>CM060189.1:16125000-26125000 GCA_030549335.1 Pontederia crassipes | reverse complement strand
TTACATACGAAAGATGATGAGAAAATCCGAGAACAAGGAGAGAAGATCGCAGAGATATTGCAGAAAAATAGAGGAGACACACGAATTTACCCAGGTTCACCCTTGAGATGAGGGCTACGTCCTGCAAAGAGGTTCTACTATATCGTTTAGGTTTACAGCCGCCACACAAAATTACATCAGAAATTAGGCTATTAATAGCCTCTCCAAACCGGGTTTAAAACCCAAACAAATAGAGAAAAAACATAATCCGAAACATACGGGCCGGCTAAACAAAAGCCCAAAATTCGTCTAGGTTTCGGGGGCACTGCCCCTGAACTCCCGCCCGCTCATCGGCGAGCGGGACCGCCGTCGGGGGGCGGGGCCCCCCGAACCCCCCCTTTCGTTCGTACGCCAGCAATACTATTAATTGGGTAATACTCAGATTCCCCTAAGCTCACGTGGGCGAACCTGGTGTGAGAAACAAGGGGCCCTGAAGTATTCACCAACTCTAACATTCTCCCACTTGGTGGGTACTTCACACCAATGAGAGTCTTGCCAGCAACATTCTTCTTCAATCCGACAGCAGTAGAGCACCACTCAAACTTTACACCTGTAACTGTTTTAGTCAGAAAATCAGAACTATTCTCTGTTGTATCAACCTTTTCAAGCTGAACCTCTTTCCTTTTCACCTTTTCCCGAATAAAGTGATCTGAATCTGAACGTACAAACTTGAATTCGAGCATGTACGTATCAAACTTCTGGTACCACATCCTTGACGACTGCTTCAATCCATACAAAGACTTCTTCAATTTGCACACCAGCTTCTCTTTACTTTGAACTTCAAAACCTTCTGGTTGCCTCATATATATCTCTTCCTCCAAGTCCCCATGAAGGAATGCCGTCTTCACATCCATCTGCTCTACCTCAAGATTATATGCTGCTGTCAGAGATAGAACAAATTTGATCGAAGTCATTTTCGCCACGGGAGAGAAAATCTCATCATAGTCGACTCTCTCAACCTGAGAGTACCCTTTAGCTACCAGTCTTGCCTTGTACTTCTCCACAGTCCCATCCGGTTTCAGCTTTCGCTTGAATACCCATTTGCAATCAATTGCCTTTCTATCCTTAGGCAATTGACACAAGCTCCATGTTTCATTCTTATCCAGTGATTGCATCTCATCTGCCATAGCAAGCTCCCACTGATTTGCATCATCCATAGACCTTGCATCTTTTACAGAACTAGGTTCTTCTCCGATGATGCTCAAAGCATGAAACGAACTAAGAGCACTAAGAGAGTATATCAAATGTGCTCTTCTTTCTCGTGTCGATCTCCTGAGTACTGGTATGGTAGTACCAATATCTGGGTCTTCATCTGAATCTGCATCTTCAACTTCATTAACCGAGTTCTCTTGATCCGGTTCTGTAATAGACTCTACTGAAGTATCTTGTGCATCCACCTCTGAAGTTTCAGAATTAGAATCTTCTTCAAGCACTACCACTTTCTTAGGTTCATCACCTTTTTGAACTTCAACTTGGGAACGTGATTCACGAAAAATAACATCCCTGCTGTAAACAATAGTCATTGACTTTGGATTCCACAGTTTGTAGCCCTTGATCCCTTCCTTGTATCCGACAAATATGTTCTTTTCAGATTTATTGTCAAGCTTACCCCGCTTTTCCTTGGGTATATGAACATATGCGTCACATCCGAACACCCGAACATGAGACAAATTTGGCTTCTTCCCAAACATTGCCTCATAAGGTGTCTGATCCTTCACTAATGAGGTCGGTGTGCGGTTCTTCAGGTAGTTTGCTGTGGCTACAGCTTCTGCCCAGAATTCTTGCCCCAATTCAGCCCAACTCAGCATACATCTGGCCTTCTCTATGAGTGACCGATTTAACTTTTCAGCTACTCCATTCTGCTCAGGTGTATATGGAGTTATCTTCTGCCTAGCAATACCATTGTCCACGCAGAAATGCTCAAACTTATCTGAACAAAATTCACCTCCATTATCTGTACGAAGGACCTTGATCTTGCAGCTCAATTGATTTTTCACCAAAACTTTAAATTCTCGAAACTTATCGAATACATCTGATTTATTCTTGATAAAATAAATCCAACTGTATCTCGAAAAACCATCTATAAAAGAAACATAGTACCTGAACCCTCCAATAGATGGAGTCGGAGTTGGTCCAAAGACATCACTATGAATCAGTTCGAGAATCTTCGTTGCTCTTGAACCTATGTGTTGAAAACTGACTCGGTTCTATTTTCCATGGAGGCAATGTTCACAGAACCCGAAGCCCACAGAACAATCCGGAACTCCTTCTACCATCTGACTTGATGCTATAGTGGAGAGTCCTTTTTCACTGATATGGCCTAATCTCCGATGCCACAACATAGATTTGCTGTCTTCATCTTCTTTGGCCTCTTCAGAAATAAATCCGCAGCCCACAGATATTGTCTCTCCGAGCAACTTGTACAACGTGTCATAGCGAACCCCTCGTGCAATTACAATCGACCCTCTGATCATCTTGCACGAATCCTTATCGCAACTGAATATAACACCCGAGTCAGCCATTGTACCAACAGATAATAAACTCCTGCTCATAAGTGGTATATGCATCACATCTGGTAGAGTCTTCACCGTGCCATCATTCATCCTCAACTTCACCCTGCCACGTCCAACAATCTGAACCGCAGTGTCATCTCCGAGCATGACATCCCCACCATTATACTCCTCATATTCACAGAACCAGTGTTTATGAGGCGTCATGTGGTACGAAGCACCAGTGTCGATAAGCCAGACATCTTTATCTGACTGTGCCGTACATGCAGAAGCCACATACATATCTCCTGCCTCAACCTCCTTTTTGTCCGAGGTTGACTCAGCTTCTTTCTTATGAACCGGCTTGTTTTTGCAATCTCGCTTCAGATGGCCCCACTCTTGATATCTCCAGCATTGCACCTTCTTATCCTTACTCTTCGAACGCCCACGAGATTTGGATATCCCTCTCTGATTTTGATTCCTTTCTGGTTGCCTTCCTTTGGCCGCCAGCGTCTTTTTACCAGAACTTGCTGATCCCTTTCTCCGTATTTCTTCTGATAACAAGGTAGCACATACACTTTCATACGAAAGTTCTTTATCCTTGCCACCAATCACAACAATCAGATTGTCCCATGAATCCGGCAGCGAACAGAGCAATGTTATTGCCTTATCATCATCTTGAGACTTAACACCGATTGATACAAGTTGACTGATCACCGTGTTAAAGTTATAAAGATGAGTAGAAAATGAGTTACCCTCCTGCATCCGAAGATTGTACAATTTCTTCCTCAGAAATAACTTGTTAACCAACGACTTACTTTGATATAGGGATTCCAACTTCCTCTACAGATCTCTGGCAGTAGGTTCGCCCATCACATTCGTAAGAATTGAATCCGCGAGACACAACTGAATCAAACCCTTCGCCTTTCTATCAATCCGATCACACTCTTCGATCGCCTTTGGATCTGCCTGACTAGAGGAGGCCTCGTCCGCGACCTTCGCCGCCTCCATGCCTGGTCTCTCCTCATCGATTGTCGTCCAAAGATCTCGATCACAAAGGAGATCCTCCATCTTCATCTTCCAGAGATCAAACCGTGTTCCATCAAATTTTTCTATCTCAATTCGCGACCCTCCTGACATCTCGAATAAACCTTAATTCCTTGAACAACCTGTGCTCTGATACCAATTGATGGAAAAATCCGAGAACAAGGAGAGAAGATCGCAGAGATATTGCAGAAAAATAGAGGAGACACACGAATTTACCCAGGTTCACCCTTGAGATGAGGGCTACGTCCTGCAAAGAGGTTTCACTATATCGTTTAGGTTTACAGCCGCCACACAAAATTACATCAGAAATTAGGCTATTAATAGCCTCTCCAAACCGGGTTTAAAACCCAAACAAACAGAGAAAAAACATAATCCGAAACATACAGGCCGGCTAAACAAAAGCCCAAAATCCGTCTAGGTTTCGGGGGCACTGCCCCTGAACCCCCGCCCGCTCATCGGCGAGCGGGACCGCCGTCGGGGGGCGGGGCCCCCCGAACCCCCCCTTTCGTTCGTACGCCAGCAATACTGTTAATTAGGTAATACTCAGATTCCCCTAAGCTCACGTGGGCGAACCCGGTGTGAGAAACAGGGGGCCCTGAAGTATTCACCAACTCTAACATTCTCCCACTTGGTGGATACTTCACACCAATGAGAGTCTTGCCAGCAACATTCTTCTTCAATCCGACAGCAGTAGAGCACCACTCAAACTTTACACCTGTAACTGCTTTAGTCAGAAAATCAGAACTATTCTCTATTGTATCAACCTTTTCAAGCTAAACCTCTTTCCTTTCCACCTTTTCCCGAATAAAGTTGTATTGGATGTCAATATGCTTTGTGTGTGAGTGAAATGCGGGATTCTTAGCTAACTGAATAGCACCTTAATTATCACATCTCACCTCTATAGCACCTTGCTCAAATCCGAGCTCCAAGCACAACCGCCGTAGCCATATGGCCTCTTTTGCAGCATGAGTAAGAGCCATATATTCTGCTTCTGTAGAAGAAAGTGCTAACATGCTTTGTCTCTTGCTCATCCAACTTAGTGCAGCCCCAAATAATGTAAAAATATATTCGCTAGTGGACCGTCTACTATCAATGTCTTCACCCCAATCAGCATCTACATGACCCACAATATCAAGCATCTTTCCTTTCCTTGTACCTTCAAAACACAACGAAAAATCTGAAGTTCCACGAAGGTACCTGAAAACTCTCTTGATAGCATTCCAATGTTCCCTGCCTGGGTTAGACATATATCGAGTCAAGACTCCCACTGCTTGGACTATATCTGGACGCGTGCACACCATGGCGTACATCAAGCTGCCCACTGCACTTGCATATGGCACACGGTCCATCTCTTCGGCTTCTTCATCCGTCTTCGGGCATTGCTCTGCAGAAAGTTTAGTTCCTAGAGACATAGGAGTACCCACTGGCTTGCAGTCTGCCATGTTAAATTTTTTCAACACTTCTTTTATGTACTTCTCCTGTCCTAGCCACAACTTTCGCTTCTGACGATCTCTTCTAATCTGCATACCCAAAATAAAATTCGCCGGCCCTAAGTCTTTCATCTCAAACTTCTTGGCCAACAAACCCTTCACTGAATTTACCATCTTCATACTATTTCCAATCAGTAACATGTCATCCACATACAGTGTAAGAATGACAAATTGATCGCCAACTCTCTTCACGTAAACACAGTGATCTGAATCTGAACGTACAAACTTGAATTCGAGCATGTACGTATCAAACTTCTGGTACCACATCCTTGGCGACTGCTTCAATCCATACAAAGACTTCTTCAATTTGCACACCAGCTTCTCTTTACTTTGAACTTCAAAACCTTCTGGTTGCCTCATATATATCTCTTCCTCCAAGTCCCCATGAAGGAATGCCGTCTTCACATCCATCTGCTCTACCTCAAGATTATATGCTGCTGTCAGAGATAGAACAAATCTGATCGAAGTCATTTTCGCCACGGGAGAGAAAATCTCATCATAGTCGACTCTCTCAACCTGAGAGTACCCTTTAGCTACCAGTCTTGCCTTGTACTTCTCCACAGTCCCATCCGGTTTTAGCTTTCGCTTGAATACCCATTTGCAACCAATTGCCTTTCTATCCTTAGGCAATTGACACAAGCTCCATGTTTCATTCTTATCCAGTGATTGCATCTCATCTGCCATAGCAAGCTCCCACTGATTTGCATCATCCATAGACCTTGCATCTTTTACAGAACTAGGTTCTTCTCCGATGATGCTCAAAGCATGAAACGAACTCAGAGCACTAAGAGAGTATATCAAATGTGCTCTTCTTTCTCGTGTCGATCTCCTGAGTACTGGTATGGTAGTACCAATATCTGGGTCTTCATCTGAATCTGCATCTTCAACTTCATTAACCGAGTTCTCTTGATCCGGTTCTGTAATAGACTCTACTGAAGTATCTTGTGCATCCACCTCTGAAGTTTCAGAATCAGAATCTTCTTCAAGCACTACCACTTTCTTAGGTTCATCACCTTTTTGAACTTCAACTTGGGAACGTGATTCACGAAAAATAACATCCCTGCTGTAAACAATAGTCATTGACTTTGGATTCCACAGTTTGTAGCCCTTGATCCCTTCCTTGTATCCGACAAATATGTTCTTTTCAGATTTATTGTCAAGCTTACCCCGCTTTTCCTTGGGTATATGAACATATGCGTCACATCCGAACACCCGAACATGAGACAAATTTGGCTTCTTCCCAAACATTGCCTCATAAGGTGTCTGATCCTTCACTGATGAGGTCGGTGTGCGGTTCTTCAGGTAGTTTGCTGTGGCTACAGCTTCTGCCCAGAATTCTTGCCCCAATTCAGCCCAACTCAGCATACATCTGGCCTTCTCTATGAGTGACCGATTTAACCTTTCAGCTACTCCATTCTGCTCAGGTGTATATGGAGTTGTCTTCTGCCTAGCAATACCATTGTCCACGCAGAAATGCTCAAACTTATCTGAACAAAATTCACCTCCATTATCTGTACGAAGGACCTTGATCTTGCAGCTCAATTGATTTTTCACCAAAACTTTAAATTCTCGAAACTTATCGAATACATCTGATTTATTCTTGATAAAATAAATCCAACTGTATCTCGAAAAACCATCTATAAAAGAAACATAGTACCTGAACCCTCCAATAGATGGAGTCGGAGTTGGTCCAAAGACATCACTACGAATCAGTTCGAGAATCTTCGTTGCTCTTGAACCTGTGTGTTGAAAACTGACTCGGTTCTATTTTCCATGGAGGCAATGTTCACAGAACCCGAAGCCCACAGAACAATCCGGAACTCCTTCTACCATCTGACTTGATGCTATAGTGGAGAGTCCTTTTTCACTGATATGGCCTAATCTCCGATGCCACAACATAGATTTGCTGTCTTCATCTTCTTTGGCCTCTTCAGAAATAAATCCGCAGCCCACAGATATTGTCTCTCCGAGCAACTTGTACAACGTGCCATAGCGAACCCCTCGTGCAATTACAATCGACCCTCTGATCATCTTGCACGAATCCTTATCGCAACTGAATATAACACCCGAGTCAGCCATTGTACCAACAGATAATAAACTCCTGCTCATAAGTGGTATATGCATCACATCTGGTAGAGTCTTCACCGTGCCATCATTCATCCTCAACTTCACCCTGCCACGTCCAACAATCTGAACCGCAGTGTCATCTCCGAGCATGACATCCCCACCATTATACTCCTCATATTCACAGAACCAGTGTTTATGAGGCGTCATGTGGTACGAAGCACCAGTGTCGATAAGCCAGACATCTTTATCTGACTGTGCCGTACATGCAGAAGCCACATACATATCTCCTGCCTCAATCTCCTTTTTGTCCGAGGTTGACTCAGCTTCTTTCTTATGAACCGGCTTGTTTTTGCAATCTCGCTTCAGATGGCCCCACTCTTGACATCTCCAGCATTGCACCTTCTTATCCTTACTCTTCGAACGCCCACGAGATTTGGATATCCCTCTCTGATTTTGATTCCTTTCTGGTTGCCTTCCTCTGGCCGCCAGCGTCTTTTTACCAGAACTCTACAGATCTCTGGCAGTAGGTTCGTCCATCACATTCGTAAGAATTGAATCCGCGAGACACAACTGAATCAAACCCTTCGCCTTTCTATCAATCCGATCACACTCTTCGATCGCCTTTGGATCTGCCTGACTAGAGGAGGCCTCGTCCGCGACCTTCGCCGCCTCCATGCCTGGTCTCTCCTCCTCGATTGTCGTCCAAAGATCTCGATCACAAAGGAGATCCTCCATCTTCATCTTCCAGAGATCAAACCGTGTTCCATCAAATTTTTCTATCTCAATTCGCGACCCTCCTGACATCTCGAATAAACCTTAATTCCTTGAACAACATGTGCTCTGATACCAATTGATGGAAAAATCCGAGAACAAGGAGAGAAGATCGCAGAGATATTGCAGAAAAATAGAGGAGACACACGAATTTACCCAGGTTCACCCTTGAGATGAGGGCTACGTCCTGCAAAGAGGTTTCACTATATCGTTTAGGTTTACAGCCGCCACACAAAATTACATCAGAAATTAGGCTATTAATAGCCTCTCCAAACCGGGTTTAAAACCCAAACAAACAGAGAAAAAACATAATCCGAAACATACGGGCCGGCTAAACAAAAGCCCAAAATCCGTCTAGGTTTCGAGGGCACTGCCCCTGAACCCCCGCCCGCTCATCGGCGAGCGGGACCGCCGTCGGGGGGCGGGGCCCCCCGAACCCCCCCTTTCGTTCGTACGCCAGCAATACTGTTAATTGGGTAATACTCAGATTCCCCTAAGCTCACGTGGGCGAACCCGGTGTGAGAAACAAGGGGCCCTGAAGTATTCACCAACTTTAACATTCTTTTTTCTATGTTCAACTATCTCATATGTGCTTTAAAGATCTAAAACCATTAAAAATTGAACATTTTGATCATTGTACTTTAATTTGTAATTGAATATTTAAATAACAATTACATACGAAAGAAAAATAATAATATGTGTTTCAGTACACCTTGTTGTTAAAATATGAGATTAATTAACTGTTAAGTATGCCCCTCCCAAGTTTGATTTCTGACTCCAGCCTTGCTTGGAAATGATACAAAAAGAAAAGGGAAAATCATGATTATTCTATCCAAATTCTCTCTTATGTAATTATTCTATTTCCTATTACTTATTTATATGGTGAACTAAGTCTTTTACTCGTTAAGAACATATAAGAATATATAGTGCTTAATTAGTAGCAACATTCACATATTTCATAACAAATATATCATAATCTCATTCTTGAACGAGTTAAGTGTCCATTTGTGAATCTACTCTAATTCATCATAATTAAAAGCATCTTATTTGTAGGCTGAAATAAAAAAGTACTGTAGTCCATGCCCACACTCCCTATGATAGGTAATAGGTCAATGTTTTGAATCTCAAAGTAAAAGCCATTTTGTCAGTTATAAAGGTGGAATTACTACAAAATAATTGAGAAATATAATATATCATAGTTTGAATTGTCAGTCATGTTCTTGCACATCAAGAAAAGACAAATGTGTTTGAAGGATAGTTCAACATTAGTCGAGGGTTGGCTAGTAATAGAGTATCTTTATGGTAATGAATCTAGCACCCTATCTCTAGAAGCGAGTGAAGAATCAATAATGTCAAAAGTACCACAAGGTATATGGTCAATTTATTTTCTTCCAACTTTCATTGTTCTCTCCTTTGTATCTTAATTGATTTAAGCTTCAAATGTAATGAGAAGTACTAGAAAAAGTTATAACATTGAAAAAAGTGCATATCATGGTGGTCATTCGTATTAGAAACCCAAAATTTGTTCTAGCCAATGTCATATGATTTCTATCCTTTTATAGCGGAGCGTGAATTTTCAAAGTGTATGCAACTACACTTAATGACTATGGTTCTTATTTTGTAGGTGATAAGTTATTAACGAACTGCTTTCTCTAGAAATAATTGATTGTCCTACGTCGAGTTGTCTTATTGATATATTTGTTTCAACAACATGTACTTTTTTATATAGGTTTAGAAATGGCAAAGGATTATATCATCCAACAAGGAAGATATTATTCTCTAAGTCCCATTTATGTCTCTTTTTTGGGAACGTGAGACTTTAAATCAAAGAACACATTTTGGATGTTATATATATTGGAAGTTTAATTTCCACTTTGTAATATAACATGATTTTGAATGAAAGTTGGATGTAATGTTCATGATTATGATACATGGAGTTCAATACATTTGTCATGTTTAAGTTTATATATGTAGAATGTTATTGGAAAATTTGTTGTATGGAAAATTAATTTCATTGGTAAAATCAAAATTTCTGGACTAAGTAATTGTTTGATGCATTAATGACTAAAATTATGGCCATTGAATCCAAGAAATTTGCTGTTTGAATTTCTATCGGTTATATGATAATAATGGTGATGTAAAATCCCACCATAAAAACATTAATGACAACTAAAAAGTTGCCGTTAATAATAAATAATGAAGAGCATTGAGGGACCGTTTGGATATTAGATTTGTGATTCTTTTTATTTCACGTGAATAGTTGAATTAACAAATTAGTTCGGGATGTATTTGGATGGGGTGAAACATGATGAACCAAATAATTGATGTGATAGAAAAAATAAACGTGATAAATTAATTTTAGTGAGTATTTGAATAAAATATAAGTATTGTAAATATAAAATATAATTTTATTTAAAAATAAAAGTAAAATTATAAATTATTTTATTATTATTTTGTTAAAATATGTTATTTAAATATAAAAAACCATTTTAAATAAATTATATTTAATGAAGTAAAAAGTAATAAATAATATTATATCAATCCTTTATAATAATTATTTTATATTTAATAAATAGATTGATTTATATAAGAAAGGTAACATAAAAATTTGTAAAACAAAAAAAAAATGAAAAAAAAAGAGAAAAACGTCAAGTAAAAAAAGTGAAAAGAAAAAAAGGAAAAAAATAGGGTTGATTTCTTAATTTTAGGATAATTTTTTTTATCCAATTGTCAAACGTCTCCGAGTTAATGAACAGTTCAACTCGTCGAATGCTGACGGAGCATCCGAATTTGATCCGCCAAGGACGTGAAACATACACGTCGGATTGCTTTATTATGTATTAATTAATGGATTTGTATCAACCAATTGATACGTACAATAAATAAATCACGATGGTGCTATTTCCGGGAAAAGTGCCGTAATATTGGTATTAAAAAATGTTAAATTCTTCTAAAAATTTAACATAAAAATCCTCCTAATATTCACATATTTAAATTACTTTAAAAAATTGATAAATTTATATTTCATGCCATTGTGAATGAGTTAGAGGATAATTCTCTAATTAGGAGGATATAACATCTTCCTATTAGTAGTACGAGGTACGTTGATAAGAAAATTATATTAAAGATGGATATATAATCTATTGAACAATGAGTGATGACAAGACACCTAAGCATCTTAGGTCTTTAGAGTGACGTCTAGTTGGAGAATAATTAGGGGAATATATGGATATTCGTTGGGTTATCGTCAAATTCGTGTTTTATTTTATAAAAAATACGAAGGACAATTTTATTATTTTTAAAAAAATTAATCGTGTAAATAATGAAAATATGTGAGTTATCACATTCTTTATAAAAGATGAAATACACTTAATCGGATGCAAACTTAAAAAATCGTCTAATTCGATGAAATATATATATCTTAACCCCAGCCTATTTTAATCCTCCATGTGATATAAGTGCTTTTTCTTGTGATTATTCGATCTTATTCTACTAATAATTAACTAGTAAAAAAACACGACTGCTCCTTTATTTGAACCAAAGTAATCAATTAAACTAAAAAATCTCTTTAATCGTGCATGCATGTGTGTCACCATGTACTGTCTGAGGGTATTCTCTTTAACATTTCTCTCCATCTCCTCATCCTCCTGCACCATATATCGAGCGCGCATCATAAACTACTACAATCACATCTATTATATGTATTTTTGCAGGTGAGTTCTGTCGTATCTACGCACTTAATTGTGTATGTGTGTGAGAGAGAGATTTCAATTAAGTCAGAGAGAGAGAGAGAGAGAGATTTCAATTAAGTCCCCAAGTGTCAGCTCATGAAGAACAGTTGCAGTCTTTCTCCCATGTTGATGGATTGGAAGGTGGTGGCCTCGTTTTTAATTAATATTGAGATGCCTAATGATTAGCTCCGGGTGTTTGTATTTACATGGCGTGCTTAGAGGTAATTAAGTAATGTATATAGTAACAATTAATTAATCGCTCCTTTTTTTGGTGTTGGCATGTGCCCACTACAAAGTTCCTGCATGCAGACGGCAGACTTGTGCCTATGCGTCATCTATCAGATTGAAGTCACACTGCGTGCCATTGATGAAAACTTTATTAATAGCTAGTAATGTTCATATTAATAAAATTCCAGTAAGATCGCATGAAGTTCTCGTATAAACACACAAAAAAGGCGCAACCTCATTCTGATCCAACTGAAACTGATAAATACAATACGTCCTGAACATGCAGCTACCTGAAATCAACACAACTTTGGGCTTTAGATTGAGAAATCACTCAATTAATTTTTCTTAGCTGGAATTTGAAAAGTGATGATGACGACTCAAACTCGCACGATGTTAAAAAATATATTATCCATATATTAAAAGTCAGTTCATCATCGAGTTCAACTAATTTGATTAGATCTAAATCATCTACGATGATAAATTAGACTACCAATAAAAAATTTTTATATTCGTAAAATTTTAAACTCAGGACTAAAAAGAAACCCTTATCACTCTGTCCAAACCCCAGCATGCATGCTCTATAATACAACAAAACATTATGCTCTATAATACAACAAAACATTCAAACACGATATGTTATTCACCGGAAATAAGGGTGTAGTATAATAACTATACATCACTCGAAGATCCAAAGATCATGAGTTTGAATTTCATCAATAAATATATGTACTATTTATTTTCAGTCTTTAAATTGTCTTTCATTAGATCTAAGAACCTCCCTATGCCGGAAAAAAAAACTGTTATTCACCAACTTTATAATTATTTGTCGGCGTAAATTGTAACGGGGGAGCTGTTATTCACTAACTTTGAGGTCGAACGCGTTAAAACTGGCAACTGCAGGCGTGTGTACAACAAAACAGGATCTGGTCTGCCTGTAGAGTGACTGCACGCTTTGCATGCAGAAAGCAAAAAGGTAGAAAGAAAAAAGAGGTGATCACACATGCAGCAACAGCTAGCTAGCCAGCATCATCTTATTATCATACCTGGCTTGCTCTAGCTATCGATCTCTCTGTGCAAGTTACGAGCACCATTTTAGTTTGTGTCATGTCCACATGGAGTTGGTAGTGCGTATGAATTCCCTGATTACCAAGATCCACCCTTCTTCAGGAACCAATCCCATGGCGTGGCCTTCTGATCTATCCATATTTACTGCAGCGTTATTATTTTGTCGATATTAACATGCAACGTTATTACTAATTTATTATATATATGATCTGGTCAATCACTCTTGGACTAATTTATTATATATGTTCATGTGGTAATTAAATATATTTTTGTTTAAGTATATGCAAGAAGTTTTGCTGGAAACTTAGTAATCCGAAGGAAGGTTGGAAGTGAAACATCCACAGAGTGTGTGACGACTATTGAGAATCGCAGGTTGAAGAAATTAAGTAATATATGTATCCCTCAAGGGCTTGTATTCTTTTGCTGTCAACTAATCAAAAGCTAATGCCGGCGGGTCATATATATACTACCAGTACTTAATTTGTTGTTAGTTAAAGCTAACTTGGACTTGATTAATTGATTAAGTAATGTCGTAATCCAATCGAGGCCCTGTGTGCTCGATCTTTAATTTTCAGGTGGAACGATTTAAATAATGCCATACGAGCTGAGTTAAGTGATGGTGATGTCTCCCATCAAGAGCAAATAGATGTTGGACACGGGGGCGTGAGAACAAAATCAATTACTTTCGTTCCCAGCTGCATAAGGGCCAAATAGATGTTGGAACAGGCCATGCATCCGTGCTTTCGTATACGGACGGATAGGGACGAGGGCAAGAGGGCTGAAAAGGCGGAAAGGGCGGAGGTCGACTATGGGTGTCCACTGGATTAGGTCGATTCAATGAATCGATCCGACCTAAATTATTTCGATTTAATTTAAATCGAGTTGATCCCAATACGATGCGAACTCGACTCGACTCGTGGGTACGAGTTAGATTTTTAGAATTCGAGTTGACTCGACTCGTGGGTACGAGTTAGATTTTTAGAATTCGAGTTGATCCGATTCAATCCGACGAATAATTTTTTTTAAACTTAAGTCTATATTTAATTTAAATTTTTTATAAAATTGAAATAAATATTTTAAATAAAAAATAATATTTAGATAGTTAGAGAACATATTTTATACTTTAAAATAATATTATTTTATATTAAATACATATAAAATAGTAAGAAAAAATTAAAAAATAAAATAGTTGAGTAACCTGGTCACCCGACCCGATTCAAATCGAGTCGGATTAAATTGAATTTGGCTCACCCGACTCGACCTTTATTGCTGCCAGGTCGGGTCATTTTGTTCACGAGTTGAATTGACTGGCCAGTGAGCAATTGTACTACCTGCGAGTACTTTTCTCTCCACATCAAGGAGAGAGGAAGAGAGAGAGGACTGAGTGATGACTACTCAACTCAACCACATCTCTGAAAAGAACAAATGTAACTGTTAACTTAAATATTGAATAAAAAAAGTTAAACAAGTAAGTAAAAGAATAAAGGATTTTAGTGCGGAAATCAGATATTAATTCAATGTTCAACTAAGTCTCCGACACCATAGTCTAAATGATAAATCAATAATATTATTATAATTAAAAAAGAATAATTGAAAGAATCAAAATAAAAGATTAGATTGAATTATGTTAAATCATTTAACAAACTAAATACCAAAATTTACAATTGCTATTTGTTTTTTCTAATGAACATTTGATAAAATGAACTTTTAAAACAACAGTAAAAAGGAGTTTTTTTCTTCAAGTTGGAAAAGCAAAAAGAAGAAACATTTCATCAAAGGGCACTACTATTGCCACTTCAAAAAATACTATTGTCACTTCATCACGTGGATACTTAAAGTGCTGGACATTTTTATCCTTATGAGATAAAATGGAGTGTCAATAGTGATACCCGTCATCAAATTGATTTCATCTAAATAATTTTTTTCAAGACCATGACCATTTTATTTATTATGGGCACAATGAGTTTAAATTTCCACCCATCATAAAAGTTCCACATGCATCCCTTGATCTCTTGCCTGACCCCACAAGCACATAATCATCAATATCATAACATGCCTCCTATTTTTTTAGTGATTTTTTTCATCTTACGAGCGGCTTTGTCTAATATTGCTTTCATGTTCTCAAGTAAACCCTTGATTGTACCTAAATGTTGTGGAGTACCAGCATTGTGTGTGCTAAATTTGCCGACGAGAGAGGCTATTATCTTTATCACAAACTCAAACGAGCTATTCAGAGTCATCTCTTCCTCTTCATGTTTCCAACAACTTGGCTTATCCTCCTAATTACACCATTTAAATGCTCGAGATAGATTTCAAGAAGATATTTATGCTTTTTGGGTTAGGAGGGTAATGTCATAAAAATAATATGAGTATGTGCCAATAGTTTCAATAATTTTCTTTCGAATGGAGGATCCTTATCACTCACAATGATTATTAGAACTCCTCATAACCTCACATTGTTGTAAAACAAGGGTTGAAATCGAATACGAAAAGAGTGAGTCAAAAGATAAATTGAACCTAGCGATAAAAAGAAAAGGAATTTGTCCCTCGTAAAATTTGATCTTTTCTCTCCCTCCTATAAGTATAATCAACATATCCCTCTCCCTCTAATTCTTCTCTCGCATATGTGCTCTCTCTCATTGTCCATCTCTCCTCTTAGGATTTTTTTATGACACCACACCTACTGGAGAACTAAGGGACGAGCATGTTGCTATGACTGAAGAGGCCAATGATCAACCATGAGATCAAGGGAGAACGCCAGGAGGAAGAGAAAGAGGAAAAGTAAGTGGAATAGAAAAAAAATAAGAAGAACGTGAGTTTTCAACTAAAGTCAAATATGTAAATAAACATAATTTCCTCTAAAATATTATGATACTTGTGGGAATCATTATGTCATTATTTCTAGTGAGTCATCTTATTGCACTAGAATGATAAACCTAATCCGAGTTCCAAGAAATCTAGCACAGGTCTGCCATGGCCGAAGAACCTAAAGGTATGAGATCCGATGAATCCTGCTTAGGTCGATGATGACTTGACCCGGGTTCTGTGAGAAAAGAAAGCACGTTAGGTTCTCACCCGACCTATGAGAAATGAACCTCACCCATGTATACATTAAACTCGTCCTAGGTTATGTAACTAGTCTAATTTGAAGAGGATTTTTTTATTTAATTTGATCCCTTTTTCATGTAACTAGTCATGGTCAAACCTATTAGGAGTCTCAAATTATGTATCAAAGATTGCTCCTTATGATCATATCAGGGTCGATCTTCCTTCAACTCCGAGGTATGATACCATAGGAACATGGGGCACCATAAATAGGTGTTAGGACAATAGCATGACCAGGATGTCTCCTAATTTAAAAGTCTCTCATAATTCTAAACAAGTGCTTAATTATGGTCTTTTATGATTTATGATTTTAATACCATGTGGTAATCTTGATGATGATTTCATCCTAATCTATGATGTCATAAATAATTAATAAAAGGCTAGTTCATTAAACCTCTCTTGAAGTATAGAGATTTCTCGTGTCTAATCCTAATATATGAACTTATCATAGGATGTCCCTAAATTATATTACGATTTTCACTTTAATCCATCCGTTTATTTTTGTTAATTTTTCCATTTTTTATTTTCCTATTTATGAAAAGACTAAAATTTCCTTCCACGAATTGTCTTCTTTTTTGATATTTTTTATTTTTATATTATCTTATTCTTTTTAAAACATTAAAAAGAGACAAATCATGGAAGGATGACCATTTAGTCTTTTTATAAATAGAAAAACTAAAAAATGGAAAAGTTGATAAAATTTTACGAATGGACTAAAGTGAAAATCACAGTATAATTTATGGACTCCCTACGATAAGTTCATATATTAGAGTTAGATGCAAAAAAATATTGTAGTTTGGGAGAGGTTAAAGGAATTAACCAAAAAAATATAAACTATTAAATGAAAAGCTCTTATGATGATAGATTGACAACGATAAACTAGGAGTGAGTTATTCTTCCACATCACGAGTTGAAAGATATTCCTTATTTTATGTAGCCGAAAGAAACTTTTCCACTTGTTGAAACATACTCCTTATTTTATGGAGTTAAAAACTTTTCAATTAGTTGAATGATACCCCTTATTGTATGGGATGGAAAGATACTCTACGGGTTGAAAAGATGCTCATAGTAAGCCAAAGATGAAAAAATAAAATGATGATAAAGAACATGAAGTATATTAATAATAAAACTTTTCTCATGATGATAATTGACATTTGTCATTTTAGATAACAATATATTTTGATCCTTCTTAATCTTATATTAATACACTAAATTTTACTATTCTTCATATATGGTCGTTTTTAATATTCCTTATAAGATGTTGATGCTCTAATGACTTTTCTTCCTCACAATTATCATAATATTCATGATATATTTATTCTATTTAACATACTAACATACTCTACGTGAAAACACAGAGACAAAGGGATGATCTTTGAATAGGAAAAAGAATAGATTTGTGAGCTTTTTCTGTCTAAATGTGTTTGTTGACACATTTCACGCTTCGAATGATTGATAGTTCACTCAATATAAAATCTCTTGGGTGAAACAGAGGATATCTCAATCGGGGGAGAAATGGGGAAATCCCATATGACCCAATATGTCTAACAAGTCGCACTATACGTCAACCCAAAATACATCTTCCTTTCTAGGACTCCGAAAAGGTACTTTTAGAAAACCAATGGGCATTAAATTAAGGAAAAAATAAGGTACTATACTTTACTTTAATATGAAACGTAAGAATGGATTTTTTTAAATATAAAATAAGAAAATACTATTAAAATACTAAATACTAGTTAAAAATTTAAAAAAATAAAAAAAGAAGAGAAAGCGCCGCCCCCTCCCCTCTCCCTCTGGAACAAAGGTAGAGGGTGAGGAGAGTGGCGCCCCCCTCCTCGCATCGTGCACGAGGGCGTGCGTCATTGCTGGCGACGCCCCCTCGCATGTGATGCACACGTCGTGAGAGAAGAGAGGGTTGCACCCCCTCCAGTGAAGCAACACAACCCCCACCCACCCAATGAAAAGCCTGCATTCGTGATCCCCTATGTTGGCGAGCACCCAGATTCGTCGACGAGCATCCCTGCCCTCGATTGTGACACCCTCCACGTCCCCCTCTCGCATCCTCGACAAGAAAAGGGGGCACCGCCCCCTCTGACATTGTTGGTGAGAAAGGGGGGCACTACCCCCCCCCCCCCCCCCCTTGTTCTCTCCCTCTGACGGCGGCAATGATGAGGGTGGGAGCCACCACCCTACCTCCAACAACAGCGAGGCCGCCGTAGGGAGAGGGGGAGGGGGAGACACCCCTCCTCTTTTTTCTATTTTTTTTAAATTTTAGTTATTATTTTAATAATATTTTATTACTGTGTATTTATTTTATATTTTAATGCCATAATGTGCAAAATAATTGGATAATTAACTACACCCGATCAAAAGGGCCATTGATGAAATAAGCCAATAGTTAGATGACAATCTATTTATTAAGTAAGGTTGAAGGGCAGAATTGAAAAATTAGATAAAATTGAAAGGCATTTAATGAAATTTACCCGGAACATTCATCTTTCTTGCATATATGTAAATTTGCATGTACAAGTCCCAATGATGAAGGTAGTTAACAACGATCAATCGTGCAATTGGTGACAACACATGGGTATTCATTTTATCTTTGATGTCTTAGTTACATTTCTTATTATCAGAATGATTAATTAGATGAACTACTCAGGACTCATATGATTATTCTATTATAATTATAGTCTTTCGCACTTTATGCTGATATTATTTCTTAATGATGTTTACTCTTTCACATAAATGATTTTATTAGTTGATTAATAAATTTTTTTATTTTGATCAATATGATGCTCACATAAGCAAGATCATAGCATTATTTTGGGGGCGTTACACATTCTCTTGGCGTTGACATGAATGCCCCATACTTTTACAATTGATTCACCACCACAATAATTGAACCAAATCCTTCTGACTTGAGCAAGATAAAAATGAAATCTATGGCAAGAATCTATCATGGCTTCTCGGAAACTAGGAAGGGCTCCAACAATCTTGTCACTTCTTTTTGTTCGAGTTTGCCTTGCTAGAAAATCAAACAAGTTCAAACATAAACCTTGATGTCTTTTCTCCGCATCTTTGGCTAATTATACACATCTTCCTTTATGGTTAGTGTTCACGCATGCAAGATGATCTGCTCGCTTGGAATCATGATATACATGCATGATTGTCTCATACAAGTTTTTCCACCAAGGGACAAAGAACTTGTTGCCAATTGTAAATAGCAAACCTACTTCTTCCCAAAAGCATTTTGAATTTCCATCCTTTATCAATTGCAACAACTCATTTCTTTACTATCATGCTGCCGAGCTTCACGAATCTTATCATGCACATTTGTGATTGCAGATGCCATAATTGCTAATTCAGCTTGGTGATTTAGGGCATCTTCTAGCACATCAGTTTTCATTGCCATGTACTTCAACAAGAAATCAATCTAACAAAAACTTCTAATTTTGGAAATACGTGATAGTCAGTTTGGACAATGAACTTGATTCTAAGCAAGTCATGTCTCCACACTTAAGGCAATGCACCACAATTGTCATCTCCTTATCATGTACCATATACTTCCTTTTGGATTCATTAAGATTCAAACTCTTAAAGGCAATTGAGTGTCCTTACCATAATATGCAAGATCAAAGTACGACTCTTCCATGCTCTCTTCGTATCTTTGAAGACTTCTAGACATTTCCTCGTCCAAGCACACACTACCTTCTTTCTCAAATTGGTGAATCTCACTAGATGCCATGAAATTCCTTAATTTTGATACATTCCCAGGAGAGTCCCATTCCTGGACGATCTTCACCTTGGCTGCATCCATATGAATCTCTCCATCTCTAATGTTTTGTCCCAAAAATGTGATGCGTGCTTGCTCAAAATTTAATTAAAAACTTCCCTCAAATTCCCAACACGACCTTAGGTATTCTATGAATAGACTACAATATCATTCGGATAGATCATGTCACACTTATTCAAAAGTGAGCGAAATATCCTATTCGTAAGTGTTGATAATGTCATTGGTGCATTAGTTAAACTAAATCACATCATTGAAAACTCATAGGATCACCCCTCACTAGACAAGTTATTTTTAGTTCATCACCTCACAATGCATATTTTCAAGCACATTGATTGTATATCCAACTTTGAACGTGTCCTTCATTTTCCCGACCTGTCGAATAAATTTGCAATCAATAGAAAAAGATACCTATTATGAATAATGATTTTATTCAGAGTCGTGTAGTCAAGACAAGCTGATGATTGCAATCTCCCATCTCCATTGTCACTCCATGTCCAGCTGCACGAATAGGGTGTGAAATTGCATTCATAGTTACTCGGTGAATGAAATTTTGAGTCATGTGACCTTCCACATGGGCATGAAGTTGTGTCACCCTTGTGTCCATCAATGCCGATGTAGGGACATCATTCACCATCACCTCCACAAAGATAAGACCTTTCATTGAAGGCTTCATCGTTGCCATCAACATATTGGTCGTTGGAGTCGTTAATGCCAATTGACCCTATTTGAGCTATTGATGTCTTCTCCTCTTGATCAAACATTGAATCCATGGAGTTGAATTTTTTTGGTATACTCCTATCACAAATGAGAGCTTCCACTTGTGAAACACTTTTACCCAATGGGGGTTGCGATCCTTCTTTTGGTCCTCTTTGTCATCCTTGCTTGTTTCTCTTGTCTCATCCTTTTCGATCTTTTCATCCACAAAATCCATCTCCAGCACTAATCCATCAAAGATTTTACTTTCTTGATTATCGATGCATGTAAAACACAACATATAATTAGTCATACGTTTAATCACATTTTGAATCTTTTTCATATAGCATGCACCAATTTATGGCCTTATTTTCTTTAATTTTATGAAAATAGAAATATATCCAAATTCTATGTTTTATTGCATAAAAAGAAAGAAAATTGAATTACAAAGTCACGAGAAAAAATCACGCTCAAATCGAAATTAAAACGGAATCAAAAAGTGAAAGTTAGTGGAGTTTGCCAAGGCTGAAGTGAACATAACGGACTATGATAAAATCGTAACGGCCATAACATCAGGGTCGTTACAGCCCTATAATGACCCGTTAAAATGCCAGATTCACCAAAGAACTTGCTCGAGTTACGGGACGTGACCAGAATATTATGGGCCGTGAAAATATAATTTTTACTCATTTGAACACTATAAGGGTCGTTAAATTAGTGCTACGGGCCGTGCTGATTTTGAGTTTTCTTGGAAATTTCAATTGCAAATTAACTACAAATCATACCATAAGCCCCATGAATCATTAGAAAACATATTTACTCAAATTTGAAATTTTTTTGGATGATTTCAAAGTCCAATCAAAGTGTATTTCGAATTTATATTATTTTGACATAAAAAGACTCCCAATCAAATCGAAACTTTACCAAAATCCTTAAGACACCTAGAGACTATAAATAGAGGTCATAGGAGACAAAAAGAAAATAAGTACTTGTGGTACTTGAGACCTAGGAATTAGTGCCTTATTGCAGAGAAGAAATTTTCAAGGCTTGAAGATCAACCGAAGGAGAAGATTGCGCAGCAACTCGACGTTTGTGTTGTGCAATGATCCAGAGGTCCGAAGGCTTCTATTTTTACTTGGATGCTCTTTTACCTAGTTCTTATAGTTTAATATTTCTGTAATAGAGATTTTATATTCTTTTTAAGAAGAAAAATTGTTTGAACCATGTTATTAGTTAAGTTAATTTATATTTTCGATTTCTTTTGATTATGCATGCTGAGTTCATTGATTTTTTTATGAGTAATTTGATTTTTGAGATTATATTACAAACCTGTAAAAGGAGTGATTAATTTTAGGAATTATTATTATTTTGATAAATGATCTTTTACTTTTAAGTTGAAGCATACATAACGTGTGTTCGGTAACTCGTCGTTTGTGCAAAATTTCGTGCGGTCTATTATTCTATCCAGATTTGTGGGTGAATAATAGTGTAGGAGATACATATTAATGCATCTTAATCTTTTGTGAAATTGAGAATTGACTCATCATTTGCGATTTTCAGTTTTGTTAAAATTTAAGATAGTTTGGTTTACTCGTAGTTTGGTTTACTCGTCTTGAGAAGTCAATAATTTAAGTACTCTTAATCCATTTTAAGAATAGAATCTATTATTTTTTATTATAACTTAACTATAATAAAGGATCATACACATTTATCTTCACATTAATCATCCATAATTCTTAAGACTCATCACTAGTTTATTTTATTTTATGTTATTTATTTTTCTGTACATTTATTTTTTAGACTTATTTAAAACACTTTTACTTCTCTTAATAGATTATTGAGATAAATTAGATTTAACTAGTTCCCCGTGGGTTCGACACTCTATTTTTTACTTTATTACTTGATACGATCAGTGTACTTTTACACTAGCAAATTTATTTGTTGCAAATTCAACGCATCAATTACATGAATGAGTGTCTCTTGACTTCTTTATTTATCTATTGCATTGGCAAAAACTTCAACCCATTTTGACAATAAAAGAGACATCGATCCTCCTTCAACTTTCGCAATTCTGACATGAGTGTTTGAAATTGCTTGACACTATTTTTGGTGGGGTCAGTATGATTGAAGTTGGTTAGTTTTTTCGTGGATTCCTTGGTTGCATTCTTGGAATATAACTACTCACAAAATGTAGTCTTATATTCCTTTCGAGTTTTCGCTGAAATTGTTGTGTTGATCTTTGTTTGGCGCCACCAAAGCAATATTGATGCGAGAATTGATAACAATTAAATACTAGCAAGTGCACTAGTCACTTAAGTAATAAAGTGTAATGAGTAAAGTGTCGAACCCACGATAAATTAACTTACTTAACTAAACTAATTTCAAAGACTAATAAGAGATAACAATGTTACAAGTAAAAGAGTTTCAAAAAATAAAATTATAAAAAAGTAAAGACTAAAACTAAACTAATCTACTGATGTGTAGGGTCTTAGGATGGTTTAAAATGATTAAGAACAAGCTTGTTTAACTTTTTTAGTGATTGATTTAAATAAAGATAATTGAGTTTAACTTTCAGATGGATTAGGAACACCTAAAGTATGATCTTCCTAGTCGGGTAAATCAATTATTCTTAATCATAATAAAATGAGAATATTCCACCTAGCTATACTCTCAATACTAGTCAAATTAGAATGTTATGAGTTGTGATTCCTATGCTACCAAACCATTCAGGTCAACTTGGCAGACTACTTCGTTGGCTCTATTAGTTTACAACATGAATTATTAAAAAAATTATGAATTAAAAAATTGATCACACTTCCTAGTTAATAATCAACTAATAATTCAAATAAAACTAATAAAAAGTCTTAAACACAACAATCAATCATTAAAGAAATATTCACAAGTTGTCTTAATAGTAAAATTCGTGCAGAAATAAAATTAAAACTGAAAACTAAACTAAATTATCTGGATTACAAAGATTAAAAACATTAAACTTTAAAACATAATATGATACATCCCAACATGAAATAAAATTAGAAATACTCTCTGGAACGAACGATGAATCGCTGCACGATCCTCGCTCGAGATCACCATGCAGAAATCTTCTCAATTGTTCTTCAAAATACTCCCACGTTTTTGTCTTCAAAGCACAGATTGTATGCCCTAGCATGATTATTTTTGGCTTCCAGAAATTCATTTTCATAGAGGCTCATGTTTTCATGCAGTTTAGAGAGAAACAAAATTTTTTCCTTGTAAAATAAGGTAATTTTGGAGTCATATTAATTCTAAAAATTTTGGCCTTGAAAAACTACGAAATTTCTGGTCTAATTTGTTTCTAATTGATCTTTGAGACATGTGGTAAGAGTAGGAATCCACGTGTACTTGAAAATTTTCCAAACATTTGTCCAAAACTCCAATATGCACTTCTTCATAGGTGGTATAGGAATAGATTTTCATGACTTCTGAAAGAGTTTTCGCAGCCCTTACAATGTCCGATTCGCATAAAAATTATGAATTTCACGCCCCATGAAGGCTGATCATGGTCGTGCTTCGAGCAACTTTCTGACATGAAAAAAATACATTTTAACGGCTCATGACTGGTGTTTCACAACCCTTTTCACGATTGTGAAAAGTTCTTCACAACCTGTGACAGCGCAATTTTTTTCACTTTCTATCTTCATTTTAACATCGATTTGAGCGTAATTTTCTTCGTTGACTTCATAATTCAGTTTTCTTGCTTCCTAGACAATAAAATAATGGGTAGATTTTTATTTTTATAAAAGTAATATAAATAAGCTCATAAAATGATGCATTTGATAAGAAAATGAATCAAAATAAGATTAAATGAAATACTAAATATAGGTTGGATTTTGCATACATCAAATGCATCTTTTCAATAGAGAAACACATTGCTACATGGATATTGTGCTCACCAGTGTTGATATCATTGTTCTTGAAGCCTACTTCAAACTTAAATAGAAAATTATCAATCAACTTCACCTCAATCTTTCCAACATAAGTTGGAGGATCAAGACTTGACACTTATTTTTTGCTCTTCATGTCTCAATTTTTGCTTTGCTGAATTCTTCATTGTCTCAAGATTCGCTTCTAGATACTCAAGCTTGTTCATCCAATATTTCTTCAACCTCAAAACTTTTTGTCGCAAAACTTCGAACGTCACTCTCACTTCCTCACATCCCTTCCTATCAACATCCAACAGTAGAAGTTTGTTGAGATGATGGAACACTTAATATGGACCTTCTTCTAAGTTCGTAAGACTCGACTTAATCACTCATTTCCTCTTTTGGCTAGAGATATTTTACCCTATTTCACTTGTTGCTAGTTTAGTGATAAGTTAAACTATAGCATATTTTCATATTAATCTTGTGTCATAAAAGTTATCAACTAAATCAAATTCACACTTTGGATATTCATTATTGTAGAAATTTTATATTATATATTTTTTTAAAAATAATAATAAAGG
This sequence comes from Pontederia crassipes, assembly GCA_030549335.1. Lineage (NCBI taxonomy): Eukaryota > Viridiplantae > Streptophyta > Magnoliopsida > Commelinales > Pontederiaceae > Pontederia > Pontederia crassipes. Next base: position 26,099,999 of record CM060189.1, on the reverse strand, counting down.
AAGAAAAATCCTTAAGCACCCTAGGAAGGAGACTTATCTTCTCTAATGAGGAGGGAGGGACTTAGTGCTCTTCACATTTGATCCTTTCTTTTGTTACTCAAGGGGTAAGAGGATAATTCCTTTTTCACAAGGCATGTTTGGTACAAGAACAAAATCAGAACTAGCTCCTTGTTTTGGCATTTTCATCCAAAGAGTTTTTGCAACAACCAATGGGGCTCACCTATAATTAATATCAGAATAAGAAGAAGCAGAAACAATAGTGTTATGTCGATTGTTTGAGACATTATTATTGTGAGAGGTAGGAGCATATGTGGGACTATATAAAGTTTATTCAAAAACAAAATTGTTCTATTCAAACAAGGGTCATGCCATTATCTAGTAAGGCTAAGGAAATGACTCTTCCTCCCTTTATGTAAGAAAAAGTGAGAAGATCTAACTCCTACCTTTACATTAACTAAAAGTGAGGATGAGATGCTTCATTTTGCCATATTATTATTAATCTTCTAAATAAAAAATTTACATTATAATGTAATAAATAAATGTTGAAATATGGTTGAGTAAATATAGTTTTGTGATCTAATGTGAAAATACTTTTATTTGATAATTAGTAATTTAATTAATGGATAATAAATTATTTAATAGGTAATATTAGCGAGAATACAATTGAGTTTTGATTAGTAAATATACTAGAAGTGATTGATAAGTATAAAAGGATATAAACTCGGAACTTGGGGCATCAAGGATTGCTGCTGACACCGTGCTGGAGCACGGTCTGTTGGCTGGGCTGAAGGAATGTTCCCGCAGTTCGCTGACTCACATCGCTGCTTACTCTGACTCTCTAACGCTGATCAACATAATATCAAAAAAGGCACAATGCCCTTGGCACATAAAAGGAATTATACACGACATTTGGCATCTGCTGAGCCAGGTGCGGCCTGCTATGGTCAAGCACTGTCCTAGGAGCAGGAACCAGGCTGTAGATTATCTTGCTTTCTTTGGCCGCACTAATTATAGCGACACTTTTTTGTTAGACGGTCTCCCTCCGGGACTGACCAATATTTTGTACGAGGACTCCAATTGAGCAATTACTTAATGAATACATAACCTTTTGAAAAAAATCAGAATTTGTATTCTTATGTGCATGACAAATTTCTTGTAAACAAACTAATAAATTTATCAAATAAAATTAAATTATTTGAAAATAAGATAAAAGTTAAATAAAGAATAAAAACTATTAATGTTGATAAGAGTGAGATATTAAAATAAAATATGCAATATAGTATTTTAAAATTGAAAATGACTCTTTTGTTGCAAAACAATATACTAGTACTAGGAACAAAACGTTATCCGCTAAATTACAAATACGACGAATAGTGTGTTGAATTGGATCATCTAAATTCTATTTGACAATTTTATTGACAAATGACCCAAGTAATGTTCTTCGATATTAACTGAAATGTTATGGAGAGAGAGAGAGAGAGACCACCATTTAAAATGAGAAAACTAAACAAAATTTTCACATCAGTTTCCAGTCGATGCATAAGTATAATATATTAATGTAAATAATCGAGGAAAAGAACAAGTGTGAGAAGAACGAATAAAGAAAAAAATTTAATAAAAAAACAGAGTGGTCTCCACCGCTGAGCTTTAAAGGAAACAGGGGAAGCAGAACACCCTTAACCTTTTCCCTCTCCCCCCCTTCGTCTGCTTGAGTTGTATCGTGTTGAGTCAAGTGAGTGGCGGCCATCTCCTCCTTGAGCCAATCAAATTTGACAGCTCGCCATCTCTGATCCGTCCAGCAGCAGCAGCAACAGGGGAAGGAATACTTTTTATCAATAAAGAACAGCCCACTGAGAGGAGGAGGTTGGAAACGAAACGAAACGAAAGGATATGTAGATTATATTAAAGTTATTTCTTTCAGTCCTGAGATTAGATTAAGCTTTGGTCAAGGGGATTACAGATATAGATCCCATCCACATCTCTCTCTCTCCCCCTCTCCTCTCCTCCTCCTCCTTTTCTTCTACAGAGGCATTAGCAGGAAAGGAAAGATTGGATCTTGCCCCAGTTTGCATCTGTATCAATTTCTGTTCTCCCAGCACAGCTTCTTGCCTTCCTTTCTTCTTCTGCCTACAGGTCACCGGAGTTCTCTGAGGGCGTTGCGACTGAGTGCAGGAAGCAGAGGAACCTCCTCCTTTTGTTCTTTCTTCTGCTGTCGCCTCCTCATATCTCATCCCTTGATCTCTGCTTCAATCTGAAAGGAGAGGCGATGATATGATCAGGTGCTGGTGCCTTCCGGACACTCCTTAGCATTCCCTTCCTTGCTGGATGTAGTGCCTGTTCTCGACGGCGAAATCTAGTCCAAGATTCCATTTTTAGCCCACGAGGTGCGCCCCGCCCGCGGGAATCTCCAGATGATGACGAGGTCGTGGATGGAACCTCTGCGCCCTTCGGCGCCCTGCCACCCGAGCTCCGACTGGCTCTTCGGTCAGCAGAGGGGCGGGGGCGGGACCTGGACGCACGAGGAGAACAAACGCTTCGAGGACGCGCTCGCCAAATTTGACAGGGACACCCCCGAGCGCTGGCAGCAGGTGGCCGCCATGATCCCCGGTAAGACGGTCGCCGACGTGAAGAGCCATTACAGGGAATTACTGGTTGATGTGTCCGAGATTGAAGCCGGCCGGGTGCCTTGCTCGCCCTACGGCCCTTCGGCTTTTACCTTAGACTGGGATGGTGCCTATGTTTTCGACGAGCTGAAGCCATCGGTCTACTATGGCGCCGGACGGCGGTCCGGAGGCCGCGCGGTGGATCAGGACAGGAAGAAAGGAGTGCCCTGGACTGAAGAGGAACACAAGTAAGCTCATAAGGAACCTGTTTGCCCTGTAAAGTTGTTTGCTTTCATAAATCATTTTTTTTGTTTTCTCACTATGGTGTCAAATTTACTGTTCGTCCTCTGTGAATGATGCAAGGAGTGTATTTTTTTTGGCAGCAGGCAGATACTCGTAGATGGCTAATATATTTGATATTTATGGCAGACGTTTTCTCCTTGGTCTCAAGAAATATGGTAAAGGGGATTGGAGAAGCATATCTAGAAATTTTGTCCTCACTAGGACTCCAACTCAGGTGGCCAGTCATGCTCAGAAGTACTTCATCAGGCTCAACTCAGGTGGCAAAGATAAGAGGAGGTCCAGCATACATGATATTACCACTGCCAATTTGCCAGATAACAGGCCTCTCTCACCATCATCCCAACCATCCACAATTCCCAATCATTCAGGCCCGGCCATCACCTCTAAATCACTCGCCGATGCCAATGAAGTAGTCATAATGTTCAATACATCCACACAAGTGAATGACTTCTTGTCGGAAGAGTCTGGGATATGTCCTTACATGATGAAAGTACATGCTCAAAATCTGCACAATGGATTGAGTCTAACTGATACACTGGTTCAGGATCATGATTTGCTGTTTAGGAGCGTAATAGGTAGCTCTAACCATTGAGTTACAATTGAACTTTGAGATGAAGGTCACTCAATTAGCCGAGAGAGCTAATCAATGGAAAAGTTCGAAAGAGAAAACATCAGGTTCTCTGAGTTGCATACTGCAGGGAAACAAAAGGAATGGGTGGCGTAAATACTGAAAAACTTGATGTAATGTTCAGTCTTTCTTACCGTCCATCTAGAAATCTTTAGTTGAAGATTGTTTCTTGTAATTTACTGCATTCATACTATGGAACTACTTAAAATGTAACTGCAGCAAGGGAGGTTTGTATAACTCATGAGTTAGTACCCAATGATGCTTTTGGTGATCTCGTCTTACTTCCTCCGAGGATTTTTTTCCCTTTTTTCTTGTACCCAATGATGCTTGGTGACTCTTGTTTTACTTCCTCCGAGAAATTTTTTCCTTTTTCTCTTTTTAGCTTCTAATTATTATGCAAGGCAACTATGTTTTTTTGTCTTTAATATTCTTCTACAGAGAAGGGATGGAGCTACTCTTTTTTTTTTTTCTCTTTTTGCAGATTAATGAGGTTCCAGCCATGAATGTTAACTGTGTTTTTCAGCCTGCATTATCAATATGGAGTTAAAAGTGAAATAGTCTCATAAACTAGTTCAAACAAGTGTCTCGCTTCCTCTAAACTTGCAGGAGGTGCTGAGATATATACAGCAAACTTCAATCTTCTAACAGCTTCAAAACGGACATATATTGTTATATTTAAATGCCTGAATCATTTGAAATTTTCCATTGTTGGAGAAAATGTGAATATATCCATTTGAATTTTTTTCCATGTTGAAGCGGAGTCTGAATTCCACCAAATGAGCATCTCATGCTTCATTATCTCCCCAGGAAAATTTTGCCTTCCCTTTTTCCTCGGGCTTCTGAAGAATCGACAGGAACGTGGGTAGATCCCTTAGAAGCAGCAGTCTTCTTCTTCTTCTTTTTTTTTTTTGCATCTGTTCCGTTACATCCATTGTCGATAGATAAACAGTACAGCAGCAACAAAATTTGTGCTCTTAGTATACTGAAATTTGCAAATTATATTATTTTCCACAAAAAGAAAAGAAAGAAACTGTTCTATCATGACTGCAGAAGAACATATTTGCACCTGAGGAGCTAGCTTCAATAGTTTACAGTTACAGGACTCATTGATTTCAATATATGATAATCGCCTGTGGTGGATCAGTGGAAGATACATTTGATAAATATTATTGTTCTTTTACTTCTAATAACAAAAAGATTCTGTACAAAATGTAACTAGTGAGTACCTATGACTAGAGTCCAAGTGGTGATTGGAAACAAATCACTGATACGATCGGGTTTTGGGGATGTATTCTTATTGCAATAAGGTTATGCCTTCATTGTCGATTCGTCATCGAACTGGATTATTCACATTCACTTTTCTAAATGTCATGGTTCACATCTGGAAAGAACAATTTCTAGTGGAAGGAGAACAGGAGGCAGGCACCAAAGCTCGGTTTGAGTTGAAGGTGAAAGTTTTGGCTTTTAAATGAAGTTGAAGGTTTTGATATGGACATTCATATCTGTCATTGCGTTCAGTCACTCCAGAAACTGATAGTAAAGTGCTCCTCTACAAGTGAAGCACTTTGCCACCGTCCTGGTCGTTGAGTTGGCGTTCATCACTTCTCCGGCCACTTTTGTTTTCTCCATATTCTGATATACGTTACATATTTTCACAGTCTACACGTACTTTATATAAGGCTCTAAGTTACATTGACAAAGATATACTCATTTTTAAAGTTCTATATGTTGTAATTGTCTCTCAAGTGGTCAGCGTTTTACTGCTTGATTAGAAACTGGCACCGGTGCTCCTGGGTTGCAACCACTCCACTTGATGCAGAATTGAACTGGACCTTTTCCCTCAGCAATTGGAGATGATGAGGGGAAGATTCAAGGCAAAGTGGTCAGCCCTGTTGGAGAGAGAGAGAGAGAGAGAGAGAGAGAGAGAGACGGAGGCACGGAGAGGCATCTAATTCCACTTTACTGTAGTTTAATTATGCTGTGCCACTGGATTGATTGGGACCGCATAGCCTACATGGCCTGATCTCTAGAGAGAAGAAGAGAACCATTTTCTTGTATGGCATGTCCTCCTATCCTACCTTCCCTTCCTTGGCACACTATTCTGATTCCAAGTAACGTTAAAAAAATTTAATAGTTATGAAATACTGTGTTGATGTTGTTTTTAATCTTTTATTTTTTTCTAATATTAAATAAGTAAATGCAAAATTGAGATTTTATCATTATTAAGAAATTAGGCTCATAATTTTTTTATGGAGCCTAACAAAAGTCCTTGAGTGATAAGTCAAGATAAATTCAGGGGACTCAAATTTATAAGTTACACTTTTGCCAAAAAAAATCTAATTTAGAATGTGCCAGAGGAAATACAAATATGTTTTATTTAATTATTTAAATATGGACAAAACTACTTATAAAATTGTTGAGTAATGCGGATGCCAATCACATGTTAAATCCTTGTGCATTTGTATATGCGGAATGCAACGTCATGAGAATTTTATAAGTTAAGAGTTGCTGATATTTTATTATTTGAATAAGTGAATATAAGTTTAGCTTAAAAGGAATCGTTTTTAATAAGGGAAAAAAAGTAGATCAAATATGTGTGATTTTCAGCTGTCAGGATTTGTATGTTTTTCCATATTAATCCTGCGGTTCTTTTTTCATTGGACGTAATATAAGATACATCAAAAGACGAATTTTTTTAGGAAATGTTGGACCAATATGAAGCTTCGCTTTAACGTTAAATGATTTGACTTGTAAGATATCTTTGGCTTGCTATATGTTATGTGATGAGAAAACATTATTTTTTTCAGGGAGGAAAAACTTAATATAAAAACGCGATCCAACCCGGGTCTCCCGCGTGACAGGCGGGGATACTCACCACTATAATCTTAATTCTTTTACTATTGTATCTTAAACTCTAGACGCCCCAAGCAGGCTTAACAAGGAAATGATCAAAATAATCAAATGTCAAACAAATAAATAAAGAGAAAGTCGAAGAATAAAATCTTTAATTCCATATTCACTTTGACTTTGGTGTGGGCAAATTCAAATTTGCCTGTGCTACTACAATAGAATCCATGCATGTCAAGAGTCAATTGGGCATTACAGAATAACCCTTGGAAACTCTCAGTTTTGGACAAATAATGATATCGACCAACTACAACAACAATTATAAAGCAAGCGAAGATATCAGCATCTTCAAGTCTTCGAATGTTTGATCAATCTCGTCTCCCCTGTCACCAACAAATGCGCCGCTTTTACCAGTTCCTCTTTCACCATAAACAGGACAGCAGCAGCAAATACACTCTGCACAATTTTTGTGCCCATCCCTTTGTATAAACCTGCTAGGCCTTCGTATCGAGCCATTTTCATAATTGCATCCAATGTGCCTGGAGAAAGTTATTAAATGAAAAATGACAAAGCAAACAAAATCAAGAGGCAGCAAAGCAAAAAAGAACTGCCAATATTAAACAAATTAACTCTCGTAACACTTGAGTTTAAAGGAAGGACAGTATGAGGGAACTCAAGAGTAATGATCTGTGAAACTAAAAGTTAGCATATGAAATGTTAACAGTTTAATAACGCTGGATAATAAGCCAAGTAAAGATGTTCTAATAAAAAAAAAGGATGCATGTTTAGAGAAAAATCAAAACCTTTATAATGATGCCTCTTGTCACCATGAAGTGCTTGCCTCACTTGGAGTCTTGACTGGAAAGAAAATATCAAGCATTAATGGAATGAATTTATATAAACATCGAAGTTTCTATGCCAGAAATTAAATATTCCATGTTTAAAATGAAGAAAAGCGCAATGATCAGAACAGAGAACAGTCAACTTAACTATATTGAAAATATAAAGGAGAAGATTGGATACTGATTAGATAACAGAGAACAGTCACCTTAACTACTAGCAAAGGATATGTGACTACAGTAGCTCCAAGTTTGGCAATGGCTCCAAGAAGAAAAATCTGAAAATTACACCCATATTTAAGAAGATCTAAAAAGAATAATGCCAAAGAAAGCAGAAAAAATCGAAATAAATATGAACAATTTACAAATGGAAATGGTGATTAACTATAGCACTGGGCATGAAATAATTCAGATTTAAATATATACCTACCTCTTGTGCACTAAAACTTTCTGCACCTCTGGAGTTTGAGCGGCGTTTTTTCTTGAGCTTCTTCAGTAGAGTTTCATACAACATGAACTGGATGGAAGGATTGCTCACCTACAACAATTTTGTTGAATATTAAGAGACCCACGAGTTCAAAGTTTTTAAGCACTGACTGCTAACCATAATAAGTGTTGGAACCACGCCTTTCCAGAAACCCCATACTCCAGCTTCATCATAAAGTTCTTGAACCTGTAAAATTCAGGTAAGCTGGTTTAACTGACAATGGAGGAAAGTGGAACATGCTGAAGATGACAAGCAAACAATTCATCATGCATTTTACAAAAAAAAAATTTGCAAGAGCTTTGGAATATAATGCAATCAATCTGGTATCTATAGCTAGCTCAATGTTCTTGAAACTAAATGAGCTGATAAGTAAATTGCTTAGAAAAAGAAGAATTACCACGTGGCTAGTTCCATAAGAAGGACGCTCAACAATGTCATGCCGATGCATTGCTTCTCCAGGAAGGCTGTTAGGAGATTTTTTGTTATTCTTCTTATAAGTCTGCAAAGGAGTGATACATTGAACACAAAGTCACAAGCTAATTAAAGGAGATCAAATACCAACAACTGCTGAACATTTTAAGAAAACAAAGTTATAGATGATGCTCAACTACATCTTACCTGCATGCGTGTAACTACAACCCAGATCGGGTTTGTCATTAGAACATTTACACATCTGCAACATAATGTAATTGATAAGAAAGTCAGTATACCAGAAATTGACAAATTCACTATTAATAGACAAAAGAAATGGCGGTCAATCACCATGAGAATTGAGAAAAACCTTCTTTTTTCGAAAAGGTCGAGAAGACCAATTTTATAATAATAAAATCTTTCAAAAAGAAATATAAGCATATAGATGCTGTTGTTAGTTAATCACCCAGCTAGTGCAGCAACAACAAGAGATTGAAACATGCCAACAGATCCATCTCCAAATCCATTCTTCAAGCGATCAAGAGCTGCATTTTCAGCCTTGTCCCTAAATATTTGATAAAAATAGTAGTAAACACCCTGTGAACACGTGAATTTAGTAAGGAGGCCTAGTTAAAAAAAAACTACTTTAAATGCTTAAGATTCAGAAAATCAATAAATGTATAGCCACCAAAATGGGCATAGCAGCTATATCATAAGGACCAGTAATCAGAGTACGCTCAGGAAAATGTTCCATCCATTCTATAAAGAAAAATCTAAATACACCATCAAGAAGTTGTTTCACTTCAACAAATCAAGGATTGGTTCATGCAGTTCACTGTTCAATGGAAGAAATGCTTCTTTATTTTCTATATTTATTTTTCCCCTTTTTTGCAGTTGACCTTGTACTTTACATTTTTATCGCAGGTAAATAAACACACATCTGACTTGATGATTCAACATTCACTACATTAGTGGTTACAACCTAGAATTCAGATCATTTGACATGACTTTCATCCATGAGCTACCTTAAGCAGAAGCCCAGTAAAATCCAAAATCCTGAGTTAGGATTATATCTTATTCATATGAAGAAGAAGACACATTTATTGCTTATAGAGTTTCTTCAAGGACGTCATAGTTTATTGGAATCAACGAAAATCAGAGTTCATTTCATTTTCCCTGTCGCACTGTATTCGGATTCAGTATAGCTAGTCAACATGGAAACCATAAGTGCTCTAAAAAAAGATGGACATCATAAGTAACTTATAATTTATGATTAACATGGTGATGAAAATACAATGCCATAGAACAAACTTTTTGGTCTGTTGGAAAGGAGGGGAAGTGGAAGAGAGGGAAATCCATTCCCTTATTTGGTTGAATTTAAGTTTGGAGGAGAATGAAGGGAGAAGTCTCCTTCCCCCTCCATTCCCTTCAACACCACATTTTTCTTTTAACCCCAAAATTAGATGGAAATGAAGGGCTCTCCATGTATTTTTCTGATCATATACTTAAAATATAAATACATGTATGAAGAACACATTTGTCCAAAACAAAATTATTACTTTTCTTGTTCATTAGAATAAGATTGGAGTTACAGCTTTATTCATTTGAATAAGTTCAAACAGCAGCAAAAATATCCGTGGACCCCACCAGTATTGTGAACCTAATCAACGCAATTTTATTCACATAAATTCATCTTATCTATTCTTTTAAAAAGGATGAATACCTAAACTCTGCAAGTGCATCCCACAGAAATATTTAGAAATTTGAAAATGATTCTCAAACCACCCTGCTCTATTTCCCTTCACATATTTTTCATTTTTCATTTCTAGTTTTTGTTTACAGTGTTCTCTCATCTATATAACAATTTATAATATTGTACAAATTAGGATTATATGTATAAAATAAGAGGCACATAGAGTTTGTCATTGAACCTTACCATAAATAAATCATTTTTTGGGGTAAAGGAAACTTTTGTCAATAAAAATAGATTAATTTTCTTCTAAAAAAATATAGATTAGTATTATATTTAGTTTACCCCAAAAATTATTTAACGAAAACAAATCATTAGTTCTGTATAAAATAGTATATGCACTTTATGGAATTTTTATGCTTGTATAGTTTTAAAAATATATATAAATGATGAGATAAATATAGTTTACACAAATCATACCAAACGTTATCCCTTCATTTTGTTGAGATAACATTAGTTGGCCAAGGGTAAAATAGACAGTCACATTACAACAAAATTCACAACATTATCAACCTTATTCACTTATCCGACCAAACACTATAAGAAAACCACTCGTTTTATTCCCAAAATTACTTCTTTCCAACCAAATGCTAAACAAGAATAAAATTTTCAATTCTTATTGACTAACGATTCTATTAGAATAATAATCATTATCCTTTGGTTAACTATTCTCAAACCAAATTAGGCCTTGGTCTTCTTAGTTATTTCATCCAAACAATGTGAATTCTTTCACCCTCACTCACTCTTTTTCCCTTTTCATAGTTTTCCATCCCTTCTATTAACTTCCTCTTAAGTCCTAATTATATTTCAACCAAACGCACCCTTAAGGCAATCACACCCATGTGAATTCAAAATGATACCACAATTTCGTTATTTTTCATAAATAGGATCACGTTATGATTTCATCATATTTAATTGCATAAATATTCATAAATTATCGATGGAATGCCAAATTCAAATCGAAGTAATCACTAGTCCATCGCTCTCATGTTAATGATACCATAATTTCGTTTGCTTTTCAAAAATAGGATCAAGTTATGATTTCATCATTTTTAATTGCATAATAATTCATAATTATCGATGGAATGACAAATTCAAATCCAAGTAATCACTAGTCCATCATTCTCATGGCGATTCAAAATGATACCATAAGTTCGTTTGTTCTTCACAAATAGCATCATGTTATAATTTCATCATATTTAATTGCATAATAATTCATAATTACTGATAGAATGCCAAATTCAAATCAAAGTAACAAGTGGGAAATAGACCGACAAATCGACCCAGCAGACTAGGGCAAAAATACAAAGGGTCGTTCCAAAAGCTGTCATTGCGTTACCACTAACTCAATCATCCAACTTGACTGAGGAGGATGGAGGGCACGCCAAACAACAAAGAAAGAATATGATGCAAGAAAGCGAGCTATTATGAAAGGAACAGACGTAGGGGTTTTCAACAAAGAAGTAAGCAGAGAAGTCATTGACCTGCGAGGCGGCGGTGCCCACCAGCGAAGGCATGAGGCCGCCGTAGAGCCGATCCCATCCCTCCTGCTTCACCATCTGCATGTTGATCATTCATAAAAAACGAAAGCAAAAAAAAAAAATCAAAAGCCGCTGAGATCGCCAGCAGAGAGATTGCAAGGAGAAAAAAAATCGAGGGAAGAAGATACAAAGAAGAGAGAACAGTAACCTTGCGCATTTGCTCCAAGACACCATCTTTGGCGGAGGACTTGGAAGGATCGCGTTCGGTCTGTTGCCGGGTGTTCACCTGCGATCACTTGGTCTTCTTAGATTCTTCTTTTTGCAGACTATTTAAATTCGAACAGTGAAAGGGCAAAAGTTGACATATACATACGGTTTGGAGGGGGTACGTTATGAGCTGCGCGATGATCCCTCCGCCGGCGCCGGCCAACCCGTTGATCAAAGCGTCTGACATCACCCTTTTTCTTCGCTTACAGCTCTCTCTCTTTCTCTATCTATCTATCTATCTATCTATCTATCTATCTCTCTCTGTTAATTCGAATCTCTAAGCGCACATTGCAGGAAGAGAAGGAAACAAAAGGGGGGAAGAATTGGGGATTTTTTCCCCGGAAAGGGAGGAGAACGAGAAGGTGGTTGCAGCAGTCGTCACGCAATTAATAAATATAGCACGTTAATGAACAAAAGTCATTACGGTATAATAATAATAATAATAATAATAATAATAATAATAATAATAATAATAATAATAATAATAATAATAATAATAATAAGGTTTTGATACTTTTACTTTAGGACAACCCAATTTTTATAATAAGTTTTAATATTGTTTTATGAGACATATATCCATTATGATAAAATATTTATAAGTATTATCACCCAAATCACTGAAATTTTTCTAACTTTGCTACGTTAAATTAAATAAGAAATACATATATAGCTATAGGTATAAATAATAAATTATTATAAAAAGTCTAGAGAAAGCATAAACATATCTTTTAGATAAAAATCATGTGTGAATTAACTTTCGTACCAAGATTGGAACACGGGCATCTCATGCGTATTATTTTGCACTATGCATAATTTGATATTCAATAATTAATGTTACATATGATAGTAAGATCCAGATACTATGACACTATTAATCTATATTTTGATACGTAGTTTTCAAGAGAAACTTGTTGATAAAAATAAGGAAGGACATTTAGATCATCACTTCTGAAAGAATATGTAACGACTCTAATTTTTTAGAGTTAGAAAAATAATATTTTATTATTTATTTTGAGAAAAATAATCATTAATATTATTATAATAAATAATTCCGAAAATAAAGGAAAATAGGGGAGAAGTTTAATTAAGGATAAAAATGTATTATGGGATATTTATTTAAATTCGAAATTATTTAATTATTAAAATAAATCAAAATTGTTAAAAGGGATTAATTAAAAGATTAAATTTGATTATGATTGTAAGTTATAGATGAATTTGATATAAAGATTTAAGAGCCCTATAAATAAACCTTGAGGGTCAGCCGTCAAAAGAATTTCATTTTCTTTGGTTCTTGGTGTCCGACGGCAGAGGCATGACAAGGCATGATTCAACGTCGAACGGTTACGAGGTACGTAGGGGGAATTCGGCTTGGTTGTTATTGTGTCGTGATATTTTACGACGCAATTTAGTTTTAAATTAGATTAGTTACGGCCGTAATTTTCTGGTCGTAATTATTTGTTTGACACGTGATGTTCCCGGCCGAAAAGAGGGAAGAGTTTTACGGGTAAAAAGAGAAAAAGCGTTTACACCCGTAAAAAAAAAAGGCGTAACGAGAGGGCGAGATTCACGTACAGATGGAAAGGAGTAAAAATAAGGAATCATCTATTACGGCCGAGGAGTTGGGAGAGAAAGATGAAAAAAAGGGGTATTTACGGCCGAAGAGTTAGGTTTTCGGCCGTAATGAAATAGAAAAGGTAGAGAGAGAAGAGTAGAGTCTTACGGCCGAGAAAAGGGTAGAGAGAGAAGAGTAGAGTTTTTACGGCCGAGAAAAGAGTGGAGAGAGAATTAAAAAAAAAAGGTATTTACGGCCGAAGAGTTAGGTTTTCGGCCGTAATGGAATAGAAAATGTAGAGAGAGAAGAGTAGAGTCTTACGGCCGAGAAAAGGGTAGAGAGAGAAGAGTGGAGTTTTTACGGTCGAGAAAAGAGTGGAGAGAGAATTAAAAAAAAAGGGGTTTTACGGCCGAAGAGTTAGGGTTTTCGGCCGTAATGAAAAAGGGAGGTAGAGAATTTCGGCCATAATGGAATAGAGAGTGGAGATAACAATGAAAAGAAAAAAAAAATGTTACGGCCGAAGAGTTAGAGTTTTACGGCCGTAACGGGATAGGGCGTAAAAATTTGGAGAGAGGAAGAAGAAAAAAGGAAAAAAGGGAGTTAGAGTTTTACGGCCGTAATGGGATAGGACGTAAAAATTTGGAGAGAGAAAAATGAAAAAAGGGGATGTTTACGGTCGAAGAGTTAGAGTTCTACGGCCGTAATAGATGATCCCCCTTTCTACGGCCATAATAGATGACTTTCTACGGCCGTAATAGATGACTTTCTACGACCGTAATAGATGATTTTTACGGCCGTAAAAATCAGAGAAGATGGAGAGAGAAAAAAAATGGAGAGAGATTAAAAAAAAAGGGAAATTGATGTTACGACCGTAATGAACAGGGAGCACACCGAGAGTTATTATTTATTTTTGAGTAAATTTTAATTACTGATTATTATTGTTGTTATTAATTAATTTGATGTATTGATTATATTGTTGATGATTGATCTGTTTATACTATGACGAACTTTGATTTTGATTGTATTATTGACCTACTTAGTTTTGAGTTCAGAATTTATCTGATCAAATTGATAATTTATTTAAAGATAGATATTTTAGGTAAACAAGATAAAAGTTGAAAGCTACTGGGCTCATGTTCACTGATTGCCACTAAGTCGGGACCAATTCAATTGAATTGAATGTGGCAGATAGTGTAAAAGCTATGGCTGTCCTGTGTATGGTCACTCGTCCCCCACCATACACGAACCCATCGAATCGTATCGGGCTTGCCGTGGCACTGATCCCCCACTGACCTGCATGAAAGTGGCATGGTGTCCCTTAATTGACTGAGCGCTCCTCATTGAATTGGATAACTTCGAACATTGAAAATCGAATTGAATTGAATTGAAATTGGAATTTAAGTAAATGAAATTAAATCATGGTCATTTGGATATATTGGCATGGAGTTGGCAATTATTATTGTCCTATTGAATTGAATCGTTATTGGCCAATGACCATTGATTATTGAATTGGAAATTGTTAATTGAATATTGATTTATTAATCAGGCAATTGATAATTATTAATTGGAACAATTGTTATTGATTTACATTGGTCTGTTGACCATAGCCTGATATATTGTTCATATTGATAAATTGTTAATTGATTATTGTATTGACTGCTCAATCGACTCATTATTGATTTTATCTTATTTTCGATTGAGCATATTGATTGTCTTTTAGACCCTACGTACTGAGTATTTTTATACTCATGGATATTTTGCTGTACCTGGATCCGTGCAGGTGAGAGAGACGTAGATGATGGTCCTGCAGGTGGCTACGCTCAGTGACAGACAAATGTTGCACATGGCATTAGATCTAGTTATTTAGTTTTATTATTTCCGCACTTATTAGAATTGTAAACTCATGAATGTTTTAGCATTTTGATTATTATGGATTATTAGTTATTATTTTGAAAAGTCTTCCGCATTTATGTTTTATATTCCGCACTTTATAGGTTTTATTCCGTAAAAATATTTTATAGAAAATTGAGTAGCGCCTCTGGGACGACTCTGAGCACGTGAAAGTCACGTGGGTCTCGGGGCATTACAGAAGGTATCAGAGCCTAAGGAGAGACACTTCTTAGCTGTCTCTAATATATAGAATTGAGTTCATGTGCAACTGTCACGAGCAACCATTGCAGTCATCCAGTATGGTCAAGTAAGTTTTTCATTGCGATATCAATATTGAATTCTTATTGAATTGTATCATATTGTTTATTGTTGGATGAGCACAAATGCCTTTCAAGTTGTTGACCTCTCATCAACTTTATCGTGGACCGGGAAATAGATATCGACGAACCAATTCCCAAAATGCATAGGATGATGGTCAAGCGATCCAAGGCTCACGAGTAAATAATGAATGGGCCGATACACATCAAGAGGAACATATGAATCTCGTTCAACATATAGAGAATATAGCAATACCTATGGTGATGATGTTTCTCCTCACGATGATTGAAAATAGATGGTTAAAAGTTTTCTCAGATTACAGCCTCCCCAATTTGACGGGAAGGGCGACTTCGAGAAAGCCTATAGGTGGTTGGAAGAAATTGATCAGACTTTGATGAAAATAGACTGCAAGACTATATGTGCTACGAGGCGTTTGACATGTGACGCTAGGCATTGGTGGAAAGCAACAAAGGCTAGCACATTCTCCGGAAAGGACCTGATTCCTTGGAGAAAGTTTAAAAAGATATTCAAGGATCGCTATTTACCTGTTTTCGAAGAGCGAGAAAACGGAAGGAATATCGAGATCTACAATAGGATACCATGACAGTCGAGGACTACACGATCGAATTCTTAAAGTTGGAGAAGTATGGTACTCGACGTCAATCAGAGAGAAATCGCGTTAAGCAATGGGTGGAAGGTCTCAAGCCAAACCTCCGAGGACGGGTAAAATGTTGTAACTATCAGACCCTTCAAGTTGCGAAAGAGTTTGCTACCATGCTTGAAAATGATGACATAACAAACGCAACTCAACCGAATCAAGAGGATGTAGATAATGATCAGAATCATATTTGGAGTAAGGATAAAAGACATCAAAGAAGAGAGAAGCGGCATCAAGAAAACTACAACGGAGGAGGGCCATATCCAACACGGAATGATCCTCAACCACATAGAGAATCATGTAACTACTGCCACAAAATGCATCTCGGTGAATGTTATTGGGCGACGGGAGCATGCCTAAATTGTGGCAAGATGGGTCACTTCGCAAGAGATTGCGATGAATCAAAATGGGTCGAACCTCTACGACAACAATAGGCCTCCAAGAATGGTGCTGAAATCACCCAAATAGATTGATATATTATGACTTATGACTTGAAGCTTAATCAAGTCGAAATTGTAATCTCCACTCCAATTAGTTTTTAGATATTTGGTATATCCAAATAGCATGTGTTATATGGAATCAATATAGTTTATAGTTTACTTTTCATAAAAAAAAATTGACCATTGAAAAGTAGAGTGTTTAATGGAAGTACTCATATGACAATATTTCTAAGGAGGTTATCGATTAGTTGGTGCTCATAATTTATCGTAAAAAGTCGAGCACTCGAACTCAATAGAAAAAGTGATGGAGTGCACACATAATGGTATGGAAGAAGGACAACATCCAAGTATGTTGAAAAATTATAGTATAGTTATTACTACATTGGTTAACTCAAGATCGATGATATTCCAATATATTCGTCAAGCCTAGAGGAACATGCAGAACACTTGCAGATTGCACTGCAAACATTAAGAGAAATTAGTATGCGCCAAAGTATCAAAATACAAATTTTGGCAGAATGAGATAATGTTCTCCAGAAATATCGCATAGATGGAATATCAAAAGATGAATGCTATAATCAAATGGATTCAACCAATGGACGTGTTAAAGAGAAAAAAAAACTTCCTTAGACTTGCAAGATATTTTCGAACAGTCGCATTAGACTTGCAGAATATTAACGGAGAGTCGCACCAGATTACTACACAATAGTATTGCCATGGACGAACCTCACCAAGAAGGACAAAAAGATATAAAAAAATTTGAATGGCTTAGGAAAGGCTAAAAAAAATAGGTTTTAAGAATTGGAGAAGAAATTGACAAAGATGTCCTTCTTTTGAAAAGACTTTCAGGCCGAGGTTATGTCGCCCACAATCATGTATACAACCCCCGCATGGCATGAGTCTTGATGCTATATAGGAAGAATATAGTTGCCAACACATTAAGACGATTAGATATCGAATTAGCAATTGTGGTCTTCACCCCAAGAATCGATGACACAATGTGTAGGGTGAAGAGTTTGAATTCTCCACGAACCATCAAAGTTGAGGTACACTTCCGAACATTTGTAAAAAAAAAGGGATCAAATTATTGAAAGATTACGAGTTTGTCAAAGCAAACTCAATTGAGCATATCTTAAGCAGAAAGGTCACTTGCTCATTTGGCGGTGAGCCGACAGAATATGAGCATTGAGCAATTGTATCATCCAAGTCAGTCTAGTGACCAACAGTGATGGTGCAAGGATAGCAACACATCTTACATGTAATCGAAATTACTATGGAAGGTCGGCAAATGAAAGTGAAGCATTAGAGGTCACCTGGTGTACTACAAGAGCTTGAAAATCCTCAATAGCATTAAAAAAAAAGATAACGATGGATGTTATTAGAGGGCTTGACATGGACATAATGTGATATGAGTAATAGATGATCGATATATTAAAATAGCCAATGTCATACCCATTAGAGAAAGGTTAGTCCATCGAAAGCCTCATGGTCATTTTTTTGTAAGGAGGTTATCCGACTACATGGAGTGTTGATATCCATCGCGTCGGATAAGAATCTACAATGCATAAACCAACTCTGATGGAGCATCTATAGAGCAATTGGGATGTGGTTGAACTTCTAGATCACCTTCCATTCACAGATGAATGAGTAGTCTGAATGGACAATTCAGACCTTAAAAAAAATATGTTCTGGACTTGCATTAGACCGGAGTGATAGTTGGAGCAATCAGCTCCCACTAGCGAAGTTAGTATGTGACAACAGTCGCCACTCTGACATAGGCATGCCACTTCATAGTCATGTATGGAAGGCATTATTGCTCACCTATCAGCTGGTGCGAGGTTGATGGACAGTTCGTTGATGACAATTCTCGTCATAAGAATAACTGACGCACATTCAAAAGGATGTTGACAAAATTTGCTTCATCAAGAAATGTTGAAGGTAGTCCACATGAGACAAAAATAGTAGACTGATATAGTGAGATTACAAGAATTGAATCAAAATGGAGATCTAATATACGTAGGACACGTCATGAAGATGAAGATGACATTTTAAAATGGAAAGTTGAAATCAGAAAAGATTTTTCAAATTTGTTAGGTAGATGATGTAGTTTCGTTTACGTAAATTCGAGGACGAATTTATTTTTAAGGAGGTTATGATGTAACGACTCCAATTTTTTAGAGTTAGAAAAATAATATTTTATTATTTATTTTGAGAAAAATGACCATTAATATTATTATAATAAATAATTCCGAAAATAAAGGAAAATAGGGGAGAAGTTTAATTAAGGATAAAAATGTATTATGGGATATTTATTTAAATTCGGAATTATTTAATTATTAAAATAAATCAAAATTGTTAAAAGGGATTAATTAAAAGATTAAATTTGATTAGGATTGTAAGTTATAGATGAATTGGAGATAAAGATTTAAGAGCCCTATAAATAAACCTTGAGGGTCGGCCGTCAAAAGAATTTCATTTTCTTTGATTCTTGGTGTCCGACGGCAGAGGCATAGCAAGGCATGATTCAACGTCGAACGGCTACGAGGTACGTAGGGGGGATTCGGCTTGGTTGTTATTGTGTCGTGATGTTTTACGACGCAATTTAGTTTTAAATTAGATTAGTTACGGCCGTAATTTTCTGGTCGTAATTATTTGTTCGACACGTGATGTTGCCGGCCGAAAAGAGGGAAGAGTTTTACGGGTAAAAAGAGAAAGAATGTTTACGCCCGTAAAAAAAAAAGGACGTAACGAGAGGGCGAGATTCACGTACAGATGGAAAGGAGTAAAAACAAGGAATCATCTATTACGGCCGAGGAGTTGGGAGAGAAAGATGAAAAAAGGGGTATTTACGGCCGAAGAGTTAGGTTTTCGGCCGTAATGGAATAGAAAAGGTAGAGAGAGAAGAGTAGAGCCTTACGGCCGAGAAAAGGGTACATAGAGAAGAGTAGAATTTTTACGGCCGAGAAAAGAGTGGAGAGAGAATTAAAAAAAAGGGGTGTTTACGGCCGAAGAGTTAGGTTTTCGGCCGTAATGGAATAGAAAAGGTAGAGAGAGAAGAGTAGAGTCTTACGGTCGAGAAAAGGGTAGAGAGAGAAGAGTAGAGTTTTTACGGCCGAGAAAAGAGTGGAGAGAGAATTAAAAAAAGGGGTTTTACGGCCGAAGAGTTAGGATTTTCGGCCGTAATGGAAAAGGGATGTAGAGAATTTCGGCCGTAATGGAATAGAGAGTGGAGATAACAATGAAAAGAAAAAAAATGTTACGGCCGAAGAATTAGAGTTTTACGGCCGTAACGGGATAGGGCGTAAAAATTTGGAGAGAGAAAGAAGAAAAAAGAAAAAAAGGGAGTTAGAGTTTTACGGCCGTAACGGGATAGGGCGTAAAAATTTGGAGAGAGAAAGAAGAAAAAAGAAAAAAAAGGGAGTTAGAGTTTTACGGCCGTAACGGGATAGGGCGTAAAAATTTGGAGAGAGAAAGATGAAAAAAGGGGATGTTTACGGCCGAAGAGTTAGAGTTCTACAGCCGTAATAGATGATCCCCCTTTCTACGGCCGTAATAGATGACTTTCTACGATCGTAATAGATGATTTTTACGACCGTAAAAATCAGAGAAGATGGAGAGAGAAAAAAATGGAGAGAGATTAAAAAAAAGGGAAATTGATGTTACGGCCGTAATGAACAGGGAGCACACCGAGAGTTATTATTTATTTTTGAGTAAATTTTAATTACTGATTATTATTGTTGTTATTAATTAATTTGATGTATTGATTATATTGTTGATGATTGATCTGTTTATACTATGACGAACTTTGATTTTGATTGTATTGTTGACCTACTTAATTTTGAGTTCAGAATTTATCTAATCAAATTGATAATTTATTTAAAGATAGACATTTTAGGTAAACAAGATAAAAGCCGAAAGCTACTGAGCTCATGTTCACTGATTGTCACTAAGCCGGGACCAATTGAATTGAATTGAATTGAATGGGGCAGATAGTGTAAAAGCTATGTCTGTCCTGTGTATGGCCACTCGTCCCTCACCATACACGAACCCATCGAATCATATCTGGTTTGCCGTGGCACTGATCCCCCACTGGCCTGCATGAAAGTGGCATGGTGTCCCTTAATTGACTGAGCGCTCCTCATTGAATTGGATAACTCCGAACATTGAAAATCGAATTGAATTGAATTGAAATTGGAATTTAAGTAAATGAAATTAAATCATGGTCATTTGGATATATTGGCATGGAGTTGGCAATTATTATTGTCCTATTGAATTGAATCGTTATTGGCCAATGACCATTAATTATTAAATTGAAAATTATTAATTGAATATTGATTTATTAATCAGGCAATTGATAATTATTAATTGGAATAATTGTTATTGATTTACATTGGTCTGTTGACCATAGCCTGATATATTGTTCATATTGATAAATTGTTAATTGATTATTGTATTGACTGCTCAATCGACTCATTATTGATTTTATCTTATTTTCGATTGAGCATATTGATTGTCTTTTAGACCCTACTTACTGAGTATTTTTATACTCATGGATATTTCCCTGTACCTAGATCCGTGCAGGTGAGAGAGACGTAGATGATGGTCTTGCAGGTGGCTACGCTCAGTGACAGACAAATGTTGCATATGACATTAGATCTAGTTATTTAGTTTTATTATTTCCGCACTTATTAGAATTGTAAACTCATGAATGTTTTAGCATTTTGATTATTATGGATTATTAGTTATTATTTTAAAAAGTCTTCCGCATTTATGTTTTATATTTCGCACTTTATAGGTTTTATTTCGTAAAAATATTTTATAAAAAATTGAGTAGCACCTCTGGGACGACTCTGAGCACGTAAAAGTCACGTGAGTCTCGGGGCGTTACAGAATCAATAGGTAAATACAAACTTTTGAAAGAGAGAGCGCATAATTTCATATTGAAATTTAATTTGTTGTTCTCCAAAAATTGATTGATTCGTCGCCTTTTTTCTTAAAAAAGTGATATTTTGGTAATATTAAAAAAATATGATAACTAAAAAAATCGTTGAAAAAAAAAATATCTCACAAAGCCGAAAGCACCCTGTTTTCTTCTCCGTGTCAAACCTTTTCCATTACCACTGTCGCAACGCCCATTTCCCCGCCGATGGATTCCTCCGCTCCGCCGCCGCCACTGCCGCTGCCGCCGTATCATCAGCATCACCAACCTCCTGCGGCCGCTCCTCCTCCTCCCCCTACGGCGAGTCACGATCTGGAGGTCACCGTCGTGTCCGCTAAGCACCTCAAGAACGTCAACTGGCGAAGCGGCAGCGATCTCAAGCCCTACGCCGTCGCCTACCTCCACCCCGGCTGCCGTTCCGCCACCAAGGTCGACGACTGCGGCAACACGCGAGCCGTATGGAACGAGCGCCTCTCTCTCCCCCTCCCGTCCTCCTTCTCCTCCATCTACGACGAGGACGGCGGCGCGGACGACCCTTCGGGGCCCCTCCTCCTCACCATCGACGTCTTCCACTCCAAGCCATCGGAGACCCCCAAGCCCCTGGTCGGAACCGCCCGATCCCCTCTCAGGGACCTCCTGGAATCCCCCTCCCCGATCAAAACCCTCGAGCTCAGGCGCCCCTCCGGCCGCCCTCAGGGAAAGATCCGCATAAAGGTCGCAATCCGAGAGCGCCCGTCTTCCCCGCCCGAACCCAATTATTCGCGGTTCCCCACTCCTCCGCCCTCCGCCAGCTATTACTACTCCAGCGCCCCTCCTCCGTCACCTCCGCATTCTTCTCGTTCTCCATCCGCCGGAGAATACGGCACGTACTCGCCTCCCGTTTCTCTCCCTCCTCCTTACGGAGGCCATCTCCACCCTCCACCGCCTCAGCCTCCGCATTACTCATACAGAAGCTACGCCGATCCTTACCCGGTTGGATACTATTCGTATCCCGCCGGCTTCTACTCGGCGGCTGCTCCAGATAGACCCTACTATGAACGGGTGCCTAGCAATGGGGCTCCGTCAGCACCTTCTGACTACCCCATGGGGTTTTCTTCTTCTTCCCCTTCTCCATCGTACAAGGACAAAGGCGGGAGATCGGGATCGAGCACTGGCTTGGCTGTTGGGACGGTGACAGGAGCATTAGGAGGCGTGACCCTGGAAGATGGGAAGAAGACTGGAGAAGAGAAGATTGCCGAGAGGGTGGAGAGTGACTTCGCCGCCAGGGATGATTACCGCGACTACCGATCCGACTACTAACTTGTGCGTACTGCTGTTCCTCGGACCTTCTTGGAAGAAGCAGGGAGTGTTGCCAATTTGCTGCATTTGATCTCTCTATCTGTAATGTATATACTCTTTGCCTTTCTCTGTAATGTATATACTCGATGCTTTCAATGTCTTCAACCGAGAAATGATATTTGCATGAAAATGTATCGTGAAGAATGGTGTACTCCTGTTACATATGAGGCTATAGGCTCTGCCGTGCCTGCTATGTACGAATCTGTAAACTTGTGAATGTTATGGGAATGGGAGTCCTTGTCGGCAAGTTCCTGTTAGAAAATGGATCACCTGGTGGTTCTCTGCCGTCGCAATTTTCGTTGTCAAATTTTCATGCTTGTTTTCCAACAGAAGCATGAAGTTAGATCAATGCTGGAACCATAGGAAATATGTCCCTCGAAGCTGTCTTTTTCTTTGCGGTAAAAGAAAAGGTCGATGCTGTTTGTCAAGAACTTTTGTTCTTAATAAGTGTAACATAAGAAGTAAGCTTAAATAGATTGTTTATTTAACTTTCATATCATGAATCCATGTTTTTTTTTTTTGCACATATTGCTTTGTTGGTACTAACTAATTATTAATATGTCATAGGACTCAGCATTGTGAGATTTGAATCATTCCTCAAGGCAAGTTAATAAAGATTCGATTGGTAAGTAGCATATAGGAGGGTCACTTCAGTTATTGAAGTATCCTATTTATTTTCTTGGCTATGAATAGTTGTCATTTTGGCTTCCGTGTTTGAGTAGTAAGTTTAGCATTTCGTCAGTTGCTTCCAATTCTTTTGCAGCAAATACTTTTTATCCATACCCTCCTGCCCTTATCTTCACACCTTTTTCTTATAACCAATTTCTACCATTCCTCCCCTTCTTTCCATCTCAGCTATTCTTGTATGGCTCGTTCTCACTATCAAAATGACTTTAACACGTCAGTTCTCGAATGTCAGACAAAAGCATACTAACTTACATACAAAGTTCGGATAAAAGAGGAGGGTTGTGTTAGGCCCCGACAGCCAGCGTAAAATTCTGTCGAATCTTATGAACATGGATAAACCATAACTCCGCCTATGTTTTATAGTCGGTCCCAAGCCCAAATAAAGGAGGAGGGTTGTGTTAGGCCCCGACAGCCAGCGTAAAACCCTGTCGAATCTCATGAACATGGATTATCCATGTAGTCGACCCCACCTAGTGAGATAAGGCTTTGTTGTTGTTGTTGAGGGTATACAATGGCTTTGATCTCAAGTCATACACCCTTTGACGCTAAGAAATCAATTCTCTTGCAGTCAGTCCAGATACCAACTGGTTTTTCTGGCAATGTTCCTGGATTATGTGTTTGCTTCTTTCATTTTGAATAGATTAGCAGTCCCGGAATATAGATAAGCTCAAGTACAGGAAAAAAAAGTTATGATGTCAACACCCTTCTCAATACCTCACATGTACCATTATCATAAAAATAAAGCCCAAGTAGCTCAATTCTTGGTATAAATTTGGAGTTCAAAGTTCTCAAGAAATATCCAATGTGTAACGTTATGTTAACCAATTTGCAGTTTTTTGAGGAAAGTTAAATCTAGTTGGTCTTAAACTAGAGTCTATTTCTGTAGAGATCTTAGTGGAAGGGCGAAGCTTCTAGATGTTTTATTATGGATCCAGATGTTTGCAGTAAGCTTTCCTTGAGCATATTTACTTGATTATGTATAATGTTTAAGGATGTTTTTTTCATATTTTCTTTTTTGTTCTGAGATTGTGCTTGTTTCATTGAAAATAAGTTGCAAGAAAAAATATTTTCCGATTGAGATGGAAATAAACCATGTCGTTTTTGAGCGGCTCATGACTTGCCTTATTTGAATCTGTATCAGTATTATCCTGTGTTTGATAAACCAACCAGTTTCAGATTGGCATGGAGGATAGGAATATTTTATTTTGGGCCTGTAATGGGGCCAGCCCACTTTTTTAATGTTGGTCCTGTAACGGGCCTGGCCACTTTTGTAATTACGTCAACAGGCCAGGCGTATTTAGACTTTGGCTTGCCTTGGCGTGGCTTGCTGCCAAACCTATCTTTTTGCTGCCATGAGTATGTTCCAGGGAAAATACTGTTCCCTTGATTGGATCTGTAAAATAAATAAGTTACAAGTTATATATATATATATATATATATATATATATATATATATATATATGTATATATATATGATTTAACGAGGGTCATATGCCTGTACAGGCGTATGACCCCCGTACGCCTGCCTTTCATCGTTCGATTAAATCGGACGGTGGGCCTCCCTCCGGCGCTCTCTCCCTCGGTAACGATCTCTCCGGCTACGCTTTTCCTCTCCCTCTCTAGATCTGGCCACCACTCTCCCTCTCCCGGCCTTGCAATGTGGTTGGTCGTGACTTGATCGGCCGCCAGGCGATTTGGGCCAGCCTGATCTGATTGCCAGGCGGCGGCCGGCTGGATCCATCGTCGGGATCGGCCTTCAGACGGGAGGCGACGACAATGATGGCAGCTACGAGGCGATGATTGCTAGACCCGATCTATCCCCCTTTCTCTCTGTTCGCCATCGTCGGTGACAAGGCGAGGATGGCCGATCGGGATCCGGCGAAGTGAGGGAGCGATCTTCTCTCCCCCTTTTTCTTCGATTGACGATGAGGGAAGCTACCAAAGATTGTGCACAAGAGAGAGCTCGGCAACGGTGAATCTCCTGTCCACCCCCGGCGGCCCTGTCCTCAACCTCTTCCTTCTCTTCCTCCCCGACGGTCGTCGTTCTGCGTCAAAAGTGATGAAAAAAAAAGTGAGTAGCGCCCATCGTCGGATTAGATCCAACGGTGGAGCGAGGCGTATGGGGGACCCCCATTAAATTCATATATATATATATAATATGTGTGTGTGTGAATAATATAACTGTTACGAAAAGGGGGAGAGAAGGATCGCACGAAATACAGAAGAACGCGAAGAGGAAAAAAAATGACGGCGGCTCTTTGTTATGAAATAACGATGATTACAAGGATGAGTCTCTGTCTAAACCCTTAGGGAGTTTATATAGGCACTCCCTTTAACAGATGATATGAATTACATACGGACTGGGACTCTAAATAAATCCCCTGAAAATAAAACACCTATCTCGTGATAAGGAAATAAATCAAATCCGAATCACAAACAGAATACCCCTAAAAATTTTGCTTAGGGGGCTCTGCCCCCTTGCAACCCCCGCAGGGGGATCCCCCCTTGACCCCCCACAGGTTCGCTGACCGGGCAGCGAGATCCCCGTAGGGGAATTCTGTTGAAATGCCTGACTATGTAGAGGGACCAACTGGGTTCAGATTCAAGGCATTATTAACAAATCTCCACTTTGACTTGAATCATCTTTAGAGAACACAAAAACATGCCACGTCGCCTCCAGCCCCACCTCGGGACTATTACCAAGTATTGATGTTAAGCAAGTCCAAGCAGTGCTGGAACTTGCCATGAGGAACAGATTTGGTGAACATATCAGTTGGATTATCTTCAGTGCCAATCTTCTTCACCTTGATCCTCTTCTCAGTGTGGATGAAGTGATATCTGACATCAATGTGTTTGGTTCTTTCATGATGTACTTGATCCTTGGCTAAACATATTGCACTCAGACTGTCACAGTGCACTATAGCCTGCTCCTGATGTAATCCGAGATCTCCAACTAAGCCTTTTAACCAGATCCCTTCCTTGGCAGCTTCTGTCAGTGCCATGTATTCAGTCTTTGTGGTGGACAATGTAACTGATGGCTGAAGTGTAGCCTTCCAACTAATAATTGAACTGTCCAAAGTGAAGACATAGCCTGTCATAGATCGTCTTCCATCAACATCTCCAGCATAATCTGAATCTGAGTACCCTGCAACCAAACACTCTTTATCACTTCTGTAGATGAGGCCAATATCAGATGTTCCTATCAGATATCAAAAAATTCACTTCACTGCTTGCCAGTGCTCCTTTCCTAGATCGCTCATGAACCTGCTGACAACACTGACTGCATGAGCAATGTCTGGTCTTGTGCAAATCATGGCATACATCAGACTTTCAACTGCACTAACATATGGAACCCGAGACATGTACTCCTTTTCTGCTTCTGACTTTGGTGCGAAGGCAACAAAAAAATGAACATTTGCAGCTGATGGAGTATTCAAAGGCTTCGCTCTAGACATTTCAAACTTGGATAAAATCTTTTCAATATAACTTTTCTGAGATAAGAAGAGTTTACTCTATGTGCGATCCCTTAGAATTTTCATCCCCAAAATTTTTTGTGCTGCACCAAGATCTTCATGTCGAATATTGCACTGAGGAGCTTCTTCAGATTCTGAATGTCTGTCATGTCTCTGGCAGCAATAAGCATATCACCAACATACAAGAGCAGATAGATGGTGGAGCCGTCCTTCACCTTCTTGTGATATACACAACAATCATAGGGACTTCGACTGAATCCCTTACTGATCATGAAACTGTCGAACCTCTTGTACCATTGTCTGGGAGACTGCTTCAAGCCATACAGAGATTTTTTCAGACTGCAAACTTGATTCTCCTTTCTTGGAATGGAGAATCTCTCTGGTTGGCTCATAAGAATGTCTTCTTCAAGTTCTCCATGGAGGAAAGCAGTCTTCACATCTAGTTGCTCGAGCTCTAGATTCTGATGTGCTACAAGAGCAAATAGCACCCTGATAGAAGTATGTCTGACAACATGTGAGAATATCTCATTGTAGTCCACACCTTCTTTCTGACTATAATCTTTAGCAACCAACCGTGCTTTGTATCTCGTGCCTTCAACTCCTGAAATTCTTGCTTTCTTCTTGAAGATCCATTTACAGCCAAAAACCTTCCTGCCTTTAGGCAACTTGACAGCTCCCACGTTTGATTCTTGTGAAGAGATTTCATCTCCTCACCCATAGCAACGATCCACTATCCAGATTCGACACATGTGATTGCATCCCTATAAGAGGACGGCTCCAGGGACTCCACCTCTTCAGCTACCTGTAGTGCATAAGCAACCATGTTCTCGAAATCATATCGCTTAGGAGGACCCACTTCTCTGCGAGGACGTCTAGCAGCAATTGACTCCTCTTCAAGTTGCTCATCAGATTCTTCACCTTCTCGTTCTGCTTCTTGATGTGATCCTTCAGCATCATCCTCAGTTTGAGTGATTTCAACCTCCACCTATTTACTGACACTCTCTTCAGCCTCCACCTTCAACTGAAGCATTGATGCTTCATCAAAGGTCACGCTTCTGCTGTAGATGACTTTGTGTTCTGAAGGAAACCAGATTCTGTAGCTCTTCACTCCTGCACCATATCCTATGAACACTCCTTCTTTGGCCTTTGACTCCAACTTCCCTTCACTGACGTGATAGTATGCTGGACAACAAAAAAATTTTCAGACAAGTATAATCAGCAGGATTTCCTGACCATACCTCAGTTGGAGTCTTGAGATCAATCGTAATCGCCGAACTTCGATTCACCAAGTAGCAAGCTGTGTTAACAGCTTCAGCCCAGAATATCCTATTCAGGCCAGCGTTAGAGAGCATGCATCTTGCCCTCTCCAGAAGTGTCATGTTCATTCGTTCTGCAACTCCATTCTGCTGTGGAGTATCCCTGATTGTGCGATGCCTGTCAATGCCTTCATCTTTGCAGAACTGGTCGAATTCAGCAGAACAGAATTCTAAACCATTGTTAGTGCGAAGACGCTTCACTTTCTTCGACATCTGATTTTCAACCAGAACCTTCCACTGCTTGAAGGCCTTGAAAGACTCACTCTTGTGTTTCATCATGAATACCCAAGTCATCCTCGAGTAGTCATCAATCACAGATAGGAAGTACCTCGCACCTCCTAATGATGGAACACGAGAGGGACCCCAACAATCGGCGTGGATGTAGTCAAGTGTCGCCTTCGTCATGTGCACTGCCTTGCCAAACTGAGACCTTCGCTGTTTGCCGAATATGCAGTGCTTGCAAAAGTTGATTTCAGATATCTTCTTCTCTCCTAGAAAACCTCATTTGCTGAGGATATTCATCTCATTCTGACTCATATGTCCAAGCCGCATGTGTCACAGCCTGGACCTATCTGATTCGGATGAACTAGCCACTGCAGCAAAGCCAGAGACTGTCTTGTCTTGTAATACATACAAGGACTTCTGTCTGACTCCCTTCAGAACCGTAGCATCACCCTTCATGACCGTGAGGATGCCTCCAGCAGCATTGATCTGACACCCTTTAGAGTCGAAGACTCCAAGTGATATCAAATTCTTCTTCAGTTGCGAAACATGACGGACATCTGTCAACGTCCTCACAAGATTGTCATGAGTTCTGATCTGCACAGAACCGATCCCAACTATCTGACATGACGCGTTATTGCCCATGATGACATTTCCATCGTCAATCTTCTGATAAGATGAGAACTAATCTTTATTCGGAGTCATGTGATAGGAACACCCCGAATTCAGAACCCAACTATCCTCCAGACATCCTTGATCAAAAGCAGCCAGAACCAAATCATCTTCGGAATTCCCTGTTTCATGTGCCACCGCAGCGACGAGGGCCTTCTTCTTCTTCGGACAGTCTTTCTTTCAATGACTTGGTTCCTTGCAGTAATTACAGATGTCCTTCGCAGTGATTTTCTTCTTCTTGGATTTGGATTTCTTCGAATTCGAGGACTGTCCCTTCTTTGCGGTCGATATCAAACCCGCGGCCTGAGTCTCTGCAGAATTTCCAGATGCCCTATGCCGAAGTTCACGAGTATGGAGACTCGATCTTAGTTCTTCCAGACTTATAGTTTCCTTCCTGATAATCATAGAGTGAACGAAATTTTCATATGATGGAGGAAGCGAAACTAACAGAATTAGAGCAGCATCTTCATCCTCGATCTTAACATCGATATTTCTGAGTTCCATCAACAAAGAATTTAACTGATCAAGATGTTCCTTCAGAGGGTACCTTCTTGCATGCGGAGAGAGAACAGACATTGCTTCAACAACAACTTATTGGTGAGAGACTTCGTCATATACAGACTCTCGAGTCTCAACCACAGACCGGCCGCCTTTTCTTCATCTGCGACCTCGATTATCACCTCATCCGTCAGACACA
This sequence comes from Pontederia crassipes, assembly GCA_030549335.1. Lineage (NCBI taxonomy): Eukaryota > Viridiplantae > Streptophyta > Magnoliopsida > Commelinales > Pontederiaceae > Pontederia > Pontederia crassipes. The sequence continues at coordinate 26,070,181 of CM060189.1, read as the reverse complement.
ATAGAATCATCGAGTGTGCCTTCTCCTGTGCTGCCAAAGTTACGAGGTCGATCTCCTTTTCTTTGCCCTTCGAGTCTTCCTCCTTCGGTTTGTTCTTCGACACGTTTGAGAGCGGCGCCCAGACTCCTTGTTGCTTCAGAAGCGTCCGCATCTTGATCTGCCACAACCCGAAACTGTTCCTGCCGTTGAACTTCTCCACGCTTACATTATGCGACACCATCTCCCTGCTGATCGAGAATTGCAGACAAATCCTAAGGCTCTGATACTAGTTTGTTACGAAAAGGGGGAGAGAAGGATCGCACGAAATACAGAAGAACGCGAAGAGGAAAAAAATGGCGGCGGCTCTTTGTTATGGAATAACGATGATTACAAGGATGGGGCTCTGTCTAGACCCCTAGGGAGTTTATATAGGCACTCCCTTTAACAGATGATAGGAATTACATACGGATTGAGACTCTAAATAAATCTCCTGAAAATAGGACACATATCTCGTGATAAGGAAATAAATCAAATCCGAATCACAAACAGAATACCCTAAAAATTTTGCTCAGGGGGCTCCGCCCCTTTGCAACCCCCGAAGGGGGGGATCCCCCTCTTGACCCCCCACAGGCTCGCTGACCGGACAGCGAGACTCCCGTAGAGGAATTCTGCTAAAACGCCTGACTATGTAGGGGGACCAACTGGGTTCAGATTCAAGGCATTATTAACAATAACAATAATAACTGGATGGGATAAAACGTTTTCCCTTCTTTCTTCTTCAAAAAGGGGATAATAATATTTTTTTTTCAAAAGCTCTAAACAGCTCTTTGGTCAATTAAAAAGACATTTCCAATTTGTTTTTCTGAAAAAATTTAATCATACTTTGACTCTTGATCACGCTGACAAGGCGTGTTCACTAGCAAAATTATGTGATATGTTATGGATATGTTTTTAAGAGTTTTATACAGCTTGAGTAAGGTGAGATACGGATCATTGCTGGTCCGAGTACTATATGACAAGGTGCACAGCAGGGAAATCAGGTCAAAATATTATTGATTATCTATTTGAACTGTGGGTTATGATTGTCCGGATTATTCTTTATCATTTATTTGTATATTTTTACCATCAATATAAAATAATAAACTGATTTTGCTAGCACTGCTGTATAAAAGAAGCTAAGGAGCTTTAGAATCTGTTGCTTTCAAGCTGGCCTGTCTTCAAGCTTGTCAGCACTTTATTTGAGCCAGGCTCGGATGGTCCATGATATTGTCGCCAAGTCCCAACACACTACGGTAGTATGTGGCTTGATAGTTACCAAAGGAGCACAAAGAATATGAAGTTTGGTTATATCGTTAGTGTATATGATACCCATATTGAAAGGTATGGAGAGTTAGTAGTCTATTCATGCAGTCATCCAATTGGGCAGAAATTATTTTTCGTGTTCGATGGAACTTCATCAGGAACTGATAATTTTAGGTACAATGGATCTAGATCGAAAACAAGTTTCAATATGAAACGTTTGTGAAAGAGTTAGTGTACCTTTAGTGAAAAAGCTAATGAAGACAAGTGGCTATCTCGATGAGTGAGATAATATTCTTGTCTATGATAAAAGATTGTGCTGACAGATTTGTGGGCCTTGTTAGAAGTGCATAATTGACAGAGTTGATACAGGGTTTTTACTGGCATTAGGTTCCCCATCCATTGCATTATTACAACTCCTTTTTTACTTTGTCATGGTTTGTAAGTTCAAATTGTTGATAATATTCGTCAATGAAGAAACTAGTTTTGCCTTTACACTGGTTGAATTTGACTTTTGGGTTTCTTTTTACGTATGAGTTTTAGATTTGATATACATGTTGGATAAATCTGATGAAGGCACAATAAAACCATTAACAAATGACTAGTACTTCGCAGGATAAAAGGGGAAGTTTCCATTATTCTGTAGGATTTTGATTGGCCCTAAAATTTGAGGAAAGTGCACCCATAAAACTGTTTATGCTTTATTTTTATGGAGTATTGGGTATCTGAAAGACAAGTCTGCCCAACTTTACAGCTTAGCATGTCAAAGGAGACCTGTACTAGAAAATGGATGCTATAAGAAGTGATATGAAGGGCATCAACTTAGCATGCATAGTAGGATAGCCAGAGGCCCATCAAAAATTGATCTTCATTTTTTTCTCCAGAAGTAGTAATTCATTTTAACTCCGCCTATATTTTATAGCCGGTCCCAAGTCCGAATAAAGGAGGAGGGTTATGTTAGGCTCCGACAGCTAGCATAAAATCTTGTCGAATCTTATGAATATGGATCAACGAATTGACGTCGTATGATCCATGTAGCCGACCCTACTTAATGGGATAAGGCTTTGTTGTTATTGTAAATAGTAATTCATTTTCAAGGATGCAGTAAGGAAGGATATGTCCCTAAAAGAAAAGAGAAAACGCTTCATGTAACTGATCTCTTTCAACTATGTAATTGAACATTAGTTGATTAGTTGAGCCTGTTTGAAATCGTCATACTTTGGCTTATCAGATCTATCTGGATGACATTAAATCCGAAACTAGAAAACAGCCTATTTAAGAGTTGTAAGTTTACTCTGCCACGATGGTTCAAGTTATAGGCAAGACCCCAAAGACAATGCTGCCAACGCTAATAACATGACGCTCCAAGAAGATATCTTGCTTAAGAGTTTGGACAGCTCATATATTTTGCCTCGAATAGGTGTTGGAGCATTGCCTTACTGCTAATAGGTTCCAACTTCTGTTAGAAACCAGAAAAGGTCCGTAAACACACAGATATGAAACAACCAAGTTTTCATTAGTCATGTTATTGGCTCTGATGGTTGATAAGTCCTTACAATGTCTTGCTTGTCAGTTTGAAATTTTATGCATATGGGATCTATATACTGCTTTATTTTTCCTGTGCGTTTATGTGCTGTAACAGATTACCTCAAGCTTCAAATATTGCCTGATTGAGGGTGATAGACAAACACAAACATTTCTGAGAGTAGAAAAAACTCAGATCCTTCAGTCTTTCCTTCTCAACCAGTTCCTTCCTAGAAGTCGATTTCATTGTTGCTCTTTTTGTTCACATTCTGCAGCTTCTTCAGTTTAGACATTACGTGCATTCTGATCTCTTCATCCATTTACCTTTTACGATGTTTCCTTTGCTTTGACTTTATTACATATGAACTTAGTGCGTGACACAGTTTGGTTGCATCAGTTTCAATATGCTCCCTCGCTTTATGGGGTTCTAAGAACGATCTTTTTGTTACTTGCACAGTTTTATGTAATTCTGGATTATGATGTTTCTGCGCACTATATGTGGCTCTGGCATTCCATACATCAGGATCATTTTTAGTGGAGGAAGACTTGGTTATTCTGTTCTATGTCTCAGCAACTCTTTTCTATGATTTCCTGATATTATTGGGGTCCCTATACGTAACGTCTGTCTTGCATGCGGATTCGTCCATAAGGAGAGGTGGAGGTTCCTTGAACATAACCACGACTAAGGGGGTTGGATTTGATTCTTCTGCTCAAGAAACTCAACTTTCCTGTGAATGACGAGCAACATATTCTAACAACTGCTCCCGGTACAATTTCTATCTCTTTCCTCGTCCTGTTATATTTTTGTTTTCTTTGTTCTCTTGTTTTTTATTGTTTTTGCATGCCTATCTCTTCGTTGGTGTGTGCGGGAGTCTCCCATAATCTTTTGTTGGGGCATGCACTGTGTCCGGAGATGACGAGACTGGTGCAATGGACTAAGTCATGTTTATGCATGATGTCTGTGTTCTCCCTTGTGGATTCCCCTCTTGTCTTCTGAGTAAGCAAAAGCAAATACGCCCCCACGAGAAACATAATAATTGTCCGAAAGGAAAAAGAAAAAAAGAGGAAGAGGAAGAAGAAGAAAGAATTTGCTGTTGGAGTTGATTTGGCACTTAATTGCCCCGTGAGACTCTATGGGCAGGTTAATTAATTAGAAAGTTATTATTTCTAATATAAGGATACTTAATTTTATAATCAAGGATAAGGAAAAAATATTCTCACTGAGATGTTCTCATTGTAAAAATAAGAGTTTGCTAATTGCTAATGTGGGAAGTCCATGAATCATGTGCTTAACTGGCTGAATGGAGGAGATCCTAACCCAATCATTTCTTTATCTTGATATCCATAAGTCGATTAATTCAATTCCACAAAGAAAGTATAAAAAGATAAACTTTTTATGTTCGAACTCTTGATCTGCTGAGTTGGCGTGCGTGTGTCCTCGTTTCCTTTGCATTGGGTGTTTTGAGTTAGGTGAGATTTTAATTTCGAGCCAAGTCTATTGGCCAGATCCCTCCGCATGATACCTACCATCTCTTTAAGTGAAAAGCTTTTATTTCGTATCCTTTTAATATCTTTAGTACTCAAGGATTTTTAGACCAATTATTTTTATTTTTAGCCGACCCCATCTAGAAAGATAAGACTTTGTTGTTGTTATTTTAAGTTTTCTAGTTTTATTTTTTTTCCAAAATCATGTCTATTTCCTTTTGGCTTGGGAATAAAATTAATGAAGTTACTTGTACTCATAATTTCCTCGCCTTATTTTTTTAATATATTATTTCAAACAATTAGTGCACTTATTATTAATTATCTTATTGCAATACTTTACACTAAGCTTGCCAAGATTTCGATCTCGATCTTATCTTGAGGATTGATATTAATTTTGATCACACGATCTTACGATCTTATCCGATCCTATACAATCTTATATAATTGATATAATTATTTAAATATTAATTAAAATATATTTATGATAAGAATTAATTAAGATGAAATTTAAAATATTTTCTTCATCTATAATATATTTTGATGTAATTTGACTTCAAATTCGATAAAAAATGATATAGTGGCGTGTAATTTAATACTTAAGTGAAACAAACTAACCAAAAGTACTAATTATTTTTAAAATATATTTTTTTATTAATAGGTAGGATTGTGTGAAATTCCCATTTAGACATTTTTGCTTTACACATAAGTAATCCTAAAGAGGCATATACTACATTCAAAGTAATACCTTTCAAAACTGGATGCCGGTGGGGCAGTGACCCAAAAAAAAATAGCATTAATTAAGTAAAATTTTTTACTTTTGATTAATTTGTACAGTGAATTATAATCTTCAGTGTCCAGCTGATGTACATATCAAACCGAGGCTAATGACCGTGTAAAATAGGACATCTGAAACACGACATATTATTTGGTTTTTATTTCTATCCTAATTTTTTTTATTGCCAACCATCGATATTGAAAAACGGTGTCGATTATTCCGCTTACAAATGAGACTTCCAATAAATTTTTTTTAGATTCATAAAAATTCCAACTCTACCTCTACTCAAGCGTTTACATCACCTAAAATTGTAGGAAAGACCTAATTAGTTTTGTTACCTTCGCATGGACGATCTGTGCTGCATGGGCTTGGCAGCCGTGCATGTATATATTATTATATTCGCTCGTTCCCTAAGCCGCCACTTTTAGTCATACAAAATGTCATATCCTGTCGTGTCAATGGTTATTTTAATATATATTATATATATAGTTTTCCCCACGTTAATCATGGTTTGTGGTTATATTTCTGTGTTCTCACATCAGCATCACTACGTACTACCTCTATAAAACCACGTTTTAACTTGGATGGCTAATTGCTCTGCTTGCCGGTCAACATAAGAGTTAAGTAGCTTCTTGACTTTTTTTTGTTATAAACATCGTATGAGATATAATTAATTAATTATGCGCTGATTCTCTTTTTCCTTGAACCTCTTGAATTTTTTTTATGGCAAATGAAAAGCTCCCATTAAAAGATTATGAGATAGTTATATCCAAAGGATCCGACTACCACAAGTGCTAGTATAATTAACTCGATTTTAATATAAACAGTATCAATGCACGGTTGTCCGCCTCTACTCAATTTCCTGCAACCAAGTTGGTATGAGAAATTAGTTTCCACCGCATTTACTGCTTGGCCTGGTTATTAAAAAGATTTTTCTTTTTTCGGTGGCATCCAAAAATTGATTGAAAGATATTTCAATTTATATATTATCATGGCCATTAAGTTATGCCAACTCCAATGGCACATCATATATAATACGTGTTTTAAATTAAAACAGATTACTTACTCGGTCTTGATCCTTTCTTTCTTTATTCTTTATTTATTCTTGGGACGCCACAAAGGATGAGTACGAATTACATACCCCCACCCAAGGAGGAGAAGGACAAGTCATCTTAGGTGCATTTACTATTATTATTATTATTATTATTATTATTATTATTATTATTATTATTATTATTTTATTTCTCGTTAAAAGTTCACAAAATATACGAGTGGCTTTGTCAGTGGCCACATCTGCATTCTCGTCTTGGCCATCCGCAGATGCATAGAATCCGACTAATTCTTCAGTGTCACAATACCGAGAGTTCGTTTGCGAGGCAACCAAAGTTTCGAGGTGCATGCACCCACAACACACCACGATATCAACACCCCTCCCCCCTCCCCCTCCCTCTATATATTAACCCAATTCTCAACTCCCCTTCCACCACCATCACTACCACCTTCACCCTTGCCATCACCACACTCCTCCTCCTCCTGCTGTCCTGCAGCACCGAAACAACGCATACGTAGCCATGTCCACTGACATGATGATTTCCCCCTCTGACGCTCTGATCACCCTTCCAACTCCCATTTCCATGTCCTCATCTGGTACTGTTCCTACTACTGCTGCAACTACTGCTTCTGCCGTTGCTGTACTCTCAAAGTGCACTATTTATCCTGACCGGATGGCCACCGCCACCGCAACCCTCGGCCACCTGCCTCTCTCGGTGTCCGATCTCCCCATGCTCTCCTGCAACTACATCCAGAAGGGCCTCTTCTTCCCCCCTCCTCCCATGCCCATGCCCGCCCTCCTCTCCCTGCTCGCCTCCTCCCTCTCCCGCGCCCTCTCCCTCTTCCCGCCCCTCGCCGGCCGCCTCGCCACCCTCCCCGACCACCGCATTGTCATCGCATGCGACGACGTCTCCGGCGTCGAGTTCTCCTACGCCGTCGCTCCTTCCCTCTCGCTATCCCTCCTCCTCCCCTCGTCCTCCGACATCCCCGCGCACGTCAGGTCCCTCTTCCCCCTCGACGGCGCCATCAGCTTCCACGGTCACTTCCTCCCGCTCGCCGCCTTCCAGGTCACCGAGCTGGGCGACGGAGCCATCTTCGTCGGCGCGGCAGTCAACCACTCCGTCACCGACGGCACCTCCTTCTGGAACTTCTTCAACGTTTGGGCCGAACTGTGCCGGGGCGGCGCTCCCGAGCCACCGAACTTCCGTCGCAACTACTTCGGCGGATCCACCGCGGTGCTGAGGTTCCCTGACGGCCGCGGCCCGGAGGTGAGCTTTTCGTCGAATGCACCACTTCGGGAGCGCATCTTCTGCTTCAGCGCGGAGGCCATTGCGGAGCTGAAGACGAGGGCGAACCGTACACGGGACAAAGAACCCGTCGACATCGACGGAGATGCCATCTCCGAAATATTGGGGAAGCAAGTGCACGACCCGAAGGCGACGGCAGCAGAGGACGGGGAGATCTCGTCCTTCCAGTCCCTTTGCGCGCACATATGGCGGTCGGTGACTCGAGCTCGCATTAATCACTTGCCGCCGGAAGCGAAAACGACGTTTCGCATGGCGGTGAATTGTAGAAGCCGCGTGGTGCCGAAGGTGGCGGATTACTACTTCGGGAATGCGATCCAGAGCATCCCCACCGTGGCCACAGTGAAGGACGTGACGTCGAAGGACCACCGTTGGGTGGCGGCATTGCTGCACAGGAGCGTGGTAAGGCACGACGACGGTGCGATAAAGCGTGCGGTGGCGGAGTGGGAGAACTCTCCGGCGTGCTTCCCGCTGGGGAACCCGAACGGCGCCGGGCTGACGATGGGGAGCTCTCCTCGGTTCCCCATGTACGATGGGAACGACTTCGGGTGGGGGCGGCCGGTGGCGGTGCGCAGCGGGCGGGCGAACAAGTTCGACGGCAAGATGTCGGCGTTCCCGGGGAGAGAGGGAGGAGGGAGCACGGATGTGGAGGTGTGCCTTGCGCCGGACACCATGGCCACCCTGCTGCAGGATGAGGAGTTCATGAGCTACGTCTCAGATCAGTAAGACAGTCGTACGTAGTAGTACGTGGTGTGTAGTGAGGTCGACGGCTGGCGATTTGGCAAACGCTAAGGTTATATTATTATTAGTTAATAATTAATTATTAGGAGTAATAATATGTGAATCCCCAAGTTGTGAAAATTAGTAGTGAGTGTTTAGGTTATTATTACAAGATTAATTAAGCGGTCTTATTTATTATCTCTACCGTCTACGCAGAATTTAGTAGTTTTTTGCGAAATTTGAGCTCTACTTGTGTTATAAGTAATAACGTCTTTAAGGCGATCCTTGAGGAATAGAATGGTGCAGTTATTTTTACCTTTTTCTAGAGAGTTGGTAACATTCAAATTCCAATTAAAGATATCGGAAATCTCACTATCTCATTTCATAATTCAATTCATTCATCATAATTAATACTTAACCCTCAATTAAAATTGGATGAAGACCGGATGGGGACTGCGCAGCTAATCTGATCTCCTCACGCTAATCTTTATAATAACCATTTTCTTAATGGAAACCTACACAATGCACTATCAATAAAATATTTATTTTTCATTCATTATTTTAACTTCAATAAATTCTCTTTTTTTAGAAATATTTAATTCTATTTTCTTGTCCTAAATTAAATCATATTTCCACTGTATATATTGTCCGCTTACTTTTTTTCTCAACTTTTCAAATGCTTCAACCTACTTTTTAATCATATCATATTTTTATTCTGATGAATTTTGAAAAACTTAATAATAATAATAATAATAATAATAATAATAATAATAATAATAATAATAATAATAATAATAATAATAATAATAATAATAATAATAATAATAATAATAATAATAATAATAATAATAAATCATATCCAGAAGTCAAGAAGATGAGGTGAGAGGTGGATCCCATTTGATTTGATTTTTTTAAAATAATAAATAAGGTTACAGAGATATTAGATATACTATATAATGAAAAGAGATTAAAAAGAGAAAAATGTGCTCTAACAACTCCAATTTTTAACAGATTAAAATTTCCATTTAACAACTCCAATTTTTTTAACAGATTAAATTATGTATTTATATTTTGTTTATTAAATAAATCCAAAAATTAAAGTCTTAATGTAGTCAAAAGGAGAATAAAAAGAGAAAAAAAGAAAGGATAAATAATAATTATAAAAACAATTAAAATTAAATTAAGATTAGTGATTTAAATTTTAATTTGAATCCAAATAAAGTTTTTCTTATAAAGGATGTCAAAGAAGTATAAAGAGTTTCAAGTTCAAAATATTCAAAAATTAAAGTAATAAGATTTCCTTATCTTTAATCTAAAAACTATGAATACTGATTTATTATTTAAATTCAAAAATTGAGGAAATTAATGGAATAATAATGTTTGAATAGAGATTGTTACAAATGATAGATAAAAGAATATTAGGAAAATAGATTATAGTACTACCAAGTACCAACTTTAATCCTAATTATGATTCCTTAAAGAGTTTAAATTGAATTACAAAAGGAATATGTGCATCATAATCCTTATAAGTAGGACCCTAAAGATTTCTCTCCTTTCATCACTCTTCTCATTTTCCACTCTCCTCCTTAACGTGCATGTGCAATGTTGTCTCATTCGAAATAAAAATTTGGTTCAAAGTAAATGTACGCTAGATTTTAAATTCACTTTTGCATATACATATATATATAATTTTAATAATTTAATCAAGTTAAAAAATTAATTATGGCCTTAATCAAGTCCTAGGATATGTAATTGAATCACCTAATTAAAGTTTCTATGCCAATTGCACGATGTCCTAAGAGTTTAAGGCGCAATCCAAAAGTTACATTCAGCACTTGAGTTCTACATTGGCAACAAACAAGCTGAGCTACAAAAACTTACCCCGGCTTCTGCAAGATTTTAGGCTCCTAACACTCGGCAATTTAGAACCTGACCATGGTTACTAATCGACCCAACTTGAGTTTGACTTAGAGAAGAAAAGGTGATACATTATTCTATACTTCGTTTATAATTAACCTAATCCTCACATTAAATTATTGGACCATGTTTCATCGTATGCGAAAAAAGAATATTAAAAGAAATCTTGACATCATGATGCCCACATGCTGAGAGACTCCACTCGGGTTTCGTGTGGTATGTAAAACAATAAGTAATATTCCTATTAAGGCCTAGCCTAAGTTTCACTTGAAATCTAGCCCTGAGTCGAGTTCTTGGTTTTAAAGAAGATTTTGATCCCATCATTTGATTATTACTTGTTGATCTTTTTGTCCATGTGCTTAAACATGTGATTGTTGAAAGGCTACACAAATAGACAAATAGGTTTATTGTATAAAAGTTGAAAAATATGTATCATCATGTGTACCGATATCGATTGTATCACTTGTCATTTGTTCATTAATTAATAGGTCAAAATAAACCCTTGTAGGGTTAAAAAAATCCCACTTGGGAGTAACGATTAATTAAATCATTTGTATGAATTGAAATATATTTTATATTGATAAAGAAAATTTAGCTTTGAAAGGCAAATACTTTCCTACATGAAATATCATAACAATTTATAGTAATTGAAGAGATTGTCATGGGACAACGAACAATAAGGATGATAATGGATTGGATTACAATTTTTGTATTAGTAAGTATTTGAAATAAAAAAGTAGTACAACACATTTGAAATAAAGTAAATAAAAAATATTGTATTTGACCATTTGATATTTAATAATTGACACTTTACATTTGTTATTTGATAAGGCATAAATTGACATCTGTTAATTGAAAGTTGATGAAGTAGAAAAGTTCTTTTACAACCAAATAAAGACACTTGTTATTTATAATTATTCTACTTTGTTCATTAGATTATTTGACCAATTGCCGCATATCATATGATAATTGTATACCTAATAAACTATGATTAATTTCTATTAAAAAAATATCATCTATTTGTATTATCTTAGGTTCAATATGAAATTTTACTTCACTGTTTTTAAATTGCAAATAATTGATTCTATTATGTATGAATGAAAATGTGTAGATCTCCTAATGCTCGTGTTGATGCTGATTTGCACATGGGGTTGAGATGCAATAAAACGTCCTTTATTTTCTTAGTTCATTAGAACAATTATTATTGAGCTTCTGCACTTTAGTATGATAAATTATAATTCATTATTTAAAGTTATCAGTTAAACTTTAAAATAAGATGAAGTATTTATAGGTAGCATCATGTATAAGAAGACCAATTGTTATGTGATAAGCGAATGGATTTTAGACATATTACAATGCATATGTGATTATGTGACATGGAACATTTGTGCTCACATACTAAGATTTGAACAATGGTCTCACTAAATTACCCATGATGGTAAGAGGGCTTAAGGACAAGCATGAATCTACATATCAACTTAATGAGGTCAATTGATCCCAATAAAATATATGGTCACATTGGAAACTATATTAACTAACATTATTTACTAGTAATGAGGCAAGATAAACTAAGTTGATTAATTATACTTTTAAATTTTGTTCCAATCTTCTTCGAATAAAATAATTTTTATCCCATAAATAAAATTTCACAGATATCTCTCCCTAACAAAACAGTAGATAACCATTTAGTTTTTACTTTTCAACTAACTTATCCCTCCTTTAATTACTTCTCCTAGTCTTCATCAACTCTTGTGGTCTTATGATTAGCGATAATTTTCAAGAACCCTATATGACCTTTATGTTATTCTGGTATTTAAACAAAGGGAGCGGCGAAATCGTCCATCCCTTATGAGGTCTTGCGGGGGGATTCATGGGGATCCCCCTTGTGAGGGTTCGAGATTGGAGTTTTCGAAACCTAAGCAATTTTAGGGTTTTTTTTATTTTGTATTGTAGTTCCATATATAAATTTTATAATCATTTATTATCATCAATATTTCATAACAAAGAAACCCACCGTTGTCCAAAGATGTAGCTCAATTTAAAATCAACCTCATAATCTCTATATTCTTATGTAAAATATTTGTCGATTCTCTCTCTCCCTCTTGAAGTAAAAAATATGATTCCAAAAAAGTTATATCTCATACTTGATGAAAGGCATTATTAGTTCAACTCCTAACTTGAATCCTAAAGTCGTCAATTTAATTAGGCTAGTTTGCTCTTTATCTCGACTATATTAATTTGATGCTAGTTGTCCAAGATATTAACAATTCTGGATGAGTATATATTTTTCTATTTTATTGCATTATATAAAAAAATATAAACAGAAACATCTTTTATAGCCGAAAGAAAAGCAAAATCATTGTTGATAAAGAAACTTTCTACCTATTTACCTTTTGGAAACAACTTTTAACCCTATTTTTTTAATGAAAAGTATATTATACTAGCTATTTATAGTGAGTTTCTCAATTAATATTCTCAACCAGATAGCTTTCTTTATAACTTTATTAAGGTCATGTATTCAACTTCAGTGGTGGATAATGCTATTGTATCATGCAAAATAACTTTTCAACTCACAACACAATTAGTAATAACTTCCGTCACAATTTCTCAATTTTTTTTCTTTTTTTCTCATTTTTTCTTTCATAATTTTGGATACATGGTACATAATTCAAGACACGTCAACAAAAACAGTAAATAATCATTTTGTTTTTACTTTTCAACTAACTTATCCCTCCTTCGATTACTTATCCTAGACTTCATCAACTCTTGAAGTCTTATAATTAGCGATAATTTTCAAGAACATTGTTGATAAGCCTTGAATCCTAATTTAATTTTAACCCTATATGACCTTTATGTTATTCAGGTACTTAAACAAAGGGAGCAGTGAAGTCGTTCATCCCTTACGGGGTCTGAAGAGGGGATTCATGGGGATTCCCCTTGCGAGGGTTCGTGGATTTTCTATTTTATATTAAAATTTCATAAAATTCCATCGATTGGATTATTTTGAATGCTTATAATTATTAATATTCTATAACAAAGACCGTTCGATGATGTAGCTCAGTTTAAAATAAACTTCATAAATCTCTTCCTTCTTATTGTGCGATTCTCTCTCTCTCCCTCTTTAAGTAAGAAATGTGATTCCACAGAAGTTATATCTCACACTTACATAAGTTATTAGTTCAATTTGTAACTTGAATCTTGAAGACATCAATTTAATTAGGTTATTTTGCTCTTTTTCTCGACTATATTAATTTGATGCTAGTTGTCCAAGATATTAAAGTGAGCAAAATAGTTATTGATAAAGAAACTTTCTACCTATTTACCTTTGGCAACAACTTTTAACACTAAAATATATTATACTAGCTCTTTATATCTTAATAATTCATTACTGAATTAAATTAAAGCATTGGCTTTGAATATTAATTCTATGACAAAGGAAAAAGATTGGTTACTGACTGTCTAGCTAACTTGACCAATGAACAAGTAATATGATAATCGCATAGTGGTTTCAGATTAGTTTAATTTAAATAACTATTGTTCCTTTCTTTTATTTATTTCTAGCTTACCAATTATTGTTTGAGTTCTTTTGTGTGTTGAAACAACACATTTGGTAGCATTGACAATGGATATTGATTACACAATTGTGTTTTCTATTATATTTAAATTATTTTATTTTGATATTTCTTCAGTTGCCAGTACACTTCAAAATTTGAGAGCAATTGGAATACTCAAATTTCATGGGCGGCATGACTGCGTCTTCCTACGGATATGTTTGATTAGAGGATAAAGACTATTTGAATACAATCTTATTCCGTCAAACAGGTGGGGCCTTTCTAGACAAAGTTGTCTTTAAAAAGATATAATCTTCTAAATGGTGTTCTTTTTATAAGATAAATTATGACCCACTTATAAAAAGTTGAAATAGTTTATAATTTTTTACTCGAACTTCATAAACTAATCAACCAAAAGACAATTAATACACCACACACAACCATTGTCCTGACTCAATCTGGTGTCATCGCTCTGAGTCTAAATATGATGGGAAACTTTTAACAATATCTTTTTGGTACATAAAGACTCAAACTAGCTGATACTTTTTATATCAATATCGCAAAAATCTAAGTTCAAGTGCTGAATCGATCTCCCATGGATGAGAGATCTCATCCATATATCTTTGCCCCACTCCTTAATTGTTGGTTCAGATGCATGCATGCATGCATGTGGCCTGATGACGAACAACTTTCTACCTGTAAATGTGGAGTCGTACACGTGGACTTTATGCCCAGTAAATATTAATTGTCACGAACGGGATTAGGTCAAGTATATATGAGCATATTGTTCTCATTTAAAAGGTCTCAAATTTTAATATCTATCGTAGTCAGATTCGAGTAATAGTGAATTTGGATTCTTATTCATCACTTGGAATACTGTACGTGGTAATAGAGAGAAACATTAATTGTTCATCCCATTTGGCTGCCTGATCGACGCCACCAAGGGCCATTTTCTGCATGTATTTAATGTATTTACTCTGAGAAGCGGTTGTTCGATCAAGAACACTGTAACTATATATATATATATATATATATATATATATATATATATACATATATAATTGTGGAAAGAAGACAAAACTGATCTTCTGACCAGTCAGTGTTATAGCTCATTTTGGATGTTTATGGGGGGAATTAAGACGTGAAAAGGAATAAATGCAAAAAGATTGCAGGTGGATAGATACATGATCGAATTCTGAATTCTCGAATCTATACCGGATCCGTTTGACAGGCGATATATGAATGAATAAATGGAGGACTCCCAAGTCCTCCCAAAATATTTTTTTTATGCATATCTATCGACGTGCAAGAATATTATCGAAGTCCATAATAAATTCAAACTTCCAATAAAAGTAGAAAAAAAATAACTTCTGATCATATCGAGAATATCCATATATTGAATCTGAGAGCTGTCCATCTTTTTTTTATAATCTAAGCTTCAAGCTCGTAATTGGCTAATCAATAGTGATTTAATTATTTTAGAGGTCGATACACATCACGAAAAGTTCAACTGAAAGAGAGTAATGAGAAAGATCATTAATTTGCTGCAAGTTTAACGTCGTCGCCATCGTTGTCCAGTTCACTTCATGCATGCACCGGGGGCCCTATCTGGGCACGCGCTCCACGGGTAGGGTAGCAGGTGCTCGCAGGCTCCTCTCCATCGCGGGCATCGTCCTCTTCACATGCACTGCGCGTGGTGTTTAAATATATCATATATGGTGGTTCATGAGAGAGAGAGATAGAGGTAACCACCAGCAGGCTGCACCACCTTGTCATGTTGGTGTCTACGTCAATAAAAATGGCCGGCAGAACAGAAACGTGTCAAAATAACAACGAGGAGAACAGAAAAAAAAAATATATGAGGAAGGTACAAAAGCAAGGGAAAGGGCAGGATGAGAGGGGGCCCCCTCTCATGGTGCCAACATTGTAGAGCAACATGGTGATGATGTTGGTTACCATTCATCTTATGCGGTCCTTCCTATTAATTAATTCCATGCATTCATGAAAACAATAACAATAATAATAATAAAATTGTTGCATATGACAGTGTGTTTAATGACATATAATTCCATCATGAACAGCTATACTTTGTTTCTCCTTCAATTCATTTGTACTGAGTAATATATATAATAATGGCACGATGATTGTCGTGAGATTGTTTCTTCTTCTTATCCGTTGCAGAATGAAACTTAGTTAATTATATATCAATATATAGTGTTGGTCTACATAGTATAGAAATATTATTTAAAACTCGTGGAAAATCAGAACTTCTTGTTCGCTTTGTTCATATTTTGTATACTTAATAATTGAGAACGATTTTCGAAATAAACACGTGTCGTGATTTCTAAGCTCATTGTTATGCATAAATGTAACTAATATGTATTAAACGAATTAATGGTAATACTAGTGCAAATTGTTGTTACGAATGGTGTCAATATGAACTATCCACCTTAATTTTTGGGTGAACTCTGGCTTTATAAATTTAAATCACATTTTAATAGATAAATAAATCAGCTACATATCCTTGATAGTATCCATTAATATCCACTTGGGATTATCTACTAATATCCTTGGTAGTAAACCTTGGGTCAAGATAATTCTAGTCCAGTGCGATTCCATCTTTATTATAGATAAGCAAATGATTTTTTTTCACCCAATTTTTTATTTATCCCGAAAGAATTGATATACAATATTTGATATAATCCACTGTAAATAATTAAATTGAAGAAAATATTCATTCATGACAGTAATAAAAATAATACTGATAATTTATAGTAAAAAATAATAAGTGAGACTCAAGCTCAAAAGTTCAAATATCTTTGAATTTATTTAACCTCAAAATCTGTCGAGAAACATGAAAGCTAATACTTCATCGAGTGTCTCAAACACATCTAAAACCATGATAAAGACTCACTCATAATCTCTTAAACCTTGGAGTCTCAACTTTCATTATACATCTCATATCCAAATACTCTGGGTCATGATCCCAAAACATGTTTTAGATAATCACAATAGAAGAGTAAAAAATAATTTGTTCCAATCAAGCATGCAATATATTTAATCCTTTCTACAGACAATAAAAGAAAAAAAAGATGAGTGTGGTGAAAACTCAATGAGTTAAACGACTACCTCATGCATTTAAAACATATACAAAAAAAGAACCATCTTTTTATTTTAAAAAACAGAAATATTCAATAAGTCATATATCATTAGAAATTATAATGATAAACAAGAAATCTCATTTTAGATAACGATAACTATAACTAATAATGTTTAATAAAAAAATGTGATGTTTCTTTTAACAAATTGGTCTCGTGAAGTTTTCATTTCAAACAACTTTTTAACAATGGAATAAACTTTAACAAATGACATAATTATATATCTAAAATAATTATACATAAATAATCAAACATTTTACCTGGATGAAAGATATGAAGTTAAATTAATGGTATATAAGTTGTATAGAATGATGTTAATGATATTATTATATTAAATTTAAAGTTAACAAAATATATTTAAAGAGAACCTAAAACTTAATAAATGAAAGAAGCACCAAGAATAAAATTGCGTAATTATTATTATTATTATTATTATTATTATTATTATTATTATTATTATTATTATTATTATTATTATTATTATAGTGACGGCATATGGCCACAAAAGGAAAAAAGCAATGCAATTATATGTCCAACACGAATAAATTAGTCATAAGAATAGTATATAAGATTTTTGTAAATCTAACAAGATGGGCTTATGTACTTACAGTTAAGATTCAATAGATGGACCTTTTCTTATTTAAGAAAATATAGGAAAAAATTGCTGCAAGGATATTCAAACCCGGGACGGGTTCATTCTATTTGATTGTCAATACCACTACAGCAAATGACTGCTTTCATCCGAAAAAAATATCACTATATATTAAGTAATTTTAGTGCCTACACGTGCAGTTGGTCTCTACATGAATGTTTTTACTTTTACTTTTTACCTTTTTAACCATTATTTTCAATCATATTAACTGTTTCAACCACAAAGACTGTATTATACTTCAATCACGATGGCTGCTTTTATTTTTTTTTACTTTTTAACCAGTAATTTCAACCAGTGCTTGGGTTGCATTATACTTCAACCGTAAAAGCTACTTCAACCACAACAGTTGCTTATTGTTCTTATCGAGTTAGGATTGTTTTGAGCTCCCAATTTTAGGTACTTTAAATTTTTTTATCTTGATTAACTTATAACGTCTATCTTTACTTTATTTAAATTGTCTTTCTAATCTTTAGATCAATATCATCAAAATGTAATCAATATCATAATAATATGATTAAATATAATCAATAGCATAAACATCATAATTAATTATACTTTAATAACTTAAAATTCACTTTTTTGTCTTCAAAACCCTAGCAGGGTGGGGTGAAACCTAAATCGGCTCCTATAGTTAATCGTACTCATCTTTCTTATAGAACCTGGGCCGGGTAGGGTAAAGCCCAAGTCGGTTTTTTCCAATTCGACCAATGTAACTCGGACCGAAACCCGGGCCGGTCTGCCCGATTTCAATTTGTGATTTCCATCTTCGGCGAAACCCAAGTCTTATGAAATTCGGGTCGAGCCGATTCCATTCAATCAGATAACATCTTCTTCATGAAACTCGAGTCAGACTATCTAAAATCTAGTTCGGATCCTATTCAATTTTCATCCATCCATTAACATCAACGGAATACTGACCGAGATAATCGAAATCGGATATGGATTCTTCACAATTTCATCATGACACTCTCGGGTTACTCAACTCGAACTGCATACCTTTAAACTCGGGCCCGAGTTCATATGAATTCGAACTGAGTTCATATGAACTCGGTCTGAATTATTCAATTATCACATGACCCGGCCCGTACCGAGCATTAGAGGACCCAGGCCAAGTTCTGTAGTTACTCGCAAACTCGTGGTTCCATCACGGCTTCCGGCCCAATTATCAATATGATAACTTGCATAATTCAATTCAGAGGGTCTATAACAACGAAAACCGTTGATATATGGATCCCCTACGTACTAGTTGGTTGAAAAATCAACTGAAATACTATATGCTGAAAACTGTATGAATGTCAAGACTTTGGATAGCTGGAAGCGCTCGAACGACATCCAAAAATTATCGCACCACTTGGACGACGTTCTCTTGCATACTTCGAAATGCACCACTGGTCGTCCTTTGAATTGTCTCGATTCACGTGCAAACAAAGAAGAAAGTAGAGTTCGTAGTGTACATATTTAGTGGAGGGTAATATGAATTGTTTAGCCACACTTTAGGCCTTATTTATAATTTTTAACTAAATTTTCTGGCTCTTATTGAGCTTTGAACTATTTCTCCATCAATCATGGTCATCCATCATGAATTACATCATGTAAATATTCAAATTAATTAAATCTAAATTTCACTAATTATTTTATAACCATACTTATCAAATACATTTATACTCAATTTCTTTTTTATTTCTTCCATAACTTCTCTCAATCAAACTCTACTTTCACCTTATCCTTTTATTTCTTTCTTTTCTCTAATTTTTGAAATTATTTAATTTCATAATATTTTGTCACTTAATTTTTAAATTAAAATAATAATAAATATTATTTTAATGACTAAAATACTTTTAAATTATAAAACTCTCAATCGTATCTTATTTGAGAGTCCTATATTCATTAAACATTCTTTTGAATTTCAAATCAAATTGAAATTTTTAATCTCAGTCTAGTACTCTCAATAGGATTTAATCTTTCCTTATTTTTCTTTTTGCTTTCTAACCATATTTTTAATCATACTCTAACTCTAATTCCTTCTTCAAGTAGGATTAGTTTTTCCTTCTATTTATATCCCTTCTCAAATTATCCTTTTGATCACCTTCATTTCATCAAGAATTCTAATAAACTTATAAAATTACTATATTACCTTTGATGAAATTTCTTTCATCATGCAATGCTCGGTTGTTTACATCCTTCTAGTTTCTTAATTTCATGTTACTAAGTTATGCTCGTGTACTCTTGAGGTCAGGAAAGAAGAGGGTATCAGTTGTAGAAGGCATCAAACGAAAACGAAGCATATAGCAATATATATATATATATATCATGAATTTTTGTTATGGTTGGATGTAACCCAAGTTAATTAATGCATGCCCCAACATCCTATTAATAATAGTGGACACAACGCAACGCAGACCATTCGTGAACATCTCCTAACTCATCTTAATAAATAAGTCAAGCCATATTTTAAAGGGTTTAATTTTAGTGTTCCGTCAATCTTTTACACCATTAAATTTACATCTAAGGTACACAATTGAATCAAATTTTCTCTTTCAATATAAAAAATAGAAAATAAAGTGAGGTAGAAAACACCTTAATTGTATCATATTTTTGTAATTGGACCTTTTAATTTAAATATACTTAGCTTGTTTATACTAGGCCTACCTTATTAGCATATAAGACCAGCCTATATACCTAATAAATACTATACTATAATTTAAACTATATACTCAAGTTTTTTATTATATTTTATTTTAAAAAATATATATTAACAAATAAGGGTTAATAGGTTATTAAGTCAGGTCAGGCTTCTTAAATTGATTAATCAGGTCAGGCCCAATTTAATTTTTTGACCTAATTATAAGCTTATGACCTAACTTGCTTATTAAGCTTTTAAACAGGTCTGGTCTATTTAAATGGTGGCCTAATTTGGCTTGTGCACATCCCTACATATTATCATGATGGGTAAGAAAAGGGATGAAAAATTGGTTTGTCATCGTCAACCTAAATACTTCATGTGACGAAATAGATAAAAAAAAGATGCAAGTGTTAGAGTGAAAAAAAAAGTTAAAGAAAAAACTTCTCACTTTTTTAATTATGTATGATACTCTTCGGTCCTTTCGCTTGAAGTAATTACATTAGCTCCACTGATACAAAGAAGTCCAATAAAAAATAGAATACTTTGAGAGCTTACTTTAGAAACACTATTACATTGAACTCAGTATTGCTACAGTGTAACAAAATTAACTATCATGGACACATGCTACTAAGCTAACAAAGATGTAATATCTTCGATCACCAATTTCTAGCAATCTGCTCCTATTCAAGTTTATGAACAGGGCTGATTCAAGTTTATGAACCTCAATTTGGATTTTAAATACTCATGCTGCTGCCTTCCTTTGGGCCCCTTTGGATGTTTACTAGATGAAGATTTCTTAACCCAACAGTTACTTAATCCCATCATCATAACTGTGGACCCCATGTCACCAAAAAACAGGTAACTAAAAAGTTGGGAAGAAGGCCTTGTTCCCAATCCAAAGGGGAGTTTTGAGCAGGAGGTTATATATTTCAGCTACAATAGCTTTTGTAATTATCTTTGTCTAACAAAAGCAGTCAACATTCATATGTTTTGTTATCTCACATTACATAGTGTTTTCAGCCATTTGGATAGCTGATTTGCTATCACTGTAAATTAGTATCAGTTTCTAAACGTCTAATCGGGATGCTGGAAAAAGTCTAATGAAACATATAATTTCAGAGACAACTAGTGAATCCATGTATTCGGCTTCTGCAAAAGACCTAGAGGGTAGTTTTAGATTTTCAGGATACTAGAGATTGACCGATCATTATACTTGGGTGTTCATATTGAACACTGCGAGAATATGCAAAGCGCCAAATTGGCATCACAAAAGTCAGATATTATAGTATCCTTGACTATAAAAAGAATACACATTTCTCTGATGTTTTCCTGACATATCTAACAACTCACAACGTTGATGTCATTCCTTTAGAACACGCATAAATTGACTAAGGTTCCTTGAAATGAGTGTGATGTTGGATCTAGTTTGACTCAAATACATAAGCCCTCTGATGGCCTTCAAGGTCTTGAAGAAAACGATCTGCCGATTCCTCTTTTTTATTGCCTGATCAAATTCAAAAGTAGATCATTTGACATTCTGCTCAAGTGGACTCATTGCCACTTTTTATCTCATTCCTAGATATGAAAACAGACTCAACACATACTTCTTTTTAGTCAATACCATCCTTTTTTCTGATCTAATCATTTTCATAACTAATAAATATCTCATATCTCCAAGATCCTTGATAATGTGTACACGGGAGGTTTAGTAATGGTTTTTCTGGTACACCATCAGGATTGATTCTAGCTTATAGGGAGCAACAAGTCATCAGGATTTAGCATAAAATGAAATGACAACAAGATCACACAAGCTACCATCTGATGCAAAGTGAAAGTGAACCTGCAGTTACATAAGTGGCTAGGAGACCCTTGTTAATGCAACTGAAGGCAACAGTACCCAAGGAATTCTGAAGAGGAACAAGAAGATTATTAACAAATTGTACTGATAAGGATCTTCACTAACATGAGAAAATTGATTTGAAGAAAGCTATTTCTCACTTGTTATGAGCCGCATGGGCATAACCAATCAACTGAATGCATATCTGGGAACAAAATCTATGAAATCACGAAAGAAAGTTCGTATGAGTGACTGAAAGTAATATCTGAAAACTGTAACATAATGAAAATAGATTCTTGACCAAACTTGAGCTTATTTATCAAAGACTTTAGCTGAGGCTATGACCATATCAGCAACTTTATATGTTTTCATTTGGATTACATTTTTTAAAGAAGTGCATACTGTCTACTAATAGAAGATATTGAAATGTCTGTACAAAATCTTGAGGAGAATTAGAGGATCCTCATGCCAATATTTATCCTAAACAGAAGTTCTTCCTGTGCCCAAAACAAAGATGTTGTCAGACTGGTTTCGTACAAGAGATAATTGATAATGCCTTGAATTTTAACACAATTATTAATTCCTTTTTTGACTCTTATGTAATATAGACGCTCAAACAATTAGGGCAGAGAACCCACCCATCCCATATGGGAGTCCCATCTTAACCTAAATGGTATTAGGATTTCCTATTTCCTATTGATATTGGAGTCCGTATATAAACTCCATATTTATGAGTTATTTTGCATCCTTGTAATCATCTTTTTTTTCACAACAAAGAAAAATCGTCACCGCTTAAGGATATAGCCCAATTTATAATAAACCTCATAAATCTCTAATGTTCTTATCTGTGTACAATTTCTCTCTTGCTTATTTTTCATAACAAGATATTTAGATTTAAATTAATTGGCTTATCTATTATAGACAAACAATCTATCAAAATATGGTAAATCCTCTAGGGAACTATGCTTTCTTCTTCAAACTTTGGATTAGATTTTACAAATCACATTCCACTCCAATGATTGTGAGCCATATGACATTTGGTTACTCATACAACAATAGCAATGTAATAATAATAGAAGCAACAATTTGTATTTTCAAATCTTCTTAAATGATATAGTAATGTTGCATTTGTATCATCTGAGGTGTTTGAATAACAGAATATGGACCTTAGGGCCCTGGTCCTGTGTGGGAAAAAATAATATTGACATAAGAAGATATGGTGCAATATTTATAGTAAAAAGTATTTTTTGAACAGAAATTTGTCATTGCATAACTGAAACAGAAGCATTAACTTGGCAGCAAAGTCATTGTCTAGCTTAAACAAACAAACCTTCATCATTTTCTATGAACGATTCTAGTATCTAAACTTTATTGGCTAAACTAATCACATGAACCAAGTGAGGAGCTTGCATTGGAACATGGTGTGTGATAGGGCAGTACAATGGGAAGCAACATTTTAGCAATTGCTAAAGCACCAAATACCTGAAACAACAAACATTATCAAAGGAACAGAGCAAGCAAACAAAAATTTCACAAGTTAAATGCTTGTAAAGGACCTTACCATGATTCTTGTTGGATGCATGAATAGTATCTGGCTTGAATTTTGAGACTTTCTAGGGCGAAGCGACAAGATAGCGGAACCTTTTGATATCTTGGGCAGGGAAAGCTGAAAATAGATGTTAATATCCAATAGGTGAAACAACACAAAGTAACAACAGTGCAGGGAAAATTGAACTTGATGAACAGTTGATCACCAAATTTTATCTCTCATATCAAGCTATGTATTTATGCCTAATGTTCTATTTCATGTGCATAGCCGAAAAAATAATGCTTATCACAACAATGCCTAGGTATTGAAGCCTGCAAAGCATCTATCTACTGTGCGTGATAACCAAGAAAAGGCCAACAAACTCTTTGAGCTATTTGTGAGTCCTATATATAAAATACCATTTGCAAAACATTAATGTGCATGGAAGATCTATGTATACCTTACCCTGAAACAGACATTAATGTGTGCCGCAGATATTCACCTTTTTTTTCTCCAGGAGCCTACGACTTTAGAACCATTGAAGTCTTGTGGAGCCCCTTCATTAATTGCCACAATCGCCTGTATCATGAAATGTCAGGGGCAATGTAGAAACTAAAGCTAAAGGTGAGTAGCAATTTTATTGAATCATTAACTGTAATACCTTGGATAAAGAAGTTATGACCCATTTTATTGCCAGCTATACTTTGAACATGTTTCTGCCACCTCCATAATGGACACAAATACAATCACGTTAGTAGTGATATACAATTGATTGTTAGATGTGCTTGAATGCAGGATATGTACCTCATCGCGCATTCCTCACAAACATTTGACGAAATTTGGGAAAACGGTTCTTGTATCCAGATAGGTAATTGGCAGGACACCAAACCGGATGTTTTGGAGATCTCTTCATAACATGTGTCCTAAGAAAACAGGCGAAATTCATAGATTTTGCCAATGACACCAGTAGAGTACATGATCTTGTCAACAGTATCTCATTCATCGTCTGCCTTATCCACCAGGATGCTAATTGATTATATTGTAAAAGAAAAAAAAAAGTTCCAGGGTCCTCCAGATACGGAAATTAAACAAAAAGACAGCTCTCAGCACCGATACAAGATAGGATTATCGTTTCATTTTAGAGAAAAAAAGAGATCAGATCTCTAAGGACTATCCTTTTCTTCTTTACTTCTGCAGCTCGAGCTGAAGCACAAAGCTTTCACTTTCTTTCTCTTATTTCCTTAGTTTTATCCTGAATAATTATCAATCAGCTCAGACGAGAAAAAAAGGATCAACAATAAAAAAAAAAAATTCATTCCCGGTAGCAACGAAATCAATCAAGATAAGAAAGTTTTCAGGAAGGAAATTTGCAGATAGGAGCCACTCGAGCCAAGCATTAAATCGAACAACAGATGAGAAAGAATTCGAGCAGATTACCGGCACGGACGGGGAGGGTTCGACGAAGAGGGCAATACGCCGCGGCTTGGAATTGTTGGAGTCGTCAGCGTCGTCATCAAGGATCGTGGCCGCCTCGTCTTCGTCCCCTCGCGTCCTTGGTCATCGGGGACCCCTCAAGAGCCATCCTCCTGCTTCCTGCGCTACCAGTAACCCTGTAGCTGGCCGATTTCTCCTCATAGGTCACCAATCTTCTACTGGTAGCACTCTTCTTGGACAGTATGCTGCAGGCCACGGCGAAATGCGGCACCCTCTGCAGATGCATGGAAGTAAAAGAGGGTGCCAAGTGACTATTGAAACCAAAACTTGAAGCTGTTGGCTTTGGAAAGTAAAACTATCCGATTGTTGCGTGCGTTAAACTAAGTTACATGCTAATATATTTGTTAATGTTAGAATTTCTAAACTAGAGAAATTATGCATAGTAAAAAAATTTGGAAAATTTAAGGTGATACATAGAATTATAAAGATCGGATTACGTTCTATTTAAATTCTTAAGGAGTTTATATAGACACTTCTTTTTGCAGACGATCAATTAATTAAGACTCTAAATTAATCTTTTTAAAATAAAATATTATCTTGTGATAAAAAAATAAATCAATTCTGAATCATATACAAAATATTCTTAAAAAAATTCATTGCCCCCTGCATTCCCTCCTTACTCTCACAGGCTCGTTGACTGAAAGCAAAACTCCTGTAAGAGAAATTTACTAAAGCGCCTCACTAAGAAAGAGTTATAGAGTTAGAATTGAGTTAAAAGCATTATCGTAGGTTAAAATATTAAACATATTACATATCGAAATTTGTAAGCGTATACAATAAAACAATATGATTGGCTAGGGGATAAGTTAAAATTAACAACAAATTCGACTCATTCGGTTAGAATCAGGTTAGATTAATCCGATCTCAAGCACTATTTTTTTTATTTATTTTACTTTTGACATTATTTAATTTATTTAAAGTATAAAATAAGTTTCTCAATATTTAAGTATTATTTTTACGTTTAGAAAGAATATTTTATTTTAATATTTTTATAATTCTAAACCAAATATACAACTAAAGTTAAATAAAAAATATATTTTAGACATTTTTTTGGGTTAAACCTTTCGTTACGACACATAATATTAGAGATGTTATTGTATGAAAAAAACAATCCATTTTAGGATTTAAAATTTTTTGTAATATATTTAAAATTTTAGAATGACATCCAAGAATCATGATGAAAATGGCCACCACTTATGCTCTCTCTCACACATACTAAGGAGGACCTCATTGACTTTCTAAGTTCTAATGTTGTCAAATAGTCTAAGTGTTGAAGGTGACTTTTAAAATCAAACAATGCCACGCATGAATAAAAGTGCTGAATATGAATGCATGATATGGTAATGTAAGTTACTTTTATATGTATATGATTACTATGTCCTTGAAAATTATATAATATTATTTATTTAATGATAAATAAAAAATAATTATGTGTGTTGCTATATATATATATACTCCCTTTTTCACCCTAAATTGATCAAAATACGCAGGTTTTTTTACTTTCCGTGGAGGATTAGATCCAATAACAGAGGGTCTATGGCTGAGCGATACCGCACACCATCATTTAGCTATTGCAATTCTTTTCCTAATCGCAGGTCATATGTATAGGACCAACTGGGGCATTGGTCATGATCTTAAAGACATATTAGAGGTTCATAAGGGTCCATTTACAGGCCAGGGACATAAAGGTCTTTATGAAATCCTAACAACCTCGTGGCATGCTCAATTATCTCTTAACTTGGCAATGTTAGGCTCTTTAACCATTATTGTGGCTCATCATATGTATTCCATGCCTCTCTATCCATACCTAGCTATTGATTATGGTACGCAACTTTCGTTGTTTACACATCACATGTGGATCGGTGGGTTTCTCATAGTTGGTGCTGCTGCACATGCAGCCATTTTTATGGTAAGATACTACGATCCAACTACTCGATACAATGAGCTATTAGATCGTGTCCTTAGACACCGCGATGCAATCATATCACATCTTAACTGGGCATGTATATTTCTGGGTTTTCACAATTTTGGCTTGTATATTCATAATGATACCATGAGCACTTTAGGGCGACCGCAAGATATGTTTTCAGATACCGCTATACAATTACAACCCGTCTTTGCTCAATGGGTACAAAACACTCATGCTTTAGCACCTGGCGTAACAGCTCCTGGTGCAACAACAAGTACCAGCTTAACTTGGGGGTGGTGAATTAGTAGTAGTAGGTGGTAAAGTCACTTTGTTACCTATTCCATTAGGAACCGCGGATTTTCTAGTCCATCACGTTCATGCATTTACAATCCATGTAACTGTATTAATACTACTGAAAGGTGTTCTATTTGCTCGCAGTTCCCATTTGATACCGAATAAAGCAAATCTTGATTTTCGTTTCCCTTGTGACGGACCTGGAAGAGGAGGAACGTGTCAAGTATCCACCTGGGATCATGTCTTCTTAGGTCTATTCTGGATGTACAATGCTATTTCGATAGTTATTTTCCATTTCAGTTGGAAAATGCAATCGGATGTTTGGGGCACTGTAAGTGATCAAGGAGTAGTAACTCATATCACAGGAGGAAACTCTGCACATAGTTCCATTACTATTAATGGGTGTCTCCGAGATTTCTTATGGGCACAGGCATCTCAGGTAATTCAGTCTTATGGTTCTTCATTATCTGCATATGGTCTTTTTTTCTTAGGTGCTCATTTTGTCTGGGCTTTCAGTTTAATGTTTCTATTCAGCGGCCGCGGTTATTGGCAAGAACTTATTGAATCCATCGTTTGGGCTCATAACAAATTAAAAGTTGCTCCTGCTACTCAGCCTAGAGCCTTGAGTATTGTACAAGGACGTGCTGTAGGAGTAACCCATTACCTTCTGGGTGGAATTGCCACAACATGGGCATTCTTCTTAGCAAGAATTATTGCAGTAGGATAATGGCTAGGAGGATTTGAAAGGAATTATGGCATTAAGATTTCCGAGGTTTAGCCAAGGCTTAGCTCAGGACCCCACTACTCATCGTATTTGGTTTGGTATTGCTACCGCGCATGACTTCGAGAGTCATGATGATATTACTGAGGAACGTCTCTATCAGAACATTTTTGCTTCTCACTTTGGTCAGTTAGCAATAATCTTTCTGTAGACGTCTGGAAATCTCTTTCATGTAGCTTGGCAAGGAAATTTTGAGTCATGGATACAAGATCCTTTACATGTATAGGGTATAATGTATATGTGAAGCACATTTTGCTTCACACCCTGTGAAGCGCGATCTCTATCGTTCAAATTTGATCTGATGGCTCAGATTAAATCTGATCAGATATCGTCAAAATTTGATCCATCGGTTGTGATTTATCTCACGAGATACTCACCCACTCTATGGTCCTGCAAGGCCTTCGCCGTCTGGCTGCCGCTATCCGCCGCTGCCCACCCTCCCTTTCTCTCATCTTGCGAGAGCCTTGGACGCCATCGTGGTATGCCTCCGTGGCCATCGCGATCGTCGCCGCCTGTCAGAGCCCTCGATCGCCTGGACGTCGGCCGCTTGGATCAGAGAACCTTTGACGTAGCCGTCATCTACCTCCGTGGCCGCCACGATCGCTATCGCTTGGATTGCCTGAATCATCGGATCCCTCGACTGTCTGGATCGCTTGAACCATCGGAGCCCACGACCGCCTGGAACGCCTGAATCGTTGGAGCCCTTGACTGCCGGCTGCCTGGATCGAGAGAGCCTTCGACGCGGCCGTCGTCTGCCTCTGTGGCCACCGCGACTGTCGCCGCTTGGATCGCCTGAACTGTCAGAGCCCTCGACCGCCTGGACCGCCAACCATCGAAGCCATTGACCGCCTGGATCGAGAGAGGGCACTAGATCGAGAGAGGACGCCAGATCGAGAAGGGGAGAGAAGGGGAGAGAGATGGAGGCGGATCGTCGGACCACGCTTGCCAGGACCACCGCCGGAGCTCTCGCCTAAACTGCCAGCCGCCGACCACCTGGATCCCGCCTGGATCGATAGAGGGAGGAGGCGCCGACTGCCTGGATCACCGGCCGCCTAGATCGAGAGAGGGAGGTGGATCGTCGAACCGCGCTTGCCTGGACAACCACCGGAGCTCTCGCTTGAACGCCAGCCACCGATGCCGCCGATCGCCGGCCGGCTAGATCGAGAGAGGGCGCCAAATCGAGAGGGAGAGAGAGGGAGGTGGAAGATATGGTGATATGTAAATAAAATCTCACGAGAAGTAAGCAAAATCTCGTGTGCCTTCATATCAACCATCGGATCAGATCTCAACGATTGAGATCGCGCTTCACAGGGTGTAAAGCAAAAGGTGCTTCATATATATATATATATATATATATATATATATATATATATATATATATATATTTGTATGAACCATTTCAATTATTTTTTTAAAATACAACAAATAATTGTATTAGCCTTTATATAGACAAGATCATCCTTTCTCAATTAGGTAATGCCTTGGGGTGGGCCAAGTAGTGCCCTCTCTGAAGGTGGAGATCACCTACCATGATCAGTATATATGTAGAGGGTCTTCTCCATTAATGGCTAGCACACACACCCTAATCAAGTTTTGCTTGCATCGATCTCTTAGAAAAGGAATTTACATCATTTTCTATACAAAATTTTTTTTTGAAAGGAGAACATTTTCTAACGCATGGTTTTATAATAAATAATAAATTAAATTATATATTATGTTTATATATATTTACTATTTGGCGACAAATTGAGTGTGAAAAATATTTTTCTCCTATAAAGTTGCATATGAATTCTTGGTCAATCAGAAAATAGTTTTCCTTGACCAAGATTTTCGTATTTGCCAAACGTAAAGCAATGAAGAACATGATTTCCCAAATAAAATTTTCATCCAATAAACAAAACCTTCCTTCTCAAAAAAAAAAAAACAAAGCAAAACAAAACAAAACCTATAAAATTAACAAGTTTTCATGGTCTCCGAGCATTTGTGGTATTCAGTTGAAATTTTTATATGCTTCCGAAAATATAATCATCAATTAGCAATATGTCTTGTCCAACAGGACATAATAAGCTTCTAATTTTTGTGGCATCACATTAACTAAAAAATTTTATTGGAAGGAGATTAGATTAGGATTAGAAATTAAATTTGTATTTGAATCTCACTATAAATGTATCTTATAAATGACCCCAATAAGAATTATAAGAACTTTATTTTAATTCAAGAAATAAGATAATAATATCTTAGTATTTTAATTTAAAAATTAAGAGATTAAATAATGTTTTATTAATTAAATTAAAAAGTGATGAAAACTAAAGAAATAAATAAATTATAGTTAGAAAGAATAAAATAAAAGAGAGTTGAATAGAAATAAAAAGGATACATAAAAGAAAATTACAAAAGATATTAGTCTTTATCAAACTTCAATACTACTTATAATTCTTTAAGGATTTTAAATTGGATTAGAGAAGAATTATGGTGCATCTAAACTCTTATAAATAACACCCTCCAACCCTCTCTTCCTCTCTACACAATTGTCAATTGCTCCTCTCTTCCTTGCTCTCAATCACCATGTCCCAAGGCCACGATCGCAAATGATAACATTTATCATGTCATCTCTTTTACTTAACATCAATGCATGGACGTGGAGGCATATTGACTACTATTGGATGTGAAATAAGTATGCAAGGAAACAAGAATCGTGAGATTTTGTCAATTTTAAGATATGCAGGGTGATCCTTATACCGACAGTATACATATTCTAATGCCTTATGTTATATGTAATACTATAAGACTGTTGTTTATGAATAGGTTTTCTTAGAATGATGACATAGATAATAAAAATTAATCATGAAAAAATATGTTGAAGAAATACTATGAAATCCAACCCAGGTTTGTAAGGGCACAACCCAAGTTCACTACAACTCAATCCAAATTCACTAGAACTCGACCCAAGTTGAGATAAATCTGACCCGAGTTCATAATAATATGCTCCGAGATTTGGGAACCCATGATGATTGTTTGGAGATGGAGATAACTCATCCCGAGTTCCACTTGACTCAGCCTGCTAAAAGATTGTATTAAAATTTTGAACGAAGATGGTATGGGTTTAAGGGTGAACCGAAAATAGGAGAGCTTAACTTGGGTTTCATCCTACTTGACTTGGGTTCAACTTTGGTTATGATAGTTTTGGATTATAAATATTTTGAGTTATTATTTTCATTGTTAATATTCATTTCTAAATATATTGGTAATTGATCCATCATAATATGTTGTTGTTATTGATGTCATTCATGTTATGATCTTTGTATATGTTGTTAAATGTTATATTATGCACCTAAGATATGATCATGAATTATAGGTGTTACGTTATTGGATTGAGATGGTTATGGTCTTATGTTTAGTTGATTATTGTGATCCTTTATTGATATGATATAATGAACCATAATATACAAAGACGAACAAAGTGACAAAATAAACATTATAGATAAATAAGATAAGAGTAAAAAACTAGTCACAATGATTATGGATTATTGCTTTTGGGTTAGTGCTATGAAATTGTGATTTATTGAACGAAGTGAGTAGTATAACTAAAGGCACAATAATGAAATTTAATAGTGTTGAAGTCCACACAATGCCTCCAACACTCCTATTGCACTGGATTCTCCTACCCCGTATAATGAATTCTTCACCCTAAAAAGAATTTGTTATATTGTGCACACTGCATATGATGATAAATCCAATAATTAGCATTGATAAATAGGATAATATGTAGATGTGGACCCACATGTCACAAGTAATTTGATGTTGTATAATACATTTTCTCTATGATACATGCATTCCATGAAATTAAGTCCTCTATTTATATAAGCATATATGTTAATTTTGGTTAAAAATAAAGAAAAATTGAGTTATAAAATTGGGTAGTGACTATAGGGTGGCCTCTGGAATATGTATTTGGGGGGAAGGGGGGGTGCATTGTTAATTTTCTTACAAACCATCACATACATGCAAAATCTAATAATATAATAACTCAAATTTAATATACAAGTATATCAATTAATATGATCAATATAAGCATGATGAAAATAATCACTTGACCATTTGTTAATGCACATAGTATCTATGTTAATAAAGTATATTATAAAATATCATTCTATTTTTTTACTCATAACCTCCTCTTTTAGCCACATTTTTTTAGTATCTAATCCAAACAACTAAAATTTTGTTCTACTAAACAATGACGTAAAAACCACATGATTGTCTATCTCACTGAAACATTCAAGGTGTCTATGGCAACCACTCTACAACTAACTCCCTTATAGTATCATATTATCCTATTATCTATTTTTGTTAAACATTTCATATGTATGTGGTTTGCCTAATCCTTTGCATCTAACTTACAACCAGTTAAACCTTCCATGTTATGTGTCGTAGATAACAAAGCAATAATGATGAATTTAGACTTTATGTATAAAACTAGTTCATCCAATTGGACTTCAAATTTTGATGTAGTGTTGATTGGATTTATGGCATAGCAACACCTAGATGGACATTCCACAAATGGTGTCTTCTTTTCTGAAACATTATGTAAAAAAAAGGAGTACATACAACATCAAGACAAAAAATAAAGTTAATGTAAATAGTTGAACACATAGGTTGAAATGGTTGAAGGAACAATTTAACATGCACCAATTCCTTAAAAATGGCTAAGGTCAAGACAAAAAAAGTCAAATGTTGATAGGAGATAATCTATTTAAGATTAAATTATTATGGTTAGATAATTAAAATTGTATCCATAACATGCTTACAAGTGTCTCACTAATTTTATTTTGCAACAAACAAACAAAAAATTTGTGAAGATAAGGGACGAGCTATACTTTGTTTATTAGGATACGAGATTCTTGTTTGCAAAAGAATATTACTATTAGAAATAGAAGGAATACAATGACTACAACAATAGCTAAATGCTTCAATGATTATTATACGCATGATTGCATCAAATGTGTTCAACTTAGAAGCTCTGAATCTTCATACCTACATGTGATTATTTTTTATCAAATCATATCTAATGTGATAATCGATAGTGTAATTTCATATTTTATGTTGAAACATTTTTTATGACATCCTTCGTCATATTTGACAAAAAAATGTAGATCTAGTTCAATTAAATCGAGACATAAAAGTAAGATATCTCAAGAATTTTATCAAAATATGATTAATCTTATTAGGTAGGGGAAGAAACGACTTGAATGAAATCTCGCAAAATGAATGAGCATTCAAGTGAGTTGTGTTGGCTAGAATACACCAAAAAGTTATTCTTACAATAACCATTTGAGTTGAAAGTTGCAATTATATAGAATTTCATATTTTTGTAATTGTTGGACCTTCATGATAGATGATGATGATGATGATGATGATGATATGATATCGCAATGTCTAACACATCAAACTTGGAGTTGCTCTTGCAAGTTAGTCACATATATGCCAATCACACTCAACAACTACTTAAATTCAAGTTAGACAATTTTTACCATATCTAGGCATTTGATTCACCTGGGTTGGACAAATGCATATATTTCAAACATCTAATTTCTTTGGGCAGCTGGGTAGAGTGGTATCATATTTTCATGCACCCAAGTGAATTGAAGGGAAATGTAATATGTTGGTTTTGTTCTTGGCCTGATTTTCGTAGACTGGTCCTTTAAAATTCTTCTTTTATTTAAGTTAAGAGATTAATGGATATGTAAAACACCCGCTCTACACCTTAAGGTATAGCACCCCGCTCTACACCTTAATGTAGAGCGCTTATTTTTATTATTTAATTAATTTAATTATTATAATTCATGATTAGATTAACTATATTTTTTATATTAAGTAATATATATTTATTGAGCTAATTTGATAATAAATAAAAAATAAATTATGACTGTTGAATTAAACATATTTATTAAAATGACTTGATCACGATTATTGAATAAAGTCAAATCCATTATTTAACAAATAAAATAAATTAATATATAATTATTTTATTAATCTAATGAGTAAAATTAATATTCTACACTCATTTTACATCAAATGTTCTACATATACATTTTTCTCTTAAAGTAACAACTATTTTGGTTCTCTATGTGAGCGAAGTAATTATTAAAAACATTTTGATCTACCATTTTTGGAAGTATTTAATCTATCTATGCTTATTTGGATATTGTATTTGAACTAGTAATTTCATTTTAATTTTGTCCACTAATGTCTTACACCATTGCCATATCTACTTTTCAAATCATAACAATAATTTGTTGAAATTTTTGTTTAATAAGAAGGAATTTCCTTAACAAATAATGACAATAAACAAGTGAATTATACAATATCATGTCTTTGTATTGTGTGTGTAAAACGACCTTATAACAAAAATAATTTCATGTTACTCTTGAAGTCACCAATTTAATTTAGGAAAGGTCATTTTGCTCTTTACTCGTCTTTGAATTAATTATGTGTTATGTTATCAAAGTTTGATGTGTATAGGGCTATCAACATGCTTCGAGTTAGAGAAAAATGTGTCGAGAGATCTTGTATCTAATGTTCACAGTAATCCAAAGTGGATCATTTTAAAAATTCAAGTAACTCTGATGGCATCCTAATTCCTAAATATGAACTATGAACTCCTAATTGTGAGATAAAGTTCAAAGTTTATGAGAGAGTGTGGTTCAAACTTGGTACTCCTTTCAGAACAGTTAGAATTGACTCTCTCGCTTTTACGTCTATCAAGGAAGGAAGGAAGGAAGGGTACGAGTCAATCTCCAGTCCAGTCATAAATCCATATGACAAACAATAAGCAGATGTCATGCCACCAGTCCACCCCCCCCCCCCCCCCCCCAATCAACTATTTCACATCTCTGTTTGCCTGCCCCTAGACACAGACAGAAACACAGGCACAGGTTGGTTTCATCCTGATCTCCGTCTGGCTGCTTCTGCTGTGCTGTGTAGATATGAGTAGGGGTGTTCACGGGTCGGGTTTGACCCGACCCGTGACCAAACCCGATCGAGTTTGGTCGGGTCGGGTCGGGTTTCAAATTTTTTTATTAAAGGACCCGACCCGGCCCGGGCCGACCACCCCTTTTCTTTTTTTTTATTTTTCTTTTTAATTTTTAATATAAAAAACATTTACTAATTTATTTTAAATATAAAATAAAGTATTTTTAGGCATAAAAAATATTATTTTAAATATCTACATATTATTCTCTATTTAAAATACATTATTTTATATATTTTTTTAAATTTTAGATGGTATACACTACTTAAATTGAATAAAAAATATTTAAAATTCAAAATAAAAAAATAAAAAAATCGGATTGACGGGTCGGGTCAAATCAAATCGGGTTGAAAAAATTCAACCCGAACCGACCCGACGTCGGGTTGGGGTCGGGTCGGGTCCGACCCCCAACCCGACCCGACCCAAAAGGGTTCGGACCGGATCGGGTACTCGACTCGGTGAACACCCCTAGGTACGAGTCCCCCCATAACACATCAGCCAAAACCCAAACTACTAAAAAGTTCTGCAACAAAATGTTCAACAGCAGCAGCAAACAAAAATAAGTGACCTCAAAAGAATTAACTAATCATGGGGAGGGTGGAAGAGGAAGGGAAGCCTTTCTCAGTCTTATATGGGTTTCATTCGGTCACAAGTAGAGAGTAGCCCTCGTCTTTCCTTCGTTCAAACCTCCAGAGTTCACTTTTGCTTCCTTCAAGGATGAGAAGATTCGTCCAGCCACCAGAGCCACGCAACATTCCAACCATGTAATACGTCCCACCGCCAATCCTCTCTCTCTCTCTCTCTCTTCCTTTACCAAGTTTCCAACCGGTCGACAAACCACAATCTTTCTTCACCCCCCGACTTTTTTTTGCTGAGAGCAAAGGTATGTATGTGCTGCTACTTCCTGCCTCCATATATATCACCCGTCTCATCAAAACTGCACTGATCACAACTCATTCCCAGCAATTTTGACCACCTTTTTTGTTCTCTCAAATGGAGAGCCCCTGCCTTTCTCTTTAGCTCTCTCCTCATTTTTCTTCTTTTCTCCTTTGTCTTCTTGGAAAATTCCCGATGACGCCCAATAAATACTCGCTGCCTCTTCCTGCCTTGTGCCAATGCAATATCGAGTTGTGTAGTTGGATAAGGAAACAACATTACAGAGGATGTTGGGGAGCAGCCACCGTCTCAGCTTCAGCTTGGAGGCGCATGACCCGGCCTTCTTCCTCGCGTTCGAGTACGATACAAGAAGGGACAGTGCAAAGGGAGAGAAGAAGGTGCAGAAGAACCCCTACTGCAGGCTGGTGAGGAGGGCTCGTTCCTCGGTGGGGCGATTTGTCAAGCACTTCAGGAGCAATACGTCGAGGGCGCCGCCGCAGCAATCTGTTCCCGCAGACGGAAGCCGGCCGACTCCCGGTAGACATTCCGTTAGCATGACCTCTCAACAGAGATGCGAACAATTTGGAAATTCTCACCAGTCCGAAGCCATCCAAGATTGCATTAATTTCTTGAAGAATTCATCCCGGAAGGAAGCTTCAGCTCCTCTTGCCAGCCTTGGCACCTGCCTTATAACCAGCAGTAACGGCTCTGCTCCAAACAATTACTGTACATCTAACTCCCAAATGTAATGTCACAGGTCCTCGCTACGATTAATTCGCCTCTATAGAAGGCAATTTTGTTTCATTTCTTCCTAAGTTAAAGATGCAACGAGACAATCAACTTGCTTGCTGTACTAGGAACAAGAATATTGTGAGCATGAACTAATAATTAACGCTATAAAATCGTACACTGACTGTGCTCAATATTGCAACATAATTGCAGTTACACATTTGGTAACAATTTGAGCATGAACTAAGAATTAACGGTATAAAATCGTACACTGGCTGTGCTCAATATTGCAACATAATTGCAGTTACACATTTAATAACAAAATCTTTGCGATTTTGAAATGCCAAGAACCAGATGCATTTGGTCAAGAAATCAATGGCATACACACAAGCTATCCATCAAGCTATCAAATACAGAGTATAGTTACATAATAACAACAACAAAGTCTTATCCCACTATGTGGGATCGGCTACATGGATCATACGACGTCATTCCGCTTTGTTGATCCATGTTCATGAGATTCGACAGGATTTTAAAGCGTAGGGAAAGCAACAGATTTCTCATGTGTCCTGTTAAGCATTAGAGTATGAACTAATGCACTCGGGAGGAATACATAGTGAAGTTCTGACATCACCGCGAGGAAATTTTTCAAGTACAACTTAGAAAGAATAAAGAACATGACTGAACTGCTTGCTGTATCTTGAAATAGCCTGTAGCCAAAATCGAAAGCCCATTAGCCCCTGAGCACCATACAGTTTTGCCGGAATGTTTTTAGTCCAACTCCATGCAAATGGGATCATGTTTCATACACTAACTTCCTGCTGCTGTAGGTACTGCCACAGGCTTAGAGTCAGCTTTCTCATGTTCCTTGTTCAACATCTGACATCACAGGAGCCTTTATGAGACAATAATTATTTGCATCATATTAATAGTAATAAAAGATTGTACCAGATTAGATTATCAAGCATTGTATTTGAACTAAAGTTTTCTTTTCCAATGAAAACAATAACATGATTCTATAAACCAACATATCCATCTCCAATGGTCAATCTATAACAAGATTTAGTGAAAGAGATTTACTTTGTTGTTTATCAAGTTATGAAGGGCAATGACACTCCGAATGAGGGAGGACAGATATATAACTAGCATCATATCATTTGTCTTCACTGCACAATGAAAAGAAAAACATATTAGAAAACAATAAATAACAATATGTAACAATCAGCAGCCAGTACGTAGGTCGCAAAATGAGAGGTCTCTAGTTTGAATCTTGGAATTGCTACTGTTAGGAAATGAGCTAACTTAATGCACTCTACATTCCCGGAGAGTGAAAAACCTCAGCCGCTAAAGATGGTTAACTATTTTTAAAGTTACAATGTAACACAGCTGCTGTTTATATAGTTTAACATATCTAATTTTAAAGAAACTAAACAACATTACCTGAAAATGCCTTGACCAATTCAGTCACATTAAGGTTCGGAAGTAGATTAAACACATCCTGTCAAACAGAAAATTCCAACCGAATCAGTAGTGAAGATGACTTTCTGTGTAATGATGTTTTCCTCTTTTTTTTTTGAGGGCTAACTTTCTGTCTAATGATAGATGAAATTTTCTATTGTAAAAAAAATAGGATACTATAGTATAGAATGGGCCTTCAGACAAACAACATTATTGTCCAAAGAATTATAAATATGCAGAAACAGCAGAAGATTGAGTCTATTACAAAAGCGACAATAGAATCTAGAAAGATAATAATGGTCAGTTGAGTCGATTGTACGTCTTACCAATGAGTCCTACGAAAATAATTTAAGCACTACACTTGATCAAGTTAAACTGCAGGCACTAAACAAAAAATAGTCACCTCAACCCTTCATTGACCAGTATACTTACTAGAAGATTTCAAACAGGCATTCATGCTCTATGCATTATCTATATTAATTAATACTCTATGTAAACTGGTAAAAATACATAAATACCTACTACAACATGTTTTTCTTTAAGTCAACTGATGGAAAATTTCAATGTCGCCTAATAATAAAAGAACCAAAACAACAACAACAACAAAGCCTGATCCCACTAGGTGGGGTCGGCTACATGGATCATACGACGACATTCCGCTCTATTAGTAACCAAATCTTTCGGTATATTATTCACCAATAGATCTTGCTCTATTAGTTTGCCAAGTGTCCGCCTTGGCCTCCCTCTCCCTCTTTTAATCGGACTCCAGATTATTTGATCTACTCTTCTTACTGGCGCATCTAATGGTCTTCTCTGAACATGATCAAACCATCTCAAACGATTCTCTACCACTTTCTCACTAATAGGAGCCACTCCGACTCGTTCACGTATATGGTCATTCCTAATCTTGCGAGAAATAAGAGCACAGCACACATATACACCAGCATTGAAGAAAAAAACTGAAGAATGTGCAAGGAGTCTATGCCTGCAAGTGGTACAAAATTTCGTGGTTTAGTGGAAGTTTCCCATCGATTACAAGGTTTAGATAACCACATATTTCACGTAGCCTAGCATCCAACCCCTTCAGTGCTGCAAGTTTGCTAGAAACCTGTACAAAGTACAGTCGAACAAATCAGATACAGCCTATGTCTACCGAACACCAAAATCCACCATAGTGATTAGAGAATCCATAATGAATAATCTTTTCAACAAAGAAAGTTATGAAAATAATCACCTCTGTTGCAAGAGTGCTGATTGTAGTATCTTTGACATCCCTTAACAAGTGTTCAACACCTATAAAATTCAACATGCATCAGTTGTCATGATGACATAAAATGGCAAGACTAATAAACATAGGAGATTCATTGAGACACTGCCTAGAATGGTGAAAGACCAAAAAAATTCAACCCATTTTGTTAGGGAAAAATTCAAGCTTAATAAAATATATGGATCATACCATTCATCCAAATGTTACCAAGGATCCTACAAGACCAAAAAGAATTCAAGCTAAATAGAATATACTGATCATACCAATTTCCTCTACTTCATGAGCTGCGATTTCTGAGGGCACATGCACAAAAATCTTCTGACTTTTCTGGGTGGCATTCTGCAAACAAATTGGTAATAGAATGTAAGTCAATACTGAAGTGTCACAGAAATAGATGTTTTTAGTCACTACTGAAAATAATTGGCATAGATACCTCTTTAACCTCTTCTACTGCATAGTAAGCCTTTGTAGGTATTCCCAACTCAACAGGTTGGACATCGATAATCACCAAGACAGGATTGGGAACGTAACTGCAGATAAGAAACAGAGCCATAGCACCATTACATTGTCAAACAAAGCCAATTTGGCCGCAATGGAATGATACAAATTTCAAGGGACAAATTCATGCACTGTTTGGGAAATGGAAACTCCTGAGGTCATTTTGTATTTTTTTAATCTTTTTGTCGTAAGATGACTGCTCTTTAATTGAGTGAATGGCTGGATGATTAACGACCTTGGTTAATTATCCTTTTCTTCAACAAAATAAATAAATTCATAGCGGAGAAGCAAAAGAAATATGAGTTCATCTGTAATTGCAAGAAGCTATGAATACAATAAAAGAAAAAAAAAGAAAAAGCAAAAAACAGCATTCCTCTTATTGACTTCATCTGGAAAAAAAGTACCAAAACATGCAAGATAAACACTAAATGCTGATGGTATATGGTATATCATATTGTTGTTGATTTACTATCATATCATTACAATCTTACCATGCAAACTTCATCATGAATTTCAAAAGTTGAATAATGGCGTACACACTACAAAACTTTCTTCTTTTCTCTATGTACAGAAGGATGACTACTTAACACACCATCCAAATTGGTAGTATGAACAAATTCAGAATACAAAAGTTCATACTGATCTCGTTAGTCATCCCTTTTCTGCTTCAAAAAAACGATATTGTTCCATCATGAGAAAAGGAGATGCAAATAGTTGACAAACAAGAAGCAACAAAATCTGGCAATCCAGTTTACTTATAATTCAAATATTGGGTCCCTTAAGTTTTGAGTATTCCAAAGGGGAAAAGATTTTTTAAGGGTTTGATTTCATACTCATTGAACAATGCATGGATATTTAGATCATTTTCTCGTAGCTTAGGTCCTGTGCTGTACCAGCCAACAACATGCTCCTTGGCTGCAAAGGTGATAAACCATCAGTTCTCAGTAGCAAGGAGAGAAACTTTATAAGAGGTTTGCAATAGACTGATACCATTTATTCTTTTAAACATGGAGAACATGGATTCATGGTAATTATGGTCCAGAAACCAGATGCTTGGATCTTTGTCATCTTCCTCAAAAGGAACTGCAGAAGGTAATGATAACAAGTAAAACAATCTTTGCAGTACAATAAAACTGAATAATGAGTAATTATACATCAATATCAAAAAGCATAAATCCAAAGTAGAGTTTTGGTTTTGACCATTTGTGAATCACAAAAGAAGTGATTAACAGAAGATGAACTAAAAATTTATACAACCAACCACAAGGTACAATGTTGAGCAATGTGGGAAGCAAATATTGATTATCTTTATAAAAGTATAGAATAACAGCTAAAATGGTGTAACACCAGGTTAGTGTCATGGTGTGGTACTAATTTGGTACTGTACTGAAGCAGGCCTTGTTATCATTTTTTGCCTCTTTGATGTGCACAACTTGAACATACCAGTCTGTATAGACCTATATCAGCACTAACCACATACAAACAAGACTGGAGTCATATTATACCCTAAAATGAACCAGACGTTTAACAATCCATTACCAGAATCTTTGTAGCAATGCAAGCTTTATACTTTCTTTTTGACGGAGGACAGGCTGACAACTAAGTTTGGGTAGTCAGCCAATTCTTTTACTAAAATCAAAAGGCGACAAATTTACAAGTGTGTATGGAAAACCAAAGATAAAAAGGCACAAATAGTTCTGCCTGTCCACTCATCCCCAACTCTCTAACCATAAAGGAGATATCAT
Source organism: Pontederia crassipes (assembly GCA_030549335.1). Classification (NCBI taxonomy): domain Eukaryota; kingdom Viridiplantae; phylum Streptophyta; class Magnoliopsida; order Commelinales; family Pontederiaceae; genus Pontederia; species Pontederia crassipes. The sequence continues at coordinate 26,028,701 of CM060189.1, read as the reverse complement.
GTACAATTTCTCTATTCTTTCCCCCACAAATCATGTGATTGTGTTGTAGCCAAATGGCAAATGGCTCCTGTGACCGCCAAGGACACCACCAGCAGCTGCCTCCAACCCTGATCACCCTGAACACCAAGTGATCATAATGACCTCCAAAATGTGTGACATTGATTGGTGTTTCTTACACACTTTGCCATGTTTCTGTGTCAAGGAGGTGTCAAAAGAAAAAGTGGGTAATGTGCTTCTCTACCAATCCACAAAGGGCCCTCATATAAACTTTGGTGATGATTCAGCCTCGCCTCAAGAACCAACCAAAAATCTTGACTTTGAAGGATATGCAGCACCTCCAAAGTACAAGCATATGATTGATTACTATAGTGTCAATAGGAAAGAAATGATGATGTAATAAGTGTTGAGGAATGAAAGTGGAAGGCGCTGCAGCAACAATATTGGCAGACTCTTGGTCCATGACGTGGAGGTGACAGGAATGCAAGGAATTTGTTGTACAGCGGGAACATACTTCCGAAGCTGCACTCAGCGGCATCCATTAGGGATGTGGAGATGGGTGGGCACCTCAGCAACCAAGCTAACCATGGACCACTCAGATGGGTTAATCAGCCCCTTCTTAGAGGCAGAGGTTCTGGCTGCTACTCGAGGCATGAAGAATGAAGGTGCACCTGGATCATATGGGTTTCCAGTTTTATTTTTAAAGAATTCTGGACACAGGTTGGGTTTGAGTCATGGCAACCATCCAAGAATTCTTGATTGACAATAGGGAGTTTGAATATATTAATAGATACTCATTCCTAATTCCAAAGAAGCCTAGAATGAAGAGACTTGAAGAATTTAGACCCATCACTTTATCTACCGCAATCTATCTTATTGTGGCTGCTATTTTGGTCAACAAGTTGTAGTTGGTACTGGACTCCCTTGTATATCTGGTGCAGTCAGCTCTTATTATTCTTACCATTTTACAATGGTTTTGGAGATCACCTCATAGTGCCGCACTGATACCAAGGGTTTTCTATGGAAGACCATTTTTTTCAAAGGCATGTGAGTCCCTGGATTGGTTTTTCCTATAGAATATATTAAAAGAGGCTTTCTGACAAATTGGATGTCATGGATGAAATGATGTGTCAATGACAATCCAGCGGGTCACTAGATTCAACCTCAAAGAGGTGTCCATCAAGGCTGCTCTATAGCTCCGATGCTTTTTGTATTACTCGTTAACACTCTTGTATGCTGCACTTCTTTGTGTGTAATGCAGGTCTTATTTCTGGCGTCACTGGAATACAGAATCAAGGTACCATCATCTCTCACTTCAAAAAAAAAGGTACCATCATCCCCTTTTTACAATATGCAGATGACACCTTTTTCATTGAAGGATTGGCAGAGATAGCTAAGAAGATCTGTATTGTGGTGAAAATATTTGTGGATTTCTGAAGACTAAACATCAACAGAGAAAAGTCATCACTTACACCTTTTGGTTTGCATGACCAAGAAGAAGCTGAGTGCTCTAAGATGTTACAAACTGCCAAGTGTTCACTACCTTTACAATATCTGGGACTGCCTTAACTGATAGGAAGACACTGGCCAAAGAGTGGATGTCCATCACCAAGAGGGTGGAACACAGACTTGAACCGAGGAATGTTAGGCTCCTATCGAGAGATGGACAACTTACCCTAGTGGGTCAGAACTTGCAGCCATTCACGTCTAATTATGTTTATTCTGTCTATGCCGTGATCAGTCAAAGTCCGCCTGGATTCACTACAGAGCAAATTCTTGTGGAAGCATTTGGGTAACTAGTTGTGGTGTACAATTGGTTGCTTGGGATGATGTCTGTCGGGCTTTGTCAGATGGTGGATTGGGTGTTAAAGTGCTTTGATGTGTAAATGATGCCCCGTTAGCAAAATGGGCATGCCGGATTATGAATAATTCAGGACATCTTTGATCCTCGGTTATCTCTGAATGCCACGACACAGTGTTAGCATGGGAAACAAGGCTGGCAAACCAAGAGGTTGCTTATCATTTTGGAAAGGGGTGATGGCTATGCTTCCTAAGATCCGACCTTTCATGTTTTTTATATTGGGTAATCAAATAGTTATTCATTTCTAAATGGATCCTTGGACAAATCAGGAAGCACTAGCAAATCTATTTACAAGGTTATATGTCATTGGGGAGGACAAGAATGTGAAGGTTTCTGATTGTTGGAGCTGTGAAAGCGGCTCAATTGATGCATGGATCCCATCTTTCTCATCTAACTTGTCTAACTAGTGAATTGATTACTTTATTCTACTTGGGAAAGTGGAAGGATGTGCTATAGATGTCACTAAGCATGACTATTGGATGTGGTCTTCTGGAGCTTTTTCGGCAAGGAAGCAGCACGAGGTGCTAAGTTTGACGGAGGGGATGGTTGATGTGGAGCTGGACTGATTGTATCATGATATCGAAGACAATGATCCCACCGATAATCAAAATGTTTTCACGGCTACTTTGACGTGGACAACTTCTCACAAAAGTCTACGGAGCCCGGTGGCAAAATTATATGGATATAAACTGCATCTTTTGCAACGATGCAGTGGAGGATATAAATCATTTGCTTTTAAGTGTAAGGTTGTATACAAAGGAACAGTAGAATATATGTCTCTCCATGCAATCACACATTACCCTTATCTGTCCTATGAGCTATTTGGTATCAACGAAATGTCGTCATATTCAGATGTGAAAGGTACTACAACGAGAATATTATCTCACAAACTGTATAATCAGCAATAGGGTGGACGAAAAAATGTGTTGAAGTCCAACGATAACCCAACTCAGCTCTGCAAATAACTCTTGACAAGTTTCCCTGCTTTAGCACCCTCAAACAAATAATTATAAGCTCCATTGAGCACTTCGTTTGTATGGTAGATAAGAAATTTAAAAAATTGCAAAAGAAAAAACTAAATAACAAGGTGAAATTTAATTAGTTCTTTGGATGAAAGCTTCACGTTCAATGCCTGATAGAACATCTCTTGTCCTCCCACCCACCCTCCACACACACAACCTAACCATAGTTTTTCTTTCCTTTCTGAAGTATAAAATTTTATGGTTTTTATGTCACTTATCCATATCTACCAGAACGTGGTATCCTTGCCAACCTCTTAGTTCAGGCAGTAAACCTTTTTTTTAAAGTAAGTTCAGGCAGTAGACTGTAAAATGAGAGTTTCTGTAACCACTAATGATAGTTTTTTTAGGGAAATGCATAAGATAAAAAAACAAAAACATACAATAATTCCCTATATGTACGAAGCATCTAATAGAACTTCCCAGAATATCATCAAAAAAAGGCATTGAATGGCTACGAATAAGAGAAAGAAGGGTAAACCACATCGTAAGTAGCCTATTGTCATAAACTACTTGAAGTGCACTCAGAAGTTTGAGTTAATACTTGGTTGTCAGGATACAGAACTTCAGTCAATAGCTTCATGTAATAACACCCTTGAAACCTGCATATTTTTCTATATGTTTTGCCCATTCAATAATTATTAGAGTGTTATATGTCCCTTCCATGGCATAAGCAACAAGAATGATAGTCCCTTACTTTGCCCACCAACACCATCTGAGCTCTTGTCAAGAGTCATGGAAAGAATTTGGAAGTCCAACTTTTAGTGCTCCAAGGAGCATAATCGAACCACAGTAAATAAAATGTAATAAGAATTCACGATATTTAGTGCCCGAAGTGAAATTAGGATATCGAACCATAATCACACCAACGTATGCCGGCCTACTTGGAAGATTGAACAAATAAATCCATCTACACAAGAAAGGAACTTTGAACTCTTAAACCTAAATTTATTTATCAAAATTAATGTCTGCAATGACTTCTCTAACTCGTATAACTTTAAAACGAATCACAAAGCAGCATCGAAACCTTAGCAAGCTCCAGAAACAAACAAAGAAAACCCTAACTCAGCCGCACAGGGCAGCTGCGGTAGATATATTTGAGGAGGGGGAGAGGGGGTTGTTGGTGAACCGAACCTGCGTAGCTGTTGGTGACGTCAACGATTCCCCTGGACGAGGAGCCGAGGAGGACGCCGAGGACGCGCTTGCGGGAGTCGCGGGCGACGCGGTTGTAGTGGTCGACGATGCTGAGGAGCACCAGGGGGTGCACAACCACCTTCTCCACCGCTCGTCCCGAGATCTGCTGCGCCTTCACCACGTCCATATCCGGCGCCCAACACCACAACCTTCTCGCTTGCTTCGCACTCCTCTCTCCCTCTCCTCACTCTCACTCTCTGCTTTCCCCTTCCCCCTTCGCTTCTTGGTTTCCGCCTTGTGATCGAACCCTGCCTTTTTGTTTTCTCCTGTTTTCTTTTCGTTCCTTTTCTTTTGGAGTCCCTCTTCGATGAGTACTTCCTTCCCACTTCATAAAAACTTGTAATATTGGAGCTCCCTAGTAAAAAAAGGCCATTTGTCATTGGGCTCTAAACTAAGATGTAAGTCCAGTCCGTGTACATGCCGTGTAAATTAAATTTGTTTTTCTTTTTTCTCGTGATTTCAACGCTTGCGTAAAAAAATGACATTTTTAACGTTTATATTAGCTTTTTAACATTTGACATTATCAAAATTAACGTTTATATTAGCTTTTTAACAGTTTAGATATTTTTTTTATTTTATAAATGATAAAAATAAGTAGCATTTTTTATGAAAATATTGAAAAGCTACTTTTATTAACATTTAATGAGTAGAGATTTATAATTTTTTTAATTCTACCCTTATTCAAATACATTATTTCTTTCTCAGCTTATCGTATTATTTTCTCATTTTCATTTTATCAGCATTTATTATTTTATCAGCATCTTTTTTTCAATTCTACCCTTATTATTTTTTGTCCGAGTCTGCATTTTCACAGACATTTCTATTTCACTGAGCTTCTCTTCGAGACCAAGATTGTTATGCCTTTCGTGCAGGTCAAAACTTACCCCACAAGTAATTTCACTGCCTTAGGACCGTTATAGTTATGACCGTCGTTCACTAGGACTTTGGTCGTCGGCTCCCCTATCGTCAGGTCACCATCCTCGACCTTTCGGCATTGGGTAGGCGTAGCCCCCATACATAGTCTTATGATGTGTTTTTTGTAGTCGTCCGAGCCCGATCACTACGACCCCCCCCCCCCTTTGTGAGGAGGCATCCCTTCTTTCGAAGTTACGGGGATATTTTGCCGAGTTTCTTATAGAGTGGTCTCACACCCCTAGATGTTCTCTACCAACTCACTTGTGTCGATGTCGAGTACAGGTACCATTTTGGTGAAAGTCGTTCGAACTTTTACTAACTGATTTTGTTTCCTCATCTATCCACGATTGCACAAGTACTCGATCAATACATCTTTTTCTATAAACATATATTAATATTAAGCAAAACTATAATGATATATATAAATTCATTATCTATTATAGAAAAGATTAAAACTTTTAAAAAAGAAACACATGTCCATATATCAACAAGAAGATCTACAAATTATTTTCAATCAAATTTAGATGTTATGTAATATGTTTAAAAATGATTTTATGTTATATATATAATTGAGTAAGGCATGATATTTTCCAATAAAAAATTAAAACACATTGATATTTAATCACAATTGTACTTAACTTAATAAGAATTTTCTTCAACAAAACATATTAGCGATATAAAATTATTAAAATAATATTTTTAAAAATACTTTTATATTTTTAATTAGTTTAAATTATGTTAAGAGAATATGTTCCCTAGTTGTAATATATAATATAGGGAATTCATGAATAAAGTTTACTACCACTAATTTCATAGGTGGACTAATGGTCACCACTACAAGAAAGTGAATTATTTGTGAGGAGTTATTTAGACACTAAAAGTTATCACATGGATGTTAATACTCATCAACGATAAGCAAAAATTGGACGTGACTCAACTAGTCGACATAAGATCTTTAGTGGCATAAAATTAGTCGCTAAAAATATTATTTGTGTACACGAATACATTTTTTAAGGATCAATTTTCTTGTCGCTATATGCATCATCATGTTGGGAATTTAATCCCTCTTCTTACGTGTGAATTAAATAATATAAATCAAACATGATGCACAGGAAAAAGATACATCAAATTTACGTAGAAATTCCTCCAATGAGAAAGAAAGAAAAATCATGGGGCAATCACAATCACTAATTCAAAAATAATGTACAAAGTCTTTTGTGTTTTTCCCCAAACTTTTGGGTTTTTTCCTGAAATCAAATAATAATCTACGGGAATAAGTAATCCTTTTCTTAAAAAAATACTGAAATAATCGATAGGAACAATATCACATGATCACTATAATTTTATGTCATTGTAATATCAATAAAATCTCATAGATCCTCCAAATTGACTTTGTTCTTAATACTTGCTCTTCAAGAATAAATCATTTGTCTTCTTTCTCAAGCCCTCTCCTCTTCTCCATCTCCTTCTCTTTGTATCTGTTCATCATAGAAAATTTCTCTTTCCATTTTCAAATCAACTCTTAGCTGCACTATCATCATCATCATCATCATCATCTAGGGACAAATATCATGTCATCAATACCATTTCAAAATAATAAAATTTAATATATGCCATTCAGAACATAAGCATTTTTAAAATTATATATTTGATAACATTCGAACTCATTCATGTTCAAAATATCAAATCAACTATTCATATAATATTCAACTCAAATATTCATATACAATATCCAACATTTTCATTAAAATATTTACAAAATTTCAAACAACTCTTCAAAAAGAGCATGTTAAAAAAATATAGCAAGACTTTTCTTTCCTTCGTCTTCCTTTCTAATCCAATGAACATTCATTAAAAATCTATTTAATCAAAATGAGAATTACTATTGATAGTAACTAAAAAACAATCGAGATTATATGTGTAGTAACAATAAAAATTTAATTCTAATCCGCCAAACACAGTCATTCTTGCTTCAAAAGGAAATTGTAATTAGATTGAAAATTAAGTAGAATAAAAATTTATGATAAAATAATAGATAAACCATAAATCAAATTTTTATTCTTACTAACCTTATGCTTCAAGTGCTTATTCACAAGATTGTGGTGTTGTTGAATTTTAAACATTAGATTCTCCATCATCTATTGTAACTGACCTTCCATAGAAGCTACATGTTGTTTTAACAATTTGTTTTCTTCAATAGTTGGACATAACTTATCAAATAATTCATTTTCAAAGAACTGTTTTCTTTAATTTCTTTGGTTGTAATCGTCACCAAAGTCAATTACTACATTTCTTGAAACTAAAACATCGCTCTATTACCTCTATTGCGAGAAGTGTAGGTTCAGCTTCCACAATTCATTATATTTCATCCTAAAAAATAAACACATATTAATATGTATTTCATGAACATCAAGTGCAATATTAAACGTACATATCTTTCATTGATCTTTTGTTCAACAAGATTGTTATATTTCTTGCATGTCTCAAAAAAATAATTGCAACATCCGATGGGTTACCATCTTTATCTCTCTTCACATAAAAAACAATGAGATATCAAGTAAAAAATGAAAGAAAATAATATTATCATTTTAATATTAATACCTATTGATAAATGAGTTAACTAAAAAGCTTGTTGCCAACACGATGTGACATAGTTAATTTTGCTTTATTTCTTATATTCATTTTGCTTACATCCGATATTAACATAAAATACACAATAATGTTATATAAAATATAAACATCATAGTAGAAATCATAATCATAAAAATTCTAACATAATCAAACCTTAAGACTTCTACTATTATAATAATCCTTAACAATTAATTTCCAATCTCTTTTGTCACTTCGTTTGGCACATTCTTCAAAACTTCTTGAATTGTTCGATCTTTCACATATTTGAAGTACATGTTTTCTCTCCATTTTTACCATAGTTTTTTCATATGTCTCAAGACATTCTCACGATGAATGTCCAAGTCATCGTGTTCAAAATTTTCCTAAACAAATATATTAGTACCATTAGCACATTTAAAATTTTATATACATAAATAATGGATATGAAATAAACAAATCTTTTTTAGGACTTACATAAAACAAGTCTGCTAAAATAAATGAAAAAAATTACCACAATAGCAACCCACATATATTCTTTCTCCACTTCACCAATTTCTTTCCACTCTTAATAGGCATACGTTTCTATCTCGAACTAACTTGCCCAAATGTACATCTATAACTTGCCCACTCCATTTCATGAGGTTACGTTGTTAATTCACGAAAAACATTTATATATCTATAACATGGAGCATACCTTAACATATACAAGGAATAATGAAGCTTAGGAAAAGTAATACGTTTACTAAACTCTACTCAATCCTCCCTATAAGGGGTAATGAAGCTTAGGCAAGGAGCATACCTCAGCAAATGAGGGCAAAGACGAACAATTTGTTGTGGAGATAGGGCCTCAAGTATCTGGTACAATTCTTGTGGATACCAAAGCAAAGGGGCCACGAACACCTGTGGAGAAGAACTTCAAACCAGCCAATCCATAAAACGAAATAAAGTATGTTGAAGCGCCAATAGTCGAACCAACTAGCAAAAATATCGGCAATCGCCTCAGACGTTGAAGCCACCTCTCACTGCCGAAGCTGCACCGAAGTCAATCTGTTGTTGTCGGCGTGTGCAAGGAAAGAAGAGACAAGGAAGAGGGTGATGAACATACCTACTTGTAGAATAAGAGGAATGTGTAGTTTAAGCCGCCTCACGTTATCGAAGCCGCGCCAATTTGTCTACCGCCAACAGTGCGTGGGAAGAAGATGAGGGGTCTGTCAAGTCGCATAAGAAGAGAGAAGACAAAAATTAGGTTAAGTTTAAATGTTAGACCCTTATTATTATTATTAACATAATCATGGTGGTAAACACACAAGATCTTTTTAGCTTTGATCTTGAAATAATAAATATTTTTTTATGAATAACAAAATTAAATATTAAAGTGAGATATCTATTTATCTTTTATTAATGACATTAAAACTTGGAGATAATATTAAAACATAAAGTATAATTATTATTTTTTTAATCTTAAAATAATTAATAGTATTATTATTGAATAAGAAAGAATATCGGTGAGAAGAAACTAAAATAAGAAAATAAATAAAACTAAATATCACTAATACTATATTATTTGATCAATATTTTTAATAATGAGATGGTAGTCGTTAATTTAAATTTTTTTAATCAAGTCCAATGTTATTGTCAAGGGCGAAGGGAGGGTGCCTAGATGCAAGTGCACCTACAGAAACAATATGGTCTTGTTTGGCAATTGGAATCAGGCGCTGGTTCCAGCCAATTTTCTCTCTCACACAAATGTATCATAAAATAATTTATTTTTAAATATAATTTATTTATTATAGCATATTAATATAATATTATGCCTTACTTGTTATTTCATTAAAAATTTAATATTTTACTACATATAATTTATTAAAACCCAATTTTTATATTTAAATAATATATTTTTTATCAAATTTTTTTAAAACAAAATTTTAGTTTTTACTTTTTTTTATTTATCAATAATATTTTTATTTTATACTTATAATATCAATTTTTATTTTAAAACCCACCAAAAATTAGTCAATCATATTTACTTTTTTTTATCACATCAACTATTTTATTCACCATCATCAAATTCTACTCCATTCAAACACAGTACAAACTATAAAAACTTGATTGAGTTCGAGTTGCAGTTACCAAATGACCCTATATATCAGTAATTAGTAGTTGTGAGTAAACAGTCGAGTGGCTTCTTGTGAGTGACACGGTTTGAAGCTTGTCATTTTTTGTTTTTTTTTCCTCCTGTTATTTGTCAAAACAACATCTCTAGGCTAGCTAACAGATCGGCCCAATAGATTATTTACAATTAAAATGGGCCCACCATATTATTTCCAATTAGAATTACGTATTTTTTCTATTATTTGTCAATATGTCTCCCCATTCCCGATGTCCAACAGATTATTGTTTATTAAAATTCTATTTTGTTTGTTTATCAAATAATTTAACACCATCCCAATTTAATCTACCTTTTTTTCTTCTATGGAACTATATATCTCAATTGTCTTTTCACGCATTGAAGTATTGTTTTTCATTATCGGCTTGCTAGTTAGCTCTACCTTGCTATCTTTTGAATCTACAACATTCTTTTTCTATATTTTTGTGCAAATTATTACTAATTCATATTATTTTTTTAGAAATAATATATTGCATTTCATTTGGAATGCAGAATGTTTTTTTGTAACACCGTGAGATTTTTCTAAAAATAATTAATTAGATAAATAAAATATTTAATTAATTAATCATGCAACTTTGATTTAAAAGAACAGAAAAAAATTAAGAAGTTAAAGATAAAGTTGAGTATTGACATGATTTTGAGAAGAAGAAAAGAAAGAAAAAAAGGAATAAATAAAGTATTTAAATTATATTATTAGTTAAGGTTATGGATAAGATTCAAAATTAGATTGGAAAGAGGTTAAGCATTAAATCCAGGATTAATTTTTAACTCATTAAAAGTCAAAATCTTTTCCCAAATAAATAAGCCCCTTTAACTTTCAGCCTTTCTTTATCAGAAAAATAAATTTTTCTCAACTTTGAGACCTTATTTCTTCATTCTCGATGTGCGTGCACGAGAGCATCGATCGGCCATCCAATCTTCGATCAACCATCTGTCAACTTCTCGTTGGGGACATCTTCGTCGTCTCGAAAATCATTCCTAAAGTTAAGAATTTAAGGTAGTCTGAAACTGTCAGGTACGTGTGAATTCTGAATTTACTTTTGCATGTGATTTCTTGATACATCAATTAAGAACTTGAAAGATTAAAGTATATTTTATACTCTCTTACGAACTACGAATAAGTTTCATAGTTCTCCAAGATCATATTGTTGGTATCCAAAATCCCAACGAAAGTTGACGAAAAGTCACCCAAGTTCTCCTTTGTCAGAACTCGACCCGAGTTGCTCTAAATCCGATCCGAGTTCGACGATATATTTCTCACACATTTTTATCAACACTAATTCGATCCGGATTCAGTGTAAACTCAGCTCGATTTTCACGTAACGCAGCCTGGGTGACTTTTGAGTGTATGAATAGAATTTTCGGGTTATGACCCGGCCTACATCAACCATAATCTGGCCCAATTTCCGAAGTAAAATAGGAAAAGAATCGTTCAGACGATTAGTCGCAATGACCCGACCCCCGATTTTTAGGACCCGAGTTTTCATGATAGAAAAGTAGGAAGAAAAATTAGGAGCGACTCAGACTGAGCTTATTACGCCAGCACGAGTTTCCAAGACTAAAATTGGCCCAGGTTTAATTATGTTTGGCCTAGATTTTGTATAGATTGCAAATTTGATTTTCTATCATTTTGTAGATGCGTTAAAATACCTTTTTACCCTTGTTATGGTATTTGATGAACTGAACCGAACATATATAGATAAATAAGAAAAGATAGAAAGTTGATCCATAATAAAAGAAGCCGAGCTCGCCTAGGATAGAGTAAAAGATGTAGTACAATACGCTAAACAAGAACTGTTATGAAAAGAAGGATATATAAATAATAGAACAAAAAAGAGTAAAAGTGAAAGGTAAAGTTTGGCATTGATTTTATATGTTTATTATTTGGTTGCTAATTTTCTATATTTAAGTTATTATATCCATTTGTATCATTTTATGTATTGAATGCAATTGCTTACGAATATTCTATGTTCCTGTGTTTAAACTCCATAGTTAATTTATGTGTATGGGTGGAGGCGCAGTTCGTGATTGCACATGAGAGTCAGTTTTAGAATTTGCTATTATAGCCATTTTAAATTATTATGATATAATAAATGCTTTTATATAATGTGTTAATAGGAAGAATTGTTAGCTTCCACATTATATTTTTTGGATATAAGTTTTAATGACATAAAATTATATCTTGATGATACAAATCTCGAAAGATTAAAGTTAAAATGCTGAAAAAGTTTAAAGAAAAAGGGATAACTTTTATGTACTATACTTTGATTAAATAATTAACTATGGACCTATTAGATTTTGGATTAATCATAAATATAAAAGTTGTAGAGAATTCTGTTAGCTTTCGGTAGAATAAAAAATTATCTCATTTGAATATCTGTGCAAAAAGTTATGTTTAAAATAATGCAGGGCGGTCGACTTGCCGACTGAAATATTGGTCGCCCGGTCCGGAACACAACGATCAGTAAAAAGGCCAATTTCAATAGAAAGAATGTCAAGACTATACCGGTTAGGGTACCGGTCAATGAATTGATCAATCGAACAGTGCAGAATTCATCAACGGTCATATTTTTTATAAAAGAAAGTGTACCGATCGATCGGTCCATATGTGCCCCGGCCTTCGAGTCAAATAAATAGTAACGATCAATTTTGAAGGAAAAATTTGTTGAATAATTTTTTGATGATTTTCTCACTTGATGAAATCTATAAAATGAGTGTCAAAGTCAGAAACAAAGACATCCATCCAAGCCTTGAAGAAAAACTTCAAGTTATCAAAAAAAGATCATTCCTTGAAGTTCTGATTTTAAGTTTTCTCTTCTTTCTCTCTTCTCCTCTTGTGAACTTAACATTGTAAAATAGAGAAATCATTTTATTTAGAAAAATACTGAGGCAGCTACTGTGTAAAAGAGGTTCCAAATTTTACCTATTGAGCGAAAGAAAATATTAGCTTCATTAGGAGGAGAGGTGCCTTACCTCTCGAAGCGAAGAAAATGCGATAGTGTAAAGGGCTTTCTTCCTTGCCCCATTTAGAACAAAGGAAGATATTCTAATATAATCTTCGACAGTCTCGAGGTCGAGAAGTCAGAACGGGGACATAGGCTAAGGTGTCGCCAAATCTCGTCAACAACCAAGTGTACTTTGTAATTGCTTTCCCTCTTACTCTCATATTGGTTTTGATGTGATCTGAATTGCATCGATTAAAAGATTTTAATATTCGATTTTAAACTTTAATAACGATTCTTGTGAATTCGATATTTTTGTTTGAACACCATTTCACCCCAACTTGGTGCCCTTTGGGATCCTACCATTGGTATCAGAGCGCATTGCTCTTGTTTTAAAATCAAATCATTTTAAGTTTTAATCATTTCAAGATTTGCTCACCTTGTTTTAATATTTAACAATATTTAGAGCTATAGCATCAAGTGATTTTAATTTTGCCGAAGGACAATCAATTAGTTATCCTCCCCCTTTTAAATGCGTCAAATTTCGTATATTGAAAAATTATAATTCAGGCATATATTTGTTCTATTGATATCAACATGTGGGACATAATTGAAAAATGTTATTATGTTCATGAAAAATTCTCATTCTAAAGTAAAAGAAAAGAATTTTTCAAAACTTGATTGAAAAGTCAAAAAATATTATTTTATTGTACTTTGAATTTGACGGAGTTTAATCGAATTTCAAGTTGTGAAACAACAACCGATATTTGGAAAAGCTCATCACTATTTATGAAGGAACTGAGAAAGTTAAAGAATCTAAATTGAATGTTTTAAACCATCAATATGGTTCTTTCAAAATGCATGATAATAAATCCATAAATGATAAAGTAGTTCGATTTAATGATATTTTGAATGACTTAGTCTCATTGGGCGAGCCAAGAACTAACTCCCAAAAAGTGAAAAAGATTTTAAGGTCTCTCTTCTCCAAATGGCATATGAAGAGGACCGTGATCGAAGAAAAATATCTAAACGAATTGAATTTTGATGATCTAATTAGTTCACTTATTATCTATGAGATCTCAATCCAAAAAGATGAAGAAGAAGCTCTCAAGAAAAAAACATTGGCACTAAAAATGGATTCAAAGAATAATACTCAAGTGAATAAGAAGTGGACGAAAGGGAGACTCGTCCGTTACACAAGAAAACTAGATAACTATCTCAAGCTGGTGAAAAAAAAAAGAGAAAAATGAGAAGCCTACTCAAAAATCATATAAAAATCACAAAGAAAAAACTTCTTAGAAACGTAAAAAGAAAAAAATGTGAAGAGTCTAATGAAACAAGTGATTCGTCAAGCTCTTGTAGTGACGAAGATACTTATGTTTAATGGCACATAACGATGAGATAATTTTTAATCTTTCAAATTCAAATTATGACCCATCAAAATTCTTCCGAAGAAAATTTTTTTAGATGTGAATAAAGAACTCTCCTACCTTATAAAAAGATATTTATCAATTAAAGAGGAAAATGAAAAATTAATATATGAGATTAAAGAATTAAAAGAAGAAAAAATAATATATGTTTTATGGAAAATGAAATTGATAATTGAAAAATTACACATGCTTGTGAAATTATAAATTAGCATGTTCTTTAAAAAAAATAAAGAAGGAACATAAATTTTTGAAAAATTTCACAAAATAAGACTACTTCTCATGTGAGGAAAAATAATCTTAGGAAATACTTTAAAAATGAAAACTCTTATTGAAAATCCCAATCATCCCCTTTAATAGAAAATCACAATTTAAATGTTTTACATGTGATTTTTATTGTCATTATGCATATTAATGCAAAATAAAAAAAATTAACGCAACATGGCATGATTTGAGTTTCAAAAAGAACTTTGACTAACAAAATTGGACCTAAAGAAATTTGAATACCAAAGTTTAAATGATTATTTTTCAAGTGTGCCTCACGTGTAAAGCAAAGAAGGAATTGAAAATGTAAAGGTACAAAGGTTATGATAAAAGTATCATCTATCTTTGATTTCACTCAAAAATTCAAAATTATTATTTTTTGAAAAGAGAGAACATATAAAATTGATAATAGTGATAGGGGATCATACTAAACTTTATTTCCTCATATCATGAATATCATTGTTGTATCAAAGTTTTATGCCATATTTTGATTATTAATATATCTTTTTTGCCTTCATCAATTATTTTCATCTCATCATTATAAATAGTCATAAATTTAAGGGCAGTCATTTCTTCATATACAAATGGTTTTTTTATGAAACAAAAGAGAGAAAAATATGATCTGAATTGAAAGTTAAATATTAAGAGATATCATCTGAATATCACTTTATGTGAAAGTTAAGTGTTAGGAAATATGATCTGAATATCACTTTATATAAAAGTTAAGTGTTAGGGGGAGTAAAATTGATTTTACAATTTATTTTACAAAATTTTCATAACTTATATAGTTTTCATATTTCTATTCATAAAAAAAGAGGAGATTGTTGGATCTAAATTTAATGACATATAAAATTATATTTTGATGATATAAATCTCGAAAGATTAAAGTTAAAATATAAAAAAGTTTGTGAAAAGGGATAACTTTATGCACTAAACTTTGATATCAAAATTGTAGAGATTTTTGTTAGCTTTTCATTGAATAAAAAATTATCTCATTTGGATAACTATGCAAAAAGTTATGCTTAAAATAGTGTAAGACGATCGACCTGCCGGCTGGACCGGTCCAGAGCATAGGTTGATCGGTTAGTGCAGAAAATACCTAATTTTAACAAACAAGATGTCGATACTGTGCCGGTCTACCGATCGGACATTGCAAAATTCATCAACGGTCATATTTTTGTAAAAGAAAGTATATCGGTCGACTGGTTCATATATGCGTTAATCGGCCTTCGAGTCAAATGAACAATAACGGTCAATTTTGAAGAAGAAAATTGTGGAATAATTTTTGGACGACCTTTTCACTTGCTAAAGTCTATAGAAGGAGTGCCAAAGTCAGAAGCAAATGCATTCATCCAAGCGTGAAAAAAAATTTCAAGTTATAAAAAAGGTCATTCATTGAAGTTTTCATTTTAAGTTTTCTCTTATTTTTCTCTTTTCCTCTTGTGAGCTTAACATTGTAAAAAAGAGAAACTTTTTTTTAGAAAAATACTGAGAGAGCTCCTTTGTAAAAGATGTTCCAAGTTTTACCTTTTGAGTGAGAGAAAAGATTAGCTTCATTAGGATGAGAGGTGTGCTTTACCTCTCGAAGCGAAGAAAAGACGGTGATGTAAATGGCTTTCTTCCTTATCTCATTTGGAACAAAGAAAGATATTCTAGTGGGTGGAACGAGAATGTAGATCAAGGTGGATCGAACCTCGTTAATAACCATCACATGCTTTGTTATTGCTTTCTCTCTCTTCCTCTCTTATTGATTTTGATGTGATCTGAATTGCATTAATTTAAAAGATTTTAAGATTTCCTTTCAAGCTCTTGCACCGTCGATATTTTTGTTTGAACACTAATTCACCCCCCCTCTAGGTGCCCTTGGGAGCCTACAATATTTATAGTTTGATTATTTCTAGTTATTACAATGAATTAGCCGGTCTGCATTTTTATGATAGTAGATGTTCTTGTTCTTTAATGTCTTTATTACTTTATTAGATCACAAAAGCTCATGAAGAGTTATATGTATAAGTAATGTCGACCCAAACTAATCCATTTGTCACGTTTGAGAAGGACGAAATTTGAGGACGTTACACTTTTTATAATTGTTTATTCATAATAATTAATATTGTCATTTTGTTATCAATTATATAATGTATATTTTATAAGGGGTCGTTTGGCCATGGGAATTAGAGTTCTACTAAGTTCTTATAATTTTAATTGTGTTTGGATGGAGTGGAATTGGTTAACGAGGAATAAAGTAGTTGATGTGATAAGAAAAAGTAGATGTGATGTGTTAATTTTTAGTTAGTTTTGAAATAAAATTGATATTACAAATATAAAATAAATTATTATTAATAAATAAAAACAAAAGTAAAAATTTAAAAAAATTCAAAACAATTTTGTTAAAAGATATATTATTTAAATATAAAAAAATCAAAATTTTAATAAATTATATGGTTATATGTAGTAAAATATTAAAATTTTTAAATGAAATAATAAGTAATAAAAAATATTATATTAATATGTTATAAAAAACAATTTATATTTAATAAATAAATTATTTTATAAGTTACATGTGTGTGAGAGAAAAAAATAAAAAAAAAGAAATGAATAAATGAAATTGAAAAAAAAAACTAGCACGTCAACTTAAAAAAAAAATCAAAACATGCTATAGTACCTAGTTCTACGTGACCCCTTTTTTCGAAATTCGATTTCGTTTTCGATTCCGCTAAACATCACATCGTTTGACAGAACCGACTAGAATAAGACGAAATCGGACGTCTAATTCCAGTTGCCAGACAGGCCCTAAATGTTAAAAATGAATAAAATTGTTTTAAGTTCATCTAGAGAAATATTTTAAAAGGAAGCAAAAATTGTGAAAAAAAACGATGACCGAGAATCTTCAAAACGGAACATAATTGATCTAAACACTCTTCCAATAGATCAAAGTGAACTCCTACAAAATATTTTTAGTTCCGCCATTGTTTATTGTTATAGTTAATTTTTAACGATCAATTTGTTTTTTGTCCTCGTTGGCCATCAATTTTTTTTATCGTTAATAATTAATAATTTCGTTAAACATCTTTTTTTCCCTTGTATTGCACGCAACGCCATTCCCGGTGTTCCGGTAACCGTTCTGCCAAATTGAACCCTAATTAAGTTAGGCACGACACAAGGATCGAACTCGACACGGCCAACTGAATCGAGCCTAACTCCAACACCACGCTCCCAAAGTCAGAATCCACGATGTCCGCATGCCATGAACATTCCAAAAGATCATTATCTAATTATGGGCCATTTATATATATAATTATTTATCTTATGCTCGATTTGATGCCAGAAACGTACGTAAATGCCAAAAGATAAAGTTTGGCGTCACGTCGTGTATGACTTCGAGAACAAAAAACACTTTACGACTGAAACTAAAAGGTAAAAGAAAGTTTCTTTCGCTTGTGATGGAATATATATTGATTGAATACAATTATATGAATATATATGGAATATAACTCCATTCTACAAGGATGAAGCTTTTTTTTAGGAAAAAATCATGTATATATCTAAATCATCAATAAATTTGTAAAGTGGACACACAGCATCTCTTTTTCACTTTCCATTTGAACCATTCGTGCAACAAGATTAGAGATTTATAATCCATGCAAATCCGGTATAAATTAGAGAAAATTAACATGAGCAAGACGTGTTCGAGTGGTTTCGTAATGTGGCTTCTTTGTATATGTGCCGTAAGAATCTAATTGTTTGCATCTTCTGGGAATTATCTCAAGTCATGATCGTCTCGTCATGACGATGTTTTCTTTTTTCCTGTTACATGAAACCATAACAATTTCGTCAGTATTAAAAATTGACAATAAAAAAATTGATCACAACAACGAAAAAAAAAAAGCATTTCAATAGTGTCAGATATGATTACGGCTGCGTTTGAGAGATCTTGGCACAATAAGTTTTCAAAACAG
Source organism: Pontederia crassipes (assembly GCA_030549335.1). NCBI lineage: Eukaryota > Viridiplantae > Streptophyta > Magnoliopsida > Commelinales > Pontederiaceae > Pontederia > Pontederia crassipes. The sequence continues at coordinate 26,010,349 of CM060189.1, read as the reverse complement.
CTGTACAAAAGCAGTTTTGGACGACAAGAACTATTAGTGAGTTTTTTAAAAAGCACAAATTTGATTGTGAAATGCAATCATCTTTTGATAAAAGCAACATAATTTTTTTTACCAAATATCAAATTCACAAAGGCAAGTTATAGGTTGGCAAAAGCACTCTTCCCACGTATGTCCCAAATGTAACCTACAACAATCACTCACTAGTAATGGCGGACCCAATTAGTCCACGAGGAGAGCCTGGCCCCCTCAAATTTTCAAATTTTTATTAGTTAAATTTATTTTTATAGAAACTTTTGGGTTAAGATATCTATTTGATCCCCTTAAATAATATTTAGTATCACAATTTATAGAATTACTCTCTTGTTTTATTGGTAGTATCATCTACTATCCCTTTTGAGTTTCTAGGATCGAACCTTCATGGTTTGAACTTTTTGATTATATTCCCCCCCCCCCCCCCCCCCCCCCCCCCCCCCCCCCCCCCCCAAACTTTAGACTCTAGCTCCCCCCTTGCTCACTAGATGACTAAAATATTAAATAACGCTTGTGTGGTTGTCAAAAATAATATTTTTTAAAAATATTATAACTTTGATATTATATATATATATATAGCAAGGATGACTAAAGAATACTGAGGATTATAAATACTTTCTAAGTTTAGTTTGTGATCTTTTGGGATATTATTTTTTGTGCATAAAATATGTAATTTGGTATATATTATGATAGCTGGATAAGCTGGAAGTGACTTTATTTCTCCATTTGGTGGCATTTAAGAATATTTATGTGATCTTTCTTCCAGACAGGAAAAATAATGGGCCTCATAAAAGGAAATATAAATTCATAATACATGCGTGGATGATTTAATTCATCATTAGATTGGAAACCGAATCTTCAATCATCACCGTCCGTCCAAAATGAAATCTCGAATATGCTAAACAGACGCTTATGATTGATCTCACTAACGGATCATAATTGTATATTTAAAACAATGCTAAGAAACATACATAACGCGATCACACTATGCAAATAAAGTAGTGGGTGCCACATTTATTATATATATTTGATGGATTAATTGGTTAGGCAAGCAAATCTCCTTCATTCCACATTAATTAGGGTCTCCAATTTAATTCTAATTATGCATGTCAATAAATAATGCATGCCCACGTGCTGTTCATTTTAGTTTCTTGACGTGATTAATTGTAATAGAAATTAGATTAGTCTATTGACAAGGTTAAAAATTAGAGCAAAGTTGAAAAATTCTCCATGAATCATCCATGGGCTAAACAAAAAAGTTGTAAGACGGGTACTAATTAAAAACTAGTGTAAATAAAATAAATATTTATATATAGAAGAGAGACACATCTAACAAATACATACAGATTTATAATTTTATAAAAGTGTTGTGTGGGCTTATTATTTATCATATTTATTTATAATTAATTGTCCTTCTCTTCTTTCACTCTATATTGATTTTCGCACCTGTCTCTTTTATTTACCTTTCAAAAAATTCTAATTCATTTATCATCTAAATATTCCTTTTCCCTCTCATTTCATCCTTTTTTATTTTATCCTATCTGCCATTATTTCTTTTCTAAATTTTCTTCTTTCTTTTTTTATTCATCTTTCCTTCCTTTCGAGTTACCTTCCAAAGATTTTCCCTTATGTTATTTTTTTTTTCCAAATTTGAAGCTAAACCGGTTTTTCATTGGTTCAAGGTTTCCCAATTTAAATCGGTCCAACAAAGTTTAACAGCATTTGTGTTTTTCTAGGTTACGGTGGACCGGTCCATCCGATCTGAATTTAACAAAAGAAATTAGTATTGCATTAATCTGCGAAATTAATGAGACGAGCATTAATGAAATAATCGAATCACCATTTAATTTACTTGCATTTTTTTTTTTTGTATTTTGCCTGTGGAGGTTACAACTCATGCCCTTCCTAATGATAGTTTAAATCAAGGAATAGCTGTGCTTAACTAAACAAACCCATTCATCTGCCTATAAAAATGAGTCCAAAACTTCACCTGAACAATATAACCACTTGTACCTGATCGCAAACATAGTTCAGTAAAGATGTCTGCGAAACTACTGCTCGTTGCTGTTCTCGGCCTCCATCTCTGGGTGCAAGGCTGTGTTGCGGACATCGACTACGCGCAGGCCCTCAAGAAGTCCATTCTCTATTTCCAGGCGCAGAGGTCAGGTAAGCTGCCTACGGGCGCCGACCAGCAGGTTCTGTGGCGCGGGGATTCCGGCCTCAACGACGGCAAAGACGCCGGAGTGAGACCTCTTTCCACATTATACTTTGTTGTAAACTTTTAGTTTTTGCTGGCCAAAACATCAATTAGTGGCAGAACAAAACTTTCGGCTGATTTACTGATAAGTGAATTGCATGCTGCTGCAGATCGACCTGACCGGAGGGTACTACGACGCAGGGGACAACGTGAAGTTTGGATTTCCGTTGGCCTTCACCGTGACGACGCTCGCGTGGAGCGTGGTGGAATACTCCGACTGGCTCTACGCTAAGAGCCAATACGGCAACACGCGGAAGGCCGTCAAATGGGGCGCGGACTATCTGCTCAAGGCGCACACCAAGCCCACCGAGCTCTACGTGCAGGTCGGAGATGGACAATCCGACCACAACTGCTGGGAGAGGCCGGAGGACATGACCACCCCGAGGAACTCCTACAAGATCGACGAGAACAACCACGGTTCTGACGTCGCCGCCGAGACCGCGGCGGCCTTGGCAGCCTCTTCCATCGTGTTCGCCAAGTTCGATCAAGGGTATTCCACGACCTTGCTGAACCACGCAAAACAGGCAAGTAAAAAAAAAATCCGAAGCTGATTCGATCGTGCGAGTACAAATCGATCACGATCCGATACGTGCATGTTTTATTGATTTCTGATGTGATTGATGCGTGATACGCACACATGCATGCAGTTGTATGATTTCGCTCGCACTTATCGCGGCCTGTACCAAAACAGCGTTCCCTCTGCCGGATCCTTCTACGCTAGCAGTGGAGATGATGTACGTCAGCATATATGCATGCATGCACTAATCAGTAATTTCTTACGTTAGAAGTGACATATACATAATACATATTACATATATATATGAGCGATCCAAAATTAATTATATATTATATAGGATGAACTGGCTTGGTCTGCGGCGTGGCTGTACCTAGCAACTGGCGACCAGAACTACTTAAACGCGATCGCGTCCGGAGGCAACGGCGGCGTCAGAAGCATGTTCTCCTGGGACGACAAGTGGCTCGGCGTCCAGACCCTCGTCAGCAAGGTAATTAACTTCTGCAATTAATTAAGGAGTACGTATGTGTATGTTGAGGATTAGTAATTATGCAATTAAATTACTTATTTATATATACATGATGATCCAAGTATATATATATGTGTATGTATGTATGTAAATCTTTCTCATGTGTTGATAATTTGCAGCTTATTACGACCGGGAAGTTGCCTCAGAGCAGCCCGTGGGTGGAGTTCAGGAACAACGCGGAGCAGTTCTTCTGCAACATGATGCAGAAGGGCAACAACAACATGAAAATGAGCCCCGCAGGGAAGCTCTGGTGGTCGGAGTGGAATGACTTCCAGTACACAGCCTCGTCGTCGCTCGCCCTCATCGCACACTCCGATCACCTTGGCACATCTTCGGAGTACTTGAACTGCGTCGGCGGCGTCGTCTCGCCGCAAGAGATGCTCGAATTTGTTCGGTCCCAGGTGAAAGATCTTTCTTTAAGAAAAAAATATACGATGAATCTAATTATCCACTATATTTGCATGGTTGATTCGTTGCTGTATTTATAGGTGAACTACATTCTTGGAGCCAACCCTAAGAACATGAGCTACATGGTGGGCTTGGGGTCGAGTTTCCCACAGATGGTGCATCACCGGGGGGCGTCAATCGTCTCGATCAAGAAAGATCCCACTCCGGTGACTTGCCAGGGTGGGTACAAAAACTGGTACAACAAGAATGCGGCGGACCCCAACGTGATCGACGGTGCTGTCGTCGGCGGCCCCGGCATCGACGACCAGTACAACGATGCTCGATCCAACTTCCAGCAGGCGGAGCCCGCCACGGCTAACACTGCGCCATTGGTGGGCGTGCTGGCGAGGCTCGCAACAGATCATCTCTAAATTAAATAACAAGTCCTTGTCGAAAAAAAATCTATGTACAACGTAGTTTAAAATCCAAGTAGTTTATTGTCCTTCTATAGTGTTCCAGTTCTTTTATTTTATGTACAACCTATGAGATGTTAAAATCTATGCATGAAATTAGAAGGATAAAGAAACGCATAGAATGGGTGGTACTTGATGGCAGCTTTGCTATTAACTTTCATGCATATCTAAAAAAATTAAGGGTGTGTTCACTGATTGCCTATGGCCGGAGTCTCATTATAATTAATATTATTAAAATCAGACGGGCTTTCCGATTGGACGATCAATTAAGTCGTGATTAGATCGGTTGATCAAATTTAATCGAATTCAATCAAATTTTATTAAATTAATATTATTTAAAATAATTATATATATAATAAATATTATATAATACTTATCATCTATAATAAAATAATAAAAAATATTTAATTAAATATTAATATTCATAAAAAGAGTTTGAATTTTTATTATTAATATAGTATATTAATTATTTTATTTTATTCTTCAATACTATTTTAGCCTGATAATATATTAATTAATTTTGACATATATCACTCTCATATTTTTTTTCTTTACTTTCATTTTAATATTTTTATTTTTCTATTTCCATTAATTCCTCTATCTCCCCATTAATTCCCATATTTATTTATTTTTTTATAATAGAACATATTAAAATTTTTAATATTCATAAAAAAACTTTAAGTTATTATTATTGATGTACTATATTAATTATTTTATTTTATTCTTTGATACTATTTTGTGACGATAAAAAAATAATTTAATTTTCCATACATCACACTTACTTCCTTTTATTTTCTTCTTTATTTTCATTTTAATACTTTCCTTTTGTATCTCCATTAATTACTCTCCCATATTAATTTCCCACATTTATTTCCTTTTTAATTTTTACCAATTCTTAATTCAAATACTTTCTCATTTTTTATCTTCCTTTCTAACTTTTTTATTTCCTATTTTTTCTTTTATTTTCTGATTTCTTCACTTTAAATGTTGAATCGAGTTTTTCCGATTTAGTGGTTGAATCGGTTTTTACCTGTTGAACCAGTTTTTAGCCGGTTCAACTTTAATTCCATTTTTTAAATTAATTCGGACCGGACCGATAGCTGGTTCGTGATTGAACTGGTTGAATAGGTCGATCCAGTCCGATTTTAATAACCATGATTATAACTTAGGGGCCGTTTGGTTCGAGGTTAGAAGTTAGAATATCTCAATAACCCCAAGAATAACCAAACGCAAGCGGAATAGGATTATTTTGGTCAAACTTCGAAACAATGAAATCACCTCAAAAAGTGTGAAACCATCATTTTTAATCTTCTCAGCATAATATATGTATTCTGCTGCTGCTTTTCCATTTTTTTCATTATCTTTTTATTTTTTATCATTTAACTATACATTATTATATTATAATTTTTATAATAATAACAATAATAAATGTAAATTATTTATAATAAAATATTTTTATTATAAAATATAAAATTTATTCTTTTTCAATCAAACAAGAAATAGAATAAGAATATAATTAAAATATTATATTCTCTAGAATAAAATTTATTATTCCTTAATAGATATCTCTAATCAAACGGCCCCTTAAAGAATTGTTATTATGAGAATACCTGGTAGTGAAAGAATGAATCATCATGCTTCGAACTTGTTATCGAAAACTTGATGGGCTACTAAAAGGAAAACACATTCCACAATTCATTATACCTCTGAACGATGTCAAAATCACATAACTGCGTGAGTCAGGAGGGACCCAGGGGGTTTTGAGGGCGGCCTTGGCCCCCCTCAATTTTTTATCCCCTATATAATATTATATATATTTCATATAAAATTTTGTAAAAATGTAAAATAAGTATAGTACTTATACCTATGCCCCCCTGATTTTTGGGCTCGGTCCACTCCTGCGTGTGACAATTTGTCAGACGTCAACCACACAACAAAGACGACCATGACCAGACCTTGCCTCTTTATATAGGCATGCATGGGTGGTTTAGGGTCGAAAGGAAATCATGGTTTTTTTCTAAGTTCTTATAGATTAGTTTGAAGTGTATTTAGATGAATTGGAACACAGGAGTTGATGTTATAGAAAAAGTTGATGTCGTGAATGAATTTTTGAATTAAAAATAATTATTATAATTACAAGTATAATTTTATTATTAATTTAAATAAAATTATAAAATAAAAAATATGGAACATTTTTTGTTAAAAAATATATTATATATAAAAATAGTTTTTAAAATTAATTATATTTAATGAAATAATAAGTAATAAATAATATTATATTAATCCCTTATTAAAATTATTTTATGTTTATTAAATAATTTATTTTATGAAGGATATAGTGTGAGAGAAAAGAAAAAGAAAAAAATGAATTTAAAAAAAGTAACCTGTCGCGTCAAACAAAAAAAGGGAACAACTCCTGGTTCCATTAAAAGAATGGATGAAACTAGGGTCACGTGACCATGGTTCCACCTATTTTGTTCCCGTCTCGAAACTCGATTCCAGATGGGTATTTGGAGGAACCGGACAGAACAAGAGCGTGGTTACGTCCCGGTTCCGCAAAAAAATGTCGAATCAGTCTGACGATGGAACCATCACGAGTGATTCATGGAACTATGGCATGTGTCTTTTGCACTTGCAATTATTGCCCATTACGAGTGTTCTATTTACAACATCTCTCACTCACTCGTACATAATGAGTTCGTTCCAGTGAGTGTTTGTGATGATGAATTTTGCAACTCACAATTATATTCACAACTAAAGAAAAGTTATGACCTATTAGAAATACATAGTCACTCAATCACACGATAGCATATATTATGACCTGTTAGGAATATTAGTTGCTCGATTACTTGAAGAACCAAAATTTATGACAAATAACTGCTCAAATATGTGAGTTCATGCTATAACTTGTCTTGTACAGTTGCTCAACCATCATGTGAGCTACTACTTTGATTCATCAATAATACATAATCACTCAAACACTCATGTTACTCGTTTTGTTCTAGAATCACCTTATATGCATACTTGAGACGATCACATGTCTTATCATGCACAATTTCATTTTTTCATACTTATATGCTTACGTATTTGACCAATTACATTACAAATATCATACAACACTAATGAATCTTTCTCTAGTCTTCATATTTCTCAATTTTAAGTTAGCTACTTTCTTAATCATTGTTCGAGGAGCAGCATACACTTTTGATCTTTGTTGCTAAAGTAGCAATACTAACTCATTATCCTAAAATATACTCAAGAATTTAAGAACAATCTTCAGACTTTTTCATTCCTTATAAACTCACACCCTAATGAATAATATAAGTTATTCATCAACTCTTAGGATCGACTTAACATACTAGATACATATCTATGTACGACGTTGAAGAGTACTCAAATTGAAGAATCGTATGCCATAAACTCATAAGTCAAAACAACACACAAACTCAAGTCCTGACGCCTAATATGAATCCTTTCACTAGTTTAATTATATAGTATGCCCCTTAGTTCATCTGAGCTAATAAAGGACTCATTAGAGATAGCCTTTATCCAAAGTGGAGTGAGGCCTCCACTACAAGAAAACTGACGATTAGCGACGTAAAATAGCGTCTCAAAATATGGTGACGCTAAATTGATGCCACTAGCACCGTTATGGCATCCTAGTTGAGACCCAAATAAGCAACGCTACTTGCCTCTCAATAGAGTCATATTAGCGTTTTCCTAACATTTCCAGAAATGGGCGCTAACGAAGGCGCCATAGCGACGCCGGGTAGGCGCTATTATTGCGCGCCATGAAGCGAAAGTGCGTGGGAGAACCTAGCGTTATTCTCGCGTCGACAACTTTCGCATGAAGCTAGCGTCACATCTTCTGAGACGCTATGGAGACGCTAGTTGGCGTCACATTTAAGATGACTCTATGTAGACACCAATATCAAGGAGTATTATTTTAACACTTACTTGGCATCTCATAACTATATATGTTAATTAGGAAATAAATAACTATATATAATCTATCTATATTTATATCGTTATATGTTATCTATTTTGACGCAACCCTATATATTATCTATACTATACTTTAATCAATAAATAAATTAAATATTGTGTATTTACCTTCAACATATATATGTATTCCTACATGATTACTTATATATGTCTACAGTGTTCCTAAATATATAATTTGTTACCTATATTATATATGTTATTTATCCATACAATATATATCATATCTCAATTATACATATATTATTTTTATATTCTTAATCATGAAATTATGATGATTGAATTAAGAGACATGATACGTTACAAATTATCCCATTTTAGCGTCTCTGTGAAGGCTCAATAGCGTCTACCTAGCGCCACACTAGAATCGCAATCTTGGTCGATGTCAGAGAGACACTATTGGCGTCTCTCTAGAGTCTCCTTATTGGGACGCTAAAACGAATGAGACGCTACATCGACAATATTATATCGTTAATATATTTTAGCGACTCAATAGCGTCTGTATTGCGCCGCAGTAGTCGACTTTTTATCACACTCACTTAATCGGTCACATATAGACATATAAATACACGTATATACTTATACTTATATATAATAAGTACACATATACATATTATTATCACTTAATCTCGCATATTTAAACATATACATACATATATATACTTGAAATATGTATACATATACACGTTATCTATATATGTCTTGCACATATATAGACATATACATACACGTATAGACTTATTGTATATATAGACAAACACATTGTTGTGACTTAATCTCTCACACGTAAACATACACATATGTATGTATATATGTATATATATATATATACACACACACAATTTTGTTATATACACATATACATATAGAATTATAATTTTATATACATACATGAATAATTATATATGCATTCCATAATTTTTAGATTGTGGAAAGAAAATAAACAACTAGAACGGGACACAATACGATGAGACACTATGTTGATAAAGAAAATTACATACATATAATAGAAAATTAGAATATAGAAAACCACTTAGCGTCTCCCTGGCATAGTGAGACGCTAAATTTGCGGAGACGCTACTACGATGCTATTGTGTCGCTACAATGTCTTAGTGACGTATTAGCTTCTCTATAGAGTCGCATTAGCTAACTTTTTATTACCCTCACTTAATTGATCACATATTGACATATAAATAGACATATATAACTCATGCACATATGCATATTATTATCACTTAATCTCGCACATATAATGTTAAATTAGGAAGAAAATTCGATATAATGTCCCTACAGCCTCGAAATAGCGTCTCGATTATGGCGCCTCCGTAGCGTCTAAATAGTGTCGTGTATGTGAAGCGCTAAATACGTAACTTAAATTCCTAACCCCTCTTCTACGTTCTCATTTTTTACTGTTACTCATCGATTTTCACCGTGACCGACGATGCCCGACGGTCGACCCCCTCTGCTCCGATGACCGATGCCCGTCCTTGCCCTTATCGAACTTGCCGTCTCTGCCCGCTGCTCCGACACCCGACCCCGCCCTCATCGAACTCGCTGTGTTTTCCTTCGATTCGCCCTGCGCCGTCCTTTGCCGCCTCCTGTGCCGCCATCCGCCTCTGCCTCCTCCGCCACCATTCGCCTCCGCTGCCCATCCGCCTCCGTCGCCCTCCACCCGCCGTCTGTGCTCCTTCGTGGCCCGCCCTCCGCCGCTCTCCGCCTCCTCCCCCGACATTCGCCTCCTCCTCCGCCCATCCGCCTCCTCTGCCTCCATTCACCTCCGGCGCCTCCGCCTCCTCCGCCGTCCATCCGCCTCCTCTGCCGCCATTCGCCTCCGCCGTCCTCTGCCTCCTCCGCCGCCATCCACCTCCGTCGCCCTCCACCTCCTCTACCCTCTGCCTCCTCCGCCCGTCGACTGTGCTCCTCCGTCCAGTGTCGACCGTCGTCCGCCCCCATTCTTCTCCGGTTAAGAAGGTACAAGCCCGCCACCATCCATGTTAAGTTAATTACTAGTGCATGTTAACTTAATTATTAGTTAAGTTAATCTAATGCATATTAAGTTAATTACTTAAACTAATCTAAGGACTAGTTAATTTGCTATTTTTTAATCTAATATCATGTTAAGTTATGGTAAATACATGAGCAGAACAAATTTGTTCCAAGATTACGACTTATTAGAAATCAAATATTGATAGATTTTTTTTCATAGTTCTAGTATCTCTTTTTTATCATGTTCTCATAAATTTTACTAAGGATGTGCATCCACATTCTTGATAATAAAATGAGATTATGAAATGACTATGAAGTACTTGAAACATGTGATTTCGGACTTCATAACTTCAAAATCACATGTTTCAAGTACACGAATTTATTGACATATGATTTAATGTTGTTCGTTACAGAAATGACAAAGCTAGATCGTAGTTAGATTCGTCGTTGGAAGAATAAACGTGGCGTTATAATTGAACAATATAAGGATGGTGTTGATGAATTCATTAATATGGCATATCAAAATGAAGGTGTTGCTTCTTCATATGATGAAATCTTATGTCCATGCCGAGAGTGCAAATGTTATCAGTGGAAAGTAAGATATGATGTGCAGAAGGATTTATATTACAAAAGTTGCGGGTACGGTTCAGTATCGATGGATGTATCCTTTCGAAAGGTGCATATTATATTTGAAAAGGAAAGCAAAGAATAAAGCGAAGATTGAAGGCTCCATATGTGAAGCATATTTCATTGAGGATGTGTCAAACTTCATTTCAAAGTACTTTGAGCCACACATACAATCACGACATATCCAAGGTACTTCGAACGGCTGTACCGATGATGATTCCTCTTCAATAGATGAAGAGAAATTACACGATAATGGGGTGGTCACCGTAAATAATATTGCTCGATTGTAAGTTAAATAAGTTGTAAAAATTTTGTTATAGTTTTGGTTATCATTGAAAATTAATTCTTCTTTGTAATTGATAGGACCACTTTCATACCCGTTAGTATCGTGCAGGATGTCAGTCTCTCGTTCTTTCTCACTTGCCGAAAGGGGTAGGATCCTGAAAAGATGTCCCAATTCAAGTGGGGGATGATATCTTTCGAGCTTTTACAATATGATCTTCTATTTGTGTTACATAATTTGTTTTATAATATTTTAAAATTACTAAGTTTTAACATTTTTTGTAGGAGGCAAATCAATTTCATTCGGATCTTAGTTTAAGGATGATCCGGAGAGCTTTTGAGAATGTCGCTCCGAAACATCTCCGAAATCGATTGTACACGTTTCGCAAGGTCAACATGTCCGTTGGCATCACTTTGGAGCAAGTCATACAAAGATGCCCAAGGCATATTAGGCGCTCGGTTTGGGAGTCCTTATGTAGGAAGTGGTAAGTATGTCTATTTTTAAATTATTTTTATTAAATTTATAGTTTTTGAAAGTGTAAGTATTTGATGTTTATAAAGGACGGATGGACGATGGCAAAGGAAGTCGGAAAAGGCAAGAGTTAACCGACTTTCGAAGCCCGAGGCCCACATCCACACAGGGAAGTTGATGCGATTTGATAAGCATCGACGTTGCATGATAATTTACATACAAATTCAATTTATCAAACTTTTGACTTATACTTATTTTATAAAATTTGAAACTTTATTGTAGGAGGAGAAAGAAGGCGATCCATGGACTTTCGCGTGGTCTACGAGGCCACGCATAAGAGCTGAAAGACCAATGACTTGGTCATGCTCATTGCTCGTAAGCTTCTGGTAAGTCTCATCACATGTTCATTAGGTTATTGGCGTTAGTGCACTATTTTTTAAATGCACAATGTTTAAATTTTTTAGGATGATTATAATGCGCCGAGTACTCAGCCACCAGGTAATGTTTCTTGGAAGGGATGTCATGTTTTTAATTTATGTGTTTTTTGATATATAATTTATATATTATATGATTGTATAATTTTTTTTTATTTCGTAGGTCCTGTTTGGGAGAAGATGACCGACACAACACGAGGATGATATTTGCGTGGCCTCGGCACAGCTGCTCAGGTACATAGGAGGAGCGAAGGATATGCAAGCGGCCCATCTGCTCCGAGCTCATCCGCTGCACCTGATATGACGCAGCTATCGCAGCAATTATCATAGCAGCTATCGGAGCAAATATCGCAGTAACTATCGCAACAGTTGTCTCCGCTATTGTAGGCGATTCAGGGATTAATCCCAATGCAGAATCTATTCCCGCGAGACCATAGATCGAGCACGTCTGGAACATCTGGAATGATAACAATAACTCCCAAACCTAGCATAGAGACAAACCATGGATAGAAACTATACTTTTGTCACTTATAGACTTATTATTAAATATACATATATTTTGTTAGTTCAGTTTATTACTTTTCATATTTTTATCTTAAATATTGTGCCTGTGATGCTTTCATATTATGCATGTGATGAATATCAATGCATTTATATGCATTATATAATTGTATGGTGTGGGAAGGGAAAAAAAATGTGGTTGTAATATGTCAAAAAAAATTGTAATTAGTGATGGAAAAATTCGAGAACAAGGAGAGAAGATCGTAGAGAGATTGCAGAAAAATAGAGGAGCCACACGAATTTACCCAGATTCACCCTTGAGATGAGGGCTACGTCCTGCAAAGTGGTTCCATTATATCGTTTAGGTTTACAACCGCCACACAGATTACATCAAAAAAGTAGGCTATTAATAGCCTCTCCAAACCGAGTTTAAAACCCAAACAAACAGAGAAAAAACCTAATCCGAATAACACGGGCCGGCTAAACAAAAGCCCAAAACCCGTCTAGGTTTCGGGGGACCGCCGTCGGGGGGCGGGACCCCCCGAACTCCCCCTTTCGTTCGTACGCCAGCAATATTGTTAATTGAGTAATACTCAGATTCCCCTAAGCTCACGTGGGCGAACCCGGTGTGAGAAACAAGGGGCCCTAAAGTATTCATCAACTCCAACAATTAGCGCACTTGGTGGATACTTCACACCAATTAGAGCTTTGCCAGCAACATTATTCTTCAATCCGACAGCAGTAGAGCACCACTCAAACTTTACACCTATAACTGCTTTAGTCAGAAAATCAGAACTATTCTCTATTGTATCAACCTTTTCAAGCTGAACCTCTTTCTTTTCCACCTTTTCCCGAATAAAATGGTATTGGATGTCAATATGCTTTGTGCGTGAGTGAAATGCGGGATTCTTAGCTAACTGAATAGCACCTTGATTATCACATCTCACCTCTATAGCACCTTGCTCAAATCCGAGCTCCAAGCACAACCGTCGTAGCCATATGACCTCTTTTGCAGCATGAGTAAGAGCCATATATTCTGCTTCTGTAGAAGAAAGTGCTACCACGCTTTGTCTCTTGCTCATCCAACTTAGTGCAGCCTCAAATAATGTAAAAATATATTCGCTAGTGGACCGTATACTATCAATGTCTCCACCTCAATCAGCATCTACATGGCCCACAATATCAAGCATCTTTTCTTTTCCCACACCTTCAAAGCACAACGCAAAATCTGAAGTTCCACGAAGGTACCTGAAAACTCTCTTGATAGCATTCCAATGTTTCCTGCCTGGGTTAGACATATATCGGCTCAAGACTCCCACTGCTTGGGCTATATCTGGACGCGTGCACACCATGACGTACATCAAGCTGCCCACTGCACTTGCATATGGCACACGATTCATATCTTCGACTTCTTCATCCGTCTTCGGGCATTGCTCTGCAGAAAGTTTGGTTCCTAGAGACATAGGAGTACCCACTGGCTTGCAGTCCGACATGTTAAATTTCTTCAACACTTCTTTTATGTACTTCTCCTGTCCTAGCCACAACTTTCACTTCCGACGATCTCTTCTAATCTGCATACCCAAAATAAAAATCGCTGGCCCCAAGTCTTTCATCTCAAACTTCTTGACCAACAAACCCTTCACTGAATTCACCATCTTCATACTATTTCCAATCAGCAACATGTCATCCACATACAGTGTAAGAATGACAAACTGATCTCCAACTCTCTTCACATAAATACAATGATCTGAATCTGAATGTACAAACTTGAGTTCGAGCATGTACGTATCAAACTTCTGGTACCACATCCTTGGCGACTGCTTCAATCCATACAGAGACTTCTTCAATTTGCACACCAGCTTCTCTTTACCTTGAACTTCAAAGCCTTCTGGTTGCCTCATATATATCTCTTCCTCCAAGTCCCCATGAAGAAATGCCGTCTTCACATCAATTTGCTCTACCTCAAGATTATATGCTACTGCCAGAGATAGAACAAATCTGATTGAAGTCATTTTCGCCACGGGAGAAAAAATCTCATCATAGTCGACTCCCTCAACCTGAGAGTACCATTTAGCTACCAGCCTCGCCTTGTACTTCTCTACAGACCCATCCGGTTTCAGCTTTCGCTTGAATACCCACAATTGCCTTTCTATCCTTAGGCAATTTACACAAACTCCATGTTTCATTCTTATCCAGTGACTGCATCTCATCTGCCATAGCAAGCTCCCATTGATTTGCATCATCAATAGACCTTGCATCTTTTACAGAACTAGGTTCTTCTCCGATGATGCTCAAAGCATGAAACGAACTCAGAGCACTAAGAGAGTATCTCAAAGGTGCTCTTCTTTCTCGTGTCGATCTCCTGAAAATTGGTATGATAGTACCAATATCTGGGTCTTCATCTGAATCTGCATCTTCAACTTCATTAACCGAGTCCTCTTGATCCGATTCTGTAACAGACTCACCTGAAGTATCTTGTGCATCCACCTCTGAAGTTTCAGAATCAGAATCTTCTTCAAACACTACCACTTTCTTAGGTTCATCACCTTTTTGAACTTCAACTTAGGAACATGATTCACGGAAAACAACATCCCTGATGTAAACAATAGTCCTTGATTTTGGATTCAACAGTTTGTAGCCCTTGACCCCTTCCTTGTATCCGACAAATATGTTCTTCTCAAATTTACTGTCAAGCTTACCCCGCTTTTCCTTGGGTATATGAACATATGCGTCACATCCGAACACCCGAACATGAGAAAAAATTTGGCTTCTTCTCAAACATTGCCTCATAAGACGTCTTATCCTTCACTGATGAGGTCGGTGAGCGGTTCTTCAGGTAGTTTGCTGTGCTACAGCTTCTGCCCAGAATTCTTGCCCCAATTCAGCCCAACTCAGCATACATCTGGCCTTCTCTATGAGTGACCGATTTAACCTTTCAGCTACTCCATTCTGCTCAGGTGTATATGGAGTTGTCTTCTGCCTTACAATACCATTGTCAACGCAGAACTTCTCAAACTTATCTGAACAAAATTCACCTCCATTATCTGTACGAAGGACCTTGATCTTGCAGCTCAATTGATTTTCCACCAAAACTTTAAATTCTCGAAACTTATCGAATACATCTGATTTATTCTTGATAAAATAAATCCAACTGTATCTCGAAAAATCGTCTATAAAAGAAACATAGTACCTGGACCCTCCAATAGATGGAGTCGGAGTTGGTCCAAAGACATCACTATGGATCAGTTCGAGAATCTTCGTTGCTCTTGAACCTGTGTGTTGAAAACTGACTCGATTCTGTTTTCCATGGAGGCAATGTTCACAGAACCCAAAGCCCACAGAACAATCCGGAACTCCTTCTACCATCTGACTTGATGCTATGGTAGAAAGTCCTTTCTCACTGATATGGCCTAATCTCTGATGCCACAGCATAGATGTGCTATTTTCATCTTCTTTGGCCTCTTTAGAAATAAATCCGCAGCCCACAGATATAGTCTCTCCGAGCAACTTGTACAATTGCCATAGCGAACCCCTCGCGCAATCACAATAGACCCTCTGACCATCTTGCATGAATCCTTGTCGCAACTGAATATAACACCCGAATATGTCATTGTACCAACAGATAATAAACTCCTGCTCATAAGTGGTATATGCATCACATTTGGTAGAGTCTTCACCATGCCATCATTCATCCTCAGCTTCACCCTACCACGTCCAATAATCTGAACCGCAGTGTCATCTCCTCATATTTACAAAATCAGTGTCTATGAGGTGTCATGTGGTATGAAGCACCAGTATCGATGAGTCAGACATCCTTATCTGACTGTACCATACATGCAGAAGCCACATACATATCTCCTGCCTCAGCCTCCTTTTTGTCCGAGGTTGACTCAGCTTCTTTCTTATGAACCGGCTTGTTTTTGCAATCTCGCTTCAGATGGCCCCACTCTTGACATCTCCAGCATTGCACCTTCTTATCCTTACTCTTCGAACGCCCATGAGATTTGGATCTCCCTTTCTGATTTTGATTCCTTTCTGGTTGCCTTCCTCTGGCCGCCAGCGCCTCTTTACCAGAACTTGCCGATCCCTTTCTCCTTATTTTCTCTGATAACAAGGCAGCACATACACTTTCATACGAAAGTTCTTTATCCCCACCACCAATCACGACAATCAGATTGTCCCATGAATCCGACAGCGAACAGAGCAATGTTATTGCCTTGTCATCATCTTGAAATTTAACACCGATTGATACAAGTTGACTGATCACCGTGTTAAAGTTATAAAGATAAGTAGAAAACGAGTCACCCTCATGCATCTGAAGATTGTACAATTTCTTCCTCAGAAATAACTTGTTAACCAACGACTTACTTTGATATAGGGATTCCAACTTCCTCCATAGATCTCTGGCTGTAGGTTCGCTCATCACATTCGTAAGAATTGAATCCGCGAGACAAAGCCGAATCAAATCCTTCGCCTTTCTATCAATCCGATCCCACTCTTCGATTGCCTTTGGATCTGCCTGACTGGAGGAAGTCGTATCTGAAGCCTTCGCCGCATCTGCAGCCGTCGCCGCTTCTTTGCCTGGCCTCTCCTTCTCGATTGCCGTCCAAAGATCTCGATCACAGAGAAGATCCTCCATCTTCATCTTCCAGAGATCAAATCGCGTTCCATCAAATTTTTCTATCTCAATCTGCGATCCTCCTGACATCTCGAATAAACCGTAATTTCTCGAACAACCTAAGCTCTGATACCAATTGATGGGAAAATTTGAGAACAAGGAGAGAAGATCGCAGAGAGATTGCAGAAAAATAGAGGAGACACACGAATTTACCCAGGTTCACCCTTGAGATGAGGGCTACGTCCTGCAAAGAGGTTTCACTATATCGTTTAGGTTTACAGCCGCCACACAGATTACATCAGAAAATTAGGATGTTAATAGCCTCTTCAAACCGGGTTTAAAACTTAAACAAACAGAGAAAAAACCTAATCCGAACAACACGGGCCGGCTAAACAAAAGCCCAAAACCCGTCTAGGTTTCGGGGGACCGCCGTCGGGGGGCGGGGCCCCCCGAACCCCCCCTTTCGTTCGTACGTCAGCAATATTGTTAATTGGGTAATACTCAGATTCCCCTAAGCTCACGTGGACGAACCCGGTGTGAGAAACAAGGGGCCCTAAAGTATTCATCAACTCCAACAATTAGCGCCTCCATAGTGTCACCCTAGCGTCACAAAAATAGTCGATGCTATATTAAATATATCGTTCTTAGCGTCACGTTAGCGTCTCATTGACGACACAACAAACATGATGTTGGGCTCACATAAGTGCCAAAATAGCGTCAACTAACCCAAAATATTAGTGTCTCTTGAGCGCCAGAGTAGCGCCACCATCCTAGCGTCACTTTAGCGTCTCCTTAGTGACGTCTGTCTACTGCTCCCAGCCCGACATCACACGTCTTTGTAACGTCGATATATCGTATTTGTAATGTCAATATAGCATCTACAGTTGGCGCTAGTAGCACTCCACCATTGTTGACTCTATTTCGACGTCAATAGCCACCGATTACCGGCGTCGCATTTTGTCGGCGCTATTGGGACGGTAAGGTGACGCTATAGCTTTCAGAAACTCAATAGAGCCGTATTAGCGTCAAGTTCATTGGGTCGCTATTCCTCGATTTTCTTGTAGTGCTCCCATTTGATCAGAGTGGATCTTTGGGGGTGTTACCACAGAGAAATGAAAATCTACAAAATAATTTGAACCAACCAACATAGCATAACTTTTTTTATCTTTCGTAAAGTTACATCTTTATCTTATTTACATCTTTTCTCCTCACCATCAATCCACTATTTTCTTCGCTCATCAAATATTTTGTTTTGCTCTTTTTCTATCCTACTGTAATGTTGGCCAAAATTTTCATCATATAGGTTTTACTTGAATAATAATACGATGATGGGTCTCCATAATGATAAATTTTTGCACTAGATTAATTTCTTTGATAACTTCTAGACCAAATTAATTTTCAATAAATTTATACGTAAAAGTTTCTCATGATGGAAAGATAGCAAAAAACTTCAAGCTTATTGCAGAAAGCAACTTAATTTGAACTTAGAAAGAAATAAAGGAAGGCTGAACTATATATTACTGCTTTCATCTAGCACTACTTTATATCTCATATCTGTGTTAATTAGATAAATATGTCAAATGATATTCATTTATATATAAATGATATTATTTGTGTGTTGAGTATGTGTTCATTTTTTTTAGCTTTTCCCATGTTTTTCCTTGTGAATAATAAATGTGACATATTTCATAATTATAATATTTCAAGGTTTGTTTCAACGAAATTTAATTATATATGACATAAAAAACTCTCTTCAACAATAGTGACATATGTTATCATATTAAAGTGATCTTTAGTATTTGTTCATCAAAATTATTACTACAATATCTTGTCGCGACATATTATTTTTTATGATTAATAATTATTTTTGAAAAGTGGGAGCATGACGATCATGTCAATATTAGTCTTCAGAATATTATGGCATGATTTATTAATAAACGCAACAATAAAACAAAGCTTACTTTTTTATGTGATTTTTTATTCTGGATAAGAGAATATTGCATCCTGACCAAGTAAAAAAAATCAAGATTGACACATAAGAAAATATGTCTATGTATAGCATGATCGTCATTATAATTCTCACAATCTTGATATAACACTACACGAAAATTGCATTTTTCCAACGGAAATTTTCGACGGTCGCAAATCCGCTCGAAGTTCCGACGGTTGAAGCCATCCTTCGGAAGTTCAGGCGCGCTTCTTTCCCATGGCCCCAGCCGTGGAAACTTCCCACAATTTGAGAAAATACTTACACTATTTTCCACAGCTGCAACTTGGGAAATATTAAAATAATAGTTTCCCGACGATGGAATGGAATAAATTTTTTTGGGGGAAGGGAGGGTTATATATATTTTTGGGTTTCCCACGGCTCTAGTCGTGGGAACCTCACTCAATAGTTTTCAACGGCTCGAGTCATGGGAATACAAAAATATATTTTAATATCATCAACAACGGATAACAAAAATTAAAATATTCTGATGGCTTCATCCGTCAGAAAGTCCATCGCATCTCCACCCTTATATATAGCCCGACCCCTCTTTCTCTGACAGCTGTGCTCTTCCCCGTCGATGCGATCTTCCTCGACCGATCTTCTCTAGCGCTGAGCTCTTCCCCTCCCACGCACGCTCCGACCATCTTCCCGCGGCCGCTACGACCAATCATCGCAGCTGCCACCACCTCCCACGGTGATCGTCGAAGGAACCTCGCGCGCAGTCCTCCAGCGAAACTTTCTCCGTCCGACGATCCCTCAGATGATGCTTCAACGAAGAAACCAATGGTATGACCACGGCCTCCATCGTCAGTCGATCATTTTCTCTTCTCCCCTATCGCCAAATTTGTCGGCGGCCGTCGTATTTCACGATCATCGGCTGTCAATGGCCATGGCCGCTGTGAACATCAACATCGTCACCGTGTCTGCGTGTTAACTGCCACGCGCGAACTGCCGGCAGCCCGAAGGCAGATCCGACTATGCATGGCCTGATCTGGCTGCGAGCGGTCGGATTCGGTCGTCGACGATCTGATTGGGGACGTCCATGCTCGGAACTAGCCATGCACGGTCGGATCGCGACTGGTCATGGTCGGATCCGGTACTTTCACGGTCGGATCTGGCCATGAACGGCCGGATCTGGCCATCACGATCAGGTCCGTGGCCGTGAACGATCGGATTCGGCCATGCATGGCTGGGTCCGGGCCGTGCACGGCTTGATCCGGCCATCACGGCCGGATTTGGCCAGATCCGACCGTGTATGGCCGGGTCCAGGCCGTCCACGACCCGATCCATCCATGCATGGCCGGGTCTAGGTCGTGCACGGCCGGATCTGGTTGGTTCGCGGCCGGAACCTACCATGCACGACCGGATTTGGGCCATTGACGTCTGGATCTGGGCCGGATCCGGCTGTAACAGTCGGATTCCGACCATTGATGCCTCATTCCGGGCTGTAACGGTCTGATGTACTTCATATTATTGTGCATGTAATATGATTTATAATATTGATATTCTGATCTTAATTTAATTGATCTTTTTTAGTCATCTTAATTTAACACTTTTTATTTCACATAGAATTATAACAAAATGTATCCTCCGGAGCATCGCCGTTGGATGTACAATAGAAATACTGGTCGTGTAGGGTTGACACAAGAATTGATAAATGATGTTCAATATTGCACGACAATAGCTTGCCAAACTACACAGTTTCAATGAGAAGGAACTATAAGACGTCCTTGTTTAAAATGTCAAAGCACAAAATTGTAAAATTTGGAAACCGTCAAAGTTCATTTGTATAAGAAGGATTTCAAACTCAATTATTGGTATTGGACTGACCTTGGTGAAATAGAACTATTGTCTCACTTAAATATTGCACAAGAGGTTTCCACTAATATCAGGGTTGATTATATTTCTAGATATCAAAATTTGATTTATGATGCCGCAACAACCAATTATGGCGACATCATATTTCAACAAGATTGCGAGAGCGAGTACCACATTCCGAAGCGGCTGATTTTTTCAACTTACTAGCAACCTCGAGTGAATCATTGTGGTCTGGTTATGAAAATCATTTCAAATTATCATTAGTTGTTAGACTGTTAAATTTGAAGGCCGACCATAATATTTCACATGCTTGCTTTGATGCATTTATGGAGATATTAAAACATGTGACACAATCCGGGGCTCGAATACCTGACAATTATTACATGATCAAAAGATTAATTTCAAAACTTGCTCTTGGCTCCACCAAAATAGCTTGTTGTCGAAATGGATGTATGCTATTTTACGATTATGCTAATTTTGTGGTGTTGAGCGATACAAATCAAACATGAAGAATGAGGTTCCGATTAAGACAATGCACTACTTACCTCTTATTACAAGACTTAAAAGATTATACTCATATGTAGGATCCACATCATAAATGAAATGGCATGCACGACGTAATACAACTCAAGGTGTCATGCTCCACCCATCTGATGGCGAGGCGTTGAAACATTTTGATCGTATGCATCCAGAATTTGCTCATGATGAAAGAAATATAAGATTGAGTTTTTGCGTAGATGGGTTTAGACCGTATGGTCCGACCGCAACTCCTTATTCTTGTTGGCCGGTCATGGTTACACCATACAACTTGCCTTCTGGAGTGTGTATGTCTGCTAAGTACATGTTTTGACCTGCATTATTCCTGGTCCACATAATCCTAAGCATAAGATAGATGTGTACTTACAGTCTCTGATTGACGAACTGAAAGAGTTATGAATAGGTGTCATAGCTTATGATGTATCGACCATGCAAAATTTCACTCTGAAAGTTTCCCTACTTTGGACAATCAATGATTTCACTCGGAAAGAAGGGGGACATGGGTTCATAAAGACTTCAAAATCGTTGAAGTACGGCATAGTAGAAGGTATGAATGATTTGATCCTTTCATCATTCCTTCTTCCACAAGACAAGTCTATTATGTGAATTATTCAGAAGGGACAAGAGATAAGTCTCAATGGTGGGTTGTAATTAGAACAAAAGCAAGAAGTCGGATTGAGGTTGAAGGTGCGTTATATGTTTCATACCAAAATGATACGATGGCACAGGTTGGACAAAATATAGACACACAAATGATCGAAGATCTCCGAGATGAACAACACTTGTTCGATGAAGTCAACAATGAAGATGGGATCGATGAAGCAGGTAGTGACGACGAAACTGAGGAGGAGGAATCTTTAAGTGTGTCGCCTTCAGAAGATGAAGATGAATTTGAACATGCAATTATTCTGAGAATGAAAAGTAGATTATTATTAGTCTCTTAACGAATGTTTAAATTTCTCTTATATGTAATAGTTTAACTCTGGAAATATGTAATACTTTAACTCTAGAAACTACTTCAGTTGTAACTTTTGATTATCAATTTCTTGCAAATAGAGCGTACGATGACTCCACAAACATCACCGGAATGACCATTGCGTGACGAGAGTGAAGGACCTACGTATTCTTTACCTTCTCATGAGTGTATATATTATTTGACAAATTTATCATATATACGAATTGTCTTTTGAAACTTGTGATTTTCAAAAAAGTGCCATCGGATATTAGAAATTGATTCTCAAGTTACACGTACGAATCAATTCCCGAAGATGCATTGTCGGATAATGCCGGATTTTAGGTTACCATGATGTGATCTTTCTTTAATATTGTGCACTTACTATTTTTTGTCATCACCTTTCGTATTTTTTTTATTCTGCAGTCAAGATAATCTTAAGTTAACCTACACTTGTTATGTAATTTTATAAATGTTTCATTTTGGTTGAGGAAAAGGTAAAGGGAAGGAGAAGGAGAAGGAGAAAGGTAAGGAGACGGCCACTTCCCACGGATTCGTAGGTGAGGCGATGCGTGGCCAGCCCATTGTGCCTAGAGCTAGATGTATTCGTATTGTAGAGCGTCAGGATGCGTCAGTACCAGACCCACCGTCGAACGATGACAACATAGAGGGCATTCAGACACTGGTGCCCGGCAGTGCGGACATGGAGACACAAATGCCGAAGAGCTATAGTGATGTTAGTTCGTCAGCAAATTCGCATAAGAAATATTTGCAGTCGGATGGTAATTGCGGGTAAGTCATGCAAAATCTGTAATTGTGAGTACATATTAAATTACCTTACTTACAGTCGAGATTTGGTAGGTTTTACCCATCAAAACCTAAAGCAGCTGCATGCACTAAAGTAATTCGCCAAACATATACGGAAGCATGGCTCACCTGGAGAGAAATTTCGTATGCTACTAGGCAGATGATGTTCCGGGAATTTCAGGTAATGCATCGAGAAGCCATTATATTTGGCAATTTCTGCTAATTTTTTTACCAGGCCGATTTCTTTGACAATCCTCTTTATTTGTAAGCCGATGTATGGTGGGATCCCGAGAACATAGAGCAGATGTGGAAGGCCTTCAACTCTAGATGCTCCAGGCGTTTGTCTTCAATGTTGTCGGATGCATGGGCTACAGGAGCAATTGGATTGGTAAGACAATTTGGACCTAGCTAATAGTTAAGTGGTCCACCAAGGCATATAAATTTAAGTGCCAAAAAGCGAAGACAAATTGTGAGTCGAACTAGGGAGCATGCATGAATGTGGGTGGTTGTGTTTAGACGTCGACTATTTCCCGACGAATGGTACTTCATTTTCTTTGTATTTGTTGAAATTGAAATTTGATATGTGCTAACTTTGATTTCAAATGTAGGAAAAGGAGATGGGTAAAACACCCACCGAAAATGAGATTTTTTTAAAACTCATAAAAAAAAAGAACTCGTAATGGGTTTCATCGCGTGCTCGAGAGAGATATGTAACTTAACATACCCATAGTTACCAGTCAAATTCGTAATGTCACTTTCGTTAATTGTGAGTCTCGTAATGTCACTCTGTCAACTTACAAGAGTCATTCAAAGAAAAAGAAGTCGAGCATCATTCACAGGTCATGCAGGGATCAACGACACCATTGACTTGTCGACAATTATGGACGGACCATATTGGAGTGAATAGGGGCCGGATATATGGTCTCGGATTAGCAGTACGGATATTGGTTATGGGCGAAAATCAATATCTGATGTCCCCGGTGAAGACGCACGATGACTATTTAATGAGATGTGGGATCAACGATTAATGAAAGTCCAATAGAAGGTCCGTGAAGAGGTCCGTCAAGAGGTTCGCCAAGAATTTGAAGCATGACAATGAAAAGAGATGAAGAGAATGATTCATGAGGCAATGCGTGGCCGACAGCAAGACAATGACGATGTCCACGCTTTCGAGGATGAAGATTTGAATAATGAGTTGTTGCGTTTAAGTATTACTTGTATGATAATCGAATTTGTACCGTCTTTTAATCGGATTGAAAACTTATGCATGCTGCGATGGATTCTTCTTTTCATTTGAAAATTGTCTTCAGATTCTTCTTTCATTTTCTGATTTTTTCATAAAAAATAGCATTTCCCACGGCTGAAGCCGCAGGAAGCATTCCCACGACTTCAGCCATGGGAAGTTCCCACGGCTCCAGCAGTGGAAAATTCCATTTTCATTTCCCGCTCGGGTTTCCCGTCGGGCGGTTTTCTCGGCTGTTTCCAATATAAACGATGCATTCCATCTCCATCCGCTTCCATCTCCCTCCGCGGGAGTATGGTTCTTGCTCCGACGGCGGCTCCGAGGCTTCGACTCCGGCGACGGGTGGTTCATATTCTGGCGACGTCTCCCTCTCCCACTCTCCCGCTCCCTCTCATCGTCGGCAACGCATCGGCCAGCACGACCAGCCCAAGCCGGCTGGATCTTGTGGCCCTGCGATCGATCCGATTGTGGGTGGCCAGATCTGGTCGCCTGACACCCGATTGTGCTGCGGCCGGTCGGATCTGGCCGCATAGTAGCCAATCGTGTTGCGGGCGGGCGGATTCGGTGAGAAAAAAATTATTATTGTACTCGATACTGGAAGCACAAATCCGAAATGAAAAATCATACATCCTCTTAAAATTTTGTACTAATGTAGTAGATGAGACTTACAATGAAGATTGTTTTATAAACTGAAATCTTACTCAAGGGAAAGAATGTTGATTATGTCAATAAAACTTTGTCATATGACAATTCAATTTAAAGTACCACTTAGAGGTCTATATAGTATATTGTGAGTGGTTATATATTGTCACTTCAAAAAATATTATTGTTATTCTATTTTATCTTACAGGAATAAAAATATCTAGCACTTTAAGCTTTCACACAATGAAGTGACTATAGTATTTTTTTGAAGTAATAATAGTGGTGCACATACTTAATAGTGTGTTGTTTTGTATTTAAATAACAGAATGAGAATGGAACCGTGGTATGAAGATGAAAGGATTGTGACGTCACAAGGGGTGAAACCATAAAATCAAATGTTTGAATTCAAATTCAAATATTCAATGAAAAATCAACAGTAAAAAATAAACTAACTTTGGAACTTTCAAAAAATTTCGGCATGACATATGCGTAAATTCGTTTATACATCATGTACAATAATTCATATATATCTCTTCACAGACAATAAATTTCAAAATTTTAATCATCATAGACAGTTATAAAATCAATCTCACCCCTCGTATCCCATAAGGTGGTTAGTTCTAATTTCGTCCATCGTATCCCATTGACACAGGACGTTGAACTGCCCTTCGTATCCCATTAATACAAGGCTTCTTATCTCTTCTTTTCATCCCTCGTATCCCATTGACACAGGATGGTTGTTCTATTTCCACCCTTCATATCACTATATTGGCACAAGGTGTTGAACTTGCACTTCGTATCCCATTAACACAGAGCATACCGAGCTCCAAATTGATCTACCCGGAGTTGGTCAATCATCCGAGGTGAAAACACTATGTCTTATGCGGATTTTACATGTAATGCATGAATGTAAATTCAAAATGAAAGTTTAGAGCTTGAAATCATTATACGAAAGAAACATTTTATTTCAAAAGCAAATCCTTCATTTTAGGTAACAGGAGAAACTTCTATCAATTAAAGACTTCCACAATTCATAATAAAACATCACAAGTCATATAATGACACATATAAATAAATATGATTTTTACATGGGAAAATTATCAAAAAAATTAGTCCCACATCGGATGGGACAATGTCATCACTCCAAGGAGTTAAGTGGTTCATATCAATTGAGATAAGTTTCCTCATCTTGGATTCCTCGAATTCTAAATTATCTCCTCATCCGAATCCAAATCAAAAGTAAACACAACCTATCACGTTCATTATTTGATTAATTAATATTATAAAAATAAATTTGATAATTCACTATTCATAATCACTCTGTGTGCTTATAATAAACCAAATCCTATTATGGATTTGCTATAATATTTACCAAGAATGAAATGAAGGTCTCGTCAACTAGTAGCAGCCTAATCAAATCACAACAACTCACGAATAATCGCTTTCTGATTAACAATCCCTTATAAGAGAGATTCAAATCAAACTTTAAATAGATCATAATTAGAACCTTAACTATATTATAATAATTATTTACAGCTATTCGTCATTCATACCATAATATCTGTAGTCACCGCTCTCAAAACTATAGCCGCACTCGTCGAAACGTCGAAAAGTCGTCAAACGCTTTCTTCATCAATAATAAAATAAAGTTACTTTAAATTTGTCCACAAAATTGAAATCCAATAGTAATCACATTTTCATTTGCTTACCAACCGTGATATGAGAACGAGTCGCCGAAAAATGATCCGAATCTGAAACTTACGAACCTAAAAAGGATTAGCGACTAATTATTTTACGGACATCAATCTAATATCTTTTTGTTTCATGTGCACCTACCAGAACGTCGAGATGAGCTTGACCAGAGTTCCCCGTCGGTTCGTCGAAAAAAGTCATCGGAAAAGTTTATCGAAAAACTCCAAATCGGTCTCCTACGTGATTTGGAACAAAAAAACACGTTTAAAACCCCCTCAAAATGATTCTAATAGACTTGAGAATGATATAAAACTCACCAGGAGAAGAGATAGGTGTGAATTGGAGTCGGAATCATCGTCGGCAAAATTTCCCTCTTCCTTGCGTTCTAAGCTTGCTGCGTCGTGCACAGTGGACCGATCATCTTCTAACCCATACGAAAATGTTCATTTCATTGTCCTCTTTCCAAAAACACCTTGCATGCGAAAACGGTGGCCGGACAACGGAGAACCGATTGCCGGAAGCGATGGTGGCTGGAGACGTGTGGGAGGCACTATAGCTGTCGGGAGAGAAGATGAGCGCCCCTTTCTTCTTCTTTTCACGTGTTGTTTATTTTTTTATTTTTTTCTTTTAGCTGGCTATTCTTGCGAAATGACCAAAGTGCCCATAACTTTTAAACTAATTCCACCTTTTAAAAAAAATGTTATAGGTTGCACCACTTATCCATGCATCGTTACTTTTCTCTATGAAAGAATAAAAAAAGAGGAAAGGAAGTAAAAAGAAAACACTAGTAAGGACTAAGCATGATCCGAGCGACAACAGCTGAGACTAGTGTATAGCATGGTAGACATGTTACAATACTCTGAGCAGTTGTGTCCAGCTTCTCTGCTATGCTTAGTTGAACCCTGATGAGACTAGATAGGTAAAACTTTGACGATGTAAGAAAATATCTTAATCTTGTTGAAAAACTGCTGGAGAGAATGTTGGTGTACAGATGCGAAACTCTTGGCAAAGGACCTCCTATCTTATTATCAGGTTTTTTC
Source organism: Pontederia crassipes (assembly GCA_030549335.1). Classification (NCBI taxonomy): domain Eukaryota; kingdom Viridiplantae; phylum Streptophyta; class Magnoliopsida; order Commelinales; family Pontederiaceae; genus Pontederia; species Pontederia crassipes. The sequence goes on along the minus strand of CM060189.1, from coordinate 25,982,516 downwards.
ATAGGTCCTTCCCAAAGTTTTCAAACTCAAGAATCTACTTAAACTCATTTAGTAGTGACTGGAGTGAAGTCGTAACAAGGTAGCCGTACTGGAAGGTGCGGCTGGGTCACCTCCTTTTTAGGAAGAGGTAATGCTTATGCTTGTTGGGCATTTTGGTTTGATACTACTTCACACCCAAAAAGAAGTAAGCTACGTCTGAGCCAAGCTTGGATATGGAAGTCTTCTTTCGTTTCTCGACGATGAAGTAAGACCAAGCTCATGAGCTTATTATCCTAAGTCGAAACAAGTTAGTTGATAGGATCCCCTTTTTTTACTTTACGTCCCCGTGTCACCCCATGGGAGAGGCATGGGGGCGCAAAAAGGTTTTTTTCCCTGTGACGTTGACGTGACTCCCTAGGATGCGCTTCTCGCGGAACGTCCTATTGGTGGACAGATGGAGCTTCCCGAACTTGGTGGTTAAACTCTACTGCGCTCGTGTATCACAAACTCCAGTCATAAATTCGAAACATAAACTCATGAATTCTACGTACAGTCTTATAAAATATAAAAATACTTTTCAACATAAGCACTTTTAATATGATATAAAAAACTGAATTTGGGACCTATCATTTATGTCCTAGATCTAACTTAGTTTCAGCATGGTCTTCAAAATTTGAATCCCATCCTAAAATTAGTCTCCATCTAATTTGAAATTAAGTCGTCCTGAATTAATCGAGATTAAATTAGGATAATATCATTTTATCTTCATATAACCTAAAGATATTTAAATAAGTTAATAAAAATTATAAAATAAATTTTTTTTACATTTATTTATTACTAATAAAATCATTTCATATAATGCATATTTTTTTAAAAGTTGTAAAATAATATAAAATAATTCATATTTAATATACCATAATATATTCATATAGTATAATATCATTGAGTTAAATAACTAATTAACAAAATCATCGAGTCTACGTATGAACTCGACCAAGTCTATCCGACTTTATTGAGTTTATTTTAAGTCTACTACCAAATCCAAGTTGAACTGATTTCACTCGATTTTATACTCTAGAATCTTAAATTAGTAGAATTTAAGAATCTCTAGAATTTGAAAACATGGTCCTTCCAATAAAAAGTTATTAGACCCTCAAGCCAAAAGGATGTGACAATCAAAATATATATAAAGAAAGATAAATTACTTTAACATAATATAATATATGTGTAGAAATCATCAACAAGGGTATACAATCTCGCTCGTTGAAGATTCCGTTCCTTCCAAATCATTTGGAGGTTTGTCAGCTGTTGTACTCTTTAAAATGTCATCTATAAAGATAAAAAGTTACATCATATATGCTTTAATATCTATTTACACTAATATGGTGGGTTTGCATCATATGCTTAGAAATTTTTAGTTTGATTATCGATTTAGTACTTACCGTCATTTTTTTGTTTAGGTTTCCATTTTCTAGTCTCATAACTCTTTGCCCAACCCATTTTTTTTCTAAAAATAATAACGTAAAACTATTCTCCACAACTGAACTCATGGAACTGTATGCTTAAAAATACTTTTTTTTCCCATGCACGGCGACTTGTTCTTACTCCAAAGGGCGAAATCGTCATTTTGACTTTATCACTTTCAATATGGAATTTTTTTGTAAATTTAGGAAAAAAAACTAGACATAAATTAAAATTTGATTCAGGAATAGTTCACTTCACTGTCTATTTAAATATAAAATACCAAATAATAAAAGGTATTTTCCTGGAAAATATTTTTTTTTAAAAAAAAGGTAATAATACCTGTTCGCCACGTACTCACAGGATCAGAACACTGGAGCTGGCCCACAACTTATATGATGTCATTGTAGGCCCAATACTCGCACCTAGGCCGTCCATGATCCCATCAAGAAATTTAAATGATTTTTTCACACATATTCTATATAATTCTTTTATGCATATAGCAAAAGGATGGGGTTCACGTGGGACATATGACATATCGAAAGAGAAATCAAGCTCATAAAATTATTAACGGATTATAATAATAAATACATAAAATGTTCAGAAAGTACGGACTAACGTAAAATGATAGTTTCTAAGTTGACCATATTGGTTAAAAGAATATTATTTGCCCTGAATATACATAAAATGTTTTTTTTTCAAGTAATAAATGTAATATAAAAATTAAAAAATTAGGCAATTACTTAAATAATAATTGATGTATATATATTTATTGCATTTAATTTCACACCTTTTGTGTAATATTGTAGCGGGGGTGGTGAAATAATACGACTCCGTTTGGTCGTCGCTGCCATTAAAATCGTAGCATATCTCTCGGTGGGTCACATGGATCAAACCCCTCCGAGTTCGGACAGCGACACGTCGCTCCCCGCCCACCGCTGGTGGTGTCTCCGGCGGGCTGCGGGACCTCCGGCCGCCATGCAAATGTTGAATTGAATTTTATTTTTCACAAATTCCAGATTAATTAATTAATTAATTAATTAATTGATTAGCCATCACCCTAGAATAATTTTGGCCTAATTCTTAACGTATTGGTTCTATTATATCACATGTATAGCGTGCATTTGAATTCAGCAAATATATGCGATACAAAATGGTCGAATGTGATATACACTTCACAACTTACATGTACATTCATCATAGCTCTATTTTTTAACCTTTTTGATAGAGTTTTTGGTAGAGTTGTTGATTTTAAATAGTATTAGAAGGGTCTCGATTTCAAATCTTAATGGACATAGAAAATTTTCGCTAGGAGCTTCACTCGCTATAGTCAAGCGTGTTGTTTAGAGTGACATCTAATTAGTCCTGCTTGATGATGAGTCGCGATTTTAATTTGTGACCAGTGCACTCCTTAATGTCACGTGGATTGAAAGATCGCTGCCACTTCCGAACCAATGAGGTGGCGACCGAAAAAAAGGTGCAAGTTTCACATACTCACATGCATTGCTATGTGCATGCTATGCATTTAAATCATTAAATCTGTATATATTGTACTTGAAGATGGCATAAATGTGAAGCCACATGTGATGAGTTTTATGTGGGATACACATGCACCGTAAACATCTATTACACAGTATTAATTTTCTACATTATATGATGTTAATTAATTTCCAATTTTGAGTAATTTACTTTATTCAAATAGGAGTGAGCCTCGAACTTTTGTAATTTAAAAAAAAACTTGGCAGTCTAAACTTCTTACTAAATTAGTGTGACACCTTCAAGGCTTAAACTATTAGCATTAAGAACATTTGATAATTTATTAATTTTCAAGATTTAGTTACTAAAAAAATGTTATTTCCAACTACAAAAACGACATACATTTACACCAAAAACAAAACTTCAATTTTCTTTCAAGAATGGAGACAACCAAACTTCACAATATATTGTTGATGCAATTAAAATCACTAGTTTAGAAAAAATGGAAAGTGAAGGTGAAAGATCATGACACACGATAAACTAAACATCACTTATTTTTTTAAAAAAAAATGTGAAATTGACGTCTGATTGTTTACTCTGATCAATCTAAACCGTGAATTAGATTATATTTGGAACATGGACCCATCAATCTTTGCAAAAAGACATGTTTTTTTATATATATCTTCTGTTATTTTCTTTATATATAGTTTGGCATGTAGCCTTTTGATAGGTGCAATTTGTGGAGCCTTGGCGTTTCTGTCCATTAATTCTTTCTGCCATTCCAACCGTTCATTTTAAGACCTATTAGGGGTTTTAGTTTATTTTTCAATCGTTACATCTTTATATTCTTATTTACATACAAGAATAACTCAGAATACAAACGGCCAATATTCTGAATGCAAACTAATTGGTCCCATCTGTTTTGTTTTTCAGTAAAAAATATAATAATGATTTTTCTTATAAATTTAAGTTTCAAGTAAAATAATGAACTGGAGTTATTAAAATTATTTCTGGAGAAAATGTCCATCCTTTTTAATTTTTTGTTACCATTTGATTAAAATATATTAAATAAAAAATCCACTTAGAGTAAGTACTTTTTTTTTACATTTTACATCTCCTCCTATTATTATTATTATAAAATAATAATAGGAGTTAAGGAAGCCAATATATATAGATATGAATCGTTATTCACGGTTCACAAATAAATATTTTTAATCTTTTTACAAATAAGTGTATTTGCAAATCATAAATGATAATCCAACGTTCTATACATATGAGTCAATTTTTGTTACACATAATCATTATTCCTATAATAATGAGCTATTTATAATGGCCTCTGTACATATGAACACTGCAAAAATTTATGTTAATAATTGACACGTAATAATTTTTTTATTTTAAATGCGATCCATGGTTTTTGCCGTATGCTTGAGTTGTCATTCCAGTATTGAGAGTTTTGCACTTTTACTAATTTCATTTCGAATCACACCTTTTTTTCGTTATCACCGATGATTAGAATATTAATCAAAACATTTCGCATGCATAAAAATTAAATTTAATAGTTTTTTTTAAAAAACAGGCTATTTAATCACTTAATTACTATTTCAATTGAAATAATTATGCATATGTTGTTCGTTTAGTTTTTTGTTCATAAAATACTTTGTTTATTTTAGACATATAAGGATTTTTTGCTTTCTTTAAATGATGCAGAACATATATACTATTACATACTTGAGTATCAAGTAGCATTTTGAACATCCAAATAGCTAGTAAGTATAATAATACTTTTTCATGATAATGATACTGCATTGATTATTTAGATAAATACTTTTTAAATTATTAATTCATATGTGCTTTGATTTGTTAGTTTAACTAAATCATGAATTGTCTATTCCTTTTTAACCATTCCGAGCTATGTTCAGAATTATTAATATTTGATAAATTTGAAGTCAAAGTGAAAGAGCAAAATTGTGTTCCTCTTATCAAAATAATAATTCCAGAAATAATAACCACTTGAGACATAACTTTTTTTTTTGTGTTAGCCAATCTTATTATAAAAGGTTATTTCATAAATCATCCTTAAACTATCATAATTTTTCGTATCTAACTTCAAATTATGAGCTTATTTTTTTGTATCTCTAAACAATCACTATTTTTTCACTTTAGTCATTCCATCTTTTCTGCTACGTTTTTTCGTTGCTTTGAATTTTTTTCATTTATGAAAAGATTAAATTACCCCACTTCATAACACATCAAATAATAAATATAAAAAAAAATAAAAAGTAAAAAAAAATAGAGGGGGGGAGGGCAATTTAGACTTGTTTATAAATGACAATTTTTTTTTGTTTACCACTTTAATTCTTCCAATGATTTTTTTATCTTTTATATTTTTTATATCATATTTTTTAGAGAGAGGGGTAATTTAGTCTTTTATAAATATAAAAAGTAAAAATAATGAAAAAACATAACAGAAGTGATGGAAGGAGTAAAGTGAAAAAATTGTAATAATTTAGAGATAAAAAAAATAAATTTGTGATTTAAGTTAGATGTGAAAAATGATGATGACTCTTATAAATTGTGTATCTTTGAAAGATAACAAAAGCATGGCCAAGTGTAAAACAAATATAAATCATAATGTTTTTTTTTCGGGAAATATAAATGAGAATGTTGTAATTGATTGGTGGCTTGCTTTTAAAAATATGAGATTTATGAAATTGTTAGATCTTTTTATTTATCATATGCCTTGTATAAATACGGGCTAAAACTATTTGTCACATCACCAAAACTTTCCAGGCATGCACACCACCACATTTGATATATGTAGAATATAATTGGTTTATATTACAACTTATTGTTTGATACATAATCAAATTATACAAATCGTTTTCTTAAACAATCGTGATATTATTGGATACTATATGTTCATTTTTTTATGTCTGCTAACCTCCATTTTAATTTTCCTAAAATTTTCATCATAGTAAGACAAATTATTAAACTACTATCATAATTAAAGTATAATATCATAGTAAGAAAGAAACTATAATATAAATAATCATTAATGAAAGGATAGAAATACAAACTACCGAGTACTGACTAATCAAGTTATATGTTTTTGGCGATAAAAACAATGAGATGAGATGTAAGACTAGCAAAAATAATTTACACCTCAGTTTATATTAAAAAAACAACAAACTCCAAATTTTTGTCTTCCAGTGTTTTAATTGTTTTTCATACATTAAATTTGAAATTTATAATGCAAATACTTAATTTCAAATTTTGTAATGAAAATACTTAGTAAGACCTTTTCATTGGTAAAAAAGTTATTATGACAAAGCGGACAAAGAGGAAGTGCCAAGTCACTCACTGCATACTTCGATGCCGACTCTAGAGACAACGCACATCTCAATTATCACATTTTACCCCCCTCTCTCTCTCTCTCTCTCTCTCTGATCACATTCTGCTCTCTCCATTTATCATATTATTTTATCCTATTTATTATATTTACAGCCTTACAGGCCCCCTTTCTCTCTCATATAAATTGGAATGGAAGAGGTGGAGTTTCCATTAGATTTCCCTTCTTGTTAATAGGAAAATAGTACCATTGCTACCTTTTTACATAGATCCCAAGTACTAGCAACAGTTGTGGTGAGAGGAGAGAAAGAGTTATTGTCTCTCTACTGCGGAACAGAGTGCTCTGTTCCACCACCTTCCTTGGAAGTTGGGCGTTTCGGAGGGTGGTGGTATCGTAATGGCAGTTCAGGTTGCCAGAACTCCTTCCCTGCACTGGTGCCCGCCGGCGCCTCCTCTTCCTCTGTCCAACCATGGCGGCCACTGCTCCTCCAACTCCGCCTCCGCTGTCCACACCTTCGCCTCTGTTTTCTCCTCCCTCTGTTCTCAGAGAGCCGCCGCCGCCAATTATTCCCCCTTCCTCCTCGGCGGAGGTTCCAGCAGATTACTCAGAAGTCGATCTTGCGACTCCATAACTGGAAGAAGGACGGTGCGGAGGCAGACACTGGGAAGAGCTTACAGCGCCAACCTCGAGGACTTCATAGGCGACGAAGACCACGAGGATGTGGCCCTGGAGCCCCAGCCACAGCGACATCAACCAAAAGAGGAAGGCGATCGCCGGCCACTGCGAGCCGTCCGCTGTTCAAGAACCGCCGGTGATGCCTGGCCATCTTCCTCAAATTCGTCGTCCTCTCCTGCTCCGGTCCCCCCGCGGATCACTTCTCCTGAGACGCCAGTGAAAAGACATGGGGGCGCAGTCGAGTCCCTGTGGTTCCCCCTCCGGCCGGAGCCGCTGGAGTGGGCATATCAGCTGGTGGAGAAGAACGCCAACCGTACGGAACTACCAATCTCTCTCCGTCTAATCAAGGAGAGGAAGAAGAAGAGGAAGACATGGGAAGACGGCATCAGGGAGGCCGGAGAGTCCGCGTGTTGCTCCGTGAACAAGGCTTTCTCCTCCATGGTCTTTATCGTGCGGGAGGTCCAAACGCACGCCATCCGTCTGCGGGAGCTCCTCGTGGACGAGGACCTTCACGGGATTCTGGAGCGCGTCCATCGAGAGATGAACTCATCCTTCGTGTGGCTTTTCCAGAAGGTATTTTCCTGCACGCCGACGCTCATGGTCTCCGTCATGCTGCTCCTCGCAAACTTCACAGTCTACTCCATGGCCCACGGCGCCGCCATCGCAGCCCCCGCGTCAGCCTGTCCGCCAGGCCAAACGGTCATCGTGGCCGTCGACGACACGCACCAAAGCCATAGCGCTGACTCAAGATTCGACCGCTCCCTCGCTAAAACGTTCTCGATTGGGCGGACGGCTTCCATCGGGGGCAGCGGCGGTGGAGGCGGGAAGGCGACGGCCGTGGCGGGGGCCATGGACGATGGACAACCAGACGAGTTCTGTTATTCGCGCCCATCGGCTCCTCCCGAGTGTACGTCCTTCACTATGAACGAGGCCGTCAACAGGGAGGAGGAAGGAGGGGAGGGAACAGGGGACGCCAGTTCAATTTCTACGAGGGCAGAGGAAGAGAGGCTTTGGCAGGACATGGTGAACGAAGCGTACAGAATGAGGGCGAGGGTGACCGATGAATCGCTGCTGGAAGACGGAACCTTCCGACGGCTCGTGGCGCCGGTGACGGCGGAGCTAGAGTTGGAGGACTATTCGGAAGAGTACTTGAGGACGGAGGCCATGTATCAGCAAGCTCTCTCGCAGGATCCCGACAACGTTCTGCTGCTCTGTAACTTCGCTCAATTCATCCACCTCGTCCTCCATGACGACGACAGGTGCCTTTGATCTCCTGTTTCTTTCTGTACTTAGTTTAAAAATAATGCTGTTCTTTGTTGAACTGTTTTTCTTCCATGGCATCTAAGAACAGTTAGCTTTTAAGTTTTAACTTTGCATCAGTTAATAAAAATTTCGATCAATCTTTTCCCTGTTGCATCATTAGTGTTCGAATCTAGTTACGAGTTATGATAGATGCGGATTCGATGCGCGTTTAAGAGAAGGTTTCGGTTTCTACGGAGATACTTTTTAGATTCCCGTGTCAGAGATTCATTTCCTTCACATGCATGCATGCCAAACAGTTGTACATGTCTTCCCGTGGTCTTCCCCAGTACTCTGACAAACTGTCGAGCGTTTCATCAACTTTTCCACCATATTATTATTGCGTCATGTCGACTTTTTTTTTTGGTCATGTCGACTTTAATTGGACGTAGAATTTTGAGGAGTAAAAGTGTAAGTTTACTGATCCCGTGCATCGTATGAATACAGGGCGGAGTACTACTTCAAGAGGGCGGTGGGCGTCCGGCCGGCGGACGCGGAGGCGCTGAGCCGGTACGCGAGCTTCCTGTGGCTGGGCAAGAAGGACCTGGCGGCGGCGGAGGAGACCTACTTGGAGGCCATTGCCGCAGACCCGAGCAACACCGCCCACGCGGCCAACTACGCGCATTTCCTGTGGAACACCGGCGGCGAGGACACCTGCTATCCGCTGGACACCGACGAGGCATAAGCAGCTGCCAAATGGTGATCTGTGCCCATGTATGTACTCGATAAAGTCCCCTACCTCCACACAAGGAGTTGCTGTGTGTGTGAGAGAGAGAGAGAGAGAGAGTGAGTGAGAGAGAGAGAGAGAGAGAGAGAGAGAGAGAGAGAGAGAGAGAGAGAGAGAGAGAGAGAGAGAGAGAGAGAGAGAGAGAGAAGATTCGAAGATGGACGGATGGCGTGGGTCGAGAAGGCTGGTTAGTGTGGGAGTGAGCTCATCAGTTTAATTCTAAGTCTTTGGTTTTTAGCGTCTTTTGTTTTGTAGGTGCAGAGACAGCGGGGAAGGTGGACAAACAATCGAACGTACTTGCATATGGTTTGAAGTTTGCACAGTTGAGGGGGTAGAAGTGATGTGAAATAAAATATTAAAAAATAAATTAAATGATAAAACAAATGTTATGATGAACAATATACGTACTTGCCCTTGTTCACAAATTATTATTATTATTATTATCCAACATTTGTGAAATGAGTAACCGTGGTATAATTGATTTAAATAAACGAGATTAATCATGCCAAAAATAATTATAGATTCACATTTTCTTGACAAGTAAAGGTATAGATGGCAGATAAAATAAGCATGTCCCTTATGCGTTAGAAAAGGTCTAGGTCATAGCAAACAGAAATAAGAGATTTGTAAATTGAATTGAAGATTTGACATGCACCACGCTTCTCAAAGAATTTTTTTTTTACCATCCATGCCTTGTAATGGGTTCAAGTTAAAACTTCAGCTATATAATTTTATAACAATATCAAAATTAAATAAATTGTGATCAAAATTTAAATATTGAGATTACAATATAAAAGTCTCTCCTACTTATAAATTTGACCTTCAACTTAGTTGTTCAACTAATTGAGAGTAAGATTTTGATAATTTAGATTTTATAAAACAAAATGGCTCTTTATATGTAGACAAGAGTCTGTTACTGTAGCGGAGCTGTTACATTAATTTGAATAACAGTGTTTCCTTTGCTTGTTAGCTGATTAATTCGTGAGTCTTCTAGGCGAAAGCCTCTGATTCACCGAAGAAAAAACATTCTGGAATTGTCTTCCAGCTTTTTTATGAATTATTGAAGTATTTCATAGAAATACAAATAACAAAGTAGTAAAGGTTTTGTGCTTGTCTTCTTGCAGCACTACTCGCATTTGATGAATTTTGGGCGATCTGCCGTTGGAGATTCAAGCTTTTATCCTCCATTTTTCAACATATATATACAATATATTGGTTTTTTTTTGTTTAATTTAGTTACTGCAAAATAAGATCAAATACTCATATTTCATCTGATTGCTATTTTCGACAGCCACTTGACGTGACAAAAACTAGCTGTTGACAAAATGTTGCAAATTTGTTTGTTCTCACCGGCATCAGGATGGGGATGGATGCATGCATACTCTATTCTCTTCATGTACATCAAGTGATGCACTGCAACTCAATTTCTACGTAAGCTTTTGCTAACCATGTACATATATATATATATATATATATATATATATACATATATATATATATATATATATATATATATATATATATATATATATATATATATATATATATAGGAATTAGTCGAGGTGTTTGTTCCGGTAAAGCAATTCCCACGTCTCACTCGTAAAAAAGGTAAGCGCATTAATTAAGGTCCAAGATCGAACTTGTTTGCATGGTGGAATAAGCAACCTGCTTCATGCAGACAATTCTTCTGCTCTCGGATTCAGAATATATGAAGAAATAATCTGCATGCTGTGCAACTGCGACCAACTTTTGATCAACTTTTGATTTATTGGCTTAATTTGCATCAAGCAAAATAGTGGTTCCGGATCGAGTTACGTGGAGAACCGTGGAAACATACAGAAGAAGGCATGAATTGCATGCGATTGCGACGAAGTGCTCCATGATCAGACCGAAACTGCATGCAGATATGCAATCTACGGCTACTTGCAATCACAGATATCTTGTATATGTTTGGAATGCACGTACTTAATTATACTTTATCCTTAAGGACCTTAAACTACATTTGCTGATCATGTAGCAAATGCAGATATATATGTTCATTGGATGAATATATATTAATTAATCAATCCCAAGGAAGAACGACGAAATTGAGACATTAGGAAGTGGGGAGCTTATATATATGTTTTGTTAGATCAGGTCAGCTAATTAACAATGGGGATGCAAACATTCTAAACGCAAGTCAAAAAGCTAAAGTCACACAAAGAATGACTGCGACGTCCACCTCTCGATCAAATTAATTAACTAATCGCAACGACCAAGTTATGTTCTATATAAAAAAACAAAGCTCCTTTCTATCAACGTCGGTTCTCGCGCGAAAGAAAAAGTTTTGAAAGGAACTTTATACATATATACATACATACATATATATATATATATATATATATATATATATATATATATATATATATATATATATATATATATCCACACTCGTTTCTTCCTCAACATTCTTACCTCTCTGTTGTATTGTTTTGTCGTAGAATAGAAGGGAAAATTCCAATGTAGAAGTGTAGCAAGACCAGTGGTGAATAGCCGTTCACTGCGACGGAGGCTTAAGTAAAAGTCCATGTGCTCTCTCAACGGAAAACAAATGGTCCACGGGCTTGTTACCCCCCACTTTGTCCAACTAATGCCATTTATTGAGTCGTTTTAAAAATTTTACATTGATTTCGTATTCTACCTTAATTGAAAATTTTCAAATTCTAATGATAAATGTAATTACGTATAAAATACAAAGGAATATATATATATATATATATATATATGAATATAACAAATTGGAAAAACATAGTTGTTACGAAAAGAGAAAGAATCGAACAAACGTAAAAGAACATAGAGAACTACGAGTTTCACCCTAAATTGATCTATGTTCTCGAACAACAACTCTCTTTGTTATAAATATTGATAATTACAAGGCTCTAAGATTTTAGCTAGTTGATTTTTAGTGATCAAGTGCGGAGTGGATACTTATCTTTAGAATAATTGGAATAAATTAATTCTTTTAATTTTTAACTTATTTAATTAATTAAAATATGTATTAAATTAGAATTAAGATTAAGAACTTTTTCAATTCACCTTACTAACTTCACAAATTAAGTCTCTTTCAATTTTCCTAATTATGGCATGCATGAAATAAGATCAATCTTAAAAACTATTATAAAGATAATTACTTCTTCTCACATAATAATCAATTCATAAATCATAGCAAAATAAAGCATTAAACACAAACTTGCATACTATTAAAGATTCAAACTAAGTTAATATTAAGAAAGAATTCAAAACACAAACAAACTAATATGACCTCAATAAAGAAATAAATTCAAGAAATTGCCCTGAGCACTTCCTCTCTAGAGTTTTTGACAGATCTTCGATATTATTTTCAAACTTTTCCTCTTTATCACATTTAAAATAATGCTCTAGAAATACTCTTTTAGATCCTTTTATGCCTCTTTTATAGATTTCCTCATTCTCCAAAAGAAGAAATTTAAATTATATCGAAAAGTGACTCCATAACCTCCTAACAGACCGTCGTCACGATCATTCTCAGGAGTGGTGAGGTTTCATGCAACATCGTCAATATAGAATGGTCATCGTCTTCTTGGATTAAAATATTGCAAGTCACATGGACATATATTGATTGTAAAGTTGTCCGCATTATTATCCCCTGTGGCACAAGCAATTTAAGAAACTAATTCATGAATTTTCTTCTTTAATATTTGAAATTTTGCCTCCAAGATATCGAACTTGGCATTATAATTTAGGGGGTTGAGGATGAAGGAAAAACAATAGCTGGTTGTTGATTTTTCAGCTATGCTACCTATGATTGATGATTGATGATGGGTTAATCTTGTAGGATGAATATTCTTTCTATAACTTCACTCAATTGATGCTGATCTTGTAGGATGAATATTCTTTCTATAACTTTACTCAATTGACACAACTTCTCTTCAACATTAGGCTTTGTCTACGCTTGAGTGGTGGAAGAGCATCACTCTTCATTTGGATCTTAGCTTTCAATTACTTTACTTGTCCCAACAATTTCATAAAAGCAGTTTCTTTAAGTAAAAACTTTTCCTTAGCCATCGTAATGAACTTTAATATCATGTTTTCAATTCCAGAATTTTATTCTACTATGAGAATTAGTTGAGTATTGTTAGCCATGATATGACTTTCAAATCCTCAATCATCTTTCTTTGTTGTTTTAGATAATAGTATCTCATGGTCTTTAGTTTTATCATCATTTTGATCTCTCTTAAAAATATCTCTTGTAATGCTCACACAAAAATAAAAAAAATGTGAAAGTATATGAACTAAAAAGAATTTACATCAAATTTAATATTTTTTTAAAAAATAATAAGTAAAATAAAAGTTATTAAGCATAGATGACACTTGATTGAGAATATATTCAATAAGAGTTTGAGTTCAATTCTTACAAAATTCTTCATGTGAACTGAATTCCTCGTACAACAAAAAAAGATTGTCTAGCTCTACTATTAGATCTGGATGAGTAACATTTGTCATCATCAATTGCTCATGGACAATGGCACCCTACATCACCTTATGTTAGTACAAGAATTTTGCAATGTTGAACCTTCGAAATCCATTGCAAATATGCCTTTGCGATGAATTTTTCGATAGATAGTAATTTGTTGAAAATTATACCATTGGAAAGAATTATCGATGGTCCTCAAATGTCCCTTCGGAAATTTTGGCAGATGTCTGCGACGGATAACTTGCCTTCAAAATTTCGACGGATTTTGCCGTCGGAAGGTCCTACTCGCGCTGTCAAAATCAGATGAGGGAGTGTTCATCCTTCGTAGGTTTCGACGGGGGCTCTCCCATCGTCGAAGCCTTCGGCGGGCGACATCCGTCGAAACCTTCGACAGGTGCGATCCATCGAAGCCTTCAATAGGTTACACCCGTCGTAGGCACCGGCGGAGTCAGAACATACACTTAGCGATGGATACATCCATCAAAAACTTTTAAAAATATTAAAAAAAAGGCCACGGTGCTGGAAACCGATTCAGAGCAAGTGGTCGGAATCGAGATAGAGAGAGAGGGAGAGGGAGAGGGGGATGGGGAGGCAGTCGTTCGGCCCAGGATCGCGATAGCTAGGCGGCCACGGTCGTGAATGACGTCAGGCGCCCCAATCCGATTGTAAATGGACGTCGGGCGCCCCGATCCAGCCACCACGGATGCGAATGACCACCGGGTACCCCGATCTGGCTGCCACAGACATGATCCGGTGTCAAGCGGCCACCAGGCACCCATGATCCGGCCTGCGCATCGGAACCATCGCCTGCCGTCGGATCTGGCGCGTACATGTGCGCCCGATCCACTGCCTATGGTAGGATCCAACCGCCTGTGCGCCCGATCCGCCGCTTGCGTCCAGATTTGATCGTCTGTGCATCCAATCTGCCGCATGCAGTCGGATCCGACTGCCCTGTCTGCCGAAGTCGAGAGAGAGGGACTGGGGGAGGGCGGCTGGAGTAGACAAAGTGAAAGAGGAAGAAGGGGAGAATGGTCGGGATCGCCGAAGTCGTGAGAGGTGGTCGGAATCATGGGAGTTGTCGCCACCGCGGTGGGAGAGAGAGGGAGAGGAGGAGAGATAGAGATAAAGAAAGGGGGAGACCGAGTATTGGGAAAGGGGGAAAATATAAGGAGAGAGGGGGCACGAGAACGAGAAGGGAGATGGGGAAAAACTATGCGGGAAAATAATAGAGTTAGTAACAGGTATATCCTTCGAAATTATCGAAGGATTTGGCATCCATCAGCAATTTCAAAGGAAGTACCCATCGGTAAATAAAATAATACTATTTTTATCAATGTTTATATAAGAAATTTTATTATTAAACATTATAATTTATATATATTAATATATAGACTAAAAACATTAATAATCATGATATTATATTATAAATAAATGGAAGATGGATATGTATTATATTATAAACATTTATAAATATGGATAATAAATGATATTATTTTAATTACTGATGGGTAATTCCTTCGAAATTATCTATGGACGTTAAATCATTCGGTAATTTCGAAGACATTATCCTTCGGTAAATAAAATAATAATATAATATTAATGTATATAATATAATATACATATCTCTCTTCCATTTACTTAAATTATTTATAATATAATATTATATTACTAATGATTATAATCATATATATTAATACATTAATTAATATCAGTACATATACTATTATTAATGTTTAATAATAATATTATATATATAGATAATAAATAATATTATTTTAATTACTGATGGATGCTAAATTCTACGATAATTTTGAAGGCATTATCCTTCGGTAAATAAAATAATAATATATTATTAATGTCTATAATATAATACACATCTCTCTTTCATTTACTTAAAATATTTATAATATAATATTATATTACTAATTATTATAATCATATATATATTAATACATATACTATTATTAATGTTTAATATTATTATTATATATAAATATGGACAATAAATGATATTATTTTAATTACCGATGGTAAGTCCTTCGAAATTACTAACGGACGCTAAATTCTTCATAATTTCGAAGACATTATCCTTCGGTAAGTAAAATAATAATATATCGTTAATGTCTATAATATAATACATATCTCTTTTCCATTTACTTAAAATGTTTATAATATAATATTATATTACTAATTATTATAATCATATAAATTAATACATATAATTAATATCAATACATATACTATTATTAATATTTAATAATAATATTATATATATAAATATGGATAATAAATAATATTATTTTAATTACTGACGGATATTTCCTTCGAAAGTACCGACGGACGCTAGATTCTTCGGTAATTTTGAAGGCATTATCCTTAAGTAAATAAAATAATAATATATTAATAATGTCTATAATATAATACGTATCTCTCTTCCATTTACTTAAAATATTTATAATATAATATATTATTATTAATGTTTATAATCATATATATATATATATTAATGCATATAATTAATATCAATACATATACTATTATTAATGTTTAATAATATATATGGATAATAAATGTTATTATTTTAATCACCGATGAGTAACTTCATCGAAAGTACCAATGGAGGTTAAATCCTTCAGTAACTTCGAAGGTATTATTCTTCAGTAAATAAAATAATAATATATTATTAATATATATAATATAATACATATCTCTCTTCCATTTATTTAAAATATTTATAGTATAATATAATATTATTAATGTTTATAATCATATATATTAATACATATAATTAATATTAATACATATACTATTATTAATGTTTAATAATATTATATATATTTTGATAATAAATAATAATTTTTTAAATTACCAATGAGTAATTCTTTCGAAATTATTAATGGATGTTAAATTCTTCGGTAATTTTGAAGGCATTATCCTTCGTTAAATAAAATAATAATTTAATAATAGAATAGTGAATATATACTTATATTATATTATATATATTATTATAATATAATTACCGACGGGTCTAACCTTCGAAATTACTGATGGATTTAGATCCTTTGGTAATTTCGAAAGCTATATCCGTCGATAATGTATCTACTGGAATTTTCCATCCGTAGTAACGAAAACTTTTGGGCCTTCGATAATTCGAAAGAATTTTCCTATCCGTCGCAATTATCGTCGAAAAATGCGAAGAATTCGTGTCCTTTGAAAAAGTCCGTCACAAATTAAGCATTTTTTCTTGTAGTGTCACCATGCGGCACCGGTATATAGTACCTTGTAGAGTCCTCCTCGTCCAACATTTTTCTCTTCTACTAATTTCTTCTTTAAACACCATTTTCTTGGCCAATTGAATAAATAGAACTAACATAAAGTTTACTATGATTAGGGGAAAATGCACACAAAAGCCTCAACTTTATGCTTATTGCAAATACTCTCTAAACTTTTGATTGTTAGATAAAAGATTTAGTAACTTTGAAATTGTGATTGGATCTAGCCTAAACATTTTTTTATTGGACAAAAAACACCAATTCAAAATAGTATCATAATATCTCTTTTTAGGTACAATATTATTTGTACCTAAAATATGAAATGAGTAGAAAAAAATGATTATGTGTCATTCATGTGAATCACTAATAATTATTGTTCTCAAGTATATTATCTACAAAAAATAATTGTTCAAAAATTATGTATAATATAATAAAGTTCCATTATATAAATTTGTGAACTATGAAATTAATAATGATTGGATTTTTACAAAAAAAGGTTGCGGACAAGATATATTTATTCATTATCAATACCAATAATATAGTATATATGGTGTCATTTATCAATATGAATTCACCACATGAAAATTAATATTCGTTTATTGTGAGAATAAATATGAGAAAAAAATGAACTAATTTTTTTGTCCAATAAAAAAGTTTAGACTAAAACTAATAAAAACTTGAATATTAGTGATTTCTTATCAAACCAATAAAAGCTTAGGTCATATTTAGGACATAAATAAAAGTTTAGACTTTACTTGCAATCTTTCCCTTCAATTTACTGCATACTGAGCCATTAGAAAAAAGAATATAGAAGTGATAATATATGCCTCTCCCTTTCTTCATTTAAATATCATTTAAATCTGCACTACTCAATATTCTCCTCACCATCCATCAAACTTTGGTGTCAATATGCTCCTCCTCAGAGTCAAGTACTGAAGTGTCATATATTCATTGAATTATATGAGATTTATAAGATTTTATGACATCAATGAAATTTAATTGAAGAGAAAAAACTTTAAGAACAAGAAATCAGGTAAAAGATGAAGTGAAGTATAAATTATCACATAAAAAAGTTTAATAATAATTATATATTAATCTTCATAGAAAATAATATCTATAAAAGACAAAATAATTCTTTTTAGCTTTCACTAAGTGAGAGTTTATAAGATCTTAGGACATTAATGAAATTCAATTGCTATGAGATAGTAACATTTCAAAAGTTGAAAAAGGAAAAGCAGGGAAAAGATTGAAGTGAATTTTAAGCTCTCACATAAAAGAAGGCATTTATATATTGATTGGTGTTTAGTAATTAGTAGTGAAGATGTAATGCCAGAAAATAATATAAGTACAATGAAATAATTTATTTTCAGCATTTGAATTTGAATTTTTGGTCACGTAGTATTTCATTTAATGTCATTTAATTGCTTACCATTTGATATTCCCACTTCATAGCATATAATGGAGGAAATGAAACATTACTTATGATAATTAATTATTTGTGCATAATTAATTGTGCATAATTAATCGACGAGAGAGGAGAAAGAAATAAAGACAAATAAAAAAATAAATCAGAATAAATCTAGAGAAAAAGATATTATGAATCCTACATGTATAGATTAGATACATGTTTTTTGCTCTATTTTTATTTTAATGTCCTTTATCTTTTCTTCGAATTCCCCTATTTTTCAATGTAAAAAGTTGTGCACATTTCTCCTGATGCATATTGGCACGTCGGATGTGAGAGAGAGAGAGAGAGAGAGAGAGAGAGAGAGAGAGAGAGAGAGAGAGAGAGAGAGAGAGACCACTAATGGGAATTAAACTCACAGAGAGGACCCGTTGGAAGAGCATGGGAGCTGAGGCGTTACAAGAGCAGAGGCTTCTGAACCGTTGGACGAACCCGAGATGGACGGTCAGAAATTAATCATCGTAGACAGCAAAGTTGGCATGCTTCTTCTCCTTCCGCTACTTAACTGTACATTTCACAGTTCACTCGCCACCCTCGCCATTCCTCCTCTTCCTCTCTCTGCACTCACTTCGCATACATATAACTCCGCATCGTCCTCTCTCTCTCCCTCCTTCTCTCTTCGGTTTGGCCTGAATCGGTCACTCTGTCATTGAAGCGGAAACTTTGATCGAGCATCAGAGAGATCCGTCTCCGCCGGTAAGGGCTCTTCGGAATACAATCTTCCAGGTTCTACACTGCCAGAAAAGGCTGCCTTTACCAGCCCCTGGAACCAAGAAATCCAGCTGGATTCTATAATTTGGTAGGTAGTGTACAATGCGTGTCCCTCAGATCCTGATGAATGAGTCCAGCATCCTTTTCCGCAACTTTGTTGCTGTTGGCACCTTTAAGAATCCTGGGCGAATGGATACTTATAATAGACCAGTACTTGTGAAGGAAGTGGAGAGCAGTTTGCCTGATTCCTCGGCCATGGCTGATGCTGCAGCGCCCTCTGCTGCTGCGGGGAGAAATATCGTCAAAGGGCAATGGACAGCTGAAGAGGACAGGTATGTATATTATTACATACGTCAAGTTTATTTTACGAATCTAGCGAACATACAGCAGAAAGATTCTGCTTTCACCGACGCAGCTCTCTGTTTGGAGAAGATGGAAAGTGATGGATTCATTGGCCCTTGTGGCTTATTAATGGTTTGCATGCACGCATGCAGTTTGCTGATCAACTTGGTGAAGCAACACGGCGTGAGGAAATGGTCTCAGATTGCTAAGAATTTGGTCGGGAGAATCGGAAAGCAGTGCAGAGAAAGATGGCACAACCATTTACGTCCAGACATCAAGGTTCCCCACAATGCTTGTTGCTTCGTTTATTTTTCCCCTCTTTCTCTTGTTACCTAGAATCTTACCGAGCATTGGCGCAGTTTTCTCGAATGCAATGTCATTTTATTTTTTCGTGTTTGTTTATGGTGTGGTATCTCGCATCTTTACATATATAGCCGATCTTTTCCACCATCTGTTCTTTCCTAATGTCACTTTGTTAGATAAAATATAGATACATTGTTTCCATTTTTAACAGAAGGATACATGGACCGAGGAAGAGGAAAGGCAACTTGTTGAAGCACACAAGAAGCTTGGAAACAGGTGGGCAGAAATCGCGAAGCACGTTCCTGGAAGATCTGAGAACTCGATCAAGAACCACTGGAACGCCACAAAAAGAAGGCAGAGCGCCAAGAGGAAGAGCAAGAAGAAGGCTGCCAAGGGCGGAAGAGCTCAACCCTCCATTCTGCAGGACTACATCAGGAGCAAGACCCAGCAGCTCGACATGTCGAAAGAGACGCCACCAACTGCTCCGGACGGCCATGACCTGATCGGCATCAACATTTCCGATCCACAAGATCCTTTCTTGCTGTTCCACGATGCCTACGAATCAGAAAACTTCACTAACAATTTGACTATGACTGTGGAGCAATCAGGTGGCCCCGAGGAGATCCAGGAACCCTGCGCGCTGGGCTTATCCGACTCACTGCTGCCCAGTGATGACTACAGCATGCTGATCTCGAACTTGGACGAGTACAACGTTCTGCATCCTCCTGATCATAAGTACTTATCCAACAATGCGGCGATGAGTCATCGATCTAGCAACAACACTGGCGATGGCAGCTTCAACAGTAGCTGCAATAGCAGCGGCGGCAGCAGTGGGCATTACGCTCACATAGACAACTACTTGTCTTATCTTCTCCAAGGAGCTCCAACCCCCTCCCTTAATGGCGCACTCGACGCCACATCGATCAAAACCGAGCCGAACTCAGCTGGTGCTAGCAGAAGGGACGTGGATCTGATCGAGATGTTGGCACTACAATTCCCTTCTTGCCAGAGCGGCAACAGCAACTACTTGCATGGACATCATGATCCTTATTACTTCTGAAACATTAGACTCTCTGCATGCAAGGCATGCATGAACCATGCACCTGTCCGTTCAGCATGCATACACAACTACTCAGTCAAGTCTTTCTGATTAGTTTGCTTCTGCAACGATCGAACAGGTGTAAGTAAGTAGTTTGTGCCAGTTAATTAACATAACATGCTTCTACTGTCAGTACTGCCCGCGCCTAAATTTTGGGGCACGGGACAAAGACCGTTAGGGCGCTCTAATTGCATCTCTCCTTTCGGATAGTGTGTTCTCTTTCCATATATTGGCTTAGTGTTCTTTTGCAGAGTTGTGTTCTTTTATCTGATTGCAAATTTTGTCCCCGAGTGTGCGCTTCATGATTTGTATGACCTCTTTCTCTTTCGGCATCAAGGCGAAAACGTGAAGGGGTCGGTCTTTCGTCGTTGTCGCTGTAGAACACGTTGAGCTCGTTCGCCTTCCACCCCACTGTTCCTCTTAATTAAGTTACCTTATTTCACTGCGATAATTTCCTTTTTCGGCATTGTCTTGGTCATAATTCAGAGCATTAACTACGTACGTAATGACGACAAGTGGTTTTGAATTCTTTCAGGTTAAAATTTTGTCCTACAGTTATATGTATTGCTGATTAATCTGTCCACTCAGAAAAATAATTGGGAGGTGGAATTTTCGCTGAGCACTGTAATTACAAATTCACAATTCAATGTGAAGACAGCAAAAATAAAAAATAAAAAATAAAAAAAATTTCCACTGATTGTTCAATACCATAAGTTACACGCAAACATCAACTGATGAGGCAAGTATATAATTGAAGAGCCAGACATAAGAAACAATTAATGGCGGTATGCATATCGGCAACAAAGGAGCGAAAAGCAGAATTTTATACTTCATTTTGTTTGCTTTACTTTTCATTGATGCAACACTTCTTCCATTTGGTTGTTCTAACTTGATTTGTCAAGGCCGCCGACCAACTAAAACTTAGTGTTCACCACACCATGTGATATGTTTTTTTTTCTTTTCAGATAACCTTCCTTCTGTTTTAAATGGTCATTCAACTTTATCTTTCTATTCATAAGATTAAAAATACATGGATCAAATAAAAAGTTATTAAAATAAAAAAAAAATACAAGGCGCGATGTTCGTTTTAAAAGAGACGTCGAACAATTCCATTTTATCTTATATTAATTATTTAAATATTTTCTAAAACTTTTCAAAAATTTCAAACACAAAGTGACCAGCATAATGAGAACTTGAAGAACTTCTTGTATAAATCTTAAGTGGTCTTACCTGCTAATTAACATTTTAGAAACTTTAATTTAGTGACTCCATAATGCATGTCTAATGACGTATTAATTAGAGCTTGCCATGTCAGATGCTTTGGCAACGCCAACGCAAGTTACTAGAGATTCATATATGCGGCGCTTTAAACCCTTACCCATCACCACTAGCGAGACACTAGCAATACAAATGACTGTGATCACACCTAGGCGGCTCAATGATTTATAAGCAAAAGTTGATTCTCGAGAGCAAGAAGACATTATCATATTAAGCCACTAATGAGACATGATTTGCATCCCGGTGTATTGTTAGTCTCATTGACATGTTGTCCATGTCCCCTAATGTCATTAGGGGCTCACCTTTTGTGACGTCAATATTGATGCACCATCTTTCTTACTAAAAATCATCACAACCATTGTTGCTATAAGATCTTTACCATCACATTTTTATCCACTTTAAAGATTCATTACATCATTCTATAACCAGAATAATATTTTCACCTTGAGCTGCCAACATTCTTTGTTTACACATACATTTGCATAATTCTGAGCCAACATGCTCTTTTTGTTTATTTCACTCTAACATGACAAAGATGGACATGCTCTTCCACACAACACTTCAAATTGAGTCTTCTTGATAATTGAGTTATAATAATTGTATAAGGCAAACTACACCAAAATATGGAGATACAGATCTATATTTGACATAATTGATATCCGTATGCCATGCTGAATGACAATTTCCTTCTCATATAATTCAACCAAGCTCACCGAAGGTTAATTCACGTTAATTGATATAAGTTAATGAATTTGTTTAACCAATCTACCACCATCCAAATGGAGACATGACCATTTCATGTTTATATAAGTCCCACTACAAAGTTTAGTCGCACTTTAATATTGCTATTCTAGGATGGATAATGATTGAAGTGGCCCATATGATTTTTTGTACTCAATTTTGACTTGTTAGCAAAAGACGCATCTTGTCACATGTAGATCAACGTAGTTCAACACATCTTGTAACATATCGAAAAACTTTGTTTTTCATATTCTTTTTCACCAAGAGTTCTTTTATGAATCCTTGAACACTTTTGTGACTCCTGGGTGAATGATAAACTTGGACTTGTGTGATTAGTCCACTATCTCATCTTATTGGTGCCTTGTTCTTTTAGAATCCATAGGCATCCCTTGTACGTTATTGCACCATTGTTACAATAAATTGAAGTGGTCAATTTCTCTCTTGCGTGTGTAAATTATTGTCACATATTTTAAATTAATTCTTTTTTCAATCTTCAATCATTTTTTTACTAAACTTCCCATCCTTAGACATTTGGTGCCGATTAATTTATTTTCTATTATGTTTTCCATAAGATTCCATGTATATATGCACTCTTATGCAACCAAGTGGTCCTTTGAATTTTCGACTTAATACATCAACCATCATATTTGTCTTTGTTGCTTGACACATGATGAAAGATTCAGTCTTTTTTGTCACATGTTTAAACCTTATGCTTTTGTGATGAATAAAAACTTTAAAATTATCACCATGAGCCATAGTCATTTTAAATGCAAAGACGACTGTCATGAATTGAGTAGTTGACTTTGTACTTATTTAATTATTGATAATGCATATATAATTACTTTTTCATATTGCATTATGACACAACATAATCCAATACCACAAAACATCGCTATAAATCACATAAACAATGCTTTCCAATGTGACGAACAAGAGGGGTGCCATTGTAAATCTTTTATTGGACCTTGAATTTTTTTTCACATTCTCAAAATCATATAAATTTTTCATCTTTTATTTTCAATTTAAGTAATTGAATCGATTATCTTAGAGAAATCTCGAATGATAATATCTTGCTAGTTACAAGAAACTTATTATATATGTCACATTCCTTCATTTATTTCAATTGGTTACTACTTTCATTGTTGTCAAATCCATTAATGTGTCATACTTGTTTATAATGGGTCAAAAGAACAATATTCCTTCTAGTGAAAACTTATAATTAAGCGTTTGATATAGAACTTGTGTCTTCACAAAGTGTCTAATAATATTCAAAGATACTCTCGACACTCCATAGGCATAATGAGAAATGATGATATCATTCAAAAATACAATCACAAACTTATTCAAATATAATTAAAAGACATTATTCATAAAAAAAATCATAAATGATGTGAAGAGCATTGACCCAAGAGGTAATTTTTATCAGTTATTTTCTACTTCGTTCTTAAGTATATTACTACTCTTTGTTGCCAACGTCAACTTTTTGGGCTACCCGAAGGAATCTCATGAATTAGCATTCGAGGTTCATGATGAATACATCAATCCATTCCTATGATAAGATTGTCTACCATAAGAAGTAAGATAAAGTAAGTGAGAAAAAATTTTCACCTACTTTTATGGGTGCATTGAAAATTAATACTCTTTTGAGTAGCTACTATTCCATTATGAGTCATTGTTCACTATCTCTAATTGAAATTTTGTAGTTTGAGATCTAACCTATAACATCATAGCAAATATATGTAATATGAAAGAATGGGCGGCCCATGAATCAAATAAAATATTTGCATAATGATCCACAATTGCATCAAATCATGTGATTGGTGAACTTTTTCAACTTGCACACTAAAAACTCAGTTCATAGCCCTTAAAGATTTGACAACTTGCTTTTACTTTATTTTGTCATGCGAGTCATCATGTTTTCCTTAGCAATTTCTTATGAAATGCTCGAACTTTTTATAATGCAATCATGTCCTGACCTTGAGGCAAGATTTATTAGGGAGCATTGACATTTTTTCTTTGCTTTTTCATCCTTCCTTGTGCTGGATTTAAGTTTTAATAACATATAAAATTATATTTTGATGATACAAATCTCGAAAAATTAAAGTTACAATGCTGAAAAAGTTTAAAGAAAAAGGGATAACTTTATTCACTACACTTTAATTAAATAATTAATTATGATCCTATTATATTTTGGATTAATCATAAATATCAAAGTTGTAGAGAATTCTGTTAACTTTTCATAAAATAAAAAATCATCTCATCTGAATAACTGTGCAAAAAATTATGCTTAAAATAGTGCAGGCCGATCGACCTGCTGGTTGGAAGACCGATCGACCAGTCCAAAGCACAGGTCGACCGATCCAGAATACAAGTCGACCGGTCAATGTAGAAAATGCCCAATTTTAACAAGCAGAATGTCAAGACTATACCAGTCGATCGGTCCAAAACATAGGTCGATCGGACAGTGCAAAATTCACCAACGATCACATTTTTCATAAAAGAAAGTGTACCGGTCGATCGGTTCATATGTGCGGTCGATCGGCCTCCGATTCAAATGACCAGTAATGGTTAAATTTGAAGGAAAAATTTGTGAAATGATTTTTGGATGACTTTCTCACTTGCAGAAGCCTATAAAAGGAGTGTCCAAGCTAGAAGGAAGTGCAATCATCCAAGCCTTTGAAGAAAACTTCAAGTTATCAAATGAAGATATTCTTCTTGAAAATTTTATTTTTAGTTTTCTCTTCTCTCTCTCTTCTTCTCTTGTAAGTTTAGCTTTGTAAAAGAGAAAAATATTTTATTTAAAAAAATACTGAGAGAGCTCCTATGTAAAAGAGTTTCAGAATCTTACCTTTTGAGCGAGATAAAAGATTAGACTGCTCAAAATAAAAGATTAAACTTCATTAGAGGAGAGGTGTGCCTTACCTCTCGAAGCGGAGAAAAGACAGTGATGTAAGGGCTTTTATTCCTTGCCTCATTTGGAACAAAGAAAGAGATTTTAGTGGAATCTCCGACGATTTCGAGGTCGAGAAGTCGAAGCGGAGACGTAGACTAAGGTGTGGCTGAACTTCGTTAACAACCACCGTGTTTATTTGTGTTTGATTTTTTCTCTCTATCTCCCTCTCACATTATGTTTATAATTTGAATTGCAAAGGTTTTAAGAATCGATTTTAAGTTTCCACGATGATTTTCGTAAAATTGATATTTTCGGTTGAACACCAATTCACCCCTCCCCCTCTTGGTGCCCTTTGGGATACTACACCTTGTTGGTCTATAGGGTTGATTCATTTGTCCCTTTCTTTTGTCTTACTCTTCCACCTTTTTTTCATATATCTTATGTTTGTCTTACTCTTCCAACTAAATCATGCATAATGTCCTAACGATTGCCAATGAACTTTACCCTTAATGAATCTTTTGGTTCTCTTGACCTCATTTTCATCGAAGTTATTAAAATTTTCTAACTCGAGGTATTTATTTATATAGTAATCCACAAACATGATTTTTGTTAGATATTAAAGCTTTTTCTATCTTTGATATAGCTCATGTAAAAGTGTGCCTCAAAAGTTTACACAAAATCCTTCCGATATACTTAATCTTCTCCATTGAAGATGCTTTTCAATGTAAACTTCCATTAAATCTTAACTTTTTCATAGAGATGGTGGATACCATACACTACCATCTTATCTTCTAGAAAATTCATGTCTCTTAGGAGGTCACTTGCACATTTAAACCAAGTTTTTGGCTTTTTCGGTTCTTCACTGTCAAACCTTAGGAACCTTTTAATGAGTGATTAACACCATGATTGCTTTGTTAAGTTAAGTCAATTTTATAAAAAAAATATAATGTACCTTTAGCTTGATGATTGTACATAAGCTTTAGACATATACATATTAGAACATAAGACAGTGCGACACATCTAGTACCTAGTTGTAATGCTTCTAAAATTAGGCCCAATTAATGAGCTAAGTTGTACGCAACACTACTTTTGACCTCAACTTCTTCATTATCAATATAAGATATAATAAACATACATACTTACAACGGAAACATAACCAAATATCATAATGAAACACTAACATCACAAATGAAATATTTAATTTAATATAAACCATAACATCATTATAGCAGCCCATGGGCCAACATAGGATCCAAGAGTTTCACACTAAACATAAACATAATCAACTTTACAATTTAAAGATAAATAGAGTGTGCATAGCTCAAACTCAACATAAAAGTTTTATGGCACAACAAAAAAGATCAGATAACATGTGGGCTTATCACTACCAATAGTTTGACCATAAAATGCGCAATCTTTCATCATGAACGATGCCCTTGTCAAGCATACGTCTCCTCACTTACATAAATAAATGGGTACAATAAAAAATCTCTTGACTAAAGTATGTAAAGGCTCATACATATTATGACCTAAGTCATGATCTTTATATAACATGACATATGCAATGACACCATAATTTGAAACAAACTTATGCATGCTATGAATTAAGGCATGCTTTCTATGTGTAAGTACATAATTATTCACGAAAAAATAAGACTGAAAGGTATCAGGAGCACAAGGTGCATTAGGAGCTTATTATCTCATCCTAATATGGTTTAAAACATCCACATACATCCATTGTATTCATAATGATGTAAGGTTATGCCCTATGGTCATAGTGCACAACCATGGTGTATTTAATTATCTCGACTACAGTGTATGCAGTCGTGACCATAATACTAAAAAAAACAAACACTACGCTATATGATTCTGGTTGAATTTCATCTTAACTTCACACACTTTGATACAATACATATACATATAATCATTTCGATATAATTCACATATATAAGTTGAAGCACATTTTAAGCATAATTGCTTTGAAAAATTCATGGAATAACATAGTTGACTAGGAGGAGATTCACATAGTATTCATATGCATTCTTATTCTAATGCAACTTAATTTCCTAATTTGATATCATAAGAAAATATTTGTTTGTTAGAAGACCTTTAGCCAATTATCATCAATACATTAAGGGAGAAAAAGGGAAAGGATCCCTTGTATATGGCTTATGGGTTTGATTAAAACCCCCCTTTAGCTTCTCCCTCTTTTTTTGCTTCTTGGATTCTCCTTGTCTTCAATGCTCCAAGCCATCTTTAAATATTTCCCTGTTTTGGTGCACCAATTAACGGGAGCTTAGGCCACCAGGAGGTATTGGTAACTTGAAGAGGAGAATCAGGAAAAGAGTGAGGCTTTTAGGCCATCTAGCCTTTTGTATTGGTTACTAAACTTAGGCTGTGGGTCATTAAGAGTAATCAATAATCAAATTATACGTCTAGATTTTATAGCATATGGAGTGTTACTGCTGCTGCACTATTTTAGATTTTGGGGCTTCTTCATTCTGTGTAGTTTATATATTTTCTTTTTGTTTTTATTTTGTGACATCATTTATCATGCTCATTTTCGATCTACTACGTGGTTAAAATATTTTTTCTCTTTGTTAGATGTTATAATTTGACAATATGTAGGCATAATAACATCTTTATTTTTGTAATTTTAATTCTCCTCATCTGATATCATATTAAATTATGCGTGTTATCAATAATTATGCATTTGCTGAAATTATCTCATAACTTTTACATGTATATTTCTCAAGAATCAGGTGCTAGCTATCCCCAAAAAAAACTTTTAAATGCCTATATCTGATGGAGTTTAGATATGTCAGAATAAATCTAGATATCAGTCTTTGTAAGTCAATTCAGTGTAACATGGCCACCCCAAAGAGAAGTACATTTGCCGATGCATTACACATCCATGACAATCAATTGAGCATAAGCCCTTCAGACATCCAAAATGGACAAAATAATAAGCACAATAATTCATGTTCTTGCAAAACTAATGTAATCTTCTTCGACCTTGAAATTATGCCTACACATGATACAGGAAGGAAAACCCATTGGAAAAATCATATATATATATATATATGACTTTATGAAAGTCGTCTGTTCTGAATATCTGTAATAGTAAAGGCAAATACGAGTGCACTAAAATAGTAGGCGACAACTAAAGTAGACTTTGCCTGGTCTCAAATATATAAGGTTAAGCACACATTAAGGTTTTAAGTATATTTTGTAAAATTATTATTACTACTATTGGTACTTTTAGGTCGGAATATGGGGTTATAACTTTTCTCCATATGAGAACAAAATTTGAGTGGAATTTGATTAAAAACTTCTTTGAAACTGTTTGGCAATGGAAACGAGAGTTTCATCGAATTTTCATAAATAGTTTGAGTTGATAAATTAGTTCGAGGTGTGTTTGTGAAATTTAATAATGATGAATAAAATAGTTGATGTGATAGAAAAAAATAAATGTAATTAGTCAATTTTAATAGATGATTGATTTAAAAATATATATTATAAATATAAATTATTAAATTATTTAAAAATAAAATATATATTAAAAATTTTATATTAAAAATATATTATTTAACTATAAAAATTTAATTTTTAATAATCTATGTTTAATAAAATATTAAAAGTTTATAATGAAATAATATATAATAAATAATATTATATTAATCCTTTATTATTAATATTTTATATGTAATAAACAAATTATTATATATAAGATAGGTAAAAAGAAGAAAAAACTAAAAGAAAAAAAAATTTACAAAATTAGATCCACCAAAATAATAGAACTAGCTAACAAAGCTCTTGACACATGAAAACTTAAGAACAACATCGGCCCGAGTGAACATAAAAAATGCCTCAAGTTCTCGTGTTCTGGCGCAGGGTCAGAACTTCGAAAGTTCGGCCTGAATTTGCCTCCGCCGGCCTCGTAACCCGCGTACTGCTTTTTCCCCATTCTTCGTCTCCACATTTGCCTTCGCTTCAGCGTTCCGATCACAAACCCAGCGGCGACGAAGGCTCAATGGCGTGCTTGTGCAGGTGATCGTCCAGGGTCCCATTGGACATGCACTCGTAGACGAGGACGCGCTCACGACGTTACTGGCAGAAGTCTAGTAGCCGGACGAGGTTCTTGTGGTTGATGCGTGAGAGGAGAGCGATCTCCGAGTCGAACGTGAGTTGCAGATCCCTGTCGCGCTGGCGGTCGAAGCGCAACGAAGTGGAGGAGGCCATGACGGGGAGGTGCGCGCACTTGATGGCCGCCTCCCGGCCGTCCGGAAGCATCGCGCGATAGACCGGCCAGCAGCCACCCTTTTCTGACTCGGCCAGCAGCCGCCCCTTTCCGAAGCCCTTTCCAGCATTTGAATTGGTAGTATTGGAAGGAGTAGGAAGAGGAGAGGAACTGGATTTGAACTGGAGCTTGCAAGAGAGGCAGATGCCTTCACCGTCGGGACACATGTTGCTGGAGCCCGGCAAGAAGTCGCAGTGGTAGCTCGTCACTGGGGCGCAGGAACCCGTAGATCGTGTTGTTCATTTGTGAGTTTCATCGTGGAACAGAAAAGTAGCCCAAAGAGAGATGGGACTTTTGGCCCTGCCCACTAAAATGGCGGGAAAGGGAGAATAATCTTCCCGCGCAAAAATGACCCTTCATTCTTCTTTTTTCCCCCTTAATCGTCTAACAGCAAGGACGCACGAAATCGTCTCCGTTCTCGCAAATCGGGGTGCGGCGGCTCTGCTTTGTTCGATTCGCTGGACCGACGAGGGATGCCCAACACCAGGAGCACCGCCGCCGCCGCATCCGTCGTGGCGTCCCCAGAGTTGGACGCACTGGTGATCGAGAAGAAGAAAACGACGACGACGGGCAGAAAACGAACAAGATCCCAATGCTCCCCCCGCCAGAGCCCCATGAAACCTTCTCCGCCGGCGAGATGGAGTTCTCCTCGCAGATGCTCCGCCCCCGACCACCGGCCGCATGATGAAAATGTAACTGGACAATATCGCCATCCTTGTTACTTTCGACATAGCCTCTTATTGTTATTTTTTGTCTCACAAATCTAGGAAGTGCTTCCGATTATGACTAAATCTCCGAGGAAAAAATTGTTCGATCAGTCGTCTCAGAGAGCACAGTGGGATCCCACAGGCAAGTTCTCCTCGCGCTTCGGTTCATGCAAATCCTTCGCCATTCCTCCTCTTAGTTTATTATGTTTTATTCGCTTAAGCCTGGTCGTTTGTCTGCAGACCCTATACAACTGCAATCTGTGAGGGAAGCATTGCATGTCGCGACATCGCCTGACATTGTAATTTGCCGTGAAATTGAACAGAATAAGATTCTGAAATTCTGCAAAGACTGCGTTGAACAAGAGAAATCTGGAAGTATGTATGTATGCGGCTGCCCGGGAATTGGAAAAACCATATCGATTGGCAAAGTACAGAACCTTCTATCTCTCTGGTGCAAAGAGGTATGTATCTTCTTTTAAAGTACCAAAAGTTCTGTACAATAGTAGGCTAAGTAAACATACAATTCAGTGGAAAATAATACCAAAGAAACATGTAGAAGCACATAATGTGCTTCTTTAGTTACATGAACAATACGTGAGTGATAATTAGACATTTTAAAATGTGGATGCTAGCAAAGCTATGATGTCTAGTTCATGTACATATGGGCTGCCTCTCGAAAAGAGCACTAGAAAAAGGTAGTTGTTGGCACAATTCATATTTTGTTTATGATAAAAGTAAAGTCAGGACCTCTTTTGTTGTATCTGCTGCGCCTACTTCGGATTCCGCCCGAAAAGCATACCCTTTTCTATGCCCATTCGCCACCTGCATTTCCCTCTGGAATATTATTGTTCGGGTGCGACCGGACTACTACCGATCAATTTTTGGAAACTTATTTATAGACTTGTTGAGACCCTCTCTGTAGTTGTTTGTCTATCTAGGGCAATCGATCTACTTTCCCCATAGCCCTAAGGTTGTGTCAGCTAGAAAACGGAGCCCTAGCGCCCTCTGACTTTCGAGCCTCCGCATGTTCCCTAGCGCATCCGGTTTTCGAGCCGGAGCTGGGCATCAAAATAATAAGTTTTTTTTTAAATGAATCAAAATAATTACTTTGAAATTCCTCCATTATGCAATCCCCAATTAAGAGTCGAATACTAGATACCAAAGACAGTTGTTGATTTCACCATTTATATTTTCATTATGTTAGCATATCAGGTCACCATTTATATTTTCATTATGTTACCATATCAGGTCATCGAAGTGATAATTTTGAAATTCCTCTATTATGCAATCCCCATCTGAGTCAAATACTATATAAAAAAAGTTATTGTGAGTTGTGACACACACTTCATGATTTGGCTATGATAGCATACCAGGTCATCAAAGTAATAATATTGAAAACCTTCTATTATGCAATTCCTGTCCAAGAGTTCAAATAATAAATCTAAAATACTCAACTCACCTTTATTAAAATGACTTAATCAATATGACTCATGCTTGCAGCAGATCTGTTTTGTACTGAAATGATCAATACTTAATTCCTTTGAGTCCAATGAGATGTATTGTCAATCTGTCTTTTAAATATGAATATTTTATTAATTTCATTTCCTTCTTGTTTTTCCATATCTTATCTCCTCATTGATCTACTTCTGCTTATTTCTTTTTCCAGGAGGGACATCCAGCACCAGATGTTTTAGCCATCAATTGTACTTCTCTTACCAGCACAAATGAAATTTTCACTAAGGTGAAGTAACTAAAGACTGAAGCTTGTTCTGTACCATGCTGTTGCGATTAGGTTAATATTAAATACTTATCTAATTGCATATTCTTGCAAAGGTCGATCCTCAAAGGAAATCAAGTGGTCATTGCTCATCACTACAACAAATTCAAAATATTTTTTCTAAAAGGAAGCATCCCCTTTCTGGAAGGATGATGTATGAAGCTGAAGACAGTTTTATTTGCTCGTTTAGAACATCAAATTACTTTGAACAAAGTTTTCTCACAATGTTTAACTGGGTGTATGTTTACAGATTATTAATTGCTGATGAGATGGATTATTTGATTACTAGAGATCGTTCTGTGCTTCATGATCTTTTCATGCTTACAACTTTACCATTTTCCAAATGCATGCTTATAGGTATATTTTCTTTGCATCACTAATCATAACTGTTAACCTTTTTCATTTAGTTTCAAATATACGATTTCCATTTTGTAAAGCATCGTTTTAGTACTTACTTATGGATACTGTGCAGGAATAGCAAATGCAATAGATCTTGCGGACCAATTTCTTCCCAAACTTGAGTCATTAGATTGTGAGAATTTTATTCTTGTTCGTCATTTCTCAAAAGAATCTTGTTCATCTTTATTGTTCTATGTTCTTAGTAGCTAACTTCAGGGATCATTCAGAACCCCTGCATTCTGGAAGCTATCTCTGCTAACATATTTTCTAATCATCATTATGAAAAAGATACTCCTAAAAAAGATTGTTTCTTGGACTTATTAGTATATATTGTGACTCAAGTTTGTTTCTGATGTCAGGTAAACCTATCGTTGTGGCTTTCCCTGCCTACTATAAAGATCAAATTCTCAAGATCCTCCAGCAGAGGCTTATGGTAACTAATATTTCTCTTATTTGTTTTTTGCTTTCTCTCATGTTCATTGACTTGCTCTAATATATAGTTCTGCACTGAATTATTTTTTTAGGTTCTTGGGTGTGATGTCTTCCAACCTTTGGCACTAGAATTCTGTGCTAGAGTAAGTGAAAATTGTTTTTTGTTTTTCATTTCCTATTGTATCGGCTATGACCAAGAATTCAACTGTAAATCGTAATGTCAACTGTTGTAAAATCCAAGCATTTCTGTCAATGAAATTCCTAAACTATGATACTAATGTTCACCTAGATACATGCTAAAATAATCTCATTTTTGCACAAAGTTCATACACAGAATTTTTTATATTCATTATGATGGTTTATTACTCTTCTGAAAAAATGATGGCTTATCACACAATATACTCAGAACCCATATGAATTTTGGGACATACAAAAAATTCCTAGTATACTCATTTCGTCACTATTTATGCTTATACATTTATAGCTTATTTATAAATGCAGAGATGTATGTGGTGCATTTAATTTCTCTGCATGTGCACATGTACCAAATAAATATTGGCATCTCTTTGGGGTGACCTTTTGGATGGACTTACCATTGAGAATATATCACTTTTTGTTTTAAGAAAACTGTTTTTTAGAAACTTTCCATTAAGGTGCTATTTATTTTTATAACAGAAGGTTGCTGCCGCATCTGGAGATATGAGAAGAGCCCTCAGTGTTTGCAGGTAATTGGTGTTCTTCGGTCCATATATATCACATCTTCTATTTAGATGCTAAGAAGGCTGCAAGAATCATTGCTCTTTGCTCTGTCAATCTTCTCTTTCCTGTTAAATTGTATTGTGTTGCAATCATCTGAAAGTTGCATAAGAAGAATTAGCTTAGCAGACAAATGTCTTAACATCTGATGACTGGCTAAAATGTCAGTTACCTGATAGTTTTCCTGTTAAATAATTTCTGTTTCCAGCCTTTGTTCGCGATATGTGTTTCTTAAGTTGTCCAGCAAGATAAAAAGCTGAAACAGTTTGCTTTGCAGGATATCAAAATTATACTAATTTACTGAGATGATAAGCTGAAATAATACTAATTTGTAGGATATCAAAATTATACTACTTTATTGTAGGATATCAAAATTATATCAAAATTATCACTTTTGCAGGAGTGCTATTGGGGTACTTCTAACAGAGCTTAGAGATGAACATAGAGAAACTGGAATGGTAAGTAAGTCAGTATGTTGAATCGGACATGAATCCTCGACTATGGTCATAGTTTTATTTCTTGAAATTTTCATTATGTCTGGAACGCCTATGCAGAATGATCTAGAAGAATTTTTGTTATGCCCAAGCCCGGATAAAGGAGGAGGGTTGTGTTAGGCCCCGACAGCCAGCGTAAAACCCTGTCGAATCTCATGAACATAGATCTGACGTCGTATGATCCATGTAGCCGACCCCACCTAGTGGGATAAGGCTTTGTTGTTGTTGTTACTGGGATTTAATTCGAGGTATTTAACCTTTTGAAGAAATTGAATGCATATTGGAATTTTAATCCATATCTCAGCCAACACCCTTAAATATCAATGTAGTTATTAAAATCTGCAACAAAATCAAAAGATTCCTAATTCTGCAATTTTTATGAACTTCAATTACTATAAAGGTATATATAAAATCATATACCATTTTAGAACCAGGAACGCCTACATTCATTCCCATGATTTTTAGACTCCATATTTTGTAAAACAATAATCTTATCTTTGGAATTTAGATGGTTTTTTTGTTACGGATATCGAGCGAGAAAGAAAGAATTGCACGATGTTCACTCTTAAATCTTAATTATGTCATGAGCACTACATATATTTCTTAGACGAGAAGAACAATAGAAGTTACACAAGATGCAAAATAATTCAAACCATAAGGAGTTTATTTATTTTGAATAAGAAATAGGAAATAAAAACTCGATAATCATCTAGAAACATCCATTTGGAAAGGATGACTTCCCCGCCCCACATCGTACTACATCAGAAATGAAATTTTTTGTTAATATTCAATTACATGAGGATTGCTTGGCATTCAATTACTTGCAGAACCCATATCTGGATTGTCTTGCCACTTATCATTTATATTTCAGGTAACACTTGACATTATGGATGTTGCTCTATTAAAGGCATTCAAATCACCAATAATTACTATCATACAATCTCTTCCACAACAGCAACAGGTAGATTATGTACACATTACATAATTGCGTAGATATTGGATTCCATTTAGTCTGAAGATCTGATGATGCCTATAATGTTAAATAAATAATTAAGAGATATGGTTGTTTATATCAATGTCACTGCCTAATTCCTAACTCTTTTTCACGTGTATGCCAAATGCCAAGATCCAGCTGACAAGTAATTTGGATTTGAGATTGTAAAAATTGGAAATATGGTTGAAAACTCTAGCCTTTTATTTAGCCCATTGTGCCTACTTTAAATGTTCCTAATTTAATCTGGTCCACCATATGAGATACTTAGCATTTAATCAGGACTTCTGAGAAGCTATTGCAAAAGACACCAATATCCATGGCTTAGCTGATTTATGCCACCATGTGCCTGCAGATAATTTTGTGCTCTTTAGTTAAGCTCTTCCGGCAAAGTAAGAAGGCTACCACAATTGGAGAGGCAAGTTCAACAGATGAATTGTGTTGTGCTCATAATATCCTTTTTCTTTTCTGTTTTGCTTGTAGATATGTTAAATTCTGTATTGACGTACTAACATATGTATAATTGGTACAGCTTAATAAATCATATCTGGAGATGTGCAAATCCTCTCAAATCCCTCCAGTAGGAACCACTGAATTTGCAGATATGTGCAGAGTCTTATCCGATCAGGTATATAGACATAAAGCTACTATTTATTTTGATATTTCTATCCTTTTGTTGGTTCAAGACTATAACCATAAGTCTGTCCAGGGACTCATCATGCTTGGAAATGCGAAGGAAATTAAAATGAAGAGAATAACGTTAAAAATTGACAGTTCAGACATCAAATTTTCTCTCAAGGTGTGATCATGACTTCTGAGCTGTTTACTTCATCTAAATTTTAGCGAACTCCCTCTTATTATTTTTTTTCTCAAAAAAAAATCCCTCTTATTTGCTTGCCTCAATCTTTTCAGGGCATTCGATTTTTCCAAAACTTCCTGGAATAGTGGAGACCTCTATACGAAAAGGATTTGTTTTCATATAAGTTATACTACTTGGTTTAAATACTTTGGAAAATACATTCCTCAGAGTCCCATTATAAAGTTAATATTCATTTGTTGAATCATCACTTGTTTGATAATTTTTTTGTGGGATGACGCAGTCTTGTTTGATCTCGATGCAAACTGTGTGGTCATGACTATTTAACTTCTTTATCTCGTGTAATGTCTTGAATCCTAATGGCTTGGATCCTAACCCATGTCTCCGCTCTCTCAGGTTGAAGACGAACCAGCATATTGGAGTCTCAATTCTCAGAAAGTGAATCCGGAATGTGGTCAAACCCACGGATCATTTTGGTTTTTTTTTTTTTGCGTTTTTTTAGAGAGAGAAAACTCGGATAAAAAAGTATTTTTTAATTTAGAATTAACTTTACTTTTTTATAATAGATATCTTATTTTTTTTCACTATTGTAGTCTTATTCTCTTATAATTTGGATTGGAGTAAGGCACATAAGCATTGTAATTTTTTGAAATAATAATAATTTGGATTGGAGTGAGGCCAAAGTTGTCATTGAAAAATGAAAGTGAACCTCGGAAATAATGTGATCGTTAGAGATATTATTCTCTTAAAAAAGATATGATTAATATCTTTTTATATTATTTATAAAAATAATGTGATCTCAAAATTATATTAGTTGTTTATAAGAAAAAAATTATGAATTAATATATAATTTTTACCAATATACTCCTAATCAAAAGAACATATTTAGATACATAAATTATTTATAATTTTGTAAACTTAAATCACAAATATATATATTTTTATTCATAAAATTAAATCTATAAAATAATTAATATACTTTTTTTAAAATATGATAATAATATATTCATAATAATTAACTAATATTTATTTGATTAATTTTATAATTAATTATATTATTATTAGAACTCATTCAATGAGTTTAAAATTTATTTAAATAAAATTATAAATGACAAATGCAGGAAATGAAATCGAAAAATTATCTCGATAATGTGAATTGTCTCTTTTTTCATATGTAATTTGTATTGTCACTTTATAGATGATGAAGATTATTCCTTATTTGTCATAAGTGCACAAGGTAATGTGGTTGATCCAAGTAATTTAATATAACATTACCTTTACAAAATTACCTTTAAGGTCTGTTTCAATTAAAGGTTTTGAAAGAGTGGAATGAAATATGGAGAAATGATATTAGATACACTTCGTACGATTACATTTTTCATTGTTAAAATGGGTGAAATGAAATAGTTAAGCCCTTTAAATACCATATTTTTCATTCTATCAAATTAGTAGAATGAGAAAAATAATTTTAGGCTAAAATAACCTCTCTTTTATTATCAAATAACTCTTATTACTAAATTAAATAATCTTTCTCATTAGTAAATTATTAACTCTTAATACATTAAATAATCTCTCTCTCATTAGTAAAATATATTTTCTCTCATATGAATATATATTTAACTACCATTTTTTTACTTTTAAAAAAAGATGAATAAAATAGTTTAAACAAATAAAGAATAGAGTAAAAATATAAAAAAGGCAAATCAAAAAATAAATTAAATGATAAATTAATAAATATTTATTACTCATTATATATTATAAATAGTATATACATAATAAAGGGTAAAAAATAACTTTTTAATAAATAAAACTCGTATTCCTTATATCATCATTTTTATAACTTACTATTTAAATATGAACTTTTGACGCTCCACCATCTCATCTCTTCCTACACCCCATCACACCCTTCATTAGGTATTTCTAATTTTCTGAAGAAAAAAAGTTGGGACATTGTTATGCAAAAAAAAAAAGAGATTAATGAGTACGTAGAGCACTTATTTCGAGTAATATATATTTGTTAAGATAATTTGATAAAAAAAAACATTGTAACAAGCGGGCACAAGCTCGACTCCCCACGACAAAATGGATCCAAGCGGTTTGGGGCTGCTTTTTATGACAACCTCACTTATCATAATTATATATATGGTTCAGAGTGACACGTATTAGTCGAATAATAGTGAATTTAGATTTTTATTCGATGATTTCGAATATTGTGGTGGTAACTAAAAACACATATGAAGAAAACCTAAAAAAATAATTGGACCAACAAATTAAATTTTCATAAGAAATGTACGTAATTGACATGATAATATAAAAATGTGCATTATTTAATTAATAGTCAAAATTGAACTACATGTGTGTTAGGGTGAAATGGTAAGCAACTTGTTCTCACTTAAGGTCTCGAGTTCGAAATTTATTGTATAAAAAATATTCGTACGAGAAGTCTCACCTGTATAACCAATCATGCAATATGAAAGGATACAAATTATAGAAAATTTGGATCTTTATCCAATCACTCCATACACGGCAAAAAAAGTTGAACTATATGACATATTTATTATTTTTTGGAAAACAAGCATATGAATGTATGAAAATCATATTAGCATACTACGTGTTCATAAATTTATATGGAATTTAATTCAATCATGATAAATAGTGTAGAATATATATTTGTTGCACTTGATCAAATTTCTTGTGAATTTAAATCATTATACATTATTTAGTTCATGTTATCATATGAAATAATTATTAGAAATTACTTTGTCCATGAAAAAAAATGTACATATGTATAAATTTTACCTTTAATGTCACAGTAAAAGATAATAGTGCATTTTTTATATGAAAAAAATTATGCAATAAAGTTAATTATTATTATATGCATGATATTATGGAACATTTGTTGTATAGAAAATTAAAAATTACGTGACATGCTAGTTATCATGCTTATATTAATTAGAAAATGTGACGTAATATTAATTTATATTTAAATTGTATGTCCTAGTAGACATTTACATTTTATGATTTATGATAGGCCTATTTTTTATTACATAAATATTTATGAATTATCAATATAACATGTTTCATAAAACTTAAAACTACTGAATTATGAGATCTGCCTAAGTTTAAAGATAGTAATGAAATATAATTAGTCCCATTGGGACCAATGCATTTGTGTCATATGATATGACTGTGATTGTAGTAATTTCTTGTTAATTGATGTGCGACATGTGAAGGTAAGTTTATAAAAATATAGTAAGTAAAAATTTAAGTATCCTCTCAGTCTATGAACTTACCTAGTGAGATGTGTGCTATGCTAATATAAAGTGGTAACATATATTGACACATCATATGATTTAAATAATTTTGAAAGTTTTTTCTTCAAAATGATTAGAAGAGCACTTTAGTGTGACACTATTTTTAATAAATTACACTACAAGAAAAACTCCGATTTCCAACGGGTGTAAATCCGTCTGAAGTACCAACGACTTTTTCGTAATGTTATTAAAATCGGACCGGATTGGCCGGTTCGACCGGTTCAACCACGAACTGGCACTTGGTCCGGTCCGGATTGACTCTAAAAACCGTTGTGTGTCAAACCGGAAAATATCCGATTGAACCGGAAAAACCGGCAAACCGGTGAACCATAAAAAACCGGTTCAACTGAATTTTGGAAAAAAATGGAAAGTAAGTTGAATGAAATGGAAAGAAAAATAAATAAAGAAGATATTAATGAAGGAATCCGGCTGGCTGGATCAAAATTTAAATGGAAATACAAAAATAAATGTAGGGAAATAATAGTAGGTAGAAAACAAATTTGAAAGTAGAGAAATAAATAAGGCGTAAATTAGGGAATGACGCAAATGTAAATATAGGAAGATAATTAATAGGTAGAAAAATAAATTTGAAAGTGAAAATATAAATATAAAAAATAATAATAAAATAATTGATTAACTGTCATATTTTTCAATATAATAAATAATCTGAAAAGGAAGCCTAATTCAACTATAAACATGAAAAGAAGGGAAATAAGAAATAATTGGAAAAATGAAAATAAACAAGAAAATAAATGTGGAAGGATATACAATTAGAAGAATAATTGGAAATAAAAAAGAGATGAAAAATAAAAAGTGAATGAACTTTGAATAAAGTAATATAAAATCACTGATATTATATTAATAATAGAAAATTAATAATAATCGATTAGATTTGGATAGATTAACTTTATACAATATGTCAAAAATAATTTTATGTTAATTTATGATTATTAGTAGTTTATTATAATAAAATATAATATTTTAATTATTATATTTATTCAAGATTAATATAAATATTATTATTTTAATAAAAATCCGATTCTTTACGGTTGAATCAGATCGAACCGGTCCAACCACGACCCAGTTGAGACGCCGGTCTGGTGGCCGGTCCGGTTATAATAACATTGCTTTTTCGGCGGATCGAATTCTTCGTCGAAATTATCATCGGATAAGTTTTCGACGATTTTAGCCGTCTGAACTTACGATCGAAAATTCGTCGAAACATTCTGTCGAAAGTTTCGATGATCGTAACGAAAATATTAAAACCAGGTGATCAGTTTTCATGTTGGTCTTTCGACGGTTCACGTATCCGTCGAAACTTCCAACGGTCTTAGCCGTCGAAATATCTTAACGAATGGGTTATCTATATTTTCATTTTTGACGGTTCCGATCATCGAGAGTTGCGACGTTTCACAGAATCGTCGATATTTCGACGGTCGGACCCGTCGGAATGTTAACTCATTTTAATTTTATTTTAAATGTTTTTGATAGTTTTGACCGTCGAAAGGGAATATTTATAATTTATATAATTCTCTTTCACTTTATATATATCATTATATATTTTGACGTTTAAAATCGTCGAAAGTTTCGACGGTTTGGATAATCGAGTTTCGACGGTTTGGAGAACTGTCGAATGTTTCGACGGTTCGTCCAGCGGATTTGACTGTCTAAATTTGAATTAATATTTTATTGTATTTATCTACTTTTCGACTGTTCCGACCGTCAAAAATGAACTATATAAATATCCGACCCCATTATCACTATTTCGGTTTCCCTCTCTTCTACTCAATCGTGAGCGAACTTTATCCGTCGGCGCCTGTGAAGGAGACCCTCCGTCACCTGCATTGCGCTCGCACACGTCCCGCCGCCGCCTGAACAAGTGAAGTCATCGTCCTCCGCCAGCAAGTCCACTCGCTGCCGCCTCTGCAACCTCCGTCTCCGGCGCAAGTAGGCTCCTCGGCCCCATCGTCCGGCCTCTCTCCTAGCCTCTGCCCTCTCTCAATGCGCTCACGGCGGCCGACCAGATCCGGCCGCGGTGGTTTGATCCAACCGCTGCAGCGGCCGATCCGACCGCGGCCGCTGTCGTGGTCTGATCAGGACGCCGCGCCGGCTGAATCTAGCCGCTGCCGCGAGGCCGGCGCGGCGGCCTGATCAGACCACGGCGGCGGCCATGATCGGATCGGTCGCTGCAGCGGCTGGATCAAACCGCCGCGGCAGGATTTGGTCGGCCGCCGTGAGCGTATTGAGAGAGGGCAGAGGGTGGAGGCTAGGAAAGAGGCCGTACGATGGGGCCGATGAGCCTACCTGTGCCGGAGACGGCCGCAGCAGTGGCTAGATCCGGCCGGCGCGACGACGGCCAGAATCAGGTGCGGAGGCCTCCAGACTGATCCGGCCAAAACCGGCATGGCGGCCAGATCTTTTCATTTCTTTTTTTCAATTTTTGAAGTCTATAAGCAACTCATTATGTTCATCTTGATTGTTAGAGATCATAAGCAACAAAGCATTTAGCCGGTGATTCTTTGTCTTCTAAGTACATAATAATTTCATTATTAGCATGAATGAGAAGTGATATTTTAGTGGGATCTTATAAGTGCAAAAGAACATGTAGATGGAGTTGAAATTGGATAATGCGTACATGCTTATGCAAAAGAAATTATGTATTGAACCAAGTTGTACAAGCATAGAATTTTGGGGATCCATTTTACAATAGCAGTACTATCGAACGGTAACCATAAGATTCTTGTATGTTAATATATTTTAATTTTTCGTACAACACTTAGATTTCTTGCTTGAGGAGGTTTCTCCTTTCGACTACCTTGAAAGTCTAAGAATGCAAAACAAGAGTGTGTCATAAATTTGGTCTTCATATGTTTTCTTGTCTTATGTTTGATTTACATGCAGGTTTTGAAATATAACATTATTGTCTCTGTCACCTCAAACGATGTAAGTCTTTAAGTCATTAGAAGATTTCATCATTTGCACGGAAGACATATATATGTAAATCTAAGTGCTTCTTTTTTTTTAAATTTCAAGTAAATCTATAAGATAGTAAAATCATCATTGATTTATCTTATTTTTTAATATCATTGATTTATCTTTTTTTTAATTTCAGAAGTCTTACAAAACAAGAGAAGTCGAGCACATTATGCAAGCCACGCAGGAGGAGACCACACCGTTGACTCCAAGACAACTTTGGTCGGACCACGTCGGGGTTAAAAAGGGTCGCATTTACGATACTTATTGACGGTTCTAACCGTTCGTCTAAACTTATAGACGGTCTTATCCGTCGCTAAGTATCGACGGTTTCAACTGTCCAAAGTTAACAATCGACGGCTCAAACCGTCGATCTAACTTTTCGATAGTTGGAACCTTCGATAGTATCGACAGTTCAAATCGTCGATACATATTGACGGCTCAAACCATCTTAAATCTTCAACGTTTGACGGCCGTGTCCACCAGCTGGACCGTCGAAGAAGTCGACGGTTCAGAAATAAAAGTCGCAAATCGTTTGCAACGCGTCATTTTCGTACGAACGTTATCCGTCGAAATACGTCATTTTCGACGGTTCTCGACAAATTGCAGACGGTTCTAACCGTTTGTAATATGCTATTTTCTTGTAGTGTTAGTGAGGAATGAGTGGATGCATAGCGTGCGGAGAAGATATGTAGAAAACTAATTTCTTTTGTAGAACTCTTTGACTCTAGACAGTGATATAAAATTTTATTTTTTTTTAAGATCAAGTAAAAAACTCTACCTATGTTTTATAGCCGGTCTCATGCCCGGATAAAGAAGGAGGGTTGTGTTAGGCCCCGACAGCGTAAAACTCTATCGAATCTCATGAACATGGATCAACGAGGCGTCGTATGATCCATGTAGCCGACCTCACCTAGTAGGATAAGACTTTGTTGTTGTTTGTGTTGTTGTAAGATCAAGTAAAAAAGGAACATGTTAAAGTTGACTCATAACATATAGGACATCTTTGATACAAGAAAATTTGTACATGATACGATATATAATGTAATATCATGTGTTTTGAAAAGCTATCTTTTAATTTGAATAGTTACACAACATTTTCAAAGAGGACGTTTAGTTGTCCAAATAAAAAAAGAGGATGTTAGTATAATTTCTCGAAAGGAGGTCGGGATCTACTAAAAAATGCAAATACTGGTAAGGGCTCACTATCTTGATATTGGAAGCATGGAAGAAATATTTATAAATATAAAGTATAGCATTAGTAATTGTTAAATATTTTAGTTATGATTTCAGTTGAACAAACGTATCCATTATGAATTGTATATGCAAAAAGTGAGTTAAATGTAGCATGACTTGCAAAATTTATATGGATCCTTTTATTTTTAACGTACCTTTGACTTCCGGCAAAATATGTATATTATCTACTTTATTGCGATTATAGTATTCACTATTAATAGTCAATTAGAAATAAGACGACAATAGTAAAAATTAAGATATCTATTATCTACTTAAAAATATTGATTGATTAATATGTCAATTAGAAATGAGATAATTAATTACATGGATAATCGCTTCTATCACTTTGTGCATAACCTTATATCTAAATATATAATATGTTAATATGGTTTATCCAGAGTTATATATTACAATAACCTAATAAAAAAAGTCAAATGTGAGATCACGTAATGTCAAATTTGGATGAGTAACTGGAGGACTTAAGTTCGACACTCACATCTAGACAGTCTTGAGTCTCTTGACTTAAGTTTGACACTAACATCTAGACTTCAAGTTCAAGTTGGATGAGTTCATACGTGATACGTGTTAAGTGTATGTTTTCATCGGACCACTTGATTGTGTACTTAGTATGCTAAATCGATATTAAAATTTGATGAATAATTTATAATCTTCATGGGATTGTGAGTTTTGAAGTAATAAGTACGAAGATTAACTATAGTTCAAAATAATAAGTTAATATTGCTAATTTATTAAAGTATGATAAAAAAAAATTTATGTGACTCATGGAAACATGACTAGAAAAATAATTGTTTAAAATTGAGAAATATAAGGTGAAGATTTTTTTTTTAATATTGCATGATATTTATAATGCAGTTAGTCAAAATTATATGC
Source organism: Pontederia crassipes (assembly GCA_030549335.1). Classification (NCBI taxonomy): domain Eukaryota; kingdom Viridiplantae; phylum Streptophyta; class Magnoliopsida; order Commelinales; family Pontederiaceae; genus Pontederia; species Pontederia crassipes. The sequence continues at coordinate 25,937,864 of CM060189.1, read as the reverse complement.
ATTTAAATATACAATATCGTGCACAAGATGTATGCAAGTAAAATAAATTTAAAACACACTAAATTATATATACTTTGGGCGACAATTATATCATTTGAGCGACTATACATTGTGCACGGATTATAATATTAGCTTGAGTGATATCTGAGTAATCATATAACATTAACGCATTTGCTATGAAGGACTAATTAAGTACTAGCCTTTGTAACTTAGATCTAATTATATATCCTAATATCTCATAATCCCAAATGAATATCTATACGCTAAGGAGCGATAATATTAGACCAAGGTTGTCGAATTCTTTAGTAGAATGATGAATTACCGCCTTCTTTCCATGTGTGATTGGAGTCCTAATGACAATAGAGAAATGAAGTAAAAACTCTCCGACAATGCATTTTTCGGCGGCCGTGTATTTTGTAAACTCACTTTTATATTATACCAAAGGAAGCGTTCTCAATGACGCACAACCCACGTCAACAGAAAAAATTTGATTGCATATGATGCACTACGCAAGAAACACCGGGAGCAGACCATTACAATATAATCCAAATGACACTTGACACATTTCACTTGATCCAACTACAAAACACCTATTGCTTTGATAGGAAACATTCAGGACACAATCGGATAAAAATACTCAGACAAAACCTAAAAATTCATATGATTTGATAAGGGGTGGAATACGACGCCAAGATTTCACTAAATCTAATCGAACAAGCTGAAGCCCATATCATCATCAGATTCCTCAGCAGGCTCCTCTTTCTTCTCTTCAGCCTGAGATGCAGCTGGTGCCACTGCTGACTCTGCTGCAGCAACAGGAGCAGCAGCAACTGCAAACTTGCTTGGATCCTACACAAATCACATTGCAAGTCAGAATGATGTGTAGAAGAAATAATATGAGAAATCATGGCTACAGAATGCTAACACTCACCTTAAGATACTCCTTCACTTTTTCTGCTTGAGGGAATGTGTACTCTGTGGCAATAGCAACAGCCAGCACATTCTTGTAGGCATTAACGAACATGTGAGGAGCTGCTGCCAGAGTTGGATAAGAAATGGCTAAAGCCAACGAAGTAACCATGGAGACTCCAGCTGCAAACTTTTCTATGAGATCATCATCTGTTAGATCTAGAACTTCAGGACTGAATACAGATCCATTATCGTACACAGACAAAATCACAAGCCCATAGGAAAAAGGCCTAATCCCAAGCTTTGCAAGAAGAGCAGCCTCAGAAGAACCCACCTTGTCACCTTTCTTGATCAGCTCAACAGGGGTAATAATTTCCACAGTACCCTTGTTAATCTTAGTTGGAATATTCAGAACCTAATGAAACCAATAGGGGGTTATAACTAGACCAACAATGACATTAAATTGCCAACATAATAACAGAATGTTATTACCTGAAAGAAAGATGTCTGAGAAGGATCCAAACCAGTATTGCCAGGAGGTACCACAACATCAATTGGTGCCACAAGTCCAACACGCGCAGGAGCTCCAACCTGAGAAAATGCATTATGAACATTAACTCTAAGTTACAATAAACATTGAAATATCAACAACAAAAGCAAAAAACCTAATGCCACATTGCATCAGAATACACCAAAGAAATTGTAGAGTTTATTTTGTTCAGAGAAAGAGGTCGCTTCCATTATCTCAAATATCAATATGACATCAAGTTGTTGGTTATAACAGCACGTTGAGCAAACATTTATTGAAAAACAGAAGCTACAATGAATGATAGGATAGTTCATAAATGAACATATATCTCGTATGTTTAACATCCCTTTTGCTAACTAACCTAAATAGTGATTAAATAGTCTACATGAACGAATATAATTAGAATAATAGATGTAAACCATGAAACTAGGTGCATTTTAACAAACATTTACAAGGAAGCAGAGCGAAAGATGAGTACCTTGTACTTAGCAACCTCCTCGCTGACTTCTTTAAGATCGCCCTTGGTGAAAACTAGACCTACATTTCCCTGCATCCAACAAAGATTGCTTTCTATGTAAGATGAACAAGATTAACAACGAGGAATGTCAAAACTATATGACTACATCAAGTATTTATAATATTATGAGCGTAATGACGTACGATGAGGAGCGGTAGGAGATTGAGGTAGTTCTTGTTGCCAGTCTTCTCGGCGTGGAGCCTGATGCAGCGGCGGATGAGTGTGTTCTTGCCCATGAGGACGATGGAGTCGCCCCTGAGACCCTTGCGGATGCTCTGGAGCTGGTTCGAGCCGACATTGTCGGCGGCAGCCAAGAGGACCTTGCTGTACTCGTCCAGCAGCGAGCAAAGCTTCTTGTCGTACACCACCTTCTTCTCCGCCTTCGACAACTTGACCGTCATTTTCGCCTTCTTACTTGTTCCTTTATCCCGTATTCAAAAGTTCTCTTTTTTTGTACAGAAATAAAACAAAAGAGAAACCTACTGCTAACAAAATTGGATCGAGACGACAGAGGGAGAGGGCCAAGACCAACGCCGGCGTCGATCAAGGCGGACGGCGGACCGGCGAACGACCACCGTCTCTTTAACCTCACGGAGCGAGAGAAGAGGAGGGAGCGGCCGCGGCGGCGGCAACGATGAACAAACAAACCTAATGCACTCTCTCCCTCCGTCTCTCCACTCCAGACCCTTTTATATTTACAGGGCCAAAAAGTATCAACAATTAGTGGGCTGCGGCCTTCCGTCACGGGCCTTCCGTCACCTGCCAATCTAAAATCCATTTTCCATGATATTCTATATTTTTGTTTCTAGTTTTTATTCTTCCCTAAATTATCCTTTTATTTTATTTGTTTATCAGTTTACGGCGGGCTCGAAGGCATCAACATCGTCGATCGGTGGCATAGGGCCTCTATTGTGGGGGTGAGAAATGTCTGAGGGCGGGTGGCCTTGCAAACATCCTCGGCGGCAGCATCGAGATAGGTGGCACAAGGGCCCTGTTGTAGTAGCGGCGAGGAACGTTGAGCGTGGCGACCTTGCGAATGTCTTGACGATGGTGAGCAATGGTGTCGAGATCGTCGATCGACGACACAAGGGCCTTGTTAAGGCAATGAGAATCATTGAGATCATTGATCGATGGCATGAGGCTTTGTGAATGTCCTCGCCGACAGTGAGCGACGACGTCGAGATCATCATTTTGAAGTTGATTCTTTCTCACATGTGAGCTATTTTACTTCATTTTCTTCCAAACCGACTGTGCATTTCGATGGGTGAACCACGTATTTTGATCGTGATCGTTATTTCGTGATCCGACGATGGGCAACCTAAGGAGGAGCGTCCATCTTATTGACATGGGTTGGAAGAAAATTTGGGCCATGAGGTCTAATCCCTCTCCTTTTTACTCTTTTTTTACATCTTTTATTAATTGTAACTAGGGTACGCCCTTGGGCTTTGCCCAATTTTAATTAATTTATAAATATTTAATATTAAACTATTTTATAAATATTTTATTATAAGAATACTAAATTATTTTATGTCTTTGAAATGCTTTTACCATTTTATCAAAGAAAATTTCACAATTTTAATTAATTTATAAATATTTAATATTAAACTATTTTATAATTTTTTTTGTTATAAGAATACTAAATTATTTTATGTCTTTGAAATGCTTTTACCGTTTTATTGAAGAAAATTTCTTGTTCTTATATCTTAATATTCATGCGTGTATATATATTTCAGTTAAGTGCCATTATGATCAAATATGAATAAGTGCAATGTATATTGGAAAATTCAATGCCTCAATTCTAAATAGTTTATAAAAATTAATAAGGAGTCTAGTTTATAATATATATATATATATAACATACCATTATTTACTATTCATTTACGGACCATTTTTTGTAAATTGTGGAATAGATAATTCATCTTTTTTTACATTAGTTATAATTTTAAATATTAACATATCAATGGGATAACACTATTTTTTGTTAAATCTAAAATAATAGAGGGCGTTTGAATATAACCTATTGATCGTGTAAGACTGTGCATGATCTCCATGAGCAAGATAATATAACCAAGATGCACGGGTGCCACTCAAACAACCAATATTAACTTGGATGTTGGAGCGGTCGATGAGCTTGTCGAGGTCCTCCAGTTGGACGACGTCGTGGTAGACGTAGTGTCGGACCTGGAAGAGACAGTGGAAGTGGTGGGAGCGCAGTCTGGTGCACCGAGCAGTTGGAGAAGAACTGCAGCATGTCTAGAGGGCCTCCAATCACGCCGGCTTGTTATGCATTCCTCGATCGACGATCAAAATGAAGAAGATAACACCACGCCGTGCACGTGCACACGAAAAAAGTTTAAAATCCATGATGCATGCAACGAAATCTTCAGTTAGGAACTGCGAAAAGAAGCAATCAGTCAAGCAAGTGCATGTTGCAGGCGTACCATTTCCACTCAGCATGCACGGAGAAGAGAGCAGAAGGAATTGCTGAACTTGTTGATGGCGCAAGGAGAGCGCGAGGGAATTGTGGTGCAAGGAGGAAACCATATTATATATATAGAAACAACAGATGCAGCTATGCAGACCAAGAGACTATTATCTTCCTCTTCCCACAAAAATTGGTCTCGTTAGAAATAAAAAAAAATCGATGGCCAATAGTAACTCATCATTTTATTACAATTATGACTATGGTTATGATACCTCTTTGGTAAGGAGAAGGCTAAGAGAATGAGAGAAGAAATGCACGTATATGTGTGAGCCGCCTATTTATTAACATTATGAAAATTAGCTTTTATATCATCCGTTTTTAAATAAGTTAATGGATCATAGAGAGATAATGGGTTATACTAAGAGTCACATTATGAGATGGAGTTACACCAAAGACAAAATTGATGAGTGAAAGTTACGCTAAGAGAACTCTATAGAGGATGAAAGTTAGAGAGTGGTAAGTCTTTAGAAAAAAAAGATAAAGTTAAATGGTGAAATTTGAGCCTCTCCAATGCATCAGCTTTATGCGCGCGCGCACGCGCACACACACACACACACATATATATATATATATATATATGTGAGAGATAGATGATATCCAAAAAGTAAAGATAACTATCCACAATAGTAATATTTGTCAATTTGGTGATCGACAATATTGCGACATTAGTTCTTGGACATCATCTATAATTTTCTAAATTAAATTAAAAAAAAATATGTTAAAAATAACAAAAAATTATATGTGATTTTTTATAAAATGGATGTGGTTACGCGCACACTAGAGATTACGGATACAGAATCTCCATGATCCTTCTACTTCTTGATTGCCAAAGAAACGAGAGGACGACGAATTATTGAAAGACTACCGGATCATATCACGTTTAATGAGGTAAAGTACATGAAATGCATCTCAACATTGACGTTTATATAATGTTATTCTCCAACTTTAAATTGTAATGAGAATGCTCTTTATTTTTTGATTCATTGTATCAAATGCTCTTTTCACCGTCGATCGTTTATTTAATGTTATTCTCCGGTCGCATAGCTAATGTTGCAACATTCTCTCTGTTCCATGTAGGCACTCGTCCTACGTGGCACCACCACGCAAACAGCACCCCATGTCAACAAATTATTAAAATATAAATATAAAATAATTAAAATATAATATAATATAATATAATATAATAAAAAATAAAAGGGAGGAAGAAGAGGAGCCCCCACCCCCACCCTTTGCTCTTCGCCATTTCTTTTGAATAAAAACATCTCTTTTGTCTATCATTTTTTCGATTGAGACCCACTAGTGTCTAGGGTTACTAATCCGACTAATTCAGTGTTCGGACAAGAGTGGTATAAATAAACACTGGTCAACGAACTTGTGGTTATCAGCACTCAATGATCCTAAGGCATAACTTCGCTGTCTAGTTATGTCAGGTGCACCTTTGTAACTATTTTTTCCCAATTGACACCCAACGATGTCTAGAATTATTAGTACTAGATTAATTCGACATTCGAATGAAAATGATATGGATAAATCTTAACCAAAGTGATACTTACAACAATCGAATTTGAGACTATTAGCATTCATTGCATCTATTTCGCTTTGGATCCGAATTTCATCTGCCCTAATTTATTATGTTGTTTTTTTAAAAAAATCAAAGTTTTGACATTTTTATTCACTGTATTTATCTGTTATATTTTTTTTCCATTGCCTTATTTAACCTTTTTATTTTAACTAATGTTATCATGCAGTTTACTAATTTTTCCATTATTTCTAACTCGTTTTATTATCTCATTATTATTTCAGCATTTTTAATGACGAGATATTCATGATTTACGATTTGCCATTATTTTCTTTCTAATTATTACATTAATTTATGTTTACTATAATTTTATTGTACGTGTGTTTCAAAGTTTCAATATGTTTTTAGTTTATAATTATGTGTGACCTCTAATAATTATTTTAAGATATTATTGAAATTTTCTTTTTTTTTCAAATTTTGTTTGTCCTCGTCCTAGTTTCACTTCATAAACAAATTGCTAGTAACCAAATATCCAAGTAGCCGAGGTGGGAGGGATGACTCGATCTACTCGGACCAGACCTTTCCAGTTGTTCAATATTTTTCTCAAGCTGCTTCGAAGTGGATTAAGGTTCAAAAAGTTCAATGTAGCACGAGTTAAGAATGTAACCGATTGACATGACCCAGTATTATACTATGGTAAAGAAATAATATTCGTACTAATAAGTGTTGGATGGAGTGATAGCGCCTCGTCCTCTCGTTTGTCATTGTCAAAGATCTTGAATTCGAGTAGTCTCATTTGTCATTGTAACGATCTTACTGAATTAGATTCTGAACTGATCTTTCAATATGTGACCATGTGAGTTGGATTCTCAAATATTGATGACGAAAAAAAGAAATAATATTCATATCACATATTCGATTATATAATCTAACTTATTATAATATTATTGAAAAAATATTTTTCTTGCATTTTATAGGCCGAAGTGAGTTTGCTACATAGAAATTATTTGCTTAGGATATGCTAATATAATTTGTTCAGGATTCCTAAAATGTAACGCTCCGAGACTCACGTGACTTTCACGTGCTCAGAGTCGTCCCAGAGACGCTACTCAATCTTCTATAAAATATTTTTGCAATAAAATCTATAAAGTGCGGAATATAAAACATAAATGCCGAAGACTTTTCAAAAATAATAATTCATAATAATTAAAATGCTAAAACATCCATAAGTTTATAATTCTAATAAGTGCGGAAATATTAAAACTAAATAACTAAATCTAATGCTATGTGCAACATCTATTTGTCACTGAGCGTAACCACCTGCAGGATCATCATCTATAGCTCTCTAGTGGTGTACCTCTAACAATGGTCTGAGGTTCTCTTGGTGTTCCGATCAATATCTTCTTTACTCGGCAATGTAAGTAAGCGTCATGGTAGGACAACCAGTCTATACCCAACACCACATCATAGTCTTTGATCGGAATAATGATCAAATCTGCGGAGAAGTCTTTGCCTTCTACTTTGACCGGCACCATGAGAATGTACTTCTGGGTAACAATGGACCCCAGAGGTGTGCCGATGTCAAGTGGAAAACTAGTCACTTGTGGCTTCATGTACAATAACGGAGCAAATTGCTCCGAAATGAACGAATGTGTAGCACCTGAATCAAAGAGGATATTAGCATGAATACCATCAACTTTTAGCATACCTTGAATGGTGTCGTTCGCCCTTTGCTCATCTGCAAGCCTCGTGTTGTGTACTCGACCTTGCACCATTCTAGGAGGTCCGTCGTTGCACTGCGGACGAGGTCCAGCACGTCTCGGCTCCTTGCATTCTCTAGCGAAGTGACCCACTTTGCCACATTTTAGGCACGCTCCAGTCCTCCGGTAGCATTCATCGGGATGCATCCTATGACAGTAGTTGCACGGTGCTCTAGGTGGTTGAGGCTCATTCCTTGTCGGATATGGCCTTCCCCGATTGTGATCATCTTTTCGACGGGGGTTTCGTCGCACTTACCTTCTATCTCTATTTCGATACCTATTCTGATGTTGATTGACTGGTGCTTGACTTTGCTGCTTGTCACTTATCATATCGCCATCCTCTATATAAATGCCAAATTCTTCAGCAAATTGGAGAGTCTGACAGTTACCCCCTTCACCCTTTTTCTGAGGTTGGGTTTCAGGCCATCAACCCAACGATTCACTCGATCAAGTTTTGACTGCTGTAAGGTGTACTTCTCTATGCTCAGAAACTTGGCAAGATATTGCTTTATAGTCATAGTACCCTGTTGGAGTGTCAGGTACTCCTTCTGCTTCCTACCTCTTTCATAGGCATGTATGTAGCGATTCTCGAACGTCTTCTTGAATTCTTCCCAGGTGATGTGCTCCTGGCCGGAGAACGTCGTGAGCTTGGCGACCTTCTACCAATCTCTAGCATCTGCTGTCAGCTTCCTTGTGGCATAGATTATCTTGCGGTCCTCGCCGTAATTCATCTTAAGAAATATTTGTTCTATCTCCTCAATCCACCTTTATGCATCCTCAAAGTCACCCTTCCCATTGAACTGAGGGGGCTGCAACTTGAGGAATATCTCAATAGTGTCTTTACGATCATGATGAGGTAATACATTATGACTTGAGTACTCAGAGTGCATTGAGTGGAACTCCAGTGGTAGTGATCCCTGTCCCAATTGTTCCTCTCGGTGCCCATTAGCCTGAGCCTGATTTCCTTGGAAGCCATGCACTTGTTGTCTACTCATTTGTTGGCTCAGAACACGTTAATTATTAGGTTGAGAACCTTGGGCCTCCTGACCGGCCCACTGTGACCCACTCCTAGAAGCCCGTGTGTCACGCCCTTAAGCTCCTTGACTTGAACTTCAGCGTGCGGCTCGGCCATACCCTGCTAGGTCGCCAATCAGTCTCGTTCGGACGTGTCCCGGACACGACCTGGATGCACAACGAAACACCCACCCACTCGGAGAGAAGAGAGACCTCACAAGATTAGAGGAAAACTAGAGAATATATTGAGCAATATTAGATTGTCTAGGATGATCTTACAAGCCTTGATTATAAGTCCTTTTATAGGGCCTTGGAAAAATAACTCCTACTCTAACTTAAGGACTTAATCCTACTAGGCATGCAAGCCCCTTTTCTAAAAAAACCTCCTTGGACTAGGAGTAGAAATCCAGCATCTTGAAGTCCCTGAAGAATTCAGCCCCTTCAAAGTCCATCTTGAAGTCAAACTGGCCAGTCCGCCCGCTTGGCACCTGCCATGTCCGCGTGCTCGTCAGGACAAGTCCGAGTCCTACTAGGACTCGGGCTGTTTTCTTGTGACTTCTCCCCTTCTTTAGTCCTCCTATGATTAGGACTTCAACTCTAAGTGCTCCTCGGTCCTCGAAGGAAGCTCGACCCTTCAAGAATTCGTCATGTCCTTCTCGACATCGAAAATTGGCCAACTCCTATTCCTACTAGGAGTAGGAATCTTTCTGACCCTGCACTTCTCGTCCAAGCATCTCTCGAAGTCTCCCTCCTCGTCGACCTTCGAGATCTTGGAGCTGCTCTGACCCGAAGACTCCACCCGCCACTCGATCCGCATGGTCGTCCAAGTCCTACTCGCATTAGGACTTGTCCCGGGCATGGCCGTCTCCTCGCGCCCATCCTTCTAGCCTGCATGGTCCCTCCTCGGACTTGGATTTCTTGGCAGCTATCCTCAGCCTTCCGCACTCCGTTGCCCTACTCCAACTCCTACTTGGACTAGGAGTCCTACTCCTAGTAGGAGAAGGAGTGCGCCGTGCCTCCTCGCCCGTCGCACGCCCGCCATGTCCCAAGCATGCTCGAAGGCTCCTCCTTGATCTCCTCGCATTCTTGGACATCGACGTTCGTCCTCCAAAGCCTCCTACTTTGGTTCCATGCCCCGGATCGTCACGCGCGTCCCGATGCACCTTGCGTCGTCCGCTGTCCCTGCGCGTCCAGCTTGCGGCCGCTTCGTCCTAGCTCCGTCCTGGGACATGGCAGAGGCGAGGCGTGGCATCCTCCCCCACTCAAGCCATTGCCGTCCCTGGCAATGCCTCTTCTCACTACCACATACTCCATCCAAGAAAGCCTTCGACTCGCCTTTTGGATTTCGTCATCCAGAAGACCTCCGCATCTCCGAACTTGGTCCGTTCAGAGGACCTCCGTGTCTCTAAACTTGGTCATGACTCTACCTCGAGCCATTTTGACCACACGCTCCTCGGTGTCACCTTGCTGTATGAAGATTCCACCCTGCGTCAATCTTCGATCCGTTGAAGATTGTGGGACGTAGCTACCTTACTGTTGTCCCGGGGACGTGACCTGAGCGCCACCTCCCGAAGTAGGGCCTCCCTGCCTACTTGTGCATCCTTGCTGTCCGAAGGCGCACTCTGCAGTGGTCTTCACTCCATTGAAGACTTTGGGATGCGACCTCCTCATCGTTTCCCCGGAATATGACCTCCTCGTCATATGATCGCCTCGGACTTTGGTACCTTCGCGCACCGGTCTGCTCGCAAAAGTCCGAGGTTTGGTGGATTGCAACCACCACTAAGGATATCACCCGCGACACCCTGACGTCAATCTTTGGTCCGTTGAAGATTGTGGGACGTAGCTACCTTGCTGTTGTCCCGGGGATGTGACCTGTGCGTCACTTCCCAAAGTAGGGCCTCACCGCCTACTTGTGCATCCTTGCTGTCCGAAGGCATACTGTGCAGTAGTCCCCACTCCGCTGAAGACTTTGGGATGCGACCTCCTCATCGTTTCCCTGGGATATGACCTCCTCGCCATATGTCCGCCTCGGACTTCGGTACCTTCACGTGTCCTGGGGACTTTCCCCGGGGCACGCCGAGTTATCTTATTTCATATAATTTTCCCTTTTTCAACTCACTTTTGTACTTAGTTTATTTTCCAAGTGTGATAGTGGCAGTTTTGTAATTCTGCACTCCTGAAAAGTGCACCCCCTTAGTTTGTTCTCCACATCACACGTCACATATGGGCCTCATGAGCCTGCGGTATAGTAAGGGGAGACCATCTAGTGCTCCTCCAAGCTTTGTAATCATCCATATTTTCTCAACAAATATTTCAAGCTTCCCTAAATCTTGCACCGTGCCTTGAGCGTGGGGTGACAACCCACAAAAGAGCGTCCCAAAGCGTCCCAAAGCGTCCCAAAGAGATCGAGCGTCCCGTCGAGGTGCCCGTTCGTTTACGAATGCCTCCACTAAAGAAGCGGCCGCTCGGGATCGAGCGTCCAAAAAATTGTGGCATTCGAAAAGTGGCATAAGCAAGCTTCCACAAAACAATCAAAAGAGCTTGCCTATACGTTGGGCACGTCTAGGCGCCGCACGGGCCATCGAGCGAAAAATGACCCGTGACAAGTTGATATCAGAGCCGCATTTTTGGGACCGCTCAAGTTGACGTTCGACGATCAAGAAAAAATGACGTCGAACTCGGAGATGACGAATGAACCCGTCGCACTAGAGAAGGGCCGCCTTCGAGCAATGCCTCGCCTAATTCCAATTGAACGTGGGCGAGATGCAAGACCAACTCGCAACGCACGAGCGGGAGTTGGAGAAGACCGTGGATCTCGCAACGGTGCGGGACGAGATGGCGCCATTGTATACGCGGTTGGAGTCCATGGAGGCGACGATCATGAACATGCGGGAGACATTGGACAATGGTCTCTCAAACATACGGTTCGAGATGGAGCAAGAGTTCAAGACCATGCGGGAAGAACTCAAGCGACGCTATGGAGATGGACGACGTCCCGAGACGCCCGTCCCGCATGAGACAAGGATTGATGTGCCGAAGCCGCGGCCCTACAAAGGCGAGCGGTCGGCGAAGGAGATCAGTGACTTACTGTGGAACGTCCGAAGGTACATGGAGGCCTTGGACGTGACATCCGAAGCGAGGATGGTGAAGACCGCATCCTTCTACTTGCAAGATGCGGAGAGTCTATGGTGGCGGTGCCATTGTGACGACGTGAAACGTGGCAACGTCGAGCCCATTGAGAGGTGGGACGATTTCAAGAGGCAACTGGCGAATTACCTCTGCCCTGTCAAATCGGGATTGGAGGCCAAGATTGCATTGTTCAACATTTGCCAGAAGGGCACGTTGAAGGAGTACGCGAAAGAGTTCACAGAGCTCCATCTACAGAACTCCTAGGTGGATGAAGACACGTTGTTGGTGGTCTTCGTGAAGGGTTTGAAGCCATGGGCTAGGACGGAGTTGGAGCGACGAGATTGCCCCAACCTCCGCTCGCTAGTCGCTGCCGCTGAGTCGCTCATGGAGTATGCCAAAACGAGCGCTCCACCACCAAAGCCCTCGGGCAAGGACTATGGTGGGAGAGAGAAGCCAAAGTCGCAAGGAGGCAAGCCGCACTATCAGGATAAAGGAAAGGGACACCAAGACAAGAGACCCAACAATGACCATTTCAAGAGGGACGGAAAGCCATCGAAACCGTGCTACATTTGCAAGGGTCCGCATTGGACAAACGATTGTCCGTAAAAGGTGACGGTTAACGTCATGTATTTCATCGACGAGAAGGAGAAGGATGAGGCGTGTCTCAGTTCGATGCACGTCCTCAGAGCCATCAACGCCTTGAAGGGTACTTCATCGGCCGCTCGACTTTATGCGGACATCGAGTTGAACGGGCGAGTCTTCAACGCCCTCATCGACACGGGAGCATCGAGTTGTTCGTGTCAGAAATGGTCTCCAAGAAGCTAAAGCTGTCACTACAGAAGACTAATGCCACATTCAAGATGGTGAACGTGAAGTCTATCTCGACCACAGAAATTTCTCCTGGAGTGAAGGTTCATATCGGCAAGTGGTCGGGAAGCTTCAACGTGACAGTGGCACCGGTGGACGACTACAAAGTGGTGGCGGGCATATCTTTTCTGTGACACATTGCTGCATGTGTCATCCTGCTCACCAACTCAATGATCATCTTCGACCCCAAGGGACCCTACAACGTTCCCGTGAGGTCGGGAGGTGATCTCAAGCAGAAGACCCTCTCCGCCATGCAAGTGACGAAGGGATTGAACAAACAGAAGCACACCTTCTTGGCGACTGTAATGTTGGAAGATCCGGGGCCCTCCACTCCAACATCTCCCAAAGTCCTTGAAACTCTTGAGGACTTTGCGGACGTCATGCCCCCGGAACTCCCAAAGTGGTTACCTCCGAAGCGTGAAGTGGACCATGTCATGATCCTCTCCACCATGCAAGTGGCGAAGGGGTTGCGCAAACAGGAGCACACCTTCTTGACGACTGTAATGTTGAAAGATCCGGGGCCCTCCACTCCAACACCTCCCAAAGTCTTTGAAACTCTTGAGGACTTTGCGGACGTCATACCCCCGGAACTCCCAAAGTGGTTGCCTCCGAAGCGTGAAGTGGACCATGTCATCGACTTGGTCCCAGGATAGAAGCCCCCTCATGGAGTCCCTTATCGGCTAGCCCCTCTGAAACTCGCAGAACTAAGCAACTCACCGAACTATTGGATGTATGATACGTTCGGCCCTCGAAGTCTCCATATGGCACCCCGGTACTTTTCAGAAGAAGCATGATGGTTCCTTCCGGATGTGCATCGACTATCGGACGCTCAACAAGCATACGGTGAAGAACAAGTATCCCATCCCCCTGGTGGCGGACTTGTTCGACTAACTTGGCGGTGCAAGATGGTTTACCAAGTTGGATCTTCGTTCGGGCCATTGGCAGGTCCGAATTGCGGAGGAAGATGTGCAGAAGATGGCGTGCGTCACAAGATACGACTCCTACAAGTTCCTCGTGATGCCTTTTGGCCTCACCAATGCCCCAACGACCTTCTGCACTCTTATGAACAAGGTATTGCAACCATTCATTGACAGGTTCGTGGTTGTATACCTCGACGACATTATGATCTACAGCCGCACCTTGGAGTTGCATATTGAGCACATTCGGCAAGTGTTCGAGGTATTGAGGCAGAACGAACTCTACGTCAAGCGAGAGAAGTGTGTCTTCGCCCAATCGGAAGTGCACTTCTTGGGACATGTCGTCGGATGTGGCAAGTTAAAGATGGATGGCGCGAAGATTCGGGCCATCATGGAGTGGGAACCGCCCAAGCGGATTTCCGACATGCGTTCGTTCCTTGACTTGACGAACTACTATAGGCGGTTCGTCAATGGGTATTCACATGTGATGACCCCTTTGACGAATCTCCTCCGGAAGAATGTGAAGTGGGAGTGGATGCCGACATGCCAAGAAGCGTTCGACACCCTCAAGAGGGCCATGACGGAGGAACCGGTGCTCGTCCTGTCAGACCACACTAAGCCCTACGAGGTACAAACAGATACTTCTAACTATGCCATTGGAGGAGTTCTTATGCAGGAGGGCATCCCATGGCGTTTGAGAATCACAAACTCAATGACACGGAGCGGCTCTACGCCATTCAGGAGAAGGAGATGACCGCGGTGATCCATTGCCTTAGAACATGGCGGCACTATCTCCTTGGGTCGCGATTTCACATCAAGACAGACAACGTCACGACTAGTTACTTTGAGACGCAGAAGAAGCTCTCGTCGAAACAAGCAAGACGACAATATTTTATGGCAGAGTTCAACTACGTCATAGAGTACAAGCCTGGCAAGACGAATGTCATTGCCGACGCCTTCAGCCGACATGCGAAATTGGCGGCCATGAGCTCCTCTCAGGCCGACATGATTGAGAGGATCAAGAAGGGACTGGAGTTGGATCCCACAACAAAGAACCTGTTTGAGCAAGCAAAGGAGGAAAAGACACGCCGCTTTTGGATGGAAGATGGGCTGATCTTCACCAAGGAACATCGCATCTACGTTCCTCTGTTCGACAACTTGCGGCGCACTATCATGCAGGAGTGCCATGACTCCAAGTGGGCAGGACATCCGGGCATCTGCCGCACTTTGGCATTCATCGAAGACAACTACTTTTGGCCAAGGATGGAGGATGATGTTGAAGCTTTCGCGAAGACATGCCTTGTTTGCCAGCAAGACAAGAATCTCAACCAAGCGCCCGGCGGACTTCTGGAACCCTTGCCTATTCCAGAGCGTCCATGGAAGGATGTTTCCATGGACTTCATCACAGGCCTGCCCAAGTCTGAAGGGGCAGGTACCATCATGATGGTTATCGATTGATTCTCCAAGTATGTCATCTTCGTCGTCGGCTCCGTAAGTTGTCCTGCTATCGAAGCTGCGGAGTTATTCATGAAGCACGTAGTGAAGTATTGGGGCCTACCACAAAGCATCGTCAGCGATCGGGATGGTCGATTCGTTGGCAACTTTTGGAAGGAACTATTCAAGATGATGGGCTCCAACCTGCATTTCTCGAGATCACTTCATCCTCAAACCGACGGCCAAACTGAGAGGGTGAATTATATCTTGGAGATATACTTGCGGCACTATGTGAGTGCCAATCAGAAAGACTGGGAGAAGCTACTCGACATCGCACAATTTTCTTACAATTTGCAGCGGAGCGAGTCGACCAATCGGAGTCCCTTTGAGATAGTGACGGGGAAGCAACCTCTGACGCCCCAGTCCGTCGCCACATCCTATGGTGGCAAAGTTCCCGCCGCTCACCGCATGGCGAGAGAATGACATGAGCAGAACGACATGGCGAGAGCATGTTTACATAAGGCATCGAAGCGCATGAAGAAGTGGGCGGACACCGCCCGATGGGACGTCAACTTTGAAGTCGGAGACTTGGTCCTTGTGAAGTTGGTCCAGCATCTACGACTAAGTGGGAAGAATCTGCACAAGGGCCTCGTTAGGCGTTACGTGGGCCCGTTCAAGATCCTGAAGAAGGTAGACAAGGTGGCCTATAAGTTGGAGCTTCCGCCTCAGATGCAACAACACCCCATCTTCCATGTCAGCCTGCTCAAGCCCTTCGTAGAAGACACTAAAGATCTCGGGCGTGGGGTTTCAGACCGCGCTCCGTCGGCCATCCGTCAGTAGTTTACTGATCAAGTTGAAGAAGTTCTTGCCGTCCGCACGAAGAATCGGAAGAAGGAGTATTTTGTTCGATGGAGCGGAAGACCGGACGCCGACACAAGTTGAGAGACAGCCGAAGACCTATGGCAGTTCAAGCAGAAGATTGAAAAATTCCAAGTTGCAGCTCCAGGGACGTCGCTGACTTGAGTGGGGGAGAATGTCCCGGGGCACGCCGAGTTATCTTACTTCATGTAATTTTCCCTTTTTCAATCCACTTTTGTACTTAGTTTATTTTCCAAGTGTGATAGTTGCAGTTTTGTAATTCTGCACTCCTGAAAAGTGCACCCCCTTGGCTTGTTCTCCACATCACACGTCGTATATGGGCCTCACGAGCCTGCGGTATAGTAAGGGGAGACCAGCTAGTGCTCCCCCAAACTTTGTAGTCATCCATATTTTCTCAATAAAGATTTCAAACTTCCCTAAAACTAACACCGTGCCTTGAGCGTGGGGATGGCAACCCACAAAAGAGCGTTCCAAAGCGTCCCAAAGAGATCAAGCATCCCGCCGAGGTGCCCGTTCATTTACGAACGCTTCCATTGAAGAAGCGGCCACTCGGGACTGAGCGTCCCAAAAACTGTGGTATTCGAAAAGTGGCATAAGCAAGCTTCCGCAAAGCAATCAAAAGAGCTTGCCTAGACATTGAGTACGTCTAGGCACCACATGGGTCATCGAGCGAAAAATGACCCCGTGACACGCGCACCGGCCTGCTCGCAAAAGTCTAAGGTGTGGTGGACTGCCCCCACCACTCAGTATATCACCCGTGACACCCTGACGCCAACTCTCATCGATGGCTGCTTCCCTGCGCCAACGACCTTCGAGACGACCACTATTGGCCTTGGTCATTCCGCTCCGCTTTGCGACCTTTAGGAGGGATGACCCGGCACCGAGTCAGCCCAAGGAGCTCCACTCCTTGACCTGCGCATCTTCTTGTCCAGAAAAGATCCTGCTACTCCAAGATCAAGCCACCTGCTCAGATTCTCTGGACAGTCTCGTCGCTGATGTGCTCCACCACATCCGATGCACTTGTGCTTCTGCATCCTTGTTTTGCCATCCTACGCCCTGACCTCCGAACAGCGTGAGGTCAAAGGATTTGATGAGTTTATCCCCTCATCAAACCCGTCACTGTGTACCTCCTGCCTCGAGATACACTCCTCGATGGTTGAACACAGTAGAGTCATCTCTGCTTCCATAGTCAGAGATCTTTCATGGAACCCCTTCTCTACTCACAATGCCTTCCTTGCAAGTTCCACCTTGAACTTTGCCTCCACGGAGCGCAATGTTGTCCTATGACCTCCCTGCCTTAGAATTCGAGCCTCTAGCTCCTCGAGAGTCTTCTGGATCCGTCGAAAGTCTTCTCCTTTCACCATGTTCGGGGCTGAATCCTTGTCTCGATCCACCTCCGCAATCATGGCTAAGAGCCGCTTAGCACGTAGGCTCTTTCTCTTCATGGGCACTTCATGATCTGCCCCGGGAGCACCTAGATGCAACCCTTCTCGGTCCATCCTCACCTCTGGGAATAAATCCACGAACTCCATGCCCAGGACGAGTTTATGATCATCCAAGTCAACCACGATGATGTTGAGCGTGCCTTCCCAACCTCCCACCTTCGCGTGGACGTCTTTGGTCGTACCAAAAATTGGCTGGGTCTCAGCATTCACGGTCTTGATGAGCCCTGGTTCCTTGACAAACCCGATGCCAAGTCACGTTGCTTCCTGTCTCGATATGAAGTTGTGCGTAGCTCCAGTGTCCACCAGAGTGGTCGTGGTATGTCCATCTACCTCGACTTCTACGAACATCAGGCCCTTCGCGGCATTCTTCACGTCCTTCGTCGGAATCGCTGCAACGGTCGTAGCCAAAGCCATAATAGACCCCTGTGAGTTGCTCCTTGTTCATCATCTGACGTAGACGCCATAGCGGCTAGGCCAGTCTTTTTGTCGCACTCCCTCGCATAATGCGGCCCTCCATAGACATAGCACCTCACCGGCTTCCTCGCGCCACCTTTCCCGGTCTTCACCACCTTCTGGTCGCCTCGCTCGCCACCAGAGCGGGGCTTGTCCTCCGATGACAAGTCCCTGACCTTGACCTGCTCGTCAAGATCCTTGTTGGCCGCATACTCCACTAGAGCTTCGGCCGCGACCAATGCCTCCTGCATGGTCGATACTTTCTGCCTTCTCACCTCTTGAGCCGCCCAAGGCTTGAGGCCTCGCAGAAAGAAGAATAGCCAAGTTGACTCATCCATGATCTCGGACATCTCCAACATAAGCGGTTGGAAAATTTCGATATATTTCTTTACGGAACCCGTTTGCTTGAGCGACGTCAACTTGTTCATAGTCACCTCTTGCGCATTGCCAGGATAGAATTGCCTCCTCAATTCTTTCTTGAAGTCCAGCCATGAGTCGATGATGACCGACCCCTTCACGACTTCCTCCTCCATGCGACGCCACCACAAGAGCGCACCATCCACGAGATAGTGCACGACTAGGCAGATATGATCCTTCTCGACCGAGATCTTGCTGGTCTTGAACCCCTGTTCAAGATTCCAAATGAAGTCGTCGATGGCCGTTGCCTCCCGCACGCCATCGTACTTCTTCGGTTCTGGGCCTACGAACTTTGGAATAGGGGTACTCGTTTGAAGCCTACTCGCATCACAGAGAAGCCCCTTGAGCAGCAACAGGTCAGTCTCCAACGCCTTGATCCACGTCTCCATGGCTACTCCCAGGGACGCGACCTGGGCGACCAGGTCCTGATGCGCGGCTGCACCCTCTCCTAGGGCCAAGCCATGCCCGTCCGACAAATCTTCCAAGATACGAACCTTCTCGTTCATCTCTTGAAGACTTCTGCCCACCGTCTCCACATACTTCTCTATGTGGCTGATGGGATCTCTGGACTTTGCTCGTGTTCCCTTCCTCTTTCCCCGATGTTCGCACCTTGGGCAGCACCTCGCGTGCCATCCTCGGTCTCTAACGAACGACCTCTTGTAGAAGGACCTTCTCCGTCTCTAAACGTTTCGAACTCTGGCTCTGATACCACGTTGTTACGCCCTTAAGCTCCTCGACTCGAACTTCAGCGTGTGGCTCGGCCAAACCCTGCTCGGTCGTCGATCAGCCCCGTTCGGACGTGTCCCGGACATGACCTGGATGCACAACGAAACACCCACCCACTCGGAGAGAAGAGAGACTTCACAAGATTAGAGGAAAACTAGAGAATATATTGAGCAATCTCAAATTGTTCAAGATGATCTTACAAGTCTTGATTACAAGTCCTTTTATAGGACCTTGGAGAAACAACTCCTGCTCTAACTTAAGAACCTAATCCTATTAGGCATGCAAGCCCCTTCTCTAAAAAACCTCCTTGGACTAAGAGTAGAAATCCAACATCTTGAAATCCTTGAAGAATTGCCCCTTCAAAGTCCATCTTGAAGTCAAACTGGCCAGGCCGCCCGCCATCTATAAAGTGCGACAATATAAAACATAAATGTAGAAGACTTTTCAAAACTAATAATCCATAATAATCAAAATGCTAAAACATCCATGAGTTTACAATTCTAATAAGTGCGGAAATATTAAAACTAAATAAATAGATCTAATGCCATGTGCAACATCTGTCTGTCACTGAGCGTAACCACCTGCAGGACCATCATCTATAGCTCTCTCACCTGCACGGATCCAGGTACAGGGAAATATTCATGAGTATAAAAATGCTCAGTACGTAGGATCTAAAAGACAATCAATATACTCAATCGAAAATAAGGTAAAATCAATAATGAGTCGATTGAGCAGTCAATACAACAACCAATTAACAATTTATCAATATGAACAATATATCATGCTATGGTCAAAAGACCAATGTAAATCAATAATAATTTTCCAGTTAACAATTATCAATTGCCTGATTAATAGATCAATATTCAATTAACAATTTTCAATTCAATAATCAATGGTTATTGGACAATAATAATTCAATTCAATAGAGTAATAATAAATTGCCAATTCAATGTCAATATATCGAAATGACCATGATTTAATTACATTCAATTCAATTCCAATTCGATTCAATTCCAATTTCAATTCTATTTACTTCAGTTTATAATATTCGGAGTTATCCAATTCAATGAGGAGCGCTCAGTCAATTAAGGGACACCATGCCACTTTCATGCAGGCCAGTGGGGGATCAGTGCCACGGCAAGCCCGATATAATTCAATGGGTTCGTATACGGTGGGGGACGAGTGGTCATACATGGGACAGCCATAGCTTTTACACTATCTGTCTCATTCAATTCAATTCAATTCAATTGGTCCTGGCTTAGTGGCAATCAGTAGACATGGGCCCAGTAGCTTTCGACTTTTATCTTATTTATCTAAAATGTCTATCTTTGATAAATTATTAATTAGGTTAAACAACACCAGGACAAAAAACCTAAATAGGCCAACAGCACAATCATCAATAAAATCGAAGATTATAATAATATAATCAAAAATCAATAATTAATATAATCAATAATTCATCATAAGACAATTATTAATAATTAAAATTACTAATCATAAGTGATCTCGATTTCTATCTATAGATATATATTTATATTTGCTGACCGAGAAATCTAAAAATTAATGTCAGAAAAATCATAAATGAAAAAAAAAGACAGCCACACATTTTTTTTCTTTCCTAACAGCAAAAGAAAAGTCCTCTCTCCAAATCTTCCTCCCTGTTCATTGCGGCCGTAACGTCAATTCCCTTTTTTTAAAAAAATATTTCTCTCTATTTCTCTCTCTCTCCATCTTCTCCGATTTGGCGGCCGTAATTCCATTCTCTTTTTTTTTCTCTCCACAGTTTCTATCTCTTTCTCTTTCTACCCTCTTGCCGCTGTAAAGATAAAATTCTCCTTTTTTTTCTATTCTTCTTCTTATCTGTACCTATTTTACGGACCTCTTCTAGTTGTGGCCGTAAAATTCTCCCATCTCTTTTTTTTCTTTCTATCGCTTGACGGCCGGAAACATTACAATGTCGAACAAAAAATTGCAACCGTAATAAATTTAATTTAATACTAAATTACATCGTAAAACATTACGGCACAACGTACCTGCACGCCTTGCTATCTCACGTCGCCGAAGACGAAGCCAAAAAAATGAAGACGAAGCCAAAATGTTTGGATCCAAAAAAAATAAGTTTCGTAACTCCTATTCTTATTTATAGAGTTTTAAAAATCTTTAATTTAACTCTAACTATAATATCTAATCTAACTCAATTTTTATCCTCTATTTAATCTATTTAACTAATTTAATTTTATTCCAATAATTAAATAAATAAATTCCGAAATTAATTAAATAATCTCATCACTAATCAAACTCCTCCCCAATTTTATTTTTTTTCTTATTTTCGGAATTATTAAACACACTAATATTAATAATAATATTTCCCAAAATAAAATAAAACAATAAAATATCTATTATTACATCCTGAAAAATCAGGGTCGTCACATAAACAATAAGAAACAAACTGGTCAATGCAATGAATTCATATACATGTCCAGATCTAATTTCCAAACCGTTTCGATTGCCCAATCGAAATAGTTGGTGTCCCACTTTTTCATTTTTCATTTTTTGATAAAAAATGGTGTTAGGACAATGACGACCTTCAAACCATGATGTAAGATGGATATGAGATGATAAAATTTCATTTTATTAGGATACTTATTTACTGTTATTAGTTATTTTTAAAATTTCTTAATAAAAATAATGATAAAGGTTTACAAATACGTGTAGACACTTTTCACTATTATTTTGTTGGGTAATCCTCAAACTTGGCTTTTTTCCCTAATTCGATCCTCCAATTTTAGTTTCTCGATATATCTCATTTAATTATTAACTTATGTTAACTACGATTCTTTTGATAAGGTATTATCAATTTACCTATTAAATCATTGACATGAAAACTATTTAAATATTAAAATGAATTAAAAATACAATAATATTAAAAAACTAGTAAAAATATCAAAATAAAAAGAAGGATGCCGACAATTGTGATGTCACAAGCGATTGCGTTGCCTCTAGGCTGATGGGCGATTAATGTCATCTTCTTCTCAATCTTCGTCCTCTTTATCGTCATCTTCACCATTGTCACAGGCAACTATCCCTCCCTAATGTCACCTTCGACTCCGAGTAGGAGTGAACATGATTCGACTCTAGACGATCAACTCACACCACATCGACGCAATTTTTCAGAGAACATTCTCAACATGATATCTAACCAATCTAGGATTAATTATAAGTTGAAGAAAATCAGATTAATTCAAGCATTGTACCTAAGAGCTGGTTTGCTCACAAATGCCTCTTCAAAGCATTCCCTCGAAACAAACGCCCTACACATTGTGGCATTTGACAAGACATAAAGCAAGCTTCTACAATACACAATCAAAAGAGCTTGTCTAGACAATCGGTACGTCTAGACACCGCACGAGTCAGTCACGATAAAAATGACCCTTACGATAAGTTGATATCAGAGTAACTTTTTTGAGATTGCAAAGAGACACATTCGGTGGTAAGGAGAAAATGACATTGAACTCAAAAATTACTCAAGAGCATGACACACAAAAAAGGACCGCTCAAAGCAAGGGTGCGTCAAATCAAAGGGCATCATGACTGCCTTCGCGTAATGCCTTGATCAATTACAATTAGACATTGACGAGATGCTAAACCATTTCGTGACACATGAGCGAGAGAGTTAAAAAATTCAATGGGAACACAAGGTTTTATGCGAGACTCATATCGATGGAGATGATGATCATGGACATGAGGCAGTCCATGGTCAACAAGCTATAGAAACATGAAGCATGTTCCGGCCCAAGATTTCAAAGCCTTTCGAGAAGAGCTCAGATGACGCCTAAATAACGAGTGACATCAAGAAACATTCATCTCACACGAACAAAGGATGGATATGCCAAAGTTGAGATCGTATAAGGGTGAAAGTTCGGCAACAGAGATCAATGTCTTTTGTGTAAAGTTTGACGGTAAATGGAGGCCTTAAATGTGACATTAAAAGCAATGATGATGAAGATCACATCTTTCTATGTACAAAATATGGGGGGCTTATGGCGGTGGTGTCACTACAACAACATGAAATGTGACAACGTTAATCTCATTGAGACGTGAGAAGAATTCAAATGATAGGTTGTTAACTATTTTTGCCTTGTCAAATTACGATTGGAGGTCAAGATCGTCTTATTCAACGTCATCCAAAAAAGCACCTTGAAGGAGTTCATGAAAGAGTTTGTCGAGCTCCGTCTACAGAACTCCAGGTGGATGAAGACACATTATTGATAATCTTTGTCAAGGGTTTAAAGTCTTGGGTTAAAAAGGAGTTGGAGCGATGAGATTGCCCAAACCTCCGCTCATTAGTCATTCGTCTAATCTCTCATTGAGCATTCCAAAATAAATGTCACACCACCAAAACCATCGAGTAAAGGGCCATGGTGGAAGAGAAAAGTTAAAGTAGCAAGAAGGTAAGTCAAATTATCAACATTAAGACAACGACAAGGGTCATCAAGATAAGAGTTTAGATAAGATAAATTCAAGAGGGACTCAACGCAAAGGTTATCTCGATGGCAAATGGTCGAAAGCTCTGACACAATGGTGACACCTATGGATGACTACGATGTCATGGCGGGTATATTTTTCTTATGACATATTGCAACATGTGTTATCGCGCTCACCAACTCATTGGTCATCTTCGATCTCAAGGGACCTTATGACATTCATGTGAGGTCAAACAGAGATATAAAGCAGAAGACCATCTCTGTCATGCAAGTAACGAAGGGGTTGAGAAGATAGGATTACACCTTCCTGACGACCACCATCTTGGAAGATTCATTACCCTTCATTCCAACGTCTTCCAAAATTTTTGAGAATCTTGAGAACTTTGCGGATGTCATGGCCCCACAACTACCAAAGTGCTTTCAAAGCACGAAATAGAACATGTCATCGACGTGATCCTATGATCAAAGTCACCATCGAGAGTTCCTTATTGACTAACCCCTCTAGAACTCCTTGAATTACATAAGCAATTGATCAAACTATTGAATGTTGGATATGTTCAGCCGCCAAAGTCTCCATATAGCGCCTTAGTTCTCTTTCGAAGGAAGCTCGACGAATCCTGACGAACGTGTATTATTTATCAGGTGGTGAACAAGCTTATGATGAAGAACAAACACCCCATCGCCTTGTGGTTGACTTATTTAACCAACTTGATAAAGAGAATTTATTTATTAACTTGGATTTTTGTTCGAACTATTAGTAGGTCCGAATTACTAACAAAAATGCGCAAAAGATGACGTGCGTAACAAGATATGATTCCTTCGAGTTTCTCATGATTTTTTTCGATATCACCAATGCCCCCAACAACCTTTTGTACTCTCATGAATAAGGTATTACAACCAATGTTGTCATGGTCGGACGGGTCAGACAAGCCCCAAAATTGGACAACTATTTAGACCAGATTGAACCGGTAAAAAATTAGCTAAAACCAGTTAAAACTGCAAAAAAATCAGTTTGAACCGCGTTTTTTGGACCAACTAATTTTTTTGTTAAGAGATAATTTAATAAAATTGTTATTATAAATTTGAAAAATATTCAAAGATGAACTTTCTCCACAAATAATCTTATTGCTCCATTAGTCTCCTCCTTAATTAATACTTGTTCATTTACTCTCACATTACTACTATTTTCATACACTTACTTGTTCTTTTTCCCTTCATTTAGTCTAAAATGTATTAAACTTCCAAGTTTAACTTATGGATTATGATTTTATTCAATTTTTTATCTCATTAATTTATATTATGAAATAAATAAATTATATATTATATTTATCATATTAGATAAATTAATTATGGATGAATGGTATAAGCGTCTTTGTTATATGTACAATATGCAACAATACTATAATATACTTAGTATAGTATAGTATAGTATTGTATAGTATAGTATAGTATAATATATAGTATATAGTATAGTATAGTATCATATATAATAATATAAAAACAAAAATTTAAATTTCTTTAATTTAGTATGTAATAAGTCTAACTATTAATTATACTATATATTTATTTATAGAATATATAATTTTGTCATAATATTTTGGAAAAAAAATAAAGATATAAAATATAAAAATATGAACCAATAGAAAACTTATATATAATAATTAAATTCAATAATATTTTATTTTTATAAAGTGTATAATAATTTTAATATCAAATCTTATAATTACTTTTATAAATTTATGATTTATGATTGTTATTTTTTCTTTTGTATAATTACATTTTCACATCAAAATATCATAGCTTGGTTTACTATATCATATTAAATATAATATTTTATTATTATCTGATCCAACCAATCGATTCCAAAAATGTTGATTACAACCCTTCCTTGATAGATTTGTGATTGTCTAAGTCGATGACATCTTGATCTACAACCACATTTTGGAGGAGCACTTCGAGCACATTCGACGAGTGTTTAAGGTGTTGCGACAAAACCAATTATATGTGAAGCGAAAACAATGTGCCTTTGCTCAACAAGAAGTGCACTTCTTAAACCATGTCATCGGAGATGGGAAGCTCAAGATGGATGGTGGGAAGATTCAAGCCATTATAGAGTGAGATCCATATAAGAAGGTTCTTGATTTATGTTCGTTCATTGGCCTGACGAATTACTATAGATGATTCGTCAAGAGGCATTTTCATGTGACAACTTCTTTAACGAACCTTCTCTAGAAGAACCAGAAGTGGGAGTGCAGACCTACTTTTCAGAAGGCGTTCAACACTCTAAGGTGAGTCATGACAAAGGAACTAATGCATGTACTATGAGAATTATATGAAGCCTTATGAGGCCAAAAAAAATTCTTATGTAGGAGGGGCATCCCATAGCAATCAAGAGTCTCAAACTCAAGGACAACATTATTGTCATATAGGCAAAGCAGATGTCCGTGATGGTACACTACTTATGGACATGGCAGGCAGTACCTCATTAGATCGTGGTTCCACATCATACAGACAATGTGTGATCAACAACTTTAAGACACAAAAGAAATTCTCACCAAAATAGGCACAATGGTAAAAATTTATGGTGAAGTTCGACTACATCCTACAATACAAGTCTAATAAAATGAATGTCATTGCCAACACCTTAAGCCAACGCGCGAAATAGGCGACCATAAGCTTCTCTCAGTCCGACCTGATCGAGAGGATAAAAAAGGGATTATAGTTAGATCCTAGAATGAAGAATTTATTGGAACAAGCAAAGGAGGTCAAGATGTGTCGATTTGGATAGAAAATGAGTTGATCTTCACCAAGGAATGTCACATATACGTTATGTTGTTCGACAACTCGTGACACACCATCATACATGTGTGTCATGAATCCAAGTGAGTGGGACATCCGAGCGTCCGTCTTTGGCACTCATCAAGGATAATTAGTTTGAGTATAATTACTTTTGGTAAAGAATGGAGTATGATGTTGAAACTTTTATGAAGACATGCCATATTTTCTAACAAGACAAAGGCATTCATCAAGCATCTCGTGGACTTTTGAAACCCGTGTCTATTCTAAAATGATCATAGAAAGATATTTTCATGCATTTCATCATTAGCCTTCCCAAGTATGAAGGGACAGGTACTGGTGGTTATGGATTGATTCTCTAAGTATATCATCTTCATCATCGGCTCCATGAGTTGTTTTGCAACTAAAGTTGTAGAGTTATTCATGAAGTATGTGGTGAAGTATTAAAGCTTTCCTCAAAGCATCATTAACGATCTAAATGGATGATTAATTGATAACTTCTGGAAGGAGTTGTTCAAGATGATGGATGATGCATTAAATTTGTAACAAATAAATTTGCTAGCAAGTGAACTAGTCGTAATAATACAGTAGAGAGTAGAGTGTCGAATCCACGATGAACTAATTAAATCTAGTCTATCCTAATAATTCACTAAGAGAAGAAAGTATTATTGTGATATGAAAATAGAAAATAGAGATGCAAAAAATTAAATAATAGAAAATAACATAAACAGTGAAGATCCTTAAGAATTCTGGATGATCAAAAGTGATGTCAACTCACATGCAATAGAAAAGATTGAACTTTTTAACAAGAAGATTCAAAGTTAATTCTTAAGACGGATTAGGATAACACACCACAAGAAAATTAGGATTTTCCGATGGACGGTTTCCGACGGATCGATATCCATCGCAATTTGCAATGGATTTAGCGATGGAAAGATATCTAGCGAAATTTTTGACGGCCAGAATCGTCGAAAATAAAAAATAAAAAATTATATAATTTTTTATATCATTTTTTATTTTTCGACAATTAGGAACGTCGATGGTTCCAACGGAAGTATATTCGTCGCAAGTTTCGATGGACAAGACCGTCGATAAATAAAAAAATAATATAATATAAGGAGTATTTTATTAATATATTTGGCGACAATTCAAACCGTCACAATTTTTTTATGGTTCTGATCGTCGATAAGTAAAAAACAATATAGTATACAGAGTTTTTTATTAATATAATTAGAGACAGTTCAAACCGTCAAAATTACCGACGGTTCGGACTGTCGATAGACTAAAAAATAAATATTATATATATGTAAATAGAATTTTATTATTATAATTAAATAATTTTTGACGGTCCTAACCATCAGTAAGTTTAAAAATAATTAAATATAATTATTATTTACTAATGTTCCGATGGTCATGGCCGTCAGTAATTAAAAATCACTCTCCCGCTTTTTTCGTTTTCCCACTTTCCCACCTTTCTACCCCTATATATATATATATACATCTTTCTCACTCTACTTCTTTTCCTCTCTCCTCTCTCTCCCTCCTATTTTACCGGTGCGATGACCTCCCGGATGACGACCCGCCGGCGACCCTCTCCCTCCCGGACAACGACTATTTTTTATTAGACTATTTTACCATGCGGCCTGATCCGTCCGCCAGGCGGTCTGATCTTGCCGCGGCGGCCGACTATTTTTTTTATAATTTAGAAATTCTTTGCAACTGCCAAAGATTTCGACGATTGCGACGACCGCCAAAATTTTTAACAGTTTTGATCGCCGAAAGTTTCGGCGGTTGCGACAAGCGCCGAAAGTTTCGACTATTTTGATCGCTGAAAGTTTCGACGGTTGCGACTGTGAACTTTTGCGACGGTTAGAACTGTCGAAACTTTCGACGAATTTTTTTCAATCGTCGAAAATCGATTTGCGACGACCATTTTTTCGACGAATATGTTTCATCGAAAATCGTAATTTCTGATGGTTCTGTAAATTACAGACGGTCAAGACCGTTTATAGCTGGCTTATTTCTTGTAATGAAAGATAACGATTTATGCACTAATCAAATTGAACTACCTTAACTCTTGAAACTTAAAAAATCTCTAATGATGAGTAAATCCATTAATTAACAGAGAACTAAGACGCATGAAGTTGTAAATCCTAAACTAATAATTATTCTAGTTGAATATAATTTATTAGACTGCGGATAATCAAGCATTGCACTGAATTACAAGACTTTTGTTATGATTGGATTAACCTATAAGTTGATATTTTATTTACCGAAAAGTATTATGCCTTGAATTTAATCACCCCAAATTAATTTGTAATGAAAACTCATAGAAAGGTTCTCTTAGAAAATAAGATTAAGCATGGCACAATCATAATATAAAAGAACTAACAATTATATTAAATTCAATGCTAAACTGGTTCATCAGAAATTATACAAATCTCTATCATAAATTAAAGGATAAAAAAAATAAAAGAATGAAGTAATAGAGCACCAACAATGAATAAAAAATAGGAATTCTTGCTTTAGATGATTTCTGCAACGATCTTGAAGCTTTGGCGCTAAGTTGCTCCTCCTTCTTCAGCAATCTTCTTCAACTTAAATCTATCTCTTTTGCAATCAAGCACGAATTTTCCTATTTTCTAGGGCCTCTATTTATAACATTTAGGTGTCCCAAGAGTTTTGATAAAGTTCAGGATAGACTTTGAGTGAACTTTAAAATCATTCAAACTTTCTTAAAATCTGAGTAAATATATTTCCTAATGATTCATAGACTTATGATAAAATTTGAAATTAATCTGCAATTGAAATATAGCTTTGTAACAGCTTGAAACTAGTCTTCTTAACGCCCCATAACAGCTTTGTAACAGCTTGAATATAGCTTTCTCACGACCTGTAATGGTGATTTCACGGCCCTACAGTGTCCAAATCGGAGTAGAAGTGTAATTTTAATGCCCCGTAACATAGATTTCAAAGCCCATAACTCGGGCAAATTTTTGGCACAAAACTAGACATTTTAACATGCCATTACAACTATTTCATGACCCTACTATTACGATTGTTATGGTCTCATCACGTCCCCTTATATTCATTTCAGCATTTATACTCTCAACTAATTTTCATTTCTGGCTTGTTTGAATTTCAATTTGAGCGCGATTTTCTTAAGTGACTTCATAATTTAATTTTCTTTCTTTTTTCGTAATAAAACATAGAATTTGGGAAGAAATTATGGAAAACGAGGCATAAAATGATGTATGCTATATGAAAATAAATCGAAATATGATTAAATGTATGACTAATTATATGTTGTATTTTGCATGCATCAATGGACTCCAACTTGTACTCCATGTCACTTGAATGGCTAGAGTTCCTGTCTCAAATGCAATAATATCTCTCTTGCATGTCAGCTTGCTCAAATCATACATTGAAGATCTTAAAAATCCTGATTGTAGAGTTTCATACTGCACTTCATCGATCATTCATCAATAATTCACTAATTAAGTTGAATAAGTGCCTGTCATAGAATTAAAGCGAAAGAAAGAGTACCTTTTTATGGAGCAAAAGACATGACACCGATACAAGTTGGGAATTTGTAGAAGTAGTGTGACGATTCAAGCAAAAGATTAAAGAATTTGAAGCTACAACGTTGAGGACGTCACCGTATTGCGTGGGAGAGTGTCACGGACTCCATGCAATGAGTCTCATGACCGTCAAGTTGTCTTATTTTTTCTTGTTCTAACTCTTTTCTAGACTCGGCTTTTGACAATTAGCTAATGAAGGAATGTGACGGGGTGGTGTAGGGAGAGATGTGATGATAGAGTACAATGTGTCATTAGAAAGTTCATATTATGATAAGTAAGTCATAAAAAATAATGAGTTGGAGAATAATTTTTTTAAAATTACTAAATAGTCATTTTTATATAAAGGTTGTAAAAAATGATGAGTTGAAGAATGAAAGTTTTATTTAGTAAGAAATTATTTTACACTTTATTATATATAAATTCTTTATAATATCTATATAGTAATTTAATTTATTATTATTTCATTTTTTTTCTTTTTTGTTTGATTCTAATTTTTCATCTATTTTAAAAAGTAAAAAATGAAAGATTTATGAAAGAATCATTAGAATAATCATTAATCTGATCAATTTACTGTTCATATATGATGGAAAAAGATTATTTTCTAATGTAAGAGAGAGAGGGGGTTTAATTTGGTAAAAAGAAAAAGATTGTTTAATTTGATAAGGATTATTTTTTTCACATCTTTTGTTAGTTATAATTTAGAAGGTCATAAATGATATTTTAAAATAATGGAAGCCACATAAATAATTATATTTATTATTTAGAAAATGAGAACTTTTGAACATTATTAATCTTCACGGAATCTCAATTGAGATTATGGGCACGCGCATATACACCCATTTTATCGAAATAAACAAGGTGTATTCTGTCAGTTAATTGCTAGGAACTTTCTTGCATGATTTTTTTAACTTTAGCTAAAAGTGACGTAAAAGAAATAAAGAAAATTAGCATTTAACCCTGATTAAATAATATAGTTAAATGTTCTAATATATTTTTTAGAATTATATATAAAGTAATTATCCACATACCACACATCATAAATTTGGTAATGAAATCCTGAATTCAGTTGCCACTAGTGGAGCAATCAGATTGAATGTGTAATGTTTTTTTTAACCTTTTTCGATGTCACAAACAAAATGGAATCGAATAAGTTCCACAATAAAATGAGTCACAAACTGAGTCATGACATTAATATAACAAAAAAAAAGGTAAAAGAAGTAAAGAACTCTCACAGTATATATACATATATATATAATATTGTTCATTGCAAAATAATAATAATAATAATAATAATAATAATAATAATAATAATAATAATAATCTAATTTTTTAAATGAATTAAATGTAAATATGAAGTAAACATTGGTAAAAAAAGCCCAATTCTAATATCAAAATTTAAATTTATAATTATAATTCACAAGAAATTATATAATACATACATTTAAGATTTGAGAATGAGTATTAAATTTTATTTCGACCGTTTATCCGTACGGGAAACTTTTGACATTATCCATTCAATATTCAGCTTCCTGTCAGTCAACGTCAATCATTCAATAACTACACCACCAATTATAAAAGAGTACGCAACAATTAAAACCTAAGAAAATGCTTAGGTGCTATTCAATTGCAGAATAATTAATTCAGAAGAATTAATCCAGAATTTTTTTTATTTCAACAAAATGAAAAATATAATAACTTTTAAAATATCGATCCGACAAGATTAAGCATTCATCGTGAATCATATGGTGCTTGTCTCCTCGTAATCTTAATCCACCTTACCTTTGGAGATATTATAACGATTAAAATTTTATTTCATCTGTTAACCTGCAATCAAACAGCACCTTAGGAGCTCTATTAGGAAACACGCCTCAAATGATTGATATTATTTGAGGGATACACTCGTTAATTAAAGTGTTATATTTGCCCACACAACGTAGGAAGCTTCTTATCTAATTAAATGGGCTTATAATGGGTCGAATCGTGGATAGTGCGCGTAATCGTTAGAGTCATACATATTGAATCGTCGGCTCTATTTTTCAAAATATTACTTAAAAAAAGTCGTTTGATAAATACGGATATTAGAAGAATATAAAGAAATATATAAAGATCCATTGATATTAGATTGCTTGAATAAAAAGAAAGAGTACGTGCAATTCTCTATCTATTAGTTTGTTATAGTCATGTTTTTTTATTTTATTTCGTTCGTTTCTCAAACGTTTTTTTTTTGTTAATTCTCTTCATGTATATGGTTGATTCTTCAAAATCTTAACCGCGGGAGGAGTAAAATTTAAATGGATAGAAAATATATGTGTAGAACAATCGAATTTAAATAGGGGGAAATTAAAAAGGAACTTGAGAAGAAATAGAAATTATACTCCCTCCCATCTTGCTTTAACGGCAGTTGTACATGTACATGATAGCATCACATAATTCATTTGTGGAGAAAAGAGATGACACACATGTATCACATCAGATCGGATTCAATTGGCCGGCACGTTTCCATTGTTTTCTGGGGCGAACTCTTCGATACATCCAGAGGTGCACGGGGGGGCAACAAAACGTGACCAGGACGCGCATGATATGATGCATGACCTCTGATGATAACATGTGTGGAAACATATATCCCTACCTGCCTACCTCAAGGTCTTTAGTGGAAGAAGTGGAAGTGAAAGTGGAATAATGTGGCTTCAATTCAACTCCCTACCTTTCACTGTATATATTTCTGATCAGCCCTTGTCGTGCAGATTCATTCCGGGGGCCCAAGGGATCACAAATCTTTTATCATTTTAAAATGGAGCACCATGTGTACATGATGAATTGAGCTAGAATGAAGTGCATAAGTGTTAGAATGAAGTTCAATTGAGCTAGGCCTCAAAATTAACATTTTGTAAATACAAAAAATAATTTCTATCGATAAAGACATGGGATGAGTTCAAAAATTCACCGTGCGCTTGTACAAATTGAACAATCGACGCCCTTTTTCAAATATGGGACCGACTATGAAAAAAGATGAAGAGCTAGGGTTGAGCTTAACTAACGGTGATGAGATCTTAAAATCCTCTCATCATAAAGTTCAATTCCCTAATCAATTGAACTGCGCTTATTTTTAATTAAACAACTTCATCTCCATCCTTTGACTAAGGTTTACTTTTCGGCTCTCTTGCAAGAATCAATTAATTAAGCTGGTAAACTTGATTTATTTTTTGGATAAAATATGAATGGGAAAATTGGGCCATATCAAACATATCCCTTATAAATTAAGATGGCTACAGAAAAATGATGAGAACAATAAATTTTAAAGGAATATATATATATATATATATATATATATATTCACGCGTCTAAGGACACCCTCAATTTGACAAGCTGATCATATAACTATATGTAGTTCCTAGAATCCATGCATGCAGTTTGCAGGAATCGTGCAAGCGCACATTTTTGTTTATCTTCTCGTTCTTTCTTTTCTTTCCCCTCCTCAATGTGTCAGTTGTGCTATCACAATAATTTATATTGATTTCAAATTTATGTTCAGGAAACGATAAGTTCTCTCTCTCTCTCTCTCCCTCCCTCTATTTTTTTCTACACGTCTTCACTAAATTCAGTCTAACGGTCATATGATGGTCACAATTGACTGGACTAATTAGTGTTCCTTCTCCTAGATCCGGGAAGGTTACACAACATGGCACCGGCATTTCAGATATGTAATTATATAGTTAACATTATATATATATATATATATATATATATATATATATATATATATATATATATATAACTTAGGACGCAAGAGATGAAGGTGCGTGTTGACCGACCGCGGAGAATGGAGATTCCTGACTCCATGTTCTCAGGGCCTGTGAGCCCAGATGATAGATCGTGATCGTGATACCTCTTGTTGGATCCTCGGAGGCATAATAATTGGGCAACCTGCCAAGCCAACAGTCAAATATACTATTAATATTCTACTACTATTACCACTACTACTACATGTGTAGACTACAAGAGCTCCAAGCAAGCCACAGTTCGCAGACGAATCATATACAGATGTACACATGCATGGCGCTCCTCTGAAAAAAAAAAAATTTGCATGCATGCATCTCTTTGTGAGTTAGACAGCCATATGTGATAATGTCATGGAGCTGTGGCTTTGATTTCAACGACGGCATGAGGAGACGAGAGAGATGTGATCCAAGTTGCCCTTTGCCTGATTCCAAATCCAGATGGGCCCTGCCGCGGCTCGGCCTCGTGTCCTTGGGGATGGATGGAGTGTAGTGGCTCTCCACGTACGCCCATTATTTATTTTTCCTTGGCATCAATCAATGGCTATTGGCTGTGGCTACTAGATACATGATAAGCTCACTTAATGGAGGGTGGATTGGGGGATGGCGGGAGGATCACCTTCTTGTCTGCCTGACTTGATTTGCTGCATTCAGAGTCCCCAGTAGTGATGAATTAAGCCAGTCGCCATAATGTACATGATTAGGAGGACTTGAGGAGGGAGGAAGTGCACCATGGCATGAAGACATCGATCCTGTGCAGTTCTCCATTTAGATAAGGAAACATCATGATCTTCCTCCCACCACCGTCGAAAGCCGAAACCGGCATGTTGCATGCACCTTGCTTGTTTTGGGTGCTGCGCCCGGTGCAATCAAATCTCTCTTTGGAGATCGGTCCATCGTCACGAGGGCAGACAAGAGGAAAAAAGACATTGGCTTACGGTGGTGGAGTGGTGGAGAATTGGTGCATGTGGTGCCGTCTTTGGGTTCATGTTAACTCTGAACGCCCCACCACACATCACCAATTGGTTCCTGCTCAGAATGGGTAACACGAAGAGGAAGGAATCGTCTTTTTAGTTACTAAACTTCGTAGATAATGAACTACAATTGCGTACTTTAACTACTTAAGTAATTAATTAAGAGCTGCAGTTGCTGCATGAAACCTTCAAAGTTAATGATGAGACAAGAACGGGACAAGGATTAATCATCAGTTCTGAATGTAATGATAAAAGTAAACACAAAAAGAAGGAAGTGGCGACAAGGGGGCGACAGATCTCTGTTTGTTTAAGCTGGTAGAATCCGGGTATATAATGGCATGACTGTTATTTTTTAGGTGGAGCGAGAGGGTTCAGCTGATCATGAATCTGCAATCTTGTTCTGCAACAAGGCGACATATGTCAGATTTAGATTCATTTAATTCATGTTAACATGTGTTATAACTGATCATCTCCTAAGCAGTTGCACTCTTGCACGTGCTACCTGTCAGCTCGATTGATCGGTTGATGCAGAGAGAGAGAGAGAGAGAGAGAGAGAGAGAGAGAGAGAGAGTGTGTGAGAGAGAGATTGTATACGCAGATCTCTGCGTGAATGTTGCTGCTGCCTTGTCCAACACAAAAAGATGCCCATTTCTTGAAACCAACGGCCACCTCCAAGGGGAAAAAAAATGCTCAGCATCTTCTCATCAGTTGGAACCGCGGCAGCCTTCGTATCTTATCAGTCCAACATGCATATATGCAAGTGGTAGCCAAAGATTAGATCATACATCTTTCGGTACATCTGTATTTAATAGTAACCATAATTTATCTTTGTTAGTATTTATCCTTTTCATGTTATTATTCTATTTCATGTTAGAAATAATGTTTTGAAGTTCATACTTTTTCACGTTTCACTTAAAATTTGAATTTCATTAATCAGTTATTAAAGAATACTATCAATATATTTGTACCTTCTTGTTTTACCCAATGTTATCAAAACCGGACCGGACCGATCGGTTCAACCGCGAATTGGTCGATAATCAGGTTCGATTTGATATCAAAATCATTTTTTTATGTTGAACCGGTCAAAACCGATTGAACCGATTCAACCCAGTTCAAATTAAAATTTGAAAAAAATAAAATTTAAAAAATGATAAAAATAGGAAAGCTAAGAAAGAAAATGGAAAGGAATATGAGAAATGTAAAAAAGGAGGGAGTATGATATGTGTAAAATTAAATAGGAATTAAAATAGAAAATGTAGGTATTCAAAATTGATTAACATTAAAATAAAAAATTATTAAAGGGCATAAATAAAAGAAATAAAAAGGAAAGTGTTAAACAAAAAAAATAATTTAGGATAAAATTTATTAATATAGCATCTAGCATTAATAAATAATAGATACTAAATTAATAATAATCTATTTATATGTTAATCATTTTTATTTATTATTATTAATTTATTAATAAATAAAATTATTATATTAGTTTTTAATATTTTTAATAGGTTATTAGTACAATATTCATATATTATATCATATAACTTATATTATATCCTTATAATTATTATAAATAATATTATTTTAATAAAATATAGTTCAATCCGATCGAGTCCGATTAGATCGATCCAACCACGACCCAGTAAAAAATTCGGTCTAGTCGCCGGTCCGATTATGAAAACATTGGTTCTACCCAAGACTTAGCAAATTTATTCATAATGCATAACTTATTTTCATTTATTATTGTTTATCATTTGTGATTTTGCAATTTATTCTATTAGATTATAATTTCTACTTATATTAATTTCCATGATTATAAATATTTATCTCGTGCAATATGCAAAACAGTAAAATATCACATTTCATGCTCATATGTTTTTTTCTAAAAAAAATCTTTCATTTTTATAATCTACATCTTGAAAGTATGTTTCACCATAAAATTTTTCCATTTTGTTGTGATTTTGTAATTAATTATTTCATACTCCATAATATATTCTTTCCTTTGTTGTATTACAAGCTTTCTTTACATGATATTTGATATTAAGGGAAAGAACCCACTTATCCCATATCAAAAAAATGAAATCGTATCTCTCACTTTGATCAGAAGGATGTATATTTATTGCTGCTTCACCCTAGTAATTCTTAACACTGGTAACCTCCCGTATAATCCAAAACATACAAAAAAATCTACTTATTAATACCTGTATATATATAATATATGAAGGACATGGCAGAACAGAAATTGATCGTCAGATTCCCAACCGGACTATGTATTGCAATAAAACATAAATAAAACATCTCATAATCTATACAGTTTCATTTCCATTGTATTTAAAAACTCACGAAACAACATTTATGCAGGTCATAAATGTTAATAAGTATTCGACTATTTCTTTTTTCTCAGTACGAGTTACAGGGCGATCGTTGTCTACGTCCTATATATGTAATATATTCCAAGCAGACGCCATAGTTTCAATGGTTACAGCTGTTGATGTGTTTATAATCTATTAACCATGTCGTCCTGTGGCTATATATATAATATATTCCTTAGCTATGCAGCACTGGAAATCTAGAAAGCTACTACGTACATGTACAAAACATATTAATCTTTTTTCTCTTCGTCTAGTAGTACTGTTCATGACAGCACACAGTAATTATATAAAACTAGCGATTATAAATGCAGCTGCGAGGTCGCCTTAAATCTTCTTCTACCCGTTTACATTTTGCATGCGATTTAAGCTTCACCCCTCCGAGCCCCGAGGTCAAAAATGGAGTTGGGAAACGAGAGGTGGTGACCAAGGACCGAGTACCGTACCAAGGCCTCGTTGTAGTACTGGGAACAGGAGGAGAAGAAGGGAATGCATGCATGCAGCAGCATCAAAGACCTCTCTCTCTCTCTCTCTCTCTCTCTCTCTCTTTCTATATGTATTTGAAAGGGCAAGAGCCGCAAGACAGAGAGGTAGGTGATACGCATATATATTTACAGGTGAAGGAACTCCGAGAAGTTCAAATAATAAATGCATGCCGGTGATCAGAAGTAGCAAGCGATACGTTCCGACTTTTGAAGCTGTTTGGCAGTGCAGTGCAGTGCCGGAGATCTTTCTTGTGGAGTGTGTTTATGAATCGATCGACAAGCAAAACGTAATTAATATTTACAGTACAGTGTGCGGTAAAAGTGGGTCAACACATTAATTATGATTTTTGTAGATGCAAGCAAGCGATTAAACAAGTGCCCGTATATATCGATCAAAGGTCCAAGCTTTTGAACTGCTCGGGACTCGCTGCCGGCACTGCACTGAGTGCATACTCATGTCCATTGGATCTTGAGCTGTGATGGGGTCAAGAGGAGGAAACACGAAAAGAGTGCTCTTAATTAACACACACTACATATATAATATATTAAAGGTTGCTTTGGGTCTTAATTCGATGCATGGCGTTAATCTCCATGATATCTTACTACAACACAGTCTTTGTATTTTGCAGCATTGAACTCAAAAGTGTCATGATCATCGCTTTTCTTGATCTCTGAATTCATGATCCATACGGAGATGAGGGTACCCATGCAGGCTTTACTTGTTGAAGTTAACGAAAGTATCAAAAAACCCTCTTGTCCAAGGAAAAACAAAGAACATGGATGTGTTGGTGTGGGCTCTTGATTACACTAAGATTCATGCATTGTTCGGAGATTAGACTAATCGTGCAATAAGATATCATATAGTGATCACTTTCAATTGTCCTACCTCTCTTTGTTAGCTTCAATCACGCTAGCTCTCTCTCTTCTCACAAAGTTCCAATTACTACCACTTCAATCAATTATCCTTCATCATCAAACTCATATTTCCTACCTAATTGCATGCTTTATGACCAATCCCTGTCGGACAAGAATCCAGCTAATATCCAGAGTACTTATCTGATTGATTTTTGGGAAAAAAATGTTTGGCGCAATGGGGAAGTGTTAAAAATCACTCTTCTTTCGACAATTAGCAATCAGGCTTGATATCCAACATCTCATGTTAATTATATGTAACTTGTAGTTGGAGAAGTGCTGAATGTTTTTTTTTCCATTTACCTTAGCTTTTGATCTATGGAATTTGAATTTGGAACTATTAATTCTAGCACTAAAACTCGAATTGATGAGCCGGCTCTCGCTAATGGAGGTGCGCTGATTTGGTTACGTAAGGTAAGATCATATATATCTCCCGGTAGATACGACGATATCGAATATATATCTTATCTATCTGGCCAACTTTTGCCGTATCTAATTTAACCTGGTCCCCCAAAGGTTAAGGATTACAGATTCCTAACGCATGCTTTCCTTCATAATTATGCATTGATCAGATCACGCAATCAATTATCAATTATCATATATTATATATTATATATTATATATTATATATTATATATATTATGTTTGAGAGAGAAAGGAGAGAGAGAGAGAGAGAAAGGAGAGAGAGACATGGACTAGCTAGGATCACCCTGGTTCGTCCCTATTATGTAGTAGATTAATTATCGCGAAAGGCATAACTCGTCTCCTTATCTGCATCACTTTTCATCTGTAAACTTCTTGGGACCCTCTCCATCTTTCATTTCTCTTTTCATAAATTTTCTTTTGTAAAGATTCTTCATCCGGCAGGTCCAAGTTAAGGGCGCTAAATGAACCCTTAATGATGATCTCAAACACCACCTTTGACACACACGATAACAATATATGATATAAAAAAGGGCAGGGGAGGGAGGGAGGGAGGGGGGGTGGGGGGGGGGGGGGGGGGGGGGAGATAAAATGTTTTACAGGAAGCGAATCTGCACTCCCTTAACACCATTAAAGGTCGATTGATGGGAGGCAAAGATTTGTTTAATAGTGGCACAAGATCCTCATTTGCCACCTTTAATTAATTACACATTTGTATCAAGTTTTATATTATATTATATTATATTATATATTCTAATCCTTTAAATTAACTCGTACAAATGCTCTTAACTAATTTGAAGTGTTCCACATGGTTTGTCTCCTCTCTGAAAATTAGAAAAAATTAAGATTACATATTTACAGCATAATCATATAATTATATTACTGGCTAACGATCCCAGCCGAGAGGAGGACGTCGAC
The DNA here is from genome assembly GCA_030549335.1 of Pontederia crassipes. Taxonomy (NCBI): domain Eukaryota; kingdom Viridiplantae; phylum Streptophyta; class Magnoliopsida; order Commelinales; family Pontederiaceae; genus Pontederia; species Pontederia crassipes. The sequence goes on along the minus strand of CM060189.1, from coordinate 25,898,152 downwards.
CAAGTCTTTTTTAAGGTTACATAATATATATATATATATGTAAGTATTAAATAGTACTTTATTAGTTAAATTAAGCAGTTGGCTAAATTGAGTTTTTTTAAGTTAGATGATTAAGAACCTAATTAAAAAATTTAATCTTGCAAAATTCAGAACGAACAAAGTTGCATAATAGTGTTTCTCAAAGCAAACGATTAGAAATGAAACATGAGTAAATCAAGGGTTTGACATGTGGCATATATATTTTCACGTATAGAAGAAGAATATATTGCACTTTATATATTGACGTGATCTATTATATATACTTACCCTCAATTTAATATATTCTCTCTCTCTTTCTCTTTCTCTTTCTCACTCCCCCACATCCCATGGGCAGGAGTTCCACCACCACCCACAACCACATGGTATTGCGTCCAAATCCGGCCATTAATCATTACATGTCCACTTAGAAAGCCAAGTTGGAGGAGTCATTGGGCGCAATAAAGGGAGAAAAAAGTCATGGCATCTTATCATCATGGTTAAGACGGAAAGATGCAGCAACAACAGCACAGCAGCAGAATTGCTAATGGGATTCTGTGAGATCAAGCCTGAATTTGAGGTATTTGGCAAGCCAAACCACAAATTTAAAAGAAAAAAATAGATGTGCGTTTGTGTATTTTTGTGCATTATTTATTTGGAACTTGGAGCTCATAATTCCCCCACAATCTCATTGGAAATGGGGAGAGAGAGAGAGAGAAAAAGAGAAACAAATTGATGTGAAAGGATCCAACTACAACATTGAAGAACAAAATTGTCCAGCGACTACCACCTTCAACAATTTAAATTATTTCCACTGACCCAACAATCTGCACCCGAAACCATTAATCATGATCAAATTCCGGAAAGAAATATTTATGCTAACATCTAAATTACAATTATCAACTCTAATGACCTTTCGAAATTCATTATTAATAGAAAAGTTTATTATTTGTTCCTAAATTCGAGAGAGAGAGAGATGGAATCCAAAATGAAAGAGGTCCCCAGAGAAGCATGGAGGCCTCTTAACTGTCTGACCAAGTAATCTGAGCAATTAAGGAAGATACATGGCATTTGCAGGGGTCTACACAAATTTTTTGATTGTACTAATTGGATGATTGATTTGATCATAATTCAAAGCATGGATATATGGTTGCCATTCAAACATTGAAGTCATATAATGCTCGGACCACCACCAAATAATTACTATTAATTTAATACTTATTATATTTCTCTAACCAGATCTAATTTTAAGACTATTCAAGTGATTAGCACTCTTGATGGAATGATAGCTAACGACTACATCATTTTTTTGTTCTCAAAGAGAAAAAATGAGGTAACACTTCATGAACCATATATATGATTTATTCCATTAACTTTATGATAATATGCTCCACAAATCAAATTCAAGTTGATCGCAACTATAAAATTATCTCAAAATTACCACCGCAACCATATTGACTATTTAGGTTTATAGGTTTATATGATGTATATATAGCAAATGTGAAACACGTTGCTCCTGCATCTTTGGTCCTACTCCTACATATATATATATATATATATATACACATATATATATATATATATATATAAGTTAATGTAAAATTATACGCATTGGATTGCCATGGAGATTTGTTATATAAGTTAATGGGCAAATATGGTGGCTTTCTGTTATTTTACTTAATTAATGTATACTTTTAAATATTTTATATGGTAAAGCTGATTCGTGATCTTTCTCTTAGTAGTGTTTATATCCAGAAATGTAGATGGTGGTGGTTTCTTTTAAAAGAGTATGCATGACGATAATAAATTACTTTCCAGGAACGTTTTGTAATACTTTCCATATTTGTGTATGTATTCTTCTCTTTGATTTCAATACCTACCAAAACTTGTTGACTAATAAGATTTTATGTGTTATCAAAATTTATTAATAGATAACAATCATCACTTTAATTAAGATCTATTCATACTATTTTCGATTGAAGATTGAATTAGTCGAATATTAATAACGAAGCGCGAAAAAGGTGCAAAATCTGTTATTAATTTCAAACCTAAAGACGACTATATATTCATTGCACAGTGATACGATGACGATTTGAAGCGTTAAATAGAATAGATAAACGGAGCAGGCACACAGAGAGAATGATGAAATCAGTTCACTACCAATAAATCAAGTATAATGGTAACAAAAAAAACCCAACAAAATCATAACAAAAGAATTTTTTTTTGGACATCTCTTCAAACATGAAATAAGCGTAAAAAGCTGTGCTACATTTTTTTTCGTTCTTATATGTTTATTGTATGTGATGATAATGATGCGTAATAAGAAAATATCATATAATGCATTTATAGGTATATTAAATTAATTGAGTCGATCGATATCGTAAAGTGAAATGGAGATGCTATTTTTGAGTGATAGTTAATTTAGTTTAATATTGGAGCTTAAAATAGTTCAGCAAAACCTTCCACTTTTATACAACAACAGTTGATTAGGCAATTGTGCTTGTGAACATGATGAAGTCTCGGTTGTATATGAACGTTCTTTTGCCTTTTTTTCCCCATTTCATTAAGTTACCTCCAGACTTAATTAATTACTAGCCTCAATTAATTCGCACCGAATCCCCACTATTATTGCTCCTTGCTTGCGCCTAATTACTGTTATTCCTCTTCCAGTGAGAGGAGGAGAGGAGAGGAGAGAGAAAGATCAGGTGCGTGATGTTAATTATATTAATGAGGCCCCTCTCTATTGTTCCTGCGTTGCCCATTCCTTTCCACACAATCACTTGTTTGAGCCATTTATAGCGGGGAGGGAGAGAGAGAGAGAGAGAGAAAGAGGGAGAGAGCACGAGACAAGCAGGGGAAACTGAATTGAGAGGAAGGAGTCCCTCCCTCCTCATTCGGTATTAAATCTTCGCAGGCATCCGGTTTGATGCCCACCTGCCTTTCCTTCCTGGCAATTCGATCCTTGATTCCACCATCAATCACCTTGAGGAATCAGATTTAGGAGATTTGATACCGCTTCTCCTTCGTTGCTGTAAGCTTCTGATCTCTGTTGTTCCACTCCACTGCAACTCCTCTTAATTTCTCTCCTCTGTTTTCACTCAACGGGCGGTGTCTGCGTGTGTGTGAGACAGAGCATTCGGCAAAGGCTGCCATCGCAACACTCGATCACTTTCTCTTCCGTCGAGGTGCGAGAGAGCATTCAATTCGGTTTACGGCTGCTCTGCGGCGCGCGGTTGGGCGTACTCGACGGAACAGCGACTACGACGACGACAACGACAGCAGCTGCGCTGCCGCCGCTACTCATTAGCTGCAGTGCTGCGAGCGCAATTAAAGGCTCCGGAGTTCGGGACCAAGACAACGCGGAGCCACACACCACGCAGAGAGTGAGGAGGAGAGAGAAAGCGAGAAGTAAAAAGGTAGCAGCCGTAGGACTCTGCTCCTTTGTCCTTTTTTCCCCTTTCTCTCCTTCCTTCTCTCTGTCACTCTCCTCTGCAGTTACGAATTGCCCGCGTTGTTGTGCTGTAAGGAGAATAAAATAAGTAGGCACAGCCTTCGCTTCGCTTTTGCCTCTCCCTCACTTCTCTAATTCAAAAAAAGGGGCCTTTTTTTTTCTAATATCTCTTGTAGGGAAGTGAAGGTGGAAAAATTCTATCGTTTTTCTCTTCCGCACTCAGAGCCTCATTTTCTCTTCTTTCTCACTCTGTTCCACCTTTTCTTTTCTTTCTTTTGTTTTAGAAACTTTGCATACTTAAAACGCTTTGCAATAAAGGAGTTGCGTTGCTTTCTAGTCATAATTAAAATCTGGTAACCTTCTTCAGTTATTTATCTTCGCTTGTTGTTGTTCTTCTATATCGTCGTCCTCTTCTCTCCCCTGGTCCTGCTGCAGGACTCCTTCCTAGCTCCATTACTACTGTACTGATCTCGTCCTCCGCTGTGCTCTTGTCCAGCTTTTGACAGGTCCAAGACAAGATGACGGGGCAGAAGCAAGTGGAAGAGGCCATCGTGGCTTCCGCGCTGAACGAGACGGAGCAGGATGCGAATGGCGTGGCCAAGGGCGAACTCGAAGAGCAACAAGAGGCCATGTTTAGCATGAAGAGCTTCCTCTGGCACGGCGGCTCCGCGTGGGACGCCTGGTTCAGCTGCGCGTCCAATCAAGTAGGCGCTCTTTGTTTCCTTATTTTTTACAGTTTGCTCACGAGGAGCTCCATCGTTTGATCGTTCCAGACATGATGTATCGATGACGCAAACGGATTCATGTGTTCCACATCGTAATGTGCCGCAGGTCGCCCAGGTGCTGCTGACGCTACCGTACTCGTTCTCGCAGCTGGGTATGCTGTCGGGGATCGTCCTGCAGCTCTTCTACGGGTTCATGGGCAGCTGGACGGCGTACCTCATCAGCGTCCTCTACGTTGAGTACCGCACCCGGAAGGAGAAGGAGAACGTCAACTTTAAGAATCACGTCATACAGGTTCCATTTTTGTTTTCGTTAATCTCTTTTTTTTTCTGTCTTTCTTTCTCTCTCTTCTTTTCCTTGTTTCTTCTTCTTCTTCACTCAGTTCCTTGCTCTGCTTTGTCAATCCTCTGCAAGTCTCTTACTTTCTTTGTTTTCCACCCAATCACTTGTTCCGCCGAACTCAGATCAGATCTACCGTCTACGAGATTAGGAAGAATATTAATTAGATCACGTCCGCTGCCTACCTGCCTGCCTCTTTCAGCATATTTTGCATAGTAAAATTTGACCTGTACCCTCTATCTATCGTCTATCTCAAAATCTATCAAGCTAACAACAACAAAGCCTTATGGGGTCGGCTACATGGATCGCTATTCGTTGATCCATGCGATTCGACAGGAAGAGTGACGATGGAAGAGTGACGATGACGCCTGTCAATACATTGTCACTCAATTATTGAGAAAACATGTACAAATGAAAATAAATGGGATTTGGATGCAGTGGTTCGAGGTGCTGGACGGGCTGCTGGGGCCTTACTGGAAAGCCATTGGACTCGCTTTCAACTGCACCTTCCTCCTCTTCGGCTCTGTCATCCAGCTGATCGCCTGTGCCAGGTATGGTATTATATTATCTACTGGTCATTAAATTGAATCGAATATGTGACTCTCTCTCTCTCTTTCTGAGTTAATTATATATCTTAGCGAGTTAATTATATATGTTGGTGATATAACATGATGATATGCACAGTAACATATACTACATAAACGACCGGCTGGACAAGCGGACATGGACGTACATATTTGGGGCTTGCTGCGCGACGACGGTGTTCATCCCCTCCTTCCACAACTACAGGATTTGGTCCTTCCTCGGCCTCGGCATGACCACCTACACCGCCTGGTATCTCACCATCGCCTCCCTCGCCCACGGACAGGTGAACGGGACTTCTTAATTAGGCTCATTTAATCGAATGTTAATTACGCAGCATGACTAGTTAAGGTAGTTTTTTTATTATTAATTGCATGGGTAAACGTCATAATATGTAGGTGGAGGGCGTGACGCACTCGGGGCCGACAAAACTGGTTCTCTACTTCACCGGCGCCACCAACATTCTCTACACTTTCGGCGGCCACGCGGTCACTGTGTAAGTCAGACACTGGACTTTATGTAATATGTTAATTTACTGCTAGTATGTACTGACCGGCTAAGTAGAGTAGCACAGTAGTAAACGACGTCAGTTGGCACAGCCAGTAACACTGTGCTGAGAGAGAGAGAGAGAGAGAGAGAGAGAGAGAGAGAGAGAGAGAGAGAGAGAGAGAGAGAGAGAGAGAGAGAGAGAGAGAGAGAGAGAGAGAGAGAGAGAGAGAGAGAGTTGCTGAGCTTCTTGTAGCTCTGCTGCAGGTGCCACTTTTCACCATCTTTCTCTCTGAAACTTTATCTCACGCATGTTTATCTTTCCTGTCGTGGTCTTGGCGCTGTGATTAGTACGTGCATAGGTGGAGCTCGAACAGGTTTGTTGTGCAGTGGGCCCAAAAAGTTTCTCTCCACCGCACCTTCTGCGGGGCAGCTTTTGTTGAGTGATGGGGTAGACATCGCCTGGATTTGGAAATCATTCATTCCCCCATCCTCCGGCCCCCAACCCTCGCCAACTTGTTTTGCCTCCTCAAGCACCATTAATAACCCCAGTTACTCTCTCTCTCTCTCTATATATATAGTTTTAGTTTATTAAAAAAATATTGATTCAAGATGTCCTTAATGTTGACAAGTGAAGAGAAAAAAGGTTCTTTACTGAAAACAAAAGTTTATAATGGTTCATCAATGTCACTAGTAGTAGCAGTAGGAGCAACCAGTATTAGAAGCAACAAAACTTGGTTGGGCTGTAAGGATCTTGTGGCTGGCTGGTAGGCGACTGTTTGTGATAAGTAAGTTATGATGAAAGGTGAGGGCCTGAGGGTGGATGATGGTGGTGGGCAGCTGCTTAAATAGGAGTAGAGTGTGTGGTGGGATGGTGGGCATGGCGACTTGTGACTGGTGCGCACGATGATATGTGCGTACTCTCTGGTTAGTGATGGTAGAACCCAAAGATCAAGATCAGAACCATGGCAAGTGCTGACCAGCTGGACAAGGTTATATACCAAGTTTGAGGAGGAAATATGATTTCACTCTTTCACCTTTTTATTATGGTAGGTTTAGTTAGCCGTTGAAAATTTGTAAACATCGGTGGTCCGGAGATAGGTACTAAAGGGGGTCCCAGAGGTCTAGTGAACCACATAACTTTGGCTCGATTTAGATCAAATTTGCAATCAACAACATTCAGGTTTAGCAGGTAGAGTATAATCGAATTAGTCAAAGTTTAAATTTCTTTTGCTTGTTGTTAGATTGAGTATAATCAATCCAAGCTTATACTTCAACTCTTAAAACATTGCCGTTGTGAGAAATTACTTTTTAATATTATTATCTTGGGTTGAATAAATCAGGCATCAAAGTACCTTTTATCTTCCATTAGATTTAGTATGATATCTGAAGCAGCCAAAGTTCATAATCTTGTTCCACCAAAAAGAATCTTTTAGTGGCTATGGAAAAGTACGGGGCGCATGATGATTGATAGGAAGGAAGCATAAAAAAGTGGAATTTGTTATCTTTCTCTCACTTGATAGCTTAGCTTAACTAGTTGATGATTGTAGTCAGTGGCTGTCCTAAAGGATTGAATTGGAGTATTGCGACTCCCCCCCTTCCATTCTGCCAAGGCACCAAGATAATAGTGGACCACATCAAAACCTCTTCCTCTCTCTCTTTCACACAACCACCTTGGCCTAATTTAATCACGTCCTCTGCCTGCATACTGTGAAAGATGAGAAAAGCTAATCGATTCTTCCTGTCCTTCCTTTACTCTGCTATTGGCTAATAATCAACTGAGAACCTAAGCGAGAATATTGTGCAAGACACAAGAACTAGTCGGCTCATTTAATTAATGGCATGCATCTCCTTTACTTCAGATAAATAGATAGACATATAAAGATAGATGCTCTCGGGGGGCCTTACTTTGATCATGTCTAGATCTCGACCACTGAAGTGTTCAGATCCAGTCACAGGCGCAAACACATGCATTATTGTACTGTTTCAGCGAAGAACAGCTGCGACAACCTATGTGATCAGTCTATCCATCGAACTTACAAATTAATTAATTAATTAAGTTGGGGGCATGATTGGTTTCGAGCTTTGTCGCACAGCTTGCTGTGTTGTGACACTTGATCGCTAGCTGCCTTACTCAATAATTACCTAGCTTCTCCGTGTCCCATTGTCATGTGCTTGTCGGGGCCGCGCTCTGTTGCATGCGCTATTGTTTAAAACTTCTGTCCACCAGATGAGTACTTCTGACACCCGACCACGTTCAACTCGAACGTGGATCGAAGGAGAGAGAAAGCGAGACAGGTGTGGATGAATCGATCGGGGATTAAATGGAAAATAAACTAGCAAACTGTTTAATTAAGTTTAATGATCTGGCCGCCTGTCGTTGATGGCATTTTGGCAATGCTGTTGGTGATGTGTGTGTTTGCAGGGAGATCATGCACGCCATGTGGAAGCCCCAGAAGTTCAAGTACATCTACCTGCTGGCCACGCTGTACGTGTTCACGCTGACCCTGCCGTCGGCGGCGGCCGTGTACTGGGCCTTCGGCGACCAGTTGCTGTCGCACTCCAACGCCTTCTCGCTGCTGCCCAAGTCGGCGTGGAGGGACGCGGCCGTCATCCTCATGCTCATCCACCAGTTCATCACCTTCGGTTTCGCCTCCACCCCGCTCTACTTCGTCTGGGAGAAGGTGATCGGGATGCATGACACCAAGAGCATCTGCCTCCGCGCCCTGGCGCGCCTCCCCGTCGTCGTACCCATCTGGTTCCTCGCCATAATCTTCCCCTTCTTCGGCCCCATCAACTCCGCCGTCGGCGCCCTCCTCGTCAGCTTCACCGTCTACATCATCCCCGCCGTCGCCCACATGCTCACCTACTGGACACCCGCCGCGCGCCAGGTATCGCCATCCTCATATATACTTATTACTGCTGCATACGTCCGCTAATTGTGTAGTTGTGACGTCGTTTTGTTGCTCCCCCGTTCACGTCGCCCAGAGCTGGCGCTTTGAATGCTTTGACTCGCTCCCCGTCCATTTCCCATGATTGATACATACACTCGAACTTGGATCCACTTGTTCTTGCTCTGATCAAATCCTTCCAAGTTCCAACCACCACATTAAATGAGATTAGTACTAAGGAAGATCCAACGGAGGATTTGCTACTGAACACGAAATGCAGTAAGAAACCTGTCCGATTTGCTACTGATCAAGATTAGTACTGATCCGATTGAGTATCCAAAAAAAAACCTATCTGTCCCCCACAAGTTGCATGCCAAGTAAGAAATCTGGCAGAGTTTTGCTAGTCGTAAATGTGTAATAAAAAGAAAAAGGGAAATATGTATATCAGTAAATTACTCGCTTGAGTTATCTACTTCCTGTTACTTTTCGATTAAGACCTTTTGAATATGACTGACATAGACACAGAAAGTAAATGGTGAGGAGTTCCTTTCCATGGTACGTCGTCTCCACGTGCCTGCCATCTTGCTCTTTGGAACCATGCTGCAGCTTGTGGCACTTGAGATTTGGATGTTTCATGTTTAAATCGGATTTGTCATCTGTTTTAATCGTCTTCTCGGACATAACATGCAGAATGCTGCCGAGAAGCCTCCCAAGTTCCTGCCGAGCTGGACGGCGATGTACGTGATCAACGCCTTCGTGGTCGGATGGGTGCTGGTCGTGGGCTTCGGCCTCGGTGGGTGGGCGAGCATGACCAACTTTGTCAGGCAGGTCGACACCTTCGGCCTCTTCGCCAAGTGCTACCAGTGCCCCAAGCCGCAGCCGCCGGCCGGCGCCTTGGCGCCGCAGCTGCAACCCCATCACTGATTACTGCTAAAACTCTTTTTTTTTTCCCACTTTGGAAGGCGCCCATTATTAACTTCCCTACTTATACCCACCCCAAAGAAGTGAAGTGTTGGATTAGGCTCTGGTTGTTTCTCGGTCAGCTGTGACATGGGGAATGAAAGGCATGATCAGGCATCACGAACGCTCTATACAGCCCTCCACCATCTGTGTTTGGATGCCTTCTGTGATGTCCTCGTGGATTTTGTTTGTTGTAATGGGTAATGATAGATGACGCCTTTGGCTATCAAAGGCGTAGGTCAATATGTTAAGTTTGGCAAGGTAAAACTTCACTCTAATTTATATCAGTCTTCAGGGAATGATCATATTCTAGAAGAAAGAATATCATGTAACTATAATTGCATAAGTACCACCCAAATCAAATGCGATAATGGAAGGCAGTGAGATTTGTTTAAGCATTTGCACAAAGTAGTAAAGCAACTTAACCAACAACAGTCCAAATAAGATATCGAATGATAAAAAATAAATTAATTGGTCCACAGAGAACAGCACAAAAAAGAAACTAATTTGTGACAGAAAAATTTGATGAGCCAAATGAGAATAGAGAGCATCTATCTTATATATATATCGGGCAAGTACTCTTTTTTTTTTTCGGTACATCCGGAGGCTCATACACTTAATGTATGAAAATTAAAAACTAAAAATAATAAAAAATATATCGAACATGTGACCTCTTGATCACGCCCTTGTTCCTTCAACATGTACTCTTTATACTTTGAAAAGAAGGCTTTGTGATATAACAAGAAGTCATAAATCTCGATTCATATAACACCGGCGGATTCAACATAAATGTTTAACACCTTGGAGACTAAGATATTTATTTGTTTGACAAAGATTGCTCCATTTTTAATGACAAAGAAATCTGAGTTGATTGTAGAAATTATGTAAGCAAATAGATGTTAACGCAAAATATGTAATTTAAAAGGATCCAAAACTTGTTCTCCCAAGATGTCCACAATTCGTTGTAGGAATTCATGGACGTCACTCCCAAAAACTTAATGCTTGAATTAACTATTAAGTTTGTCAAGTCTGCCACACTACATAATGAGTCGAAAGATAATCAAATTAAAAAAAGTTGAAGGTTTTATAAAGAAAGGCTATATTTAAGAAACCTTAGCCCATGTGTTGTCCCAAAATTATTAGTTCTGTATAAAGATGAAAGGTGGCAAAGGCGTGCTAATAGTTGTAAGATTAATCACATTACTATCAAATATCTAGTATTGATTATGCGGTTGGATGATATATTAGGTATGTTGAATGGTACCAAAATATTGTCGATGCTCAATCTTCATAGTGAATAGGACCAAATTCAAATTACACTAGGAGACTAATGAAAAACTGCATTCAAGATAAGATGGATTGCTGAATAACTTATGATGCATTTTGAATTGTTTAATGCACCAAGTACATTCATGAAGCTCATGAATAAATTCCTCAAACTTTTCATTAAAAACTTTTTTGTAATGTTTTGATAACATCTTAGTCTATAGTCATGATGAAGAAGAGCACATGAAGCACCTCCAAGAATTTTGAAAAGTATTGTAATAAACTTTGCGTCAACTTTACGAAACACAAGTTTTCTATGTAAAAAGCTATTATTCTTTAGTTATAAAGTTACTTGTAAAGAAATTAAAACGGATGACGAAAATGTCCAAACAATAATTTGTCAACTCCAAAGGACGCGAGAGAGGCGTGAAACTTTCATGGTTTGATCACAATTTGTCAAATATTCATGAAAAATTTCAATAGTAGAAATGAAACCATGGGCCATGTTATATCGACATGGACCATGTAGGTCGGACACGAACCATATTGTTCTAAGTTACGAACCCCTCATCCTTGTCACAATGGCAAGTTGTGACGGGACCTCTATTTTGTCGCCACGAGCCTTATGTCATGATCATTCTTTGTCATAAGTTATGATCAAAATTTTCTCTCTTCAAAAGTTGTGACCAACTAATTTTTGACGTGACACCAATATGAATACTTTCTATGTACCTTTGTTTTTTCGTGACCGCTTGTGATGTTGTGGTGGAAAGGCTGCTATCCCCTATTGGTATGTTGCACCGTGTCCATCGAGTAGTCATAACTTGTTTCAGCTCCATCTGTAGGAAGAGGAAATAACAAGATGGAGAAGATTTGCATGGGATGGTTGGGGTATTCATGAATCAGATTTGACTTGACCGACCCTCTAACTCGACCTGATCCAACCAAATGGCCGGGAATAATGCCCTTTTAGAAGGTTGAATCCAACCCAATATGACATTTATTTTATTTTTTCTTACTTTTCATTATTTAATATTTCTTTTAAACCACAAAAAATTCAAATATTTATATAATATTTTACACCACTAAAATAATTTATTTTAATATTTCAACCTTTAAATAAATTATAAACTTGAAAGTTAAATAAAAAATAGACAAAAAGTAATATTCTGCTTCCATCATGTTGTAACTTGCAACCTCCATCATTCCCCCCATATATCATCTCATCATATGATCTTCTCTCATATGTACAATATGTAACACTCCAATATTTCAATAGGGGTATAAAGTGATTTGCTAATTGAATTAGCAAATATTAATGGATTAAAATAGATTAAAGGAGAATTTGAGAAGGAATAAGAGTACAAGTAGAAAATTTTGTCTTCATCTCCTTTATATAGATATTTCATTAACATGGATTTTGCATCATTTAAACATCGTATGTATAATTATGGTGGTCGAAAAATCGTGCCGGAGCATGATTTATCGTTGACGACAAAACTCGGCCCGAGTTTCTTCAACACGACCCGGGTTTCATCAACATGACTCAGGTTCTGCATCGACACAGCCTAGGTTCTATAGAATCCGAACTGAGTCAAATTCGAACACAAACGAATAACATATAATGAATACGGTCTGTGTTCAACCTAGTTCCTATTAACACGGATCGTATTTATTTGAACCGATCCGTGTTCAACCCATTGATCGGATTGAGGTGAATTGGCCGATTCGACCCCGTTTCACCACACACTCGACCCAAATTTGCCCTGGCCGAGGCTAATTTTGATAGCTGAAACATGGTCTAGGTTCCACTCGACGCATGCTGAATTCTAGGGGTAAGACAATCTAATTTCTGATAGTTTATTATATATTATTGGATTATTATTGTTGATAATTATTCTTGATCATATTATTATCATATATGGTCACATTATTATTATTCTGCTCTTGATATTGATTATATTACCCCATTTCATCATATTATTGATCCTAGTTATAATCTTATCTGATCAGATTATCATATCATTGATTCTATTGTTGTTATCACGCTCGATCATGATATTGATGCATTGAATTTGTAACAAATAAATTTACTAGTAAGTGCACTAGTCGTATCAAGTAATAAAATGTAGAGTAGACTGTTGAACCCATGAGAAACTAGGTAAATATAATATATTTCAATAATTTACTAGGAGAAGAAAAGAGCTTTGTGATAAAAATAAAAAAAATAAAAGTGCATAAATCAAATGATAAACAAATAAAATAAATTGGTGTTGAGTCTTGGAAATTATGAATGATTAATGTAAAGATAAACGTGTATGATCCTTTTAATAGTTGAGTTATAATAGAAAATAATAGTATCAATTATTATGACGGATTTTAAAGTATTGACTTCTCAAGATGAGTAAACCAAACTATTTTAACTTCTAATGAAACTAATAATCGCAAACGACGAGTCAATTATTAATCTTACAATGAGTCAAGATGCATTAATATGTATCTCTTATACTACTATTCACTCATAAATCTGGATAGATCTAGCACAAACGACGAGTTATCGAACACGTGTTATGTATGCTTCAACTTAAAAGAAAAAGATCAATTATTAAAGTAATAATAATTCTTAAAACTAATCACTCCTCTTATAAGTTTGTAATCTAATCTCAGAAGGCAATGAACTCAACATGCATAATCAAAAGAAATCGAAAAGTTTAATTAACTCAACTAATAAGATAGTTCAAACAGTTTTCCTTCTTGAAAAGAATATAAAATATATATTACAGAAATAATAAATTATAAGAACTAGGTAAAAGAGCATTCAAATAAAAGATAGAAGAAGAACTCCTAGTCTTTGGGACCTCTAGACTATTGCACAAGACAAACGATGAGTTGCTACACAATCTTCTCCTTCGATTGATCTTCAAGCCTTGATAAATTCTTCTCTACAATAAGGCAAGAATTCTTAGGTCTTAAGTACCCAAGCACCACAACCACCCATTTTACTGTCTCATAGGGTCTCTATTTATAATCTCTAGGTGTCCCAAGGGTTTTGGTAAATTTTCTATTTGATTGAGAGTTTTCTTATGTTAAAACGATAAAAATTTCGAATAGGCTTTGATTGGACTTTGAAATCATTTAAATTTTTTTTTAAATCTGAGCAAATATGTTTTCTAATGATTTATGAGACTTAGGATAAAGTTTGGAGTTGATATGCAATTAAAATTCTCGAGAAAAGTTGAAGAAATATCGAAATCAATCTTCGTAACGCCTCATAACATCTTTGTAATGGACTGTAATATGAATTTCACGGCCCGTAACACTGCTTTTACGACTCTTATAGTGTCAAGATCGGAGTAAAAGTATAATTTTCATGGTCCATAACTTGTGCAGATTTTTAACACAAAACTAGCATTTTACCGAGTCATTACAAGTCTATAACGCCTGTTATGGTCATTACAACTTCATCACGAGCCATTATATTTATCTTTGCTGATTTCCTCTTATCCATCATCGGGATAGCAGTGCCGCCATCAGAAGCGCTCAAATACTCTGACTTCATCCTTCCTAACTACTACTACAACTAATCATTGGTACTAATTGGAAAAATTGCCCTTTGAGATGTAATTGAATTGCATTTGTTCTTGTTGATATGGTTGACAGATGAAGGTTTTGAGGACTGGTTCCAGAAATAGTTTCTCAGTGCTAATTTCCAATGGATCATTCATCCAAATTTGACGTTAATTTTTTTCTCTATATTACAAGTATAATGAGCGCTCTATGCTCATTGAGATTTAAAAAAAAAAACTGAGTTGGGGCGACTTGAGATCTGACTCATAAGTACGGACACTGGAATCTTATTTAGAGCCTGTTTCACAATAGTTGAAAAAAAAACATAGATTTTAAATTCCTTTAGAAATTCACTTTTCAAAATTTGATTTCTTTACCTATTTTTTTCCTTTGGATCACATTGATCATTGAAATTTTTTCTTTCATGACATAATAAAAAATAATTTATTGATTAATTTTTAAAAATATATATTATTAAATGTATTGGATAATTATAATATTTGATACTATATTTTAAAGTTAATATATTAGATTAATATTCTAAATATATGGAGCTCTCATCGTCCAGAACCCCAACGACATATGCTAGGATCTTAGCACCTTGGTCTTCCATGACTTAGTCTTGCTGATGCAGAGATCGAGTAGCTTGCAGGAAAGTTGCGAGAGGAGGATTGGAGGATAGTGATTATTTCATAGGTGAGAATTGAGTTCCTTTGCTTATCCTTCCCCGTCGACCACATCACAATATATTTCTCCGATCTCCTCCGCCTCACCTTCGACACCGCGACCCTCTCGCCTACTATTGGGAAAATTGTCTTCAATCAATCCAACCTTCTTGACGTCTGACTCGTATAAAGTGTGTATAGAGAATATCGCACGTAAGGGGAGGCGTGGGCCTCTAAGACATATGTCTACCCTATACTTGGGTGTGTTACTCTTGAATACAGAAAAATATATCGAATGAAGTTTTAAAATTTATAGTCTCTCAACACTACCGAAATGTGATCCGCAAGCGTACGGTGCATCATTGTAGTGTTTGAAGTTCGATTCACAGAGAAATGGTGTTTGCGAAATCTTCGAGAAATTCTTCAGGACCAACTCATTAAGCAAAGGAAATGCTGAAAATGAGGAAAGGAGGATAAAGATGTAACATAAAAAGGAACTAATTATTTTTATTATTTTCAAGATGTGAAGGAGAAATAATACAGAGATAATAGTTAATCCTAGAAAAGTGCGAGACAATCAATTAAAAAACACGTGCTGAGGACTTATGTCAGGTGCTTTTGTTAGAGGACTTAAGGTTATTTAGTTCAAAGTGATACAGGGTAAAACAACTGAATGCCTCTATACGTGTGTATTTGGTCAATCCTGATGGGGAAGACACTCGACTTTGCTACCACACTCTCGTGTTGGTGGAAAACATGTGTTGCACACGTGGAAGGGGTTCATAAGATGGATACAATCATCGCTCTCGTGTACGATACTCTAAATACAGATCAACCTTCTTTTCCTTTTTGGGTTTGAGTTAGAGCCTCATGTCCACTTAATATCAGGCACTCAAGAGAAATACACTTAAGGCAAATGGACTTAGGTCGGCTCGCGATTGCCTTAGTGGAATACAGATGACCCTACCGGGCTGAATGCAAGGGACTAGTGTATCATCAATACTGTTTAGACGATTTAAGGAGAGAGAAAAAATCGATTCAGGAAATACGATTTAGGATTACTAAAAATTCTTCAGAAGCAACTCATTTGTTATCCGCCATATTCGGGTCGTCGATTACAGATGAGGGTAAGAGAATATTCCCTCTCAGGTAGAATTTTCTAGAATCAAAGACAACAATGACAAAGAACGAATACTCTTTGAATCCGTGTAATATCATTTTTTGCCAGAAACTCAGAATACGCATAACCTTTTTTCAGGTCGTGGATCAGAAAGTGAATGACGTCTAAACCAAATCATGAAGAATCACCATTGCTAATTCCGTAAAAGTTCGAACTACGAACCATTGCATGCTAAAGCTCGAATTCTCTACGTTCGGTCATGTAGAGCCTCTAACGTCCCTATGGTTGGGGGTGAAATGCAACAATGATTCAAGAACTCCCCCTACCTTACAACTGCGAGGAAAATAGGGAAAACACACATGGAATCGTCTTCACCAAAGCTTGATTTCTTTACGTTCGATCGCATAGAGCCTTTTAACATCCCTATGGTCGAGGGTGCAAGGTGAAGACTTCACGTGCTCAAATCCAAATACAAATTCGGAGAATAAGAAGTTATGCAATGAAACAGAGATCAAACTGATATAATTTAATAGGAAATGAAACTCCACATTCGGTTCAGATCATGAAAAGCGATAAGATGAAAGCACGGCTAAAGAACACAAATCCAAAACACATAAGGCACCTCCCGACCTCAGTAGGGCCGATTAGTTATAGTTCACGGAGGAAATACACATTTTCCCACGAATCGCCATTGGCATTGTTCTCTCTAACTCTCAATTTTTTTTGTAGTCCAATGCACCCTCTGGAATCGCCTCCACCTTCTTCGTTAATCCTCCTCTCCTTTTGTAGCTATCATTCTTCCTTACTGTCGGATCTTCTCCTCTCTGTCTGTTTGTTCCCTGCCACCTACATTCTGTCGTTAACAGCTTTTTTGTGGTTCCCGCCGTCTAGGAAGCTTCCTTGCATGAGAGAGTAAGGGACAGTTGGTCCCCATTTGTGAAGTATGTTTTGATTTCTTTGACCCTTTTTATTGCCATGAAGCAATTCCTTCTTCATTTATGGAGAGGGTAGTGTATGGTGCATCGCCCTCTTTACCTATCCCTTGAAGCTTTGTCAGTTTCTTGCATGGTGCACTTACCCAAATGAATTTTCAAGCTAATCAAAAGAAATAGAGGTGATACGTGAATAAATATGGATGTAGAGAATGTTTGAAGTGTATAAAATTAGTGTTATGCATATGTTTACGCAAAGGAATAAACATGTTATGGTGTTGTATGCATGCATAATGATGGTGAAAATATAAATCATAATTATTCACATCAACGTCTTTGAAGAGGCCTCACTGCAGCACTGTGAATGAGAGATTCTAGAACACAAGCAAAAAAAGGAAAAATAATTGAGGTTTGCGTGATTTTTTTCCTTTGAATGAAGAGAATATCCGATTTATTACTTGTTAATCTCAAACGTCATTTTTGATTGTATTTCAAAAAAAAAAAAAAACCAACGGAATGGCCATTCTCCTTCTTATGCATCCAAACGTGCCCTTATAGGTACATTCTCCCAATCCTTTTCTAGCTCACTTTAAATTTTGATTTGAACCGTAGTATCCTTTATAATAATCTTCTTTTTATTCCTTTATTTTATTTTCCCCTCATTTTTCAGAATTAATTATATAAATATTATTTATATTATTATTTTCAGATTTAAATAACTAATACTATATTTTAATTCGCTTAAATATATTTTTAACTTAACACTCATATTCTAATCCTCATCGGAAGTCAATTATAATATACATTTATATTTTGATTACAATTCAAATTTAAACTTTAATCCTAATCTAATCAAGTTTTCTTATTTACATTTATTTTGGTCTTTCAATTGTTTTGTTTCCTAACCAGCCATTTTTTTTCTCACTTCTTCAACTCCCCTTCTGTCTCACTCAAAAAATAATAAAGAACCCTTGGTTTGATCTAACTTAACGCGTCAGCATTCTTTGAGCGTGGCGCCGGGATATGAAGTATGAATCCACCCTCGTTGGACTATCTGACTGGCTAACTCCCATGTAACAAAATGACGGGCAAAACTCCCAAGTCTAAAGCACGCTTTTTTTCACCTTTTCTTTAGTTCACACGTGCACTGAACAATACAAAAGATGCAAGCATGCGTGCACGACTGCATGGCTTAATGATCCTCATGTGTGCTACTGCTGCACTGCAGTCTCCCAGTCTCCCGTCCCGACCCCCATTTGCCATCTTTCTCATGGAGTCCTGCGCTCCTCCTCTTCTGCCGCTGCTGTTCACCTTTCTCCTCCTTCAGTCTCCTCTCCACTACCACTCTGCTTCCGCTGATGCTGCGGCGATCAGCAGCAACGCCACCGACCGCGCCGCACTGCTTGCCTTCAAGGCAGCAATCACCCACGGCCCTCATGGCTCCATGACCTCATGGAACGAGACAGTCCCCTTGTGCCGGTGGGACGGCGTTGTGTGCAGCAATCTTGGAGGTGACATCAGAGTCACGTCTTTGACCTTGGAGTCCGTGGATATCGAAGGCCTTTTATCTCCGGCCGTCGGGAACCTCACTCACCTCACCAAACTTCTCCTCCCGGTCAACCGCCTCAGTGGCGCCATACCTCCGGAGCTCGGCCTTCTGCGCAACCTGCAGCAGCTTAACCTCAGCTTCAACTCCTTCAATCACCCTATTCCTCCCACCGTTGGGTACCTTTCGTCTCTGCAACTTCTTGACTTGTCGTCGAATCATCTCGTAGGATCCATACCAACTTCGTTCCAGAACCTTGAATCTCTCCGTGTGCTTGCCATTTCAGACAACAGCATCAGTGGTCGTATTCCACCCGTGGCAACAAAATTCTCAAACCTTAGCTATCTTGATCTGTCGAACAACTTGCTCACCGGGGACATTTCTTCCTTGATGAGTCAGGTATCCCTCACTGTATTGAGCCTATCAGAGAACAATCTCACAGATGGCATTCCGAATTCTCTTGGGGACCTCGTGTCTCTGACACGTCTTGAGCTTTCCAGGAACAAATTCAACGGCATGATTCCTTCCTCAATCACTAACTTGTCGTCTTTGAATATTCTTGATTTATCCCAGAACAATCTCGAGGGAAGTCTGCCAGAGGATCTCGGTATTTTCACCAGCCTTACATTCTTTCATGTTGCTGTGAATCGACTCTCTGGCAACATTCCCTTGGCCCTCTACAACATAACTTCTTTGCAGACTTTGAGCGTTTTGAATAACCGGCTGTCCGGAAGGCTTCCGAACGATATAGGCAATACTCTTCCTTACATCGAATTCCTCAACATGACTGGAAATCAGTTGGATGGATCCATCCCAACCTCACTGAGTAATCACTAGGGAGCAACCAGATCTCCGGCACCATACCACCGGGCATTGACAAGTTCGTCAACATGGAAACTTTAGGCTTCAACGAGAATCTTTTATCTGGAAGCATTCCGTCGTCTATCGGGAAACTTCAGTACCTAGAAGCATTGAAGTTGTATGACAACAAGTTATCCGGCGAGATCCCTTCTTCCATCGGGAACTTGACTCGATTGAATATGCTCTACCTGCAGAGCAACGAGCTGGAGGGCGAGGTACCTGTGAGTCTGGGCAACTGTCAAGGTCTTAGTGCTTTAGGTCTTTTTAATAATCACCTTGGCGGTTCCATCTCGAAAGAAATATTTAACATTCCTTCATTGTCAATATTTGTCAGCTTGGCAAACAATCACTTCAGCGGGAACTTACCGGTGGAAGTTGGTCGCCTGCGCAGCATTCGGTTGTTGGATGTCTCAAATAATAGGCTTGCAGGCGGCATTCCATCGAGCTTAGGCGATTGTCAATCGCTGGAATTCCGCAATCTAAGTCGCAATCTCTTTGAAGGAAGGATTCCTTCGTCGTTGGGCATGTTGAAAGGCATCAAACGCCTCGTATAGTAACTTGTCTGGCCCTGTCCCAGATGTTTTAGCGGAGCTTCCCTACTTGGAACGTCTAAATTTATCTTTCAACAACCTCAGTGGGGAGTTACCGAAAGATGGAATTTTTGCCAATGTTACTGAATTTTCGATCGTAGGAAACAAAAGAATTTGCGGGATTTGCAGTCTTGCCTGAGCCAAGCATCTAAGAAAGGGAACTCCCTAATTCTCATTGTAGTTATCCCAATCTCAGTGGTTCTGGTATTAATAGTCGTTTTGCTTCTTATTCTCTATTTGTTCGGGAAGGCAAGGGGGCGTTCTTCTTCTCTAACAACTTCGGCCAGTATTAAGCACAGAGTGAGCTACATGGAGTTGCTGAAGGCAACTGACGAATTTTCTCATTACAATTTGGTTGGTGTTGGAGGCTTCGGTTCCGTTTACAAGGGCGTAATGAGCGATGGCGAGATTGTTGCAATTAAGATACTTAATTTGCAATAGCATGGAGCAGCAAAATCTTTCATGGCAGAGTGTGAAGCTCTAAAAAATATCCGACATCGCAATCTCGTCAGAATCTTAACAACATGCGACAGCTTGGACTTCAGAGGTAATGCATTCAAAGCTCTAGTGTTTGAGTTCATGGCCAACGGGACCTTGGACAAATGGTTGCATTTGAAATCGGAAGAGAAGCTGCACACCAAGAGATTAAGCCTTCTTCAGAGAATAAACATATCGATTGATGTCGCCGATGCAATGGATTACCTTCACTATGGCTGTAAGACGCCAATTGTTCATCGTTAACTGAAGCCAAGCAATATACTCCTGGACGGTGAGATGATTGCTCATGTCAGAGACTTTGTCCTAGCAAAATTCCTTCACAAGGGCAACAACGGGCATTCATCCACTTCAGTTGCTTTCAAGGGTTCTATCGGCTACGTTGCTCCAGGTAATAAAAGAAAAGATCGATCTGTCTTTTGATTTGTTCATAGGTATGAATTTTATGATATACATGGAGTTGAATGCAATTTGCAGAGTATGGAGTAGGAGGACAAGTCTCCACTCATGCTGATGTATATAGCTACGGGGTCATCATTTTGGAGTTGTTCACCGGAAGGAGACCCACCGACGACATGTTCAGGGATGGGCTCACCCTCTGCAAGTTCGTCGAGGAAGAAATCGCCAAAGGATCTCCGGTCACCAGCATTACGGATCCATCGTTGTTGACACGAGAACAAAATGGAGATATGTTGGATGTTCTCGATGCAGAGGAAGCAAGTGAAAGAATGACTCGGTGCTTGGAATCGCTGATGTTGGTTGGTCTGTGGTGCACCAGGAAGTCACCGAGAGACCGCTGCACGATGAAGGAGGTGGTGCGCAGAATGGATGCCATCAAAAGCCAACTCCTCACGAGGAGCTCAAAGGCAAGATAAGAAGGAAATGAATTCATTACCTATCACTTGGTGATTTAAATAAGGTAGCCACCACACTAGCATATGATTTATGTCAATATGCCATGCTAAAACTATTTAAAGGCGCAAATTTTATTTTTAATCCTAAAATGTAATGGGCCATCGTACAACTCATCTTGCGGGCTACAATTTACCACTGTTACATATCTTCCCTCGAATTAAGATCAAGCGACTTATTAAAATTCAGCTATTTGTGTGATTTCTTTCTTGTTCGGCTAGCAGGGCTTTCTCTCACACACGCACATATACATTTGTCACTGTCAAACAAGATAAAAGAGCATCAGCGTGCTCTCTTCTCCGGCCAGCAGTGCATTTTCTCTCATTCAATCTCTATGTCCACAGACATTCATATGGCCTTGAAGAATCTCGATGGATTAAAGGTAATTAAATAGAGAATTTAAAAAGGAATAGAAATATTATTAGAAAAGAATGCAACGAGAAAGGAAAGGCTACTCCTACGGAAAAAGAAATTAAAATTTAAGTAGGATTAAAAATATGATTAGAAAAAACAAAGAAAAAGAAAGATTAAATCATTTTAGGAGTATGAGTTATAATTAGGTCATGACTAGGGATTTTAATTAAATTTGAGATGTAAAAAAAATTTAATGGACACATGACTCCTAAATAATAAAGAATTGAGAGTTTTATGTCTTATAAATATTTCAACCATTAAATAATATTTATTATTATTTTAATCATAAAAATAATTGATAAAATATTATGGAATTAAATAATTTTGAAAATTCGAGAAAAGAAAGAAATAAAAAAGATACGATGAAAGTAGAGTTTGATTGAAAGAAGTTATGGAAGAGATAAAAAAAATTTGAGTAGATGAATTTTTTATAAGTATATTATGAAATAATTAGTAAAATTTAAATTTAATTAAATCTGAATATTTAATACATAATGATTAATGATTGATGATCATGATTAGTTAATAATTAGTCCAAAGTCCAATGTGAGTTAAAATCCTGATTAAAAACTATAAATAAAACCTAACGGGTGGCTATAAACTATTGCTAGCCTTCAAAGGTTTTTGCACCATGGTCGAGAATTTTTGAACCTTAGTAGAGAGGAATCATCAGTCCGTGAATAGTGACAACTCCTAATCATTAAGCCCGTGAATGGTGACAACTCCTAATCCGCACAATAACTTACTTATGAATCGTATTGGCCATACACCCTAGGTGAAGAATTTCTCTCTTTACACCAAGGTTGTTAAAAACTAATTTTAATATTTAAAAACTTACTAATTTACGTATCTAGGGTTCAAAAACGAGTTGAGTCGGGTTAAAAACGTAAAATGAATTAAAATTGGATATACTTCCGTTTTAACACGGTAAAAACGTATGCATAGGTGCATACAAACGGTTAAGTAGTTAATACTAACCGGTAGGCATGATGATCCAACTATTGTAGGTCGTAGGTTCGAACCTCCATGCCAATATATTTTTTGACAACATTTGTTAGTTTATTATACATAAATTCTACATTTATTATTTTTCACTATTATTTTATAATAATACTAAATTTATTTAAAACTTTATAACAAATTAAAATTAAGATAGAAAATCGGATAAAAATATATAATTTATTATAAATAATTCCAATGAATTATGTTTATTATTTCATTCATTGGACATAATACTTAAATAAAAATCAAATCATACAATTGAAAAAATATATAGTGATAATAATAATAATGAAAAGAAAATAATAATATTTTAGACAAAAAAAATTAGACTATATTAATTTTCCTATACATTTATCTGATTGTATATAAATTTATTAATTTCATTATATGAATTTATCATACTTCAATTTAATTTATATATATATACTTTCCTTAATAATTTTAAAATAGATTTTTCTACAAGTTTATAATTTGTGAAATTTTATTCTCTATTATTCATGTTATTTTAAAATTTTATGTATTTATTAATATATTTTTATGTGGTTTAAAAAATATTAAATTAATATTATATCTAAATACTATGTATTTACGTATCGAATCTACGATACGAGTTCACTCCCCCTAAACCGAACTTAGGTGGAAACTCGAACTTGACAACCTTGCTTTACACTAGCTCCTTTGTAGTTAAAGAGAACAACTATTTTGTCATATCATCTCATACAATTTCTTTTGGGATTTAATGATATGCATGTGGGATATCGATTTTCTTGATTTTTCTTATATTCATGTGCCCTCCACTCATTGAGCTCATAGTGCTCACCCCTCATTCTCTATTCCTTGCATGTGATGATTGTTAAATATATTTTATGAAAGTTGTGGTTGGGGATAGGCTGTGTGAGGAAGGTGTTAAAGACATACAACCCTTGTTATTCATCTCTAGCTTTATAAAAAACTTTTAAATGTGTTTCAGTTTCTACTCTTGGAATTTTTTTAGGAAGGAATTTAGATTTTATGACTGCATGTCATATTATATCGATTGGTTGGATATTTACATTTTGTGCTACTTGATGTTGAGTTGAAATGCTCCTATACTTTGTCGCCATGGTACGGATTTTTGTCCCTTTTTGTCATATGACAAATTATATCTTGATATTGATACATTGTATGTACATGTTACCATTTTGGCTATTATCTACAACTTCTTTTTGAATCACAACTTCCACTATTTATTATAATATCATTATTTCACCCCTCGTGATGGCTGGCCGACGGGGTTGGTCGTCACAATTACAATGATGACCCAAGAACCATCTAGTAATTTATTCTCAACATACCTCTCAACTTCAACCTCGAAAAGTTGTTGTACATGGAGAGCCACCACCGCCTGACGATGACATCAAATTAAAAACGTAGGCGTCATCCAACATCGCATCTGTTGATCCTCACCATGATGAGTATTTACGATCACATTAATTAAACCTCATGATATTGTTCATTAATTGCTTATTTATCAATTGTAATCTAATCGATCATCTCATATTAGTCTAAGCATATGTTATATCAAAGTCGAGCTAGTGACTTTAAAATCAGAGCTATTCTTTCTCAACCCTTAACTCATAGTTTAGATCTTGTTCATAATTTAGTTATGTTAAATTGGTTAGTTTGATTTTCTTAATTGCTTAGCCTCTTTAGTTTCCTTTTGTTATTTTTACTTTCATTTTAAGAAGTCTATGTAGGTCATAGAATTTAATTAAAAATTCACATTTTTTATTTTTTTTCATGGGCCATTATTTTGCTTTTCATGGGTGTTATTGAGACTATCACTTGTTTCAGCTAGGAACACTATGGATTCTTTATGATTTCTTCCTATAGCTTTCACATTCATTGACTTGGGTCAGATTAGGTTGTATTATTTTCTTTTTTATTCTTATATTTTTTTTATTATCATGTGTATACTCCTACGGGTATAATTTTTAACATTGTAGACAATGTTGAATTCAAGCTTGGGGGAGTTTGCAATTTCATGCATCATACCTATATTTTTATATTATATTACATACTATGTTCTATCATGTCTCAACTACTAGCTGCGTATTTGCTTCACATTCCATTTCTAACAATGACAAAAAATTGCTTTGCATTATTTAAATTATATCATATTTTTCATGTCTTAGTATTTACTATTTTTCAAGCATTATTCAAGGACATTATATTAGAAAAATTCAAATCACTATTATTTTATCTTTTATTGCCTTAGTATTGGATATTTTGGAAAGTGAATGTTGCTAAGTAGAACTATGAATAATTGGACGATAAATTCTTGTTCATGCTTATTTTTATTTTTATTATTTTTAGTCTTCATACTAATTGCCTATTTGTTGAACACTTAAGTGCTTATTGAACTATAGTCTTCATACTATGAAGACTTTTTCAATAATAACAGCTAATAATTCATTATATTCAAAATAATTAAAATATCAATAAGTTCACAATTCTAATAAATGCGGAAATAATAAAAAAGTAGACAACTCAATCTAGAACATGTGCAACATCTGTCTGTCACTGAGCATAGCCACCTGCAGGATCATCATCTATCAAAGTATTCCCACCTGCACGGATCCAGGTACAGAAAAATATCCATGAGTATAAAAATACTCAGTACATAGGGTCTACTAAACAATCAATATGCTCAATTGAAAATAAGATATAATCGATGATGAGTCAATTGAGAAATTAATATAATAATCAATTTATAATATAACAGTTTATCAATATGAGCAACTATATCAAGTTATGGTCAAAAGACCAATCAATAGAGATAGCAATTAATAATTACATAATCAATTGGATCGATGATTCAATATAACAATAGGACAATGAAGTCATAAATCAATAGGAAGGATAAAAAAAGATCAGATGATCGAACAATATTGATTTAATAATTAAATGTCCGATCACAATGACACTATTCAATTTAACAATTTTCAATTCAATATCAATGGTCAATGGTCAATAACAATTCCATTCGATTCAATGGGCGGAGGCAATGCCGGTCCAAATGACCATGGTCTATTCAATTCAATTCGATTTCAATCCAACTCAATTCGATTCGATTTTAATTTAATTTAATTTAATTTATAATGTTCGGAGTTATCCAATTCAATGGGTGCGCTCGGTCAATTAAGGGAAACTCCATGTCTCTTTCATGTAGGCCGATGATTAGTGCCACGACAAGCCATTCAACAATATAGCGCTAACAATTATTCGTGAATGGCGGGAGACCATGACCAAACACAGGACAACCATAGCTTCTCTAAAGGATGATGGCGCCTCAAACCTTTAGGTCAACTATCTGCCACATTCAATTCAATAACAATATGACCCGGGGGCTTGGAGACAATCAGAGAACATGAAGACCCATCAGCTTTCAGATTTTATCTTGTTTACCTAAGACGTTTATCTTTTAACAATTTAATTTAGGTGAAATAAGACCCAATTAGAAAGGTTACTGAATCAGTATCATAATCAATGATCAAACTGGATATGATAATAAAATATAATCATATATGATGACGATATGATCTGATATGATGACTAATGTGCTAATATTATTACCAAAAATGATAAATAATATAATCAAGTATAATATTCAAGATCGATCAATAATAATCTAATCAATATATCACAATATTAATAACAAGACCAATATAACTAGCAATAATAACATCAACGTAATTATTATAAAACTAATAATTAATCATATTAACTAAATAAATTACCACCTGCTCTTCCTCGCAGTTGTCGAGAATGTTAAAAAAAATGAAGGTAGATTCCTTTCCGAGAAAATCAAGAAAGAAATCAAAGACTTTTCTTCCACTTCTCGGACACAAATTTTATTGTTTCTTTTCCTTTTTTTTAATTCCTTCTCTCTCCAGTTCGTTCTTTTTCCCAAGAGACCTTCCCTTCCATTTTTTCTTTAATTCTTCTTCTCTATGTCACGTTTACATACCCCCTTTTTCTCACGATTATTATTTTTTTCTCTTCTTCTATTAGCATACGGCTGTAATCTCTCCTCTGGCACATGAAAAAATATGATACCATATGTTTTTGCCTCTCTCTCCACATCCTTTAAGGCCCTTACGCTTCTTCTATAATTCCTTTTTATTTTCTTCTTGGCTTACTTTAATCTCTCTCCCTTAATCTCTTTAGTCTCTCTCTTCAAATTATTTAACACGATCACATATGGCGCCTCTCATCCTTTTTGTTATCACTGTATTTTTTTTCCTTTCTCCTTCGGCGCCGAAACATTGTTGGCCGAATTTTTTTTTCTTCTTTCGAACAATTCATTCTTTACTTCGGCCATTAACTAATCTATTCTTTTTTTAAACCATCACGTACAGTATTAATCCAAATAAAAAAGTAATCAAAGAACCTACGGATCCCCCCTACATACCTCGTAACCATTCGACGTTGAATCATACCTTGACATCACTTGAACATCATGCCTTTGCCGCCAGACACCGAGAACCAAAAAGGAGAAAACTCCTTTGACGACCGGCCCTAAGAATTTATGTATAGAGTTCTAGATCCTAGATTTTCAATCTATCTATAACTTCCAATCCCGATCAAATTTAATCTTTTAATTAATCTCTTTTAACAATTCTAATTTATTTTAATAATTAAATAATTCTGAATTTAAATAAATATCTCATAATACATTTTCATCCTTAATTAAACTCCTCCCCTATTTTCCTTTATTTTCGGAATTATTTATTATAATAATATTAATGGTCATTTTTCTCAAAATAAATAATAAAATATTATTTTTCCAACTTTCAAAAATTGGGGTCATTACATCATAACCTCCTTAAAAATAAATTCGTCCTCGAATTTGCGTAAAATAAGTTACATTATCTATCTAACAAATATAAGAAATCTTTTCTCATCTCAACTTCCAGTTTCTAAATGGCATTTTCATCTCTATGATGTGTCCTACATATGTCACATCTTCATTTCGATTCAGTTCTTCCAATCTTGTTATGTTCATATACGATTCATCTCGTATTTATTGTTTTCAATCTCTTCATGATGAGGTAGGTTTCGTTACTTTGGTAACAAGAACTGTCGTCCATCAACTTCGTTCTAACAGATAGATGAGCGACATGATCTACTATATATAAATGTCTGCGACGGTGCTATGCCTAATGTCGGAGTGGTGACTATTGCCACATACTAACTCTACCGGCGGGAGTTGATTGTTCCAACTATCACTCCAGTCCAACGCACAATCCCAAAACATATTTTCTAAGACCTGAATTGTCTATTCAAACTACACATCCATATGTGGATGGAAGGTGACGTAGAAATTTAACCACATCCCAATTGCTCTATAGATGCTCCATTAGAATTGGGTTATGCACTTTAAATTCTTATCCGACGCAATGGATCAGTACTCCATGTAGTCGGATAATCTCCTTAAAAAAATGAATGTCCATGAGGCTTTTGATGGACTAACCTTTATCTAATAGGTATGATGTCGGCTATCTTATGTCAATCCTCTATTATCCATATCGCATCGTTATCATGCTGAGTTTTTGGAAGCCTTCTAACAAAATCAATCATTACCTTTTCTTAATGCTATTGAAGATTTCTAAGCCTCAACTTCTATTTGCCGACCTTCCATAGTATTTTCGACTTCATGCAAGATGTGTTGCTATTATTGTTGTTCATTGGATTGACTTGGGTGATGCAATTGCTCATTGCTTATATTCCATCGGCTCACCCTGAAATGAGCAAGTGACATTTCTCTATTTTTTCTGCTTAAGATATTCTCAACTGAGTTTGCTTTGTAGTTGATGACAAACTCGTAACCTTTCAACAATTTGATCCATTTCTTTTTTTTTCGACACATGTTTGAATCTTGTTGCGAGAAAGTGTACCTTAACTTTGCTCGTATGTGGGAAATTCAAGCTCTTCAACTATTTTCCTATGTAGCATCAAAATGCATGGGTTAGTGTTTGTATGCATCATTGTGGGTGACATAACCTTCTTGGCCTGAAAATATTTTCAGAAAAGACATCGTTGTCAATCTCTTCTCCAATTTCTAAAACATATTTTAGCCTTTCCTAAGGTATTCAATTTTTTTTATGTTCTTCTTGGTGAGGTTCATCCATGGTGATACTATCGTGTAGTAATACGGTGCGGCTTTCCGCTAATATTTTGGAAGTCTAAGAAAGTTTTTTTTAACACATTCTTTGGTTGAACTCATTTGATTATAGCATCCATGATATTCCATCTATGATATTTCTGAGGAACATTATCTCATTCTACCAAAATTTGTACTTCGAGACTTTGGTGTATACTTATTTCTCTTAATGTTTGCAGTGCGATCTGCAAATGTTTCACATGTTCCTCTAGGCTCGACGAATATATTAGAGTGTCGTCGATCTTGGGTTAACCAATGTAGTAACAACTATAATTTTTCGACATGCTTGGATGTTGTCCTTCCTTCATACCATTATGTGTGTGCACCATCACTTTTGCTATTGAGTTCGAGTGCTCGAAATTTTTTTTTGCGGAAAATTATGAGCACCAGCCAATCGATAACCTCCTTAGAAATATTGTCATATGAGTGCTTCCATTAAACACTCCACTTTTCAATGGTCGATCTTTCATTTTTGAGAAAAGGAAACCATGAACTATATTTGTTTCATATAACAGATGCTATTTGGATACTATAACATATCTAAAGTCTAATTGAAGTGAAGATTATAATTTAGACTTGATTAAGTTTCAAGTCATGTTTTAACATATCAATCTATTTTGGTGATTTATGCACCATTCTTGAAGGCCTATTGTTGTCGTAAAGGTTCGACCCATCTTGATTCATCGAAATCTCTTGCGAAGTGACACATCTTGCCACAATTTAGGCATGCTCCCATCGCCCAATAACATTCATCGAGATGCATTTTGTGACAATAGTTGCATGATCCTCTATGTGATGGAGGCTCATTCTGCGTTGGATATGGCCTTCCTCGGTTGTAGTTTTCTTGATGTTGCTTCTCTCTTCTTTTATATCTTCTATCTTTACTCCAAATATGATTTTGATCATTATCTATATCCTCTTGATTCGGTTGAGTTGTGTTTGTTATGCCGTCATTTTCAAGTATAGTAGCAAACTCTTTCGCAACTTTAAGGGTCTGATAGTTACAACATTTTTACCCTTCCTTGAAGGCTTGGCTTGAAACCTTCCAACTATTGCTTAACGCGATTTCTCTCCTATGGTCGTCGAGTACCATACTTGTCCAACTTTAAGAATTTGATCGTGTAGTCCTCGACTGTCATGGTATCCTGTTGTAGATCTCGATACTCCATCCGTTTCCTCGCTCTTCGGGAAACAGGTGAATAGAGATCCTTGAATATATTTTTAAACTTTCTCCAAGGAATCAGGTCCATTTCGGAGAATGTGCTAGACTTTGTTTCTTTTCACCAATGCCCAGCGTCCCCTGTCAAATGCCTCATAACACATATAGTCTTGTAGTCCTCACTACAATCTATCTTCACCAGAGTCTTGGTCAATTTTTTTTAACCAAGGCTTTCTCAAAGCTGGCCTTCCCGTCAAATTAAGGAGGCTGTAATTTGAGAAAACTCTTAACAATATCTTTTCGATCATCATGAGGAGGAGCGTCATGACTTTGAGTATTACTATATTCTCTATACGCTGAAAGAGATTCACATGATGATGATCCATGCTTCGACCTAACCCATTTATTATTTACACGTGGAACTTAGGCCGCTTGGCCATCCTCCTACGCACTTTGAGAATTGGATCATCGATATCTACTTCTCGATCCACGTTAAAATTGATGAGAAATCATCAACTTGTGCTCACCCAATAATAAACAATACGATACAATTCAATAAGTAGGAATTCAATATCGATATCACAATAAAAAAACTTACTTGACCCTACTGGATGGCTGCAGTGATTGCTCGTGATAGTTGCACATGGACTCTATTCTATCTATTAGAGACAGTTAAGAAGTGCATCTCCTTAGTCTTTAATACCTTCTGTAATGCTCCGAGACCCACGTGACTTTCATATGCTCAGAGTCGTCCCAGAGGCGCTACTCAATTTTCTATAAAATATTTTTGCAAAATATAAACAATAAATGCGAAAGACTTTTTCAATAATAACAGCTAATAATCCATTATATTCAAAATAATTAAAATATCAATAAGTTCACAATTCTAATAAATGCGGAAATAATAAAAAGTAGACAACTTAATATAGAACATGTGCAACATTTGTTTGTCACTGAGCATAGCCACCTATATGATCATCCTCTATCAAAGTACTCTCACCTGCACGGATCCAAGTACAGGAAAATATCCATGAGTATAAAAATACTCAGTACGTAGGGTCTACTAAATAATCAATATGCTCAATCGAAAATAAGATATAATTGATGATGAGTCAATTAAGCAATCAATACAATAATTAATTTACAATATAACAATTTATCAATATGATCAACTATATCAAGTTATGGTCAAAAGACCAATCAATAGAGATAGCAATTAATAATTGCCTAATCAATTGGATCGATGATTCAATATAGCAATATGACAATAAAGTCATAAATTAATAGGAAGGATTAGAAAAATCAGATGATCGATCAATATTAATTTAACAATTAAATGTCTGATCACAATGACACTATTCAATTTAACAATTTTCAATTCAATATCAATGGTCAATGGGCGGAGGCAATGCCAATCAACGCCAGTCCAAATGACCATGGTCTATTGAATTCAATTCGATTCGATTTTAATTTAATTTAATTTAATTTATAATATTCGGAGTTGTCCAATTCAATGGGAGCGCTCGGTCAATTAAGGAAAACTCCATGTCTCTTTCATGTAGGCCAGTGGGGATCGCCACGGCAAGCCACCCATCAATATATCGCTAACAATTATTCGTAAATGGCGGGGGACCATGACCAAACACAGAACAGCTATAGCTTCTCTAAAGGATGATGGTGCCTCAAACCTTTAGGTCCATTATCTGCCACATTCAATTCAATTCAATTCAATAACAATATGATCCGGAAGCTTGGAGACAATCAAAGAACATGAAGACCCATCAGCTTTCAGCTTTTATCTTGTTTACACATCTATCTTTTAACAATTTAATTTAGATGAAACAAGACCCAATCAGAAAGGCTACTGGATCAGTATCATAATCAATGATCAAACTGGATATGATAATAAAATATAATCATATATGATGACGATATGATATGATATGATGACTGATGTGCTAATATTATTACCAAAAATGATAAATAATATAATCAAGTATAATATTCAAGATCGATCAATAATAATCTAATCAATATATCACAATATTAATAACAATACCAATATAACTAGCAATAATAACATCAACGTAATTATTATAAAATTGATAATTAATCATATTAACTAAATAAATTACCACATGCTCTTCCTCGCAGTTGTCGAGAATGTTAAAAAAATGAAGGTAGATTCCTTTCCAAGAAAATCAAGAAAGAAATCAAAGACTTTTCTTCCACTTCTCGGACACAAATTTTATTGTTTCTTTTCCCTTTTTTTTTAATTCCTTCTCTCTCCAGTTCGTTCTTTTTCCCAAGAGACCTTCCCTTCCTTTTTTTCTTTAATTCTTCTTCTCTATGTCACGTTTACATACCCCCTTTTTTTCTCACGATTATTTTTTTTTCTCTTCCTCTATTAGCATACGGCTGCAATCTCTCCTCTGGCACATGAAAAAATATGATACCATATGTTTTTGCCTCTTTCTCCACATCCCTTAAGGCCCTTACGCTTCTTCTATAATTCCTTTTTATTTTCTTCTTGGCTTACTTTAATCTCTCTCCCTTAATCTCTTTAGTCTCTCTCTTCAAATTATTTAACACGATCACATATGACGCCTTTCATCCTTTTTGTTATCACTGTATTTTTTTTTCCTTTCTCCTTCGGCGTCGAAATATTGTTGGCCGAATTTTTTTCTCTTCTTTCGAACAATTCGTTCTTTACTTCGGCCATTAACTAATCTATTCTTTTTATAAACCATCACGTACAGTATTAATCCAAATAAAAAAGTAATCAAAGAACCTACGGATCCCCCTACGTACCTCGTAATCGTTCGACGTTGAATCATGCATTGCCATCACCTGAACATCATGCTGCCGCCAGACATCGAGAACCAAAAAGGAGAAAACTCCTTTGACGGCCAACTCTAAGAATTTATTTATAGGATTCTAGATCCTAGATTTTCAATCTATCTATAACTTCCAATCCCGATCAAATTTAATCTTTTAACTAATCTCTTTTAACGATTCTGATTTATTTTAATAATTAAATAATTCTGAATTTAAATAAATATCTCATAATACATTTTTATCCTTAATTAAACTCCTCCCCTATTTTCCTTTATTTTCGGAATTATTTATTATAATAATATTAATGGTCATTTTTCTCAAAATAAATAATAAAATATTATTTTTCCAATTCTCAAAAATTGGGGTCGTTACAATATATTTTCTTGCATAGAGCTAAACTTGGAGTAGTTTAGAAATGTATAAATTCAGAAATTCTAGGAGGCCGAGTACTTGGAATGTGGAGAGATACTTTGACTATAAATGCATAAAATCTAGTGCGCAGAGTAGTTAAGTGGTACGGTGAAAGCGATGATTAATCAATTTAGTTGAAGTTTTGCTTTGAACATTGCTTAATGATGAGTAAGTATCTAAGCTTGGAGGAGTTTGATGCTTGCAAAATATAACCTATAATTAGCTTTGCATTTAATCTTATTTGGATTCATTGTCATACAACATGCATCCTTTTAGAACCTTATTTGCTTTAATTCTATAAAAATGAAAATCCAAGTTTTAATTTTCAAAGAGTCACGAAGCCACTAGAGCAAATGATATTCAAATCGGAGTTAAAATGAAGTATAAAATCATAAATTAGTGAAAAATCAAGGCTGAAAATTGAATATAACGAATCTTGATAAACATATAATAGTCATAAGGTCGTGATAGACCCATAACGGCCTGCCTAAAAACTTGCCTGAGTAATGGATTATAACTAGAATCTTATTGGGCGTGAAAACATAAACTATACTTCGATTTTGACAGTGTGAGGGCTGTGATATCAATGTTATGCGTTATGAGAAATTATATTTAGGCCGCTACAAAGCTATTATAGGTAGTGCGAAGCTGGATTTCGTGTTTTCTTCAACTTTTTCTCGGGAATTTCAATTATACATCGACTCCATACTTTATCATAAAATCATTTGGAAATATATTTATTCATATATAAAGAAGCTTTGGATGATTTTAAAGTACAACAAGAGTTTAATTCAAATTTATCTTACTTTTATAGGAAAAAACTCCTAATCAAATCAAAACTCTACGAAAACCCTTGGACATGAGGGCTATAAATAGAGGCAAAGGGAAATAGAAAAAGTAGTACTTGAGACTTGAGAATCGTGCATCACTGTTGAGGATGAATTTCAAGTTTGAAGATGATTTTTCCAAGAAGACTAGAGGCAACTCATCCTTGTGTTTCACAACAATCCAAAAATAATTGGAGGCTATGAATCTGTCTTCTAACCAATATTTTGGATGCTCTTTATTCATACTTTTCATGCTTAATTAATTTTGTAATAGAGATTTTTATTATTTCAAGAAAACTGCATGAACTCAGTTGATTAGATTTGAATTAATAAATTGTTTTAGTTTCTTTTGATTATTGATTGTTATGCTTAATGCTTTTTATTAAGATTATTATATTCTGAGATAAGACTACAAATCAGGTGTGGGGTGATTAGTTTTAGAATTTGATAATTCTTAGCAAATCAATTTTTAATTTGAAGTTGAAGTAATTATAACACGAATCTTGCAACTCATCATTTGTGCTAAAATTTGTATGGTCTATTAGTTTATACCCAGCGTTGGATGAACTTTAGTTCAGGAATTTACAAATTAATGCATCTTAATGTCTTGCCTAACTGATATTAACTCAGTGTTTGTGGTTATAAGTTTCAACAATAATTAAGATAGTTTAATTTACTCAGCGTACATGTCAACAATTTAAGTAATCATAATCTGTTTAAGAGATGCATCTATTTATCATTATTATAATTTAATCATCATAGTCGTTCGTTCTAGTTACTTATCTTTGATTATTCATCATCCTTAGGCTCAACACCCATTTATTTATTGTCTATTATTTAATTTTTTGCACATTTATTTTCTATTTTCACATCACAACACCTATTTTTCTCTTAGCAGATTATTGGAATATATTAAATTAAATAGTTTCTCATGAGTTCGGTAATTTACTCTCTACTTTATTAGTTGATACGACTAATGCACTTGCTATCAAATTTATTTGTTACAAATTCAACGCATCAAGCTTGATGCATGATAAATGAACTTGATCAAATTTTGAATCCGAGTTTAAATGAACTTCATAAAATCTATATTCGATTTTAAATGATTAAACTTTGAATCCAATTGAACTTCATCACTAATGCATAACCAGCTTAAGTTCTTCCCTCACTGTAATTTCCTATCTTATGCATGCATTTTTATACAAATTTTACAAGCATCATTTAGGTCATTTTTCATAGTTTTTATCATTGCTTGCATCTATTTTTTCTTTATTTTCTAAAATTATTTCAAGTTAGAAGCTATTCATTTGTGGTTTACTTTATTCCCAAGATCATCATTTTGGAGGTGCAAAGTGATCGGATCGAAAAAAAGCACGCAAAATAAATTCAAGAAGAACTCGGGCCGAGCTAGCATCATACTCGGACCGGGTTGTTGTTAAAACCTGATTTTGAATCGATCTCTACCCTAAAATCAAATTTGAACAGAACCCATCCCGAGTTGGACCAAAGCATTTTGAGTTCAGTACAATCAGCCAAACTGGTAGACGATTGTGGTTTTTCGATCGAATTTAACTGAAATTTGAGTCGCGATTTAAACTCGAAACCCTAAAAGGCCGTCACCCGTCTAAATATGATGTACTACAAACCTAGGGAGCATGCAATCTCAGCGCTTGAAGCTCTAGCCGCACCAGAAATGAGAGACGAAGTTCTACTATGCACCACTACAAATTTATTGAGAATTGAAGATTTCGAAGTGGGGCATAGTTCTGGACAAAGCTTGTTCCAGAGATGTGCACCACTTCCTAAGAGTTTGATTTATAATTTCTAATCTTTATTTTATATTTTCTCTCTCAAAATTGATGTTAATTCTTTCGATTTTGGATTAGTATAGTTGTTAGAGAAAGACCACATCAAACTTTGATTTTCTCTTAATATATTTCATTATTTAGACTTATGAGAATATTGGTATGATGTGTGCTTCATGCTTTATTTTATTTGAATATTTTCTTGCATCAATTTTATATAATTTTGTAAGAAAATCAATCAATTCGCGTCGGATTCTTCTCAAGAACCCGAGGGCCGAGTTCCTTCATTATCTTGCACTATCAGTCATGACCCTGGCCGACTTCCATAAGACCCAGTCTGAGTTCTTTTATTTTGATATTTTTGTTATTAAATTAATTTTAATTGCTAATAATTGTGTCATTAAGCGGGGGTTTGCAACTTAAAGTATCTTAGACAAAGTAGATTGGAGTTGATAAGTTTTCACGTCTTTATTTTTACTTCTATTTAAAATAGTTAGGTTCTCAAGTTTTTTAGTCATTTACTTTAAGCAACCTTTCATATATGCATCTTAGTTTTGAGTATATTAAAGTGAATTGAGTTTTCAACATGCTTTGATTAATTAATTATTAGGGTAGTTAGGTTCTCAAGTTTTTGAGTCCAATATCTTTTATCTGCTCCTTTTCTGCACGAAGTCGATATTTGATTAATTCATAATTAAAGATAATACAATAGGGATACAAAGTCTAAACTCTACTTTCTCTCACATTATTAAAAGCATCATTATTTCTAAATGTCATTAATTCGGATTAGTTTTATCTCAAATCAATTCTTGTTATTCTCTCAATTAATAAACTTAAGTTAGAAAGAGAAGAATTTATATTAGCCCTCGTAGGTCTAATATACTGCTTAATTTACACGCATCACTAACCCTTAGATCTTTTACATTGATTTTGTTGCTTTCCAATGTGATGTTTTGTTCCTTTTTTTTTTGCTATTTAGTCATTGTATTGCATCTATAACAAAAGGCATAAAAAAATATAAAACCCAATACTCAAATCAAAATAGGATCACGTTTGGCTTATTTACTACCGCAGCATTAGTATAAGTCTTTTTATCTTGTGGACCAGAGTCTCTTCATTAAAATATAAATTTCTTAAAGTATTTGATAATCACTCGATGTGATTTGACCTCGATTCGTACTAGGAGGACAACTTTATACTTGTAGTCAGAGTAGTATTGTTGGGATTATAATTTTTAAAACTTGTTAGTTTATGTATTGAATAGAGGCATTATGAAAGCATACGTGTGTTTGCGGATACGTTGACTTAACTTTGAATCCACATTATATTTTAGATTGGGCAATCCCTCTAACCCTACTATTATGATTTCATTTGCAACCATCATCACACAACTCCCATTTTTTTTCTCCCAATCCCTCTATTTATAGCCTCCAAATATCCTGAAGACTTTCACAAAGTTTTGATTTGATCGAAAATCTTTTCGTATTAAAACAAGTAAAATTTGGATTTCACTCTTGTTGGATTTGAAAATCATGCAAGCTGAATCAATATATTTCCAAAGATAAGATTTGTAATTAACATTTTCAAGAAAAGTCGAAGAAATATCAAAATCTAATTTCGTAACGGGGCATAACGACTTTGTAACGGTCTAAATATAACTTTTCACAGCCCATATCATGAAATTCACGGTACTTATAATATTCAAATCGAAGTAAAAGTTGGATTTTCATGCTCTTAATTCTTTTTTTTAATTCACTTTAAGCTTAAATTTGGACTTTCTCTTTTCCTAATCATCTTCCATCTATTCTTTTATTTTATTTTATCTTCAAGTATCAAAAAACTATTATTTTATATATATTAATTTTTAAATTAATTTATTTAATAATATTATTCTATTTGTTGAAATATATTTTAAATTTAAACTCATAATCTAATTCTCATTGGAATCATTTATAAGATAAATTTCTACTTATATCACAATTCAAATTTAAAGCCTAATCTTAATGTAATCAAAATTCTTATTCCTATTATATTTAGATTTTTTCTCTTATCTGATTATATTTTTATTTTCTCTTTTTTTCGTCTCACCCAATAAAGAAACTGGTTTGATCAACTTAACGGGTACGTTTTAATTCAGCATGAGGCCGGGAGCAAAAAGATGAATTCCACGATTGATCGCAAATGACGAGCAATAGACCACGATTGACAGCCTATGCCCCAACCTGGACGATGACGAGCAAAAGTCTTTACTCTTTAGAACTGACCAAGTCCCAACTCCCAAAGTCTTCCACTACGGACAGAACGAGCAAACTGTCGGAGCAAAGTTGTTAATACATATATAATTATATTTTGATGATATAAACCTCAAAAGATTAAGAGTTATATTTAAAATGTCGAAAAAGTTTAAATAGAAATGAGTGACTTCATGCACTAAACTTTCAATTAATATTTGTCTATGTTTGCATGAGATTTATGTTAAGAGGTGAATATAAAAGTTATAGATAACTTTTTTATATTTCTAGAAAACTAAGAATCACCTCATTGGGACAATCACATAAAACGTTATGTTTAAATGAAGCTTGAAAAGTTGAAATTGCATTTGATATTTTTATGTACTAAACTTGTACTTAATATTTGAGTATTCCATCATGAGATTTGGATAAAAAGATTAATATAAAAGTTATATATAATCCTCTTATATTTTCATAAAATTAAGAATCACCTCGTTTGGACAATCGTATCAAAAGTTATGCCAAAAATAGTGAAGATCGACAAGTTCTATTCGAAG
Source organism: Pontederia crassipes (assembly GCA_030549335.1). Taxonomy (NCBI): domain Eukaryota; kingdom Viridiplantae; phylum Streptophyta; class Magnoliopsida; order Commelinales; family Pontederiaceae; genus Pontederia; species Pontederia crassipes. The sequence continues at coordinate 25,859,302 of CM060189.1, read as the reverse complement.
TTGATAATTTTATGTGCTGAACTTTCATTAAATATTTGATTGCTTTAACAACTAATTTGGGATAAGAGATGAGCATGAAAATTGTAAATAAAAGTGTTAGCTTTTCATAGAATCAAATATCATCTCATTTGCATACTAGTATGAAAAGTTATGTATAAAAGAGTAAATATATAAAATGTTTCATTTGAAATGGACAACCTTGTGTACTAAACTTTGAATTAATATTGGACTATGATCTCATTAGATTTTGGATGAATGATGAACATAAAATTGTAGAGAATTCTGTTATATTTCCATAGAATAAAAAATGAACTCATTTGGATACTTGTATGGAAAGTTATGTATAAATGGGTAAGGTCTATAAAGTTTAAATTGAAATTGACAATTTTATGCATTGAACTTTGATTGAATATTTGAGTATGATCTCATTAGATTTTGAATGAATGGTGAATACAAAAGTTGTAGAGTATTTTGTTATCTTTTCATAGAATTAAATATCATTCCATTTGGATAACTGTGTAAAAAATTATGTATAAAAGAGTGCAGGTGTATCAGGCTGTCAGTGACAAAACGGTCAACCGATATATTAACGGTCGACCGTTATGGGTAAAAAAGGATGAACGGTTTAAAATGGACGACCGAAGGTGCTGTCGAAACAACCGCTAATCACAGAGACCAAAGACATTTCTAAAATGGATGATCGAAACATTAACGATCGACCGTTATGGGAGCAAAAACAACAACAATGGCTAAAATCCTTCTACGGACTACCATCAATGGATAACTATGCAGAAAAGACAAGCACAACAGCTAGTTACTATTCATAACGGTTGACCGTTATCTAAAATGATCGACCGTTATAGAGCTGACAGCATAATCTTTTTGAATTACTTTACAACGGCCAAATTTTCAAGAGAAGCCTTTAAAAGGGATCCAAAAGATTGAAGGAACACCAACTAAGCAAGGCAAATCATTCTAGAGATCCCTTCAAATCCAAAGCATTTTTCTTGAGCCAAAGTTGCAAATCATCCTTTCCCTCTTCTAGTTTCTTAGTGAGAACATTATTTGTAAGAAGAGAGCATTGAAGGGAATTCTTGTTTAGATATTTTTTAGAGCTCCTTGTAAGAAGAGGTGTGCCTTACCTCTTGAACAAAGAAGAAGACATTATGGTGTAAAAATGGTTATTCTCTCCCTAGAAGAAAAGAGAAAGTTAGTGAATCTCCGACGATCTCGAGGTCGAAAAGTCGGAGCGGGGATGTAGGTCAATGTATGGCTAAACCTCGTCAACAAACTACCGTGCATCTCGAGTTTATTTTTCTCTCTCCTTCCTACTTTATTATGCATGTGATTTGATTGCTATTGTGTTGGTTTAAATATTAACGAATCGATTTTAAGCTTCCTCGACGATTTTCGTAAAATCGATATTTTCGATTTAAACACCAATTCACCCCCCCCCTTGGTGCCTTGTGATCCTACAATTGGTTTCAGAGCAAGGTTGCTCTTATTTTAAAGATTTAACTATCTTTTAGAGCATGACACTATTTTTGGAAGAAGGTTATTCCATTTTCGACCCACCGAGTTTTAAAGACCATTCTTTTTCTTCTTGGAAAATTAGAATGAAAGCTTATATTTGTTCTATTGATTTTGATATGTGGAAGTTTTGGAAAATGGTTTTGAAAAGCCAAGAAAATTATAAATGGTGTTTCTATTGATATTCCATTTTTTGAATATGACGATTTTCAAATGTCGATTGAAAAACTTGACTACAATATCAAAAATGTCTTTTATTCCTCTTTAGATTCTTATAGTATGAATCTTATTTCTAAATGCTCCACTTCTCATGAGATTTAACAAGTTTTGTTAAATAGTTATGTGGACAATGAAGAAAATGATAATTTTACATCCACGATATTCAAAGATGAAGTGTTATGCTTAATGGCCAAAAGTAAGGATAATAAGGTAACGTCAACTTCATCTTCTTCTTCTAGTGATAGTGATAGTGATGATATTATTGATATTGCTCTTGATGTTCATAAAGAAAATTGATTCACTCTTCTTGGAAATTAAAAATTATGAAGTTTTGAAGGTAAAAAACTCAAAGTTGATTATATTACAAAATGAATCACAAAAGAAAATAACTTGTTTACAAAATGCTTCACATAATAAAAGTGCTATGCCTTTGAAACATACTAGGAATGTTCAAAAGCCTATTAAAATATTTGCAAACTTTAATGATTATAGAAAGGAAATGAACTTGAAGAAAAATGTTAAAAATATAAAAGGATATTATTTGAAATATTCTTATTCTTCAAAATCAAAGCATGCCAATGATTATTATTTGAAGAATAAATATTATTATGATCGCTCTTTTAATGTTAAACATTTTCATGCTTCTAATTATGATTATTCAAAGTTGAAATATGATCAAAATAATTGTGTTATACCATATACTATTTGACATTATTGTAATGCTCATTGTCATTATTCATTTGAATGTCAAATTAAAAAATCTACTAATATGGGCATGAAATTGATGTGGATTCCTAAAGGAATCAAAATTAATCATGTTGGACCCAAACAAGTTTGGGTACCAAAATGCAAATAATTTTTGTTTGTACGTGTGCTTCACAAGGAATGAGAAGAATGATTCAAGCAAAGTGAAGGTACACATTTTTTGGTAAAGTATCATTGAAGTAAAATTTTTTCTTCACATATTATGACATATCATATTTAAAACTGAGCATTTAATGTGTTCATTCTTGATCATGTTTATACACAAGCTCAAATGCATAAAAGCCTTAAAATCTTCATGTTAACAAAAAATTATGATACTTTTTATGATTAAGTGTGAATGTGTATTTTGATTTGATATACAAAACTTTTGATGATTTTGTGACTTGAACTAAATATTTATTTTATGAAAGTTGTATTTTATTTTGATGATAAATACTTGTATATAAAATTAAGATGATCTTACTTTTACTCATAAAGATCTAAGATATTTGGGTTTATCTTAATATTTTTAAATATTTGTGAGGAGTGCATAATGAAGATATTTTGAATTTAATTTTCTGCAACAATTATTTGAGATTTAAATTTATTTACTAGTTATCATAATTTTTACACAAGACTGATTATTTTTTTAAAAAAGGTAAATTATTGTGCATAATTGGACCATTCTATTTTGAAAATGATTATGTCTACATATGCTTAACCCTTAAAAATGTGAGCAAGTATAATTGATTAGGCTATTCTTAGCTTTTTATTTAGACATTTGATGCATTATAATTTTGAAATTAAAAAGGACTTATAAATTTGGAATTTAAACATAAGAACAACTTTTTGAAAACAAAGTTAGAGAGAGTTTTAAATTTTAATATCATAGTTTCTTTTGACTTGTGATAATGTACTTGAAAAATATCTTTCCTCATATGTTAAATAAAGTAAACTATATGCATATCTTAATCCATTGCCACATTTATTATAATTGTCATTATGATTTGGCAAAAGAAAATGATATATGTGATCATCTTTGATAAATATTTTATCTATTAATATTTGAGAATCATTTATGCAAATTTAAGTTGAATACAAATTGAAGAAATATTTTGGACATCATTATGCTTACTTTTATGAATCTATACATGTTCATGATAATGCTTGAAATATAATTTCTATTTGTTATGCATATAAATTTCATGATCACCATTTTCTTTTATGCGTAGTTGAACAAACTAATCATGGTGAAATGAAATTATTTCTAAAAAGATATGTGACTAATAACCTTGGACCCAAACAAATTTTGGTACCAAAATTGATCTTTTACTTGTAGGTTTGCATCACATGAAAAGAAAAATAAAAAAAAAGTTGAAATGAGATTGACACATAAAGTTTTTTATAAAAGTATTTTGTGTACGAAAATGAAAATTTGAACTCATTTTAATGTAATGCATATTTATGCTTTGGATTTGTCTATTTATTATCATAAAGATAAACATTGACAAAATATTATGATTTTTATGCATACTAAAATTATCTTGCTTATCTAATCTTATAAATTCCTATATTACTCATTTTGATTAAATATGCTTAAAAATTATGATCATTGCTAAGTTGACATTTTTGGACTATCATACTAATTCAATGTGAAAATCATATTTGATGAAATAAGAGCATTTATATCAATACTAAAATTTGCATGCATGATTCTTCACACTCAAAATATGTTGATTATGGTATTAAGCATGTATAATTGATTTATATGAACCTTGTGTACTATTTTGCATCTTGATATTTGTGATCCTACAATGATTCAATATAGTTAAAAGATGCTTATAATTTTGAAGTATAAAACAATTATATTTTTATGAGTAAAAATTATTAAATGGTTTTGCTGGATTGAAATTTGATTATCACATTTTTTTGTTGATGACACTTGATGTTTTAATATATTGAATTAAGAATTGAATATCTTTTGAATATTTAGAAATGCAAACTTATGAAAAATTTCTAAATTAATATATAATATCTTCTTATTGACTTGTGATAATATATGCTTGCAAATTTTATGTTGTTCACATGTCAAAGGAAATATGATTATATGCATATTTTTCCTCTCGCCATATTTATTATCATGACTATTTTTTGACAAAAGGAAAAGACATATAAAAATATGAATTTTAAGTCTTCTAAACTTGAATAACTTTTTGTTTATCTATAAAGAAGACTTCATATTTATAATAAACATGTTTGACACTATATTTATATGACTCTTATGTTATGAGCTTTATGTGCATGAACATATAATGAATTTTGACTTATCATTTATACGTGCACATTATGATGTGGAATAAAATGATTGATCATATTGGTGTTCCATTTGAAAATTATTGCATAAGACATCTAATTGCTAAACTCTATGCTTATGCACATATTTGAAATGAATCATATCACTAAAGAAATCATATACATCTTCTATTAAAGTTAATTTGTATGTTCATCTTTGTGAAATACTTTGACATGTATTTTATTTTTTCATATTTGAAATTATCATGTCATGAAATGAAAGTTATTTCTCTCATTCATAATTTGAAATAACTACTTTAAGAAAGAATGAGCATATAAAAGACTAAATTTTGAATACCTTTTAGTTTCATTTCTTGTCACCAATTTTAATAATTATCTTGTGACAAAGAAAAAAAAAGAAAAATGGATTTGAGTGAGTGCAAACACAAATTTTATGGTAAATGTATTGTTTTAAACTTGGATATATTTTTGTGTCACAATTATTTGTGCTTGTCTATTAGTAATCATAATTTGTGCACAAACCTATGCTTATTGAAAAAAAACAATTTTTGGGTGTATGTTTTGACTTTGAAAATGCTTATACTATTTATCATGCTTAGTCGTTAAAATTTGTGAGTATATATATTTATTTAGTCATCTACTAATTTTTTATGCTTTGTAAAACTGAAATTGAAAAAAGTTTTAGTTAAAATTTGGAAAACTTTTAAAATATCATATACCTCACTTGTATTTTTCTTGGTAAATAAACTCTTGTTCTATATTATTAATGTGCATTAATTTATATGATCATGATTTGTTATCATTTGGGTAGCCATATATCATATGATACATGACTATCTATGAAATTTGAAATGAAATGATATCATATAATAAGGCGTTTTGACTTGTGTACTAATATATTTACATTTGAGATATTTATGTTATATTATGAAAAATATCAACTATATGAGTTATATGAGTATGGATTTACATTTTCATGATTTGAAAAATTATTTTATTATCATATCTTAGTACAAATCCTTGAATTTTCAAATCTTTATATTATGAAAATTAAATTTTGACTCGTTATTCACAATGTTATATTGTTATTGATTGTTTCAAGAAAAGATAAACATATAAATGATTAAAGTAACATAAAAAAGGAGAGAAATTTGATCATGATAGGGGGAGTTTGTTCAAAAGTTTGAAAGATTATTTTCTCTGTTCACTTTGAATATTGTTTTGTTACCATCTATCTTTATTTACAAATCCTTGATTATTTGATATAATTCAGTTTAGATTTGACATATCATTGTTGTCTCAAAGTTTTATGCAATATTTTAATTCCTTATATGATATTTTGAGACATGTTATTCATAACTCCTAATTAAATTTGATTTCATTTTTACCTCTATGAACCGGTCATAAACTTAGGGGGAGCTATTTTTGCCTATTGCATATATTATTACTTATATGGAAAAAGGGAGATAAATATATTGTAAGGAGGATGACATGATTATGAGAAATTTATATATTGTTTCTTATATACTTCATGTGCAAATTATTTTTTGATGAAATAAAAGGGGGAGATATATAGGAGAAATATGATAAAAATATAAGAGAAATTTATATAAATGTGGACCTTCTGAATATAACTCTATATGAAAAGTACCTTACAATTAAGACTTATGTGCATATCTACTATTTTAAGGAAAGCTTAGTTTTAGGGGGGGGGGGGGGGGGGGTGAAATTTTGACTTTGATATATTTTCCTTCCCAATTTATATATTTTTCATATTTATCAATTTGTCTTCATAAAAAAGGGGAGATTGTTGGAGCAAAGTTGTTAATACATATATAATTATATTTTGATGATATAAACCTCAAAAGATTAAGAGTTATATTTAAAATGTCGAAAAAGTTTAAATAGAAATGAGTGACTTCATGCACTAAACTTTCAATTAATATTTGTCTATGTTTGCATGAGATTTATGTTAAGAGGTGAATATAAAAGTTATAGATAACTTTTTTTATATTTCTAGAAAACTAAGAATCACCTCATTGGGACAATTACATAAAACGTTATGTTTAAATGAAGCTTGAAAAGTTGAAATTGCATTTGATATTTTTATGTACTAAACTTGTACTTAATATTTGAGTATTCCATCATGAGATTTGGATAAAAATATTAATATAAAAGTTATATATAATCCTCTTATATTTTCATAGAATTAAGAATCACCTCGTTTGCACAATCGTATCAAAAGTTATGCCAAAAATAGTGAAGATCGACAAGTTCTATTCGAAGTTGATAATTTTATGTGCTGAACTTTCATTAAATATTTGATTGCTTTAACAACTAATTTGGGATAAGAGGTGAGCATGAAAATTGTAAATAAAAGTGTTAGCTTTTCATAGAATCAAATATCATCTCATTTGCATACTAGTATGAAAAGTTATGTATAAAAGAATAAATATATACAATGTTTCATTTGAAATGGACAACCTTGTGTACTAAACTTTGAATTAATATTGGACTATGATCTCATTAGATTTTGGATGAATGATGAACATAAAATTGTAGAGAATTCTGTTATATTTCCATAGAATAAAAAATGAACTCATTTGGATACTTGTATGGAAAGTTATGTATAAATGGGTAAGGTCTATAAAGTTTAAATTGAAATTGACAACTTTATGCATTGAACGTTGATTGAATATTTGAGTATGATCTCATTAGATTTTGAATGAATGATGAATACAAAAGTTGTAGAGTATTTTGTTATCTTTTCATAGAATTAAATATCATCCTATTTGGATAATTGTGTAAAAAGTTATGTATAAAAGAGTGCATGTGTATCAGGCTGTCAGTGACAAAACGGTCGACCGATATATTAACGGTCGACCGTTATGGGTAAAAAAGGATGAATGGTTTATAACGGACGACCGAATGTGCTGTCGAAACGATCGCTAATCACAGAGACCAAAGACATTTCTAAAACGGATGATCGAAACATTAACGGTTGACCGTTATGGGAGCAAATGCAACAACAACGGCTAAAATCCTTCTACGGACTATCATCAACGGATAACTATGCAGAAAAGACAAGCACAACGGCTAGTTACTATTCATAACGGTCGATCGTTATCGACCGTTATCTAAAACGGTCGACCGTTATAGAGCTGACCGCACAATCTTTTTGAATTACTTTACAACGGCCAAATTTTCAAGAGAAGCCTATAAAAGAGATCCAAAAGATTGAAGGAACACTAACTAAGCAAGACAAATCATTCTAGAGATCCCGTCAAATCCAAAATATTTTTCTTGAGCCAAAGTTGCAAATCATCTCTTCCCTCTTCTAGTTTCTTAGTGAGAAGATTATTTGTAAGAAGAGAGCATTGGAGGAAATTCTTGTTTAGATAGTTTTTTAGAGCTCCTTGTAAGAAGAGGTGCGCCTTACCTCTTGAGCAAAGAAGAAGACATTATGGTGTAAAATGATTTATTCTCTCCCTAGAAGAAAAGAGAAAGTTAGTGAATCTCCGACGGTCTAGAGGTCGAAAAGTCGGAGCGGGGACGTAGGCTAAGGTTGACTGAACCTCGTCAATAAACTACCGTGCATCTCGAGTTTATCTTTTTCTCTCCTTCCTACTATATTATGCATATGATTTGATTGCTATTGTGTTGACTTAAATATTAACGAATCGATTTTAAACTTCCTCGATGATTTTAATCAATATTTTTTATTTAAACATCAATTCATCCCTCTTGATGTCTTGTGATCCTACACAAATGAGCAAAAAAAACTCTTTTTTAGTTTTTGAGTTCACAGTTCACACGTCTACTGAACACTATTAAAGACGCAAGCATGTGTTGCATTGGGCTTCATCATCCTGTGCTACTTCTGCAGTCTCCCCATCCCCATTTGGCATCTTTCTCATGGAGTCCTGCGCTCTACTTCTGCCGCTGGAGTTCACCTTTCTCCTCCTCCAAACTTCTCTCCCCTCCCGCTCGGCTTCCGCTGACGCTGCGGTGATCAGCAGCAACGCCACCGACCGCGCCGCATTGCTTGCCTTCAAGGCGGCAATCACCCACGACCCGCATGGCTCCTTGAGCTCATGGAACGAGACAGCCCCCTTATGCCGGTGGAACGGCGTCGCCTGCAGCAACCAGGGAGGCGACGTCAGGGTCACGTCTTTGGACTTGGACTCCATGGACATCGAAGGCCTCTTATCTCCGGCCATCGGGAACCTCACTCGCCTCACCAAACTCCTCCTCCTGGTCAACCGCCTCACTGGCGCCATACCTCCGGAACTCAGCCTTCTGCGCAACCTGCAACAGCTTAACCTCAGCTTCAACTCTTTCAATCAGCCTATTCCTCCCTCCATTGGGTACCTTTCGTCTCTGCGAGTTCTTGACTTGTCGTCATGTAACGCCCCGAGACCCACGTGACTTTCACGTGCTCAGAGTCGTCCCAGAGGCGCTACTCAATTTTCTATAAAACATTTTTGCGGAATATAAACAATAATTGCGGAAGACTTTTTCAATAATAACAACTAATAATCCATTATATTCGAAATAATTAAAATATTAATAAGTTCACAATTCTAATAAATGCGGAAATAATAAAAACTAGACAACTCAATCTAGAACATGTGCAACATCTGTCTATCACTGAGCATAGCCACCTGCAGGATCATCCTCTATCGAAGTACTCTCACCTGCACGGATCCAGGTACAGGGAAATATCCATGAGTATAAAAAAAATACTCAGTACGTAGGGTCTAAAAGACAATCAATATGCTCAATCGAAAATAAGATAAAATCAATAATGAGTCGATTGAGCAGTCAATACAATAATCAATTAACAATTTATCAATATGAACAATATATCAGGCTATGGTCAACAGACCAATGTAAATCAATAACAATTGTTCCAATTAATAATTATCAATTGCCTGATTAATAAATCAATATTCAATTAACAATTTCCAATTCAATAATCAATGGTCATTGGCCAATAACGATTCAATTCAATAGGGCAATAGTAATTGCCAACTCCATGCCAATATATCCAAATGACCATGATTTAATTCTATTTACTGCAATTCCAATTTCAATTCAATTCAATTCGATTCGATTTTCAATGTTCGGAGTTATCCAATTCAATGAGGAGCGCTCAGTCAATTAAGGGACACCATGCCACTTTCATGCAGGCCAGTGGGGGATCAGTGCCACGGCAAGCCCAATACGATTCAATGGGTTCGTGTATGGTGGGGGACGAGTGACCATACACAGGACAGCCATAATTTTTACACTATCTGCCCCATTCAATTCAATTCAATTCAATTCAATTGGTCCCGGCTTAGTGGCAATCAGTGAACATGGGCCCAGTAGCTTTCGGCTTTTATCTTGTTTACCTAAAATGTCTATCTTTAAATAAATTATCAATGAGATAAATTCTGAACTCCAAACTAAGTAGGTCAACAATACAATCAAAATCAAAGTTCATCATAGTATAAACAAATCAATCACCAACAATATCATTAATACATCAAATTAATTAATAACAACAATAATAATCAGTAATTAAAATTTACTCAAAAATAAATAATAACTCTCGGTGGTACTCTCTGTTCATTATGGCCGTAACATCATTTTTCTTTCTCTCTCCATCTTCTCTGATTTTTACGGCCGTAAATTCTCTCTCCAAATTTTTACCCCCTATTTCATTACTGCCATAAACTTTTACCCCCTTTCCGTTACGGCCATCAACTTTTACCCCCTTTCTGTTACGGCCATCAACTTTTACACCCTATTCTATTACCCCCTTTCTGTTACGGCCATCAACTTTAACACCCTGTTCTATTACCCCCTTTCTGTTACGGCCATCAACTTTTACACCCTATTCTATTACACCCTTTCTGTTACGGCCATCAACTTTTACACCCTATTCTATTACGGCCATCAAATTTTTACACCCTTTTTATGTTACGGTCATCTTGTTACGGCCTATCCCGTTACGGCCGTAAAACTCTACTCTTTGGCCGTAACACTTTTTTTTATTTCCTTTACGGCCAATCTATCTCCCCTTTTCTCTCTCTTCTTTTCTCTCTCTCTCCCAACTTCTCGGCCGTAAAACCTCGTCTCCATTTTTTTTCTTTTAATTCCTTTACGGTCAATCCATCTCTCCTTTCTCTCTCCAAATTCTCAGATTTTTACGACCGTAAAAATCATCTGTTACGGTCGACATCTATTACGGCCGACATCTATTACGACCGACATCTTCTCTCTCTATCTTTTCTATTTCATTACGGCCGAAAACCTAACTCTTCGGCCGTAACATTATTTTTTTTTTCTTTTACGGGCGTAAACGCTCATTCTCTATTTACCCGTAAAACTCTTCCCTCGTTTCGGCCGAGAACTTCACGTGTCGACAAATAATTACGACCAGAAAATTACGGCCGTAACAAAACTAATTAAAAACTAGATTGCGTCGTAAAACATCATGACACAATAACAACCAATCAGAATCCCCCCTACGTACCTCGTAGCCGTTCGACATTGAATCATGCGCCTTTGCCGTCGGACACCAAGAACCCATAGAAAAGAAAACTCTTTTGACGATCGACTCTAAGGATTTATTTATAGGGCTCTTAAATCTTTATCTCCAATTCATCTATAACTTACAATCCTAATCAAATTTAATCTTTTAATTAATCCCTTTTAACAATTTTGATTTGTTTTAATAATTAAATAATTCCGAATTTAAATAAATATCCCATAATACACTTTTATCCTTAATTAAACTCCTCCCCTATTTTCCTTTATTTTCGGAATTATTTATTATAATAATATTAATATTCATTTTTCTCAAAATAAATAATAAAATATTATTTTTCTAACTCTCAAAAATTGGGGTCGTTACATCATAACCTCCTTAAAAATAAATTCATCCTCGAATTTGCGTAAACGAACTACATCATCTATCTAACAAATTTGAAAAATCTTTTTTGATTTCAACTTTCCGTTTTAAAATGTCATCTTCATCTTCATGATGTGTCCTACGTATGTTACTAATCTCACTATGTTAGCCTACTATTTTTGTCTCATGTGGACTACCTTCAACATTTCTTGATGAAGCAAATTTTGTCAACATCCTTTTGAATGTGCGTCAGTATTCTCATGACAAGAATTGTCATCAATGAATTGTCCATCAACCTCGCTCGAGCTGATAGGTGAGCAATAATGTCTTCCATACATGACTATGAAGTGGCATGCCTATGTCAGAGTGGCGACTGTTGCCACATACTAACTTCGCTAGTGGAAGTTGATTGTTCCAACTATCACTCCGGTCTAATGCAAGTCCAGAACATATATTTTTTTTTAAGGTCTGAATTGACCATTCAGACTACTCTTTCGTCTGTGAATGGAAGGTGATCTAGAAGTTCAACCACATCCCAATTGCTCTATAGATGCTCCATCAGAATTGGTCTATGCATTGTAGATTCTTATCCGACGCGATGGATATCAACACTCCATGTAGTCGGATAACCTCCTTAAAAAAAATGATCATGAGGCTTTCGATGGACTAACCTTTCTCTAATGGGTATGACATTGGCTATTTTAATATATCGATCCTCTATTACTCATATCACATTGTGTCCATGTCAAGCCCTCTAATAACATCCTTCGTTATCTCTTTTTTTTTATACTATTGTGAATTTTCAAGCTCTTGTAGTACACCATGTGACATCTGATGCTTCACTTTCATTTGTCGACCTTCCATAGTAATTTCGATTGCATGTAAGATGTGTTGCTATCCTTGCACCATCACTATTGGTCATTAGACTGAGTTGGACGATACAATTGCTCAATGCTCATATTCTGTCGGCTCACCGCCAAATGAGCAAGTGACATTTCTGCTTAACATATGCTCAATTGAGTTTGCTTTGACAAACTCGTAATCTTTTAATAATTTGATCCCTTTTTTTATCGACAAATGTTCGGAAGTGTACCTCAACTTTGGTGGTTCGTGGAGAATTCAAACTCTTCATCCCACACATTGTGTCACCGATTCTTGGGGTGAAGACCACAATTGCTAATTCGATATCTAATCGTCTTAATGTGTTGGCAAATATCTTCTTCCTATTTAGCATCAAGACTCATGCCATGCGGGGGTTGTATGCATGGTTGTGGGCGACATAACCTCGGCTTGAAGGTCTTTTTTTTTAAAAAAAAAAAAATGGGCATCGTTGTCAATTCCTTCTCCAATTTTTAAAACCTATTTTAGCCTTTTTTGAGCCATTCAATTTTTTTGATATCTTTTTGTCCTTCTTGGTGAGGTTCGTCTATGGCAATACTATCGTGTAGTAATCTGGTGCGACTCTCCACTAATATTCTGCAAGTCTAATGCGATTGTCCAAAAATATCTTGCAAGTCTAAAGAAGTTTTTTTTTCCTCTTTAACACGTCCATTGGTTGAATCCATTTGTTTATAACATTCATCTTTTGATATTCCATCTATGCGATATTTCTGGAGAACATTATCTTATTCTGCCAAAATTTGTATTTCGATACTTTGTCGCATACTTATTTTTCTTAATGTTTGCAATGCAATCTGCAAGTGTTCTGCATGTTCCTCTAGGCTTGACGAATATATTGGAATATCATCGATCTTGGGTTAACCAATGTAGTAATAACTATACTATAAATTTTTTTTTTAAACATACTTGGATGTTGTCCTTCTTCCATACCATTATGTGTGCACTCCATCACTTTTTCTATTGAGTTCGAGTGCTCGACTTTTTACGATAAATTATGAGCACCAACTAATCGATAACCTCCTTAGAAATATTGTCATATGAGTGCTTCCATTAAACACTCTACTTTTCAATGGTCAATTTTTTTTTTATGAAAAGTAAACTATAAACTATATTCATTCCATATAACACATGCTATTTGGATATACAAAATATCTAAAGACTAGTTGGAGTGGAGATTACAATTTCGACTTGATTAAGCTTCAAGTCATATGTCATAGCATATCAATCTATTTGGGTGATTTCAGCACCATTCTTGGAGGCATGTTGTTGTCGTAGAGGTTCGACCCATTTTGATTCATCGCAATCTCTTGCGAAGTGACTCATCTTGCCACAATTTAGGCATGCACCCGTCGCCCAATAACATTCACCGAGATGCATTTTGTGGTAGTAGTTATATGATTCTCTATATGGTGGAGGATCATTCCGTGTTGGATATGGCCTTCCTCGGTTGTAGTTTTCTTGATGCCGCTTCTCTCTTCTTTGATGTCTTCTATCCTTACTCCAAATATGATTCTGATCATTATCTATATCCTCTTGATTCGGTTAAGTTGCGTTTGTTATGTCGTCATTTTCAAGCATGGTAGCAAACTCTTTCGCAACTTGAAGGGTCTGATAGTTACAACATTTTACCCATCCTTGGAGGTTTGGCTTGAGACCTTCCACCCATTGCTTAACGCGATTTCTCTCTGATTGACGTCGAGTACCATACTTCTCCAACTTTAAGAATTCGATCGTGTAGTCCTCGACTGTCATGGTATCATATTGTAGATCTTGATATTCCTTCTGTTTTCTCGCTCTTCGGAAAATAGGTAAATAACGATCTTTTTAAACCTTCTCCAAGAAATCAGGTTCTTCCTGGAGAATGTGCTAGCCTTTGTTGCTTTCCACCAATGCCTAGCGTCACATGTCAAATGCATCGTAGCACATATAGTCTTACAGTCCTCATCGCAGTCTATTTTCATCAAAGTCTGATCAATTTCTTCCAGCCACCTATAGGCTTTCTCGAAGTCGCCCTTCCCGTCAAATTGGGGAGGCTGTAATCTGAGAAAACTTTTAACCATCTCTTTTCAATCATCGTGAGGAGAAACGTCACCACCATAGGTATTGCTATATTCTCTATATGTTGAACGAGATTCATATGTTCCTCCTGAAGTGTATCGGCCCATTCATTATTTACTCGTGGGCCTTGGATCGCTTGACCATCATCCTATGCATTTTGGGAATTGGTTCATCGATATCTATTTCCCGATCCACGATAAAGTTGATGAGAGGTCATCAACTTGAAAGGCATATGTGCTCATCCAACAATAAACAATATGATACAATTCAATAAGTAAGAATTCAATATCGTTATCGCAATGAAAAACTTACTTGACCCTACTGGATGGCTGCAGTGGTTGCTCGTGACAGTTGCACATGGACTCAATTCTATCTATTAGAGACAGCTAAGAAGTGTCTCTCCTTAGGCTCTGATACCTTCTGTAACGCCCCGAGACCCACGTGACTTTCACGTGCTCAGAGTCGTCCCAGAGGCGCTACTCAATTTTCTATAAAACATTTTTGCGGAATATAAACAATAATTGCGGAAGACTTTTTCAATAATAACAACTAATAATCCATTATATTCGAAATAATTAAAATATTAATAAGTTCACAATTCTAATAAATGCGGAAATAATAAAAACTAGACAACTCAATCTAGAACATGTGCAACATCTGTCTATCACTGAGCATAGCCACCTGCAGGATCATCCTCTATCGAAGTACTCTCACCTGCACGGATCCAGGTACAGGGAAATATCCATGAGTATAAAAAAAATACTCAGTACGTAGGGTCTAAAAGACAATCAATATGCTCAATCGAAAATAAGATAAAATCAATAATGAGTCGATTGAGCAGTCAATACAATAATCAATTAACAATTTATCAATATGAACAATATATCAGGTTATGGTCAACAGACCAATGTAAATCAATAATAATTGTTCCAATTAATAATTATCAATTGCCTGATTAATAAATCAATATTCAATTAACAATTTCCAATTCAATAATCAATGGTCATTGGCCAATAACGATTCAATTCAATAGGGCAATAGTAATTGCCAACTCCATGCCAATATATCCAAATGACCATGATTTAATTCTATTTACTGCAATTCCAATTTCAATTCAATTCAATTCGATTCGATTTTCAATGTTCGGAGTTATCCAATTCAATGAGGAGCGCTCAGTCAATTAAGGGACACCATGCCACTTTCATGCAGGCCAGTGGGGGATCAGTGCCACGGCAAGCCCAATACGATTCAATGGGTTCGTGTATGGTGGGGGACGAGTGACCATACACAGGACAGCCATAATTTTTACACTATCTGCCCCATTCAATTCAATTCAATTCAATTGGTCCCGGCTTAGTGACAATCAGTGAACATGGGCCCAGTAGCTTTCGGCTTTTATCTTGTTTACCTAAAATGTCTATCTTTAAATAAATTATCAATGAGATAAATTCTGAACTCCAAACTAAGTAGGTCAACAATACAATCAAAATCAAAGTTCATCATAGTATAAACAAATCAATCACCAACAATATCATTAATACATCAAATTAATTAATAACAACAATAATAATCAGTAATTAAAATTTACTCAAAAATAAATAATAACTCTCGGTGGTACTCTCTGTTCATTATGGCCGTAACATCATTTTTCTTTCTCTCTCCATCTTCTCTGATTTTTACGGCCGTAAATTCTCTCTCCAAATTTTTACCCCCTATTTCATTACTGCCATAAACTTTTACCCCCTTTCCGTTACGGCCATCAACTTTTACCCCATTTCTGTTACGGCCATCAACTTTTACACCCTATTCTATTACCCCCTTTCTGTTACGGCCATCAACTTTTACACCATGTTCTATTACCCCCTTTCTGTTACGGCCATCAACTTTTACACCCTATTCTATTACCCCCTTTCTGTTACGGCCATCAACTTTTACACCCTATTCTATTACGGCCATCAAATTTTTACACCCTTTTTATGTTACGGCCATCTCGTTACGGCCTATCCCGTTACGGCCGTAAAACTCTACTCTTTGGCCGTAACACTTTTTTTTTTATTTCCTTTACGGCCAATCTATCTCCCCTTTTCTCTCTCTTCTTTTCTCTCTCTCTCCCAACTTCTCGGCCGTAAAACCTCGTCTCCATTTTTTTTCTTTTAATTCCTTTACGGCCAATCCATCTCTCCTTTCTCTCTCCAAATTCTCAGATTTTTACGACCGTAAAAATCATCTGTTACGGTCGACATCTATTACGGCCGACATCTATTACGGCCGACATCTTCTCTCTCTATCTTTTCTATTTCATTACGGCCGAAAACCTAACTCTTCGGCCGTAACATTATTTTTTTTTCTTTTACGGGCGTAAACGCTCATTCTCTATTTATCCGTAAAACTCTTCCCTCGTTTCGGCCGAGAACTTCACGTGTCGACAAATAATTACGACCAGAAAATTACGGCCGTAACAAAACTAATTAAAAACTAGATTGCGTCGTAAAACATCATGACACAATAACAACCAATCAGAATCCCCCCTACGTACCTCGTAGCCGTTCGACATTGAATCATGCGCATTTGCCGTCGGACACCAAGAACCCATA
The DNA here is from genome assembly GCA_030549335.1 of Pontederia crassipes. Lineage (NCBI taxonomy): Eukaryota > Viridiplantae > Streptophyta > Magnoliopsida > Commelinales > Pontederiaceae > Pontederia > Pontederia crassipes. Next base: position 25,842,043 of record CM060189.1, on the reverse strand, counting down.
GAAAAGAAAACTCTTTTGACGATCGACTCTAAGGATTTATTTATAGGGCTCTTAAATCTTTATCTCCAATTCATCTATAACTTACAATCCTAATCAAATTTAATCTTTTAATTAATCCCTTTTAACAATTTTGATTTGTTTTAATAATTAAATAATTCCGAATTTAAATAAATATCCCATAATACACTTTTATCCTTAATTAAACTCCTCCCCTATTTTCCTTTATTTTCGGAATTATTTATTATAATAATATTAATATTCATTTTTCTCAAAATAAATAATAAAATATTATTTTTCTAACTCTCAAAAATTGGGATCGTTACACGTCAAATCATCTCGTAGGGTCTATTCCAACTTCGTTCCAGAACCTTGATTCTCTCCGTTTGCTTGCCATTTCAAACAACAGCGTCACTGGTCCTATCCCACCCGTGGCAACAAAATTCTCAAACGTCAGCTATCTTTATATGTCGAGCAACTTGCTTACCGGCGACATTTCTTCCTTGATGAGTCAGGCATCCCTCATTGAATTGAGCCTATCAGGCAACAATCTCACAGATAGCATTCCGAATTCTCTTGGGGACCTTGTGTCACTGAAATATCTTGATCTTTCTAGAAACAACTTCAATGGCATGATTCCTTCCTCGATCACTAACTTGTCGTATTTGACTGTTCTTGATTTATCCCAGAACAAACTCGAGGGAAATCTGCCTGAAGATCTTGGTCGTCTGACCAGACTTGAATTCTTTCAAGTTTCTGAGAATCGACTCTCTGGCAACATTCCCTTGTCCCTCTACAACATAACTGCTTTGCAGACTTTGAGCGTGGTGAATAATCGGCTGTCAGGAAGTCTTCCGAACGATATAGGCAATACTCTTCCTAAAATCGAATTCCTCACCATGGCCGGAAATCAGTTGGATGGACCCATCCCGACCTCACTGAGTAATGCTTCATTCCTCCAGGAGATTGATCTTAGTCAAAATAACTTCACTGGACGGATACCTGCAAGTCTCGGAAGCTTACAAAATCTCAATTGGCTCGCTCTTGGGTCTAACAATCTTCGAGCTAGAGAAGCTGGCGACTGGGCCTTCCTGTCTGCCTTGACAAACTGTAGCAGCTTAGTGCATCTAGATCTAGTGAACAATGATCTCAGAGGGGAATTGCCGATGTCCATAGTTAACCTCTCAGCACAGCTCACATGGCTGACTCTAGGGAGCAACCAGATCTCCGGCACCATACCATCTGGCATTGACAAGTTCATCAACATGGAAATCTTAGGCTTCAACGAGAACCTTTTCTTTGGAGGCATTCCGTCGTCTATCGGAAAACTTCAGAACCTACAAGCATTGATCTTGTATGAAAACAAGTTATCCGGCGAGATCCCTTCTTCCATCGGGAACTTGACTCGATTGAATGAGCTCTACCTGCAGGGCAACGATCTGGAGGGTGAGGTACCTGTGAGTCTGGGCAACTGTCAAGGTCTTGGCGATTTGGATCTTTCTAATAACCACTTCATCGGTCCCATCCCGAAAGAAATATTTACCATTCGTTCATTGTCGACATTTCTTGACTTGTCGAACAATCACTTCAGCGGCAACTTACCGGTGGAAGTTGGTCAGCTGCGCAGCATTCAGTTGTTGGATGTCTCAACTCTCAAATAATAGGCTTGCAGGCGACATTCCGTCGAGCTTTGGCGATTGTCAATCGCTGGAATTCCTCAATCTAAGTCGCAATATCTTTGAAGGATCGATTCCTTCGTCGTTGGACATGTTGAAAGGCATCAAGCACCTGGACTTTTCGTATAATAATTTGTCTGGCCCTGTCCCGGACTTTTTAGCGGAGCTTCCCTTCTTGGAACGTCTGAATCTATCTTTCAACAATCTCAGCGGAGAGTTGCCAAAAGATGGAGTCTTTGCCAATGTTACTGAATTTTCGATCGTAGGAAACAAAAGAATTTGCGGGGGCATTGATAGTTTGCATTTGCACTCTTGCCCGCGCCAACCACCCAAGAAAGTACACTCCCTAGTTGTCGTTGTAGTTATCCCAGTCTCAATGGTTCTGGTAGTAGCAGTCGTTTTGCTTCTCATTCTCTATTTGTTCGGGAAGACAAGGAGGCGTTCTTCTTCTCAGATAACTTCGGCCAGTATTAGGCACAGAGTTAGCTACACGGAGTTGCTGAAGGCAACCAACAAATTTTCTCATTACAATTTGGTTGGTGTTGGAGGCTTCAGTTCCGTTTACAAGGGCGTAATGAACAATGGCGAGATTGTTGCAATTAAGACACTTAATTTGCAACAGCATGGAGCAGCAAAATCTTTCATGGCAGAGTGTGAAGCTCTAAGAAATATCCGACATCGCAATCTCGTCAAAATCATAACAAAATGCGACAGCTTGGACTTCAGAGGTAATGCATTTTCAAAGCTCTAGTGTTTGAGTTCATGGCCAACAGGACCTTGGACAAATGGCTGCATTTGAAACCGGATGAGGAGCCGCACACCAAGAGATTAAGCCTTCTTCAGAGAATAAACATATCGATTGACGTCGCCGCGGCAATGGATTACCTTCACTATGGCAGTAAGACGCCAATTGCTCATTGTGATATGAAGCCAAGCAATATACTCCTGGACGGTGAGATGACTGCCCATGTCGGAGACTTTGGCCTGGCAAAATTCCTTCACAACGGCAACAACGGACATTCATCCACTTCAGTTGCTTTCAACGGTTCTATCGGCTACGTTGCTCCAGGTAATAAAAGAAAAGATCGATATGTCTTTTGATTTGTTCATAGGTATGAATTTTATGATATGCATGGAGTTGAATGCAATTTGCAGAGTATGGAGTAGGATGGCAAGTCTCCACTCATGCTGATGTATATAGCTACGGGGTCATCATTTTGGTGTTCACCGGAAGGAGACCCACCGACGACATGTTCAGGAATGGGCTCACCCTCTGCAAGTTCGTCGAGGAAGAAATCGCCAAAGGATCTCCGGTCACCAGCATTACGGATTCATCGTTGTTGACACGAGAACAAAATGGAGATATGTTGGATGTTCTCGATGCAGAGGAAGCAAGTGAAAGAATGACTCAGTGCTTGGAATCGCTGATGTCGATTGGTCTGTGGTGCACCAAGGAGTCACCGAGAGACCGCTGCACGATGGAGGAGGTGGTGCACAGAACGGAAGCCATCAAAAGCCAACTCCTTCTCACGAGGCGCTGAAAGGCAAGATCAAAGGTAAGACTCAAGAGGAAATGGCAAGGAGATTTGAACTCGTGATCCCTCACCCGGTGATTTAAAAAAAACTGGCTACCACATTGTAATGGTAAGAGATATGTTGCATGGATACGGGTACGATACCGGTATTCGGAACGGATACAAGATACATTATTTTTTAAAAAATTAGGGTATGGGTACGCATATATATAATAATATTAAATGAAAATAATATATGTCTAAGAAAAGAATACGTAGTATATATAGATTAGAAATTAAAGTTTTCGAGAAAAATAACCATAACCACTAATATGACAGTCCATCTAATAAAATATTAATCAACTATTGCTAGTAATTTGAAAATTAAGCTTATTATTATATGTTAGATGAGCCAGCAAAGCCCATTTATACAAACACATCCAGTTTGTTGATCTCATGTGTTGGCTTTCAGCTGGGATCAGCACTGGAGGTGACTTCCATTTATACAAATACGTATCATTCGTATCTCATGTGTATCCGTACCGAGTATGTACCTGGTACGGGTATTCTTGACTTTTAGGCGTACCTGTGCATCATAGGGTAAGAGTAAGATGTCTGCTAAATTTATTTATGGGGTGCAGATTTTATTTCTAATCCTACAATACATATACATGGGCCATTAGTTGTACAACTCACCTTAGGAGCTATAATTACTGATTAAAAATTCAGTCTCTCTCTCTCTCTCTCTCTCTCTCTCTCTCTCTCCCTCTCTCTCTCTCTCTCTCCGCATATTCATACGGCTTTGATGAAACTTTGCAGGGGGTTGTTTTCATCGTATGAACAAAATGAGATGTGCATATTATTTTATAACTCAACTCATCAACCTTTTACAGAACAGGGCCCAAGAGTCCCTAAATGCTAGAAAGATCTATTGATTGTGCGTATAGTAGGAAAACATAAAATGAAATAAATTGCCACGTGTATCTACCTTATAGTATTTATATATAGCTTGGAGCAAAAAAATCTACGTCCAAGCCACACAAAGAGGCCTCCACTAATTTTGAGGCTCCATATTTTATTTATTATAGTTAAAATTATTAATTTATTAACAAACAAATAATAATAAGTATGTTCATTTTTAAATAAATATTTTTTCATTTCTCATTGATTATATATCTATTCATAATTAGATAACATTCACATAATATTTTTATTCATTCTCTATGTTACGAAAAGAGAGAGATAGCACGAAATACAGAAAAACGCGAAGAAAAAAATGACGGCGGCTTTTGTTATGGAATAACGATAATTACAAGGATGAATCTCTGTCTAGACTCCTAGGAAGTTTATATAGGCACTCTCTTTGACAGATGATATGAATTACATACGGACTGAGATTCTAAATAAATCCCCGTAGGAGAATTCTGCTAAAGCATCTGACTATGTAGGGGGACTAACTAGGTTCAGATTCAAAGCATTATTAACACTCTAATTTATCAATCCTTCCAACAGATTTACTTATTTTAACAAAGAACACTACCTTAACTAATCTTGTTCATCATCAAATAATGATAATTTTCTTAAAAAAAAGTATTGCTTTGAACTTGAATTTTTTTACAATATTATAATAGTATTTTAGAGATTTTTTTGTTGCGAGAGAAATCGTACAAATAGAAAATACCCTTATGAATATAAGGAATTGTAAAAGGTAATTAATATTTGTTCAAATGCATAATACTTATATGATAATATTAACAGTCTCAATAATTACTACTTTAAACTAATAAAATTTTATCTAAGACCACCGATGATTCAAGAAATAATTGGATTATTTTATCAATTAAAAATGATGAAACATTGAATAACTATTTATATTAAAAAAATAGAGATATAACTTTTTAATATAATATTATACTTTTTAATATTTTTCGCTTTATGTCTCTGATTCTCTTGAGTCGGTCGTGCGTGGAGATAGTAGTTAAGGAATCCTTTGATTCAACAACATATATATATATTTATTTTCACCATAATATCTAGAGTGGTAGAATAAAGAAATAGCATATCATTTTAATATTATAAAAGGCATTCTGCCATTATATATTGATGTGTATGGATTATTAACATTATAGCTTTTCTTGTTATTAACATGTTGGTAAGTTAGGAACTTAGTTATTTATAACTGTTACCTTTTTTATTGGTAATCCACTGAGAACAAAATGTAGTTATTAGAACTGTTTACTCGATGTGTTGAGTGAAAAATGACGAAGGAAAAGGAGAATAATATGATTTAGGTTGAGTTTGGGGTGGCTTCTTTCCAAAGCTTTCATATGCTTTTGTCTAAAAAGCGTCAAATTGGATGTGTTATTTGTGTCAAAAAAGACTATTTTCTTTTACCAACCAATGTATGAGACAAAACAAGTCATCAGCGTCAAAAGGCACATGGGAAAACACTCCCAAATGCAAACAAATCAACTTGTCGCAAAATATATTAAAAAAATAAATTACACATAGATTACCATAAAATTAAGTGCGAAATGTGAATAAAGCAACAAAAGGGATTAAGTTATATTAGTTATAAAATATAAATTTTATCATAAAAGTTATATTTGGTTCCATTAAATAAGTTTTTATGCATTGATCTAATGGTAGCCTTGCTCATGAACATTGTGAATGGTCACTAGCTCAAATCTAGGCCCCTCATTTTTTAATATTTTTTTTAGTTTGTGTCCGCCTTTGCACATACGATCACTCAGATATCGAGATGTCACCAATATGAATCTCATTATTAGAATGCATGAGTCCCGTTATTTTCATTCTTTGTTTCTCTTACATTAGGTATATGTACCTTCTTTATAATCGAAAAAAGTAAAGCAAGAAAATTAATATAGCATATAGATGTTATAAAATATGAACTCATAATGCGTGAAAATAAAGCAGCGTAAAATCAACAAATAGAATTATTTATTTAGATTTAACTTTATCATAACAAAACACATGTTCACATGAATTTTCTATAATGAATATCTTTTATGAGTTGCACAACTCGTTATTTGGTCAAAATTAATTGAAGATAAATATGTTTTCGTTCTTATTTTTCAAAAAGCAAAAGAAGAGTCTTAAAAATTTGGTGGGTCTAAAATAAAAAATCCTTTCTTAAAAAATGGTGTCATGCTCTAAAAGATGATTAATGATTCATTGGCTTATCTGATACAAAATAACTAACAAGTTACACTGCTGATAAATATTTTATTAGCTGAAATTTATTTTTAAAAATAAACAATTACACGTGATCGTTAAAAAATATTATATTTTACACTTACTTTTAAAACTTCCATTTGGGATCGTTTTATAGCCTTCTTAACTTTATTTAGTTATTGAAATTTATTTCTCACTTTTTGGATATGACAGTTATAGTACATTTTGCACGCTAATCGGTCGACCGTACAGATAGCCATTTAAAAAAATGACTATTGGTGAATTTTGCACTGACCGATCGACCGACCGATTGATCAGTGCTTCGACCGACACCATCTCAACATTCTGTTTGGCTTTAAATGGTTGATTTCTGCATTTTTTTTACTGACCAGTCAATCAGTGTACTTGACCGATCGATCGATGCTTCGATCGGTAGATCGATCACCCTACACTATTTTGAACATAACATTTTGCACAATTATCAAAATGAGTTGATTTTTTATTTGTTGGGAAGCTAACAAAATTATCTATAAATTTTATATCTATATTCATCCAAAATATAATGAAATCATAGTAAAGTACTAAAATAAAGTCCAGTGCATAAAGTTATCCATTTCAAATTAAAGTTTTTAGATATTTACTCTTTTATATATAATATTTCGTACTAGTATCTAGATGAAATGATATTTAATTATACGAAAAGCTATAACATTATTTATAACATTTGTATTAATCTCTTGATCCAAATCTCATGGTAGAATACTCAATATTAAGTGCAAGTTTATCACATAAAAATATTAACTTCAAATCGAACTTTTCGAACTTCATTGTTTAAATATAACTTAATTTTTAAAATAATTTTTTATATTTAAAAAACTATATTTTATATTTATAATAACCATTCTTAATTCAAAATTCACCAAAAATTAATTCTATCACATGTACTTTTTCCTATCACAACCTAAAAGTAGGATGAAAGCAAGGATGTGATTCGAGCCACATACCTATTGGCATTCCATAATGACACCATTCACCCCACTATTTTTTTATGCGAATCTAGTTGGTACTCAATTATTATTATTATTATTATTATTATTATTATTATTATTATTATTATTATTATTATTATTATTATTATTATTATTATTATTATTATTATTATTATTATTATTATTATTATTATTATTATTATTAAAGTCATATTTTTTGTCACAATTTACTCTTTGAAATAAAAATATAATCCTTTAGGAAAAATAAGAAAACTTATTTATTTTCTTTATCCTTTTTAACACTTTGTCTAAAAATATTAATAATTAATTACATGAATTAGGAGTTAATATATTTAAAATTAAAGTAAAATATATATTTGAAGTTCCTTTAGTTATGAAATGTTGTTAATAATATTACTATACTTTGCTGTGTGTAATTTATATTAATTATTATAATTATATAATTTTAAGTATTTGAGTTGAATATATTTTTATAATATTTTATTATCATCCGGTCCAACTATCTCGATTAATTGATCCAACGTAATTCCAAATCTTTTCTAAGTCAGTGTCCTTTCTAGACCTTACAACATTGCTATTGACACACCTCGTATTGTCCCATATTATGATTTAGGGTCAACATCGTGAAACCTATCTTCTACGGACATGGCTTGTGCTTGTAGGACCAAGGACCATGTTGTCTAGAAATGAATCATGTTGTTCGGACACAGGCAGTGTTGTTTCAAGTTACGAGACTCTTCATCCTCGCCGTAGTCTATTTTGTGCAACCAGCCCTACGTCGCAACTATTTGATCGAACTTTCTCTCTTTTCAAAAGTCATGACCGACCAATTCTTTTCATGACAACGCAATACAAATTCTCATGTTACCTTTTGCTTTATCGTGACCATCAGTGATGTTGTCGTAGAAAGGAGTATATTGCATCTTATCTGTTGAGTAGTCACATCTTATGCTTTCTTGTTGTAACTTGTTTCAACCTTGTCCGCAAGGAAGAGAAGAATGAGAGGGAGAGGATTTTTGTGGAATAGCTAAGGGAGTTAGACCTGACTCGGTCTTAAACCTGATCCTACCTAGTCAATTTTGATTGGATCATATCGATTCACACTCTTTCAGAAGGTTGAACCCATAATTGTAAAATCTGGTCCGGCCTAGTTGGTCAGATTAGTGTCCGACCATATAAGCAGCTCATGGGTCATTTCAAACTCGTCTTTGAGGTTGACCCCCTTTGATCTTGTCAAATTCATATTCAACATTCCAATCCGACGGGTTCAGATGACCCGGATGGGTCAAAATGAAATAAATAATTATGATAAAAAAGTACATATATATATATATATATATATATTACTGTGATATCGTTGTGGTAGCACTATGCGCCCACGGATCTAAGATGGTCAGATCTGCAATGGACGAATGATATTTGTGTGTGCTAGTTCAGACGGGGGTGGAGGCAGTTCGACGAGGTGGTTCGGTGAGAAGGAGGCAGTTCGATGTGCATGAGGGTGGACGACCGACCTCGTCGAGAGAGAAGACCTTGCGATCATCTTTTCGCCTGCGCAAAGAACCGCCTTTGTGTGTGCGACTATCAATCAATCCAGCACTCGAACAGTCCGACGCGACAGATCGCATTGGCAAGTGCGAAAAAGGGGGGCGACCGCCGCCCCTTTTTCTCTACAAGTGCTGGCGAGCCCAAAAAGGGGGTATCGGCTCCCTCCGTGAGCTCACTGACGAGCTTGTGTCACGGAACACTTTTTCGTGACACGAAGCGCAAAGACTCGCGGCACCAGTGCCGTTCAACTTAAAGCTTTCGGCTACTCAATCGCCAAACCAAAGAACACATGAAGCCGTCCAGTACTGCGTAATATTACAGAGTACCAAGTTATCCATCCCTAAAACTCCTCTACTTATGATTGATTAGGGAGGAGTTCACAGGCCATATGTATTATATGTTTCATTATATATAATGCAATCAAAATTTTCTTAATTCTAGTGTATGACCTTAAGCGTGAAGTGACAACTCACATCGGTGACCATTCTCGGTGCCTCGTGATTCCTCGGTTGCCCCTTTGGACATTAAGCGCACAAGTGTTTAGTGCCTCAACGCCAGGGATAGAGCCAAAAAATTGTTGGGGGGGGATAATTTTAGTTTAAAAAATAAATAAAATAACATCTCAATGTGTGAAATTTTTTTTCTATGAGTGGAATCGATTCCTCAACCTCTCAACTCATGAAAGATGACACTCCTCACTAGACTAACATTAATTATTTAATGCTTTAAGGAGGGGCCAAGATATATATAATATAACTATATAACATTAAAACATATATATAGTAGTATAATATCAAAATGTTGGGGAGTCATTTTCAACACGTATTATTTATAATTACGAAATTTCTCATCTTTTATATAATGGCTATGCCATTAATACTTTATTATATTATTTGACTTATTAAACTATTTTATTTTACTTTATTATATTTTAGTTTATTTAGTAAGCCACTTAAAAATATTAAAAATATGAGAGAAATTTATTAATATATTTTATTTTTATTATCTTATATTATGCAATCTAAACATTGGATTCGACCCTGTAACGACCCCAATTTTTGAGAGTTAGAAAAATAATATTTTATTATTTATTTTGAGAAAAATGAATATTAATATTATTATAATAAATAATTCCGAAAATAAAGGAAAATAGGGGAGGAGTTTAATTAAGGATAAAAGTGTATTATGGGATATTTATTTAAATTCAGAATTATTTAATTATTAAAATAAATCAAAATTGTTAAAAGGGATTAATTAAAAGATTAAATTTGATTAGGATTGTAAGTTATAGATGAATTGGAGATAAAGATTTAAGAGCCCTATAAATAAATCCTTAGAGTCGATCGTCAAAAGAGTTTTCTTTTCTATGGGTTCTTGGTGTCCGACGACAAAGGCGCATGATTCAATGTCGAACGGCTACGAGGTACGTAGGGGGGATTCTGATTGGTTATTATTGTGTCATGATGTTTTACGACGCAATTTAGTTTTAAATTAGTTTTGGCACGGCCGTAATTTTCTGGTCGTAATTATTTGTCGACACGTGATGCTCTCGGCCGAAACGAGGGAAGAGTTTTACGGGTAAATAGAGAATGAGCGTTTACGCCCGTAAAAGAAAAAAAATATAATGTTACGGTCGAAGAGTTAGGTTTTCGGCCGTAATGAAATAGAAAAGATAGAGAGAGAAGATGTCGGCCGTAATAGATGTCGGCCGTAATAGATGTCGGCCGTAATAGATGTCGACCGTAACAGATGATTTTTACGGTCGTAAAAATCTGAGAATTTGGAGAGAGAAAGGGGAGATGGATTGGCCGTAAAGGAATTAAAAGAAAAAAAAAATGGAGACGAGGTTTTACGGCCGAGAAGTTGGGAGAGAGAGAAAAGAAGAGAGAAAGGAGAGATAGATTGTTACGGCCGAAGAGTAGAGTTTTACGGCTGTAACGGGATAGGCCGTAACGGGATGGCCGTAACATAAAAAGGGTGTAAAAATTTGATGACCGTAATAGAATAGGGTGTAAAAATTTGATGGCCGTAACGGAAAGGGTGTAAAAATTTGATGGCCGTAACGGAAAGGGAGTAAAAGTTGATGGCCGTAACAGAAAGGGGTAAAAGTTGATGGCCGTAACAGAAAGGGGATAATAGAATTGGGTGTAAAATTTGATGGCCGTAACAGAAAGGGGGTAATAGAATAGGGTGTAAAAGTTGATGGCCGTAACAGAAAGGGGGTAATAGAACATGGTGTAAAAGTTGATGGCCGTAACAGAAATGGGGTAATAGAAAGGGGGTAGAAGTTGATGGCCGTAATAGAATAGGGTGTAAAAGTTGATGGCCGTAATAGAATAGGGTGTAAAAGTTGATGGCCGTAACAGAAAGAGGGTAATAGAATAGGGTGTAAAAGTTGATGGCCGTAACAGAAAGGGGGTAAAAGTTGATGGCCGTAATAGAATAGGGTGTAAAATTTGATGGTCGTAACAGAAAGGGGATAAAAGTTGATGGCCGTAACGGAAAGGGGGTAAAAGTTTATGGCAGTAATGAAATAGGGGGTAAAAATTTGGAGAGAGAATTTACGGCCGTAAAAATCCGAGAAGATTGAGAGAGAAAAAAAAATGATGTTACGGCCGTAATGAACAGGGAGCACACCGAGGGTTATTATTTATTTTTGAGTAAATTCTAATTACTGATTATTATTGTTGTTATTAATTAATTTGATGTATTAATTATATTATTGATGATTGATCTGTTTATATTATGACGAACTTTGATTTTGATTGTATTGTTGACCTACTTAGTTTTGGAGTTCAGAATTTATCTCATTGATAATTTATTTAAAGATAGACATTTTAGGTAAACAAGATAAAAGTCGAAAGCTACTGGGCCCATGTTCACTGATTGCCACTAAGCCGGGACCAATTGAATTGAATTGAATTGAATGGGGCAGATAGTGTAAAAACTATGGTTGTCCTGTGTATGGTCACTCGTCCCCCACCATACACGAACCCATTGAATCGTATTGGGCTTGCCGTGGCACTGATCCCCCACTGGCCTGCATGAAAGTGGCATGGTGTCCCTTAATTGACTGAGCGTTCCTCATTGAATTGGATAACTCCGAACATTGAAAATCGAATCGAATTGAATTGAATTGAAATTGGAATTGCAGTAAATAGAATTAAATCATGATCATTTGGATATATTGGCATGGAGTTGGCAATTACTATTGCCCTATTGAATTGAATCGTTATTGGCCAATGACCATTGATTATTGAATTGGAAATTGTTAATTGAATATTGATCTATTAATCAGGCAATTGATAATTATTAATTGGAACAATTGTTATTGATTTACATTGGTCGGTTGACCATAGCCTGATATATTGTTCATATTGATAAATTGTTAATTGATTATTGTATTGACTGCTCAATCGACTCATTATTGATTTTATTTTATTTTCGATTGAGCATATTGATTGTCTTTTAGACCCTACGTACTGAGTATTTTTTTATACTCATGGATATTTCCCTGTACCTGGATCCGTGCAGGTGAGAGTACTTCGATAGAGGATGATCCTGCAGGTGGCTATGCTCAGTGATAGACAGATGTTGCACATGTTCTAGATTGAGTTGTCTAGTTTTTATTATTTCCGCATTTATTAGAATTGTGAACTTATTAATATTTTAATTATTTTGAATATAATGGATTATTAGTTGTTATTATTGAAAAAGTCTTCCGCATTTATTGTTTATATTCCGCAAAAATGTTTTATAGAAAATTGAGTAGCGTCTCTGGGACGACTCTGAGCACGTGAAAGTCACGTGGGTCTTGGGGCGTTACAGAAGGTATCAGAGCCTAAGGAGAGACACTTCTTAACTGTCTCTAATAGATAGAATTGAGTCCATGTGCAACTGTCACGAGCAACCACTGCAGCCATCCAGTAGGGTCAAGTAAGTTTTCATTATGATATTGATATTGAATTATTACTTATTAAATTGTATTGTATTATTTATTGTTGGGTGAGCACAGATGTCTCCCAAGTTGATGACCTCTCATCAATTTTATCGTGGATCGAGAAATAGATATCGATGATCGAATCCCAAAATGCATAGGATGATGGTCAAGCGATCCAAGGCCCACGAGTAGATAATGAATGGGCCGATACACATCAGGAGGAACATATGAATCTCGTTCAACATATAGAGAATATAGCAATACTTATGGTGATGACGTTTCTCCTCACGATGATTGAAAAGAGATGGTTAAAAGTTTTCTCAGATTACAGCCTCCCCAATTTGACGGGAAGGGCGACTTCGAGAAAGCCTATAGGTGGCTGAAAGAAATTGACCAAACTCTAGTGAAGATGGACTACGGTGAGAACTGCAAGACTATATGTGCTATGAGATGTTTAACAGGTGACGCTGGGCATTGGTAGAACGCAACAAAGGCTGGCACATTCTCCGGAAATGACCTGATTCCTTGGAGAAAGTTTAAAAAAGATATTCAAGGATCTCTGTTACCTGTTTCCCGAAGAGCGAGAAAATGGAAGGAATATCGAGATCTATAACATGATACCATGACAGTCGAGGACTACATGATCGAATTCTTAAAGTTGGAGAAGTATGTTACTCGACGTCAATTAGAGAGAAATCGCGTTAAGCAATGGGTGGAAGGTTTCAAGCCAAGCCCCTGAGGACGGGTAAAATGTTGTAACTATCATACCCTTCAAGTTGCGAAAGAGTTTGCTACCATGCGTGAAAATGATGACATAACAAACACAACTCAACCGAATCAAGAGGATATAGATAATGATCATAATCATATTTGGAGTAAAGATAGAATACATCAAAGAAGAGAGAAGCGGCATCACAAAAACTACAACCGAGGAAGGTCATATCCAACACGGAATGATCCTCCACCACATAGAGAATCATGTAACTACTGCCACAAAATGCATCTCGGTGAATGTTATTGGGCGATGGGTGCATGCCTAAATTGTGGCAAGATGAGTCACTTCGCAAGAGATTGCGATGAATCAAAATGGGTCGAACCTCTACGACAACAATAGGCCTCCAAGAATGGTGCTGAAATCACCCAAATAGATTGATATGCTATGACATATGACTTGAAGCTTAATCAAGTCGAAATTGTAATCTCCACTCCAACTAGTCCTTAGATATTTTGTATATCCAAATAGCATGTGTTATATGGAATGAATATAGTTTATAGTTTACTTTTCATAAAAAAAAAATTGACCATTGAAAAGTAGAGTGTTTAATGGAAGCACTCATATGACAATATTTCTAAGGAGGTTATCGATTAGTTGGTACTCATAATTTACCGTAAAAAGTTGAGCACTCGAACTCAATAGAAAAAGTGATGAAGTGCACACATAATGGTATGGAAGAAGGACAGCATCCAAGTATGTTAAAAAAATTATAGTATAGTTGTTACTACATTGGTTAACCCAAGATCGATGATATTCCAATATATTCGTCAAGCCTAGAGGAACATGCAGAACACTTGCAGATTGCATTGCAAACATTAAGAGAAATAAGTATGCGCCAAAGTATCGAAATATAAATTTTGACAGAATGAGATAATGTTCTCCAGGAATATCGCATAGATGGAATATCAAAAGATGGATGTTATAATCAAATGGATTCAACCAAAGGACGTGTTAAAGAGGAAAAAAAAACTTCCTTAGACTTGCAAGATATTTTTGAACAATCGCATTAGACTTGCAGAATATTAGCGGAGAGTCGCACCAGATTACTACACGATAGTATTGCCATGGACGAACCTCATCAAGAAGGACAAAAAGATATCAAAAAAAAATTGAATGGCTCAAGAAAGGCTAAAAATATGTTTTAAAAATTGGAGAAGGAATTGACAACGATGCCCATTTAAAAAAAAAAAAAGACCTTCAAGCCAAGGAGGTTATGTCGCCCACAACTATGCATACAACCCCCGCATGGCATGAGTCGTGATGCTATATAGGAAGAAGATAGTTGCCAATACATTAAGACGATTAGATATCGAATTAGCAATTGTGGTCTTCACCCCAAGAATTGGTGACACAATGTGTAGGATGAAGAGTTTGAATTCTCCACGAACCACCAAAGTTGAGGTACACTTCCGAACATTTGGGGATCCAATTATTGAAAGATTACGAGTTTGTCAAAGCAAACTCAATTGAGCATATGTTAAGCAGAAAGGTCACTTGCTCATTTGGCGGTGAGCCGACAGAATATGAGCAATGAGCAATTGTATCGTCCAAGTCAGTCTAGTGACCAATAGTGATAGTGCAAGGATAGCAACACATCTTACATGCAATCGAAATTACTATGGAAGGTCGGCAAATGAAAGTGAAGCATCAGAGGTCGCATGGTGTACTACAAGAGCTTGAAAATCCTTAATAGTATTTTAAAAAAAAAGGATAACGATGGATGTTATTAGAGGGCTTGACATGGACACAATGTGATATGAGTAATAGAGGATCGATATATTAAAATAGCCAATGTCATACCCATTAGAGAAAGGTTAGTCTATCGAAAGCCTCATGGTCATTTTTTTTAAGGAGGTTATCCGACTACATGGAGTGTTGATATCCATCACGTCGGATAAGAATCTACAATGCATAGACCAATTCTGATGGAGCATCTATAGAGCAATTGGGATGTGGTTGAACTTCTAGATCACCTTCCATTCACAGACGAAAGAGTAGTCTGAATGGTCAATTCAGACCTTAAAAAAAAATGTTATGGACTTGTTTTAGACCGGAGTGATAGTTGGAACAATCAGCTCCCACTAGCGAAGTTAGTATGTGGCAACAGTCGCCACTCTGACATAAGCATGCCACTTCATAGTCATGTATGGAAGGCATTATTGCTCACCTATCAGCTGGAGCGAGGTTGATGGACAATTCATTGATGACAATTCTTGTCATGAGAATACTGACGCACATTCAAAAGGATGTTGACAAAATTTGCTTCATCAAGAAATGTTGAAGGTAGTCCACATGAGACAAAAATAGTAGGCTAACATAGTGAGATTAGTAACATACGTAGGACACATCATGAAGATGAAGATGACATTTTAAAACGGAAAGTTGAAATCAGAAAAGATTTTTCAAATTTGTTAGATAGATGATGTAGTTCGTTTACGCAAATTCGAGGACGAATTTATTTTTAAGGAGGTTATGATGTAACGACCCCAATTTTTTAGAGTTAGAAAAATAATATTTTATTATTTATTTTGAGAAAAATGAATATTAATATTATTATTATAATAAATAATTCCGAAAATAAAGGAAAATAGGGGAGGAGTTTAATTAAGGATAAAAGTGTATTATGGGATATTTATTTAAATTCGGAATTATTTAATTATTAAAACAAATCAAAATTGTTAAAAGGGATTAATTAAAAGATTAAATTTGATTAGGATTGTAAGTTATAGATGAATT
This sequence comes from Pontederia crassipes, assembly GCA_030549335.1. Classification (NCBI taxonomy): domain Eukaryota; kingdom Viridiplantae; phylum Streptophyta; class Magnoliopsida; order Commelinales; family Pontederiaceae; genus Pontederia; species Pontederia crassipes. The sequence continues at coordinate 25,825,652 of CM060189.1, read as the reverse complement.
TGAGATAAAGATTTAAGAGCCCTATAAATAAATCCTTAGAGTCGATCGTCAAAAGAGTTTTCTTTTCTATGGGTTCTTGGTGTCCGACGGCAAAGGCGCATGATTCAATGTCGAACGGCTACGAGGTACGTAGGGGGGATTCTGATTGGTTGTTATTGTGTCATGATGTTTTACGACGCAATTTAGTTTTAAATTAGTTTTGTCACGGCCGTAATTTTTTGGTCGTAATTATTTGTCGACACGTGATGCTCTCGGCCGAAACGAGGGAAGAGTTTTACGGGTAAATAGAGAATGAGCGTTTACGCCCGTAAAAGAAAAAAAAATATAATGTTACGGCCGAAGAGTTAGGTTTTCGGCCGTAATGAAATAGAAAAGATAGAGAGAGAAGATGTCGGCCGTAATAGATGTCGGCCGTAATAGATGTCGACCGTAACAGATGATTTTTACGGTCGTAAAAATCTGAGAATTTGGAGAGAGAAAGGGGAGATGGATTGGCCGTAAAGGAATTAAAAGAAAAAAAATGGAGACGAGGTTTTACGGCCGAGAAGTTGGGAGAGAGAGAAAAGAAGAGAGAAAGGAGAGATAGATTGTTACGGCCGAAGAGTAGAGTTTTACGGCCGTAACGGGATAGGCCGTAACGGGATGGCCGTAACATAAAAAGGGTGTAAAAATTTGATGGCCGTAATAGAATAGGGTGTAAAAATTTGATGGCCGTAACGGAAAGTGTGTAAAAATTTGATGGCCGTAACGGAAAGGGAGTAAAAGTTGATGGTCGTAACAGAAAGGGATAAAAGTTGATGGCCGTAACAGAAAGGGGGTAATAGAATTGGGTGTAAAATTTGATGGCCGTAACAGAAAGGGGGTAATAGAATTGGGTGTAAAATTTGATGGCCGTAACAGAAAGGGGGTAATAGAACAGGGTGTAAAAGTTGATGGCCGTAACAGAAAGGGGGTAAAAGTTGATGGCCGTAATAGAATAGGGTGTAAAAGTTGATGGCCGTAATAGAATAGGGTGTAAAAGTTGATGGCCGTAATAGAAAGGGGGTAATAGAATAGGGTGTAAAAGTTGATGGCCGTAACAGAAAGGGGGTAAAAGTTGATGGCCGTAATAGAATAGGGTGTAAAATTTGATGGTCGTAACAGAAAGGGGGTAAAAGTTGATGGCCGTAACGGAAAGGGGGTAAAAGTTTATGGCAGTAATGAAATAGGGGGTAAAAATTTGGAGAGAGAATTTACGGCCGTAAAAATCAGAGAAGATGGAGAGAGAAAAAAAAATGATATTACGGCCGTAATGAACAGGGAGCACACCGAGGGTTATTATTTATTTTTGAGTAAATTCTAATTACTGATTATTATTGTTGTTATTAATTAATTTGATGTATTGATTATATTGTTGATGATTGATCTGTTTATATTATGACGAACTTTGATTTTGATTGTATTGTTGACCTACTTAGTTTTGGAGTTCAGAATTTATCTCATTGATAATTTATTTAAAGATAGACATTTTAGGTAAACAAGATAAAAGTCGAAAGCTACTGGGCCCATGTTCACTGATTGCCACTAAGCCGGGACCAATTGAATTGAATTGAATTGAATGGGGCAGATAGTGTAAAAACTATGGCTGTCCTGTGTATGGTCACTCGTCCCCCACCATACACGAACCCATTGAATCGTATTGGGCTTGCCGTGGCACTGATCCCCCACTGGCCTGCATGAAAGTGGCATGGTGTCCCTTAATTGACTGAGCGCTCCTCATTGAATTGGATAACTCCGAACATTGAAAATCGAATCGAATTGAATTGAATTGAAATTGGAATTGCAGTAAATAGAATTAAATCATGGTCATTTGGATATATTGGCATGGAGTTGGCAATTACTATTGCCCTATTGAATTGAATCGTTATTGGCCAATGATCATTGATTATTGAATTGGAAATTGTTAATTGAATATTGATCTATTAATCAGGCAATTGATAATTATTAATTGGAACAATTGTTATTGATTTACATTGGTCAATTGGTCTGTTGACCATAGCCTGATATATTGTTCATATTGATAAATTGTTAATTGATTATTGTATAGACTGCTCAATCGACTCATTATTGATTTTATCTTATTTTCGATTGAGCATATTGATTGTCTTTTAGATCCTACGTACTGAGTATTTTTTTATACTCATGGATATTTCCCTGTACCTGGATCCGTGCAGGTGAGAGTACTTCGATAGAGGATGATCCTGCAGGTGGCTATGCTCAGTGATAGACAGATGTTGCACATGTTCTAGATTGAGTTGTCTAGTTTTTATTATTTCCGCATTTATTAGAATTTTGAACTTATTAATATTTTAATTATTTTGAATATAATGGATTATTAGTTGTTATTATTGAAAAAGTCTTCCGCATTTATTGTTTATATTCCGCAAAAATGTTTTATAGAAAATTGAGTAGCGTCTCTGGGACGACTCTGAGCACGTGAAAGTCATGTTGGTCTTGGGGCGTTACAGACCCGATCCGACCATTCCTTTCGACCCGATTCAACCTGATCCAATCATCACTTTTGGTTGATAGTCAAGTCGAATTTTACAGCATTGGCTAGACCTATCCAACCTTACTTGGGTCAAGGTGGTTGGGTTCCTAACTATCATTTCTTTTTTCTTTTATTTTTTTCTTATGTTTAATAAAAATATTATGTCATAATTATTTTCAAGCATTAAGATTGCGTTTAGCAACAAAACTATACTCGAATCGTGCCTTTGTTCAGTCTGGTTTTGGCAATTGCGACCTTGGAACTAGGTTCCATAGGAGAACTAAAACTTGACACCAGGTCATCAAGTGATTTGGTTCCAAGTGCTCCGATTCCAACTTTTTTTATGGAACCAAAGCACTATGGCAGAACCAATCGTTTTTTTTTGTTTTTTTTTCCAGACGTGACATTTTTATTTTATTTTTCTTTTTCTTTTCTGTCACACATTTATCTTATAAAATAAATTATTTAATAAATATAAAATATATAATAAAGGAATAATATAATATTAATTATTACTTATTATTATATTAAAAAATAATATTTTATTAAATATAATAAATTTTAAAAATAATCTTTAGATCTAAATAATATATATTTTTAACAATTTTTTTCCACAAAAGTTTTTAATTAATATTAATATTAATATTAATATTAATATTTATAATAAAATTATTCAATTATACTATTTGGAGAAATCATGAGGAACTACGATTCCATTTTCAAACGAAGCCTAAATAAATTTTCACACATTCAAATATTATTTTACCTATTTAAAATATACATTTGTTATTTTTAAAGTTTAAATAAGATATAAACTTAATGTCAACTAAGAAAAGAAAAACAGTAAAAAAAAATATTTTTTTTTGCATGTCCCACGGACCTACGGGACGTGCCCCTAATTCTTTTTCTAAATCACTTTAAACTTTAATTTGGACTTTAGCCTCTTTTCCTAATAATCTTCCACTTATTCTTTTATTTTATTTTATCTTCAATTTTAAAAAATAACTATTATTTTATAGCTAGTATTTTTAAAATTAAGTAATTTGATATTGGTACTTTATTTTTTAAAAATATATTTTAAATTTAAACTCATAATCTAATTCTCATTGGAATCATTTATAAGATAAATTTCTACTTATATTACGATTCAAATTTAAACCCTAATCTTAACGTAATCAAAATTCTTATTCCTATTAGTTTAGATTTTTTTATCTCTTATCTGATTATATTTTTATTTTAAAAAAAAAGTGGTTTGATCAACTCAACGGGTACGTTTTCTTTACGAAAATGAAGAATCCCACGATTGACCGCAAATGACGAATCCCAACTTATTGGCATAAGTCAATTACCACGATTGACCGCTTATGTCCCGAGTGACATCATGACGAGCAAAAGTCTGTAGAACTGACGAAGACCCAGCTCCAAGTCTTCCACTACGGACAGAACGAGGAAACGAGCAAAAACACGCTTTTTTTTAGTTTTTTTCCCTTTCTTTAGTTCACAGTTCACACGTCTACTGAAAATTATTAAAGAAGCAAGCAAGTGTTGCAAGGGCTTCAGGATCCTGTGCTACTTCTGCAGTCTCCCCACTCCCATTTGGCATCTTTCTCATGGAGTCCTGCGCTCCTCTTCTGCCGCTGCTGTTCACCTTTCTCCTCCTTCAAACTTCTCTCTCCTGCCTCTCTGCTTTCGCTGACGCTGCGGCGATCAGCAGCAACGCCACCGACCGCGCTGCACTGCTTGCCTTCAAGGCGGCAATCACCAACGACCCGCATGGCTCCATGAGCTCATGGAACGAGACAGTCCCCTTGTGCCGTTGGAACGGCGTCGCCTGCAGCAACCTGGGAGGCGACGTCAGGGTCACGTCTTTGGACTTGGACTCCATGGACATCGAAGGCCTCTTATCTCCGGCCATCGGGAACCTCACTCGCCTCACCAAACTCCTCCTCCCGGTCAACCGCCTCACTGGCGCCATACCTCCGGAACTCAGCCTTCTGCGCAACCTGCAGCAGCTTAACCTCAGCTTCAACTCCTTCAATCAGCCTATTCCTCCCTCCATTGGGTATCTTTCGTCTCTGAAACTTCTTGACTTGTCGTCGAATCATCTCGTAGGGTCCATACCAACTTCGTTCCACAACCTTGATTCTCTCCGCCTGCTTGCCATTTCAAACAACAGCGTCACTGGTCCTATCCCACCCGTGGCAACAAAGTTCTCAAACCTCAGCTATCTTGATCTGTCGAGCAACTTGCTCACCGGTGACATTTCTTCCTTGATGAGTCAGGCATCCCTCACTGTATTGAGCCTATCGGACAACAATCTTACAGATAGCATTCCGAATTCTCTTGGGGACCTTGTATCTCTGACATATATTGGTCTTGCCAGGAACAACTTCAATGGCATGATTCCTTCCTCGATCACTAACTTGTCGTATTTGACTATTCTTGATTTATCCCAGAACAAACTCGAGGGAAGTCTGCCTGAAGATCTTGGTCGTCTGACCAGACTTGAATTCTTTCAAGTTTCTGAGAATCGACTCTCTGGCAACATTCCCTTGTCCCTCTTCAACATAACTGCTTTGCAGACTTTGAGCGTGGTGAATAACTGGCTGTCAGGATGTAACGACCCTAATTTTTGAGAGTTAGAAAAATAATATTTTATTATTTATTTTGAGAAAAATGACCATTAATATTATTATAATAAATAATTCCGAAAATAAAGGAAAATAGGGGAGGAGTTTAATTAAGGATAAAAGTGTATTATGGGATATTTATTTAAATTCGGAATTATTTATTTATTAAAACAAATCAAAATTGTTAAAAGGGATTAATTAAAAGATTAAATTTGATTATGATTGTAAGTTATAGATGAATTGGAGATAAAGATTTAAGAGCCCTATAAATAAATCTTTAGAGTCGATCGTCAAAAGAGTTTTCTTTTCTATGGGTTCTTGGTGTTCGACGGCAGAGGCATGGCAAGGCATGATTTAACGTCGAACGGCTACGAGGTACGTAGGGGGGATCCGTAGGTTCTTTGATTATTTTTTTTTGAATTACTATTGCTACATGATAGTTTTAAAAAAAATAGTTAATGGCCGAAGTAAAGAACGAATTGTTAGAAAAAAAAAGGTTTGGCGCAGAAGGAGAAAGAAAAAAAGAAAAAGTGATAAAAAAAAAAGAGAGATGAGAGGCGCCATATGCAGTGGTATTAAATAAGGGAGAAGAGAGAAAAATCGAGAAGAAGAAAGGGTCTGTGAAGATGACGTAGGGAGAAGTTGAGGGAGAAAAATAAATGGGAGTTCCACGGCCAAAGAGATGGTGAGAGAGAAGTAAAAAAAAAAATTAAAGGAGTAAGGAAGAGGGTAAGGCCGTAAGGGAGAAGGAGAAAAAAAAATGAAAAAGAGATAGAGATAAAAGGGGTGGAGAGAGAGGATTTAAACATTATGCAAATGACACGGAGAAAATTCAGGAGAGAGAAAAAGATTGAGAGAAGAGGTGATGGCATAAAAGGTGGAGAGAGAATAGCATAATGTTTAGATAAAAAAAAGGAGAAATTTAGGGCCGCAAGACCAGGAGAGAGAGAAGGGAATTGAGAAAAGGAAATGAGAAAAAAAGAAAGGGGCAATTGGAAATGAGAAAAAAGGGCCTACGTGAGATTGATAAGAAAAAAAAAAAAGAAAAAAAGGCTTTCGTTAACTTTTACGCAGAAAGAGAAAAATGAATTTTTTTTTAAAAAAATTCATTTTCTAGAATCTCTGGTCCAGTAAGGAAGAAATAAATAAATAGATAAATATAGAGAAGAAGTCGAGAGTTAAGTATTTATTTTATTTAGATTAGTAATTTTAATTATGAGTTTTATAATAATTATCTTACTGTCATTTATTGATTGTATTATTATTGATTGGTCTTGATTAAATTGTCATCATACTTTATCATATTATTATCATTCCTTATTAATATTGTGATATATTAATTATATTATTATTGATCGCTCTTGATTATCATGCCTGATTATATTATTTATCATACTTGATAATAATATTAGCACATCATATGATCGTATTGTCATCATATCTGATTATATTTTATTATCCTATCCGATCTTATCATTGATTATGATACTGATCCAGTAGTCTTTCTGATTGGGTCTTGTGTTTTACCTAAATTAAATTATTAAAAGATAGACATCTTAGGTAAATAAGATAAAAGTCGAAAGCTACTGGGCACATGTCTACTGATTGCCACTAAGCCGGGACCAATTGAATTGAATTGAATTGAATGGGGCAAATAGTATAAAAGCTATGGCTGTCCTGTGTATGGTCACTCGTCCCCCACCATACACAAACCCATTGAATCGTATTGGGCTTGCCGTGGCACTGATCCCCCACTGGCCTGCATGAAAGTGACATGGTGTCCCTTAATTGACCGAGCGCTCCTCATTGAATTGGATAACTCCGAACATTATAAATTGAATTGAATTGAAATAGAATCGAATTAAATTGAATTGTATTGAAACTAAATTGAATTGAATAGATCATGGTCATTTGGAATACCGGCGTTGATTGGCATTGCCTCCGCCCATTGAATCGAATTGAATTGTAATTGACCAATGGCCATTGCTATTGAATTGAAAATTATTAAATTGAACAATGTCATAGTGATCAGACATTTAATTGCTAAATCAATATTGATCGATCATCTGATCTTTTTCTGATCATTCCTATTGATTTATGACTTTATTGTCCTATTGTTATATTGAATCATCGATCCAATTGATTAAGCAGTTATTAATTGCTATCTCTATTGATTGGTCTTTTGACCATAACTTGATATAGTTGCTCATATTGATAAATCGTTATATTGTAAATTGATTATTATATTGATTGCTCAATTGACTCATCATTGATTATATCTCATTTTCGATTGAGCATATTGATTATTTAGTAGACCCTACGTACTGAGTATTTTTATACTCATGGATATTTCCCTGTACCTGGATCCGTGCAGGTGAGAGTACGTTGATAGAGGATGATCCTGCAGGTGGCTATGCTCAGTGATAGATAGATGTTGTACATGTTCTAAACTGAGTTGTCTAGTTTTTATTATTTCCGCATTTATTAGAATTGTGAACTTATTAATATTTTAATTATTTTGAATATAATGGATTATTAGCTGTTATTATTGAAAAAGTCTTCCGTGTTTATTGTTTATATTCCGCAAAAAATGTTTTATAGAAAATTGAGTAGCGCCTTTGGGACGACTCTGAGCACGTGAAAGTCACGTGGGTCTCGGGGCGTTACAGAAGGTATCAGAGCCTAAGGAGAGACACTTCTTAGCTGTCTCTAATAGATAGAATTGAGTCCATGTGCAACTGTCACGAGTAACCACTGCAGCCATCCAGTAGGGTCAAGTAAGTTTCATTATGATATTGATATTGAATTATTACTTATTAAATTATATTGTATTATTTATTGTTAGGTGAGCACAGATGTCTCCCAAATTGATGATCTCTCATCAATTTTATCATGAACCGAAAAATAGATATCGATGATCGAATCCTCAAAGGGCAGAGGAGGATGGCCAAGCGGCCCAAGGCCCACAAGTAAATAATGAATGGGTCAATGAGCGTCAAGAGGAACGTTCGAACCATGGATCATCATCATATGAATCTCGTTCAATGTACAGAGACTATAGTAATACTAAGAGTCATGATGTTCCCCTTCACGATAATCGGAAAGAAATTGTTAAGCGTTTTCTCAACGTACAGCCTCCCCAATTTGATGGGAAGGACAACTTCGAGAAAGCCTATAGGTGACTGAAAGAAATTGACCAAACTATAGTGAAGATGGACTGCGGTGAGAACTGCAAGACTATATGTGCTACGAGGCGTTTGACATGTGACGCTAGGCATTGGTGGAAAGCAACAAAGGCTGGCACATTCTCCGGAAAGGACCTGATTCCTTGGAGAAAGTTTAAAAAGATATTCAAGGATCGCTATTTACCTGTTTCCCAAAGAGCGAGAAAACGGAAGGAATATCGAGATCTACAACAGGATACCATGACAGTCGAGTACTACACGATCGAATTCTTAAAGTTGGAGAAGTATGGTACTCGACGTCAATCAGATAGAAATCGCGTTAAGCAATGGGTGGAAGGTCTCAAGCTAAGCCTCCGAGGATGGGTAAAATGTTGTAACTATCAGACCCTTCAAGTCGCGAAAGAGTTTGCTACCATGCTTGAGAATGACGACATAACAAACGCAACTCAACCGAATCAAGAGGATATAGATAATGATCAGAATCATATTTGGAGTAAAGATAGAAGACATCAAAGAAGAGAGAAGCGACATCAAGAAACCTACAACCGAGAAAGGCCATATCCAACACGGAATGATCCTCCACCACATAGAGAATCATGTAACTACTGCCACAAAATGCATCTCAGTGAATGTTATTGGACGATGGGAGCATGCCTAAATTGTGGCAAGATGGGTCACTTCGCAAGAGATTGCGATGAATCAAAATGGGTCGAACCTCTACGACAACAATAGGCTTCTAAGAATGGTGCTGAAATCACCCAAATAGATTGATATATTATGACATATGGCTTGAAGCTTAATCAAGTCGAAATTGTAATCTCCACTCCAACTAGTCCTTAGATATTTTATATATCCAAATAGCATGTGTTATATGGAATGAATATAGTTTATAGTTTACTTTTCATTAAAAAAAAATTGACCATTGAAAAATAGAGTGTTTAATGGAAGCACTCATATGACAATATTTCTAAGGAGGTTATCGATTAGTTAGTGCTCATAATTTACCGTAAAAAGTCGAGCACTCAAATTCAATAGAAAAAGTGATGAAGTGCACACATAATGGTATGGAAGAAGGACAACATCCAAGTATGTTGAAAAATTATAGTATAGTTATTACTACATTGGTTAACCCAAGATCGATGATATTCCAATATATTCGTCAAGCCTAGAGGAACATGCAGAACATTTGCAGATTGCACTGCAAACATTAAGAGAAATGAGTATGCGTCAAATTATCGAAATACAAATTTTGGCAGAATGAGATAATGTTCTCCAGAAATATCGCATAGATGAAATATCAAAAGATGAATGCTATAATCAAATGGATTCAACCAATGGACGTGTTAAAGAGGAAAAAAAAACTTCCTTAGACTTGCAAGATATTTTTGAACAGTCGCATTAGACTTACAGAATATTAGCGGAGAGTCGCACCAGATTACTACACGATAGTATTGCCATGGACGAACCTCACCAAGAAGGACAAAAAGATATAAAAAAAAATTTGAATGGCTTAGGAAATGCTAAAAATAGGTTTTAAGAATTGGAGAAGAAATTGACAATGATATCCTTTTGAAAAGACCTTTAAGCCAAGGAGGTTATGTCGCCCACAACTATGCATACAACCCCCGCATGGCATGAGTTTTGATGCTATATAGGAAGAAGATAGTTGCCAACACATTAAGACGATTGGATATCGAATTAGCAATTGTGGTCTTCACCCCAAGAATCGGTGACACAATGTGTAGGGTGAAGAATTTGAATTCTCCACGAACCACCAAAGTTGAGGTACACTTCCGAACATTTGTCGAAAAAAGGGATCAAATTATTGAAAGATTACGAGTTTGTCAAAGCAAACTCAGTGGAGCATATCTTAAGCAGAAAGGTCACTTGCTCATTTGGCGGTGAGCCGATAGAATATGAACAATGAGCAATTGTATCATCCAAGTCAGTCTAGTAACCAGTAATGATGGTGCAGGGATAGCAACACATCTTACATGCAATCGAAATTACTATGAAAGGTCGAAAAATGAAAGTGGAGCATCAGAGGTCACATGGTGTACTACAAGAGCTTGAAAATCCTCAATAGCATTAAAAAAAAAGATAACGATGGATGTTATTAGAGGTCTTGACATGGACACAATGTGATATGAGTAATAGAGGATCGATATATTAAAATAGCCAATGTCATACTCAGTAGAAAAATGTTAGTCCATCGAAAGCCTCATGGTCATTTTTTTTAAGGAGGTTATCCGACTACATGGAGTGTTGATATCCATCGCGTCGGATAAGAATCTACAATGCATAGACCAATTCTGATGGAGCATCTATAGAGCAATTGGGATGTGGTTGAACTTCTAGATCACCTTCCATTCACAGACGAATGAGTAGTCTGAATGGTCAATTCAGACCTTAAAAAAAAAGTTCTGGACTTACATTAGACTGGAGTGATAGTTAGAACAATCAGCTCCCACTAGCGAAGTTAGTATGTGGCAATAGTCGTCACTCTGACATAGGCATGCCACTTCATAGTCATGTATGGAAAGCATTATTGCTCACCTATCAGCTGGAGCGAGGTTGATGGACAGTTCGTTGATGACAATTCTCGTCATGAGAATAACTGACACACATTCAAAAGGATATTGACAAAAATTGCTTCATCAAGAAATGTTGAAGGTAGTCCACATGAGACAAAAATAGTAGGCTGACGTAGTGAGATTACAAGAATTGAATCAAAATGGAGATCTAACATACGTAGGACACATCATGAAGATGAAGATGACATTTTAAAACGGAAAATTGAAATCAGAAAAGATTTTTCAAATCCGTTAGGTAGATGATGTAGTTTCGTTTACGCAAATTCGAGGACGAATTTATTTTTAAGGAGGTTATGATGTAACGACCCTAATTTTTGAGAGTTAGAAAAATAATATTTTATTATTTATTTTGAGAAAAATGACCATTAATATTATTATAATAAATAATTCCGAAAATAAAGGAAAATAGGGGAGGAGTTTAATTAAGGATAAAAGTGTATTATGGGATATTTATTTAAATTCGGAATTATTTAATTATTAAAACAAATCAAAATTGTTAAAAGGGATTAATTAAAAGATTAAATTTGATTATGATTGTAAGTTATAAATGAATTGGAGATAAAGATTTAAGAGCCCTATAAATAAATCTTTAGAGTCGATCGTCAAAAGAGTTTTCTTTTCTATGGGTTCTTGGTGTTCGACGGCAGAGGCATGGCAAGGCATGATTTAACGTCGAACGGCTACGAGGTACGTAGGGGGGATCCGTAGGTTCTTTGATTATTTTTTTTTGAATTACTATTGCTACATGATAGTTTTAAAAAAAATAGTTAATGGCCGAAGTAAAGAACGAATTGTTAGAAAAAAAAAGGTTTGGCGCAGAAGGAGAAAGAAAAAAAGAAAAAGTGATAAAAAAAAAAGAGATGAGAGGCGCCATATGCAGTGGTATTAAATAAGGGAGAAGAGAGAAAAATCGAGAAGAAGAAAGGGTCTGTGAAGATGACGTAGGGAGAAGTTGAGGGAGAAAAATAAATGGGAGTTCCACGGCCAAAGAGATGGTGAGAGAGAAGTAAAAAAAAATTAAAGGAGTAAGGAAGAGGGTAAGGCCGTAAGGGAGAAGGAGAAAAAAAAATGAAAAAGAGATAGAGATAAAAGGGGTGGAGAGAGAGGATTTAAACATTATGCAAATGACACGGAGAAAATTCAGGAGAGAGAAAAAGATTGAGAGAAGAGGTGATGGCATAAAAGGTGGAGAGAGAATAGCATAATGTTTAGATAAAAAAAAGGAGAAATTTAGGGCCGCAAGACCAGGAGAGAGAGAAGGGAATTGAGAAAAGGAAATGAGAAAAAAAGAAAGGGGCAATTGGAAATGAGAAAAAAGGGCCTACGTGAGATTGATAAGAAAAAAAAAAAAGAAAAAAAAGGCTTTCGTTAACTTTTACGCAGAAAGAGAAAAATGAATTTTTTTAAAAAAAATTCATTTTCTAGAATCTCTGGTCCAGTAAGGAAGAAATAAATAAATAGATAAATATAGAGAAGAAGTCGAGAGTTAAGTATTTATTTTATTTAGATTAGTAATTTTAATTATGAGTTTTATAATAATTATCTTACTGTCATTTATTGATTGTATTATTATTGATTGGTCTTGATTAAATTGTCATCATACTTTATCATATTATTATCATTCCTTATTAATATTGTGATATATTAATTATATTATTATTGATCGCTCTTGATTATCATGCCTGATTATATTATTTATCATACTTGATAATAATATTAGCACATCATATGATCGTATTGTCATCATATCTGATCATATTTTATTATCCTATCCGATCTTATCATTGATTATGATACTGATCCAGTAGTCTTTCTGATTGGGTCTTGTGTTTTACCTAAATTAAATTATTAAAAGATAGACATCTTAGGTAAATAAGATAAAAGTCGAAAGCTACTGGGCCCATGTCTACTGATTGCCACTAAGCCGGGACCAATTGAATTGAATTGAATTGAATGGGGCAAATAGTATAAAAGCTATGGCTGTCCTGTGTATGGTCACTCGTCCCCCACCATACACAAACCCATTGAATCGTATTGGGCTTGCCGTGGCACTGATCCCCCACTGGCCTGCATGAAAGTGACATGGTGTCCCTTAATTGACCGAGCGCTCCTCATTGAATTGGATAACTCCGAACATTATAAATTGAATTGAATTGAAATAGAATCGAATTAAATTGAATTGTATTGAAACTAAATTGAATTGAATAGATCATGGTCATTTGGAATACCGGCGTTGATTGGCATTGCCTCCGCCCATTGAATCGAATTGAATTGTAATTGACCAATGGCCATTGCTATTGAATTGAAAATTATTAAATTGAACAATGTCATAGTGATCAGACATTTAATTGCTAAATCAATATTGATCGATCATCTGATCTTTTTCTGATCATTCCTATTGATTTATGACTTTATTGTCCTATTGTTATATTGAATCATCGATACAATTGATTAAGCAGTTATTAATTGCTATCTCTATTGATTGGTCTTTTGACCATAACTTGATATAGTTGCTCATATTGATAAATCGTTATATTGTAAATTGATTATTATATTGATTGCTCAATTGACTCATCATTGATTATATCTCATTTTCGATTGAGCATATTGATTATTTAGTAGACCCTACGTACTGAGTATTTTTATACTCATGGATATTTCCCTGTACCTGGATCCGTGCAGGTGAGAGTACGTTGATAGAGGATGATCCTGCAGGTGGCTATGCTCAGTGATAGATAGATGTTGTACATGTTCTAAACTGAGTTGTCTAGTTTTTATTATTTCCGCATTTATTAGAATTGTGAACTTATTAATATTTTAATTATTTTGAATATAATGGATTATTAGCTGTTATTATTGAAAAAGTCTTCCGTGTTTATTGTTTATATTCCGCAAAAAATGTTTTATAGAAAATTGAGTAGCGCCTTTGGGACGACTCTGAGCACGTGAAAGTCACGTGGGTCTCGGGGCGTTACACAGAAAGTCTTCCGAACGATATAGGCAATACTCTTCCTTACATCGAATTCCTCAACATGGCTGGAAATCAGTTGGATGGACCCATACCGACCTCACTGAGTAATGCTTCATTCCTCCAGGAGATTGATCTTAGTCAAAATAACTTCACTGGACGGATACCTGCAAGTCTTGGAAGCTTACAAAATCTCAATTGGCTCGCTCTTGGGTCTAACAATCTTCGAGCTAGGGAAGCTAGCGACTGGGCCTTCTTGTCTGCCTTGGCAAATTGTAGGAGCTTAGAGCACCTAGATCTAGTAAACAATGATCTCAGAGGGGAATTGCCGATGTCCATAGTTAACCTCTCAGCACAGCTCAAATGGCTGATGCTAGGGAAGAACCAGATCTCCGGCACCATACCACCTGGCATTGACAAGTTCGTCAACATGGAAACCTTAGGCTTCAACGAGAACCTTTTGTCTGGAGGCATTCCGGCGTCTATCGGAAAACTTCAGAACCTACAAGCATTGATCTTGTATGAAAACAAGTTATCCGGCGAGATCCCTTCTTCCATCGGGAACTTGACTCGATTGAATGAGCTCTACCTGCAGAGCAACGATCTGGAGGGCGAGGTACCTGTGAGTCTGGGCAACTGTCAAGGTCTTAGTGATTTGGATCTTTCTAATAACCACTTCACCGGTCCCATCCCGAAAGAAATTTTTACCATTCGTTCATTGTCGACATTTCTTGACTTGTCAAACAATCACTTCAGCGGGAACTTACCAGTGGAAGTTGGTCAGCTGCGCAGCATTCAGTTGTTGGATGTCTCAAATAATAGGCTTGCAGGCGACATTCCGTCGAGCTTAGGCGATTGTCAATCGCTGGAATTCCTCAATCTAAGTCGCAATCTCTTTGAAGGATCGATTCCTTCGTCGTTGGACATGTTGAAAGGCATCAAGCGCTTGGACTTGTCGTATAATAACTTGTCTGGCCCTGTCCCGGACTTTTTAGTGGAGCTTCCCTTCTTGGAACGTCTGAATCTGTCTTTCAACAATCTCAGCGGAGAGTTGCCGAAAGATGGAGTCTTTGCCAATGTTACTGAATTTTCGATCGTAGGAAACAAAAGAATTTGCGGGGGCATTGAGAGTTTGCATTTGCACTCTTGCCCGCGCCAACCACCCAAGAAAGGACACTCCCTAGTTGTCGTTGTAGTTATCCCAGTCTCAATGGTTCTGGTAGTAGCAGTCGTTTTGCTTCTCATTCTCTATTTGTTCGGGAAGACAAGGAGGCGTTCTTCTTCTCAGATAACTTCGGCCAGTATTAAGCACAGAGTTAGCTACACGGAGTTGTTGAGGGCAACCGACGAATTTTCTCATTACAATTTAGTTGGTGTTGGAGGCTTCGGTTCCGTTTACAAGGGCGTAATGAGCGACGGTGAGATTGTTGCAATTAAGATACTTAATTTGCAACAGCATGGAGCAGCAAAATCTTTCATGTCAGAGTGTGAAACTCTAAGAAATATCCGACATCGCAATCTCGTCAGAATCATAACAACATGCGACAGCTTGGACTTCAGAGGTAATGCATTCAAAGCTCTAGTGTTTGAGTTCATGACCAACGGGACCTTGGACAAATGGTTGCATTTGAAATCAGACGAGAAGCTGCACACCAAGAGATTAAGCCTTCTTCAGAGAATAAACATATCAATTGATGTTGCCGCTGCAATGGATTACCTTCACAACGGCAGTAAGATGCCAATTGTCCATTGTGATCTGAAACCAAGCAATATACTTCTCGACGGTGAGATGACTGCCCATGTCGGAGACTTTGGCCTGGCAAAATTCCTTCACAAGGGCAACAATAGGCATTCATCCACTTCAGTTGCTTTCAAGGGTTCTATCGGCTACATCGCTCCAGGTAATAAAAGAAGAGATCGATCTTTACTCTATGTTGTCTTTTGATTTGTTCATAGGTATGAATTTTATTATATACATGGAGTTGAATGCAATTTGCAGAGTATGGAGTAGGAGGACAAGTCTCCGCTCATGCTGACGTATATAGCTATGGGGTCATCATTTTGGAGTTGTTCACCGGAAGGAGACCCACCGACGACATGTTCAGGGATGGGCTCACCCTCTGCCAGTTCGTGGAGGACGAAATCGCCAAAGGATCTCTAGTCACCAGCATTATAGATCCGTCGTTGTTGACAGGAGAACAAAATCGAGATTTGTTGGATATTCTCGATGCAGAGCAAGCAAGTGAAAGAAGGACTCAGTGCTTGGAATCGCTGATGTTACTTGGTCTGTTGTGCACCAGGGAGTCACCGAGAGACCGCTGCACCATGAAGGAGGTGGTGCACAGAATGGATGCCATCAAAAGCCAGCTACTTCTCACGAGGCGCTGAAAGGCAGATGGTTATCTCAAGCAAAGGACGGTGTTTGTTTCTCTCTCCTCTTTTTTTTTTCTTTCTTTCTTCATCTTGTAAGTTCGAGTACTAGGCGTCGATCTCAGGCAAGGGACGGAGAACTTTTGACTCTTTGATGTACTGTTTAGTAATGGCCAATGTATCAATTCTCCAGTTTTGCGAAACATATGTAATTGGTGTGGAATATTCTCGCTTCTCGACCTTTGAATGAACAAAATTTGAAATAAATGTGACAGCTGCATCAGTTAATTAATAATTTGACAAACAACTGGATTTGTACAGTCTTATTAAATATTGCCGTTTGGATATAGGATAATTCTCATGTTAGTGTCTTATTCTTTTTGTTTTTTTTTCAAACGGGTGCTTTTTCTATTTATGTGGTCCCATTGCATTAAATGCAAAATGAACAAAAAATTTGCAACGAGATTAAGAAGATGAGAGCAAGTGAGGAAATATAAAACCTTGACCCAAGAACGTAGCGAAATCATCCAAACCGGGCAGAAACAATACAAATCGCACCTCGAGCAGACGAGAAACTGCCGCTTGCTACTATGATGACGTGGCGGAAGCCAAGCGGGGCAAAACTGAGTAAAAAAAGGGAGTCCTGTCCCCGAACGGCATCCAAGCCGTTCATTTCTCCTCCGGAATCATTCAAAACCTGACTTTATTTTTTTTATATGTCTATTTCTTATTATTTTCTTTTGCTTATCCTCCTCCCTTAGTAACAATTAAAAAAAACAATAATACAAATATATATAGAATAATAATAATTTCTTGTCGCCAAGTCCCCTCGTGGAGCAGGCGCTCCGTGGCCCCTCTCGCACTCCCTTCGCCTCACAGTTCTCTGACGCACCAAAACCCAGCCACAAGAAAAAGCAGCACAAAAAGGACAACTCCCCCTACTGATCACAGAGCGTCTGTGAGTTCTTCTTTCTCATGTATGAGTTCTCCACAAAGTGCAGGAAATCGGGAAGAGCGAGTGGGAGTGTTGTTGTGGTTGCGAGTTGCTGTAAGCTCAGCTAGCTAATAAAGTAATAAAGTAGCAGGTTGAGGAGCAACACGTGCAGGAAGCTGCGTGCGAGCGCAAGTGGGAGCAGAGATGATGGATGCTCTGCTCGGTCGCTGCTTTGCGAGGTGCGCCGGAGACACGGGCGTGGTCATAATTCGTTCTTCCTCCTCTTATTATTCAGCCGCAACCGCAGCTGCTGCTGCGTCCTCCTCCATTGGATTCCTCCACGCGCCTCTCGTTAACACCAAGTTGTCCTACTTACGCTCCCTTGGGGCGAGGAGCGACCGCCTCCGGACCATTTCCTCGTCGTCGTTAGCTCCGTCACCTGCCGAGGTACCTGCACTTGTCTGATTTCTATTTGTTATTTGAATAAACAAAGCTCCAATTTTGAACTCCCGAATACACTTGATCTCGTAATTACTAGTTTGATGTTCTCTTGTCCTGTTTTTGTGCCTTTGGGGCTGTCCTTCCTCTTTCTCCTTAAGATTCTGTCTCCGGGGTTGGTTTGCAGTATGATAATTAAATGAACACTACAGTGAACACTCATTGTTGACGCAGGTGGGCGATGATTTGGTTGCCAACCATGATTTTGGAACTGCAGGTTTGAGCTCTCGCGATGGCTGCTCGATCTTGCTTTAATTAGTTTGCACAGTATCTAAACCTAACATTTGACCCTTGCCAGATCCTCCAGCAACTGTGCGCGTAAGGTTTCTTCTGCGGAAGGAGTGCTTGTTCGGGCAGCACTTCATCTTGGTTGGAGACCAGCCGTGCATGGGTCTGTGGGATCCTTCTGATGCCGTCCCTTTGGAATGGTCTGATGGTCACAATTGGAAGACTGAGCTGGTGAGACGTGCGCATTGCATTCATGAATGGTGATTTATTGATCACCATTTCTTCATTGCATTCATTAATTGACATTGACGTTTGAACCTCTCTCTTTCTGCTTGTATGGCCTATACGTGGAGTAGGATTTGCCCGTAGATACAAAGATCCAGTTCAAGTTTATACTCAGAAATGCCTCAGGGGAACTCAATTGGCAACCTGGACCCGACAGAGTTTTGCAGACGTGGGAAGCACTGAACACCATTGTTGTTTCCGAAGATTGGGAGAGAGCAGGTGATCAGAAAATATCTGAGGAGCCATCGGCAGAGGAAGTTGCAGCGATGAACCACATCGACAACATCAATGAACCATCTCTCTTAGTCCTGGGACTGGGAGCAGCCCAAGAGACGAGAGAAAGCGTTCCTGATGTCGAATTCCTTGAAAAGATCCTACCGGGGGGAAATCACGAAGGAGATATGATTTTGGTTCCTGGCTTGGCACCAACAAGCACATCAGTAGCAGCCCAGAACATTGGTGATGCTTCGTTTGGAACTGAGGAAGAAGCTAATAACCATAATTTTGTGCAGGTAAATGTCTGAAGTGCCTTTCTGTTTTAAGGAAATAGTCATGTGGTGTCTTTGCATCTATGCTGTTAATAAATCCTATACCTCACTAGTGATCCTTGAATCTGTGTTCCGGCTCAATAATTTAATGTCCGATTACTACTGCATTAAAATCTAACTCAAGGATGTTTCACTTCTGCAATAATATGGACAGAAATTGAGAACTATTATTGAAGAATAAGTGATCTGGGATACTATGAACAACAACAAATATGCAGCCTTTTCGGATAGAAAGATTTTTTTTTTTTTTTGAAAAAAAAGATAGAAAGATTGCGCAATCGATTGTAATAAAATATTATCCATGTATCCATTGTGCTTAATCCGTGTATTAACTTAAATTCTTTTTCTTTGCTGCATGATTACGCATCAGTTATCGGCCGAGGAAGAGAGAACTGAGACTCCAAGTGCAAATCTGCTCGAGGAAAACATAGCATCATCTCAAGCATCAGTCTGCAATTCTGAATTAACAACGGATTGCGATGGTGTAATTACTAAAGAAGAGACTCAGCAGAAACAAGCTGATTGCCAACCAGTGGACAGTATTGTTGAAAAGGATATGCAGTGGGGTCGTAGAACTTTTGAACAAATTCTTATAAATCTGGGTTTCACCACAAACTCAACAGAAACTACATAGACAGCTAGCTTGTTGTTTAAATTCTTTTTTATTGTTGCAGATGGATTCTGATGATGGCAAATTATAAGTTATTAATTTCTTTAGCTTTACTCCTAGTCAGTTAAGCCAGACTTGTGCTGTCTTAATGAAAAAGTTTGAGCTGTGAACAGAGACTTCACTTGCAGTTGCTTGCAATTATATAATGCTTATTTGTGCACTTACGCACGCGTCGCAATTCCTGATATGTTAACAGTTAATTCTCTCATACATGTTGATCGCATTGAGTGTTCTTATACAAGAAACCGAATCATCCACAACAAGCAGAGATATAAAAGTTACCAAAATCCTTTACATATGCCCTTTAAGAATCTTTTACAGTATCATGTTCCAGGTTACATTAAAACTTTCTATCTGTGAGGAGGTCAGCACATACGAGTTTTAATCCTATAATTGTTGTTCGATGTCTTTTTCCAGTGACAAGGCAGGTAACATCAGAGTTGTTCTGTTGTAGCACTGTCACGGTTGTATGCGTGCCGGTTTATTCTTCTTATATCAGTCAGACAGATTAGTATAAATAAATGTAGATTGATGTAAGTAACTCACTTTTCCAGCTTAAGTAGTGTTGTTTTCTAGCTTCGTCTTTATTTATCCTTTTCTTCTTCTCCTCCACGACAGTAAGGATCATTAGACCTCAGTCTCTGTTCCTGGTATCAGAGCTGAATTATCGACGATCCACCTGAGCTCCCCTCGTCGCACGTCGTCGGTCGCCGCAGTTGCCAGAAGTCGTCTTCAATCGTAGCGTCTCTAGACGAGTCTATCTGCTTACATGACACCTATGAGCCCAGGCGACATCAAGATCGCTGCAAATGATGCAGATCACGGTAACTTGTCTATTCTCTGTCAATCGAATGTTAGTTCTTCTTTTCTTCTTTGTTTTTTCATCTCGTTTCTTATTTTTTCTCTAGTTTTCTTTCGACGGTGTCCTTTGTTCTCTATTGTTGATCGCAGTTTCTTTCTGCATTCTTCATTGATTCTTCCTTTGTGTTTCCAGCTTCCAGCAAGAATCATAGCTTTTTTTCTTCCGGTCCGAACGAAGATCGCAGCTCTTTGTTTGAGCATCGCATTTCTTCCTTCTTTTCTTTTACTCCTTCGGTGACCGTTGATGATCCATCAAGGAGTTCACGATTTCTAATGATGAAGAGTTCATCGTCATCGAAGGAACATCTCTGGCCATGGTGGTTTGCAACATCAAACAGAAGCTCCGATCGTCACCACTATCCTTCATGTTTGTAGCAGTGATACTGGTTTAATCTGGTTTGTTTTTTTCATATATCATATCAGTATTAGTATAGAGAGAGAGTGTGTGATGTAATGGTTGAGTCGATCAGTTGTAATTCACTACCTTTTGGATACATTTTAGCTTTCGTCTTTTTCCTTAGTGAAGCTTTGTGTTTCTTTTCCTTCTTCTTCGCTCCATCATCAGGTGACACGATCCGATGCCGGCTTAAGCACAATAGCTCACGATTTCTAACGATGAAGAGTTCATTGTCGTCGGAGGAACATCTCCGGCCATGGTGGTTTGCAGCATCAAGCAGACAAATTCAATCGTCACCACTCTCATTGTGTTCTTCATGTTTGATGCAGCAGAATACGTACAAAAAGATCAATCTACTAACTGAACTAGATTTGTAACTTATTTGGCCTGCTGAGACGTTGCTCGGTCGAAATGTCCAATGATTTAAGACAATCAGGGTTCATACTTCAATGGAGAAAGCAGTTGAGAATCTGGGAAAAGTCATGATGTTGGTTCAAGCAGTAGAGCTCGACTAATCCTAACTCTCGAATCCACCAGCACCTTGGGGAGAGTTCCAAGGTTGAATCCGCACAAAGACGAACTCAGAAAAGATAGTATTTTTTGACACAGAACAAAAAAACTGCTTTGTTTCATCCCGAGAGTTCTGTTAAGATAAGACAATTTCAACTAATTCCTGATAACATCCATAACAAACTAAAATAGAAATAACTAAATTTGAAATACTAGGAGTTAGGAGCTCGACCCCGAGCTCGAATGTAAAGTGTTTGGCTGATGATACTTAAAGAGGTCAGCAACATTAAAGGTGGATGAGATTCCAAATGACTCTGGCAAGTCCACAACATAGGCATTGTCGTTAATTTTTCTTAAAACTGTGCAAGGGCCAAACTTCTTATTGCTGAGCTTGTTGTAAGTGCCTGCTGAAAATCTATCCTTGCAAAGATGAACCATCAATAACTCTCCTTTTGAGAATACCAATTTACGTCGATGTTTGTCTACATTCGTCTTATATGTGGCATTAGATTCCTCTAAGTTCTTCTTAGTGTCTTCATGAATACTTCGTATGCAATCAACCATGTGGTCTGCAGTGATATTGCCCCCAACAGCCTTGGGCAGAATAGCCAAATCAATAACTTGACGAGGCAAACAACCATACACAATTTCGAAAGGTGCCTTCCCAGTGCTCTTATTTACGGTACAATTGAAAGCAAATTTAGCTTGAGTTAATGCCAAATCCCACTGTTTGGGCTTGCTACCAGATATGGATCTCAACATGTTACCTAGTGTTCGGTTTGACCTCTGTGGATGGCAAGTACTACTGAAGTTCAACATGGTGTCAAATCTTTTCCATAAAGACTTCCAAAAGTAGGAAATAAACTTAGAGTCTCTATCAGAGGTGATAGATTTAGGAACTTCGTGCAATCTCATGATTTCACGAAAGAAGAGATTAGCAACATGACATGCATTTGAGATCTTCTTGCAAGCCACAAAATGTGCCATTTTTGAAAAACAATCAACAACCACTAAGATGGAATCTGAACCTCTTTGAGTTCGTGGCAAGCCTAACACAAAGTCCATGGATAGATCTTCCCAAGGTTTGTCTGGTATTGGCAGTGATCTAGCATTCTGGGATTGTCCCTTGGTTGTCTGACATATGTGACACCTGTGCACGAATCGATCCACATCTCTCCTGAGTTGCGACCAATAGTAACGTTGTTCACCACAATTTTGTCCCTACCAGCATGCCCTTTTAGTCCTCCTCCATGAAGGTCCTGAATGATTTTCTCACGCAAAGAGGAACGTGGGATGCATAACTGATTACCACGAAATAAAAATCCATCTTGAATAAACATACCTTCTGTTGGCTGATGCAAAACACATGAATTCCAAACTGATTGGAAATCTTCATCGCTTTCATAAAGTTCCTTAAGAGATTCAAAGCTAGGGACTTCTACCTTTAGAATAGATAACAAATCAGCATGCTTACTAAGAGCATCAGCCACTTTATTCAACTTTTCGCTTTTATGTTTGATGACATACGAGAACCTTTGCATATATTGGACCCAACGAGCATGCATTCTGCTAATCTGTGCTTGACTTTGTAGATTCTTTGAGGCTTCATGGTCAGTATGCAAAATGAATTCCTTAAAAACCAAATAGTGTTCCCAATGTTTTAGTGTCTGAACAATTGCATAAAATTCCAGCTGATAAGTTGTCCACTTCTGACGAGCTTCACTAAGTTTTTCTCTATAGAAAGCTATGGGTCAATTTTCCTAGGATAACACTGCTCCAATTCCCACTATAGATGCATCGCTTTCTACCTCAAAAACCTTTTCAAAATTTGGTAGAGCCAACACTGGTGCATTTGTAAGTCTTTGTTTAATCTCAACAAAACTATTTTCAGCCTCCACTCCCCACTGAAATTTACCCCTTTTTAGACAAGAAGTAATAGGTGCCATGATAAAGAGGCAAGGCCATGAAAGCTACGTACTTCTGTGATTGACTTAGGAGAAGGCCACGTTAGTATGGCTTGGACCTTTTCTATATCAACCTGAATTCCTTATGATGTAGCTCAAGAACAAGAGTTTATCCACTGCAAAACTACACTTCTTTAGGTTGACATATAAGCTATTCTCACATAGAATAATCAAGACCTCACGCAAGTGAGTCAAGTGCTCTTCTTTGGATCTGCTGTACACAAGTATATCGTCAAAATAAACTACAACTGATTTTCCAATGAGTGGTTTCAGAACATGGTTCATGAATCTCATGAAGGTGTTGGTAGCATTTGACAAGCCGAATGGCATCACTAGCCATTCATAGAGACCCTCTTTCGTCTTAAAAGCTGTCTTCCATTCATCACCAGGTTTCATGCGAATTTGATGGTACCCACTCCTTAAATTAATCTTGGAGAAAATCAAGGATCCTCCCAACATATCCAACATATCATCAAGTCGTGGAATTGGGAATATGTACTTAATAGTAATCTTTTTTATTGCTCTACTGTGTACACACATCCGCCAACTTCCATATTTCTTTGGCACCAGTAATGTTGGAACAGCACAAGGACTCTTGCTCTCTTGTAAGAATCCTTTTTTAATCAACTCTTCGACTTGCTCTTGCAAAATTTGATTTTCCTTAGGATTAAGCCTATAATGGGGAAGATTTGGTAGGCTAGCACCTGGCACTAGATCAATATGATGTCTAATATCTCACATTGGTGGTAACCGTGAAGGTAAGTCTTCTGGCGTTATGTCCTGGAACTCCAACAAGAGTTGCTGAACATCCTCGTCTATAGTTGTGTGATTGTTGGGTACCTCTCCAATGACAATCAAGGCATAAGCTATTCCTGAGTCAGTCACCTCTGAAATAAAACCATCAACCCTTTCTACTATTTGTAAGTTCTTCATTGTCTTTGTAGTTGTTGCCTGGTCCTCTAGCAATGGAAGTAGAGAAATTCGTTTGCCATCCTTTAAGAACTTGTAGACATTCTCCTTGCCAAAGTGTGTGGCATTGACGTCAAACTGCCATGGACGCTCTAGTATGATGTGACTGGCATCCATCTCAAGCACATCGCATTGTACCACATCTTTGTAGGTTCTCCCAATTGTGAGAGGGACTTTATAAAATTTTGTAACTTCTTTGCTTGTCCCCTTGCTAATCCATCCAATTATGTATGGAAAGGGATGCAACTCAGTTTCAAGTCCCAATTGTTCCACTACTTTTTGTGCCATAATATTTTCAGAGCTCCCACTATCTTTGCAAGTTTTCCCATTAATTGTGCACTGAGTTCTGAATATTCTGTGCCGTCGAGGTTCTTCTATTTCTTTTGGTGACAGCAGCAACCATTGTACAACACTGGAAAGGTGTTCGCCTTCCTCATCTGCACAAGCAACCTTTTCATCTTCATACTCAACTCCCTCTCCTTCAGCAACATAACCAATGTTATCTTCAGTTTTGAACCTGGACGAATGTAAAGCAGTCCTTTGTGGGCATTCATTAGAGTGATGCCCTTGTTGACGACAATAATAACATGTAGTTGGGGGAGGCATTCCATACGGATTATTAGTTCGTCTATTATTATTAGTGTTGACTATTCTAGCCTGAACTGGTATGCTAAGGGTTGTATTTTATGTGATCTTTCTAGTTGGCGCTCTTTTGTTCGCATCAATGTCATTGTTGCTGACAGAGCACTAGGGGCTTGCATCTCCACACGCTCTCGTATGTTACGATGTAATCCATTCAAAAATCTTACTATTGTCTCTACCATGTTATTTCTAAACGTCAACCGAGTAAACTCTTCTGTGTAATTTGGAACTGAACTTGATCCTTGCTTACAATTCTGCAATTGTTGGTAGAGGATTTGTTGATAGTTAGCAGGTAGAAATTGATCCCACTTCATCTTCCGCCATGATCTCACGAGTTGTTTATTTTGATGCCTTCTCATGGATTGGATTTGCTCCCACCATGCAGAAGCTCTCCCTTCAACCGATGGGCCACTAATTTGGTTTGTTTATATTCAAGTACTTCCATGTACTCAAAGAACCGTTCAACTTCAGAGATCCAATCAAGAAAATCTTCGATTGGTAAATGCCCATTAAAACTTGGCAGCTCCATCCTCATCTTGAAACTATGTTGTTCCTGAACCCGGTTGCCCTGGTTGTTAGTTGCTTCTTCACTACTGCTATCAATGAATGAGCTTTGTGCACGACACTCTTGATTTCTTATTTCTTCTTCTTGCAAAGGTTGGTTTTGTTCCAAACCCCATTGCCAAAGTAAAGTCTCCAGTGCATTAGTGATTCTGTCAATCTTGATCTCCAATGCTTGAAATTCTGCACGTGTTTGTGCATCTCCCATGATCTCAATCTCGCTCTGATACCACTTGACGCAGTAGAATACGTACAAAAAGATCAATCTACTAACTGAATTTGGCCTGCTGAGACGTTGCTCGGTCTCTGGTATGCCTGGACAAAAACACTTGGGAAAAGTCTATGATGCTGGTTCAAGCAGCAGGGCTCAACTAATCCTAACTTTGGAATCCACCAGCACCTTGGGGAGAGTTCCAAGGTTGAATCCGCACAAAGACAAACTCAGAAAATATAGTATTTTTAACACAACAAAAAAACTATTTTATTTCATCCCAGGACTCTCTTTTATGACCCTCTTTTATTTCAACTAATTTCTGATAACATCCATAACAAACTAAAACAGAAAGGAATTGTGATAAGGAGAGAACTAAATAGATACTAAATTTGAAATACTAGGAGTTAGTTATTGTAGGATTTCTTCATCAGATCTGTATCAAGATCTGCATCAATGTTTGTAGCAATGATACTAGTTTAATCCAGTTTGTTTTTTTCCATGTATCATATTAGTATTAGTATAAGTAGTGTGTGTGTGTGTGATGTAATGGTTGAATCAATCAGTTGTAATTCACTACCTCCTAAAAAAATTACACCAAATACCCTCCAACTTTGACTTTTACTCAGCGGTGTCCTCCAACTTCACTTTGTAACACGAATGCCCTTTATCTTTAAACTCGTTTCATCCGATACCCTCCTTAACTGTGATCGGCTATCTCTTAGTCACTCCGTCGAGGTGGCATCCACACAACCACTTTCTCTCTCCTCCACTTAAGAAGCAATATGACGTGGTATTTCTTTATCTCACGTGGTATTTCTTTATCTCACGTGGTATAATTAAATTAGAAAAAATTATATCAAATGCCCTCCAACTTTAACGTTTGCTCAGCGATGCCCTCCAACTTCACTTTGTAATACGAATGCCCTTCATCTTTTAACTCGTTTCACCCGATGTCCTCTTTACTTACTATAGCCCTTCTTCTGATCACGGAGCTGACGTGGTGCACATGTGGTGACACGACATATTCTCCTCTCTCCACGTTGATGTGACAATATTATAAAAATAAAAATATTAATTAAAAAATTAAAAAATGCCACGCGATCGCAAGGAGGGGGATCCGACCTCACTGGCGCGCAGGACGTCGGTGAGTAGGCATGGGGGGCGAGCCCCCCCACCCCCCTCTGCCTCCTTTTCAGCGTCCCGCACGCCGGCAAGGTCGGATCCCCCACCCCACAATCTCTATGTGATTGTGTGTCATTTTTTATTTTTTAATTAATATTTTTATTTTTTAATATTATCACGTCAGCGTGGAGAGAGAAGAATATGTTGTGTCAGCGCCACATGTGCGCCACGTCAGCTCCGTAATAGGGAGAAGGGCTATAGCAAACAAAGAGGGCACAGGGGGAACGAGTCAAAAGATGGAGACATTCGTGTTACAAAGTGAAGTTAGAGGACATCACTGAGCAAATGTTAATGTTGGAGGGCATTTGGGATAATTTTTCCAATTAAATTATAATATAATAAGTAAACAAATGAGAGAAGGGTACCACCCCTCCCCTCGACCTCCGACCGTCGATGTTGGAGGCAGGAGCCTCGTGGTGCTGGACGGGGGGGGGGGGGGGGGGGGGGGAGGGGGGGGTGGGGTGGGGTGTGGGTGGGGGGGCTTTCTCTACGTCGTCGGTGAGAGCAAAAGGTGGGGCGGCGCAAGAGCTCGCACCCCTTTTGCTCTGTGCGCATCGGCGATGCGCAGAGAAAAGGATGGGGGCGTCGTTCGAGCTCTTCAGAGCCTGCAGAGGGGGGGGGGACGCCCCCCACCCTTTTGCTCTGCGTGCGTCGTCGGCAAGCTCGTGCCAAAGCTCGCAGACAAACAAATGGCACCCCCACCTCTAGTGCCGACGAGGCCCTCTCCGACAAGGTCATCGGAGGTTGAGGGGAGGGATGGTGCTCTCCTCTAATTATTACTTATTATATTATTTTATTATTATTTAATCATGTCACATAAAGAAAAAGAAATGTCATGTCATATTGCTTCTTGTGTGGAGGAGAGAGAAAGTGGTCGTGTGGATGCCACATCGATAGGGCGATCGAGAGACGGTCGATCACTGGTAAAGAGGGCATCGGGTGAAATGAGTTCAAAAATGAAGGGCATTCGTGTTATAAAATGAAGTTGGAGGGTATCGCTGAGCAAACGTTAAAGTTGGAGGGCATTTGATATAATTTACCCCACTCTCATCATGTCCGTGATTGAAAGTCCATAAGACGAATAACGGCAAGTCGTCTTGACCATAATACTTTCACTGCATACTCAATACAGGCTTGGCTAGCTGCTCATTCGCCTAATTGTTGCATGAGATCCTGTGTCCGAGAAAGACCCCGTGAAAAGTGGTATGGGAGCAATTCATCACGCTTGGATTCATGCGACGATTACCCGCTTGTGTCATCGTAATGTGCCCTGGCGTGAAGGTGTTTCCGCTCACAAACCCCCACTATGCCTAAGTGCATTGGTGGCATGGTCCTTAATCGTGGATGCCAACGATGAGTGCTTGTCAAGCTTCGTCGTCGCACGTTGAGTTGTGCCCCGCGGCAAGTTCCTCGTGCGCTCATGTCGCACCAAGAATGCCTGTCATGCACTATCATGATGGATCTTTCATCCCGCATATGTGTCATTCATTCAAGCTAATCACCACTCCACATATATAGTCATAAATTTTGAAGTGTCGCTCTGCACTAAAAAGAGCATCCTCATGCCCAACCATTATGATCTTGTGTCACTCATATCATGAGGTCGCATTATTGCCCAACCATGTAATTCAAAGTACTCGCATCATATTTAGAGATTATCGTTATGCACGACCATGGCAATCTGGTGCTACTCAACATTTCGTGAAGTCGCATCGCATGTGTTCAATCACTCCACGATAGAAGTTGATTCAATGTCAAGTATCAAAGTTCAACGTCCCTTTCGACTACAAAACAACATACCAACACAAACTGACGTCTCAACTATAATGACTAATTTGGCAAATGGTTTGAGCGTCGGGCATTTGACAAACCCTTGACAATGTTGCTAAAAGTGTTCTTCTACTAACCAAAAGAAGACATGTCTTTCCTCTCGGCCAACGTCTCGAGTAATTAAAGTGGCCTCCAAGAACGAAGTTGAAGGCTCAAAAGACGTCACTGTCATTGCCCTTTTAAATGGAGATAGAGGTGAAGTTGGAAACTCTCGTCATGATTTCTGCAACATTTATCCGCTTTCCATCATGTGGAGCATCTTCATGACCATCCCCGTGGATCGGTGAAGATCCGGAATGTCTACTCTTCCACCAGAGTCAGTCATCTGGCGAACAAATATGTGAAGGATGCATAATCTTTATCGACAAGCACAATGACATCACTTTTGTTCAACCCAAATGGAAGGGTGTCAAAAGTGCATCATCTTCCTTGTCAATCACAATAGCATCGCGTTGTCCATGCCCAAATGTGTAACCGAAGCTCTAGATCAACAGAAAAACATCTCATGAAATCCTAGCCTGTCACATGAGGATTGAGTCAAGTCCACAACCAACGTGGAAAGACTCTCGTCGCTCCCAGTAGCGACTCAAAGCAGACAAATTCTGAAGTGTCCCATCGAATAACTTTGCTCTGCCTTGAACCATCGAAATCTCAAATGACCATCAAGAGTGAGGTGTTCCTATACTATGTATTTGATGGATGGGTGACTTCATGTCATAGCCATATGCAATATGAAGACATCAAGTTGAGTCATGTTGTCAAATGACCATACTCTCATCGCGCACTACGATCCCAAAAGCAACTCTTTGTCCAAACTACTCATGAAGTCATACAAGAGTTGTTTCTCCCCAAGAAGTCAAACTAATCGAGTTGACATGCGCAAGTCTAAAGAAGCCAAATCCAACAGAAACTTGATGGACGAATAGTTACTTAATAAAGTCAGATTGCTCACATAGCGAACTCCACTGGTGTGGCATAAGTGATGACCCTAGATTGGACGAAGGGTAGGCAAAGTAGATATGAGGAAGGAGTCCCCAACAAGTCCCAAAATGGCGCGAACATTCCTAATATTGTATGAGCTGATGAAGTAGAAGTCAAGGTAAAAAAGGACGACTCCAACTGGACAATCGAAGTCAAGATTGAAGAGAAGACCATGAAAAAGCCCGGACAATAGCGTTGGGGCATCGCCGACTTTGGTGAGGGGAAATGTTACATGGCATTTTCCCGTGACATGACACACAAAGTCTCGTGGCGCCAACGCCGCACAACCTAAACTTGCGGCCGTTCATGCCCTACAAGGAATACATACAGTCATTCCACACTGCGTAATTTTGTGAAGTACTAAGTTATCCATTCTTGTGATAAAATCTTGTAAGGGAATGACCAAGTTATTTGCATTAGTCTTTTATATTTCCACTTTTATATTAAGACTCTCTTACCTATAATACGTTAGAGAGGAGTCTACTAGTATCTTTCTAAACCCATATGTATTTTATGTTTCTATATAATCTAATCAACCTTTCTAATTTTAGTATTTGACCTTGAACGTGGGGTGACAACCATATCGGTGACCCTTCTTGGTGCCCCGTGATTCTTCGAATGATCCTTCGGATATCAAGCGCTCAAAGGTCCGTATTAGTCAACGCGCTAATGTCATGGTCTCATGAAGACTCATTGAGCACACTCTCTTCATGTCCGTGATTGAAAGCCTAAATTCTCAGCAAGTCGTTTTGACCATAATAATTTCGTTACATACTCAATACAAGCTTGACTAGGTGCCGTCGCACGAGGTCCTATGCCTAAAAATGACCCGTGACATTCACATAATGGACAATGTTCACATGACAATGCAAATTACTTATGGAGGAAAAGTAATCTACATTGTCACTTGAGTTGCAATATTTTTTATTTCATTCTTTAAATAAATTATAAAATAAATCAAATTAAATCTTAGTTAACTATTATGAATATATTATTATTATATTTTAAAAATATATTAATTATTTTATAAATTTTAATTTTATGGGTACATATGTATTTACGATTAAGTTTACAAAATTTAAAATAAAAATATATATATAATTATTTTTATTAGGAGTATATTTGTAACAATATATATTGATTCATAAATATTTATTTTTTTATAAATAACTAATATAAATTATCAGATAAATTACTTATATGTCTAAATAAAATAATATGCATTGTTGGTAATTTAATAAATGATAATTTTTCTGACATATAATTTATATTCTCGAGTAATTTGAATCATAATGTAGTGATCGCACAGTCTAAAGGAGTGAACAAGAATGATCAAAACGAGAAATTGCAATTAATTTAGTGAAGGAACAATAAAAAAAGGAAATGAATTAAATTAAAACAGACCGCATTTGGTGTTCTTGTTAAAATAAGATCGAGAGGTCACATTGTGGACATGCGCTCACGAATGGCTGCCCGCATGGGTCCCCCGAAGTTTCTGCGTCGCTGTTGCCTGTTTTGCCTCCTCCTCGCCTGCCTTTCTTTATTGCACGAAAACAGGCAGGTTTGAAATTTTTAAAATATATAATACCGAAAAGAAGTTAAATAATAAATCCGTCTGTCTGTTAGTTCAAAACAAATAATGATTTTAATTTATTTTATAAAAAATTTCTCTGTATTTTGATTCTGAAACGTTATTATTATGAAAATTCAAAAGTTAATTCACTTATTTTTTTTATTTGATTAATTAGCATCCGTTATTTTTTAATACTACAATCAATATGAAAAAGAGAAAAATAGTAAGAACAACTCAAATAAAATGGGCAAAAAAAAGAAGAAGAAAAAACTAAAACATCACCTCCGATCTCTGATCCTTGTTCTGTTCTCCTCCCTTGCTTTGCTCGTGCTCTCCACCACCTCCACCTTCCCTCTACCTTCCATCTTTGTCGCCGTGCGCAGCGGACGCCTCCCGTTGTGTCTTCCTCGCCTGCTGCTGCTTCCGC
Organism: Pontederia crassipes; assembly: GCA_030549335.1. Taxonomy (NCBI): domain Eukaryota; kingdom Viridiplantae; phylum Streptophyta; class Magnoliopsida; order Commelinales; family Pontederiaceae; genus Pontederia; species Pontederia crassipes. Next base: position 25,794,101 of record CM060189.1, on the reverse strand, counting down.
CAGTCGATTCGTCGTCGTCTCGGCATCTTATTCTTCCCCCTGGCGTGTCGACCCACAGGTGGTCTCGTTTACTCGTCATGGCAATGATCTGGGATGCGGCCAATGGCCCCGAGCCTCTCAATGTCTGGGTTGTGGTCTGCTACGCCTTGTTCTTCTTCGTAGCCAGGCTCTTGCTCGACGGCTTCGTCTTTAAGGTTTTTCGTCCCGTCCCCTTCCCGAGCTCGTTGAACTATTTGATCGATTAATTGGCGTGTTTCTTTGGCAAACTCGTCTAAGTTCGTCCATGTAACATGGGAGCGAAACAATGTAGGTGGCACAAGAGTGACTTGATGTTCGAGGATGCCTGTGTACATCTCGTCGTGCGTAATTTGCATCTTGAGATGTATATATTGTGAGCAAAAAAATGAACACTAATTATCCCGCGTCAAGAACCTAAATTTTATCTTGTCTAATAGAACATCGCATTAGCATTACACCTTGACTATGCCATTTAAAGATATTCAATGCAGACGTAGCTGGTACTCATGGCTGATCATTGTAACAAGTCCGATAATTTTCTCTGAATGCATAATGGAGTTTTACTCTCAAGTTAACAGATAAACATAAAATTTATGGGAATCTTACATCTTGATTCGTTCAATTGTTGTCCTTGATCCCTGCTAGGAATCTGTACAACCAAAGTCTGGTAGGTTGATTCGTGCTCCTAATCGGCCAATTAAATAAAATCATGGAAATCCATTCTTTGGTTGGTATATTTATTTTGTTAACGATACAGTTGGAGTATGATATGTTTAGGTTCTGTTTGTGAGGAACAACAACAACAAAGCCTTATCCCACTAGGTGGGGTCGGCTACATGGATCATACGACGCTTCGTTGATCCATGTTCATGAGATTCGACAGGGTTTTACGCTGGCTGTCGGGGCCTAACACAACCCTCCTCCTTTATCCGGGCTTGGGACCGGCTATAAAACATAGGCGGAGTTCTGTTTGTGAGGAAATATGTGACAAATTCAAGGCTTCTTGATACCATGTTCTTTAGTATGTAACTGCATAGGTTTGGGGAAATTCCAATAGTCATGATATTTGAGAAGATAATATATTTTGCAAACTTAAGCTTATCTAATAGAAGTTATTATTCTTCTGGTTCTTGAGGGAAATATTCTTTTTATATGTGTTTTCATTAGTTTTATGCATAAATTGGATTAATCTCCTCACTGGGCATGCTTACCAACATTCCGAAAATAACTTTTCCTTCCTAGTCTTGTGTTTCTTTTTCTAATAAATATTTCATTGTTACATTTTTTGTGCTTAATTGACTATCCTGAGGTTTGTTCAACCAAGCCGAGACTTATATTATTATACTCTTTTGCAGCCTATTTCTTTAAAACTGTTGAAGTATAAAGCTATGCCTTTGAAGAGTGATGCCAGGTGGTCGAAGGTTGAAAAGTGCACCGAATCCATGTGGAAGCTAACATATTATGTCACTGTTCAAATTTGGGTAATTTCAATTATAAAACAGGAGCCATGGTCCTTGGACACAAAGCAATACTTTAAAGGGTGGCCAAATCAAGAAATTAAGTGAGTCAGCGACTAAAACAACCAGTTTTGGGGACCTTCTGCAATCTGCATAATTTCTTGATTTTAATTTTTCATGTTTTGCCTTCATATTCCTAATATTAAAGAATCTTTGTTAAATGTTGATACTACTTGTTGTTATTTGCTTAGTTATGTAAGGTATCATTTATTTTTTATGCTTTTAATTGGAACTGATAAAAATGTTTTGTCGGCATTGACCTTGTCTCGAGATCATTATTGGCCTTTACCTAATCCAGACTGAGGATTAGACCATTAAAGGTTCTTATCTCCTAACAATGGCTTTGGTCTTTCAGGATTTGATCCTGAAACCTCTTACAAGAGCTCAAGCCAGCCTGCTAGTAGTTGAAGTAACCACTCATCAATGAATTGATAAATATTTTCTATGTGATTACCATATACAAACTAATATCTTAATTGTCTCAGTTTAGCAACAAAATTGAAAGTACTTCGTTGCTACTTGTTGCTAACCAATTTTAGCGATTCACATGCCTATTGTAAAAATTATTCACGAGTACAGTGCCATTTCTTCCCTGTCAACCATTACTTCTCTACCTCTGATTTGGGCTCTTTTTTTCTCGGAAACTTCAATGATGAAGTTTGCTGGCTGTTTCTTCTGCTGGGCTTCTTCAAGCCTATAGAAAGGCCATAAGTTGACAAGAACAGAAAATATCATGTAACCTCTAAGAGCATCACCTCTGTATTGCTGAACTTTATTTCCCTTTTATACATGATATTTCAGCTTATAACTAGATAAATTAAGGTGCTTATCTAACATTTTTCTGACTGTTCACATGTTTTTTCTCAACAGTTCTTCATGATTTACCCATTCCAAAGAGTTCTTTGTTAGCTCTACTTTTCTTTTGAGAGAGTAACACACTATTTTTTATGAATCTATGAATCGTATGATAATTTTGGCTTTTAACTTAAGATCAGTCGTCAATTGGAGCTTGCATGCTTTATTGTAACTTTCTTCATACATTAACCCTGTGAAGCTAATGTGTTTTCTTTTCCTTGTCAGATCCTCTTTGATGTTTTTCTATATGTGTCAGTGTGGATTTTATGCTTACAGTATTTGGGCTCTTGTTGCGTGGGAAACTCGTCGAAAAGATTTTGCAATTATGATGTCCCATCATATAGTAACCACGATTTTGATTGGATTCTCCTATATTACCAGGTGCTACCTCTGATAAAAATAAGTATTCTAGCTGTTATTTTGCATCTTCTAGTTTCTTTTCATTAGTTATCCACTTAATTTTGTGAAGGTGTTCAAATGTAGATTCAATCATCTTCAAACATTTGCCATTGTTTCTATTTGAAAAAAGAATAGTTGTTTGCAGACTGTTTCTAGTTATTAGAATAAATATTTTATATATATACATATATATGTATGTTGAATTTCCTATAGGAATTGGCCTACATCAAGGATCAGCTTTAAGCCCGTATCTATTTAACTTAGTTATCGATGCTATAACCGAGAGTATCACAGAGGAGGTACCTAAGTGCATGCTATTTGCGGATGATATAGTACTTTTAGCGGATTCAAGAGAAGAGATTAATACAAAATTGGAAATATGGAGAAATACGTTGGAGTCAAAGGGTTTTCGTTTAAGTAGGAATAAAACAGAATATATGCATAGCAATTTCACAAATAAACAACTTAGAGACGATTTAAAAGTTAGGTTTAGGGGAGGATATAATTCCTCAAGTGACAAAGTTTAAATATTTAGGATCAATTGTAAGACAAGATGGTGAGATTGATGACGATGTTAATCATAGAATTCAAGCTGGTTGGTGTAAGTGGAGGAAAGCCACTGGAGTTCTTTGTGATAGAAAGGTACCCAATAAAGTTAAAGGAAAATTCTATCGTACTGCTATAAGGCCAGCAGTGTTATATGGTAGTGAATGTTGGGCTATGAAGGGACAACATGAACGTAAAGTGGGGGTAGCCGAAATGAGGATGTTGAGATGGATGTGTGGTCATACAAGATTAGATAAGATTAGGAATGACCATATACGTGAACGAGTCGGAGTGGCTCCTATTAGTGAGAAAATGGTAGAGAATCGTTTGAGATGGTTTGGTCATGTTCAGAGAAGACCATTAGATGCGCCAGTAAGAAGAGTAGATCAAATAATCTAGAGTCCGATTAAAAGAGGGAGAGGGAGGCCAAGGCGGACACTTGGCGAACTAATAGAGCAAGATCTATTGGTGAATAATATACCGAAAGGTTTGGTTACTAATAGAGCGGAATGGCGTCGTATGATCCATGTAGCCGACCTCACCTAGTGAGATAAGGCTTTGTTGTTGTTGTTGTTGTTATACATATATATGTATGTATATATCTACATTCTCTATGTTTGAAGCTTGGCCACCACATAACCAAGAGGAATATATTACATCTCATGAGCTTGATCAATTGTTGATGAACATGTAAGAATTGTCGTAAATAAAATAGATTGAATTTGATTTTAAAAAGACATTTCTTATCAACTAGGTTAGATGTTAGCAGGAATATCAAGATAAATGAATTGTATCTGCATAAAGTATGTATGGGTTTTGTTACTGAAATTTAGCAATATGGAACTTGTCCTTCTCTCATTTTCCTTTTTTCTTAATTGATATTTCAGGTAATGATATTTTCAACATTTGAATCTTACTACCATATTATTTGTTAATAATTTTTTTGTTGTGGAACTGTGCTGGCTTTGTTGAGTGTTTCAGTGTAGATTCACTTTATGCTGTCTCTGAAAAAAATTAAAAAATGATTTTGAACTATTTTGATCACCATGATGAGATGTATGGCCTTTTAATCCTTGAATATTGAATCCTAGGTAAATTAACCATACAAAGCTACCTTGAACATTACTTGAATGAAATTCTTGTAAAAGTAGTTTAGCATATTACGTCACTTTCCTTGATGTGGGGCTTATTTTGAGCATCCACGGGGCTTCTCAGACAAGGTTTGTTTGTATCAAGTTAACTGTAATGAACTCTGAGAAACATTGTTTATGACAATTTCAATGTTTATACAGGTTTTTCCGGATTGGGACTGTGATTCTTGCACTACATGATACCTCTGACGTGTTTCTGGAAACGGCTAAGTTGTTTAAATATTCAGAAAAGGAAATGGCAGCTAGCCTGTTCTTTGGATTCTTTGCAGTCTCATGGTTATTATTACGGTTGATATATTTTCCCTTTTGGATAATCAGATCTTCAAGGTTTGCCAGAAACCTAAGTTTGTTTAATTGAATATCTCCCTTTCTCTTTTGCTAATCTGTTATGATGGTTGTAATTTCAGCTACGAGTCTATTGAAGCTCTGAAATTGCTGGATAAGTTTCCGACAACTTTATATTACATATTCAATGCGATGCTTCTCACCCTGCTTGTGTTCCACATGTACTGGTGGAAACTAATATGCAGAATGATTATTAAACAATTGAACAATAAAGGTCAGGTGGGGGAAGATATAAGATCAGGTACAATAAATTATTCAATGCTTGTGTCTCATTATGTTTTCCTAAAAGTTCTTTAACAAACTGAGGAGAGATGCTAAGCAGTTGCATACTTCACAATAGTCAGCCATGCTCTTCCATTAGGCATGTCTTTTTTTGTTGTTATTAGAACACATTTTCCCACACTTGCATCCATTGTGCTTCCATATATTTATAAAATATTACACAGTTAGGATGCAATTACAACAACCCGTAATTTTAGGCATTATATGCATGAGTCATCAAGTAGTGGCTCATGAACCTGAGGTGTAAGTTACTCCAAGTTTGAGTGTACCTGCTGGTGACTGTAGGCATGATCTTTAAGCTGGATTGTAAACTCTGTTGATTGTGATCAACAATTTTTCACTTGCATTCATTGTTACACGATCCCATGTTTGCATGCATTATGTACATTCACTTGTTTACTTGTTCAATATATTGACCGAGATGTAGGGCACCTCTCAAATTACAGATTCAGGGGTCTGACTCAAATAAGTCCTCAGTATTTCTCATGTGCTTCTGTATTATCGATTTGAATTGCATCTTGAAATATAGAGCAGTCCTGGGAATCCATTAAATAATAAAGTTTGGACCTTTTGGCTTGGTCCTGAAAAGGAATATGATCAACTAGTACAGGTATTATGAAAATAGGGCAAAATTGTAGAATCCTTAACTATGATCACTTTCTGAATGCATGTGTATCAGTAGGATTTAGCAAACATCATGAGTTTGTTTCTCAAAGAAAAAGGAGTGTGCAATCCGGAACTGGTTTTATAAAATTGCTTGCATAGTGGATGAACTCCTACAGTTGACTTGGAAAATTTGTTACTATGACCTGTCAGAGTACTTTTAAGTATATTGTTGACATCGATCTAACTCCTACAGATTCCGAAGATTGAGACTGATCACAAGTTGGGACCTCCTGCTGCTTCAGTGGCATGAGTTCAGGGTTAAGGAGCAGAGAAGCCATCGTTTCCACCCTTTAGCAAACAGGTATGGTAGCTTCAGCAGGCTTTCCTTCGGCGGCTTTCTGCATGGAAGTACTTGGCACCTGAGTTGAACCCCAATCTTCAAGAAAATTCATTCAGAACACATGAAGATAAGTTCTCATCGCGTCATTTCTGTTGAATATTTGGCTTCCGTAGGATGGATGCATTGGAGGTACACTACTTGGTTGTTGTAGAATTAGATGTAGGCTATTATTGACACGATTTTGGCAACAATTGTATCGGCTAAGTAAATTTTCCTCAGTCACATTTGATGTGATCTAATATTATTTTACTTTCACCAAAGAAACAGAGAGCTAATTGTGAACGCATGGTATAATCTTCGTATGCTCTCCTTGTACGCGAGTTTTGCAAAACGGAAAAAGGGCAAATAAGAAAGAATTTTCTCACATTTATTTTATTTGCTGCTTTAGATGACGCTATTATTGTTAGCTATTTGCTTTAGGTGGATCTATCAGTGACGCACGTATACGATTCTAAAAAAATACTTAGATCCTACAGAAAATTGAACTTTGGACTGATGAAATTTTCTGTTCTCAGAGTTCACAACCTCCTGTATGTCATAGTTCGTCTCGGTTGCTGCAGAATCTTTTATTTCTCTCCAAAACTCGAGAATCCTTAATCTTCAAATACTCTTCGACCTTCTGCTAGGTACACCCGAAGTGGTTGCAGATGAATGGTTAGCACCAATTCTGCAATTCAATATCATTATATTAAGGATGACTGACTGCTATATATTGTTAAAGACTTTTGGATGATGATGATAATGATGAAGATGATAATGATAACGATAATGATGATAGCAATAAATGAAAATCATGTATGTACAGCCAAGTTTCAACCACGTCACTGCGTTCACGTGCTTTCTGCAACCTCGGAAACAAATCTTTGTTGCCTGTTGATGTGTGAAAATCTGTTAAAAGTCTTGTGCTTTTTCTTGGTCAAAAGCATTGTCATAAAGATGATAATACTAATAGTAATTGAAATCAAGTGCCCTTAATTTTACAAGAAATAAATTTATTCAACGGTTGGCTGTTGGCCACCTCTTTCTTCTGCTATGAAGTCGCGATCTATCCAATTCCACCCTCCGTAAAAAACAAAAACAAAATAGTCGTCTGATTTTTCTTCATTAACTTCTAAAGGAACGAACGCACGGATAAAAAAAGAGTTGGTAGGAGGTCGATTGATACGATACCTTGCGTTTGCGTGTTCTTTCCTCCCATTGTCAACTTGTCTTCTTTCCTTCTCCCTCCGTCCCTCCCTCCCTCCCTCTCCTGTGTCTTTGACGCCTGCAGCCGGGGAGGGCGATGGAGTCGGGGGACGGCCGCCACCACCGCCGCTGTCGGCTGCTTGTCTCGTCGCTCTTGTTCTTCTACTTATTGGTGTCGGCCCACTGCCTCGACGCCGGCGCCGGCAGCTTGAAGTGGGGGAAGAGGAAGCGGAAGCACGAGATCAAGGGGCCGATTAAGACCCTGGTGGTGGTGGTGATGGAGAACCGCTCCTTCGACCACATGCTCGGGTGGCTCACGTCCAAGGGCTCCCCGCCGCGCCCAGACATCGACGGCCTCACCGGCCGGGAGTCCAACCCCCTCAACGCCTCCGACTCTACCTCCCCTCGCGTCGTCGTCTCTGACGACGCCATCTTCGTCGACTCCGACCCCGGCCACTCCTTCCAGGCCATCCGCGAGCAGATCTTCGGCTCCGCGGACGCTTCCGCCGACCCCGCCCCCATGAACGGCTTCGCCCAGCAGGCCGAGTCCATGGGCAAGGGCATGGCCAGCACCGTCATGTCCGGCTTCCACCCGGACAACATCCCCGTCTACGCTGCCCTGGCCGGGGAGTTCGCCGTCTTCGACCGCTGGTTCGCCTCGGTGCCCGCCTCAACTCAGCCCAACCGCTTCTTCGTCCATTCCGCCACCTCTCACGGCGCCTCCAGCAACGTCCGGCGGGACCTCATACACGGTTTCCCCCAGAAGACCATCTTCGACTCCCTCGACGAGAACGGCCTCTCCTTCGGCATCTATTACCAGAACATCCCCGCAGTCCTATTCTTCAAGAGCCTCCGGAAACTCAAGCATCTTGTCAAGTTCCACAATTACAAGCTCGCCTTCAAGCAGCACGCCAAGATGGGCAATTTGCCCAACTACGCTGTCATCGAGCAGCGCTACTTCGATGTTGATCTTGACCCGGCCAATGATGACCACCCCTCCCATGATGTCGCTAGGGGCCAAAAGTTCATCAAGGAAATCTACGAGACCCTAAGGGCCAGCCCGCAGTGGAATGAGACCGCCCTGCTCATCACCTACGACGAGCATGGTGGGTTCTATGATCACGTCCCTACCCCAGTCGCTGGCGTGCCCAATCCGGACGGAATCATTGGCCCCGACCCTTTCTACTTCAAGTTCGACCGGCTTGGGGTTAGAGTTCCCACCATCCTCATTTCCCCATGGATTGAGAAGGGCACTGGTGAGTTTTCTTCTCATGACTATCTTAATTTTATAGTTACCCAGCAAGTTTCAGTAGTACAGTTGCACTTTCCAAGTAATTTCGTTGTGAAGTACTTGTCATTGCCTCCTTGTTGCTCATTCCTTTCACAAGGTAGATTTCATAGAAGGTTCATGTATGATTCCGTTACTCTAGCCTATATTATCCTATATGTTGACCATGCTTGAAGAAAAATTAAATATTATCCTATATGTTGACCATGCTTGAAGAAAAATTAAATATTATCCTATATGTTGACCATGCTTGAAGAAAAATTAAATATTATCCTATATGTTGACCATGCTTGAAGAAAAATTAAACATTTTATAAGTGTTGCTCTGCCCGAAACAACTGTTTTTCATTCATAACTTAAGGTGTCTTTTAGGCTTAATAGTTTTTTCATGTTTACTATCGTTTCAGTGTATTTCTTCTCCTTTCTAATATTGTCTACTCAGCCATATCTATGATGATCTCTTTTTTACTGTGTACTTGTCATTTATCATTTCTGGTTTTTTTTTTTGGTTAAAACATGTTAAACTAGTTCCTGTCAAGCCAAAGTTAACAACAAACAATATTTTCACATTCAATTTGTTTTCTTGATGAGAAATTGTGCCCTCACATTCAATTTGTTGCTCTTACATGGATTGTGTAATGGTTGAAGCTTGTATGAAATGGAAATCAATTGCGTACGAACACCGGCTAGTTTACGATCTATTAACTTTATCTTGAATTTTAAGTTATTATATACCTTTTCCATATAAAAGGCAGATTGGAAGAATAATGAATAGTATTTTCTTGAACGCTTAACTCCGCCTATATTTATAGCCGGTCCCAAGCCCGAATAAAGGAGGAGGGTTGTGTTAGGCCCCGAAATCATGTCGAATCTTATGAACATGGATCAACGAATGGCGTCTTATGATCCATGTAGCCGATCCCACCTAGTGGGATAAGGCTTTGTTGTTGTTGTATTTTCTTGAACGCTTGCGACTATTCAACAAGGAAACATCTTTTTGTTCAACTACTTATTGATAACATCAAATTGTTTGCGGATGTACCAATTTTCTTGTTTGCATTTTGTTCTCACATCTCCATGCTCCATTCTTTTGTCATTTTGCCTAGTCTTAACTCATTTCCCATAGTTCCTCAAAGGAGAAAAAAAATCTCCCATACATACCCTCTTATCTTATTCTTGATTTTCTAATAGCTGATTATATTTGCATTCTTTTAATACTCCTTGCATTATGATCCTTCTGTGCATGAGCGTAACTAGCCAAAGTTCAGTCATCAAGCATTGCCCATGCTCCAGCAGTTCAAATATTTTGGTTTGCAGGATGATCTCAAAACATTTTATTTCCCCTGCAGTTGGGGATTTAGTGGCTCATGATTTAGTATCAGGTGGTGATTGCTATTTGATCCACCTGTTGTATATATTTTTAATATGATTGTAAAGTTAAACTTCACATTTATGTAACTGAATGCAGATGAAGAATGCATCTGAGCTTATGATCAATAGCTTAGAGCTAGATATTATTTGTATTTTTTTTTAAAAAAAAAATTCATATTTGTCATCTCCATTTCAAACTTATTGTGAAATCGATCCTCAGAGATCTGAATCAACCTCGTGAAATATTGCATTTCATGTTAACAATCAGAAAGCAAACGTGATAGTAGATTGTCAAATCTGACATACTGAAACATATTGGGCTTGATAACTGGAATTATTATATGATCTAGAAAAGGCTGGGAAAATAAATCAATAATTTGAATATGACCTGATTGAGCAGACTGACACAAATTGGGAAATTGGTCAATCAAATAGTTAAAAACTGAAATTGGTGAAAAATAGGAAATCACTGAAGAGGTCTAATTGCATCTTTTCAGATTCCCCAGTGGGCAGCACTTTTGACCTGTCTTTTGGGTGACATTGTTGGGGTTTCTATATCGTGGTTTCCTTCCTCCTAACATCTGTGTAATTGCGCCTCAGCTAGATCCTTTCCATAAAAAGGAAACCACCAATTCTAATCCAGAAATAATTTATTTCTCTTATTTTGTTTATTTAGTCCTAATTCATGTTGGATATTCAAGTTTACATCTCTCATAAACTCTCTTAGGTATATACTGGTCTTATTAAATGCCTAGTAAAAATAGTTAGCTATATTGATTTTCCAATTCTCTTTTCATGCATAGTGTTTCATTCTTGAAAGATGCCTTTAACATCAACTAGATATGTAAAGGAATTATTAATGATGAACATGGCAAATGTTTTTATAATTTTATTAGAATGAAAAAAAAACTAGTCGTTATCCCAAGTATAATAAAATTAGAATTAAAAGTTAACTATAATATTTTTATGACAGGTAGAAAGGATGTTTAGCCACAGTGCTAATCGTCCAAGAAAGATCATTTAATTATGATGCTTCTTTAATTGACATAAAATAATAATGGATATTGCATTCAAAGCATGTCAAGATGTGGCAATTGTCCCATTAATGTTGCCTCCTAAAATATTGTACCATGAATGTTCTAGGTCATATGAAGTAATAATTAAGGATACAATTTACAGTTTAATATGCATAAATCGAGGTTTACTGAGTGTCTGTTATTTCCTATACACAGGTACATCAGCCCATGTGTATGGTTTCTGAATAAATAATTAAAAGGGTACAATGTTTTAATGGTCACCCTTAAAACAATGTTTTATTGGGGTAAGGGTACAAATACAATTGTTGAATGAAGTTTCTCGTCAACACACAAAACACTTTTTTGCAATTTTGACTACTTAGATTCATAGTTAATTCGAAATCTTGATGGTAGTGTTTGCTGGTTTTCTATGTTAGTGATCTTCAGAAGTACACAGGATAAAGTAATAAGAATACACATCTGTTCTCAAAAGTCAAACCCATTGGTTGATGGAAGAGAAACAATAATATTCTGAAGAAGGGAGACGTTTGTTCAGTTTTTCTTGGCATCATTGTGAATGACCTTTTCGCTAAATGCCGTATTCTGTTTAGAGTTCCCCATCGTTGTCCCTTGGTGTCAGCAAGCAAAGTAGTGGAACTTGATGTGAACCAATTTACTCAACAATAGCATTAATAATCTGTCATCAACTATTTTGAATTACATGTATTTTTTAGAGAAGAGTCACATGTATATTGTCATTGCATTGCACCCTGTTGTTCTGTTTCCTGATGGAGATGCATGAAGAAGAATGATAAATGTAACACGGCAACAATGACATCTAATCCTTTGTTGAAAAGGTTGAATTGTGTTATACCTGCCCTCTTCTCATTTTCATTTACTCTGTTTGGTAGTTAAGTTTCATTTACTTTGAATATTTCTTTTGGGGGAGCATTTTATTGACTCTGGCTTATTGCATTTCATGGATTCTGACTTATTCTTCACTCTGCAGTAATCCATGAGCCAAATGGACCAACTCGATATTCGCATTTTGAGCACTCATCTGTACCTGCAACAGTGAAGAAATTGTTCAATCTAAACTCCAACTTTCTTACAAAGAGGGATGCATGGGCTGGTACATTTGAGAATGCCTTCGTAAGAAAGACGCCCCGAACTGATTGTCCAGGTTTGCAAAATTCAGTTTATACATTTACAAAAGTGAAAGTGCACGTATGCCCAAAGCAAAACATCTATTAGAAGACTCATTTCTCCAATTCTTTTATTTATAAGAATAGACAACCATCTTATCTTGTTTATCACGACTATAGTACTGCAATTTGCTTTGTTGGCAAGCTCTCCATTTCCTTGAACTAGCTATGATTACTTCTGGATGCTTGTGAAACATAGAATCATATTTCTCTTCTTGTTTGGCATGTGGTCCGCATATCATAATGAGATCCTTCGTATACAAGTAATTTTGAACTGTATCATGCAGAGAAACTCCCAGAAGTTGTCAAGTCCCTGAGGCCATTTGGACCAAAGGAAGATATAGCACTAACCGAGTTTCAGGTGGAACTGATTCAACTAGCATCTCAACTCAACGGAGACCATGTGCTCAACACCTACCCAGATATTGGCAAGGGTATGACTGTGGGTCAAGCAAACAAGTATGCAGAGGATGCAGTTGCAAGATTTGTTGAAGCTGGTAGAGCTGCCCTCAGAGCTGGAGCTAATGAGTCCTCCATTGTCACAATGAGACCTGCTCTGACTAGCAGGACTACTGGAAGGTCTTCTAGTGCATAAATCAATCAAGCATAAACCAAGTTCCTACCACATGAAGATGTGTATAGTTCTATTTTAATTCCGTCAATGAGATCTACATCGGCAGACTGCGAGTTTTTCTGAGCATTATGTAGGAGAACAGGAAGCCCGCAGACGAAGAGGGATTGATTATTGCTGATCTTTATAATGATGGGTTAAAGGTTGTAATTTCGTGTAATTGGCATGACAAATATATGTAAAAAATGTTTTTTTTTATTTCGCCTCTATATCTCTATTTAGTGATCGTACTTATATATATATATATATATATATATATATATATTATATATATATATGGTTATAGGATTAATGGGTGTAATCCCTCTTAGATGTAATCTTGTGTAACGTTCAAATCACAGCCGTCGATTTTAGATCTATGGTTCAAATGCATCATCTATTATCTCTATCTTCTCTTTGTCTACCGGCGGCCATCGGAGGGTGGCGAATGAGGGCGACGATCGGGGCGAATGGTGGTGGCGGACGACACAACGGGTACGGCGGGATTCGTGCTCGACGACGGCGGTGATCGAAGAAGAAAAGGAGGTGTTCGCGGCGATCGACGGTTGCCGACGCTTGCAGACGATCGCTGGGGGTACGTGCTCGCCGCGACAGGCTCAGAGGAAGGGGCCGACGGCAGTCTCGCGAGGGGAGGACGGGCACAAACTGGCCAATGTCGCAGTCTCCATATTATTACTCTCCTAGGGTTCTTTTTCCTTAATTATTTGGCATTCATGATTTTTTTTCCATCACGTATTTTTATGGTATCGACTTATAAGAAACTGCAATAAATTCACATTCTGAACGGTTCATGAGGATCCAAGTTGGCACTCATTTGATCAAAGACAAGACTGCCGGTACAATGGTACAAGATGTAACAAGGTAATGCTAAATAGAAAATAAAAACAAATATATAAATGAGATGCTATTGTATGAAAATTGATTTTTTTTTGGCTCGCGGAACAATACATGTACACTTAATTCATAAATACCCCCTAACCAAAATGCACATAGAAATCACACACACACACACTAGTGAATTGAGGAGTTCTCATGTTATGAACTAAAATTTTCACAATTCGGCTACTTGTACTGTCTTCCCCAAAACTTAGAAAAAAGAAGAAGCGAATATTAACTAGAACAAACATCAACTTTCAAAACGAACAAGCACAGATGACACACACAACACACAAAAGGTGCTCTGTCCAACCTTCCTCTTCCCCAAGTTACCTTGTTTTTCATTTCCCTCTATTTCTTAACAACACCATAACATGCTAAGAAGGCTTCTTGCTCCTTGTGTTTCTCACTCTTACGAGGCTTAAACATGCAACATGAGAGAGATTTGGAAACTACATGCACGTTCTCGTTTTCGCCTAATTGATTACCGATCACGTCGAAATGCCGAGCCAAGAGAAGACACGGCCAGCAGCCTCGACGACCCACGGAGAGAAGACACGGGCGAGGGAGGGCAGCGTCGGCGAGGTGAGCGCGCCGAGGATGAACCAGTTCACGCTCAGCAGCGCAACAGCATCGGAGGCGGGCTTGTTCTTGATGGTGGAGAAGAAGTCGATCACGCTGCTCAGCGACATGCCCACCACGATGAAGAGCGCGATCACGAGCGGGACGCACGGGTCCTTGGCCTCCCAGATGATCATGCCGACCAGGACGGACAGGAGCGCGCTGAACAGGCTTCGGGAGAGCGCGACCCTCCGCTGCCGCTCCAGAGCCTCGCCGACCGGAGACGCCTGCAGGGAAGCGATGAAGGGATCGTCGTGCTTGGCGTGGGACGTCGTCGCGTCTTTCAAGCTGCTGCCCGACTCCCACGGGTGCTTGGGACTCAAGGCGCTGGTGCTCCGGCGAGCGCTGGAAGGGCTGCCATGATCCTGCGCAGTGCACGCCGCGTCTCCCGCGCTTGACCGAGTCCGACGCCCATCACCTGCTCCTCCGTAGCTCCAGGCGCTTTTTCCTTCGATTTCTCTCAGTCTCATGTTTTCTTCTTTCAGTTCCTGCAGCTGCATGCAAACAATTCATCAAACGACTAATAAGATATTTGGACGCTGTGCAGGTAGAAAATAATCCGGATGGGTATATTGCATGCAAGTTAAAGATCATAACCTGATTGTCCAGTAGATCAATTCTGGCAAGAGCTTTCTCGTGTTCCTCTTCTATCTCCTCGTACAGCGTCTCCACTATCTTTCTATCTTTGATAGCAACCTGCAATCGCTCTTCGGCCTCCCTTTTCTCCCAAGAGAGTTGGTCCAAGTGAATCTGCATCTCATTGAGGAGCTTCTCTAGCTGCGAATTCTCGATTAATCAGGGCATGCATGCATAAATCAAGTGCTCTTTGATGAAACCATCATTATATATAGACTGTATGAAAAGTAAAAGATCTCACTAATTAAAGACATTTGTTCTTGTAGAACACGCACGCTTGTCAAAGATCAAGGACTTGATACGTGCAGAAGATGATATGCAAGCGGCTACTTCTGACAACTAAATGCAAAAACGCAACTAGAACATGTATAATTTTGAACACTTTGTCCTTCAAAATCAGTTCTCATGTGTAATTTCATTGCACAGTAATCTGCAACGACAATTCATGGGTCTTACATTAAGAATCTTTTCATTCTTCCAGTGAGCTAATCATTCATAATTGAAATGATTGAACTTCTATCATCCCTCTCATCGCCGCATTTAGAAGAAATTTATTGCTCAAAACTCGGTTAAACATCAGCACTCTTGAAAACTACAAATCTAATGACAGTTTGCCCTTTGGTCTATTATCAGAACTGTCGCGTCCACGATCGACTGAGAGGCACGTATTTCGAATGCAAATGGATTTGATTGCAGCACGTTACACATCAGAAAACGATGACAAACCATCTTTCTCAATCTTGTGCCAGCGAACAAGGTCGCTTGCACATAGGAAACCTTGAGATTTCAATTTCTGTAACTACGTTCTCGAATCGTTTTCTCTTAAATGCGCATGAGAATTGTGCTCGTGACTTTGCTTCAGAACTGTAAACCTAGCTCGATCAGATATCTAAAACGGGCATTCGTAATAAAAGTGGAGACTTCTCAAAAATCACAACAGGTGTTTCGATCAGTGAGAATTTTTCTATCTTCTTAACCGTCGTAATCAATCCGCAGGCAATACATAGTTTGCACATAAACATAGCGGATCAGATGAATTATATCACCTTGGCCTCCCTCTGGAGAGCAGTGAGCATCCTGATGGGCAGCGTGACGACGGAGACGGCCATGGCTACAATGCGGGACAACAGATCGACATGGTAGCCGACGACGAGCTTGATCAGGTGCCACCAGACGAGCGCGGCAAGAATGACAGACCTCAGGGCAATCAGGAACAGTATCTGGGCGAGGGTGAAAGGCGTCAGGATGAAGCACACGACGTTGTTCGTCATCAAAACAGGACGCCACCCTTCATGCTTAGTTTCTTCCTGTCAATCATAATTTGCAGGGTCGACACAATTAATCCATCGATCGATATAACTCAACTCGGATCAGAGAAAGAATATAAAAAGGGAACAATTTTATTCCGGGAAGAATTAAATTAAAGACAGTGCGTACAAGATCCGAAAAAGGTGGAGGAATAACAAAAGAACTGAAAAAGAAGAATAGGACACATTACCTCATGGCATGCAGGCGGTGGAACTAGAAGAAGAATGAGGAGAGAAAATGCAACATAATGATGGCTGCAGCAAACGGGATCAAATTGGGAATTAATGGGGAGAGAGAGAGAGAGAGAGAGAATGCGAAGTTTGCAGACGAGGATATATGCATGGGACAAAGAAGACACGTTGCAGTACCAGAATAATGAGGAGCTCACACGTGGAGGAGGAAGCATGCAGTAGGAAAATTAAATAAATGGCTTCGTTGCTATCGACACCAATTAAAATAAATTATACAAACTCCTGTCTTGGTCGGATTCTTTCTCTCATCCATTTACCATTTCATATCGCGTCCGAATGGATAAATAACCTTCACCTCTTTTTTTTCTTTTTTCATTATTGTTCTTAGATGCTTTTAGACCTTTTTTTTTTAGAATTCTCACTATTCTTTTACTTAATCATGAGAAAAAAACAATTTTAGCGTATGCCAATGGTACGAGAATAATGTGAGTATTTGCAAGAGAATAATGATGAGAACAAAATTTTATTTTAATGATAATAATTAAATATTATAAAAAATAAGTTTTTTTATCCAATATTATCATTATTTTATATTCTTTATTAGCAGAATGAGAAAAAAAATAAAAATATTAAGTTTTAATCAAAACAAGAACAATTTATTTTCACTTCTAATATAAGAATATTAAATTCTCTTATCAAACACCCACGTTGGCTTGTTACCGATATTTATTTTTGGAACAATCATTATTTTATGGATTTTCCACCAAAATGTAAGAAGATTGATTAACAAATTGTTGGATCGTCTGCTCATCTCCGTACGAAAGCAAATCAAACAAGTAGATTATTATTATAAGACAGGCACGAGGAATCAATGGGAGTGAGTGAATGAGTTGTTATAACACACTGTAACAGTTAACATTTTAAATCAAATTAATTAAACGTTAACATCATTAATTGAAAACATGATCAAGCCACCGAACTCTCAATTCAACCGAAGGATGAAAGACGTAATGATTTGGTTTGTCTCAATCTCATTGAATTTTATTATAGTGTTTGAGAAGTGAAATTGTGGTTATCTTATTTTTCATTAATAATTGGATTAACGGATTAATTATGAATGAGTTCGAGTTAATTTGATAAATTCACTGTAACGAGTGTTTGAATATGATAATTGTAAAAATCTAATATAATTTTATAGAAAGACAAAATTTAAGCTTTAATTAAAAAAATTATGATAATTTATTTTTATAAGAAAATATTTTTTTTAAAATGTATTAATTCTTTTAGACAAAATATAAGATAGTAAATAATATTAAACTAGTCTTTTTGTAATAAATATATTATCTATGTTGAAAAATATTTAATATTTTATGTAAAATTATGCACATTATATAATTAATTTATCAATTAAGTCTAAAGTTTTATACTTTTCCGTTTCCGCTAAAAAAATCAAGATCTTCACTATGAATTTTTTTAATAAATAAAATATTGTGATTTTTACATTGATTATCAAACTAATATATTTAATAAATTATAATAATTTATAATTTATAATAATTAATATTTTTTGGTTTATTTATGAAAAATATTTCTAACAAGTATAATAAGATATTTTCAAAAAAATATAAGATACTTAATAATAATATTATTATATTTCTATAATAAATACATTATATCTAATAAATGAAACGTAAAATATTTTTTATTTGTAGAATTATATACATTTACACCTTAATTTATCAATTAATTAATAAATATTTTGAAATTCAATTAAAGTAAGATCTACGTCTAGAATGTTTCATGTTATGCTTAAAACATCTAAGTTGTACACGTCGATCAACTTAATCTTATTTAAGAAAATACAAAAAAGGATCAACTCAGGTTGAGAAATTTTAATTCCAGTCGTCCTATCTTATGGTCAAATTATTTTTCTTTTACTTTTTTATTAACTCTAAGTCTATGTTTGATTTTTTTAAAAAAATAAAAAAATTAATTGGAGCTAAGAGTTTAAATCCACCGCAAAACACTCGATTCATGTTAAAGTTTATCTACATTAATAAAAAACACTCGATTCATGTTAAAGTTTATCTATATTAATAAAAAATAATAATTGGAGCTAAGAGTTTAAATCCACTTGATTTTGATTGTCAAATACAAACTATAGTTTTTTCAGCTCAAATAATAGTATGGTACAAGTAAGCATTCAACAATTATATTTAGAAAAAAAGTTACTATAATCATCAAATAAATATTTTTTTATTGAACTTCATAAATATATTAACATATTTCCTTCAAATGATATGAATACAAACATATTATAAGAATAGGGAGCCACCACCTTTGGAGATAGTGTGATAGGAAAGGTGATTGGTATTGAAAATGTCCATAAGAAAAAAAATTTAATTGGTTGGTCGGTTGATAATCTAAAACATAAACTTTATTAGTATATAAAACTTTGTGATAATTTTTTTTGTTAAATACAAAAAAAGTAGTTGATTGTTGATCAATTTAAAAATGTCTAGCACTTTAGACATAATAATTTTTAAAAGATTGATTTAGAATTTTTTATGATGGTCTTACTTTCCTTAGCATCTTAGTTGTTACTTATCTTTGGCATAGGAGATTGGAGATGTGAACTTTAAATTGGTGTATAAACTATAAACTTTTCAAATATGACCTAGTTAGAGTTTATTAAGAGTGAAAAAATGAAAATAATGCAATATGATGTGTTATGTATACGTGTCACAAGCAGTTGCCAACAAGATGTGATGAGATTGGGATTGTGACAGAGGACAAATGAAGATGGTTGATTGTTTCTTCTTAGAAGCATAAAAGTAAAAAAAAAATCATTAGTAGATAAAGATGTCTAATTTCAAGATTCATGATACAAAAAATGTCAATGCAATTATTTTATCAAGTATAGTAGATCGAGTTAAGTAATAAACAGTATATCAGATTAGTGACTTATTTATTTTTTAATTCTAGTTAATTAGTTAGAGAAAAAAAATAACATTTGTGATTTAAAATGAAATAAATAATGATGATATCAATCTCAAATATTTTGACCTTTAATCTCTAAAAAAAGAAATATAGATCACTAAGGCTTAATTGTCAAATGACTAATAGAGGGATGGGTGAATAGTGAGTGATATGATGGTGAAATATGTTGTGTCATTAAAATGTGCATGTTTGAATAATGAATTATAAAATATGTGAGGTCAAGTAGTGAAAAAATTATTTGTGTAAAAGTTATTTTTACCTTTCATTATATATTAAATTATTTATAATATTAATGACTCATAAGTAATTACCATATAGTTCTTTATCACTTATTTTATTTTTTCTTCTATTTCTTGTTTGACCTATGCTTTTATTATATTATTTATTTTTATATAATTATTTTATTCATCTATTTTCAAAGTTAAAATTAAAAATATATAAATAAAAAATATTTTATCATAATATTTGTTTAGGAATATGAGAGAGGAGAGGCTAATGAGAGAGAAGTAGTAGAAAGGGTTAACTTGGTCTATAATTAATAATTTCTTTCCATTCCATCAATTTGATGGGATGAAAAATATGATATTAGGAGGCTTAACTACTCTACCACATCCCTCCTAACTAACATATAATAGTTATCCAAATATGATTCGCAATCTCATATTCCATCCCACCCCCTCAAAATCATTAGTCCAAACAAGCTCTAAGGTATCATATCATTTTCTTAGAAAAAGAGTCTTATGTGTATTGGATCTGCGTACAAATGGTAAAAGGCAGTCGTTTACCCGGTGGAGGATACAATTCCAAATAGGTGAATCTCTCATCCGTCCTCTGCAGTGGAGCATCTTTATACCTTTTTGAATCACCTGGGCTACGGATTTTTCGGTTGGTTGATTCTCGTCATTCGAAAAAAAAATTGTCGCTTGATTAAGGCTTCAAACGAACTATTTTAGTGAAATTCGAAAGTCAACGTCCGTGGGATAATGGTTGAGCAGATACTATTTATAACCCAACCGGAGCACCCAACCGGGATAGCGACCCAGCATCAATCCATTTGAAGGGATTGGATTAAGCCTGGTGCAGTAGCCACATTGCTTAGGCAAGCATAGTTTCCCATTCACTAGGAGCAAGAGGGAAACCTCCACTCGAACTTCTAAAGAAAAAGACTCACTAGTCATGGTACTACTAACTATGTTTCACTCCTTCAAAGACCTTCCCTACCAAATCAAACAAGCTTAAAGCCACTTTCCATTTATTTTCTTATTCGCCTTTTTGCAATCAAGCTGCGTGAAGGCGCGTATGTCAAGCCGATAGGACCTACTCGAACAATCACCCTACTATAACAAACATGGTTGCTTCGCTTTTTGCCTTTTTTGACCAAAAGATCTCAACACTTCATGATGCATTTTCCTCGATTCCTGCACAAACAAGCGGTGCTACTCCATCAAGGGGCGAAGTGTCAGGACCGGACGCCACAAGGAGTCTTAGGTTATCTTTCTATTTTTTTGTTTCATTTCAGTCTCTTTTGTGAGATCATTTTAGGTATCGAGCTACAGTGTCGGTCCACCTCGGGAGTAGTAACTAACCGCTGAGTCCTCTCCGAACCGTAGGCCCTGTATGCTGAGGAGCAAAAGGAGGAATCCGACTGAGGAGGGGCTCGCGTCTGATTAGCTAGTTGGTGAGGTAATAGCTTACCAAGGCGATGATCAGTAGCTGGTCCGAGAGGATGATCAACAAGCAGCTACTAGAGGCAAGAAGCAGCCAGTGGGAATAGGCCTCGCCGCTCAAGAATCGATTGATGCATCTTCGATCTGTTTTGTCAAATATCACAAGAGATGGGGATGTCCCGTTTGACGATTCTGCTGCTAGTTTAGAAAAAAAGGAGAAGGCGAATTTGGCCCACATGTTAGTTAAGCTAGAACTATCATTTCGAATTCAAAAATAGAAAATCTGCCCAAGTAGAATTCGAACCTATGACCAATCAGTTAAGCCCTTCCTTATGTCAGTTAAACCAATAGATTCGTGGATGACGGAATGGTAATAAATAAATAGTACGCGCCCATGAGGCAGGCCATTAACACCTGCGATAAGCAAGAAACTAATGCTTATTAAAGAAATCCAATTCTCCCATAATCCTACTTCTTACAAAAGAAGTCGGATTATGGAAAGCTAACTAGAAAATAAGTTGTTCCTACGTTTTTTAACCAAACAACATATTTTGAACATTGAGGAGCCCACTATATTAATTATAGGAACAAGAGAAAGAACTTCGGCGCTCCTACTTTGTTTCAACCATGGGAGTACATCGAGAGCAAAAGTTTTTGTTCGAGGTTTTGTTGACCCATTATCAAACAACCCCTAAGAGCATGGATTCCAATTAAAATAACTTGACTATTCTAAATTAAGAATAGATAAAAATAATTAAACAAGTCAACTTCGTTCTACCTTAACCACTATACGCTCTTAAATGCAAATATATATTGCTAATTAGTAATCCATAATTAATTATTATTAGATTATATTACCAAAAATAAACTTAGATATAATGGAGCTAAGGGCATTTACGGATTGTGTTGGAACCACCCATGAACAAACCTATCTGATTGGTTGGGTCAAATCGAGTTGTGCTGTTTTGGGGGGAGGAGACCCATACCAACCCAACTCCACTCGATTCGGATCAGGTGGTGGTGTCAATCAACCACTATTTTTATTTGTGCTTATTTTTTATGTTATTTTATATAAAAATATTTTTCATAAAATACAAGTTTCAACTATTTGTTTACTTACTAAAAATATTTTATTCTAATTATTTTTAAACTTCCAAATCAAATATAGACTTAAAGTTAAATAAAAAACAAAAATTTAAAAATTGGGTACTTAGATCAATTCGGGTTGACTTTAGTTGAAAAATTCGAACTCCTACCTATCCCGATTGAGTTGGATAGGGTTTGGTATAAGTTTATTGAGTTGGCATAATCCACTGAACACTCCTATAATGAATTAGCACAAGTTGAATGTGATTTGGCCAAAGTTCGATCTTGAAAATCTACATGCATACAATTTGGCTCGAGTCGGAGAGGCATGACCTAAGTTGGCTTGAGATCCTGACTTGAGTTGATCTAATGTGGCTCAAGTTTTATAGTAAAAAATTCTTATGTGCGTTCCATCATTTATCATGCACAAAATTCATTCATTACTATTGTACACAAGGTTATCAAAATCACGATCTTGATCGTAAGATCGTATTCTACCTAGGGTCGGCGATCTCGATCTCAACTTTGAGATCATTTTTATAGGATCGGTAGGATCGTAATAACAAGATCGTAAGATCGTTAAGATCGTAAGATCCTATCGATCCTACTAATCCATTTTTTTTTCAATTTTTTGTTTTGTTTTTTAAAATTTTCACCAAGTGCAACATGATTTTTTTGAGAAATAAAATTAAGAAAAAGGTTATTGGTTATAATTAAAATATTGAAAATATTTTTGCACAAAATAACTCTATTATAAATGTATATTAAGAGTTATTATATAATACTATTCCATATTCACCATATTATTACCATTTTTTGTCAATCTATATTAAAATATTATTACATAAATAGTATATATATCATTTGTAACAAGTCTTAATAGGATAGTACTCAAGATAACATTATTTATATTTTAAAATATTAAAAATTTATTTAAAATATATTATTTTATATAATTTTATATATTAAACTATTATTTTAATATATAGATAGGATCTTACGATCTCCGATCCGATCTTACGGACCCTTTTCGATCTTGCATAAGATTCCGATCTTGACTACCTTGATTGTACATATGCTAATAATTAGGGTTCCAATTTGGCCTTCCCGTAATGACAAACTTGATCCATGAAATGATGACTTGATAGTAAAATTAAGAAAAGATATGATCATAAAAGGATTAAAAATTGTTGAGCAAAGGTAGTGAATGGCGTATCTAGAATGCGTTTTGGCAAAGACTACACCAAAAATGATCGTCAGGAATATAAAAACTTCAACTATTCGCATATTTACTAAAATTGCTTTTTTTAGAAGAAAAAATAACCACCAGAGTTATGGTTATCACCCTGCTATAAATAATGCTATGAAAGAAGTATACACAATAAAAGAGAAAATGGGTATCCTAGCTCACAAAAAAGAAACTAGCCAAACTATCCAAAACCACACTCCCTGAAAAGAAAGGAGATGTGGTATACAATACGCTCGAACCACATCTCTCTTCACAAAAAATGATCCAATTGCGCTGAAGCCAAATGGCCTAAGCATCGATCAAAAAGATCGTCAATGGCGCTATCCAGCTCTGTCCTTGAAGGTTTGTCATATGGTCTCTGAATCTAATGGAAGATCGATCGCAATACTAGTCTGCTGCCAAATGCTCTGGGATGTTGGACAGTCGAAAAACAAGTGGGGGATGTCGAGGATTTTAGGTTGTTTGGAGTCAAGTGTCATGTGAACCGAATTGTGAAATTACAACCATCATTTTAATTCGCGAGGGCCACCTCTAAAATCCATCAACTTCCCCGACAAGATCAACAGATATTTCAAAAGGAATGCCTTTGGCCAGATGGCGATATGACATGTACAAATATACATGATTCATACATCCATGCATTAATGATTGGTTGAGGTGCCCTTCTTATGTATGATATGATGATTGTGCTTTCGACATGCTATATAAATGCATAAATGATTTTGATATCTTGTGACATAATGAAAGTTTGAATTTCTTATAATTTATTATTATATCACATATGTTGAAATAAATCAGTAAATACTTTTCAAGTATGAAGAAATCATGTTTAATTTTGTTTTACTCGAGTGGAATATGTGATGACACATAAGTTATGAGTTTTGAATTTATTGAGTTGTTGGTTGTTCATATTGTTACTTTCAATATTTTTCAAATCGGTAGACCAGTTTGTGGATGTGTTTGATGATCCTTTATCAGGATTGAAAGCACTTTTTGTAAGAGAAATATATGGGTCTTAGGTTTGGTAAAAAGAGGACTAAGAAGAAATATTTTGGATATGTAGTATTAGAACAAGAGAGAAGTTTATTTGTAATATGCGATATTAGTTTCGTATAAATAAATAACATATAGTGTGTATTGTAATATTTTTTTATCAATGTGTGATATTATTCGCTTTGGACCTTGGCACACATAATTTTCTCAAAACACGTCACACCTATTGAATGACATGTTCATATATATACCTATCATCTCTCCCGTGAATTATACACTTAGGACCGATCCAAGAGATGCCTCATGCACCCTTTCCCCTGATTTGAATATCTCAATTATTATATCTTCTAAATGATTTATAGTATATTTTCACGATGATTATTTATAATAGTTCGTGATCCGCAAGTTAATTCCAAATTTAAATTGGGTCATCCTGTCATTGACAGAAACAAGAAGATAAATTTTGATTAAAATGAGAACTTTAGAATTCTAAATTGAATATGAAGTTATTACATTCTATCAATTCTAATTCTAAGAAACAACTCCTTCATTAGTGGTGTACATAGAACCTAATTTACAAAATTATTTATTTGTCATCAATCTCATTTTCATTATTATTTAAAATTTATTTATTCTTCTTCTTTACCAAAATGAAGAACGCAAAGATGATAATTGAAATGACTCACACCATCGTTGGGACGATCTCGTGCCAAATCGAGTATAATGAGTATGACCCTAACATGACCCATTTTTTTTCTAGTTTAATATTTATTAATTATTATATTATATATCTAAACAAAATTATTTTAATATTTTAATAATTATTAATACCATCTTTATATATATTATATATTGTATTATATATTATGTATTAAACTTTTATAATAGATTATAATATATATTTAAATTTAAATAATTCATAACAAAAAGAAGGTGCATGAATTGATGAGGTCGTGTTCAAAGTGCCATCAAATATGCTCCACTGCTTACGTAATGAATAAACACCTTTTAGTTCGGTTGATGTTACTAATTGGTATCCCAATATCCGTTTGAAGGGAAGTCCGGCGTTGTTTCTCCGCCCGTCTCTCCTCCATTTCGCCCCTTTTTAAGCCGGAAACCAGAACGAAAAAAGAGAACAAAAGAAAAAAAAAAAGGAAAGGAAAAGATTGCACACACGAGTGGGTGGTGATGTCCTTCTCCTCCGCCGCCATCGTCACCCCGCAACCGCTCTTTGCCTCACCCTTTGCCTCCTCCTCCTCCTCCTCCTCCTCCTCGTCTTCGTCGCCGCCGCCGCCGCAAAGGCGGCTTCGCTTCCCTCCCCCTGTCGCTTTCAGAGCTGCCGCCTCCTCCTCCTGGTTCGTCCCGGGCAAAAACCCTCGTGGCCATGCCCCTCCCAACCTTCTCGTCCCCTTTCCTTGGCGGTCACCTCTGCATCTCCCCCTCTCCTTCCGCCTCCTCGCCTTAAACCACCCTTCCAATTTGACTCTTTTCCCAGGGCCGGTCCCAGAGGAAAGCGTCGCCTGCGCTGGTGGTGGCGACGGCGACGGCAAGGGCAACAACAACAACGATGGCAACAATTACAACGATAACAATGGAGGAGGCTCTTTCGATCCCGATGACCAGTGGTGGAGCTTTTCTCTTCCGCCCCTCCTTCTGCACCTATTTGTTGGATGGTTTGGAGGTCCTGCCGACGGGAGCGCCTCCCTCCTTGAAAAGGTTCTTCCCCTTCTCGGCCGCCTCCTCATCCTCCTTTCCATGTTCCAATCCTTCTTTCCTACTCCTGCCCTTGCCATAAATGCTTTCACGGGTGCTGGAGGTTCACCTGTCTGGGAGGTGAGCGGCGGCAAGCGGACGATGCTTGTACCGGATTCCAGTGGGGCATTCTTCTTGGTCAATGGGGGAAGAATCAAGGGGGGCGATGAGGGCGGCGAAGCAACCCTCTTCATCTCCACCCTCTACTCATGCTGTAGGGATGTCGTCCTGCGGTTATTGTTGCCTGAGGGGTTTCCAAACAGTGTGAGCAGCGACTATCTGGAGTATTCATTGTGGAGAGGAGTCCAAGGCATCGCTAGCCAGATCAACGGGGTTCTCTCAACTCAGGTCCGTGTCTTTGTCTCCAGAATCGATTGCAAGAATCTAAGAAATTTCTCCCTTTTTTATTCCTTTTGTTGTAGTGGATGAGCATTAGATCAATATAGTGCATCAATTATAGTTTTCTGGAGAAAACAAATAGAAGAATCTATTTCAGTATAAGCGATGCTTTGATTCTGCTAGTAAAGTGGGTAGCAACAAATGTTTAACGACTCTGCTACTAATTTATCAAAGTACGCTTTGTAGTGTATGTTCCTTCACTGAATCTACTATTAAATCTATCAAGTATGCTTTACGATCGATGTGCCTGTGCATGCACGGCTTTGGCAAGGTCGCTTGCCATAAAGAGCATCTGTGCACGTGCTAGGATAACCAGCCACAGATACATAATATATATCAATCTCAAAGTGGTGCACTTTTTGTGTGGAAAGTTGTAGTCACCACTAACTCTGGCAAGATAATCCTATATGTTTTGTTGGCTTCCAATGGAAGATTATCTGCTAATAGGATCTACCCTCTCCTAATATTTTTGCTCTTTCTTTCCTCTGATACTGAGGGAACAGATTAGTTCTGCAATTGATGGAATTTCCATTTTTTGGGGTGGGAGCTAGGACAGGGTTGAAGCCCAACCAAGTTAGTCAGCTACTGCTGATTGTCTATTTCATTGTTAAGGAATACCAAAATATTGGTCAGAAAGCAGTAGATCCTTGTAGTCCAAGTGGGTAAAAGTGTGCTTGTATGCAAGTTTTGGTTGCACAGTTGTTGGCTTCATAATGGACATTCAGACCAATAATTTTGACATATTTCACTTGATTATAATTCTGACATCATGATACCTTGTGGAAAAAAATGAAGTACCTCATCGCACCTACAATCCAACTAATTTGCATCCTGTACTGTGGATAGAACACCCACTTACAAGATTAGAGAAGAACATCTAATGCGCTTTTCAGTAAATTTCCATTTCTTTAGACAAAAACTTCATTTTTTCCTCGAATTGAGTATGACGGTGTGATAGCATCTACCAGATATTTGCATCCCGACTATGCCATCCTCTGGAGTTTTCCTTGCACAAGCTCTCAATTATCCCTGCAGCATCAACCTCTAGGATTAATGTCATGATGTTCATTTCCCATGACATGACATTTTTTTCTTTTGAGAGGGAAAAAGGATGATGAACCAAGATGTTAACCATCCTAAACCATCTAATCAGATAATAGTAGGAGCCGGTTTTCCTTCGGAAAAAAATACCCCATTTACATGTTAACCGTTGTATCTTTCAGTGCCGTAACTGCTATTCACGTGTATTCCTTGTACTAGTTACTGCAGTTGCTAATTTAATCTGATGAGGATCCTACTTGTTTGTCATGATTTAATATGTACAAAGCTCTTTTCTTACTTTATCGGGATTATGTTATTAAATGTTTGTTTTTTGGCTGTATTTTCTTCTTATCTATCTATTTTACATTGTTAAAACTTAGATTATTTACTTTTGTCTGTCCTCTGCCAGGCTTTGCTTTATGCAGTTGGATTGGGAAAAGGTGCTATTCCGATGGCAGCTGCTGTGAATTGGGTGCTTAAGGATGGAATTGGGTATCTAAGCAAGATAGCATTATCCCGGTTTGGTCGTCACTTTGATGTTAACCCCAAGGGATGGAGATTATTTGCAGATCTTTTGGAAAATGCAGCTTATGGCCTGGAAATTGTTACTCCAGCTTTTCCTCATCTTTTTGTTTTGATTGGTGCAGCAGCTGGGGCTGGTCGTTCCGCAGCTGCTCTAATCCAGGTATTGTGACTTTCTCATGATGTTCATTTTCTAGTACTTGATAAGTTTTGAACATTTTGAAATAATTTGCATAGATGTTTAAAGAAATTCATTTTTTCGTTCTTGCTCCTATCTGAGGCGTGGAGTTCTTTCTTTTAAATCATATGTGATGTCTGGAGATGTGTGTTTTCCTAGCTGGTTTTGTAGTTTATCGTTAACGATCACAGTGACCTACCGCTATGTCAGACTTCATTTTACAGAAGTTAGTCATGTAGACATATGCACATATATCACTTTGTAATCTCATTCCTCTGTTAAGTGATATGTGTTGGTTGATATCCTGTATTAAATCTTTGGACTAAGCCTGCAGCTCTTGCCTTTCTTCAGGCTGCTACGAGAAGTTGTTTTTATGCTGGTTTTGCAGTACAGAGAAATTTTGCCGAGGTATCCTGAGTTCCTTTTGATGCATCTTTCAAAATTACTTCTATTTGTTGTAGTTGTTCTAATTTTCTTTCTCTAGTTCTGGTTAAGAATGCCTCAATGGATTCTACTTCTACATATTATTTGGCCAAAACTCTTCCTAAGTACGTCTGTATGATTGATCATACAAGAGTATCCTGGAAACAGATACATCTAGAATGGAAGCCATTTCAAGTCCAGAAATTATGTTGCAGCTTTTCATATTCCCTGACATCCAATATTATTCTAATTGAATTTTGGTGGTTACAAAGCATGGCCTTGTTAGAAAGTTCATTGACAGATCATATGCCATTCTCCCATTAGTTTTCTTTTTTCTGAAATAACATATATTTTGACTGCTTGATGGGCAACTATGACTATAGTTAGAAGTTTGCTGCATACTTAGCATTGAGAGATTAAATGAGCAGTGACTAAGTATCTATGCATCTGGATGTATATTGTACAGTTATATTTGGGCTTCTGTATGTTCTCCGATTTGCCTGTATATTAAGCCTATTTATAGTGTGGAAGTGATAACTAAAAATGTACCCAGGTTATTGCTAAAGGTGAAGCTCAAGGTATGGTAAGCAAGTTTCTGGGCATTATGCTTGGAATTGCGCTAGGTAACTACATTGGGTCATCCACACCATTAGCTCTTGTGTCTTTCAGTGCAGTAACTGGTATTCACATGTATTGCAATTTCAAGTCATATCAGTCAATTCAACTGAGGACACTAAATCCATATCGTGCAAGTAAGTTTCTTTCAACCTATTCTTGTCATCCCCTGGTAAATTATCACTTATTTACTTGTGATTCATTTCCAACATAGAGGTCCTTCGACACTTACAATTATGGATAATAATTTTTTGAGGAGATAAAGCAATCATCAAAGATTTAGTTTTTATGGGTAATAATGCAAGCATAAAAAATTTAGTTTTCACTAGAATCAAGACTGTAAATGAACAATCCCTTGGGGACTATTACTGGGCTAGAAGGAAACTTTTAATAACCTAAAACACCATTAGTACGATAGTTTTAACTTATTGACATAGAACATGAATAATATTAGCTATACTTATTGGTCTTATTTTTAGTATATGATCCAATAATTTCGTTTTCCTTTTATTGGACTTCATTTTAATTAATATTTTCATATTTAGGTTTCCTTGTTATTTGGAACACTGGGTGGTTTAGAATCCTATCAATATTCTTATATGGTTCCCCTGGAGAAGAGTTTTGATAAATTGCAATATTTTGTTATTTCTTAAGTGAATGACTTAATTAAGATTCCTGTCAGATATCCAATAAAAAATAACATAGTTAAGATCTAGGAGCAAGTTAACTTTTTTTTTAAATGAGAAAGGACTAACAAGATGGTAGTCATCCAGAAGTTTCATTAATAATAGGGGTTACTAAATGTTTGGTAGAAAGGCCAACCGAAAATTGTGGCTGGAGGCCATGAAATCAAAATGACAGCATCACACTACTCTATATCAAAGACGACTTCATATTCCACACACCGTTGACCACCAACGCTCTTGCATCCCAGTTGAGGTACAATTGACGAGCCACACTGGTCATCCCATAATACAAAACACCTATCACCAGAGGAGGGCACTGTTCATCCTTCGAAGGTTGCGGACCCCAGGAGCAAGTTAACTTAATAGATCCATTCACTTATCCTTGCATGAGGGCTTTGTATATCATGGCATAACATAGGTTATTTTTTTTTTTACATTCATCAGTTTCAGGTGCTTGTAAATAGAAACTCTTAAACAATGTTGTTTTTTTCACAGAGATCTCAAATAATGTTGTTGAAATTGGCAATCCCTTGACACATCCTGCTTGACTTATTTCATGTCAGCATGCAGTTGAAATAATCATATTCTACCAAGTTCGATCTTTTTATTCCCTTTTTATTGCGTACTCCCTCCTATTTGACTCCTAATCTCCCCCTTGCCCTAACTGTGAGCTTAAAGCACTGGAATCCGTAGATGTTGCCTCCTCCCACATATGTGAGTAAGGGAACAAGATATTATGCCTGATCCCTCGTTCATGGTTCACTAAAGTCACTTGTTTTGTAGTTTCTAACATGGATTTTGCTTATTTGAAAAGTAATTTCATTGCCTTTCTTTCTAGAAAGACTAGTTTGTGTTAATGTTAAACTCATGAAATGGGCATGGCATTGAAGGATTGAGAAAACACACATCATGTCCGATTCTACCATATTTTTATTTAATAAATATGTATTTACCAATCTATAAGAAAATATATAAACCCATAATGTTAATGTTGAGATGCACTTGCCTTTGAACTTATAAACACAAAACGCAATGTCACATGTGCAAAATTCTAATTTTACCATTGATTCATGTCGCATGTGCAAACTCCGCCTATGTTTTATAGCCGGTCCCAAGCCCGGATAAAGGAGGAGGGTTGTGTTAGGCCCCGACAGCCAGCGTAAAACCCTGTTGAATCTCATGAACATGGATCAAGTCGTATGATCCATGTAGCCGACCCCACCTAGTGGGATAAGGCTTTGTTGTTGTTGTTGTTGATTCATGATGATAATAATTATTTAAATGATCTTAAAGAACTAATTCATGAAAAAATAATACATCAATAAATTCATAATAATAACAGTCATCAGTAATTGCATTTTACAAAAACATTAATAATAGAACTAAAAAATGTTTGTTTTTGTTTATAACATAAATGATAAAAAAGGGAGCCCTAAGCCCCCGTCCCCCGTGCATGTGCCGTGTGCAGGAAAAGGATCATGGAAAAAAAAATATTGTGGTCATGGACAGGCAGCCCTACCAGGCTGCTCCTTCATGAGGAAGGGGTCGTTTGGGTGGGAGGGGGGAGGGGAAGGGAGGGAGAGAGAGTAGGGCAGAGCAAACCCGGTGTTGGGTCCAAGTTCTGGTGGACCCAGACCCGACCTGATTTCTGCCGGGTCGGAAAGGAATTTTTCCGACCCGATCCCGGCCGGTACCGGGTCCGTCCAGACCTGGCAAACCGGGAATGAGGCCAGGTTTTCATTGACTGACTCGACCTTGCCGACTGCAGATCATGGAGCAAGAAACGCCGATGCAGCTCTTGGTCCTTGTGGAATCGTCGAGGAAAAATAGAGAAAAAAGATAGCTCTGCTGGGTTTAGAGTGAAGAAAATCATGCGAAGAGTTGAAGACAAAAAGGAAATGGTAGATTTAGTTCAGAAACTGGGAAATAGATTGATGAAACGGTTCAGGGTAAAACTTTTGGCAGGGATGAGAAAGATAATGCCTTTGATGAAAAACTTCTAACAGCTTTCAGCGAATAGTCAAATCCAACGATGAAGTAACTCAGAAGTTTGATCCATCGCTTCTGGCCATGAGGAAGAAATTGCTGCAAAAAGGAAAGTTCGTGAAAATCTAACTAAGAAAATTTTTGGAACAGCTGATGGAAGGATGAGGTGACCTTGGGACAGGGATTTCAAGCGGCTGTCCGGCAGGTAGTCAGACACCGCGACTGAGAAAGAGGCAGAGGGAGAGTCGTGAGAAAAAAAGAACCCTGCTCGCAGCCTCTCGCAGAGAGAAAGGAAGAGAGGGAGAAGGCGAGAAAGAGAAAAGGAGAGAGATGGAGAGGGAGAGAGAGAAAGAACCTGTTAAGGACTCAGGTTGGTGGCAGTGGGCCGGCAACAGCATGACAACATCAGATGAGCAGCAGCGGCGATGAAGACGACAACACAGCGGTGGCGGCGACAGCAACACGGCAGCAGTGTGACAGCCACACAGCAGTGCGGTGACGGCAACACAACATAGGGAACTAGGGATTTCATTTTTCAGTTCACAGGCTAACAGGTCATGGGTCACGGTTTTAGATTTAATATAAAAAATATTATCGAAGACGTATTACCTGGGCCGGGTTTTTAGTTGTGAACCCGGTCCTAACCTGGAACCCCCCGGGCATTCTTAGTAGCGGACCTGGTCCTGGGCCGGATCTAACGTGGGCTAGGTATTTTTTCCCGACTGACCGGATCAGTGCGGTCCGGATCGTCCGGTCGACTCGGACTGTGCTCAGCCCTAAGAGAGAGGGAACCTATCAGGTCAAAGGTGGCAGCAGGAGATGAGGGCAGCAGTGGCAGCAACATTTGAGCGGCGGCAGCTGCAACAACAATAGTGAGCAGAACGTGGCAAATGCTGAGCAACGACTCAGAGTTAAACTAAGGCATGGGGTGATATTTGAGGCTCTCCCATCAGTTTTTACTTGAGTTGGCCAATTGAGGTGAACATGTGACCAGCCCTTTGGTTAAAGAAAAAAAATGGGATCGATGAGCATGGATTGCCAAGGTAGACTCATCTGATTCTATGAGTCGGAAACCATTTGGTTAGAGAAAAAAAACTGGTATCAATGAGTGTGAATTGCCCAGGTGGACTCATCCGATTCTATGAGTTGGAACACAATTTTGATAACTTTATGTGTGATAATAAAATTGGGTGTCTGTTACATGCTCCAATCCTACATTTATGTTTTTTCCTCCTCTTATCAAGTCCATTTTTCGACTTTGAAAGCATTGCCTTTAGCAATTTGTACAATAGAATTTGATTTGCTGGGTTAAAACATATTTCTGCAAACATAAAATCAAGTACTGAAAAGTTAGGCCGTCTGCGTGTTATTACTTCATCTATTTTTAAACATTAAAATTTGGTTGTCCTTTTTAGTATTTGCCACAATGGCTCTCAGATCATTTGTCTTTATTAATTGAAAATATTCTGGCCCAGGCTTGCAAAATATTTACCTCAGTGCACTCGTTCGGACACTATGCAGGTCTGATATTTAGCCAATATCTTATGAGTGGTGAAATTCCTATGGTGAAGGAGGTCAACAATGAGGAACCCATCTTCTCAGGCTTGCCATTCTTGAAGACAAATAATCATGGAGTATGTGAAGACCAAAACTTGATTTCACCTGCAATTGTTTCAAGATCTTTCACAAATTGCCTATCTCATATCTGCATTCATAATGGATCATCCCATTTCTTGCAGGAAAAATCTAATATACTATCAACAGAAGCTAAAGAAGCGGCAGCTGAAATTTGCCGTAGATTACATCTTGGAACGAGACTCAGCGAAGTGGTACACAGTAAAGATGATGCATGTGCATTATTTGATCTGTTTAGAAATCAAGGTTACATGCTTATGGAAGATGGAGCTAGATTCTGTGTAAGTATTGCATCAGTGGTATTGTATATTCATGCAATACTAGTCTTTAGAGAAACTTAATGTCTCGTTGATTTCTATATTTCCTTTTATTTTTACAGGTAATTCTTAAGGAAGGTTCTTCTCCAGATGACATGCTGAAATCTTTGTTCCACGTCAACTATATGTATTGGCTGGAAAAAAATGCTGGCATCAATTCACGAAGCGTTGCAGCTGACTGTGGGTCAGGAGGGAAGCTGCAAATATCCCTGGACTACATACAGAGGGAATTTGGCCATGTCAAACACGACGGTCGACAAAGTGGCTGGGTCACGGAAGGGCTGGTGGCAAGGCCGTCACCCACCAGAATTCGTGCAGATTCAGTTAATTGATGATGGCATACGGATGAATGAGGATGCAAGAAATGCAAGAGAAAGAGGTGATCTTACAAGCCAACAAACTTTGGCTTAGCTGAGCATTTTCTATAGCTCTGGCTGGGAAAACTAGATGTGCTAGCAAAACAAGTTTTCGTTACTATGTCTCAATTGGATTCAACTCTTTTTTTATTTTCGAAAGTTATTCTTTTCTGAAAGCGAATTCATTGCCGCAGGGTTTAAGACCTGTTGAAATGAATAAACTCCCAGCCGATAGGATGTAATAGAAAATTGTATATAAATGGTACTTCTTTACAGGTCGGAAATGTATTGCATCTTTTTTTTGGATACCCCTCTGTGCCCCAGGGCTACTAGCACTTGGGATTGCATTGCATTTCGTCTTAATGGCTAGGGCCTTTTACTACTTGGGACTATTTCTTTTTTCTTTGTGGAGTTTCTTTTTGTATATTATGGTTTTTGTTCTCATCTCAGATCCCAGAGACAAATTTGTGAAGATCTAGATTTATATCTTAAGATTTTACAATTCTACTATTTTTTTATCAATGTCTATCTTATCTTCAAAATCTTATGCTTAAGATTTTATATGAATTTGAATTTTATATGATATTATATGATTAGTATAATTATTTAAATATTATTGAAAATATTTATGGTAATAAAAATTAGTTTAGATGAAGTTTAATATATATTTTTTTCATTTTTAATATGCTTTGATGCAATTTAGCTTATGATCCATGAAGTGTAATTCAATATTCAAGTGTGATAAATTTATTGAAAAATATTTATTATTTTAAAAATATATATTTGCATTAACAAGTAGGATATTAGGATTATTCAATCTTATATAAGATTTCCATAATTGAATAGTTACATAAGTGAGATAAAATGACTGATGTGATGGTTCACGTGTTTATTACTTTTTCAGTTACTCGGAAGGTAATATGTAAAGAAAATAGATGGATACTTGAGCGAAAATACACTTTTTTGAAAAAAAAAATCATCACACGATATTTGGTGTTATTTTTTTCTAATTATTATGCTGTACAAAAGAAAAATCATTCGCCATATGGAGATAATATATTAGAAGTTTTAAATTATGGTCTTGAATAGTTATTTTTCGCGAACTTACCATGTAATGTTCTTAAATTTTATCGCATTTTTATTAAAATTCTTTCGTCTAATTTACTAATTTTTTATATATAAAAAATTAAAATGTTCTTTCACGAATTATTTTTTTTAATAATTTAAAATAAATAAAATAATATCAAAGACCTCTTTTCTTATATTTTTAGTTTTTTATATTAAAATTTATTATTATATTATATCATTTTGATGTAAGATTAATAGAATTATAGTCAATGCACACGAAGAAACCTGTAAAAAAAAATAGGTACTTCAATTAGCGATAAAAGAGCAATATATTCATCCTTTGATGATTGATCTATAACTAACGTTTCTTGTCAATAAATACAGTTATTGTACAGACTACAAACGTAAAAGTACTATACAGCATCATGCTATTAACATGATAGAGCTTTATCCGCTGACCATCCCCTAACATTTATGAACATATGCATGACTGTTCATGTCCACCTTCAACCTTCATTGAAAGATGTCAAGCATTGCCATATGATCTCCCAAAATTATTTTTTTTTTGAACCTTCAACTCAATATAAGCAGCTTCCTCATCTTCTAATTGTTTGATTCCTGGGAGAGCAAAGTTTATAATTAAGACGACAATCAAAGTTAATAATGGGAAGTTGAAATGTAACCTAAAAAACGGCAAAAGAAGGGATACCTCCGTCAAAGCAGATGCGACGTTTTCAGTATTTGTTTCGATGATTGCCTCTGCATTTCTTGCTTCAGACTTCTCATTCGAGTAACTATAAGGACCAAAGTATGCATCATCAGGAAAAAATACTACAGAAGAGATAATTAAGATATAGAATTATATCCACGTAATAGAGTAAAATCTTTATGCTCACGTTGATAATATTGTCACCCACACCAACTCCACACAATCCACCCAAAGCAGTCTCTGTTCAACTGGTATAACGCCATAAGTAATCAGGTGAGCAAAAGGCCAAAGCTTCCAACCAGCCTATCAATTGAAAGCATTTGAAGACATTAAGCAGAAGTCACATGTTAAATAAGGCTTAAGCTTGAATCATACTAGAAATGTACATTATTCATAGTACGGTACTCATAAACCTAACACTTCAGTGCTACTTTTCTCTATAAAAAGTTGAGTATTGCCAAAAGCCAGTCTTTATTCATTGACTGGCAGATGCCAATTACCAAACTTGAATATTTGGATTGTGGTTTAAAGCAAAGAGAAAAGAAACAAGATCTCCCATTAGAAAAAGCAAAATCTGATGGTTGGCTCAAAAAATCTAGCCAATCACGACTTAATGGGTCCAACTTGAATGATACAGAAAGTGCTATCATACATTCATGTAAAGATGTAACAGATAGACTATTCTCATATTCAGTTAAGCCATTGGTATGGTAAAGGAGCCACATAGATATTGAAGGCAATAATTCTCAAAGTTTCTTATCTCCTTTCTTACGAGTAATAGTGCTTACAGCCTTTTTTTTAGGGGAATAGCACTTACAGTTAACATTGGCCAAAAGGTAGCCTTCAGTTCACTAAATATGGTTGCTGGAGACTC
The DNA here is from genome assembly GCA_030549335.1 of Pontederia crassipes. Taxonomy (NCBI): domain Eukaryota; kingdom Viridiplantae; phylum Streptophyta; class Magnoliopsida; order Commelinales; family Pontederiaceae; genus Pontederia; species Pontederia crassipes. Next base: position 25,757,099 of record CM060189.1, on the reverse strand, counting down.
AAAGCGCAAGAAGCCCAAAACTACAAAGTATATGCTGTTCCACAAAGCAGACCAGGCTGTTTGATCAAATGCCACTTTAGCAGGAACTACCCACCAGTCTTGGAAAGGGAATAAAGCCTGAAACAAAGAAGCATTCATTCAGGTATTCATGATCTCGAATATTAATCAGAAATTGCAACAAGAATTACATTCAACAAGAGCTATAGATGAGCAACCTCACAGAAGTGGTAATAGTAATGAGAAAGAGATCCATGAAGAGAAAATCCAACAAGACCAGATCTAAACATGCGAGCTCGGTCGAAATCAAAAAGTGGCTTTCCTTCATAACACTGCATCAGACATGAACAAGTTGAGAATGTTAGGTCAAAGCAACAGTATTGAGTATCACTGAATAAAAAAAATGGCAAACACCTGAGCTATCCAGTCTCCTACGGAATAAACCACCCCACTAATCACCATTTTGGCCAATACAGGGTTCTCTTTTAAAGCCTCTTCATAAGCAGTCCAATTATGCTGTGGCGCATATCTCAATATCTCAAACAAGGTCCAACCCTGACATCAAAAATACCATCAGGATAATGACTTGTTATGACTGACATATGAGGACTGAGATGTTCCGTTAGTTTACCTTTAACATTTATAAAACATGGTAAGAAATTTTTCTGTTTTCTTTTTTGAGAAGGAAAACATGGTAAGGAATTGAGGATAATATTGCAAATCTTCATTAGAAATTGACAATAGCATTGGAATGACAACCAAAGAGTAGCCATCAAATATCATAAAATATGGTGAAGGATAGGTTATCATGGTCATTTCATTTGTAGAAATGGAGAGTTTATCATGTCAAGCATCATAGGATAGGTTAATCTTCTGTGCTTTCTTTTGCTTTCTATGAAGCAGCTTTCTCATAACTATTGAATTATCATGCAGAACTCTGAATAGGAAATCCAACTACTACTTATAGTTACTCTATTCTGCCAAAATAAGGGGAAAAAACAAAAAAAAAAACACTCTTATGAAACGGGTCTGTGGTCAGGAAAACCCACAAATTTTGGAGCAAAACATATTTGTTTTGAACCTCAGTGCTGTGAACCCCAGGAAAAATTGCTTGCTTCCAAATGAAAGAAAAAAGAAGTTGCCTTCCAAAAAAAATTTGGACGAAAACAACTAAAACATTTGTCATCAAACACCCACATATGTAAAAAACATGGCATGCCTTTTCAAAAGTTCCATTAAAGAAAAACTTTCCCAACTGCAGTCTATGCGCTATAGCACCTCAATTACTTCTCCAAGGTCTATGATGTCCTTTAAAGTCTACTTCAAGAATACATGCCTACAACACCATTTTCTCAAATCATTTCTTGCACTTTTAATTGTTTGCATCTGTACAAACACTTTGCGGTCTTATGACTTGGAATCTAACGTGTGTAAAGTGAAATTGGAGCTTCTGAATGTTCCATGAAAGATTCTGTAGTTTTGCCATTAGATCTTAATGTCAACTCAACCTACAAACATTTTGTTGGATTTTTAACGAAAGAACGCATGTGGAGGGGCATGATCAACAATCAAGTTTCGACCACAAAATTAATAAAAAAAATATCATCTTGTTATCTTCACAATATCTTAAAAAAAGTAAAATTGCTAATCCAAAGATTCTTCAAGGAATTAGGATGGGTACAGAAAAAAAATGATGAAACCTCTATTCCAAACCAAAACTGCAGGATCGAAAGTAAAATCAAATCGTGTACTAACACGAAGTGAAAAAAAAAACTTAGATCAGTTGGAAGATACAGATAATTCAGAAGTTAAATAAAAAGGGTATATGAAGTCGTATACATGAAGATCAAATGACAAAATAATGACCCATAATAATCAGAACAAGTTTTCCATGCAAATCGCAAGCAATAAAGATAACAATTATAAGCAAAATGAAAACTTGAATCAATTAGCGACCCCGTTACCCGTTCTTCGAGGAACAAATACAACTCACATGCCAGTAGTCGCTGTCGATGGTGAGCAGCTTGGTGAGGGCGAAGGTCCCCGCGGCCAGCACGATGGCTGCGTTGATTGTACGGTCGATCGCCCTGTTCACATCCTCTTCCACAGACGAGGAGAGCCCAAGCCCAGCGCCGCCGCCGCCGCCGACTCCGCCCGCGGGGCCACCGTACCCTCCGCCCTCGAGAGCGAAACCACCAACCTGGGTTCCGACCCCATCACCCAGGCCGCCATCCTGCTCCCTTCCCCCCACCGCCGCCGCTGCGAGCAGTCCGTCCTGCTGGTCCGTAGAGTCGACGCTCTGCACGGGGATGACGTCGAGGTCCTCCGCCGCCACTGCTACGACGAGGGGCCGGCAGCGGCCCTTCCCCGTTCGGCAGGAGGGAAGGGGCCTGAAAGAGGGGGACCTTGCCCCCGAGACGAATCGAACAGGTTTGGAGGAGGAAGAGGAGGAGGAGGAAGTGGAGGGGAGGCGTTTGACGAGGAGGCTCCTCTGAGTGGAGATGGCGTTGAGAGCAGAGGCCATGGAGGAAGAAGAGGACGAAGAGGAGAGCAGAGCTCTTCGACTTCTGCTCCTCTTCCCTTGGTACCTTTTTCTCTCCTTTCTCGCTCGCTCGTTGGTCGATCCGCCCCACGTTTCTTCTTTATTCGTCGTGCGTTTCTCTCTCTCTCTCGCGTAATTGTGGATGGAAATTGGCCATGAACTCTTGAGTCGCCACCACGCCTTCACACGTGGTTATTATCGGTTGGTAATGACTTGTTTTTTTTTTTTCTTTTTCTTTTCAGGGAAAGCGAAAAATATTTACTCCGCCTCTAATTTCGTAGCATAATTAATCTCCATATTATTTGATTAATTATTATTTCACATTTCATTTTTTCTCTAATGAGATCAGTATTATCTATAAGACAAAGCAAAAAAAAAAAATCATTGAATGAGAAATAGCTGCTCAGTCTGACCAAGTTGACAACTTAATAATTGTGTTAGATTATCCTAGTTATTAAGATTTCCTCACGGAAAAAAAATTTACTTGCGACTTGCCATCATATAATTAGAATTTCATAACGAAGGAAAATAAAAAACATTGATATTATAGGTGATCAAAAGAATGATCAAGATGGGGATGAATGGATGATTCGAGTTCAACATAAAACAAGGGAGGTAAATTGGTCAAGAGTGAAAATTCGGAAACCATAAATAAAATTTTCCTAAACTATTTTTTAGGAAGTAGACGATTATTTTTTTTATAAATGTATTTATTTCTTTTAATTGAAACGTGTACTAATGTTGAATAAAGAAATCATACTTTAAACGAGCGTATGAAGAGGATCCAAAAATTAAAATGGTTGAATGACATAAAAATATTACAATGGATTATTATCTAATAATATGTGGAAAATAATCTTTCCGAAGAACTAATGAAAAATGACATTATAACAATAATTAATGTACTTATATCGGATTATATATATATATATATATATATATATATATATATATATATATATATATATATATATTAATGATGTTGATGAGTCTTTTCTATTTTAGGATGAGAAGTGCGTTGTATGTCTAAATATTGACTTTTGTGGCCAGGTCGGCAAAGCTTGTTGGGTTACAAAACAAAGGTAAAAAAGAATGAGGAAATTTCAAGTCTTTAATTTGTTATATTTCTTTTTCATTCTGTCTTCGATCCACAAATTAGCGAGAATACAATCATTACAAGATTAAAATATTACAATATATTTCTCGATTTCAACTCCATCATTCAAGATACTACTGCACCAACCACTCTTAAATGGAAAAATATGGTGAATTCAAGAAACTAAATAAACTGTTTTTTGTGAACTCGTTGCAATCTTGATCTTCAGGACAAATATGTATATTCTAAATTATTATTATTATTATTATTATTATTATTATTATTATTATTATTATTATTATTATTATAAAATGAATATATTGCATACTTATATATTGTTGTATATTGTATTGAATGATATGTCGATCGATCTATTATATACAAGGACGGAGCCAGGATGAGAATTTAAGGAGGGCCAAAAGATAGTATTTGAGAAAATAATATATATATATATATATTAAATTTTTAATTAAATTAAGAAAGAATTCTGCCTTACGAACAATATATGTGAAAAATAACTTATAATTATAAACATTATTGTATTTAAAGTAAAGTGTCTTTTTATTATTCACTCGAGATAATTTTCTCCTTTTTGTGTTTATGATGTTAAAGAAAAATACATGTACGATAATTTTGTTATGACTTAATTAATTAATTTGATTAGATATAGAAAAGAGTCAAAATTATTAGTACATACATTATATTTGCATAAATTCATGTATTATTCTCTCTCTCTCTCTCTCTCTATATATATATATATATATATACATATACATATACATACATTACAATATTTTATAAATTATATTCTCTTATTATCTCAAATTCACAAAATTAGGGTCTTACTATATATTTTTGATATTATTATTATTATTATTATTATTATTATTATTATTATTATTATTATTATTATTATTATTATTATTATTATTATTATTATTATTATTATTATGTCTATAAGTTAGGAAGTTTAATTATGTCAAGTTCAAAAAATTAAGGGAGGCCATATCATATATTTTAAATATCTATATAATAATATACATTACTATCTATAATATATCAAAATGTTAGAGGGGGTCATGGCCCCCCTAACATCAAACTAACTCCGTCCCTGATTATATAAATATGATTGTAATGAGCAATAATATGTACAATAGGTCAATCGACTTATTATATGTCATGCAGTGTATTTAATCCTCTTATTATTATTATTATTATTATTATTATTATTATTATTATTATTATTATTATTATTATTATTATTATGAATAAAATGAATATACTGTATGTTTATACGTTGTAGTATACTACATTGAATAGTAGATCGACCTAGCATATAATTATGATTTTAATAAACAATAAGATCAATTTATTATAGTTCGTGCAATATATTTAATAATAATAATAATAATAATAATAATATTATTATTATTATTATTATTATTATTATTATTATTATTATTATTGTTGTTGTTATTGGTGATTGCCATTAGATAGCTCAGAATTTCTGCAGATCCATGGAGTGATGGATGGATTTTACTTGGCTGACTAAAACACCTATTAATTGCGACCACAAGAAAGTTAGAATCAAATGAATTGACAGGAAGGAACTTATAAATGAGTTGTGATGCCACAGATCCAAAGTGAGTGGGGTCCGCAGGAATCCGGATGAGGCCTTGCGAGTCACGAAAATATGAGATCCGGCTTCCACCTCCAACCACACAAAAACATGTTTAAATTTCTTACTGCCATCTGCACAACGAATTTTTTGTGCTTCCGCCGCTGGATTCTCTTTTTGTTTCATGTGCTTCGTCACCTCAAATTTTTTTTTTGGCGTTCCTTGTAAATTATGCACCTTGTAATATTTTCAATAATCGATAGTTCAGTAGGCATCATTACTAGAAAATGATGATCTTTCGACGGAAAATTTCTTACGACTGCAAATTCTTCGTAATATACGACGGATTTTATGACAAATTATTTTTCGTTGGAAGTTTCCATGGATGGAGACCATCACAAATTGAAATAATAAAATATTAAATATATTATATTATTATTTTAATTTCTGACGGCTTAGCTCGTCAAAAGTTTCACGGATAGGAATTCATCGGTTCGAATCGTCGGTAACTAAAATTTTTTTATAATATGTTTAATATTTTATTACCGTCGATAATTAAATGACTAATAAATTACAATATAACATAATATATAATATGTTTAATATTTTATTAATATTTCTGACGGTTCCATCCATCTGTAGAATCATCGGTAATGAAATAACTAATAAATTATGACATAATATAATATATAATATGTTTAATATTTTATTATTAATATTTTCGATAGTTTCGACGAACGAAATCGTTAGTAAATGAAATAACTAATAAATTACAACATAATGTAATATATAATACATGTAATATTTTATTATTAATATTTTTGACAGTTACTGTAACACCCTCAAATCGATCAATGCCACATGGCGAAGACCAACCTGAAGACGCTACAAATGCTATTGCTTTGGTCACCAAGACTCGGTCAGGAATCATGACATATCAAGAAAAGAAAAGATAAAATCATAAAGAAAGGCGGAAGGTGATAAATATTCGTGGAAATCATAAATAATGCGAAAAGAGAATAAAATAAATGACATTTGGTTCATGTGCTTTATCGTCGTCCGAGTTTTATCGCAGCACACCAACTCAACACCATCACTAAAATTAAACACAGAAGAGGCAATTCTTCCGTAAGCTTTACAGTCTAGTGGAGATTCAATAATAATATACAATGCATAACTCTAATTAGAGTAAATTAGAAATAAGTATGTATAGTTAACTTGATCATAAGATGAAACATGAGATCATTATAAGTCATAAATAAGGGAGATTAATTGATATAAATAATCAATAAAATCATATAACACATGGTAGGCTTGAAATCAATAGCATACTTGATAATCATGACCATAAGTGATAACGATAACTTGATTCGGTGTCCATGCTTTATTTACTTAATCTTGCTTCTTAATCATGAATCTTGCTTCGAAATTAGATGACTTTAGGTGTCTTTAAATTCTTCCTAGGATATGCCGAGCGAAATAATACAACATTGTGCAGATCAATGATGATCAAATCATGACCAAGAGAGCGACCTTTATCATGAGGCATTTGGCATAGGTTGACAATCTAATGTTCATCTTTCATCTTATCTTATTAATCACTTTCAGGAATCTTATATTTCATGATTCGTCATAACATGAGAGTCGATAGATCAATGATGTAATATATCAAGCTAAGTGTTCTTGTCATAGGTCAGGATGAAATCATATATCGATAAAATAATGCAGAACGTGTGAAGCATGTAAATGAGTAGATGGGTTTCAAATCAGGTTTAGAATTCAACAAGGAAAACATGAATTAAGTCACAAATGCCATAACCCGGGCTGGGTCTCTAATAACCCGAGTCGAGTTCGTGGTGTGAGTCCGGACCGAGTGTAAATCGCAATCGGGCCGAGTTCGGAAAAATAGTCGTGCACTTGTCGGGGTCGACAAGGGACGAACCCGGGCCGGTTCAGTGGAACTCAAATCGGGTACAAAAATGTCGAGAGGTCGGCCGATCCATCGTTCGCTAACCCGGGCCGGGTTCAGGGTGAACCGGGCCGAGTTCCACGAACATGGGCCAAGTAGGTGTCTTACCCAGTTGGAGTATGAACCCGAGCCGAGTTCATCACGATCCGGGCCGAGTTCTTATGTTTTTCGAAATGTCGAAAGTTTTACACAACAACATCAATGTTGTTCTAACCATACAGGCAAAACACTAGACATGTATTAAGTACAATAACACTTTTACAAACTAATTATGCAGGGATGCAATCAAGACAACAGATAAGACAATATGATGTGATTTCTATGCAATACAAATCATAACAATCACGCAACAATCAGTAGGACGATCATTTATATAATTCTTATATCATCTTGCATGTACAACATGGATCTCACACAACCAGATTGAGTAGAAGGCAAATCTGATCGAAAACTTGATTAACTAATTCGGATCAAAACTAATTAGAGTCGTACAAAGTGATTTTATTCACCCACCTCTTTTCGTGTTTCTTGCTGATTTGCTTGCGTTAGGCACCCTGTGTTCCTCCTCCTTGACCCTGATGTGGTTGTAACTCGCTCGGGCCGGCCTCCACCTATAGGACAACTGGAGTCACGATAACGCAGGATGGAAGAAGAGTTTTTTATTGTTTTATCCTTTTTCTATTAACCCGTCGGATCCGATTTTACCTCCCCTTAAATGCCATGATCCCCTCTTTATTTGCCTACTTATTACCCCACAGTAATAGGGGGGATTTTATCTCCCAACCGGTTGTTTCTTCACAATCCAATTCAAACATTTTTGTTTGAGCGTTATAGTTACATCCATCAGTATTTTCAATGGATAGAACCGTCGGTAATGAAATATCTAATAAATTACAATATATTATAATATATAATACGTTTAATATTTTATTATTAATATTTTCAACGATTATGTCCGTCAAAATTATCCATCTATCTGTTGTAAAACTTAATTACATTCCCGTCAACATTTCTCGCTACATTCCCGGATAGATAGATATATCTACGAACTATATTTTATATATCAAATGAATTTGAATTAGACTGGAATGAGTTTTTATCTGTTACAAATATTAGATATTGGATTGCACAAAACGCCACTAAATAATGATGATGACACGACTTAATTAATTCTACCATCTTAGATAATCTAATTGTAATTTTATAAGGGGTCTCAATGAATTATTTGAAATATGAGTGGATGGATGCTGCAAAAGATATATGTCCTAACAAAAGATACAACATGTCTTGTACGCTCATGCAACATGTGAAATTTTTGGCAACCTTGATATCCATATGTCTTATAGTCGGGGAGGAGGAATACAATGACACTTCTAGAGTTTGATCTTATATCAGGAGAGGACCTAGGACCCTACTGCATGTGAGTGCAAATTATAACTACTTACTTTTAACAGTAATATAAAATATAAAACATCCAAAAAATATTTTAAGGATTATAACTACTACTTATTAATAATGTTTTAAAATATAATGATTATGATTTATAAAAAAGTTTTAATCAATGAATTGTTTATTTGTATTCAATAATTACATCATCTAAAATAAAATATGGTATCAATTAAAGCATTTTATTTCATGTGCCTATAAATTATTATTTTAATTTAATTGTCTAATCAATTAAAGGATGTTTTAAGGATTCATAGATTATGAACTCTTGAAGTTAGCATTAATAAATTAATAGCATTGAATTTCTTCCTAAAAAATAATGATAAATTTCTAAAAATATAAGTTAATGAGTCTAATGGAAATAAATAAAATAAAATAGGCTTAGAAGAATATGTTAATGTACAATAATTTTACGATCCAATACTTCTCTTATAGCAATTTTTAGAAATGTTTTTTTAAAGATCATTAAACCCCTCCCCCCAACCCCCCACACGCACGCACGCACACATACGAATTAATTATCTACTTGAGGTGGGGATATACAAAACTATTTACAAAAATGTATTTTGGAGCAATTTCAAATGTAATAAATTATTTAATTTATATATCTAATCATTATTAATGTATGATTATATAGATAATAATAAATATTGCTATAATTTATAGGGTCAATTGACCCATAGAAGACCATGTAGGTTCGCCCATGTCTTATATGGTGTTTTTGTGCTATCGTACGTGTCCACCTAATTTATATTTCCATCGTTATAGTAGTATACATGAATATGATGTTTCTTTTTTTTTTTCATTTTTCCCGTTACATTTTGTTGTTACAAGATGAAGTCATTGATTTCACACAAAGGAATTATAAGCAGTATAGTTTAAAGTTGTCCGGTTACATCAATTTCACCTAACCTAATCTCGCATGATTTCGAAATTAAGAGTAATATCCAATCACCATTCATTAAAACTCCAAATTTATTTATTTTTAAAAAAGAGGTCCAAAATGTTAACTTCGAAAAGAAAGTGTCACATAATTTCTATTGATAAAATTTAAACTCTTATGTTGACTAAACTTATAATTAAGAGTTTTAATTACATTATCTAAAATCTTTTTTCTTATAAATAGAATTTCAAAAAACTCTCTCCTCTCATTTCTCTCTCTCTCTCTCTCTCTCTCTCTCTCTCTCTCTCTCTCTCTCTCTCTCTCTCTCTCTCTCTCTCTCTCTCTCTCTCGATTTTTCCTCTCTCAATAAAGTATGTGCGTTAGTTTTATCTCGTCCAGGCTGTCCAGCCAACAGTAGTTGTCACATGTAGACAAACATCAGAGTCGAGGCTTATGTTGCCGAAAAGTTTGACAAAAAGAGAAGTTAAAGATAGAAATCAAATAAATATGCATAAACTGTTTAAATTTATTTTTTATGTAATCTTTTAATAGTTAAATCGTATGATTTAAGAAAATTTAACAGCAAAATGTTCCCTTTTGCACTAGAGTAAACAAACAAAAAGTGTAGTTTTAAAGCACAAATTATAGTAGAAGTATCTTATCTATTGGAATTATCCTTATCCTCTTAACCACGTCCCAATATATTTTCTCTATTCTTGAATAAAAAATGTGTGCTCCACTTATACCGCGGTATGCATAAATAAATATTTTAATCGAGTAATAGATGCAGCGGAGCGAAGGAGAAAAAAAAAGGGAATCGATCGGGAGAGTAAAACTGTTAAAAGTTAACAAATATGGGGTCACTATTAACATTGATAGTGTTAGATGTCCTCATCCATCAGTAATTAAATCCCTAAACCCTAATTAAGCATTCTCTCTACCTAGTTAATATCAGGTCTAATGACAGCCCGAAACAAAAAGAAGAAGACTATTTTGTGTCCTCATGAAGGGTCTCAACAGTTGAGACATGATCTCCATATATGCAGCATGCAGAGGCCTGCAGCACGTACTTGCTTATGGAATAGGGTACCACTTGCTGTTACACATGCACTTGTAAGCCATGGGGCACGTCTCCGCCTCCTCCAGGGAGGAGCAAATGAAGCTCACCATCACCAGACGGCACGGCTTGCAGGATCCACACGCGTGAGAACAGTCCGGCAGAGTAGATCCGGCCACTTCCACCGTCTCCTGCCGCCGAAACACTCTCGCCTCCGTTTCTCGGGCCACGTGCGCTTTCGCCGGCCTTTGCTGATGGCGCCTATGTTCTGCCAAAAGGTTGATTTTGCATTAACTCGGTGTATAGTTGCAGTATATATATATATATATATATATATATATATATATATAGTGAATTCAAAAGATGGTGCATGCATGATCATGAACGACATTTATATACCTGAAAAGTTGCGGTCGATGTGCCTTCCGAGCACGCCATCTGGAACCACCAGGATGACAATGGCGAGGATGGACACTGCACAGATGCAAGTTCTTCTCATGGTTACGTGATATTAGTTTCTGTGACAGCGGGAGAACGAGACAGAGAGAGCTCAGTCCAAGGACGCTGCATGATCTGGGTGCCTCTGCGTGTTGCAGGATCCATATTTATATCCAAGGGCTGCTCTGCGCAGGTATTGAAAGGTGTCACAAGTTTGAGCGAGGTGCACACATCGAAGCCAGCAGGGAGGGAGAGAGGGAGGGAGGTGTGGCGGAGGATCACATGAGAAGGGAGGGCCCTTCACAGGATTCATGGCGGCGGCCGGGCGCCGGGGGGTTGGGGAGCTGCAGTATGCATGCATATGTGTGCACAGAAATTAACCGGCGTGCATGTAGCAATCAATGGAAGTAAGAAAGAACTTAACTCTCTTGGCTGCGTACTGGTTCGTTACATTAAATTGTGCGCAGACGATACTCAGATCACTCATCAGCTTAATCGCGAGAACCAAACGACGCATGCAGGCCGCAGGTTCTCCGGCAATTAATGATACGTACGCGAATAGATATTCGTGTCATCACGATTTCCGTGATGTGTATCTATTTAAAGCGTCGTCAGAGATTAAACTGACTAATAACTATGTGCTCGTCAGAAATTAATTTGAATTTTCATCCTCGTGAGAAACTGTTATATTTTAAAGAGAATTGATGTGAAGAGAAAAATCTGAACCTCGAATGGGAAAATTTCAATTTTCAGCTCACTATTGGTCGACCAGCGGAATTGGTTGAAGTTAATTTGCTGGAGAACATAATCAAGAAAAGTAGATACTATTGGCCCGCGGCCCTGATTTTGGTCGGGCCAATCTGTATCGGGCTCGGGCTAAATCGTGCCGGGCTGCATGCCCTGGGCATGATTTTTTTTAATTTTTAATTAAATATTAAATCATATATTTCTAATTTCATAATTATGTTATACATATATTTAATCATATGTCGTAAAGTTTATAACTAAAAATACTTTTTTATACATATAATAATCATAATATCAAATATTATAATAATTTTTATTATTTTTGTTATTTTTATTAGTCAGAATCTTGGGGTAAAAATGACCAATTTTATATTTTTAACATTTTTATTTTTTATTTTCTTAATTTAATACATATAGCAAAAAAAAAGAAAAAAATAGGCGGCCCGACCTGACCCGACCGGGTTGGCCTGAAATCATGGCGAGTTGGCCGAAGTGCCTTTCGGCGTGACCCTTCACGGTTCAAGGCACGGTCAAACCCGATTTGATCGGCCCAAAAGTCCATCTCTACGGACTAGTTCAATCAATTGAAAGTTAATGGAATTAATTTTCAAGAGTAGTAACACGTGGATAAATCGATATAAATGAGATAAATTTCATCAAATGCTCTTCAACTTTGATCACTTTCTTAACGCTATCCTTCAACTCCGCTTTGTAACCAGAGAATTTGACCGTGTCGTGTCATGTTGGGGTGGCACAAACATCCATCTCTATGGATCAGTTCAATCAATTGAAAGTTAATGGAATTAAGTTTCAAGAGTAGTAACATGTGGATAAACCGATATAAATGAGACAAATTTTACCAAATGCCCTCCAACTTCAGTAACTTTCAACTTCACTTTGTAACCAAACTGTGCAATCCCCCTCCCCCCTTCTGCGCTCTCCCTACGCTAGTGTGCGCACGAGAGGGGGAGCGCCCTTCCTCTATGACCTACGCGCATTGACGCATAAGAGGGGTTCAGGGGTCGCCCCCCTCCCTTTCTGTTGGTCTAAATATCATATTTCAAATATTTTGATGATAGCAAATAAGGTAGATGATGCACTAATTGATGCTTGAAGTGTTAATTTAAATAGGATAATTATGTTTCGAATGAAAAGACCATTTTAGGATTTCTACAGATAAAATAGACGAATTTTGAGCGTCTACTGGAGAAATAATGGACGATCGAAACAAATGTCGAGCAGCCGCTGAATGAGAATGAGGCTATTTTTAAAATGGACGATCAAAATATTTTCGGTTGATCGTTCTTGATGAGACGGACAATCGAAACAACTGCTACAACGATCGCAAAAGTTCACATTTTTAAAATGGATGACCGAAATAGTTTTGGACGATCGCTCTGGGCATCAAGTTCAAAAGATAGCATACGAGACGGATGACCAAAATAGCTGTTACAACGATCGCAAAAGTTTGAGAAATTGATATTTTTAAAACGGATGACCGAAACAATTTCGAATGACCGTTTTGGGCAGCAAACACAAAAAGATCATACAAGATCGGACGACTGGAAGAGCCCACAATGATCGTAGAACACCGAGAGTGCGACCATTTTTAAACGGTCGATTGATATCATTTTGGATGCCCGTTCTAGGAATCAAAGGCTACCAATGGACGACTACAGAGAAAAGATAATGGCATCAGCTATTTTTTGGGACACAACGGACGATCGAATCTATAATAGTTGACCGCTGCGTATACGATAAAAGACGCAATGGCTAGTTACCATGCGAAATGGATGCTTGAAACCAAAATAGACACCCTCTTTAGAAGTGACAGTACAAGTTTAACTTTTCCAAAAGTTTTGTAATGGTCATATTTTAAAGAGAATCCTATAAAAGAAATTCTAAAGACTAAAGAAAGATTATCCAAACAAAGAAAATCACTCTATAACTTCTTTCAAGTCTAAAGCATTTTCTAGAGCTCAAATTTGCAAATCGTCCATTCTCTTTTCTAGTTTCTAAGTGAATATTCTTGTAAGAAGAGAGAATTGGATGAAATCTTTGTGTTCTTATCTAGTGAATTTGATAACTTCTTGTAAGAAGAGGTGTGCTTTACCTCTTGAGCTAAGAAGAGAACAGTGTGGTGTAGAAGGAATTGTTCTCTCCTTATAAAAAAAGAAAAAGGTAGTGAATCTTCGATGGTCTCAAAGTCAAAAAGTCAGAACGGAGACGTAGGTCAAGAAGTTGGGTCGAACCTCATCACAACATCGTCTCTTCTTGAGTTTGACATGTTCTCTTGTGCATGGTCTCTTGTGCATGGTCTAAAATCGACTTTAACATTTTTCAGTTAATCTCTTGTGCATGTTAGTGTAGGAACATTTTACTCAGAAAATGAGCAATCATAAGTCAAGAGGGTAATTATTAGTGAAACAAATTAAAAGATGAACATCACTATGGTTGCAAAGTGAAGTTGGAGAAGCATTTAATGAAATTTATTCATATAAATGTGGACAAAAGGATAGGCTCAACTATGACCAATCAAGTCTCTCTCTCTCTCTCTCTCTGCAATATAGAATGATAATGTATATGCACTACAAGAAAACTAGTGATTAGCGACGCAAAATAGCGTCTCGAAACATGGTGACACTAAAATGACGTCACTAGCGCCGTTATGATGTCTCATTTGAGTCCCAAGTAGGTGACACTACTTGCCTCTCAATATCGTCACATTAGTATTTTCTTAGCATTTCCAAAAATAGACGCTAACGAAGGCACCATAGCGACGCCAAGTAGCCGCTATTATTCCGCGCCATGTAGCGAAAGTGCGCAGAAGAACCTAACGTTGTTCTTGCTTCAATAGTTTTCGACGCGAACATAGCGTCGCATCTTCTCAAATGCTATGGAGACGCTAGTTGGCGTCACAGATAACACGAGGCTATGTAGACACCAATATGAACAAGACTATTTTAGCACTTACTTGGCATCTCATAACTATATATATAAATTAAGAAATAGACAACTATATATAGGCTATCTATATTTATATCGCTATATGTTATCTATTTTTTACGCAACCCTATATATTATCTATACTATACTTTAATCAATAAATAAATTAAATATTGTATATGTACCTTGTACTCCTACATGATTACTTGTATATGTCTACATCATAAGAGTGTTCCTGAATATATAATTTGTTATCTATATTTTATATGTTATTTATCCATACAATATATATGATATCTTAATTATACATTTATTATTTTTATATTCTTAATCATATTATGATGGTTGAATTAAGAGACATGATTTGTTACAAATTATCTCATTTTAACGTCTCTGTGGAGGCGCAATAGCGTCTACCTAGCGCCACACTAGAGCAGCAATCTTCGTCGACGCCAGCAAGACACTATTGGAGTCTCCTTGCGGAGATGCTAAATCGAATGAGACGTTACGTTGATGCTATTGTGTCCCTAATACATTTTAGCGACTCAATAGCATATGTATTGCGCCGTCGTAGCCGACTTTTTATCACACTCATTAATCAGGCACATATAGACATATAAACATATACATATTATTATCACTTAATCAAACATATACATACATATATATACTTGGAATACGTATACATATACACGTTATCTATATATGTCTTGCACATATATAGACATATACATACGTGTATATACTTATAATACATATAGATAAACACATTGTTGTGACTTAATCTCTCTCACATAGATATATACATACACATATATTAGATATATATATATATATATATATATATAATATAATATATACATATATAATTTTGTTATATACACATATGCATATGGACTTATAATTTTATATACATACATGAATAATTATATATGCATTCCATAATTTTTAGATTATGGGAAGGAAACAAAACAATTGGAACGAGGTACAATACGATGAGACACTATCTTGATAAAAAAATTACATACAAATAATAGAAAATTAGAATATAGAAAACCACTTAGCATCGTCCTGGCATCTCCATGTTGAGACGCTATGTTGGCGGAGATGCTACTGCGACGCTATGGTGTCGCTATGATTCTTCCCGACCCATTAGCCTCTCTATAGCGCCGCATTAGTCGACTTTTTATTTCACTTAATTGGGCACATATTGACATATAAATAGACATATATAACACGTGCACATATGCATATTATTATCGCTTAATCTCGCACATATAATGTTAAATTAGGAGAAAATTCGATATAGTGTCCCTACAGCCTCGAAATAGCATCTCGACTATGGTGCCTACGTAGCGTCTAAGTAGTGCCGCGTCTAATTGAGGAATTAAATTCTTAACTTAAATCCCTAACCCTCTTCTGCTTTTTCACTTTTTACTGTTATTGCTCACCGATTTTCACTGGCACCAACGACGCCCGATGGTCGACGCCCTCCACTCAGACGGTCCGATGGTCGATGCTCTCCACTCCGACGGTCTGACGATCCTCTGCTTTGACGGTCGACGGTCTGATGACGCCCTCTGCTCTGACGGTCCTCCGCTCCGACGATGCCTGACACGCCCTCTGCTCCGACGCCTGACGGTCGACGCCTGCCATCCTTCTCCACCGCTCTTCGCCCGCCGTCTGTGCTCCTCTATGGCCCGCCCTCTGCCTCGCCCTCTATCGCCCTCTGCCTTCTCCACCCTCCGCCTCCGCCTCCTCCTCCTCTACCGCCCATCCGCCTCCTCCACCGCCATCCACCTCCTCCGTCACCCATCTGCCTCCTCCGTCACCTTCCGCCTCCGCCTCCGCCTCCTCCGCTGCCATCCGCCGCCCTCCGCCCGTCGTTTGTGCTCCTACGCGGCCCGCCCTCCGCCTCGCCCTCCATCGCCCTTCACCTCCTCCGCCGCCCATTCGTCGTCATCCGCCTCCGCCTCCTCCGCCATCCATCCGCCTCCACCCTCTGCCTCCTTCGCCCGCCGACTTTGCTACCTCCGACCGTCACCATCCTTCTCCGGTTAAGGAGGTATGAGCCGGAAGACAAACGACTTAGTCACGCCCATTGCTCGTAGGCTTCTAGTAAGTCTCATCACATGTTCATTTGATTGTTGACGTTAGTGCATTATTTTTTAAATGCGCAATGTGTAAATTTTTTAGGATGGGTATAATGGGAAAATGATTGAAAAGTACGGAGATGATCCGAGTACTCAGCCAGCAAGTAATGTTTTTTGGAAGGGATGTCATGTTTTTAATTTATGTGTTTCTAATAAATAATTTATATATTATATGATTGTATAATTTTTCTATTTCGTAAAGGACCCTGCTGTTTGGGAGGAGATGGCCGGCACGATACGAGGAGGATACTTGTGTGGCATCGGCACAGCCGCTCAAGTACCTAGGAGGAGGGAAGGTTCTGCAGGCGGTCCATCTGCTCCAAGCTCATTTGCTTCACTTGATATAATGCAACTATCCTAGCAGCTATCGGAGTAGATATCGCAGCAGCTGTCGCAGCAGCTGTCACAACAGTTGGCTCCGCTATTGCAGGCGATTCAGGGATTGATCCCGACACCGAATTCATCCCCGTGAGGCCATGGACCGAGCACGTCTGGAACGATAACAATAACTCCTAAACCTAGGATAGAAACAACCATGGATAGAAACTATACTTTTGTCACTTATAGACTTATTTTTAGATATACCTATAGTTTGTTAGTTCAGTTTATTACTTTTCATAATCTTATCTTAAATATTGTGCATGTGATGCTTTCATATTATGCATGTGATGAATATCAATGCATCAATGCATTTATATGCATTATATAATTGTATGGTGTGGGAAGGAAAAAATGTGGCTGTAATGGATAAAAAAACTGTAATTAGTGCCTCCATAGCGTCACCCTAACGTCGTAAAAACTGTCGCTATATTAAATATATCATCCTTAGCGTTACATTTGTGTTCCATTGGTGACGCAACAAACATGATGTTGGCCTCACAGAAGCACCAAAATAACGTCAACTAATACATAATGTTAGCATCTCTTGCACGCTGAAATAGCGTCTCCTCAGTAGCATCACTTGAGCGTCGCCTTAGCGACGCCTGTCTACTGCTCCCAGCCAGACACCACGCGTCTTAGTAACGACGAGATAGCGTTAACCGTTGGCGCTAGTAACGTCTCACCTTTTGTTGACTCTATTGTGATGCCATTAGCCACCGACTATCGGCGTCGCATTATTATGGCGCTATGTGGACGCTAATATGACGCTATATCTTTCAGAGACTCAATAGCGCTACAGCAGCGCCTTGCTGCTTGGGTCACTATTCTTGAATTTTCTTGTAGTGATGAGAATGATTTGAAGAAAAATTATTGTAAGCCCATGTGAATTCCATATCTCCTTGTATAAGAGGATTACCTCACCTCGATAAAAAAAACAAGGTTGTTTGTAAGTGTGTCCCGTTATCCAAGAACAAAAGGATATGTCAATGTGACGATCTTAAGGTTGAAAAGCAAGGAGACATAAAGTAGGTCAAGAACTTAGGACAAACTATGATAGAAAAAAAATATTTGTTATGTGAATCTTCTTACTCAATATCTTGCATTGATTGACTTCTTTGTGAATTTGAATTGAATTGTTTTCATGGAGTGAAATTTTTGTTTTAGTGTCAATCTGAACCTCCAAATATGATTCTACAAATGATTTCCACTACATCATTATTTAGGGTGAATTTTTTGAAAAAAAAATCAAACTTTTGAATTGGTTGGAAATTTAACCTAAACTTTTATTTTGGTCTAAAAGGTCTATATTTTTTAAAAAATAGTTGTGATTCTAACCTCTAGTATAATGTTGTAAAATAAGATCGTTTATTATCATTCAATTATATATCTTTATCCATTTAATTGAATGTCATATCACTAATTTATTATATTTTTTGCCCATGACATCTAAATATAATATTATTTTAGTACAATTAACAATCTTGGACGGTAGAATTTAGTCACCTGACTAATCATGTTGATCTATATATTTATTTATCTTGATCTAGTTAAAAGTATTTTTTAGTGCATATTAACAACTGGAGAAGGAATTAATCATTAGAATTGCTTTATCAATTCCTATTTTTTCTTGCATAATTCTCTCTTGCTGAGTTACATAGTGACACATAACATTCTTGTCCGGAAAATTTTACTGTCCGCTTTAGATCTTAGCCCTCGCAATTTATGTAAATGTATCACTCATACGGCCCACATGTCTTATCAAGACTTGTCTCATAATTATTTTTTAACATTTGATGATTATTTAGTGCATATAACAACTTAACATTTGTTTAGCGCATAATTCTTTAGTGCATATTACAACTTAACATTTCTTCAGGAATAACCCAAGACACGACTCTTAATTATTTTTTACCATATTTGAAGCAGTTTGCTTAATACATTATCATTCTACAATTTGGATTTAAAAAATAAAAAGTGGACCAATAAAAATTTATCCAACCAAAAATAAGAATTCTAAAAGAAAATATTATTTTGAATCCGACAAAAGACTAGGTTGGTTTTTCTGGGCAAAATAAAATCCCCTTAGTTAAGAGCTCCCAATAGAAAAAACGATGGGCCGACCCAAATCAAATAAAAAAATTTATTAAGTTATGTATTGAAATTAATAAATTAAAATGGGCATCCCTCGCTAGGGCCGAATTAATCGTGCGTGATTAATTTTCATTTGTCCAGTTAAAAATATTAACAACCCGATAGAAGTAAATATGACTAATATATTAGATATCGTTTTATTGAGGTAATAACTTTGATAATTAAAATATTTCTGCTTGTAAAGTATGATTTATTATATTATTATATTAAGGTGAAAAATCGAAAATTGAAAAAAAAAGCAAAGATAAAAGAAATTAAAAAAACACATAAAAAGGAGGAAACTGATCTCAGTTTTTTTATAAATTGCTTATTAATGAAATGAGAATTAAGGATTGCGAAAAGAAAGGACTGACAAGTGAAAGAGAAAAGAAAAATGAAAAAAAAGTGAAAGATCTGAAAATTCACATTACAATGTGTGAGAAAAGTGGTTGAAAATCGCGAGAAGAAAGTTAAAAGTCCTTCTCAAATTCCTCACACTATCCGTATAAAGTCTTTTTTTTCTCTTCCGGCCACAAAGAGACGTAATTGTAAATGGCCTCATGCAAGGTAAAAGTAAATATTAAAAGAAATGAGGCGAGTAACTCTTATCATACCCTCATTCATTCCCCAAGACCCCAATGAGGCATTGATGGATTGGAAGGGTCACATTCACAAGTCTCTATTAGGCTCTCATCTATTAAACATGTACACTTCCAAGTAGACGAAGATGGTCCCACTGTTTCTATTTTTTTCTTATCTTTTTTATATTTGGAAACTAATTTTTATAAAGTGGAAAGAGGTAAGAGATAATTTTCCTAAAATATTAAATGCGACTGACATCATATAGTACAAATATGATATATCATTATTGTGGCAGATTAGTAACGATAATGTGAGAAAAAGTTTTGCTCAGTATATATATCATATATATAACTGGTTGGAGTAGAAACGGTTTTAATTAATTAACGAAAACATGGCTCTATTTTCACTTCTCAGAGAAATTATTTTCACAGTTATAACTACATAGTAATTATAACATAAAGTCATAAACAACACGAGAAGAGAGTGAGAAACCCTAGTTCAATAATATGGCAGAATGCAACTAAGAACAGGTACACATTTGATGAGAAAAAAATATATATAATTGACCAGCTAGAAGCTGGATGCATACATCTCTGAGCCAATTAAACTTGGAACTTATTAGGTCGTTGAATCATCATATCATACGATCATATGAAAAGTATCAAAAGCTAGCCCTCCACCATTACTCACATATAAGTAGCTACGTACGTGATATACTACTACTGCTGCTAGCATCAAATGGCAACTCCAAGCAATTGCTGCAGGCGTGGAATTAACGCTTAATCATAATGCGTTCGATCTCATGGAGTTGTTGCACCTCCAGCATGGAAGGGGTTGGGGATCTCATAACCAGGGTTCGGAACGAACGTGTCGTCGCCTCCGGGGAGGTACTGCTGGTTAGCTGCGGCTGGGCCACTGCTGTCCAGACCGCTGATGTTGGGCATCTCGGTGCTGCCGATGGCGTAACGCCCGATGCCGGGAATCAAAGCGGTGCCTTCCTGGCCGAGGCACTCGGTCTGCTTCTTGTCCGTGCTGGCCGCGGCGCCCTTCTGCTTCTGCAGCTTCTTGTCCACGCTGGCCGCAGCGGGGACGCCGCCGTCACCGGCAACGGCGCCCTTCTGCTTCTGCAGCTTCTTGTCCGCGCTGCTGTCTGCGGTGGGGACGCCGCGTCCAGCGCCAACTGCGCCCTGCAGTGTCGAGGATGACAGAACTAAGAGCAGGAGGATGGAAGGAAGAAAAGAACGTCGCGAGTAGGTCGCCATTGGAACTATATATGCAAATTAAGAACTGGAAGGAGAAGAGAAGAAGAAGAAGCGATGGCGATTGATGTGGATGTGGATCTTGGTAAACACTGATCAGCGTGGTCCCTTTATATATATGAGGAGGTAGACGTCGAGTTAGGTGGCAAAATGACGGTGAGTTAATTAAGAAATTGCTAACCTTTCACTCACGCATTCTCTCTCTCTCTCTCTCAGTGCATGCAGATGCAGCAGTTAATTAAATTAACTTGTTTCATTCATGGAGATGACGCCCTTTTACGCAGGATAGAAAGCTGACGCCTGCAATATTACATTGCAACTACAAGCAAATTTAATGCCTGCTGGGTTTTCCCAACAACTTTTCAACACACATTAACTTCATCTGTTAATTTATTCATCAAGGAAGGCAGACAGCCCTTTTTTAATGCAATTTTTACAGTTGATCACAACGAGGCATGAGATTCAGGTCGCAGCTAGTTTTTTTTTGCAGATGAGTTCGAGTAATAAAATATCAAACTCAATTTATATGTATATATGTATAGAGAGATGTCAGATATATTCGGTTAAGAAATGTGAATTTACTAGAAACATGAAATCGAACAAAAGGTATCTTTCTCATCAAGTACCACTTTCCACCAATCCTGACTCGGATTCTACTGCAGTAAGATTCATTGCAGTGTAACATTTATTAAATTTTATATGCAAATAATTTTAGATAACACCAGAAGCCACTTAGTTGGTCTGGAAATGAAAAATGCACGCCACTGTACGCAAGAACCGCGATTACCCCAAGTGCTGGGAGATCTGTGAGATGCAAATTACCCCAAGAGTTGCCATTGGACGTATATAGGGAAGTATGGATGAAAATTGAATTTAAGCATTCGGTATTGCTTTGTAATTTATATTATAATGTTATATGTATAAAAATGAATTGGCCATCAAATATCAAACAAAGAGAAATTAATATATAATTAAATAATCAACTCAAGTGCATTTAATTAGGTTGCACGCACACAATCCTTCACTTTTTCTTTATGTTTCAATTATTATTAGACATCTTTAAAAATTTTAAAAGTTAATTTGTAAATATTATATAGAATCAAACATGTCTCGTGACTGTAGTTCATGTATAGCAATTCCTGGTATCTCTCTTTTTTTTTTTGTGATGGCATAAATAATGTGGAGTGGTATGCATTTATATGAAGTACTGCGAGGCAATTCGATTCCTCTTGGGTGCATGCAGAAGAGCATGGACAATATATGAAGTGGAGTTGGTAGGTGGGCACTGAACGGCCAGTTAAAGCGTGAGATCGCCGAGGAGGAGGAGGAGGAGGTTAATAAATTTACTTACTGTGCAATGGGTCTACGTTTATGGTTGTCGCTCTGATCGCGTGTCGGCTCAGCAGATGGCAAGCAAACTTCTCCAGCTCATTCATTCAAGACCACATCTCTATTCTTCTTTTTCTTTTTTTCTTTTTTCTTTTACTTTTTGTTTTTTTTTTGTCTCTCCATCTCCAACCCACAACTTCACTACCTAAGAATGAAAAAGAAGTTGAGCATCGAATCAAAAATTTGAATGGTAATTAAATTCGTTTTCCATCGAAGCATATGCAGTTCACTAGGAATGTGAGTGTTTGGTAAAATATTTACTAGTATATGCCTTTTTCAGTCTTCTCAAATTATTCATATATCGTATATAACGCGAATATATATATACTCGGGTGAAAAGTTATCGTACTCAACTTTTTTCTAAAAAAAAATAAATTCCTAAACAAGGTATAATTATTCTGGGAAAAAATGAAAATTATTATTATTTAATTATCTTTTTCGTGTTTTTTTTTCTTCTCAGAAAGAGATACAACTTTTTTGTGATGCTTTTTACTTATGTCAGTTTTGGTCCCGGAGAGATAACAATGATGTATCTGTATTTTATTTTGACTTTTCCCGTGAGATAATTTATGAACTCTAGTTCTTCTAGTTTTTTTTATGTCCTTATAGTAGACTCATTGCTCTCGTTTACAGTTAAAAAATGATTAATTTATGACTACGATGATGCCGGAGATCAAATCATATGTACCTAGTTCTTATTTAAGTAGGTCTGGGACGGTAATCGTCGACGGTTCATTAAAACAGTCTTGAATTGTCTCAAAAATCGGAATAGAAATTGGACCACTTTGAATCGTTTTGAACTAATCAAAATCGGTTTAAATGAAATGGTCAAGGTAAAAAATTTATTTACAAATCAAAATTTACATTGAACCAGATCATTATGTAGAGAATGTCTTATTTTCAGTTTTTAGGTGTCTTTAATGTGAGATTATTCATTTATACGCTTTATTTATTTAATAAGTACGTGCATCTTCTATATTACTAATGTGTAATTTTCTATTTGTAATTATTTTTAACAATTGCTCTATCTATTTATTTAATTTATGAATGTTAAACTATTTTGTATGCATCTTTTTTTCTCAATTTATGGCATAAAATGTTATAATATACTAATGTTTTTCCAATAATTGTGACTTCATTTTTCGTATGAAATCTTTATATTAAAATTATTAAATATTATTATAAATTTATTAGATATTAAGTTAATATATATTAATTTTTAAAGTTGAACTTATGATGTAATTTTCTATAATTAATGCAACATATGAGTGCATTGAATATATCTTTTAAAAATAACAGCCCAACAAGTTCAACCTAAAACGAAGATTTATCTGGGTCGATGTTTGGTCCAGTTCTCACAATATTGAATCAAATAATGACATGCAAAAGCACTTCAAAAGCCTAGAACTAGTGGTGTTTAGTGGGTTGGGTCGACTCGCGAACCCGATGATTCAACTAGTTTGGATTGGGTCAAGTCCGAACCACACCCGACCTCGAGTCGGGTACAAGTCAATTTTTTTTTGACATAAGAAGACTCGACCCAACCCGAAGACCCGATTTATTATTATTATTTTAGTTTTCAGCTTATATTATGTATAAAAAATAAAAAAATAAAATATTTTAAATATGTAAAATAATGATTAAATGTTGAATAAGTTATTTTATGCTTTTAAATAAATAGTATATAATATTTTTATATTAAATAATAGAAAAAGTAAGAAAATTTTAAAAAAAGAAAAGAAAAAATGGACCACCCGACCCGATCCATGATCGAATCCAGCCTCTCAAAATGTACTAATCCGATCCAACCCGATCAAAATTATATTTAAATTTAAATGTGCATATCTCTATAATGATCACAATTAATTCAATGCTCTATGTATCACTAGTTGTGCGAGTGATTGGCATTGTAACTCTTTGGATAATCTTTAAGTTTCTTATAAAATATGTTGTCATACTATTGATCTCAAAAATCTATGTCATCATAAGCATAGTAACCAAGATATGAACTAGTTTGAGGACAAATATACGCAAAAGCTCTTTGAGAAGAATGCATCCTAATGATGAGAAAAAAAGTAAGTGACTCTACTATTAACATAAATAATTTATATATATAACAAAATAATTTTGAGTAAAAATTTTATATAAAAAATTGCGTATAATTTGATTTTTTTCAAATTTTTACCTTATAATTGTAGTTGAAATATTGACAAGTGAAAAATAAATTATTTGTTGTCATAAATATGGTCATATCTAATATATTATCCACATATGTTATATCTTTTTTCTTCTTCATCACTTGAGTTCCTGGGGTAGTTTGAGTTATCTCTTAATTGGTTGCATGTCCTTATGATGTGTGTGATACACCATATTCTATTGACACCAAATTGTGAGAAAGAAAACTTAATAATTATTATAGATGTAACAATTTTATGGCATCCAGTAAAAGCTAAAGACAAATCTCATTTTCTTTGTTTTTGTATTATAATTAATAATTGATAGTTTGATTATATTATAATTTTTTGTTCTGAAATTGTATTTTATTTGAATCGTGCAAGTTTCTATGATGACCACAGTTACTTCAATACTCTCTATACTCCTCGTTAAGCCGGTCATTGATGTGGTAACTCTTTGGGCAATCTTTGAGTTTCTTATAAATTCTGCTATTATCCAATTAATCTAACAAACCTATGTAATTACAAGTATATTAAACAAGATAAACAATAAGCATGAAGTAGCTTGAAAATATAGAATATAATTATAAGGACAAATGTAAACAAGATCTCTTTGAGAATGATGCATTCTAATGACTTTGCAAAGGAATTTGGTGACTCTCCTGTTAACATAAATAATTTCATTTCTTTGTTTTTATTATTTTTTACTTTTTATACTTCTAGTTAAGAGATCGACGCTTGAAAAATTAAATATTTGTTTCAACAAATATGATCATATCTGAAATATTATTCACATGTGTTATATCTTTTTTTCTTCTTCACCGCTTGAGTTCAATTTTTACAACACGGTTATTCGACCGAGTGCTCTCATGGTTGGTTGCAAGTCCCTTGTTCATCAGGTGATTGATGTTGTTATCTAATTGATCTCAAAATTCTATATCATCATAAATATAGTAACCAAGATAAACAATAAGTATGTAATAGTTTGATAATATAGGGTACATTACACGATTAGCCTCTCAACTTTGAGTCATTTTCAAACTAGTCATCCAATTTCAATTTGTAATCAAAACGTCTCTCATCTTTGATTTTCTTGCACGATTAGTCCTCGTGACTGGTGATAGTGGGTTTCCCAACTACCTTGCGTACGTGGGCTCCACGTAAATCATTTCTCTTTCATCCACATCATTAAAAAATAAAATAATAAAAATATATAATAAAATAATATTAAAAATAAAAATTTTAAAAAATGAAAAGGGGTCTGGCGGTCCCCATCTCCATCGACGCAAGGCGGGGGACGGTCATCCCCCTTTGCTGGCTCGCGATCGATGAAGCACAAAAGGAGGGGGGGACATCGCCCCTTTTCTCCCTCGTGACTGGCGAAGGGGGAAGGGGGCACCGACAAGGAAGACGCGAGGGCAGTCGGCGCCCCCCTTTCCCTTTTCTGCTTCATCGGCTCCCCTCGCATCTTCCTCGTCGTGCGTGAGGGGGGCGTCCTACGAGCTCGTGCATCGGTGAACTCGCAGAGGGGGCATCGACCCCCTGTTTCTTCCTCGCCTCGAGGGAGGAAGACGCGAGGGGGGGCGGCGCCCCCCTTTCCCCCTTCGTCGGCCGTGACGGAGGAAGGGGGGCCGGCGCCCACCTTTCTCCCTTTGCTAGTCGCGAGGGAGACATAGGAAGTCGCGAGGGGGTCGGCACCCCCCTCTGCGAGCTCGCAGAGGGGGTGTGACCCCTGTTTCTTCCTCACCGCGCGACGAGGAAGACGTGAGGGGGGCTGGTGCCCCCTTTCTCCCTTCGCCGACAGTGACGGAGAAAGGGGGCACCGGCCCCCTTCTTCGCCTGTCACAAGGGAGAAAAGGGGGCGCTAGCCTCCCTTTACTGCTTCGTGCCCCCTTTCCCCCTTCGCCGACAGCGACGGAGAAAGGGGGCGCCAACCCCCTTCTTCGCCTGTCACAAGGGAGAAAAGGGGGCGCTAGCCTCCCTTTACCGCTTCGCCGGAGCCAGTGAATGGGGACGAGCATCCCCCGCTCTTTTTCATTTTTTTTCATTTTTATTTTTAATATTAGTTTTTTTATTATTTTTTTAAATGATGTGGATGAAAGAGAAATGATTTAAGTGGCGGTCACGTAAATAAGGTAACTGGAAAACCCACTATCACCGGTCAAGAGTACTAATCATACAATAAAAAAAAATTGGAGAACTTTCTAGTTATAAATTAAAGTTGAAAATCATTTAAAAATTATCTCAAAGTTGAAGGACGATTCGTGTAATTTAGAAGGATACATTCTAGTGACTATATTGTTAACATAAATAATTAATGATATAATAAAATAGATTTGAGAAAAAAAGTTTATATAAAATTATAATTGATTGACGTTACACTTATAATTTGATTTCTTTGTTTTTTTTCTTTTTCCTCATAATTCTACTTAAAACATTGACATATAAAATATAAACTGTTTGTTGTCACGAATATACCCATACTGATATATTATTCACTCTCTGCTTCAACGCTTGAGTTCAATTTTTAAAATTTAGATATTCAAGTAGTTCAAGTGCTCTCGTGATTGATGGTTCCTTTATTGGACCTGAGGAGGTGGGAGGAGCAGGTTAGATTCTAATGATAATTTCCGATCTTTGTTAGCAACTGAAGCTGGGGATCTCAAAATGCGCTGACCTAGGGCACACTCGAATCATTTGCCACACGGACTCGCTGTTGCTGGTGCAGATCTACAACAATCCTACTATCAGTCCATGGAGACTTAGAAATGTTATGCGAGATATTTGGAATCTAGCTAATTGTTTTGATCAGTTTGCAATTAAGCATATCTCCGGAATACTAAATGGTGGAGCAAATTTTGTTTGCAAACAATGTTTTAAAAATCGGATCGGAGATCGATCGGTGTGTTGACCGAGTCGAGGTTCGACCGGTTCAACCGGGAGTCAACTGGTTGAACCAAATTTTTATATAATAATATTATTTATAATTATTTATGAGTAATTTTATATATAAATTATTATATAAATGATTAAACCAATTAAATAATTATTATTTTTACTGAATATTAATTTAAATAGTAGTTTTATTTTATTACCAGTGATATAATAATTTAAATTTAATGTCAATCTAAATTTATTGATTTAAATCTAAAAGAAGAAACCAATTATTGCTCGCTGCACCGTTGGGGATCAGAAGTGACTATTTTAGATGGTGTGGCGGGGTCATGGGAAAATATGCTGCTGGCGGAGAATTGAAGCCTCCAACAACTGGTCAGCCAACATTACTAATGCTTTCTTCATTTCTTCTAAGTTACATTTTCTGGAAGGTTTCGCTTTTAATATTTATTATGCTTAGTCCATATCTTTTTGAATATGCCAGCCCAATTTGCTTGAAATACTAATCTTAGCACAAGTTCACAAAACTGATTGATAGGTTATTTACTCATGATTGAGATATTAAGGCAAAAACTCCGTCTATATTTTATAGCCGGTCCCAAGTCCGGATAAAGGAGGAGGGTTGTGTTAGGTCTCGACAGCCAACATAAAATCCTGTCGAATCTTATGAATATGGATCAACGAATATATTGTGTTAATGCTAGGAGCGAAATGACGTCGTATGATCCATGTAGCCGATCCACCTAGTGGGATAAGGCTTTGTTGTTGTTGTTGTTGTTGTCAATCTAAATTTATTACTAACATATTATTCCTTTTATATATAACTGTATTTTATTTGTTTTGATTAATAATTTATTTCTATTTTAATAGTTTTATTTTTTTATTATTAATATAATAATCTGAATTTAATTTCAATCTAAATTTATTACTAATATATTATTACCATATTTTATTATCTTTCCATGTATAATTTTCTTTATCTTATTTGATTAATAATTTGTTACCATTTGAATTCCTTTCCTCCAATCAAATTCTTTCCATGTATAAATTTTTCCTTTCATTTTCTTATTTGAATTTCAATTTTTTTTCCTTTTTTGTATCCTTTCACGTGCATAACCTTTCAATTTCATTATAAAATCATTTCAACATTCAATTTCCTAATAAAGCTTTCCTTATTTTAACATTTTTTTAAAAAAAATAAAAAAACCGGGTTGAACCCGATTTACCAGTTCAACCCAGTTTTCCGGTTTTTTCCTAGTCAATCCGATTTTTTATCAATTCCGATTTTATGATTGAACCGAACCGATTTTGTGACCGGTTCGCTATCAGACCGGTTGAACCGGCCGGTCCGAACCGGTTTTCAAAACATTGTTTGCAAATCATAGTAGACATACCTCTATAGCTTCTTTTTGGCTTGATGAGCAACCTCTGAGTGTAACAACCAATAAAAAGATAAAAAAAAAGAAAACAAATCGTGATGGGTGGCCGAGCAAAGCACATGGGAGATTAAAAATCAAATCCCACTCAAAGTTTGAAAGGAAAGAAAATTAAATCTAATCTCTTCAAATTTAATTTTGAGAAGAAGATTAGATTAAAATAAAATCTTTTATAAAACCCTATCTCAACCCTCACGATCTCTCTATCCCTCCCTGTTCGTCCCTTCCAGCCATGAGCAGAGACGAACAAGCACCCGAAAAAAGAGCAGAGGGAGTGCAGAGGGAAATACAGGGGTTCGACCGATACTTTTTCCGACGAGCCAAGCGAGTATCAATTGCGATTACAGGTGGGTGAATCGAAATCACCTTGCATGACCTCTGAATTATCTCAATTCATGCCCGAATCGTTATGAAAAGAATATGAATATGATTCAAGTTATTATTTTTAATTGTTTAATTTCTTGAATTCTTTGATTGGTTGATTGTTGCATGCATAGTTATTTCTGTATAATTGATTGCTATGATGTAAGATTTAGAGCGGGGCGAAAGTACGTAGGGGGGATTTCGTTTTCGGTTTTATAACGCAACCTAATTTTAAAGTAGAAGTATTACAGCCGTAAATTTGTTTGGCCGTAATTTTCTTACGGTCGAGAAAAGGATGGAGAGAGAAAGGGGAGATGGATTGGCCGTAAGAGAAATAAAAAAAAAGAAAAGAAAAAGGGATGAAGCTTACGACCGTAATGCAATAGGGGTAAATTTTTACGGCCGTAATGGAATAGAGAGGTAGAGAATTACGGCCGTAAGGTGAAGAAATTCTTCGGGCGTAAAAATTCAAAGAATTAAGTTTTACGGCCGTAAGGTGAAGGAATTCCTCGGGCGTAAAAATCCAAAGAATTAAGTTTTACGACCATAAGGTGAAGGAATTCTTCGGACGTAAAAATCTAAAGAATTAAGTTTTACGGCCGTAAGGTGAAGGAATTCTTCGGGCGTAAAAATCCAAAGAATTAAGTTTTACGGCCGTAAGGTGAAGGAATTCTTCGGGCGTAAAAATCCAAAGAATTAAGTTTTACGGCCGTAAGGTGAAGGAATTCCTCAGGCGTAAAAATCCAAAGAATTAAGTTTTACGGCCGTAAGGTGAAGGAATTCCTCGGGCGTAAAAATCCAAAGAATTAAGTTTTACGACCGTAAGGTGAAGGAATTCTTCGGACGTAAAAATCCAAAGAATTAAGTTTTACGGCCGTAAGGTGAAGGAATTCTTCGGGCGTAAAAATCCAAAGAATTAAGTTTTACGGCCGTAAGGTGAAGGAATTCTTCGGGCGTAAAAATCCAAAGAATTAAGTTTTACGGCCGTAAGGTGAAGGAATTCTTCAGGCGTAAAAATCCAAAGAATTAGGGTTTACGGCCGTAAGGTGAAGGAATTCCTCGGGCGTAAAAATCCAAAGAATTAGGGTTTACGGCCGTAAAGTGAAGGGGATTCTTCGGGCGTAAAAATCCAGAAGAGGTGAGGGCGTAAAATCCAGCAAAATTCACCCATTAGTTTCTCTTTATTTTGATATGAACATTATTGATTTCCTTATAATTCCAACATGAACTCTTTGTCTTGATTTACCTCATACCGATCATATCTCCTTCATCACATGATACAAAGAATGAAAAGATACTAAAAGTGATTAATAAGTTCAGATGAAAGATTAATGATCGGTTACCAGTCCAAGCCAAGTGCATCAAGATAAGGGTCGCTCCCTTGGTCATGGTTTGATCACCCATTGACCCGCACAAGGCCGTATCGTTTGCTGGGCATACCCCAAGAATTAAAGGCACCTCAAAGTCACCCTGATTGCTAATTAATAACCAAGATCAAGAAGCAAGTTCAAGTCAAGTCAAGTAGGCCATGATTCCAAGTTTACTATATATTATTGATCTTCATTATTTATGATATCGCTGATCTTATTCTTATTATGATCCATGATACTGATATGTTATCTTTCACGTTCAAGTTAAGTATGATTATTTATCGCTGATTATTATATTCATGTCATGCATTGTATATCATGTGGTTCCCCACTAGACTGTAAAGCTTACGGGAGGACCTCCTCTCTTGTGTCTGATTTCCACAGGACCAGGTCAGTAACGTGGTGGAGTAGGCGTGTGGTGATGATACTCTAGCGATAGGACAGCACATGAACCATAGGGCTTTTAGAGTGTTATTTAGTTTTCATTTACCTTCCGCATTTTAGATTCATGATGTAGAACTTATTTTATTTCTTAGCAATGATATAGCAACTTTTAGACTTCCGCATAATTATGTTATCTTCTTTTTATTTTATTATCTTTCCGCTGACGTGTCTCAGTTTTTGACTGAGATATGGTCAATATTATAGTCAAGTTATAGCATGACGTAGCGTCTCCATATTGATCTTCGCCACGTGGCGGGGGTCGATTTGAGGGCGTTACACTGGGTCTCCATAATTTCTTGTATCAGGACATATCTAACTTCTATATCAATGCATGAGGAACTACTTTTTGTTGAAAAAAAAGTGCTCTCATGATTGGTTGCATGTTCCATATTAGTAGGCCATATGTGTTGTTTATTGTGTCATATTCTATTGACACCAAGTGGAGAGAATAAAAATACTTCATAACAATTTTAGATATATCAATTTTATGGGGTCTAGTGAAAGTTAAAGACAAGGTTCATTTTTAATTATAATTTATAATTGGCAATTTAATTATATTATAATAATTTTGTTCTAAAATTTATTTTATTTGATTCATGCAGATATCTATGATGACCACAATTAATTCAATAGTCTTTGCAATCCTTGTTTAGTGGGTGATTGCTTTTGTTATCCAATTAGTCTAAAAAACATATGTCATAATAAATATGAAATAACTTGAAAATATAGAATATAGTTATGAGTACAAATGTAAACAAAATCTTTTAAGAAGGATGAATCCTAATGACTTTACAAAAGAATTAAGTGACTCTCCTATTAATAGGGGTGTAAGAAAAACTCGACTGAACCGAAAAACCTATCCGACTCGAAAAATTGAAAATTAGGGACTGAAAATAATTTAGGATGATTTTAAATAGAGCAAAACTAACCCGCTTAAATTAGGTCTCCACTCGAAAAAATCGAGGGCCTGTGAAACTGCTTTTATTTATTAATTTTTATTTATATAATTAATTTAGATGTAATCAATTATTTTATTACTAGTGTAATAATTTTTTATATAGCTTAATATATTCCTATCACATTATGAACTCTAATTTAATAGTTCTAACACAATATTCTATATTTAGTTATAAAATTAAATACGTTAATATTAATATTAAATTATTATATATATTTTTAAAAATACTTTTTATTGAAATAGGGGTACGAAACCTTTTGAAAAAATCAACTCGCTAGAGGGTAGTTTTTTCTTTTTCTTAAATGATTTTAGGGTGATTTAAAAAATCAACCCAAAAAATAACGGATAATATTTTTGGACCGAAAAACTGACCTGACCCGAACCACTTTCATCCCTACCTATTAATATAAATAATTTAATAATACAATAAAATAGTTTTGAAATTTTGTTTATATAAAAAATTGTATGAGGGTGTTTGGTAATTGGAATCAGGCGAGCAGTTTCGCGTGATTCCAGTCGGTTCCGCCAAACGACGTGACATTTGAGGGCATTGGAGGTGAAATCTGGTTTTAAAAAAGGGGGTCACGTGACCCCCTTTTTGCTTCACCTGTAGGAGTCGTAAGTTTTTTTTTGTGAGTTGACGTGTTGACATTTTTTTCAATTTTGTTTATTTTTTTCTTTATTTTCTCTCTCACACATATGAATCTTATAAAATATTTTATTTATTAAATATAAATTATTTATTATAATATATTAATATAATATTATTTTTTTACTTTTAATTTCATTAAAAAATTTTAATATTTTACTACATATAATTTATTAATAATTTGATTTCTTGATATTTAAATAATATTTTTTACAAAATTTTTTTGAACAAAATTTTTAATTTTTACTTTTATTTTTATTTATTAACAATATTTTATTTTATATTTATAATATTAATTTTTATTTCGAAACTCACCAAAAATTTACCCATCACATCTACTTTTTTTCTATTACATCAACTACTTTATTCTTCATCATCAAATTTCACTTTAGCCAAACACAATTAGAACTACGGGAACTTGATGGAACTCCAGTTCCTATAACCAAACGCCCCTATATTCTCGATTAATGTTGTGTCTTATAATTTGATTTCTTTGTTTTTTTCTACCTTATAATTCTAGTTTAAAGATTGACATATGAAAATAAACTATTTGTTGTTATGAAATGTTCATATCTAATATATTATCACTTTTTTCTTCATCGCTTAAGTTCAATTTTTAGAACTGATGTATTTATGTAGTCCCACTACTTTCCCATTTGGTTGCAAGTCTTATATTGGTAGTCCACATGTTTTGTGTGCACGTCCAGTGAAAGATAAAGACAAGGTTCATTTTTTGTATTATATACTATAATTGATAATTTAATAATACTATAATTTTTTTCTAAAATTTTATTTTCTTTGAATCGTGCAGATATATATGATGACCACAATTAATTCAATATTCTCTGTACTCCTCGTTCGACGATTGACGTTAATCTAAAAAACCTATGTCATCATAAATATAGTATATGAAATAGCTTAAAAATATAAAATATAGTTAGTGACTCTCCTATTAACATAAATAATTTAATGATGCAATAAAATAGTTTTGAATAAAAATTTATATAAAAAAATTGCATATTCTCGATTGATGCTGTCTCTTATTTGATTTCTTCTTATCATTCTAGTTCAAAGATTCACATATGAAAAAGAAATTTATTGTCACGAATATGCTCATATCTAAATATTATCCACTTGTGTTATATTTTTTATTTCTTCTTCATCGCACGAATTCAATATCTAGAACCCAAGTACTCGTATAGTTCAAGTGCTCTCAATAAAATTAAACTCAAGCGATGAATAAGAAATAAAAAAAAAGTTATAACAGATGTGTGTGAGATATTATATAGAGGCATACTTGAGATAACAAATTGTTTGTTTGTTTTTATATCTCAATCTTACAATAAGAATTATAAGGCAATGATTATTTGTAAATCAATTATAAGACAATGAACATTTACAAATAAATTCAAATCAAATGTTGTCTTTATATAATTTTTTCTACTATTTGATGTTTTATTTGTCTAAAATTAAAAAGAACAATTATCACTTGAGCAATAATTTGGATGGACACCTTTCTTCTAGTATTAATTGACACTTCACAAGCAATTTTTATTGTTAGCCAATCAAAATTGCCTATAATTAAAATAAAGTAAATAAAATAATGTGGTTAGGTTAGTTAATTTAACTTCAAATTATAATAATATAAAAATATTACTTGTAAGAAAATGCCTAGAGAAATGCCTGCTAAGTGATAAGCCAAAAATCTCATCTTTCTGCTTATTTTGATAAAGAAAAATATTAAAGTTCTGTTTTATATTAATCATCTATTTATATAAAAGAAAAAATGTTTTAGTTATGAAAAAGCTTAATATGACATATTTTTGTTTTCCGGTGGAAACAATGATCAATGAACGTATTTTCTAAATATTGTGTAATATTTAATTTTGCTCCATGGTAAGAGGTTACTACAAGGTAAAATAAATTTAAAAATAGAACAAACAATGAAAATAAATCTAGTGTCTAATATAGCATGTGTAAGGGAATTATCGTAACGCTTCCAAAATCAATCCTCCTGTCACGTCGGCAGTCAGATTGACCAAGAGAGCGCTACACTGCCTACTGCTTCCTTAACTTTGACTAATCAATAATTGATACATGTGGCAATAGAATAATAGAGAAACAACTAAGATAAAGGATTTGCGGAAGAAATATCATTGAAAATTCAAAGGATGTCATATTTAATGAAAATTGTTCAAGAAAAATGGAAGTTTAGATGAATCAAATAGTTCAAGAAAATATTCACATATGCAAGATTAAAAAAGGAAATTCAAGATCTTTTGAATACAAAGTTTGATAATTCAAATGCAGAAATAAAAGGGCAAAAAGCTTTTGAGATTTTTACAAGTCATGTGCTGTTATTCTTGAGCTCTGCATCATCCACCTCCTCCCTAAGCAGGGTTCTCACTTGCAAAATTCCAATACAGGGGCATGTAATGCCCGTGAGCTAACATCCAGTACACATAGGTACATAGACGATAAAATGATAATATGATTAAGGTCAATACTGATAAAAGAGAATCAATAGAACACTTACTTTAATCACTGGTTTCAATACCTTGACCTCTGTAGATTATGAACAATACATATTCATATCTATACTTTATTCTTTACTATAACAATACCTTGTACCATACCTTACTTTGCTATATCTTGCTTTGTTCTACACTTTACTCTGTTATGCGTTACTATGCTCTGTGTGGTACTACGACTTTTACATTACTATGAGGTCCTTGAGGTTCGTTATCCTATGCGAGCTCGACTTAATTAAGTGGGAAGCTAGATGTGCCTCTATATGTTATATTTCCAGGATGCACATGAAAGGGAAGGTGTATGCTAAGGCATATTATTTTCGGAATACAGGTGAAAGAGGACCTGCACCTCAGGAATAGTGATTGTTGCGGACCTGTAGGTTCACTGTCTCCTCAGTTGAGCTACCTGCCCTTCTGGCACTATACTTTATAATCCATATATTTTCCCCGTGAGGGA
Organism: Pontederia crassipes; assembly: GCA_030549335.1. Taxonomy (NCBI): domain Eukaryota; kingdom Viridiplantae; phylum Streptophyta; class Magnoliopsida; order Commelinales; family Pontederiaceae; genus Pontederia; species Pontederia crassipes. Next base: position 25,721,189 of record CM060189.1, on the reverse strand, counting down.
AGAGTGTGTCAATACGTCACCCTTATTCGGAGCACAGGTGGAAGAGTCTGTGGTCCAGGAGCAGTGATAGTTGATACCAATAGGTGCACTATCTCCTCAGTACAACTACCCGCCCCTTTCTATATCATACCTTGATCTTTGCTCTATACTCTGGGCAGCACATAGCTATCCCGTTGTTTCATCTTTACTTTACTTATTTTCTTTATCATATGTAGAGTTTGTAATCATAGTTCAAAAAATGGATAAAGTCAAATCTCCTTTCTGCAGATGAAATGTCCGTTACTTGTCTTGCTATATTGGACATGGCCCCAGGTGGGCCAAACGAAGTTTGAGCCCAACTAAGGGTGATTGGGCCACAAGGAATATTTTCGTCTTTTGGTTCAGGATCCATAATCCTTCTTCTCTGGACCGATCAACCGATTCCTGTTGGACCGGTCGATCACTATAGTTGGATCGGTCGACCGCTCTCTTGGAATCGGTCGACTGCTCAATGCACCGAGCCGGTCAACCGTTCCCTGGAAATTGGTCGACTGATCACGAGTGCGCATCCGTCTTGCAGGATCGATCGACCGTCCTACCAGTTTCGGTCGACTGATTTCGCACAGATGTCCTCGATGGACTCTGGCCGGATCAGTCGACCGATCGTGTCGAATCGGTTGACCGATGATACGGCTGGCGTTATTCTGTATGGATCGGTCGACCATTCCCGCAGAACCGGTCGACCGATTCCTTGGTTAAAACAGAGTCGTCAGTCTTCATCCTTATTTCCGGCCAACATTCGGTCGTCGAATTTCGACGAGCATAATATGAAAAACATTACTACTGATCTATAGGTCACGATGGAATCATAATATGCCACAATTGATCGACATTTTATCATCTAAGGGATTTATGGTTCTGCGGTACCTTTTCTGAATGTTTTTCCATTCGTCGGTGCTGTTGTCGTCGATCTGCTCGGTCGCCGGACGTTCAGTGCGAGTTGATCTTTGTCCGCGTCGAGAAAGCGTCGGTTCGTCTTTGCTTTGGTTCACTGATGTGTTCGTCGCCCGTTCGCCAGTCGCTGGAGAAGAAGAAGACGAAGGGAGAGGGAGAGTAAAGCTGGCGGCCGAGGGGGAGTCCAAAGGACGAGCAGAAGTCCTCTTCACTCTCCTTTATGGTCTCTGCCACCCCTCTCTCCTTGGAAGAAGTCGTGGGAGGGAAGTGGGGGGAGTGGGGGAGAGAGAATCGGTCTCTCGTTCCATTTTTTTTAATTTCAAAAATTTGAATTTAGAGAGAGTGGGAGATCGGTCGTTACAATTATAGGAAATAAATTTTAATAAATACGTAACGCATAATTATTCTACTCAAGGCTCTCAAAGAATTTTTATCAGAAAGTTACATACAAAGGGTCCAACGAAGTTCACAAAATTAACACAATATGAACTTTTTTTTAAAGAAAATCGAGTTGGGCCCATCTAAAACGAGTATAATTTCCTTGAACATGTAATAAATAAACTTCTTGTTGTAGATATTACCATCGTTTATTGGAGGTGATTCTTGTTGTAGGAAAAAAAATAGCGAAAATGTCTGATTTAAGCCATCCAAAGTTTGACCACATTTCAAAGCCAAAAATTAACCATTTCAAATTAAGCAAGGAGCGAACCAATGTAGGAGGTCTTCTTAGTAAATCGAATTAACCAATTTTCTAACTGCGTGCCAAAGATTGTAAGTGTTACTAAATATTAAACTAGAACAAATTAAAGTTTTGGACAAAGACAAAAATTTCACAATGTCTAAACTATTGGAAGCATAATTGAAACATGAATTTTTGTTCCAAGTCCAAGATTGGAAGAATAAGAAGGCCCAAGCTCAAACTTGGGCCACATGGCCCAAATCTAATTTTCTAAGGTGAAGCCGAGCATAATGTCTTGTCAGGCAAGATGATTTTTCGTCATGTGATAAATAATATTTATAACTATAATATATTGTTAATGCATTCACATTTAAACCGATGACATATTGACATATAATAATATAAAATATATTATGAATAAATTTGAATATTAATTTTCATGATATTATAAAATATGCAAGTTGTTATACACTTTAATTTTTTTAAAAATACCCTACAATGTGATAAATTATTCGTCATAAAAAATAAATTTTAAAAATAGAAACATTTCAAATGTCTCAATAGAAAATTTACCTTTTAAGTAAATAATGAAATGCTTACATTAGTTAATATAATAGTTATCAAATTGAAATTTATATATTTTCAAAACTTAAAATACGATAATTATTATCTCTTACCACAATGCATATATTATATAGGGGACAAAAAACACACTACAAGATAAAAGAGATTAAAATATGTTAATAGTTTGAAAAGAGAATAAATGAACTAAAAAAACAAATAGTCAATTTATTCATTAAGTAGTAACTTTGTTAATTAATAAATCACAAAATTAAATAAATAAACCTCTATAAAATTTATATCTGACTCAACAACTTATATTATCTTATTTCACAAACTTCAACCACAACAACATAATTCACTTTTGAGACTTTTATTTATATATACAATCAAACTACATAAAAGTAAGTACCATAAATCAAAATCACCATCGAATTGTCATTTACACCTATTTGTGCATTCCAAATTTCCTTTTACATCTTTCCAAACTCACCCTACTCATACCAAAGGGTTTCAAAATTTAATATTTATTTTTTAAGATTAGTGGGTTATCATAAAAAAATTTAAAAAATAATTTGATTTAAATGACATTGAAAATAACTTGCTTCAAATTACTTAAACTGATTTAATGATCATTGAAAAATGATTGCCTTAATTGATTTAAATGATCTTTGAATTTAAAAAAAAACAATAAGTGATTGAATTGTTTTAGATATCGTTTTATGGTTAAAATAAATCCTACTAGATGATGATATAAAGCAAAAGAAAGAAGATAAAGGGGGAAAAGGTGGAAGTGACCCTCCTGTCTTTAGGTGAATATAAGGCAGGATTTAACAACTTCATTGGAATTGATTAAAGAGAAGAGAAAAGAATGAAAGAGAAATACGAAGGCCGCTCATCGTAAGGCTAAGTCAGGGATGACATGCATACATGGCATGACATGACATTGCATGGACATCATAAGGGGAGTGAAAAGGAATCCATTCGTTGCCGTCCGTCAATTTTAATGGATTCAGCCATGTATGATGCATGCATGCATGCCTGCCTGCCATCCCTCTCTTGTCTGCTACTGTTGCTGTCTGCTTCTTGCTATCTATCACTACCCATATCAGACCTTATGAAAATGAGACGAACGTCAAGAAGAATTGAACACTAAGTATTCTCTTCTCAACCAAATATTACATGATCAAATTTTTATACAAATATGAAACGAAGTCCACTGAAATTAGTCCATATTGTAAGCAGTTTAATTAATTTTTACGTTTGTGTCGAATATACGTGAATTCAAGATCTTATTATCTTTACTAGATCACTGCATGGCTGCAAGAGAAAAAAGAAGTAAAATTCTGATTTTTGTGTGTGTGTGTGAGTGAGAGAGAGAGAGAGAGAGATTGAGGGTGGTCCCCGGCCGTGGGGTGCATGCAGGCAGTCGACACGTATCATCGGAGGGCGACCGGGGTGGAGAATACCACGCGTCGACCCGTCGCCGGTGGTGGTTCGGTAGTCCGCCCGAATCCCCGGCTCAATACGGAAGGCATTGACACCAACAGTTAAAAGCAGTTTCATTTCTCCCTCCTCGGCCTCGAACAGCAACACGGGCGATGAGAGCGAAGATGGGGGGAACGAACGAGGCAGGGACACATCCTCCATATGACCTTAAAACTTCCCTGAAAACATACTAACAAACTTCCCATGCATCCTTCCTCTCTCTCTCTCTCTCTCTCTCTCTCTCTCTCTCTCTCTCTCTCTCTCTCTCTCTCTCTCCACCCGCCTCTCACCCATTTTCCGTTTTCCATCTCTCTCCTGCGGTTAGTTGTTGTTGGGACTCCTCCCTCGCACTGGACTGCACACTGCGTTCCACTCCACATCGATCTCATCTTTCTTCCTACTTGTATCAATCTTGTTCCTAATCATACATATATATATATAAGTACTGATCATAAGATCATCATCTTCTTCTTGCAATAGACGTTAAGTGTTTGTCCATTAGAAAGCGAGCGCTTCTCACTTGGATCGATCGAAAGTGGAGACGGACATGGAGGGCACCGACTCGTCCTCCGATTCCCAACAGCAGCAGCAGCAGCAGCCGCGCCTGCAGTCGTCACAGCAGCCGCAGCTCCCGCCGGGCTTCCGGTTTCATCCGACAGACGAAGAGCTGGTCGTCCACTACCTGAAGAAGAAGGCCGCGTCCGCCCCTCTCCCCGTCTCCATCATCACCGAAGTCGATCTCTACAAGTACGATCCTTGGGAGCTTCCAGGTACTAATTAATTGACTGGCTAGCTCTATGTCTGCAGCTAATTGCCTACTTAGTTATATTAATAATGATCGTTGGTGATCTGATTGCCAAACAATCGATTACATCTGTGTCACAAGGCAAGGCCAGCTTCGGGGAACAGGAATGGTACTTCTTCAGCCCCCGGGACCGGAAGTACCCCAACGGAGCGCGGCCGAACAGGGCGGCGACGTCAGGCTACTGGAAGGCCACGGGCACGGACAAGCCCATCCTAACTTCCGGGGGTGCACAAAAGGTCGGGGTGAAGAAGGCCCTCGTCTTCTACGGCGGCAAGCCGCCCAAGGGGATCAAGACCAACTGGATCATGCATGAGTATCGGCTGGCAGACGGCAGCGGCGCCAGCTGGTCCTCCAGGTCATCCATCCCCGGCCACAAGAAGAATTCTCTGAGGGTAACTAAATATTTTAGCTTGTTGCCCCCATGCATCAGACGGGTCCATCTCTTTTAATTGCCACTTCCATTTGATCCATCTCTCAGCTGGATGATTGGGTGCTTTGCCGCATCTACAAGAAGAACACCAACAGCCTCAGCAGCAGCAACCAAAGACCAGTTGAACAGATGGACAGAGCGGAGATGATGGATGATCCACTCGGTGCAACGCCGGCGATATCACTGGCCCGCCGGCTGCCAACAGTCCTGCAGGATCGGCAGCAGAAATCGCGGCCGTATCACCAAAGAGCTCCTTCAAGCTACACCGCCCTGCTCGACAGCGACGAGAACTTCTTCGAGGGCCTGCTGTCCAACGGCCATCAGGACGGGCTCTCGACCAATCCTGCCGTCGGACACTTGGCCGAAGCCGCTGCTGCGCCGAGCACCAAGCGCGACCTCTCGACGGTCACGACCAACGCCGACACCCTTCCTCTTCTAAGGTACGCACTTGCCCCGACCGCATGTTGGCCGACCGGTAATTCGGATCAGTCTATTGCTCAATCGCCGCAGTCCAAGAGGTTCTACAGTATTGGCACCATTTGCACTGATGGCAACAGCAGCAGCAGCACGACGAACAACGCGAACAACAGCTGCGCCCACAACGACGATGGAGGCCACGAGATCGCGACTCTCCTCAACCAGATGCCCCACAATGCAGAGCACCAACATGACGTGATTCTAGGACCCCTCAGGGGCAATGGCGGCGGCATCTTACAGCAGCCTTATCAGCTCCCAGGATTGAACTGGTCCTCCTAATTATAACTACACACACCTATGTACGCGCGTGCCTACCAGATTATGATGCCCATAACAGCAGCTCATACTACCAGTATTAATGGCGGAAAGCTTCAAATTTACTGCGGGATCACTGGAAAGCCACCTATTTGGCTGTGCATGACGCACATATGCACTGATGGGAAGAAGAAGAAGAAGCTAAGCAATTAAACCTGATCAGGTTGAACATGCATGCATCTGTAGATTTACAATTCTAGATAGATATATACAAGATATGTGAAAGAAAATGGAACTTGTTATTGATTGCATATAGATTCATAATTTCATGTAATATATATTTATAAATATGCATAGATTTTTCAATCAGGATTCTGTATGAAGACGTTATGCGTTCCATAGTGCAATTCTAGTGAGTTGTGATTGAAAACTTTCACTTAACTGCAGTAATGGCTCCTGCCATCCGACAGATAAATTAGAAAGTCCATCAACAGCCTTGGATTAGTTAAGATCTTATTGTTTTATAAGGTTAAAAAATCGTATTCGAGACGTGGTTGGCTTCAATTTGCTTTATGTTATAAAAATGAAGTTTCATAAGTTAACTCTTCTTTCTTTGAGTTCAACACACATATAATTATCCATATCATGAGGAACTCCATAAATATATTGTCGTCGAAAAAATGATAAATTTATCAATTTTTTTATATAGGACCCAAAAAATACGTGGCACATTAAGAAAATATTCAAGGTCAAGTTCTGAAATCACCATTATTAACCTTCCATTTAGAAATGAATTAGTCAAAAGAAAATGAAACATTGAAACATTCTGGGTAGAAGGAAAAAAAATATATGCGTGTTAAATAAGCCACTAGAATTTATGCCTTTCCAACTTGCCCTGTGCTCTTAATTTGCTGCTTTGAGTAATCGGCTAGCAAGCTGTTGAAGAATATACTCCGATTTCTTCTATATGGAGTACTTGTATCTTTGACGTCAAATCGTAGAATTTGTCCACAGTGATATAAAAGGTGTCATAAATTACAATTAAAATCAGTATTTCATGGCTTCCATCTCTCAAATTAGTAAGAACCTTTGAATTTTGAACAATGTTCCTTGACAAAGAATAGTGTACGAAAGAAGATGAACACAAATTTTAATTTCTCCATTAGCGAAAAAAAAATTGCTCAGACCCCTTCATTATCATCACAATTTTTTTTCGATAATTTTAATAATTCAAGTGGCATCAACAATATTCCAACTTTATTAATAATAATTAGTCATGATCAATTCAATATTCCTATTACATGTCTTCCAGGTTCAAACCTCTATCACTTGATTGATATTGATGATCGATGTGTAGTGCACTACGACGTCATAGTCATATTGTAACCCCCCCATGAGATTCCTTCCATTCGCAGGAGCTCGAGATTTTTGCTTCGTCACTGTGCGTGCATGTGTGTGGTTTTGCTCTATTCCAATGGCAGGAAAAAAAGAAAAGAAAAGAGGCACGCATTTGACAAATTAGCCAGCATTGGAGTCGCTTTCATGTCTGTGCCTTTGCAAGTGGTGTGGGGGTGAGGCATGCACCTCTCAGCGTCAGCATTAGAATTAATAATCAATCAACATCTTTAGTTAATTTATCGACAATAAATAAAATGCAGGAGCTTGAAACTATAATTAGGCACCACTAATCACCATGCACTTGCGGGGATGTTGCCAAATAACTTTTAGTGCAGTCCGGATGAGGCTTGCCGTTTTGGGAATAAGTGTCGAAAGAGGCAGATGGATGGATCTGCCTGTCCATCCCGATCCCCGTCAGTGGAGGAAGCCATCCATCCATCCATGGCCTCGACATGGCAGGGCCAGCGCCGATATAGTGGGTGTTGGGTGGTGTATCACTTTCCCATTTGGAGAGAGAGACAAAGAGGGGGGAGAGAGAGAGACAAATTCTGTTTTGGATGTCATGCATTTGTGTGGCTCTAGGGGCCTATTGGCGTTAATTTTGTCTCGGGGGCTTGCACTTTGCGACCAAAAGGATGCTAAGGGATATGCAGCCTGCCTCCCTGACGACCTCGGCAAAAGGGGATGAATGTGTCAATTAAATAGGAGGATTATTTTGATAAATCAGCACTAAACTATCAAGATTCTTTACATCTACTTTTAAATTAAGAGCTTATTTTTTGAATATCTAAATTATAGTAACTCTTTCATTTTAATTCTTTTGTCCACTTTTATTATATTTTCTATTAATTTTACTTTCTATTATTTATAAAAAGATTAAATTATCCCTTCATTTATAACACATCAAATAATAAATAAAAAATTAAAAAATATTCCTTGTGTTGGTCGCCCTTCCAATCCACCGATTTTTAAGTGTTCCATTATTTTTTATTTATTATTATTTGATGTGTTATAGAGGAAAGGATAATTTAATCTTTTCCTAAATGAGGAAAAATAAAACTAACAAAAAATCTAATAGAAATGGATAAAAAGATTAAAGTGGAAAAGTCGTAATAGTTTAAGGCTTCAAAAAAATAAATTCGTAGTTTAGAATTAGATGTGAAAATCGTGAAAGTTTAGGAGTAGTTTATGGAAATGATCCTAAATAATAACTCACTTATTCCTTTTTTAAAAATATTTTTTTATTTAACATTTTTCACTAGTTATAATTTTGGATGAGTTTTTCTGCATGTTTCCTCAATTATAAAACAGTTCATTAATTTAGCACACGGGAATTGGAACGTAAGTATTTTGTTTAGACTCGAATTACTCTCCGGTAACTTACAAATCTTTGCACGAAAGCACGCTCAATTTTGCTAAAAATGCACACTTTTTCAAAGATATTAGTAACTATTATTTTAATATATATATATAATATTTGTATAATAAACAACAAATAATTATTTTTTAATAAAAAATATGAATAGTTATGATGTGTTCTGGCTGCACGTGAGCAACACCAGGGCTGCATCGCACTTTACTTTATTTGATATGCTTTTTAAAAGGGTACACTTTTTTCTTTTAATTTTGGCCATTTGATTCAACTTCAATTGCCGGGTCGATCTTACTTGTTGATCGTGATCAACTCTTTAGTACTGAGATAACATAAGTACTTGTTGTAGTGATTTACTATGTTCATCCGACCGGGAGACTTACTTTAGTTTGCTAGATGGTCAAAATTGTGAAACGTTATTCTTGTTATGCAGTTAGATCATATCATATCCGAACAACTCAAATCACACAACAATCAGCTCTTGTAAGTTACACAGTTAGATAATATCATATCCAAACAACTCAAGCCGCACAACAACTAACTCTTGTAACCAACTCCAAGTGTAACCAATATATCATAACAACAACTATAAGCTGTTATACCAATTGTATATAGATCAATCATGATATCAACAAAAAATATATGAGTTTGAATTTCATGATATCAGAGCCACAAAATTCTTTTTTTCTCATGGCATCATGTTCATCCTCCTCCTCTAGCCACTCTACTTCGATGGTATCTGATGGTACCTCTATTCTACCATCTCTGCCATTCAAATTCATATATTTTTGGTTGATATCATAATTGATATATATACAATTGATATAACAGCTTATAGTTGCTGTTATGATATATTGATTACACTAGGAGTTGATTACAAGAGTTAGTTGTTGTGCGGCTTGAGTTGTTTGGATATGATATTATCTAACTGCGTAACTTACAAGAGCTGGTTGTTGTGTGGTTTGAGTTGTTCGGATATGATATGATCTAACTGCATAACATGCCCCCTCAAGCAAAGCCTTCTCGTGCACGAAGGCGAAGCTTGTCACACAGAAACTGAAATCGAGAGCCAATTATAGGTTTGGTAAAGAGATCGACAATTTGATCTTTCGTCGAGATATAACGAACATGTAGTTTCTTCACAACCACCTCTTCCCGAACAAAGTGATAATCAACCTCAATATGCTTCATTCTTGCATGAAATATTGGATTGGCAGTGAGATATGTAGTGCCAATATTGTCACACTAGAGAAGAGCTGTGGATATTGGATGGTGAAGTTCATGGAGTAATGATCGGAGCCAAATAATCTCAGTCATGGTGTCAGCAATAGCTCGATATTCAGATTCAGTAGAGGAGCGAGCCACTGTACGTTGTTTTCTTGCTTGCCAAGAAACCAGATTGCACCCAATGAAGATAGCATAACCACCTACTGAATGCCGATCATCTACTGCACTTGCCCAGTCTGTATCATTGAAGTCTTGAATATGTGATAGTTTGGATTTAGCAATAAGAAGACCAATATTGTGTGTTTGTTTCAAATAACGAAGAATGCGTTTGAGGACCATCCAATGATTTTCGAGTGGAGCATGCATATGTTGACACACAAAGTTCACTGCAAAATTGATGTCAGGTCATGTGAGAGTGACATACTGTAGAGCACCTGCTAGTTGGATATAGTTATGGATCAGAGAAAAGAGCCGAAGTGTGTGATCCAGATTTGTCCAGAGGCGACATTGACAAGAGCACTCCTTTGGAATTAGACATGTTGGCTCGTTGAAGCAGGGAGAGAATGTATTTTCTTTGAGAGAGAAGAATGCCACTACTATTAGTTAAGACCTCCACGCCCAAAAAATAATGAAGATGTCCAAGATCCTTCAGAGCAAACTTCTGTCGAAGGGTGCTAACTAACTTATCAGTAAGCTCCAGAGAAGAACCTGTAACAATAATATCATCCACATAAACGAGAGCATATAAGATAATGGATTGTCCATTGTAAATGAATAATGAGGGATCTGTTTTGGAAGCATGGAATCCAAATGTGACCAACGCAGCATGTAATGTATGAAAGCAAGTACGAGGGGCCTGTTTGAGACCATATAAGGACTTTTGAAGCTTGCACACAAAATGTGGCTGATCCTTATCAATGAATCTCGGTGGTTATTCCATATAGACATCTTCATGCAGCGTTCCATGAAGAAAGGCATTACTGATATCAAGTTGACGCATGTGCCATCCATGAGATACAACAATAGACAATACTACACGGAAGGTCGTAGCCTTGACAACAGGACTGAATGTTTCAGCGAAATCAACACCGGGTTGTTGATTGAACCCCTTCGCGACAAGCCGAGCTTTATACCGATCTAGTGATCCATCAGCTTTGAGTTTTGTACGAAAGAGCCATTTGCAACCAATAGCATGCATGGCCTGATGGCGCGGAACAAGTTGCCAAGTGCCATTTGAAACCAAAGCATGGAATTCTTCAGACATAGCATTAAACCACCGAACATCCTTGTTAGCCAAAGTGAAACAGGTCGGATCACGTGAGATGGAGCCATGATCATTGCATGAAACGTTGTGAGCCTGATGGACTGAAGGAAGTCTCGATGTCAGGCTTGCAAGGTGTCTATAATTCACAGGTTGACACTGGCACAATTGCATTGGATGAGAATGACAGGTGGATGATTGGGAAGTGGTAGTAGGTTGTGGACAGACACTGGAGATGCACGGTTGTTGTTGAGGAGGTGAGTGTGAGGAGTGTGAGGTGGAAATGGTGAGCCATGGGAATGAGGATGAGGCCGTGTTGGACGGGGTAGGAATGGCAGCAAATGGAAATTTGGATTCATCAAAGCGAATATGACGGGCTATATATATACGTCCAGTGGGTATGTGAAAGCATCGATATCCAAGATAGTTACTTGGATAACCAAGGAAAACACACTCAAAAGTGCGAAATGAAAACTTATGTGAATTGTAAGGACGAAGCAGTGGGTAAGCGGCACATCCAAAATTTTTTAGCAAGTGATAATCTGGTGGTTGAGAGAATATGATATATTACCATGTTCCTTAAATAGGCCAAGTTTGTGTCCGACGAACTGGCCGCCGCTTGGCACCCACTCTCGTCATCCACTTTCAATGTGATCCTTTTCAACAATCTGGGATCTGATTATAATGACATAGTGGCGTCATTAGCCGCTCGTCCTGAACCTATAAGTTATGATGAGCTACATAGCATTCTCCTCAGTCATGAGATTCGCCTTGCTGCTCAAACGCCAGTTATCGATTCTGCAATGCAGCCCTCCGTCAACTACTCTCACTCTACTGCTGCACCAACTACTCATGGACGTGGCTCTGGGCGTTCCCTTGTCCTGTATGCGGCATGCTCGGACATAGTCCATATAAGTGTTCCTATCGTCATCCAAATACTATTCGACGAGCAGCACCATCACCTTACCCCCCTTAGGCTCATGTTGGGGCATTGTCATCCCCTACTTGCTATATTATGCTCTCAGCGTCTCTCGCAATATCTGTTCCAGCCTTGGGAGTTTATTCGGAGTGGCTCCCTGATACAGGTGCAACACACCATTCGACACTAGATCTACAAGCCCTATCTGTTGCTGAGCCTTACACTGGGTCTGAACAGTTACATGTCGACAATGGTATGGGTCTGCCAATAACTCATGTTGGCGCTACAACTTCTGCCTCCTGCTCTCGCCCATTTTCTCTTAATCACATTCTTCGTATTCCTTCTCTATCTCACTCTTTATTACCTGTTAAACGCTGTACTACTGATAATGATTGTGTGTTTGAATTTCACCCATCTCATTGCTTGGTCAAGGATCGTCGCACCAACAGAATTCTCTTTCACGGACCAGCTAGGAATGGATTATACTCCATGTGTCTGCCTCATCCACCATCGGCATCTCTCGCTCGCATCTCCTTTGATCACTTGCATCAGTGGTTGGGTCATCCTGTAGCTCCGATTGTACGACCTGTTGCCTCTCAGCATCACCTTGCACTCTCTACTGCCTCTCCTACCTCGCTATGTGTTGCATGTCTTCAAGGAAAGTCCACACACATCCCTCTTCCTTTCACAAGTTCTTGTTGCACGGAACCACTTCAACTCCTCTCTGCCGATGTATGGGGGCCTGCTCCAATGGCATCCACTTCTGGACATCGTTATTTCCTAGTCATTGTAGATGATTTTTCGAAGTATTCTTGGTTGTTTCCTCTTTCAAATAAATATGATGTTCTTAGAGTTTTTCCTATTTTTATTTCTTTTATAGAGCGTCAATTAAATAAAAGAATTAAATCACTGCAAACAGATGGTGGTGGTGAATTTCGTGGCTTGCCTTCTATTCTCAACTCCTCTGGCATCCATCATCGTATATCATGTGCTCATACACACCAACAAAATGGTAGTGCGAGCGTAAAATTCGTCATAGCGTAGACACATGCCTCTCACTCCTAGCAGGTGCTCATATTCCCTTTCGCTATTGGCATTTTGCTTTTGAGACAGCGACCTTCTTAATTAATCGGTTACCGACAGTTGTTCTCAATCACGTTTCACCATATGAACTTTTATTCTCTCAACCACCAGATTATCACTTGCTAAAATTTTTTGGATGTGCTGCTTACCCACTGCTTCGTCCTTACAATTCACATAAGTTTTCATTTCGCACTTCTGAATGTGTTTTCCTTGGTTATCCAAGTAACTATCTTGGATATCGATGCCTTCACATACCCACTGGACGTATATATATAGCCCATCATATTCGCTTTGATGAATCCAAATTTCCATTTGCTGCCATTCCTACCCCGTCCAACACGGCCTCATCCTCATTCCCATGGCTCATCATATTTGGGATTGAGTAGTGATAACTTGCTTAAATTAAAGAAAATGTCAATTTTTCATATTTTTTTTTGGTCTCCCAACTCACTAGCTGCAAGTGCACAGGTAAGTTGTAGTAGACTCAGGTTGTCGTATCCACAAGAATTTGAAGTCTAAGGCACCCTAAAACAATCTAAATTAGTTCTACTTTAATGGCTAAAAACAGATTTTCAAAGGGAAGTGAAAACAGATTTTTTTTGTGGAAAGTGAAATGATAACAGATTTTTGGGTTTTGGAAATTTATCAAAACTGAATTATAAATGCTAGAATGAAGTCTAAAAATGTTTAACTATCTATGAGGAAGGTTCTTCTAGGATTTGGGGTTCATCTAAATTAATTAAGGATGGAATGGAACAAGTTATCATTAAATGTCCAACTTTTTATTCAACTTGAAAATGCCTGTTCCCACAGCTCAATTGGCCTCTAACTAAGCAATATATGATTATATAATTGTTAGCTAGGTTGAATCAAAAGAGGGTCCTCACTGAAAATCAAGTTATCATTGGGCTCAAAAGAAAAATTCAATGCTGATTTTTTGCAATTCAAGGAAGTTTGGAATGATAACTTGCATTTGCAATCATAAAAAGATGGAATCATTCCAATCAACCAAACCAGGATAAAATATACTCAATAATGATGCTTGTGTTCCATGATTCATCTCTGAATTCAAGGGAGATTCAAAATCAACCTCTCGGTTGCAAAATAAATTGAAATCCACACAAACACACTCAATTAGAAATGCAGAACATATGGCCACATGAGTTCCTAATTTCCATTGCTCCTTGGCCCATCTCTGGATCTCAAAGAAGCCCTTAAGACTACCTCTCAGTAATGGATTAATATGAGGGTTGACAATGGAAATCAGAAGTTAATTAAATGAGAAAACAGAAATAAGCATTTCTAAAAAAATCAGCAATGTGGATTGATGGAATTCAAGTTTGCCAAATGCCCCTTGACCCATCTCTGGATTACAAGGGATTCCTAGAGTACACCTCTCAGTGATTTGAATAAAATAGGGATTAACAATTGGCAATTCAGATTCCAAACAATCAGAAAATAGAATTTAGAATCAAACTAAGAAATCAGATTTTGGAAAAAAAAATCAGATTTGAATTCTGAATTGTCAATGATCTTGATTCATTTCTGAATAAGATCATGGCATATATTAGCCTCTCAACTATTCAATTATCCAATCCTTGATGACAATCAGATCCAAAAAAACAGGAAATCAGATTTTGGAATTCAGGAAACCAGAAATCAGCAACTCATTCAACTCATTCAAATCAGGAAAAATCAAATCAGATTTGAATCATAGGAATGTCAAAGCTTCTCAATTCATTTCTGAACAAGATTGGGATAGATGTTAACCTCTCAGTTGTTCAATTAATTCAATCCCCAATGACAATCAGATTCAAACAGCCCAAGAAAATCAGAATTCAGATTTCAGAAAAAATCAGATTTCAGAAAGTAGAAATCAGAATTCTAATTGGGTTTGTATCTAGAACTTGGCATTGATTCTTGATTCATTTCTGAACAAGGGTTAGACCAAATGATAACTTCTCAGTTATAAATACAAATAGGGTCTTCAAATGACAAGATCAGATTTATAACACTTCAGATTTCAGAAATGTAAAACCAGAAAAATCAGATTTCTGATTTCTGTTCAAGAATTAATGGAAAATCTGGTTTGAGTCAAATGATTGCCCAAACAATCTTGATTCATTTCTGAACAAAATAGAGACAATACCAACATCCCAAAGACTCAATTAATCAGGTTAGAAATGAAGAACAGATTCTGATATTTATAGGAATCAAATTCAGAAATCAGAAAACCAAATCAGAAATCAGAATTGCAATTGAATGAAATCAGAAAACTGACATTAACTCTTAATTCACTTCTGTAGAATGATTAGATCAAGTAATACTTCTCAGTCATTGGTTACAATTAGATCTAATAGTAGCATAGCATAAATCAGTAAAGAAGTTTCTGAAATTTGAAAATCAGAAATGATTCAGTGCAGGAATTATAAAACAGTCCATATCCATCCAAAACTAATCTAAACTACTACCCTATCCTAGAAGAAATGGAGTTTAGCTCCTCATATTTACAAGATTTGACATCAAATGGGGTAAGAAACAGATACAATTCATGGTTCCTTGAAGCTTCCTGGCCAGCAGCTCCTCCACCAGAATCCTTTGCAGCCTTGCCTTGCTCCAAACCCTTGAATGACCAGCCTCTTTTCTCCTCCAGAAAAATCCAGCTTATATATCACTCCTTTCCACCCTTTGATCAGCATCTAAATGTCCTAATCCTCCTGATTAAGCCACCTGTCCATCTGCAAAAATTCCAGCAGTGACAGCTTCCCTTTTGTGCAGGAAAAAGTAGTGGTCCCCTCTACTTTTTCCACCTTTTAGCCACCTTTTCTTCTTGCTACAAAAACCCAAACAGCAAGCATCAAAGCTCTTGAGTAGTATTTTGACAAATAAGGATTAGGATAATGCTAGTAACTAGTTCAATTATCATATGGGTTTATGTGTTGTGCAAGAATGAAAACTTATATCGATATGAATGAATTCAAGGGCCCGGAATGATAACTTTATAAAAATCTTGGAAAATGTCCTAATATGGGTGGTTCAAAGCATTTCAGGCATCAAATTGATTAGAGTGACAAGTGAGTGAGGTCAGAAATCAAATATGAATGAGATTCCTAAAAGTGATAACTTTAGTGCCCCAAAAACGATAACTTATATGACTTAAAAACGATAACTTGTCATAACTTGAGTTTTGATTATCCAAATGTGATGAAATTTGACCAGCAATGAGTTAGAACAATAATAAGATGATTGCTTAAGGTTCTTGTGCAGAATTAATGGTTTTGCATGTCGAAATGACAGAATTGCCCTTTAACGATAACTTGGCACTTGAAAAATGATAACTTGATCAAATGGACTTAAAACTTTGCACAAGTTGAGATGTGACTATCCAAATATGATTTATACATAATAATGATGGATTTAGGGCAAGAAAACCATTGAAAATAAGTTCATTCAAAATAATGATAACTTGACACTTAGGAATGATAACTTGTCCTCAAAATGATAACTTGGCATAGAATTTAAATATTAATGGATTTTGACATTTCAGAACCTCTATGCACATGGAATTAAGTATGAAATGAGGAATATCAACTAGTTATCACAATGTTTGCATTCAAAGTATAATTGGCCCAAAAATAGGCAAAAGTGGGACTCGATATGTATGAATTGCATCTAAAATGGGTTAAAATCATATAGTGATCAGCAAGTGATCAAACTCCCCCAAGCTTAGCTTTTTGCTTGTCCTCAAGCAAAACATTCAAAAATTAAGGACAAACTTGAATTAAAAGTCCACAAATGAAGTAAAGATTAGCTGAATTGAATCCAATGAGTTTCCCACTTTGCCAACACTTCATTCTTTCCAAAAACTCAATTTCTAGCTAGGGAATCACAAAGGCTAAAGCAAATTTAAGCCATGGAAGAAGTACTAGCAATAACATGTTTGAATTGTAGGAATTTTCAACTTTACAAAGGGTTTGAACTACAAATCTCTTCATGAACAGGTTTGTAGTTGATTAAACAGGTTTAACACCTGACTTTTATTCATGAAATGCATATAAACAGGTTTAGCACCTGATTTTTATTCATGCTTTCTTTAGGAGAGATTCCTTTGGAAGTTTTGCTCTCCTAATTTTTTTTTCTTTTTGCATTGAAGAGAGATTCCTTTGGAATTTTTGCTCTCTTCCTTTTTTCTATGCATGCATATGACTTTTTATTTTTCCTTTTCTCATTTTTCTATCATGTTCATGAAGTGAGCAATAGTTCAAACTCAAGTATAGTTTAGATCCCTTTATCCAAAAAGTCAAGTTTTCCTATTTAGCATGGTAGCAAGAGCCTTGACTCCCTTCTAGACATCTGATATTACTAATTACATCCATAAGTATCAACTAGTGTGACCCACAAAAAGGAAAAATTTTCAGCTAAAAATTTCATTCAAATGCATCTGAATTCATAATGCCAATTAAAGCAAGAAGGCTAATGGCCAAGTTGGCCACTTGGTATTGGAGTGCACCCACTGTCAAAAGAAAGTATTCTACCCATTTCAGAGTCAAAATGAATTCAGAATTGAGTTGGGTCCAAAAATTGATAACCGAGTGATAACTAGTGATAACTTGTGAAAACCAATGATAACATGGTATGAATTATGATATGAACATTAAAATCAATTGAAAACATGGTGTAAAGGTTAGAAAAGCACCAGGTTTCCTCCCCCAAGCTTATTCTCAACACTGTCCTCAGGGTTGAAAAATAAAGGCAAGGGAGAGAGGTGGGTGGGATTGAAATGCATTAAATTGGGCATTTGAATTCTCTTGGCACTTCATCTAGAAACTTTGGGTGGTCTAATCTTCTTAGTTGCAACTGATCCTGTAGAGAAACAAAGGATATCAATTGGTATGACAGATTTGCAACTAATCAGATTTTTTAGTGCAGAATTCAACATTGCATTGGGAATTTCTGAAATTCACTGAAATTGGGCTATAATAGATTGGGATAACTGAAATGAATGTTAATTCAGATGATAATATGATCAATGTATCATAATGAAAAAGATATTATCAGTTATCATTGAGTTTTCAGTGGAAAAATAAAAAATAAGGGTAAGGGTACTCCCTGAAGTTGAGACTTGTGAATTGAACATGTTCCTCATCCCTTATTCCTGCAAAAACAAAAAGATTAAGTGTAAAGTGGCTTGGGTTACCTCCCAAGAAGTGCCTTTCTTTAATGTCTTTGGCTAGACATTGATACAAGGTGAAATCAGTTAGGTGGTAGTGGCAAATCAGCTAGAGTCAGCTCCTCCTTTGCAGAATCCATGGCTGTGGGATTGTAAAGCTTTAACCTCTGTCCATTTACCTTAAATATGTCATCTTTGTCATTCAGAAGGTCAACAGCACCAAATGGATATACTTTATGAATTTTGAATGGTCCACTCCACCTTGACTTCAACTTTCCTGGAAAAATCTTTAATCTTGAGTTGAAGAGTAATACAAGGTCTCCAACCTTGAAATCCCTTTTCAGAATCCTTCCATCATGCCATCTTTTAGTCCTTTCCTTGTAGAATTCTGAATTATGGTAGGCATTTAGCCTAATTTCATCAAGTTCATCAATTTGGAGAAGCCTCTTTTGCCCACATGCATGCATATCATAATTCAGTGCCTTGACTGCCCAATATGCCTTATGCTTCAACTCAATTGGCAAATGGCAGGTTTTTCCATAGACAAGCTTGTAGGGAGAAGTACCAATTGGAGTCTTGTATGCTGTTCTATATGCCCAAAGAGCTTCATTCAACTTCAAACTCCAATCTTTTCTTGTCAAAGAAACTGTTTTCTCCAATATGGCCTTTACCTCCCTATTTGACACTTCTGCTTGGCCATTTGTTTGGGGGTGATATGAAGTGGAAACTTTGTGCCTCACTCCATATTTAATTAGGAGGTTTTCAAAACACCTTTCAATAAAGTGGCTACCCCCATCACTTATGACCACTCTAGGAATTCCAAACCTTGGAAAGATAACTTCCTTGAACAACTTGATTACTGCCCTGGAATCAGCTGCAATTGTGGGAATGGCCTCAATCCATTTGGACACATAGTCCACAGCTAGAAGAATAAATTTGTAACCACACGAACTAGGGAAAGGCCCCATGTAGTCAATTCCCCAAACATCAAATATTTCCACTTCTAGAATTCTTTGTTGTGGCATTTCATTCCTTCTTGAAATGGAACCAGCTCTTTGGCATTGATCACAACCCTTCACAAAGATATGTGCATCCTTGAATAAACTTGGCCAATAAAATCCAGATTGGAGGACTTTGGCAGCAGTCTTGTGTGTGGCTCCATGACCTCCATAAGGGGATGAATGGCATGCCTCCAAGATTTCTTGAAATTCAGATTGGGGTACACATCTTCTGTACATGCCATCAGGAGATTTTCTGAATAGAAAGGGATCATCCCAATAATAATCTTTCAAGTCATGAAAGAATTTCTTTCTTTGCTGATATGTGTAGTCAGGAGGGGTAATTCCACATGCAAGATAATTGACCAAGTCAGCATACCAGGGAATTTGATTAATTGCCACATCCATCAAACTATCATCAGGAAATGCATCATTGATAGGAAGTGTAGATGATTCCTGTATCCCTTCCATTCTTGATAGGTGGTCAGCTACTAGATTTTCACTTTCCCTTTTGTCCCTAATTTCTATATCAAATTCTTAAAGCAATAAGATCCACCTGATTAGCCTTGGCTTGGATTCTTTCTTGTTGATTAAGTGCCTCACAGCTTGGTGGTCTGTGAAAACAATAACCTTGGATCCCACCAGGTATGGCCTGAATTTGTCAAATGCATACACCACAGCAAGAAGTTCTTTCTCAGTAGTTGCATAATTGATTTGTGCTTCATCTAAAGTTTTGCTTGCATAGCATATGACATGGTGTTTCTTCTCCTTGGTTTGCCCCAGCACAGCTCCTACTGCCTGGTCAGAAGCATCACACATGATCTCAAAAGGGAGAGTCCAGTCAGGTGGCTGCACTACAGGGGCTGAGATGAGGGCTTCCTTCAACTTCTTGAATGCCTTCATACACTCTTCATCAAATTGAAACTCAACATCCTTGGCCAGCAACTTGGTGAGGGGCCTAGTTATCATGGAGAAATCTTTAATAAACCTCCTGTAGAAGCCTGCATGCCCCAAAAAACTCCTAATTGCCTTGACACTTGTGGGTGGTGGTAGTTTCTCAATCACTTCAATTTTTGCCTTGTCCACTTCAATGCCTTTGCTTGAGACTACATGTCCTAAGACAACTCCTTCTTGGACCATAAAGTGGCATTTCTCCCAATTGAGTATCAAATTGGATTCCCTACATCTTTGTAGCACTTTTGTTAAATTGTCCAAGCAAGCATCAAATGAGTCTCCATACATTGAAAAATCATCCATGAAGACATCCATAATTTCTTCAATGAAGTCTGAAAATATAGACATCATACACCTTTGGAAAGTTGCAGGGGCATTGCATAAGCCAAAGGGCATTCTCCTATAGGCAAAAGTCCCATATGGACAAGTGAATGTAGTCTTGTGTTGATCTTGGGGGTGAATTGGAATTTGCAAGAAACCTGAGTACCCATCAAGATAACAGAAATGGAAATGCCTAGCCAGTCTTTCCAGCATCTGATCAATGAATGGCAATGGGAAATGGTCCTTTCTTGTGGCCTTGTTTAACTTCCTGAAGTCAATGCACATCCTCCAACCTGTAATGGTTCTTGTGGATATCAATTCATCAGAATCTGACTTCACCACTGTAATTCCTCCCTTCTTTGGCACCACCTGCACTGGGCTGACCCATTCACTATCTGAAATGGAGTATATGATTCCTGCATTCAGCAACTTCAATACTTCTTTCTTTACCACTTCTTTCATGGTTGGGTTGAGTCTCCTTTGACATTCAATGGAGGGCTTGTAGCTGTCCTCCATAGGGATCCTATGCATGCAAATGGAGGGATTAATACCCTTGATATCTTCAATTGAGTAGCCTATCACCTCCCTATACAATTTCAACCTCTTCAGCAGCTCTTCCACCTGATCCTGAGGCAAATTAGCATTAATGATAACAGGAAAAGTTGAATTCTCTCCCAAGAATTCATACTTCAAATTGCTAGGAAGAGGCTTGAGTTCCAACTTGGAATTGGCTTGAACTGGATTGCCTTGGCATTCAGCAATGATAACCTGTTGTACCTCACCTTGAATTCCTACATTTTCCACTGATATTGAAGAGTTCAGTACTGATTTATATGCCATAGCCTCTGGATCTTCCAATTCCATCAAATGGTAAAAAATTAGACACCTTTGCAATGGATCTTCAATAGGGATTATAGCTGAAACTTGCTCCACCACCTGATTCAATTGCCATCTTCAAAATCATTTTCTAGAAAACTTGGCCTACTGATAACTTGGGCCAAATTGAATTCAATCTTCTCCTCTCCAATTTGGAAGGTCAATCTCCCTTCCTTAACATTAATTACAGCCCCTGCAGTGGCTAGAAAGGGCCTCCCAAGGAGAATGGGGGTGTTCACATCTTCATCCATATCTAATACAACAAAATCAACTGGAATATAGAATTTACCAACTTTGAGGGGTATGTCCTCAATAATCCCATGTGGATATTTGATGGATCTGTCTGCCAGCTGAAGGGACATATTTGTTGGCTTCAAATCTCCAACTTCAAGTTTCCTACACAATGATAAGAGTATGACACTCACAGAAGCTCCCAAGTCACACATGGCTCTTTGAATTTTTCTATTGCCTATCTCACATGGAATTGAGAAGCTTCCTGGATCCTTGAGCTTTGGAGGCAACTTATTCTGGATAATTGCAGAAGCATCTTCAGTCAATGCTATAGTCTCATGCTCCAATACTCTTCTCTTCTTGGTTAGGATTTCCTTTAGAAACTTGGCATATGATGGCATTTCCTGGATGGCTTCAACAAAAGGAACATTTATGTATAGCTTCTTCAGGATTTCTAAGAACCTTCCATATTGCTGGTCTTGTCTTGCCTTGATTAACCTTTGAGGGAAGGGTACCTTGTCAAAAACTCTTGGATTTGCTTCAATTTGAGGGCTTGAATTCCTGATTTCCTCACTTGGTTGTTCACTTGGCTTTTCAGCAACCCTTGAGTCTGAATTGGCTTGATTATCATCCACTTTCTTCATTGGTTCCTCCACCATTTTACCACTTCTGAGCTGGATGGTCTTTGCTTGCTCCTTTGGATTTACTTCTGGCTGTCCAGGAAAGAATAAGGGAGGTCTAGTGGATGTACTAGCTTGTTGAGCAATTTGGCTTTCCAACAATTTCTGATTTGCATTCATGGCATCCAATCTAGAATTGATCTTCAAAATCTCCTCTCCTTGGTTGTCCTGCTTCTTTAGAATTTGTTGAAGCATCTCCTTCATTTCATTTTGGAATTGTGATGCTTGGACTTGAGGTGGTGGCTCATACAGATTTCTTTGAATTGGTGCACTTTGGCCTTGATTTCCATAAGGTGGTGGTGGCTGATTCCTTGGCAGGATTTTGGGCTGCCAATTTGAATTTTGCATAGGAGCTCCTTGATAGTTGTTGCCCTTGTAAGAAAAGTATGGATGATTCCTGTTTTCTGGAGTATAAAATTCAGCAGGATGTTTGATTCCATAATTGCCCACAGCATTGATTTGATCCACATTTTGGTCCACTTGCTGCATAATTAAGTTGCAATTCTCTGACACATGGCCTTGATTCCCACATACACAACACCTTGTTTCAGAATTGGAGGCCCTATTGCCATTGGGAGTCAAGTTCAACCTCTCCAAAGTCTTGTACAGCACCTCTTCAAGTTGAGTTGACAATTGATTCACTGAATTGTCCATGGGTGGCCTCCTGGTTCTATCATGGGTAAGGAAGTGGTGATTCTTGGCTATGTTTTCAATGAGTTAATAAGCTTCATCAATGTTTTTAGATGCAAAGATGCCTCCTGCAGCAGTATCCAATGCCACCTTGCTAGGGTAGTTCAATCCCTTATGAAAATAGTTGACTAGCTGCCACTTCTCAAAACCATGATGGGGACATGCCCTTAATAATCCTTGAAGCACTTGCCATGCCTCACAAATATTTTCTTGGTCCAACTGATAGAACCTCACTATTTGATCTCTGAAGTTATCAGTTTTTGAAGGAGGAAAGAATTCTGAAAGGAACAATTGAACAATTGATTCCCAAGTGGCTACCTCTTCAGGATTCAATCCTTTAAACCATATCTTGGCCTTGTCCTTGAGTGAGAAGGGAAATAATCTCATATACACTGCATTCATGGGGATATTATTGAAGTTCACAGTGCTGCATATCTCCTTGAAATTGTCCAAATGACATGCTGGATCTTCAGTCCCAAGTCCAGAAAACTGACTTTGCCTAATCATAGAAATCAAGGCTGGATTAACTTCAAAATTTGCCACAGGTGCTAAGGCTCCTCCCCCTTGTTGATTCCTTGCATTGCTTGGTGAATAACAGTCCCAAAGAGTTCTAGGAGCTGCCATATTTTGATTCATAACTCTTTCAAATTCAGGATTGTATGCTTCTTCCTCTTCTTCTTCAAATATCATTCTTTGCAATCTCCTTCTTCTTAAAAATCTTCTTTCAGGTTCAGGATCTGATTGGTAATGTTCCTCTTGATAGTCCAAGTCCTGCATAAAGAGATTCAAAAGTATCAAATTCAAGAAAGAAATGAAAACTAGACAAAAATGAAAAGTAAGAAATGATAACTTGCAAAAACTGAAAATTAGCCTAACAAATAAACTAAAAACTAATCTAAAACTAATCTAAACTATCTAAGTTAGCCTAATTGACCTCAAATCCCCGGCAACGGCGCCAAAAACTTGATAGTGATATTTGGGATTGAGTAGTGATAACTTGCTTAAATTAAAGAAAATGTCAATTTTTCATATTTTTTTTTTGATCTCCCAACTCACTAGCTGCAAGTGCACAGGTAAGTTGTAGTAGACTCAGGTTGTCGTATCCACAAGAATTTGAAGTCTAAGGCACCCTAAAACAATCTAAATTAGTTCTACTTTAATGGCTAAAAACATATTTTCAAAGGGAAGTGAAAACAGATTTTTTTTGTGGAAAGTGAAATGATAACAGATTTTTGGGTTTTGGAAATTTATCAAAACTGAATTATAAATGCTAGAATGAAGTCTAAAAAGGTTTAACTATCTATGAGGAAGGTTCTTCTAGGATTTGGGGTTCATCTAAATTAATTGAGGATGGAATGGAACAAGTTATCATTAAATGTCCAACTTTTTATTCAACTTGAAAATGCCTGTTCCCACAGCTCAATTGGCCTCTAACTAAGCAATATATGATTATATAATTGTTAGCTAGGTTGAATCAAAAGAGGGTCCTCACTGAAAATCAAGTTATCATTGGGCTCAAAAGAAAGATTCAATGCTGATTTTTTGCAATTCAAGGAAGTTTGGAATGATAACTTGCATTTGCAATCATAAAAAGATGGAATCATTCCAATCAACCAAACCAGGATAAAATATACTCAATAATGATGCTTGTGTTCCATGATTCATCTCTGAATTCAAGGGAGATTCAAAATCAACCTCTCGGTTGCAAAATAAATTGAAATCCACACAAACACACTCAATTGGAAATGCAGAACATATGGCCACATGAGTTCCTAATTTCCATTGCTCCTTGGCCCATCTCTGGATCTCAAAGAAGCCATTAAGACTACCTCTCAGTAATGGATTAATATGAGGGTTGACAATGGAAATCAGAAGTTAATTAAATGAGAAAACAGAAATCAGCATTTCTGAAAAAATCAGCAATGTGGATTGATGGAATTCAAGTTTGCCAAATGCCCCTTGACCCATCTCTGGATTACAAGGGATTCCTAGAGTACACCTCTCAATGATTTGAATAAAATAGGGATTAACAATTGGCAATTCAGATTCCAAACAATCAGAAAATAGAATTTAGAATCAAACTAAGAAATCAGATTTTGGAAAAAAAAATCAGATTTGAATTCTGAATTGTCAATGATCTTGATTCATTTCTGAATAAGATCATGGCATATATTAGCCTCTCAACTATTCAATTATCCAATCCTTGATGACAATCAGATCCAAAAAAATAGGAAATCAGATTTTGGAATTCAGGAAACCAGAAATCAGCAACTCATTCAACTCATTCAAATCAGGAAAAATCAAATCAGATTTGAATCATAGGAATGTCAAAGCTTCTCAATTCATTTCTGAACAAGATTGTGATAGATGTTAACCTCTCAGTTGTTCAATTAATTCAATCCCCAATGACAATCAGATTCAAACAGCCCAAGAAAATCAGAATTCAGATTTCAGAAAAAATCAGATTTCAGAAAGTAGAAATCAGAATTCTAATTGGGTTTGTATCTAGAACTTGGCATTGATTCTTGATTTATTTCTGAACAAGGGTTAGACCAAATGATAACTTCTCAGTTATAAATACAAATAGGGTCTTCAAATGACAAGATCAGATTTATAACACTTCATATTTCAGAAATGTAAAACCAGAAAAATCAGATTTCTGATTTCTGTTCAAGAATTAATGGAAAATCTGGTTTGAGTCAAATGATTGCCCAAACAATCTTGATTCATTTCTGAACAAAATAGAGACAATACCAACATCCCAAAGACTCAATTAATCAGGTTAGAAATGAAGAACAGATTCTGATATTTATAGGAATCAAATTCAGAAATCAGAAAACCAAATCAGAAATCAGAATTGCAATTGAATGAAATCAGAAAACTGACATTAACTCTTAATTCACTTCTGTAGAATGATTAGATCAAGTAATACTTCTCAGTCATTGGTTACAATTAGATCTAATAGTAGCATAGCATAAATCAGTAAAGAAGTTTCTGAAATCTGAAAATCAGAAATGATTCAGTGCAGGAATTATAAAATAGTCCATATCCATCCAAAACTAATCTAAACTACTACCCTATCCTAGAAGAAATGGAGTTTAGCTCCTCATATTTACAAGATTTGACATCAAATGGGGTAAGAAACAGATACAATTCATGGTTCTTTGAAGCTTTCTGGCCAGCAGCTCCTCCACCAGAATCCTTTGCAGCCTTGCCTTGCTCCAAACCCTTGAATGACCAGCCTCTTTTCTCCTCCAGAAAAATCCAGCTTATATATCACTCCTTTCCACCCTTTGATCAGCATCTAAATGTCCTAATCCTCCTGATTAAGCCACCTGTCGATCTGCAGAAATTCTAGCAGTGACAGCTTCCCTTTTGTGCAGGAAAAAGTAGTGGTCCCCCCTACTTTTTCCACCTTTTAGCCACCTTTTCTTCTTGCTACAAAAACCCAAACAGCAAGCATCAAAGCTCTTGAGTAGTATTTTGACAAATAAGGATTAGGATAATGCTAGTAACTAGTTCAATTATCATATGGGTTTATGTGTTGTGCAAGAATGAAAACTTATATCGATATGAATGAATTCAAGGGCCCGGAATGATAACTTTATAAAAATCTTGGAAAATGTCCTAATATGGGTGGTTCAAAGCATTTCAGGCATCAAATTGATTAGAGTGACAAGTGAGTGAGGTCAGAAATCAAATATGAATGAGATTCCTAAAAGTGATAACTTGAGTGCCCCAAAAATGATAACTTATATGACTTAAAAACGATAACTTGTCATAACTTGAGTTTTGATTATCCAAATGTGATGAAATTTGACCAGCAATGAGTTAGAACAATAATAAGATGATTGCTTAAGGTTCTTGTGCAGAATTAATGGTTTTGCATGTCGAAATGACAGAATTGCCCTTTAACGATAACTTGGCACTTGAAAAATGATAACTTGATCAAATGGACTTAAAACTTTGCACAAGTTGAGATGTGACTATCCAAATATGATTTATACATAATAATGATGGATTTAGGGCAAGAAAACCATTGAAAATAAGTTCATTCAAAATAATGATAACTTGACACTTAGGAATGATAACTTGTCCTCAAAATGATAACTTGGCATAGAATTTAAATATTAATGGATTTTGGCATTTCAGAACCTCTATGCACATGGAATTAAGTATGAAATGAGGAATATCAACTAGTTATCACAATGTTTGCATTCAAAGTATAATTGGCCCAAAAATAGGCAAAAGTGGGACTCGATATGTATGAATTGCATCTAAAATGGGTTAAAATCATATAGTGATCAGCAAGTGATCAGTTGCAAATGGCTCTTTCGTACAAAACTCAAAGCTGATGGATCACTAGATCGGTATAAAGCTCGGCTTGTCGCGAAGGGGTTCAATCAACAACCCGGTGTTGATTTTGCTGAAACATTTAGTCTTGTTGTCAAGGCTACAACCATCCGTGTAGTGTTGTCTATTGCTGTATCTCATGGATGGCACATGCGTCAACTTGATATCAGTAATGCCTTTCTTCATGGAACGCTGCATGAAGATGTCTATATGGAACAACCACCGAGATTCATTGATAAGGATCAGCCACATTTTGTGTGCAAGCTTCAAAAGTCCTTATATGGTCTCAAACAAGCCCCTCATGCTTAGTTTCATACATTACATGCTTCGTTGATCACATTTGGATTCCATGCTTCCAAAACGGATCCCTCATTATTCATTTACAATGGACAATCCATTATCTTATATGCTCTCATTTGTGTGGATGATATTATTGTTACAGGTTCTTCTCTGGAGCTTATTGACAAGTTAGTTAGCACCCTTCGACAGAAGTTTGCTCTGAAGGATCTTGGACATCTTCATTATTTTTTGGGCGTGGAGGTCTTAACTAATAGTAGTGGCATTCTTCTCTCTCAAAGAAAATGCATTCTCTCCCTGCTTCAACGAGCCAACATGTCTATGGACAAATCTGGATCACACACTTCGGCTCTTTTCTCTGATCCACAATTGTATCCAACTAGCAGGTGCTCTACAGTATGTCACTCTCACACGACCTGACATCAATTTTGCAGTGAACTTTGTGTGTCAACATATGCATGCTCCACTCGAAAATCATTGGATGGTCCTCAAACGCATTCTTCGTTATTTGAAACAAACACACCATATTGGTCTTCTTATTGCTAAATCCAAACTATCACATATTCAAGCTTTCAGTGATGCAGACTGGGCAAGTGCAGTAGATGTTCGGCGTTCAGTAGGTGATTATGCTATCTTCATTGGGTGCAATCTGGTTTCTTGGCAAGCAAGAAAACAACGTACAGTGGCTCGCTCCTCTACTGAATCTGAATATCGAGCTATTGCTGACACCACGGCTGAGATTATTTGGCTTCGATCATTACTCCATGAACTTCACCATCCAATACCCACAGCTCTTCTCTGGTGTGACAATATTGGCACTACATATCTCACTGCCAATCCAATATTTCATGCAAGAACGAAGCATATTGAGGTTGATTATCACTTTGTTCGGGAAGAGGTGACTGCGAAGAAACTACTTGTTTGTTATATCTCGACGAAAGATCAAATTGTCGATCTCTTTACCAAACCTATAGTTGGCTCTCGATTTCAGTTTCTGTGTGACAAGCTTCGCATTCGTGCACGAGAAGGCTTTGCTTGAGGGGGCATGTTATGCAGTTAGATCATATCATATCCGAACAACTCAAACCACACAACAACCAGCTCTTGTAAGTTACGCAGTTAGATAATATCATATCCAAACAACTCAAGCCGCACAACAACTAACTCTTGTAACCAACTCCAAGTGTAACCAATATATCATAACAACAAATATAAGCTGTTATACCAATTGTATATATATCAATCATCATATCAACCAGAAATATATG
This sequence comes from Pontederia crassipes, assembly GCA_030549335.1. NCBI lineage: Eukaryota > Viridiplantae > Streptophyta > Magnoliopsida > Commelinales > Pontederiaceae > Pontederia > Pontederia crassipes. The sequence goes on along the minus strand of CM060189.1, from coordinate 25,692,463 downwards.
AGTTTGAATTACAATTTTTACCAAAATTTAATGTCAATATCGGTTCTTTCTCTCTCCTCCTCTAGATTTGTTTTAATCAAGACTTACATTGAAAAAAATTGTAAATATTTTTCAACTTGGGCCAAGCTTTGGATTCACACCCTCATATTCTCTTCTTAATTTCATGTCCAAGGTTATATTTTTTGGGGTATGTTGAAGAGTTCTTAAATGTAATGTCGTTAAATATTTTTTTGGTGTGTTCAATAGCATCAGTAAATCCGAGTTTGGGTTCGAGATCACTTAGATCCGGACTCAGACTCATACTCGGCCCGATTTATGCCGGGTCCAAATTTTTTGGATCTGGTACCGGTCACGACTGATACTGGGTCCGATGGGTTCCGAAAAATCAGAATAGAGATCGAGAATATGATTGAGTCAAAAGTTTATTCAAATTATATATATATATATATATTCAAGATAATTAGTAATGTTAATCATAAATTAATTCAATAAACATCAACTTATCAAAATGAATAATCATTAACTTATCAATATATCATATAATATGACCTATTTCGATTAAAGATCAACCCAATTGACACATCTTGTCATTCAACTCTTTGGCTCCTATCACTCCCTCTAAGATTAGAGACTCGGCTTGATGGTACACCCTTGAATTCTATATGACATATAGCTCTTGTTTTTATTTTAAAGAAGCCAAATCCTCAGTCTGTCAATGATTTTAGGCCCACTAACTTATGTAATGTTATCTATAGGACAATGTCCAAGATTCTTGCTAGCAGGCGTAGGCCTTCCCTCACTCAGCTCATTGACCCTTGCCAATATGCTTTTATTGCTGGGTGATCTATTCAGGATAATATCCTGGTGGCCCAGGAAGTTGCGCATTCTCTATCTCAGGGTAAGAAAAAAATTATATTTAAAGCCAACATTGCTAAAGCATTTGACAAAGTCTCATGATCTGCAATCCAAACTATAATGCATAAAATGAATTACCCTCCATGGTTTATTAATTGGATACTTGTATAAAGTCTGATGGATTTACTTGTTATGTTAATGGTGAAAGTTCTCCATATTTCTCATCTCATTTGGGTATCAAGCAGGGTGACCACTTGTCTCCTTATTTTTTACTCTTATCTCTCGTGTACTTTCATCTCTTATAAATCATGTTGTCAAAATCAACCATCTTATACCTTTTAGCATTAATACATTCACTCTTAGTCATTTATTATTTGCTGATAATTTCTTAATTTGCCTTAGGGCCACGGTTAATAATGCTAGAGCTATTCGTGATATATTTGAACTCTACTTTCCATCCAAGCTCTCTTCTGTCAAGAAAAATAAGATTTTACAGATTCTTGAATTAAGCAGGGCAAATTTTCTTTCACTTATTTATGAGCTCCAATTTCTTTTAAGTATGCAACTATATCTCAACATCAAGCCTTGCTTGATAAGGTTGCTTCCATAATGGTCGAGTGTAAAATGCTAAGCTTGGCAGGTAAGAGTGTCTTGGTTAAGTATGTGTTAAACTCTATTCATGTACACACATTGCCTTATGTCTATATTTCTAAAGGCCTTATCAATGCATTGGGGAAATGTTCCAGGTCATTTTTATGACAAGGTACTGGTAATAGGGTGGGTATGCATCTTATTGGCTTGTTTGTGGTGCAGACTCACCAGTTTGTTAGGGCCTGGGAATCTGGAACCTCAGGTGGATTAGATCCTCTCTTCTTGTCAAGCGAATCTTAGGTGTATTAAACAATGCTCAGGACATCTGGTCCTCTTTGGCGAGGAATAAGTATGCTTCCTTATCTCCCTGGAATGATTCTTTATGCAAGAACCCCTCATGGACTTGGAGGTTAATTACCAATGTGATTGCTGACATTAGATTTGGTTTCTGCAAACTTATTGCTAATGGCTTGACCTCATCGATTTTTTTTATCCCTGAGTTTTCACTATGCCTTTTTCTCATATGTCTACATATATTAATATTAATGTATCTCTTGAATCACTAAATGTCAGTTCTCTTATTATTGATGGTAGTTGGAACTTATCTCTTCTGAATGTCTTCTTTGGGATCTCTCTATTTGATGCTATTTTACTTATTCCTTTTTCTCCTCCCTCTGTTTCTGTCGGATGATCGGTGGGTCTAGGCTGCTGATCCTCACGCTGATGCGAGGACCTCCTTTGTGTACCACTCACTGAGCTGTCGGCTCACTCCACCACCAATATCTAGTAGGCCAACTTGGAAGCACATCTGGTCCCTTGGTATTCCACCCAAAATTAAGACTTCTCTCTGGAATCTTGCTCACTCTCGCTTGCCCAAATTTGATATGATTGCTACTTTTAGTCCAAATAATAATACTTCCTGTCCAATTTGTGGCCTTGCGACTGAAACTAACCCTCATTTGTTTTTTTATTGTTCTTTTGCTTTATATCTCTGGACCTTAATGCAACATGATTTAAGATATAAATTTTCCTTCCTTGGCACTTAGTGAGAGGGATCTTGGATCCGGGATGGATTTGACTTGGATCCTCCCTCTACGGCCAAGCTGCAATCTATCATTGCTTTCTCTATCTGAGGTCTTTGGTTAGCATATTTCGCTTCCAAATTGGTGACCATTTCAGTGGTGTGGAGATGTGCCCTGGTTGGCTCAGAAGAGTTCACCAATCCCACCATACTTGAGGCAAATTACCCCCATGATCCACTTTGGATCAGGTGGGAGCCCCTGCTGCATTCTTGGGTGAAAGTGAACTCCAATGGTTCCTTCACCAAGCCCGAGGATTCGGGAGGCGTGAAATTTATCATTCGAAATTCGAATGGAATGTGTATTTTTGCAAGTGCTCTCAGGTGTTCGGAAGGCAGTGTGTTGGGTATTGAGGCATGGGGCACGTTGGCAGGCCTTCGTCAGTGTTGGGTTCTCGGACCTATGCGGATTTGTCTTGAAATTGATTTTAATGCTTTGGTGGCGATCATTAATAAGAAGTCGAAGTGTCCTTGGTGTCTTTGGACAATTTGCATGGAGATTTGGCATCTTTCATCTCTTTAATTTTGAATATTTCAAATGTACCCATTGTTATAGGCAATGTAACTTAGATGATGATTTCCTTGCAAACAAGGGAAGGATAGCACTTTTGGATGTTTTCTAGGAGGAGTCCCCACCTCTTGCAGTCCTCCATATCATGTACTCTGACTACTTAGGGTTCCTATAATAGATAATTAGATCTTTGAAAAAAAATGACAATAATTTTTTTAGTACTTCAAAATGAATAAATAATTATCAAACTATCAAATAATTAGAATTATATAAATATTATTAGTATTTGTATTATTATAATCAGATCAGGTTTTCATGCATTAGACTTGGTCCCAATTTGGAACCCGCCAGGTATTTTGTTTGTTTGACCCGGTCTCGGCCAAATTTATAACCGCACCAAAATATTTCCCAAACAACCGGGTCGTGTCGGGTCTACCCCGGCCCGTGGTCACCCGTGCATAGTGTTTAAGAGTCTATCATGTTCTTCTCCTTGGGCTGAAGCTATGCAAGCAGCAAGTTTTTTTTATTTTCAATTATTTGGTACAAATTCCCGTTGTATCTCCTACAATCAAGGCAGTAATGTCAAGCTAAGGAATTGTCAATCAATTGAGCTGAATTTGTAAGCATTAGAGCTTTCAATTTTTGCATTGTAACTTTTTCTCATAGATTATTTTGTTTCTTATTATATTGTTCACTTGCAAAGTAATTAAGAGGATGAAAGGACAACACTCTAACATGAGAAAGAGGTGGCAGCAAGTGAATGCAGGAGGGCCTTCCTGAGCTATCGGTGGCTTGACTTTTTTTTTATTTTCTTCGGCTTAATTTATTTTATAAATAAGATAGACTTGAGTAAAATTTTATTTTTTAAATTTTGTTTTTATATAATATATATTATTTTATTAATAAATAGAGTTTAATGGGCTATCAAGTTAATTTAGACTTAACAAGACCTATCAAACTTGTATTTATTTATTAAGCTATTTTATATAAGCATGGGCTAATTAAATGTCTATCTTGATAATTGGGCTCGTACTCGAATGCATAAACTTCCTATGACATTCTTTTTATCTTTTTCAAGTGAGCATATAGTTTGCTATTAAATGTCAATGTTCACTGCACTTTTAATCCTCTTGAAACATTTTATGGGCTCCAAATCATGAGAACTTTACCATAACATAAACAATACCCTAATAACTACTCATACATAAGATTGAAAAGAAATTTTAGAAAATAGTTTAGAAGAGAATAGAATAGAGGGTTAAAGTAAATTAATGGTAAAATATCTATGAGAAATTAAAAATGAGAATTAAATGGAATTAATTTTTTTAAAAAATAATTTCAATGATTAGGTAAAGGGCTGACCTATATGGCGAGAGTACAAAATACGTTGAAGGCCCGAAGAGGAGTTCTCCAACCAAAAAATATCATGACTCGATAGTCCCAGATTGACAAGATAATATGCAACATTGTTTGTTTTCCTAGGATAACATATACATTTGAAATTCATAAAAAAAATAGAATGAATGGTGTATCTCAGCAAAAATTGACCACAGACGCCAATTGTTTATGATGTTGACAATGGTAGATGAATCAAATTTCAGGATAATGTTCGTGATCCTAAGTTGTTTCCCCATCCTAAGACTAGAAGGACACCATGTGCTTCAGCCTGCAATGTTGAAGAAGAGTAACACTTGTATGCACCTGCAGCAAGAAGATCAGAATTAGTATTGCGTATTAAAAATCCTACATCATCAACCTATGATTGACGACAAAAGGTGTCGTTAGTATTTAATTTAGCTCATTGTGCATGCGAGGGCTCCATCAGACAAGCAGAAGGTCTAGGGGTATTGAATGTGCATGTGTGCGAAAAGTCTCAGTATAATAGGTGGTCTCATATTCATAATATCACGCCGGGATTTAGTCCCAAATCGTCGAGTGGTTTCCATCTTAGATGTGAAATGGACTTCATTTCTATGCAGATTGCCAAAGGGTGAGAGCAATAAGGGTATGTAAACAATGTTAGGAATCAACAACGAGGTTTGCACCCTTCAGTACCTAATCTCCCCCAATGCATGTAGACATGAAAATAAAATTATGATGAAGACTTGTTTGAAAGGTGTCTAAATGCTTCTAGAATCAGGACAAGGAAGAGGTGTTCATTTGTTTCAAGTGTGAACCCACACATAGGACATAGGTTGTTTACATTGAGGTTGAAGTGCAACAAGAGAGATTGAGCACGCAATCTATAGTGAGTTAATTTCCTTAAGAAGATTTTGATTTCATGTGGAATTTTGAGGTTCCAAATCTTGATCCAATTGGGCCCTCCATACCTCAGCGGTAAAGACGATTGGCGACATAGTGTATAATAGATATATTTGGACCTAGCCTCCCCATGGAAATCATAGGTTTAAACCCATTTGTCATTCTTGGCATGTGAGATAAAGATAGATAGAATATAGTTAACAATTGTATCACTAAAGCAATTATGTAGCATTGGTAGATTCGAGTTACTATCATCCAACATTAGATCCACAATAGACATATCAATGAGTAGCATTTGCATATTTATATAAGTAGGCATCAAAATTAAGGGTGTACATAATATTCATGAATCCATTACAATATTTGTATCCTGACCATTACAATTTTAAGGCTATGCTTTATATTTTGCTACACTTTAAGGATCATACACCAACACTAGGAGACATTAGATTGAGAGCTATAAGGTGTGATGTACATGGCCCCCATAGCATAGTTGGGGATAATGTCAAGCACATATTTAATAAGTGTAGTCTCGCTAGCCATGTTAAAGGTGTTAGCCTGTCACCCCTCAATACACCTAGTAGTTTTGTCCATTAGAGATTGTTGTTGCGCCCTAGTGATATATTTGTGAGATATAAGTGCATCTAAGTAGGGAAAAGGAAAGGTGCCTTGAGAAATGTGTAAGATCGACGAATGATGGTTTATTTTCTCCTGCTATTCAACCTTCTAGGGAGATAAACCTCTAATTTTTGTGGGTTAAGGGGTTGATTAGTAAGGTTATAGTAAGATTTAAGTGTATATATGAAGCATTTACATTCCTTAATGGTTGCAGCTGCAACAACCATTATTAGTAAATCATTACCATAAAACATATGACTAAGAGAGGAGGATTGCAGTTTGAAAGACATCAAAGCAATGAGGCAACAACATCATTCATAAGTGTAGAGAAAACTTGAGAAATAATAATGAAAAGGTAAAGGGAAAGTGGATCCCTTGGTGGATGCCACCGTGTCTATTACAATATGGAGAGAAAATGCCATTAATATGATAAGAAAAAAGAGGAAATTCAACACAGTTCATAATCCATTCAATGAATATATAGGGATAATTTATACAATGTATATAATTTTTTATGGCATTCCAATTGACTCTATCAAAAACCTTAGTCATATCAGCTTTAATGATCATAATTTTCTTTCTACCCTTGTTCATTGAGTGTGTGATTTCTTGTGTCAGCAAAATGTTGTCATGTATGGATCGATTACGAAGAAACATCAACTGCTATTATCAATTAAGGAGGATAAAGTAGGCTTAATTCTCAAAGTAAGAATCTTGGAAGTAACCCTATATATTATGTTTCAAAAGGTTATGGGTCTCTAATCAGTTACCTTAGTTGGATTTGGCTGTTTTAGCATGAAAATTAAAGCAATATGAGCCCAATGAGGGATTTAGTATGAAAAAAAATGTTTGGATTTTAGATGTGATGTCCTGTCCTATAATGTCCCAATAGGCCTTTTAGAATTCAAACATGAAGCCATCTAACTCAGAGGCTTTGCTCGGAGAAAGAGATGAGAGAATGCTTCTGACCTCCTTCTCAGTAATGGGGGCAACTAAATGATCATGCCAATAGCTATCTAGTTCAGGTAAAGCAGGCCAGGAGGATATGGCAATGGTTGGCTGAGAGTTAGGTTGTCATAATGTTCAGTAATGATTAACAAAAACATCAAGAATGTCACAACTGTTATCTAATTTAACACCAAGGGACACTTCTAGAGTTTGAATCATGTTGTTTCTATGTCTAATCATTGTGTTGAGGTGAAAAAATCTTGTATTCTTGTCACCATCCCTTATCCAATTTACTCTTGATTTGGACCAGCATTGAAGATGATACATAGATCTTAAAGTACTTAGTTCTTGATTAGTGAGTATATGGTTTTCATCTTTAAGTTCAATAGAGTTAATTTGATTTTTAACATCCGTAATCATGTCCTCTAACCTGCCTAGAGAGTGTTTGTCCCAGGAGATGGTCTTGTCACACGATGCAATGCATTGTAGATGGAGGTACCCCTCGAACTATGATTCCAGACATCAATAATAATTTGTCTAGAACCAGAAGGTTTCATATTTAAACCTTTTATGGTTTGCGTGCTTTGAAGTTTGTGTTGAGTATAATAGTATAATGATCAGGCGCACATCTGGTGAGAGTGTTAAGACTAAGGGATGAAAATTTATCTACCAATGAGTATTGTTTAGATTTCTCAGTAAATTAATGGATCTAGTTAACTTAACGGGCGACCATCTTTCTTATCCGTAGGTTGAATACAAGAAAGATGCGCACAATTATTATTATTATTTGCTCTAACATCAGGTAAATTACTCGCATAGAATAGACACACGTAATAAAAAAAGAGATACTAACTTATTCCTATATATGATATTCTAACTAATGTTAAAACATTAAAAAAGGTTCATTAAATAGTTAACTTGCAAATAATAAATAATAAATTAATTATGTTTCTTTAATGATATAAATGTTCAATAATAATAATAATTTCACATAATTAAATTATGAGAAAGGGAAATATGTAACATTTCCTTTTGTTAATATTATTTTATGTCCTAGGTGGTAAGTACCAAAAGTTTTTGTGTAAATAAGATATCGACAAACCAAAATATTTTTGATAAAAAAGTTTAAACATAATTTTACCATATAATTCAATGGGTAGAATTATCTAATTAAATTAGTTAGACTTGATAGCAATTTACGTCCGGATCACTGTTCAATACCTTATTTAACTTGGATATCTTGATAATCTTAAAATCAAGCATATCACTAGAGATAGAAAGCAATTCAGATCGAGTCTATTTTTTCTTTTGGATTTTTGAAAATTGAAAAACGTCATATATAAGTCCACTTAGAAAAAATGCATCCTCTAATGGAATTTTAAAAAAAAAATTTGGGCCATAATATGATGATATTTTAAATGCTAGTACAATAAAATAAAATTTAACATAAATACATTCAATATTATAACTAAAGGGGTGTGCTGCGCTGCAACTCGCAACGCTGCACAGCCCCCATCGTCCGATCTGTGAGCGCACAAAATTTACACGCTGAGCGTGCAGCAACCCTTACAACGCTGGCCCATTTTAACTTGTTTGGATACCTTGGTTGCCGCTCGCTCATTTTAACTTGGGATGCCTTTCAATTCAATCTCTTGGATTCGGTTCCTCAATTTCTTTGGATGCCCACGCATTAATTAATGGACAACAAACCGAAAAAACTGCGTGGCTCGCACGTTATGCTCCATCGCTTCCATTATTTTATCACTTTATTCAATCAACCAAATACTTACATCTCACTTGGATCACCTTTTTCGCGCCCAGTTCAATCGACAGACAGTCGGAGGCGGCAAACGCCTGGACATGGCGGCGGACGAGCAAAAGCAGCGATTCTTCTGGGGAGACAACCCTGATAACGAGGATGATTACTACGCCTCTCAGGGCGTCCATGTCACCTCCTCCTACTACACCTCCCCACGGGGCTTCACCCACTTCACCCGCTCCTGGCAGCCGCTTCCGTCCCCGTCCGCGCCGCCGCCGCGCGCCCTCGTCTGCATGATCCACGGCTACGGCAACGACACCAGCTGGACCTTCCAGTTCACCCCCATCTTCCTCGCCCAGCGCGGCTTTGCCTGCTTCGCCCTCGACCTCCCGGGCCACGGCCGCTCCCACGGCCTTCAAGGTTTCGTCCCCGACGTCCCTACCGCCGTCGACGACTGCCTCTCCTTCTTTCTCTCCATCCGGCGCTCTTCACCGCAGTTCCGCGCCCTCCCGGCCTTCCTCTACGGTGAGTCAATGGGCGGCGGTTTCTGCCTGCTGCTCCACCTCCGGCAGCAAGACGGATGGCCAGCGCCGGAAGACGCCTGGGCCGGCGCCGTCCTCGTGGCGCCAATGTGCAAGATCTCCGACCGCATCCGCCCCCTTTGGCCCGTGCCTCAGATCCTCAACTTCGTCGCCAGGTTCCCCCCGACGCTGCCCGTCGTCCCCACGTCCGACCTCATGGACAGGTCGGTGAAGGTGGATGAGAAGCGGGCCCTGAAGGCGAGCAACCCACGGCGGTACAGAGGGCGGCCGCGGCTTGGCACGGTGGTGGAGCTGATGAGGGTCACGGACCAGCTCAACGCGCGGCTGGCGGAGGTGACCATCCCTTTCATCGTCCTGCACGGGAGCGCCGACGTGATCACCGACCCGGACGTCAGCCGCGCGCTCTACGACGCCGCCGGCAGCATGGACAAGACCATCAAGATCTACGAGGGGATGGTGCACTCGCTCGTGTTCGGGGAGACCGACGACAACGTGGGCCTGGTGCGGAACGACATCCTCTCGTGGCTGAACGAGAGGTCCGAAGAAGGAGGCGCCAGGCGCAGAGACTAGTTAACCATATTATTTATTACGTCTATCTGCTGCATGCTTTATTATCATATGATCACACGAATAAGAATCCGGCCGCTAAAATGACTGCACAAGGTCGTATGAACACCATTGTATTTGATACTCCACCTGTAGACCAGGCTCCATATATTTTTGTTGGCCACATCGATCGTTAGGGCGCCCATGCATCGAGTCTCCTCTAATTTTTTACCTCTTTTTAGATTTTATGTACGTACTAGTCTGGTGATTGTAGAGAATTTAGCTAAACCAGATAACTCTTAACAAAAAGCTAATATTACAAAGAAAGATAGTACGTAAACTTTTCATACAACTTCGCACACTCTACTACACGTCTACACCCTACTCCTCACTTACTCCAAAAAGCTCCCTATCAGCTACTTAAGACCTTCTACACTCAAACACTCACATCTTCTCTCTTGAACTCAAAAGGTAATGCACTCAACTCTCTGCTGCTGGATCTCGGGTACAAATAAATACTAAATCTTACTCGGGGGAATAAGTGAACTTAGTTCGAATGTTACACGTCGAAGAAAGTGCATTTCACGATTATGAATTGCTTAATTCAAATGATAACAAATTGATCCCCGACTACTCGGGACGTTGACGATATATGTGGCCATGAAATAAATGCTCATACAACTTAGCATCTTATTCTCATTGATGGATAAAGAATAGTGAACACTACGTAACTTAGCATCTTATTCTAATTAGGTATATACGTAGAGCTTGAATAATTCGGAAAACAGATAAGCTGATAAAAGATCGAGAAACTGCAAAAAATAATCAGTAGATCACTATAAAGGGGACATCGATCTTGAAGACTTCAACATGAGCAGCCTTGTTACAATTAATATATAGGGACCGTTCATGCGCAGTTTGAACAGCACTCGAAGATTAGGATATTGGCCTTCATCAAAAGACAAGCAGTCGGTAAATAGATTAGGGTTCTAGAGGGGAAGTAATGTTGCCAAATGAAACAAGATCGAAACATAGACTATTTACGATAAATTGAAAACTATATATGTGCAAAGTAAAATAAAGTAAAGTCATGACTCGTAACCTCGGCCATTTGAGATCTTGTTAATCCTTCGCGTCCACATCAAATATTTGGTTGTAACCACCTTACAAATTTAGCTTGCGTGTGATAGGCTCGTTCCATAAGAAATCACTTATGGCCCATTAGCTAAATGGACTGAGCCCTCATTCCTTAGGAGTTGGCTCATCAACAAATCTTAAATTTTCCAATTCATTTGAAGGTCCCAAGGAGATGGGGGAAGGGACCTTAGCCCAATACTTTTGGAAAAAAAAAGGTTAATGTTTTGAGTCTTTGAGATGTTCTTTTTGTTTGAACATAAGAAAAATATTATTTGCTTATGTGTTTGCATCATCGAATTTGTAAATATTTTTTAATTAACCTTAACATAATTGTTCAAAAAGAAAAATAAAAACACTTAAACACTAAGATTATAGTGGAATCAGGGACGACCGAAGTACAACTAGAGGGCCTTGACCAAATAATTGTGAAAAAAATATTTCAAAATATTAATTGCTTACGAACAAGGGTTTGAATGGAATGATAAGTTGTTCCTCCTCGTTTAAGCAAATATCGAGTTCGAATGCAGAATATTTTTATTAAGAGCCTCACATGTCACCGACAAGTACACGACTCAAGGCGATCTATGCCGAATTAGTTGAGTTCGATGGTGGGCCGGTCTTTCAACCTGTGATCAATGTGTATAATCGTTAACGTCACGCGAATTGAACAGTCGACATCGCTTTCCAAATACAGACGACTGATTACCGAAAAAAATTAACTGCTTATATGTATGCAACATTATGATTTTCTAAATCAACTTTTGCTGACTATACAATATAGGCCGACCAAGTGCGTGAAAATAAATAAATGTATCTTTTTTCTTAAATAATAATACTATACAATATGGGCCGACCAAGTGCATGAAGGGGATTGTTCTTATAATAAGATTCCATGCTCTATTTTCAAAACTCTTTTGTGAATTTGATCCCTCCTTAATGATTATGTCATCCTTCAGCTAATCAAAATAAGTGATACTTTTGAAATTAATTAATATGCACGATGTTTATTTACTTACTAATATTTGAGATAGGATTTAGTTCTATGAAATTAAATCTAGACCATGAAAAGAACCAAAAAATTAATTTTTAAAATGAACCACTTAATATTAAATATATGTATTAATTTTTTTAGGTTATCTTAATATTAAAATTTATGTAGTAATTATATATAATTTAGTTTAAGAACTAAAAAAAACTTTAACCTGTAAGTTTTAGTTATCTACAATATGAATACAAAAGTCATTTAATGCGAAATATTCAAATATTTTACGGGTGCGATATTTTGAATTAATGAATTGCAAAAGTGACTGATATCTGCTTACCTGAATTTAGCTTATGTAGATCACTTGACAACCACTTCACATAAAAATATACTTGACATAGTCATTAAATTCTTTAAAAGAAATACACCATTGGTTGCTCCTAATGATTAAGCGGGGTAAACATTTCGGTGCTTGTATTAGTTGATTATATAAGAGAAAAGACATGATAAAACGATGTGCAAATGGTAACCATTTATGCATTTAGTGGCTTAGAACCAAAAGGTTTTCTCTCCGGATTTTTAACCTGTCGATCGACAAAGTATTAAATTTTAAATTGAGGCTCGAAATTAAATATATAGGAATTCAAAATAAAATTGGGAATTGGAGACCACTATTTTTTTTTTCAAGATCTTAACGAGCATCCAGACGAAGCATGCAAACAATAGGAGGCTGAAATAGGATCCCGAAAACCAATCTTGTCATCAATAATTTTTTAGTCTACTCTTTTTTTAAGTCAATTCCTTATAAGGATAATGTTGAGCATACCATTAATTGAATCTTTTTAAAACATTTTATATTAATAAAAAAATCGAATTGGAACCCAACGGACCCAACAATCTCTTTATAATTGAAAATATAAATCCCTCTGTGTGACAGCATCTCAGCTTTTACCTTTTTCTGAAATATGTCTATGACTGCAAAAGGTAAACTGATTTGTGTCGTTCGTTCTATCATACAATCATGAAAGGAGAGGGCCCCCGAAGACAAAAAAAAAAAGTACAGCATTCATATCCTACCATTATTATTTCTTTTCTTTTTGAAGAATGCCAAATTACTACAGTAGTATACGTATTCATGTGTTTGCTGTATAGGTACGTGTATTATACGCGAACAGTGAAAAGCGAGTATATAATTTTTTGGGAGAGTTCAAATCTTGTTCGAACCCTAATTAGTAATTACAGCTTTTCCCTTAAGTTTCCCATTAATGAACGTTAATTCTTCTTTTTTTCCAAATAAAAAAAGTCTTTTCTCTTCTCAACAATTGACACGAAAGATAATGGTTTTTTGTCTTCTGAAATAACCAGAAAGTGAGGGGCACTACTACTACTACTACTACTAATAATAATAATAATAATAATAATAATAATAATAATAATAATATAGCTGCAGCTTGCCGACTTGTACTACCGCAGCTTCTATGTCCCACATCATTTGTCTATATATATAAACTAGCAGATAGCATCGAGCCATCGCCCATCGACCACCACCATCAACTAGGAGTGAGCGCAGAGCGAGATTGCAAGATTATTAGCAAAGCTGATCAAGTAGGCTAACAGCTTGCCAGATCTCCATGACCGTCGAGGTGGAAGGAGCAGGCGCCGCGGCTGCAGCAGCAGCGGCGGCGGGAGAAGAGGAGAAAGCGCTAGGCATGGAGTGGCGGGACGACAAGGACGAGGACGTGGTCGGATGGTTCGAAGGCGTCGCGGAGAACGCGGGGATGGTGCAGACCCAGACGCTCCGCCGCATCGTCGAGCGGAACATTGGCGCCGAGTACCTCCAAAGATGGCTCGGGGCAGCCGTCGGAGGCCGGTCGCCGTCCTTCTCCTCCTCGTCGTCCTCTTCTTCCTTGTCAAGATTAGTCCACGACATGGACCCGGCGGAGCTGGAGGCCCTCTACAGGGCCTCGGTCCCTCTGGCCTCCCATGCAGACCTCGACCCCTACATCCAGCGGATCGCCGATGGGGATTCCTCGCCCCTCATCACACAACAACCCATCACCATGCTCTCCCTCAGGTATTCATATATATATTTCACACGCATGCCTGATGCATCCTCCACCTCCATGACTACCTTGCGGTCTGCTACCTGAAGCTGATCCCCCCTCGTTCTCATGATCAGTGCGTCTGGTTGTATGTCTGTCACAAATGTATATATATCATGACCACGTACACATCCCATTCATTCTTAGTACTAATCTTGGGCCGCTTGCTCTCAGTAGCTAGTACCACTATTCAGAGCATATCTATCGAGTAACTGATGCTTGCTGAAGCTGTGCCCGATACATGTGAATATATGACGTCATAATGAATTTGATCAGCTGCACATATAGAACTTACGTAAATGTATTATCCGCATCATCATTCGACCGAGTAAGGAAATTTAGTACTGTATATTGCATCATATTATATATTAAGTACATCGCATACTCTGTTTGCAGTTCAGGAACTACAGATGGAAAACCAAAGTACGTGCCTTTCACTCGATTTAACTCTCGGTCCACTCTGCAGATCTTTAGCCTGGCCGCAGCATATAGATCAAGGTGAGCACGTACATCCGTGCAAAGCAAACATATGCATATATCGATAACTTATCTGCGATCAACCACCAGTTAATAGATTAAATACTTGGTGTATTTATCAGACCACTTCCCATAAGACCTGGAGGAAGAATCCTGGAGTTCATATACAGCAGTAAACAGTTCCGCACCAGAGGAGGGATCGCCGCAGGGACGGCCACCACGCATTACTACGCCAGCGAAGATTTCAAGACGAAGCAAAGGAAGACGAACTGCTTCACATGCAGCCCGCAAGAAGTGATCTCCGCCGGGGACTACAAGCAGTCCACCTACTGCCACCTCCTCCTGGGCCTCGTCTTCTCGGATCAGGTGGAGTTCGTCACCTCCACCTTCGCCTACAGCATCGTGCAGGCTTTGGCCACCTTGGAGGAGCTCTGGGAGGAGCTATGCGAGGACATCAGGGACGGGAAGGTCGGCTCCCGGGTCACCCTGCCGAAGGTGAGGAAGGCGGTGTTGGAGAGCATGGGGGGCGCTGACGCGCCTAACCCGGCTCTCGCCGCGGAGATCGAGAAGGCGTGCGAGGGGCTCAAGCGCCGTGGTTGGTGGGGCGTGATACCGGAGCTGTGGCCTAATGCCAAGTACGTCTACTCGATCATGACAGGATCTATGCAGCCTTACTTGACGAAGCTGAGGCACTACGCAGGGCGGCTGCGACTGGTGTGTGCGGATTACGGATCCACGGAGAGCTGGATCGGGGTGAACTTGGACCCCCTGAGCCCTCCAGAGAGGGTGTCCTTCACGGTCGTCCCAACCTTCGCTTACTTCGAGTTCATCCCACTCTACAAGCAGCAGCAACTGGACGGCGGCAGCGACGGCGCGTTACAGATGTCGGACGACTTTGTGGAGGGGACGCCATTGCCACTGTCCCAAGTCAGCGTCGGCCAACAGTATGAAGTTGTCCTCACTACCTGCACGGGTACACGACAAATTCAACCACCCCCACCCCCCCTCTCTCCTCTCTCTCTCTCTCTCTCTCTCTCTCTCTCTCTCTCTCTCTCTCTCTCTCTCTCTCTCTCTCTCTCTCTCTCTCAACTCTGAATCACGGGTTGAATGATTGACCTGGTAGAATGTTACTTTTCCTTGCATTATAACTATCTATTTATAGTAATGATATTTTCTTTTATTATGAAAGTAAATCAAAATTCAATAAACTTTAATCAACATCATCAAACATTAAAAATTACATTTATTTTCTCGTAATTATTTTTTCCACATGTATGACTGTACCATAAAATTAAGTCACGATTTAAGAGAGCTCTACTTTAAAAATAGAATTTAAATGCTTAGTCTTTTGAAAAAGCATATATATTTTTAGTTCAAACCTTAGTGGCACATGGTCCCTTATCATGATCATTGTGCCGAGGGCAGGAAAGCAACCGACATCCATAATCGATTATTGCGCAATGGAGATGAGTTTGTTTCTTGCTTTGAGTAAAAAAAAAAGGGATTTCTTTTTCTAAACTTGCACGTACATGAACTACGAACCATAACTTTCTCATATGGCATCTTGATTTACACGTCGCACATAATCATTATTCATATTATGAAATTAAATTCCAAGGAGATGGGGCTTTGTTTCCGATGGATAAGTGCATAAATAGATAATTATTGATTCAATAAATCAATTTGTGTTATATATATCATATATTGTATATTTGTTTGCTTGCAGGAATTCTCGGACACCATATATATGCATCCACTTTGAATTGTCATATATGCAAAGTTGATGGGCCACCTACCTACTTACTGTACATGGTTTATCGTCTTGCATTAGACTTTAATTAAACGTAACATGCATGCATCTGTCTGCATTTATTCACACGTACCTATAGATCAGATGCAGTTAAGAGTCTTAATTGAGATAAACATTTGGACATATTCATGATTGCATATTATTTGTCTTTTACGCCCGTTGCATAAAATGCAAGTATGGCACCATTATATTTTTGTCTTGCATTTTCGTAATGACCGGTACTTAGATCTCTATTTTCAAGTGAAATGGAGCAAAGAAAAAGACTACAATGTGCACGCATGTACGTATTGTTATTAAATCTGTTAATATAAGTTCTGCTTAATTAATTGGGAGGTTAATATATTTATTTCAGGTCTCTATAGGTACAGGTTGGGGGATGTAGTGGAGGTTGCAGGATTCTACAGAGGGACCCCGCAGCTGACGTTCGTGTGCCGGAGGAAGCTGATCCTGACGGTGAACATCGACAAGAACACGGAGAGGGACCTCCAGCTGGTGGTGGAGAAGGGTTGCAGGCTCCTGGCCCAGGAGTCTAGGGGCGCCGCCGAGCTGGTAGACTTCACCAGCCACGCGCAGACGGCCAGCCACCCGGGCCACTACGTGATCTACTGGGAGGTCAAGGGCAGGGTGGAGGACGCCGTCCTCGAGGTCTGCTGCCGGGAGATGGACGCGGGGTTCGTGGACGCCGGCTACGTCTTGTCCCGGAGGACCAACTCCATAGGTCCGCTGGAGCTGCGGGTGGTGGCTGCCGGCACGTTCAGCAAGATACTGGAGCATTACATCGGCAACGGCGCGGCCATGAGCCAGTTCAAGACGCCGAGGTGCACCAGAAACCAGGTCCTGCTGAAGATACTCGACTGCTGCACCGTCAAACGATTCCGGAGCACGGCGTACGGGCGCGGATGATATTGATCGATTCTTATGATGAGACCAGCAACTGGCCGCTCGCATGCTGCGTATACGCGTGCAAAATAAACAGTCGATTGTTCAGTTGCCCAACTCTATTATTGAGGGAACTGTAGATATGTAGCCCAGAATTGCAAGTCCAATCACATGGATATTTCAATGTTGCTCTTTACCGGGAACAAGAGGTCGCGAGTTCTCGTGACCTCCCTTTGTAATTGAAAAGAAAAAAAAAACATTGCTGTTTACCACAAACGACTCGTTTTGTTTGAATGCAAGTTTGAATTAAAGATCCATATATAGTCCGTGAGTAACTTAGAATTTTGTTAAGTTCAAAGCTAACCTTACAATGATGAAGCAACAGCTACTTCAACCTTGTATCTATAAAAGTTTCAGTCTCCATTTATCTTGCTTGAGGCTTTTACCACAAACTTCTCGATCTTATTCTTCGGAGTGTTCCAGCATTCGGGGTAGTTACAGCAAGCATTCATGGTGGCATTCATGGTGAGCGCTAGGTTTAAATCATAGGATGTGGCATTGGTGCTTGGCATTGTATATAGGTCAGATTTCCCTTGGAATGATTGTAGTGAATCTCAAGTGCATCTCTAGAAGAAACAACTTAAAATCTTATTTATAGATCATAATAATAAACATGGAGGTAAATCATATTTAGAGATCATGTATCATAGGTAAATATGAGTTGGAGATAATTGTGCTTTAGATATTCCCTTGCAATTCAGTATGTAAAAAAATAAATAAAAGCATCATAAATATCAAGATGATAGACAAAAAGATATATCATGATATATCATCAACATAGTATCATAAGGAATAATAGGAATGATCACATGAGTATACGTGAATAATTATGAAAGACAACATATTAATATGAGATCAGAAAAGATCATAAATAATCATCATAAAGAGGACAAAAGCTATTCATCATCAGCACAAGGAATATTTTATTATTAATAAGATTTCCTCTTTATTGTCTTATAATTCATTTTTGATTTATTGTGGGGTATCTCTCAATTCATAAAATATATTTCAACTCGTGAGTAAGTGTATTTCAAGTCCAATAAGGTGTAAGAAGAAATAAAGTTATCAAGATCTCGACGTAGATCTTAATATCTTATGATTTTGCAATCTTATGACCACTAACCGATCTCAAGCTTATATTTATAATCTTATGTGTAAGATCTCGATTTTAATTTTGGCCACACTATCTTACAATATTATCCGATCTTATAAGATCTCATATGATGAATATAATTATTTAAATATTAATAGAACTATATATTTATAGCAATATTAATTGATTTATATAAAGTTTAATATATTTTCTGTTTTAATATATTTTGACATAATTTTTCTTAACAACCAATAAAAATATGACTAAGTGAGATGTATATTTTATTATTTAAAATACGAAAAATAATCAAAATAACATTTATTATTTTTAAGATATATATTTTATTAATAAGTAAGATATGATGATTCTCGATTTGATCTTATGATCTTCGATCTTAGAAATCTTCCCAAATCTTATGTAAGAACCCGATCTACCTTAAGGAGGAGTAAACTCCCTCCCAGCTGGCTATCGTTAATTGATCATCATAAGAATTCTTCATTTACATTTATGCTTTTTATCATGCAACTTTAATTATTTTTATTAGGACATAATGGACATGAGAATGATAAAAAATCATGAGATCATAAAATCAAGGGTCCTAAATGACGGTCATCATTGTAATTGTATGAGACTTAAAGCAGCGCTACGAAATAAGATTATGAAGAGCAATTAGAAGTGCATATACATAATCATCATCATCATAATATAGATTAGGATTACATGAATAAGGGGGCAAATAGACATAAAATCATTATAACATAGTCAAAACTCTCGGGATGAGTGTGAGGGTCTTGCCTTTCAAAATTTTGTATGGGAACCAGGTCGAGCCATCAAAAACCCAAGTGGGGCCTCTACTTTTGTAGGTTGGGCGCCAAACACATTGCATGATCTCTTTTCTCTTGGAATCCAAGTCGGGGGGCTATCAGAAACTTAGACCGAGTTCATCCTAGACCAAACCTCAAAGAGGTCGGCCATGAAGAATACGAGTCGAGTTGTAGAGAACTCAGTCCAGGTGGTGAGAAATTCGGGTCGGGTTCTAGAGAACTTGAGCCGAATTTTGTCATTTGAAAATTGCGCAAAAATGCAATGGCATTTTAGATCACCCTTTCAACAATTTTACAGCATCATCCATCATCATATGAAATTAAGTTACAATTAAGTGTAGTCCAGAACAATCATCATCATGCTTCAAGTCATACCTTATGAAGTTTCGGACAAGAAACTATTACATTCTTCCTCTTCCTCCGGTCATTTCTCTCGGTATTGGTATCAATCGTCGATGTCCGCGTCCTTTGGTTGCTCTCCTGTAGGGCGGCGGATCAGGTGTGGGAAAGAGAGGGACTCGAATGAGAGGAGACAAAGGTGGTGCACATAGAATGTGGGATCATTAAGGGTTTCGGTTGACCCATATATTTATAGAGAAAAGGAAAATTTTGAGTTGGGGTCAAATTTATTTCCTTCTTATTTTCATATTCTTGTTTCCATTTTTTTTCTTTTCCTTTTTTTCTTGTTACTGCCTAGGTATTACAGTTTAAATGTAACAGAGTTCAAATATATGTTCATTCTTAATACTCTACATGATAGGCTAAATCTACCGAAGCAAAGTGTTAAACTTATAAATACAAAATAATATTACTTCAAGTAGCTTAAATTTTTTTATAATTGATGATGTACAATTCTCTAATTATTTAACGAGTTGTATGGCCGAGTCACAGTGATTTAATTTTCGACGTGTGATTTCTTCCGCAGTCAAATGAAAATGGTTAGTAAGAAGTATGAACTAATATTTATTGGCAATTAGCAAAATTTTTAATTTCTGAAGTTATTAATTTGGCTAAGAGATATCATTCTAATAGTGCCCCAATATTAGATTAATCTAATAATCCAGACGCTGAGGAATCCTAGATCAATTACAAAAAAAAAAGATAAATTTTGATCGGAATCGGATCACTTGTTCCCATCCGATTAAATTTTGATCGGCTATCCGAAATTTAAACTCCGTTCAAAAATCGATCCTGGTCAGATTCAAGAAGGGATCATCTAGGATTGATCGAAACCAATTGTCCCAATTTAATATAAATTTTATAAAAAAAACTTTAAATAAATTAATAAAATATAAATATATTAAGTATAATGACTTTAAATCTCTCATTTGACTTTTCTTATTATCAATAAGATCATTTTATACCTTTTATATTTAAAAATGTTATAATATGATGTATAAGTAATACATACTTAATATTTTATAATATATATATATTATAACATAAATATATATAGAGATATATATTCAATTTTTTAATTCCGATCTCGATCCGAAATAAGCATAAATTTTAATAATCAGACTCATTTCCAACTCAAATATAATATCAAATGGAAAATACTTTGGGAAAATCGGATTGGATCGGGTCTACTTACCCCCAGCAAAAAGAAGAAAAACGATACGATACGTGTGAAGTCCGAGGCAGCGTCGTTGTCGAGATCTTGAGATAAATACTAAAACGGTCTAACAGCACGTAAAACCAAGTTTTAGTGCTCGGATTTTGACCACTAAATCGTGTATTGTCGGTCGAACGAATCCGATGATTATAATAATTATTATTATAGTACATGGGCAAGAAAGACATGCATCATGTAATTGGTCGATCGTTGGACCGAACAATTGGAAAATTAATTCCAATGGGCTCGCTCTCGTGTGCGTAGCGTGCATAATTAAATATTTGATACGCACCAATAGGAGGTGTTCGTACTTTGAATATGGATTCACATTTTTTTTTAAAGTCGTATGAATAATGAATCATAGAGATTGAATTTCAGACATGTGAAGTAACGACCACAATTTTTTAGAGTTGTAAAAATAATATTTTATTATTTATTTTGAGAAAAATGACCATTAATATTATTACAATAAATAATTCCGAAAATAAAGGAAAATAGGGGAGGAGTTTAATTAAGGATAAAATGTATTATGGGATATTTATTTAAATTCAGAATTATTTAATTACTAAAATAAATCAAAATTATTAAAAAAGATTAATTAAAAGATTAAATTTGATTAGGATTGTAAGTTATAGATGGATTGTAAGTTATAAATAAATTTTTAGAGTCGATCGTCAAAAGAGTTTTCCTCTTTATGGGTTCTTGGTGTCCGACGACAGAGGCATGGTAAGACATGATTCAACGTCGAACGGCTACGAGGTACGCAGGGGGATCCGTAGGTTCTTTGATTATTTTTTATTGGGATTACTATTGCTACGTGATAGTTAAGAAAAAAAATAAATTACTTAACGGCCGAAGAAAAAAAGAATTGCTCCAAAAAAAAGGGGTTCGACCAACAATATCTCGGTGCCGAAGGAGAAAGAAAAAAAAATAGTGAAAACAAAAAGGATGAGAAGCGTGGCCGTGGCGTTAACTAATCTGGAGAGAGAGAAAATGAATTAATAGAGAGAGAGGGGATTATGGCAAAAAGGAAAAAAAAACATGCGTGCAGGGTGACGTGGAGAGAGAGAAAAAGTAAAAAAAACGGGATTAATTGCCATGGGGAAGGAAGGAAACATCACTTTAATTCATTTATGATTTTTCTGATAAGGAAAATTATTTGTTGAGTTCCTCGACTAGCAAGGAAAAAAAAGATTTTTGCCGAAGGCATGGAGAGAGAAAGTGATAGGCAAAAGGAAAAGAAAATGGGGAAAGCGCGAGATGTATAGGAGAGAGGAAAATAAAAATGAGAGGAAGAATTGGATTCCTCTCTCAGCCGAGAAAGGAAGTAAAAATAAAAATATGGGAAAAATAAAATTAGGCGGCACGAAGTTATTGTTTCATTTTTTGGGCTTCGAATTTTAGAAAAAAAATTATTTTATTATTTTTTTCAGGAAATTAAATATAAGAGGAATAATGGAGATGTCGAGAGTTATTCTTTTAGCAATTTTAGTATTAGTATATTTTGATTATCTTGCTCTTATTATTATTTGAATATGATATATTGATTTCGTTATTATTGATTGTCATGATAATATGGTTATCATTTCTGATTATATATTATCATACCTGATCATACATATCATCATCATAGTTGATTATATTTTATTACCATATCAAATCTTATCATGGATTATGATACTGATCCAGTAGTATTTCTGATTGGGTCTTGTTTCATCTAAATTAAATTGCTGAAAGATAGACGCCTTAGGTAAACAAGATAAAAGCTGAAAGCTGCTGGATCTCCATGTTCTCCGATTGTCTCTAAGCCCCCGGGCCATATTGTTATTGAATTGAATTGAATGGGGCAAATAGTGGACCTAAAGGTTTGAGACGTCATCATCCTTTAGAGAATCTATAGTTGTCCTGTGTTTGGTCATGGTCCCCCGCCATTCACGAATAATTGTTAGCGCTATATTGTTGGGTGGCTTGCCGTGGCACTGATCCCCCACTGACCTACATGAAAGAGACATAGAGTTTCCCATAATTGACTGAGCGCTCTCATTGAATTGGATAACTCCGAACATTATAAATTGAATTGAATTAAATTAAAATCGAATCGAATTGAATTGGATTGAAATCGAATTGAATTGAATAGATCATGGTCATTTGGATACTGGCGTTGACTGACATTGCCTCCGTCTATTGAATCGAATGGAATTGGTATTGACCAATGACCAATGACCATTGATATTGAATTGAAAATTGTTAAATTGAATAGTGTCATAGTGATCAGACATTTAATTGCTAAATTAATATTGATCGATCATCTGATTTTTTTCTGATTCTTCCTATTGATTTATGACTTTATTGTCCTATTGTTATATTGAATCATCGATCCAATTGATTAGGCAATTATTAATTGCTATCTCTATTGATTGGTCTTTTGACCATAACTTGATATAGTTGCTCATATTGATAAATCGTTATATTGTAAATTGATTATTGTATTGATTGCTCAATTGACTCATCATTGATTATATCTTATTTTCGATTGAGCATATTAATTATTTAGTAGACCCTACGTACTGAGTATTTTTATACTCATGAATATTTCTCTGTACCTGGATCCGTGCAGGTGAGAGTACTTTGATAGAGGATGATCCTGCAGGTGGCTATGCCCAGTGATAGACAGATGTTGCACATGTTCTAGATTGAGTTGTCTAGTTTTTATTATTTCCGCATTTATTAGAATTGTGAACTTATTAATATTTTAATTATTTTAAATATAATGGATTATTAGCTGTTATTATTGAAAAAGTCTTCCGCATTTATTGTTTATATTCCACAAAAAATGTATTATAGAAAATTGAGTAGCGCATTTGGAACGACTCTGAGCACGTGAAAGTCGCGTGGGTCTCGGGGCATTACAGAAGGTATCAGAGCCTAAGGAGAGGCACTTCTTAGCTGTCTCTAATAGATAGAATTGAATTCATGTGTAACTGTCACGAGCAACCACTGCAGCCATCCAGTAGGGTCAAGTAAGTTTTCATTGTAATATTGATATTGAATTCTTACTTATTAAATTGTATTGTATTATTTATTATTGGGTGAGCACAGATGTCTCCCAACTTGATGATTTCTCATCAATTTTATCGTGGATCGAGAAGTAGATATCGACGATCCAATTCTCAAGGTGCACAGGAGGATGGCCAAGCGGCCAAGGCCCACGAGTAAATAATGAATGGATCAATGAACATTAAAAGGAACGTTCGAACCATGGATCACCATCATATGAATCTCGTTCAATGTACAAAGACTATAGTAATACTAAGAGTCATGATGTTCCACTTTACGATAATCGAAAAGAAATTGTTAAGCGTTTTCTCAACGTACAGCCTCCCCAATTTGATGGGAAGGGCAACTTCGAGAAAGCCTATAGGTGGCTGGAAGAAATTGATCAAACTCTAGTGAAGATGGACTGCGGTGAGAATTGCAAAACTATATGTGCTACGAGGTGTTTAACAGGTGACGCTAGGCATTGGTGGAACGCAACAAAGGCTGGCACATTCTCCGGAAAGGACCTGATTCTTTGGAGAAAGTTTAAAAAGATATTCAAGGATCGCTATTTACATGTTTCCCGAAGAGCGAGAAAACGGAAGGAATATCGAGATCTACAATAGGATACCATGACAGTCAAGGACTACACGATCGAATTCTTAAAGTTGAGGAAGTATGGTACTCGACGTCAATCAGAGAGAAATCGCGTTAAGCAATGGGTGGAAGGTCTCAAGCCAAGCCTCCGAGGACGGATAAAATGTTGTAACTATCAGACCCTTCAAGTTGCGAAAGAGTTTGCTACCATGCTTGAAAATGATGACATAACAAACGCAACTTAATCGAATCAAGAGGATATAGATAATTATCATAATCATATTTGGAGTAAAGATAGAAGATATTAAAGAAGAGAGAAACGACATCAAGAAAACTACAACCGATGAAGGTCATATCCAACACGGAATGATCCTCCACCACATAGAGAATCATGTAACTACTGCCACAAAATGCATCTCGGTGAATGTTATTGGGCGATGGGAGCATGCCTAAATTGTGGCAAGATGGGTCACTTCGCAAGAGATTGCGATGAATCAAAATGGGTCGAACCTCTACGACAACAATAGGCCTCCAAGAATGGTGCTGAAATCACCCAAATATATTGATATATTATGACATATGACTTGAAGCTTAATCAAGTCGAAATTGTAATCTCCACTCCAACTAGTCTTTAGATATTTTGTATATCCAAATAGCATGTGTTATATGGAATGAATATAGTTTATAGTTTACTTTTCATTAAAAAAAATAATTGACCATTGAAAAGTAGAGTGTTTAATGGAAGCACTCATATGACAATATTTCTAAGGAGGTTATCGATTAGTTGGCGCTCATAATTTACCGTAAAAAGTTGAGCACTCAAACTCAATAGAAAAAGTGATGACGCACAAACATAATGGCATGGAGGAAGGACAACATCCAAATATGTTAAGAAATTATAGTATAGTTGTTACTACATTGGTTAACCCAAGATCGACGACATTCTAATATATTCGTCGAGCCTAGAGGGACATGCAAAACATTTGCAGATCGCACTGCAAACATTAAGAGAAATAAGTATGCGCCAAAGTATCGAAGTATAAATTTTGGCAGAGTGAGATAAATGTTCCACAGAAATATCATTGACATAAATGGAATATCAAAATATGAATGCTATGACCAAATGAGTTCAACCAAAGAATGAGTTGAAGGGAAAAAAAAAGCCTCCTTAGACTTGCAGAATATTAGCGGAGAGTCGCACCAGATTACTACACGATAGTATTGCCATGGACGAACCTCACCAAGAAGGACAAAAAGATATAAAAAATTTGAATGGCTCAGGAAAGGCTAAAAATAGGTTTTAAGAATTGGAGAAGAAATTGACAACGATGTCCTTCTTTTGAAAAGTCCTTCAGGCCGAGGTTATGTCGCCCACAACTATGCATACAACCCCCGCATGGCATGAGTCTTGATGCTATATAGGAAGAAGATAGTTGCCAACACATTAAGATGATTAGATATCGAATTAGCAATTGTGGTCTTCACCCCAAGAATCGGTGACACAATGTGTAGGGTGAAGAGTTTGAATTCTCCGCGAACCACCAAAGTTGAGGTACACTTTCGAACATTTGTCGAAAAAAAAGGAATCAAATTATTGAAAGATTACGAGTTTGTCAAAGCAAACTCAATTGAGCATATCTTAAGCAGAAATGTCACTTGCTCATTTGGCGATGAGCCGACAGAATATGAGCATTGAGCAATTGTATCATCCAAGTCAGTCTAGTGACCAACAGTGATGGTGCAAGGATAGCAACACATCTTACATGCAATCAAAATTACTATGGAAGGTCGGCAAATGAAAGTGAAGCATTCACATGGTGTACTACAAGGGCTTGAAAATCCTCAATAGCATTAAAAAAAAGATAACGATGGATGTTATTAGAGGGCTTAACATGGACACAATGTGATATGGGTAATAGAGGATCGATATATTAAAATAGCCAATGGCATACCCATTAGAGAAAGGTTAGTCCATCGAAAGCCTCATGGTCATTCTTTTTTTAAAGAGGTTATTCGACTACATGGAGTACTGATCCATTGCGTCGGATAAGAGTTTACAGTGCATAGTCCAATTCTGATGGAGCATCTATAGAGTAATTGGGATGTGGTTGAATTTCTACGTTGCCTTCCATCCACATATGGATGAGTAGTTTGAATGGACAATTCATGCCTTAGAAAATATGTTCTGAAATTGTGCATTAGACCGGAGTGATAGTTGGAATAACCAGCTCCCGTCGGTACAGTTAGTATGTGGCAACAGTCATGACTCCGACATTAGACATGACACCTTCGCAGCGATGTGTATATGATAGATCATGTCACTCACGTGGGAGCAAAGCTGATGCATAGTAGTTATTGTTATGAAAAGAAATAACTGAATGAATACTGAGAAAATTTATCTCATTGAAAAATGTTGAAGGCAGACTATATGAGACAAAAATAGTAGACTAACATAATGAGATTGGATGAATTAAATTGAAATGGAGACATGATACATGCAGGACATATCATGAAGATGAATATGGCATTTAAAAATGGAAAGTGGAGATGAGAAAATATTTCACATTTGTTAGATAGCTGATGTAGTTTGGTTTACGCAAATTCGAGGACAAATTTATTTTTAAGGAGGTTATAATGTAACGACCACAATTTTTTACAGTTGGAAAAATAATATTTTATTATTTATTTTGATAAAAATGACCATTAATATTATTATAATAAATAATTCCGAAAATAAAGGAAAATAGGGGAGGAGTTTAATTAAGGATAAAATGTATTATGGGATATTTATTTAAATTCGGAATTATTTAATTACTAAAATAAATCAAAATTGTTAAAATGGATTAATTAAAAGATTAAATTTGATTAGGATTGTAAGTTATAGATGGATTGGAGATAAAAATTTAAGAGCCCTATAAATAAATCCTTAGAGTCGATCGTCAAAAGAGTTTTCCTCTCTATGGGTTCTTGGTGTCCGACGACAGAGGCATGGCAAGGCATGATTCAACGTCGAACGGCTACGAGGTACGCAGGGGGATCCGTAGGTTCTTTGATTATTTTTTATTGGGATTACTATTGCTACGTGATAGTTAAGAAAAAAAATAAATTACTTAATGGCCGAAGAAAAAAAAAGAATTGCTCCAAAAAAAAGGGGTTCGGCCAACAATATCTCGGTGCCGAAGGAGAAAGGAAAAAAATAGTGAAAACAAAAAGGATGAGAAGCGTGGCCGTGGCTTTAACTAATCTTGAGAGAGAGGAAAGGAATTAATAGAGAGAGAGGGGATTATGGCAAAAAGGAAAAAAAAACATGCGTGCAGGGTGATGTGGGGAGAGAGAAAAGTGAAAAAAAACGGGATTAATTGCCATGGAGGAAGGAAGGAAACATCACTTTAATTCATTTATGATTTTTCCGATAAGAAAAATTATTTGTTGAGTTCCTCGACTAGCAAGGAAAAAAAAGATTTTTGCCGAAGGCATGGAGAGAGAAAGCGATAGGCAAAAGGAAAAGAAAATGGGGAAAGCGCTAGATGTATAGGAGAGAGGAAAATAAAAATGAGAGGAAGAATTTGATTCCTCTCTCAGCCGAGAAAGAAAGTAGAAATAAAAATATGGGAAAAATAAAGTTAGGCGGCACGAAGTTATTGTTTCATTTTCTAGGCTTCGAAATTTAGAAAGAAAATTATTTTATTATTATTTCAGGAAATTAAATATAAGAGGAATAATGGAGATGTCGAGAGTTATTCTTTTAGCAATTTTAGTATTAGTATATTTTGATTATCTTGCTCTTATTATTATTTGAATATGATATATTGATTTCGTTATTATTGATTGTCATGATAATATGGTTATCATTTCTGATTATATATTATCATACCTGATCATACATATTATCATTATAGTTGATTATATTTTATTACCATATCAAATCTTATCATGGATTATGATACTGATCCAGTAGTCTTTCTGATTGGGTCTTGTTTCATCTAAATTAAATTGCTGAAAGATAGACGTCTTAGGTAAATAAGATAAAAGTTGAAAGCTGCTGAATCTCCATGTTCTCCGATTGTCTCTAAGCCCCCGGACCATATTGTTATTTAATTGAATTGAATGGGGCAAATAGTGGACCTAAAGATTTGAGACGTCATCATCCTTTAGAGAATCTATGGTTGTCATGTGTTTGGTCATGGTCCCCCGCCATTCACGAATAATTATTAGCGCTATATTATTGGGTGGCTTGCCGTGGCACTGATCCCCACTGGCCTACATAAAAGAGACATGAAGTTTCTCTTAATTGACTGAGCGCTCACATTGAATTGGATAACTCCGAACATTATAAATTGAATTAAATTCAAATCGAATCGAATTGAATTGGATTGAAATCGAATTGAATTGAATAGATCATGGTCATTTGGATATTGGCGTTGACTGGCATTGCCTCCGTCTATTGAATCGAATGGAATTGTTATTAACCAATGACCATTGATATTGAATTGAAAATTGTTAAATTGAATAGTGTCATAGTGATCAGACATTTAATTGCTAAATTAATATTGATCGATCATCTGATTTTTTTTCTGATCCTTCCTATTGATTTATTACTTTATTGTCCTATTGTTATATTGAATCATCGATCCAATTGATTAGGCAATTATTAATTGCTATCTCTATTGATTGGTCTTTTGACCATAACTTGATATAGTTGCTCATATTGATAAATCGTTATATTATAAATTGATTATTGTATTGATTGCTCAATTGACTCATCATTGATTATATCTTATTTTCGATTGAGCATATTGATTATTTAGTAGACCCTACGTACTGAGTATTTTTATACTCATGGATATTTCCCTGTATCTGGATCCGTGCAGGTGAGAGTACTTTGATAGAGGATGATCATGCAGGTGGCTATGCTAAGTGATAGACAAATGTTGCACATGTTCTAGATTGAGTTGTCTAGTTTTTATTATTTTCGCATTTATTAGAATTGTGAACTTATTAATATTTTAATTATTTTGAATATAATGGATTATTAGCTATTATTATTGAAAAAGTCTTTCGCATTTATTGTTTATATTCCGCAAAAAATGTATTATAGAAAATTGAGTAGCGCCTTTGGGATGACTCTGAGCACGTGAAAGTCACGTGGGTCTCGGGGCGTTACATGTGACCATATATTTAGATGATACCTCTAAATATTGCTCAGCGTGAAGACAACAGTACACTATGCTTGCACGTGTTTGCTTCTGTTGGGAAAAATGCCCTTTTAGGCATCTCAGAGGGTGTGCGCGGGCCACATGGGGCGAAGGCGCACATCCCGAGTCTGGATAGAGCGATCTCGCGCGGACCGCACGATCGCGCATCGTGCACATATCACACGCGGATCATGCGATCATGCTACGCGTGGTTGATGCGTTGGGAGAGCACGCGATCACACACAATAAACGGGTGTCGTGTGTTTTGCTTAACCCCTCGCTTATATAGTGGATGTTCATTTAGAGTTACTTGTGCATTCAGAGGTACTTGTGCTGTGGTAAAGTATTTTATTTCTTTGAAGTTCAATCTTCGATCCCAAAATACAAATGTATTCTTGGAAAAACTCTGATGATCCGCTTTTGTTGCAAGAGGTATTCCACAACTTTTATAATTTATATATGTTACATATATGAGGAATATTAGGAAGGAATATTAGGGTGCATACATTACATCATATCCGTTCGATCTGCATCCAACGTCTTGGATGAGAAGTGCTTGAACCGACTATTTAGGAGGAGAGCACGCGGCAGTTCATTCAGGTGACGAATGAGAGGCGTCAGGAGCTGATCGGTGTGAGGCGAGAGCTTTGGGCGCCCTCTGGCAAGGTTTGCAACTACTCTGACAAGGCCTGCACTACTCTGGTGAGATCTGCGACTACTCCGACGGCGTTCCTCTCTCATGCTCGCAGGCCTGGCAACGAGAAAGGGGGGCGTCGGCCCCCCTCTGCGACCTCGCCGGTGAGCTCGCAAAGGGGGGCCGACCCCCCCTTTTGCTGCCTCGTCGGCAAGCGCGAAAGGGGGGCCGACGCCCCCCTTTTTGCTGCCGCGCCATCCAGCGCAAAAGGTGGGGGAAGGGAGGGTTGCCGGTTGACAATCGAATAGGAAAGAAGAAGGCGAGTGGGCGAGCGTCGACGCTGAGGTCGGTGGTCGATGGTCGAATGGCCGGCTATCGGCGCATGGGAGATCGGCTCGGGGGGAGGTCACGAATTTTTTTTAGCCGGATTTTTATTAAACTAATATTATAATTAATTATTAAAATTCAATAATTATAACTAAAATAATTTTGATCTAATGAATGTATGCACTTAAATGTGTATTCATCCAAATATTCCTCCCTCTCCCTCTCTTCACCTCCGTTAAATTCATATATATATATATATATATAGTACATCTTATTATGTTTGTCGTTGGAGCTAGCAAACCTCGAAACGAGTGTATAATCAATACTCCATTTAATTAAGAATAACCCATTTTTCATGGGAAAAACGTGGGTAGGTTTAAGAGAACGTACTTTAATAAAAAAATATTACAATTTAATTATATAATTTATGATCATCCCCTCTCAAATGATTATGTTTACTACTTTTTCAACGCAAAGTGGATTATAAAAGATCGAGATGTCGGATGAAAAATAAAGCTCCCCTTCCCTAGGAGCGGGGCAAGAAGAAAAGATAATGGGGCCAATTTTGATCCCTGGATCTTTGTCAACCTCAAAGCAAAGCTACCACAACAAGCGAAATATTATTTTTTACAATGACACATTAAATTTATTTAATATAAAATTTAATTTTGAATCCTAAATTTTATATTTCAATATATGAAACTAAGAAAAATCATCCCCACCTCTATATGGGTCCACCCTCGCCATTTCCCCTCTTAGAGTTGTAAAAATTGTAATAACATATTTATAGCAATTCTAAAATTACAATTTGATCGTATTTTTATACTATGCTATAAAAACATAGACAATAATTTATTATCGAGTTATTTACTATATATATATATATATATATATGTTACAAAAGGGGGAGAGAAAGATCGCACGAAATACAGAAGAACGCGAAGAAAAAAAACGGAGACGGCTCTTTGTTATGGAATAACGATGATTACAAAGATGTGTCTCTGTCTAGACCCCTAGGAAGCTTATATAGGCACTCCTTTTAACAGATGATAGAAATTATATACGGACTGAGACTCTAAATAAATCCCCTGAAAATAGGACATCTATCTCGTGATAAGGAAATAAATCAAATCCGAATCACATACAGAATACCTTAAAAATTTTCGCTCAGGGGACTCCGCCCCCTTGCAATCCCCGTAGGGGGATCCCCCTTGACCCCCCACAGGCTCGCTGATCGAGCAGCGAGATCCCCATAGGAAAATTCTGCTGAAGCGCCTGACTATGTAGGGGGACCAACTGGGTTCAGATTCAATGCATTATTAACAAATCTCCATCTTGACTTGAATCATTTTCAGAGAACACAAAACCATGCCACGTCGCCTCCAGCCCCACCACGGGACTATTACCAAGTATTGATGTTAAACAAGTCCAAGCAGTGCTGGAACTTGTCATGAGCAACAGATTTGGTGAACATATCAGTTGGATTATCTTCAGTGACAATGTTCTTCACCTTGATCCTCTTCTCAGTGCGGATGAAGTGATATCTGACATCAATGTATTTGGTTCTTTCATGATGTACTTGATCTTTGGCTAAACATATTGCACTCAGACTGTCACAGTGCACTATAGCCTGCTCCTGATATAATCCGAGATCTCCAACTAAGCCTTTTAACCAGATGCCTTCCTTGACAGCTTCTGTCAGTACCATGTATTCAGCCTCTATGATGGACAATGTAACTGATGGCTGAAGTGTGGCCTTCCAACTAATAACTGAACTGTCCAAAGTGAAGACATAGCCTGTCATAGATCGTCTTCCATCAACATCTCCAGAATAATCTGAATATGAGTACCCTGCAACCAAACACTCTTTATCACTTATATAGATGAGGCCAATATCATATGTTCCTCTCAGATATCGAAAAATTCGCTTCACTGCTTGTCAGTGCTCCTTTTCTAGATCGCTTATGAACCTGTTGACAACACTGACTGCATGAGCAATGTCTGGTCTTGTGCAAACCATGACATACATCAGACTTCCAACTGCACTAGCATATGGAACCCGAACATGTACTCTTTTTCTGCTTCTGTCTTTGGTGCGAAGGCAACAGAAAGATGAACATTTATAGCTGATGGAATAATCAAAGGCTTCACTCCAAACATTCCAAACCTGGATAAAATATTCTCAATATAACTTTTCTGAGATAAGAAGAGTTTATCATGTGCGTGATCCCTTAGAATTTCCATCCCCAGAACCTTCTGTGCTGCACCAAGATCATTCATGTCGAATTCTGCACTGAGGAGCTTCTTTAAATTCTGAATGTCTGTCATGTCTCTGGCAGCAATAAGCATATCATCAACATACAAGAGCAGATAGATGATGGAGTCGTCATTCACCTTCTTGTGATATACACAGCAATCATAGGGACTTCGACTAAATTCCTTACTGATCATAAAGCTGTCGAACCTCTTGTACCATTATCTGGGAGACTGCTTCAAGCCATACAGAGATTTCTTCAAACTGCAAACTTAATTCTCCTTTCCTGGAATGGAGAATCCATCTGGTTGGCTCATAAGAATGTCTTCTTCTAGTTCTCCATGGAGGAAAGCAGTCTTCACATCTAGTTGCTCGAGCTCTAAATTCTGATGTGCTATAAGAGCAAGTAGCACCCTGATAGAAGTATGTCTGACAACAGGTGAGAATATCTCATTGTAGTCTACACCTTCTTTCTGACTATAATCTTTAGCAACCAGCCATGCTTTGTATCTCGTGCTTTCAACTCCTAGAATTCATGCTTTCTTCTTGAAGATCCATTTACAACCAACAATCTTCCTGTCTTTAGGCAACTTGACCAGCTCACACGTCTGATTTATGTGAAAAGATTACATCTCCTCACCCATAGCAGCGATCCACTGTCCAGATTCGGCACATGTGGTGGCATTCCTATAAGAGGACGGCTCCATGGACTCCACATCTTCAGCTACCTGTAGTGCATAAGCAACCATATCCTCGAAACCATATCGCTTAGGAGGACCCACTTCTCTGCGAGGACGTCTAGCAGCAATTGACTCCTCTTTAGTTTGCTCATCAGATTCTTCACCTTCTGGTTCTGCTTCTTGATGTGATCCTTCAGCATCATCCTCAGTTGGAGTGATTTCAATCTCCATGACACTCTCTTCAGCCTCCACCTTCAACTGAAGCATTGATGCTTCATCAATGCTCACGCTTCTGCTGTGGATGACTTTATATTCTGAAGGAGACCAGATTCTGTAGTCCTTCACTCCTGCATCATATCCCATGAACACCTCTTCTTTGGCCCTTGGCTCCAACTTTTCTTCATTGACGTGATAGTATGCTGGACAATCAAAAACTTTCAAACAAGTATAATCAGCAGGATTTCCTGATCATATCTCAGTTGGAGTCTTGAGATCAATCGCAGTCGTCGGATTTCGATTCACCAAGTAGCAAGCTATGTTAACAGCTTCAGCCCAGAATGTCCTATTCAGGCCAGCATTAGAGAGCATGCACCTTGCCCTCTCCAGAAGTATCATATTCATTCGTTCTGCAACTCCATTCTGCTGTGGAGTATCCCTGACTGTGCGATGCCTAGCAATGCCTTCATCTTTGCAGAACTGGTCGAGTTCAGCAGAACAGAATTTTAAACCATTGTCCGTGCGAATACGCTTCACTTTCTTCGACATCTGATTTTCCACCAGAACCTTCCACTACTTGAAGGCCTTGAAGGACTCACTCTTGTGTTTCATCATGAATACCCAAGTCATCCTCGAGTAGTCATCAATCACAGATAGAAAGTACCTCGCACCTCCTAATGATGGAACACGAGAGGGACCCCGCGTGGATGTAGTCAAGTGTCGCCTTCGTCCTGTGCACTGCCTTGCCAAACTGAGACCTTCGTTGTTTGTCGAATACGCAGTGCTTGCAGAAGTTGATTTCAGATATTTTTTTGTCTCCTAAAAGACCTCGTTTGCTGAGAATATTCATCCCGTTCTGACTCATATGCCCAAGTCGCATGTGCCACAGCCTGGACCTATCTGATTCGGATGAACTAGTCACTGCAGCAACGTCAGAGACTGTCTTGCCTTGTAATATATACAAGGACTTCTGTCTGACTCCCTTCAGAACCGTAGCATCACCTTTCATGACCGTGAGGATGCCTCAAGCAGCATTGATCTGACACCCTTTAGAGTCGAGGACTCCAAGTGATATCAAATTTTTCTTCAGTTACGGAACATGGCGGACATCTGTCAGCGTCCTCACAAGATTGTCATGAGTCCTGATCTGCACAGAACCGATCCCAACTATCTGACAGGCTGCATCGTTGCCCATGATGACGTTTCCACCATTAATCTTCTGATAAGTTGAGAACCACTCTTTATTCGGAGTCATATGATAGGAACATCCCGAATCCAGAACCCAACTATCTGTCAAACATCCTTGATCAGAAGCAGTCATAACCAAATCATTTTCGGAATTCCCAATTTCCTGTACCACCGCAGTGACGGATGCCTTCTTCTTCTTCAGACAATCTTTCTTTCAATGACCTGATTCCTTGCATTAATTACAGATGTCTTTCGCAGTGATTTTCTTCTTCTTCGACTTGGATTTCTTCGAATTCGAGGACTGTCCCTTCTCTGCGGTCGATATCAAACTCGCGGCCTGAGTCTCTGCCGAATTTCCAGATGCCCTATGCCGAAGTTCATGAGTATGGAGACTTGATCTTACTTCTTCCAGACTTATAGTTTCCTTCTCGATAATCATAGACTGAACAAATTTCTCATATGATGGAGGAAGCAAAGCTAACAGAATTAGGGCAGCATCTTCATTCTCGATCTTAACATCGATATTTTTGAGTTCCATCAACAAAGAATTTAACTGATCAAGATGTTCCTTGAAGATACCTTCCTGCATGCGGAGAGAGAACAGACGTTGCTTCAACAGTAACTTATTGGTGAGAGACTTCGTCATATACAGACTCTCGAGTCTCAACCACAAACCGGCCACCTTTTCTTCATCTGCGACCTCGATTATCACTTCATCCGCCAGACACAATAGAATCATCGAGTGCGCCTTCTCCTCCTGTGCCGCCAAAGTTATGAGGTCGATCTCATTTTCTTTGCCCTTCGAGTCTTTCTCCTTCGGTTTGTTCTTCGACACGTTCTTCAGAAGCGCCCGCATCTTGATCTGCCACAACCCGAAACTGTTCCTGTCGTTGAACTTCTCCACGCTCACGTTGTGCGACATCATCTCCCTGCTGATCGAGAATTACAGACAAACCCTAAGGCTCTGATACTAGTTTGTTACGAAAAGGGGGAGAGAAGGATCGCACGAAATACAGAAGAACGCGAAGAGAAAAAAATGGCGACGGCTCTTTGTTATGGAATAACGATGATTACAAGAATGGGTCTCTGTCTAGACCCCTAGGGAGTTTATATAGGCACTCTTTTTAATAGATGATAGGAATTACATACGGACTGAGACTCTAAATAAATCTCCGGAAAATAGGACACATATCTTGTTATAAGAAAATAAATCAAATCTGAATCACATACAGAATACCCTAAAAATTTTCGCTCAGGGGGCTCTGCCACTTTGCAACCCCCGCAGGGGGATCCCCTTGGATCCCCCCACAGGCTCGTTGACCGGGCAGCGAGATTCCCGTTGGGAAATTTTGCTGAAGCGTCTGACTATGTAGGGGGACCAACTGTATTCAGATTCAAGACATTATTAATAATATATATATGTGGTTCAATTCTTCTTATACTCATTTTTTTTTCTTAATTTGGTCCATAGTACTTCATCTTGGCCGCATTTGTTGATCCAACGCTGGTTGCATGCATATACCTGTTTAACATCAGAGGTAATGAGCTGCACAGGAGTGAGAGGACATTCTTCAACTATCAGGCCGTGGGAACTGAACTAATTAAATATTTGTATAAAGTGCGCGTGGATTGAGTGCCCAACGTTTCTCACGATCCCACCAGAGAAAATTTATTTGGATTTTGTTTGTTCAGCAATTAAAATGCTGCTAAATCAATCCATCGAGCTGTATATTCTAGCAACTTATCACATATAGATGTCGTCAAGTCTACAGGATCAAAGAAAACATTGAAGGCTATTTTTTTTCCTTCCGGATTATTGGAAAATGTATCGTTACTATGCTTTACAATTTAATGTTTGAACTGCAAAGAATATGATCAAAAGTAATATATATATATATATATATATATATATATATATATATATATATAACTTAATCCATGGACTTACAGTTTCGTTTTCCTTTAATTTACAAATGCAAAAATCGTGCAATCAAAATAAATTATGTGGGAGTCACATTAGAATCGTCTCCGTATGAACGCGGATCATCTCCCCTCTCCTTTTGAGCCGGTACCATTATTCATTGTTTGTTATCACATTTTTTTCTTTTTTTTTTCTTTAATTATATTGTCTCGAATTTAGGTTTATATGTTATGATTCGTACAATGAGAAGAACGTTGGGGTTTCGCCGATCAAATAAAAGGATGATGCCCTTTTATATTGTTGTTTATTATTGCTATAAAAAATGTGAAATTGACAACTGGAACCATATAGCAACGCAAACGTTAACATAGCTGCCAAGTGACGGACCCTACATTTGATGTCTTCTTCTCGGGTTAAAGACCCCACATTATTTGAGAGTAGAAAAAAGGTGGAGAATATGTAAGTTGAAATTCGAAAGATATCATTGATAATTAGACAAGATACGAAAGCCAATAAAAACAAAAAGGGGGAAAAAAAAGGTAAAAAAGACAGATTTAACTTTTAAGCCGCTTGTTGGAGCATGTATAGAATGCTAATCACGAGTTCAATCAAGCTACCAGTTGAACAAAGGCGTGAATCACATTGCCTGGTGGTGGCTGGTGGTGGTGCCAATCCCCCTCACTTTCGAGGTCCCCAATTATAAAGCTACATTAGGATTTAGGAGCCTGGCGCATGATTCACATTTCTTCATAAAAGGACACTAAGCATACTATTCCTGAAATAGTCAGGATAGCTCAGTTGATAGAGTAGATGATTGAAATTCTTCATATCAACAGTTCAAATTTGATTCCTAACACGTAAATAATGTATTGAATAGATATTCATACGAATTGACGGAGACAAAAAGGATCGGGATATATATTTGATAATAGTCTATAATATGATACGTACTTACTAGAAACAGCTAGTTAGTTTTTGTTTTTTTTTTTGGTCTACCTAGGATTTTTTCCTTTTCTCCCATTTCTTTGAGTTTTCTTTTGCTGCAAGTTGAATAACAATAAAGATAAATTGTTTTTTCGCTTATGGATAGTTTGAAGGTGACTTGTGTACCACGTACACAAAAAAGAAAAAATAATGGAAAGGCAAGAGCAAAAGTAGCAAATGATGAAGGCGCAAAAAAAAAAGGAATAGTTTGAGTAAATATGTTTGCTCCATATAAATTTTAACGTAACAAACCCAAATGAGTGAAGCAAATATTAGTGTGTTTAGGAGTAATTTGGTTGGGGTGAAAGGAGAATAAAAAAGGAGAAAAATTCATTTTCATCATTTGATTGGATTTAAATATCCTCCATTCCCTTTCAATATTTTATTTTTCTTTCACTCTCAAAGGTAAAATAAAAATATTTAATTCTATTTTAACCAAATAAATTAAATATATAATTATATATGTAAAAAATAAAATTATCTAAATAAAATAATCACTTAATATTTATTCTCTTTTCTTTAATGATATCAAATAAATAAAAATAATTATTCATCTTCATTCTCCTACATTTTCTTACATTTTCTTCCACCTTAGGAGGCGTTTATTGCATTATCTTTTTATATTATTTAACAATATGAATTGCCTAACAAAAAAATTACCACCTATTAAATTATTAATAATGTGCATTATCTTTTTTACTATGTAGAAATAATCTTTCTAGCAATTTAAATGAAACTATACAACTTTTATTAAAACACCATTTACCACTAATATTAAGTTAAATATTATATAATACAACTAAAAACTCAAATTAAATTGATAAATTATATAAATATAATTATAAATATTTCATATCTTTTTCAAATGAAGATAATAGTAATGTATATAATTTTTGAAATAATAACTAAATAATAATATGAAATTCATGTGAATAGCAATAATAAAATAATTTTTAAATAAATTAATATTATTAATTATGATCCTAATAATATGATTTGTTATTGTAACAATATGAATGAACACTTTCTTCTTAATCGATATGAATTATCATTTCATAAGCTAAGCAATCCAGATTACTTATAAATTAAAACAAAGTAAACATAAGTAATATAAAAGAATTACTCGTAAGCAAACGTTCCTTCGTGAATTTTGAACCAAACATAGTAGTTACCACAAGCACCATATCCATAAGATTGCACACTAAATACCAAAATATTCACCAAATCCCCTGCAGAGGATCTTAGCATAAGCAAGAAACCTGAAAACAAGAATCGTAACACCGAATTCTCTGCGACACGCTACTTACTGAGTGCAAACACCTAAATCAGGAACGGGCAGAATGTGTAAGGGAAAAAATTGATAGCAAATATCTGATCACACACGAGCAAAATACGAACCTCGAACAAAAAGTGATAAAAGATTCGGTATTGTTTATATTCCAGCATCCATTCACACGTGGGGAGGGAGGGATAAACAAATATGATGGCGTACATCAACCAATTGAAAGAAGCAACATGATAATGATAAATGCCATTTACGTCAATACTTCACTCACACACTTAAAAGAATTTACACAAGAATGAGAGATGATGCCTATTTCCTATGCAATCGAACTAATCCTATCAGGCTCGAGTCGGCCAAAACACTGTACATATTCTGAAACAGCTATTCACAAATGTGCTCGTTAGTGCCCCGTCCATGGCAAATGAAATGTGCCGGCCCCTGAGGCAATGTTATGGACATAAGAGCAAATGCCATTAGGAAGATATACCAGTCAAATGCAAGGGCCTGGGGGCAGGTGTCATTTCATAAAACCTATGTCAGACAAATTAGCAAAATTGCACAACCAAGGCCTAGAACCCAAACAGATACTTTAAGTCTTCCACAGTTAGGCGAGTTTGGCGAGATCCTGATTCATCTTCTCCAAATGCAGAAGCGACCATTTCTCTCTTTTTCTCCTGAGAAACCAAATGAATAAATTAAACATGAGATCCACAATGAAGCAGAAGAATATCATATATCCAAGGGAAACTTGTCTCAGAGGGTAAAGGAATTGAGAGCAAACAATAATTATAACCAAATCTGTGACATTGAATCTACACAGTAAATGGGTGGAGATCAGAACTGCGGCCAAAAAAACATAGATTATGGAAATATCCCACTAATGGATTTCATCGGTTAAACCTCCCAGATGAGAAGAGATGCACATAATCACATCACATGCTTATTCTTTTTCCAATTCACATTGTCAATCTTCGAACACAAACATAACACTTCTCGTGCAATTATCTATAACTTTCCTTTCATTGTCATTAATTGAGGATAGGCAGCTGGTAATCCTAATAGACTAGAAAGTTTCTGCTAGCAACTGACCAAGCAGAGAATTCATTTATTATCACTTCTGTGTACGAATTGATGTGTTAGAAGTCTTGTTAAAACTTAATAGTTTGTGGTACCTACAAATAGGGATGCGTCACTGGAGTATCGAATAAAATATTAGAGAATAATCTGAGGCAAGGCAGTTTTACTTTAGTTTCAACACATTGCTTGGGCAATTTGCCTTTGCCTGGCCAATCTATTTAGGGGTAGCATTGTAATGATTTTGAAGACCGTCACCCTCTGGAGATGACTTTTCTAAAGTATGCAACTTTGTCAATTGTTTTTTCATGCGGTGTTCCCTATGCAGAAGTGCTTTTCTTGGATGTATTGTTCACATGGGAATCAACCTGATGAGGTGTGAGGGTTTGTTCCTGTCTTAGGCTTTCTATCCTAGTTGTTGATGCTTGACATATCCTCCCTAGCTTTTAACGTACTCCTGTCACTATGTACTCCTGTCACTATGATTCGGTGTGAAGACAGTCTATGAAAGGGTAAATGGATGGCTAGAACAAACTAATAATCCATGTGTATTCTATACAAATAAGAGCCAAAAACAAAACATAAGAATATAGAGGCGAAGGATAACAGTCACAAGAACTCTCCCTTACAACAAAAAAAATGGAAATGATATTGTTACGAAAAGAGGGAGAGATCGCACAAACACATAAGAATATACGAGATTTACGAGGTTCACCCTAAATTGGGCTACGTCCTCGGATCAAGAATACGAAATAATCCAGTCGTCATGGAGTTTATATAGGGAACTCCAATACAAAATAGAAAACAAAAACCCTAAAACCGTTTAGGTCTCGAGGACTCCGCCCCCAAGTTCCCGCAAGATGGGATCCAAGAGGTTCGCTGTCCAGGCAGCGAGATCCCGTATGGGACGGGCGGCAAGCCCCCCTTTGCTTTAGCGCTAGGGGTTCTTCTAGGTTTACAAATTGGGTTCAGATTCAAGGCATTATCAACAGATACAATTCTCAATTTGGCATTCACTCCTCTAAAAGTTGTGTTGTGCCATGCCTATTCGCTACTAAATCAATATTCATAAATAGATGGGCATTCCAAAAATCAATGCCTCTATTTGAGATTTAATGATGAGTTGGGGGTTGCTATCTTAGTTCTGTATTCAAATAAATTTTGTTTGTGGTTGTTCTCATGACTTTTGACATGGATATAGAAAAATTAGCTAGGTGCTCTGAGGAAATTATTTGAATAGACCAAAGTGGAGTAGCGCTGTGTTGCAAGAGATTCATTTGCAGGCCTAGACTGGAGTTTGCCAAACATTTTTTAAGGTTTATTTTCTTGGGAGTCCAGGTGGTTTCAATGGATGAACGACACATTTCTTGTGAAGTGGTCAACTTGTACAATGGAATTGTTAGGAAAGTCGTCGAAGCTTGATTTCTTTGTATGCTATTGAGACCATTCTAAAGTGCAAAGGCATCAAAGTACAAATGCCTTTTTTTCTGAGAGGAAAAAAGGATGGCTGCCGAATTGTGGGTGCCATCCAAGATGTAATATAACTGTAAAAGTGCTGGATATGCACGTGTGATAATCAGAACAGAAGAGACAATAGAGCCAAAACAACTGCATTTCAGGATCCATCAAAACAATATGATGAAAATAACTGCATTAGAAATTAAGAACTTTAACAAAAGGTGAAACATA
The DNA here is from genome assembly GCA_030549335.1 of Pontederia crassipes. NCBI lineage: Eukaryota > Viridiplantae > Streptophyta > Magnoliopsida > Commelinales > Pontederiaceae > Pontederia > Pontederia crassipes. The sequence continues at coordinate 25,650,694 of CM060189.1, read as the reverse complement.
GAAAAAAATTCAATAACCTGTAGTGCCAAGATGCGATCCTCTACTGTATTTCTGACTGTTAAACGAGAAACACTGACAGGACGAGTTTGGCCTATCCTGTGTGCCCTATCGATTGCTTGGTCTTCAGTAGTGGGGTTCCACCATAAATCTAGAAGAAGAACATGACAGGCTGCTACCATATTCAGACCAAGACTTGCAGCTTTTAAAGACATAATCATCACAGTGACCTGCTACATAATAATAGCCCTTGGGTCAAAAACAAGAGAAAAAGTTAATAAGATTGAGAAAGGTACACTACAAATATTTCAAAAACAGACCTCCGGAAGCGTGTTGAAATCTTTAACAGCTTTATCTCTAGCAGCGATGGACATTGTCCCATCAAGCCTCCTATACTCTATAGAGGATTCCTTCAAAGGAACTTCCAACAAGTCCAGCATCCCTGTCCATTGAGAAAAGACGATGGCCTTTTCTGAAACTTGACGAGCTGGATAATTTTGTTTTCCCAAAACTTTTGTATCATCTGTACTCGCAGAATATCTCCCTAAATTATCATCAGAGAAACTTTGCAGTGAACCATCACCAACGATTTCTGACTTCTCAGAAATTTCGTCTTCTGATTTAACAGAACTAGTTACAAGAGCACATTCATATCTAGGAAGTGATCGTAGCATCTCAAGAGCTGTTTTTATTTTTGAAGAATCAGAGGAAAAATTGTTTCCAATTTCATCTTTAGCATCAAGACCGCAAGATTCAGAAGATATGCCAGATAGAGAACTAGATAATGTACTTCTTGAAAACACTGAAGAAACATTTATTTTGGCTTTACAGTTAGATGATGGGCAGATGTTCTCATCCCCGGTAAGATGCCCACATACACACTGATTGCAGAAAACGTGACCACAAATAGAGACAACAGCATCTTCAGGTGAATCCTGTAAATATATATTCTTTTTGTTAACAGTAGATCAATTAGATGAGCACAATTAGCTAATTGCATAACATGATTATATGACCATATTTTTTTCATATCTTCTATGCCAGATTGTTTGTAACTTACATTTGAAGAATAGGAGCAACTTATGAAACTGTCATTAAAACCAACAGCAGCATGCACAAGATGAGAAGAAAACAAAGGAAAAAACAAACTGTGAAGTATTACAAGTTCTGTTCATTTTTGGCAGACAATGGCAGGCGGTTCAATTTTCCTTGTAAAACTTTGCCTTTCAACACGGAAATCAGAAATTGTGAATCATAAAAGCCTCGAGTTATATAATACCATTTCCAGGACTACTTGATAATTTGCAACAATAAAGGATTATTTTCTTTCCACCTTCAATGGATTAGGCGATTAGCAACAAAAGGGGATCCCTAATGACTACAGAAAACGACTCTTTTTTCACCCCAAAAGGAAGAAAAAAATGAGAATTTGGTTGACATAAGAAAGTTCAAAGGATTAAGTAATTGCCTAGAACCAAGTTTCATATCCTCAAAAAAAAAAAAGTTTGATCTCCAAAGATTACATAAAATGAGTATGATCTCCTAAGATAATACCAATTTAGAACCATTTATTGTATTAATAGATTTTCTAGATTATTTCTTCTTTTTTTAAGGGGATCAAGAACATTCCTATGACATCAAAACTGACAATTCCAAAAGATTATGTTGGGCAGCACATTTAAGATGCCCAATGTTAAGATCCACATTAGTTGGTTTTAAGTGTCAAAAGGAAGCTATACAAATCGAAGTGGCAAAGCAGAACGAAACACCTCTCATACCGCATGCTAAGCACAAAGGATGATGAAGTTTCCCTATGTATATATAAGGAAGTTGAAATTTCCCCTCTCATACCGTATGCTAAGCACAAAGGATAATAAAGTTTCACTATATATATATAAGGAAAGTGTAGTTTCCTTACATATAGAATTTTTCTATCTCACATGAAAAATGAGCTAAATGTGCAGTAAAATTGGCATAATCAAGATTTCCATTGTCTAGCAATAACTGAGTTGTGGAATGAAAATAAACAATCTGAGGAAGCTTGTGATGATAAAACAGAAAAAAAAATAATGACAAGAATATAAAGAAAACTCCGCCTATGTTTTATAGCCAGTCCCAAGCCCGGATAAAAGGAGGAGGGTTGTGTTAGGCCCCGACAGCCAGCGTAAAACCCTGTCGAATCTCATGAACATGGATCAACGAAGATCCATGTAGCCGACCCCACCTAGTGGGATAAGGCTTTGTTGTTGTTGTTGTTGTTGTTGTTGTTGTTGACAAGAATATAAAGAAATTCAGAATAAGACTACTAGTAAGAAAGGAACGTTATAGTGGTAAGCATAATGACCTACATTGCATATAGTACATATAGCTGAGCACGCTTCTAGGCAACTCAAAAGATCCTTTTGTTTCTCTTTTGGAATTCTTTTTGCCGTCTCGAAGGATAATTTCCAACCAGAATTTGAGTCATGGCCTTTTACCAGCAGCGGATGGCCACAAGCTTGTCGCAAGCGCAATAACATCAACAAAATATTGACATAGTTCTGCTTTACTGTCCCAGCAGCTGCATAACCCTGAACACAAGAGTCCAAACTTGATTTTAAATCTCAGGTAAAGCCTATAAGCTGAAAAGGTCGAAAACCAACACAAGGACAGAGATGAAGGCCGGTAACAAATAGACAGGAGTTACTAAACTTTACAATAATATGATAATATATATACGAGAACTCTGATAAAATTACAAATCAAAAGCATCCTTTGCAAGAGCAGATGCCAGACATTTAGTTTCAGAACCTAAAACTTAGGATTCATTTCCAAGTAGGCTTAATTGTTCTGAAACTTATGATTCCTTTTCCTAGTAGGATTAGTTTTGTATTATTCAGTTAATTTCATATTCCTTATTCCAATTCCTAGAGGTTTGATTTTTGTATTTCCTTTTCGTGTTAAGACTTTCTTTTGTGCTGAATTGTCTGGCAATGCAAACAATATAAAAAGGATGGCATAGGACATCAATGATACAAAGAATTTTCGAACATCTTCAAGACGACCTTAGCACCCTACAATAGAACAATTGTAACAAGTGCAACTTTGCAACAGATATTCTTATTCTTGGGTTATACTGTCCAGCATTGAAAGTATTAATGTGGATGAAGAGAGTGAACATTGTAACTTCTTAGCCAACACATGAACAGTAAGATATTCTTATTCTTAGCTTTCATGACTTTGCAATCTTTTATAGATCTTAGTAGCACAAAATACTAATTGTTTAAAGATTGGAAAGTCCTAAAAGCAATGAAAGCTTTGCTTTGATAAAAAAAAGCTGTGTCCTTGTAATATTTAATCCACCCCAGCATTAGAGAAGGGTGAGATGATGAATGCTGAGTGTCGTTGTAATATTTCACACTGTTAAGGGATGAGATCACTAGGTTGACCTCCAACTCACACTGTTAAGTGTCATGGGCCCCGGATGGATTTCCTATGACTTCAAGTGCTGAGAAGGTTGACCTCCAACTCATATATCTGGCCTTTCAGTCAATTACTTTAAATCTTGCTTCGTACCTTTCTGCATGGGGGTGATGAGATCACTAGGTGCAGTGAGGTGCTGAGAACCCTTCACAGCGAGCTCCCTATCACATATCTTGGACTCCCCACTTTCTGATAAAGAGGTGAGGCAATCGGACTGGTAGCAAGTGGTGCACATGATGAAACAAAGGCTGCAAGGTTGGAGGTCAAGATCTCTATCCAAGGGAGGGACATTGGTTTGCTGAACTGTGTCAAGGAACCTCCCAATATATTTTATGTCGACTATTTGGATGCTTAGGAAAAATGGGATCAGTCTGGACGTTATTAAGAGGGGTTTTCTGGCAGAATGCCGGAACCAGGAACTGGTATTCCCTTCTTGTTGCCTAGTCGGCCAAAGGAGGAGGGGGGTCTCAGTGTGTTGAACCACCGTGACATGAATGACCCCCTCCTTTGCAAGTGAGGATACCGAATTTTTGTGCCCTAATGATGGATCATATATTTTTGTCTTCTCTGCCATATATGGCAGCAGGGCTTCATGGGGGTCTACTTTAATTCATTTGATGATATCTCCCCTTTTCTGGAAGTCTGTAAGTTTGATCTCCACATGGCTGCACCTGCATTTCAAACCAGTAATCGGTTCTGGTACGAAATTCCTTTTTCCCCTGGACGATTGGTCAATTGGGGGTCCTCCTGCCTGATATCCCCAATGGTCAGTTGCTGTTCAGTTGAAGAAAGCCTCCGTCAGAAATTTGGTGGGCCCGGCTGGTTCCGGCCAAGGTTGTTGAGCTCCAACCTTCTCTTGTCTATCTGAGCAACATTTGGATGACTTGATTGGCTTATTGAATTTGATCCAGCCCCACAGCGTAAACAACCCTTGTAGGATGGATGGACTTGGCTGAAGGATAACTTTCCTGTGAATCAGGCGTACGACCTATTGAGAGGACATGGCGAAGGACTGCCGGATCATGTGGGAGACCAAAATGCCACTAAACATAAAGATATTCACTTGGCATCTAAGAGGGTGATTATTAACTAGGCAGCTGGGAGCTAGATGGATTGTGCGCTCTCTGATTGATCGTGACTATGTAATGGAGCTGTGGAAGACACTAACCATCTTTTTTTAAGCATGTTTACTTTGCAGGTGTGGGACTTTTCAACATCAGCTGGATCCGTCATGACTCTGAATCGAACTTTTGGTCTTCCTTTAGAAGTGGTTGTTCGGCCAATAATGCTATGTAATCAGTCCATTTTCCGTGGTGGTTGCTGATTCGTGAAGAACATAGTGTCTCATCCCAGTTTGTTTGGGAACTGAGCTTCTGGTAAGTAAACACCTGGGGGGATGTTCGGGGAGGGATGTACTTTTTTTTTTAGAAGAAAAAGGATGACCACCAGATTTGTGGTTGTCATCCAGCTATATATATATATACTGTGAAAAGGTGTACAAATGTAGTGAGCAAGAAGGGGATAAAAAGAGGACCCCAACCTAACCAAAACCCCACTCCCTTATAAGATAGGAGATGTGGTGTACAACACGCTCAGGCTGGCAACTTGCTACCAGTCCGATTGCCTCACCTCTTTATCAGAAAGTGCCGTTACAGATGGCAAGGGCAGCGAGTGCGGACGGTGTCCGTACTGCAAGTATGAGCAATAGCTCATCGCAAGGGCAAAATGTGGGACACGAACTTGATAGGACAAGGAATGGCCGTGACAGTACCTTGGAAGGCACTTTATTGATCGGCCACGACCGTGACACTACCACTGTGGATACGCGACACGGTCGGGAAGGGATGGAGAACGGCCGTGACACATCTTTGGACTGCGGCCTGATCACCAATGATGCACAGCACGGCCGTGACACCAACACTGGAGAAGCACGGCACGGGCGTGAAACTACCCCAGGGACCCCCCCGACATGGCGGTGAACTCCAAGTAGAGGGGAAGATGCAAGGCCTGGATACCACTCCAGCATTTCCACTGTTGGGGCAACCCTCCTCCGGGTTGCCAACTCATCATTATCGCCGCAGGCGCAGAGGTGCCACTACTACCTCCAGTTCGCCGCCACCTTGCTTACCTCCGGACTCAACCCCGCCTCTAACGTTGAGGCTGGAGACACCGGGTTCGCCGAACACCAACCACCACTTGGGCTGTCACGAGACCTCCAGGTCTGGCAGCCGAGACCGGCATCATTGCCGGCGCTCTACCTCGTTGCCACCGGTTGGCAACCGAGGTCCATCATCGTCGTCTGCAGCCCTATTGCCAGGCTGTGATGATGAGGAGGTTCATCTTGTGGCAGACACAGCTGGGCTTCGCCACACATGTCGCAGGACTCGTCTTCGATCCGAGGTGGTTGGAGGACCACTCAGTCAGGGGAGTGACTCAGTGCCCCGATGAAGGTTCTGACATGAAATGTGCGGGGACTAGGCGACCCCGCGAGGCGGCGAACCCAGGACCGCTACCTTAGAGAGTGGGAGGTGGATGTCGCCCTCCTTCAGGAGACCAAACTGACAGATTGCAGTTTGGGGATGTGGGCCCAGATTGGGGGCTCTCGCATATCGGAGCATATCTCGCTACATGCAGTTGGACAGTCTGGAGGTTGCATTATTGGCTGGAGGCCGGATCTTCTATCACTTGTTGACTCTTGGTCAGCTAGATTCTTGATGACGGCTCACTTTTGGAGATTGGGTGACGGCACTGACTATCTTATCTCCTGTGTCTATGGCCCTTGCTCAGCATCTTTGCGCAGCACCTTATGGGTGGAGCTTCAGGAGGCACGTGCCCACCTCTCTGAGGCCCAGTGGCTGATTGGTGGGGACTTTAATGTCACCCTTGACATGGAGGACCGGCCCGTCAGGCGCCGAGGGAGGGATATTGGTGTTGAGGAGTTTCGCGACTTCATTGATTCGCAGTCGTTGGTCGATTTTCCGGCCACCAACTGTCGATTCACATGGCGCAGCACTGCTTCATCTTCGAAGTCGAGGATCGACCGTTTTCTTGGTTCACTGGAGCTTGCGGAGGCACATCAGCCGGCGGATGTCCAAGCTCTTGATCGACCGTTCTCGGACCACACTCCTCTTCTGTGGAGGTCCAACGACGATCAGGCTCAGCGTTCCCTTTTCCGCTTTAAGCGTTCTTGGCTTCTGGAGGAGGGCTTTCGACAGTTAGTTGCGGATCAGTGGCGTAGGGTGGCGCCTTCTGACTCTGCGGCCAAGACTCTTGTGACCCGCCTATTCAGCCTGCAATCCTTCCTCTGCCAGCATCGTCGACAGATTCGTGAGGATTGGGCTCGTCGCAGGACTGACGCCCTTGGGATCATTGCTCGGTTGGATCGCACAGAGGACTCCCGCCATCTCACGGACTCTCAGGTAGTTGAGCGGAAACATGCACAGGAGACTATTCAGATGGAGGATCGGATAGTGGAAACCCAGTGGAGGCAGCGCTCTCGGCAGACTTGGCTTCTGGAGGGCGATGCCAACACTAGGTTTTTTCACCTATATGCTAGCTCTCGACGGAGGGCTAATAGGATCGAGCAGTTAGTCATTCAGGGGCAGCAGATCACGGACCATCAGAGCATCGGGAAGTCTATCACTTCTTATTTCCACGCCACCTCTCGACGACAGCCACTTGGCCCCTGGCGGTGGGACCCTGGCGATATCCCTAGGCTCATTGACACTCAGTCGTCATCGCTTGATTAGTCGATCACGGAGGATGAGATTTTTTAGGCCCTTCAGGACCTCAATAGCGAGGCGGCCCCTGGTCCCGATGGATTTCCAGTCTTTTTCTACAGAGAATTTTGGTCTTTGGTGCAAGAGGATGCAGGGAGTTTGCCGACGGGAATCGAGGTTTTGAGCGCTTCAATCGGTTACCGTTGTTTCTACTTCCGAAGCGCACTCCAGCGGAGCGGGTTGAGGACTTCCGTCCGATCGCCTTATCCAATGCCATCTACCTCTTGGTGGCTCGGGTACTGGCGAATCGGCTTCGTGAGGTTCTCCCAGTGCTGATCCATCCCGCACAGTCAGCTTTCATTCAGGGCAGATCCATCACCGACAGTTACACCATCGCGACAGGGATTGTTGCGCAGTGGAGGAGGACCGCCTCTCAGGCCATCTTATGGAAGGTCGATTTTTCCAAAGCCTATGATACAATATCTTGGTCCTTATGGCATGCCCTGCATATCTGTGGATTTTCTACGACCTGGATCGCTTGGATGAAGCGGTGTATTACCTCCGCTTCTTTCTCGGTTTTGGTCAATGGAGTACGTGCAGGGGATTGGGTCCAGCCATAGACTGTCCCCTGGCCCCCATGCTATTTGTACTAGGTGTGGACGCACTCGCCAGGTGCACACAGGCCTCCTGCGAGGCGGGACTTTTCAGAGGTTTTGCCGGGAGCCTCGTGCCCCTCCTTCAGTATGCGGATGACACTATCTTTTTTATTGAAGGCTCGGAGCAGGAGGCTCGTCGAGTCGCGATCCTCATCGATCTTTTCGGCGCGACGACCGACCTTCAGATCAACCATGTCAAGTCCTCATTCATTCCCTTTGGCATGGTCACTGACGAGGCCGAGCGATGTGCAGCTCAGCTTCACACCCAAGTCCATTACTTCAGGCTGTGTTTTTAGAGGTCATTTGGTAGAATGGTGCACCAAAGTCCATTACTTCAGGCTGTGTTTTTAGGTTCCTATCACAATATTGGAAAACCTAATGGAGGAGATTTGACACCACTCCCAATTTAATTGTTCATATCACCCTAAAACGGATGATCAAACAAAAGTTGTTAGTAAGATACTTGCTAATATCCTTCTAAAAAAATGACACTTGCTAATCTATTCAAGCTATTGTGGATGAACAAACCAAAACAACGGTGCCCTCCTTTAACAGGTGGAATTTGCATATGATAGTATAACAAATAGAACTACAAGGATGGTTCCATTTTTTTATTGCCTATGGGCTTCTACCAAGACAAGCTATAGATCTGGCTATACTGCCAAAGGAGCCAGGAATAAGTGTTCTTGCTGATCATATGGCGAATAGACTTTGGGAGATTCAGGAACAACTAAAACAACTTGATATTCCCTTATAAAAAAGAACACTTGGCATTTCCATTGTGAAGTATAAGAATGTTGCACATCATTGCAGATCAAAGGTCTACGAAGAGGGTGATTTATTTTATTATTATTTTTTTAGGGGGAAAAGGATGACTACCAAAGGTTGCGATTGTCATCCAACTATATATCACTGTAAAAGGATTACCATGTACAAGTAAGCACTCTCCAATGGAGAGCGACCAAAAAGGGAAAAGTACATGCCCTAGCCAAAACCCCACTTGCGAAGAAGACAATGCTATCCACCTAACATCTCTCCCCACAAAATACGACACGGTTGCGCTGAAGCCAGATGTCCCCGGCACCAGCCAAAATACGAAGAGGGTGATTTAGTTATGATATTTCTTTGAAAGGAAAGATTTCCATCTGGAACTTGCCACAAGCTCGAGAATTAAATAGTGAAATGCATATACGGATCTTCCAAAAGAGTATGGCATCTCGGGCACTAATGTTGTTGATTTATTCAAATATCATGAACAAAATTCTCTGCAACCGAGCTCGTGCACACTCTTTTGAGAAGGCAGAATCTAATGCAGGATAATTAGTTTTGGATCCTTGAACTAAGGATTTCTTTTCCTAGTAGGATTAATTCTTCTGAAATTTAGGATTCCTTTCCTACAAGGATTAGTCTCGGAGTATTTTCTTCAATTCCTATTTAGGTTTGTTGTTCTTTTTCGTATAGCATTGGCCTTGGGCTTGCAAACCCTATAAAAGTGATGGTATCAAACATCAATAATACATAGAATTTTACTGGATAACAACCTACCACCTTACAAGTCCAAAACAAGTGGTTAGTTGAACTTTCTGGCCAACAATCTGCCAGAGGATATCATCCACCATGCAGAGGTCTAATTTGGGGTGTGGAGAAGTCATCTTCAGTATAAAGTAGTGTGATGCTGTCATTTTGGCTTCTTGGCCTTGAACCACAATGTTTCTTCAAGTCTTTATACCAAACTTTTTGTAATCTCTATTGTTATTAGTGAAACTTTTGGACGACTGACATTTTGCTAGTTGTCCTGTCTCGTTTTCAAAGAAAGAACAATATGCCAAAGGAGCTTACAAGAAACTACTTGGAGGTATACACGTAACCAGTCATGTTTTGTGGGAAGAGGTGTCATGTAGAGAGAATCATGTGCACCCTTTGCTTTCTTTTTACTAGTGACTTAAACTTCTTCCTTTTTTGTCACTCTTTCCCTAAGAGCATATATGTGCACATATTATCCCTTTTATTAATACATATACGGATGAGAACCATAACTCTTGGTGATCATCCTTTTTGTCCTTAAAAAAACTACATGGAGGTACTGTCCCAAACATCTTCATATCTGACTCACATTTTGTGCACATGTACCCCCCTCGAGGTCGGGATAAAATTATGGCAAATGAGGCATGATAGGGTCCTCGTTAGAGCATGTAGGGCCAGATGGGTGCCACTCATGGACACATCATGTGCATGACGATATACCGAGAATATTGTACACCACACATACTTTTTTCAAAGTGACACATACTTTTTGTTGAGAGAGTAGGGTTTTGGAAAGAAATTTTTATTCTGGGGAGTAGGATGTTTTCATAGCTCTCACTTATACACTTGTACATTCCTTGTTTTAAGCTAAAATACAAGTGGATGGCTACCCCACTCTGTACTCGTCCTTTCCTCGGTCAAGAAATTTTTTGATGAAATTTCCTCATTCAAGAAATAATAATAGAATTTTCAATCAATCTTCAACCTTCTTCTATGCAAAAAGTTTTATCAGTGCAAGTCCAGAACCTCTGGACTATTCCAAGACCAACACGTAAACGATTATATAGAATCAATACTTCCAAAAGTTACGAAAATAAAAGCCTACCTGGAATTTCTCCCGAGACTCTGCTTCCAGCGTTGAATAAAAAGACCGTTCTTCTTTGGAGAAGTCTACCTTCTTCAAAGTCACTGTCTTGGGCGGTAGTGTTATGATAGGCTTGCCATCAATAAGGGTTCCTTACAGAATGGAAAATGGAAAAAAAAATTACATAACAGAACACACATAAAAAGACAAGATAGCTTTATATAAGTACAACAGTTTAATGACGCACCAAGTAACATAACCACATGCAACAACACGTCTTACATGTTAAGAATAACAATTTTTTAAAAGGAAGACACAGAACATGATTAACCAGTGATTACGTTTCTCAAAAAAAAACCAGTCATTACGTTGGCAAACGTATCAACATGCAGAATCTAAAGTAGCTTCATGACTACAAAAGTGTTGGTAATGCAAGGTTTTTCCTTTCTGAATGTTGGTTCTTTTTCACGTCAAACAGGAACGAGGATCTCGCTAAAGAAACTCAAGAAGATTAGTCCAGTTATTTTCGTATGACCATTCTCATTGGACAATCAATTATTACGAGATCTATGCCATTCAATGAATTCCTATGTTCCTTTCAAATGGGATCTCTGGTCACAAAATGGGTATGCTGCCAAATATTGGAGAATGGATTTTTTTTCTCTAACGACTTTCTTTCTTGGCTATTGTTTTTAAAAGCATAAACTTCAAATAACAAACCAATAGTGAAGCAACATCTAAGAATGTGTGACAATTGAATAATATCAGATTTGTGCCACCAGTTCAGGCGCACAAGTCCATGCATGAGATAAAATAAAATAAAAGAATCCATCAATAGATACGGTTTGAGATAAAAGAAAATAAAAGAATCCATTCAATTACACTTTACTAGGAAGAAACTCCAAATTCTGCAATCAAAATGATGGAGCTGCCCAATAGAATTTCAGATTATAGTGTGATAGTTGATTCACCTTTAGTTCGACGTAACATTATCGTCTTCAAAACAGCCTGCAGCTTCTTATACCCATGTACAGGACTACGGCTGATTGGGGTCTTTATAATGGAGCAGAACGACTTGTAAACAGAAAATGGTTCAAATCTAAGAAATCTGAAATAGCTATAGAGATCATCAATTGCATTTTGAATGGGGGTCCCTGATAAGCACCACCTTCTCTTGGCCCTCAAGCCCCAGCACGCTCTAGCAACTTGTGTCCTGAAATTTTTTATGCTTTGCGCTTCGTCCAGTATCACTCTAAACCATCTAACCCTTGCAAGTGGTCGAGCAGACTCAAGAAATGTGGCTTCCATCTTATCCGTGTTTTTCATGTTTTCCTTGCAAGTTTTCCTTTTTTTGCTAGAACTACCTCCAACTAAACCAGATGGATCAGACTTCATTTTCTCTTCATCTTTCTCGTCTAGTGGTTGTTTCGGAACCTCCATGCTAACAATGGCATAAGTTGTCAGTACAACATCATATTTTGCCAGTTCATCAGGATCCTTTGTCCTGTTGCTACCATGATATATGACAATTGACAAATTAGCCTTTTTGGTGACTTTATTCTGAAGTTCATCAGCCCATTGTCTAAGAACGCTTGTCGGGCAAACAACTAAAGTTCCAGCTGCCGGTCTGCTTTTCACTACTGTCAGGGAGCTCATTTCTGATCTAGAGATCACAGAGGAACTAGAAACTCGAGCCCTCTTTTTAGCATCAAGCCCAGGGGAATCGTCATCATCATCCAGATTCAAAGCTTCTGATTTGTCTTGATTAGCAGTTGAAGCAAAAGAATCAGATGGTGGAGACCTTTCCATCAAAATTAATGCTATTGTAGACACTGTTTTACCAAGTCCCTGCCGAAAGCAGACAAAGACAAATAAAATGAAATATATCCACAGTTATCAGAAGAAGACATCATCAAATAAAACATTAAACATACTTGATCGTCTGCCAGGATTCCACCAAAGCAGTGTAAGCTCCGAGTTTCCTTTTGCACCATCCATGACAGAGCTATCCGCTGTCCAAAACAAAACCCACAGTGACGTATAAGGAACATATACAAGTCTGTGTTCACTGCATTAATTACTTCCAACTTACTTGGTGTCTCAGCAAAGGAACAGCCAAAAAACCGTCAGGAGGATTAGCTTCAGATTTTGGCTGAGATAAATCCTGTGATGCAATTAAAAGAAAAAATTTGAGCGAACATAAGCCTTAACATTAAGAAATCATTAAAAGAAGAGAATTTAAACTCCAAAATATGATCAGCATATGGTACGAGTACATTTCATCAGAGAGCAAAGGGATAAATGTTTTGGTAATCATATTATCAGGAAAAGGAGGACATCTTCCTGGTTTTTCCCATCTCCAAACACGCGAGGTATCCCCCCACTTCTCCACCTGCAAGCAGGCTCCCCACCCTTTCCACAGCAGGCAAGTAGCTTGGATTTTGCTCTTATTTTGAAAAAAAAATTCAATGCCCTTAATTTTCGCAAATAGTAGTATTTATACATATATTTGATAACAAAATAAAGTAGAATGTAGATTCCATGTTGTGATCCTTCTTTGTGTTTATCCTATCCTTCCAAGTTGTTTCTGATATATGAGTTTGACAAAATTGATCCATTTAACACCACAAAGTTGGATGACCATATTTCTACTGAGCTATGCATAGATCATCATGCAAATCTAGAAGGTGTGAGATGCACTTTTGCATCTAACAGATATATTAAAAAAAAGATTTAAGCATCCATGAAAAAGATACAGAGGTAATACAGAGTTTTAATGAACTATAAAGGAGTTTAATTTGATACCTCTAGTGCAAGACGTAAAGTTAGCATTTCATCACTTAGTTTGTGCCTTGTTGTTCCAAAACCAGTACGTTGAGAGTGTCCAATGCCAGAATGTTCCATTGATGCATGAGACTTTATCAGTGGAAGGTGTGAAGGTGCCTTTGCAGGACAACTGATTTCATCTAGAACACAAATGTCAGCATCATCATTCATGTGTACAGAATTTGATGGTAGGTACTTCTGCAAACAACCATTAGAGTCCTTGAAATATCTATTTTGTTTTCTGTGGCAAAGTGTTAACTTTTTATCATCACTGACATTTTCCCATGGCGCATTTCCCCTCTTACTATGTAGGTTTGTCTCAGAATCCATACATCGTTGTTTTGGCATATCAAAATCCCCAGATGTTGAGTTTTTACTTGATGGAATAGGAGAAGAATCTGTGCTTGATTCACTCCTGAAACTCATGTCCATTTGATGATTCCAAACAGGTTGTGTGTCTTTAACAATTTCATTAAAATGCATGTTAGGAGAGTATGCAGACAAGGTGCAAAAAGAAGCCCCTGTTCCTAAATCCATGTGACTAGCACTTGAAATCCTTGCTGAAATCAGTCTTTCCTCTGCTTCATCTTTCAGGCTTACTAATTCTTCCTCTTTGAGACTTACTGATGACTGGAGATATGGACTAGGAGAGAACTCCGTCTGACCATTATCAAGAATATCAGTTGCCAACTCTATGTGGGATGTCAAATCGTTACCAGTCACATTGTGCATGATGTCCGCACCAGCAGTATTCATCTTAGAGTAAAATGCATCTGGCAGCATTTCATCAGGGAACAGGAATGAAGGCCTGAATAGTGTGGGGGAGAAATTCCCTTCTTGTGTCAATGTATCTGGGTCAATGGTTGTCATACTTGAGCTTTCAGCATTTAGAGTCAATGATGAACCTGCAACAAATATAAAAGACAATCGTACAACGGAATAACTATTCTTCATACAAAAGATTAGTTGGAAAAAGAATGAAGTATTCATCGGTTGCAGTACCATAAGCCGACATTCCAGCCCCAGTTTCCAAAGTTCCACCTATTATTTGCATAGGTGTATTCTCTAAGTTCATACCATGCTGGAAACCAGAATTTTCTGAGTAAACCTGAGATGCATTTACTGCAGCATTTAAAGGGACATTATAATTTGGCAAGTTTCCTTTTAACTGTTGATCAAAGTCTCTGCTATGCAAACTGCCAAAGGATCCTTCATGGAGTCTAATTATGCTCAATTTGTCTTCTTCTCTGGAAGGCTTCAACCAATGCATTGTATTAAATGAAGGACATTGCATCATACTTCCAGAATCAGGATTCTCAGAACCCTGATTGACTTCAGAGTCCATCTTTAGTGGGTAACTGTTAATATATAATTCAGATAACTTTTCTTCAGAAGCAAAAGGTGTCTCAGAACTCATTTCTTGCGTATAATCAACCGAACACATTGAAGCCAAAAGATCCAATTGAAGAGATCCCGGTTCCCCAGATAGCTCGCCCTTAATTGACAAAGGCTCTGCCGGACATAGAAAATTATAACTTTAAGATAAGCATGCAGGATTTCTTCTTAGAAAAAAAAAATAAAATGCTCATAAACAGAAGATCCCCTAGTAGGAGAATTTAAAATCAGATTCATAAAGTACCAGGTTGCATCTCAAGGGCATTATCTATTTGATCTTGGTCATTAGACGATACTTCATGGTAGAAACTTCTAAAGCCAACCTGCATAAATTTCATTTTCAATATTTTAAGGATTCACGAAAAAAAATTAATAGCAACAATCCTAAATTCCTAATAGAGCAGAAATAGATAACATATACATATATATTTGGGTTATTTCCATAAACCTCCCCTAAACTATCGCTATTTTTCGCATCTACCCCCAAACTACGAACTTATTTTTTTGTATCCCTAAACTATCGCGAGTTTTTTACTTTAATCCTTCCGTTCACTTATGTTACATTTGCTTTTTCCCATTTATGAAAAGACTAAATTACCCCTCGTCACATAATACATCAAATAATAAATATAAAAAAAATGTTTGACTACCGACAGTCGAATATTAATACCTTCGCTTCGCCAGTATAATGTGACGAAGGGTAATTTAGTCTTTTCATAAATGGGAAAAATTAAATGTAACAAAAAATGTAGCAAAAGTGGACGGAAGGATTAAAGTGGAAAAGTCACGAATAAGGTCGTAGTTTGAGGTTAGATGCGAAAAATCGTGATAGTTTATGGGAGGTTTATGGAAATAACCCTATATATTTCAATAAAAGATATCACATAAATAGGATTGCCTTTTCTCTATCAAAAAAAGGAAGGTCTTTTCAACAACATTTTTAAGTACCAATATAAATTATGCTTAATATGAACCATCTATAGAATGTAACAATGCATGGGGTGCCAAACTCTTGTCTCATGGCGACTAACCAATCTTTGTCTCACAACCCTTCCTATATGGTGCATGTTAATCTTATTAAATTTTCGTCTCACCTTTGAAAGTTCTTTCTTTTTTCTTAGAAATGAAGAGTCATCAAATTTTATTCCTATCTATAAAAGTGTACATGTGAGGATAGCTCAGTGCGGCTTCAAAAGTTAATTTAGCCTTGTCCACTCACAAACAAACATCGCGCAAGAAGAATAATGTTGTCCACACAACAACTCTCACTAGAAAATACAAGTTGTCTTGAACCCAAATGGACCATAAAATAGCAAGTGGCATTGCTAGGCATCTCCTTGACACATAAATTTATAAAACCCATTGTTGTTCCCAAAACCTCTTTCTTGAAAGGTAAAAGGAAGACTAAATTATGCATATGTGAACATATCACTTTCAATGATCAAAAGATTCACGTGTAATCACAAACGGTATCAGAGAACTACAAGGGGAGTATTCAATACTTGCAAAAGGAAATTATCCACCCTCTCATTCTTTTGTCAAAAAGGTTGTATGCGTACTATCATCTCTCGCCCTCAAAAAATGTGGTTGCACTAGAGCCATATCGCTCAAGGGATTGCCATCATCCATGGCCATAGCCGCCTCCATCCTAGTCTCTAGGCACAAAAGTGCCCCGTATATACTTAGTATCCATCACCGAGGTGTCAATGTCAATCTGTTGCATCTGCCGGGGCAACTGCAAAATAGGTGGCATCTGACCTCCATGGAAAACCCACATAGGACACACATGACATTTGTGGCAGGGCTCATCTCGTCCTGTAGACTTGTGTGATGTGCCCCAAACCTCAATGATCTCCAAAAGGATGTCATCGATCTCACATCGACCCATTGGCATCTAGCCCCTTACCATTCCACATATGCAACCCAACTATCAAAAAATAGATTATCAACATATTCAACAGCCAAGCTGCGTAGCACACATGGAGGGTCACATCTAAGGGCATGTTTGGCAGTCAAAGAAATATTTTCAAAGTTTTAAAATTTCCAAAGGAATGCATTTTCACTTTTTAAGTAAATTGTCCATTTTTTTTCTCAACCTCATGTCTGGAAATGCAGAGAAGGAGCCGGTGGTTTTTTACCTCCTCCATTCCACATCTACAATCGTACATGTTCAATCCCCTCCGCCATCTCCATAACTGCACCTCCTCTTCATTCTTTGTCTACCTCCCCTAGACAACCTCCTCCTCCTCGCCAATGCCCATACCCCTTCCACAACGCAGCCCCCAACATCCTCTCCTTCACCTTTTCTGCTCTTCGCTGCCCGCCTCTCCACCACTGTGCGAGCGTGAGATCTCCTGAATGTCTTCGTGCACCTATCTCTCCATCGTAGATCCAAGCGCGACGTCTCCCAAGTACATCTACCTGCCTCTTCAGCATCTTCGCCGTCACGTCGAGCTATCCCGCATTTGTCTGTCTGCCTCTCCGCCAAGCACAACCATTTTGAGTAGCTTCATCTGCCAGCAAAGTTTACAGGAACCTCCTACATTGAACATGTCACCCGAAGCGAAAGGAAAGCACCGGATGTTCATGTCAAGCTAGCAAGAAATGAAAGGCACAAAGAACAGACGAAAAAAATGGGATCTTGTAATATTGTTATATTAATAAACATGGATGAGCGCACATGGCTCTCATCCTCTCCTACTTTCAAAAAAAAAAAAGGGATCTTGCCTAAGTTTTTTTTCCTAAGGAAACTATGTCTTTCCATAGTTTTATTTCCTACCCACAATGGCATCCAAATACTCATTTTGACCTTTTTTTTTCAATTGTTGAAAATGAAACAACAAAATGAACTCATTCCAATGGTTAAACTGACATACAAACAGGGCCTAAGTGTCCATCTCAACCTTTATACCTAAGCAGTCGACGCCTTCTAAACAACTAAACATTTTTTTCCCTGATGCCAAATAAACAAATATTTTGATCTGCAACAGAACATTTAATGGCCAAACAAGACGATAATCAGTCTGCAAGTCATTATCTTCCAAAAGGTTTGTTCCTGACAGATTATACATCTCTTTAACCGAAAAATCTCCTGGAATCCATATCCAAAAACTATATATAGATGTATCTGTTGTTAAGCCCACAGTTGTCCGAATAGCATCAGAAAGTCCTCAAATCTCTAATCCAAAATGCTCAAGGCAAAGGCATAAAGTCTTGGAAAGGATGCCAATAGAGGTACAAAGAAGGCCCAAGCATCCTCCCAAATAGTGAGGCTGCTAGTAAAGGTCTAATTGTGGGATTACCAAACGTGATTATCAAGCTAGAACCCAACCATATTAGGCAAATATAACATCAGTCAAAAAAGTTTGTGCTATCCCCATCACATGATATTTGACCACTTTTTTGCGCATCATTTATCCTTCCAAGTTTCCTAACCCCCAACAGATACACTGCTGGATGAGTACCAAGTTAGTGACATGTAAGGCAAATATGACGAGGAACTTTCCCATATATTCTTCAGTTGTATGTCGCTTGAGAGATGTAGCATAAACCGTGTCAACTGACATGACGCTGAACAGGCTTATTCATTGGGGGAGACACACCCTCGTCAAGTATCACATCCCGGTGGCATTGGATATCGAAGACTGTTCGCCACCTTAGGGGTTACATGGACTCTAAGGTGCCATTTGGATCAAGAATATATTAACGAGAACAATAAAATTTATTCTGAAGAATATAAATATTCTTCTTATATTCTTATTCTTCTTTGTGTTTGGTTCAAAAAGAATACATTTTAAATATATAATATTTTATAATTAAAATATTTTATTATAAATACTTAACATTTATTTTATTATTATTATAAATATAATAATATATGGCTAAATTATAAAAAAAATATTAAAAGGTGAAAACCGTGAGAATAGACTTATTCTTTCTTTTGGATGGAATACGAATATTGGGATTTTGTGGATTACAATGGTGGTTTTTTCAATTTTCAAGACGGTAGTAACAAAAACGAAGTTTGATCAGTTTATTCTTATTCCGCTATCTGTTTGGCGATATTCGCCTGAATTCAGCAAGATAATCTTCGTCCAAATGGCGGAGCCAAGTGGAATAAAGCATCTTTCCAGGTGGGGCACAGACGTCAAGTTGAAAACATTATGAACCATGTAAAAGCAATAACCCAAGAATGGTATGCCATCTGATAAGTTGAGTGATCTTGGTGACACGTCTTGTGAATTTATTGTTTATGATAAATATTGATCAACTGATCTTGAATAGTCACTGTTTCCTGCATCAAACAAACTGATAAACCAAAATAATTTATTCTACATTCGATAATAGCCAAAGGATGCCCGATGAAACAGAGATACAATCATGAAGACTATTGCAATCCTGGTGACGTGGGTGATTTTAGTATGCAACTTTCCCATGTGCCAACACCACTCAAGACTAAATACATCAAATTGAGAGTTTCTTCCTAACCTTCTTCATTCGTTTCCTTAACCTTATACATTTCAAATAAGGTAAATGATTGCCCATAGTCAGTTAACTGGAGGCGTGATACAAATTCAAGATAACACAAGACTGATAATTTTTTTACAAAATCACAGGTCAATATATCAGCATACATTATCTCTTGCTTATTCCTTTTCTTAGGATGCAAAATACCTATGTAAATGTCCCAATATTGGTAAACGCGGAAACAAGTTTAGATTATGTACGACCCTAATGATGAATGGAATTAATAAATTAGGAGAGCAAGGGCTTACTTGAGACGCGCTCTGAGTAGCTGTAGCAGGTGGAGGAGGGGGAGGAACAGGGCCCTCCTCGTCGAGAATGGCGAAAAAGTTATCGATGCTGATGGAAAGGTTGTCGGGGCACTCCCCGTCGAAGCCGGCGAAATCGTCATCGCCAAAGTCGTCGTTAGGGTGATCCGGCGCGGCGGCGTTCATCATCATCCTCGCGGCGGCAGGTGACACGGAGTGAGAAGACGAGGAGGAGTAGAAGAAGCGATCATGAAGAGACGAATCCAATGAAGAAACCCTGCGAAATTGGCGAACTTTTTCCTGCGCCTTCGTCGCCCTAACGGAATCGACACGAAACGACCTCGCGATTCCGACCTCGTTGCAGAGGAGATTGGTGAGGGGGATCCAGAGGGGGGGAGAAAGAGAGGAAGGTGGAGGGAAGGATCGAGCTCGAGGCGGTTTGTTTCACAGAAGAGGAGAAGTCGTCGTCCGTGTCTTCTTCGTCTTTGGGGGCAAAACAAAAGAGGAGAAGAAGAAGGAAAAATATAATGGAATAGAAAGATGACAAGATGTAGACCAGATGAGGAGAACGATGCCGTTGGTCTTCGCTTGATATACGCGTGAAAACATCAGAATATCTTGAGTTAGTAATTTTCTATAGTGGAAAAAATCGTAATAATAATTCATTTAATTGCATCCTTATTATATATTGAGAATTTCATAATTTATTTAACCACGAGATTTTGAGAATCTATGTTTGTTAATATAATTCTAAATTGCATTTTTAATTTACAACTATATTAAACTTTTAGTCCCTAAGTCATCACATCTTATTAATTATTATAATTTTTTCCCCATACTTAGACTTTTAATTGTTTTTCTTATTATCCACTTACGTTTGTATCATTTGAGGAAAATAAGACAAAAATGTATTTTTAAAATAAATAGATGTATTTTCCTTTTTACATTATAGATGTTATAAAGTTTTTAGTTTTTAAAATAATAAGTAAAGAATAATATTGTAATTGAGAATTTTCTTTCCGATTTTTTTTCTCGTGAACTTCAAACTCATTTCAAACCTAGGCTATTAATTATCCACCAACTACATCTAAAACTATTCAGCTTTTCAACTTTACCCACGACATCCATTTTTCCTTTTTCTTTTAATTTGAATAGTTTCTTTATGTTTAAAATTGAGAAAAATTAAGAGACATTGTGCATTACTGATTTAATTAACCGATGATTTAAATTACTCTTAAATGTATTACTACGATTTGAATTATTGGTAATATTGTATTATAGCAAGTATTGGTAATATAAATTATAATGGACTAAGATGGATCAAGATAGCACATAAGCAAAACATATAGGTGGTCATGAACTTATATATACCTATTCCTTTATCTATAAATTTGTGCAGGTCAATAGGTCCAAATTGAATAATATTTTGATTGGGTCATTGAGTGTTATAAAATGGTGTCAGAACTAACCTCACGTACTCAAGTCATATGAGAACACACAGACTATGGTTCAACACGAATCATTCGACGAGAATGTTGAGCCTCATTAGGAAGAAGATTCTAACGAGCTGAAGTATAAGGTGATCTGGAAAATCCAAGATGCATTTTAAATTACGTGCGGGCCATTGAGCCCAAAGCGAATAATATTTTAATTGGGACGAGAGTGTTACATAAATAATGATTAAAATAGTTAGAGAAAATTTGCCAAGATATACTTAAAATTTATTTTACATTTTCATCATATATTATCATAAAATAACAAAGCAAAAAATAGAAAAGTGAATTTAGATAAAATAATATGGAACAAAATTAAGAGTTATTTGTAAAATATTTTAAATAATAAAGAAGATGTAGTTAAATGATATTCATTTACTAATAAAATATTTAAATTTAAAAAATATGGAATGAATATTTTTTTTCAAAATGCATGTCAAGCATTTGGTAATACACTTCTTCTGCCTGCTATCTGGATTACCCACGAGATGATAATTAAGATTACTTGAGCAATTGAAATTAACAATAATTAGTTACAGCCAGAAGAGGTAGTGTGATGGGTTTGAGAATTTTAAATAAAATATCCGATAATGCATCTAGATTACCTCATTTCAAACGATCACTAAGGGTGTTTGGCTAAGCTTCTAAGTAAATTAAAATAACATATAAGCAATTTTAAAATTTTCTCTTTGTTTGGTAATTCAAAAGAAAAATTGATAAGCAATTATTTTATCTGCTTATAAGTCAAAAAATAAGTTGGAGACTCCAACTTATTTTGTGGAAGAAAAAAGTTAATTAATTTAATCAATAAATGTACTATTTTATCCTTACAATATACGTAATTTTTTCATATATTATAATGTTAAGCACTTTTTAACATTTGACTAAAATAAAAACTTCTAAGTATTTTATTATCAAACACATAATTCTTTTTTAAATCAGCTTCAATTATTAAAATACTTATCATCACTTCAACTTATCTTAAAACAAACTTATGGCAA
The DNA here is from genome assembly GCA_030549335.1 of Pontederia crassipes. Taxonomy (NCBI): domain Eukaryota; kingdom Viridiplantae; phylum Streptophyta; class Magnoliopsida; order Commelinales; family Pontederiaceae; genus Pontederia; species Pontederia crassipes. The sequence continues at coordinate 25,628,765 of CM060189.1, read as the reverse complement.
ACTATGCATTCATTTTAGTAATTTTTATTTTTTTTCCTTATCTCAAATATAGGATTTATATTTATTTTCAAAAGATCAATAAAAGGTTCAATTGTCATTACATAAATAAAACAAAAAAAAGATTACATAAACAATGCATGAAAAGTTGTAAAATTGTAATAGTTCATAAAAGGTAACTATTTTTTTGTAATTTATAAAGGACATAAAAAATATTTCATAGTAAAATGAAAATAAAACATTCAAATATGAAAAGTTGCGAATTGAAAGCTATGATAATTTATAAAAGATACGTCTCAAATTCATGAACTTAGTTATAACATTCTAAAAATTCATCCTATAATAAGTGTTAGTGGAGGTATTTTTTTGTATTAACATTAAGTGATAAAATAATAGTAAAATATTCATAATATGAAATGTTTTGTTAAGAAAATAATAATAACTGCCATCTAATTAGTTAGACGTGCAACCCTATGGTCAAATCCATCAATCCATAGGATAAATAAACGTTTTCAGTTAAATCATATAAAGGTTATGCATGATATCCATTATACATATTCAACATGGATCACAAATACATACATGCTACAATTCATAGTCAAAACGTGACATAACAATGCATTCATAATTCTTCACGTGATATGAATAAAATACATCATAACATTAGTACATATGCTAAAATGATAACATTCGTCTTGACTTTATTTTTTGCATTACCATAAAACTTTTTAGAGTAGTTGTTATATGGCATCTTTTTCTTTTTCTTTTCTTTTTGTCTTTCATTATTATATGTTCTTCCTTGAATTTCACTTTGGACTTCATATCTTTTTAACTTTCATAAGAGTGAATGATGTTGTTTTTTATTTTTAACTCTAATTATGGGGTTGGACATTTCTTACTATCGAATGTTTCTTAAGCCATCAATACATCAAACATTTGTATCTTAAAACTTTAAATTTTAAAATATAATTATAACTTAACACGACAATTCAATATTTGGATGTTCATAAATCATCAAAACAATATTTCATAATATTAATAATCATAACATAATCATAGTGATCAAAATAACATCAATCTTGAACAATCTAGTAGCCTTTATAAATACTTTATGTATAAATCATTCATAAAACATTAAAATGTGTTTCTAATGCTCACAATCATGAATCCAATATGTTCACATTCATGAAACAATATTTATATTTGTGATGCCGACTTAATGGCCATGAAAGATTGTGAGCATAATTGGATCATTTTAATGGTTTGTTCATGACTATGATCCAGAGTTCCATAGAAATGACTATAGACAAGCTCTTGATTGACCGTTTTATATTATTTTGGAAACATGAAGAACCACATAATTTGGCGATAAAATAAAATAAATAATTATTCAACATCTTCTACCATCACGGGCATACGAGGCTCCTTCTATTGTGGAATTATTTAAGGAATTTTTCCTAGTCATATAAAAAAGTAAAACTAATGTACTTACGATTTACAATGCAACTCACAGCACGATTCATAAGAAGGATAGATTACTATAATAATGAGCAATTCAAATAATCATACATTGATAATGTGGAGCGGATTTGATCATCTTACATCTCTCAGAGCTATCTTCTCATCACAAAAAATCGAGTATTTCATTACAAATATTTTTGCATCATTTTTTCTCGCTAAATTTGTTGCTATTAGCGGGCAAGTAGCAAAGAAAATTTCAAGCATGTTATGACGACTCCAATGACAAAATTAGAGAGAACATTGTTTTGACAATATTAGTGGAAAAAATAGCGATGAAATTATCTAAGAGATAAGTCCTTGCATTGAGCATATAATTTTAGCGACGAAAGTAGGGAAGAAACTATTGGTCGAAAAGATCATGATGGTTCTTTTAAGAAAATATCTTTGCCACAAGACAATATTAGCGAGGAAACTCTTGCTCTCTAATTTTACCAATTGCTAATTTTATTTAGTTTTAGTGATGAATTAAAAATATTGCTCACTAATTCCCCAATAATTTTCATGTGGTCTATGTGTTTTTTGTTCTTTTCATTTCCTTCACATCACCACATCTTGACATGATGTTGCCAAATTGTGCCCATTGACCTTCGACGTTGTCGGATCACACCTCTTGATGCTGATAGCGTTGAATCGTTGGATTAATTCCATTTGCTCTTCATCGTCGATTTTAATAAAGGTAAACTCAACTTCCTTTCTTTGGCAATCTTGTTGTTTTTCTCCACATTTTTGCTCATCTATGTTCATGCATTCGTTGGACACCCTATTTCCTAAAATGGGTTGGAGAGGATGATGGCACTATCCTTGATTAGTCTGATGAATGATGTGTCCAACTGAGCATGGCACCCTAAGAGGATCGCCCTCATTTTTTGTGAGAGAGGACCTAGGCATGAGTTTCTAGTGAGACAACGACTAGTAGGCTTATCACAACATTGTGTGTACTGCCAAGAGGAAGGGCGGTAAACCATGGTGGGCTCATTGCGAGCCGATAAAATATGAAATTGCACTCAACTTTAGTTTTTGCTAGCTATATTCTAGAAAACACATACAATCTAATTTCCATATTGTTTCTTGATAAAATTTCATTTGTATGAGTATCTCCCCTTCAATATTTACCCATTTATTGAATAGGAATTAAGATTATATCTTAATTAAAGGGATATGGTTGTCTGTGCATGGCACAAAGAGGAACAATTGCTTAAATTTGATGAGTAAATATAATATTTATTTAATGTTGATAAGGTTTATTTCATTATGATATGAAATGCTTAGAAAATCAATTTTTCCAATTCATATGAATTATTTATTTCAAGATAATTTTTATTTAAGTCTAATTTTATAGTTAATGTCATTTCCAGTATAGCTATGATACATTATTGTAAATTTCATAATTTATGTATTATGTCACGAGTAGGATCTATACTATATTTGTGATGTATGAATGTATTTGACATTGTGGTGCTCTCTTCGTGTGTTTGACTAATTTAATACTATTTCAAAATTTCTGCACTATGTTACTTTGTTGTGTGTAACTTTATAATACTTTGTATCAATTAATGCTATTTCGAATTTGTGTAAACATATACAAAATATCTATTTATTTTATATTTTTTATTTTGAACAATTTAGTGAAAAAATAACAATAAAAATATTGATGCAATATGTGATAATTTTTAGTGATGAAATAATATAATTTACGTAGGAACAAATTGTGACTAATATGGGAATAGCAAGAACCTCCTGAGGAAACTCTTGACAAATTAAATTAAACATTCAAATAAAAATAAATTAAGCGAACAACTAACAAATAATTAGTAAAAACAATCATGATAAACTTTGCATGAAACTTTTTGGTTGGAAATTGCAACTAAAATATAATGACAAAATCTTCTCGCATTTTTGCAACCACAGCCAGGATATGATAACAATTTTTTTTAGCATAATCATGCTCTTGTTCCATTCTCATTCTTCTTTTTCTTTTTTTTTCTCAAATCTTAGATCACGCAGACAAAGAGAAAAAAGACTTTGGTCTTTATATAAAGTCAATATCATACTTTTTTATAAAAACAATTTAAATACTCGTCTGAAATGTGAAAAAAATATAATTCAAAAGAGGTCAATAGAAATACAATAAAGGTATATTATTGATCCAAATTGTAAATTAATTAGAAAATTTATTTTCCTAAACAAATTAAGTAATGTTTTTTGTTATTATTTTTTCTTACTTTTTATGTATGAAAATTTTTTGTTGTAATGATTTATAAAGTCGATATAAAATAATGTAGTTGCATACCATTTTGTGGTTCAAAACTTTACAATATGTTCCTTTTTTTAGAATAAAAGTGTAATTTTCAAGTTTAAGCTTATTAATTATGATTGTGAAAAAACTATAAAGGTGCATATAAAAGTTATCTAAAATATAAAATATGCAATATTTTCATAAAAGTTTAATTGGTGCAATTAGTTTCAAAAATATCTTTCAAACTTTTATATTTGGTAAAATGCGTTCCTTTTGACATTTTAAATAAGCTAAAAAGATAATATGAGTACTTCATGTACTCATGTACAATTGGGCACTGCTTAGATCTAATTCATAACTAAATTAGAAATTTTATTCAATGATTTCATTAATGATCACACAATAATTAAGATTATCATTGTAAAATTATAATAAAAAAGTAACTAAATTTATGTCATAGTGTTTATTTTAAAGGTAAATCAAAACATCTATATCATTTATTAAAAGTAAAATAGTCAATCATAACAAATTAGCAACAACAAGTAAATGTCTTTTTAAGCACGAAAGAAAATAATGAGTATAAGGATAAAATTTATAAAAGAACAAAATATAAGACATGTTCAACAAAATTGTATAGTAAAAAAAAAGTATACTTAACTCTATAATGCAAAATAATCGTACCTTAAGTTAAAAGTTCATTTGTATTTATCAACGTCATATGAAATAAAAAATAAATAAATGGAATAGGAATTTTTATCATTTTTTATTTCACTTGGTTCTAGAGGATTTAGGACCCATTTAACTTTACTATGAAGTAGTTGATGATTTGATAAAGATGAAAATGATTTTAAAAATAAGCGTACTTGTTAATAAAAAAGCTTATCAATTATTATTTTAATAAGTGACTAAAAAGTCTTTAACAATATAATAGACGAAAGATGTGAAGAAAAGTTATATATTTTTTAAGAATAAAATAGTACATTTATTCAGCAAACTGATCAATCTTTTTTCTCTCACAAAATAAGTTGGGGTCCTTAAAAAAATTGACTTATAAGCAGGTAAAAAATTCTTATCAACTTTCTTTTAGCAAATAGGACTAAAATTTTAAAACCACTTAGATTCTTAAATCCTCTAATACCAAAAATACATCCATGCATTATAAAACTTTAGTACATTATGAATCATATAATTGCATAAAAAGTTTTATGCATAACTTCACAACATATCTCCTTTTATAATAAAAGTAGATTTACACATAATTAAGACTAAACATGGCTGAACTAAAAAGGTTACTTTAGAAAAGCTTAAAATAGAAATTGTATTTTTATATTATTATATTAAAATTATTTTTATTTATTTCAAATATTTCTAATTTGTGCATTTATTGAAACACCTTTACTTTCTACTTTCAAAGCGAAAAGAGATTATGAGTATGTGATACACATCTGTATAAATTCTTAAATTTAAATCATAATCAAGGAAATTAGGTTGGGTGAATTGTGAAAATTTTCATGCATAATTGAAATACTTTTTTTCTTAATATCTAAAGCAAATTTCAAATTGTCATGTGAATTAGATCTCACATGTTTGTTTTCTTTATTTTCTCAAATGCTTTTTTTTTGCAGCCAGTTATAACTTCAAAGGCACATGAGAATATTCAAGAAATGATATTGTACTATATCCATCATTTTCAAAATTTAAAACTTATGGACATAAAAAATGATAATACCATTGAGATGTTTGAAATTATATTATTAAGTACAAATATCTAAATATTAATTATACATGAAATAATCTCTCATTTTGTCTAAAACATAAAATTCTTAAGATCCAAATTTTACATTATTCATGGCACGACATACAACTAAGCAACAATTACAATTTGTTTGTAATTTTAATGCTAGGTTAGCACCCGATAGGTACTACTCTAGCTAATTCACTAAAAGTAATTGAGAAGCCATTGCTCTATGAGTCTTTCAATGTTTTAAGATATAGGTGTTTTACTTTTTTAGTATTTTGTTTATTTATATTAGAATCTCAAATTTCAAGTCATGAGAGTGAGAAGGATTTCAATAGATTGACCAATGTTTTCAGAACCGGACCGACGTTAGGACCAGACACATCATTGGGTCACGGTTGGATCGGTCCAATCGGATACGACCGAATTAAATTATATTTTATTAAAATAATATTATTTATAATAATTATAAAGATATAGTATAAGTTATATGATATAGTATATGAATATTGTACTAATAACTTATTAAAAATATTAAAAAATAAATATAACATAATTTTTATTAATTAATTTTTTTATAATGTTAATATAATTATATTATTAATAATTTAACATATATTATTTAAATGATGATAGATCTTATATTAATAAAATTTATCTTAATTTATTCTTATTTCTTTGTTGTTTATCACTCTCCTTTTTATTTCCTTTATTTTATGCCCTTTGATAATTTTCATTTAGATATTATTCAATTTTAAATACTTACCTTTTTATTTAAATTCCTATTTAATTGTATACATGTGATATTCCCTCCTCTTTAACTTTCCTTATATTTCTTTTCTTTTTTCTCATTTAACTTTCTAATTTTATCATTTTTTTTTATTTTTTTTCAAAATTTGCAGACGGATTGAACCGGTCGGTCCGGTCCGGTTTTAACAACATTGAGGTTGACTCTATCAAGGTATATTTATCAAAACTTAATTAATTTTGTTATAATATCAATTCTTGAATGATTAGAATGAGTGAATTTGAAGGGGTATGGCCTATGAGAGCATATTTGTCCACATTTTTATGTGTAAATTATCTGGATAGTCCTTCAATTTTGAGTGCGGTAATAATTCGGTCCCTCAATTTTAATTTGCAAGTAGAATGTCCTCCAACTTTGATTTTATTGCACACTTCGTCCACTTGATCGCTAATAGTGAATTTCTTATTTTCCTCACTTATTTGGCTGCCACATGGACTTTTCTCTTCCATCCACATCATTTTAAAAAATAATAAACTAATAAAAATATATAATAAACTAATATTAAAAATAAAAAAGTGGCCAGCACCGCTCGCCGGCGTCGCCGCCAACGAGCTCGATAAGAGGGGGGCCATCACCCCCTCCCTCAGTCCCTCTCTCTCTTGCACGCGCTTGTCGGAGCGCACGAGAGGAAAGGGGGTGTCACCCCCCTGCAACTCTGCAGAGGGGTCCGACCTCCCTCATCGGCTATGAGGAAGAAAGGGGGCTGTCAAAATAGTTTTTATCACTCGTTATCTTTGAGGATTCCACATAAAATACTACAATAACAATTGTATACTTACCGTCAAAGTTGTGTAGCTAGGTGCATAAATTATAAAATTTAGGAAAGGATATTCAAGTGAGGGTACGATAATAGAGTACTTGTCCACTTTCACACACTTCCATCGATTTTGTAGCACTTCACCTTTTAAAAAAATAATAATAATGATGATGACAACAAAATGAATGTTCGATGAAGGGAGTGGATGTTCGAACTTTTGTAGTTTTATTGAAAGGGCGCAAACTTTGATTTCTTTCTTCCCAAATTCAAATATGGAGGAAGTACACTCGGGAACTTATGCAAGGAGTTTTTTTTGTCTATTATGTGAATCGAGAACTAAATATATAAAAAAGTTTAAATGGAGGGACATACATGTGTTTGAGGTCATATGCCCATATTCATGCTACATTGCTATGCGGGACTGTGCCATACTAAACAATTAAGATAGTTGAACATTATGTGACCTGTGACATATGTTGTTATAGGGCGTTGTTATGGCACTAATCTCTAAGGACCTTTATGACATATGTTGTATTATTTCGCGAGTCACACCCAAGGCCTCTCTAGAGGTCCGAAGGCTTAAAGCGAGATTGTAAAATTTATTTTGACATAAATAAAAAACAATAACATATTTCAGGACTTTCTAACTTTTGTTATAAAATATGCACTTTTATTTTTTAAAACAATTGGTTTACGAATATAAAAAATAAGAAAGAATTTGAGTGTACCTTTTCAATGTAACAAAAGTTAATTGTGAAAAATAATAAAAATTATTTGATTAAATATTAGAAAAATTTATTGAAGTATTATTGATTGTTGGCAATGAAATAAATATGGAATGAATTCATAAATTGACTATAAAAGATAATTTCTTTAGGAGGACTATAAAAGTTAATAAAAATATTGTTATAAGTTAATTATTTGATTTAGGTAATTGATATTAGAAATGGAAGATAATAAATGATTAAAATGAATAAAGACCTTAAATTATTAATCTTCATATTAGTTTAATATTATTAATATTAATAGTGCATAATTATGGAACCTTGTATAAGGGTGAGGCGTTAAGCAATTGCTTGAGTGGCCTCCTCCTCGAGCCGCCCTGGTCAACTCTTTAGAAGTGGAGAGCTCTTTCAATAAATGAGAATAAGATGATTATATCTTTATGATGTTTGCGGAATCTAGTTCCTAACGATATTATTAAAACGATGGAGGAATTTAGTTTCTAATGGTATGATGATATTTATATTGATGAAGGAAACCAAGGCTTTCTAATTGACCCTCTCATCTATGTCTTTATTATGGAAGACCTCAATGATGATATATTGACGACTCTCTTTTGCATGATCTTTACTTTTATATTATTGTTTCTTATTAAGTTCGTGACTAGATTAAGATTTTTTTATTATTTTACATGATCTCTTTTAGGGGCTATTTAGCTAAGTTTATAAGTCACTTATAAGTTAGTTTATAAAAATCTCAGCGTTTGATAATTTAAAAATACAACTAATAAGGAGATATCAAATCTATTTATAAGTAAAAAAAATAAGCAGGGGGAGGGGTGCTTATTTTTTCTAAAAAATAAGTCAGTTAGTGTATCATAACTAACTAGTTGTTGTTAATATAAGTAATTTATCCAAACGTGTAACTTCTTATTTTTAAAAATAAGTTTCAGCCAATAAAATACTTATAAGCACTTTAACTTATCAGCTATTTTATATCAGCTAAGCCAAACGGACCCTTATGGGCATGATGATTTAAGCTGTTATTATTGGGTCAAGATGTGAACTTCTGATTATTTCAAGAAGACAAGTTTTTGGTGAAATTTAAATTTCTAGGTGTCAAATTTATATTCCTTGATTGAAATGAGTTTGTTCTGGCTTTAATTTGATTTAAAGAATTTTAATAATATTTTCTGAGGATTTTTTAAATTGAAGTTGAATGTCAATCATTTTGTAACTCCCAACTCTCCTCCACAATTTTGAATTTCAAGACCATGATCCATTTTGCTTTCTAAACTTTCTACTTAACTCACAGTAAATCCAACATGTTCATTTTCATATTCACCTGTATAAAGTTAGTTGTTTCAACGCTCTATTTCACCTTTAGATTAATTTTACTTTTCCATATATTTTTTTAAAATTCCCCATTCGTATTTTTTATACCTCTTCTACTTTGATACATCTGCACCTAACCCCATCTTGCATGATAAGCTAATAGCTAAATGATAAAATATTATATATATGCTGGTATAATAATAATAATAATAATAATAATAATAATAATAATAATAATAATAATAATAATAATAATAATAATAATATTATTATTATTATTATTGGATCACAGTGCAAACGGTGTGTTACATTATGGTGGGACGTATTTATCAGGTTAAGACGAAGGGGGTCCCAAGAGTTTGCAACTTTGCATGCAATTTGACGTGCCAAACCTGGCGGAGTGCCGTCGCTTGTGGATCCGCCCATGCATGCATTGCATCCACATCCGCACTGGGGTTACACCTTGTTGTCGTCCTCGTTTGTTTAATCATGTCCCCCTCAGTTTACACTCGGTTACGTGTCTCGTGGGACTGCTTTTGTCGGGGCATTAATTGGGTGTTCTCTGGCCGTGTAATTAAATTTTTTGTATATCTTATTTTATAGGATTGAGTAATTAATTAGTTAATCAATATCTATCATTTTAAATTTGGATGCACCACACGAACACTTGAGAAAAATGAAAAAGTTGAGTACATTATATATAAATAAATGCATACTATTGAAGCATGAATATATTATATCATGATGCATGCATGTTAGGATATATACCGTATTATTTTGTAAATTACACTGGTTTGGTGTTCTTGTGGATGAAAAGATTCATTAATTATTAGTTTGCGAGCAAGCTTAATGTTGATGCGTGATGGCAGATCTAATTAAATTATACAGGGCATGCCATGTGCTTAAACAGTCGGTAGTGTCGCGGTGTTGGTTTTTTTCTTTTTTTCTTTTTTGGTCGCATGTAGTTTGTAATTACAATTCCAACTGCTCCACGACGCCCACCGGAGGGAGCGGAAGGGTTTGGTGATCAGACACTGGCTACGAATCAATCAGGAAACCCCTAACATGCTGCAATGGCCATTGTCTCACAGAGAGAGGAAATGACTAAAGATTGTTTCCTCCAATTCATAAGATGAAACATTAGAGACCGTCTAGTTGCAGAATAAGATAAAGAGTACGTGCTTATTTCGGTGAATATCGTCAAAAAGATAAGAGAATAAGAATATAATGATGAAAATATATTTTGAATGAAACCACCGTGAAAATCGTGATACCATTATTATATTCCTGCAAATAGTGAAATTTTTATTTCATCCAAAAGAAAGAATACATATATTCTAAGCGTTTCCATTTTTTACCATTTCTTTTATTTTTTTATAATTTAGCCTGTATTATTATATTATTATTTTTATAATAATAATTAAATGTCAATTATTTATAATAAAATATTTTATTATAAAATAAAATATATTTAAAATTCATTTCAGTCGAACCAAATAAAAAGCAGAATAAAAATATGAGAAGAATATTATATTTCTCTAAATAAAATTTCTTATTCTTCAAAAAATATTTTTTACCCAAACGGACCATAGGTGAATATTAAAAAAGAAATAGGATTGTTTTGGCAAGTTAATATTATATGCATGTGAATCAACTAAATAAATTAAGAGATACTCAATATTTTGCTTATTATATACAATATATTTATAAGATTAATTTGATATTATTTATTACCTTATGATTTTTCTAAAAATAGTTTATTACATTATTGAAATATATTTTTATAAAAAATTGTAATAATATTTATTTAATGTTTGTCTCCTTTTTTAAAAAAAAATATCTTTACAGTTCTTATATTCATTATTCATTGGTACATCAAATTAAATTTTGTATTTTCCATCATCACATCTAATTTTTTCAAATATAAATAATTTAAATGTCATTTTTCCGATAAAAAAATTGAGGACATAACCTATTTAACTATCCATGATACAACTATTATTACAATAATAATCATGTTATAGTTATCGTTATTTACATTAATATTTATTCCCATCTTATTTGTTATCTTTATTTTTTTCGGTGGGTTATTTGCTATCTTTATTACATAAATAAAATAAATTAATCATTGCTTGAACATGGAACAAAGTGCCACGACTCGTCAATTCATCTGAACGCAATAAAAGGACAAAGGAACAAAATTTAGAATTTAGAAACATAACTAAATAAATAAGTAGTTTACGTATATATATATACATAGAGAGAGAGTATGTGAAAAATTAAAAAAAATGAGCTCACGTGGAGTCGGGTCCCCCACTGCGCCCTCTCGTCACGCCCGATCGTCTCATCTTTAATTTCTTCTCCCCCTCTCCGAAAGCTACGTCGTCGTCTTCTTCTCTCTCTCTCTCCTCCTCTCTCCTCGAAAAGAGCAAACCCAAAAGAGCAGAAAAGAGGTCTCACTGAGAGAGTGAGAGGAGAAGAGATCCCCTTCCGAGTTCCGACTCGCAGCTGCTGCAGCCTGCAGCAAGCAGCAAGACCACCTCAACCAGCCGGAGGAGAAGACTACTTCTTGTTTAGGTTGCAATTGCCTCATGGCCACAGGCTGCAGAGTTAGGAGAGGGCAAGCGCTACCCGGCCATCACAATGCGGGCGTCGTAGCAGGCGTTGCGGAGGCGGAAGCGAGCCGAGGACGGGAAGACAGGAAGAAAATTGCATCGGCGAGGAGGGAGGGGGAAGGAAGTGGTGACCCAACCCATGGAAAAGAGCGGGGTGGCGCCGGCGCTGCAGCCGATGAACGTGGCCGGGGAGAGAGGGGATGAGAGGTGGAGGCACTTCGACAACTCTGTCAGCGCCGTCTCCTTCGGCTTCGTCGCCACCGCCATCCTCATCTCCATGTTCCTGTCATGGCCATCTTTGAGCGCTTCCTTCGACCCCGTTCCCATCTCCTCTCCCGCGACGAGGATGGCGCCCGGGGCCCACGCGGTTTCCGCCGCGGCAGGAGCTCCGACGCCGACTTCGAGGCCCAGCAGAGCGGAAGCTTCGCCGGAAAGCTCGACTACCCTTCGCCCAAGGTAACCAATTAATCAGACTCATGTACATCACCATTTCTAGCTTTTCTGCTTTGCGTTTTTGTTTTACATCTATCTCTAATCAGTTCCAATCGTTTTCTCTGTCCATAAACTTATGCGTCTGGTAGCACAATCCTTATAATTTTATTAACTTCTCTGTAACATAGAAATCTTACAAGAACGAACAGAAGAAAGAGAAAAAAAAAACAAAGAAAGACATTAGGTCTGAAACAGTGACCCCTTTTATAATTTCCGTAGGGTATAATAAGTTTTCTTAATTGTTTGAAGTGACAGTAAGGCTGCTGCTTATTGCATCAGCATTTTTATGTTTCTAATGCTTCTGATTTATAGCATTTGACATAAATACATTAAGTATGTAGGCAAGAGTACTAATAAAGTTGTATTATGGAGTTATACCTCAGAACCTTATCTTTTGATTGACATCAAATGGTTGTTGGTGGCCCTCCCCTTCCCCCTACACAACAAGCAGTTGAAACCTCAGGTTATTGCTTGACTAATCAACAACGGATTTTATTCAAAAAATCAGTACATTTCAGCGAATGGGCGTAGGTGTTGATTCACAAGTGTCCACATATGTTGAGGTGTTTAAAACACAGAGAAAATGTATTTTTTTTGTGTTTGAAGTTATTGATTTTGGCTAAGATTCCTTATAAGCTAAATGCATGGCAAATTATTTTCATTGAAAGGTACTTGTTTTGCATTAATTGATATATCCTTTATGGATACCTTGAGCTTTTAAGGCTTAATTGTTAATTGCTATCGTTCTCCCTAATTTAGTAACTTTTTATGCAGTTCTGATGCACCATTTAGGGCTTTCCTATAACTATAAAAGACAAATGAAGAAAGAGGTTGTAATTCAGTGGCAAATTCTATTGCTTGTCCACTAATAGTTTCTATTTCCACCTTTGGAATTACTCCTAGTGATTAGAAAAAAATATGAAGAATGTATATTCCCGTCATTTGCTTTTTTTAAAACAAGCAAAAGCATAATTGTATAAATTTTTTTAGGCCCCGACAGCCAGCGTAAAACCCTGTCGAATCTCATGAACATGGATCAACGAAGCAGGTAGCCGACCCCACCTAGTGAGATAATGCTTTGTTGTTGTTGTTGAAAGTTTATACTTTTAGGAGATTTAGTTGGCTTATTTGCAGTTTGGTTAGGGAATTAAGTTTTCGAAACTCATCAAAGTTGAATCTTATTCATGTTTTACTTTCTCTTTGATATCCTTCTTTCCAATTTCTAAGCATAATTTGATTGTGATTCTCAAAATGCATGTAATAAACATTTTTTAAGGGTTCATGGAATGAACTTTGATTGAAAGCTTGGAACAATTCCATCAGAAATCTTTTTTTTTAGCAGAATTCCATCAGAAATCTTCATTTACTTTTCTATAAAAACAACTTCCATTTACATATAAAGATGAGTTTTCTTTGCCATGCCTGAAAATAAAACATATGCAAAATTGCCCTTAGCATTTTAAAGGTACTATATTGGCTCTGATAAAGAATAATACACATGAGATCAATGTTACAAGGGATTGCAAAAGAAATCATATATTTTAAACACTTGGGTTTATAAGGTGGTTTTGAGAATGTCGTCCCAAAATGCATTCTTTTTTATACTATGAAACTTGAGAACTCGTGAGGTACTTGGCAAATTAAGTCCATAACTAAAGGATTTGTGAACTTAAAGTCAGGTTCTCAGTCCAAAGATTGAAGATGCTTTTATGGATTTTATTTTGTTTAGGATTCTATTAGAGTATAAACTCTTTGAGTTGTACTCAAGGCATGTGGGATTAATGTATATAATACAGTGAAATGGTTTGATTTTAGAGTAAGAGGAAGATTTGATGAAAAGGAATAAAGAATTTCAACATTCTTGCAATTGGTAGGTTATGCTCATGGTGGATTTGCATCAATGGCTGCACTTCGTAAAATTGTGTGTTTCTACCCTTTGTAGGAACTGAGAGTCATATTTGTAGAAGACTTTGTAACAATTCGAATTTAAATTCATACCATCTGAAAATTGTTTTTCTGGGAACATTAAAATCTTAAACAACAATATTAAGAGGAGACAAAAGAGAATGGCAGCCAGCAAAAGTTGCCAAACATTGCTGCAATGGTTCTTGGTTCAAACGATATGTTAATTTGTTTGTTGCCTTAGAGTAAGATAAACACAAGTTTGTGATCATGTGTAGTTTGCTTGTTGCGGAGGTAACAATGCCTTTAGTACCAGATAATGATCAAGTTTGTAGCAATGCAACTCACAAGGAGGTCAGACTTATTTGTGATTTTAGGTTGAATCTGTAGTGTGATTGTTATTTTAGATGGTTTATGAACAGTTGAAATCACTGTTAATCTTTCCACGACTTCCTGTTTACTTTTTAGGTACCCAGTCGAGAGAGTTGTGTAATCAAAGCAACAAAGTTGAGAGAAGATGAACACAAAGATTTAACGTGATAAAATCCTCAACGATACTTTAACCCTCATACATATGAGGCCCGTCCCGCGGGGGTTGCCATTGATCCTCATTTTTCATTTTCTTTTCTCATTTTTTTTTCACAATTTTGGGTACAAGGTACAATAATTCAAGGCACATCAACAGTTTTTAATGAGCTTTATACCTGGAAGGGGAGATCAGATTTGCTACATGACTGTTCTATGAATCATATGGATTTAGGGATGCATGTTGTAGAACAGGATGTTGTGGTGAGAATATTTTATATCAATTTTTTTCTTTTATATTAGGTGGGGACAAACTCCGCCTATATTTTATAGCCGGTCCCAAGCCCGGATAAAGGAGGAGGGTTGTGTTAGGCCCCGACAGCCAGCATAAAATCCTGTCGAATCTTATGAACATGGATCATTAGGTGGGGACAAACCAATTTCGATTAGAAACTTACAGTTCTTTAGTTTAATATAACTGAATGACTAAGTTTTTGGTAGCATGCTTTCTCCTGATAAATCCCATCCAATTTTGATTGTAATGAATAGGTTTCAAATTGCTCATTTAGGACTAAATATATCTTTGTAAAGTGGCTGAGAGCATGGCTTCCTTTTTGCAGTCTGAATATCTGACTCTTAAAATCTATTTAAAGGTTTCTTTATCTTAAGGGGTTATCTTCCTCAATTGTATTTGTATTTCTTTATATAATAAGCTTGTCCCTCTTTGATACCCAAAAAGTGTGCACCTAGAGGGAGGGAAGCTGGAACCAGTTCTTTGCAAAATTGTCAATGCATTTATTCTGGATTGCTTTTCCACGATCTCAATAGGCACAACCAATTAGCCTGCAAACTATGTATTGATGTGATTGCTCTGTGAAAACCACATATGATGCATAGTGTGTAGGCTGATGTTTGTCTAACACAGGTCCATAGGATGGCATCATGTCACCTCATCTGTTAACATAGATTTCTACTTCCTCACTGGGAATCTCACTATTACTTGTCAAACCTATTTTCATGAGGGTTCTGCATATTGATGTTGCTTCACGTTTGAGAATATGCTTGTTTTCTTTTCTTGGGTTTATTTTAATCCTGAAATGTAACAAAAGTCAATACTCATAATGAGACATGCATATTTTGTGTTCTACTTAAGAAGAATTCCATGTTAACTTATACGCCATGATTGGATTATTGCTCAACATGAACCTAGTTGTGCTGACCTCTTATCATTTTGCAATTTAGAAGCTAGCGGGGAATTGAAAATATAGAATTAACCTTGTTTTGCTTCTGTAGAAGTTATTTTGAAGTACAATTTATCTTGTAAGAATCAAATTTCCTTGGTTTTTCAGTTCGTTATTGTTGATAGAATCAAGTTAATTCTTTGGAGCCATTAATTTCCTGGTACTGATATAAACACTCTGTTCATGGCACTAGTTAAAACATGAACTGGTTAACATCTTTTCGAAACGAACTGGTTAACATCTTTACACTCATCTAACAGCTGTTTCGACGCATTAGTCAGGCCTATGCTCTACTTTATAGGATTAGTTTGATATGTTGGTTACACAGATGTAAATCTAACCTTTATTCATTCTCCTAAGTGAATGACCCCTCTCTGATTATGCAAAGATTATGCGTGCATGATTGGTTTTTTTTATCAACATTACTTTCCTTTTCAGTTGTGCTAAGGAGCTTTGAAAGACTGTTCATCTTGAAGGTTCCTTAATTTGAAATGAAGCCTTAGAAACACGTACCACAGTGAATTATAGCAAAAAGAGTTTATTGTAAATGCTCATGCTGTTAGTTACTTAGACTTGCATTGCCTTTTTACATCATCATCTTGGTTTTGTCAAGATGAAAAATTTGTGGTGATTGATTGTCTACCTATGTGTACAGATGTCGGTCTATTCAAAAGGGGTTTCTGTGCTGATGCCTGGGCATGACATACCGACCTTCATTGCTCATCCTTCTCCTGCTCCTGCCCCCTGTGCCCCTGAACGGAACCCCTGGCCTTCTCATGAGCCATGGACATCTCATGAGCCGAGTCGGGTCTGTGGTGCTGAACTTACAAGTTAGATGCTATTTGTACCGTCTCCTGATCAATTTTTTTGTACTGCATGCCATTAACTCTTGCTCCCAGGATTCCTCGATGCCCTCCCTCCAATTTGGTCTCCCATAATTAGGTTCCACCATGAAGCAGTCAGTTAAATTCCAAAGTTAGGATCTTCCTGGCCCATCATTAACTGCTTCCAATTGTGTATAGTCTACCTTTTATATTTACTATGCTGCCCCCATTGTTAAGAGGAATAGAAAGTGGTGGCTTCTCAATGATGTATGAAGTACATGGATGCTTTGAAACAATTGGCCCATGCTCCATGCTCCATGCTCCATGCTCCATGCTCCTGCTGTTTCAATGTGTCACTGTGTGCAAGAAACATTGGAAGAATCCGATTCCTTTTGCCAGGCTAACATTTCTTCTCCCAGTCTCTGCAATCTGCCACTTCTGCTGCGTGCGGAAAGTGAAGCCAATCCCAGACAGTGCATGATGAAGTCCTAAATTAACCATGCCAATTCACAAATGTTCCTGGTTAGTTAAGCAGTGATAAAAAGAGGTCATCACTGCATCAACTGTTCATTGAATTAGTCTTAGACACTGTTTGGCATGTAAAAAAGTAAAGTATTTAGTAGTCGATAACGTTTTGTTAGAGTTAAAACGTTATTATAAGCGTTTGATAAATATTTTTTCTTAGTAGTATTTAGAAGTTTGAACATAAAACGTTATAAATTATTCTTGCTAGCTTATAGAGTATAGAGATAGCGTTTTTTATATTTTCTTCCTATTATATCCTCATTTTTAAAATACAAAATATTTACTTATTAATCATCATATATTATTTTTATTTTATATATCACATCTTCAATTATACTTACCACCCAAATAAGTTTTTTATTTTGAATTACTCAATATTTTATATTAAAATAATATTTTAAAATATTAATATTCAAAATAAATGTTTAAATTTAAATTTATGAATATTATGTATATAAAATGATCATAAATTATATGTTATGTTTATTTTTATCATTTTAAATTTAATCGCTATGATTACTTATAAATAAATTTTTATCAGCTATCTTCTAATAGTTAATTATTATACTTTAGTCAAATCACTGTCCTCTAATCGAATTGTTATTCTCTAATCAACTCATTAACTTTGTCAAACAAAACCTTAGGATCATGAGGGATTGAATTGGTCTAACTGGTCCAATTTTTCATTAAACCGGTTGGACCACTGGAAGAAAAAAAAAATCAAAAAGAAAAACGAAGAGGTTATGTGAGTTGGTAAGCCCGTACATGCAATGCATGAATCAGGGACACCATCAGACATCTCATTCAGTACCTTGTGTGTCCTGGTGAGAGCACAAGCGTAAGCAGGTCGCCATCCACCATTCCTTTTTATCCTGCCTTCTGTTCTCTCCTTCCCGGCGGTCGTCGACTTGCTTTTACTCTCAGGCGGGGGAGAGGAGGCGTGGGCGCACATCACCAACAGATTACAGATATCTTAACAGACAGGGTAGAGTCACAAACAAGGGACAGACAGACAGATCACGTCAAAAGAAGAACGAGCGGTGGGTGTGGGTCCTTCTCCATCTTCTTTTGCACCTCCCCCGCCCAAGTGTCTCAATTGTATATGACAAAATGATTGAACTTTTCAAATCTTTTTTTTTTTGGTGCCAGTCACACAGAACGTCTCTAGTGTTCGAAATTATTATGTTCGACTAATTTAAAATCAATTTGATTAATTCAAAATCAAATAAATAAAACAATAATCATTTTATTCTCTTACTAACGTAATAATTTCAAGATTCAAACTTAAAATTACTAACAAAACACTCTTATTTGAGAGATACATGCTTTATTATTTTCTGATTTTACTTTTTTGCATTAGATTCATGGATCTTCCTTTCTAATAAGGAAAAAAACAGAGCCCAGTTTGTCATAAATTTGTTGCATTCTTTTTTTTTATTTAAACCACTAGTAAATGCATGTGTACATTATTTTGTATTCTAGTGCATTTACTTTTACTAGCACTTTCCTTTGTGTTATGTAACAAGTAAACGATCAAATAAAATTGGATCAATCAAAGGAGAATAACCATATTTATCAGGATTAACGCGATGAGATAAAACATTCCGATTCGCGTTATTAAAGCTCAGAATTACTGTGCTGTTCCACTCTTTCTCTGATATTTTACTTTTAACACGGCCACGACCTTCTTACTGCGTCCGATCCATCCCCACCGATCTCTCCCTTGGAATCGACGAAGTCGACCAAAAAAGATGCTCGTAAATCGTAATAAGCAATCATTCCGTATACTCACAAAATTTCCATATGCTGCCGTGATCCATACGCTTACATCTGCTCTCTGGAGATTGATTGCAGTATCGTTCTATTTTCTCTCTCCTCTGCTCCCCTGTCTGTCGCTCGCGTGTGAATCTAAATAAAAATGCGTCCAACAGCCAAAGTTTCTGCCAGTACCAGTGGAGTGAGTGGCATTCGAGTCTTGTGACAATCCCAGCAAATCTACGGAGAGAGAAACCGCAAAGAACGTAGATCCAGAAACCTATGAATGAACCTAACATAGTACACCACCTAAGAACCCATGCTCAAATCTACACAGAGAAACCACGAGAAGAACACCAAGAATCATGCTACTTCCTAATACTATGTATGATAAGCAACGGTGGCCACTGATTGGAGCAAAAGAGAGCGACTTTGCAAGTCATAACTTCCTCTAAGCAGCTCAAATGGCTACGAGAAGTCTTCTTCAACTTTTTGTGCGTTAAGGCTTTTAGATACGAAACGTCTCGTGCCAACTTTACAAAGATGACGATTACGGCCAGAAGGCTGCAGAGTTGGTGAAGCTTGACATAATCAAAAGCTTAGAAGCACTTGTCTTAAAAAAACTTAGAAGTAAACCCAAGACAAAGGTGTGATAAGAATCTAATGCCAACAACTAGTACTATTTACTAGTGGCGATGCAAACAGTTGATTGGTTGGCCTAGATTTAGTTTTGGGCCTCTGCAGAGGGAAAAAAAGCAACTACAACGTACTGTGCTAATTAATTACAGGAAGATGAAGCACTCCAAGGAGACGAGCGGGTTGTCGAGGCACTCCTTCCCTTCGCCCGACCCCTCCTCGCCGCTGCCCTCGATCTCTTCCCCTCCTTCGTCGTCTTCCCTTTGCTTCTCCGGCGCCACAGCCGGCGGTGGAACCCGCCTCGGCGATGCCCGCCCGTTGGCCCTCGCGCCCGGCGCGCCCCTGCATTGTGCCAACGTCGCCGCGGTGTCGGCATTGTGGTGGCGCGACTCGACAGCCCTCTTGGCCGCGGGGGACACGGACCTGCGGCCTGACCTCTCACCCGGATCCCGTTTCCCGCCGTTCGTCTCCCGGCTCCTCGCGGCGTGTCCCATCTCCCGGGCCGAGTTCGTCCTCGCGACGGCGGGTCCGGCGGCGTCAGCGGCCCTCCTCCACGGTGACTGCTGCGCGGATCTGCCGCTGCCGCAGCGGACGGCGACGCTGCTCTCCCTCCGGCAACCGAACTCGCTCGACACCGAGCGTTTCCTCTGGTACTTCGGCGGCGCCGGCGCCCGGGCAGGCGATCTGTCCCTCCTCTGCCGGACCTTCTCGACCTCCCCCGGATCCTGCTTGTCGGTCACGGTGGCGGTGGAGGCGGAGAGGCTCTCACTGAAGGCCTCGGACGCGTCCTCAGATCTGTCGTCGAAGTTGGAGCAGAACCCGTCGTCGATGGGAACGAGGAGGCCAGAGAAGCTCTTCTCGAGCGAAAGCAGATCGTGCTTCTGCTGCTTGAGCTTTCCCTCGACGTAGGCGGCAGCGCTGTCTTCTCTTGGCTTGGGCCGCGGCCGGGGCTTCGGGGTCTCGGAAAGTACCTCCTTTACGGTTTCCTCCGCCTCGGGCTCCGGAACAGGATGCCCGCCGGGGCATTGGCGGGCGGCGCCACCGCCGCCGGACCTGGAGGACTCCCTTCTCCTGGAGCGAGAAGTAGGCGACGAAGAAGAGATGGATGAAGAAGAGGAACCTTTCCAAGTGCTGAAACAGGCTCCCATCGGTATATAAATGCCCCTCGCCTCCTGCTAAAGCCACATTTGGATCTCTGCTGCTGCAAGAAGAGTATGAAGTGCAAATGCAGAAGAGAGAAATGCGATGCGAGGAAGGAAGCTTTCAATGTGAAGAAGTGTGGAGGGAGTCAAAGAAGGAGATGACCTGCCATGCGTATTTATTTCTTTGCACTTGCAACAGGAGGAGGAGAATGGAAGCGGAGGGTGGCAGCAGTAAATGTATAGTGCAGGTGCGGCGAGATGTTTTTAATGCCTGCAGCATTGCAGATTTGCAGTGGCTTCCTTATTCTTTATTTATGTTATAAAAATAAATCTACTATATTTAAATATTTTCCCTATATTTATGGTTTTTTCGATGGCATATTTATATTTTCAATGTTGAAAATTATGCGATAATTTGTTAATTTTTCTGTTATTTTAATTTCTTATTTTAAAAAAAACTATTTGTTCACAAAGTGTCCTTTTTTAATTATAAAAAAATAAAATATTTTAACAAGTCGATAAGGCCAAAGACTTTTTATATTTTCAGCTTTATATTATATTACTCTTTTTAAAGATTAAAACAGAGAATTGTATGGTAAGAAGTTCATAATTAAAAGTTCGACGTGAACAATTTAAGAAAATAATATATACGCATTTTATATTTGTAAAGAAAGGGCAACTTGAGCTGCATTTGATTTATGCAACAGAAGATTGTAATTTTTATAACAAATTGTAACAAGACTTTGGCTTCTTCCCTTAAAAAAAGAAGATTGTTTTTTTATCTATTTCTATTAATCCCAAAAATATTTATTAATTTATCTTACTATTTAGCAGCCAAACATTTTTTTTATCATGATCTTCATCCTCAGATTATTAAATATGAAAATTGTGAATGATAAAATCAATCTGGTAAAAATTAAGTAATTTAGTTTATCTTAAGGCCGTTGTGTCTATTACTTTATTACCCTTTTATTTTTTGTTTGGTATGATGAACAATATTATTAGTAATATTTCTAGTATTTTGTTCTCAAGCCTTTACTATTTCACACATCAGTGATTAGTAAAAATAATAGTTGTTTTGTTTATTCTTTATTTTTTTTGTTGGGGTCCAGAGTTCAAACGGCCACCGCATGTGACTTGGCAGGCGCTGGACTCGTGGTGGGTCCACGCGTTCCCGCTTGACGTCACTCCGCCATCACGAGGTGCTTTCTTCCCATTGGCCGGCTTCGGAAAAAGAAAATACAACATTGTTTTGGGCTTAGTTTTTCAAATTTAAAAACATTCTAAAATTATCTAGGAAAGAAAATTCTCGCATGAGCTTTTCCGATTGTTTTTTAGTAAAATTTTCCAATTAATATGAATACTAAAATGTCAAGCTCCTGGGATGTGCGAGTAATATTAAAATTAAAAGTATATTTATTAAGAAAATAAATAATTGTATTTTATATTTATATTTCAAATTAATAACATTTTTAAAAATTAAAAATTTCGAAATATATATATATATATTAATTAGTTTTTATTAATCACCATTCGTCATTATCATGTTCATATCCACTGTATTCTTTTAATAAATATTTGAATAAATTTTACTCATTCAACCTATTGCTAGAAAGGTTTTGAAGTTCACTTTTTAATAACTTATATTAATTTGATTTGATTTGAACTTGTGTATAAATAGTTAGGATCGAAATACTAATCTCTTATTAGTCTTCGTCAAATTGCAAAGTAGCTTATTTATAAAACACATCTTAAATTATAACAATCAAGTTAATATATGAAATTTATGTAGCAAACATTTACGATTTTCTTTTAGAATTGACTTACATGAAAATGATATATCTAGAAAATTTTATTAACATATGAAATTAATTTCTATTTTGTAGTATGGTCTTATAACAGAGAACAAGTCGTGAATAGATAAAATAGGAAAGTTTTACGTATTTCAGTTTGGTTGAGGGTTAAAATATGATGGAGATAAAGTATATATTTCATGAGATTAGTCAGTTTTTGAAGTTTGCACCCGATTAAGTATATTCTATCCTTTATAAATATATATATATATATATATATATATATATGAGAACTCAGAGATTTTCATATTTACAAGCTTAACTTTTTAAAAAAATGGTAAGGTTTTCCTTTGTATTTTTTTCAAAATAAAACACACATTTAATTATAATCCGAAGAATATCTATATATTCTTCTACTTAACCCCCAACCAAATTCATATAGAATAATAAAAGTTATTTAAAAGAATGTAGACATTATTTTATTCTTTCTTCTATTTTGGTGTAAAAGGAATAATTTTTAAATATATTATATTTTATAATTAAATTATTTTATTCTAAATAGTTAACATTTATTTTGTTATAATAATAATAATATATGATTAAATTATTAAAAAAATTATAAAAATGGTAAAGGTTGAAAATGATGAGAATACGTTTATTCTTTCATTTTGATGGAATACAAATGTTGTACTTTTGTGAAATAAAATTGTGATTTCATGAGTTTCAAAATGTTTCAGTTAACCTTTGGCCATATTCTTTAAAATAAGTACTTATTCTTCGCTTTATTATGCAACCACGCTTTAATGTCTCATTTGGAAATATTTTTTGTATTCTAGAATAAAATTTCTATAATCCAATACTTAATCCAGCAACCTTAATTGATGCACGAAAAATTATGCATTAGTATAAGTCATTTGATTAACATTTTAGAATATTTTTATGTTTAGAAAAAAAGAGTTTTGATTTTTCTTCATATAATTTCATTTAGATTTGATTTCTACTTGAATCTGAAAATTATTCATGATAGGATATAAAAAAACGTCGAAATCAATGCAAGAAAAGACCTAAAATAATTCAGAAAGACTGCACCGTTGGTCTTTTCATGGCCGTGACAGAGATATTTCCAACAAAAAATGGCTAAGTACTTTTCAGCCTTTTGCCTTAGTTTTAAAGTCTTTTTTATCCAAGTTTTTTTATAAGACTTCGGTTGTTGAGTCGTGCTATGAGAAAAACTATTTAAGGAGACCCAAAATCAACTAGAAGAGGATCTTTGAACGGCAGAAATCACATATTGAAGGCTTGGTGAAGGAAATTCAGAGGCTATAACGAAGTTTTGCCAGAAACTCGAGAGAGGACGTAGAATTAGGAGTAATTCTTCTTGTTCTCTATCCTTTTACTAAAACATTATTTAGATTGATGTACTCTAGTTTTATGGAGTAGTTCTTTAGGATTTTCTTAATTTAACTCTATTCTTTATGAATTCTTCGTACGATTAGTTAATTGATAAATAACATGTTTGATGATTTTATTAATTGTTGCCAGAGATTTATTCTTTTGAATCTTTTTATTATCTGAAAAGAAGTTTTTAGATTCACTAGAGTTTTTTTCTAATTTTTCTCGAGAAAATCGCAAGATTCTTAATTGTATTATTGTTAAGGTGACTTAAGAAAACACTTAACTTTATATTTAAGTTGAGTGCATTTTGAGATATAATAAATTAAATTAAAAATCGAGAGAGTTAATTTCTTTTGGTGACTTCAAAATAGGATTTAAAACCTGAAATATTAGTTAAATTAATTTAAGAATTTTACTTTATTAATTCATCATCTTTTGTCTAGAATTCGTACATGAGTAGTGATATTATTTAAGATAAATTCTATTCATCAATTCTATACTTTTAAACTCATTGATCATAACTTTATATTTATATTATTTACTTTTCTTATTTTTACAAAGACATAGTTATTATATTTTCTCAATTTATAAGTAAGAGAAATTAATTATTTCTTATCATCGTAGGAATGATACTTTATACTCATCATTTTATTATTTGAACTATTAATGCGCTTACTAGTGTTTCTAAATCTGCATCATTAATCCACCTCGAGCAAAAAAAATTCCTTTACAGAGTGAACAAAAAAAATTCCTTTCAATTTTTGCAATAATTGCAAGTGGACCCCACACCACTATTCTAAATATGTTTGGCTAAATAATCTAGAATAAGGCACTTATTCTGCCTTTACTCCCATGCCAAACGAAAGTCGAGTTATCAATTTTGGATTGGTAATGTGTGAAGACTCTTTAATTTTGGAAAGTGATCCATTGAATTATTCATGTAAACTTTTATTATGATTAATTATGTTAACATTTTGAATTTTTTCTTAAATTTTTATATAGGTTATATATGCATGAATGTACCCATTATGTTGTTTATAACATTCTACGTGCAATTTTCTACACAAAAACTTGTATGATATTTGATCATCCAAGTATTGTTCAACCATTGTTAAGTAATAATTCTGTCTCAAGGATGAAGACATGTGATACTAAGGATTATTGCATTGATGACTTAATAAAATGCTAACTAAAACATTTGACTTCACATGTTATTAATGAAGTGAATTTTTTTCCTATGCAAAGATGAAAGATAAATTCTATATATTATGTTAGTTTTTTAAGAATAATATCTTACACCAATTAATATTATTGTATTTTTTTTAAGGATGCTCCACTTGAAACAAAGTGATGCAAGATAGACATTGATGACCTACCTAGTTCATCATAATGGTAAAGCTAGGTTTTTAATTTTTTAAAAAAATAAAAAAAACTAATTAATATGAAGTATTAAAATAGTTTCAAAGAAAAAAAAAAGATTGCATATGACAACTGATGATCATAAATTATAAAGTAATCCCTAGAATGATTATATGTTAAAGAAAAATGAAATGAAATAGTAAAAATAGTTGAACATGTACTCACACATGAATATGTTAAACTAATGTTTTTTTTTACGTATGATGATATGACATGTATGTTTATTCTTTGTCATGTTATGAATGTGTAAAATGTTATTACATCATAGGTAAATTGACAAGATAGGTCATGTCAAAAAAATGCACATTATTATCATGTTATACCATACACGTAACTTTTACATGCTTTAATTGAGGGATTGCCTCATTTATTTTGAATAAGGATAGATATGACAAAGGGACCACACATCTTTAGAAATATTGAAATATAATTATTGTAGCAAGAAATTCAGCACATGATTTTTTTTTAAATGTTACATGCTTTTATGTATTGATAATATTATGGTTATTTATATGATAATGAATTATTGTTGTTATTCTAACTAATTTTAAAAAAAACTTACAAAGTTTATTATTATTATTATTATTATTATTATTATTATTATTATTATTATTATTATTATTATTATTATTATTATTATTATTATTATTATTATTATTATTATTATTATTATTATTATTATTATTATTATTATTATTATGGACCTTAGGGGTATTGAAGGGTCAAACTTGACCCATCTTGAATCCAAATCAGACCTATACCATTGAATTTTTACTGGATTGACTTGGGCCATGTTAAGACAAAAATATCATTAAATTAAAACCCAACTACACGACCCAAGTCATTGACTTGGATCAGTAGATTCAGGACATTTATTTCTTTTTTAATGTTTAATATTAGTTATATTATTTTACAAAAAATAATATAAAATTCTTCAATGCTCAAAATTATTTTCATTGATAAAAAAATTTGGAGTTGATAGATTGTAAGGTTAAAGTATATTTTAAACATTAAATTAAATGAGACTGATTCAATTATTAATAATAAAATAAAATAAATTATTAGATCATTGAATCCGATCAGGTTTAAAAAATTTTGATTAGGTCATTTCTAGTGTAGTCCGATCTAGGACCCAAGCCAATCCAATTTTGATTGTGTCAAGTTGAACCTAATTCGATAAACCTCCTTAACGGGCGCAGCAAAGTCATTAAGGGTATTCACGGATTTGGTTTAACCCGACCCATACTCGACCTGACCCGTCCGATTGTGATCGGGTCAGTTGGTCGGGGTACCCGATCACTATTTTTTTAAAAAAATTCTTATTTTTTTATATTATTTAATATATAAATATTTATTTTAAAAGCATAAAATATTTTATTAAGCATTTAAATATTATTTTACACATTTAGAATATTTTATTTTAATATATTTATACTTTTTACATAAAATATAACCTAAAAAATAAAAATAAAATTAAAAAATTGGGTCTACGGGTCAGGTCCAACCCGACCATGGACGAGACCCACGGGTCAGGTTATCAGGTTCGCGGGTCGACCCGACCTGCTAAACACTCCTAAAAATCATCCTCTTGACATATGTCATCTATTTGATAGTAGAACCAAATATTAACAAAATAATATTACAATAAATATGACATATTAGTATTATGAAACTATGTACTTAAGAATATTTAAATAACTTTATATCAAATTTGAAAAAAGACATATTTGAGACTTTGAATTTTATAAATTAGTCATGTGTGTAATCATATGATAATGGAACTTCTATCAGCATTGAAGCATTATATTTTATCTTTTTTCTGAAGTGCTCATCTTTTTTATCTTTTATTTGTTGTGTAACTTCCATCGCTCCATCAATTGCCATCAATCTCCTCCACATTTTCCTAACCTAGATGTTTCCTCTCCCTTCAATTGAAAGTAAACAATAATTATATCCTCTAATTTTCCAACGAAGAGTCACCCGAGTAACTTTCTTCTCATCCCACTATCTCATAAATTTTATTATTTCATAAATCTCTCTCATTCTCCTCGGCCATCTTTTTATTTAAATCGCTATGCATGTGTTATGTGTATCACTAAAGCATCATTAATTGGAATGCTTTAATAATTCACTAAGATTATTATATAACAGTTTTTTTTTCTCTTCTTTCAATTTCGGCCTTTATCTTTTTTTAGATTCTTCAGAGTTTTTATTCTTTTCTCTTACTTCTTCTTTCTTTTTTTCCTTACGTTATGGATCAATTGGAACATTAATTTCAGTAAATTGTTTTATCTCACTTATAGAAAGTTAAACTTCTCACCTTCCACCATTTAATTATTAAGTAATTGAATGAGAAAATTAAAAAGTCACTTAATACATTTTTGTCAAGTAATCATTACGAACAAACCGAAAAAAGAAACATTTGCTTGATCACATTCGTATATTGATTCATAATAATAAATTTTTAACATATCTATAGATATATAATATAATAAAACTTTACATTTACCACCTTTTGTTAAATCTCTTCTTTACTATTCGCTTGATTTATTTATCCAGATCATTAATTTTGTTGTTATTTTTCTCTCTCCCATTATTTATAGTAATGTAATCAATTAGTGGGTTACATTTTATTGAGTGGGAATAGGAAAGGATAATTAAGAAACTCTTTGAATTATCTTTTTCATTATTAAATAAATGGATATGTTATGTAAATCTATCACATTGTTTCTAATTGCTCGGCACAAATGTTATTAGATGAGGAAATATTGTCTATCGTCTCTTATCGTTTTCTCTCGTAATATTATTAATGAAAACATTAGCATTAAATTCAATTCCTATGAATTTATTTTCTATACAATATAATTTCTTGTCTCTAATTTTTTAAAATTCCAATCATTTCATGACAACAAGAGAAAAAGTTTGAACCTTTAGGATAGAATAAAAGGACAAAAACTGCAATTACTCGCTAAATGAAAAGACAAGATAATATAAGTGCATAGAATAATTACCTGGCATTTGTAATTCATCAAACTAATAAAATAATTAATTTTGTTGCTCATGATAATAATATGCATTAATTCCCTAATTTACATAACTCATCAAGATAATTAACATAATTAACTTACATATAGTAAAAGTATTTTATATTTGCATTTTCATTGAAATTCCCATAGTCTCATTAAATCTTTTTCTCTTTGTAATCCACCTCCTCCTTATCTTATCTTATCTTATCTTATATTCATATAAAACCATACACAAATGGCAGACCATTTGCAATTATCTTTTTTTTCTTTTTTTTAAAACTTTTAATCAATTTCATTCATTAATAAATATGCACTTGTGCCTACTACCTTATAATTAATACAACAGTTTGAAACACAAAGTGGTGTAAACTTGGACGTCCGTTTTGAATCACACTATTTAGCACATTTATTTTAGTATAGAATACAAAGTGTGTCAACAGTTTTTTCCACTTGAACCATTCGTAACTTGCTTAATTGTGTCAGTTTTTTTAAGATGAAGAGACTTTAAAAGGAGGAACACCTCACAATGATGACACACAACAACAACTACGTCGGCGATCAGGTGAATATGCTTTCTTTTTTCTTTTGTGCTTTCTCCATGTTTGTCTCATTTCATTGTATTTTTAAGATAAAAAAACAAGAAAAAAGAAACCTGCCCTTTGTTATTTTTATCACTATGCCAAATAGGAAATCGTCTCCATATTTTATTTCCTAGCTTAATCTCTTACTGTAGCAACAAAGAGGAAGGGAACATCACAAAGAACGCTCCTACCAAGAACAAAGGCTTGATGTATCACCAAGAATATAAGCAAATGTGATGAAACAATATAAGAAAGTCTTGCTTCAGGAAAGAAAGCATTTTTTACAGATCAAGAAAATGGAGGTGTAAAGTTCAGATGCGCACTTAGCTATGCTCATGTGAGGTATGAGCTGTGGGTGGTAATCTATCTCTCTCTCCATGTATATATGCATGTCATGAGTTCTGCTCATTTTTAAGAAAATGCTAATAAAACTTAGCTCATTTCAGGCAGCAGCCAAACACCTCACTTACATGGCATGAGTCCTTTATTGGAGCATTTAAAATTGATTTCTTTTTAAATAATATTTTCAAAATTTAGACTTTAAATTATTAGCTATCATTATCATCACTATCTCCTGCATGAATAGTGGGGGTAAGAAAGAAGGGCGAAAGAAGGACTATCAACACTTCTCATTTCAAGCATCAAATTTTGATCGCTTTCTCCGGGGCTCGTCTTCAATCTAGGGAAATGTTCCTAAGTTTGGATCTGGATCCATAGGGGAAAGGGTAAGTTTGTGCTCGCCATTAGCTCTACAAGATTTGGTCTTTTTTTTTCTGTCCATTTTCGCGGTTCTGTGCGTATGCATGCTTGAGAGATCTTTGCTTGGTGTTTGAGGCTCATGGTTGGTTTGCAAATCTCGCGATGTTCCTGCTACCATGTGAGATCTAAGGAATTCTCTTTCATATAAGAAATACTTACTACTTATTAATGTGCCTGATCAGATCATGCTGCAGTCGCTTCCATTATTGTTTTTTTTCCATTCAAAATGGCGGCAAATGTTTTATTATCCATGTTGTTCTATGCTTGTTGTTGGGTGTAGTGTGGTAATAGTTTCTGTTCTGTGATGTTTGTTTGTTTAATTATTGTCGTAGTATATTCTATTTGAAGTTGTCTTTTTTTAGGTGTAAGTTAAATCCCCCGACGTGGTCATTTCAGGGGTGGGGGAA
Source organism: Pontederia crassipes (assembly GCA_030549335.1). Classification (NCBI taxonomy): domain Eukaryota; kingdom Viridiplantae; phylum Streptophyta; class Magnoliopsida; order Commelinales; family Pontederiaceae; genus Pontederia; species Pontederia crassipes. The sequence continues at coordinate 25,598,614 of CM060189.1, read as the reverse complement.
GGAAATAATTCGACATGCTTCTCATGCTTCCTTTTCTTCGGACTTTGGTGGCGATTGACTGATCAAGAACTTGCTTCAATTTTAAATGTGCAGTGGTGGTTTTTGAGCTTGAAGGTTGAAGATTGCATTCCATTTAGAAATCTCTTATATTTTTGTGGCAACTGGGTGTTTGGATCTATTTCGAGACGACTAGATTATCTTGATACTTTCTAGATCACATGTGCTTAGAATATTTGTTCCTTGCTTTGCACCTCCGGTTGCAATTATGTCGATTAAGGAGCTGTGATTCTGAGTGTGGAAATTGAGTTGCTTTATGTATATTTCTCAAAAAATTAGGGTATCCATCATAAATTAAAAAATAACTCCGAACTCATATTTTTAATTAGAGGGTTAGAATAAATGAATTATTAATTTTAATAAAAATTCTTTAATAAATATAAAAATATGCCTGACAATTTTTTTTCTTTCTGCCAATGTCATTCTTTGAATATTATTATTAAGGCATGGTTTATTGCATTGTGTGTATATACAATCATTCATAGCCCCGGCATTGATGATATATATATATATACAAAAAGTGGGGTTATATATGTTACATTAAATTTAAATCAGCATTCTTTTCTATTGACTCTTTATATTAAATTAAATTTTTATTTATAATAACAAATAACAATACAAGAAGGCATCCTCAATCAATATGTTCATAAAATGCAAGTTGACTTTTTATGTTCCATTATATTTTTACTCATAAAAGATAACAATATATAAATGCATTTTTGTATGTATTAAAAAAAAGGGTGATTTCTTACGAGGTATGCTATATTTTATTTGTACACTATTCATTTATATATGTCTACTTCTATTTCACTTTCTGACTAACTTTGTTTTATCATATTATTTTCCCAATAATGATTTTGGTCTAGTGAATCTAACGCACGGTCAAGCAAGGAGTCCAAATAATAATTTTTCCAATAATGTTTTCGTAATCGGATCGACAACCGGATCAGACTCATTATCGAATGATCGGTCCGATTGGATTGAACCAGATTTTATTAAAATGATATTATTTATAATAATTATAAAGATATGATATAAGTTATATGAATATTGTACTAATAACCTATTAATAATATTGAAAATATAACATATTTTTTATTTATTAAAGTTTTAATAATGATTAACATATAAATATAAATAGAATATTATTAATTTAATATCTATAATTAAATGATGATAGATGCTATATTAATAACTTTTATCTTAAATTATTATTATTTCTTTTTTTCTTTAACACTTTCCTTGTTTACTTCCTTTATTTGTGTCCTTTGATAATTTTCCATTTTAATGTTATTCAATTTAAATACTTACTTTTTTATTTTAATTCCTATTTAATTTTATACATATCATATTTCCTCCTCTTTGACCTTCCTTATATTCCTTTTCTAACTTCCTATTTTTGTCATTTTTTAATTTTTTTTTCAAAATTTGAATTGAACCGGAATCCGATTCAATCATTTTTTTATTCAATGTCAAAATTGATTTTGACATGTAATTGGACTAGATCACCGCCGATTCACTGGTCCAATCTGATTTTGATAATATTGCATAGCAAACGTCTTCTACTGCTTGGTGTTGGCCAAGGAGAGTAGACCATGGAGCTGCAAGGCATCTGATTAGTGTTTGCTTAGTTCTCGAAGAACATCACATTATAATTAATTGCTATTATTTACATATGCATGTGTCATTTTTCAAATTGTTTAAAGAGGAAGAAATAGTTTGGGGTGGGCATTATAAATATGATATGTTAATGTTCATGTATTTACAATTAATTACATGCAACCAATTAATTAGAAGTTCTATTATTCCTCCTTATGTTGCTTCTTAGGTATTCTATAATTATTTGCTTTTCTCATCTATAGGAGAAGGTAATGAATTTAAAAGACATATCGATTTATTTATAGTTCATTATATGCAAGTAATTAATTAGAAGTTCTGTTTATTTCTTTTTTACATTTTCCTCTCTCCTACATATTCTCTTATCCATATGAGGTAACTATTGAAGAAAAGAAAATAGTTCACATTTTATCCCATCTTTTACTTGATCCATATAAAAAATAGGATCAATCACACTTCTATGGTTAAGTTTGAAAGGAAAAACATTATATTAGTATTTGTAGCTATTTATTCTTAGTTGTTATACTTCTTCTAATACCATAAAATAAAAATAACTTCATAGGTTAATAAGGACTTAGCATTACTATTGAATTTATTAAATTCATTAGGAATAATTTTATTTATAGTTTTATTTTTTATATATAGATATATACACTATACACAAATGTTACCATAATACATTTATTTTATTAATATTTTTTTTTCTTTTCATGAAAAAAAATTATGTACATTTATTCAATCATGTACCTTATCAAAGTAGGTCTTGAGAGTTTGTCGTTCATATTATTAATTATTCTTTAAAATCAAATGACACTATTTTATCCTTTATTTATTCAACACTCATTCTAAATAACATTTGGATTAAATTTAATTTTTAATATTCAATCTATTTTTTAAAGACTAATTGACATGTTTGTTATATAAAAAATAGTTTAAAAACCTGATATATTAAATTATTTTTAATTGCGCATCGTGCGATTGAGTTACCTAGTTTTAGAATATAACGCTCTCTCTCATCTTGTCATCAATACATATTTATAATTAATAACAAATGACCCCTCACTTTCTCTCTGTCCTTTGTGAGAAAATGATGGAAAGTATATCTATCAAGACCAATCTATAGATAGACGAACAATATTTCTTTTATTTTGTTCATCCTTTATTTGTTTGATGGTAAGAGGATGAAATGATGTTTAAAATTGACAAATAAAAATTTTAAATTAAGTGCATAACTACAAAATAGTTTCATAAAACTCACATTGAATTACATGAAGAATGAGAAGAAGTGCAAGAGAGAATACAAAGACAAGTACAACAAAATTTATTGACAAGGTTCAATTATGTCTTGACTTACATTCTCCTTTTGAGTCGTCAAATTTGATATCGTCGGATATTTACTACCAACCTTTCTTTATTTCAATTTGGACAAGAAAGAAAAGTTTTTATACCACTTTCTCCTTCGGTTTGATATCCTTATATTTTAGAAGCTTCACCTCCCTTTTCTATATTAAGATATGCACACCTCTTACCACACCGAGCTTACTTCACAATACTTTTTCCATTAGCCTGTGATGCGAGGTGGCAAGTTCTTTAGCAAAATATATGCATGAATTCTATTGGATAATTATCTAAGTTGTCTATTCTAACACAAATAATTATCAAGGATTATCTAAGTTGTCTATTTTAACACAAATAATTATCAAGGATTATCTAAGTTGTCTATTTTAACACAAATAATTAACACTTGGGCCCATGATAAGTTACTGTTCGATCGGATGAATTGATAAAAAAAATGTCTTAATCAAAATGGAGGCCCATGAACTTATATTGGACGTCAGCCTCCTTTTGGCTACTTTTTATTATTTTATTCCTCTCTTCTTTTCCATCTCAAAATAGTAGGGTGACACGTCAGACCCAGGGCCGTCTCAAGAGGCCGGAAGTGTAAAGCAAAATTATATTATGAGATTTTTCATGTGTCAAAATTAATTTTTAGCTTTATAGAATGTAAACTTACTAATTAAGTCCTTCATAACGTTTTTCTAATATTCGCTGAAATGAAAATGAAAATAAATTAACAAGAGAAAACTATGACAGTTAGAAAACATCTGGCAATAAAGATTTTAATTAAAAAATTAAGAAGATTCTGTTGTTTTTTTTAATAAAATATTTGGGGTGAGTTCGACCTCAAGCAAAAGTTTATCGGACCTTGGGCTGGGCCCTCCATGACGTCCATTTATCCGGGCTCACTTCAACTCGATTTTCGAAATTTTGTCCAGCCCAACACGAAACTAGGTCGTAACCGAGTCCCACACCATGTAGATTCGTCGTGAAAATCCGATTTGCGATCATATATATTATATTTATTGTATTTCATTAAAGATTTCATATTTATGTTTATATTAATTATAATTTTTACATGATATTATATGTATTAAAATAATTTTTATTTTTTTATTATATATATGTAATTTAGTTGATACTTATTATATTTATTTTCATTATTAAATATTTCTACCATTATTTTTTAAAAAATAAAATTATATATATAAGACCTGATGAGTGATGAAGAAGGGGGTGTACGTCCACGTGTGGTGATTAGACGAAAGGGCATGTAGTTAAGTCTGTTTTGAGTTTGTAGCGAAAGAATTATTGTTGAGACGATTATGTCAAGAGTAACTCTTATATATAGACATTCAATCACGGTCATGGGACATTGGCATTAGCGTGTTGAGACATTAATATAAGCGCTTGAGCACTTAATGTCCAAAGGGGCAATCAGAGTACTATGAGGTATCGAGAAGGGTCATCGATGTGGCTTACCATCCCATGCTCGAAGTCGGGCACTAGAATTAAAAATAAGTTGCTTGAATTATATATGATGAAACATAACACTAGTGAACTCCTTCCTAACGTACCATAGGTAGAGAGTTTTATTATAAAATGATAAATGTAAAAAATTTTATGTACCATACGGGTAACTTGGCCATTCATAAGAATAATCTTACAAGATAATGCCCTAAAAGCAGATAATTTGGTAATCCGTAATATTACGCAGTGCGGGACGACTGCATGTGTTCTTTAGTTCGATGCTGACAAAAGTTTTAAATTGAGCGGCACTGGTACCACGAGACTTGCGCGTCGTGTGGAGGAAATTAGGCAAGAAAACATTATTTTATTAGCATTAATTAATATATTTAACTAATGAGCCGACAATGGTCTTAGGGGCCATTTGGTGCATTACCAATTTAATTTATCGGTGATTTAGATAACTATTTAAATAGATTACCACTATTTAAATTATGGGCAATATCACAAGTGTTTGGTAAACATTGATAATATAAATCATGGTTAAAATAATTAGAGAGCAAATTACCAAAATACTCTTAAAAATTATTTCACACATTCATCATATAGTTTCCTAAATAAATAAAGCAAAAAAATAGAAAAGTGAATATAGATAAAATAAGATAAGTAAAAAATAAAAATTCTTTATAAAAGATTCAAGTAATAAACGAGATGTCACTAAATGATATTATTTAATAATAATATGTAAAAATTAAAATTTTTATAGAATGGATATTTTTATCAAAATGCATGTCAAGCAACTCGTAATCTGGAAAGCCATCTTCCCTACTTACTATCTAAATTACCAGTAAAGTGTTAATTAAGATTACCAGAGCAATTAATTACCGGTAATCAGTAACAGCCAAATGAGATAACGTGGTGGGTCCTAAGAATTTTAAATAAAATAACTAATAATCTATCCGAATTACCTCATACTAAACGACCCTTAGAGTTGGACCTTGTAGATTAACTGGGCAAACATTACTAAGTAATCATCTTACTGTTAATGGAGTTTCATGTAATTGAACAGTGTTAAATTTTTTAAAATCTCTACTAAAGTATCATGATTATTTACATTTAATAGTGAAGTATGAACTTACGATATACTTTTTCTATATTTTTTGTTTTTTTTTCATTTGTAAAAAGACCAAAGTATCTTCCACATGTAATAATTAAAATATCAAAAATGTTAAATCCTCCTAACTCATCCTCCTAATAATCCTCCTAACACTCACAAAATTAAAATACTCCGAAGAGTTGATGAATTTACAATGCATGCCATTGTGTCATGTTAGGAGAATTTTTAGGAGGATACAATAACACTCTTAAAATATATACTATCTTTTAGTGTCTAAAAATAACAAATTAAAAATAATATAAAATAATATAAAATTTAAGAATAATCCTCTTCATCATTATCCTTTTTATATTATTTATTATTTTATTTTGTTTTTAAAATACTAAAAAATAGCACATATATTTTAACTATTATGTGGGGATGGCACTTTAGTCTTTTCACAAATGGAAAAAAAACAAAATTAGATGGAAGGCTTAACGTGAAAATTGTGAAAAAGTTTAAGGATATTTGTAAAGTAATTTCGTGAGTGAAAAATAATGATAGTTTTAATAAAATAAATACAAACATAGTGACAATTGGTCTCAGATGAATGATTGTTAATGCCATTCCTTAATTTTCGGAAGATGCTTCTTTATATTATTTTTTTTGTGTTTTCCGTCAACGGGAGATTTTAAATGTGTTAAAATCTAAGATTATAACACTTGACTAACTCGAAGTCTAAAAATTAGAATGATAATAATTTGTATCCTTATTAAGATTAAACCCAAACTATTAGCTTTCGTCCTCCACTACTAGTTCTTCTTTATATTATTTTATCTTTATTTTTTTAATGATAAAGTTAAACAAATGTTGACTAAGACATAGCTTGAAAATTTGAATATTCTTTTCCTAAAATTTATATAAATGTTAACTAATTGAATCCCTTTTCTTGAGCTAAATAAAAATAAAAGGACTGGGCCAGTCAGTTCAAATGCAACAGGCAGTTGGCCCGGTTTGATTCAAGTTCAAAATCGAAAAAAAAAATTATTCAACTGGCAAATAAAAAAAAATGGTTCAGACTTAAAAGTGGTCAAAGTAAAAAAAGGAAATAAGAAGTTAAAAAGTATTTGAATTAAAAATAGGTGAAAACTAAGAAGGAAATGAACATAAAAACATTAATAGGGTGAGATGAATTAATGAAAATATAAAAAAGGGAAAATATTAAAATGAAATTAAACAGCATTGAGGGGTAGGTGGAAATCAGATTTGCAAGATGGGGCGCGTCTGACCCGAGCATTTGTTAAATGCTTGGAATCACAATTTTCAAACCAAACATTAAAAATGAATCACATTGCCATTGTGTTCTACTGGTTGTAACAGCACTCTCCAAGTACCAACACCTTTTGAAGCTTGCTAATAATTTTTTAATCTATTATAAAACAAAATTTATTATCTTTACATTTCCCGTTGAGAACTGAGGGTAATTTACTAAAGCATGGTCTCAAGTCTTCGTTGACTAATTGCCCTTGGAGTTTTAGCATTACGTGTGATTTCATGGTCCACCATCGATGGTGTTTCGTACCTTGAATCCTCGAATTCTAATGTGAACACTTTTCCAACTCTTCTTTTCTTTTTTAAAGTTGGGAGTGGTTAGAAGTGGATGAATATTTTAATCTAAAAAAGCAATTCAATTATTTTTGTCGACTTTTTCAAATTCGAATTAACAGCATGAAATTACTTTACGCGGACTATTATCCTGCCGATTTTCTCGGATTATAATGTTTTTTTTAAAAAATTAATAAAAATATGACTTATGAAATATGAACTAATAACAATAGAAATGAAAAAAAATTTAAAAAATAAAAATAGGTCCTATAGTTTTTCGGGTGCAGTCCCAAATTTTGACAAATCAATATAATACCTAATTAGTTTTCTAATTTTCAACTTTCCCCATTCAGTCCTTTCGGGTCGAGTGGATTTTGTGATTTATTTTGCACCTCCATTTTTTTTAATTTTATTTTTTGCATTCTTTTGTTAATAGATAATTTTTAAATGATGGCGGAGGGGGCGATGGAACAAGTGAGAACATGACCATGAATAGCACATGCAATATATATGTTTCCAGTCGGACCTTGGTCTCTATCAGCTCAGCGGTCCCCCATTTTGCTCTATAGAAAAATAAGCCTCCCTTCCCCCTTTCCCTTGCATACAAATGCTCTCCAAATTGCCTGAGCACATTTGGGGTTATCCAAGCATTAGTAGCTCTTGTCCTATAGAAACATTGCTAGTTGAATTTTTTAATTAACGCAGTGACTAGTTCGTGGGAGCCATTCAAAGCACATCATATGTTATGAGCAGAAAGGCCTTTCAATAGTTCAGTACATGCAGATAAAGTCATTCTTAATGTTCTTGAACAAGATATAAATTTCCTTGGACCATTTACCCAACAGGTGCAATGCAGCCATGCCAATCAAGAATAGATGGCAATGGCAGGGTGGGCAGGGTGCCATGTGCATGGGGCCAACTGATCAGGGCGCAGATCTCTCGTTGGTGCAATTCAGAGGGCAATTAATTACGGGGCCTGCTATTCCACATGCACTGGGTGTATATAACTTTCTTTCTTTCCTTCATTCGTTCATTCATCTGATTCCCCAAGGAAAAGATCAAGTGCAGCATAAGCATCTCAATGTCAATTCCCTTTTGAAATCCATCTTCAATTATTGGGTCGTTGCATCTGCTGCATGGAAGAGAGAGGAGACAGGAGAAAAAGGAGGGGAGAGAGAGAGAGAGAGACTTTTCTTATGAATGAAACCAAGGGGAGAAAGAAAATGAAAAAAAAAAGCTCTAATAATTGCTGGCCCTTTTTTGACATACGAGCGACCGCTCAGCTGATGCAATTAATGTCATTGACATCATCCTTTTCTGAACGTAGGATGAAGAAGAAGTGCCCGTCTGCCCGGTCAGTGCCCCACCACCTCGTGGGCCACATGAGCAGCGGCAGTAGGTGGCGCGTCTCCATGCCATCTGATCTGTGATCATGCACATAACATTACCCCGGTCATTGCTGGGAGTAGTAATAATGAACAAACGTGCCATTCTGATGCATGCAATATGCTGTTGGAGAAGGAAAAAAAAATCTATTTTGGGCATGTTCATGTAGAGAGATTGAGGGAAACAAAGACATGGTTTGAAGTCAGTGTTCATTCACATGGAGAACTACAAGCCTACAATAGGCCCCCAAGGAAGGAAGGAAGAAGGAAGGAAGAGGGGGGAGAGAGAGATATATATAAATGTGTTCATTATGACCTTAGTAATCAAGGCATGTGATTCGAGTGACAGAGATTATTCGAATAATAAACAATTCAGATTTTTATCCGACCATGAGGACCCGAGTCGGCAGTAATCATCAGACATGACAAAATGCATATCTCTGCTTTTCTATCATCACCTCCACTCTGCAATAATTCTATAGCGCAATGTACTACGAGGAGCGGAATTGAAGAGGATATAGCAAGCATTATGGCCACACACACACTCTCTCTCCCCCTAATTGCACATTATTACTTCATCCTTGGTTAAAGAAAAAGTGACGTGAAACAAAATAATAGTAGAAGGATAGAATGCTGTTCTCTTTCAGATCACTTGATCCTTCTTATACTTCATTCTTTGGATACCACCAAATTAGTACATTTACACTTGACTGAGGCAGCATCGCTTACGCTGAAGCTACTAAGAATAGAAAGAAAAGAAAGAAAAACAAAAAAAATATATTCAGAGGCGGCTTATAATGATGTACTACTATCACAGATCACTTGTCTTGTGTGCTTGGCTGCGTTGCATGCCGTTGTGCTGCCGGAGGTGACGCCGGCCGCGCGTCGACCTTTCGCATCAATAGATGTTGGCCCTCCAGTCGCCGTCGTCGGTCTCCGAAAGCGGCTTGCGGAAGGACACGATGTGGCTGGCGGCCATGTAGGCCGTCACCGGGTCCGACATGCGGACCTCGTCCATCCGCATCTCCCGCAGCCGCGCCGCGCACTCGGCCCCCCACGCCACGTCCCACACCACCCCGATGCCCCCGGGCTTCAGCACCCGCACCATCTCCCCCAGCCCCTTCCCACGCTCCGCCATCGCCGACCAGGACGACGGCCCCCGCCCTCCGCCGCGGCCGTCCCCGCCGCCGAGGCCGCTGAGGTGGACGGCCGAGACCACGACGTCGAAGTACCCGTCCGAGAAGGGCAGCCGCCGCGCGTCGCCCTCCCGGCACGTGACGTATTCCTGGACGCCCTCCGCGCCCGCCCGCCGGAGCGCGGCCACGGCCGTCTCCCTGCGCTGGTCCAGCCCGACGACGCGGCCGGCGCTGCCCTGCTTCTTCATCTGCATGGCCACGGCGTTGAGGAGGATCCCACGGCCGCAGCCGACGTCGAGTGCGTTTCGGACGGCAGACCAGTCGGGGACGTGGGCGAGCATTCGCTGGGCAACGTCCCACCTCAATGACAGGGAAGAGTGGAGGACATTGCCGGCCGCATAAAGGAGGCAAAGGGCGGAGAGCGCTGCGACGGAGCCGACGAATCCGGACGCGAAACGGAGGAGCGGAAGGGGGACGGCCGGCAGCAGGGAGCGCAGGAGACCTAGGAACAAAGGGAAGTAGAGGAGGAGCAGCAGGGAGAGGGCAGCGAAGAGGGCGGCGTGGAAGAGGAGGAAGGCTACTGTGTTCCACTCGTCGGTGCCGTATATGGCGTACATCTGCATCCAGTCTCGACCACCACTGCCTCCGACGCCACCTCCAACACCGCTGCTGCCTATTGCCGGCGCCGGAGACTTCTTTCCCATGTTGGACTCTACTGCACTGTCAACAGAGAAGGAGGGCGAGTTCGAGTCAAAAGAGATCGCGAAGGAGACGGCGAAGACTTTTTTATAAGCGAAAAAATAGAGAGAAAAAACGACTAAGCGGGATGATGATGATGATGATGATGATGATGATGATGATGATGATGATGATGATGATGATGATGATGATGATGATGATGATGATGATGATGATGATGATGATGATGATGATGATGATGATGATGATGATGATGATGATGATGATGATGATGATGATGATAATAATAATAATAATAATAATAATAATAATAATAATAATAATAATAATAATAATAATAATAATAATAATAATAATAATAATAATAGAAAAAATGACTATAGAGAGTAGCATATCGTTTTAAGGGATAGCATATCGTTAAATTTATGATAAACCACTTATCGAAAAAAAAATTAACTAAAAAATTCATTATAACTTTAACAATAATAGATGAAAGTATGGTCAATGGTGGTACTGCTAAGTCTTTAGTATAGAAATTGTCTTTCTTCATTTATGAATGCAGGAAACTAAAAAGAGTCAATTTAAGTGCGACAGAGTGAAAAAAATAGTTATTGAAATTGTTTTTATTAATTAACACGCTAGTTATCGAAATTAAATACAGGCAACATGCAATTAAGTTTGGTTGATACATTTGGTTAACAAAATTGTGTTTTAAATAGTTCGATGGATGCTAATAATTTTAAGTTCAATTATGGAAGTCATCACTTTGATCAGAAAAATATATATTTATTATTTTTAATTTTAAATTAGTTAGATGCTAATTATCCTAAACATCCGAAGTCTCTAGTAGACACATGAAAAAAAATATAGGCAATATGCAAAGCGATTTGCCTTCCTTTCTTTGCAAAGAATGGAAATAAATAGAAATGGTGATAAGAACTATGGTAAGTTGGTCAAATTGTTTTGATTCAATTCACGACACAGTGATCGAATTATAAGAATTCAATCAACAAGCACCAAAGGTTTGCAAATGGGACGGACAATCGAATCATGGGCCGGTTGAATCCGATTCAGCTAAATTAAATTATATTCTTATTAAAATAGTAATATATTATTATTTTTTAATTTAAAAATATTATTTATAATAAGTTAAATTTATATCTTCTTATTTAATAATTTGGTAAATAACTTTCTTTTTTATTAAAATTTTTATTACTATTTTCCAATATTTTATTTTCAAATTCAAATTTACATCCATATTATTAGTTTCCTTTTCAAAATGAATCGTATAAAATCTACTTTATTACTTATTTTTCTATTTTCATATATATATATATATAGATAGATAGATAGATAGATAGATAGATAGATAGATTACAATGCCTTTTATTTTATCTTCTTATTCTTTTTAAAATTATCAATTTTTTTTCTCTTCAGTCAAATTTTCTTTATTATTATGATCCCACCTTTTATTTTTCAAATTCATACTTATTTTCTTATTATTAATTGAGGTTAAGTAGTGTGCAACCAAAGAGTATAACTAACATGCATTCAGTGAATCTGAGGTTGGTTGCATAATTCTTTATTGAATCTTACATAATATATATATTACCTATTTTCGTAAAATTTTGATATTGTTCACTATTGATCTATTCTCTATTTGTTTGTCTTTTTATAAGTGCTGAAATTACATTTGTTGAAGATATTTTTCTTTTGCCCTGAGAATAACTCCAGTTCAAGAGTTTACTGATACCTCATTTTATAATAATTGATTCATCTATTGATCCCATAGTCATACCTCAATCTGTTGAACATGATCACACTAATAATTCACAGTTCCACCTGAGAAAGTAGAAAATATTCAAGATTATAAAAACTCACATTCAAAGTCAGGCCCAGTCCATGGCCCAAGCAGGTGAAGCCCTTGAGGTCCCTATTAATCAATATATTGTTTATGTTAATAATATTGAGCACATAATTAAAAATATGAGCATTTGTCAATAATAAATTACAACAGATCTAGCGATGTCTAATAATTGCTCCAATAAATACCAAACACCTTTTTTTATCTTTAGTTGATTCCTTAATTAATGCATATGTAAGTTGATTCCTATTTATAGAATAAATTTCAATAGATGTCCTTGAACTTTACTAATTTTCTTAACTCTATCATCCAATTTCACTTTATAAATATATTATCATGCAACTATTATCGCCAACTACCTTTTCATTGGGTATAATAATTTTACCGTCAGATGTCACTCTCTCAAACGAGAACGAAGGGACTAAGGAAATAGTAATTTAGTAAAATAATATTTAAATAAAAATATAATAATTAATTTTTTTAAAATGAGGGGGTGCTGCCACCTCCCCCTCTTCCTCCGACACCGACAAGGCCTTTGGAAGTTGAGGAGGAGGGGGCGATCGGTAACCCATTTATACTCGGTGAAAAAGTCAGTTAATGAAAGAAGTTAATGGTTAGATAATAGTTTGATTATAAAATAAAATAAAAAAATAGAATTGAAAAAATGAATAAAATCGAAGAACATTTAATGAAATTTACCTCTATTTATAAGTATTTTTGGTCAAATTCCTTTATATAGGTCTTTAAAATTTGGTTATAGTTGATTGTTTGATATTTTCCTCTAGCCGATGTTCGAGTATCAAATCACTAGGGCACAAAAGTAACCCATGCCGTAATTCGAGAAAAAAGCTCGAATGACCTTCAATAAAAAGGTACCTCTACTCCAAATCGATGTAAGTAGGTAGAGAAATACATGGGGAGAGACAACTCTCTCTAAGTCTCAATTTCATAAACCAATACGACCTTCTGATTTTTTATTTAATGAAGAAATGAAGTTGATTTTTTTTAAAAAAATATTGTCTTCATTTTGAATGTTTTTTATAATACAATGATAACTTCCATATTGATTATTTATGTTTTTTATAATACAATGTTTTTTATAATTCAATATTAGCCGATCCCACCTAGTGGGATAAGACTTTGTTGTTGTTGTATTTTGAAGATTGATCATTTTAAGAAAATTTATTTAAGTAGATGGCATCCCTATTGAGATACTCAATGATATTGACTCGTTTTCAAATGCATATATTATTCATAGAATAATGTTAACAATTTTAGTACCTGTGGATTGGCTTTTTTTTTCAAAGTTACAATTTGTAAAATCTTATCTAAGGTCCAGAATGTCTTAAGAAATATTTAATTGCTTACCTATTTTATAAATTTAAAATTAAATGTTATGAGAAATAAATTATAAAAAATTAATTACTAACTTCCTATATAAAAAATATTAAATAAATAAATACATTTTTATTTTATTATAATCTCATAATATAAGTTTGCTTTAGACCTCAAAGTACGGGTGTAAGTAAAAACCTAACAACTAAAAAATCTAACTAAATTGAATTTCAACAAAAAATTAGGTCAATATTTTGGTATAAATAAAGTCGTTCATTTAAATTAGGGCTTCTTACAAAAAAAATAAAAATAAAGGGACCCGACACAAATAAAATGAATTTTAAAATTATTATAATTTAAATATTATTTTAAATTTTAAATAATATTTATAAAATTTTCTCTTACTCAAATTTATTAGATTAAGTATATTATTGACCTATTATGTAGTGGAATTTGAATATTATTAAGTTATTACTCTATTTTAATAAAATTTATACAAAATTAACTAGAATATTTTCAATAATGATGTAATAATACTTATTTTGGTTTATTTACATTAAATAGTTAAACTTAAAGATAAATTTATTTTTTTAATGATGTATTTAAATTTTATAATTTTCTAAAAAATATTATTTTTAAGTAAAGTAAATCTCCTGTTAAAAAAATGAGAATGTTTAGGACGATTTTTTTTTAAAAAATGTTAAGATGGTTATTTATGTGTTAAAAAATCATCCAAAATTGAATGAAAATGTTTTCCTCCATAAAAAAAGACATCCCACCCAAATGACTTTCATTCTTACCTCAAAGGCTCCCGACATGAACCTATTTAAATTACTATCTCTCTCTGGAGTAAATTTCAGTCATAGTCATTCAACTTAGGGTGTGTTTCCAATAAAGTCATCCAACTTTATTTTGTAACACTACGATCATCGAACTTTTGAAACATTTCACTCATGATAATCATGATTGGTTATAGTCAGTAAATCTTTTTACTGTAAACCTCTGACGTAAATGTTTACGTGGTACCACATCAGCATTCTGTCTCCTCCACGTCAGATTAAAAAAATAAAAAACCACGTCAACATTTTTATCTATGCTATGTACAAACTTAATTTTGTATCTACATGGTCTTCCAACATTTCAAAACTTTTCATTCAACTTTCCAAGTTTTCAATCATGGTCATCGCTAAAAACTTAAAATAAAAGAAAAATTGAAGGCACTTAAACTAACTCGGTACATTTTTTGCACGATCCACTCGAATTGAGTGGACCAAGTTTTTAATGTGTATTAAATACATAATATTATGATAATTAATAATTTTTAATTAAGGATATAAAATAATAACATACTGATTATATTTTTGCCATAAAATTTAAATAATAAAAAAATATTATAATTAGAAAATAAAAATATTTTTTTTGTGTGAAATTTTATCGGGGACAAGCTAAATCGTATAGGGTCGTCTAATGGAGTGCTGCACACAACTCGACATCCAACAGGTTGTTGAGCCAAATTATTAATTATCATAATATTAAAAATTAAAGTTATTAATTGTCATAATATTATATAAAAAAATCATATTTGGCTCAACAATCCGCTGATATTGGGTTGTGCCGAGCACCCCGTTGGATGGCCTGGTACGATTTGAATCTTGTGCAAAAAAAATATTTTTATTTTTCTAATTATAATATTTTTATTCTTTCAAATTTTAGAACAAAAATATAATCAGTATTTTATTATTTTATTTTTTTATTTCCTTAATAAATATGTTAATTATCATAATATTATATATTTAGTGCACATTAAAAATTTGGCGGCTCCATCCAAGTGGGTCGTGCAAAAAAAATGTACCGAGTCAATTTGAGCGCCTTCAATTATTATTATTATTATTATTATTATTATTATTATTATTATTTTAAACTTTTAATAATAATCACGATTGACATTTTGAAAAGTTGAACCGGAAGGTTTAAAAAGTTGAATGAACATGCAAATACAAAACTAAGTCTGGACATAGCAGAGAGAGAAATGTTGACGTGGTATTTTTTATTTTTTAATCTGATGTGAAGGAGAGAGAAAATGTTGACGTGGTGTTATATAAACATTCACATCAGCGTTACGTCGGGGGTTTACAAGTTTACTGACAATAACCGATGGGTGAAATATTTTTAAAATTTGATGATTATCATAAAATGAAGTTGAATGATCTTATTAGAATACTTCTTAATTGAATAATTACTGAATTTACTCTCCACTTCTTAGAAAAACAACAAAAAAAAATGTTGATATAACTTTGGAAAACCCACGAGTTCTTATGACAAGTTAGATCTACAATTTAAAGTTTGACTACTGAATACTGAATTATGTCACATCCAATTAATCACATGCCGTCAAAGCTTCTTATCCTACAAGTGCTAAATCCTTATTTGTACTTTATTGTTGTAATTGGTAAGTGGAAAGTTTTTTTAGCTTTATCTTCGCATTATATATAAGGAAACATTTTGGGCTGAGATAATGAGACCGGAAGTTTTGAGATAAATTAGAAAACGAACAATTGTTAATATTCTTGTTAATTGCAAGTGGGGTATACAACGTAGGGCCGAGCAAAGTCTGGACCGGGTCCGGATTCCGACGGACCCGGTCCCGACCCGATTTTAATCGGGGTTTTGGATCTTTGGACCCGGTACCGGTCCCGGACACGGTCGGTACCGGGTCCGGGTCTGACCCGACAAAATCGGGACTGGGACCGGATTTGGACCGGAAATTCTTACTTTGAAGATATCAGACTTATTTTTTTAAGAAATAAACAGGTAGTTATTAAAATATAAAGTCAATATTCTAAATTGATCAAAGTCATCAAGTTTACATGTTCAACATCATACAATATCAGAACATTTAAGACACACATCATATGAAATAAATTACATCCATGTCCAGTCCAACATCATAATTCATAAAAAATAAATTTAAGACACATCATTCTAAATAAATTTACATGCACAGCAGCACAGTGGACAGTGGCACAATTTAAATACATCTTCTAAACAGAATCAAATAATGAAATAAAGAGTTTAGAGCACACATTTAAATTGAGAGATAGAAGATTGGCACAGTTTGAGTACATCTGCTCTAGTCAACCTGCAATGCATCACATGACACAATGTCGAATTACAGTTTAAATGAACACATATGCATTACAGTTTAAATCAACCTGCAATGCATCACTTCACAGAATTACAATTTCCACAATGCAAGAAACTAAACGTAGTATCAGTATGACTTGAGATTCTTGGAAAAAAAATTTCAGGAAAACACTATATTTGTTCAAGACTAAATAGAATTGTGGATCAATATGAATAATACCAGCCCTGTTCATGTCTACAATATTTGTTCAAGACTAAACAGAATTAAGTTAAATACTTACATCTCGCTGCTGAACACTTGAATTCTGCAATATTTGGTTGTCAACTAGTTAAAAGATCTCAAACCTGGATGAAAGGAAAAAAAACAATGTCATGTTGGGGTTTCAAGAGGAGGAGGAGCCTCCTGCTGCAATCATAACAAAATTCAAATAGGGCTGAGCAAAGGAAATAATAACGTTCCTTTAATGAACCCAAATCCAAATAGGGTATTTTAGGGTTCTAAACACCATAATATCAAATAACAAGGAAACCCAAATAAAAGTAAAACTAGCTATAAGGAAATCTCGAATGAGCTCCTAATTAAACTAAGACCCACAACTAAAAACCAACTATTAGGATAAAAGGCTCATAATTCTATTTTTGTCTATATCACTAGTGCACATTACATGTCACTTTACAGAAGTGATTGTTAAACATCCTATTCTATCTAAATACATGTAGCTAACAGAAAGAAGCCAAAAGCTTTCAGTTGCAACAATAGTCGAGAAAACAATGGTACAGACATTGAACAAAGTGGATACTAATAATGAAATATGGTTCTTTATGCATGAACTAATACATGAAGCATAATCAAATGAATCAACATACATTTTGCAAACAAACATTGGACATATGTGCATGTCTTCTTCAGTTAATTGTCTGTTATTATTTAATCTAACGATGAACTTGAGGGTCCAACCAGGGTGTTCCCAGTAGCTTCTGCATAATAAAAAAAAGTGTCAATGAAATTGTCATAATTAAAGAGTTAAACAATATATAAAGAGAATAATATAACTTTAACCTATAATTATATTGTTTGTGAGCTCGAATTGATCAAAATCTTCTTCAACTTTAAAATATGATGATGATAGCCAACTTTGTGTGCACACTAGAGCTTCTGCCATTTTTGGCGATAAAGAACTCATAAAGAAATTAAGGATGCGTCCTCCAGTGCTAAATACAGACTCTGAAGGAACTGTAGAGACTGGAATGGCCAAAACATCACGTGCCATTAGAGAGAGCACTCTATACTATGTGGAATTGACCTTCCACCAATTTAGGATTTCAAAATTCTCATCGCCCTCACAAAGTTTCATCAAATATCTTTCAATTTCAGATTTGTTATCGGTATTCTTTTTTTTTCTTTTGTAGTCTACTCCATTAATGAATCCTTTTATAAGCTTTGTTATTACTTTAAATTTTGATTAGATGAATAATATGTTTAAAGAATGATTCAACAGTTTAAATAAAACAAAAGATTTAAAACCATGTCACACCTCAAAGAACATATTTATTTGTGCTCATAATGACTTCAATACATTGTCGATCTTGCCATAGTCAATAGAACAACTAATATTACATTCAAATTCTTCTTATTTCAAGTGTTTCTTAATCTTCTTTTAAACTCAAACTTTACCTTACATACTATACATTCTAAAATGAAGATGTTGCTCCCTAATACCTTATATGGAGTGTCCTCTCAATTTTCTAAGTCATATCATAGGAAAATATTAGATGAAAATAAATTTGTCGAATCTACGAATTTATCAATACGATTCTATCGAATCAACGAGTTTACCAATTCTACTGACGAGTTTATCGAGTCTAACAGCCGTGGGTCTCGCATTGCATTCCTCGCAACATATCGGGGAGGTAGGGAGGGAAGGAGAGAGAGAACAGATCATCATGCCTATTGGATCAATTCAAGTGATAAAAACTTTCTTGAGTTAAGTAATATTTCAAGTTCAATTTTTTGTATATGAAAAAAAAAATTATGTTGAAAAGCTTATATATTGAAGAGAGGATCGAATGAAAATAAATACAAACACGCCTGCCTGGGTGCACATTTCCTGTCTTCTCATCAACATTTACATTTTCAGCACCAGCTGTAGAATTTGTATTCTCCATTTGAGAAGTTGAACCATTACTAATCTCATGTGCATAATAGTCATACAAACGACTCATGCTATCTTGAATCTTCGTAACAACCATAATAGCTATGGATGAATAATAAAGATCTGTATAGTTCCATTCAACATAGCCAAATTTATATCTAGAATTTAATACGACAGTAATAAGTATCAATGGATTAATATTTTCAGATTTTCCCCAATACTTATCGTATTTAGATCTCATGTCGCAAGTCATCTTTTGCAAGTACGCATCATGGCCATTACTCCACTTTGCAATTTGAGATTGAACAGACACAATCTCATGAAAGCAAGCATAAGAAGTCACAAATAATGAGCCAGATAAGTTGCATGTTGCTTCATAATTTTTTTTTAAAAACATCACAAAATTTCGAGCATTTTCCCAATCTTCTACCGTTGGTGGCACGCAATTATTCTCTTTGAAGTGTAATTGGTATTCCCTGTCTTCTTCATCCAACCTCTCAAATACTTTTTGAAAATTTTTAGCCCGTTCCAACATTAAATATGTTGAATTCCATCGAGTTGGCACATCCATAATGACACTATATTGGCTACTAATTTTTTCCTCTTGTATAAATTTTTTGAATTTTTCAAATCATGCCGGAGATGATCTCACATAGCGAACAACCTCACAAATTGATACAATTGCTGATTTCATATCATGCAAACCATTTTTGACTACAAGATTCAATGTATGTGCACAACATCTGATGTGAAGAAAGTCACGATTACATGTCAAACCTTTCCAACTATTGAGTCTCCTTTTCAAATATCCAATAGCTTTATCATTTGCTGAAGCCTTATCAACGGTGATGGTGAATACCTTTTCAATATCCCATGCTAACAAGCACTTCTCAACAGCTTTAGCAATGTCCTCGCCCTTATGACCTTCAATTGGACAATGATTAAGAACTCTTTTGTGTAAAACCCAATAATCATCGATGAAATGTGCTGTGAGACACATATAACACAATTTCTGACAAGATGTCCAAGTGCCAGTGGTTAGAAAAATATGTGAAGAAGACTTCTTAAAAAGTGTCTTGAGTTTATTCATTTCATCAAGATATAACTGATAGCAATCTCTAGCAATAGTAAATCTTGAAGAATCATGAATCTAGGTTCCAAGCATTTTGAATACTTATAGAAACCAGCACCTTCTACGACTCTGAAAGCTTGTTCATCACATATGACAAACTCAGTCAAGGCTTTTCTGCAATCTTCATAGTTATATGAATGAGGGACCAATGATTTGGCTGCTCCTTGTAAGCTTTGTGCCAACATCTTTTGTCCCTTCACTTCACTTCTATGGGGAAATTTTTTACATCTTTTTAAATGATTAAATAAACCAGTGGTGCCATGCTTGTTATGGTCCGCAGCAAAGTCATTTTTACAATATTTGCACATTGCTCTAGCTTCATGATCTGAAGTAAACTTTTCAAAATGATTCCAAGCTTCAGATATGTTTTTACTAGGCCTCCTCTTAACTATCTCTATTTGATTGGAAGTATCATTAGTTCCTTCTGTAGGATCTGGATTAGATTGTGCAGACTCGATGACGATGTCAGCCGTAATAGGATTAGACCCCATATCAGTCATTGCATTATCCTCCATTTGTAAAATTATTACGCTGACTTTGTGTCTTTGACAAAAAAAATACACAAATGTGTTAATGATCTTTTAATCCAAGCAGCCGAGTCATGTTTTATTTGTTTTATCATAAAATTAATGAGTTAGTGGCACTGGCACTAACTCATTAGGTCTATGATAAGATTAACTCACTAAGGCATGGGATATTTAGGTTCATTTCCTTTACTCATTAATTTCATTTTTTTTTACTTTTTATACATCAGCAATGACATGAAAGTCCACTGGCACTAATGTTGCATAATTACATTATAAAGAAATTAGTGCCAGTGGACTGATTATAAAGAAATAGTACTACTTCTTTATAATTAGTCCACTGGCACTAATGTTGCATAGATAAAAATAACATTTTAGCACATTAATTGAATGATTCACGATGGCAACAATAACATTGATTAAAAATAACTGATATCATTGATTATTTCATTATTAACACATATAGATTATATCATATTGATTTAGCACAATAGCACAATCTTTATACATGGATCCACAAATTGCACAATCTACAAGATGTCAAGATTCATTTATTCATGAATGAAAACTTGAACTCAGCATACATGGAGAGAGACAGTCAGGCAGAGCAAATTCATTCAACACAATCCGGTGGTGGTAGAGAGCGACAGCGCGTACCTGAACGTCGTCGACTGTTGTGTGTTGAAGAGGGGTGTCAACGCAACAGCGGCGAGTGGCGAAGACAACTACAATGGACTAAACAGTCATCAGTAATCAGTCATGAGAAATCAGAAGTAAAGCACTCGCGAGTCGTGACACACACAACACAACTAAATAGAAGGAGAAGATGAGAAAGAGAAAGAGAAAATGAGAGGGGAAGAGAACTTGTCAATGGTGGACGACGACGGCGACAACAACACAACACACAGCAACGGCGTCGGCAACACAGCGGCGATTGAGGTGAGGAAGAGGAAGACTGGAAGAGGGAGATTCATGAGAGAAGATCGACTGCTCGCGAGTCGCGATATTGCAAACAGAGGAAACTGAGATGAGATTTGAGAAAAAGAAAAGGTGAGGTAGAGTACCTTTGACGATGACGACGAGACGGTAGAACGGCGATGACAACGGCACACGGCGGCGGCGACGGTAGAACGGCGATCACGGACGACGGCGAAATCAACCCTAAAACACAACGGTCGCTAGTCGGGGGTAACAAGATGAGATTTGAGAAAAAGAAAAGGTGAGAGAGAGAGTACCTTTGACGACGAGACGGTAGAACGACGACGACAACAGCAACGGCAACACGGCAGCGGCGAAGGTAGAACGGCGGCCGGTCGAGGGTAACGAGGGTCGAGCGTCGAGGGTTAGGAATTTTGGATTTTGGGTCGAGCGTCGACGTTTCAATGTTTGATGTTTCATTCGTTTCAACGGGTCGGAGTAGGATATCGCGGGTCCAGAATCCAGATCCGATTTCATATTTAGATTTATTATAAATAACCCGGGCCGGGTCCGGATCGAGTTTCAACGCTGTGAACCCGGTCCTGACCCGGAACCCGTCGGGTTTTCTGCAGAGGAGAACCGGTCCCGTCTCGGTTCAATCTGGGCCGGGTTTATTTTCCGAGTTTTCGAGCCGAGTCGACTGGGTCGACCCGGTCCGTGCAAAGTAAAATAATTTTACTTACATAAAACAAAAAGTAAAGTAAAAGTTGAAAAAATAAGCAAAAAAAAAAAAGGAGGACAAGTTGACATCTTAAGTAATGTACTCAAATGATATAAAAGAGTTCGTAAGAAAAAATTCTAAGTTGAAAGTAATTCTTGCATGGACTCATTAAACAATGGCATCTCAAGTTTCAAAAGTTATTTTTGCTTTTCGATAGGTACAAAGTCAAAATGTCTACTATTTATCAAGACATGTGGCGCCTATTTTGTGGCCTTCTTAGTTTATGTCGATGACATAATACTTTTGAAAATAGGGTGCATTTGGTTGACCGATGATATGGAAACCAAATATTTAAGAGAGCTGGAGTACTTTTTTTTCTGGATTGGAAATATACTTGACTCAGAAAAAACATGTACTTGGCCTTAATCGCAGATTCAAGATTAGGTGGCGCAAAGTCGTCTAATGCTCCACTTTAGCAGAATTTGAAACTGACAATTTTGTATGAAAAATGAAACATTGTTCGACTACTGTGAATGATACTTGTAACACCTCCGGCGCTTTTGGTAAAGAGGTAATTACATATAAGCTCATGATCATTTTTATGTTTTGTCCATGTTAAACTATTCAATGAGATCATCTTACTCCTTAGATCTCAGGTCATTAGAATCTTCCTTATAAATGGCTCAACGTCCTTCTTGAGCAGAGTCTGTGTTGGCTTTGGACATCCACACGAATTTAAAACGCGTCTTGAAAAATAAAAAGATAGCTACATACGTCATCTCTGTTTTATACATACGAGACTATTCAATTAAACCATGTTAATTCTTATACCTCAGTTACAATACTCAAACTTAATTTACTAGCATATGCATAAAGTTGCCTTTGAGATATTTGCCTTTGAGATCATTTACTTAATTTAAAATAGGACAGATATTTGCCTTTGAGATATTTGAGCCAGTTCGTGCATTACTCTATGAACTCACATATTACCACTGCACTATTAGTTTTACGTTATTGGAAAGGTTCTACACATGTCGAGGCATTCTTCTAGTTGTAGAATGCAATGACACTATTTTAGTATTTTTACATCTTATGATGCGGATTATATATGCTTCCTGCATGTTCACTAGATGATTAATTTGTTTCAGCATTTTGTGTCAAGGTGGGGACACCTACGAACTCCATGGTGTCGCAAGTCCAAGAAGAGGCAAATAATTAATATATAGTTCATCTATTGAATCTGAATATCACAATGTAGCTCTCGTTATGGCAAAGGTTATTGACTAGGGCAACACAAAAATTGGTATTTTAAATAGCGTTTAATGGTTCAAACATTAATTTTTTGGTAAATGATAAAAATAAATATATTTAGCATTTCATACGAAAAATATTAAAAATTTATTTATACTAGCGTTTAGTGATTAGAAGTTAGCGTTTTATACATTTTTTCAATTTTACCCTTATTCAAATATATTATTTCTTTTTCATTTATCTTATTATTTTCTTATTTTTATTTTATGATCATTTAATTATATTTCTTTTCATATTCATCATTTAATTTTACCCTTAATTATATTTCTTTTCATATTTTATTTTATGATCATTTAATTATGAATAAAAAATAATTTTATAATTAATATTTTCATATCATCGGTGCATTATATAAAATTTATTGTCAATAATTTTCAATATAAATTATCACAATTAATAATTTTCAATATAAATTTTTATATATTTTGATACAAAAATTAGTTGTGGAATTTTATTTTATTTAATTAATATATAAATATTTAATTTATTATCTTATAATAGAATTTCTATAGTGCTTAAATTAAATAATTTGTCATATGTCTAATTATGTCATTTTATATTTATCAATTAATTCTATCGTTAAATTTATTAAACACTTATTTATTACGATCTCTAACCACTAATCATCATTCGCTATTCGCTAGTTGAACTACTCTGATAAGAGAACTACTATCCACTTATCAGTAAAGCGAAATAGAGCCTAGAATGATTTTTCTCTAACTTCATCTTCCCGTTCTCACAGTACTGATTGCTGTCTATGGTAACAGTAAACTTGCTATTCAAATAATTGAAAAATCTCTTCTTCCACTGACGGAAAAGAAACATGTTATTAATAATGATTGCTATTTTGCTGGAGGACGCACGTAGCTTACAACATCTCATTGTTTTGGAGTAAATTTAATCAATGGTCATTCAGTTTAGGGGTGTTCACAGTGACGCATCCAACTTCATTTTGTAATACTAAGGTCATCGAATTTTAGAAATATTTCATTCATGGTCATCACGATCAAGTATAGTCAGTAAACTTGTTAACCGCTAACATGGTGTTCACGTGGATGCTTACGTCATATCATGTCAGTATTTTCTCTTTCATCCATGCCAGATTTAAAAAAAAATGCAACGTCAACCTCTTTTCTCTCTGTTGTGTTCACATTTAATTTTGTATCTACGTGATTATCTAACTTTTCAAAACTTTTGTCATTCAACTTTTTAAAATTTCAATCGCGATTATCATTAAAAGCTTAAAATAAAAAAATAAATAATATAAAAATAAATAAAAAAATTAAAGGCACTTAGACTCACTCGGTACATTTTTTAGCATGACCCACTAGGATCAACCAAATTTTTAATGTATATTAAATATATAATATTATGCTAACTAATATTTTTTAATTAAGAAAATAAAAATTAAAATAATAACATATCGATTATATTTTTTGTCCTAAAATTTAAATAATAAAAATGTTATAATTAGAAAATAATTTTTTTACATGATATTTTATCGTGACCGAGCCAAATCATACAGAGTCGTCTAGCAGAGTGTTGGGCATGACCCGACATCCAATGGGTTGTTGAGGCAAATTATTAATTATCATAATATTAAAAATCAAAATTATTAATTATCATAATATTATATAAAAAAAATCGTATATGGCTCAACAACCTATTGGATGTTGGGCTGTGCCCAGCACCCCGTTGGGTTCGGATCTTGATGGATTTTCACACGAAATTTTTTTTCTAATTATAATATTTTTTATTATTTCAAATTTTAGGACAAAAAATATAATCAGTATGTTATTATATTATTTTTTATTAATTAAAAATGATTAATTATCATAATATTATATATTTAATATACATTAAAAATTTGGTCGGCTCGATCTGAGTGGCTCGTGTCAAAAAAACGTACGAGTAAGTCTAAGTGCCTTCAATTTATTTATTTTTATATTATTTATTATTTTAAACTTTTAATGATCGATTGAAAATTTGGAATGTTGAATGACTTTGAAAGTTTTGAAAAGTTGGATGATCATGTAGATATAAAATTATGTTTGGACAGACCAGAGAAAAAATTCTGATGTGGCATTTTTTATTTTTTAAATCTGACAGAGAGAAAATGCT
Source organism: Pontederia crassipes (assembly GCA_030549335.1). Taxonomy (NCBI): domain Eukaryota; kingdom Viridiplantae; phylum Streptophyta; class Magnoliopsida; order Commelinales; family Pontederiaceae; genus Pontederia; species Pontederia crassipes. Next base: position 25,572,991 of record CM060189.1, on the reverse strand, counting down.
GACGTTGTGCCATGTAAGCATCCACGTCAGCGGTTAACAGATTTATTAGTTATATCCGATCGTGTATAAAATATTTCTAAAGTTCGATGACCTTAGTGTTACAAAATAAAATTAGGTGACCTTATTGGGAACACCCCTAAGTTGGATCACGATCGATGAAATTTACTCCTTTAAAATGTTTTTCTACTGCCGGTCAACTACCTGATCATTCGACTAAGGCCCTTTGCAAGAAACAACATAATTATCTATGTTCCAAGTTGGTGTTTTGTGAGCTAATTAATTTACTACTGAGATTAGTTGTTGCTGTATGTAATTAATGACACTACGACTCAACCGCTGCATGCGTTATCTGATGTATAGTTTAGTTGTCTCGGACTGCCATCGAACGATCGATCATTATGAGTTTTGTACAGTCGTCAGTGATTGTTTGTACAAGGTGTCTCATGGAGAGAGACTATATATATACAGATATGGGACGAGATACTTCCTGCTGTCTTTTTTAGATGCGTTCTTGAGTAAAAGCATCCAAATCTTTTCCTCTCCAACTCTTAATTTCCTAATTTCTCTCTTATGAAGTGTCTAAACAATTGCTCGTAAAATTTTGTATACGAACTATACAATATTTGGATATTAATTCATACGTTATAGTCCTCGTCATTATTTTATTCCTCAACTGTCTATTCTTGATTTATTCATTTTCGACTAAGCTACGAAATCAAATTTGGCTACAGCTAATAATACTAAGCTACTAACATCGGTCCAAAAATTTCCTATAGTAATTTAACTAATAATTAATGATTGGGCTTGATCATTAAATGTAATTGTTTTATCCTCAAGTGGGGACGACGTGAATGCAACTATGCAACATATACAAACACAAAAATGATGTGTCAGATTGGCTGGATGGACGGTGTTCTTATTCATCAATTTGATTCTCTTAATTACTACTACATTGACCCACTTTAGATTGCCAGTCCAAGGTGTCACATGAGCTACAAATTTTTTTTTACAATGAGCTGCAAATATGATAGCAAAATATCTAACTAGTTCATGATTCTTAATTTTTTTTTATCTTTTATTAGTTTGGATCATAGAAGAGAAGAAGATGCATAGTCGAATAATAAAAAAAAAGGAAAATCAGAACAAAATATTCTAAAAGATTTCAGATGCGGTATCTGAAGCGTGATTACAATTTTTTTTGTCGATGAAAAAATGCGATGTATAACTAAAAAAAAGAAGAAAGAAATGGCAAACCATATTCATTTTGTGAAAATTTAAATAGCAAATTTTTATTTAAGTTGTTATGGTGAGATAATATAGAAGGATAAAAATGATTGTATGTACAATTTGGAGTATTAAAATTTAATCTTTTCATTTATGGGTCATTTTAAGCAAAAAATTTGACACATGAAAAAATATATTATAATAATAGCGCTCATAAAATTCAAATTGGAGATTTATTTTGTCGGAGTTCAAATTACTTCCTAGTTAAAACTAAGAAATTGTTAAAATAATTTTTTATATTATGTTTCTGTATTATTCTGAAAAATCTGTTTCTCATTTTATTATGTATTATTATTTTATATTTTTAATAAGATTAAATTATGATAATACTAATTTTTTTTAAAATGAAACAATACTACCGGTGACATTTGAGACGAATTACGTACAATTTTGGGTGTTGTGTGAGTGTGGTCTCATATCTTTCCTGCAAAGTTGCCCATTAATGCCATCGGAAAGTCTTAATTACCATTATATTTAGTATTATTGTAATTATTGTGTTAATTAAGTCTTCAAACTTGTAACATGTTTGTGCATTCGTTAAATGATAAAAAATGAGCCATGAAAACAATGTATATAGTCCCTGGTGTTTAATAAATTAATTAAGTAATAGCAAAACAGAAAGTAAACAACTAGTATCGTACGTGGATTATCTATTTAATATTTAGAATGTAAAAGGATAGATTAGTCTTTGAGTTTATGGCTTACCTTTAAGCTATCTTAATTACTTTTTAATATTACTAATATTAGCATAGCATATAAATGTTTTTTAGTGAAAATATAGACGTGCTTAAGAATGATTACTATTTTTATATTTTTTCATGTAGTAGTTTAGATAAAAAAATATGAGACAACAATTGCGTACAATAAAATACTTTAGAATGCATATGGTATTAAAATTTCATAACTGATAATATTAACTCATTTATATAATTCTGTGCTCATCAACTTATTCAATTATTATATTTATCAAATACTTATTTTATCCTCTAATTGAAATGCTAAACTCTAATCATTAATCAACCAGTATTGATTTGTCTAACCGTTATTTTTCTTAATAAAAAAATATGAACCTTTTTGTAAGTTTTATCAAAATATTTGCGAAAACTCTTAAATATTTGATAATATTTAAAATATGTATTTTTTCATGTCATTGATATGTGGTGTGATTGATTGATGATTTATAAATATTAGGGTGAAAATATAATACGATGGGCCAATAATATATATATATATATTATATAGAGAAATTAAAAGATATTTGCCCGACAGAATGATAAGTAAATATGTACATCGATGTCATCTTTCAGTGGTAGGATAATGTTTTGGTAAAATAAAAAGTGTTGGTTAATTTGCTGGGAAAATTTTTAGTGTTTCAAAAGAAGCATTTATTTATTTTTATTTTACCCCTTTTCAGTATTTTAGTGTTGCATTTTTCTTTCTAAATTTGCATTGAACTTTTATTTATTACCACAAAATAGGTATTGTATAATCTATGTAATTAATTCGGTGAACGACGTTTAATATATGGGTGGACTGTGGAATACGTACGTGTAAACCATGAGATGGATAATGCATATGATTCCCATCTCCGAATGATTACAAAAACGCATTATCATTTTTCCATTTACGAACTTTACTTTGAATATATATATATATATATATATATAGGCTGAATCATTTTGAAATTATTTTTTTGTTATTTCGGAAAGAAAACAAATCAACTTTAGTTGCTACAAATCAAAATCACTAATAAATTTAAACATTGACTTGCCTAATTATTTTATCACATACGTTGACATTCAAACAAAATGATCGATATTTCGAAATATTATTTTTCGGGAGTCTAGAATCGATGCTGGGACGAAAAAAAATATAAAGATAATTGAATTGAATTAGAAATATCAAATTCGAAATTATTCTTTCTCATTAGGTTTGAAGTATATAAACTAAATATTAAATTTTGAAGTATATATGAGAATATTTGATATATATATTAATATGCCATTGAAAAATTGTAATATAAATTTCTAACTTTGATAAATTACCTCATAAATTTAATTTATCTTCTTTTAAAAATTGTAATATGTGGTGTGATTGATTGATGATTCAGAAAGATTAGGTTTGTAATATAATATGATGAGTCGATAATATATAGAAATTAAAAGATATTAGGCCGACAGAACGATTAGTAGCTATGAACATCGAGGTCTTGTTTGAGCCGTAGTATAATGTTTTGGTCAAATAAAGTTGTTGGCTAATTTGTGTGTTACGGGAAAAAAAAGTTTGAGTGTTTTAAAAGAATAATTATTTTTCCTTTTTATTTTACCCTTTTTCGCTAAGATTTAGTAGGCGTGTTACTTGCATTATGCTCTCTTCTATAACCGTTATTATGTTCTTTTCTATAACCGTCAGATGTAGGATCAATGACAGATGAAAAAAAAAAATGTGTGATTCACTCTAGCAAGTCGTTCGGATCGATTAAGCTCCCCTCTTGAGAAGCTTGTCCTAGCCAAACACCCTCGCCGCCTCATCCCCTAGCCGAAGCCTTTGTCACCTCGTCATCTTGCGACTGTTTTCGAGCATATGAAGATCTGCATCACCTCATCTTTGGAGGGAGACTAGGATGATATGCATTCCTCGATGGAGATCACCAACCAGACGGCTCCTCAGATGGCCTCATGCGGGCCTCGTTGCCCATATGATCGGCTCATCATCATAGTGAGAAATGACCAACATTGAACCGACAATCCAGTGACTCAACTGGCCTACGCGATGAGCAAGCAAGCAAGTGATGGTGATGATGATGAGCAGACGAACGACAAACCAATCATGTTGCAGAGGGAGACGATGGAGAAGAAGGCGAGAGATCAAAGGATGACATCTTTGTTAATATCGCAGAGGGAGACGATGGGCTGAGGAAGACGACGATGCAAAGGGAGAAGATAACAAGGCGACCAGGGGCGGCCCCAGACAAAAAAATTGAGGGGGACTAGTTTTGAACTCGAGACATCATACAAGGTTACCACTAGATAAAGAAGATCATTATTCAAAATGGCATATGAAATTATTTAAAGGGGGCTAAATGGAATTTTTTTGCCTTAAAATTTAGTTGCTAAAATATATAATTAATAAAAAATAAAAAATTTAGGGGGGAGGGGCCCCCTCACACTATATGTGGTCCGCCTATGAAGGCGGCGAGGCATGAACCGGAGAGGCCACTAATTGCGTTGAACTCGACGACTTGCTAAAGTGAATCGTGCATTTTTCATCTATCGTATGTCCAAGGAGGCTGTGGATGTAATGAGCAGGATGAGTGAATCCGCTAAATCCTTTACAGTATTATAGTGTTACATTTTTTTCTAAATTTGCATTAAACTTTTATATATTCATTATAACAAAAAGAGCTATTATATAATTTATGTAATTAATCCCGCGAAACGTAATATGTGTTTGGAATATGTACATGTAAACTATGGGACGAAATGCATATAATTTGTATGCCCAAATTATTATGAAAACACACCATCATTTTTCCATTTACAGGTTTATTTTGAATATATATATATATATATATGCTGAATCATTTAAAAATATTTTAATTTTTTTGTCATTTGAAAAGAAAACAAGTCAACTTTAGCTGCTACAATCAAAATCACTAAATAGTTTTAATGATTGACTTGCCTAATTATTTTGTCACATATGTTGACATTCAAATAAAATGATTGATAATATTATATATGAATTAATATACATTCAGAGCACGTGGTATGAAGAGATGTTGATTGCATCTGAATCGTTATTCACCAATTCAAGATTCAAATTATGAATAATTAAATTTCACTATTTAACACACATATATATATATATATATATATATCAACGTTGGACGAAAATAAGTAACAACGTAAACGATAATTGAATTGAACTAGAAGTACTAAATTCGAAATTATTTTTTCTCATTAATTTTGAAGTGCATCAATTAAATTTTTCAGAATAGAAATATCGTTGGATAATGCCGAAGGATGCGCTACAAAAGCCAACTCTACGTCCGGAGCCGGATGTTGATATGGGAGTCAACAAAGCAAAAGAAAACAAAACGAAATGAGTTGCCAACCTCCCTCTTCTTGCCTGCTTTCTCTCTCTAGTTGTTGAGACTTGAAAGCAACGCCAACACGCACACACACACACTCTTGATTCCTCATGTAGTGCATTGAACACTTTATTTAATAATGGAGAAATCAAAATTAAGGTTCCCACGAGATTTGGGACACCTTACTAGCTAACTTTTAAGGCATTAATTAATGTTATTATGACGTAGATCATTGAAAAGAAGATGATGTATTATCGGAACTCTACGTAGTTTGTGACGCATCAATGTAGACCTGCTGCCCCTCTTAATATTATGGGAATAAAATAATAAAACGTATCAACAAAATGAGTATAATGTAAGGCCTTGTAGCATATTATATATGTTTTTTTTTCGTCGAAGTCAAAAGTCGGTGAGAATAGAGTGTACACATTTTGGTCATGTTAAAAAATTACAAAATATTACTAATTAACCAGCTAAAGCTCTTATATCCATAAGCATGCATTATTTGGATGGTCAATATAATCGTCATGCTTCGCGTACATCATATAAATAGAGAAATAGATAAATAATAGATAAAAATAAAGGGAAAATAGAGAGAAGCAAATTTCAAGACTTTTATTATGTTTCTGCATTTTAAAATATATTTAAACCTCAAAATTTGGATAAATATTCTAAATTATTTGAAGGGTACTACAAAATTAAAAATGACGGTGAACGAAATATGCCAGTGATAATAACTTGGCACACTTGTACCAGAATCCGCATAAAAAAATGAGGTCCCAATCGGGATAAAGAAAAAGACATTAAACATTCAAATTAAATCGCGCTGGAATTAACTCAGACGAAAATGATGCATGGTCCATCTGTCTACTTGTATTTGAATAAAAAAGGAGGCACGTAAATTGCTAATTATTATTATTATTATTATTATTATTATTATTATTAAACTGATCTAGACTTCCAATTCGGAGGTACAAATATTTTTCAAATTTTTTTGAGGTGGTCGTAGAAATTTTTCCAATTTTGCCAAGGTATGCTAATAATTTTGAACGTGAAGTTTCAGATTTATGGTAAAAAAAAATCAAAATTTTGGTTTCATTCTTAATTTAGCTTATTTTTTTAAAAAGAATCACTTATCATATTAGTTATAATTCTAATCTTATAATATGATTGTTAGATATCGACTCCATATATAGCTATTATACGTTTAAATTTTATTCCACTAATTTAGTATTTTTCTAACTCATTATTTAATATACAAATCGCAATAAATATACAGGAAAAATAATCGACTTTTTTTACAAATTTTATTTTAATATGTAATATAAAGACCGTAATAACTATACAAGAAAATTAATTGAATATTTTTTTGTTCAAATTTTTTATCCACTTATTCTACTGAACCAATATTTGATTTTTCTCCCAAGAAAGCTATGCTGATAGATTCAATTTATAGTTAATTTAAGGTAGAAAAAAATCAAAGTTTAATTTATGATAATAAATATAAAATGCGGACTTCTCATAATTTTAGATTCGGAGCACTGTTCATTGTTATCTTTTTGCTGGGTGGCGTCTCTGCGATGGGTCCCGCGAAGAGGGAGAGTGGCGTGCATATGGACGTTAAAAAAAATAAAAGAAATAGGAGAGAGAGAGAGTGTGTGTGGTCGTACTTGTCGGAGTTTTCTAAAACTCAACGGAGGGGACAAAACTTATAGGCTGTAATCCAACAGATAACACACATTACAAAATTTTACTTATCTTGATCTGTGTTTGCTGCGTTATGTATATCTATCTCAAACAGCTACCATCGCCGGCTTTTATTTTTTATATTCGTTTTTTATGGCTCAGTTTTGGTTAGACCTCTTTTTTATTAGTTTAAAATAAGAGAGAGAATGCGTGAGTGAGAGAGAGAGAGAGAAGCAGAAGAAGAAAAAAGAAGAGCAGGTGGAGAGGGAGCGAGGATTGCAACGCCACCACCACCAGCGTCACTTCCTCTCTCTCTCTTCCTTCTGCGATTGCGTTGTCTTTTCCTCTCTTGTTCTCCCCTCGTAGTCTTTTTCTACTTCTCTTCCAGCCAAAGGAAGGAGAGAGAAAGAGAGCTACTGGTTTTCTGGAAGAATCTTCCAAGCGGAGTAATCTTTACTTCTTAGCAGCACTCCCAAGGTGAGACCTTTTCCTCTGCTTCCTGCTCAGCATCCATGATGTTACTACGCTGACATCAGGGACTGTTCGAGGTCTGTTCGGGACTTTGCTCTCTCTCTCTCTCTTTCTCTCTCTCTCTCGCTTCCCCGTTGTTCTCGTTATTGTCGTTGATTCATCTTCGGGAAGGTGAAAGTTTCATGAGGTAGTCTTCCTGCGGGCAACAGAAAAGGAACACAAATAAAGTTTGGATCTTGGGCGACCGCCACGGCATTCCTGGTTGTGTTCTCGCCTATGTTCTCTTGGATTTTTGGATGCTGTTCTTTCTTCAATTTTGTTCATCTTACTTTAATCCTTGCGGGTGGATTGCTTCAACACTCAGTTTTTCTTCTCTCATTCTGCTTCTTTCTCCCCCGCGTCACTTTTTGACGCAACTCCATTTTGCTTGTTGTGGTGGTCTTGGGAAGATACGGTAAAATGAAACGGGCTTTGGTTAGCTTTCTCAATTACGAAACATGAAAGGAACAGTAAAAAGGAAGGTAACAATCAAAACAGATTGGGATTCCTCAATTTACAGTTCCAGAGACAAAACAGGCCAAATTTGGCTTCTAACTCGTAGTACCACGAGAATTTTGCGTGTCTATGTGCATTAGCTTCTGGTGCTTATCTTCAATGCACTTGATTCGTGTCCTTGGAGTTTTCGTTTCCGTTCTCATGTTGCTGTGTCATCTGAATTTTGTGATACTAATATCTATCTTTCTTATCCTTAGTTGCAGGATCATAGTTCTCATGATCTCGAAGGAGACTGTTGTATATTATAAGGACCAATAACATGGCATCCAGGATCATATGGCTCCTTTTGTTGGGCGCATTCATTCATTTTATGCCAATTTCCTGGGCAGACACCAATGCAGAAGATGGTGCGTTTCTTTGTCAATGCTCGTTTATTTCATTGTACGACTCTTGTAGAATCTCGTCGCACCACATGTTTACTGTATAGTTTTCACCTTTGAATATCCTCTTATTATCACTAAATACTCTGGTTGCCGTTTTTCCTCTTTAGAGGCATTAAAGCTTGCAGTTAAGATCTCATTGTAAATATAAGATGACTTTTCTCCTTGCTTTCTGTTTATGTAGTCGGGATTATAGAATTTTTTAAAGAAATAATTGTCTTCTTCTTTTCATCAACACACATCTTAGTTTTTGGACTTTCTAGCTTATCAAGTATATTAATAATCATTACATGGAAGAAAGGGCTACAATGTTACAGGGTATTGGAATGATCTTACAGTTGGCAATTAGACATAAATCATATGTTTCCTATTAAATGACAGGGTCAAGAAACCTGATGTGACCTTCTTGAAACCTCGGAGCTTGGTAACATAATCCAAAAGTTTCAAGGTCAAGATTTCCAGTAATATGCTATTCAAGCTTTATGCCGCAGAGAATAACTTTGTTGTTTTTGTACCCTGATTATTATTTGTATGACCAGAGGCCAAATGAGGAGATATACATTTAAAGGTTTAAAATCATGAATTGTTATATCAAATTTCAGCTTCAATTTAGATGTGCCCTTTACACGAATGATTTAGATGTTTTGTATAGAAAGAAGGCAAGTCTTCACTCTTCACCTGTGACATCCATGCAAAAAAAGTTTGCACCTTGATTTATCCAATTTGTTCTCTATAGTAAACACCTTCTAACTACTTACATATTTACCATGTGATGTCACCGAATACAACATTGTTGTATGTAGCACGTCTTGCTAAAGAGATCCAAGAGAGATATGGTCTGAGCCACTATCTCCTTAATGTAATTAATGAACCATCAAATATGGCTTACTTAAGTTTCTGAAGTTTCATTTTTGGATTTCTGGTTATATTCTGGCATCCACGCTTCGTTGTGAGTATATCATACAGTTAAGTGCATATGTAAACCTTGGAGAAACCAAATTGGCTGAGGAGCAAAAGGAGGGATCCACTTGAGGAGGGGTTACTAATACGAGTCATCATTCTCAATACTTCTCAGTTGATGAAGGATTTTTTTTTTTGGTTACGAAGATTAGACCATTGGCCTAATCCAAGGAAACTAGACATACATTACATTCCACTCAGGACTCGAGCTCTTGAGATCCACAAGAGGAATCAAAGTCTCAATTACTCCATCTATTAGTTGGCTGATATTTTGATGAAATATTTTACATCACTTAAATATGATGTTTCATAGCCCTGACACCTATGTTTTGTTGCGTAGTTTTTAATTTCATGGACATATTTTAAGTTTCTTCCTTAGCAGTTAAGATTACTACTTTCAACTGTGAAATACCACTTTCGAAAAGTAGGGAAAGTTGCCTCTGCCCACCTTCCAACCCTCTTATCTAAGGAGCATATAGCAGAAAGTGTTTGACATCTTTAAATTATTGGATGTACTCTAATAATCTCCTCAACATTGATTAAGTGTGACAACAACAACAACAAAGCCTTATCCCATTAGGTGGGGTCGGCTACATGGATCATACGACGCCATTCCGCTCTATTAGTAACCACAATATATTCGTTGATCCATGTTCATAAGATTTGACATGATTTTATGCTGGCTATCGAGGCCTAACACAACCCTCCTCCTTTATCCGGGCTTGGGACCGACTATAAAATATAGGCGGAGTTTGATTAAGTGTGACATGGAGAAAAAATAGCATTTCTGTTTTGTTTTCTTTTCTCAAAGCAAGATGAATACAGTTCCAACTTCCAAGTATCTTTCTTTATAAATATATATACACATGGATTATGCTTCTCTACGCATCCTTTTACCCCCATCCCCCACCCCCCACACCCAAAAAAATATCCTTCTTTATGTGCATTTTTTGAGCTTCTTACTTTGTTATGCAAATCTTTTCACTTCTATTTTCTTACCAATCTCAATTTTTTATTTACTGAAGTAAAACATGTTTGGATTTATTAGATTGAATACTCTGTTTGTGAGAAATGTTAGACAAATAATTGTAATGATGCTATATTACAAATAAGCCGGGCATATAGAAATTTATGAAATTGTTGTCATTCCTTCCATCAGTCAGGAGAGTTCCATATAACATTCATTTGATGACTGCCTGATTAATGGAATTCTAATCAAACTATGTATTCCTAATTGATCATGCACTGATTATTTTTTTTCTCCTTCAGTTTATGCTATAAATAGCTTTTATACGGCCTTGGGTTCACCTCCTCTTCCTGGATGGATTGCTGATGGAGGGGACCCATGCTCAGAGAAGTGGCAAGGTGTTGAATGTGTCGGGCCAAACATAACTGGAATGTACGGTAATTTTCCTCCTTCCATGCTACTGAAGGTAAATTGTCACTTTTTGATCTGACCGAATTAATTATTTTAGAGTCATCAATGCTGCAAATCTTGGAGGCCAACTAGGCGATCAATTAGGCAATTTCACCACAATTATAACTATGTAAGGCACATGTTTCATTCTTCCATTCAACATTTAGTTGAAACTTAACTGATATGATTATCTTTTACTAAATTTTCCAGTTATATCTTATATGCTTAATTTAAGTACATAAGTTGTCTTTCCATTTGATTTTAATCATTGACCTGTTTTTATTCTCTATGTTGTAGAGATCTGAGCAACAATAATATTGGTGGAGCAATACCTGAGAACCTTCCTCTTACCTTGCAGAAATTGTACGTACAAATCTGGCAAGTTAGATGTGCTAATTATTATTCTTATAATGTTAATATGGTTGTTTCCTTTTTAAATACAAAACTAAGGTCAAAGACATTTATTCCCTTCAACTAAGAATACCCATTAAATCCCCTCTAAATACTTGAAATTATAACATTTCTACCTCAATCTCTTTTCGGTAGAGAAAAATGACTATAATACTGAAGCAATGGCTAGTCCCCCACCTTGGTCCCACCACTAGGTTCTCTTCTCTTTAACTGCCCATCCTAGTTCTTTCTTCCTTGGTGATGGCATCAAATTCTCATCTCCCTTTACATGGTAACCGCTACATTGGTTATCAGCATGTCACGGGACAATGGGAGCACATTGGACATGGTTTCCTCCAAGACAAGAATTGAACATTGATTAAAAAATATTAGAGGTTGGAAGATGAATAGGGAGCACAATGTTGCAACAAGTTTCTCTATAGATGCAACAACAATAGTGAAGCAAGTAGTATGACCTGGTCATCAGCATTATCATCAAGCTTGTTAAACTCTCGGGTGAGTGTTTTTAAATTCTTATGAGATTAAGAGTTTGCATAAACAAAAAGAAATCAGCGTAGAGTTATAGGGCCAATGCAAGTATATAGGAATCTACACGAGACTATACAACTCTTTATTCTATATAATATAATTATTTTAAATACATTAAATATGATCTTTATTAGCTTAGTAGTTAGGAATGATAACCAAAATCAGACAACAACAACAACAATAAAGCCTTATCCCACTAGGTGGGGTCGGCTACATGGATCATACGACGCCATTCCGTATATTCGTTGATCCATGTTCATGAGATTCGACAGGGTTTTACGCTGGTTGTCGGGGCAATGAGCTCAAATTTAGTACCACCAATTTTGATGATTTTTTTATCTTGTTAAACTTTCTATAGAAGTATAGATGCAACGACATTTATATGATTTGTTTTTTTTCTAATGTAGTTGAAAAAGTATTTGAAAACTAGGCACAATTTAGTGAGCAGCATAAATTTCTCATATGATATAAAAAAATATTTTGAATCGCTTTACAAATCATATAAATAAGTAATAAGTAAAAAACATGAGTTTTACATTATTAATGTGTTAAAAATAAAAGGAAAAAAAGCAAAAAATAAAAAAGTGAGTATTATATATCAATTCACTAATTAACATTTTTCAACTTTGATTTGAGGGCAAAGTGCCAGCTGGTATCTCTTTATGAGATAAAGGGTAAAATGAGAAGAAAAGAGCGATTTGATGAGGGAGAATAAAGACACCCTATTTAGTTAGCTTGAGGAAGCTTATTTATTTGGTTGAATGACTTAATTTGTCTGATGACATTTACTTGAGGGGATAAAATGGAATCAAATAATCTTCATATGCTAGTTATTTTGATTGTGACCATATGTTTTGCTTTTGTGTGGCAGTTTCTTGTCAGCAAATCAGTTTACTGGACGCATACCAGATTCTTTGTCCAAGTTGTCACTTCTGACAGACATGTACGTCTATAGAAATTTGAAAGTTTTTAAATCACGTCTAATATCAGTAGATTACTAACATATGGACTACTACTACAGGTCTCTTAACGACAATCAGTTATCTGGAGATTTGCCAGATGCTTTCCAGGTCCTTACTGGTCTAATAAACTTGTAAGTTGTGTTTCCATTTTCTCCTTTGGTTTTCGAGGAAGTATTTATCTGTTTATATGGATGGATGACATTATAGAATGAAAACTCCAAGCAGGGATTTGTCCTCTAACAACTTGAGTGGCCAATTACCACCTTCCACAGGAAATTTGTCATCTTTGACTACTTTGTAAGTCTTTATCTTTACGTAATTCTTTTGTTAATTTTAACTCCGCCTATATTTTATAGCCGGTCCCAAGCCCGGATAAAGGAGGAGGGTTGTGTTAGGCCCCGACAGCCAACATAAAATCATGTCGAATCTTATGAACATGTATCAACGAATATATTGTGTTAATGTTAGGTCGTTACCCGTAAGTAACGCGCTGTACAGCTCGGGTACAGTGATAAGAGAGCAAGAGCCGCTGCATCCTCGCCTGAATGCAGTGTTAAATGAGCAAGGGCTACCGCACTCTAATGGACGGAGGCGGTTAAAGAAGCTAGTTCATGAGACTAAGGTCAGATTAGGTTCTTGGAACATTGGGACGTTGAATGGGAAGCGCCTCGAGGTGGCACAAGTAATGGACCAGCGTAAGATTAGTATCTTATGCTTGCAAGAAACTAGATGGGTAGGAGAGGGAAGTAAAGAGATTAGGTTAAATGGTTCCAAACTTTGGTACACAGGTAAGGTAAATGGAAGGAATGGTGTTGGTATTATCGCGGATGCAGAATGGAGGAATAATGTTGTGGAAGTTAAAAGAATTGAGGATCGAATCATATCCGTGAAAGTAATTGTTGGAAAGGAGACTATGAACATTATTAGTGCATATGCACCCCAAGTAGGAGCAGAATCACATCTCAAGGAGAAGTTTTGGGCAGATATGGAGGGTTTGATTGAAAGTATACCAACAACCGAGAAAGTTTATATTGGGGGAGACCTTAATGGACATGTTGGTAAAGAGGCAGGACCACATGCAAGGGTTCATGGTGGTTTTGGTTTTGGGGAGTTGAATGAGGAAGGACAAACTATTATTGATTTTTCTTTAGCATACGACCTTAAGATTATCAACACTTGTTTTAGGAAGAGAGAGGAACATTTAATCACATACAAAAGTGGAACTCATAGGTCTCAAATCGATTTTTTCTTAATAAGAAATACTGATAAAAGACGTTGCACTAATTGCAAAGTAATTCCTGGGCATGGAGTGACTACACAACATAGATTGTTAGTTCTTGATATGCAAATAAAATGTATAAAACCAAAATCCCGAACAGTTTTTGATCGAAAGATCAAGTGGTGGCAGTTAAAGGGGGAGAAGCGAGAGACTTTTAGAAGTAAGTTATTAGAGGAAAGTGTGTGGGAGTTAGAAGGAGATGCTAGTATCATGTGGAAGAATGTGGCAAAAAAGATTGAAATGGTTGCTAAAGCCATTTTAGGAGAATCAAAAGGTTTTGGACCACGAGATAAGGAGACTTGGTGGTGGAATGAGGAGGTCCAAGAAAAGGTGCGTAATAAGAAGAATTGTTTCAAGGCGATACACTTGGACAATAGTTCTGACAATTGGGAAAAGTATCGTTTGGCGAAAAGGGAGGCTAAGAAGGCAGTTAGTGATGCTCGTGCTAAAGCATACGAGGGGTTTTATAAGGAGTTAGGGACAAAGGCGGGTGAACAAAGGATTTACAAGATTGCAAGGAACAAAGAGAAGGAGTCGAGAGATTTGGATCAAGTAAGATGCATAAAAAATGAAGTTGGCAAGGTTTTAGTTACTGAAGGAGATATTAAGAACAGATGGGAAGAGTATTTCTATAAGTTATTTAATGATGGATGTGAAGGTTCGCGTTGTGATTTGGAGGACTTGACAGTTAGCGAATGTGAGCTTAATAGGTCATTTTATCGTAGAATTAGAGTCTCGGAGGTTAGCGAAGCTCTTAAGAAAATGGAGAATGGTAAAGCCGTTGGACCGGATGGTATACCGATTGAAGTTTGGAAATGTTTAGGAGAAAAATGTGTGTTGTGGTTATGTAAACTATTTAATGAGATTTTACGGTCGAAAAAGATGCCTGATGATTGAAGATTAAGTACATTAGTTCCTATTTATAAAAATAAAGGGGATATTCAGAATTGTGCAAATTATAGAGGGATTAAACTTATGAGTCACACTATGAAATTATAGGAAAAAGTGATTGAGCATAGATTGAGAATGGAGACTAGTATTTCTGAGAGACAATTTGGGTTCATGCCAGGAAGATCCACTACAGAGGCGATTTATTTACTAAGGGGGATGATTGAGAAGTATCGAAGTAGGAGAAGAGACTTACATATGGCTTTCATTGACTTAGAGAAGGCGTATGATCGGGTACCAAGGGATGTACTTTGGAAAGCCTTGCAAAAGAAGAGGGTGAATGTTGCCTACATTAAGGTAATACAAGATATGTACGATGGGGCATTGACTAGGGTTAGGACACCCGGAGGTGAGACAAATGAATTTCCTATAGGAATTGGCCTACATCAAGGATCAGCTTTAAGCCCGTATCTATTTAACTTAGTTATCGATGCTATAACCGAGAGTATCACAGAGGAGGTACCTAAGTGCGTGCTATTTGCGGATGATATAGTACTTTTAGCGGATTCAAGAGAAGAGATTAATACAAAATTGGAAATATGGAGAAATACGTTGGAGTCAAAGGGTTTTCGTTTAAGTAGGAATAAAACAGAATATATGCATAGCAATTTTACAAATAAACAACTTAGAGACGATTTGAAAGTTAGGTTAGGGGAGGATATAATTCCTCAAGTGACAAAGTTTAAATATTTAGGATCAATTGTAAGACAAGATGGTGAGATTGATGACGATGTTAATCATAGAATTCAAGCTGGTTGGTGTAAGTGGAGGAAAGCCACTAGAGTTCTTTGTGATAGAAAAGTACCCAGTAAAGTTAAAGGAAAATTCTATCGTACTGCTATAAGGCCAGCAGTGTTATATGGTAGTGAATGTTGGGCTATGAAGGGACAACATGAACGTAAAGTCGGAGTAGCCGAAATGAGGATGTTGAGATGGATGTGTGGTCATACAAGATTAGATAAGATTAGGTATGACCATATACGTGAACGAGTCGGAGTGGCTCCTATTAGTGAGAAAATGGTAGAGAATCGTTTGAGATGGTTTGGTCATGTTCAGAGAAGACCATTAGATGCGCCAGTAAGAAGAGTAGATCAAATAATTTGGAGTCCGATTAAAAGAGGGAGAGGGAGGCCAAGGCGGACACTTGGCGAACTAATAGAGCAAGATCTATTGGTGAATAATATACCGAAAGGTTTGGTTACTAATAGAGCGGAATGGCGTCGTATGATCCATGTAGCCGACCCCACCTAGTGGGATAAGGCTTTGTTGTTGTTGTTGTTGTTAATTCTTTTGTTAATTTTCTTAAGTTGGTTGGTGTTTACTTTTTTCTTGATTTTCAGCCATGTGCAGAACAATCAACTTTCTGGTTCTCTAAACGTACTGGAAGATCTTCCTCTCAAAGATTTGTATGTTCAAAACAAACCTATGAGTAACATTGTTTTTTTTTTCTCTTTTCATGCATTTTATTGTTTTTTTATTCTTTTCATGCTTTTTCTGCAAGCCTTCTAAGCATTTACAAATTACTTTGTAAAGGTTCATCTTTAAAGTGTCAACTAGGATACAACTCCTACATTCGTAATACCCTTATGTTTTTATCAAGATTGAGGCATGAATTGTTTCAACATACAATCAATTTACATAGTAACCAAGAAATAAGAGTTGAACGCAACAATCATGTTCATAAGAAAAATAATAAATGCAACAATCATGTTCTTAAGAAATGAAAATAACTAAATAGATCCAATTAACACAAGGTCCATAAGTTTTCCCATTCAAGAAAACCATTACATACTAATGATAGCAGTGAAAAAAAATGAAATTAATCATCCAAAAATAAACCAGAACTAAAAGGTACTCTCTGAACGATAATGAACTTCAGCACAATCCTCTAACCAAGTGTGCGACACAAAAGTATGTCATAATGCCCTTCAAGTTTTCTTGTTGTCTTTGGCATTTAAGCTTCTGTTCCATTCTTCTAGCATATAAAGTTTCATCATGAGCACCTTTAGGGCCTGTTTTGTTCAAATTTCATTAAGGGGAAAGGAAAGGGATAAAAGGGAAGGGAAACTATGGATAAAAGGGAAGGGAAACTAGGGGAAGGGAAACTAGGGGAAGGGAAAGAAGGAGAATGGGAATAGAGTATTCACCTTGTTTGGATGGGGCAACTAAAGGGAAGGGAAGGGAATAAAAGTTTAGTAATATTTTTCTATAGACAATTATGTCCTTCATATATGTAATTATATTTAAATTATGTATTGTCATAATAGAAAATACATGATCATTAGTTCTTTTCCCTCCTTTACACCCCATTTTGGAGGGGAAAGAAAATGGAATATTGGAGGGGGAAATCACCTCCTACCCCCCTCCTTTCCCCTCCAACTTAAACTTAACCAAACAAGGGGAATGCATTCCTCTTCGTTCCTGTTTCCCTCCTTTATCATCCTTTCACCCCCAATCAAACAAGCCCTTAGTCTCCAAATGGTCAACTAGATTTTCATAGAGCTCGAGAAGGTTTGGAAACCTTTCTAAGCTACAATAAGAGGTAGAAAATATCTTTTCATTCAAATTCATAACTCTTAAGATTTTTTATTTCAAATATGTTCAAATATCAAGAGATTGACTTGGGAAAAAGATGAATCTGTTGTGAAAGAATCTCTGGACCCACAAAAAGTGGAAATTGTGATGGTGGAGATTATCAAATGATCAGAGCTAAAAAAGATCTGAAATTTTGTGAACAATAAAGGATGGAATTTGTTGATTCTCGTGTAGAAACACATACAAGAAAAATGATAATGATAACCCCACAATTCCTTGACTTGAATGCAATATGGAACCACGTCCTATAGGTTAAGGAAACATTAGTTTTTTTATTCAATGTGCAACTATTTTGCCATCGATCACCCAAGAGTATTTAGCCTCACAAGGTGATTCTTGCTGATTCACACAGGATTCCATAACTTGAAATATGTTCCATACAATTGCTTCTTTGTCACGCTACTTTTAACGATCCTGATATTAGAAGCAATATGTTGTCTAAAAATTTTTAGGAAGAATCAAAGTGTTACGCAAACAGGGAGAGAGAGAAATCACACACAAGAACACATGAAATTTATGAGGTTCAGCCTAAACTAGGCTACGTTCTCAAGCGGCAGCGACTTTCTTTGGTAGCGAGACTCCCGTATGGAGATGGGCGGCAAACCAATTGTTTGAGCACCTGTATAACATACGGGGTTGTTAGGGTTTATAATTGGGTTAATATTCAAGACATTATCAACACAAAGAAACAACATCAATTCAAATCCTCCATCGTCGAATTGAGAAGTTATTGAGAGAGATCAAGAAATCCTCCTCTCCCAAAAGGAAGAACGTGAAATTATCTCTTCTTTCCATAGGGGCCAGGATATTCACTAGATTCAGGCATGGTGTATCATGCCAGTGGTGGAGGAACCAGATCGGAAAAATGAGGTGATAGATATAAGTGGAATTGAAATTCCTGGGGGCAAAAGAAACTTCTCTAAAACTGCCTATAGGTAGAAGGGGTTGTTCTATTCATGTGGGATGGATTCAGAACAAGGGGGCTTCCATCCATGGTTAGTAGCAACGGAATGGAACATGGGAAAGAATACATAAAAGCTAGTTCTTTGTGTCCCCCTCCCCCACCACACACACCCCACTACCACCACCATGGAATGTCTTTGTGAAATAACTTTAATGGGAAGAAAGAAATAGCTCCACTGGGAAGAAAAAAGGTGTTAAGAGACCCTTGTCTTTCGCCCATGCTATTGTTAAATTTGATGTGCTGACCAATTTTCCTAAAAGCTTAAGTCGTTAGGAAGAGCAACATCTATGATTTTATATTCTTAACACTTCCCCTCACGTGTGGGATGCTGACAACTTTTTGGCCTAGTCCAAGCCCAACACGTGGACAAGTAAGGGAGGAAATTACTTTTTAATAAGAGCTTAACGAGGTTCGAACCCTTGACCTCTAGCTCTGATATCATGTTAAGAAATATGTTTTCACTTGTTATTCATCCAAACACTAGTGCCTCCTTATTTATAATAAAGGTAGGCAATACAAGAAAGGAGAATATGCTAGAATATTACTCCAGACTATCAGGAATATTATCTCAAAATATCTGGGATATTATTCCAGAAAATTTGGGATACTAATCCTGAATAATATTACAAAGATATGGAAAGATATCAAAATCATATCTCAACACTCCCCCTCAAGTTGGAGCATAGATATCAATCATGTCTAGCTTGTCACATATCAATCATGCCTAACTTGATAGCTAGAAAGTTGATGACGCCGACCATTCTATATTCCAACACGCCCCCGCAAGTCGACGCTGGGAAGAGACTGAACGACGGCGACTTGAAGGACACACCTCGGAGAAATCACATAACAACGGTGGTGTAACCACTCGTCGAGCACCTGCTGGGCGACCTGTGCTGAAGACGATGACCATGACCAGGCTTCAAACAGTAGAGATAATTTGACAAACACTTAGAGGACAACTGTTGTTGAAAGAACGTGACACCAACAGTGATTGTGCTGACATGCCCCAACTTGAAGAGAGCTTGAGCGACAGTAGCAAAACATCCAATGAGGCAAGTAGAGATTTTTTTATGGAAGTAGAGAACCAGAGGAGCTGGAAACAACAACAACAACAATAAAGCCTTATCCCACTAGGTGGGGTCGGCTACATGGATCATACGACGCCATTCCGCTCTATTAGTAACCAAACCTTTCGGTATATTATTCACCAATAGATCTTGCTCTATTAGTTCGCCAAGTGTCCGCCTTGGCCTCCCTCTCCCCCTTTTAATCGGACTCCAGATTATTTGATCTACTCTTCTTACTGGCGCATCTAATGGTCTTTTCTGAACATGACCAAACCATCTCAAACGATTCTCTACCATTTTCTCACTAATAGGAGCCACTCCGACTCGTTCACGTATATGGTCATTCCTAATCTTATCTAATCTTGTATGATCACACATCCATCTCAACATTCTCATTTCGGCTACCCCCACTTTACGTTCATGTTGTCCCTTCATAGCCCAACATTCACTACCATATAACACTGTTGGTCATATAGCAGTACGATAGAATTTTCCTTTAACTTTATTGGGTACTTTTCTATCACAAAGAACTCCAGTGACTTTCCTCCACTTACACCAACCAGCTTGAATTCTATGATTAACATCGTCATCAATCTCACCATCTTGTCTTACAATTGATCCTAAATATTTAAACTTTGTCACTTGAGGAATTATATCCTCCCCTAGCCTAACTTTCAAATCGTCTCTAAGTTGTTTATTTGTGAAATTGCTATGCATATATTTTGTTTTATTCCTACTTAAACGAAAACCCTTTGACTTCAACGTATTTCTCCATATTTCCAATTTTGTATTAATCTCTTCTCTTGAATCCGCTAAAAGTACTATATCATCCGCAAATAGCATGCACTTAGGTACTTCCTCTGTGATACTCTCGGTTATAGCATCGATAACTAAGTTAAATAGATACGGACTTAAAGTTGATCCTTGATGTAGGCCAATTCCTATAGGAAATTCATTTGTCTCACCTCCGGGTGTCCTAACCCTAGTCAATGCCCCATCGTACATATCTTGTATTACCTTAATGTAGGCAACACTCACCCTCTTCTTTTGCAAGGCTTTCCAAAGTATATCCCTTGGTAGCTGATCATACGCTTTTCTAAGTCAATGAAAGTCAAATGTAAGTCTCTTCTCCTACTTCGATACTTCTCCATCATCCCCCTTAGTAAATAAATCGCCTGTGTAGTGGATCTTCTTGGCATGAACCCAAATTGTCTCTCAGAAATATTAGTCTTTATTATCAATCTATGCTCAATCACTTTTTCCCATAATTTCATTGTGTGACCCATAAGTTTAATCCCTCTATAATTTGCACAATTCTGAATATCCCCTTTATTTTTGTAAATAGAAACTAATGTACTTAATCTCCAATCATCAGGCATCTTTTTCGACCGTAAAATCTCATTAAATAGTTTACATAACCACAACACACCTTTTTTTCCTAAACATTTCCAAACTTCAATCGGTATACCATCCGGTCCAACGGCTTTACCATTCTCCATTTTGTTAAGAGCTTCGCTAACCTCCGAGACTCTAATTCTACGATAAAATGACCTATTAAACTCACATTCGCTAACTGTCAAGTCCTGCAAATCACAACGGGAACCTTCACATCCATCATTAAATAGCTTATAGAAATACTCTTCCCATCTGTTCTTAATATCTCCTTCAGTAACTAAAATCTTGCCAACTTCATTTTTTATGCATCTTACTTGATCCAAATCTCTCGACTCCTCTTTATTTCTTGCAATCTTGTAAATCCTTTGTTCACCAGCCTTTGTCCCTAACTCCTTATAAAACCCCTCATATGCTTTAGCACGAGCATCACTAACTGCCTTCTTAGCCTCCCTTTTCGCCAAACGATACTTTTCCCAATTGTCAGAACTATTGTCCAAGTGTATCGCCTTGAAACAATTCTTCTTATTACGCACCTTTTCTTGGACCTCCTCATTCCACCACCAAGTCTCCTTATCTCGTGGTCCAAAACCTTTTGATTCTCCTAAAATGGCTTTAGCAACCATTTCAACATTTTTTGCCACATTCTCCCACATGATACTAGCATCTCCTTCTAACTCCCACACACTTTCCTCTAATAACTTACTTTTAAAAGTCTCTCGCTTCTCCCCCTTTAACTGCCACCACTTGATCTTTCGATCAAAAACTGTTCGGGATTTTGGTTTTATACATTTCATTTGCATATCAAGAACTAACAATCTATGTTGTGTAGTCACCCCATGCTCAGGAATTACTTTGCAATTAGTACAACGTCTTTTATCAGTATTTCTTGTCAAGAAAAAATCGATTTGAGACCTATGAGTTCCACGTTTGTATGTGATTAAATGTTCCTCTCTCTTTCTAAAATAAGTGTTGATAATCTTAAGGTCGTATGCTAAAGAAAAATCAATAATAGTTTGTCCTTCCTCATTCAACTCCCCAAAATCAAAACCACCATGAACCCTTGCATGTGGTCCTGCCACTTTACCAACATGTCCATTAAGGTCTCCCCCAATATAAACTTTCTCGGTTGTTGGTATACTTTCAATCAAACCCTCCATATCTACTCAAAACTTCTCCTTGAGATGTGATTCTGCTTCTACTTGGGGTGCATATGCACTAATAATGTTCATAATCTCCTTTCCAACAATTACTTTCACGGATATGATTCGATCCTCAATCCTTTTAACTTTCACAACATTCTTCCTCCATTCTGCATCCGCGATAATACCAACACCATTCCTTCCATTACCTTACCTGTGTACCAAAGTTTGGAACCATTTAACCTAATCTCTTTACTTCCCTCTCCTACCCATCTAGTTTCTTGCAAGCATAAGATACTAATCTTACGCTGGTCCATTACTTGTGCCACCTCGAGGCGCTTCCCATTCAATGTCCCAATGTTCCAAGAACCTAATCTAACCTTAGTCTCATGAACTAGCTTCTTTAACCGCCTCCGTCCATTAGAGTGCGGTAGCCCTTGCTCATTTAACACTGCATTCAGGCACGGATGCAGCGGCTCTTGCTCTCTTATCATTGTACCCGAGCTGTACAACGCGTTACTTACGGGTAACGACCTAGCATTAACACAATATATTCGTTGATCCATGTTTATAAGATTCGACAAGATTTTACGCTGGCTGTCGGGGCCTAACACAACCCTCCTCCTTTATCCGGGCTTGGGACCGGCTATAAAATATAGGCGGAGTTAACCAAAGGAGCTGGAAACGCAGCTCCCAAATCCGGCAACAATGCTGGTGGAACGTCGATAATGGCAAATGGAGAGGAAATTCCAAAGCGATGACTTGAGGAACACCAACCGCGATTCATCGCCAGAAAGGAAGTAAGGTTTCGATCGTCGATAACAACATCGGCCAAGTCCGGTCATCAACAACGATGCCGGTATAATTTCAGAGGTTAAGCTCCGATCAATAGAGGTTCAATAGGACACTCCTTATGAAGTGCAGGACGCCTCAAAGGCGTAGGAAGCCCTCAAGGACTTATGGTTAAAACGTGACAACAAAGCTGCAGAGATGCCCCTGTGGGGCAGAGAGTTGCTAGAAAGCAAAAGGTGGAGAAGAGGAACAAAGGAGAGAAACCACAAAGGTGCAAAATCTTGATCTAGGATCGTTGATTTGATCAATAGAGGCCCGAAGGCAAGTCCAGCGATAACACCGACAAACTAATGAAAGCGAAAGAAACATGAAAGAGGCAAAAATAAAGTTCGTTCAGCAATAATTTCCGAGCTCTTGTGCATTGCTAAGATTAAAATAGCAGAAGAGAGAAATATAAAAGAAAACACAAAGACACACAAAGACATAGAAAGAAGAACGTGAACCAGAAAAGAGAGAAAAGGGGAAACTAGAAATGTGAATCATCGAGCCATAAACATGAAGATAAAGAACTTCGTGCTTCCTGGACTTTCAGGAGCTATGGAAGCCAACAAATCGGCGAGAGGAGCTCACACAGATCTCTAATCAACCCGCTCTGATACCATGTTGAGAAATATGTTTTCACTTGTTATTCATCCAAACACTAGTGCCTCCTTATTTATAATAAAAGTAGGCAATACAAGAAAGGAGAATATGCTAGAATATTACTCCAGAATATCAGGGATACTAATCCTGAATAATATTACAAAAATATGAAAAGATATGCAAATCATATCTCATCACTCCCTCTCAAGTTGGAGCATAGATATCAATCATGCCTAGCTTGTCGCATATCAATCATGCCTAACTTGGTAGCTAGAAAGTTGATAATGCCGACCATTCTATATTCCAACAGCTATTATGGAAAATTCTCCACTGCTGCATTCCATAGGAGTCTCAGTGTGATTGATCATCCTCTCGGACCAGCTACTGATCATTGTCTTGGTAAGCTAGGTATGAGTGATTAGATTCCATCATTATAGAGCCAATTCCAATAAACTTATTGAACGTTCTCATTGGTGTGCATCCAACAACAATCATACGTTTATTTGAATATGTTATTGCGATGCAAAAGTTATTAAGGATTCCTATTAAGGATTAGTAATCCTTTTTTATTCAGTCTTATACATACGCGAGGAAGGTAATAAAAAAAGACATGCCCCATAACGACTTATCATGGCCTCAGCCGTTGCTTTTTTCTTGACTCAGCTCACAGCTATATGTTGTGACTTGTAATACTGGTTTCAAAATCTTCGTTTATATTGAGGTCGCAACAGTCTTCACGGCTAAAGCGTACCTCAACTTGTAATATTCTGAAGCCTCACGTTTTGATCACCGCTATCACAATCACTAAATCGTTAATAAGCTTGTATAATTGGATTTCATGATCGTGAAGATGGGATCATGGCCTTACAGGTTCTAGATGAAAATTTTGGCGAGTTCTGTGGATATGAAGACTTTTTTCTCACTCATTAATCTCTTTTGTCAAATTGCAGTGGCTCTGTTATAGTCGTGACAAGCCTATCGACATTTGATCTTCTGAATTTGACTCCTTTCATTGAGTGTGTCCTTCAGTCGTTTTTCTACTTTCATAATGATATAATATGCAAAACAAACGCCAAAAAAGAGTAGATTGTTGACTCAAATAAATTAAACAAATAACCTATTAAAGGCAATGCATGTCATGATGAAAATAACCTAAACTAAATTCTAAAAATCTGTTATCTTTTGCATATATCAATGCTGAACTCTAAAAAATCAAAGTAGTTTGTCAATCTAAAAATCAATTTGATCTGATCATTCTATATACATTCAATATTTAGTTTCTAAGATTTTTGGTAAGCACATGATAGGCACGATCGGCTTAAAGCATATTAGATATTTATTTCAGTGCCTCGTTGATACTAGATTTTAGCTTTTGATTTGCCGGCAAGTTCCAGCACATGGTTTAATTTCTTTGTACATTACCTTTTTATCTTGGATTCATGGTCAAACAAGATCAAACTTGGTTTTCTTAAGAGGCATATTTCAAGTGCAATGCTGTTCTCATTGATTTTGTATGCTCTTCACATGTGTTGTGAACTGTCCGCATACATTTCTGGTTTTGTCCAATATGAGGGTACTTAGGATCTACATCTACCAGTGTTTTGGATTTCTTGATAAACCCTAGATTATTCCTTGAGCTTTTTGCTTCTTCCTCTTATTTTCATCTAGCTTGTGCTATTGGCTATAAATAACTTCAACTGGATCTAGAGTATGTGTAGGCCTCATGAATGTTAGAGACAGTTTGGATTAGAGAATAGGGTTTGAATGAGATGAACAAGAAGATTGGGATTGGATGGATTTAGTTAACCCATGTTTAAAAAATTAGGAAGGCGTATGTGTTTAAATACCCCTCCAAACCCATAATATTCCCCCCAAAATTGTGGAATGTGGTAGGTTGAACATTTCATTTCCAACTTTACCTTTTAGCATTCTCTATCGTCTTTTGTTTCTCAAAAACATTATTAACATAATTGAATATTCTTAATATCATATTGAATGCTAGATCAAGGGAAAAAAGGAACGTATAAAAAGAAAGTAATCTTTATGTAAAGTTAAGACAGTCATTCGTATCAAAATATCCTTTCTCATCCCATATTTCAAATATCTTATCCCTTTGGGTTATTCTATCTCATTCTTATTATTTTTTCTTATACAAGCTTATTTTTATTATCTTTCTTCAACTTGTCAAATCCTTTATTCATGGCTATTTTAGTACTTCTTATCCATCATCAACTATCTATCTGTTCTTATCCTTCCATCATGAAATATCCAAACCACCTCTAAGGCACAACTCTTGAAATATTCTTATTGCAATGCCTCAGAGAGCCTTGGTTGTGTCTGCTAAATTCTTAAATTTATATCTTATTAACTTCCATTATATATGTCATGGATCTTAAACAGGAATATAGAGAATAACCTCTTCTCCGGACCTATTCCAGAAAAGCTACTTACTATTCCAAAGTTCAAGTAAGACCTTGGTACCAATTGAACTTCTACATTTTACCATGAATATATTTTAGAACAGTGTGGCTTTCTGTACAGAAAGGATGGAAACCCATTTAATACTAGTGTAGCACCATCATCAGCACCACCTGGATTGGCGCCATCACCAGCACCTGCGTTGCCGCCACCATCAACACCACCTGGGCCGCCACCATCAGCACCACCTGGGTCGTCGCCATCAGCACCACGAAGGTCACCATCACACTCCCCTCCATCAGATGCTCCTCCTGATACTGTACATTCGAACTCTTCTATTGGACCATCCGCCCAAGGGAATACTGATGCAGATAAAAAGCGAAGCAAGTCAACTATGAAAGTTGTTGGATATGTTATTGCATCAGTGGTTCTGTTTATCATCATGGTGCTGCTAATGATATGCTGTGTGTCAAAATATCATGAGAGGAAAATAAGACATGAAGAACTGTTAAAGAATCAAGTAGGAAGACCAGGCGAAGGCATCACCGAGTTTAAATTCAGAGAACAATTAGCCAAACCAAAGAAAGAAGTTAAGAAAGGTTAGCAGTCTTGAGCTCTGTATCTTTACGTTTATTTCTCTTACTTGGGTTATGACTTATGAACTATTGAATTGATTACATTCAGTTTCAAAGGGCTCTGCAGAAAGCCACTATGAATATGGAAGCAATATTACAATGGCAGGTACCTTTCAATGGTGCTGGGCATCATGTTTGGTTGGTCATTTGTAGCTATATAAAACTATGTATGATTAACCTCTAGTTTTGTTTAAGCAGTCCCACAGGAGGTTTCTGAGAAAGAGAACGAACATATAATTGATGTGGGAGCGACAGGTGTGACTCTTATGCCTCCACACCCTGCGGAAAAGGTTATCGTGGCTCCTACTGTCCCTGTTAGAAGTATTGCAAGACTCCCATCGGAGAGGCTGAGTCCGCCACTGCTGCCACTGCCGCCACTGCCACCGCCACCACCACCACCAACCTCTGTTACACCGTTTTCTGTTTCATTGCTTCAACAATACACAAACAGTTTTGATGAAGAGAATGTGATCAGAGAGAGTAGGTTGGGAAAAGTATATCTTGCAGAGAACCCTACTGGAATGGTACAAACTTTATCTTAACCATATAAAAGATTGCATTGAATTTCTCGTACATCTAGTAGTACAAGAAAAGTTAGATCATTCTACGTTTTAAACTCTTAAAAAGAATCTTAATTCTTCTTTTAATGACAGGTGACAGTTTGAGGATCATAGAATTGTAGTCTTAATTTGTTCTGAGGGAGAAATTTCCAGAAACAAATAAAAATTCTTAACATTTTGTTTCATGCCTTAATCAACTGAAATCTTTCAAGATTTGTTGTCTTCACTTATGACACCATGAATCTTTGAAATTCTTATGTTTATTCTGTTACTGTTTCTTCTTGATCTCAATGTTTTGTGTTGTTTTGTGAATCTTGGTATGAGATTTTCGAAAATTTCTGTCTTTTATCCTAGCCGACCCCACCTAGTGGGATAAGGCTTTGTTGTTGTTGTTGTTGTCTGTCTTTTATCCATGGATAGTGAGCCTCATTATATTTTCATTGTGTACAAAGTGTTGAGATGTTATTTGACCAATGCACTTGAAAATGTTTGAATGATAGGCTCTGTAGAACCATGATTTGTTCTCAAACCTTGATTGCATTTTGTTTCAGATTCCGCTATTGGAAGTCATGAATATTGACAACGTCAACTCGCAAATCACGGTGGACGATTTTCTCGATCTGGTGTTTGTCATCTCAGAAATAAGGCATCCCAATATCGTTGAGCTTGTTGGATATTGTGCAGAGTTTGAACAACGATTACTTATCTACAAGTTCTTCAGTAAGAGAAGTCTTGATGATATGCTTCATGGTGGAGATGATATCAACAGAAAACTATCATGGAATGCCCGTCTTAGTGTTGCCCTTGGAGCAGCAAAAGCTTTAGAGTAAGTGGAAACTTTACTTTTTCATTGTAGTGCGAATCTTTTTGTTGGACATGAAGTACAACCGGTAATTGCTGCTGCTTCTGCTTCAGGCATCTTCACGAGAATTGTCAACCGCCACTTGTGCACAAGCATTTTGAGCCCGCAAATCTTCTCGTTGATAATGAGTTTAATGTACGCGTTTCCGAATGTGGTCTATCTTTATTGAAGTCATCCAGTTCAGTGACACAGGTACTTTACAGATATAACTGTAAGAATTTCTTTTATGTGCTCGTAATCTTTAAAATATTGAAAACTGATTTTAGATTAAACAACTGGTCTCGTGAATAGTCGATATCTGATCTTACTGGACAGACTACCAATTGGATCCAGCATCCTTGTAGATAAACCAGCTGGTAAAAATGTCAAGTTCAATTAGACTCAATTAATAAATGTCAAGTCTACTTTTCCTGTAAGAATGTGCCACCTGCCATCTTTTGTTTTGTCCAAACCATTTTCGTCTCCCTTGGCTGTTTCTCTACTTATGGTGCACCCATTTGAAAACCCTTGTCGTGGTTTAACCATGTTGCCTCAGGTGACCCTCATCGTTATTGCTTCCCCTGTCTAAAACTCATGGTCATGGTTGTTGTGAATGAGGCTATCCTCTTCCAGCATTGTCTCCCTCCCTCTCAAGTACCAGTTTATGCCATTTTGCAAGCATTTTTTCCCAGTGGATGCTAGCGATCTGTATATCTCCTATGGGTTCAATTCTCCACAGCCTCAAAACTCCTTATGGGCTCATTAACCCACTCATTTGTTAAGAAGCAAAGATGAGCACAACAAGTAATGACCGATACCATAATCATTATTTATGGGGTAAATTGTTCTAAAAAATAATTAAACGACAATATTGTTTTTTAGAGTGAATAAAATCACCCTTTGTACCATTCTAAAATTCAAAATTCGCTGTTAGATTCTAGCATAATCCTTGGTTGCAGTGCAAAGTTTTTTCTTTGTTTCATTGATGAGGATGGGAAACAAATAAATCAAAGATAACATGCTTATAATTTTTACAATAGATAGTATAAGCTAGTGCATCTCCCCATAAAAAAAGATAGCTAAAAATTGTGCATCTGATACGTAGGCCTAATTTGCATTTGTTAAACCTATAAGCAACTAGGCATGATTTATTGTTAAAGAGAAGAAGTCTTTATCTTTGCATCTTCACCCATTGGTAACCTTTGTCTTATTTCACGTCAGTTATCTGGTAGACTGCGATCAATGTTCACATATGAAGCCCCGGAGCTAAATGAATCTGGGACATATACAGATAAAAGTGATGTTTATAGCTTTGGTGTAGTTATGTTAGAGCTCCTTACCGGACGGAAGCCTTATGATAGGTAATGATACATGTCCCCCTGTCTGATGATTTGGATGACCATTAGTTTTATTATTATTTTCAACAAATTGATGCAATCTACTTTCATGAAAAAGATTGATGCAATTGTGCTTATATGTTAGCTTACAAGTTACAAGTGTCTAATCACTGCAGTTCCCGGCCTCACGCTGAGCAACATTTAGTTAGATGGGCTAGATCTCAGCTTTATGACATTGATGCTTTATCGAGGATGGTTGATCCTTCAATTGCTGGAAAGTGCCCTGAGAGGTCATTATCTCGTTTTGCTGACATTATTAATACTTGTATCCAGGTATTTTACTTCTTTCCTATGTACTTATTCTAAAAGTTTGATGCAATTGACTACTTTCTTCCCTTGAAGAAAAAAAGGACTACTTGCGAGTCTACTTTCATCTACAAAATTTTTTTTTGCTTAGTGTAACTTAGAACTTATGTTTAGTTTTTTCAATTTGGTGGCTGTGCTTCTTGATCTATTTGCATCCATTATGAAGGTACAAACTGCAATAAGCTTGTTATTGTCATATTAGCGCGCAGCCCTTAACTTGTTGGAAATAGCTCTTTTCTTCTTTTCCACTGTTTATTTTCCTCTGAAAGCTGGTGATGTTTACCTCAAATTGGATTTCAATGCCTCTGGGAGTGGAATGACTCCCTTGGAACGTAAATTGGACTCCCTCTTGTAATAAAGTATAATCCAGCAATAATTACATTATGCCACTGCCTTATATAAAGAGTATATATTGATTTCCTAACGCCTTCATAATGCATTACATTATGCTGCAGTAGTGGTCATACTTTTGAACCACTTCTACTCATTTTGTGTCAAGAACTTCATATGCTCTTTTCAGACACTTCTAAACGTTTGTGGAACAACTGTTTGAACTTGAGTTCGTGGATGCTTTTGCTTTCAAGTGATCGTTAGTTTAAGTGTCATGTTTGTAACCTTAATTTTTTTGTTCTTTGTTCTGCAGCAAGAACCCGAATTTAGGCGGCCGATGTCCGCGATTGTACAAGACCTTACTTCACTGTTAGCGGATACCAGAAGGACTAGGAGAGGCAACAGTGCCTAATCGAACTAAGTAAAGCAGCTATTCTTTCTGGAGAAGATGAATTGTTTCTGCGGCATGCGTACTTTGAGGCTGAAGAGCAGTCAGTTCCTTGCTGCACACATTCTTTCGTAAATGATCGAGGGAGAAAGGTGGCTCAGTCCGGAGCCTTCAACGCAGAAAGTGAGAAGTCCGGAACACTCGCCTGAACCCTCGAGATTGTTTGTTTGACATGCTTTGGTGTGAAGATCCAACGTTGTAACCTGCACATAACTTTTTATCAATTTCTTCTTTTACTCTATTCTGAACAGTGACTGTAGATATTAAGAACTGAAAGATCCCACGCCTAGATCTTCTTGCAGCCCAAAGCTTTGAAAATGGCACAGGGTTATATCTCTTGTGGTCCAATGTTGGGAGGTCGTGTGTGTGTGGCTTGGCAGCTCCTGGCTCCCCTGTAATTTACACACACGAGTCCAAGGAATTGGTATTGGCATCTGTTGCACCTTCTGTTTCGTCTAGTTTTGACAGGGCATCTACCGGGACTCCGCATCGTTGCTTATATGCCATCTCATTTAGTCGAATCTAATTTAACGATGATGCAATAAGTCATCAAATAAATACTCACCATGATCAACTTTACATATATACACATTTTAATTTTCCTCTAAATTGAATTAATTTAATACTATTTTTATTGATATATTGAAATCAATAACTTCGAGGGGTTTTTATGACGCTGAACTGGAAGTTTCTGCGGCCACCAGCCAATCGTGTGCCTCCACGTCACGGAGGCGTGGACAAAATGGCGGGCGTCAGACTGCTGATTCATTTGTCAGCTTCTCAAACAAACAATAACGGCTACCAAAACCCACGCGTAACGCGTTTCGTCTCGGCTTCACGTCTGAGCTCGTCTTTTTTTTTTATTTAAGTAAATAAATAAGTAGCAATCTGATGGCTTCCGATATCTTAATTATTCAAAAAATTATATCCTACATAATTAGCGCTGGTGGCACAGCCGGTGGTCAAAACACCCATAGCTTTTATGGAAATAGAAACTTAATAAAAGCTCCTCTAATAGAAAATAAAAGTGAGTTCATTTAAACCTAGTTAATCATAAGTGTCATACAGTAGAATCTGAATCCTAATCTTTCACCTGGGTTATAACTTTGCTTACATATTTTGGTGAAAAAAAGTTTCTTTTTTTAAATAGCTAACAACAAAAATTGGAAGCACCTGCATGATTGCATGCATGGGTTACAATTGTTAAAAGGCCCCTTAACTACTAAGAAACAGGACTTAACTCAAACGAAAAAAAGAAGAAGAAAAGAGTTTTAAAAAATGGAGTGGGACGCCGTTGAAATTTGAAATAATACGTAGGCGGACACGCGTCCATCGATGTGTTGGTCCACACGAGAATCACGGTGCGTGCGACGGCGCAGCGGATCCCAGTCCGCTCCGCTGCGAAAAATATTTCTAGATTCTATAAACCACTACTGCGGTCGCCGTTTGCCACCGACCTCTTCGTCCTTTATTCCCCCTCTTTGCTCGCGCCGTGTCCGTGGACGAGCTCAGCGACCGAGTTGGAGCTCCATCGGCGGCGACGAAGGCTAGGACTGCCTTTGTTCTGTCGATGCGCAAGGCTCAGCTGCGACTGTGAAATCAAGTCGAAAGATCTTGACCGGGATGGACAAGCGCGGTTACGAGCTCCGTATCCTTTTTTTTCAATTGGATTTGAGTTATGCCGACTGATTTTCTTTTTGTGCCCAAAAGAGTCCTTTCGATTCGTTTGGGGAATGTGGAATTGAGGATGATTCAAATGTTCATGCTCAGTAGTCAATTCACCGCAGTTTGGAACGCTTCGGGTGGCGCGTTGGGCATGCAGTTCTGAATTTGGTAGCTTTAATTGCGATAAGTGTGTGGGTTGTTCCCCCTCTTGGTTTTGGATTCTGATGAGTACAAGATGGAAATGATGTCACTTTTCTTTTTTATTTGAAGTACTAGCTACTAGGTTCTCTGGAGGCACTAAAATGCTTAGATTTTGAGTAAATGGCACTTTTTTTTGTTCCTTTTCATGCAAATTTGACTGCAGAATTTTTTTTTTTGAGAAATTAATTTAGCAGGATGTTTTTGAAGGAAGCGGGATTTACCTCTTTGTAGATTTCAGAAAGCATAGCAGTGTAATACATATTTATGAATTGATTTCTTGACCTCCATAATTAGAACAATTCCAAGTCTCGGATGTAAATTGCGTGACAATTGGAAAGAAATCGAACAGAGTTTTCATTACCGGTGGTGAAGATCGCAAAGTGAACTTATGGTCCATTGGTAAACCCACTCCATTGCTGGTTAGTCCAATACCTCTTGCGTGCTTGCATCTTTGAGGTTTATTCATTTCATGAACGTATATTCCATGCCGTCTCTCTTAAACTGATTCACTTAGGTGTCATTTGGTTTAGGTTGCTTGAGGTATATGATACTCAGTAAAGTAACACGCAAGCCATTTTACTTTGAGTTCCCTCTGAGTCTATCTACATGCACCTCACTTTGTTTTTTCTTCTCATACCTTTCTGTGCATTACGGAATACTTACAGGGTAACATGAAGAAAGAATTGCCACAGTAGCTAGTAAAATACTTGATAACTTGTGCGTCTAAAATACGCTTGCTGTCGTTGTCAGTTTCCCTTGGGTGATTTCAAGTTACTAATTGGTCATCCTGAACAACCAGAGAGCTTATTTTGTTATTTTAGGGCATAACTATTCAATCAAATGAGGTAAAAAATTCGTGCAATGAACATCACTCATAGAACGTTAACATGGGAGATATGTTCTATATCGTTGAAATGCATGATGATTATATATCAGCTTTAGTCTCTCAATATTTTTGTTAGTTTGCTGTTTCTACTTCTTGAAATGTTTTTGTGCTATATGTTTCTTTTATGAAGTATATATGTTAAGTATTTTCTTGATGTCTCTTTTATTCATAGATAACCTTGAATTTTCTTTTGGAAACTCCATAAGCAATTTGTCTGTTTCAAAATTGTGATTACTGAGTGGTACACATTTTTTAGAGATAGTGGAGCACATTTTACATTGAAACCTCAGTGTTGATGCCTTGAATTATGTACCTTGTATCCAAAATTATGAAAGAAAAAAAATAAAAAAAAGAAAAATGGCTTGGGCTTTGGGATTTTATTATGATGTACTCACTTTTGCTCATAGTGGATTTCTTTTGACGGCGGCCTCCTTTTGCTTGTGGATATTTCTCGAGAGTTTTACCACGTTAAATTACTGTGATCATCTTCTCTTCTATTCCTCTATTTCGTTGCCTTATTCATCGGTCTTCGGTGTTATATTCCCAACACTCAGTTACTTGGATTATGAGGAATGCATCCATTAGGCAAAACCTTTATATGTTTCATTTTCAAGTCAATAAATATTATTAGGTTCAGGGTTCCTTCAAAATGATATGTCATCTTCAGTCTCTAAAACATGTATTATTCAAAATGATTGTAGATAATAAATGATATGGCTAGAGAAGTGCAAGAACCAAACTAGAGATATTTGAACCTCAATTTACTGAAAGAAAACATTGCTACTTATAAAACCACCCAAGACCCGTATCCTGCTTCATTTAACTTTGTCTAAATTCTCTGTTTTGCAATAGATCCTGATCAATCTTTCAGAGTATAGCCATTTTTTTATTCTTAGCTATATCTTTTATGCTTTATTTCTTAAGAAAAGTTGGTGCGTGTGGTTTCAATTTGAAATTTTCTAGATGAGACCCCATCATCATGCTCACTATATGCATTTTATGGTTTGACATAACAATATGTTTTCTTTACTGACTTGTCTGTTTATTTTTCCAGAGCCTAGCTGGTCACACAAGCTCAGTTGGGTCAGTAGCTTTTGATTCTGCTGAAGTATTGGTGTTGGGTGGTTCTTCCAATGGTATGATTAAGCTTTGGGATCTGGAAGAGGCAAAGAGTGAGTTATACAAGTCTGGTGTACTTTGCCGGATAATTATTTTCATATGAATAGTTGAGATCTAAGATAGCTTCTTGCTTTGGTTAAAATGTTGTTGTTTACCAATGTACAACTATAATTCTGTTTCTGAAAATGAATCAGCGGAACACTTCCTTGTTTTAATATGAAGACAATAATTTATCTGCTCTTCTTGTTGAAGCGAAGCTGTACGCTCTCTTTCTGGACATAGATCTGATTGCACTGCTGTCGAGTTCCATCCATTTGGGGAGTTTTTTGCATCTGGTTCATTAGATGCTGATCTTAAGATATGGGATATCAGAAAGAAAGGATGCATTTACACCTACAAGGGCCATAAAGGTGGCATTCGAACAATCAGATTTACTCCAGATGGTAGATGGGTTGTTACTGGTGGAGCAGATAATATGGTCAAGGTAATAAGGATGTTGGTTGCCGCTTTTGCGATTGCATGTTTCTTTGATAGCAAATTCTGAATGTTTTCTGAAATGTTTCCTGTAGCTGTGGGATTTAACAGCAGGAAAGCTTTTGCATGATTTTAAGTCCCATAATGATTTAGTTCAGTGCATAGACTTCCACCCAAATGAATTTCTACTTGCAACAGGTACTATCCATTTTCTAACTTCGTAATCTTCTGATTTGTATTTTTTTGGATTCTGAAGCCTATAAAATTGCTGTCACTCTCGACCTAACGTACTTCCCTAAGTTTAAGTGCTGTTTCACCTTAGTTTTAACATTAATTCTTATTCTCAATCTTAGATTTACCATTTGAGGGGGCTTTCTCACATGTGCCTTAATACCAACGAGGCCCATTGTTTTTTGCCAACATAAAAGTTTTCTGGGCTGCATGAATTCTTTAGGCATCTATTTATCTTACTCAAGAGACAGATTCAAGCCAAAACACTTGGCTTATGTCATTCCTAGCTACATGTCCAAGAATCTGGATATTATGTCCATAATGGTCAAAGTGCATGCATCAATTAAATGCATTTTAACTATATTCTTCGTGCTGATTATATTTTGTATAATTGTTTTTCTTGTCCTGTACAAGTTTGGAAAAGCAATTGCTGCTGTTATCATTTGCACCTATACCTGAATTGAGTGTTTGTAATGTTGTGATACCCATGTGTTATTTTGATGCCTCTAAATGCTCGTCCAAAACACAATTTGTGATTCCTATAATGCTCTTTTTGTTCAAAATGTTTTTAGGAAATTAAAGTTAATTACACACAATATTCACTTTTTGACCATAGAGGGGTGAAGTTTTATGACTTTTTGTCTTCCGCCACTATAGTCCTTCGTTATGATCATACATGTACATCTTTCGGTTCTCCCTACATACACACACATGGATGACTAGTTCTTTCTACTCATCCTTTTACCCTTTGAAAAGGTGTTCTCTATCATGTACTCCTGCATTACGAAAACTGTACCTCAATGACATGTGAAATTGTTCATCTTAGTGGTCTTCCGATATGATTTCCAAGTTTCTGTTAATAAATCTCCTTATTATTAAGATATGACAAAAATTTCAGGGTCGGCTGATCAAACTGTAAAATTTTGGGATCTGGAGACCTTTGAGTTGATAGGTTCTGCTGGGCCAGAGGTATGGCAGTTGTTCACATCTTGTTTAGATGCATTCACTAGTTCGCCCTTGTTCCATGTAATTATTCTTTTGCTTAATTTGGACTTGATTAGGGTTCAGTGAGAAAACAATACTATTCTATTCAAATGTTATTCAAGGGAAATCAGATTTCTGCCCTTATCCATGGACATTTCTCTTTATTATATGCCCTCTTCTCATTTTGGTGTGTGTGCATAATGTAATGACATAGAGTTGACAGGCTGACGTGGACTGAAAATAATTCAAACACTTTATTTCTAGAATCACTATATGATTCTGTTACACCTAAAACTGGATTGACAATGATGAAGAATCCATACAAATTGTTAGGCATGTGATGTGGATTTTAATAACTCTGCCTATGTTTTATAGCCGGTCTCAAGCCCGGATAAAGGAGGAGAGTTGTGTTAGGCCCCGACAGCCAGCGTAAAATCCTGTCGAATCTCATGAACATGGATCAACGAAGCGTCGTTTGTTGTTGTTGTGATGTGGATTTTAATGATACTTATGATAAGGAGATGATCTAGTTAAGGCCATCGAATTGTAGTTAGCAACTGAGATGAGACATTCTCTTAAGCATAAGCATGTGAAAAAAAGCTTTTACAATGGAAGTCACATGTAAAATTTAACATAATATTGACTGAGAAAGAGTAGGAATGCATTGATAAACAATGTTTGCAACTGGAAGCTGTTTACCATTTCCATCTTATAATTGATATGCCACGGTGTATGCCTTAGCAGTATGCTTAAACTTGCATGTACAGAGTAGCCAAGATGAGACATCCTCTTAGGCATAAGGATGTGAAAGAATGTTTTTTCAATGGAAGTTAAAACTTGACATGATATTGACTGAGGTAGGAATGCATTGATAAACGATGTTTGCAACTGAAATCTGCTTACCATTTCCATCTTATAATTGATCTGCCCCGGCGCATGCCTTAGAAGTATGCTTAAGCTTGGATGTCCAGAGTAACATGATGAGTGGAAGCACTCCAGGAAGCCACCAGTGTAGAGGCCATAGGCAGGCAGATTTGGAATCAAGTCAGTCAATGGTTGAGTTACAAAGGTGTAGATTGGAGTTGGGAGCCACAGCAAAGTAGTTGGGAAAGTAGGGGAAGCAAATAAAGAAATGTAGATGAAAAATTATCCTTGTTCGGATGACATAACTAAGGGTAAGGGAAGAGAACGAAAGTTAACCGATAATTTTGTTTAGAATAATATGCCATTTATATATGTCTTTTAATTAAATACAGCCAAAGAAGGAAAATTATTTTGATTAGAGCTTTCCCTCGTGTACATCTCAATTTGACGCTGAAAGAAAAATGAGGTGTTGGATGGGGGAATGAATGGAACTTTACCCTCCCCTCCATTATAATTCGTAGCAAATTAATAGTGGTTGTCACTTTAAAGAAAACTGGAAGGCCAAATGGATGGAATGAAGTCTGAGGAGATAAAAGATGGTGATCTTGGCAAAAGGATAGAGTGAAGTCTGAGGAGATGGCCGAATGGTATATTAGAAGACACTAAAATGTAGCAAAAGAAGAGTTGGAAAGATATCTGAATTGAAATAGAGTAACAAACAATAAAGAAAACTGGATGTGATACCAATTTGATAAAGATACATGGTTTTTATGCTGCGTATAAAACAGTTCGGGCACTCTGTTCTTAGAATTATTATATGGTACACTTACAAGTGAAATAGGACTACAATGATGAGAAATCTGCATATATGATTGTGCAAAAGATGTGGATATTAATTATGCCCGAGATACTCTAGTAATGGCATTTTTAGATATCAGTTGGGAGCAGTCTTTAAAATAAGAATGTGCCGTTGTAATTAGTAGCTGAGAGGATATCATAGGAGAAGACTGAATCCAATGGAAGTTTTTAGCTTCTGATGGAGCTGGCAAGTACAGCTTTTGCCAACTGTCTACAGCCTGTGTTTGGTAAAGCTGTTTCAAAAAGCATGTTATGCGTTTTGGTTGATGATGGTGTTTGATGATAGACATTGGTCTAGTGCTACATGATTAAAAAATGACCAAATTAGACATGGTACTCTATCAATAAAATAATTGTTACATCCTCGCATAAAAAAAGATAAAATAAGTTTTAAATAAGAACATAATATTATAATGATAGTAAAAAAAATAATAGTATTCATTTTAGCTAATAATATTTGAAGAAGTAATGTAAAAAAATTCACACAATTATAAAATGGTCAACATAAGCAAATACATTAAGAAAGATTAAGTATCATTTGATGTATGCATTCATCAAGCTTGGAACAATATTATCTCTCAACATTGGCATCTCAACAAAATTTGATTTTTTTTGTGGGGGAACAGAATTTGCATTATCAGTATCTTGAACAGGATTCACATCATG
This sequence comes from Pontederia crassipes, assembly GCA_030549335.1. NCBI lineage: Eukaryota > Viridiplantae > Streptophyta > Magnoliopsida > Commelinales > Pontederiaceae > Pontederia > Pontederia crassipes. The sequence goes on along the minus strand of CM060189.1, from coordinate 25,534,540 downwards.
ATCCAAGTTTTCGAGTTTAGAATTATCATTCAAATATGTGAAATCATGAATCATGAATCTTCTCTCTTTATGAAATTATTTATATCCATTGTCACCACAACAATAACTCATTGTGTTATGAAATTATGTCCCCACCTTTTTTGTCTTTGGAAAATTTGGAATGCACCTTACTTTACCTCTCACTCTTTATTTATGAGTTGAAATGCACGTGCCCATCTTCCTTTCCATTTGTCGTCTTTCTTTCCTAAAACCAAAAGTTTGTCTTCCTCCTCCTGACAACTATTGGATCGAAGCACGAGCTTTTCTTCCTTGTGCGGCCAGACAAACGGCATGGAAGCTCAAGCTCATCCCATCCGTGATCTCCCACTTGTGTGAGAACTCGCAGGGCACAAACTCACGCTGGCCATGTGAGCTTGAGGGGTGGGGTGGGGTGAGGCATGTGAGTTTGAACTTGATGGGGCATGAATTCTTGTCAGCCTAGCGAGCTCTGACCAGCACGAACCCCGGTTAGACAAGCAAATTCGTTGGGGCATGAGTTCGCATCAGCTAGGCAAAATCGGTTAATGTGAGCTCCTGCTCCGGCAAGTTCGGACGGGCGAGGCATACAAATGAAAGAAAGAAAAATGTAAGCCCACGTTTCTCGTCTACCTGCATGCAGATGAAGAAAACATGAACATTTCTCCTGTGGGACCAATGATTTTCATCATCTTCGGTAGTCTTCTCATGAGAAAGAATGAATAGATCTGATTTAAAAGAAAGCTGTAATTTACAGCTCACTAATGTGATGTGTGTGTGTGTATTTATATATATAAGTAAAAGTAAAATGCAACTTTGCTCCAACGGTATACAGCTACCAACAACAATGGACCAATACCAATAGCAAGTACAATTGTTTAAGAGACACACACAACATAACATATACATATAATGAGACTGTAAATCAACATCCAGCCACGTGGATTAGATCTATTTTTCTTCTAAAAATACTTGTTTTAGCTTTCCAGAACTAGAATATCTACTTATACTAGATTTGATCTCGACCAATGATTGACACTATATATATACATAATATATATATGTATATACATATAATGGAGATGTGAATAAACTTATACGTAAATCAAACATCCAGCCGATTAGATTAGATCTATATTTTTCTTTTTAAAAATACTTATATTATCTTTCCAAAATTAGAATATCTACTTATATTACATTTGGTCTCGACCATTGGATACTTCATTCACATGTGTAAGTCAAAAAGTGATTTACACCTCCACTAGACCTGTGTGTGTATGTGGATAAGTAAAAGTAAAGTGCAACCTTACACTAAAGTGTAGCGTATAGCTACACCACCACCCTTTGCTCATGTAGATGCGTGTGTGCTACTCAAATGAGGATAATCCGTAGCAATTCAGAGGGACTAAGCTAAGTGATTTATATGGTAAACAATCAACGATGGCAATGCAATGATATATATATATATATATATATATATATATTGTTCAAAAAAGGAATGCACATATAAATTTATTATAATTCATAGGACAAATATCCTAGACGGTTTTAGAGTTTATATTTCTTATTTTGTATCGGAGTTCCCTATATAAACTCCATGACGGCTGGGTTATTTGGTATCCTTGTAATCATCAATATTTCATAATAAAGAGAGCCGTTGCCGCCCGAGGACGTAGCTTAGTTTAGGGTGAAACTCGTAAATTTCGTGTGTTCTTTTGTCTTTGTGCGATCTCTCTCTCCCTCTTTTCGCAACAACAACAACAACAAAGCCTTATCCCACTAGGTGGGTCTTTTCGCAACACCTTTAGTAAATAATTAAGAAACTTAAAGAAACTGCATGAATGGGGATGCTTATACTTAACTAATAACTTATGAATCTTCTTCAAGATGTAATTTTAGAAACTTCAGATATCTGATGAATCTTGTTCATTTTAAGTAACATCCTGGGTAATAATCAGATAATATAATCTTTTGAGATAAAAGAAAATCTTGCAGTGTTGGTTTTAGAACTTTCAGTGATTGAGGTTTGTTGTGAAACTCAAATATGAATATGTAATGTGTCAAATTCTTTTTTTCTCAGGCTACAGGAGTATGCTCCATTATCTTTCATCCTGATGGCAAAACTCTATTCTGTGGACTGGATTCAGCACTGAAGGTGAACCTCACATTGCATTATCTTTAAGGAACATTTGGATAAAATAAGTCTGTGTTTTGTTCGTGTTTATTTATTATATTATATATATTCAAAATTCTAGGTTTTCTCTTGGGAACCCATAAGGTGTCATGATGCTGTTGAAATGGGATGGTCTACCTTGAGTGATCTTGGTATTTATGAAGGAAAACTTTTGGGGTGTTCATTGAGTGAAAGTCGGGTTGGAGTTTGGGTTGCTGATATTTCGGTAACGACTTCCCATAATAATTCTATATGATTACTTATTGCATTTTCTTTAGTAATGATGGATTTTTTATTCTAGCTCATTAGTCCGTATGCACTTGGTGTCGTGCCTGGATCTTGTGGGCCAGTAGAGCAAAACTTTTGTGAAGATATTTCTGTTGATCCAAGCGAAAGCATTAAAAAATCTATAACACCTGTCATGGAGTACCATGATTCTGGAAGTAAAAATAAAGACGTAATATCAGTCACAGACATGATGCGTAAGTGAATCTTTTCTCTGAGTGAGTGTGGGTTTCTTTTCTTCTTTTTTTTCTGGGTTTGAGGTTTTTTTATTTAGCTATAAGTGATTATTTTAATGTGTCAAATCTTGAAATTCTGCATGCAGCTAATGATTGCAAAGAAACTGTTCTGGATGTGGTTACTTCAACTGAAAATAAATCGATCGCTACTCCTGTACTATCAAGTGGAGTGAGAAAGAACAAATTAGCAGCAAGGGCTTCCAACACCCTGCAAAGACTTGATGTAAAGATTTCCTCCAAAGCATCAGCGATTGATGCCACAACATGCTCTGTAGTAAAATCTGTACAGAGCACTTCCACAAAAGGAACAGAACAAATTATTTTCTCAAGGAATACTCGATTTAGTTTGACTACAACCAGATCACATAGTTTATTGACTTCAAAGAAAGGTTCGACAAAGGAGATCCCTGTGGCTACAGACATGCAGACAAGTAATGCGTCTGTTGCCATGCCTATCGTCGTACCTAGAGATAGCTTGGTCAAGAAAGTTGCTGACAGTTCTGGAGTAAGGCCTGGAACTGCTCCTCACAGTAAAATACACGAGAAAAAAACTCATCAGCGGAAGCCATCTCTGAATGCTTGTTTTAGTGAAAGCAAGTTGCTTGACAGTGCAACTGAGTCCTTGAGAAGCATTAGAAATATCACTCTGAATGGAGAACCGATGGCTTCCAGATTAGTCATGAGCTGTGATGCTTCAGACATTGATGATGAAGCATGCACTACTTCCAGAAACATCTCAGAAAAGCTGGAGAATATATCAATAGATCAGCCTTTTCAGAAAAGGAGTGACAGTAAAGTTTCCTTTTTCCACTCACTTTTTTATCCCTTCCAGTCACTTGATGATTAAAGCAAATTAAACTGTTATGTTTTATTAAGCTGTTATTCTGATCATTCACGTGTACATAATTTTTCTGCTACAGAAGCTAAATGATCTTCTAAGTTATATCATTATGTTGATCTCATTATGTTGATCTCATTATGTCGTCTTAGAACATGATCACCCACCTTAAGTTATCGCTTTTTCATTGTTTAGCTTTATTCTTCTTATAGTTTTTCCAATATATCTAGTTTGGAATGCCATTATCTTATGAGAGAGATATATCTGCAGATGATGGAGCACAACAGTCAAGCAGTGAAACCAAGTCAATAAAAGATGATAATGGAGGTCAACATGATAATTCTTACTTTCTGAATATGTTTTACTAGGATATGCAAAATAATAAAGCAATCTGATAGTAGCTACATCTTCTGGTGATAGCTTCTGCCCGAGCTGGAAGGATAAGATCTCTAGTGGAGCGTTGGGAGAAAAGAGAAACATGTAATAGCAGCGACTTAACAACAGTAAGTAATCAACAGTATTCTAATTCTATGATTAGCTGATTAGCTTAAGATTGCTTGTGCTATCTGATCTGTTATATTATCCTCTTGTCAAACATAGATGTCGACACCTATGTCCATTTAAGTTGTAGATGATTCTCATATCCAATCAATGCTGATGTTGGAATGTCGAGTTTATCTTTTTTAGAAGAGAATCCTAATTTTATTATCCATTTCATGAGAACTAATGTGCAGGTTAGGGCCACCATGGTAAGAATTGAACAGTGAGAGTTTTTCAGTTTAAGTTGAATTTCCTGTATTTTCTGCATCTAGCATAACTATTATTTGCAAGATAAATCTGTTGTATTCAGCTCCTCAATGGCTACTATTATCTTGGGAAAACTCAACCCTACATGTTCTTTGTCTTTTCATTCTATGTATGAATACATGAAATCATTATGAATGGACTATATAGATTCCATTAAAATGAATCGGTAGCCATCAGCTTCAATAAAACCTTGTGAGGTGCTGTTAGAGTTTCAAAACTAAAGTACACACTAATATCACTCACCAAACTTCATTCCGTGTGCGAATTTCATTTAAACAACATTGTATTCTTTTCATGCTTGAAGATGGTTTAATCGTCTATAGCATTTTAGGCATTTTGGTCACATGCATTCATTACCGATCTCTTGACTTTGTAATTATCATATTCACAGCTAGATTTCACCAAAGAAGTGATGTTTTTCTTGCTGGCTTGCCCAGTGATGGAGACACTCCTCTTCCTAGGGTTGGGCAAAGTCTCTGTCTTCCCTGGATACACATTAGGCCGATCTGTTCTCAAATGGTAGAGCAGGAGTTAGGAAAATGGAATAAAAGGCCAAAAGTGCCTTTGTGCCTCTTAATTCTGTTTGGCTGATTTCTTTCTTCTGTGATTAACAGAAAGGAGACGAAAGCATTTGTGAACAGGACTTGATAGCACCAGATACCAATATGCTTCCAGAAGCATTAATGGAAAACCGTGATCCTTTTGTAAATGCACTGAAATCCCGCCTAACTAAGTTGCAGGTAATTTCCCTTAACAGAAAGTGATTACTTCTTTTTTTGTGAACCATGTTATCCAAAAGTTTTTTTTTATTTTGAGAGAAAGAATCCAAAAGTTTAATGGGATACCAAGTGCAAGGATAAATGCTTAAAACTTAAAATTAGTGAAATTGTAATCTGCCATAATCATTTCAAGTGGCTGCCTGCAAGAAAATGAAAGTTCAGTTTTGCATGGTTCTTGCTTGTCCGTCTTTTTTCTTTGCATGATGAAGCTCACAAAATCTAAAAGTTTCTTTTAAGTAGCTGCTACTGTTAATTTCCTATGGTTGTGGTGCTCATCCATCTTGTTCATCATTATTTTCTTAACTGATGAAAGCATCCATGCAGAAACAGTATGCTTTATCTCCAACTTATTCTTATATTCATTATGACGTCAAGGAAAATGTTAATTTAAGGAGCTTTGATACGGGGAAAACTTAAATCCCTATCTAGCTACTCATGTTTTACCTTCCACGTCTATTTGTCTGGAAACTGCAATTAAGCTATTCATTTTTCCTTTCAATTCTCTAAGAGGAGTCTACAAATGTTAAAACTTCCCAAGTATGCAACAGAACTACACCCCTTGTCATATTTTCTCAATTCACTCCTCAAAAGAAATATTTTCTCAATTCCTCTTTGCTCATCACGCATTTATAAAATGCACCTGCAGCAAGAACATTTAGTGATTAAATGTTTCTGAAAAAAAAAATCATCATTGAAATTCATGCAATTCAGCGTCTTTTTCAAAATTTCTTGAAAGAACAAAGAAAATGTTCATCAACCTAATCCGTTTATCATATTTCTTCCCCTTTGGTTCCTTTGATTTTCTTGATAGTCTTTTTCTACTTGAGGAGCCTGTTATTTCTTCTGCATCTTTTATATCATTGTAGTTTCTTTTGTTCCATTTCATCTATTGTCGTAGTTTGGAAAAAAAAGGGCAATTTCTTTTAATAACTAAGCAAATATAGGAATTACCTTCTTGTTTTGTTCATTTATATTTTCATATCCTACCTTTTAGGAATCTTCTCCTTGTGTCCATATTAAATCTGGCAAAAAAAAGTAATGGTCAAGTTTTGCAGGTAGTGCGACACTTTTGGGAACAAGATGGAATTAGAGGTGCAATCAATGCAGTAGCAAAGCTTCCTGACCATTCTGTGGGTGTTTGTTCTGGGCCAATCATCTACTGATCTTTTCCGCTATTGTCTTGTGAATGCCTTAAGAAGAAAATTTCAATCTTTGCTCCCTCTTCTCCCATCATAAGCTTTTGATTGCAATTTGCAGGTTCAGGTTGACATAGCCAGCATCCTTAAGGACAGGGTCAATCAGTTTAATCTTGATCTTTTCTTGAGCTTGCTTCCACTTCTTGCTAGTACACTAAGCAGCAAGACCGAGAGGTAATGAAAATGTTTGCTTTAGTCACTCATAAATCAGTCCATACTTTTCTAACAGTACTAACATGCATAAATGTTACATTTGAGATAATGTGCCTATTTCACTGGAAAGAAACTTATTGGTAAATTTGTGAGCTCATTTTCTGTGGATTTCTATGGTTTTGATTGAAGTCGTCATGTTATATAATTATTATTTGGGATATGTCAGGGGTGTTCCTCATTCACCTATTTTTATTGTTGATTAACCTGCTTTATTGTCCAGCAAGAGTAATTTGCTGGTTGTTTTTGAAGTTTAGGAATGAGCGCTTATTTGTCTCAAAGAAGTTACATGGTATTCTAGTATCTAAAAAAATCTGGTTTTACAAATTAAACTCTGAAGGGATGTCCTAATAGCCTAGAGAGCCATCTAAGCAAACTGCTTTGGCATTTCCTACATCTTTCACCATAGAAGTTTTCAACTTTTAGATTTTCTTATTGTGCCTTCGACATCAGAATACGTTTGCCGTTTTATGCTAGAAGTTTGCATTTGCGTTTGATGATGTTCACAGATGGGGTTTTTAAGGATCTGGTATTGTTTGCTGATGACTTTGACTTGCGCTTTTGCAGACACATTATTGTTTCCCTCGAACTATTACTGGAACTTGTGAAAATTTTTAACCCTGTTATCCGGTCAACATTGTCTGCCTCTTCACCAGTGAGCGTTGATCTTCAGGCAGAGCAAAGGTACCTCTACTTTCAATTTCCATTTAAGGTAGATGAACTTTCCGTTTGATCTGACATCTTCTGCACTGATCACTACAGGATGCAGCGTTGTAAACAATGTTTCGAGCATTTGGAAAACATAAAGCAACTGCTTCGCCCATTACTTAGGTAATGTGAATCATGGAAGAAGCACATATTACTTTTCAGATGAATAAAATTTTAATGGCTGAAAGCATGGAATTCCAGAAATTGCTCTGGCATCGTCAAATTTTATAATTTATAACATGGTGTTTGACTATCATGTAAATTGGCCTGGCAGGGGTTCTGCTCACTTATTTGAGTTTTAAACCTGCATTTGAAGTTGTTTTATGAAATCAATAGCAAATATAACGGCTACTGATACCTTTCCTAATATTTGTTGTATGTATTGTTTTACGTGTTGCAGGAGAGGTGGTTTGATATCTAAACATGCCGGAGAGTTACATATGAATTTACAAGACCTATGATGCACCTGATGGCACAGTATTTTTCCATCCTCTACATCGTATACCTACCCTGATTATACAAAAGTAATCATTGCAGTTCACAATAGACAACTAAAGCCAAAATCCTAAAAGATCTATTCTTTTTTCCTACTTGAGATGTTCATGCGTCAAGTTTAGTGACAAGAAGAAGGTGCATGACTTGGAGGTTGGCATTTCAATCGAACCATCACATTTTGATGTGTTCTTGTTACTAAAATTGTTGCTCCCATGTAGTACTCTGCATGCACAGCTGCATCTGTATATTAACTCAATCGTTTTTAATGGTATAACTGTATATTAAAGTCATCACTCATCAGCTGGAGTTACTTTTGTCGATTTCTCAAGTTTAGAATTTTCTGTATAGTAGGAATCCTTGATCCGGATGGCAAGATCGGACACAACGATTCCGATCTTATCCGGAGTATATTAAACGTAAGATCTATATCAAATCTATGATCGGTAGAATCTTACGAACTTAACGATCCTACGATATTGTTATAAATTTATTTGTTCGAATTAAAAAATAAAAGTAAACATAAAAGTCCTTAAGAAAATTAGATTTAACTATTTTATTTATATATATTATATATGTAAGTTTCACTTTCATGAATTTTAATATCTTCTAATAATTTGATGTTATGTTATGAATCTAATATTATATTATCTTATATCAAAATTATTTTTTATTATTGCACGTATACTAGGAATTATATTGTACTTTAATAAATATTATAGTTCATTAAAATCAAATACTATATATTTTTATTTTATAGTTTTTTTAAGAACATATCAAATGATATAAAAAAATATCTATTAGACTTAAAAATATGAATAAAGTATTAATAGCCAATGTTTAATTAACTTAGATATAAACATAATATTTATGAATAAATATACTATTTTATTATTTTGTATTAAAAAATATTTTTTTATTTATGGGTAAGATCTTACTATTCTCAATTCGATTCTGCGATTCTCGATTCTCCTTTTGATCCTATCTCGAAAAGTGATCCTAACAATCTTAGTAGGAATATAACATTTTTTCCATTCTCCCGAAATAAAATATCACATGCCCATATTTCTGTCATGTGATAATACGTAACCTTTTCATTTTGGGGGAAGGATTGTCATAAAATTTGATGCTGGTTATGTTTTCCCTTTGTGTTCGAAAGTCGTCTCGAGTTTGGTTATGGCTGATTGGCTGATAAGGTTTTGAGATTAATCAAACTCGAAATATTATTTAACTGGAAATAAATTAACTATCATTTGGTAGATATACTAAGTTGGGTAACATATTTCGTAAATAAGAAACAGCTCATAATGTTTTGTTCTGTGTTGTCCTATGATTATTATTATTGATAGACAGTATGTGTAAAGCTACCACAGTTTGACTCTCTTTAAATGGAAAAGCATGGAATTTAACTGTTCATCCATTAGAGAAGTAAATTTCAGTTGTAGTCATTCATAAGATATTCTCAATAAGGTTATCTAACTTTATTTTGTAACACTATAATCATCAAACTTTAAAAATATTTTAAGTGCGGTCATCACGATCGCTTATAATCAGTAAACATGTAAATGTTGATAATGACATTGACGTGGATGCTTATGTACCACGATAGTATTTTCTTTCTTCTTTACGGCAAATTAAAAAAATAAAAATTATGGTGTTTGGATAGTATTGTGTTTGGACATTATGGTGTTTGTGATGTATGTGATGGTTATGTTTGCATTGTGATCCAAACATTCTGTTGTATTGTTCGGACATTAAATTTCAGCATTTTTTTAAATATTTTTTTTTATTTCTGACGGTCAGAATCGTTGGAAACAGTTGAAAATTAATTATCGACAACGGATTTTTTTGATACTTACCATCGAAAATTAGTTGTGGAGTCGACGAGTTAAACTGTCAATATGAGTTTTCTGACGGTTTAAACCGTTGATAATATCGACGGTTCTAACCGTCGACACATTTCGATGGCTTTAACCGCCGATAATATCGACGGTTCTAGCCGTCGATACTCAACGACGGCTTGAACCGTCGATAATATCGACGGTTCTAGCTGTCGATACTCAACGTTCGACGGCCGCGCCCTCCAGCTGGACCGTCGAAGATATCGACGGTTCAGACATAACTGTCGCAAATAGTTTGCGACGTCTCGTTTTCGCACGGACGATATCCGTCGAAAAACGTTATTTCCGACCGTTCTGACCAATTTACAGACAATTCAGACCGTCTGTAATAGCCTATTTTCTTGTAGTGTATCGCACCAAGATAGTATTTTCTTTCTTCTTTACGGCAAATTAACAAAATAAAAATGACACATCAACATTTTTATCTCTTCTGTGTAAATTTAATTTTGTATTTACATAATCTTATAATCGAAAATACCCCTTAAGGTGGATGGTACGACTGAAATTTCTTTCCATTCATGTAATTTTCAATCCTCTAGTTTATTTAGTCAAAAACAAAATAATGTTATTTTTTGCGTTCTCTAATTTAATCATTATTATGATTATATTTTATATATAACTAATAATTATTTTCAAAATTTTAATAAATCCACCAATATTTTTTCTTCTTGGAAAAAATAAGGAATCATACTAAACGGCACCACCAGGCGATAAAAAGAGGAATGTATCTAATTCTTCGTAGACGGCGATAGACCAAAACCCACCAAGCACTAAAATGAATAAATCCACCTTTTCCTTTTTTTGTACCATTATTATTTTGCTTTTGCCCCGTCGCCCTGCGCAACAACCATACGGCCATCAAATAACCCTCGCAAAATCCACAATTTTTCCTTTCTTTTCTTCCTCCCCTTTCCTTTCCTTTTCCTTCTAACCCTACCGTTGGTCATCGTCTCCGATCGAAGGCGATGGCGATGGCGATGGCCGCGAGATGGGGTACGTGGGAGGAGCTGCTCCTGGGGAGCGCCGTCCTCCGCCACGGCGCCGCCGCCTGGGACGCCGTCGCCGCGGAGCTCCAACTTCGCACCACCTTCCCTCACCTCTTCTCCGCCCAGGTTTATTTTCTTTATCTCTTCCTGGTTTCTTCTACCTTTTTTTCTTCTTTTCTTTTATCGAGAAAAAAAATCCGTGTTAAATGTAATGGATACAATTTAACATGTTTTCCTCTCTCTCTCTCTTCCCCCCCCCCCCCCCCCCCCCCCTCTTTGTTTTTTTTTTCATTTTTTTCTCATCGAAGCAATTTTTTTAGTACGAGATTTCGTTGTTCCTAATTTTTCTCGGAATAAAATTACTTCAATCGAATATTTGTGTCAAGGACGTTTCGCAAAAGCGGGCTCTCGTTGCGTGTTGTTAGAAAACTACGTGACCTTTAAAACAAGCAATATAATAATAATAATAATTATTATTATTATAGTCATAATCATAATAATAGTAATGATTGGATAACGCGATTCCCAACCCGAAGGACCAAATTCTCAAATATTAATATTTACAAACAAAAAGAAAATTAATTCTGCGCACTAAAAAATTGAAACTTTTATGGTGTAAAATAAAATAAAGAAAAATGGCAATAACTAAATAATAAAACTACGTTTGGGTATTTGCCGGGCAAATAACATTTCACGTGCCTCTCTGTCCGCATCTTTGAACCGTTGGATTTTTTTAAAATTGGACGGTGGTGATTGCGTTTCTGACCCCTCGCACCTCGTCGCAGGCATGCGAAGCCAAATTCGAGGAGCTGCAGGAGCGCTACTCGGCCTCCGAGTGAGTTAAACTTTTTTTTTATTTATTAAGAGAAAAATGTGGCATCTAAGTTGTTTTATTTTGCGCACGCCAGATGCATGCTACACTTAACGCGCTACTCGCGTGTAGCTAGACTGTTGGATGAATCATGAAATTTTAACATCTATTTTTACGTGCAATAATTGGCATAGACACGCTTAGCATTATCAATTATGCAATTGGATGATTTTTTTTGTATTGTGTGTTGATGAATTAGATGTGCCTCCATGGTTCCCTCTATCGCTTGGTATGGACTGACACGTATTTTTTTCTTTTTTTCTTTTTTTTTTTTTTTTGAGGAGATGGACTGACATGTTCATTATTGATTCCCTTGGTTTATATGTCAATGTCGTCTTGTTCAATTGTATTTGTAATTGTCTTAAACAAATGATATTATGATTTTACGATCTTATCACCCTTAATCGATCTCGATCTTATCTCGATGATCTTATGTGTAAGATGTTAATACGATTTTATATCTTACAATTTTATCCGACTCTATATGATCTCATATGATTAATACTAATAAATACTAATAGAAAATATATTCATCATAATAATAATTAACTTAGATGAAGTTTAAGATATATTAATTTTTTTGTTATGTTTTGAAATAATTTGGCTTAAGAATTGACAAAAATATGACTTAGTAAGGTGTAATTTAATATTTGAGTGAGACAAATTTGTAAAAAAAAATATTTATTATCTTTTAAAATATATTATATTTTATTGTTTAGTAGGATCCTTGATTTGATCTCACGATCTTCGGTCTTATAATTCCTCTTATAAGATCTCGATCTTGACAGCCTTGGTCATGAGTGATCTTCTGCCGAACTTTCTTTCTATTCTTATTGAGTATTCTACATTTAACTTACTTTTACTTTATTCAGTTTTTGGTTTGAGGAACTAAGAAAAAGAAGAGTTGCTGAATTGAAAAAAGAACTGGAGAAGTCAGAAGACTCCATCGGGTAGGTCTTTAAACACTTCTTTTTATTATTGTACAAAGGGACATGCTACTAAATACTAATTGAAAGTGGAACTGGATAAGTAGATGAGATGTTTAAAGCTGTCGTTATTTTTGCTTCAAATGGACATATATGTTACTAATATCGTGTGCTGGAATCTGTTCTGTATACCAGCCTAATCATGGTTGAGATGGGCTGGTTTTTAAAATGTTTATGATGATAATTCTTGTTATGCCATGTCATTATGTCATAGTTGAAACTTGAAAGTGCTTTGTTTCATTGCTGCTTTCTTATCACAAACAACCTTTTTCTTTAGGACAGATCGTTGCAAGCCAAACTTGAGAACCTAGGTTCACAAAGGGCAAGTGGAAGTAGTTCCGAATGCAATACAAGACAGTTGACATCATCATCACCAACAGAAAAATCTTGTGATGATGATTCATTCAGTAGAGACATGTCCATATATGGGTCATCAGCTGGTAGCTTCACTCGGGAAACATACTGTGATGTGTTGTCTACAAGCCAGGTTGTAGATTCAGTTTCAGCTCGAGATAATCAATTGAAGATGGAGATAAACTCTGATAATAAAGAACCTAAAAGATTAGACAATGAGTATGCATGCTTTAAAAAGAAAAGAGGCAAGAGGAAGAGAAGGTACTGTATAATAGCCAAGGAGGGGAGTACAGGGGACAGTGATATTATAAATTTTGTTGCATGCGTCCGTAAACCAGATGTATTTAATGTCTGTAAGGTAGATTATAGAACACCTAATGGTGTATCTAGTTCATCTTTGAGTGGTGAAATGAGGAGCATGGATGTGGGAGCAATCCTGGATTCAATTTTGGAGAACAAAAATGTTTCTGTCTTTCAATGCAGACTTGAAAGTCAGGTGAGATAGTATGTGCTTCGTTGTAACTTTTTCTTTGCTTAATCATGCAAAACAGTATCTTGTAAATAGATGGGCATCTGAATTTGATCCACCTGCAATTGCGACATTAAATTTACAAAACATTACATCCTTATATTCTGTTTAGGATTTATAATAATGAATTTGTTTTATCAATTCTTTTCTAGGCGTTCTATTTTTTATTATCTACTGTTTTCTGTTACTACAATTTCAAATATTAGAATGACTATGTACTGACTCTTTTCTCTATCGTCCCATTTGAATTCCCCCTTGACAGAAGAAGCCACAATACAAGAAGTTAATTCGTCGGCATGTTGACTTCCTGACCATACGCAAAGGGATTCTTAATGGTTCCATATCTTCCACGCGTGAGCTTTTGAGGGAGCTTCTCGTACTCTCGAACAATGCACTCATCTTCTATCCAAAGGATTCTACAGAATATAAATCAGCACTCACCATCCTGAAACTTGCAAACATGACAGTAGGGAACATCTCAAAACATACTGCTTTGAATCATGGTGAACATGACATCTCAAGTTCTGCTTTGAAGGACAAATCTAAGGAAGTTGCAGGCATTCGTCCATGTAACCAGAATTTCATTAAGAAAGACAGACTTCCTTTTAAAGGCACTACACTTCTGAAACCTGACAGAGGTAAGAAAAGCTCACATGTTGATGGAAGTGTAGAGTATTCGATTCGGAAGAGGGCTATAGGGCGTCCTGCGAAGGAGGGACAAAGAAATGGCAGGAAACCAGATGAAGGTTCCTATAAGAGTAGTAAGAAGAGGGTAAGAAGAAGCTGACACTGACCAGTGTGATAGTGTTTGTTCATCTCCATTTAGAAATTCAAATCCTAGATACCAAGCAGAGTGTAGCTATGGTTGTTTTTTTGTGTATCATAGGGGCTCATAGCTCTGAAGAACAGAGACCCATGGGTCTTCCAACTCTGGAAAATACATCTCTCCAAGTTTTTGGAAAAGGCGTTAAATCAAGTTCTTATACGTGCAATGTTCATCGCCTTTTTAATACCCCAACAGTTATAAACTTATAATTGCTTTTGCATCTGTCTCTTCCAACTTGTTCGAGTTGCCACTAAAATAATGATTAGTGTGACCAAAGAAAGATGCAATGATAAGATCCCAAACACTGATTATAAAGCATGAAGCTATTAGTTAATATAATATTATACTAACTGACATTTTATATTTAGTTGTTAATTTTGCAACTTTTTTGTTATATTTTTATATTGTCCTTAATTATTTTTAGGCTTTATTTAATTGAACTCAACCCACTAATTTATCGGAATTGTTTTATTTAAAACATGAATCTTAATTAATATACTATTACACTGAATTATATAATTAATTCAGTTACAAGAACAAGAAATACAATAATGAAAGTTAATATCAGTTATAACTGATATTAACTTTCATTATTGTATTTCTTGTTCTTGCTTTATTTTCCTTATCCAACTTATTTTTGTATTATCTTAATTTATTTTTCGGAGTTAATTTTTAACTCATCCATTAATTAAATCATAATTGATTTTATTTAAAATGTGAATTTGTTAATTAATATAATATTAAACTTAGAGTAAAGAGTGTCTGCCTAGCGGTGAGTGTCTCTCTTCCATGTCCTCTCCGTCCTCCTTTGATATGCTTTCCATCTGGTGCCGTCGCCTTCTTTCCATCTACCCTTTCTCCCTCTTTCGCATCCTCTTCATCGTCCACCGATCTGCTCGTTGTCGTGCCAACTATCGAACGATGTTGCTGCTATCACGCTGCTGCCGGTGCCGAACATCTCGCGTTCATGGTGGAGGGTGGACGGGAGGCAAAAACGTGGAGAAGAAGAAGAGGGGAGATCCGTCGAATTATATCTAATGGGAATAAAAGGTAAAAAAAAAAAGAGCGACCGTCAAATCGTATCCGATGGCCCTCATGTACACTAAGCAAGCGCTCTTTACTCTTAAACTTATTGTTTTATATTTAATTAAGCTATTACTATGATTATTTAAAAGTAATTTCTATCAATTAATATAATATAATGAGTAAAAATCAATTGTCAAAATTTAGAAACAATTTTTAATCTTTTTAGAAAAATAATAAAATCGTGGATATTTTATCGAAACATCCTTAGAATTAAAAAAAAAACTAAATCCATTAAAAAAAATATAACCAAACATCAAACATAATCGATCAATCTTCTAGAATCCATTAAGAGATTACAAAATTTGAACTTCACCCGGTCTCATATCATTGTTGTTAATGTTTAGAAATATCCAATATTTTGAACGGCAACGAGAAAAGGCAGATTGAAAGAGCAGCAAAGGAACGGGGCTCCACATGCCTCTAGCGTGCTTGCAATCTCTTATGGCGTGCTGTAACAAGTGCATCAATCCTACGAAGGAAAATCCACCAGATTATGACACTAGTGGGTTATACTTATTATGCTTTGAGTCGGATGATACACTTGGATAGGAAAGACACTTTGTATTTACTCGTATACAATGGTATGTATCTATCAATCATGTTGACAATTAACAACGGACAGGATCTACGCTAAAATGCTCAATCTCAAGATAAATCAACAGCACATGCAACAAAATGCAAACGCTAGATATCCTCATCTGCGAAGCCATCAATTTTGGTTCTCTGATTGTCGTTTTACTCTTCACCTACCTGTTATACGTTCTCATGTTGACATCACATTTATCATATTTGGGCAGGCAGGCGTCGGACTTGTTGGAAAGAACATATTCACATCAACTCAAAGCAATTATGGTAGGAGGGCGGTGAGCTGTGCGCTGAAGAGATCGCCAAGAGCACCACGGATATCCATCTGAATATAAGCCAAAGAGTTCAACAGAGCATTTATGTCAACTATCATGGAACCGTAGCCTCAACCACAAGAGTGATTTTTTTTTTAGGCACAAGAGTGAAAATTGGCTTTCTCAGTTAAATAGAGTTTTTTTTTTTCAGAGCAATTTCAACAATAAGCAGTTACCTGATCACAGCAAACGAGCTTGGTGATTAGTGGATAGAACTCCTTAAGATGCTTCTTGAATATTATACTATTCATGTTGCACATTCCCTTAAGTACCTGAAACGCCCAAAAGAAATAATCCCTTTTTGATATTTTATTAATGACCAGAGAAGAAATTAGACAGATTTTCAAAATTTCGTGAGCCAGATATGATTAAGGCATATCGAAATGCGCCAAAGGCAGTAAGAAACAGCATGAATGCAGAATAATAGAGAAGATTATATGATCCCTTATAAAGACATGGAGCTGAATAAGACAGATGATGTCCTTTAACAAGGATTTGCAAAAGAAAAAAATAGACTAAGATTCCAACAAAATCGTTCTAAAATCGTTGGAAATGAATAAATACAGTAAAGACAATACATCTCACCTTAACGATTACTGGAGCTCTCAACTCAATAACACGATGAACATCTGCACTGGCAGCCTCCCCTGTAATTGGCTGGAGATTAGATGCCTCTTTCAAGACCTGCTCACAAAATGAAACCAGCTTCTCCTCAGCTAAGCTTTTGAGCTTTTCCTCTGTATCCACATCTACACTGTAAGCTGAATCATTAATTAATGTTGACTCAGTTGACTGATCACTTGAATTTAAGTGTTCATGATTGCTGCTTCCATCTGCTTCAGTTGACTTGTGCAAGATTTCCAGATAAATAGATGTTCCAGTTATTTCTTGGCGAAGAAGATTTAGAGGTGGCCTGTGCAAACCCAAATATTAAATATGACAACTTGGATACTAAAAACCAAGATGCTATAAATAATATGTGAAAGGATACCTTTCAGAGGGCATATGGCGCATCCGTAATCTAAGGTTTGATGATGAATTATATGAAGAAGCAAATTCCAACAGGGCCAATAATATTTCCATTATTGCAGTCTTTTGAGGGGCTTTTAGTTTTCTCCAGTATCTCATCTGTCACATTTCATAAAGCTCTATTAGCAGAGGTCCTTTATGTAGTCCGCAATAGGTGAGCCCGATTTCCATATCTTTCAATATCTTGATGAATTCTGGAAAGTCATACCTGTATGCTATCAATGGCACCCAGCAGTAGAAGTTGAGTAATGCATTTTCCCCTGATTATTTCCAACTTTGGATCTTCCTCTTCATCATCTGCAGTAGGTTCAGAAACATCAGGAATCTGCACGGACATTTAGCATGGGGCAGAGTGTCAATAACATCCCACAACATAATAGAGACAATTTAAGCTTTAGTTATACCTATATTAACAGAAAACACGCAGTGATAGAAAATATGATTTACCACACAGTAATGTTTCAACAATGTACGACTACGATAGTCTACAAGAAAATACTGCTTTGGATCATCGAACATTTATGTTACCAAAAATTTCAATAAATTTGTCACTGAGTTTTGATTTCTAAAGTTGGGAGCAGGGATATGAGCCTCTTTGGCACCGATAACAATGGCCTTGTTCTCAAAATTTTACCCGAACAGCCTTTTTCTTAGTCTATGGGTCCCACACGTAATGATTGATGGGAACAATCAAATTCTCGAGTTTATGTGTTCTTTGGGGGGGAGGGGGGAGGGGGGCGGGGAATTTTTGTTCTGGGTAGATTAAGAGATGGGGTCAGCCATGGGGTTAACAAAAATTTGTTTGGGAACATTTCTTTTGCACCCAAACAGCCCCATAATGAACAGACTATAGTCCAATCCGAAGGGATAAACTATAAAGACATATTGTTGATTTCCATTGAATCAGATGGTACGATCTATCCTGTGTTGCAATATCTACTAACTAAAATTTCTAGTTTGACATGAAATTAAAGTTGTAATGTATGATAACAGGAAGCTTCCTTCAAACATCATACCATCATTTTAAATTCTTCTTTTGAAAGGCACTTTAATTTTTTTCAGAAAATATACCAGCTGCCAGCATTTTTTTTAAGAGGGAGCTGCCGTCAGTTTTAATCACGTTACTTAGCATACAAGCAAAACTCATATTTTAATTGCATGAAATTCTATATCAGAGGAGAAGTACACCTTTACAGCTGAAGATGGAGAAATATCTGTCTGGCTCTTTGACTTTGATGTGAGACTTCTAAGTAAGAGGTTGTCCATCATATTCCCCATGATTCTTTGACCAAATGTTTGACTACGCTGAAAATTTGCAGAATCAACAGGCTTCTCCCCCTTACCTGATGGTGATGGAAGACCTGAAAAAGATATATGATAGACTCCTGAATGTACATTATGAAGCGTATTTTGGTAGAAAATTACCCTTTGGCCAAATGCACAAACCCATGAACACAACTACCTATGAATAACATACCTTCAGATTCTGCCAAGGTTGTTCCCTGCGAAGTTGTCTGAGCATCAGGTTTTTCCCCACCCTTGACATAGTGATGAACACCAATTTCTGAATCTTTGGATGTCAATGAAAGATCTTTTGAGTTATCAAATCCCAAGGAATTAAGAAGCTCAACAGGTTGAGTTGTATAAGAGGCGTCCCTAACATTCAACAAACCACACATATAAGAATAGACATGAAAACAAAATACAGGTAGTGGGAAAAAAATTAAAAGAAAACATGAAAAACATAACAGGATAAAACGCACCTTATGCTTTTCAATAAGGTATCCCAATCACCATCACTGAACTGGTGGCCACCAACCTCTATGAGATGTACCAAGGCTCCGAGAGAGATTGAAACCACAGTCTGATCAGTTTTCTTGGCACAATCAAGAAGCAAACCCAGAAGGGGCGGAAGCATGAAAGAGACCTCCTATAGTGCAACATGCAAATCCACATTGTTACAGTTATCAATCATGTTTGAATAATTAGGATCTTTAATCAGAAAATCTCTGATAGACTGATATACAGCAGAAAATTTAAGTCTCAATACAGGTTTTCTACAACCAAAAAACTACAGTAAGAGTTTGTACTATCATGTTTATAATAGTTAGAGTAAAAATAAGGACCATACCTTATAAAATGTATTAAAGAGATTGCAAAGAAGCTGAAGAGAATGGATACTAGTTTCGCGAAGCCATTCATCTCCAGAAGGCGCAAGTCCATCCCTTCCAGCATACCGTACATGGTCAAATATAGGAAAAAGGGCGCGATGGAAAATGCTCTCCCAGAAAGCTGAAGAGAACTTGTGCCCTCTCTCATTCAGCAAATCAAATAGAACCTCCAATGCACAGTTCCGAACTTCCAATCTAGAGTCCAGTGTTAAATCAGATAATCCAGCCAGCATAGGAAACCAATAATGCTCCGTTACATCAAAGTTTGGCTCTGTTTCATCATCTACAGGTTTAAGAGCTCCCCCTGGTATAAATCCCTAGAGAGATCAACATAAAATGAGCAATCTCAGAAGGAACTTAAATAATTTTGCCAGGTACCCGAATTTTGTTTTGTTTTAGAACCCGAATTTTGTTAGAGATATCAACGAATTCAAGAATTTGCACACAATACACACTAGAAAAAAATCAAGATAACTATATGCTAATATTCACTGAATTCTTTTTGAAATAAATATTCACTGAATTCTTAGAAGTCCCTTTGGGTAGGATTTCAAAACTTGAAAGCATTTTTTTTTAAAGTGCAAAACTTGAAAGCCTTAAGAATTTATTAACCTAACCAGGACCAAAGTCCCATATCACCATGAGCTATTTGACAATCAAGCATTATATTTGCAAGTTTGTTTCATTCATATGGTTCCATGATGCCTTAGTGTGATCAAAATTCATACTGATGAGCACAGCTTGTAAGTTTAAATGACACTAAAGGGTCTTATGCTGACCTCTGCAAGACGATCTTCACATATGCGGAGGAGAGCAATAGCCTTTAAGCTTATGCGTGCCGATTTTTTGTTATTAGCAAAACCAATTAAACAATTGACACAATCCATAAAGCAGTCACCAACAACCTGATCAAAGTGCTCTAAGATAACTGCAATAAAAATATCATCAATTGATTTAAAATATAGACGATATGTCTGATGCTAGGTGAGATTACATAACCTGCTAAAAGTAAATAACGTATATTCATGTTACTCACCCTGCTCAACATTTTCAAAAGCACTTTCAATAATAGGTTCCAATTCATCATCAGCAGCTGAAGTAAATATCATGAATACGCTGTGCCAACCTGATTTGATGCTACCAACTTTTGATTTAATCATCTACAATTCCATTACCAGAAGTCAGTTACTAGGGTGATATGAGGGTTAAGACAGTCCTCTGGAAATGAACAAGGGAGAAAAGGAGTACCTGTACAATGCAGTCAACAATTAAGCTCCGAATTTTCTGGTTGGAACTATTACGCATTAGAACGACAAAAGGTTTCAAAATATCATTCTGAAACGTGAAGTTGGTGAGCTCAGCACGTTCCAAATACTTGATTCCAAGCTGCCTCAAAGAATCTATAGCATACATAGCAACCTTTTCGTCATAGTGGCTTCCAGCAGTAATGAAATGCTGAGCCAAAACAGACCAGATTCTGGCCCAGACCTGAAATGTTTAAACAAAACGTGTTGCGATATCATAATATATAACTTGTGTATGGAACTGGGAGGGGAGAGCAGAGAACAGAGAGAGGACAGGTTCTCATAAATAGAAGGTGAATAATATATAATACACATATACATTAAATATATATATGCAACGATAAACATAAAGAATCTGAATAATTTAGGAATATTGAGTACCAGACGTATACGAGCCATATTGTAATAGCTTATCTCAACAAGCTTCTGTAAGCTGAACACACGGGCAGGTGTTTGTTTCAATTCTTCAGCCGAGACACCACAAAGAGCAGTGAAGAACTCTACAATGGAATCACTAGGTAATTTTACAGTGTTTACAAAAACTTGCTCGGCAGGTTTGCCAGATAACTCTTTGAGGGATTGAAGAACCGAATCTCTTGATATTTGATTTGATCCCTGCATCACAGTTGCAGCAATAGAAGGGGTTGAAGTTATGAATTCTAGTCTTGAAACACATTCTAAAACAGCATTCCAGGTGTCCTGTAATGCATCTGTCTCTGTGTCACACAGAGAAATGAGAATTTGTAGTGCTTCCACGTTTTTACTGCGCATTTCTTTCGGAGCATGCAGGAAAGTAAATCTGCATAAGAACAAGAGAACAAGGATAATATAGAAAATATTGAATAATAAGTCACTAACCAACTCTTGGAAGCTTAAAATGAAACCAGTCGTGCATAATCTTGGGAAACCATAATGCATACCGCACTAAAGAAGTTAGAAAAGCATATCGCATTGTATCCATCCCAAGAACACGTGTCATATGTATTCCAGCTCTAAAACCTTCCATGCAAAGAAGAACTCTTGGTTTATTTTCACCCTCTTCCATCGTAACAGAAAACGTTGCAAGCAAGGGCCAACCAACGACTTCGACCATTGGCCTAACGATCTCTACCTGCTGAGCTGTATAAAAGACTCCTCTCTTTGCACCCTGGTTTCTGATAAGATCTTGTATTTGCTTCTTAATTTTTTCACTCTCAATTTTTGTATCACTTCCTGACTTTCTTTTGGGAAGGGCAAGATTGAGAATATTAACCAGGCGACCTCTCTCTTCTGTTTCTGATCTCTCCCTGTTGCCTTTGGCAGAATCAGGTTTTCCATCCTTCATTTTTATCTCTTCTTTAACAATAGAATCATATATTTCCTCCAGGAGCTCCCTCGGAGCACAGTCTTCTGCATCACTTGCAGAGTTCATGCGTACAAATTCAGATTTGGACATTTTAGGCCACACCATTGGGTTGTGTGCATCTGTATTTAACATAATAACTGCATATGCGAGAACATATGCAGTATCTGCATTCTTGAAAATTTCTGGATTATCAGCACAGTAACTGCAGATTTATCAGAAGTTAACAATCCGTTTTGATCTATAATACAGAAAAAGATATCTTGATCCAATAAACATCTTACCGCTCAGCAAACTTCTCCATGATGCGATCGATCTTTTGGGCTTCTCCAGGTAGTCGAAATCCTTTAAGAAACTCACGGATCGCAGCATCAAACTTCAATCCTGTGAACTTCATTGACTCAACATAAGCATGCATAACAGCCAAGGGAAACTCCTCATGCTGACCTAAATATTCACCAATCATAACCTGCCAAATTTCAAGGTGTGAGAAATTTTTGTTGACAAATATGTGAAGTAACAAACTTACAACCTTATCCAAGTTAGGTGTGTTCTTCAGGAATTGAGCTACCGAAGAAGCATTACTTTCCACCAACTTGTTTGATAGCATATATTCTATCCCTTTGGTAGGCTTACGATTAAACTGGAAAAGAAAACAACATTCTTAATTGTTCCCAAAGAAGTAAAATCACACAAGAATTTTGAAAGTAGCATAAAGGTACTTAATTACTTTTTTCTTCCACAAGATTAATGACCATTTATACCTCAGAGATCGCTGACTCAAATGTGGATTTATGAGCTTTTGCCTTCTCAAATTGGTTTAAACCATCATCCTTGTTCTTAAATTGATCAGCTACAGTGGCTTCTGTAGCCAAAACCTTCACTTCAAGTGAGCCGGCAATGCCACTGTATTCCTGAGTTGCCCTTCTAAGCTTCTCCCAGTCAACCAAGGACTTAAGCACACTTACCAGACACTGTATGGAATTCATGAATTGATGACAGTTGCATGACAGAACAATGTACACAAGGTACTAGAGCAGCATAAAACAAATAGAGAAAACCTGAAGAGATGATGCCTTGGTAGAAGCAGTCTGAGATGAAGCAGCTGCATTTGCATCTGTAGTTAAAGTCCCTTGAGATATCCTTGACAGAGCATTCACCTACATCATCATGGATATGATTAACCTATAACGGGAATAACTTCAATAAGCTTTCAAAAGTTTTTAAAGGCAATTATCATGTATATACCATGCGTTCGAAAAGATTTGGTGCTTCAAGATCACAATCATAGTTAACAAATATGTCGGCAAGCATTTGGGAATCCTTACAAACTTTTTCAAGCATCCTGTAACACAAACATATTAGGTAGAATGGAGACAAAGACGTTCGCAAAGAATGACAGAACCAAATGCAAACTTCAAAAGTAAGTTTCATTTCCACTACGTTAATGACAACAAACCCCTATATAAGCAGGGAGAAGAAAGTTACCGAAGGACACTTGCTTTATGGGTTTGGGAACTCTCAGAGCCATCCAAGGACCTCAAGATTATCAAGGGAAAGAAAACACCAATTTCTCCCTGCAGAGAATGAAGACAGGTAAGATGTATGTAATTCCTAAACAATTCAAAGGGAAACACATGATTTTGTAGTACAAACCTTTAGGCTCTCCCTAAAGCGCAGCAAAAGCACTGTAAAGATTCCAGTTGCATACTGCAAAACAAGATAAAATAGAGGTCACAAAAGATGTCCTAACAGAATAACAGGAATCTTGACTGTCGTCATCAAACATAAGATGCCATCATGATTACAATTTCAGGAGAATATTGTATTTATCAGTAAGCAAGCACAAACATGAAGAACTACAGCAGAAAAGAAACAATGAAGATACAAAGAATAGTAACCTGAAATACAACAGGAGATGGAGAAACAGAGGCTCGTAATAAAGCATAAGAGAGATAAGCTTTGACTGAATCGATGAAATGGAAATTCTTGGTGAAGGATTGGCTCACTCCTTCAAGTAAACTCTGCAAGTAGAAGTTCCATTAAACATTTTTCCCAATGACACTGAAAACTCAAGAAAGCAAAATGTAAATTTTGAAGAAACTAAGTTTTAGCAGCATGTGGACATTTCACCTCCTGAATCCACTAGGGTATACACCAAGAAAACAACATATACAGCAAAAAAACACCGACCTGCAAGAGCTCAAGAGATAACAGCCTCGTTTTTGTAGTCACCTCGTCACTCTCTTCCTTCATTCCCATCTGTAATATTTAATTTTTGAAAGTTAGCTGAAACATGTTGATGTACTAAATTATACTTTCAATGTAAAAATTAAGACCTTGCAAAGAGTGCGAAACAGCAATAGAGCATCGCGTTGCCCCACATTCATACTCTCAAGATCAATTCCTCTGAAAAGGAAACATATGTATTTGTTACTGCACTTTGAATGCAAACAAACCAAGAGAAAGCAATGGCATTTACATCTCAAGCACCTTTTCCATACCGTGAGATTTTTTTTCCATCCTCAAGTTGGACAACCTTGTCAAGAACAGCTTCTAGACCCTGAGAACCATCACTCAGAATTAAGTAATTTACTGAAATGAAACTAAAGAGTTATTACAACATTCCAAGATTTGTCAAGAACCTTGATATCAGCACCACCAGCCAAATTTTCCAGTTCTTCAACAGATGCAGGAGATGCTTCATTTGCAAGGCTCATAGATAATGCATCCCCTAAGGTGAGCTTCTTTTCATCTTGATCAGCAATTGTTATTTCTCCATTGTCTGTGTTTGAAGAGCTAGCTGCATGAGGATCAGAATGCACAGACCTACTTACTGATGCGGAAACCTGAGTACAAAAGGAAAGTGGTTTAGCTAAAGGACAGTCCTTTTAGAAATGTATTGTCAACTTATACAGAATCAATCAACTTCGTAGTTCTTTTTCCTTTCTTTTTTTTTAAGAGAGACAAACAATTTTTTTCCTACCTCATCAGATTCCATTCTCCTGAATACAATACTTATCATTTGGGTCAGCATTGCCTTTGAGGTAACCTGATTTATGGGACTTTTGCTGCATGATACAATAGCCAATTAGAACAGCTGAGGGCTAATGAGTTAAACATCACTAGAAAAAATGTATCCAACCTGTTTAATGCAATGTTATAACATACTCGAATCACTCCCAACATAGGTTCTCCATGCACTGCACATGCAAAAACTCAGCAAGATTTAACAAAAGTGATTCTTTTTAGGAGAAGTGAAGTAAAAAGTTTGCTACGGCATAAAATTAAAGAGCAACTATGTGAACGGTCTAACAAAAGAACATGAAAATTAACCACTACAACTCAATATGGTCAGGTTTTTTCTTGGACATGCACTTCTAAGCATTCAGCATGGCCAACATAGTTTATGAATGATGTACAAATAGAAGCAAATTCTCAGAACTGTTACATTCATAGTAAACTTAACGCGAGTATATTGTTGATCTGTCTAACAAGATGGTAGAGGTAAAATCAAATACTACTACAATCTACAATGAACTCTTTATTTTTTATTTTTTTTGAGCATCAAGACTTGTGATTGTCATTCATGTATATATAACTATAATATGTCAAAAATGTACAAGTGTAGGCAAGAAGAGAGTGGCAAAACAAAGGAGATGTACATCAGCTATCCAACACCCCACTCCCGAAGAAGAAAAGATACCCTCCACCTGACATTGCTCCCCACAAAAAACGGTATGGTTGCGTTGAAGCCATAATGCCCAGGTAACTCATGATTAAATTTGAATACCTAATTTTTTTTTTTTGAAACAAGAAAGGACGACTAGCAAGATGGTAGTCATCCAAAAGTTCCATTAATAATAATAGGGGTTACAAAAAGTTTGACAGAAAGGCCAACAATATCTAATATTGAATGTAATTATGATGTTACCTTAGGAATTTTAGGTGCATTTGACAGTGAGATAACTTGTAAAATATATAAAAGTTTTAGCAAAGGATTTGGGATTAATATAATTAACCATTACCTCTTCTAAAAAAAATTAACCGTTACCCAGACATTTTTCACAACAAGAAAAGTCAGGAACTGAGAGGTCTTTTTCAAGAACAAAGACTATCAGATATACCTCTAAATCTCGTTGATGAAACAGCGGTAAGGAGCACCTTCAGAACTTGAAGTATGGTACTGCAAAGGTGCTCAAAAAAAAAAAGTGTTACAACAGTCATAAGCCATCAGACGCAAACTATATTTATAGTATAGAAAAATTAGATGAGTAATACCTATCAGAAGAGGAGTTATCAACACAAGAACACACCATGTTAAGAATTTCCGTGAACAATGAAGCATTTTTACCATTTTCTAGTCCAGGGTCACCTTCCAAATGTTCGTATGCAATAAATTTCTGGAAAAACTTAAACTTTTAAGACTGCATTCCCACAAAAAAAACAATATAAAAACTTCAGGAAATTTATAGCATTCTGGTACTTCTGCAAATCAAGTAGAAGAGTAGCTAAGGAAAACAAACAAACAAAAGGGAAAAATGATGGCAAATGGCTATAAGTGCTTTTATTTTATCATCAAAGAATTGTTCTTTGTCAGTAGAAAGCACCATACATGAAGACAATCAAGTGCAAGATCCACAAGTTTTATGTTCTTCGTCACAAATGCAAGCCTGAGTGGCTGTAAAACCAACTCAGCTTGCTTTGCATCTAAGATACAGCCAGCAGAAGCCAAAGCTGCAGTGATAGATTTGTGTGTCTCTTCAGAGTGAGATGCAGCATCTGCTTCACTTATAGTAGTTGGATCTGATTCATTTCCCCCGTTTGCTGCTTCACTGCTATCATCTCTGTTGCCATGTGAAAAAAAAGATGGTAAAAATTCTGAAGTTTATGCATGCTTATAAGTAGCGAAGCAACAAAAGAATCGAATGATTCAAAACACTTCACTTAGAACAAAGAAACTAAACTAATTTACTGCTAGCACTTTTAGGAAGTTTTTATACTTCATTTTATTATGAACAGAAGACATCCTCTAAGAAAAATGAACGACATAATAAATGAAGGAAAATGACCCCATAGTAGATAATAATACATAGATTTGGTTTTAAATGACAATGCAGGTGTAAAGGAAAAAACAGAGAAAGCATAACAAACTACCTCTTCTCCCCTTGTAATGGTGTTGCATTGTTACTTTTGTTAGAAGGTGGCTCCTGCTTTACCTCTTTCATATCATCTGAAAGTGGGATAAAGTTCACGGTCATGCAATATACAAATTTTCTGAACTATATAAGAATTACCTTAAAAAGAACCAGCTAAATATAACGCGTACTCCACACATCATTAAAAGATCGCAGAGTTCAACTAAGGCACCAGTGGATTCATTTCTATGGAAAGTGTGGAATGGACTATGCATTTGATAATGATTTAATGATATAAGTTATAACACTGCTAATCCAAGGGCCATCGACAAGGAGAAACTAACATAAACAATTCGCTGCATTACTTCAGCTCACCAGTTTTCTGACAAGTTTCTTTTCAAGAGAAAACACTTGGGTAATGATCTGTTTTGTATTAGAAGTTGTCAAATGTACAAATATGGTGCAAAAGAGAGAAACGTGAAGGGAGCTGTATAGATCTCTCTCACAACATAATCATTCTCACTCCTTAAGCAAGTGACACAGGCAGAGATGGAGACTAGCGATTTTCTTGGCCGGTGCCTTGGCCATCCGGCTACAGCGCAACCGGATCAGTTTTTGTGGGGAGAGATGTCAGGCTGAGCATATTGTACATCACATCTGCTTTCTTATCTAGGAGTGGGGATTTGATTAGCTGAGATATTCCCTATTTTTTTCTGCTCTCTTTGAGAGCCCACACTTAATGAGGAATTATGTCTTATGATTTTTGTTGAGAGGTATGTTCTAAGATTATTAGCATGTCATCTGCCCGAGAAGTTTATGCTCCAATTAATCTTTTCTTTTAGGTTCAGCTGAATGTTTCATAAGTGCCCCCAGATGATAATTACATTTACAACTCATCAATGGACATTCTAAATTATGTTTATAAGATATCACATGGCTATTATTGTTTTCTAAAAAGACATGATTAACATTTTTCTTCAAGAAACAAGATTTTGTCAAAGTGTTTGTGTTGACCTCAATAAGATGGGTAACCCCCTCAAATTTTCACAAGAAACCAGCGAGAAACCTTGCTAGGTTAAAACTTCTAAATGTACCAGAATTATCGCGTTGTTCAGTATCTACTCCACATAACCAGACTTTTTAGAGGGAAAAAGATGATTAACCAGATTTTTTTAGAGAAGAAAGGATGACTAAAATTAGTCATCCATATATATTAAACCGACTAACCAGAATGTTAAACCGACTAACTCCGCCTATGTTTTATAGCCGGTCCCAAACCCGGATAAAGGAGGAGGGTTGTGTTAGGCCCCGACAGCCAACGTAAAACCCTGTCGAATCTCATGAACATGGATCAACGAATGCGTCGTGTGATCCATGTAGCCGATCCCACCTAGTGGGATAAGGCTTTGTTGTTGTTGTTGTTGTTGTTGGTTTGGAAGAAGAGAGGTTACATAAAAGTTTTAGAACAAAAGCAGAAATTGTATTTATATCACATGGGCGTCCATTCCTCGATCAGGAAGAGAGCATGAGAGAGAGTGCTTTCCGCATAGCACCTATCACCCTGGAAGACAACCCTGTTCCATTGCAGCCATATTGCCCAAGGCAAAGAAAAAATGAAGATCCTGTTTCTCTTTGATCTAGGTTTGTGTTATTAGAAATTCCATCACTATGAAAAGACTCCCAGACACCTATTTTGCTTCTTGAATCTTGTTAGAAAGCACAAGTTAAACATTATCTCCAGCAAGAGGATATCCCAGTGCCTTCAGAAATGGCATAGGAAGAGGAAACAACAACAACAACAAAGCCTTATCCCACTAGGTGGGGTCGGCTACATGGATCATACGATGTCATTCCGCTCTATTAGTAACCAAACCTTTCGGTATATTATTCACCAATAGATCTTGCTCTATTAGTTCGTCAAGTGTCCGCCTTGGCCTCCCTCTCCCTCTTTTAATCGGACTCCAGATTATTTGATCTACTCTTCTTACTGGCGCATCTAATGGTCTTCTCTGAACATTACCAAACCATCTCAAACGATTCTTTACCATTTTCTCACTAATAGGAGCCACTCCGACTCGTTCACGTATATGCTCATTCATAATCTTATCTAATCTTGTATGACCACACATCCATCTCAACATCCTCGTTTCGGCTACCCCCACTTTACGTTCATGTTGTCCCTTCATAGCCCAACGTATATGGCATAGGAAGAGGCCAATCAACAAACTTAGAGAGATATCATAACCATGCACCCTCCAATATCGACCCTGATATTTTCCTATGATATGATTTCAAAGGAAGATAATGTTAGAATTTCCGTTATCTATCCCTATTCCGATCACTTGTTGTAATCCAATTTTACCAACATTATAAAACTGATATTGAGGATAAGCACACGTCATTTTCTTTCTGGACTGCATTACAGATAGAATGCCACTCTGGTTTCATAACCTTATAAAATTGACAAATTTTATGTCAAGGATGAACGCGTCCATCATTAGAGATTCCTCACTTGGGAGATATATGTTTCTTTTCCTGGTTTCAGATGGAGATAGACCTTTCTGCGTTAAGTGAAATTTACAAACCTCACCACGCAGAAAAAAACAAAAATAAGATTATTTGGAAGACATTTCCGGGCATCTGAGTAATCTCACTCAGTCAAAGAAGGGATTCGGTAATCTTACAAGTCACTACAACAAATTTACACACGGATTATCAACTGAGCACATTGTATTTTTCCAGCATACATTGTGTTCATAGACTATTGCTTGTCAATGATAATAGCAGGAAATGAGACGAGGAATGCTATTCCTACAAGTTGTTTAATAACCGTAAAGATCCGCCACAAGCAGAAAAAAAGTAATGATGTATCTATAGCACATTAAGGAACCAGAAATCAAACACAATGCGCATCTTTCAGCAGTTCAAACGCAATTCCTGACAACATAATTCCAGAGACAGAGAGAAAGTAAAAGGTCACCTAAGCACGACTGGGCGGCCTTCTGGAGCGCCGGGTACTTCTTGCCCGAGCACTCCTTGAGCATGGCCTCCAAGGAGCGGGTGACGAAGCCACCTGCCGCGGCGCCCGCCATGTCGACGGAGGGGTATCAAGCTCTCCGGGCGCGATCCGCCGGGGGCCGCACGACCTTGATGCAGAACTCGCCGTCGGGATCTTCAGATTGCGGGGGATGATATGAGACGGCGAAACGAGTGCGGGCGAGGAACGATCTGCCGAAAGAGGCAGGAAAAAGATCGCAGATCTCGGGAGGGGAAGGGAGGAACCAAAAGAAACGAATGGGTCAATTGGTCGAACACCTTGTTGGGATGCGCGATGGAAGCGAAGGGTGAGATCTCGTCGTCGAGGGAAGAGGGGGTGAGAAAGAGATCTGACTTTTTTGATAGTTTGATTTTGGGTCATTTTGGTGCGCGAGCGGAGTCCGGGAGGCGAATTTGGCCCTGGAACCCGATTGGACGCGGTCGCGATCAATGCACAACATTTGGGTTCAAGTTTGGGTTTTAGTCAAAAAAATCGAATCAAAAATAAATAAATAGATAAAAAGTAGCCAGTTTGCGATTGATGAATCCATCAATTTATCCGATAAAAAATAGATATTTACAGAAATATTAAAAGCTCATAAAAAAACAAAGAAGAAAAAGTATAAGATTCCTACTGAAAAGGCCAAGAAATTATTATTAATTCATTAAGTAAGAGATAATATTTACATAAGTAATAAATAAATAAATGTATTCGACGCCCTTCAGAAAACATCCAGGAGTTTGGATTATTTTTACTTCTGACCCGATTAATATCTTAAAAATCCAATTATTATAAAAAATAGCAATGATTAACTTAATTTAATTGAGACGGTTAAATAGACAATGATATGCTCCGATTCATCTATACCCGTGCAATATGCGAAATGTGTCGAATAGAAAATTATTTACTTATTCAAAAGAAATATTTGATATAATTGTTTGATTTTTTAAATGTAAAAAAGCTTAATTAGTGTGCTTTTATATTTTCATTTTTAGAATAATTCTAAAACACAAAAAGTATGCATAAAATATTTTTTTCCCAAAAGACATTTGACGTTAGTTAACAATAAATATATAAATTTGATAATTAATTTTTATTCTCATATATATTCCTATTTTTTTCCCTTTTCCATTTACTCGTTTTCTCTTTCATTCTCCATATATTTCACTTTATCCATAGAATAATCTGCTTATTGTAATTTACTCTTTGTGTTTTTTTTTCTCTGGTTAAATATCATCTTATATTAATATTTTAAAATGTTCCTAAAAATACTGTAATTATTATTTTGTATGATTTATATATTTAGATGAATCTAATTTATTTTTTGTAATTGTCAATTTGTTATTTTAGTTAGTTCTAGCCAAAGTTATAGTAAAATAATTTATTTTTTCTCCTAGTATTAATAAATTACAATAAAATATATATATATAACCTGTTGTTCTAGCTGGTTATAGTTATAATTACGATAAAAAAATTTATTGTGTCCTAATATTTAATAAAATTTATATTTTAGTTAGTTCGGGTTATAATTATAGTTAAAATGGTGTACTATCCTTCTTGTTTAGAATATCATACTTTTAATAATATATAGAGAAGATTATTATTTTTATATAATTATAATTAAAACAGTTGATCCATTTTTTATTCTGATTATATTTCTTTTGATAATATATACATAATTATGCGCCTTTGCTTGCTGCCATGATAAAGTTGCAGAAAGTGGCCTTACATGAACTTGGAAAATCAGGAGTAGTGGGCCGTACGTAGAGTGTGACGGAGGAGACAATTGTTCAATTTTTCTTTTCCTTTTCTTTCCGAATCGATATTATGTTTAATTGTTTTATCCTTATAATTAGGATATAATTTTAATTATAGTATTAGATAAAACCGGGGATTCTTTTGGTTATACGAAATAGCAAAAAGAAAAATATTAGATACAAGAATATTATAATATACTGTTTTTCCTAAAAAAATTATAGCTAGAAAAGGTGAATTTTAAAACAAAAGTAAATATATGAAGATATAAATGTAAAAATAAATCGTTGTTAAAAAAAGTTCAGAAATATTTTCAAAGTAATCTATAAACTTTATTTTCAAACTTTCTGAATAAATTCACTTGACTCCTACCATTTGAGAGGGGAGGGAATGAGGACTCATCTTAATATATATATATATATATATATATATATATATATATATATATATATATATATATGTGTGTATGTATGTATAATTCTAAGGATTCATAATAATTCTCATGCTACCATTCACGTCCTTTTTTTTCCTTCTATTTTCATTTTTCTATATTTTTTCTAATGTTTTCATCCTTAGATACCACAAATAGTTTTTGTCCCTAACATAATAACCCACTAACCTTTTCATTTCTTTTTGCTCTCTATAAAAATAAAACATATTCATACTGTTATAACTCAATAACAATACTATTAGTTACAATATTTGATAGTGAACCAATAACCATGAATTTTAACTTTTATATTATGTAACTCTCCTTTATTATGTAAATCAGCAAGTAATGTTTGATTATGTTTTATCTTGGTTTAATATTTGCCATCCTGTAAGTCCCCTCCATACTCCATTCATTATTATTTACTTTATAGTGCTTTGCCGTAAACTCATTGGTGATTTTTAAATTTCCTGCTTTAGCAATTTGATAGCTCAGTCCTGATTGTCC
The DNA here is from genome assembly GCA_030549335.1 of Pontederia crassipes. Taxonomy (NCBI): domain Eukaryota; kingdom Viridiplantae; phylum Streptophyta; class Magnoliopsida; order Commelinales; family Pontederiaceae; genus Pontederia; species Pontederia crassipes. The sequence continues at coordinate 25,501,650 of CM060189.1, read as the reverse complement.
TATAAATATCTAGATAAAGGTTATTATTTTAGCGTTTAACATCTATCTTTTCTCTTATTATCTTTATTAGTATAAAACTCACGCGATGCGTGGTGAAAAAAATAATAATCATGTACCATAATTTTTTAAAATAAATTATTTTGTTAAAAAATGTAGTTTTAATTGAGTGTTAAAATAATGTATTGTGAAATATATAGAAGAATGCTTCAGTATAAATTGAGATTTTTTTTTCACTACCTTATTTGTTATTCGATCATCATCGCTAAAATATCATAAAAGGTCAGATAAGTTTTTCAGAAATGAGTAATTTAAATTATTTTTTAATACTGTGTATAATAGTAAAACTTTGATAAGTTAATTTATTATGAAGAAAATACGTTTTATATAATTATTAGCATATCAAAATAAAAACCTTAATAACATTTAGTGACATGAGACTATTAACCTTTTAATTTACATTTTTCATTTTAATCATGATATCTTAATATAGCACAAAAAATATAAATAAAATTATTTTATTTTTTCTATATAGAAGATAATTTTTTTAGGAAAAGATTAATTCATGTGTTGTTTTCTTTTGTGTTCTAAAATATTTGCAATGTCTGATTTAATAACTTATTATTTTTTATTTTTAAGTATGTTTGTTAATTCATATTTTATGATCTATTTTAATTATAAATACATGCAACTATGCATTTAATATATCTATATATCATATATAGATGGATTATTAGATTATTAGGCTTATGCACCATTTTTTTTCTTTTAGGTGACATGTTATAGTTAGGAATTTTTTAAATAGCATAAAATACATATAATATGATTTGTTATTTATAAAAAAGGAAATAAACTTTTTAGCAAAAAAATATTTTGAATCTTGTTTAGTTTTAGTAGATTCTGAAATAATTTTTACGAAGTCCTATTTAATTTTTCATTCTTGATTAGCTTAGGACTTTTTTCCGCATATATACATAAATTCTCCTAATTTTTCATGTAATTTAACTTTGATAAGATGTATGTCTCTTAACTTGTCACCTCAAATTTTACCATAACCTTTAAGCTTAGACATTGATTTCATCATTCATGGTTAAAATATTTTATAAATAAGCTACTCAGTATAACTTAATTAAAATTTCTCTATATTACATTCCACAGTTTTATAAGAAATTCCATAGTGTGAATATGTTCTATTTTTATTTGTTTAGATTAGTTAATTGAAATCAACTCTAGGACTTAATTCACATGTTGAGTCTTTTGACAATAGCTTATGTGTGTGTGTGTAAATGATATCTTATTGCTAAAAAATGATATCTTATAACTATTTCTTATAATTAATTAACTTATAATTTTTAGTTAGTAATTGACTATTCAATGCTACATAAATTACATTTCTAATTAGTTATTTCAAGTTGTAGGACACATGACAATCCAATCATTGTTACAAAGGTTGATGTTGATTTGTACTACATAATATTCTTTTGACCAAATTGATGCCAATTGAAAATTCAAGAGGATATAAATAATTGAACTTATATGTAAATACTTGATCATGAATATGAGAATGTGATGTAAGATTCATTAACAGTATAAAAAATTGAGATATATTTATAATAAAGAAAAATAATATGAATGAATTAAATTAACACAAATATCAATTTAGGATTCGTACTATTAATTAATATAGCTATATATATCATGCTCAAGATGCGATTAATATCTCTTAACTGAAAATTAGTTATTTTAAGACCCAATCTAGCACCATTTATTACTATGATGCAATTCATGTAGAAAATATCATATATATATATATATATATATATATATATATAGGCACTTGTACAGAGAAGAAATGAAAACGATAAGTTGAAATTATGATAAAAACTAATTATTTATTAGAATACCTAAGATTTTGTAGGTACCCTACTATGTAGTGAATATGAAAAAAATTGCAATAGGTAAAATGAAGCCACGTCTTTTTCTCAAAGTGGAGAGAATATACAGCATAATTTCGTAAGCCACCATCTAATACAAAATTTAAAATGGCATAACTAACTATCATCATTAATAAAATTTATTTTCAGTGCCATAATGCATTAATTCATAAGAAATTAGTAAAAAAATGTGTTACAAAAAAAATCATAAAAAATGTCTACAAAAAATTACTTATTAAAGACAATTACTAACATACATATATATCGTGAAAATTAATAAAAAAAATATTTACTGGAAGCACTTACCTTTTGCTACATTGCTATGTCCATCCACTATGTTTCCATGTCCATCCATAAAAAAACTTTACCTGCAGGTTAATTTTCAATGGATTTAAATTAAATAATACTAAATTCAATAATACATTAAGATCATAACTAATTTGATATTTTTTATCATGATAAAATAGTCTATTAATTATGCTGAAAATACACAAAATAAGGATCAGCACCATCGAAACATTATTACACTACAACTAAAATAAACTTTGAACATTTGCTCTTACTCTCTCTTTGCACATATTTTTTAGGTGGCACAACTTAGCATGACGAAAGTGGAGACAGTTAGAATGAAAAATAACCACTTCAATATATTTCTTCTTTTTTTTGGCAATAGAGATATCAAATTACCTCACACGTGTTTAACCAATTATTTTATGCAAATTATATAATACTTTTATAATTAATTTATTTATTTATAATTTTGGTAACGAAAGATGAAATAAATTTCATATTTTTCCACTTATATAATGGTCTCACATATAAAAATGAATGTAATATAATATTAACTTTTCTTTACGTTGTTTTCTGGGATAAGTTGTTTTAATCTATCATTTACCTAATGGGTGTATATTTATTTTGATTCAGTTACTAAAATTTTAAATTGGTTAATTATTGAAATCATTCATCGTATTTTACAATCATAACTATCAAATAAATTTTTATATTTAATTAATTTATAATGTTGGCCATCAAAAGATGAAATCAATAATATTTTCAATTGACACAATGGCCTCATATATAAAAATAAATCAAATATGGATATATTTTTGTATTATAAACTGAATGCATGATAGTATTAACTTTTCTTTTCTTTTTTTAGGCAAGTTCTTTTATTTTGATCTATTTACTACAATTATTTAATTAATTTATTATTCAAATCATGCGATGTCAAGTGAGTCGTTAATAAAAATTTTGGTAAATAATTTTATGAATATATATTTTCTCTTTCAGTTTCCTAATGAGTATATTCAAATAAAATAACTACCCATTTGTCTAAGTGTTCCAAATATTAATTATTATGTAATTAATTGGAATGTGCAAAACAAATTCTAGTTACTAATTAAGTATTCATTAAAAATTATAATATATCACAATTTGAATCAATTATATACATGGGGCACGTTCGTGCAAAATAGATTTTAGTTACTAACTAAGTATTCATTAAAAATTATAATATATCACAATTTTAATCAATTATATACATGGGACACGTGGCGACTCAAGCATTTGCCAAATGTCACTTCCTCCTCGTACACTTCTTTGCTTTTAATATAGTATAGATTTTTTGCATAACTTATGTTAAACTTTTAGAGTTTTGATCTAACTTGTTTTAAAGTAAGAATTACATTGAGAAAATTGTTAGGTTTTTTTTTGTTCTCTATGGCATTCAATCGTGAATGTTATTTTTTTTCAAAGATGATTGACTACATATAACATATTTGTGTAACTGGGTTAGCTAAAAAAGAGCACCTCAGCACTATTCTTTGTAGAATTTCTCATATCTTGAATACAAACATAATGAATAAACATTCCATTTTTCCTCACTTTTATCCAACCTCTTTGTTGGAGTAAAATAAATCAGTTTCAATTTTTTTCTCATTTTTAGACTAGAATTATCTTCTGCTAAGCTGATAACTAAATTTGCTTTGATAAATTCATATGCCTCAATATATATATATATATATATATATATATATATATAGAGAGAGAGAGAGAGAGGAATATTAGCGGGTGGCACTATGCGCCCACAACTTCATTGACCGTCAGATCGCTGATCAATGGAGGAGACTATATCTTGAGCGGTTGGGTCGGACCTTGCGCAGTTCGGCCAGATCTTGCATGGTTCAGTTAGAATGATTCATGAAGAGTTTGCAGAGCATCATGAAGGGTTTGCAGAGCGTCTGGTTCGATGAATCATGAGAGGCATTTGTACGAGGGGGACGATCGCGCGAGGGTTCGCACGGGCGGTAGGTGGTGTCAAGCGGAGGGCAGAGGTAGCGACGAGCAGAGGGCCAAGGGCGGAGGGCGATGAGTCAGCGATTCACAATTTCAAGCGATTCACATCTTCTTCGCTTGATTGTGTACTAGCATTGCACCCAAAAGGAGAGTGTCAGCCCCCTCCGTGAATTTTTCTGTCGCATATGATCTACGAGTGAACGGATCGTCTCTTGTGATCTGCGAGTGAAGGGATTGACGATCTTGCGCGGAGGATGGATGGTGGTGGCGATCAACGATCTTGGGCGGATATGTGCCTTGTGTCTCTGGTTTCCCCTCTAGCAATAGTAGATCTTCTCGATCGTGTCTCTGGTCTCCCCTCCAGCAGCGGAATATCCAGGCGAGCTTGCATCGCGCTGCCATCCTCCGTCGCACAGATCGATGATTTAAGATGAGTCAGAGCTTTGTTTGTAGATTCGAACTGTCGCATCTCTGCACACACCCACGACAGCAGAAAAGGCGTTCGATCACCAAGTTGCATGATGCTCTCCATAGTCGTGTAGGGAAGTGCGAGGGAGGAGGAACGACAAGGGAGGATAAGAATGGCAAGGGAGGATGAGAACGAAGAGGGAGGAGGAATGATGACGAGACTACAAGAGAGGAGGAACGATGACGTCGATCGCCAGGTTGCTCGCTCCCTCCATAGTAGTGCAGACAAGAGAAGGAGACGTGTGTCGACATGAGCTGGATGAACAACGTGAACTGGATCCGTCCATCTCATATCGGATGGCCTAGAAGTGTGGACGCAGAGTGCTACCACAAAGATGTGATAGCACACTAATATATATATATTGTGTGTGTGTACGAGGAATATTAGGGTGCATACACACTTAGGTGCATACAATTCATCACAGTCGTTGGATGCTGCATCGATGGATAGGATCGAGGCACTTAAACCAAATGATAATTTTCTTGAACTGAATCGGATGCATCAGCAGTTCACGATCCCTCTCGGCCGGATCTTCATGATGGACGGTTCGGGCTCATTGGCACGACAACAGGGGGGCGTCGGCCCCTTTCTGCGACCTCGCCGGTGAGGTCGCAGTAGGGGGGCCGACGCCCCCATTTGTGCTCGTCGACGACAACAAGGCAGCCCCCCTCTGCAACCTCGCCGGCGAGGTCGTATAGGGGGGCCGATGCCCCCATTTGCGCTCGCCAGTGACAACAAGAAGGGGGGCGCCGACCCCCCTATGCGACCTCGTCGACGAGGTCGCAAAGGGGGGCCGACGCCCCCTTTGCGCTCGCCATCGCGACAACAAGGAGGGGGGCGTCGGCCCCCCTCTGCGACCTCGCCGTCAAGGTCGTAGAGGGTGGCCGACACCCCCATTTGCGCTCGCCAGTGACAACAAGAAGGGGGGTGTCGGCCCCCCTCTGCGATGACGAGGTCGCAGAGCGGGGCCGACGCCCCCCTTGCGCTCACCATCGCATCAACAAGGAGGGGGGCTGACGCCCCCTCCCTTTCGCGCTCATCAAAAGGGGGGCGTCGGCCTTCCGCGCTCGGCGCAGCAAAAAAAAGGGGGGGGGGGGGGGGCGACGCCCCCCTTTTGGGCTCGCCTACGAACACCGGCATCGAAGGAGGTCGCCAGCGATCGAGATGGGAAAAAAGATGAGAGAATCGGTCGAGATGGGTGAAAGTGATGAGATGGGAAGCGGTGGCCTTTTTTTTAAACCAGATTTAGGGTTTAGACCAAGTAGATTAAATCTCAACCATTATAACTAAAATAATTTTAATCTGATGGCTCAATGATGTGATTGCACTTGTATGCACCTATGCACCATAATATTCCTCTCTCTCTCTCTATATATATATTACATAATATCATAGTTCAAAATATTTTTATAGCCATCAAAGTTGAACGGTGTGGATGCAAATTTTTTAAATCAGAATAATTTTTTTATATTCTGGTATTGCTCCACCCCCTCAAGGGGTTGTTTGATTAGTAGAACAACATGCAAAATAGGCTTTAGTCTTTTTATTATTGTCAGACACTTCATTTATTCTGTAATAATCATTAGAAATAAAATTGATATTAAAAAGTTTAATCCCTATAAAGAGGAAAATGAAGAGAAAAATAATACCTGCTAAAGAAAGAATGACTTTAATATGTGTTCCATTTAAAAAAAATGTTCTTTGAATTAAATGAATTTATTCTGTGAACAGTAAATAAGGGTCAAAGGGGTCGTTTGGATACAATGTTTTTATTCTAGAATATATTTATTTTAATCATGATAATCTCTTTCTTGATCCTGTATGAACAGATGTGTTCTACACCACCCATGAAAAGTGAATCGGCTACTTTCACATTTTATGATGATTAAGGTGGGCCAGTGTAAAAAAAATGGTATTTGATATTAAAACTATATATCAACATCCTTATTCCTATTGTTGCTGCTCTATCAAATGAAACTTAAGAGACTGTTTGATAGAAGAACAACTGCAGCAGCAACAAGGCTTTGTTCCAGACTTTGCAGACAAAATGCATATGGAATTGGGTCATCGGCACAGTTTGGTTGGGGATTAAACGATGAAATATGTAAATATTTTACGGTTATTTCTTATTAGTCAAGTCAATACATCAAAATAAAACAAAATAATAAAATAAAATTAAACGTCCCTTTTATTATGCAAAAAGTATAAAGAGCAAAGTTGTTATTTTTAAAAAAATTAATTTTATAAATAGTGAAAATTTGAGTGTTAACGTATTCTTTATAATAGGTGGAATAGAGATAATCTGGTGCAAACTTCAAAAAATGGCTAATCAGATGTGTTACATGCGTTAATCCAATGCAGAGCTAACCCCTAACCAAACGGAGCCTTAGAGAAGCAAAATGTGATTATTTATGTTCTACATAGTAGTAAGTGAGAATAATTTTATTCTTACAAAAAGAACATTTTAATTATTCGTCACACACATTAGCGATAAATATGCATCTCCACCCTACTTATTGACTATCATTCACCGTGATATTTGTACATTGTTTACAAAAGTCAATATGTGATTCTATTCTTATATTAGTTTTATATATTATTATTGAACATCATTTTTTTGTTTTCATATTTATACAATTATTATATTCCACTATAAAAGACATTTTAGTTGGCTCATCCTATAGTTGTGGAAAACAAATATGAATTAATAAAAAAACTAAAGGACCGTTTGGTATGAGGTAATCTAAATAGATTATCGATTATTTTATTTAAAATTCTAAGAGCCCACAACATTATTTCGTTTGGCTGCGATTGATTATCGATAATCTTGATTACCATCTCACTGATAATCTAGATAGCAGACAGGGGAGGTGTCTTTCCAAATTACCAACTAGGAGGAATGCATTTTGACGAAAATATCTAATTAATTAAATTTTTAATTTAAATATTTTATTAATAAATAAATATTATTTAACTTCATCTTTTTATTATTTGGAATTTTTTACAAATAATTCTTGATTTTGTCTCATTTTTATACATATATATTTTTAATTTTCTATTTTTTTCTTTATTTATTTATAATAACATGTTATTAAAATCTAAAATAATTTTTAGAACTATTTGGATAATTTTGTCACTGTTCATTTTGAGTATTATTTATATTATCAATAATTATCAAACGTTGTAATATAATATTTCCGATAATTTACATAGTGGTAATCGAACTAATACCGGTTAATTAAATTGGTAATACGGCAAACGACTCTAAGAAAAATATTTCATTTGTTCATCCTGAATCATGCTTTATTTACGCTTTCGTCCTTGCTTTAGTCACTTTCCTTATTTGAATTATCAAAAATTTCAATACAAATAAATTTTATTTTTTTTATCAAAAATACATTTGTACACTTCATTGTAATTTTAAAGCTACACAAAAATTAAAATGGAATGCACTTTTCTTTTATTTAATTACATCGAATATTTTTTAGTTTTTTAATTTACTTTCAGATGATATTAACAGTAAAAGTAATCAACTGAGACAATTAAATTGTCATTTCTTATACAAAGGAATGAAAATATCATTGTAAAAAATTATTGACAATAATTACAAATTTATACGAAACAAGAATGTGAAGTAAAAGATTTAGCACAATCCGGTTGATAATTCATTCACAAAATTATTACCTAAGAAGACATCGATCCTTCATGACATAAATATTCATCTTTATACTTTTGCAATTATTTATTTTTTTCTTCCTAAATTATGCGACACTTTCATTGCTGAAATAGCTGTATTGCCTTGTTTTGAATTATGGAAGTTTTCACTATATCCCACCATCTATAACTTTTATTTCTATTTTTTTTATCAAACTACATGTTTACACTTTATTGACATTTTAAAATAAGAATTGAACAAAAAAAAAACTAGAACGGGATGCATTCTAGTTTTCTTTTATTTCTTTTCGATTCAAATCTTTTTTTAGTTATTTCTTCTAAATTTATTAACAATTGATAATAAAAGGTAATGTTAATTCTCTAGATAAAGAATAAGTTAACAAAAAATATTGTGATGAGGTGAATTAAAAACCATTTAAACTTTTTAGCTAATTTATGTTTTAGAGTGGAGATTAGAAGTATCTAAATGAAGGTAAACAAGATTTATATTAAAAATATCATGAAATAATATCTTGAGCACATTCCGTTCCGTGTGAAACGGGTATCCTTTATCATTTAATTTATTTCTTCTCTCATGTTTCTAATACGTGCTTCCCAATGCTGGAGAAATGGTGTTCCAGCGTACGCGTAGAAAATTAATTAATAACTATATCTTTTATATTCTGAGCTTTCAAAAATTATAAATATAAAATTTTTTCATGAAGAAAAGTTGTTGTCAACATATGCTTCACAAGATTCAACACGATAACGCATTTAATATCGATTAATCCTTAAACTAATGTAGAATATATAAAAACTTTAGTAGCAAAATTTTAAGTTGTCACTATCAAAGTTTATTCGGTTTGGGATAAAATAAAAGAGATACAAGGGAATGTATTATTTTTATTGAGAAAATGAAGAAAGAAAGTTTCGGCCATCTTATTTCTTTCATATAAAATGAGGTGAAGAGAAGAAAAAAAAATTACTACATATTTTTTTATTTTAAACACATCTAATTAAATTAAAACTACAGATATGGTGGACAAATTTATCCGAATAAAATTATTACTTAACTTATATTTTTCTTACCTACTTCTTTAAAAAAATGTCTTTTTCTTTCCTACTTCACTCAAAATAAGATGAATATTTAAAAAATAAAAAATCAAATTAAATTTATTTGAATAATACGTCTGTTTATATGTATTTATACTTTAATTAAATATATATATAGTTATAATATTTTTTTCTTTATTTTTCTACTATTTAAATTCTGATTTCCCTTCCCCTCAATTTTCCTTTCCAATGTTTTTAAAACCGGACCGATGATCGAACCGATCGGCCAACTGGTCATGGTTCGATCGGTTCAATCGGGTTCGATCGGATTGAATCGAATTTTTATTAAAATAATATTATTTGTATTACTTCAAAAAATATATTATAAATTAAAGTATAAAAGGTAATAAGTAATAAAATAAAAAGCATGTTATCATCATTTTAAATTAATCAAATAGTAGAAAATTATTTTTATATTTTTAAATTATATATTAGTTAATTTAATGAATAACTTTATTTTTTTATTTGAATCTTTCTTTATACTATTTTCTCACATTTTAGTATTATCTATTTTCTTATTCACAATCTTCCTATCAAATTTATTATATTATTTATGTTTCAATTTTTAATATAAATTATTTATAATAAATTAAATTTTATCATCTTATGATAATTTTCTCCTTTATTTAAATTTAACTTTATTATTACCTTCTTATCTTTTATTTTCAAATTCAAATGTAACTTCCTTATTACTAATATCCTTTTTTACATTCATTCTATAAAATCCAATCTCTTATTTTTCTCCTCCTATCAAATCTAATCCCTTATTTTTCTCCTCTTCATAATCTTCCATCATTAATACTATAATATACTTTCCATTTTTTCTATTTGTTTTCCATTATTTCAACCTTTTTTACTCTTTTTAAAAAAATCGGATTGAACCAGTTTTTCGGTTCAAATCGATTTTGGCCGAATTGATCCAGTTCAATCCGGTTTTTTGACAAAATGATTTTTAATACTAAATCGGACCGGACCGACGACCGATTCGCGATTGAACCGGTCGGATTGGCCGGTCCGGTCTGATTTTAAAAACACTGTTCCTTTCACCCCAAACAAAGAGAAGAATTAGTTGCTGTTCTGCCCCCAGTAGTTCGATAGCAACTCCAGCCGACAAGACAAGATTAGTTTGCACATTAAAGGTTAAATATCAAAATCATGTAGAACGTACATGTGGGACAGTATTAATCAAAGAGCAAGGTCCAAAGCCTTTATTTATGGCCAGTTCCATTGCCATCTTTCATGTTCTTTTCATCTCTTACTTCATGAACCCAATAAAGCTCATTTGTCAGGCAGGAAGCATTGTCATGGACAAGGGCACAAACAACACATCCATCTCATGGCATGGGGACTAATTTATACATGGTCTTAAGGCAAAACAGAACCAGGTAGCTGACAGAAACGGGGACTAATAACTAGTTTATACATTTTTATGTATACATAAACCACTGGTTATTAAATTATTAATCCATATATATATATATATATATATTAACTACCAGTTATGAATCCATACACACATACGTATTAAATTAACTCCATGCATAAACATTTTTTCACATTTTGCATGGTTTATTTTTTTTTACTAGAAAACATATTAAGTTCAATGGATAAGTGAATACCACATATTAAAGACAAAGATATTTTTCAAGAGAGAGAGAGAGAGAGAGAGAGAGAGAGAGAGAGAGAGAGAGAGAGAGAGAGAGAGAGAGAGAGAGACTGCTCACTCTTCGTTTATAAGGATGAAATGTCAGAATTATGAATACAATTGGCAGTTTGGTTTTGCTGAGAAAAAGTACGCCCGATGAGAATAAATACAAAGAGATAACTTGGTAGAAAACAAAAATATGTATTTAGAAAACAAAACAAAACGTATTCTCTTTCCATAGGAATTACGACAGATGGCATATATAAAGCATATTTAAAAGCTGAGTAATTAATTGTACATCATATTGTTGGAATTAACTACATCTAAGTTTTTTATATACATGTATAACGTGATGCAAGAAGACAACTTAAAAGAAAACTTGAGAAAAAAAAAGTTCGAGACAAGAAATTACGGATCTAGAACTTGGATGATCATATGTCACTTGAAACACATATATAATATACACATGATTACTTGATAACTAAACTGGTCATAATCCAAAAGAAAGGAAGAAAACATCAGATAGTTAATTAACGAAATCAGATAGACAGCAGAAGGCTTCCGGCCGGTTGGTGGAACTGTGGAAGCACACAATGCATGCCGTGGCGCACTCTTCATGCCACCTCTTTTGGTACCTACGGCCAGTTCCATATATATATGCACGCTGGGCGCCTGCCATCAGCGGCAGTACCGGTAGGACTTGAGCATCGCGCCGCAGAAGCTGCAGATGATGGCCCGCCACAGCTTCCGGTGCACGGGCACGTAGCAGATCCGCGTCGCCGTGACCATGTCCGCGACCTTGGCGCCGCTCCCGCAGCGCGAGCAGATCCCCGGCGCCGGCTTGCTGCTCCTCACGCTCCGCCGCTGGTCCACCAGGAAACAGAAGAACACCATTTTTGTATGCTGGTTACAGATATGATCCCACCCGTCGACGTCCCTCGTAGGCAGAGGCAGGGCAATAGATAAGATGCTCGGTCGGCCTCTCCAACTCAAGGATATATAAGTCGACCTAACAATGATATATATATCATGGATATATGTAGTATGAGAGCGAGTGCTTGACCATGGAAAAGTACAGGTATGGAATATGAAAAGTGACTATTCTATTGAGAAAAAAAATGTATATAGGTACGTTTTTATATATATGTGTGTGCGAGGACTCGAATAATATTAATAAAGGTTGGGGGAGAAGTTGAAGGTTGGAAGTTGGAGGAGGGTTCATGCATGGGAGATGAATGCGATGGAGCAGGAGATGGGCGACAGGTGGTCGACCAGGGGCATGCACGCTGTTCTAGTGAGGAATATGTATATATCATGAGAACAGCATGCGAATTAGTAGAACTGCATGAGGACTTGGTGAGGAAGAAGAAGGATGAAGCAACGGCACAAATTCTTGGGTTGGTGAATGGATGAAGAGAAGGCAGGGAGGAGGAAAGGTTCAAGAACAGCAGGTAATACTGGTAGGAGATCATATAGCTGTCAAAATTTATTGCGAATGGTTGCTTTTGTCCATGCACAGTTGTGTGCGTGGACCAAAACATGGCGCGTTTTAAAGATTGGGCGAGAAAAGTAATTAATTTGACTGGCTACTTGGAATTGTTGGAGTCCCGATCGCACGCAAGTGGAACTGACGAATTCGTCATTTTGTTTTCTGTTTTTCTAATGATGCATTGATTATGCTTCCAGATGCATGCATTCGGACAAAAGAAAAAAGCAGGTGGATGATTCATGTGCCTGTGTTAAGAAATGAATGTTTGTGAGTAATTAGTTGAAGACGTTTAATTCATTAATTAAGATATGGTGTCCACGCACTAATAAGTGGTCAGATGAGTCAATTAGAAGAAGCAAATGAATCAATATGTCTGCAAAATGAGCATAGTACTAGCTACCGGGAGGACAGTAATTTGTACCAAATTAGAAGAATATTTGAAGCAGATCTAGGGACAGGAGCATGCAAAGGTGGCACATGGCCAAGAATTGTGGTATGACACGATTTTCGCATAGCTTTGAACGTATGAACATTTAAATGGCTAGCTAGGACCTCTGATACCATCCTCTTTTGAATCCGGAAACAGAGGCATTGAATGCTGCATTGGTGGCTGGTTGGAGCATTGCCCTGCTACCACCCACCCCCATCTACCAAGCTGCAGGGGTGAGATGCCGCATGGTGCTGCTTGGCTGTCGACCTGTTATGCGCCAAACTGCACCAGAACGCGAAAACTAATGTTCCGAGAACATTAGTGATGTGACCCGAAAATCTCGCTGATTTGTTTGGGAAAGATCGGCATCGAATTGAACATTTTGAGGAAAACTACGGCGTGCGTTTCGAGGGAGAGAGACGAGCGCCGAAATATTTGTAAGTTCTCGCATAAGACGAGAATTTTTTTCCGAGAACAAATCGGAATAATCAAATTTGACCGTAACAATTATTCTGACGAGCTCCACCAGAATAATTGATGATGATTGAGAGAACATTTAAATATTCTGATTTGTTTACCCGTCTGTCAGGTTTCACGTTTCACGGCAACAGTCCTTTCTCCTTCTGCCGCATGGAATAAATGGAACTTAAATTACCCAACGGCTCTTTTGGCTTAATTGGAAGCTTTGAGTACGGACGGTTACTTATTTGGTTTAGGTGATAATGCCCCCCTTCCAAGTTCTACGTCAATGTCAGATGTCCAAGTCATGCATGGTGGTCGCCCAGTGCCAATGCAAATTGAAAACAGGGGAAGTTACAAAACAAATAATCTTTTTGTTTTCTGGAAGACGCCGCCAACAATGAGAATACAAGTGTTTATATATAGTATTACAAGCTGTTGTGATTTGTGAATCCATCCAAATTAATCGGTCCATAATATTAACACGACTATGTAATTGAGAGCGATTTTCACTCATGGTGAACTTGGGCTATTATTCTTGGGATTTCAGTTGGCTTGAGGGAAGGATGAGCTGATACGTCCCGACAAAGCAGATGATAGTCTAGAACACATGCGAAGCTTGTTGCAAATGAAGGCAAACTAATTAACCTAGTGCTGAAGAGGGATTTGGTTAGGGTTGAGATGAAGCACACGGTAATTTAGTCCCAGTGAAAATCAATTTTAATATGTTTATAGAATGTGGCACAAAGTTTTACACCACATATAAGACTTGCGGAGCAAAATTGGTAATGTCTGTGTCATTGACTTGCGGAGGAGTGTGAGACAATTTCTTGCTTGCGACGACACCATCACATGATCGAGGTACCTTGAGAACCAACAAGGGTTGGCGGAGTGGTATGCAGCTTATCCTCATTTAAGTAACACAGCAATTTTTTTATTAGGAGCTTCACCTGCCACTGTCATGTACCGATTTGAAACGATCTTAACCGGATTAGTTGACTCGATGGTAGACTGACTTCCAAACTATGGACAGTTGCACTCAGTGGCGTCGCGCGGGTTGGACTGTCGATTCTACTTCCCAAACACCGGGGGCTGGCCAAAAAAAAAAAGAAGATTACGATAAAGGCAAATGTTTGACATGCAAAAAAGTAGAGTACTCGATAGGGGATAACATTTTGTTAGAATTAAAATGCTGCTATAAGCGTGTAATAAATATTTTTTCTTATTAGTATTTAAAGATTTGAACACCATATTTTATTCTTATTATATCCTCATTTTTTAAAAAAAATAGTTATTAAACTTCATCTATTATTTTTATACTGAGTTACAAAACTCATATGGAGTTTCTCCCCTACATCTTCTTAATTGCATAATTATGTCAGAATGATGAAGGTGGCCAACGGTGACCGATTGAACTCGTAGGTGACTGCATATGGGTGTCTTTTAAATTCATGTTATAGATATCTCTTTCCATGATATTAGATTGATATGTTAGTTTCTTTGGACTCTAATGTTCTTTATTAATCTTATGCAAAAATATGATGTTATACTATTTTTAGCATTAACATATAAGTCTTCCGCTTTTATCAAATATTGAGTTGACTAGTCAAATTCTTTTTTTTTTCAATATGATGTACACGTAAGGATGACCGTAGCGATCCTTGATGCGTATTCTGTTACATGGCATGGTGTGATTTGGGGGCGTTACACAACCTCCATGTGCATGTTTGCGTCATCACAAATATTGTCGTTGTCCATATATCCATCCTTACTTATAAGTTCAACTATATGTGAGATTCATATTTCATGTTAAATGCTCTTGTCTATATTATTATTCTTGCCCATTTTCATATTTATTTCTATGTCCATAGTACTTCCACTTGTTCATGTTTATTTATTTGTTCTTGTTCATGTTCTTTCTTATTTACTTTTCATACATGTACCTAGAAAAACTATATATGTGTTGCCATATAGTCATGATACTTTCATATAATTTTCACTACAAGAAAAAAGATCTTTAAAGATCAATTATTAATGTCGAGACAAAAAAAATGAGCATTAAAAATAGTCAATAGTGACAAGAAAAAAATATGGACATTATTAAATACATTATTAGCAAAAGAGAAAATTGTCCATCTCAAAAAAGTAAAGTCTGATCATTAAAAGTGATTATTAATGACATTAAATTTTATCATCATTAATTATTTATAAATTAAGATCAAGTAGGCATGCAATTAATATTTTATTTGGCGAGAATTAAACAATTCCCTCCACTAATTTCTCAAGCAACATTAATTTTTTTTTAAAAAAATAGTTTATGTATTTAGTTAACTTAATTACATGTGATAAAATCAATAGAAAGAAAAAAAGAAGAAACAACTTATAAAATTTCTCCCAAAATAATACATGTTGTAAAATTGAATAGAAAAACCCTAAGCTTCTTCCTCCTCCTCCTCACAATCCGTCTTTGGTTGATAGCGAGCTTCATCCATAAGCAACCCTTGGCTTTTGTCATAGCCATATCCCCCCCCCCCACGCGCTTGCGCCCGCTAGGATCCTGGTCTCCTACTGCCGCCGGATAGTCCCCGCTCATCGCACGCGTTCCAATCCACATTCTCCTCCGGCGGCGAACGCAGCAGCCTCCTTCTCCCCCTCCCCCGTGTGTGAGCGCCTGCCGTCGTCCCCCCGCGCACCAGCGTCCTGGTCCCCCCTCCCTGTCGCCACCAAACAACCACACAACCCGCCACTTGCTCCGTGAGCCCCCCCAGGATCCTGCCTCCGGACAGCGGCCCCCACAACCCCCCTCTCCACGCGCTAGTCCACCTTCACCTCTGGCGGCGGACTCACAACATCCTTCTCCCCCTCCCCCGGTGCGCGAGCGCTTGCCGTCCTTCTCGCCCCCACGCACGCCCGACAACGCAGCCCCCCAACCCCCACACACAATCGCCGCTCGCGTGAGCGCACCGCGCCCCCCTCCCCCCACGCTCGCACCCGCCAGATCCTGCCTCCCACTGCCGTTGAACAGCGGCCTCCTTGATGCATCTCAAATTTTGTATATTTTAACACATTAAGAAGTTGAAAATTGAATGATCATGCATCAATTATCTTATTTTTTATATAGAATATTATTCTTCTGAGTTATTTTGTGATTTACATGGTGTTTGCTGTGCAGGAGAAGAAAAATGGACCGTGTTACTTTGACACGGGCCATTTTTCAGTATGTCGCGTCACCACCAACACGGCCGGGGGAACTTCTGTCACGTGCTGATTGAAACGGTCCGTTTCGAGTTGACACGGGCCGCGTTGTATAACAAAGAGAACACGACCCGTGTCATGAGTGACACGGTCCGTGTTGACACCGATCGACGATTATAAAAAGACCTCCACTTCCACACCAAAGGGGGAGCAGAGAAGGAAATCATCCATTCAGATAGTCTTGCGGCTACTTTGTCTAGAGTCACATCTTAGAGTTATATTTTCTTGCTCCTCTTTTGTACTCTGAATTTTGGCTTTATAATGTTTAATTCTTCAGCAATGGAGTAATCTTCCTTTGTTGGTTTTACGTTGTTGAACTCCACTGTTATTTTGATGAAAGATTATTTTTTGAATATGAATGTTCTATTTGAATCAAATTTATTCTTGAACATCTCGTATCTCTCCCCTATCTACTCTGTGAGATTTAGTGGGGTGTGGATTTAGACTTACTCGGTTGATGAGTCTTTGAGATGAATCAATTATTTATGTTTTAATCCTTAAATATTTAGAGAACGATTTGGTTAACCTTTCTTCAAATATTTAATTGATAAACAGATAGGACATCTGGTTAGAGTCCTAATTTATATTATTTCCATCAAATGTGATTTTCTTACTCGATTAACAGTGGAGGAATGCTTAGTTAAATCAACATTTCTTCTAATTGGTATTTCTTTTTCTCGGATCTGTTCTTTGATTCTTCTCTGATTATCTTCTTAATTCATTTCTCTTAAAGAATTGTCATCTAGTAAGAGTGAGAGATAAAAGTCCTCGTGGGATCGATATCTTTTTACTACTTGTGCGATCGATATACTTGCCGGACTTTTCTACTCTATAAAAAAGTAGTCATCAAATTTTTAGCGCCGTTGCCGGGAACTTTTTCTATCTTTTTCTTACTACAGGTTACTATTTTTTTATTTTTATTTTTTTTCGAACATCCTGCGCAATCAAAACGGACTTCTATTCAGGAATTGACCGTGTCATCAGGAAACAGTCCGCATTTCCTGAAAAATGGCCCGCATTTTATTTTCTCCACGTACTTAAACACGGTCCGCGTTCACAATACACGGCCCATATTTTGTAGCCGAGCTCACGAACACGGTCCGTGTTTCGATCTTTATTTCGAAAAAAAAATTTTAGTCATCTAATTTTGTCAATAATTATTTCAAACTATTCTTGATTTAATTGTGCTCTGGAATCCTCGAATAAAACGATAAAGAAACATAACACCAGAAGATCGAAAGAACCACTTCTCTTCAATCCTGAAATAGAAAATTTTGCTAAACAGCGAAGAAAATTTATAAGGATCAAAGAGATGGCAGAAAATCATCAACAACAACAACAACCAGGAAATCAAATTCCAAATCCAAATTATCGGACGATGAGGGATTACACTATTGGTTAGATGAATCATGACCCATGGAGCATTACTCTTTCAGACATCAACACCAATTTCCAGATACAACATGGCACCCTTCAAATAGTGCAAGATGACGAATTTAGTGGAAATCAAGATGAAGATCCTTTTGGGCATGATAGGAAATTTATTCAATTGTGTTCTACTTTTAAATTTCATAATGTTTCTGATGATGCAGTTAGGTTGAGACTCTTTTCTTTCTCCTTGAGAGGGAAAGCAGCCACTTGGCTCCATACTCTACCCGAAGGAACAATCACAGACTGGAGAGAGATGCGGCAAAAATTCATCAACAAATATTGTCCGCCCCAGAAAGCAGCTCGACTAATTTCTGATGTCAAAACATTCTATCAACAAGACTCAGAAATCATGCATGAAGCATGGGAAAGGTTTAAAGAACTTGTATCTCGTTTTCCTTATAATGTACCACTTCATGAATAAATTCAATTTTTTTTATAATGTTGCTACTTTCACTGTACGAGATAAGATTGACACTTATGCAGGAAGTTCCATGAATGATAAATCTCCTGAAGAGATTTATAATATTATTGAAAATCTTGCTATGAATCATTGGCAAAATAACAGGAACAGAGAATCACCACGAAAGACAAGTGTCTATCAGATAGATGACAACACTCAACTTACGGCGCAAATAGAAGCCATGAATAAAAAAACGGAGACATTGATGAGTCGCATCAATAAAAAAGCCCCTGTTAAAGTCGTAGAACAAACTTGTGAATTCTGTAGTGAAGGGCACTCTACTTATGAATGCCCAATGGTCTCAAACTCTAATCCTTTTTCTTCCACTTCTTTTGAAAATGCTAATTATGTATCGAATAATAATTTTAGGAATAATCAAGGGGGCAATTATGGCGTCTATGGATTTGGGTTGAGAAATCAATCAAATTACTCTTGAGTACACCATCGAGGTGCCTCACCTCCAGGTTTTCAATCGCGCAACGATGACAAACCTCAAGCCGAACCAAAATTCAACCTGGAAGATGTATTGGCTAAATTTATCAAAATGGTGGATACAAAATTTGCAAATCAAGAAGCCTCAATTCGCAACATAGAAAATCAGGTGGGACAATTAGCTAACATGATTGCAGGTAGACAACTAGGTTCTCTTCCTATCAATACAGAAAAGAACCCGAGGGAAGAAGCGAAGACGGTCAAATTGAGAAGTGGTATGGAACTACCAGAACCAATACCAACTTCGACCCCAGATCAACCATCTTCAGCTCAACCATCTTCAAATCAACCTCCTACATCATCATCATCCAAAAAGGAGGTTACAAAACATCAGATTCCTGAAAAATTTGGAAACCTGCCATATCCTCAAAAATATCGGCAGGAACAATTAGATAAACAATTCTCTCATTTTTTGGAAATTTTTAAGCAAATTCATATTAACATCCCATTTCATGAAGCACTTAAACAGATGCCCGTATATGCCAAATTCATAAAAGATGTGCTCTCAAATAAACGAAAAATTGAGGAAACAGGCTTGATCCAATTAACAACTCAATATTGTTCCGTCTGCAAGAGAGATTTGCCGATAAAAGAAAAGGATCCAGGGAGTTTTACTATCTCCTGTACTATTGGAAAATTTTTTTGTTCCAAGGCACTATGTGACTTGGGTGCTAGTATTAATCTGATATCGTATTCAATTTTTTTAAAATTAGGTTATAGCGATCTTAAGGATACTTCAGTGATGCTCCAATTCGCAGATCAATCCATTAAAAAGCCTAAGGGTCTTTTAGAAGATGTTATTGTCAAAGTTGATAAATTTACATTCACAGCAGATTTCATCATCATGGATATGGATTCAGAAGCCGAAGCACCTATCATCTTAGGCAGACCATTTCTCGCTACCGATAACACGTTGATAGATGTCAAAAAGGGACATCTCACTTTAAAAGTGGAGAATGAAGAACTGTGTTTTAATATTTCTGATTCTCTCAAACGACCTTTAGATTTATCATCTTGTTATTCTATTGATACCTTTGAAGATGATGTTTCTGACGAATTTGAACAGGTAGTACCAGAAGTGATAATGGATCCTTACACAATCATTGAAGAATCAATGGATAACACTGAAGAAGAAATTGACTCAGATGAAAAAGAGTCAATACCTTTCAAGGAATCCGTCTTAGACAAGACAGACATACCTTCTCCACCACCAAACCCAGAACTCAAGAGCTTGCCAACTCATCTCAAATATGCTTTTCTCGAAAAAAATTCATTTCATGTGATCATTTCCTCTGAATTAACTGATATAATGGAAAACAAACTTCCACAGGTTCTCAGAAAACACAAAAAAGCCATTGCTTGGTCCATCAATGATATCAAGGGAATATCACCATCAATATGTATGCATAAGATTTTGATGGAAGAAAAAAGTAAACCAAGCACTCAATTTCAGCGTAGGTTAAACCCAACTCTGAAAGAGGTAGTAAAGAAAGAAGTAATCAAACTTCTCGATGCAGGTATCATTTACCCAATCTCTGATAGTCCTTGAATTAGCCCCGTACAAATAGTATAAAAAAAGGGGCATCACTATAATTACAAACAAGAAAAATGAGCTGGTACCTAGCAGGATAGTTTCAGGTTGGCGTGTGTGTATCGACTATCGCAAACTCAACGAAGCAACACGCAAGGATCATTTTCCTCTACCATTCATGGATCAAATGTTGGAACAAATAGCATGACATAGTTTTTATTATTTTCTAGATGGTTATTCAGGATACAATCAGATTGTTGTGGCGCCTCAAGATCAGGAGAAAACAACATTTACCTGTCCGTACGGAACTTTTGCCTATCGAAGGATGCCCTTTGGACTCTACAACGCACCGGCAACATTTCAAAGATGCATGATGACAATATTTACTGTTATGAATAAAAAGATTCTTGAAATCTTTATTGACGATTTTACTTTATTTGGTAACTCATTTGACAATTGTCTTAAAAATTTAACCTCGGTTTTGCAGCATTGTGAAGAAACAAATCTGGTACTAAACTAGAAAAAATGTCACTTCATGATGAAGGAAGCCATTGTCTTGGGCATAAGATTTCCGATAAATGAATCGAAGTAGACAAGGCCAAGGTGGATGTAATTGCAAATCTACCTCCGCCCACATTTGTAAAAGCTGTCCGGAGCTTTTTGGGTCATGCTGAATTTTATACAAGATTTATCAAGGATTTTTCCAAGATAGCCAAACCACTCACCAATCTTCTCGTCAAGGACACTAAGTTTCTTTTCAATTCTGATTGCATATTTGCTTTTACTACATTAAAAGAGAAACTTACATACACTCCCATTGTTATAGCCCCAGATTGGAGTCTTCCGTTCGAACTCATGTGCGACGCTAGTGATGGAACCATCGGTGCTGTATTAGGGCAAAGGCAGGACAAAATTTTTCGAGTCATCTACTATGCTAGCCGAACTCTAACTCCAACTCAGATGAATTATGCCACAACGGAAAAAGAATTTCTAGCTGTCATTTTTACTTTTGATAAATTCCGATCTTATTTAATATGCTCACAAGTTATTGTCTACACTGTTAGTATTTTGTCTTGGCATGATTTCATGAATCATCCACTACCAGCATACCACTATGCACTTACTAAAGTGCATCTTGTCTTGGCCATTAGTCACGACTGCTTTGTTGCATGGGTACTACAATTTTGTCTTTTTCCTCTACTATCATGATGACAATAATCAATAATCTTGTGTTTATGTACACTGCCTAGTTAACATTGGAATCTTGCAGGTAAAGTTGTTTTATGAAATTACTATTTAATACTTTTTCTTTTTATATATAAAACATCTCATGACAAAAAAAGAAGCCAAACATCGACTACTCAGGTGGATTCTTCTTTTACAAGAATTTGACGTAGAGGTTAGAGGTAAGAAGGGGACCAAGAACGTCGTAGCTGATCATTTATCTCGTTTGGAAGTTTCTCCAATTAAGGAAACCGATATATTTGAAGAATTTCTGGATGAGAAAATCTTTTATATCAATTCTTGTGATAAAGTAAAAATAATTGAGAAGTCACCTTAGTTTGCTGATTTTGCAAATTTTCTTGTAGGAAATTGGCTCCCTACAGGATGGACATCACAACAAAAGAAAAAATTCTTTTCAGATGTGAAACACTACTTGTGGGAAGATCCATATCTTTTTAAGGTTTGTGCAGATCAAGTAATCAGACGTTGCGTCCCCGAATCTGAATTCAATAGCATTCTTACACATTGCCACACAAGGGAAGCTGGAGGCCACTTCGGTTCCAATCGAACAGCTGCAAAAATCTTGTAAAGTGGATTTTATTGGCCCACTATTTTTAAAAATGCTCAAATTTTCTGTAAGTCATGTGATCAATGTCAAAAGACGGGTAACATCTCGAAACTTCATGAAATGTCCCAAAATAGTATGTTATATTGTGATATTTTTGATGTTTGGGGAATTGACTTTTGGGACCCTTCCCAAAGTCATTTAATAACGAGTACATTTTGGTTGCTATAGATTATGCATCTAAGTGGGTAGAGGCGATTGCCTCTCCTACTAATGATGCAAAGGTGGTGGTCAAGTTTTTTAAAAAGAATATTTTTACTAGATTTGGCACACCTAGAACTATAATAAGTGATAATGGCACTCATTTTTGTAATAAATTATTTGCAGGACTTTTGACGAAATTTGGAGTTACACATAAACTCAGCACTCCATATCACGCGCAAACATGCGGTCAAGTTGAGATATCTAATAGGGAAATAAAATGCATTTTGGAAAAAACTGTGAATTTCTCTAGAAAGAATTGGTCTGTTAAATTAGATGATGCTTTGTGAGCCTATCGTACTGTTTTTAAAACTCCTATTGGAATGTCACCATATAGACTTGTGTTTGGTAAGGCATGTCATTTACCTGTTGAATTAGAGCATAAACCTTGTTGGGCTACTAAATTTCTTAATTTTGAGCCTACAGAAACAAGAAAGGAAAGGTTACTCAAGCTGAATGAACTAGAAGAACTACGAAGTAATGCTTATGAAAATAACAAATTATATAAGGAGCGCACAAAAAATTGGCATGATCAACGCATACAAACTAGGAGTTTTCAACCTGGTCAACAAGTTCTCTTATATGACAGTAGACTTAGACTTTTTTCAAGTAAACTTAAGTCTAGATGGACGGGCCCCTTTCTTATAGTCTCCTCATCACCTTTTGGAGTTGTTGAAATTTGCACCATGGACAAAAGCATCAATTCAAAGTCAATGGACAACGTCTTAAGAACTATATAGGTGGTGTTCATCACGAGGAAGTTGATTTCATTATCCTTGCTAATCCATGAGTATGACTAAGTCAAGCTGAAGACTATAAATCAGAACTATTCTGGCTAATTTTTATTTTCAGAAAAAAATCAATAAATATATATAGCTATATTTTTTTACACGACTGGAGAACCGTGTCCCCCATTTACTAACAAAGTTGCTTGATTTGTGCAGAATTTTGACATAACACGGATCGTATTTTGCCAACACGGGCCGTGTAATGCAAACGCATAAGTGCAAAACAACTGTCAAGCATTCAGCAACACGGCCCGTGTTTCTACAGCACGAGCCGTGTTGCTCCTCGAAATCGTAACAAAAAAAGTCAAACACGGACCGTTTGACAGAAAAACGGTTCGTGTTGTAGTGGGATACGCGAACCCGCCACCTACCTGCATTTACAACGCGACCCGAGTCGCTATAAGACGCCCCGAGTCGGATCGTCCCCACACCCATCTCCGATCATCTCCTCCGCCGCCGTCAACGTCCGCGCTCGCCGCTGTCAACATCCGCCACCATCCGCGCTCGCCGCCGAACCGAACCACCTCTGGCTTCGCCAGCTTAACCGTTTTCTTCCTCTTCTCCGCTGCTGTCGGCAAGATCGCCGCCGTCCACAAGTCCGCTGCCGTCGGCAAGTTCGCCGCCGTCCGCAAGTCCGCCGCCGTCTGCACCGATCCACCTCACAGCCGGCTTCTTGTGCGGGGATTCTTCGCCGGCCTCTTCTCCTAGTTCACGACGACCTCCATTCACCGAGAACGACATCGACTTTTTAAAAAAACTCCGACAACAAATTTGCAGTAAAACGGATCGTGTTTCTGCAACACCGACCATTTCCCTCAAATAACACGATCCGTGTTGTCTTCCTTCAACACACAGGCCATTTTACTTTTACATGGTCCTTTTTTTTCATCATGGCAGCGCCACGCATAGTCTCCATGGATTTTGAGGAGATCGGTTTGGACGCCCCCGAGCCTACCATGATACCGCGGCCCCCATATGTTGATTATAGAGATGATGATCAAGCCCGTGCTTTGATGAGGCTTCGTCGACTGGAATCAACGGCCACAAAATTTGCTTGCCCCTGTTTCATGCATGACACTAATATTACTGATGATATTTTGATTCTTTTTGGATGCATAGGGATGGCAGAGTTTATACTAAAAAATTGGCCGACATATGATCGAGTGGCTTTGGAATTTCTAAGTTCATTTCAGATGATGCACACAAGCTTTGCAGGAGAAGCGCCAGAGCAAATTTTTTTTCAGGATGTACAACGATGACTACACCATTGGTATGTCTGAGTTCTGTGAATTTTACAGTTTGCCAGTAATTGAGAACACCCCTGACACTTCAGCTTTTGATGCCACATCTTTCTGGTTTGCTATCACGGGTGAGAATACTCTTAACTTAGCTCGTACTAAAGCCAGTCAGATTCAGAATCCAGTATTTCGTTATGTGCATCGAATTTTGTCTAACATTATTTGTGGACAAGGAGACAGTGAAGGAGCTGTTAATGAAACAAAACTTCTTTTTTTATGGGCTATGGTGGAAAATGTGCATATCAATGTTGCAGCATATTTGGCTCACAACTTTGAAAAACATTCCACGAAGAAGAAAAGGGCGCATTGTCATAGGAGATTTGATCACACCCATTGCACTTCACTTTAATTTATACTTAGAATTCAATGTGGTAAAAAATGCTTCATTCCTTGATCGAAGCAAGGCAGTACATATGATACTAATCACACTGAGGAATAATAGATTCTTCTTTACTTTTAGAGGCAGAATTGATAAGATCCCCTGTGCAAATCGGGCTAGAATTACACTTTTGACAGGGCTAATTGGTTATACTTTCCACCTTTAGCCATTCCACTTGACGCTGAGGAACCACTTGAGGACGAGCCAGTACCCCAGCCATCATAGGACGGTGCAGAACCTTCACAGTTTCCAGTTTACCCACCGCCTCCTACATCAGCTCCTCCTTCTGGTAGTTTTGACTTTTCTCCATGGCAGACACAAATAGATGCCATACGAACATATCAAACACGGTATCATTTATTAGTCATGGATCAATTGAATCGTATGCATGTTGCAGCCCAGGAGGATAGAGCATTACTTTATCGCCTTGTAGAGGATGTCGCCAGGATCGATCGAGATGTTCGTCAGATAGTCCGACACCACCAGATTCCTCCAGATCCAGTTGATAGCACCTTTCCACCTCCACCACCAGAGTTTGATTAGCAGGGTTGTGTCTTTCACTTCTGATCTTTTGTTATGTCTTTTTGCTATTTCGATGTACGCAAACTCGTCCGACTGGTTGAACACTGAGACAATGTTTATTTCAAGTTCGGGGGTTGCACATGCATTTCATATTTCTTGCATCAAGATAATTATCTATTTTTCAAAATTATGAGAAAGATATCTCGCTCATCACTATTCACAGAGTTTTCCATATTTCCTTGTTCTTCATCGACGATTTCAAGAAAATCTCGTTGCTTATGAAAATTTTTATCAAAAGTTTTCTTTTTTTTTTATTTATCACCTTAGTATTGGGTTTTTGGATAAGAAGTTGGAGCTGATTCGAATTATTTTGCTTTGACGATCTTTATCTGTTAGTCTCTTCTAAATTTTTCAAAACAGTTTTTTTTGAATAAATATATTGAGCAGAAAAAAATTAACTTCTAAAAAGAAGTTGAATAAAATGTTTATCTCTGGCACCTTAGTGTGTTTGGGCCATTAGATCCGTTGGGGATTCTTGCCTGACGACCTATGACCAACTGGTTTAGAATCCGTCGATCAAAAACCTTTTACATGAACCACTTTGAGCAAGATGGAGGAAACAGAAAAGAAAAAAAAAGAGAAAAAAGCTCATTTAATATTTATTCAAAATTTAGACTTTTTGTTTTTTTAGCTGAGACTAATTGTTCATTGATTTAAAAAGGTCTTAGCATCATATATTCTTTGAAGCAGGAATTATTTGGCAAGAGAAGAGGTACTCTGGCGATAATTGAAAAAAATTAAACAATGAGAAGAGAAAAGTATTAGTAATTTGATGAAGATCATATCTTATCTTGAATCTTACTTGAGGACAAGTAAATATTCAAACTTGGGGATTGTGATGCATGCTAAAATTTTGTATATTTTAACACATTAAGAAGTTGAAAATTGAATGATCATGCATCAATTATCTTATTTTTTATATAGAATATTATTCTTCTGAGTTATTTTGTGATTTACATGGTGTTTGCTATGCAGAAGAAGAAAAACGGACCGTGTTACTTTGACACGAGCCATATTTCAGTATGTCGCATCACCACCAACACGGCCGGGGGAACTTCTGTCACGTGTTGATTGAAACGGTCCGTTTCGAGTTGACACGGACCGCGTTGTATAACAAAGAGAACACGGCACGTGTCATGAGTGACACGGTCCGTGTTGACACCGATCGGCGATTATAAAAGGACCTCCACTTCCACACCAAAGGGGGGAGCAGAGAAGGAAATCATCCATTCAGATAGTCTTGTGGCTACTTTGTCTAGAGTCACGTCTTAGAGTTTTATTTTCTTGCTCCTCTTTTGTACTCTGAATTTTGACTTTATAATGTTTAATTATTCAGCAATGGAGTAATGTTCCTTTGTTGGTTTTACGTTGTTGAACTCTGTTATTTTGATGAAAGATTATTTTCTGAATATGAATGTTCTGTTTGAATCAAATTTATTCTTGAACATCTCGTATCTCTCCCCTATCTACTCTGTGAGATTTAGTGGGGTGTGGACTTAGACTTACTCGGTTGAGGAGTCTTTGAGATGAATCAATCATTTATGTTTTAATCCTTAAATATTTGGAGAACGATTTGGTTAAACTTTCTTCAAATATTTAATTGATAAACAGATAGGACATCTGGTTAGAGTCCTAATTTATATTATTTCCATCAAATGTGATTTTCTTACTCGATTAACAGTGGAGGAATGCTTAGTTAAACCAACATTTCTTCTAATTGGTATTTTTTTTTCTTCGATCTGTTCCTTGTTTCCTCTCTGATTATCTTCTTAATTCATTTCTCTTAAAGAATTGTCATCTAGTAAGAGTGAGAGATAAAAGTCCTTGTGGGATCGATATCTTTTTACTACTTGTGCGATCGATATACTTGCCGGACTTTTCTACTCTATAGAAAAGTAGTCATCACTCCTACCCCTATGCGCGAGCGCCTGTCGTCCTCCCCTGTTCCCCCTTCCCCGCCCCCGTGTGCCAGTATCCTGGTCCCCTCTCTCCGTCAAGATCTTGGTCTCCTACTACCGCCGGACAGCTCCCCCACTGTTGCGCGCTCCAATCCCCCTTCCCCTCCGCCGGCGGCGGATGCACCAACGTCCCCCCCCCCCCCCCCCCCACCGCCGCGTGTGCGCCATTCTCCCCCTTCCCCGCCACCACTGGCAGAAGCGCCCCTCCCTCTGTGTCGGGGCATCATATTTTTAGCATTCAGTGCATTTTTGCAACTTAATGTGAAATTTGTGCTTTTGTTGTGGTAGGAAAAAATTTGTTTAGTAGATCAACCTTGCTATTATGTTGATCTTTTTTTATATTTAGTTACTCTGTTTTGTTAGATGGTCAACCTCTTCTGAAATCTAGAGATTCATTTGGTGTAATAAGCTTTATGTAACATGGAAAAGAGAAGGCTTCATTCAGTTATTAGAGATAATTCAGACATTTAATGTTTTCTACATTGTAGTAAAAGCATTCTTTTATGGATTGCCAAATTGATTCTCCTTCTCAGGATTGAGGTACTTGGTTTTAGTTATTTGTTGATTTGTTTTGTCAATCTCTCTTAATTTATCTACAGGTAGATAGATTGTTTGAAGAATTGTTTATTTTTATTTCTCCTTTTATCATTATTTATATTTGTCATTCATATTTTAGTTTCTTCTTGCATGGAGAAGTAAAAGAGCTTCTCTTCTAAAGTTTAATTTTTATTAAAATCCAAAATTTGGGTTAACAAGTACGACTTAGAGTACAATTATCCAACGTGCATAAAGTACTTTTGAGAGTCTAGTTTCTTTTCCTAATTTGTTCTAAAACATAATTTCTTAGAACTTTCTTTTAGTTTGGTTTTGATCCTATTATCAAATTTTATATTTATACTGCCAATTATTTTGTAGAACTACATATGAAGCATGCATAAACGTTTGGGAGAGGCATTTCACATTTCTAGTTTTTTTAGAATTTTTTCGTTAAAATCCCTTGAACTATAAGTTATTTCTGAACACACTCTTAAACTTTAAACTTTTGAAATACCCACTTAATTTTCCTCAAATATTGAAGCTTTTTCCACTTTAGCCCAATGTCAAATTTTTAGCAAGATAGGATCAGACAATGAAAACTAAGTGGTTTGTTTCATTGTATATTCTTTCTTAAATTGCCTTATTTATTTATAAGTTATTGCTTTTCATTTTGTTGTTAATTCAATACTCATTACATATTTATTAAAAAATCTTATGTATTTTGTGAACTTCACATATTTTGAAGATATGGAAATAAAGACATGAGCTCAAACTAGTTATTTTGCTTTTAGGATAGTGTAAGCATTTTTCTGGAGAGAAGGAACAAGATTGATGGCTTAAAAATTTTGAATGCTAAATGTTATTGATCTTGACTACCGTGAACATTTGTTTCCTTGGATAATTGTTCTTTTTTTTGAAGTTATAAGAACCATCCATTGTGGTAAATTAATTTAACTTTTGTATTAAAGTTTGTAAGTTTGTTTTTAGTTGAATGATTGCTGAGAAAGTTTGAATGATTGAAAGATTCTTGTCTAATCAACATTACATACTTGAACATGATTAATAATTCTAATTCCTATTTCATATATAAATGAATCTAACTAGAAATTTGTATAACTAATCTGGATTTGCTTAGGACCTTTATCAACATAATATAGGGGTCATATGAAGTCTAAGACGCAAAAAGTGTTATGGGTCCCTACTTATCAATATAAACATATAAGATAATTCATTAAACCCCTATCTTGGTGAATCAATAGAATCACATGAGTCATATGAATAAATCATAACTTAAATATGCTTGATTTCATATCATCTCACACCTACTTGTTGTGTGAGTCAGATCCTTTAATTACTCTTATAATTTCCTAATTTCTTTCTTAAATTTACATCTCTTTGCAACTGATATGTCCATTCATTTTCCTCTTCATACTGCTGCAGTCAGCAGAAGAGGTCCGTGAATAAAGTGATCATGAAAGAGATGGATAACATAAATTATAAGAAACATAATCGTTTCTTATATTTTATTCTTTAAATATCTATAAGACTCATTCTTCACGTAGGTATATTTATCCACATGCTTGTTACTTATTCTTTCCCGCTTTTCGTAACATTTATAACCCTTCTTCGTATAATCACTAATATCATTTACCTTTATAACGCTATCATGCAGAATAACCTCCTTAGGGATCAACCACTCATATGAAATATATATATGAATACATCAATAAAGAATAACATAAAGCAAGAAAGATCTTACTTGTACTTTACGGTGGAGGGTGTGGCGACTGCTCGGCGAAAGCACATGAACCTTTACTATACTATCTTATACAATAGGACGTCAAGAGAGTCCTGACTTTAGGCTCTGATACCATAAATGTAACGCCCCCAAATCGACCCCCACCACGTGACGAAGACCAATCTGGAGACGCTACGACATGCTATGACTTTGACCATAATATTGATCGTATCTCAGTCAGGAACCGAGACACATCAGCGAAAGAAAAGAAATAAATATAAAAGATAACTTTAATTTGCGAAGTCTAAAAGTGACTATATCATATCTAAGAATAAAATAAGTTTTACATCATGAATCTAAAATGCGAAAGGTAAATAAAAACTAATAAACACTCTAAAAACCCTATGGTTCATGTGATGTCATATCGTCAGAGCTTCATCACCACACGCCTACTCCACCACGTCACTGACCTGGTCCTGTGGAAATCAGACACAGGGGAGGAAGTCCTCCCGTAAGCTTTACAGCCTAGTGGGGAACCATATGATATACAAAGCATGACATGAATATAATAATCAGCGATAAATAATCATGCTTAACTTGAACGTGAAAGGATACTTATATAAATCATAATAAGAATAATCATAATCAAAATAGAAGGATATCATGAGAATCAATCATGCTTAGTAATCATGGAATCTTGGCATACTTGTCTTGACTTGAACATGCTTCTTGGTCTTGAATTATTATTAAAATCAGGGTGACTTTAGGTGCTTTTAATTCTTGGAGTATGCCGAGCAAACGATACGGCCTTGTGAGGGTCAATGGGTAATCAAACCATGACCAAGGGAGCGACTCTTATCTTGATGCACTTGGCTTGGACTAGCAACCCATCATTAATTTTTCATCTGAACTTATTAATCACTTTTAGTAACTTGTCATTCTTTGTATCATAGGATGAAGGTGATATGATTGATATGAGGTAAATCAGGACAAATAGTTCATGTTGGAAACATAAGGCAATTAATAATGTTCATATCAAAATAAGGGAAGACATGGATGAAAAATCAAGGCTGTTTTGTGGCCTGGCACGGCCGTGACATCATAGTGGCATGACCGTGCCGATTTGGATGACAGGATACATAGGTGGTGGCACGGGCGTGCCATAAGAGGGCATGACCGTGATAGAGGGTAAGATCGATCGATCGATTCAAGAGTCGATCGACCGATTATCCCGCGTACGTTTAGGCTAGTCATGGCACGGCCGTGCCGGAAGGATGGCACGGCCATGACCGGTTGAGCACTCGATCGACCGGCATCGGCCGACCTTTTACTTAGGTTTCATCGAGTCATGACACGGGCGTACCGGCAGGGTGGCACGACCGTGCCGGTAATGGCACGGGTGTGCACAGGGTGTGGAACGGCCATAACACTAATGGCACGGGCGTGCCAGAGGGTGGCACGACCGTGACAACGACAGATTCCAGCCAGTTTCAATCCGAAAATCACATGAATCCCTAACATACTTTTATTATACACTAAATTCTACATCCTAGCAATCACTAAGGCAAAATAGAACAACCAGAATTAATTCAAACAGTGAGCAACTCAGGAATCAAGCAATCATTCAATAATCAAACAAAACCCTAAAACTTCTTCTTGATCCTTTTCGTTTCATAATTAATTAGAGCATGGATTAGGATAATGCAGAGGTCATGCAATGTGATTTCGATTCACCCACCTCTATTCGCGATTAATTTCTCTTTTCGTTCATCGGAAATTGGTTAATGGCGCCCTCCCCTGTTCTTCCCTGTTCCTCCTCATGGTTGCCTTCTGTAGCAATTCCAGAAAGGCGTAAGACGAACAGAACCAGAAGTGATAGGAGAAGGGAAAAGGGTTTACACTACTTGCAATTTGAGACGAAGGAAAAATCGTTTTCTGTTCGTGCTTTGCACCGGAAGTAGAGGGCGAACCTATTTGCCTCTGCACGTACGGGGAGAACGAGAGGTTGATAGGGGAAGAGGCCGTGAGGGTTTAGGAGCCAAACTATTTAATTCCTCTCTTATTTGATTTTGAGTATTTATCTCATCTAATAAGATTTCTTTCCTACTTAGATTTGATCTACTTCTCCTATTGGTCTAAACCTTATGTTTCTAACCGGCCTCTCCTATTTCAATTGGGATTTGCATTTAAATTTTTCTTTTATCTTTTGCTGGCTGTTACGGTTTTAAATTCTTTATTTCTCTTTTTTTTTGTTGGTTGTTACACGTACTTTCTTAATGAGGTGTAGCACTTAGTATCGGGACACTTTCAACCCCAATAGGGTTATCGCTGATTAGACCAAAGACCAAGGTTAAGGGTATTTTATTTGACCATCTATGTCAAAATTTTATACCGCAATATGAAAGTGTCCTGTGCAATTAGTAATTATGATTCTCACATTTTTCATCTTTTATCTTTTACCTAATCATTTTTTTTCAATTTTCAATTTATCATGCATCAATTCAGGGACAAAAAGATCAATTGACACTATTGCAAATCAATAAAAAAATGATTTTGAATACCCTGTAGAATCACTACAAACACATATGGTTTATATTCACAAATTAATAACCACAACATGTTAGTTTGTGGTAATAATCATGTCTTATAGTCACGATTATTATTTTTGTAAGTATTGATGAATTTCTAGCCATAAATAATTTATGTCATGCTAATAATGGTTTAGCGATTGTTACAAAAATTTATTCTGTGGCAAATAATATAAGTAATTGCCACAAATTTAATTTTCATAATAAACTATATTCTTTATCATCAATATTAGTCACAAAAAATTCATAACTAATTGTTGAATGCACCATTATATATTTGTTACATTTTCAAAATTTGCGACAAATGATATGTAAAATTTATGTAAAAACTTGATGTGTGACTAATACTTTATTAATATTCAAGAAATATAATTTTAACAATACTAATAGTACACACAAAAAATGTTTTGTTGATAAAATTACATTAATAATTGTTATTGTTTTACATTGAACCTAAAAGTTGTACGATTTAATTAATCACCTAATTTATTTAACGATAATATTATTTAAAAAATTAAATTAAAATAAAAAAACTATAATTATATTTTAAGTTATCATATTATTTATAAAAGATAAAGTAAATATCTTATATGTTCAATTTTAATAACTATTTATGTTAATACTTAGATGATAAACTAAATTCTTTGATTTTTATTTTTATGTATCTCTAACTTTTTAAAATTATTTAACTTTGATTAAATAAATGATTAAAATACAATGATTATATATACACATATTTATATCTTGTCACATTATTTTTTATTTCTTCAAATAGACAATTAAATACAAATAAAAAGTATTTATTATTCTAAGATAATATTATATGGGCTTTCCCTCTTACCGTCAAAGAAAACACTAATTTTCATATAACTATAGGATAAGGCATAAATATTTTATTTTAACCTAATTTTGTTTTCTCCCGACATCCTATTCATCTTTTCTCGTCTTCAGGTCTCACGTCATCTTTTGGGTCTCATGTATGTATGCCTTCTACATCTACGTCTGCATCTTCTCGTCTCAGCCACGTCTCCATGTTCTTGTCTCAACCTAGAACGGGCCGCTCTGCACAGCCACATCCCTGCCACCGCCTTAGGGGCGATTGCGGGAGCCGCCTCTGCGTGTGAGGCAGTCGTCGAGTCCCTCCTCCATGCACGTGGCAGCCGTCGAGCTGCCTCTTGCTATGTGGGTGACCACCGAAGCGCAGGGGAGGCCATCGATGGTCGCCTCTGTGTGTGAGGCGGCTTACCGACCCCCTCTCGCACGGGGGCGATCGTATGGGGTCACCTCCACGCACAAGGCTGCTCGACGGCCATGTCTCGCCTAGGGGCGACCACCGATGGCCTCCTCTGCACTCCGGAGGACGCCTCTACGCGAGATCCGCTGGGCAGCCATCAGGGGCTTCCTCTGCGCACAAAGCAGCCGTCGAGCTGCCTCTCGCTTCGGGTCAGCGTCAAGGGCTGCCTCCTCACACAAGACGACCATTGAGCCACCTCTCATGCGGAAGCAGCCCCCGGACGGCCATCCTTGCTCGTGAGGCGGGCATTGAGATGCCTCTCACGCGGAAATGTCCATCGACGGCCTCCTCTGCATGCGGATGGTCGCCTCTGCGTGAGAGGCGGCTCACCGCCTGCCCCTCGCAATGGGGCGGCCATCGGAGGCTGCCTCCGACGCCTCCCTTGCGTGAGAAGGCAGAGTTGGGGGCATGCTTTTTTTTTTGGTGCTCCTTTTCTGGTTGATCAATCGAATTTTTAGTTAGTCCTGGCATATTTTAATGTTTAGAGATTATAAAGATACGAATACAATGTTGTGCTTAATAAAATAACATGTAGCCAAAATAATTTTCCTTCTCATGTACGAATTATTTTTTCTTATTCAATTAGTTTTTATATTGTTATTTAAATTATCATAGTTATATTCTTTTCGTGTCATTTGGCTTATTCAAGAATTTTAAAAATTAATCCACATATTATGAATTATTTTAATATGTAACAATTTTTTTATTAGTTGCACACATTTTTTTTAATCTTATAAGAAAAGTAAATAATTTATTTTATGAATGCTTTCATTTTTATGCAGCTCACAACCTTCATGAGATTTATTTGAATTTGCAAATTCTTGCTTCTTCAACGAAAAAAAAATTGAATTCTTTGTTGTTGGTAAACTCTTTTTATGCAAATATGCTAACAAAATCCTCCTGAGGCCACGTATGCTTTATTTTCTTTGGCAATCGGTACAATGGATGCATTAGTAATATAATCACATTGAAAGGAAGGGAGGAAATGCATTAGCACTTAGAAATTCTTATGTTGGTGTCTCGCAGTGTAAACTAATATGCAGTCATTTTTTAGATGAAAAATTTTAGGTATGACTTACTATTTTATATACTAATTGTGATTTTTTTAAGTATACTTTTTGTTATTATATTATTACCATTTGAATATGTATTGTTTAACTAGAAACAAAGTGAGGTTAATTCTAACAACCGTAAAAATCTAGTCATCATTGCGGAAGTTTGAAGTCTTTTCTCCATCATTTTCGAGATGGTATGTGATTCATTACCAATTAAGGTATATATATTCTTTGGATAAAATGGAGGTGTCCATCATTTAAAGGACATTATGTCTGCCCTTGGATTAAAAATTTATGAATGATGTTTGATCCATTTATGCTAAAGTAATTTTAGTATGATATTTATTCCTATCATTTTATATTAGTTTACATCATTAATTAATTTTATTATGTAGATTTAATTCCTTTTCTTGTATGATATGTAATATTACATTGTCGTAATTCCTTATTGTTTGTCTATTATACAACAAGATTCTACTAATATTATAGGTGGCGAAATTAAGATGTAAAAGCATGTTCATTTCAAAGAAGGGAAATGATGGACTCAAGCCAAAGAAAAATATGTATGCCCAATTTATAATTGTGAATATATATATATATATATTACCATCTTATTTTAAACTACTTTTCAGTTGATTTATTTTATAGGATGCTATGGTTGCTGTACAAGCTAAGGTCATGGAAGTTGTTGTACAATCTGGAGTAGAACCATCAATGCCAAAAAAAAAATTTCAACAAGTAATGAGTATAAAACCAGAATATTATCGAGGTTTTAGGTTATGGTGTGTGTCCTCCTCTAAGAATTAATATTGGCATACAAGAACAATTGGAAGAAGAGAGGAGACGAAGTGATGAAGTTGAGAAAAGTTTTGAAAAACATTTGCAACTTATAAAATTTGAACAAACACTTATTCAATCTCAAAAAGAAGAAATTCAAGATCAACAACAAAAGATGAGTGCGATGGTGGATTGTCAAAGAAAGATGGAAGAGAAGTTGGAAGCTTTCTTTCAATTATAAAAGTTAGATTGTATTTTTCAAAATTGATTTTTATATTGCTATGTCATAGAATTCTTTAATAATGTAGTTGGTATTTTTTTAATATTTTTATTCTGCATGGATTATTGTCATTGGATCCTATGATTAATGAGCATGAAAATTTACAAAAAAATTATATATATATATCATTTCAATTTATCTTTTATGGAATGTGTCTAGCTAATTTTTTTATGTATTTTCATGTAAATAAGTATATATAAAATTATTTTTACCTACAAAATAATTTGTAATTAATAATTAAAAATGATCAATTCTTTTTAATTTCGTATTACAAATTTTTTTTGCTATGTATCATAAAAATTCTACTCATAACAGTTACATATTGTTTGTGGAAACAAAATATGCTAGTAACCACAAATATAATTAGCCATGAAAGTCAATCAATAATGCCCATGAAACTTTCCTTGTCAATATCGACATATTTGTCGTGAAAATATTTAATACTTACATAAATATTTGTGGTTACTATGATATTTATAACCATAAAAATAACTTTTGTGGTTATTGATTAGTTGCGACATCATCAATATCCCCGAGTTGCTGCCACAATTTTATTCATGATGAATAACTTA
This sequence comes from Pontederia crassipes, assembly GCA_030549335.1. Taxonomy (NCBI): domain Eukaryota; kingdom Viridiplantae; phylum Streptophyta; class Magnoliopsida; order Commelinales; family Pontederiaceae; genus Pontederia; species Pontederia crassipes. The sequence continues at coordinate 25,465,100 of CM060189.1, read as the reverse complement.
TAATCACGATATTTGAGCTTATACTCATGAAATAATTTATAACTAGAAATCAAGTTTGTTGTAATGTTCAGGCTAGAGTGAATTGGACGGGATTTGGTATCAACTCGGGTTGGGTAGCCACATTATGGGTCAGGTTTTGTGAAATATGACTTTAATCTATTTTGTATGGAAACCCAGTTTGGGTTCGAGATACCTCGAGTCAAGTACGATCGAATCAATTCCTCTTATATTTGACAATGAAAACTTGGGTCGAATATGATCGGAACTCGGGTCGAATAGTTCAATGAAGTCAAACACGCACTATTTGTCGGCCCGGGTCGGATCCTTTGGAGCTCGGGTTGGGTTTAGACCAAATTCGGGTCGAATTTGATTCACGCCGCATCAAGTTTACATATTCATTCAAAAACCCAATACGAGTTTTCCAGATCGAATCGAGCTCCTGTACGTAGGAAGTCCAATTGTCGATACTTGCCCTAATTTTTCTATCAATCTTTTTCAACATGAAACCAAAAGGAATATATTCTTGGATCATCAGAGAATATATGCGTATTAATTTATCTTCTTAAACTTGATAATATATATTAATAAACTATATCTAAAAGTGAATCCTACATTAGCACATAACAAAAAAAATTGTTCAAGCATAACTTCTTGAACTTCGTACTTTAGGCACATTTTTCAAGGAGATGATGAGTCCAACATCATTGGACAAAAGGAATAACCACGAAGGGAGTAGTCGCACATGCACATAGAGAAGGGAGAAAACCTAGGATGAAATTGGAGGAAAAAAATACAAACATGAAAACAAAAGAAAGATGACTTGAAAGAGACCATTGAGGTCTTATTATACAAAAAAGAACATTAAGTTCTAATCTAAGTAGAACTCTTAATCATATTTCTGATGCATAATTTATCTTTTATTTTTTACGAACTTTCATAAATTAAATAAATAATTAATATAATTATTTCTTGATTTTTAGATTTAAAATACTAATTTTTATTATTTTATTTTATTGAATATTTTTAACATATAAACCCCTAATTTAAGTCTCATTATGAATTCTAAATTTATTTACACTCCAAACATGATTCCTAATTCTCTTCTAATTATTTTTTCTTTATACTACCTCTCCTAAACATAATTATTCCTAAAATTTTGAAATTAGATAAATAAATATTATTCACATGTTTTAACTTTTGAAATAAAATAATAACATAATATTATTTTATCCTTTAGATATTTTTAGACATAAACTCTTATTTATTTATTTTTTGAGAATGAAAAATGATGATTATCCACTTGTTAACCATCCAGCTCACTTTAATTAAAACATTTAAAGGTAGGGATACAATTCCTGCCAAAAGGGATGTGGTCCCGGGTACACAAGATACTAATATTACAAGGAAAAGTTATCACCACCCAAAATCTAACCCACTAGGCACCAATCTTGGTCAAAGTCCTGATGTAATTTTTTTCTGCACCACCATAAAACACCACCATATTCCTTTGTAGACAAATTACCCACAATGTCGCACAGATTATTTTCACCTCCCTTTTGGATCTGTATATGATCATATCAGTTTGTAGTCCCCCTCTTCTAAATGAAATCCAGAAATCACCCTCCCAAGATGTCGAGATATTGTAAATATTCAGCATGGACCATACTTGACGCGATCTTGTACACTAGAAAAACATGTGCTCAATGTTCTCATCCGCATCATGACACATGCTGCACGTCGAGGACGATCTCACCAGCCACTTTGCTATGAGAATTCTACCACTCCTAAGTTTCCATAAGAAAATCCTGATATTTAAAGGAACCCTCGCTTGTCAGATCCTCTCACAGTCAGCCAGGAAGTTTTCATCACTGCAATGCGATTGACCTAGCAACATCCTATAGGAAAATCTGACCCCAAAGTTGTCGTTGTTCCAAATCATGAAATTAATAGGATAAGTTGTAGAGATTGCATTGAGAAGTTCTAGAAGCTCTTTAGTTCTCCGATTAGAAAGAGGGGTGGAGAAACATGGCACTGGCAGCCCTATGTCCACCAGACACTGGCAATGGTGCTCTCCTTGTCGCGAGCGATTTTAAACGATCTAGGAGATCTCAAGGTCAAGGAACCAAATTGTAGCCAGTCATCTTTCTAAAAGGGGGATTTCTTGCTTAGGCCAAATTGAGGTTTGAAATATGGTCTTGTTTTTTGTGGGGTAAAAGATACATCTCTCCAAAAGGATGACACTCAGTGTCGTAGGAGACTCTCGTCCCACGTCCTTCTCCCATGACATGACATATGTTAATTATTTCAAACATTAAACCCTTATTCACAGCCATGATCTGATAGCCCTTCTTGCACAGTAATGTCTCGTTGAAAACTTGTAGCTCTAGAATGCCTAGATCGCCTTCCTTCTTTAGTCTACAAATACTCTGCTAGTCCATCGAGTGAATGGATCTATTTTTGCCATTTGCATTTTTCCAATAGAAATTCCTTCTCATGATTTCCATTCGTTGCTCAATCTTTCTGGGAAGCGGAAGAACCAACATGAAATATGTTGGTAATGCTGATAGGACTAAATTAAGTAGGATCAAACATTCCCCTCTGGATAGGAGTCTCGCCTTCCAATTCTGTAATTTGGATTCCATCTGACTGATGATATAATTCCACCCCTTTGACCTTATCAGACCATCCAATAATGGAAGACAAAGGTAGATCAGCAGCAACTCACCTCGAGGAGTTTTAAGCTCATACACAATTCTTGTTGCCTCTTGTGTTGATTGACCAAAAGGGATGAATACTGGTTTTGAGTAATTGACAGCCAGCCCTTAGAAGTCCTCAAATAATTCATAGCAATCTTCCTCGCCTCATTGATTGAGCCATTAATGAAGAAGACCGTATTATCGACATATTGAAAAGAGGAAGGATAATGTTGCTCGTTTCTGGGCAGCAGAATTCAGAGATAAGTCCTCCTCAGCAGAGATGAAAAGTGGAGTATGACAAAGCATCGACCACAATTACGAATAAGAGAGGTGTCCACGAACGGCTTTGACGAACCCCCCTACGCGGTTGAATCCATCCATCAGTCATTTCTCAATTGATAATAATAGAGAAGGATGAAGTAGTAATGCATCTCTTCATCCAGAGCAACCAAAGTCCTAAAAATCTCTCTCTTCATAGACTTTTAGAGAAAGGTCCAATGATCGAGTAACATGTGTTGAATCATATATTTTGATGATAACAAATTAAAATGGACATAAGAGTTACTAATCTATGCTCAAGTGGTGATAATGCAGATGTAGAATTAATATTAACAAATTCGCCGAAGAAATCGCCAAATTTAAAATTGGAAGAAAACTTTTTCAGCACGACCGGTTGACCGACCATAAGCACCGATCGATTGATATTCAGTGGAAGGAAAGATGACATAATACCGGTCGACGTCGAGACTATACCGATCGATAGACCGGTCGACAGTAATATAGATCGGCCGACGTCGAGACATTACCGGTCGAAGGATCGGTCGATCGGACAGCGTCAAAGCGCAGAAATGAGACAACGGTCACATAGATCGGTCAACCTTCCGTTCACTTCAGACCACCATTGTTGAATCCATGGCCGATGACGACGGGCATTCACATGTTTGGATGGTCTTTTAGCATCATCGTTGCTTTCCCGGTTCCGGTGGTACCATTCATATCCTCCCACCAGAACCTGAACCAGAACTCGAGCCTGTCCGACATGGACGAGACCGTGGATGAGGATGATCCCGTGGACGTACTCGTCAACCATCCTCTCCCGAGCCCACTGAGTTTAATAGTCATTTGTTTGCCACTAGGAACATCTCTGTCAGGTTCGAAGCCTTGTACGCCTCTCGCGAAGTCTGACATGCCTATACCATTGATTGGGACGTTCTGAACATTTCAGATGTTGTAGAGATGTTCGCAACCATCGGTTGGCTGTCACTTCTCTCCCTCATAGAGCGTGTGTACTCTCATCTTGTTCGTCATTTTTATGCGAACATGACAATCACTCGAGAGGCCATTATTACCTATGTCTTTGGTGTACCCATTCGGTTGGATCCTGACTATCTCTGTCACATCTTTGGCGTGGCATGCCCCTTACCTGGCTTTTATTCATTTGTCACTCATGGCTGGCCTTCCGATTATCTTTCGATCTGATGCGTGTAGAATTGATAGCAAACGTTAGCAAGTGCACTAGTCGCTCAAGTAATAAAGTGAATGAGTAGAGTTATCGTTCCCACGAGGACGGTTAATAACTTATATTTTATTTTGACTTTATTAATTGAGAAATTAAGAAAATATATAATTTCAGATGTGTATAAAAAAATAATAAAACTAAAGAAAATGATCACCTGGAGAAATATTGATTTGATGATTAAGGCACCTAATTATCACCACTATAATGTAATGAATTTTCTCAACTTAGAATTAATTGAATCAATAACAAAGTGAATTCCCAAATTTAGTTAACCAATGTTTCATGCTTTAACTACTATCTTATGAATAATTAAAATAAATCAATCCTTTCAATTTTTAATTTGCTTAATTAAATCATAAGATGCATTAAATCGGAATTAATATTAAGGGCTTTCTCAAGTCACCTTAATAACTATATGAATTAGGTCTCTTTCGATTTTCCTAATTGTGGCATGCAATAAATAAGATCAATCCCTAAAAACTATTATGAAAATAATCACTTCTTCTCAGATAGCAATCAAATAATAAATCATGGAATCAAAGGAAAGCATTAAACATGAAATTGCAATGCTATTAAAGATTCAAACTAAATGAATGTCAAGAAGAATCCAAAACATAAATAGGGTTCAACTAGGATGACCCTAATGAAAGAATAAATTTGAGAATAATAACATCAAATCTAATGTAAAAGATTGAAAAAAGAAAACGAAGAACTCTGGCATAGGCTAAGCACGTCCTCTCTCGAGTTTTTGGCAGAGCTTCGCTGTTGTCCTCGCACTTCTCCTCTTTCTAGGCTTCAAAACTATACTTCAGGGATCCTTTTTCATGCCCTCTTCTGTCTTCTTTTATAGGTTTTTTCGTCCCCCAAGGAAAGAAACCGAAAATATATCAAAAAAATGGATAAAAATGGCTTTAAAACGGCCTACCAGACAGCCGTCACAATCGTGAAAGGCTCCGGCACGGCCGTGACAAAAGGCTGAAAATGTTGAAAAATACTTAGCCAAATTTCTGCTGGAATTTTCTCTGTCACGACCATGACAGGAACTGTCACGGCCATGACACGGACTTCGTCAATTTTTTGCTTGCTGAATCATTCTATCACGGCCATGACCAGAACTGTCACGGCTGTGACAGTCTTCTAAGCTGTTTTAGGTCTTTTCTTGCGTTCATTTCGACGTTCTCTCATATCTTGCAACGAATAATTTCTAGATTTAGGTAGAAATCAAATCTAAATGAAATTATATGAAAACAAATCAAAACTCTTCTTTTCTAAACATAAAAATATTCTAAAGTGTTAATCAAATGACCTAAACTAATGCATGATTTTTCGTGCATCACGATCGCAGATGACATTCGTACGGCTTTTGTTGGACAAGATGTCTAGTATACCGTCAAAACGACATATCGACATCTTCATCCGATCATGAAGATGGCTCATCACATCCTCAGTCGCATGATCACTCCCCGGGCCGGGCACTATACAGAGGTCACTCACTTCAATCTCTTCTTTCTTCACTGTCTCTGCATCCGTGATGCCTCATTTCTTCACTTCGACCATTACGTCTTCTATCATATGGACTACACATTTCAGAAGATCTCCTCTGGTGCTCGTAGTCGGTACCACTTATATTTTGGTGCTTGGATTATGAGGATTTTACTCTATTGTGATGTCGAGATTCCTGCAGATGAGGAGTACATTCGACCTCGCCCCACTGACGTCATTGGTTCAGGGACCCTGCATCGGAAGGGTCTTAAGTTTGGAGAGCAGGCATCACTAGATTTTGACGGTAGAGATGATGCCACAGATAGTGAGCCAACACCGATGGACACGATGGACACGATGCACCGGAGGCTGGCCCCAGCTTTTCGCCACCATCGGCACCCGTTGAGCATGTTGGACCTTCCCAGCACGCTACCTCAAATTTCTATGGCACATATGACTTCACAGCTCTTTCACAGCAAGTGGCTGTCATAGATCATCGTGTGACCCAGATGGATCGTCGTGTTTGACAGATGGAGCGTGACTCTCGTTACCTTGTTGGTTCACTCCAGGCATACTATGCATCGTAGGGATTCATTCCACCCATAGCTCGTGAGGATGATAATCCCGATGAGGAATAGTTGGGTTATCTCCCTCTTTGATGATGTCAAAAGGGGGAAAGTCTAGGACGATATTATATGTTATGTGTCTTAGTATGTTATGTGCTTACACTTATATCGTGCATATCGTGCACCATTTTGTAGTGACTTCAGTCACATTTGTTAGTGAATGATGTTTTATTAACTATGTAATGTAATGACTTTTCTTATGTGATGACTTTTTGATTTCACCTTTGATTTCATATTTATTTCTCGTCATATGTTCATATCAATTATAGAAATATAAATGTCATCGATTTAGGAGGAGAAAAAGTGAAATACGCATAAATATAGGAGGAGCTTGTTCATTACTTTTTATGTAAAACTTACATTTAATTTTCTCTCTTTCTTCTCCTTATCATCCAATTAATTTGCCATCATAAAAAAATGGGGAGATTGTTGAATACTATATTTTGATGATAACAAATTAAAATGGACATAAAAATTATTAATCTATGCTCAAGTGGTGATAATGCAGATGTAAAATTAATATGAACAGATTCGTCGAAGAAATCGCCAAATTTAAAATTGGAAGAAAACATTTTCAGCACGACGATGGGTCGACCGACCATAAGCACCGGTCGATTGATATTCAGTAGAAGGAAATATGACATAATACTGGTCGACGTCGAGACTATACCGGTCGATAGACCGGTCGACAGTAATATAGATCGGTCGACGTCGAGACATTACCGGTCATTGTATCGGTCGAAGGACCGGTCGACCGTACAGCGTCAAAGCGCAGAAATGAGACAACGATCACATAGACTGGTCGACCGGCCCATCCCAGCGGTCGACCGACCATTCAGTCAAATGAATAGTAATGGCTAGAATTTTGAGGAGAAATTTGGTGGAGATATTTTGAACGAATTCTCACCCTTAGACGCCTATAAAAGGAGTGCCAAAGCCTGAAGAAAAATGATTCAAGCAAGAAAGAACATCCTAAAGCTCCTCTCAAGTTTTTGAGCATAGAATTGCAAATTTCTTCCCATTTCTTTTCTTAGCCTTGAGTGTGAGAAAAATTTTTGTAAAAGAAAAGAGTTAGAGGGAACATTTACTTTCTGAAATCTAGTGAGATTGAGAGCTCCTTGTAAAAGAGGTGTGCCTTGCCTCTTGAGCAGAGAAGGAGGCGTGATTGTATAAAGAGGGTTGTTCTCTCCCTACAAGAAAAGAGAAAGATAATGAATCTCCGACGGTCTCGAGGTAGAGAAGTCGGAGCGGGGACGTAGGCCAAAGTGTTGGGGCCGAACCTCGTCAACATATCGTGTCTTCTTGTGTTTGTTATTTATTCTTCATCTACACATTATCTTTATTTGCTTGTGATCTTTTTTATCGGTTTTCTCCGAAGGTGAATTTTTAAAAATTTAATTTCACCAATTCACCCCCCCCTCTTGGTGCTTTCGATCCTACATCATGCCTTTGTAAAGTTCATCTTCCACAAGAATCCCTCACTACCCAATTGCTTCAAGTGGGACAGCACCTCCACAGCCATAGCATAGTTGTCCAATATTGAACGTTCATGAAAGAAGGTCAACTGGACCGGAGATATCAGATCATCCACCACTTCCCTTAATTTGTTCGCCATTCTTTACAATACCTCAAGGTTTTTTATTTAAATAAATAGATGAATATTTTTTTATTTTATTCCTTTAGATCTATAAATTTTGTTACTAAAGTTAAGAAGTTATGTATAGATAAAATTTTGAGTGCAATAAAGAAAGAAAATAGATAAGATATTTAATTAAGGTAATTAATATGGGTAGATTTGGTGGTGGTTAATCACTTAATCCCATATCAATTTTAATCTACGAAAAGTCGAGGTCTTTATCCCCTATAAATAGACTCCCTCAGCCATCAACCAAAGGGGCCAGAAAACTGATTTTTCTCTTCACTTTGAATATAGAATTCTCTCTCTTCAGTGTGCGTGCGAGACGTCTTGGACTGACCTTCTATTCTTGGTTGTATCCTCTATCAACGGACGCCGGATAGTTATGCTTCGATAAAGTATTATAGATTTTATCAAAAACTTACAACAGTTTGCCAAACAAAAGCTAAGACAAATACATATTTTCATATTCACTTCTAGATATGATTTTTTAATAAAATAGATAAAATGAAGTACGATTAAGGCACGATTTACGTTCTCCTATGATGGATGAATAGATCCACATAGTTCTTATGCTGAAAAAATGGTTTATAAATTGATATTAATCGTTAAACTTTCAAAAAAAAATGGCATCGGAGTTCCAACGATCAGAACCCGGCTTGAGTAGGATGAATTTAGCCTAGGTTCTTCTAAAAAAATGTCGATTGACGCAATTCTATGCCGAGCCCGATCCGAACTCGAATAGAACCCGACCGGGGCTCATGTAAATCCGGCCCGAATCAGCTAGTGATATGATTAGATTTTGTTTAAGAACTCAGCTTGAGTTGTCTTCGACCTGACCTGGGTTTGGTTGTACCTAGCCTAGTTTCACCTCAAATACTTTAAATGGTTTTTTTGAATTATTAATATGTTAAATGACTATTTTTCCCGTGCTTTGATGCATGTCAAACTGAAATGAAAAAGATGGTTAATTGGGGTACGAGATAAAGCATGTCAATAAAACGAAATCCTTACGTATATTGATTATTTTTATGGTTAGACGATGATGTGAATGTTAATAAGTTTAAAAGAAGGTTAATACAATGATTGCATTAACATGATTAATGATTATTAATCGATTCACTTGACGGGTCAAGAAAAAACCATTCGGTCAAAGAAAATCGCTTAGTCAAAGAAAACGATTTGGTAAAATAAAAGGAAGGTAAAAAAAACAAATTGGTAAAAGAAACCATTCGGTCAAAGAAAATCGCTTGGTCAAAGAAAACGATTTGGTAAAATAAAAGGAAGGTAAAAAAAACAAATTGGTAAAAGAAAACTATCAACGAAAACCCACATGTGGAAGGTTAAAGAAGTAAAGTGGAATTGAAAAGATTAATTTCATGGAAAAGTTCAAGTGCACTGAAAAAGTAAAATTCAATTGCATTTGATGAAAAGTAAAGTTATGTGATACAAAATAGAATGAATTGTAAAGAATAGAAAAGAAAAATGAAAAGAAAAGAACAGAAAAGAAAGATGAACATAATATAAAAATAATAGAAAGAAAGAATACAATAGAATTGGTTTTAATCTCATGCTAAAATCTTATCTATGTTTATTAAGTTTTCTTATCCAATTGTATTATCTTATGTACTGAGTTTTATACTCATATTTATGTCATTATGTTTGAATTTCATAGGTAGTTAAATTGATAAGTAAAAATGGAAGCGTGAGCCGCAGCAATGTTCATGGTTATGTAAACTTGCATATGAAAGATAAGTCAATTAGAATCTTATATGATGTAAGTTACGTGACCTTTGGTATTAGGAAAAAAAAAGTTAGAGAGTGAAAGATCACATTCACACTCTGATAAAGAAAGATAAATAGTTAATTCGCTTCCATATAAAATATTATATGTAAGAAAGGTCCAAAGAACAAGAGATTGTAGGTAACATCAATCCAAAGAGATCACTTGTCACACGTCCAGAGGATAAAATTTCGGGACATTACAGTTTGTTCGTGTGTAAGGCCCAATAATTTGCAAGGCATTAAAATCTGACATTACATGATGCGTGGCATTGGCATTGAATATGCATTTCCTATAAGCATCAATCTTTTATAAATTACATAAAAAATTAAAATAACATATTTTACATTTTAAAATAAAGTTTAAATGATCATTTTGACTTTATAATAATATTTTTATAAAATCTATAATTTTATCTTGGATGATGTTTAGTTAAAGAATATTTTTTAAAGAATAATCTAGTAGATAAGTATTCTTATTTATTTTAAAGTAATAGATTATTGCTGTAGTCATATTGTGTTTGGACTAAAGTGAATAATATATAAAATATTGTAGAAAAAGTAAATAAAGACCGAAATGTTTATATTGAGGAAGTCTAGCTATTCCAATGTAATGATTAAGAAATTGATGGTTTTGTATTTTTTTAGGTTATTTTGATAAAAATTAACTTAATCTTATTGTTAACTATATTTGATATTAGTTATAAAATAATTAATATTTAAATTATTCATTTATCAAACACATTAATTAAATAAAATAAAGACTATATTTGGAAACACCAAAATTAACATTTTAAGCAGCATTTAGCGGTTCAAACGTTAATTTTTTATTTGGTAAATGACAAAAATAAGTAGCGTTGCATTTCATACGAAAATATTGAAAAGCTATTTCTACTAGCGTTTAGCGATAAGATATTAGCGTTTTATAATTTTTTTTTCAATTTTACCCTTGTTCAAATATATCATTTCTTTCTAACTTATCTTATTATTTTCTCATTTTTATTTTATAATCATTTAACTATATTTCTTTTTATATTCATGCTTAATTAATGATAAATTATTTATATGTTAACAATGAATAAAAAATAATTTCACAATTAATATTTTTATATCATGGATGCACTATATAAAATTTATTGTTAATATAAATTTCTATATACATGGAGAAAACATAGCATGTTGCAACTAAAGCGTCGATTCGAGACGTCAACAAAACACTACCGTATGTTACAAAAACGAAACTCCTTTAACAAAAAAATTTACTTGTGAAGTTTTATTTTATTTAATTAAGATATAAATATTTAATTTATTGTATTATAATAAAATTTTTATAGTACTTAAATTAAATAATTTGTCTAATTATGTCATTTTATATTCAGCTAATTCTATCGCTACGTTCATCTAACACTTATTTGTTACAACCTCTATCTGTTAATCATTATCCGCTATCCGATAGTTAAATAATTATCCGCTTATTAAACCGTTAGTAATAGAAAACCTTATTGTTAACTATATTTGATATTAGTTATAAAATAATTAATATTTAAATTATTCATTTATCAAACACATTAATTAATGGGGCGAAACAGTGCAACACAAAAAGATGTGTGATATCATAACACGGTCGAGATGTGACGAATTCTGTATGTTCCCATCAGAAATCCCACCAAACATGTATTGTTTTATACTTCTGTTATAAACAACAAGTCATGATATATCGTTATAACGTTCATTCACGATATAATTGAAACGGCGGGTTTATTATTACCGGTTGGACAGCGAGTCGAAAACTCCACAGTTTGTTAAACCCTCCTCCAAAACCCTAACGCAGTCCACGCCGACGACGGCGGGAGAAACCGCTTCTTCCCTTTCTCATAAATGGGCGCCGGCGCTTCCTTCGCACCCCACTTCGGCTTCCCAAGCCCTAATCTTATCGGCGATGGCGAGGCCACGGAGCCCTTCTTTCTTGTTTGAGGAGGAGGAGGAGCGGCAACGGCAACAGCAACAGCAACAACGATCCCCTTCTCCGATCCGATTCGACGACATCGACTCACTCCTCATTGATTTCGACCCCGTTATCGCGTGGCTCGACGACGACCCCCAGATGGCAGAGCAGCAGATGGCGGGGCATGGCTGCAGTTGTTTGGACCCCAAGGACGCGGACGTCGCTGGGCTGGGGGCTTTCCCCAATCAAGATGCGGCTTTGGCTGGACAGGCTGAATTGGACTTGAAGGGTGAGATGCTGCAGTCGCCCGTGGACGATGAGAAGTCGCAAAATGCCATCTTGATCGAGAAGTCCGATGGAAATGCTACTGAAGGATCCCCTCTAGGAAGCAAGGTTGCGATGGAGAGCTGCCTAGAAATGGATGCAAGCGTCAAAGCGAAGGAGAGTAACACAGACAACGAGATTTGTGCTACTGGTGGTTTGATTATGGCTGTAAAGGCAAATGAGAGCAATGATGAAAGCAGTGGAACGGAATCAGATGAGAGCAGTGATGACAGTTCGTCGTCTTCTTCCAGCAGCGAAGATGAAGATGGTAGTGAAGATGTTGAGAAGAGTGATAGCACACATAAACGGATTAATGTGGAGGAAGAAGTCGAAGAAGGAGAAATAAGGGATGCAGAACTGGAGGAAATGCTTGTTGATAGTGACGTGGAAGATGGGGTCCCGAAAGGGCCCGTCAAATCCAAAAATGAAGTTGAGGTAAGTAATGATGCTCATGCTCGAGTACAATTTCTTGGATGGAGGATAACATTTTTTTCATGTCACTTCGTTGCTTATCTTTATAATTGAAGAGGAATGTTTTGAAGTTATGAACATGTTAAGTAACTTTGTTTTGGTTTGTTTAATAGTTTCTGGACGATTACACTATTAAAGCAGTATAGATCTTTAACGTTATCCCACTTCAGAAAAATAGATCTTCAACGCTGAAGAGTAATGGTGTCTTTAGAAGTATTTTGTACGATCTCTTTGAACTGTCATTTATTACTTTTTCCTTTCTAAACTATAATATTAGTGAGAAGCATTCTCTATTTTATTTATATTTTTAACGTTTCCCTTCACATGTGGTGTGTTGAAACATTGGACGAACAAAATGTGGCTATTTAATGGAGTAAATTGAGTTAAATTCGTGAGTTTCCAAGGATTTAGAACCATAACTGCTATCTCTACTCTAATTCCATGCCATGTTAAACTTTTAGTTTGGTTATATATATATATATATATATATATATATATATATAGCTCTACTGACGTTGAATATTGTAATGTTCATATTTCTCCCTTGAGTATTAAAAATGAAATTTAAAATTGACAAAAGCAATATTTGGCTATGATTGTTTGCTTGATGTGTCATTGTAATTGTATTTGAGTACTGGCCTCATTTGGACATGATAAGAGCTTGTTATCCTTCCAATGAATTATATGTCAATAATATCTCAGCAATTAGGATTTGTTGAAGGCAGTAAGTGTAGGAAGGTTGGGGAGTTAAAATTGTAGATGATGTAGCCACCTTCTTTTATAACTTTGAAATGTAAAGTGCAGTTATGAGTAGCACCCACTCTTGTGTGAAGGTTTATAGCAACATAATGATTTATCATCTTTGAGTGTTTATAGTGTTCCCTTGCCAAAAATCTGCAGTGATCCTAATAACTTTGGAGCATAGCTAATGTATTCCACTTCCAGTTATGCATTTGTTAACAAAATGTCAGATTATATGTGAATAAAAATTGGCAATTAGTTAATATTTTTTATAGGCAGGTTTGAGTAAGGTAGAAGGGTAAGAAATATTTATAACCAAATTAACATAAAAATATTGAGTATTCATAGGAAAGTCATGACTAAGTATCTAAGTTAATGGCCCAACTATTTCCAGTTATGGTTAGATATTTTAGTGCATGTCCAAGTATCTTAATCTATTTTTTTTTTGTTTTTTTTTTATAAAGGAGGGGGACAGAAACACCCTGACAAGTATATGATACTCTGATAAGACAAATGTAGGAAACGTGGACATGTAGGAAAGAAATTATGAATACCTTTTTGTATGAGACAACATAATGTCACAAATCTAGGCAAGATAGGCATCTTGAATTTGTTTTCTAGTGCTCTTGGTGTTACTAATATATTGTTCTGTGGAATATTATTTGTCCCGAAGATTTCCCTAGAGGTAAATTTTCAAGTGCAAGCACTACTGTTAATTAGGAAGGAAACATTTCAGTCCTAAAGAAAAAAAGACAACAAAAAAAATCAAAAGAGGAGAGTGATATTTAACATTCATGTTCATACTTATTTTTACAAAATTTGTGCTGGCCGACTGCTGCTGAGGACATTTCGTTTCTCTGGCTTGAATCTAAATAGAGTTTGTAGAACACTGCCAACTGTATGAATTTGAGGGTTAACGTGTTGTGGTCTTGTTAGTGCTAATTTGGAAATCTCTCTGCAGGTTCTTCCTCCAGTTGCTAAAGTTGAAGTGTCCTTGGAACCACACCATCAGACTTTACCTGTTGGAGTAATTTCATCTGTGAGTTAACGATATAGAAACTGCATCATGGATTCTTCTTGATTCAAGATTTTACAATAATGAGATAACATTTTTTTGGGTGAGAATGAGATAACATTTTCACGTCTACAAAATTCTTTCTATGTCCTATGGAAGTCTTATATCAGATGGGGAGACATGTTTCTATGTAAAATTTAGACATTAGCCAAACATATCTCAGTATTAAGATCATTTTTCGCATATAATTTTTTTATATTAAAGAAAAGAGAAAGGAAAATTCTATTGACTGCTATAAGGCCAGCAGTGTTATATGGTAGTGAATGTTGGGCTATGAAGGGACAACATGAACGTAAAGTGGGGGTAGCCGAAATGAGGATGTTGAGATGGATGTGTGGTTATACAAGATTAGATAAGATTAGGAATGACCATATACGTGAACGAGTCGGAGTGGCTCCTATTAGTAAGAAAATGATAGAGAATCGTTTGAGATGGTTTGGTCATGTTCAGAGAATACCATTAGATGCGCCAGTAAGAAGAGTAGATCAAATAATTTGGAGTCCGATTAAAAGAGGGAGAGGGAGGCCAAGGCGGACACTTGGCGAACTAATAGAGCAAGATCTATCGGTGAATAATATACCGAAAGGTTTGGTTACTAATAGAGCGGAATGGCATCGTATGATCCATGTAGCCGACCCCACCTAGTGGGATAAGGCTTTGTTGTTGTTGTTGTAAAGAAAAGAGATTGGTGTACCTGATTAAAGAACTTGACAACAAGTGAGTTGCAAAGATGAATTTTTTCTGGTGATCCCGTTCAGTATCATATAATATGATGATAGTATGCAACCAACATAATATTAGAAACCTGTGGGAAATGCTACTTGATATTAATGTCTACGAAAAATTCATTCAACTCTGCAACATCCCAAGGACAATATATGACACACCTTTGTCTCTTTCGTGGACACCAAGATATATTTGTGATGTTGATCTTTGGAACAAGAAAATGAGCACTTTTCTATTAAGAAAAGTCTGTTTGATTTGGGGTTCTGAATACTGAAATGGAATATGTTATTTCTTCCACTTGGTTAAAGGAAATAACATTTGGTTCCTTTTCCAGAATGAGGTCATGTTCTCTGGTTCTTGGTATATACGAGCTGCATTTGGGACAACTTTTTTGGTTTGGGTTTTTTAATAGATGACTTTCTTTTTTTTTACTTTGGTGTTTGTTAATAATTTAACATATTGCTTTTTGACACAATTATTTCTAGCCCACAGCACATTTTGTGTTTTCTAGAAAGCTGGGTTTAGGTCCAATGGAAGAAAACAAGTTTTCCAAAAAGCTTGCTTTGTCACCCAGCTTCCCCAGACGCAGCTCTTGTGGGGTAAAGCAAATGGCACCCCTGAAAAAAAAGTGATATTAGAGTCAATTAGTGCTCACTAATTGTTTTAATATAATATTTAAAAATAGTTTTCCCATAATTAGTTATGTTAATCAAACTTTTGATCACGTTAATAGGAAACTTGTAATGCAATTCGAATTTCTCAGCCTATGGACACATGTTTCTTGGTAGCATATACGATAGATCTGTCTTAGGCTTTATGTTTTTGCATCGTGGAGTAATTCTAACTTCTTATTCCTTTCTCTTCTTTCAGATACTGGGCAATATAGTCATAGTGGAGGGCTTGGAGAAGCACAGCCCCCTAAATGAGGGTTCAATTCTTTGGATTGCAGAAACCAGATTGCCGCTAGGTTTTATAGATGAAATATTTGGACCAGTAAAGAACCCCTTCTACCTTGTCAGATACAATTCTGACCAGGAGCTACCTGTTGGTATCAGTATTGGGACTACTGTATCTGTTGTCATGGAGTTTGCTACTCATATCATCAATGAGAAGGAATTGTGTGGAAAAGCATATGATGCATCAGGAGATAATGATGAGGAATTAAATGTTGAGGTAGAATTCTCTGATGATGAGAAAGAAGCTGAGTATAGAAGATCACTTCGTCAACCAAAGAGGGGGAATTGTACCAGGGGACAAGATAATAATGACTCTTCTGTTGGTAAAAAAACTCATTACAAGGCAGGTGGTTCAGGAAAAAACTCCTCTACCATGCGCCAGACACCAAATCGTATAGACAAACAATTGCCTTATGTTACTGATTTTGTTCAGCTTCCATCAGCTGCTGTTGATTTTGGTTCTAGCCAATATGGTTCTTCGCAACTTGAAATTTCTGGTGTGAATCCTCCTGCCACGCCCCTAGCAGTTCATCAAACAACACAAACTGGCAGTTTTGGGGATCTACCTCAGCAGTTACCTCAACAACCAAATGCCTTTTGGGCAAATGGATTTCAAGCTCAGCAACAACAAAATTTTGCTTTACAAGGCTTCATGGCAAACATGCTGATGAGCATGCAACTAGGAGATCCGACATTTAGTCAGCAGCAACCCAACCAGTTTGGCAATTTCCCTATTGGAATGGCATTGCAACAACAGCTGACTCCCAACCTTCAACTTCCTGCAACCACTCCTTGGCTTGGTGGAATAATGAATCCAGCTTTTGCTCCAATGCCTATGGGATCAATATTTGGTGGAAATGTAGGTCAGATGACATTTGATGGTAGCAATGTGCAAGAGCAACTCACTCCCGCGTTTCCTCAAGGGCAGAATTTTGTGCAGCCACCTCCAGGTACTGGACAAACAGGCAGAAGACCGCCTATGCAGTTCAATCGAGGGAGGTCATCTTTTCGCAGCAAGACGCCACATCACAGAGGCGGTCGTCATTCCCGTGGAAGAGGTTCGCAGATGTGAAACCTATGGGTATGTCGGTCATTTTGTTTAATTATGGATCAGCTATATTGAAATTGGACTTTTTGTCATATATGCATCTCTTGTAGAGCCTACTACCAAAACTATAAGTAGCCCATGTAGTGCTCCATAATTTTCCATGTAGTATTATCAGCGACATTCCATAAATTATATCCATGTTTTGCATATCTGTTGCTGATTCACTCAGAGGCAATTACACAATTTGTATTGTAGTTCCTAGTTATTTACTCGGAAGTAGTTAATCAAACATGGAAAGGTGGATCGAGATCACCATAATCTGAAATGGTGTGACCATATACTTGTTCCCATAAATATTGATTCTCTTGTCATTGCAACTGGCCAAATCGGTGGTCTGACAATGTTCATCCACATGAACTGGCGTCGTGTATCTCCATGACCCTTTTCCACATGTGGGTGGGGACTGGGGACAGCAACTCGGCATATCAAAGTATAACAAGACAACACTCAAGCATCCCACCTTTGCCTCACTTGCACCTTAGTCACGAACAGCTGACTTCCACACCTTGTTTCTGAGGCTATCTATCTCTAATTTACAAAGAAAGTGTCCATTTCAAACGCGTCGTCGATGCATTGAATTTTTTGTTAATGGCACTCCGATGTTTTGGGCTTGTAGTTAACGGTGACGTATATTAATATTTTTCTTGCAGTGTGTTCATGAAAATGAGAAAAAAAATAAAACAATATAAAATGCATGGGCATGAAAAGCAACTAATACCTCCAAATTGTCTTAAATAAAAAATGATTTCAAACCTGATTGAATAATAGACAATTGAATTTTATTCAATTCGAAAAAAATAATCCGACAATTATATGATATTTAAGTGCTTTATTACTGTTTTTCGTTTAACTTCATTTTATAATTTTTAAAACTATTATAAAAATAATTGAAAAGGTAAGTTGGAGTTCACTAATTTCTGTGATTCCACACGAAATCTAATGTTTTTTTTAGGTGTCACTTGGATCGAAACTCATCTCATCAACCTGTTTGGTAATTAGCTAAGAAGATGCATCTCTTGATTCATTCATTTGAGTGAACTCAACTGAGATTTCGTAATTTTCATATACCCCTTTGTTCTTGGTTATATATGCCTTGTGTCAGACGGCCCATTGCATATGCAACTAATGGTTTTGAGAAAAAAAAATCTACCATCATCTTTTTTTTTATTTGATTATTGGGTCGGTCGAACCTCGAAACACCACACAAAAATTCAAATTTGTATATGCGTTGGAACGGGAGACGATGGCATCACCAGTTTGCTGCTAATGTTATTTTTTGAGAGATTGCTGCTAATGTTATTAACAGCCGTTTAATCTCATCACTACTTGCTGCCTTCACCTGTACTACGGCAAGTCAACTTGCATACTTTTATATGTTATAAATAATCTCTCTCTCTCTCTCTCTCTCTGTCTCTCTCTCTCTCTATCTCTATCTCTAGCGTGATAGTTATTGATATCTTCCATGGTAAAGAACAAAAACTTTCCTGCTTGGAGATAAATTTGATTTGTATAAAAGCATCAGATTAAAAAAAGCATATCAAATTTGACAAGCCGGCGCGCTGTCTGGACGAGGAAGAAGGTCAAGCAACCTTTGGACATAGATATTGTAAGGTTCGGTGCATGTGATCTTTCATCCTGCTATTTTATATCCCTTTGCCTGACAACTATGCACTTGTGACTTTGGAGGTGGTGAGCTCCATGCTCTGCAACCTGCATGGAAGTTTAAACAACGATTATAATGCATGCACGCGGATAATTTTTGTGATATATATAAGTTGCTTGATGTGTAAAGCATATTTCTTTTGTCATCATAAGTGTGTTGGATGTTTTATATTTCTTTTGTCATTATACATGTGCTGCTTGATGTATGTCTTCTGAGGAATACCCTTCGTACATTTTATGCTAGTGGCATTTTACTTTGAAAATATATAGATGGTGTCAAGAATTAATGAGTACAATTGACTAATTCCATCGATGCTGATCAATAATATCTTTTACATTTAAACTCGGGGCTGCCGTCCATTTTAGATAACAAGATGTTCTGGCAATATCTTCCTTCGTTTTCATGCACAGAATTGCCAGTTAGGAAGGGGAACCTTGCTCGTGCGACTCACCTGCGACACCCACGGCATTCCATGTCTACCACGTAACTAGGATGTTTTAATTCCATCTTTTGATTTTTTTTAGACGTGCTTTTACCTGATTAATATATGTCAAAACACTTTTTGTCACTCGGTTTTACACATTTTTTTTATTATTTGAATGATCATCGATGATAACAAAAAATAGTTTTATAATTATTGTTAAGAATTTGAATTATGTTTTTTTATCATAATGATCATCTAGATTATTCTAAAAGATATTGAAAATAATAAAGAAAAATATTCGTAAAGTTATTTGGCACGCGTTTCACATCAAACCCTATTATATAATATATATATATATATATATATATTACAATAAAACATAAGATGTGATGCTTGGGAATTAAACAAAAAAAAAGTATTCAGAAAATGAAGATATATGAAGAATAAAATGTGTAACCGTTATTTTCTATACTTTATAGATTACTTTTATTTACTTCTAAAATTTTGTTCTTAAATGTTTAAATATCACTTAAAGAAATGTTTAGCAAATACTTGCATCCACATTTTGGATTAAATCAAAATTATATATTATATTATATTATATTATATACGCAATCAAAGTTGTCTATTAAAGCGACTCACATGACGAAGTGCCCCTCCACGTGATTGAGGCTCATCTCCGCACAGAACCTTGAGACGAGACCACGTTGGAGTTCCGATTCATATGCGGAAAGATTTCCAACTGAGATCAATAGTTGTAATGACATAATGTGTAAGGATCAAAATGATCTCATTAAATAGTTTTATATGGATAAAATACGAAGGTGATCATGAGTTTATATGTAGCTATCACCTTCACTTATCAAGACGCGTTTTAAATTCGTACGGGCCGAAAGTTCAAAGCGAACAATATTTTGATTGGATCGTGGGGGTGTTACAGAATTATATCAAAGTTAACCTCGCGTGCTCACTTGAACCATGTAAGAAATACGAACTCCGCTCAACGAGGACATTGAGTCCTTTATGGGGAGAAGATCATAACGACAATAGTCCCACATGGAGGTCTCATTGAATAGTCCCATATGGACAAAACATGAAGGTGATCATGAGTAGTCTTACATGGATAAAATATGAAAGTGATCATGGACTTATATGTACCATTCACCTATCAAGACGCGTTTTAAATTCGTGCGGACCGAAAGTCCAAAGCGAATAATGTTTTGATTGGGTCGTAGGGGTGCTACAGAATGGTATCAGAGTCAACCTCGTGTGCTCACTTGAGTCATGTGGGAAACACGGACCCCGCTCAACGAGGATGTTGAGTCCTTTATGGGAAGAAGATCGTAACGACCTGAGGTCTCATTGAATAGTCCCACATGGACAAAACATGGAGGTCTCACATGGACAAAATACGAAGGTGATCATGGACTTATATATAGTTATCTCCTTCACCTATCAAGACGTATTTTAAATTCGTGCAGGCCAATAGATCCAAAGCGAACAATATCTTGATTGGGCCGGGAGTGTTACAATAGTAGAATTTCTTGGGAGGTACATAAATTAGACAAGATTGCTGAAAAAAATAAAAATATATTTTTTATACTAATTATTTTATATCAATTTCATCAGTTTTTCTGTTATGCTTTTATCCCAGTATAATATTACTTAATAGATTTTTTTTGTTCGGGGAGGGGGGGGGGGGGGGGTTTATGAAATTGGATTATTATTGTATTTTCTTTTTATTTAAATTTTATTGTGAACAAGATTGTTAATATCTTAATTTATATTTTATAATTTTACGATCTTAGTATCTCTAATCGATTTATATTTATTCAATCTTATATGATTAATATAATTATTTAAATAATAAAATTATCCAATAGTTTATATAAAACTTAATATATCTTTTTGTTTTAATGAACCGTTTTGATGTAATTTAATTTAAAATTAAGTGTCATTTACGAAATACACGCAAAAAATATTTTAAAAATATTTTTACATTTTAAAATATATTTTTTTATTTATTAATAAATAAATTTTATTATCCTCGTTCTCGATTGGCTTTTGGACAATTTAATGGTGAGCATCAGGATTTTTTAAAAAACGAAAAAAAACAATACCACCAACACCATTTACGCCGTATTTGTGAAGCCGCGTGAGAGCACATGGCCCTCTCACTCTCCAAAAAGGACCGTTTGCTTCGCATGGTCCCACCACCTGCCTCTCTCTCTCTCTATTCTAGCAATTGCCCATGGTAAGATAAGCAATAAGTAACTCCCAGTTTATTCATTGTTTATTCATTCTAACATTTCCACCCGGAAATCCATGAAATATGCCTCCATTTCACATGCAAATTTAAGTGCGAACTCAAATGCAGAGCTCTCATGGCAGTTGCGAGCCTCTGAAGAGCCTCATCAACACCAACGACTCCCAGAGTCGAAAGGTGGCACTTAATTCTCGTCTTTTTCCTTATCTTTTCTTGTTGAGTCTCAAATACTACACGACTTCGGAAGGGTAATTAAGGATGGAACATGAGAGGAGAACTGTAACTGATGGCTGTGGGGTCGTCGTCTTCTATCACTCCCCTTTCCATCTCTCTCTCTCTCTCTCTCTCTCTCGTGTGCATAACATGACAGCTTGATCACATTGTGACACAGGCTGGAAAAGAGCTGTTTGGGTCGCAGAAGGGACTTCCGCAATTGATTTGGCAGCCGCATTCCCCCCTCAAAATCCAACTTTGGCTGCTGTTCCGAGCACTGGAGTGCTCCCCGCACTCGAGAGGCTGGATCTTGGTGCAAACGGAGAAGTGCATGGTGGTGGGACGCTCCCAATCCTGATTCCGATCCGAATAAGTGAGTTCACATAAAGCTGCAATCTCGTTTGATGCCTTCTTTCTCCCGTGAATTTCAGGACTTGGCATTTTGGATTTTTTCCCTCGATCTTTAACATTCTTTGGCAAAAACTTTGCTTCTATCTGAACTTGAAACTACTGTAACTTTGCATTTTTCTGTTGGGACTATGAAGGATGGTAGTTTATTCGGGGCATCGATCGGGTTTTTCTTTACATCGTTTTACGAAGTGATGCCTAACTGAAGTATTTTGGGCTTTGAAAGGATCTCTTTTCTGAGAATTTTAGCAGTGTAAATATTAGTGAGCGGTGTTGTATCTGATGTTGGTATATTGAACTTGCAGTCTTTACCCAAAAAAGAATGAACTTGTTGGTCCTGGATTCTGCAAATTTGAGCAATAATCTTGAACTGGGGTGTCAACTTACAAGTTCAGAGATGCTTAATTGTGCGATCTCTACATTTGGTTTTTCTTGTTTTAAGGCAAATTGCAGCATATTTTTGAGACTTTTTTTTTCTCACTGGACCACTGTGCAGCTGGCCAGGTTACAGGTATTGAATGAAGATGGGAAAGATCAAACATTTGAGGTGGTGGATTCCTTTAGTGGTGTCTGCCTTGCTTCTTGATACTGCATTTGCTGCATTCACTCCTGTGGACAATTACTTGCTTGCCTGCGGGTCTTCCCAGAGTGTCACAGTCCAAGGGCAAGTCTACCTTCCAGATTCACAGCAGTCCTCCTTTTCCCTAAGAACTTCTGGGGACAACACCTTTTCTGCCTCCAACTCTGCTCTGCCCTCCCCCATATACCAGTCCCTACGTATTTTCTCAGAAACAGCCCACTACAGGTTTGATATTCAACAAGAGGGCAGACATTGGATCCGGCTGTATTTCTATCCTGTGCCTAATTCTGGCCATGACCTAACCTCAGCTCCTTTGACTGTAGTGACGGATGAGTTCGTCCTCATGAATAACTTCACTTTTAAGAACTCCAATTATACTTACCTTTCCAAGGAGTATATGGTGAATGTGACCTCTGATTCGTTGGAGCTCACCTTCATCCCAGTAAATGGTTCTGTTGCCTTTGTGAATGGGATAGAGGTCGTCTCAGTTCCTGATGCATTGATCTATGACCAGGCTCTTGCCATACCAAATGCTCCTTTCAGTGGTCTTTCAGTGGTTGGTCTCGAGACTGTGTATCGTGTGAATGTTGGTGGTCCGCTTCTCACTCGTCAGAATGACACGCTTGGAAGGACTTGGGAAAATGATGCCAAATACCTCCATGTTAACAGCTCCGCTGTGAAGGTATCTGTGGATCCTATGACTATAAAGTATCCAGATGGTGTTATTGCTGAGATAGCACCAAAGTGGGTT
Source organism: Pontederia crassipes (assembly GCA_030549335.1). Classification (NCBI taxonomy): domain Eukaryota; kingdom Viridiplantae; phylum Streptophyta; class Magnoliopsida; order Commelinales; family Pontederiaceae; genus Pontederia; species Pontederia crassipes. The sequence goes on along the minus strand of CM060189.1, from coordinate 25,441,708 downwards.
TATTCTACTGCTGAAGCAATGGGAGATCCAAATGTTACTGATCTAAATTTCAATATCACATGGGTGTTTTCAGTCGATCCAAGCTTTCTTTACTTGATTCGTCTTCACTTCTGCGATATCGTTAGTAAGGCTCTGAACACACTTGTCTTCAATGTTTATGTGAATTCAGATATGGCTATTGCCAGTTTGGATTTGTCATCCTTGAAGGGTGATTTGTCAATTCCTTACTACAAGGATTTTGTTTCAAACTCTTCAAATGACTCGAGTACATTAACTGTGAGTGTTGGTCCTGACACTTTCAGCAATGCTATCTTGAATGGTTTGGAGATCATGAAGATCAGCAATGATGTAAAGAGCTTGGATGGGATGTATGCTGTTAAAGATCTTCTCCCTGAACCACCTGCAGGGAAGAAAAGATTGGCAATCATAATTGGCATGGTCTTGGGTTCTTTGGCTGTGTTTGGACTTTTCGCTTTATGCTATTGTTGTTATGTTGTGCGCAAGAGAAAAGCTAATGCTCATAGCCACCCCTGGTTACCACTGCCTTTATATGGAAACTCACACACTATAAGCAAAGTCTCAACAACCTCTCATAAGAGTGGCACAGCGAGTTGCATCTCTTTGGCTTCCACGAACCTTGGACGTATTTTCATGTTTCAAGAGATCATGGACGCTACCAACAAATTTGATGAAAGTTTGCTTCTTGGAGTAGGTGGATTTGGGAAGGTCTGCAAGGGTACTTTAGAAGATGGTACCAAGATTGCAGTCAAGAGAGGAAACCCTAGGTCTGAACAAGGGTTGGCTGAATTCCAGACTGAGATTGAGATGCTATCCAAGCTCCGCCATCGACATCTCGTCTCATTGATTGGATACTGTGACGAAAGGTCGGAGATGATCTTGGTTTATGAGTACATGGCCAATGGGCCACTGAGGAGCCATCTGTATGGTACCAACCTTCCATCTCTTTCATGGAGACAACGGCTTGAGATTTGCATTGGGGCTGCTAGAGGCTTGCATTACCTGCACACTGGTGCAGCGCAAAGCATTATCCACCGTGATGTGAAAACCACCAACATTCTTCTTGATGAGAACTTTGTTGCAAAAGTAGCAGATTTTGGTCTTTCAAAAACTGGCCCCGCCTTGGACCAGACCCATGTTAGCACTGCTGTCAAAGGCAGCTTCGGATATCTTGATCCTGAGTACTTCCGAAGACAGCAGCTGACGGAGAAATCAGATGTCTATTCCTTTGGTGTCGTCCTGATGGAAGTTCTTTGTGCAAGGCCAGCTCTCAACCCTGTCCTTCCAAGGGAGCAGGTCAACATAGCAGAATGGGCAATGAGCTGGCAGAAGAAGGGCATGCTGGAGCAGATTGTAGACTCAGCACTGGCAGGGAAAATCAATCCAGCTTCCCTAAGGAAATTCGGGGAGACTGCTGAAAAATGTCTGGCAGAGCAGGGAGTTGATAGGCCATCCATGGGAGATGTCCTCTGGAATCTTGAGTACGCTCTCCAGCTCGAGGAGACTTCATCGCTTGCCGACCCTGATGAAAACAGCATAAAGAGTATACCGAACATCTTGCTTCCGCGGATGGAACCATTTGATAATAGTGTGAGCATGGTTGATGGAGTAAACTCGGGTACTGATGATGATGCTGAAGATGTCGCGACCAGTGCCGTATTTTCTCAGCTCGTAAATCCTCGAGGGAGATGAGAAAATTAATGAACTACATTTTGCCTTCTCATTAAGACACGGAAAAGTCTATATTTCTTCTGCTCATTAATTCTTTCACTTACTCTTCTTTCAGTTTGTAATATATCTCAATTTGACGAAATCATGTTTGCAGCTGGATCTGATCTGAAGTCATTTCCGACTATAAACTAGAGGAATTATGGTTTTAGACAGATTGAAGTGATATGATAAAAGAAATGCACCTAGTTATTTCAAGAACATATTTCTCCTTCTGTTTACAAATGAAACAAGTGTGAAATAAACAATATTAGATTTGATCTTCTTGGTTGCAGAATTGATTACATTCGACGGTCCTCTTTCATCTTGCACTGATGACTGATTCTTGGTAACATGGTAACATGCACTTACTGCATCTTATGGCATTGCTGCAGTCGTCCCTTTTACAGTGGAAGCCGATCATCAGGAACTCCAGAGCGAGTGGTCATGTGAATCTCTCACAACTTGCACAACTGCAACGCTTCTTTGACACTCGACTGTTCATGAAGTATTTACCATTATTCTTTACACGGCACACGATGTTTTGTGCAAACACACTTTTTTTTTCTTATTTTTCTTTACGTGGACCCTGTCCATGCATGTATTTTAATAGAAACATGTCACCAGTTTTGTTCCTTTCTTTAGAAGAGTACATACGGTATCATGGGGACAGCATTGTTTCTCTCTGTACGCTCCTCTTCTTTTGAGCATTGAGATGTTGGATTCTAAAATATTACTTTCCTCCCTTTTCGGAAGTTTTGATCAAGGGAAAATTCACTTTAGTAAATTGAAATTTCAGGTAATTATTGTGTTTCTTTTCTCTACAATCATCAAGGTCAAAATTAGAGTGAATACTGATCAAATTAATTAATTCACGAATTAATTGTGTATTAGATTACGTCTTTATAATGAAATCTAAAGGTGACCTGACCCGATCCAACCGATTTTAATCGGGTCGGGTCACCCCTCTTTGAAGGGTTGAATCAAATCCAACCGATATAAATCAGGTCGGATGGCCGGATTATTCAATCATCATTTTTTTAATAAAATTTTCTTCTACATTTCTATTATTTAATATAAAAATATTATTATAATATTTATTTAAAAACATAAAATAATCAGTCAAATATTTAAATATTATTTCACACATTTTAAATAATTTGTTTTTATATAAAATATAAGCTGAAAACTAAATTTAAATTAAAAAATAAAAAAAACTAGGACTTCGGGTCGGGTCGAGTTGACTTGGGTCAAAAAATTTCAACCCGTATCCAACCCAATGAACATCCCTAGATGAAGTAAGATTCAAATTTGATCAACGGATCATATTAAGTTAAACCATATGATCGGATTAGGTTATGATGAATTAATAATAAAATAAAATCAGCACACATACTTTATATCACTAGTGATCATGACATAACAAGCTTTTCTAGTCACAACTAATAATAAAATTAATGATCCAAATCTAACACAAGTTCATAAGGTAACATAACAATATAATCAAATACAACTACGTAACAACATAATCAAATATAAATTCATGATGTAAAATAATATCGCGATCAAACACAAGTTCATAATCAAACACAATTGTTAAGTTCTGATGAACATAAAAAACATAAATAATAATGATCATATTCATAATTCTTTATCGAAACATCAAACATCACTTTTCTTTCTTCAATAATCTTCATTGTGAGAAAAAAGAATTCAAATTGACGTCTAAATCTTCAACAATGATTTCTTTCAATCATCTTAAACAAAGTATAAATGGAAGTACACAACACGATAGGTATACATCCAAAGAAAACACCTCTCATGCACTTCTAATGGGTCATTTTAAGGCATGCACTAGTCTAGCTAAAGGTGCACCTAGTAGGTGTTTAACAGATTAAACATATTCCTAATAGTCTCGATAAATCAAGCATTGATCGGGCATTGGACAGGCTGGATAGATTCCGTAATTCAATGAGTTAGTTCACCTAATATACTTTCAAGCTTGTCCAATTAATGGACGAATAGGCTAGTGGACGAACCGGGCAAATCCGTTATTTTTTAAAAAATATATATATATTTCATTTATTTTAAAATTCAATATTTCTCTTTTTATATTTCCGTATATTCTTTTCTTAATGCATTTATTTTTTTCCTTTAGTTTTCTCATAATTTTCTTTCATATTTTATCTTTTTACTCAATCATTCACTTTATTTTTTTCATTAATAATAGAACAAATCAAATTAATAATGGATAAATTACTTATATTTTTTATTAAGTAAATATTATTATAGAAGCTTATTAGTTATTATTGATAGGTACTAATTACTAAATAATTAATAATTAATTTTATTTAAATATTAATATTAGTAATGGATTTGTTAATTAACAAATAGATAAAGAGGGCGCGCCTTGACCATGCCTCTAGCCTGCACGTGCGCTTGGCCAGCCATAGGTGCGCCCCTGAGCGATCTTGGCCGGCCATCGTTGGCAGGTCGGCGAAGAGCGCGTCCTTGGCGAGCTAGAGGCGCATCCAAGGTGCATCTCTTCCTAGGTGGCACCATTGATCATTGCAGTCGAAGAAGGGTGTTAGAATTTTTGCAAAGAAATTATGCACTGAACTAATCGAGAATTTAAGATGATGTAAAATTTTATTTGATGAAAAATAGAAGAAAATTATAAGATAAATTATTTTCTTTTTAACTTATAGAGAGTTTATATGGACACTCTCTTTTATAAATGATAAAAATTTTATAAGGATTGGAGAATAGATAATGTGCATGAAACTAAAGAAGATATAGCGGAAGCCAAAACATTTATCCAACTGACTTAAGGAGCTGAAGGCACCACTTTGGCAGTCGTTCAGCAGAACTCCAGTCAAAACCTTCGGATTACGTGCTCGAATTGAGAACCGAAGAGATGAAATAAAGAACCGAAGGATACCGTCGCAGTTGATTGCCGCTCAATCACCGCCGAGTCGCCACTGGATCATTGGATCCCGCAGCCAGTGTGAGAGTTGTATGCACAAGTGGGCCATGGCACAACGTGGTGGTTGGGATTCGGTGTGAGACAGCCGATTAGGCTTTTTTTAACAATTTTTTGAAACCAAAAAAAAAATTCAACCGGCCAACTCATTTGAACCCAATGAGTCGTCCGGTCCAACTCAGATTTTGATCAAATGAGTCGAAAGGCCGCTCGAATTTTTACTGATCCACAGCCCGTTTCCTCTCTCGGACATTGTCCCACCGACCGGACCCTGGCTTAACACCATTGGATGAAATGAAAAAAAAATAAAAAAATTATTTCAGCAAAAGTTAACCTGACAAATTACCTAGGCACGTTCACAGATCTTTGAACGATCTACTGGTGTTCATGCAATCTATCAGCTGGGCAGTGACCAAGTGCAACGCCATCGCTTGATGTCAAGGTTGAGGTCATGTGGTCAACTTCTCCACCAACTACGGCCATGTTCACTCCTGCCTTTGCTTTCTTTACAAAGTCCGGCAAAGAACTCCGTCCACTCCGGTGACAGGCGGCCCAAGAATCTGATCCCACGCCATCGCATTTTAGCCTTCCGGCCATCACTTTTGTTGGTTGCATCAGTAGGATCCAAATACGACAGTCACATTGCCGCATTGCACTTGGCAGTTGGCACCACATGCATTTGTGAACTCAGACTGTGTTCATTCTAATGGCGGATCAGGGAAAACGAGAAGAAAAAAAAAAACAGTGGTGCCACGTATGTCCATATATTAATTACCTCTACACACAGCTTCGCATCTGGGGCTGGGGGAGTTGCAGTCCGAATATCAGGGCTTGGCGCAGGGATCGGATGGTTTGGTGAAGGAAGACGTACGTTTGGGAATGCAATCTTCTTCAGATGGCATGGACCTTGGTTTCTGCAGGCCGCTATGTCTGTTGTCAAGGCTCCGGCGGCTATTTGGCAATCAACGATGGCCATGAAGCAGAGCAACAAAATTCCATTGCTGCCGCATACCGTTTCCCCGCTTGTCAGCTGCCAATTGATAGAGAGATCAATTCTCCTTCCACTTCATGCGGCAATTTTGGCGTGCATGGCATCAATCTGTGGTACGTATTGACAAATTGAACTGATCTCCAGTTCCGGATTAATTACGATCATATATGCATTAGGCAGAGAGAACTGAGGAGCCAAGCCGCCCAGTGCTGCATGCATGTAGCAAGAGGGAGTCAGGGGGGCCTTGTCTTCAGAGTTTGGAGATCAACGTTGGTTGCCACATCCCAAGGGCATGCAGTGGAACACGTGAAGCTGCTTATATTTTAACATGCATTGGAACATTGTCCAAAGCATTTGATATTATTTGTTTTCTCTTTAACCATGCCCAACGACGCTCTGTGTTTGGCAGGAAACACAGCAGCAAATGAAGACTTGGAGTTGTGACTTGGAACTTGGAAGAAACAAGTTCGGCAATTAAAGCGACGCGTTTCCATGCACGCCTCAAATCCTCGGACATTGTTTAAGAAGCTTGGAAAAAAAAAACTCAAGGCGCTGTTGATCACTAGAATAAATTAAAAGGAGGCATCGACTTGGAATGAGCTGTGCCTAATTAGGGGAAGAATATTTAAGTCTGAGTGTTGATGACCTGCCCCCAAATGGGACATCTGAACACCAGGATTTATACAGATAAAAATCGATCTCTCTCCTGACATTAGTGTTGCAGAAAGCTAATTAACGTTAATGTTGGGACCCCTTCGCATCGAATGGACGGGTAAGGCATTTTCAGAGTGCTCACTGCTAAAATAGAATGCCTCAGAACAAACCCAGATCAAGAAACTGCATAATGATGCTTATGGAGGATTAATTGCTCGCAATACTTGGCGAACTCCTTGTGCCTGTGATATTTGTTATAACTCAGCATGGAACTCAATGCATCACAGACAAGATACAATTGAGACTTACACCAGAGTCGATGAAACTGAGATCCGGATCTTTAGGTTCATGATGCATCCCCAAACTCTTAAGATGTTGAGTAGTTTGCTGGCTCATAACTTCATGAGCTAGAGATGTTTTTTTGTCAAAAGGAAGGCCACTGACATAGTACAAAGAAAAGAACTTAGATTCGTCCCATTCGGGACACAAACTAAGGACCTCAACAAAAGGAATAAAGGCGAGCTAGAGATGTTGACACAACTCAGATATCTCAGTTGACCAACATTTTTACACAATGGATATCAAACTCAGGCACTTGATTGCCTCTACTATTCGACACTCCAAATAAGTACGCAAAAAAGGCTGAGTTAACAACTAATAAAGCGTGCAGTTTGAAAGCTAACAGTGGATGGAAAGCAAGAGCTAGTTCATATTACATCATAAAGGGCACAAATATAAATGTAAGCTAATAGCAGAATTCACAGTAAGTTCAGGAAGTTTACTTGTAGATTTCGCATAGAAGTTTTAACATTTCTTTCTAAGCAACTTTCTTTCAGCAAAACAAGTCACTGAACGCCCATAATTGAATTGAGAAAATATGTTTGCTTATCAATTTTCAATTAGTTCAACATAGGAGTAGAATTTAAAACACATGCCTTAGATTTCTAGGCATGAACATGAGAACCTACAGTGTCCTCCAAAATGAGCTTCAACATCACTATTGTCAAATAAGATAATTCGGATGAATGAATATCTTATCCTAACAATTCAAGATAGAAATAAAATGCAATTCTCTGGATGAAGCTTCAATGCATCACAATGAAAAGTGGCAAAAATGTCTTTCAAAATGGTGCTAATGTGATTTAGTCCTTTTGACAAATAAATACCATCTTACGCAGCCTTAGCTTTTGGTGTTGTTAGTGAAGTCAATGCAGGTCTGGCAGCTGCAATCTGAGAAGCGGCATGTCTCACAACCAAAGCAGACACATGAGGTGCATCCACGACATGATGGCGTGCGAGAGCATCCCCTTATCACCTTACGACTTGCCCGCTCCTCATCATCATCACAGGTGATCCTAATAAATCACATGACTATGGTTTTTAAATGAGGACTTAAAAAAAGGCAACACATAAATCATTTCGAAATATATTTTCCTAAAATTAATGATATAATCTGCATTTAACAGTTGTATGAATTAAGTAGTAGCACTTTCACAGGATTATTCATCTTGCGGAAAAGTACATTAAGTGTAACACAACAGGCATGCTACCACAAAAGTAGGAAGTAGGAATTGTAATAACCTCTATTCACATTTTAAGTTATCGCTGATCCCATTACATTTTATCAAATCAGCCTGGTAATGAATTATAATAGAAATAACAAAATGAACCAACCATCTATCACTTTAGTGATGGCGCCTTGGTCGCCATTTCAGGTAATGAAGCTTTAAATTTCACATGAGGTAACTAGGGATTTTATCTTTTGAAACTACCTTTTACTTAACTTTTCTAATTTGTCCATTCAAATATTTACACTTACAAGCTTTATATATAACTTATTTCAGCTTCCGCCTATAAATTAAAGATTAGTAGTTATGTTCCTAAAATATCAAATTTCTTCACTAAGTTTCACTCTGAATTCTTATGATAATGTTTTACAAATATATTTTTACCATTAATTAGCATTTAAAAAAGTGAAAGTTTTAAATATTTACTTCATTTTTCCTTAAAGATATTTTTTTATGTTCATACACCCAGGCGCAATTATCCTCAAAAAAACTTTGGAATTTCTTAATTCATTCAAATGATAAAAAAACAGAAGTATATTTTAAAATAATAGAGATGAAAGGTTTACAGAGAAAATGATGTGGTAAAAACAAAGAGGGCGCAAGGAAAAACCTATCCAACCGAAAAACTTATCCAACTCAAAGAAATCAACCCGAACTACTCTTCTTCCTTCTCTGCACCAAGTTTAGTTGAGAACTACTTCTCTTCCTTAAACACCATAAGAGTAGAGCGTTTTGTGTTCCTCTACCCTGAGCACAATGATGCTCAATGTATTATCTCTCATTCCCCGAAACCAAGACTTCTTTTCATGTTATCTGTTCCCTGTCTCGGCGTCTCATCAGCTCCGCTCAAGAGGATGGTGATCCACCAGTGTCGGCGCCACTAACATTTCATCGCCGTCCACTCTCCCTATTCCATCTCTCTCCATCTCTGACGCTTCTCTGCGCCTCCTCCCTCAATGCCGCATCCAACATCCATCTCTCTCCATCCCCGATCCTACCTCTCATTGCTCCCTTCCTCGCTCTGTTTTCTTTAGTCTTGGTTTAGCTTTTCTCCGGCGTCACCCCAGGCGCCCGTAAGCCTCTTTCACTGACTCATCAGCTCTCCCCACCATTGCTATGCTTGCTCGCTCTGCCCCTCCGGCATCTCTGACCGCTCTGTGTGCGGCGGTTTTTTCCGACTCGCGCTGTGGCCTTTGCCAGGTTGGGTGTGCTCGCTTGGCAGGTCATTCATCCGTGTGCGTCCTGTGCTTGCGACCCGCTTTTTCTGGCCGACTATTCCAGCGTGCAATGAGAGGTGACGAGGATGCCTCCGCTCCTTCTCCCACTTTTGGAACAGTCTCGCCGGTCCTAACGTCGGTGTGCAGCGGAAGGTGACAGGAATTTCCCCTCTCCCTTCCCCACGCCGGTGGACGTAGACCGCCGGCGACCACAGTTATGGCGCGAAAGCCTGCGGTCCTGCCTTCCTGCTTCAGTCATTGCGCCGTAGAGTGCAGACCTCTGTGGATGGCCAGACCTCCTTCACACAACAGAGAGGCTCTCACCACCATCGTCGCCGCCGGCCGGGCAGGGCAGAAGGCCACAAGAAAATGGCCTGCCATCGCGACTCGTCGTCCAAACCACTGGTCATGCAGCAAGGCTCGCGCCATGCTACGGCAATGACGCCACCCCCACCCTTCCATCTCACCGTGCCTTGGTCATCGGAAATCCAAAAAGGCGTCGAGTTTCTATCAGGACGCGTCGTCGGCAAAGTCATCGACTCTCCTGTCTTGGCGATGCTCCGCACAGCAATCATCACCAACACCGGGAAGCTTCGCCGTTTCAGCTGAGCTGCATCTCGCAGGGGCTATGGTTGCTTGTTCCGGGCTTGCAGCAACAGCGTGTCGCGTTGATAGCGTCGCCGACGAACCTTCCACCCAATGCCTGGATCAAGTGGCGATGGTGCAACGATTGCTCCGCCAGGTACTCGTAGCTCAGTCGCCATCCTCGGTCTACCACTCCACTTACAGCGCCCGAAGGAGGCAATGGCGATCGCGCTGCTCATCGGCAACCCCATCGCATTCCGGCCCAAGGATCACTGGACCTCTTAACAACAACCGTGGAGGTTGAAACTCGCCCGGACTGTCACTTTCCGGCGACTGCAACACTCAACGCCGGTGCTGGAAGCTTCCTTCTCCATCTACGTCTCACCACGCACACAGCCTTGTGGGCCGAAATCGCTACTGGCCGGTCATCGTCTGGAGCGACAGAGCAGGCGGGGATCAGGAGACTGTACGGACCACGCATAGGACGTTTGGCACGAAGGGGCTAACCGTACAAGGCAGATCGCCGAACGTAATGGCACGCCGCCTGGCCGTTCCGATCATACTGGAGACACCGCCCACGCTCGTACCGCCACAGAGGCCTTACCGTCACAACGGCCGTATGAGACAAACAAGAGGTGCGCCGAACAGCCATAATCGAACGGGGGGCGCCGTCCGGTTACGTCAAGGCCTCACTGCATGGGCGTGACACCACGGAGGGCGTGAGAAACGGCCATAACACTATGAGGGTGAGCGGAGAAACCCCTGGTACGGCCATGACATGAGCACGAGGGAAATTTCGCTCCGCCATGACACCAACTCAAGAGGCATCGTTCAGGATACTGGTGTACGGCACGGCCGTGACACATCCACAAGGGAGATAGAGCACGGCCGTGACACCATAGGAGCCATCGTCCAGGACACTGGTCTGCGGCACAGCCATGACACATACACCAGGGAGGCAAAGCACGGCCATGACACCAACATGACCAGCCTAACCGGGCACAATCCGAGCTGCCACAGGCGCGGATCCCGACTTGAGCCACAGGTCCGATTCTAGGCAACTTGCTCCCATCCTCCCAGGCAGTCATCATCTCATCGCCGGGCTCACCGAGATCCATACCTCGGATGGACCGCATGGAGGACTCCCGCCACCTCTTAGATCTTGAGATTGCTGAGCGCCGACAGGCACAGGAGGCCATCTAGTTGGAGGACCGAATAGTGGAAACCCAGTTCAGGAGGGAGATGTCAACAATAGATTTTTCCACTAATATGTGAGTTCTCGACGGAGGGCTAATAGGATCGAGCAGATCGAGGTGCAGGGCTGGCGAGTCAGGGCATTGGGGATTCCATCACCTCATACTTCTGAGCCACATATCGACGGCAACCATGGGGCCCAAGTAGTGGACCCCTGGAGATATTCCCCGACTTGCTGATGCACAGTCTTCATTGTTAGTTCAGCCAGTCTCATTGGATGAGGTCTCCGAGGCCCTTTAGGACCTCAATGCGGATGCGGCCCCAGCCGAGCGAGTGTGATTTTCCAATCTTCTTTTATCGGGAGTTTTGATCTCTTGTGCGAGATGATGTATGCGCCTCAATCGATTCCTGCTATTCCTACTCCTGAATCGCACTCCAGCCGAGCGAGTTGAGAATTTCAAATCGATCGCCTTATCCAATGCCATCTACCTCCTGGTGGCTCGAGTTTTGCCTAATCGGTCATACACCCAGCCCAGTCAACATTTATCCAGGCAGGACCATCACTCACAGTTACACCATCGCATCAGAGATCATTGCACGTTGGCGAAGGACCAGTTGCTAGGGCCTGAAAGGTTGACTTCACCAAAGCTTACGATTCTCTGCCATGGTCCTTTTTATGACATGCTCTGTGTCAAAGTCTTCTTAGCGACCTGGATCACATGGATGAAGCGGTGCATCATTACTGCTTCTTTCTCGGTCTTGGTCAACGGGGCAATGGCGGGTGAGTGGGTACAGCCACAGAGAGGTTGTCGGCAAGGCTGCCCTCTGGCTCCCATGCTCTTTGTGCTGGCCGTTGATGCCCTTGCCAGACGCACTCAGGTCTCCTGCGAGGCATGCCTCTTCAACGGTTTTGCTATGAGCCTCGTCCCCCTCCTACATTATGCGAATGACACAATGTTCTTCATTGAGGGCTCAGAACAGGAGGCTCGTTGAGTAATCAAAGACCTCAGGTTCGGTGAACGCTTCCACGATTCTATCGTGAATGCCCCCTTGGTGAACGCAGAGATACCCCCCTTTACTTCGTAATGGACAAACGTCTTTTTAGCGGTTGTGCGTAGTCTGCGGAACACGAAACCACAACTTGCATCACCTGTGGTTCCGGAAGCAAGGCCTACCACGCAATCATCCCAAGCAAAAGACACGTCAGCAGCACGAAGCAAAGATCACACATAGTTGATCGAAGCAAAGCTTCTTACATTCAAAACGTTCGGATTCGACCGCTTGCCCCCGAAGCATCGCGTAGACCTATTATTCCTTCCGAAAATCAGAGTAGTCGTGCTTGAAAGCTCTGGTTGGGAACGATCGTTGAAGAGAGATTCAATGGAAGCGGCTGGAACTAGCGGTTTCCAAAAACCTGCATGCTGAAACTCGAGCCTTTTTAAGCTTCATAAGTCATGGAAAATTCTAGCTTGAAAGGAGGAGAGGCGCCAAGTGAGAAAACGGAAAGTACCCTCCGCTTACTTGGGCAAACCCACTTTCTCAAATGAATAGGAATCACACTCATAGCCCCCCATGAAATTTCTTTTTGAAATTGTTTCTTGGCGTTGCTACCCTTTTGGATTGTTACTTTGAAAGCCTCGCGTCAAGGTCTTCCGACATCTAAACGTTGTAAGTGCCATTATCTCTTAAAAGTTTTGCCGACTGGCATACTTTACCATTGGAGTTTTGGTTAGCATTTCCAGACTTGGGAGTGTTGATTGCAAAGCAATATGGAATGGGCGTTTCTCATGGGTCCGTCAGACTTCAATGAAGTTGAAATTGATCATATTTGTACTTTTTATGGGCAGATTGCATGTTTGAAAGATTGATGAAACATGGATGGAGTATCATTTCCGATATTTGCATGGGTATGCTACCGCATGGTTGGATTGCTCTCACCTCTATTCTCTAAAGCTTGTTGTTGTGTTGTTGCTCTAGTATTTCTTGCCTTAAAGGGACACACCAAGGTAATAATGGTATGAGATTTGAACTAGCAGGACGCCTAAAGAAAGAAGACTTCTGGCCGGGAAAGGAACTAAGCAAGAGAGAGTTGACCGTAAACAGGGCAAGACAGGCAGCTAGATCTAGATGGAATAAAAATCGGGAACCATATTGTGGACAGACCAAGCAAGGGAAATATATGAATAGTGGATATGCCCATTAGTTGAACACTTTTGGATCTATTCAGCACGACGACTGGACTCTAGATTAACCATGCCAAATCCTCATTCATCCCCTTTGGCATGGTTCAGGAGGAGGCTGACTGTTGTGCATCCCAGCTTCATACCCCGATATCACCTACTTGGGACTCCCGTTTTCGGATCGCCGCATTACTTCTAGAGGTTGGACGCCAATCATCGAGCGTATGGAGCACAGACTTCACGGCTGGAGTGCACGCCTATTATCACGTGGGCGCCGACTCGTTCTGCTACGGTCGGTGCTCTTGGCACTCCCGACGTATTATATGTCAGTCCTACCTCTACTAGCTCAGGTTCTCAGACAATAAGACTCACTCAGGAGCAGCCTTTTTTGACAGGGGTGTGGCCCCGATCACCACGGAGTACACTTGGTCGAACGGACCGACATTTGTCGACCTACCTCTAAGGAGGCCTGGGGGTTCGTGATTTACGGTATGTCAATTGGACTCTTTTAGCCTATTGGCGTAAGTGAATTATGGAGCAAAGGATAACCTCTAGCGATCAATTTTTTATACCTGCTATGGTCAGAACATGTCATGGGAGTCGAGGTTCATTTTACCCCGAGGGGCATCATCTTTCCGGCGAGGTGAGGCAACCATGGCGCTACGAGTTCGCACCCTTATGATTCCATCCCTTGGCTCGGGAGTAGATTTCTCCTTCTAGCGGCACACTTGGACAGCTAGTGGCTCCTTGGCAGAGGCATTTCCCCGCCTTTGGGTCCTTTCGACTTTTCCAGAGGAGACGGTTATGGACACCTAGTCTGTGAAGGGAGAGCGGAACTCTGGTATATGGTCTTCCCTATTCAGATCACATCTATCAAATCAACGCTTCACAAAGCTATTGGCTCTTCATTAGTGGTTGGTTTAGCGATTGGTTGGGATATGCTCAGACCGGACCGGTCCAGGTTAGATGGATGGGTTTGACTGTCACAGTCATTCTCGGTGCGCAATCTCTACACTCGCTTTCTTCCTACTAGTATGCTACTCAAGATGGATTATAGACTCATCTGACGTACCCGGGCACCGCTAAAAGTCAAGATTTTTACTTGGCTCTTACAGCACGGATGGCTTCTTACCAGGACGTACAGGGCTCGGTGGGCACCACACAGCGACACTTCATGCATTCTTTGCAACGAGTCATCATCCACCTGTTTTTCGACTGCCTCACATCACGTGACATATGGCAGCGCGACCACTTTGTCATCAAATCTAGAGTCCATGTGGCAAACCTTCAAAGACATGTGGCGTGAGAGAGTTGGCGAGCGCCAATGTTGACCTTTTTGGCCGGTGCCTAGGCCATATGACTACAGCGCAACTGGATCATTTTTTGTGGGGAGCAATGTAGCATGTTGTACACCGCATCTCCTTTCTTATTAGGGAGTGGGGTTTTGGCTAGCTATTTCTTGTTGTGACCTTTGCTCTCCCTGAGAGCCTACATCTGTACATTTCTTCACAGGACGACAACCACAACTCTTGTGGTCATCCTTTTTCTCCTAAAAAAAAGACTAAAATTTGGACCTTGATTAATAATTAGGTTACTTTCATCAACACGTAAAATCAGTTGTTTTAATTAGCGCTCCTAACCCGAAAAAACCAAGGGACCTGACCCGAATTAAATGTATTTTTTTTAAAAATATAATTACAATATCACTTCAAATTTCAAATAATATTTCATATGCTTTTTTTTCTATTACCACACTTATTAAATTAGGTACACTATTGACTTAAATTTTATGATGTAGTTGAACTTGAGTACTATCAACTTATTAATCTATTTAATGAAGTTTATATAAAATTAATTACAATCTTGAATTGCAATGTGATAATATATTACTTTGATATATTCAGATCGCAAGGTTAAATTTTATTTAAATTTTAATGTTTTAGACATCTAACATATATATAATGTTTACAATTTTTTAAAAATATTATTGTTTTAAACTAGGGCCCTGACCCAAAAAATGCTTTGAAAAAAAATTAGGATTGTTTTTTAAGTCAATTATTTTTTCTTCTAAAAAATTTTAGGGCGATCTTTTATGCTTTAAAAATCATCCAAAATTTAAAGGGCGATATTTTCCGAGTAAATTTTAGTAGATCTTGGTACAACAATTTGTAGGACAACAAAATTATTGATTTTGCCTCCTTTGCAATAATACAAAGAAATAATGATTATACAAAAAACAACCCACTGTATTAGAGTATTACATCTAACCATTTTTATCCCATTTATTACAATTGTATTTTTAGCGCTCAAGAGTACACATAATCTTCTTAATTCAGGAACTCCAATATTCTAATGTTTTCTCACAACTCTAATAGTTGAAATCATTTTTTAAGTTCATTTATGACAACTTACTATACTATGCGGCAAATTGACAAGAGCAAAATGCATGTTTAAAAAAGAAAGAACTTACAAAACCTTGGAAATAACATTTATTTGCCTTTGGTGCTTATTCTTTTTTTGTATTTAAAACAACAGGAGTTTCCAAACTAAAAGGAGAAATTAGGCCTCTAATGCTTATTCAAATGAGGTTCAATTTAAATGAGATATTTTGTTAAATGTTCATAAAGGCACTTTACTAAACTGTAGCATATATTTACATCTAAAAAAGATGTATATACTACCTAACTCTATATTAAGTTTACCATTTGTTATTTTAACATGTATATAGCTTCGATATTGTACCTCCATGTATAAAACCTGACTAGTCCATACATATGTTCATTTCGCATTGAACTTTTTTTCTCAAAGATCATAATACTCAAGCTTTGTGGCATGACTCAGTTTTCATAGATAATTACTGAAACTTTGACTACCTCCTTGATTGTTCCACATTTCTATTAGGTTTCCTCAATGTATCAAGCCTTCTTTAGTTATGAGTACCTGGCCAACTAATTTAATTAGCGTATTAAACTTTACCCAGAAGTATTACTTAGCAAAGGGGCAAACAACAAGAGGATCTAATCAGTTATAATAGACAAAATATAAAATGTGTGATCTTAGCAGTCCAATCATAATATCTATTTCCATTGGTGTAAGACTACAACAACAAAGCCTTATCCCACTAGGTGGGGTCGGCTACATGGATCATACGCCTTATTTCCATTGGTGTAAGACTGATAAGGTAAAATCTAAAGGTCCATGCAATCAAGGAAATAATCAAAGAGTCGATGCAATCAACTTGGATCACTTACTTGTCATATTTTAGGTTAGCACATTTCCAATTTGGATCGTTGATGGCATCATGGTAAACACGGCATTCCTCCTTGGTACGCATGCGGAATCTCCGCTCCTTGTTACATCCTTTGCAGCGGACAAACTCATCCCGGTGACCTGGTCGACCATTACCTTTGTGAGAACCATTAGCAGCTTTGGAGGTTTGGTTATAGTATTTAAGCAGAACAGTCTTTGCTAGTGGAACTTTTTCGCCTTTCATCATGACCCATACATTGCTCTTCCATTTCTTTGCAGTCTCCCGTCCAGAATGCTTCTCAAAAGCGGATGGTGTCAACTTCTCTGATGATAACGAGCACAAACATTCAGAAAAGTTTAAAAAAGTGTCCATTACAAAAACATACAAGATCATGTTTGAATTGGAAGACTTTAAGAATGTAATGGGATTTAATTAGGGGAGTAGAGAGAGACTGACTACTTGTATACCGGGTTTATATTCCTGTTTGCCATCATTCTAATACAACAACAACAACAAAGCCTTATCCCACTAGGTGGGGTCGAGCCATCATTCTAATATGATTATTATTATATGGGTACAGTTGGATAAGGTCCTTAAGAAACCATGGTTTCTCTCAAAAACTTGTACTTGGGCCCCATAATGTTCTGTTTACTACGTTCAGAAAAAACACGAGAACGAATACTTCTACAAAGAAAAAAATTGTCTTGAAAGGTAGGAGATCGCTTGTGTTCATCCAATGGAAGGAACCTTCGACAAGAAACACAGAACATGGATTCTCTCGAAGTATATGCAGAGATTCCTATTTGGGAACAGCTTGACCAACAATGAATCCTTCATAAGTCGGTAGTAGTTGCTATGTGACAATGAAGGACTAAATATCCACGGACGACGAACTCACATGGCAAGCATATGAAATTCGAGCCATCGGTGTAAACTATGATCAACATCAAATGTTCTGTAGAGCGCAGGGCGGGAAACAGCCACAGTATCCTGAAAATCCATAATTATTACGTCTCTACTATCACAACTGAGATGATGATAAGGATCATGTTTGAGATGAACCTTTTTGTTTTGCAAGGAACAATACACTCACATGAATAATAGCGTACTCTCGTGTGAAAGCATGCAATGCCCACAAGCTCAAGTAGATGAAATGAGTAGAACTTTGGATCAAACATCATGCGTGCATGAACGCTAAAACTCCGAGACCCAAAGCATGGTGGATCGGAAAAGGAACATGAAATCTTGCAAGTATGTTTGTCATGATGCAACTAAATTACGAGAAAGGGATCCAACTAACCTTCTCGACACCCGGGCGTGCATTCGCAGGACACCTCGAGGTCGCCCGACGCGAAAACCCTAAGCCTGCCAACAGCGTCACCATAGCGGTGGCTCGTGCACCCGCACATAACCTCAACGTAGTCCTCGCCTCTCTTCAGCCCGCTCAACCCGCTTACTTCATCGTCCGCGAACAAAAAGGCGACGTCTTTTCCCTGGCCATTGTCCATCTCCTCAAAGAGCCTCTGCAAAGATCACCTTTTGACTACGAAAACAATCCCGGATTTGAACTGGGATCGATCAGGCAGGCGTTTAGAAGCAATGTTTCTACAGAAAATACCAACCCGAAGGCTCCGACCGATCAGCGAGGAAGAAAAACAAATGCTTCCCGAGACGCGTGGACCCAAAAAAGAGAAAGCGACGTCGAGAGAGGCGAGGAACGCGTCGCGCCGCAGCCGGAGAACGTCGAAAAGATCGGGGAGGGAAGGCCAAAAGCACCACCTTTTTTTTATATATGCCACCAGAAGTCTCCTACGGCAGCACGGCAGAAAGGCGGGCGAGGGGACGATTCACGGACCCGTCCAAAGTGGGCGCTCGAAGCGGCGCAAAATCCACCTAATCAAACCTGTGGAGATAGCGATGGAGCGACGCAAATGGAGTTCCTTTTGTCCCTCTTCTCTATCTGTCAAAGAAAAGAGGATGTACACACACAAACATTATTAAGTCACGGTTCTCTTTCTCTCTCCACACGAAGATAAGTGCTTCCCCCACAACCAAGAACTGTTCTTTCGTCTCCCTGCCATCTATTCCAACATTTCAAGCGCCGAGAAGTACTCAAGGAGAGAGAACGATCTTTTGTTGGGAATTCGGGAGTGACATGTGAGAGAAAGAGCCGAGTGACGGAGGGATATTTTGGGAATCTCGAAAGGGGGGAGAGAGGGAGAGGGAGAGATGGTGGACGTAGCTGGCGATGACTTGGATTCTTTGGAACAGAACATAACATGCATCAGCGGCAGGAGCGGCAGGGGCAGGAGCAGGAGGAGCAGCGCGCAGCGGTTGGTTCGTGCATGACATGACATCGATGGCCGCTGCCTGCCAAACTTTTATTTGCATGTCATCAGCATGAATTTGACTTGTAAGCGTAATATTTATATGACAAATGGGACGGACGGACATGACATGTAACTACAAACACCCACTCGCCTTCCTCCCCCATCTATATCTAAGAACTCTTTTCCCAAGTAATTTATTTTAATAATATATGTTACAATATATATAAAAAATATTATTTCAACTAAAATTATTTATGTTACTTCTTAATATGACTTATACATATTCTTATTCCTATTTACTAAAATAAGATGGTAATAATATTTTTACAGTGATAATGACATGTCATGTTTTTTTATCTTAATTATTAAGATCAGTTATCTTTATTCTGTTACATGATAATTTTCATTTTTTTTTATTTTATAGACACGATCTCTTAATTACTGATCGATATTATTTTTTGATGTGACATATATTTTTTAATTAAGAAAACAGCTAGCAATCTTCCAACGCATCCTTTATTAATATTAAGTGTGCCACGACAAATCATTGAATATGCAAAGCAAAAAGATAGAGGGTTGTTAAATAAAGTTGACGGATCCAATTGGCACTAATATTTTCTCCTTAAATGATAAAAAAATGCTTGTTTTTTTTTAAAGTCCAGGTATATATTCATATGAAGAGAGTAAATAATATGTTTGAAAAAGATAAAGTAAGCTTTTAATTTTTCTTTAACATATGTTCAGCCTTATCTTTTTTTTCGTCCAATTCACAATTGTAAATTCTATTTCTCTATTCTTTTCCTTTTACCATCAAGAGGTAATTCATCTATAAATCACAACAAATATCATTATAGTACTATTGTTATTTATTGTTGGATGATATAATTGTAAAACACATTTAAACTATTATTTTGTGAAATGATTTAATCCCAATCATTCATCTCACACGGAATGTCCGAATGAGATTGCAACAGAACTTTCCCGTCAACTTCATGCATGGAACTCTTTCACAATAAAATTCAAATATAATCAATCGCTTAAATGGTAAATTAGCTCTTAAACTTTACAAAAAAGATGGTTTTCATAAACGCATGAGAAAAATACATCAAAAGAATATAATTTTGTGCACATTCAATTGCGTACGATCATCATAATTACTTATCCGTGTCATATGACATACTTCTAAGTTGATCCAATTGCCTTTGGCACTATTCCCTTTTATTCATTTCTACCAGGGTCCACTTTTTGAGGACTCACCATAAGGAAATCGAGAGTGTGGAACATCTTAATTAATTATATTTTAATAATATAAATTTGGATTAATTAAAATTATATTCCAATGTCAAAAAATAATATAAATGAATTATTTCATACATTGAATTTGAAGTAAATACTTAAATATTTTTTATTCATATTTGAACTAACATGCATGCGAAAATAAAGACAATCTTTTTAATAAATAAAAAATTAACTCGTCTTGATAACTCTGTGAAAAGTTATGTGCAAAATAATCGATTAACTAATCTGATAAATCAAAGCAGTCGACAGTGACATGTATACAGGCAAAATGCATAGTGATAATCACATTTGAAAAATGTGCCCCAACCATCAAAATGAGTTGATGTCGCAAAAGTGAAAGGATGATAACGACTTCTAAATAAATAAAAGAACTCTTGTGAAACCAAGCTTCAAGTTATAATTTTTGTATTTTGTTCTCTTATGTGATATTTCATATTGTAAAAGAGAGATTAAAGTATTTTTTACGATCTTGTAATAGTGGTCTTGTTCATGAGTGATAAGATTGTTTCTTACCTTGACTAGAAAAAGGACGAGTGAATAATTTCCAAAGAGGAGTGATATGTGCTACCTCTCGTCACATAAAAATTCATTGTCTCATTTACAATGAATGAAGTGTCAGTAAATATTCGATGTTCTTGAGGACAAGAAGTCAGTGCAGATATGTAGGTTAAAATGTGATGGAACCTCATAAAAAAATAGCTTGATTTCTCTCTTCCTCTTCTTTTTACTATATTATACATATAATTTGATTGTCATTGATTTTTGTTTAAAATTTATCACATCAATTTTAAACTTTCACTACATACTTTATGAAATCCATTTTAACACTAATTCAACCATCATCTTGATGTCTTGTGATCCAACACTCCCTAGCTGGAGCCACACCTTAGAGATCTAGCTTTGTTTGAATCGATAAATTAGTAAATATGGAGTAAGTTTAATTGAGATGGGGTGAATTTAAAATATAATAAATTTCAAAGCTAGTGACAAATACACTACCTCTATGATTCAATTTTAACACTAATGATAAGAATAAATTAGGACAAAATATTTGTCATGGTGTTGAGCAATCTATCCTCCATACTCTACAATAAGGCAATAAACAACAAAGAAATATGAAGAATTTTATTTTAAACTCCAATAATGGAAATTTCATTGGATGCTCTCAAGTTCGATGAGGATATTGTCTTTCAAGCGGGGGCATGGGGTACACTCTACAATATCATGCAAGATTTTTGGACCATCATGAGTTTTGAATTTCAAATATATACATATTTTTAGGTAGGCTAACTTGGTTGTAGACAGATTAGCTAACTATGATTGTGTCTCTATTTTTGACACTTTTGGAGATGACTGCCCACCTCAGGACATCTTGTGATAAAAGATGTATTTGTTCTTACATTAGTAGATAATCCTTAACTTTAACAAAATTCATCTTCTTATATTTACCTGTTTTTTATTCACAATGTGACTACAAGAAATATACACTTAAGCTTTGTTTTGAGTCAATTGAAATAGGGACACCAATGACCATGTTAAAGAAAACAGCAGCTTGCCACAAATTTCATGAAGTCTCAAGATGGCTAAAAACTAGTGGCTACACTCCAAATCCATTGGCTAATAGCTAATGTTTTATTCTTGAAACAAGGTGCTTTTGTTCCTTGTAAATAGGCATGTTATCTCCTCATTTTTGGACCATCTAAGTAGCCAGCAAGTGTATAAGTGTGTGGCGAGATAGAGTGAAGTAGTATGACTGTGTAATAGTTTCACTTGCTTGAGTGTTGCTTTGAGTGTGTACATGAAGTGTGAGGTGAAAGGTAAAGTAGCGAGTGTAGTGTAGGTAATAGAGTAGTCTCCATAGTTAGTGTGTGTGTCCACCAATCAAAGTGTTGTACTCCTAATCATATTAATATAAGTGTCATTTGATAATTGATTTTGGTCTAATCAAAATCCTCTATAAAGTGGTATCGGAGCCAAGTTGGCCCATGGAGGTCTTGGAAGATCAAGTTACGAGGAGAACCTATCGGTTTGAGAATGTGTGACAAGGAGGTTGTGCCGTTGCACAATATGGGATTGTGAAGTGTTCGAGTTCGCGACTGCACTTACTTGGTTGATTGCAGGGCATTCAACAAGTCACCATGGCGAATATTTTTGATATGGCAAGTGGAGTAAGAAAATTAAATAAACAAAATTATAGTTATTGAAAGACGTCATAGAGTCTTACTTGCAAAGGCAAGATTTATGAGATATTGTCGGTGGGGCTGATAACGCCTACGGATGTTGACGCATAGAGGAAGTGGCGAATCAACGCAGGCAAAGCTATGTTCATTTTCAGAACAACGATAGAGGAGGAGTTGCTGGAGCACATTAAGGATGCTGAGACTCCTAAGGCTGCATGGAACGCGCTTGCTGCACTATTTTCCAAGAAGAATGATGCTCGACTTCAGTTATTGGAGAATCAACTTATGATGGTATCGCATGACGATATGATGATTAGACAATATTTTATGAATGTAAAATCTCTCAACCATGAAATATCTTAATTAGATTCTCATTCAGAAGAATAATTATTCATGACTTGAGACATGAATATAACGAGTTTTTATCTGGCATTCGAGGTTGGCCTACTCAACAACCTTGCTTAAATTAGTAAATTTATTATCTAATTAGGAAGCATTGGTTAAACAAATGACTGGAGTATCCATGAAGAATAAAGAAGAAGCACTCTTCTGCTCTAGAATAAAAGAGAGAGCACAAGGACATCAGCGAGATTGGCAAAGGCGAGGATGAGACAAAAGTCCACAACAATGGAGAGCTGATGAAGAGTCGGACAAGGAAAAGCAAGAGCAGAAGATATTTTATCGACAGCAATTAAGGTCGTTGTTACAATTGTGACAAGAAGAAAGAATAAGAGAAGAGATACAAGAAAGTAATTGCTACAATTGTGATAAGAAGGGTCACTTTGCTCGTAACTGTCAGCATAAGCATGAAGAAGAAAATACTGCAACTTCTCATGAAAATAAAAGCGAGGAAGAGTGGGAAGGAGATTCTGAAGAATCGATAGAATTTGCAATGTGCAATGTCGAGAAAGTTGGGCACCACAATGAAGAATAATGACAAGCACTTTTGCTTGCTGAAGAAAGTTTTGAAGATGAGTTTCACTTCACACATGAAGCTAGTCAAGATAACCTCCATGACATGATGTCAATGGAAGAGCTCAAAGAAAAGAACGAGGAAGAAAAGCAAGAAATCCAAGAATACTTAGAAGACTCTGTTGATGAAGAACATGATTTAGAATCAGAATCGTACAGGATTTGTGAAAGTTTGTTGAAATAAAATCAATTAGGAGAAGATTCATCAGTGAGCATTAAGCAAATGAATGCGAGTCCAAGGTATGACAAGTTAGCTCTCAAGATATTACGAGAATTTGATGCATATGATGAAGATGACATAAGCTCGTGAAAAAATGTGAATTTAGTTTATGTGAACAGACACACAAGGAGAATAATGAGCTTCACTCTGGAATGACAAGCAAAATCACTTGATAAAAGGGAAAGGAGGATGTTGAGCAAGTTGGCGCTGAGCAAAATCTTAGTCCGTCCTTTCAACAATAGGAGCATAATCTTTTTGCTTCTTATAATAACATTTCCCCCGCTTAATAGATAACTATTTGCTACCAATGGGGGATTGCTTCTCATCTCAAACATAGGTGATTGTTGGATTTGCACCAATGTAAACCATAAATTTTATACACAATATAGGTATATAAAAAATCTTCTCTATTTATCCTACTCATTGGTACGGGTCATTGATGCTGAAAAAATTTTGCATTTGTTCGAACTCATGATCTGAACGAGTCACACATACACCCTAGTACATGTTCCTCGACGCTGAGGACATCCTCTAAGAGCGGGAGATTTCGTGACGTTTCTTATTGGCTGTCTTGTGTTTCTAATAAGTTGTTTAATGGTTGGCATATCGTATATATATGTATATAGAGTATGGATTGGTTTAGATCGATCTTAACCTGATGATTGATGATTATGAATTTTTTCTATTCAATATTAAATCATAGAAAGTTCAAACTATGTTTTGAAATGGATTTATATGAAATCCCTAGTATTTTCATTTTCGACCGCTACAAGATCAACAATGCCATGAGCTTGGGCTTCTGTTGCTGACATAAAAACATCCCTTTCCATATCTTCGGATACAACCCATAATGGGTTGCCCGTTCTTTGTACATAAACCTTTGTGAGGGTTTCGCGAAGTTTCAGTAGTTCTTCCGCTTCCAAGATAAATTCCCCTGCTTGTGCTTCATAAAAAGAACTTGCGGGTTGGTGAATCATAATCTTGATTTGATGATATTGATATAACATCATGAACGGTTCTTCTATCTCGCATAATTGGGCTAAAGTAAGGGAAAAATAATAAAATAAAAAAAAAAGAAAATAGAATTGAACAACCGTACATGCATCTTTTGTGCATACGGCTCCGCAATGGAATTTTTTTCTCTTCGATTCTATCGAAGAAAGAAATTCATCCGATATAGATCGTTTGAATCATCCATTTACCACCCTTCTTTTCATAGGAGTAAAAAAAATACTATGATGGTTCTGTTGCTTTATATATTTATCTCGTCTGTGATTTAGCAATCCCAAAGTTTCTTTCTGATACAATGAAATAAGGAAAAATATATCTTTTTTTTTCATTTTCGTACTCTTTCATAACATAAATATCAGAAAGATACTTCTAGTGTGGAAGAAAAATGGTTTGTGACGCTGAAATGTTGAGCAAAATCACTCTGGAATGATACGCTCCTATTATTATTTATTAAAGAAAATAATAGCACAAACTTTAGAAATCTCTAAACTTTTGCCCAAATTTTATAAAATCTCCATATGGTCAAAAACTAGTGATTGCACTCCAAATCCATTGGCCAATAGCTAATGGTTTCTTCTTGAAACTAGATGCTTTGTTCCCTATAAATAGGCATGCCACATCCTCATTTTGGAACATCAAGTAGCCAACAAGTGTATAAGTGTGTGGTGATATAAAGTGAAGTTGTATGGTTGTGTATGTGAGGGGAGGTGCATTGCGTGAGTGAAATAGTGTAGTGAGTGTGCAATAGTTTCCTTTGCTTGAGAGTTGAGTGTGTACGTGAAAGTGTGAGGTGAGAGGTAAAGTAGTGAGTGTAGTATAGGTGAGAGAGTAGTCTCCATAGTTAGTTTGTGTGTCCACCAATCAAAGTGTTGTACTCTTAATCATATTAATATAAGTGTCATTTGATAGTTGATTTTGGTCGAATAAAAATCCTCTACAGACCACAAATATATAATTTTATTACACAAAAATTGCGTCTTTCTTTATAAGAAAAGCATACATGATGAATAGAACTCCTTGGATATGTTGATAAGAATAAGGACCCTAAACAAAACCCCTAAATTGTCGAGACAATAAACGAATAATAAGAGAAAAAACAACTGAAAATTATCATCTACGATTACCAACCATGTGCCAAGTTAGTTGGGGATTGACTCCTAGTAGGTAGGAGCCTCCTACCGGCATCGAATGCCATATGATCGAACGACATTCGTTAGAGCATGCCAAACCGGACATATTGAACTGGTTTGTTCATTTGTCACAGTGAGCAACGGTAAGGCATCGACAATGGGCAGGTAACAAGCAGCGGCAACGACAAGTAGCGCCAAGCGCTGATCAAATTGCGGAGGTTACCTATGGCTCATCGGTACATGTTCCAGTGCAGGTTCTTGTGGCCGTCCAAGCGACGAGTGGGCTTCGCGAGTAGCCGAATCTGCTGCGACGATGAGGGGTAGGCACGATCTGCTGTGGGGACGAGGAGTACAAGTGATGCCATCTGTTGAACCGATGAGGAACGATGGTGACAAGGGGAGGAAGCACTCCCCGTTCAATTTCGGCACTTCGCTATTAGCAGGTGTGACAAAGGAGGAGAAGGCTTTGAAACGCTAGGAGGGGAGCTGGGGTCTCCGTCGTCGCTATCACGTTGCTCGCTTCTGACGAACCGGTTTGTGCTCGCCAGTTTGATCTTTATGATGCCTATTTTTTGGCGGTTTGATGTGCTCTAATGGATGTCGTCCAATGACATTCGATGTAGGTAGGAATCCCATTAAAATAATAACATCACACTTAAATAAATTCATTATGGTTACTTAAAAATTCTACTAAGGAGTATTTGAGAAAATATATTAAGATAATATAAAATGTAACTAACTAAAACCAACAACAACAACAACAATAAAGTTTTATCCCACTAGGTGGGGTGGGGTACATGGATCATACGACGCCATTCCGCTCTATTAGTAATCAAATATTTCGGTATATTCGTTGATCCATGTTCATGCGATTCGACAGGATTTTACGCTGGCTGTCGGGGCCTAACACAACTCTCCTCCTTTATCCGAGCTTGGGACCGGCTATAAAATAAAGAAAGCAAAAAACAAGAAGTTAACGTGAAAAGAAAAAAGAATATAATAAGAAGTAAATAAAAAAAAAGAAAAAGAAACAGACATAACAAAGTAAAAATAATAATAATAATTCGACTGGTTCTACCAATTTTGGGAAACACATCATATTCATGCTTTTATCAGTGGTCTATCTATAAGTTCTGGTAGGTTATTGCGTCAGAGTTCGCCTCAGTAGTAAGTTCTCATTTAGATCTGCCAATACATGGGAGTAAAAAAATTCTATCGTTCGAGTAATAAGTGTCGGGCAACCCGTGATTCCCGGGACCATGAGTTCCGAGAGGTTATCGTGTCGGAGTTTGCTTAATTCCTTCTCGAAAAGTTTTCATCACCATTAATATCAGAGTCTGACCATCCCAACAAGCTAATTAATTAATCTTCTTGCAGAACAAAGAATCTGCTCTACACTTCAAGATTCCCCTTTGTTTCAGTCCTTGGCCTCGGAACATTAAACATCAGAGTCTTGCTCCATCTTGAAAACATTTTTAAGAAGGTTGCAACTTACAAGTGAAAACATATCAACCAAAAGTTTCACAAATTATGAGAGAACTGTTACCCAATTTCCGAGAGATTCTTTTTTTTTTCTTTTCTGGTATTATTACTCATCCTTTCATCCCTTAACTGTGTTGCTCTCATCCTTTCGCGCCCGAGTGATCAATTGGCACATGCATTAATTACGATGGAAGGACGAACAGACCAACAGGACGATCCACTACAAAGTTGGAGTAGGAATCTGAACAGCATTCACAATTTGACATGCACACACGCGTGCATGCATGCATGCATAGATTATTCGCAAATCGCAAGGCGATGAGTTTGACTGTTCGCGTCGTACAGACAATTATATATTTTTTTTCTGGAACCGATCGATCAAGCAGAAAGAACAAGCTTCATGTACCTCTCCACGATCATGTCCTGTGACAAGTCTGTGAAGTATCCCTTCTCAACCTCCAGGCCCTCCTCGGAAGCTATCGTTTCCACCCTGCTCTGGACCCGGTCCGTCCCCACCCGCGTGGGATCCAGCAGATTGCAGGCGATCTCCGTGCAGCCGTCGCCGTGGACGAGCGCGAGCGTCTGCACCGTCGGTAGGCCGCCGCCGCGCGCGCTGACCATGCGGGCGATCCGCTTTACCCTGGCGACGTCAGTGCACAGGATGGGCACGTTGTAGGTGACCACCCAGGGGCTCGCGCCGATGATTGTGATGCCCCTGGCACGGCTGACTCGCGCCGGGCCCTCGTCGGGGCTCTCCGGCAGGACCTCCGGCAGCGCCCAGCCCGCCCACTGGTTCCCCATGAAGTTGGGCCTGAAGTAACCGAGCTCCCGCCGGATTGCGTCCAGCGGTCGTCCGTTCGGATGGGCGGCCTCGTACAGGAACACAGGCACTGCATGCGACTATCGAGCTGCCATTACAAGGTCCACAATCCAAGCACAACTGCGCAAATGTAATCCCAACAAAAAGGAAGTCAGGTGATTAACCTCGTAGTTCGTTGCCGATGTCGGACGCGACCAACTTGGCGACCTGAGCGGCGTCCTCCATCGTCGCCCTGACCAGAGGATGGAAGCAGATGTGGTCCACGACGCCGAGCCGCGGGTGCGCACCGCAGTGCGCCTCGAGGTTGACGGAGGCGAACGCGGCCTCCACCATCGCGTGCAGCGTCCGCCGGAGCGGGCTGTATGCCGTGCCGGCGCCGGCGTCAGGCACGACGTAGGAGACGAGCGTGTACCTGACTCGGTTGTACTCCCTGTCTTCGAACTTGTATATGATCACCACCTCCGGGTCGAGCTTGGCGGCTTGCTCGATCGCCTCGAGGGCTGATCGATTGCGCGACTCGGAGATGTAGAGCTTGCAACATATGAGCTGCATGGTGTTCATGATCTTCATGTTCATCTGCAGTAGGAACGGAACGTAGCTTACTGTGATGAAACTTTCACTCTTCATTGTTATTATCACAATAAGACACATATCAGAAAATGGTCAGAGTTCAGAAGCCCATAGTTAGTTTCAATGTATTCGACAATTCTGTACTTCTGAGGGAAAACTGTTAGATGCTCTCGATCCGTAGAGCTAATTAAATGATTTGTGGAAGTCATCAGAGTGATAATTGTATCAACACTTATAAAAGATCATTCAGAATTCCCTTCCTATTATACTGACCAGTGAGACCTCCTAAGCCCTAATCACACAACGAAGAATTGAGGACCAAAAGAAATGATACATATACAGATGAGAGTTGCTGCCGAAACAGAAATTGAGGAGAAAAGATATAACTAGGAACCATCTTCTATTGGAGCATTCGCACTCGGCTCAAGTTATCAATACCTACCTTGTTTCCTTGCTCTGCGTCCATAGTCCTCCTGTTCTCCATCTCTACTCTCTTTCTCCTCGGTTGCTACTACTCTCTCTCTCTCTCATCCCCTCCCTCTCATTTCTTAAAGCTGCATTATTATAAATCCGTACTTGCATCTATCTTCTTCTCCTTTTTTTTTTGAGGAAATTCACTAAGACATAATCTCATGAATCACATTCACCAATCATAATGATATTTTATGTAGGGTCGTGCACGTGGCAATATTATGTATGTCTATCTTTTTGTTTCTGAAAAAAAAAGCTGCAATGCAAAGGGCTCCTCTCCTAGCGTTATCCATCCACCTAATGAGGCTTCAGGTTTCTTATCCTTTTCTTTGCGTGCATGCATGCATCAGAGTTGTTCAAAAGACACTTCAGAGATGAAGCACTCTTTTAATCAAATTCTCAACCGAAGAAAAAAAAATCTAAATCTCTTTCAGAAACGAGGTGCAATCATAAATGCCAGTCCCATCAATGAATCCTACCTTAGAAAAATTGGAATTGGCACTAAGTGGACTCATGATCTAAGTTGTCAAACATCAAGGTTTCTGAAAGCATTCACGGACAACCCAACTACCAGATATATTATACTCCGTGGAACCACGCTTCCTTCTGTTCTTTCAGTGGAATTGTTTATGTAGCATTAGATCAGCTCTGGTCTGTACCTAATCTTTTACTAAAGAAAATATCTCTGGATGACTCCATCTCATCTCAGTTTGTAGGATTATATGGCACTGACAAGTGACACCACACAACACCAGTCCAACCCCCACTTCATTATTTCCCAACTAATCCATCCATCCATCAATCAATACTGCCATAATGGACTTCTCACATGTATTACAATATCTATGAACAAATATTTAAGTAAAACATCATTTGTTTATTAACAATTGTTTCTTCAATGAAATATTAAGAAGTTGCATATTTTATTTTTTGGGTCAAAATTGCCGAAGATAAATGAATTATAAATATATAACGGCTTAAAAAAGATATCTATGTAGAGCCAGCTTAAGAACCTATTTAAGCCGTAAATTATTAATAAATATATAATTTTTTAAAAAAACATTATATTTTAGAAAAAATATATTGAAAGAGTTAAAAAGCGTCTTCTTTTTATATTCACATAGAAATTAAATATTCTTGAGAGTTTGCAAGTTCAGGACGGAAACCTCAAATTTTTTTCTTTGATCAACATCTTTAATTATCATATTCTTTTATGTGCTATTGCCTTATTGCTGATATATGTCTATACATATAATAGGCGTGTACATCGTGTGTTGGTAAAAGAAATCCTTTTCATTATATACAGAAAATAAAGCGTAGATTAAAAAAGTTTATTTGTACCATGTTGGACAAACATAGCAATCATGACTCACACATGATGTGATCCGCACAATGCCACCAAACTTTTGATCCACATCTCAGTAAAAAGACACATAATATAAAAGATCAAATATATGACATTATCACTTTTAAGAAGTATTTAAAGAAGATTCTAAAAAATGAAGCTCCCACACATGCCACAATTTACATTCATTTTTTTATGTGTGGATTTAGAGTGGGTTTGAATCCATAAGAGTTGATGTGATAAAAAATTAGATGTGATGAAATTTAGTGATTATTTGAATAAAAATGGATATTATGAGTATAAAATATAAATTTATTAATTATTATAAATAAATATATAAATTTAAAAACTTTATGCACAAAAAGTTATTAAAAATATATATTATTTAAACATAAAAATATTTTTAAATTAATTTTATGTAATGAAATATTAATTTTCTAATAAAATGAAGTAATAAATAATATTATATTTATTATTTATTATAAAATATTTTATATTTAATAAAATAAATTATTTTATATAAGAAAGGAAAAATTAGAAAAAGAAAAAAAAAGAAGGTCAATTTAAAAAAGTGAAAACCAAAAAAAGAAAAAGAAGACGGGTGATTCCCGAAAGATAATCGAAAGAAAAAATTTCTATTTGACGAGTCTTCTTCTTATAATTCCATTGGACTCTGAAATGAGACATTGAAAAAATTTGGTCTTCCAATTCGGGAAGGATGAATCGCTTTCAAAAAAATATATTAATTCTCTTTCAATTTGTTGGATGCGCGATGATTTACTTCACGGCAAGATATCTGATTCAAGTTTAGGATCAAGGTTAACAAGATCGGGATCTTATATAAGATCGGATGGGGTCATAAGATCGAAGATCGTAAGATCGGATCCAGGATCGTAAGATC
Organism: Pontederia crassipes; assembly: GCA_030549335.1. Classification (NCBI taxonomy): domain Eukaryota; kingdom Viridiplantae; phylum Streptophyta; class Magnoliopsida; order Commelinales; family Pontederiaceae; genus Pontederia; species Pontederia crassipes. Next base: position 25,410,630 of record CM060189.1, on the reverse strand, counting down.
CTACCTATTAATAAAATAATATATTTTTAAAATAATAAATATATTTTTGACAAATTTTTCATATTGAAATCTTAAATGATACCCCACTAAGACATTTTTTATCGATTCTTAAGTCAAATTATATGAAAATATATTAAAAATAAAAGAAAATATATTTATCTCATATAAATTAATTTTTATTATCATAAATATATTTTAAATTAATATTTAAATAATTATATTAATTATATGAGATCGGATAAAATCGTAAGATCGTATGATCAAAATTAAAATCGTATTAAGATCTTACACATAAGATCCACAAGATAAGATCGAGATCGGAAGGGATTCGTAAGATCGTAAAATCGTAAGATCTAAATCGAGATCTTGACAGCTTTGTTCAGAATGGCCCAACTACGTAACCACTTAGCCCGAGGGATATAGCTCAGTTGGTGGACCTCTTTGTAATTGGGTCATTGTAATTAAGTGTTTGATGTCTAATTGTCTAGACGGTAATGATAATTTTAAAAAGTGAAAACTAAAAAGGTGAAACCAATCCGAGTGATCCTCAATTCAAAATAATAATGATGGCCGATTATTTCTTGGGAATCAGACCATCTTGTCCTATTTAGAGAACCAAACTGGAATAAACCTGGTTACATAACCAAATGTGTATGTTCGTTGTTCAGTGTGTGACTTGAAACGTAGTTGACCCTTTAATAAGAATTAATCACGAGTCATCCAAACAGTAGAGTTTCATCAAGATAGTCCCAAATTCTTATCAAATCCAAAATTTGTAATATTTTCGAACTTGTAACCATTTCAAACAAAGATTTTCTTTTTCTGTCAACAAATAGTGAATTAAAAAATAAATATTAGCAGCGAAAATTCAAATATATGAGGATATGTTTCCTATTTGGTTATGGGCCCAATCTGCTCTAATTGGATTTCAGCATCTGTTAGGCCCAAAATATAATTAAAAAATTGTTCTCTCCTTTTACCCTTTTCATTGGTTGAGCACGCCAAGTTTTACCATCTAATGTTATTTATAAAGTAATTTTTAGTAATGGTAATTTAATGTTTACATCAAATTGGTATCTCAACTTTATTGGCTAACAAAAAATTTAACTATTCAAAGTTTTTAACATTAGCCCCTTTCATATATTTTAATCTATTTAACATATTATTGGCTTATGTCGCAGCCATATCACTAATTGTTTAGTGATATAACATCCACGCCAAGTAGCATGTAAATAAAATTTTTAATTAAGAAATTAACATTAACCTAGATGCAATCAAGGGGAATAGATATGGACACCGTATGTATATAAGAAAATTTTAATACCATATATATATAATATATTGGTTTGTTCATATTAAGCTGCTCATTTTATTCTCCTTGATTGCAATTTAAGTTAATGCCAAAATTTTGAATTACAAATATTTATCCATGTGTCAATTGACGTAGATGTCATATCATTAGATTAAATTAGTGATGAAGCTGCCACAAATGAAATAAATAGGTTGTAATATATAAAAAGGGATTAAATTTTAAATAGTTAAGAAATTAATTTATGGGGCCAGCATTTACTCTTCTTCATGTGCCTCTCCTCACACCTCAATCTCTACACCGAACCAGTGAGATTTTCTTTTTGTGAAAAGTTCTTGGGAATTTAGCAACTACAACAAACGATGAATATTTGAAAACCATTCATATTCTTGTGATAAAATCCGCACGTGAACAGTGAAATTTTGTTTTCGTTTGTTAAGAAAAAATATTGGCGGAACATCCTGCATTTAAAAAGTACATGTCTCATCCAAAGGAAAGATAATTGATGTAGAGAGATCACGCCTCCTCGAATGATTGATAGAATTTCACTAAGTTAGAGAGTTAAAAAAAGATTATTCCGTAATTCTAGTCCTAAGAACTTTCTACGACTGCACTTAGATTAGTATTTAAAACATTATCATCTAAAATCGATCTGAATAGCAAACTAAAGAAGAGATCGAGTTGAAAATTGATGGTAACTATAACACCTGGCTTAAATAAAAAAAGGGATTTCGCACTGACGTCAACAAAATAGGTCCATCGAAAGAAACATACGTCTGTTGGATTGCGATTTTTATTGAAAAGATGCGAATTCACTCATTTTTTCTTATCAAATTTAAATAAAACGAAAGAACATCCATAAAATTACCTCCAGAGCAACTTTTGGACGAAAAAAGCACTACTTCCACCTTCCAAAACTTATTTACCACCATCGATCACCTGCATTCTTCCCTCTTTTGTCATTTGACTCTCTTTTGCTCTTGATGCACTTGTGCTTCTTGTTGTGGACGAATGAGAGGACTCGAAGAGGAAGGAAGAACCAAGGAAATAAAAGTTTTCGACAAAAAAGTGTTTTAAAATGGGATTTTTGTCATGAGACTTGTTCTTAAGGATAGAAACATGTTTAGCAAATATAATTAGCAGTTTAAATGATAAGTTTATGACTAATAACAATGTTATTATGCTTAGAAAGGTAGTATGCATGATATAGATAAGTTTTCCATGTTCCTATGATTGATCTTCATGCTCGATGATTGATTCATGCTTAATCGATTTGAAGTTTAGAATGACAATTGTGATGCCTCATGATTGATGCTTATTGACTGAGAATGATAGTTATTGTTGATGAGTTGGGATAGAGTTCAAATTAAGACTTCATGCCTTGATTTATGTCTTTAATGCTTAGATTGTTAGATGTGATATTTGATTATGATTCATCTTTAATGTGGCATGAGTTCACACATGAACAAGTTGAGGATGAGCCCCTTTTTATTGTTCCTTATAAAAACTATGGACTTAGACTTGTGTACCACCTATTTGTCTAATAGAATGTGTGAGTAGAGGTCTTGAATGATATTTGGATGCTCCTTACTATTGCTATTTCATAGACATACATTATAATGGACTTTAGAAGTGTTTTGAGTATTGAAAACTTGATTGAAAAATTTAAGGCTCGCAATGACTTGCACTTCAATCGACCTATTAGGCGATCAATTAGAGAAATCAAGTGTCTAAAAGTTTTGAATGAGAATAGACAATCTTTAGACCTGACAATCGCTCCTCTGAGCAAGCATCCACTTTGAAGTTAATCAATAGGACGTGCGACAAAATGCCGCGATCGTCGTATCAAACACTCGACTCTATTCGGACCGGACACCCGCTACAGTGATCAGTAGACCGCTATAATATGACAATAGAAGAGATGTTAAGACCCCCTTCTAGATCAGAATCGATCATCAGGATGGGCGTTCGGTAAAAATTGAGAGTTGCACATTTGCTCAATGGACACTTGCTCACTAGATTGGGCGTCCGTAGTACAACTGATGTGAGAACTAATAACATTTAAATGTTAGCAAGTGCACCAGTCGCTCAAATAATAAAGTAGAGAGTAAAGTCTCGAACTCACGAGAAATTAACTTACTTAACTAAACTAATTTCATAGACTAATATGAAGCATTTGGGCAAAAGAGTTGTAGAAAATAAAATAATAAAAAATAAACTAAACTACTTATGTCTAGGATCTTAGGATGGTTTAAAATGATTAAGAACAAACTTATCTCACTTCTATAGCAATTGATTTAATCGAAAGATACTCATGTTCAACTTTTAGATGAATTAGGAACACCTAACGTATGATCTCCCTATTTGGATAAACTAACTATTCTTAATCATAATAAGATAAGAATACTCCACCCGGCTCTACTCTCAATCCTACTCAAATTAGAATGCTATGTCTTGTGATTTCTATGCTATCAAATTGCTCACCCGAGTCAACTTGGCATATTATACAATTCAATATTCCGCCCGACTCTATTAAATTACGTCATGAACTGCTTAAAGAAAATTATGAATTAATAAATTAATCACATTGCCCAGTTAATAATCAACTAATAATTCAAATAAAACTAATGAAAAGTTTTAAACACAACAATAATATTCTTAAAAATTAAATAAACTATAATAACTACTAAAGAAAGGTTCACAAGTTGTCTTAACAATAAGTCTTGCAGAAATAAACTAACTCAAAAACTAAACTAAATTATCCATATTACAAAGATTAAAAAGATAAAACTTTAAAGTATAAATTGATGCATCCCAACATGAAATAAAACTGAAAGTACTATATGAAACGGAACCGAAAAATTATTGCATGTTCCTCGCTCGAGATCACCCCACAAAATGTCATTTCGGTTATTCTTCAAGTTGCTCACACATTTTTGTCTTCAAAGTACAGGTTGTAGGCCCTAACATCTCCTTATTCTGGCTGTAGAAAGCCTTTATTTATAGGGGGGCTTATGTTTCCATATGATCGAAAAAATGGAAACCTTTTTCTAATCAAAATAAGGAAAAATTGGAGTATAATTAATTCTAAAATTTTGGCCTTGTTAGATTCTGAAATTTGATACATAATATATTTTGAAATCATCTTTTTTTTTTCAAAAAGCTTTATATTCATTAAGTAATAGCTCCATTGGAGTCCTCATACAATATATGGGTCAGTCCCGAAGGGAGACTACCGAGCAAAAAAGTGCCGCTATGATTAGTGCGACCAAAAGAAGCGAGAAAATCAGCAGCCCGATTCTTGTGTTCTGTGGCAGTGCTTGACAACAGCAAGGTGCAACTGGCGGAGAAGATGCCAAATGTCAAGGATGATTCCTTTGATGCTCCAAGGGTAGTTCACCTTATGCGTCAGAATATTGATCAGCGTTAAGGAATCCGAGTAAGCAAGGATGTGGGTAAGCGATCGTCGAGCACATTCACGTAGTCCGGCCAGCAAACCACGAGCTTCGATCTCCAGAACAGTCCCAACAAAAGTGTGAAGCTCCTGCAAAAAGAAGTGAGCCACTGTCAGTGCGAAGAACAGCGCCATAACCCCCCATTCCTCCCCCGACAGGGAGGGAGCCATCTGACTGAAGAAGCAGCCAGGGGGAACGGGGAGTCTCCCACTGGGCCCGGGGAGGGCCTTGGGGGTATTGAGATGATGCCTTAGGAGCGTGGGAGTTAGCAAAGTCATGAAAGCCAACCAACGCTTTTTCCCATACCATCCTCACGGTTGCATGCTTGGATCGGAAGTGAACCGCATTTCTTAAATTCCAGAGCTCCCAAAGGCAGTAAGAAAAAAGTGAGCGCATAAGAATCAGGGATTGCTTGTTCAGTCCGGTACCCTCGTCCACCCATGAACCAAGGTGCCAGGAATCAACAAGCCAAAAGGAGAGGTTTAATTGCTGCTGGAAGAGGTCCCAGAGCTGCTGGGAAAAATGGCAATGGAAGAATAAATGGACATTAGTTTCTATGGCGAGGCCGCAAATAGATCAGGAGGGGTTAATAGTGTGGTTAAAGCGAGATACACTATCGAGGGTTGGTAATTTGTTGTGTAGGAGTTTCCAAAGGAGTATATGAATTTTAGGAGCTACCGAAATTTTCCATATCTTGGTCCAAGCACACCCTCCACTGGAGATGGTCGGCAAAGCATGGCGGCGGACAAAACTGTATACTGATTTAGTATTGGCACATCCATGAGTATCAGTCACCCAAACTCACGCATCATCATAGGCGGTAGACGAGATGTAAATGCATCTTATCATATGACAGAGGTCATTACCAAAAAGAGTATGAAGTAAGTCATCATTCCAATTGCCATTTTCAATGAGGTCGCTGACAAACAGATTATCAAGTGAATATGAAATGTTGATGTAGGTGGGCCAATTCCTGAGGGGAATCAGGGAGACCCACGGGTCATCAAGAATTGATGTTGTTTTTCCATTTCCAATATGTTTTTGAAAGCCAAGGCGTAAGTCGGGTATGACCTGAGTGAGGCGACGCCAAATAGGAGAGGATCTTGGGTTCAATGGCGAGGTGCTCCACAGCCCATATTTAGCGATAGAGAGGCTGACCCACTGATTGATACTTTGGTTAAGAAGGGAGATAACGCGCTTAGCCATAAGGGAGGTTTGCACTGCCTGTAAATTTTTTTACTCCCAGACCACCATGAGTCTTAGGCAACTGGACAGTCTGCTAGTTGATGAGGTGGGCGGAGCGGTGCATTGACCCAGAGTTCCACAAGAAAGACCGAGAATATTTTTCAAGGGAATTGATGATGCCAGTGGCCAAGCAGGTGGTATTAAGCCAATGAGTTGGGATGATGGATAAAACAGATTTGATTAGGGTAGTGCGACCGGCCTGGTTGAGAATCCTTCGGTTCCACCCAGAAAGCCGAGCAGAGTTTTTTTCTAAAATCTGATATTGTTCGCAGAGGGGTAAGCTTAGAGGGCGAAATAGGAGTTCCGAGATAAAGAAAAGGAAATTTTCCCAACCTAAAGTTAAGAGTGGCCTTAATCACATTCCTCCGCCTAATGCTTAGCTTTGGAAGATATAGTTCAGACTTTTGGGTATTGACTCTTTGTCCCGTGAGATACTCATAAATTTGCAGGACTTCTTTAATGTTCTTACAGTTCTTCTTTGTGGCTTTAAGACAGATAAGCACATCGTCAGCGAATAGTAGATGTGATAAGGTAAATTGCTGGATATTGAAGGGAATTATTTTTCCGATGGATTCATAAGCACTCATGAGAGAGGAGAAAACTTGACTGACAATTATGAAGATATAGGGGGATATAGGATCACCCTGGAGGATCCCACAGGAGGGCAGGAAGGTTTCGGAGTTTTGACCATTTATGACACACATAAAGGTGGGATATCTAATGCAAATATCAATCCATTTCACAAACGCAGGAGGAAAATTCATAAGGGTCAGAATACTGGTTACAGAGGACCAGGAGATGCGATCAAATGTCTTTTCCATATCAGCCTTTATTAGCATGAATTTACTTCTTCCACTGTTAAGGGAGTGGGCAAGCTCCTGAGTGATCACGATATTATCTTGTATTTGTCTCCCAGGCATGAAAGCTGATTGATTTTGATCGATAAGGAGGTGTAGGGAGGGTCGCAAATGATTGACTAGGATTTTAGTGAGTAACCTATAGAGGACATTGCACAAGGAGATTGGTCTATAATCAGTAACACATTTTGGGTTGTTTTTCTTAGGTATAAAGATTAACGATGTAAGCGACCATTCAGTAGGGAATGAGTTATATAATAGGAAGGAGTTTATGGAAGCAGTAACTGTGGGGCCAAGGAGGTCCCAGTATTCCCTGTAAAATTCAACGGTGTAACCGTCAGGATCCGGTGATTTGCCGGGGGGCATGCTCCAGAGAGCTTCCCGAATCTCACCCTCAGAAATATTTTTGGTGAGCGAGTCAGACATAGTACTATCTAGTGTAGGGAGAGAAGGCCAACAGGCCGTGGGAATATCAAGAGATGGGCTTGGTTTCCATAAGTTTTTATAATGGTTGACGAACAAAGCTCTAATATCTTTAGGATCGGTAACAGTATTGCCATCAGAGTTCTGAATTTTGAGGATGGAGTTTTGCCTATGTCTGATTATGTAGAGAGGTGGAAGAATTTTGTGTTTCTATCGCCTTTAGTGATCCAGTGTGCCTTTGCTCTGCTCCACCACTTGAGGCCGATTTGCCTAAGGAGCGCAGCGTGAAGGTGGTAAGCAGACCTAAGATGGCCAAGCTCAGTATCGGAGAGACCTCGGGAGATGTCCAAGTTCTCGAGCTCAGAAATGCGTTTAAGGGTAGTATCAACCCTAATCTCTAGGTTGCCAAGCGTGTCCTTATTCCATTTTAGAGTTTCAGATTTTATTTTTTTAAGAGCATATCCTAGAGATTCGGAGTTAGAAATGCATCGTTGGACGATACTACGAGCCTCCTGATGTTGGAGCCAGAAATGTTCGTATTTGAACGATCTAGCGTGAGGTGTGGTACAATCAGTTTGGAACAATATAGGGGCGTGATCCGAGACACAGCGGGGAAGCGCGGTTAGGGACATATTCGGAAAAGTTTGAAGCCAGTGATGACTGAGTAGCAATCTATCAAGACGACAATGAATTCTAGCTAAACCTGAACGATTATTACACCAAGTAAATGAAGGGCCCCTAAGCTCTACATCAAGGAGACCATGCTTATTGATAGTGTCTCTAAGAAGGCGGGTCGAACGGGTAAGGGTAAAGGGACGGCCCCCAATCCTTATCTCCAGGGCCAAGCAGGGAGTTGAAGTCACCTATCAGAGCCTAGGGAAAAGAGCCAGTATCCATACAAGCGAGTTCATGCCACAAAGTATTACGAACAGATGGAATATAACTAGCATATACACAGGAAAGCAGAAATGTGAAACTATTAAAAGAGATGGAAGCATGCAAAATTTGAGGGGAAGTGTGGATTGAAGTCACCTGAGTGCCTTGGCCGCGCTAGGCCAAGGCAATGCCTCCAGAAGCACCTGTGGCCTCATGGAAAATACCATTCCACAGAGGCCCCAAACGACGAATGACCTATTTTATTTTTACAGAATCCGAATGGGTTTCTAGCAAAATTACAAAGTCTGGCTTAGATGCCCTAATTAAATTAACAAGTCTATCCCTAACTTTTGCGCGGAAGGCGCCTCTACAATTCCATGACAGAATACGCATCAGGAAGACATGAGGTTGGTACCGTCAGGCTCCGAGGAGGACGCCAACACCTGCACAGAATAAGCACGGCGTGAAACTTTACTCACTGAAGACGATAAGGAATTACCTGACGGTTCCGATGCCTTCTTCTTGCTTGAAGATTCGGGAGCGACGGCTTAGGACGCAGAGGCCGCGATTTCTTTCGCTCCGAGCGAGTTGATTAAGATCGTATAATATGAGTATGAATTCTTGTGTACTTGAAATTCTTTCAAAAATTCTTACAAATATCGAATTCAGACTTCATCACAGGTTGTAACAATGATTTCACGGCCTAAAAAGTATTCGAATAAAAAAAGAAGTGAGTTTTCACGGCCCTTATAGTTTGACTCGCATAAAAATTATGGATTTCACGCCCCGTGATCTTCTGGTCACGGTTGTGCCTCGGGCAACATTCTAGGGTGAAAATGCATTTTAATGGCCCATCAATATTGTTTCACGACCTTGTTTCATGGCCGTGACAAATTCTTCCCGGCCCACACTTGACAGCGTAATTTTGACCCTTGACATCTTCACTTTTTTATTCCGTTTTAACTTCGATTTTAGTGCAATTTTCTTCATTGGCTTCGTAATTCAGTTTTCTTAATAATAAAAGACAATATTTGGGTAGATTTTTTATTTTTGTAAAATTAATATAAATAAGCTCATAAAATGATGCATGCTAATAGATAATGATCCAAAATAAATTAATTGCAATACTAAATATATGTTAGATTTTGCACGCATCAACAACACACCATGGCGTCTGCGCCACGAATTGGACATCCACTCCATGAATCGAACATCCAAACTAGACAAAAATTTATATTTTTTATTAACTGACATCCACTCATTGAGACAGACGTCCAAAGACAATAAATGGCCGAGACACCTCTCACACATTTATGGAACAACATCTGATAGTGCAATTCGTCGAGAGTGTCTGGAAGAGAATCATTAGCTCCATAAATTGAACGTTAGAAACTTAGGCAGAAACTTCATATGAGCCTTTTTACTGGACTTGATTGACATCCAAATTTTGCTTAAACATTTCATGCACTTTTATATGATTTCTATGTATGGTCTGGACTGAGATTTAGACTTAATTTGACCATTGTGACCCAAATGATAGTAGATGCTAAGAAAAGATAAAGATGTAATATATGTGTTGCTTTTGTCTATACTTATGATTTGGGGACAACTAAGTAAATGGTTTAATGGAAGGATAGGTAGTTTTATGGCCACATACTCCTATTCCTGTTGTGTGGGGCTGCTCCACCTTAAACAATGTAGAAGATTTTTTCATGCCACTGTATTATGCAAATATTCTCCTTATAGATTTTTCAAAAGGGTATTGTCATGACCAAGGTTGTCAGGATCGCTTTCCGAGGTAGGATCGGGAGGGGTCCGGAGGATCGATGATTGTAAGATACTACCTTATGAATAAAAAATATATATTTTTAAATAATAATAATAATAATAATATGATGATGATGATGATGATGATGATGATGATGATAATAATAATAATAATAATAATAATAATAATAATAATAATAATAATAATAAATAATAATAATAATAAATAACTATTTAATATTCTACTCTCAATATTTACATTATACTTAGACTTCTAACTTTCATGGGATACATAACAATATAGAAAGTTAAAAGTTAAAAAAAACTAATTATGATAATTCACAATGGTAAATCAATTTTCTCATCTGAATTATGAAAAAACAAATATTTTTTTGTTTCCTAAATATCATTTTTTCACATAAGTTAATTAATTTACTCTAGATCATTCGTAAAAAAATGAAAAGAGAAATTGAGAGGAGAGAATGGAGAAAATTTAACCTAATTCATTGCCAATTTTTATTCTTAATATTCTATTTTTTTATTTTTTCCCAATTTAAAAAAAATAAAAATTAACTAAATAAAATCATAAGAATGATATGATAGACAAAGAAAGTTACCTCCTCTCTTGTCAATTTTTAAATTTAATATTCTATTTTTTAGTTTTCTCAATAAAATTAATTCTAAAAATATTAAAAAATAAATACATAGGATCGGTGGGATATTAAGATCCTACCGATCTTACGATCCAGCGATCGATCCTACTACGATCTTATATTTCCAATCTCCAAAGTGAGATCGAGATCGCTTGCCTAGTCTTGGATCGTAGGATCTTACGATCTTACGATCCGAAAAATGATCCTGACAACCATGGTCATGACATTGATCCCTGTAACTTATAGCATATGTTGTATTGTCTCGTAAAGCACACCCTTATAAGAGGAGAGATATTCCAATAATTGAGAATAAGATGTTTATGTAAAGATGAAGAAACTTAATTTCCAATTGGTTATTGGTGGATTAATCTAATTCCTAATAATATATGATGGAAGAACTTAGTTCCTAATGGTATTAAGATATTTATATTGATGGAGGAAATTAAGTTTGTTATTTGGTTATTCGTATAATATTATGGCCCTTTCATTTGGGAAAGGTATGGTTACTATATGAAAGACCTCATTTATGGTCTATTGATGGTTTCTTCTTGCATAATCTTTGCTTCTATAATTCGAAATGAATCATGGTTCTTTATAGTTATGCCTTTTTATTGATTATAGGATGTCTTTTATGGACATGCTGACTTAAGTTATTATTATAATATCTTTATACTTGAATGATATATTTTATGACTTATTTGTTAATACACTAAGTAATAATGCTTACTAGATTGTGGTTGTTCTGCCCATCCCCGCAAGTACTAAGAAGCCTCTATGGCTTGTGTTGATGTGTGCGCGATGTTAGAGTTTGGGTGGCGATGTGCATATAAATTATGTGTTATATGTATGATAATCTTGTGTGTCTCGTTGTATGTAAGTCTCCTGTATCAAGATTATGTGACTAGTGATGCATTCAAGATGAGATATGTTTGTACTTATTATTTCGAGATTCTTGAGCTTCATACTTCTATCATTTCGACTCACATTTCGAATCTACCTAACGATCTAAAAAAGCCACATTATAGTAATTCCTTTTTTTGTGTTTGTCTTTGTATTTGAGTTGAGATAGTTAAAAGATAAATGAAAATGCATACATTTTACATGTATTTTATTTGGGTTATTTCCTTTGACCTCTCAACTATAACTTTTTTTCACATCTAACCCTAAACTATAAATTTACAAATTTTAATCCCCAAACTTACCCAAATTTGACACTTAAGTCCTTCTATTAAATTTTAACTAAATTTTGCTAAATTTAATTATAAAATGTCCTTTTTACCCTTACATTCATGTTACAATAAAAATTTTAAAAATAAAAAATAAATAAAAAATAAAATTACTAATTGATCATAATATTTTTTATACAATATTATATTTATGTCAATATTTTTATGTTAAAAAAAGGGGTAAAAATGATATTGCACAGTTATTAAAAAAAGAAACTTAACAAGCTTTAGATCTAAACATCAACATAAATATAATATTGTATAAAAAAATATTATTATAAATTAGTACTTTTATTTGTATTGATTTTTTTATTTTTAAAATATTTTTATTGTAATATGAACATAAGGGTAGACATGACATTTCACAAATAAATTTAACAAATTTTAGTTAAAATTTAATAGAAGGGCCTAAGTGTCAAATTTGGGTAAGTTTGAGGACTAAAATTTATAAGTTTATAGTTTAGGATTAGATGTGAAAAAAATTATAATTGAAGGAGTGTTAAAAGAAATAACCCATTTTATTTTTAATACTTATTAATTGTTATGACATAATTGGACTCTTTAATTTTGCATATCCAGTAGTCCCAATAAAAAAAGGGAGTGACAACATTGAGGGGGACAAGAGATCCAGAAGTTATTACATCTGAATCTTCAACGTCAATAATTTGTTTGAATATTCACATATTTTGAGGAACAACATGCAAAATGACTTGTTCTATTAAAAATGGCAGGTGAACCCTCTTTTTGGTGAAAAAGCAAATCAAAATAATAAAAACAAAAATATCCGATCATGAAAAGAAGATGGTCATTCATGTCTACATCTATCTTTCCAAGGAACAACTTTGGCAAAAAGATTGAATTATAAAAGCTTTCTACACCCATCGTTCTAACAATTTTTGCAACACATAAAAGTAGAGTTAATTTTTTTTTCTTATACAAATTTAATTTTGAAAATAAATGACTTCTTTCTTTAAAAATAAGTTACCTACTACACTACGGTTAAAAGAAAATTCCTCTCAAATATAGACACCTTAATAAGTTGCTATCTTTGCATTCCATACAAAAGATCTGTGTGCCTTTATCAAATTATTTTCCATTTCATCGGTTACATGTTATTATCCTAATATTTTGACTAATGTAGTACTGCTAAAACGTAGTTTTAGGTGTGAAAATTTTAAAATTAATTTTCCGATACAAATTACAATTTAAAATTCTTTCTTAAAAAAGTAAATTACCTACTACATTATGACAAAAGAAAACTCTCCATGTAGACACCTCCATAAGTACCATTTTTATATGCATACTTAAATTCTCAAACTCTTATGAATTTAAGAGTTTATGTAAAATGAATTAAATCAACACAAATTTTTAAATAATTTAGGCTTTTAAATTTTACATAAAAAATAGTTGAAACAAAATTTATAGAATCATATAAATTTTTATAGAGTTTATATGATTTTATACAAGTTTATACAACTCTATACTATTACATATAATTATTTATTTTGTACAATAATAAAGTTTGTAAAATTCTAAATTTTATTTGATTTATATATTTATTATTTACAATGAAAAACTTAGAAATATTGAGTAATAATTTTTCTTATTATAATTGTTTATAAGTTTTTTTAAAATCTCAATAAACATAATAATTGGTAGTTAGTTACTATTTATTAGTCGTAAGTGATATTATTTTTTTCGTCTATTTTTCGTATTTCATATGAGTAGTATTAGTTATTTGTAAGTAAGTTATGCATAATATATATGTATTTACAAGTGTATATAAATTACTTAAATAAGTAAATTTATTTCGTAAATAGATTTTGGATTAAAAAAATGAGTTTACTTAAGAATTGAGAAGATACCTTCATCAATTTTTTTAAAAAAATTTCTATTCAATCTCTATCTTTTTTGATTTAGACGCTGTTGATTTAGAATGCTCAAACATCGCCTACCGTATGGTGATCAAACTTTTTTTTATAGAATGAGAATTCATATCATAATAGTCAAATTATGCCAAAATGAAAATTATTATGTTTTTTCATTACAGTGGCAGTGTTTATAAATTAAGAAAAAAATGATTGCGGAGTTGCATCATCTCACCCTTCGATTCATTATGTGATAACCCCCTGAAATCCTATAAATTAAGTTCAAAGTTTAATTATCGTTATTATTCACTATCATTTTTTCATTCAACTTGATATGACATTAAATTTATAACTTTAAAATAAAAGCCGAATTAGCAGTTCTCTAATTTTTCAACCTGAATTCAAACACTAATAATCATGGAAGCCAATCTTAAATAAATATTAATTATTGAATATTCAAAGAAAGAATTCTCGTGTCCATACAAAAATATTTTTCCTTCTAGAAGCCTCCTACTTCGATTGCCAAATTTCTCCTCTCTTTTTATTCTGCGGCAGGGCAAAGATAATAACACAAAATAAGGGACGCGGACTGTTAAGCTGCGTCTGCTGACTGCAGGCTTTCATATATTATTACAGAGGCAAAGAAAAGAAAAACAAAGAGCCGATCGTCGTCGCCGCTCATCACACAAAAAGATTTGATCTTTTCTGCTCCTGTAAGCACGTTCGATGTCTCTCTCTCTCTCTTTCTTTCATTTGAATATTGCGGATCTTGATACGATTCGATCCCTCCTTCAATTAATATGTCTGAATGCAAGTATCTTCTGTTTTCCCTTTTCTTCTTCTGGATTTCAGTCACAGTAAATTTCTCGATTTTTTTTTTCATCCGTGCTGATTTGATTTATGCTCAAGTGATTGGTGTTTGACGGACTGCAATTTTTTTCCCGAAAGAAAATGAAGGATCTTTGGACGAATACATAAAGATAATGCGTGACAGGGTACTATTTCGTGCTTCCCGTTTAGTTAGATTTGCATTTGGTCTCCGTTGTGTTGAGGGAAGATATAGTCAAATCGAGATTAGTTATTACCAGCTTAATTAGCTTGCCATATAACATTCAATCTCTTTGGGCTTTGACATCTTTAGGTTTTTTCAATGTTATGCATTTTCCAGTCTGAAAGATGCTACTTATGCAAATTTAACAAACCTGAGATCGTGAATGTTCTCCTGAAAATAAGTTATGGTAAAAAAATGAATTCTAAAAAATATACATTGTTGAGTCATTTTCCTATATTTAGTTGTCTATAAAATATAATTTTGAAGAAATATTTTTAAAGGTTTGATCTATAACATCAGAAACAATGTTTTCCTCTCCTCTCAAAAGAGGGAAAAACATTTTCCCAAAATCATTTATAGACGTGTTGGTGGTTGAGAGACGTTATATTTCTTGGAGTAAGCCTTTTCTGTTTATCGAACACGGAAAGATGGATTCCTTTCTACAAAATGTTTTCATTCCCAAATAAGCACAACATTAGAATAAACATTCTTCTCTATTTCCTTCTGAAAAAAAAACATTATTCTCTATTATTGGATGTCAAGTGTGCGTGAAGGCTGAGACTGTATGTATTGGTTCGGGGGAATGATTAATCACTGTCATCAGTATAATTCTAGGTCTCTCAATGAGTTACTTTGATGTTCAGTGATTATCTATATCTTCACTTATCTTCCAATTTTCTTACTGAGATGCTGGTTTCCAATTTGTTGAAAGCTTAATTTGTAGATGAAATGAGGACTTTCTCATTCACTACATCCAAGTTTGAAGCACATAAAGTCAGGTCCTTGGTCTTCGATATGTGCTTAGGAAGTTTGTATTTATTAGCTTATTAAGATCGTCAGAAATACTAGTAGATCATCAAACACTGAGTCAAATTGTTGTGGTAAGTCCCTGCTATGCTATGTCGAATGCTCCAAAATATGTCTAAGAATGCAAGGATCTTTTATTGTAGAAGCAAGAAAGTGCACTCTTAGTCTTAAATGTTAATTGTTCATTGGACGATACCACCTTGCTAGGTGTTCTCTCTTTTTTTTTTAGAAAAAAGTGTTAATTGTTCTTGTTGCTTCTACACAGATTGTTCGGAGTTTGCACAGATTTCTCATGTCTATAGAAACCATCTTCATCTTGAGGGCTTACCCGCCAAATATCTTTCATGGAAATTATCTCCCTTTTAACACTTTAACTAGTTCAAATGTTCTTGAAGTAATATTTGGGTACTTGACAGTAGATGATATTTATAACTTTATTTAAGGAGATTCTAATATCTTTTGGCAAAACCCAGTTTATAAAACTTTACTAACAAAAAGTTCCATTTTCTCATTGCATGCTTCTTAGTTCTCTCGAATGTTATAGTGATTTAGGTGATCAACCTCCTCATGTATAGGTATGTGTTCCACCCAAGGCATAGATATTTATTGTTATTAACTTTTTTTTCGTAAGAAAGAAATTGAAGCAGTATCTCTTTTACAAATGAGACAACATCATTTGCTGAGGCAAACTCCATTTTCATCGCTTGTTCTCTTTAATGTGCAAAAAAGTACTTGCTTTCTACCCTCTGACTTTGCATTATATATATGCTTCAATTTCCAGATACAATGTTTCCGGAAATGGATTTCACGAAAATGGACCCTGGAACCCTCACTTTATTAGGGGCTGCTGGTTGTGTTATGCTGTCAATGCATTTTACAATTCAGTTGCTATCTCAACATATGTTTTACTGGAAGAACGCGAAGGAGCAGAAGGCCATAATTATAATTATTCTTATGGCCCCTTTGTATGCGATTGACTCCTTCGTAGGCTTGCTAGATATCCAGGGAAGTAAACCCTTCTTCACATTTCTGGACTCAGTTAAGGAATGCTATGAAGCATTGGTAAGTTTTCCAATGCCAAGTTATTATATACGATTCTAGTAACCTGCATCAGACAGAGGAGCTAACTTCCACGTTTCTTCCGAATGTTTAGGTTATTGCTAAGTTCATGGCATTGATGTATAGTTACTTGAATATTTCTCTCAGTAAGAACATAGTCCCAGATGAAATTAAAGGGCGGGAGATCCATCATTCTTTCCCTGTGTCTCTTTTTCTGGTATGAATAGAATCTTTACTTTGGAATTCTTACTTTTTTTCTATTCTGCAACCCTTTTCGTCCAGCATACAGATCACCTGAGTAACAATACACGCCTAAGATGATCAAGATGAGTTATGATCAACCTTATGATTGGTGTTTTCCTTTTTTTCTTAAACATATTTGCTTTTGAACAGACACCAAGCTTTAGTCACTTTATAAGACAAAGCTTTATTAGTATATGCGTTACATTGCAGCCTCGCAAAATCCGGTTGGAGCATCACACACTAAAGCTTCTCAAGTACTGGACGTGGCAATTTGTTGTTGTTCGTCCAATCTGCTCTGTTCTCATGATTGTGCTTCAACTTTTTGGGCTCTACAGCAGCTGGATCAGCTGGACATTCACCATCATTTTAAATATTTCAGTGTCAATGGCATTATATGCTTTGGTGCTCTTCTACCATGTATTTGCTAAAGAATTGGCACCTCACAGGCCCTTAGCAAAATTCATGTGCATCAAAGGGATTGTTTTCTTTTGCTTCTGGCAGGTATGTTCATCGTTTCAGTTGTACAAGAACATTTCATATGTTTACCAATTTTCTCATAGGGATAGTGGTAGAATCTCGTACAACATGTCTTCCTTTTGGTTATATAACTTTGTCCTTTTTGGGTTACAGGGACTTGCGCTTGATGTCTTGGCTGAGATAGGAGTTATCCAATCACATCATTTCTGGTTGGATGTAGAGCATATCCAAGAAGCTATACAAAACGTGTTGGTGATTCTAGAAATGGTTGTCTTCTCTGCCATTCAGCAGTATGCATATGATGTCTCTCCATACAGCGGAGTCGCTGCAGGAAAGACCAACTATGAGAAGAAAAACGAGTGACCAAAATCAAAGATGATAATGCATTTCCGTTAATTTTTTATGTCATGCCGGCTAAGTTCTACTTAATGTGCATTAGATATATAATATTCTAGCACTTTTTTCAGTAGGCCTGGCCTAGAAAAGTACCTGAGAAAAATCTATTTTAATTTACGGATATGTGTGATATTAAACATAGCCAAATAAGTTTTGATGATCAAGAGGCCTTTTAGTGATGGTCTTTCTTACCAAATTTCTCACTTCTTCAACCATTGGAGTGTATGCAAGCGAGCACTGTTCTTTTCTCCTTATATTCTTTCGATTTCTTCCACATTTCTTTTCCGTGTCTATTGTCCTTCCATGCAAGTGCTATCTTTTATGTTGAACTGAATTCTGTATTCCCGATCTCTCTCCTTTGTCACTGAAATCTGTGAAAGCATCAAGCCAGCATTACACCTTCCATCTTATTTTATTCACATGCAGTCTTCAGCATGGGAAAGCACTCTGGCAAGAGGGCATCTAGCTCCTTTCTACCACCGAGTACAAACAGTCTGGGTGACGGGCCCAAGCACAATTATTATACATAAGGCACATCGGCACTGTGCCCTGCAAACTCTTTGGGGGATTGTGCTCGCAAACTTATTTCTTAATAGATGGTCACGCAGATTGATTCAGTCGATGGTTTGACGTTGAGGAACATCAAAGTTTCTTTATACTTTTTATGCCAAAAAAGCTTTCAGAATTCAAGGAAAACAATCATGATAAAATTTTTAACCTTTTCCTTGAATGAGTTGTAGTCATTGTAAATGAGTTCCTCAATCATCTTGGCTCAGTATCACGTCGCAGCATGTGCTACTGCTTCAATTCATGTGTTACGCGGGTCTTCCGGTCGTGCATAAAATAAGTAATCGAAGGCGACATGACATCTATCCACAATTTCTATCGCACACACAAGTCATCTGCTTCAATCCAACTTGCTGAACTGTGAGTTGACTTTGATCTCCGTCAGTGCTTACATCCTCTCTGGCTCACCATCTGCAAAGAATATTCAAACTCTGGTTCCATGCTTTTCTTGCTTGCTGAAAGAGAGGGAGGAAGACGCTTCCGCCGAGCATGACGACCAGATTCCTTTCCTCCATCCTCTCAGTGAGCACCAATTTGCTCTCCCTGATTCAGACAACGGTTTCATCATCGAAAGATTCATGCCCAAGTATAATCGACGACTTGAAACAGTTGGCACTGCTCCTGAAGCGAATTCGAAGTCTACTACAGGATGCAGAGGAGAGGGAGACCAGAGAGGAGTCTGTCAACCTCTGGATGAAGGAGCTCAAAGGGGGTAGCTTATGATGCAGAAGACTTGCTAGACGAGTGCCAATACGAAGTTTTACGTGCTGTGGTGAAGGCTCGGGCTGCCGCTGCAGCAGCAGCAGCTGAGGCTTCATGCAGCGGTAATCCAATAGCTAAGACTTCATACTCCGACAATTAGGTATTTGCCTTGACTTGTGCTCCATTACATGTAACCAAAGCTTTAGTGGCGAATGGTATGGTAACAAGGATCAAGCAGACGAACGAGAAGTTTAATGAAATCTCAAAGGCTCGAGAAGTCTTGTGCCTAGGAGAGGAAAGTGAAAAGAGGAAGGCTAACGCAAAGAGGTGGGTCGACGGCAGCCTCAAGCACTCAACAACGACTAGTTCTCTCGTAAATGAATCACAGGTCTACGGAAGGGACCATGACAGACAGAAGGCCATTGAGTGGCTGTTCTCCAGTGCAAGCTCGAAGCTTTCTGTCATGGCAATTATAAGCAAGGGAGGGTTGGGATAGACCACCCTTGCTAAATTGGTCTATAATGATGAGAATGTTTCACAATTCTTTGATCACAGGATATGGATATGCACGTCAGAGGACTTCGACATTGTTCGCATCTTGAGAACAATGATAGAGTACTTCACCATGAGTTCCTGCACTTCATCATAACTAAGGTTGCTGCAACAAGATTTACAACAGAAGTTGGAAGGAAAGAAGGTGCTGCTGGTGCTGGATGATGTCTGGAACGAGAACAAGGAACTATGGGATTCTTTAAAAACCCCTATGGTTGCTGCAGGAAGACTGAAGATCATTGTGACAAGCTACTTGTCTGAAGACCAATGCCTCCTCTTATTCCAGCATCATGCATTCTGTGGGAGAGATCCAAAGGAATTTCCTTACCTGTTGGAGATAGGCACAAAGGTTGTAAGGAAATGTGGTGGATTGCCGCTCGCCGTGAAGGCGCTTGGAGGGCTTCTACAACATGAGATGGAAGAGGATGGCTGGAATGAAGTTGCAAAAAGCCCGCTGTGGGAAGCCGATGAACACGATGAGATATTGCCGGCTCTTAGAATTAGTTACACTCGTATGCCTAGCTATCTGAAACCTTGCTTCCTAGTCTATTCCGTGTTTCCAAAAGATCACCATTTTACCAGAAGCGAAGTCAGCCTATGGATGGCTCAAGGTTATGTGCAGCCCAAAGCTGGCAGAGGAGTGGAAGAAGTAGCCAATGAATACTTTGATGAATTGGTGAGCAGATCACTTATTGATGCTTCTGGTCACTTTCTTGATGGACGAGAATCCTTCAAGATGCATGATATCATCCATGATTTGGCACGAAGTATTACAGGAGACGAATGCGGCACAATGCGCAACGGGAAATTATGTGCCGCCATGGGGGAGGTTCGCCATATTTATATTGAAGGAAGGGAGATAACATTAGGAATCTACCTGAATCAATAGGCCAACTATACAACTTGCAAGTGATGCAGTTATTGCACTGTGTTGAAATCAATGATGTGCCAGAAGTACTAGGGAATCTAATCAACCTCCAAGATCTACGTCTTAGTTTCCTTCATATCGAACAGCTACCTGAAACAGTTACTCAGCTGCACAATCTTCGCTCATTAGACTTGGCATTCTGTGGCCATCTGCTAGAATTACCAACTGCCATGGGCTGCCTATGCAACTTGATATCTGTAAAGCTTGCTTGGTGCAGATCGATCAAATTTTTGCCTGATTCCATTTCTCACTTGAGCAACTTGCAGAGTTTAGACCTGCAAGGATGCGGACAACTCAGAGAGCTGCCAAAGGGCGTGGGTAATCTCTACAGCTTACGATACATGTATCTTCGCCATTCTTCTGTGGCATGGCTACCAGCAGGAATTGAGAAGCTTACTAATTTGGAGATTCTCACTGCGCACAATCTTGGCATCGGAGGAAACAACAAGCATCACCAAGGAGTTGGGCAATTGAAGAATCTGGTGAACCTTAGAGGGAGGCTCCACGTTTCTCGTCTCGAGAACATCCTCAACTCACAGGACGCCATGGAGGCCAACATGAGAAGCAAACATAAACTTGAGACCCTGGCATTGACGTGGCGGCATGACAACGAACACGACGGGGATGAACTCAGCTTGCACTTACGGGTAATGAGCTCTGAGAGCGACAACATTGGACCGGTCGGTGGCGACGAGGAGGAGAGAAGGGATGCTGTGACGCTGCAGAGCCTGCAACCTCACATCAACCTGAAAGGGCTGGAAATTGACGGATACAGAGGCAGTGGATACCCCAGTTGGATAGGAGATCCTTCGTTCGCCAAGCTCACCACCATCACTCTCTTACGGTGCGGAAATGAGAAGATGAACCAGCTTCCAACTCTTGGCCTTCTGCCATCTCTTCAGGCTCTTGCTCTTGGAGGAATCTCCCATCTGAAATCTATAGGAAGTGAACTATGCAGACCCGTCTCGTGCAACACCGAGGTGGCCTTTCCATCCCTGAGGGAGCTCGTGTTGGAATACATGCCTGACTTGGAGAAGTGGCACGGGGTGCTGGGCGGAGATTTTCCTCGGATTCAAAGGCTCAGTGTTCGCCACTGTCCGAGATTGATGGCACTGCCAGCACTGCGGCCAAAGCTTGAAGTTGCAGAAATGGAAGAGTGCCCGAGCCTGAGATCATTGTCCGGATTGGACGATAGCCGTGATCTCGTGGAGCTAAAACTAGTCGACTGCCACGAGCTCCAGCTCTCGTCGGAGCTGACACTGCCAGCTACACTTCGAACCCTGCACGTCAGGAATTGCCGGAAGCTTGCGTCCGTTGTGAGGCTTCACAATCTCGTCTCCCTCGCTTACTTGGAGGTAGAAGGTTGCCCTGAGCTGCAGCTCTCACCGGAGGACTCAATGCCACAGAAGCTAAAAGCCCTGCGCGTCCAGGGTTGTTTGAGGCCTCATTCCTTGTCAGGCCTCCAAAGCATGGACTCCCTTCAGGATCTGTGCCTCGAGTCCTGCCCTGAGCTCCATCTTTCATCAGATGTTGCGCCCCTGATATGTAAGACGCCGTACTTCACGGTCAGCCAGTGCCCCAAGATGAGGGAATGGTGCAACAGACATGGCTACGGGTACCACGAGGTCCTCTTCGAACGATCAATAAGCATTGTTGTTTATGTTCTACCAACACATCATTCACCATGTCATGAGCAATTGAGACTTCACTCTTTATTATTTTCTTCTTATGATCTTTACAGAATACTCAGGAGAAAGAGTTGCAGGATGAGGAAATGGTTGATGATGACGATAACAGCGGTGGTTCCTGGACTTCTGAGCGTGCATGGGAGGAATTAGATTTGTTGTATGGAGGAGACAAAGACATTGATGCGGCGTACTCTCCTTTGCAGCAGGAGTCAGACGACGACAACAAAACTTATAATGAAGACACTGATTGAGACTTATTAAATTGTCTCTTGCGAGTTGCGAGATGAACATGTTAATGGGCCGTTCGGCAATTGAAGATGGAGTTCAACTCCCGTGAATAATTTAATTGATAAATTAGTTGTTTGGTTGGAGTGAAATTTAGAGGAATAAAATAGTTGTTGACGTGATAGTAAAAAATAGATATTATAAATTAATTTTAGTGGATGATTAAATTAAAAATATAGATTATAATATTATTAAAAATTAAAATACAGAATATAAATTTAAAAAATTATGTCAATATTTTTGTCAAAAAATATATTATTTAAATATAAAAGTCATTTTTTAATAATTTATATTTAATGAAATATTTAAAATTTATAATGAAATAATAAATATTAATATTCTATTATTTATATTTTATATATAATAAAATAGATTAACTTATATAGGAAAGATTATAAAAGAAAATGATAAAGAAAAAAAGTTTGAAAAAAAGACAGAACGTCAATCCAAAAAAAAAGATCAAAAACAAAAAAAAATGTGACTGCGGGATCAATAGCAAAGAACGTCGATCCAAGTGCCTTCCGGTGGTTGCATGTATAGGCATCGAAAATATTAATAGATAATAGCTCCAACTATAATTTGTCATGATTTCAAGGTTGGTGGAGTGTGCGTTCGAATCTTGTGAATCCGGATTTTTTTGCTAGCTCCGTCTTTGACCAACATTATGAAATTAAAGTCACGAAATTCTAATTTTAAACATCTCGATTCCAAATATGTTTGAACTAGGTGAAACCGTTGGTTCACTTAGTTCCACTCATCAAACAGTTATATTTTACTTTTTCTTTCTTAGGATCTTAAATGATTTGTTATTTTTTGACTCAATTTTTTAAACTATAAAAATCATTTAGACGAAAGAAAAATAATCATCTAACGGGTCATTTTTTTAGATAAGTTTTTGGACCCATATTTTAATAAAATAATATTTTTGAAAACATATACAACAACAACAATATTAGAACTATAATAAATTAAAATTAGAACTATATAAAAACTTAATATATAATAATTTTATAACTTAACATAGTATAATATTAGAACTATTAAATTAAAGTTTCATACCAACATATTAAACTATATAAAAAATAAAATAAAATTGTTTACTTATAAATAAAAAATATTATATAAAAATCAGCTTCACGTACACCTACGATTTTTTTATTGACACCTTAGTTTAATCAGGTCAGGTATAAATCATTACTTAAATAGCAGGCGGTCTTCTAATTTTCAATTTTTTCGATGTGAATTTCACATCAGATAGAATTTTGGGATCGGTCGACTTTTGCTTACATCTTACGCAAAAGCTAAAAAATTCATTATTTTGCATATATACTTATATAGAGATTTTGATCGGTTGATTTTTTACTTTAATTTATATTTTTTATTGAATTTGTATATTTAATTTTCTTTTGCAACGATGGTTAAAATTCCCTACTCAAATGACATAATTTCTTTTTCTGAAATTGTGATTATAAACTTTTATTACACTGAAAAGTTATTTCATGAAATCTTAAAACATTTCTTACTTGTCTAAGAGTGGTTCGGGTCAATCGAATTTTGGATTTTAAAAAAACTTTCAGCATTTTTGGGCTTGGTTTAAAAAAGTAAAAAATTACAGGAACACCATTTAGAAAATGGAAAAAAATATGTCTGCTTTTTCGGATATGTTTTTAGCCACATAATATTTTAAAATTCAAATACTATAAAGTAAATTTAATATAAATATATTTAATATTATCAATAAAATTTTAAACATAACTGAACTTTAAAATATATCAAATAAGACTTGCAAGATATAATACAAGAATATTAAATCACTTAGAACTATTATATGAATAATAAAAGAATGATATCTCATGAATTAATAATATAAATAAAAAATGAGCCTTTTGGACTCTTGTTGATCGGATCAATTTGAACTATTAATTTAAAAACTACCATAAAATTTATTAGATTCTTAATTTTCAATTTTATTGAACTGATTAAGTTCCTTGGTTGGTGGGATTTTGACTCCTAAACTTATAAGATTAAGGATTATGACGAAAATTTCTAGTTATCATTGATATTAACATGAAGGTTTGAAATATACCTTAGCTTTTAAATAGATCTGGGGCTCATTTTTTAACCATCACATCTCAAATTTATTTATCTTTTGATCATCATTCCATAGCTGTGGAATAAAATAATGTTCTACACATTTCTTATTGTCCATATTTATGAAAAAATGTATATGTGAACTCAAAAAAAGTTCTATACACAATTCTAATGACTATTTATAATCTGAATTCAATCCAATCATGAATTGATAAGTATATATATATAGTTTACATCTCCAAATATTTCTTTCTTTATTATTTCCCAAATTACCCAATTTTTCCATAATTATTAATTATCACCTATTTATTTATTAAGAGAATAAAAACAAGTTGTAGAAAAAAAATCGGAAGGACAAAGTCTACCAGTTGTTTCTTGATGAGCCTGCAACTGCGCAAGGGAGAGAAAGAGAAAGCTCAGCTTTCATCAGCAACCACACCACTTCGTCTGTTCTCAGCAGGCTTCTATTTTTATCCCTGCTACCGCCAAATCATTGAACCATTTGTTTACAAATCACCATGGTCTCTCCTCAAGTCTCCGTCACTTCCACCTCCTCTAGCTCCTTGGGCAGCTTTTGCAGCCGAAGGTGGCGGCTTGCGCTCTGTCCACGGCAACCCACCAGGAACCTCCGTGCCACAAGTATAACTATCGATTGTGTGCACGGGGTCAGAGCCTTTGTCGATTGCCGTATGAAGATGTGCGCGGTTTGGGGTGAGAACCCCAAGAAAGATGCAGCCTTGGCGAGGAACGGGAGGAGAGGACGCTTGCTCGTGGTGGTGAGGGCTAACGGGGGTTTTGGTGGTGGAGGCGGTGATGGTTGGGACAAGGGCACTACCTCAAGGGTGTTAGGCAATCTGGCTTTGGCTATTGGCCTGACGTATCTCACCATGACTGGGCAACTTGGATGGGTCTTGGATGCCATTGTCTCCATTTGGGTAAGAATCTTTAGCTGCTGTGCTTGCTTGCAGATAATTCTGTTTATTGTTGTTAGTTCATGTTTCATCTTAATTTCTTTTTTAAATGTTTTTTCATGCAGTGCTTCACATGATATGTTCTTTTCTTCAAATAGCTTCTATGCAACGCTCAGTCATCTCTCCATCTAACCCTAGCAGGACATAATTCTCTTCTTTTATTATGTGCGATCATATGTTGATTGTTTCAGCAAAAAGAAAACTTCCCTATACTTGTCACCATAATAGACTACCTTGTTGAAGATAAACTTTGGTTTGGGGAGTTTCAACAACATATTATGGTGTGGTGTAGAAAATAGAGAGAGAAGATATGGAATTGGACTCCGGATACCGTGGTCGCACCAATCGCTTCAAACGATTTATATAGGTGCAACCCCATTCATCCGTCCCGGCACCCACCGATTTCATCCGGGAACCTGTAGGTGATCGACGTCGTGCGGTTTCTGCCAATCGGACAGTTCTCAATTGGTCGTTGATTCCTTTCATTGTTCCGACGATTGCGCTCCTCACGCGCACCATAACTCCTGTGAGGTACATCACGCTAATGACCATATTGGTCATTATACTAACATGTGGAATTCCATCAGATATGAATGAGAGGAGGCAAAAGCGAAGAATGCAGTGAGACACCTAGTGGGATATTGATGGGGAAGATGAATGAAAGGAAAGAAGGAATTTAAGATAACTGAAAAAAAAGATATTTTCTCTATGATTGACACTGATCCTTTTGTGGACATTTTGCAATGAACTGTTGACATTTCCCATGTTTATATATGCACAGGGTGACCATGAATTCAACATTTAACATCCTTCTGACCGGAAATTTTATGGTCTAGGCTTAGGTGTGAACTGTGAAGGAGAAAAAAAAAATTGGCTTATTTGGTTTGATTTATATATACTGATACCAATGACGTTGGGTATGAGATTGATATGCTAAGTGATCATGTTTGAAAAACACACAATATTTTCTGTGCGCATTCTATTTTGCAATTGAATTGTGCTTTTATCTGATATTCCTATGATGTTCTCTCGTACTAACTTCAAAGTGTGGCCAGCTTCTTGCAGTTATTTTACCTATTGTAGGAATTGGTGCTTTCTTTTGGTTTGCAGGGCGAGACATAGTTCAAAGCAATGTGAGTATTGCCCAGCACAACATTACTCCATTTTAGCATTACAAATGTCTGTAAGCTAAGATTTTTCTTCTCAAAAGGATAAGGAAAAAACTTAAAAATGCTATTCTAGAAAGAGAAAAATGTATATGTAATGCATTTGACATAAACTAAAAATAGTTCTCTCTTATTGGATTTTTTTATAGGATGGCAATGACAATTGCTGAAAATTAGAGTCACCTAGTATATTAAGAGAAGCAGATGATAATTATGCTTGAATTGGTCAATGTCATGCAACATAAGGGAGATTATTCTATTATCACTTAAAGTTATTATAAATCACAACTGCAAGTTCTGTATAATGTGGCTGTCATCACTGACTTAAGAAGCCAGTGTGAAGGCTTTAATTTTATTGCATTTTTTTTCCTGAAATCCTCTCCATGATTTTTGGATTTGGCAGTTCAAAACATTTTCCCATCAACCATATATAACTAGAATTTTGACCAGTTTATCTTCTCTTTCTTTTTTCTTTTGTGGTTTGCAGTGCCCAAATTGTGGAAATGAATTCCAGATGTTGAAGTAAGTGCAATGGTACTCTTCCATAAGATTTCATTTCCAAGTGGTCTGACCACATCCTTTCCTGATTTTCCATTAGGTCTGCCATGAAAGATGGTCCGCAACTCTGCCCATTCTGCAGCCAACCTTTCTCAGGTATTATCACATTTTGATTTAGTTTCTGCCAAAAATGCTCTCTTAAGTGTGTGCTATTGCTACTTTATTATATATTTGGTGTATAGGTTTTAAGGGTGATGGTGGATCATGCATTAATTGGATTTCATGGTTCTTGTTATCACATATTGTTTCAGAGTTAAGAAACGGTGATCTTTTAATGGTTTATTTCTGGAACATATTATTTTTTTTTTAAAAAAAGGAACCTCAACAGATTATGGATATAACATGACATGTGGCAACGCAATTTGCAATAGTTTACAAAACAAGGTTATCTAGCAAGGACTTTAGGCAAAAAACTACTTGTTTTGCATCTCTAAATCAATTCATAACATCTGCAGTGCAGGACGACAAGTTTGTACGAGAATCAGCCAGATTCTCGTCTAACCGTTCTGGAAAGGTTTTCAATGGATTCTCACCTCGTGTTGAGAAAGGTATTCTGGCTCCTGGAACTCTTGCTAATTTATGTGAACTTTAACGGAACTGGTTCTTTCTTTATGTGGTCTTTAACAAAAATCATGATCTCACATGTGGTCTATATTGTAATGCTACTATAATATGCAGGAAATACTTCATCTTCATCAGTTGTTGACATCGAAGCCGAAGTGAAGGACATTGATTGATTTCTTTCAGAATTAAATGGAAAAGGTCCCTAATGCATTGCTCTATGCACTCACTGTTGAATGTTAATAAGTGTGCTATAATTGTTCTTTGGTACCAACAATTAATCTTTAAAGCAAAATCTTATGTTTATGCATTATCTCATGTTTACAGACTAGGAACTCGAGCTTCAAATATTAGGGATAAAGTTCATAGGAGGCTATATGGAAGTCGAGCAAAAGCACTTGCTGGGAAAGTAGCAATACCCTCTATCTAGTATGTAGATACAACTGGTGGCCTCCCTTAGTTGATGAGGATGTGTCTTCTGTGAAATGGAAAATGCACTTCATCTTTCGTACTTGGTTCTATCGGTAATGTCTGATCATCATAGTGAATGTTATATCCCCTACTTCAAACAAGATGGCTATGAAACGGGTAGACAAAATACAAAGAATTGAATAGGAGCCATCATTGTGATGTTAGCAATGAAGTATCAAATTTTCCATTCATATTTGAACTTGAAAAGGATTCCAAAGGAATTGATGAAAAAGGAAATAAACGATTTCAAAGGAATAAATGAAAAATGAGGTCAACGGTGACACATTTGTCAAATGAGGTGTAGAATACACACAAAAAAATTGCTAGCTACTATATTGCATTCGCATTGATGGAAAATTTTCAGTTAGACCGAATTTTAGTTTTTTCCTTCGTTGGAAGTATGATTCAAGAAAAAGGAACTACATTTTATGTTTAAACATGTATATAATTAAGTTATTTGTGCGGAGATTCAACTCCCTTCATTATATAGGATTTTTTAAAATGCCTTTTTCAGTCAAATGGAAAAGTAATTCGATTAAACATTTTTTTGGGTCTCACGCAAGAAAAGTTGAGGAATATTTAAAATTTTCTTTTCTTTTCAAACAAAGCCACGGGAGCCAAGTACTTGACCGTGGTGATCCATCATATTATTGTTGATGGAGTTGTCCTTCGGATAGAGAAAAGTATCAAAATACAAGTAATTGTGCTTTTTCCATAAGCCAAATCAGTCTATTTCATGAGGAAACGATTCGATGTTTTCCTTCTTAATTACAAATAAAATTTCTCAGAAATTGCCAGGTCACGTTGGACACGAAAATGTCCGAGACTTAATGAATCATAACAAATCATTCAGTTTTATTACCAATAACTAGAAAATCCAAGAAGACTTAAATGTTCCTCCGAGTTAATGTGCTCCCGCTGCCACCACCTGTTAAACATGAGGAAAAGATAAATGAACCATATCGACCTATATGTTTATTTTGAGAGGAATATCAAATGAATGTTGGGATAAAGTTTAAACATATTTAAGAGCCATATGCTGAAAACTGTGTGTACCTCTTCTTTATTTTCTTTCTTTCCTCCAAAAAGCTTGTATCCACCATAAATAAGCAAGCCCCAACCACTTAAGCTGGCAAGTACGAACTGCAGAAGATTAAAAAACTATTAACATTCCATGTAATTTTCTGAAAGAAGTTTCCGGATTATCAAACTTGCAAGAAGAGAAGGATCTGGCAGACTAAAATTTGCATGAGCATCTAATATCTAACAAAAAGGTTATGGACCAGAGCCTAAAGGGCGAACCTTCAAAAATAGAGTTCCAAGATGAAGTGAAGAGAACATACCTTGGAGAACAGAATATACACTGAACAGGGCATCCAGTAGTAGTATAATAAAGGAAACTTAGTATGAATGCAGACAATGGTGTACTAAATACTAGCCATTTTAAACAAACAGAAATCATGGATAATAGATAACAGAAGTCGAGAGCATTTTAGAGTCAAAGAATTCGAGTGTCCAATTATGCCCATTTATCAGTTTTCTTTTCTTTTTCTCTGAGGAAGAATTCAGTTTCTTGATATGACCAAAGAAAGATTATGAGTTTGACAACAGATTGTGTGTGATTAAATTGCAAAAAAAAACTTGAAAGTTAGGAATATTTGACCATGCTTACTTTTTCCAAGTTAGACTGCCATGTACATTACAAGTTCCCTGCCCCATACTGGGTAAGGTTCTGCTTCAAATAAAAATGCAATATCACAAAAAAATATTTAAAACCAGTCAAATCTATTCCATTACGAATGGTCAATTTATGCATTGCATGAAGAAACTGTACAACCATCACAAACTCAATGAGATGTTAAAGAAAAATTGAAGAAAAAACTTATAGTACATCAAAAAAGGGAAATCCAATCAAATTTTCAGTTAGAATGCAGCAGTATAAACAACTCAATCATCAAATAGTCTGAAGATAAAGTACACATGCTTAAAAAATCATCATAACACGCACATGCTCTTCCTTCCACTTCGACGGACTTAGAGGATCTTCCCACAGGTTAACCTTTGGTGGTCCATGATGATCTGGCAAGGAGATAAAACAAGTTAATCGAAAACTCAAGTCCACAAGTAAGAGAAATACAAGAAAAAATGTTTCTTCAAACAAAAGCCAACACTCCTCTCCATTCACATTCATTAAATTACTGACAACTGAAAATTTTCATGCCAAAATGGTGTGAACATAGAAGCTTATTGAATCCTACAACTTTAGTGACATAACAAACTGATATTGAATGCCCAATTTATATCACAATCATAAGAAAAGAGCAACCCCAGTGTAGTCGCCATGAGCAAGAACAGAACAATATTAATATAGAGCGACGGGGAGTGGAGTGAAGAAGGAAAACACTTGAACAATGAATCATGAAATTATACAATTTCTTTGATCCTATTATCATTGATGGTCCATCTAAAACTTAAAAATGAGCGAATTAAAGACATGCCAAACTGAATGCCATAGTTTGACGTAATATTTTGGTTGCTACAACTAAATATCCTACTTAGTCACTGAGGGGAACCTGCCACTAAGCATTTTTGCTTAAATCGGAACCACCTCCATTTTGGTATATACAAAGATGTGTTTGTTGATCCTGGAGAGGGCTAAGGATAAGTATTTCACCGAGGAGAGGACGGAATGAACTGGATCAGTTTTCTTTGACAGACATATAGTGTAATCTAATACAATCTCCAGAATTACTAAGAAATATATTTGTAACAGTTTCCTATAAGATTTTCATCCAACTAGTAGACCAGATCAACGAGCATTTGAACTGCTGTTAGAATCAAAGCACATTGGCAAATTCCTACCAGACACGCAATGAACAATAAAGGAGACGAAGAATATGATATGAAAATCGAATCGCAACAGATTATAGCTGTAATGATGCCGAGACATCACTACCCCAGACTCCAAGATTTGACCTTTACATGAAAATTAGCCATCATTCTTCGCCATAATCAATCCACATAAGAAAGGAATCAATTCCTAGATATCCTCGGAGATGAAGACGTAGAATTCCGTTAACTCTGATTTCCGATTCATTCAAATCTGACTACGGAAAATGTCAGTACATGGAGTTGTCAAGGGAGGAGAGGGGAGGAGGGAAAGGAACGACAAACTGACCACCACCGCCGGAGAGGCCACGCCGGGGAACCAGTCTGGCTGCCGCCGGAGAGCTCGCGAGTCGGCGAAGGGAAGAGGAAGCGATCGCCCGAGCCGCGGCCATTCTATCGATCAGACGCTGTGGTCCTTCGTTGGGTATCCCTCGAAAAGCTTCATTATATAAATAGGTCAAACTTTGCAATTAGTGGCGCATTAAGGAAAATGCATTAAACCCAAATAATTATTTATAATATTATTTATCGTAGTGTTTGATAAATTCTGATAATTTGAATAATAGTTAACATCTAATCTTCCACAAAAAGAATTATAAAAAATAATGATAATTTGCAAACGTTGGTTCATATTTCATCAATCATTAAAGATAATAAGGATAATGTAGAGCATCAATACTTTCAATAATGTATCAAAATATTTGGTAACAACATTTCAGTACTCATTTTTGTATTATTTAGGTACAAAATGGAAATAACCCTAAATATTTATTGTTATGATATTATTTAATTTTTCTAGAGTAATATAAAAAATATTGATTCGGTATAAAATATAAACATATTTATTGACCATTTAATTTTATCTTTACGTCACTGAAATGTAATACAAAATTTTAAAATTAAGACATGATCAAATGTTTTTTTTGTACGTATTGATGCTCTACATAATCCTTATTATCTTTGATGATTGTTGATAAAATATGCGCCAATTGGCGGCCAGACCAGTAATCCGAGTAGACATAATTCATTGTGATTACTTGGACTGCCCTTTTTGTGATAATCTGAATTCTCAAAGAATTTGAAATTTTGCATATACTCTTCAAGTCTTTTGAATTTCCTATAAATATAGGATTTAATGGGCATGAGAGCATGGTGCTCCCTACATCTAGCGACGTATGATCGATAACAACTTGCGTGGTTCAAAGAGTGGTTCAGTCGGTTCAACAATCCAGATCAACATGCCACTTCATCTCACGACCCTTGATCTAGACGGGCCTCTCATGACCATGCCTTAGCTGACCGATCATCTCACCGACCACATCACCATCGCCCACGTCCTCCTCTCTTGCAAGTTTGGGAGAGAGCAAGGAGGATGGTCGTTATCACCAGCAAGTTCGGGATCGAGCACGAGATCACAATTGCCGACGAGTTCGGGGACGACATTGTTGTCGCCGAAAAGTTTGAGAGGGAGCAAGGAGGACGTCATTGCGAGTTGAGGATGGAGCACGAGATCGTAGCCCCGACGAGTTCGAAAACGAGGAGCGTATTTTGGAAGCAAGGAGCACAAGCCGTTGGTGACTTTGGGCAGGAGACGAACTCGCAAGCAGTGGCAAGTTGCAGCATGAGGAGGACGAGGTTGGGTAAGGTCATCAATTAAACCGGTATTAAACTGCTAGTATGCTGTCTAAACCGCCATTGAACCGCGCCTTACTTCATCCGTCATCCAAATTCAATCTGAGCATATCCATTAAATCCATAAATATATGATGAAAATGTGTCGGGATCATATGGTGAAAGTAACTGTAACAACTAACTCAGACATCAAAAGTATGAACTTGGAAGGAAGCAGTAAGCTACACTATTATCAGAAGCATTTCAACAAGCATTTCATCTTCATTGAAAAAAAAAACACAAGAAAGATGATGTTAGAATTATCAAGATGTAGCAATCACCGCTTCATATAGCATTTAAAAACTTTGGGGATGTTTTGCACACCGTATTTTCCTGTGCTTACAAGAGAAGCAGAAGAAAAAAAAAGCATCACTTCTCTATCTGATTCAGTTTCAGATTACTTCCTTCTTTTCTGCAACTAATAAACCAAAGAAGAGAAAGAAAAAGAAATAGACAACCATTTAAAGATGTGTTTCTGTTCACAAAGAAAGGCTTGCAAACAGAAGCTCCAACTCTTCATCTTCTTTCGTCGTCCTCTGAAAAGTAAAAGGAACGCAGAATTAGGAAAACGCTGGCATATATGCAATACGTCTACAAGCAAATCCTGGCTACACACAAACAATCATTGGGGACATGGTTCAAATATGCGACGGCGAAATAACTCAAAAGGATCAAATTGCTACAAGCTACGAGCAGTCAGTCTCAGCACCTGAAGAGACATGAGATGCAGAATTTTGTTGAGAACTCGCATCCGGTGGAGCGCATAGCTGCTGTTAACAGGGAGCCGACTGACTCTAGCCATCTCCGCGTGAACGGCGGCTCTTTTCGCCTCTGTTCCTGTTCCACTGCTGTTACTGTTTACGTCGCCGTGCGCCTCAGCGTTTCTTACGCCGCTCTCCTTGGCATCGGCGTGCTCGCCGGTGGGAGGGTGTGGGTGCACTGGGTAATCTATGTCCATAGGATCTGCGCAAATATATTACAAGAACCAAAGAAATGATCTAATCAAACTTTACAGAGAAGTTGGAGGAGAACAACAACTAAGTGGAATCGATTTTCTCATGTAAAACGAGAGAAAAAAGGTGGAATTTTGCGGAAGAACCAGAGAAGAGAACTGTGCCGATGGAAGGAGAGACCCCGAACTCGTTCGTTTCGTCTTTTTAATTTTTTTCGGTGCGGAGAAACACCCTTTTCTGATAGCAAAAAAAAAAAAAATCTGAAGTTTTGGGCAAAGGGCGGCTTGGATTCGGGAATCGGATTCATTATGAATTAGATTGGTCGGGTCGGGTGCGCAAGCTGAGGATGATATGCGTGGAGTGGAACACCATGCACCACAACAGCTGTTGGGACCCGCCACGTTTTAGCACCTGGAGCGACACAGGGACGCTGTCTCGTGTGCTGAATCCCACCAGTAAGACATCTCTGCTCATGATCCAACGGAAGAACGGAGGCAGAAACCCTAAAAAATTCTTAGAAAAAAAATCCCTAAATAGTCATTTCCAGAGCTTGCCACAAATCGATCGACGGGAGAATGGAGGAAACCGCGATCTCGGATTCGGTGAAGAAACGACTTGCCTTGCAAAACGAGGTACTGGTTTGAATGATGCAATTTTTATCTGTTGTGTGGATTCTTGGTCCACTGCAACCAGTTTGTGGCATTTTGATCCTAATTTACTTCTGGAGGAAATAGTGCTGGATGAAGAGTTAATCGACTGTTTTGGTTCATGTGATTCCCGCTATTGCCCACCTTATGTTTGATCAGTGTTCTCGTAGAATAGAACTGTCAAATGGCCACTAAATAGCAATGCATACGTCTGCTTGGTGGTCAAGTTCCAAAATGAAAGAGCTATTTGGGAAGCTCTTTTTTTTTTTTTTTTGATACATTGCTTGAATTAATTAGCCCATCTTTAGAACTCATCTGGATATGCATGCGGATTGAGATGACACTAAGATCTTCATGGTTGCTCTTTTCTCTTTGGAGGAAAAAAATGAGATAATTGACTCGTACTGCATTTAACTTCGAGTTTTAAGGCAAGTTGTGAATATATTGTTTCTTCTTTCTGATTCCTTTATTACAAGTAAAGGGCGCCCCACTTGTAATCTGATATAAGGGGAGATGACTCAGCAAAATGCTGAGGCCATACATGCATTGTGCTTCCTCACTGAACCAGAAGTTTACTTTTATTTACAGTAATTTCCTTGTTGAAGCTAGCGTGAATTTCACAGTTGTGATAGGTTTAACTGCTTACTTTTGCATCGGTTTCCCATTTCACGTGATGTTAAACTATTTGGCAAATTTATCCTGATTGTTCATTGCCTTTTAGGTTCTGAAGTGGTTGAATGAGTTCTCAGAGAAGCTGCATACTAGAGCGGAGAATATTGCAAGCGAACTTAATGGATTATTGGATCAGACTGGTGTTGTTGAACTAGATATGAAGAACACTTTAAACACCTTTCACAGTCTCTTTCATGATGGGCTTATTGACCATGCAAGTGTACTTTCCAATGGGTATTTATTATCACATTGTTTAATATTTTCGTCTCTATTCTAGAGTTTGAACATGGCTCTTACAGTCAAATTAGTAACTCTGTATAGCTTCATTCTCTTCCCGATCAGAGTACAAGGAATGTTTACTGTTACTGGCAATAATAATATCTCAATTAACTTTATGAACCAAAATAGTTTATTATGAATGATGTCTCAATTAAGTTGATGAACCAAAGATACTTTTTCAGCATTTGCAATCTTAGTGTACTTTTCAGAGCTAATAATCGTGTTCCTTTTGTTTCTTTTGTTTTTTTCTGTTCCAAATAAATGAATGAATCTCATTTGCGACATGTTTTTTGTTTCCACTTTACTCTAGGTTGTTTAATCTATCCATCTCATGATATTGGAACCACAATTGTGTTAGAGATCAGTATTTATGGAGTACTTGATCAGTAGTTCATTTGGTTGAATTTGATGATCTATTCATGTTCACAGTATTGTAATAGTCCGTGCCTCTAAAGAAGTATTATAATAGTTATTTCCATAGCTTGTATATAGTCATATCATTGAATTGCTGCAGATTGTATCTTCTCTTATCTTAAAACTTTTTCCTTTTTCATTCAGAAAATATCTGACGAAAATATTGTTCGACGAGCTGATTGTGCAAAAAGTTCAATTCAGACGAGCATACCTGCTCAGGATTATGAAAAGGATATACTTCCCAGATATAAAGAGGCTTTATCCTCTGGGCTATCTTCTTGCAAAAAATATTTAGAAAATACTGAAAGGACTCATTTTTCCAGATCCTTTTCGAGGGTAAGTTTTTGAGTGCATTTCTGATTGCGATGTCCCATCAATCCTGCTGAATACATCTGTATAAACTGTATCCACATTGTGACATGCATTCAGAATCGTCTCCTTGCTTTCTTTTCCTTTTTCTCTCTAAGTGTTAAGTTCATGATGAACATGTTATTATCTAAATGTTATATTAGCACCAAGAGAGAGTAAGTCTAACAAACAAATTCTAATTTAATATAAACAATGACTATGAAATCTAAGATGCACAAACCCTTTAGATTTAAGAAATACTCGATGCAAGAAGGCATTCTAGGATTTCAAATCCATTTAGATTTAATTGATTGGTTGAAGAACAAGAGCAATATGCAATAAACTCTTGTTCAACTCTAAAATCTTTCTTCTAAAAAAAAACTCTAAAATTTGTATTCATTTTTTCAAGGCCATTGAATTCTAGTTAGGTCTAATTGACCAAAACACTTGCATGTGTTGCCTTAGTAATCTAATTGCATTAATCTCAAGAGTAATAATGAAACTATAGTTGAATTTTATTTCTAAGACATGAATTTATGTCTCACTTAATGAGGTTTCTAGTTAAACCAATATGAGTTTCATCCTTTTGATAACTTGGATTAACCTAAATGGGTTCTTAATCACATTTATGTACAAGTGTATGACATCCATGAATCGTTAAGCAAAGGAGTCTTATTTTCATAAAGTTTTAATCATATCAATTGGTTATTTCTAAATTTCATCTCTAGAACACAAGAGTTTTATCCACACATCATTGAATAAGTGACCACAAGCATAAGAAACAAGGGATGCCATTATCGATGAGAAGAAAAAGATTGTTGAGATTACAATTCATCCAAAAAAGTTCAATGCTTGTTTCTCCAATCCAAAAGTAGTGCCATTCAAAATAACTAGAGCCTCCAGGAAAATAGAACCTACTCCCACCCTGTAACATTTAGGGCATCAATACATTCAGATGAGACCAAAACACCCCCAAAGGATACAATAAAAAATGGATTAAAAGTTTCCAAATAGTGGCTACAGCCATTTGTGCAGGTGGTACGGTCAGTTGAGCCTGTATTGGGGTCATTGGCACCTTGGGTCGACCTGAGTGGTCCAATACAGTCTGAAGGTGGCTCAATGTGATACAACCATGTCAGCTGGTAGCTCGACACGGGCATAGTGATGAATGCACACATTCATATCCAACTCCTTGAACCTTGCTTTTCTTCTCCTTTCCTTCAATTCCTGAGTCCTGCCAATCAATTAACCAAGGACTGTAGATAACTGAAGAATAATTCAAGTAAGCATAAGAATCATGTGACTGTTTAGGTTCGAGTTCAAAATGATATACTATTGTAGTTATTTAGCAAACTTGTCAGCATACTTCTTTTATTGGAAATGCAGGGTCATGCTAGTCATTTATTTATCAACACGTTTAAGTTGTTAATGCCACCTTCTCATAAAAAAAACCTTTTTCCTCTAAAAAAAACAAAACCTTTTGAGTATTGAATGTTAATACAATTGAATAGCCATTTTCAAATGCTTCTTAATTCTCTTTTTTCGGTTTCCTGATTTTAAGATGGGATTGGTACGTGGTTCTCTCCCCCATATCATAGGATCTGAAGAATATACCCATGATGATAGCTGTGGTTTGGCAGGTAGATATTTGTGTTATCTTAGTTGATATATGTC
This sequence comes from Pontederia crassipes, assembly GCA_030549335.1. NCBI lineage: Eukaryota > Viridiplantae > Streptophyta > Magnoliopsida > Commelinales > Pontederiaceae > Pontederia > Pontederia crassipes. The sequence continues at coordinate 25,372,831 of CM060189.1, read as the reverse complement.
AATTCCTTGCAATTTCTTAGTTTATTGCTTCTATTTTCGGAGAGGAACTTGCATCAAGAAGCCTGCGAGTTAATTTTAGCTGTATGCGGGGATCAAGAAGAGCACCTACAAATGTTGAGGAGCATGATTCCTCTGATTTGTTTGGTAGTAGCACTTTTGACCCACAAGAAGAATCCTTTGAGAAGGCAAGTTCATGCCATTTCTGTCTTTTGATAATCTGTTGACTTCTCTGATTTGCTTTTATGGGTTTGGAATTTATCATTAAGCATATTATTTGATGGTTTCTGTTAACTTATCTGCTCTTGCTATAGAGTTCATGCTATTTCGCAGTCATAACAGTGTTTTTTCAAACGAGAAAGGATGTCTAGGAAGATGGTAGTCATCCAAAATTTTCATTAATAATAGTAGGGATTACAAGTTAATTCATCTTACGTTCATCTGTCATTGCTTTCAAGAATTCCTTGTTGAAATGTATGTTACTCAAAGCAGGATGGAACTGAAACTCTGACTTCTGCTGCATTAGATTTTAAAAGCATGCTTGAAGCAGCACTTCTCAGTCCATACAAATTCTGTATGTATCTTTCTTTATTTGTGTTAATTGAATTTTAAAGAACAATCTAACCAGTAACTGCCTAAAAATTCTCTATGCTGTCATATGTATTTATATTTACTCATGCTGATGAACACAGTTACTGTTTAACTTCAAAGAAGCTGTGCTTTGTAGCTAAGAAGATAGATCGATTGTTAGGTGGCACAAAAATGCTAGCTTGAACGTCCACAATCATTAAATATATCTATTAAATAGGTGGGTTATTAAAGATGTCACCATTTTCTTCCAATTCACAAAGGATGTTCCATAACAACTGTAAAAAAAGTTAACATACTCGGAAGATCATTTGGTATGTATACATGTCATTGGTTATTTCCTTTGAGAGGGAAAACAGGTGATAAAGGAGGGCTCAGTAGTCTTCCAGATTTATTAATGTATCGTGAAGGAAAATGTATAGTAGCAAAATACACATTTTTAAGAGATAAACCTCCAGTTCCTACAAAGAATGATGCTTGGTATTATCCATGCAACAACGTGCACATTAATTGACCAAATCCAATTTGTCAAAGGATAGGACATTGGCATAACCTTTTGTTTAATAGCTTTGTAGGCACACCCTGCTTGTGCACCTTTCAGCCCTAAAACTCTAAACATTAACATTGAATGGATCCATTAACAAACAGGCAAGACGGACGTATTGAGCAGTTAACTGCTCAAAGCTTGGAGACAGGAACGAAACATTGTGTTTCGTTCAACGGCGACAGGGTGTATGTGGAGAATATGGTGCAGACAACCCAGCAGCATATTAAAGATTGGAGAGATCTATGATATGTGCTTGTAACTCCGAATTCCTTCTTGTAACCCTATAATTAAAAGCTTTTAGTAAATGGATGATTGACCCATTGTCAACATCCTATCTTTCTTTGAAAAAATGAGTTAATTCCTTAAACCTCCCCTGAACTATAGCGATTTGCTGCCTCTACCCCGAATATATGAACTTACCGTAGTGCCCCCTTAAACTATGTCGTGATTTCCACTTTAATCCATCCGTCATATTCCATTATTTTCCAATTTATTAAATGACTAAACTACCCTTCAATCTTATCTTTTAACAAACAATAAAAAAAGAAAAAAAGGGTGACACCCCCCCAAAAGGCAGCTGCCCGCCACTGCTCCCTTCTGCCCAGCGATCAGCGAGATCCCTCTCTACCGCCGGCGAGCAGCCCCCCCTCCTCCAGGGGTTTAGCTGGTGAGCAGCACCCCCGCACCCTTGCTCGCGAACCCCCTTTGCCGACTAGCGACATGACCCCCTCTACCGCTGGCAACGCAGCCCCCTCTACCGGCGAGCTCTCAGACGGCCTTCCTGTCTCAGGGAGAGAGGGTCGAACCTCTGCTGGCAGTGAGCTCGCAGGCATGCTCGGGCCGGGGGGAGGTGGGGTCGAGCCTTAGCTCGCAGACTGGGGTGGCACGGCCTTCCTGCGACGACCTTGTAGAGCCGGGTGTGGGGGCGTCGATGAGCCTTCCTGCGATGACCTTGTAGAGTCGGGGGTGGGGGCGTGGATTTGAGCTCACCTCCCTCCCGGGGCTCGCGAACCCCCTTTGCGGACTAGCAACGAGATCCCCTCTACCGTTGGCGACGCGGCCCCTCTACTGGTGAGCTCTGAGAGGGCCTTCCTGCTGGAGGGAGGAAGTGTCGAGCCTCTGCCGGCGATGAGCTCAGGTGGGGGCCGGGGGATTTTTGGGGGGGAGGGGGGGCTGGGGGCGTGTCGACGAGCTCGAAGGCGTGATTGGGGGTGTCGGGGGTGACAGCCTTCCTGTCAGAGGGAGGGGGGACTTCGCAGAGCTCGTCGGTGCGCCACAAATTTTTTATTTTTTGTATTTTTATATTTGTTATTATATATTATTTTAAAATTTTAAAATTTTTAATAGAGCGGAATGGCGTCGTATGATTCATGTAGCCGACCCCACCTAGTGGTATAAGGCTTTGTTGTTGTATAAGATATGAGAGAAGGGTAGTTTAGTCTTTTAATAAATAGAAAAGTTAATAGAACTAGACGGATGGATTAAAGTGAAAATCGTGGTATAGTTTAAGGGGGTGCTATGGTAAGTTCATATATTAGGGGCAGACACGAAAAATCGTTATAGTTCGGGGGAGGTTTAAGGAATTAACCCCAAAAGATTAACTACTCAAAGAATAGGCGAGTAACATCCTTGTAAAAAATCCCAATGCATAACACATCAAAACTTGTTGCTCACTTTGCTCTGTGTACTCTAATAAACCCTCCTAAGCATAAAAAAACCCTCCTAAGCAAAAAGAAGGTTCTCATTCTTTGTTTTGTTAAATTTTTGTGTCATCCTTTAATTAATTAAATTTTTTTTTTGTTTTTTTTAATTTATAGAACCTTCTTGGATATTTGCTTTTTATCAAAGTTTTATAGAATGCATTAGACAATTTAGGATGATTTCCTTTAATCATAGTTAAATCTTATGATTCTCTTTGAACTAGCAAAATAATGAAGGACACTCACTCTTTGACGTTATGATGATCTCATCTCTGAATATATGTACTATTTATTTCATTGCTTATTGTAAATATTTCTCTGTTTTTACTTTCTACAGAAAAACAGACATTGTATTAGCCTGTTATTGTATTTTATCTTGATTTCGGGTTTGTAATGCTGGTGAACTGATATATGCTCTACGCTACTTCTTTAAATATATTGAGCTCAAAACATTTCCATTTGTCATTGTTCCTTGTACTTTGTTCAGATGATGAGAGTCTGCCGGGAAAGGATGTTATCAAGGAAGATTGGGTTGTACAGAGGCACAACAATTTGGTGAGTTACATTTCTCCTGTATGACTTTGTCTTGTATATACTCCTTTCCAGATTTAAGATATGAATGTAAACCAACGGGCATTACGCTGCAAGAAAATCCAAAATCTTACTATCAAGGACTTCTTAACTGCAAAAGCAAAAAATCCAAAAACTTACTGTCAGGGACATCTTAACTGCAAAAGCAATTTGCAGGTCCCTTTTAAATAAAAATCCTTTTGTAGGTTCATAGTGCTATGCTCCTTCAATTGGATGCCAATAGTAGGCTCGGTCCGAAGCAACGTGGATAGATATGATGGTCTTTCATCTGACATAAGATGGAGTCAACCAAGTTTGTTAAGATCACTTTTCTTTGTAAGAGCAGAAGAGGCTTCAAGATTGACAATTGGAAAGTTGACTGCTAGTTGACACAGATACCTAAGAAATTTAGAATAGTCATGGTCATAAAATAATCACACATTGAGAGCTTAACTTCTACTATTTCACTACCTTAAGTTGTGGCTGTCCTTTCCCCAAAGGAAAAGAAAAATCCAATTTCAAGCACCTGGGTTTCAGTTTTTGCATCATTTGTGAGTGAACATATTGTGCATATTGGTTATGCATTGAAACATAATAAGATGATTCTCTTTGATATTTACTGATGCAAACAAGGGGTTAATAATCAAAACTAAAAAATCTTTGGGCTTGCATTGGCTTCTCATTTTTGTTCCTTCATCAATCTTCTTGCCTACCTTTGTGGATATTATAGTCTGATATGTAGGAAAAAACAAAAGCACCTGAGGATTCTGTAGCAGTTTCAATTGGAAGATTGCAAGATCTAAGTGTTACTGAACAGAAGGCGGCACCAGTTATACAAAATGATTTGACCTTTCTCCAAGGCGTAGATATTACCACCGATGAAATTTATTCTGGTTTGGTTGGTGGAAGTTTATTTGATGCGGAAGAGGACATGCCATCTTCTGATCAAAATGAGACTGGCAGCATCCATTCTCCTGAAGAATCTTCTTCCAGGCTTGGTGGTAATCAACATGCTGGTGAGATCATTGGAAGAATTCATTTAAGCAGAATCCTAAAACATCCTTATATATGTATGATCCTTATTGTTTTCTTTTTCCTCGCAGATGTCTAGGAGAGGACTTTAGAACTTCCATGAGCGGCTACCCTGTGAACTATGTATAACAAGCCTGCTAAATTTTATTCCTCCCATGTGTAACGAGTTTTGAGGAACCCCTGTTGTATATCATTTAACATCGTGCGTCATTCATTTTGGAGATGAGGCAAACGATAAAATTCTAAGGATTGCTCCTCGCATTCAAGATGCCACTCTACAAATGCGAAAGCAGTTATTCTTTAGTTTCTCCATTGATTGCAATGACAACGAAGCTCTCATCATATTGTTACTGTGATGTTGAATAAAACTTTGCAGTACTGCAGAAGATTTAGCTTTTACGTTTCTCTATGATCGTTTAGTGAGCACTGAAATCCTTCTAGTTGACATATTCATCCGTCAAAATCAAGCCAAGGGACCATCCAGTTAGGAGTAGGTTGTCATGGCAGGCACATGGATTTTCCAATTGATCATCCACCATCGCTTTGGTGTGACAAAGAAGAGGTGCTTGGAGCTACAATGACATGCCAATTTACGTTCTTATGTCTTATGAGGAGAGTTGGTGGGTGGTGGCCTTCATGGACTCTCAAGAACAGGACAGAGGCTTGCCACTCATATCTGTAAATGAAAAGGTTGCCTACTACTCTACACAAACAGCTGCATCAACAGCATATATATGTACGTTAGCCCAAGAAGAAAACAAAACTTGTTATTTGATTCGTTAAGTAGCTAGTTGGTTTTCTTTATATCAGCATGATGCCAAATGCAAAATGAATCAGATTTGCAATCTTTTATATTATTTTTTTTCCTTTTTCTCTTCTTTTGGATCGATGAATGCTCTGTAGTGCACACTACCCACTTTTAGTGAGGTGTTAATGGGGTTGTTGACATATTTGCTATGCCTCATCATCAATGTTGCCAATTTATGGTAGATTCTTAATTATTTGTCAAAGGCATTATTCCTTCTTGCCCCTCCATGTTTCTTTTTTCACAAAAATAATTGGGTTAATTATCAACCTTTAGAATTACCTGGAAGAAGTGAAAAAGGCGCACACAGAATGTCCACCTCCAGGGGGCCAATATTTTTTTTCCGGTTCTTTTAGTCGTTGCAACTTGCAACAGTAAGAAGTTGACAAGAGACTCTGTGCACCATGTAGTTATATATCCATGCATTGAGCTCATCCTGATGGGTTTATTCAACTTTGGTGTGCAAAGGTGGGAAAGTTGAAAAAAACACATGCAATGGCACGTACTTATGAGTCAAGTGATTCCGATTTCTGAGATAGTTTTTATCCGAGATAATAATAATAATAATAATAATAATTATAATTGTTAATGTTGTTGTTGTTCTCGTTGTTGTTTATTTTTAATAATAGATCTATAAAGTTTCATTTGATATGGGAAAACATGGTAGTGAACTAAGGTATATAGTGGAATTTTGGTATCCAAAAGGATCATGATTAATATTCAAATATACGGATGAGTTTTTTTTTCATACACAATCAACTGTAGAACTGTCTTTATTTGAAAATAAAAGAAGTTGACTGAAACAGTGAATTATTTTTTTTACAAAAGTAATATTTCACACCATTTATTTATTAAAATTTTAAGTGTTCCATTTTAAGACGAAAAAATGTCTTTTTTTTTCTATTGGCCTGTGGAAGATCTCTTGACGCTTCTGAATTCGATTTTATTAGAAGATGATATATAAAACTGTCATATTTAATTAATTAATTCGTATTATTAAGAAGGTCTGTTTTTTGTTTCTTAAACTTACTCGGATTGGGCTTTGCTGCTCCTATTTAAATTGCATCTATTCAATTCTTGCTGCCAAGATTTCTTTGTTCCAGTTCTCAAACCATCGACTAAAGATCCGATATTCACCTGTGAGTAATATCACTGTCCATATCTTCTGTCGTTATTGTGGATCAAACGGATAAAAAAGTATCAACTAATTTTCATTTCTAAAATTCTTGTATATAATATTTTTGAAAATTATATAACAAAAAAGTACCGGAAATATTAAAATGGGAAAATAAATCAAAATTTAAAAAAGTTTAAGAAAAAAGCAGACTTTAGAGAGGAGAAAGAGAGAATTAGAAAGGTCAAGACCATTTTTATTTGTTTTCCTTCTCCGCGTTCTTTCTCAACTCCCAGGTCTCTCTCTTTCTTTCTCTCTCTTTCTATAGAAGGAAGAGAGGCAGAGAAAGAGAGAGAGAGAAAAGAAGCATCACATAGAATCATAGGGAAGAGAACTCTTTTACGTTTCTTCTAATCTTTGATATTTGAATTGCAATTAATTTCTCTTGGTTGGTTGGAAACTCCCATCCTTCGTGGGTTTCGCGATCCGATTCCTCGCAGCACCGTACGGAGTTCTTGAGGCGCGGTAGCAGAGATGAACGAGAAGGCCTCTGTTTCCAAAGAGCTAAATGCCAAGCACAAAAAGGTCTCTCCTTTGCCCTCAAAATCTCTTTCATCTTTTATTGTTTTAGGTTCTGTCTTTCTGGCGCAGAAGGCATATGAGTCTGATCGATGCCATGAGCCGGTTAAACGGGTTGATCTTTTAGTCGATCAAAATTTTGAGATCCGCCGTGTTTAATTGAGTTTCCGTCGAGATCTATAGCCTCGTATTGTGGCTGCTTGTGCTAATGCCTGCGGGAAAAATTGGATCTTGTGATTGAAGGTCTCTTCACGATACAAAGCCATTCTTTTTCCAGGAAAACTACTCTTGGGTTCGGGATCCTATCAGAAAGATGCAGTTTCATCTTTTTTCCACCCTCTACGACATGCTCAGTAGTTATTTTAAGCCTACCTGTCGCTATCCGAAAAAATTATCCTATCAAACTTGATCATAGTGTAGTTTTGAAACAGTACTTCGTTTTTCCACAGTTTGTTATGTTGATGTTGCTGTTTTAATGTAGCAATATAAATCTGATAGCCTTCAGAAGTTCCGGAGACTTTTGTTTTGGAGCTCTTTGGCTTCTATCAGTATAAATTTCAGTTTTCCACTTTTCCTTGTGTTGCAATAAAACGTGGTTATTTCCAATTTCTTGTTATTTTTTAGCGAATTTCCATTATTTATTAGTGTGGAAACATTATGCTGATGCATTAAGCTTAGTGCTTTATCATGCTTGATTGCTTTTGATTTATTTCATTTATTTATTTCATAATTCAGATTTTGGAGGGTCTCCTAAAACTGCCAGAGAACAGAGAATGTGCAGATTGCAAATCCAAGTAAGACAATTTAGCCATCATTATATATGGCCCATGTTGACAATTTTGATGCAGGTCTGAGATTGATGATTATCATGTTACAAAAACCTCTTGCAAAGTTTCTGCAATTATCTGCAAAAAACAATTGATGGATGTATGAGATGTGATTGCATGGGATGTTGTCTATTTTTTATCATTCTGTAATATACTATGTTCTTTTATGACTTTCTCGGAGATCTTAGGCCCTATCATGATGAATCTGAATCGAACAAATAGGAAATGGGCAAACTGCCAAATATTTCTTGAACAACTTTACTTGATTCTAGGATTATTTGAACTTGTGGATTTCTGTTAAATAATTAGCATTGGCCACCTCCTATATTAAAAAAATTGCCTTATATCAACTCTAACAATTTTTTGTATATGGAATGTCTATGTCCAGTAAAGCTTTTTATTTATATGTACAGTTGGCCTAAATTGATATGTTCTTTTGTTTACTTGTATTTCCTTGTTCTCTTCCAGAATAACTAACTTTGGTTTATTATTTCAGAGGACCACGATGGGCAAGTGTAAATCTGGGAATATTTATATGCATGCAATGTTCTGGAATCCACAGAAGTTTAGGGGTGCACATATCAAAGGTCAAGCCCTACTTTTAATTACTGTATTCTGAAATGTCATCAAACTGCTTTCATTATAATTCTTTCCTTCATGGTAAATTATATCAATTTATTCTTTCTCAGTAGTTCCACCTTGTAAGTTAATCAATGTATACAATGTTAACTTTTCTGTTTATATTATTCATTTTCTTTACTCCTTAAAATTCAAAGAAGGAAAAGGGTTGATATTGCTTCTTTCTTCAGCATCTCATTTTGACCCTCGTTAAAAGAAAGGCATGATACCATGGATGGCATGCTTTTTGGAGACATTAGAATTTGGATGCATATGTGTATCTTTGAAGTTGGAAAAGGAACATAAGTGGTCTAAGTTCTGATATGTGTTTATTTAATGATCATATATCATCTTCTTGTTGTTGAAGAACTATGCTTAGATATTAGGGTAAAAGGAAAATGGCTGTTTGTTTCATTTTAACATTTGTAAATTTGAAGCACAAATACAAAGATGGTGAGTGTCATGTTTTTTTTAAAATTTGCGAAAAATCAAAATAAATCAATGAGGTATACAAATAGATTTTAGTAATCAAGTTTGATTTCCATCATATCTATTAATTTGGAGATATTTATTTATAACTTGTAAGATAAGTAAATATGCCATTATAATGAATTAATTATATTAAAGAAAATAGAAAAAACATCGTTCATCTATGTTTATCCAATTTGTTGAAATGCAACCTAAGAATATGAATAATGAGACTATAATTCAGCATGTATGAAGAATGAGAATAGGATCAAATTAGACAGGACCTATTGGTAAGTTTTAACTTTTAGTTCTTTTCTTAGACTTTTCACACCATGAAATGTGGCAGCTGATGAGACACCTGTAAGTTGAAGTTTTGAAAATTAGCCTAAAATATTAATTACTGTGGAACAAAGGATTCAAACGGAAGAAGAAAATAAAATTTTCAATAGATTGAGTCGTTAATCAAATGACATATGATAATCCAAAGGGATTTCAATTTTCAACCATTAAATTTTAGCTTAGAATTGGACTTTTACTACTTGTTACAAGTATTAGTGACTGCATATGTATGTTTGTAAGTGTTTTTATTCTTTTTTATGTGGTAGTACTGTTTGTACTCTTTACTGAGTTAAGTTTTGCACTTTAAGCAGAGGATCATATCCTCTGAAACTTTTTATAATCTATCTTGTAGTTTAAACCGTTATCCGATATTTTAGATGGTGTTTTATTCAACAAGATCATTGAACACCAACTCACAAGAAAGAATTGTAGCAATGCAACATTAAGCTTATTTTGCTATTATGTGTCTCAGACTTTTTTTAATCTGTATATTTTTGTTGAATACTTTCTTTCCATTTGTTGCAGGTTAGGTCTGCCACACTTGATACATGGCTACCAGAGCAGGTTGCATTTATTCAATGTAAAGTAACCCTGTTTTTTTTCATGTCATTTCGTTTGAGAATTGGAAAGTGAAATAGCATGAGCTGTATTGCATCCTTATTACATTTCAATTTTCAGCCATGGGGAATGAAAAGTCAAATAGCTACTGGGAAGCAGAACTACCTCCTAACTATGACCGAGTTGGAATTGAAAATTTTATTCGTGCAAAGTATGGAATTCCCTCTATTTTATGTTCATTCTAGTGTTCACTGTAAGAATTTGTGAACGCTACTTAGATTTGTACCTATTTCTCTGAAAGAGATATTTGTACCTGTTACTTGAATTAAAAGGTTCTATTGTCAGGTATGAAGACAAAAGGTGGATACCAAGGAATGGAACATCGAAATCACCTTTCAAGCAACGTGAAGAAAAAGTTTCTGAACCACAACAAGTAAATGGTGTCAGAGGTGAACATGGGGTTACAAAGAATGCCAAATTACCTGACAAACAACATAGTATACAACAGACTGTAAGCAAAAAAGGTTCAGTTTCGAAGGCACCAATTCAGGTAACTGCTCTACTTCTAGTTAAAGAATACGTGAATTACGTCCAAAGTCTTGCTTGAAATCATCTCTAGCTTCATATTCCAGATATGATACTGGAAACTTAGTTGAGTATTTTGTTACTTATTAACTGTTTAATGTCAATGCAATCATATGGGGACAAGTGCAATTGAAAAATCACTCCAAGATGATAAAAGTTGACAAATATTTAAACATTTAGAAAAAATATGACAGCAGTAGAGAACTGTATTTGTCATTTGGAGTCAGGATAAAGAAACATAACAAATGAAAAATGTATGCAACTATAGAGAAGGACAAATATCTGTAAGAGAACGAAGGCAAAGTTACATTTTGTCTAACATGTATTTCTGTAAAATTTGTAGCCGACCCCACCTAGTGGGATAAGGCTTTGTTGTTGTTGTTGTTGTTGTATTTCTGTAAAATTTGTTCCAGGAGTAAAAAAATCCAATTTTGTCTAACAAAGACCAGTTTTTTTTGTTCCATGTAATTGGATTTCATCTACAAATTCCTTTGAGTGATTTGTTTCTCAGCCTCCATTAACAACTGAACAGAAACTTCATTTTTTTTGTTGTTGTTGTCCCCACATGCTTATAATTCTTTCAGGACATTTACTTTTTTGTGTTCTTTCTTATATGATTTACTCATTGTTTCTACATGTAGCTGACTTATGGACTTCTAAAGCAGGTATCATCTGAATCAAAAGCAGAATCTTCTGCATCAAAGACTGATACATCACATCCTATGGAAAAGCCCCCTGCTAAAGTTGATGTGCCACAACCTAAAATAGATACACCACCACCTCCCAAAGTTGATTATGCAACTGATCTTTTCAATATGCTTTCAATGGATAGTTCCAGCGGGAACATCTCAGAGTCATCTTCAAAGGATGATAATTTATGGGCTGGATTCCAGTGTAAGCTATGGTCTAATAATATGTTTCAGCATTAATTCAATATGAAAATGTTTACAACACAAGCCACATGTGTAGCAAGTAGCAACCATGCAAGTCAACGGATGAGACAACTTACATCCACTTTTACCGTACCGAAATGGCTTACATGTTTGCTACACATGTAGCTTGCTATATACTCATTGCTCTCTTTCTATATTTATATATATACACATAAAATAGATTGAGTTACAAATTCCCTTTCTACTTATAAGATGTAGTACTTGGTTTCTCAGATGCTTCTGCTAACAAGTCATTAATATACCAGCTGCAGAGGGGACAACTAATGAAGAGAAAGAAAGTAACACAAAACCTAGTGAAACTAAGAGTCAGCCTGCGTTGGGAATGGAGGACATATTTAAAGACTCACCACCTGTCATGCTGTCTTCAGCTCCAGTAAAAACCCAAGCGGGATTAAAGAATGACATTATGAATCTCTTTGAAAAGGTTTGTATGTCAAATGTTCATCATCTTCACAAGAATATGTTGTTTTTCAAGCTTTGTAACAAGCTCAATGATACAACACGTCTTTAGAAATTATCAAAATGGTTGGATAATTATAAAGTTCTGGATGTTGTAGTTTTCCTGTACTTTGGATGCATTTTCTCTCACTATCGTAAGAAGAAAAAAATGAAAGAGTTTGCTTTCTATGTCAAAACCAAAATTTACTTTGCTAGGAAGCAATCCCAAAGATGGTTTTACTCTAATTGGCTGTGAAAAAATATTGACCATTACCTGTGGGTTCAAGCTTAACTTTTTTGGGTTTCTAAAGTGATATATACTTTTATTCAGGATTAGTGCATTATTATGATTTATGGACTACCACTTGTTTGTTTCATTTATATTTTTCAGTTGAAAGCAGTTGCTTTCACATCTTTTGCATCTTGGTATCAAGACAAGTGAATGAATAATTTACTTTGTGCCTTCTTGTAGTCGAATATGGTATCTCCCTATTCCATCCACCAACAGCAGCTTGCATTCCTTGGACAACAGCAGGCTCTTCTAGCATCTGGAGCTAGGCCTGCAAGTCCAGCAATTAATGGAGCCACTAATCAGCCAGGTATTAATGGTTCTCCTGCACCTACAGGAATTATGGCATCTCAAAGTTGGTCAAATGTTGGGTATCAACATTTGATGTTACCAACAGGGCAGAATGGTGCCAATAACTTCAATCAGGTATACTAAATCCTTTCTACCTCAACTTTAAACCTATTGAAATACTAGCTCATTCTTGTTTCTTTTCTCCACTAAAAGCAGATCGGCAGCATGAAGCCTCCATATCCTTCAGGAAATTATAGTTCTTACACAACAGCAGGGTATGCCATTTATTTATATTAAATAATTCTTTAATCATGTTTGCTGAAGATGATTTTGAGCGTTTTCTTGTTTACTTGAGCATCGGGGCTAGAGGATGCTTATCATTTTGCTGACCTTGAGTTCCAGTATACTAAGTTTATTTTTGTTGCATTCTAGACTTGTTAAATTAGGCTGTTTACTTTGTAATGAAACCTCCTTTGATGAGAATCAGTCATCGCCTTTATTCAATTTCAAAGTTCATTCTGGAGTGTTGCTTCCTTTTGTATCATGAATTTATGATATATGGTTTCTTCCTTAATCAGGATGTCTGGCATGGGTTCAATGACAAGAACCAATGGCGTAGCCACAATCAGTGCAAATAAGACGGCCAGCTCATCTGCTGGATCTGTTTCTGCTACCACTAGATCAGGCAGTGATTATGACTTCTCATCCTTGACTCAAGGGATGTTCTCCAAGCGTTGAACTCGGAGTCGCAACCACCCACATCTGCTGTATTAATTTCTGGTGCTTCGTCTCGCCTAGGCAGCATTAGGAACAATCAAAAGGAAGCATATCACTGTGATTCTGTTCCAGAATCTTGTAAAGGAAATTTTAGTTTCTTCATATCAATAGAATATTAGCCCATTTGCTGGTACTATCGATCCATTATAGTTTCTTTGAGGAATAGGAGACCCACTTCTTGGGTTATACATCTTGGTGATTATTAATTACTTCAAAGAGATTCCAGTGCATGAAATTTTACCCATGTTTTCTTCTCTGGTAATTCTGTTTGATCACACATAACGCAGTAAGCATGATTACAATATCATGACTAGCATTCTTTGCTAACAAGATCACTTTGTTCTCGCAACAAAGATACAAATATGACTTTCATTGTAACCTATTCACCTACTTACATACACAATCTTGCTTATATATTAATATACATAATATTAATAACCTATTCCCCTAGCATTCAAATACATTTTCATTTCACTAGGCATAATACTGAAATTACTAAAATTAAAGTTATAACTTTGAATGAGAGTTTTTTTTTTGAGGCTATCATAATCTTATTTCCGGAACGAGTTTAGCTGTCCAAAAGAGGGTATACCCGAACAAAAAAAAAAGGATAACTATTTATTGCCGAAATACATCAGTATCTACGTCCGCTTGACGTATGGCTGACATGTTATCGTAGATGTAGAATAGCGACTATAGAATTTTCCCAAGGTTTATAAACGTTACTTGTAGGCAAAACATAACATGAGACGTGAATCCAAAACCGTCAACAATAAAAAAGGGAAATAAACTTGACTTCTAAACATGTCATTAATCTCACCCTACGTATATTATATACCTCGCATATTAATTTTATCTCTGCTTTGGATTGAACAATAAATGGATTAAGTGCTATCTAATTACTTATAACTGCAAACTTGGGTGCCTCGACATGTGTTGAGTGTCCGAATTGGCATACGAAGACAAACATGCATCTCTCCGCCTCTCGTTATTACTTACGTTTCAGAAGTACGTGGTGGTAGATGTAAATACTAAATAATATACAATTAATCAATCTTGTGGATGGCATCGAATCGTCATTTAACGTGGACTTCATGAACGAGAGAGAGAGAGAGAGAGAGAGAGTCCAATTTGACCTGCGGGCCATTTATCATCAAATCAAAGCAATCAAAGCAATCACGGCATATATCATATGCAAGTCGCAGTTTGACTGTATTGAGCTTCCAAGTGTCAGGACTTCCACGACTCTCCCTCACTCTCTCTCCAGACTCTCTCTACCGTGCCGTGCTTGATGTGAACGCAGCAAGCATGCGACACATCTCCAAGAGACGGTTACAGTAAGATCTTATGCCTGTTTTGTGGCAGTTTGACCAAGGAAATAATTAAGCTGTCGGAAATTTTCCTATTTTGTTCTTCGCGCGTGGCAAAGGGACGTTGGTTTGCCGGTGCATCTAACACAGTATATAAGTAGCTAGGGACACAAAGTTACGGATGTATTCCTAGATAGTCTCTTTTCATATTGTATACAGTTAATTAAGTTAACCATAATTAATTAACCAAGTAAAACAAACTTGCATATATGATACGTACCTACCATTCTTATAAGGCTAGACCTTTGAGTAAAAATTATCAGTGATTTAACTCATCATAAAGATAATATGATTATCTTTTAAAAAAAGTGATCAATAGTCTCGGCATGCATTCAAACTTATATACTGTGTTAGATGCACCACTGCAAACTTATATGCATGGATGTAACTTTCCTTTTGCACAGTGAATATGTGAGGCTCACACTTCATCGTTGAATAACAACAACAACAACTTAGGTCGAACTGCAAAGAATACGAGACAATATGCCGTTGTCGATATATGAAGGTCATGTTCCCATCTTGGCGAGCGAGTGGGAAAATCGATCAACTCGAAGTAGGTTGGAAAAATTTGAGTTGGGTGTGGGTTTTACTTGAGGGTGGTCTCTAGAAACTTGTGTTGTATCCTACTAATGCCAGCCGAGTTCCGAAGAACTAGTCGCGTGGGTCTATACTTGGGTCGCCGATCGAGTTCCATGTAACTTTCTGTCATGTGAACTACATTGTTAACTCGTAAACATTTTCAAAATTTTGTTCAACTATCAAGGCGACTTTGAAATTATTGTAAGACCATGTTTAACAAAGTTAGCAATTTTATTAGAAGATAACAGTTCAACTAGATGATAGAAATTTGATTAGAGTATAACAGTTAATTATCAATGAATAGTGGATAGAGATTGTTCATAAATTCAATAAAAAAATATTTGATGAATATAGCGGTTAAATTAGTGTATTATATATAGTATAAAAAAGACATAATATAGACATCATATTCATAATAATTAATTGATAATATTTTATTATGAATAGTAAATTTTAAAATATTATTTTAATACAAACATATTGATTACTTCAAGATAAAAATTTTATTTGGGTTGTAAGTAAAATTAAAGATATGATGTATTAAAATAAAAAAATAATATATGATGTTTAATAATTAAATGAAAATTTTATTTTAAAAAGAATATGGATATAATATGAATAAGATATGAAATAGCTACCTCTATACTCTTTAGCTAACTTATAACATTTTATATTCAAATATTTAAATGCTACTTTTAAAAAATATTTACCATCCTAGCAAAATATTATTCACTACTAAATACTTTTCTTTTCTTTGTGTGCCAAGCAGTGCCTAAGGCATTAGTTAAAAAAAAAGCATAATTTAATCTATCGTAGTGTTCATATTTATGAATCAACTGAAATTCATACATTTTTCTTGAACCGGTTAATTCTCTTTTCTTCTTCTAACCTTCTTAGTCGTCTTGTGTGTCTTTGAACCCTCGTCGAGGGATGGAGTTTGAATGTAATTAAACTTTTCTAGGATTAATTAGTTTAGCTAGTTAGGATTACAATTTCATTTAAAATAATTTTATATTTAAAAATATCATATTATTAAAATTATTTCTATTTTTTCTTCTCCTACTTGCTGTTGGGATACATCTCTTCCTGTTATGTGTATATATAGATAGATTGATAGACGAGTGTCATTAATCTGGTTGGAAAATTGTTTATTTGAAAGTTGAAACCACCAAATTTCAATTAATAAAATCTGATCACCGTTTGGTAACAGAGTGAGCATATATATACAATATAAACACAGAACATTTTGATACTTCTAAACCTTTCTATTATGTAACTATCATAGAAACCTTCCACATATAAACCCACCAATATCAACCAACTTGGTTACTTGGCCAAATTTCTTTTATAATTTATTAACGCGACAGAGCTAAATATAATTGGAGATCACGCAAGATGCATATTTAAAAAAAATGTGATTTGAAAATGTCATAACAAATTTGAGCGATAATTGCAAAAAAAAAGTAAAGGAAAATTCATACAAATAACAAAAATTTGAACGTATTGATTAATTGTAATTACAACATTTAGCATCGACCTGCATCTTATTGAGAATCATATGCCACGTATGTACGCCTGCACAATATATGGAGGACACTTGCACGCCGAATAATTTAACACACATACGTAGTTGCCGACTTGTTTAATTATACCATTAAATTTGGACTCTATGTAAATGTGTTGAGTTACTTGGACTTTTGTTAAGTTTCCCACACACAATTAAGCACGCACGTACTCTAAAGATTAATATGGACCAGTAATAATATATATAGGCCAATCACCACAAGTTATTGTGTTTTATACGGCCGGGGGGAACAAGGAGAGAACGGACTTTTCTTGTGTGGTGAATAATGACTCTCTCTCTCTCTAACACTCTCAAAATCGTTCCTCCTGCCACGTAGATAATCAGGTTAATCCCGAAAGCACTACACTGCCTGCTATATTATTGACCATATTATAGTCTTGACCATTCAACAATTTATATACGTGACAACAAATATAATAATAAAATAAGTACGGACTTTATTGCGGAAGGTGGAAACATACTTTATTGCGGAAGAGTTGGAATATCAAAGAATACTAAGAATTTAATGCAATACACTAAGAAGTGGATAATGACAATAATATCCAATAAAATCTCGACAATGATAACATATTTGATTATAGCGGAAAAAGACCATAATAACTTTCTGATGTAGAGATCAATTATTCAAATAATGTAATTACAAACGAAACACATTATTGAGTGCAATGAGTCATGTGCAGCAACCCTTGAGCACTGCATCATCCATTCTCACCTGTAAAATCTCAATTGTAGGGGCATCGAATACCCGTGAGCGAAAATGTCTAGTACAATAGAATCATAGGCTATAAATTAATAATCAAAATATGCTTGAATCAATAACAGATAAGCAATGACATACTTTGCTATGGGCATATAATCTCTTCTTTCCTCATTATAATCAATATCTTGGTTGCACAAGGCAATGAATAACTATATTTCATTCTTTACTATGTCCATGCTCTACTCTCTTCTATAACTTTGCTTTGTCTTTACTATGTCAAACTCTGTACTTTGCTATACATTACTTTGACATACTTTGCTATACTTTCCATACAATACTTTGTTATGCTTTACTTCATCATGCTATACTATACTTTACTTTTCCATACCTTACTGTACTATACTTTATTTTACCGTGTTGTACTATGCTTTACTTTACTATGCTTTGCCATGCTTTACCTTACCATATTATACTATACTTTGCTTTACCATATTGTACTATACTTTATTTTATCATACTTTACTTTACCATTTTGTACTATACTTTGTTTTATTGTACTTTACCATATCATACTTTACCGTATTATACATTACTTTATCATGCTTTACTGTACTTTACTTGATCACGCTTTACTGTACTTTACTTACTTTATCATGAGTTGTACTACATCATTTACAATACTATGCAGTTCTTGAAGTTTGTTATCCTATGCGAGTTCGATTTTATTAGGTTGGAATGCCAGATGTGCCTCTCTGAATCTCTGAAGCCAGTAAGCATAAAAAGGGAAAAGAGTGAGAGTTAATGCCTCACCCAATTAATAAACTTGTAGGTTCACTGTCTCCTCAGCTAGCTACATGTTCCTCTGACACAATACAATAATCTCTGGGGAAAGGAGTGTGACCATTGCATCACCCTTCATTCGAGATACAAGTGGGAAAAAACCTAAAATCTCAAAAATAGTGGTCATTGAAGACCAGTAGCTTCGTTGTCTCCTCAGCTAACTACATATCTCTCCTTTGCTTTAACTTTATAATACCGTCACGGTGGGGCTATTAATACCCATCTCATGACGTTGGCCGTGGTGGGACTATTAATACCCACCTGTTGGCCTCTATAATCTGTACTTTGGGGCGGCACATGACAATTTCGTAGTTTCATCTTTGCTTTATTTCTCTTGTTACTCATCTGTAGATTTAGAAATCATGGATCAGAGAAAAGAGGTAAAGTCAGATCCATTTTCCTGAATGAGGAAGACCCATTACGTTCTGTACTATATTAGACATAACCTCAAATGAGCCTAATAAAAGTGGGGCCCAACTATGGGGTTCGGGCCCAAAAAGGGCATTTACGTCTTTTGCAACAAAGCCCAGACTGGGTAAGTGAAACTCGGGTCGGGTCTTCTATTTAGTATCCATGTACGTGACTCAAGCCGGGTCGGGATTCAACTCGGTCCAGATCATTGTTCGTACTTTGAAATTAATTTGAAATTCTCTCTGTCCCTGGACCGGTCGACTGTTCTTATTAAATCGGTCGACCGCTCCTTTGGATCGATCGACCGCTCCTTTGGATCGGTCGACCGATCCTTTGGATCGGTCGACCGCTCCTGACGGTGACGCATGTGCCTTGCCGAGCCGGTCAACCAATCTTCTTGGACCGGTCGACCGCTCTTAGCGGCATACCTGTCCTTCATCATCGGTCGACCGTCCTCGTTGGATCGGTCGACCGCTCCAGACAGGCACACTTGTGTGTCCTCCGATCGGTCGACCGATCATATAGAATCGGTCGACCGATTCTATGGTCAGAATAGAGCCGCTGGTCGATTTCTCCTTTTTCGGCCGACTTCCGATCGTCGGATCGCGATAGTTACAATATGAAAAGTGTAGTCTATAATCTCTAGGTGACTATGGAATCATTAAACAATAATATGATCAATAATTTATTGCCTATGGGGATTAAACGTCTAAGGTACCTTTTTCGATCATTTTCCGTTCGTCGGCGATCTTTGCGTCGTCCTTTCTGGCGCCGATCAATCCTGACCGGCGATGGGGTGCGGCTGACCTTCGAGCACGTCGAGGAATGGACTTTGTGCGTCGGATCTCCGTTGGATCGCCCATGTTTGTCGCTCCTGTCACTTGGTGCGAGCGCCTCGTCGGAGCAGGGGAAGAGGAACGAAGGAGGCGGTGGTGGTAGCCGTACAGGGGGGAGTCCAGAGGGGCACGAAAGCTTCTCGTCATGCTCCTTTTATAGCTTCAGGCTGGCCTGATTCAGGGTGTAATTGGAGAGTGAGTCGGGGAGGAAAACTCTCTCCCGATTTATTATTCATCGTTTCCTTCTTCCTTTTTATTTCAAATCTCTTTCCTTTATTGCTCCTCCCATGATCTGGATTTGATTAAGCATTTAAATTCTTTCCATGTTTGTGTTGATTCTTGACAGACGTTACATAATGTGTGTTCGAATTCAAATCCCTTTCTTATTTGGATCTCTCGGCGCTTTAATTCTATTTATTTGATTTGAATTAAATTCCGAATTTCCTTCCTCTTCTGATCTTTCCTTCTCCTGAATTTAATTTTGCGTTTGAATTCTTTCCATATCCGTGTTGATGAAATTTGTCAGCTATTATATGTTTCGAATTTTAAATCCTTTCCCCTTTTTTATTCTTCCATGTTTTGATTCTTTTGAACTCCTTCCTTAATTATAATTTACGTTTGATTCTTGATTTTCTCTCATTAATTGTAATTGATTTGCAATTTGAACGTTCCCTTGTTTTTGAATTCATTTTCTTCTTTAAGAATTGAGCTCAATCAATTTTTAATTTGAATTCCCCCATTAATGGTATTGATTTCAATTGATTTGAATTTGATTTCCTTCATTGATTGCCATTGATTCTGATTTTTGAAACGTTTTGAATTCTTGCTTTGATTGCTAATTAAATTTTAATTTTGAATTGATTTCTGTATTAATTGTATTAAATTTTCTGTTTTGAATCCTTTTCCTTATATGAAATTTGCATACGTTTCTCTCTCTATATATATATATGCACACACAGAGGGAGAGAGAGATGCATACATCATGTTGTCTTTCTCTCTCTCTCTATATATATATATGCACACACATAGGGAGAGAGATGCATACATCATGTTGTTTGTGTTTCCCGGCAGGGCAGAAACACTTTGTGGATCGATGTTTCTGCATCACTGAACCTAACAATCCTTGAGCAGAAAACAAAGAGTCGTCAATTAAATTTCCTACAGAAAAAATGAGGGTATGGCGTTGGTTAAAGCTAAATAAGTTTGGCCATTATCTTTTTTATTGATAGCACAAATTAAATTATGTCAAGTCATAAAATCATGACTAGCTATATGTAGATATATTTTTTAAAAAAAGTAAATATGCATCAAAATTCATGCCAAAAAGATTCACGAAATAACTAATAATAATAATAATAATAATAATTATTATTATTATTATTATTATTATTATTATTATTATTATTATTATTATTATTATTATTATTTAAGTTAGGTGTTATTTGGTCTCCTCTCTCTGACTATACACATATATATAGAGAGATGAATTAATTTGATCACTTATATCTTGTTTGGCAAAGTTAACAATTTAATTAAAGGATAATAATTTGACTAAAGAATAACAATTTGATTAGAGTATAATGATTAACTATTAACGTATAGCGGATAGAAATTTATTTATAAATTTAATAAAAATTATTTGATAAATATAGCGGTTAAATTAGTGCATTGTAAAAAATATAGAAATAGACATAAGATATAATTTATGATCATATTAATGCACACCATATTCATTAAATATTGATTTATAATATTTTATTTTAGATAATAATATTTTTTAAAAATATTATTTTAATACGAAAATTGATTATTTGAAAATAAAAATATTATTTGGGTTATAAGTAAAATTAAAGATATGATATATTGAAATAAAAATAATATTTGATACTTAATAATTAATTTTTTAAATTTTTAAAAAATGAGAATATAATAGGTATAAAATATGAAATTATTACATCTATACTCTATAAGCAAATAAGAATAACTTATGACATTTTGTGTTCAAATATCTAAACACTATTAAAATATTTACCAAACGCTTATAGTAGTGTTTTGATTCTAACAAAATGATATTTGCTACTAAATACTTTACTTTTTTTACGTGTCAAATAGTGTCGTAATAAAAATTGAAAAGACTAGTGTAACATATATATATATATAGAGAGAGAGAGGAGAGAGAGGAAGTCAAGATCGTGTAGATTAAAATATCTTAGTTAAACTGGATTCAAATGAAAAAAAATAGGTTCAACTTTTTGTTTAGTCTCATGAGATCTTGATCCTTGATGCATGACTATAACGGTCGAGATTCACTAATTTGAGGGTGAGATCAAAATGTCTGCTCTAACGTTATATATATATATATATATGAAATAAGTTTACACTATAGTTATAAGAAATCACATAATATACTACAATAAACATTAAAAACGATATTAGAACCGAAAATTCCAATTGTATAATTTTCTCAGGGTTCGATTCGGAAGGTCTCGATCGATATTTAGTTTGAATTTGAAGTTTTGCTTATATATGATGAAATCTCGATCGGAAAAGAATCCCGTCCCAGGCCCTGCTCGATTTTGCTGGTTATTTAGGTCGGTATCTGCTGCCGAACAGGAATATATGTTGGTCCTTATATGGTGAGATGGCAATAAGCCTAACAAAATTAATGCTTTGTGGAAAAAGGCTAAAAATCTACACACAGATCATATATGTACCTAACATTCAACTTCTCATCATATATAATATATATGGACTGGTCAATTTGATTATATATATCTTATATTTATGACTTCAAATTTGAAAGTCTAATCTCTCTCTCTCTCTCTCTCTCTCTCTCTCTCTCTCTCTCTCTCTCTCTCTCTCTCTCTCTCTCTCTCTCTCTCTCTCGAGTTTTTGTTAATTAATGGAGTTGGGAAAGTACAAACTCATTAATTATTTGCATTAATACCTCCGCTGTTTGGTAGCTTAACAGAAAGCATGCATGGGATAATGACGGACATGTCACCACATATCGCGAGAGAGCCGACGACGCACGACACGTATTAATCAGCACCCGTTTCGTCGTTCTTTTCCACCGTCCATCATTGATCCAACGGCCTCCATGCCATCCATCATCCACCCCCAAGTCCTCGCTTTCCTCTATACATATGCAAACGCGAAGGCCCCGAAAGCAGCGCAGACGGAGAGCAAGAGAACCGACGGGACAAGGCCAAGATAATCTCCTTGACGACGCAGCAACGACGACGATGGCATCGCTTAGGACGGTCGCGGCCACGGCGGGAGCGGTGGCGGCGTTCCTCCTTCTGGGGCCACAGTTCGCAGCGCTTGTCGTGGCGAGCGTCCCGTGTGTATACGCCGCCCTGGCCGCCTGGCTCGCCCCGCCTTACCTCTACCTCCTCATCAACGCCATCATCATCTCGATCGCCGCCTCCTCCCGCTTCCACAAGCTGCCCCAATCGACCGGCGTCTCCTCCATCTTACATCAGCTGTCGGAACTGCAGCCTGCAGCTGACGTGATGGTCGTTCCTCCTCCGGAGTATGTGCCTCCGACCGAGTTCGAAGTGAAGGTCGCGCTGGACGCGGAGACGTCGGAGCTCCAGTACGAAGAGAAGTATGAACCCGACCTGCCTGCCGGTCGGATGGACTACGGAGAGACGCGTGAGAAACTAGAACCAAAGAACGAAGAGGAGGTGGAGAAGAGGATCATCTCTACGTCAGAGTCCTGGTCGCTGACGCGGAGCGATTCCGTCGAGATAAGGCCGGAAAATTCGCCTGCCACGGCGGAGAAGCCGCTGGTTTCCGTCCGCTTCGGCGGCCAGCGAAGGTCCCGGAAGGCGTCCCTCGATGGTATTTTTCCGTCTTTGCCCTCGGAGCTAAAATTTAAACTGCTTTCTTTCCGCAATATAAAAGAAAATTTGTCTATTTTTTACCGTTTAAGCACTGAACAAGTAATCTGAGGGTAAAATGGTAACCGTGCGACAGGGAAGGAGGCGCTGAGGCGGGTGGCGCATCCGCGGCGGAACGAGACGCTGGAGAGCACGTGGCGCGCGATCACGGAGGGCCGCGCCGTCCCCCTCACCCGCCACCTGAAGAAGTCCGACACCCTGTGGGATGTCGACAGCCGCAACGACGTCGACTCCTCGGACGTCATCGTCTCCGCCGACGCGGCTCCATTGGGCCCGCGCAAGTTCGAGACATTCAACGACCGATGGACGTCGACCGCCGGGAGGCCGCACCGGGGCGCGCAGTCGGGGAGCAAGATCAGTTGTATCCGGAGGGAGCCGTCGCCGGGGCTTGACGAGCTGAACAGGCGGGTGGAGGCGTTCATCAGAAAGTTCAACGAGGAGATGCGGCTGCAGCGGCAGGAGTCCTTGAAGCAGTACATGGACATGATCAACCGCAGCACGTAAATGAACCGAATCAGCTCAGAACAAGGTCATGAAGAAGAAGAAGAATTAAAGCAAGAGGTCGAAGCAAGCGATGCCAGATGAGAGAGGAGGAGGAGGAGAAATGTTCAGTGATTCAGTGTACGTAGTGAAACTAATGAATGACATATATACTTGGCAAGCCATGCATGCATCCCTTTTTTGTTGTACGAGGGGTAAGATATATAACTATTAATGCATGTTCATTCATTGTTTTCCTTTTTTTTTCTTTTCCTTTTCCTTTTTTTTTTTGCTCAATTCTCGGCTATGTATTGCTAAAGTTTGTCTATTTGTATGTGTATATAGTCAGTTGATGTAGCCAGCGATAGTGGGAATTCTCCCGTTCCCTGGTAAAAATCAAACTTTGCAAATGAAAACAATGAGAATCTTTTGGAAACAACTTCATTTTGAATGGTTTGTGTGGTTGCATGAAGCAGGTCATATCTTATCATTAAAAAAAGTGCTTTACTTTGCTTCTTTCGGTTCCTTTAAGTAATTAATAAAATTTAATAATTTATTTTATAAGATGGTTAATAAAGTATTAATAAATAACTAAATAATATATACTTATATTAAAAATAATTAAAAAAGAAAGAAGTTAAGGAGTTGAAAAAAAGTTAAAATGTGATGACTGAAAAGACAGAAAAAAATTAAAGAAAAGTTTTTGCCTTCGGTAAGAATTTACGGTTGGAACTTTAATTTGGTAGCCATAAGAAACTCTAACTCGAAAAGTTGATAGTAAACAATAATTTGTCGGCATTAACTATCAATAAGAGATCTATTTAGCAAGAAGTATGCTCGTTAAACCGCCTAGGGGAGCATTAAGTTGGCCTAAAATGTTAAGATTGTATAAGCACTATTTGTTTTTTTGATTGCCATCGATCGTAGTATTCGTAGTGATCAAATAAACTACTTTGAATATTATCTGTGACATTGATGAGAGTCTAAATTGTGAATAAAGTATTCATTAAGTCAAAATAAATATTTTTTACAAGAAAAAAATTAGAGGACAAAATTTTATTGCCTACTGTTTATACTCTCATTTGTTTTAATAAGAAAATGTAACTTAATTTCTAACACTATAATTTTTGTTTTAATATTTTACGTCTTTAATGTAATATTCCGACGATGAACTCAATAACTTACAAAAAATTTAGACACCAGGTTTTGGCACAAAAAAAACTGTCATACTTAAAACTTTCCAATTTGATATTCCATTAATCGATCTTTGTGGCAAATAAAATAAATAAACCAAATGCCTTATCACAAGGTAATTACAAAACATCAAGTAATCATTGATATTCCAATATTCTGAGGGAAACATGTTCCCGCCCCACCCACACACACACCCAAAAGTACTCTAGTAATTCAAACAGCAGTTGTGATACAAAACTTGATTCTATAAAATCTATGGGATTCTGTAAGGTGCATTAAATTATCCACCATCATTGAGTGCTCTTTCTTTTCTCAGCTGCTTGCTGGACTAGTTTGCCACAAAGTTTAACATTCTTTTCAGCTGTCTCATCATACTCATCTGATGCTCGGCATAAACAAATAAAAAATTCACCATACAATATATAACAGTCGAGAGATCATGGTTGCATGACAACTGCAACAGACATGGTGAGAAGCAGTCAGCCATTGATGAATGTGCAATGTGAATATCAGAACCACATTCAGTATATTATCTGCATGCAGGAAAGTCTCGTCAGTACAGATCGAAATGTTCTGTGGTTGAATGTCATGCATAGATAGGTGAATTGCGTGATTACTCAAATCAACTGTCTTCATAAAATCGACTAGGTTGTAGCATCTGGGAGAAGTCTCATCATATTGCCCACATCAGATCTGGGGGATGATTCTTCCTCCCTTTCTGGTTGAATGTTCAAATCTATTTGTGGAGCCTTGAGTGGCGAGGGCGACATTCTTCTATGCTCAGATCCCTCATCAAGAAGCCCATCATTGTTTATTGCTGATTTCTGGGGAGAGCCATTGGCAACACCAGCAGGTGATGATGGGCTACCTTCCACATGCGGCAACAATGCAGTCGACTGCTTCTCTTGCTGCTGTTTTCTTGCATTTTCAGCTTCCTTTTCAGACTGACGTTTCTCACGCCTCAGCATAAGTGTCCTGAACCTACGCTTCACAGTGAGGCAAACATTGCACGTGCATGTCTGCTTGTGCTTCGGGCCCTTACCACTTGGAGGTTGTATACAAACGATGCATGAGCACCCAGGCCTGTGCCGTGGATGCTTCGTCGTTTGTTGGGAAGTACTGGGTTGATTTTTGCCCTCGCCGAGAGCGATATTGGCAAGTGTATCAAGGCCACCCGAGGATTCAATATTGTTTGTTTCCGCTTTAACCTTGGCCCTCTTAGAAGTACCTGCCATTTCCATGACTTGGACTACATTAAGACCAGATCATTCTAGATTCACGTGGAATTATAACAAACAATGACAAGAATATCCAAAACAATCTACAAAATGTTATTTGAGTTTATTGAACAATTATACCTATTTTAGTGGGAACCAAATCAAGTATCTGCTCCAAGCTCAATTCCTGTGCAGCTGAACATGATGACCTAAAAAAATAACAGGAAGTAAAATGTCAATTAAGCATAAGAAAGTGCAGCTTACTTGGCTCATTTTCTTTCTTTACAATATATATATGTTTGTGTGTGTATGTATATATGTATGATACATACATATCTATGTATGAGGTTAAGGTGCAGCCAAGTGGACAGACTCAGAGACATGTGGGGACCACATCACATAGGATCCTCACATGGTGGTTGAGTCTGTCGGCGACCAGAATTTTGGGCCACATCTTACCTTCTACATATAATACATATATGCTGTGTATAAGAAAGAATGCACCCACTAAACCTAATAACATGTACTTCGATCATTTGTTGACATAGTTTTTCTTGAATCTGAAATAACAACCATGACTTAAAAAAATCTCAATTATAAAATCAAGAAAAAATATCTCGCAGTTTCTGTGAGATAATGCATAAAAAGACAAGCTCTAAGATAAACAGTCAGCGGTTAACCTCTTATAATCAGTATCCCACTTATTATCAGAACAAGTCCATCTAAATGGAAGAAGAGCATCCACTGGAAGTTTGCGCCACTTTGAACAAGCATCGCACTGAGCCCACTGAAAATTTTCTCTGGACATCAGAGATGACGTTAGTGTCCAGGAACTATAACCAGGATTGGTTGCATATTGTCAAAAGTACCTCCAAAAGTATTATGAGAACATATATCAAATATGACTTGCAAGTTGCAACAGACCATTAAACATAATCTGTTTTCGATATAAGAAATTTCATCACTTAGCCAAAACGAAATACATAAGCAAGCATAAACACACCAGAGGTAGATAGCTTGTAACATTCCTACATTCAACAGGAAACAATCCAAGAAAAGAACATCACGATTCACATCTAACTACATTTTGGCCCACTCAGTTAAAACTAGAATGCTTGATAGCCTCAAATAACTTTTTTTCAAGTCTGAAAAGGATGTCTACCGCCTGTCTCCAAATCACTGAATTATTTCCCTCAAGCCCCCATCCTGATTGCCTCTTTACAATGATTATTAGTACACATCTCGATGTAACACGAAAGCCTACAAACATATTGCAAGTATGAAAAGATAAACAAACTAGAGGTTAGTCAGTAGTCACCATGACATTAGATTTTACTAGTAGCAGTCCACTATGAACCCAAAACCTAGTTCAACAAAGGAGGATACTTGTGTTTATTCGAATAAACTAAAAATTTGAATAATTGACTCTTTAAAATGGTTATTAGTACACACCGTGATAGAACAAAAAAGCTTAAAAAACTAGTGCAAGTATGAAAAAACAAACAAAAGAGGGGTTACTCACCATGACATTAGATTTCACTCGTAGTAATCTACTATGAACCCAGAACCTAGTTCGACCAAGGAACTTCCCACGACACTGATTTTACTTGTAGCAGTCTACTATGAACCCAGAACCTAATCTGACAAAGGACTTTTGTGTTTCTTTGAATGAACTAAAAAAAATGACTAAGCAAGCAGGAGCAGAGAAAATGAATTAAAATGATCGGTACAGTAACAGCTGCACCTGAGGAATTGTCTATCAATGTTAAACGTAACAAACAGATGAATCTGAGAAAGTAAAATCACAAAATCATGACATGTTGCCATTAGAGTGAAGAAAAATGCCAGAAAGAACATTATACTCATTGGCGTCAAACAATTGTGAAACATTTAAATCAGTTCATATAAGACTATCTAACTAAAAATAGGAGCGACATAATCATCATAAAAACAAGGAATCGATGAATCAATTACCCAGTTTGATTTTTGGTGAAGTATGTGCGCTTTCCAAGCACTGGTGCTTCCTGTTGAGAAAATAAAGACAATTTGAATTTTGTTGGAGGAAAAATAAAAGCAAAATGATTTTCGCAAGTGCATTTCATAACTTTTATTTTAAATATGGAATGATTGTTGAAATAGATTATTTGTTCATATTGCATGATTAAGGAGACACTGTTTTATAATCACTGTAGCAATTTTATTGTGAACAGATAAATGATATAAATATACAGTGAATTATATTTTATCTTTCAGGAAGTAAATACTGCATGCGGCAATATTTTCCCTTTGTATTCATAGAGACGTGCATCCAAAATGAGAAGCAAAATGTTAGGAAAAATAGGTCTTCTTTCATTTGAATCAATGCACACTAAATAATCCAGATAAGAAAACTAATATCAACCCACAGAGTAGCTAACTGTAACCAACTACTTCACAACTATCAGGGGACAACCACTTCATCTGAAAGCATATATGTGGTAAATAGAATGGAACAATAAAATTTGATGTGCTACAAACATAGTTGGCAAAAAACGTAATAGTATCGAATATATGTAGACATCTACATCAGATAACTTTGAAAGCAATAACATTAAATTGAAAAACCAGAAGGCATAATAAAGAAAATAGAGACATTAACTGCAAAAAGCACAGACAAAGAAAAAGTACCTCATATTCCTCAACTTCATGGCCGTCAATGACAACAACATTAGGAATATTGTTAGGAGGTGGACGGAGGAGCAGTTGAGCCTCTTCCCATGTAATTTTCAATTCCATGGAATCCTCATTTTCCATTCGTAAACGTTTATTCTTTGAACCAAGAGTACTGCCTTTTCTTTTACCATGTATGGGTGATGATTTGATGACATCTTTTTGTATGAATCCTGCTTTTGCATCCTTGGATAAAGTTGGTTCTTCCATTGCATTAGTTGGATTCACTGTTTCCAAGCTGCCTTTCGGAGTATGGAGAGGGAGATTTGCAGTCAAATCAACAACGGTGCTTTTGCTATTACCTTCCGGGGGTGTTGAGGTACCATTAACAACTTTTGGTATCTGTGATTCCTGCCAAAAAATATGAAAAAAAAAGAAATAAATTACTACCAGAGCATAGAAAAAGCAGCTCTGCAAAAGCAAAGCGAAGGCTGGGATCTTTAGTGGATAATACGTGTATGTTTTATTCGTTCACTAACAAAATTTTTAAACAGAATGTAGTTTGAATATAAAAAAGTACCCAAAAAATCTGAAAATTCCATGCAATTAAAAAGCATGCAAGTTACAATTTAGAAAACAGTTTTATTGGGACCATCTCTTGCACCACTCACCAAGATTCATTGTATTAATCAATTGTTCTCTTATTACCCAAATGCACTACAATAGTCCATACCGCATTCTAGTGGACTTGACGGGTCTCAAAAAACAACCAGGGGAAAATAAAACAAATGATGAATGCTCCTACAACGCAACCACTTTTTTACTCTCTACAAAATCTTGATGCTATGAGCACACCTTTATGCAAAATCGTGGTAGAGATATATTGACCAACTACAGCTGGACAGTTGGGGGATATGCTGATGCAGTTTGATGGAGGAACCATTCCATAACTTGTGTGCAGACGCTTAATATTTATGTCCTTCTCTAAATGTGTAGACATCAAATGTATGCGTTTAAGATTCTTACAACAAAGAAAACAGCAACAATATTCTGACTCCCATCCTGATTTTCAAGAATCACACAGAAAGCTTTATTTCAAGCATCATTTGCAGATTCTTGAATGCACCTCCCTCAACAAAGACTAAACAAGATTCATTTGAGAATAAGCACCTCTTATCATCACAAGTCAGATGGCCAAACAAAAGGTGGTTAGTCAGTGCTTGGATGCCTTACCGTTGCTTTGCTAATGAAGAAACCTCATGATTGGAAAAATATCTTCCTTGAACACACTTCTTTGGATACAAAGTTTCATGTTTCTATAGCATTCGCTTGGTTTCATAAAGTGTTTCACCTGGAAGAGATATGGTTGTACCTAATTTTTATTCCCATTTGTGTTTGGTTGAGATGACAATAACTCTTGTGACTTATTCCAACATATGTTTGGTTGAATATGGGAATAAAACGGCGTAAGATACATATATTATTTATAAACATGAAACAATGTGTGCATTATTCTTTAATTATAAAATACAAAAATTAGCCTTTTCGTTCTTAGTTATACCATTAATTAACCAATTTTTTAAATGATTTTTTTTTATTTATTACAAATATCAAGAAATACATAACAGAACTAGTGTCTCAGAGGAGTCTCCCACCATTTATAGCACCTAATGGAGGGGGATCCCCCCAGCCATTCATCCATATGCATTACAAGAATAAAAACATTGCAGAATTAGAAGATCAGCATGAAATAACATGATGATTTTTTTTAGAGAAGAAATAACATGCTAATACTGTTAATCTGAATGGAGACATGCTGATTCTAATAGAAGGAAACTGATTTTCAAAGTCGGTGACTGTCATTTTTACAGGTACAACTTTTGCAGTGATACATGCAAAAAATACAGTATACGGAAATGAATCATGTTGGTCAATTCGCAAATGAATTAGAACTCCAAGCTTCCTCAGAACTTCATCCATCTTTTACTTTTCTTGCCTATGCCCAGCCTTGGGTAAGCTCCAGATCCTCTCATTTCTGAATGAAAAAATCATACTCACTTCTGTCAAAGTGGTAGTTTATCATTTGATCAAAGAGACCTCCATACTCTGGAGCTTCTAACACGATTGGAAGATTGCCCTATTGAATAAGGTTGGGAAAATTTGTTTGATGACACTAACCTCCACAGCTGGATCTTGTAAGTTCTACCCACTGTCAATCAATGTTATCAGGACCGGACAACGAACCGGAGAAGTCTCCGTTTCAGGTTGAACCGGTCGAACCGGTCGGTCGGACCGGTTAGTAATAAAATATTAGAATTTAATATAATTCATCAAATTACTAAATTATTTATGTAACAAATATATACCAAAAAAATTAGACAATAAGATAAAAGATTATAATAAAATTAAACTATAATATTTTATAGTCTAACAAATTTAAGTCATAAAATAAAATATTGTAATCATATTTTTTTAATAAGATAAGATATTTTATAAGAAAATATTAAAATTTTCTTATGTTTCCTGGAGGCTTGATAAAAATTGAAATTCTCTTTCTTGAGATTTGTCATCTCTCTCACGCATTTCTCTCTCTCTCTTGTTCCCACCTCTTCACTTTTATCATCTCTGACACATTTCTCTATTTCCCATCATCTTTCCTCTCTCTCACACATCTTTCTCTCTCTTATTCCCAAGAATCCCAACGTCTTTCCTCTCTCTCTCTCTCTACTTTCCAGCAAATCCCTCTTTCCCAATGTCCCTCAATTCACGTACCGGTTCTTTCTCTCTCTTACACGCGCATGCATGTGCCCTTTGGTTATCCCTCTCTCACTTCTCTCTCTCACGCGAGTTGTGACATCGCGCCCGGTTCAACGAATTCGCGGTTTAACCCGGTTTTATCCGGTTTTTGACCGGGTTTGACCGGTTTAACCCGGTTCAAAGGGCAGTCCGGTTTTAGTCCTCAGATCAAGCCACGTTGACAAGCGGTCGACGGTCAGACCGGTCGGACCGGCCGGTCCGGTGTGGTCCTGACAACACTGCTGTCAATGTACTGGTTTAATCCAAGTTCATCCTCTTGGTGATGGAACTACTTCCTGAAAGAATGCTTCATTCAGACCGCAAAAACGTTCTGGTAGTTCGATTGTGGAATTTTTGCTTCAGAATTGGTGATGCTTCTGATTTTCTAGACTCTAATTAAAACAACTGAACTTGATCGCCCAATTAATTGGTCAACATCCATTTTCCACCCTCAGGGCAAGGCTTTTTTCAAGGGGAAGCACCAAAGAAATCACACAATGCTTGCCAGCAGAGAACCTCTGTTGTGCTTATTCATGTCGCAAGTGGAAAATCATGGGAAAGACAATAAAATTGACCAACTACAGATGAAGTTATGTCTGTGCCTTTTGTGAAGGAATAGAGTTGTACCTATTTCTGATGTTAGATATTTTTACCTATTTCTGATGTTAGATATTTTTCCATCTTTAAACAGATTGGTAGTATTTGTATCTTTACTTAAGATACTAGCATATTTACCATTAATACATTCTACTCCTTTTTCATTACCAATATCTGCAGTTACATTAGCATTTTTAATTATCACAAGTACGTTTGTCCTTCACCCATTAACCATCTGCCACTCACTGCCCCCTGATCTCATAGCAGACGTCAGACTCAAAACAAGGCAGTGTCACTACCATCAATCTAGAGGAGCAACAATGTTGCTACTGCTAGCCCCCACAATGAGCAGTGCTACTAACTATAAGGGCAAGCAACAATGACACATGCTAGACCCAAGAGCAATGATTTTGTAATCCATGCACTAGAAGCACATGGTCCTAAAACGGTGGTATTCTCCAAGAGGTGGCGAATGACTACTTTCATGAGCTAGTGAGTGATGGATGATTAAAAAAGGTTAATATTCACATAAGCATGCTAATATCTTTTACTGAATATAATATAGGTTGCAAGAGGGTTATGGGACGGTTAAGGGGCAAAACAAAAAAGAAACAACATAGCATTATGCTAAGCATAAAACTTCATAGTTGAGTATTGGTTGGTGAAATGTATCCCCTTTAAGAAGTACATAACTGCAATCCATTAACCAAATATTAAATCGCCATTTGTCTCAGCAAACCTGTTCAGAAGAGACGCTTGATGCCTTTCTAAATCCCATAATTAGCTTTCCTTCTGGATCTATCCGACTGAATGTGACTACATGAATAAAAATGAAACACAGCGTTACCATTGAGAGAATTCATATGTTTAGTTAGTAACAAAACATAAAGATGAACACAATGGGAAAAGAAATAGGAGAGGAGATTTCAGTACACAAGCTTCAACCCTCTATTACAATTTGATAGATAATACAGTAAAAGATGTTAAAGATTTATGTCACCTTATTAGTAACCATAAAAAACTACCCAATACAGTCTAAAGGAATTCTTGAATAGCTAAATCATTAACCAATCATCTGGGAGAAGAATTTCTAGCATTCATGTGTAATATCAAAAGAAAATAATAAAAACAACCACTACAGTGATTCTTCACATTTCACAAAGTTTTTAGTCCGTCCTTGTCATAAAGGACTGAATCTAAAATAACGCATGTTTAATTGCCTAGCCTGACCTAGAACATCAAAAGAAGTTGTTCCTCACAGAATCAGAGTTGAATACAAAAGAATGTTCATGGCAGAGATCTTTGAATATTGAGAAAGGGGGAACATAACTCCAAGGATCTGTATGATTCTAATTGCTTGCCACAAAGCAACAAGCTGGAGCAAAACAGTCTAATAAAATTATCTAGGAGCCATGAAGTAAAAAATGGCACCTTTGGATTTTTTTTCTTTTTCTTTGAGAGGTAGCACCTTAGGAATTAACATGGAAAGTACCTGTGTCACCTGCTTGCAGTTGCATCGATTGAATACAAGGTGTGACACCCTCCAAAACATACATTCTACTATTATTATTTGGCCAAAAGCGGAATTGAAATATCCACTCCTTGCCGCATGCATCTTGAACTTTCAGAGGAAGTCCTTCTGGCTGAGATATTGTGGGGAAATATGCCTGTTTGCAACAATCATACACGATGCTCAAGAAAACATCAAGATTCTCAAACAAAAGAAGTTAGCCTTAGTCACTATGAAACTGAGGGCTAAACTTCAAAAGTCATAACTTAGGAATCTGAATTTGATATTTATGAAAAGTTTTAGAGGCAAATTATACAACACTGAATTACAAAAAAAAATAAGTAATATCAAAATAAATATAGAGTACCTGAAAAGATAGAGCTCATAAGTTCACGTGTAACAAAATGATATGGAAATATTAGTTTTGGCACAACCATGCTATGAGCATCAAGAATCCATTTGTATAAACATCATTTCTTTTGAAACACTGAATCTATACCAAGCCTTTGTATTATCCATCTTTTAGCGGAAGGGATTTAAATTAATCATCACAAATGCTATTATGTTTTTTAAGAAGTTTGTAAAATCATTATTTCCACGTGCACTGAAATGTGAGCCAATTTATGTTGTAAAGTTCAGCTTAAAATGCATGCCAATTTATGTTCTAAAGTTGTAATAACTCACTTAAACCCAACATTTTCATAGAAAGTTTCACCTCTGCACATTTTTTGGGGAGAACAAGACGTCCAATTCTACCAGCATCACTAGCACTTAACATCTTCTCGAACAAGGGCGTAATAACAGAGTTTGTACTTGCCAGAGTTAAAGATAAGCTTCAAGAAAATTTTAAAACAATAATAAAATAACTGTAATGGATCAACGATATTTCATGAACATGGATCAACGATATACTAATAGAGTGGAATGGTGTCGTATGATCCATGTAGCCGACCCCACCTAGTGGGATAAGGCTTTGTTGTTGTTGTTGTTGTAATAAAATAACTGTAAATTGGTTAGTCATATCTAGGATAGAATTTTAAAGGCACTGCTTGGCAAAGGTTGTGGATAAGCTAATATGAAGAAAGGAGAAAAATGTGCAAGGATACTCTCCAGATATCTGCTGTAGTTCTTGATCTGTTATCCTAGGCCAGTATCGAGGAAGTAGTTGAGTTCGTGTCCGGGTGTCTGTCTTGGTGTCCACTCGAGGCCTTCCATTGCGTATTTGAGATTGTGACTCCGCATCAACCACACCTTGGGTGTAAAATTGCTTTGACAAATGAGGAGTCACTGGACGAGGCGTTTGACTAGAGGAAAACCTGGATGCATCCTTGGATCCATTTGTTGATGATAAGGAGGCGGCCAAACCAATCAGGACAGATGGTGATTCCTCTTTCAAGATGTTCGGTGATAGTGAACTAATACATGGGTTCAGGTTCATTTCCAGTTTGACACTTGATGAACATGTTGACGGGTCTGAAACAACAGTCTTCCTTGTACAGTTAGGATCATTTTCTGCTACATGATGGCATGATTCTTGAACATCAGTGTTGCCTTCTTCTCTACGATATGTACTGAATGTAGAAACTGACTCGGAACCTGTGTTTCCATTAACAAATTTGTCACGCGAAACATTGTTAAGGCTAGTAGATATTGTTCTCTCCGGTAGTTCTTCAAATTTCTTTTCATGCCCCAATATAGAAAGGCGCCCTCCAGGAATCAGCCTCTCAACTGTGCTAGGTCTATCAAATTCATATGAAAGCCTTTGTTGCAGATCAGTCTGGGTACTAGTCAAATTCCAAAAATGTGATCCTTGACGCCACTGTCCAGAAAAAGGACCAGTTGTCGGTCTCCAACTCTTGGTGGTGAAATCTCTCCTCTCATAGCCTTGTTGGTGCATAAGCACAGACGATGACAATATTTGGTTTGGTGTCTGAGGAAATACAAGCACTGTTTAATAAGGATAAAGACTAATAGCGTATATGCCAATACATGCATTAAATATAATTAACAAAACAAATCAAATGGAAGCAGAGGGTATGCATGACAGTCACAAGAAGTCCAACTTTTCCTACTCACCATTCCAAGAGTCTTCCTCGCGCATGAAACACAATCAATTCCTCCAGCATCGAGAAGATAATAAATAGCGGCCGATACAATGCACCCACAATGCAACCGCTGCATGCAGAGGAAAATTCATGCATATAACTAGGAAGACATGCAGGAGGGACAACTAACTTTATAGCACAGCTAGGAACGGCGTGCATAAACAAGCTGAAGTTTCTATTAGGACGCCAAGTGAGCAGAGGCAAACATGCATTTAAAACATCTAACCTTGCCACACGTCTCACAGTTCCTCCAACCAGTAGCATCTCCGTGAAAAGTGTCGCAAAAGCTGCCCTGCTCGAAGGCATAACTAAAAGAATAACAAATAAACACGAGCAAATATGGATGTTAGTAACGCACAGAGTAAATCGAGATAAATGACATCCAAATTACAATCCGAACGCCAAAAAAATCGAACTTTCTTTCCCTTCATCACATATCAGATTGACGTGAACAAGATCCAGATAAGTACGCAAATAAAGCATTTCCAGACAACTGCATACATATACACCACTGTAACCACTAGAAGAACTCGGATTCAGTCCACAGTAGTGTCGTAAAAGAAAATTACAACTTGCAACTTAGAATGCAAGACAAGTCAAATGGATAGAAGAAATGACAAGTAAACGCACGAAATCAGTAGAGATATCCAATCGGACTAAAAATCTCAACACGAGACAGACCCAGCAAATCGTACAGAAACAAGAATGTCCAATCGAATTCAACAAGCGGCGCGACCGAAATCCCTGTTTTTCCGAAATAGGAAGCCAAATAATCCAGACAGACAAGATTTTTTCTTTTTTCTTTTTCAACCCACGTAGAAAGGGAGAGAGAGAAAAAAAAAGGACGAGACATACAAACAACGTTCGCAGAGGTCAGCGTAGTCGCCGGAGCGGAGGCGCCATCCCCTACGGCGGGAGGCGGGGGGATCGAGGATGGGCTCCTTGCAGTGGCCGTTGAAGCAGATCCTGGGCGCCGCAGCCGCCGCCACGACAGCGGCGGCGGGCGAAGACGTCGTCGTCGACATGACGACGGCCGGCACCAGAGCCCGCAACAGTACTGTCACCGCAGAGCACAAGGGACAGGGAGAAGAGATCCAAGGGAGGGAGCCCTAAGCGGAGGTTCCGCGGAGCTGGAATCGAAGGCCAAATCCGAAGCCCATACCAAGCGTAGAAGAGGAGGGTACAGCGAGCCACGGGGGGGAGACGAAGTCGAAGGCTCCGAGTGGGTCGTCGTCGCAGGAGGAGGAGGAGGAGGAGGAGAAAGGTGGAGGACGAGAGCGAGTGCGAGAGCAAACGAAGGACAAGGAGATTTTATAGACGAGGAAGTTTACGGCTTCGGAGGTGTTTTGTGTCCGTCCCTTGGCGTCGTCGTTCCCCTCCAACTCTCCCACAAGTCCCAACCCCTTTACTAAAGTAGATGCTATAATAATATTTCAGTTAACATATATATATAATTCACGAGGACACAACGAGATAAATTTTAAATTTTGGGACGTGAAATTTTTTCTGATAAATAAATTATTTTGCTGGATAAAGGGAAACGGATAAATATTTTTTTCGAAACTTTTTCCAGTAAACTCCATTTGCTAAACATGCAGAAACAAGTTGCTCCCACGCGACTCAATCGGGATTGGCTCTCAGCGGCGAACAGCGCAGACGCAATAATACGAAGCTTTAAGTGGTCCCCACAGATCTGTGCAAAATCTTCGGCGCCTACAGCATTGCTGGATAGTGTTCGGAGCCGCGCAGCTCATCGGGAAGTCGCAATTTTTTCGCGAAAATATATTTTTTTTCTTAACGAAAAATGCACCCCACCAAAAACTTGAATCTGCGGACGACGGAGTCGCAATCGGCAATATAAAATGCCGCAGCACGCACGTAGTGCAGGCCATGGCGACCCGACGACGGCAGGTGGGACCTGCCACGCGTTCGCTCTGGGCCGAGTTCTTCTACGTGTTTCCTGTACGCTGCGCCTCAGGCGAGCAGGATGATGCTTTCCGGTGCGGGAAAAGAGAAGGAAAAAAATAAAGAACACGCCTCCGTACGATATTTTTTAAGGGACAAAAAAAAGAAAAGTAAAAGGACATCTGGAAATACGACATTTATTTACGGACGTGGACGGGTGGAAAATTTTGAGACTTCTCAGGGGCAAAATTGGCAAGTCACGAGGTCGTCGTTCGACGTTGTTTATTATACTTCCTACGGAGGTGGTCACGTTTTTCGTCTGGGATTTGATATCTTTTTCCTCCTTTAAAAAAAATTTCAAATACCTGGTAATTTAAATTTTCGTATTCTACGTATTGTATTAAATTGGTAATTTAAATACCTGGCACAAGTGTGCATTAAATAATCGAATGAAATAATAACGTTATTATAAGTTAGGTTGCATGTACTTAATGACTTGGATGTATTGATTAACCTCATTTTATGGAAAGATTTCAGGATATGGTGTGTGGTTTGTCAAGGAAATCGTGTGCCTGCATGCATGCATCGTGCCTTGAGAAACAAATGCATGCCATGGTCTCTTCAATTTTTGCTGTCTCTCTCTCTCTCTCTCTCTCGCGCGCGCGCGCGCGCGTCGTGGGAGTAGTTGCTCGGCCTCTTCCTCTTCTTGTTCTACGAAGTACGTTACGTGGTGGAGCGGTGGACATGTGGTGGCGTCCTGGTGGCATCAGAGTTACAAGTTGTAAAATTTGGTGTCTGCTGCAGGGCCACCAGGTGCATGCGCTTGGCAGCTCTTTGCATGCAGCAGCAGCAGGAGGAGGAGGAGGAGCGTTACTTTTCGTATGCCTGGGGCCGCTAACTTGTTTGTACTCATGCAAGTATATAATTCATACGTTACTTTTCGTATGTATGACCGTATCTTTTATGGATTCATGCATGCATGCGATGCATCCACGCATGCACAGACGTTCTCCAACCTCTTCTCCTTTTTCAGTTGCATGTCATCTCTGCACTTCATCCTAGTAATTAGAAGATTTTAAACAGTGAATTCTATTTTATATATTTGAAAAGTAGCTTTTGATGTGATGCTAAAGAATATA
This sequence comes from Pontederia crassipes, assembly GCA_030549335.1. NCBI lineage: Eukaryota > Viridiplantae > Streptophyta > Magnoliopsida > Commelinales > Pontederiaceae > Pontederia > Pontederia crassipes. The sequence continues at coordinate 25,333,938 of CM060189.1, read as the reverse complement.
AATATATAAGTATTAAGTAAACTAACCAAGTGGAAAAAAATATTCGAGTGCTCTTAACGCCACTCCTCAAATTTTTAATGTCAATTTAAATTTATCATTTTACTCTTCATTTTATTTTACTTTATTTTCTCTTTGAATCTCCTGAATTTTTACTTAATCATACTTATTAAATAATTTCACGCTCATTAACTCTCTACCATCTCTTTCTTCATGCAATTAACTAATTTTTATTAATAGTATAATTTAGATTATTGAACAAACATATTAATTTAATTAATATATATATAAATTACAAAAAAAGATTAAACATATCATATTATTTTGTGAATATGTAAAATAAAGTGGAAATGGGAAGACAAAATTTATTTTTAGTGTAATCGTTTCTCAAAATAATTAGTCCATTATTTTTTATTTTGTGTTAATACTAATTATCAAGTTGATTCAAACATCTTTAATTAGTGTGTTAGATCCAATTTAATTTATCGTCATGTCTTAAAAATATGTATTTAACTACAAATAATTGATGGAACAAATTACTTTAAAAAAATATATTATTAGTTTATTAACAAAAAAACAAAAAGCAACGGACACTCTTCATAAACTTAATAATATTAAGAAATAAATATATTTATATTTTTTGTCTATTCTTATTGTGATTTTCATATTAATTAAATTAATATATTTGCCCAATAATTTAATTTATATAATTAATTAAATAACCAATAGCATTATAAGAGAGAATAGCTAAAAGTGTGTGTGATGATTAAAGCAAAAAAGTTGGGTGGAAGTTGAGGGGATTCTAAGAGAGAAAATAGCAAATAAAGTAAAATAAAATGAAAGATTGAATAATGAGTTTGAAGTAGCAATAAGAATTGGAGGAGTGGCACTAAGAGCACCCAAAAATTCCATTCTTGAATGTACTTGTTAGTCGTTATATATGTTGATTACCATTGGAAAATTATTTAAGCTTACAAGATTGTTAATTGTTCTTCTGTTGGTGCATATTAATTAGCTCCTGTAATTTTGTTATTTGTCAGTCATGATCATGAAAAATGACAACTCATGCAATTGAGATAGGAATTGTGTCTCGCTCGTTTCTTATCCATTAGATCGTTTTAAGAGATTACTCATGCTCATGTACGTTCACTCATTCTTTTTAAGAGATTACTGGATCCATTGTAGCAAATGAGTATTAATTAGATATATTTGTTATAATTACTTGAAGTTTTAATAGAATTGTCTTATATATATAAAGCTCATCTTCAACTACAGTTTCAAAGTTCTATTGTTTAATCATTGTTATTTATCTTTTTTGCTATTTTTCAATTTTATGTGCATTCCATCTCCTACGGGGAAGCCGGACTGTGCCAGCAGGGCAAGGGAGCACCCAGTCGCGTGTCAAACTTCGATCTCCTTCCTGCATTCATGGCGTTTCCTGCAACGATAGAAACTTGGAAGAACACGAGTGGAAGAATTGGGAGGGAGAAAGCTCTGGAACTTTTCTATTGATCGAAAAAACTAACTACAACTTTCCCTCTTCAAGTTTTTTATTTAAGATATAAAACGGTACAGAGTATGTTACAAACTCGTCAACCGCTGATACGATATAAACCAACGGCCGCCACTGTGACTTCCGTGCGATGAATAGCAATAGACATGTAGAAGCCGATAACACTCCCTCTCAAGTTGGAGTCTTGAATAGATCATAAAGATCCAACTTGTCTACCAAGCGATGATGTTGCTGTCGACTGAGAGCTTTCGTGAGTAGGTCTGCTAGTTGTTCTTTGGTGGAAACATATAACACTCGAATCAGCTTCTTTAAACTTGTATTACGAATAAAATGGCAATCCACATCTATATGTTTCGTTCGTTCATGGAATACAGGATTTTCTACCATCTGAATGGCTGCACGACTATCACTGAATAGTTGAAAAGGATGTTGCAGGGGTAACTGAAGTTCTGCAAAGAGTCTGTCCAACCAAATTAATTCTGTTACAGCAAGAGCCAAACTCCTGTATTCTGATTCTGCTGAAGAACGTGATACAACATTCTATTTTTTTACTTCCATGAAACCAAGGTTTTCCCAACTTTAATACAATAGGCTGAAACTGATTTTCGAGTGAGTATGCAGGAGGCCCAATCAGCATCAGCATAGGCACTTACAGAGGTATCCTTTTCAGAGGAAAAAAGAATTCCTTTTCCCGGGGACAATTTGAGATATTTGACAACTCTTATTGCTGCAGCCAAATGTGAATCCTTTGGTGCATGCATAATTGACTAAGCAATCGAACAGTGAATGCTATGTCTGGCCGAGTGTGTACCAGGTATATTAGTCGACCAACAAGCCTCTGAAAAAGCTCAGGTGATTTCAATGGTCTGTCAAGAGAAGATGGAGGAAAATAGGAATCATATTCAATTGAAGTCAACTTCAAATTATGTTCACAGGGTGTCTGAGCAGGTCGTGAGGCTGATAATCCTGTATCTGAGAGAAGACTTAGGGCATATTTCTTTTGAGTGAGAAAAATACCACTATAAGACCTCAGAACCTCCATGCCTAGAAAGAACTTTAAATCACCAAGGTCCTTCATTTTGATATGAAGCTGCAAGTTTGCCTTTGTAGAAGCAATGAAAGCTGGACTATTAGAAGCTACAAGGATATCATCAACATAAACTAGCAAGGCAATGAACTCATTTCCTTGTTGTTTAGTAAACAATGTATAATCATTTAGGCTTTGGATAAATCCAGCATTTAGTAGAATATCAGTAAATTTGATATTCCATTGTCGAGATGCTTGTTTAGGACCATAAAGTGATTTCAACAATCTGCAAACCTTACCACTTGTCTCCCCCTTGCTGCTATAGCCTTTTGGAAGTGTCATATAAACTTCCTCAAACAAATCCCCATTAAGAAAAGCATTGTTGACATCCCAGTGATAGAGTAACCATTGATTCTGTGCAACAGCAGTTAACACAGCTCTAATGGTGACTGATTTTGTCACAGGTGAAAAAGTATCAGTAAAATCTATGTCAACCTTCTTATTGTACCCCGTTGCCACTAACCTTGCTTTAAATCTTTCAACTTCACCTGTAGAAGTCAATTTCACTTTGTAGACTCATCTGCAGCCAACTGGCTTCTTGCCTGCAAGAAGAGTAACTAATTCCCATGTGCCATTAGACTTAAGGGCTAAGAGTTCATCTTGCATGGCATGAATCCACCTTGGATCCTAAATAGCCTGATTATAGGAGACAGGCTCTTCGACTGTGGATAATGCAGTAAGAAAAGACTGATAACCAGGGGAGCAAGTCTGATAAGAAACCACTGACTCAAGAGGAAAAAGGACAGGATCAGAAGGTAGAGCAGTAGAAGAAACAACATAATCTTGAAGTCAAGAAGGAGGTTTAGTGGTTCTTTTGGGTCTAGAAGGTTGAGTAGAAGACTCAGGAGGATCATTAACTAGAGGTATATTTGAGGAAGGATCAGCAATTGGAGGTTCAACAGAGATGGGTTGAGCAACTGGAGATACATCTGAGGGAGGTAAGGCAGTAAGAGTATCTAAAAAAGAAGGAATTCTGGGAATGATAATAGACTCATCGAGACCAAAAAAATGAGATGAACAATGTTGAGGAGAAACAGAAAGAGGTGAGAGGGTGTAATCTTTCAAGAAGGTGTCAGACTTAAAAGGAAAGATGTTCTCAAAGAATTTGACATCTCTCGAGATAGAAACAGTTGCTGTTTCTAAATCAAAAACTTTATATCCCTTCTTTACCATGGAATAACCAATAAAAGCACATGGTTTAGCCCTTTTATCAAACTTGTCAGTCAAAACTTTCTTAGTTACATAACAAAGGCAACCAACCACCCTTAGATGACTCAAATAAGGTGGTCTGCAAAATAAAACTTCATAAGGAGAGATGTTATGCATAACTTTCAGAGGTAAATGATTGACGATATGAACAGCTGCCTGTATAACTTCACCCCATAAATGTAAAGGCAATTTTGACTGAAAAAATAGTGCTCGAGCAACTTCTAAAATATGGCGATGCTTTTTTCCACCACTCCATTTTGTTGAGGAGTATAAGTACATGAACTTTGATGGATAATACCCCTGTTGGAGAACAGTTCTGCACATTTTGAATTGTGAAATTCTGAACCATTATCTGAACGAATAATTTTTACTGTGGCATTGAACTGATTTTGCCCAAGATTAAGGAAATTAAGCAATACAAGATCACCTTCTGATTTTTTTAATGAGATATATCCAAGTAAATCTGAACAAATCATCAACTAGAGTAACAAAATAGTTGTGTCCCTTATGTGTAGAAATCTTAAAAGGCCCCTATGTATCAATATGAATTAATTCCAACAACGCAAAAGGTTTTCTGTCTACAGGACTGAAAGTTAACTGTGTTTGTCTAGCCATAGGGCAGATAGTACAATGACTAGGCTTCTTATTACAAGGCAAAACATCAGATAACAATTGAATTCTATCAAAAGGTAGGTGACCCAATCTTTGGTGCCAGACATCTATGTCCACTTCTCTATTCTCTTGGATGCACTACAAGCCTTATGAAAATCATTCCTCAAGTAGTAAAGTCCACTCTAGCCTCACCAATCTGGTTCACCATCCCACTCAACTGGTCCTGTAGAAACACACAATTTGAGGTGAAGAAAATGGAGGAAGATAAGTCTCTTGTAAGTTGTGAAACAGAAATCAAATTAAATTTGAAATCTGGTATTAGAAGGACATTGCCCAATTTGATCTCTAGAGTCAAGTATAAGGAGCCTAAATGAGTAGCCAAAGAGATACTACTATTAGGAAGTGAAACAGTATTCTTAGATTTTAATAATATTGTATCAGTGAGCCATTTGATATTGGAGGTCGTATGTGTGGAAGCCCCAGAATCAATTATCCATTCTTCACAAAGAAGTAATTGGTTAGTACCTGCCATATTTGCAATGTTTTCTTGACCTTTTCCATCCACATTAACCTGCAAATTATTCTGTAAAAGTTGTAGTAAATATTTCTGCTGCTCTTCAGTAAAAGGAGCTATTGTCTTCTCATCTGTAGAATTAGCTTTACAAGTATCATCTGAATTGGGACAAGTTTGTGCACAATTTTGTTGAATCTGTGCAGCATTGACAGAATTTTGTGGCCTGGTTTTGAATTTGTAGTTTGGTGGATAACCCACTAACTTGTAGCATTGAGTTTTTCTGTCCTTGTTTTTTGCAATATTCACAGAAAATGTTTGAATCCCTTTTTGTCTTGAACACAGCATTCTGATTTTTTACCCCAGCCATAGCTAATTGTTCTGAATCTACATATACCGCTTTCTTCTGCCTGGACTCCTCTTCTACTAGCAGAGAATGTGCCTGACTGAGAGAGGGCAAAGGAGACATTGACAAAATCTGGGACCTGATATGATTATACTCAGAATTGATCCCCATGAGAAATCTGTACAACTTCCTTTCTTCCAAGAAATCTTTGTACTCCTTCCAAGAATCTGATACAGGAACTTCTGGACTCATGAGACAACTCTTCCCATAAGTATTTCAACTTTGAAAAATAATCTGAGATAGAAAACTATCCCTGACGAATATTGTATAAGTCGTTTTCTACAGAATAGATGCGAACAGAATTATGTTTCTGAAATCTTTCCTTAAGATCATTCCAGACGATGTGTGCACTCTGTGAATAGGTAATTCTATTAATCAGACCTTTAGCTGAGGAGCAAACAATCCAAGACAAGACAATTCCATTGCATCTCTTCCACTGGAAATGGAGTGCAGGTTCTACTTTATCTATAGTGAGAGATCCATCGATGAACACATGTTTATTTTTAGCCGACAAAACTTATACATGGCATCTCTCCAATTGAGATAATTCTCAAATCCCGTGATCTGGAACCATAACTAGTCCAGGAGTATCGGAAGGACTCAAGAACAAAGGATTTAACACATCAATCACAATCGAGCCTGAACTTGTACTAGAAGAAGAACCAGACATTGTAGAAACAACAATTTGAAATCAGGAAGGGTATGCTCGAGTTTTCAAATCTGATACGATGCAGCAAGAAGAAGGCAAACCACAATCTCAAAACCAACTAAAGAAGACTTAGTTGGGAGATCCAATCGCTTTGTCTGAAATCTGATCTGAAGCTACTCGAGGTGCTCTGATACCATGTCAAACTTCGATCTCCTTCCTGCATTCATGGCGTTTCCTGTAACGATAGAAACTTGGAAGAACACGAGTGGAAGAATTGGGAGGGAGAAAGCTCTGGAACTTTTCTATTGATCGAAAAAACTAACTACAACTTTCCCTCTTCAAGTTTTTTATATAAGATATAAAACGGTACAGAGTATGTTACAAACTTGTCAACCGCCGATACGATATAAACCAACGGCCGCCACTGTGACTTCCGTGCGATGAAAAGCAACAGACATGTAGAAGCCGATAACATCGCGATGGCCTTGTCATCTACGGGCCTCATCTGCATTAGGCGCGTGGCGCGATTGCTGTGGAAGACGGCGTGATCCGAGTGTCCGGGAGACGTCAACTGGATTATTTATTATATTATATTATTTATTATTTCTTCTAAAATTTTCTTATCTAATTTATTATAGTCGTCATTCGTATTTATCTTTTTTCTTAATATTTTGATTTATTTTTTATTCGTTTACTAACAATTAAATTTTATTATCAGTCGTTTAATTAATATTTCGTAATCTCTTAGCATTCAAATGCTACATATTTTCTAGCTTTAATCCGTTTGATAACATAAATATTATTATCTAACTTTACTACTAATATTGAAATTCACTACCACTTAAATATCATTATAATCCATTAATCTTTGTCACCTTATATTCTTTCTCAACAAAAAAGTGTAATTAGAACATTTGTCATTTTCTATTCCCTTCATCAAAGTTAATTATAACATTAATTAATCTAATCCAATAACTTCCTAGTTTCTCTTTGCTTATTTTGAGGGTAAATTACACCGAATGCCCTCCAACTTTAACGTTTGCTCGACGATGCTCTCCAACTTTACTTTGTAACACGAATGCCCTCCATCTTTTAACTCATTTCACCCGATGCCCTCTTTACCTACAATCGACGGTTACCCGGTCAAGAAGCTGACATGGTACTGACTCTCTCCTCTCCACGTTAACCTGCAGTGACGTGGCAATATTTAAAAAAAAGCCACGTCAGCGGAGGGGGGCGACCCCTGCTCCGGCCGACGCCGACGAACAACAAAGGGGGGGGGGGGGGCCTCGCCCCCCCCCCCCCCCCCCTCCGTGACCTCCGGCGTGAGGTCGTAGAGGGGAGGGGCGAGGCCCCCCTTTTGCTGCTCGCCGGCATCGGCCGGAGCGAGAGCTCGCAGGGGTCGCCCCCCTCCCCGCTGTTGACGTGGCTTTTTTTGTTTTTTTAATTATTTTTTTATTTTTTAAATATTGTCACATCAGGTTAACGTAGAGAGGAGAGAGTCAACGCCACGTCAGCTGTAGGTAAGGTAAGGAGGGCATCGGATGAAACGAGTTAAAAGATGGAGGGCATTCGTGTTACAAAGTGAAGTTGGAGGGCATTGCTGAGCAAACATCAAAGTTGAAGGGCATTCAATGTAATTTATCCCTTATTTTGACAATTTTATTTAAATATGTTTTAACTAAAATTTGTTGTATTTCTTGTGAAATCATATTTTCATCATTTAGATAATATTAATTAGTATGAAAAAATAAGTTTCACTAATTTTTAAAATAAATATTTTATGTATGTATGTATCTAGGTATGTATGTATGTGTGTGTGTGTTTTATCTTGAGAACTAAATGCATCCTTTGTCTAATGTTCTTTCCACATCAAATACTTAATATTATCATACATTTATCAATTGCGCAAAGTGCAATGGGTTTCCCCAGTTAGCTTCACAGTTATGGGGCTTATATTAATTGATTAGGATATTTAATGGGCATATGCAACTCTATAATAGTAATTACCTTATATATCGGAAAAGTAATAATATGCATCAATTCATAAAAAAAAGGGATCTGCAACTTAATTAAGTAGAATATTTAACTTTAAAATGTGGGCAACAAATTTGTTATAAAATTAGTATGCACGGCGCATATACAACTTCCATACTCCTTACGTTTGTTATTCATAAATGTTATGAAAAGTGTGAAGAATATTATAAGAATTATTTCCTCTATAACAAGCTGCATTTTCTTTTCCCATTATAATTTATAATTTTTCAATTTGATATGTTTTTCATTCAATTTGTAATACCTTAAATTTTTATTAAATGATCATTTGAATTTTTTTGTCCAATCTCTCATTATCTCCCCTACATAAAGCCTATATTCTTATTGTTTACTTCTTTTCTCCAAATCTCTTGACGGTTAGGACTTGAGGAAGGAGAAAGAGAAGAACAAAGAGGAGGAAGAAAGAGAAGAAAAATTCAAGATTAAGGTATGTAAAAGAAATCCAAAACTCATCTCTTAATAGTTTTTCATGATTGAATTGAGAGCATGAGATTCCTTGTCCTCATATTGGTTTGTAATGATAGTGTTTATTGTTAAAAGCATTAGATCTAATAATTAAGGTTCATGTTTTTCTTATTGTTCATGATTTAGAAATGAATCCTATATTTTTTAATGTTCTTTTAAACCTAGAATGCGTAAATGTTTCTGGATATTATAAATTATTTTCCCCAAATTCTGGATAAAAAATCATGTAAAATCGAGCTGGACGGCGAAACTCCAAAGTTCTATCACGGTCATGACGCCCCCCGTCACACCCATAAGAGAAGGGCTAAAGAATGCCCAAAATCGGGCTTCTATCACACCCGTGATGAATAATGTCACAGTCGTGATAGTGACTCGGCACGATCGTGATTGCATCTAGGCACGACTATGACAGAAGGGGGTTTTTACAGGGTTCTGTCACGATCGCGACGACTTTTTTCACGGCCGTGACCATCAGCAGAAATTATATATGATACTTAAAATGTTATTTTCAAAGTATTAGTAGTATGTATTGATGCTTGTTGATTGTATAATAATCTAGATACACATATACGCATGTTCCCACGTGACTAGGTTAAAATCTGAAATTTGAGAGACGTAAATGTTTATTGATTATATAGCATAATGAACCTAGTTGTGAATGATATTACATGTCGACTCTCTATGGTCTATGGTCTTTTATCGAATATTTATCCGGAATGATCGTGTGTCATTTCGATGTCGCCCTCGGATGAGAGTCCAGAATGATCGTTACATACATTTACAACGGTGTATGCATTCTGATGTCACCTTCGTATGTTATGGGAGAGCATTATCTCCATGACTTAACTAGTTTATTGAGAGGGCAATGACAATAAATCCCAACTATCGAAATATATGACCTAAATGAAATGGCTAATTATCGACGAAATAGGACGTCCCATGAAAGTGGAAGTCCAAATAATTATAAAGCAATCCTGAGGAAAATTATGAAGGCGATGGTCATTGTAAGTGTATTTCACTTATGTGCCTATGGATTAAATTGATGATTGTTCATACTAAAAGTATGATGATAATGATTACGTGTCTTTTTATACTTTTACTTATCGCATGATGATAGAAATGAATGACATATAGTTCATACGTTAAGATATGACATGCATATTATTTACTTCTTTTATATAAAGATGATGATGCATATCGTGTATAAGATCATAATATCGCATGCATAACCTTTATATATTCTAACTGGGAAATCCTGCACCCTGAATCTGTATAAGTAACTAAAGTATGGATGATAACGGTTCAACTCATGACAAGTAAGATTGCACAATGGTTTAAGATGTCAAGAGTTATTATATTTTAGAGTTTATTGGACTATGATTTTAAAGATGTTTTCCTGTAATGGCATTTGACTATGGGTTAAGATATTTTTAATTGTGATTAGTGATATTTTCAATTTTATAACATTACTTTTGATATTATCATGAAGTTTTCCGCATTTAACTAAAGGATTCTTTTATCTTATTTAACGACTTTATGCTTCTGCTGAATTAATAGATAATCATATTTTAGTATAATTATGTGATGTCGAACGAGCTAATATAGCCGAATGACATAATTGTCTTTGACAATTTAAGGGTGAAATTCGGGATGTTATATAATGTTCCATTAATTATTTTATTAGTTGTTAAGAAGCAGGTCTACAAAGCTTAAACCTTATCAGGTTGGATGAATTACATCAAATTTTTTTCAACTTTGACTGTTTTCCTAACTTTACCTTAACAAAATTGATCTTCATATTTTAATTCATTTCACCTTTTTACCGTCAATCGTCCATTCCTCGGTTGTCCGACACGGCGACATTCTCTCTCCGTCACGTAGGCAATCGTTCGACATGACATCACCACGCATATTGTCCTCCACTTTAGACAAAATATAATAATAATATTAGAGGGTAACTTAGACTTTTCACACCGAAGTTAATGTAAAAAATTGAAGGAATTAGACGAAATGATCAAATTAAAAAAAATTATGATAATTTAAGAATTCAATAAATAAAATCCGTAATTGAATATTAAATTTGAACGTGAAATAAAATAAAAAAACCATTTTTATTTTTTTTTTCTTTATTATTGGTGGCAGCAGCACAGCAGCAGGTTTATGCGGAAATAGCAAATATACTTTTGCGTTTAAATCTAATCAAAAGTGTCGTGCATTTATTAAATTCGAGCACGTTTTGTTTTACATCACTTTTACTTTTTTCCTTATTCACATTTCATGACGAAAGACAGAGATTGATGACTTCAAATTTAATTTCAAGTATAAATTGCTGAGTAAACATAAAATAAAAAAAACATTGATGCATGATATTATAATCACGAGAAGAAAAAAATCTTTGGTTTTTTTTTATAATACCAGCGACTTAAAAAAAACGTCCAAATAAAGGAATGAACTCCCATGGGCCCACCACAAATTTTCAAAGACTGCATTAGAGATAAAAAAAATATTTCATTTTTGTTCTCCAATAAATCATATACTTCTTATCGTTGAAAAAAATGATAAACTCAATTTTCTTTTCTATATATTAGTTTTTTCAGGAATTCAGGGACTGAGTTGTTCGGTTGTGCCTGGATAATGACGGGAATTGCGCATGTTTACCAAGTGCAGGCTCACTGGAGGGATCACAAGATTCGTACAATTTTTTCGACTGACGAGTTATCCAAAAGTCTGATCGGAAGAAGTTAATAATTAATATTAACTAATTACACATAATTACTTATTAATTGTATAATATACAAAAGTAAACTAATCTCTTTATAGAATGAAATAATATTGTTGTTAATAACATACTAGTGGTTTAGTCATTTGTCTACAATTAATTTAATGAGAGAAAGATGAGTAAAACATGAAAAAAAAGGGAAACAAATATCAGTGGGAAATGCTACTTTTGAAAAAATATTAGTGGTGTTAGTTATTATAATTTATAACATCAAAAAATTAAGGTAGTCGATATCTCAATTTAAATCCTAAAATACGATTTTATGATTTTATTACCTCTTATCGATCTCAAACTTATTTTGAGAATCTTATATATAAAATCTTAATACGATCTCAATTTTGATCACGTAATCTTACGATCTTATCCGATCTTATACGATCTCATATGTTTTAAATATTAATTAAAAATATATTTATGTCAATAAAATTAATTTAGATGCAGTTTAATATATTTTTTATTTTTAATATGTTTTGACATAATTTTACTTAAAAAATGATTTATCCAGACGTAATATAATATTTAAATATGATAAATTATATATATATATATATATATATTAAATATATTTTTATTAATAGATAGAATTTTACGATCGATCCAATCTCACAACCGGATTCAATTTTATGTAAGATCCGACTACCTTAAAAAGAACATCAAGTTATTTATTAGAAAAGTTGTGCTTTGTCCGATCCATCCGTTAAAACATCAATAAATTGGTCAAAATTTCAAATTTATTAAACGATTCCGGGCTCCGCACCGTACGATCTTTTAAATGCATCCTAAGATTGTCTCAGCTTTGGCTCGGCGAATGCTTCGAATTTTAAAAGCATTATTATTGGGATTGGATAGTGAAGTCAAATAACATTTTTTTAAAAAAAATTTATTAGAAAAGGGTGTCCATGAATTTATTACAAAGACAAAATGGATGTGTTATTGACTAAAGTATGAGCTAATAATTCTGAATTCTATTATTATAACTTATATGGATAAAAAAGAATAAAAGAATTATGAACGAAAAATCATGAATGATCATAAAGATAAAATGGGCTTGAAGGCCAGATGTGTGATCGACGGCACCACGAGCTAATAATTTTGAATTGGATCCCTACAATTTTTATGGTGGAGTTGGTTATAAGTTCACCCAGACTGACCATGACGTCTGCAACTGTTATTCAGACATCTGACCTGCTTTGTGTCCATCAACTATCAAGGACACGGATAAGCAATGCACAGTTGGGCAATAACATCTGCAACATGATGGTGGGGTCACAGAAAGCTATTCCAGCACGCCGGAGTTAATGGAGGAATCAGAGAGCAAGTTTAATTGCTCGGCACCAACTCACGATGTTTACTGTCGCTGCACCATCTCTTTATATGTTCTCGTTGCTGTGAAGAACACGTGCATGGTTTGAGTATTTAGACCAAAATTAACATGTTGAAGATGCTGCAGAGATGTATGAAAATGACGCATTATGTTCTCACTGCAGTGAAGAAAGGAACTCAAGACCATGGCTTCTTTTTTTTTTTTTGCTTCTTCCTTATTTCAAGTTAATGCACATAAATTTGTATACACAATGTAGAGAAGCAAGTTCTCCTCGTTCTTTGTTCTCTCCTTTCCTTTCCTTTCATAAGAAAACACAAAAGATTAGAATCAGTAGGAAGAAACTTATCGGGGTGAGAATATGGTAGCTAAGCCTTGGTCAACAATCATCTGAATGGGAGGGCCATAAGACATCAAATAATCTTGTCGATCACCGCCATCGCATGAAACATCTCCTCTAGCAATAATCTCACCGTCTGCATCTACGATCCCGCCCTTTGTAGGATGTCCCACCCGCTTACCTGGTTCTAGGCGGAAAGCTCTTACCTGTAATTGATTGTTCAAAACAAAGAAGTAAATGAATCTCTGCACATAAATAATTGAACTAGCAGTGCCTCAGCATGATTTTTTGCATCGCTTTACTTGAGAAGAATAATATATTGGATTACCCAATGAATATTTATTTATCGCAGGATAAGTAGAGGAAAAAAGCACCTTCATATATATGACATTGGGTGAATTGACATAGCTTCCATCGCCCATTTTCAACATTGATGATAGAAGGGCCGACTTCGAACACTCCCTAATTATCACTACATCCAAGAAGCCATCAGCGAACTGCAGAATGAACAAATAAAAGACCATTAATCTGAGTACAGAGAATTAGATGGATTTGGATAAAACTTTTAAAGCTGATACAGATGAAACTGACACCAAGAGGTTCAGTTCTAAACTAGTTAGAACATAGGAGCAAAATGATTTCCTAAGTCTTGACACAATGAATACTAAATCAGTTAGCCTTTTAAATGTCCTTCGAATATCAATAATTCACATGGGTGGACCTATGGCATGTTAAGTGAGTTTACTTGGCCTTTTAAATCTTTAAAAGCTTTCAAATATACATTATATAATATATGATGTTGAAAAAATAATTTCAGCACCCAAAACATTTTGATGTCCTAAATTTGCACCCATTGAATTCAGAGTCATGAATCTGCTCATATAGCATGCAGAAATATTGACTAGATCAATCCCAAAACACGAACACTCATATATGTTGGGAATTGCAAAACATTATTGTGCCACTATTGTTAAAGATATGAAAAATGTACATAGCAATCTTCAGTTAGCATGAAATTTGATACCTTGGCTTCAGGTGCTGGCATAATATCTTCACTGACCCATGGTACATTGTTGACCCAAACTGAAATAAAAGGTCCATCAATAGACCTCCATTTTAATTCTTCCACAGAAGCAACAGCACCTGGGTAACCACATTGCTGAACTTTCAAATTTTCCTGCCCTTGTTTATCAAGTGTAGAATTGCTATCGCTCCCATCAGTTTGTGTTACTGGTTCCCCATACCTTTCATACCCAGGTGCAGGGACAAAATGAACATGGCCATGGTATTTTCGCAGGTTAATTACGCGAAGAAGGGACTGTAATAAACATAATGATAAGGTCTAAGCCCTCCAGGATAGTACACATTTTCCAACCAAAACCAATGCATAATAATCTCATATAAATGAAGAATTCAGAAGTATCAGATTCAAGTCATACGTAATAAAACATTGCATGAAGAAACTAGGAAATATTGAAAAAGATTCGTGGTCGTTATTAGCTTTAAGAAACACTGATTTCAAGACCTCAAAGAGAAGTTTCAAGCTAGAAGAGTTCAAAAAATTTAAGTATGACATCTATGTAAAGAGTTTTGAAGCTCAGTTGGGGAAGAAGCCTCAAATAACCCAAAAGTTGCTCCATGTCTACTAGTTATCTAGGAGAAAGACAATCATTAAGGCACAGAGAACAACATCAACGTCAATTACTGGATATATGGGTTTCTGCAGCCAATTGACACTGCATCAACATTCAATGCGTCGTGAAAAATTGATTGCTTTCACAACTCAAGATGGATTTTAAAGAGTTATCAGAACAAAAAGGCTTAGGTAACTAATAATACATACATAGAAATCCAGCCGAGCACTTCCCATCCATCTATATTTCTCGGACTCGATATCAATATCAGCAATCAGACCTGCAGACACCATATTGAAGTCAAACTCCCAATAATAGTTGACAATAAAGAGCTGGATTGCGAACTCAAGAACCTAATCCCAGGAATTCCACATCCATATTTTCTCAAGTTAGCCTGTGATTCTTGTGCATACCCCAAGTAAGCATCAACACACTAAAAAACTTTATTTCTCCTTGCAAGACAGTGGCAACATCTAGAGATCGTTTATGACCTATATGCAAAAGAAACAAAATTAAGTCACACTGGCAAGTTCTTTCTGCATCAAAAAAATTGATAAAGAAATGTGCAATACACAAAATATAACCTTTTATAACTGCAAATGTTGCATTAGAAATAGAATGGAAATCACCAACGGCGTGCAAAAGTGATTTTGCCATACCATTCCCTGTACCTGAAACCAAGGGCAAAACAACATAATATCCATGATGTCACTACAAAATCATAAACAGTTATATTTTTTTCTGCAACAGAAGAAGGAAATGAATTACAGAAGGTGATAAGAAAAATAGGTGTGCATAAGAATAAAGGGTAATTAAAACAGCACAGAAATCATTTTCTGCAATTCTATTGTACTTACTACATAGTCAAATATTAATTTCCTTAGATTTTTATAGATTAACCATTTAATCTAAAGGCTTAAGCATGTACATAGTATATTGCATTTTTTAACTATTAGATGTCAAGATTCTAATTCTCAATAATGAATGGAGGAGCCTAATACATAGACAACTACCTGGGGCAAAAAAATGTAGGTCATAAAAGTTGAAGATATCTAAAGCCAAAGTCTTTTGTGCTAGAATGTAAAATTTTCTTAAATTTAACCAGATTATCTAAAAGTTTAACCTTGTAGAGGGAAGTCTTTATTTTATATTTACTCAGCTAATTTAATCAAGTAGCTATGAGTAATCAAGTACTTTGAAAAAAAAAATGGGGAATGTTCTGGTGGCTGCCGTAAAAGAGAAAGGTCATGTAATCTCAATTAGCTGCCAAGCTTTGACATTCGTTTTTCTAAATCCCATTTACTTTGAGAAATCAGCTGCAGGCAAGCTTTGACATTTGTTTTCCTACCAATGAATGTTCAGGCACGCCCAAATTTGATCCAAGACGATCTTCAAAAAAAGAGAATAAAGAAATATAGACAACACATTACCAATTAGTTAAGATTGTCTTAATAGGCAGACATGAGACATCCTTTCGATGAATGTCAAGGCTTCCTCTTTCTATCTTTTTTTTTCTACCTTCTACTTAAGAACCAAGGCCTCCTCACAAAGACGATAAATAGGAGCACACATTGCCTATAGATTCATACTTTTAGTACACATAAGTAAATATGAGTGTGTATTAATAACCTTTGCCACCTAATTCTAAGATCCCTTGATGAGTGAAGAAAAAATTTATGAGTCCTCGTTCCAAGTAGGAAGACTTCAATGCCCCCAAGATCTGGCATTCCTAGATCTAAAGCTGAGTGCCCACCCTATAATATTATATATTTTTCCCTATTGCAGTTGCTTCCTTTTGATGGTCAGAATTCCTGAAATGTTGGATTACCTTTTTATAAGGAAATATTAGATAGTTACCCGAACTATTGATTTAAAACTTCAGGTTTAGAATCATATTGCAACAGAAATCAATCATGAACAAGGATATTAATTGGATATCTTATATTATTGGGAAGGAAATGTAGATACAACAACAACAACAAAGCCTTAACCCACTATGTGAGGTCGGCTACATGGATCATACGACGTCATTCCGCTCTATTAGTAACCATTAACACAATATATTCGTTGATCCATGTTCATGGGATTCAATAGGATTTTACGTTGGCTGTCGGAGCCTAACACAACCCTCCTCCTTTATCCGGGCTTGGGACCGGCTATAAAATATAGGCGGAGTTTGGGAAGGAAATGTAGATGTTCCAGAAAAAATATGCCACTAACTTTTCATTTCGTGCTAAAAGACCCTCAACCAAAAATGAAAAAGAAACCAAAGAGGCAGACCTTTAATCCTCAGTGATTAGCTTTTCTACTTACAACTTAAGTTTAAATTTCAGGAAACAAGACATGAATAACAAAGCGCGCACATGTGGGTGTAATCATGAGAAGCATTTCCATTGCAATATAACAAAAATTCTTAATATAATATATTGCCGGAAGACGTACCAGCAGGAATAATTCCAAGAGGGACTTTAATTGCAGCATCCCAGTCCGCTCTTTTCAGTAAACCATTGACTACCTGATATCATAGGTGTGGAACATATATAAAAAATATTATTAAAGAAAGTAATGATCAAATAAAAAAAATTAACCATGTAAGTTTCAAAATGTTAAAATTGACCTGAATCTCCAACATAACTTTTGAGTTAGCAATCCGCTTGTTTACAATATCAAATTTAAAGTAAAAGCAACATGATGAAATAATTATGAAAAAGGTCCAGCCATTTATTGAGTGGGTAAAGGATGAATGCATTTTTCATTCATCCAATTTTAATTTAAGAAAAGGTCAAGTTACACATAAACAATTTACAAGGATAGAACCATTACAAGGACATGTTTAAACTCAGATAAGATACTTGAAAACCATTACAATCTGCCCTTGAAAACATTAAAATCTAGTTCAGTATCACAAGAAGAATTACTAACCTCCACAAGAACACCATCACCACTGACGCATACAATTCCATCATATTTTAGAAGGTCCAATGAATTAGCTATTTCTTGAGCATGGAGCTGATATTTAGTCTCTGGATAAAATAAGATACTAAGTTTATAAGTACCACTAATTACAAAACCAGAATGCAGAAGCATGTCGAAATTACCACAAGATTGTCTAGCCACAAACCTTTCATTGTGTAGAATATGTCAGCAGCTACAAGCATAGGTTCAATCTCATTGTGAAAAATCTTCAATGCACATTTCTTCCCACCAAATGGGTTTACAATGATAAACAACCTCCTGGGTCGCCCTATGAAATGGGTCTAATTCTTTTATTCATCCATGGAAAGCTAGCCAATGGTTATATATGAAGGATGTCTATGCAAATGATCATATCACACAAGATAAATTAATAGATGGCCTGCTTTTAGACTTGTAGGAAATGGTTGAGAGGAATTTAGGAAGCCCAATTGTATTCTTATGATGACAGAACTAGTAGTTGTGCAAAAGGAAAGTGGAATCAAAGTACTTGGATCTTTCGGTTTTTTGTCATAAAAGACGGTACATTGTAGTTCACCCATAAAGCTTTTAGGGACCCAACAACAACGAGAAAACAAAGATGAAAAGAAAAGAAGCAGCATATGGTACGGGGGCTCATTCATATTCCCCACGAAAAGAGAATTGCTGGCTACTGAGAGCTAAGCCCTAGTGAATATATAAAAATAGATGATCATCACGTGACTCTTATCTTTTCAGTATCAGATGGGAGGCCAAGACTTAGTGCATTCAGATAGCTAGAAAATTCAAGGTAGGAGAGGTCTGAAAATAGAATCTCCATTTGCCTCCTACAGAATTCTATCTTCAGCCATGATTGGTACTGTACTGGGATCACCATCTTATCACATAAAGTTTTCTGACGGAGTGAGGTTTCCTAGGAATGAATTCCAACAAACACTTTTTTTTCAACAACAAACACATTTCAATGCCTGTCATTGTTGAATAAAAAAAAGGTGCACACACACGCACACAGAGTTCCACCCACTCCATCTAATTGTGTGCTAATTAACATGGCACTACCACGTAAGATCTGATCACATTTGAACTATGAAATCTTTGTTATTAAGCTGTGTTCATTTAATCATTTCAGAAATGAAATAAAGTCTACCTGGGTACCATAAACAAGACAAACTGATACAGGAATATAATATAACCGAAGACAAGAGAATGACCTCGAATGGAAAATGTGGATTCGCTCAACCGTGAATCCTCATTATAAATTACAACATCGCTCGAAAACAAAATTTACCACAAAAATGTATCTTTGGGTGAAACCAAGAGCCCCATGGAGAATCTAACCCAAAGTAGTTACAAATGAGATCAACAAGTCAAAATTCTATTGAATGGCATCGCAAAAGACAATTGAAGTAATAATTGCCATGTCTCCTATAACGATAAGCTTTTTTCTCAATTATTGTCGTGGGCACGCTGCACACTGGGAATAACGAGGAAAATTCTTCTTTTTTTCCGCAGAAAGCAAAAGAGAGAGAGAAAAAAAAGGAGTGTAAACCTCATGGACAATCAATCAATCCTGAAAACATAGGGAAGCAAAAAAAAATCACGAAGATCCAACTTTCCCTGGAACGATAATTATCCATTATTGGTTTCTTTTTACTGCGCGCAGGAGAAATTTTCCAACACACAAAACGGTGATCACCTACCGAGCGAATCGATGCGGACTCTAAGCATGCCGCTCCACAACTTCGCCGCCTCGTCATCGAGCATCTCCAGCACGTAGTCCCTCCTCACCCGCTTCCCGACGCCGCTACCCGCCCCACTGCAGGATGTCCCTTTGGAAGCCAACACGAAGGCCTTGACGACGAATCTGGTGCCCTCCGCCTCCACGCCCAGCACTTCCTCCTCGAAGTTGAGGCGCCTCTCTCCTCCGACGCCCCCATCGACGGAGCTCCACCGGAGCGTGCCGTCCGCCCCCAGACTCGCCTCCGAGGGTACCCCGTTAACCCGAACCCTCCCCCTCAGGGTTCCGGCGTCCGCCTCCATTTCTCCTCCTCTCCCCTTGTTGCCCGGAACGCGGAGGGGAAGAAGAAAAAGGAAGGTGCTCCCTCAGGCTCAACGGCGATGGCTTAAATATATATAAAATATAAAAAAGGTTAAAAGTGTCATACTTTTGCAGTATGGACCCTGGTTAGTGGATTTGAGATTTTCACGAAGGCCCCTTGACAATTTCTTTACAATTGATAACAAATACTTCGACAGCTTCTGTTTGGGGAAAAAAATTCAATCATCAATAATAGCAAATTCAATCAACAATCGATTTTTAATTCATATAATATTAATATATTGCATTCTAAAAATATTTATTTCTATTATTAAAATAAAAAATTAATATGAAACAATAGTTACGTCTAAATTGCTCGTTCATCAATTTACATGGATAAATTATACGGATCGTCCTCCAACTTTAAGTCAATATCAAAACGATTCATCAACTTCAATCTGTAATTAAATTATTCCCAAACTTTATTTTTCTTACACGCATCGTCTCCCGATCGATAATAGGAGGCTTTCTGGTTATATTGCTGACTTGACACCATAAAAATAATAAAATATTATAAAATGAATAAAAAATATATTATAGAAAAATAAAATAAAAGTGGGGGGTCTAGCAAGCTCACCGACAATCGAGGTCGACTGTGCATGCTCGCATCGCCGGTGAGCTCACACGGGGTTGCACTCGAGGAAGAAAAAAAAGGGGTGGGGGTGCCCTAGTGTGTGCTAGCCGATAGAGGGGGTCGACGCCCCTTGTGCAGTTGGGTTGGTGCTCGCATGGGGGCGCTCGTCCCCCTCTTCTTCCTAAAGTCAACTTTTTATTGTTTATAATATTTTATATTAATTTTATAATTTTTTTATTATGTCACATCAGTAATATAATAGGAAAATCGCTTATTATCGATTAGGGAGATGAGATGTGCAAGAAAAATAAAATTTATGGACAATCTAATTACAAATTGAAGTTAAAGTTTCGTTTTAATATTGACCTAAAGTTGAGGTATGATTCGTGTAATTTACCCTTAACTTACATTAGTCATTTCTGGATTTAACCTATATTTATTTCATCCAACTTATATATACTTATATATATATATATATTGTTTCTTTTCATTTTTTTAAGTAAAATTTATGGCACACTCTTTCCCACCCTGTCGCTAAATTGAAAGTAAATGGTGTATTCCTCATTTATTTTTATGTATAATTTCTTGTGCTAAGCTCTTGAGCATGCATTCATAATCGAGAAAAAAAAAACAAATCATAATTTTTTAGACATTTAATGATTTTATTAGTCAATTTAACTTTTTCCTAAAAAAATAAATGTATTTGTCAAAGAAATCAATGGCATGTGAAAAGAAAAAAAAGTGAAGATGATGGATGTCTACATCATAAAAGAAAAACCTTGCACGGTCTTGAAAAAGAAAACAAATACAAATTAAAGGATCATGGAAATGAAAATCCAAATTTGAGACATTATTATTTTTGTTGTAAAAAAGTAAAGTTGGAGTGATGATGACATACATCAATAAATTTTATCAAATACTCTTGAACTTTGTCCACTTTTTCAACGTTATTTTTTAACTTTACTTTCTAATAAGACTCCACTTTATTTTTTAATTTATTTCACCAACTGTCTTTTTCACCTACGATCGGACATTTTTTGATTGCTGAGTCGACATGGCGTCCACACAGCTCCTCCACACAAGCAACTTACTATAGCATGATTTAAAATAAAATAATATTGAAAATAATAATTTAACAAATAAAAGTGTCGCCCCTTTGATGCCAATGCGCATAGAAAAGAGGGGGCTTCGTGCCCCTCCTTCCTCTGCAACCTCCAACGAGGTCGCAGATGAGATCGAGGCCCTCCATTTTCCTACGTTGGCATACGCAAAGAATGGGGAAGGTCTCCCCCACCTCCCATGAGATTGTAGACAAAGGACGAGGCCCTCCATTTCCCTACGCCACGCCTCCATTTGCAAACTTCGAAATGGGAGGCCTCAACCCCCCAACCCCATCACCCAATTCCCTATCTCGACGCGTGCAAGGAAATGGGGGGCCTCATCTCCTTGCATTCCTTTGCATCAGCGTGTGCAAGGAATGGGGGCCTCCCCAGCAAGATTGTAGAGATGGGGCGAGGCTCCCTCATCCTTGTGCGTTCTAATCGAAAGGAGCTATTTTATTTTTATTCTTAATATTATTTTATTTTTAATCGTGCCATGTTAATAAGTTATTTGCGTGTATGAGAGAGAACATCATCGCGTGGGCGTCATGTCGTCCTAGCAATTGAGAATCGACCGATCACAATTGAAAATAATAATCGGCAAAATAAGTTAAAAAAATAAAAGATATAAATTAGGAAGTACTGATGAAAAAACATAAGAATATTTGGTCAAATCAATCCATATATTTACTGGAATTTGTGTTTTTGTACGTTATTCGCGTCAACCCATTAATATCAAAGTAGACATCATAAAAAGTAAAAATAGAAAATAAAGATTTACCCAATTAATCGGAAACTAAATGCAACTTTTGCAATCCTCTTCTAACGTATGGCAATATCACAGAAAGCTAGGGATCAATATGTTAAAGTACACGGATGAGCGAAACGAGTTCGCCAGCTGCTTGAAAGTTTTGATCTGAAACGTTGGTTTCCCATCCAACGGATCAAACAATAAAAGTTCTGAAATTTTCTTTTCCTTCCACGTTTTCATGTTAATTTAGATTAAGTATAGAAGAAAGACTCAATTTATTTATCTTTTGGGTTGTGGATGAGTTGGAATGGATTATGGCGCACTACATCTATTGCTTTTTATTATTTATTTCTTTATATCTCATAAAAAAAGGACAAACAAAAAGTTTTGATGCAATGTGGTTGCATAGCTAGATGAGATATACGTGCAAGGAAAATTAACGTATCCATAAACATATATATATATATATATATATACAGCATTGACACTTATCTTTTTTTCTAAGCGATGCTCAAGAGGAGGTTTAAAATTGTAAAACTAAATCGTGTCTTCCGTTTTTTTAGGAAGAGTTTAAAGAGGTGTCCATTCCTTTCATTCTTGCTTCATGGCTCATAATATATATGATCATTATTTTCTTCCAATCGACGTCAGTTCTAAAAAGAGGTGGTCGTTTCTTTAATTATTGCTCCACCAACTTATCATTTATGGACTCGACAGATCCCCTGTCCTCGACGTCACCAAGAGCTACCTAAGTTCCTCTTCCGGCACCGTCACCACCATGGGCACCGTCACCACCATGAGCCACCTGAGACCGTCAAGAAACTCAGTAGTTAGATGAAGAATATGATGCTATCTTCGACGTGGCGCATAAGACTTCGACCGTCAGGTTTCCTCCCACCACCCGCCCTCGCCTTGCATGTGCTCAGTGCTCTATCATCGGGACCATCTTCGGCCAACGTTGTGACGATGTCTCTTTCTACATCCTGCAGGATCCCCCCACGCCCCCTCGCCTGTTGTTCAATCTCGATCTCCACCCAACGACTCTCCAACGAGATGTCGTCCGGCATCGTTCGAATCTCCTTCGAGTCCCACCGTTGCTCGCAGATCCACGTTACTGCCACTACCACCAACCCTACACCCGGCAACGCTCCTTTGTGCAGGAAACATCCGGAGGATTCTTAACATAAGATGGGATATGCCGTGAGGAGACAACTAGCGCTAAAGAACTGGCGATGGGGTGCTGCCCGCCAACGATCTCGCCGTCGAGCTTGACAAAGTGATGGCAGAGAAGGCCAAATGACTCGGTGGCAGTCTGCCCGGTCACAAGTTCAGAGCTAGCAGCAACTGCGATGTCATCGCGCTCATCTGTTGAACAACGCTAATATTTTGATCTTTGCATCGAGAGAGTCTTTTTATTTTCGGTTCATGCTAAATCACGTTGCAAATCAAAATATCATTTTTTTCTTTCCTTTTAAACAACGTAAATGGTTTTCTCAGAGCAATAGTTAAGGTCTTTCTACTTTGCTGCAGTACGAGGAGCATGGAGAGGATTTCGTGGACATGTTGGACAGAATCTTCTCTTTCGTCTAGCTGGACACTCGCGATCACAGCGCCACCCGCGACGCCATTGGAGTCACGTCGTTGTACCTTGGGCGGGGACTTGATGGTACTGCAAAACAAGTTCACCTGCATGCATGCATCAAATTGTCTACGTGATTCTTGAGCTGTTAATCAGCTCTTGATTTCCTTTTTAATTTATTCGCAGGCTCTCTTTAATTTGAACATCGTCTGAGATGAAGGCATTGAACGACGAATGCATGCACTTTGAGATTTTTCCGCCATGATTCTCAGAGCGCATCTATTTTAAGGAAGGCCTTTGAAGCTCTAAGAATATTGAAGCTTTTGCTTTTCATAGCTTCCTTTGGATGTGAATATGTGAACATGCAGTCAATTCTTGAGTGCAGTATGTCACCAAGAGGCTCATTAAGGATGTCCCGTTCAGAGTGCTCCTATCCGGCGGTCTAGATTCGTTGCTGGGTTTGTCGTGATTATTCGCCATTTGGCCGGAATCAAAACTGCTCAGCAATGGGGAGCTCAGCTCCATTCGTTCTGCATTAGCTTGGAGGTCGCAGCTAGAGATCATAAATGTCAATTTACATGAATCTTAAGCTAAAACAGATCAGCTCTCTCATTTTGCGAGGATCTCCTAATTTGAAGGCAGTGAAGGAAGGAAGTGTCCAACTACTTGGGTAGCATCCACCATGAATTCTTCCTCACGTATTCTTCTTCACGTAGGTGCAGGTCTATAACAGATTAGAAATTTATCAGCTGTACCGATAAAAAAATAGATGAAAAGATACAACAATGGTAATCTTTCATATGACGAGCAATAGGATATGATAAGTCCTTACATATTGCACTTGTGGTCATTTTATATGGACTTGATGGAACGTCCCATCAAGTTAACATAATGAAAAGAAGCTTGGCATCTTTTGTGTCTAGCTGCATAAATTTGGTTGCATTTTTTTTTGTACATCATCCTTTTCTTGCCAAAAAATTTATATTCTTACAATTTTTTTATTTTGTACCTTGGCACGGTATTCCAAATAATATTTATTCATTCGTTTTATCTTACAAAAATTTTGATGATTTTATTTAAGTATATTTTTAATTAATACCATTAGATACGTCAATAAGAAAAGTAGATCAAATAATTTAGAGTCCGATTAAAAGAGGGAGAGGGAGGCCAAGACGGACACTTGACGAACTAATAGAATAAGATCTATTGATAAATAATATACCGAAAGATTTGATTACTAATAGAGCGGAATGGCGTCGTATGATCCATGTAGTCGACCTCATCTAGTGGGATAAGACTTTATTGTTGTTGTTGTTGTAATATTTATTATATCTTATATTTGATAAATAATATATGAAATCATATTTTCATCATTTAGAGAATATTAGTATGAAGCAATAGAGCTACACCAATTTTTAAAAATAAATGTTTGTCTTATGTTTTCTCCTGTATGAGATTATCAATTTATAAACTTGAATATATATATATATGTGTGTTTCCATCACATATGGAGTGAGAGATAAATACACATTTTGTCTAATATTTTTATTATGTCAAATAATTAATATTATGACACTTTTGTAAATTACGCGAGTCATATATATATATATATATATATATATATGTATAAGATGATGCATTGGAGAGGCTCACATTTCACCATTTAAGTTTATTTTTTTCTAAAGACTTACCGCTCTCTATCTTCCATCCTCTATCAAGTTCTCACTCATCAATTTTGTCTTTCCTGTAACTCCATGTCATCCATCCAAGTAATGTAAACTCTTAGTATAATCCATTATCTCTCTATGATTCAGTGTCTAAATTTAAAATGGATGATATAAAAGCTAATTTTCATAATGTTAATAAATAGACGATTCACACATATACGTGCTAATTTTCATAAATAGTTTTTTATTTTTTTTAAGTTTACACGTGCATTTATTCTCTCATTCTCTTGGCCTTCTCCTTATCAAAGAGGTATCACAATTATAGTCATAATTGTAATAATATAAGAATATTAACATATAAGAACAAGAAATTTTCTTCAATAAAATGGTAAAAGCATTTCAAAGACATAAAATAATTTAGTATTCTTATAACAAAAAATTTATAAAATAGTTCAATATTAAGTATTTATAAATTAATTAAAATTGTGAAGTTTTTTTGATAAAATGGTAAAAGCATTTCAAAGACATAAAATAATTTAGTATTCTTATAATAAAAAATTTATAAATTAGTTTAATATTAAATATTTATAAATTAATTAAAATTGGGCGAAGCCCAAGGGCGTTCCCTAGTTATTGCATAATTATCATGCTCCAAAGAAAATAAAATGATAGGGAATTTGGAAATCAGCATAAATGTGCTTTGAGTATTGCATTATTTTACCTCTTTTGTTTTTTTTAAATGAATAACTATTTTAGCAATTAAGGAGATAAATCTTAATGATTCCGTTTTCTAAGATATGAAATTAAACGCCTATTTATAATTAATTCAATTCACATCGAATCATTTATGGGTAACTCTGCATTGATTTCTGTCACAATAAATGGGCGAAACGAGGAAAAATAAATCCATGATGCGTAATTAGAATTACATGGTAGCTGTAAATTTATATCCTTTTTTTTATGTTACAGTGTTGAATGCTAAAAATAGATTGTTCCTTATATGGCATTCATCAATTGATATGATAAAGGACACTCGTTATAAAGAGTGCACAATAAATGAAAAAAAAACTGTCAATAATGGTCATGCATTTTCATTTAATTATAATGATGTCATCTTTACTTTTTTATCCATTTTTTCTTCTGTACTATTCATTCCATAACAAATGCAATGTGTGACACAATTGAAGCATGTAATCTTATTGTCTACGTACATTTTTTTTATTTTTGGCATTTTATTTATTTCGGTGTTTCCTATTAAGAAAATTTCACACAGAAATATCTCATTTTTCATAGCAAGAGTTTGGACGTTTGCTCAGGAGAGATTCGTCTTTGAAGTTTAGACTTTAGGGACCGTTTGGCGCATTACCGATTTAAATAATCGGTAATTTAGATCATCATATAAAAAAATTATTATTATTTAAATTACTGATAATATTACATTATAATATTTGGTAAGTATAAATAAATTATTGGTAATTTAAATAATAGTTAAAACGGATAGTGACAAAATTATCAAAATATCCTTTAAAATTATTTCAGATTTTAATAACATATTATTATAAATTACTAAGAAAAAAATTAAATACATAAAAAGATGAGACAAAATCAAAAGTTATTTGTAAAATATTTCAACTAATAAAAAGGATGAAGTAATTAATTGATATTTATTTATTAATAAAATATTTGAAATAAAAAGTTTAATTGAAGGGATATTTTCGTCAAAATATATTCTAGCAGCTGGTAATCTGAAAAGACATCTCCCCTGCCTGTTATCTTGATTACCAATCAGGTGGTAATCAAGATTACTAAAGTAATTAAAATTATCGGTAATCAATCGCAGTCAAACGAGATAATGTGGTGGGCCCTAAGAATTTTAAATAAAATGATCGATAATTTATTTAGATTATCTCATACCAAACGACCCCTTAGAGTCTTGCATTCTTTCTCATCTTTTATATTTAGAATATCATTTTCTGATGTTTAGTCCTCAATCTATGAAGTAAAATTCTTGTTAAATTTTATTTTGTTGAACTTTGTTGTTATTTAGGAATAAAGATTTTTTTTTAGAATGAATGTTGTGGTTTTCTTATGTATCTAATATGCTTTTCAACGTCTCATATCTCTCTCTTATTTATTAAGTGAAATTAGCAAAGGTGTGAACGCATAGGTGTGAACTTAGGCTCATTTGATTGAGGAATCTTTGAGATTAATTGAGTTGTACTACATTTTATTTATAATTATTCCAAGAATGATTCGAGTGGCTTTAAATATTGTTAAATTTTTATATCATATTTCAATTCTTTCATTATTCATTTCAAGTGATATTCTTTTAATATATGTCTTCGGACAACGACGACTCTTTTTTATTATGAAATGTTGATGATTATAAATAAAATAATATATTTGTCATGAAATTTATATTAGAAATTTTAATTCAAAATAGAAAATAAGAATCCTACAAATACATATTTCTAGCAATTTCACATCTCCATCTTATCAAGGAAAAAAAATCTTAAGCTCGAGCCCTAAACCCCAGCCCCATGGATATGGATTTTCCTTAGCAACAAATAGATAACGGTTAGCCTCAGGATCCCATCTTTTCATGATAGCCACAAAACACTTGTTGAATCACGAGCAAGGAAGCACGTTGAATTCATACACATTACAATTAAATTATAGACCAATAATTCCAAGATAAAAATATATATTTTTCCATGGACTACCAAACAACATGTAGCAACGGTTTTGGAGATAGAAACATGGGATTTACCTATGTTATTAAGATCAGAGTGATATGGCCAGTTCAACTGCGAATTGGTGACGGATTCAGTCTGGTTTCATGTTAAAACTAATTTTTACATTAGACTTGGAAAAGTCGATTGAACTGAAAAAATCAGTTAACCGATTGAACCTGATCCATTTAGAAAAACAATTAACAAAAATAGGAAAGTTAAAAAAAGAAAAAAAATAAAAGTTTAAGAGGAGGAAAATGATATGCAAAAATTAAACATGAATAGAAATAAACAAATTTAAAATTGAATAACAGTAAAAAAAGGAAAATTATCAAAGGGTAAAAAAATAAAATAAAATAAAAACATAAAAAATAAATACGAGTAAGATAAAATATATTAATATAACACCTATAGTCATTAAATAATAAATAACAAATTAATAATAACCTATTTATATTTATATGCTAACAATAATTATTATTCATCATTATTAAAAATTTTAATAAATAAAAAATATATTATATTAGTATGTTTATTATTAATAAGTTATGAGTACAGTATTTATACATCATATCACTTATATTATATCTTTAGAAGTATTATAAATAATATTATTATAATAGAATTCAGTTCAATCCGATCGAATCGAATATCATTATAATATTATTATTATACATTAATAAGTTCAATCAGATCAAATATTATTATAATAAACTTAAAGCAGTAAACCACCAAGTAAATATTTTTCCCAATTCCAGATGCAATCTTAGATCTCAATATCAGAATATAGGAATGCTGAATGCACTTAGAAAGTTGTAAATAAAAGATGGCAACCGCCAGCTCTGGGATCCAAAACTTGTAACCTAGATAGATGAAACATGAATTGAAAAGGCAATAAATTATATAATAAAAAAAGGTATTCTAGTTTGCGTTTGCAGCCACTAGGGAATCGAGCAATTTTGATCCAAAAGCTTACCTATTTATTGCTGCCTCAGTGGTGTCCAAATCCAATATCGTTACTTGAGCTGTAATTATTTGAGACGTTTAACTGACACCTCCTCAACATAGAATGTGTTGAGACAGAAGACACACCGAGTCATAACACGAGTTCACATTAAAATAAGCATTCCAGTGCAAGATAATCGAAATAATACAACATCAACAGGCCCAAATCCTCGCATATCAGTAGTGGTTCTAACTGAAAATACCCCGGAATATAAACACTGATATTATCAACGTTAAACCAAGCACAAAAAAATAAGGGTACATAGCCAAAAGTATGGTGACTTCATGTTGATGTTTGCTTGGTTTACAGCATTCATCCTCTAGCGTAAAGGTCTTGAAGGCGACACCTTCACTCAAGAAAACATACAGCAGAATCAACAGGAATAATAAATTCACATGTCTAGATTGAAAATAAAAAATGTCCTTTACTTGCCTAAATAGGCACGATTTCTTCTACAAGTTTTTCTTGTCAAACTGCAAGGCCATAATAGAATCTATGACTGTAGGTATCTGTAAGTCGAAGTAGGTCAGGGTTGAAAGGTATGCACAACTACATGCTAGGTATACCTTGAACCAAATGGATGAGAAAAGTGTAACATATATGAGAATGGTCGTTACAGCAAGCACCAAAGAACATTTAATTAGGCAAGAAAATGTTGATAGAGATCCTTCAGTTCCTTGACAAGGGAAATAGCCTGAAGCTGTAAATTCAGAAAGGAGCTGATCCTTGAGTCGGAATCTCTCTATTAACCAGTCTGTGGCCTCCTTTTCAGAAGATGGGATCTCATTAAGAGAAAAACGTTGAACATGTATATGGACTTCGGCAGGATCCACCCCAAAGACATTGTCAATGAAAGTTGGGCAGCGATGTTTGTAGGCTATGGTGACATCATAGACTGTAAGTAAACACATAAGAAAGTCAATAAATGTGGATCCCTGGGAAATGGTGGAACGTGATAAAAACAAATTCTCCAATGCAAAACAATAGGTTAGACAACCTTATTCGATAAGGATAAACAACCTTTTACAGGAGTCAAACATATCTATTTTTGTCAAAACTACACTCGTTAGAACTTGATTTGCACCTCAATGAAAGATAATTTTATTTTATTTATGGAGATGATACTCTGATCGAGTGAAACTATTAAAATTTGATCAAAGTCTTTTCTTGGCATAACGAGTACTTAGTAGTGAGTTCTGTGGACAAAAGCAAGCACACCTATTGGGAACATGAGTGTAGCATAGCGCAGTGTTGCACATCTTTACGTGAATATCGAAAAGTCATGAGTTCAAATTCCATTAGTAGAACGTATGTGCTCATTTATTTTTAGTCTTTACTTTCCTTGCATTAGGTTCATGGACCTTCCTTTGTAACCGAAAAAAAGCAAACACATCTATTTGTACTAGCCCGACAAGTTGCAATGCATGCAGGTCCCTCGGTATGACTTCACAATTAGTTAATTCAAGCCTAGTAAACCTCTAGTTCACAACACAACAACTCTATATATGAATTAATTCAAATTTTCGAACCGTCATTCATAGACCTTTGTTTTATATTGTTAAACCATCAAAGATATGTTTCCTTCAGCTTGCCTAATTGCCTGCTTGGATCAGAGCAAGTGAACGGAAGGGAGGGTAAACATACTAATGAAAGAAAAAGTAATGGGAGAACCAAAAATCACCCCACAATAAAAAATCAACTAAAAATGAGGTTGCAAAAATATAGTCTTTTTTTAAGTACTGCAAAAAATAGTTTTATCCTTGTTCATTATAAAACTATCATTCAGACACAGAATGGAACAGAATTTTTCTTCTCCTTTTTCCTCCCCTTTGCCTTCAATCCAAACATAGATGAAATGGGCACATCACGGACTACCATAGCATTTAGTCATTGAGACTTTTGTCAATGCATCGTCCTTAACATCAACTATATATTTCAATAAATTCTTCTTTCTATTATATCCATATTTCCCATGGTACAATAGAGAGAGTTGATACAAAATTATATTCATGAATAGTTAATACTTATGTCTATTGTCAATTTAATTTTGGATGTTGAAACAATAAAAAATTTACAACACAAAGATGATGTTGAATGACTATCTATTAACATATGACATAAGTAAAATTTGTACATCAAACAAAAGGTATTGTACTTCAAGCAAACATATAGGAGAGCTCAGCAAAGGAGATCAGATATTCTACCACTCAAAAGAAAAGAAAAGCAGATCAAATAATCTAAAGAAAGATAAAAAAAATCACAGTTGTTCAAAATTCGAATACCTCTAAAATATGTAAACAGATAAAAAAGAAGTAAAAAGAAACATACCTGCATCTAAAGAATTCCTTAGAATTTGTAAACATGTGTTAAATCCCCTTGTTTTAGGAAGAAGCAAATTCTGTAGAATTGGCAAGCCAGTTTCGGCTGCGAATTTTTGGCTTTTCACACATTTAGCTTCACTGCAATAATAACATATTAAATATTACCAAAAAAAGACATTAAATATTAACAAAAAAATCAGAAAGATACAACAAAAGCTAGGAACCGCTCCCTGCGTCAAACATTCAAAAACTAGATAAAAGGCACAAATTGTGCCTTCTTTGATGAGCATATTTACTAATACACGAAGAGGGAAGAAGAAAGATCAATCAATGTAAATGACTACAAAGAAAATTCTAGAATGAAAAAACTTATAAAAAACTTTTGGAACTGAATTTTATCTAAATAAGGAGGTAATACAAAGAAGGCTTACGTATAATCAGTGCCCTCTGGGAAAACAACTAGCCAAAGAGGATCTTGTGGATCCTGTAAATTTGAGAGCTTCTTCTGCATGATAGGTTCATCAATATCCCACTTTCTCTCAACAGCGATGAATTCAAAAATTTGAAATCCCCATCCAAATATAGGCAACTTCATCAAACTGCTCTTGAGAATATACTTGATGTATCCTAGGCGACCCTTCCTTAGTGCAAGATCCCACAAGTACATCCAATCAACTTCAGTTCTATGATTAGCAAAAAGCAAAACACGCTCTTTGTTTGGCACAGTTTCACCAGAAAATACTACCTTTGTCTTATTAATTTTCTCAAACAAGAAAGGCCACAACGATAACCATGTTGCAAAGATGGTGGATGTTGCTTTCCGGCTGTAATATACACTGAAAAGTCGCAACAGGAGTGTGGTGACAGGAGCAAAATAAACCAGCATCGTAAATGCAGTTGAAAGCAATATTAACAAACATAGCACACCCCTCAATGCTCTCAAAAAGGTCAGTGGGCGGTGTCTCCGCTGATCCTTTGAAATACTAGGTTCACAAGATTCGAGATGCTTGTGATTTCCATTCAGAAAATGACCTTGTCCAGTGGAAGAACCATTCATTTTGATCAGCTATGGTAAGATCACCTATCTGATGTTTTTTGTTACTGAAATTGTATCAACCACCCAGCATTTATGAGCACGCCAATTCGCCTGGCATGCTTCTCAGAGAGCTCCTTATCACCAATATCTTAACATGGTTAGTTGATATTCATAAGAGCCAGAGACTGAACTTTCATCCTATACAAGTCATAGAAAAGATATAAGAGATAGTGGTAAGTAAAAATTGCAAGATGCGTATTTACATCAAAGAAAATAAACATATAGCAAATCAAAGCCACCATAATCATCTTAGATGATAGTGAGCATAGCATAATAATCTTAAAATAAGCATTCACTTTGCACACGTTTCTCACTTACATATCTTCCAAAAAAGTGAAAACAACAACATTACAAATGCTAATGCAATGCTTCCACACCAAAAATGTGTCTCATCCAGAAACGAATCCGAGCACGAGTAATCAAATCGTATCACGAGTCACCAAAATCGCAACCCCCCACAGAACAGAGATCCGAATCTGACTAACTATATGTCCTGTTAAAGAACTCGATTCAACGACTCGAACGCAGGAAATAAAGAACAACAGGATCCGCAACGGAGACAGAACTCGAAGAGATCAATCGTAATACACAAAAATATACTCCCCAAAAGGTTCCAGGCCATCAGGGAACTCGTAGAACTCTCGACTCTGTCAGTTCTGCAAGATCGAGGACCTCCACGGGTCCCAGAGGATCCAAAATGACCATCGTAAACAAGCCCAAAAGATCACGATTTCTTCACACATCCCTGATTTCAGGTCTCACGGTGGCAGAGATTGTGGTAACAAGACAGAGCATCAGAAAAAGGACGAGGACGTACCAGATCTTGCCGGAAAGAGACGGGCCGCCGGAGGGAGTTACCGGCGGGAGGACTGGCTTGGTAGGAGGGGAGCACCGAGCATAGAGGGGTGTGGAGAGGAGGGATTAAAAAACAAAATAAAATAGAAATAAAAACAAATAGGTGCCACACAAAAAAATGAGATATGGAGCAAATAAAATGATCCCATTGGTGGGATAAGCACAAGTGGCAAAACTGTAATTAACGGAGAATTTCGACATCTAATGACGACCCCTACTTTGAAACGATGGATTGTTTCAACAAAATCATATTATAACCAAAGTGTTCCACTCAAAAAAATTTAAAATATTTTTCTCATCTGAAAGTGAGGTAGTCACTAAAATTTTGAATCCCAATATTAACATTGGAAAAACAATTCAAATTAAGGAAAATATTTAAATATATAGGTTGGTGAAAAGGTGCCGTCGCTTGCTTCCTAGCACCCCCGCATAGTTATCTTGTTTCGATATTATTCCTTCGATGTTATAAATTTAAAATATGTCTTGAAAAATAAAATAAAAGGGTACTACTTTTAAGCACATAATTATTTTCGTATTTAATTTATGTAAGATTATTACTCTTAATTTTTGTAACCTTCGATCCTTACATTTGTGTGGAATACAATGTTGCACACTAAATAAAGTATAATAAAATAGATATAGAATTATGATAGTATGTAAAACAATAAGACTACAAGAAAAAAATATACTTTTTTATGTAAAGAAACTATATTCACATTTTAAAAAAGAATATATGAAAAGATTAAATATAAATTCGGTGGTAAATTGAACTATGAATAAAAAAATAGATATAAAATTAAAGTAGAATGTAAAAAACAATTAAAAGAGAAAATAAAATTTGTATAAAAGAACTACATTTAATAAAGTAACAATCAAATTTAATTTAATTTAATTTAATTAGTCAACCAATCGTTACTGATATGAACCCAATGTAACATGAAATTTGTACTTTAAAATATTGTATACATTTAATTGTAATTTATATTTTTTAATTTAAAAAATAAGTAAATATAATTCAATTTTAAAAATAAAAATTTCTATATATATGTATAATAATTATGTTTAACTTTCAATTATCTCTTTCGCTTATATCCTAATATATTTAACTTTAATTAACCATCATCATCATCATCACCACAATTTTTTATTTGGTGGAAACACTTTGTATTGAACTATGATAGAACCAGATTTGTAATTATAATCATAAGTATATTCTTATACTCATTATACATCAATTTGTACTAAGAAAATCATCTTGGTGAATAATTGAACAGAGTTCCTTATATTATATTCTTATTAGTCAATCGAATATGTATTTCGAGATATCATTTGTATTAACAATAATCTCTTAATTTAAATGGATATTTTTAAATATTTTTTTAAATTTAATTTAATCAATGTTGAGTATTCTGTTAATTTATTTTAGTAGGATCAAAATAAATCAGCAGAATATTCAACATTATTCATTTGAGTTATGAAATATGGTGTGATGTAAAATATAATTTTATACTATTTTAATATGCATGAATATTTTGTAAAGATGTTTTTAATATAATAAAATGCTTTTGTAATATAAAATATGATTTTTCTATATATTTTGACAATCCCTTACGTGATAGTCATACAACCATGTCGACTGTTATGCGGCCAAGTCATGAAAGATGACCACTAGTAGTGGGCGTGCGAGGTTCGCATGGCCAAGTCGATGAAGGTGGATATTGGCGATGGTCACGTGAGGACCACTACCACTCTCGACCGAAGAGGCTCATGTGGCCTCGCTAGTGAAGCTCTCGCAACTGCACTGCCAACCTACAAGCGATGGCCGTTGTGCTCGGCCACTACCACTAATGTTGCCCTATTTTTGGTTTGATCCGATAGTATTGATATTTTTAATGGTTCAATTTTTTTCATCTTATTCTAAAATTAAAATAATACATTCCAAAATTTTACATTATATATTCATTAATTAATTAAAATTACTCACATTTATTTAGATAAATTTAAAAATAAATTTTAATGGTTCAAACTTATTAGATGGTTGTGATCCATTTATGCATCATATTGACATTTGCACAAGTAGTCTATGATGTATTGAAAGATGTCGTAATATTATAGAGGCTTGTATGTTTTTTACTTACTCATTTAAGTTTGCAAATATATGAATTTGTCGTGCTTCATGTCGATGCAATCTGAATAAAAGTTAGACATGATGGATATGGTACAAGGAACATCCCGAGAAGCGAAAATTTAAAATCATAAGTACAAATACCAATAGGATAATTACCATACTTACCTTATTCATGTTCTATGCAAACTTTTATGTGTAGCATAAATTAGATATTTGGATAAAAATATTGATTAATGTTATTTTAACTTTTTGGTTATAAAATTAAGTAGGATTTGAAATCCTAAAGGAGTATACTACCAACAATGGAAACTTTTAAATAAATGTGACTATTTCAATCATATTTTTGGAGAAATTCTTTTATAGAAAATTATAAAATTTATTTTTTTAAAATAGTTGATGTGATTATATCATATTGGACTTTTCACATAATATTTATGGTCAAATTATTATATTAAATTGATTGATATATGATAGTTGAATATTTGAAATGTATACATTCATCATTAAGAAATTGTAATTATTTTCTAAACATTTTGAATTGAGAATGCATCATACTTGATTTTGCTCATGTTGTTGATGGTTAATGCTTTATATTGATGAGCACAATTCTAATAAAATTTATCACTAAGTTCATATTGATGGTTAATGCTTTATATTGATGAGCATCATACTTTATATTGATTTTGCTCATATTGTTGATGGTTAATGCTTTAATTTGAAAATTTTAAAATCAAAGATCACCCCGAGAATAAAAAATTTAAAATCATAAGTCCAAATACCAATAGGATGATTACTACACTTACCTTATTCATGCTCTATGCAAACTTTTATGTGTAGCATAAATTAGATATTTGGATAAAAAATATCGATTAATTTTATTTTAACTTTTTAATTATAAAATTAAATAGGATTTTAAATCCTAAACGAGTATACTGCCATCAAGGGAAACTTTTAAATAAATGTGACTATTTCAATCATATTTTTGGAAGAAATTCTTTTATAGAAAATTACAATTTTTTTTAAATAGTTGATGTGATTATATCATATTTGACTTTTCTCATAATAGTCATGGTCAATTTATTATATTAAATTGATTGATATATGATAGTTGAATATTTGAAAAATATACATTCATCATTAAGAAAGTGTAATTATTTTCCAAACATTTTGAATTGCTTGATTTTGCTCGTGTTGTTGATGGTTAATGCTTTATATTGATGAGCACATTCTAATAAAATTTATCACTAAGTTTATATTGATGGTTAATGCTTTATATTGATGAGCATCATACTTTATATTGATTTTGCTCGTATTGTTGATGGTTAATGCTTTAATTTGAAAAATTTGTAAAACATTTAATGTGTTAAGGTGAGATGTCATATGTGATTTTACTTATAATATTAAGGATTCGTGTGATTGTATTTCATACTTGTCATATTGATGGATGCATAGAGTATATTAAAACACACACACACACATATATATATATCGAAAGCTAAAGTATGATTGAGAAACTTAAGCAATT
This sequence comes from Pontederia crassipes, assembly GCA_030549335.1. Taxonomy (NCBI): domain Eukaryota; kingdom Viridiplantae; phylum Streptophyta; class Magnoliopsida; order Commelinales; family Pontederiaceae; genus Pontederia; species Pontederia crassipes. Next base: position 25,296,976 of record CM060189.1, on the reverse strand, counting down.
AAGATTTGAAAGAAATTGTATCCCCGTGCTCTATAGTTCATTCTAGTTACATATGAATAGGGTGCAATAAAAAGTAACCATTGTGAGATCCTAATTCTGAATAACAAGAAAAGTCTTTCGTAATTTTTTTTTGTAGAAATTTATAAAGTACCAAATTAGTGGGAGAAAACATTAAACAACAACAACAACAAAACCTTATCCCACTAGGTGGGGTCGGCTACATGGATCATACGACGCCATTCCGCTCTATTAGTAACCAAACATTTCGGTATATTATTCACCAATAGATCTTGCTCTATTAGTTCGTCAAGTGTCCGCCTTGGCCTCCCTCTCCCTCTTTTAATCGGACTCCAGATTATTTGATCTACTCTTTTTACTGGCGTATCTAATGGTCTTCTCTGAACATGACCAAATCATCTCAAACGATTCTCTATCATTTTCTCACTAATAGGAGCCACTCCGACTCGTTCACGTATATGTTCATTCCTAATCTTATGTAATCTTGTATGACCACACATCCATCTCAACATCCTCATTTCGGCTACCCCCACTTTACGTTCATGTTGTCCCTTCATAGCCCAACATTCACTACCATATAACACTGTCGGTCTTATAGCAGTACGATAGAATTTTCCTTTAACTTTATTGGGTATTTTTCTATTACAAAGAACTCTTGTGGCTTTCCTCCACTTACACCAATCAGTTTGAATTCTATGATTAACATCGTCATCAATCTCACCATCTTGTCTTACAATTGATCCTAAATATTTAAACTTTGTCACTTGAAAAATTATATCCTCCCCTAGCCTAACTTCCAAATCATCTCTAAGTTGTTTATTTGTGAAATTACTATGCATATATTCTGTTTTATTCCTACTTAAACGAAAAACCTTTGACTCCAACGTATTTTTCCATATTTCCAATTTTGTATTAATCTCTTCTCTTGAATCCGCTAAAAGTACTATATCATCCACAAATAGCATGCACTTAAGTACCTCATCTGTGATACTCTCGGTTATAACATTGATAACTAAGTTAAATAGATACGGGCTTAAAGCTGATCCTTGATGTAGGCCAATTCCTATAGAATATTCATTTGTCTCACCTCCGGGTGTCCTAACCCTAGTCAATGCCTCATCGTACATATCTTGTATTACCTTAATGTAAGCAACACTCACACTCTTCTTTTACAAGGCTTTCCAAAGTACATCCCTTGATACCCGATCATACGCCTTCTCTAAGTCAATGAAAGTCATATGTAAGTCTTTTCTCCTACTTCGATACTTCTACATCATCCCCCTTAATAAATAAATCGTCTCTTTAGTGGATCTTCCTGGCATGAACTCAAATTGTTTATCAGAAATACTAGTTTTCATTCTCAATCTATGCTCAATCACTTTTTCCCATAATTTCATTGTGTGACTCATAAGTTTATTCCCTCTATAATTTGCACAATTCTGAATATCCTCTTTATTTTTATAAATAGGAACTAATGTACTTAATCTCCAATCATTAGGCATCTTTTTCGACCGTAAAATCTCATTAAATAGTTTACATAACCACAACACACCTTAAACAAAAAATCATGATAACATTAAACAAAAAATCAAAATTTAATGGTGAACTAGTATGAACATGATGATATAATTTATTTTGATTTTTTATTTTACATATTCTTGCTTTTTCCTATGGTGTTATTATTTGACGAATAATTAATTGAATCAAAATTTTTAGTGTGGACAAGAGATATTAAATAATTTATTTTTAATATCTTGAAATGTCATTATGTGACCACACATTGAATCGTGCCACCATTGATCAATAATGATATAATCCATTTATTGAATTATTATAGAGTTTGAAATGTTCGCAAAGAAAAAAATATAATGGTTATATTTTTTATACTCTAACCATTATATGAAAATTTAATTTTTATATTCAAAATATTGAAGTCAAAACTTTCTTATATTCTCAATATGTTGCAGCATTTCATGAAGAGTGGCCAAAGGGTCTTGTTGTCAAATGGTTTAAAGAAAATTGTTTATGCCAATTGCATGAAAGAGATATAAAAGATGAAGATTATGATTTTTGTAGGAGAAATTTCATATATATGATTTACTGTTTAAATTTTAAATTACTATGGTTTATGTGTTTTTGTCGCCAAATTAGTGAGTTTTCTCAATTTCCTTTATGAATATTAAACTTGTAACTAAAATATACAAAATGTTGTAATCAAAGTGACTTGAACTTAACAAAGGACATATTTAGGATGATGAAGTCGTTATAATTTATCTTTAAATAATAGTAGTAAATGATTAAATCATTAATACATGTTTAGAACATATTTTTCCAAATTGTATATGGATTAATTTTGAAAAAAATGACATTATTGCTAATGTTTGTTATCAATAATACATTGATTTTTTTTTAAAAAAATATAAAGTTAGTGGGACATTATTAATAAATATTTTTGTTGCCTAAATATATTGATACTAATTTATGATAACTAGTGAAAGATTATTATAGTATTTCATCCAAATGACAATCATTATATATATATGATTATATCAATATATTAAAAATATATGGAGATTAAGAAAATAAATTTTACTTATCATTTGAATTATATTTAGTCTTAGATGATACTTTTTTTTTATCAAATTATTTCAATAAAATATATATTACTTCATCTAAGAAGTATATGATTAATCTAATCATGAATTATAATTAGGAAATTCATTAAATAATGAGAAATAAACGCTGAGGTGTAGATACTCATTAACCTCTTTCTCTATGAGAAAAATATATATGTAGCGCATTTGGTGTCAAGTGTAGAGCATTCATTTTACTTATTAGATTGATAAAATAAATATATATTAATTTAAAGTATGTGTAAAATAGTAAATGTGATTAACATCAAAATAATTGTATTATTCGACAGTCATGATCAAGCTTATTTTAATGCAATTAATTCAATAACTATAATTTATTTAGTCTTAGACGATACATTTTATTATCAAATTATCTCAACAAAATATATATTACTTCATCTAAGAAGTATATGATTAATCTAATCATGAATTATAATTATTAAATTAACAAAAAAATAAAAAATAAATACTCTACACTAAAGTGTAGAGTGAGACTGAGATGCTCTACATACTCACTAATCTCTTTCTCTATTTGAATTGTATAATTTTCAATTCCATTAATGTATTGGATAATTGATAATTGATCATACAATATAATGTCAAATAAGATTTGACATGATCAAACTTTACATTATATTCCTTTGTCAGCTCTGAAAATTATTTAAAATATTAGTTTACATTGAAAATATGAGATATACAATTGGTGTAATATCAATCTTAATTGAATTAAGATATTCATCTTTATAAAGTTGAAAGCAAAGAATGAGCTATATAAAATTGTCTCAAAATTAATTTATGGTACCAAGATTGTTAAACTCACATCCTAGTAAAACTTAGATGAGTTTAGGTTTAGAAACTAAATCAATTCATTATAAAATAAAAAAGTGGAGTAAACTTGTTTGAAATTTCGAATTAAATAAAAAATTATTAATCTCGTATGCTTAAGTATTAAGCTTATCGAGTTTTTTTATTTTTGTTTTTTCTTATCCTTTGTTATTTCTTTTTTTCACTTAGTTTTTTCACTAATAATAGTTATTAATAAAAAATATAAAATATTATTACATATTTTATTAATAAAAAATAAATATAATAAGGATTAAAATGATATAAATTTATTGTAAGTGGTAATATTAAGAATAGATTTTCAATAGATTTTCATTCTTTTGACCATGACAATGAAAAATAAAGTAAACAATGTGACAAATCAATATTTATAACAATTCAATGTTTAATATACTAAAATCATGACAACGTTAATGATATTTATAAAAAAATGATCATATATATATATATATATATATATGTATATATAAGATATACATCTTATAGAATTTTGGGATTCAATTTAATTTATATAATTTTCTAAATTCATTTATTGTATGATGACAGTTTATTAGAAAGTTTGATGTCACTAAATATTTTATTAAACAATATTATTCATGTTTTAAAGGACGAAATACAAATCTTAATATAGATTCAAATAGAACAATATAGACATCTTTAGTAGTGGAGTCATTTTAATTTTTTAACATAAATTAAATAGTGATGAACTACTATAGTTAAGGATTAACATAGCACGTAAATCCACAAGCCATTACATATATAATGTTCATCTAAAATGGCTGATATGATGGCCCCAACTTTTTCAATGGTAATAAAATTAAATAAGAAGATAGAGGATAAAATTGATAAATATAAGAGTTAAAAGAAGAAAAAAGATAAAGGACTCTAAAAGACATTGGGATTAGAAGTATATTAGTAATTTGAATTTAAATTCAAACTAGAAATTTCTCATGAGATTTTGAAAAAAAAAAAATAAATTAGGAATTTTAGTTGAGAATTAATAAAATTATCATAAATAAACTCTATCATAAATTTTACATAGATGTCTGATTGCACTTCTTCCTTGCATGCAAATTGAGACACAAATACAGAATTTTAGCTGAGAATTAATAATCAAGTTATAAAAAATAAACTATATAAATAGAGACAACCATTGATTCTTCCTCACATAGACATTTGATTGCACTTCTTCCTCAGCTCCCATACTCTCTTGCATGCAAATCAAGGAAAAAAAATTGTTCTACTCACATCCCACAACTTTTGAGCACAAAATGTAGGAAGAATGCATGCAAGCCAAAGTGACAAGATGGATGGCAATGAGTGAGAAATCACAATTTGTGCATAGAAGGATAATATTACTTTTTGATAACTTAAGATACGTAAAAAAGATCCTAAGTTGATGTTTGTTTATTAATATAGACATTTGAACTCTTGATCAACATATGATGTATAGTATGTACAAACTTAAATATAACATTGTACTTATCATCTCAACAATAAGACCATAAGTCTGTGTCAAAATGTCTGTTGAAGTTCGAGGAATCTCATTTCGAGTTCATAGTGCTTGCCCTAGGTTCCTTATACAACCAAAATTAGGAGAAACTCGAATTAAGTTTTGAAATTTTTGACTAGGTCAAAGGTAACTCCACCCAAGTGTTACTCATGACTGATATTTTGGTTAAGTCATGACCTAGTTTTTTTATTAATATAATTAAAGATAGTAGCATTTGATTAATTTGAAGATGAGACGAAATAGCAGAATAATATTTTACCAATTAAGTGACTGTTTTAGAAACAGGAATTCATTGGATCTTGGCTCTATGAACTAAAAATGAACATCAATTATTGTTTTTCATTATCTATTTATGTTCAATGAATTACTGTCAATGAAGCATCTGATGTCTTTTATTTAAATTATATTACAGAGTATGTTGTACTTATGAGATTTTTTTTAGCATGCGATTCATGTATTATGGACATATATATGCTATAGATGACGAAGAAAGGTAAATTCTGAACATGGACATAACTTGATTTTAGTTAGTTGATTCAAGATATACTATTTAATTTCACTCGACAAAAATTATAAAATTGATTGGTGCCATGTGGAGCGCTATCTTTAGGACATGCGCTCCAAGTATTTTTCCTTGCATTAATCTGTTTTTGGTTATGAAAAAGTAGTAAATGTCAAACAAATTTTATGAAAAGATACTTTCAATCCAAACAAACATAGGTAAATCACAATCCATGTTCGTGCTACTAGAAAGTGCAAAATAAGCTTTGTCTCTTATAGTTCAATCAATATAATGAAAGAAAATTTATTTCTTGGTCTTAATTACTTGGCTTCCTTTTATAGCCTAAATTTAAAATAAATTTGTCTTTAATGCCTTACCTATTTTTCTCCTAATTATTGCTTTCTTTTCAAGGCGCCTTTATTAGTAGTATTTTGGTTAATAAATGGTGTGATTCATGTGCGATGCGTGATGCCTTTTTGGTCCTCCTCCATATTTCTCGAATCAAAACATGGCAACTTTAGCTACCGAAAAAAAAAAACAACTACGGAAAAAAAAAACATGGCAACTCTCTCTCTTTCTCTCTCTCTGTGGAGTACTAGAAAGCTGGAAATTCCAGAAGAAGAGAGAGAGAGAGACATCGTGCGCGCGTACACGACCCGAAAATTTGGCCCAAAGTTTGACCATACATGTGGACGTGCTGTAAACGTCGGGCCCCAGCCGCGACCAAACTATCGGACACACGTTCCCGGGTCGAAATTGTCCGCGGGTGTTAGGTCCTTTTTAATTTTTATTTCTCTCACATGCTTCCATTTCTTGGTTAGCAAGTCAACAATTTTTTTTCCTTTCATTTATTGACCTATTATTATTATTATGTAATAAATAATACGACAATGTTTAATAATAATAATAATAATAATAATAATAAATACAGCTAGGAGAGCAATTAAGTTACGAATAAACACACCAACTTTTCCGATTTTCTCCCCCCACCGTCACGGTCTTTCGCCAATACCGTCACAATTACGATTTTTGTAACACAGCAAAAGAAGAAATTATGTTTTTTTTTCCACTCCACCGTCCCGTTCTTTCGCCAATACCGTCACAATTATGATTTTTGTAACACAGAAAAAAGAAGAAATTATGTTTTTTTTCCATTAAAAGGCACGATATAATGCACTCCCGGAAGTCATTAAAAATAGCAGTATATAACGGTTTTTTTCGGCGGGTTTAAAAAAAAAGGAATATGTAACGGTTTTGGTAAGGCAAGACAGCTGCGGTCAATTCGGAGTGCACAAATAGTCCGATTTGTTTACCACAAAGTTGGAGCAGCCGCCGACCCCTATAAAAGCAACCTACCAAGACGTCCAAAATGGTGTCTTCGTATCGCGCCGCTGCTGCTTCTCCTTCCCCCGCGTCTCCCCTGATTTTGCTCTGCTCCTCTCTCTAGAAGAAGGAGAAGAGCAGAAGCTTCTCCGATGGCGACCTTCTTCAAGCGCACGTCGCAGGCCATCTGCCAGAGGCCTACGCTGAGGAACATCATCGTCGTCTCCCTCCTCGGGTCATCTACCTTCCCGATCTCTCCGTTTTATTCTTCGTGTTTGTAGTGGAATGTTTCTGACGAAACGCTGCTTTTGTTCTCGTATTGTGTTCTTACGTTATGACCTCTCTTTCGTTTTTCTCCTCCACGACTCTTTCTTCTTCCTTCTCGCGGTGGATTTGTGTTTACAACGTGCATGCAATGATTGCACCAAAAGCTTGCTGCCGTTATAGTATATTATTTTTGCGATCTGCTGCCTAAAGTCTGGACTTCTCGATTTGATCTCGCTTTCAGTTTTGTCGCACGAGTCGTTTACTGCAAAATCTTGCCCGCATTTGGATCTCCGTGACGGGTTCTTCTATTCTTAATTAATGCTCAAATTTCCTTTTAATCTCTTGGTTTAGAGAACTCTGTATAAACCCAAACGGTGCGCTAGTCGCGTAGGCCACATGTTGGAATCTGCACGCTTTTGCTTGTGTTGATTCTTGTTTCACTGCTTTTTGGATTCCTTTCCAGTTTAAGACGCCTGGACGGAGAAATGAAAACAAACATGTAAATTTATTAATTTTTTTGGCCCTTGTTTTTGACGACTTAAAGACATTCTAGTAAGTTTGGGGAATGGTCAGGTGCGGTATAATTTTTTCGTGGAATACTGCCCAAAATCACCACTTTGTTTTCGTCTAGTTTTTCTTCTATGCTTTCTTTACGAATAAACTTTTCCAACGTGTTGATTATTTGCATATTTTCTTCTTATTATGTTTATGATCCTAACAAGTTTTGTCACATGAGCTGTTCATGTTTGATCTGGGCATTGACCTTTTTTCTTCACTGGCAATGCTTTTGACGGTGGAAGACATGCCATCATTTGTTCACTTTTATTTTATCAAATTTTGATTTGTTCAGTTCTTACACAACGTTCCCTCAAGCTGGTCATTGGCAATTGAATAGTGGCACATAACTACTGGCACTTCTTTCAATTCTCTAACATGTTCCTCTTTGTTGCAGCGGAGGAGGCGTTGTGGCGTATACCTACACAAGTTCAGGTTTTTATTCCTCCCCGGCGGCTGAAAGGAAGAAGGTTGTAGTTCTAGGCACCGGCTGGGCAAGCACCAGCTTCCTGAAGAAACTAGACACTTCTCAGTATGACGTGCATGTGGTGTCCCCTCGCAACTACTTCCAGTTCACCCCATTGTTGCCCAGCGTTGCCTGTGGCACCGTGGAGCCCCGAAGCATTGTCGAGCCAATTCGCAAGATCATGGAGAAGGTATTCTTTGTGTGTTCATATCCTGTGTTGTGACGTGGGAAGTAGGCAAAGATTTTTTTTTCCCGAAGAGTGTGCTTGATCATGTTATTAGTTGTAATTAATCCTAATTATCACTTCTTTTCTTCCAGAAATCTGAAACGTTCAAATTTTGGGAAGCTGAATGCTTCAAGATTGATCAAAAGAACAAGAAGGTTCTCTGCAGATCGGTGTCCACGGAAGGTAATGGGGAATTCTCTGTAGACTATGACTACTTGGTCCTTGCAGTTGGAGCTAAAGTCAACACGTTCAACACCCCTGGCGTGGAGGAAAATTGTTATTTTCTCAAGGTGAACACAATTTCCCTTTTTTGTATCTCTAGTTCTTCAACACTACCTTGTAGTAGTTATCAATATAATTGCATGGAGTTTCTGCCTCAGTTTTCCAGCACAAGATCTCCACGTTGAAATTATCTGAGATCACAAAGACCTCAACTTTTCCTAACATGGAAATGTGGTTTATTTCTCTCGGTCATCAAATCATCTGCTTGCTTAGTTTCTTACAAATGATTAGTTTTCCTTAGTTCATCTCTGCGACAATTTAAAAAGTAATTGAAACATGAAGAGCGCGGGTCAACTTCCCTGAGTGTCTACATCAATTTGATACATCTCTGCAGGAAGTTGAGGACGCACAGAAACTACGGAAAGGTGTTATGAACTGTTTCGAGAAGGCCGCTCTTCCAAACCTCAATGAGGAGGAGAGAAAGAAGAATCTCCACTTTGTTATTGTCGGCGGTGGTCCAACTGGAGTTGAGTTTGCAGCTGAGCTACATGATTATATCATTGAAGATTTGTCGAAGTTGTATCCCACCGTCAGGGACTTGGTGAACATTTCACTAATTGAAGCTGGGGGCAAAATTCTGTCCATGTAAGTTGATTACTCTTGCATACTTCACGAACTTACAAAATAAGCCATTCTTGTGCTTCTGCTTGTGCTATCCAATTTCAGGATATTCACTTTTCAGTTTGAAATCCTAAAGACGTCAGAGTATGAATTGATTTGTCCTGACTATTGATATGTAGGTTCGACAAAAGAATTACTGAATTTGCTGAAGACAAGTTCAAGAGAGATAATATTGATGTGAAAACAAATCTGAAGGTTGTTAAAGTGACTGACAAGGAAATCATGATGTCTAGCAAAGAAGGAGAAGTCTCTGAACCCTACGGAATGGTTGTTTGGTCTACTGGTATTGCGTCGCGTCCAATTATATTGGATTTTATGAAGGAAATTGGTCAGGTTAGCTTACTTTCATTGATCTTACAAAACTATACGAAATTACATATCTTCATTGCGTGCAAAATCAGTGTGTCGATTGGGAACTGATTGTTTTCTTAATCAAGTAGCCTTCCTGCTATCTTAAGAGAATCTTCATGACTTTTATGTAGGGCGGTCGGCGTGTATTAGCAACTGATGAATGGTTGAGAGTCCAGGGCTGTGATAGTGTCTACGCACTAGGTGATTGTGCAACAATAAGTCAAAGAAAGGTCATGGTACGTAAAATCTACGTGACATGGTTATTATTTGGAATCCTCCAAAAATTCAGTTATTATGAACATATCAATTTGATACGATGTTAGAAGTTACAGTTACTTTTTGTTGTTACAATCTTTCATCTAATGTCTAAAACTTCTTTAATCCTTTTCTGTTCTCTCTTTGTTGTACAACTTTCTAGAATGGTATAGAAATTCGCTGAATTCCTCGGATTGTTTTTGTTTTGAAACCATCCTAGAATGAATTCTACATGACCGCTTATAAATGGACGTAGTCCTTTAAGATGTTCATCCTTCTTCTATAAATGAACATATTTGTGACAATGAATAACTTTGGAGACGACTGGATCTTGCCCAAGAGGAAGTCCATTTGAATAAAATCATTTTGACCATTACATAAAGTTAATTCTGCTCATATATGTTACTGAAGTCAATTTTATTCTTGTTTTCTAGATGACGAACTACTTTTCTTGATTTCATTAAAATTTAACTTCTAAATGACATCCTTATTTTTAATATTTTCAGGATGATATATCTGCAATTTTTAAAGTGGCAGATAAAGATAATTCTGGAACTTTAACAGTTAACAAAATTAAAGATGTCCTCGACGACATATGTGAGAGGTACCCTCAGGTTGAACTTTATCTCAAGAGCAAAAAGATGAAGAATCTTATGGATCTACTGAAGGATCCAAATGGTGGTGACATCAGAGAATTGGACATAGAGGTGTTCAAAAATGCACTTAAAGAAGTGGATTCACAAGTCAAAATGCTTCCTGCCACAGCTCAGGTGATTTTTCTCTTATGACTGTGATTTGTGGATAATGTAGATATATGAGCTTCAAACTTGGACGGAAATGGACTAAATCATATGAGTTTCAGGTTGCTGCCCAACAAGGTGATTATCTAGCTCAATGCTTCAATAAGATGAAGGCATGTGAGGAACACCCCGAAGGCCCTCGTCGTATAAGAGAATCCGGCCGTCATAAGTTTCATCCTTTCAGGTATGTATTACATCTCTTTCACTTTTGTGACGAGCATCAACATTATTTTACATTCCAAATGCAAACAGCTTCAAAATTGAAATCATATTTGCATCTCTTGTAACTTAGTGGTGCTACATGCTACAACAGTATTTTACAAGTAAATACTTTTTCAACAAGAGTGCCATCTTTTCGTTGTTTCAATCGTTAACGCCTTTATAGAAGTTTTTGGCATCCCTCAAATGAAATTTCTGGTGTCAGCAACACTACTTTTAATCTTTCGTCATAAAATATGATTATTTATCTCTTCCTTGGATGATTCTCATAGCATTAAGTGAGCTGATAGCTGTCAGGCAATGCACATTTGGAAAATCATGAATTTGAGATTCTTTTTTCTCAAAATGAATGATTAAAAACATATATTCTGGAGAAGCATCTTTGAGTACCTATGACATTCTTGTATAAACTTCATTACCCTGATCCTGCAATGCATGCTCAATTTGCAGTCTAGTCAATCATATCATGCAAATTACAACATCCAATATAACCCCTCAAAAGACAATCACACGATATAATTGTTTCAGAAAAAATTCAGTTGAAAAATGTTCCTGAAACATGTACGAATAGATATCATTTTCTAATTCAGAAAAAAAATCAGACAGAGTTAAGAACATTGTTTTGACCAAATATGATGGATGCTTTAAGTATTAAGACAATATAAAACAATAGCCCAATGCCAGCTCTCAAAAGGGATAACCTGTTATTGTTCCACAATGAATCGTTACTCAATCAATTGGATAGTACTCTATGTTTTCACTGCATATAGTTTTATGAGTTATGATTTCATCACCATGATGATAATTATGTCTCTTTCATATCATCGTTTCTTGCTTATCAATAGCTACACGCATCATGATGAATAGGTATAGGCACTTCGGTCAATTTGCTCCATTGGGTGGGGAGCAAGCAGCTGCACAGCTTCCTGGTGATTGGATCTCTATAGGACACAGCACACAGTGGCTTTGGTACTCTGTATATGCCAGGTAGATTTTTCCGTTTGCCAGTGCATATTTCATATGTCCCATAATTGAATTTCTCATGGCGTTGTATATCATTAATTAATTTCAGCAAGCAAGTAAGCTGGCGCACAAGATCTCTGGTAGTGTCTGACTGGATGAGGAGATTCATCTTTGGAAGGGACTCCAGCTGCATCTAATTTGAAGGGAAGGAATATAGTAAAGGCTGAAAGCAACAAAGCATTGCATGGTTTCATCACCATTTTTTCCCATAATACTTTATTTAAAACAAAGAAAAAAAACTCGATTCTTTTTCCTCTGAGATACCGTCCTAATCAATAATTGATTTGTATTCTTTCGCCAATCCTTTGGAAATTGCCATTTTTGTAAGGGCCAGAATGTTGCAAAAAATGTTGGCCTACTGAACATACTCAAATTTTGTCGTCCATTTTTTGTTGGGAACAAAAGCTTCTGCATTTTGAATGGATATGCTGTAGTAATGTCTATGAGTGTACAAGACTTTCTCTGTAGGTAGCTCTATCTGTTCTCTGATATTCTGAAACCTATTATTGTTGGCTTATGGTCTGTGTTGGCAAAATCATCCAACATGCTATATAAATTGATGTCAGGCCGTTGACGTTTCAGTTGGAATACAGGCCCAACTGAATTTGCAATTAACATTAAACATGCGACTGAAACTACGCACAGAGGGTCGGCCCAACTTCAATTGAGTTTATTCAATTTTTTTTTATCGAGTCAAACTCGAATCGTCACCAGGAATACGATACGATTTTTAATTGAGAAAATGTTTTATATGTTTTGGAAAAAAAAATTGTTGATCTTGTAGACAAATACTGCTACTAATGGTATAATATTCATGTCATCATTGACATGAGTTAGTTCGCTCCGATCTAAATTGAACACGTTGAATCAAATTTAGATAGGCTGAACACAGTTAACTACGCATGAGATCTGGTCCTGAATTTTTTTCCCATGATTTTTGTTTGTTTTTTTTTTGTCAAAATAAAGTATAATAAAAACAATCTAATATATCCCAGTATGTAGTAAATAATTACATCATTATATCTAATTTTTCGACTTAGATTTCTTGTTTTTTTATCACAGATATGTACAGTAAAAACTACTAAAATGAGATTAAATGATTCGATTACCCCCCTTATATCATGCACTCGTTTGTTGGTACCAATCTCAAGAGATTTTCGGTGTTTTATTGACTAATTTAGGAGTAAAAAAATAAAATAATAATATTTTTTTTTATCAATCCGATGACTCCAATTATATTGTGAACCGGCGTGATTTGAATCCTAGTTCTACGAGTGAATAAGTTATTATTCGGCAAAAAAATTATCAAGTAGAGAAGGGAATAGAATAATATTTGACACGACGGTCACAAAATTCAAGACGTGTTTAATTCTATCTTAAGGTTATTTTTGGGATTGTTGTATTCTTAAAAAATGGTAGAATATGTTATATTTTTTAATTATTTATATGAGGAAAAACGGAAAAGTGACTGCCAATGAAAGGGTTCAACAGGTGCAAGCTGTTCAGATGTTATTTCACACGTAATTATTTCTTTATCATTCAAGTGCGACGGTGGAATAGCAGATATAATATTCTCTTATGTTTCTGAATAAATTTTAATCTCTAGAATATTTTGGCATATTTTCCCTAAACCTATTCGTGATCCAAACAGCAAGTGCACAATTTATCGTTGTCCATGCATAGATATTGTTATGAAAAAGAAAATAGGCCATATATATAATTGTGTAGAACGATAGACTTAATAAGTGATGTGGAGACATGAAGAAGGAGCCGAAATGCATATACTTGTGATGAGATATGGACAAGGGTGGTAACACATCAACTTGTCAGCTTACGCACCAGGGAGGAGTTAGCAGCATGCTACGAGTACGAGCAACTCTGGATGCATGACAGCAGTACAACTCCATTTTCTGTGATCGGCCATTAACAAGTGTTGGATTTGGTGCCTTGTCACGTATATGCAGGTTTCCTTCACCTTGGACATCAAAGATAGATTCACAAATCTTCCGCCGGATTTGCGTCTGGTACCTTCAAAGAGAACAAATTAATAAAAGATTAGAACAGGTTTTCTTTTCTTTTTTTTAAAAAAAAGTAGACCATGTTTAATCCAATTTAAATTAGAGCTTCCTCAATGTTGTGCATATTGTTTGTCACTAGGAATGTCAACAGACGAGACCGGATTTAAAACATTTTGGTTCAAAATTTGATCTCACCTCAAATATTTTTCATCGGATAAGGAGTTGAAAGAATTATAACCTATGTGATGTCTAATTCGATTAATCCAAAAATAGTAATATGAACAATTATTTTAGATAATTTAGTTAGATGCTAAATAATATTAATTGACATATAAAGACATATAGGTCGACTGAAGGAAAATCTATCAAACGAGCGATGGATTCTCCAACTATCGAAAATTCTCCAAAAGTCGTAGATCAACCAAGCCCAAAGTTTGGTAAAGAAAGTGCCATTAATCTAAGAACCAGTGGTTATATTCTTCCGGTGACTACTTGAACCGGTCAGGAAAATGGATCTATGGAAAAATAAATTTAATGATATATTATATATATGAAATTAATGGGTGTAACCGCTTGATTGAATCTGAGCCATTGGATTCAAGGGACGGCTCATATTACATCTCTCACATTAAGGTATTGGAGGTGGCGGGCGGACAGCGGATCGGTGATGGTGCATAGGAGGAGAGAACGGGGGAGGGGTAAATTACACCAAATGCCCTTCAATTTTAAGGTTTGCTCAACGATACCTTCCAACTTCACTTTGTAACACAAATGTCCTTCATCTTTTAACTCGTTTCATCCGATGCCCTCTTTATCTGGGATAGTCGGTTTTTCTATTTTTCGTCGATGTGGCGTCCACGTGGCCATCTCCTCTCTCCCCCACGCAAATAGTCATCCGACGTGGCATGCTCTGACGTGACATATAAAATTACACCAATGCCCTTCAACTTTAAGGTTTGCTTAATATGCCATCTTTATCTGGGATAGTCGATTTTCTTATTTTTCGTCGACGTGACGTCCACGTGGCCATCTCCTCTCTCCTCCACGCAAATAGTCATTCGACGCTCCGACGTGGCATATAAAATTACATCAATGCCCTCCAACTTTAAGGTTTGCTTAGCGATACCCTCCAACTTTACTTTGTAACACAAATACCCTTCATCTTTTAATACGTTTCACCCGATGCCCTCTTTACCTGAAATAGACGGTTTCTCAATTTTTCGTCGACGTGGTCATCTCATCTCTCCTCCACGCAAATAGTCATCCGACGCGGCATGCTCCGACATGGCACAACATATTAAACCATCTTACTTACCGTAAGTTGACCCACTCATTATTAAATTATTTCTTTATTTCCCTCTTTGTCATCGTTCGCGTGAAACCTCCTTCGCCATGTGCACTCCTTCGTCGATCGCTCTCCTTCGTCGTTTGCCTCATTCATCGTTCATCTTTCGCGTTCCTCGGTCGTCATCTTTACCTAAATTGGTGTAATTTTATGTGCATTTGGTGAGCAAACTTTAAAGTTGGAGGACATTTAATGTAATTTTATGTGCCATGTCGGAACATGCCATGTCGGACGACTATTTGCGTGGAGGAGAGATGAGATGGCCACGTGGATGCCACGTCGACGAAGACCGTCTGACCCATATAAAGAGGGCATCTGGTGAAACGTATTAAAAGATGAAGGGCATTTATGTTACAAAGTAAAGTTAGAGGGTATCGCTGAGCAAATCTTAAAGTTAGAGGGCATTAGTGTAATTTTATATGCCACGTCAGAGCATGCCACGTCGGATGATTATTTGTGTGGATGAGAGAGGAGATGGCCACGTGGACGTCACGTCGATGAAAAATCGAAAAACTGGCTATCTTAGGTAAAGAGGGCATCGGGTGAAATGCGTTAAAAGATGAAGGACATTTGTGTTACAAAATGAAGTTGAAGGGTATCGCTGAGCAAACCTTAAAGTTGAAGGGCATTTGGTGTAATTTACCCAAAATCGGGGGAGAGAGATAATGAGACAAATCGAAGGAAGGGGGAGACAATCGGGTGGTGGTGGGGGCGACAACAAGCGACAGATCGACGACGATAAGTGAGAGATTGGCGGCGACAGCATCAAATGAGAGATCGACGGTGGTGGCAGTGCAGATTGGGTACAGGAGGCGACGATCGAAGGAGAGAAGAAAGAGAGGGAGGGGAGGTGATAGTGGCACAGATTGGGGAGTGACATGCGGTTGATCGGAGGAGATAAGAGAGGAAAGTGACACTCGCAAGGATCTGGGCAATGTCGACGACTCTCGCAGTCGACGATGGCAATCGATCCATGCATGGTCAACGACACTCATCAGTGATGGGAGAGGTCAAGGGGGGGGGGGGGGGGGGCGAAGCTCGGGGACGGCGATGGTGAAGGTCGGGGATAGGGTGGCGGCACTCGATGGGGAGGGAAGGAGGAGGTGGACGGTGGGCGAGGAAGAGTGGAGATGAAGGCACTCATGATCATTCGATTGGATGCAGACGATTTCATTTAGACCATTAGATCATGTGTTACACAATATTACACCTAAGAGGTGTTGCATCCCATTAATCCATATATATATATAATCTCGTTAACTTTACATAAAATAAAGAATTAGATCAATCAAATATTTCTACGAAAAGTTATGATCAAAATATCTTAAGCTTATCAAATTTAATCGATCAATCTTGGAGAAGTTCGATGAACTTAGCTAACAAACCATAGAGACTAATGCATTATATTATATTAATTAAAGGATTAATGCACCTTTTGTTATAGAGTGATGTTCAACAGATCTTAATTGTTGATTCACTGATCAAGGATTTAAATAAATAATATTTTTAAATGATGATATTTAATTATTTCTAATTAAAATAATTGAGATGCGCTCAACATTTCTATATAAGAAAAGATGCTTTGAAGATACATTAATTCCTAATTTAAAACACTTATAAAAAACCTTTAAGAAAGACATAATCTTTATTAAAATACTACTGCATGTGAAACTAAATTTTAAGTGTATGATTTACAAATTTTCTATTGCCTCTTTTGTTGTTGAAACGAAATATTATAAAAAAAATGTTGGAGAGAAGTAAGTTCATAAATAACACTGGGAAATTAGTTTTTAGCTTAGACTATTCACATGATGCCATGCTATTCATGTAACATACAGAAACAAAATGTATTTTATTAATAATTTAAGTGCTCATAGCAATTTCTGTGTATTCATATTATTAACTCTTTGTAAAGAGATTTCCATGTCACTTCAAAATAATGCACGAGCTATCATATTAAATATATCATCTTATGTGATCAGTTAATTTTTTTGAATTGTCATTTTTTTGTGAAGCTTTTATAGACTAATTTACCCCCCCCCCCCCCCCCCCCCCCCCCCACCCCCGAATTACATACAATAATAGTTGGTACATAACTGACGAAAGGTGAGATAATTAATTGAAGAACTTAAGAAATGTTTGGATTTAAAATAGGGCCGCATTAATAAATTAATTATAGTGGTTGAATAATTTTTTTAAATGAATTTACAATTATTATTGATCTGTAACAAGTGTGGGCTCATTTTGAATTCCTCCAACTCTGAATCCTTAAATTGAATATATGTAATAGGGTTAAGGGGTCGGTTGCATATATACTCGTGCACTCTTCTAATTTTTTTTCCTCAAGCTATATATTTATATTTTACGTTATAAATTTATAATGAAGTAGATCCTTTGACATTAGTTGGATTTTTACTAGTGCGTATTAGACACGATGACCGGTGGTTTAATAAATTAGGGTACATCACGCATTCCAACTCTTTTCATGATTCTGTTCAATAAATCAATAAAATTATGGCCATCGTGTTGGAGTTGGTGAATACTTCGGGACCTCTTATTTCTCACACCGGATTCGCCCACGTGAGCTTAGGGGAATCTGAGTATTACCCAATTAACAATATTGCTGACGTACGAACGAAAGGAGGGATTCGGGGGGCCCCGCCCCCCGAAGGCGGGCGGGGGTTCGGGGGCAGCGCCCCCGAAACCTAAACGGGTTTTGGACTTTTATTTAGTCGGTCCGTGTGGTTCGAATTAGATTTTTTCTCTATTTGTTTGGGTTTTAAACCCGGTTTGAAGAGGCTATTAATAGTCTAATTTTCTGGTGTAATCTGTGTGGTGACTGAAAATCTAAACAATATAGTGGAACCTCTTTGCAAGACGTAGCCCTCATCTCAAGGGTGAACCTGGGTAAATTTGTGTGTCTCCTCTATTTTTCTGCAATCTCTCTACGATCTTCTCTCCTTGTTCTCGAATTTTCCCATCAATTGGTATCAGAGCTCAAGTTGTTCGAGAAATTAGGATTTATTCGAGATGTCAGGAGGGTCGCGAATCGAGATAGAAAAAATTGATGGAACACGATTTGATCTCTGGAAGATGAAGATGCTCTGTGATCGAGATCTTTGGACGGCAATCGAGAAGGAGAGGTCAGGCAAAGAAGCGACGATGGCTGCAGATGCGGCGAAGGCTTCAGATACGACTTCCTCCAATCAGACAGATTCAAAGGCGATCGAAGAGTAGGATCGGATTGATAGAAAGGCGAAGGGTTTGATTCGACTTTGTCTCACGGATTCAATTCTTACGAATGTGATGAGCGAACCTACAGCCAGAGATCTGTGGAGGAAGTTGGAATCCCTATATCAAAATAAGTCATTGGTTAACAAGTTATTTCTGAAGAAGAAATTGTACAATCTTCGGATGCAAGAGGGTGACTCATTTTCTACTCATCTTTATAACTTTAACACGGTGATCAGTCAACTTGTATCAATCGGTGTTAAATTTCAAGATGATGATAAGGTAATAACATTGCTCTGTTCGCTGCCGGATTCATGGGACAATCTGATTGTCGTGATTGGTGACGGGGATAAAGAACTTTCGTATGAAAGTGTATGTGCTGCCTTGTTATCAGAGGAAATACGAAGAAAGGGATCAGCAAGTTCTGGTAAAAAGACGCTGGCGGCCAGAGGAAGGCAACCAGAAAGGAATCAAAATTAGAGAGGAAAATCCAAATCTCGTGGACGTTCGAAGAGTAAAAATAAGAAGGTGCAATGCTGGAGATGTCAAGAGTGGGGCCATCTGAAGCGAGATTACAAAAACAAGTCGGTTCATAAGAAAAAAGCTGAGTCAACCTCGGACAAAAAGGAGGTTGAGACAGGAGATATGTATGTGACTTCTGCATGTATGATACAGTCAGATAAGGATGTCTGGCTCATCGATACTGGTGCTTCATACCACATGACACCTCATAGACACTGATTTTGTGAATATGAGGAGTATAATGGTGGGAATGTCATGCTCGGATATGACACTACGGTTTAGATTATTGGACGTGGCAGGGTGAAGCTGAGGATGAATGATGACATGGTGAAGACTCTATCAAATGTGATACATATATCACTTATGAGCAGGTGTTTATTATCTGTTGGTACAATGGCAGATTCGGGTGTTATATTCAGTTGCGACAAGGATTCGTGCAAGATGGTCAAAGGGTCTATTGTGATTGCGCGAGGGGTTCGCTATGGCACATTATACAAGTTGTTCGGAGAGACTATATCTGTGGGCTGCGAATTTATTTCTGAAGAGGCCAAAGAAGATGAAGACAACACATGTATGCTGTGACATCAGAGATTAGGTCATATCAGTGAGAAATGACTTTCTACCATAGCATCAAGTCAGATGGTAGAAGGAGTTCCGGATTGTTCTGTGGGCTTCGGGTTCTGTGAACATTGCTTCCATGGAAAATAGAACCGAGTCAGTTTTCAACACACAGGTTCAAGAGCAACGAAGATTCTCGAACTGATCCATAGTGATGTCTTTGGACCAACTCCGACTCCATCTATTGGAGGGTCCAGGTACCATGTTTCTTTTATAGATGATTTTTTGAGATACAGTTGGATTTATTTTATCAAGAATAAATCAGATGTATTCGATAAGTTTCGAGAATTTAACGTTTTGGTGAAAAATCAATTGAGCTGCAAGATCAAGGTCCTTCGTACAGATAATGGAGGTGAATTTTGTTCAGATAAGTTTGAATAGTTCTGTGTGGACAATGGTATTGCAAGGCAGAAGACAACTCCATATACACCTGAGCAGAATGGAGTAGCTGAAAGGTTAAATCGATCACTCATAGAGAATGTCAGATGTATGCTGAGTTGGGCTGAATTGGGATAAGAATTCTGGGCAGAAGCTGTAGTCACAGCAAACTACCTGAAGAATCGCTCACCGACCTCATCAGTGAAGGATCAGACGCCTTATGAGGCAATGTTTGGGAAGACGCCAAATTTGTTTCATGTTCGGGTGTTCGGATGTGACGCATATGTTCATATACCCAAGGAAAAGCGGGGTAAGCTTGACAGTAAATCTGAGAAGAACATATTTATCGGATACAAAGAAGGGGTCAAGGGCTACAAACTGTGGAATCCAAAGTCTAGGACTATTGTTTACAGCAGGGATGTTGTTTTCCGTGAATCACGTTCCCAAGTTGAAGTTCAAAAAGGTGATGAACCTAAGAAAGTGGTAGTGCTTGAAGAAGATTTTGATTCTGAAACTTCAAAGATAGATGCACAAGATACTTCAGTTGAGTCTGTTACAAAACCGCATCAAGAGGACTCGGTTAATGAAGTTGAAAATGCAGATTCAGATGAAGACCCAGATATTGGTACTACCATACCAGTTTTCAGGAGATGGACACGAGAAAGAAGAGCACCTTTGAGATACTCTCTTAGTGCTCTGAGTTCATTTCATGCTTTGAGCATCATCGGAGAAGAACCTAGTTCTCTAAAAGATGCAATGTCTATGGATGATGCAAATCAGTGGGAGCTTGCTATGACAGATGAGCTGCAGTCACTGGATAAGAATGAAACATGGAGCTTGTGTAAATTGCCTAAGGATAGAAAGGCAATTGGTTGCAAATGGGTGTTCAAGCGAAAGCTGAAATCTGATGGGTCTGTAGAGAAGTACAAGGCGAGACTGGTAGCTAAATGGTACTCTCAGGTTGAGGGAGTCGACTATGATGAGATTTTTTCTCCCGTGGCGAAAATGACTTCAATCAGATTTGTTCTATCTCTGGCAACAGCATATAATCTTGAGGTAGAGTAGATGGATGTGAAGACGGCATTCCTTCATGGGGATTTGGAGGAAGAGATATATATGAGATAACCAGAAGGTTTTGAGATTCAAGGTAAAGAGAAGCTGGTGTGCAAATTGAAGAAGTCTCTGTATGAATTGAAACAGTCGCTAAGGATATGGTACCAAAAGTTTGATACGTACATGCTCGAACTCAAGTTTGTACGTTCAGATTCAGATCATTGTGTTTATGTGAAGAGAGTTGGAGATCAGTTTGTCATTCTTACACTGTATGTGGATGACATGTTGTTGATTGGAAACAATATAAAGATGGTGAATTCAGTGAAGAGTTTGTTGGCTAAGAAGTTTGAGATGAAAGACTTGGGGCCAACGAATTTTATTTTGGGTACGCAGATTAGAAGGGATTGTCAGAAGCGAAAGTTGTGGCTAGGACAGGAGAAGTACATAAAAGAAGTGTTGAAGAAATTTAACATGTCGGACTGCAAGCCAGTGGATACTCCTATGTCTCTAGGAACCAAACTTTCTGCAGAGCAATGCCCGAAGACGGATGAAGAAATCGAAGAAATGGACCGTGTGTCATATGCAAGTGGAGTGAGCAGCTTGATGTACGCCATGGTGTGCACGCGTCCAGATATAGCCCAAGCAGTGGGAGTCTTGAGTCGATATATGTCTAACCCAGGTAGGAAACATTGGAATGTTATCAAGAGAATTTTCAGGTACCTTCGTGAAATTTCAAATTTTTTATTGTGTTTTGAAGGTACAAGGAAAGGAAAGATGCTTGATATTGTGGGTCATGTAGATGCTGATTGAGGTGGAGACATTGATAGTAGACGGTCCACTAGCAGATATGTTTTTACATTATTTGGGGCTGCACTAAATTGGATGAGCAAGAGACAAAGCGTGGTAGCACTTTCTTCTACAGAAGCAGAATATATGGCTCTTACTCATGCTGCAAAAGAGGCCATATGGCTACGGCGGTTGTGCTTTGAGCTCGAATTTGAGCAAGGTGCTTTAGAGGTGAGATGTGATAATCAAGATGCTATTCAGTTAGCTAAGAATTCCGCATTTCACTCACGCACAAAGCATATTGACATCCAATACCATTTTATTCGGAAAAAGGTGAAAAAGAAAGAGGTCCAGCTTGAAAAGGTTGATACAACAGAGAATAGTTCTGATTTTCTGACTAAAGCAGTTACATGTGTAAAGTTTGAGTGGTGCTCTACTGCTGTCGGATTGAAGAAGAATGTTACTGGCAAGGCTCTAATTGGTGTGAAGTATCCACCAAGTGGGAGAATGTTGGAGTTGGTGAATACTTCAGGACCCCTTGTTTCTCACACCGGGTTCGCCCACGTGAGCTTAGGAGAATCTGAGTATTACCCAATTAACAATATTGCTGACGTACGACCGAAAGGAGGGGTTCGGGGGGCCCCGTCCCCCGACGGCGGTCCCGCAACGCCCCCGAAACCTAGACGGGCTTTGGACTTTTGTTTAGTCGGCCCGTGTGGTTCGGATTAAGTTTTTTCTCTGTTTGTTTGGGTTTTAAACTCGATTTGAAGATGCTATTAATAGCCTAATTTTCTGGTGTAATCTGTGTGGCGGCTGAAAACCTAAACGATATAGTGGAACCTCTTTGCAGGACGTAGCCCTCATCTCAAGGGTGAACCTGGGTAAATTTGTGTGTCTCATCTATTTTTCTGCAATCTCTCTACGATCTTCTTTCCTTGTTCTCGAATTTTTCCATCACATCACAATTTTTTCATCCAATTTTTTAAAAATTATAACAATGGGTGCTAAATTTAGATATGTTGGCAATTAATAAGTTTTGTTCTACTTCTATGTACTCATAAATTATGATTTCTTTTATATGAATACGTAAGTAACTTTTAAAAAAATACAAAAAAATGAATGTTTTATTTGATTTATGTTGCTTTAGTTTTACTACTCATGACAGTGATTGATGGAAATTGATAAGCACTCCATACTTAGAATAATTTATCAGAAGAATGATAAATTTCAGGATAGGATGATTCTCTTCTATCTGTCAATATTTTCCCTTGCAAGATAAATATTAAAAAATTAATAAAAATAATTGAATTAACTAGAAAAATAAGTAATTTTTAAGTAATAAATTATGTCGGGACATGCTAAAATGATTTGTGAGAATTTACCATATTTTATGTTGAAGAAATTAAATTTGGATTAAATTGTTGACATCTTACTCAGAGGATCTTAAATGTAATATCGAGATTCGAATCTTAGGATCATGATCAAATAATGATATACTTTTTTATGTTATAATAAAAAAATAAAAGATGTAAAAAAGTTCTATTAAACTTATTTTGAATATATTATATTATTTCACTTGCATCCACTTTCATAATGATAAAAGTACATAACAATAATATCTTTTGTTAAAATTAGTCTTTTTGTAAGTAAAGTAAAATTATAATTATTTTTAAAGAAATATTATCATTTTTATAATATATTTTTAAATAATTATGACTTTGTTTATTTATATTAAAAACATTATTGTGATTCATAATATACATTATATTTGAAATGTTTTGAAATAAATATCATTTTTTTCCAAATTTATTACCATCTTATCTAACAAAATGAACAATCTTGATACTTATAATTGTATATAACATTATGAAATTGTCATGCCTGTGATTGGCTGGAAATCACGTAGTCACACCCCACTTATTTTACCGACCACCGAGGAAGTAGAGAGAGAGAGAGAGAGAAAATAAGTAAAAATATGAATATTCCTGCAGGCCACACGATGGCAGCATCAATGGATTGGAACTTTTTCAAGTACAACATTGAAAAATATAATTTTGTATATGAATTCATTTTCTGAGTTGGCGTATTCAAATTGGCTCAGTCATATACTAAAAATTCTGCATACTGATGAATGCCATAAAATAAAACAAGTTTTATTGTAATAAGTGAATTAATTAAGTAATAATATGATTTGCCAGTCCAGAGGGGCAGACCCCTTTTGTTATGTATTGTGTGGAAACAACACTTATTTAAAGAAAACACAATAATAATTTAAGGGACTGTTGCTGATCTGTGAGTCACTGGTGAGCGTTTCTTTCTTTCTTTCCCTTTTTTTTTTCCTTTTCTTGTTTTGTGGAGAGAGATTTGAGGATTTGATGTGGCCAAGAAGTGTGCACGTGATAGATGTCGTAGTGGTCACATGCACCCCAATTGTTCACTTACCAACATCATCACAATGCTTTTTTTTGTGTTTCTTTCTAATCCAAAATAGACACTAACAATTACCAATGGATTTAGATAATTTTATATTTAGTGCTATCTAATATTGTTACTAAAATATATCTCATTAACTTTTGGAAAATAACTAGTACCAAATAGAAATCGTATATTTATGTTTCAATATGATTTGCTTGCATCCCTACTCGTGCAATCAGATTGCACCGTGCAATCAGATTGCACCGTGCAATCTCATAATTTCAGAGTCGTTAGATTGATATCATTTTAATTGAAGATAGAGATTATTTATGTTTTAGATTGTTAGATTAAAATGATACCAATTTGATAGCTCAGAAGAGATTATTTGATATATCACAAATTTTGAATGCATCTTAAGATAACTCAATATCTATATATTAAGTATTGGATATTGGAGATTTTAAATGGGTATAAAAAAATTTTAAGTGATGATATAATAATGATAATTTTTGGAGGTGATTACCACACGGCCACTAATTTTAGCATTTATAAATTTATCAATCTCGAAACTTTTGATTTCAAACGTGAAAACGATTAAATATCTCATAATAATAAACAATCGTGTTTTAAATTTTGTTGGTGAGTCAGTCATCACGGGATGTGGCATGTGATCCATATTAGAATTTAGAACTGAATCAAAGATAAGATTTCCAATTTCATTCTTACCAGACTCAATTTAAATAAAAGTATGTATAATCTGATATAGTATACAATATATTTTAAAATTGGATTATGCGAAGAAGTGTTATCAAATTGTTACAAGATTAAATATTCAAATTTCCATCTTGGAACCCCTTTTTATGCCAGTCTTTTTTAGAGCTCTACGCACCATATTTTTTTTAAACAATTATTGCTGCATATTTGTTTTCAACTATGTATTTGCTAAAAATTATTAAAACCCGGCTCTGATATCACATGAGTCCAATTTAGAACTACGCCAAATTGATGCAAGTGAAGCTTATTACTACCCAAAAAAAGAAGGTTGCGGATTGGAGTTATGAAGAATTTAACAGCATGTTTTGTATTTTTTTAATGAAACTATTTTTACCAATAATAAAAACAAAGAGAGAGAAAAAAAAAAGAATAGAGGTATTTGACTAATTTAAAATTGAATAAACAGTAGGATAATATTCTCTAAATTAAAAATGTGAAATGATTAGCTCTCACATCCATCTAGAGGTAACAATTTTAGTCAATTATCTTAATCAAATTTGATTGAAAGTAATGTTATACATACAGGCAGCATCAATGATGTGAAGAATTGACATTTGACAGGGAAAAAAAAGGAGAGGAAGCCAAAGAGCAGGATGCATCTCCTCCTCTGTACGGCAGTCTAAAAATTCACTCTAAAACGATCTGATGATAACTCTGTTGACCGCCTTCCCGTCACGTCCATATCATCAAAAGCACCGACATTTCTTCTGATTTCGTTCTTTCTACTTCCATTGTATGCTGCCTACTTTCCTCCGTTCTTCCTCCTCCTCCTCCTCTCTCCTTCTGTGCAAAACTATCAGAAAGGAAGGTGTGTGCATACATGGCATTTTGAAATATCCTCCACCACCACTCACGGCATGGCCATCATTATGTGATATTGCTGTTTCAACACCCTCTGAGATCCCTCACCTTTACGATTTTGGTTCTTGGAGTGGATTGGTAAAGACTTGAGGAATGGATAAGATCCATGAACTGTCTTGTGTAAGGGTCAAAGGAGTTGCTGGTGGTGGTGATCTTGGTGATGATGTTGGAAGCGTGTGGTGGTGGGAGATGGAGTCATTGGAGTGCATGTTTGAGTTTTTTTTTAAAAAAGGGAATTTTTAGATATGCCGTGGCCATCCATAACATAACTTGGTCTGCAATGCATTAAAACTGTCCTGTTGTGGCAGTGTCAAGCACAGTAAGGATAGAAATGAACCCATGAAGTCAGCTTATGGCATGCACATAGTGGATCTTACCATGATCTTCACATGATAAGAGTGGGAACAGGGGAAAAAATATGCACAATATGCCTCAATTTGTGAAATATCAACTAATTTGATAAAAATAAACTGTATGTTCTTGATGACAATGGCTACTTTGTCAGATTGGAAGGAAGTCTTTGCCTAATTGGTCACTGTAAATGGGCATTAAATGGCGTCTCAATCATTCAAGATATCTCTGTTTGCATAGCTCCCATCTCTTGTTGTTCTGCAGTAATTATTGCACACATCATTGGTTCATGAGCACTACATGCAACTTAAGGAAGTCGAGGCATTATGAAGGGAGTTGAAAGGTTGTGTAATTTTATCCTTCTCACTTTAGCCATTTACTGCCTTTTGAGCATTATTACTGTGGAGTACTGCAACATGATACTGCTAACTTTCTTTTTAGATTCTAATTGAATGGTAATCTTTATAGCACACATGTCTAGCACCATAAGATCATATTCATCTACTATTCTTTTATTACACCTTATGTTTTAATAAATCATTATTAGTGCACTTGCACATAAATAATAATCTTTGTTACATCATATATTTTGTTCTCAATTTTCACAAATGTTAAATCTTCTGACGGAGGAGAGGGATTCTGCAGAACTGACGAAGAGGAGAAAGGGTGAGGGAACAAAAGATCTCTCTCTCTCTCTCACACACACCTCCTCATCTTTGGAGTTCTTCAGAAACAAACACCATTTTGAACCATAGACTCAAGCACAAAAAGGTCTGAGATCTTCTCATCTCCCATTGACCATCAAAATTGATCCTTTAGCTTCTTCTACTTCCTTCTTTGATGCTTTCGGAGTCGGAATGGAGCTCTAGCCGCTGATCTTAAATTTCTGGAAGTGGCCTTTGTACCAAACTGGAAAAAAATGAGATTTTTTCTCTTGGATTTTTCCAGTTTTCTGTCTTATGCAGAACTTAGCTTTAGATCTACCAACAAGAAGACTAGTTCTTTGGGATTTGGTAATGAAGAAGTTTAGGATTTAGGGAATCTACAATCTTCGGCGCAGGAACTGTAGGATGGGCGTCTTATGTGCATGTTTACTGCAAGATCGCTTGTTGTAGTATTTATGATATACGTTTTGACAGGGAACAATGTTTTTTAGGTGAAAATTTCTGAAAAGGTGACGCCTTTGTGCTCCTTTATGTTCTTCCTATACTTCAAGGGTCTGTTTTAAGTCTTATGATGCGGGTAGTTTGAAATCTTTTTTTTTTGTGTGTCTAAAAGGCGAAAAAGATCAAGGCCTTGAGTACACAGAGTTTACTTGTTTGCTTCCTGCGATTTCTGAAGCAAAACATGGCTGCTAAGAAGAAGAAAGGGGCGATCAATGAGGAGAAGCCTCAAGAAAGCCGCATCTCCCCCTTCCCAGATGAGGTGTTGGAACAGGTTCTGGTCTTTGTTAAGTCCCACAAAGACCGCAGCTCGGTGTCTCTGGTTTGCAAGGACTGGTACACCGCAGAGCGGTGGAGCCGGACGCACCTATTCATCGGTAACTGCTACTCGGTGTCACCGGAGATGGTTGCTCGCAGATTTCCCAACATCCGAAGTGTGACCCTGAAGGGGAAGCCCCGGTTCTACGATTTCAACCTCGTTCCCCCTAATTGGGGTGCTGATATCCACCAATGGCTCGAGGTATTTGCCTCTGCTTATCCTTTTCTCGAGGAGCTCCGGCTCAAAAGGATGACCGTCACAGACGAGAGCTTGGACTTCCTGGCGCGCTCCTTCCCCGGGTTCAAGGCTCTCTCTCTTGTGAGCTGCGATAGTTTCAGCACCAATGGTCTTGCTTCCATTGCCCGCCACTGCAGGTAAAGCTCCATCATGCCTCTTAACTATTTTATTCTGTTGTGCGTTTTGTTGTTGTTTGGAACGTCTTTTATGTGGCATCCTGCATAAGAAGTTTGCTTATGATATATAGATCAACTTTGTTAGCAATGGCAATGCCATAGCTGCTCGTATAGGTTTTAGTCGAGAACTTGAGATTTATGATACAATGGAAGACTGGAACTAGCAGGAAATCTTATGAAAAGCAAGGGGAGTTTATTCGCAATATCATATTCAAGCAGTCCAGATTTCTTGTCAAAATCTGCTCCTAATATGCTTCTGTTGTAATTGACTGTAGGCACAAAGTTTTAGTATGAGTTTTTTTTTTTAAATTTCTGAACACCAGTCTTGAATCTACGGTGACAAACTTACTCCTAATTTATCTATTAAAGAAAATATGGACATGGAAATAAAACTGAATCCTCTTCAGAGGGAATCTGAACTAGCCTGAAATCTGGTGCTATTGTCATGAGGCATATTTTGATCCTGTTGGTATAAATTGCCTTCTTATTGACCTGGAAATGCTAATAAAGTAAGCTTTTGCAGTTAATACTCTAAAAAAGACGTTGCAGTTAGTTTGCTGGAAAAAATGGGTATCACATTCTTCTGGCATTTCATTTTGTCCATCCAAGGTTCTTTTCTTATCAGTCTACATATAATTTTGAACGACAATAAGATGATTAGCTCTACTTTTCATTTTATTTTTCGACCATATTTGTCTGGAAGAGTAGAAGAATATGACACCAATTTAACATTTTTAATCATCAACTGAACTTTACTAACCTTGATTACAGAAATTTGGCCGAACTTGATATACAAGAAAGTGGGATTGAAGATCTTGGTGGTAGCTGGTTAAGCTGCTTTCCAGAAAATTTTACTTCACTGGAGGCACTTAATTTTGCCAATTTGCACTCTGAAGTGAATTTTGATGTCCTTGAACGATTGGTAGCTCGATGCAAGTCTTTAAGGGTTCTAAAAGTAAACAAACATGTGACGGTGGATCAGCTAAGGAGGCTGCTTATTCGAGTTCCTAGGCTTACAGAGCTGGGAACTGGTTCATTTGCTCAAGATCACAAACTTCGATTAGATGCAGAGCTCGAAAGTGCATTTAGCAGTTGCAAGAATTTGCATACTCTTTCAGGTCTATGGGTAGTTTATCCAGCGTATCTCCCGACACTGTATGCTGCATGTTCAAATTTGACTGTTCTGAATTTGAGTTATGTATCTCTGCAAAGTACAGAACTAGCAAAACTTCTAGCAAATTGCCCACTTCTTCGTCGATTATGGGTAATTTTGAACTTTCCTCTCCTTTTCATCTTGAATAATTTCTTCTTCCAAGAAAGATTGTTAGATTTTAGTATCTCGTTGGATATTTAACTTATTTGTAAGTATTCACTGTTAGAAGCAACTGCTTGAGACGCAAACCTTTTTAGACTCAGATTGTCAGCTCCCCTAAAAAAAACTCAGATTGTCAGCAAACCTTTTTAGGGTTGGTGTAAGAGAGAGCACTAACAAACATTGAAGGGTAGCTAAAATTTCCATTTTGTTAAGACTCAGATTGTCATTTGTCAGCATAAATAGAGCTGAAACAAAATCAACACTAACTGTTGTTATCCTGTTACAAGGGTGGGTGTAACAAAGAGCACTACCAAAACATTGAAGGGTAGATAAAATTTCCATTTTTTTCCTTCAAAACGTTTATTGCTGATGTTGTCATTGCCAATGAAAAACATATGTAGTTACTGCTGATTTCTTACTCGAGCAACCTTTCTTTTGGCTGCTTCATTTCCTCTAGTTTATAATGAATAAACTAGTGGGATAAGGCTTTGTTGTTGTTGTTGTATAATGAATAAATTGTTTTAATGACCAATTCATTCAACTCCTTTTCTTGCCTATCTCCAAAGTTGTGGTTTGCACACCTTTCTACGATTTCTCCTGTCAACTCCCTTTGCCTTGCCTACAGTAAAGCACAACATGCTTATTGTATTTGACTGTTGTATGCTTATTCTCCATTCAACTTGTATATGTTTTGTTGAGTCTAATAGCAAATGCTAAGCAGTTTGTGGATCATTTGCTTTCTTTATCTTCATTATTCAAAACAAAAATAATTTTTAAGTATTCAAGTATGACATCTTTGTTCTTTCACATGCACATTATTGTGCTGATTGACATGGTAGTAGCCATCTCCAGTCTGAGAATTGTCCACGAAGAAAATAACACCAGCTCTATTGTCTCCCCATGACCTCACATATGTATCTATAAAAAGGGTATTTTTTTTTAATTATGATGTCGCAGTTTCGATGCCTATTAAGTAAAAGGGCTATTAAAAAATCTCAACTTGGTAATAATGGTTGCACCCCAACATTCTTTCACCAGCATGGAGAAAGAAAATAAGAGTTCACCAGCATTGAGAAAGAAAATAAGAGTTTTGAAAGAACTGATGGAACACTTTTTCACTTGTGATGCATTATGCTAATTTTTTTATAGGTTCTGGACACAGTAGAAGATAAAGGACTTGAAGCTGTTGCTTCTTGTTGTCCTCTGTTAGAAGAACTCCGGGTGTTTCCTGCAGACCCTTTTGACCAGGAAGCTGTGATGGAAGGAGGTGAAAGTGGTGTTACTGAATCTGGATTCGTCGCAGTTTCTGAGGGCTGCCCCAAGCTTCATTATGTTCTTTTCTTCTGTCGGCAGATGACTAATGCTGCAATTGCAACAGTTGTACGCAACTGTCCTAATTTCACTCACTTTCGTCTTTGCATTATGACAATGTGCGAGCCTGATTATCTGACCAATGAACCCATGGATGAAGGCTTTGGTGCTGTTGTCAAGACATGCACAAAACTCCAGAGACTCGCTGTTTCGGGTCTTTTGACAGATCGAGCATTTGAGTATATTGGCACATATGCTAAGAACCTTGAGACCCTCTCAGTGGCATTTGCTGGTAGAAGTGATAAAGCCATGCAGTGTGTCCTACAAGGATGCCCTAAGCTGCGGAAGTTGGAGATAAGGGATTGTCCGTTCGGCAACACAGCACTTCTCTCAGGTCTCGAGAGATATGAGTCTATGAGATCACTGTGGATGTCCGCTTGCAATGTGACAGTAAATGGGTGTCGGATCCTAGCTAGGGAGATGCCAAGGTTGAATGTCGAGGTAATTAAGGAAGAGGATGATGAGGAACATGCTGAGAAAGTTTATGTCTACCGGTCAGTTGCAGGTCCTAGAAGGGATGCCCCTCCCTTCGTAATGACCCTTTGATGATCATCTGATACATAGTATGCTCCTTTCTATTCTCTCAAAAGTAATAAGAATCTTAAATGACAAACGAGAAGTGCTACTTCCCTCAGAAGAAAAAGAAAAGTGCTACTGTGTACAGTTTCAATGCAAAGTCTAGTAGTATTTTGTAGTACTATGTTCCTGTTAGCCAGAACAAGGCAGTGCTTTTGAATTACAAAAGGGGTTTACATTTTTCAATTGTTTCAGGATTATGGATATTTCACATGTTCTTTGGTTGTGGAATGATAATAATAGGAACAATGTTGCAATTTTGTACAATTTATAATTAGGAAATTCTTTTGGGTACTTCATTCATGCTTATCACACAGAATTAGTAAAAAAGAACTTTACTCATGCTTATATGCTTTTTGTATATTCTTGCTTTCTTAGGAAAAAAGATGAATTAGTCCATCCATATGTTTCTTTCGAGATATAAGAATGTTTTATTTGGAAAAAGGGGATCTGGCGTTTTGTGAAGAACAGTAACATTGTTTTTCGTAGTTAATCGTGCAAGTGAACCTTCAACCTTTACAAGATGACATTCTAACCTGCAAATTTTTAATTTTTCAGGTTTAGAGGAGACTTGTTAAAGAGGAACTCCATAGGTGAATGTAAGCTTTACTGAGAATGTGAACCATTACATGAATGTCATTCTAGTTCTTTTAGCAAACATTAAATTGTAAGAGCACAAAGGAATCCCTAGACAGGAGAAAACTTGTGCCTTTCAAATGACTCAGTGGCTATCAACTGACTGGCTAATTTCAAGACCTCTGATGACCCCTAAGGAGTAATCTTGCTAGGCTGGTAACATGGTACTGAAATCTTGCATCCAATAGAGCTCCACATTCATTCAAGAAGAAGAGCACACTTGCAGAATATAATTCCTAACATTTATCTTCTCAAGTAATCATGTTGACTCAGTGGGATCCTTGACATCAAAATCATCTGCTTAATTTACATCATGTATGTTCTAGAAAACATTGCAGCATGCAAGAGACTACTGTGATAGCTAATACTTCTACAATTATTAGCTATTGTCTAATGCTTATCCTGATTTCATGAAGAGAAAGGTTACTGTGAAGGCAAGCTGAAGTTTGTTTTTTAAGAAAGAGATGTGGAATTGCTGGTACCACATCAGTAGAAGGGCGAATTTTTTTGGCTATCAGTATCCTAAAATAGGCAAATGATATAGCCCTTCTGGTATGAGATAGATGTAGGCCCTCCATTGGTAGATGGAACATGAACCTGTAATTAACTCCCATGTGCTCCCCTTAGATTAATCGCATTGTCACCTACATGAGAGTTCATGTTCTCTTTGTACCGTTTCTTATGGCAGTCTCTCTCCTGATCTCCTAGGGACAGGAGGATACTGTTGTGTAGTTTATTATCTAGTTCCAATTCTTAAACTGAACTTTTCATCAGTTGTGTATCAGATTACAGTTTATGCATTTCAAGCAACATCTGTTTTCGTCCTACCTTGTTGGTTCTATGTTATCAATGTTATGAGCATGTTAGGTAGCAACAAGTATTGTGTGAGATGTTAAAAGATGCTTTAACAGACTGCTCTGTAATTTAGTCACTACCAAATGTCAAGTTCTCTGGTGTTTGCTGAGGATGGTTTGAGAAGCAGTACAACTGGTTAGTACTTAGTAGTTGGAATGGGAATCAGACACTGGCTCACATTAGAAATACAAGTAATCAAAGCTGCTGGAAAATTGATCAGTGAAGTCACACATAAAAAAGGAGCATATGAACAAGGCTATTAGCTATTGACTACCTTCTAAAACAGACAGATGCTAATAGCAAAGGTGTTCTCCTCCTCCTCCTCCTCCTCCTCCTACTACTACTACTATATTGAAATAATAATAATAATAATAATAATAATAATAATAATAATAATAATAATAATAATAATAATAATAATAATAATAATAATAATAATAATAATAATAATAATAATAATAATAATAATAATAATAATAATAATAATAATAATAATAATAATAATAATAATAATAAAGGTGTTGCATTCTGTTTTAAGTTTTGCACTGTTCTGATTAACACTCTGGTTAATCATCCTTTTTTCACCCTAAAGAAAAGGTTTTGCACTGTTCAGTTGAAAGGTTCTATCATCCAACGCACAAAGTCTTGTGTTCCAACTATTACATATCGTCACAATTGCTATCGTCTTCGTTGGGTATGAAACATACGAATCTGGTAGACCTACATGCATGTGTTTTGGTTATAACTATCATATTTTATCATGTGGTGTAAATCTATACTGGTTGTGTTCTGGACCTTTTGGTAGGTGGGCGGGAGTTATCTGCTTTAACAATCGCAGTGTGAAGACAAATGCTTAGTATTTAATATGGGCAGGCTGACATGATTTTTTTAAATATGATGTTTCCTTCAGATGAGTTTTAGTAATCCTACATTTATTCATGTTCTAGCTTGTATTCGGCTGCACAAGATGCATTGCATAATGGAAACTTGGAAAGGCAGTTTGCTTTAAGGTTACCAGTTTTTCCAGTTACTGGCAACAGTGTGAAGATTCAAGATCAAAATAAAACTTCATTCTCCTCGTTAGGTTTCCCATGCTTAAGATCTTTGACCAAACAATGACACAAAACTTTCATTGTATTTGTCGGGGTTCGAGTTCTTAGTCAACTAACTCAATTCCGGACTCAAGACCATTTTTACTGTATCAACCCGATTCTCCTAAGTCCTAACACAAGCTTCATGGTCTTGATCCTGGAAACATTATATTTCATATCCGCTGGCAGCTGCAACGACCATATATAAGTATCTAGGACTCATCCTGGTTGTTCAACAGTCACAAAGGTGCAGTTCCACCTTCTCCCTCTGCCAATTTGTTTTCTACTTGTTTATGACCGCATTCGATCTTTCCTTATCGCTCTCCTTGTTTTCTTCTTCCAAATGGCGACATTTAAGTTTCGTACTTGGTACCAGATGATGAGCATGAACAATTAATGTATCTTGAAACCACTCCATGTAGAAGGAGCTGGTCCTGTTTCTGACGAGAAGAGCCTTTCTTCATATGTCCGTGAATGGTGATGATTATTAAAGCAAACTGCAAAATGCAGCTTTCTCCATCGTATATGAGGACGTGTTAATTCCCTGGTCCTTACATTAATGCTTCCCATTGACTTGTTTAATCGTGCTGGCCGAGTCAATAAATGGTTGCAGCAAATCGTCGTTTTCAAACTGCTAATATGAAGAAGAATGCAGCAAAAATAAACAGGACGCCTTCCTACTCATCTTCTAATTCATTACTACAGCACCTTCTCGCAACTGTTCAAGTACTGATAACAGTTTTGAAGTTTTCAGATTTAGTCCCATGCATGACATCTGATTCGAGAAGAAACAAAAGCTGAGACTGTTAACAATTGCATTATGGAGAATTACGGCCATGGAGTTGTGCCTGCAGAGCATTTTGTTGGTTGTGTCATCAGTCATGTGTGTTGTGATCAAGGGCCCCAAACCAACAACTACAATGCACCAATGGCAGAGTGCCAGAGAGAAACCAGGATGCCTAGACTACAGCCACATTTTTTGAGAGGTCACATGGAGAAACAGCCTTGTATCCCTTCCCCGTGCAAGATGTGGCTTAAAGAGTGATCTGGCTGAGTGATTAATTAGTTTGATTGTTAGGATTAGGGGATGGAAACAAACATAATTAAGACAGTGCATACCTTTTCTGAACAGATAACATAAAAAACTTTCCAAGGTTCATTGGCCCTTTTTATTGATCATAGTAGCCCTCTTGACAAATGTTACATTTTAATGTGTAATGTACTGCATGCACTCTCTCTGTATGCTCTTTCTACTCCACATATAAAAAAAGATCACCTCCTTTTTCCTTTTGTTTCTGGCCGAGGAGCCCACGAGTTCATGTTTGCATTTCTTCCATCTTTGTTTTTGACATGAGTGGAAATGCACTTTTTGCTCTCTCTTTCAAAAGTATAAATAGGGGAATCTGGTTTGGGAAAAATATTCCAAGATAAAAGCGTCATTATTGAGACATGAGAAAGTAAAATTTTAAAATTCCAATCCTCAAATTGGAGTTAAACATAAAAAAAAAAACGATAAGCAATTTATTTATATCTCAGTAAGTAGAGTCACTCATCCAATCCTCACGACGTTAAAAGTTATGTAATGATCAGAAAATCGATCCAAAATGATAAGCAATTTGAGTCTCTATCAGAAGAGAAAATAAAAGAAAAATGCAAGATAGGGTTTCCGAAAATGATTCTTGCTCGAGAAATTCTACACGATTTAACATTTAACTAAATTTGTTCTTCAAATGTAATTGTCACACATTGAAATAAAAAAATAAAGAAAAAACATAACAAGGTCCCTATCCAAAATGTGACACCACAGGGGCCAAAGTAGCACATCCAAACAAAGCCGCTCACATGGGGGGTTTTGAGGTCTCCCCCAGCTAAGAATTTTGGCTATGGCATGCCCTCGGTGGTGATGCTACGCCATGCCATGCCATGCCAGTGTGGTCCATCTCTCTCTCTCTCTCTCTCTCTCTCTCTCTCTCTCTCTCAGTAGTAGAGTCGTAAGATCGTAGCTCTACACGCTGAATGCTCCCATCCGATATTTTGTTGTTACTTTAAGACCAACTGCATTAAAAAGGCTGTATGCCCTCAATCAACCCTCATGCTCGAGTGGTCTGTGCAGAGGTTTCTCTCTCCACGGGCAGATATGTTTTACTCACGAAGCAATTCATCATTGACTCATTCATCCATCAACGGCGGTACATTCATTTTTTTTTTTGGAAAAAAAATATTGTTTAATTTCCAGCCTCCGTAAAAATTTGCAAGCATGATTCATGTTGAACCTTGTGGTGCTACTCTCGAGGCATTCATGGCAAAAGCGTTATGAGCATGATAATAATTAAATGCTCGGTAGTTGGCTTTGGAGGACTCAATAAATTTTCGGATGGTGATACTTCGTTTCATGATTCCTACTAAAAAGTCCCTACCGTTACCAACTTTAGGCCTCCTCTTTTTTTTTTTTTTCTCTGGGATTATTTTCGACATCTAAAAGTATACATGTGTTTATTTCTAACTTGGAGCAAAGATAATAATTATTACTAAGCTTGATTGTGCGACTACAAGTTGGCAGGGGTTCTGTGAAATTTTTAAATGTTAGTAATTCTAATAAGCTCTTTGATTTCGAATAATTCGGATGTTATTAACTCTAAACATGAGATACTTCGGATATAAAAAATAGTATAGTTATATTTTTTTATTAAAATATTATGAATATAGAAAATTATTATTAAAATTTTCACTTACGCGAATGAAATTAGCCGTGCTCGATAGTGGAATAAGATTCAACTTATGAACAATGCCTAGTTATTAACATTGTGCGTGAGTTGAATTATCGACACCACTTTCTAAACATCGAATGAACTGACAATTAAAAAAATGCAAAATATTTTTCCCATGGTGCAATTTTATAACTTCATTTGTATGCATGGTTGTTTGGACCGGACCGGACCGGCCGGTCCGACCGGTTCAACCGTCGACCGCCACTCTGGGCGGGTTTGGTTCGACCCCAAAACCGGATTAGGATTCAGACCGTTTCGAACCGGTCAAGACCGGTCAAAACCCGCCTAAAACCGGGTTGAACCGTTGAACCGGCGGTTTTGCAAGAACCGACCAGTCCAAAAATTGAAAATATCTTGAAATAATGTGGACACTGAGTTTTGAACTCAAGACCTCCTGAAACCAACTTATGTGTATATACCACTGTGCTATATTTATTTATCTGAATGCCAAGTTATTTTATATTATACAATGGTTATCATCAGTCATTTATATAATTATTTTGTTTGATAAGAAATTTTATAATATTTTAAATGTCAAAAATTAAATATGAAAAGATTAGTTACCTAATTAAATTAAAAAATAGAAACTACAATAATCTTTCTAGTTTAAGTAAAGTTAAATTTGAGAAAATGAATTTGTAAATTGTAATTGAATATATTAAAATCACATAAAACTCATATCAATAGTTAAATATGTCACATTTGATTTTTTAATTTTAATTAAAATGATTTAATCATATGTACTTTGTTGTAGAAATATATTAATTATTGATAAGAATATATAAGTATTATAATTTATCTTTTTATATTATTTTATTAATATCCGGTCCGACCGTCCGGATTAACCGGTTCGACCGGTCCAACCTGACCCGGAGACTTATCCGGGTCGATGTCCGGTCCGGATCTTACAACATTGTTTGTATGGATGGTTCCATCTAATTTGTGCCACTTGATAATTTTATCAAGTGTTATGATTGGCAATGGATGGTGTAGACTAAATCATATACCAAAGGGTCTAGGAAGATATAGTTGATGCCTATCATTAGGATTTGGTGACCTAGTGGCTTGACATTCGTTTCATCATTTTTGGTAAGTATGGAAAGATTTTAGAAGCACATTTACACTGAAAAGAAAAAGGAGTTAATTGTATGTAATGCAAAAATTTTGGAAACCAATATAATTTTGCGCTACTATTCATTTTACTTTCTTCTCTTGAAGCATGCAAGTGATCAACCACAACAAATTAAAACTAGTTCTAAAGAAATGACAGTTCTTACAAGTTCCAAAAGCATAGAAATTGGCTTAGCTTAGATTATACAAATATTTTTTTCCCTGGATGATTTTTGGACCTTTTTTATTTATACAAATTTACTAGTAATCATATTCTTATATATATTAGATATTAGCTAACAGAATCTGAATGTGTTACTGTACTCAGATCACCCATCATCATGACACCATGATCCTACTTTTTTTTTCTTCCCTAATTTTTTGCTTGACTAATTCTTCCATCCCCAAAGACTGAGAACACTCAACTGTCTTTCTGATCTAAAAACCTCTTTGCTTCTTTACTGACCTTGTTTCTGATCATCACACTGTGCTAGTGCTAGTGCTGGTGAAGCAGGCAGGCAGGCAGGCGCCTAACATTCTTTTTCACTCCCCCCAAATTTTCATGTTCTCTGAAAAACATATCTTTAGACACCTCCTCTGTCTCCACCACTGTTACCAGAATCCCCAGCAAGCTCCCATGGCTTATCCCAAAGGCCTCGAATTGCCCATACTACCCTTCCCTCTTTGGCCCCATCTGATCCCCTCAGGCTCAGGAACCCTATTCTCAGGGTCATCCAAATAATTCCCACTGGCACCAGAATCCAGTTAACTCAGGGTGGTAAACCGAAAAGGATACCTGTTAGATATACATTACAGACAATATACTTCCACGCCACAGTCACAGACGTCCTCTTCTTTCTCCTCTTCTTCTTTCTTCCTCCTCCGATTCCATCGTTTTCTGCTAAAAGTTTCTTTCAGGTTTGATTTTGCAGCTGCAACTAACAGAGGTTCGTCTCCGGTGACGGGGCGCCAGCGTCAGTGGCAGGAAGATGATTCAAGTCTCATGAATCCTGAGATGAAAGAAGAGGGGGAAGGAGGAGGAGGCTCAGAGAATTCGCTGCAACCTGAAGGAGGAGAACTCGGTCTGCAGCAGACTGCGGAGCTCGTCAGCGCCTTGGTGTCCTCCTCCTACTCCGCCAGATCTTTCCCCGTCAAATGGCAGCTCATACGGGAAAAGCTCGAACAGCTCGAGGCCTCCCTCACCGCGGCGGCCGCCTGCTCCGTCTCCGGCGGCGACTCAGCGCTCTCCGAGCTCTTACGGAACGTAGCGTCGACGGCGGAAGATGGGCAGGCGCTCGTCCGCAGGTGCAGCGGCGAACTCTACACCGGCGGGAAGCTGCAGCTGAAGAGCGACCTCGACGTCATGGCCTCCAGGCTGGAGCTTCACATCAAGCGCCTCGCGGAAGTTTATGCTTCGGGGGCCCTGACGCACGCCCAGGCGATGATCGTATCGCGACCGGGCCTGGGGGCGTGCCGGGAGGACATGAGGTTCTACGTGAACGATCTCTTCGCGCGGCTAAAGATTAGGGACGCGGAGATGAGAACGCGAGCGCTGGTTGCGCTCAACGAAATCCTCCACGAGGACGAGAAGTACGCCAAGATTGTGGCCACTGAGACCATCGACGGCGTGAGCCTACTGGTGAGCTTTCTGGAGGTCGAGGATGAGCGGGCTCAAGAGGAAGCCGCTGAGGCTGTCTCGCTCATCGCAGGGTTCGATTCGTACAGAGGAGCTCTCGTCATGGCGGGAGCCATATCGCTGCTGATACACGTATTGGAGACCGGAAGCCAACTGGCCAAAGAAAGAGCGGCTCAAGCCCTGAAGAAGCTGACGGAGAATTCGGACAATGCGTGGTCAGTCTCAGCTCACGGCGGCGTGTCGACGCTGCTCAAGATCTGTAGCGATCCCCGGAGCGGCGAGGAATTGATACGGTCGTCCTGCAGCGTCCTAAAGAGCCTCAGCAGCGTAGAGGAGATCAGAAAGTTCATGGTGGAAGAAGGCGCGGTGCCCGTGATCGTTAAGCTCTCGAGGTCGCCGGAGGAGTCGTCGCAAATCCAGGCCATAGAGTTCTTGACAGTGTTGGCCTGCGAAGACGAGGCCATCCAACAGAGGGTCCTCAGAGAAGGCGTGGTCGGGTCACTGGTCCAGGTCCTCGACCCGAGCGCACCTCATTCGTCCAAGGCCAGGGAGGTGGCCCTCAGGGCAATCGAAAACTTCTGCTTCTCCTCGCAGAGCTCCATGAGCTTCCTGATGAACTCCGGGTTCCTCGACCGCGTCCTTTTCTTCCTCCGGAACGGCGAGATATCCATACAGGAGTCGGCGCTCAAGGCCGTGTCGCGCCTCTGCGCGCTGTCCGAGATGACCAAGAAGGCAATGGGGGACGCCGGCTTCATGCCGGAGCTCATGAGGCTGCTGGAGGCCAAGTCATTCCAGGTCAGGGAGATGGCCGCCGAGGCCCTCTGCGGCATGATCTCGGTCCAGAGGAACCGCAAGCGTTTCGTCCAGGAAGAGCACAACGTGCACGTCATCCTTCAGCTGCTCAGCCCGGAGGAGGAGCGGTCGTCGACCAAGAAGTTCTTGCTCTCGGCCCTCACGTCACTCGCCGAAAGCAACAGCGTGCGCCGCAAGATCGCGTCCTCCGGCTACGTCAAGTACTTGGAGAAGCTCGCGGAGACCGACGTGACCGACGCCAAGAAGATTGTGAAGAAGCTGTCGGGCAACAGGCTGCGAAGCATATTGACCGGGATGTGGAGCTCATAGGCCATCAGTTTTGATTCCGCCATTGCTCAATACTCCTCCTAACCTTCTGTTTAACTCACTCCTCAGATATGTTCGTACCTTCTTCTACAGCTGCTGCTTAGTTTCTCTTCTTTTTTCTTCCTCGTCTATTGTGACAGTACTCCCTTCTTTTTTTTTCTTTCTTGTAATTGTGCGAAGGAAAACTTTAGACACATGGAAATCGAAGTGTTCATTCTGCATGTAAATGTGATGTTGTATGCGTATTATTATTATTATAACATCAATAAAAAAGCACTTCTGAGTGCCGCCATGGCTGTTCTTCACCAGTCCTCTTTAAGTGAGAAGAGGAGAGGAGAGGGGAGAGAGAGATTGGTTCTTTTACAGGTCTCCTCACAGGCCTACTTTGCCTGGCCTGAACATAATAGTGTGGAATCTTATCCCATTGTTCTCTTTCCTCATCAATCGATCTTTATGACAACTCAACTGCGCCCAGCAGCAGGAATCTAGACACACCCCATCCAGAGAGAGAGGCGGTCTGAGATGCTTGTGCTGGTGGGTCTCGCCAAAGTTTGTTGCCACATATTTTTAGTACCGCCAGATGGACTTCACTGACAGCAGTACACATGTACATGGAAGATGGAACTAATTAATCTAGTAACCTCCCTTAAATTACATTAGAATCATTTCCATGATTCGATTTCTCTGCTCGAAAGATTGCCCTCTACAGTCTACACGGCCTTGCTTTCCTGCTGATATCCTGTAGGCAGCCAAAAGAAGGCCGTGCCTATTGAATGCTGCAACTTCACCTAATTATTGAATGCTTCCTGAAATTAAACTTTGCATTGCAGGTTTCTCAGAAGCATATATTTAATGGCTTTCTAGCTGTAACAAAGAGTAATGGACTCAGACACATGTTCCTAGCATCTGAAAACTGTCCATAATTTCTGGCACTGGTCTTCTTCTTCCAACTTCCACAGCCAAAGCGTGCACTAGTTAAGAAACTGTGCAGCTGGCATTGATTCATGTTAGCATGATCAGCAATAAATTCTCCCCCGCAGAATGGAGAAAAATATATCTTACTCATAACAAGCCATCGATGCATGCAACCGATATAAGTTAAATGCAAAAGCTAATGATCCGCTTCTTAATTATTTGTGTATATATATAGTGATTGACATGAGAGTGTGGAGATTTGGTATTAGCTTTGATTGGAGATGAAGGCAGTGTCGGCACAGAGAGGGCTGATGGGGACAATATCACATGCCCAGTTCCACTAAA
Source organism: Pontederia crassipes (assembly GCA_030549335.1). Classification (NCBI taxonomy): domain Eukaryota; kingdom Viridiplantae; phylum Streptophyta; class Magnoliopsida; order Commelinales; family Pontederiaceae; genus Pontederia; species Pontederia crassipes. Next base: position 25,255,095 of record CM060189.1, on the reverse strand, counting down.
CTGATCAGACAAATTACGCAAAGTGTGCAGGTATGTGTCCCCCATCCCCAGAAGGTTTCTACACTACTCTTGTACCGGTACAATACATTGCTAGGTGTTTGTGCCATTAATACGTGGCCTCTGTATGTATTGCTTTGATATATGCACGTAGTTGGCTCCATCCCTGGTGCATGTGAGCACGATGCAGAAGGATTAATTATGAACTGCAGTTGCCTCAGATCGAGTGGCCTCGTACATGTGAGATTGATAATTGTGGTCAGTGGTCACACATGTATATACACTTGGACGTCCAAGTATACGTAGCAATTGATTCAGTATACAGGTAATAAGAAACATGAACTCTGAAGAGCTCGTTCACTGTGGGGTGGCCGAACGTGATCGAGGTCTAAGAGCTGTACGTAGTTAATGAGCTGAAGGAAGTCCGTAACGTGAACTCTGAAGCCATTCATCAGATCATCAGCTCAGCTTGCAGATATGAGATATTGTAACCTCTCAAATTGTGGTAAAATTTAATGAGGGATAATGATCTTCATCAAAATCTTAACTTTGATTGATTCATTGAGCAAAATACAACAATTACGGAAGGCTTTAGAAATAAAATTGAAATATCGAATGAAAAGAAGTCCAATATTATTCCAGAAGATAAATGGAATCTCAACATGGACCAAAGCTAGAACTCTTTATAACATTTGTTACAATTTAATGGTTTGTTAAATGTAACGTATGACAATAGTGGACATTGGATAACTCACGATCATCCCACATTTACATCATCATCACAAGTGTTTAGTGTTGCTTTTGGCTCATCCTGATCTCACTGATTGCATACAGAATTAATGCAGATGAAATAATATCCCGTGAATTTTACAGTCAAATTGGTGAGTAGTGAATTAATTGAATAAATGAATCAACAATAGGTTAACCACAAAATTAAATTATATAACAATGTATCAGCTCAAATATAATCAGTAAAAAATTATTGATAACACTAAATCAAATAGTAATGAAAAGGATGATATATAATACATATGTTAACCTAATAAAAATCAGTAAAATAAGAGTTTAATCCTAATATCACTCTCAATGAATAAACAATATAAGAAGTTATTTTTCGACTAGTAAATCAACAATGAGAAAAAAAAAACAATGATACATGATCAATATCAATGAAAGAAATAGTAGTTCAAATAATTCGATAAGTCACTGTATAAGAAAATTAGTTAAAAAAGTTATCACTAAGTTATTTTACATTGTGTTTTGAATCAATTCTTAGTTTCAATGCTCTAATAATAAAAGTTATGTTCAACTTTTGAGTTTTTGATATTTTTATATAATATCACTATTCGATGGCTCTATTACATGAGGTGACATGAACTCTCATAATTGGTCTATGATTGTATACATCACAAGAAATGTTATTGTTCAATGAAGGATGCATCATATTAACAACCGTGTAAATGAAGACATGTCTGAAATAATGCCTCGAACCATCCAATGAATAATGTTATGCAATGAACTCTTATCAATCGAACTTTTATATTTAATTAATTAGGTTCTCATATTCGCTCATCTGGAACTTTCATCATAACTATGCAACAAAATCATAACGTGTCAACACCTCTTTTAAGTTAGTAAGATCAGTAGGGTTTAAACTTAAAATTAATCAATGCAATGAGGAAGATCAGTTGAGATCAATGAAAGTTTGACTATTATAAAAAAAGGGTGGAAAATCAACATAAGGTAAGTTTTTGGACGTCCAGATTTAAATCGTTGAAAATTTTCTGAACGTCCGATGAGAAAAGTGGCATCCAGAGTATAATTTTAGACACCCAAACATGGTTTCAATTGTCCACCTTTTATAGTCAAGAAGATTAGTATATGAATATCCAAACATTTAGATCAAGTATCAGTCGTCCATTCATCCATTCTTCTATTCAACACTTTATATGAAATTAGTAGCATTGATTCAAACGTACTCTCGCTTATGTTCGATCCTCCAAACTTGGATTAAACATCTGTTTCAAAGATCGGTTGTTCGATCCTTGCAACGAAAAAACACATCAAAATAAAGATTGCAAATTCGATCGGGTATTAACTTTGAGTTACATAACACCATTTTAACATGGATTATTCATATAATAACTTTATTGATAACAAAGGAGTTAACATTTTACTTTCACATATCAGTCCTTTAAGTCAACCCATGTATTATTGTTTATAGGATCCATCATTTATAAACTAACCAAGGAACATAGCACTCGATCCTTTATTCTTTGGCATTATCGTTGTGACTACAACATCTATGATTAACATTACGACGTAGGTGTGAAATCATTATAGTTCATACGTGGGTCATATAATGTAAGCATTATAGTCAATACACGCTCAGTTGTTGTCATCATTAATCTTTCATTATCATAGCCATCATAAAAATAATATGAACTAAAGGAAATCAAATATTATCTCAATAATTCTACAATGATCATTATGCATCACACCTAGATACACAATCACCCAATCCAACAAGGGCATCACTCAAATCATATAACAAATTTGAATTTAGTTACATCAACCTATCCCAACCCGATGAGGGTTCGGGTCGGGTACGAGTTAGGATTTTCCAACCTGATTCGACCCGACCCGACCCGATGACCCGACCTTTTAATTATTTTTTACTTAATTTTAGCCTTATACTTAATTTAAAATAAAAAAAAATAAAATATTTTAATTATGAAAATAATGTTCAAATATTCAGAAATCATACTTTATATTTTATAATAGTTATTAACTATTTTTTATATTAAAATAAATATAAAAAATAAGACAAAAATTTAAAAAAAAAGAAAAAAGGGTGGTCGAGTGACCCGACCACCCGTTGGATTTTCTGCCCCAAGAGGTGTTGACCCAACTCAACCCGATCAATTTTGGTCGGGTCAGATCGAATTTGTTCGCGGGCCGAGTCGTGAACACCCCCTATCAACCTATAAAATCACTACTACAATTAAGCATGTAATTTCTAATGCATGATTCATTTTTAACAACCAACTTAATTCTTCTTAGTTATAATATCCCTTAAAACTTAATAGCACTCCAATAGTAATAATACATAGACTCATGGTCTATCGTTAGGGAAAAAAGAGATTGAAATGGAGCGTGAGCTCATGCTCTACTGATAGGGAAAAAAGAGATCTTCGACCATTCATTTTCTTTCTCACATTCATCTTCGCTTCTTCTCTTCTTTTAAATTTGTCGGGCATGTTTTTCTTGATCTCTTCATATGTGATATGACATTCCATATTTGCATCACATTTCACATGCTCCAGAACTTATTTCATGAAGAGCATGCTGAGCACGCTGCACGCCATGATTTCTGCACTAAATGATAATTGACCTCAGTAAAGTCAAAACTCAAAATTGAAGAGGGTATATCTTTTCAGATCATGAAAAAATATCAAAATAGCTAACCTTTGGGAATCCAACGAGTGTACTTGCAGTTAAAATTGTTCTCTGAAGAGTGCTAGTCTAGTAGTCCATATCTAATTATCTATGATACATATAGAGCAAAATAACGTCGGACACCACCATCTCCTCCTATAATATTTTTTTTGTCAAAGTACATTATACATTTTAGCTATACAATAACTATAAGACCCACCATTTGATTCACTATTCACAACTTCTTATCATTTATATGATTCAAAATTAAAGAGTAAAGGCATGTTGAATGAAAGAAAAAGAGACCATTCGACTTGGGCATCAATCCTAAAAACATCAAAATGTGACCTAATGACTGAGATGAGATGGAGATGGTGATCTTTTTTTACCGGTAAGAACATGGTTGAGAGAGATGCCAGTGCTGTGGAACACTTGCTTCATGGGCTCCAGGGGATTTGGTTGCTCGATTGGTGTCATCGAAGGAGGAGATTGAGACGGGCTGACGACGACAAGCAGGGGCAAGCAGTGACGGCGAGGGCGAGAGGACCAGAGGGCTGAGGACTTGATGATAAACAGCGACGGGGAGAGGCTTCCAAGCTTCTGTTGTTATGCACGTTTCTGCGAGGCGCGATGATCAATAGTAAATGTCTTGGCATTTCTACGTGAGGGCTAGCCGGCCAAGAGCTGGCCGACGATCGGTGGCCAGCGAGTGGCGACGAGAAGAGTTAGGAGCTAGGACATAGACAAAATGCCAAAATCGTGATTCGTTTCATCATAGTTCAGTTCAAGGTTCACTGGTTCAGGGCACTAGAGCTGTAGGGTAGGCTTCAACAGCGGTTCAACACTTCAAATTGTTCAGCAATTCGGACGACTCTTTCACAATTCACACTCTTACTTCAGCAGTTCGATTCAACTGAGATAAATTTGATTCGTATCTAACGGTTCGAGTTGGATCCATCCGGGTCCAAAAACATGAACCTGAACTCGACCGGAAACTAGTGGGGTTCACTTCGGAACGGGTCAGGACCCGACCATGGATTCGAACTGACCCAATCAGTAATGGGCTAGTTCGGTTTAACGAGTTCACCGGTAAACACCCCTACATCAAGCCCATTGAATTTCTTGAATCTACTAGCTTGTATTCAAGAATTCAGTTGGTGAACACTATTCTATGAATTTGTAAGGGACAAGATTTAGGACAAGTCGGAAAGCAATATGCTCTTTCAAAAGAAACATTCCCCGAGGGGGCCTAGTTCCTAGAGGACATAGTTAACAAGAACTTATATTGGAACAAACAAATTAGAAAATTGTTAGCCTAGTGTTTCCCTCCTTCCCCTGCCTCCTTTAGATTCACGGGAGTATACAATGAAAACTTTTATACACGCATCCCCGATTTAATTACGCTCATAATATATAAATCTATTACGCGTTTGATTATGCATATAAAATCCTTTGTGAAAGTTGTTGATCTCAGCTTGAGCACTGATGTGAGAAATAGTTGCTGAATATATTCCAAAATTATCATGCAAAAAAAAAAATCAGTGCAATGCAGGAAGTCAAGAGAATATAATTTTTTTCCGTAGATCTCCTGATGAAAATTTCGAGCCTTTTACGTTTGTGTTCATGAGAATAGAAAATTAGACATACATGAAAACTTACCTTCTCTCTCTCTCTCACACACACACACACACCGGCATTTGAAGACCACGAAAATATGACTTGAAGCGGACATGCGTAAGATTTCTATGAGGTGCAAATTAAGATTTTGTCTTTGACTGCGTCTACATGTGTTATATCACGCACGACTTGATCGTGGACTAAAGAATTTAACAGATTAATCAAATTGTATTGTATATGTATTGTTATCATTATGTATAGCAAGTGTACATATTCTATTGCTACATGTGTAAAATTTTGTTCGTAATGAATCTTAATTTTGATGCATGCTAAATACGTAACACGTTGCATCCATATATAATTTTTCGAAACATCAATTAGTTGTTTTTTTTTTGTTCTTAGCAATAGTGGTCATTTCAACACTATTGTCTTTTTACATTTCAATCACGATTATTCATATAAATTGCCACATCTAATCAAAACTAGTTGTCATAGACGATAGTATAGAGTTTTGCCAAATTGATCACATAAAATAATATTTCAAGATATACAAATTATGTATATTTTATTACCTTAAGATTTAAGTCATGAATAGCTTAACCCTGGGGCATACATGACGTGTACAAGATCTTTTTGTTTAATGAATCGTGTTTGAAAAAAAATATTTTTATGCAGGGTATATTTTTCAAATTGAAGCTTTAACTAGTTTTATCAAAGAAAACTAACTTTTTTAAAAAAATTCTTTGTGGCACAATAAAATAATTAAGAGGCAAGTGATCTAAATATCGAATAATAAAAGTTGAGTGACTTTTCTACATCATAAGTTAAAATTATTTTTTTTCTAAATATTAAGTTTGTAAAAGACTGACCCTCCTATAATTGCCGTTCAAAGTCAAATTAAGTGAGGTGGAACGGAAATGTATATAATATAGTGGATTATTGAAACAATTAATACTCCACACGCTACCGCCTATTTATTGCATAAGCAAATATACGTTTTGTCTTTTTGTGACTTCCTGTTAATAATATGAATATCTTACCCTTTTTACTCTTTTGATTATTTTTTTTCTTGAAGTCCAAAGATGATGTTATCCGGAAGGGAGTAGATATAGTAAATTACATTATTTCACCAGCTGAAATTATATTATTTACTTTTTTCTTCATGGATATAACTTCCACCGAATTTAAGAGTCTGTTGTTTATGTATTATCTTAACCATCTCCCATTTTCTAATAATAATGTTTGGAAGATAATTTTTTGTTGCGACAACCATTTTCAAAGTCGGATAAAAATTTAAGGCCCTTTGGTTAAGATTATAACTAACTTATAAATTAATTTTAAAAAATCTCAGATAACATTATAATATGACTTATAAGGATATATCAAATTTACTTATAAGCAGGGGAGAGTTAGTTATTTTTTTATGAAATAAATTAATTAATTGTATCCTAACTAATTAATTAAAATAATATAGATAATTTTATTCAAACATAATTATTTATTTTAAAAAATAAATTTCAATAGATAAAAAACTTATTAACACTTCAACTTATAATTATTTTGTATCAACTAAACCAAACTTAGCCTAAATTTATCCTCGGTACATAATAATCCAATTCGAAATGTCAAATTGCTTACAAAGGTTTTTTAAAATAATGTTCGATTAATTTTAATCGTTATTATAGCTTTGTTTCTCCACCATAAATCTATATGTTACTAGCATAAAATAACCCTAAGAATCATCAAGAAATATCAAATATCTCTTCTTCTTCTTTTTGTATCCTTGATCACTGATAAAAAAAATCAAGATGATAATGCAATACAACAACAATAACAACAAAGTCTTATCCCACTAGATGGGGTCGACTACATGGATCATACGACGTTATTCGTTAATTCATGTTCATGTAATTCGACAGGATTTTACGTTGACTATCGGGGTCTAACATAATTCTCCTTCTTTATCTAAACTTGGGACCGACTATAAGGAGTTCAAGATGATAATGCAATAAATGCACTTAAATTATTACTTGACCCCTCATTCTAATTTTATCGCTTAATTTCGTTGCTCGGGCCTCGGAGTCATGTTATTATTGAAGGCGTGCGTATGCAAATCAAGAAGACGTGCGTTAATATGGCATATATTAAAATATTACAAAGAAGAAACACATGGTGGACCAAGTTATCCACTGACCTTCACTGGCGAGACTAGAGGCAATTAAATCACGTCCACATCAATCTTTGTTCTCACTCTTTAATGATATATAGCATAAGCCAAGCATTAGATGGTTAAAGTCCATTAAAACACCACACAAAAGACGCACAAGAGGGGGAGAGAGAAAGAGAGAGAGAGAGATGTGGAGCTTGATATGGTCGCCCTCAGGCTCTATGATTAATTTCCGATGGCCGGAGTTCGACTTCCCCAACATATCAAGCGCCATCTTCAGCTGGCCGCGGCTCAGCGCCTCTGGCCTCGGCATCAGCCGGCAACTCGCAGGACTCCGGTGGCCGGACGTGGACTTCTCGGTGGTCGACAGCGTTCTCTGGACCTTGGTGGTGGCGTTCGAGTCCGTCGCGTTGGTGGCCATGCTGTGCTTCTTCTACGTCTTCTGTGGTTGCACTATATGAGGGGGCAGATGGGTACACAGCTTTTGCAGGAGGAACCCCTGGTCTAATTTTATCATGTCAGAGGTGTAGGTTATTAGGTGATATCAGGAAGGCCTGTAATTCCTTTGTGTAGATGTATATGATGTTGGTGATTATTTAATTAGTGTTGTTGTACTTTTTACTTAGTAAGTTTCATCAAAGTTTGGAGCTCATCTTTCTGTTGCGAACAAGAAGATGAGGTTCGAATTTGAACAAGAGCAGGCAAGGAGAACAAGGTTCTGTAAATTGGAGTTCTTTTGTTTGTCTTGAGTTTTAAGCAAGAATGAAGAGTTTCTCTAAATTAGATATTGTATTGTGAGGCTGGCATTTGGTTGCACAAATGCATGATTAAAAATAAATTAATCAATGCAAATCCAAAAGTAACGATATTGGAAAAGGGATCATATACTAGAGAATATGTTCTCATGGCCAAATTTTGTAGCTGAAGCTAAATTTATTATATCACACTCTCAAAAAGCTGAGCATCTTTAGCTGTTCTGAATGGTGAAGATAGAAAATGTCATCCTGCAGAAGGTTTTGCAGCTGCCCTTCTAATGATTCTGCTTTGGAACATGAAAGGAGCAGTATGCCAGCAGACATCATGCAGCAGCAATGAAACAAACTGTCATGAAAAGAATTTATGTTTTTCTTCTTCTTTTTTTCAGAGTGAACTCCGAAACTTCAGGAAACCTTATTTCTGGTGTTTTGCCATAATAACAGGAGAGAAGAGAGCAGGGCAAACACATCATCTTTTTAGCATATAAAGGTAAGCCAAGCCATCTTTAAACATATGGCTTCCGATTAAGGGAATGAAATCTCAGTCAAAATCTTTGGTGGAAGTCTTTTCCTTCCGCCACAAATGTTTTCAGGAATAAGTTCTTAACCTACTTCCATATAGAAAGGGACATTAAATAATGCTTTTGTTCACAGATGCGTGACTCCATCCATCCCCGTTAGGAGTATCATCCAGTCATCGGGTGACAACATTTTCGACTGAGAGGAAATAAAAAAATTCTCGGTCTACAAGATCTTAAAGCCATCCTCCAAGCATACAGCATCATCAATGGCTTTAGCCAATTCCGCTGCTTCTCCAATATACGACTGGGGGGTCAAATTTAAGAGAGCCGTCGTCGCATTCTCTGGCAAGTCCAAGGCCTTTGTAAATTCTCTAATACTCTCCTTGGAGACAGCTCTTCCTCTGGTCAATTCCTTGAGTTTTTCATATGGCTCAGGAACACCATATCTTCGCATAACCTATAATAAGAAAGCAAGCAAAAAACGTTAGTAACTGGAAAGTTTCTAGGGAAGCATCTACAGAAAAGGATTAGAAGATAAAGCTGACAAGGTAAGCAGGTTTTTGAGTTCCAAAAACTTATACTTCAAACCTACTTATTTACATGATATCCTTATCACAATGATTCAACTCAGGTTCTGACAAAAAACGAGCTTGTGCGTTGTGCCCTCATGTTCAGATCAGTGAATTATAAGTTACTACTTAGGAACGTGGAACAATTATTCTATACATGCAAGTGCAAAGGTAGTAAACAAGAACACATATCAAGGGTAATCATATCTCAGAATAATAAATGTGTAGTTTGCAATGCATATAACACACATCTGGACTTTGGTTCAGCATAGTAAGTTGACCACATCAATAGACCAAGCATCTATCAATGACTCATGCATCTATCAATGACTCGTTTCATTTTCAATGTCTCAAACCAGAGAAAGGAAGAGAAATAGATAAATAAGAAATTAAGCTACCGATTAGCAAAGAGTTCCTGATATGAACTCACAGTTCTTTGAATGGCTCAAATGCATGCTACACATACATTTCCCTCCATCAAATAATAGATCAGCACCACCAGATAAAGCAGCAAAAATACATTCAAAGATTACTACAAGCATGGTTATAAATTTGAGGTGGCTGGACAGTGAAATAAATGGGTTCAAAAGGAAATTCAAATCTACTGCACCAGAAGCCTATAGCTTTGTCATTGTAATTGAACTCCCTAACAGCATTGTTAGCCAAGTGCAAGAAAATTGCACTTATAACTGTGCATGCAAATGAACTTACTGTTTGTATTGGTTCAGCGAGAACTTCCCAAGTCTGCTCCAGGTCTTCATTCAGACGATGTTCATTGACCTGTATAACGTAGATGACTAATTCATGAATACTTTTAATGAAAGCCTCGTAGCAGAGATAGAAGAATACACATCTAGTGAGAAAATGAAACCCCATAAACCCAAAACATGGTGGTTCCACAATCTAATCAAGAAGCTATATTATTATTGTATTCCACTCAACTGCAGTTTGCTAACAGAAGTAACTGAGAAAAGTAAATTGATATATGTCAAAAACATTATTTTGCTTTTCTATCACATGCATTAGTTTGCTCAGCCACTAACCTGTGATTATGTATTCAAACTACCAGTAAACCACAAGTAGCAACAACAACAACAACAAAGCCTTATCCCACTAGGTGGGGTCGGCTACATGGATCATACGACGTCATTCATATTCGTTGATCCATGTTCATGCGATTCGACAGGGTTTTACGCCGGCTGTCGGGGCCTAACACAACCCTCCTCTATCCGGGCTTGGGACCGGCTATAAAACATAGGCGGAGTTCAGTAAACCACAAGCATGGGCTAAAATTATTAAGAAACTGTCTTGATGCATGCACCTCTAATCCCAATCATCAAGCACCGCAAAATAAATTTCTAACCCAAAGAGACATTGAAAGAAAATTTTTACCTGGAGTTTCTTAATTCCTTGCATTGCACTTTTATATGCAAGGAGCGAGTATCCTAACCCAACGCCCAAGTTCCTCAGAACAGTTGAATCGGTCAGATCACGCTGCAGTTAGATAAATAGGCATGTCATAGCACACACTTTTATGGCCACAAATAACAACCAAAATGGACTTAAAACTTATGCTTTCCAAGGTGCTAATTTTTGCTTCAGTCTATGAAATCAATAGAACATGTGAATCTTTTAACAGTTCTTACATACTCTGGCAAGAAGCTAAATTTGGAGGATTGAGACAAATACAATCTTTTCTGGGGGGAATGAGAAACACAAAAGAAATTCTAGAAAAATAGATAATAACCTGCATACGCGAAATGGGCAACTTCATGCTAAGGGCAGACAAGATTGCATTGCCCAAGCACAAGTTTCCCTCGCTGTTCTCAAAATCAATAGGATTCACTTTGTGTGGCATCGTGGATGACCCCACCTCACCAGCCTTTGTTATCTAGAGAGAGCATCAACATAAGTATACGTAGTTAAATATTTTTCCATTCCCAGAGAATGTAAGCTAACACAGTGAATCTTTACAACAGGTACCTGCTTGAAGTAGCCTAAAGAGATGTAGCTCCATATATCTCTATCAAAATCAATGACAATAGTATTAAATTGAATAACAGCATTGAAAAGCTGCGCGATGTAATCATGTGGTTCAATCTGCAAGAAAAAATATCAACATATAAAGACTAACCATTGTAACAAAAACACATAGGGAATAGGGACGATAAGAGTAGCCTTTTGGGTTCACATATAATGCCTGTATGTTCCCTATTTTTTTTTACTCCACATGTATAATTTCAGTTCTAAGATAACAGGATAACCAATTAATCATGATGTCTTGTCGTTCTTTTTTTCTTTCTAAAAAAAAGAGGCTTACAAGGGAGATCACTATATTTTTGTCCCTTAGATATGGGAACTAAGTAGTCACACTAGAAACATATTCGGGATGGGACAACAAGCCAAATTCCCAAAAAACAGAGGAAATTTCAAGAACATTGAATCAAAATTACTGTTAATTTTAGGAAAACTCGAAGAACATGCTTTAGACCCTGTGATGGACAAATTTAACACGAACAGCTATTTTTGTTACTTGACAAATTTAAATCCGCCTATATCAAACTCCGCCTATATTTTATAGCCGGTCCCAAGCCCGGATAAAGGAGGAGGGTTGTGTTAGGCCCCGACAGCCAGCATAAAATCCTGTCGAATCTTATGAACATGGATCAACGAAGCGTCGTATGATCCATGTAGCCGACCCCACCTAGTGGGATAAGGCTTTGTTGTTGTTGTTGTTGTTGACAAAAAAAGGACCAAAAAATTTTAGTTAGTGCAACAATCATGTATATAAGAAACATGAGAGGACCTGGCTTAAGAGCTTCATGACAACCAAATTTTTTTAGGGGAAAAAGGGTGACAACCGAGTTAGTCATCCAACAACATGACAATCAAGTTTGAAAAGAAAACAAGTAACTTGTAAATTAATTAAGAACTTCAAATACTAATGTATCATTCATGCATGGAGTTTTGAAGCTACAACACAAATGCGGGAAAGACAACTCATTTTTTGTCCTAAATTGAGGAATTGAATGATATAGCGGCCAAGATAGAAAGAAGAGGCATTAGTCTAACAAACACAAGGATCTAGATCATGACAAAGTGGTCGAACTCTTTGTACTTTACACAGTTTATGAAGTGAAATTATTAAATTAGCATATAATCTCTGCCAGATATGACAAAAGAAGTCTCTAAATGTATACCTGTGTCACATAGGGATTGAATTCTACCCCTAAAGATTGTACAAATTCTGCAGCAACACTTGGCCAATTGACATCAGGATATGCAACTTTGTGTGCATTGTAATTCCCAACTGCACCAGCAAACTTCCCCATTATATGAATTCTACTGAAAGTCCTTCCCACCTCACTGAGTCTGAAGGCAAAATTCGCCATTTCTTTTCCTAAAGTTGTAGGTGAAGCTGGCTACAATGGTGACCCAAAGAAAATATCATTCAGTAGGACTCGCAAATATTACATCGGAAAACAACTTTGAGAATGCAGTAATGCAAAGTCATAGATATCATTTCTGAAGTCCAAATGCTTCTTTTATTATAATTCCAAGACTTCAGTTTGTTACAAATATGGTAATTATTCAAGATCTAATGAACATTAATTTCATTTCATATAATCAGGGTAAATGAATAATTATGTCGATGAGTTAAATCAATGGGAGCTATACATCTTTACATAGAAAATGATGTCTTATTTGTGGGAGAGATATAATTATAAAGAATACATTATTGTTGGCTAGATCTTGTTTGACAGAGTTATATGCCCTTGTTCACTATCTCTTTTCTTGTTTGACAGACAGTTTATCCATTTGTAAATGCATCACTAATGGCAGATCACAAATAATGTCACCCTTGTTCACTATCTCTTCTTTTTTTTTTTTTTTAAAGTTACCATGAAATTACATGTATTTATTTAGTTTTTTTTTCAATCATAGAAAAAAAAACTAAATAAATACATGTAATTTCATGGTAACTTAAAAAAACAAGATTTAAAGTTAATGAACATCACAGTAGACAGACCGGCAGTGTTATATGGTAGTGAATGTTGGACTATGAAGGGACAACATGAACGTAAAGTGGGGGTAGCCGAAATGAGGATGTTGAGATGGATGTGTGGTCATACAAAATTAGATAAGATTAGGAATGACCATATACGTGAACGAGTCAGAGTGGCTCCTATTAGTGAGAAAATGGTAGAGAATCGTTTGAGATGATTTTGTCATGTTCAGAGAAGACCATTAGATGCGCCAGTAAGAAGAGTAGATCAAATAATCTGAAGTCCGATTAAAAGAGGGAGAGGGAGGCCAAGGCGGACACTTGGCGAACTAATAGAGCAAGATCTATTGGTAAATAATATACCGAAAGGTTTGGTTACTAATAGAGCGGAATGGCGTCGTATGATCCACCGACCCCACCTAGTGGGATAAGGCTTTGTTGTTGTTGTTGTTGTTGAACATCACAGTAGACAAAAAGTACCAAGTCCAAGAAGAAATAATCAAAAGTTCCGTAAAACAATAAATAAAAAGAAGCCCTCTCAAAAATGAATAAAAAACTAAAGAGAATAAAGTGAAGATCTAAAAACCATAAACTATAACCAACATGCCTTGATATGTAGGAATGAACAGTTTTATATGAAAGCAGTGAAAAAGATGGAATCCACTACTCGTTGTCAGTAAAAGTCCTGCTTATTTCTTTCAGACTTTCAGTAGTTCCCTGTCATATAAAAATATTGAAGAGGAGTTGTCATTTGGTATTCCTAACTGTTCACATAGGAGGTGTTTGGTATCAGAATAATATAGGAATTAGCTCCTTGTTCTCGTTGATGTAGCCAAACACCCTGGGAATAGGAATTAATTAGTCAAAGGTAATCATTTACATTTTATTTGTTGTCGGAGTCTTGAAATTTGAAAAGGCAGTGTTTTAATGTTCCTGCTGATGCCTGGAACAGCCCAAGAACATCAACAACACAGAGAACAAATTTGTTCAAATGCAAAAATGTTTCTGATCCAGGGTTCCGCTAACACCATACCAAACAACCCCACAAGAGAACAAACTAGAATAATAGCTGAACAACAACAACAACAAAAACAAAGCCTTATCCCACTAGGTGGGGTCGGCTACATGGATCATACGACGTCATTCTGCATTCGTTGATCCATGTTCATGCGATTCGACAGGGTTTTACGCTGGCTGTCGGGGCCTAACACAACCCTCCTCCTTTATCCGGGCTTGGGACCGGCTATAAAACATAGGCGGAGTTAGAATAATAGCTGAAATTACACAAATTCTTAAATCACAACTCTATATTACACACAAGAGATTACTATCTCAACTGACAAAATGGAAGTACCTGGCCATGAGTACGAGACAACATAGGAACATGAGCATTCTCCTTTGCCATGTAGCAAATTGTTCTGAACATATCTTTCATTACAGGAAGAACAACATTGTTCAGGGCTTCCTTCAATGCCAATGCATGAGATAAATTATTTATGTCCTCAGATGTGCATGCAAAATGGAAGAACTCAAGCACCTGAAAGAACAAACATGATAATGAAGATAAAACATACCACAAAATAAACCGCAATGGAAAAGAATACAAATTGGAATTGATCACGGCTTCCAACACAAATTCAGTGGTCATCAGTGAAACTACGAAGAAACAACTCACCTTTGTAACCTCTGGACATGATTTACATTTCTCTTTCAAATAGTATTCCACAGCTTTGACATCATGATTAGTCACTTTCTCGATCTTTTTCACTTCCAAGGCATCATTAATATCAAAATTAGATATGATTCCCTCCAAGAAAGATTGAGCTTCTTCACTAAATTGTGGGACCTCTACAATCTCAGGGATTTTTGAGAGTTTCAACAGCCATTTCACCTGGGTAGAATGGGGGTGTATACATAATTAAGGATAATAAAAGAATAATAATAGGGTCTGTTGAATATATCATGTAGTTTATCAGATGAATAACATAAGATAATACACAACAGTTTGTGCCAACCAGGTTCGTTTTGCTTGATTTTACCTCAACCAGAACCCTGTAGCGGATCAACCCGAATTCACTGAAGAATTGCCTCAATTCTTTGACTTTCTGTACATAACGTCCATCCAATGGAGACAAGGCCATCGTGCTGAACGACTCCCAATTGGAAAGATCTTCCACTTCGGTCTTCTCCATCTGAGAAACGGGTCTACCTTCCGTTAGCACCAATTAAACCATCAATCGAATAAAGACAGATAAGAGAAAAAAACACGATTGTACTATCAAGATTCTTAAGCATTTTTTTCTCTGGAACTGCTGGAGCCAAATATGAAAACAATTTTCTATTATTTGCAGAGTTATAAGAGCATATCACAGATATCCGATACTTCATATTAAAAAAATATATATGCAACCTAAACTTTTTAATGACTTGCGGATTTGGTGTTCGTAAAAATTCCCAAACGACAAAGAAGCTTTCCTACCACTCCGGGGGTAGAATTTGCAGTGGCAGTCTTCAAGGAGGGAAATGACGCCGCCCGGATAGAAGGGAAGGAGGAGGGAGAGGGAAGTAGCATCCGCTCCGTTGCCGACGAGATGGAGATCAAGGAGGGTGAGGCCAGAGGCGAAAGGTGAAGTCTCGCCGTCGTCGGAGCTCTCAGAGACGCCATCGCTTCCATCGGCACTGGAACTCAACGTTGGCAAGGGCTGCGAGCAAGCGTAAAAAGACGAAGAGTTAACTGGTAGAATCGGCTAGAGTGGCAGCCAAGCCAGTTTTGGAGGGAGATACGTCCCCCGCCCCAACCCCGCTCGCCTCGGGTCCTGAACGCCGGACTCTGATTCCCCTGGGCCACTCAGAGACGGCCTCTTAGTTGGCTCCGGGGGAGGGCACCGCTTGGATGACAGCGACGGACCTAGCGAGGAAAAGAAGAGAGAAGAAGAAGGGAGATGGAGAGGAGGGAGGAGAAGACAAAACCTTCGTCGGAAGCGGAGGTCTGTGGACGGAGGACAGCGGCGGACGGCTACTAGGGACTCGGAGGAAGAGAAGAGAAAAATGTTGCGAGGCGAGGAGGAAGAAAGAGAGTGAAGGATCCTGTAATTTGATTTTTTTGTTCTTTTTATTTTGACTTGTTTCAATGTGTTCTTTCCTTTCTAAGTGCGACTAATGAGTGATGAAATGGAATAAAAAAATCGATTCTACTTGATATCTTTCATTTAATACACGTAAATAGTCATCATGGTTGTTTATTTCCAATTTGCTACATAAACTTTTGATACGATGTTTATCTTCTAAATTTTGATATGTTCAAGTCTATCTACTCTTTAGTGTATTTTCATATTAATATCTTTTAAATGTTTCATTCATTTCTGTATGATGTAAATAATAAATTCATGCTGATTGCTTAATGGTATGCTCTGGAAAAAAAAAATAAATTCTTTAATCATTTAAATATTTGTTCCAATCCCTCTCCCAGTCTCCCTCTGGGTGCATCCTTTTTCTACTCATTTCCCCCTTTTTTTATCTACCCTCAATCTTTTTAATAATAATTAATTAAGATTAGGGTGGTTAAAAATGTGTTTATTCTTTGTTCTCGCACACACAAGTGACACGGTGGAATGCAGGCGAAGAATGAAGTGGACATTAACACATGGGTATAACGGGTGAAGCGGTCATTAGGTGAAACCTCGTGGAATGCTTCAATCCTCGCCGTTCAGTTTCATTGAGTGGTGCAGATTAAAACCAGTTAAACAATACCTGTCAGAGCAAAACAAAGAGAATGCCCAGTTACACAAAGGGGTCCAGGAGGGTGCAGGTGCAGTGCACTATTTGAAGTCGTTAAATTAATTGCTATTATATATAATGATTCTAATGAATTTCCTTCGTTAATAACTCATCCAGGTAGGTATGAATGACTGACCTCATTAATTATTTAATTTTATATTATTTTCTCTTCAAACCTCCTTGTATCATCATCGAAAGTTAAAAAATGGAAAAAATTTGGATCACTTATTTTCATCCTTTTGGACATTCATCTTTTATCCAAAATTTGTCCAGATCTCAAAAGCAACAAATTTGCTCATTTTTTTATTTAAGATTTTTTAAAATGATGTTTTTGTGTGGAGCTCATCAACATTTTTGCTACTTGAAATACATAAAGGATGCATCAATTTCCTATTGAGGACACTTGATAATGTTGAAGCTAAAATTATAATGGAATGCAAAAGGAACAATATTTTTATCTTAACATCACTTTGCTCGGTGAATATAACGAAAGTTGCACAATTAATCCAACATCACATAGGTGCCATAATTCAAAAACAAAATGGGCATGTTATATAGTCCACAGATACACAAACAATATTTTTTGAACTAACAAAATGGACAACATATTTTTAGAAGTGTGCCAAAAATTCATTGCATGTTCTAAGAAGTGCACCAACATGCAATTCTTCTAAGAGAAACTTGCTATAATCGACACTTCATAACGTGAAATAGATAGCAAAATAAAAGGAAAAATCATCATGTTGTATATAACATTTTTAAAGTTGAAAATCAAAATATTTTAGCACTTACATTTTTTGTACAAAATTCTTTTGCTTCATGATTGCCTATTGTGTATTATTAATTTCTTTTCCCTGTTATCACTATAAAAAATAACCAAATAAGTTACACTATGAATTAACATAGTCATCTTACATAAAGTGAGAATATATATATATATATATATATATATATTACCTTAGACAATGGACGGTTTTTTTTTGCACTTTCGACATGTCCTTTTACCATTCTCAATTGTTGACATAGAGATCTCAACACTTGATTTTATTCTTTCCATTTTTTTAGGCCTTACATTTTACAATGACTGGATCATGTATAATAAACTCATGATCATGTAGACTGACTTTTGAAGCTGCAAAAACATTAGTGTCACATGATTGTGTTGTTCCAGAGTACTTTCCTTATCAATAGTCATATTTTCCAATTATTTGTATCAAACTCATTGAAGCAGAGTAGACAACACTTAAATTTTTCCGTAACAATGAAATCATTCGATTAATCTTTGACAAATTAGAACTCACGGTCCAAAACTCCAAAGGAGTTATAGGCTGATTTCCATTTGTAGAAGTGGGTGCAATATCATTTAGTACACGTGCCTTTGAATATCTGGCATCAGTTGTCCAACGATAAAGAATATATTGCTTGGGCAAACTGATAAAACTATAATTATAAAATTCTATTTGAATCATGTCAAACCATTAAGAAACTTGAATGCATAAATACAATAACTTACAATTATCCATCGCTAATAATCGGTGAAGAACAACTTAACGGAATGACGTTCTAAAACAACACCAAGAATCTCTTTCTTCTCTTCTTAGATGGGCAAAGCCAAGAAGAATGTAAACTTTCAATGATTCCTCCAGGGGGTGTATTTTGGGGACCATGACCATCTATTTATATCAAGCACTCTTTCATGTGATTTGAATTTCTACCCATCATAAAAATTCCAATGCACCATTTGGTCTCTTCACATTATATTCCATATCATAACATATTAATTACTATGCCCAATATATTGATCACTTTTATTTAAGTCTTAACTTATTTTGACAATATATTAATTGTATAATTTACTTTCATATTAAACCCAATATTGGATATGATCCAACAATCTCCCACTTGGGTTATATATGAAACCATATAATTATACACCATAAGTGCCAAAGTGAGCTCAGCTTTATTGTAAAAAAAACATAATCCAAAGAAACAATCTCATTCATCGATATATCAATATAGGATAAAAGTAGTATTTGTCGCAATCACCGCAACTTAACTCGACAATGGTCACGTATATCAATATGATCAATGACAATATTATGATATGGATGTGAAGCATGAAAGTTACATGCAATGTGATCATACATGTCTACTTTCAACTGGTCCACTTAACTTGAGATCAAACTTAAATAAAAAGAGTGAACATCAAAAGAAAACTAAATTGTATATATATGCTGAAAGCAACAAAATAAAATGTCCATAACACGAGCATTTATAATTACAAACTCTCACTGAAACTAAACATTCTGAATAAAAATGACACCCATACTAATGGTGTGCTCAAGAAATAGCTTGGGTGGCAATCCTTTTGTAAGCGGATCCGCAATTGTGGAGCTTGTCCCAATATGCTCAACTGACAATAACTTTTTTCTCATTCTTTCTTTAACAATAAGAAACTTGATATTAATGTGTCGGGATTTTGACGAGCTCTTGTTGTTATTGGAATATGCAACTGCTGATTTATTGTCACAAAATAATTTCAATGATCTTTCAATACCATCTATTATGCACAGTCCCGTGATGAAAATTTGCAGCCAAATTCTATGATTAGATACCTCATAACATATAATAAATTCTGCTTCCATGGTGGAAGATGCAATAGTGTCTTGTTTGACACTCTTCCATAATATAGCACCCCTAGCAATCAAGTAGATGTAGCCCGACGTGAACTTCATGCTATCTTGGCATCCAGCAAAATTGGAGTCTGAATATCCAACGATCTCAAACTTATCTATTCTCCGATATGTCAACATGTGGTCTTTTGTCCTCTGTAAATACCGCAAGACCCTTTTGACTACTTTCCAGTGATCTATTCTTGGATTACTTAGATATCTGCCTAATACCCCAATAATGTACGCAATATCTAGATGCGTACGAATTTGAGCATACATAGGACTTCCTACTGATGATACATAAGGAATCTTCTACATTTTCAATTTTTCAAAATCATTCTTAGGACACTGTTCGAGACTAAACTTGTCTCCTTTAGATATAGGGGTACTACCAGGTTTGCAATCTTGCATATCATATATCTTTAGGATTTTCTCGATATAGGATTTTTGGGATAATCCTAGGATACCTCGAACACGATCTCGATATATTTGGATTCCCAACACAAAAGATGCATCACCAAGATCTTTCATCTCAAAATGCCTTACTAAAAAACTCTTGGTTTCATGCAATGATCTTGTATCATTTGTGGCAAGTAATATGTCATCCACATATAAAATCAAGAAAATATGCTTACTCCCACAGAATTTATGATATACACAATTATCTGCTAAGTTCATCTCAAAATTAAATGAGATAATAATTTCATGAAATTTATGATACCATTGTCGAGACGCCTGCTTAAGTCTCATAGATGGATTTCTTTAATTTGCAAATCATAGACTTTGCATTACTAGATACAAAATATTTTGGTTGCACCATATAAATCATTTCATCAATGTCACCATTAAAAAATGCTATCTTTATATCCATATGATGTAACTCAAGATTAAAGTGAGCCATTAATGCCATTATAGTTTTTAAAGAGTCCTTCAATGAAATCGGAGAGAAGGTCTCTTGATAATCGATGCCTTCCTTTTGTGTAAAGCCTTGTGCGACAAGTCTCGTCTTATATTTTTCTACATTGCCCTTTGAATTCCTTTTAGTTTTAAATAACCATTTAGAACCAATAAATTTCACACCTTCGGGCAATGGGACGAGATCTCAAACTTTATTGTCATATATGGACTTCATTTCCTCATTCATGGCATCAATCCACTTTTGAGAATTAGAACTTTCCAAAGCTTGATGGAGGTTGAATGAATTTCCTCATTCATTTCCTCATTCATGGCATCCTCCATTATACCAATATCAAACTCATATTCTTGGAGATACACAATGTAATCATGTGGCACTGCATTTCTCCTCTCTCTAGTGGATCTTCTTAATGACAATTGTTCTTGAAGTTGTAGAATTTATTCCTCTGAAATAACATTCAATATAGGAAATTGTGCAGCATTATCTTGATTAGTGATATTCTCATTATCAGAAATAAATTCTTGAGTAATGTCAATAGGAATCTCAATTGATTCCTCATCAAAGATAATGTTCCTAATATTATCTCCTCCCTCAAACTCAACATTCTCAAAGAATTGAGCATTACCCGTCTCAAAAATTAATCTACTTGTGGGATCATAAAACTTATACCCC
Organism: Pontederia crassipes; assembly: GCA_030549335.1. NCBI lineage: Eukaryota > Viridiplantae > Streptophyta > Magnoliopsida > Commelinales > Pontederiaceae > Pontederia > Pontederia crassipes. The sequence continues at coordinate 25,233,988 of CM060189.1, read as the reverse complement.
TTGGACCTTTCGAAATATCCAACAAAATAACAACTGATTGTTTTGGAGTCCAATTTTAATCTTTCATTTGTCCTATAAGGTCTAGTCTTAGTTGGACATCCCCATATATGAAAATGATTTAAATTAGACTTTTTACTAGTCCAAATCTCATATGGAGTCTTTGTTGTTATTTTTATTAGAACTCTGTTCAGAATATATGCCGCAGTCTTAAGTGCTTCTTCACAGAGTGATTCTGGTAAGGTAGAATGACAAATCATGCTCCTCATCATATCTTTAAGTGTTCTATTTCGTCTTTCAGCTATACTGTTCATGCTAGGCGAACCTGGCATGGTATATTGTGGGATGATACCGTGTTCCTCTAGGAATTTAGCAAAAGGTCTTGGATGTTGTTCGCCTGAACCATCATATCGACCATAGTATTCACCACCACGATCTGATCTGACAGCTTTAATCCTTTTGCCAAGTTGATTCTCAACTTCAGCTTTAAAATTTTTTAACACGTTCAGTGACTGTGACTTTTCATGAATGAGATATAGATAGCCATATCTAGAATAGTCATTTATGAAACTTATAAAATATCTTTGACTATTCCATGCAGCTGAAGAAAATGATCCACAAATATCTGTATGTATAAGTTCCAAAAGATCTGTAGCCTTATTGGCTCCTAATCCTTTTTTATTGATTTGTTTCCCTTTGATACAATCAACACAAATGTTGAATGCTGAAAATCTAAGAAATTGAGAATTTCATTTGACACAAGTTTTTTTATTCTCCTTTTGGAGATGTGACCCAATCTCTTGTGCCATAGCATAGCTGAATCCTCATTAGTTAACTTTCTCTTAATGCTTCAAGTTGTATGCAGAGTTTCATGATATGAAGCAATAGAATCAAATAAGTAAAGATTATCACAATAAGATAAAGAACCAAAATCAATTAATTTTGAATCATGAAACAAACTGAATTTTCCATTTTCAAATGAACAAGAATAACCAAATTTGTCCAACACAGAAATAGAAATTAAATTTCGTCTAAAAGACAGTACAACAAAAGTTTCATATAAATCCAAATATGTTCCAGACTTTAACAATAATTTAAACTTTCCAATTGCTTCAACTTCAACCTTCTTGCCATCACCGACATAGATGTATCTTTCACCATCATTTGGCTTTAGGTAATTTAGGCAATCCTGCATAGACACACTTATATGAGTTGTTGCACCGGAATCTAACCACCATGTGTGTCTAGGTACTGAAGCTAAATTAACCTCAGAACAAATCAAATTAAGAAATGTTACACGCCAAGCATGATAATTAATACATTCATTCTTTTGATGACCTGTTGCACCACAAAAGAAGCATTCATTCTTATTTTGTTCTTTATGTTGCTTCTTTTGTGGTGTTGCACCTGTAGCATCTTTCTGAACTTTTCTTTTGAGTCCCTTTTTCTTTTCTTTAGAAGTGGTAGTCAAATGAACACTTTCTATCTTTTCTTGCTTCAATTTTTTCTCTTCCTGAACGCAGTGAGAGATGAGTTCATTTAAGGATCAAAAGTTCTTTTGACAATTATAACTCATCTTAAACTGATCAAATTGTACAGGAAAAGATAAAAGAACCAAATGCATAAGTAAGTCTTCAGATAAATCTAGCTTGCGTGCTTTTAATTTTGAAGCAATATGAGATATCTTCATGATGTACTCCCTAATATTTCCTTTGTCCTGATACTTCATTGAGATTAAATTTGCTAAGAGTGTACTAGCTTCTGCCTTTTCATTTTTAGAAAATCTTTTCTCAAGGGCCTCAAGAAAATCTTTGGATGTGTCTACATCTTTTGGCATAGTGCTCCTGAATGCTTCTGGAATGACACGCTTAATTATCATTAAACTTATACGATTGGATCGCTCCCACTTTTCCATCTTCCTCCTTTCATTAGGGGTACTCACATCTGTGGGTTTTGTGATCCTCAAAGCATAATCCAAATCTATGACTCTGAGAGTAATATTAATACTCTCTCGCCATGCCTTAAAATTTGTGTCATTTAACATTGGAATGTAGTTGATGCTCGCATTGATATTAGTAACATATGAAGAAACTGAACTGAGAACAAAATAAACATAAGTACCACATTAAATAATAACAAAATATAAATATGGGCAAACCCATCAAAAGATATAGATACAACATTAATATTTAATCTTTGGACAGAAATATTAACTTGCAAGTAATATCTTAATCATGGTAATAAAAAAATGATAATAAAATAGAATGTCAAATAATAAATTTTCTTTTGGACCAATTTATTACTTACATGTAAAACCAAATAATTATCACAAATATTATCATAATTCTATATGTTACATTTTCAAATATTAAGTTTCATTTGTGCCGCTTAATATTTATCTAGTAGCACATGGATCACTATTTATATTTTAAAATAAATTAAACAACACAAAAGAGGCTACTTTGGTAACATATTGTGCAATAACAATTTATTTCAAAATATATACAAAACCCATATTTATTTTCCAATTTTATCATTAAAAATAATGATAATAAATATAAGAAATAAAACGATAAATAATATTGAGTTATTTCATTCCATGCACACTCATGCATGCAAGCGTTTTGACTTGAATAATATCAATAATCACTGAAGATAAAACATTATGGGCAAAATGTCGATCAAGTCATACTGGCTACATGAAAAAAAAATGTTGTACAAAATATAATAATGGATTATTGTCTACTGTACATCCGTAAGAGTAAAGAAGAAGAAGAAGAAGAAGAAGAAGAAGAAGAAGAAGAAGAAGAAGAAGAAGAAGAAGAAGAAGAAGAAGAAGAAGAAGAAGAAGAAGAAGAAGAAGAAGAAGAAGAAGAAGAAGAAGAAGAAGAAGAAGAAGAAGAAGAAGAAGAAGAAGAAGAAGAAGAAGAAGAAGAAGAAGAAGAAGAAGAAGAAGAATAATAATAATAATAATAATAATAATAATAATAATAATAATAATAATAATAATAATAATAATAATAATAATAATAATAATAATGAATCCTTCACATCAATGGGAAGCACGATGAACAGAAAAAAAATGCAAATAGCATGTACATGTGTAGACAGTCCAAGTCCATTATTACAGATTTAATTAAAAATCAAATATGCCACATAACGACAATAAGGTTCTACATAAATAAGCAGGTCCATATGTCCAGAAATATAAATGAACAGTTTTATATTATTAACCCAAAAAAATGACCTCACATTATTAGTGCAATTTTTACATACATGCTGAAAAATAAAATAATGTTATCAAGATACCAGAATGGATGGATCTAATTTATCCATGATTCCATGCATTCGTAAAGAGTATCCAAGTTACACTAAAAAAATAAACAGTGGCATGCACATGAGAATCATAATACGTTCGAAAGACAAAAGGCCCTTTTTTTACACGATGAAACAACCATCCCCTGCACTAATTATATGCATTACATCTTGAAAACATTCAAACCTTTCATGCATGCACGAGATAGGAAAGCGCAGACCCATATATGAGAATGAAGCATAAGAAGAAACATAAGGTGTCACCAAAAGGAAAAAATTGTTCCTCGCCGAAGAAAAAAAAAGTTTCCTAATGATCTAACATGTAAGCTGTGATACCAATTAATAAAATCAGAATTATAAAATTTTATTTGGATCATGTCAAACAATTAAGAAACTTGAATGCATAAATACAATAACTTACAATTGTTCATCACTAATAATCGGTGAAGAACAACTTGAAGAAATAACCTTCCAAAATAACATCAAGAATCTCTTTCTTCTCTTCTTAGATGAAAAAAGTCAAGAAGAATGTAACCTTTCAATGATTCCTTCAGGAGTGTATTTTGGGGACCATGATCATCTATTTATATCAAGCACCCTTTCATGTGATTTGAATTTTTACCCATCATAGAAATTCCAATGCACCCTTTGGTCTATTCACATTATATTCCATATCATAATATATTAATTACTATGCCCAATATATTGATCACTTTTATTTGAGTCTTAACTTATTTTGACAATGTATTAATTGTATAATTTACTTTCATATTAAACCCAATATTGGATATGATCCAACAACTTGTAATCCTTTTCTTCATAAAAATATGCAAGATATGTGCACAAAGAGTTCCATCTTATTCAAACCTTTTGCAATAACATGTCACTGCAATTCCAAGATAATTACTATACTCAACTATGTATTTTTCTTTATCTTCATGCCCCATCAAATATACACAATATGCAACTTTAGTATCATCTTTTGAAAGTTTTTGTGATAAGAAGTCGATCACACTTCTTAACTCATTTTGAAATAAAGAAAATACCTTTTCAGTGTACACCTTTGTTGCATGAACCTCTAGAAGATTATTGGAAATTATGGCAGCCCTTGAACTTAAAGTTTTAAAATCCTTGTGTTCTTCGGTCTCGCGACGAGATTTAAGAGCTAGATCATATTGGGACACAAATTCAGACAATGAGGTATTCGAGTCAACATAACCATCAAAAAATGAATTCATAATCTTTGTGTTGTATCCATGCCTGCACAAAAAACATCCTTCAAGTATATAGGAACCCAATGTTGCCTCTTGTGATACATTACTTCTAACAAATGACCATCTAGAATTTCATATTTTTGTTTCATAAAAATCCATCCATCATCAAATTCCCGAATGCTATTTGATTTGTACACCCAACTGTTGTAGTCTTTTTCAAAGTTTTGTCATGCACATAAATCACGTAAGTTTGTTAAAGCATTTCTTTGAATATGCCAAATGCAAAATCTATGTTGTGAATTTGAAAATATTTTACAAATTGCGTTATCAATAATAATATCCTGATCAGTAATAATAGTTTGAGGATGCTTATAATTCATGCATTCCAACCATGTAGTAAATAACCAAATAAATGTATCCTCACTTTCGTCCGCAAGCAATGCACATCCAAATAGTATTGATTGCCTATGATAGTTAACTCCAGTAAATGGGGCAAATGACATTTTGAACTTATTAGTCCTATATGTGGTGTCAAATACAACAATGTCTCTGAAAGTCATGTAGCTTTCTATTGACCTACCATCTGTCCAAAACACGCTTCTTGCTAGATAATCTTTATCTAGCTCCCATCTAAAAAAGAAACCTTGATCCTTATTCTGTTTTCCTCAAAAGTATGCAATTGTCATGCATTCTTGACCAATGTTACTTTTTTTGTTGATTTCAAATGATCCATGCAAGCTTGAACTGTAACATATTTTTCTCTAGTAAAATTTAGAATTTTAGCAATTTGTGATGGTCCAATGCCACATTCATGTAATGTTGTAATGAGTCTTTGAGAAGAAACTGATAACTTATTGTGAGAACATAATTTTGAGACATCCAATAAACTAACTAGCAAATGTGTGTTCTCCTCCTTGAATTCTTTTACTTTCCACTTCCCATCATTTCGTAAGCCAACTTTTAAATAGGCAATACAATCATCTCTAATATCTCTCTATTTTTCACATTTTTTCTTAAATCTTTCTTTCTATTCATATCCTTGTGCCCTTCTCTCGAACAAACAAACTTTCTTCTATTGATTTTGTTAGTTTTTTGCACTTGTTAACATAGGATCTATAGACAAAAAAATCCAACTGATTTCGCATATAAATTATAGTAATTGTAGGCATCTTCATCAGTATCAAATAATAAACCAATAAAAGGTTTTTTTTACGTCATTACCAATCTCTCCAATTCCATCTTCAAGTTACATGTCTTTGTCAACATCTTCATCAATCATATCCACACTGTTGTATTGCATTAAACATAAGAAAATCAAATACATTAATTATAACAAATAAAATCACAATACTATATACCTTTGTTGTGTGAGATTAATATCTTCAATGAATTGTTCTTGCATATGTGATTGATAAACATCCATATTCTTCTTCACCTAGGTCAGCAGAATCAATGCCAATTAGCAACAAGAAAAATAATAATGTTCCTTACCTAATATTGAGAAGCAGGAAAGAAGAGGATAGGGGAAAAATAATATTCTTAACTTAATTTTGAATCCAACAAACGTAAAATTCCATGATCATTCCAACTATAAGATTATTTTGACTAAAAAGAATTGTCGTATGTATTTTTTGGACTAGAAGAATTTTTCTTTCATAGAAAAGTCATCACCTCTTTAAATGTGATACAATGCCTAAATAAAAGAAAATACTTAAAGGGCATTTGAAACCAGAGAATTCTTTTAACTAGGGGGGTCATTTAAATATGATCCAAAGCTTAAAAAAATAAGCAACCATTTAAATATAATCGAAAGCCTAAAAAAATAAGTAAATGAGGAGTCGTCGAGAGTAAAAAATTGTTTAAAGAACATTTGAAGCAGAAGATTTTTTTTTAACTAAGAGGGGGAACATTTAAATCTGATCCAAAACCTAAAAAAATATTTAGAGAAAGAACATTTGAATAGAAAATACTCTACCTTAAGGAACTATCAAGAATCACTTAGTGGAAGAGAGCAGACAAACTACAGGAAGAAGATGATCAAATAATCCAGCAAAGGATCTCTGTATTATCATGATCTATCGTTGAGAGAAGAGAAATATCACCATATTCCTCCTCTAGGTCAAAGACGGCCAACATAACAAGAGGAAAGAGAAAAAAAAGTGAATGACTTAGGGTTAAAATTTTAAAATAATCTAAGTCATTCATTAAAATCCACGGCTGAGATCTATGGGCTCTTTACATGCAGTGCACGATTGCATTGCAGGCTCCTTTTTCCCTTACAACGCTCGAAACCCAACTCTCTTGTTCGCGGCGGTGACCTCTGACGAGCTGCGAGTGGATGACCTTGATGAGCAGTTGGCCTCCACCACTTCTGGAGGAAGGCCTGGAGAGCAGCATACACCGTGGTGGTCATCGCGGCCTTGGTGGCGGCGGCGATGTCGGCAGTGACCATCGTTGGAGGCTGCGACAGGCATGAAGACCATGCAGGAGAAGGTGGCATTGGCATGATGAGGAGCCCCCTGGAATTCGTGCTAAGAAGGGAGGAGGAGGCAATGGCGTGCATTAAGAGCAAGGTGGCGGAAGTAGGAGGGGTCCTCAAGAAGCTCAAGGTGGATGCGCATGCGACATTGAAGTGAATGTTATATTCCTAACGTAAAATCAAAATAAAAAAAAGAAACAACCTTAAAGCCCATGCCCGCACATGGCCCAAAAGCCCACCTGCACTAACTAACCTAAGTGCTACAGTGCCCTCATTTGCATCACCCAGCCGAAAGCAACATCAAAACCCTCACTTTCTCTCTCACTCACCATTTAGCTATAGTGAGCTCTCTCCACTCATCCCACTTTCTTTCCATGCGACAACAACACAAACTCATACCCATTGGAGCTACAGTGAGCACCATTCAGCCTTCATCATAGCTACTACAATAACTCTCTCTCTCTCTTCATTTAGTTATTAGCAGGACGTTAACTCATCATTTTCTCTCTTAATCACCATGGCAGACCCATTAGAGTCCTTGGAGGTAAAGGAAGAAGGAAGAAGTTAGGATTTAGGACATAAGGTAAACAAGGTATGTTTGATTGGATCCAAACTTCCCAAAAATCCTTCTTAATGTTGTTTGAATGTATGGATTAGGGCATGAAGAATAAACCCTTTGTTCTTAAGCTTAAGGGTTAGAGAATATGCATTAGAGATTCATGTTCTTTGCTAATCATGAGTAGAGTGTAATGTGCTTCATGTTTAGTATGACTACTGTTCTATTGTTAATCATGTTTAAATGTAGAATGTTTATTGTTTCTTATGTTAGCTTAAAAAGAAATTAGTTCAATATTCATGTACCTCCATAATTGTGACTAGCATCTTTGATGTCCTCATGTGTATACACTGTTTACTTCACCTTTAGAATGATAAGAATGTTTCATACATTGTGTGGAATCACTTATGTGCTCAATATGTAAAAGTATGCAAGATTGTAAAAAAGATGATATAAAAATCGTATGTCTGTCAGCCCAGAACGGACGACCGATAACGTATCGGTCGGCCATTCTAGAGACCACTGCAGTGTTAAACTTTGTCCAACGGTCGACCGATCCATCAACGATCGTCTGTTCTGAATGGGTCGTTAGATTCTGTGATTAGCGGACGTCCGAACGCCCTGTTTCGATCGTTCGAAAGTCATGTGACGATCGAGCGATTTTTCAGCGGTCGTTCGATTTGAGTGGTCGTTACATTCTGTGATTAACGGACGACCTAACACCCTATTTCGGTCGTCTGAAAGACCTATAGCGGTCGACCGATATCCCAGTGGTCGTCCATTTCAGAGAGTCATCACATTTTGTGATTAGCGATCGAACCGAAGCTTAGTTTCGATCGTCCGAAAAGACCTTAACGTTCAATCGATAATCCAACCGGTCGTTCGATACTAGTCCAGCGGTCGACCGTGACCCAAAACGGTCGTCCGTTCTAGGCTGATGATTGGTTATGATTGAATGTTCACACTTAGCATGATTTGGAGTATGTATGATCTTAAATAAGGTTAAAATGTGCAACATTTGTTGAATGATTGCGTGTATTGATAAATGTAAATAAAAGACGAATTGACTTGAACGTGTCTTCTTGTAATCGAGGAGGGGAAATGGGTTCCGCCCCTAAGTGGTGGCATTTTCCGGGGAAATGAGTTTCATCTTTGAGTGTGGCGTTTCCATAAGTTGAGGCGAGTTCCACCGGTGTGGTGTCTACATTAGGCCTATGCAAAACTAGGAGGCGAGTTCCACCCTTGAGTGTGGCATCTCTATTGGCTACCCGCGAACCCAATTATGGCTTAGCTAGCCAATTCCCATGAATTCAACATGATCTTCCCAATCAGCAAGATAAGAAAGTATCTAAGTAAAGATAAAAGATGAAAATATGAATGATGAATGACTTTGTACATAAAATTAAAGATGATAAAAAAGTATGCACCTATGAAAATGCAATATGAATGTCCACTTGTCACATCATATTATGACATGAACAAAGATGATAAAATAAAGTAAGACAAGATGATGTTATGCATTAGTATAATAATAAGCATAATGGCAAGTTATGATATGCTTGACCTAAAGATTATGATGTTACATGTTATCTTATCTTGTCATGATTATATGCTCATATGCCATATAGTATGCATAAGTAGCTCATAGCATGCATATGATTTATGTTCCATATTGATGATATGCATATGCCATGACATGTAGAGATTATGTTATAAGATCAGAGCATGCATGAGCATCAACATACTCTAACGGGAGAAATCTCCTGCACCCCTTGGATCTGTGCTGATATGGATGAGGCTTCGGTTCGGCGACGAAGGCCTCTTGACAAAGACATTGCACATGGACGGATCGGACTACAGCCCAAGTTATCTTACTTATATTATGTCATTTTGATGAACTCTTGTAAGAATGATTATGTTTGACTTATGGGCCTTATGGAGTCATGTACTTTTACTTGAACTCGATATGTTGTACGAACCCTTTGTTGGGTATGTTAGAACCTATTACGCTCATGGGCCAGTTTATTATCTTGGATTTGTTATTTATCTATGAAATCTTCCGTTGTTTATGATATTAATGTTTTAGGTCTATTATTATGTTTCCACTGCAATAATATTTATATATTTAAGTTAAGATCAAAGTAACGCCGCCTAAAATTCGACAATCTAATTTGGGATCAAATTTTGAAGATGTTACAGTGAACAAGGTCGCCATGGAGTTTCTCAAGACCATCAAGCGTCGGACTATGAGAGGGACGTTGGACCTCTTCGTGCGACGAGCTACCTGCCATGTTCATCCAAATAATATTTTAAAAATTGTGTTTGTGTGGCACTCATTCGTCGTATTAGAAAAAGTAGAAACAACTTGTTCCCTTTAGAACATATTTGTTCTAGTTCAAAAAATATTTTAAAAACAAAATTATTTATTCTTGAAAAGAAGTTTTTTATAATGAGCATTTTTTTCTTCTTCTTTTTACTTTTGACTTTTATAGGTATTCTTTAACATGTCATGAAAAATGGGCATATTGAGAATACCTCCTAAATTGAATTATATAATTGTTAAAATTTTCTCCAGATGGGGTGAATCCTCTCTTGCACAAGAGTTAAGAGTTGATTTCACCATTTTAATAGAATGGTATCCTTGAAATCAAGGACCCGAGATATTATTCTATGCCTTTTTTCGTCTTAAATTTCTCCCGTCGAACCATTTGCCTACTAAATGTTTAAAGTAAGAAATATTAGCTACAAGTATTTAATACTTGTGGATAAAATGATAGAATTTATAGGCATTTGGCGCATTACCGACTTAATTAATTAATAATTTAAATATCTATTTAGATAAATTATCACTATTTAAATTATCGATAATATTACATTATAATATTTGTTAAGTACTAGTAATTTAAATAATAGTCAAAACAGATAGTTGAAAAATACTAAAATATTCCTAATATTTTTAATATCATATTATTATGAATAAATAAAGAAAAAAATAGAAAAAGTGAATATATATATATATATATATATATATATATAAAGATGAAACAAAATTAAGAGTTTTTTGTAAAAAAATTCACGTAATAAAGACGATGAAGTTGGATGATATTTATTTTTATTAATAAAATATTTAAATACAAAATGTAATTGAATGAATATTTTTGTTAAAATGTATTTTCACATGCTGGTAATCTGGAAGGTCACCTCTCCTACCTACTATCTAATTTATCAATGAGGTGGTAATCAAGATTATCAAAGCAATTAAAATTATCGATAATGTAACGCCCCCAAAATCGCCCTTCCTGTCACGTAGGCAGTTAGGTTGACCCCGGGAGCGCTACATATTGATCATACTATAACCTTGACCATTCAACAATTTGTATAAGTGGCAACAAATATAATAATAAAATCAGTACGAACTTTATTGTGGAAGGAACATACTTTATTGCGGAAGAGTTGGAATATCAAAGGACACTAAGCACTTGATGCAGTACACTAGGAAGTGGGCAATGATAATAATATCCAATAAAATCTCAACAATGATAACATATTTGATTATAGCGGAAAAAGACCATAATAACTTTCTGATGTAGAGATCAATTATTCAAATAATGTAATTACAAACGACAGACATTATTGAGTGCAATGAGTCATGTGCAGCAACCCTTGAGCACTGCGTCCTCCATTCTCACCTGCAAAATTTCAATTGCAGGAGCATCGAATACCCGTAAGCGAAAACGCCCAGTACAATAGAATCATAGGCTATAAATTAATAATCAAAATATACTTGAATCAATAACAGATAAGCAATGAAATACTTTACCATGAACATATAATCTCTTCTTTTCTCATTATAATAAATACTTTGGTTGCACAAGGCAATGAATCATCATAACTATATTTCATTCTTTACTATGTCCATGCTCTACTCTCTTTCGTGACTTTGCTTTGTCTTTACTATGTCAATCTCTATACTTTGCTATACATTACTTTGACATACTTTGTTATACTTTTCAATACATTATTTTTCCATGCTTTGCTATACTTTGCATTGCAATACTTTGCTATGCTTTACTTTATCATGCTTACTGTACTTTACTTTACTATGCTCTATAGTACTGTGACATACTGTATCATGCTTTACTTTACTAAGTTTACTTTGCCATGCTTTGATTTACTTTTATATAAGGCAATAAATCATTATGTCCATATCTTATTCTTTACTATATCCATATTCTCTTCTCTTCTGTAACTTTGCCTTGTCTTTAATATACTATACTTTGTACTTTGTCATACTTTGTTTTACTTTGCCATACAATTCTTTGCTAGGCATTACTGTACTTTACCATATTATACTTTACCGTACCATACTTTACTTTACCATGCTTTCCCGTGCTTTACTTTACATACTTTACCATGAGTTATACTACATCTTTTATATTACTATGCAGTCCTTGAAGTTCGTTGTCCTATGCGAGCTCGACTTTATTAGGTTGGAATGTCAGGGGTGCCTCTCTGAAGCCAGTAAGCCTATAAAGTGAAAATGGGTGGGTGTTAAGACCTCACCTAGTTCGGAAGGTAGGGGGAAGAATTCCTACAATTCAGGAACAGTGGTCAATTAAGAAACATGTAGGTTCACTATCTCCTCAGCTAACTATCTGTCCCTCTGGCACATTACAATAATCTTTAGAGGAAGGAGTGTGATCATTGCATCACCTTTCATTCGAGATACAGATGGGAGAAGACCTAAAATCTCAGGAATAGTGGTCATTGAAGACAGTAATTTCGCTGTCCTCTCAGCTAACTATCTATCCCTCTCTATACAATGCTATGATACCGTCACAGTGGGGCTATTAATACCCACCTCATGACGTTGGCCGTGGTGGGGCTATTAATACCCACATGTTGACCTCTCTGATCTGTACTTTGGGGCGGCACATGGCAATCTCGTAATTTCATCTTTGCTTTACTTACATTATTAATCATCTGTAGAATTTAGAAATCATGGATCAGAGAAAAAGATAAAGTCAAACCCCTTTTCCTGAGTGAGAAAGGCCCATTACATTATGTACTATATTGGACATGGGCTCAAGTGGGCCTAACAAAAAGTGGGGCCCAACTATGAAGTTCGAATTCAAAAAGGTCATTTACGTCTTTTGTAATAGAGTCCAGACCGGGTAAGAGAAATCCGGTTCGAGTCTTTTGTTTTAGGATTCATGTACGTGACTCGGGCCGAGTCGAGGTTCAACTCGGGTCGGATCAGTGTTCGTACTTTGAAATCGATTTATAATTCTCTCTGTCCTCGGACCGATCGATCGTTCTTACTGGACCGGTCGACTGCTCCCATTGATCGGACGACCATTTTCTTGCGCCGAGTCGGTCGACCGCTCCTGACGGTCACGCATGTGCCTTGTCGAGCCGGTCGACCGATCTTCTTGAACCGGTCGACCGCTCTTAGCGGCATACCTGCGCCTGATCATCGGTCGACCATTCTAGACGGACACTCCTTTGTTTCATCCGATCGGTCGACCGATCATATAGAATCGGTCGATCGATTCTGCGGCCAGACAGAGCCGCTGATTATTTTCTTCTTTTTCGGCCGACTTTCGGCCGACGGATCGTGACGGTTACTATACAAAAAGTGTACTATAAAATATCTAGATCACTATGGAATCATTATACACATGATATAACCAATAATTTATTGCCTATGGGGATTAAACATCTAAGGTACCTTTTTCAATCGTTTTTCGTTCGTCGGAGATCCCTGCGTCGTCTTCTCTAGCTCCGATGGTTCTTGGCCGACGAGGAGGGTACGGCCGGCCTTCACGAGTGCGCTGGTGGAAGACTGCTATGCGCCGACGTCCGTCGGATCGACCCTTCATCCTTGCGTGCGCGTGCAGTCCGCCGGAGCAGAGGAAGAACAGAGGGCTTATTGTGGTGTCCAATCCGAGGAGATCTAAGAGGGGAGCATGGGGAATCCTCTCCTCCTCTTATAGCCTTTCTCTGGCCGAATCAAAGGAGGAATCGGGGAGCAAATTGGGGACCAGTCAGAAAGGAAATCTCTCTCTCCATTTATTGTTCATCGTTTCCTTCTTCCTTTTTACTTCAAATCTCTTTCCTTTCTTGCTTCTCCCATGATCTGAATTTGATTTAACATTTGAATTATTTTCATGTTTGTGTTGATTCTTGTCAGACGTTACACAATGTGTGTTCGATTTCAAATCCCTTTCTTATTTAGATCCCTCGGCGCTTTAATTCTATTTATTTGATTTGAATTAAATTCTGAATTCCCTTTCTCTTCTGATCTTTCCTTCTGCTGAATTTATTCCGTGTTGATGAAATTTGCCAGCCGTTATACGTTTTGAATTTTAAATCCTTTCCCCTTTTGTATCATTCAATGTCTTGATTCTTTTGAACTCCTTCCTTAATTACAATTTACGTTTGATTCTTGATTTCCTCTCATTAATGTCATTTAATTCCTTGTTTTTGAATTCATTTCCTTCTTTAAGAATTGATTTCAATTAATTTTCAATTTGAATTCCTCTATTAATGGTATTGATTTCAATTGATTTAAATTTGATTTCCTTCATTGATTGCCATTGATTCCGATCTTTTTTAAAAGTTTCGAATTCTTGCCTTGATTGCTAATTAGATTTTGATTTCTTTCATTAATTGCATTAAATTTCAATTTTGAAACATTTTTCCTTATATAAAATTTTTGCATACGTTACATATAATGAGTCAAGCCAAATAAGATAATGTGATGGGTCCTGAAAATTTTAAATAAAATAATCGATAATCTATTCAGATTACCTCATATAGAAGAGTGGACAAAATATATTGTATGCCGTTAGCTTACAAGTTTAGTGCTTGAACATTTTAGTTTTTAGTATTTTATATTCTCTTCCATCTAAACAACAATTTAGTTAATTTCTGATATCAAGTAAAGTATTTATGCTTTAAAATGTTAGTCCTCAAAATTTCCTTATAAAAATAGAAAGATTATTCTTCTTTTAAGTTACTTACTATTTTATGTTAGTTATGTTCTATAACAAAAGATATATAACACTACTTATTTTAAGAGTGGCCATTAGTGAGTTCAGATAATTAACCCTGCAATATGCGAGTGTAAGAAAAAATCAAATAATCCAAAATATTGAACTCAAAAATAAAAAAGTATCTAAATAAGATTTCTAGTGATTTTTAATAAATTAAAATTGATTCGCTAAAATTAGAACTTCAATCAAAAAGATCCTACGGGGTCATGGAGTTTATTTTAAGTCATTAATACCTTATTATTGATATAAGATTTTTTATATAGTTTAATATTTTATATGAAACTCTAAATTGATGAGTTTAAAATATTAGTAATATATTTCCTATTTAATTATATTTTAGTTTATCATATTTTTTTAACTAAAATAGGGTTCAAAATGTCACAAAAAACTAGCATTTTTTTTGACCGACCAGAACTACTTTCATATGGTGTAATCTTATACATTAATTATTAAAATCAAAATGTTTGGTCAATGAATGTTGTTTCACAATTAATCAATTATATAAAAATAATATTATAAAATGACATTTAATTCTTGGGGTTTGAAATACATAATAAGAAAATAAAGTGTGTGTTCAAATCAAAAGTTTCATACCAAACTTGAAACATAAACAATTATAAAAAATTTATATAAAAAACAATTAGGCATAGCCAGGGTAAAAACAAATTAAAGCAGGACTAAAATTTATGGAGGAGATCAAATTTCTCAGATAATGTTATCTACACGAAAATAATCTTTAAGTATAAATGTATAGAGATGTGATAAAATAGTAGAAATATATAAGAAGATGATGAGCTTACTATAAAAAAATATAGTAGTATGATGCCCATGAGATGCAATGTAGAATATAAAATAATTAGTAATAAATAAGTTATGTTTATTAAAAATATATTATTTTAAACAATAAATTCCAAAATAATAATAGTTAAGAGTGTTTGATAACAAAGGTACTTAAAAAAGTATCTTCCAAGAATCAAACTAATTTATTATTTTTAAACTTAGAAATATCACAAGTAATTATCAAATTAATTTATCAACAGAGGATAAAATTATCTATCACATATATAGATAGTGTTGACAACATTCTTACCCTACTTTTATATTATTATTCTATTATGATTTATTATTGCAATTTAATCGACAATGCATTTCTACGATTTATGATGCTCTTTTCAATAGTAATCAATATAAAAAATACTAAAATTTATTTATTATTTAAATAAGTCCCACAGGTCTATGAGCCAATCATATGTTAATTAAATATATTATACACATTTTCTCTTATAAAACCTCTATTTTTCATTTGTTCAAATTGAGACTATATAAGCAATACATCATTTTGTATGTATGTATGCATGTATGTATGTATTCTTCATTTTATGTTTATGACATTTCATTTAATAAATAGTCTGTGACTTCATTAAATATATTAAGTAAATGTAAAAAATATATTGATATCAAATATTTTACCTAACAAATATATATATGTATTATGATAATATTATTAAAAGTGCATATTTTATCGATAACATTTTATTTAATAGATAATGTAGACCATTAATTAAATTTATTTTAATATTATTATCTATATATAGGTGACGGACCTTGGATATAGTGAGATGCCAATACCATCTAAATCATCAAATTGTATATGTTTTCTTTTAAAACCTCTCACCTTTTTTTATTTTGGCAAGTGATGAATATGGGACTACAAATACACATGATATATAAATATAAAAGTATTTACTTTATTGTTCATATTTTCATAGATCAAATCTCATTGATATCGTTTTTTTAATAATTTTTAGAATTATTTAATATTATTTCATATGTGACTTTATGAGAGGTTGTCAATTGGTAATTTCTACATTTGCTTATATGTGTTTGTATATATACATATAGTATGACTTGCCCGTGTGATGTGAAGAATATGAAAAAAATACAAAATAAATCATTTTTTATCATATATATATTATCATATTTTTAAATAATAAATTCCAAAATAATACTGTTCAGAAAACGAAAGTACTAAATTATCTTCTAAGAATCAAACTAATTTATCAATTTCAAAATAACACATAGCACGAATAATTATTATCACATTAATTTATTCGTGTTTCCTTCCTATTCTAAAATGTAATGCTTAATTTATTTTGAAAAAAATTATACTAATTTTATTAATTTTCTGTGAAACATATGGTTAAAATATTAAAAAATTAAAAATATTTTTTTTCGAAATAAGATTTTGGTACCTTCCTTATCTACTCATACTTAATTATATCCAATGTTGCTAAGAAATAATTTAAAAATGTTCTTTTAATACTTTTATTCAAGCAAAGGCTACAAGCCTCTCATTCACATTGTTCACTATTGAAATATGGATCCTATTGAACACATATAGCAACATATATGTGAAGATGAAATTGCATTGTTTATAATCATTGATGCAAAGACAAAAAAATATTAACCACCTACATCAAATGTTTCATGTGAAGACTAACTATATTATTCGTGTGATTAGTTTATTAGAATTATATTATTGTATAACGACCTAATAACATCAAACTATATTATTATATTATTGAAAATAATATTTTCTATTTATATATTATTATCTATCATATTTAAAATATTATTACTTTATTCATTAGCTTAATGAAAGATTGTGGAACTTTTTCCCTTTTTATTTGTAAACTTATTATACGAATTGGCAATTATTAAAAGCTGGTGATATGAAATGACAATGATAAAGGGATCTTATGGGATAAATAATAATAATAAGAAATAATTCATATGGTATAAACTAAAAAGCGTGCACATAGATAACATACGATTAAAAAAATACTAGCATAAAAATATATAATTTATAAGTTGGTTTCATGTGTTGTGTTATTTTGAATTATATGTGTAATTAGTTGATTGAAATATCTTATAATGAGCACCTTGTGTAAGTATGAGATTTTGTTATATATATATATATATGTATATATGTATATGAAGCGGTTGGTGCTCTCCATTGTGTGAAGCGATCTGAAGATCGTCCGATTTCGATCCAACAGTGGAAATGGAGGCACCCGTCCAGACCGCATCGCACGGCTCCAGATGATCTAGCGAGATTTTGCTAACGCTTCCCCTTTTCGCTTCACCCGAATTATTTTTCCTCCCGCTCATTTGTTTTCCCCTTTCTCTCTCGCTATCTCATGAAGGTGGATGTCCATCTGGATCCGGCTATCTTTTCCAACAAGCGCAAGTGTTCTCCGACTGCAGATTTGCGACCAGAAGTTCCAGGCCACCGGCAATTCTGGGCGATCGAGGGTTCCGGGCGCAGGGGCGGCGATTGGTGACCTCTATCCCCTTTCAACTGCGACCTTCGCACAGTCCTTCGGCGAACGTGAGTGGCTCATGATCCCCCCCCCCCCCCCCCCCCCCCCCCCCCCCCACCCACCCACACACACACACTCACTCACTCTCATTCTATCTTCCTCTATCTTGCTCCCGCTGCAGATCGGCAACTAGTGGCTCTACCTCTGCAAAGCCACAATCGGCGGCTCCAGTCCTTTGCAACCTTCCCTAGCGAGTTTGACTGCAACAGGTGAGATGATCCCGACCTCTCACACACACACTTTCGTGCCCTCCTTTTCTCTCTATTTGGGGAACTCTAAATGTTGCCGCAATCAAAGCCCCTAGCTTTGGTGAGAGAAAATCTCTTCTTCAAGATATTGCTATTGTGACAAGTAACACATGTGTGTTGTTCTACTTCTTCCCAGACTGGTTTGACAAG
This sequence comes from Pontederia crassipes, assembly GCA_030549335.1. Lineage (NCBI taxonomy): Eukaryota > Viridiplantae > Streptophyta > Magnoliopsida > Commelinales > Pontederiaceae > Pontederia > Pontederia crassipes. The sequence goes on along the minus strand of CM060189.1, from coordinate 25,215,588 downwards.
GTTTTGCATGCTGATTAATTTGTAGTTGTTAGTTTCCATGACCATAACTTGAAACCATAAGGGGAAAAACTGCAAGTTTTTCATCAGATGATCAAATTACTATTTTTTGGCACTTCATTCAAGATTGTTATCTCACAATCTGGCTAAATTAATTGGATTTATGTAATGCGCAGCCCCACTGGCATGTTTTCTAAAATAATGAAAAATTTGTTGTAGCCAAATTTGTGGAACAACTCTTAGTGTAACACTGGGGCCACAAGGATGTTGAAGTTGTTGAATATATTCTTTATTTTCCATTATCGTCACTTTTTGTTTAAATTTCTTTATGTTATATGGCATCTTGTACTAACATACATTTTAAATTTTTGTTTAAACTTCATGTTACAGTAGATAAATGGTACACAAAGGGTAGTCACGAAAACACTGGTAATGTTATATCACTTTCCTTTCTCACATGTTGAAACTAGTACCTTGTAATTTATGTTAATACAAGAAAGATACATTTCTTTTTCTCACATATTACATCATTTTCATGTTACTTTCTGTTAAAGATACATCATTGACCCATGAAGATTCCTTCCTGCAATGAAAGAAGAAGAAGATGAGGATGCTCAAGAGGAAGCGTCGAAAGATGAGACAGAGATCTAAGTAGGAGTTGTGGTTACTCAACGTTGTGGTTTTGAGTCTTTATTGTTTTTCTATGTGAGCTGTGGATTTTGTATTAAGGGGCAGGGTGACAAACTTGGGAACTTCCTCCATAAAGGACATTTTGTATTAAGGGCCAGACTGCTCATTGACGTAGTATTTAGGTAGTACTACCCTCATGGCTACTTCGATGATGTGTTGTATCCTCATTCTCAAGCACAATTTCAACAATACTTCCATCTGTATGATAGAAATGTGATTTTCTAATACAATTGTAATCTTTCACTTGTTGCATGTAGTATGACCGCACTTTGCTGTTGTTGGCTGTTGGAGTAGTGCTATTGATGATTCCACCTGTACGAGATATCTCACGCTTTGCTGTTGTTGCACTAGGAGATTAACTTGGAGTAGTCCGGCAGTGCTTTAATTTCATCTCCTTGTTCATAAACAACTATATATGGCTCATATAAAATGTTGGTGCAAGCTTGCGAACACAATGTTGAGCTCTTTTAGTACGTACATTGCTTCTGAAGAAAAATTTTTACCTTTGTAAAGATTTGAATGATATGTTTTCTTCAATATTTCAACTTATCCTTCATAAGCCATTAGATAAAAAATTCTTTTTGTTTCGATTAAGTAAATTAGTTTCAATATGCTTACGAAATATTCTTTTTCAGTTTAGAAGGTTCGCGAGCATAGTAAAAATGAAAAGAAAAAAGTGTACACGTATTAGTAAGGAACGAATCCCCAATTAAGACCACATTCTCATCTTATGTGCAACAGTTGGAAGCTAGGAGACAGACTACGACTTTTACAATATAGGAAGAAAGTGATGTTGGATGATTTGATCAGATATATAAATAGCACTAACCTGTTAGGTAGCAGAGGTGAACGATTCCTATTTATATTCCAAAGAAATAAATAATTCGTTGGACTCCATGTTCCCTAATGAAATTATCAGGATAACGAATCATAAAATTGTCATAAACCTGCAATATAAGAATCCAAATAAGTAATAATTGACTATGTATCAAGAAAAAAAACAATATTTCACAAGGTGGAAAGTTTTATCATCCAGAAGTGCGGTCAGTTCTAGAATTGATCCAATATATCAATTGAAATGATTGTTCAAAATAAAAAAAGGAAATCCAGCAAGAAACTCTGTCGATCCAAAAAGTTGTATATCTATAGAAAGTAGGAACCCTCCCCTAGCTTTAGGGGGAGGCATACCAACACCACATCTGCTTCCATCTCTTGGAATTCCTGCATGAAATGAATGAAACATAATCAAACTGAGAACAAGTGACCACAATAATCTCATTATATTTGTTATATATAAATATGTATTAGCAAAACATCATTATCTCAAGATTCTTTTTAAAATTTTTTTGAGAAAGAGATATTTACAGCATGTCTAACTTGAGCCATCCCTGCAAATGTCCAAGAGCCATAAGGACGGCCACCCTTCACCTGCTCGATCTCAAACATCTTAGCTCCAAATGTGTACCCAATTGGCACAAATATCATTCCATGATGGTCAACTGAGTAATGACCATCAAATTGCAAAAAATGAGAAAAGAAGAAAATTTTCATGAGAATGTATTACGGAGAAGAGGCAAAGAGAGAGAGAGGGAGAAAGAGGGAGATAGATAGATAGATAGAGATAGAGAGAGATAGATAAATAGAGAGAGAGAGAGAGAGAGAGGAAAAGGGTTAGAGCAGAACCTGCCATCCGTGCACCCTTATCAGCCGCCGGTCACTGCCATTGCACAGCCGGAGAAGAAGCGAGAGCAAGAGCGAGAGGGAAAGGGTACTAGAGCAAGAGAGAGGATGGGAATAGCACCTAGTAGACACCTGAGAATGCGGTCGCACAGAGAAGAAGAGGTGTATCGCAGTGTTGGAGATCGAGATCGGCCAAAGAGATCGACAAGAGAATTTAGGGCGAGTGAGGGAGGTATGTGGGAGGGAAAGAGGGGAAAGAGAGAGAGAGAGAGAGCGGGAAAAATGAAAAAAAAAAGAAACTGAGCGCGTGAAGCATTCCAAAATATCATGAGTTTATCTGGAGCCGTCCGATGCAATCTGGACGGGTGCCTCTATCTCTACGGTTGAATTGAGATCGGATGGTCTTCAGGCCACTTCACACGATGCAAAGCACCCGCCGCTTCACATATACATTATACTCATATAATTTATGTTATTTATTATTAACTATTATAACTAACATAATTTAATTTTTTTATTTAAAAAATAATACATGACTTCATGAGACAAGGCGTATGATCTAAGCAACTTATATATATGTTTCTGTATGTATGTATGTATGTATATTTGTATGTATGTATGCATGTATGTATGTCTATATGTATATATATGTGTAGAAAAATAGATACACTACAAGAAAATTTGTCAATATAAAATCGAGGTTTTGACAGCTTTTTCGACGAAAATTCGTTCGAAAATCCGACGTCAAATAAATTCCGACGGACATCATAGATCCGTTGGAACATCTAATGGCCGGTGACAACCGTCGAAAATGCCTTCCGTAATTATAAAATAAATAAAACTAAATTACAAAAAATTGGAAATATTTTCCAATAATTTTCTAGCTCATACATGCTATCGAAAAGTCGTTGCACATCTTGACTTGGGTAATCGAATATTGATTTATGGCCATATTCAATATCCGTGTGACCAACGGATGATCCGAGATCGTAGATGCACCTCTTCTTCACGCCAACGTGATCCGTCCAAAGTTTTTGAGAGGTCAGCGGTGTCACTCGTCCTCCATAGCCTGTGTAATATGTCTAGCTTCTTTTGTTTTGTAACCCTTCTGACAATTTAAAAGTGACATATGTTAATGTCATACGTTATAAAATGACATTTGTTAATATCATATGTTATGAGTCTATATTCTTACGTATATCTCCCGAGCAAATGATGAAACTCATTTTTTTCTGATGTGTTTTAAGAAATATCTCATTCTTAGTGGACGGTCTACCCCTCTCTTTCTCCTGCAATTACAACCACAATTTGAACTTAATTAGACCACAATTTTATTTAATTGATCATTAAACAAAATTACAAAACTTATGTGGTTTTTACCATTATTTTTGCAATTGTAAACGTAGATATACAATCACCCACATGCAAGCAAGCTCTATGGTCGGATCTTCGATTTCTCTTATCTTTTTCGCACTTCAATTTGTACACCTCCATGGACCACTTAGCTAATAACTTGGCCTAAATAGTTTCAGGAATCCAATTAGGTCGTTCTCCTACAGCTCATGCATCCGACAACATCGAGAACAATCATTTTGAGCACCTAGAATTAACTACATAGTGACAAACCAACATAAAATTCTAACATATTAATAATATTAAGAATTATAAATAATATTAACATGTTAACAATTATTAACAAAATTTAATAATATTAAAGACTATTAACTATAAATATTAACATGTTAATGACAATTAACAATATTAACAGCTACTAACTACAAATATACATGTTAACAACACTTAACAATATTAACAACTATTAAGACAATAAAAAATATAATTAAGATCATAAATAATTAACAATGCTTGCATATTAATGATTAATTATTCAGCGACAGATCATCCTAGATCCGATCGATCGCGGTCGGATCCAACAAGGATCCAGTTGCTGGCCTGATCACTGTCGCCAATCGCCGATAGTCGGATTCGACCGCATGCTCCCAGGCAGCCGAATTCGGCCAGATCCTTGCCTCAATGGGAGCATGCGGCCGCTAGGCTGTGCATTCGATCGCCAACGGCAGAATTCAACCGCCAAGTGGCGCATCCGTCCGAATTTATTTATTATTCATTAACCAAACCAAGATTGCGTTGCGTTTACCTGGCTAATATTGTTCATCGGTCCGAATTTATTTGTTCAGTTTTATGGCTGTCAATAAGTTCAAGTGTTATATTGTACAGAGACTTCTCATTAATCTTTTAATAAGAATATTAAATTTGTTATCCGCTATTCTTTAGTAGATTGATACCATCTGTTGGACACATCTCCAAAAAATAAGCTTTAATGAACATTAATAACAAAAAAAAAAAAAGGAAACCCGACGTGAAACTATTAAGACATTGTTTCATTTTGTAATTGTCAACAATTAGAATTTCAGATGATACATAAATCTCTTTTCCCATTCGCTTGGACCACTGATGAAAAAGAAACAAGGTCTTAAATATGCAAAGCAAAGCAAATCATCTTCCTGGATCATTTATAAGGTCACAGGAAAATAAAAAGCACTCACTAAAATCTAAGAAAACAATGAGACATCTACAATATGAACGTTTTTTGTTTAGTTTCATTTACTAATATGCAAAAGTTTGAAATGAGAACTCCCGAATTAAATTAATTAGAGAGATTAATATGGAAAAAGATATATATAACATATATACATCCATTACCTAATAAAAAAAAGTGGGTCTTACATAATAAGCAAAACCCTTCCATGATCGTCAATTTATTATAATTATAATACGAAAAAAAACATGTAAAGTGGTCCGCTTCATATTAAAAAAACACATGAAACTTTAAATTGACACAACAACATCATGAGATTGAATAAAACGTTAATAAAAAATTTCGAAAACATGATAAACCAAGGATTTACTTCTATTATCATTTATTATTATTAGGAGCAAAATTTGACAACATCATTAATGGAATAAATTGGCCATTCAATTCCTTCAAACATAATAACTCCACATTAACATTAATAACCTTCATTCCCAAGACGCGCCCCACAAATCCCCATTACCAAAGGACAAGAAAAAAAATAGTAATAGAAAAGGAATTAAAAGTTCCAATCTATATTCACACGTCAACAGTCAAAACAAAAATTAATTGCAATTTGGGATAACCTTAAAAAGGATCGCCGTCCGATGTCATTAGTTTTTTCTTCCTTAATTGGTTGCCATATGCATTAATTTCCTACTTATCGCAAAACATTAATCGTCCCAAAATTTTCAAATCTTCTTATCTCATCTTAATAATCAATAATAATCACCGGATTTGACGGATGTGATCATGTCCACGTCACTATGATGCCCTTCGGAATCCGATACGGTAAGAATAATTACGAATTATAAGGAATGGATAATATACACGAAGTGGATAATTACAAACAAATAAACATTATTACCAAATGACTAAATACAGCTCACCAAAATTTCAACCCACTGCCGCATCCACTCTTTGCCTTCCCTCTTTAAATTCCCCTCTCGATCCTTCGCTTCCCGCATCCTTCTTCTTCTTCTTCTTCTTCTTCTTTTACTACTACTCGATACATAGAAATGGCCGGAGGTTTCGTCGGAGGCCCTAAGGGGTCGGAGCAGAAGAACCACCCCGGCAATCTCACGCCTTTCGTCTTCTTCACCTGCATCGTCGCCGCCACCGGCGGCCTTATCTTCGGTTACGACATCGGCATCTCCGGTGAGCACTTGCATTGCATCGATCCACTCTGAGAAAACCTTCGGTTACTGGCTCCTTGCCGTGTTCTTACTGATCAGGTTCTGTATTCTGTCGTGTGCATCTAATGCAGGTGGAGTGACGTCTATGAATTCATTCTTGGGCAAGTTCTTCCCGTCCGTGCTGAAGCAGGAGAAGGAGGCCAAGAGCGGCAACCAGTACTGCAAGTTCGACAGCCAGCTGCTGACCACCTTCACGTCGTCGCTGTACCTGGCGGCGCTGGTCGCCTCCTTCTTCGCGTCGACGGTGACGAGGGTGTTCGGCCGGAAGTGGTCCATGTTCGGAGGCGGGATCACGTTTCTGGCCGGCTCCGCGCTCAACGGCGCGGCGACCAACGTGCTCATGCTTATCCTCGGACGCATCCTCCTCGGTATCGGAGTCGGTTTCGCAAACCAGGTATGCACCGATAAGAGCTACCCATGACTGCAGCTGTTGTGTGCTAATTACGCCAGGAAAATGAGTATTTTATTTTTCTGGTCGTCTTCCTTCTCGTACTGATGAATATATACAATTTCTAACTGAATGTGTTTGTTTCCAAGAATTTCGGATCTGAATTCTGAACCTTTTTTCAGAGAAGAGCTATCCATGACTGCTGGTGTTGTCTACTAATTACGTCAGGATATTTTATTTTTCTGGTCGTCGAATGTGTTTGCTTCCAAGTATTTCGGATCTGAAAATTCTGAACCTTTTCCGTTTTCTCAGATTTGAATCAAACATTTTTTTACTGTTCTCTTGCTTTAACCCAATTATTATTATGTGGCGTCAAACCTTGCCAAGCAATTCCTTTTTTGGTGGAAGAATATATCCTCTGCGATAACTCGCCAAATAATAGGCAACAGTACACTGTGACATCAGCTTTTTTGGATTCCATCAAGAATCTGTTGATATCATCGTTGGATTTTGTCTTTTTTTTCGAATAAAAATAATTGCTTATGGAAATGATAACATGTCATCTTTTTCTTTTTCTTTTTCTTTCCGTTTGCAATGCAGTCAGTGCCTGTGTACCTGTCGGAGATGGCACCGGCGAAGCTCCGGGGAATGCTTAACATCGGATTCCAGCTCATGATCACCTTCGGGATCCTGGCCGCCAACCTCATCAATTACGGCACCTCCAAGATTGCTGGTGGCTGGGGATGGCGCGTGTCTCTCGCGCTTGCCGCCGTTCCCGCCGGCATCATCACCCTCGGTTCCCTCATCCTCCCGGACACGCCCAACTCCCTCATCGAGCGCGGCCACTCTGACAAGGCCAGGTCTATGCTCCGTCGCATCCGCGGTACGGACGACATCGATGAGGAGTTCAACGAGCTCGTGGTCGCCAGCGACGAGGCAAAGACCGTCAAGCACCCCTGGGCCAACATCGTCAACCGCCGGTACCGCCCGCAGCTCGTGATGTCCATCCTCATCCCCTTCTTCCAGCAGCTCACTGGCATCAATGTCATCATGTTCTACGCTCCCGTGCTGTTCAAGACCATCGGGTTCGGAGACGACGCTTCCCTCATGTCCGCGGTTATCACCGGCCTCGTCAACGTCGTTGCCACCACGGTCTCCATCATGACCGTCGACAGGCTCGGCCGCAGGAAGCTCTTCTTGCAGGGTGGCTCTCAGATGCTCATCTGTCAGGTGCGGTTCTCAGACGCTCTCTTCTAACATCGTTGCATTTTGGAATGCTTAACTGTCAGTCATTGACGTTGCTTCATTGTTTCAGATCATCGTCGGGACGCTGATCGCATTAAATTTCGGAACCACCGGAGTAGGGTCGATCTCGAAGACCTCGGCCACCTTCGTGGTCATCTTCATCTGCCTCTACGTCTCCGGATTCGCATGGTCCTGGGGCCCTCTCGGGTGGCTGGTACCCAGCGAGATCTTCCCGCTGGAGATCCGGTCGGCCGGGCAGAGCATCAACGTCTCGGTGAACATGTTCTTCACGTTCATCATCGCTCAGGCCTTCCTCGCCATGCTCTGCCACTTCAAGTTCGCCCTCTTCTACTTCTTCGCCGTCTGGGTGGTCGTCATGACGACCTTCATCGCCCTCTTCCTCCCGGAGACCAAGAACGTGCCCATCGAGGAAATGATCTTCGTGTGGAAGGCGCACTGGTTCTGGGGCAGGTTCATTGACGGCGACGTCAGTAAGCCAACAGTGTAACACGATGAACAGATTAGAAGAAGTGGATCTCTCGCTGGGCTGTCGAGAACAAGAGGAGAGAGAAAAAGAGTGTGTGCGTGTATGGTGTTGTTGTTGCTGTTGGGTACATATATAATGCATGCTGTAATGTGTTCGTGGTGGTTCCTTAGTTGGAATCTCAATTGCGTCCAGTTGTCCTCTTCCAACTTTGAACTGTCAAGAACCACTAGTTTACAAAGTACCTGCTTTCCTGTTCCCTTCATTCGAAGAAGTGAAAATTTTGATCTTGATCAAGTAGTCCAATTACTTGGAGCATTGCACTGGCTTCAGATAGTTTTTTTATGCCTTCTTCTAAATTAGTTCGGCGAGCTTTGTGAGTTCTCTTTTTTGTTTTTGTTTTTTCTCACGCTGTCATAGTACTTTGTTGTCCCCCCTTTTGTATTTATAGTTGCAGAAATTAATTATCTGTTTCAAATATTATCCTTGACTGAATTTTAGGTGCTTGATTTTTTGAAGCTAAAATCTGTCTCTTTTGATTTGTTTACACTGCTAAAATCAAGGTAACATCACCTAAAGATCCAAGATCCAAAACCAAGGTAAAATCAAGTTTTCTTGGCGAAAATTGGAAGACAAGAACTGAAGTTTAGGATTGACTAACGGGAGTTGATTCTGTAACACCGAAACACACGTCCTGAATATTTGTACAATAAATCGCTTCAAAGGCCCAATGGTATATAATGTTTGTCCTTCTTCTCAACTTTGATCAGTCAACATTCACGTTTGCATAATATGAAATTTCAAATATAATAATTTTATTATAGTAAAAATAACTATATAATACTCGTTAACTTGTGATTTATGGACCATCGTATATGCTAGGAGAGAAATTATGCATCGTGAGAAATTCGAGAAATTTAAGGTGATACAGAATTTTATTAGATAGAAGAAAAGAATTGCAAGATCAAATTTTTTTTGACCCTTTAGGAAGTTTATATAGGCACTCCTTTTAACAGATGATAAAAATTACATATCAACTGAGATTCTATATTAATTCTAAAAATATGACACTTACCTTGTGATAAGAAAATAAATCAATTCCTTAACAATTTAATGATAATGAAATATACATAATATATCAGACAGATTCCTTTTATTTAAGAGTTTGGGCTCAAATGGGTTTCAATTGAACTAGGATTCAAGGCATTATTAACAATCTCCACATTGAATTGAATCCTCAAATCAAATGTCTAATACTCTCTGTCGTCGCCGGTTTCTGTTCTGATTCTACACATGCGATAGCATCCTTGTAGCTTGATATGGTGATTCCACATCTTCAACTACTTTGAATGCATATGCAGTCATGTCCTCAAAGCCATAACGCTTATGAAGACCTACTTGTCTGAGTGCACATCCAGCAGTTAGATTTGTCATTGCTTCTTCTGCTTGCTCCTCAAACTCTTCGGCCTAATAAGATTTTTCTGTCTTATTCTGAATTGGAGTTAATCTAAACTTCACATGTTTGTTGACACCTTCCTCTACTGAGTCAACAATATTTGATTTCTGATCGAGCATAGACATCTCATCAAAGGATATATTTCTACTATGAATAATCTTCTGCTATGAAGGACATCAGATTCTGAAGCCTTTTACACCTGCACCGTATCCCACAAAGACTCCTTCTTTAGCCTTTGGTTCTAACTTTTCTTCGTTGACATGATATTATGCTGGACAGCCAAAGATTTTCAGATTAGTATAATCAGCAGAGTTTCCTGATCATCCATCAATGAGAGTCTTCTGATCGATCGCGGTTGCAGGACTCTGATTGACAAGGTAGCATACTGTGCTAGTAACCTCATCCCGCAATGACTTGTTCAGATCAGAATTAGAGAGCATGCATCGTGCCCTCTCTAGAAGAGTTTTGTTCATGTGTTCTGCTACATCATTCTATTGTGGTGTATCTCTGATGGTGCGATGGCTGGTAATGTCTTCATCCTTGCAGAATCGATCAAATTCAGACGAACATAACTCCAAACCGTTACTAGTACGAAAGCATTTCACCTTTCTCAATGTCTGATTCTCCACCAAAGTCTTCCACTGTTTGAAAGCTTCTCGCTCTTATGCTTCATCATGAATACACGTGTCATCCTTGAGTAATCATCTATCACAGATAAGAAGTATCTAGAACATCCTAGAGATGGAACACGAGAGATGCCCCAACAATCAACGTGGATGTAATCGAGTCCTGCTTTCGTCTTGTCCACGATTTTGCTGAATTGATGTCGTTTTTGCTTGCCAAAAATACTGTGCTTGCAGAATCCGATTTCAGATATCTTCTGACCATCCAAAAGATTGCGCTTGCTGAGGATGTCCATCCCTTTCTGACTCATATGTCCAAGTCGCATGTGCCACAACTTGGATGCTTCTGATTCTGATTTGGACGAACTATCTACTGTAGCCATACCAGGAATTACTGTGCCTTGTAATTTGTACAAGGACTTTTCCTGACTCATCTCATGATTTCAATATCACCTTTGGTGACCGTGAGAACATTTTATGCGGCATCCATCCGACATCCTTTGAAGTTCAAACTCCTAACGATATTAGATTTTCCTTTAGTTGCGGAACATGACGGACCCAATGTCCTCACCCAATTGTCATGAGTTCTGATCTGAATTGAGCTGATTCTAACTATTTTACAAGCTGCATCATTGTCCATGATGACGTTTCCATCATCAATATTCTGATAAGTTGAGAACAACTCTTTGCGCAGAGTCGATAGGAACATCCTGAGTCGAGAATCCAACTTTCTTTCGAACATCTTTGCTCAGACACCATGAGAGTCAAATCGTTATCAGATTCGCTATTCTAATGAGCTACTGCAGTAAGCGTATATTTCTTCTTCTTCTTGGGTCAGTTCTTCTTTCGATCAGATTCTTTGCAGTAGTTGTAGATGTCATTCGGATTGACGTTCTTCTTTGACTTACCCTTTTTAAAGTTTATCTTCTTTGTGGTTGTTACCAACTCTATGGCTTGAATCTCTGTAGAATTTTCAGATGTCCTATTCCGAAGATCACGAGTATGAAGACTCGATCTTACTTCTTTCAGATATATAGTTTCCTTCTCGATAATAATAAACTGAACAAAATTCTCATATGATGGAGGAAGTGAAATTAATAAAAGTAGAGCAGCATCTTCATCCTCGATCTTAACATCAATATTTCTCAATTTCATCAACAAAGAATTTAACTGATCAAAATGATCTTTCAGAGGAGTATCTTCTTGCATGCGGAGAGAGAACAGACGTTGTTCAACAAACTTGTTGGTAAGAGACTTCGTCATATATAGACTCTCGAGTCTCAACCACAGACCGGTCATTTTTTCTTCATCTGCGATCTCGATTATCACCTCATCTGTCAGACACAATAGAATCATCAAGTGCGCCTTTTCATCCTGTGCCATCAAAGTAGCGAGGTCGATCTCCTTTTCTTTATCCTTCAAGTCTTCCTCCTTTGATTTGTTCTTCGACATGTTCGCGAGCGGCGCCCAGACTCGTTGTTGTTTCAGAAGTGCCCTCATCTTGATCTGCCAGAGACTGAAACTATTTCGTTCCATAAATTTCTCGATGTTCAAGTTGTGCGATGCCATCTCTATGCCTGATAGAGGATCGATGATGAAGCCTCTCTCTGATACCAGTTTGTTAGAATTTCTACACGAGAGAAATTATGCACCGCGAGAAAACTCGAGAAATTTAAGGCGACACAAAGTTTTATTAGATGGAAGAAATAGAAGATGATTATAAGATCAGATTACTTTCTCTTTGGACCCCCTAGGGAGTTTATATAGGCACTTCCTTTAACAGATGATAAGAATTACAGACCAATTGAGACTCTATATTAATCTTAAAAATAGAACACCTACCTTGTGATAAGGAAATAAATCAATTCCTTAACAATCTAATGATAAGAAAATTGCATAATATGTCAGATAGATTTCTTTTTATTTCAGAGTTTGAATCCAGATGATTCTAGTTGAAATAGAATTCAAGACATTATTAGCAGTATATACGATATTCTTTTAGAAATATCAGCTAATTAACATGTACAAGTCAATGGCCGTATTAGCCATAAATAATCCCATCATCACTATATGCTCGTCTTGCATAAATATGAATATATGAAAAAAAATCTCAAGGAACATAACACTTAAGATATAGAATTATCAAAACAATAATATATGAATAATGAAGTAAATTATGTCAAATAGCCTCCAACTTTGATGTTTGCTCAATGATACCCTCCAACTTTAATTTTTAACACGAATGCACTTCATCTTTCACGAAATACTCTTTCGATCAAGAATGTCTAATTTTTTTATCGTGACATTTATTTTTTTTTAAAAATAACATATGAAATAATAAAATAATATTAAAAAATAAAAATACTCCTTCCTCTCTCTCTGGCCGTCGGAGATGCGCACAAAAAAAGGAAGGACCGCCTCCCCCCACCCCCGCCCCCCTTTGCGAGATTTGCACGCGGAGGAAGAGGGGCGCCGCCCACCTCCCGAGAAGAGAGGGGTGGGGGCAGCACCAAAACTCAAAAGGAAGCGACATAACTCAAAAGGAAGTAGAAGCTCCTCACTCGGGCTTTCCGGTAACATTGATGTCTCCACTCTCCATGTCTATTGTGGAACCCAGATAGCATGTATATGGTTGGCAATAATTAAGGTGGTTAACTTTTTTTTTCTTGTCATATATTGATTAATGTTACAAGCTTGATACTAGGCTTTCATTTGAAAAAAATAATGGTTGGATGATGATACATCACAATTAATAAGTATATAAATAAAATTTGAGGTTCTTAATGATGATACATCTTCCTGCTAGAAATGGCTCTTGAATTTTGGCTCCCAAATCTCTGCCGACTATTTGGATTTTGTTCCCCATCTTATGCTTGTTCTTCATCCTATTCCGACTTCCTTCTTTGCCCATGGATCATGTTGAGCTACCGAAATTTAGTGTTGTCTTGCTTGTAAAAGATGTATTTTTTTTTCAGTCCCTTGCAACAAAAAAACCACATGGCAACGTCAGGGGCCCATTCGCTTCCACAAGGGGGGAGACATTGATGAGTGGAAGGGTTCAGGGAAACAGCTGGTGAAAGGGTCCAAGGAAACCTGCTGCTGACAGCTTCTTGAACTCTGCTACAGATGTCTTTCCGATGTCTTTCAATTTTTGTAGTTAGTGTTAAATGTGTTGTTGGCTTTCATTCTCAAGTTCATCATTGATATTTAATTTTTTTTCCTTTTCTTTTATAAAATATTCCTATAGATATCATGTTCATATTTAAGATTGTGCAGAAAATTACCAAACAAATGCTCATTGTTGATTAGTTTTGTAGTCATAAATGAAGCATTTAAAGTTTCAATCTCGTAGCAGGCGTTTTATCCATTTAACTTTTTCATTTAATTTTAAGCAAGCAATGAATGCTTTCTTCATTTTTTTTAAATTTTCTATACACGTGGGTGAGTATCTTTTAGCTATTTTACTTCTCTTCAGAAATTAATTAGTTATCCCTTCCCCTTCCTGTTTATCTTTTACTATGGGTACTCTATATTTTACTATAGGTAAATGAATGAACATTTTAATTTAATGTGATGCATTTTCATAGTAAAATAGAGTTAGAGATATATATTACAAGAAAATAGGAAAGGTGCCAAGTAGAAGACACTATTCTCTTAACGCAAACATAAGTACTGTTATGATTTGAGAAAAAAAATTGTTCAAGTTCGCTAGCAACATTTAAATCCATTTAAGACTCCATTCGCATTAATTAAGTCATGAGCCCGATCATTGATATATGAAGGGAACATTACAAGACGGAGAACAAATCGCCATAAAAAGGTTGTCAAGAAGTTCAGGACAACGATTATTAGAACTTATAAGAATGAAGTAGATCTGGTTGTAAAACTTCAGCACAGAAATCTAGTGAGATTGTTGGGGTGTTGCTTAGAAGGAGAGGAGATGATACTTGTCTATGAGTATCTTCCTAATACAAGTCTTGACTGTAACGACCCTAATTTTTTCAGAATTTAATAAATAGATATTTTATTATTTTATTTTGAAAAAAAAATATTGTTATTAATATTATTATATTTAATAATTCCGAAAATAAAATAAAATTGAGAGGAGTTTGATTAAGGATAGAATTATTCAATTAATTTCGTAATTTATCTAATTAAATATTAGAATAAATAGGGAGTGGTTAAAAGGATAAATTAGAGGATTTAATTTGATTGAGATTAAATAAAATGGTTAAAGAATAATTAAAAATCTGTTAACACTATAAATAAGAATAGGGGGTACGAACGTTTTGGCTTCGTCTGCGTGATTTTCGGCTTCGTCTTCGGCAACAACAGAAAACAAGGCGCGTAGGTACGTAGGGGGGATTCCGATTTCTATTGTGTCGTGATATTTTACGGTGCAATCTAGTTTGGAATTAGAATTATTACGGTCGTAATTTTGTTTGCTATTGCGACGTTGTTTACGGTAGTAAAGGGGGTAAAAAGAGAAAGAGCGTTTACGCCCGTAAAAAAAAGGGCGTAACCAGAAGGCGAGATTCATGTAGAGATAGAAAGGAGTAAAAGTAATGAGAGAAAAATAGAGAGAGAAAGAGAAATCGTCTATTACGGCCGAGAAAAGGGTAGAGAGAGAATTAGAAAAAAAAGGTGTTACGGCCGAAGAGTTAGGGTTTTCGGCCGTAATGGAATAGAGAAAAAAAATGAAAAAAAGAAGTGTTTACGGCCGAAGAGTTAGGGTTTTCGGCCGTAACGAAATAGAGAGGTAGAGAATTTCGGCCGTAACGAAATAGAGATGTAGAGAGAGAAAGGGGTAAAAAAAAAGGATGGAGTTTACGGCCGTAACGGAAAGGGGGTAAAAATTGATGGCCGTAATGGAATAGGGGGTAAAAGCTAATGGCCGTAATGGAATAGGGTGTAAAAGTTTATGGCCGTAATGAAATAGTGTGTAAAAGCTAATGGCCGTAATGGAATATGGTGTAAAAGCTAATGACCGTAATGGAATAGGGTGTAAAAGTTTATGACCGTAACAGAAAGGGGGTAAAAATTGATGGCCGTAACGGAAAGGGGGTAAAAGCTTATGACAGTAATAAAATAGGGGGTAAAAATTTGGAGAGAGAATTTACGGCCGTAAAAATCAGAGAAGATGGAGAGAGAAAAAAAATGATGTTACGACCATAATGAACAGAATATCACCGAGAGTTATTATTTATTTTTGAGTAAATTTTAATTACTGATTATTATTATTGTTATTAATTAATTTGATGTATTGATTATATTGTTGGTGATTGATCTGTTTATACTATGATGAACTTTGATTTTGATTGTATTGTTGACATACTTAGTTTTGAGTTCAGAATTTATCTAATCAAATTGATAATTTATTTAAAGATAGACATTTTAGGTAAACAAGATAAAAGCCGAAAGCTGCTGGGCCCATGTTCACTGATTGCCACTAAGCCGGGACCAATTGAATTGAATTGAATTGAATGGGGCAGATAGTGTAAAAGCTATGGCTGTCCTGTGTATGGCCACTCGTCCCCCATCATACACGAACCCATTGAATCGTATCGGGCTTGCCGTGGCACTGATCCCCCACTGGCCTGCATGAAAGTGGCATGGTGTCCCTTAATTGACTGAGCGCTCCTCATTGAATTGGATAACTCCGAACATTGAAAATCGAATCGAATTGAATTGAATTGAAATTGGAATTTAAGTGAATGGAATTAAATCATGGTCATTTGGATATATTGGCATGGAGTTGGCAATTATTATTGCTCTATTGAATTGAATTGTTATTGGCCAATGACCATTGATTATTGAATTAAAAATTGTTAATTGAATATTGATCTATTAATCAGGCAATTGATAAATATTAATTGGAACAATTGTTATTGATTTACATTGGTCTGTTGACCATAGCCTGATATATTGTTCATATTGATAAATTGTTAATTGATTATTGTATTGACTGCTCAATCGACTCATTATTGATTTTATCTTATTTTCGATTGAGCATATTGATTGTCTTTTAGACCCTACGTACTGAGTATTTTTATACTCATGGATATTTTCCTGTACCTAGATCCATGCAGGTGAGAGTACTTCGATAGAGGATGATCTTACAGGTGGCTATGCTCAGTGATAAACAGATGTTGCACATGTTCTAGATTGAGTTGTCTAGTTTTTATTATTTTCGCATTTATTAGAATTTTGTGAACTTATTAATATTTTAATTATTTTGAATATAATGGATTATTAGTTGTTATTATTGAAAAAGTCTTCCGCATTTATTATTTATATTCCGCAAAAAAATATTTTATAGAAAATTGAGTAGCGCCTTTGGGACGACTCTGAGTCACGTGGGTCTCGGGGCGTTACAGAAGGTATCGGAGCCTAAGGAGAGACACTTCTTAGTTGTCTCTAATAGATAGAATTGAGTTCATGTGCAACTGTCACGAGCAACCACTGCAGCCATCCAATAGGGTCAAGTATTGAATTGTGCTATGTATTATTGAGCTCACACTTATGAATTTTATTGTTGTGTGAGAACAGATTTCTCCTAAGATGGTATTTCCGAATCAGATACCACGAGCTCCCAGAAGTGGGTTACAGCGGGCCGGTCAGGAGGCCCAAGGTTCTCAACCTAATAATCAACGTGCCCTGAACCAAGAAATGAGTAGACAACAAGTACATGGCTTCCAAGTGGATCAGGCCCAGGCTAATGGGTACCGAGAGGAACAACTGAGATAGGGACTACTACCATCGGAGTTCCACTCTGTGCACACTGAGTACTCGAGTACCAATGTGCCACCACATCATGATCGTAAAGACACCATTGAGCGGTTCCTTAGGTTGCAGCCCCTCGGTTCAGCGGGAAGGGTGACTTTGAGGATGCAGAGGAATGGATTGAGGAGATAGAACAGATATTCCTTGAGATGGATTGCGGCGAGGACCACAAGATAATTTACGCCACAAAAAAACTGACGGCAGATGCCAGAGATTGGTGGAAGACCACCAAGCTCACTACGTTCTCCAGCCAGGACAACATCACCTGGGGAGAATTCAAGAAGATGTTCGAGAATCGCTACATACCAGCCTATGAAAGGGGCAGGAAACAGAAGGAGTACCTGACACTCCAACATGGTACTATGACTATAAAGCAGTACCTTTCCAAGTTTCTAAGCCTAGAGAAGTACTCCACCTTACAGCAATCAGAACTTGATCGAGTGAAGCGTTGGGTGGATGGCCGAAACCCAACCTTAGAGAAAGGGTAAAGGGGGGTAACTGCCAGACCCTCCAATTTGCTGAAGAATTCGCCATTTATCTAGAAGATGGTGATAAGACAGTTGACAAGCAACAAAGTCAAGCACCGACTAATCAGTATCAGAACAGATATGAAAACAAAGATAGAAGGCAGGCTAGGCGAGATCCCCGCCGTAGAGATGATCGCAATCGGGGAAGACCATATCCAGCGAGGAATGAGCCTCAACCGCTTAAAGCACCGTGCAACTACTGCAACAGAATGCATCCCGATGAGTGCTACCGGAGAACTGGAGCGTGCCTGAACTGTGGTAAGATGGGCCATTTCGCTAGAGACTGCAAAGAGCCAAGGCGTGCTGGACCTCCTCCGCAACGTAACGACGGACCACCTAGAATGGTGCAAGGCCGAGTATACAACATGAAGCCTGCAGACGAGCAAAGGGCGAATGACACCATCCAAGGTACGCTAAAAATTGATGGTGTTCATGCTAATATTCTCTTTGATTCAGGTGCTACGCATTCGTTCATTTCGGAGCAATTCGCTCCGTTATTGAGCATAAAGCCACAAGCGACTAGTTTTCCACTTGACATTGGCACACCTCTGTGGTCCATCGTTACCCAGAAGTACATCCCCATGGTGCCGGTCGAAGTGGAAGGCAAGAACTTCTCCGTAGACCTTATCATCATTCCGATCAGGGACTACGATGCGGTGTTGGGTATGGACTGATTGTCATACCATGACGCCTACCTATATTGTCGAGCAAAGAAGATACTGATCGGAACGCCAGGAGGACCTCAGACTGTTGTCAGAGGTACACCACTAGAGAGGGGCAAGATCCTAGTGTCAGCTTTAAAGGCACAAAAGATGCTGTAAAAAGGATGTCGGGGTTTCCTGGCAAGTGTGATCAAGACAGACAGAGTTGAAGTAGACCGAGATAGCATTGCTGTGGTGAAGGAGTTTCCAGACGTCTTTCCAGATGACGTTTCAGGATTGCCACCACGACGGGAGATTGAATTCCGCATTGACTTGGTGCCAGGCACGACACCTATATCAAAGGCTCCTTATCGAATGGCTCCAGCGGAAATGCTAGAATTGAAGACCCAAATACAAGAGTTGCTGGATAAGGGATTCATTCGACCAAACGTTTCTCCATGGGGCGCTCCGGTATTGTTTGTAAAGAAGAAGGACGGGTCGATGAGGCCGTGCATAGACTATCGGATGTTGAACAAGGTCACAATCAAGAACAAGTATCCACTACCAAGAATCGATGACCTGTTCGACCAATTGTCTTCGGCAAAGGTATTCTCGAAGATTGATATGAGAAGTGGCTATCATCAGCTACGAATCACTGATGATGATGTGCCGAAGACCGCTTTCAGAACAAGATACGGACATTATGAGTTCTTAGTGATGCCATTTGGGCTGACCAATGCCCCCGCAGCCTTCATGGACTTGATGAATAGAGAATTCAGGCCGTACTTGGACAAGTTCGTAATCGTCTTCGTCGACGACATTCTTATATATTCGTCGAGCCCAGAAGAACACGAGGAACATCTAAGAGTTGTGCTACAAACCTTACGGGAGCACAAATTGTACGCCAAATTCTCAAAATGTGAGTTTTGGTTGAAAGAGATTATGTTCCTCGGACATATTATCAGTGAAAATGGAATATCGGTAGATCCTGCAAAGGTGGAAGCAGTTGCCAACTGAGCACAACCGAAAAATGCGTCAGAGATTAGAAGCTTTCTTGGAGTTGCTGGATATTACAGGAGATTCATTCAGGACTTTTCCAAAATTGCATCGTCACTAACAAATCTCACTAAAAAAGGCATCAAGTATGAATGGTCACAGAGGTGTGAAGATAATTTTCAAGAGTTAAAGAAGAGACTGACAACGGCGCCCATTCTGACCATACCTTCAGGCCAAGGAGGTTATGTCATATATAGCGACGCATGCGGCACTGATTTGGGATGCGTCTTGATGCAACACGGGAAGGTAATTGCATATGCATCAAGACAATTAAAGAAGCATGAGAAAAATTATCCGACGCATGATCTCAAATTAGCAGCTGTGGTCTTCGCCCTCAAAATTTGGCGACATTATTTATATGGCGAAGAGTTCGAAATCTTCACAGACCACAAGAGCTTAAAATACATTTTCTCTCAAAAAGACTTGAATATGCGTCAGAGGAGGTGGATTGAGTTTCTAAAGGATTATGAGTTCGCTATCAGCTATCATCCTGGGAAGGCAAACTCAGTTGCTGACGCACTTAGTAGAAAATGGGGAGGATCACTCGCATGCCTGAGAGTGAGTCGTTGGAACATGATTGACTGCATTATCCAGGTCAGTCCAGTGATCAGCAGCGACGGTATACAAATTATGGCACACCTCGGCATGCAACCCGAGCTACTATTGAAGATAGGCAAAGCACAACCAAACGATAACGAGTACAACCACCTACTCAAGTTGTGCGAAAAGATTCTTACAGATTTTACGATCACAGATGGAGTGATCAGATATAGGGGACGATTGTGGGTCCCTGAGTATGAAGCATTGAGAAGACAAGTGTTGGATG
Organism: Pontederia crassipes; assembly: GCA_030549335.1. Taxonomy (NCBI): domain Eukaryota; kingdom Viridiplantae; phylum Streptophyta; class Magnoliopsida; order Commelinales; family Pontederiaceae; genus Pontederia; species Pontederia crassipes. The sequence goes on along the minus strand of CM060189.1, from coordinate 25,195,403 downwards.
AGTGCCACAAGTCGGAATTCGCCATTCATCCTGGAAGCACGAAGATGTTCAAAGACTTGCAACGGACCTTCTGGTGGAATAATATGAAGAAGGATGTGGCGGAGTACGTTGCAAGATGCCTAGTATGCCAACAAGTGAAAGTGGAACATCAGAGACCTTACGGTGTACTATAAGAACTTGGAATCCCACAATGGAAATGGGGAAAGGTGACTATGGATTTCGTCACTGGGCTTCCAAAAACTCAACAAGGCCATGATGCAATATGGGTGGTGTTGGACCGGTTTAGCAAGGCAGCTCATTTCATCCCCATCAAATGGAAACAGTCTGTCGAAAGTCTGATGGACATTTATATTAAGGAGGTTATCCGACTACATGGAGTGCCAGTCTCCATTGTGTCGGATAGAGATCCACGATTTACGGCCAAATTTTGGCGGAGCATACAGAGTGCTTTTGGAATAAAATTAAATTTCAGTGCTGCGTTCCATCCTCAGACAGACGGGCAATCTGAACGAACGATTCAGACATTAGAAGACATGCTCCGTGCATGTGCATTGGACTGGAGTGGCAGTTGGGACACGCACCTCCCACTGATCGAATTCGCATACAATAACAGTTACCACTCCAGCATAGGCATGGCACCATTTGCAGCAATGTATGGAAGGCCTTGTCGCTCCCCCATCTGTTGGAGTGAGGTGGGAGGACGGCAATTCTTATCAGAGGAGTTAATGAAGCAAACCAAGGAAGATGCTGAAAAAGTTCGTCTTATTAGAGAGAGATTGAAAACAACATTCACAAGACAGAAAACATATGCTGACAAGAAGAGAAGAGAACAAATTTTTAAAGTGGGAGATCGAGTTATGTTAAAAGTTTCTCCAATGAAAGGGATAATGAGATTCAGCAAGAAGGGTAAGTTGAGCCCAAGATATGTTGGCCCTTCGAAGTACTTGCATTGATCGGAGATGCAGCTTGCAGGTTGGCGTTGCCTCCATCATATGGACACGTGCATAATGTCTTTCACGTGTCAATGTTGCGCAAGTACCAACATGATGATGCTAATGTGGTGAATATGGATGAACCAAATTTGAATGTAGATCTGACATATGCTGAGCAGCCTATAGAAGTGTTGGAGTATCAAACTAAGCATATAAAGAATAAAATGGTACCTATGGTGAGAGTGGCTTGGACACATCATAGAGATGAAGATGCCACATGGGAACTGGAAGAAGAAATGAGAAGAGATTTTCCAGAATTATTTAGATGAGATAATATAATTTCTTTTATTCAAATTCGAGGACGAATTTATTTTTAAGGAGGTTATGATGTAACGACCCTGATTTTTTCAAGATTTAATAAATAGATATTTTATTATTTTATTTTGAAAAAAAATATTGTTATTAATATTACTATATTTAATAATTCCGAAAATAAAATAAAATTGAGAGGAGTTTGATTAGGGATAGGATTATTCAATTAATTTCATAATTTATCTAATTAAATATTAGAATAAATAGGGAGTGGTTAAAAGGATAAATTAGAGGATTTAATTTGATTGAGATTAGATAATATGGTTAAAGAATAATTAAAAATCTGTCAACACTATAAATAAGAATAGGGGGGTACGAACGTTTTGGCTTCGTCTGCGTGATTTTCGGCTTCGTCTTCGGCGACAACAGAAAACAAGGCGCGCAGGTACGTAGGGGGATTCCGATTTCTATTGTGTCGTGATATTTTACGGTGCAATCTAGTTTGGAATTAGAATTATTACGGTCGTAATTTTATTTGCTATTGCGACGTTGTTTACGGTAGTAAAGGGGGTAAAAAGAGAAAGAGCATTTACGCCCGTAAAAAAAAAGGGCATAATCAGAAGGCGAGATTCATGTAGAGATAGAAATGAGTAAAAGTAATGAGAGAAAAATAGAGAGAGAAAGAGAAATCATCTATTACGGCCGAGAAAAGGGTAGAGAGAGAATTAAAAAAAAAAGGTGTTACGGCCGAAGAGTTAGGGTTTTCGACCGTAATGGAATAGAGAGAAAAAAATAAAAAGAAAGAAGTGTTTACGGCCGAAGAGTTAGGGTTTTCGGCCATAACGAAATAGAGAGGTAGAGAATTTCGGCCGTAACGAAATAGAGATGTAGAGAGAGAAAGGGGTAAAAAAAAGGATGGAGTTTACGGTCGTAACGGAAAGGGGGTAAAAGTTGATGGCCGTAATGGAATAGGGGGTAAAAGCTAATGGCCGTAATGGAATAGGGTGTAAAAGTTTATGGCCGTAATGGAATAGGGTGTAAAAGCTAATGGCCGTAATGGAATAGGGTGTAAAAGTTTATGACCGTAACAGAAAGGGGGTAAAAGTTGATGGCCGTAACGGAAAGGGGGTAAAAGCTTATGACAGTAATAAAATAGGGGGTAAAAATTTGGAGAGAGAATTTACGGCCGTAAAAATCAGAGAAGATGGAAAGAGAAAAAAATGATGTTACGGCCATAATGAACAGAGAGTATCACCGAGAGTTATTATTTATTTTTGAGTAAATTTTAATTACTGATTATTATTGTTGTTATTAATTAATTTGATGTATTGATTATATTGTTGGTGATTGATCTGTTTATACTATGATGAACTTTGATTTTGATTGTATTGTTGACCTACTTAGTTTTGAGTTCAGAATTTATCTAATCAAATTGATAATTTATTTAAAGATAGACATTTTAGGTAAACAAGATAAAAGTCGAAAGCTGCTGGGCCCATGTTCACTAATTGCCACTAAGCCGGGACCAATTGAATTGACTTGAATTGAATGGGACAGATAGTGTAAAAGCTATGACTGTCCTGTGTATGGCCATTCGTCCCCCACCATACACGAACCCATTGAATCGTATCGGGCTTGCCGTGGCACTGATCCCCCACTGGCCTGCATGAAAGTGGCATGGTGTTCCTTAATTGACTGAGCGCTCCTCATTGAATTGGATAACTCCGAACATTGAAAATCGAATCGAATTGAATTGAATTGAAATTGGAATTTAAGTGAATGGAATTAAATCATGGTCATTTGGATATATTGGCATGGAGTTGGCAATTATTATTGCTCTATTGAATTGAATTATTATTGACCAATGACCATTGATTATTGAATTAAAAATTGTTAATTGAATATTGATCTATTAATCAGGCAATTGATAAGTATTAATTGGAACAATTGTTATTGATTTACATTGGTCTGTTGACCATAGCCTGATATATTGTTCATATTGATAAATTGTTAATTGATTATTGTATTGACTGCTCAATCGACTCATTATTGATTTTATCTTATTTTCGATTGAGCATATTGATTGTCTTTTAGACCCTACGTACTGAGTATTTTTATACTCATGGATATTTTCCTGTACCTAGATCCGTGCAGGTGAGAGTACTTCGATAGAGGATGATCCTGCAGGTGGCTATGCTCAGTGATAAACAGATGTTGCATATGTTCTAGATTGAGTTGTCTAGTTTTTATTATTTTCGCATTTATTAGAATTGTGAACTTATTAATATTTTAATTATTTTGAATATAATGGATTATTAGTTGTTATTATTGAAAAAGTCTTCCGCATTTATTATTTATATTTCGCAAAACATATTTTATAAAAAATTGAGTAGCGTCTTTGAGACGACTCTGAGCACGTGAAAGTCACGTGGGTCTCGGGGCGTTACATTGACAAAATTATATTCGGTATGTATGAACCCTCTATCTTTCTATATGTACACATATATATATATAATATTGTATTGGGTTCATAGTTTAATTTGATTAATACCCAATGACGACAGATCCGACTAGAGGCGGGGAATTGGATTGGGCAAAGAGGTGTAAGATCATTGAAGGCATTAGTCGAGGGCTTCTTTACCTTCATGAAGATTCACGCCTGAAGATTGTTCACCGGGATCTCAAACTAAGCAATATCCTTTTAGACAAAGACATGAATCCTAAAATTTCGGACTTCGGTATGGCAAAGCTCTTTAGCCTGGAGGAGATTGAAAAGAATACCCATAGAATTGTGGGAACATAGTAAGTCTCATTTCCTAATTACCTTAAATTGATCACTAATTTATAAGTTTTTGCAATATATGGATTGGCGCTTTCGTTCTTTGTTTTACGATAGCGGATATATGGAGTATGCAATGCACGGTTACTTCTCAACAAAATCAGATGTTTTTAGTTATGGCGTAATGGTTCTCGAGATTGTGACAGGCCGCAAGAATAGTGGCTATCAAGGAAACTCCGGAACAAACCTTCTTGGTTATGTAAGTATTTTCCTCTGTCATTGAGTGTTGCGGTTATTGAAACAAAAAAAAAAAGAAAATCTTAATTATTCTTCTTGTCACTAGGTATGGCAACATTGGACTCATGGTGCAACCTTAGAGTTAATTGACCAAACATTAGTGGACACATGCCAACAAGAAGAAGTAATAAGATACATTTGCATTGGATTATTGTGTGTCCAAGAAGATCCTGCCATGAGACCCAATATGGAGACTGTGGTTTTCATGCTAAAAATGCACTCCGTCCTTCCAACTCCATCAGCACCTCCTTTGTTCATTGTCCGCACGTCAAGTAGAGAGTTGGATTCATCAAGTAATTCTAATCATAGTTCACGCAGGCGACAGAACTCGAAGGGAAGTAGAAACTTTTCACTTGGACTTTCCAATAATGTTGATGTCTCCATGTCTATGGTGGAACCCAGATAGCATTACACACTATTGACAATAATGTTGTTAGCTTCGTATTTGTTTTCTTCTCATATACTGATTAATACTTGGTTGTTAGGTTTCGTTTGAAGAAATAACAGTTGGATGATGATGACAATGATTATGACAATTAACAAATACAAAATTATAATTTGGTATCCTTAATGAGTTAACAAGAATAAGTTGGAATCCAAATAATTTTAGAGAGAACGTTTTTTTTTCGGTGAAAGATAATGTTTACTCCGCTAAAGAAAATATATACAAAATGGGATAAATTTCATCAAATACGTACCATCTAACTTTGATCATTTTTCCAGTGCTATCCTCCAACTTGTAACCATATTACCCTCCATCTTTTAACTTATTTCACTAACTATCCTTTTGACTTTTTTCCGATTGCACTATCGACATGGCATTCACGTGATAATTTGTTCTCCTCCACACAAGCAACTGACGATATGACATCATTAAAAATAAAATAATATGAAAAAAATAAAAAAATGAGGCACCTCCCCTCACGCTCCCCTGCGTCCCTCTGCCGGGGAAAAGATGGGGGGGGACCCCCTTTCACCGGTAGAGAGGTGCCACCCTCGCTCCAGTGAGCGCAAGGGGTGGCGCCCCATTTTTAATTTTTAATAATACCACATCGCCCTTTATTCGCATGGAGGAGAGAGAAAATTACCACGTGATGACGTGCGACAACACAATTGGTAAACAACCGATCACAAAAGGAAATAAATTAAATGATAGATGACAGTCTTATAACAAAATAAAGTTGAAGGTTAGCGTTAAGAAAGCGTCAAAATTGGATGACATTTAGTGAAATTTATCTAATTTACATTATTTACAAAAATTATAATGTTAATGACTTATAAAATAAACTTTTAATCAAAATTAATATTAACATATAACATTGCAACTTATTTTTTTTAATAAAATCCAACATTTTAAATTAATAATTACTTATCCTTTTATATGCTAATAATTATTACTTTAATTAAATAATTACTTATAGTATTTTTATTTATTATAATTTTATATCTCATAAAATAATAAATTCTATTCTTAATTCTTATTTTTTATTCAAATATTCATTAAAATTTATCTACTGATCAACTTTTTAATTCACTATCAAATCATATTTTTTATATAATCAGATAGTCCTTAAGAACTCACAAGAATTATAATGATGTGAGATCGATCAAGATAATTTAATTGAATAATCTCACATGGGTAAAACATGTAATTTGACCACTTTACTAATAACTTGGCCCATAGAGTCTCATTAATCCAAGTGTTGTACAACAACTTATGCATCTGATTGCATCAAAGACAACTATTTTCACCACTTATAATTAAATGATTTCCTCATTTGTTCAATACAACACGCTGACCTTCAAATAATTGTATAAATTTAGCATTATAATAATTCAAAATTGACAACAATAAAATCACATAATATGATCAATTCATATACAAAACTGGAACTTTGTAAACCATATTTGTTTCTTAGCATGAGGAATCTCTCTACATGTAAGTCATCATTGATCATATCTTTGTCAAATTACTTTAGTACAAACGGTTATAGCCGATTTCGACCTAAAAATTAAATGAATATATTATTATATGGATGCACTAATAACTTTATAATTATTTATTTATGTCACTTATCCACAATGGCCATCTAGCTGTACACATGCCTTAAACTAATTTCTGGATTTAGAAGCATGACAACCTCGGGCAATTGTGTCTCAATGTTAGCTGATGAGAAGAAATTATACACACTTTTTGGCTATGTTTAGCATGCATTTATCTCTATTTTTCTATATATAATGCATGACTACACACTTTATTGTCTGTGTTCCACTTGCATGAATTTCTCTACACCATTTCTTATCAAAATGGGAATTTGACATTTTCAAAATGAAATTATGTTAGTTTTCTATGTATTTATAGTGTCCCATAATCCCTACTATGTTTGGAGATGAAGAGTGATCCGGACTGACTAGGACACAATTTGAAGACAACACAACGAGTAGGGGCATGCGGGAAAAAGGAAGTCTCTAGAGGACAAATCCCTACATGGTTAAACTTGCAAAAAAGGCTGCAAATTCTTTTTCTATAGGCACAAGAAGCTTCCTTTGATTGAAAAAGTGATGCAAAAGAGGGCAAAATAGTTGGTGGACATGTGGCACAAAACCCTAAGATATAAAAGGACATGAAGGACACCAAAGAAAGTGATCCCCAATCCATTCCATTTGTAGCTTGGTGAAGAAGGAGACAGGAGGATTTTGTTGCAGTATCCTTTTCTTTTCTTCTTTTTCTCTTTTTTGTTTTAAGTAGTAATGGATATTAATGCTGGATCATTTTCTTATGTGATGAACAACTAATCAGCCAGCTAGTTTTGAGATTTGTGGATGGATTTTTGTTTCGAAATATTACTTTTCTGAAATGAAATCAGGTATCAAAAGGGTGGGATGCAGCATTGTTATGTCAAAAGAGTGGCTGATGGTCTGTGGAGCAATGAAATGAGGTACCAACCTCTTGCTTTTCTGCTGGTTTTGTACTAGTTCCTTTATCTCGAGTGTCAGAGTTTTCAGACATTAATCACCTATGCCCGATAGGGTAGTTTCATTCCTTAGATGTTGCATTCAATCCAAGAGGTTGGGTTACGCAAATGGGTGATAGACAATTAGCACCAAGTAAGCTTGAGAGACAAACTTGGAATTTTTTTTATTTTCCATTGGTTTTTATATTTTTCCAGCAATGTTTCTCTCTCTATTTAGGCAACCAACATTTTTAGTAGCCTTCGATAGGGTGGTTTATTCTCCAATTGCTTCATGCAATCCAAAAGGTAAGTTGCTCATGGTAAATGCCAAGTACGACCAAGAGGCAAACTTAGAGTATTTTCAAATTTTTCTTTAGTTTTGCTTGAATCGGCCTTGGGTGTCGGTTCTCAATAAGGGTTATCCATGCTATCATAACTTTGTACGGGCCGAAAGGTTTGCTAATGCTAGGGATAAAATATCGAGTATCGATGAACAATCAAAACAACAAAAGAAAGAGAAGATAAACATAGAGATTTAACGTGGTAAAACTCTCTTGATCAATGTGAACAAGAGAGAAACATCCACGAGCAAAGGAGGCCACCGTCAAAGAAAATTCACTATGAGTCAAAAGAGAGTACGTCATGATAAAATCCTAACACTCATATATAAAGGTCCATACCACGGGAGGCTTCGTCCCCGCACCCTCCATGAGAATCAGTGACGGGCTACGGACTTGGCTTATAGGCCCAAGCCTTCCGCTTTCTCCACAGATTCTCATTTTTTCTTTCATAATTTTGAGTACAGGTACATAATTCAAGGCACATCAACAGGTGATTCTCAATTTATAACTTAAGTGATCCCCAAGTCTAGGGGTGGGGTCACTTCGGGAGGTGCCCCATTAGGATACCTGACATCCGACGTTCGAGTGTTTTGAGTTCTTATTTTATAGATGTCGATCTCCCCTGTCCAAGAGAATAATCTTATTCCTTAGTAGTAACATAAGGGTAAAAAGGTCGGGTTACCACTGAGTTGTGTGAAAATGAAGATTGATTCTCAACACCAAATAAGCCCGAGAGGTGAATTTGGTGCATTATCACAGTTTGTTCATCTTTATCCGAGAGGGACATAGTGCAACCCAATAGGTTGGATGCATTTCAATTTAATATAGAAAAGATACTCAATTCCGAAAGTGGGGGCACTTAAGGAGGTGCCCCAATCTGAATATTTGATGCTCAGAGGTCGTGAGAACATTTATGGATTTGTTCTATATGGTGTTTTTAATTGTGTTAAATTCTTTAGCCAAAAAACACGATAATGAATTGGGTTTAGGATATGACCGTCGTGATATTGGGGTCATCCATGATTGGAAACATCTGCTAGTATCTTTTGTGATTTTCGTCAAGTTTGGAAACAACCTATTGAAGTAATCCATAACCCTAGTGTCCATTTCTATTGATTTTTATCCATATCTTATTTCTATATTTCGTCTTGTTTTTTGTTATATTAATTAAAACTTTAAAATTAATGTAATTTTCTTTACTGTAATATCCAATTTAGTGGATGCTCTATTTTATTAAGTCATTTAAATACTTCTTCATATTTAACTTTTTTGTTCAAAACAATTTCCATCAAATGTGCTTTCTTTTTTCACCCCTATGGACTATTGTGTGTTTGCAACTTCGTCGAGGGTCCTAATTATTTTATAAAATTTAAAGTTTATTTGAGATTTATTTTGCCAAATGGGGGCATGTACATGGCTCATAAGAGCATTCATCTTTCCATTGGAAAATATTCCCTTTCATGTTCATGGAAATATAGTCCGTTCGTTCATGTTTCATCTTATCCATGGATTGAAAGAGCTCTCCACTTCTTTAGGATATGTCATACGCACATAAGGTGCAAATACCTAGCCATATCATGGGCCAGTGAGGGATGCCACGACAATACTCCTAAAAGGAGAGGGATGACCTCGCGCTAGGCGTTAACATCTCTCGGTGGAGGTGACCTCACGCTAGGCGATAACATTTGTAAGAATGGGGATGACCTCACGCTAGGCGGTAACACTCATCGGTGGAGATGACCTCGCACTAGGCGGCAACATCCTTAAGTATGGGGATGACCTCACCATATGCTATAACACTCTTCAATAGAGATGACCTCGCACTAGATGAAAATATCCGTATGAATGACCTCACACAAGGTGGAAACACCCCTTGGTGAAAATGACATTGCACTTGGTGGAAACATTAGTATCATTGGGAGAAAGGCCTTACCCAAGAAAGAACAAGTGCCTTCTCTAGGAAAGTACGATGAACAATGGACTTCCCGTCTAGGTAAGCATGGAATTCCTCCATTTCATCTTTTATCTTTATTAACCTATTAACTTATCTTTTGACCAAAAGTATCGATCAAAGTTTTGAGGAGAAAGGTTGGCTCCGGGTTATGTTCATCATGTGTGTGATAATAATCATGTGGACATGTGCAAATCATAATATATTTTTGTAATTTGAGTCATATCATTCTCTGTCCACTTCTAGACGTCTGAAAGTCAAACGATCGTCCAGTCAATAGGTTTATCGAACACCTGAAGGACGAATGGTCGCCCGATCATAACATGTCATTATTTTTTTCCAAGGCCAGACGCGATTTGGACGCCCAAAATGATGGGGGTCGTCTGGTTCTTACTTGAATTAAATGCAAGTTCTTGGCCTAGAGTTTTTGGTCGGCTGAAAGTTTAGTGATCGCTCGTTTTACCCAAGTCGATAATCCTATCTCATCAATCATAATCAAGTCATTTTACCTAATCGGCCGACTGACATCATCTCGGAATAAGAAAGCGGAGGTCCTTATGTTTCCAATCAATTTTCGATAATATAGCATTCTACGAACAATCTAAATTACATCTAACACTAACTAGCATCGTGAGGCAAGTGAGCATGATTCATGAGCCATATTCCGTTATAATCATCATAAGAGTCATGGGGAATTCATAGTCACTTCCTATTTTCATGTCATGTACTTGTTCATTCATAAGATGGAACAATAACTTTCTAGAATTCATACCATTTCAGTAATCATCCCTTTTCAGTAGCAATAATATAAAGCACCATTCATGTCCATCATCAAACTACTTAGTAAAACATACTAACAAGACGTTAACAACAAGAACTTCTAGGTATCATCATAAGATGAGAACTATAACCTAACTTCAAGACCTTAAACATGATTCCTCTTATGTACGTAATCATCATATAAAGTTCAAAATCATGTAATTCATGATCATCAAAATCAACATGCTAGTCATTCCAATCATTCATCATATAAGCAACATATAAGTATGTAACCAAGGCGATAATTCATGGCATCATTCTACCCTTCATCTAGCATGTATCTAGGACTAAACCATCCTTAGATACCATATTAAAACCCCCTAAAAAGCACTTATAACTCATATTCTATTAACACACCTTTTAGCCTAGCTTTTGGTTGTTTTTCTTCAAGTGTTGAGGCCTTTAGTCCCTCTACCTTCATCATGGATTCTCCCCTCATTCAACATCTCCAAAGTCTCCTCCAAGACCTTCTAGCCTAGCTCACAATAAGGAAGAGGTAGCCATAACAATTGTGGATGAGAGGGGTGAGAGAAAAATGAAGAGAATTGAAGTGACAAATGGGTTTAAATAAGAAAAGAGAATGGAAGGTTGTGCCCTCTCATTCCCAAGAGTCAAGGGAAGGAAGGGTTTCCCAAATTCCCAAGAGTCATGAAATTGAATGTCCTAAATCTCCAAAAGTTGGGGTGGGAAAAGAGAAGGAGAAATCAAATTTGACTTTCTTCTCCAAGAGTCATGAAGGTGAAAGATCGTCACGAAATTCCAAGTGTTGTAGTGTGAAAAGATGAGTCAAAATTGAGTTTGACTTCTCTCTTCAGGTGTTCGCGACTGTACGCCAAGCATCTGTTCCATGTAGTCGTTGACCATTTGGCCAACATCAATTAAATAAAGTTTTAAATAATACAAATTTTTGGGATGTTACACGATGCCCCCCTCATCAGGTCGCAGGCATCACCCCTCCCTCCAGCGCCAGAGAGGGGAGGGGCATTGCTCTTTTTTAATTTTTAATTTTTTTATTATGTATTATTTTAAAATTTTAAAGATTAAAGGAGAGAAGAAAGTTAGTTTACTATTTTAATAAATAAAAAATTAACAGAACTAGATGGTTATGGACTAAAGTAAAAAATTATGACATAATTGCTATAATTAATTTAAGGAATTAACCCAAAATATTAAAAGATAATAATCATCAACTCTTAATAAATATATACTTATTAAAATTTATCTTTTCTAACAATTATTGGTTATGTTAGTTTAGTTATGATTTGAAGAAATATCAAAGGATAATAATTATAGACCATCAATTAATTTTTACTTTCTAAATTTTGATTTTTTTAACATGCTATTTGTTTGTTTATTACCTTTTCAAAGTACAAATACTCAACGAGCAATTTGTCCAGCACATGTGCCCGATAACATACACAACATTGCTAATAAAATATTATTCTATGTCAATGGATAATTATCGTTTGACAAATATTTAGATTTATGCCAACATGCAATTTTATGATAATAGAAAATTTTTACTAACATGAGTATAGCCAATGAACTTTTTGTCCGTTGGATATAATCCAAGGACTTATGTCAAAACATATTAATATCTATATCAAAAAAAGGAAAAAAATGTCCATTTCCATATGACATTTTTTATTGTGTGATTATAGTATAGAAACACTATAGAAAAAGTTGACGAGGTATTCCTTTTTTTGTTGCGAGGTATTCATATATCAGTATCTAATTAGTACCAAATCCTTATAGGAACTCTCCCAAGAATGGTGCATCTTCCCTTTAGAAAGGGTACCTGCCGTGGCATGTACAATAACAAGTTGATCATGAAAGTATATAGTACATCATTGTTTGCATAGAAATATCATAGACGAATTCAACTTTCATTATCAAATCATTAAAAGTAAAGTGTTGACTCAAATCATTGAAACAAAGTAAGTTGAAATCTAACGAAAAAAATCATCCAGTGATCTTAATCTAATAGCTATTCTTGGATTAATATCCTTATATAGTTATTTATCAAAGTATTTGAATTATTGTACTCCAATTGATTAGGTATCATTGCGCTTCCTCATTGTTGATTTGATATTATTAATATCACGACCCTAATTTAAATCATGATTTAAATCAGAGTTCGTGACTCATTACGGATGATCAAATAAAATTGAAAAAATTATGGAAACATGATGTAACTAAATTTTTTTTAACATAAGGGATATAAACATTAATAAAAATGTCTCACAATTTGAAATCATTCAGAGTAGAACACTATTCCGTAAGTTTTACATTCCACAAATGAACTTATTTTTTATACAAAATATAAATTTAGCATAATGGATAAACATAACAAACTCTCTTGCTATCCTAATAAAAGGACACAAGAGACACACCATCAATACCTTAATATCAGAAGAGAAAGCTCTGCTAAGATTATCGACTCGTGCACTCTAAGTAGATATATTGATTGAAATATATTAGAAACAATAAAGTGAGCTAAAATAGTTCAGTAAGTTGATAATTCATAACCTATGTGTTACCAACTAATCAATTCAAAAAGAGATGAGAGAAAAACGTATAATAATCATGATATCAATAACAAGTATTTTCATGTATTTAAAAGCTACGTATCTTTTAATTCTAAAAGCATCACTCTTTGCAATCACCATCATTTAAACATATCAAACATATATATGCAATGTAATATTCTCGTATGAATGCACAAATCACCAACTTCCCAATAGTCGGTGGGTGAATTTTGGAGGAAGTTCTCATAGTGACTAGTAGCACTTAACTCCAACCATCATACATGCAGATGCACGCAGATGTAGATGCATGATTCATCATATAGCAATTATATTTTGAATATCATAATATAAATCATATCAATCATTCATTTAAGTGAATCAGATTGCACTTTACAATAACATTTCATAACATATCACGCATGCTTTTCAATATGCAATCGATTGGTCAATTATTCTAACATAATTCTCATATGAACTTTTCCAAAGATATATTAAATAAATATCACAATCTCACACCAAATTTAAAGGGGTGAATACATAGAGTAGGAGAAACCATTACCTTGGGTGAGTACTAATATCAAAAGATTTTCTTCTTTCTTTTCTTACTTTACTCCTCTAATCATATAACCATAATGATAACAATCATATTACTACTATGTTTGGAGCACTAACATATCATACATGAACACAAATGATTACAAAGTTTGCATGACATAACCTAAGTAATTATTTATCACAAGAATTTATCTTATATTATGAAAAATTGTACATGGTAAAGGAAAATTCATATCTTCTTACATTCATAATCAAATTTCATCATTCCAATTTTTCATGATTCCCGACTAGAGAATCATTAACCCGTAAAAGTTTTATATTTTATTTACTTTGGATATGGAAGGATTTGGAAAAGGTGGCGGCGGTGCTGAGGTGATATTGCAGAATTATAAGCTTGGAAAGACACTGGGCATTGGCTCATTTGGTAAGGTAAAGATTGCGGAGCATGCATTAACGGGGCATAAGGTGGCAGTCAAGATTCTTAATCGCCGTAAAATAAAAAACATGGAAATGGAAGAAAAAGGTACTTAGCTAGTCCTAATTTACAGGTTGCAATAAACTTCCAATTATTGCATTCTATATAATTTGTTTCCTCATTATACTCTTTAAGTCTTCCTTAAGTAGCAGTAGTAGACAGAAAAAATGGATATTAGCTACTCTTACTATCTATCGACTACCAAAACATAAATGGGCATCAAGTATTTGATATCGTTTTTCCTGAAATATGTTTTGGTTTCTCCTAAGGATACATCTATACTATCAGTCATAGATAGCAGAGACTGTAGCCTACTTTGCTTATACGAAGACAACTTGATCCATTTTCTGTTAGGTTTTGTAGTTGAAGTACATAGTGATTGATGGTCAAATGCCTTGGCATGTAGAGAAAATTTTCACTTAGATTCTTTGGACCAGAAACTCGGATTTTAAGTCATCAAAGTAGTATGAGAGAAATTATCCACTTATAGTTCCCTCCATCATCTTTTCTTTCTTTCAGAAGATTGTCATCTTTCGTGCTATTGTTTACTGCACATTTTCCTTGAAATCTTAAGCTACAAATTCTTGTTCGATGTGCAATCAACCGATGATTAGCTAGATGGTTGATAATCTTATGTCACTTCAAGGACCTGGATTTGCATTTTCTCAATGATTAGTACCTTTGAAGTTGAACTATCAGAATGATAACCTCTTACCAACTTTGTAATAATTTGGCATTGCTTGCTGAGTTGCATCTGGTTTTCTTGGAGCATGAAGTTTTTTCTTATGATCTCAGAGATTGCTAGAATATGATGAAACAACAATGCTATGTTCTTCTCAAAAAAAAAAAACAATGCTATGTTGAATAAGTACACGTCTTTCTGTTCAATACTGAGTATCTCTTCTAATTAGCTAAGGCCGGATACTGGCTTTGTGCACACTAGAGTCTAGTATGGGTGGGGTGCATTTATAGGTATCTAGTTGAATTATGTAATCCTTGTAACACTAATGAATATGATTTCTTAATTGCATGTTCATCTTTCTTGTTCCAAATGATTGTCAAATCATAAGTTGTGATACATACCAAAACATTTTGACCCTATTTGTTTTTTGAAGCTATGCTATTAGCTTTGAAGTTGTTAATCATATTTCAAAGGAGTTGCACATCTTATTATTCTTGTATTGTTTGAATTCTCCAGACTTAATTTATGGTTTGTCATTATTTTGAAGGGTTCATAGTTTGAAATGATCATGTCCTTTTTTTCTCCTATTGCGTAGTGAAAACACTAAATATTTTCCCTTTTTTATATAGAATTATTTCAGCTATTGATCTGATTAATTGATAGCTTATCTGGTTCATCCAAGGAAGTTGAAAAAAGAGACCTCGTATTTACTCTCAATGTAGATGATTTTACATTAGGTCACAATTTCTGATGCAGTGAGACGGGAGATCAAAATATTGAGATTGTTTATGCATCCCCATATTATCCGCCTCTATGAAGTGATAGAAACAGCCTCAGATATATATGTTGTCATGGAGTATGTTAAGTCGGGGGAGTTATTTGATTTTATTGTAGAGAAAGGCAGGTTACATGAGGATGAAGCTCGTCGTTTTTTCCAACAGGTGAGATGACTGTGAAAACCATAATTATGAGATCTTTTTACTATGTAGCCTCTTTTGACATTGTAGTCTTATGTATGATGTGCTCAACAGATTTACTCCACGAATTGCAACTTAAATTGGTTGATTTTCTTTCTTGCCTCATAATTTATCTTTTATTGTTTTTTCCAACATTTGTGATTAGATTTAATTCACAATCTGACTTCGTAAAATTTTTTCCTTTGCTTTTGTATATTTAAAACTCCGCCTATGTTTTATAGCCGATCCCAAGTCCGGATAAAGGAAGAGGGTTGTGTTAGGCCCCGACCTGTCGAATCGCATGAACATGGATCAACGAAAGTGTCGTATGATCCATGTAGCCGACCCCACCTAGTGGGATAAGACTTTGTTGTTATTGTTGTTGTATGCTTTGTTCTCAGAAAATTAACATTTAACCTAAATTTCATGTTATTTCTAGACCGAGTGACCATACTTCTATTATTTATTTTAGTAAACAACTCCTATTCTAGTACTTAGAATTTTTCTTAAAAATAGACTTCCTCATATTTCACTCATAAAATTTCTAGAATTCATAAGTTTCTTAACAAAGCATAATAATTTTCACAAGCAGTAACATGATCTACCATAAATTTCCTTTTGACAATCTAGGGAGGGTTCAATAATTCATTTATAACTTTTCCTATACATATACCTTTCATGTAATTAAAATTGTAAATAAATCTTAACATCTTTATCATCCTAATCCTAAATTATCAAATGATTCTATAAAAAATTTGATTTCATACATCATTTATAAAATCATATAGCAATTTTAGAAGACATATTGATAGAACCCTAGGAATGAAACACATAACTTTCTCTATAGATATCTTATAAATATGATTTCAAAGCCCAACAAAACTGGACTCATAAAATGCTAAACTCGATTAATTTCATAATTTGTACTATCTTACATAAGCATCAGAAAACTCGTGGTATCATATAATTAGATTCTACTTCAAAATCTATGAGACAAAATGACAACCAATGTCAATTTGATATCTTCTTATATATTTTTTTTTTAATTTTCCAATTGGATTAGGAAGCTTACAGAAGCAACAAACCTACATAAAATTTTCATACTTTTATGTGATTGATGTGGATAAGAACATAATTTATAAACTAACTATATCATTTTCAAGACACATCTATTCATTAATTTGCAGACAACTTGTTATATACATATGATTTTGAGATCATTCCAAATCCCTTGGAAAGTAGACTTATAGAAGATCAGATTATTTGAATTTTATAATTTTCTGCACAATTTATTTTAATTAATCACTAGTGGCCATTTTCATCCATATAGAAAATATAAGCAAAAGTCCTATACCCTATTTGATTTCATTAAACACTTTAGGTTAACTTGCCTTATTTCCTAATTTGAAACTTCAACAATTACTTAAATAAAAAAATATTTATGATAGTTGAGAAATTAGAAATTAAAAATAATCCACTTATTTCATTATTTTTTCTTTCCTTCTCATACTCCCTTGTTTCGGCCAGCATCAAAACTCAAAAGGGTGCTAGAATTTCCTTTCCTTTTTATTCTATTCTTCCTTCCTTTCCTTGATTCGACCAGCTTCCAAGTAAAGATCTGCTCACTTTTTAGTTTTTTTTTTCTATTTCTCCTTATGTTCGGCTACAAAGAGGTAAAACTTTCCTTTTACTTTCGGCCATGCAAGGTAAGTCGGTATCCTCTTTTATTCTTATCAGCCCCAATAAGGTAAGATTCTATTATTATTATTATTATTATTATTATTATTATTATTATTATTATTATTATTATTATTATTATTATTATTATTATTATTATTATTATTATTATTATTATTTTGCATGATTGTTGATGATGTGGCAGCTCACCATTTAATTTAAATTATTGTAAGGTAAGCTGTCATGCTAAAGTATTCTCTTTTTTTTTTTCTTCTACTAGACGACCACAAAGGAAAGAAGTGAGCTGTCTTCCTCGGTGTTGTTGCTTGGTCAATTTTATATGTTGATTTTAGTTAACTAACTATGTTGATTTAGGTAAGTGTGTTGTTAATACGAAAAGTGGACATAATATTCGAGTATTAGCTACACAAATAGTTAATAAATTTAGAAGAAATCATTATAATAAATTAATTGAAATTTATCAGATAAAAATATTTCTAGCCTTGCTAATATTAATATATTGTGATGTTATAGGTGGTTGGGCTGGATGATGATCAACAACTTCACCCTTCTATGTACAAGCCATGCTATATAGTAATGCAAATACACTATATAACCAATTAGTAACTTTAGTCACCTAATTAGCAACTAATTAGATTAATTGATTAATGATAGTTGCTAGAATTAATTAATAAGTTATCTAACTCATGTACACCTTACTTATATTCAAGTTACATTTATATAACATCCAGGATCCACTTGTGCACGGGATCTGATCGCAAGCTACCGAATCATGAGCCAAGTGGCGGATCACAATCGCGGGCAGCCGGATCGGCCACCCAGACGTCGGATCTCGGTTACTAGGCGGTCGGATAGGCGTCGAATTATTGGCCAGGCGGCCAGATCCGACCGCCAAGCACTAGATGGGCTGCTAGGCGGTCAAATCTTGTCGCCAGGTGCCAGATCACGATCGCAGGCTTCTGATCGCAGCTGCCAGCTTCGGAACCGATCACCTGCAACCGGATCTAGTGGCCGATCTGGCGCCTAGAGGCTGATCAGGCACCTAGCAGAAACTATGATTTGATGGTTGATAGTTGAATCTACCGTGAGAGGATGATGGCGACCGGTCCCGGTGTAGGCAAGCTGAGCTACCGGCGATCCAAGCTCCGGCCACCCTCCCACTCTCCTTGTCTTTCGACTCCGGCCGTCTTCCCATTGCCCTCTCCTTCTCCCTATCTCTCGACTTCGGCCGTTGTGCTGGATCGGCCGATTCGGCTGTAGGCGGCCTATTTTTTTTATATTTGAAAAAGTTTACGACAGATTTATCCTTCGAAAGCTTATCTTCCCATTGGAAGTTTCCACGGAGGAACTCGTCGGACCCTCTGATGGTGTATATCCCATCGGACCTTTCGACGGATTTTCCCATCGGAGGCTCTAAAGGGTGTCTCCCGTTGAAGGTTATGACCGGTGAGTCCGGGTTCTCCCATCGGAACCTCAAACTAGAGACATTCGTGGCAGCTACCGAGGGGTCTTTGCCCTTCAAAAATTTTCGACAGCAAAATCTTCAAAATTACTGACGGTTTCATTTTTCGTCGGAAACTTTTAGTGATGAGAACTTTTTGACCAATCACTTTTCGTCGAAAAATCTGTCGGAAACTTTATTTTTCGTCGAAAAATCTGTCGGAAACTTTATTTTTCGACGGATTTCACGTGATTTCTGTCGGGAATCACTAAAAATCTTATAGTGTATGTCACAAAGACTAATAAATTTAATTAATTATATTCTTGAGTTGATTAGCACGTTGATAAATTTTAGGATATTACAATTAAGACATTGATTCAAAGTTATAATGTACAAAGACCAAAGCATTGTAGTGATTTTCTCTCATTGTGAAATCAAAGCATAACATTGATTGTCGAATTCAATGATGATCCTCTTCAAAGACTTCATTGTGGATCAAAATCATACTATATTGATGTTCATCAAATTATTACATGGATTATTATTCTCTAGTTGTTTTTAAAATGTTGTCAATCTCTCAATGATGATTTTGATTTAAACATTACATCATAGTTTTTATTATTAATTATTTATCTATTAGTTATTACTCATCTATTAATTAAGTGGTGAAACTCACGGTATATGCAGCCAGTCAAGGAAGAGCAAAAGCAAGTACCAGTATTCATGACGATATGCACATGAGGTCGCCCTTGACTAGCTTCGTTGCCCTTCATCGCTGTTTATTCCTTTTCATGAATCATTTGAGTTGTAATAAATGTTATAAAGACTCTTTAGCTTCGTTTGATGGTAATTAAGACTTAGTATGAACTCATCTTCTTTAATCTGGTTTTATTCAAAGTCTTCCCGTTTATTATATTTTGATCAATGAATGGTATTTGGTCAAATATCATATGTAGTTAATAGCGTCCCTTTGAATTTGTTCTGTCATATGAGATATGACGGGGTTTTGGCGGCTGAATTTTTTATAATAATTTTTACATGATCAAGAAGTGGAATTAACTATCTCTACAAGAAAGATGCGTCAGTAATTTTTCGAAAATCGTCGGATTTTCCGACGGAACCGATCCGTCAAAAAAATGATCATCGCAAATCGATTTTCGACAATTGAGAAAAAAATTGTCGGAACTTCCGACGGAAGTTCGACGGTGGTCGCGACCGTCGATATTTTCGGCCGTCGACAAAACCGTCGAAAGTTTTGACGGTCAAAATCGTCGCAAAGAATTTTTATAATACAAAAAAATTAACTGGCCGCTGGCGGCCGATCCGATGGCCAGCGACCAGATTCGGCCGCTAGGCGGCCTCAGTGATCGGATCTTGCCGCCAGCGGCTGGATCCGACCGCCAGCGCGGCCGGATTTGGCCGCCCCGCGGCCTTGGGATCCGACCACCAGCGCGGCTGGATCCGACAGCTAGCGCGGCTAGATCCGGTCGCCCGACGCTGGATAACGGTCCGAGCTAGAGAGAGAGGGTCGTCGGCGGGAGAGGTTCGTCCGATCGGGAGAGTCTTGTCGGCAAGGAGAGGGAGAGGAAGAGGGAGAGGGATATATATATGTGTGTGTGGAAAGAAAGCTGGAAAATGAAAAAAAAAGCGGCGGGATAGTGAAATTTTAATTACCGACAACTATGATCGTCGAAAACTTAGTAAATATTAATAATATATATTATCATGATATATATATATATATGAATATGATATTAATTATTTTAAAAATTATCGAAGATCATGATAGTAAAAAATTATTTAATTATAATAATAAAATACTATATTTAATTATATATAATATTAATTTTTTACTTTACCGACGGTCCAGACCGTCGGAAATTTCGACGATCTGGAGTGTCGCTAATTATTACCGACGGTCGGAACCGTCGGAAATTACGACGATTCAAATTGTCGCTAATTATATTAATAAAATACTCCTTATATCATATTACTTTTTATTTACCGATGGTCGGAACCATAAAAAATTGTGACGGTTTAAACTGTCGCTAATTATATTAATAAAATACTCCTTATATTATATTATTTTACATTTACTGACGGTCAGGACCGTTGGAAATTATGATGGATAGATATCGAAATTTCGACGTTTCTAATCATCGACAAAGAAAATAAAAATATAACAAATTATATAATTTATTATTTTTATTTGTGATCGTCGAAAATTTCGACGGATCGCTATCCATCACAAATTGCGACGAATTTCTATCCGTCGAAAACTGACTGTCGGAAAATCCAAATTTTCTTGTAGTGCATCCTTGGCACAATTAGTTAATCGAGCTGCACCGAGGTAGCAAGAGTTAATAATTTTGGTAATTTCGAATTCGATCACTGAAGTAATACTATAGCTAAAATATAAATAGATTTGGAATATAGAATCATACTTCCGCGCTAGCTTGAGGGCCCTTCCGTAGCTTGCTGGGATTACTGGAAGTTTCATAAGTCGCCCGTCTTCTTTTACTTTCATTATTTTTTTTATTTTTATTTGATATACACTGGAGACTTTTGGAGTTTTGGATGACCGTGAGAACTATTAATCAATGATTAATTCAAAATTAGAATCGGGAGCTGAAAGACATCTTTCTACTTAAATTAATGATTATATAAATTTGAATTAAGGATTATTAGCACTCGTCACTTATGACATTAATCAAATGCATCGAACTATCCATCATTAATCTTTTATATATATATATATATATATATATATATATATATATATAGGAATATTAGTATTATCGTTGATGTATGATTATAAAGTTTTATAAGTCGCCCGTCTTCTTTTACTCTCACTGATTTAAGAGTGAGATCAAAATCTTTCTAATCTAATACTAATTTTTCTCATATATATAATCCTTTTTTTTTACACTGTTTATAGTTGAACCAAACTCTCTCCTCTCATATATCTTCTCATAAAAGACCGGCTCAATTAAAAAGAAAAATCGCCTCTGGAATCTCCTCGGTCGCAATCGGGGGATGGACGGCAAAATGTTCAGACAGGAAATAAAGGACGGCAGAATGGTGGAAGAGATGGGGTGGGAGAGATAGCATGCATGCATGGCTTCAGCACAACTCTCTGCGTCCATTCTTATGGTCAATCTCCTATCTCTCAATCTTATTCTCATCCTACAGCAGCCAACGACAACAGCAGCAGTCTCTATTAATTACCAGCTCCTCTGGATCAACTGCCCAATTAATGGAACGGCGACGACCTACGCCTCCAACAGCACCTACAAAGCCAACCTCGACAAACTCCTTGCATCCATCGTCCGCGTCGCCGGCACCCAAGGCTACAAATACGACAGCGTCGGCGTGACACCCGACCAGGTCTACGGATTGGCCCAGTGCCGCGGCAACGAGACGTCCGCCGTCTGCAGGGATTGCCTCAGCATCGCCGCTCAAGAGATCGTCCGGAACTGCTCCCGCGGACGGAGTGCTATATCCTGGTACGAGGAGTGCTTCCTGCGCTACTCCGACAAGAACTTCTACTACCCTTCCATTAAGGACATCGATCAAACGTTCTATGTCTACTTGTGCAACGTCATGGATGCACCGCAACCCCAAGCGTTCAATCGCTCCGTCGTGGCGCTGCTTGACGGCCTCGCTTACTCAGCGGCGTACAACTCGTCGGAAAAGTTCGCCTACGGAAGTACGAACGCCACAGCCTCCTATTCCTCGTCGGCCATGTACGGGTTGGTGCAGTGCACCAGAGATTTGTCCGACGAAACCTGCGACAGATGCGTGAAATCTTTCAACACGAGAATCACGAAAGACTGTGGTATCAAAATAGGAGCGAGGATACTGGGATTCAACTGCTACATCAGGTATGAGCTCGATGATTTCGCCATCTCGGATCCGGCTCCACCGCCGTTCTCATCGTCGTCACCTGCTGCGCCGCCGACTAGTGTCATAGATCCTCCACATCCAATTAATCCAGGTGAATCCAAGATCTACGACAATCCAGCACATTAATTTTTCCTTTTTCACTACGGTAAATTATGATCGTTTCTTTTTTATATATTATCATTCCAAAAAAAAAACAATCGAATCGAAAATTACAAGCTCAATTAAATTTTCCAATGATCTCAATTAAATCGATTTCAAATTTTCCAATTAAAATCGGCCCATTTAAATTAAGACCAACCCCAGAAGAAATTGCAGGTCCTATTCCAAATTTACAATTATTTTATTTTTATTTATTAATTCATTAGTCATCATATACTTTATGAACTTATTGTTCATAAAAATAATACTTGTGTATGATTTAATGGTCATCTCATCTACTATATTTTGGAATAATATATATGTGATATATATTTCAAAATTTCGTGCTAAATTGTATATTTTACTTATAAAATTTTATAATATCTAATTAAATTTATTTTATTTTATTAATTTTTAAAATATTATCATACCAAAGTATGGTCCAAACAAATTATTGGAAAGTTGACTCGTCTAGAGGATGAAGCGCTTTTTTTAGATAAAAAAATTGACTCCATCTCAAGATTTTCACCCCTATCAATAACTCTGTGAAAAAGAATAAATAAAAAAAATCAAATTGACATTTGAGATGGGATTTAATGCTTTTTTAATCGATTATTTATTATCATATAAAAAATAATAGTAATCGGATCTTAAAATTGAAATTCTGATTTATAATAATTACGTCAATAGTATAACTATATGCACAATTTTAATCGTACAAAACCACAAGTTTAAGATGTCATGGGTAGAATTATGTCAATAAATGGTTATTCATACGAACATTGAATCATTTGAGCTATTGAAATAGCAACACTATAAGAAAAACAATATATGTTTTTTTATGGCGAAATGTGTGAATCGTAAGTAATTATCCACATTTATCAATTTGCATTAATATTTGTAAAGATGAAAGGAGGATAGGAACTCTTCACGTAGGCGACAATTTCAATAATTACGTAAGGTACAGCTTCATAAAGTTGCTAAAGTAATTTGATCTTATCACAAGTTGTTGACTCAAATCCTCCTTTTTTTTCTTCTTAATTTTCTGCCCAAAGAACAAGAAAATATATTCAAATAATAACATCAAGTAGCCGATTTTTTCTCAATATTTTGAGTCAAATGTGGGGAGTGAGAGTGGTTAGATCTGTCGATTTTGTTTTTTTTAAAGCATCAGTTATAATTTTTTGGTGGATTTTTTAAGTTAAAAAGGTATTTAGAGAAATGAAAAAACATCTCTTAAGGAGTTAGGGTGAGTTCACTGCATTGTCATTCAACATTACCTAACAATGTAGATTGTCTCTCAAAAAGATTGCAACTTGTTAAATTGCCAACAATGTACATTACATTGTTTAGTATGCATAAGTAATCTATCAGGCAATCCATATTAGTTATTTATAAGAAAATATAGATTTATGAATTAATATATAATTTTAACCAATATACCCCTAATCAAAAGAATTATGTATAGATATATAAATTAGTTTTAACTTCGTAAAATTAAATCACAAATATATATATTCTCATCCATAAAATTGAAATTTATAAAATAATTAATATATTTTTATAATATGATAATAATATAGTCATAATAATTATAATATTTATTTGATTAATTTTATAATTTATTTAATTATGATTATAATTTATTCAATGTGTTTTGAAATTTATTTAAATAAAACTGTAAATGACAAATGTGGAAAGTAAAATTTAAAATATTGTAACTTAGGTGGTAATGTGGATTGTCTACCCTCCCATAAGCAATCTGCATTGTCACTTCATAGGCAATGTGAATTGCTTGGGCAATACAGATTACTCATTACCTGTCACAAGTGAACAAGGTAATGTGATGGACCCAGATAATTTAATACAACATTACTTGGTAATATATAAAGATTACCTCTAGAGAAACGCTTCAATTTTTTCGGAGAACTTATAATATAATAATATTTTAAAATTTATATAATAGATTAGAATTATATAAGTATATTTAATTGTATAACTAGATATAAGATATATAGTACTAAATTTCATAACGCGATAGAAAAATATTAAATTATATAAAAAAATATTATATGAATAATATAAAAACGAACGTTTTATCAATTATTTGTATAATAAAAATTAACTTCATGTCATAATTGAAATGGATCGGTTTCGTTTTATTTAGACTCCTAAATTTTTATTCTTCTGATTCATTTTTTTGAAATCCCGTAAATTTGTCGATTTAGTAATTTTTTCTTACACCCCTACACATTACACATGGTTCTTAAATTGTGCCATACTTTATGAAATAGTTTAGGTTTTCTGTTGGTATGTTATTCCCATTTGAATTACTTATAAATGTAATATTAATAATCAGTTGAGTTTGAGATCAAGTGGTAAATAATTAATTAGGCCACACTTAACTAGCATTCAAGTTTAGAAATTTTACCGTCATAATCAGGCATATGACTTGAATCATGATATATCATAATTAGAAAAAAAATAGTTAATTTCAGAATCTATTTCTCTCTCTATCCTTTGTAACTATTTCCTTTTCCTTCTACATTTCCATTATGATTCACTTGGACACTTAATGATTAGAAAGAACAAGGACATTTTTTTCTCAAAATTTGCAACTAAATTGACTATGTAATAAGTAATAACAATTTAAAAAGTAGCAACTGAAAAAAAAAATACTAAAAATAAAAACTAATTGGATATATCAGGCCTGCTCAAAAGATGAGTGGACATGTCCGTATGCCAACATCCTTAGTACTAATCAAGTGAACAATAATAACATAATGTAACCAATATTTTTAACAATGTGCTTACATCTATTTGTTGATTTATATATGGTATGCAGGAAAAAATAGTGATGCTACTAAAAGGGCCTTAGCGATTTCCATCCCTTTGGTTGCTGCAACTTTTCTCATGGTGTTGGCAATTGTTTTCTGCATAAAGAGAAGGAGAAGGAAACAAACTAAACAAGGATTCAGTAAGTCCATTGAATTTTTTTATCCAAACAAAAATAACTTTATTCAATTAAGCAATATTTCTCAGTGCACGACAATACTAAATTTTTTGTGATTTTTCCCCCTCAAAATAATAACCTTGGGTGATCAATAATCCGTAGAATTATTATCGGTTAAGATTTTGAATTTCATACATCACAAAGGATATCCCGCCATTAAATTTTGTTGCGGATAATGGCATAAAAAAGAAAGGGAATAAGAATTAGGTGGATGACAAATATATATATGCGACATTGTTATTTACAAACATGCGTGATTCATCTTTAAGATTCTTACAAACAGACGTCTATTTTCGGGTTGTCTGATATCGATACAACAACGTCCTAGGTCAATTTTTGTTTCATATAGTTCTTATTTCAAAAAAAAAAAAATACTAGTTTGACAAAATCAAAACGTAAATCTCATGACTTTGAATGCTCTAATTTTCTTTTTACCTAAGAAGTAAATTTGTTGCCACATGAGAATTTAATCTGATTAAGAGTGACTCTCATATCTTCTATATATGTGTGATCATTTTTCTCGCTCCACAACTTAACATGTTCCATATGTGGAAATTATGTTGTTGGCCGAAAACAAAATTTTAAGTTGGAAAAAATGGGCATCCCCCTGGGGAGGACTGTCCCCTCTACTCCCCCGACCATCGGATGCCCAGCTGGTGCAGATGCGTTGCATTAATAAGAGATAAACACATGGTTCGCCGATTCGACGCATCCGGTCAATTTCGTGTTCGACGGTTCGGTCCGGTTCGACAAAGAATCATGTACAAAAGGAGGGCAGCACAGATATTTCATCTCTTTCGCCCCTAGTTTCTCTCTCTTCACCGCGCTCTTGCCCTTCGCCGATGCCGGGCACACCCTCTCTCTTTCACTCGCCTCTTCTCTCTCTCCTCACCTATCGAGGTCAGTGCCGTTGCCGACCCACGAGCACCCCCGTCGTGACCGACCGGATCTGCGCGGAGTCTTAGCGACAACGGCCCCCGTAGACCAGATTTGTGCGTCCTCTCGCCGCCGACTCCCCCGTGCTCAGATCGGCAACACCCCCACGACCGTCGGCCAGATCTGCATGCAGCGGCGACTCTCCGTACAGACTTGTGCGCAACGGCGACCCCCCGGCGACCTCGCATAGACCTCAACCCGCCAAGCCTCGCCGATTGGAACCCCTCATCGACCTCGTGCCACCAACCTCACCGATCAGCCCTGCTAAGCCTCGCCGACCAGATCCACGACCCCTCGGTGACTCCATCCCCGCCGACCCCCTCACACCGCCTACCTCGCACAGCCACGACCCTACCGACTCCCTCATGCTGCCGACCTTGCATAGCCGCGACCCTGCCGAACGCACTCCGCCAGCATCGCCCGCTATAGAACACCCCCACCGAACTTCAATCATGGTTAGGACACTCTGCCGGCATCGCCCGCTGCTGAACGCCCCCCACCGAACTTCAATCATGGTTAGGACACTCCGCCGGCATCACCCATTGCTGAATACCCCCCGCCGAACTTCAATCATGATTATCCTAACCATGTAGAGATGTAATTATTTGATCGTTAACTGCTAATTGCTCACTATCGCTCTCCGCCAAACGAACTTTAATCATGCAGTAATTATTTGTTAATCATGTATAATCCATGTTTTGATTATCCTATCCATGCTCAGATGTAATTTATTTAGTTGTTAATTTTTTTTACAATGTAACGTGGGAAAATAAATATTGGTGTTCATGAATTGTTATTGTGCAAGAAGAACGCTCCATAATTGTTATTGTTCATAGATTCGTATTTTGAGTAATGATCCACAAGTGATAAATGAAATGTTAAAAAAGATCGATTGGATCATTGAACAAGGATCGTGTAATTGATGAAAAATTATGGTTAATAGGAATGACGTCAATTATATTTAAAATTTTTTTGTTATGATTAATAGGAATGACATTAATTATATTTATAATTTTTGTTATAATAATTCTTATTGTAGAAAGTGATTTTATGTTTGTGACAATGTTGAAGTTTCTATCATTGATGTCTAGCTTCCAATTGCTTCTGTTACTTGTTCCAATTGCTTCTATTAGTCATCCAATTGCTTCTATTAATCAACTGGTGATACTTTTGTGTCTATGTTTGTTGCTTCTATCACTCAACTTGTGATACTTTTGTGCCTATGTTTGTATGACATTTGTGACACATTTGTGAATACTTTAGAAATTTCAAGAAAAAGAATCTTAATGCTTCTCAAAATCTAACACGATATACTTAGCTAGATCAAATGAACTCTAACACAATATACTTAGCTAGATCAAATGAGACATAAATTGGACCGGTAACATAAAGTGATTTCAAATTAGTTTATAAAAAAATATTTCAAAATTACTTCCATTATGCATATATTAAGCGATATTAACATGAGAATTACAATTTATTAAAATTATAGTTTAACAAAAATTACAATTTATCAAAATTCCTCGTTGACTCTCGGAGTTAGGTGGCACTCGGATGGAGAAACTCTTAGGGGGCACTCGACGGTGAAACTAGGCAGCACGACTGTGAAACTAGGGGGCACTCGACGGCTGCAGCGAAACTCGGAGGTAGGTGGCACTTGACGGTGAAACTAGGCGGCACTCAAACGGCGGCGGAGCTAGGCGAGTGCGCTAGTGCTAGCAATACACGAGACAAACTAAAGATTAGCATGACAAGTTACAAATTTTCATCATAAACATGCAAATTACTAACATTTTGCATGATTAGGATTGACATACAAATTACTGGCTTAACAGTAATAATTCCAGCATGATTAGGATATTTAACACATGGATTAAATAACAAGCCGACGATCGTGAGGGGGTCGGCAGTGTGCGGTGGTGTGCGAGTGTGTGAGGGTCACGACGGTGCGTGGGAGTCATGCGGGGTCGCTCTGCCACAATGATGCAGGATCGGTGGTCGTGCGGGATCCCGGCAGGGTCGGCGCACAGGAGTGGTGAGGGGTCGCGGCGGGGGATGCAGATCTGGTCGGGACCATGCAGATCTGCTCGGCGAAGGTTGGATCTGGCCCCCTCACGCGTAGATCTTGTCGACAACATCGCAGCGGAGGTGCTTGAGGTCGGCGGCGTCGCAGCGGGGGTGCTCAGGGTCGCCGCTGCGCAGATTTGGCCAGGGGCGTCGCGGCGGAGGTGCTCGAGGTCGGCAGCATTGCAGAAGTGCTCGAGGTTGGTGGCATCGCGGCGGGGTTGTTCGACGTTTCCGCAACGCAGATCTGGTTGTGGTGGGGGTCGCGAGGTTGCTCGGGGTTGTTGAAAGGAAGAGAGAGATTGTTCGAGGATGGAAGAGGTGGAAGAGAGAGAATGTTCGAGGGCGAAAGAAAGAAAATGTTCACGAACTCAACCTTTTGTACATCAGGCTCCGCCGACCGGACCGATGCGCAAATTGAACTGGCGAACCGTGTGTTTCTCTTGTTAATGCAATGCATATGCACGGGCCATCGGGTGGGATGGGCATCTGGACCTACAGTCAAAGACCGGCGAGACCCGGGAAGGCAACCCGATTGGGAGTCAGAGAATCATAGTACCTGCAGCCTTCCGAACTTCATATTCATCATTTTTGAAAGCGGGGGTAAGGGATCCCTTTTCTGCAACGGAAAAAAAATTCGCGGAGCAGATTTGACTCGGCACAACCTAACGATATATCCAATACCAATGATCTGTGCCTATCGCTTTTCAGATATCATATTTCTTTCGACTATAAAAAGAGCTAGTGTCAATAAAAAGACTAATGACAGAGAAGAGTGTATCTCCTTTCCCCCTCCCGACACCAAAGAGTGGCAAAATTCTCGCTTGAACGCTTCTCCTCTCTCCTCCTATGATATAAACCAAGAAATAACACAATCCATGGCCGGCGTAGTAGGGGACCCGACCCCGTGTACGGGGATGCCTATTTTTCCCTTTTAAGTTATTGCATAATTTAAGACGTGGTCGAACCTCTAAAAGATAGTGCATGATTGAATATGTCGAATGGCATGCATTTTCAATTAGATAAATCAAGAATATCTTCCACAAAAGCTTATTGTTTTATGAATAGACTCTTTTATTTTTCTACTACGTTTTCCCGCATACGTATATGCCCAGCGTTACTTTTTAAATGTTGGCCATTTAAAGACGTATGATCTTCTAAAATAATGTTTACTATGGTTTAAACTTTAAATTGTGAATTAGATTGTTGGCTTGCTACATGTCATGTTAATTTAAACAATATACATGTACATTCATATTTGTAAGTATTTAATTAATACGTTGATACTATTCATGACTAAGTGAAAAAAGAACTCTTAAATTAATTAACACTTTCACCCCTATTTGTTCCTTCGAAGTACTAGCTCGATAATCTATTTCAATCAAACATCAGTGTGCCTCTTAATCATTAAATAAAATAATCGATAATAGGATATAAAAAAATAATTACTATCCTTAGTTGCATAATCAAACACGCAGTAAATACTTAGTTTTACTTCAAAAGATATGATTTTTAATGTCAGTGGGAAAAAAATTAAATAGTAGCTTTGATCAGTTCGAGCAGAACTTGATCAAGATGTGGAATGCCAACTATTTAGCTTGGATATGCTAAGTCATGCGACAGATAACTTCTCTGATGCATATAAGCTTGGAGAAGGTGGCTTTGGACCAGTCTACAAGGTGAGTGATCTTTATATCAACTGAGTTATACATGTGACAACTTCGATAAGGTTTGGCACTAATTAAAGCATGAACATGATCATTGATGCACGAAGGGAATATTACAAGATGGAGAACAAATCGCCATTAAAAGGTTGTCCAAAAGTTCAGGACAAGGATTGCTAGAACTTAAGAATGAGGTAGATTTGGTTGTAAAACTTCAGCACAGAAATCTAGTGAGATTGTTGGGGTGTTGCTTAGAAGGAGAGGAGATGCTACTTGTTTATGAATATCTTCCGAATACAAGTCTCGACAAAATTATATTCGGTACGTATGAACCCTCTATAAACATATATATTAACCCTCTATAAAATACACAATACACACATATATACAATGTATTGGGCTCGTAGTTTAATACTTCAATTTGATTAGTACACAATGATGACAGATTCGACTAGAAGAGGGGAATTGGATTGGGCAAGGAGGTGTAAGATCATTGAAGGCATTAGTCGAGGGCTTCTTTACCTTCATGAAGATTCACGCCTGAAGATTGTTCATCGAGATCTCAAACTAAGCAACATCCTTCTAGACAAAGACATGAACCCTAAAATTTCAGACTTCGGTATGGCAAAGCTCTTTAGCTTGGAGGAAACTGAAAAGAATACTCATAAAATTGTGGGAACATAGTAAGTCTCATTACCTAATTACCTTGAATGAATCATTAATTTATAAGTATTTTCAATTTATGGATAAATGTTTTCATTCTTTCTTTTATGATAGTGGATATATGGCTCCGGAATATGCAATGCATGGTTTCTTCTCGATAAAATCAGATGTCTTTAGTTATGGCGTAATGGTTCTAGAGATTGTGACAGGCCGCAAAAATAGTGGCTACCAAGGGAACTCCGGAACAAATCTTCTTGGTTATGTAAGTATCTGCTTCCCACAATGAGTTGTGATTATTGAAACAAGGAAAAAATCTTAAGTATTCTTCGTCATTAGGTATGGCAACATTGGACTCACGGTGCAACTTTAGAGTTGATTGACCAGACATTAGTGGATACGTGCCACCCACAAGAAGTAATAAGATACATTTACATTGGATTATTGTGCGTCCAAGAAGATCCCGCCATGAGACCTAACATGGAGGCTGTGGTTTTCATGTTAAAAAACCACTCTGTGAACCTTCCAACTCCATCAGCGCCTGCTTTCTTCATTGCGAGCAAGTCAAGTAGCGAGTTGGAGTTATCAAGCAGTTCTGATCTCAATTCACGGAAGCGACATAACTCAAAAGGAAGTAGAAGCTTCTCACTTGGACTCTCCAATAACATTGATGTCTCCAAGTCGATGGTGGAACCAAGATAACATGCGTTTTTATATATGGTTGACGATAAGGTTGCCAACTTGTTATTCGTTTTCTTATCTATATTAGTAACGCTTAGCTTTCCTTTGAAGAAATAACAGTTCGATGATGATGATCATCGCAGTTAACAAATATAATGATAAAATTTTGCATCCTTAATGAGTTAACAAATATATTTAAGTTGGAACCCCATACAATTCTAAAGATAATGTTAACTCTGCTAAAGAAAATACACTATTGATATGACCATCAAACTGACAACCATTACGATAATTAAGATGTTATTAGGGTCGTGATAGACTATTAATCAAAAGATAACGGCGCAGTTGGAGGGGAGGACTCTTGGCAACAGGAACTAGAGTTCCACCAAGTTTTCATAAATAGTTGAAGTGACAGATTAGTTCGGGTTATATTTGGTTATAGTGGAATTTAATGATAAGGAATAAGGTAGTTGATGTGATAGGAAAAAGTAGATGTGATGGATTAATTTTAGTGGATAATTGAATTAAAAATATGTATTATAAATATAGATTATATGTTAAAAAATTAAAATACATAATATAACTTAAAAATATAAAAAATATATTATTTAAATATAAAATTTTAATTTTTTAATAATTTATATTTAATGAAAATATTTCAAATTTATAATGAAATAATAAAATAAATTAACTTATATAAGAAAAGTTATAAAAGAAATTTATAAAGAAAAAAGTTTGAAAAACAAAGTCAAAATGTCATTTTAAAAAAAGAGTCAAAAAGTCAAAAAAAAAACACCAACAGTCGGTTCCACCAAAATTGCTTGGAACCAAGGCCAGTTCCAATGGGGGTGTCTGGGGAATTGGGTTCCACTTCTCAAACACCTCCTATGTGTATGTGCATATAAGATGGATGTCAGGACGGTGATCTTTTGATGTTACTCATCGGTTGGGATTCCCCATATAGTTGTTCGATCTTTTTCCTTAGACTGGTATCAGAATCTAGGCATCTTCTCACGAGCTCTTCTCTTCCAACGAGTTCTTTTTTTAACTTTTATCTCATTAGTGATCTCACTTTGTTCCGCCCCTTGAACAAATTTTGCACCTTATGCGAACATGAAGAAGGCTTGCCGATCGTTGTTTTCTTGACTTCCATGAAATCCTGCTGGCAAACGCACTCCTCTGATCCGCATCCGGCATCCATTATCTCACATTGAGCACGGTTGGAAATTGATGGAAATCGGCTCCTACTTCATATGCAGGGAACCTCGGACGTTCGTCGATTAGGCCTTCGACGAACTCTGGTCGGCGATTCACACTTCCAGGGACGGAGCTAGGGGGCACCAAATTTTTCAATCACCATATAAATATATGTATAAAATAATTAAAAAGATAGTATAATATTGATATTCCCCCTCCCTCCCGAGCTATTGCCCTGGCTTCGTTACTGCACACTTCCCTATCCTCTTTATGGTGAAAAGGTACATGGACTCCGTAACCCATTGAGGAAGGCGAGTAGTGCAAAATTTAATCTTGGCCTTTTATTTAATTAGACAAATGGATTAAATATGGTCCACTCAATTTGTAGATCTGTTCTAAAGATTTGATCCAATCCTCTAATTTTATACATTGAAATCTAAAACATTGATTCATTATGCCATTAGATTAAATCCGAATTTATGGTATTTTATTAAATCCGTTGATTCAATACATTTATCAATTTTGACCATATGATTACGTAAATTAAATCAAAATTTTTTATCAGTTATATTTTTTAATTCACTAAATCTCTGAAGTTAGATTTAACTCATATCCTGATGGTTGTATTATTCAGTTAATATTCGGTAACTTCATGATTATAATAACAACTAGTGAAAGCCCTTGCACTTCCTACAATTTTAAATTTATTATAAAAAATATGAGAAATTTTTTTATATGTCTTTTAATTTTTATATTAAATAAACTTTTATATCTCTACATTAAGTTAAAAAAGTATCAGATAAATTGCATGTGATATATTAATTAAATTTGATTTAAACATGTGCCCAATTTAATTTTCAAATGTGTGTTTACAACAAAATTTATTCTGAGGTATAACCTTTAATGAAAGGTCGACTTTATTTTTCAAAGATGAAATAAAATAAAATGTTTGAATTTAAAAAAAAATTGAAGGATGGAAAATATTTATTTGGTCAGGTCTTTTTATTATGACATAACACAATAGATAATAATGGAATAATGCAAAAATGATTGTACGTAATAAATGTAAAGAAAGAAGATGGGAAACTAAAGAGAATAAATGAAATAAAAATGGTCATATGGATGAAACATAGATAAAATAAATGAAAATTTTAAGAAGAAAGTAGAAGCACCCATACTTTTGAATAAAATCGAACAAAGATAAGTAAAAAAATTGAAATGAAAGAGGAGTCATGACTTAAATAATAAAAGAAATAAAAATCAAATAATTAAATATATGGTAAAAAATATAATGAAAAATTACAATGAGCAAAACAAAATACATAATAAAGCTTTAAATACAAGAATTGAAATAAAATTTCAAGGGAGAAGAAATATCTAAGATCAATAAAAAGAAGTGAGATGAGAAAATAAAAATAAAAATTAGAAATAAAATGCAAGTTATACATAGGAACCTTGCTTTTCTCTGAGTCTATGATCCTTCTATCATCCTCCTCATAATGTGCTGAATGATCTTTCATGAATGGTGATTTGTGTAACTATCCTCGTAATGTGCTGAATCATCTGACTTGTGTAACTATTAGATAATAAATGAAGAATATATTACCTTCATCCAAGAGAAAAAAATGCTCAAGATAAACTAATTAAACTTACCAAGTTGCAAGAGATGACTCCAACTTGTCATTTCACTAACATAATTGGAAGGTGAAGAAAGGCTTACAAATCATTCCATCAAAGGCAACACAATAAATTTATACCAAAAAATTCAATAGCATTATGAAAGGCTTACAAAAGAAATTAGGAAAGAACCGAATTTTGTAAGGAGCAATCATATGGCTAAACTCCGATTTCGCTTGGCTGCACCGGAAATAGAATTGAGTTTCGAAAAAAGGGGTCCTTCCCACCGGGTACTGTAGCAAGTTTTACTTTTTTTTTTTAGTTGACGTATTAGTTTTTTTCAATTTCATTTATTCATTTTTTTTCTCTTTATTTTTTCTCTCACACACATGTAACTTATAAAATAGTTTATTTATTAAAAATAAATTATTTTTTATAACATATTATTTATTACTTGTTATTTTATTAAAAAATTAATATTTTACCACATATAATTTTATTAAAATTTTGATTTTTTATATTTAAATAATATATTTTTTAAAAATTTGTTTTGAATTTTTTAAAATTTTTATTTTTGTTTATTTATTGATAATATTTTATTTCATATTTGTAATGTCAATTTTTATTTCAAAACTCAATAAAAATTAACTCATCACATCTATTTTTTTTATCACATCTATTTTTCTTCTATCACATCAATTATATTATTCCTCATCAATTAATTCTACTCTATTTAAACATAACTAAAATTATAAAAACTTGATAGAAGTCTAATTCAAAGGACTCCTGTAAAGGACTTTTTACTCGGAGCCCCGAATAGTTGTTGAAATTTTTTAAATACACAAAATGCAATCCATTCATCATTTCGAGTGCATGGCGTAAGGACACTTTGTGGTGAGAGGGGTTGCAGCAGGCTTTTGGGAGGTGGGACGAAAGCAGAGGGAGGGACACGTGACGTGAGAAAGGAATGCACGCCCATGGGAGAGGGAAACTGCCAAACTAGAGAACATCTTGATTCTTGAGGTCCCTCATTTTCTTTTGCCCTTTTCCTGTGTGGGGTGGGGTGAGGTGGATTGCTCTCATTAGTTGCAGCTCCAAGGTTTCACGAGGCCTTCACGTGATCAAGGTATCGATTATACTGGAGGGGCTAATACTCCACGTGTAACCACGGCATTGGTCCGCTTATATCCTCATAGCTTTCACTTTATTATTTATTATTATGGACTAATATTTTCGTTTGGAATTATGCCACGACTCTTTTTCCAGTTTAATTTTGATTGGGTTTAAGATCTGGATTTAAATGAAACTTTGATGATAAATTTATTAATCTGTATTTTTAGTATTCTTATTGAAAATTTACTTGCATGTGACATGCATATATCAAGAATATCTCAAGAATTTGCTATTAACTTATTTCTTTTTTTATCGCGTTCATTATTTATGATTTCATAGTTATAACAAAAATAGAACGTGAAATGTGGCAATATTAAGATGCACAATATTGAAATTTTTTATTGTAAATAAAACATTAAAAAAACTTAACAATAACATGAATCATGAAGTCATCAGGAATAAGTAAATTGTTGACATTTTAAAAAGACAAATATGCATTTTGAAATTTAGATTTGAATTCTCTTTATCAAACGAAAGCTAATAAAAGTTAAAGCCCGTTTCGACTAAGTATGAATGGTTTATGATATTAACCATCAATGCTCGAGTAGAATAAATATAAATGCTAAAAAAAATTTGGGTTAGCTTGAAATTAAGTTTCTCGACAAAAAAAAAGTTGTAAAAAAGGTTAATTTAACCAAACAATTTCTTATACTTTATTTTATATAAAAAGTAATCAAAATACAAAATCGTTACACTTGTTTGGTCAAAAATCAAAAGAGAATGATATAATTTTCGAACCATTGAAAATATTGATAATGTGAAATGTGTTTAAAATATTCCTTAATACAATATATGAATGTATTTAATATTATATCGTCAAATATTTTTATAAGAATATCATATAATATCAATATTATCATCTTAGTCCAAATTATATGAGGACTTTCTTTGCGTGGGGAGTTGAGAGGCTTTAGTCAGTTGGAAGGAGAGAAGTTATAAAATTTATATTTATGATAATGAGAAAATAAAGAAGTTCAATATTCGAACTCCTCAACTAATTTTCAAACTATCTGCATGATCACACCCTGTAAATTCAATCTTTATTAATTGTACAAAAATACTTTCCCCAAAACTTTTCTTGTTACTAGCTAGTTTACATATTTGACAACCACCAAAACATTACTTCTCACATCTCACAAACAATGTTAATTTTTTTTCATCAAAGAGTTCATATTCTCTGAAGAAAAAAACATTTTTTTTAAGTTGAAGGCGAACTAAAATTCCAAGATTCACATTTAAGAAATTTGGAACAGGCTTCCATTTCTCCTTTTTGTCTTCCGAGTTAATTATTTTCCTGATATAATACACAAAAACATCTCCTTAACTAAAACAATTCCCACAAAAACCTCTTGGCATCCACATCCGAATTCCGCATTTACGCTCCTCAAAACCCCCCGGGGAGTTGGAAAAAGCATTCCGGCCACCGGCATCAAGTTCCGACCGCCTCCGGCATCATGCGTCATCCACCATCGGAACCCGACCCATCTCCAAACTCTGGTAGACAGAGAGAGGGAGAAAGAGAGAGAAAGAGGGAGGGGATCCTTCTAGTTGGCGTTCCAGCAGCTGAGGTACATGGCCTTCCGGACCGAGTCCTCCACCGGCTGGTCGCGCCCGCATCCGCAGCCGGCGACGCCACGTCCGTCTCCGACGGCGAAGGCCGGCGCGTCACCGATCTCGGCCGCCGCGGACGAGGAGGAGGAAGCGAGTCGGTGGGCGAGGGATCGAGCGCCGTTGAGCTTGATCCCCTGGTCCGTGTGGCCTTGCACCACCGCCACGCTCGTCGCCACCCACACTCTGTTTAAGTATCCCATCATCCTTCTCCGGCTACTCAAGCGAGAACCCAACTGAAACCCTTCGATTCCGGCGACTGTGAGTTAAAAGAATATAATCCCTTTTCTAATTATTTTCCTGCGATTTTTCGTGCGAGTTTTCGATCCAACATCCCATGAGTGTTTAGCTGGTGAACGGTTTGCCGTACTTATAGAGTGAATAAGGTAGCGGGTTAGGAGCAAAACAGGCGAACGGTTTCCGGTATTCTTGGGGTGGGCCACGGTGGTTTTGTCAGATTCCATAAGAGACGAGATTAAGGCGTCCAATAATTAGGGGTAGGTCTCAGTCTCAGCCGTCAGATTTAATTGACGAATTATTCAAGTCGTTGGATCGGGATTCATCAAGTGGATGATCCTGCGGGGGAAGTGGACAGGTGGTGGTCTTATCTACTACTTTGATGGAGGTCACCAAAGTCCAAATGTCCAGGTTAATTTTTGTAGATAAATCTTATATTTATCTTTTACCAAAATGTTCTTGAGCCATAAGATTAGTGCGGTGGGGCCCAATTGGAATTTGCTTTTGTAGGGAGCAAATAATAAATTAATATATGTCCTGATCGTGGTGGTAGTTATCTTATCAGACCACGACTCGGATACGGGATACCCCAATTTATCCAGATCCCTCTTGACTAATATTTTAGGATTAATTGTACATTTTGAGCTTGAGTAGGTGATTTTTTTATGGTATCATTATATTTTTTAGGTTATAGGAGGTGTACGTGTCTACAACATAAAATAAATTAAACTATAAAAGGAGAAGTTCTATTTTAGAATCTAATTGTTCGTTACACCGTAATGCTAATTCTTTTCGTATTTCTTTGGAGTAAATTTCATTTATAGTTATCCAACTTAGAGAATATTTTTAGTATAATCAACCAACTTTATTTTGTAAGGTCATCTAACGTTTCAACCACGGTCATCATGATCGGTTATAAGCTGTCAGTCGATGAATCATTGACATGGATGTTTACGTGGCACCACGTCAACATGTTCTCTCTCCTCCACATCAGCTTTTAAAATCTCTCTCATCTGCCCAAATTTAATATTGTATCTGTATAGTCATTCAACTTTTCATAATTTTCACACACGATCATTCAACTTTGCAAAATTTTAGTCACGATCATTATTAAAAATTTATAATAATAATAATAATAATAATAACTAAATTAAATAAAATGAAAAATTAAATGCACTTAAGTTGATC
Source organism: Pontederia crassipes (assembly GCA_030549335.1). Classification (NCBI taxonomy): domain Eukaryota; kingdom Viridiplantae; phylum Streptophyta; class Magnoliopsida; order Commelinales; family Pontederiaceae; genus Pontederia; species Pontederia crassipes. The sequence goes on along the minus strand of CM060189.1, from coordinate 25,156,601 downwards.
AAGCACGGTTTGAGCATGACTCAATCGAGTCGAGCCATCCAATTTTTTGTTGAAATTAATATAAATGTAAGATTGAAGATTTAAATATATAAAAAATATCGTGGTTATGATTTGATTTAATACCCTCGATAGATGTCGAGCATGCCTAACCCTACTAAATGGCCCAACACGATTTATATTTTATATATTTAAATTTTTAACCATCATTGTGATTTTTTATTTAAAAATAATTTCATTATATATCTAATAATCATAATATCATATATTATAATATTTTTTATAAGTCCAAATTTTAGGACAAAAATATAATATGTATTTTATTTTTTCTACTTTTCAATTTACATAATATAATAATATATATTTTATTATTTTGATTAGTATATTTATTTTATCATTTATTATTATTTTTTAATGATGACAATGACTAAAATTTTGTGAAGTTGAACGACGTTGTGTAAAAATTTTGAAAAGTTGAATGACCAAGTTTTGATAGATGAGAGAGAAAAATGCTCACGTGGCATTTTTATTTTTAAAAAGCTGGTGTGGAGAAGAGAGAAAATGCTGACGTGGTGCCACATAAGCATCCACGTCAGTGCCATATCAGCGATCACCGACTGACTGCCTCTAACCGATCGTGATGATCATAGTTGAAACGTTTCTAAAGTTGGATGACCTTCGTATTACAAAGTGAAGTTATGTGACCATATTGGGAATACCTACTAAGTTGGATGATGCTATTTAAGAGGAAGTTCATATCAACGAATCATCTAACTAAAAACTTGTAATGACACATATTTCTGGTAAGTTGGGTTAATCTTGAGGCGCACATCTTAACCTTGATTGGACAAGAAATAAGCAAGCTTTAAGGCCTGATTGGCTCAAAATTGTAAAAAAATAGAAAGAGAAAAGACGGGAAGGGAATGTAGGAGAATGAATGTGAAAAGTTATCCATGTTTGGTTAATATCATTAAAGAGAAGGAAAATGAATGAATGTTAAGTAGTTATTTTATTTGGACAATTTTATCTTTTATATATAAAGTTATATGTTTAATTTATTTGATCAAAAATAGAAATACATATTAAATATACCTTTCCCCTCTTTTCTACCTTGATTTTGGGGGTGAAAGAAAAATAAAATATTAGAAGCGAATAGAAAAGAATGGACAGGACTTTTTCATTCATTCCCTTCCAATTTAAACTCAACCAAACGAGGGGAACTGATTCTCCTCCTTTTCCGTCTCCTTCATTTCATACTCAACCAATGGGATGGGTGTGACGTGGCATTTATAATAGGAAGGGCAAATCAGCTTTATTTTTTGAGTTGTAGTATTTGTTTATGTGAACCATGCTTTCAGAATTATTCAATAGACGTTTAATGACCGTAGCTATTTGTTATGTGTGGATTAATTGGACACGTTTATTGATTTGGCTTGATAATGTAAGTTCTTTTAAACATATCTAATAACATATAAAACATTAAGGAATTGAACTTTGATTAATCACATCAATCCTGAATTTTAAACAAATAAAATCTTACGAATAATTATACATGAAGCGGAAGAGAAAGTCATAATATTTAATAAATTGATTTCTCTCTTTTGACCCTTTTTCTTTCTAACACAATGTATGATGAAAGATTTATCTATGTCTTTAGTGGGTAGAGAGAGGACCAATTTTTAATACATTTACTTTAATCTGCTACGTCCATCAAACCAAATCAATGGTTAAGATTAACCTTGCTATTAAGTTTGATAACTTAATTCATTTCATAACTTAATGAATTAAAATCCATGTTATATGTTGATGTATTTAATCTTAGTAGCGTAAGATTAAATTCATTTGTAACATACTAATCAAGACATACGTTAGAATAGTAATTAAATATTCTAACATTCTCCCACTTGGCCTGATGTGAAGACATTTATACTTAATAGCATAACATAAGATTAAATACATCATGATTACCAACATTGATACTTTGCAAATGTGAGTTATGAAGATTATACACTGCTAACCCAACATACTTCCTTCCATATACTACGACATTAGTAATTCATAAAAATAGGTCTTTAAGTTATATAAATCTATTATGGTCCACTTTAAAATTTTCTATTATGAAAATATAGAGTGTACACTATCATAACAGAAAATAAATATAAATAAGAAACATATTATTGAGCTCACAATGTCAATATAACATTAGAGTCATTCATCATGATTTCGACCAAGACCCATACTTTTACATGCATCTTAAATGTCTTTGGTGGCAAACCCTTTGTCAAGGGATCTGCTATCATTTTTTATCAATTTTGATATATTGAATTGACACTCTTTGTTTCTTAAGCTCCTCCTTCACAGCAAAAAAACTTAACTTCCATATGCATGGCACCTTTTGAGTACTTATCCTTTTTGGAGAAGGAAACTACTATCGTATTATCATAATAAATCTTCAGCGGCTGACTAATGGTGTCGACAACTCCTAGCACTGAAATAAAATTTCGCAGCCAATCAACACGAATTGTGGCTTCATAGCACCCCACAAATTCTGCTTCCATAGTTGATGTAGCAACGACAATTTGTTTTGCACTTTTCAATGACATTGCTCCTCCACATAATAGAAACAAGTAATCAAATGTGGACTTTCGAATGTCAAGTCACCATCGAAGTCTGAGTCTGAGTATCCAATCTCTTCTAACGGATTGGACTTTCTGTACATGAGCATATAGTCTTTTGTACCTTGTAAATATCTTAACACTTTCTTTGCAACTTTCCAATGATCAATGCTAGGATTATTTTGATATCGTCCTAACATTCCGACAGTAAAACTGATATCTGGCCTCGTACAAGTTTGTGCATACTTTAAGTTGCCAACAACAGATGCATATGGAATATATTCCATATGCCTTACATTCCACATTATTATTTGGACATTGCATGAGGTTAAATTTGTCTCCTTTCTGAATTGGAACTATTCCAGCTGAACATTTATTCATATTATATCTCTCTAGAATTCTTTCAATATAAGCTTTCTAAGACAATCCTAACAATCCTTGTGATCTATCACGAAATATTTCTATTCTTATCACAAAAGATGCCTCTCCCATATCTTTCATTTCAAAATTCGTAGAGAGAAAAACTTTAATCTCATGAAGTATGCTAAAATCATTAGCAGCAAGTAATATGTCATCAACATACAAAACCAAAAATATAAACTTACTCCGCTAAACTTTTGGTATATACACCGATCTATTGTATTTTCTTCAAAATCGAAAAATGTTCAAACTTAATGTACCATTGAAGAGAAGCTTGCTTAAGCCCATATATTGACTTATTAAGTTTATGTTCACACCCTTTTTCGAGAGACCTTCAGGTTGATTCATATAATTTTTTCCTCTAGATCTTCATTAAGAAGGGTAGTTTTCACATCCATTTAATGTAACTCTAAATAATATTGAGCTACCAAATCCATTATAATTCTTATTGAGTCTTTTCTTGAAGTCGGTGAAAATGTCTCCTTATAATCTATTTTTTCTGATTATATCCTTTGGCAACAAGTCTAGTTTTATATCTTTTGATATTGCCATTTGAGTTGAGTTTTGTCTTAAAGACCCTTCTATATCCCACTCGTTTACAATTTATTGGCAATTCGACGAGATTCCAGACTTTTAATTGTTCCATGGATCTTAACTCCTCTTTCACGGCAATGATCCAATTTTCAGACTCATTACTCTTAATATCTTGTGAAAATGAAACTAGATCCTTATTGACACCAATGTCAAAATTTGATTCAAGTCAATAAACCATATAATCGTTTGGAATAGCTGATCTTTTTTCTCTATGATTTTCATAAAACAATTCCTTGGGGTTCATTTACATGAGATGATTGCGAGTTAATTTCTTCATGGAGTAATTCAATCAAATGTTGTTCATTGAATGGAATAATAATTTCATTACTTGTGGATAAAGGAACATTTATAGACATGAGTGTAGTTACCCTTGTCTCATTAATATCCATATTTTGTTCTTTATTGCTCCCACTAATTTAATCATTTTCAATAAATCTTGCATTACAAAGTTTCAACCTTTGGATAACCTTTGGATTTCTCTGGGTAACCAATAAAGTAACCACTAATCGTTCGAGAATTCAATTTCTTTTCTTGCGGATTGTAAATACGAGCTTTTGTAGGACATCCCCAAATATGAAGATGTTTCAAACTTCCAGTCCACAGTTCAAAAGGAGTCTTTGGAACTGCCTTACTAGGACCCTATTTAGCAAATATACTACAGTTCTAAATGCATGCATCCACAATGATTTGGATAATGAGGAATTACTCATCATACTCTTAGCCATATCCATTAATGTTCTGTTATGCCTTTCAGCAATACCATTTTGTTAAGGTATTCCTGGCATAGTATATTGTGCACATATGCCATATTTTTTTAGGAACTTTGCAAATGGATCAGGACATTGTTCAGATTATTATATTTTCCATAGTATTCACCACGTCTGTCAGATTTTATGATTTTGACCTTTTTATCTAATTGTCTTTCAACTTCATTGACATATATCTCAAGAGAATTAACTGCTTGAGATTTTTCATTAAGCAAATAGATATATTCATAACGTGAAAAATTATCAATAAATGTGATAAAATATTTTTTCTCCACCAAAAGATAGAGTATCAAAGGGTCCACATATGTCAATGTGTACAATTTCAAGAAGCTGAGTACTTCTTGTGGCTTCATTCTTGTTATGTTTGGTTTGCTTACCTTTGATGCATTCTATACAAAAATCAAAATCAGTAAAATCTATAATGGGAAGGATTTCATTCTTTACTAATCTTTGTAATCATTTTTTTTAAATATGTCCTAACAGTTTATGCCACAAGTAAGTAGAATTTTCATTCTTAATACTACGTTTAGTTCTAACATTATGATATATAGTAAACAGAGATTCAGCAAAAACGTTATCAAGTTTTAGTTTGTATAATCATTACTAAGAATACCCAAACCAACAAAACAAGTATTCTTAAACAAATTAAAACCTCCACATCCAAATTTGGCGTTATAACCAGAAACATCGAGTTTAGATAAAGAAACTAAAGGTACATAGAGAGTCTGAAATAGGTCTAGGTGATGACCAAGAATTAAATGATAATTCCCTTCTCCTTCGATCGAGGCTTTCATTCGGTTTCTCATGAACAAAAAGTTCTCATTTGGATTTATGGTTTGGATCGTAAGGAATCCCTGCATCATATTGGATACATGACTAGTAGCACCAGAATCAAGCCACCAAGTATTATTAGGAACTTCAACCAAATTTGATTCGAAACAAACAAAAATACTTTGTTTACCTTTCTTTTCGAACCAAGCCTTTCATTTGCGGCAATCCTTTTGTTAATGTCCTTCCTTTTTATAGAAATGACTGGTATTTGGCTTTCGTTCCTTCGTTCAACTTGCAATGCCTTAACAGGTATTTTCTTTTTCTTGAACTTGTTGACTTTTACCTTAAGTCCTTTATTAGCTTCATGGCTTAGTAGGTTGACTGAATGAACTCCTTGTTTCTTTAATCTCTCTTCCTCTTGAGTAAGCATACTGGACAATTCACTAATATTCCATTTATCCTTGAAAGTATTATAATTTATTTGGAATGGTCCATACTCAGGAGGCAATGAATTAAGGACAAATTGCACCAAAATGAGTCCTCAATAGCCATGCCCAAAGTCTTGAGTCTTGCTACAATGTTAGTCATCTCCTTGCATACTCGCAACCCAGTAAACTTCATGATCATGAGTTCTGCCATTAAAGTACCAGTAAGTGACTTATCTGCAAAATGAAATCTTTCTTCCACAAACTTAAGATATTCTTTAGCACCTTTAGTTTGTGGAATAGTAGACTTAATGTTGTTAGCTATAGTCATTCGCATTAACATAATAGACCGTGTCCATGTTTTCTGATAAAACTTTTCATCCTCACTGCTTGAATTTGTTATAGCAGTGGGCGTGTCTTCTAAGAGCGCAAAGTCAAGATCCAATACACCTAAGTGGAAATCGATTTGTTCACACCATTCAAAAGAATTTAATCCATTGAACATGGTAACAGACAAAGCATGCGAATGAAGTGAAACAGTTACATATAAAATATAAACAATAATCAAATAAAAAATGCATAATTGATTGGATACAAACTATTATAATATATCATAGTTCTCCTTTGGGTAGATACCATAATATATTATCTTGAAATAAATGTCATAATTTAATAAGGTAAATATTTTTTACCAAACACATATGTTATCTTTGGATATACGTCTGTATTTGATGAAAATAACATTTTACCTCCATTAAGTCCACCACTTATAAGATAATAGATCTACCTTTGGGTAACTAGCATCCTATAAGCATGAATATAATTTTTTATATATATTTTTATGACATTTTCATAAATTTCATGTATAATTACATACATGATATTTATGAGCATTTTAGTTTGGCCACTTTGGTGGAACAATAACTTAAATTCATGTATTTTCATATATTTAATCTTGAAACATCCTAATATATCATGTAAACGTATGAATTTAATAAACCATAAGTGAAACACCATAAACAAATATACATTTCATGCACAAAAGATAATAGCAAAAAAAACATAATGTTATTATTTCATAACCTATGATATGAAACATATGTATTGTCTACAAAAGCATAACTTATCTAACATTTATGTTACATAATACATCATTAAGTTTTAAATAACCATCATAAAGTCTTCATGAATATTTTAATCCCACACGTTAAAACACAAAATTAATGTTGTGACTATTAATTAAACTCGTAAATAAATCATCACAAAATTAAATTTAGGGACAAGAGAACAAAACTTCATAAAATGGTCATACTTAATCATGAATTTTTATAGTCATGCAATAAAATCAAAATCGTTTATTTAACTTATAAATTTAAATGAAGATATTATTTGTTCTACCACATGTAAGTTCTTTTAAACATATCTAATAACATATAAAACATTAAGGAATTGAACTTTGATTAATCACATCAATCCAGAATCTTGAACAAATAAAATATTGCAAATAATTATACCTGAAGCGAAAGATAAAGCCATAATATTTAATAAATTAATTTCGCTCTATTGACCCTTTTTCTTTCTTACACAATGTATGATGGAAGATTTATCTATTTTTAGTGGGTAGAGAGAGGACCAATTTGTAATACATTTACTTTAATCTGGTACGTCCGTCAAATACCAAAACAATGGTTAAGATTAACCTTGCTATCAAGTTTGATAACGTAATTCAATTCATAACTTAAATAATTAAATTCCACATTATATGTTGATGTATTTAATCTTAGTAGTGTAAGATTTCATTTGTAATATACTAATCAGGTCATACGTTAGAATGCTTTTTTTTAGCAGAAAAAGGATGACTACCAAAGTTGTGGTTGTCATCCAACAATGTATATATATGAAAGTATGAGAAGATGTACAGGTGAGAGCTCTCAGAGAGAGCAGCAAAAGGTGACCAAGGTCATAATAGGAAAGCTAGCCAAAACCCCACTCTCTGATAAGAAATGAGATGTGGTGTACAACATGCTCAGGCTGACATCGTCCCCCACAAAAGATAATCCGATTGCGCTGAAGCCAAATGGCCCAGGCACCGGCCAAGAAGGTCATCAATGACGCTCGCCAACGTTAGAATGCTGTGTACGAAGTTGGTGGACGATAGTTAGAACTATACTCATTAGGGGAGCGTGTATGGTAGGCCTTGTCCCTCATCTAACGGTTGGAGCGAAGTTGGTGGACGATAGTTCTTGTCACAAAAGTAAATGAAGCAGACACGAGAGCATGCTGACAAACTTTGTCTCATTAAGGGAGGGTTGAAGGAAGTCTATACGAGGCAGAAATTGCATACTAATATAGTGAGATTGGAGGAATCAATCGGAATGGGGATTTGTCATATGCAAAACCACTAATCGGGATTTTAGGATACCAGACAAAGCATATGAGAAATAAGATGTTACCAATGGTGAAGTTGATTTGGACACGTAACAGAAATGAAGATGTCACTAAGAACTGGAGGAATCGATGAGGAAAAGTTTTCTAGAATTTTTTAAGTAGATATTGTATTTTTCGTTTCATGCAAATATAATGACAAATTTATTTTGAAGGAGGTTATGATATAATGACTTCGACTTTTAGAAAATAAATAAAGGAATATTTTATTTTGAAAATCAGTGCTTTATTTGTGGAATTAATTAATTCTGAAATTAAAGAGAAATTAGGGAGGAAGTTGGAATAAATATGGTGGAATTTGAGAGAAAGTGGAACTGTTATAGAGATGGTTATGGAATAACTAATTAAGATTTAAATAATTATCAGGGGAATTATTAATAATGGACGGTCATGATTGCTTCATAATTGGTCAAGGCCTAATAGAAGTCAAGACCTTAATCTAAAACTATAAATAGTGGCCTAAAGGATGGAGAAAAATTCTTAGCAGCCACATTGATTTTTTGCCTACGAGCCTCCACTTCTCCCTTTTGTTGCACACGAAACGAGGCATTCCAGAGCACAAGCACTATGGCGTTTCAATGTTCAACATAGGAGATTGTCGTCCAAATGAGAGTTTATGAACGTCACCTAAAAGTAATCGCCGGTCAAAGTTTGGTGTCTTCCCAATTAGGTAAGCAAGATAAAAGTTGAAAGCTATTAGATATCCATACTTATGATTGCCTCCAAGCTGGAATAGTTATTGAATTAAATTGAATGGGGGAAAATAGCCTCTAGAAAAATTATGGTTGTTCTGTGTTTGGCCTTGGTCCCCCACCATTCACAAACTATTTTTATTGATATTGTTATTGATGACTTGTCGTGGACTTGATCCTCATTGGCGAAAGTAGCATGGAGTTTTCTTTAATTGACGAAGCGTTCCCTATTGTCTTAGATAAAATTGAATATTAAATGGAATCGAATTGAATTGAATTTAGTTGTAAAGATCGTAGTCAACAACAACAACAAAGCATTATCCTACTAGGTGGGGTCGGCTACATGAATCATACGACGTCATTCCGCTCTATTAGTAACCAAACCTTTCGGTATATTATTCACCAATAGATCTTGCTCTATTAGTTCGTTAAGTGTCCGCCTTGGCCTCCCTCTCCCTCTTTTAATCGAACTCCAGATTATTTGATCTACTTTTCTTACTGGCGCATCTAATTGTCTTCTCTGAACATGACCAAACCATCTCAAACGATTCTCTACCATTTTCTCACTAATAGGAGCCACTCCGACTCGTTCACGTATATGGTCATTCCTAATCTTATCTAATCTTGTATGATCACACATCCATCTCAACATCCTCATTTCGGCTACCCCTAGTTGTCCCTTCATAGCCCAACATTCACTACCATATAACACTGTCGGTCTTATAGCAGTACGATATAATTTCTCTTTAACACCATCTTGTCTTACAATTGATCTTAAATATTTAAACTTCGTCACTTGAGGAATTATATCCTCCCCTAGCCTAACTTCCAAATCATCTCTAAGTTGTTTATTTGTGAAATTGCAATGCATATATTCTGTTTTATTCCTACTTAAACGAAAACCCTTTGACTCCAACGTATTTCTACATATTTCCAATTTTGTATTAATCTCTTCTCTTGAATCCGCTAAAAGCACTATATCATCCGCAAATAGCATGCACTTAGGTACCTCCTCTGTGATACTCTCGGTTATAGCATCGATAATTAAGTTAAATAGATACGGGCTTAAAGTTGATCCTTGATGTAGGCCAATTCCTATAGGAAATTCATTTGTCTCACCTCCGGGTGTCCTAACCGTAGTCAATGCCTCATCGTACATATCTTATATTACCTTAATGTAGGCAACACTCACCCTCTTCTTTTGCAAGGCTTTTCAAAGTACATCCCTTGGTACTCGATCATACGCCTTCTCTAAGTCAATGAAAGTCATATGTAAGTCTCTTCTCCTACTTCGATACTTCTCCATCATCCCCCTTAGTAAATAAATCGCTTATGTAGTGGATCTTCCTGGCATGAACCCAAATTGTCTCTCAGAAATACTAGTCTTCATTCTTAATCTATGCTCAATCACTTTTTCCTATAATTTCATTGTGTGACTCATAAGTTTAATTCCTCTATAATTTGCACAATTCTAAATATCCCCTTTATTTTTGTAAATAGGAACTAATGTACTTAATCTCCAATCATCAGACATCTTTTTCGATCGTAAAATCTCATTAAATAGTTTACATAACCACAACACACATTTTTCTCCTAAACATTTCCAAACTTCAATCGGTATACCATCCGGTCCAACGGCTTTACTATTCTTCATTTTCTTAAGAGCTTCGCTAACCTCCGAGACTCTAATTCTACGATAAAATGACATATTAAGCTCACATTCGCTAACTGTCAAATCCTCCAAATCACAACGGGAACCTTCACATCCATTATTAAATAGCTTATAGAAATACTCTTCCCATCTGTTCTTAATATCTCCCTCAATAACTAAAACCTTGCCAATTTTATTTTTTATGCATCTTACTTGATCCAAATCTTTCGACTCATTCTCTTTATTTCTTGCAATTTTGTAAATTCTTTGTTCATCAACCTTTGTCCCTAACTCCTTATAAAACCCCTCATATACTTTAGCACGAGCATCACTAACTGCTTTCTTAGCCTCCCTTTTCGCCAAACGATACTTTTTCCAATTGTCAGAACTATTGTCCAAGTGTATCGCCTTGAAACAATTCTTCTTATTACGCACCTTTTCTTGGACCTCCTCATTCCACCACCAAGTCTCCTTATCTCGTGGTCCAAAACCTTTTGATTCTCCTAAAATGGCTTTAGCAACCATTTCAACCTTTTTTGCCACATTCACCCACATGATACTAGCATCTCCTTCTAACTCTCACACACTTTCCTCTAATAACTTACTTCTAAAAGTCTCTCGCTTCTCCCCCTTTAACTACCACCACTTGATCTTTCGATCAAAAACTGTTCGAGGTTTTGGTTTTATACATTTCATTTCAAATCAAGAACTAACAATCTATGTTGTGTAGTCACCCCATGTCCAGGAATTACTTTGCAATTAGTACGTCTTTAATCAGTATTTCTTGTCAAGAAAAAAATGATTTGAGATCTATGAGTTCCACTTTTGTATATGATTAAATGTTCCTCTCTCTTCTTAAAACAAGTGTTGTTAATCTTAAGGTCGTATGCTAAAGAAAAATCAATAATAGTTTGTCCTTCCTCATTCAACTCCCCAAAATCAAAATCACCATGAACCCTTGCATGTGGTCATGCCTCTTTACCAACATGTCCATTAAGGTCTCCCCCAATATAAACTTTCTCGGTTGTTGGTATACTTTCAATCAAACCCTCCATATCTGCCCAAAACTTCTCCTTGAGATGTGATTCTGCTCCTACTTGGGGTGCATATGCACTAATAATGTTCATAGTCTCCTTTCCAATAATTACTTTCACGGATATGATTCGATCCTCAATCCTTTTAACTTCCACAACATTCTTCCTCCATTTTGCATCCGCGAAAATACCAACAACATTCATTCCCTTTGCCTTACCTGTATACCAAAGTTTGGAACTATTTAACCTAATCTCTTTACTTCCCTCTCCTACCCATCTAGTTTCTTGCAAGCATAAGATACTAATCTTACGCTGGTCCATTACTTGTGCCACCTCGAAGTGCTTCACATTCAACGTCCCAATGTTCCAAGAACCCAATCTGACCTTAGTCTCATGAACTAGCTTCTTTAACCGCCTCCGTCCATTAGAGTGCGGTAGCCCTTGCTCATTTGACATTGCATTCAGGCGAGGATGCAGCGGCTCTTGCTCTTTTATCACTGTACCCGAGCTGTACAACGCGTTACTTACGGGTAACGACCTAGCATTAACACAATATATTCGTTGATCCATGTTCATGAGATTCGATAGGGTTTTACGTTGGCTGTCGGGGCTTAACACAACCCTCCTCCTTTATCCGGACTTGGGACTGGCTATAAAACATAGGCGGAGTTTGTAAAGATCGTAGTCATTTGGATAAATTGGCATTGAATTGGCAATCGTTATTGCCTTATTGAATCAAATTGTTATTGACCAATAACCATTGATTATTGAATTGAAACCGTTAATTCAACCTTCCCATATTGATCAGGTCATTACACATTGTCAATTGATAAATGTTATTGATATTAATTGGTCTTTTGACTCTAGCATGATTTATTGATCATATTGATAAATTGATATTGTTATTGATTAGTGTTATGATCCATTGTTATATTGATTTATTGTTATGTCGATTCATTAATTATTGTATGGTCTTATTTTCTCAATTATTGTTCTATATATTGTATCACTTGAGCATTATTGATTATGATTAGATCCTCCATACTAAGTATTTTTATACTTATGAATTTTTTCTGCATCTGAATCCATGTATGTGAGAGAGCCGTAAATGATGGTCATGGCACTATATTTAGTTGTCTAATTTTATTATTTTCGCATTTCTTAGTCTTGTGAATGTTATGAATTATTAGCTATTGCTATTGAAATTATTCTGCATTTTATAGTATATATCTCGAAAATTTATTTTATGATAAACTGTGTAGCAATTTTGACAAATTCTGTAAACGTGATAGTCATTATTTTCATTTATTGCATTGTGGTTATTTAAATTATTTTAGCACTCAATGTAATCATCTAGATAAAAATTGAGTTCATATAATTCTAGTATTTAAACTCTTCCTTGTGAGATAGTATTTATATAATACAAATTTGACTCCCTATATTTACGAAATCTTTGTCAATTATCCCAAGGGGCACTCCACAAGATGATTCGGGATGGGAGGGAGGAGTTCGTCCTGGTTCACACTAATTCTTTCATTGTCTCCGAGGAGGAAATATATGTCTAATTCTTTACTAGATTGTCTAATAATGGGGGCTTTGTATGTGCAGGTGCTATCATGAGGAGATTTTATTTGTCTCAAGAGTTGGAACTTCATATCGGATTCCCTAGATGTATGGAGTTGGGACTATCCACTTATCCAAAGTTCTAACTAAATGTAATTTTGGTCTCGATCAAATCTTGAAGATTGTGCACTTGCCAACGTAGAATTAGATACATCCCCATTTAACGTCGAATTCATCAGTAGCAGTTTGTATCAACCAATTGTGCTCCTATCTTGCGAGAGTTGGGGGATATATACTCAATTTCTGATTATGTGGGGCGCTCAGATTTTATTGTCGAAGGAGGCTCCAATTCCACTTGATAGTTTCCTCTAATTTTACCTTGTACCAAGACCTTGATGGCCATTTTGATACTACATGAATCCTTTTCTTAAACAAAAGATGACTTTGGAGCTCACTAAGTTCTAGTAAGGAATGACTATGTACAGCCTAAACTTAAAGCTGCTTGCATCTATCAGGATTCAGACACCACTACCGATTCACTGTCTCATACTCTCATAGACCAGTATCAGTGACAATACACATGACAGATTCTTTACAAACTCTGAATTCCATCTGCTAATAGGAACACAGATTAGATTACGCTTAACTTTAGATTGAACAACTCCTCTATGTGCATATTCCAGTTTCAAATTCAACTTTCATACAGTTACTCTTCATTCATGATCTTCTCAACACATCGTTCCCAGTTAATTCCTGTACATGAACGGCCTTCTCTCCGGAGTCTTGCCTTTATTTTATTACAGAGTTGAGTTTTGACTACACAATTAACATATGTACATGTGCAAACTGAGCCCTTGGGCCCCATCATCCTATTTGATTTTAACTAGTTGCAGCATGCACGCTGGTAATTCATGATGGCAAAGCACTTCAAAGCTTTTGGAGATTCTCACTTTCCAGTGCTTCTGGACTTCCATCAGGAATTTTGTCCGATAGAACTGGTGCTAGATGCTTCTCAAACGCAAGCATGAAGCCATGCATGCATGCATGTACACCTGCTTCAAGCTGAACAGCAATTCAGATGATCAATTAGGACCCCAGCAGCTCAAGTACATGACCATCCTCAGAGATTCCTCCGAGTTTGAATACTTTGATTCTGTGGATTTGAACTGCAGCTTCGATTTGTCACGCTTGCCTCCTGGAACAAGCCTTGCTTCAGCCGTAGTCGTCGCCGATCCCATCGCTGCAGATAGGTTCCTTTTGATGGCCGGCGAGTAAGGCTTGGCCACCTGGTCCTTCAAATCAAGTGCAGCTCCGAGAGTAACAGCGACGCATGCTTTGTTGCCAAACTTCATTCTTTTGGATGATCAAAGAAGAAGATGATTCGGGAGATTGAAAGTATTTGCTTTTGGATTGAAGATGGTGAAGAAAGCTTTAAATAGGATATGGGGAACGAGCGTACTGTGGTGGTGGCCGGGTTTGAGCAACGAAGCCAATGGTTTCATTATGAGACACCAAAAACAATCGGCAGAGTGGACCATTGATTCCTTGAAACAGGGAGTAGGTGATGGTGGTAATCGGTTACTAGTAGAGCTATCTGGTTTGTGTGGTGAACCTTTCTTTTGATCTCTCTTTGGGCACTGTTACAAGTTAAAAGAGTCTCTGTCTATATGTAGTAATCGGGGCATGGAGCATGGTTGCAGATTTTGTCCATATTCCATTATTTCTTTGTTCCCTCTTATTGCAATGTCTGTATGTATGTAGCTTAACTTTTTTCTTTTTTATGTATGGAGGAGGTACCTATCATGTTATTGTCTCCCTTACCAGAAGCTTAATCACACTTCCTTTCTGCAGGATTCATTAAAAAAAATGCGCTTTTGGCTTCAATAGGAAACGAATATGAGACCTTGAATTGTATCACAAGTAAAATTGTATAATTCAATTCGATTTTGAGTTTAATTTTCATGGGTGGAATAGTTTATCCTTTTTCCGCAATAGACTCGGGACTTCTCACAAGAAAATTTTTATATGAATCTTGTTTAGATGATCCAGCTGAATTTTGCATGTTAATTGGCTATCGAATTGGACTTCTATGCCCGTTTGTGTAATCCTTTAAAGGTTCTTTTTATTTTGTAGGGCTCGAAAATATTTGGGGCAAGCAAAAAGGCCTGGCAGGTACTGTAAATTGGTTCATACACTGCTGTTGTACAATTGTGATGTTGAAATCCAACAAGATTATGAACCAAGCAGAACATATACCTGTTCTAATTGTTAATAGCAAGATTATCAAAATCGCGAACTTGATCGTACGATCCTATCTAGGGTTGGCAATCTCGATCTCAACTTTGAGATCATTTTTGTAAGATCGGTAGGATCGTAATAGCAAGATCGTAATATCGTTAAGATCGTAAGATCCTACCGATCTTACTAATTCAATTTTTTTTTCAATTTTTTATTTTGTTTTTTAAATTTTCACCAAGTGCAACATGATTTTTTTAAAAAAATAAAATTAAGAAAAATGTTATTAGTTATAATTAAAATTTTAAAAATATTTTTCGCACAAAAATAACTTTATTATAAATGTATATTAAGAATTATTATAAAATGCTATTTCATATTCATCATATTATTGCCATTTTTTGTCTATCTATATTAAATTATTATTATATAAATAGTATATATATCATTTGTAACAAGTCACAATACTCAAGATAACATTATTTATAATTTAAAATATTACAAATTTATTTAAAAAATATTATTTTACATAATTTTATATATTAAACTATTATTTTAATATATAGGTAGAATCTTACGATCATCGATCCGATCTTACGGATCCCTTTCGATCTTACATAAGATTTCGATCTTGACTACCTTGATTAATAGCATGTAAAATACGAACACCTTTGTTTGCAACCCGAATGAATACTTTGAATTCACTAATTAGAGTCATTACACTCCATGAGCAGTCAAGGCGTGTGATGCGTATAACTGCATTGATTGTTCCTCGTGGAGCTGATTCGACATTAGTTATTGATAGTGAAATTTGTGGTGCAACTTGTTTACTCAAATCTGATGTTCAGTTGACTTGGTTCTTGGCTGGAATTATTCATGCCCAAGAGTTGTGCCTAGTTGCCAGGAATTCTAAACCGGATAGCCTAGAAATGGAATAATAAATAATACAAGTATATATATGGAATACGCAAATTAAAGTTGAAATCGACCAAGAACGATGGGGAGTTTTGTTTACATTTCACGTATTTCAAATGTTTTGCAGATATGAGAATTTTGTTTAATTTCTGAAATTGATTCATGTTTAAATTTCTATTTCTATAATTCAGACTTGGACATCACTTGTATTATTTGTATACAGTATAGATGCAAGATTATTGGGGGTACATTATTCCATCTGCGGGCAGGATTCCGAATCAGTATTACTGATTGAATACATCATCTTTAAGAACGGGGAGACATGTCGCCTGGCTGTCATCAATGATGGATGCTTATTATATTTGGAAAAGTAATCATAAAGATTACACAAGGTATCATTGTAATCTTGTGCATGTGACTCTCTGCTCCCATCACTTTGAAGGCTCATGACAACTGTTTTATTTTAGTATTATCTTGAGGGTTAAGAAGGACCATGAACAGATGTTAATGATGACAATAATATGCATCTAAGATAGGAAGCAAGAAAGATTAATATATGATCTAGATAGGTTTCCGAGATAAAGGTCAAATTCTGATCTAGATAGATTAATATATTTAGTATCAGTTTTTTTTTTTTTACATCACAAGGTATTAATTACGCACATCTGTAAGTAGAAATCTAAGCGGCAAAGAGGAGATCATTGCATTTGTTCAAATCCGGATATTTTCACTGCTTAGAATGAACAGTAAAATGTTTTATATTGAGGTCCAACCCCATAGCAGATTGTATCAGATTTATAAAAAAAAAAAGTCATCTCCTTTCTTATCATAATTAACATCATTTCGATCTTACAATAACTAATTTCACAAAATCTTATTATATTAGATCAATGATTGAGATATTGATTTTAATAACCACGAGAAAAGGAAAAAGTGTTATAAACTTACATGCTCGTCGTGAATTCATTCTAATCACCAGGAGCAATAATTGTACGGTTGCTGCTAGCAAGATGGAGTTATCTTTCAGCTCGTCTTGATCCATGTTTCAGCAACAAAGGATAAACTTCGATATGCAGCTTTTTGAAGTCCTCTTAAGGCAATCATTAAATGGCACCTAGAAATCCATTCAACTGTTTCTTTTCCTGCTGGTATCAGAATAGTTACATGTTCTCAGGTCTTTATGGCTTATCCAGACGATCCAAACTGCAGCAAGCAGGACGCATGAATAAAAGCTAAATAACAACTGAATTGCCGATTCAGAAAAGACAGTTACAGAGCTTTCACTCGGGAGATGAGCATCAATGCTTGCACAGTGAGTGATGAAAATTGATACTGAGGCCAACATTGGCTTGAGCATTAGTTATTTATGATTCCGACTTAATCAGTAATCACACCTTTTTGTCTACTTCCAACTTTATATTTTGCATCGCTTTCCTAACAATAAAAGAAAAAAAGGGTTGATTGCAACATAAACCTCTCCAGTGTAAAGGGTCAACTTGTGCAGTTTTTTTTTTCCTTGGCACATTTATTTCCTCTTTTTTTTATATGTATGGCTAATTGATTCCTTTTGGAATCCCATTCACATATTCAGATGCACACTCTTGGGGAAGATAAAATAAAAGAGATTTCAATCAATTCATCAATGTGGAAGCATTTCCCAATGCATAAAATCTTTCAAATAAGTGACCTTTCATTTCTAATCACATGACGTTCCATAGATCTTCACACAGTTTACATGGACAGACCGAAATTGCTGCTTTCCACGAGTCAATTGGCAGTTGATAACAAAGCAGAATGAGATTTGCAAGGTAAAGACGGTAAGCAACGACTAACATCGTACGCCTCTTAGATGAATACATTTGTTTCATCAGAAAATTTTCCCCATCTACAAACTGGAAACAGAGCTTGACATATAACACCATATCTCGAACGTCTATGATATCCAAGTTATCCCGAGCCTTACATTTTGAATAATGTCCATGATGAGGATTTATAGATTCCTGGGATCCAATGACAATAACTCCTTCAGCGCATCATTGAGGATTTCACGGGAACACAGCAAACCTCACATCAGCAAAACAACAATTTATACTGAATCAACCACTTCAACCTGCTGTCGAGCAAGATATCTTTCTCTTCGTTCCTTCTGAGGAGAAGCCAAAAAAGTTATTCAGACAACAAGAAAGTAAAGAATGTGCAAGATAAAAGACCGGACCAAACGGGTCCATACCCATTCATCTATCACAAGCCCTTCACCAACAATTTTTGGGCCAGCATCTTCAGGAGGTTTCTTGCGTGCCTCAACTGCTGCATCAGCCTCGGCTAATTGGCGATTTAGTTTTTCAAGTTGCTTCATAGCACATTCCATGGTTGAATTAGTAACAATGCAGCAATTTATGGGATAAAATATCAGAATAAAATTGACACTTACAGCATTAGGGCGCTCCAAATCCAAGAACACCACCCGAAGAATTTGCTCCACAACTAGCTGATCCTTTTGCTCATCAAACTGCACAAAAAAAACACATCTGAATTCATAACTTTTGTCTTCAAAGCGATGCTTTGATGAAGAGATAACACAGCTGCCGCTATTGAGACGAAAATATTCATTCCAACAAGAAATAATGGTGCAATACCTCATTAGAATCATCAGAGATTAATTTAAGATTTCCTAGGATCTATTGTGTTTTATTATGAATGTTAGTATGTAGCCTTGTGCATATGCCAGTAAGGCCTTCTTGTTTTTTTGAAACAAAGTAAGGCCTTTTTGTTACAGGCAAAGCCTTAAGGAAACAGGAACAATATGAAGGTTTAGCATCCATTCCTTGATTACAAGTCATTAGCCCAATGCTCTTAGTTGGAAACCGTTAGTTGTTTATTCTTCATTGCTACTCAAATTTTCATTTGACCGTGTTGACAAAAAGAATGTGAAAATATAAGTCAATGGGAAAAAAAGGGTCCTAGGAACTTAGGAAAAAATAGCAAAGTCAATGAAAGAAGAAAAACAATATAAGTAAATAAAAAAGATACATTACATAGAAACTTGGAACTCTTCTTTCAGTTTCCTTTAAAAATGCCTAATGCCAATCTAAAAATGTAATAAGATCAATCTTTTGTTAACAGTGAAACATAGTGAGCAAAGTATATATAAAAGATGAAAATAAAGGGCTCACCAACTCTGGGACATATTCTATCGGTCCCTTCACCTTCAAACTCACTATCTTAAACTTCACCTTGGTTTTCTGATCGGGTACCTTCTCATTGTTTTCTGGATGCTCTATAAACTTGAAGACTGGTAATAACGATCGAAAGCAGTAATGAGGAAACTGTGTTATACTGATGTTATCAGGATCTTGAGAAAATAAGAACGACATGCAATACCAGTAGCTATAATTGTCTGCCCAGGAGAAAGTACTGCTCCAGGCGGACGCATGAAACAGCTTTTTGGTGCAGTTGTTTGAAACTAGAATCGCATTGCAACATCAATGAAAGTTCAAAACAAAGAATGAGAACAAGTTGGTGGAGATTAAATATTATATGCTCAATGAAGCCTCCTTTAGAGATCAAAGTAAAATGAAAGAGTTACAATACAGACCTTAAATGTTACATGTGACTTGCTGATGTTTTTTATCTTGATAGCACTTCTAACTTGCTTGCCAGGTTCGTCTTCATCAAAGAAATGTACATACAACCACAATAATCAGAAACATATTGCAAAAGAAGACAATTATTCAGCTCATAGAAGATGAATGGTCCAATAGTAGGTCCAAGTTCCTTCGATTGTACGAATTTAGTCTATACTTGTATCGCTTGCTTTCAAAATTAAATTAACAGCAAGTAATAAATGAACATACATCCAAACTCGTAACAGTTTCTACTTATCAATCATGTGGCTAAATCTGAACCTATAAACATTACCATTCTCGAGAGATCCAAAACATCACAACCAAGGAAATAAGAATTCCGGCAAGCAAAACACCCATGAGCATGCCTCAATTCTGGTAGAAAATAAGGAAAGTTCTTTAAAGAAGGCAACACGATCTACTCAGGAGGGCAATGTAAACCCCCACTTTTCGACTAAATATGAGATGTTTCACCCATTAGGTCGTCGAAACAAAGATTCAAGCACAAGATTCGGAACCGGAATTAGGGATTCCGCCAAATCTTATCTACGTGAGCTTGAAGTTGTTTTGCGCATTTGAACATAAACAGAAAAATCGCAAACCCTGAAACCTACAAAAATCCCATCTTCGCGTGAATGGAAATTGCTTCCATTTGGGTAATGGATCAGTGATCAAATTAAAGTACAGTCTTTTCCCATCTCCGCATAAAATTCGTACCCATAACATCAATGAAAGGGGCGAGAAACGTTTTGCGCTAACAAAAGATCCAAGAGTAAGTGACTCTTTTTACTCACAGGGAAAGTAGAGCTTGTTGCTCGGATCCAGACGGAGCCGGCGCCGGGCTGGAAGCAGCGACTTGGCCACCGACGACACGGATCCGCCGGCGCTCCCGTGATGCTGCTGCTGCCCCCCGCCATCCGATCCCTCCGCCCGACTCACCTGCCCGTGGCTCACGGCCGATGACGAAGACGCCGTCGACCTGGCGCCGGAGCTCTGCCAGAAGGGCATCCTGCAGAGGTTCCAGACCTTCCCCTCCGACCCCGACGACGACCGAGACTTGTCCTCCGTCAGCGCCATCGCTCTCAAGCCATCCAACGGCCCTCTCTGTATGCAGGAGCTCGACACCACCCCGCCCTTGACTCGCGTCACCGCAGGTCAACCTAAGACTCCCCCCACAACCAGCGGCTCCCGTCCCCTCTGCTCCGGCGACTGGTGACTTGTATTATTGTTGTTTAGTGTGTGTGTGTGAGAGAGAGAGAGAGAGACTGAGAGGTCTTCGGCCTGCATGTATCAAAGAAAAGGTGGGACTCGTCACGTTTTTCCGAGTATTCTTCTTTTGATGAGAATTTTATTATTAATAAATAAAAATACGAAGGATTCATTTTTTGGGGTCAAGACATTGAAGCATCCATTTTACCAACACCAATGGCAAATTGCAATGCTGAGTCAATGGAGAAGAATAATTTTCTTTTATTTGTTCCAATGACCAATGTAGTGGAAGAACGAGGTGAGAGAAACAAAGTAGCACAAACCAACTGTTAATGGTTTCTGTACTTCCAAGTCATGAACATTTTCTATTATATTAATGATGATAATAGGACTCATGTATAATGGGTTGATAATGTTTTGAATTTGAACTAGTTGTAATTTTATATGAGTCCCTATATAATTTAACGTTTCATATTTTCTACGAGGGGGCTCAGAGACGGAATCTTCAAAATTTAGATGATTTTAAAATTTCTTTTTCTTTCCTTACATAAACTCAATGACTACTAGATTATTTTGCAAATCATCATTATTTCATGACGAAAGAGAGCCACCTTCGCCTGATGACATAATTTGATTTAGAGTCTCATAAATCTTTTTTTGTGATTGTGTGATCTCACCCTCCCCTTTTAGTAATATAAAACAAATAAATATGGTAAGAGTGAAAAAATTGTGAGCTTGAATTGGTTTTGACGTGAAGTCACAATTTTACAACTAATATGATTATTTGAATGGATCAAAATGGTTTCCATACATGACCTGCTTTGTTTAGCTGATAAGACTGATTTACATAATTGATGATTTTTATTGGAATATGATATACTTTGTAAGCTAGTAGGTGAAGTCAAATATTATAAGTTTAATTGATCTAAGCCTACTTTTTGGCCACTCATAGGTTATATGTGTGTAGCCCCTAATTGAATAGTTCTATTTTACAACAAGTTTGACATATTTAGTTGTGGGTCTATCCTTAGTCTGGTTTGAAAAAAGAAGTAAATAGGGTAGACCCACAACTCTACAGTACATTAAATGCTTAAGTAAGAAGAAAGACACTCAACTCAATTGTAATCATAAAAGCCTATCAAAATCCTAACATGAATAAGGTGTTACATTAATTATAATTTTAGTCCTGAAATTTATATTATAATTAACCGTTATTTAACTCATAAGCACGTGGAAAAATGATATGTGGATTTAAATTATGACTCACGATTCACGGAAGAATCTGATTATCAGATTCACACCTCAATTATAATTAAATTAATAATATTAAATATTGAAAGACCCTCAACATTTATCTTCTAAGAGTAGTGTTCTAGACTTCTAGTGGGGGTTTTCAGTCCCAATATGGTGATTCTCTTTTTTTTAGATGGAGTAGCAATTTCATAGTTCATAGTTGATTGCAAATCAAGGGAAAGTAAAATATATATATATATATATATATATATATATATTATAAAAAAGGTAAGATGCCCAAAACATGTCATGTGAATCACCTGAAGAGAGAGGCTCTGCCACACCCACTCACACTCACACCCCCACTCTCATCAATGGCATTTGTACTGCTACAATGAATTGCGCTCACTCTCTCTCTCTCGTTGCTGAATTCACACTTTTGAAACTCTTTTTCTTAAACTAAAATATCGAAACAGTTGCTAGAACTGATAAAAAAATTTAGATTATTGTTTGAATAAAAAAAATGTAATGATGGAGATTTAAAAGGTTGATTCCATAGATAAGTTTTAGTATGTGTTTGGATAAAAAATAAAAACTAAGAATATAATTTATTATTTTATCATTATTATTATATTATTATTTATTTGGATAAATATTAGTAGGTGTTTGAATAATTCTTACATTATTATATTATTTGATTAAATATTTTAAATATTATTAATATTATATTTTAAATATTATAGTAAATCTAAATATCCAAATATAATATATTTTTTTATTAAAATAATTTAGAATTATTATAACGTAAACTTTTAATTAATTACATTTAATAATTTATTTAATAAGATGACTAATTGTATTAATAAATAACTAAATTTATATTACATAATAATTAAAAAAATGAATGAAAAAAAGGTCAAAAGTTGCGATTGAAAAGACGTAAAGAAGAAGAAAAAAAAAGGTCAGAACATTTTACACCAAAGTCACGTGACGAGAACACGTAAGACATTTGAGAACTTTTCGCGATGTTCCCATCCAAACGCAGTCCTAATTTTTTTTATCATGAACTGCAATAGAACCCTTTTGTTCATGGAGTTTTCTTTTTCAAGCACAAGATGAGTGGATGCCAAAATACTAAAAGATCATCTCAACATCTTTCCGCAGTCGAAATTCGATTGGATGATGCAAGGAATCAAATGCTTATTGTGCGCTTCGATATTTAAAATTGCCAAAAGTCAATGTGGCATGTGTTGTGTTGATGCTTTTCCACTTTTCCAGGAGGCTTTAATTGTTGATGGACTTGTACATCGCATGCCAATTTAGTAGTATTTATTGTGGGATAAATTACAAGGTTAGTAACTATAACAGTCAAAAGACTCATTTTTAAGCGAACATGTTTTTTTTTAAAAAAAAAAAGCGAACATGTTTAATTAAGTAATCAAGTAATCAACTCTCTATTTGTCCATTAATAGTGTTATATATTTTAATATAGTTTGCTACTATTTGTTAGTATATATCAGTAAAATAAAACAGTTAGTTTAACTCCAATTTTAAATCGTGGTTTGTCCTTCTTCTTTAATGCAATTAGAAAAATGGGAACAATGAACAAAAGTAATAGAAAAAAAAAGAGAAGGTAAAAGTAATAATTGTATGGAGAATGATTACAAGGGAAATTTAATGGCTTATTTATTGGGTTGTTCACTTGTTCTTATTGATGTCACGAGAAAATAAGAGAGAAATTTAAAAAAAATACAAAACAAGTATAGATGCATGACAGCCAAATATTTGCACACTGAATAATGTGTTAAAAAGTTGAGCTGAATCTCCAATCTAATAACTTATATTTTCCTTTTATATTTATCTTTCAATAATTATCGAACGCAAATCACACAATAAAATGATAATGGTTCACTTTGTTTCAATGGTGGTGTATGTGAATAGAGTGAAATTTAACGATCAGAATGAAGTAGCTTTTGAGATTTTAAAAAGAAGATGTGATGACTTAATTTTAGTAAGTGTATGAATAAAAAATAAATAATTTAAATATAAATTTTAAAATTGTAAATTAATAAAAAAGTATAAATTAAAAGTTTTCTTAAAAATATTTTGTCAAAAAATATAGGATTTAAATATAATAAATATTTTTTTTGCTAAATTATATTCAATAAAATATTAAAATTTTTATTTGAATGATAGGTAATAAATAATATTATATTAATATTTTACAATTAATAAATAAATGAGAGAGAAAAATCTAAAAAGAAACAAAAAACAAATTTGGGCTAATTCCGATTGTCAAATAGGTCCGGAGTGTATGTCATGAATTCTTCATTTGGGCTCTCAAGATTCACTAATACATTTATATCAAATAATGCAAGAAAATGACCAAATCCTATATAATATTTCTTACAATTAATTTGCACATTTTTAAGATGAAAATTATAAGATATTTTATGAGTTTTTTTTCATTTCAAAGAGTGATGGCATGTTTTCGGTAATGATTGTTCATTTGTAATATGCTATATGACGTTAAAGTATAATGTATTCAAAATTTTTTGTATCGAACATATCAATATAATATTTTATTATTTTAAGCTTTTTTATAAATTTATTGTTTGTTAATTGATTATTTCCTTATTGTACCCAGTCTATCTGGATTTAAGTTGGATTATAGTTAGGTGGGATCCTATTTTCTTGTAGTATTTGACTAAATTCCATCCCAATATTATTATGAGTTAATAGGAGTGGATCAAATTGTGGGGTTTAGGGGGAAATGGCAGTTTGCTGCAAGTTGAACTCAGAGAGAGTAATTGCAGCTTGGCAGCAATGGAGGGTCCAAAAGAGTAATTGCAGAGTTAATCTTCATGTCAATCCATCTGAGATGGTCTTGTGTGTCTATATATATATATATATATATATATATATATATATATATAAAAGCCAACCTGAAATTAAAAATAGTATATCATGTCCCTCTCAGTTATTAATGTTTGGTTGATTACTTAGAGAATGGAGATCAAAGGAAGTCTTCTTCTACCGTTCTGCTGCCTCTTTGTTTTCGCGCCTCCAATTCAAAAATCATACCATGATTAAAGAAGGCCTCGTGCATCTTTGGATCAATCTCAAAAGGCTCTTTTTTTTCCACCACTTGGAATTGCAAATCAGAATAAAGATGAGTTGAACCCTTTGGCCAGAGTTGCTTACACTTATCTTGCTCTTGACTACTTGAGTTAACGAGATCTATTGACTCAAAATGGAACATTCCGAATATCCATAAATCTATCCAATTCTGTAACTTCAACTTTTTTTATTTACTTAATCAACATATTACATCAACAAAACTTAAATACAATAAACTGTACATTAGTGTTTATGCAATGTGTAATATTATGCGTTATGAATTTACATATAATATCAGACCCATATCGATATCCATATTGAATAACAATTATCAATAAATAAATAAGATCAATAATAACCATTATTCATATTATCAAAGAATTGATGATCAAGCAATATCAATAGCTTTAATTATCAATTATATTTAAATTGATTATCATTTTTATATTTCAGTCATAATTATTGCAATTCAATTATTCTTTTATCTTTAACTTCAAACATAAAAGTTGTTTCAATCACAATGTGTGTATATATATTGCTAGAGAGAGGCTTGTCAATTCTCTAGTTACAATATCTTCCTTCTTCAATTAACTTTTATAACTTCAGTCTCATAGGCAATGCACAATTAACTTTAACTTTTATAAAGATCTACATTTTTCAAGTTTTATCTTATTGATCTATGATGTTTATATTTCTTTACTTTTTAACTTGCTTTAAAATCATAAGACATCGATCATAATCATAAGTTCAATATCATCATCATGAGATTATTATTATAATAATATTATAATATATAATCATCATAATTAATCATTAATAATATCATAAAAATGTTCTTTTTAACTTTGAAGTTTAACCTACGTCACGTGAAAACTAGGTCGTATTGTCGCAAATCACTTTTCACCCTTGATCAACAAAACTTGGGCCGAGTTTAATGGAACATGGCCGCATCAACTTGGTTTACCTTCTTATATTTCTGTCATCAAATTGGGTTCCGTATGTTGAGCAAAGCTTTGTTTTTTACATAACTTTGTGACTTGTTGATGCGATCAACAATATAATTCTTAATTATAATTTATTCATAGAGTAATTCATATATAGGACAAGAGACCTAATGTATATATAAACATAAATTGTTGATATTGTAATCCCCTACGTACAGGGGACGGATCCAGGACGAAAAGTTAAGGGGGGCCGAAGAATGCAGAACAAAATGACACGTATATATATACATGTATAAATATATAATTATACCATAAATAACAAAAAATAAGAAAATAAAATTACTCTAGAAAAATATACATTAAAAATAACTTATAATTATATATTTATTTTTTAGTTAAAATATATCATTTTTGTATTCAGCCATGTGTTTTATTTCTCATGTTCATCTTGCAAGTTAAATTTTATGATAAAATAGTATAATTATATTTAACATAATATATATATATGAAATAATTAACTTAAAAAAGAAATACTTAACTAAATAGTTTGATTTGTTATAGAAAGAAATCAAACTTATTTCTATATGTATCATATATCGCATAAATGCATATATAATATATTACACTGTAAACTTTTGCATATATCTCATAAATACAATAATATATTATCTTTATGTAGATTTCATAGGATTAGGATCTAATAATATATCTTTTTAAGAAAAAATATATGGTATATTATTATATATAGTATACTTCAAAAATTTAGGGGGCCAATAATAATTTATTTAAAAATCTTATATTATATTATATTATATATATATATAGTATAACAAAATTAGGGGGGCCCAGGCCCCCTAAGGCATATGTAGCTCCGTCCCTACCTACGTACATTAACTTGGTTGAAATATCAACTTTAATCCGTTGTTGTGTGTTGCACAACAAACTTTACTTGATGATTGCTCTGCGGTGTCTCGTGCGAACCACCTTAGTGATGTTCTTTGATGTCAAGGTTTCAAAACGAATTGTCAATTTCTATTTGCATGAAAATGAGATGAGAATGAGAGAGCTTTATGCAAAATCAAGGTTTTTCCGCAAGGGAGATACTCAACGTCATTTGACTCATATTTATAACATTTTGAGCATATTTTTATTTTTGATAGTCAATATCTAGAAAATAAAGCTGATGGTCCAAACTGGGTGGTGCTAACAATAATGTGTATGATTCAAAGGTTAGAGGTCGGCTCGTATCAAACCTAATTAATCCGATTAGGCCTCTTTTTAAGTAGCCTTTGATTTTAATTAAATCCTCCCATAAATTTTGTCAATCTTTATTTTTTTAACTTGATTAGCCTCTCATAACTATTTCTCATTAATTAATTCTGATTTTAGTTGTTAATCTTCATCTTAATCTCAATCTTACTCCAATTGTCTATTTATCTCTTACTTGAATCATAACTTATTTCAATCAAATTGTACTTTTATTTTTTTTCTTTTTCTTCAATTTTGAAAATTAATATAATAACATTTTTATCATCTATTTTGTAATTAAAATAATAAATAATATTACTCTATTAGTTGAAATATTTCTAGGTATTAAAACTTTTATCTTATCATAGTTGGAAGTCATTTTCTATTAAACTTGTATTTCAAATTAAAATCTCTAATGTTACCTAATCATAATTACTACTCCTAATAGAATTTAATTGTTTTGCATTTACAAATTATATTTTACTCCTCAATCCTTTCAGATTATATTTAAATTAATAATTTACTTCAAAATTCTAGGGTGTCGCACACAAGGTCGTGGACTTCCTAGCCGCGTACTCCATCTCTTCACCCCTATCGTTCGACGACCTAGCACATTTGTCGTCGGGGATGTTGCTCCCCACCTTCAAGATGGGCTACGCGATTGTCGTGAGCAGCTGCGAAGATGGTGCTTCCAGAGCCGACGGAGGAGGAGATTGAGAGATTGAGAGAGGAAGGAAGAGGGGGAGTTCGAGAGAGAGGCCAAAAGGACGACGAGAAGGGGCAACGACGAGAGACATGGGGGTGAAGAAACAAGAAATTTTCATCATTAAACGTGCGAATTTCATTCAAACCGCACTGCGCTCAACATATTCATTTATTCATATATATATATATATGTGTGTGTGTGTGTTTGTATGTATGTATGTATATATATATATAGTTTTATGCACTGTGCGTACATACTCATAAAATGTATGAGCCCACAAATTATGCGGGAGTTTAAATTTTAAATATGTGTCACATGTTTGTATATGCATTAATATTTGCCATATATATATAATGTGATATAAGTATAAATATTATTTTTAAATCGGGTTATGCACTACAAGAAAAGAGCCCATTTTTGACGGTTTTGACCGTCTGTATTTAGTCGACAACCTTCAAAAATGCCCCCTTTTTCGATGAATTTTTCGATGGATAGCATCTACGTGAAAACTACGCATCGCAAACTATTTTCAACGGTTATCACACAACCGACAAAATCTTCGATAGTCAAGTTGGCGGGCTGAGCCGTCGAACAATGGAGAGTTAAGACGGTTTTAGCCATCGATATATATTGACGGTTTGAGATGTCAATACTATCGACGGTTTGAGCCGTCGATAACACCGTTGAGTTTCGACGGCTCAAAGCATCGTTAGGTTTCGACGGTTAAAATCATCGATGTTTATCGACAGCCGTCTATACATTTCGATAGTTCAAACCGTCGAATATACTATCAACAGTTTGAGCCATCGGAACAAATTTAAAAAAACAAAAAATCGACACAAATCTAATTAATTTAAAAATGTAAATCATTTTAGTGAATGATTTAATAAATAATAAAAGCAATTAATTTGAAAATAGATTAAGTAAATAATCATTTGAGTAATTAATTTAATAAAAGCGAATTAAATAAATAATTTATGTCCAACTGACCAAACATAACGAAATTGAAATTAAATGTCACGCAAATGTCAATATAGCATAACGTCAAATGTCCAAACGTCAAATACAACACAAAGAAGCTATAATACTACGTCGTCGTCGTCGTTGTCGTCGTCGTCGTCGAACTCGCCATGCATCATTTCACACATCATTTTTTTTCATCTCTTTCTTTTGAGCTAATAAATTGTGTCGCTCACGTTCTTCGAACTCTTTTTTGAGTTCCTCCGTAACCTCTTGACGGACATCGGATCAATGTTGTTTCCACATATTGTCAAATATTTGCTGCTTATCTTGACTCGGGGAACCGAATACCTATTTACGGCCATATCCAATATCTGCACTACTAACAGATGATCCGAGGCCGTAAATGCGGCCCTTCTTGACGCCGACGTGATCCGTCCAAAGTTGATGAGGGGTCAGCAGTGTGGTCCCCTCCTGCGTGACTTACATAATGTACTCGACTTCTCTTGTTTTGTAACCCTCCTGAAATTTAAATAAAAAACATACTAACTATATTATTTAAAATGACAAATTTACTATTTTATGTTTTGTAACCCAACTGAATTTTTTAAAAAAAAACACATCAAATATATTTACTTACATATGTCTCCCGAAAACTCATTCTTTATTTTTCTTCTGATGAATTCTGAGAAATATTTCGTCATGAGTAGGTGCTCTACCCATCTCTTTCTCCTTCAGTTAAAAATGTCAAATAAAGTATATTTTTTTGAAATATAATAATCTATTCAAAGATTTTACCATTCTTTTCGCAATCATGCTCGTGGATACACATCCACCCGAATGCAAGCAGGCTCCCTGTGATGGAAAAATTCGAGAACAAGGAGAGAAGATCGCAGAGAGATTGCAGAAAAATAGAGAAGACACACGAAATTTACCCAGGTTCACCCTTGAGATGAGGGCTACGTCCTGCAAAGAGGTTACACTATATCGTTTAGGTTTACAGCCGCCGCCTCAAATTACATCAGAAATTAGGCTATTAATAGCCTCTTCAAACCGGGTTTAAAACCCAAACAAACAGAGAAAAAACCTAATCCGAACCACACGGGCTGGCTAAACAAAAGCCCAAAACCCGTCTAGGTTTCGGGGGGACCGCCGTCGGGGGGCGGGGCCCCCCGAACCCCCCCTTTCGTTCGTACGCCAGCAATACTGTTAATTGGATAATACTCAGATTCCCCTAAGCTCACGTGGGCGAACCCCGTGTGAGAAACAAGGGGCCCTGAAGTATTCACCAACTCTAACACCCTGTTCGGACTCTCGACTTGTCTTCGCTTTCTCGCATTTAGATTTGTACTCATCGGTACCACTTTCGTAGCAATTCGATCCAAAACAATCTCAGGGATCAAATTGGGTCGTTCCCCCTACAGCTCGAGCTTCCGAAAGCATCAAGGACAATCTCTTTGAGCACCGAGAATTAAAATCCTTCCACATTTGTTCTATGTGCTCGGGATCCCACCACACATCAACCTTCGTGTACATTAAAATAATTGAATTAATATGAAGATAAATTTAAATGATCAAAATTGGCTTTCGATGATACCTAAAATTCATTAAATAACATTTGTCTCGTGACGTATGGAACTTCCTTCCATGTAAGACACGCATCAGTATACCTATGTCATAGTACCTTGGTAATTACGGCAACCGGAGGTTTCGACGGTACAAACCTTTACGAATATGAAATTATAAAATGTATGAATCACAAAATGTAAGCATTTTGAAAAACATAAAACAACACTTACCATAAATTACCATCTGGCTCTACATATGCTTTGTATACACGATTTGACGAGGTTGCATCTGAAGGTTCTTCCGGCAATTGTGTCTCCACGTCCGCAATTTCAGGAGCTCTAACAGGCTCCACGAAATCAGCGTGAGACGAAGGAGACGGCGGAGGAGACTGCCATTCAACTATGCGAATGTCCGTGAGTGGTCTAGGCACTCTGTCTGAAGAAGTATCTTTAGGAACAACCTTCTCTTTTCCCTTATTTTTTCCTTTCCCAAAATGAAACATCTGCATGATACAAAATTTAATGCACTTGAAATTTACATTTCATACAACACGTTAAATTTACAACGTAACAACTTTGGCTACATCTTGTGTCGCATCTTCAGGAGTTGAATTGTACGTATAACTCGAGAATCAATTCCTAATATCCGGAGGCACTTTTAAAAAATAAACAAATTAATTCACCTTTTTTAAATTTGTAAAATAGTGATCATTATTTTAAACACTCACGAGAAGAAACCGAATATGGAAATGCACCATCCTCGTTAGGCATTCGTCGATCCGAATGATCGTCAATATGCATCGTGAACTATGTTTAGAATTTAACAACATATGATAATTTAAATAAACCATTCAAATAAAAGATATCTAAATTATAATAATGGATAATCGTAACATAAGAATATTACATGAAAATAATATTGGATAATAATAACATCACTCATCATCATCCGAATTGCTACATGATTGATATTCATCATCATCGTCCTCTGAAGATGACGTAGTTTTAAATTCATCTTCCTCTGAAGCATTATCATCATTTTTGTATCTCGGCATTATCAAAGTCTTCAAATAGCTATTTTGAATCTTGTAGATTTTCAACTAACTCAATATCTACAATTGCTCTCACCGAAGTATGTAAGTCATCTTGATATGCCGGTTGCAATGCATCTTCAACTTCTATCCTACTTTTTGCCTTCGTCTTAATTATAATCCACCATCGTCTTCTCTGGATATGGTACATAATATATCTGTCTTGTAGAGGATGAAATAATAAATGGATCAAAACGTTCATAACACCTATTGTGACGTATTTCAACTATTTTGAAATCTTTATGAACTCTCATTCTTCTTTTTTCTTTCGAATCAAATCAAGTACATTCAAAAAATGTGACTCTATTATTTCTAGTGTATTCTAGCTGGATTATGTCTTTGAGAATACAGTAGTAGTCATGCTCATTTTCCTCGTCCGTAGATCCTTTGACACAGACACCACTATTCATGGTTTTCTTCTCTCTCGACCAACTTTCTGTGTGAAATTTATAACCGTTCATACAATACATCGGCCAATTTTTGACCTCTCGAGCCGGTCCCCATGTCAAAATATGGAGACCATACATAGTAGAAATTGTACTGAGAGCATAAAATGAAAATGAATGTCAGGATAATTTCATCTACAATTCAATAAGATCAACATCGTAAGAGTTACCTGATCCCTAAAGCACAATGCAAAATCATTCTCGATTTTATCTTATATATGTTCTCCAGAGACATTGTAGTACTGCAAGAAAGTACTACAAGACCATATCTGACCGCAGCGGCCGAATTTGATCTGGCCGTCGCGATCGAATCTAGCCGCCGTGGCAGGATCGGACACTTGCAGCCGGATGGATCAGACGAATCAACGCCGGATCAAACGACAGCGTGGGAAAGGATGGAGGGGAGCCGTCGGAGGATGGAGGGAACGTACCTGCACCGGAGCCGAACGGTTGCAGAGGCGACGACGGGTCGCGCAGGCGGCGGCGGGTCTCACAGGTGACGACAAGTCGCGCAGGTGGCGACGACTCACAGGCGGCAGCGGAGGGCGGGACTACAAAGGCCGGATCATCGCCGCCAGAGCGAAGCAAAGGATCGGTTGACAATATTGTCAGTGGGAGGGAAACCGAAATCATAACAGAAGGGTCGGCTATTTATAGAGTTCATTTTCGACGGTCAGAACCGTCGAATTATAGGTAAATAATATAAAATATTAATTCAAATTTTGACGGCCCAAACCGCTTTGACGGTTTCAACCGTCGAAACATAAAAAATTATATATCAACTAAAATATTACCGTTAGACGTATAACATAATATATCTTACGTTACGATGGTCGAAACTGTCGAAACAAATATAAATTATATATAATATCAATTCAAATTCCGACGATTCTAATCGCTGAAAGTTTCGACGGTTCCTTAAACCCTCACAACTTTCGACTGCCAGAACCGTCGAAAGTAAAAAATAGATTACTTATTACCGTTAACATATTTCGACGGTTAAAATCGCTGAAAGTCCATCGAAACTTCGACTACTGGAGCCATCGAAAGACCACATGGAAACTAATCGCCCTCGGTCACTGTCTTCGACGGTTAAGAGCATCGAAACTTTTGACGATTCTAACTGTCATAAATTTAGACGGTCACAACTGTTAAAAATTTCTCCGACCATAATTACAATGGATATTTCGATTCTTCGAAAAATCCTTCGATATTTTAGACAAATTTTGGCCCGTCGAAAATGAACCGTCGAAAATTCTGCCTTTTCTTGTAGTGATGCCATGCGAGGGCAGTGCCCATCTCTGGAATATAATTTTAAAATATAAAAAGTTGTATGTTTGCAATAGATATGGTAGCAATAATAACGTGTTGTATATCGTAATAAAATGTAATATTGCTACTTATTTATCTCGTTATTACTACTTATTTCCATTTTCATTGGGCCTTTCTTCTTTCATTCTCTATATATTGGCAATTGGCACATATATTTTCTCCCTTCTTTTATATTTTATATTGTCATTTCCTTCTAAATTCTTCCTCTCTCATTTTATTTTCACTTATCAAATTTTCTGGCATATGATATTTAATTATATCCATTCACTTTTTTTTTCTTTAATTGCATGTATTAACTTTTCCTGTCGCTCTAATTTTCCTTTTGAGCCATTAGATTCTTGCATCATGCATTCACTTTCTCCAATTATTGACATTTTTCCTTCTCTACATGTGGCCAACCAGTGAGTTTTTTTTTTCCATTTTTTTATCAGGCGCTGAACCAGGCTTTTTTCCAATTTGCCGGTTCGTGGATTTTTTAAATTTTTTTTGGCTATTTCTCAATTAGTTTTAGGTCCGTCGAACCCACTAATCTAGTTAAGTTTAAATAATATTCTATTATTCGTTTATTTTATTATTCCTCATGTGAGATGGGCCTTAGTCTGGGAGCCTCATTCGTTTAATAAGTTTTAGTGTTAATAAATATTTTATAAGTTAAATATTTATATATTTGGATGGAGATGGCGATGATAAATATAATTAGTGTATTATTTCGTGATAAAATTATTAATAAGCTACTTCTATAATTAGAACACTCAAGTGCTCGGTGCTCCCAAGAGTAGTTTAATCAAATCATATTATATAAATAAAAATTATAATGATATAATTATATATATATGTATATATATATATATCAAAGTCTTACAAATTTAATTAATTAAAAAAGAGAAAGAGTCGAAAAGAGAGGGAAATACTCCCTCCAATTAAGGCAAGTTAAAGCTCTGAGTAAGGGGAGAAAAAAAAGAGGATATATGAAACAAAAACACTGTGAAAATATTTTCTAAAAAATTGAAGGTGTGATAGCAGGATCCTTATTCATTTTATAAATATACAATTGAGTTCTAAGTCAGAATCAATTGTAGAACTCGTAGATTGTGGACTCCCTGTTTGGGATCAATGTAAAAGTAAAGAAAGTAGAAAAAACTTCAGTATATTTTGAAAATTTATGAAGAAGTATTTGAATATCATTTTGATGAAATTGAATACTAAAGTATAGGGTCAATTTTAGTGTAAAAAAATTAGGAGGTTAGACTTCCGAATTTTTTTTCTTTGAACAGTGACTTGTGTCAATAGAAAGAAAAAGATGAATTTTATAATAGATTATTATACTATTATCATTTTTTTAATTCTTACCATGGTAATCTTTTTGCTTCCAAACACCTTATGAATTTTTTTAAAATTTTTTTTCTGTGGTATGTCACTTTTTGAAATTTAATACTATAAAATTTAAAACCTATAGGTGAAAATTTTTCTACTCAAACAGGCCTTAATGTCTTATTCCGAAACCTTCATGGCAATGCATCCTTCTTCCATCCATGCCCTCCACTCCTCCACGAACTACCTCCCTTGTTGCATTCCTCTTTCTCTCTCTATATCTATCTACAAATATTTGCTCGACATGCCGCTGGCGTGACACGGATACACCTGTCCGTACCTGCGACGTCACACCGCTGGCCCGCTCGACCCCGCCACGCCTTTGTCGCCGCCCCCACGGCCACGCCACCAACCGCAGGAACTTTGTCCCATGCCGAGAGCGCTGGTCCCTTGGAGCTGTCTGCGAAGCCCCCTGTTTCGAATTCGGGCCACTGGATCGACCACAGAGACAAAGTGGAAACCCCCTGTTTTCTAGGAGTGGAATCTCCAAAACCATCAGCTTCTCTCCTCTGTATATATTGCCCAAGCCTCTCCCGTCTCTTGGCCAGGCATCTTGCTTACGACAACCATTCAGCAGTTCTCATCAGTCACACGCACAAGAACAAGGAAAGAGAGAGAGAGAGAGATGGCTTCAGTGAAGAGAGCTTCTGTCATAGTAGCAGCGAGCGTTGCCGCGGTGGAGGCGCTCAAGGACCAAGCAGGGCTGTGCAGGTGGAACTACCCGCTCAGGTCCTTGCAGCAGCACGCCAAGAGCAACATCGGGTCGTTGTCTCAGGCTGTGCGGATGTCTTCGGCGATCGCTGACAGGCGGAGCAGCGAGTGCGTGAAGCAGTCCGAGGAGTCCCTGAGGAAGGTCATGTACCTGAGCTGCTGGGGACCCAATTGATTAGATAGATCCAGTTTCGAGACTGCTACCAGAAACCAATTTCTCCAAGCCCCTCGAACAGATTGAAAGAAGAAAAAAAGATCTGCTTTTGGCTTGGACTTGTACAGTATTATATAAATGAATCAAGTTTTTCGATCCAAAATTTTCTTATGCGTACCTTTCTTGATCCCGCGTAGAGAAGTTTCTAAGCTTGTGTTGGTGATTCTATCTGAGAGGATTTGAATATTGCTTTTAAATTGATCGTAAGCAGCTCTTCTTCAGATTAGCAGCTGCTAAGTTTATACTTAATTAAGGAAGGGAAACTAGTAAGAAAAGAACATCTTTATGCATTAGTTTATTATGCACTTTCAAAAGCAATTATTAGCTTCAGACACTACAAGTAAGAACAGCTGTAATTTATGCGTGACTGGGGAATTAATTAATGACTTCGTGGTGTGATGTGATGATAAGAACGCAATCCGCCTTTTCCTTTACTCTCCATGGATGGAGACCTTAATCGATGCCGAAGCAATTGTCTTGTAATGAGTTCACGTGCATTACCATGCTAATTTTACTTGCAATTATTTGTCAGAACGGAAACTAAACCACAGGAGACAACTGGTAAACTGCAGTTGGATTTAGGACTCGGTATGACTTAAAAACAAGCTTAACTATGCCGGCATGACTTCATGGTTTCACAGTAAATGTAGGTCATTAAGAAGATGCAGTTCCATGAATTGGCTGTTGGAGTTGGTGAATACTTCATGATCTCTTATTTTTCACATCGGGTTCGTCCACGTGAACTTAGGAGAATCTAAGTATTACTCAATTGCCTGTACTGCTGACGTGCGAACAAAATGGAGGGTTCGAGGGCACCGCCCCCGACGGCGGTCCCTAGGCGGATTTTGGGCTTTTGTTTAGCCAGTTCGTGTGGTTCGAATTAAGTTTTTCTCTGTTTTGTTCGAGTTTTGAATCCGTTTAGGAGAGGCTTATTTATAACTTATTTTCAGATGTAATCTGGTGGTAGCTATAAACCTAAACGATATAGTGGAACCTCTTTGCAGGACGTAGCCCTAATCTCAAGAGTAAACCGGGGTAATTCGTGTGCCTCCTTATTTTTCTGCAATTTCTCTGCGATCTTCTCTTCCTATTCTCGAATTTTTCCATCAATTGATATCAGAGCTCAGGTTGTTCGAGGAATTAGGATTTATTCGAGATGTCAGGAGGATCGCGGATTGAGATAGCAAAAATTTGATGGAACACGATTTGATCTCTGAAAGATTAAGATGGTGGATCTCCTCTGTGATCGAGATCTTTGGATGGCAATCAAAAAGGAGAGGCTAGGCATGGAAGCGTCGAAGGTCGCGGATGGAACTTCCTCCAGTCAGGCAGATCCAAAGTGATCGAAGAGTGAGATCGGATTGATAGAAAGGCGAAGGATTTGATTCGACTTTGTCTCACGAATTCAATTCTTACGAATGTGATGAGCGAACCTACAACCAGATATATGTGGAAAAAGTTGGAATCCCTATATCAAAGTAAGTCACTAGTTAATAAGTTATTTCTGAGGAAGAAACTGTATAATTTTCGGATGTATGAGGGTGACTCGTTCTCTACACATCTTTATAACTTTAACACGATGATCAGTTAATTTATATCAATCGATGTTAAGTTTCAAGATGATGATAGGCAATAACATTGCTCTGTTCGCTGTTGAATTCATGGAACAATTTGATTGTCGTGATTGGTGGCGGGGATAAAGAACTTTCATATGAAAGTGTGTGTGCTGCCTTGTTATCAGAGGAAATACGAACAAAGGGATCGGCAAGTTCTAGTAAAGAGACGCTGACAGCCAGAGGAAGACAAGCAGAAATGAATCAAAATCAGAGAGGGTACAGATCCAAATCTCTTAGGCGTTCGAAGAGTAGAGATAAGAAGATGCAATGCTGGAGATGTCAAGAGTGGGGCCATCTAAAGCGAGATTGCAAAAACAAACCAATTTACAAGAAAGAAGCTGAGTCAAGCTCGAACAAAAAGGAGGCTGAGGCAGTGGATATGTATTTGGCTTCTGCATGTATGGCACAGTCAGATAAGGATGTTTGGCTCATCGATACTGGTGCTTCATACCACATGACACCTCATAGACACAGATTTTGTGAATATGAGGAGTATAATGGTGGGGATGTCATGCTCGGAGATGATACTGCAGTTCAAATTGTTGAACATGGTAGGGTGAAGTTGATGATGAATGATGGCACGGTGAAGACTCTACCAGATGTGATGTATATACCACTTATGAGCAGGAGTCTGTTATCTGTTGGTACAATGGCTGATTCGGGTGTTATATTCAGTTGCGACAAGAATTCGTGTAAGATGATCAGATGGTCAATTGTGATTACACGAAGGGTTCGCTATGGCACACTGTACAAGTTGCTCGGAGAGACGATATTTGTGGGCTGCGGATTTATTTCTAAAGAGATCAAAGAAGATGAAGACATCATTTATGTTGTGGCATCAGATATTAGGCCATATCAGTAAAAAAAGACTCTATACCATAGCATCAAGTCAGATGGTAGAAGAAGTTTCAGATTGTTCTGTGGGCTTCGGGTTCTGTGAACATTGCCTCCATAGAAAACAGAACCGAGTCAATTTTCAGCACACATGTACAAGAGCTACGAAGATTCTCGAATTGATCCATAGTGATGTCTTTGGACCAACTCCGACTCCATCTATTGGATAGTCCAGGTACTATGTCTCTTTTATAGATAATTTTTTGAGATATAGTTGGATTTATTTTATAAAAAATAAGTCAGATGTATTCGATAAGTTTCGAGAATTTAAAGTTTTGATGGAAAACCAATTGAGCAGCAAGATCAAGGTCCTTCGTACAGATAAAGGAGGCGAATTTTGTTCAGAGAAATTTGAGCAGTTCTGCGTGAACAATGGTATTGCAAGGCAGAAGACAACTCCATATACACCTGAGCAGAATGGAGTAACTGAAAAGTTAAAATCAGTCACTCATAGAGAAGGCCAGATATATGTTGAGTTTGGCTGGATTAGGGCAAGAATTCTGGGCAGAAGCTGTAGCCATAGCAAACTACTTGAAGAACCGCTCACCGACCTCATTAGTAGTGAAGGATCGGACGCCTTATGAGGCAATGTTTGGGAAAAAGTCGAATCTGTCTCATATTCGTGTGTTCAGATATGACGCATATGTTCATATACCCAAGGAAAAGTGGAGTAAGCTTGACCGTAAGTCTAAGAAGAACATATTTGTCGGATACAAGGAAGGGGTCAAGGGCTATAAACTATGGAATCCAAGGACAATGACTATCGTATACAACAGGGATGTTGTTTTCCGTGAAATACGATCCCAAGTTGAGGCTCAGAAAAATGATGAACCCATGAAAGCTGTAATGTTTGAAGAAGATTCTGATTCTGAAGTTACAGAAGTGATTGCACAAGATACTTCAGTTAAGTCTGTTCCAGAATCTGATCAAGAGGACTCGGTTAATGAAGTTAAATATGTAGATTCAGATGAAGACACAGATGTTGGTACCATACCAGTTCTCAGGAGATCGACACGAGAAAGAAGAGCACCTCTTGGATACTCTCTTAGTGCTCTGAGTTCGTTTCATGCTTTGAACATCATCGGAGAAGAACCTAGTTCTGTAAAAAATGCAAGGTCTAAGGATGATGCAACTCAGTGGGAGCTTGCTATAGCAGATGAGATGCAGTCACTGGATAAGAATGAAACATGGAACTTGTGTAAATTGCCTAAAGATAGAAAGGCAATTGGTTGCAAATGAGTGTTCAAGCGAAAGCTGAAACCGGATGTGTAAATTGCTATGGCAGATGAAATGCAGTCACTAGATAAGAATGAAACATGAACCTTGTGTAAATTGTCTAAGGATAGAAAGGTAATTGGTTGCAAATGGGTGTTCAATCGAAAGCTGAAATCGGATGGGTCTATAGAGAAGTACAAGGCGAGGCTGGTAGCAAAATGGTACTCTCAGA
This sequence comes from Pontederia crassipes, assembly GCA_030549335.1. Lineage (NCBI taxonomy): Eukaryota > Viridiplantae > Streptophyta > Magnoliopsida > Commelinales > Pontederiaceae > Pontederia > Pontederia crassipes. Next base: position 25,116,744 of record CM060189.1, on the reverse strand, counting down.
TTGAGGGAGTCGACTATGATGAGATTTTTTCTCCCGTGACGAAAATGACTTCAATCAGATTTGTTCTATCTTTGGCAGCAATATATAATTTTGAGGTAGAGCAGATGGATGTGAAGACAGCATTCCTTCATGGGGACTTGGAGGAAGAGATATATATGAGGCAATCAGAAGGCTTTGAAGTTCAAGGTAAAGAGAATCTGATGTGCAAATTGAAGAAGTCTTTGTATGGATTGAAGCAGTCGCCAAGGATGTGGTACCAGAAGTTTGATACATACGTGCTCGAACTCAAGTTTGTACGTTCAGATTCAGATCACTGTATTTACGTGCAGAGAGTTGGCGATCAATTTGTCATTCTTACACTGTATGTGGATGACATGTTACTGATTGAAAATAACATGAAGATGATGAATTCAGTGAAGGGTTTGTTGGCCAAGAAGTTTGAGATGAAAGACTTGGGGTCGACGAATTTTATTTTGGGTATGCAGATTAGAAGGGATCGACAGAAGCGAAAGTTGTGGTTAGGACAAGAGAAGTACATAAAAGAAGTGTTAAAGAAATTTAACATGTCTGACTGCAAGCCAGTGGGTACTCCTATGTCTCTAGGAACCAAACTTTCTGCAAAGCTATACCCGAAGACGGATGAAGAAGCCGAAGAGATGGACCGTGTGACATATGAAAGTACAGTGGACAGCTTGATGTATGCCATGGTGTGCACGCGTCCAGATATAGCCCAAGCAGTGGGAGTCTTAAGTCGGTATATGTCTAACCCAAGCAGAAAACATTGGAATGCTATCAAGAGAGTTTTTAGGTACTTTCGTGAAACTTCAGATTTTGCTTTGTATTTTGAAGGTACAGAGAAAGGAAAGAGGCTTGATATTGTAGGCCATGTAGATGCTGATTGGGGTGGAGGCATTGATAGTAGACGGTCCACTGACGAATATATTTTTACATTATTTGGGGCTGCACTAAGTTGGATGAGAAAGAAACAAAGTGTGGTACCACTTTCTTCTACAGAAGTTGAATATATGGCTCTCACTCATGCTGCAAAAGATGCCATATGGCTATGGCGGTTGTGCTTGGAGCTTGGATTTGAGCAAGGTGCCATGGAGGTGAGATGTGATAATCAATGTGCTATTCAGTTAGCTAAGAATCCTGCATTTCACTCACACACAAAACACATCCAATATCATTTCATTCGGAAAAAGATGGAAAAGAAAAAGGTTCAGTTGGAAAAGGTTATACAACGGAGAATAATTTTGATTTTCTGACTAAACCTATTATAGGTGCAAAGTTTGAGTGGTGCTCTACTGCTGTCGGATTGAAGAAGAATGTTGCTGGCAAGGCTCTCATTAGTGTGAAGTATCCATCAAGTGGGAGAATGTTGGAGTTGGTGAATACTTCAGGACCCTTGTTTCTCACATCGGATTCGCCCACGTGAGCTTAAGGGAATCTAAGTATTACCCAATTGCCTATACTGTTGGCGTACGAATAAAAGGGGGGTTCGGGGGCACCGCCCCCCCCCCCCCGACGGCGGTCCTTAGACGAGTTTTGGGCTTTTGTTTACACAGCCCGTGTGGTTCGGATTAAGTTTTTCTCTGTTTTGTTCGGGTTTTGAATCCGTTTAGGAGAGACTTATTTATAGTTTATTTTCAGATGTAATCTGGTGGTGGCGGTAAACCTAAACGATATAGTGGAACATCTTTGCAGAACGTAGTCTTAATCTCAAAAGTGAACCTGAGTAATTCGTTTACCTTCTTTATTTTTTTGCAATTTCTCTGCGATCTGTTCTCGAATTTTTCCATCATTGGCAAATCTCACGGGTAAATTACATCAAATGCCCCCAACTTTAAGGTTTGCTCAGCAATACCCTCCAACTTCACTTTGTAACACAAATGCCCTTCATCTTTTAACGTGTTTCACCCGATGCCCTCTTTACCTGAGATAGCTGGTTTTCCGATTTTTCGTCGATGTGGCGTCCACGTGACCATCTCCTCTCTCCTCCACGCAAATAATCGTCCAACGTGGCATGTTCCGACGTGGCACATAAAATTACACCAATGCTCTCCAACTTTAAGATTTGCTCAACGATACCCTCCAACTTCACTTTGTAACACAAATGCCTTTCATCTTTTAATACATTTCACCCGATGCCCTCTTTACCTAGGACAGTCGATTTTTCGATTTTTTATCGACGTAACGTCCACGTGGTCATCTCATCTCTCCTCCATGCAAATAGCCGTCCGACGTAACACGCTTCGACGTAGTATCACATATTAAACCATCTTACTTACCGTAAGTTGATCCACTCACTGTTAAATTATTTTCTTCTTTTTCGTCGTTCGCATGAAACCTCATCATCGTTCGCACTCCTTCGTCGTTCGCTTTTCTTTGTCGTTCGCTCTTCTTCATCATTCGTCTCCTTCATCGTTCACTTTTCGCATTCGTTGGCGTTGTCTTTGTCCAAATTGGTGTAATTTTATGTGCATTTGGTGAGAAAACTTTAAAGTTGGAGGACATTTTGTATAATTTTATGTGTCACATCGGAGCATGTCACGTTGGACGACTATTTGTGTGGAGGAGAAAGGAGATGACCACGTGGACGTCACGTCGATGAAAAATAAAAAATCGACTATCCTTGATAAAGAGGGCATATGTGAAATGTACTCTAACTTTAAAGTTTGCTCACCAAATGCACGTAAAATTAATCAATTTGAGCAAAGACAGCGCTGACGAACGCGAAAAGCGAACGACAAAGAAGAGCGAACGACGAAGGAGTGCGAACGGCGAAGGAGATTTCATGCGAACGACAACAAAAAGGGAAATAGAAAATAATTTAACAGTGAGTGGATCAACTTACGGTAAGTAGAATGATTTAATATGTGGTGCCATGTCGGAGCATGCTACGTCAGACGACTATTTACATGGAGGAGAGAGGAGATGACCACATGGACGCCACGTCAACGAAAAATGGGGAAATCGACTATCCTAAGTAAAGAGGGCATCGGATGAAACGCGTTAAAAGATGAAGGGCATTTGTGTTACAAAGTGAAGTTGGAGAGTATTGTTGAGCAAATCTTAAAGTTGGAGGGCATTTGTGTAATTTTATGTGCCACGTCGGAACATGCCACGTTGGACGACTATTTGTGTGGAGGAGAGAGGAGATGGCCACGTGGACGCCACGTCGACGAAAAACTGAAAAATCGGCTATCCCAAATAAAGAGGACATCGGATGAAATGTGTTAAAAAATAAAGAATATTTGTGTTACAAAATGAAGTTGAAAGATATCGTTGAACAAACTTTAAAGTTGGAGGATATTTAATGTAATTTACCCCAAATCTCACGTATAGATTATAATCCAACTGTGACGCCTTAATTTATGCATGATTTACTCTCTGGAGAAGCTGCCAATATTGCTCATTAATGAAAAGACAAGCTGCAAGTGGGGATTAGGATCCCTATCAGATGGTCCTGAGTAGATATGAGTCCACTGGAGCAGCGTCCTCTTCAAGGTGAAAGAAGAAAGGGAAAAAAGTGCAGAAGACGAGGAAGCAAACAACCGCGCAATGCGTGCAATACGTGTGTACCTGGCCAGGTTCCGTGAGCCTCTCCTGTTGGGTCCTTGCCCTTCTCTATCAGTTATCCACCAATTCCCCGGCCCCACGCCTCCACACGCTGAGGGCGCAGTGTGTGGCGCACTGGTGCGTGCATTGCATTGCACGGTGGTGGTGGCGTCCACTGGTTTAATCACAGCCCCCACTACCTCCTGAACAAATCCAATACAGCCGCCTGTTTGCAGAAGAAACCAGCGACGCCTCGCCATGGTTTTCTTTTCCCATGCCATGCACCACCAACCACCAACTCTCTCTCTCTCGCTCGCTTACATATAAATGAAACCCTGCGCCCTCTTCAGTCTTCACTTCATTACTTACTCTCTCACAGAAAATTAAACACCGCAGAAGAAGAGATCTCAGAGGTCAGAACCGTGACATTAAAGACAGTAAGCTTCGGTCAGTTGAGGGCTGTGATCGTAATCAATACGATAGAAGAACACACACATGGCGAGTGCAGCAGGCGGCAGGGCATCGTGGATGGTGGCGGCGAGCGTAGGGGCGGTGCAGGCGCTCAAGGATCAAGGGGGGATGTGCAGGTGGAACCACGCGCTCAGGTCGCTGCACCAGCGCGCCAAGAGCAACATGGGGGCCTTGGCCCAGGCCGTGAGGGCGTCGTCGTCCTCCTCCTCGGCGATCGCCGACACGAGGAGTCATGAGCGAGCGCAGGAGTCCGAGGAGTCTCTTAGGAAGGTCATGTACTTGAGCTGCTGGGGTCCTAATTAACCACCAACTACTCAGTTAATTATATGTAGATATAGATAGAGGCGCCGAAAATTTTCTCCGCGGCCTTTGGAATTAATTTGTATACAATTGTACAATTATAAGTTTGCGAATGAATGAAATCAATGAATCGATCTACTCGTTTGGATTTTGTGGTCGGTTTGCAGGTCGGCGAACTAATGATATATACGAGCAGAAAAATGATGATAGAGTCGTAATTATTTTCTGGATAAAACATTGGAGTGACAAACTTTTTAGTCTCAATTCAACGTAACTAGAGTATGAGCTCTTCGTTTTCTTCTTCAGACTTCAATATATTGAAGTTATAATTTGATCAGATAATTATATGTACACATTGATTGTTACTTACCGAAAAAATCGATTAATTAATGTTTGTTTTCACTTTGTTCCTCGTAAGTACTTTAGAGAGTTACTCGTCATGAATTTGTTACATTTCAATATATTATATATCAAATTATTTTATATAAAAAGTTAGATGTGTTTAAATATAATTATGCAAAATCCTTCAAAATTATTATATATGATATTGAAATATAAGTTAGTTCCACTTTATTAGTTTTTCAGTTATTTAATCTATGATTTTTTAGATTTTATATATGAAAAAAGGTACATTTTTCTATTATGCATGTGGACCTACACTGTGGCATATACACATGTATGATGTATCCGTCTTAGGTATCTGATACCATACCCATACTTTAGAGAGTTACTCGTCATGAATTTGTTACATCTCAATATATTATGTATCCAATTATTTTATATAAAAAAGTTAGATGTGTTTAAATATAATTATGCACCTTCAAAATTATTATATATGATATTGAAATACAAGTAAGTTCCATTTTATTAGTTTTTCAATTATTTAATCTATGATTTTTTTAGATTTTATATATGAAAAAAGTATAATTTTCTATTATGCATGTGGACCTACACTGTGGCATATACACATGTATGATGTATCCGTCTTAGGTATCTGATACCATACCCATAATTCATGCATATATCATATATAGATTATCACAAAATTATGATCTAAAAGTGTAGATAGCGTTTCCTCAGGTTTTGATATGTGTGTAAATTTTGCGAAAATAACAGAAACATTTTTTTTAAAAAAAAGAAGAAAACAAAGAGTATAAGAAATTAAAAAAAAGGCCTCAGGTTTTGATATGTGTGTAAATTTTGAGAAAATAACAGAAACAATTTTTTTAAAAAAATAAGAAAACAAATAGTATAAGAAATTAAAAAAAATGCCTCAGGTTTTGATACGTGTGTAAATTTTGAGAAAATAACAGAAACAAATAAAAAAAGTAAGAAAACAAAGAGGATAAGAAATTTTAAAAACATGCGGTGAGTATAAAAATAACAGATAGCGTTTCCTCAGGTTTTGATATGTGTGTAAGAAACATTTTTTTAAAAAAAAGAAGAAAACAAAGAGTATAAGAAATTAAAAAAAAGGCCTCAGGTTTTGATATGTGTGTAAATTTTGAGAAAATAACAGAAACAATTTTTTTAAAAAAATAAGAAAACAAATAGTATAAGAAATTAAAAAAAATGCCTCAGGTTTTGATACGTGTGTAAATTTTGAGAAAATAACAGAAACAAATAAAAAAAGTAAGAAAACAAAGAGGATAAGAAATTTTAAAAACATGCGGTGAGTATAAAAATAACAGATAGCGTTTCCTCAGGTTTTGATATGTGTGTAAGAAACATTTTTTAAAAAAAAAGAAGAAAACAAAGAGTATAAGAAATTAAAAAAAATGCCTCAGGTTTTGATATGTGTGTAAATTTTACGAAAATAACAGAAACAAATTTTTTTAAAAAAAAGAAGAAAACAAATAGTATAAGAAATTAAAAAAATGCCTCAGATTTTGATATGTGTGTAAATTTTGAGAAAATAACAGAAACAAATAAAAAAAGGAAGAAAACAAAGAGGATAAGAAATTTTAAAAACATGCGGTGAGCGTATATGTGTGTAAATTTTGAGAAAATAACAGAAACAATTTTTTTAAAAAAATAAGAAAACAAATAGTATAAGAAATTAAAAAAAATGCCTCAGGTTTTGATACGTGTGTAAATTTTGAAAAAATAACAGAAACAAATAAAAAAAGGAAGAAAACAAAGAGGATAAGAAATTTTAAAAACATGCGGTGAGTATAAAAATAACAGATAGCGTTTCCTCAGGTTTTGATATGTGTGTAAGAAACATTTTTTTAAAAAAAAAGAAGAAAACAAAGAGTATAAGAAATTAAAAAAAATGCCTCAGGTTTTGATATGTGTGTAAATTTTACGAAAATAACAGAAACAAATTTTTTTAAAAAAAAGAAGAAAACAAATAGTATAAGAAATTAAAAAAATGCCTCAGATTTTGATATGTGTGTAAATTTTGAGAAAATAACAAAAACAAATAAAAAAAGAAAGAAAACAAAGAGGATAAGAAATTTTAAAAACATGCGGTGAGCGTGGATCGAACACGCGACCTTCAGATCTTCAGTCTGACGCTCTCCCAACTGAGCTATCACCGCTTTGTTATTAAATTGATTAATGATACCCTTTATCAATACAAACAAACATTTGCAAGCATGGATCACTGCACAAACCCCAACTTCTTCAGCTTGTATCCATTCCCCCTTTGCATATGATGATAAAACAAAATGTACATAAATACAAGAAGTAATTGACTAATTGCTAACATACATAATTTACATAAACCGATTTGTTAACTAATTAACGCCATGCACCTAGTCACTACTAACTTGGCCCCCAGCAGCTCAAGTACAAGACAGTGCGCAGGGATTCTTCTGCGTGCCTCGCCTTATTCATCTCGCCCGCCGAGAGCCCTCCGGCCTTCATGCTGGCGCCTGCTGCCACGACGCCTCTGCCGCCGGGAAGCTGCTTCTGCAGCAGCGGCGAGTTGGATGCCGGCCGAGCCGGAGCAGCGGAGGAGCCCTCGGGCGACTTCCCGTCGACTTCACCGTTCATGATTATTGCAAGATGAGTCCTGCTCATGCGCGCTTCGCAGTCTGAAGATCGAGGGAGCAATTAAAGCACTACGTTCTGTTTATACTTTATATATACATCGAGAGAGAGAGAGAGAGAGAGAGAGAGAGAGAGAGAGAGAGAGAGAGAGAGAGAGAGAGAGAGAGAGAGAGAGAGAGAGAGAGAGAGAGAGAGAGAGAGAGAGAGAGAGAGAGAGAGAGAGAGAGAGAGAGAGAGATCAGATCAGATCAGAAGAAGGCCACCGGCCAATGTTATATTAACTTGGTATTATTAATAGCAGGTGGATTCTGGTAGAGGTCCCAAATCCCAAGTCCCAAGGAAGGTAGGAGGGAAGGAAGGAAGACGACAGCTTTGGATTTACTTCCCACGTCGGACGGTCTTCGAATCATATCCGTGTGGGTTGAACTTTGATGACACTTGTCAATTTTCATCGTCATTCTTATAAATCTATCACCCCCAAATTAAATACGATTCCTACACGAAAAAAATGGTGCTCAATATTTGAACCATTAAACCTGGAATTTATGTGCCATTCATGGCTATCGAACAAAGTTCCTACTTAGCCATGTCCCTCACAAACTTTCGGATATTTCTTTTAGTGCCGATCTCAATCTACGAAAAATTTTCGGTGCCCGAAATTTAATGGAGAGTTTAAACAATCAAGCGATAAAAAAATTATTTTCTAAATAAATTTAAAAATTAATCCTGAAGTTACTAATCACTTAAAATTCAACTAAATTCTTCCAATATTGAAGCACCTTATGCCACGGCTTTCGCCTCCCTCTCCACAGTTGGAATTGGAAGTATAAATAGTATAAATTACTCGATATCACAAAATATTTGATTTATTGCTATTTGTCTTTTACATTTTAATTTTTATATTGTATTAATATAAACTTTGTAGCCTGCTATAATGAAACCTCCCGTGCCGCCGGCCTTGGTCCCTCTTCTTCCTCAATTGTTTATTTTTCCATGTGAATCCCAATGCCGTTCAAATCAAAGTACCATAATTTACGGCTCAATTGGATAGACATTCAATTGACTTTACATAAAAAACTACTTTCCCGAATTAATTGAATTAACCCAACCAAGCAAATCAGCATAATTAAGGGTAAGAAAAACAAATTGCAGCAGCACAAATATAAAAATGTGACCCAAAGAGGCAACCCCTGAGTATAAACTATAAAATGAATAATGAATGGGGTGTTTGCTGTTGAATAAATGGATGGATAACAAATTATTCTAATAATAATGTCGAACATATATTAGAATAAAGATTAAGCTATTTTTTAGAACCGTCTTAAAATTAGCAAAACCGCTTTTTTTGCAATCGTTACAATGAAATAACAATTCTTCTTGATGGAAAAATAAAATTATTCCACCTTTTTATTTTTGGTTATATTTCATATTTTATTCACTTTATTCCAAACCCAATTTAACCAAAATAACTTACCTTTTGTAAAGTATTGAATAGTTATAGCATGTTGATTGAATCAAAATGTTATTAAAAGCATTTGGTAAACATTTTAAATAGCATTTTGATGTTTGAACGCTATAAACTATTTTCACTGCGTAGCAATTTCATATTTTATTCATATTATATGCTAATTCTCTTTGAAATGAAAAATTTTATTTAATTATTAAGCATCATATATTATTTTTTTATTTTGATATATCATATCTTTAATTTTACTTCAACCCAAATAAGATTTTTATTTTAAAATAATCAATATTTTATACTAAAATAATATTTTTTAAAAAATATTATTATTCATGATAAAATATTATAATTTAATTATTATTAATATAAGAACGGTCGTAAATTATACCTTATTGTATATAATACACTAATTTTACCACTATTTTGACTAAATAGTTTTTTGTTGAATTTATAAATTTATTGATAAATAATTCGAATAGTTATTCTTTAATCAAATCGCTAAAATAGCATTTCTACCTTTTTATTTCTATAAAATTTATTCACTAATCAACCCCCTTTATGATACAATGACATGCAAGCCGCTTGCACTACACAGAATTGCACTGAGTTTAAAAAAAAGTTCAATGCAGCTTGATTCCTAACTTACAGTTGCATCATCTGTGTCGTCCGAGTATTTGAATGTTTCAGCCGCGCCAAATTTTCTCCTTTCTTCCAAATCGTTGTTATCCAAGTCTTCGCTCGATTCACTGTCACTAATTTCAACCAAAGGTCTAGAAACATCATGAATACTTTTGGCAATGCAGTTCTCTTTCGCTAGCATCTTGACCTGGCCAAGATGAGAGATGTCTATAACCACCTTGTGGCCATCCATGGGCAAAGGCTGCTTCCAAGGTTCTCCATCAAGTCTCATGTACGAATGATCGGCTGCGCCTTTAAGGAACTTGAACCGAACGCGATGCGCCTAAAGTTCCATTGTGTTCAAAGAAAAACCTTCAGTATCTCAAATAGAACTTGTTTAAGTAGCAATCAATAGCTGGTAGCTTGTTCATATGGGGAAGATTGTCTGACATCATGCGAAATTTGGTTTTACGATGATGCTTATCTCATACCTGCGCAAGACGGGTCCCATGTCCTTTTGAAGAAAGCAAAAGAAGCCCATGCCAAGCATCTCTGAACCCAACTATCTCAATTAGGCCATCATCGACGAATGGTGCGGACAAATCCCTCTGTAAAATGTTAGATATATTAAAGACTCCGGCTGACCATCAAGAAATCATAATTAGCTAAGCAAGTGATTTAAGATTTATTTGGAACTGTTAACATTTAGAGAAGACATAAGAACTGACATCTTGCTGTTTGTTCCTATCCGGAGTTCCCCAAGGATTCAGTCCACCAGAGAAACTGGGCAAGTTAAGACAAACAATCGACCTGATGCTGCACACATCATACCGGTTTATAAGCAAGAATGCATGTTGGGCAACATATAGCAAAACAACATAATACTTAGTTTATACCGGTTGCAACAGGTATACATATACAATTACAATGTGCAATCCTGAATTGCAAAAGAAATAAATAATACACAAGTTTCTCTAGAGAACATATAAGTTTTCTTTCTGGACACGTTGGGTTGATAATGTGAAATCAATAGCAGCTAAAGTGATATCAAATAGAAAATTATATAAACAAAACTGCAGAAGTCAATGGTGAAATTTAATGCAGAAATCTGGCACAACTTTCAATTCTCTAATATTTGACTACATGCTTTAACGGTGAAACTATAACTAGAAAGGGAAATAAAATGACTACTTAAAAACCAAAGTTGTTAAAGGCATGGACATGACGTAGTTGTGTTCGGTTGGTTCCATCTATCCAACATTCCTTCACATCTATTTAGCAATGTCTCATTGCAAAGTTTGTTTCGACTAACTTTGAAATCTATTTAGGAATCATAGGTCCTTAGAATGAGAGCCTTACCATTTGATGGAAATATGTAATCTTATTCCTACTAAATAGAGTGATAATTTTTTAATTATCATGCGTTATAGCTTTCATGTTTATTTATCTCATAATTTTCTATTATTAATTATTACTCGTACTTTTTAAGATATTCTTTTTTCTATCTCATATAATATTCTCACTTTAGTATCACAGAGGAGGTACCTAAGTGCATGCTATTTGCGGATGATATAGTACTTTTAGCGGATTCAAGAGAAGAGATTAATACAAAATTGAAAATATGGAGAAATACGTTGGAGTCAAAGGGTTTTCGTTTAAGTAGGAATAAAACAGAATATATGCATAGTAATTTCACAAATAAACAACTTAGAGACGATTTGAAAGTTAGGCTAGGGGAGGATATAATTCCTCAAGTGACAAAGTTTAAATATTTAGGATCAATTGTAAGACAAGATGATGAGATTTATGACGATGTTAATCATAGAATTCAAGCTGGTTGGTGTAAGTGGAGGAAAGCCACTGGAGTTTGTTGTGATAGAAAAGTACCCAATAAAGTTAAAGGAAAATTCTATCGTACTGCTATAAGACCGGCAGTGTTATATGGTAGTGAATGTTGGGCTATGAAGGGACAACATGAACGTAAAGTGGGGGTAGCCGAAATGAAGATGTTGAGATGGATGTGTGGTCATACAAGATTAGATAAGATTAGGAATGACCATATACGTGAACGAGTCGGAGTGGCTCCTATTAGTGAGAAAATGGTAGAGAATCGTTTGAGATGGTTTGGTCATGTTCAGAGAAGACCATTAGATGCGCCAGTAAGAAGAGTAGATCAAATAATCTGGAGTCCGATTAAAAGAGGGAGAGGGAGGCCAAGGCGGACACTTGGCGAACTAATAGAGCAAGATCTATTGATGAATAATATACCGAAAGGTTTGGTTACTAATAGAGCGGAATGGCGTCGTATGATCCATGTAGCCAACCCCACCTAGTGGGATAAGGCTTTGTTGTTGTTGTATATAATATTCTCACTTTCTCCCTCTACTAACTATCATAATTGTCTATTTTAACAATATTCTTATTTCTGTCTCACTTCCTGTAATCTCATTATTTTATCTTTCATATAATATTTCAATTTCACTCTCTTATACTTTTATTTTTTTCCTTTAATATTTCCACTTTCTCTCACCTCAAATATTTCTATTTTCCCCGTCATTTAAATTCCACTTCTTCTATCCGTAACATCTCACTTTCTCTATCCTATAAAATTTTCACTCGTCTAATATCATCATTTTCTCTCTATTTCTTATTTCTCTCTACATCTTTTTTTTTTCTTTTCTCTAATATCCTTACTTTCTTTCCCCTCCAATATTCTCATATTCTCTCTTGTGTATGTTACTTTATCTCTCCTACGTTTTATCCTAATATCCTCACTCTCTCTTCTCCAATATTTGCATTTTCTCTATATCCATATTTTCTCTCTCCTCCAATATTCTCATTTTCTCTCTTCTACAATATCCTACTTCCTCTCTTAGTTTTTCCTAATGTCCTCAGTTTCCTTCTCCAACATTCTAATTTTCCCCGCCGATAATATCTCACCTTCTCTGTCCTATAATTTTTTTCTCTGATATCATCACTTTCTTTCTCCTCCAATATTCTCATTTTCTCTCTCCTATAATATCTCACTTTCAGTCTCCTATATTTTTCCCTAAAATTCCCTCTCTCTTCTCCAATATTCTCCTTTTCTCTTATATTATTTCATTCCTTCTTCCTATATTTTTTTTCTAATATCCTTAGTTTCTCTCTCCTCCAATACTTCTCTCCTATAATATCTTACTTTCTCTCCCCTACCATTTTTCTTTAATATCAACATTTTCTTCTCCTTCGATATTCTCATTTTTTTCTTTCCTCTCATCTTCTCTCCTCTATATAACATCTCATTGTCTCTGTCATATAATTTCTACTTTTCTCTTTCCTGTAATATCATAATTTCTTACTTGCATTTTCTCTCTCCTCTAATCTACTCATCTTTTTTTCCTCATTTCCTCTTATGAATCTTTTTTTTTTAACTTTTATACAAAACATACAGTGAAAGCCTCAAACCAAATATGCTAATGTTAGATATATATAATTAAATTCCAAGGACATTCATATTCCTCGAACCAAATGCAACTTGATTGTAGCCCAACATAGCTTAGCCTTAAATGTTTAATTTTCATATCTTTCTTTATTACATATTTTATGATGCCATTGAAATTACTCAAAGCATATATCTAGCTACACTCTTAAACATAAAATGCCAGGGATGAGTCCACTAATGAAAAAACATAGAAATATGATTTTGGCTTTGCACAAATCCGAAAGACATTTAAACTATGCTTTTATGGCGTATAGATAATAAAATCTCCATTATGCAAGGCAATTTTAATGATATTGACCTTGAATATCAAATTTACCTTTGAGGAACATGAAGCTTCTCCCACTGTCCAGATTTTCTCATGATCTTCATGTTTGCAAGCTGAGCTATGTTTCTGCATTTGAATTTTGACCAATGTATTAGGCTGGAAAACCTCAACTTCTAACTACATCCACTTGCATTTTATCATTAAAACTAGATTCAAGATGTTGAAGTTAATGAATAAAAAACTGAAGATGAGACAAATGATGTAACATAAATGAATTCAAAGTCTTAAGCAGCACCAAGCTGAAATTCTAAGACTGAAATAGCATGACACAAAAAATCAAGATGATCGAGATAAAATTGTTAGACCATACAGTAGTGCAAATTTTTAATGAATTCATCCCAGTTGTTAGTGAGAGATGAGAAAGACCTTGAAGCAGGATGACAAAGAGATGCACAAAACCATCCTTGCTTGCATCCAAGCTTTAGGTAGGTTCTCTGAAAGATAGAATGTCATGATAAGTGTTAGGCAGCAGAATATGGAAAGTATAATATAAACAAAAGAAGCAAATACAAAAATGGAGTTGATTGTTTTGAAGAACAAGCACAATAACATAGATGAAAATTGTTGGTAAAATAATTAAAGAGACCATTTTCACCTGATTAGCTAGTTGGTTCTTGAACTTCTCAGGATGCAACTTTCTCTCGGAGTGAAATGCATATGATACTTGGGCATCCATTCCTGCAGTCAATCATTAGTTATATCAATTGTGATGTTTTCTGATCAAAACAAAATACTTATGATTTTTTAGAAGTTTACCAATCAATATATCTCATATTTTCCTCTTCAAAAGTGAGTTATCACGCACCGAGTATGAATTAAGTATTTACCGACCATCGTTTTATATTTTTTTCTAAAGAGGAAAGCATGAGTAGGTAGGAGATAAAACTGTCAAGAGGCAGAAGAGTTCGGAAACTAGTTTATACGTTTTGCAAATAAAGTAAAATATGCCTAGAGGGAGTAACCTATTCTGGGTACAGAAATATCGTCTTTCTTACGGGAAAGATAGATTAGTGTTACTATGGACCAAGGAGAAAATACATCACAAGTATAAACTGGATGCAGGGGAGTTAAGAGGATAACATTATCCATTGATATCCAGAAATATCACCCATTCCTGTTTTTGACTCGTTAGTGTCCAAACATAATTATGTGAATAATCAATGTAAATAAGATGGGCATATCTTCACAAAAAAAAAAAGAAAAAGACAGATTAACTGAAGGTTGTCATGCTACCGAAGTGACACTCTTTAATATACTGATTATTGTCACCATTAAACAGCAAGAAATTCTGATATGCAATATTGTTTTAAAATACACATGTTTTTGTGCTTGGAAAATAAACCGAAATAAATATTGTACCAGGATTGACTAAAGTCAGGAGGTAAACAAGATAAATATTCACAGAGACCTCTGAGGGTAACATCATATGTGGAGGTTCAAATGTAGACTAGTAATTCAGATGCCAGATATATGGGAGGATCTTACCCATACTAAAATAGTTCCAAAATCCTCCGCGAAATGTGTGATAACCTTCCTGAGAGGACAATATTGGGAAAGATCAATCACAAAATATTTTTTAAAAGCAGGCATGAAGAACATAAAAAAAAGTGGCCGTAAACTTTAATATATAGAAAATAACAAAATTTCATTTTAATAAATTAGTTGTAATCTAGCTACCATAATGCCTGAAGTAACAAGAAGGGCATGTACATGCTCAGAATAAATTCAAGCACAGTGGATCACATATAAAAAATAATATTACCATATTAAGTGAGTCTGTATCTGAAACGCGCCGAAATGCATGCAAAGAATGTGGCAATTCAGGAGGAGTATTTGGATCACAAGAATCTTTGTTGAATGCTTTCATCCTCATAATTATATGCCAACTGATCCAAAACAAATGTATATTTTTAACTTTTCAAGTTCAATAAATCATACATGACATAATAAGAGTTAATGGAAGACAAAATAAGAGTTAATTTAAGAATGAACAATAATATTTAGTTGATGAAAATGGGAAGGGAAAATGATACGCCATAAGTTAATGTGTCCCATATGTGTACTCTGCAACTAACTGAAGTCATTTTTCTTGCTTACCTATCCATTTTGATTTCCTTTGCATTCCTGACTTGCTGTAGAAACGATTTCACAGATTGGAGGTCTGTGCTTGGATTTTTCTTCCCCTGCCAGAATATTACAATTGACAACATTTTAGAACCAAAATAAACTGTGACGTCAAATAATGCAAACAACAGGCAAAACAAGCATAAAGCATTATTCTTTAACTATTTATGTGTGACAACTTATATAAGTTAAAGCATCAGACAAAAAAATCAAAGAAATATTTTCTACTGCATGAAATGGAAAAATGGAGAAGAATACAAATCATGTAAGATATAATTTACAAATAGTAAAAAACACATTGAAAGATGTGAAAAAAATATTCTTAAGAATCATCAAGAAAGGAAAGATTTAAGAATTCCTTGCCTTACCCAACCAAAGGAATAATGAATGTTGTTTCCAGTTCCTAAAGGAACTGTAACAATAGGAGGCGCATGAGCTAGTTTAAGATCAGAAACTACTCCAAGAAGCCAACTCACAGTGCCATCACCACCTGCAACCTAATAAGATATCCATAAGTAAAATGATCAGACCTAGTAAATCAAAATTTTTAACTTATTGTGTAGTGTAAGCTTCTCTAATGAGTGAATATATTTGTCATCATCGAACTGAAAGACTCACAATCAATTTCAGACTCTTTTCAATTTCATCTGCGAGATGATCGCCATTGGATTTAAGTCTTTTCAAGTTGCTGTAAAGTTTATGCAACACCTTGTCTGGAGTTTCCGCTCCCAAGTCGAACACCTAATGTAAAATGCATTTTAAAACATCGACTCTAGAATTGTAAAACCGAAACAACTAGCAATATTTAGGTACCTGAGCCCTGTTGAGAACTTTGCGGTATGTCTCAAGCAAATCGCCTCCACGTTGGCCGCCACTTCTAGAGTTAACAAAAGCTACTACGGGACAAGAAGGTGTAAAAGGAAGAGGTTCGATTGCTGATTCTTCATCTAATATGTAATCAGGGATGTAGAACTCCTTCAGTAGGTCCTCTTTCTCATGATCAAATTTGCCCATCTAGTATCAATCTGGAAAAAGGAATACCATCACCATGTCACAAACCTTCTACATTGTCAAAATTTATCATTAAGTTTGCGTACAGTCCAGAAACTCTGAAAAGCGTTAAATATTAATTTTCTTATTGGAATCTATTGGCTCTTCTTTGTACAAAATCGACATATCAACTGAAATTTTCATAGACGCACTATTGGATACAGTAAACTCTATATCAGTAGCAGAAGCACTGAACAATGATCTTGGTTCAATAGAACAGTAGAACAAAAAGAAAACGCTTGAACCCTCAAACATCCACATAAATTTCAGATGAATTGAACAGGAAACAAAATATAAAAAAATGACTCCGCCGAGACAAAAACCAGACGAGAATATACTAAAATGGGTAACTACAATCAACAAAAGAAAGATGCGATCTTTATCAAACATTCCATGACATGAAAGGGAAGAAGAATTACAAGAGAAGAGGAAGCAGAAGCAATCTGACATGAACGAAGCGTGCACCGAACTGAAGAACTTCCCAGCGAACGCGCAAGAAATCCACCGTCTCCTTCGTTGGATTCCTTTCCAACCTCCCGACCGAGCAATCCGGAACCCGAAGCAAAGTGATTCGATTCGTTCGAGGAAACAGGGCGACAGGTGAAACAGTTTTATTTTAAAGTTCAAACCCCTTTGCGTTTATTCACAATTTTTGTATGCCGCCCCGGACCAAAAGGACAAGGGTAGAAATGGAATCCCACACCACTTTCGATCGACGGAAGCAAAGTCGCTCGATCATCCCGTGGGGCCCACGCAATTGCGCACGTGTCAGTCCATATCCCACAATTTGAATTCCCCCAATTGTGCACGTGTCAGTTCATATCCCACTAAATTTGATTCTCGTGTTTGTTTAATTCTTGAATAATTCCTTTCCTGAAGCATTAAAAAAATTAATTAATTCTTTAAACTTTGAACTCATAATTTTCAGCTGAGTCGTCGATTGGCTACGACGCTGCCAAACAGAATTTTTTTTTTAAAAAAACATGGTAACATCCATTTTATTGAAATATGAAGGCTTAATCGTACGCACTCATTCTCAAATAGACGTATTTCAGGATATATACAATGTTCATTTTCATTGAATGATTTAGGCGCCAATATTCAAAATTATATATATATATATATTATTTTTTCGCTTACTATTTATTAATTATGAGATCACGTGATGTTTATTTTTATGGTTATAGGAAAATCTAATTAATTTGTTAAATTTATACGATCCCAAAATTTAGAAACTTGAACATATTTTAGAATAATTTTTTAATGCGACGAAATTGATCCATTTAAACTATAGTTCCATATGAAAAAAAAGTCGATCCGTTTAACTTGTATAATTCAGTCGCATAATGAAACTCTTATTTGGCATTTAAAAAATTTTGCTTGTATATTTTATATTAAATTATAAAACTAAAACATATTTACATTAATTTAAATTTATTATAACTCTTAAATATTATTAATATTATAATACATTTTACTTTCTAGAGGATTATTTCATTAAAAAAATTAGTATAATTTGTTAATTTTAAAAACTGGATAAAAAAAAGTATGAAGATTTTTTTGCCAAAAGATCGACCTATCACGTTCAATCCTAAAAGTGCGATTCAATCTCTATCTTTTTATTTATTTATTTATTTATTCATTATTTTCGTGTATTATCAGAAGAATGGATCAAACGTCAAAAACATAATAGTGGGGGTCATAAATGGAGTGCTTGCTTTAGTTGAAGTGGTTGGATTCGGATTTTTTTAGAGGAAAAAAAGGTCATCTATTAAATAAATATTCAAAGAGTCCGACTATAAAATATCGAAAAGGTCAAAAGGTGACGACTCTATTCAAAAAAGATCGGTGCTTATCGATTTATTAAAATTCGTAAAATAATCAGCAGCCCGATTAAACATATACTTGTTTAAATTCTAAAAAAGAAAAGAGTCCATTAAAATT
The DNA here is from genome assembly GCA_030549335.1 of Pontederia crassipes. Classification (NCBI taxonomy): domain Eukaryota; kingdom Viridiplantae; phylum Streptophyta; class Magnoliopsida; order Commelinales; family Pontederiaceae; genus Pontederia; species Pontederia crassipes. The sequence goes on along the minus strand of CM060189.1, from coordinate 25,098,411 downwards.
AAAATGTCATCCACCAGGTTTGCAATACGCCATGGAGTCTGGTGGATTCAGATTCTAATTGGCCGGCTAATTAATGTCATCTCTTTTTTTCTTTACTCCTAGTTGTGGGATTTTATTCAAAGATCAATATAAGGCAACTCTTCATATTAGTCTTAAAATTCGGATGTGACTAATGTTGCCGTTTCAAAATTTTCTTTGTCAGCTGATGTTCAAGGTCATCGATAACACATTTAGTGTATGAGTAATCATATAAAAGTAATTGTTAATATTAAATTTATTTTGCAAAAAAAAATATTCTTTTTAATTATAAAAGAACATATCCTCCTCTTAGTTTTACTTCTCCAGAAATCATGTTGCACAAAGTAAAAAAAAAATGGGAAAAAAATATTAGAGTAAACATTGTAGGATAAGTAAGATTGCATTATCGTTTAAATCTCGTTCTTAATACAATCTTAAAAAATGATTGCCGTGTTAGATATTTAGATCTTGAAATTTTTATTTAAGATTGTAAAGTCCTAAAATTAATATTGTGACCTTTGACAGCCCTGATAACAGATTATCGAGAGTTGAATTCGTAAATAAATCGTTGGATGCTAACGGGCTACCTTAGGATGTTATCTTTTAAGTATTTTGTGATATCTTAGGATTTAACTAACAGATAACGTAATGAACATGGTTATTTGTTAATAATGTAAATATCGAGGTACAAAATATCGAGGTTATTTAAGATATCTCCATTATCTGTGACATGCTTATAGTGGATAGTGATTTAATTAACAGATAACGGAGATAGTGGATGATGATTAAAACTTAGAGGTTCATTTAATATATTAACAAATAAGAGTTTAGTAAATTTAGCAGTATAATTAATAGACAAATATAAAATAATATAATTGGACATATGATATTTTATTCAATTCAAGCGATATACAAATTTTATTAGAATGTAATAAATAAATTATTTATATCTCAATTAAATAAAATAAAATATGAAAATTATTTTTATTAAAATATATAGAAATTTATATTAACAATAAATTTTATATAGTGCATAGATGATATGAAAATATTAATTATTAAATTATTTTTTATTCATTATTGACAAATATATATTTTTTAATTAATTAAGCATGAATATAAAAAATATATAGTTAAATTCTGCTAAAATAAAAATGAAAAAAATAATAAAATAAGTTGAAAGAAATAATATATTTGAATAAGTATAAAATTGAAAAAAAATTATGAATCGCTAACTTCTAGTCCCTAAAGGTTGAGAGAAGTAACTTTTTAATATTTTCATATGAAATTTTAAACTCTACTTGATTTTATTATTTATCAAACAAAAAGTTAAGGTTTAAATGGCTAAATGCTAATTATGATATTGTCTAAGAGAACCTAAGAAGTACTTGACTTAGTCAAATCTCTATATTCATTAATTTTAAAATATATCAAAAAGTGCCTTTAACTTGAACAATGAACAGAAGAGTTTTTGCTTTAATCCGAGAAACGCGCCAACGACCACACCTTAATCTTCTCACGGCATTCTTATGAACTTAAGTAATGATAATATAATAAATTATTTAAGAAAGTAAATGCATGCCTACAATAAGATGCTTAATTATGAAAATAGTACAGATTATTTAATGTGAACTACGATAAGCACATTTTTTGCATGATGATTGTAGACATTGAAAAGTATAAATGATGATTGTAGTTCAGTCCAGGTGAATTATGTTTAAAACGTTCTTCCTTGTCATTACTTCAAAATCTCTCTGTCCGCATGAAAGCTGCGTGATCATAATTCTGTTCTCTATATATTGGCTACAAAGTTAAATTAATATATGTCACTCCATCAAAGGTTGTTGAAACATTATTTCCTTATATCTCTTCTAAATTATCGTAATTTTTTACGTCTAATCTTAATATATGAACTCATTGAACCGTCTTTCTAAATTATCTTTTAAATGTTACTTCTATTTAATTGGTGAGACTCATGTCACTCTAAAAAAGTTTAACTATTTTTTTTAAAAAAACTATTGTAATAGGGAGCTTCTAATCTTAAGTTTTCTTGAATATTTATAGCCTATATGCTTCTAGTGTTCTCTATATTTATTTCTTACATTTTCAGTTGGCAAAACCTTTTGCAACTTTTAAAAACGTTTTAACTCTAATCTCGTAATTCATATCCAATCATATAATGTAAAATTATCAAATACATTTCATTTTTCATTCCCATTTGACCTTTCTGGTTCATTACGTTGTCATTTACTCACTTTCTTATTCAATTACTTTTTAATCCTTCACCAATTAAAAACTCAAGAAGATTGAGAAAGGTAAAGTAATAGGCGCTCTTCCGCTTTGGAATCAATAAACATATAACCATGTAATTGGCAGATAATATTTTGTAATATTTACTTATTCAAATTTAATAATTAGATTAGGCGATAATAAATAAATATGTTAGAGGAATAAATTGGTAAGGATGTTCATTGGTCGGGTTGATTGCGATCCGTGAAGAAACCCGACTCGACCCGTGAAGAAAATTAGGTCAGGTCAAGCACGTTTTAGTGGCCAAATCTGAAATAGGTCGGATTATTCGGCCATCCAATTTTTTTAAAACAAATTTGCTTACTATTTTACATTTATTTAATATATAAATATTATTTAATATTTATTTTAAAGCATAAAATAAATTTTCTAACTATGTAAATATTATTTTTGTATTTGAAATATTTTATTTTAATTTTTAAAAAAATTAAAATCAAATACAAGCTTAAGTTTAAATAAGAAAAATAAATAAATAAATAAATCGGATCATTAGATCGAGTCGACTCTGATTGAAAAAATTAAACTTGTATCCGATCTGACTACCGTTCTAACCTGACCAAAACTAGATGGAGTAGAGTCGGATCATCGAGTTCACCGAATCGACTCACACCCAATGAACAACCTTGTATATAAATTGGTTGAAATTTTTTTTTTGACTCAAATGGAAAAAAGAAAGGCCTACGTCAGTGTCAATATTTCTAACAGTAATATGCTATAAGTAGCTATATACGTCTAAGTAGTGCAACAATATTTCTAATATGTCAGTGTCAACATTTCTGACACGAGGCATTGACCAAGGAAAATAGATTGGCCAGAATAGTGAAAATCTGTCAAACTAATTTAGAAGAAAAATTGGACTAAAGAAAGTTCGACTCGCCGATATCAATCGATCGAGAAAAGTCGGTCCGGTCACAGTTTGATACTACTACAACAACTATCTTTTATCCAAGATCATAAAAGAACTTTCAATGGACTAGAATCAAATGATGCTTCTAGTGAAACATGAAGATATATGCGTGAATCATCTTTATTTATTAAATTTCTGTCTCTTTTATATGGTCGAGTGATTAAATTATAAAACAAAGTGTTGAAAATAATATGTAATGGATCGATAATAAATAAAATAATGAAGTAGATAAGCAAATATTTTTTTTTATAATTCGATCAATATGAATAAGATGGAAACATACATGCATAAATGATATCACCTTCAAAAAAGTTTTACTCCAAGTAAAAGAGAGTAAAATGATAATAAATTATAGTCCTAATACATAAAAGCCAGGATGCTTCGCCCCTGCATCCACCCTAGTGAATTAGTGGTAGCATACCAGGACTTTCTCTTTCATAAATTTAGGTACAAGGATACCATAATTTAAAGCACATCAATAGGGATTATTGTGCCTGTGAGTTTATTGTAAGACAGGTTGTGGTGTTATTTTTTGTAGGGAGAAAAAAAGTGTGACCAGTATAAGTATGGCTTTCTCTCATATTTAAAGGAAAAATGGATTGTGCGTTATGGCAGTCTCGAGATCAAGCAGATAGACAATGATGAAATTTTGTCAATAAATTACTCATGTTTGCATTGTCTTTTTTCCATCTCTTACTTGTTTAATGTTTTGATTACTTTCGTGCTTTATCATTTGAACTCATGGTTTTGGTAAAGTCTGAGATATTTAAAAAATTATGTGAGTTGATTCTGTTACTTCCCTAAACTCATAAGTGTGTAAGAGTTTGGCTCAAAAGTTTAACAATATTGTTGAAGTTGGCTTCAATTTAAATTAAACCAAATTATCAAACAAAATCTAGCTAAATAAATGATAAAATTGATTTTCCAACATACATAAGAATCTTACATAAGATTGAAAGGAGCACGTAAAATTAAAGATCTTAAAATCGGATTAAGTATTTAAGATCTTACTTATATATTAAATATTAAATATATAAAATTATGTAAAAAAAAGTGTTTTTTAAATAAAGTTGTAATGGATTATATTATAAAAAATATTAACTTGGCTATTATATTAAGACTTCATATAAACACACATATATGTTACTTAAATTATGGATTATATTATAAATAATATTTAGACTTGTCACGGAGGGGGAATTTTTAAAAAAGCCCCCTCCCTTGTCAGGAAGGGGGACTACAATTTTCCTGAAAGATGATTGTCTTTTAGAAAAAAAGTCCCCTCCCTTAAGGGGAGGATTCGGGAATCCCCCTCCCTCACAAGAGAGGGGGCTTTTTCGCTAGGTAGCATGAGAGAGAGGGTGTGTGACACCCCCTTCTCTCGCGCGAGAGAGAAGGGGGCTTTATGCTCCCTTCATCGGTGCATGAGAGGAAAAAGGGGGGCATCGGTCCCCTTGCGAGCTCATCGGTGCGCGAACTCGCATAGGGGACCAATGCCCGACGATTGCGAGGAAGAAAAGGGGGATGTTTGTCTCTTCGTAGCCTTTTCTCCCTCATAGCCGATGAAGGAGAAGGAGGGGGGGGGGGGTGTTGGCTCCCATTATGCAACTGGGCCGACTGTAAAACCCTTACCTTGAAGATGTCCAAATTTGAAAGCCCAACATTAAGGCAACGCAGTCATACCAAATTTTAAGATGCTACGAGTGTACATTGACAAAAGTGGGCGACGGTTATTATAACTGCCAAGCGATTACGTCCAAACCGATAGTAGGTTGGTCAACTACCATGCATCACACGTATTGATGAAAGAGGACCTTGGTCGATGAATGATTTCATATGGAGGGTAGCTAATTCGAATTTGGACAAAGGTGGCATTGCTCAAAGGGTGCTTGTCCAAAGGGTGCATGCGAACTGGTGTGTTCACACTATGGAATGGTGCATTCACACTTGGCACCTTTTCACGAAAGGGTGTAAACTCATAGGATGCCAGATCTACGAAGAGACACCATCCATTATGAGCCAAGAAGAAATTAGGAATCAATGAGCTTGATATGTTGACTAAAGGCCCAATCTCGGATTGACTTGAGGTGAGATAATTACTCACTTGGGAAGTTGAAACTACCCTCTTATGGCCTATAAAAAGCATACTGTCATGCCTTGGGAGAGATATTCTGGCACATGAAGTGAAATCTTCGTGAGCATTGAATACCAAACTATTCCCTCTAAGTGTGAGATATTTTCTTATGTGTCTTCCTATCGCTAAAGGAGCGGAGAGGCTAGATCCTAGGAGTGCATAATTAGTGTTGTCGCCCTCCGTTCCTTGGGAGAATCGGACTAAGCCTCGTTGTGAAAGCAAAGTGTCGGCCTGCTAAAGAAGACAAGACTGAAGTGTGGTGACATTTGGTATCAAAGCCGCATTCAAGATCAACGTCCTCAAATGGGAGACTCAAGTAAGGAAAGGGGTCTTGCAAAGTCTTGCTAGTGGTGCGCAAGGTACGATGAGAAATGCCCTTGCTCAACATTTCCCATCATGGATCAAGAAGAGACAGTCTTGACCTGCAGTGTCGTGTGGAGACCATGCGACGCAACCTCGTGAAGCCTATGGACTTCGGCGACATGCTAGAATAGATCGAAGGTAAGTTAAGGGGAGTTTTGGCAAAGAGGTGATCCGCCTAGAATGTCTCCTTGTGGACTAGATTCAGGCTTTGAACCCTGAAGTTGAAGGACTTCAGAACCTCATTCGGAAGAATCTGCCACCGCATAGAATGATTGGACAACAATTCAAGTCTCAATTCTAAGCCTCCTCCTCTTACCAAGCACTTGTACCCAAAAAGGGGAAAGATCGAGTGCTACTGTTGCGGCAAGAACCACCCAGTTCGGGATTGTCATGCTTAACAATCCACCCTTGAAGCAATCCGTGTGAGATCGTCGGTTCGCATAGAGTCCACCGCAAAGGAAGAAGACCCTTTCGAAGAGGGAACGTCGTAGCCCTGAGTTGGGGCTAGGCGTAGTGAACAAGAGCCAACCTTGTTGCTATGTGGAAGTCTTCTAGACAGCAGAAGACTTGGAGGGACGAAGTTGGCACAGAATTGGTCCATCCCATGAACTGATCATCAAAGTTTTTTAAGCGACAATCAGGGAAGCAAACTTTGATAACAATGGACCATTTTGAAGCATTGAAAATTTGGACTTGGGGCTGACAAGTCTGGACAGTATGTGGGAAGTTAGAATAAGGGATTATGTTGTTACTTGTTTCGATTTTTTGTTTGTATGGCAAATAGCACTTTAAGTAAAACTTGTAATGTTCATTTTGTCGCAATGAAAATTTCCCTTTCTTCCCAATACTGGCATATGCTCTATTAGTCTCTTGTGTTTTTGTGCATAGGTGCAGGGATGACGATTATAATGAAATGAGTAGTGCATCTCTTGTTCATGAGAAATAACTGGGATGGTTCGTTACCTAAAATAGGAAGATGCATGTTGTAGAACGCGGTGAGCACACCTCCTGAGCAGTCAAGAATAAGATGGCAACATGTTCTAAGTTATGTCTTAGAAGACATATAAACAGGAAAACTTTGGGGAAGTTTTCCAGAATTGCTAAGTCATACAAGTGGGTTCCAAGGGATGCTAGGATAGGACATCCCGCGATAAGAGATCCAGCAGTAGACTTGGCAAGGAAGACATTGCTAGTGAACGTCGCCTAAAATGAGGATATAAGGCACACATGTTCCCATGAGTGAGCATCGAGATGGATGCTTGAGAAGTGTGTTTACTGGGGTGAGTAAACAACTTGGATGTTTGGACATTTTGAGGGATGTTCAGTGAAGTTACTGGCAAACTTCACAAAGAAAATGAATACTTAATGTTCAAGGGAATGTTCGGCGGACATTCTAGACATGGGGATGGATAGAAAATACTCTAGTGAGAACAACATGAATGAAATGCTCTGGTGGAGTGGGCTGATTCATGTTGGGGTGTTGGTAATTGGCATCCCAACGAAGCATGCGATGTCATGCTTGGATGACGTTCGGGTGATGAACGCTCATTGAATGATGTATAAAAAAATTCTGGTCTGTAGTAGGCACAAATAAGGGAACCTTAATTAATTGAATGATCAGAAGATGTTCAGTTGGAGGATGACTTTAGAAGCACCCAAGCGACTTGGTTCATCCCGAGGAAGACAAGAGAGGTGATTGGGGGGTAGTGCTGGTCTGATAATAACATATTACGGTACTCATATGAGCCTTGGGATAATGGGAAGAAATTGCTTGAGGAGCATCCTCAAAACTTGGCACGTCCCAAATGAAAGATGGATGAGGGTAGTATTGATTCAACTGTAACAAATTGTGGTACTCATTTGAGTTTTGGGATAAGCCAATGAATGAGTGGGCGACACACTCTAAGGGTCCGATAGGAAGAGGTGTGCGGAGACTTCTATCTTAGAAAATTATCATGCTTTGAAGAAGATATGATTACTCCTCTAAGATAGGCCACGACAACGATAATATTATTTGTCTGGCTCATCCTAGTTAAGGGATGAGCGGTGCGACTGAAGAGTGGTTGGGGGCACTCGAGGGAATCGCCCGTTGGATGGTCGATTGAAGGATGCACATCTGAGGGAATCGACCATGCCACGCGAATGAAGGAGAGGTACCCCGATTCGAAGGATCTTGTAGGGATCCTATTCGTGGAAACGATGGGGTGAACTGGCCACTCACACATGTTCCATGGAACATGAAATGGGTCGGAAGCAGTCTTTTCGAGTGCAACGGAAGGATTGAAAGATATCCGAAGTAGTCGGCAACCGAATGGCACGAAGGCAGAAAGATTGGAAGATATCCGAGGGAGTCAGCCATGTCGGGTGGATGATGGGTGATTCCTATATTCACAAGAATCCGTAGTGATTCTGATTCATGGGTGACCACAAGGACGACTTGATCACTCGTACCATGGGGCATGAACGATGGCACGAAAGCAGAAGGATGGTAATTATCCGAGGGAGTCAGCCATGTCGGGTGAAATATGTGGGATTCTCATTTCCACGAGAATCCGAACTGATTCTGTTCCATTGACGATCATTGGGATGGCTTAGCTACCCGTACAATGGTGCGTGGGACGATGCTGGGATAGAAACCTCCGATGTTGTGTCTCGGGGATCGATGTTACAACTAATTGATAAATGACAAAGAAAACTAAAAAAGTCTATGGAAATTCGATTAGTGAATTCTTTGTGTCTATGATGGTATGAGAGAAAATCATACTGAAATATCTTCGTGAATAGGCGAAGGATATTGGTACTACTGCAGTACGAAGTGTTCAGAGAACACTGGAGTTAGTGTCAATTGGATTAAACCTTAGTAGGATGGGTATCATAGACGAGTACTATGTAGACGATCGAATGTCTGGGGTGTTGGTTGGTAAAACTACATCCAAGAAGGTGGCAAAACTCAAGATGAAAACTCCTTATTTCGGGTCGTGACAAGATAGTCGAAAATGATAGCATGAACTAGGAACCTTAAAAAGGTTGCCCTCGAAAGTAATTAAGTTTGTGACATAGAGGCTTAGGATTCTGAAGGGGGAACAGAATTTGAGTATGTGAATTTCGTCAAGTACGAGAAACTTGTGAATAGGTGCAGAATTTGGGGCATGGACTTAAGTTGGTCACAAAACTCAAGAAGTTGTCGAGGACGATAATGATTTGAAGGGGAGAGTTGTAACGCCCTTATCTTGGAGATGCCCAAATCCGAAAGCCCAATGTTAAGGCAATGTAGCGGGTGTACATTGACAAAAGTGGACAGTGATTATTATAATTGCCGAGCGGTTATGTCCCGAGTCGATGGTACCATGCGACACACGTATTGACGGAAGAGGAGTTTGGTCAATGAGTGGTTTCATAGGGAGGGCAGCTGGTTTGTATTTGGACAAAGGTGGCATTCCTCAAAGGGTGCTTGTCCAAATAGTGCATGCAAACTAGTACGTTCACACTTTGACATCTTTTCATGAAAGTGTGTAAACCCAAAGGATGCCAGATCTATGAAGAGACATCATCCATAAGAAGCTAAGAATGAATTAGGAATCAATGAGCCTGATATGTTGACTAAAGGCCCAATCTCAAATTGACTTGAGAGGGAGGTAGTTACTCACTTGTGAAGTCTTCTTGAGCATTGAATATCAAACTATTCCCTCTAAGTGTGAAATATTTTCCTATTTGCCTTCCTATCATCAAAGGAGTGGAGAGACTGTATCTTGGGAGTGCACAATTGGTGTTGTCGCCCTTCGTTTCTTAGGAGAATCGGACTGAGCCTCGTTGTGAAGGCAAAGTGTCAGCCTACTTCAGAAGACAAGGCTGAAGTGAATCTTAAGAAAGGAATAATGAATCTTAAGAAGTAGGATTAAGATCACGATTTGATATATGTATAACTTTGAATAGGGTTGAGAATGGTTTGGGATGATTTGAATGTGCTCTCACCAACTAGAAAATCTCTTAATTGAAAATGCATTCTAGTAGAGATCATGTCCATATTATGAAGAGGCAACAAATATTATGAAACAAGTTTGAAACCAAGAGACCAAATACCACAACTCATCAAGATCTTATGTTTGAAATAGCACAATTAGAGCTTCAAGATGCCACTAGGGTCTTGGTGATCATGCCACCTTCATGCTTCTTTGCTTAGGCAAATTGGTCTAAAATAATGGAGCAAATATAAGGACTGCACAAGGCGATGAAAACATAGTTTTTTCATCTAAGCACAAAAATTAGACACAACAAAAATCTAGTTAACTCACTTAAAACTGCTGAAGGCACTATGGTAACCTTTGACAAAAACATATTGGATGAATTTGTCAAACACTACACTAAACCGTGGAAACCTCCTAGTTAGCCAGTGATCCCCCGTGATGTCTGACCTAATTTATCATCTCTCCCTAACATTCAAGGAGAACTGCTTTCTTCACCTATTAGTTAAGAGAAAATCAAGATTACTTTCTAGAACTTACCCTCTAAAAAGGCACATGGGATGTAATTAGTCCAACACACACCTATGAAATTCACCTTCTTTGCAACAGGTCTCCTACCTAAGGAATGGTGTCAAACATCTCTTATCTTTATACCTAAACAAAACAATCTTGCCAAAGCAAATGACTTTAGACTTATTTTCCTGTGCAATATTGTGTATAGGGCAATTGCCAAAATTTAGCACTAAGAGTAAGGCAATTTATTGACCATGCTCGGTACAACCTTTGTACCGAGCAAAATGATACATAATAATATCCTAATATGTTATAAGTTTACACAATTCAACTAAAGAGGTTTGGTATGGCATGCTGATCAAGGCTAACATTGGTAAAGTTTTTTATAGTGTTTCTTGGGATGCAATTCATAAGGTTTTGCTCCTTATGAATTTTCCCATCATTTTCATAAATTGGGTCATGGCTTGCGTGAGGTCTTATATTTTTTCTTGTAGAATTAATGGCATATTCTCAAAAGAATTTGGTAAGGTGACCTTTTCCCCCTTTACCTTTTTATCTTAATCTCTCAAGTTTTGTCCAAACTTATGAACCAAGCGGTAATATCTGGCTCTTTAACTCCATGCTCCTTTTATGTGTCTCATTTGCTCTACATGGATGATCTTTTAATATGTGTTGTGACAAATGTGAAGAACTATAAGGAAATTAAGAAAATCATGCAATTCTACTACACTCTTACAAATCAGATGATTAATCCTATGATGTCTGAGGTGTACTTGTCTTCTAAGATGGCTAGACCGAGAAAGACGACAATTAGAAGATGCTTGGTATTGGTTTGGGGGCTTTTCCTTTTCAGTACTTGGATACCTTAATATCCTATAAATACGTCCCTATTGCCCAACAAAAATTTCTAATTAACAAAGTCACCTCTAGAATTGCAGGATGGAAGATCCAGACTTTAAACATTACTGGCAAATCTATATTTATAAAATTTATCCTTAACACTATCCCAAACTACTCCACGGTTGTCTCTTATATCTCATGTGGTGTTTTGGAGGAGAAAATTTCTCATCTTTTAAACTGAGAAACTATACAATTGCACAAACACTATGGGGGATTATGTTAGACATGATGGAACCAACCTAATTGGAAAATAGGTACTCAATGTCTTAAATGAGGGGGAAACCCTTTGGGTTAAAATAATTTTGAACAAATATGATAAGCAACACCTTTGGCTCTCTGTAACATTTAGACGACCATTTACATGGCCTTGAAAAATAATGCTAAATGCCCTATAGGAGATTAGGCGCGACCTTAACAAGTACATTGGTAATGGCCTCTCAACTAATTTGTTCATTGACCCTTGGATTTTTTGTGTCCCTTTTCAGTTCATGCCTACTTTTAGTAATGTAAATGCATCTCTTAAATCAATGTCATTTGCAGATCCTATGAGTGATAATAACTGCTTTGGTAATGACCTTGTCTCTTGCATTATTTCTATCTTTTTACCTGATTTTGCCAAACATACCCATAGTCGAGCCACTGCTCATCGTTTAGTTTATCACTCGTTGGGAGGCAACCCCTACCTTGCATAGGAATTTGGACAATCATTTTGGAGAATTGTATGGTCAATTCTCATAACTGCCAATGTTCATATATTTCTTTGAAAATTATTCTACAAACGATTGTCTACCAAAGACTACTTGGTTTGTCTTGATTCTGGCATAGATGCTACTTGCTCCTTGTGCGGTCTTGAGCCTGAAACAAATGATCATATTTTCTTTGAATGTCATGTTGCTCGAGAACTATGGTCCCTTTACCAAACTCAAGTATCTTACTCCTTTCAACACCGCCTGGACTAATAGAAGGTGGATCCAAGAGGAGTCCTCTTTCGATAAAGATTTGATGGAGAAGTTTCTTTCTCTATTTGCTTTCTCCATGTGGAACCTTTGATGTATGTGAAATGACAAACTTTTCTCTTCTAAGAAGGCAATCATTTCTGTCATCTAGGCAAGGGTTCATGTTGGGTACAATGAGTATGCGGATACCGACATATCTAAGACAATCATACCCCATGACCAGACATGCCTTCTGTTTTGGTGGGAGTCCCCTTCCCCTTTCCAAGTTAAAATTAACTTGGATGACTCGTTCACCTGAAAGGGGAGCAGGTGGAGCAAGTTATGTTATACGAACTCATTCTGGGTCTTGTCTTTGTGCAGGTGCTTTGATGCAAAGCATGGGGGCTAAAGCGTGGGGCACATTAGGGGGCATTAAAGCTTGTGCACAAAGATGTACGGGAAGGTCATCTTGGAGTCGATCTCTTTAACTTTGGTGCAAATTATAAACAATAGTTGTAACTGCACATGACGCCTACGAAACATCATCAATCAGATCCGCTTTCTCATAGATACTTTTGACACATTTTCTTGTAATCATTGCTTTAGACAATCGAATCGCATTGTTGATGCTTTAGCGAATTTTGGTCGGACAGCATCTTCCGACATTTTTTGGGAGGAAATCCCCCTTCGGGCCTCTTGGATATCTTGTATTAGGACTCCATCATTAATCGATAGTTACTTTAACCTTTTCTAAAAAAAAAGAGAAATGGAGAGTTGTTGTGATGTAGCCAATTGATGTTCTATGTTGATACATACATGTTCACTCTATTCTAATAGCTGTCTCCCAACCTAAGGAGGAAATAGTTACATGCCTAGATCTAGGTTGCACAACCAATTTAAGTGTTTAATTAGAGGCTAGCTAATCTCAATTTGTTTGGTAAATAGGTTTAAACATCTCTGTTAGCATTGTAGATAAAAATAATTTAAAACATGTAAAATATTTATGGAGAAAGCGACTTAATTTGTTTTCAACTTTGTCCCTATTCATGTATTCATATATAATTTCATCTTCTTCTTTTCTTTGTTACATTATGGAAATTAGTCTTTTAATGTTAATGTAAAAAATCATATTTAACCACAAAATAATACATATTACAAAAATACATTAAAATTATGTTTAATAACAAATCATATATATATTATTAAATTCAATAATCAACTATAGGGATGGTAATATCCTTCACTGCATGCGGGCCTCCCAGGGAATCCGATCTCCGTGGAGTTTGGGGCTTCGTTAGGGCGGGGATTAGATTCCCTACAGGGGATTCGGGGACGAGGCGGGGCTGATCAATGGGGTCAAGGCGGAGAGAGTGTCCCTCTCCCCAACAAGTTTAGTGCCATCCCTAATCATCTCTAACCAGTAATTAGTACCGCATCTCATATATTAAACATATCTTATGCCCCATTTACATTATTTTACAACAATAAATTACTTCAACAATCATATTCATCAAATATATTTTTTTAATTAAATTTATCAAGTAATCATATGTCTTCTGCGGAAGTAGGTGTTCCATAATTGAGAACTTGTACGGTGTTTGCATTATTAAAGAGCAAACAAGGATTGATAGATCAAGAGCAGAAAAGAAACATGTTCCAGCTTGACGTATCGGGTCCGCATTTGGAGGCCGTCCTTATCATTCCACTAGTATCAGGATGAGGATTCCACATCCTCATCATCAAAGCTCTGGAGATTTTCACAATCTGCGGATGGCTATTGATAGAGGAGTCAGGAGTGGAATGGAAAAATTCATTCTGTCTTGATGCCCATTGGATACTAAAAAAACAATTCCGTTCATTAGTCAGTTGTTTGATTATGCCACCTTAATTTGGAAGTCTTGATTTGTTACTATATGCTGTCGCAATCAAATTTTGTGTTGCTTTGGATCTATGCTGATTCCAACATGTTAGTGTGCTTTCGTTGCAGTAGCCTTTTTCAATATTTTTCATCAAATTGGTGTTCCTATTGTAGGTGCTATGCCCAATTGATGGCACTGAACGATTTCGTATTGTTGATAGTCAAACTTGTGAATTAATACCTCTGTCTGCCCATTGCAGCACTGCAGTTCACAATTCTGTAGTTGGAGGCAAAATGGCAATACTTCTATTGCCAACATTCTGAGGCTGGTTTTAGTACATCTTCCTTCGTTTCTCCAGCTTAATTATTAGTTATATTAGCTTATTCCTTTGTTTTTTTTTCTTCCAAGTATACTAGAATTATCAAGGTTGATGGAACAACAGTTCAGAAATTTCAACTGTACAATTTACTGAAAGTCACTTAGTATGCAATGTCGATCAGCACGCAATAAACGCTCATGAAAAGAAAAAAGCACACCATTGAATGTTGAGGTACAAATCCTGTTTTCTTTTTTTTCTTCCTTTTTTTTTTTTGCACCAGTGTGAAACAAAATTCATCAAGCTCATTGAGATGAAATTAAATATGCAAGGGTTTCTGTTGATGAATAATGGAAGAGGTATTTTTCCATCAATAATTGTGAATAGACTGAGCTAATCTAATCTGTCAACTGTTCCCCAAGCTTTTGTACAGGTTGTTTCCATACCTCAAACTTATGACTCCTTTTTTCTTCCCAAACAAGGAGTTGACCTCACCTTCCAACGGTAAATCAGAAGTAACCATAAAAAAATGTGCATCACCAAGAATACTCAGAGTTTTTGTTTGCATACTTGAATAAATCCTTTTTTTCTTATGTAATTCATAGTTGAAATTTCAACAGGATTTTCATTGATTATGATTAAAGTTCATTGGAGTACTGTTGATGCTGGACAAAGAAAATCAAATATGAAAAGAATTAATAAATTGAAGAAAGGATATAAGAAATTAATAAAATAGATGAGAATCAAATTAATATTAAATTAGGATAAAAATACAATTGTCGTCATTTAATTTTGAGGAACTTAGTATTATTAATTTTAATAAAATAAATAATATTATACTATCTCTATCTCTAGTAGGCATAACTGGGGCCTTGAATTGACCGGGCCTCAAGCAGCTTCGCTCACTAGGCCCTTGAACCGGGGCTTGGACAGTAATTATTAGTTTTGAATTTAATTCCTCAAATCACCATTTGATCAGGTATATAATTCTGCTCTTTACTTTAACTTCGAATTAATTTAGTTTTTTTTTTTTGTTAATAGTAATCATTATGGGGCCTTCAACGAGTATTAAAAAAAAATGACTCCAACGTCGTTGAGCTGAATCTTTTACCTGATCATGCAGAATGATCGTATGGTAAAGTTCCTTATCAGATACTGGAGGTCCTCTGTCTGAATTTTCTCTGTAGTTGATGATTCGAAACAATCTTTTTTTGCTGAGAAATTAGTTTAGCTATGATCTGACAGAATAACTGTGAAAAAAATGTAGAGAAATTGTTTATCAGCTGCTACTCTCTAAACAATTTCTCAACATTTTTTTTCTGTTACTCTGTACAGTCTTTTTCTATTTCTTGCGTTGATCTTCAAGGCAGAGTCAATATACATCTGTGATCATATAGAACATGTGTTGAACATTTAACTTCTTCATTATTTTCTGAAATATTCAGTTTTGAATAGTTCTTATATACAGAAGTGGCCAAGTATCGATTAGTGGAAAGGCAACGTTATGATATTATGTGATTTGTTTAAGATATTATGCAACTTTCTGTTTGGTTATCCACTGGCTGAAGCATTTGGGCAAGTCAGCAACTTGCAGAAAAATTTGTGCTCGAGTGGTTATCCAACGTCGGATATGCAAATATGGTTGACCACCAACCAATGAAATAACAAAAAGGTTAGATGCTGATGATTCCTCGCAGAAGTTTAGATAGTCTACGCCGTCATTTGCATTGAGAATCGTCCGAGCAATCTAAGCTTTACCACCTAAGACTATTAAAATTGATGTGTTTGATGTACTAATTAGTTTTTTTAAAAGTTTAAATTCGACATAATTAATTTGGGATTAAGGAAGTTGTGAACCCATTTTGGGTCAGCTTTGGACTGTTAAGATCAACGACAAATTGTAAATGCGTTGGACCAAGGCGCGACTCAGCGTTTGAGAGGCGGTTCAAGCGCTAGTTTGCACGGTTCAGCTCACGGAGATGGTTCAACTTAGGGCATCGTTTACCGCTTTACATTTTCCCTTTATTCTCGCTGTTCTTCCAACGCCCAGAAGCTCACAAAATTCCTGCCCCAGCAAGCGCTGCTGCTTTCTCCTTTCTAGTTCTCGTGACTCTCCTCCATCCCTCCTGCTCTTCCATCGTGCTCGGACCAACCTTTTTCTCACGAAATTAACTCTCCTCTGTTCCGCTTCCTTGTTTGTTGTTCACCTTTTGAAGGCTTTGCTAGCGAGAGTAAGAGGTGCACTGATCAGCACGGATGACTTTCTCATAACAGGAGGCAATTTTTATCTTATCTCAACAATCTGGCTTTCACATAAGTAAGATAATTTGATAGTCTGTATTCCTTTTGTTCCATCTGATTTAGTTCAAAAATATTGTTAATTGATTCTCTAAAATATTGTAATCATTAGTATTTTTCAAAATATTGTATCATATTTTCACAATTCCTGGTATCAGTGGGCACATCGGAAAAGAACAAAGAAATGTGACAACTTAGTATCAATAAAAGTGACAGAAATTATTTCTTTGTGAAGATCAAAGAATCACAGCTTCTTATTATAGCACTGACATGATTATTGTGGAATAAGAATACATAATGAATCCATACAAAAAACTGAAATAAAATTTGATCTCATTGCCATCACAGTGTCCCCTTCGCACGGCAACATCTCCCTTCTTCACTTTGCTCTAGATTGTGCTTCCTTTACTGACCCCTATGATAATGTCACCCAACCTTGCTCCTTTCTTTCCCATCAGTGTTTGAATGCGCATAACATGTGTTTGCTCCTGAATTGTCCACCACCTTGGGATTGGTTCTCATCTAAATAAATGTTCTTTCTTGTTGTCCATTAGAATATCGAATTGTAGCGAAGGCATTGATGATACCTGACAAAAAAGATTATTGTAGCTTAGATTTAGAATAGGTGAATTTGCTCCAAGTACTACATTCCCAAGGCTTTCCATCAGTGAGTGGCCAACTAATTAGAACATATTACAAGTAAGAAACATATTATAATGTCAAAGTAATACAATAGAATTCTCAAATCAAACAAAGAAGAGTAGTTCACATAATTCTCAAATCAAAGAGAGTACCAACGAAGTCTTCAGAGGTGACCAGCAAACAAGGAGGCGGAACGGAGAATGCGAACATCGCTTGTTAGGGGCAATAATTTCAAAACAAGATTGGTCTGGGCATGATGGAAGGGCAGCAAACAAAGAAGGAGAAAAGCGAACAATAAACAAGGAGGAATGAAGGAGAGCCATGGGAACAGAAAGGAAAAGGCAGCCATGCTTGCTGGGCAGGAATTTCGCGAGGAGGAGGAGAATGGAGAAGACAGTTGCAGTCGTGAACTGCTGGTGTTTGGAAGAAGAGCAAAATGGAGAAGAAATGAAAAAGGGAAATGATGCCATAGGTTGAATATGTAATATTGAATCATCTCCGTCAGCCGAATCGTACGAGCTGACACGAACCGCCTCTTAAACGTTGAGCCGCGCTTTGGTCCAGCACGCTTATAAACTGTCGTCGATCTCAGCCCACAGCTGTGGATTCAAAATGGGTTCACAGCTTTCCTTAATCCCAATTAATTTTATATTCTTGACGCTCTTTCTTGTGAGTTAGTGATAACTTTTGTTATAGTTCAAACTCAACACGTGGACAACTAAGATAGAAAATTATTTTTTAATAAGACCTCTGGTTCTGATATTATGTTAAATTTGATGTACTGACTAATTTTTCTAAAAACTTAAATCGTTAAAAAGAGTAACACCATTGATTTTATATTCTTAACAAAGATGGGTAGAGAGGATAAAGACATGAAATTGC
Source organism: Pontederia crassipes (assembly GCA_030549335.1). Lineage (NCBI taxonomy): Eukaryota > Viridiplantae > Streptophyta > Magnoliopsida > Commelinales > Pontederiaceae > Pontederia > Pontederia crassipes. The sequence continues at coordinate 25,080,372 of CM060189.1, read as the reverse complement.
ATTGTATCACCTCATATTAATTTGGTGGAATCTTATGACTCAAGTACTCGATTGATCAAGAGATCCATCGACGGCTTTAATTTGTCGAGGGTATCAAATTACAATATTTCTTGAAACCAAAATTGAGATAAAAAAATAACTTGGAATGAAATAAATTGATAATCAACAATTTGCTTCTTGCGTAATTTAAACTTTCATTCTATCAGGGTGTGCTTTGGTAGCATATTACACTCTTTAACTTGGGCCTTGTAGCTATTGCGTTGCTAGTTCTCTTGGCATGCGCCATGCATCCTCAAGAATCTAAATCACCTTTGTTGGTCATCTCAAGATGTATAATTTTTAACCGTTAGTTTTCAAGTATTTATGATGACGAATTCATAAGGGAAAAAGTAATATATATTGCTATCACTTATTGGACATCACAAGAGGTGTGTATTCACCTATTGATGATTGAATGGTTTATGTCCAACCCGACCAAATTGAGTCGGTTTGCGTCCAATTCGATAAGCTTGCAAATCATTTGTGATGTCTCAATTCAAGGTGAGGCACGTGCAAAAGTAAAAAAAAAAATGCTACAACTTTATTATTAACATGCATAAAATATAAGGATGGTTGAATGGAGTGGTAACCAACTCCTTACTTATTGTTTATAAGTAAAATTTAAAATTCGATTTTTTATGAATGAATTTTTTTTTGTTAAGATCTCAAACAAAATCAACATCAAATTACTCGGACTCAAAAAATTGATTGAAGTCAAACTTTGTCCTTGCTTGGAACTGCTGGGGCAGTCAGAAGCAAAGTTCGTGATAGACTACGGAGCCTCATTAAGGATCATGCTCCATATATCATTTTTTTTAATGTGGAAAGGTTAACTATTCATTAGATGCAGATAATCCTGATACAAAAATTGTTGGAGGTACATCGATGGGTGATCCTCCCAAAAACATTCGGAGCCATTTTCTCGGCTCATACACGAAAGAAAATTAGCTGCACGGTTACATTGTCGACTAATGTGTTTACATGTGAATCCTTGTAATAAGGAGCGATAGTGACAAATGTTCCTTAAGATGTTGAGTATCCGCCAGGGGCAGGGTAATGCGCATGCAATGATCTTGACAGATATCATCATCCTCCAGATATCATCATCCTATTAGAAATGCATGCAATCAGTAAGTCATCCGAACTTATAATTAAACGTCTTGGTAGCAATTGGACTGGTTGCTTTCAGGAAGGGTCTGGTGCCTCTGGCGGCATTTCACAAGTTGGTAATGCTCAAATCTCCTTTATTAACTCTTTCTCACAACACATGAATGTTGTAGTTACTATACACGATTTCTCCATTCTTTTAACTGTTGTTTATGCTAGTAATTTACCTACAAATAGAAATGAACATTGGTCATCCTTAGGGCATTTAAACATTGATGACATACCTTGGCTAGTCATAGGTGACATGAACTCCATTTGTTTTTCGGAGGACAAACATAGGGGCACCTCCTTTACCGTCAAAAAATCAATCAAACTATTTTGGGAATTCATCCAGCATCAAGGCTTAATTGACATTCCCCTTTCTAGATCACAATACACCTGATGCAATAACAAATCCCAAAACGCTAGGATTCTTTGTAAACTGGACAAGGCCTTATTAAATCATCACTGACTTCTTCCTTATCCAAATATATCCCTCACTGTCCTCACTAGGGGCACATCAGATCATTCTCCCTTGTTACTTGACTCTAATTCCAGAAAGCACAAGTCCACATCCTTCAAGTATGAGTCCTACCAGCAGCCCAGAGAGATTGTCAAAGATATCTGGAGTAAAAGAAACAACCACACTACAATTCATAACTCCTTAAATCTCATCGAACACCAAACGTTAAAATGGAACAAATCTTGTCTTGGAAAGCTAGAAATTAAAGTATGTATTGTCAAGCAGGAAATATCTAACCTTGAACATAAAAATGAATCTATTGGCTTAACTGATGATGAGATAAAACTTCTAAGATCAAAATACAATCATCATGCCGCCTTTCTCAAGCAAATTAGCCTAAAATGGTGGACTAAATCTAGAATTAATTGGCTCAAAGATGGGGACAAAAATACAAAAAAATTTCATCTCAGCACTATTATTAGAAGTAGAAGGAATATAATAACTAAAATTAAAGATGGAAATGAGGATGACATCAATCTTGCTTTGTCAAACATTACTCTAATCTCTGGGCACCTGATTCATTGCATCCTCCTTCTCCGAATGAGTGACCTGACCTGCCAACTCTGGATAGTTCTCGGATACCAAGTCTCATTTCACCCATCACAACCAAGGAAATTAAAGAATGCTTATGGCATCAGGCACCCGAAAAGCTCCTGGTCCAGATGTCTTCACTTAAAAACTACTGGGACATAATTGGGCATGACATATCTTCCGAGATCCAATCTTTTTTCCAATGCAACATGCTACTAGAAGTGTTGAGCTCACCTCAATCACCTTCATTTCAAAAAAGCCCAATCCTCTTTACGTCACTGATTACAAATCTATCTCACTCTGCAGTACAATATACAAAGTCATTGCAAAAATCCTAGCATCAAGATTAAAACCAACACTTATGAACTTAATTGACAACAATCAAGCTGCTTTTATAAAAGGGATATCCATTCAAGACAATTTACTAATATCTCAGGAGATTGTTCACTCCATGAGTAAAGGCAAGGCCAAATATCTGATCCTAAAAGCTGATATGGAGAAAACATTTGATCGTGTCTCCTGGCATGATGTTTCCACTACAATAAAATAGTCATTTAAGGACACATAATTAAAGGCACATATTGAGCGTCCTTATTTTCTACAAAGTGTTCATTTATAAGGACGCTTTTTATAACGTTGTTATTATTAGAAAATAATAAGGACACAAATATAATTAGTGTCCTACTTTTTAAAATTTTAAGACATTAATTTTGTGTCCCTATTTTAATTTAGAATATAGATATATTTTCATTTTGAATCTCGTAATTTGAATGAGCTAGCGACGCAAATCCTATTGCGCCTCAATAATATTTGATGATAGAGACGTTTCTTATTATGCGTCCTAATGATATTTGATAATAAGGATGCTTCTTATTATGTGTCCCAATATAAGGACGCCGCTTATTATGCATCCCAATAATATTCAATAGTATGGACACCACTTATTATACGTCATAATAATATTCAATAATAAGGACGTCACTTATTATGCGTCCTAATAATATTAGATAATTGGGATGTTATTTATTATGCATCCTAAAAATATTCGATAATAAAGATGCCACTTATTATGTGTCCCAATAATACCTGATAATAGAGACATCACTTATTATGCGTCTCAATAATATTTGATAATGGGGACATCACTTATTATGCGTCCTAAAAATATTCGATAATAAAGACACCCTTATTATGCGTCCCAATAATATATGATAATACCTTGATGAAGTCGATCTCAATTTTTGCTTTTACATCCTTTTTTTATAAATCATACATTTAAATTTTAAAGCAATTTTTGGATATATAATTAAAATCATTTTCAGATATCATATGAAACATTTTATTAAGCTTGATACATTTTAATTTAATCTAAATAAACTAAAATACAAATCAGATTAATTTATTTTTGAAATTATTTGGACTACACTCGTTTATTATTGAATATGGTAGGATCCAACTTAACCAATAACTCAAATCGACATAAATTTAGAATTGGTAAATTATGTCTTATTAATGATTTGAAGCCCTTTGATATAATTAATGATCAACGATGATCATGTATCCATTTACAATCATAAATAATTTGTTCATTCATTCATGTGTATTTTTTAATTTGGATTTCATATATGATGTCATATTAAAACATTGACATTTCAATTAGGTGTTTGATTGAATTTCATGTAATTTTTAATTTAAGTTTTTATATTAAAAAATATTAGATCATTAGTAGACACTTTTTATTTGAGGTTCTAATGGTAGCATAACCTTATTGGATTTATAATATTACTTATAACTTCGAACACTAATTAAAACTCATGATTAATTTTTAAACTTTTAGTTAACACCAAGTTTTATGAGGTTTAAGATTTCAATGGAATTCAAGATTTTAGAAGAGAGAGCGCCGACGGTGGTGCATATCGGGGATAGAGGCGGTGATCGGAGGAGAGAAGAGAGGCGGGGGCGGGAAGGGGAGAAGGCAGTGTCGACGGCGGAAGCGTATATCGAGGATGGGGGGCAGATGTCGGAGGAGAGAAGAGAGAACGGAGGGGAGGCGGTGGCGGCGTAGATCGGGGACGGGGGCTAGACATCAGAGGTGAGATGAGAGAACGGAGGGGAGGCGGCGACTGGCTGGCAACAAGGACGATCGGAGAGGAGAGAGGGGAGAGAGAGAGCACAAAAGGGGATGGCAGCGAAGAGAGAGGGGGAAGACAATGGTGGTTTTCATCTCCACCATTGATTTATAGTGAATGGTCAATGTTGAGGCGTTACGCGACGTTTCACAAATTAGGTGTTACACGCCCATAAAACTCATATTTAAGTAATTTCAAAATTTATAATTATATATTTAGAAGTAATGTTATTAAGTAAAAGATTCATATATTGTTATCTTATCTTTTCCAACACTTAACAATAAATTATATAATAATTAAGAGATTATTTTTATCTAATTTAGCCAAAAAAAATAATATATATTTAAATAATCTCGAAATTTGTAATTATATATTCTAAAAATAATGTTATAATTCAAATATATATTGTTATGATGTTGTCTTATCTTATTTGCGTCTTAAATATATATAACACTTAATAAAAAACTAGGGAAAATTAGGGTCAATGACGGCTATGTTTACAGTTTATTTTACTAAAATCTTTGGAGCACTTCTTCGGATTCTTCCTTCTTGGGTAAGTTCTTATCCTTCTTCAACTTCTTCTTCCTTCAATATTTTTTTCTCTCTCAAACAGGGGCGCTGGCATCATGCGCATGTCACGAGGCGTTTCCCGTGACACGAAGCGTGAAGCCTCGTGGCATCAGTGCCGCTCAACTTATAGCCCTCGGCCGCTTAGCGCCGAAAACATGGAACACATACAGCCGCCCCGCACTGCGTAATATTGCGAAGTACCAAGTTATCCGCCCTTAGGGCATTTATCTTGTAAGGCCGTCCTTATGAATGACCAAGTAGATGACGTTCCCGTAGGGTACGTCTTTTGCATCTTCAATATGTAATAAGACTCCTATACCTACGGTACATTGGGAGGAGTTCACTAGTGTCTTCCGAGGCCCAATTGTATGTTATATTTCATCATATTTAATACAAGTAAGCTTTCCTTTAATTTTAGTGTCATGGCCTTGAGCGTGGGGTAGCAACCCACATCGGTGTCCCAAGTTGACGTCCCGTGGTCCCTTCGTCGCCCCTTCGGACTTTAAGCGCCCAAGCGCCTACATTAGTGTCGTAACGCGCTAATTCCACGGTCTCGTGACAAGTAGTTCAACACTCTAGTCATGTCCGTGATTGAATGCCTATAAGAGCGACTCTCGGCATAGTCGTCTCGACCATAAAACTTCCGCTGCAAACTCAAAACAGGCTTGGCTAGGTGCCTATCCGCCTAGTCGCCGCACGTGGTCTAGTGTCCGAGAATGATCCCGTGACAAGTGGTATCAGAGCAGTTCTTCCTGCTCGGATTACTCAGCGACGATGACTCGCTTGTGTCATCGCAATGTGCCCTGGCGTAGGAGATGTGCTTCCGCTCAAATACTCCACCACGTCCAGGCGCACTGGTACCATGGTCTTTGATCGTGGACGCCAACGAGGAATGCACGGCAAGCCTCCTCGCCGCACGCCCAGTCGTGCCCCGCAGCATGTTTCTCATACACCCGTGTCGTGTCAAGGAACATCCGTCATGCATCATGATGGCAGATTGATCGTCCCGCCTAACCGGGACGGTCATGCGTCGCTCACTCGAGCAGATCAACCACCCTAGGTATACAGTTGGGAATCTTGAAGTGTCACGTTGCGTCAAAGAGTGACCATATGCTCCGCATGATGGTCTTGCACTGCTCATATCATGAGATCGCTTACATGAGCGTCGTGTAACTCGGAGGGCCCGTGTCACATTCAGGGACTGTCGGTCATGCACTATCATAGCGACCTGGCGCTGCTCGGTATTTCGTGACGTCGCATCGCATGCCCAGTCATGCAACGTGAAGTGCACAACCGCTTCACGGGAGAAGTTGGCTTAAAGACAAATATCAAGGTTCATGGTCCATTTTCGGCCAAAGAATATCATCCTTTCAGCCAAGGAGCATCAATCACAAGCATCTTGTCGTGTCGCAGCATCACCTGCCACGCCACGATGACTTTCAGGAATGGAGTAAAGCGTTGATTACTTGCAAACACTCGCGGATGAGCTGTCAGCCTTGCCTGCCTCATCATGTGTCGCCCCGCAAGCGGCACGATGTTATCCATCGAGGAGTAGGACAAACCTAATACATGCCAACGCAAATCGATGCCTCAACTCAACGACCAATTTGGCAAATGGTTGGAGCGTCGAGCATCGGTGAACCTTGGCATGGTGCTGTTAAGCGTTCTGCCGCCAACTGAAGGAAGGAGTGCCATTTCCTTTCGGACATCGCCTCAAGTAATCGAAGCGGCCTCCAAGGATCGCAATGCGAAGGTTTTGAAGGACACATTGGCGATGTCACCCCTTCGAATGGAGATGGAGGTAATGTTGGAAGCTCATGTCACGAGTTTACCAATCGCATTTCGCTTATCTAAGCGGAGCGTCTTCACGAGCATCCTCATAGATCAGTGAAGGCCCGAAACGGCTAATCTTTCACAAGGGTCAAGCCGCCCGGTGGACGAGTATGTCAAAGGTGTATGATCTAGGATGACAGGCACAGTGGCATTACTTTATCCAAGGTGCGGACGGACGAGCATCTAAGGTGCATCCTCTTCGTGAACGAGCACAACGATCTCGCCCCGTCCATACCCCAAAGGGATTGTCAAAGCTTCAAAGTAGGTCACAGGATCAGAAGAAGGCATATCCCAAGAACCTTGCAAGATGTGGCAAACTCAGGATGGTGTTGCCATCGCGACAATGTAGAATGTGGCAAACATGCATCCCAGACATGGGACAGAAGAAGTGACAGTTCATCAATTATGCAAGCCCTGACAAGTTGGGATTGGAGGTCAAGATCGCATTGTTCAGCATTGACCAGATGGGTATGTTGAAGGAGGAAGTGAAAGGAATCACCGAGCTCCGCCTACAGTGTTTTCAGGAGGATGAAGACCAAGTGTTGGTGTTCTTCAAGCAGAGGGGTTAGAAGCTTTGGACTAGGAAGGAGTTGGAACGACCGGATCGTCCAACCTCCGCTCACTAGTCGACGCTGCAAGTCAATCGGGACAAGTGCCATACCACCAAAGCCCTTGGGCAAGGGCAATGGTGGGGGAGAGAAGCTCAAGTCGCAAGGAGGAAGCTACTTATGCCGAAGACAAAGATCGCCCATCGAAGCAGGAGAAGCGAGTCGAACCACAGGCACATGTGGGGAGACCCTCATCGTCGCTCACTATAGCGACTGAGAGTGGACAAGGTGCGGAATGTTATACCAAAGAACCTTGCTCCACCTCAAACCGTCGAGATATCTCTTGTCCACCAAGGGTAAGGTGGAGCTGTTCTCAATGCTCGACGGATGAAGGACTCAACGTTGCAGCCATCTGCAACTTGAAGATAGCGAGTTGAACCACAAGGAAACGTGGGGAGACTCTCGTCGTCCATTGTGGCGACTTGGATGGACAAGGCATGGATTGTCATATCAAAGAACATTGCCCCGTCTTAAGACTGCCGAAATATCAGGTGATCACCAAGGAGGAGGTGGTCCTGCGCTTTTCGTTCGGCAGAAGTATGGAAGACTCTATGTTGCAATCATTTGCAACATAGAGACGTTGAGTCAAGCCCATAAAGAGACCTGAAGCATCCCAAAGTATCTGTGGGAAGACTCTCGTCGCTCATTATAGCGACTCCAGGCACTCGAAGCAGACAAGCCACAAGCATCGACATCGGAGAGCTTGTGCTATTTCAAGCCATCGAAATTCAAGAATGATCATCGAGGGTGAGATGGTCACGTACTTCGCATTCGACGGAAGGGAGACCTTATGCTGTGGTCATCCGCGACATGAAGGCATCGAGTCAAGTCATGCAGGTCGAATGACGAGACTCTTCATTGTGTTCTACACGACCCTGAGACAACTCTTCTCCGCGCTATTCCTGAAGGCATACAAGAGTTGTTTCACCCCCAAAGAAGTCAAACCACACAAGTTGACGATGCGCAAGTCGAAGAGAAGTGAAGCCAACAGAGACTTGATGGACAGATAGTTGCTTGATGAAGTCAGACCGCACATGGCGGACTCCACTGGCGCTGCACAAGTGATGACCCCGGATTGGACGAAGGATCAGCGAGCGAAGCAGGCCTGAGGGAGGAGTCCTCAGCGAGACCCCAAGGAGCGGGCATTTCTGGCGCTGCGTGATGTTGGTGAAGTCGAAGTCAAGGCAAAGAAGGCAGAATTGAACGAGACAAGTGAAGTCAAGACTCAAGACGAAGGCCCCGAGGAAGCCCGAACAGCAGCGTCGGGGGCGTCGCCGACTTTGGTGGGGGAGAATGTCACGGGGCGTTTCCCGTGACACGAAGCGTGAAGCCTCGCGGCACCAGTGTCGCTCAACTTATAACTCTCGGCCGCTTAGCGCCGAAAACATGGAACACATGCAGTCGCCCCGCACTGCGTAATATTGCGGAGTACCAAGTTATCCGCCCTTAGGGCATTTATCTTGTAAGATCGTCCTTATGAATGGCCAAGTAGGTGACGTTCCCGTAGGGTACGTCTTTTGCATCTTCAATATGTAATAAGACTCATATACCTACGGTACATTGGGAGGAGTTCACTAGTGCCTTCCGAGGCCCAATTGTATGTTATATTTCATCATATTTAATACAAGTAAGCTTTCCTTTAATTCTAGTGTCATGGCCTTGAGCGTGGGGTAGCAACCCACATCGGTGTCCCAAGTTGACGTCTCGTGGTCCCTTCGTCCCCCCTTTGGACTTTAAGCGTCTACATTAGTGCCGCAACACGCTAATGTCACGGTCTCGTGATGAGTCGTCCAACACTCTAGTCATGTCCGTGATTGAATGCCTATAAGAGCGACTCTCGGCATAGTCATCTCGACCATAAAACTTTCGCTGCAAACTCAAAACAGGCTTGGCTAAGTGCCTATTCGCCTAGTCGCCGCACGTGGTCTAGTGTCCGAGAATGACCCCGTGACACGCACACCCCTTCGGCGATTGGAGAGGGTCACGCGCCCCTGCTCTTCGGTGATCAGACAGGGGCGCGCGCGCCCCTCTGCTCACCCCAATAGGGGCACGTGGTGCGCCCCTCTGCTCGCCCAAGCAAGGGCACCGTCGTGCGCCCCTGCTGGGATGAGCAGTGGGGCACGCGTTGCGTCCCTCTGCTCAACCCAGCAGGGCACCAGTGCCCCTGCTCAGGTGAGCAGAGGGACGCATGTGCCTTGGCCCCTGCTCGGGCTAGCAGAGGGGCGTGCGGCACATGCGCTCCTACTCAAGCCAGCAGAGGGGCGTGACATGCCCCTCTGCTCACCCCAATAGGGGCGCATGGCGCGCCCCTCTGCTTGTCCGACCAGGGGCACCGTCATGCGCCCCTGTTGGGGTGAGCAGAGGGGTGCGCGTCGCGCCCCTGCCATCGCGCCCTCGGGTGAGCAGAGGGGGCGCGCGCCTCACTTCCCTCTCAGGCCAGCATAGGGGCGTGCCCCTCTGCTCGCCCCAGCAGGGGCGCACGGCGGTGCCCCTGCTCGGGTGAGCAAAGGGTGTGCTCGCCCCAGCAGGGGCGTATGGGGGTGCCCCTGCTCAGGCAGAGGCGGCACTCGCCCCACGGCGAGCAGTGGGGCGCGACGTGTGCCTCTGCTCGGGTGAAGAGGCGTTGTGCCCCTAACTGTAGGATGAGACACATGTTCTTACTAGCATTTAGTGGCATAATTTTAAAATTTCTCAGTTATGTCATGTCTTATTTTTTACATTAATATTTTTTATATGCCATGTTAAAAATGTTAGATTATTTTAATATGACATGTTACAAATGTTAGATTGTTTTAAATATGGCATGTTAAAAATGTTGTTACAGTTCATTTGCAAAATGTGTATTAACTTTTTACGAGTTTCGTATATATATGCTAATTCATTTATTTGCTATAAGAAAAATTTGTCAAAGCAAAACATATGCTTGATGGGAGGTTAGAACTAAATGTAGAGAGCAAGCTCCGAAAGAAGTTAATGGACACAGTCCATTATTGGTTTTCTGAAAAAGAAAGGTAATAATTTCATATTTCTCTAATGTTTAAGTAAATATGGCGCTTATGAAGTTGATTTTTTGTTCTTTGTTAGAATATTTTTGCAATAGGTAAAAAAGCACGTGCACATCAACTAACTCCTCACACAGCAGGATCCCAAATACCATCAACAACAAATATCAGCTATGCAAGCTCAAATTGACATTATAATATCATTAGTAGGGCATTTTAACCGAGGGAATGTAGATGAATTATCACATTCACAAGTAAGCACTCTTTCTTTTTTTTCAATTTCTATAATGTAAACATTAAATGTATATTTTGATACTTATAAATTTATCATTTTGTTTTTAATAGGAACATGGCCAAAGAACTTAAAGATTGAAGGGAATGATAAAGCTTCAAGTGTCTTCTTAGAGATTTTTAGATCTATCATATTTTTCTTTTTTTTCAATGGAGATGTGTATGATACGTGTCACAAATACTTCAGAATTTTTAATTTGATATCTAGATTGACTTTTTGCTTATATTCTATTTGTCTAGTTTGCAAAGCCATCATATATATATATATATATATATATATACCATATCCATGTTAAATGATATAATGAAATTAATATTTATAAAATAATAATATAATTTAAGATGCTAATTATGCATCTTTAAAGGACAATGAAGGACATTTCTTAGCATGTGCCAATTTTCAAATATGATATGTTTAAAATTAAAAAAATTTAAAATAAAAGTGTCCTTAAATTTACAAAATTTATTTGTAACACTTGTTATAACGTTCTTAATTGGCAACACTTGACGAAGCATATAATAATGTCCTTACATTAGAGACACTAGTGATACAATAAAATAGTGTATCCAATTTAGCAACACAAATTAACAACGTAAACAATAATGTCTTTACATTTGCGTCGCATGATAAGGATGCAAATATTAGCATCTTAAAATTTTCGACACCAAGAATGAGGACACTTTGAAAAGTATAGGTGAGTTTGTTAACGGCGCAAGCTAGCAACATAATCTAAAATGTCTTTAACTTGTCGACGTAGACTGATGACACTCATAATTGTGTCGTTAAAATTGAGTCGCAAGTGGACGGCACCAAAAATAGTGTCTCCAGTTTAACAACATTGTTTAGAAACAGAAAAGTAAGTGTCTTAATATTTGATACGCACATTAGCAACACAAAATGTTACATCCCTAATATTATTTTTGACACCAAGAATAAGGTCGCTTTTGAAAGCGCAGGTGACCTGTTTAAAGACGCAAAAAATGTGTCCATAAGAACATAAATTTGCGTCCTTAGATGTGATTTCTCTTGTAGTGTTCACAGGTATTTAATTTAATGCAATTCCCTCCAGTTGAATTATGGCTTGTATTCAATCACCAATCTTCTCCTGCAACATAAATGGATCCTTAACTTCTCAGTTCAAGAGCTTTAAAGGGTTAAGGCAGCTCCTATCTCTTCATCATGGTATTCCAAGTCTTCTCATCCCTATTGAACAATCAGGTCAACAGGCACAATCAAACCCTTTAAGGCTAGAGCTATTAGCCATCTTCTTTATGCTGATAATCTGTTAATTTGCATGGGTGCTACTACTTCAACTACCACAATCTCAAACGGCTACTTAAACAATACAAGAGTCTAACAAATCAAAAAATCAATGGGAATAAATCGGCTATCTATCTTCCTTCCAAATTTCCACGGAGAAGAAAGAACCTCATCAGAAATATATTAAGCATCCCAATTGACTCCTTTTCTTTCACTTATCTGGAAATTTCAATATCTTACAAATATGTCAATCGCAAATCTCTTACCCATATGAAACTAAAAACCATCTAAGGCTTGCTGGCTGGAAGAAGAAGACTCTCACCCAAGCTGGAAAAGTCACTCTAATTAAGTCCACTCTATCCTCTACTCCAATATATACTCTCAGCTCCCTGCATGTCCCTATCGGGCTTTTAGATTCCATTGAGAAATTAGTCAGATCTTTCCTTTGGTCCTCCTCAGAGGAGAAGCAGGGGATTCACCTCGTCCCCTAGGAGACCACTCTTCTACCTAAGCAGGAGGGGGGTTTAGGCATCAAATCTCGATCACATATGCAAACTGCCATACTCTCAAAAAGAATCATGAACACACTCAACTATTCTCAAGACCTCTTCTCAAAGCTAATCAATCAGAAATATGTTCTCCCTCACCCATGGCATACCATTAACAAACACATTGAATATCAGAACTCAACTAATTTGAGACAATCTTGATGCTGGAAAAAACTTCTACAGGTTTAGACAATGTTAAGCTTGGAATCAGGAAGCACATTGGTAATGGTATTATTACTTATGCTTACTATGACCCCTGGATTTTCAATATGCCTTTATGTTGCATGTCGACTTATATTAATGTTTCTTCACTTATCGTTACTACATGACTGCTGATCTGATGTCACACAACTTTTGGAATGTTGAGATACTTATGGAATGCTTTGCACCCTGTTTAGTAGATAAGATTATGTCTATCAATCTGCCTGCTTTCCCAATGAGGACACTTGGGTTTGGACCCCAGAACCTTCTGAAATTCCAATAGTCAAATATGTTTACAGCTTCATTAGTAGACCGTCCGTGCCATCTCAATATGTTGGATGGCTTGGCTGGAGAAAAATTTGATGCATCAATGTTCCCCCGAAAATCCATATTTTCTTTTGGAAGTTAGCTCATAACCGTCTGCCAACAAAACATCTTCTATCCAGATTCCTTGCGTCTACAAATTCTATATGTTCCCTCTGTGGCAACAACACTGAAACCATAGTCACCTCTTTTTTTACTGTATTGTATCCTTACACTTGTGGAATCTGTTTCAATCCAAAACTGGCTATACCTTTCAACACTTTAATAGCTGGGGAGATGGGGGATGGATACTGGAGGGTAGTAATATCCCTGTCTCCTCAAAAGCTAACTTGCAAACCCTGCTTGGCTTAACTCTTTGGGGAATTTGAAAGATGAGAAATGATGCATATTTTAACTCCAGCCTGGCAACTGTTACTGTGGTATGGCCGCGAGTCCTGGTCTCATACTATGAGTTAAATCCACCCATCATTGCTGAGGGGACTTTCTCAACAAACTAATTTCTTGGAAGCCTCCACCCCAGTCCTAGTTCAAATTGAACTCGGATGGCTCCTTTGTGAGCGAGTGAGGGGAGCAGGTTACATCATTAGGGATGCTAATACCACTTTTATCTGTGCAGGCGCCTTTCCTTGCCAATGTCATTCTGTGCTGGAGGTTGAAGTGCGCGCGATCTTTGTCGGCTTGCAACAATGTGTTAACCAAGGAATTCAAATGCTAATTCTGGAGTCTGATGCCTCTACTGCGGTGGCTGTCATCAACAAGGAATCTCCATGCCCTGGGCGAATCAAGAACATCTTCAACGACATCCTCATGATGACCACTTCTTTTTTGCATTTCAAATGTAATCATATTAATCGCTCTTGTAATGTTGAGGTTGAGGCCTTAGCTTCTTTTGGTCGTAAATCGTCTAACGTTCTTTTTTGGTTGGACATTCCACCTCCGGGTGTTCCACTGGTTTTGTACACGGACGTTATCACTTAATTGATGAATCATCATTTTCTTAAAAAAACTTCAGCATGCAGCCAATGTGCATATGCATAGATTAGACGATTGATGTTGTTTTTTATATATCGGGCGGCGATCGAATAAATAATGGCATAAAATCAAATAGCAGAAGCAATTAATTATATCCAAAAAGGGAATTGAAGGGTATATTATGTATGCATGCGCTAGCATTTTATAATGATATGAAGATAGCGTAAAATCAGCCCACTCAATAATTAGATCTACAAACTAAAGGGACACTTCATCATAGCTATATACGTATAGAGATTGCGTCGTCAACTACTCGATCCATCCATACGTTGGAGTCAACTTCCGAAGACGTATATATGGCAGATAACTCGTTTGAAGGAGCTGCCATGCATGCAATTCCCAAATTAATTTGACAATGAAGGAACGATCGATCGAGTTCTTTAATATCAATAAACTTTTTTAAAAAAAAAAGGAGAGAGAGACCAGCTGAAATGGAAACGTGGCATGCATGAATGCATGCATGTACAATTAATTAAATGAATGGTTTGCGTCCATGTAGACGTCCATGGAGAGAATCTGCAGGAAGATAATGGTGCATCACTGGATTAATTACATTTTATTGGCATTAATCTGCAGGCAACAAAACCTCATGACATCATAGTTTCATTTTTTTTTATTCAGTCGTGTTCTACGTAGTGCTGCTCGTTCTAATTAACTGGTTTATTAATTTACTTCATAATGTTATAACCAAAGGCTGGTTCTAGCTTAGTTTCCCAATCAAGGACCGATGACCTAGTTTCCGAAGTGGAATCTTGTTACATTTCGAAATATGAAACCAATGTCATGTCACTCTGATTTCACCTCTTTTTTTCTCTTCTTTTTATTTGACGAGTAATTTTTTCTTTTCAACTTTTTGTTTCTTTTTCCATTTTTTTTACTTTTATTTTATAAAATAATTTATTTAATAAATAAAAAATGTGCATAATAAAATATTTATTTATTTTATTTAAAAGTAATATTTCATTAATTAAAATTAAAATAATTTTTCATATTTAAATAATATTTTTAACAAAATTTTCCTATAAAAAATTTTATTTATACTTTATTTTTTTATTATTTAATAAATATTTATATATATAATAACTTATTTTAATTCAAACACTCCATTACTCTATTTTTTGTTTCTAACATAAGCTCTATATTTTCTCATCATTACGTTTGCTTCGTTCAAAATACACTCTAAATTAATTTATCAATTTAAATATTCATTGAAAATTTAGAAAAATATTACGATTCCGTTTTCTAACGCAATCCTAGTGATCAATACATTCATACATATTATATAATATAATATATATTTGCATGATTGCAATTGCACCGGATACTTTATATCGTGGGCAGACGAGTGCCAATATAGCTACTTGTAAATTAAGTTTCTTCTTCCCACACCCCCATATATATATATATATATATGACCTTAATGCCTCATATTGACTAATTAGGTGAAAAAGATTACTAATATATATATATATATATATATATATATATGACCTCAATGCCTCATATTGACTAATTATGTGAAAAAGATTACTAATTGTTACGCACATGAGCTAGATTTGGAAGCTTCCTTTATCACGGGTAAATTACACCAAATGTCATTTCAATTTTAAGATTTGCTCAACGATATCTTTCAATTTCACTTTGTAACACAAATGTTATCCATTTTTTTAACACGTTTCACCCGATGCCCTCTTTACCTGGATAGCCGATTTTTCGTCGACGTGGCGTCCATGTGATCATCTCATCTCTTCTCCATGCAAATAGTCGTCCAACGTGGTATGCTCTGACGTGACGTATAAAATTACACCAATGCTCTCTAACTTTAAGGTTTGCTCAGCGATATCCTCTAACTTCACATTGTAACACAAATACCCTTCATCTTTTAATACATTTCACCCGATGCCCTCTTTATTTGTGACAGTCGGTCTTCTAATTTTTCATCGACGTGGCGTCCATGTGGCCATCTCCTCTCTTCTTCACGCAAATAGTCGTCCGACGTGGCATGCTCGGACGTGGCACATAAAATTACACCAAATGTCCTTCAACTTTAAAGTTTGCTTACCAAATACACATAAAAAATTACATCAATTTGGGCAAAGACGACGGCCGACGAACGCGAAAGGTGAACGACGAAGGAAGCGAACAACGAAGGAGAGCGAACGGCGAAGGAGTGCGAACGGCGAAGGAGGTTTCACGCGAACGACGACAAAAAGGAAAATAAGAAAATAATTTAACAATGAGTGAGTCAACTTACGGTAAGTAAGATGGGTTAATATGTGGTGCAATGTTGGAGCATGTCATGTCGGATGGCTACTTGCATGGAGGAAAGAGGAGATGATCACGTGAACGCCACATCGACGAAAAATTGGAAAATCGACTGTCACAAGTAAAGAGGGTATCAGATGAAATGTATTAAAAGATGAAGGGCATTTGTGTTACAAAGTGAAGTTGAAGAGTATCGTTGAGCAAACCTTAAAGTTGGACGACATTGGTGTAATTTTATGTGCCACGTCGGCAAATTACACCAAATGCCCTCCAATTTTAAGATTTGCTCAGCGATACCCTCAAACTTCACTTTGTAACACAAATGCCCTTCATCTTTTAACGTATTTCACCCGATGACCTCTTTATCTGGGATAGCCGATTTTCTGGTTTTTCGTCGACATGGCGTCCACGTGGCCATCTCCTCTCTCCTCCACGCAAATAGTCGTTGGCATGCTCCGATGTGGTACATAAAATTACACCAATGTCCTCCAACTTTAAGGTTGACTCAGCGATACCCTCCAACTTTACTTTGTAACACAAATGCCATTTATCTTTTAACATGTTTCACCCGATGCCCTCTTTATTTGGGACAGTTGGTTTTTCGATTTTTCGTCGACGTGGCATCCACGTGGCTATCTTCTCTCTTTTCCATGCAAATAGTCGTCCAACATGGCACCACATATTAAACCATCTTACTTACCATAAGTTGAGCCACTCATTGTTAAATTATTTCCTTATTTCCCTCTTTGTCATCGTTCGCGTGAAACCTCCTTCGTCGTTCGCACTCTTTCTTCGACCGCTCTCCTTCGTCGTTCGCCTCCTTCATCATTCACCTTTCGCGTTCGTCGGACGATTATTTGCATGGAGGAGAGAGGAGATGGTCACATGGATGTCACGTCGACGAAAAATCAGAAAATCGACTATCCTAGGTAAAGAGGGCATCGGGTGAAACGTGTTAAAAGATAAAGGGCATTTGTGTTATAAAGTAAAGTTGGAGGGTATCGCTGACCCAACCTTAAAGTTGAAGGGTATCGCTGACCCAACCTTAAAGTTGAAGGGCATTGGTGTAATTTTATGTGCCACGTCGGAGCATGCCATGTCAGACGACTATTTGCGTGGAGGAGAGAGGAGATGGCCACGTGGACGCCATGTCGATGAAAAATCAGAAAACTGGCTATCCCAGGTAAAGAGAGCATCAGGTGAAATGCGTTAAAAAATGAAGGACATTTGTGTTACAAAGTGAAGTTGGAGGGTATCGCTGAGCAAACCTTAGAGTTGGAGAGCATTTGGTGTAATTTATCCGAGCATGCCACATTGAACGATTATTTACGTGAAGGAGAGAGGGGATGACCACGTGGACGTCACGTCGACGAAAAATCTAAAAACTGGCTATTCCAAATAAAGAGGGCATCAGATGAAATGCGTTAAAAGATGAAGGACATTCGTGTTATAAAGTGAAGTTGAAGAATATCGTTGAGCAAACCTTAAAGTTGAAGGGCATTCGGTGTAATTTACCCCTTTATCACATATTCACATTAAATCACCAACTTAATTGACAGTACTCCTATTATATCTAATTTTTTTCTATTATATATGTCCACAAATAAAAGTTAATTACTTTGTTGTGGGCTTTCCGCTTTCCGCTTTCCAACCGTGGCAACCTAAAGGGGGTGCAACGTGAGGTGAGATAAGAATTGAGGAGAAAGAGGAACAGGAATATTATTCAAATGAACCGCTACGAAACTTAGATACGCCATATCTCTGTTAAAAAAACAAGCAATATATATAGTAATCATTATAAAGAAAGAAGACTTGCAATGTGGACGTTGACATTCCACTTTTTTTTTTTGTCAGGGTTCGGTGTTTAGAAAATTCTTAAGCGGTACTAAAATACACATTATTTATAATTTAAAGTTCAACTAATTTGATTAAAATAATAAGTAAGATTATCAATAAAAATATTTTATATTCATAATTATTCAAACTTAACATATTACTTAAACGAAAAGGAATCGCTTACTACTCCGTCTCAACTCTTATTTATGACACTAGTGAATGCGTACACAATCTGAACCTTGGAATTTTTTATTATTTTAAATAACACAAAAAATACTGAGTATATATTGTCTTTTATCGCCCTCGAACAACTTGAATCAATGATCGCTTTGTTCCACTCAATTCTATTTAATAATTCCCTCGATTTAAATAATATATATTCATATATAAAATAAAATATAACATGTGGATGCTTCTTATACTATTTGACTGCCAATTAACTTGGGGAACCATGTTGTTTGAAATTAGGTCGACAAATGGATGACACGTTTCCATCCGTTAATTAATAAGCATCAACATCACCATTTTGGAAATTTTGTGACAGTAAGTAGGTCAACTCTTGGTGTCTTTATCTGTTGCCTCCGTGTATAAAGAGGGAATTAAACCATAACTAATTAACATTAATTCGTCTAATCAATTCACTACGTGCTAAAAGTATTAGAAGGAATGATCTATATATTAATTTTGTTAGAGTAGTCAGTAGTTGGAAGCAATATCGATGATTCAATTTATGTCATATTAAAATACGTGTTAAAAATTGATTCACTATCAAATTCAACTAATCGAAGTCATTTCTGAACAATATAATTGTTCTTAAATTGACGTGGTTGGAGTCGCGTACACCAAGTCACCTATCCGAACTCATTCATAGACAACACGATTAAAGATATTGCCTAGTGTAATACAATCAATCAACACGATTTTCATTGAATTCGCACTGCGTTGATACCACTATAAATTAAACTGTAAATTGTCATACTATTAATTTAGTAATTTTCTATTTCGTTAAATTTTATTACTATGCATTCTTATTATATATTTCTAGCAAATGTAGTTTGTATAAACACAAAACAATATATAGTTACCTCAAAGCGAAATGGCAAACGTGTAGGAGTGGGTGTACGTTAGATCCTTTATTTTCGCCGCGATACGTCTATCGATCCCCCAATTAAATCAGCAATTGCATTATTTTGAATTTGTACGAAAATAAAAAAAAACTGAATGATTGAAATGGGAAGACATGAAATTTTATTTCTTATTTATAAAATTAAATTATTTATTTTTTCAGGACGATATATAAGCCTCCAGTGCTATTCTTAATTAAAACAACAAAAAATCGTGCTGCACTTAGTGAATTTTAAGGGTTAAGAATTAATTGTTATTAAAAATTTCATGATAATTTAAATTACATAAATTGATTACATTTAATTAAATAATAACATGAACTATTACCTACTTAATTAAGTGAATAAGAGTTTCTATTCATTTTTTAATATCTACTCCGTATTTGACTAATTTGAAATTCGAAAGAGAGAAAAAAATGATATTTTATTGATTAAAGTGACAACTTCGTAGATATATTTACTAATTTGAACCAGCCATCTGCGCTTCGGTTCTGATTATTTTGACCGAAGTATTATGTGCACTTAAACACGTAGGGAAGAACAAGGTCTTGTCCCAGACATTGCGGCCAAATATTTTTAGAATTGAATTATTTTAGTCAACTATTTTATTCATTACTTTTTTATTCATTGTCTGCACACTAAAAAAAAATGTGACCATCTATGTTTTAGCTAATAGTAAGAACATCTTGACTGTGTTTGGTTGGGAACAAAACACCAAAATATGGCAATGTTCAACCAAACATGTTCGAAAATTATGGTGGGATCCACAGGTTTTTTTTGTTCCGGTCAATGACAAATATTCGTGAACATAAGTTCTTGCCTGCGGTAAGAACTTTGAAAAGTTCTCGATCGCGCAAGAACTGTCTCGAATCCCACACCAAACTTTGGGAAAAAAATCGATGTCATTTCCATTTCAGCTGAGTTGTCTGCTTCGCTCTCTTCTTCTTTCGACCTCGCTCTCCTTCGACAGTTGCTCCACTTCCCGCTCGGTGTCATCTGTCAGATTTGCGACGTCGGACGACAAGCATGTTCGGCAAAGAGCGTGCTTGCAGGTAACTCTTCTCACTGGTGTGTTTCGTGGAGTCGCAGCTTCCATTTTTCTGTTTGCTCTCAGAAGTTTCTTGCGACGTCCGATCTTTCTCTACCGGCGAATGATTTCTTGAGCACGTTTTCCCTCGTCCGACATTTATGAAGTTTGTCTGAGTTTCGTGACATCAGCTCGACTTTTTGGTGTTAGATCTGAGGTTTCGCTTGCTGCCGGCCGATGTTTTGTGATCGGCTTGAAATCTTGCTCCTAGGGTTTTGTGATCGGCTTGAAATCTTGCTCCTAGGGTTTTCGGATCGGTCACTGGACATGCGTTTTGCGCCCTCTATTTCCCGATCTGGTCTATAGGGTTTAGGGTCCGACCTAAGATCTAGGATTTGCGGGTGAAGGGATCTCTGTCGGTCCTTCAAATCTTGTCTCGCTGACGACATATTTTTTCTTTCTTCGCCTACTAAGTATTTATCCAATTTGAAAGTTTGCGAAATCTTCCTTTGTTGCCCGAGCATTTATGAAGTTCCATTAATTTTTTGTTATCTAACATTTCCTCTTGTCGGTCAAAGGTACAATCGGATTATCCCCGGCCACCACTCACGGATTTTGCTTGGCAAGAACTCGTAGGTTCTCCCAATAGACATTCAGTCATCCATTGTCAAGTGATTCCCATCATTGAAATCACTTTTTCCTAATTTGGAATTCGAAAGATTTACGACTCGGCTTCATAGTGATAACCTATTTTGTCATACATTTTTTCAGGTAACGCAAGACGGTCGAGTGATCCTACATTCCCCTTTCACGACGACATCCTTGCTATCAACATCCGCCGAGGTACGACAATATGGTCATATCTCATTCCTTTGAGTCATGGGTTCTGTGATAGTGATAATGTATCCAAACATGTTAGAGATTTCTCGTTATGGTCATGACAAAGTTTGTATTGTGTTTGTAGTGATAATGATAACAAGTCTTCTTCTTCCTTAAACATATTTGTATTGTGTTTTCATTTTGATTTAATTATAGATGACATGTTTTAAGCATGTATTAATCATTATTAAGGAAATAGAGACATCTTAAGGGATTTGCAAGTTTACTCTAAGCTACTTTAGTTTAAGCTATTTGGTTGTAACCTTGCATTGTAGACTTTGCTATGTTTTATATATTGAATGCATTGTACTTTAAGTTTACTCTTGGGTAGTTTATTTCACGACATCCTTTTTATTTTCAAATTTGGCCATAGATGCCAATTAGATGCAACCTCCAACCTCTAGAAATAAACGGGACAAACATTTCCACGTAGTAGGAAGTGAAGCACAACATGCTTTCTTTCTTAATATTATCTTCGTCTTACGATGATAATAAATTTTAGCGTGCGACTTCCCGTACAACCACCTTTTACAACAATGAGTTCCATTAAAGGAAAAGAGAAGACAATCTCCTCTGCAGAGAAAGCAAGATCTAGCCATTGGTTATCGAATATGGATTTCTACTTCGTAGGGATGATGATGCAGGAGAACGTTGATGGTTTCTTCGAGAGTAATACCTTCGCACCGGAGGCCTGGAAAAGAATGTGTAACAGGTTCAATGAACACTTTCATGAGAGAATGACCATGGAGCACATGAAAAATCATCTCAAAGTTATGAAACACAATTTCGAATTGTGTAGAACTCTAGCCAACAAAAGTAGATGGGATGGGATCCGGAGAAATGCATGCCCGAACCACCAGAAGAGAGAATGTGGGATGAGGTGATTACTAATTCATAAAAGATGCCCACACAATCCGTTGCTTTCAACATGTACTGACATATTTGTTTTGTTGTACTAGAGGAACAAAAACTACACGAGGGTGAAAAATAAACGGTTTCCACATTATGATGACTTCGTCTTCTTGTTTGCAAAGAACACTGCTACGGGGAAGGGACCTGTACGACCACGAATCTAGTAGATTTAGAGGAGGAACATGATAGCTTCGACGATAATATTATTGATATGACCGTAGCCAAAACGAAAGGACCGCAAAACAATGAGCCTAACCCATGGGTTAACTTAGGGTCGCAACCAGTTTCGTATGTAACCACATCTTTCGAAAAGAGAACGAGATCCGGTTCCACCCAGTGAATCGAAGAAGAAGAAGAAATCTGCTAGGGATGTGGATTGGGTGGCACAGGAGATTGCCATGAAGAAGTTACATCTCATGGAGGAAATTCTTGTGCTATAAAATAAAAAGCATGCAACTGCAGATGCATGTTGGGCGAAATTATCCGACAGGCTGCCCAACCTTCCTTCACATGTCAAGCTCGCTGTCGCTAATGCGTTAAAGGATGACAAGGAGTTATGAACTTTCATGCAAAGCGATGATCAAATGTTTGAAACTTGGATAGCGAGAAAAGTGTCAAAATACTACCGTCTACCCCCTCCTACGCCCCCGACAGTGGAGTTGACAAATTTTAGTGCTGAGCAAGGACAATCACATGTTCCACTTGGGGCAGCACCTTTTGCGAGTGCCGCCACTTATGCAGCGCCCTCGACTCTCCATGTTTTCGATGTCCGTGCATCTTTCCCCGGAGCAAGTATCATGGAAAATCCTTTAATGATGTTTCTAAGCATGCCATCTCTCCTCAATGTCTCCAACCCGTACTTCAGTCCGAGCAAACTAGTAAGGCCTGCGAACACACAAAACGCAATACCTTCCCATCATTTTGTTCCTGGTAGATCCAGTGGGGCGGGGTCTTCCTCGAGCGACACGGAGTAATATCTTTTGGTTCTTGTTGTAGTCGTCTATCGTCCATGTACTTTTGTATGCACGAGCCATGCATTGTTAGGTGTCCAAACAAGATGTATTATAATTCTCAACTTTATCTATTGTCATGTGTGTGTTACTTCGGTATGCTATGTATTTCCCGCTTGTTGTGACAATTTGATGTATTCTAAGATTTTTTGGTGCGTATTTTTCACGTGCTTCACCTCTGCTATGCTAGATTAATCTTGAAGAAATGTGGTCATTTTTTGTTGAGGATGAATTGTTCAAGGATGACACAATTTCTTTCTCACTAGGTTACACGCTCCTCGATAATGCAACCGCAGCCTCTGTGAGCATACCGAGGATGCCGTGTAGGGCACGACTATTCACAGGAGATCAGACAGTTAACAAAATGTTAAATGGACACTCGAAAAGAGGGTACCACTATTTCAGACTACAAAATATAGTGTTTCTAATGTTGGAAGAGCTGCTTGTCTCGCGAGAGCGTATTGCATCAATAAAGCATGTCAACGCGAGGGAACAATTGGCCATATTTTTATTTGCCGTTCACCGGGATGTGAGAAATAAAGACATGCAGGAGGAGTTCCAGCACACTAGAGAAATGATATCACGACATTTCCAAAATGTCCTAAAAGCAATTTGTTCACTAAGCGAGGAGTTCATTGTACTACCTGGTGCAGATGTTGGCATCCATCCACGAATGCGGGACTCTCGCAGATTCTATCCATACTTTGCGGTAATTCCTGGTTCGTATGCCTAGACACGAAACGTAATTTTTTATGGCTAATTATTAATGCATTTGGTTGACGTGTCATTGTAGAATGTGCTCGGTGCTGTCGACGGAATCCACATCCTCGCTCATGTGCAAAAGTAAAAAATAGTACTGTATCAGAATCGTAAAGGATTCGTTTCATAGGACGTGATGGCAGCAACATATTTTGATCACACCTTTCTCTTTGTATGTGCTGGTTGGGAGGGCTCAACAGGCGATATGAAGATCTTGCGATGGTGCCTGGAGAGGTATGACTTTCGTGTGCCCGATGGTATGTTTTTATAGTCCTTGCAGGCAAATTACTTCATCTTCTTCCTCACTAATTTATTGATCTAATTTTGTTTAATATATCCAACATAGGAAAGTACTATCTTGTGGATTCCGATTATGCAAACTCCGATAAGTTCATAGCACCATAACGGGATGGGAGGTATCATATGTGGACCTTTACAGAGAACACCCTAGCAGGTCGGTGTCGCGATGCGAATGATATTTTTAATCATAGACATGCGCAATTGTGAAACTATGTAGAGAAGTTATTCGGAATTTTGAAAAAAAAAGGTTTAGGTTACTTCGTAGCCCCATTCAATATCCTTTGAAGATACAGAAGTATATTGTTATAGCCTGCTGCGTCATACACAACTTCGTCAAGCGTCATGCCGGAGACGACTACTTCAATATGACTATTTTGCTTAAACCCGAAGCGGTATGTGCGGGTGACCTGCTACCTTCTATTCCCGCCTCTATGACTGACACTACAAGAAAATTGGCGATTAGCGACGCCATGTAGCGCCTCAAAGTTATGTGACGCTATAAAGATGCCACTAGCGCCTCCATTGCGCTTATTTAGCGTCACTAGAATAAGACGCCACTTGCCTCTCAATAGCGTCTTCTTAGCTACTCAGAGAGTTGACGTTAAAAGTAGCGCAATCGAGACGCTACGTAGACGTTATTATTTACCGCCAGGAATCACAAATGCGTGGCAGCACCTAGCGCCGTTATGGCGTCGACAGCTTTAGACGCGAAACTAGTGTCGCATGTATGAAGACTCTAAAGCGACGCTACATGGCATCTCAATCAAAAGACACGCTAATGAGACGCTACAGTATATATTTAAACACTGTATTACATATACTATATGTCAAAAAATAAATTCATTAAATATTATATTAGTATTAATTACACGATTATCAACATATTATCAATAGCATAATATCAACATATAGATGTATTAATTACACGATTATATATATATATGTATTTTTACATAATAAGAGTATTCCTTAATATATAAATTTTGACCTATATTATCTATGTTATCTATACATATAATATATATAATATCTTTATTATGCATATATCTTAATTATGCCTCTTCTTAGCTATTCAGCGGGTTGGCGTTAACTCTCTAGCGCAATCGAGACGCTATTATTTTGCGCCACTATTCTTAATGCGCGGCAGCACCTAGCACCATTTTGTCGTCGACCATTTTAGACGCGACACTAGCGTCTCATGTCTGAAGACTGTGAAGCGACGCTATATGGCGTCTCAAACAAAGGAGACGCTAATGAGATGCTACTATATATATTTAAACACTATATTATATATACTATATGTCAATCAATAAATTCATTAAATATTATATTAGTATTAATTACACGATTATATATATATATATATATGTGTGTGTGTGTGTGTGTATTTTTACATGATAAGAGTGTTTCTAAATATATAACTTTTTACCTATATTATTTATGTTATGTATACATATAATATATATAATATCTTAATTATGCATATATTATTATTATATACTTAATCATGGGATTACGATGGTTGATTAAGTGAGTGATATGTTAGCGTCACAGTAGACATATAATAGCGTCCACCTAGCGTTTAACGAGCATCACAGATTTTGTCGACGCTATGATGACACTATGGACGTCTCTCTAGCGTCGCATGTTCGAGATGCCATATTGTTTTATGCGCTACAGTGTCACTAAATAAATCTAGCGACTCAATGGCGTCTGTATTGCGCCTCCTAAGCCGACTTTTTACCCCTCGCTCAAACAAGCACATATAGACATATAAATACGCGTATATGCTAATACCTATATATAATAAGTGCATATATACATATTATTATAACCTAATCTGACACATATAAACAAATACACATATATATATTCACTTCGAATACGTATACATATACATGTTATCTATATATATATGACTCGCACATGTATAGACATATACGTACACATATATATATTTATAATACATATAGATGAAACACATTGTTGTAACTTAATCTCTCACACGTAGACATATATATATGTACGCATATATTACATATGTATATATATACACACACAATTGTGTTATATACACATATACATACATATTTATAATTTTGTATACATACATGATAGATTATCGAAAGAAAATAAAACAATTGGAATGAGGCATAATGCAATGAGACGTTACATTGATAAATAAAATTTCATACATACTAAAAAAATTTGAAAAAAACTTTTAATGAGCGTCTCAATGGCGTCGCGATTTTGAGACGCTACACAATTGAGACGCCCCGACGACGCTATGGTGTCTTAGCGACACATTAGCTTCTCTACAGCGCCGCTCTAGCCGAATTGTGACAGTGTTGGTGCCTACATGGCATCTACGTAGCGTCTCATTTTCTTGTGACGCTAAAAAAATAATTAAATCCCTAACTCCTCTTCTTTGTTTTCACTTTTACTGTTTACCATCGACCCGTCCGACGCGCCCCGATGCCCGACCTCCGACGTCCGTCGTCGACGCCCTCCACTGCCGCCCTTCGCCTCCGCCGCCCTCTGCATTCGACCGCCGCCCTCCGCATTCGACCGTCGCCCTTCGCCGCCTGCTCCTCCTCCTCCACCCTCCCCGATGGTTCGCCTCCGCGGTGCCTTAGCCGCGGTTCGCCTCCACCACCGTCTTGGCGGTTCGCCTCCGTCGCGGATCGCCTCCTCCGCGGTTCACCTCCGCCGTGATTCGCCTCCGCTGCTCTTCGCCTCCGCCGCGGTTCGCCTCCGCCTTTCTTCGCCTCCACCGCCGTTCGTCGCGTCCTCCACCGCCTCGTCTGCCCTCCGCTCTTCGCCTCTGCCTCCATCGCCGCCCGTCGCGTCCACTGCCACCTCGTCCGCCCTCCGCCGTGTCCTCCCTCCACCGCCGCCGACGTCCTCCACCGCCGCCGCCGTCCTCCCCCGCCGCCACTGCCCACCGCCTCCACCGCCATCTCGGCCGCCCTCCGCCCTTTGCCAAAGGTACTAGCCCGCCACCATGTAAATTAAGTTAATTATTAATGCATGAAGTTAAATTAAGTTAATTATTCATGTTAAGTTAAGTATTACTTATTCATGTTATTATCATGTTAAATTAAGTAGTACTTAAGTGAATTATCATATCTTTGGATCAAGTTAGTATTACTTATTAAGTATAATATTAAGTATCATCTCTTAGGAATTAAGTTAAGTATTACTTAAGTTAAGTATTACTTATTCATGTTATGAATTAACTTAAGTTAATTATCATCTCTTTGGATCAAGTTAATTAGTATTACTTATTAAGTATTACTTAAGTTAAGTTAACTTATGTTAATTGTTAAGTTAACTTATGAACTAATTCATGTACTTAAGTTAAGTATTGCTTATTCATGTTATGAATTAAGTTAAGTATTACTTAATTCGTAAGTTCAAAATCACACGTTTCAAGTACACGAAATTTCTTACTTGGCTTAATGTTCTCCGTTACAGAAATGATAAAGTCAGATCGTACTTGGATTCATCGTTAGAAGGATAAACGTGGCGTCAATACTGAAGAATATAAGGATGGTGTTGATGAATTCATTAAAGTGGCATATCAAAATGAAGGTGTTGCTTCTTCATATGGCGAAATCTTATGTCCATGCCGGAAGTGCAAATGTTATAATGGAAAGTAAGATATGATGTGCAGAAGGATTTATATTACAATGATTTCTTACTTACATACACCAATTGGTTCTTTCATGGCGAAGAAAGATGGGCTAAAGAAATAAGTAATGTAGATACCGTTGTGGGCGACTCGAGCAATCCATAGAGGGACATGATACGAGATGCAATGTTAGGAAAAAATGTTGGTGAAACATCGATTGAAGAAGACCCGAATTCTTCGGCTTCTAAGTTTTATAATCTTCTCGAAGAGGCAGATGAACCTTTATGGGATGGATGTGTGAAGCAAACTACACTTTCTGCAGTGGCACAACTAATGAACTTGAAATCAAAATTTAATATGAGCGAAAGTTATTTTGACCGGATGCTTGCCATTATTAAGAGTATGCTTCCAGTTTTCGAGAAATTACCGGGAAATTTTTACAAGTGTAAACGGTTGATGAGAGATTTAGGGTTGGAATATCAGAAGATTGATACATGCTACAATCATTGTATATTGTACTACAAGGAAAATAACTCACTTATGAGTTGTTCTATTTGTGGCGAGCCCAGATTCAAGCAAAAAAAGAATACTCAAAGTTCGAAAAAAATGTGGCAAATGCAATATTTAGATACTTTCCGATTGCTCCAAGATTACAACGACTATTTCTTTCTGAAAAAACTGCATCATTTATGAGGTGGCACAAAGAAGGGGCACGTGAAGATCCAAATTCAATTACACATCCTTCGGATGCGAATGCATGGAGACGATTTGATGCACTTCATCCGGATTTTTTTGCAGAATCACGCAATGTTAAATTAGGACTTTGCACCGATGGCTTCAACCCATTTGGCTCATCGAGTACTGCTTATTCATGTTGGCCTATTTTTGTGACACCGTATAATTTGCCTCCAAGTATGTGTATGAGACAAGAGAATATATTGCTTACTTGTATCATCCCAGGTCCTCGATCTCCTAGTAAAAGTTTAGATGTTTACTTAAGACCTTTGACTGACGAATTCAAGATGTTGTGGGAGGATGACGTGATTACTTATGACAAATCTAAAAAGCAAAATTTCATTATGAGAGCCGCAATAATGTGGACCATAAGTGATTTTTTAGCATATGAAATGTTGAGTGGTTGGAGTACAAAAGGAAAACTTGCTTGTCCCATATGTGGAAAGAATACGAAATCCTTTTATTTGAAAAATTGTAGAAAAGTTTGTTGATTTGATTGTCATAGAATGTTTCTGCCATTGGATAATTCGATGCGCCGTGATCGAAACTCATTTAAAAAGAATACATCCGAGAATACTTTGTGTCAAACTCATTTGAAAGGAGAAGAATTGCTAGAGCAAGTAAATAAGCTTAGTGAAGTCTCATTCGAACTGAAGGCCGGTAGTTATAAGCAAATTGGGTTTGGAAGTGAACATAATTGGGAGAAAAGAAGTATTTTTTGGGAGTTGTCTTATTGGTCTTCAAACTTGGTACGTCATAACTTGGACGTAATGCATGTGGAGAAGAATGTATTTGACAACATCTTCAACACTATTATGGATGTTAAAGGAAGAACAAAAGATAGCATACAAGCTCGCGAAGACATGAAATTAATATGCAAAAGACCAGAGTTAAATATCATTCATCTTCAAAATTGTAAATGCAAAAAGCCAAAAGCTACTTATGTCTTGAGCAATGATCAAAGAAAAGTGATTTTCGAATGGGTAAAGCAATTGAAATTCCCCGACGGATATGTATCAAACATATCTCGTTGTTTTAACTTGGACAATGGGAAGATACACGAGATCATATTTTTATGCAAAGGCTGCTTCCAATTGCCTTTAAAGAACTTTTGCCAAAGGCCATCCGGGAGGTTTTAACAGAATTGTCTATGTTCTTTAAAGATCTTTGTGCGTCCATCGTTCGGAAAGAAGACATATCTCGGTTAGAGGCTTCTATTGTGATTACCGTGTGCAAAGCTGAGAAGATAATTCCACCTTCTTTCTTTGATGTGATGGAACATTTGATTGTACATCTTCCATATGAAATAAAAATTTCTAGTCCGGTTCAGTATCGATGGATGTATCCTTTCGAAATGTTATATTTGAAAAGGAAGGCGAAGAATAAGGCAAAAATTGAAGGCTCCATATGTGAAGCATATTTCATTGAGGAGGTGTCAAACTTCACTTCAAAATACTTTGAGCCGCACATACAATCACGACCCACCCAAGTTCCAAGAAATGATGATGGTGATGAAGGAGAAGTTGACATAAATATTCTATCCATCTTCAAGTACCCATGTCGACTTCTTGGTGCAGGACGCAAAGTTATCTTGAATGACAGAGATTTCACCGCCATTGAGAATTATATTCTTGCAAATTATAGCGAAGTGAAACCATATCTCGAGTAAGGCAATTTGTTCTAATTTGTTATATAATTTAAAGCTAATTGTTGCTATATGATTGTATTAATTGAAAACTATGAATTCAAGAAATTCGAAGAATTACAATGAGAAATCAATCCGTTAGTTTCAAACGATGAGTTATTGAAATTACGAGATGAACATTTTGTCGATTGGTTGAGATGTGAAGTGAGAAATCTTTCCGCTTGTTCTTAATTGTTATAAGTTCGTAACTTTTAATAAAATTTTTAGTTATTTTTTTTGTAGGTTATTAATGGCTCAATCATAGAGAACAAAATACGAGATCTCGATCATGGCTCGAAGAAACAAGTTCTTAGCTACTGCGGCGTCATAGTCAATGGATATCGGTTCCACACAGAAGAATATAGCCGACAACGTTCAACTATTAATAGCGGCATATATGTTCTAGGAAGCATGTACGGGGACGATGACTTTGATTACTACGGTGTTATAGAAGACATCCTAGAATTATCTTATTTGGGAAAAATCTAACAAAGTCGTGGTGCTAAAATGTCGTTGGTTCGATCCAGAGAAAGGAGTTCGGATTGATCAAAAGTTTAAATTGGTGGATATTAACCCTCGATCGAGACTTCAGTCATACGATCCATTCGTATTGGCGGAACAAGCACAACAAGTGTACTACATTAAGTATCCATCGAAAAGAACCAAGGATGAATCGTGGGCGTCATGCAAGGTGAGGAGTAGACTATTCTTAGCAGAAACAATGGTATATGAGAATGAACCATCATCCGTACAGAACGATGTGCCCATTGATGATTATTATCAAGAAGATAGAGTGAATGAGACGATTGATGTGGCCGATGGAGTTGAGAATTTTCAATTGGTCGATTACGCTGAGCCAATGAAAGAGTTCAATTCAAATGACCTCTTGGAAGTGAACTTCGATAATTTCATTGATGATGACTCGAACCAAGATTATAGCGACGATGTTGAAGATGATGAAAATGAATCAGAATACAAAACAAACGAATGAATCCCGTAGTTATTCTAATGACATAAGCTTTTTACTTTTTTTTAAAAGTTATATATGGTTACCGATAATAAGAGAAGTTTCTTTCTTTTTTTTTCAGTCATGATTACTAGGGGTCGAGCATCTGGGTCATTTCGCTCTTCCAGGCGTTCACTCTAGATGAGTCAGCCATCACAACCACCAGGTAATATATTTATTGTGAGATGCTTATTTATAGTTGATTATAATAGTTAAATTTCTTTTTTAATAATATCAGTTCTTCCGCCACCGACGGGGCACGTAGCCAGATCGTCACATAGTAGGTGATCCATTGGTGGGTCTGTTGAGCGTATCACTCCAGGTACGTGACACATTGTAGGCAATAAATAGTAGGAGATATAGTTTTTTTAAATATTTTACTTTTGTGACAGTTGCTCCACCGTCGACGGGGAACATAGTCGGTACGTCTCGATCGCACGACCACGATCGTCATGTCACACCAGGTTATTTTTTGTATATTACTTAATTTTATGTATGAGCCAAATTTTATGTATTTTCTTGTGATGACAGTTGCTACCCCATCGCCACCGTCGAGAATACCAGACGCTTCACCACAATCTAGCGTTGGCAAGCGATATCTTACGCCAGGTGATATATTTATTATTATTGACATTTCTTAATTAATTATATTAATTAATTTTTAATAATGTCAGTTGCTACGCCGTCGATAGCACAAGCACCTAACTCAATTCATTTAGACGAGCGGACTGCTACTGATCATGCGGTACATATCAATCGAGGTGAGAACATTACTGTACATCTATCAATTATCACAATTTTAATTTGATATGACACTAATGATTTATTATGTATTAGGGCTCGTAGCTGATGTCGGACCTTCACAACCTACCTCAGCTGTACCGGATGATGATTCCTCCTTTGAGTGATGAAGAGGGGTTACACGATAATGGGGTGGTCACTGTGAATAATATTGCTCGGTCGTAAGTTAAATAAGTTGTACAAATTTTGTTATAGTTTTGGTTATCATTGAAAATTAATTCTTCTTTGTAATTGGCAGTACCACTTTCTTACCTGCTAGTACCGTGCGGGATGTGCTCTCGTTCTTTCCCACTTGCCGGAAGGGGCAGGATCCTGGAAAGATGTCCCAATTCAAGTGCGAGATGACATCTTTCGAGCCTTTACGATACGATCTTCTATTTGAGTTACATAATTCGATTTATATTTATTTTAAAATTACTAAGTTTTAACGTTCTATTTGTAGGAGGCAAATCAGTTTCATCCGGATCTTAGTTTAGGGATGATCCGGAGAGCTTTTGAGGAGGTCGCTGCGAAACACCTCCGAAATCGATTATATAAGTTTCGCAAGGTCGTCACGTCCGCCGGCCTCACTTTGGAGCAGGGCATACAAAGATGCCCAAGACATATTAGGCGCTCGGTTTGGGAATCCTCTGTAGGAAGTGGTAAGTATGTATACTTTTACATTATTTTTATGAAAATTATAGTTTTTTGAAAGTGTAAGTATTTGATGTTCACAAAAGACGGATGAACGATGACAAAGGAAGTCAGAAAATGCAAGAGTTAACCGTCTTTCGAAGCCCGATGCCCACATCCACACATGGGGATCGATGCGATTTGATGAGCACCGACGGCGCATGGTAATTTACATATAAATTCCATTAATCAAACTTTTGACTTATACTTATGTTATCAAATTTGAAACTTTATTGTAGGAGGAGAAAGAAGACGGTCCCGTAGACTTTCGTGTGGTCTATGAGGCCACGCATAAGAGGTGAAAGACAAATGACTTAGTCACGCCCACTGCTCGTAGGCTTCTGGTAAGTCTCATGATATGGTCATTTGGTTGTTGCCGTTAGTGCACTATTTTTGAAATACACAACGTTTAAATTTTTTAGGATGAGTATAATACAAAAATGGCTGAAAAGTATGGAGATGATCCGAGTACTCAGCCACGAAATAATGTTTCTTCGTTGGTTTAGTCATGTTTTTAATTTACGTGATTCTTGATATATAATTTATATATTATATGTTTTTATAATTTTTCTATTTCATAGAGGACCCTACTGTTTGGGAAGAGGTGGCCGGCACGACACGAGGGGGATACTTGCGTGACCTCGGCACAGCCGCTCAGATACCTAGGAAGATCGGAGGATATGCAGGAGGTGCATATGCTCCGAGCTCATCCGCTGCACCTGATCTGACGCAGCTATCACAACAGCTATCACAGCAATTATCGGAGCAGATATCGCAGCAGGTGTCGCAGTAGTTGTCACAGTAGTTGGGTCCTCTATTGCAGGCGATTCAGGGATTGATCCCGATGCAGAATCCATCCCCGCGAGGCCATGGACCGAGTACTTCTGGGTCGAACGTGTGAAATGATAACTCCCAAACCTAGGATAGAAAATAAACTATGCATTTGTTACTTATAGAGTTAAACATACATATAGTTTGTTAGTTCGGTTTAGTAGTTTTCATATTCTTATGTTATATATTATGCCTGTGATGGTTTTATATTGTCTGTGATGGTTTTATATTGCCTGTGATGATTTTATATTGCCTGTGATAAATATTAATGCATTTTGAGATGTATTATAAATTGTATGGTGTGAGAAGGGAAAAAATGAGGCTGGGGCGGGAAAAAAATGTGCAAGTAGTGACACCATAGCGTCTCATTGGCATCTCAACGCATGTCGACACTAATTTAAATATATCGCACTTAGCGCCATCTTATCGTCTCAT
This sequence comes from Pontederia crassipes, assembly GCA_030549335.1. Classification (NCBI taxonomy): domain Eukaryota; kingdom Viridiplantae; phylum Streptophyta; class Magnoliopsida; order Commelinales; family Pontederiaceae; genus Pontederia; species Pontederia crassipes. The sequence continues at coordinate 25,046,424 of CM060189.1, read as the reverse complement.
TGGCGACAAATGCACGATTATATTTGCGTCAATATAGCGCCTTACTAGCGCCTACGTTAGCCACACGTGGGCGCCGAAATAGCGTCTCACGTCTACCACCCCTTGCGCATCGACTTAGCGACGCGGTCCTGCTTCGCGCAGTCGCAAACATCGCGTCTTAGTAACGTCGATATAGCGTCAACATGTGGCGCTAGTTGCATCTCATTATCTTTGACTCTAGTGTGACGCCACTAGCCACCGATTACCAGCGTCTCATTTGTGCGGCGCTAGTTAGATGTTAAGGAGACGCTCTTCACAACAGAAACGTAATAGCGCCTCCTTAGCATCTCCAACTTTGAGTCGCTAATTGCCAATTTTCTTGTAGTGGGAGAAAATCAGAGGCGACGTGATGCGGGATGGGATAGCTTCTAGGATTTGAGCTGAGCATCGCAGGCGTAGAAGTAAGACTTTTGCTCGGTTTCAATTACTAATTTGTATCATTTGCACATTGTGACATCTCAATTAATGTAGCGAAGTAGAGGTAGTTAGTGTATTAGCAACTTCCAATTATGTATGTTTCTCCATATTTACTAATATCATACCTTTTCACAATTCAAATTTTGGCAACTACAACTAGCTCCATGAATGTAAGCCTCCCTCTCTTATGCTAAGAAAACAATAATAACCGCTTTAAATCACATGTGTCACTTACGCTTTCTACAAATTATCATATTGAAACTGTTGGTCCAAATGCCTTGTGAAGATTTGCAAACAACATATTAACATTTCTTTGGACGACATTTCATAACGCTTCAATTTCTTGCTTGGGAAACTGGTTGCGATTTCCTTATTATTATTATTATTATTATTATTATTATTGCAGGACTTGAAGACATCGATAGTTAGAATGTCAACAAGAAAATATTATGTTGTCTACGAAGGTCGCAATATCGGAGTATTTGACACGTGGGCAGATTGTCAAGTCCAAGTGCTGGGTTATTATGGCTGTGCGTATAAGAAATTTGATAGCTATGATGCCGCCTCCTCTTCATTGCAGAATTACTTTAGTATGCATTGTTCTAAACCATATACTAATGTGTCTGTGAAGTCTGCAGAGCCCGGGGTTATTGAAGTCGAGGACAGCGTCTCTTATGTCAAGTGTAGATGCAAGTGTAGAGTTAATGTGTTGCTGCTAGCTCTTAGTGCCGCAATTTCATACGTACTTGGTTTCGTAGTTGGTAAGTGTTGTAGGGATGCTTGAGTGACTGAACAAGGTGTACTAGTGATACGTTTGATTCCATTGTAACCTCGCCACTATGTTGTTGATCCGAATTCCTCTGTGTGTTGTGGGCCTATGTTGTAAGACTTTCCTATTGTTATCTGTGTGTGTGGAACAATGTATTAGTACTCTTTTGCAATGTTGCTTATTAGTATTTCTTGCCTAATGTTATTTGTCTGTTTTCTGATGTTAGCACAAACTTAGTACTACTTTACCAGCGTTATTTCGGATGCATATTATTTCTTATCTACGTATTTAGTTCCATTTGAATGTGAATAAACAATGTTGATCTTTATCTTTGCGCAATGAATTGTCTAGCCATTTGCCACGTTTTTTTTCATGAGGCAACGAGTATTGCTTGAGTCCTAAATATAGTCCTTGCGTTGATTAAATTATGTCCACGTATAGTGGTTGATCATTTTTTCCTCGCGCGCTAGAATACTAGAACTTTCACCAAATGCCCCCCAGAACTTATTCGAATTATCCGATCAAATCAAAGTCGAAGTTATCCGATCTGTGCATAACTTCACCAAACGGATGAAGTGGACTTCGACGTCAAATCCATGAGTTCGTGAGAACTACAATTCCAAAGTTCTACTACCGCCAAACACACTCCTAGAGAACAATTTTATATTTTACATTTGTTCTTAAACAAACATTTTAATTCTTTAACCAAACAAACGGGCCACCGATAGCACACCAATACATATATACATGCAACAATGTGCGTGGATATATATGACCTTCTTTTTCCTTATAATAATATGCATGCATGCAAAACATCTTTTTTTTTATATAAATTACTCCCATAAATTAATTGAACGAGTTAATTTTTTTTTCTTTTCCTACTATCATGTCAACTTTTTACGTACATGCAAATGGATTATAAATCTCGACTTATCACTCTATCCCATCTCCCATGGTAAAACTTTCCTTTCTTTATTAAATGGATATGCCCAATAATTACATAATGCCAACATCACCACAAATGTCACACTAATACAGCAGGAAAAGCCTTGGACGTGAGGGGAAGCAATTAATGGAGATGCCAAGGCAAGAGATATATCTATGTAGCAACGAGTGAACGATCGATTGGTCAACCAATTCCCTATCGTTTGCACCACTTTGTTACGTGTCACCACCTGGTCAACGCCACCTATATATGCAGAGAAGGTAGAGAATTTGTGACCCCATTCGATTTGAAAGTATCAGTTTCATTTGATTAAAATATTATTACTAACGTCTCAATCAAACAGTTTTGGATTTAGCTTGTGGATTATACTTATAAGAAAAAGAAAAAAAAAAGACGAGTCAGCTTGTTTAATATATAGCTTTTTCCGGGATAAACTATTTCCAATAAGCTAAAAATATAAAAGATAAGAACTGAGGTTATAGAATTTTTTTCTACAACAAAATTATAAAATTCAAATGAGGGCATAAAGATCCTCCTCATTTATTTATTTTTTTATGTATAAACTTCATTATTCATAATATATATCAACAATGCTAAAGTTCATCGTTTTCAGTGGAAAAAAATGGGTGTTTGTAGCATTTATCTGTTACATAAATTCAAGTTCATAAATCAAGTTATGCTGAATATAATTAAACCCAGCGTGAGAAGCAAAAGGAGAGAGACACGTAGCCACCGTGATAAACGAAGGCCGGCACCGAATCCTGTTGACCTTTTCCTATGAAAATGTCATCTCTTTCCCTTTATATAAACACCATACCAATCTGATCTTATTCAAACCCACACTAATTTGCTTGCTCACGTTGCATGCTTGATTTGGTCCCCTTCTCCAGGAGCACCACGTACGCCATTGAAGAGCTGTACGGTGAATTATTCTAGCTAGACAATTAACTGACTTGGCGATTGATTATTGATAGATGGGGAGATCGCCTTGTTGTGATAAAAATGGATTGAGGAAGGGTCCCTGGACGCCTGAAGAGGACCATAAGCTCATGGACTACATTCAGAAGCATGGCTGTGGCAGCTGGAGAACACTTCCCAAGAATGCTGGTACAGGAGTGTATCTATCATACTATCTGCAGTCTGAACTCGATCGATATCTCAAACTAATATAATTTGTATCGTAGGCCTTGCGAGATGCGGGAAGAGTTGCCGGCTGCGATGGACGAACTATCTGAGGCCCGATATTAAGAGAGGGAGTTTCTCGTCGGAAGAAGAGGAGATGATCGTCCAACTGCACAGCATTTTGGGAAACAAGTGAGCAGCTTATATATATAACTGTAGATATAATTACTCACATTCAATGGAACAAGCACGTAGTTGGAATCAATCTTTAGCTGATTTGGTGGTGCTCGTGCACATATATGTGTAGTTTACCAATTAGCAATATTTCAGATGGTCGGCAATTGCTGCTCGCTTGCCAGGAAGAACAGACAACGAGATAAAGAACTACTGGAACACACACATCAGGAAGAGGCTTCTCGGCATGGGCCTTGATCCTGTGACTCACGCCCCTCGCCTCGACCACCTCCTCCAGCTCTTTCCCCTCCTCGGCACCTCCACCTACAACCCAGCGGCGCACCTCCAGCACTTGGCCAGCAGGTTCGTAGGCCTTGAACCTCCTGTACTGAACAGCGAGCTCCCGAGGAATATGGCCGCCAATCTCCTGTCGTCAACTCATCATCAGTGCCAAGATCAGCTTCTAGAGGCGCAAGTTCAGTTCCCTGCAGGCACTCATCCTCATGTCCAGGATCAGTTGACATCGTTCCAAGCAGCACAAGGCGGAGCACAGGAATTTTCTCATACTTGCCGTAGCATTTCCAGCTCTCATGATTTGTTCGACGAGGCACAGCTCACGCAGGCTGATATGGGGCAACTGCAGCAAGGTGCTTCGACTAATCTGCTGCTGGACATGGTATCTTTCGCAACTTCTGCTGGCGGTCTTGCAAATTTGATCTCCGATGAGCTCTTCAACCTTGGTGATCATGCCATCAACAATGATTACAACAGGGACGCCGTTATGATGACATCTTCAACAAGTCCCACAACGCTGAACTTCTAGTTAACCTGCTTGAACAACAGTAGTGAAGTTGATAGGGATAGCTACCGCAGTCTATTGGATGTGAGTAACTACTACTTATAATAGGGAGTTAGAAAAGGAAAAGGAGACGTTGCACACATACAGATTACAGACCAACGAACGTGCATACTGCATATATATGTTCAATTGTTCATTCACATGAAATATACGAACCCAAAAGAATGAAAGTACAGGACTTTTCCCTCTATGGCTTCAACTTTTTCTTTTATTTTGATACTTTTTTTTACTGGGAACGGAATCTCTCGTCACGATGTGATCGATGAATCACATATATAGTGTCATCATTTTCTTTTACTAATTAATCCCCATTAGTAGGTGGGTACGTATTTGGTAGCACTTTAATTTGTTAGTATTACATATGCACTATAATAAAAAGAGAGCAAAGAAGAGTCGTTAATTGCTTTATGTTGATCAACACAATGAAATCTTTGCCCCCAAAGGAAAAAAAAAATCTTGAAACGATGGAACAGTTGGATTTATGCTAGGAACTGAAACCCTCTATCTTTTTTTTTCTCGATTAGTGAACCTAACTTATTGTAAGAAAAAAAGAGAAAAAGTTGAAACATAGATTTTTGAGAATTTGAGTTGAAGCCTCTCAATTATTGAGAGGAGTTTGTTACAAAAACATATCATTCTTAATTAAGGGTTAAGATTTATGGATAGTATGTTTTAGGGGAAACAAAGATAGCGGTAGCACTATATGCATGACTTTTGGTCTATGGGACGAACAATACATTACAATCTTTTATAATTCTAACTAATTAAAAGTAATCTCTATTACGCATTATACGAATAAAATCAATTCTGTAATTATAGTTATGTCACTCTACATATTTTTCTGCCTCCATGTTTTCATATTCTATAAGGATTTTTTTAATTAGGAGTAATTCTCCTCCAATTTTGTCCAACTTTAGTTTGTAACCAATCGATCATTTTATTTATAAACTTGTAACTAGTTCTCTTAACTTATAGTAGTAGGTTATTAAATAAATTATTTTGTTGATTGGGCTGCTAGCGTCGATGCAATGTCCACATAAGCGATTCAAAATTTTAAATTTTAAAAATAAAATTATAAATATTTGTTTTAAAATTAAATTTGAAATAAAGAAAGGATGGGATGCTGGCTATAAATATATTATGTTTATTTAAAATTTTAAAATATAACTTTTTTGAATGTCAGGTTAAAATAACTTGATAACCTGCTATTAAAAGTTAAGAACATTATTTTTTTACAAGTTTATAAATTTGGGGATCAAATGATTACAAAATAAAGTTGGAGGACCAAATAAAATCAAAACAAAGTTGGGAGGCCAACTATAAAAATTACTCTCCATACTTATATCTAATCAATATATTAACTTCAATTTGTGTGTGCGTTTGTACATTTACGTGTTTGCTATTGTTCATATGTGATCTAAATACACTTAGAGCTTTTCTCACGGGCGATAAAAGATCCTTTCAATTTTTTTTATTATGAACACTTAATAAATGTATCTAGTTTTTTCTGATAAAAATATACTAGTCAGAGGTTTATTTATATTTTAATTGTAAACATCAGTACTTTGAGTCGTATTTAATTAAGTCATATCTGGAAAAAGTAGAACTCTCTTTGCTGCACATAATATATGCAGCACAATAGATTTTAGTATTAATGATTTCCGTTTAGACCAATTTTACTTAAATATTATCTAACTTTATACATCTTACTGGAATATATTGTGTTCGTAAGAAATTATTCCATATATATATATCATTTTTTTATTTCGAAAACCAACTATCACATCCAACTTAATTAAATTAAGCATATTACGTACACTCCATTTTTATATCAGGACTGTAATTGGACTTGTAAAGGAGGCAATCGCTTCGGCAAAGGTAGGGGTATTCAAGTCGACCATCTAGGTCGGGGCTGTGGTCGATCCGATCCGACATGGGTCAGTTGAGTACGGATTGAAAAAATTTAATTCCAATGAATTCTATTCGACAATTCAAATTTTTTTTATTTAAATTTAAGTTTATATTTAATTAAAAAATCTAAAATAATTAAAATAAAATAATTTAAGTACAGAAATAATATTTAAATAATTAGAAAACTTATTTTATATTTTAAAATAAATATCAAATAATATCTTTTATGTTAAATAATTCTAAAATAGGAAGGTAAAAGAAAATAAAGAAGTCGGATAATTTGTCCACTCGATCCGAATCGGACTGAATTGAATAAAAAATATTTTAAGTATAAAAATAATATTTAAATAATTAGAAAATTTGTTTTATATTTTTATAAGTTATTTTATATTACAAAGTCAAAGAACGTTTTAATCACAAATTATGAAATGGGCTATAGCCCATTTGAAAAGCCCTTAAAATGTTGATAATATTTGTAAATTCATAAGGATAATTTGGTCTTTCTGAAGATTTGAAAAAGATGAGAAAAAAAAAAAAACTATAAACTTGCTCCCACCGCCTCGGCCACGAGGCCCACGAACAGAACTAGAAAGCCAAAAGGGGAAAAAAGGGAGGGAAACTAAGAAAAAGAAGGGGGGAAAACAAGGCACCACTTCGCCATTTCGATCCGCAGTCGCCGGTCACCGTTGGAGCGATCGGAGCGTACTACGATGCAGAGCTCGGCCAGGAGGAGGCGATAGAGAAATTCTCGTGCACTGTAAGGGGAGCAGTCAGAGCTCGAGGTTAACGGGGAAAAAAAGTTTCGTCCTTGGTTGTCTGTTCATCACTAGATTCGTTGGTGAGTACTGGATTGGTATTAGGTGGTCTTCCAAAGATTATATTACGGCTTGATTTCAGTTTAATGGGGTTTTAGGTGTCCGATTTGGTTTTATTTTCTTTTCCTTTTTTTTGCTTTCGTCAAATTAGGAGATGCCGACCGATTGCCGACGTTCGTCAGATTTGATTCATGTAAATATCACTTAAAAAACACTGCATATTAGAATGGGATTTTGATTCGTATATCTTCTTTCTCTATCGATTAATATAGTTTAAGCTATTAATTCTGAGACACGTCTACTTTCACGTTGAAATCAACGGAAGAAATAAATTATGATTGGTCCCAACAAATCCACCTAATAGTTGGTTGATGAAGAATCATTGGTGGAGTTGTGAGGTTGAACTACTTGCTGCTATTACTGAGTCACATAACTAATAGACTGAGTGTACAACTAGGGAGAACCAATCGATAGGAATTTCTGTTGAGGTCATATTTCAGAACTGCAAGTTAAAAATCATTTTTGCATTGTCTTTATGGGAACACCAATTGAAATATAAGGCATGTTATGAATAATTGTTTTACCTAAACAGTAATAGTTAATTGAATAGGATTAAGTGTAGTAAAGTAATCTATGTGGTGGCATGACAAAGGAAATGAGAATGTTGTAAATAAAGTTTAAACGAATTGGATTGTACACTATTGTAATCATAGTGGATGTATATCTTCATGTTTGTGCTGTAAGGAATGGTATTAAACTTGTTATGTGTTACACTAATGATTCTTCATAAGTGATTGCGATGTTAAAACCACATTATTATGTTATAATTGAGGCTTCAATAAAAGTAAATGATAAGTTTACCTTTGTTTTCCTTCTCAAAAGAAAAAAAACGTTTTCCATTGTAAATCACTATAATAGAATCTGAATTTACTGCACATGCAAATAAGTTAGTACATAAAATACTGTAGCATCCAAAAGAACTTTAAGATGCATTTCAGATTTAAATTATTTATTTTATCCACATATTACTATTTGTATTTAACGTACTAATATCACAAGTAATATTTTGAATTATACAAAATATTTTATTTGAGCATGACAGTACATTTAAAAAAGGAACTAGATATACGTTCTAAAAAGCGTTAGAACCTTGATAATCTCTTTATGTTTGGACATATAGAGATTGAGATTTCTTGTGTTTCATTTATCGAGGTGAGTGGTTTTGCACATAATGTGTGTCTACGTTGAAGGTAGACCTTTTTTGTCCGGCTTGGATCTTTATGCTTAATTTGGATGAGTGATAAGCTGTGAATGAAATTGCAATACATTCCTGGTTCAAATATTTATGTATTTTTTACTTTGGATTTCCGAGTGAAATGACAATTCCCCATGTTATGAGGTTTTTTTTAACAAAACTTGAGATTTGTTTCCAAATGTGAAAAACTGCATTATTTAACTTGAGAGTCATGCATTTGCACATGAGCATGCATGATCTATAAGATACCACATGATGTGAGATGATACGCCTCGGGAGTTGACGAGTATACTGTGGGTCAGTATATGAAAATGAGAAAAAGTAGAGCCTGTTCTGAAGGAAATGAGATAATATGAGTATGATTATATGAAAAAGACAAAAAAATGAAATTTAGTCCTTGTGAAGTATGGTTAACTTGTGATCGTGAATGTGACCAAGAAAACCATATGATCAGTAGTGATATGATACTGGCATGGACGTTTATGAGATATATAATGAATGAGAAATGACATGACTGAGGAGAATGGTAAAGAAGATGCATCACATATTTTGCATGCTCGAGATACTTATGACTGCTGTATTTTCCTATTTGTGCATTCATTCTACTCGCTGAGCTCCTTTTGCTCATAATGTCCAAATGAGATATTTTAGGTACGAGGACAAGGCATGTCGTTCGCCTTATGATTTTCTGGAAGGAGAATGGTAATTTACGAAGATTGTTAATCATCTGGGTATTCTTTAATTTTAAACGATCCCATCGTTAAAGAAAAACACGTCATCCAACAAAAGCCTACTCAATCATATTGTTATTAAAGAAAAACCAACATTGAAATGACTTGTGATCAAAATTGTGTGTAACAATATTATTAATGCAGTTTAAAAGTTACCAATAGCTAATAAGATTAAGACCCTTCTCAAAAAAAAAAATAAGATTAAGACATATTTAATTTATATTTTTCATTAATCTTTTGCAATTTGTTTCTTTTTTTTCCTGAAATTGTACGTTCTTAAAATTCCTCTAAGTCAATTCTATATGGTTGTTGTGAATTGCTCGTTCAACATGGTTGGTTGGGCCCCTGATTCAGATTCAGATGGTCAAATCTCTTAACTGTTTTGGATTTATTCTGTGATCTCTGTGTTAACTTTGTAATTTACTTTTTTGGGAAGTGAACGGTTTATATGCATCAACGAAATATTATTGTCATATGTTCTTGAAACTTTTATCAAAGATTCCAATTAGAGTTCATGCCTTTTTAAGACAGTGTCTGTTGATTTTCCATATGAATGTTGAGTAGAATTTCAAATGTAATTATAAGTTGATGGATTAATTGATAAATTTAAAATCATGGATTAACTACTTTCTCGCTGTCTTTAATCATAAAATCATTATTGTCAAAACTGCTTATGTAAATATCATATACATTACTATGAGAGGCTTTGATGCGTACATCCATAGATATATTGCTGATTGTTGAGTTCTAGGATATTCTTCCTGTATGAAGGTAACACTTCACTGCTATATGAATTTAATTTATGAATTCTTGCATCATCAATTAGCTTTAATGTAAATATGAATTTGTATGTGATAACAGGAAAAGGCGCCAATGAAATCTGTTTCTGACCAATGCAAAGCTGCTACTCGTTCTCGCACAAAAAATATTCTTGGCAGCATTAAGCCTGATAGCATGAAAAAGTCTGGGCCAAGAAGGAAGGTCAAAGGTGATGATGTGATATCGTTTTTTATCATCCTCTCATTAGATCAATTTCAGTTGTTCTTCTCATTGTTTCCTGTCAATATAGGATGTCATGGTTTCACAATTTCTACAAATAGAGAACATATATATCTAGGTCATCTCCTTTATATGTACAGCAAATTCAAAGAAGATTCTAGCAATTATTCTATAAAAAAAGATTCAAGCAATTACTGAAAGAGCAAATGCACTTTAGTTGTTGATCTATAGTTGGGATTTGGGAACCCTTTTTTCAACTTTACATGCTTGCTTTTGGTAAAGAATCTTCTAATGCATGTCATTGTTGTATGCATGTATGTTCTTCACGTGTTGAAGCTGTTTATTGTTTTAGTTGAAATATAACTTGGCCTTTCACTTGTATCCTTAAATTGACATCTTGGACCAGAGAAAGGGTATGTAAATATGTTCTATGTCATGTCTCCCAGTCAATAAGTTCTCTGTAGGCAACCCTGGGGTCCGCGACCTTTGATGGATCAGCAATGCCTTTCGTTTATGAGATGACCTCGTGGCTCTTGACATATGTTTTAAATGCCTGTTTAGGCTGTGGCCTCAACTGGGATGCAAGAGTGAGGGTGGTTTTTTGTGCAACTATTTTTCTATGCCTCAATTGGGATGCAAGAGCGAGGGTGGGTTTCGGTGCACCGCACTGAAATAATGAAGTCTTTTTTATATAGAGTGGTGTGGGGATGTCATTTTGTTTTCTTGACCTTCTGCTGGCCTTTCTATCAAACTTTTTTGTAACCCCTACTATTATTAATGGAACTATTGGATGACTACCATCTTGCTACTCGTCCTTTTGTTTTAAAAAAATTCTCTGTAAATTTTCTTTGTAAGGTAGCATGTTTCTCATTCAAAAAAATATGGTAGGTTCTTTTGTTGACAGTAAAATTAAATTCGTTTTCATTTCAAAAAAGAAATCAAATTCATTTTCACGTACTTTCAGAAGTTTCTTTTATTGCCTTTTATGTTCTTTTAGCTTGTTGGTCATCACCAACTCGAGTTACCATATTTGGTTTGGCATAACTGGATTAGAGTAGTATTAACATATACATTTTGGTAAGGTATAAATTCTAATAAACAATTTCCATTTTCTGTAGTTGATCCTTCTAGTATTGGCATTCAAGCTATGAAGGCATCCTCTGATAACTCAAAAGCTTTACAAGGCCGATATCAACAAGTCCACCAAAAAATCAAACTTCAGCTGTTTCCAATGGATGAAGCTACTAAGAAAGGATTGGAACAGGTGTTCAAGATCTCAGTTGCATATAATTACATAACAAGTCACACTTTTTTGTCAGAATTTGAATTTTTTAGTCTCCAAAGTGTATGGAACCAAAATAACTTTTTTTTTTCTCATGCATAACATTTCAGGATAACCATAATCCTTATCTTGAACTGACTTTAGCAAGTCGAAAGAAGATATCTTCAGTGATGAAGCATCTAAATATCAAGTGGGGGAGCTCAAAACCAGCCATAGGAGAGCTCGTGCTATTTCCATATGAGACTTCCTTGGATAACTTGATGGCCAGCAGAAGATGGACTTTGGAGAACTCTAATGTCAGTGCAGCTGATTTGCATGATTCACTTGGAAGCCCTGAAATTTTCCGGCTAAGGTTGAATATTATCGATTTCTTGTTTTCATCAAGTATCATACTTATAAAATTGTGAAGTTGAATATTATGTTGCTTCTTTTTTCCTTAAAAACAATTATGTTTGTTATTTTCATTGAAGATACGGCTGGTCCTCCAATCTGGAGGAAAATCTTAGTTGCATAACTGCATCTAACACATTCCGCGATGAAAGACAACCTGAAATGAGCATCAAGGATATCATTGATAAGAATAAAGTGCAGATTTCTGCTTTAAACAATGAGAAAGCACCAACTTCCATTGTCAAGAGTTTCTCTGACGTTGAGAAATCAGTTGGAATCAAGGTAACTCTGCAATTTGTTCTTGGCTACTTTAACCGTACTTTGTTGCCTTAAAAGTTCTAACTCGCACTTTTGTATTGAAACAAGGATGAACCTGCTTCCGAAGGTGTCAGCCTTTTGTGGTCTGACGGTATATCTAACATAAGTTTTGGAGCTTTGATGTCTGAATTGTCACAAACATCCAATGCTGGTGTTTACCACCTGTTGCCTGCTCAAAAAAACTCTATGGTTCAGCAGTGCCCAAACACATGTGATTCCTTTGATGCTGCTATTGCTGCCTTTGTTGCTCGGCAGGGAGGGCAGACAATGCAGCCACCACCTTCCTCCATCTGGGAAGCAGAAGAAACATGTCATGCGTTTGCATTTGCTAAGACCTCTTTACTACGGAGGGAAAGTGGAACTCTACTCAGAGATGCTTCCCTTCATCAAAATGCAGAAAATGACCATATACATCCAGTGCCACATGCGGTAATGTTTTACTCGTCTTTGCTGGCAGGAGTTGTTCCATTATCCTGTTTTAATTCTTTTTCAATCATGAAAGAGTTATAATTGATATCCATCATTTTAAACTTCTTCAGGTATGCCCTCAGCAGGAGATGACATTGACACCTGAAACCTTTGGACAGTCTAATCTGAATTCGGATCCCCAGATAAGAAATGATTGCACAGAAACTATAACCAATGTCCAGTCACAATCTCAGGATGGACTTGATGAAGAACTGAAGGCAGCTTTAGCAATTCAAGCAGAACCTTCGGACTATGACGCTATTGCACTTGGATGTGTGGAAATATCTTCCACGCCAGAAAGTTGTCTTGCGCCTTGTTCTAGAGAGCTGAGCGGTGGTGTTGGTGTTGGCGACACTCTTGGTCTTAGTGGCCTAATTGAAAATAGCATGGATGCATTCCAAAACGTTTCGATATTTTGATGGGTTTGGTGGTAACTTGCGGAAAAGTAATTACTAATTTCTTCTGTAAAGGGGAAGTTATATAGAATCTCTGCCTGAGGTTGGTCAATGAACTTCAACTCTTTAGGTAGACAGACACCTTTGACTCAGCTAGATTTTGAAACAATTTCCTGACGTCACTTAAAATTGAGGGGAGGATAGCAAACTTTTATAAGAAAGCATTTATGGGGCTCAGATCGAGCTGGATCAAATTATAGAACCAGCTATTACTGTCTCAACATGGAGCCTTGTGCGTTATACCTATGGCAACTTGTTGACAAACTAATGCTCATCGGTGTAAAAGATCATGCTACATTTATACATTTAGTTACAATTATAATAATGATAATAACATTGAATTGATTTTTGATTGAGTAAGCGCTTCCTTCTTTAGTAAACCTCTATTTCTACCCTCAGCTTGAGGTTGGTGAACAACTTACCCCTCTTGTGAAGGACTGAAAGGATTCAGAGCACTGCAAGCATGTACGGGCATGTTTTGATACAGTTTCAACGTGATTTTTCAGAGAATTTTATTTTCATATTCTGTACTATTGTAAATTTCTTGTTGGTCAGAAGTTAATTCCGAAGTTTCTGCCAAAATGAAAAGGTCTGTTTATTACATTTCCCTGTTGAAATTTTGATGCAAAATATCATCTTATTTTCATTAAGCTATATCTATTCAGGTTTTACTTTTGTTTCCATAAAGTAAGACCATGAAGGCTTCCATTTGTTTCTCGAAGCAATTGAGATTAGTCATAACTCATAATTCGTAAGATTATGTTTAATCTAATGCTTCATCATGCAGCATGATGATATGACGGGAGGTATAAAATCTTAACATTTTGCCCCAAATATTGGTGTTTCCCGATATATGCAGAATTACTTGTGAACAACATTAGAGATCATTACGGTATGCATAAATATGTTTCGATGCCTTAAAGAAGTTAAAGTTAGGGGTGCGAGATAATAAAATAAAAATAAAAATAAAAATAAAAATTGATTAGGTCCGTCATAAAAATTAGAGGCATTTTAAATATTCGTAAAAATAATTAAACTAAAAAATGTATGCTATGTTTGTGTATATATATATATATATATATATATATATATATATATATAAAACTATTCTATTAACATAAAACTTTTACAAAATGTATATTATTAAAATTGTATAAACCACAGTAATATAATAAGTTGTCAATTTATAAGACATTTAATCAATCCATCATTCATGATGATTAATAAAGGTACGATCATGTTACTTCTTAAAAGTAGATTAATTTTTTTTAATATCATTAACCGTAAAATCAATAAAAACGTAGAACTCTGTGAGTTGTTTTAAGTTATAAAATGGCAGCTATATTTATTTATTCACGCATAACATTAATACTATTATGCTATTAATTTTATCCATTTAACGAAAATTACCGTTTTGACATAATGTGAAAAGATACAAATGCATGACCACTAAGTTGAAGTGGCATTACTCTGTTTTCGTAAATGAAAGAAATGAATTCAATTCTAAATAAAAAGAAAATGTTGTGTGTTTGGTAAATATGTTTTCGGCACACTTTATTGCGAGTCGTAATAAATTAAGAAAAAAATGATTCTAATACCTCTTTTAATGGGTAACATAATCGTACCTTATTAATTATGGTTCATTTCATAATGATTATACTACCTCTTTATAAAATTAGAAGTACCTTCCGAGAAGGAAAGTTTAAATTAATATTATATGTATATATAATATATAATGTTGAATATCCTTTAACGTATCTGCAATTATCTAACTAGAATAACGTAAATAAATAGCATTCAAAGTTATAAGACATTTAGTCGATTGCTTATAAAGGTTCAATTCTAACCATTAAATTAAAGTAATAATGATTATAATTCTTTTTCAAAAAATGACGTCGAATCGTTCAACCCGGCTGACGTTAAGAGTTGAACGTGCACACCAATAATGAGTTAAAGCCTCGGCCCACCATTGAATTCGATAATTCTGCGTCGGCCTGAATATAACACACAAGACTTCAGACTAAAATTTTTATATTCACAATCACAAATATTTCAATTCGAAATATTTGCTTAATGCATATTTTATCTCAATTTCTATTTGTATAATGATTATAATTCTAATAATGAATTATAATATATGGAATTAAACTTTTGGGTTGGGGGGGGGGGTGTCAATAAATTATTTATTCCTTAACAAATTCAACTAAAATTATGGGGAAAATGGGTTTTCTTGCTTGGGCAGGAATAAGCCCCGTGGCCGCCGCCCCCGCCTTCCTCCGGCCCTTCGGGGGGCGCCCACCCACCGCCTTTTGTTGAATTTGAACCGAACGCTGCGACAACTCCAACCGCTTCCTTCCTTCCTTCCTTCTACGACGACGACGGCGGCGACGACGACGACGACGACGATGACCCCCTCTTCTACGTGTTACCCAAACTAAAGAAGAGGCCGAAGAAACAACCTCTGCTATACATCCGCAGTCCGCTTCCTCCGCCGCTTCTCGCCGCCAACAAGCAGCCGAGAAGAGGGTTCGAATCCTCCTCCCACGACCTCGTTCCAAGGATCCCACTTGGGCTCCTCCAGTGCGCTGTCCTTCTGCGGCAGGTGGTGGTTTTGGCGCGCTGATCGAGGAGGCGCTGGCCGTGGGTAGGCAGCTTTTGAGCGATCGCCAATGTTCCGCCTCATCTCCGTTTCCAGAAGGTAAAGTCCGAATTCCTTGCGAATTACGCGATTCTTCTTGCTTCCTTTTTTTCTCTTTTTTGGTAGGAGCGTACTTGTAGTCTACCATGATTCGACAATTTTCAACCCAAAGGAAAAAAACAGGGCATAAAAGGTCTCTCATCGGATTGAATTTGGCTTAAGAAACTTAATGCAATCTTCCCAAAGATGCTATTTTTCTTCCTATTATGTCTTACATAATAAAGTGACTTTTGCTTATGATTTTGATTCCATAAGCTAGTTAGTTTTCTTTTACTGCATTATAATTGGCTTCTAAATGCATTACCTTTTAAAAGTTCCTTTGGACATTGAC
The DNA here is from genome assembly GCA_030549335.1 of Pontederia crassipes. NCBI lineage: Eukaryota > Viridiplantae > Streptophyta > Magnoliopsida > Commelinales > Pontederiaceae > Pontederia > Pontederia crassipes. The sequence continues at coordinate 25,030,445 of CM060189.1, read as the reverse complement.
GAATTTGGAGTTTCAACTTGCAGGTTATTGGCTTTTCAGGAGAACAACAAAGCTGGCAAAATTTTCAATTCTAAGGAAAAGCTGCGCCTCCCAGCTGTGAGGGGAGGTCATCGATCGCTCGTTACACCTTCGTTCTTTTCCAGGGCGTGCTCTAGTGAGAGATGCATGATTGGTCAGCATACTGTTACCAGTGGTCTGTACCAGAGTATTTATACAAGAAGCTTCCTCACTGTTTCAAGAGCAAGTCGTTTCTCGATCACGCATCATGCCCAATCAGCTTTGAAGAGGATCAGGCTAACAGGTTCTCATTGCAATCCTCTGTTCGCACCAATAAAGAAGATAACATGCGCTTTGAGTTGGCCTTTCACTAGATATCATGTGGTGCCTGCTGTGCTAGCACTGACTGCTGGGGCTCCGAGGACTTACGCCGAGGGGGATTGCTTACCGTCAACAAAAAATGGTATTATTTTGCATGCAGAAGCTGGTCACACCTACTTATCCTCGGTGGTCTTCTCAATCATCCAGGGGGCAATTTTGATGTTTCGAGCAGCATATTTGATGATATTATTCTTTCCTGCCATCACATTTGCTCCATTTGCCGATAGCTTTGGTCCAGAATTTAGGAAGACTTGGCTTCATCTCGTCCATCATACGCTAGAAAAAGCAGGGCCAGCATTCATAAAGTGGGGTCAGTGGGCAGCCACACGCCCAGACCTCTTTCCAAAAGACTTGTGCTTGGAGCTTACAAAACTGCACACTAAGGCACCTGCTCATAGCTTTGCATACAGCAAAGCTATTGTTGAGAAGGCATTTGGGCACAAACTTTCTGATCTCTTTGAGGTCTTCGAGGAGGTACCTGTAGCATCAGGAAGCATTGCCCAAGTACATAGAGCTACTATAAAGTTTCGGTATCCAGGGCAACGACTGAGAACACCACTTGAAGTTGCAGTGAAAGTTAGGCATCCCGGTGTGGGTGATTCAATCAAGAGGGATTTCATGATAATAAATACTATTGCTAGATTTTCAACCTTTATTCCTGGGCTAAGCTGGTTGAGACTGGATGAAAGTGTCCAGCAATTTGCAGTTTTCATGATGTCACAAGCTGATCTTTCCCGTGAAGCTGCTCATTTGAGTCGCTTTATCTATAATTTCAGTAGATGGAAGGATGTTTCTTTCCCGAGGCCCCTTTATCCACTTGTGCATCCTTCTGTCCTTGTGGAGACATTTGAACAAGGAGAAAGTATTGCTCATTATGTTGATGAACTTTATGGAAATGATCGTATTAAGAAAGATCTTGCAGACATTGGTACCCATGCCTTCTTAAAGATGCTTCTGGTATGATTCATATAAATTTTAATGAATTTCATGTGCTTGGTAACTAGTTTATACATTGCAGTTTCTATTGAACGAAACACAAATTTATATGTCGATCCTGAAGAGATTATTACTAAGGGAAAAAATCATGCTTTCAATGTCTTTAATGGTTTAAGTAACTATCTTAGTACACATATTAATTAATGGACCATTCCTGAAAGAAATATTCTAGATTAGCTCATCTAGTTAATTTCTTTTCTGATGCCTCATTAGCCTTTGGGATGAAAATAAATTCAGTAATTAGTAAATTTTTTGTTTCGTTTATTTTGTCTACCTCATGTATAACAGTGTATTTATTTATTTTCCATGGATTAGGTGGATAATTTTGTTCATGCTGATCTGCATCCTGGTAATATCCTTGTTCGGGTACTTCAAACCAAACGTGTGGCAAAGAAATTGTTTCGACCGAAGCCCCATGTTATTTTCCTTGATGTGGGAATGACTGCTGAGCTCTCTAAAAGTGATCGTGCTAACTTACTGGAGTTCTTTAAGGCTGTAGCTCTCCGAGATGGTCGGACTGCTGCAAAGTGCACATTGAGGTTATCACAGAAACAAAACTGTCCAAATCCCAAGGCCTTTATAGAGGTAAATCACATGATATTTTAATATATATATCTTAAATAGCCATGATACATGCCTGAAAATGGTATGTGCTAGGGCTGCGTTTGGTACGGGAATATTGAGAGAACTTTTGTTCTCGAGAACTAATTGATGTGATAGAAAAGTTTGGGTTGGTGTTTGGATGAAAAAGTGTAATGATGGGAATTTAAAAAGTTGATTTGATAGATAAGTTTTAGTAGGTACAACAACAACAACAAAGCCTTATCCCACTAGGTGGGGTCGGCTACATGGATCATACGACGCTATTCCGCTCTATTCGTTGATCCATGTTCATGAGATTCGACAGGGTTTTACGCTGGCTGTTGGGGCCTAACACAACCCTCCTCCTTTATCCAGGCTTGGGACCGGCTATAAGTTTTAGTAGGTGTTCGGATAAAAAGTAAGAACTAAGAATATAATTTATTATTTTATTATTATATTATTATTTATTTGGATAAGTTTTAGTAGATGTTTGGATAATTATTATATTATTATTTATTTGATTAAATATTTTAAATATTATTAATATTATAATTTTAAATATTATAGAAATCTAAATATCCAAATATACTATATTTTTTTTATTAAAATAATTGAACTTTTTATTATAAAATATTTTAGAATTATTATAACGTGAACTTTTAATTAATTACATTTAAACTTTTATTTAATAAGATGACCAATTGTGTTAATAAATAATTAAATTATATATACTTATATGACATAATAATTAAAAAATGGATGAAAGAAAAAAAAAGGTCAAAGTCAAAAATTGCGGCTGCCCAGAAGAAAAAAAAAGAAATGTTCTTGCCTTCGGCAAGAACTTTCAGCCGAAAGCAAGAACATTTGACGAAAACATTTCCTAAAATGTTCTCGTCAAACTCACGTGATTTTTATTCCCGTCACGTAAGGTGTTTGGTCCCAAACCAAACACTGCCTAGAAGTATAAGAAATAGTATATGGAAAATGTGAATTTAGATGTACATTTGGTCATGTAATGTAATCTTTAATAAATGATATCTAGTTCATTGTGATCACTTATGTTAATTACTTCATTGAAGTACAACTTTCGCTTATTTGCTAATCCTTATTTCTAACATTAGGAGTTGGAGAGGACATTCACCTTTTGGGGTACCCCTGAAGGTGACATCTTTCATCCTGTTGAGTGCATGCACCAGTTGCTTGAGCAAGTTCGACGACACCGGGTTAACGTTGATGGAAACATTTGCACTGTGTTGGTGACCATTCTGGTTCTTGAGGTAAGCTTTATTATTCTCAAAATTCTTGTCTACAGTTATACAAGTAGGAACTATGCTAACTTGGAGTTGTGTTTTTGTCTTTTTGAGGGAGAAGATGATGACTACTAAGATTGGATAGTTGTCCCTTTTATATTAAAATTTTGAATCCTTGGAAATTTATAAGTGTATGTAAAATCAAATTCCAAAAAAAGAGACAAGGCCCAAAGGTGAAGAAAAGGAGAGGCCATTCATGGGTGTGGATCCCCTCTGTACAAAGCCATCCACCCCCTCCTCCCTCCTCAATTGTGCTACACAATATTTTCCACATAAGCTCTCTCCTTGAAGAGGCGTGGCGCTGTATCCCAAAGTCTATGTGACTGTTAGGGATTTCATTCATGTTTGTCTCCATCCGTGGTTACTTAATGCCCCGACACCACTAAGTGAACACCTTAAAAGCATCACCTGCGGATGGGACAGCAATGCATGGAACTATGTTGGAAGAAAAAGAAAAAGTTCACATGGAACTTCTTAATAACTCGCAATGCATAATATTTGCTCATCCTAGTTGTCTGTAACTATGTATTCAAAATTTAGAAGGCTGGCCAAAAACATTTTGATTGGTTGATAACTAACATGGTAGGCCTAGGCAAACACAGAGTCACACGCTGTGTTGTCACCCAATTTTAACATTGAGCACACCTACACCATACAACAACAACAACAACAAAGCCTTATCCCACTAGGTGGGGTCGGCTACATGGATCATACGACGCCATTTCGCTCTATTCGTTGATCCATGTTCATGAGATTCGATAGGGTTTTACGCTGGCTGTCGGGGCCTAACACAACCCTCCTCCTTTATCCGGGCTTGGGACCGGCTATAAAACATAGGCGGAGTTAAAGAAGACTGCGCACAACCCATGATTGATATAATTGTTATTAGAAATATTGGGAGAGGAAAATTTACATAATAAAAGGATTTGCAGCTTAAATGTTGCTTATCAACAATTTCAAACCTGATTTGTTCAGATGATGAAGAAAATTTCTCGGTAAATAAATTGGAAATGTTGGGCAAATCTACCTTGGATACTTTGGATAGTTGCCTGAATGGAGATAGCCAATCTGGTTCCATAAATATAGAATATACATTGTATACCCGTGGTACTTGAAAGACGGATGTACCAACTGATTTATACGCTCTTTGATGAATGGATAAAGCTATTAGTTGTCTGGAGAAAGAAAATTTCTTAACTAGATCTTGCTTCAGAAGGCTTCACTGAGTCATTAGAGTGAAAAGTTAGTGATGGGCATAATTAGCTTCTGGTTACATTTATCTTGTCCACTTTAGAATGACAAGTCTTTTTGCTTGTCACTTTAGGTGGTAGGTTATCATCTTCCTTGTTTATCTGTGGGTATTTGAACCCCATGTCCCTCTGCAGGGGAGGTGTTGTTGGATGAATCCTTTTATTGTTTCAACTTTAAGGACATCTAGTTTTTAGGTTTAGCTTAGTTTTATGACTTCGCATCATCTAGTGCATTCATTTTTGTTAAATGGGATTGTATTATTATATTCTTATTTCTTAGCATAAGAAAGTTGAATGTGTCGTACAAGTTGAATCATACATAGTACAGGCTGCAGTAGGTAGCATTTATAATGTACATACGATTTTTCATGCGATTATGTATATTTGACGCCATACTTTATCTAGATGTACTTGTAGATGCTATTGGAAGCTAGGATACTTTTGAATGTCTTGAAATGGACGAAGTTCTGCGATAGTAGCTGAGCTATTGGCAACATTTTCCTAGTCGAGCTTGGTTGCCAACCTAGTTACCACGGATTCCATCTCTTTGGATTACATATTTCTTGCTTGAAACTGTAAATATATCAAAATGTTTTTATAAGTTGCTTCATATATCTTTTTTTCTTGATGCTTTTCTTATATCTAAGCAATGCCATTCCTGTCCACACTATGTATTACGTGATTTATACAAATATACTATGTTGTGTTCATTTCTGACATTATTCCATTTCTCTCCAGGGCTGGCAGCGCAAGCTCGATGCTAACTTCGATATTATGGAAACACTGAAAACTTTACTAGTTAAAGAAGACTGCGTACAACCCATTGATTATTTTTTCTCATAAACAATTTTGACAGAGTGAGTACTTCAAAATTCGAGGTATCTTTTCTGGTACATTATATTGCAAGCCATGGCGTTCACCTGTTTTCCTCTGGGTACGCATCTTGATTTTTCTTCCTCTTCCAACGTGTATATATTGAATTTGACGGACAGAATTGTAGTCCAATTCTTTGACAATGAAGCAAGCTTTTACATTTTATTACCAAAGGCTGTAGTCAACTACAATGAAACGGCGTATGTTTCTTTCACTTCTTTACTTGGAAAGCTCTCTTTCCAGTTTCCTCGTGGGAACACAAATACAAGTCCTCTGCAATGTTTACTCCTGCTGTCGGAGTTGTAATCAGGCTGTTGCGGTCTCCCAGTCTCATTTTCCTGTCGGTATTCTCCTAAAACGTTTGGAAGACACTGACTTGTTGATTAATGTCTCGACTGCTGGAATGGGAATGTTATTTTCCAAAGGCACATCAACGTTGTACTACTTTGAAGATTGACTCTCATTTGAATTTTTGTAAAAAGAGTAAGTCATATGATTGAATTCTACAATTGTCTTCGGGGTTGTTATCAGAGTAATTCGACTTAAAGTTTAAGGGTTAAGGGTAATTATTCTTCTAATGATAGTTATTTGAAATTATTTAATTTCAATTCTTAATTATGTTGGTTTACAACTCCGCCTATATTTTATAGCCGGTCCCAAGCCCGGATAAAGGAGGAGGGTTGTGTTAGGCCCCGACAGCCAACATAAAATCCTGTCGAATCTTATGAACATGGATCAACGAATAGCTTCTATGATCCATATAGCCGACCTCACCTAGTGGGATAAGGCTTTGTTGTTGTTGTTGTCTTAATTATGTTGGTTTACCAATTGAGTCAGATTAAAAGCTTGACACTGTATTCTTTGGGATGCAAATGTCAGTTGTTTCAGCATTATTTGGAGTAACTATCACTTGATTTTCTACTTTAAGTGAAAGTAAATAATAATTTTCATGCAAATAGATTTGTCTATTAGCATAATAGTGACATGACATTTGCCACATCTCCATAATTAATTATTGATGGGGTGACGCAAATGTTACTTCTTTTTTTTAAAAAAGTCGAGACCTCAATAATGAGAACATGATTTGATCGCTTGCAGAAGAACTTCGTAAATGTTAAATGACCAAAATATCTAAAACAAAATACTTGATTTGTTTCTGTAAACTAGGGGTAAGCAATCCTATCTAATCAATGAAATCACAAATGGAGTCATGTCAAATTTAAATTAAATCGTTATCAGCTTATCTTATCTTAAATGTCACTGTATTTTCATATATTTAAATAAAAAATTCAGAGGGGCTCGTGTGTACTGTGTAGTATATTTCTATTTTTTCCCTTAACTTTCCTATACAATATCACACATAAATAAAAAGGAAAATTGGATTTGGGGGTTGGGCAAGGCCCAAGCTTCGTTCCGTTCTGTTAGCTCAGTCCACTGCTTTCCAAAGTTCAATGACAACACTCGAACAAGTTACTCCCAAGATGTAAATTACAATATATTAACAACTTTGAGTAGTTTTAAAAGCATGAAATAAAATAAAAGGCCAAATTCTAAAAAGTAAGGCGGCCGAAGTATATATTATAACTTTGGGATAGGATTCTTCAGCCATTGTGATAACAAATAAAGGGATGGTTGGTTTAACCAACCATGATTAGCTCAATTGATTAGTAAAGTTGAATCCAAGCGACTGAGGTGCTAGTAACTTCGGAATTTTTTTTCAATTTTGAATTAGTCGGGTGTTAATAATTTTAGACATCGAAAATCTATTGTAAACTCGAGTTGACATAAAAAAAATTGTTGGTTCGCTCAATTTGCTGTAACTTAAAAATTGTTTTGGAAAAAATAGCTGTAACTTTTTTACTTGAGCACCATTTAAGTTTGTTATTAGTATGAGATATAGCGATACAAGATTAGGACATATTTCAATTAAAAGTTTGGTTAAAATTCTCATAAATTGATGTTGAAGAATGAGTGGTTTCTGGGGTATATATCTTGAGAGGAGATTCTGTCGATAAATGAAGTGGGGGATTACATGTCAGACAAAAGTACAAGACCCCAGTTATGAGTTTAGGTTATATGAGCTGGCATGGCAGCATCCTTTACATTGCATGCTCGATATATCTTAATTATTTTCTCTATCATTTTGAAGGACACTTCACTAGTAACAAACGAAGTTGCTGAAGGAAATCTTTGTTGTCCACCTTCATCAGTTCTCTCCTTAGTTTCTTTTTTTTAATACAAATGGAGACTCAGTCCTTATAAAAGAAAAGATGAATAAAAAAATAAAGTAGCAAGATAAATTTCACCGAGCTCAAAAGTTCTTATGGAATAAGTCGAGAGGTCGTCTTGGTTTTAGTTTTCATATCTTTTTTGGGTGAAATTTTCATATCATTACTTACTCATAGAAGTGTGTTAGGAAACCTTTTTGTTGTAGTGATCAAGTCTAAAGACCACTTTGATAGTGCCTTCTGTGTGTGGGTGTGTCAGTGTGTGTGTTGTATTGGAGCCTTTTCCGGCAATGATTGATTCACTTTCCTGGGAGAGGAGTGTTCTCTGTTGGCATTCACTGAACATTAATAATGATCTGCTAAAAGTTAACATATATATTTTTATAATATTCCCTGTTCTAATCGTCATTGTTGTTAAACTAATAATGGTGTTTTCCTTCGATTGTCCACTACTGAATCTGTTGTGCAGTCCACAATATGTGAGAAATGATTCATGTTCAGTCTTTCTGGATGAAATTGGAAGGTAGTAGCAAGGAGTTCAAAATTCTTCTCTGAACAGAGGTGTTCAGTCTGCTGTTGTTCCATTGAGTATTGATCATCAAAGGGCGATCCAAAATGACTGGACCAAAATGATTGATTGGATGACTGTTTACCAAATGCTAGAATTCCTCCAATGCATACTTGTCTTCTCACCCTGCCTACTGGTATCTGAGCTTACTGCCTCTGGTTGTTGCACACAGCCTAGACCTTGGCAAAAGATCTGTCAAGGACCACCTTTGTCCTTTGGCAAAGACACAAAATCAACTGTGAGTTTACACACCACCGTGCAGGAAACCACCCTGGGGAAAGTAGAGGAGACCCCTTTTGCCATTCCCATGCCAAGGCTGCTGCACTGATGCAAAAGCAAGGAACAAGATAAAGGTTGGTGCAAAAAATGCCAACCTCATGCATGTGAACTCCTCTTGACAGTTGCACCACTCACCACCACCCAAAACCACATAGCAGTAGCACGATTTTGGAAGATATATCTTTTTTTTTTTCAATCCCACACAGCTCTTAAAAGCCCTTTTGTTTTCTCTTGATCTCCATCTTTGTTATATAAGCTTCTCATTTGTTTATTAACCATATCAAAGCCCATTTTTCTATGATAAAAGAAGACAAACAGTTCACCAAATTTGTATCATGCGTGGGCTTGGAAATATGTAAGCTTCCGCATTTTCCAAAACTCACTCGCAGATCTATGACATGGTTGTCTCCCGGTAAAAGCTAAATCCCCCTGGCTTTTTGTAGATACGTTCATTAGGATTTAGGGGAAACATTTTTTTTGGTTTGGTATAATTTTTGGAGGGTTCTCTGGGGCTCTTACCAAAGTTTTTTTTAAATACTCATAGCTATCTATTAATGAAGCTGTTACAAAAGATTAAGCAGCGGATTCTGTTCATTACACTGTCAAGTCACTGGGTCTTCTCAAATTACTTTTGCACTTGTCCTCTAGTTCTGATTTGTTATTCTTGTAGGCCCTTACCGAGTGTCTGCAATCCCTTGTGTTTATGTGGGTTTGAGAATAAGGAAAGAAGAAACAAGGTGGTGCCTGCTCATTGGATCCGCTGGACAGAGAAAATAAAAATGAACTAGCCATGGTGACGGTGTGGCCTCCAAGGTGTGAGAGGTCTATGTTAATCTTTTTACCAATGTTAGGCCAAAGCCAACCCTTCCATGTGACTACTTTTCATTTTTATTTTCTGTTCTCCATGCTGACATAAAATGTGTAAAACTTTCTCTATCTTTTTTTTTTCTCCTCTTACTCTTTGCTTCCATCTTTAGAGCTCTATGTTTTGTGTTTTTAGGCCTTTGCTCTTTTGTCTCTTGTAAAGTGGATCATTTTACTTTCAAGCTACACACAGAACCTCAGGTAGAGTTGTCTAGCTTTTGCAATAGGCCCTAATGATGAAGGGGCTCTGACCATGTGAACCTGTTTCATGGTCTTTTGGTCACTAACTAGGCTGAGAGGTGTTTTTTTCCACAAAGGTTGGTAGGGTCTCTTTGGTTATTAAAATATTTCCATGGTCTATCTTTCATTTGATCTAATTTCTCAATCTCCTTTTGCTTTTTGGTGCTGTGAGAAGTCCTAACATGTGATGTCTGAATACCAAGTTGAAAGACCTTGTCAATTGTCATGATAACATACAACAACACAGCACTAGTGAGTCAAATCAGACTGTACTACTTCCTTTTAATAGGATATATCAGAATTATGTAACAATCAATACTTAGATAATTCAATTAAGTGAACAAAATTTATCTTGATGCCAAATTTTATAGTTGGTAAATTAGTTAAATAATTAATCTCTTTAAAAGCATAATAATTTGTTGGCCTTACACATCCCTGCACTACAAAGTTTGTGTAAGTTATTTCCAAGTCTGTGAGATCTGTTTTTTGAGGTAAAACAAGAGACTAAGGTTGAGACCTGATTTCCAAGTCTATGACACCTGATTTCCGAGAAAGATCAGAAGTTTGTGAACAATACTAAGGTTGAGTTTCTAAATGAAACGTTTTGTCTTGCTTTCTTAAAATGATAATCTGTTTTTTTATTAGTCTAACATTTGGTAAAAAAGTTGAACTTGCTTTTTTTTATTTAAAATTAACTATGAGAGGCAACCAATTTTAAACTTTTTGAAAAGGAAAACAATGGATATTGAAAAGTAAGGATTCACCAAAGCAAGTTCTCTTTGTTCATGAAACCCAACCTACGTCGAGTAAGGCACTGGCTGCACAGTAGCACAGAATTCAGAGACCGACCAGGATACCTTGAATCTCTCTCTCTCCCCCACCCTAATTTCGAGGGCTGCAGAGACCTTTTACCCTTCCAAATCCCAAGCCATGAGTCATGCAACTTTTAAAAATATCCATGTATTTCTTTTCTTTTTCTTTTTTTTATATTCACTCAAGAATTATCATATGATTAATTCGAAATTGAAGTGAATGAGCAGATATTTTCTTGACTAAAATGATAATTTCAGGGATCGATTGTAGAGTTATTAACACTCGTCGAAGCATTTACGACACAATTCTACTACTCGCGTCAACCGATCTTAATTTTGTTTCTTTTCTTTTTCAGCAATTATTTTCGCACATTTTTATTATCACGTTCATTCTTTATTAGAGAAGTTAACTTTGATATTTTAAAATTATTAATAGTTAATTAATTGGATCAAAATTAAGTATTTTTTTTGTCGGTTCACAATGTCTGAAAAGCGATGCCGATGCACTACAAACACTGTTCACATGTTAGAGATTAACTCACCATCGAGCTCAACTAATTCAGGTAGAGGCGTCCCGTGTGACAAGTGAAACTTCCAATAGAAGTATTATTATTATTAATTCGAACTCGAAACTTTACTTAAGTAAAGAGGAGTCTCTTTTTTTAACAATTACCTCTCCACCTCCGACTTTAATTTCTCAAATTATGCTTTCTTTCGATTACGTTGGAAGACTTAAAATATAATGGGCAGGTAACTTCATCCTACCCTCTTTCCCCTCTCATTTGCTAAAAATCGGCTTTCATTCTCATTTGATCAAATTAGTTTCCAAATATTTCATTATAATTCTTTCTTACACAGACAACAAAACAAGCTGGCCTTACATCTCCCAAAGCAACAACAAAAATCTTGGACCATGTCTGAAAATATCAACAAAATTTAATGCTTTGCCCAAACACCTGTTAAAATGTATAATTTATTATTATAAGATTAAAATGTCAACTACTATTTCGTCAAAAATTAAAGCCGTTTATCCCAGACAAAACATTTGTCCCCCCTGCAACAGAGAACAACTGCAATTCAATTCCTCCTATTGGCTTTTATTTAGTTGTCAGTGGACACGGCTATGTACCAGCACACATGATCTATAACCACATTGCATAGTACTGTAGAGATTAGCTCGAACTCGAACTTAGTAAATATGTTGATTGTCGAAAATATAAGATATATTTAAATTAAATTGATCTTGTTTAATGAACTATAAAAGTTATTATATTACTCTCAAGAAGGACTATATTAGAAAAAAAATTAAAATCCTTATTGGTAGAAAATAAACAATTTTCAGAGAAGAGGACGATAAAAAGAAATGGAGAATTAGGAATGAGAGAGAAAGAGAGGAGGATGGAATGGATGGGTACAATGAGTGTGAAAAACTTTGGTCTGAAGGGCAGTTTAGAGTCAGGTAGAAAATGACAATACCTACTGGACAAAGAAACAATGCTTACTTTCTCTCTCTCCCTTCACCAACTGACCAACCTACTCCAAAGTCCAAACTCCATCTCTCTCTCCCTCTCTGAATAAAATAAATATGAAATATTAACTGTCAGTATGTATTGTGAAGAAATAGCATGCTTAGTTTTTTTGAGTTGAAAATAACATCTTTGTTTCCCTCCAAGCTTGAATATATGTCTTTTCTGTACCTCTCATTTTCATATCTTCTCTCTTTACTTTAGTGAATCAAATAGATAATTTCACCTGAAGAGGCAAAAAGAAAATAAGAAAAGACAACAACAAGATGGAAAAAATTGTTCTTTCCATGCATCTATGTTTTTTTCTCTTCTTTTCTTTTACTTTACTTTCAAATTTAATCTATTATTTTATTAAAAAATTACCAACTTTAAATTTATTTATAATGTTACTATTTGTAGCAAGATGGTTAAATGAGGACTTAGACAATATTGAATGCTGTGTCACAAAGTTTATTCTTTTAATTCGTTAGATCTAAATATAATATTATGTTGGATATATAATTTAACTTCCGATGGACTTTAATTAATGTCATAGTCACATAAAAATAAAGTAATAAAATATTATTTTCTATCATTTGAAATTTTTTAAAGTTTGTGATAGGTGATGCACTGATGCACCACACTCAATAATTATTATGTCAATATTTTATAATTTTCCAACAAAAAAATGCTGATGCAAGCTAAGTATATAATTAGTTTAATTATTTATGATTCTACATAACAAAACTTAATTAAATGAGATTCATAATAGAAATGGCCATAATTCACCTTTGTCTAATAATATGTTTTTTGTTTTTATCTCTCTCTCTCTATATATATTGGTGTGTGTCTAATAGTTAAAAACTCAAATTAGGTGAGAATGGTGTTTCTTTAGCTTACCCACATCTTTATCTCCTTCCTTTCCTCCTCATGTAACCTCTTCCTTTCAAAAAGAGCAGGAGAAAAAGTGACATGACACCCTAAGAACAGAAAAAAAAGAAGCCATTTTTTTTCCACTCATCATCTCCTCCTCATTCATTCCTCACATAATCAAAGATTCCACCTTTCTACCCTTTTTAGCCTCTTCTCATCTGTTTCAGCAACTGCAGCAGTAGCAGCAATAGCAGAAGAAATGAGACCACTACGTCCCTCTGGTACTACTACATTGCCGCTTGCTATCTTCCTTCTTTCCATAGCCGCACTGGCGACCATTTTGGCTGATGGAGCCGCCCCTGAACTGTACTCGGACGACCAGCAGCCGTTAAACCCAGGTGACTTCACCTCCCCCTCAGCTGCAGCGGCGACGATGTCCCCCAACACAGTCCCGGCCTTCCCCGTTGCCCAGGCCGCCAATCAAAGCGCCACTTGTCGGCTGGACCTCTCCGACGAGCTCTTCGGCGGCGTGGGCGATGCCTGCGTCCGCGGCGGCCTCGACCGCAGCCGCTGCTGCCCGGTGCTCGCCGCGTGGCTCTTCGCGGCTCACGCCCGCTCCGCGCTCGAGCTCCACCCTCAGGCTACGGCGGGGGCCGCGGCCGGAATGTTACCCGACGACGACGCGGAGCCCATGATGCCCGACGACAACCAGCGGTGCGTGGACTCGCTTCAGAGCGCGCTGGAGAGGCGGGACATCCGGCTGCCGCGTCCGAATGCGACCTGCGACACGGTGCTCTGCTTCTGCGGCATTCGGCTCCACCAGATTGGCTCCCTCCAATGTCCGGCGGCGTTCAACGTCAGCGCCGTCGCAGTTGGCGGCGGAGGTGGTAACGCCACGCGCAATGCGACGCCGACGGCGGCCGTCCTGCAGCTGGAGCACGATTGCAGGAATGCGTCCTACGCCGGGTGCACCCGCTGCCTCCGTTCACTAGACAAGGTTCGTTACATCACTTTACATTATTAGTCCACTGATTCGTTCCTCAATCAAATTTCCCATTTTGAGCTGTTTTGTGAGAAGGAATTAATTGACTCATCTTATTCTGGATCCTTCTTCTATTTCCCTTCCTAAATATGTTTCTTTTACAGTAGTTGCAATCTTCTTTCTCATTTTTGAAACATTTGAGATAGCAATCTTTCTTTTATGATCTCTGAAAAAAAATTGAGTGTTAGGCAGTTGGAATGAGCAATTGGAATCTGTTCATCCTCCAAAATTCAGAATCTTTCTGTAGACGAAGAATCTTTTAAGTTCAGATTAGGAATCTGATAAGTAGGATCTTGAGGAGACCCTGAAATTTAAACTATAAGAGGGCGTTTTTCTAAAGGTAATCTTTGTAGATTAATAGGTAATATTGTATTAAATTACCTGAGTCAACCACATTATCTTGTTCACTTGTGATAGGTAACGAATAATCTGCATTGTCCAGGCAATCCACATTGTCTGGCAATGCAGATTGCCTATGGGAGGGTAGGCAATCCACATTACCACCTGAGTTGCAATCTTTTAAATTTTATTTTTCACATTTGTCCTTTACAGTTTTATTTAAATAAATTATAAAACACATTGAATCAATTATAATAATAATTAAATAAATTATAAAATTAATTAAATAAATATTATAATTATTATGACTATATTATTATCATATTTTAAAAATATATTAATTATTTTATAAATTTTAATTTTATGGATGAGAATATATATTTGTGATTTAATTTTACGAAGTTAAAATTAATTTATATATCTAAACATAATTCTTTTTATTAGGGGTATATTGATAAAAATTGTATATTAACTCATAAATCTGTATTTTCTTATAAATAACTAATATGAATTGCCTTATAGACTACTTATGCATACTAAACAAGGTAATGTACATTGTTGACAATTTAACAAGTGATAATATTTTTAAAAGGCAATCTACATTGCTAGGTAATGTTGAATGGTAATACAGTGAACGCACCCTAAGATCTAAGCAGTGTGAAGTTTTGTACAGCATCTTTCTTGTTCAATGATGTATTTTGTCAGAATTCGAACTCCAGACTAGTAGCTCCGTCTTCTTCTTCTACATTTGTCTTAATTTAAGCAGCTCAAGTCAAGTCATAACATGGGAGTAATTAAAATAAGATGTGAAATATAGAGGAGAATAAGGTACATAACATCCTAAGCGCAATAAATGAAGGTGCAATTTGCATGCATGCAATGCAACCTCTTCTTCTACTTCGATGCTGCCTGCATGCAGGGCCGCGCCTGCGTATTAAATGCCTCATACCTCCACCCACCTGTAGCAATAAATACTATTCACGAACACTATCGAACGCTGTTGCATGATGCTTCCATGCAGTTTCTTATCTTATCTGCATAGTGTAAAACTCGGATGAGATTTCGGTACTGATCGGATCCACTTGTTTCGGTTGTGCTGATGAATGCATGAATCTGATGGAATCATAACTGTGCTTGACATGTTGACATTGGGTGTCCTGCAGCTGAAGCTCCACAATGGTGTCGGGAGTGGCGGCGGCACTGGCAGTGATCGGGCGGTGAGGATGTTCGGACGGGACTGCCAGCTGATGGGGCTGACTTGGCTGCTGGCCAAGAACAAGACGGCCTACATTCCGACCGTTTCCGCTGTCCTGCGTGCCATACTGTACAGCGCTCGCCCGGCAACCAGGGATGGTTCCAACTATAAATGCAGTCCTGATCAAGAGAACATGCCACTGGCCGTCGATTCCCTCCAGTTTCAGAACCTGGAGGATTCCTCTTCTTCCGGTCGCCTTTCCTCCTCCGGATTGTTCACTCGTATTCTTTCATCTGTCATCCTTCTATTTCTTCTCCCCACTGTTCTCTGGATGGGTTAGAGATGGTGATATAGTACTACAAAAACAAAATGATGAATAACTTCGCCCCTTCTTTGTGCACTCTCTGCCATGTAAATTTTGCAGAGGATTATTCTTTTTTTCTTCTTATGTAAGATGATATGTTATTATTATAGCTGAATTTTGACATGTTTTCAGGGGTACCAGCTTCTCATATTAAGAATCTCTATTGGTTTTACTTGGAAGCATAAAATTAGGAAGATAATCGAACTTGGCAACAGAAGAGAAAAGTAATGGAATCGAAGACCAATGTTCTATTGTTCTGGGCCATTTGGCTGGTTGAGCCTTGTCCGGGGCAAGCACCCAATGTTCTAATCATGATGATATTTTCACTTTGTCTTTGTCATTTTCTTTTGGATGCTCTAAGGATTTCAATGATAGAAAAGTGAGAATAAGATTGTTATTCTCGTGGCACCGTTTGATTTTAAATTCAATGTTCGATCGAATCCAAACTTGTTCCGCGGTTTTCTTGGACCCGAGAACATCTTCCGGTTGTGCAGTATCTTCTTATATATTATCAACCTGTTTATTAATGTTCCAGTACTGGTAGCATCTGCCTACTATTCCTTAAGCCAAACCCTCTTTTTTCTAGGCTCAGGCTCCCAGATACAAATTCTTGTTCCTTTCATATTTTAAGACTCTCCATGATTGTACCCAAAAATACTTTCCCGTAGACAATGAATTTAAGAAAAACCATCCAAGGTGGTGGTAAGTCATTGCATGTAAGCTCTAAATTTATCAGGTTCAATCATTATTTGTAGAACGTGTCTAATGGTATGCCCGTATGAAACGAACATGCGAATATTAGCATCCTACTAACCCAGCTGCATCAGGGTGTACAATTCATAGTCATATGGAGGCCACCGCTTTTTTTCTACGCTAACAATACTAGTGACATACTACATACATAGAAATCAGACACCATATGGTATACATCCTATCCAACACATTAAATCTGTGTCCCTTTCCATTAGAGTTTTGCAAATCGATGATAAGGTGAAACATAATACATATAAAGTAATGCATAATCGATAAATGATTAATCACGATTAGCTTTGGTTCTTTTTCTAATGACTTTTTTCTTTTCTAGTTTAATGATAGTGGCAAAATTTTAATTGTTAAGAATATAAAATCAATGATGTTGCTCTTAAATTTAACATGATATCGCCCTGAGTTCAAACTTCGTTAAGTTCTTATTAAAAAAAATTTTCCCTTTGTTATTCACGTGGCGGGTTGGACTAAACTAAAATTATTAATAGTCTACACGTGAGGAGGAGTGTTAAAAATATAAAATGTTACTCTTAAGTTTTTAAAAAAACTGGTTAGCATATCAAATTCAATACTAATATCATATATTCACAACATTCTCTTCTCATAAAGACCTGCCAGCAAACATCACATGAAGGAATCACAATTCAAATTTATAATAACAAAAAAAATTCACCCAAACATTGACTTCATCTCAGAGACGAATTCAGGATAATGCTGCACAGCTTACTACGAGCAACAACATGCTGTTCTGATGGAATATCATTTCCATATGTAATGTGAGCTCCTTACTCATCTACATTGGTGGTTGATTTCCACATATATCCACATGCCAAACTCAGCTCAAGGCTTCTCCATCTTACATTTCGTGCTCTGTGATATTTGAGTCTCAACAACATTAAATGTAAATCAATATAGAAAAACTGGAACTAGAAAGATAAAATTTACAAGCAAAATATAACAATATACCTTTGAACCTTTTTTACAATCACGGTGATTGTGTTGCTTACAAATATAACACTTTTGGTTGTTCTTAGGCTTCTTATTTGGTAGAGTTTTTTCCTTTGCTTCTTCAAAATTCGGCACGCGTTGATATTTGCGCTTACCTTTACATGAATTCACTCCTGCCGTGCACGCTCTAGCCTTTGCAAACTCACGGTACTCCTCTTCTTTTTCAAGGTGGTGTGCAACATCATTCAAGGTCTCAATGTTCATGTCATGCATTAGGTGGTTCCTCAAATAATCCCAACTCTGAGGTAAGGAATATAAGACAGTTTTAACTTGTTCCCAATCTGACAAAATTCCTCCTACATCCTTTATCTCTGTTATCATGTCTGACATGTGCTTCAAATGTATCTTCATGTTATGATGAGGGCGCATCTTATAATTCTTAAACTTAAAATAGAGATATCTAAGCTTGATGCAGGAAGTAGCACCAAATTTCTCTTTAAGTGCAAACCACATTTCCATTGTAGTATCATATTTTTTAAAGTCTGTCATGATATCATTACTCATACTACTCAGCAATATCATACGAGCCATAGAATTCATTTGTTGCCAAGTATCATAAGTTTCATGATCCTTTTTATGCTCAGTCACATTGTTTCTCTCGAACTCTTCCATGGTAACATTCAAAGCCTTGAAAATTGCTTGTTCTTTCAGTATATCTTGTATCTTCTTGCTCCAAATTTCATAATTGTTTCCATTCAATTTGTCATCCTTATTAAACATGGCGCCAACATTTTCTGTGATAGAAAACATCATTGTAGAGTACTGCACAAAAAATACACATGTTAATGTCTAGTTTAGTACATTTAATTTAACATTTGTTTTAGTTTACACAACACATTTGATTCAGAATATTGCACAAACTAAAGCTGTAACCCAAACAATTAAATCCCACTAGTGAAGTGAACTTTTTTATTTTGTTATTTTCCTATGTTTTTGCATATGCATACATAAACGAGACATGGATTTTATGTGAAACGTATAGGATATATTTGTACAACGTAGGACATACCCAAACAATTTCTTGCTGAGTAGGAAAAAAGGTCAGGTTTTAACGATTCATTTTTCACTTTTGTTCCAATAAGACATTCTTAGGAAAAAGTGATTGAGCATAGATTGAGAATGGAGACTAGTATTTCTGAGAGACAATTTGGGTTCATGCCAGGAAGATTCACTACAGAGGCGATTTATTTACTAAGGGGGATGATGGAGAAGTATCGAAGTAGGAGAAGAGACTTACATATGGCTTTCATTGACTTAGAGAAGGCGTATGATCGGGTACCAAGGGATGTACTTTGGAAAGCCTTGCAAAAGAAGACGGTGAATGTTGCCTACATTAAGGTAATACAAGATATGTACGATGGGGCATTGACTAGGGTTAGGACACCCGGAGGTGAGACAAATGAATTTCCTATAGGAATTGGCCTACATCAAGGATCAGCTTTAAGCCCGTATCTATTTAACTTAGTTATCGATGCTATAACCGAGAGTATCACAGAGGAGGTACCTAAGTGCATGCTATTTGCGGATGATATAGTACTTTTAGCGGATTCAAGAGAAGAGATTAATACAAAATTGGAAATATGAAGAAATACGTTGGAGTAAAAGGGTTTTCGTTTAAGTAGGAATAAAACAGAATATATGCATAGCAATTTCACAAATAAACAACTTAGAGACGATTTGAAAGTTAGGTTAGGGGAGGATATAATTCCTCAAGTGACAAAGTTTAAATATTTAGGATCAATTGTAAGACAAGATGGTGAGATTGATGACGATGTTAATCATAGAATTCAAGCTGGTTGGTGTAAGTGGAGGAAAGCCACTGGAGTTCTTTGTGATAGAAAGGTACCCAATAAAGTTAAAGGAAAATTCTATCGTACTGCTATAAGGCCAGCAGTGTTATATGGTAGTGAATGTTGGGCTATGAAGGGACAACATGAACGTAAAGTGGGGATAGCCGAAATGAGGATGTTGAGATGGATGTGTGGTCATACAAGATTAGATAAGATTAGGAATGACCATATACGTGAACGAGTCGGAGTGGCTCCTATTAGTGAGAAAATGGTAGAGAATCGTTAAAGATGGTTTGGTCATGTTCAGAGAAGACCATTAGATGCGCCAGTAAGAAGAGTAGATCAAATAATCTGGAGTCCGATTAAAAGAGGGAGAGGGAGGCCAAGGCGGACACTTGGCGAACTAATAGAGCAAGATCTATTGGTGAATAATATACCGAAAGGTTTGGTTACTAATAGAGCGGAATGGCGTCGTATGATCCATGTAGCCGACCCCACCTAGTGGGATAAGGCTTTGTTGTTGTTGTTGTTGTTCCAATAAGACATTCTTAATAATGCCTTGAGTCTTACCTAAACCCTTAGAGCGCCCATCATATACAAGGGTCTCGCCACTCGGACAACGAGCCTAAGGAGGGTCTGGGGGATCTAGAGACATTCCTCTGCAGGGGCTCGAGGGCGGAGCCCCCGAAACTTAAACGGTTTTAGAGTTTTTGTTTCATATTTTCTATGGTAATTTCCTATATAAACTCCATGACAGGTTATTTCATATCCTTGTCAATAGATGATACATTTTTATTATCAAATTACTCAAATAAATATAGATTATTTCATCTAAGAAGTATCTAATCAATATGATGATGAATTATAATCATTAAATTAATTAAATGATAAGAAATAAACGTTCTACACGGAGGTGTAGCACGGATTGCTCTACATGCTCATTAACTTCTAAATAAATAGACATTTTATGGTGCGACAGAAAAGTGGCCATGGAGGAATACCAAGAAAAAAGTCATTATAAAAACAAAAGTGAACACAGCAATAAGCAACACATAAATTGCATTGTTCATTCTCCTGCAGAATTATCATAAATATTCCTGTTGCTAAAGTAAATGGACAGAATTGTACATTCTTGATTGGTAATCTGAAAGCTCATCCAACAAAGGAAGAAATCGTAACTCAGTTTCCTGATATGCTGATGAGGCGCCCAGAAGTAAAATTTTGTGCAGCCAACAAAAGATAGGTCTATAAACAATCTCACTTATAGGACCTATAGATAGATAATAGTATTATTGAAAACTCAACTGATCTAATTTTTATATGGGCACATTTTTTGTGAGGTAATTAATCAGAAAAAAGAATGCAAATCAACAAGTTCGGATTTATCTGTTGCATAATTTTTTCTTTCAATAAACAATTTTTTTAGATCTTTTTCTTTTAAGTCCAATATGACAAAATTGCAATGCAAAACCCAGATAAATGCCGTAACTATATATGCGTTTTTAAAGTAAAAGAGGACGAATGTTACCAGTGCCACATTACAACAAGATATGGTTGTTCCGGTTGTTTAGTAAAAACATAGTTAAGTCATCATTATCGCTATAACTCCCAAAACAGAAATCACATGGTCTCCAAAGTTGTGAAGTGTTTGAACTGAAACAAAGGTCGTAAAAAATTATGTAAAATTTCCGAGTCTGTTCTATGCAATTTCAACAATGGAACAAAAATGGCGAAAGGGATTTGGAGTTACCGTACCGAAAAACTTCGTCGAGCGGTGGGCTAAATCAGGAATCAGGAACTCGTTGAAACAGCTGACGACGAAAATGTTCAGACTCAGCTGGATCTTCGTTCTTCTGCAGTTCTGACTCGCATCCACAGAGCGAGTTCTTCTTTCTCTCTCCTTTTGTGCTTCCGTGCCGCCGTGCGTGTGTTTTGGACTTGGAGGCTGGAGCAGACGAACTGGAACGTTTCTCGGTTTCATTTTTTTATTGAATAATAACCTACTTTTTATGGGTTATGGGCTCCCCATAATCCATTACCACTGGGGCCCAGAATAAATGCAGTAATTATTTATATAAAATAATAAATGAAAAAGGCATAAAACCCACAAAATAAATAAATAAAAGGGAGATGAAATTCATCACGAGAATCCTACCGAAAAAAATTCGTTAATACCAGGGAAATTCTAACTCGACGAATTAATTTTCGTTGCAAAATTATAAAAATGGAAAATAAAATATTGGAATACTACTTGCAACGCCCCCGTATTGTCATGAAATGAATACGTAACTCAAAGATCTAAATCAAAGACATAATTGAATGCAGCGCTGGTGAGACACGGCATGTGGAGAATGGAGCGCTGCGTGGGGAACACTCATCAACGCTGCACTCAATGATGCATTTGATCTTTGTGAATTGTGATAGGGCGTCTTGCAATTGCTGATTCCCCCTTCTTCTACCTTAATGTTTCTTATATTCTTCCACATCCACACCCACATCCATCATAGTACTGCAACTTGGGGCTTTGCCTTTGTACTTTCATTCTACAAAGAGTTCCTCATTGTGTACTGCCTGCAAATCCATTTACTAATTAATGGAAGAAAACAACACAAGTTGCTGAATTGTATTCGTGCTACTGAAGATACCTTTTTAATCC
This sequence comes from Pontederia crassipes, assembly GCA_030549335.1. Classification (NCBI taxonomy): domain Eukaryota; kingdom Viridiplantae; phylum Streptophyta; class Magnoliopsida; order Commelinales; family Pontederiaceae; genus Pontederia; species Pontederia crassipes. The sequence continues at coordinate 25,008,528 of CM060189.1, read as the reverse complement.
TGCCCTGTGCAAATTCCCACGCATCCAAGTACCAAAACTTAACAGTGTGTGTTGTGTTGTGTGTCCTAAAGATGTACCACAGAGATGTTTTTTTTTTATTTTAAGAAAAGTAAAGTTAACTATGTACCACAGAGATGTACTTCATGCAAGTTAGTACTACTACCCTCCTCTTTTTTGCTTATTTTCTTTTTCTTTCATACAATGATCATTGTTATCTTTAACTCGTAATCTAAATTGGTTGAGGAATAAATGAATATTTCAAGAATATAATCAAACACAACATAAAACATAGGAATACTTATATTCACATTCTTTTACAATTTTTTATTTTTTTTATTCTTTTATATATTATTATATCATTCTTAACAACTTTTTGAAAGTACTTTGTGTTTAATTTATGAAATTATCTCAATTTGGAACTTAAATTCTTCCCTTAACTTTCATTTAAAATTATCCTAATCTATTGTTTTTAATAACTATGAATATTTATTTTTAGACTTATTTTCTTATTTCAAAAAATATTTTAAAATAAAAAAAATCATGTGGGTAATTTTAATAATTATGAAACATTATTCTCATGTTGTTATTTCACATTTTTTATTTTTTATATTAAGAAAATAAGACTAAAATTGATATTTTATAATTATTTAAAAAATAAGTTAATAGTGCAAGTTAACAGAAGAGCTTAATAATAATAGAAAGTTCTTGGACAAACACAACAAGTTTGCAAGTCCAAAAATGAAGAGAACACAAAATTCATTTTTTTTAGACTTGTAGAATGATAAAAATATATCTTATATGTTGGTAAGTCAATCCTAAATAAATTAGATAGGAAAAGATATTTTTGTCCATTAAAATTTATAGAACTTGTAGTTTATACGTTTCCTGTTATAGACATCAAATCAAACAGGAAAAAAAATACTGCAGGACTTGGTATTATTATCTCCAGATTCCAACGCCTTGCAGCCAAGGTGACAAGGTGTGTCATGAGGTAGCTAAGATACTCCTTTCTTTCACTTTTTGTCCTTTGCCTCTAGGGAATTTGGAAGCTACACTTTAGTTCCAACTCGACGATCGCAAATGGTGTTTGGCGGCAAACGTTAGCTAACTACCATGACTTGTCTTTGATCCACACTTCAGAGGGGGCTTCCCCCACAGACCACTTGTCTATCTGTTGGAGCCCTCAATCTTATTCCTGGTTCAAATTGAACTCGGATGAATTCTTTGCGGGATTTGAGATGGCAGGTGGAGATGGATATGTGCTTCGCTCTTCTAACGCTGAGTTTCTTTTTGCATGGTCTCATCATGCTATCTTCATGTCAGCCCTGGAAAGTGAAGCTTGGGCGATCCACACTGATCTTCTTGCATGTGCTCAGCGCGGCATTCGAAATCTTGTTGTTGAATCTGATTGTGAGCTCCTCATTCGCCTCTTACATCGTAAGGCTACTTGTTTGTGGCGCATTCGCTGTCTACTTGAGGACATCTGCAATCTCATCTCAACTTTTGATCATGTTTCTTGTAATCATGTACATCACTCAGCAAATCAGATTGCTGGTTTTTCGGCTCGACTTGGTCGACAATCGCTTTGCGACTATTTTTGAGAAAATGTACCTCTTTCGAATATTCTCAGTCTTTTGTATTCCGATGGCAGTAGAATTACAAAAAAAAATGGACTCCATTTTTAAAAAAAGTAAGAAGAAGTCTGAAATGAGTAACTATCATTCATATTGATGTTGGGCCAAAGTTTTAATGACATATAAAATTATATTTTGATGAAACAAATCTCAAAAGATTAAAAGTTAAAATGCTGAAAAGTTTTAAAAAAAAGAAATAACTTTATGCACGAACTTTGATTACATAATTGACTATGATATGATTATATTTTGGATAAATAATACACATCAAAGTTGTAGAGAATTCTGTTAGCATTTCATAGACTTCAAGGTCATCTAATTTGGATAACTGTGCAGAAAGTTATGATCAAAACAGTGCAGATATACGGTGGACCGGCCTCCCAGTCAAATGAACAGTAACGGTCAAATTTAAAGGAGAAATTTGTAGAGCAAATTTTGGATGAATTTTTTACACACTGAAGGCTATAAAAGGAGTGCCAAAGATAAAGGCAAATGCACACATTCATTCATTGAAGGAAAACTTCAAGTTATCAAAAAAAGATTATTTCTTGAAGTTTTTATTTCATAGCTTTCTCTTCTTTCTCTCTTTTCTTCTTATGATCATAGAATTGTAAAAGAGATAAACACTTTTGTTAAGAAAATTGAGAGAGCTCCTGTGTAAAACGGGTTCAAAATTTTACCTCTTGAGCGAGAGAAATATATTAGCTTAATTGGAGGAGAGATGTGCCTTACCTCTCGAAGCGAAGAAAAGACGGGGGTGTAAATGGCTTTATTCCTTGCCCCATTTGGAAGAAAGAAAAGAATTAGTGAAATTTTCGACGGTCTCAAGGTCGAGAAGTCGGAGCGGGGACGTAGGCCAATGTATGGCCGAACCTCATCAACAACCACCGTATGTTTGTGTTTGATTTTCTCTCTCTCACTCCCTCTCATATTATGTTTATTATCTGAATTGCTTTGATTTAAAAGAATTAACAAATCGATTTTGTGCTTTCGCGACGATTTTTGTGAAATCGATATATTCGATAGAACACCAATTCCCCCCTCTTGGTGCCCTTTGGCATTCTACAATTGGTATCAAAGCGGGTTGCTCTTGTTTTAAATTTTTGTATCATCTTGTTTTCAGATCTAATTATCTTTAGATCTAATCGTTGTAAGATTCAATCATCTTGCTTTCATATTTAATTGTCTTTAAATCTAATCATTTTAAGATTCAATCATCTTATTTTCAGATCTAATTGTCTTTAGATCTAATCGTTTTAAGATTCAATCATCTTATTTTCAAATTTAACAATTTTCAAGAGCCGTGGCATCAAGTGGATTTGATTTTGTCGAAGGACAATCAATTAGTCGTCCTCCCCTTTTAAATGCATCAAATTTTCAATATTGAAAAATTAGGATTCAAGCATACATTTTTTCTATTGATATCGACATGTGGGACATAGTTGAAAAATATTATTATGTCCATGAAAAATTACCTACTAATTCTAAAGAAAAAGAAAAGATTCTTTCAAAAGTTGATTGGAAAGCAAAAAAAAAATTTTATTGTGCTTTGGATTCAACGGAGTTTAATCGGATTTCAAGTTGTGAACCGAGATTTGGAAAAAACCCATCGCCACTTATGAAGGAACCGACAAGGTTAAAGAATCTAGATTGAATATTTTAAACCATCAATATGATTCTTTTAAAATGCATGAAAATGAAACCATAAATGATATGGTAGCTCAGTTTAATGATATTTTGAATAGCTTAGCCTCCTTGTGCGAGCCAAGATCTAACCTCCAAAAAGTGAAAAAGATTCTTAGGTCTCTCTCCTCCAAATGGCATACGAAGAGGACTGTGATCGAAGAAAATGATCTGAACAAATTGAATTTTGATGATATTATTGGTTCACTTCTAACCTATGAGATCTCAATCCAAGAAGATCAAGTAGAAAAAGCCCCTAAGAAAAAAACATTGGCATTGAAGACAAACACAATAGAAGAAGATTCAAGTGAAGAGGAAGTGGATGAAAATAAACTCGCATTCTATATAAGAAAATTAGATAAGTATCTCAGGTTGGTTAAAAAGAAAGACAAGAACGAGAAGCCAACAAGAAAATCATACAAACACCATAAAAAAGAAAATTCCCAAAAAGGTAAAAAGAAAAAAAATATGAAGAGTTTAGTGAAACAAGTATTTCATCAAGCTCCTCGAGTGATGAAGCATGCATATGATTGATGGCACATGATGATGAGGTGTGTCTCACATGCAAAGCAAAGGACAAGTGTTAAGGCACAAATGTTATAGTATCACTTATTTTTTTATTTCATCCAAAAATTTCAAAACTACTATTTCTTTAACAGAAAAGTGGAATATATAAAAAATTGGTCACAATGATAGGAGGAGCATGATTAAATATTATTTTCACATATCATGAATATCACATTGTTTTATCAAAGTTTTTATGCCATATTTTTAATATATCATTGTTTTGACTTTCATATTTTGGTTTTTTATTATAAATAGCCATAAATTTAGGGGTAATTATATTTCAAAACTTGCAACTACTCTACATATTTATTATATTACAAAAAGGGGGAAGAATATTTTTTTTGAAAATCGATTAAGGGGAGTTACATATGATTTCTTATATGCTTCATTTACAAACTACTTTTTGATGAAACAAAAGGGGGAGAAATATATGAGAAATATGACCTGGATATACTTTATATGAAGATTATCTTACAATTAATATTTGTATGAATATATTCCAATGTAAAGAAAGTTAAGAGTTAGGGGGAGTAAAATTGTTTTTTACAAGATTTTACAACTTTTTCTTCAACTTATATATTTTCTTATTTATCGATTTGTCTTCATCAAAAAGGGGGAGATTGTTGGGTCAAAGTTTTAATCACATATAAAATTATATTTTGATGAAATAAACCTCAAAAGATTAAATGTTAAAATCCTGAAAAAGTTAAAAAAAAAGAAATAACTTTATGCACGAACTTTGATTACATAATTGACTATGATATGATTATATTTTACATCAAAATTGTAGAGAATTCTGTTAGCTTTTCATAGACTCCAAGGTCATCTAATTTGGATAACTGTGCAGAAAGTTATGATTAAAACAGTGCAGATATGCGGTGGACCGACCTCCCAGTCAAATGAACAATAATTGTTAAATTTAAAGGAGAAATTTGTAGAGCAAATTTTGGATAAATTTTTCACACACTGAAGGCTATAAAAGGAGTGCCAAAGATAAAAGCAAATGCACACATTTATTCATTGAAGGAAAACTTCAAGTTATCAAAAAAAGATTATTTCTTGAAGTTTTTATTTCATAGCTTTCTCTTCTTTCTCTCTTCTCTTCTTATGATCATAGAATTGTAAAAGAGATAAACACTATTGTTAAGAAAATTGAGAGAGCTCCTGTGTAAAAGAAGTTCAAAATCTTACCTCTTGAGCGAAATAAATATATTAGCTTAATTGGAGGAGAGGTGTGCCTTACCTCTCGAAGCGAAGAAAAGGCGGGGGTGTAAATGGCTTTCTTCCTTGCCCCATTTGGAAGAAAGGAAGGAATTAGTGAAATCTCCGACGGTCTCAAGGTCGAGAAGTCGGAGCAGGGACGTAGGCCAATGTATGACCGAACCTCGTCAACAACCACCGTATGTTTGTGTTTGATTTTCTCTCTCTCTCCCACTCCCTCTCATATTATGTTTATTATCTGAATTGCTTTGATTTAAAAGAATTAACAAATCGATTTTGTGCTTTCGCGACGATTTTTGTGAAATCGATATATTCGATAGAACACCAATTCCCCCCTCTTGGTGCCCTTTGGCATTCTACAATTGGTATCAGAGCGGGTTGCTCTTGTTTTAAATTTTTGTATCATCTTGTTTTCAAATCTAATTATCTATAGATCTAATCGTTGTAAGATTCAATCATCTTGCTTTCATATTTAATTGTCTTTAAATCTAATCATTTTAAGATTCAATCATCTTATTTTCAGATCTAATTGTCTTTAGATCTAATCGTTTTAAGATTCAATCATCTTATTTTCAAATTTAACAATTTTCAAGAGCCGTAGCATCAAGTGGATTTGGTTTTGTCGAAGGACAATCAATTAGTCATCCTCCCCTTTTAAATGCATCAAATTTTCAATATTGAAAAATTAGGATTCAAGCATACATTTGTTCTATTGATATCGACATATGGGACATAGTTGAAAAATATTATTATGTCCATGAAAAATTACCTACTAATTCTAAAGAAAAAGAAAAGATTCTTTCAAAAGTTGATTGGAAAGCAAATTTTTTTTTATTGTGCTTTGGATTCAACGGAGTTTAATCGGATTTCAAGTTGTGAACCGAGATTCGAAAAAAATCCATCGCCACTTATGAAGGAACCGACAAGGTTAAAGAATCTAGATTGAATATTTTAAACCATCAATATGATTCTATCAAAATGCATGAAAATGAATCCATAAATGATATGGTAGCTCGGTTTAATGATATTTTGAATGGCTTAGCTTCTTTGTGCGAGCTAAGATCTAACCCCCAAAAAGTGAAAAAGATTCTTAGGTCTCTCTCCTCCAAATGGCATACGAAGAGGACTGTGATCAAATAAAATGATCTGAACAAATTGGATTTTGATGATCTTATTGGTTCACTTCTAACCTATGAGATCTCAATCCAAGAAGATCAAATAGAAAAAACTCCTAAGAAGAAAACATTGACATTGAAGACAAACACAATAGAAGAAGATTCAAGTGAAGAGGAAGTGGATGAAAAAAAATTCGCACACTATACAAAAAAATTAGATAAGTATCCCTAGTTGGTTAAAAAAAAAGACAAGAACGAGAAGTCAACAAGAAAATCATACAAACATCACAAAGAAAAAAAATCCCAAAAAGGTAAAAAGAAAAAAAATATGAAAAGTTTAGTGAAACAAGTATTTCATCAAGCTCCTCGAGTGATGAAGCATGCATATGCTTGATGGCTCACGATGATGAGGTGTGCCTCACATGCAAGGCAAATGACAAGTGGTGAAGGCACAAATGTTATAGTATCACTTACTTTTTTATTTCACCCAAAAATTTCAAAACTACTATTTCTTTAACAGAAAAGTGGAATATATAAAAAATTGGTCACAGTGATAGGAGGAGCATGATTAAATATTATTTTCACATATCATGGATATCACATTGTTTTATCAAAATTTTTATGCCATATTTTTAATATATCATTGTTTTGACTTTCATATTTTGATTTTTTATTATAAATAGCCATAAATTTAGGGGTAATTATATTTCAAAACTTGCAACTACTCTACATATTTATTATATGACAAAAAGGGGGAAGAATATCTTTTTTGAAAATCGATTAAGGGGGAGTTACATATGATTTCTTATATGCTTCATTTACAAACTACTTTTTGATGAAACAAAAGGGGGAGAAATATATGAGAAATATGACATGAATATACTTTATATGAAGATTATCTTACAATTAATATTTATATGAATATATTCCAATGTAAGGAAAGTTAAGAGTTAGGGGGAGTAAAATTGTTTTTTACAAGATTTTATAATTTTTTCTTCAACTTATATATTTTTCATATTTCTCGGTTTATCTTCATAAAAAATGGGGAGATTGTTGGATCAAAGTTTTAATGACATATAAAATTATATTTTGATGAAACAAACCTCAAAAGATTAAAAGTTAAAATGCTGAAAAAGTTTTAAAAAAAAGAAATAACTTTATGCACGAACTTTGATTACATAATTGAGTATGATATGATTATATTTTGAATAAATAATACACATCAAAGTTGTAGAGAATTCTGTTAGCTTTTCATAGACTCTAAGATCATCTAATTTGGATAACTGTGCAGAACGTTATGATCAAAATAGTGCAGATATGCGGTGGACCGGCCTCCCAGTCAAATGAACAGTAATGGTCAAATTTAAAGGAGAAATTTGTAGAGCAAATTTTGGATGAATTTTTCACACACTGAAGGCTATAAAAGGAGTGTCAAAGATAAAGGCAAATGCACACATTCATTCATTGAAGGAAAACTTCAAGTTATCAAAAAAAGATTATTTCTTGAATTTTTTATTTCATAGCTTTCTCTTCTTTCTCTCTTCTCTTCTTATGATCATAGAATTGTAAAAGAGATAAACACTTTTGTTAAGAAAATTGAGAGAGCTCCTGTGTAAAAGAGGTTCAAAATCTTACCTCTTGAGCGAGAGAAATATATTAACTTAATTGGAAGAGAGGTGTGCCTTACCTCTCGAAGCGAAGAAAAGGCGAGGGTATAAATGGCTTTCTTCCTTTCCCCATTTGGAAGAAAGGAAGGAATTAGTGAAATCTCCGACGATCTCAAGGTCGAGAAGTCGGAGCGGGGACGTAGGCCAATATATGACCGAACCTCGTCAACAACCACCGTGTGTTTGTGTTTGATTTTCTCTCTCTCACTCCCTCTCATATTATGTTTATTATCTGAATTGTTTGATTTAAAAGAATTAACAAATCGATTTTGTGCTTTCGCGATGATTTTTGTGAAATTGATATATTCGATAGAACACCAATTCCCCCCTCTTGGTGCCCTTTGGCATTCTACAATTGGTATCAGAGCGGGTTGCTCTTGTTTTAAATTTTTGTATCATCTTGTTTTCAGATCTAATTGTCTTTAGATCTAATCGTTGTAAGATTTAATCATCTTGCTTTCATATTTAATTGTCTTTAAATCTAATCATTTTAAGATTCAATCATCTTATTTTCAGATCTAATTGTCTTTAGATCTAATCGTTTTAAGATTCAATCATCTTATTTTCAGATTTAACAATCTTCAAGAGCCATGGCATCAAGTGGATTTGGTTTTGTCGAAGGACAATCAATTAGTCGTCCTCCCCTTTTAAATGCATCAAATTTTCAATATTGAAAAATTAGGATTCAAGCATACATTTGTTCTATTGATATCGACATGTGGGACATAGTTGAAAAATATTATTATGTCCATGAAAAATTACCTACTAATTCTAAAGAAAAAGAAAAGATTCTTTCAAAAGTTGATTGGAAAGCAAAAAAATTTTTTTATTGTGCTTTGGATTCAACGGAGTTTAATCGGATTTCAAGTTGTGAACCGAGATTTGGAAAAAACCCATCGCCACTTATGAAGGAACCGACAAGGTTAAAGAATCTAGATTGAATATTTTAAACCATCAATATGATTCTTTTAAAATGCATGAAAATGAATCCATAAATGATATGGTAGCTCAGTTTAATGATATTTTAAATGGCTTAGCCTCCTTGTGCGAGCCAAGATCTAACCCCCAAAAAGTGAAAAAGATTCTTAGGTCTCTCTCCTCCAAATGGCATACGAAGAGGATTGTGATCGAAGAAAATGATCTGAACAAATTGGATTTTGATGATCTTATTGGTTCACTTCTAACCTATGAGATCTCAATCCAAAAAGATCAAGTAGAAAAAGCCCCTAAGAAGAAAACATTGACATTGAAGACAAACACAATAGAAGAAGATTCAAGTGAGGAGGAAGTGGATGAAAAGAAACTCGCACTCTATACAAGAAAATTAGATAAGTATCCCAAGTTAGTTAAAAAGAAAGATAAGAACGAGAAGCCAACAAGAAAATCATACAAACACTACAAAGAAGAAAAATCCCAAAAAGGTAAAAAGAAAAAAAATATGAAGAGTTTAGTGAAACAAGTATTTCATCAAGCTCCTTGAGTGATGAAACATGCATATGCTTGATGGCTCACGATGATGAGGTGTGCCTCACATGCAAAGCAAAGGACAAGTGGTGAAGGCACAAATGTTATAGTATCACTTACTTTTTTATTTCACCCAAAAATTTCAAAACTACTATTTCTTTAACAGAAAAGTGGAATATATAAAAAATTGGTCACAGTGATAGGAGGAGCATGATTAAATATTATTTTCACATATCATGGATATCACATTGTTTTATCAAATTTTTTATGCCATATTTTTAATATATCATTGTTTTGACTTTCATATTTTGATTTTTTATTATAAATAGCCATAAATTTAGGGGTAATTATATTTCAAAACTTGCAACTACTCTACATATTTATTATATGACAAAAAGGGGGAAGAATATCTTTTTTGAAAATCGATTAAGGGGGAGTTACATATGGTTTCTTATATGCTTCATTTACAAACTACTTTTTGATGAAACAAAAGGGGGAGAAATATATGAGAAATATGACATGAATATACTTTATATGAAGATTATCTTACAATTAATATTTATATGAATATATTCCAATGTAAGGAAAGTTAAGAGTTAGGGGGAGTAAAATTGTTTTTTACAAGATTTTATAATTTTTTCTTCAACTTATATATTTTTCATATTTCTCGGTTTATCTTCATAAAAAATGGGGAGATTGTTGGGTCAAAGTTTTAATGACATATAAAATTATATTTTGATGAAACAAACCTCAAAAGATTAAAAGTTAAAATGCTAAAAAAGTTTTAAAAAAAAGAAATAACTTTATGCACGAACTTTGATTACATAATTGACTATGATATGATTATATTTTGGATAAAATAGTGCAGATATGCGGTGGACCGGTCTCCCAGTCAAATGAACATTAACAGTCAAATTTAATGGAGGAATTTGTAGAGCAAATTTTGGATGAATTTTTCACACACTGAAGGCTATAAAAGGAGTGCCAAAGATAAAGGCAAATACACACATTCATTTATTGAAGGAAAACTTCAAGTTATCAAAAAAAGATTATTTCTTGAAGTTTTTATTTTATAGCTTTCTCTTCTTTCTCTCTTGTCTTCTTATGATCATAGAATTGTAAAAGAGAGAAAACACTTTTGTTAAGAAAATTGAGAGAGCTCATGTGTAAAAGAGGTTTAAAATCTTACCTCTTGAACGAGAGAAATATGTTAGCTTCATTAGAGGAGATGTGTTCCTTACCTCTCGAAGCGAAGAAAATGCGGGAGTGTAAAGGACTTTCTTCCTTGTTCCATTTGGAACAAAGGAAAGAATTAGTGAAATCTCCGACGGTCTCAAGGTTGAGAAGTCGGAACGGGGACGTAGGCCAAGGTATGGCCGAATCTCGTCAATAACCACCGTGTATTTGTGTTTGATTTTCTCTCTCTCTCACTCCCTCTCATATTATGTTTATTATCTGAATTGCTTTGATTTAAAAGAATTAACAAATCGATTTTGTGCTTTCGCGACGATTTTTGTGAAATCGATATATTCGATAGAACACCAAGTCATCCCCTGTTGGTGCCCTTTGGCATTCTACAATTGATTCAACTATATTTAATATTGATGATCAAACAATAAAATTCCATAGAGTTATTGTATGGTATTGAATCAGCAGGTGACAAATCTAAGGCCACATTGATCCATGAAAAAATCAAATCTGATCAAAGTATATATTTATATGCTGCAGTCACCACCCTTTGCCAATCAGCCACAACCAATCGAGCGTGACCCCAGAAAATATGCCTGCCAAGAGACACAGTACAAGCAGGTTTCCTAATGCATTCTGCTCTGGCGCCTGTGTCATGAAAGAAAGAAAAAAAATGTCTATAAATTTAAATTTTATAATCTGAGGAAAGGTTTCAGATTACTATGTAGCTGCGCTGAGAATTGAACTAACCTTATATCCTCTGGGTGCAGCAGTAAGAACACAAACAGTAAGATATCCATTCGTTAATCCCAGAAATGATGTTAACATGATCATATAGCCTTGGTCCCCATACTTTGCAGTGAAGTAGAAGGCAGGGATGAGCAAGAACCGTGAAAGAATAGCTACCATTAGGCCCTTCCTTGATGTGAGCTTGAATCGTTCGATAAGAGGCACGTATCTCCCGATGAGATCCCAGACATTATACATGGAAATCAGAACAAGAGCATACCTGAACCCCGAACAGTACTTAGTAAGAAGAAATAGAGATGCAATAGTTAATCGAACTCATGTGTTATTAGAAGAGAACTACATGAACAAAGCCCAGAAGATGTACTGATTAGGACTAACTGTTTAAAAAGAACAGTTAAATAAACACTATCCAAGATAATATTGTGTACCAAATAACAATGATCAAGATTGGCATTGCTTTAGATCTTAGGTTAAACATTCCCTTTCTCTTTTCCCATATATTTCGTCTTGTGATGCCAAAGGCAAGATAGAAAAGCTATAGCAGGATGCACTTGACGAATTAGAAATCTATGACAGGACAAGGTCTTAAAGCCAAAAGGGTAGGGAAGCATGCAGAATTCGAAGGGTTAATTAAATAAGTCATGTCACGTCAACCTACAAGTGGAACACTTACCATGAACCCAAGCTGTGAGAGCCTGTATCCTCGGACAAGAATCCAGGGAAAATTGATAGTGTCAAGACATATATCAGAAATATATCAGCTGCATAGTCTAAATTTTTCAAGAACAAATCTTTATTGCTCAAACGCTCTAGAAGAAGTGGTTCTTCAGCCTACAAATTGTTTATACATGAGAATTCATCCTGAATTTTCAAAACTGTTTTAACTAAATAAATTTTTTTAAAAAAATCTTGTTTTTGAATGCCATCAGAAGATTCTTACTCCTTTCTTTTGCTGAATCTTAATACCACCAGCCGCAAGATCAGCAGAAACTGTCATTGACCCTTCGGAAGCTGCTTTTGAGCGGTAGTACTTCACAATTTGGAGTTTTGGAAAGACGAAAGCATAGAGAAGAACACATAGGAGCTCAAAAAAGGTTGAAATCGAAAAGAACAATACTGCAAGGAAAGTTAACCTGAAATGTTAGTTACCTAGTTTAGTTTCTAATATCAGGAAAAATGTGATAAGAAGACAATTGATTTTGTTATTGACAAACAATTACTAGTCATACTTAATAGTGGATTTCATTAAAAATTCGCTTGCTATTATTTATGATCATAGACTGAGAAACATACAGCAATATGCATAGCTCAGATTATGTAAAAGTCACACTGTTAAGCACATTTCAAATGGATGTCTTTCAAATTGCCTAGGGAAATAAAATCAAGATGCAGACGAAATTCTAAGCAAGCTGAATTACACCATGCCACCATGATAAACAAAACATATTTTCTTGGACTGGATAAGATTTTGTGAGTATAATGATTTCCTGTGTCTAATGCATCTTGATCAATTTCGAAAATGATTAGTAGCATCAAGCAATCTCCAACTTAGGTGAATAACTTTGTATATCACATAAACAGAACCTAGTTTATGGAATACGTAAAGTTGATAACCATCAACAGAGCTTGCAAATGAAGAGTGCTTCACTAATCAATTATCAGGCATTCAAGATATACATATGATTCACATGAAGAAAGAATGATGTATATTCATCATTGGAATGCACATGAAAAGAAGGGAAGCTATTAAAAGCTTTCAGTTCAGGAAACATTACGCAGAATATATTGCTCTTATTTTTCTGTTTTTATTGGTTAATCTAGTTCTTAGAATCCTGGAACTATCTACCTATAAAAATATTTAATACAAAAACAGGATATGTAACAATCATGAGGTCTTCTTTACTTACTAGCTCCCTTTCGGAGCCCATTTTGTGAGTTCTCAAAAGCTGCCTTTGTGATTAATCTCAATGCAGAAGTCAGAGCACCTGAAGCTGCTAGCCCAGCCAAGAAAGACTGCAATTGTAATCCAAGAATGATCCATTTGCTCCCGTCATGTTAACTAAACTGAAAATTAATAAGTTGACTATTAAAGAATAGCCAAGGAACATCATACCTGTATAAATTCTGGACACATCAACGACAGATCACCAACCATCCCTCCCTGAACATGAGCATCAGCAATGCCAAATGCTCCACTAATGATGCACACACCAAAAAAGACTCCAAATCCTCCTCTCCCAGAAGTTGCCAAATCCAACTATGACAGCAATCATTGCAGTATCAATTATTTGTTGCCCAAATGTCATAACAGAATAACGAATAAAGTCTCCTGATACTTACCAGAATGACAGCTAAAGAACTTATAAAGAACAGTGAATACCCAAACAGGTTTCGACTTCTGGTGTTAATCTTTGCTTCGCGATATGCAAGTATCGCAATAGTTCCAAGAGCAAAAGGCTGGTATACAAGAGTAAGAATTCTTGTAGGGTGATACCTCTGAATCATAAAAGCAGTTTTAGTCATAACACAAATGTACAGATTATTTATGATAATATTCAATATGTTTATGCAACAAAGAGCGGGAGAAAGTTACATACAGGAAAGAGGTAAACATAATAATCTTCAATTGTCAGCATACTGTTCCATGAGAAAAGGCATCCATTTCCTAGTAGCCAGCACACCATAATTGCCACATACTTTCCCGGCTGCAGAAATACTAATATGAGCGATCCTGGAATAAAATGGTCATAACATCAACAGAACTGGTTCCTTAAAATGGAAAAATGAAGAAATGAACCGGTTGTCTACGATTTCCAGGAACAGCTTCTGTCTGATTACTCATTTCTGCTTTATTTTATTTGTACCTAGCAACAACAGAATGAAAAAAATGATGTAAGTTTACGGTTCTTGTGATTGACATTATACTTGTCAAGGTCAAAGAAAAAAGCAACAGGAATGCTAAAATGCTATCTTTAACAAATAAAATTTGCAAACATTCAATAAACATGCAATTGTGGCACAGGGATCCAGCAATTGAGCATACAGATCGGAAATTGTGAGCATACATCAATTGATAAATACACAGAGCATCAAATATCAGACCAATAGGAAGCCGGAGAACAGAGGGAGGAAACCTTAAAAAAAAAAGTAATTCATGAAGGCATAATCCAAAGTCCTAAAGAATTGAGTGTTTTCTCAGGTCTCCAGTTCTAACGCAAAGCAATTAGCACAGGCAAGCACAAAAGATCAACTGCGACTCAGAAAGTATCGAGTCTTGAGTTCTGTAGCACCATGTCTCCCGGCAGAATATGCCCAAGAAAATCACATATCATCCGAATGCGGACACAACATTCGTTAAAGAGCATGATCAAGAAAACTAACAGGTATATACATGAATCTGTTCAAAACACATTCATCTATCTGCATACGATGTGTAAATAAGAATTCCAGAGCTGGAGAAAATCAAAAGAGATACTCACAGATGGGAATAGCTTGGACGGGCAAAAGCCAGAGGATGTGATCCTTGAGGATGGGTGAAGCGGACCTATCGAGGTGAAAGAATTCACTAGAGGCGATATGAAGGGTAGGGAGGGAGGGAGGGAGGGAGAGGAACAGAACGAAAAAGAGATGTATGTTAGTATCAAAGATTCCTCAAACAGACGCATTTGAACATGTTCCCAGGTTTCCCTCAAATATTAGTGTCCTTCCCCCGTCTTATTTTCTTTCCCCTTGAAATTTTTTCTTTCCATTCTTTTATTCAGTTGGTAGGTTTTACAATTTTTTAATAAATGATTGGCCAGCTGCCTAAACTTTGTGCGTTCCAAGAATTTATATGTTTAATTTTGATGTTCCTTATTTCATTTTATTTCTTATCTTTTTACACCGTGAGAGCTTAAGTTGGATGTAATAAAAAAATCGGTTACAACTTATAACCATACGATTTAGATTGTTAGATCGTGTACTAACTTAATGGACGATTGAGATCAAGTCGTGCTGCTAAACCATTTTTTATTTTTATTTTTTGTCGATTCAATCGGTTGCCTCCTTCCTCGAAAATCCATTTCCCCCAAATATATATATATAGAGAGAGAGTTTAAGTAATATATAATCAAAAATTGTATAATGCATCCAAATGAATTTGAATGATGATTACATAATTGATATTAAATTTAATAACTTAATATTAAATTCAATATAGATTGAATCAATCATATCATGGTCTAAAGATTCTGATTTATTGGTTGAATATTATTTGTATAAAAGTTTGTTGCGTATATATATATATATATATATATATATATATATATAATCCACAAAAGTACATAAACGCTTTATGGATCATTTTCTTTTTTTCTTTTCTATGACTTAATACAGCAATATATAAGTTAAGGCTCCTTTATTTATTGATAGTAATAAATTATGTCATTAATAGTCAGTTAATGAAACTATTGTTCTTCTAAGTTAATCCTATTCTTATCTCTCATTAATTGTACATTTAAATCATAATTAATTCACAAATAATTAAATGTTCTCCTGTTTCTTCTTTCAATTTCTTGATCTTTTCAACTATCAGCAAAATAACAAATAGAGACTGTTCCCAATTTATTCAGAAGGAAATTAATCAATTTTCAATTAATAGGTTCTCATTTTAAAATTTCAAAAGATAATTTTAAATAATAAACTTTTTGTTGTAATATGATTTCGCCTTCAAAATTTTTGAGACGATCTGCAAAGAAGATTACATATTTGAAACAGGATGAAACAATAGTGAGTCATCCAGAAAGATAAAATAGTTATGTTTAATTAAAGGCAAAGTGATACATTTGCCACAGAGTCAAAAGGAAGCAATGCAGACATTAGTATTGGTGTCCTTATAGCCATTTTTTTTCTTCAAAATCACGTGTTCTCAAACGAGAAGACTACAAGAGATATAATAAATGTACGGTGTCTTTTCTATCTTTTTAATCATTACATTAAAAATTTATGAATCATATTTAATTTTGTTTATTTTCATTTAAAATTTTTAATATGATCCATAAAGTAAAATATTTACCTTACGGAGAAAAAGAGGGAATAAAGTGTTCTTTTTTTAGAAGTGTTTTAAAGTTATTAGCACTCGACTAATTTAAAGTCGAGATGAAAAAATAATAAATATGAATTGTCCTAATCAAAATAATGACTTGTACGAAGAATCACTTAAAACGTAATCCCCTTGGCTCGATACACACTAAAAAAAATGGAACTGTGTGCTTTGGTTATTCAAAAGGCTCCAAAATTTAAAATGTTTATTAAAAAGCTAGTTAGTATCATTATTTGCTTGATTCTACTTGCGAGCTTGTTGACTTTGAAATGAAAGATTGAACCTCTAAGTTTCGCTTGAGCTTTATTAGATATATTATTATAAAAAAGACAAGGCAAAGCAAAAGAACAAATAACAACTAGCTGGTATCGTGGGGCTACTTAAAAAGTTTTCTAAAATTTAGTGATAACCTTTATGTCATTATTATCCGAAGATGATCATATAAAATAGTAGAAAGATTCCTGAAAATGTTTGGTCCATTGGGATCGCCCTAAAATTGCGGCTATTTAGTAGCAGCGATCAAGTCGTCAGAACCGGTGGCCCAAGGCCTCTGCAATGTCATATGAACCCTTTTGCCTTAGTGGTAGATTTATATGAATCTATTTAAATAGTTGACACGCGCATCTCAATCACGTGGTGTTGAAATCAAAATCTGCTGTGCAAGCATTTATGATCCAAGTCCTCGCACCTTTTGAATCTTTTGATCACCGTGTTTTGACCCTTTGGCCGTATCCAGCCGCCTAACACTATATAAGTCTTCGTAAAATCTCTCTCTCCAACTCCAATTATGGATGTTGATCCTCCACATTCAATTAATTGGCTAGCTGGATGTGCATAGGATACAGATTCATATTGCACAAAAAATCATGCACACAGTCACACACACTGTGCAACCATGTATAAGATAAAGCACAGCACCATACAGCCTTGTGATATGAAGCTGAAGTAGGTGAGTGTGATATGTTATCGGCGCCACTAGTATTCTGTGGAGTAGTCCAAACACATTAATATATCCTTTTGAAACCAAATGCGAGGCCACCAGTATTCGTCACTGTGCTGCACTCGCTCTGCACAGTTTCTTGAAAACTAACAGTGTCAGAAAATGAAAGTATGCCACAACTAGTTATTGGCTTAAATTTCAGATGAAGGACACAGAAGAAGAATTCCAATTATGTACAACCACATAGACTGCAATCTTGAGGGGTAATGGGTGATGCTGTGCAGCAGCATCTCACCAGCCTTTGCCAATGAGCCACAGCCAATCAAGCACAACTCCTGAGAATATACCTCCTAAAAGGAAGAGCACAAGAAAGTTCCCCAAGGCATTTTGCTCAGGTCCCTGCACAAATACATTTGACAGATCAAACCTGTGAGCAATCACTAATGACATGATGCTAAAAACGATGGACAAAAGTTTCTGAAAATTGTTAGAAGACTGGAGATATATTTTATATCCACCTTGTATCCTTTGGGAGCTTCAGTTAGAACACAAACAGTAAGATAGCCATTGGTCAGACCCAGAAAAGATGTCAACATGATCATCCAACCTTGATCCCCATACTTTGCAGTGAAGTAGAATGCTGGTATGAGTAAAAAGCGTGAAATGTTTGCAGCCAAGAGTCCTTTCCTCGACTTCAATTTGATGCATTTGATGAGAGGCAAATATCTCCCAATGAGATCAAATACATTATACATCGCAATCAGAACAAGAGCGTACCTGGAAGAAGGATAAGTATTCCTAAGAGATACAAGAAGATCCAAAGAAAATTTGTAACAGACAAGAAGAGCTGAGTGTGGCTCCAACTGGTATTTAAGCAGACATTTTTTTCCTGATCTTTCTAAATCAAGTTGCAACCATATTATGCACCCCACATTCTTATATAAGAGTAAAAAGTTGAAGTACTGGTTAATGTGCTGCACCCATTAATCATTGAATCAACGTTATGTAGTCTCCAAAATTCATATCGAAGTGAGTAATAATGAATGGATCATAACTTCCTAAAATGTCATATGCAAATGTCTTTTGAAGTGATTTCTAATCTCTATTAATAGGATATTGATTGGAGAAACAATATATGACAGCATAGATGATTAAAAATATTATGCTTACCATGTTCCCAGGCTGTGTGATCCAGTATCCTCAGACAAGAACCCAGGAAATATTGATAATGTCAAGACATATATCAGATACAGATCAATTCCATAGTCTATGTTTTGAGCTATCAATTGCTTATTACTTAACCGCTCTACAATCTTTGGATCCTCTTGAGCCTGCAGAAAAGTTGATCATTGGTACACACTACTATACTATGCCAAAAGGGGAACACCGAATTTGAAAATCACATACTTGTGGTTTATAAGATGTTTGGACGCCAGCTGCAGCAAGGTCAGCTGATACTGTCAATGATCCTTCAGCAGCTGCTTTGGCGCGGTAATATTTCACAATTGGAAGTTTTGGAAAGATGAATGCATATATGAGGACACATATTAGCTCAAAGAATGATGAAATTGCAAAGAACAACACTGCAGGGGAGGAAATTGATAGTGGTTAGAATAGGTGGGCAATTCATGATAACCCAAAAACAAATTGCTGTTCCTTAATAGAAGACAATATGTGAACTTATAAATACCAGCTCCCTTGCGGAGACCATCTTGTGAGTTTTCAAATGCAGCCTTTGTTATTAACCTCAATGCTGAGGTTATAGCCCCTGAGGCTGCAAGTCCAGCAAAAAATGACTGCACGTTGGAAGAAAAAGGATGACTGAGATTTGCATATATATATATACTGTGTCTTTCGTATTTAATCAAATACAGAGCCAGTATCTTACTTGAATGAACTCGGGGCACATCAAGGATAAATCACCAACAATTCCGCCTTGAAGAAGGCCATCAGAAAACCCAAATATTGCACTCAGTATACATACACCTATGAAGACGTCAATACCACCCCGTCCAGATGTTGCTACGTCCAGCTATTTGGTGATTTTCAGAGAATTATTAACTTAGAATGCAACGATGCAAGTTTTAGTGTTGCTTCTTCATTATAAAAAATGCAAAGTTTCAACCTACCACGACAATGCCTAGAGTGCTCAGAAAGAACAGAGTATATCCAGCAATGTTTCGACGTCGAGTGTTAATCCTTGCCTCATTAATTGCAAATACCAACGTCGTTCCGAACGCAAATGGTTGGTAGACAAGAGTAAGCACTCTCGTGGGGTGGTATTTCTGAAACAACAGAATAAAGATTTTTGATCGAATCAATATTTAAGGATCATTATAAGGAGTATTACTACTAGAACCACCTAATTTGTTTGACCCTATCATTGATGATTTCAGCACCTGAGTTTAAAATGATTTTAGAAGACCCATTCTGCATGTGCTCACAATGGTCTCTGATAATCATTGGTGCAGTCCCCTTTTAGGGGAATTTTTTTTTTGAAAGAGAGCATTTTAGGAGAAAATTAGCAGAATACTGATTTGTTTATTTTTGGAATTAAAAAAAAAAGTTTGCAGAGGACGGCCAACAACTCTGTAACAAGAAAGGGCAATTAATATTTTACAGCCTAACCAGCATTGAAACAGTAAATAAAACAGTAAGATTTTTAAAAGTTCAGCAACAAATCAACCCATACCTTCATTTTGTGAGGTCCAAAAGAGATATCTAATAAAGAGATAGGTTAATGAAAAGTTTTTGGAGATATGTACAGCTACTTACAGGGAAAAGGGCAACATAATAATCTTCAACAGTTAGCATACTGTTCCATGCAAAAAGCGCTCCATTGCCCAGAACCCAGCAGATAATTATTCCGAGCAACTTCCCCTGTTCATGTAAACGAGCGAGTCCTTAGATCTTCAAGAAGAAGCGATCACTGTGGTAGCAAGAGAAGAAGACGAAGTTACATATGAAAACCTGTTGTTTGGTGACTTCAGTAATTTCTGTTCCGTAAGTCATGGTTTCCTTCCTTCAGCGTCTCTGCAATACGTAGAAAACAGAAAACCTTGTCATTTGCATGACGACATGAAATACTTTGTAGTCAGACATAATTGCCCCCCACTTTGAACATACACCAAACATTGACATAAGACAACTCACATCTGCATATTCTACTGGTAAAACCAGATCAGTACGCGAGATGTTCACATAAAATTGAATAAATTCTTCAAAAGGAAAAAAAACAGGACCAAAGGCATCATTTATTTATTGGACAACCAACAAAACAATGGACTTCTACGGAGACATGAGATGCCATCTGCAGACGACCGGAAAAATCATAAACAGGAAAACTTCAAAAGAAAAAAAAAATCAGAAGAAAGCACTCTGTGAGACCAGAGAACCAGTCGAAGATAATCATCAATACAGGAACAGATGATCAGTTCACGTCAAAGCCCAAAGAATTCGATAAAAGAATCATAATACAAAACGATAAACACATTAGCACCACACAAAAAAAATGGTGGGTCGATATCCAAAACCCCAAAACCATATCCGAGAAGAACTCGTAAAGTAAAGAAAGGATCTAAACATCACCTAAGCAAGAACAAAACTGAGAGAGGTGGATACTGCTAGAAGCCAAGTAACCAACACCAATGTTATATAAGATCTGTTCAGAAATCAGAATAAACAAGAAGGCTGACTTTGAAATTGCAATGCAGACTGCAGAGGCGACGGAAAAAAAAAGGAGAGGATGTGAAGAAAAGCGAGCAGAAAGGAGAAGCGCCGCTGTTAACCTTTCTGCAAAGGAGTGGTGCGAATAGAAGATACCACCCGAGCGGATGTCAATGGAACTGACCGCAGATTCAACTTTGAAGAATCTCTCTCTCTCTCTCTCTCTCTCTCTCCCGTCTGCTCAACCTAATGGCATTGCACGATTGCTTTATAAATGCACGGCACCGCAAATCAGGAAGAGAAGACAACACCGTTACCGTTCTTCCATATTTTCGGATGGATATTATTAAGATTTCTTGGAGATTTGTTCACATCGATTGTTTCCACGTTTGTCTCTTTTTATTTTGTTATGCTTTTTTTATCTATTTTCTTTTCTGTTTGTTTTGTAAATTAATTAATGCACCGGCTGAATCAGATTCAATTATTGGGATGCATGATGATGCACGTGCCGAGTGAATCAGTTAATCCATCCAATTAACTCGGTGCCACTTGAATCGTCAATTGAATGAATCTTTATTAGAGCACAACTTAATAAAAGATAAAATTGGAAAAAAATAAAAGATGAAGAAACATAAATGTCATTGTTGAGATATGGACACCTATTAAATGTGAAGAATTTAATATTGGTTCAATTAAGATAGGGGCATGAATAGTTAAAGTTTCAAGTTTTGAAATTAATATACCCCCTGAGTTTGAATAGTAATCGCAATTATTGTTCCATTGCTTTTCTTTTATTGAGAAAAAAATGAAATTTGATAATTCGGTCTTCTTGATGCTGACGGAGAGATGCCCTCGTTATGATTGGCTTGGCCCTGGACTAATCAAATTCCAGTCTAAGAGGCTTGACCTGCCTTATAATATTATATATATATATATATATATATATATATATATATATATATAATGAATATTCTTAATTGTGAGAACCACAAAGTGGTCAAAATATGTCAGCCAAAGTTTTGAGCTTTGTCGCCGGTGTGGTGCCAGTGTCTGCTCATGGATGTTGGCCGGCAGCAGTAGTAGTGCTTGACTATCTCCATTTTCACATACAAGTATACAACTTTTTCTTTCTTTTCAATATAAACGTATGGGGAAAGAAAAAGGGCATAAACACAAGTTGATATTTTTTAAAAAGGGAGAAAATAACACCCTTTTTTATTTTATGTGGGAGATCACTGTTCATGATCCAATTGGAGACGTCCTTGCGTAAGGTTCTGGTCCATTGACAAATCAATTTTTGTCCCCATCATATATGGATTTCTGGTCCATAGTTTATCCTAATCGGATGAAAATTTGATTTGTATAAAATAAAGAGTAAGGTGACACCTTCATTTTATTTATATATAAAATTTAATTATGATGTTTACTACTCCACTTTCTTTCTTATCTTATATATCTTCAAATTTTCATCCAACGATTCACGGTTAAATCAAACTTTCTTTCTCAAATAATTTATTATAATTGGATGAATATTTAATAGTGTATAAGATAGAGAACAAGTAAGGTATGAAACACTTTCATTTCATCTTTATATATATATATATATATATATATAAGCTCCACTTAAGTCTAAAATTTCCTCCGAAGAATTTAAATCTGAGCCCCTAATCAAAATGGTTCGATAATTTATAATTTACTGAATATTTAAATTTTGATGTAGGGAAAAAACAAACAGATTAAACACTAAAACTATGAACACGTAAGCTTGTTCGTCGATGCGATCAACTCTTCATCCCGACCTCAAGTCAGGTTAAAAAAATTCAACCCAAATTGACTTGATCCAGCCTTTATTTTTTCTTTAAAATAAATTACTTTTTAGTTAGCTTATAGATTTTATATGACTAAAAATTAAAGAAATAAATCACTTGAAATATAGAAAAATATTACACAATTAAAATATTGTTTTTATGACTTAAAATAAAACATTAAACATATATTTTTTACTAAAAATTAAAAATGATAAAAATTTATAGTCAGGTAATTCAATCATCTAACTCAATATTGAATCGAATTTGTTGGGCCCAAAACGTAAAATGTGGAAGACTTAGATCTAGGCGTGTGTACACTATGCACAGTTGAAATCTAAACAAGATCTAGGCGTACACTATGCTATATACACTGGACATCACATATGTACATAGTAATTTTAACGTGAAAAATGATTCTCAAATGGTAAAAAATTATGGAGTTGAGATCAACCCAAGATCTCCACTATATGAAAATAATTCTTTCACACAAGCTTTATAACAAATACAACAAGATGAAAGAAAAGATCACCATAATAGAGTGTGCCTGAAAAGTAAGAACTTGAAGAAACACAATACATTCCCTTCTCCTCTCTTCTTCTCCACCAAGATCAAACAAATGACAGTGACAACTCACTCTTCCTTCTCCAAAAACTGACAGTAGCAACAACACACAAAATGAAGATGCTCTATTTTTCTAGAATGGAAAAGAAGATGACAACAACAAAAAATGAGCATAGTTCAGCCACATCCACGGATGGAATGATCCATTTCTTTTTCACTTTCCCTTTTTTTGTTTCTTGTGTGTTTAGCCACACAAGTTCACACACACAACACCCAAAGTCACAATGGAATAGGTGAAGCTCCCGCATAGAGAGGGAGCACCCAACAGAATTTGATATCCAAAAAATACTAAACTCGAAGTTCGTTGGATTGGATTGAATTTGAAGTCAAGCATAATTGACAATTGGATCAAATGTATAGTCATAATGCATGAACATCCTCTGAATGACTAGGAAGGTAGTTTAATTAAGTGCTCTTGTAACAAGCATAAATTGTGATCAAGATATGTGTGGGGCAGAGATTAAAAGCCTTAGATTTATCAAGGTTTCTTTGCTAACTAAGTGTTTAATTGATTTGCTCAATGGAAAAATTCACCCTAGACTAATCTAGTGACTACCAAGTATAGTCCTTTGCATCTGTAGAACCATTTTGATGTGCCAAGGAACATTGCATGATGTTGAAAAGCATTCTCTCTATCATGCAGGATTCGAGACTAGGCATACAGAAACTAATATGCAATAGTTGTACAACATCTATTTTAACCATAGATATCTCCTATTCCTCTGATTCCTACATATGTTAATGTTAACTCACCTGCTAATATTTTAATCAGTAATTTAATTTTTTAGCATGGATGGAATGTAATTTGTTTTATGATTTGTGTGGTCTGGATTTGGTTTCATATATTATATGTATTTATTTTTCGGTGAATGCCTGTGATGACTCGTGGATCTGGGTGATGAATACCCTTGGGTCCTGAGAGAAAAGTTGTTTATAGATTCTTGTCTAGCCAATCTTTGCCACCGTCAACACTTGGAAGACCCTTCTGGAAACCTCTATGGAGTATTAATGTGTCACCCAAAACTAATTTCTTCTAAAGCTTGCTCACAATCATCTTCCCACTCTTGATTATGTTGTTCATTTTAACCCTTCTGCTAATCCTATTTGTTTATTATGTGGTCGTGTTACTGTGATTGTTTGCCATATATTCTTCTCATGCCCCATTGCGCTCTAGCTCTAGCATTTGGTGCAATATATCTTGATCTTTGTTCAAAGGTAAAAATGCGTACCATTTTTGCTTTCTCTCTATGGGGTATATGGCAAGCAAGAAATGACATATTTTTTAGATCCAAAAGGACAACCGTGTCGGCAGTTTGGGAAAAGTCTTGGCTAACTACAGTTAATATGCTAATATATATAATACCGAGGCACCTTACCCCCTCGACCAACATTTGATATGGTGGGAGACCCCTCTTCTCGATTGGATTAAATTAAATTCAGACGGCTCCACATGGAAGAATGAGGTAGGGGAGGCAAGCTTTATACTTCGGAATCATAATGGAGTTTTTATTAATGTAGGGGCATTGGCTAGGCAAGCTCACTCAATCCTCGTATTGGAAGCTTGCGGATTGTTGGCTGAAGTCCAGAAGTGTTACGAGATGAGATTCAGAAACATCAAGCTAGAGTTTTGGTACATCTTGTCAAGAAGAAGACTCGATCTCCTTGGCTTGTCGCAGACTACATCCGAGACATCGAGCATTATCTATCTTTTTTTTATAACTAGGGTTATCTCATTGCTATCGTGAGATTAACCAAGTTGTCAATTAACTTGTAAATTTAGGTCGCACAAGTATTTGCGACGTATTTTGGAACGACAACCCTCCTCCGGGGATTGTTCAACTCTTGTACCAAAACATGGGTGGTCATTATTTTAACATATAGTTAACATTTCTTCTAAAAAAAGATGTGTCCGAAGAGCAAATTTGAGCTAATTATATCATATGCAATATTTATGTGAAGATGAATGAGCCTTTTTTCTTCTCTCTCATAGAACCCCCCAAGCTGCATGCATGTAGGATATGTGATTCTTGTTTTAGATCGCGAGAAGAATTGGGTGTCTTCTTTCTTCCCCTGAGTTAGGCTAAGCTCTATATCAATGGATCTTTTATTAGAAGCAGGGGACTTGGATTCTTAATTCACATTTTTAATTGAGGAATTTTATATGTATGGGGTACTTACGAAAGGATGTAACATAGGGTCGTTTGGTGCATTGTCGATTTAATTAATCAATAATTTAGACTATCACTTAAATAATTTATCGATAATATCACATTATATATAGTGTTTGGTTTAGTACTAATAATACAAATAATAGTTCAAATAGATAGAGGATAAATTACAAAAACACTCTTAAAATTTATTTCAAATTTTAATTACATATTATTATAAAGAAAGAAAAAAAAAATAGAAAACTGAATCTAAATAAAAATGAGATAAAATTAAGAATTATTTGTAATAAAATTAAATAATAAAGAAAATGTTGTTGAATAATATTTATTTATCAATAAAATATTTAAAATTAAAGATTTGATTGAACAAATATTTTCGTCATGAATTTCAACTAATTGATTATCTGAAAAGCACCTCTCTATCTAAAAATTATCAGCGCAATTAAAATTATCGGTAATTCATCGCAACCAAACGAAATAATATGATGATTCTTGAAAATTTTAAATAAACAATCCATAATATCTATCTAAATTACCTCCTCTGAAATCGTCCGAAACAGGTATATGAATGGAATTAGGAAATGCATGCAGTTTCAAATTTCATAGGTCAGTTGTGAAAGGGACCATATGGTGCTTAAACAAACATCCTGTCCTTGGAGAATTCTAAATATAATTAGGAATAGGATTTTAATGTTGGGTGGACCGTCCTCCTCCCCTCTCCAACTCCGATGCAGATCGGACGGTCAGATGAAAACACGTGGTCCATTCTTTGATTTGTGCGGTCCGACCGAAATGGGAGTGTGGTTCCCTCTAGTCTAGTCACTCAGTCCCTACTTCGCCCTTGTTCCGACTGCGAAGGGCGGCACTTAGATTCTTTCCAATGAAGCGTAGTGGGCGTCGGGGGACGCTTCACGTGGGTGATGCATCGTGCGGGGGATGCATCAAGGGACGCTTCGCGTGGGGGATGCTTAACATAAGACTGACCCTAGGTAGCTTCGCATTCGCCAGATCATTAGATCTCTTCGTCGGATCGGAGGTGGAGCGGAGAAAATCCTAGGTCCGGATGCTTCGCGTAAGGCCGCCCCTAGGTAGTTTTGAATCACCGAATTTCCGATATGTTCGTTGATGATCTATTCTTCAAAGGTGGAGTGGAGAAAACCCTAGGGCGGAGGATCGTACGTAGTTGAGGATCGGAGGTGGCGCGGAATGATCTGCTCGCCGGATCGTCTGATCTATTCGCCGGGGCTTCGAGACTTCGATAACGCAATGGCGTGGCATCGTGAGAGCACACACTTGAGCGAGGGGAGAAGTCATTGCATGCGAGGGGGAAAGGCATTGCACACTCGAGTGATTCGATCGCGAAGTAGGGACTGATCCAGAGGGGGACCACACTTTCATCTCGACTAGAGCGCACTTTCATCCAACCATCCGATCTGCATCGGACGATTGGAGAGAGAAGGAGGACAAGACCAACATTAAATCCTTAGGAATATATGCCACGATGCATCTTTGATTGAAATATTCGAGTGTAAACATATATACGATGAATTTTTTTACGAATCAAGAATGTCAACTAGTTTTTTTTAACAAGAGAACCTTCCTCGGGATCTCCTTCACTTCAACATATTACAGTGGATTTATTGATGCATCAAGGTCGTGAACCAGCCTCCATTTTTTTTAACAAGAGAACCCTCCTCAGAATCTTCTTAACTTCAACATATGTATAGCTTGTCTATTGACGAGTCAAGATGGCGAGCTAGCCTTAAACTTTGATTAAATTACACGAATCGTTCTCCAACTTTGAGTCGATTTCTAAATGGTCCATCAACTTCATTTTGTAACAAGAGCGTCCCCCAACTTTAATTTTATTGCACGATTCGTTCATGTGATCGATAATAGGCATTTTTTGGTTATCTTGCTAATGTGGCATAATAAAATATAATAAAAAATTTAAGTTGCTGAACTGACATAATAAAAAATAACTTAATAATAAAAAATTATAAAAATTAATAAAGAATATATACAAACTATTATAAAATTAATAAAAAATATTCTTCCTCGCGCCTGACGAGGAGCTAAAGGGGGACTAGCGAGCTCGCCCTCCGACGTGCTCACACGGGGGCGCCAGCCCCCCTCGCGAGCTCGTCGATGAGCTGGCAGAGCGGCCCCCTCGCTCACCGGTGCAGGGGTCGGCTCCCCCTATCACTTTTTTTTATTTTTTTATTAATTTTTATAATATTTTTTATCATTATGTTATTTTTTAATGTGTCGGGTCAGCAACTTAAATCTTTTTATTATATTTTATTACGCAACATCAGCAAGATAATAAAAAAACTACCTATTGTCGGTCAAGTGGAGGAATCGTACAATAAAATCAGAGTTGAGGAATGTTCTAATTATAAATTAAAGTTGTGAAACCATTTAGAAATCGACTCAAAGTTGAGAGACAATTCATGTAATTTATCAAGAGAACCCTTCTTAGAATCTTCTTCACTTCATAT
The DNA here is from genome assembly GCA_030549335.1 of Pontederia crassipes. NCBI lineage: Eukaryota > Viridiplantae > Streptophyta > Magnoliopsida > Commelinales > Pontederiaceae > Pontederia > Pontederia crassipes. Next base: position 24,980,455 of record CM060189.1, on the reverse strand, counting down.
ACTTGAATAACTTGCTACTGTGAATGTAAAAAATTCTTATTATGAGTTTGACCTGCCAGTACGTGACCTGGGGCGACCTTATGAGATTAGGTGGGCCGACCTTCCAACTTGTGGTCAATGCGCCCAATAGAGTCACGTGAATTGGACAGACAACATCGTGACGGTTAGCTATCGAAAAAAAAATGAGACGATAGAGTTGGTTAGAGATGTGGTATCACAATATGGACGAGAATTAATAGTTTTGAATTTAGTTTTGTCAATTTGTATTTACCCTTTTGCTTTTGATATTGAATTAGTTAGAAAGAGAAAGAGAAAGGAAAAGTCTCATTAATACACGTACATATCCATGTTATAAGTGGAACCATATCAATGAGGTTTGAGGTTAAAAATTTTATTTTTTTTAAAAAAATGTCATTTGACAAAATATATCCCAATTATTAGATGAGTCTTATGTGGATATAGATAAAAAGATGAAATTATTTTATAATCCCAATAAATGCAAATTCATCCAAGGGAGATAACAAAAATAATGACAACGCTCCTCAGAATTTACACATCGTGTTCCAAAAAGTAAAAAAAAAAAGAATTAGATAACAAAAATGAAATATATATTAATGAAAAAATCGTCGCAATTTGCGAATTGAATAACTTTGAAGTTAAAAAGAGGTAAATGGTTATTTTAATAACTGAAAAAATGTATGAAAATAACTTATAATCCAGATGTAAATAAATAGCAAGGGCTTTCGGACGAAATGGTTATTCGTGGAGCCATCTATCTTACTCATCTGCTCGAATTGTGTTGGGCTCGGTTGCTCATTGGGCCCAAACTATAGTTTTTACTTTTTTTCTTTTTCTAATTCTTTTTTACTCTTTTTTTTCTTTCTCATTGACATGAATGCTCTCTCTCTCTCTGTATATATATACACACTAGAAAAAAAGTAAAGGGATATTGTGGGGTGGAATCTACCATGCAAATATGCAAATTTCGAACTAATAGGTTTCTATTTTAGTTTTTATAAATGATATATTTAGTTCAGACAAAAGCTAACTTCTGATTAATCCAGTCTTTTTCTTGTTTTTATTCTTTTTTGAACTAGTTCGAAAATAAAAAATCAAAGAAACTATATATAATGATCCTAATAATAATCAAAGTTAAATAAGAAATATGGAAAATATAAATAAAGATAAAAATATCATAATTGACGTTTACAAAAAAAAACAGTAAATGTCATATATTTATTAATTTAATATAAAATAATTTAAATATTATAACAAAGAAGATAATGTATTTAATTTATCTTTGTATGGCTTAGAATTTTAATAGAACTGTAAATACAATTTTCAAATTCTCCTTTTCAGCCGTTAAATTATACTTAATAGGTTTTGGTCTTTTATGATTTTATCCCCATTTAAAATTTATTAAATATGTAAAAATATTTGTGAATAAATTATATATAGTCCAACAAATAAACAAAACCAAATTATAAAAATGATAAAAAAAACAAAGATAAAAATGCATGGCTCTAATGATGTCACATCTTTCATATAGGACAAACTAATCATGATAGCATAAGGATATTGTTATCTCTTGATAACAATATGCTATAGTTGACATGAATTATATTGGAATGTTTAATTCTTCTTTTAGCTTGAACTCATACTCCCTCAGGATTTGGATTTCATCAGGTTTTTAAAAACATATATCAACTCGATACAAATTGGACCAGGACAATTTTTGCAGCAACAAGATCGTGCAGGGCCCTGACCCGGAGGGCTGAGCCCTTCCACAATTTGTTTAGGCCTAACACCAAGACAATGAACTAGTCGCCCAAAACTCCTAATAACCTGAAACTTTGTTTCATTTGTTAAAAATATCAAACATATAAGAGAATTATAAAAACAAACATCACATTTTTTTGGTTGTACACTTCAATCGCTCGCATAATATATTAGTCCCACACACATTACTTATTACTTGAGGGTCCACGTGAGCTTAAAAAAACATATGGAATCTAGTGAGAAATGGTAGAGTGCAATTTAAATGACTAATGAAACCTTAATTTCTTTATTTATACAAAATTCAAAATGTTAATATTGATTTAAAGAATGTCAGTGTCATCATGACTCATGACATCTCTTGTTTGCTTTTGGTGGTGTTGAATATAATGTACAAATAAGTTGAAGAAGTTTGCATGATTAGCATTTGATCTTAGAGCAAAATTGGGCTCGAATGGGACGGTCTTGCATGGTCACTGTTGGATCATAAGTCATCAAAATGTGGGTTAAATATATGCGTTTTAAAATAAGTAAAAACAGTAGTAGTACAATGATAGCCTAGTCGACCTCCTGTATGACTTAAACACTTTAAATATGTGAACCCCTTAAAAAGTTTCAGCACATGAGCTATCCTTCATATAATCCTGTAAATAATAATTTATCACATTAGTTTACTGTAACCGGAGATCATGTACAAAGAATCGTCATATTAAAAAAGACCTTTATATTTCTTCTACGGCTCGTCGCGCCCTAATGGTAGGAGGAAGAAGGAAATTTATCACAACCAAATTGGTAGGGGAAAAAAATCACGTGAATAGTAGTTATTTGCCGCCCATATTAGAGATCTTGTATTTATGGATTCCCGACCGTACTAATTTATCATAGCTCTGGACCAGGCCATGCATAATTCTTTTGTAACTAATCTCCTTAACTTTGAAGCACTTGGCCACTTGTTGGCATGCCGAATTCTGTAATCCCAGTGTTTTTAAAATCGGACGTGTCGGTCCGGCCAATTCAATCATGATTAGTCATCGGCCCGATCCGGTTAGTAAGTAAAACTCATTTTTATAAAAATCAGATTGAATCGGATTAACTGAAAAATTGATTCACTCCGATTTTTTTTCAAAAACAATAAAGGTGAATAGATGGAAAAAAAAAGAAAAGAATGAAAGTGTATAATAATAGGGAAGCTGGAATAATAGAAAGTGGAATAAAATAAGTGATTTGATGGTATAGAATGAATGTAAATAATAAGAAAAGTAAATTTGATTTGAAAGAAAATTGGAAATATATAATAAAGATAAATTTGAATAAAAGAAAAAAATAATCATGAACATAAATAAATAATATACATTAAAAATATGAAAATAGAAACATAATAATATAATAAATTTTATAGGATGAATTTGTGCAAGGAATCATATAATATGGAAAGAAAAAATGAATTTGTAAAATAAAATGAGGGCTAGATAATAACAATGGAAATATAAAAAGGAAATTATTAAATAATAATATATACAATTATAAATAATATATAACTTAAAATGTAAAAAATAATTTGTTAATATATGATTAATTTAAAATGATGATTAATATACTTTTATTGCATTATTGTTTACCATTTATACTTTAATTTATAATATATTTTTGAAGTAATAAAAATAATATTATTTTAATAAAAATTTGATTTAATTGGATCCAATCCGATTATTCTAGTTGGCCGACCGATTTAGTGACAGATTAGATTTTGAAAATGTGTAATCCATAATTTGATTCTCCTACGAGATTCAGTACAGAACTTTAAACTGAAAAAAAGAGTGTAATTTGATATCAGCAATCTAATTATCGCTTAACTTTTGTATCTATTGCGGTCATGGACAGGTTTGTTCTGGATATTGGCAAATTTCAATATATACTAATTATATATGGTAAAATTTGCTGAAACTAATTTTACAATTCCAAGCTACACTTTTTTTTATGGATATCTGAATGATGAAAATAAAACTAATACATAAAGCATCAAGCCAAAATAAATTGACCTCACACCGAACACCTGACCGGAAAAGGAAACAAAGGCTAACTTTTAGCAAATGCTGCTAGTAGTTCGTCGGCTTTGGCTTGAATCAGCTTCCAAGTGGCCTGGACGTGTCTCATCTCCGTGAGGGTGGTGCCGATCGCAAGCCTCAGCATGAACGTGCCGCCCACCACCGCGTGCGTCATGAACGCGCGCCCGCTCGCGTTCACAGCCTCCAGCAGCTTCCGGTTGACGTCGAAGGCGTTGTCTCCGTCCGACGGCGTCGGCCGGAGGCGGAAGCAAACCAGCGCGAACCTCCGCGGCACGGTCACCTCGAACTTCTTGTCGTTCTTCACCAGCTTTTCGAAACGTTTGGCCATGGCGACGTCGCTCCTGACGTGCTCCACTAAGTTCACGATGCCGTAACGCCGGATGATTAACCAAAGCTTCAGTGCTCGGAAGCGACGACTGAGCGCGATCTGCCAGTCCTTGTAGTCCACCACCAGTTTCGCATCAGTAGCGCTGTTCTTGAGGTACTCAGGGTTCGTGGAGAGGGAGTCCACCAGTGCGTTGGAGTTCTTAACCCACAGGCAGCAGCAGTCCATGTTGGCGAGGAGCCATTTGTGTGGGTTCATGCTGATGGAGTCCGCAAGTTCGATGCCGTCGAAGTAATGACGGAACTCGGGGCATATGACCGCGCTTCCGGCGTACGCCGAATCGACATGGAGCCAAGCTCCGAACTCCTGGGCGACTTGGCCAAGTTCCAGTAACGGGTCAACGGCGCCCACCGCAGTGGTGCCCACGGTCGCGCACAGATACAGCGGCACCATCTCCCTAGCGACGTCTGCCGCCATGGCCTCGCGGACGCTGTCGCGAGTTAGAGCGTAGCCCGAGGCAGCTGTCGTGGGGATGACGCGAAAGTTGGACGGCGGGATGCCGATGATCTTCGACGCCTTCTGAACGGTGGAATGCGTCTGGTCCGACGCGTACACTACCAACTTAGTGATGCCTTCGTGACCAATCTTGTTCAGCGCCCTGTCACGTGCAGCGGCCAGGGTGCACACCACGGCCTCGCACGTCGTCCCATGCAAGACTCCGCCGCCTCCTTGGCCGGCGGAGAAGTGGAAGGTCGGCGGGAGCTTGAGCATCTTGGCCACCCAGTCCACGACCAAGTTCTCTAGCTCGGTGGCGGCGGGGGACGATATCCAGCTGAAGCCGACGACGTTCAAGCCCGAGCAGAGCATCTCCCCTAGGAAGCCGGCGGTGCTGGCGTTGGCTTGGAAGTAGGCGAAAAAGTTGGGGCTTTGCCAGTGGGTGAGCCCGGGGAGAACGTCCTTGCGGATGTCTTCGAGAATGGCGTCCAACGGCTGGGGAAACAATGGGGGCTGGTCGGGAAGAAGCTTGCGCAAGTAGCCCGGCTCGACCTGGCTTCGAACGGGGTACCGCTCGACGCTGCGGTAGTAGTCGGCGATGAAGTCGACGACTGCATGGGACTCGTCGGCGAAGTTGTCGGGGTCCAAGGGCAGGAAGGTCTCCAGTGGAGTGCTACCCATGGCAAACAGTTGATGGTGAGGACGATCAAACAAACAAAGAGATCTCAAATAAATGCTGCTGCTGTTGGTGGTAGTTGTTTGGTTTGGTCGATGGCATCAATCTATTTATAGTGATAATTACTTATGTTTTTCAGATCATTTGATTGTTTCTTAATTTTTTTCCAGGAAGACAGAAAATATTTCTTTGTATCAAAAAGCAAGAGACGAGGGTGCATGGAAATGCATGGAGAAGCTTCAACTTTGCATGAAGATTCCTTCATCTTGCACATAGGGAGACTCGTGCAACACGTTCCAACAGGAGAACTATTGCAGTTTGGGGTGAGTGCTGATATTGCTTGCTCTGCTCGTGTGACCGTGTCTTTTTTTTTTCCTTTTCTTTTTTTGTTATCCATAAAGCTAGCTAGGTTACTGATCCAAGTTCGAGAGTTTAGTTCAATGCACTTTGAGATGAATCCAGGTTAGGTACCTCTTCTCTTTTCTTTTTTCTATCGTAACGCGCGATCTAAGAAATCAGATGGTGTGTTGCCGAAACGAGAGGCGAAGATATTTGCTGCCGTTGTTATCAATAAAGTCTGAACCTCTGAATGCCACTTCTTTATCTTTATTTGGTGAAGTTTTACTTCCTGCTACGTCGCTGCATGACTCCCGCGGTCCGGGAAATTGCTGAAGTTTGACGTGGCTTTTACTCGGGTCAAAGAGTTTAGTAGCAGATGCCGCGGCACCATGCCCTACAAATTAATTGTTGTCCAAGCATATATCGTTTTCTATATCCACAACCTCTTTATCTCTAGAATATCAGAACTAACTAGGAAAAATGGTTGCTTTTTTTAGTATAAGTAGAAGAATGTGAGTACACGAACGTAAACTCCACCTAGTTCCATAAGTAGTTTTTCGCATAAGAAGCTTCGTACTGTAACAAATGTGCTTCAATATTTGAATTATTTGGAAGTCTATGGAGATTGATGCTTGATAAACAGCTTATCCTTGTTTAGTAAATATCAGATTATCTTTGTTACTTGGAACTTCACTTATCATGTATAGCAATATATAATGATACATATATATATATATATATATGATTAAGTTCAGAAATTATTGTGTTAATTCAAAGGTTAAATATCAGTTGTTTCCTAACGTATGCCTATATCTATAACACAATAAATATTGTTTCGGAAACAATTGATATTTAACCTTTGAATTAACACAATAACTTCTGAACTTAATCAGTTGCCAACACTGGAAAGGTTTCAAGATATAAACCTTGATAACAAAATAAAGGAGCACAACGCATGATATTTGAATTTAGTGTTCACAGTTCACACAGAATCATGCGATATCCGAATAAGGAGCTTGATGGGGTCAAGCGGGATCCCTCCCGGATGTGGGGCGTGGATCGATTTGATTTAATTATTATGATTCGTGATAGATGTTCTAAATTTCTCAGTACTGTTGGAGAGTAGTAACTTACACTAGTTGTTGGGAATAAACGTTTATAGCAGGGTAACCTACCAGAAAAAGAAAAAAAAAAGGTGGGGTGGAGTCGGAGTGTTAGGGGATGGTTGGGTGGGTTTAACTGTTTAAGATCTTCCATGTAAAGTGTTTCAACGTCCCATACTAAATGACTTCAAAATTTAGATGGCTAAGTTTCAACAAATCGGCGCTATTAGATAAACGGTATATTACTTTAATTTATCTATATGTATGTATGATCTTGAACTTAAGCATTTCAGTAAAGGGTTATTTTCTTATATCTCTCCTAAACTATATTTATAATTTTTCGTATTTAATCTTAATATATGAGCTCACCGTAGTACGTCCCTAAACTATATCACAATTTTTATTTTAGTCATTTCGTCTAATTTCTTTATGTTTTCTATTTATTAAAATACTAAACTACTCTTCTCCTCTTATTTAATCTTTAAGAGTTTTAAAATAATATATAATATAAATAATTAAAAAAAATAATATAAAAAATAGAAAAGTTAACGAAATTAGACGGATGGACTAAAGTGAAAATCATGATATAATCTAAGGACGTCCTGCGGTAAGTTCATATATTAAAATTAGATGCAAAAAATCAAGATAATTTAGAGGAAGTATAAGAAAATAACTCTTCAATAATAATTGTACTATTTGAGTGAGCGGTTTATGAAGCATTTTTAATTGCATCTACGAATAAAAGTAAGTGCAGTAAAATTAATTAGAGTAGAAAGTAAGCTATTATATTTTTGGAAATGATTTTCAAATTAATTCTAAATATTCAGATTTAATTTGTTGTTTGAAAGTTGATAAAGCCAATGATGCTGAGCCATGGTGAGTGCAAGTTGATAGCATTTGGATTAGCTGATTTAAAATAATTGATAAGTAGTTTAATGACTGAAGTTGATTTTCAAAATAAGTAGTTGTGTGTTTGATAATAAAAAATAAGTTATTATTTTAGTTAAATGATAAAAAAATGCTTAATATTATAATAGATAATATATGAAGAAAGTTATGTATATTATAAGGGCAAAATAGTATATTCTTTAATCAAATCGATCAACTTTTTTCTCAAACAAAATAAGTTGGGGTACTCCCAGGCTCCCAGCTTATTTTTTTTGCCGACTTCTAAATAGGTAAAATAAGTGTTTATCGACTCTTTTTGTCACTTATCAAACGAAGAAATTTCAAAGTTTGTTTATAAATTATTTTAAGTGGCTTATAAACTTAGCTAAACAACCTTATAAACTAGGCCAGTTCGGATCATATATTTGAAATTAATTTTGAGGTGGTTCCAATTAGCAATGGCACCCGGCCCTCTTCGTCCCCCGCCCCGACCCCGATGACCAGCCCCCGTCTCCGTCCCTGCCTCGAATCTCCAGCACGGGGGGAATCTTCCCCCCTCCTCCCCCCTCCGATCCCTATGCGAGGTCAGGAATAGGTCGGAGATCTTCTGACGAGGAGGGTGGCGAGTAGGATGGCTAGCATGGGATAGCGGATCACGAGCAAGAACAAGGGATGCAAGAGAAATGAAAAGGGAATGATGGAAGTAGCATAGGTGAGAAGGGAAAAGGGAATATTTTAGAGTTTCTTAAAAGTTTAAGGAGGATATTCGATGATTCGAAGACTCGATGGGACGGAGGCAATCCACCCCACCTCGATCCTCGAAAAAGGGTTCGAGAGTAGTTTGCCCTCCCCCCCATCCCTGAATCTGCAAGGGCAAAATTCTCCTAATTTGGGGTCGGATCGGGGATTCCCCGCGGGACTCGTGAGAACGAGAGATATTGCCATTCCTAGTTCCACTTTGTTGTGCCCTACTGAAAAGGCAAAGAACTGGTTGCAGAAATACGAGGAAAAGATTTAAATAGTCAAACGCAATTTTCAAATTGACGATGCATTGAGGTTGAAGAATCGTGCTTCCCCGAACCCCAGCAATCAAAATTAGGTAGGATGCATAAATTTTGGAGGAATAAACTAGAGTTACGTTAATTAGGAAATATTTTATGATGATGAATCACAAGATGTTAAAAATATTTCAAAAAATGAGAATAAGTAATAATAGTCAGTATATTTTGCCGTGTAATTTTTCACGCTAAGAAATGTGACTTACTTTGATTCCGAGATAAATTAATTGAAGAACTCTATTAATTATTATCACAATTAGTTAGAGTATTCCTAATTACTGAAAAATATATATTATTTAGTTATTCAGGATTCATTATAATTTACGTGCATAATTCACAAAAGACAGGAAAAATTTATTATTAAAACAAAAATAAAATGCACCAAACCATTAATTGTCCATTAGTAAGTAATTAATATATGTATGTGTGTGTACGCACATATATGACCATCAAAATCAAAGTCTTCACAAGGCTCTCACCCCAAAAAAATCAAAGTCTTAAAGGTATTAAGCAACAAAAGTGCTCGTAAGAAAAGGTCAAATGCTTTATCTCGCCGATGGTGACAAGTGAATAATGAGACTACAAAGTTGGTGACAAGTTTGGACGCGAGGGTTTCCTTGTCTTGATTGATCTGAAAGTAATGGCAACATTCCCATCAGATGTATCATGTAATATGACAATATAACTAAGGCCCTAAATCACATCATGTCATGTGACAGAATATATTTTGAGGACGCTATAGATTATTTTTATATATACATTATATTGACAAAAAATAATATTTTGATTGATCAACTCAACATCATATAAAAGTGGAAGACTAATCATCGTATTAATGCTAAAAGGAGTATAACATCGTAATATGTGGAAGACTAAAAAAGAACATCATATGAGTCTAAAGGAATTAATACAACAATCTAATATGCGAAAAAGAAAAACTATTTCATAATCTAAAGGACTCAAGACACTCATGTGCAGCCACCAACGAACTCGATCGGTCATCGTTGGTCACTTTCATCATTCTGACCTCATCTTACATTTAAGAACATGGAGGAGGAGAAACCTCCTTATGAATTTTGCAACTCAGTATGAAAGTAAAGTAAAAATAATTATATACTAGACAACAATCATAAAAGACATCATTATCATTTAAGAGGAAAGTAAGCATGATCATAATATGAGTAAAGATAATCATATAAAGTGGCATATGAATAGAAGATCAACAAGATCATGTGAGAATCATCATAAAGGTAGTTTCATTGTTCATATGGTATATTTCAACTCACGGGAAGGTCTGTCTCAACTCATCCATTATCATCATTATAATTGGCAAAGTCAACCTATAATTGATCGTAGTCAGCCCGTAACTTACCGAAGTCAGCTTATACCTAATCGTCACCAGTCCATCATAAAAAAAAATAGCTCTTCGTTTAATATTTTTCATTTTTTATCTTACAACTTTTAATTAATCTTTATAAGGACTTTAAATCAAGACTACAATATAGGATTATGGAGAGTAAATCAGGGGAATAAATGACATAATCATCATCATACTAAGATAGAGATCAAGCATACGTATCATGGATCAAAAGATCATAAAAGTCATCTTTATAATGTTGGAACTGGGGCCGAGTTCATCGGATGGTAATCGGAAAAATTGTGACATAGTCTGGGCCGGGTTCTGATCATACCTGGGTTGGGTTAAGGGCTTCGACCGATCGGTCGACCACTTTAGTAGATCGGTCGACCGCTCGCCCGATCTATCGCTTTAACGTGATTATAGCCCGGGCCGAGTTATCATCATCCTAGGACGAGTTCTTCTTCGTCGCAGAGCTCGGAGCTCTCAACAATGGAGGACTTGGGCCGAGTTCCGACGAACTCGATTTGAGTATGGCGGGCCGGGTTGCAGAGAACCCGAGTCGGGTTTCATTGCGTAGAATCGTTGTGACGAAAAACAGGTATTTTTCAATCATCTTTTCGGCGATGACTGACATCATGCATCATTTGTAAATTATAATACTATAACTAGGGATCAACTAGAGCATGCTTCAAACCTAAAATCAAGATTCTATGATGAATTTATCATAGTTCCATACCTTATAAGTTTTTGTCCAAGAAATTAATCCTATAGTCTTCTTCTTCTTCTCCCTCTTCCTCTTCTTCTAGTCGCTCCCCTCTATCCAAGCGCCCGTTCACCACCGTACACGTCTTTTAGCTGTTCTCCTCTGTGGACGGCTGCTATCAGGTGCGGAAGAAACGAAAGGGCGCATGATCAGGGAAGAAAATCTAGGCTGGTTTATAGGGGAAAAGATGTTGCATGATTTGGCTTCTTTTTTATAGGAGAGGAGTTGAGATAACTTGGGACTCTAAGATTTGATTCCTATTTTATCTTTTCCTTCTTTATCTTCTCCTATTCGGTTAGGGAATTACTATCTTCTTCTTTTTTTTAGTTTTTATTTTCTTTCTTTTTATTTCTGAAAAATCGTCGACGTTATAATACAGAATATGACATATTATAACCCTCAGTAATCTCTTTATTTTGTTTCCCAAATCTATCTTTGTAAGTTGATGAAGTCAGTCCTAATTTTTCATGCAAACAAGTAATTATATGATAATTGTTCAAAGTTATTTAGCATATATATATATATGATAATAGAAAAATGAATATATTAGCAATAATATATACAAGGGTATAATGCACCTCCAGAGCGAGCATTCTCTGTAGCGATGCTAAGCGATTGTCGATCGTTGATTTCTCATAGTGCGCCCCTCGTGCATCCACTCCTCTCTCCATTTATTCCTCCTCGTGCGCCCTCCCTCTTCACCCTTATCATGTTCTACTAATCCTCCCGTCGCTGGACCATCTTTGCCGTTCATGTGCGCCCCTTCCCCCATTGCCTATTCTCGTGTTCGGCCGCATATCCTCTCACCGTCAAACCCACTTTGTCATTCGTCGTGCACCCTCCCCGTATTGCCTGAACTAGATGGAATCGCTTATCATGAGTTGAGATCTGTCCGGCGAAGAAGTTTCGCTAGCGAGCTTTGTCTTGTCGATATCTTCGGCTGAAGACGATCGCAACGAACACAAACTCGATTTCTGTCTCTCCGATCTCTCTAACCAAAGAGGATCACAATATTCTTCACATCTAGTTGCTCGAGCTCTAGATTCTGATGTGCTACAAGAGCAAATAGAACTCTAATAAAAGTATGTCTGACAACATGTGAGAATATCTCATTGTAGTCCATACCTTCTTTATGACTATAACCTTTAAAAACCAATTGTGCTTTGTATCTTGTGCCTTCGACTCCTGGAATTTCAGCCTTCTTTTTGAAGATTCACTTACAACCAACAAACTTTCTCTTTAGTCAACTTGATCAGCTCCCAAGTATGATTCTTGTGAAGAGATTTCATCTCCTCACCCATAGTAGTGATCCACTATTTAGATTCGACACATATGATGACATCCCAGTAAGAAGACGACTCTAGGGACTCAACATCTTCAGCTACTTGCAAAGGATAAGCAACAATGTCCTCAAAACCATATCGCTTGGGAGGACCTACTTGTTTGTGAGGACGTCTAACAGCAATTGACTCCTCTTATGATTGCACAACATGCTCTTCATGTTATGGTTTTACTTCTTGATGTGATCCTTTAGCGTCATCCTCAGCTCGAGTCACTTCAATCTTCACATGTTTGTTGACATAATCTTCAGCCTTTACCTTCAACTGAAGCATTGATTCTTCACTAAACTTCACGCTTGTGCTATGAATGACTTTGTGTTATGAAGGAAACCAAATTCTATAGCCCTTCACTCCTGCACCATATCCCACAAATATCCCTTCTCTTGGCTCCAACTTTTCTTTACTCACATGATAGTATACTGGACAACAAAAAACTTTTAGATTAATATAATCCATAGGATTTCCTAATCATACCTCAATAGAAGTCTTGAGATCAATTGCAATTGCCAGACTTTGATTTACCAAGTAGCAAGTTGTGTTAACAGCTTCAGTCCAGAACGTCTTATTCAAGACAACATTATAAAGCATGCACATTGCTCTCTACAGAAGTGTCATGTTTATTCGTTCTACAACTCTATTTTGCTGAGGAGTATCCCTGATAGTGTGATACCTGACAATGCCTTTATGTTTACAAAATTGGTCGAATACAAGAGAACAAAACTTCAGATCATTATCAGTGCGAAGATGCTTCACTTTTTTCGAGGTTTGATTTTCCACCAAAACCTTCCAGTACTTTAAGGACTCACTCTTGTGCTTCATCAAGAATACACAAGTCACCCTCGAGTAGTCATCAATCACAAATAGGAAGTACCTAGCATGGAACACGAGAGAGATCCAACAATCAGCATGAATATAGTCAAGTATCGCCTTCATCTTGTGCACTGCTTTGCCAAACTGAGACACTCATTATATATCAAATACACAGTGTTTACAGAAGTTGATTTCATATATCTTCTTATCTCCTACAAGACCTCGTTTGCTGAGAATATTCATCCCGTTCTGACTCATAGGCCCAAGCCACATGTGTCACATCCTGAACTTTTTATGATTCGGATGAACTAGCCACTACAGCAACACTAAAGATTGTCTTGCCTTGTAGTATATACAAGGACTTCTGTCTGACTCCTTTCAGAATTGTAGTATCGCCCTTCATGCCTCCAATAGCATTGATCTGACATCCCTTAGAGTCCAAGACTCCAAGTGATATTAGACTCTTCTTCAATTGCAGAACATGACGAACATTTGTCAGCGTCCTCACAAAATTGTCATGAGTCTTGATTTACAAAGAACCGATCCCAACTATTTGACATGACATATTATTGCCCATGATGACATTTGTACTGTCAATCTTCTAATAAATGAGAACCATTCTTTATTCGGAGTCATATAATAGAAGCACCCCGAATAAAAAACTCAACCATTCTCCAAACATCCTTGATCAGTAGCAGCCTGAACCAAATCATCTTCATAATTTTCTATTGGGTTATTTTCATAAACCTCCTCTAAACTATCACGATTTTTCGTATTTAACCCCAAACTATGGATTTATTTTTTTTGTATCCCTAAACTATTACGATTTTTCCATTGTAGTCCTTCTGTTTACTTCTGTTACGTTTTCTGTTACTTTTGATTTTTCTCATTTATGAAAAGACTAAATTACCTCTTTCTCCATAACACATCAAATAATTACAACCGCTCTTTCCACGACAACACACTACATGTTACTTATACTAATCACAATCTTACAATTAACACTGCTACAAGGTAGAAAAGAAAATGAAGCATCACTGCAACTCTATGAACACACACGATGACTCTACAATTGGCAACTGGGAGATGAAGATGACGATGCAACTGCTAGAGATGAAGTTGATGACCACACCGACATGATATTTCCAACAGGTTTCTGTGTCTAATTTTTTGATAAAAATATGTAGCAAGTAATTGAGCCCCATTCAAATCCGAGTATCCTAATGATACGTTTGTGCTAGCATGAATGACAAGAAATGAACTTAATTTGTCTTGGTCAAAAGAATAAAAATTCCACCCATCTGATTCAGGATTTGATAATACTTGCAGCATGCCAATTAGTGATCAGGAGAAAGTTTGTTTGTATTGCTGATCTTAAGGGATTTAAATTCGTTGGTAATTCTGAAGGTTTAGACCTGTCGGTAAATATATTTATAATAATATATATGTGATATAATATATATTTAATATTTTATTATTAAATTTACTGATAGGCATAGCCTTCGAAATTATTGAGGGATTTAAATCTGTCGATAATGCCGAAAGCTAGACCCGTCGATTATTATATTTATAATAATATATATGTGATATAATATAGTATATATTTAATATTTTATTTTTAAATTTACCGATGGGTATAGTCTTCGAAATTACCGAGGGATATAAATTCGTCGATTATTTCGAAGGTTAGATCCATCGGTAATTATATTTATAATAATATATATGTGATATAATAAAACTATATATCTAATATTTTATTTTTAAATTTACCTATTGGTATAGCCTTCAAAATTATCGAGAGATTTAAATTCGTAGGTAATTTCGAAGGCTAGACCCGTCGGTAATTATATTTATAGTAATATATATGATATAATATAAGCATATATTTAAAATTTTATTATTTAATTTACCGACGGGTATAGCCTGCGGAATTATCCAGAGATTTAAAGTCGTCGATAATTCCAAAGGCTAGACCTGTCGGTAATTATATTTATAATAATATATATGTGATATATAAGTATATATTTAATATATTTTTTTAAAAATTTACCGACGAGTACACCTTCGGTATTACGGATGGATGATTCCGTCGCTAAGTCTAATTTTTTTCCGCCCAATCTTCCCTCCCTCTCCCTACTCGTTCTCCCGTCCCCTTTCTCCCTATATCTCTCTCCTTTCCCCCTTTCTCACATGCTATCCCTCTCTCATCTCCCTCTCTCTCACGATTCCGGCGACCTCCCACGACTTCGACAATCCTGGCTCTGGTCGCCCTCCTCATTTTCTTCTTCCTCTCTCTCGACTCTGGATGCCCTCCCCCTCTCCCTCTCTTTTGACCATAGTGTTAGGTGGCCAGATCCGATGCATAGGCTGCCGGATCGACCGTCAGGTGGTCGGATCTGACGCACAGCCTGTCGGATCCGACGCACAACCTATCGGATCCGACGTTAGCCTATCGAATCCAGTGCTTGGGATCCCTGGCTGGCGGCCAGATCTGACACACAGGGGATCGTATTTCGCACTGGCGGCTGAATCAGGTGCAAAGGCAATCGGATCCCACGCACAGGCGGTCGGATCTCATGCTGACAACCGAATCTGATGCACAGATGGCCGAATCTGACGCTTGCAGCAACACGACGCACAGGCGATCGGATCTCATGCTGACAACCGAATCTGATGCACAGATGGCCGAATCTGACGCTTGCAGCAACACGGCGCACAATCGTCTGACTCGATGCACAGTCGATTGTAGGTAGCCGATTCAAGCACAATCAGCTAGGTCTAGCCACTAGCGGTCGATCTGGCGCACAAGCGGTATATTCCTGCCTCGTCGGATCGGCTAGCTGTAACGTTCTTCAAATAAATAAAAAAATAAAGATGGAATTTATTTAAAAAGTAGGGACTTTTTGGTCTTTGTGCAGAAATGGACAGTTGTCAAATAAAAATAAAAAATAATAATAAAGTGACGTGTATAAAAAAAGAGAGAGAACCTCTCGTCCTCTTCCTCCCGACTTGCTATAGTATCCGCGATGCACTGTAGCACGTCCCAGTCGCCTCTTCTTCCGACCACTCATTCTCTGTCGTCCAGCCACCATTTTCACATGTGAGGTGTCGTTGGAAAGAGGGCAACGAGACAAACATTTTGACATGAGGTAGGAGATGATCGATCCACAGTAGGCAACACAGTAAGTGCCAAACATTAGAAAGGGGAAGTTTTTCGGCAACCCATTTCGGCTCTGATTCGCTCTGATCTTCCTCCCAGTGAGTTGTGCATCATTTTCAAACCGATTAGATTCATTTTGAGAGATTTTGAACGTGTTTTACTCCTAATTTTGTAGATGACCGAGATTGAAATTTTTCGACAATCTTTTTGACAACTTTTCCGGCGAGTTCGACTGGGGCTTTCAACTGAGTTCACCGCGATGTTCTGGTAGGTGTACACATGAGGGAGAGACATATTGGGTTTTTGTCCGTAAAAAAATTAATCACAAATTACTTGTAGGTTCATTGATTTCGGATTTCGATCGTCGGACGATATTTCTGAGGACTTGTCCTCAATGTGTATTGGTAAGCGAACGAAATTATTCATAAGACTTAATTTTATAAATTATTTATAAGACTTAATTTTATAAATTGATAAGAATTAGTTATAGTGTTTAATTTGAATTGTTATATGGTTAATTGGATATGATATGTGGTTGTACGTTGGGGATTTGAGTATGATGCTATTAGTTGGCGATGTATACTAAAAGCCCATAGTGTTGATCATTTAAGAAATTAGTTATACGGGTGGTATAATGCATTACTTATGAACTTAGATAAAAGATTTATAAATTATAACTCTAGGTACCAAGATGTCGTTAAAAAGGGTTATTATGGAGTGTCGTTAAAAATAATACTTAGAAGTTATAAATGTTAAATGATAAGGTTATATTCTTAAATAAAGTTTAAATTGATGTAATAAGTATTTCTCTCCTTTGAGCGGATTCAGATGGAAGGTAATTGAGACTTGAGGAATCTAAGGTGAGGGGACTTATCTTCGAAGTGGTGACATTGACGTGGGGCGGATTTTCGAGATCATTTTTTCATGCATAATCATACTTATTTGTGTGCTTCATATGTGTGCAATCATATGAACTGTGATATTTTATTATGAATTTTGGAAGCATATCGATTTTGGTAAAAATTTCTCTTGTTCTCTTGAATAAAAAAATTGGTTTTGAGATGAAATATTTTAGCATGATAACTTTAAGTTCAAAACCTTCACCTTGAATATGCATTCGTGCATCATGTGCACTTCATATAAAAAATCGCATAAGGCAGAGTATTTTCACCTCGGAGGATTGGCCAACTCTGGGTAGACCAATTGTGGTTCGTTTTGCTTTGTGTTAATACAATGACACAAGGAGCAGGTTCAACACCCCGTATCAATATAGTGACACGAATGGTGGAATTAGAACAATCATCCTGTGATGATATACTGAAATGAGGGATGAAATGAAAAAGAAAAAGATAACAAGCTCTGTGTCAATATGATACGAGGAGCGGTTCAATGTCCTATGTCAATGAGATACGAGGGATGGAATTAGAACAACCATACTGTGTCAATGAGATACGATGGGTGTGATTGATTACTCCATTGAGGAGATTGGGTATCATATTTGATAATGATTTCCCAACTTATATTATATTTATATATATATATATATATACATGATTTCATCATGCATGTGCACACATGACATTCATTTTGCATGATCATTATGTGAATGAATTTCTTTTTTTGTAAAGAAGAGAGGATTTTGAATATTTCTCAAAAAATAAAGATGTTGATTTCCGCAATGATTTTAATACTTGAGGTAGTCATTTTAACTCGCTGAGCTTAATCCATGCTCACCGCTTTTTCTATAAATGTTTATAGGAAATGAATACATATACTGCATGTTTGATTGGAAAGAGGTATTAATTGTAAAAGGGATAGTGTGTGAGATTCCGCGAGGAGCGTATCTAGCTCAATATTCTTCTTTTGATACTTAGCATTTTTTTTGAAATTGACTACTATAATTTTATTTATCTTGACACCACATGGTTTTGGGTTGTGGCCCATGACTTATTATGGATATAAATTGTTTGATAGGAGTTGAGGCTCCATGGTTTATGGATGAGATGATATGGGCGAGTCCCTATCATGGAATTGGATAAGGGCTTGAGACCCTTAATGGATTTTGGTAGGCATTCAATATGTTTTGTTCATGTAATAGTTTTAAGCGAAATCGTATGTTCATTTGAGTCCCATATTATTTGGTAATTATAAACTACCCGTGATGCACATTAAAATTTTATAAATTGCCTGTGAAGTGAAGAATATGGATAATGTATTTGACGCATGATCGAATTTATACATACGTCATGCCGAAATTTTTAGAAATTTCTAGAGTTAGATTATTTTGAATGTTATATTTCTGTTGAAGATTTGAATTTGAAATTAAAAGATTGATTTTTCGGTTTCACCCCTTATGGCGCCAAAACAAGTAGTTGGGCGTTACACCAGCTATGCGTCGAATCCGGTACCAAGCGTCCGAATCCGACACCAGGCGCCCGGATCTGGCACTAGGTGCCCTGATCCGACGATCCATCGGCGACCAACAATTCCTTCCCTTCTCCCTCTCGACAAGATCGGGCAACAAACCATATCCGACCGTTGAATTTGGCAACATACGTTCATTTTCTTATAATTAAAATCAAAGTTTCCGATGGACGCTCCTCTCGCAAACTTCTGATGCATGCATTTTACAACATTTAATTTATGTTGCATTTAGTTTATTTTCGTAATTTTCTCACGGCATCCATCAATTTTGTTTCATTTATTATAATTATTTCTTAGAACTTTCCAACTACCTAGGTGTGCATAATTTTTACAGGAATATTCTGATTTCGGTGAAAATTATCAAAGAAAATTATCCGAAGAGAAAAGAAGGAAGAAATCAACTTTCTAAGCAGAAAACAAACTGTCTCATGGGCCGTGAAATGCATATAACGCCCCTTCAGCAACTTTTCACGGCCCGCAATTCTCTTCTCATGACCTGCACAGAATGAATAGCTTTCGACCGCATATTCTCATTACCGGCCGTAAGCATAGTATAACGCCAGCCAGATTGAATATATGAACTGTTGGGGACAATTCACGGGTCTTACTATATTCATCCCTCACGAAAGTATTATGGGTCATCATGAAACCTTCACATACCTCATAAAGGGTCGTAAGGCATTTATAACGGGTCTCACAGATTGAAGAACTAAACCGAAGAAGACTCTAACAGGTCATCATATGGACTTACGATTCGCAACAGAACTCGGCTTATTGGTCACCGACCGTAACATCTATTTAACGGCTCATAAAGAATCGGATGAAAATCGAGTGCATATATATTACGAGGGGTAAGGGAGCCATTACAACACATATAGAAAGGTATAAAGTCTTGCTAGAAATATTACGGGTCGTAATGAGTATCTAACGACCCGTTATATCAGCTATCGCAAATTTCGCCCGCAAAAGAACAAGTCAAATTCATTACCGAACGTAACATGGAGATCACGGATCCAACTTACGCGCCGTCACATGATAATCACGGCTCATACAGAAGTCGAACACAGAGTTGCCGGAGTTATAGACCGTTACTTTGTGTTACGGGACGTTACGTGTATGAGAAAACTTTGAATCAAAATCAAAATAGGTCATGAACAGCTTATCACGGGTCGTTAAAAGTGTTGATTTTTCCTTGTCATCGATTTCCTGAATGAATTTTGATCAAATCACGAAGCTAGGACGGTGCCCAACCTTCTAGAAGATTTGTTTGATGATAAAATCTCTAAATTGAAGATAAAATCATGAAATTTTTGGGTCTAAAAGGAGTTTAAATTGTAGATCATTCTTTGGATAAATTTGGACTCTCAATTTCTCAGAACTTATCGGGAATATTGGAACTATAAATAGAAGACCTCTGAAAATGTGAAAATTCGTGCTTGAGCCCTGGGAAGCCATGCCCTACTGTAAAGAAGAAGACTTGAAGCCAGAAGTTCGTCAAAGGAGAAGGGTTGCACAGCAACTCGTCAGTTAGTGCTGCGTGATCGTCCGGAGGTTGTGGAGGCCGCAATTCTTTATCTCTTCATATGCTTGGATGCTCTTTACCTTATTTTTCATAATTCATTAGTCATGTAATAGAGATATTATATTTGCTTTAGAAAGATAGATTGTTTGGATCTCGTTCTTATTCAAGTCAAATTATTAAGTCAACTTCTTTTGATTATATGTGTTAAGTTTAATGCTTTTTTATGAGAAAAATTATTTCTGGAGTTAGATCACAAACCTGAACAAGGAGCGATCAATTTCAGAAGTTATTATTCTTCTTCTTCTCATAATTGATCCTTTAATTGTAAAGTTAAGGCATATATAACACATATTCAGTAATTTGTCGTATATGCTGAATAATGTGCGGTTTATTATTCTGTCCAGAAGTATGGGTGGATAATAATTTAAGAGTTACATTATCTCACATCATGATTCTCTATAAAATCAGTAATCAACTCGTTGTACGCGATTGTTGATCTTATTTGGAATCAAGATAAGTTTGATTTGCTCGTTTAGAGAAGTCAATATTTTAGGTGCTCTGAATTCGTCTCAAGATTTGATATATCATGATTTGATTAGTTCAGAGGCCTATATATATCTAACTTCACTCTAATCATCCAAAATTCACAGAGATCATCACCACTCATCGTTATTATTTTTTTCTGTAATTTTTATGTTTCTGTTCTACATATACCAAACCCTTTTTCTCTTAATAGATTTTTAGGATAGGATCAATTTAATAGTTCCTCGTGGGATCGACAACTCTACTCTTCACTCTATTACTTGATACGACTAGTGCACTTGCTAACTATTGTATTGTTACTTATTTTTCGCATCAACTTCGACGGAGAAGACTCCTACCGGACCTTCTGGTAGGGCACGCCCGCCGAAATGTTAGACCGAGGTCCTTCGTCGAACATTTCGATGGTGGAACCCCGACAAAGCTTTCGATGAGACCTGCCCATCGAGCCTTCCCACACCACGTCGCCGTCGGAAGTTTCATCGGTGGCTCTGCCATCCATAAGTCCGACGGGCTCCTCCCTTCAGAACTTGGAACGAAATATGCGCCTTCTCAATTTTCGATGGTATCCCGTTGGAAATTCAGAAGGATCATCACTCCCATCGAAAAGCCATTACCAACGAATGACTTTTCGATTACACTATATCCGTCAAAAAATCCATCAAAAACTCGATTTTCTGACGAATTTCATCACATTTTTTTTACGGATATATCCATTGGAAAATTAAAAAAAATCTTGTAGTGATCAGAGCATATCTCGCAACATTAGACATAATGTAGTTTTGCAATCGTACGGAGAAAAAAAGTGTGGAATTAACAAACAGTACATCAATTGCATGACACACACAAAAACTAGTATTATATCGACACTCATTCTGACATATCGATCAACTGTTGCATTACCAGATGCACCAGGTGGATGCAAGGTTGTAAGACTCGACCCGACCTTCGACCCGAATTGCTCAACGGGTCAGGTCGGACCGATCGGATCGGGTCGGACCGGAGTATAATAAATTAATACAATTAATAAAAATATGTATAAATTCAGCATATATTGTATCACTAATAATAATGACATAACAATTTTTTTAATCACAACTCAACACAATCAATAATTTAAATCTAACACTAATCCATATAATAAATAACATAACAATACTAAAGAATTAAATGCAAAGTCATAAGATAACATAATTGAATACAAACTTACAATTTACCAAGTTCATAAAGTACGATAACAATATATAAATGTTCACAAACACAAATTCATTTCATAATTCTTCCACAAAGCAACAAAATTAAAGTAAACACTTTTCTTCAACACTCTTCATCTTGAGGAAAAGAATCCAAATTGACTTCCAAATCCTCAACATTGTTTTCTTCTACATCATCTTCAAAAAAATATAAAGAAAATGAGTTAAAAATCATACTTGGCAATTATAAACATCTTTCAAATCAATATTTTGAATTTTGAAACAAAAAGAAAAATACATTTACCTTCTTGCATATGAAGTTTTGGTCCTTCCAAATCGTTATAGAGCATCTTCTCCAACTCATCATAATCAAGAATTGGGCTCTTTTCCTCCTCCATAATCCAATATTCAATCTTGTCTATACTTTCATATAATAAGGTATCTACAAAATAATGAAACAATGATAAACATAAACATATAAGAGTTGTCAAATCTAAATTAGAAAGTTATAAAGGAAAAAATGAACATATAAAATTTTCATTTCACAAACCTATTTTTCAAGCCCAAATTGTAATGCACATAGACAAGATCATTTAATCTTTGATGTTCTAATTTGTTTCTTTTCTTTGAATGAATTCTTTCAAATACACTTCAATTTCTTTCACAACCAGAATATGATGCAGTTTGACTTAAAGAGAATTGCCAATTGTGACACTAATGGAGCACTAAATCCAAAGCTATGCCACCATTGATCTATCACAAAATTTATATAAAGAAAAAAGGTTAAGTAGTTCTTAAATACATAAAATTAAATGTAAGAACATAATGTAAAATATAAATGAATCTCACCGGGTCTCAAATCTTTAGCAGTTGCAATAGCAAGTTGCTTACTAAAATTTTGCAATCTATCTTGACACAACCAACTTTATTTTGATACTTCAAATTTTCAACTTGTAACAATTGTATCCAATACATCAAGCCATCCTTGTTGAACTTCTGGCTTGATGCAAAAGTTATCTTTGTCATAATAGAAAGCCGGATTAAAAATATATGCAGCACAATGAATATGTTTCCGAAGTTGGTTATCCCATCGTTGCTTGATTATTCTCGTGTAATGTTTGTACAAAGTTTTCTTGTGCATGAAAGTACTCTTGATTGTCCTCTTTGCTCTATATATACCATCATACACATAACCAAGGGAAGGTCTATCATCTCCATCAACAATTCTTAATAAGCGTACCAAAGGAGCCACAATTTACACAATAATGTCACAATCATTTCAAAATCTACTATCTAACACAATATCAATGACAACTTTAGCTTTCTTATCTTTGTAATATCTTGAATTTGTAAAATTTAAACTCGTCACCAAAGCTTGCAAATCAATTTTGTGATCATGGATGCTTTTCAATGCAATAAAGGTTGTTGCAATCGAGTTGGACCAGGGCGCAAGATTTCAGTCCACTATGGTCTTTTCCTTAACCAAGCAAGAAAAAAACATGATTATAAACAAACTTTGTTACCTTTGATGCCCTTTCAGTTAAGTTGTTCACAAGAGTCATTTTTTCAATATCTCCTAAGATTAAATTCAAACAATGTGCAGCACAAGAAGACCAATAAATGGATGGATACTTCTCATTCAACAACCTGCCAGCAGCTTTATAATTTGAAGTATTATCTATAACTAAATGTACAACATTACTTGGTCCAACAAATTCAACCAAAATCAGCAAATAAGTTATAAAGAGTTGTATCATCCTTCACAATGTCAGAAGCATCAACAGATTTAACAAAACAAATTCCTTTAGGAGAATAAACAAGAAAATTGATGAGTTGTCTATTCTTTTGATCCTGTCAACCATCTCCCATTATAGTACATCCAGATTCTGACCAAGCATTTCTAAGTGTATCAACCAACAAGCCAACTTCCTTCTTAATATCATATAGTAGTTTAGTTCTAATTGCATGATAATTAGAACCTTTATATCCTGGACCAATAGCTGCAATGACATTTATCATAGGCTGATAATAAATTGAATTTGCACAATTAAATGAAATGCAACAATCATAGAAGAACCTAGCAACAGCTAAATCAGCTCGGTGAATAACTTCTTTACCTTGTGACAAGTGCAACTTGTTCTTGTACACCTATGCCAACTTCCTCACTAATATTTGTTTCTTCGTTTTCCTCATGTGCTCGTTTCTTTGATGTAGCTACAGATTTCAAATGTTCTCCAAGTCGATACTTCACTTCATAACTCACTTTAGGACAAGACAATCCCTCTCCTTTTTTTTTCCAGCAAGATGTAGTTTCATTCTATATATTCTTCCACCTTTTAAAATTTTTCCACAATACAAACATTTCAATGATCTTTTTCCCTGTGCATCAAAGCAAATCTGACAATGCTCCCATGCAAGATCTGTCTTTAATCTTACTGCTTGAGAACTTAGCGGAGCTAATGTAGTACTATCATTTGTAGATTGTGTTTGAGATTGTCCAATAGGTGTTTGAGTTTCACCACAACTTCTCCATGCCATTTTCTAAAAAGTAATAAATAAATATAATTATATATATAACATTAATTGATAAAATATTAACTAATAACGCACTCCCTAATCATGCCTTGACTGACCAAGGAATTCTTTTCCTGTGCCCTGACCAGGGCATGCCCTGGACGCGCCAAGGGCATGCCCTGGCTGTCCTTGGCGCGTCCAGGGCATGCCCTGGATGCACCTTGACCGATTAAGGGCTCAGGGCATGCCGCCTTGGCGGCGCTGCCAAGGCGCACCCTGGTGCAACCAGGGCATTCCCTGGCTGGCCTTAGCCGGCCACAGGGCATGCGCTGGTGGCGCCAGGCATGGCTAGGGCATGCCGTGGCGATGCCCTGGCTGGCCAAGGCGCTGGACTTCCTGGCCGTCCAAGGCGTCGCCGCCAGGGCATGCCCTGCACGCCTGGCGGTGCCTTGGCCGGCCAGGGCATGTTCCGGCGGCGCCTTGGCCTGCCAGGCAGTGCCAGGGCCAGCCAAGGTGCCACTAGGCACTGGACGCCCTGGCTGGCCAAGACGTTGTCAGGGCATGCCTTGGCCGGCCAAGGCATGCCCTAGCAACGTCTTGGCCGGCTGGGGCATCTAGCACCTAGCATGCCTCGCCATGGTCGGCCGGCCTTCGTCGGAAATCGAATAGGGCAAGGAAGGGATTCAATATTTCAAGAGACAAAATCGACAAGCCGGCAAGGGAAGGGACAAGATCAACTGACCTGGAAGTCTAGAACGTGGATCGACGACGAACTAGCGAAGCCAAACGCCGGTCGCCGGATCAGCGGCGGTTGTACTGCTTGCGAATCAGCGTCCAGGGAATGACCACCAAGCCATCCTAGGGTTTCTCACTTTCTCTTTCAAGAAATGAACCGGCCGACCACAAGTAATTTTTTTGTGTGAACCGGCCGGGTCATCGAAACTCGGCGGGTCAAGCGGTCAAACCCGAGTTTGACCGGTTCAACATGGGTCGAAGGCTACTCCGGGTTTGAATCAACCCATGGCCCATTTCACTGGCCGGACACCGGTCCGACCGGTCGGGCCGGGCCAAGTTTGATAACCCTAGGTGGATGATGCATTATTGACTTTCTCCTTACAGTAAAAGGAACACAACAAGTAAATAATTGTGACACTATCTTTGTACGCAAAACACACAAACATGCGAATAATAAAAATATATAACGCAGATTTGAAAGTATAATATACTAATAAATAACAAGATCAGTTACTTCTGCATAATTGCTATCCGGAGAGATTGGACAAAGCGTATCTTTTATTTTTAAAAGAAGACTAGTTATCTATTACGATAAGTGTAATACCCCGACCTTTTTGCAAATTAAAAATTAATTTTCGTAATTAAAATAAATCCAAAATTTAGGATTTTGTTAAAATAAAGATAAAGTTGAAAATAAATAAAAGTTAGTTAGAGGGAAGATAAAAGAAGAGGAAAAGATAAGATAAGTAAAGTTTGAATTTGAATAGAAGACTTATTAGATGAGAGGTATGAAAAGATGATTCCTAATTAGATTAGAAGTTAAAGTTATAATGAGATTAGGGATTCAAAATTTAATTTGAATATAAAAGGAATCCTAATGAGAGTTAAGATAAGAGTTTTATGTTCAAAAATATTTAAAAGATAAAATAATATTATTTATTCTAAAAATTTAAAGATAAGAATAATATTTATTTATTTAATTCCAAAATTCGAGAATAATTATGTTTAAGAGAGATAAAATAAAGAAAATATAGTAGAAAATGATTAGTGATAAAGTTTGTTGAAGGATTGAATTAGGACTCCTAATGAAGTTGAAACTAGGAGTTTTAAAGATAAAAATATTCAGGAAATAAAATAATAATAAATGATTATTTTAATTTCAAAATTAAGAAATAGTATTATTAATTATTTATTTAAACCTAAATTTTTTTTAAAAATAAATGATGAATTACGAATAAGAAGTATGGATAAGAGTTCTAATTATATTAGCATTTGGAAGATTTTACCCTATAAATAAGACCCCAAAGAATCTCCTTCAATACATCTTTCTCTCTTTTCTACTTGAGTTTTTCCTCCATCTTTGGGCTACGTTTTCTTCTTACTTAGTGTGTGCGAGTGGGAGTTCCGTCCGGCCATCAAATCTATTATCTACCCTCTGTCCAAGGACGCCGTCCTCATAGTTAGTCGTCGCTAGATTTCACTAGAAATAACGTCCAAAGTCTCAAGTTTCAAGTAGTCTGAAACAGTCAAGGTATGAAAGATTTTAGATTCACTTTTGAATATGATTTCTTAATAAAATAGATAAGACGATGGATGAACTAGGATTGGATTATGTTCTCCTATAATGCGTGAATAGTTCTAGATCATTTTTTGCTGGAAGGAATAATGTACAAAAAGTTATAGCATGCTAAAGTCTCGGTAAAATATTATCAGAGTTTCAGCCGACGAAACCCGACCCGCGTAAAGAAGAACTCGGCCTGGGTTCTTTTGTAAGTTTGCAACCTGGCACGACATTGCTCCGAACCCACTCGATCCGGATTCAAAGTCAACTCAGCCCAAGCTCTTGGCATGCGGCCCGGGCTCTACCGCGATTTGTCTGGGGTAATCAGATCTTTTTCCAATGACCTGGCCCGAGTGGTATTCATATCCGACCCGGATAGAATTACGTCATGATCGGAAAGATGATGTCAGCAAATCCGCCCCGAGCCACCTCGGACCCAGCTCGAATTCTGCCAACAGAAAAGTTATTTCCCATGCGGAACTCGACCAAGCAACCCTCGGATCCGGTCCAAGTTCTGGATAAATAGAAGCAAAGGATTTGATTTCACACGATCTGAACTGAGTCACGTAGGAATCTGGTCCGAGTTTCAGTGAAGAAATGTTCAAGATGTTGAATTGAAAAAGACCCGGACCCGAGTCACCCGTGACACAGCCCGAGTTCGTACTAAATTCAGCCCGAGTTTGATTGTGCCCCGGCCCGGATTATGCATAGATTGCATATATGATTTTATATTGATTTGTATAGATGTTAAATGAATTTTTTTGTCACGTGATGAACTAAACAGAAAAGATAGCTAAATATGAAAAGATAAAAGTTGTAAAATTGGATCCTCATGTGCACTGATAGTTATAGGCCACAAGGTGGGTGTTAATAGGCCCACCACAACAACGTCATGAGGTGGATATTAATAGTCCCACTATGATGGTATTAAAGAAGGTCAACAAGTAGGTATTAATAGCCCCACTACGATATCATATGAGGTGAGTATGATTCCTCTATGACAATTTAAGAAAAAAAGGATCCTTACAGTCCTACTTGAGTGGATATGTGAAGCTCAAGTATTTTGTGAGTAAGTAAACGTTCACCTGGTCCTGGTTTGATCAGTCTTGATCCAATATTATGGTCACATGAAAGTGCTGATCCATAATAAAAGAAGTCGAGTTCGCATAAGAACAACACATATAGATGTCTTAGGAATTGTTTAAAGTAAAAGATGTAGTGAAAAGAAGAGAAAAAATAGAATAGAAAGAATAGAAACGAAGAGAATTGGAAGAATAGAAAAGAACAGAATTGAAAGAATAGAAAAGAAGAGAATTAAAGAACATAAAATAATAGCATGGAAAGAACAAAACATGAAAGAGAATGAATAGAAGAGAACAAAATATCAAAGTGAAAGAATAGAAAGAGTAGAAAAGAAAGAGTAGAAGTGTTTTTCTCATATTGAAAGCTTGCCTATTTTTATTATGTCTTTTTATCCATTTGCATTGTCTTATGTACTGAGTATTTTATCCTTATGAAAATTCTAGTTCCCTGTGTTTGAATCCCATAGGTAGTTGAACCGAAAAATACGAATGGATGCGTGGGCAGCAACAATGTTCGTGGTGATGCAAAATTGAACATGGAAGCTGGATCAATTAGAACTCCTATAGTTATATGTTGTAAAGTTAAGTTACCTTTGAAGGACTATTAGGAAAGAATAGTTAGAAAGAAAAGTCACTTCCGCACTCTATTAAAAAAAGATGAATAGTTGATTCGCTTTCACATTCCATGTAAAGAAAAGCACAAGAAGTATGAATTGTAGTTAATGCTAGTCCAAATAAGCCAAAATGTCATGTGGCAGGAGGATGAAATTTCGGGACGTTACAATAAGAATCTGAAATATCTTGGTACACAATATTCAAGAGTCCTTGAGGAGGATTCTCTTGCCAAAATATATTAATTGAACTAGCTCTACCTAAATTAGTTAAAAAAATAGTTAAATATGAAGTAGAACAAAATAATTAAAGTTGATCATGTGTCCTAACAATCTTCCAAAATGTTTTTGACTTGTCAAGGACACGAGGAGGTCTTGCGCGGGATTGAGATCAAATTTGTCAAGAAATTCATACCTGTTTGAAGTCAAGTTGCCTACACTTGATGAGTTCACATCTAAGAGCCCAAGCTTCTGTCAGAACTTTGGAGAATCATTTGCTCTGCAAAGATAAGTTTCCATTAAAAGATCTAAGTAAAAAATTTGCATCCCCATCCTCCTCGGATCTGGTAAAGACCCGTCTGTGTTTAGCTTAACACAAAGTGGAGGAGGGGGCTCCCACCAGATCCATATAGGATTGACTCGAGCCTTAACCCACATGACAAAAAAAGAGGTCTGTTTAGAATTAAAAAGTATGACATTTTCTCCACTGTCATATTCTCCAAAAACAGTAAGCGATGTGAGTCAATGTGATTTATCTACAAGAGTTTGTAAGTTGGTGCCCTCAACTCAAATCTCCAATCACCTTGTGTCCAAGAGGAAAAAAAGAGTAAAAGTAAAGAATAATTTCTACTGAAATAGGACCCATAATTGTATGCTAATAGGGTATGAGAAAAATAATGTTCAACAGTTTCAAATAATTTTGACACAAGACAGGAGCAACGTTTAAAGAATGATCAAAGATGCAATCCATGATCTTATTGGCAGTTATCATGACACAATTTTCAGGGGTGGCAAGAATCTTCCAAATAAATTTTTAAAAATTTAAACATTGATTTCGTGATGGTAGTGCCATGAGTAAATAAGATACAAATAAATTGTGCAAAAGACTACAATAGCATCAAGCATAAGGTAAATATCTACTCAATATCATTATATCAACCTTGAAAAGAATATTTTTTTTTCAAAAGATGAAGGTAGATTAAGTAATGAAATAATTAGAGTTCTTATACAAAATATTGAGGATTTTCGGAAGGAGAATCTCATCCCAAAATAGATCATCTTGTGATTTTCTTTTAAAAAACGCTAAGGAATCATTCTCAATATTAACAACATTACCTTGAAAAGAATTGATGATGTTATTCTGATTCTCTCGCTTTAATTTCCTGCAGTTTTGTTTTCGTCGAGGGCAAACGCCTGAAAGCCACCCCTGCTAGAAGACATTGACGAGAGCCAACTCCCAGAGATTTATGGGGGAAAGCTGCCGCTGGTTCCAATCTACGAATCCAAGTGTCAGTAATAGTTATCCACTCTCAGTTAACTCTTTCAAAATATGTACCAGTACGTGCCCAATAAAACCAATATGTTTGATCTATGTAACATGTTTCTCTTTAGACGACTTAAAAACATGCAGTTCCTTTTACTTCCGAGCGAAAATTCCACGTCCATTAAAATGTTTCTTAAAATTATCTTAGATACGCAATTTAATATATAGATTATAAATACATTAAATTGAAATGAGTGGCTGAAAATTCTTGATAAATATTTGAAATTTTTATTGAATTCGATGCTTGACCATAGCGAGATTTTAAAAATTTTAATAAAAAATAATTGATGTTAAAGTTATTTGCGTGGATTTTATACCACGAGTTAAAGTTTGAAGCTGAAATGTCGTTATTAAATGTAACATATTTATGGGATATATTAAACATACAATAATTGATTTGCAACGAGTAAATTCTGCATATGTTTTAATAACTTATTCGTGGAAGTTAAAGGTAAATAAAATATGTTTGCGTGCATATGCTTAAAACCCTGAAATAACTAATTTTCCAATAATAATTAAAAAAACGACAACATTTATATTATACTCAATAACTCAAAGAAAGATAGTCTACAGAGTACAAGTCAAAAGTAAAAAAATATTTTACACGAATAATTTGCGTGCATATGGTTAACTAATGTTCAAATAATAGTTAAAAAACAACAACATTTATATTAAAAGATAGTCTACGAAGGAACTATAAGTTTATTTTGCATTTTCTATGCGGCCAAATAGCTATTAAGAAAGATTTGGAAATAAGATATTTAATTTAAATTAAATTGTAACTGAGTACGATTTTATTTTTACAACTAATATACTATATATTATATCTATGAAAAAGCTTGATCATTTAATTTTCTTGCCGCTTATTCGAAAGAGCCCATAACAGACCCTTTTACTTAATTTTCCTTTGACCCATTGCGAGGCCTCAACAAGTAAAGCTTTTACATTTATTTCATTGTTTTTTAAGTTCTTTATTAAAATAAGCGTATAAATAACGAATATTGGTTGAATCACCTGGACGAGTGGTAATAATTTCAGATTAAAATTTTAGAGCCATCACATTGGTCAATGAGTAAATCATCATAGTTTTTTTTACTCTGAATTAATCAAATGCTTAGTCTCGAATATCATAAATCTCCCGTATATTTAAGTTCGGGATAGACAATTTTAAAATAAGTGTATAAATGATATCTTGCACGTTGAATTGAATCCACTTAAAATTGTAACACTTTTATCTCTCGATTCCCATTGGCGGTGTTTGGTATAGGATTAAGGGCTAAAACAAGATGCTTGTTCTTAATTTTGCATCCAAATACCCCATAAACAACATATTCTAGTCAAAGTTTCAAACAATCAAAACCATCTTGAAAATTACAAAAAACCACTAAATTTTGTTCTTAAAATAAGAACATAATGTTCTTGCCATGGCATGAACAAATACTTTGTTCACTATTTTTTTATTATTTGATATTAATAATTATACTTATAAATTTTTTAAAGTACACTATAAATAAATGATAATTAAAATAATATTTTAAATCACTAACAATGATAAATATTAATTCATGATTAATTTATTTTTTAACTAGTATAAAATAATTATTATTTAATTATATAATATTTGTTAGAAATAAAAAAGTAAACCAATTTATTTCTAAAAAATATTTATTTAAATAAATAAAATTATTTTACTATTAGTATTTATTATAATTATCTATTTTATTTCACTCAAGTATTAGTATTTTTATCATGAATATTTATTTTTATTAATTATTAAATAATTGCATAATATTACCTAATAAAATATGTAATTTCATATTCTTTTGTTCTTGATGTATCCAAACACTTTGCCTTTTGTTACAAGAACATTTTTCACTTTTGTTCTTTTGATAAGAACAAAAAAGGAATATTTCATTTAATTCCTATTAACTTTGTTCTCATACCAAACAAACGTAGTTAGTTCATACAGAAAAATGGAAAAAAAATACAGCGAGTCCTTATTGGTAGTGACGTGGAAACCTTATGAACATGTATAACTGTGGCTGAGTGCAAAATTGTCATGGAATTATTAATGTTTATTAGTTTGACTAATTCATCGTAGAAATTTCATAATCATACTTATGATATAAGATCAACATAAATGCATTCAATTGAATTTTTGTTTTTCTTAATTTTGTTAATCTAAAGATGTCCTGCAACTAATCTTATGCTGACTATAATAAGTTATTTTCACGGGACTAGAAAAAAAAATCCATGACATGATTACTTTGCTAATAATTATTTTTTGGTCGGAATTTCACTAATTACTTCGTTATGATGTGAATAGCTTTTTTTTTTTCTTATCAATTGTATATGCACATGAATATTAACATAATTGTGGCATGCTTGGTTCAATATTCATATTCATTAAAATTGGATTTTAAATGCAGTCAAACGATGATGCTATGTTGATGTCCAATTAATCATGAGTTATGATCAAATTTGGTTGATCAGGAATATAAATTGATAATTATGTGTTCCATGACAATTTTAATCAAGCAAGTAAGATTACCTATTAATCCCCCATTTTTCTGGGAAATATTACCAAAAGTTTTAATGATAATTATCACTGACTTGGTGTCTCGGTAGTCCATGTCTTGGCCTTAAACGTTATTTGATGTTTATTACTTTGAGAAATTAAAGATAATAATTATTAGGTTTTAAAATTTTCTAGTTGTTGGGATAGACATGCAGAACAGAAATAAATGTATGGATTTAGATACAATATTATATGAGCAAACTATGGACTAATCCTAATGTTAGATTAGTCAAGTGTTATTAATTTCCAACATCTATGAGTCATCGACTTTGATCCAAAAACAAATCATAGACCAAGTCAAAAAATTTTTAAAAAATATTTTATATCTTAAATAAGATCAATTTTATACTAATATTGCCCATCCACCTTCTTTTATCAACATTAAGTCCATTAAGTATATTTTAATTCAGAATGAGACGAATTAATCGAGAAAATAAAACAATTGTGATTATGTATCGACTAATCAGACACTTAAACTCAAATTAAGACCGCTAAATATATCAATTGACATTTAAAGTTTAAACCCGCTTGCTAATTAGTTTCCATGCTTTTTGGTCCTCGTTGTTGGACATTTCATAGCCGCCTCCCTTATTTAACGAGCTCCGGATCGCTCTCGTTCTCGGGGGCTCCATCTTCTGCTCAGGTCAGTCTTCTGTTTTTCCATCTCTTGTTTCCTTGTTTCATTTCTCTCGATTAGGTCTTATAATTAGTTCTTAGATTCGCGGATGGTTTGCCAGAGAGACGCCATCTAGATTTGCTTTGGAGTCGTGCCCCGTTTTTCCTTTTTGTCTCGCTCGTCAGATAGTTCGTGAATGGGTAGAAGTAAAGCGATATGATGCGATCGTTCTTGGATTGTGGATTTGGGGGGATTTCGGAAACTGGAAATTAGGAGTTTACGAGAATGAAAAAATGGATTGAGGTTGAAATTTAGATAAAAACTTAGGTGGGTTCGATTGAACAGTAGAGGTTGAAAAAGAGGGTAAACTTTGAAGAGCAAAAAGAAAAAGAAAAGAAACATAAGGAAAGAGGTCTGGATGCTCCAATTCAATGAATTGGATTTATTTTTCTCTTTCTAATGAAATTACTGAAGAGACTGGCCAAAATTTTGTTGGAAGGCGTATTAGGAAGTTCCAGTTGCAGCATTTAGATTGATCTAAATTTTTCAATATACATAAACCTCATAGACCTTAAACATCAGATAATTAACCTACTTAGTTATCTCATAATTATTTCCATCTCTACTCGCCTATCCTACTTATCCTTCCACAGACTCCTCCCTCTCTCATTTCTTTAATCGTGCATGGAACGTTACCTTGCTATAGTCTCCTGGTTTACTTCTTGTGAAGCTTTGTTTTTAAGGCAGATTTGATTTTAGGTGATGAGATTAAGAGCTCAATGAACTTAGGGAGACCTAAACGATCAGATACCTCATATAATTCCTAGTTGTGGTTCATCTGTAGCTGTAATTTCACACTGAAATCCTAGACAAAGGAATATGAGAAAGAAAGTAGTACTAAAAATTGAGTAGCTCCCAGTCTTCAAGAATTATGAAATTTCTATCACTTTCTGAAATCTGGTTTCCATTGCATTTGAAACAATTTCAAACAAAGATATGGAGCAGAAGTTATAGGCCAATATCAGCACAGCCTGTCATGTGAAGCAACTGGACTAAGTTGAATAATAAGTTACAGATTGCAAAGATAAAGAAAAAGGTGTGAAATTTGCCAAGTACAAGGCAGCTAATAGGTGCTCGAACTCAATTAGAACCACCTGAAACAACGTTGTTTGGAAAAATGTTGTAACTTGTGAGGGTTACAATTAGTATCCCTTAATTTGTCAGAACATCTCTCTCAAAAAAAAAAATCAGAATATTGAACGGGAAGATAAATGTCTGTACTCATGAGGATTTCTGTGCAGAAAATGGTAGGAGTTTAATATCTTTTCTCATGAGATTTATGTGTGATATTTTTTATATTGTGGATGATTTTATGTTTTGATAAGTTGTATGTAACCTAATGTTGTTAAGTGGAATCT
Source organism: Pontederia crassipes (assembly GCA_030549335.1). NCBI lineage: Eukaryota > Viridiplantae > Streptophyta > Magnoliopsida > Commelinales > Pontederiaceae > Pontederia > Pontederia crassipes. The sequence continues at coordinate 24,945,959 of CM060189.1, read as the reverse complement.
ATACATTTAAATATCATGACATGGTAATTGTTACATGTAATGCCCCAAAATCGCACTCCGCCACGTAGCAGAATACGCTTCGAGGGTTGTTACGGCCATCCTTACGTGTACATCATATTGACCAAAAGAAAAACTTTGACTGATGAACTCAACATCAAATTAAGAAGAAGACTAATCATCATATAATAATGCTAAAAGAGCATATCATCATATTATGCGGCAGACTAATAAAGAACATCATATAAGTCCAAAGAAGCTAATGCATCAATCTAATATAATGAAAAAGAAATCTATAATATGAAGCTAAAGGAATCAAGACACCCATGTGCTGCCATCACGAGCTCGATCGGTCACCTTCATCATTCTGACCTGATCCTGCATGCATGAAATTGCAGGGCAGAAACCTCCTTATGAGTTTTGCAACTCTGTATGGAAGTAAAGTAAAAACATTCATAAGATCATGATACTAGACAAGAATCATATGTACATCATCATTATATAGGAAGTAGGCATGATCATGATATGAGTAAGAGAAATCATGTAATGTAGCATATGAATAAAAGATTATTAAGATCATAGGAAAAATAATCATAAAGGTGGCAAAAGTTAATCATCATAAAGAAGTTTCATTGTTCATATGCTTTCATCTTCTTCGTCATCTTAATATTCATCGTTGATTTATCATGGGGTATATTTCAACTACGAGGAGGAGGTCTGTTTCAACCCATCATCATCATCGTAACTTACAAAGCCAGTCCATAATTAACCATAGTCAGCCCATAACTGACCATAGTCAGTCCTACGTGGACAGTCCATCATCGTAAGAGCTTTCCATTTAACATTTTTTGTCTTTTATCTTGCAGCTTTTAATTTATCTTTATTAGGACTTAAATCAAGATTACAAGATAGGATCGTGGAGAGTAAATCAGAGGGCATAAATGACATAATAAGGGTTGAACACATGAATTAGGGGTCAAAATATCGTAAAGATTAACATCATACTATCATAACCCAGGCCGGTATCAGCATAACTCGGGCCGAGTTCAGGAAGGCTATTGGGAAAATTGTGCCTAAACTAGGTCCAGGTTCAGTCGTCCTGTCGGGTGGAAGTTGCAGTCGATGTGACTTCATCGTGTGGACCGCCCGGGCCAGGTTATTATCAGCCCGGGCCGGGTTCGTTGTTGTTGCAAAGCTCGGAGCTCTCGACAATGGCAGACCCGAACCAAGTTCACCGAACTCGGTCCGAGCATGGATCTACCCCGGCCCGGTTACAGTGAACCCGGGCCGGGTTCCACGTGAAAATCTGCGTGAAGATGTAGAAGGTTTCCGGTCTATCTTTTCCAGCGATTGTCAGCGTCGTGCTTCATCATACAATAATGGTTTATGTCTAGGGATTAACTAGAACTACGAGCAACATGATTCAAACCTAAAATCAAGATTCTATGATGAATTTACCCTAGTTCCATACCTTGAAAGTTTCTGTCCGAGAAACTATTATATTAATTTTCTTCTTCTTCCTCCTCTTCCTCTTCTTCCAGCCGTTCCTCTCTGTCTAGGTGCTCGATCACCGCCGCCAACGTCCTCTGGTTGTTCTCCTGTTGGCCAGCAGTGGACAGGTACGTGAGAGAGCGAAAGGGACGTATGAAAACGAGAGGAAAACTAGGACTGGCTTGCACGAAAAATAAGGGGTTGTTTGGTTCGTTTTGATCTCCTATTTATAGGGAGGAATAAGAGTTCGTGTGGTAGTTGGAGAAACAAAATCCATCCCTGATTTGTTTCAATTTATCTTCTTCCATTTGGTTTTTATTTTCTTTTTTTTCTTTCCTGACGTCCTGGGTGTTACACTACATGGATTGTATACTCGACCTTTCAGGTGCTTATGCTAATAGATAACATGTTATCCTAAAAAAAGTGTTACATGGATTCTTTTATAGCGGAAAAGGATGATTAACCAAGGTGTCAACCATCCAAAACCATTTTGTTCAGATTCATTTTATAAAGACAGAATGTACATATAAGCCTCAGCACACTGGAAGGGAAGAGATACAATTAGAGAAATTTTCATTCCGTTCTAAAAAAGCTGTGGCTGAAATGTTGTCCACATATCATCTTTTGCCTTGGAAGTCCACCTTGTTCCTTTGCAGCCATATCGTCCATAGAAACGCAAAGAGAGAAGCCCGATCTTCCTCGATCCATACATGTTGATGGGGCCCTGCTGAGAGGAAGACCAAAATTCCTTCTCAATGCTGTAGGGAGATCCAACCAACTCGGTCTCTATTCCAAGCTCCCTTCGAGATTTTTGAAGAGATGGGCTGTACCATCCTGGAGTCGTCATTACACCTTTTGCAGTTTGGCGTTACCCTAGATCAAGCAGGCACAGTGCATAGCAATGGGGGATCCTCGTAAGAGAAATGAAAATTTAGATTTAGAGGGACTTTGATCTTTCCAATTAACCGTCAATCAGCAAGCGTGTTGCTGCCCTCAACCTGGATCGAGCAATGCTGAATTTCATATGCTCTGTTTTACGTAAAGGCACCCCTTTACCACAACCACCCATTATGTACTGGGCTGTTCAGTTTTTATTCTCTCATGAGATTCATCAGGGTCAGAAGATCCAAGATGTGGTGACCCGAGAGGGAACCACTAAAACATTGGGACCAGCAGCCTTGCCCAGATTTTGAAAGCATCCATCATACCTCAACAAGAAACATTGTTATTTTCTGCCAAGGCAAGAAGATGGGGAAAGAGACCAACTTACCAGAACGTGAACAAGTTTCTGGTGCCAAAGACGGCTTGAGAAAAAGGAGCTTTAACCAGCGTAGCACCTGAGCAACTCCCCTCAAAAGGATGAGACACCTCTCTGCAGGAGAAATATTTAGAACCAGGACAGCGAGGGAGCATAGCACGGCAAGATAGTAAGGTGCAGGCCCTGATTGGGGTAAAAAATACGATGTCCCCACTTTCACAGTAAAGCATCATTCAGAGTTTGAAGAGCCAACACTCCAATGCTTCCCTCCATTTAGGTCCTGCAAATGAGTGTCCACTCCCTTGCCACAAACCATGCCAAAAATACAATGGACTAAGAGAATCAAACTGGAGCTCATCATACCTCAGAAGACGGAGCATGGGCATATGATTAGAAGGGTCAGATGACAGTTCCGTGAAAGATTCCAGCCATCAAATCTTCTCTTCCTCCTCTGAAGCACTGGAGGCCTGCCCTTATATTGAACCAAGCAGTTGACTAGGGGCATTCCTAAATGAGAGATGGGTAATCTCCCAACAGCCATCCTGAGCTCAATCATACACATACTGATCCCAGCAGTCCTGAAAGGAATAAAAGTTGACATCGAATAATTTATCTTGAGACCCAAGAAATCACCAAAGAGCTCAAACACTGTAACAGTCCATTGCGACACGAAGGGGCCGCCCTAGGGAATTCCCTATTGGGACTAGATTCAGCCACCATGCAACACGCCGTTGTTAAAGAAAGAAAAGGATGAAACCTTGATGAATCTCTTCATCCAAGAGACATGGAGGACATGGAATAGATACGGTTGACAAATCTCAATGTCCATAGGTCATGTGTATCATTCGTTGATTCCTGTATAAAAGGAACAGTGTTTGTCCCTAGAAAAAGCATGCCTTTTGGTTAATTATGATCCTAAAGAGAGAGCAATGGTGCGTCAGTGTGATGTGATATTATAGCGCCATTAGTTATTGGGAAAAAATATATAATAAATGAAAAGAAAAATTTGAGATGAGTTCTATGGTTTTGTTTTTTGGATTTGATTTTGATTTTAAGAAAAAAGAAAATCGTGTGTTTTCATATTGTACACCATTTTGGTCATTCAGGACTTTTAGTACATTTATTTGTATACTATATATTTTGATTATGAATATCCCACTTTGGAATCATGGCTTCCATTTTCTTGGGTTTGTCATAATCTTCTCTGACCCTACATATGAGCTTGTGCTCATGGGAAATTATTTTTTCTAACTTATATAGATATATAGACTAAGATGTAAATAAAATACTCTGTTATACCATATATCCACACTACGCTTGTTGAAATGAGGAAAAAAATGTGTTCGGCAAGATATTATATCTATGCATTTTAATATCATTTGATAATTCCTCACAAAATTATTTTTTCTAGGTATTTATTTGTCGTATCAAGAGGGAGAGTGCAAGTGAGAGATTCTCCAAGAAATGCCATATGGAAATGGCTTAGATCACAATGAAATGCCATATTATATAAGACTTTCAAGTTAGGTATCACAATGAAAAACGGAATTTTGAATTGGTATTACCTTTTCAATGGTGTAAAAAGATCTTTATGAGAGAAAGGATGACCATCTGATTAAGAGTTGTATGATGATCATGGTTGTTCTAGCACAACTACAGTTTATGCTTTCTTTGTGGATGCTTTGATTACAAAGATTCATATATGAATGCTGTTCATGTTGAGCACCTTACTTATGATAGGCATAAGCTTTCTATGGTAAAGCGATGTTATGCTGAAAATGTTGATTTGGGTCTTTGGACTGTCCCCTTTGAGCACACTCTTGTGCATGTCTTAGATTAATACAATATGATACTACCCAGGATACGTTCTCTTTCTGTTAAAGAAAAGAATTTCTATATGTTTTTCCTTTAACCGTTTGATTTAATCTAGTAACTTTGCGAAGTGCTGAAAAGCATGCATGTCCATAATGCAGGGAGAGTGGTGGAGCAGAAGATTAGAAGAAACAGCAGTTCATGGCAACATCAAAGCTCCAAGCCCTGTGGAACCACCCTGCTGGACCAAAAACTAGTTTGTCTTCATGTCCTTCACCATTCCAACTCCCACCTTCTTTCTGTTTCTGTAAAAAACTGTATTATTTTGGTATTGACACCTGACTTAGGTTCCAGATTTTAGGACTTTGAGAACAGTAGAATTGGATCTGACTTGTTTACTTCTGGTTCTGAGTTAGTGTGCTATCATATTACATTGCAATACAAATTTGTGAGTTTCAAAAGTCAATGTGGTATCCATATTTGGCTTATTTACCTCCATATACAAACAACAACAAAGCCTTATCCCACTAGGTGGGGTCGGCTACATGGATCATACGACGCCATTCCGCTCTATTAGTAACCAAACCTTTCGGTATATTATTCACCAATAGATCTTGCTCTATTAGTTCGCCAAGTGTCCGCCTTGGCCTCCCTCTCCCTCTTTTAATCGGACTCCAGATTATTTGATCTACTCTTCTTACTGGCGCATCTAATGGTCTTTATAAGTTGGTATTTTCTTTTCAAGTATTATGTTAAATATTGTTGGGAGTAGGAGCATCTTAATTTATCTATGGCATGAACTCTTTATCTTGTTTCTTAATCTCTTCCTCAACCTTCTCAAAAGAAAAATGTCACTCTCAAACAATATCTTGTTTCTAAATGTGAAACGATGGTTCCAGTACAGTTCACTTCTGGGCTCCAACTTTCAAATGGGGTATTAGCATTGCAAATATTGCTGACTTCTCCAAACCACCTGAAAAGATTTCTTATCCTCAACAAGTAGGTATGTTATTTGGATTCTGATGAGTGATTTCTTGAATATGGGTCCTAGAAAATTGAAATATAGTCCTCTTTTAATTTTGTTCAATTTCTTTTAAACACAATTCTCATTATCTGTTCTGATATACAGCTGTTGCTTGCACCGGACTCATATGGTCTCGGTACAGTACAGTAATTACTCCGGTACGATATGTAACTTGAAAGTTTATTTGTAACTTATATCCTATATCCCGATGGAAGCAAACAAAACCTAAAGAACTTGTGCAATAGCATGACAATGCATAACTTTTCAAGTTGACTATGGACCAAAGTGCTTAATTAATCATTATCTAGTAGCATTTCATCAGAACGAAATATTACTTTGTAGGAAAGACTTGTTTGCTTTTGTAACTCGTTGACATTTTATCTTGAAAGTTGAAGGTGTTCTTGTTTTGTCTTTTCTGAAACTGCAGAAGAACTGGAATCTTTTTAGTGTGAATGTGGCAATGGCTGGCACAGGTCTTTACCAGCTAACTCGCAAAGTGCGGTATGCCAATTTTCACTTTCGAATACTTTGACGAAAGGATACATCTTTTTTTTAATTCATTTTTCCTCTTTAAAAAAAATATTTCTGAGCTAAATCATGCGAATATTTTTCTGAGAATTCATTATTCTTTCCCTAAACGAAAAGTATTTTGGAGTTTCCAAGCTTTTCAGAGATAGCAATGATCCCTCAGAATAATTTTTTCTTTGAGAGAACCATACGACATAATAGGTTTAAAAGCTTATCCTTTTGTTGTTATGTCTCAAATCCACTCTAAGGAATTATTTAGATGACATAGATAGAGTAACCACAAATTATGATTATCTATTTATAGAGTGATCAGAAATTATGCACAAGTAATATCTCCGAAATTTCAAAATTTTGTGCACTTTGTAAGCATCCCTCCCCTGATAATATATGATGTCTTTATTTAGTGCCTTAAATGACTCTATAGATCTATGCTTAAAGTGTACATGTTATCAGTAAAATAATCTATTTCAGGCAAGACTACTTCTCTGAGAAAGAAGAGGCACAAATTGAAGCATGATGAATGATCTCATCTCCCAAATCCTTTCAAAGAAATAAATTGTTCGCTTATTAGCTGGTGAAGACATGAGCATAAGAAATAATGGATGCATTGAAAAATTTCGGTGATCAATGGAATTCATGTATCTGTCTTCAAGTTCTGTATTGTCGTTATTTCTCTTAGAACACTTTCAAAAATAAATGCCAAAGTACAAATGCATCTAATGTTCCTCCTCGGATAGCACTAGGATCAAACAATGTATACCAGTTATGAAATTTCTGATCTATTTATCCTTTGCTTGACTCGCAATTCATTTATTTATATAGATGCGAATCTCTGATATCCTTTCAAAGGCCCATTGTTGGAGCATTAGATTGAGTGAGTTTTCTAGTTTCTACCTTTTTTTTGTCATCATTCTATCTGATGCGTCTTTTTCTCGTCTGTGGGAGGCAGGTTTCGTGCCTTCTCTGTCGAGAAAAAAAAAAAGAAGAAATGTTGTCTCGGATTCAACAACCATATTTTTAGTTGAGTTCCAAAATGTTTTGAAAAAAATAGTTTGTTCGATTAATTAGATGTTTGGATGCCGCCGAAATTAGCATGTCCTGATTAAACAGTGACTTCAAAAATCAAATCCCAGACACAGCCACCAGTGTTGGTACACACTCTTCTATGGACACACTTGTCAAAAAGTTGTGTTCGATTTAAATTTATAAAATGGATTGGATTAATTTAATTTGATTATTTGTTTGGATATATAAATTATAGTGCGTGGATAAAAAATGAATAAGTTAAGTAAATGTCCTTCTTATGATATCTTCAAATATATTTATTTTTAATTTGATTATGAAGAAAGAAAAAACTAAAATGAGTATAATTATATCTATCCCCTCAAAATTTATTAATTTGATATGTTTAATTTTAAGTTATGCGATGGACTTATAATTACTAACCTAACTTTACTTAAATTTTAAATAATGATATTCAAATAAGATGTACTCTTTCTAAACTTGTTATACTATAATTAAACTTAATCAATTCATACTAAACTCTCCATTCAAACTGAGGCTTCCTTTGACTTTTTAATGATAAATGAATATGTTAACATGGTGGAGTAAATGTTGATGAGATTGAAGACAGTGTTTTCGAAATTGGACTGGATAACTTGGTTCGATCGGTTCAATATGAATCAATCATTAATTTGGTAGGGTTTTCTTTGAAATTGGAATGACAGAAAACCGGATTGAAGGATTGAATAAGAAAAGACTAGTTCAACAAGTTGAATTGGTTGAATCTATTTTTTTCATTAAAACAATGCAAAATCAATTTTTTGAATGATGGAATCAAATAGAAAATGAAGAAAATAAATATTTTTTAAAGAGAAAAATGAAAATGATAGTGTATAAATGAAGTGAGAAATTTAATGAGAAGAATGAAGCGAGAGATTTAAGAGAAAAAAGGACATGAGAGAAAAAAAAAGGAAAAAAGAAAAAAATAATGTTCAGTACTAAGAAAAATAATTTTTTTTGAGTATTTTTATATTTTCAGAGTATTATCCATAATATATGTTTGAAATAAAAAAATTCTTTTAATAAAAAATGTTTCCATTTTCTTGGACCTAGTTAAATAAGTCGAATGATGACTTATTAGGCACAACTCTACGCCCAGTCTGATTTTAAAATATTTATTGAAGTTAATAAGTGTTTTATAACAAACATGTTTGAATATGAATTTACGGGATGTGGAGTAGAGAGTTAATTTGTTTTGGATGCATGTTACAATGCATGAATTAAAGGAAGACTAATTTAAATATTTTTTAATCCTTTAGGTAGATTTTATTTATTTTAAATTTGGTTGAGAAGAAATAAAAAGTAAAATGTATATAACTATTTCTAACTCATTAAGAATCATTAATTGATTTGATTTTATATATGATAACCAACCTAAGTTTATGTAAAATTTAAAAATGGTATTTAAATATGGTGTAAATTTTATAAACCCAACTCAACTTGGTCATTCAAACAAATTAGTTGATTTATTATTTACAATTAGAAAGTAAAACAATTGGGCATAAGTCTAAATGGGCCGACCCGTTATACAAAAGAGGGTCACTCGCATTCGATCTTTTTTTTTAGTTTTTTGTTTTTGTTTTTTTGGTCTCCAGCCGCCCTCTCTTGCTCTCTTTTAATCCCCCTCCGCGTCTCTCCGCTCCCCCGTCGATGCCGCTTTCCTGCCCTGGTCTGCCTGCATCGAACCAGCATCTTCCCTGCGGCCTATCCCTCCGGGGCGTTCGCCGCTTCTGCCCGCCGTCGCTACCTCCGAGCGCAACGCCAAGCCCCCGCACTCCTAGCTTCGCGCGCGTCTTGGACGTCGCCACCCTATGCGTCCAAGCCGCCTACTAGCTCCGTTTTCCAAAGTCGCATGAGCGGTCACCTCCGGACTGGACCCGGTGTCCTCAGCGTCTCCGGGTGCCCGGAGACGACTTCAATCCTCGTGTTCGGAACGGATGCCGAGGACTGCCGATGGAATGGCCAGCGGAGGCTGCGGCGGTTAAGAGGAGGATGGCGGGTCAAATGTAGTCGTCATTGTGTTGAGGATTGACTCCGGCGAGTCCGCTGCTATTGTGTTCCACAATATCTCAGCCCAAAAGAAAGAAGAGTAGGGCGAATCATGAATGCTGAAGGGTGTGGAACGAACGGGAAAGAGGGAAGAACATTTTCTTGTAGCCGAAGATGGTTGATAATGGCGAAGAGGATTCGAGTGGTTTGCTTGGTCAGGAATTTGAAGGGAGAAAGCAGAGGGTGGCAACTTGCTCGTTGTAAAAGACGAGGAGTGTGCAGACGAACTCCCAGAGGCCCTCGAGGTTGCTATTACTCTTTTTTCGTGAGACCTTCAAATCTAGCTTAATGTTGCAACCATCTGAATTTCCACTGATACGTATTTCTTCTTGCTTACACTGACCATGGATATTACTTCGTTTGACAATCTGTTTATTCATAGGAATAGTGCTTACATCGCATTCATTAGTTTTTCAATGCCTGATCGTCTGGTAATGAGTTACATGAACCCTATCAGAAAGTAGAAGAAGTTCCATCAAATACATCGCAAGAAGATATAAATATATTATAAGAGGACTAACTATCTAAAACATAGAAGGTTGGCTAGGAATTGGGATCACCAAGTCTATCATCCACAAGACTCATTTTTCACATGTCACCTAACATTAAAGCTTATAACGTTAATAAATTGCCCCCATAACTTTAAATTTGGTGGGGATGTATTTTATGAAAATTAACACACTTCTTTGTAAGCAATGTCCTTTCTTATACAGCAAATCTTAGCAACTTAGAGAAAATGTTATTGGTATTTGTAGCCATATTATAATGTATTATCAGTTGGTAATTGCATTAATCAAAATTGGTGTAGCTTAACTGAGGATGTAAACAATATTGAGGATGGTCCGTCCTGGAAAGGGTACATATTGATTCATTTTGCTGTATCATGTGCAATTACCCTGTGTTTTCTTCTTTTTGGCTAAATGTGTGTTCTTTTGCTTATACCAAGATTGTTAAAGCTGTGTTGTTTTCTTTGTTCTGTGCCAAATCTACTTTTAGTGGTGTTTATCTTAGGTTTATTCTTTGAGGGCTATTTATTTTAGTTTATACATGGTTTTATTCCTGCAGTTATTGGAACTCTATAGATTTGCAACTGAAAGAAAATAAGACTTACCAATTGTTTCACAGTGCAGACGTAGTCTGTAAGTTTCTCTGTCTACATCATGGACACTACATGCAGTAAATAATTGATTTGTCATTAGCTTTTATATTGGGATCTTAGTTACAACTTGGGATTTTCCAGCCATTAAACAGGATGATTGAATACTTATTCTCGACCCTTTATTTTCATTTGGAACTTGCTCGCCCTGTTTTGTATTCATGGTGGTAGAGGGACTTTCCGAACACCACTGGTTTTATTGTCGTAGCAATACTCTCGGATTACCATATGAAATTCACGGCGTAAAACCTTACAAATGTCTCGGAAGCATGTGGTTGCTGATGGCTAACAAAAGCTTAGTATCATATCATGGATGATGAACAAGATAGCAAAATGGATCAGGACACGCTATACAGAGAGAAGAGGCACCTTTCATGTGGATAACAGTCAGTTAACCTAGGGATGCCACTTCCTGCGCTAGTATGATAGGGAAGAAATCATGGGCGATGAACCACATGCGTGAAAGCAAGTAGTGATCTATAATGTAATATTTGTATTGATGTAGTATCTGGGCATCTTTTGGTTCAATGCTTAGCTTTTATTAGCACCAAAAGTTGGAAGAGAGCTAAACTTGAAGCCTGAAAGATACATCTCTGTTCTAATTCAACTTGCATTCTTTCTTTATTTTTGAGGGCCTGAGGATGCATAAATGTTTGTTGAAGCAGCACTCGGTTTGTGGGTACACATCAGTCTGGTAGTTTCCCTTGCATGTTTGGCCTTTCTGAACATTGCTAACCATTAGCTTTCTTCCAGTTGTACAGCTAGCACTGATCCATGCCATTAAACATGTTCTGGAAAAGCAGGTCCAGGATCCCCCAGAGGGCAGTGTGAGCTGCACTTTTGGTCTACAGGACATTGAGGTCACTAGGTCTTATATGTTTCAGTTGTTGAAGGGGGGCTGTCTCTATCCAACAGGGGGTCCCACCTAGTACAACTATTACTACCACTCTCTCTCTCTCTCCTCACTGATATGCTTTAGGTTAGAAACTTAGAATACATATGTAATCCTTCCTTTCCACATTTCTTTTCTTTCTTTTAGATGGTCCCTGAAAAGCCTCCCTATTTCTCGTCTACTTCTGGTGGTCTACAAGGAGGCAATTTCTCTCTTCTCTTTATGTGGTCTCCAACTCCATTTTCCTTTCATGAGCTACGTATGTATATCTGCAGTTTGTAGATTTGATTTTCTCTCTGGTCCCCCTACTACTCTAAACAGTAATACATCATAAATATCACAAAGAAAATAAAAAAATTTGTAAGCATCCCCCCCCCCCCCCCAACCACCACCAACACCAACATTCATGGGTCCAATTAGTTGTTTTTCCAAATTCCAATGTAACACCCAAACCCCATACTTCATCTCTCAGGCAAAAATATTTACAGTTCTTTTTTCAATTCCAACTATTTTTATTATACTTAACCCAAGGCAGAGACATGAATATAACAGAGACCACAACCTTTGGCAATGGAATAGTAATGGCTGCTGCAGCAACAGATATTGAAGGCTGCCCAACAGAAAAGCAACTCCTCTCTCTCTCTCTCTCTCTCTCCACTTTGCGTTTTTATCCATATAACCAGCCAATCATGCCCTGCAGGTGCAGTATCCACTCCTCAGACTTCCCCAGTGTCCTCCGTGTCTGTCCTCATGCGGGAAAAAAGCTTTCCCATGGCCTCCAACTTAATGCATAATCCAGATCATATTACCATTCACAAGCGATGCATTAACCCTTTCAAGTTTCAACCCGCTCATTATATATAATATAAGCTCATGTCCAACTGCCCATATAGAGGGGACTGAGGCGTCTTTATTGAGTTATCGAGTAGGATTGTGTATATGTATACGTACACATACATGTTATAATAGTTGAAGTTTTATATAAAACGTCAAACATTCATCGTTAGATATGGACTAAGTTTTCTAAACATGCATTTTCCATCAAGAGTTATCAGATTGATTTTTACATTATACTCTCATCGGAAAAAAAAACGAGAGATTATAGTAAAAAGAATGTATCAGTCATTGTTTCATTAGCCTAAACTATGAGTCGTTTTCTCCACGTCGCATTTGCCCGCCGTCCTCCGTACAATCCCGCGAGGATACTCGTATCATCGTCAGCATGAAACACCCAAAACACGAAGCACAAGAAACAGCTCATACTCGTGGGCCCCTCACCGCCAACGCGCATGGCCCCCACGCTTTATTACCTTTTTATCATTTCATTCTTTTATAATTATTGTTAAGTTGATTAATTATTATTGTGTAAAATGTTCTTTATTTTTAGCATCTTATTAATTTGGTGTTGTGACGAGAATGATATGAATAAATTTTAATAAAAATGATAATTTTAGGAATCTAATTTGAAACTACTATTTCTAAATGTTCTTTATTTTGAAATTAAATGTAACAGCAATCCTTGTGGAGATGGCAATCTATTATTAGGTGTAAAATTAATTATGTTTATTTGTAATAAATGGTCATCTTAACTTGCCTCCCCCCCCTCCCCCCCCCCCCCCCCCCACCCCACCCCCAAATCGGACACGCACGAATCCTAAATGCAGGCAAAAAAGAAGTAAATTTCCTCATTAAGTAGACAATAACCCGACCACTAAAAATATCTTCATGGAAATGCTTTTAAATGTAGTATATACTTCTCCACCGTCCCATCCTCCATCCAACGGCTCCGATCGACTTTGCAGTTTACGGCAGGGTCCAGAAAGGGGGCACTGCGCCGTATGCCCACTCATGCGTTTGATCCTACCATCGCCACGTGTCCAGGCGGCCCCGTCGTGCCCGCCTCCTCTGCCCCATATAAAGTGCAATACGTCTCACTGATCTCCCCGTCGGCCAGTCCCCTCGTCGCCATCTTTTGCCTTTCTTTTCTTCTCTTTTTGAGCTGCTCCCAAACTCCAGTGAGCTCTTCTTCGCATCCAATGGCGACAGCCTTCCTCCCTGGTCCTCACCCAATCCCACCGTCCACCAGGATCCCGTCATTGACTCCGCGAGATACTTCCTTCGTCGACGACTGGTTCCTCGCCGGCGCCGGCGAAGCCCAAGGCCCGGAAGCAAGGAGGCGGTGCTGCATCGTCGGCCAAGCGGCCTCCTCAGCGTGGCCTTGGGGTTGCCCAGCTCGAGCGCCTCCGCCTCCAGGAGCACCTTGAGAAGTTCTCGGCGGGAGACCATGGTGGCCGTCAACTCCTTCCGCAGCAGCACCCGCGGCAGATCCGACCCCTCCCCCCGATGCAGCTTCCACCGCCGCAGACGGCCTTCTATGATAGCCAACAGTACGCTAGGAGTCCTGTTGCTCTCGGATTTTCGGTTCCGCGCTAACGGCGTGCCCGTCGGCGTGCCTGGGAGCGGGTGCTACTTGGACCCTTCTCCGAACGCAGCAGCGCCGCTCCCCGGAATGGACCCGAACTGGTACATCCACCGGTGTATATCTCCGGCGAAGGTGGTGTCTGGGTACGGCGGCCACACATACCGCCGGAGGACGTGCGTTCCATGCTACAAGGGCAGTACAAGATGGACCGGTTCCGAACGAACGGTCGACGTCGCCTCCGGGGACTCAAGGTTTCTCCGATCGCTCGGTGTTCCAGTCCAAGAGCCCCCTTCAACCCAAATAAGGCAATGCCGCTACGCTAATTGTGAGTTCTGCGAGAGGGTGAGTGGTTCTCCAACACCGTCTTTGTCTGCATCACTGTTTCAGCTCGCTAGGGTTTCTATCTCGTCGTCTCTAACGAAGCAGCTTTTGGTTCCCTCTAGAAGAAGTGTCTCTTTGGCGATGATCCAATCCAAAATATTATGCATGCTGCTGGCGACTATTTCGACGGAACGCCGATGCCTCCGGCACCGCCCATCGGGTGATCCTTCTGATCAATCTCAATAAATTTTAATGCCATGCTTAGCATTTGCTTCCTCCCGTGTTTTATATAGTCACTTGATTTGGGGTTATTAATTGCTCTCTCTCTCTCTCTCTCTCTCTCTCTCTCTCTCTCTGATCATCTCGCGTTTGATTGTAATAACGCAGCAGGCGTTGGAGGGTTCTGGATCCTATGACAGGAAGGGCAACTCGATGAAGGAGTTTGAGTTCTTCCCTGCGAGCTCCAACAGTACAACGTCAGCATCTGAAGGCCTTGCTGGCCACGCTTCCTCCGGCGCCAGCGATTCCATGGCCGCTGCTTCTGCTTCTGGTGATGCTTTCTGTACTTCTTCTACTCTTCCATTCGTCCATTAGTCTTGCTGCTGCTGCTGCTCCCGCACCTACATGTCTCGATCTATCTCTTAAGCTATGATCTACACGTATAAACATCAGTTCGTGTTAAAGATTCAAAACATCTTCATACATCACGTTTTGTCAACATTTATTATGCGCTTTGTAGCGGTGGTAACAAGTCGGAACCTTGCCTTTTATTTTTCTACTTTTGTTCGTGTTTGTACTTTATTTCATTTCTTAGTAATTTTTCTGGAGCTAATTAACTACGATCATATATCTATCACAAACACTAATTGATCAAGTTTGGCAGATCATTCTGTCACCACTACTGATTGAGAAAGGTTTCAATTATTAATCCTTTTGTGCATTAAACTTAAATATATAGATGGTTATTTATATTCGTCTTTCAGTGTCAATTAGATGTGTCAGTCATCCTAAACCGCATATATTCATAATATAAAGGAAGCAGCATGAAGAGCACTTGGTGTGATCCTAAGAACATAGGGGGGCAGAGGGCTACAGGACTTTTAGGTGTGTCTCTTAACTACCACTGCAAAAGATTTGGTAGTTCCAGTGAAACAAAATGGGGTGGTGAGTCTGATGGTTAAGAAAGAATTCAGAGAGGTGGTTCGCGCAGCTCTCATAGTGGTTTGCTTCGGGTTCAGAGCATATATGTTTACAACAGTACAAATTACATCTTATTATTATACATGCGGAAATTATTTGGAGCCATACACACACGGGGGGGGGGGGGGGGGGGGGGGGGGGGGGGGGGGGGGGGGGGGGGTGGGGGGGGAGAGAGAGATGAATGCATGCATTTCTATTCTAAGTCTGTGATACATGTATTCTGGTGGTTCTTAGAAGGTCCTGAGGGTGTTTACTGGCCTTGCCTTTTTGAGAAATGCAGGTGCAAACAAAAGAGTTGATGGATTTGCGTACGAAGTGCAAAAGAAGAACAAGCCTGTGGACCACTTATACACACATATTCTGATCGAGAAGACAGTAGACGATGTGTGTGAGAAGAGAGTAGACGAGTGTGTGTTTATGTGCCTGTTGCATGCAGTGGTTGTGGTTGCTAGTGGGGTGTACTGAGGTGCGCATCAGGAGCTTGAGGATCAAATATGGTATAGAACAAGCAAGTTTCTCTTGTAGTCCCAATAGATAGTACAGTAGCACGCGCGCGCACACACCGTCTTCCTCCTCTCTCTGGTTGCTTCTCTTTCTTTTGTGATCCACACCGCATCCTTCTGCATCAAAGAGGCGGGAGTAGGGGGGCAGTCCATTGGACTGCATTGGCTAACCCCTTAATGAATTAGCATTACCTTTTTTTAAGAAAAAGGGCTGTCCCATTGGAGATGATCTGAGTTGTAGATATACAAAATAGGACGTGGTGGTGGTGGGGGGTGGTAGGACGTGGTGGAAGGGAGGGGAGGGGAGGGGATACTGTTGAAATCGTAGCTTTTGCCATTTCGGGATTAGATCAGCTACCTCTTTCAGTAGTGGGGAGACTGGAAGTGGCGCAGGTTACAATAATACGGTGGATCTTGGATGGGATACTGGCCTTGTTATATAGCCTCCTCCTGGATGGCTAATGCTATTGGTGGCCAGCCTATCAGATGGATTTAGTACCAATATAACTGCCATTGTTGCATTACCAATGCTATGATGCGATTAAACTCGGAGAATTAGAATAGTGTCACTGTTGAGTTTGCAGATTTAGATAGGAACATAACGTGGGATGGCACTTGGCAGCTTCTAAATTTAGAAAGAGATCGTGTCTTACATACATATGCAGATTATCCAATATTGCGTCTTATTGAATATATATATATATATGTATTACTGTATCCTTTTTTAAGTTACCCATATCCTTTTCTTTTCGTTGCGATTTTCGTAAATATTGTGGGAGATATATAATCGTCAACCACCACAATTATTGGTTCCTTCATCACGTGGAATATTTATCCTTATTATATTTTAGTAATTTCTATTTTAAGTTTTTATTTATCTCTTTGAACCTGAATTTTTTTTCTGGTAGAATAATCTGAAATTTATTTAAGTGAAGAAAAAATCATCCTCAAGTCGTTCTCTATATTATGAAAATAATGTTGTATTGTAAATAAAAGAAAATATAATTATATAATAAATTAGTCTAATATGTAAATACATCAATAAAAAAACATCAAATCTGATTAATATATAGCCAAAATCTAGCGACCAATATTTCCATCATCCAAAAGAAAACTCCAATGTTTCAATCAGAAATACGTTAATAACATTTGTCAAATATATTAAAAAAACAAACAGGCACCACGCTAACACCAAGTTCGACCTCGCTCGAATAGTATCAGGATTCTCTAGCACAGAATACTGTTTTAGCTGAAAACAGAGGAAGCACCACAATCGATAGATCATGTAATTTTTTATATATACAGTACCATTTTTTTTGGAAATACGATAAAAGGATGTAACTAGAATATTGCTCATTCTGTGTATAGAATCTGCACAAAGTGCATCTTTGTTTTTAAACAACTATTGTAAAAGAGGTTAAGGGATATATGGAGCAAAACTTGATCTATATATGTAGATCGCCGTCAGATTATTAATAGACGCACCAAATTTATGTGCGGTTCAAAGATGTCTAAACTATATTTTTATATTGTTCAAGTCCAATTTCGTGGAGGAACCACCGGTCTAACTAAACCAACTAAATATCCTAAATCTACAAAAAATGCCCGCCCAATTTTGCAAACCTAAATCTCTCGAACAAAAACTCTCCCCCATTTTCTCCCTCAGCATCCCTCTTCCCTGAGAGTCTCCATGCCGCCGCCAATGATCTCGCTTCCATCCCTCTTCCATCACTGTTCTCGCCTCCATTCTTGCGAGCCGATGTTCTTGCCTCCATGTTATCGTCGCAAAAACACACGATCTCCAAGTGCTTGGGCAAAAATTGGCATCTCGTCGTGCTCGCCAAGGCAAAGAGCTTCATTCTGAACCAGGTTAGCTCGTCTCTTCTTGCTTTTTTCTCTTCCTCAGCAATTGCTCTACGTGTGATCGAAATGCTAGGCAAGATGGTTCATTTCTTGTGAGCTTTCCCGCAAGGAAGGGTTCCTCTCTTCTGAGCTGTTATTGGCCCACAGAATGAACGACTTAGACAAGTTGGTCAAAGACCTGACGAATCAACAAGCCACTCACAAAGTCAAAGGTTTAGCACATGCATGTTTTAATTCAATCTATTCTCATGTTTTCAGCACTAACAAGCTATTTATGCATGTTTTTCGGCATGAGTGAGGACATTGTTTACCTAGTTGCTTCTCGTTTAAGCAATTGAGAGAAACTAGTTAAAGGTACTAACAATCTATATTGCTTCTCATTTTCAGATAGTTGAACTCAAGTTGTTTTCTTTTGTTCATTTTTAGGGACTCCGCATTCAATTTGGGTGCCTAACTACTTTTGGTTTCAGCAACGCACAACATAGTTGAAGGCACTACATTTTGATTTCTAATTTTATTGTTAGCAACATTATGTTTTATGATGCATTTTGGCATCAAGTTTAATTGTTATGGCATTGCCATGTTCTGTTTGATCTAAAGTTATTACACTTATCAATTGAAAGATATGTATCTTATTGACTACATGCATGACTTCTGGAGTTTATTGGGACTTTCTTTTGGTATATAAGGTGGTGAAAGAGTTTTCTAATGGAAGGAAAGAATAAACACTAGATGTTATAGTTATGTGAAGATATGCACTTTGGAATCCATCTCGTGTAGAGCTTATCTTAGGTTCTTTTTCGTTTTCGTGAAATTAATTAATGTAGCCTTTGTACCCCTTCATACAAGAACTTCTCTATTGTTCATGTGGCATTATAGAAAAGAAGATGCCCTTCAATTTTTTTTCTTGCTTTTTCTTCACCTTTTATTTTCTTCTTCCTATCTTGTGAATCTTATTCATACGTGGATATCTATCTAAAATGATGTATTTGCCAGTCATGGCCAAAGGCAGCACTCATTACACTATTTATAGAACAGTAAAGCCTCATATCAAGCTTATAAAAATAGTACGGGATTGAATTCAACAATTGTAATTCCATGTATATTTTTGCATAATTCTGCACGAGCAAGGGCAGGTTTCAACTATTATCACGATGAAAGAAAGAATGAGGCTACGATGTGGAAGGATTACATCTGCTCCAAGAGTTCTCTAGCATGCCTTGTGTCCCTACGCAAAGGTTTTTTTTGGACCTTGTGTCCCTACGCAAAGGTTTTTTTTGGACCACTTGTGGTGCTTTTCTATGAATGAGATGACGCAGAGAGATCATGTTATCATTTGCAGAGCATGGAAGTAGGCAATGTGTACATGCCTCAATACTTTGCACAATTTTTACTACATATACATTATCTTACCACCACCAACGACATGAGCAAATTAGTAGCATACACTATCTTGGCACTTGGTCGAACAACCATGCAGAATAGCATGAATTGAAGTACAAGTACTAATTTTATAAAGCTAATTTTTACAACCATGTTTAGTGCAAACTTCTAAACTAAACATTCAACAACGGGAATAAAAATGATCAAACTGCGGACTAAAGCACTACCAACTCAAATTGACAAAAAAAGGATATTTCTCAACTATCAAATGACAAAAAATACAGAAAAGAATAATATTCAACATCTTTAACTATAATCCTTCGAAATCATTGGAAAAAAAGGGCCCTATCAAGAATCCAATTCCTTCTTTCTTGGCACTTGGAGAGATCACCTTCGAAAGATACAGTTCATTGGATAATATTCAACAATCAATATAGTTCCTTCCAAAGATACATTTCATTAGGCAAGAAAGCAGTCTACATTATGAATTTAAATGGGGGCATCAAACATCATTTGGTCAGATTTGCTTTGCTCCTTCTCCAGGCACTTGGAGATCGATGGATTCGGATGGACTGCAGGCCAGATTACTTTTCCCCGTGGTGTTGGAGGCGAGATCGAGGATGAAAGAGAAAATGGAGGTGAGATCGCTTTTCCCCGTGACTTTGGAGACGAGACCGGCTTGCAAAAATGGAGGCGAGATCAACTTGCAAGAATGGAGTAAAGATCAGGATGGAAGAGAGATCAGCAGTGGCGACATAAAGGCTCGATCATTGAAGAGGGATGTTGAGGGAGAAACTGGAGGAGGGTTTTTATTCGGGTGATTTAGGTTTGAAATTTTGGCGGCACTTTTTTGTGGTATTTTTTTTTATAGATTTAGAATATTTTAGATGGTTTAGTTGGACCGACGATTCATCCACGAAATCGGACTTTAACAACATAAAAATATGGTTCAATCATCTTTGAACCGCGCATGAATCTGGTGCATCCATCCGTGATCTGACGGCAATTTACATATATAGATCAAGTTTTGCTCCATATATCTGACAATTTGATGTCAAGCTCTCATATTAAACGTCGTCAATATGTAAGTCTGCCCAGAGAGATTTGATTAATAGATAACTGATAATAATTTGATATTGACGGATAGACGTGTAATTATTAAATTTATTTAAAGTGTTTGATAAATATGACGATTGAATTTGTTAATAATTAAAAAAAATCGAAACTTTTATCCTCTATTCCCGTTGGCCGACCAAATTAAAAGTAAATTCTATAAGCTTACATGGTTTCTCGAACTCAAAAAAATATTGCCACAGAAATGATTGAAAAACGATGCAATATTCTTTCTAGCTTCATAGGCTCCTTCCAGAAATTAACCATTCACGCAAGCCAAATCAACACATTCTGCGCCCCACAAATAAATGAATCATATATATATATATATATATATATATATAAAGCATGTAACTTGAAGAAATATCTAGACTAATGCAGTAACTTTCAAGAAGGAAAGGCAGAGACAAAGACATTTTGTGTGTGATCCACTAGAAACAAACGGTTCACTACTGTTGGTTCGTTATTGCTTATGCGACAAGCAATATGATCCGAAAGCGAATTGGAGTAGGAAAGTAAATCCGAAGAAAAGGAAAATTCATATTGGTGTTGAAAACCAATCCGAATTGAAGACGTCTTGAATTGAAGCCGTGTGATTCAACGAGTTGGAGTCATCTCTGTCCGAGTCGAAGACGTCCAAGTTGATTATCACGAAGCTATAAAAGCAGCATGCAGGTGTAGAACCAAGACATACAACAGCGCGCAGAACACGCAGCCACCGAGAGAGAGAAAAAGAGAAGAGAGAGAAGAAAACTTTGGGGTTCGATTCGGGAACGAGTTCTTATCCGTTCTCAACGAAACTTTAGGCATTACTTCTCAGCAGTCTTCTCATCTATTTCTCATATTCCGGTGAGATCGTTCTGACTTCTATCCTTAGTTTCGAGAGACCTTTATTCTGTGGCATCCAAGATTATTATTGTAATCCTCTGCGTAGTTCAGAGAAGATACTTTGTAACCTATTATTATTCATAGTGGAAGATTTCCTTGCTCCCATAGTTTTTTCCTCTCACGTTGAGGGATTTTTCACGTTAATTCTCTGCGTCTTTGGTCTGATTTAATTCCGTTATATTATTGTCATCATCCCATTATTATTGTGTGTATTAAAAAGGGAAAAAGAAGATAATTCTGTAATTATCAGTTCAACCTTTTTTCTCAACAGTGGTATCAGAGCTTGATCAAGAAGTGCACAATATAATGGAGGACAATAATGCCCCCAGTCGGATGCCTGTGCTCACAGGAACAAATTATTCTATCTGAAAGCCTCGATGCCTGTGCTCACAGGAACAAATTATTCTATCTAAAAGCCTCGGATGAAAGATTACTTAAATTATAGAGACCTTTATGATCCAATCGAAGGTGATGCTGCAAAGCCCAATGACATGAATGATAAAAAGTGGGGAAGGATTAAGACCAAAACAGTCGCACAAATCCGACAATGGGTCGACGACAAGGTGTTTCATCATATCGTAATTATCGATGAACCCGACGAAGTGTGGAAAAAAATGTAAGAAATGTATGAGCGCAAATCGCCGCAGAATAAGGTGCTATTGATGAAGAAACTTGTTAACCCGAAGTACAAGGATGGTCACTCTGTTGCATAACATCTTGGCAATTTTCAGGAATTGATTAACAAGTTGTCCTCAGTAAAGATTGTGTTTGAAGATGAGATTCAAGCACTACTATTACTGAGCTCATTACCTGATAGTTGAAAACGCTCGTTATCTCTCTGAATAACTCTGCTCTAGGTGGATAACTATCTTCAGAAACTATCAAGGATAGTTTGTTCAATGAAGAAACGAGAAGGCAAGGGCAGAATCTCAACAATAAATCAGAGGCATTCGTCGTGGAAGATCATGGGAGAAATAAACAGAGAAACTCTCACAGCCACGATAGATCAAGGTCAAGAGGCAAGTCAAAGTCTAGGAAAGAAGTCACCTGTTATCATTGTGGCAAGCCATGACACTTCAAGGAGTGCAAAAAATTAAAGCGTGATCAGTCACATGAAGGGTCTGAAGATGCTGAAAAAGAAAAGAATGGCAGTGGTGGAAACAACCTTGCGGTGGCTACATCAGATAATGTATACTTTCTTACTCAAGAAGAGGAAGAAGATGGTGTCAATGTTGTGAGTCAAGATTTAGTGTGGATCTTAGACACTGCAGCTTCATTCCATGTTACCCCTCGCAGAGATGTATTCTCAACATACAGAGAGGGAGCATTCGGGTCAGTAAAGATGGGGAACAAGTCAGAGTCTCAAATTACTGGCGTTGGAGACATTCAGTTGAAGACCAACACATGATGCAAGATTGTGCTCAAAGATGTGAGGCATGTACCAGAGATTCGTCTAAATCTAATTTCAGTTGGAAAATTAGATGACAATGGCTATGAGAGCAACTTCAAAGGAGGAGTGTGGAAACTCAAGAGAGGTTCACTCCTACTAACGAAAGGAAACAAAGATGGTACACTCTACAAAACTGAAGCACAACACTGCACCGAGAAGATAAATGTGACTCAAGAGATGTCATCCTCTGAGTTATGGCACAAGCGGCTTAGTCACATAGGTAAGAAAGGACTTCAGATATTAACTCAACAAAATCTGCTACCAGGTGTGAAAGAAACTTCACTTGACGTATGTGTTCACTGCTTGGCTGGTAAGCAGACTAGAGTTACATTTAATAGGATTTCTTCATCTAGAAGTTCGCACGTACTTGATTTGGTGCATACTGATGTCTGCTATATGAAGGATAAAACTCTAAGTGGTGCTCTTTATTTTGTTACATTTATTGATGACCATTCTAGAAGAGTTTGAGCTTTTTCTATAGCACACAAAAATCAGGTGTTGGCAGAGTTCAAGAAGTTTCATGCCAAAATCGAAAGAGAAACTGCAAGAAGCTCAAGTATATTCGGGCAGACAATGGCGACGAATATAGAGGACCGTTTGAAGAATACTGCAACACTTATGACATCAAGCTTGAAAAGACAATTTCCAAGACTCCTCAGCAAAATGATGTTGCTGAGAGAATGAACATAACAATTGAGGAACGTGTCAGATGTATGCTTCTACATGCTAAGCTACCGAAGGGATTTTGGAATGAAGCAATGATGACTGCAGTTGAACTGATCAACCACTCATCATCAGTACCTCTCGATGGTGACATACCTCTGAAAGTCTGGTCAAGGAAGGATGTTTCGTACAAACATCTTAGAGTGTTCGGTTACAGAGCCTTTATTCACATCCCAAGTGATGAGCGGTCAAAGCTTGACAGCAAATCGAAAGAATGTATCTTCCTCGGATATGGAGGTGAAGAATTTGGTTACATAATTTGGAATCCTGTTAACATGAAGGTTATCAAAAGCAGAGATGTAGTGTTCATGGAACACCAATCAATCGAAGATCTGTCGAAGGACAAAGAGCCAACTACCTTCACCGATTATCTAGCTGAACCGAGATCAGTTGACGTGCCGGTAGAAGATGACATTGCTCCAGAAGCTGATCAAGATGACAGTAGCAGTGAGAGCAGCTCATATAATTCAGATATACCTTCGGATAGTCAAGACAGTGATGATGAGCCACATGTCGAGCATGATGCACCAGAACAAGACAAGAGTCAAGAAGTCTTGTCACATGAGCAAAAAGATGAATGGATGAAAGCCATGCAGGATGAGATGCAATCTCTGCATGAGAACAACACTTACAAACTGGTGAAGCTTCCTAAAGGGAAGATGACACTCAAGAATAAGTGGGTTTTCGACTAAAGAGTGAAGAGATTAATCCACACCCAAGATACAAGGCAAGGTTAGTTGTCAAGGGGTTCAGTCAGAAGAAAGGAATTAATTTTGACGAGATATTCTCACCAGTGGTCAAAATGTCATCGATTCAAGTGGTTCTTGGATTAGCTGCTACCAAGGACCTAGAAATTCAACAGTTAAACGTCAAGACAGTTTTTCTTCACAGTGACTTGGAAGAAGAGATTTACATGGAACAACCAGAATATTTCCAAGAGAAAGGAAAAGAAAACCTGATGTGTAAATTGCAAAAAAACTTATATGGACTCAAACAGGCACCTTGTCAGTGGTACAAGAAGTTTGAGTTGTTTATGACGCAGCAAGGATACAATAAGACAAGATCAGATTATTGTGTCTTCGTGAAATATTTTTCATATGATGATTTTATTATCCTATTGTTTTATGTTGATGACATGCTTATTGTAGGTCGGGATAAAAATAAGATTGACAGGTTAAAGCAGGAGCTGAGTCAATGCTTTTCCATGAAAGAACACAACAAAGAATCTGAGACCGAGAGCAGCGCAAGCTATGGTTATCCCAAAAAACGTACATCGATAAAGTCTTAGAGATGTTCAACATGAAGAACACAAAGACAGTTACATCGCCACTTGCAGGTCACTTCAAACTGAGTTCTAGACAGTGTCCGAAGAGCAAAATCGAGAAGCAAAATATGAAGAACATCCCATATGCATCTGAAGTTGACAGTCTGATGTATACAATGGCTTGCACAAGGCCAGACATAACATATGCAGTTGGTATGGTGAGCCGATTCCTATCAAATCCTGGTAGAGAGTATTGGGATGCAGTCAATTGGATTCTCAGATATCTTCGAGGCACGTCTAAGATATGCTTATGTTTCAGAAATGCTGAGCTAGTATTGGAAGGATTTACTGACTCTGACATGGCAGGAAACATTGATAGTCGAAAGTCAACTTCTGGTTACTTGATGACATTCGTAGGAGCAGCAGTCTCATGGCAATCTAAGTTACAAAAGTGTGTTGCACTATCAACGACTGAAGCAAAATATATTGCAGCTACTGAAGCAGGCAAGGAAATTCTATGGATGAGACAATTTTTTAGGGACTTAGGTCTGACGCAGGAGAAGTACATTATCCACTGCGATAATCAGAGTGCTTTACATTTGAGTAAGCATTCTAGTTTCCACTCTAAGTTCAAGCACATTGATGTGCGATGTCATTGGATTCGCAACGAAACGAAGAAGAAGAAATTCTATCTTCGAAAGATCCATACTGACAAGAATACATCATATATGATGACGAAGCATCTATTGAGATAGAAGACCAAGTTCTGCAGGGAGCATGCGGGCTTAGTGGATTCCTTCGCATAAACAAGAAGGGGGAGTTTGTTGGTTCGTTATTGCTTATGCGACAAGCAATATGATCCGACAGCGAATTGGAGTAGGAAAGTAAATCCAATAGAAGAAAAGAAAAATTCGTATTGGTGTTGAAAACCAATCCGAGTTGAAGACGTCTTGAATTGAAGCCGTGTGATTCAACGAGTTGGAGTCATCTCTGTCCGAGTCGAAGACGTCCAAGTTGATTATCACGAAGCTATAAAAGCAGCATGCAGGTGCAGAACCAAGACATACAACAGCGCGCAGAACACGCAGCCACCGAGAGAGAGAAAAAGAGAAGAGAGAGAAGAAAACTTTGGGGTTCGATTCGGGAACGAGTTCTTATCCGTTCTCAACGAAACTTTAGGCATTACTTCTCAGCAGCCTTCTCATCTATTTTTCATATTCCAGTGAAATCGTTCTGACTTCTATCCTTAGTTTTGAGAGACATTTGTTCTGTGGCATCCAAGATTAATTCTTGAGATTATTATTGTAATCCTCTGCGTAGTTCAGAGAAGATACTTTGTAACCTACTATTATTTCATAGTGAAAAATTTTCTTGCTCCCGTGATTTTTCCTCTCACGTTGAGGGATCTTCTACGTTAATTCTCTGCGTCTTTGGTTTGATCTAATTCCGCTATATTATTGTCATCATCCCATTATTATTGTGTGCATTAAAAATGAAAAAAGAAGATAATTTCATAACTATCAGTTCAGCCTTTTTTCTCAACAGGCTTCACTATTAGCATGGGAAGATCATGCATTCAAATGAAATTATATGCAAGGCATTTCAAATGCTAGAAAATAAAAAGGGGGTAATTCTCTTGCACCCAGCGCATCTTGAATCGTGCTGGTTGAGCAACGATGGCCACAACTCAACGATATACTGCGTTTTTGAATCGACAATAAACTATACTTACTTTACTAAGACATGGAACTGTATATTGAATCATACTAAACCTAATTCTGGCACAGAGTATCAGCTTATACTTAAAGAAAAAGTATGGTAAGAGAAAAAAGAATCTATATAACAACCACTAAGTGGGATATGCAAAGAGGTGGTAAGAGTAATATTTTCAAATTCGGACCGGCAAGAGTCGGACCTGAGTCATGATTGGATGATTGAATTTTATTAAAATATTAATCTTGATTGGACTCAAATTGATTTTTTTATTTTAAATTATTTTTAATTCTGTAAATAATACATTATATTTTTTAATTTTTAATTTTAATATTTTTAAATTCTGTAAATTTTTTTATTGTGCATATTATCTTTTATAAAAAAGATTATTATTTTAATCATACTCATTGAATCATTTATTTTTTAATTTTTGGCAATAATACATTATCTTTTGAAAAGTTATATAACAAATGTTGATTATTATAACAAATCCAAAAATCAGAAAAAGTAAAAAAGCTGTTTAAATTTTAAAAAAATGAGCGAGTTCTATAAAGTTCCCCACTCTTACTCGAATCAAATTTAATAATAATGGAAGAAATTACAATTTTTATCTCAATTTAATCTACCCAAAATCTTACTCCTACTCAAATTAAAAATACTCTTTTTGTATTTAATTTTTTAGTACTCATGCTAAAAATCCTACTCCAAATTATCTTAATTTAAAAAGAAAATATTATTTGTTTTATCATACTTGCCCATTATCTTTTAGAAAGGAAATGTTGTTCTTAGTTGAACTGAAATTGAAGTCATTATTTTAAATTATTTTTTAATTATAAAACAATGCATTGTTTTAAATGGAATATTGTATATTTTATGAAGGGATATTATTTATTTTAGTTATACTCAAATTAAATCATTTATTTTTTAATTTTGAAAAAATTCATGATCTTTAAATAGGAAATATTATTTATTTTACTATACTTGTTCATAATTGGACTTAATTTTTAATCATTTTTAAATTTTAAAAATAACATAAATAAATGACGCATGTCATCATGATATTACGTCATTTTTCATCCGCTCGTGCATTTACCTTTCACTAATAATAATAATAATAAAAAGACTCTTCATACATTATCTCATATAAGGCAGATAAGTTAATATATAACTTGTTTTTTATATTAAAACATCCACATTAAAAGTTATTTTCTATTATAATTTATTGGTTATTATTTTTGCTGTAACAAATATAATATAATATAATAGACAATTTTTGCCTCAAAATTTCGACAACAATTGATGTATAAATCTATTTGCTTTCATAAAATAAGCCAAATAAGAAAAAATTTAAAATTATTTATAAGTCATTTTGAGTATACCAAATAGTGTCTTACTCGTCAACCTGGAAATTAAATACAGTCTCACTAGAAATAGGAGTCAATAAAGAAAGACTGCTCCGATTCGGTTTCGTCCCACTCCCACCCCATAATAAATACGGTGTCCTCCATCTCCTCTCTTCGTTTCTGCCTGGTCCCTTGGTCGGAGATTCGATTATGTCACCGGCCACTTCGTCCTCGTTGGTCTACGACCGATTTATTCCTGTCAGGTCCGGCATGGACCTTGACGTTTCCAGGTACCTGCTCACCAACAACGGGCCGGCGAACTTAGAGGAGGCGTCGCCGTACCAGCGTCGACTGGCGGAGGTTGCTCTCAAGAATCGTACCCGAATCTTGGCGTTCAACAGCAAGCCGCGCTCTCAGCCTCCTCCAACTCCGGAAGCGGAAGTGAAGAAGACGCCGGTGAGGTGCATCTCCCGGTCCCGCAAGCCGCCGCTGGTCGTTGAAGGCATGTTAATCGACGAACTTTATAACTTGGTGGACTGGAGCAATGAAAACGTCCTGGCCATAGGCGCCGAAAACTTTGTATGCTTGTGGAACGTCACGAGTGGTAGCCCTGCCGTGGTTAAGATCTCAGACGAATACCAAGACCTTGTTACCAGCGTCTGTTGGTCTCCTGATGGACGGCAATTGGCGGTCGGCCAGCATCTTTCCGGGGTCCAGCTGTGGGACGTGGAATCTGGCCGGCTCCTGAGGATTTTGCCCACCTCACGTCGCGCCAAATTCGTCGGTTCTCTTGCTTGGCGGAGCAGCAGTGGCGACAACAACATCCTGGCGTCAGGCGGGATAGATACCAACATTGAGATCTCCGACGTGCGAAGCGTTCGCTGTCATGTCGGAACGTTCCGCGGCCACAGCATGGAGGTCTGCCGGCTCCAATGGTCTGATTCGGGGGTGACTCTGGCGAGCGGCGGACTTGACGGATTAGTTCACGTATGGGACGCTTCCATGACTTCCTCTTCGAACCCGCCTCTGTCTTTGCGCCGGAGACGGTGGCTGCGCCGGTTCGATCTTCACAAGGACGCAGTGACCGCCCTCGCTTGGTGCCCGTTCAAGACTGGTGTGCTTGCATCCGGTGGAGGTGCCGAGGACATGCGCATTGCGTTCTGGGACGTCCAAACTGGAAGTCAACTCAATTCTTTGGACGCCGGCTCCCCGATCTCCTCCCTGCGTTGGAACGTGCATGAGCCTGAACTGCTGAGCTCCCATGGACTCCCTCACAACCAGGTCACCTTATGGAAGTATCCCACCATGGATAAAACTGGAGAGCTGTTGGCACATACTGCACCAATTCTATGGACGGCCATGAGCCCGGATGGCTACACCGTGGCGTCGGTATCTCCTGCTGAAGGGTCACTAATATTTTGGGACTTATACAAACGAGATCCAAAAGTACCTCAGAAAAGGATTCCCAGGAAAGTGAGCTCAGGTTCAGGGCCCTTCTCGAGCAGAAGCTACATCAGATAACTCAGTTGCTGAAAGGCCGGATTCATTAAATATATTCGTGTCTTTTTTTTTTGTCATTGTTGCAGAAGTCGAGGGGAGGAGGGAGGGAGGGAGGGAGGGGGAGAGAGAGAGAGAGAGAGAGAGAGAGAGAGAGAGAGAGAGAGAGAGTTGTTACTGTTTTCTTCTCAGTTGAAGTGAACTTGTATGTATGATGATAGCCATTGGGCATAGTAATGAAACAAATATTGTTGCAGTGTTACTTTTTATATCTGTGCATCAATCTGCTTGGTACTTGTGCGTCATGATCATGTTAGAATGTTTGTGCAAATGTACCCGGATATTATGGAGATAAATAAAGAACATGTTATTATAATGTAATATTAACGCAAATATAAAATTCTATATTCCATTATTTCTAAATTTATCTGATCTTCTTTTTTAAGAAAAATAATTAAAATAAATTTGTTTTTCTCTTCAAAATATGATTGTATGTTTTTTTAATTAAAAGTAAGTATTCATTAAGAAATGTGTGTTAATAGTTTGTGTGATTGTTTGTGCTAATAGTTATCATTTTTATCAAGAGATCTTGTACTATACCCACTGCCCGCTAGAATTAAAATTTGCGTAATATATTATTTTTTCTCCATATTATTTTTTTTCTTCACAAATTATTGTAACCTAAAGATTTGTACGTAAAGAAAGAGTTGAGTCGTGTTGTTATTTATCTTTCTAGGAAAGTTTCCAAAATAAGGGGGAGTGTGGGCCTTTGGAATTTGGACCTCGTAGGCAAGGCATTGGATATTTGGACCTTGTGCTTAGGGGTGAAAGTAATTTTGGGTCTAAAAACGTTAATCGCTATTTTTACAAATCGATTTTTAAAATTAGAAAAATCATCCTAAAATTATTTTGAAAAAATAAAAACCATTCTTTAGTGGATCAATTTTTTCGGGTGATTTTTTCGGAGCCCTATTTTTATATAATTATATTTTAAAAATATATTTAATAACTTAAAATTAATATAAAAATATTTAATTTTATATTAAATATAAAATATCCTACTAAAATTTTAAAGTCATTAACTTAGAGTTTGATAATGTGATAGAAAAGTATGAAATTTTATACAAAAAATATTATATCTATAATAAAAGAATTAATAACATATGTATTAATTATATAAATAAAAAATCATAAATAAAAATCTGGCTTCATGGGTCCTAATTTTAACAGGTTAATTTTAATTTATTAAAACCGTCCTAAATCATATATGGACCCCTAATTTTTTATTTTTTTCGATTCGATTTTTTTGGGTCGGATAAATTTTTCGGATTGGTCGGATTTTTCTTACACCCCTATTGTCCTCTTGTTAAAATTATTTTCTACTCATATTGTTTAATAAATAATTAATAAAATTATTAATTTTTTTCCATAAAAAAACATGGTTTGTCACGCACTTGTAATAGTTATCAATAGACTGACACCTCAAATCAGCATGATAATTAGATTTTTTAATGATGTTACCAATATAAATATTTGACCTGTCAACTCAATAAAATCAACATTAAATAATAAAATATAATTTCATTAACGAAAACAAAGTAATAATTTCTCTAATGAGTTTTTCGAAGCCTAACTAATAATTAATATTATTATCCAAATATTTAATATAAAATCATAATAAATAAATAAATAAATAATTTCTTATGACTCTATCTCACGTGTAAATTAGCATTTTTACCGGCATTGTCATTGCATACACCATTACATCTCCATCCAATATAGCAAGATCAATTACTTACCAAATTCAAGTACATAAATATAAAATTTCTATAAGGAATTAACAACTATATAAAATTTCATAACAAAAAAATAACCATGCTTATGAAATATGCAATTATCAATTCCAAATTCAAATGACAAATATAAATATTCGTATCAAGTGCAAATATTTTTATATCTTTTATTTTAAGTACAATTACAAAGATAATACTTTGTATTGTCCTAAGTGAGTTCTTCAATTTTTACTAGAGATGTCATTGCACTTTGGATAAGAGGGGGATCATATCCAAGGGGTTTTTTTCGGACTTTAAGTCTTTAACAAATGAAAAGCTACTAGTAACAAGTAATAAGCGACAATCAATACATTAATAAATAAATAATAGTAGGATTAATAAGATAAGGTAGTTTATTAATTAAGGAAAACAATTCTGTCCAGATGGAGTTTATTTTAAGTAAATTTTCTAATCCTAAGTTTATTTACCTTGTTATCTTAGTTAAATTTTGTTGTTGTTTTTTCTCTTGAATATGCGGATTGTTACAGTATATAGTATATACAATAACTAAAATCTGCAGTAATATATTTATTTTTATTCATAAGAAATACTGTGCACTAAGATTCGCACCTAAAGAAGAGTTGGCCCGCTTGTGTTTAGTGTTCTCTGTTTGCCCTCTTATTAAAACTATTTTAATTATGTATTTTCATAAAATTCTAATAATTTTTTAGGGGTAAAAAATGAACAAGGTAGAGTAAACTTTTGTTTAAACAAATTATTCGACACTTTTTGGGAGAGTTAAGAAAAACTAAAAGATCTTCCTAAAACTATTTATAAGAAAACGATTTCTTCGGATTACAGACTTCTATTTCAAACACAGCGATAATTTTAAAATAAAATTTTAATTAAACTTTTAATATTAAAAGTAAAATGTAAAACTTAATCATAAACTTGAAATATATCAAATATATTTCAGGTAAAATGTAAAACTTGAAATATACCAAGTAAGAGTTTTAAAGATACAACAGAAGGACATTAAATCATACAAATTAAAATATTATATTGATAATAAAAAAATAACGACTTGTGAATTAATAATATAAATAAATTTTCAAATAGGAAATGAGTCTTCGGACTCAGATATTTTTTTGGGTGGAGTTTTGAGCGAGAGTCAATTTTGACTTATGTACAAAAAAAAAAACATCATAAAGTTTAAGTAGACTCCTTTTTTTTGTTTATCTTTTGTACTCAAATAAAATTTTCAAATTTTTGTCACCCCCCAATTATTTTTTTAAAAGTTCATAATGACACTCTGCAAAGTATCCATATAAAAAATTATATCATCTATATTTACCACGATTTATAAGTGAAAATAGGAATATTGGGACATTGACAGCAAGACCAGACGACTTCATCCTAAATTTTTCGGATGACAATTTTATTTTTATTTAAAAAATTTCAAAAAAAAATGTTATAGTCGCAAATTTGTTGTTTTTTTTATTTGAATGCACTCTTTTTGTGGTTTATGTAATTTTTCAACCTTTACAAAAAAAAATAATCCAAAAGGGCTCCATAAAATGGAATTAATTCAAACATAGCAGCTCAACAATGTTTATTAAAGGGTCTAAATTAAGCAACGAGGACATGAGGAATTTTAGAGAAGAAAAAAGAAACATCGATCTGGGCATGCAAATGCAGAGCTCCTTGATACAAAGGACGTGGGGGAAATGAGTTCGGAGTTGGCGATGCTTCACGCAAATGCAGTAGCTTCTACTTAAAATTTTAACCGACTAGAGCAATGGAGAAGACGACATCATGAGCGGATCCATTCCGAGCGCGTGCTCCAAGACCTTCTGGGAGCCCTCCATGAGGTCGGGGCTGAGGCGGAACATGAGGATGCAGAACTCCATCTGGTCCAGCGTCCCGTCGCCGTTCAGGTCCCCCTCCTGCAGCATCGCCAGCATCTCCTCGTCCCGGAGCCCTTCCAGCCCCAGCATGGCCGCGTTCCGCTTCAGGCTCTCGAAGGTGATCAACCCCGTCGCCGGGTTCGCCAGCAGCTCGAACCCCTTGCACAGCTCCGCGATCAGCCCCTCCGCCCCGAGCTTCTGCGCCATCGACGGCAGGAAGTCCTCGAAGTCCACGCCCTGCTCATGCGCCGGTCCGGAATCCGCCACCGGCGCCATCGCCGCCGCCGCCGGCGTGCTGCAGTGATCGACCCTTGATCTATCCATATTGTTAAAGTTCATCGATCGTGCGATCAATTGATGCCACACTCTGCGACCGATCCGGGATGAGTGGGCAGCAGGCCTTATATAGAGGTTCGATCCGAAGGAGACGACGAAGCATGACAGCCGACATGAGCGTACGCGCATAAGGTGTTTGATCTGAGGTATGATCAAGAGACGTTAATTTATTTTTTAGCGCCCACGTCTTAATTAGTGACTGTTCTTTGTCCTTTTAGTTTCCGGGAAGCTGCACGGATTTCCAATGCTTACGTAAAATTTTGAGCAAACTTATATAAATTAAATTTGAACTCGAGATTGATTCAATTCGTCGATATCAAGACACCGTCTGCAAATAAAGATAATTTATCTTTCAAAATTTCTGTAAATTTTTTTTAATCATTTGTTTGAATGAATAATTAAAGAGAAAAAAAGTAGTAGATAAAGGCTCTCCAAAACTATCCGACTCTCGAAGCACATAAAATCATATAATGAATAATTTAATTGCTCCAAATTCTTGAGACAATATCTTTCCTCTTCCTCTCTCTCTTTTTGTTGCTGAATTAGTCCCAGTTGACCTGGTCATTGTGAAAGAGAAAAGAAAAGAAAAAAAAAGAAAAGAAAAGAAAGAGAGCACTAAAACTCAATGCATTTAACAGGAAGGGACCCCATCTTTTGACACAGTCCAATGCCTCATTTCAAGCATTCTGATGATCCAGTCGGTCAAGGAATTAATTGAGGGTCCTTCCTTTTTTTTCCCTGCAGAAAAAAAGTGTTACATAATATTAAAGGGCTTACACATCATCGTTTGCATAATAAAGGGATGATTACGTACGTGACCGGATCAAAGCAACTCTGCATGCAATCATATTAATTAGCTGGCAATGAACGGAACGGAACTCTACGTGAAAGATCTCTGAGGCTTCTAAAACGTGTGGCCTTTTTGGAATCTTTGCCTCGTCGAGATGTTGATGAAGCAAGTTCCAATGGCGTGGAGTACCACTAATTAAATTATTGTCCTACGCACACATATTCCATCACAAGGGACGTGTTCTTCGTGCATGATATATCGTGGCGCCGTGTGGTCGATGGAGGAGGCATGAACAATGTACGTATAGGGAAACTTCTCATCGACCACTTAATTACAACATCATTATAAACATAATTACAGCTTAAGACCCAGTTGGGACTATCCAACACTCCACCAATTCATGATGATCTTAATTAATGCCTTAGCCATTTGCGTAATTAAGCAAGATTTCGCATGAAGGCATGGGTCTAGTGTACCTCCTGCACTACATGATATATATAATGTGCCAATATTTGTACTACACCGTCTAATGAGGTACTATTTGCGCTACGGAGAGGTGGTTGTTGCTGTTTTCCATCCTGAGAAAAATATTAATCATCATTGTAAATGAAACAATGTAACCACAATATTAATCATGATTAATTAAGTTATTAACAAAAAAGTACCTAGCGCCATTATGACGTCGACAACGTTAGACGCGAAATTAGCGTCGCACGTGTGAAGACTCTAAAGCGACGCTACATGGCGTCTCAATCGAAAGAGACGCTAATGAGACGCTACAGTATATATTTAAACACTATATTATATATTCTATTTGTCAATAAATAAATTCATTAAATATTATATTAGTATTAATTACACGATTATCAACATATTATCAATAGCATAATATCAATATATAGATGTATTAATTACACGATTATATATATATATATATGTATTTTTACATGATAAGAGTGTTCCTAAATATATAAAATTTTTCCTATATTATCTATGTTATCTATACATATAATAGATATAATATCTTTATTATGCATATATCTTAATTATACATCTTCTTAGCTATTCAGCGGTCGGGTTAACGTTAACTCTCTAGTGCTGTAATCGAGACGCTACGTAGACGCTATTATTTCGCGTCACTATTCTTAATGCGCGGCAGCACCTAGCGCCTTTATCATCGACCACTTTAGACGCGACACTAGCGTCTCATGTATGAAGACTGTGAAGCGACGTTATATGGCGACTCAAACAAAGGAGAAGCTAATGAGACACTACTGTATATATTTAAACACTATATTATATATATTATATGTCAATCAATAAATTCATTAAATATTATATTAGCATTAAGTACACGATTATAAACATATTATCAATAGCATAATATCAACATATATATAACATATATATGTATTAATTACATGATTATATATATATGTATGTATTTTTACATAATAAGAGTGTTCCTAAATATATAATTTTTTTATCTATATTATTTATGTTATGTATACATATAATATATATAATATCTTAATTATGCATATATTATTATTATATATTTAATCATGGGATTACGATGGTTGATTAAGTGAGTGATATGTTAGCGTCCCAGTAGACACACAATAGCGTACACCTAGCGTTTAACGAGCACCGAAGCTATTGTCGACGCTATGATGACACCATGGGCATCTCTCTAGCGTCGCATGTTCGAGACGCCATATTATTTTAGACGCTAGTTCGGTGCTACGGAGTCGCTAAATGAATCTAGCGACTCAATGGCGTCTGTATTGCGCCTCCTAAGCCGACTTTTTACCCGTCACTCAATCGGGCACATATAGACATATAAATACGCGTATATGCTGATACCTATATATAATAAGTGCATATATACATATTATTATAACCTACTCTGACACATATAAACAAATACACATACATATATATATTCACTTCGAATACGTATACATATACATGTTATCTATATATATGTGTAGACATATACATACACATATATATTTATAATACATATAGACGAAAACAAATTGTTGTAACTTAATCTCTCACACGTAGACATATATATACGTACGCATATATGACATATGTATATATATACACACACAATTGTGTTATATACACATATACATACATATTTATAATTTTGTATACATACATGATAGATTATCAGAAGAAAATAAAATAATTGGAACGGAGCATAATGCGATGAGACGTTACATTGATAAATAAAATTACATACATACTAAAAAAATTTGAAAAAACTTTTATTGAGCGTCTCAATGGCGTCGCGATCTTGAGACGCTACAAAATTGCGACACCCCGACGATGCGATGTTGTCACTACGTTTTCTTAGCCACACATTAGCTTCTCAATAGCGCCGCGCTAGTCGAATTGTGAAAGTTTCGGTGCCTACATGGCGTCGACGTAGCGTCTCATTATTTTGCGACGCTAAATATTACTTAAATCCCTAACCCCTCTTCTTTGTTTTCACTTTTTACTGTTTAACATTTACCATCGCGCCCCGACGCCCGACGCGGTCCGACGCCCGACCTCCGACGCGCCCCGACGCCCGTCGCCCGACGCCCGACCTCAGACGCCCTCCACTGCCGCCTCCGGCCTTCGCCCGACGTCCGACGCCCGACGACCGCCCTCCACCACCGCCCTTCGCCTCCACCGCCCTCTTCATTCGACCGCCCTCCACCGCCGCCCTCTGCATTCGCCGCCTCCTCCTCCTCCTCCGCCCTCCCCGACGATTCACCTCTGCCGCAGTCTGCCCTCCCTGATGGTTCGCCGCCTCCTCCTCCACCACCGTCCGTCGCATCCTCCGCCGCCTCATCCGCCCTCCGCTCTTCGCCTCCGCCTCCACCACCGCCCGTCGCGTCCACCGCCGCCTCGTCCGCCCTCCGTTGCGTCCTCCCTCCACCACCGCCGACGTCCTCCTCCTCCGCCCTCCCCAACGGTTCACCTCCGACGGTCCGCCCTCCCCGACGGTTCGCCGCCTCCTCCTCCACCGCCGTCCGTCGCATCCTCCGTCGCGTGGTCCGCCCTCCGGTCTTCGCCTCCGCCGCCCTCCGCCCTTCGCCGAAGGTACTAGCCCGCCACCATGTAAATTAAGTTAATTATTAATGCATGAAGTTAAATTAAGTTAATTATTCATGTTAAGTTAAGTATTACTTATTCATGTTATTATCATGTTAAATTAAGTAGTACTTAAGTGAATTATCATCTCTTTGGATCAAGTTAGTATTACTTATTAAGTATAATATTAAGTATCATCTCTTAGGAATTAAGTTAAGTATTACTTATTCATATTATGAATTAACTTAAGTAGTACTTAAGTTAATTATCATCTCTTTGGATCAAGTTAATTAGTATTACTTATTCATGTTATGAATTAACTTAAGTAGTACTTAAGTTAATTATCATCTCTTTGGATCAAGTTAATTAGTATTACTTATTAAGTATTACTTAAGTTAAGTTAACTTATGTTAATTGTTAAGTTAACTTATGAAGTAATTCATGTACTTAAGTTAAGTATTACTTATTCATGTTATGAATTAAGTTTAGTAGTACTTAAGTTAAGTATTACTTGAAACATGTGATTTTGGACTTAATTCGTAAGTTCAAAATCACACGTTTCAAGTACAAGAAATTTCTTACTTGGCTTAATGTTCTCCTTACAGAAATGATAAAGCCAAATCGTAGTTGGATTCGTCGTTGGAAGGATAAATATGGCGTCATAACTGAAGAATATAAGGATGGTGTTGATGAATTCATTAATGTGGCATATCAAAATGAAAGTGTTGCTTCTTCATATGACGAAATTTTATGTCCATGCCGGAAGTGCAAATGTTATTAGTGGAAAGTAAGATATGATGTGCAGAAGGATTTATATTACAACAGTTTCTTACTTACATACACCAATTAGTTCTTTCATGACGAAGAAAGATGGGCTAAAGAAATACGTAATGTAGATACCGTTGTGGGTCACTCGCGCAATCCGTACAGGGACATGATATGAGATGCAATGTTAGTAAAAAATGTTGGCGAAACATCGATTAAAGAAGACCCTAATACTTCGGCTTCTAAGTTTTATAATCTTCTCGAAGAGGCAGATGAACCTTTATGGGATGGATGCGCGAAGCAAACTACACTTTTTGCAGTGGCACAACTAATGAACTTAAAATCAGAATTTAATATGAGCGAAAGTTATTTTGATCGGATGCTTGCCATTATTAAGAGTATGCTTCCAGTTTTCGAGAAATTACCGGAAAATTTTTATAAGTGCAAACAGTTGATGAGAGATTTAGGGTTGGAATATCAGAAGATTGATGCATGCTGTAATCATTGCATGTTGTACTACAAGGAAAACAACTCACTTATGAGTTGTTCTATTTGTGGTGAGTCCAGATTCAAGCCGAAAAAGAATACTCAAAGTTCGAAAAAAATGTGGCAAATGCAATATTTAGATACTTTTCGATTGTTCCAAGATTACAATGACTATTTCTTTCTGAAAAAACCGCATCATTTATGAGGTGGCACAAAGAAGGGGCACGTGAAGATCCAAATTCAATTACACATCCTTCGGATGCGGAGGCATAGAGACGATTTGATGCACTTCATCCGGATTTTTCTACAAAATCACGCAATGTTAGATTAGGACTTTGCACCGATGGCTTTAACCCATTTGGCTCATCGAGTACTGCTTATTCATGTTGGCCTATTTTGTGACACCGTATAATTTGCCTCCAAGCATGTGTATGAGATGAGAGAATATATTGCTTACCTGTATCATCCCGGGTCCTCGATCTCCTGGTAAAAGTTTAGATGTTTACTTAAGACTTTTGATTGACGAACTCAAGATGTTGTGAGAGGATGGCGTGGTTACCTATGACAAATCTAAAAAGCAAAATTTCATTATGAGAGCCGCATTAATGTGGATCATAAGTGATTTTTTGGCATATGGAATGTTGAGTGGTTGGAGTACAAAAGGAAAACTTGCTTGTCCCATATGTGGAAAGAATACAAAATTCTTTTATTTGAAAAATTGTAGGAAAGTTTATTGGTTTGATTGTCATAGGATGTTTCTGCCATTGGAGAATTCGATGCGCCGTGATCGAAACTCATTTAAAAAGAATACATCCGAGAACACTTTGTGTCCAACTCATTTGACAGGAGAAGAATTGCTAGAGCAAGTAAACAAGCTTAGTGAAGTATCATTCGGACTGAAGGCCGGTAGTTATAAATAAATTGAGTTTGGAAATGAACATAATTGGGAGAAAAGAAGTATTTTTTGGGAGTTGCCTTATTGGTCTTAAAACTTAGTACGTCATAACTTGGACGTCATGCATGTTGAGAAGAACATATTTGACAACATCTTCAACACTATTATGGATGTTAAAAGAAGAACAAAAGATAGCATACAGGCTTGCGAAGACATGAAATTAATATGCAAAAGACCAGAGTTAGATATCATTCATCTTCAAAATGGTAAATGCAAAAAGCCAAAAGCTACTTATATCTTGAGCAATGATCAAAGAAAAGTGATTTTCGAATGGGTAAAGCAATTGAAATTCCCCGACGGATATGTATCAAACATATCTCGTTGTTTTAACTTGGACAATGGGAAGATACACGGGATGAAGAGTCATGATTGTCATATTTTTATGCAAAAGCTGCTTCCAATTGTCTTTAAAGAACTTTTGCCAAAGGCCATCTGGGAGGTTTTAACATAATTGTCTATGTTCTTTAAAGAGCTTTGTGCATCCATCGTTCGGAAAGAAGACATATCTCGGTTAAAGACTTCTATTGTGATTACCGTGTGCAAGACTGAGAAGATATTTTCACCTTCTTTCTTTGATGTGATGGAACATTTGATTGTACATCTTCCATATGAAATAAAAATTACTGGTCCGGTTCAGTATCGATGGATGTATCCTTTCGAAAGGTGCATGTTATATTTGAAAAGGAAGGCGAAGAATAAGGCAAAAATTAAAGGCTCCATATGTGAAGCATATTTCATTGAGGAGGTGTCAAACTTCACTTCAAAATACTTTGAGCCGCACATACAATCACGACACACTCAAGTTCCAAAAAACGATGATGGTGGTGAAGGAGAAGTTGACATGAATATTCTATCCATTTTCAAATACCCATGTCGACTTCTTGGTGCAGGACGCAAAATTATCTTGAATGACAGAGATCTCACCGCCGTGGAGAATTATGTTCTTGCAAATTGTAGCGAAGTGACACCGTATCTCGAGTAAGGCAATTTGTTCTAATTTCTTATATAATTTAAAGCTAATTGTTGCTATATGATTGTATTAATTGAAAACTATGAATTCAGGAAATTCGAAGAATTACAACGAGAAATCAATCCGTTAATTTCAAACAATGAGTTATTGAAACTACGAGACGAACATTTTGCCGATTGGTTGAGATGTGAAGTGAGAAATCTTTCCGCTTGTTCTTAATTGTTATAAGTTCGTAGCTTTTAATAAAATTACACGTTATTTTTTTGTAGGTTATTAATGGCTCAGTCATAGAGAACAAAATACGAGATCTCGGTCATGGCCCGAAGAAACAAATTCTTAGCTACTGCGGCATCATAGTCAATGGTTATCGATTCCATACAGAAGAATATAGCCGACAACGTTCAACTATTAATAGCGGCATATGTGTTCTAGGAAGCATGTACGGGGACGACGACTTTGATTACTATGGTGTTATAGAAAATATCATAGAATTATCTTATTTGAGAAAATCTAACAAAGTCGTGGTGCTAGAATGTCGTTGGTTCGATCCAGAGAAAGGCGTTCGGATCGATCAAAAGTTTAAATTGGTGGATATTAACCCTCGATCGAGACTTTAGTCATATGATCCATTCGTATTGACGGAACAAGCACAACAAGTGTACTACATTAAGTATCCATCGAAAAGAACCAAGGATGAATGGTGGGCGTCATGGAAGGTGATGAATAGACTATTCTTAGCAGAAACAATGGTAGATGAGAATGAAATATCATCCGTACACAACGATGTGCCCATGGATGATTACTATCAAGAAGATAGAGTGAACGAGACGATTGATATGGCCGGGGAGTTGAGAATTTTCAATTGGTCGATGATGCTGAGCCAATGGAAGAGTTCAATTCAAATGACCAATTGGATGTGAACTTCGATAATTTCATTGATGATGACTCGAATTAAGATTATAGCGACGATGATGAAAATGAATCAGAATACGAAACAAGCGAATGAATCCCATAGTTATTCTAATGATATAAGCTTTTTACTTTTTTTAAAAGTTATATATGGTTACTGATAATAATAGAAGTTTCTTTCTTTCTTTCAGTCATGGTTACTAGGGGTCAAGCATCTAGGTCATCTCGCTCTTCGAGGCGTTCACTCCAGATGAGTCAGCCATCACAACCACCAGGTAATATATTTATTGTGAGCTGTTTATTTATAGTTGATTATAATAGTTAAATTCCTTTTTTAATAATATCA
Source organism: Pontederia crassipes (assembly GCA_030549335.1). Taxonomy (NCBI): domain Eukaryota; kingdom Viridiplantae; phylum Streptophyta; class Magnoliopsida; order Commelinales; family Pontederiaceae; genus Pontederia; species Pontederia crassipes. The sequence goes on along the minus strand of CM060189.1, from coordinate 24,904,678 downwards.
GTTCCTCCGCCGCCGACGGGGCACGTAGCCGGATCGTCACATAGTAGGCGATCCATTGGTGGGTCTGCTCAGCGTATCACTCCAGGTACGTGACACATTATAGGCAATAGACAGTAGGAGATAGAGTTTTTTAAATATTTTACTTTTGTGACAGTTGCTCCACCGTCGACGGGAAACATAGTCGGTACGCCTCGATCGCACGATCATGATCGTCATGTCACACCAAGTTATTTTTTGTATATTACTTAATTTTATGTAGGAGTCAAATTTTATGTACTTTCTTGTGATGGCAGTTGCTACCATACCGCCACCGCCGAGAATACCAGACGCTTCACTACAATCTAACGTTGGCGAGCGACATCTTACGCCAGGTGATATATTTATTATTATTGATATTTCTCAATTAATTATATTATTTATTTTTTAATAATGTCAGTTGCTACGCCGCCGATAGCACAAGCTAATGACTCAATTCATTTAGACGAGCGGACTGCTACTGATCATGCAGTACACATCAATCGAGGTGAGAACATTACTGTATATCTATCAATTATCATAATTTTAATTTGGTATGACACTAATGATTTATTATGTATTAGGGCTCATAGCTGATGTCGGACCTTAACAGCCTACCCCAGCTGTACCGGATGATGATTCATCTTCGAGTGATGAAGAGGGGTTACACGATAATGGGGTGGTCACTGTGAATAATATTGCTCGACCGTAAGTTAAATAAGTTGTACAAATTTTGTTATAGTTTTGGTTATCATTGAAAATTAATTCTTCTTTGTAATTGACAGGACCACTTTTTTACCCGTTAGTACCGTGCGGGATGTCAGTGCTCTCATTCTTTTCCACTTGCCGGAAGGGGCAGGATCCTGGAAAGATGACTCAATTCAAGTGCGAGATGATATTTTTCGAGCCTTTACGGTACGATCTTCTATTTGGGTTACATAATTCGATTTATATTTATTTTAAAATTATTAAGTTTTAACGTTCTATTTGTAGGAGGCAAATCAGTTTCATCCGAATCTTAGTTTAGGAACGATCCGGAGAGCTTTTGAGGAGGTCGCTGTGAAACGCCTCCGAAATCGATTATACAGGTTTCGCAAGGTCGTCACGTCCGCCGGTCTCACTTTGGAGCAGGGCATACAAAGATGCCCAAGACAGATTAGGCGCTCGGTTTGGGAGTCCCTCTGTAGGAAGTGGTAAGTATGTATACTTTTACATTATTTTTATGAAAATTATAGTTTTTTGAAAGTGTAAGTATTTGATGTTCACAAAGGACGGATGAACGATGACAAAGGAAGTCGAAAAAGGCAAGAGTTAACCGTCTTTCGAAGCCTGATGCCCACATCCACACAGGGGGATCGATGCGATTTGATGAGCATCGACGACGCATGGTAATTTACATATAAATTCAATTAATCAAACTTTTGACTTATACTTATGTTATCAAATTTGAAACTTTATTGTAGGAGGAGAAAGAAGGCAGTCTCGTAGACTTTCGTGTGGTCTATGAGGCCACGTATAAGAGCCGGAAGACAAACGACTTAGCCACGCCCACTGCTCGTATGCTTCTGGTAAGTCTCATGATATGGTCATTTGATTGTTGCTGTTAGTGGAATATTTTTGAAATACACAACATTTAAATTTTCTAGGATGAGTATAATGCAAAAAATGGCTAAAGAGTATGGAGATGATCCGAGTACTCAGCCACTAGGTAATGTTTCTTCGTTGGTTTAGTCATGTTTTTAATTTACATGATTCTTGATATATAATTTATATATTATATGATTTTATAATTTTTCTATTTCGTAGAGGACCCTACTGTTTGGGAAGAGGTGACCGGCACGACACGAGTGGGATACTTGCGTGGCATCGGCACAGCTGCTCAAATACCTAGGAGGATCGGAGGATATGCAGAAGGTGCATCTGCTCCGAGCTCATCCGCTGTACCTGATCTGACACAGCTATCACAGCAGCTAACACTGTAATTATCGGAGCAGATATCGCAGTAGGTGTCGCAGCAGTTGGATCATCTATTGTAGGTGATTCAGGGATTGATTCCGACGCAGAATCCATCCCCGCGAGGCCATGGACCGAGCAGGTCTGGGTCGAACATCCGGAATGATAATAATAACTCCCAAACCTAGGATAGAAAACAAACTATGCATTTGTTACTTATAGACTTAAACATATATATAGTTTGTTAGTTCGGTTTAGTAATTTTCGTATTCTTATGTTATATATTATGCATGTGATGGTTTTATATTACCTGTGATGATTTTATATTGCCTGTGATGCTTTTATATTGCCTGTGATGAATATCAATGCATTTTGAGATGCATTATAAATTGTATGGCGTGGGAAGAGAGAAAATGAGGCTGGGCGGGTAAAAAAAAGTGCATGTAGCGACACCATAGCGTCTCATTGGCGTCTAAACGAATGTTGACGCTAATTTAGATATATCGCACTTCGCGCCATTTTCGCGTCTCATTGGCGACAAATGCATGATCATATTTGCGTCAATATAGCGCCTTACTAGCGCCTAACTTAGCCACACGTGGGCGCCGGAAGGGCATCTCAGGTCTACCGCCCCTTGCGCGTCGACTTAGCGACACGATCCTGCTTCACGCAGCCCCAAACATCGCGTCTTAATACCGTCGATATAGCATCAATATGTGGCGCTAGTTGCGTCTCAACATCTTTGACTCTAGTGCGACGCCACTAGCCACCGAGTTCCAGCATCTCAATTTTGCGGCGCTAGTTAGACGCGAAGGAGACGCTCTTGACAACAGAGACGTAATAGCGCCTCCCTAGCGTCTCCGACTTTGAGTCGCTAATTGCCAATTTTCTTGTAGTGTAATGCTATTAATCGCACTTAAAATGTTACAACTTTAATACTGAAAAATTGACTCCCACATGTCAACTTTAAGACCATTAGATGACCACAATAAGTGAGGCTATATAAAATATTTTTTAATGCATAGAGTGGAGAATTAATAGAAAAAAAGCAAGGATGAGATTGTCATAGAAAATAAAATTTTGAATATTAAAAAAAAAGTTTGCATATTGCTTGTTATCATATCGAATGACTAACTCTCATAGACATTTCATATGTTCACCGATCAACGGAATGCTCGTGAAGATGCTATGCTTGATGGCAAGCATATTGATGTTCGAAAGCTCATGACAAGAGCTTCCAACTTTACCTCCATCTCCATTTGAAAGAGCGTTGTGCTTTGAGCCTTGGACTTTGATCTTGGAGACCACTTCGATTTGTTCGAGGCGTTGGTTGAGAGGAAAAACAAGCCTTCCTTCAGTTGGCGGCAGAACACTTGGCAGTAGCATTGTCAATAGTTCATCAAATGTCCGACGCTCGGACCATTTGCCCAATTGATTGTTAGAGTTGAGGCATCGGTTTGTGTTGGTGACGAGAGAATTGATAACAATTAAATGCTAGCAAATACACTAATCTCTCAAATAATAAAGTGTAAGAGTAAAGTGTCAAACTCACGAGGAATTGACTTACTTAACTAAACTAATTTCAGAGACTAATAGAAGATGACATAAAATTTGGATAAAAAGAAATTGCAAAAAAGTAAAAATAATAGAAAAGTAAAATATAAAACTAATGATGCGTAGTTCCTTAGGATAATCCATAATGATAGGAACAATATGTAATTTCTATAAAATCAATAATTAATATAAAGCTCAGATTAAGTACACTAAAGATATGATCTTCCGCACGTGTAAATCAACTATCTTAAGACATTAATAATCTAAAAGTATTCCGCACGAATATGCCTTTAGTTATTTTGAACTTAAAGATGCAATATGTTATAATCCCTAAACTACACAATCGTCCGCACGAATCAATTCATGCATATCGCATAATCTAATATGCCGCACGATTTCTACTAGATTACGACATGGATTGCTTCAACATAAAGTTAAGAATGGATTCGAATAGAAAATGATGAATTAAGGATTGATCACACTACACAGTCAATAATCATCCTAGAAATTATTAAATTATGAAGAAAAGCATTACACATAGCAAATATATTCATAAAAACTAAACTAATTATTTGATTAATCAGAAATCAGAAATTGTTCTTACATTAAAACCCTTTCAACTAAAGCAGAAAGGAAAAAAATTATAACTAATAATCCAGAAAACTACACTAGATAGATAAAGCATGAAAATCTAAAGTATCATCCCAACATGATGTAGAACAAGAAATACTCTGCAGAAATGATGACAAGTTGCTGCACAATCCTCGCACGAGTATGTTGCGTAGAAATCTTCTCTTTCGTTCTTTAGAAGTTCTCTTTCATTATTGGCTTGAAGGATTCGGTTGTAGGCCCTAGCATGCTCTTTTCTGATTGTAGAAAGTATCTATTTATAGGGATTTGAGTTTTCATGTGATTGGAGAAGAAACATAAACCTTTTTTATGTGAAATAAAGGAACATTCGGATCTGAATTAGTTCTGAAATTTTGGCATTGTCAAATTTTGAAATATGGGCTATAGTATGTTTTCAAATCAGCTTGGGATTATATAGTATGAGTAAGAATCTTTGTGTAATTGAAATTATTCTAAAAATCCATCTAAAACTCGAATATGGGCTTCGTCACAGCCTATTACGACGATTTAATGGCCTAAACAGGATCTGAATCGGACTAAAAATGAGTTTTCACGGCCTGTGATAGTGTTTTCATGACCCTTTCAATGTTAAAATAGTGGATTTTACGGCTCATGAAATCTTTTTCATTGCCCGTGTCTCGGGCACTTTTTTGGGCGTGAGAAAATATATTTTAACGATCCATTATTGAGTTTACGGCGCTGTTCACGGCCCGTGAAATGTTCTTCACGGCCCATTATAGCCCATCTCAACACTACACAACTACCTTATTTTCCACTTTCTGATTCCGTTTGAACTCTAATTAGAGCGCGATTTTCTCCATTGGCTTCGTAATTCAGTTTTCTTGCTTTCTAGTAATAAAATACATTGGAGTATATTTTCATTTTTATAAAATTAATGTAAATAAGCTCATAACATGATGCATGCTATTAGAAAATGATTCAAAATGAGATTAAATGCATGGCTAAATATATGTCACATTTTGCATGCATTAGTTGGCATGTAGCAGGCTTGTTCCAGCTCTCGACGGGTGACATTGCACCTCTTGACGAAGGACACTTGACAAGGAAGACTAGGTTGACGGCTCGTTCCAAACTATTTGCAAGAGGTCGACACTTTGTCTCATTTTCGTGAATCATTTTGATGCGACAAACTAGACTGACAGTATGAAAAGATGCTTGCAAATGTTGTTCCATAGTTAAAAGGGACGTTGAATTTTGATGGTTGACACTGGGCCAACTTCTATCATGGAGCGGCTGAGCGTTTAATGCTACATGACTAAACATATGTGATGTGACATCACATAATGCTTAACAACGTAGGTTTGTTATGGCTGGCATGACAATAATATCTAAATGTGATTCAAGTATTTCGAGTTATACGGTTGGACGTGTAATATGACCTCATGATATGGGCGACACGAGAGTAGTTGGATATGAGGACATTCTTCTTGATGTAGCATGATACTTCATGATTCCCGAATGGATGTTCAGAGTGGCGATTTGCTCAAATGAATGACACATGATCGTCATGGTCAGAAGGGGTGATCAATTCATTATGATAGTACATGACATGTGTTTCTTGGTGTGACACGGGTGAATGAGGAATTTTCTGCAAGCATGACTAGATGTGGGATGATGAAGCTTGTCAAGCATTCGTCGTTGGCGTCCACAATCAAAGACTATGGCGTCAGTGCACTTAAGCATAGTGGAGATTTGTCGACGAAAGCACTTTTTTACGTCCAGGGGACATTGCGACGACACTAGCAGTCATCTTCATATGGATCTGAGCATGATGAATTGCTATGATACCACTTGTCATGAGATCATTCTCGAACACAAGACCTCATGTGACGACTAGGCGAAGGGACACCTAGTCAAACCTATTCTGATACAACGAAAGTATTTTGATCGAGACGACTTGCCGGGAGTCGCTCTTATAAGCTTTCAATCACGAGCATGAAGGGAGTGTTCAACGAGACGTAATGGGATCATGACACTAGCATATTGACATTAGAATAGTCGTCCGGAAGATCATAAGACATCGAGAAGGATCAACGATGTGAGTTGTCATCCCACGCTTAACATAGACATTAGAATTAAAAAAACTTGTTTGCACTATATAAAAATACAAAATATACATGGACATGAGGAGGTGCCATTGGTCTTCTCTTTAATATACCATAAGTAAAAGAGTTCGGTTGACGATATGTGATGAGGAGAATAATCTCCGGGGTGCAGTTTAACATGTCCGTAATATTACAATATTGCTATTGTCCAACTTTGCTAAGTTTCAAGACAAATGTGGAAATGTAAAAAATTAATATCTTATAGATTGTGTTAGAAGAAGGAATAACTTGGTACCTGTAAAATTATGCAGTGCATATTCATTGGATGAGGGGCCACAAATTGACAATGAGAAATTTTGCACATACAGACACCCATAAAACCCAGCTAGAAATACTTGTACATTGACTTTTAAAAGAGTGCGCACCTCTAATTTCAAAAGCAAACTTCAGAAGTGCCATGCATGCATAATAAAAATTGTCCAATAATTTTTGCCTGAAGATAAGTTCTATATATATTTTTTGGGTTGGCTATGTTACATAACATTAGAATGGAAAAAATTGGGGTTCCCCCATTTAAAATGGGGGAACATACCCCCCATTTTACGGCGCCCGTCCGATCTCGATCGGACGGGCGCCGTTTTAGATCTGCAAAATCGGCATTTTTACCCATGAAAACGCGTGAACCGGACGTCCGGTGAACCGGCCGTGCATGAACCGGACGTCCGTGAACCGCGTGTATAAAATCGTCTGTGCAGTAAAAATCGCCGCCCTTTCTCCCTCATTTTCTCTCTCCCTCTTTCTCCCCTCCTCGAGTGACGACGACTGGCACGGCATCCGGCAACTTCGACGACGACGTCCGCCGACTTTGACGATGACTCGACTGTGATGACGAAGTGCGCGCGACCACGATCGGCCGCGACATGATCCGCGGCCGATCATTCGATCCGCGCCGAAGGGGCGCCGCCGACTAGATATGCTCTTCTTCGACCAGATCCGCGCGACGAGATGACCAGATCCACTCTTCTTCGACCAGATCTGCACGACGAGATGACGACGATGACGATGACGAGGTACTTTCCGACCAGATCCGCCGATTTGTCCTCTATTCCTTTGCCGGTTTTAATCTCGGGCCGCCCTCCCCTGTCTTTGTCGATAGATCCACCGCCGGCCACCCTCCCCGTTCGCACGCCGCCGACCTCCCCGCTTGCACGCCGTCGCCCTTCGCACGCCGCCTCCCTTCGTCGCACGCACCGCCGCCGCCACCGCCCTTCGTCGCACAGTGCCGTCCACGCACGCCCCCGCCGCCGCCCTTCGTCGCAGCACCGCCGCTGACCGCTGCCCTTCGTCGCACGCACCGCCGCTGCCGCCCGACAGATCCGCAGACCGTTCGACCGTTCGATGCCCTAATTTTTGTCTAATTTGTGTAATCATAAGTGTCAATTGCAATTTGTAATTGTAATGTTGTAATTGTTAATTTTGAGTTGTAATGAAGGATGTTTGTGTTGCAATCTAGAGTGGAGAGATGTTTGTGTTGCAATCTAGAGTGGAGAGCATGAAAAAATGGGATGATGTTTCATAAGTCATTGATTTTTATCATCCGTGAGTGGTTGAGATTGAATTGTCATCCGTGAGTGGTTGAGATTGAATTGTAAAATGATATTGTATTGGATTGAATTCTGAAGCTCATTCACGATAACTTTCCAATTTCATTTCTAATGCACAATTAACATCTCAATTTTACTAACATTCTTCATTCACAATTCACAACAAAATTCATTGAAATACAATGAAACATTCTTCATTCACAATTCACAACAAAATTCATTGAAATACAATTTCATTCTTCCTCAAAAATTCATGCGATTGCCTCAACACTTTGAGGTTGGAATAAACTTTACAAATTTCTGCAAACATTATCGTTAGACTTGTGGCAATGATATCGTAAGTACTATTACAAACTCAAATTGAAAAACATTACAAGTCAAAAACAACTCCAAGATTACATGATTACACAATTACAGGTTACACAATTATCAATTGCAGACGAAATCGTCGGCGTGCGACGTCGAGATCAGTCAGTGATGACGTCAGCGGCGGAGTCGTATCGTGGGCGGTGGGGCGGGCGAGGTCGGCGGCGGAGGGCGAGGTCGAGGATCGAGGGCGGCCGGGCGCATGAGCTCGGCGGTGGTCGAGGTAGGTGAGACTGCAGCGGTAGGGGGAGGGAGCTGCGGCGGCGTGCGTCGAAGCGGTGAAGGGGGGCGAGAGCGACAGTGGCCTCAGTGAGAGCGACGGAGGGGGGCGAGAGAGGCCGAGGCCTCCGCCACTCTCGTCGAGGTAAGCGGCAACGAAGGTCGAGGTCAGCGGCGATGGCGGGGCCCGAGCTCGGCTGCGGAGGGCACGAGATCGGCGACGAGGAGCGAGGAGGTCAAACGGTCGAACGGTCTGCGAATCTGTCAGCGGCACGGTCCTTGACGGGACAGAGCGGCAGGGCGGGGGGGGGGGGGGGGGGGGGGCGGCGGCTTGCGAGATCGGCATGACGTGCGGGCGGGCGGCCGATGGCGTGCGGGTGGGGTCGTGCGAGCACAGCAGGGGGGCCGGCGGCGTGCGGGCGGGGACGTGCGAGAGCAGCAGGGCGGCCGAATCTGGTCAAGCGAGGCCGCCACCGACCAGATCTGGTCGGATCTGGTCGAACGGGGCCCCCGCCGACCAGATCTGATCGAAGGAGACCGCCGACGACCGGTTCCATCGAACGAGGCAGTGTCGATCGGAGATTCGAAGTGTCGGATGCCGGCGGCGTGCGGGCGGGGACATGCGAGCGTAGCAGGGCGGCCGGATCTGGTCGAGCGAGGCCGCCGCCGACCAGATCTGGTTGGATCGGATGATCGGCGGCGGATCGTGTCGCGGCCGGTCATGGTCGCACGCTCTTCATCGTCGTAGTCGGCGGACGTCGTTGTCGAAGTCGACAGACGTCGTCGGCGAAGTCGCCGGACGCCGTGCCGATCGTCGTCGCGCGAGGAGGGGAGAAAATGAGGGAGAAAGGGCGACAATTTTTACTGCACGAACGATTTTATACACGCGGTTCACGGACGTTCGGTTCACACACGGCCGGTTCACCGGACGTCCGATTCACGTGTTTTCATGGGTAAAAATGCCGGTTTTGCAGATCTAAAATGGTGCCCGTCCGATCGAGATCGGACGGGCACCGTAAAATGGGGGGTATGTTCCCCCATTTTAAATGGGGGAACCCCCATTTTTTTCCCATTAGAATTAACAAGATGAGAGAACTCGTCCTGACTGTTAGCTTCTACAGCGAAAAAACTGGTAAGTGATCCCGAAGTTAATTTTTGCTGATAAGATTTATATACATATATATATATTTAATATCTTTTTCCTTTTTTCTATATAATACTCAGAAGCATTGTCTGTACAACAACAACAACAACAAAGCATTATCCCACTAGGTGGGGTCAGCTACATGGATCATACGACGTCATTCCGCTCTATTACTAATCAAACCTTTCGATATATTATTCACCAATAGATCTTGCTCTATTAGTTCGCCAAGTGCCCGCCTTGGTCTCCCTCTCCCTCTTTTAATCGGACTCCAGATTATTTGATCTACTCTTCTTACTGGCGCATCTAATGGTCTTCTTTGAACATGACCAAACCATCTCAAACGATTCTCTACCATTTTCTCACTAATAGGAGCCACTCCGACTCGTTCACGTATATGGTAATTCCTAATCTTATCTAATCTTGTATGACCACACATCCATCTCAACATTCTTATTTCGGCTACCCCCACTTTACGTTCATGTTATCCCTTCATAGCCCAACATTCATTACCATATAACACTACCGATCTTATAGCAGTACGATAGAATTTCTTTTTAACTTTATTGAGTACTTTTCTATCACAGAGAACTCCAGTGGCTTTCCTCCACTTACACCAACCAGCTTGAATTCTATGATTAACATCGTCATCAATCTCACCGTCTTGTCTTACAATTGATCCTAAATATTTAAACTTTGTCATTTGAGGAATTATATCATCCCCTAGCCTAACTTCCAAATCATCTCTAAGTTGTTTATTTGTGAAATTGTTATGCATATATTCTGTTTTATTCCTATTTAAACGAAAACCCTTTGACTCCAACGTATTTCTCCATATTTCCAATTTTGTATTAATCTCTTCTCTTGAATCCGCTAAAAGTACTATATCATCCGTAAATAGCATGCACTTAGGTACCTCCTCTGTGATACTCTCGGTTATAGAATCGATAACTAAGTTAAATAGATACGGGCTTAAAGCTGATCCTTGATGTAGGCCAATTCCTATAGGAAATTCATTTGTCTTGTCTCCGGGTGTCCTAACCCTAGTCAATGCCCCATCGTACATATCTTGTATTACCTTAATGTAGGCAACACTCACCCTCTTCTTTTGCAAGGCTTTTCAAAGTACATCCCTTGGTACCCGATCATACGCCTTCTCTAAGTCAATGAAAACCATATGTAAATCTCTTCTCCTACTTCGATACTTCTCCATCACCCCCTTAGTAAATAAATCGCCTCTGTAATGGATCTTCCTGGCATGAACCCAAATTGTCTCTCAGAAATATTAGTCTCCATTCTCAATCTATGCTTAATCACTTTTTCTCATAATTTCATTGTATGACTCATAAGTTTAATCCCTCTATAATTTGCACAATTCTGAATATCCCCTTTATTTTTGTAAATAGGAATTAATGTACTTAATCTCCAATCATCAGGCATCTTTTTCGACCGTAAAATCTCATTAAATAGTTTACATAACAACAACACATATTTTTCTCCTAAATATTTTCAAACTTCAATCGGTATATCATCCGGTCAAACGACTTTACCCTTCTCCATTTTCTTAAGAGCTTCACTAACCTCCGAGACTCTAATTCTCACATTCGCTAACTGTCAAGTCCTCCAAATCACAACGGGAACCTTCGCATCCATCATTAAATAACTTATAGAAATACTCTTCCCATCTGTTCTTAATATCTCCCTCAGTAACTAAAATCTTGCCAACTTCATTTTTTATGCATCTTACTTGATTCAAATCTCTCGACTCATTCTCTTTATTCTTTGCAATCTTGTAAATTCTTTATTCACCAGCCTTTGTCCCAAACTCCTTATAAAACCCCTCATATGCTTTAGACAAGCATCACTAACTGTCTTCTTAGCCTCCCTTTTCGCCAAACGATACTTTTCCCAATTGTCAGAACTATTGTCCAAGTGTATCGCCTTGAAACAATTCTTCTTATTGCGCACATTTTCTTGGACCTCCTCATTCCACCACCAAGTCTCCTTATCTCGTGGTCCAAAACCTTTTGATTCTCCTAAAATAGCTTTAGCAACCATTTCAACATTTTTTGTCACATTCTCCCACATGATACTAGCATCTCCTTCTAACTCCCACACACTTTTCTCTAATAACTTACTTCTAAAAGTCTCTTGCTTCTCCCCCTTTAACTGCCACCACTTGATCTTTCGATCAAAAACTGTTCAAGATTTTGGTTTTATACATTTCATTTGCATATCAAGAACTAACAATCTATGTTGTGTAGTCACCCCATGCCCAGAAATTACTTTGCAATTAGTACAGCGTCTTTTATCAGTATTTCTTGTCAAGAAAAAAATCGATTTGAGACCTATGAGTTCTACTTTTGTATGTGATTAAATGTTCCTCTCTCTTCTTAAAATAAGTGTTGATAATCTTAAGGTCGTATGCCAAAGAAAAATCAATAATAGTTTATCATTCCTCATTCAACTCCCCAAAACTAAAACCACCATGAACCCTTGCATGTGATCTTTCCTCTTTACCAACATGTCCATTAAGGTCTCCCCAATATAAACTTTCTCGATTGTTGGTATACTTTCAATCAAACCCTCCATATCTGTCCAAAATTTCTCCTTGAGATGTGATTCTGCTCCTACTTAGGGTGCATATGCACTAATAATGTTCATAGTCTCCTTTCCAACAATTACTTTCACGGATATGATTTGATCCTCAATCCTTTTAACTTCCACAACATTCTTCCTTCATTCTGCATCCGCGATAATACCAACACCATTCCTTCCCTTTATCTTACCTGTGTACCAAAGTTTGGAACCATTTAACCTAATCTCTTTACTTTCCTCTCCTACCCATCTAGTTTCTTGCAAGCATAAGATACTAATTTTACGCTGGTCCATTACTTGTGCCACCTCGAGGCGCTTCCCATTCAACGTTCCAATGTTCCAAGAACCTAATCTGACCTTAGTCTCATGAACTAGCTTCTTTAACCGCCTTCGTCCATTATAGTGCAGTAGCCCTTGCTCATTTAACACTGCATTCAGGCGAGGATGCAGCGGCTCTTGCTCTCTTATCACTGTACCCGAACTGTACAGCGCGTTACTTACGGGTAACGACCTAACATTAACACAATATATTCGTTGATCCATGTTCATGAGATTCTACAGGATTTTACGCTGACTGTCGGGGCCTAACACAACCCTCATCCTTTATCCGGGCTTGGGACCGGCTATAAAATATAGGCGGAGTTAAACATTGTCTGTAATTGAAAAAAAATCAAGTCACAAAAGGCAAATCAAAATTTTGGTAGTTGGATCAGTTGGAAAGGGAAGGTGATCGAAAAATGATGAATTCAATTCTAAACAAAAAATGAAAAAAAGTGGACTTCATAGTGGACTTTGCTTTGTTCGCCATATATAGATGACACGTAGAGCCAATTATCTTGGATAAAATTAAAAATGACATGTTGTCTTCTTCATTATTTCTCGATCTAATTGCTATCACTGCAAAAAAAAATCTTTTTCCGACAAAAAGTTTTCCACGGTCGGAAATCCTTCGCAATTTGCGATGGGTTTTCTGACGAATTATTTTCCGTAGGAATTTCTCACGATTTAAACCGTGAGAAACTTTTCGCACTGCTCAAATTGTGAAAAATGTTTCTCATGGTTCAAGCCATGGGAAAAGTTTTCCACAGTTTGGGCCGTTGAAAACTTTTTTCACGGCTAGAGCCATGAAAAATTTCTCACGGCGTTGACCGTGGGAATTTCTCACGATTTAAGCCGTGAAAATTTTTTTTTCATGACTTCGACCGTGGGAACTTTTCATGGCTTCGACCAAAAAATATTTTTCGCGGTCTAAATTGTTGAAAATAAAAAATCCCGCCATACTCTCCCGCCTATTTTTTTCTTTTCCCCGCGTCTCCCTCTATTTTTATTAACCTCCTCCCTCTCTCCCCTCTCTCTCTCACTCTCCTCTCTCTTTCCCACTCTCATCTCTCCTCTCTCTTTGAGGCCATCTCCCTCCTTTCGGCGATCGGCACGGCGACCTCCGAGGACGACCGTCCATCTCCCTCCTAGCCGCGCGCACGACCTCCCCCTCTCTCTCGTAGGTGAGGCGTGCGGCCAGATCGGCCTGCGCGCGGGCGGAACCGCCTGCGGGAACTGGTCGTGCGCGGGCAGGATCCGGCCCGCGCACGGCCAGTTCTGGCCGCACGGGCGGGATCCGGCCCGCGCACAACCAGTTCCGACCGTGCACGCCGATTTCGGTGCGCGACCAATTTTTTTATTTTAAAAAAATACCATGCGACGGGCGAAGCTGTGAGAAGTTCTCACGGCTTCTTTGGCCCGTGGGTAGTTCCCACGGCGCGGGCCGTGAAAACTTTTCCCGCAGCTCTAGCCGTGACATGGCTGCCGGGGGAACTTTTCCCACACCCCAAGCCATGGGAATTGGGAACATTCCCACGGCTCCAGCCATGGGAACATTTCCACGACTCTGGTCGTGGAAATATTTTTTCACGGCCCGAGTCGTGAGAAATATTTGCGACGAGTGTTTTTATGACGGATTGTTCCCGTCAGAAATCTGTCGTAAAATGTATTTTTCGACGGATATTTCTCATTTTGCGACGGTTCGGATTGTGGGAGGCTTTTTTTTTTGTTTTGTAGTGTATCCACATATTTCCATATCCTGAGTTTTATGATGTTGTATCTGCACTTACTTAAAGGTTTCATGGTGACGTCCACGATCCCACACCTTTTCATGATTTTCCACAAATCCTTACTATTTGGTTTTATGCCTCTTTCATATCTTTCTTGTTCTTGTTCTTTTTTTTTTTTTCAATTTACGTCCAGTGGTCCATCGTTATCCCGGTCCGTCATTGAATGCTCTATTTTTCTATCACCATCAACCTCTAATCATCCTATATATATATGGTTCCCATATGACCGTGCCATTTTTATCAAATGAGTCTCCTATATATCAATAAAAAAGAAAAAGGAAGTCTCTTTTATTTATTTAGTTTTCAAAATCAATCTACATCGGTTAATACATATTAAGCAAAGAGCCCCTTTCAACTTCTTTAGGGGAAAAAGAGCCCTTATCGACAAAGTACAAAGTCCTGGAATAAAAACGATGTAACTTTTTAAGTAAAATGTTATGAATATTAGACGAAGATAAACATTTTAATGAACTCCACTCGTTAATGTAACATACAACTACAATATTATGGATAATTCTACAAAATTTATATAAGTCCTACCAATGTAAGAACAAAACTCCGATAAATACGTGACGGGACTTCACATTTCAAGTGTACGTATGAGGCCTGCACCAGTCACTAATCAAAACATAAATGGATATATTTCATAAGGAAAAAACATTAAAAAAATAGAAAAAATGTTCTTCTACATCTCCTGTCATGATCATAGATAGTTTTCACTTTTAGACTTTGTTTGGATGATCTCTCCTTAAAAGGGAATGATGAGAATAAGGAGGAAGGAAAAAAAAAAGAGAGGGGAGAAAGATAAAATTTTTTCCTCTTCCCCACATTTCAAATTGGGATTGAAAAAAATAAGGTCAAATCATTCTCCTCTTCTAAAGTTTAATTCAAATTAGAAGAATTTTTTTTTCCTTTCACTCTCTTTTCTTTCAATTCAAACATAGGCTCATGGCGGCCGTAATTATAGGAGGAGTTAAGGCAAGAAACCACAAGCCCCAGCCTTTTTGGTGTTAGCCGCTCTGAAAAGTGGAGATGGGGCATTCCAAATTAGTGAAAAGAAAACCATCGAAATAAAATAAACATGTTTTTGCATGACCACTGTCATCTTCCAAGATTTGTCATGCATGCTTGTAATGTTTGCTAATCAATATATATATTTTCCCCTTTTTCTTAAATACATGCATGCTTGTAATGCTTGAGACTGTTTTGCAAATAATGTTGTTCCAGAAAGATGACTTGCTTTTTGAACTTTGATATTTGGTAAAAAAAATCAAAATTACTTTTTTTCACAGAAATCACTGAATCATAATCAAATTTTGACTTTTCTCTACAACATCCCATGTTTTCCTGTCGATGAAAGCAGTTTTTTATATGGCTTTCTTGCAAAAGCATTATCAAACGACGCCGGAGTCAAGGTTTCTCGCCTCATACTTGAAGTGAGGTTTACCTACTGAAAAGAAAAATAAACCATTAAGAAAGAACAAAAATAATATTAGACATTTTTTGCATGGATCACCGGTCGCAATCTTATCCATGTTGCACGCAGTAAGAGTCAGAAAGTCAACTACGCCCTGCTTATTATACGACAAACAAATCAAATTATTACGAGAAAGAAAGATCGAATGAGAGGACTGCAATACACGAGTGGTAGCTCTGGCACCTGCTCAGATGGCCGCTAACAGCAGCGTCCTGTGTCGTCCGCTGCTCGCCGCATTCCTCGTGGCTCTGTCTCAGCTCGTCCACGCGAGGGACACCATATCGTCGAGCCAACCCTTGGAAGCTGGCGACGCCTTGGTCTCCGCCGGCAGCATCTTCGTGCTCGGATTCTTCAGCCCTATCAACGGCACTTCGTCCGAGAAGTACCTCGGCATCTGGTACAACTTTTCCACTTCGACCGTCATCTGGGTCGCCAACAGAGAAAGCCCGGTCACGGGCGCCGCCTCCGTCGTCATTGGAGCCGACGGCAACCTCGTCATTCTCGACGGGGATGGCAGTATCCGGTGGTCTTCCAACGCCTCTATGGGGTCCTCGAACTCCTCGGCCCAGCTCCTGGACACCGGCAACCTGGTCGTCAACAGTTCAGGCGGCGCTGCGTGGCAGAGCTTCGACAACCCGACTGATACCTACATGCCGGGCATGAAGGCGGGGCTCGACCTCCGGACGGGAGCGAACCAGAAGCTGACTTCGTGGACGAGCGAGGGAGACCCTTCGCCAGGGCGCTTCTCGCTCGGCATGGATCCCACGGCCTCCACCGAGATCTTCATATGGGAGGGGAGCAAGCCGAGGTGGCGATCCGGGCGGTGGAACGATCAGGTGTTCATCGGAATCCAGGGCATGGTGGCTCAGTACCTCTACGGGTTCAAGCTCAACAACTTCCAGCAGGAGCATAAGATGTACTTCTTCTACAGCAGCTTCAACCGCTCTCACCGCTACGTGCTGACGTGGGACGGTGTCCTGAGGCATATGATCTGGATGAACGACACGAGCGCCTGGTTCCAGTACTCGGCGCAGCCTCTCGCCGCTTGCGAGTTCTACAACCGATGTGGGAAGTACGCGAGCTGCACGGACGGCGCCGCCCCGACGTGCAGATGCCTGCGCGGGTTCGTGCCGGTTTCGAGCGAGGAGTGGAGCAACGGCAACTGGTCGAGCGGGTGCCGGAGGAGGAGTGCCCTGGGGTGCGCAGGTACCGATGGCGCCAGCGGGGCAGGGGGAGGAGATAAATTCAAGAGGCTGGAAGGGGTGAAGCTGCCGGGCCTGTCGGATTGGAACAGCGACATAACGAACGTGGACGCGTGCCGGGATACGTGTTTGAAGAATTGCTCCTGCACAGCCTACGCGTACGTATCGGGGATCCGCTGCTTGTTGTGGGGTGTCGACCTGGTGGACGTTCAAACCTTCTCCTCCGGCGGAGAAGATTTGTATTTCCGGCTTGCCAGCTCTGAACTTGGTGAGTGATCCTTCTCTAAAAGCTGCTGCTGTTTACTAAGTACCATAGTTGGTAATTACATGTTGGAAACCATATCACGAACTTTTTTCCCATTTTCATCACATATCATGAATAATTTATTATTTAAAGACATTTTTGTCTTTTACGTGATGACTATTTAATTAATACTTAATTTATTATATTATTCAAGTACTAAGCTATTTTTATTTTACTTTATTATATTTTAATTTATTTGTTATGCATCTTATAAAGACATTAAGAATACGAAAGAAATGTATTTAATATATTTTATTTTTTATTAACTTATATAATTCAATTTAGCCATTTGATTTGATTTGGTCCGACCATTCGTCTAGATCTATTCTACCGGTTCGACTGACCCGGTTATCAATCCGAGTGGATGATGGGGTCGGATTTTAGAGCATTGGTTCAAAGGAATGTGAGGATAATTAGTTGATCAATCCCTTGGATTATGCCATCAATGACATTGAGAAATGAATAAACACATTTAGTTGGAGAGTTTGTGTAATTTCATCTAGGCCTAACACGAATTCTCTGTTATTATCTATTTCATCTTCTCCCTGATTAGTTCATATGTCAAGGCATATTTAAATTTTTAACACCTACAAAATTGACGAGATTTTGTTGCAGATGACAGCAAGATAAAGACTTCCATCTTAATTATCGTGATAGTACCGCTGGCCTTTATTTTAGGATGCACATTACTGTTCTGGAAATGCAGAAGAAGAAGCAAAGGTACCTGATGCAGCAACTTGTGGGGACATCTTCAAAAATGCTAAATCCTCCTAACTCATCCTCCTAATAATCCTCCTAACACTCACATAATTAAAATGCCCCAAAAAGTTGATGAATGTTTAGGTTGATTTTTAGGAGGATATAGCAACACTCTTTCATATATTGTATTTAGAACTGCTCTGTCATGCCAATAAACTTGACTGCTGATGTAAAAAATGTTGTGCCAGGTATCTTTATCTGGCCATTAAAAAAGGAAATATCACGAAACTCAAGTAGAAGAACAGAAATAGAAGCTAATGGCTTGGTCCTAACCAGGACAAGAAATGAAAGTCATAAGAAGTTATCTGAGTTGCAACTATGGAGCTTTGATTCTGTTTTGACTGCTACAAATGAGTTCTCGGACTCGAACTTGATTGGTAAGGGTGGATTTGGACCTGTGTACAAGGTAACTAATTCGTATTAACGAAATCATCTTTGTTTCCTTGATAAGTGTAGCTTATACTTACAGTCATCCATATTGAAGATTGCATTTTGACCATAGGGAGTGTCAACCGAAGTGGGGGAAGTAGCAGTAAAGAGACTATCAAGGAATTCATTGCAAGGTATTGATGAATTCAAGAATGAAGTCATCTTAATCTCAAAACTGCAGCACAGAAATCTTGTTAAGTTATTGGGTTGCTGCATTCATGGGGAAGAGAGCGTTCTAATCTATGAGTACATGCCTAATGGAAGCTTGGATGCATTTATCTTTGGTAGGAACTTTACAACATACCAGTTACATTTTTATCCATTCAAATGCTTGGGGCATGACTTATTCCATAATTTAAACAGATCCAGTGAAAAAAGGCATGCTAGACTGGACTGCACGGCATAACATCATCCAAGGGATTGCGCGTGGTTTATTATATCTTCACAGGGATTCGAGACTCCGAATAATTCATCGCGACTTGAAAGTAAGCAACATTTTGCTAGATGAATTTATGAATCCTAAAATTTCAGATTTTGGAATGGCAAGGATTTTCAGAAATGAAGATGAGGCAAATACACAACGGGTTGTTGGTACATTGTACGTAATGTGTTAACCCATTTTGTTTTTTTTTTTCGGTTGTGCCAAGAATTGAATGATATGAATGTCTCACACAATGAAATGCAGTGGCTACATGTCCCCTGAGTATGCAATGCATGGCGTATTCTCAATGAAGTCAGATGTGTATAGCTTTGGAGTACTAATTCTTGAAATTGTTAGTGGAAATAAAAATAATACATACGGTCATTCGGAATCAGCTACAAATCTTATATCATTTGTAAGTATTAGGCAGTAACTCTTTCTCTCTATCCATTTTTCATAAAATCTTATCAAATTCTTAAACTTGTGTGTTCGCTTGTAGGCGTGGAAGATGTGGAAAGAAGAAAAACTCCTGGAGTTCATTGATCCTATTCTTGAAAAATCTTTTTTGAAAAGCCAATTAGACAGATGCATCAGTTTGGCACTATTGTGTTTGCAGGATAATCCAAATGATCGACCAGACATGGCATCAGCAATCACATTGTTGGAGACTGATTCTTCTAGCTACGCTCTTCCTAAACAACCCATTTTCACCACAGACACAAGCTTCACTGAAATGGATTCAACATCAGATCTAGCAGGACGGGCATCCCCTAATTCTATTACTATGATTTCGGGAAGATGAAACTAGCAAGTATTTGTCTGTGGAGTACATCAAGCTGGCATTGATCTACTTGTTACACCCTCCAACCCTGCTAAGGTAGAAATTTTATGAATCTGCCTAACTATTGAAAGGAAAAAAAAAAGAGAAAGTTGAACCACAGTGCATTCACATTATGTTTGCTAACAAGTAGTAAGCTTAATTAGATAATGATTTACACTTGAAATTGATGAGCATATGAAAGAACTACTTTTTAAGATACAACAAATCCTGGAAGTCGAGACTATTACTTTTTTTCTCTTCTCAAGACTTGAAAGCATTTTCTGTAAGTAGACAAAATCTTAAGTTATGAATGATCTTCCAACAGGGAACTCACAAGCACTGCAACGGAAGATGATGTAGTGTTCTTCATTATTCTCTTATGACACAGCGGAACCATCATCCTGCCAATGGTTGTAATAACAAACTCGACTGATATCAGATTCTTTATTGCACATATCATTTGTCTTGTAAATATGTGTGTAAATTATATACTATATGATTCTTATGAACTTTTCGTCATTTTGATTGTAAGATTAATTGCGGCTTCTCTTCTTGCGTATCATATTGATCCGTCTTCATGTGTGTTTCAAGAGATTTGCCAGAATCATTCATTTTGTTGGGATAATATTTTGATACTTGAAGAAAGTTGTACCTATGAAGCTATTATTTTCTACTTGTGGGTTCTGATTGATTTCTTTAAATCTAAGAATTTACCCATAATTTAATGACTCGTTCTTTCTCAAATTAACATGAATACCTATGACTTGGAAATTATATATGTAATAAAATATATCAACTATACTCAAGATGGACCCAAGGAACATCATACAATATAGAGAAATTATATATATATATATATATATATATATATATATATATATTGGAATTTCTAAAGACAATGAATCAAAATGAATTGGACCACACACCACATAATGCACATATTTAATTTAATTTCTATTTTTGGAACTAGACAAAACACACTATCTACCAAACATACGATGTCCACAAGAAAGTTCTACTTGTGGTAACAAAATCTATAATCTTCTCACTCATGGTTGCAATTTTTAAGGCTCATTTGTTGCAAGAATAAAGGAATAAAGCTGGGAAAAAACTCTTGTTCTGATATTTTTTACGAGAACAAATGTGTTTCTGGAAGCTCAGGAATTTTTTATTCTTATTGGTTGTGTTTGGTACGAGAATTTTTAGTTTCCGTTAGTTTTCGAGAACTAGTCGATTTGAAAAAAATAGATTTGATGTTTGGATGAAAAAAATATAATGATGAGAATTTAAAAAGTTGATTTGATAGATAAATTTTAATAGGTGTTTGGTTAAAAGGTAAGAATTAAATATATAATTTATTATTTTATGATGTATAAAATTATAGTTAAAATATTATGTCTTTATTTAAAATAATAATAACTATAATATAAAAAATATTATACGTCATTGTTGATTTAAAATTTATTAGAAAATAAGTTGTGTTGTATTATATTAATATTAATATTATAATTAAACGTAAAGAACATAATTTTTATTTTATGAGGCACAAAATTATAATAAATAAAAATATTATGTCTTTATTTAAAATAGAAAATATCATGTATATTTTCTTCTAAAAACAATTGAAAATTTTAATTAAAGTATAATAAATAATTAATAAAATAATTGTTTAATATTAAATGAAATAATTTATTTTATAAGCTAAATGATAATAAATAAATATATATATATATACATTAAAAAAATAATTTAAAGTTAAAAAAAGCAAAAAAAAAGTGTAGTTTTTGTTGCAAGCAAGAAAAGTTCTTGAACTTTGGCATCACGTTATCATTGACCAGAATATAAGTTATAAGTTATGATCATGATTAGTTCATTTTATAACAGTGTTTAATAGAACTTGGACAAGTTTTTGCTCAAATTCTAATGTCAAACACTGTCTTCGGGTTCTACTCCTTGGATCAATTTATTTTTACTCTTAGAACAAAATTTCTGAAGTCAAACACCCTTTTATGGTTCAAATAGGGTGTTTTTTGGTTGTCTAAGCTTATTTATTTGAGACTCAAACCCCTTTTCCTTTAATAATCAATTTTCATTTATTTTAGAACACACTTAATTAAGAGCAAAAATTTTTGTAATTGTGAATCATTATTTTCATTACTCTTAATTGATTTATGTTAAATTTCACTTAAATGTTCAGCACTTAATTTTTCATCCTTAAATTTTGAGCTATTGATTTTATGATTAAAAAAAATAATTTTAGTATTAATATCATATAAACATTGTAATTTTATTCACAAACCATGTGCACATGTCTCTGCATCTTTCAAGTCACAAATTTTCTTATTGGTCCTTTATTCTTTTATTTCATGATCCTTAAGTTTGGTTTGACTTTTTGGGGAGTTTGACGGATGGAACTTGATGAAACTAGCGTCTAATTCAATCCGATTCCATCAAACGCCCTCCACAACCTCCTTTTCCTGATGGAATCAGGATCATCAAGTTTTAGGTTGCCAAGTTTCACTAAAATGGTGGAAATGGTTGCTTATTTTTTTGGTTTTTCACTATTTTTTTGGGATTTGATGTTTTGTTTTTTCTTTCAATTTTTTTCTTTTATCATTTTCTTTTTTACCTTTCTTATATAACTTTATTTATTTATTATATATAATATATAAATAATAAAAAATTAATGTAATATATTTATTATTTCATTATAAATTTTTAATATTTCATTAAATATAAATTATTAATTTTTATATTTAAATAATATATTTTTAAAAAAATTGTCATATTTTTAATATATATTATGTATTTTAATTTTTAATAATTTTATAATCTATATTTATAATACATATTTTTAATTCAATCATCCATTAAAATTAATCTATTATATCTACCTTTTTCTATCACAACAACTATTATAAATACAGTCGAAACTAATATGTCAATTCAACTATTCACTTGAAATTTAGAGAAACTCTAGTTTTAATTGTCAAAGGACCCCTTTAATGATTGGAGAATATATTAAGTTGGTAGAATAAAGAATGGTGAGAATAATAATGATGAACCCATATAAAAATCACATTTTTAATATGAATTCATGAAATCAGTTAGTTTAATTTAATTTATTTTTTATTTTGATACAAAATATAATAAACGAGTTGAGAACAGATAAATTAGACAAATATTTTTATTACTCTTAAGAAGATTTTAATTTGATGGCGGGAACAAAATATAAAGGTAGAATTGATATAATAATTTCTAACAGTTCAAAAAAATATCAAATTGGTGAGTTTTACTTAAATTGTACAATGGATTTAAAATCACCAATTTAACTTTAATTAAAATTTTAACATTGTATCCGCACATAGCGTGGGCTTTCCAAATCCATTCGCCTCTAATTAAATCTACCAAACTTTCCATCCAAACAAAGTTTTAGAGTAAAGAACATCGTCGAGATATATATATATATATATATATATATATATATATATATATATATATATATATATATATGCTTTCCAAAATATATTAACCATCCAACGCTTGATCAATCGTTTTGCTGATAGATATAGTTCTTCACCATTTAATTTACATAAAAAATATAGAAATAATATGATATTCTGATACCGTATAAATGAATAACATAAGAATATTGTTAACTTTGATGTGCTGACCAGTTTTCTTAAAAGCTTAAGCCGTTAAGAAGAGTAACATATATGATTTTATATTCTTAACACTCTCCCTTACGTGTGAGTTTCTGACAACTTTTTGTTCTAGCTCAAGCTCAACTAAGGGAGGAAATTACTTTTTAATAAGAGCTTAATGAGGTTCGAACCCTTGACCTCTGACTCTAATACTATGTTAATTTTGATGTGCTGACCCGTTTTCCTAAAAGCTTAAGTCGTTAAGAAGAATAACATCTATGATTTTATATTCTTAACAAATATCTTAATAATTGTACCTAGGTTTTGCTTTAGAGTTCGACATCTAAACTATGGTTATTATGGGGGTCACATCTGTTCAACATGTTAGAAAATAAATAAAAAATAAAACAGGAATTAACACAGGTCAGATCAATTTATTTCTGTACCACGGAAATGTTTTGATACCTATGCTTATTTACCCTTTATTACCCAGACAACGATTCAGAAACAAAACCAATCAATTTTAATATTAACATTTTACTGAACGTCCAAATATGCAAAGCTACGTGGGATTTCTCATGTGATACAAACAGAATCTTTTTTGGGTTATTGAATTAATTTTTCATGGGATTTCACATGAGACACAAATCAATTTTTCTTTTTTCCTTGGCAATTTCTACATTTTCTTGCAATTTTTTTTGTTTGAGTATTGGTGCTGACAAAACCATCTTAGGTCGTGTGATAATGATGGTTAAAATAAGTGGCAAGAATTAATGATACCATATATTTGATCTGGAAACAGGTTATCATTGTCCTAGTAGGATTCTTTTGCATGCATTTAAGATCACTGTTGTAATACCAGAGAAGAAAATGATTATTTTGATGGGGCATAGCTTTTAACTTCATCCTGTCTATGACAGGAAATATATATATTTGTGTTCTGGTGATCAATATTATGTTTTTATGTTCTATAGATTAATAGTTGACAATAGATGTAGCAAACCATCAACATATATTTACGGCAAAACCATGGGCGAGTAGAGTTATAATAATTTTGCAAGTGCTGATGCTGCGAAGATTCCAAGTCATCGGTTTGTGACAGTGGCAATTTGATCAGAACTTTTCTTTCTTTTTTCCAAGAAAGCATTAGTGGTCTGACAAGGCAATATTCTTTTGGTTTTCCCTGTGGGTTATAAAAAAGAAAAAGATTCAGAGACATACAATGGACAGTGAAGAACTGATTTTAAGACAAACTTTTGGGCAGAAGACATCCTAATTCTAAACTGGTTATAAAACTGGTTTTCCATGTTAAGCATTGATTTTTTTTTCTTGCCAAATAATCTTCTTGATAACTTCTTTTGCCTCTTTTTTATGCATGAGCTGCACTTTTCCCAGTTTATTATTTAGTTGGATGAATATTTTCTAATTTAATGGTCTTTAAGGAAAGTTCTGGAAAAGAATGTTGGCCTATGTTGAATTTAATCAAGAACTTGAAAGTTTGGATATCAAAGTTGGACATCTCAAATGTGAGCTTATTCGATAACATGCAGAAAAAAATATTAGTATTACAAGATAAAATACTTGGTTTTGGCTTAGTTTATGTAAGTTGATGTACTTGAGGCATAGAATTTAATGTATTCTAATAAACTAGTTGATCTTATAAAGTAACTTTTCTAACTCAATTAGTCTTTCGTCGACAGTCGACCTGATTGATGTTAAGGAAACTCAATTTAATATTTTACTTATTGAGAATGAGCAATGTCATTTGAAATAATATTCATATCTTTTATTATAAGATAAATTATGTATATGTTGTACTCAAATGTCTTTTTTTGAGAAGGTGTATTCAAACATAAAAAACAACTCATATCATTTTGTAAGATTCATGTTTCAAGGAGGTGGTTATATAATAGAAGAATCCAATAACGTGAAATGAGCTTCAAATTTTGCTAAATAAATTAACTTTTGTTGAAACTTTGAGCTGCTTAATATTTCATTGATCATTAACTCTGGATGATCATCACAACTTGGCAACCTTCCTTTTTCCACTCCCTTAGAAAAGTAAGGCATTAACAAATATAACATGAGGCTATCTGTATTTCATTTTACATGCACTTCCATGAATGGATATTATAAACATAAGAAATGTCAACAGCAAAAATGGGGATCAGAAAAATAAAAGCGACTAAATATTTGTTCTGACTTTATTTTTATTTGACATGTTTCCTTCTCCGTACTAGTTAAGTTAATTTGAACTGTCTAAGGAAGTCCTTGCAGGAAATAAGTGGATATTTTTAATATTATTATACATAAATCTATGACACAGCTTCCCTTGTTTTCTTCCCTTTCTCTGCTTCTAAATAACATGTCAACTGGCCATATACTGATAAATTTGGCTAAAATGCCATGTTGTTGGACAGCGAAAGAACAGTAGACTTACATAGAATAGCATGAAAAGTATGTTCTCTAAACATAGCAATGAAATTTAGAAGGCAACATCATTTAATAGGAAAACAAGTGCTTCCGAAAACATAGTATTGGAGACAGAAGTAAATAAACATGCTGCAGCTCTTCGTTGTACTGGGAATCCTAGAAATAATAGTAAAAGTTGCTCTCGGTCAGTTAGCTGGTACGTTCTGACATTACTAATATTTGCTACTTTTTTTTTTTAGCTTGGAGTTTTGATTGGTGATATGCAATCTAATTATGATGGTTCCACCTTTTATTCTTGAAGACTGATTGATGCTACCATGCAATGATTTAAGATCAGTGATGTATATTGCATAAGTTCTTGTTAGGCAGCCCCTTGTGGTAACATAAAAATTGTGTATTTCATTGGTGAGAACTGTTGGAAAGATATTGTTAGTATGATTGTATAGGAGACAGTTGTTCTGCCTTTCACTAAGTAATCAAGTTTGAACATAAAAGGAGAATAATTTTGTACTCATGCAAGAAAAACTGCAACAAATTTACAATCAACCAAGAGAATATATGTTTTTTATTCACGAGTTACTAATATCCAATTGACCTTCGTTATTGGATTTTCATTAAATTTCCACGATTTTCCAAACTACACAAATTGTTTTTTGTTAAGAATCTTTTGAGAGATTTTGAACCAAGAAACAATCTTTTTTGTTAATTTCACTCTAAAACAATCATAATACATAAAAAAACCAATACAACTTGAAGAAAAACGAAAAAGATCATTTCAATGAATCATATCTTGCTGATGAGAGATCTTTAATTTTATAAAGGAAAGATCATAGGAGAAATAAACAAACTTGGACTCTAAGTCCATGCTAAATAGTATATAGGTAATTGTTCTGAAAAAGAAGGAATTTATAGTATTGGTTGAAATCAAATTGTCCGCAGGTAACAAAGTACATGCAGGATTCATAAAGTTTCTTGCTCTCCCTAGAAAAAAGTTACAGTATCTTGCTTTTTCTTTTAATACCTTTTGTGTAGACTCATGTTCCGAAGCTTATTCAAAGAACTGGAATAATGATCACTTGGAAAGGAACATGGGTCAACCAGTTAATACTTCTCAGAAGAACGTGGAAACTGGTTAAAATATTATTTTAAAATCCAGCAGTGGATGGATAAAGAAAGAAAAAAAGGAAAACAAAATAAGGGCAGATATATAAGGTGATAAGTAGCAGGGACTAGAGTGTCAAAGTCATTAGCATGTAATCTTGTAGTAATCAACACTACGATGACACACAAGAAAACCCATGGTGAGTATAATAGTTGAAGTGTTTAAAACACATTGCTAACACTTGGTCTCTTTGTTCATTTTGTTGCAGGGGATACCCTCACTGCAAAAGGATCAATTGCCAATAATCAGACATTAATATCTGCTGGAGGCATATTTCAGCTTGGTTTTTTCAGTCCAAGCAGTTCGACAAACAAGTATCTTGGGATATGGTACTATAACTTGCCAGATCGAACTGTAGTATGGGTTGCCAATCGGGACAACCCTCTGAACACATCAGTTGGGACATTGAATCTCACTGCTGATGGGAATTTGGTACTTTACAGCGGTGACACAAAAATATGGTCAAGTGGGACTTTGCATGCAGTCAATCCTGTGTTGCAACTTCGGGATTCAGGGAATCTGGTGTTGGTTGCAGGTAGTTCCAACAATACAGTTTGGCAGAGTTTTGATTATCCATGCGATACATTTTTACCTGGCATGAAGCTTGGAGTGGATTTTAAAATGAATCTTCATAGACAGCTGAGATCATGGAAAAGTGCTAATGACCCTTCGTTTGGTGATTATTCTTACACAATGGAAACTCATGGAGTACCCGAGACAATCATACGTAAAGGTTCTTCTTCCCTAAAGTGGCGTTCTGGACCTTGGAATGGACAATCATTTAGTGGCCGTCCTGACATGGCAAGAAATAGCTTATTCCAATTTGAATACGTCTCAAGCCAGGATGAGGTGTACTACTCATTCAAATCGACAGATAGTTCTATTCTAACTAGGGCAGTTTTAAATGGGACTGGAGTACTTCAACGAGCTCTCTGGTCTAAAGGAAGCAATTCATGGGACATTTTCTGGACAGTGCCACAAGACACATGCGATAACTATGCTACCTGTGGAGCTAATAGTATCTGTAACCCTTCTAACACAAAACTCTGCGAATGTTTGCAGGGATTTATCCCAAAGTCTTCTAAGAATTGGGACCTTAGGCAATATTCTGATGGCTGCATCAGAAGAACAGCTTTGGCTTGCCAATTGGATGGATTTCTGTTATTGAAAAATATTAAGCTGCCAGATAGCATAAATGCTACGACTGAGAACAAGAAGACTTCTGATGAATGTGAAAACTGGTGCTTGCAGAATTGTTCTTGCGTGGCTTATGCTATCAGTGGAGCAAATTGTCTCACTTGGTTTGGCGACCTTGTCGACCTTCGGATTTTCAATGATGGAGGGGATGAATTACATGTTAGGCTCGCAGCTTCTGATTTAGGTAAGACTTCATGCTTGCAAATTAGATATGCTTGTAGAATATTGTATGACATCAGGAACTGGTATGGAGCAGTGCATTCATAGGATTACTTCAAAGACTGAGCATCATACGATCCCAAATTCTATTTCTTTTATCTTGTTTTTTTGTCTTTTTTCCTACAGAATCAACACACCATGCTCCAAGAATGTAATTACTTGATACCACCTTTGCATTAGTTTCTGGTTCTTTTGTCTTACTTGTGTTGCCTTAATTAATATCTGAGATGTTACCTATACTTTGTCTTGATTCAGACCTATCCATCATTGTGCCTAGTAGCCACCAATAATAAATGTAATATAAATATAACTAATTAGAAAGTTCAAATTTTCTTGTATTCATCAGTGTAAGAAAATCTACACTAACGTTTTATTGTACCTTTTTTTGTAAATAAAATTCACCTTAATTTTCCTAATTAAGGCTTTTTCAGAAGATACCGCAACACCAGGTTCCCGTTCTCCTGTGGTTGCCATTGCCATTGCTACTGTGCTGGCTATTTTGCTTCTCGTGGTTATTGCAGTTATACACTTCTGGTGTAGGAACAAAAGAGGGGTCGGAAAAAGACAAGGTACACAAACATTTACAGTCATTTGTTTTTGACATTTGTTATGCACCTCTTACTACTGAAAAACACAAACTTACCTCTGCTAGATGTAAATCTATTGTTTTATTAGATGTAGGATACTGGTGGTATAAGAAAACTTCGGAAGTTTTGAGCATTATATTAGTTCCAGTAACATGCTACTCTCCACTTCAAAACTTCTCGATTTGGTGTCTTACTTTAGTTCAAATCTTTAGTTCTGATTTTTTACTTTTGAATTGCTTGATACATTTTTGGAGTATTTTCCTTCGGGATCAATAGGTTATAGGAATTTATTGGTATCTAGATATGCTCCCACTATTTTCTTTGATGTGGCACACTGGTGGTATAATAAAAGTCGGGAAGTTTTGAGATCTGTATTAGTTTCAACGTTAAAGTGCTTTGCACTTTAAAACTTCAAGTTCAAGGTGATCTCCGAAGCTATTTTACCTGTCAACTTTGGACAAACTTTTGAGATATTTGATGCAATTTTGTAATCCGTTTCTGCAATCTTGATAGGCTATAATGATCTCTTTCTCAATTTAGATACTATTTCTTTTTAATCATCAATTTCTGAATATAGAAATTATTTATTATATTTTGGTTAGTGAATCCGTTCTGCATCATTTCTTACTCCATCTATGCTTATAAGGAGGCATTGATATCTAGAACTCATTAATAAACTGTCTAGTGCCTCAACTGAATGTGAACAGTTAGAGATACACAATGCATTTCTTACAATATCCCCCGCAACTGCAATGCAAGGTAAAGTATATTATATGATATCAAGATTATATCTAAAAAAATTATTAGTTCTTTCTTTAGGATGTGTTGATTTAGTAAAGGTGCTTCAAGACTTAGCATAGCCACTGTGGGTTAAGTATCACAAAAATCCATTTTCTCCCAGCCAAATGCTTAGTTTTGCACAAGATTTAACTTTGTTTAATTAGATCTTCCATTTGTCAGTTTAATGTTTTTGTCATATTCATTGACAAAATCAAAATTCTTTCCTGTACTATTTGCTTTTATGCTTCGATGTATTATTTCTTATGCACATCTTTTTCTTTGGACATTCTTATTTGCATAAATCTATTTCTGTATAAATTGTATTCTTTTAAAAAGGCATTCTAGGACCATATGGTTTATTTAAGATGGAAAAAGAGCAGGAGTTTCCTTCATATGAACTGCCTGTTATAAGAGTTGCAACCAACGACTTCTCAGAGGACAATAAAGTTGGAGAAGGTGGATTTGGCACCGTATACAAAGTAATCTTTTCTGCCATATCACAGTGATCATGTTTGTATCTAACAACAACAACTAACTGACATCCACATGCATCAAATTAGCAGGGTCGGTTGGAGAATGGTCAACAAATTGCTGTCAAGAAGTTGTCAAGATACTCGTGGCAAGGTCCAGATGAGTTCAAAAATGAGCTTGAGCTGATTGCCAACTTACAGCACAGAAATCTTATCCGCCTGCTTGGTTGTTGCATTGAAGGAGATGAACGAATTCTAATCTTGGATTACATGGAAAACAAGAGCTTGGATAACTATATTTATGGTTTGACTCTTTCCTTATACTCTTCAGTGCAATATCTATGATTAAAATGCATGATAGGGAATCAAATGTTAAGTAAATTGTGAACTTAAATAGCCTTAATTTGAAAAAGTTGCTTCCTATTTGTTGAAGGAAAAGAATTACAGTTTACTAGGGAACATCTTAACTCTTAAGTTTCTCGTCTAAAGAGAATAACTTGAGTAAGAAAACTTTACATCTTTTCCATCTATTCATGTCTTTTAACATTTTATTGGTTTGAATGCGTTTTTCTTGAAGTTTATGAAGGACTTCTTTTGGTGTTATGAAGATGTCTGTGGTATAATCATAGTAGATTTATCATGTTGCGATTGGAGGAAATTGAGTCATAAGATAATTGTTAAGTGAAGAATTATGGAGAATATTGAGCACCACTTCTCTTTTTTTACTAGTGAGAGAGGAATTGGATAGTGTCTTTTTGTGGATATTCATATCCTCTGTTTCTTGGCTTTACTTTTCATAAACACTTACACATCACACAAATTTAAGTTTTAATATAATTTGGATGTTGGTTACTAATAGAGCGGAATGACGTCGTATGATCCATGTAGCCGACTCGTCTAGTTCAGCAGCCATCTTTGTCTCTATCTCCCTCTCAAAAAGAAAAAAAAAAAAGAAACTATGGCTAGTCCAAAAGATCAGACGAAGTTGTTGGTTGTTAACATTCTAATCATTAAATACAGTTACTTTGCTTCTTGCCATCGTAAAGTTAAGATAGCCATGCTAGATTAATTAACCGGTTCAAAGGCTTTCCCAGCTGATACAAGGACCTTGCGGTTGGATTGGGGAATACGTCTGAACATAATACTTGGGATTGCTCGAGGACTTCTTTACCTACATTGTGACTCGTACTTGCACATTGTTCACCGGGATCTTAAGCCAAGTAATATCCTCCTTGACAAGGACATGAATCCAAAGATATCAGATTTTGGAATATCAAGGATTTTTGAGGGAGATGAAGTTCAACAAAAATCTACGAGGAGAGCAGTTGGAACAATGTAAGTGAATGCTTCATTACATTTGGTTTTTTCTCTTGCCTTGTAGTCTCTTATGTGTTTTTGGTTCCAGGAACAAAGTATACGTGATGACCTGTAAGCGTAGAGTACTTGTTTGACATACATACATACATATATATTGAGTTCCCACTTCTAAATGATTGTAAAAAATCATCTCTGCCCTCATATGCTGCACATACCCCACAAGCCATATCACCCATGGCATATTACCCCACAGCACACAATTAGCATCTTCCCATGGCATCCACCTACTTCTCTAAGCTCTCGTAAATAAAACGAAGGAAAACAACGAATAGGGTGACTTAAATAGCTGTGATGTTAAAATATACTGTGCTATCACTATCACTATCATTTGCAGTGGGTATATGGCGCCGGAGTATGCCATTGCTGGAGTATTCTCTTTCAAGTCTGATGTATTTAGCTTCGGTGTCATAGTGTTGGAAATCTTAAGTGGCAAGAGAAACATTGTCGCAAATTATGCAGATGCACGTACAAACCTTTTAGGACATGTAAGTAACTTCGATCTTCGACGACGGAAACTGTCTTTTCTTTTCTTCACGTTCTGATCTTGCACTTTGTGATATGTTGCAGGTGTACAGAATGTGGAAGGAAGAAAGATCATTGGAGATACTTGATAATGCACCGGATGGCTCATTTCCAGTGATACAACTTCTTCGATGCATCAATGTGGGCCTTCTGTGTGTGCAGGAAAATGCAGAAGATAGGCCGACAATGGCAGAAGTGGTTGCAATGTTATCAAGTGAAGGTGCAGTCCTAAGTGAGCCTAAAAAGCCAAATACTGGATTATCAACTTCTTCCTCCAGCAAATTCTCTACTTCCAAGGAAATTTCGTCGTCCATAATTCTTGCCGGTCGCTAAAGCATCACAAGGGACCTGGACCATTGTTTTGGCGTTGACTTCGTCTAGATTTCTTTTTCTCTGAATTTATGTGTTTGTTCCCGTGGAAAATGGTGGGTCAGGCGAATTGCGTTATTGGGAAGGATCAGATATGATTTATGTATTGAGCGAGATTAAGAGGTACTGTAGTGCAGAAGGACATGTACTTATTTGTGTTAGATATGCTACATATTTGTTAAGGAAATGTTTGAAGTCAACCATGATCCCTTTGGATTGAAAATGTGTATGGCGTTGGTTTTTCTCTGGAATTTATTTGTTTGTTTACGTGTCTTGAATTATATATCATCTAGTTAAAATTATGAAAAAAAAATGAGAAAAAAAATTTGTATAGACCTTTATATACAAGGGTTAAAATTTTATCATCATATTTGTATAATAAATTTTTTTACGATGGTCTCCTTTATTCATGGATGTTTTTCTCTTATTCACATTGATTAAAAAAAATTTATCACATTAAATCTTTGTGTTCATATTTTTTTCGTTGTTTTTATTATTGATCGATCATGTTGTAACTCGAAGAATGTCGAGTGTCAAACTTCTTTGAAAGGATTTGTTTTTCTTAAATATCCCTCGTTATTTGTTTTCCTGCTGATTCATCTTTACAAGAGGAGTTGTATCAGAGAAGGGCTTCACATCACATCCTCTAAATTTACATGTCTCATAAATGGAATTCACTCAATACTCCCGTGAGAATCGTAGAGGCATTAGACAAATTTTTTCTACCTTAATGAAACAAATTGAGATAAGCAAATTCGTACAACCTTTCTGACATTGATTCTTTTTCTTTAAGCCATATTTTTGCTGATGATATATTAATTTTTCTTGATCTGTAAAAAAATTCAAAGAAATCTTTGTACTCTATGAGAAATTCACAAAGAAATAGTCTTTCCTCCTCATAAGAGGAGCAGAATCAAGAAAGTAGTTGACATGAACATTGGAAGATATCTGTTCATTTGTTTATGCTATTGCCAATTGTTTTTTAAACTTTTTTGCCAATTCTTGGTAGTCAATTAGCACACATTGTTAACATGAACTAAAAATTTACTCTTTAGAGTAATAAATTCTTAAGCACCTTTGAAGTATAACATAAGAACTTATTTGAACAAAAATGTGTAATTCTTTTCACAACCCTCCCTTGTGCTTAATTTGGAATTTAAGTTCTTTATTGCTTTTTTAAATGTGGTTTGCTTGTATGCAAGTTTTCATCATTTTGTAAAAAATGAAATATAATATTTTTGTCCCTTTTTATAATTGTCACTCTACTTATGACTTGGAATATTTTTTTGTTTCTTTTAATAAATCACCTCAAACATCCTTTGAAATTTTTCTCGAGAGAAATGGTGGAAAAGTTTGTAGGGAATGCTACACTTCTCTTCCTCAATGGAAAAAGTATGCTATTGTTTGGTACCTCCGTATACCAAGGTAGGTATTTTTAGAAGATGTGTATGGTTATGTTGAAGGATTTTTTTTCTTTCATACCTTTATAGACAAAAAGGGATGATACTTGTACAATGAGAGCGTCGAGTAAAAAAATGTTCTCAGTGTATATGAGTGTAAATACAAGAAGGATTTGGACATGAATTTAAAAAAATGAAGTAAATGAAATCATTCTCCTTTTAAAGTAAAAATACTTTTTACCATTTGTAAGCGAAGAAAATTTTAGATTCTAAAGACCAGTTGTGTGATCAATCGAACCTATTTGTAACATGAGAAATCACACTTAGATTAGAATTTCAATGGTCTTAACAAGAGGAATTAATCATTTATGAAATGGTAAATGATGCTTATGATTGGTGTGATCTAGGGATGGTGTAAGTTGAATAATGCTCATTTTGTAATTATGCTAAAATTGTGTACCTTGTTTTAAATTTCTGTTTGTTCAAGGACAAACAAATGTTTAGATTTGAAAGAATTTGATGATATATAGTATATATGTATTTTGAAATGATAATCATGCATTGATCCTAAATTTTGTACATTTATTTGCATATTTATACATTTATCAATTACATAGTTTTATAAATTCCAACATACTTTTATGATTTTTTTTCCAAGTTAGACTTTAGTATACAAAAATATTTATTTTAAAACCATTTTGCGTCATAGGGACTTGTGGACAAATATATTATTTCAATAATTTTATATTTGATTGTTGTTGGAGAAGTTAAGGTTTGGCAAAAAAAATGATTGCAAGGACATAAAGAGGAAACAATTTTGGAGGGTAAATATGATTTTGCCCTAAGCGGACTTCACATTAAAAGATGAACAAGAAGATCATTGTCAAACTATTACTGCATATTATTTTTTTCTACAATAGAAAAAAAACTTCCTATGACAAAAGTGAAAGGGACACATGTCAACTGTGGATGAAAAAAATTGTCCCAGAACATTATTGCTTTGACCCAGTTGCTGCCCTTCATCTTTGTTCCAACAGAACAAGTGAGTTCCAGCCTTAACTTAGTTGCTCTTGTTGCCTTCACCATGAACTTAGTTGCTCTTGCTTTTTGCTATTCTCACGAGGTGGAACCCACATATAAAAAAAATGTTGTTTGGCTAATTGTTCCATAAGAAAGCTTTTGTTCTTAGTTAATTCCGATACCAAACAGACCCATTATTGTTATATTTTGGAGGGTGGCTCGGTGGAATCACTAGAGAATCATTTTCTTGAAGTTGAGAAGTTGCTGAAACATTGAGTTTGCCCGTCTATCTTTTATGTTTAATTAGTGAAATATCTAGCTTTTGTTGTTGAATATGGAGATTGTGCAATTGGTTTTTGTACTATTTCATTCTTGTAAATCTCATAATACCAAAGCACGAAAGTTGGTGGAGATTTAAGAAGGCACCTGCTAAAAAAGTATATTATCTTAGGGTGAATTGATTCTTAATAATAAATTAAAAGTTGAAGTTGACAATCTAGATACATTCGTTATTCCTTAGCAATCATCTCAATTGTTAAACAACTTAGTCGTGCATTTTTTCCTTTAATGTAAATCTTAATTTTGTTAATCTTTAGAAAAATTAAAAATTAGCTTAAGTTACATTCTTTCATTCTTAATTTCAAGCCTAGTTAAAGAATAGGTTTTATCCTCATTAATTTAATCATTCTATGGGTAGTTTAAACTAATACAAACAATTAACATTTCTTCTTATAGATCAACACTAAAATGATATAATGATTGTTGTACACTTGTAGTTGTGATTGTGCAACATGTTGGGATTTTTTTTCCTATTTGGGGGAAAACATTCACATCTAGAGGTGAATCGAATCTGGCAACATGTTCTTAGTTCTCCCTCCCTGGATTATGAGTTTGGCATCTTGAAATTTTCACTCTCTGCAATGTCTAGTTCTTAATAGTTAAGTTTTATGAATTATATATTTTCAAATTTACTACGTTGATTTTGAGATAATCTTTCACATTTGTGTACATTATATCGATTTGTTCTTGGTTCCTTACTAGATTTTTAGTTTACAACTTCGATTATTCACAATATCTCCCTTTGACATTTAACTCTGTAGCACTATTTTTCATAGAGATTGATCCAATTTATCTCGATCAAAAGCTCACAAATCATGGTAAAACTCCTCCTTTATCTTCTACTTTGGAATCCTATTGTTAAAAACTCTGCTTGATTGTTTCTGCTAGCATTCTCGAGCCTGGTAAAGTGTTTGCTAGTTTTTTTTAGGCGGACAATATTTTTGGTAAACTTTTTCACCATTTTGCAACCACGTCTTCATTGAATGAGATATTCTTACGATTGCCATATTTTTCTAAAAAATTATGTGTATTGATTGTTGATAGCACTATGCAAAATTCTCCATCATTATATCTAGTCGAGATATATTCTTCTTTATCTACTAGTCATAAGGGCCATTTGACAATGGGAATGAGAATTCCACCGAGTTCATGTGAATAGTTTGAGTTGACAGACTAGTTCGGGTTGTGTTTGGATAGAGTGAAATTTAATGATGAGAAATAAGGTAGTTGATGTGATAGAAAAAAATAGATGTGATGAGTTAATTTTAGTGAGTAATTTAATTAAAAATATGTATTATAAATATAGATTATAAAATTGTTAAAGAAATAAAATATATAATATATATTAAAAAATTATGTAAAAAATTTTGTTAAAAAATATATTATTTAACTATAAAATATCATTTTTAAATATTTTATATTTAATGAAATATTAAAATTTTATAATGAAATAATATATAATAAATAAATTATTATATATAAGTTAGGTAAAAAGAAGAAAAAACTAAAAGAAAAAAAAAGAGTTTGCAAAATCTAAAAAATCTAGATCACGTGACTTTAATTCCATCATATTTAATGCGGTCTCGTTCCACCTCAAAAATCAGATCGCAATTGTTTGTTTGGAGAACAGGGAATCCGAGGGTTTCACCTATTACGGATTGCCAACCGAACCCATATAAAGTCTATTGTTCCTTGCTTGCTCAACTGAATTTCAAATTTTATTTTTTAATTTATGTGTGGTCCTCTTAATTTTTAGGGTCAAACTCTACAATATGTTTTAAACTTTTGGTATAATATTTTGAAGGTTTTTCGGAAGATTTCAGTATTTTGCATTTTAATTTCCAAATTGCGTCTTGCACAATGAAGTAGGAGAGTAAGTTAAATACAATTGAGTCAGAAGGAAAAAAATATTTATAAGATTTCATTATGGGTTCAAATTTGTAGTACACCGATCAGATTAAACAAGTGGTCGCCTAAGAATAATTAATATAAAATATCACGAGAGTGCTTCAAAATTTTAATCTAATAATTAAGAAAAAAATGAAGTGTCTTAAATGAATAATCGCAACTTTTGTCTACCAACTAATTAATATATCATTATATGCATAAGAAAACAATATATAAATCAAAGTTAATTTTTTTATTAGTTTCTCTACTTAAGTAATGGAGAAGATTACTCTTAAAGGTGCCTCTATTGTCACTCCTAAAATTATTATTGTCATTCCAAATATTTATTTTGAACAACTTTATCCTTTTCTTACTTTTCCTTTATCTATAAATCATCCCATCGAAAAAAGTGCAAATTGACAAAATGTCTCCGCATTATAAGTTACAATAATAAAATTTTTGCCATGCTTCATTTATCCTAGAAAAATAATCACGATTGGATAAACGTTGACAATGAAAAAAAGAAAAAAAGGATAAAAAATATTAAAATAATTTAAGTGACATTATGTATGAAGGAAAAAAAGGAAAATATGATGAGAAGCCGAGAGAAATAATATAAAAAAGCAAATGAAAAAATGAAAATATGAAGAGTAAAATTGTTCAAAATAAATATTTGAAATCACAATAGTAATTTTAAGAATGACAATAGAGAAGGTACAACAATGCCGTCTCAACGTGCCTATACAAAAAATACAAAAATAATATGGTATTGTGATACCATTTGTTGATAATTTTAGATGGAGCTATTATTTGTGAATTAAATAATTGAAACTAACATAATCCGAAAAAAACAATTGAGATGAAAAAAGTTACATGAAACAAATTCAATTAAACGAAAAAAAAATCTCACAATATAAAATTAAGCACAATGCGTTTAAAATTTTATCAGACATGAAATAATAATCAACTAAGAATAAGTAAATAAATATACTGTGAAAAACATTGAGAAATCAGTAAGAATTGTATTACACAATTATTTGATTTCAATATTTAGAAACCTGTACAAATCCACCAAATCTATATTCTCCAAGTTTTCACCCTTCACCAAATGGAGAACAAAAAAAATCTCCCTCAGCAGTTCATATGATTCAGCAAGCTTAGTCTTGAAGAAAATTGTTTAACCCTCTTCTCTTTTTTCCCAAAATATATTCAAGACTTAAATCAATTTAAGGTCCTATTTGAGTGATTAATATTTTCATAGTTTTAAAATATTTTCCCGGAAGTTACTTTTTTCTTAAAAATAATTTATAATATATTAATTTTTATGTTTTAGTACCGTGTAAATATATTAAATTATAATATCATAATAAATTATACGTAGGTTCTTGCTATAGAGTTCAACGTGGATGGCATTTGTTGAGTGGAGGGGGGTTCACGGACCCGATCCGATTTCGGGTCGCCCCTTTTTTTATGGCCGGATTCGAACCGGATCGAGTGGTCGGATTATTCGACCATCATTTTTTTTCTTTTAAATTTTTTCTTACTTTTATCTATTATTTAATATTAAAAAATTATATAATATTTATTTAAAAAGCATAAAATAATTTATTCAATATTTTACACATTGAAAATATTTTATTTTAATATTTTTTTTATTTTTTATACATAATATAGGCTAAAAACTAAAAAAGATTAAAAAAATAAAAAAAAACTGGATCTTCGGGTCAGGTCGGACTCCGATCACGTTTGAATTGGGTCGGGTCGTCGGGTTGGCAGGTCGATCCGACACGCTGAACACCCCTAAGTGGAGCAAAAGAGCAACATGTAAACTATGGTTATGGGGGAGCACGCTATACATCATTGCAACATATTAGAAAAAAAAGAAATTTAAAAAAATAAAAAAATGAAACAGTATTTAACATTGGTCAGATCAATTTATTTTTCTTTAAAAAGTATGGTAAGACTCCCCAACACTATGAAATTTAGATAATTATAATATATTATTTTTATATTAAAATATGTGCCGTATATCTAAGAGAAAATTATAGTATAACATGGATATTTATGAAAAATATAATATATCCACTAATAATTCTTAAACTTTTGTATAACAAATCGAATTAGTTGCATATATCTTCCCTTAACTTTTTAAAATTAATTACTTCATGTATATTATATGTTAATTATAGATATATTATTTTATAATAAAATTCAGCTTACAAAATGGACATGATAGATAATAAAAGGATATATTCCAATTAAAATACATGAATATGTATAGGTTATTTTTCAAGTATTGTTTTCTTAATTATGCTAAATCATATATATATATATATATATGATTTAATGTGGTCCCCCTTACATGGGAGGACCCCCTCCCCTCATCCGCGGGTCCTCCTCTTATCCGCGCCCGTCGGATGGATGAGCACTTTTTCTTTCATCGGTTCAGGGGTTTAGACAGTTTGGTTTGGTTTCACGATGAAAATAGGGGCGGTTTGTGCCCTGGTGTCGTCCGATAGTGGCGATCTCGCGACAGCGAAGGTGACACTGTGGAGGAGCTCCGTGAGGAAGCCGGATTTCATGGATAGGCCACACTCATCGATGGTCACGCGAAAGTCGCAGAGGATGAAATGGACATTCCGCTGGTCTAAGGGGAAGGAGAGATCGGGGGATCAGAGCACAGAGGGCGGCGATCTCATGACGGCGACGAAGATCGTGCAACGACAACGACGTCAGACGTGAAATGAACTAGGACATGGATCCCCTTGACCTCCGTGAGGAAGCCGAGTGTATCGCGCTCGTCAACGGCCACGTTGAAGCCACAGAGGATGGAATGAACGCTTCGACAATCATAGAGGAAGGAGGGAGCAGGGGAACGGAGCGTGCAGAGGGCGGTGGAGGCGACACTGCGAGGGAATTAAGCGGTCGATGACATAAACCGGTGGATAAACTTCTCCTCACACCCATCTTCTACTACGACCTCGTCGTTGGGCTTCAGAGTGCTCCGCCACCTTGAGCTCCCTTTCTTAGCCTCGCTACGATCTCCTCTCTATATATATATATCACTTTATTTCCTCTATATTTGCCGCCCTAATTTTCCGTCCCAACTTCGACCCTGTGTAAAAGAATATAAAAGTATTTTAAAATAACATCAGTTATTATACTCTAAAACATAGATCACTACGTAAAATAAAATAAATATAATATTTGGATACACAAATGAATCAAATTAATTTCATTACATATTATGAAAAATATTAAGTTATAAAGTTTTAATTTTTTAATGCTCTATCCAATGCCATCTTCTTTTTAATCTCGGAATTAGTTCAAAATTAATGTCGCTGTAAAAGTAACTTCAAAATACACTCCAGAGGGGAAACACAAGCTTTCGACGCCATGCGGGTTTCCATCGCCGATGACCAACGGAGGTATTGGCCGCAGCCCGCCGGCAAGGGTTTCCAGCGGAGTAAAAGAAGGTGGTGGCTTCCTGGTAACTTTTTCGTTACTCCCAGTGTTGTGGATTGTATAGACGTGTGTTTTCCTTTTCCTTGGCAAAATGTCTTGGAGTTGGAATAGAGCTATAAATTTCTACATTTTCTTGCATTGTTGCTGAGAAAGCCATATTAGGTCTGGGATTATGATGGTTAATACAGTGGCAAGAATGATATCACATATTTGACCTCGAAACAGGTTATGATTGTCCTAGTATTCTTTTGCATGCCTTTAGGATTACTGTTGTAATCACAGAGAAGAAAATGATTATTTTGAGGGATGTGCATAGAAGTCAGAGCAAACCAACCACTAGGGACTAGGGCGCCTTGTCTATGACAGAAATTTATTGTTTCAAATACGAGTATAAATATTTTATGTTCTGGTGATCAATAATATGTTTTATGTTCTATAGATTAATAAATAGTTGTAA
The DNA here is from genome assembly GCA_030549335.1 of Pontederia crassipes. Classification (NCBI taxonomy): domain Eukaryota; kingdom Viridiplantae; phylum Streptophyta; class Magnoliopsida; order Commelinales; family Pontederiaceae; genus Pontederia; species Pontederia crassipes. Next base: position 24,863,681 of record CM060189.1, on the reverse strand, counting down.
CAAACCACCAACATCTACGGCAAAACCAGGGGCTTTAATGCGGCCTAGAAATAATTTTGCAAGGGCTGATGATGGGAAGATTCTCGGAGACATTGGCTTATGTCAATGTCAGTTTGGTAGGAAGTTTTCTCTCTTTTCAAGAAAGCATTTCTGATCTATCATGGCAATAATCTTTTGATATTCGTTGTGGGTTATAGAAAAGATTAGAGACATACAGTGGAAATCCTTTCAAGACAACTCTTTCAGATGCACAGTGAAGAACTAGTTTTGGGATAACTTTTAAGTAGAAGACATCCTAATCCTCCATCTCATGATTCTGTACTAGTGGGAACATTGATTTTTTTTTTTCCAAAAAATCTTCTTGACAAATTGTTTGCCTCTTTTATGCGCAAGCTACACTATTCCCAATTTATGATTTAGTTGATTGAATGTTTTCTAATTCAATGCAATCCTTAAGGAAAGTTCTAAAAAAGAATCTTGGCCTATGTTGCATTATATCAAGAACCTGAAAGTTTGAATATCAAAGTTGGGAAGCTCAAGTGTAAGCTTAGTCGATCCCATGCAGAAAAAAAAAATGGTGTTACAAGCTAACAAATACTTGGTTTTTGCTTACTTTTTGTAAGTTGATGTAGTTGAGGCATAGAATTTAATGTATTATAATAAAATAGTTGGTATTGGTAACTTTTCTGATCTCAACATTTATGAAAGAGCTAATTCATTTAGTCGTTCGTTGACAGTCGACCTAATTGATGTTAAGGAAATTCAATTTCATGTTCTTTTCACTAAGAGTAGGTTACTACATCGAAAATGCCATTCATATCTTTTATAAGATGAACTATTTATTATGTTGTATTGAAACATAAAAAACATTCATATCATTTTGTAAGAGTTATGGTTCAAAGAGGTTATATAATAGAAAAGTTCAATAATGTGAAATATGCTTCAAAGTTTGCTAAGCGTTTTTCTTTTACTTTTCTTTTTTTTTTGGAATCTTTGAACTACTTAGTATTGCATTGATCAACCGGGCATTAACAAATATAACAAATCTTTCATTGCTAAACAAACCTTCGAAGTTCCTTTGTTTTCTTCCCTTTCTCTGCTTTTAAATAACATGTCAACTGGCAATATTTGCAGACATGCCATGTTATTGGACAGTGAAAGAACAACAGATTTACATAAAAATAGCATGACAAATATGTTGTCAAAGCACAGCAATGAAATTAAGAAGGCAACATCAATTATTACGAAAACAAGTGCTTCCGAAAACATAGTGTTGGAGGCAGAAGTAAATAGCCATGCTGCAGCTCTTTGTTGTACTGGGAATCCTTGAAGTAATGGTAAAAGTTGCTCTTGGTCAGTTAGTCGGTATGCATTGAAATTACCAGTATTTGCTATTTTTCTTGAGCATGGAGTCTTAATTGGTGATATGCAATCTACTTCTGATGGTTCCACCTTTTATTCTTGAAGACTGATTGATGCGACCATGCAATGATTTAAGATCAGTTATCTATAATGCATAAGCCCTTCTTAGGCAGCTCCTTATAGTAACATTTTTTTGTGTATTTCATTGGTGCAAACCGTTGTTAAAATCTTTTTGTACTCATGGAAGGAAGCTGCAATGAACATGTATTTTACAATCAACTAAGAGAATATATATTTTTCGCAAACTAGCCAATTGACCTTTGTTATTGGATTTTCATTAAATTTCCAAGATTTTCCAAACTACACAGATTGTTTTATATTAAGATTCTTTTGCCTGTTTTTGAAGTAAGAAACCACTTTTTTTGTTAATTTCACCTCAAAACTTTCATAATAAATCAAGAAACCAATATACATTGAAGAAGAAATAAAAAAGAAAATTTCAATCAATCATATCTTGCTGATGAAGAGATCTTTAATCTCATAAAGAAAAGAACATAGGAAAAATAAAACAACATTGGACTTCAAGTTCATGCTAAATAGTAAATAGGTAATCGTTCTCAAAAAGAAGAAATTTATAGTAATGGTTGAAATCAGATTGTCTGCTGGTAATAAATCACATACAGGATTGATAAACACTACTTGCTCTCCCTCAAAAAAAATTATGGTTTCTTTCTTTTTCTTTTAGTACATCTTTACATGTAAACTCATGTTCGAAAGCTTATTCAAAGAACTGGAAAATGACTCAGAAAGGAAAACATGGGTCAATGGACCAGTTAATACTTCTTAGAAGAACATGGAAACTGGTTAAAATATTATCTTAGAATCAAGTAGTGGATGAAGAAAGGAAAAAAGAAAAGAAAACAAGGGCAGATACATAAGGTGATAAGTAGCTGGGACTAGAGTGTCAGGCTTCTTGTTATTGTCTTAAGTATGTAATCTTGCAATAATCAAAACTATGATGATACACAAGAAAACTCATGGAGAGTATAATAGTTGAAGTACTTAGCACACATTCCTAACATTCAGCCTCCGTTCACTTTGTTACAGGAGATACCCTTACTGCAAACAGATCAATTATAGATAAACAGACATTAATATCTACTGGAGGCATATTTCAGCTTGGTTTTTTCAGTCCAAGCAGTTCAACAAACAAATATCTTGGAATATGGTACTATAATATGCCAGATCAAACTGTTGTATGGGTTGCCAATCGGGACAACCCTCTGAACACATCAGTTGGGTCATTGAATCTCACTGCTGATGGGAATTTGGTACTTTACAGTGGTAACATAAAAATATGGTCAAGTGGCACTTTGAATACAATCAATCCTGTGTTGCAACTTCAGGATTCAGGAAATCTGGTGTTGGTTGGAGGTAGTTCCAATAATACAGTTTGTTAGAGCTTCGATTATCCTTGTGATACATTTTTACCTGGCATGAAGCTTGGAGTAGATTTTAATATGGACCTTGATAGACAGCTGAGATCATGGAAGAATGCCAATGACCCTTCATTTGGTGATTATTCTTACACAATGGAAACTCATGGAGTACCCGAAACAATTATACGTAAAGGTTCTTCTCTAAAGTGGCGTTCTGGACCATGGGATGGGCAATCATTTAGTGGCCATCCTGACATGGCAAAAAATAGCTTATTCCAGTTTGAATATGCCTCAAACCAGGATGAGGTGTACTACTCATTCAAATCAGCAGATAGTTCTGTTCTAACTAGGGTAGTATTAAATGGGACTGGAGTACTTCAACGAGCTCTCTGGTCTAAGGGAAGCAATTCATGGGACATTTTCTGGACCCTGCCTCAAGACACATGTGATAACTATGCTACTGTGGAGCTAATAGTATCTGTAACCCTTCTAACACAAAACTCTGCCAATGCTTGCAGGGATTGGTCCCAAAGTTTTCTAAGAATTGGGACTTTAGGCAATATTCTGATGGCTGCATCAGAAAAACTGCTTTGGCTTGCCAACTGGATGGATTGCTGTTATTGCAAAATATTAAGTTACCAGATAGCATAAATGCTACAACAGTGAACAAGAAGAATTCTGATGAATGTGAAAATTGGTGCTTGCAGAATTGTTCTTGCATGGCTTATGCTATCAGTGGAGCAAATTGTCTCACTTGGTTTGGTGACCTTGTCGACCTTAGGATTTTCAATGATGGAGGGGATGAATTACATGTTAGGCTCGCAGCTTCTGATTTAGGTAAGACCTCATGCTTGCAAATGAGATATGTTTGTAGAATATTGTATGACATCAGGAACAAGTACAGAGCCAGGTATCGTTGCTAGAAACTTTAAAAAGGACCATGGGATTTCCCCAAAGACTGAGGATCATAAAATCTGTCTTTTTTATCTTGTTTATTTTATTTATTTTATTTTATTTATTTATTTATTTTTTTACTCCGCCTATATTTTATAGCCGGTCCCAAGTCCGGATAAAGGAGGAGGGTTGTGTTAGGCCCCGACAGCCAGCATAAAATTCTGTCGAATCTTATGAACATGAATCAACGAATGGCGTCGTATGATCCGTGTAGCCGACCCCACCTAGTGGGATAAGGCTTTGTTGTTGTTGTATTTTTCATTTTTTTTCTACAGACTCAACACACACCATGTTCCATGAACTGTAACTGCTTGAGATTACTTTGCATTAGTTTTTGCATTTTGTCTTAGTTGTGTTGTCTTAATTAATATCTGAGATTTTACCTATACTTTGCCTTGACCATATCTATAATTGTGCCTAATTATCACCAATCATGAATGTAATATAAATATAACTAGGTATAAAGTTCAAATTTTCTTGTAGCCATCGGCGTAAGATACTCTACACAAACTTCTTGTCATTTACATTCTTTGGTAAATAAATTTCACGTAAATTTCCTAATTTAAGGCTTCCTTGTAGATACCACAACACCAGGTTCCCATTATTCTGTTGTTGCTATTGCCATTGGTGCTGTGCTGGCTTTTCTGTTTCTCGTGGTTGTTGCAGTTGTATACTTATGGTGTAGGAATAAAAGAGGGGTCGGAGAAAAACAAGGTACACAAGCATTTATGTGGTCAATTCTTCTTGACATTTTTTATGCATGTTTTATTATTGAAACACTTAAACTTATCTTTTCTAGATGTATATCTATTGCTTTCTTAGATGTAGAAGGCTGGTGATATAAGAAAACTTTGGAAATTTTGAGCATTATGTTAGTTCCAGTAACATCTTACTTTTCACTTCAAAACTTCAGTTTGATTTAGTGTCTTACCTAGCTTATCTGTGATTTTTACTTTTGAATTACTCGATAAGTTTTTGGAGTATTTTCCTTTAGGATCGATAGTGTTACGAAAAGGGGGAGAGAAGGATCGCACGAAATATAGAATAACGCGAAGAGGAAAAAAACGACGGCGGCTCTTTGTTATGGAATAACGATGATTACAAGGATTGGTCTCTGTCTAGACCCCTAGGGAGTTTATATAAGCACTCCCTTTAACAGATGATAGGAATTACATACGGACTGAGGCTCTAAATAAATTCCCTGAAAATATGACACCTATCTCGTGATAAGGAAATAAATCAAATCGTGATAAGGAATTACATCCGGTCAGCGAGACCCCCGTAGGGAAATTCTGCTGAAGCGTCTGATTATGTAGGGGACCAACTGGGTTCAGATTCAAGGCATTATTAACAGATAGGTTATAGGGATTTATATCTAGATATGCACCCCCTATTTTCTTTTGATGTGGCATGCAGATGGTATAAGAAATCTTGAGAAGTTTTGAGCTCTATATTAATTTCAGCGTTAGAATACTCTCCACCTCAAAACTTACTTCAAGATGATCTCCTACGCTATTTTATCTGTCAATTTTGGACAAACTTTTGACACATTATGCAATTCTGGAATAATTTCCTGCAATCTTGATAGGCTACAAGCAGGGGCAGAGGCAGGTATTTGCCTGCTACAGATTTAGTATTGTCGTCGAGTTCTGTTTCTGCTACAGATTTAGTTTCGTTTGGTTGCCAGCATATTTTTTTATTTTCATCATTTATTATTTTGCTATTAAGTTACTAATATATATTTGCATTAACTCCCAAATAAACACGACATAAATATCTCCATAACTTTATTAAACTTGTATGTGATTAATTTGTAAATGTCTAATATACTAATAAATTGGATGACAGACACGAGTCTACCATCCTCTTCTTGCCTTAAAACAAACCTAAATCCAGGCATAAAATTTACTATTTTATATAGAGTTATTTTTTGTATATAATTATGTGATTTGTTAAATTTTTGTGTTACTGCAGCAATACCTTTTCTGATTATTTAAAAAAGTTAAGGTTAATGGTTGAGAAATTATTTAAGGACATATAATAACATAAACTATTTTATATCTTAATTATGTCATTATTAATAAGTTATTTTGAAATAATAACCTTATTGAAGCAATTTTTTGGAATTCTAATCTCTTTTTCAATTTAAATACTATTTTTTCTATTATAACTGTTCAATCTTTTGCAATTATTATGTAATTGAATGCCATTATACTCAAAATGAGAAATTTGGTCACAATCATCAGTTCTAATGCAATTTACATTATTGAATATATATTAGTTTTTGTAAATTCTATTTAAAATATTTCAGTATATTAAAAAAATTAATAATGATTAAAAATTCGTGTAACAACAACAACAACAAAGCCTTATCCCACTAGGTGGGGTCGGCTACATGGATCATACGACGCCAATTCGTTGATCCATATTCATGAGATTCGATGGGGTTTTACGCTGACTGTCGGGGCCTAACACAATCCTCCTCCTTTATCCGGGCTTGGGACCGGCTATAGAACATAGGCGGAGTTTTTGTTATAGTTCAACAATAATGAAGAAATACTATAAGATCAATTACAGGATATATTGCTTGTGAGAACCAGCCTCGACTTACTCTATCACCGCCACGAGGGATTACATAGGTAATTATATATATATATATATATATATATATATATATACAAAAATCAAACAAGTGCAGCATGTTTTCAAAAATTTCAGCACGACCTATATACAGTCGATAATGGCCAAAATAGCATCATATATGCATCTAAAGATCTCAATTTCAAACGATAAAAAGGGCATTAGTCCATAGATATAAGCCCTCCTGCAAAAATTTGTAATATGATACCACCATGATTTCAAATCTGATCAGTATACATCCACGGATGACAAAAATAGGTTTCCATACCACAAGTTTCCACAACCAATAATTGATATAATTATGATTCTTCTATATTCTTATATTTACTAATTATGAGTCAAATCAGTTTCAATTATTAGGAAATCATAAAGTAAATCTATACTTATTTGTCCTAGGTCACATCACTCAGATCATCAGCTACTAATTATCAGTTCTATAAACTTAAATACACTGCCAACTATAAACAAGTTGAGACTAAATTTGGAAAGGAATTTTTCCCTTTGACAACAAAATGCAAAATTCAAAGGCAACAAAACTAAGTGTTTCCTTGAATCCTCATAAAGAACAACTACAAGATCAAATCTTAAAAAAGCACCCTTGCTAAGAGGAGGTAGACATTTCCTAATACTCGATCTACAATTCCGATTGGTGTTTTTTTAATAAGGCTGATCTAGATTAATTAAGGCTTAAAACTCATGGAACTCCAAGATATCAAGGTTTGCACCACTAAACCAAAATGAAGTTATATATATAAATACACATGTTTTGGATAACTCGAAAAGTAGTAGATGTGACACTGCAAAGCAACAAACATGACAACAGTAGATTAAGACCATCAGCATTGTTTAGGACCTTAATTTTTCTTATATTTTTAGAATAAGGTCCTTGGTAAATCACATTGACCACCAAATCGTTGTAAAATAGGAAAAAAAAGAAAAACAACAAAAAGATTAAGGATATTTTTTTAAAAGGAAAAGGATGAAAAATCTTCATCGTAACATCTTGTATTCAAATGTCAGCCCACATTTTTCAGAAAAGAAAGGATGATTGGAGGAACAATACCATCCACAAATATCAGAACTTATGAAAGAGAATAAACAAAAGTGTATAGATGGAAAGAATAAGAGCGAGAGACAAAAGCACAAAAACTCACTAGTGTTCCCCTCCCCTCTAAACAAAGAACTATGTTGTATATTCTCCTCGTATCATCACTCCAGAATCCTCTCAGAATGCAGTCTCCAAAAAATACATGATTTTGCTGAACCACATGGCCCAATCATGGGCATCGGTAGAGCATACTAACATCTTACCTAGATCCCTCATCCTCCATGTGACAAGCTCGGAAGCAGCTCCAAAATGTTTCCACCAAGTTCTCCATACTAAAACAAAACATGTTAACCACCTCCACATTGGTCGCACATTAGCACAAGTGGTATTAGAATTTCGTGCCGAAATCAGTCAATATGCCCTAGTGAGGACCCAAGCACTTCTCAAAAATGAAAAATGCAATGCATGCCGCATGAGCTGGTAGTTTAAGTAAACTATTTGGATCTTTCAAAAGCATCAATTATGATAGGACTAGAAAGCCAATACTATCTGGCTTGTATCCAGCTGATGAACTCCTTGAATGGATTCAGCATATTACTTCGAGAGAGCTACCTCTAACTAGATATGCACAGGACAAGAACACACAATATTGACATTGCTGCAAAAGTAGTACAGATGAAATTCGTGTAAAAAAGTAAATTTTCATTTTATTTTGGGATTTGTCTTAATGAAAATTTTCTTATACTCTTTATATTTTAGTAAAAAATGGATTAAGAAGTTTAAAATGAAAAGATATAATAAAAGCCTTCAATCTTCTAATCTAGAAGTTATTTATTATATTTTGGTTAGTGAATCACTCTACATTTCTGGCTCCATCTATGGTTATTAGGAGGCATTAATATCTAGAACTCATTAATAAACTGTCTAGCGCTTTGACTGAATGTGAACAGTTACAGATATGCAATGCATTTTCTGATTATCTCCTCTGCAAGGTAAGGTATGTTGTAAGATATCAAAATTACATCTAAAAGAATTGTTAGTTTTTTCTTTAGGATATGTTGATTTAGTAAGAACATTAATTATCAACAATTCTTATGAAGGTACGTCAGGACTTGGCATAGCCATTGTGGTAGACTTCGTTTAAACAACAACAACAACAACAACAAAGCCTTATCCCACTAGGTGGGGTCGGCTACATGGATCATACGACGCCATTCCGCTCTAATTCGTTGATCCATGTTCATAAGATTCGACAGGATTTTACGCTGGCTGTCGGGGCCTAACACAACCCTCCTCCTTTATCCGGACTTGGGACCGGCTATAAAACATAGGCGGAGTTGAATATAAACTTGTAGTTGAATGAAATTTATACGCATATATATAATATGAAATTATAGCAAAAAAAACTCTGCTACCTACCTGTCCAAATGGTATATATGAAGGTAAGGAAGGAACTCTCCGCCAACGTTTGGGTTCCTTGACTCCACTGTTTTCTTCATCAATCTTACTGTCATCTGCTCCAACCTTTTTCATATCAGTGTCAACTAGAGGTGTCAGAGAAATCCCATCATAACCCTCCTGTATTTCAAGAGATTCTGGTTCACAAAAATCCCATCATAATCCCATCAATCTTACTGTCTTCGTTTAAGTTTCACAAAAATCTATTTTCTCCCAGCCAAGTGCTTAGTTTGAGAAGACTTAACTTTGTGCAATTAGATCTTCCATTTGTCAGTTTAATGTTTTGTCATATTTTTATTCATTGACAAAATCTAAATCCTTTCCTGTTATAGGCATCGAAAACAGAATTAGTTATTTGCTTTTATGCTTCGATATATTATTTCGTATACACATCTTTTTCTTTCGGCATTGTTATTTGTATAAATAACTCCGCCTATGTTTTATAGCCGGTCCCAAGCCCGGATAAAGGAGGGTTGTGTTACGCCCCGACAGCCAACGTAAAACCCTGTCGAATCTCATGAACATGGATCAACGAAGTCGTATGATCCATGTAGCCGACCCCACCTAATGGAATAAGGCTTTGTTGTTGTTGTTGTTGTATTGTTATTTGTATAAATCTATTTCTATATAAATTGTATTCTTGAAAAAAGGCATTCTAGGACCATATGGTTTATTTAAGATGGAAAAAGAGCAGGAGTTTCCTTCATATGAACTGTCTGCTATAAGAGTTGCAACCAATGACTTCTCAGATGACAATAAAGTTGGAGAAGGTGGATTTGGCACTGTATACAAAGTAATATTTTCTGCCATATCACAGTGATCATGTATGTGTCTAATAACAATAACTGACATCCATACACATCAAATTAGCAGGGTCGTTTGGGAAGTGGTCAACAAATTGCTGTCAAGAAGTTGTCAAGATACTCATGGCAAGGTCCAGATGAGTTCAAAAATGAGCTTGAGCTGATTGCCAACTTACAACACAGAAATCTTATTCGCCTGCTTGGTTGTTGCATTGAAGGAGATGAACGAATTCTAATTTTGGATTACATGGAAAACAAGAGCTTAGATAACTATATTTATGGTTTGGTTCTTTCCTTGTACTCTTCAGTGCAATATCTATGATTAAGATGCATGGTAGAGAATCAAATGTTAAGTAAATTGTGAACTTAATTAGCCTTAATTTGAAATAATTGCTTCCTATTTGTTAAAGGAAAAGAATTACATTGTACTACAAAGAACATCTTAAGATTCTCGTCAAAAGAGAATATCTTAAGTTAGAAACTTTACATATTTTCTAACTATTCATGTTTTTTTTTAGAATTTTATTGGTTTGAATATGTCTTTCTTGAAGTTTATGAAGGACTTCTTTGGTATTATGATGTCTTTGACATAAGCATAGTAGATTTATCATGTTGTTGCTTGAAGAAGTATGAAAATTCTAACAGTTATTCATGCGCCATCTTGCTATTGGAGAAAATTGAGTCATAAGCTAGTTGTTAAGTGAAAACTATGGAGAATATTGTACACAACTCTTTTTTTATTAGTGAGCGAGAAATTGGATAGTGTTTTTTTTATGGGTATCTATATCCTCTGTTTCTTGGCTTTAACTTTTCATAAACACTTATACAAAATTCTAACAGTTATTCATGCGCCATCTTGCTATTGGAGAAAATTGAGTCATAAGCTAGTTGTTAAGTGAAAACTATGGAGAATATTGTACACAACTCTTTTTTTATTAGTGAGCGAGAAATTGGATAGTGTTTTTTTTATGGGTATCCATATCCTCTGTTTCTTGGCTTTAACTTTTCATAAACACTTATACATTCCGCAGGTTTCTGTTTTAATATAATTGGAAGTTCAGCAGTCAGTCATCTTTTCTCTCTCTCCTTCAAAAAGAAAAAGGATCTGTGGCTAATCCAAAAGATCAGAGGAAATTTTTGGTTATTAACATTCTAATCATTATTACAGTCACTTCCCTGCTTGCTGTCATGAAATAAGATTCTATGTTAGCCATGCTAGATTAATTAACCAGTTCAAAGGATTTCCCAGTTGATACAAGGACCTTACTGTTGGATTGGGGAGTACGTCTTAACATAATTTTTGGGATTGCTCGAGGACTTCTTTACCTACATTGTGACTCGTACTTGCACATTGTTCACCGGGATCTTAAGCCAAGTAATATCCTCCTTGATAAGGACATGAATCCAAAGATATCAGACTTTGGAATATCAAGGATTTTTGAGGGAGATGAAGTTCAACAAAAATCTACAAGGAGAGCAGTTGGAACAATGTAAGTGAATACTTCATTACATTTGGGTTTTTTTCTCTTTACAGGGTTATTGCCAACCCATTGCCTTGTAGTCGCTTATGTGCTTTTGGTCTGAGGAACAAGGTATATGTGACTTCTAATAATCGTAGAGTACTTGTTTGACATACATACATATATATGATTGCAAAAAATCATCTTTGACCTCATATCCAGCACATACCCCACAAACCATATCACAAGAAGAATAACTGAATCATGTCCTCGAGATTACCCCACAAAGTACACACTTAACTTCTGCCCCTGACATATATACCTCCTTCGGTAGGCTCTCATAAATAAATGAAGGAACATGACTAGTAGGGTGACTCAAATAGCTGTGACATGATAAAAAATACTATGCTATCACTTTCATTTGCAGTGGATATATGGCGCCGGAATATGCCATTGCTGGAGTATTCTCTTTCAAGTCTGATGTATTTAGCTTCGGTGTTATGGTGTTAGAAATCTTAAGTGGCAAGAGAAACATTGTCACAAATTATGAAGATACACCTACAAGCCTTTTAGGACATGTAAGTAACATCGATCTTCAAGGATGAAAACTGCCTGTTCTTTTTATCCACGTTCTGATCGTGAATTATGTGATATGTTACAGGTATATAGATTGTGGAAGGAAGAAAGATCATTGGAGATACTTGATAATGCACCGGATGGCTCATTTCCAGTGATACAACTTCTTCGATGCATCAATGTGGGCCTTCTGTGTGTGCAGGAAAACGCAGAAGATAGGCCGACAATGCCAGAGGTGGTTGCAATGTTATCAAGTGAAGGTTCAGTCCTAAGTGAGCCTAAAAAGCCCAATACTGGATTATCAACTTCTTCCTCCAGCAAATTCTCTACTCCCAAGGAAATTTCATCGTCAATCATTCTTGCAGGCCGCTAAAGCATAATAGGACTTCAATGATTGTTTTGACGAGTCTCAGTTGACTTCGTCGAGATTTCTGTTTCTCTGAGTTTGCATGTGTTTGTTTGCCTAGAAAATGATGTGTCAGGCAAAACTGCTTAAATGGGAAGGATGACGTACGATTTATTCTTTAGAGGAGCTGAAGAGGTATTGCAGTGCATCGGTGCATGCAACCTACTTGTGTTAGACATGTTACATATTTGTTAAGGATATGTTTGACGGCAACCCTAATACCTTACATGTTACATATTTGTTAAGGATATGTTTGACGGCAACCCCAATACCTTTGGGTTGAAATTGTGAATGCCGTTGGTTTTTTTTTTCCTCTGGTTTGATTGTTCTAAGTGTTTCTACCAGGTTGTGGCTTGAGGAATGGGTGTCAAGTGTCAAACTCCTTTGCAAGGACTCTTTGAAATATCCCTCGTTATTTGTTTTTCTGCTGCTTCAAGTTTGTAGCCTTTGCAAGAAGAGTTGTATTTCACTGCATTGCAATTTGCAATACATGTTTACTTTTTCACTTGCATGAAAAAGAAAGACTCCATTTACTAATCAGGAATTTACTGTCAAATTGATCAAGAAAACTGGATTCTACTTTAAAATGTGTATTTATACTAACTGCAGCGCGTTAATTCCCTTTCACAAGATTCTTTTGAAATAAGAGCATTGGCCTAAATATTTTCGAAATGCACAAGTTATGATAAAGCAATTATAATTATTTATAGCCGAGAGTGAGCATTACATATTTGCCTCTTTTAGTTTTTTTAATTGTGTTAGACATTTAATTGACATCTTTTTTTTTTCTTTTCGTCCGCTCTCAATTAGACTTTAAAAATGAAGCTGAGTTCTTCTCTATACACTTTAATTCTTCTCAATATTTATTACTTCCTCATCTCCGGTCACCCTTTCTTATCAACTAATGATAAATGATCATCTCTATTGTCCACTTTATATTCATGTTTTTTGAGACTTCGTCGTATACCTTTTGATGGGTTCAGTGAAATGGCTACTGATGGCCTGGTCGATTCCTTTGTTCCTCCATCAATGATACAACTTGCGCCAAAGATCAGATGAGGAAAGTCTAAATAGAGATCTCAATGCAATATTATGATTCTTATCAGACGGGAATCGTGCAACGCTCTGATTTCTTTACTTCACGTTTCGATGTTTGGAATTAGAAAGGAAGTTACATTCCTCTTATATTATTTTCAGTGGGTGATGCAGCAACGTTGATATCGATTTTATGAAGGTGTTCTTGAGCTGCATAGGACAGAGTTAGACCCAACTGAATTAAGAGAAGTAATAATGTTGGGAGCTATGAGCTTGGGAGGCCTTCGTCTCAGAAGGATTCTTGTTTGGCTGCTGGCTTTTCGTCCGTTTGCACTGGCGGTGCTGCTGGATTTGCTGGTTCACGCAAATCCTCATAATTTTTCATGTTTATTCTTATTTTCTTTTTTCTGCTAGAGTCTAGGCAGAAATGCTTTTATACTTATCGTCCATTTCTCAGTTGCAGATTGATAATAAATTCTTCGCGAGCTAATGGTTTTTATGACTTTTTATTGCATGCAGGAACCTGAAAGTTTCAGATGCTTTTCTTTCCCTGCCCAGAAGCTAACCAAGTTACCATCATAACATTTTCTTTAACATTATGGGTTGTATTTAGATAAGTAACCTTTAATAAAAAATACTCAGTTCTTAATTGACATATTAGTCCTACTCATGTATGAAAAATTCAAATTTTCGTTCCCAGAATCTAATTTAATCTGACTTCTTTATTGTATTCAAATCCATTCTGGAAGCATAAATCGAATATCATGGCTGTGCTGTACATTTGAACTTAGCTAATCAGTGAAAGTAAAGTGAAAATTTTGACACTGATGGAACATTCTTTTTATCATGTTTGCCTTCACATCTTATCTTCTAGAGAACTCTGAACAAAACTTGAGTGAAGAAGTAAAGTTCTTGTCAGCATTGGTGAGAATTTCATGCTATCGGCCTTCAAACATTGTGATTGAGATCTCATTTACAGACATTGAAGTTAGCATGTTCAGCGATGAATCAGTTTCCGAGGGACCTTTTCTTGTGACGAATCCAGGTTGTTTCGGTTGGGGTAGATGTGAGCTGTCACTGCCTAACATCAACACCACAGAAGACATTATTGGCCTGTCTTCTGGTCGTTCTTGAACACATAATAGGCCAACTTTGAGACACCTTAAAACCTCAGATAAAGGATATGAGCCTCCGATTGATTTATCAACTAGATCAAGGCCGTGACCTTCCTTCCATAGACTCCATGCCTGAAAGATATCACAACAATTCAATTATATGAAAAGATGAACATTTGGTCAAAGAATTAAGTTTCAGAAGCATACAAGTCCTAAAAGGTTTTCATGGCAATCCGAAACATAAACTCCTCTATTCCTCCTGCCACTAATGATTTCCAATAGCAAGACACCAAAGCTGAAAACATCCGATTTCACCGAGAAGACTCCATCCATGGCATATTCAGGAGACATATATCCACTGAAATTGGTAAGATAATTTAAAGCATTATAAGTTTTATGCACATCATGTTTGCAAGGCAACAATGAATTACTGATTAGACATAAAACTTACTATGTGCCAACAACTCTCCTAGTATTCGCTGCCGTCTCATCCCCACCGAAAATCCTTGCCATGCCAAAATCTGATATCTTTGGATTCATGTCATTGTCAAGGAGAATGTTGCTTGCCTTGAGGTCCCTGTGGATGATTCTAAATCTAGAATCTTGATGGAGATATACAAGGCCTCGTGCAATCCCTACTATGATATTAAAACGAGTTTGCCAATCCAATTGTTCGCTCTTTGTTTTATCTGAGGATAAAAGGCCATAATATTCGCTTTTAGATTCTGGGAACTAGTGACATATCAGATGAGGATACAGTGGTTATTTATTATACATTTGTTGCAAGAAGCTCCATCACTATTCTGAGCTAACCAGAGGAAAACAAATAGTTCTTTGCACTTAATTATGGTGATGTTTGTTAACATAAGGAAACAAAAATGTGTAAGAAAGGTAAACTAACCAAACAGGAAGACATTCAAACTATTGTTGTGCATGTACTCATAAATCAGTATCCTTTCCTCCCCATGGACGCAACTACCTAAAAGCCGAACAAGATTTCTGTGCTGAAGCTTTGCAATCAGCATCACTTCATTCCTGAACTCATCACTCCCCTGCACTGAACTCTTTGCTAACCTCTTAACTGCTATTTCTTGGCCATCCTTTAGTTGACCCTGCAATCAACCGTAAGCAATGTTTCATTGAACTTTTGGAATACAAAATTCTCAACATCTGTATTTACTATTAAATTGCCAACATCCAGGCAAAGGTTTAGTGCTAACTTAGCAACTGTACCTTGTATACAGGACCAAATCCACCCTCGCCAAGCTTGTTATATGCTGCAAAATGGTCAGTGGCTTCTATGATAGTGGGCAAATCAAATAAAGGAAGATCCAAATCCTTTGTGTCATTGTCTCCATCATTGTTGTAGGGTCCTGAGTAATATATGTTATCCAACATAGCTGAAATAAAGTAACAAAATCAGCATCTTCATACCAATCCATTTTCTTGCAGAATGTGAAAGTGAAATTGATTTTATTCTACCTCTTCTTTTCCTTTCCTTCTTTCTCTTGACGTGGAGACCAATCAGTGTACACACCAGAATTCCCGCTATGCAGCCAGCCAGGATAGCGACTGTGATGCCCCATCTGCTCCTTTTGGACTCCGACTCTGGAAAAAGCAGGGTTCATCAAATGAATGCACAGTAAATAAACCTCTTCTATTCGACACATTCAAACTATTATATGTTCATAGTTCAATGTTGTGATCATTTCGTATGTTTTCCTTGCTCTATCAGTGTCAACAAACAATTCTAAATATACAATACATTGAGATCGAAATACCATGACTTGAAACTGATTAACTGGAAGAACCAAGAGACAAAATAAAGCACAGAACAAAAATGCTCACCTAAATCGGCAGCAGCTTCTCTAATATAGAGGTCTTGTCCTCCATCAGTGTACACTCTAATACCAACAGGGTCCGTGGGCCAAATTATGCATCCAATTCCTGTACTGATGTTAGCACTGGCATAAGCTTTGCAGGAACAGTTGCTCAAGCACTTGGCCCTGCAAGCGTCCAGGGACAAGCTCAAGTCCACGGACGCCCGGGACGCGTCCGGCAGCTTCGCCTCGCTCACTACTCTGAATCCGTCCGTCCCGTTCGTGCAGTCCAACGCAGTCTTCCGCGTGCAGCCATCGGTTCCATCCCGCAGTTGCCAGTTGGAAGGATTCTTCGGCTCAAACCCCTTAGGACAGCTGCAGATTGGCCACTGGTTGGGGTCGCACACGCCGTACGGGCCGCACGGCGCGGCCGCGTCGCATTGGTCCTTGGGTGCGGACCAGAAGAGGTTCCAGATTTGCGTCTGTTCGATCCACACGAGTCCCTGCGACGTCCCCGACTGGTTCACGGTGAGCCTGAAGCGAATCGACGGGTCGAGCATCTTGATCGTGTAGTAGACCTCGTCGGTTCTCGCCACGAAGATGAACTCAAACATGTTCATGTTCGTCTGCTCGGGGACGCCGCTGAACCTGAGTCCATTCCACGGCCCCGAACGCCATAGCAATCGTGCGCCTGGCGCCCACAGGGTTATCTCCGGGTAACCTCGGATGTCCATGGCTACGACGTACTCGCCCCGCGAGGGGTTACTGGCGCTCGTCCAAGCCGTCAGGTTCCGGAATCCGGTCGTCGGGTTCCATCCAAACTTCATGCCCGGTAGCACCGTGTCAGTCGGGTGGTAGAAGCTCTGCCATGCGAAGCCGTCGGAATTGTCGCTGCTGCTGCTGGACTCTCTCACGACGAAGTTGCCATCGTCCAGCAGCTGGGCCACGGGATTGGACAATGTCTTCGTGCCCGAGGACGACCACACGACGGTTTTGTTCCCGTCGGAGACGACGAGCGTGCCGTTGGCGTCCAACGACAAGCTCCCTAAGCGGCCGGGGATCGGCTTGTCGCGGTTGGCGACCCACACGACGGTCTGTGCGGAGATGTTGTAGTACCATATGCCGACGTAGCGGTTGTCCGAGTTCACAGGGCTGAAGAAGCCAAGCTCGAAGCTTTGGTCTGCCGAGACCAAGGTGTCGCCGTCGGCGAGGGTTTGGTTCGGCGTCAAGGTGTCAACTACGCTGGAAGAGGCCACCAGAGCCTCGGACATGAAGAGGAGGAGGAGGAGGAGAAGGTAGAGGGGTGGCGGCATTTTGAGACCTGTCATGGCACCTGCGTCATAGGACCAGAAGAGTTGTAATAGTAATATAACTATCGTTAGCATTCTGATATAGGACGTCCTGCCACGGCGTTTAATTATGTGATAAGGTTTTTTTTTTTTCAAATTACAAAGGGAATAGGACAGGAAAAAAAGAAAAGATAAATTCTAAAATTTTGAATATATATATTCTTTTTTCTCAGTAAGATTTGAACTTGAAATGTCTCTGAGTAAGTGGGAGTGAAAAGTATATTATAATTTGATTGATTTATTCGAATTGAACATAATTTTTATTAAAATATTATTATTTTTATAATTGCAAAGATATTATTATGAATAATAATATATATATTGAACACTAATTTAAAGATTTTATTATTTTCTAAATGAAATTTATAATAAATGTTTAGGACTAATTTTTAAAAATATTTGCAGTACTTCGGTTTAAGCAGCCTGCCATTTTTTTTTTTTTGCATGGAAAACAATTCAAAGGTGAGAGGGACAGAAACGTGACAGAAACGTCAACGATGGACTCATGTCGTCATCATGGACTCCCATTTGATTTTGAACGTCTTGATGTTTTTTGGCATTTGAGCATCTTGGACCCCCATTTCCAATCAAATTTAATTTGACACGAAAAGCTTTTGGCATTTTTACTAACTATGATTTCAATTTATAACAATTTTTTAATTCATCCAACAAAACTCGAAGAAGCCATATTATTTATAAATTTAGATAAATGAATTGACTCAAAATAAAAAGAGCATGCATATATAGCATTAAAAAAAATAAGAAACAAACAAATTCAACCACCATAATAATGAAATAATAATAAAAGAAATCTACAACCGGTCGGTCATTGTGGGCGGAGTATGCACTTTTGTTCAAATAATCAGGGAAGGAATTGATTAGTGACGTCGATCAACTTTGCACAATAAAAAAGAAAAAAAAAACAAAATTCGAGCTTATATGGATGTTGTTGGCAGTGGCGTCGGCATGACATTGTTGAAATTAATGACCATCTCGGTCTAAAAAGTGATTGGACCAGAATAAAATAGATTGTTGTGCTCTTTTGTGCTGATAGTTCCCAAAATATGAGTAAAAGAAAGGGGATGGAAGGAAGCAAATTGCAATCAGAATCCTCTCTCTCTCTCTATATATATATGTGATCATGGTGTCATTCTAGGTTCACGTGTTTCCTTTAGGACGGCAAGACACATTTCATGCGAATCAAATATTGACACCATGCAGTCTTAGATAATTTTAAATTAAAAAAATAAGCATATATATATTCGATTATAAAAAAATTTCTTCCTTTGCTAAGCTATCTTTTTTTTTACCCCCATGGAAGCCAAGCTATTTCAAACAAATGGGAGAATGGGAGTACATTGCAAATCTGATTAGCTTACTGTATTCTGTATATATCTCTTTGACGCTTCTTGTTCTCGGAATTAAGAATTTTAGGAGATTCCAAATGATTAATTACTTTGTATAACCTGTAATTCAGTTTCCTCGCATGGGATCTTCCAGTTCCAACAGAGTTAGTCATTTATTAAATAGTAAAATAATAATTATTTTTATGCATATATATCAATATGTTGTTTTGAAATCACTAAATGCACAACTTTTAATTTTTCGTGTGAAACGCGTGTTAAGCGATTTTACACATATTTTTTTCATTAATAATTTAGAGGATCATTATAATATAAAATAATTTTATAACGTAAAAAGTTATAAAAATTGAGTGTATATATATATATTATATATGTATGAATGGATGGATGTATATCGTGGATCCACTCGCATGAGTGGCTCTGAATATGTGTAACACGGTACCCACTAAAACTCAATTTATTCATATATATGTATATATTAAGGCATTACTCATTTAAACTCAATTTATCCATACATTAATACATATGTATATTATATTAAAAATAAGACTTGATCACCAACCCGACCCGATTCGAATCGATTCGGTTCAAATCAAATTATTGAATTCACGAGTCGATCCGACTCTAATCCGACCCGATTCAGTCGGGTCGAATCAAGTGAACACTCTACATACATATGTATATTATATTGAAAACAACTTAAAATTTGTGATTGTACGCATCTTTGGGCTTATTGGGGCCTTCATAACTTCTGCCATAACCTTAAAAAAGAATTTTGTCTCTAAAAGACACAATGGGGCTGTATCAGAACGAAACTAGGCCTTGTTCTGATCTATGCATTCAAATAGTACAAGAACAAGATTTAACATGTCAAATGCAAATCATTTGCATTTTTGTTCTTTGTCGATGTTTTGAAATTTAAAAAAGCAGAAATAAAATGTTCCAACTCATGCTAACAATAGCTGAAGAATTTGAAAAGTGGAAAGAATAAATTTGTTATTATACACAAAAATGTTCTAATTCCAGAGATTCATTAACTCTATTCCAAACTACCGCAATAAGTTTTTTAAAAATGACTTTAAACATTTTGTTTTGGACGTTTTTCCTTGGTAAGCCTGAAACATTTCATTTGGGATTTCAATCAATCTGTCAATTCTAATAATTTGCATATTGGATTCTCCAACCTGGCTCGAAGCCCTATGAGGCGCTGGGTGAACTAGTAAGATGTCAATATTTCAATATTCATTAACCTCTAAATTTAATATAAAAAGAATGTGGAATTCAAATTTTTATGAATATAAAAATAAATTTATTAGAAATCTCACTTGTGACGGTATGCTCCTCATTCTAAAATAGTATGATTTGTGCACATAATTATTAGCGTCATCTGATGATCGACGTCACTTTTCAAACACTCGGATGGCAACTGAAAAAAAAATTAAACAACATTAAGAGACTTGATAAACTGACCTTGATAAATCCCTTTGACAAAAAAGATGAATAAAAAAAATACATTTTAGGATCATTTTTAATACAATAAAGTCCATCCATTCCAAGTCCAACTAGGATCTGATCGAAAGAAATCATACATCCCATTTTCTATTTATAAATATTTTATTTATATCATTATTCCATAAATTTTTATTTTATTGATATGATATTTTCTTATAATTTAACTTTCTTATATCATATTATGAAATTCTTATTTTATATTTTTTAAATTTTGATGTTATGTTTTACATTTAGTTATAAACTTACTATATTATTAATTTAAATGAATTAACTCATTGATTAAAAAACAAAGTAGGGTGCTGGAAAAATTATTATTGATTTTTAATTTTAAAATTGATCCAAAAATTTCTTTCTTAGGTGAACAGGTCGTCCCATCTTTTTTCTTACATTATTATTTTTCTTGCAATGCAGAGAAAATCCGGCCACATGAGTAGTTATGAAAAGGATAAGAATTATAATAGTATTGGATTTGTTGTTCAACAAGAATAAATAATAATAGTAATTATTATTCTTTCGTAAAGAATAAGAAAAAATATTATTAGATAATTTTTTTATTTTTTATATTTATTTCTTGAATAAAAATAAAATAATAAACTTATTCCATGTTTTCAAGTGAATTACTAATTCAAAATAAAGTGCATTACATAAGTAGTAAATGATTTGACCGGATCGTCTATTCATCTCATGTCCATTTTTTTGTGTTCGTCATTAGGAAAGGCTCTTCTAAAGAAAGATTTTGAACATATTTGCCCTTTTTTAACTTTTAACAAGACAAGGTATAAAAAAAGTTGTAGATGCCAATCTTATCACCAATGCCTCAAAAAGCGAATTCTACAATCAAAATTAAAATAAAACTTCTGCTTCTTCACACCAGAGCAACTTCTTCGTCTTTATTTAAGTATAAGATAGCAACGTACTTTTTTGACAGCCAATGAGGTATCATTTTTTAAATATCCCTTTTTTATGTTGCTCTAGAACAGTTAAAGAAAATGATTCATCTTATTTTTTTCTTTTACATTCATATATTGTTTTCTAGAGAACTTTCGCTTCAAACATTCCGATTTTTTTATAGTGTAAAATTCATGAATTTCTTTATTTTTGTGCTAAAAGAAAAAAAAAAAGATTAGATCATTTATATGAAAGTGCGAGATGTTTTTAAGAATAATGAAAATTATCAAGTTAAAAAATTCCTGTTGTTATGAGAACAAACTCATTAGTGGCTTTAAATTACACATTTACGTTGGCATTAGTCACTTAATGCTTTTACTCAAGTGTAGCTACTAGAAATATGTTTTGTCTATTCATGAATTTTTGTGTTCATAGCATTTTGATTTCATCTTGTTAAACGTAGAATGAATAATATTTATCTTATACACTCTCATATTAATTTTCCAGGAGAGATAACTTCCTTTCCTTTTAAAGATCAAGAATATTTAAAGCACGGATGAACAATTTGAACATGACCAAGTTGAGTATGAGTTATCTTCCTTATCAATGAAAAAAATATAATGCTAGACAAAAACTAACTCCGCCTATGTTTTATAGCCGGTCCCAAGCCCGGATAAAGGAGGAGGGTTGTGTTAGGCCCCGACAGCCAGCGTAAAACTCTGTCGAATCGCATGAACATGAATCAACGAATGCGGAATGACGTCGTATGATCCATGTAGCCGACCCCACGTAGTGGGATAAGGCTTTGTTGTTGTTGTTGTTGCTAGACAAGAACTAATTGATCGTGTTCGAACTATATGTATCCTAGTGATTACAAGGTCAAAGAAAGATGCATATGTTATAATTGGTTGTGATAGAGGAGGAAACTATCGATATTGGATTAATGTTTCTGTTGGGCTCGTTATTGTTATGCGTCCGACAACGAATAGGAGAAAAGATGAAATTAAAATTGGTTTGGAAAACCAATCGGAGTTGAGGTGCGAACCAAATTGAAGTAGATGTCTACAAACCACCATCCCTTGAAGCTATAAAAGGATGATGACTACAGTCGTGAAGAGATGCGCGACTGACCAGAACGAAAACCACCGAGAGAGAGAGAAAAAGAGAAGAGAGAGAAGAGATCATATATTATTTCTCAGCAATCTTCTTATCTATTCCTCATATTCCTGTGAGATTGTTCTAACTTTTATCCTCAGTTTCGAGAGACTTTTATTTTATGGCATCCAAGATTAATTCTTGAGATTATTATTGTATTCCTCTGCATAGTTCAGAGAAGATATTTTATAACATACTATTATTTTATAGTAGAAGATCTGTTGCTTACTCCCGTGATTTTTTCCTCTTATGTTGAGAGGTTTTTCACGTTAATCCTTTGCGTCTTTGATAATTTAATTCCTTTATATTATTATCATCATCCCATTATTATTGTGCGCATTAAAAAGGAAAAAGAAGATAATGCCGCAACTATCAGTTCAGCCTTTTTTTCCCAATAGTAGTATCAGAGTCTGGTCAAGAAGCACACATTATAATGAAGGACAATAATGCCCTAGTTGGATGCCTGTGCTCACAGGTACAAATTATTCTATCTGAAAACCTCGAACGAAGGACTACTTAAAATTGTAGGGACCTTTATGATGCAATCGAAGGTGATGTTGCGAAGCCCGATGACATGGATGTTAAAAAGTGGAGGAGGATTAAGACCAAGACAATCGTACAAATCCGACAATGGGTCGACGATAAGGTGTTTATCATATCACAAATATCGATGAACCTGACGAAGTGGGGAAAAAATTGCAAGAAATATATGAACGCAAATCGCTGCAGAATAAAGTATTATTGATGAAGAAACTTGTTAACCTGAAGTACAAGGATGGTCATTCTGTTGCAGAACATTTTGGCAACTTTCAAGAATTAATTAACAAGTTGTCCTCAGTAAAGATCGTGTTTGAAGATAAGATCCAAGCACTATTACTGTTGAGTTCATTACTTGATAGTTGGGAAACACTCGTTATCTCTCTGAACAACTTTGCTCCAGGTGGACAACTATCTTTAGAAACTATCAAGAATAGTTTGTTCAATGAAGAAACGAGAAGACAAGAGCAGAATCTCAACAATAAATCAGAGGCATTCATCGTGGAAGATCGTGGGAGAAACAAATAGAGAAACTCTCACAGCCACGATAGATCAATGTTAAAAGGCAAGTCGAAGTCCAAAAAAGAGGTCACATGTTATCATTGTGGCAAGCCAGGACACTTCAAGAAGGAGTGCAAAAAGTTAAAGCGTGATCAGTCACATGAAGAGTCTGAAGATGCTGAAAAAGAAAAGAAAGGTAGTGGTGGAAACAACGTTGCGGTGGCTACATCAGATTATGTATACTTTCTTACTCAAAAAGAGAAAGAAGATGATGTTAATGTTATGAGTCAAGATTCAATTTGGATCTTAAACACTGCAGCTTTGTTTCATGTTACCCCTCGTAGAGATGTATTCTCAACATATAAAGAGGGAACATTCGGGTCAGTAAAGATGGAGAACAAGTCAGAGTCCCAAAATGCTGGCGTTGGAAACATCCAGTGGAAGACCAATACATGATGCAAGATTGTGCTCAAAGATGTGAGGCATGTACCAGAGATTCGTCTCAATCTAATTTTAGTTGGAAAATTAGATGACGACGGCCATGAGAACAACTTCAAAGGGGGAGGGTGAAAAGTCAAGCGATGTTCAATCCTACTGGCGAAAGAAAACAAAGATGGTACACTCTATAAGACTGAAGCACAACACTGCATTGAGGAAATAAACATAACTCAAGAGATGTCATCCTCTGAATTATGGCGCAAATGGCTTGGTCACATAGGTGAGAAAGGACTTTAGATATTGACTCAACGAAATTTGCTACCAGGTGTGAAAGAAACTTCACTTGACGTATGTGTTCACTGTTTGGCTGATAAGACTAGAGTTACATTTAATAGAACTTCTTTATCTAGAAGTTCACACGTACTTGATTTGGTGCATACTGATGTCTGTTATATGAAGGATAAAATTCTAGGTGGTGTTCTTTATTTTGTTACATTTATTGATGATCATTCTAGAGGAGTCTGGGCTTTTCCTATAGCGCAAAAAAAGCAGGTGTTGACAGAGTTCAAGAAGTTTCATGCCAAAGTCGAAAGAGAAACTGATAAGAAGTTCAAGTGTATTCGAGCAGATAATGACGACGAATACAGATCACCTTTTGAAGAATATTGCAACACCTATGGCATCAAGCTTGAGAAAACAGTTTCCAAGTCTCCTCAGCAAAATGGTGTTGGTGAGACAATGAACAGCACAATCGAGAAACGTGTCAGATGTATGCTTCTACATGCTAAGCTATCGAAAGGATTTTGGGGTGAAGCAATAATGATTGCAGTTGAACTGATCAACCACTCACCATCAGTACCTCTTGATAGTGACACACCTCTGAAAGTTTGGTCAGGGAAGGATGTTTCGTACAAACATCTCAGAGTGTTCGGCTGCCGAGCCTTTGTTCACATCTCAAGTGATGAGCAGTCAAAACTTGACAGCAAATCGAAAGAATGTATCTTCCTCAGATATGGAGATGAAGAATTTGGCTACAGACTTTGGGATCCTGTTAATTGGAAGGTTATCAGAAATAGAGATGTTGTGTTCATGAAACACCAAACCATTGAAGATCTATCGAAAGACAAAGAACCAACTATCTTCACTGATTATCTAGCTGATCAGAGTTTAGTTAACGCACCGATAGAAGATGACATTGCGTTAGAAACTGATCAAGATGACAGTAGCAGTGATAACAGCTCACATAATTCAGATATACCTTCGGATAGTCAAGACAGTGATGATGAGCCACATGTCGAGCATGATGCACCAGTACAAGAGCCTCAGATGAGAAGGTCGAACAAACAAAGACAAGAGTCAAAGTGGTACTCCCCGACAGAGTACATGTTATTAATTGAAGGGGGAGAACCAGTATGTTATCAAGAAGTCTTGTCATATGAGCAGAAAGATGAGTGGATGAAAACTATGCAGAACGAGATGCAATCTTTGTATGAGAACAACACTTACAAATTGGTGAAGTTTTCTAAAGAGAAGAGGGCACTCAAGAACAAGTGGGTGATTCGACTGAAGAGTGAAGAGAATAATCCACACCCAAGATATAAGGCAATGTTAGTTGTTAAGGGGTTCAGTCAGAAGAAAGGAATTGATTTTGACGAGATATTTTCGTCGGTGGTCAAAATGTCATCAATTCGAGTGGTTCTTGAATTAGCTGCTACCAAGGACCTGGAAGTTCAACGGATAGACGTCAAGACAACTTTTCTTCATGGTGACTTGGAAGAAGAAATTTACATGGAACGGTTTCCAAGAGAAAGGAAAAAAAAAACCTGGTGTGTAAATTACAGAAAAGCTTATATGGACTCAAACAGGCACCTCGTCAGTAGTACAAAAAGTTTTGAGTCGTTCATGACGTAGCAAGGATACAATAAGACAAGATCAGATTATTGTGTCTTCGTGAAATATTTTTCACATGATGATTTTATTATCCTGTTGTTATATGTTGATGACACGCCTATTGTAGGTTAGGATAAAAGTAAGATTGACAAGTTAAAATAAGATCTGAGTCAATGCTTTTCTATGAAAGACCTAGGCATAATAAAGAATATCCTTGGCATGAGGATCACTTGTGACCGAGAGCAGCGCAAGCTATGGTTATCCCAAAAAACGTACATCGATAAAGCCTTGGAGAGGTTCAACATGAAGAACGCAAAGACAATTACATTGCCACTTGCAGGTCACTTCAAGTTGAGTTCTAGACAGTGTCCGAGGAGCATAATAGAGAAGCAGAAAATGAAGAACGTCCCATACGCATATGCAGTTGGCAGTCTGATGTATGCAATGGTTTGCACAAGGCCAGATATAACATATGCAATTGGTGTGGTGAGTTGATTTCGATCAAATCCTGGTAGAGAGCATTGGGATGCAGTCAAGTGGATTCTCAGATATCTTCGAGGCACGTCTAAGATATGTTTGTGTTTTAAAAATGCTGAGCCAGTATTAGAAGGTTTTACTAACTCTGACATGGCAGGAGACATTGATAGTCGAAAGTCAACTTCTGGTTACTTGATGACATTCGCAGGAGCAGCAGTCTCATGACAATTCAAGTTACAAAAGCGTGTTGCACTATCAATGACTGAAGCAGAATATATCGTAGCTATTGAAGCAGGCAAGAAAATTCTGTGGATGAAATAATTTCTAAGGGATTTAGGTTTGACGTAGGAGAAGTATATTATCCACTACGATAATCAGAGTGTGATACATCTAAGTAAGCATTCTAGTTTCCACTCTAAGTCTAAGCACATTGATGTCCGATATCACTGGATTCATGACGAAACGAAGAAGAAGAAATTCTGTCTTCGAAAGATCCATACTGACAAGAATACATCAAATATGATGACAAAGCCTCTACCAAGAGAGAAGACCGAGTTCTGCAGGGAGCATGCAGGCTTGGTGGATTCCTTCGCATAAACAAGAAGGGGGAGTTTGTTGGGCTCGTTATTATTATGCATCCGACAACGAATAGGAGAAAAGATGAAATTGAAATTGGTTTGGAAAACCAATCGGAGTTGAGGTGCGAACCGAATTGAAGTGGGTGTCTACAAACCACCATCCCTTGAAGCTATAAAAGGATGATGACTACAGCCGTGAAGAGATGCGCGACTGACCAGAACGAAAGCCACCGAGAGAGAGAAAAAGATAAGAGAGAGAAAAGATCAGACATTATTTCTTAGCAGCCTTTTCATCTATTCCTCATATTCCAGTGAGATCGTTCTAACTTCTATCCTCAGTTTCGAGAGACTTTTATTCAATGGCATTCAAGATTAATTCTTGAGATTATTATTGTATTCCTCTACGTAGTTCAGAGAAGATATTTTGTAACCTACTATTATTTCATAGTAGAAGATCTGCTGCTTGCTCCTGTGATTTTTTTCCTCTCACGTTGAGAGGTTTTCCACGTTAATCCTTTGCATCTTTGGTCTGATTTAATTCCTTTATATTATTATCATCATCCCATTATTAATGCGCGCATTAAAAGGGAAAAATAAGATAATTCCGCAACTATCAGTTCATCATTTTTTCCCCAATAGTTTCTATAGAAGAAAGAAAAAGAAAAATGTTTCCTAGACTTATAAATTGTCCATTTGAAGCTTTGTGAAAAAGAAAAAGGATGACTTGTGAATAATTGAGATAAAACATCTTGTATAATCATGAATCAGAAAACATGATTGGACATTCAATTTGTTGTCGTTTTTTAAAAGAAGAGGTTACACTCATTAAAGAGATGAAAATAGTTGATAATTCCACATGTCAATTACTTTTTTCACTTTGTCAAGAGAATCCAAATCTTAAAGCTATATCCACAAATGTATACAATGCAAAAACAAAAAAATACAAAGGAGAGTTTGGTGGGTTTGGGAAAGGGACTTCTTATATAATGTGAGGTATGATGAAGATGGCCATTTGACTCATTTTTTTTTCTCATCTAACTTCAATCATGCTAACTAGAAATTATTTGGCTATCTTCGTGATGGACTGCAAGTATAAAAGTATTAAGTATAAAATGTTGTTGCTTGATATCATTGGAGTTACAAGTATTAATATATCATTTTACTCTTGTTTCATCTTTTTACAAAAGGATGAAGAAGAAGATTACATATGGGCTTTAGAGATTCTTAGAAAGATATTACATTGAAATTCATCCTTTGATAATTGTACTGGATAGGGACTTGGCCTTGATGAATGCTATTCGAGTTGTGTTTTTGGGAATAAAAATCATTTTATGCATATGGCATATTGAAAAAATATTTTAGCACATTGCAAATGTCATTTCGAAAAGGATGAAGATTGTATTATGTTTTTGTCTACTTGGAATAGTGTGATACAATCTTTCGATGAGAACTCATTTAATCAAGTATGGCACAACTTTGAAGAACGATATATTAAGAAAATGTAGGTTCTTTGCTATTGTAGAAACACATGGCTTCCATTTAAGGAGTACTTTGTTTATACATGGACAGAACAATTTATGCAATTTGATAAATTATAATCATGTTACGTCAAGAATCGAAGGAGGAAATGCAATTGTAAAAAGTTATCTTCAAGTATCAATTGGAAATTTTTGGGATGTCAAAAATAAAAATTTGTTTTTCTATTGAAAATCAATTTCGTGAAATCAAGGCCAAACATTTTAGTAAATGGATACATGTCCCGTATTAATTTCATATTCCTTTTTCAAAGATATTGTGACTTGCATATCTATATTTGCATTGAATCTACTATTCAAACAATATGATCTAGCTTCCTCTGTCTCCATGTAATGGTCATTTTTCAAGGACAATGGGTCTTCCTTGTGCACACATGATGAGGATGATAGAAAATGATGCCTTACAACTTGATCGTATACACACTCATTGGAGGATTGATAACAAATCTTTTTTGACATTAGTGATAGGTTGGATGATCAAGAAGCACAATTCAAAAGCATTATCCAAAGGTTGCAAGAGCTTTATCAACAAGCAACTTTTTATAAGAAAGAACATATTCAAAGACAAATATCCCAATATGTAAACGGATAATCTCTTTTGCTTCTTGAATCAATTATTCAACCACATAAGGGATGCTCAACAAGCTCAAAGAAAAGAAAAGGATCTATCTCCATAAGATGTGATCCTTCAAGATTTGAATTAGTGAAAAAGTAAGAAAATGTTGCATGTGCAAATGTGAGGATCATAATAAAAGCACTAGTCCAAAAAGAAACAATGTAAGAAATATAAATTTAGATGACATAGATAATCAAGTTGAGAAGGAAGGACAATGAATATTATAGATTTGAATTTGACTCCATATTCACCCACCAACCTCATATACCTATCACAATTTGGTATGTTACATTTGCATATTAACTTATTTTCTTATGATGTTTATATAACTATTCTTTTGGGTATGCACAAGGTTATAAGAACTTTTAACCACATTTTCTTTGTTATTTTGTAGGAAATTTTAAAGTAATGAAACTTCTTGGTTGGTTTTGAGTTATAATAAGTTTGAATCTTGGACGATAGTGGAAGGGGAAAGAAGATTTTTGTTGCAAGGAACATATTTCTTATATTTTGATTTGTGATATGCTGATGACATATCATTTGGATGTAGTTAACTAAAGATCTTGTGTTCTAATTATTTGAATGTTGTAATGTGTTCTAGAACTATTTTGGATTGTTGGAATGAGTTTAATTCTTATAGTTATTGAGTTTATATTGATAAACCACCTGCAAGATTTAATTCTTTAAATGGACCTTTAGATTATACATTTCATGTTATGTGATTGATGTTTCAACTTATATACTTGAATGCATTTTTTAAAAGAATTTAATGGTTGTCCACCTCATTTTAAAGGGCTGGACGTTCCCCTTGATCGGAGACCCTCTGATCAAGATCCGAGCAGAGTTCGAAGACATGGTTCAACACCGGTTCAGATGGCAACATCGGTAGTTCAACGTTCAGCAAGGTGACCATTTAACATTTTGTGCCTTAGGAGTGACCTCCACGAGCTGAGAGTGACAAGAGCGTCGGAAGGATGTCATCGTGGAAGGCGCCGAATGACAGTGGGTTGCATTGGGCGAGCACAACCATGGTGTGGACAATGAAAACCTTGTTGCCAGTAGAACTCAGGGAGGCGAAGATTGTGGAATACACATTCTGCATAGCCAGGAGGAGTTGGGAGGTGAGGGACCTCATTGTCGATAGCTATGATGGATATGTTGGTGGTGGGAATGATGGGAAGGACGTTGGTGGACCTCGTTTGATAGCTGCTCCATGGTTGTTGCACTTGTGCTCGCCATTGCATCGCTCACTTGGTCGCCACTCATCGTCGCCCCGACTTGAACTCGTCTGGTCACCCATGCCCTCTTGATCTATCATCTTGTAGGTGAAGCTGGTGGGCGCCTGCTCGCAGACTTCGCACATCTAAATTTTTATCCATTTAGACCATGGTTCCTTACTTCGACAAGGTGCAAATATCCAAATTTCACCCTTTTAGATACTTTTTCATACCCATTGCCAATACCGATACTAAGCAACAGTCACAAATTTATATTTATTTTTTATGATATTATGCATGGATCAAATATATCATGGCCAATTCGTCAAAAGATTCTTCTACAATGGACTCTGACAAAGGCCTTTCTCCTCATTTAAAAATGGTCTAGAGTTTTTTATGTTTTCTTTCTTACTTCGAAAGTAGTTGCTTCAGCTTCAGCCACGTGAATTTTTTTATCCTGCATTATTTCTAGTATGGAATGAATCAATCATATCTTTTTGGACAAAAACGGGAATATTGTTTCTCCATTGATCAAGAATTCTAGAACCGTCAATGATTGGAGAACCTGCAGATCCATTTGCAACTCATTTGGAAATTTTACCTACTATCATAGTATATTCATGTGGCACATTCTTAAACTTTGCACATGTAATATATGTTCCTTCTATTTCTCCAAGTCTTCCGCTTATCTTTGAATCGAGTTGCGTTGTACCTAAACTAAAAAGAAGAAAAAATAAAGATTTTATTTATTTTGATAGATCATGGAGGAATCTAGACGCGCTTGTGCGGGACGTTAGCTTTTTGGCGTCGTGCACGCTCATGTCGCAGGCCCCACAAAGGTACATCGTGTTTGCATGACAAAAGAGCAGTGCCGCTGCAGCCTTGCTGGAGTCGCACCTCCTCTGCCTCCACCCAAACCAGGTGATGAACCACATCTTCAAATGTCGAACCAATTGCTGAACTGTGCCTTTAAATGGGGTGGACGCCCGTTAAATTCTTTTAAAAATCATGTAGTTGCCAAGTTTATTTTTTATTAATAAATATTTTGTAGATAAGTTCTCTTAATTAATTAGATTGTGTAATAAAAATATACACTACAAGTTGGTTCAATTTTTTATTTTGTGCTGGCTACTATTAAAAATTGGAGAAAAATTTAGAGCAATTTCAAAATCTATGCATTCAGAATTATTTTACTTGTCATTTAATATAGAGCTGCATTTTATAATCTCCAATACAACATGATTAAATATATTATAATATACTGATTTGAATGTAAAAAGAGATGAAGGATAAATGTGTCCAAAATATTTTTTTAGGACCGGCAGCAGATAAAGTTGAAGTGCCTTACAAGCTTCCTTTTCGTTATTCACCTCTTGCAATGCTCCGAAATTCGACCTCGTCACGTGGCGAAATATTTTTTCGGTCGTTACTTTCTTCGATATTTTTTTGACTCTTTCATTGACTCGAATGGTCAAGAAAGTGACATGTAAGCAAAATACTTAATAAATAAAATAATACAACAATAAAATAAAATGGGAAACCTAAATATATAAAGGTACATCCAAATGTATCAACATAAGGCATATAAAAGTCCATGCCATAGTACAATAATAATAGGTCCCATGATAGTCCAAATACAACTCGATATAAAAGAAAAGACTCCATCTAAACTCTATGATAACCATGTGCACATGTCCTGATACGTTAAATTTGTAACAAATAAATTTTCTAGCAAGTGCACTAGTTGTATCAAGTAATAAAGAGAATAGAGTGTCGAATCCATGAGGAACTAGTTAAATCTAATATATCCTAATAATCCATTAAGAGAAGAAATGGTGTTGTGATATGAAAATAGAAAATAAAGATATAGAAAATTTAAATAACAAAAAATAAAATAAATTGATGTTGAGCCTAAGGATTATGAATAATTAATGATGATGATTAATTAACATGAATCACGATGATGATTGCATTATAACAATGATAAATAGATTCAATTTTTGAGACGGATTATGATTACTTAAATTAAGTAAATCAAATTATCTTAACTCTCACAAAACTTAGTATCACAAACGTTGAGTTAATCTTAAAGGCATTAAGATGCATTAAGTTGTAAGTCCTAAACTAATAGTTATCCTCGTTGGGTAAAAACTGATAGACCGTACAAAATCTAGTACAAATGATGAGTTACTAATTTCGTGTTATGATTGCTTCAACTTCAAGTTAAAAATTAATTCGCTGAGAATTATCAAATCTTAAAACTAACCACTCCACACCTGGTTTGTAGTCTTACATCATAATATAATAATCTTAGTAAAAAGCATTAAGCATAGCAATCATAATAAAAAGAAAATGAAATAACTATATTAATCCAAATCTAACAAATAGTTCACGCAGTTTTCTCGAAAAGATTAATAATCTCTATTACATAAATAATTAGGAACAAAAGTATGGGTAAAGAGCATCTAAAAATTGATTAGAAGACTGAATTCTTGCTTTCGGTGATCTCTGGATCGCTGCAAAACACAAACAAAATACAAACGATGAGTTGCTCTGCAGATTCTCTCGAAAATTCCTCTTCGAGCTTGAAATTTGTTCTCGATGACACACGGCTCTCAGGTCTCAAGTACCTTCAAGCACCATAAACACCCATATTTCTTTCTCCTAGGGCCTATACTTATAGCCTCCAGGGGTCGTAAGGATTTTCATAAAGTTTCGATTTGATTTGAAATATTTTCATGTTAAAACAAGTAAATTTAGAATAGACTTTGATAGGTCTTTAAAACCATCAAATACTCTTTCAAATCTGAGTAAATATATTTCCTAATCATTCCAGAAGCTTAGGATAAAATTTGAGTTCGATCTAGACTTAAAATTCTGAAGAAAATTTGAAAAAATATCGACAACAGCCTTCGTAACGGCCTGTAAACACTTCATAATGGCCCTAATAGTGCTTTTCACGGCCCGTAACATTGATTTCACGGCCGTAACAGTGTACAAATTGAAATAGAATTGTGATTTTAACGCCCCCTAATATCTTGTTCACGACCCGTAACTCGGGCAAAATTTCTGGACGAAACTGTGGATTTTAATAGGTTGTAACATGTTGTTCACACCCCTGCTATTACAGTCATATAATGGCCCCTTATATTCAACTCAGCCCTAGCGACCTTCACTGATTTTCACTTTCTGACTCTATTTTAACTTCGATTTAAGTGTCATTTATTTCTATGACTTCCTAAGTCTTTTTCTGCAATAAAACATGTAATTTAGGTAGATTTCTATTTTTATAAAATTAAAGCAAATAAGGGCATAAAATGATGCATGCTATATGAAAATGAATCAAAATGTGATTAAATGAATGGCTAATTATATGTTATATTTTGGATGCATCAGTCACCAAACTATAGTCACCGCACACATATCAATGACTCACAACCATCATCAAGTACCTGTGGGGATCACACAGGGGAGCAAACTCCATCGTTAGCATAAAGCTAAGTATGAGTTCGTGTAATTAGTTCCATCATAGTAAGCAAGAGGTAATTATGGAATTCAAGTATAAGAATGAATCATAATAGAAGAGTCAAAAAAGAAATCTTCGTGCCTTTTCGTTTTCTTTCTTTTTCATAT
Organism: Pontederia crassipes; assembly: GCA_030549335.1. Classification (NCBI taxonomy): domain Eukaryota; kingdom Viridiplantae; phylum Streptophyta; class Magnoliopsida; order Commelinales; family Pontederiaceae; genus Pontederia; species Pontederia crassipes. The sequence goes on along the minus strand of CM060189.1, from coordinate 24,829,875 downwards.
TTGTGTTTATGTTCATTCTTTATATTCATCGTTCATATTCATGGTTCTTGTTTATATTCATGTTCATAAGGACAAAGTCGTTTCATTCATCTTTTGACCATTCATGTTCTTTCATCATATTCATAAATTAGGAGAGCTCTCCACTTTTAGGAAAATACCATCGCAGGCACATAAATGTGCAACTATCTAGATCATTATGGGCCAACGGAGGATGAGTGGCCTGGCCAGTCCCGACGGATAAGATGTGTAGGATTGAAAGCACCAAGAGGAGGTGGGGGGTGGGGGGGGGGTGGGTTGGAATTAGTGTATAAAAATAGTAACAGAAAAGTCGTAAAAGCCAATTTTTAGAAAATACGATCACAAGCAAGTAAAAGACAAGTAAAGAATCAAAACTAAAGAAGGCATAATATATTGATGAGGTTTGGCCCAACTCCTTAGCCTACGTCCCTGCTCCGACTTCTCGACTTCGAGGCCGTCGAAGATTCACTAGCTTTCTCTTTTCTTGTAGAGAGAGAATCCCTTTCTACACTAAAATGCCTTCTTCTTTGCTCAAGAGGTAAGGCACATCTCTTCTTACAATGAGCTCTCAAACTTTCTAAATAAGAATACAAGAATTCTCTCAAATTCTCTCTTCTTACAAAGAATATTTACACTTAGAAACTAGAAGAATGATGGGATGATTTGTAAGATTAGGCTCAAAGAAATTCTTTGGAGTTGAAGTAAGCTTTTAGAATGATTTGTCTTGCTTAGATATTTTGAATTTCTTTTATAGGCTTCTCTTGAAAATATGGTCATTGTAAATCAATTTGAAAAGTATTGTACTGTCACATCTAAAATAGTCGACCGTTTTAGTTTCGGTCATCCATTTTGAACAAAACGGTCGATGGTTACTATTTCGGTCATCCATTTTATGTACGAAACTAGCCTTTGCATTTGTCTTTTTTGCGCAGTTATTCATTGATGGTAGTCCGTAGAAAGATTTAGCCGTTGTTGTTGCCTTTGCTCCCATAACGGTCGACCGAAAGTGATTCGGTCGTCCGTTTTAGAAATGTTCACGTTCTCTGTAATCTCCGGTCATTCGTGCAGTGACTTCGGTTGTCCAATTTCCACATTTTTATTCTTTGTTATTCAGAACGGTCGATCGTTAGAGTTTCGATAGTTCGATTTAGAAATATCCGCGCTCTCTATAATTAGTGATCGTTCCAACTCTGTTTTGGTCGTCCATTACCTGTCAAAATGAATGCCCGATAGAGTTTCAGTCATCCATTTTGTCATCGATAGCCTGATAGACATGCTCTCTTTTATACATAACATTTTGTATCGTTATGGAAATGAGATGATTTTTTATTTTATGGTAAAAATAATAAAATTATCTACAACTTTGATATTCATCATTCATTCAAAATTCAAGATATCATAGTCAAATATTCAATCAAACTTCAGTGCATAAAGTTGTCAATTTAAACTTTTTAGACCTTACTCTTTTATGCATATCTTTTCATACAACCATTCAAATGAGGTAATTTTTTATTATATGGGAATATAACAGAATTCTCTACAACTATGATATTCATCATTCGTTCTAAAATCTAATGAGATCATAGTCCAATATTAATTCAAAGTTCAGTACACAAAGTTGACAATTTTAAATGAAACATTTTAGACATTTACTCTTTTATACGTAACATTTCATACCAATATCCAAATGAGATGATATTTGATTCTATGAAAAGATAACAACTTATTTACAACTTTCATGCTCATCGCTTATCCCAAATCGGTTGATAAAGTAATCAAATATTAAATACAAGTTCAGCACATAAAAATATCAACTTCAAATAGAACTTGTCGACCTTCACTCTTTTTGGCGTAACGTTTTATACAATTGTCCAAATGAGGTGATTCTTAAAGAAGATTATATATAATTTTATATTCTCTTTATCCAAATTTCATGATGGAATACTCAAATATTAATTGCAAGTTTAGTACATAAAAATATCAACTTCAATTTGAACTTTTCAAGCTTCACTTGTTTAAACATAACATTTTATGTGATTGTCCCAATGAGGTGATTCTTAATTTTTTATAAAGATAAGAAAGTCATCTATAAATTTTATATTCACTTCTTAATGTAAATCTCATGGGAACGTAGAAAATATTAATTGAAGATTTAGCGCATGAAATAACTCATTTCTATTTAAACTTTTTCGACATTTTAAATATAACTCCATTTCTTTTGAGGTTTGTATCATCAAAATATAATTATATAGGGGATAAAAACTTTGCTCCAACAAGATGATCTCGTGTGAAGCGAAAACATCTGAAAGAAAAAAATTCCATCTAGACAGGGCAAATGATAATCCTCCATCATGTCTTATAAGTCATGGACTTATTTTTTTATCACTCGAATTAATAAAGGCCAGAGTCCAAATCAAATATTCGAATCAAATATTTGTCAATAAAGGCCGGATTGCGAATCAAATATCCGAATCAAATATCTAGACAAGGCAGCCTCCGAATCATCTTTTCATATTCATATAAATAAGTCATTAATCATGTGGACATGACTTATAAAATCATGGGATTTCATTATGGTCATATGTCCTCCGTCCACAAATCGGACGCTTGAGAGGTTGAACAGTCATCCATAAGGGGATTGGATGTTCATTTAATCTAATATCATAATCATAATACATGGGACTTCATTACAGCTACAGATGTGGTCATGGAATAACCAGAAAGTATAAGCACAATTATTAGTACAACTAATTCAGATTTGAGTATACGAATCATGGGTCATTACTCTCGAAACCCGAGCCGAGTATAGGGTAAACCTACGCTGAGTTCATAGAGTGACATTTCAGACAAATCTGAATATAACCCGAGCTGGGTCCAGATCATACCCAGGCCGAGTTCTGTGAATACGAGTCGGGGCAGCCGTTTTGCCCGATCGTCTTCTCCGATTTGAACTTGGGTCGGGTTATTATCAACCCGAGCTGAGTTGAGCTAGTTGCAGAGCGGCGAATCCGATCCGAGTTTGGTGGAACTCAGGACTGGATATAACCCAAACTAGATCATACGAAAGCCAGGTCGGGTTCTTTCATAGATATGAAAGAACACGCGGAAACATAGAAGCGTTTCGCATCCGGCTTTTCGGTGATTGTCAGTATTATACATCATGAAATCATCACTTTACCGACATATAGCAATGCATCGCGTAACTATCTAAGTTGTGGACTAACAAATCTAACCAATCATCACGAAAATAAATCATTCTTAATACATAGAGGAGTCAGTAATAACGTTTTCAATATCAATATATGACGGCAGGCATGGAATCGATGTAGAATATGGTGCAACCTACTCTTTCTAACAAAAGTTCTATGTCGCATTTAGATCATAAAATGCTTGATTCGTCTAGAAACTTAATCTATGTTATAGATCCCGAACACCCACCTGTTCTGCCGATTTTCTTCTATTGTTCTTCGTCGGGTCTGGTACTAGTTGTGCCCCTTTCTCCCTTCTTGGTCTCTCACGCCTTCAGCGGCTCCAGACATCATCCTCAAGTCTTCTGGCCGAGACCCAGCAAGCCAATGAAGCAGAGATGTGGAAGAGGGAGTTGCAAGTCTTTGGTGGAATGATAGTGTAATGAAGAGGAGAGAGAAGAAAGCCGTTCATGATTTTTTTTTGTGCTGTTACGTCTGAATAAACATTTATTCATCACTTTATATTCCTTTCAATAGCACCTAAAAGAACACAAAATAAAAAAAATATTTATTGACATTTTTTTATTTATTGACAAAGTAAATAGTCCAGGATTACAAAGCCTTAACAAAAATAAAAACAACTTAAAATGAAGATGTATCTGCAATCTCACTCTTGGGTGCCCATAAAAGAACTAAAAGAATTTAATACTCACGTACAACCAATTTTATCGACCAACAGTCATGGTCATTGTCAAGTAATTAACGGTGTCCATCTTGCCGGAGTGCGAACTCGAATCACCGCCGGCGCCGGCGCCGCTGCCTCCTCTGGGCACAAATCCAGGCTGCCTCGGCTCAGGTAACGTCATGTTATCGCTGACCAGCATGATCACCACACTGGACATCGTCGGCCTGTCCACAGGGAACTCTTCCACGCACAGCAGTCCCACGTTCATGCACCGGATCACTTCGGCCGCCGAGCACTTGCTTCCTATCTCTGGATCAATGAACTCCAAACATCTCCCTTCGTTCCACAGATTCCACGCCTGAAATTATTTTTGTTCGTATTTTTACTACGCGTTTTTATCATCTTAATGTGTTAAACATCAAAATATAAAAAGTTCTTTACCTTTCCCAGAAGAAAATCCTGCAGACTGCAGTGATGCAAACCTTTGTTTCTTTCGCCGCTGATGATTTCTAGCACGAGAACTCCGAAGCTGAACACGTCTGACTTCACTGAGAATATCCCGTTCAGCGCATATTCTGGAGCCATGTATCCACTGTAACGAGGACATGAAGTCAAGACACTGATAAAGAATATGGATGCGTAAATTGTTGAGGATATGAAGTGGATTGATCTCACTCACAATGTCCCCATGACTCTTTTGGTCTTGTTCGTGGCGTCGTCGCTGCTAAATATCCTGGCAAGGCCAAAGTCTGAGATTTTTGGATTCATATCTCTGTCCAGTAATATGTTGCTGGCTTTGAGATCCCTGTGTATAATTCTGAACCTCGAGTCCTGATGCAGATATAAAAGGCCCCTTGCGATGCCTATGATGATATCATAGCGCATCTCCCAGCTCAGGTTGCATCCATTATTCTCCTTGTCTGCCAAGAAGATAAAAAATTGAGCTCTCTAATAACTTTGATTCATGAAAAAAGCTTCAGTCAAGAGCAATCATGATCTTCACAAAATGAATATGAGTTGTGGCTGATGGATTAGGAAGTGGACTTATTACCAAACAAGAAGGCATCCAGACTTTTGTTTGGCATGTATTCGTACACCAACATCCTTTCCTCGCCTTGAATGCAACAACCGAGAAGTCTGACGAGATTTCTGTGCTGGAGCTTGCCAATAACAGTCACCTCATTCTTGAACTCGTTTACGCCCTGTATAGATGTCTTTGAGAGCCTCTTTACTGCAATCTCTTGCCCATCGCTAAACTTCCCCTGTCAATTGTTTGTGGTGCCACTAGAGTTCAGATATAACAGATAATGTTCTCTGTGATTCAGCAATCAACCACAATTACAGAAACAGAGTATCCACAAAGCCACTGTTTAAATTAGGGACATGCCATTGTTTGGATTAACTTGTTAACATTTTGAGGCGAGATTACCTTGTAAACGAGGCCAAATCCACCCTCTCCAAGCATGTTATGAGACGCAAAATCATCAGTTGCAGCTGATATCGTTTTGAAACTAAATAACGGCAATTCAAGTTCATTAGCATCGTCATTCCCTCCGGCTGTCAATTCAATATTAAGTTAAATAACGGCAATTCAAATTCTGTCATATTGATTAAAGACACGAGAAAGGAGAACTCAGAATGAGATATCCACAAAGCTACCTTTATTTGTTGCTGAACCAGAACGGAACATAGCAATTATGCTTCTCCTAGGCCACTGCGACTTCCTTAGCACAAGGTAAGTAACAATGGCAAATGCTACAACAACGGACAATAAACTGGCCACAATGATGGCCAATTTGTTTTTGTGAGACTTGCTCCTTGCTTCTATGCGAGCTGTAATGGCACAATGAAGTTAACATCAACAGGAAACAAGAACTTAAATTTAGTAGGAGAAAAAAACACAGTATCTGCATTTTGTTTTGATGCAGAAACCTGTGCTCGTTTTCCAAAACTCAGCCCATTGCGATTAATGTGGGATGCCTATCTATCGGTATGATACAATCTTTGGTTCTTATCAGCATGTGAACCCCTATATACTGATGAAATTTAACATGCATGCATTGCCGGCCGTTGAAGCCATGCCCCATATGTAATGTTTGATCGAACAAATTATTGGTTCAGAAGGCTGAATGGAAACTATTTCCTGAACATATCTCGACTCTTACCGAAGAAATTAAAGGTAAAAGATAAGGTTCATATGACACCAGGGCCACCGTCTGGTTTGTCGATAACCAAGTGAGAAAAAAAAACTAATACAAAGATAATTAACAAGATAAAACAGATAGATCAGAAGCAAATCTCTGAAACGTACCAAGATCAGCAGCGGACAGACGTATGAAAAGATCTTGTCCTCCGTAGCCATAGACCCTCACATCATTGAGATCTTCGGTCCAAATCAAGCAGCCAATGCCACTGCTAATGTTGGCGTTGGCATAGGCGGTGCACGAGCAATTGTTGAAGCACATCTTGCGGCACTGCTCCATGCTGAGGCTCATGTCCACTGTAGACTTCCTTGTGTCCGGGAGCTTCGTTCCGCTAAACAACGTGAACCCGTCGGTCCTGCAATCCAAAGAAGTGTTCCTGACGCACCCGGCTGACCCATCCCTCAGAGCCCATGTCTCCGGATCCTTCGGCCGGAAACCCGGCATGCAACTGCATACCGGAGAGCTTTTGGCGTCGCAGACGCCGTTCGGGCCGCACTTCGACGGCGTGTCACATTGGTCTATTGGCGCGGACCAGATGGAGTTCCAGGACTTGGACTGCGGGATCCATACGAGGCGCTCGCTGCTGCCCGACTGGTTCAGCGTGAGCTTTGAGATTATGGAGGGGTCTCCCTCCTCGAACACGTAGAAGACCTCGTCGGGCTTCACCACGAATTGGAAGGTGAACCCCATGTTGTAGGTCATCATCTCCGGGATGCCGCTGAAACGGAGCCCATTCCATGGCCCGGAGCGCCACGTCAAACGGGGCCCGTCCCAGTAGAGCAGCTGCGGATACCCGTCCGTGTCTAAATACCCATAGTGCTCGCTCGACGACGGATCGTCGGAGCTCTTCCATGCTACCATCCGAGTGCGAATTCCGAGTTTGGGAAACCAGCCGGTCTTCATGCCAGGGAGCACCGTGTCGGTCGGATAGTGGAAGCTTTGCCACGCGAAGCTACTGCCAGTGGCTTCTCTGACGACAAGGTTGCCATTGTCCAGCAGCTGCGCAACTGGGTTGCGTAGGCCGCCTGGATAGCTCGAGAACGAGGTGTTATAAACAATGGAGTTATTGCCGGCCGTGACGTGGAGCGTTCCGTTCCCGGCGATAGATAGGCTTGCGACGAGGCCATCGGCGATGGGATGATCGCGGTTGGCCAGCCACACGACGGTTTGGACTGAGACCTTGCTTTGGTGGTACCATATGCCGAGGTAGCGATTCTTGGAGCCTTGGGGGCTGAAGAAGCCCAACACGAAGGTTTGGTTTCCGGAGACCAACGTCTCGCCGTCGACGAGCGGACGCGCAGGGGTTAAAGTATCAGTCGCAGTGGCGACGATGGATTGGAGGATGCAGAGGGGCGGCAGCAGCAGCAGCAGAAATGGTACTCTTGTCATGGTCGACAGGCGCATGTGCGCCTTCCTCAAAGGTGGATGGATATTTGTTAATTCTTATCCTTTTTTCTTTAGTCAATAATGATGGGCACTGTGCATATGTAATATTATAAAGTCACAAGCATCCAATCCAAGCACAAGGACTCAATAATGAGCATGCGCACTGTGCATTTTCATTTTTGGATGACAGGTTAACTTAATTCATATATATATATATATATATTCCAGTTTGGGGATTTCCGAAGAAAACGCCTCACCGCCAGCGCCAATTTGGGAATAGAGAAATGACCCACATATATATGTGGCTCTCATCGCGTACTGATAAGTAGTTGCGTGACGGATATGTTCAATTGAGTAAATATGAATGACCTTAGAATATATCTTTTTGCACCAACACTTATTACCTTGTTTTTCTTACTTTCATTTTGCTACTTTCCTTTTTCTATTTCCATTAATTCATCTCTCCCTATTAATTTCTTATATTTATTTCGTTTTTAGCTTTCACCTATTCTATTCTTTATTCAAATATTTTTCCAGTTTTTTACTTTCCTTCCCAACTTTTTATTTCTTATTTTAAAAATTCTTTTCTAGCGGGATCTTTTAGGCTCAATGGCTGGGTTTTTATCCAGTTCCACAACATTTTCAGTTTTGAACTTGATCCGGATGGGCCACCCATGGCAGTTGGACCGGTTATTTTTTTTTAGCAAAATATAAGTAAATATGTCGAATTATAAACTTTTACAAAAGTGTCTAAATATGAAATAAAACAATAAAAGAACATGTATACTTTGATATAATTATGAAAATATAATCATATTATCTATTATAATAATATAATTATAAACACATCACGCTCCACCATCTCATCTCTTTACACCACCCATATCATTCTTTCATTAATTAATTATCAAACAGACCTTTAAATTTGATCCTAATGAGTTAGAATGTGTTACCCCATCTCTAATCACTCGAGCAACAAGTTATACCCATATACTAATCGTCATAATATTTGTTCAGTGGGGGCAGGTATGCATGTGGCTTTGCCACTATATTTCTGCAAAATAACATTATCCTAAATCATTGTTGAACACAAGCAAACAAGCACTCATTATTACGTTAATATTAGAATTTAAAATGTGGAACTCATAATTAAGTAAGTATGAGCCTATCTCGATATCATGTATATATAAAAGATTGATATATACATTCACTTACTCTCTTCATAACTACACTTAAAGTATGCAACTTAGCATATTTTAATTGATGTGGATATTTGATAACAGAGCGCAGTTGAAAATGGTCGGATAATAATATTTCGAAATAATGTTTTCCATATATTTTCATTAGATTCAAGGAACCTCAATCACTTATGAGACTGGGCTTTTATATATACATATTTGGTCAAATGGCACGTGTGACGTATCAATTCAATTTATAGAATTGTTGGGGGGGGGGGGGGGGGGGGGGGGGGGGGGGGGGGATGAAGAATGCGAATGTACACGAAAATGGCCATTGCCAGCTTACGACTTGGCCCCTTCGTCAATGGTTTTATCCTTTTTTAAAAAATTCGCCAAATTATCGTCATGATGAAAAAAACTATTAGAATAACAGATAACCGTGGACTTCATGATTTGATGGCCTATCATTCAAACTGTAAGGATATAAAATTTAAGAATCAAGATAATTTTATTGAATAATTTCATATGAATAAGATCATGGACTTATATGTAATTATCCTTTCATTTATCAAAACGCGTTTTAAATTAGTACGGGTCAAAAGTTCAAAACGAATAATATCTTGATTGGGTTGAAATGTTACATAATAACATCAGAGCCGACCTCATATGTTCACTCGAGTCAAGGGTCATGTGGGAAAGGTCATGGGCCAATACGGACCTCGTTCAATGAGATTGCCCTATATGAGGGAAGATTGTAACCACCTGAAGTCTAAGAACTAAAATTGTTTTCTTGAATAGTCTCACATGAACAAAATACGAATGTGATTATGAGCTTGTATGTATCTATACTCTTCACTTATCAAGACATATTTTAAATTCGTGCAGGCCGAAAACTCAAATCGAACAATATTTTGATTGGACAGACATATATATATATATTATCACATTTTTCCATTAATATCACATAATAATAAGAGGGGGAAAATAGATTAAAATGGGATCACCAATTAATCAACATACTCTACAAGTAGAAAAATTGGTTGACCCTTATTTTTTTATTTCCCACTCGAAATCTTTTATACATTTGATAGGAAATTCTAGGAATTAATTAAGTTGAAGACTTCAGAAATTGAACTCAGATAACTAGTTCTCCTAAATATGAGTTAACAACCATACCAATAAAGCTCAGTTAGAAAGTTGGCTGATACCTTCGATCCAAAATCCTGCCAACCCTTTTGGTGCTTGACAATTGACTTATGAATTAATTGTACGTGTAAGTAGGGCTGATTTATATCATTTATTAATTAATCACGGCATGCATGCGTTAGGTGCCTGAAATGATACACAACCTACTCGCCTATATTTTGCTCCAAACCATATATTCAATATTTCAAAAAGAATAATTCCTGATTCGGAGATGATGTCGTGCATTTGAAAAGGAGATGGAGAAAATGATCAGGAAAGATAAAAAAATCATTATTTTTTTCAACACATTCCTGTATTATTTTCTCCCCAATTTAAAACCCAAAATATCTCATGGAACTCATACTTAAAAATCATGATTTTTTTTTGTCGACACTAATCCAGTGCTATTAGTACCCAATTAATGTGCTACTAGTATCCAATTAATCCGGCGTTTGGACAAGAGTAAATAAAAAATTGAAGAGATGATGATGGAGATTAAACGGTGGGACAACACCTAAGACATGATGATGTAGTTTGAAGGAAAATGGCTCTCGACAAGATTGCCACAAATGAAGATGAGCCAGAGACACCCATTTTGAGAATGACTTAGGTGAGGGTTAGCATAACGAAGTTCTTAGACCTTCACTTCAGTGAGGAGCTAAATCTTGGCAAAGCAGATGCTTGGCTTGATGTCTTCGCAAATATTTTTTGAGTTAGTCACTATCCGGAGGAGAATCAAGTGAACTTGACCACCCACTAATTCGTTAGTGGGACGAGGGATTGGTGGATAATTAAAGGTGACGAGCACGTGAAAGAAGATATAATCATACGAGAGGAATTCATGGAAGCATTTGAAGGCCAATATTTTTTACAACACGTCGATGATAGGAAGATGATCGAGTTTCTTGAGCTAGAGCAAGGTAGCAAAACTCTAAGGCCCCTTTGATAAAAGGTTAGTAAATTTTTAAATAAGATACATTTGTTCTCACTTTGTTCCTATGAGAATAATGATGTTCTAGGGTGGACCAAAAACAAATTTATCTTTATTTTTTCTTTTATTATGAAATTATTAATGTGGGACTCATATGTTTATAAAATTAGTGTTTGTGAGTTTGTCAATAAAAATGAGAACAAGACTACTATGCAAAGCATCATTGAACTGATAGGCTACTGTGCAAAGTTTATTGAAATTGAGAGACGTTCGTAATCTATTGAAGGAACAAAGAATAAGGGTCAATAGATTTATCCATGAACATAACCTAGAGTTGAAAATGAGGGTGATGTATGGAACGTCCAAGGACATGCAAAGCATCATTGAACTAATTAGGAACCTCAATAATATGTTTGAGGTCGGAAACAAAGCCAAAGTCATGTCACCAAAGAAAGTAATTAAACAAAACAAAAAGCCTATATAGCGCCAAAATTTAGTGTGAGCGGTCTAGTCTGGCACTGACGCTCGCACAAAATTTTACCGAGCCGGTAGCATGATGCCCACACAAAATTTTGCAAGCCAATATGGCGCCGGCGATCAAACCCGAGCCAGATTGTGTCGAGTTGTCCAGTGGAATGCTAAGCACCAGCTGACATGGGCCCGATGAACACCAAGCTAGCTGCTCTCCGAGGACATGTCAATCTATTGTAGCACATAGTTATTTTTATTATATATTTAAATATCTAATTATATATTATAACTATATTATATATAATAATTATAATATCATATATTATAATTATTTTATTAGTTCAAATTTTAGAACAAAAAAATGAGTACAACAACTAGGCACAACTCGGTCCAGTCGAGTCACAGGCTGTGATAGCTAGCATAATGCCAATTCAGACATGACTCGCAGCACAGTCAAAACTTGTTTTACTGGCCCGAGCTTGTTTGACTAGCTTGGGCATGGCACGGTTTGGCACAGTTCGTTTGTATATATCTACTCCAAGTCTTCCTAAATTGAGGATCAAAGGAAGTGGAATCTCACATAGAAAGATGAGATACTTTGCTAAAGACTACCTAGATAAACACCGAGGTGATCGAGATAAGGACTATTTTGGATCACCAAGACATCAAGGCGAAGTGTGGAAAGATGACAAAGGCACCACAAAAGGGAATTGATCTACAACATAATAGCAAAGGAAACTCCTCCGTCTGGTGATGTAGTTCAAGGTATACTCATTGTTGTAGGTTTACATGCTAAATGTCCTCTTTTTTTGGAAGCTATATTAATTTTACAAACTTATTGGACATGAAGGATTGATGTAAGTCCACTAAATTCATCCTCCCTCGTCGTAATTGGGCTATTTTAAACCGACATTACTACAGTTTTTTCATATTAATATAAATATAAACAATATTAAACTAACTTCATTAAAGTGTGACAGCTCACATATTCATTGTTCCTAAACTTCACCAACTCTAACAATCTAACTTAAGTAAGTAGTACATCAATGACAATAATAAATGTGTTAATAACATAATCCCATGTGCAACTACATGACCATGAACTTAGTCACAACACACCCAATTAATTACTTGTGAGATCTAAATATATGGACATGAAATATTCATGAGCAATTTCATCAAGTACATGAGATAATAAAATAACTTATTAGAAGAAATTTAATTGTAAATAATAAAATATAATGATTAAGATCAATAAGGAATATAAATCAAACTTTTTTTATTTATTTTTATTCTTTTCTTAACCATTCTTCTTTAGCAAGCTCGATTTTTTTTTATTTTGGATCGCATGATGTCACTTTCATATATCAAGAGGGTCACAATGGCCAGATGAGAGGAGTTAGGTTCAAAAAAATATAGATCTTGGACAAGTGGGGGTGATTCTTTAACCATTCTTTATTAGGATTGCACACTCTTTAACCATTCTTTAACAATCGATGCACATGAAGGATCCTATTCTATATATATTATCTTTGGCGTACTTACCTATCTTTGTAGGTTTTAGCTTAACATAAAATAATATTGGGATAAAAAAAGATTATTTGACAATACAACAAATCAAAAGATATCAATGTTTCTAAATCAATAGAATCTACCTGAGGTATGGTCAAACTTGGCCCAACTTTATTCGGACGAGTACCATGTTCGGGGTGGGAAAATTGGGTTACAATTGATGTTGGAAAAAGGCCCATACAAAAAAGACATGTTTCTATGAATGTACTATTATACCTAATGTTGTCACGACCGGTCGAACCATTGATAGGTCGATAACACAGCCCAATATGTAGGGCTTAAAACTGGAGAGATTATTGGACTGGATTGAACGATCAAAACATATGAAAAATTGAATAAAGTTGAAAAAAAATTGGATCAAACAACGTTTTCATTGGACCGGCCAGTTCAAAACAAAAAAAGAAAAAAACCTAAAACCAACAAAGAGGTAAACCATAAAAACACTTGACAGCTACACTGCTACAGCCGCTACCCAAAAAAACCTTAAACCTAAACAGTAAATCTGACGACCCTTTTGATGATTGGACAATGCGACGTGCGCGACTCCGATGGTGGCGAATGATCACTTGCTCGACGATCTCCTGCGGCCAACCAAGAGGTTCAAATTTATTTTCATCTACTTTTATTTTCATTTGATTTCGTTTTGTTCCTTCTCATCTTCGTCAATGATCTCTGCAATCCCCACAAGGCATAGGCTTCGTTGCTTCAGAAGCCGCTGCTGCAACTCTAGCACCACATGCGAGTGTCGGCACGCAACCTCACAGGGTTTGACGCGAGCGGCGGTGAGGCACTAGGGAGGTCTCTATGCCGTCGTTGCAAGCTATTGGCTTTCACGATGGCGTCATTGAGACCCTCCCACACCCGACAGCCGGAGGAAGTTCTTTGCGCTCGCAGCCTCGCAGGGCCCGATGCCGTTGTGATTGAACCTCGCAAGACCTACGGAGCAGCAGCGATGTGGGCAGAGGAGGTAGGAGGTCTATGTGCTCGTGCGCCGGCCCTGTCCACTGCTTAAACTCACAGCGGAGCCGCTGAGTTCTCCTCCTACTACTGCTGCACCTTGCCAACGTTGCTATGTAGACTGTAGCCACAATCGTTGATCAAGTTCTCTTTGTAATCTCCCCTGATTGTGTCGTTGAGAGAGAGTGCACTATGCAATGTTAAATGTGATTACTAATTGGCGAGACAGAGAGAGTGTTGTGCAATTATATTGCTATTTGATTGTTACTAATATGATTACTAAATGTGATTAATATTGTAAAATGTGATTATTATATTGCATGTGATTGCTGATTATATTGTAAAATGCGATATTTTTTTGATACATAGGGAGGTCTAGAGACCTAATGCAAGGAAATAAAGACTGAAAATAAAAGAGTACATATGCCTCACTGGTGGAATTCGAACTCGTGACCTCTTGATCTTCGAGTGATGGTGTGCGCCATTGTGTTACACCCTTGTTCCCTTGTAAAATGCGATATGATCTTTGGTGTAAATGTGATTATACCAATTATATTGTTGTGATTATTGTAAAATGTAGTTTGATATTTGTTTTAAATGTGATTACTAATTTTTTGTACTAATTATATTGCTATGATTACTAATTACTAGTTATATTGTTTTGATTATATTATGTATGATTTAATTATGACATATGTCGGAAGTAGTGCTGGTGATTCTCAAACGGCAACAACAAGCACTCAATCTGAAAATTGGTAGTACTCAATCAGTGAGACTAAAATCTAATGTTGCATGGGAACATTGACAAATTTGTTGTGATGCCAAAGGAAAAAAAATAGTTGAAATATTTATATTGTGCAAAAGTTTTTAAAGGTGGAGGAATACAATGCATCTTGCAGGGCAAAAATGAGATTTGATGCCCTATTCTAAAGTTAGCTATGAGGTGAAGTATCTTTTTAGAGAGTAATTGAAAACTGCATCTGCATCCAAGAAAAGAACACTTGATCAAAAAGATGAAAATTTTAGTCAATAGCTACATGTGGATGCACAATGTTCACAAGAACATTGTGAACAAATAATTTCTAGTCAAGCAAAAGGGAAAGGTAAGTAAATGACAAATGCAACATTTTTTTGCTCCAAGGGCAAGTCCTAGCGCACAACCTTTTATTAAAAGTGATATATATCGAGCTGATGTGACTGTTGCTAAATTCTTTTATGATTATTGTATTTCATTTAACTACGTAAATTTAGTTTATTGTCAACCCATGATATATGCTATTGTTGCTGTTGTTCCGAGATACAAAGGACATTCTTATCATTTTATTAGAACCAAGTTATTATATGATATCAAGAAGGAGGTAGAATTATTGGTTCAAACTTTTAGAAGTGCTTGGAAAGAAACTAATTTAACTATCATGATGGTTGGCGAAAGAATAGACAACTAACCAATTTTCTCATTTATTCTCCAAAATGAATTCACTTTGTTAGATCACTAAATGCTTTTGACATTGTTAAAGATGTCACAACTCTTTATAGTTTATTTGTGAAATTGGTTGAATTTGCTGGAGTGAAAATGTAACGCCCCGAGATTTTTTTTTTCTTTTGCTTGCCCAGAAGACTATCTCGGCGGCGTCACTCAATTCTATACTTTGACTTTGACCAGTCAACGAATTGACTTACATAAGCGGAAGACTAATTTACAACATTCTATTACAATAAACGGAAGCTATTATACCATATCTAATAACTTGTGGGTTAGGGCCCACGTCTATACAGTAATGGACCCTATATCCATGTGCATGTCACCCGTCAGAGGAGTCACCAGTCGTCTCATCATCGCCATCACCATCATCTGTATGGATCCAAATACAGGGGCAAAGCCCAATGAGATAACTCAGTACGTAGGGTCACCCATAATATTTATATGAACCATGGTTAATATCAATATTAATACTATCAATAAACAATTATTCATAACAATATATAATTGATCAGAGGTCAATGAAGACTACAATTCAACGATAAATAATTAATAATTAACAATTGATCAACGTTTCAATTGGCCAAAAGTCGATGAAGGCCACAATAATAATTATCAATTCAATTCTATTAATAATTTATTAATTTATCTATCATGCACAAAGGTCGTAATTTATTATCCATCAGTCATAAAGGGGTAATTCAATTTTTCATCAGTCATAAGTGCAAAATCGATAATCTATCAACCACTAGGGCGAAATCAATTGTCCATCAGCCATTAGGATGCAATTAAATTAATAATTCGATCATCAATTCAATTATCAATTCGATCTTTGAAGTTATGATCAACCCTTTCGACCGCAATAAGAGAGCTTTCTATTATTAGGAGACACCATGCCACTTCAATCAATAAGTTTGGGTATGATGGGGGACGAAGGATCACACTAAAACAGTTAGCCCGAAGGCCCTATCAACCCGAAGGCACAGTTAGCCCGAAGGCCCTATCAGTCCGAAGGCGCAATATTAGCCCGGAGGTCCTATCAATCCGAAGGTGTAATATTAGTCCGGAGGCCCTATCAGCCCGAAGGCGCAATATTAACTCGAAAGCCCTATCAGCCCGAAGGCGCAGTTAGCCCGAAGGTCCCATCAGCCCGAAGGCGCAATATTAGCTCGAAGGCCCTATCAACCCGAAGGCGCAATATTAGCCCGAAAGCCCTATCAGCCCATAGGCGCAATATTAGCCCGAAGGCCCTATCAGCCCGTAGGCGCAATTAGCCCGAAGGCCCAATCTGTCCTAGTGGCAAATAGTAGACATGGGCCCAATACATTTTCAACTTTTATCTCAATTACTTAAGATGTCTATCTTTAACAATTATCTTAGGTTAATCATGACCCAATTAGAAAATCACTATTAATTAATAATATGATCAGATAAGATGACAGTAAATTGAATACGATGATAATTTGATCAGGATCAATCAATAATGAGGTCAATGGATCAATATCATAATCAATATCATGATTGGGTGTAATGCCAACAATAATTAATATGATGACAATATGATCATAATAAAATCAAAGATGTTAATCAAATGATCGGCAATGATTAAAGATCTTAACAATCCAATAAACTATAAATTAATTTATAAAAATATGTTTTCTATTTCAGAACATAATCCGCGTTGATCATTTATGTATTTCAGAACCCCTACCGGATTCTGTCACCATCAAGAATTGTGTTTCCAACATAATTTTCGGAGGTCATATCTATGTCATTCAATATTCAATCGATGCAAAATAATATATAATTTATGTATAACGAAGAAGAGTTCTGGGGTCCATGTCGTGGAAAACCGACGCCATGAGGATTCCCCTACGTACCTCAAGTTGGTTGAAAAATTAACTCTATTTCCGATCATCAATTAGTTGCACCAATATCGATTTTTGACCAATATTTTCTTTTCTTCTATATATTATATTTTTTTCCTGTCCGAAAATGTTAATAAATAAATTATATAAAATAAAAAGTCATAAATGAAAGAAAAATAAAATATCTAATAAATGACCTCACGTTTTCTTTCTTGGCCTCATCTCTCTTTTTTTTCATTCACAGCCGGCTATTTTGGCCGCCAATCATCACATCCCTTTTATTTTTCTCTTATTTTTTTCCTATTTCTCTCTCTCCTATTACGGCTGAGATTGTTTTTGCCTCTCTGCACGTCTATTACGGGCCCCCTTTTTTTCTATCCAATTTTGTTACGCCCTCTTTTCCACCTCTCTCTATCATCTCTCTCAATCTTTTTTTTGTTTTTACTTTTTTCTCTCTCTACCTCTTTGCGGGCGTAACCTCCTTCTTTCCTTTTTTTTTATTTCTTCTCTCCATCTCTTACGCCCTCACTTCTTCTCCCTCTCCAATCATGTTACGGCCAATTTGTTTTTGGCCAACAACTTTGAATTTCTCCTTCATCTTACGTCCCTTGAGTTCCTCCCCTTTTCTCTCTCTTTTGATTTTTACCCCTCTCTCTTTCTCTTTCTACTTTTTTTCTTATGCTGCCGCAAACCTCTACGTAAAACCAGCATCCTCGACAAATTAATTAAGCAATAAACATATATCCTCCTTGCGTACCTGCACGACTGGCTTTCTTGCGGTCGTCGAGAAATTCGCCTGCCACGCGAGGACTCCACAATGAAGAAAATAATTTTTCTCCCTATTTTTTTTTCGAATTTAGCCGGCCCTATCTCTTTATTTATAAGATTTATAATTCTCCATTAAACTCTAAGTATCTTTTAAAATCCAACTTCAATTTAATCTCTTAATTAATCCATTTAACTAATTCAGATTTATTTTCATTAAAAAAATTTTGAAATTCATTAAATAGTATTATCCTTCCAATTTTCCTTTATTTTCGGAATTATTTAATTTCATAATATTTTATCATCTAATTTTCAATCTTATCCTACATGGGAGTCCTATATCCATTAATATATCTTTTGGATCTTAAATCAAATTGAAATCCTCAATCTCAATCTAATTATGATCTCCACTCTCAATGGGATTTAAATTTTCCTTCAATCCATCAAACACTTTAATTGAATTATAAAATTATTATATTACCCTTGATAAAATCACGGGGTGTTACAGAAAAATTTTGTGCACTTGGTTACAAATAATACTGCAAATTATAAAGCTGAAGTTACATTATAATAAGAAGTATCCTACTATCTTTTGGTATCCTTGTGCTGCTTATTGTTTGAATTTGATTTTAGGAGATCTTGACAAAATGGAGCTTGTGATTACTTTGACAGAAAAAACAAGCAAGGTAACAAAGTTTCTTTACAATAATCCATTTTTGCTTTCTTGGCTAGGAAAAAAAGCCAAATTGGACTAAAATTTTACGTCATAGAGCAACTCGTTTTGCAACAATTTTTATTCCATTGAAAAGTATTTATGATCACAAAATTGATTTTCAAGTTCTAGTGACAAGTACAATTTTTTTTCAAATTCAAGATACTACAAGAATAAAAAAGCTAGAGTTATCATGAAAATTAATGATTGTGGTGTTATTGTGTAAGTTGTAGGTCATTTGGTTCGATTGCTAAGAATTATTGATGGAGACGATAGACCTTCACTTAGTTATATGTATAATGACATCTAAAGAGCAAAGAAAACAATTAAGCAACTATTTATGATGAAAAAATTTTGTACAAAACTCACAAAAAATTATAAAGAATAGATGAGATAATTAGATTCGCAAAAAGATTCATTGTGCTGCATATTTTTTGAATCTTGCATAAAAAAATATCATAAAAAAACTGGAAGTATCAAACCAGAAGGAAGGCTTGATGTACTGGATACACTTGTAACACATAAGAAAATTGAATCCTTGAAACAAAGTTGGCTATATCATGATCAAATGCTAACCTTTGATAATCACTTAGATATTGAATTAACTAAAGATTTAAGACCAAGTAATAATCTCACTTTTATAATTTTTTTATATTATTAACTTTTTTAAGTGTTATTAATTATTTTATTTTATTTTTTATGACTGATCAATGGTGACGTAGTTTTGGATTTAATGCTCCAATAATATCACCATTGGCAATTCGACTATTAAGACGAACTGCATATTCTTCTCGTTGTGAGAGAAATTGGAGTGTGTTTGAAAGGATACATTCAAAGAAAAAAGAAATAAGTTAGAGCATAAGAGATTAAATGATCTTGTGTATGTTCATTATAACTTGAGTTTGAAAAATAGTTGTGTTATAAAAAGTTATTATTTATAAAGAGTTATAGTTCATATTTCATTGGTTATATATGTTTCTTTATTTTATAGGGCTATTAACAAGAAGAAATCTTTTCTTGATCCCATTGATTATGAGAGCATGGAGAAGATTGATTATTGGATTTTCGAAGATGAAGATACTCCATTACTTGATTATGATGAATTGAAACACAACGATTTATAATGATTTGAATATTTCAAAAGTTGTTAGACAAGAAGGTAAAAATTTAAATCATTATTTATTAAATGCACCATTCTAATAGCTCATTATTATATATTCTAAATTTATCTTTTTTATACCTTTTTCTCCTGAGGTGTTGTGCAAGAAGAAAGGATTGAAGCTGTGGACTTTAATTTGGATTCTTTTTCATGAGAAGATGAAAATTATTTGAGAAGAGAATGATATTTGAGATTATAATTTGAATTTGAAGTCATGGATATGCGAACTTGTAGGTTGTGTTAGAATTTAATTGATCTTTGAACTTGAAGTTATGCTCATGTGAAGTTGTAAACTTTAAATTTTGATTTTAGAGTTATGATATGTGAACTTGAAGTTATGGATATGTGAACTTATGAACTTTTAATTTTTATTTTGAAGTTATGACATGTGAAATTGAAGTTTTTTAACTTTAAATTTTAATTTTGAAGTTATGGCATATGAACTTTGGTTTACAAGCTAATTTTTTTGTTAGTTATTAATTGCTATTATTTTTATATTACTTTTAGAGTCTAAAATATTATGATTTTATTTCATTACAATCTTTTAACTTATTGTGTATAATTTTTTTACATGTTTATTATGTAAATTATTTGATGCATTGCATTAAATAATAATATTTTATTACTAATCGGTATGATCGAGTGAAACGAAGATATTTTTTATTCATTGATCGGTCCGGTCATGACAATATTGATTTTACCTATTTGGTAATTGAAAAACTGAATTGATGAACACTTATTTTACCTACAAATAATTTAGAAAAAAAACTAAAGGACACACATCATTTTGTGAAAGAAAAATGTTGATTAGTTTATTAATGAATGTATTGTGTTGTTCTTAAAATATACATAATTTTCCTCAACATTTATCTTATGTTATAATATTAAGGACTTTTTTTATCTGACTAAAATAATAACTTATAATTTTTTATTACCAAATATGTACTATTTTTTAAAATCAACTTTAGTTATTAAATTATTTATCGGCACATCAACTTATTAACTATTTCATACCAGCAAAGTCAAACATTCCACTTATAATAACTTGTTTTAATTTTTCTTTGTTGGAATGTTCCATTCTTTCTCTTTTAATAAAAAAAACATTGTCATCAATTTTTTATCCTAAATCTTATCACATGCTATTCCTTTTTTTTAGTTATGATCCATATTTATATTTATGAGTCTTCGTAGTATCCTAAATAAGTGGATTACCATAGAGTAACATTCTTGCAAATTTTATATGATTCTAAAATTCTTGTTAGGGTATTAATAAAGACCTACTGATTTATTAGTGTTAGTTGGTTAGATAGACAACCTATCCCAATGATAAACATTTAACTGTCATCTAACAAACTTAACTATCTTTGCATGATATAGAAGTGACTTTTTTAATGGATAATGGGAATTGGAATACACCTTCATCATTATCTTAATTTTTCTATGATTTGGTTCATAAAATTGATGGTATTTATATACTCCCTCACCTTGTTAAGTGGACGTAAAGACCGACTACATTGCTTAACTAGTTTGACCTTATTTGTGAATAAATTACATTCAATCTGACTAAATTTAACCGAGTTGGATTTAGTGAACCTTTTTAAGGTCCGTCCTGGCTCAACTCAACTCGGGGATTGGGTTAGATGATTAGATTATCCTATTATCATTTTTCTTTTTCACATTTTTTATATTTTAATATAAAAATTCATATAATATCTTATTTTAAATAAAACATAGTATTTTAAAATTTTAAATATTTACTATAATATAAATGATTTATTTTATTATATTTTAAAATTTTAAATAATATAAAAACCTTAAATCATTTAAATAAATAAAATTTCATCATTGGAATGAATTAGATTAAAAGTTTTCAACCCAAACTTGAAACGATCCTTGGATGGATCATGGTTGGATTCTTGAGTTCATTGAGTTGATCAAACCAACTAACACCCCCACCAATCATAAAATCCTAAGCCCACTACTTTATTTTTTTATTATATTCTTTTGCCCCACTATAATGTCTTTATCTTGTTGAGATGCTCAAATATGAAAGTCCACCGTTAAGGCAACGTAGTCGGATCAAATTCAGCGTTGGCAAACGTGGGTAGTAGTTATTATAATTGTCAAGCGATTAGATTGGTCAACTAGGTGCATATATTGGGAACTCTCATGGGAGTTGGCAGTCAATTTGAATTGAACTGAACGGATGCATTGCTCAAGGGAGGCATAGTTCAAAGGGTGAGAATGAATAGATGTGTTCACATTAGAAGGGTCCATTTACACTTACTATCGCGATTTTTTGCATACAATTTTAAACTACAAATTTATTTTTTTATATTATTAAACTATCACAATTTTTTCACTTTAGTCCTTCTGTCTACTTCTGTTACGTTTTTCATTACTTTTAATCTTTTTCATTTGTGAAAAAACTAAATTATCCCTTCATCCATAACACATCAAATAATAAATATAAAAAATATAAAAAAATTAGGAGAGGATAATTTAGTCTTTTTATAAATGATAATTTTTTGTTACCACTTTAATCCTTCCAATGATTTTTTTATTTTTTATATTTGTTATTTCATATTTTTCTGAAGAGAGAGATAATTTAGTATTTTCATAAATAAAAAATCAAACGTAACGAAAACGTAACAAAAGTAGATGGAAGAATTAAAGTGAAAAAATTATGATAATTTAGGAATATAAAAAATAAATTCATAATTTGAAATTAAATGTGAAAAATTAAAATAGTTTAGGAGAGGTTTATGAAAATAACCCTAAAAAAGTATATGTTGGACAACCCCTCATACTCAATTTAACTCGTTTACCAATTGAACCGTCCACTTATTTCTTTTACTGCTGTGATAGATTTACCTTTTTTTTATGTTTCATAAGGAAGTTTTTTCTGCAAAATTTAGTTCATTGAGCCTAATTTCAAAATACTCATTTATCTGCGAAAATGGCTCGTAATCCCAGAGTCACAATTCACAGAAAGATTACTTCACAATTGTGATTGTATGAGCACAACACATGAAAGGCACATTTGTCGCCACACTACATGTCTATGATTTTGTTATCTTCATACGTTGTTTACTCGTTATTGAATTTCGTGATGTGATTATTTTATAAAATGCTTTATTAACATACTAATTAAAAGCAGACATTATATTGAAATATCACATTATGTTTAAGTTTGATTTATTGGTGAATGAATTTATTGTTATGTACTCTGCATGTGGGGTAATAGAGCGAACCTTCCGAGTCTCTAAACGAGTGCAAGTGTCATCTGACCTGGCCAGCCACATGGCATCAAGAGAAAACCAGACACTCAATGGAAGAACTCTCAAAAGATTAAGGAATATTTTCTCTAGCCAATCTTAAATTATTTATATCTAATTTCAAACTACGAATTTCATTTTTTGAATTCATTAATTATCACGATTTTGTGACTAGAACAAATGAAAAATGATTATGTTATTGATGGACATTAAATATTAATGCAATTGATATTTTAAGCCACTAATTTCATGATAGTGAACACTTGTAATTGAGTAATGCAATGGTAATGGATTCTAATTAATAATGAGCAACAAGATAATGCAAAGAAAATAAATTATGATTTATATGCAATTTTTTTTTGATATTATGATGCGTGATGGATACGTTATATCTTATGATATAAATTATAAATTTTTTATACGAATATGATCCTTACAATTGATATGTGAGGTGCACCTCTGTATCCAGTTTCATTCAAGTATAAGGAGTGATTTTTTTCAGTGGCCTTATTTCTTTAGTATGATGAGTGTCTTAAATTTATTTCGTATGATGGTGGACATGAATGTAATGACGTATGTCATATGAATATGATGTTGGACATGTAAACTTGATGATTTTGATCAATCTAGAATATTGTATTTTAGTAGTTACTTGTTTATTTCTTCAAAAAATAATTTTAGTGTCTTCAAAGTAAAAATTTTCGATCCAAACTCAGTCCCGTTTTCGGTTTGTCGGGTCAGACCCGGACCCGGTACCGGTCAAGTCCGGGACAGGTAACGAACACCTGTAGAAACCAGGTCGAAATCGGGTCCGTCCAAACCCGGAACCGATACCGGTTCTGCTCATTCCTAGCTCCACCTGGTTGTTGTGGAGTTTTTTTAATGTTTCAAGTATTGAGCCATTTTAAAATTCGTTATGAATGTTGCAAGGCCACAGATTTCTTATCGCTGATTTATATTGACGTATTATGTATGACTTTGAGTCTTATGTTATCGTATTTGACTGTCTGCCTTTATGTTACTTCATGTTATATATATATATATATATATATATATATATATATATATATATATATATATATATTTGAGAGAGACTTCATGTTTTATATGGATTGAAAGAGATGATGCCGCACAAGAAGACGATAATGATGTAATTTGATGAAAATGAAAAAGGAAGGAGCTAGTCTTTATCAGGTATTTCAAGGGATTGCTATAATCCTTTTTTTTCTAATTTCTAGATTCAATCAACATTATGAATTCTTATTGACATTCAAGTATGAGTAAAAAATTCGTTTTGGGACATTGATATTTGTTCAACATTAGGAATGAGTTGTTAATTCTGTTCAAATTTGAAATCTCTGTTTCGAAGAGATTTAACATAGGCTTTAATTATTCAATAGTTTATAATATATGGATGGATACATGAAGTTTAGCTTATGTTAAATTCATCTCAACTAAAGAAAGTTATGGTCAAAGGATTTACGTATCGTTAATTTGTTCCGCACATCGTCCCTGAATTGTAAACCAAAGGTTTTTTTTTGGGTGTAAATAGATGTTTGAATTATCTTTCAAATGAGTTTGAATTTAACTGTTTTCTACATGTGGAAAGAATGATATAAATTTTTATTCCATCATATATCAAGCTGTTGAAACATAATAATGTTTATCATCTATAAGTGTTGAAGTGAAAATTATCGAAGTTAGAAAAGTTTTAAATTCATCAATTTGAGATCCACATTCTTATTGATTTGTTTCTTCACTAACAAAAACCTGCCCGACCACACACTAAATAATTAGCTCGTCAACGACCTATAGGAGTGGTCAAGGTTACATAATTAATGCTACCAAATTCTTGTTTGTAGGATGAGGAGGATTGTGAATCCATGTCATCTCCTTTTGCCACAAAACCAGGATGCTTTGGCTCAGGCAGCATCATGTTGTCACTTACTAACATTATAAGCACATTAGACATTGTAGGCCTATCTTCAGGGTGTTCTTGAACACACAGCAATCCCACTTTTATGCACCTGAGCACTTCAGGGATAGACAACTCATTACCTATCAAGGGATCAATCAACTCCAAACTTCTACCATCTTTCCATAGACTCCATGCCTGCAGAAAGGATATCATATTTTTTTTGTTAGTTTGCTAGGCATGATGAATTGATCATAACTTCATGCTTACTTTTCCAAGAAGGTAATCTTTCTGCTTGGAATGATAAACTCCTTTATTCCGTACACGACTGATGATTTCGAGTACCAAAACTCCAAAACTGAATGCGTCTGATTTCACTGAGAATAATCCATTCAGTGCATATTCCGGAGACATGTATCCACTGCATAAATAGCAATGGAAAAGTATGGTTTGCATAAACACAGTCAGTGGATTCGACAAATGAAAAGTTTCTAAATATACAAATAATAGTACACATTTTTTACTCACTATGTTCCCACTACTTTTCTTGTCATGTTCGTGGCATCATCATCGCTGAATATCCGGGCTAAGCCAAAATCTGATATTTTTGGGTTTAGTTCACTGTCTAGAAGAATGTTACTAGCCTTCAGATCTCTGTGGATAATCCTAAATCTGGAGTCTTGATGAAGATACAGAAGCCCTCTTGCTATCCCTGTGATGATGTTATAGTGCGCTTGCCAACTTAGATTGAATCCCTTATCCTTTTCTGTAATGAAATCACAAAATACTTTCAGTTACAAACATTTAAGCTACCAGTAAAACTCCAAGTTTTGAGTTTTGAGTCATGATAAGATGCTTTGACATAGGGAAGTATACGACGCATCAAATTAGGTACTTGATTAAGCCTAACCAAACAAAAACGCGTCCAAGCTTTTGTTTGGCATGTACTCGTACACCAGAATCCTCTCCTCCCCTGCAACAGAGCATCCAAGAAGGCGAACAAGGTTCCTGTGTTGGAGCTTTGCAATCAGCATCACCTCATTCTTGAACTCACTGATGCCTTGTATGGAAGTCATTGATAGCCTCTTTACAGCTATCTCCCTCCCATCAAGTAACTTCCCCTGTTATACGTATCAACGAATTAATTTGAACATGTTCAGGTAAATAAAAAATAAAACTAACATGTCATTGTATATATAAAATTACCTTGTAAACTATGCCGAATCCACCCTTTCCGAGCATGTTATGATAAGAGAAGTTTTCAGTCGCAGCGGATATTGTTTCAAAATCATACATCGGCAAATCTACTTCCCCGTCATCATCTTGCTTATTCAGGCTCAAAGCAAAGTTTCTTGATTTCTGTGTACTAATTTATTACAATATGTAACGTAAGGGTAAAACGGAGTACCTCTGTTTGAATGTGAAAATGAACTGACCGTGTTACTTTGGTTTCTCGTTACGTATGCGAGCACCATCTGTCGCCTTTTCAACTTCCAACAGACGAAGCAAGCGAGAACGGCCACTGCGCCTATGACAGAAGCAAGGCTTCCAGCAACAATGGCCACTTTGTTCTTGTGAGAGTGGCTTTGCTCGGAGGTTTTTGCTGTGATGTCTCCATGCTTTTTATGAATAAAAGATCACACTTTTGCAAGTACGTTGTTCCAGAAAGAAAGAAAAACAAAACTAGATAGGAACATCGAAATGGGAAGCTAAATAGATCTCTCATGCACGTACCAAGGTCGGCCGCGGCCAGTCGTATATATAGATCTTGTCCTCCATTACTGAAAACCTTGATGTCAGTGAGGTTGTCCGTCCAAATTAAGCAGCCAAATCCACTACTGATGTTAGAACTGGCATAAGCTGTGCAGGAGCAATTGTTCAAACATTTCTGCCGGCACTGTTGCAAGCTCAAGCTCATGTCCACGGTCGAGTTCGATGTGTCAGGCAACTTCGTTCCGCTCAGTAACGCAAAGCCGTCGGTCATGCAGTCAACCGAGTTGTTTCTGACGCACCCTCCTGATCCGTCTCTCAGATTCCATGTCGCTGGATTTGTAGGATGAAATCCTTTCGGGCAACCGCACACGAAATCATTGTTGGGGTTGCAGACGCCATAGGGGCCGCAGAATGACGGGGTGTCGCATTGGTCTGTAGGTGCTGACCAGATCGTCTTCCAGTACTTGTTCTCCTCGATCCACATGAGACGATCTATGCTTCCGGAATAGTTCAGGGTGAGATGGGAGATGACGGAAGCGTTTACCACCACGAACATGTAGGAGACCTCGTCCGGTCTCAGCTGGAACTGGATGGAAAACATGCTGTTCGACTTTGTGATGCCGCTGAATCTGAGCCCATTCCACGGACCACCACGCCAGAACAAGCTTGATCTCTCCCGTATTTCCAACTGGGGAAAGCCGTGCCGGTCGAGAATCCCACTGAAATCACCCGGCTATGATGCACGGGTACGCTGATAAGGCTGGAGTACCCGTACCGGGTAGTACCCGGTACGGGTACGCTTGGGGTACGCATGGTACGCGTACCTTTGCGTATCCATATTAATAAATATTTTTCCAATAAATGGATACGTGCAGATACGGGATGGGTACGTTTAAAAGCTGGGCAAGTCTAGATACAGTTCATAGAAGAGGGAGAAGAAAACTGAAAAAGCCGTCCACAAAGGAGGAAGAAAATAGCTGGCAACTAAACCTCGTGTTGTCAAGTATTTTTTTATGGCTTCTTGACGTCATCGAGTGTGTTCTATCGTTGAAATGAGGACAGCCTTCTCGCCGGTGAATGGTGATGGTCTTCATCTTTATCATTCCGAGGCCAAACACGCTGATGGCTTTGTTCTCTTTCTCCAACCTTGCAGTCAGCCTCCAATTCTGCCGCCAGCCGCCTTGCTTTTTAGGTTCACAGCCCTAAGCCATTTAATATGAGAACGTCTTTGGCAAAGTTTCACAGTTGGGTTTTGCTGGGCCCATCTAACACTATCATTAAACTTTTTCTTTAATTGTTCATTTATTCTTAATCTTTTGTTGATTAAAATTTAAAATTTTTACATTAGCAAATTACAAGTTATCATATGTATATATAACTAAATATCTACATATATAATAATTAATACATATATATTTATACACGTACCCGTACCCTATTTTTTTTAAAAAAATGACGTACTCCGTACCCGTACCGTACCCGTACCGGGTATCGATACCGTACCCGTATTCATGCAACATAGTCACCCGGAGACGGATCGTCGGAACTCCTCCAAGCCACCAGAGCGCTATTGAGGCCCGTCTTGAGGTCCCATCCCACCTTCATGCCCGGAAGCATGGTGTCGGTTGGATAGTGGAAGCTTTGCCATGCGTAGCTCTTCGGGTTGTCGTTGACACTGTCGGATTCTCGCACAACCAAGTTGCCGTTGTCCAAGAGTTGCGCTACTGGATTACGGAGGGTCAGCGAGGGAGAGGACCAGATGCTGGTATTGCCGGACGTGATGTAGGGCGTGCCATTGCCGGCAATCGATAGGCTTCCGGTGTCATCAGTGACGGGGTGATCGCGGTTGGCGACCCACACGACGGTTTGAACGGAGACCTTACTGCGGTGATACCATATGCCGATGTAGAGACGATCCGAGCGCGGAGATGTGAAGAAGCCTAACACGAATGAACTGTTTGCAGAGACCAAAGTTTGGTTATCGACGAGAGATTGCCCCGGCATTAGAGTATCAACTCCGACCGATAGAGTTGAGAGATTGGAAGCGATGACGCAGAAGAGTAGGAGAAGGAGCAGAGGACGTGCTCTGGTGTGTCTTGCCATGGCGAAATGGTGCACGCCTCATCTGGATGCTCAAGTGCTTGCCATTTGCGAGTATTGTAGTGGGCGTCAAAGTGACCGGTCCATCCTATCGTTGTAGGAAGACTTTCGGTGGTGCGTTTGTGAAACTTGCTTTAGGTGATAAGAGGGGGAGTTATTTTTTAAAAATAACATAAAATTTATTTTGACGCATAGATTTTTTTTTAAAAAAATTGATATAGGAGATTTTACCAAATATCAAAAAAAGAAAAGCAAGTGAATTTTTTAAAAAGACCAAAGTCACACCAAACGGAGCCCAGACTTGATCATTGCTTATCCTTTGCATTTGTTTAATAATTTTGTTTTAATACAAAAAAAATGTAGACAGAATTTAAAAAGTAGTATTACAATAATTATTAATATTTGATAATAGTTCCTTATTCTTTTCTATAGTTAGGATTTTTAGCATAAAAATAGGGCTTGAAGATCTTTTTCAAACAATTGTAGTGACAAGTAAGACACTTCCATTGTTTTTTTGTTTTCTGATGTGCAATTTTTTTTGGAATGTTGTTTCTTAATTCTTTCTTGGTGTGTTACATATTTGAGTAAAGGAAGACTTTGGAACATTGATCATCAACTAAGTCTCAGTTTCTAGAAACCTTTACCATAATTTTTTATGTGATAGCTTACCTTTTTTTTTGAAAAGTGATAACGGATAAAACTTTTTATATCCTTCCAAGATATGTATAGAATGTACTTAATTAGTTCCTTGTTTTAGGACGACCCTCATAATCAATTTAACTCATTTACCAATTGAGCCAATCCCTTATTTTTTTACTTGTGTGATAATTTGCCTTTTTTTATGTTGCCATAAGAAAGCTTTTTAGGCAAAATTTAATTCGATTATCCTTGGATGCAATGTAATTTAAAAATTCTTATTTATATGCAATGCTGGACGAAAAATGCTTGAACTGATATCTATTACATGTTTTTTTAACTCATCAAAGTATGTTTTGGATTAAATATGTAGAACCCGAAAAAACATAAAATAAAATAACTCTTTTCAATTACGGGTTGTCCTTGTCCACATGGCCAATTAATTTCCAAACCCCGCACATTTTGGGATTTCTTTTCCTATGAGTTAATTTGGACTATTATTTCGTAATGATAATTGACTTCTTTAATTTCCACAGTCTCCCTTTGTTCTCTTTCTTTATTTTTTCCAATATTATCATAACCGGATCGACAATAGAATCGGACGGCCAACTGAGTCGTGGTTAGACCGATCCGACCGGATTCAATCGGATTGAACCGAATTTTTATAAAATAATAGTATATATAATAATTTATATGATACGTGCATAATAAATATTATATTATGTATAAATTTTTTTTAATATTGATTGATTATTATTAATTTTTTATTTACACAGTAAGTGCTATAAATAATATGTTAAAGTTTTTCTACCATAAATTACTCTTATATTTTAATTTTATTTTACTTTATTTTTTCCATTTCTTCCTTTTTCTTTTCATTAATCTTTCTTTCATTTTTCTCATTTTCCCTCTCTCTTCATTAATTCTCTGTATTTTTATCATTTAATTGTCTTAACAATATATTAGTTTATTATTACCATAAATCACTCTTATATCTTCTTATTCTTATTTTTATTTTTCCACTCCTTGATCTCTTCATTTATTTTGCTTTCCTTTTTCTTACTTTCATTCTCTTTCTCCATTAATTATCCTGATTTTACTATTTTTTTATGATTCAAAAAAGTTACTTTCCTTATATTGTTTTCTTCCTATCTTTTTCTTTCCTTATTTTTACTGGTTTTCGAATTTTTTTTCTTTTTTAAGTTGAACCGGATTCTTCTTGGTTCGCCGATTCGCCGATTTATACCGGTTCAACCGATTTTTTTTTCGGTCAGATCCTCATTGCGATTTTGACATCAAATTGGACCGGACCAGACGTCGGTTCGTGATTGAATCGGTTGAACCGGCCAGTCCGGTCCAATTTTAATAACATTGGTTTTTTCTCCTTCGGAGTTTTTCTTTAATGGACTATTATTTGGATTTTTTATTTTATTATATTTTTTAATCACAAATATAATTAATTGTATTAAGTTTCCTTCCATAGTGGTCATAACTCATGGAATGTCGATTCTTACGAGGTACCAAAATTTAAGCATTCTCTATATTTTTTATATACGTGTGCAGTTTTATAATAAATAATTATTTTCATACAATTTTAAATTTTTTAAGTATTAGTTATAAATGTCATTACATGGTCATTTTTTTTAGTTTGTTAGCCTATTTACTTTGTGCTTAATATCTCTTATTAGGTTTTAAGTTTTAAATCTATTTTGTTCAATTTAAATTTGATAAAAATGAATTGGCATAATAATATACACTCATCCATCGACACCAATCAACTCTTATATAATAATTGAAAAACTTCATGTAAAAAAAGATCTCAACACCTCAACTTTGTAGATAGATGTTTAAGAGAGGATACATATGTCCACTGTGGAAGAGAACATGTGCACAAAGGCAAAAACCATGCAAAAACATATGGCACATGAAATCTAAAGAAAGCATTATTTAGCTGTTAATTAATGCTCTTTCACCTGTAACAGTTGACAATTATCCATGGAAATTTTGCTCCATAAGAAAGCAATACATGTTAAGACCATTCTTATAGTAGTAATTAAACCTCACTCAAAAGTTGAAGAAAGAGGAGATAAAGGAAAGTTACAGCTTTGTTATCTGTATGCATGTAATGTAGGGTTGAAGGTAAGGTGTAGGCTTAGTCGATATATTTGAATAAGCTTAAATTGGCAGAATCAAAATGGTAATAAGCTCAGGTGGTGTCAATTTTTCTCTTTTGAAAAATATTTTCAATTAAAAATGAACTCAATCTTTCATACCAAGCTTGAAGAGCTTGTTTCAATCCATAAAGAACTTTGGCACTCCTTTTATAAGCTTGGTGAAAATTTCGTCCAAAAATTCTTTCATAAATTTCTCCTTGAAAGACAGTCGTTACTGTTCATATGTGTCTATGACCGATCGACCGTTGTAATGGATAGGTCGACCGGTCAATATGACCGTTGCACCATATTTGTGATTTTATGCTGTCCGGTCGACCGGTATAACGATCGAACAGTCGACCGATATAGTCTCAACATTTCTTGACTGCGTTCTTCTGTTGGTCGGTCGATCGGTGTAACAATCGAACTGTTGATTGGTATAGACTTGACAGTTCTGAAAGTCATCTCTGCACTGGTCGACTAGTGCAACGACCAGACCATTGATCGATATAGTCTCGTTATTTCTCCCGCTTGATACTGATCAACTGATCGCTATGGCCGGTCGACCGGTCGTATTGTAGAATTTTTATTTTGGTCATTTAACTCAGGGATTTCTTTTACAAATGAAGTCATATCAATATTACATCTGCATTATCATCATTTGAGCATAAATTAATAACTTTTATATCCAATTTAATTTATTATCATCAAAACATAGGATTCAACATGATTGAGTTAAGATGGTGAAGTTGAATATGATGAGAGTTTATAAAAAAATATGGTGTAAAAATTTTAAACTCACCCATTCTAATTAAACTCAGTTCATCCATTCTAAATTCTTCATTCAAAACATATGCTAAAGGTTCATGATTTTGTTATGTCCATTCGTTGTTTACTAGTTATTGAATTTCATGATGTGATTGTTTTATAAAATGTTTGAATGACACCCCTAGATATTAAAAGCAAACATGATATTGAAATGACACATTAAGTTCAAGTTTGATTTTTTGGTAAATGAATTTAGTGTTATGGATTCTATGTACATGTGAGGGTAATAGAGCAAACCTTCGGGGTGTGCAAGTGTGTCACGTGGCATGAAGAGAAAGTCAGGAACTCAATGAAAGAACTCTCGAAAAATTAATTGATAAACTAATGAACATTATGACTATGACAAATGAAAAATGATTACGTTATTAATGTATATTAAATATTAATGCAATTGATATTTTAAGCCAGTAATTTCATGATGGCGAACTGTTGGATATTGTACGTCCAAATGGGTTTTCCTCTTACATGGCCCATTATGCATGTATTATAGTTAGCAACTAGATGTATGTGCAGTTTCCATAACTATACACTTAAGTGCATTATAAAAGATGTCAATCTCCTTTGTGCCGTGTGGTTCTCTTCCGTGAGGAAGGCATTTGAGTGTCGTGGTGGGCTGTCCAAACTCCAATGGAAGTTTCAATGACGTCCGGGTATTTGGATTGCGGAATGCATTCTCTTTCAGTACGTGATTGAGTTCTTGACGACGAGTGCGAAATAATGTACAAAAGTCTTTGACAATTTGTTCTTCCGTTGTGAGATATTTCGTAATGTCCATACTTTATTTGTACCAATTTCTTCAATTGGTATCAGAGCCCAATAAATATTTTTCGTTATGATATTGCATCGTCTAAATACAAAAAAAAGTTTATGTTTTGACTTTTGCGATTTCGAAATGGATAACCATGTGCATATTTTTTTTTTCTGTAGCTGCAACATTTGGAATTTTATTTTAAACCATGCAACTACGAGTGTGGCTGTATGTCGAAGTGCGATGCCAGAGGGCACGTTCTTTGCCTAACGAAGACTCCGTGCATGCAAGCATTCCATGGGATGGAAAGTGCATGGATGGCCAGTGGCGACATGTGTTGTACATTAACCCACTTGCTATTTAAAGCATTTCTCTTTTCGTTTTGACGAGTGTAATGTAATATATTTTTTCATTTTTTTCCTCGCATTTTGTTGATTTGCTGTAGAATGAAAAAAAAAGATGTCTGCATTTTTGTTGATTTGCATGTGATCTCAACTACGAACGAACTTATGTTGTATGAAATGCAGCAAATTTTTGTTTGAAGTGGCAATCTAACCGCATGTGGCCTGTGTTTGCAACGTAAACACTTAATAGGCATGCATTAAATAAAGCCCACGATTTTGAGTTAAAGCATCACAGTTGTCATGCGCAGACGAATGAAAGGTTGTTTTAAAAAAAACGTTGCTACAGCACCCGAGCACTGTAGCGTGCAGGCACATCGAGCGGAGGCCCATGGCCCACTGTGCGCTGCTACAAGCGCGCACGTGCACGGGTCCCATGGCCCTATGCGTGTCACGGGATGTTTTTCTATGACACGAGGTGCGAAGCCTCGCAACACCAGTGTCGCTTAACTTAAAGCTCTCGATCGCTCAACATCGAATCATGAAACACATGCAACTTCCTTGCACTGCGTAATATTACGGAGTACTAAGTTATTCGACCTTATGGCATTTATCTTGTAAGGTCATTCTTATGAATGACCAAGTTATGTGACATTACTCATAGGGCACGTCTTTTGCATCTTTCATATGTAGTAAGATTCTCATACCTATGGTACATTGGGAGTTCACTAGTGCCTTCCAATCATATTTAATACAAGCAAGCTTTCTTTTAATTCTAGTATCATGACCTTGAGCGTTGGGTGACAACTCACATTAGAAACCCTTCTTGGTGCTCTGTGGTACATCAACCGCTCTTCGGACTTTAAGCGTCCAAACGCCTACATTAGCGCCGCAACGAGTTAATGTCACGAACTTATGACGAGTAGTCCAACACTCTGATCATGATCGTGATTGAATGCCTATAAAAGTGACTCTCAGC
Source organism: Pontederia crassipes (assembly GCA_030549335.1). NCBI lineage: Eukaryota > Viridiplantae > Streptophyta > Magnoliopsida > Commelinales > Pontederiaceae > Pontederia > Pontederia crassipes. The sequence goes on along the minus strand of CM060189.1, from coordinate 24,795,425 downwards.
ATAGTCGTCTCGACCATAAATTTTCCGCTGCTACTCAAAATAGACTTAGCTAGGTGTTTATCCGCCTAATCGCCGCACGAGATCTAGTGTTCGAAATTGACTCCATGACAAGTGGTATCATAACAGTTTATCCTGCTCGGGTCACCATGCGACGATGACTCGCTTGTTCATCACGAAGTGCCTTGGTGTAGGAAAAATGTTTCCGCTAAAAAACTCTACTATGCCCAGGTGCATTGGTGCCATGGTCCCTGATTATGGACGCCAACGAGGAATATGTGGCAAGCTTCCTACACCCAGTCGTGCCCCGTAGCAAGTTTCTCATACACCCATGTCATGCTAGGGACGTCCGTCATGCACTATGATGACGGATTGATCGTCCCGCCTAACCGGGACGGTCATGCATCGATCACTCAAGCAAGATCACCACCCAAGTATACAATCAAAAATCTTGAGTGTCGTGCTGCATCAAGACTGTCCATATGCTTCGCATGATGGTGTTGCATTACCCATACCAAAAGATCGCACTACACAACCACCTAACTCGGAGGACCCGTGTCACTTTCAGAAACTATCGGTCATGCACTATCATGACAATCTAGCATTGCTCGGTATTTTGTGACGTCGCATCGCATGCCTAGTCATGCAACGTGAAGTCCACAACTGCTCCACGGAAGAAGTTGGCTCAAGGTTAAGCATCAAAGTTCATTGTTCGATTACGTAACATCATTCACAAACATCTTATCGTACCGCCAGCCTTGTTTGCCACGCTAAGATGACTTTCACAAATGGGACAAAGTGTTGTTACTTGCAAACACTTGGGACGAGTTGTCAGCCTGCCTTGTCAAATGTCATCTCGTAAGCAGCGTAATGTTACTCATCAAGACTTGAAACGAACCTGCTACATGCCAACGCAAATCGACGCATCAACTCAATGACCAATTTGGGAAATGGTCTAAGCATCAAGCATTTGGTGAACCTTGACATGCTGTTATCAAGCTTTCTGCCACCAACCGAAAGAAGTAGTGCCCTTTCCTCTCGGGCAGCACTTTGAGTAATCGAAGCGGCCTCCAAGGATCGAAGTTCAAAAGATTTCAAAGGACACACTGGCGATGTCGTTCCTTCGAATGGAGATGGAGGTGAAGTTGGGAGCTCATGTCATGAGTTCACCAACCACAACCTGCTTATCCAAGCGGAGTGTCTTCATGAACATCCCCATGGATCGGTAAAGACCCGAAACAACTATTTTTTCATAAGGGTCAGCCGCTCGGTGAACGAGTATGCCAAAGGTGCATGATCTTTGTCGATAGGCACAATGATATCGCTTCGCCCAGATTGCGGACGGACGAATATCAAAGGTTCATCCTCTTCATGAACGAGCACAATGATATCGCCCCGTCCATACACAAAGGTGTTGGTGAAGCTTCAAAGGATGTCCCATGATCAGCAGAAGGAATATCCCACAAACCCTGCAAGATGTGACGAACTCATGATGGCGATGTCATCGCGACAATGTGAAATATGGCAAACATGGAACCCATTGAGACATGGGACCGAGGCAAAAGGTAGTTCATCAATTGTGCTAAGCCTGACAAGTCGGGACGGAGGTCAAAGTCGCATTGTTTAGCATTAGTCAGAATGGCGCATTGAAGGAGGACGTGAGAGTTATCACTCCTAGTTCTCAAGTGGACTAAGATCCAACGTTGGTTCTCTTCAAGTATGGAGTTTAAAGCTTTGGATTAGGAGGGAGTTGGAACAACGAGATCGTCCAATTTTTGCTCGCTAATCGCCGTTGCTCATTCATGCCAAGACAAGTGCCATACCACCAAAGCCCTTGGTCAAGAGCAATGATGGGGAAGGGAAGCTCAAGTCACTAGGGAGAAGTTATCCTATCAATGCAAAGACAAAGTCCATCGAAGCAGGAGGATTGAGCCGAGCCACAGCAAACGTGGGGAGACTACCGTCACTCACTATTGAATCAAGAAATATGTTTGATTATGCATCTTATATATATATATATATATATATATATATATATATATATATATAAGGTATCCTCCGGATAATTAAAATCGAAGCAATTTGATGTCTGACTCGAGCCTATATGACATGACCGATTGATAGAAATACTCCAACGCTACACCTTTGTCATATATTCCATATATCAGATTAGATAGATATCATATTCATGGAATACGATTCACTTTCAAGATGCCTTGATGGTGAAATGATGACTTGAAGTGGACAAGGTAGAGAGTGTCATGTCAAAGAACCTTGCTCCGCCTCAAACAATCGAGATATCAAATGACCATCAAGGGTAAGGTGGTCCAGCACTCTGTACTCGACGGATGAAGAACTCTACGTTACAGCCATCTGTTGGGGAGACTCTCATCACTCGCCATAGCGACTCGAACTAGACAATGTATGGAGTACCAAATTGAAAATCCTTGTTCTGTCTCGTGACCATAAAAAATTTGAATGATCACCAAGGTGAGGTGATCACGTGCTCTGTTTTTCGACGGATGGAGGGCTCTACGTTGCAACCACTTGCAAGATATAGACATTGAGCCAGGCCCACAAAGCGTCTCAAAGCATCTGTGGGGAGACTCTTGTGACTCGAAACACCCGAAGAAGACAAGTTACAAATGTTATCATCGAAGAGCTTGTGCTATTTCAAGCTATCGGAATTCTAGAATGAGCATCGAGGGTGAGATGGTCTCATACCTTGCATTCGACGAAAGGAAGACATTGTGTCGCAGTCACCTGCAACATGAGGACATTGAGTGAAGTCATGTAGGTTGAATGACAAGAGTCTTCAACATGTTCTGCTAAGGCCTTGAAGCAACTCTTTCTCTGAGCTACTCCTGAAGGCATACAAGAGTTATTTCACCTCAAGAAGTCAAATCAAATAAGTTGACACTACGCAAGTCGAGAGAAGTTGAAGCTAATAAAAACTTGATGGACAGATAGTTGCTTGATGAAGTCAAACCGTACAGATGGCGGACTCCACTGGCACTGCACAAGTGATGACCCAAATTGGATGAAACATTAGTAAGCGAAGCATGCCTTAGAGGAGTCTTGAGTGAGTCACAAGTAGCGGACATTCCTATCACTGCGTGACGCTGATGAAGTAGAAGTCAAGACAAAGAAGGTGGATTCCAAATAAGACATGCGAAGTCAAAACCGAATACAAAGGCACCGAAAAAGCCCGAACAACAGCGTCGGGGGCGTCGTCGAATTTGGTGGGGGAGAATTTCACATGGCGTTTTCCCGTAACACGAAGCGCGAAGCCTAGCGGCACTAGTGCCGCTCAACTTAAAGCTCTCGGTCGCTCAGCGTCGAATCATGAAACACATGCAGCCGTCTCGCACTGCGTAATATTACGGAGTGCCAAGTTATCCTCTTTTAGGGCATTTATCTTGTAAGACCATCTTTATAAATGGCCAAGTTATGTGGCATTATCCGTAGGGTACGTCTTTTGCATCTTCCATATGTAATAAGACTCCTATACCTAACGTACACTAGGAGAAGTTCGCTAGTGTCTTTCGAAGCCCAGATGTATATTATGTTTCATCATATTTAATACAAGCAAGCTTTTTTAATTGTAGTATTATGGCCTTGAGCGTGTAGTGGCAATCCACATTGAAAACCATTCTCGGTGCTCCGTACATCAACTGCCCCTTCAGACTTTAAGCGTCCAAGCGCTTGCATTAGCGCTGCAATGCGCTAATGCCACGGACCCATGACGAGTAGTCCAACACTCTGGTCATGTCCATGATTGAATGCCTATAAGAGCGACTCTCGGCATAGTCATCTCGACCACTACTCAAAATAGACTTGACTAGGTTCCTATCCGTCTAGTCGCTGCACAAGGTCTAGTGTCAAAGAATGACCCCCGTGACATGCGCACGTCACAGTTGGCACAACGTGAGCGGGCCACGGGCCGCATGACGCCACTAGGCGCAAACGCTCGCAGGCCATAACCTGCTGCATGGCACCCATGCGAGGCACGAGACGACATGGATGCACGAGGCGGGCGCGCAGGCCGAAGGCCTGTTGCACAGCCCTCCAGTTGAACAATTTTTTTGGAACATAAAACAGTATTTCAGTAAATTGGGAAAAAATAGTTGAAAATGAGAAAAACATATTTTTTGTACTAAAAAAAATAAAATTTTTTTTAATAATGTGTCATTTATTTTTTGGACATAAATGTATGCATTTTATGTTATTATGTATTTTATAGTTATTTTATGTCATGATAAGCATATTATGATAAATTACAATATTTGTCATTTATGCACATTATTTGATTAGAAGATTATGAATAATTTTCTGAAAGTTCCAAAATATTTAATATGCATATTTTGTATTTATGCATATGTGATTATGCATATTGTTTCATGTTATAATGTGATAAATTGATAGGGAAAACTTTGGTTGAAAAATCATAATGTAGTGTCAATTAGAAAATTATGTGGATATTTTTTTCTTAAAATTGTATGACATATTATTTTATGCATATGATTACGCATATTTATTAGTACATGAAGTAGTCATGTTATTTTGTCATGTATTATATATGATTATAAATTTAAGTAAAATTCCTTCATATATGTTATTACATGGTATGTTTTAAGTGTAGTATGTCACACTTAAATTAAATTTCCATATGATAATCATGTTATATTTACTTAATTTGTATTTAAGTGTGACACTTATGTAAATTGACATGATAATTGAAATATGCACATTATTAATTCATTATGTGATTTAGACTATGTAATACGAATTTATTTTCTTTATAAAAGAATATGTGCATAATAAAATTTTGTTACATATTAGGCATAATATGTGTTATGTGAATTTGTGAGTAATTAATTCACATAGTTATATTAAGTTATGCACAAATTATTTTTTGTCACATTTTTTATGTGAAATATGCACATTAATTATGACAAATTATATTTCTTTATGAATAGACATATGTTTTTTGTTACACATGAAAATTGATGCAATAAATTTTTTAATTAACAAGACATGCATGATATGAATTTATGTACATGATTAAGACTTATGTGACATAAATATAGAGTTAGACATGTGATAATAATTGTGTGATTATTTGTATGTCTACTATCATACTTATGTTAATTATATGAGTGTAACAAATAATATTCATTTATATGTAAATGAATTGTATGATTATTTGCGTGTATAATATACATTCATATATGTGATTTATGCAATGCATAAATATTTGTAAATTATGAATGTGACATATTTCATAAAACTTAGGATAAAAAAAGTTTGACATTATGAAACATAGGTAGTCCAAATAGGACTAAGGCATATAATTTGTATGATGGTCATAGTAATAATTTTTGTTGAGTGGTGCATGACATGTGCATATCTAGGAAAGTACTGAAAAGAGTTTGTTAGTAGAAAATTTAGTACGCCCTTTTTCTATGGACTTACTTGGTGTACTGTTAACACTGTCTCCAAAAATTATTATATTTACATGGCGTGATGATATTTTTCCAATTATTGTGGTGACAAGATGGAGGGATGATGATTTTCTAATTTGTACCTTACAAATGTAAGGAAGAGCTTCTATCACATAACCCTAATTGTCCTGATCACATTTTTTAAAATAGTATGTTAATCACATCATATATTTTTTAGATGATTTTGGATGTTTATTTTCTAAAATTATTAGAATAGTATACCTTGGCGCAACATATTATTTTTAATGAATGATAATTATTTTTTCGGATAGTGGGAGATGAGTGGGAGCATAGCGACCATCTTGATGTCATTACCTTAAAAATATTATTACGTCATTATTTATAAATATATGTGATAAGAAGACATGCAAAAAATAATTCTTTCCCTTACGTATGTTTGACCATACATAGTGACACAAAAAAGGAGCATTTACAATATGACAAAGTCAAAAGGAATATATCAAAAGGACACATGATAAAAGATGACCTCTGTCGAGCACGATCACTATCATGATTCTCACGATCTCGATGTAATGAAAACATCACGAAAATAATAATTCTTATATACATTTTTTTTCTTTAACATATATGTTATATTTATGTATGTGATGATAAACTTGACGACTGAGTTAGAGAATCTTGGTCATATTTTTTAGAATAACCACGTGATATTTACTTATTTCTAATATGTACAATAAGTTTGCACACATATTTGAAAAATGTGTGTCATCTTCAACTATGACATATCTTGTCCATGTGAAAATAAGAAAATTGCTACGAGTTTTCGACAGAAATCATAATTTAGTGAATAATGTATAAATACTAAGAAGGGCTACTCGCATCGATGTGGGAAGCATGATGGCAAAGTTAATATAAACAAAGTAAAGTGTTACGATTGTGACAAATATGATAATTTTTCGCTCATGATTGCACTGAGTCGAAAAATGTTGATATAATCGTATGGTAATTTTGTTTAATGATAATGTTGTTTCATTATTAAAACTTGTCCTTTTGTGGATGATTGTGACATCTTATCATGCAATTAAAGAATAATACATCTTTATATGACTTAGCCTACAAGCCAAAGGACATATATAGATGGAAACAACATGAAAGTGGGGGTTAAAAAGATTATGAGTTGAAAATTTTTCTTTTGCAATTGATGAATCTTCTTATCTTCATTGTCCTATTGTACTACTATTTTAAAGTGGATATGAGTATAGTATCTAAATTTGATATTTTAGATAAACGTAGCTATGTATTCACTTTTATCATTAAATTTTGTATTTAATGAAGTTCTTTTATGAAAATTTTCTAAAAAATGATTTTCTATGTCTTGATTACTTTAAGTATTCGAATTAAATATTTATGTCAGTGACATAAATAAGTGCCAAAAGTCCTGACTAGTCAATTTATGACATTTTTTGAGGTAATATAAATATAGACTAGTTCGAGAAATATACTTTGTCATTAAAATTATTTTGTCTACTATTGTGACAATGTCTAATTGACAAGAAAATATGAAGATAATTTTTTAATAGAAAATTATAATAATATATTTGTATTGAATGTCCAAGGTTCTATATGGTTTCTTTCATCACATTTTGCATTATAAATTATACATATGATTTATCTAAGTTGGTAACATGAATTATTTTATACAAATTCATGAACTTAGATGGAGATTCAATTATGATCGTAAGATTAATGTCTTGTTGACTAAATTGATAATGTGAAATGATTGAGGCTTATTCAAATAGTCTAGTGATGAAAATGATATAGTTATGCAACAAAATATATTTCCCAATGATAAGTGTTGTGGATATGATGAAATCATAATCTACTTGAATGTGTGGTGCAAATAAATTTTCAATGTTATATTTGGAATGTTGTTAGTAATGCTGCTTAAATGTTACCAAAATATCAAGTAGAGATGTGATATTCACATGTATATATATATATATATATATATATATATATTTATATTTATATTCTTGGTTGAACAAGATTATGTAACATCTTCACTTTAAAAGTTGAAGATTCAGAGTTAACAATGCATGCGGATTGATTTATAGTTTATCCATATTCTCTTCTCACACCTCACTTGGAGTGGGAGCAATTCCACTCATGACTAATGACATTTATTGAAACATATGAGTTGTGCTTCACATTGTCAATACCGAATGACTATATGAAATGAACATGAGCTTAAAATAAGTAATGGAGGCTCTTTCGACTAGATAAAGAAAATTGATTAATGCAAAGAGTTATAGTTTAAAAAAGAAAATCAAGTCAAGGACTTGTTAAATCATTCATCTTGACTAAAGGCAAACGTTCAAAATAAGTTGACATGGATGATAGGAGATTTAAAAGTAACGAAAAACAATAGTCGCAAAATGAGTGTTGACTAAAGAGAAATTATTATAGTTTTTCTCTTGTTCATCAAAATGTCTAGCTATTACTTTCAAATATGTATTAGATGAAAATTACATAAAGTTATTTGAATGCTCCATTATAAAAGTATTGAGTGCAATATATAGTTTACGACGATCCATTTATGAATTCAGTATTCATCTAAATAATGGTATAAGTATCATTATGTGTGTACCCATTTGTTAAGAATAAAGGTATCATCATGAGATTATATGTGAAAAAAAATTGTGTATAACTAGAAGTAATAAGAGACTTCTTATATTAATGAAGAATTTAATGTCTTTCTATATAAATGACATGAGTGTTGTAGATATTCACATCGGGTGTGAAATTTAAATAAGAATTATTCAAGTAAATTTATTGTTTTGTAGCAAGAATCGTCTATCATAGTGTTGAATTGAACTTTCTACGGAGAACTATAAACCCAACAATACTCTTATTACAAGAGATAAATTTAATTCTCATAAATATTTCTAAGACTATGAGTAACAAAAGGAAATGTCCTTTTGTAAACATAATCAGTGATCAGACATGCACAATATTTGTGTCAATGGTCAAATGAAAAATTTGCATATTTATACAGAGCATATTGGATGGCGATTAAGAGAATAATGAAACACCTTATGGGCATGTTGACTCATGTTTGTGCTATGGAGATTGAGTTATATATTTGCTTAATAAAATAGACGTCTATTAAGAGGGCGATATTAACAAGCAAAAGTTTATCTCCAATTATATCTTCATGTTATAGAATGACATATTATAAAGCTTTGCTAAAGCAAAACTATATAAAGTAGTCAACTATAAAAATTGAATTTGTGTTATACTCGATGATGATATGAAGCCCTCTGGTTAAATAAATTCTTTTACTCTTGTATTGACAATGGTCAAATATGTCTTTTATTGCAATAAGTATGTCACTATTGCTTGATAAAAAAAGATGAACCATTGTAAGGGAAAACACATTGATATCTAGTATGTCTTGACAATGTGAAGAAGATAAGATTGATGAATACATATATAAGTTAAGCCATGTTTGATAGACGTATTTATATATGTAAGACTTATGTGATAATGTATTCTAAATCTTCTTATGATGAATAAAATTATGTTAACTTGATTATGGAGTTAGATAATGTTTTTTTATATTGAATGTAGAGTATGTCAATCATGTACGAGATTATCAGTCATGCGGATAATCGCCTTCGCGCTTAGTGTATAGCGAGTAGAGATGAAATGATTTAGATCCAAATATATGATCTAAGATCGCTCTGATATGTTTGGGAGGATGACATGAGTTTATATATAACTCTATGTAATCTGATAAGAGAAACCGACCTCGTGGCGCCAATTTTTGGGCATTAGGTGTCATGGGTAGACGTCTGAACTTCAGTCTATGCAGTATTATGAGTTTATGACATATGCTCCTTTAGTGGGAGACTCCACCGCAGTACTTGGTTATGAACTTAGTATGCTAAATTGATCCTAAGACTTGATGAATACTTTATAGTTTTTCATCAGAGTGTGAGTTTTTAAGAATTGAACTAGTGCGAAGATTGCCCTTAGACTCTTGACTGTATTTCAAGGTAATGAGTTGGTGTTGTTACTTTAGCGAGGTACTCAAAGGCTAAAATTGTATGCGGCTCGTCGAGCCATGACTAGGAAAGCAGTTAACTTAGAATTGAGAAATATGAGAGCGATAGGAAGATTCACTAGTCTTGCTTAGTATTTGTAATGCAATTGGCCAAATACGTAAGCATACGAATATGAATAAATTGAAATCATGCATGATAAGACGTGTGTCATCTAGAGTGTTCAAGCAAGGTGTTTCTAAAGCAAAGCGAGTAACATGAATGTTTGAGGCTTTGAGCAACTATGTATTATTGATAAATCATAGTATTGACTCACATTATAGTTGAGTAGTTATACGACAATAACACGTTATAGCATGAGCTCACATATTGATTGTGCAATTATGTGATCATAATTTTGGCTCTCAAATTGATCGAGAAAATATTAATCCCTAATAAGTCATAGTATAGGCTCTTAAGTGGTGGAGTGACTATATATCCCTAATAGGTCATAGTTCTCCCTAAGTTATGGAAGTACTTGTGAGTCGCACGATCCATTTATCATAATGAATATTTACTAGAATTAAATATGGATAAGAGCACATCTGTGTGAGTGGGAGATTGTTGGATATTATACGCCCAAATGGGGCTTTCCTCTTACATGGTCCATTATGCATGTATTATATAGTTGCACAAACTACAATCAAGTATGGAGTTAGCAACTAGATGTAAGTGCAGTTTCTATAACTATACACTTAAGTGCATTATAAAAGGAGATGTTGATCTCCTTTCTGCCGTGCGGTTCTCTTCTGTGAGGAAGGCATGCGTCCTCTTTCCGTACGTGATTGAGTTCCTGATGACGAATCTGAAATAACGTAAAAAAGTCTCCGACGATCCGTTCTTCCGCTGTGAGGTATTTCATAATACCCCTACTTTATTTGTACCAATTCCTTCATGAACATTTGTAATCGAGTAATGCAATGCTAATGAATTGTTATTGATCATAAGCATTACAACAAGATAATGCAAAGAAAAATGAATTATGATTTATATGCAATTTTTTATTCATATTATGATGGGTATTGGATATGTTATGCCTTGTGATATAAATTATAAATTATGTACATGAATATTATTTCATTCAAGTACAAAGGATTGATTTTTATTCGTGACCTTGATCATGATTGGAAGCTCCACAATGTTGTTGTCGAGTCTTTTTTTGTCTTTCAAATATTGAGTCATTTTAAAAATTCTTTATGAAAGTTGCAAGCCCACGGAATTCTTATCACTGATTTATATTGATGTACTATGTATGACTTCGAGTCTTATCTTATCTCGTGTTTTATATGGATTGAAAGAGATGATGCCGGATAAGAAGACGATGATGATATAGTTTGATGAAAATGAAAAAGGAAGGATCATATTAAGGGGTTGTTATAATCCTTTTTTCTATTTTCTAGATTCGTTGATCCATGATAATAAGATTCGACAGGATTTTACGCTGACTGTCGAGGTCTAACACAATCCTCCTCCTTTATTCGGGTTTGGGACCGGCTATAAAACATAGGCAGAGTTTTCTATTTTCTAGATTCAATCAACATTATTGCCATTCGAGTATGAGTCAAATATTTGTTTTGGGACATTGATATTAAGAATGAGTTGTTAATTCTGTTCAAATTTGAAATCTCTGTTTCGATCAGATTTTCCTTAGGCTTCAATTGTTCAATAGTTTATAATATATGGATGGATACTTGAACTTTAGCTCATGTTAAGTTCATCTCAACCGAAGAAAGTTATGGTCAAAGGATTACAGATCGTTAATTTGTTCTGAACAACATCGTCCTTGAATTGTAAAACATAGGTTTTTTTTGGTGTAGATAGATGTTTGAATTATCTTTGAAGTGAATTCTAATTTAACTGATTTGTATATGTGGAAAGAATGATATCATTTATAACTTGGGTAAGTTTCAAATTCATCAATTTGAGATCCACATTCTTATTGATTTGTTTCTTCACTAACAAAAACCTGCCCGACCACACACTAAATAATTAGCTCGTCAACGACCTATAGGAGTGGTCAAGGTTACATAATTAATGCTACCAAATTCTTGTTTGTAGGATGAGGAGGATTGTGAATCCATGTCATCTCCTTTTGCCACAAAACCAGGATGCTTTGGCTCAGGCAGCATCATGTTGTCACTTGCTAACATTATAAGCACATTAGACATTGTAGGCCTATCTTCAGGGTGTTCTTGAACACACAGCAATCCCACTTTTATGCACCTGAGCACTTCAGGGATAGACAACTCATTACCTATCAAGGGATCAATCAACTCCAAACTTCTACCATCTTTCCATAGACTCCATGCCTGCAGAAAGGATATCATATTTTTTTTGTTAGTTTGCTAGGCATGATGAATTGATCATAACTTCATGCTTACTTTTCCAAGAAGGTAATCTTTCGGCTTGGAATGATAAACTCCTTTATTCCGTACACCACTGATGATTTCGAGTACCAAAACTCCAAAACTGAATGCGTCTGATTTCACTGAGAATAATCCATTCAGTGCATATTCCGGAGACATGTATCCACTGCATAAATAGCAATGGAAAAGTATGGTTTGCATAAACACAGTCAGTGGATTCGACAAATGAAAAGTTTCTAAATATACAAATAATAGTACACATTTTTTACTCACTATGTTCCCACTACTTTTCTTGTCATGTTCGTGGCATCATCATCGCTGAATATCCGGGCTAAGCCAAAATCTGATATTTTTGGGTTTAGTTCACTGTCTAGAAGAATGTTACTAGCCTTCAGATCTCTGTGGATAATCCTAAATCTGGAGTCTTGATGAAGATACAGAAGCCCTCTTGCTATCCCTGTGATGATGTTATAGCGCGCTTGCCAACTTAGATTGAATCCCTTATCCTTTTCTGTAATGAAATCACAAAACAATTTCAGTTACAAACATTTAAGCTACCAGTAAAACTCCAAGTTTTCAGTTGAGTTATGATAAGATGTTTTGACATAGGGAAGTATACGACGCATCAAATTAGGTACTTGATTAAGCCTAACCAAACAAAAACGCGTCCAAGCTTTTGTTTGGCATGTACTCGTACACCAGAACTCCGCCTATATTTTATAGCCGGTCCCAAATCCGGATAAAGGAGGAGGGTTGTGTTAGGCCCCGACAGCCAGCATAAAATCCTGTCGAATCTTATGAACATGGATCAACGAATAATGGCGTCGTATGATCCATGTAGCCGACCCCACCTAGTGGGATAAGGCTTTGTTGTTGTTGTACTCGTACACCAGAATCCTCTCCTCCCCTGCAACAGAGCATCCAAGAAGGCGAACAAGGTTCCTGTGTTGGAGCTTTGCAATCAGCATCACCTCATTCTTGAACTCACTGATGCCTTGTATGGAAGTCATTGATAGCCTCTTTACAGCTATCTCCCTCCCATCAAGTAACTTCCCCTGTTATACGTATCAACGAATTAATTTGAACATGTTCAGGTAAATAAAAAATAAAACTAACATGTCATTGTATATATAAAATTACCTTGTAAACTATGCCGAATCCACCCTTTCCGAGCATGTTATGATAAGAGAAGTTTTCAGTCGCAGCGGATATTGTTTCAAAATCATACATCGGCAAATCAACTTCCCCATCATCATCCTTTGTAGCTGCACCTGTCATATTGCTTATTCATTTTCAGAGCAAACTCTATTTCTGTGTACCAGTTTTATCACAATATGTAATGGAAGGGTAAAACGAAGTACCTCTGTTCGAATGTGAAACTGAACCGACCGTGTTACTTTGGTTTCTTGTTACGTCTGCGAGCACCATCTGTCGCCTTTTCAACTTCCAACAGACGAAGCAAGCAAGAACGGCCACTGCGCCTATGACAGAAGCAAGGCTTCCAGCAACAATGGCCACTTTGTTCTTGTGAGAGTGGCTTTGCTCGGAGGTTTTTTCTGTGATGTCGCCATGCTTTTTATGAATAAAAGATCACTCTGTTGCAAGTATGTTGTTCCAGAAAGAAAGAAAAAAAAACTAGGTAGGAACGTCGAAATGGGAAGCTAAATAGATCTCTCATGCACGTACCAAGGTCGGCCGCGGCCAGCCGTATATATAGATCTTGTCCTCCATTACTGAAAACCCTGATGTCAGTGAGGTTGTCCGTCCAAATTAAGCAGCCAAATCCACTACTGATGTTAGAACTGGCATAAGCTGTGCAGGAGCAATTGTTCAAACAGTTCTGCCGGTACTGTTCCAAGCTCAATCTTATGTCCACGGTGGAGTTCGATGTGTCAGGCAACTTCGCTCCGCTCAGTAACGCAAACCCGTCGGTCATGCAGTCAACCGAGTTGTTTCTGACGCACCCTCCTGATCCGTCTCTCAGATTCCATGTCGCTGGATTTGTAGGATGAAATCCTTGCGGGCAACCGCACACGAAATCATTGTTGGGGTTGCAGACGCCATTGGGGCCGCAGAATGACGGGGTGTCGCATTGGTCTGTAGGTGCTGACCAGATCGTCTTCCAGTACTGGTTCTCCTCGATCCACATGAGACGATCTATGCTTCCGGAATAGTTCAGGGTGGGCTGGGAGATGATGGAAGCGTTTACCACAACGAACATGTAGGAGACCTCGTCCGGTCTCAGCTCGAACTGGAAGGAGAACATGCTATAAGACTTCATCACGGGGATGCCGCTGAATCTGAGTCCGTTAAGCCTGATCTGTCCCGCACTTCCATCTGGGGAAAGCCGTGCCGGTCGAGAATCGCAGTGGAATCACCCGGTGACGGATCGTCGGAACTCCTCCAAGCTGTTAGAGTTGGTGAATAGAGCCATTGTTTCTCGCACGGGTTTGCACGCGTAAACTTAGAAGAATATGAATATTACCTAATTAACAATATTATTGAACAAAAAGGAAGTTCGGGGGGCCCTGCCCTTCGACGATAGTTTTGAACTTTTGTTTAGCTGGTCCGTATAGTTCGGATTAGATTTTTTCTTTATTTGTTTGAATTTTAAACCCGATTTGAAGAGGCTATTAATAGCCTAATTTCTGATATAATTTGAGTGACGACTGTAAACCTAAACGATATAGTGGAACCTCTTTACAGAACGTAGTCCTCATCTTAAGAGTGAACCTGAATAAATTCATATGTTTTCTCTATTTTTTTACAATTTCTCTACGATCTTCTCTCATTCTTCTCCAATTTTCCCATCACAAGCCACCAGAGCTCTGTTGAGGCCCGTCTTGAGGTCCCATCCCACCTTCATGCCCGGAAGCATGGTGTCGGTCGGATAGTAGAAGCTTTGTCATGCGTAGCTCTTCGGGTCTTCCCTGTCACTGTCGGCTTCTCTCACGATGAAGTTCCCGTCGTCCAGGAGTTGCGCAACCGGATTATGGAGGCTCAGCGAGGGAGAGGACCAGATGCTGGTATTGCCGGACGTGATGTAGAGCGTGCCATTGTGGGCCATCGATATTCTTCCGGTGCCATCAGTGACGGGGTGCTCGCGGTTGGCGACCCACACGACGGTTTGAACGGAGACCTTACTGCGGTGATACCATACGCCGATGTAGTGACGATCCGAGCGTGGGGGCGTGAAGAAGCCTAACTCGAATGAACTGTTTGCAGAGACCAAAGTTTGGTTATCGCCGACGAGAGATTGCCCAGGCGTTAGAGTATCAACTGCGACCGAGGGAATTGACAGACTGAAAGCGATGACGCAGAGGAGTAGTAGTAGGGTCAGAGGACGTGCTCTGGTGAGTCTCGCCATGGCGAAATGGTGCACTGCACACGTCTCATCTCAAGTGCTTGCGAGTAATGTATTAGCCATTAGGCGTAAAAGTGACCGGTTCATCCTAACGACGTAGGAAGACTTTGACTTGGTGGTTGCTTGCCCTTTGCATTTGTTCACTAATTTTGTTTTGATACCACAAAAATGCCGATATCTTAGTGCACATTACTATTTACTAGACAGAATTTTAGAAACTGGTATTACCATAATTATTAATATTTGATAATAACTCCTTATTTTTTTCCGATAGTTGGGATTTTTAGCATCACAGGGGTTTGAAGATCTTTTCCTTTCCAAACAACTGTTTTCAAGGAAAAATAAGACACTTTCATATATGTATATATATATATATATATATTGTTTTTTATGCCTGATTTTTCTTTGGAATGTTGTTTCTTAATTCTTTGATCATGTACTGCATGTTTGAAAAAAGGAAGACTTGGAACATTGGTGCGCAACTAAGTCGCCGTTTCTAGAAACCTTTATCATAATTTTTGACACTGAAGAGGCACGAGGTCAAAGGGACTGCATGAGAGAATTAAAGAGGGAGTTCAAGCGGATTCAAACTGCAATGATACTGGACTAAATCTGCAAATAACATTGATATATCAATTATATTTAGTTTAGGATCATATTGAACCTGGTCATTCTTGTGTTTATCTCATGTTTGATGCATAAAAATTCGTTCATACGCCCATATATGTTTTACTTTTTTTTATTGACGTCCTAATTAAGGATGTATGCATAGAATTAGTTCAACTATCTTGCTTTATTACATGATATAGGAGTGAGAAACGATTATTGCATGTTTGATATTTCCAACATGTTCTCCCCAGTTTTATAGCTTTAGGTATGGATGATTGATCTATTTTTATATTAATTCCTTATAATTCTCAAATCCAAACCTTAGAACTTCAACCCCCAAAACATTTACCTAATGATGCTTACTAATATTTTGACAATTCTAACACCATCCTAGGCATACGAATCACTCTGTGCTTTTATGGCACATCTTAAATGTTTTTTTAATTCTAGAACAAGGTAGAAACTTAAATAGCGCATTCTGTTCAATCCCTTTTCAAAACTATAGGATCTTCAAAACGCAGGTCGAGCTAGATTCTCAAAATTCGACTCAAGGTCTTTCCAATCCTCTTCGAATCAGTAGGTTTGGCCAAGAATCAGTCATGCATCTTCAAAATTCGACCTTGATTTACTTTTGACCTGACCTGAGTTAGTCCCAAACGTAAGATTCAAGAATCAAGGTCGTGGAATATTGTTTCGGATCTAAACATTAGCTTCACAGGTGTGGGCTCGTAACACACTAAAAAATTCATAAAATTTAATTTTTTCTGTTATTGCTAATGTCGGACTATCGGGCGATCGAACTACTTATCGAAGCGTCCGTCACCGCGACGATGATGGCAGCTAGCTGACATGAAAATTATTTCAGACGTTCGAAAGAACAAGGAGAATAAGACCGTCAGAAGATCATTTCTCCTTCAATCCTCCATCATAACTTCACAATATTAAAACCCCCATAATTTATACCCCATAATTTATACCCTTTTTATGTCCCATTTTCAGCCCCCACTTTTCTCTTGTCTCGTGTCTTTTCACATTTTCTTTCCATTCTTGTTGTTCATAGGGTTTCTTTGGATTGACAAATAAGAGGGATGTGGTGGGGAATGAGGGGGTGAATTTTTTAAAATTTTGTTTGGCAAAATTTATTTTAAAAATTATGAAGGGATTGATGGCATGAGTTATACCTCCACTTCCTAATTTTTTTCATTCCACCAAATTAGTGAAATAAGAAGGGTTAATAATTTTTTAGACAAAATTACACATGATTAAGATTATTTTCTTTTCCATCATCTCTTGAACTCTCTCTATATGCTACGTCATCCTTGCCGACAATAATTTACAAATTCTCGATAGCAAATAATTTTCGAGATTTGCTCTCTCTCCTCTCATCTCCCCTCTCTCTCACCTTGATGTTTTGTAAGAAACAATTTAAAATTCTTGGTGGCAGATAATTTTCTATGTTTGTTCTCTCTCTCTATTATTGATTTCTTGATTTTGCAGACAATAATTTGAAATTCTTGATGGCAGATAATTTTCGAGGTTTACTCTCTCACCTCTCTCTTTCTCTCTCCTCTCTTTTTCTCTCTCAGTCGTTTATTTCTTAGTTTTGCAAGCAATAATTTAAAATTCTCGGTGCCATACAATTTTCAAAGTTTTCTCTCTCTCTCACCTGTCTCTTTCTCTCTCCTCTTTCTCTCACGGTTTGATTTCTTGGTTTTGCAAGCAACAATTTGAAACTCTCGGTGACAAACAATTCTCAAAATTTGCTCTCTGTCACCTCTCTCTTTCTCCTTTTTTTTTCTCTCTTGATTGTTGATTTCTTAGTTTTGCAAGCAACAATTTAAAATTCTTAGTGGCAGACAATTTTCAAAGTTTGCTCTCTCTCTCACCTCTCTCTTTCTCTCTCCTCGTTGATTTCTTATTTTTGTGAGCAACAATTTTTAAGATTTGTACTCTCCCTCTCTTCTCTCTCTCTCTCATCACTCTCTCCCTTTGATTTATTTTATTTTATTTTACAGATAATAATTTGCAAACTCTCGGTGATAGATAATTTTTTATATTTGCGCTCTCTTTCTCCTTGATTTCTTAGTTTTGTAAGCAACAATTTGAAACTCTCAGTGAAAGATAATTTTCAAGATTTGTGATCTCTCCTCTCACTCTCTCTCCTCTCTCCTTGATTTTTTATACTTTACCTTCCAATATTAACTTGCATTATAAAGCAAACAATTTATTAAGTAATATAAATAAGAATAAAACATAAAGGGTAAAAAAGACTTTTATCTAAATTAACCTCTCAAACACCACATTTTAAATATTGTATCCAAACAAAATGTGATTTAATTTATTTCATCAATTCCCATTATTTTTTATCCAAACATGGATTTAGGAAAATCATACCACACCACCCTTCACCACCTCCTACCACACCATCCCATACCACCCCTTCATTAGTTATTTTCCAAACAAACCCTTAGTGATTGCTCTGGGTGGCCTCAGCCAGAGGACATAGGGGGCAATGTTGCGCAGGTACCCAGGGGGCACGTAGGAGGAATGATTGAGACTCCATTCTTCGAAGATTTAAGCGAAGAATCATCAAAATATGTGTCTTATTCAAGATCTAAGTCAGAGAAAATTTTTAGACGAATCATACATGTTTTAAAAATTGTTTTGTAGCTTGAGATTATGCTAGAAAAGGGTAGAATTCATGCTATAAGTCTCTGTTTTATCATTATGAATTGCCTACTCGAAAACAAGTTTAGCCGAACGATATTATAAATGAGATTGATTAATTTACATGTGATGATGATTCTATGAACTCGGGTCGTGCCTATGAAAACTCGGGCCGGATTCATGGAATTTGGTCCAGTTCCTACTACAATTAGGTTCGAATTCTATTGAACTCGAGCCGAGCAGAACAAAACTCGAGCCGAATTCTGTTGCTATTAGGAAATTATATTTTCGACACAACTTTCGGTCATCATATTTATGCCATATGATATACAATCGATGCACACAATATATCAATGTAATATCTATATAACGAAGAAGAGTATAGAAATCCATGTCTCTGAAAACCGATGCCATAAGGATTCTCCTACGTACCTTAAGTTTTTCAACCAACTATATTCATGTTGTCTGTGGACTACACGGATGTGGCGACTTTGACCGATAATTCCTCCCTATTGTCGCTCAAAAATTTTTGGATACTACTTGAATCTTATTCTCCTCTATCAGGGCTTTGAAACGATATATCGTTCGCGCTCGAGCTTCGGTTGGTGAGAAAATGAAGAAAAAAGAGAAGGCTTTGGTGCAGAAATTCTACGAAGGCAAATAATACTTTCTAACCACCATTTAGACTTTATTTATAGCTCTCAACTAAGACCCGTTTGAATGCTCATTTTTCCAATGGAATTAGATGATTTCGTAGGTTTGCAGTTTTCGGATGGAATTTTTTTCAAAATGGTTGTTTGGATGCAAAATGGATAGACTATCATCCAATGGAAAATGATAGATTCTCGAGGGAAATAAAAATGAGCTCGGATGCGTACGTCTGCGCCGCACCGTTTTCCTCTTTATTTTTCTATATTATTCTAATCTTACGAAGGCTTCCTCTTTCTTCTTTTTTTTTCTCTACAACATCTCCTTCCTCCTCACCATCTTCTCCTTTCTTTCTGCAATCGTCTACTCCCTTCTATTCTTGTAATTGTCTCCTCTCTTTTTCTTCTCCTCTGTTTTTCTGTTTGTAATCATTCTGCAGCATTTTCTCATTTTCTTTTTTTTTTCTCCTCTCCTCTTCTCCCTTCTTCTTCTCCTCTTCTTCCTCATTTTTTTCCAGTCTGCAACCAACTCTGTGCACCCTCTCTATCTCCCTGCTGAAGCCCTTGTTTCCTAGTAAAAATGGATATTCTTTTTATCTTTGGATTATAATATTTTAATTTTATGTTGTGATACCCAAACATATAAAAATGAAAAACTTCCATTGAAAAATAAACAAAGGAAGTCACATTTTGAAAAATGTCTTCCACAGGAAGATTTTAAAACTTTGAAATTTTTTCTTTTTTTACCAAACAGGGCCTACGATTTTTTACTCTTATTAGGCCTTGGGCTATTTCTCCATCAATCATGACCATCCACCATTAATTATCATATCTTAAATATTCAGATTTAATTAAATTCAAATTTTACTAATTATTTCATAATCATAATTATCAAAAATCTATATTTATAAAAATTCATTTTTATCTTTTTCGTAACTTCTTTCAATCAAATTCTACTTTCACCTTTTTCTTTTATTTCATTTTTTCTGTAATTTTAGGAATTATTTAATTCCATAATATTTTATTATCTAATTTTTGAATTAAAATAATAATAAATATTATTTTAATGACTGAAATATTTTTAAGCCATAAGACTTTTAATCCTATTCTATTTGAAAGTCCTATATCCATTAAATATTCTTTTAGATCTCAAATTAAATTAAAATCCTTAATCTCAATCTAATTATAATTCCTACTCCCAATAGGATTTAATCTTTCTTTCTTTTCTTTTTTTCTTTTCAATTTTTCCTTTTATCCATTAACTTGATCTAAATTACTTTATTGCCCTTATTAAAATTTTGGGATGTTACACTTTTAGTCTATTATGGTGTTTTTTTTATTTTGTTTTATCGGTCAAGCTCTTTGCTATTTTTCATCGTGCTCATCTGTAATGCGATTTGGGAGACCCAATTTCTATTCAGTCGATCGTCGCCCGAAAGGTCGCTGCTTTGCCGCACCTTAAATCGTCCCGCATTCGTTGTTGTCGCTACTCCACCTATCATCTCCGTTCGCGATCACCACCACCCTCTCTCGTTCATTGTTTCACCTGCTAAGGATGCCATCACTGACTCCTAGGTCTCTAGCCTGCCTTTTTTCATTCACCCTTTGCTCCTCCGAGTCAAAGATTGAATCATCAGGCGAGATCGAACCACGACAACAATGAGGAAGAGCAGCCTCGGAAGTCTTCAAATAATCAGGCGATGCCCTAGAGTGAAGAAGAAAATAATAAGGAGAAATTCAAAGCAAATTAATTCCAAATTTCTCAAAAGAATCTAGAGTGAAGGATCAACTTTTTCTTTGAGGGAAAAAAGGACTGGGTTGTAGTTTAGACCAAAAAAGAATCTACAGGAAAAAGGGTCTCATGAATCAATCGTATTTTTCCTCCTTAACTCATTGAGCCAGATTACGCGTTCTCCTCTTGTAAGCGCCTTCATGACTATCATCGATCTTGTGATTGATGGCAATTCACAACTGTGGATTCTTTTGGGCTACAACTGTGGATTCTTTTGGGTCCACAACTTTCCTTTTTCCTAAAATAATTATCCAAACATGATTCATACTTCTATATTCCATCTCACCATCTCAAAATCCTCAATACAAATAAACACAATTTAAATCTTAAAATATTGTTATTCTTTGAGAGGATCACCCCCTCCATTTTTTTCTACATCCACTTCAGTCCTCCCATCATCCCATATTTAGAGCTAATGTTATTTGACTAATCTGAAATTAGAAAAAAAATAA
Organism: Pontederia crassipes; assembly: GCA_030549335.1. NCBI lineage: Eukaryota > Viridiplantae > Streptophyta > Magnoliopsida > Commelinales > Pontederiaceae > Pontederia > Pontederia crassipes. The sequence continues at coordinate 24,773,963 of CM060189.1, read as the reverse complement.
TATTTTTCAGGAAACTATTAGACATAAATTAGTTTCAGGTGTGATAAGTTAATTAGACATAAAACATGTATCATTTTATATATACTAATTAAGTTAATTAAATTACTACTAGGCTAGTATCGTCACAATTTCTTTGGATCACGCATCACTATTTAATGTCACGCACCGCTATTGGATGTGCCCCTTATGGTCACTTGATATTTTCTCGAAGATCTTAGTTAAAAGATAAGTTTGATTCTTCTTTAAAAAAAAAAGGACATAAAGAAAAGAAAACTATATCACAATTAATTGAGCCTTGCTTCATTTTTATTAACGAACTTCTTTGATATATCTACAATGTTTAACTTGATATTGGAGTAGAGCAGATTATCATGTAAATTTCATTGCGTCCACAATTATTACCATCTTCTGTGTGCACGCGCGCCCGCGCCCGTGCGTGCATGCGTGTGTTAAGAAGCTTCTTTCCACTAGAATTATATGACACCAATGTTTATATAACATCATATATTTATCCCCCATACTGCATAGAAAATTCACTATGCGACAAACTTCAAGGCCACGCCATCCTTATTAAAAGTGATAAAAGTTACCACTCTTCTATTCTTGTTTCTATATTTGCAATAAATGACTAGAGCGGGGGCCTCTCTCTCCACGCTTTGGCCCTTGCACATCAATGCAGGAACATGGAGGTCAAACAGACAACACATATACATATATAATTCAGATCAAGCACCTTGTGTTTGGTCATTTACAGCAGTAGAATAATGGGATCACATATCTTGCATACTCACATTGGTTAGCTCATCAACGACCCTCCACATTTGTGGTCAAAGTCACGTAATTAACGCTGCCGGATGATAGCAAATCGATGTCGTCTCTTCTTGCCACAAAACCAGGCTTCTTCGGCTCAGGCAGTGTCATGTTGTCGCCCACCAGCATTATCACCACACTAGACATGTTAGGCCTATCTTCAGGGTCCTCTTGAACACATAGCAATCCGACTTTCATGCATTTCATCACTTCATCAATAGTACACTCCTCACTGATCGATGGATCGATCAACTCCAAGATTCTACCTTCATGCCATAAGCTCCATGCCTGCAACAGTGTTTTTTTTAAAAATTCATTTCTCCATATATAGTTTGATGATAAATTGATTAATCATGATGCCATATATATGTATATGCTTACTTTTCCTAGAAGATACTCATTTGGCTTTGAATGATAGACGCCTTTATTCCTCACTCCACTGACGATTTCTAGCACCAGAACCCCAAAGCTAAACACATCTGATTTCACAGAGAATAGCCCATTCATTGCATATTCGGGAGACATGTATCCACTGCACAAAGAGCATCAAATGCGCATTTATAACAAATTTGTAGAATTAAAAATTTGTGATGCGCGTAGCGATAATCATAGACATATATACTCACTATGTTCCGACAACTCTTAATGTCATGCTCGTCGAATCATCATCTCTGAATATTCGAGCTAAGCCGAAGTCCGATATTTTAGGATTCAGATCATGGTCCAGAAGAATGTTGGCAGCTTTCAGATCTCTGTGAATAATTCTTAGTCTAGAGTCTTGGTGAAGATACAGAAGCCCTCTTGCTATCCCCATGATGATGTTATACCGTATTTGCCAACTCAGATGAAATCCCTTGTCCTTTTCTGTAATCACAGATAATAAAATCAGCAACTTCCGAAAATGTTATCCTTTGGTCAATTGAAAATAAAATCCAACTAGCTTCAGTCATCTTGATAAGATCCTTTAAGCATGATTAGTGATTCACAGATTAGATACTTGAGAACTGACCGAATAAAAATGCATCCAAGCTTTTGTTTGGCATGTACTCGTACACCAGGATCTTCTCTTCCTCTGCAATGGAGCATCCGAGAAGCCTAACAAGGTTCCTGTGCTGGAGCTTGGCGATTAGCATCACCTCATTCTTGAACTCAGTGGTGCCCTGTACGGAAGACTTCGAAAGCCTCTTTACCGCCACCTCTTGCCCCTCTGCGAACTTACCCTGCCATGAGTGTTCAAATGATTGGACCAATTCAAATACATGTTCAGAAGCATAGTTCTTTAACATGCCATCATATCCCTGTGTCAAATTAAATTACCTTGTAAACTAAGCCAAACCCACCCTCTCCAAGCCTGTTACTAGGGGAGAAGTCGTCAGTCGCAGCACGTATGGTTTCAAAATCATACAAAGGTAACTCTACTTCACCATCTTCGTCCTTTAATACTCCCCCTGTGCAGTGTTCAATAAGGTGGTGTAAAGATGTTTTCCTTTGGATAAATCAATTGACAGTTCATCCAGAAATCTTACAGGTACGAGCAATAATTGAAAGCAGCCAAAATTACCTCTGCTTGCATGTGATGATGAATGGGCCACGTTGCTTTTTTTTCTCAGGAGGGCATCTCGTCTCTTCATCTTCCAGCCAATGAAGCACGCGAATAAGGCCAACGCGCCTATGGCAGATGCAACGCATGCAGCAACTATGGCCACCCTTGTCTTGCGATGGCCCTTCTTCTCGGCTTTTACTGTAATTAATTAATTAAGTTGATAAAATTTTATGAACGAAAGATCACCAAAATCTATCTTATTTGAGCACACTAAGTAATAGAATTCATTCTGTATCATGAAGCAAGTTTGATTTCAAGGAGAACTAGATCGGAATTAATAGATCTCGGAAGCATAAAAGAAGCACGTACCAAGATCCACCGCTGCCAGTCGTATATATAGATCTTGTCCGCCATTACCGAAGGTCCTGATGTCGGTGATGTCGTCGGTCCAAATGAAGCAGCCAAGCCCAGTGTTGATGTTCGCGCTGGCATAAGCTTTGCAGGAGCAGTTGTCCAAACACTTCTGCATGCACTCTTCCAGGCTCGAGCTCAGGTCCACGGTCGAGTTCGTCGTGTCAGGCAACTTTGCTCCGCTCAGTAACTCGAAACCGTCGGTTTTGCAGTTCAACGAATTGTTTCTCACGCACCCGCCTGATCCATCTCTCAACGCCCATGTCGCCGGATTTTTGGGAACGAATCCTCGAAAGCAGCTGCATACGAAATCGTTGTCGGTATTGCAAACGCCATAATCGCCGCAGAAGGAGGGGGTGTCGCATTGGTCTGTAGGTGCCGACCAGATTGTGTTCCAATATTGTTTTTCCTTGATCCACAGGAGACGCTGCATGCTTCCGGACTGGTTCAGGGAGAGCCTGGAGACGAAGGAATCGTTGAGCAGCGAGAACGTGTAGGTGACCTCGTCCGCTGACATGTCGAACTCGAAGGAGAACATGTTGTACGACTTCATCACGGGGATGCCGCTGAACCTAAGACCGTTCCACGGGCCGCTGCGCCAGAACAAGGTCGATCCTTTCCATACTTCATGCTGGGGAACGCCATGGTGCTCCAGAATCAAAGTGAACTCGCTCGGCGACGGATCGCTGAAGCTCTTCCAAGCTACCAGCGTGCTGTTGAGGCCCGTCTTCTTGTTCCACCCAAACTTCATGCCCGGAAGTATCGTGTCGCTGGGATGGTAGAAGCTTTGCCATGCATAGCTCGCCGAGTCGCTGGCATTACTGTTGGCTTCCCTTACGACGAAGTTGCCGTTGTCCAGGAGCTGGGCGACCGGATTGCGGAGACCGAGAGAAGAAGAGGACCAGATGCTCATGTTGCCGGACGCGACGTGGAGCGTGCCGCTGCCGGCGATCGACAGGCTCCCGGTATCGCCGGTGATGGGCTGCTCGCGGTTGGCGACCCACACGACGGTTTGAATCGACACCTTGCTCTCGTGATACCATATGCCGAGGTAGCGTTTCGTTGAGCCTTGTGGGGTGAAGAAGCCTAACACGAAGGTCTTGCCCGCAGAGACCAGGGTATCGTCGCCGGCAAGAGGTTGTGCCGGCGTCAGAGTATCGACTGCGCCGGAGGGAGTGGAGACGATACTGGAGACGACGCAGACGAGGTGTAGGAGGAGGAGCCGAGGACATGCTGCGGTGAGCCTTGCCATGGTGGTGCTGGTGGTGGCGGCGGCGCCGACGGCTCAGGTGCTTGCAAATATGTGACACGGAGTGGTGGTAGCGTTGGCATCGTCTTATAGTTTTCTTTCTTTCTTCTTTTAATTTCTTTTTTACAAGCTTGTAAATTAATTCTTCGTTCAAGCGTCCCTTTCTTTCAATGGGGAGCTCCTTACCTGTAGGAATAATAACGACAATGTTATTATTTTCAATAGATATCTAGCTTTATTATTATTATTATTATTATTATTATTATTATTATTATTATTATTATTATTATTATTATTATTATTATTATTATTATTATTATTATTATTATTATTATTATTATTATTATTATTATTATTATTATTATTATTATTATTATTATTATTATTATTTCAGTACGTAATAAAATTGTCCTTAATTTCTACGTCAGCGTAACAATGGCATTACATTACTTCTATCTGGCGATCGAAACGTTCAACGATTTTATCCTGTTTCAACTTGGAACAATTACTATTTTTCTCCATAATGTCACAGTTACTATTTTATCATGCAGCAATCAAATCATCTTGACTTTTTCGATTTTAATATTGATATATATAAAAGGTAGCCTATAATGTTGTCAGAACCGATGAGGACCCAAAGATTCTCATGATCCGGCCGAATTTAAATAAAATAAGATATATTGAACTAAATTATTTAGTATTAAATTTATATAAAATATTACCCTTAATTATAAAAATATATAATTAAGATAATATTAAGAAGATTTTTTTTTACTGAGAACTAAAAGAAGAATATAAATAAAAAGGACTTAATGTGTGTCCACCTTATTTTAAAAGGGTGGACGCTTCCTCCTCTAGTTGTTGTACACAAGCTCATTTAAGCACGGTTTAGTGGTTATTCGTGGGCGGTTCAACGACGGTTCGATGTTTTTGTTGCACGAAGTAGTGGGAGAGTGCGTAGCCGCCGGCGGCGAATGGCACCGGAGCAGCGATTGTAGGCAGAGGAGGTCGTGCTATGGAGTAGGTCAGGTGTTGCGACTCATTGAGAGCAAGCCCACGTTTGGACGATCCATTATCCAATGTGTGCTGTTGTAGGGGATGATCTTCCGATCATATTTCATTAGGGGAACGTCCATTAAATTCAATAAAAAATATTAAACACAAGTTGCATATAGTAACGTGAGAAAACTATAGCCAATTAAAGTACTCATAATTATGAACAGGCAATAAGCTACAATAAATTAATTATCAGATAATTAATGCTTTCGCAATTGGCATAATCAAGTTAAATGGGTGCATGTGCCTGTGGATCCTGTTCATTAATATTATGCATGGACATATAACTTAATGAATAAGGCCTATTATCTTTGTTATCTTCGTTCCGGTTAATTTCCCTTCACATTTCTTTTCTTTTCATTTTTTCTACTTTTTTTTCGTTAATATTTGAAAAGCGATGTCTCACTGTTCAATCCACGCGATGTTACTGAGTGCACTAATCATAAGTTAAAAGGTCGGCCCACTATCAAGGCCAATTAATCACAGATACTCGAAATCGAGACCTCTGCTTACACGAAGAGGAAATTTTTTTGCATTCAAGGACTGATTTTTTTTATTAGCCAACCGTCAGTATTTGAAAAATGATACCGACTGTTCAATCCACGCCGTATTACTGAGTGCACTAACTACAAGTTGAAAAATCGGCTCATTATCGAGGCCAATTAATTTGAACTCGAAACCTCTACTTACACGAGGAGGAAAAGTTTTTGCATTCCAGGGACTGAATTTTTTTTTTCCTACTTGAGCCGACCAATTTGGTCCAAACCGGTAAACTTTTGCAATTGGATCACGCTTTTAATCGGTTTGAACCGATTGAACGTGGTACATCTCCTGGCACCACTTTACTATTGAATCATATAATCTGGGCCGGTTATGAGGCCGATATGGTCCAATTCCCGTTTACCACTGCGGTGTCCCATGACTAACGCAATGGGAGGAGCTTTGGGTCTCTTCAAATAGTGACCCTCAATAATAGCGACGTAATTCCATAATCTATAATTTTTAGAATGAATAAAACGCCATATATGTTATATATAATAAAAAAATAGTCCATTGTCGTATTAGAGTTAAATGTTGTAAAATTATTATGTCACTTATGTATGTAAGTCCATACATTAATGAAAACATAAACTGTTGGAAGGCCAAAAAATCTAATTTGCATGACAGACTATGTTGATAGTGGATAACTAATAGCATTTCCATAAGTGAATAGTGGTGCTTTTAGCGTTATCGATCTTAGCACAGGCTTGACTAGTAAACATAGATATTCATTGAATTAGTTAACAAGTAGTAATGATAATAAAGGTGATTTTATAGTTATATATCGTAGATCAATTAACAATTCACCTAGAAATGATTTTATTAAATTAAACCTTAGTTTTATGATCTATGGACATTTGTGATAGTAGAAGTTTGGAATATTTTTCTTTTGTGATTTGTTGTAAAGTTTCGAGTATAAGTTGATGGATTATTAGGATAAAAGCATAAAGAAATTGTCGGTCGCGATATAGTACTAGAACTAATTTTACATCACGTTGCCAAGAGTGTCCAAGTCCCATCCTCCATGCACGGCCTAAACATCTCCACATGTATTTTCAGAATCGGATCTAGTTCATGGCTGATGGTTCCAAGGAGAAGAGTTATTTGGCGGGGACGGGGGGCAGGCAGGTAGGGCGGCTCCCTCAGGGTGAAAGAGTCCTCGTCGATATATACATAATAATATAAGTTTAAAGTAATATGCAACCCATGAATTGGTTATATGATTGAGAATAAATTTAACAAATTAATATTACATTCAATAGAGGCTGAATCTCAATCGAATAATCATGAGCGAATCCAATTTAAAATTCAAGAAGGGCCATGTAGGTAAGATTGATATAGTTATATTTTTTTCAATTTTTTTATATATATCTATGGAGAAAACAAAAATTTTGAAGGGGGCCAAGGCTCCCCTCCCCAAAACCTCCTAGGTTTGCCCCTACATATAATCATCATCTAATAATCGTGATTTATTAATTGGATATTGATTGTATAAAAGTTGATGGCATGCTCCTTAACACACACACGTGTATATATATATATATATATATATATATATATATATATATATATATATATATATATATAGCACATTTAAAGTCATGAAATAATCAAATCTATTTTTTTATCTCATGATTATTCATGCATATGATTTCAATCTCAACCATGCATTAATGGTGAGATGAAAATTATATATTTAATAATTTTCCAGGGTGACGGTTCAAATGCATTGCATTTTCATTAAATCCTAGAGGGGTTTAATTAGGATATAGTGGACGATGAAATAAATGAATTTGAAAATCTCATCTTATAATGAAGGATCCATATTAAATCTTGGTGATCTTAATCTCAACCATTCATGATGAGATATATTAATCATATATGACGACCCTTTTAGTATAAGAAATTAAAAAGAACCTTCGTCTTATTCTATGCAAGAATAATCAAAATTTCAATCACTTCATTAAAAAAATTGTCTGCTGGACGTTTTATTTTTTTTATTTTTGTAATTACATTAAAGTAGAAAAGAAATCAAGAGTAAAAAATAAAACTAGTGGTGTCGAACTAAATATAATGCGAAGTAAACTTCAAGCATAACTTTTTTTTCTTCATTGCTGGTTTTCAGATACATATAGAACTCCGAATGTTCTTCCTCCTATAAATATTAAAAGTCATCATTAATCATGAAGAACCCTTGGACAAATATTGTATCTTGTCCTTTTGTGTACAAGGTTGTGATGAAATATATAAATATGATACGTCTCTAACTAGTCGAAAACAAAGATGGCTGCTTTTATCTACCTATACAGAACCGTGACAGATTTTTTTGTCCAAATAGCGATGGTTTTAAACGTGCAAAGTATATATATAACTTATAAATATAAAGGATATTTTTTTGGTGGGTCATGTGATGTCTATCTAATATTGTATGAGGTGACCTTTTAATAGATAGTAGGTAAGAAATGTCACGGATCTCATTGTCACTTTTCATAGTGCCATCAATAGTTAAACCCTGGCGAGAACATCTAACAGTGTCTCGAGCTGTCTTGTGAAGAGTTGAAGTTGACGTTTCACATGGTGAATGACGGCCTACTCTTAACTCTCGAGGGGCTCATGATTCAAAAATATATGTTTTGACAACACGTTTTTTCACATGCAATTCTCTTCTTCTTTTCTAATAAGAAATTTAGGAGGCCACGATTTTGACCCTTGTCGAGAATATTGCACAGCTAACGATCACTCAAGGTTTCTTAATTCTTACGGTTCTATAAATGGATTTATTAATCATGGCCCTGCGCTTTTCAGTAAGTTTCACACATAACTCGTTTTCCTTAACATTTATATATTTTCCATTTGTCGGCTGGAAGACATCCATCCATTAAAATTGAGATAAGTTATGATAAGTTATACCAAATACTTTCCAACTTGACATTTGTTCACTAATGTCTTCCAACTTGACTTTTTATAACACGAATGTCATTCGTTTTTTAACATGTTTCATCTGATACCCTCTTTATCTACGATCGGTCGTCTTCTGATTACAGAGCTGACGTGACGCTATCACAACGTCTTCTCTTCTCTCTATGTAGACATTACAATGATGTGGTAATATAAAAAATTAAAAATATAATTAAAAAATGCCTCCTCCGATGCGCCAGCCCTTCTCGCTGGAGCCCCCTGCCGAAGGAGGGCCCCCTCGGGAGCTCGGGCGAGAGCTCGCATGGAGGAAGCCTTGCCCCTCCCTAAGGGGTCTCCCCCCTACCCTTCGGCGGGGAGCTCTGGCGAGAAGGGCCGGCACAAGTCTGTCGACGCGTCGAAGAAGGAGGGTCGCGCCCTCCGGTGACGTGGTATTTTTTAATTTTTTTTAGGGTTATTTTCTTTAATCACGTCTAAACTATAACGATTTTTTGGGTCATCAAACTATCACGATTTTTTCAATTTGATCATTCCTTCCAATTTCGTCAACTTTTCGATTATTTTTTATTTTTCGCATTTATGAAAAGTTCATTTATACCCTTGCTATGTGTTACTATATTTTTCTTAAAATAATATATAATAAAAATATACAAAAAAATTTTAAAAAAAGACTGCGAGGGCGTCGCCCCTCGTGTCGTTGGAGCGAAAGGGGGGCGTCGGCCCCCTTTTTCTCCCTCACGCACGACGAGGGAGATTTGGGGGACGCAGGCCCCCCTTTCTCCCCCGCGGCTCGTTCATGGGGCGCTGGCCTCCCTTTTCTTCTTCGCGCGCGGCGAGCTCGTTTAGGGGGGCGCCGGCCCCCCTAATCTCCCTCATCGCGCGTGAGGGAGAAAAGGGGGGCTGGCAACCCCTTTTACTCTGGCGACACGGGGAGCGACCCCCCACCCCCCCCCCCCCCCCTCGCAGTCTTTTTTTTTAATTATTTTTTATATTTTTGTTATATATTATTTTAATAAAAATAGAGTAACACTTATAGCAAGGGTATAATGGACTTTTCACAAATGTGAAAAATAAAAAATAATCGAGAAGTTGACGAAATTGGACGGAAGGATCAAATTGGAAAAATCATGATGATTTATTCAAAAAATGAAATTCGTAGTTTGAGTTTAGATCTGAAAAATTATGATAGTTTAGGGGTAGTAAGAGGAAATAATCTTTTTTTATATTACCACATCATTGCAATGTCTACGTGAAAAGGAGAGAAGACGTTGTGTTAGCACCACGTTAACTCCGTGACCGGGAGACACCCAATTGTAGGTAAGAAGGGCACCGGGTGAAACGATTTAAAAGACGGAAGACATTCATGTTACAAAGTGAAGTTGAAAAATATCGCTAAACAAACGATAAAGTTGAAGAGCATTTAGTGTAATTTTTCTTTAAAATTGAGAGGAAGGATTTGTTTGCAGTAACAGTGAATCATAAGAGAAATTGTCACACCAAGATGTCTCCCAAGACTTAGAACTATTGCACTTTTTTTAACTAGAGGAAGAGTGGAATACCAAATTAAGAACGAGATTAGATAAATTATATTTGATTATATTTTTTTATTTTATTTAAGAGAGATGGAAAGAACTGACTAATTGCTCATAAAACATCATATTTTCATTTCATAGAATGATAAGAAATAAATAATTTTACACCAAATTAAGTCCCTCTATTTTTTGTTACTAAAGTAAACAAATTCTCTATTTTCTCTTTTCCTCTATCTTTTACATTGATAAATTATATTTTATCTTGTATAAATATATGTTCATACAATAATATTTATTTATAAATATTTTATCTTGTTTTTTTATTTTTTATTTAAATAAATGAATAAATGTGTTAAAAAAAGAATATAATAAAAATAAAAAAATATACGGACAAAAAATATAAAGAAAAATAAATTAAATGATAAAGAAATAAATATTTATTACTCATTAAATATTATAATAATTTATATATAATAAAGAGAAAAAAATAAGATTTTAATAAAGAAAAATTCTATTTTTTATAATTTATTATTTAATCATAATTTTTTTAATAACACACCACGTTCCATCACATTCCTCCGATGTTTAATTGTCAATAAGAACTTAACTATCCTATATGAGGTCCACGAATGTCAATTTTTGCATTAGGTCCGGTGAGTACCACATACATGAGTTTTGCGTCGATCTTTGTCCTACATTTTTTTAGTTTTATAAAATTATTCTTTTAACACGAGTTTTGTATTAGTTACTCTTCGTATAAGATTAATCAATCATTATCTGCATTTTAGAGATGCACCTCGGATATTTTATTTCTCTTACTTAATGCAAGTCGATATTTTTTGAGTGCTAGTCATTACCCAAGTGTCACATGATCATGACATTCGCTCCATTGGCACTCAAATAGGCTTTCTTAGACGTTTCATTCATTTAACCGTTGTTTTGGATTGTCTCACGTTACACATTATTAACTATACATGCAAACATAAATACATAAATTTTAGAAAAAGAAAGATCTTGTTATGATTTTTTACTTATGGTAGTTAGTTTTACACAGTTTGATTGCAAATCTAATTGAAACTCTAAAATGTGAACTATGTTATTTGATTGAAGTTTGAGATAATGCAAGTGATTGGTTGTAAATATAAAAAATATAATATTTGATAATAAATACTTAAATAAAGAATTATAAGTTTGAATGTATTTTTTTGTAAATTTTAGAAATACTTAAATAAATAATCATATGAAATCATTAATGCATCTATATATTAACTTTTCAGTTATTTTCTAACTATTATGTTCATATTACATTTAATCTATTTTTTTATTTTTGTTAAGTATGTTAATTTTAAATTTATATTAAAACTTTTTTTTACTTTCTCACCTTTCCGGAGTTATAAAATCAAGTGTAATGTTTTTTTATTACTGTTTTGCATACTTCACCTTTTATTTTAATTCATTTTTATATTTCAGTATATTATAAAAGTATCTTTTAACCTTATGCAAATTTAGTTAAAACACTAAAAGTTGATTCTTTTTATTTATTATGAGATGATATTATCTATTATAATTTATTCCTTAAAATTAATTAATATGTGAATTTAAAAATGAAAGCTCATATGTTCTTTACATAGAAATTTTATCTTCATAATTTTTTTATTTATATTTTTCTTCATTTATATTTTTCCCTTTATTTAATTTCATATCAAATATATTATGAAACGATTTCTAAAACTTGTGTAAAGTAACTAGTTTTAGAATATATTTTTCACTTTCATCTTTATTAGTTTATATAATTCAGAGTTTAATAATTCAACATTTCTTACCATTATATTATTGTTTCCATATGTAAAAATTTTAAATATCATATTTAAAATTTTTTACTTCTCACTTTTTATTGTTTTTTATTTTAAATTAATTATTTTCCTTTTCGTGAAAACTGGTATTTTAAAATAAATTAAATTATATTAAATAATAATAAAGAAAGTAGTTATTATGTTATAATAAGAATAAAATATTATGCATATAGAATTATAATGTATACATTCATTTATATTTATATCTTCTTTATACTTATTAATTAACTCAAATAATATATTTACCAAATATTTTTATCCAACTTAATGATAACATCCAAGGGAGTCAGATCGGTATAGGTAAGCTCAAAACTAATCCAAAAGATCAAAGATCATAATTGTATCAAAGATCATAAGATATTATCTATATTATAAAAATTTAGTATATAAAATTATATAAATGATAATCTTTCAAATCAATTTATTGTAGTTTATATTATAGATAATATTAATTTGACTAGTGCCATATTAAGACTTCCTATATTCACACACATATAATATAATATAATATAATATAATATAATATAATATAATATAATATAATATATGGTTCAATGTTGGTGTAGATCTACATGTTGTGAATCAACTTTTTTAGGTAAGTTGTAAGTACAAATTGGCAGCTTTTTTATTTTTGGTATATACACTTTATTTATAAAAATCAACAGCTTACCTAAAAAAGGCTGATTTACATCATGTATATATACACCTTCATTAAATTCATATATATAATATAAATATATAATATAAATTCATATATATAAAAGGCTGATTTACACCATGCAATAGCACTGAATCGTCATCGTCCACGACTCATTTTCGTATTCCCCTCCCTCACCTTCCCCAATCAATATTCCATCGCTGCACCTGTACTTGGAGGATCATGACCACATGGTCGCAATCAACGACCCATAGATTTCCGTTGTGGTGCCTCATGTTGACGAAATGATTAGGAGGCTGATTGACGGACTCAAGCAAATAGGAAGGAGGGAGGTCAGAGAAGGAAAGATGGGAGATATACTAGGGCAAGTTGAATTTGATTTTTTTCCCATTTAAATCCGGTTCAACTAAGATATTTCATTTTGCGCGATCTTTGCCGTTGATGTGCACATAAGAGAATTTTAACGGACGAGATTCACTAATTTGAAGGTGAGATCAAAATCTCTAATCTAACACTTATCCCCCCCCCCCCCCCCCCCCCCTCTCTCTCTCTATATATATATATATATATATATATATATATATATATATATATTACTTATGTAATATTAATTGCCAAAAATGATAATAATATGATTAATATGCATAAATAATTTTAAATATATGTTAGTATTAAATTTATTTTGTGAAATAATATTTTCAAATTTTTAGTTATATCCAATAGCATTATGTTTCACTTTGCAAAAATTAAAAAAAATAAAAAATAAAGCAATATTGTAGGATTGATAATATCTTAGGATATTATCATATCCTACAATCTAAATTTCAATTATGATATGATATTATAAAAATGATCCCAAATTTAAAAGTGAGATAAGAAACGGTGGGATCAAGATAAGCTAATAAAATGTATGTGTACCTTGATTTTATATTTATCTATACTTTTTTTATTATGTATTAAACTTCTCTTTGAATTCAAAAAATGCCCAAAGCTGAAATTTTAATTTAACTAGTGAGTAATATATTTGGTGACATCTTAACGTATGAATACTGAATTAATTAAAACCTATATATCTACATGAGTCACATGCCTTAGGCTTGAAAAAAATAAGTGTGATGTTCTTGTTTTTTTTTATTTCATTTTTTATATACAATATTTAATTTTAGTTAATCCTAAAATTTGATGTTTGTTTGGAATGGATTGATGTTTTTAAGATCAAAACAAACTCGTCGATTCAACTGGTTTAATCGTGCTATTTAGCTTGAAATAAAAAAATTCAATTTTGAAAAATGGAATCGATCAGTTCAAATGGAATAAGATTGGTCAATTTGTTTTTTTGTTGAAAAATAATATGAAGAAGATTACATGAAAAATAATATAAAATAAGGAAATATAATAAGAAAATAAAAGATGAAAAGGTAGAAAGTATAACAAAATAGAAAATAAAGTTAATTATGGAGTGTAAATAAAAAAAGGAAAATTAATATTATGGAAACTACTTTGAAATTTATGGATAGAAAAGGAAAAGAGAAATAAAAAATCTAAATAAAAATATGTTGAGAAAATTTATAAGCAAAAAATATGACTAAAATTATGAATTTTATTTATTAAAATGATTATTAATATAATTATACCTAAAACTTTACCCTTTTATTTATACAATAGTTTTAAGTGAAATACAAATATTACTAATTATTTAATGAAAGCAACAATGATTATGACTTATTTAATTGATCGATTCAATTGGCGGTTTTTAAAAATGATACAATGGATTGCAATTCGCTCATTTTGCAAATAATGGTGCGTTGTCAACAAAATAAATTGAAGTTATAGATGAGACAATTAACATGTGACAACAAATAACATTTAATGCAAAAGAATTGTCAACAAAGGACAATAATGAATAAGAACAAAAAATCATAAATAGTTGTTCAAATTTACCTATCTCAGACTAAAGTCTTTAATATTTGGATCCAATTAGTTAACCGATTAAATATGCAATAATGAGGTCCAGTGTTTAAACTTCAGAATGATCATCCTGTTAAATGAATTTTAATGTTCCTAATTGACACAACAGAAATATTTACATACGAAAAAGAACCGATTAAGTACTTTATTAGGCTGCAAACTTCTATTTAAAAGTCAAGAAAAAAAAAGAAAACAATTTATATGAGAGATTTAAGACACCGAATTAGTTAAACAATGTACTCATTTAGTGACATTATTATCTAAAATGTTAAGGATGACCCATAAGGCCATAACCCTATTTATATGGAATTGGGCAACCGATCCATAGTGTGTTTCCATCGGTTGGTGAGGTAGGTATAACATCTATTTAGCCATGCACCTAGATTTATTTTTTTAATATATTTTTTTATCATCACATACATTTATTTTGATATATATATTTACTTTACTTCATTTGAATAGTCGATCCACCCTAATTATTATCTTGGTCATACAAATATGGAAATTAATTTAACGCCACAAAAAAAAATTAACTAATTTAATAGGATGCGATAATCATGTTGGGTTCGCAATTATCTGTTTTACTGATTTAGTTGGAAAGATTCCAAATTAAATACAGAAGTTGATCAATTATGAGTAAGATTGAAAGTTTTCGACCTTAAAATTCTGCTTATGGGAAATTTCGAAATTTTATGAAAATGTTGTCTTTCCTAGGTTTTGACTAAGAAAGATTTTCAGATAATCTAAACTCCTAAGAAGACTTTGGCAAACCTTCAAGATTATAAATAAACTCCCCAAGGATCATAGTAACGCTAGAAACCTGGAAAATGTCAAAAATAACTCAAGGATGATCAAAGATTTCAAGGTGTGTTATATTACTTTTTCACATTGCCTAACAATTTACATTACCTAATACAAAGATTCATTAAATTATTAGTAATGTATATTACCTTATTTATTATCAGGGAATCCAGATGGTATTGTTTACTTAAAATAAAATATTTCTAGGTAATGCACATTTTTATCAAAATGCCCTTTATCATTAATGTCATGTTAAAATTTTATTCTGACTAAAAACTTGAACAAAAAATTATAATTTGTAAATTAAATAAATATAGTAATGGTAATAAATTAATAAATATTTTAAATGAAAATATTGGTAATAAATACATTGATAATAATACGCAATTCATGTGAATAATAATTATAATATAATAATTTAAACAATATAATATCATTAGTTATGATAATAATGGTAATATTTTTTCATTGTTGTTATATAATTTTCTTATATTATTTTATAATTTATTTGTTTAAGATTGGAAAGGGCAAAAATATCGGAAGGGAGATAAAATCATATTACCATTTCATAGATAATTTATTGCTGGGCAATCCAAATTACCTACAAATTAAAATAAAGTAAATAATATAATGTGATAGCCCTAGGTAATTTAACCTCATATTATAGTAATGTAGAAAGATTACTTATAGAAAAATATCTACTCCGTGTGTGTATATATATATATATTGCATGGGTAGTCACACTATAAGAAAAACCCCGATTTCCGACGGTTCATTTTCGAAGTACTGACGAATTTTTTGGTAGATCAAATTATCCGTCAAAATTATCGTTGGATAAGTTTTCGACAGTTTTAGCCATCTGAACTTACGACGGTTAAAAATTCGTCGAAACTTTCCGTCAAAAGTTTCGATGATCGTAACCGTCGAAGATATTAAAACTGAGTGATCATTTTCCATGATAGTCTTTTGACAGTTCAGACTGTCGAAAGTTTCGACGGTTCACGTATCCGTCGAAACTTCCAGCGGTCTTAGTCGTCAAACTATCTTAACATTAATGAAAATTTTCATTTTCGACGGTTCCAGTCGTCAAAAGTTGCAATGTTTCACGGAACTGTCGATATTTCGATGGTCGGACCCGTCGGAATGTTAACTCATTTTAATTCTATTTTAAATGTTTTTGACAGTTGTGACCATCGAAAGGGAAGATTTATAATTTATATAATTCTCTTTCACTTGATTTATATTATTATATATTTTGACGGTTTCGAGAACCGTCGAATGTTTCAACGGTTCATCCAACGGGTTTGACCGTCTGAATTTGAATTAATATTTTATTATATTTACCTACTTTCTGACAGTTCCGACCGTCGGAAATGGACTATATAAATATCCGACCCCACTGTCACTATTTCGGTTTCCCTCTCTTCTACTTGATCGCGAGCGAACTCCGATCCGGCGATGACCTCCGTTGAGCTTCCCGGCATCCGTGCTCCATCAAATGCCTGCCAGTTGGACCGTCGGGCGCCGGCGCCTGTGAACGAGACCCTCCGCCACATGCATTGCGCTCGCGCGTGTCCCGCCGCCGCATGAACAAGTGAAGTCGTCATCCTCCGCCAGCAGGTCAACTCGTCGTCGCCGCTGCAACTTCCGTCTCCGGCGCAAGTAGGCTCCCCGGCTCCATCGTCCGGCCTCTCTCCTAGCCTCCGCCCTCTCTCAATGCGCTCGTGGCGGCCAGTCAGAATCGGCCGCGATGGTTTGATCCGGCCGCGGCAGTGGCTGGATCAGTCCGCTCCGCCCTCCGTGCGCGGTGGGCAGTTCTGGCCGCCGCGGCGGCCCGATGTGGCTGCGCGCGGAGGCTCGATGCGGAGGCCTTCGGACTGATCCGGCCAAAACCGACACGGCGGCCAGATGTTTTCGTTTTTTTTTTCAATTTTTGAAGTCTATAAGTAACTCATTATGTTCATCTTGATTGTAAATTGATCATAAGCAACAAAGCATTTAGCCGGTGATTCTTTATCTTCTAAGTACATAATAATTTCATTATTAGCATGAATGAGAAGTGCTATTTTAGTGGGATCTTATAAGTGCAAAAGAACATGTAGATCGAGTCGAATTTGGATAATGCATACATGCTTATGCAAAATAAATTATGTATTGAACCAAGTTGTACAAGCATAGAATTTTGGAGATCCATTTCACAATAACAGTACTATCAACCGGTAACCACAAGCTTCTTGTATATTAATATATTTTATTTTTTCGTACACAACTTAGACTTCTTGCTTGAGGAGCTTCGTGAGGTTTCTCCTTTCGACAACCTTGAAAGTGTAAGAATGCAAAACAAGAGTGTATCATAAATTTGGTCTTCATATGTTTTCTTGTCTTATATTTGATTTACATGCAGGTTTTGAAATACAACATTGTTGTCTCTATCACTCCAAATGACGTAAGTCTTTAAGTCATTACTATTTACATGTGTTGGCAATGAAATATGAATTATGTCACTCAAAACGACGTAAAGTTTTAAAATTTGTTGCTTTAGATTTCATTCATTAGTTCTTATTTGTTATTTTATAGTGCAAATATGATTACTTTTAATTAGTTTTTATGATGTTCCTGAATAGTTCTAATTAGTATTTATTTTTAGTTCATATTAGTGTTTATGATGTTCCTGATTAGTTATAATTACTGTTTATGATGTTTCTTCAATGTTTTATTTAAAGTTTAATAAGCGAACCTTTGTAGTGAGTGTCAATTTTTGACCGGCTTTGTACACATAAATCCTTGTTCTTCCTGTATGTTTCTTATTATAAATTTTTTAATATTTAATGCATATAACTCGCAAATAATGCAAAAATTATGTCATACTTGAACAATCGTCGATGGAGGTACAATATAAATAATCCTGGTCGTAGAGATTTGACACAAGAATTCATAGATGGCATTGACTATTACACTAGTGTGGCTTGTCAATCTTTGCAATTTCAACGTGAGGGAACAATTAGGTGTCCTTACTTGAAATGTGTTAGCACAAAGTTATAAACGCTAGAGACAGTTAAAGTTCACTTATATAGAAGGGGTTTCAAACCAAATTATTGGCAATGGGATGATTTAGGTGAAGGAACACCTTCAACAAGCGTACCAAATTCAGGTCTCCATTTTATCGATCCTCATGAAGGATTTACTTCGCAATACGAACAATTAGTTTATGACGCAGTTGCAACTGAATATGGGAATATTAGGTTTGAGCAAGATGAAGAGACACTAAATCCAGAAGCAAGAGATTTTTATAACACTACAAGAAAATCGCGATTTTCCGACAGTTCGAAATCCGTCGCAATTTGCGATAGATTTTTCGACGGTTTCATTTCCGATGGATTTTTCGACGGTTATGACCGTCGGAAATGATTTATATTATTATTTAATTTTTGGATGATTGGGAACATCGATATTTCCGACGGATATTCATCCGTCGTAATTTCCGACGGTCACGACCGTCGGAAATGAAAAAATAAATTATGTAATTTGTTATAGTATTATTTAATTTTTCCGACGGATTTTTGATGGTTACGACCGTCGGAAATGAAAAAAATTAAATTATATATTTTTTATATTATTATTTAATTTTTTTGACGAATTTTCTGACGGTTACGATCGTCGAAAATGAAAAAAATAAACTATGTAATTTGTTATATTATTATTTAATTTATCCAACAGATTTTCCGATGGTTACGGCCATCGGAAATGAAAAAAATTAAATTATGTATTTTTTTATATTATTATTTAATTTTTTGACGATTAGGAACGTTGATATTCATCCGTCGCAAAATCCGCTACAATTTTCGACGGTCGTAACCGTCGGTAAATGTATAATAATATCATATAAATAGTATTTTATTAATATAAGTAGCGACGGTCCAAACCGTCGTAATTACTTTTGACCATCGGTAAAATAAAAAATAAATATTATATATAACTAAATATATTTTTGACGGTCACAATCGTCGGTAATTATAAAAATAGTTAATATTTACGTTTTCGATGGCCGAAGCCGTCGGTAATTAAAATTTCGTTATCTCGCTTTTTTTCCCTTTTCCCGCTTTCTCTCATCATTTCCCCTTATATATAATTCCTCCTCCTCTCCTCTCTCTCTCTTCCTCATCTCCTCTCTCTCTCTCCCTCTCCCTCTCCCTCTCCCAGCCCGCGAGCACCGGTCGTCCCTCTCCCGCACCGGACGACGACGACCCTCCCGCGCCGGCGACCCTCTCCCGCACCGGCGACCCTCTCCCGCGCCGGCCAAGAAGGAGATTGCACCGGCGTCTGCTTCTTCCTCTCCTGCGCCGGCGTTTCTCTCTCTCTTTCTCTCTCCGGCCAGAGGTCGCTGTCGGTCGGATCCGGCCTCCAGCGGTCGGATCGGCCACCGGGCATTCAGATCCGGCCGCCGGGCGTTCAGATCCGGCCGCCGGGCGTTCGGATCCGGCCACCTGGCGGCGGATCCGGCCTCTCGTGGCCCGATCCGGCCGCTAATTTTTTTTATATTTAAAAAATTCTTTGCGATGGTTGCGACCGCCGAAAGATCGACGATTGCGATGACCATTGAAAGTTTCGATAGTTGCGACCGTCGAAAAATTGCGACGGTTCGAACCGCCGGCCTTTTTCGGCGGTTGCAACCGTCGAAAACTTTTGACGGTTCGAACTGCCGGCCTTTTTCAGCGGTTGCAACCGTCGGAAACTTTTGATGGTTCGAACCGTCGGGACTTTTCGGACGGTTCTAACCGTCGATATTTCCGATGAATTTTTTTTCGACCGTCGCAAATCGATTTGCGAGGAGCATTTTTCCGACGGATCGATTCCGATTGAAAAACTGTCGATAATTGCGTTACCGACGGTTTTCGGGCTGATTATCGACGGTCCGGACCGTCGGTAATCAGCATTTTTCTAGTAATGTAAGTTGCTAAACGCTTCGAACCAACCCTTATGGCTCGGGTGTGAAAGTCATTCGGAACTATCACTTGCTATTAAATTATTGAATTTGAAAGCAGATCATAATATTTCACAAGCATGTTTTAATGCATTTCTATATATTTTAAAAGAGGTCACACCAAGTGGGGCTCGCATTCTTGAAAATTTTTATAGGACAAAAAGATTGATTAGTAGACTTAGTCTTGGCTCAACTAAAATAGATTGTTGTCGCGATAGTTGTATGTTATATTATGGTAACGACATCAATCTAAATAAATGTAAATTTTGTAGGGCCGAACGATATAGAGTGACTAACAAGACTCAAGTGGCTATGAAAAGAATGCATTATTTGCCTCTTATTCCAAGACTTAAAAGACTATACTCGTATATAGGGTCAGTGTTGCAAATGAAGTGGCATGCACAGCACAATACTTCTGAAGGTGTCATGCTTCACCTATCGGATGGTGAGACTTCATTTCCTTATTCATGTTGGTCGGTCATAGAAACACCATATAAATTGCCACTTGGAATTTATATGTCCGCACCTCATGTTTTTTAAATGCATTATTCTTGATCCTCACAGTCCTAAACAAAAAATAGACGTGTATTTATAGCCTCTAATTGACGAGTTAAAAGAACTGTGGGATGGTGTAGTCGCTTATGACGTGTCGACCAAATAAAATTTCACCTTGAAAGCTGCCTTATTGTGGACAATTAATGATTTTTCTGCCTATAGGATGTTATCTGGTTGGACGATAGCAGAGAAACTAGCTTGTCCATATTGTATGGAACACTCAGATGCGTTCACTTTGAGAAATGGGGATAAAATAGCTGGTTTGACTATTACAGTTTCCTACAACAGATCATCCATACAAAAATAACTGAAATGCATTTCGACGGAATATGGTTGTACACGACATGACTCCGGTCAAACGCTCAGGAGCTCAATTATGTCGCATTGTCAATGCTTTATGCAGAATTATCGATGACCCAAATGTCACATACAATGAGCATGGTGTTTCTAATAATTGGACTAAACGATGTATATTCTGAAATTACCTTATTGGTCTGATTGTTTGATACGTCACAATTTGAATGTCATGCACATTGAAAAAAATGTGTTTGAAAATATATTCAACACTGTAATGGACATTAAGGGTAAAACAAAGGACAACCTAAATGTGAAACTAGATTTGAAGGAGTACTGTCGAAGGCTAGAGTTGCACTTAATTAATTTACCTAACGATAGATTATCTAAGACAAAGGCAAGTTATGCTCTCACTAAAGAGCAGAAGACTCAAGTGTGTCGATGGATCCAAGAGCTGAGAATGTCGGATGGTTATGCATCAAATCTGACAAAATGTGTGGACATAAATAACTTATATTTATTTGGCATGAAAAGTTACGACTGTCACATATTCATGGAAATTTTACTTCCTAATGTATTTTCATCCTTGCTGGACAAGATTTGGAAGCCAATAACGGAATTGAGTCAATGCTTCAAGGAATTATATTCGACAACATTAACGGTGGAAAGTATGATCCAATTGGAGCATAATATTCTGATAATATTATGTAAGTTGGAACGAATATTTCCACCGAGATTCTTTGATTCCATGGAGCACTTACCTATTCATCTGCATATGATGGACTAGTATAATATAAGTGAATGTATCCTTTTGAAAGATATCTTAATCGAATTAAAAGGACGGTTAAGAACAAAGCACGTGTCGAAGGATCCATATGTGAAGCCTATATGATTCAAGAGATTTCGTACTTTTGTTCATATTACTTTGAGTCCCATGTTAAGTGTGCGAGAATCAGAGTTCATCGGAATGATAAAATTCCGAAAGAACAGTCTGTTGTGGCATCCTTGTCGATCTTCAATCAGTTAGGATGACATTTTGAGAAGCCAAGAAGTAAATGATTGAGTGATGCAGAATTCAAGTCTGTCACGAATCATGTCCTTCTAAATACGCAGGAGGTGCAAGGGTACATTAAGTAAGTTTATTTTCAATGCGTTCTTTTTTTGGTCTTGTCAAATAATATTTTGATTTATCCATCACTTTGTATGTAGTGCTTTCTTGTAGTATCACAATGTCCTTGAAGAACGTGTACAAGATAGAATCGAGAATGACTTCGCACTATGGTTTAAGGATCAGGTAACTCTTACGATGTTGGTCTTACTCAAGTCTTCACGATCTATTATTGACATTCATTTTTATTTTAGGTTCTCAGTACCGGCACGATGTCTGGTCTCCATAATTTGGCGTGGAGACCGACTCGAGAGGTTAAAAGGTGGCCGGTGTATTTTGTGAACGATTATAAGTTTCACACGGAAACTTGATCAAGAGGGAAGAAAATCGTGAACAATTGAGTCTATGTTAAAAGATCCATGGACGGAGAAAATGATCATGACTACTACGGTATTCTCAAAGACAAAATTTAGTTGGAATACACTAGAGGTAATAAAGTCACATTATTTGAGTGTAAGTGGTTTGATCCAAAGGAAAGGAGAGGGATGCGAGTTCATAAAGATTTCAAAATAGTTGAAGTATGTCACAGTAGGTGTTATGAACGTTTTGATCCTTTCATTATTCCGTCCTCTACAAGACAGATATATTATGTGCCATATCCAGAGAAGACAAGGGACAAAGCACAATGGTGGATTGTAATAAAGACGAAGGTAAGAAGCATGATAGAAATTGATGGTGCGTTGCAATGTGCATACCAAGATGATTCACATACTTCTGTGGCACCTATTGTAGATACCGAATTAGTCGATGATTTACAAGATTCAGAATAGTTATTTGAAGACTTCGATAATGTCAACATACAAAATGACGAGAATGCTTCAGACGAAGATGAAATTGAAACTACGTCATCTTGAGATGATGATGATGATGAATATCAGTCATGTGGTAACTTAGATGATGACCAATGTTATTATTAGATATTGTCACGCTCATGTAATATTTTTATCTTACGACTATCGGGTTGTTGTATTACAACTATTGTTATCTTACGAATTGTTCGCTTATGATTAATATTGATGTTGTATCCTAATGGATTATTCAAATTATCATATGTCCCATATTGTAAACATAGTTAGCGATGCATGCCGATGATCATTCGGATCGACGAATACCTGACAAGTACGGTGCATTTCCATATTCGTTTCCATCTCATGAGTGTTTGAAATGATGATCACAATTTTACACATAAAAATAAGTGAATTAATTTGTTTATTTTTTATAAGCGCATCCGGATATTAAGAATTGGTTCTCGAGTTATACGTACAATTCCCGTTCCTGAATATGCGACACAAGACGTAGCCGAACATAATCAGGTCGAAACGTTCTCAAATTAGAGTTTTGTATCAATTGTAAATTTGAAGTGCATTAAATTTTGTATCGTGCAGATGTTTCATTTTGGTAAAAGAAAAATAAGGGAAAGGAGAAGGTCGTCCCTAGTTCAGTCACGGGCATTCGCATAATAGAACGGCAATCTCCTCCGCCGGCTCCTTCCTCTCACGCTGATATTGCGGACCTGGAGACACAATTGCCGGAAGAACCCGTTAGAGCTCCTGCTTCCGTGGAACCCTCAGATGCAGCTTCGTCAAATCGTATGCACAAAGCATACTTAGAGCCAGATGGTAATTTAGGGTAAGTGTTATCTTTCGAATCCATCCTCATTTTGTGATTCACCCATCCCATTTTATAATTTTGTATTCTTAAAGGTTTGTACCATCGAAACCCGTGGCTGCCGCAGTTACTAAGGTGTTGCGACATAGGTATACCGATGCATGCCTTACATGAAGGGAAGTTCCTTATGCCATGAGACGTATGCTATTTAATTAATTTCAGCTATCCTTAAAAGTCAACTTGGTCATTTAAATTTATCTTCGTACGAATTTAATTATTTTTATATACATGCAGAATGATGTGTGGTGGGATCCCGAGCATATAGAACAAATGTGGAAGGCTTTTAATTCTCGGTGCTCAAAGAGATTGTCCGCGATGCTTTCGGAAGCTCGAGCTGCAAGAGAACGGCCCAATTGGATCCCCGAGGCTATTTGGATCGAATTGCTACGAAAGTGGTCCGCCGATGAGTACAAATAAAAATTCAAAAAAGCGAAAACAAGTCGAGAGTCCGACTATGGAGCATGCTTGTGCTCAGGTGGATGTGTATCCACGAGCACGATTGCCAAGAAAATGATAAAGTCTTTCAATATTGCATGGAAAAAATATTATACTTTATTTGACATTTTTAACTGCAGGAGAAAGAGACGGGTAGACCACTTACTCAGGACGAAGTATTTCTTCAAACTCATCAGAAGAAGAATAAAGAATGGATTTCATCATTTGCTCGGGAGACATTTGTATGTAAATCTAAGTGTCTTATTTTTTTTTAAATTCAAGTAAATTCATAGATAGTAAAATCGTCATTGATTTATCTTATTTTGTAATATCATTGATTTATCTTTATCTTTAATTTCAGGAGTCTTACAAAACAAGAGAAGTCGAGTACATTACGCAAGCCACGCAGGAGGGGACCACACCGCTGACCCCAAGACAATTTTGGATGGACCACGTCGGGGTTAAGAAGAGTCGCATTTACAGTAACCTCAAATCTTCTGTCAGTACTGCAGCAGACATTGGATATGGTCGTAAATCAATTTCAGGTTCCTCTAGTCAAGGTATGCAAGCAATGCTTCATCAGATGAGACAAGAGATCAGGCAAGAGATCAAACAAGAGGTTATCCAGGAAATTAGAAAGGAGTTCGAAGAACGTGAACATCGTACAAAGAAAGATATGAAGAAAATGATGCGTGACATGATGCGTGGTGAACTCGACGACGAGGACGACGAGGACAATTTAGTACTATAGTTTTTTATGTTGTGTTGCGCTCAGACAAGGTGCTAACTCACTTCCCCTAGTTGATAACATTCTGCATATTTGTTCTACAAAAGTCACTCTCTCTCTCTCTGACTCTTTGTGCTGTGCAATGATAATCGAGGTGCCTTGCGAAAAGGTGGATCGAATTGCCAATTCATCAAGTTCTTGAGATCCGACGGGGAAGGCGAGACCACATCATTTTGCTCGGCTCATGTGTCCATCTTCTTGTGACCAAGACATTATGCTTTGCTTTGCTTACCATCTTCATGGATCGTTTGTTGTATTATGTGTTGCATTTCTTATGTTTGGACAATTGTTATGTTTTGTGTTGTAAATGGATCGTTTGTTGATAACATTATGTGTTGTAGGTCTATGTTTACATCCTGTGTTACATTTGATTATTATGATCCAAATGGATCGTTTGTTGTATTATCTGTTTGGACATTCTATCATTTTTTTATTTTTTTAATGTTTCCGATGGTTCTAACCGTCAGAAACATTAAAAAAATAATCATTGACATTTAATTTTTTTGATACTTATCGATGGTTCTAACCCGTCCGTCCAAACTTATAGACGGTCTTACCCGTTGCTAAGCATCGAAGATTTCAACTGTCGAAACTCAACTGTTGAATCGACGGCTCAAATCGTCGATCTGAATTTTCGATGATTTGAACTGTCGATAGTTCAAACCGTCGATACATATCGATGGCTCAAACCGTCTTAAATCTTCAACTTTCAACGGCCGCGCCCACCAGCTGGACCGTCGAAGCTGTTGACGGTTCAGAAATAACCATCGCAAATCATTTGCAATGCGTCATTTTCGCACAGACGCTATCCGTCGAAAAACCCATCAAAAATGT
This sequence comes from Pontederia crassipes, assembly GCA_030549335.1. Lineage (NCBI taxonomy): Eukaryota > Viridiplantae > Streptophyta > Magnoliopsida > Commelinales > Pontederiaceae > Pontederia > Pontederia crassipes. The sequence goes on along the minus strand of CM060189.1, from coordinate 24,747,904 downwards.
CATTTTCGATGGTTCTCAGCTTACAGACGGTTCTGACCATCTGTAATAGACTATTTTCTTGTAGTGAGATCAATGCCTAAAGAATAATTCGTTCAATTTTATTTTAGGATGATTTATGCTCACATGTTAATATTATTTATTATTCATTAATATGGAGTAAATTTCTTGTTAGAGCAAACAACTATGGTATTTTGAATCAATCTTAGTTATTTTTTCTATGAACATGATTATATCTACTGTAGTTTTATTTGAACTTCTAGTGCAATCAATTTTTATTTCGTGATTATTTTAAAAAAAATCATCCTTTACTTTATTCACTATTGTAAATTTTTTTGTTATCATAAAAAATGTAGAAGTTAAAAAATATGTAACACAATGATTTTTCTACAAAGTTGATTATCTCATTTATTCTTGATGATTTTTGTGTAAGACTTGTACAAAGGTCCTTTTTTCATAAATATGTGTTTAATTTTTTTCTATAGATACCATCATTATTAAATGAAGGTCTATCATGGCCACCAATAATTCTTAACAATCGAACCTCACGAGCTACAATTTACATAACAACACCAAAATCATTTCAAAACCTACCATCTAAGGTAACATTTATGACAACTCTTGCTTTTATCTTTGTAATATCTTGGACTTGAACTTTAGCGTCACGGTAGTGACAAATTAACGATGCCCCGTTAGTGGATTACGATTAAAAGTGATGCCAAACTAGAGCCACCCTAGTGTCACTTTCTAGTGCTACTATCACATCGACATAGTGTAACAATCTAATGCCACTTTGGCATCAATAATGGCGTTAGCATCACGATAGCATCAAAACGACATCTCCTTACATAACGTTGTTTTGGCATCAACATTGGCGACGTTAAATGGCTTTTCATCGAGGGACAGTTGGTGTCACTATAACATTTCACTAGTGTTGAGCAGTTGACGCTAATATCATCGTCTTTCCTATTGGCACTAAAGCAATGCTATTAACATCGAAATGTCGGTGTCGCTTTCTTGTGGCGTGGCGTCGATGATAATATGTCACTAGGTCCTCTAGCATTGATTTAGCATCAATGTGTTCCTATGTTACTAAACGTGAAATTTCTTATAATGCTCATTCATAATTTAATTTGGCACTTAGGTCGAATGATCATGAATCCAGACTAAGTTCTATGGAACTCATGTCGGGTTTTCTCTTCACCAGCGTGAAAGAGGAAAAGTATTGTTTGGGTTCTAACAACACAAGCCAACTTTCGGCACAATAGAACTCTAGTGATTTTTTTTAACTTGGTCACGGCTCGGAACCTAGAAATATGTGCTCTTCAAATGCAAATTTGGAGTTTTTCTTCAAGAAACATAAGAGAACATTATGTTATAATTAAACTTTTCTAACTTAATTAAATCTATTAAATATTTATATTTAAAAGGAAAATTGTAATCTGTACATATCTTTGCTAAAATTACCTTAATTTATGAACTTCAATCGAGCTTTTGGAAATTCTTCCTCGACTTTTGCACCAACTTCAACATATGTGTCTTCGAGAAATAGCAAAAAACTATCGGTCATTAATTGTACCCTTGCATAGATGTAGAGAAAAAATAAAATGAGGATACAAAGATAGGAGAAAAAAATGTGTGTGGAGAAGGAGAGGTGAGAAGAGAGAGAAGATTGAAGTCCTATTTATATTTTGGGTGTCTCCTAATTCTATAATTTCTATTCAATTCAAATTCTTTTAGACTATCATAAGTAGGACTAAAATTCAACTAAAATTCTATAATCTTTTATTTATCTTTCTTAAACTTTATTTTTCTTTAATTTTTTAAACTAAATAATTAATTGATATTATTATCTCTTAATTTTAGAATAAAATAACATTATTTTATCTCTTGAGTATTTTAACGTAAGTATCATGCATTGGGAGTCCTTTAAAACAAAGCGTAATTGTTAGATTCAAATTCTAACTTGAATATATAATTTTAGTATAATCTCAATTCTAACTCATAATTCAGCTAGGACTTATGTCTTTTTCTTTATCTATCTGCTGTCTAGCTATTTTTTTTAATCTCCCTTCGAACCTTAATCATCCTTAATAAACTTTTGAATTTATTTAATTCAATAAAAAAACATTTACTTTTTTTAATTGTTAAAATTTTTGGGTGTTAAATAAATTTACTAATAAACTCTAAAATAGATGCACGCAATGTTAAAAATTATGAAAAATGACTAAAATAAAAGGCTAAAAATATTATATTATGATTGTTTTTTATAATTCAAAATTATGCATATATATTCTTGTAGTCATAGAAGTTATATTGCACTTTTAAAATTTATAAATATACATTTTACAATGTATGTCTTTCACATGCATTATAATTCAATTATCATCTTAGACAAAACTTGTTTCAATAATCTCTTGATCTTTTTTTAAGAACTCTAATGAACTACATCTATACGAGCAAACTAAGAGTAGTGGGTCATGGGTTTCGCTCAATGATTGTTTCCATTGATATGATGAGAACCAAATAAATAGAATGATGATGTGAAGGCTTTTCCAACTCTTCAGTCATAAAAACAATCACAACTACGGAAAACAAAGAAGAACAAAATGAGAAAGAGGTTTCATTATGTAACAGAAAGGGGGAAAAAGGAGAGAGAAGGAGGGGGTCAAGTAGCTAGGCCATCCTTCTTTTACGTCCACTATCAGGATGAGGATACATAAACAAGTGAAAAGTTGAGATCCCTGCACAGAAAGACCACACACGCGCACCTGCCCTATCTCTGAAACTGAACAGTTATTCCTCCATATATTGCTATGGAATTCTCTTTGTCATACAACAACAAAATTAAAATATAAAAAGGAGTAAAAAGGAGAGAAGGTTGTGATGTGGCTGTTACCAGCCCTCATATATATACATACACATATATATAATATCAAACAGGAACAAGAGCTGCCATCCTTTTTCTCACACTTTTCCTCATTCCCTTCTGCTAAATTCAGCAAGCCAAGCAACAGTTGAAGCCCCCACCCTTCAGAACTAATGCCCCATTTCTCTTTGCCAAATTTAGCACCTGTTCCCATTCCCTCTTTCTATTCTTTTTTTCTTTGTCTTAAATATTCTTCATGCTATTTCATGATTATTCATTATTCCCCTCCAATCCTCCCAGCTAGCCATGGCCAAACTCAAATCATTCTTCTTTGTAGCTGTCCCAACATAGGCTGTCTTTGAAGTGTCCTCTTTCTTTTTATCCTTTCATCACCAAGTTCTGTCTTCCTTTATGTATTTTTTCCATAATCCTGATCAAGAATATATGTATGTGGACAAATAGCTTGATCATTTCCCTTTCACTCTAGACTATTAGTTTCCTAGATAGCTTGCTTTGCCTTGACACTTTGCTAGCTGCTTGTTGAGAGGCTTTAAGTGTGATCTATCTATCCCCTTCCTCAAAGCAAACCCTATCAATTAAATAGGCTACTACCTGAAGGTTCCTCCAAAAGTAGGGTGCCAGAAGTCCGACGTCGAGTCACTGGCCACCGGATATGTGCTCGCAATAGGAACCAGGCACAGTCCTCTACTTCTAAGATCTTTCTTCGGTCCCTCGCTGTCCGTGGACTTTTCCGAACCCTTGTATATACGCACAGGTTATAATTTGATTAGTCAAATCTAGCTTTTGTAATCCTTCATTGCTATAGAATAGTTCAATATTTAGAACTAAAAACTCTTGAAAATCTTTAAGAAAATGATGGATCCTTAAATAAAACAATGAATCACAAGGAGGGGAAAGTGGAGTATGTAAATTGTACTTGAGGTATTGACAAGTCATTCATTTTTTGTTCAAATTATGTTTTAGAAACATGTGTACAATTTCGCAGTTGCTACCTATATATATGCAGCATGTATTTGGTTTACAATGGAAAAAAATGCGATGGTCATGGACAGCGAAGATCTATACAACCCCAAAACCAAATCACATAAAGATTCTCGTCTATTTTTAGAGTTTGATTATTTATTTTGTTCTTATTCCAAACAAACATCATATTATGAAAGAGAAGGGGGAAAAGATACAATTGGCATATTTCCCATGAACTTAAAATTTGTTGTACTACGAAAAAAAACCTAACACTTACAAAAACAATGTAGCAGGTCTAAGTCTATCATTTTCAGTGCAAACTAAACTTGAAACTCTCATTCGGATCATATGGATTTTAGTTGTGCTACAAGAAAAAATAATAATTAATTAACAGTACCTGTTGTGGTGGCGTGGGGTGTCCACCCTTCAAGTATGGTGTGCTAAGAACCTGAAGATTGTGAACAGTATCGCTGACATATAGATTTCTTTTGGGGGTACAAAAAAGTTGCATGATTTTTTTCTGGTGACGAGTTAGAAACTTACACCAACTTGATCGTGAAGGAACTTGATGTATTCGATGGCCTCATGGAGAACCGATGCGGTATCAGTCTGAAACAAAAAGATGAGAAAGAAGAAAAAAAAAAGAGAAGGGAATGATTCAGATATAAAGTGAAGAAGGATGCTTTCAGGGTGCATCAATCGCTAAGGCTTCTACCAAACTCTTTTCATCTCTCATCAAAGAACAAAATCAAATGAATAAAAAAATTTGCATCACCTTTCCAAAAGGCGAAACTAGTTGCTGGAGTGCAGTGATTCTGTCCCCTAATTTTTCTTTCCTCACCTGCAGCACATATGGAATCCAAAAGTTATGTGTATTCATAAACGTTAAAAAGGCTAGCAATTCAAATCTATCATGGATCAAAATCTGTCATATCTCGCCGTACCTTAAAGGTCGGCAGCGGCGACAGCGCCTCCATTCGGGGCTTTTTGAATGCAGGTTCGCCGCTGTTCTTGGTCGAGGAGGAAGAACATGAATCCGGCCGAAAGGTTGCTTCTTGGTTCGTCTGCAAAATAATTAAAAGATAAATAAACAAAAAAAAAGAGATGGAGATAATTCTTAATTAAGCCTCCAAAACCCTAATGCAAAGAAGGAACATCATATGCTGCATGTATATCGGTGGTGCCACCAACCTTAGCTATGAGATTACTGCCGGATGGTTTTGGAACAAAGGCGCCTTGTGCCGTGAATTGTGGCAAAGCCGTCGGAGAATAAAACCCCGGCCTGGATTCACCGGAAGAAGCAATTACTGCAGAAGCGTTCCAAAACGGAGTGTTGTTGGAGAACTGCATCTGGTTGCTCGGCTGCTGCTTATAAAGAGGCGAAGATTTAAGCAGCTGAGAGAATTTAGCCCACGACGGTGGCTGCAACAAGTCACTGGAGCTTTCCCTATGAGCCATCATGGGAAGCTGGTGATAGTTAACTCCCAGGTTATCGTAAATGGACTGCTGTGCGCCCTTGCCCTCTGGTTCCAGTAACAAGGCTTGCAGCGCCGTAGACGTTGGTGAGCATCCATACGACGCCGGAAACAAAGGGTAGGCGCTGACGCCGACGTCGCCGGCGCTGCCGCTGTTACCGGAGCTCAGATGGTACTGCTGATCCGGTGAGAAGTTCATGTCCTTGAATAGATTCGTTGAGGGCGCGTCGGTGCCTATATGAACTCGATTGATCGTTTCAATCGTCGGGTCGTGTTGAACGTAAGATCTCGAGCCGAGGTCCTCTTGGAGCATGGCGTGGAAGCTGTTCTCAGCTCGTCCGCTGCTCCTACTTGACGCAAAATAGCAATTTGGAGCATGGAGCATAAGTTGCATCCATATGCAAACATATCCAACTCAAATTCCAGCTCAGAACTAATGGTTCTATGATAAGGAAAGAATTGCTTACAGTGAAGCCTGCGGCCAATCGGCAGAGATGGATGAGAGTCCAAAGGCAGGAGGCAAGTGCAAGGTAGAATCCATCAAGGGGTGGCTGATATCAGAGGATGTTTGAGCCTTGTCCTGGAAAGATAAGGAGCTGCCGGAGGCCGATCCCGCAGACTGGTCGTCGCAGGACCGAGCCGCTTTCGTCGTCTCGATCAGATCTGTAGTCGCCGCCGTCCAGGAGCCGAAGGTCCCACCTCCTGTGTGATCAGCGGCTGCGGACGAGCACGGCGGTATGTCGAAGCTTGCACTCCTCGCCGGATTCCACCAGCTCCCTCCACTGCATATGCCTGACTTGAAATCATCCGCCATGACCGATCGACTTATCTCTTTCTTCTTTCCTATGTAATCTATATATATCAGAAAGTGTTTGCTTTGTGTCGGCTTTGGTAAGGCTTCGGTTTTTGGATTGATAGAAAGGCTAAGGAATGGAGTTGATCAGGGTTCATATATAATAAAACCGTTGGGTGCTTGTACGGTCTGGGATCGATGTGAAAAAACATTTGACCTCAAGTGTAGGGAGATGCACCACAGGATCTCTCTCTCTCTCTCTCTCTCTCTCTCTCTCTCTCTCTCTCTCTCTCTCTCTCTCTCTCTGTTTTAATAATGTCATTTTTTTCACCAGATTTTATGTCATTTTCGGATATGGGAAAGAATTGAGCTTACTGTTTCTTGTTATTGTATCTATATACTTTGGGTTACCTTGTTGTTGCTGCTAAAGTTAATATATTTACTTGGGTACAAAGGAATATGATGTAGTTTCCTTTACTTTAATCACTTCAAAGTTGAATAGTCATTCCTGATAGCCCTACTTTTCAGATCGAAACCAGAAAAAAAAAAAGATAGTCTTACTTTCATGGTTACTATTTATTATACAGGGTATACAACTTTTTCCTTTTCCTTTTGATTTATTACGAAAATTAATATACATGGCATATATCATATATGCAGCCCATCCAAAATATCTCTTTTTACCACCATGCCAAAACAGCTCGACAACTTAGGTTGACCTACTTCATTTTTTTCTATTTTCTCAAATTCTGTTATATTTTATTTTCAATCAAATAGTTTTAAACATATTTGCTTATATATGGGCGTATTAACGCATAATCTTAACACTTTTTTAGATGGTAAATAATTTATATGGATCGTGTATGTGTCGCGGGGTCATTTTTCTTGCGATTGATATGGGCGACATCTATATGTGTCGTCTAAATAAGCTTTTTTGTATTCATTTTGCGGAAGCTTGCTTTGTGACTTTTAAAATGTTACGATTTTTAAAACGCTAGCCTCGAGTGAATGCTTCCGCGGGAGACGTTTGCGAGCAAACATACGCTTAGACAGAACGCTTGAATAGGACGATCTTTTGTGTGCATTACATGTCACGTCTGTGACTTGATGCTAGATTTATGAAGAGTTTAAAATTTTTGTTGAGAAAAAATATTTAATTATAAAGACTTCCAAGAGTCTCATTGGGTCTGCTTAGGCACTCGTTTGCTCGTAAACGTCTCTGTCGAAACGTTCGTCCGGGACCAGCACCCTACAAATCATGATATGCAAAAAACAAGCTTCCGCAAAATGCATATTTTATTCTTACCTGTGTCCCTATACTGGACAAACACATTATTATATTTCTTGCTAATTTGCCGTTCCATTTTATACCAACAAAATTTTGACTAGGCGATGGAGCTTGCTCCTCTTTTTAGTTGAGAGTGGTTACAATCTCCGAACATTTGAAAAATAAAAAACATGTGTTATGTCTTTACATCCAATATTATCAATTCAATACACACTTTTCATACAAAAGTTTTGCCGTTTGATAACTGTGGAACCCCTCCGCTCCAAAATCAAAACTATTATAAGGGTGTTTGTGTATTTTGTATTGAAAATTTATAACTAAACGTTTTATTTCTTTTTTCGCTCGAAAATTTTTATTCGATGAAATTCAAGAAAAATCAATGTATAATTGTATATCAATATGTATAGAAGATTTACATAACATTCCTCTAGATGGAGTGGCAGCTAATGCTTATGAAGAGAGATAATTTGCACAAGAATTTAAATTAGTTAGACGACATTTCTTGTTTTATAGTCGATCTGTAATAATTATTTAATTTATTAATTTAAAGAATAATGTAACAATTTTCACATTTGTAGAATCTTTTATTGATAGCGATTATATGGTCGAAATTAAAATCAAAGCAATTAATGTGTAGGTAATGCCTTCTAAAACATTACTTTATAGTATGAAAATATTTTTAGCTTCATCCGAATCTAATTCTTGATTTTTTTTTCTCAACTTAAAGGTACATCGTAATATAATTTAAATAGTAATTGATGACTAAATAGCAATTACTTGGTAAATGTAAGATTACCAAAAGACATTAGTAGTAGTTTAAGTAGTTTCAATTTTTTTTTGTACATTTTAGTCAAATAGATTTGTATTTTATCGTTTTTTTTAAATAATTAATAATGTAATAGCTACAAATTACATTTACTGTATTAAGAGTTTGTTAGTCAAAGTGATTCTATAAAATCAAACAATTATAAAGTAATAAAATAAAATGTGTAGTTTATAATAATAATAATAATAATAATAATAATAATAATAATAATAATAATAATTCTATCATAAAAATAATAATTCATCATGCAAAAATCTTAAGGTTATAATTAAACGTAATTATTTTAGATTCTAATCGCTATCTGTATATATTGATTTTTCAAACATTGTTAGGTACACTTGTCACAATTAATATTCATACTTACCTGACTCGGTTTAAACCAAGTCGCATTATTTTGGACATCATTTTTAGCAGGTATCAATAATCAAACAGTTCATAGATTAAACACTGGAAATTTATAAATTCCTTTCTCGGATAATTAATTAATGAAGTATATATTACTTTAAGAACTAGAATCCTCCATCTCAAACATTTCACGGCCGACCAATTTATGAGATTTGGGGAAGAATAGTTTTGTTTTAACTAGAAGGAGAAGACAAGAATACTTGCAATTAGTGATGAACACACCTTTTTAAGAAGAAAGACATGAACACCTTCTCCCTTGAGTATTTAATTGCATTCTCAATAAATTTATTCAAGAAAGATATTCTTCTTACAGAGAACAAGTTAGACAACTGCATCAAAGACCCAATATCCATTATTTAATCATCTGTGGAATCCGATGTCAGCTCAGCCGGTAGGAATATTTTTCCCACTCAGCCCTCTTTAATCTATAGAAATCATTCCCTTGGCTATACTTAATTAATTATTCACCTCACAAGACTAGAGTATAATTATCTTCTTTTTTTATGACTCAAACCTGAAACTAAGATACTCTCCCCGTTGTTGTTAGTCAATGACCACCACGCCCCTAAACTACTTTCATATTCTTTTGATTGATAATTAATTAATGTTGTTCTCATCTTTGATCCCCCCCTACAATTATAAAACACAAAATCCAACCCCATGTTGATTAATTATGAGTTTGATTTGACAATTCCATGTAAGAAAAACTTTAGATGTGCATATCTCATTAGCCTTGAAATATAAACGCGGATGTCTAGTGAGAAGTATATATGTTAGAAATTCATCCATTTAGGAGAAAGTTATGTTTTACATTTATAATTTAAATTAAATGCACTTATTATGGAGGACCAGCCGCTTTGTCAAATTGTTATTTGTTAATGAGAAGTTAGACAACAGAGGACATCTTTCTTTAGATAATTAATAGTGCTTCATCCCGGAACTTGGTAGCTAATTAATTAGCTGAGTTAGTTTTAATCTCCAAGACATTGGGGCCCATTGATAAAAAGTTGCGGTCCTCTTGAAGGTTCTTGCATTAATAATGAGGGCCGAGAAACAGCATAAGGATTTCATCTTTTCGTTTGCTACTTTCAGTGATGCTAATATTAATTCAACTATTTAATTACGTAGAATTATTAAAGTATCGGTAAGTTTATTTCGTTACAATTATTATTCCCAAACATTTAAGTTAAATATATCAGGTTTTGAGTTCTAAAGAGGTACTTAGTCTTTTGTCACTAAATTAACAAATAGATAAACACAGTCCTGGTATCTAAATAAGACTAATTAAGTTAAAATATTTGGAACTCCTAACTACTAGTCCTAGTCCTTGGCGGTATGCACCCGTTATCGATTGGACCTAATTAATCAGAATAATAAGAGTAATGAGTAATTAATTAAGATTTTTTTTTTGTTGAAGTCTGATATTTATAGATACAGCCTACATAATTTACCTTTTGTGTTAGCCCCTAAAATACGGACTAGTAAATATAGCTAGGCTTCGCTCTTACCAGCCAACTACTTTGCCGATTCCTCAATCACTTCCAAATCTCTTTTAAATGTTCCAAATTTATCCGAAGATTAATCAACTTTATCATAATTAACTTCCAATTCTCAAACTAATCCCTAGTGGTTCAACAGCTTCTCCTATAGGTAATACCAGAAAGGAATTAATTGTACCTAACGAGTGATCCATCCGGCAGGGCTGCTTAACTCAACTACCCTCTCGCATTCCTAATGATGTTTAGTTAACTAATATATACTTACTCTGGGACTTAGATCTCATCTTTATCTCATATATATATATATATATATATATATATATATATATATATATAAGTAATTTACTTTTCTTTTATTTGTCACACGATCAAGTCTTTCAACTATACAGTGTTAACGATTATATATCCCAGGTCGCTTCCTACGAGAAATTTTTGCGTGCATAAATTCATACTAAAAATATCCTTAAGTGTGAGAATTTCTTTACCATTCCAATATAATCCCATTAATTGTCCTAGCACTTCGTTAAGATGATTTTAACCTCTTAGCATTAGTGGTCCACATGTAATCCTTCATCATTATAATGTGGAAATATGAGTTCAGTTACTTCGGCACCACTTCTGCTTTGGCAATTAATGTTATGTGCATGTTGATATCTTTTTAATTGCCACATTTTGTACCAAAATGATTAACTTAAGAAAAAGGTGCAACGATACATTATTTCATTTATGCTCGGAACTTGGGTTTGTGACATGTTCGACTACAGCAATAATGAGCTTTAACGAAGGGAAAAATTTGGTCGGTATAACTAAATATATATTGCTTTGGTTAACCTTTTGAGATTCTAAATTTATTCCAGTGATGGTTTGGAACATTGAAATTTTACCCTAGTATTTTTGGGGATCAAATTCAAAATTATTAGCTCACTAAATAAATAATTTTGTTATCTATATGGGTAATAATCATATTGGCCTCCTGGATAATATAAAAAAATATCTCTTTTTTCATCCATGTACATCATATTTGACGTCAATTAAGGGTGTTAGGTGATATATATTCCTTTTACATTATATATTAAACATCGATTTTGGTTAGTTAAGTGTTGAAATTAGTTAAGATCAGATCGATTTTTAGGTTTAGAAAAATCAACAATGCTTTTTTGGATCAATCTTTAAAATTAAAAAGTCTTATAGTTAACCTACTGAGAAAAAAAATAATCCTCTAATGGGTCAATTTTTAGGACCCAGATTTATTATAAAAATATTTTCAAAAATTAAATGAAAATTTAAAGTAATATAAATATATTTAAGTTTATAAATAAATATAAAAATAGTACCAAAATTTTGAAGTTAGATTTCCATAATGTGATAAAAATATTATATTAATAATAAATAATGATGACATATGAATTAATTAGATAAATAAAAAATGAATTTCAAGAGTCCCTATGATTTTTTCGTATGAGATCTTAATTTAAGCGAGATAGTTGACTTATATAAAAAAAATATCCTAATTTTAAATTTTGGATCAATTTTTTTGGATCTTACAGCACTTTTCGATCCCCTAATTAGACTCATTTTAAACACAATAAACTACTCATGTATTTGGTTAGATAATCAAAGACTTGACTCGAGTTTAGCCTTAAGGATAAGCTATTAATTAAGTTTTTGAAATTATTACCTATTCAACAGCCAAATGTGTTATTATTCAGGGCATATATATTGTTATAATATTGTAATACATTTTAACGCACGCATATATATGACGTAAAGCAACTAAAAGATATTTTGGACCAGTAAATACCTAATAATAATATAATGACGTTTTTCTTGTGAAAAAAGGGGGAGTATATATAATTCAACGGAAACATGATATTGCACAACACAAGTGTGAGATAGCATGCCTTTGGCTGGATCTCCTGCATCCATGCACCTGAACAAATGGGTCATGTCACTCTGATGCTCTCACAATGGCAAAGGAGAAGCTTCCCTTCACGTCACTTTTGAATAATAATAATAATAATAATAATAATAATAATAATAATAATAATAATAATAATAATAATAATAATAATAATAATAATAATAATAATAATAATAATAATAATAATAATAATAATAATAATAATAATAATAATAATAATAATAATAATAATAATAATAATAATAATAATAATAATAATAATAATAATAATAATAATAATAATAATAATAGAGTTCAATTTTGATATTCTCTACCCCACCTTATCTTTTACACCATCATATCTCTATCCAATAATTCATAATTAAATCTTTCAAATAATTTATCATAGTTGGATGGATATCCAATGATAAAAATAATAAAAAAGTAAGGAACATCTAAATTTTTTTTCATAATAATAATAATAATAATAATAATAATAAGTTTGATAATCTATGTAGTAAGCACTATGCACGCCATTTTTTTAACACATATTAGCATTTGATTAATTCAAAATGGAAATAAGAAAATAAAACGATAATCCTCTAATCAAATAACTTTAAGAATAAAATATATGGCTACTATCTTTTCTTAACGATTCTCTGAGTACAAGTTTACTAATCAATTATGCTAATTAAACTTTGAGTGGAGTTTCATGCCATGTTATTCTACTTGTTTTCTTTCGCCCTTTTTATCTTTTTAGTAGTTCTTGCTTCTTTTTCCACATATGATGAGGAGATTATGAATAAAAACACTAATTAAAAAGCTTTAGAGAAACCAATCATGACAAAATTCCAAAATATATTTTATCCTAAATACAAAGTTTTAATTTAATTTAAAAGAAAAAATGAAAAGGAAAAAAGGAGAAAGAATAATAGTAGAGGAGAAAGCTGCAAGGTGTAGCCCATGCATGTTTATGACTTTTGGCTCCGTAGGTCAACGTGGGACCCAAATGGCGTGCACGCCGCACGCGTAGATCATGTGCGGGTCCCGCCAGCGCGTCCTCCGCTCTACCGCTTAAAACTTAACCCATCGCAATATCGCATGGCATTTACGTTCCCTGTTTTAAAGTTTAAACCGTTTTGAAGGATGGTCTTTGGAAAATTATATAGTGACCATATTTTATTTATTTATTTATTTTAATTTATATACAATCTAAATTATCTAACAATGTAAATTTTTTAAGAAGTAATAATAATTAGCACAAGTAATAATTTGATTTACATCGCTTTTTCATAGTTATCGTAATAATTTTATGTGATGAAAGACATAAAAATATAATAAATTAGATGATGATGATGATAATAATAATAATAATAATAATAATAATAATAATAATAATAATAATAATGTTATTATTATTATTATTATTATTTGTTGTAGTACTACTAATGATAATGATAATGAATATTTCATTTTTTATATATTATTACATTATTTTAATATTTTTGCACTCGCTGAATATTATCCGTTCTTAGGTTGATCCTACCATTTAAAAATATACTCTATATGTATTCATCATCTCTCCTATCATGTAAAGAGGTCCATGCGAAATGTCTCTAAGACCTAATATTTTTAATTCAATGCATATGTCTTGTATATATAAAGTTGATATTATTAATAAAGTGACAGATGTCTAATGCCTTTTTTTATAAGCAAATATGATTATTTGAAATGATAGACATATTACTTATTTATAATAAATAATATAATGCATATTATTGATAATTTACTATTGATAAGCTTTATGTTATGGTATCTTGATTGTTGCATAATGTTGAAAGAGAAAAAAGTAAACATCCCCTAAGAGGTGATAGAAAAAGAAATTGATTCGAGCCGGCGTATAATTTTATTTTAAAATTTTAAAATTAATAATTTTATATCTAAATTTCATCATAGAAATCCAACAAAATATTTAAAAAAACAAATGCTACATAAAAATGTATTATCATTTTATTTTGATTACATAATGTTACTCAATTTTTTAATGTAGAAATCTTTGTTTAGAGTTTTATACTACTGTTAGGTAGGCGATTCATTTAGTGAACTTATCGAATTGGTTGATATCGATGATGAGCAGATTTTCTAACTTGTGATTAGTGTGCTTGATAAATAAAAGAGCAAAGACTTTCCATATCATTTTCTACACATTATTTCCTTAGTTTTCTTGGTCATTAATGATACAACAATAATTATATTTATTATTTTAAAATTTTAAAACTATTGGACGTTAGTAAACTACATCATTAATTGCCTTATAATTTATAACCAGTGAAAATGCCAAAAAGTGTGTAAGACACTCGTTAAACTTATTAATTATACGTATATATATACATTTGTTGAAAATATTTTCAAAATTATTTTCCCCAATTTACTTTCTGATACAAAAATAATTATAAAAACTAGGCAGGTATAATAAACATATTTTTCCCTTGTCAAACTTAATTTTTTTCCGATTAAACAGAACTCTATCTCTTCATATGTTTACTATTATTTGTTGTAAAGTTATCATTAGTATAATCTAAATCTGGCGCATTGAAGGTAATTAAAATTTTTCAATAGGAAGAGTTCCTATTTTCAATCATTTTATTTGTTTATCTTTAATGCATCTCATTAGCAGAACTCTTACTGTAATAATTTCTCTTTTTATGATAAAAAAATTCAACCTTTGTATTTCCCTTGCCATGGAAGAATTGGATTTTTTTTTTGTTGCTAGGTGTTTGAGAAGTGGTGCTAATGAGTGCAGTGTTAACGATTATACGGATTATTTATAGAGAAGGTCGGCCATCATTGAGTCCAATTAATTTGATAAGATCACCTTAAGTCGTATGACTATTGTATTCATAAAAATTCAAATTCTATACTTCTACTTAAACCAGAACCAGTCACACCCACTATGCTCAACCCACCTCTAAGTCAAAAAAACTGGAAAGAAGTGACTCATTAAAGTGAGTAAAATTTTACCTCTTGCCGTTTAAGTGGCTTATTAAAGTAAAATCAACCTTGTCATTGAAAAACTATTTGTTTTAGGTCAAATCAATCCACATGCCCAAAAGGAGGGGAAATGGGTCACAAATCAAATAAAAAATTTAGTCAAGATTCTCAAATGAGTTGTCTTTTCCCTTTTTAGCTTTTAGTTTTGTCTCTTGCAATATTCTTAGTAGAAAACATGAGGAAATACTCGGTGACCCAATTTGATAAATTTTTATTATGGTTGAGTTTAGCACCACTAAACAAATCAAATATTTTAATTATTCTGTCAAACGTCACGTGACTTTGACGAGAACTTTTTAAGAAAAGTTCTTGTCAAATGTTCTTGCTCCGAAGGCAAAAACATTTCTTTTTTTTTAACTTATGCGTCGTATTCTTTGACTTTTTTTAATTTTATTTTTTTAATTATTTTATAATGTATGCATATATAATTTAGAATAAATTAATACATTATTATAACATAATTTAAGGATATTATAACATAATTTATTAAATGCTATTAATTAAAAATTATAAAATAATTAGCTCTAATAATTAATAAATATTTTATTAATTAAACTATTCAATTATTTTTTAAAAAAATTGTATTATATTTAGATCTTAAAATATACATAAATTATAATATTAATAATATTTAAAAGATTTAATCAAAATAAATAAAAATAATATTAATAATATAACGATTTATGTAAATTATAATATTAATAATATATTCTTATTTACTATAATTTTATACCTCATAAAATAATAAATTATATTCTTAATTCTCCTTTTTTATCCAAACACCTACTAAAACTTATCCTTCACATCAACTTTTTAAATCCTCATTATTACATTTTTTTCATCCAAACACAAATCCAAACTTTTCTATCAAATCAATTAATTCTCGAGAACTAATGTTCTACTAATGTTCTCGTACCAAACGCATCCTATTTGTTGACTCCGCTTTCAACATTTTTTTCCAAATTTATATTAAATTATAAATTAGTAATATTTTTCGTCCCATCCAAATTAACTGAATATTTTAATAATTAACAAAAATAATTTTACTTAGACATTTTGAAAAATAACAACATGACAAAAAAAAACCTTCATAATTATTAAAATATGATTAATAAATATTATTTCACCCATATTTGTCATTTTATTTATTTTAAATTTTTCTGTAATATGAAATTAAGGGGAGAAGTGACATTTTAGATATTGAAATATAAATTAACAAATTATTATTGAAATAAGTATATGATCATATGTGAAAAAAAAATTATAAGTAAGCGTTGAAGGAAATAAAACTTCTTACTACTTTGGCTCCAAAGCATCCAGGACCTCGACATTCTGTACAACTAAAAACAACAAATATAAATAATAAAATAAGAATTGTCAATTAGATAGCCATGCACAATGATGAAGCAATATCGCATTAACGCCCGTCCATTTATATTTAAGCTCCTAATTCTACAATATATGTTGTTAATATCTTGATAATTAGATATATTTTGCCAAATGTGTGGTCAAGAAGGGTGTGTGTGTGGGTAAGATTATAAATAAAAATATTTAGCTTCTTAACAAGTTAAGTTTTAGAAAAATCGATAACACATTTATTTTAACATGATATTAAAAATAAAGATCTTGAGTTGAAACTTCCATGCTCCTTTAAAAAAAGTTTTTTTTTATTGTGTAGGAAAATGGATTTATATGCTTGCTGTTTCTTTTTAAACAAAGTTGTAAATCTACTGTTAAAAACATATATATTAGTTTCCATGTAAAATGTTGCCCGTATATATACTCAAGAATATCTTTAATATATAAGTAGGAACAACCAAAATTTGCAATGTTGTGATTATTGTTCAAAATTTCATGAAGATCTGATTTCAAAATGATTGACTTCTGATTTTTTTTTAAGATTAGATGCCTAATGAGTGAAGAATTGACATTTTCCCTCTGGTGTTCTCCAAAGGATGTTAGGTCATGCCGGCGAGTCTTATTTTTTGACCATTTTCATTTGTCCTCTTGCACCTGTTAAAGATTCTCTCTCTCTCTCTCTCTATATCTATCTATATATATATATATATATATATATATATATATATATATATATATATATATATATACGTGCGCGCATATCCTCGCAACTTCCATAATTAATCGCCTGCATGTTGACATGCTACTAATTAAGAAATTAACCAAAATTAAGTAAATTGTGAACTCGTTCCAACATTATTGTATGTTATGGAGAGGAATTAGTTAATGGATCCGTATCATCTATAAATCATGTACTTTATTAAAACTATAATAATTAACTAAATTCGTCATATACAAAGAATTGCACGTGTTCTCATTATGGAATCCCGATTAATCAAATCACATCATGTCAATTTAACTGTCGGCGCCTTGATGAAGTATACAGTGAGGGTAGACATCACCAATATAAAGATAAGCACGTAGTTTAATTATCTACCTATGGATATATCCAAGTCAATTTTCAAGCAACACCCCCATCCTTACATAATGCCATCCAAATATTTGAGTGTCTTAATTGCTAATCCGATCTTATCTGATCAATCTTACTTTATACTCATTGTGATTGATGTTAAACCTTATCTTTATTGGGATAATTGCACAAGGCTTAGGGTAGATCTAATAAAAACTTGAAAGTTGATAAAGTTTTGTTCAACAAATAAAAGTTTATCCTGCATTTGCAGCAAGTTTATGTTTTCCCACAGGCACGTGCACAACGAATTATGGATGCAATCATGCACGTCTAAATTTTCAAATTATTCAAACTATAAAGATAGACTATATATATATATATATGTATATATATATATATTGTTCGATCGTGAATATGATGTCAGGACTGATGTAGCACGTACACGGATTGTTCCATTGAAGTCAATAAATTTAAGTGGTCGATCAAGGAGGATTGACCATTGTTTTTTTTTCCTTCAATTCTCTTTCCACTGACTACTTAATTGAGATCCATAATATATATGGCTTCCGTGTGAGGAAAATTTCAAGTGTTTTTTGGAACTCCGAATCTTTGCACGTGTTGGCTCCTCGATGTAAATGTTGGGTCAATCGGACGTGTCAACTCCACTAAGTCAAAACTGGTCTTGAAAGCCGACCATGGTCACGTCACGCCACTTGACCTTGTCCCATATCTATATATCTTTATTTGTTAGACCTAAGTTTAATTGATTTGCTGGGCATAAAAATCAGTCATGTCAATCCCAAAATTGTGCACCTTCTGTACGTTTCTATGGTCCCTTAAGATTACGATTAAGATTAAGATTAAGATTAATACTAATACGCGAGGAGAGTCGCAAGCTATTCACCTGACTAAGTTGAATCTCTTGGATAAGTGACAATTTACAATAATCAAATTTGAAACTATTAACATGCATGTGCTATATTGGCCGAACCATTGAATTAAATGTTAGCAAAGTAAATGTGAAATATATTAAATTAGCATCCTTAATGTAACTCCTCAAATGCTTAATGTCACTTCAAACTCACCATTTTACTCTTCATTTCATTTTACTTTATTTCTTATTCTCTCTTTGAGTCTCATCGATTTCCACCCTTTCTGTTTAATCATCCCACACTCACACACTCTCTCTCCTCATGCTATTAATTATTTGGTTAATAAAAGTTAAATTACTGGACAAATATATTAATTTAATTAATATGTAAATCACAATAAGATTAGACACAAAAATTAGGTATATACAAAATAAAGTAAAAATAAGAAGTGCGAACAAATATTAGAAAAATATTTTTTAAAATAATCAAGTTTTGTTAAGAATATATTTTTCAAAGCAATTGATTGTTCAATTAATTATTTGCAGTTAAGCAAATATTTTATTAAGACATGAAGAAGAATTGGATTGGATCAACAAACTAATTAATTAATGAGATGTTCAACTTGATCATTAGTATTTTTCTCAAAAAAATGAAAAAAATGTACACTTAGTAATGATTCAAAGAAACAATTATTTAAAAATAATTTTTCTAATATTTTTTCACTCTTCATATTTCCACTTTTATTTTATATATTCATAAATAATTTTATATGTTTAATCTTGTTGTAATTTATATATTAATTAATTAGTTATTTTTATTCAATAATTCAAATTATATTATTAACAAATTGCTAATTCTGTGCGTGAAGAAAGATGATTAAGTGTTAATTAAATAAACAATGAGAAACAGTGAGTGTTAGATGATTAAACAATAATCAATAGCAACAGGAGTGAGGGTAGAGAGAGTGTGTATGAGTGTGAGATTATTAAAGAGTGAAGGGTGGAAACGGAAGAGACACAGTGAGAGAATATAAAATGAAATAAGATAAAATAAATGATAAAATAGTAAGTTTGAAGTGACATTAAGTATTTGAGGAGTGGCATTAAGGGCACCCTTTGTTAACACATAAAAGTTAACATTTACACTCAAAATTAATATAAATAATTTCTTACTTAGATTCAATTATGTAAATCACACCCGTAAGTTTAGCTATAAATATGAGTTCCAGTTAAAAAGAAAGATCAAATCAATGACTCAAATATTTCAATTTTTGCCATCCCAAGATGAATAAATCATTATTTGAAGGAAAATAGAAGAAACAGTACAAGAGATCCCTTTAGATTGAACCAACCAATACGATAAACCATCCGATTGCGGTGGTTCAAACTGTGATTTGACTTAGTTTTAGACTAAGATCCACAAACATTAAAAGAAAGGCATATAGTTGGGAATGCAATCATTGGCATTCTGTAGAAGTAATAATGAAAGGTGAAGATTTCTTATTCACCGAAAAAAAAGGTGAAGATTTCTTAATTAATTGTGGGAAAGTTGTTGCTTAAATATATAAATGTGCTTTGTGCAGTTTGGTAGACAGAACAAAAAAAAGCAGCCAAACGTATTCTGACAACTAACCAGGCTTATAAAAAAGTTGTGGACTGGGATATGGCTGAAAAATACTAGGGACATATAAAATACACAAAAAAAGGGTGAGAGTGGTTTGGAATGGCAAATGAATAAAGTTTAATTCGTTATTAAAATTATGTAAAAGAAAAAAAAAATCGACCATAAGTCACTAGTGCTAACATTTTCTTGAAAAAGTATTTGATGAACGACTTCTCTCTCCCTTATTGTCCTCTCCTTTCTCTCTCCGAATGGGTATGTGCTTGGTGATGCTTCCCAGTTTTCCACTTCTTTCAAAAACTTTTGTATCACCCACGAAAGCACTTGTTGTTAGTGCGCCCTTCTTCAAGATCTTACTCTACTTTTTTGCTGACTTCAATCTGTTTTCAAACCCCCCCTAACCTTGAGATTGACATATATTCGCTGGTTTCTCTCAAATCTCAAACCCTTATGGCCTTTTACTTTGGAAAAAAATATATCTCCAATACATATGTGGTCTATTCACCTCAAGCATGATAAACTCCTTAATCATTGGGTTTGACATGCATGGACTACTCCATATATGAACAAAACTTTGTTTGATATTGTTTGTCCCACTGAAAAATATAACTTTTACTTCGCTATTTTCAAAGATCAAATATATGAGAAAAAGTTTTAAGAATATAGCCATTAACGAAAATTACATTTAAGTTTTTTTTATTTTCAATATTTGAATGATAAATATAATAAGATTTTGAAACTTTGTAATTTTTAATCAAACTTTGAAGCAATATTTCTAACAAACATAATAAGTTTAGTATTTGCTTTTGCAATTTTTCCAAAAAGAAATTTATATTATCATATGAGTTATGACTGAATGTGAGATAACATAGAATATTTACTTTTTCAAATTCGAGTTAAGAGAATAATGAAAAAAATCTTAAAAAACTAAAAGAAACACTAATCTGCATGACTCAAGGGCAATCAGATGCCATTCCTTTGTGATTGACTGATTGTACCGTGTTGGACCCTTGAGTCGACATTATTTTAATTCGAGGATATATATAAGGACAAAATAGATGTCAGGACTATCCCATTCGTTCCGACTGTCCCCTTTAAATTGCAGTCCGTCCGAGTGAGGCGCAATGACAAATTTGACATTTCTCCAAACCGTCAATTTTTTCTCACGAAAAAAAAAATTGGTTTTCCCCACGTCGACGAGCTCATTGCCCTAGCGAAGCTCGCGATCTCTTGATCCTTCGTTCAAGCAACGGCAGGGTGAGCGACAATGCAGGCCAAGCGAGCAATGGTCAGGCGAGCGTAGGAGGGGCGAACAATGACAGAGGACGAACAGCAATGGTCAAGCGAGCAGCAGTTAGACAAGCATCAGGAAACGGTCAAGCGAGGGTCGAAGAGAAGAATGACGATCGGGCAACCTTAATGATTGGTCTTAAAGGTTGAAGGATCAAATCCTGCTACCAACACCTCCGCCACCCTCCCCCAACCTCACATTTTGATGAGACAATAAACATTATAATTATGATATTTGTGTATGCGCGCAAATAAAGTTCATAGAAACTTATAATTCCATAAAAGTCGCTTTTGATGTCCGGATTCGTATGGAACATTTATAAATTAACCTAAAACTATCCATTTACAGGTGTATGTACACAAGTGCTTGGCGCCGCATATCATCATCCTTATACGCACATAACACAAGCCAAAAACAAGAAAGAAACCAACTACAATTTATTAAATTTTCCATTACCAAGATGCTTACTTGTTTAATTAATCAGAAGATCCAATGCCGTCTGGATTTGATGGGCAGTTGGGCACAAGGCAAGTAATCTAATAAATTAATTAGCACATAAATAAAAATATAGAAGACATCGGTCATAGCCAGATAAGTTTAAATGCATGCATGTACGCATGATAACACATGTGCTGACCCAAGCAAGAGACAACAATGTTAGTTGGAATTTTACATTTATGGTTTAGACGATAATATAATTAGTTGGATAAACTAATTCCAGAGACTAAACAGTATCCGACAACGTGTTCCAACTGCTCTCAAAGACTAAGGCATGTCTGCTGTTTCAATTATAACATATATTTGCATGATGTTTCAATTCCCCAACATTGATTGATCCATTAAAATAAAAATGAAGTGAAGGATGCATATACTTTTTAACTCGAGATAAACCTATATTTATGTATCTGAAGCTTAATTATTTAGTGTTAAAAATTATTATTATTCGTTGGTTGACCATAATGTTCGTCTATAATATAATAAAAAAACATGTGCCATAAATTATACTCGTAAAGGTTTGAACTTTCTTTGTTTGCTATGCATAAAATATTACAACAAATTGCAGTAAAATTTTTTGTTTAGGTCGTCAGTTGGGGAACCTTTTTCCCCTTGGCTTATGCAAACCTTTGTGACTAAGATTCTCTCAGACGAAGCAAACAGTCACCTAACTTTGTCATCACTCTGTCTTGCGGTTGTTTAATTGCACAGAAGACAAAGTAGATAAATCCATAGGAGCCTTCAGCAGTTTTGTAAGCCCTACTGCTCAAACAATTCCCAACTTGGAAGTTTTCGTTTTAATTGCATCATCGTGGAATGATATGCACAAAGAATAGAGAATGTGTGTGTGTGTGTGTGTGTGAGAGAGAGAGAGAGAGAGAGAGAGAAGTATGGCCAGATTTAGTAAATAACATTTCATGTGGTAAGAAACTTGGAATTAAAAAGAGAATAGCACAAGGAATCAACTGGTCACCAGCATATAATCATAAACTTTACTTATACGCGTGAGAGTGGGGGATTAGCTACCCAAAATGCGGAATTGGCCTCATATATATCAAAGTTTCTTACCTCTTGGATAACCGCAAGGAGATAGTTATTATGATGCACAACAATTCTTAATAATGAAAATTATTACATCACTTTATGCTTTAATTTATCTTCTCATGTACAAGACTTCGTAACAAAAAAAAAACAGAATAAAAAGAAAGAACACGATACCTTATGTGCTTGTGAAACATAAACATGTCGGTTTTTAGTAATTATTGATAAATAATAACAATGGTGAATTTTATTTAGTTTTAATTAAAATTGTTCATAATTTTAAGTGTCTATGCATGTAAGTTCAATTTTTTTATATACATATAATATATTTTTGAGGGGGTAAACATTATATATATATATATATATATATATAATCATCAATGAAATTCATTTTTTAATCCAAATAAGAGTTCACTAGGGCACTAGAATGATCTCTGGTTTGTGAAAATTAAGAAATGGTCCAATTTAGGAACAAAGGATGAAATGGACAAGAGGTGTGAAACGTCAAACTTTAGGGCCTGAGGCCTGACCAAAAATAAAATTACATATACGTATGTGGAATCTAAATCCTATTTGTTGAAATAAAATTTAAATTTCCGACAACTGGAGTAAAAAAAATAATGTATTTTGTAACATGTTAGTCATTTTGGTACTTTGTTAACTTACGAATTTCCTTTTGATCAATTTTACCTCAGTAAGTTGTGTTCTTTACATAACTTCTTTTAATCAGATAATATTCTATGGCTAAGTTCTGTTTTTTATCCTTTGAACAGTCTTGGGCCACTTATCCCCCTGTTCCCCCTAAATTTATTCCAACGTGCTTGTTTTGTTGACAAAAAAAGAATAATAATAACAGAATTATGTCTGCCAGCAGATTGTGCTCGTTGATTCGGTACCAAAAACATGTATGCCAATGAATATTTAAAATGTAATAGAAAAACCATGCACCTAACTGGAACGCAAAAGAGCCACACACTATTTAAATGCCATTAGACAATCAAGTGCTTAAGGGGAAATTCCAGTTCATTTTCAGTTTTCATATATACAGGATACCCAGAAATATAAAAATTCATAAAGATGCGGAATTTATTTATCAATCGCTTAAAAAATGCGAAAAAAAAGAAGAGGCACGTTTTCTCCAAAGTATACCAGGGTGAACCATACGCAGTTTGCTATAGTTGAACATGGAATTTGGTGAGCTATTGACAATGGAAGAATTCAGTACACGTATCTACACAAACATACTAATATGATGCTTGAATTCTTTGCCTTCTGACCCAAATGTCGTATCAGTAAGTACTTTTATCAAAGGAGTTGGTTTACAATTTACTAACCTTACTATTTTGGCCACCCCCCATCTGCATTCCTCAAAAGTAGATATGATAGCCATATTACCCAGAGAAAAAAGAAAGCAATATACCATTTTGGTAGTTGTTTCCTGAAACAACAAAATATTGGAAGACGTAAGAACAAAATACTTTCAATATCACCACTAAATAACTGAAATTATCTAGCAAACAAAAGATCCTTAAATGGCCAACACTGGAATCTTCATATAGACATTGTTCAAGGACAAGAGAAGCTTCACTCTTTCCATACTCATTCAATCAAGTAGATGGAATATTCCACTCAGAGGCGAATTTACTTCTACAATGACAAGTTTCAATTTTACATACAATGTCAATTTCATAGGGATGTGTTCCTAGATCTTTAAATTCGGGAAGCATGGAAAGATCTTTGCCTAATTCATAATAAGTTTAAAGAAACTCTGGGTTCTATTGCATGTAATTGAGTTTTAAGTTTTATTGGTTCCAGAAATTACACAGCCTAATGTAACGCTATTAAGATAATTATTCTCTTGGGATAGGCTTTCCAAATTAACTCTTGCCATTTCCTGCAACTACATTTAGTAGAAAATCAGAAGCAACTAAAGTTATTTGCTCTAGCTAATCATACACATCTTGTTTAGTTGTGAGATAAGACAAATATACAACAGGTAATTCCATTAAATCAAGAATCACAAGCACAGAGCATGTACTAACCGCTTACAATGCGAAACAGCATGAGATATTGAAGAAATCTTCTAAGAATATGAAGGTCAGAAAGCATAACACTATCAACTGCATGTTTGCTTCATGTATCGCAGAGCTGAACGCAGCATAGCTCGAGCTTTCCTATCAGGTGCACATCCAGAGGAAATCATTTCCTCATAAACAGCTGGAACCTGTCATGTTCAGTGTATTAGACAACTTTTCAAACACTTGCAAACTATGAGGACTCAGGGACTTAATGTCCAAAAGAACTATATTATGTTTAAAGCTTTCTCTATTACGCATAAGCAAGATAATGTAAGACAATGATACAATGGTATAGACTGATCATCTATTTTTGAACTCAAAGCATATGAGCTATTTTGCCAGAAGAAAAACAGATGTAAAGCTAGCTAGTCAAAAGAAAGGAAAAATATGCTGGCTTTCTCAAGATGCTGAAATTCAAGTTTGTTAAATTTGATGGGCTGACCAATTTTCCTAAAAGCTTAAGCTGTTAGGAAGAGCAACATCTATGACTTTATATTCTTAACATTCCCCTTCGCGTGAGGGCTGCTGACAACTTTTTGGTCTAGCCCAAGCCCAACACGTGGACAACTAAGGGAGAAAATTATTTTTTAATAAGAGCTTAACGAGGTTCGAACTCTTGATCTCTAACCCTGATACCATGTTAAATTTGATGTGAAAAAACAGGCTAACATAGCTACATGCCTTCGAAATGTATATTATTAAAACAGTTGTGAATTTTAACCATCTCATTATTTTTGTTTCTGAGAACAGTAACCATCTTATTATTGTGTTCACAAGATAGAGTAGAAATTTTCTAAATTCTGCACAAATGTTTGGCGGTACTGTGATTGTAAGTTTCTCATGGAATTAGTTAGACGTGGAACCATTGTGTAATTTAGTTTTGGCTAACAAACTAAAGCAAGCACACACTTGCAATGTTGATTCCTGTAATATTTGA
This sequence comes from Pontederia crassipes, assembly GCA_030549335.1. NCBI lineage: Eukaryota > Viridiplantae > Streptophyta > Magnoliopsida > Commelinales > Pontederiaceae > Pontederia > Pontederia crassipes. The sequence continues at coordinate 24,722,055 of CM060189.1, read as the reverse complement.
CTGCATGGTGCTGAAATCAATAGTCTACTAGTACTAGTCTCCCAAATACATGTATGCCGGATGGTGGATTTCCAACCAGCTGAGGCTGGCAAAAGTCAAGTACGAAACAACCTTGGTCCATATAAACCCCTAACTGTGGAAGCAAAATCAATTTACTAAGTTTTGCAGACTAAAATTCTGTTGCAAGTAATTCACCATCTTGTAGTGAAAACAATTCTTTTCATTTTGGTCATTTGGTTGCAAAGGAATAACATCGTCTTTAGGGGTGAACAATGGATGTTATGTGGATTGTGGAGAATATTTTACAGTATGCTAGGGCTTTATAAGAGTGAACTTGTCATTGACTGAATCCTGATTTATGTGAGCTCAATTTCTATGCTTTGTAATTCAAACTTTCTTATCAATTTCATCATCCTTTACACTTGAAAACAAAATAAAACTAGCACAAGTATGACTTTGATAGAGAAAATGAGATTAGAACTAGGTACCTTATCAAACTTCTCAACACGAATTAAAACCTTCATGAGGGTTGTGTAGGTCACGACATCCGGTTTTACATCCTGCAATTGTAGAATTCATAAGTTGGACTTTTCAATCCAAGATGTAATACACTTGAGTATATAATTAGAACAATGAAGCAAAATCAGAGTGGGAGAAAAAAATTTGATTTGAAGCTTACGTTTTCCTTCATAAATTGTAATACAGAAAAAGCTTCAGCATCTCTTCTATCTTCACCAAATGCATTAATTAAAGAATTTAGAACTAAAATGCTTGGTCTTATGCCATCTGCTCTCATGACCCTGAATGCATTTATAGCTTGCTCAGACAGACCCTGAAAAAAGATATATATTAGTATCCTTTTCATTTTTCTTAAGGAAAAAGATAAATCTAGTCATCCATTTCTATTGATTAAAATTTCAAAGTTTCTTGCTGAAGTAGAGGATATGGCAAGTGGGTTGTTTTATCCAGAAAACAACTGAGTCAGTTGTCTCTCCATATTAGTAAAACATGATATATGGAAACAGTTTATGTGTCTTAAAGATATCCTTGCAACAAACTATCAGAAACGTGCAATGTCATTGACTTTCCTATGGTCCATATGGTGCCAACAAACTGCATGCATTTTCAGGAGTGAACGATGTTATGCTAAAAATATCATATCTCTGTCTAGATGCTTGGTGAGAGAATGGGCAAGGGTGTGACAAATATTATTGCAAAATTTTGATGTAATATCGTTGTATCAATAAATATGGATGAGTGCACATGGCCCTCATCCTCTCTATTTCAAAAAAAAAAAACTATCAGAAAAGGTGAACTGTTATATTTCATGTGATATGCAAAACTTAGTATCTCTGTTATTAATTCACACAGAAGAAATCCAGTAAACTTAAGTTTATTCCTAGTTATTGAAGCTACATAATTTGAGTTTAGCATCAAGATAATACATAGATCTTCAAAACAACAGATAATATGGAAGAGTTTGACCACTTTTTTTTTTGAGAAGATGGAACAGTTTGACTTATCTTGAATTAGAACTGCATCTTTCTATTTTACAGCCTTAGGAAACTGTAAATCTATATTATCTCTAATTAGACAAGTTCATTGAGACAAACGTGAACTTTATTTAGTTCCAACTCCTTTTTTCTGCAGGCATTACAACAACAACAACAACAAAGCCTTATCCCACTAGGTGGGGTCGGCTACATGGATCATACAACGCCAATATTCGTTGATCCATGTTCACGAGATTCGACAGAATTTTTCTGCAGGCATTAAATAATTTAATATCAATTATTTTGTAATTGGCCATGCCATTAAACTTAGAACATGCTTTTTATTTAACGGTCTTAGAAAAACTGCATTGTTAAATTACCTCGAATTAAATTTTAGACAAACTCATTAACACAAACATAGATTTTATTTAGTTTTAAATCATTTCTTCTGTTGGCATTAAATAAGCTAGCTTAACCATTTTGTAATAGACCATGCTATTAAATTTAGAACACTGCATCTATCTATTTTACAGTCTTCAAAAATTGCATCCTTAGATTCCCTCAAATTCAATTTCAATCTTATTGATACAGGCATACAGCCATGGATTTTATTTGGTTTTACTCATTTCTGCTTTGGTATCATTTTGTAATAGACCATTCTTTTAAATTTAGAAATATTAAGACAAAAACTCAAAGGAGATCTGAGTTCTTTTGTAACTAATAGTTTTACTGTCACTTGCACAGGCTATCAAATGCCTATGCCTAAGATTCCAATTAGGATGCTATCGATCACTGTATAGCTCTATTTAGGGAACCACTGTACCAACCCTTTATGCAAAAATGACCGTGTTCTATATCATCAACTAGTAAAAGCTCCTTTTCTACAAAACTAAATTAAAGTAGTGAAAAGCAACTGATCAAACCAATTTATAAAAATAAATTCACATATTCAACAGTAAAGATTTTGAAATACAAGTAAACTTTTAAGAATGGACTGTACCAGTATTTCAACCACAAACTTCTAGAGCCTAACATGGTAGAATAGTATAAGAATGCATCACCCAGAAGCAGTAAGCAAACAGACTCTCTTTATCTGCTCATAATCTCTTTTAACCAGTATATTGTAAGGCCTTTGTGAAAGGTATTAAACAAGTTCTTTATGTAATGATCATCAGTCGTAAACATTTGCTAGAAAACTTTGTGATAGATTTACGTACCCTCTGTGCATAAGCATTCACTAAGGCATGATACATCGTAGGTGAAGGCTTCATTCCATCTGCCTTCATGGCTTCTAAGCACTCAATTGCATCTTGAAACCTCCCTGCCTTGCCGTAGACATCAATAAGTGTGGTATATGTCACAGCATTCGGTAACAAACCTTGCCCCTTCATTCTTTCAAACATTTCTTTCAGCTCCTCCCACTTCTCTTGTTCACCCAAGGAGTTCATGACAATATTATATGTTGTGGCACAAGGCAAACATCCACTATTTTGCATTCTCTCAAAGAGCTCCATTGCCTTGTCGTGCCTTCCAGCTTTGCAATGTATGTCGATCAATGTATTCCAAGTTATGGCATCCGGCTCAATTCCATCTAGCCTCATTCTGTCGAAAGCATCCATTGCATAGGGAAGACAATTATACTTGCCAAATGTGTCGATCATTACATTGTAGAAATGGCGATCAGGGCGGACGCCATTGCTCCTCATTTCCCTCAATACTGCAAAAGACTTCTGCCAGTTTCCCTTGTCCCTGAGGCTAGCAAGAATCCTGCTGAACACGTAGGAGTTGGGTCGGACATCGTTCGCTTCCATCTCTTTAATCAAAATTCTGGCGCTCTCCCATCGTCCAGCGTTGATATAGGCATCAATCAGCAAGCTATAGGTGCCTTCATCAGGCGACACTCCACAGCGTTCCATGTCTTTGAAAACCACCTCGGCATCTTGTAGAGCTCCTATCTTGACATAGCCCTTGAGTAAGGCATTGTACGCACGCGCTCGGGGCTGAAGACCAGACGATGGATGGTGGAACTCGAGGAAAACAGCCTCAGCTTCGGACACGCGACCTACGGCACCGAGAGCAGAGAGGAGCGCGACGACAGCCGAGGACTTCGGCGTGAGGCCCTGTGCTTGGGAGGCCGCAAGGACAGCGAGGGCAGAATCTGGGTCCCCGGCGTGGGAAAAGGCTGTGACAAAGTCCGACATGAGGCGGGCGTCCGGCTCAAGGGCGGAGGCAATGATGTCGCGGAGGAGGGCGTGGAGCAGGAGCGGGTCGGGAGGGTCCGGAGAATGGAGGAGGGACTGAAGGATGAGTGTGTAGTTCGGATGGTCTGAGAGGAAGCCTCGGCGGCGAAGGAGGGAGAGGAGGTGAAGGGCGTGGGCAGGGCGGCCGTTGAGGGCCGCGGCAGATATGAGGGCGTTGAGAGTGAGGGGAGAGGGTGGCGAGGAGGGACCCCTGGAGGCCGCAGCGGCAGAGAGGAAGGCATGACGGAGTAGGCGATGGCGGCCGAGGGAATGGATGAGGATGGAGTACAGGAGGTGGGAGGAGAAGCAAAGGCGGTGGCGCTCGAGCCAGGGGACGAGAGCCGCGGCGGAGGGGAGGGTGGCGGGGGAGGCGGCGAGAGACTTGAGGAGGGAGTGCCAGTGGTGGGCCGGGACCGCGCGGTAGGTTTCGGCGAGACGGAGCTCCACCGGGTCGAGCTCCGACGGCGCCGGCGCCGCCCCAGTTGCGGATGAGTCGACGCCGCGGGAGGAGGAGAGGAAGGAAAGGAGGGGAGAGAAGTCGTAGCGGTGAGAGAAGTCCCCGGAGGAGGGTGCGGAGGAGGGTGCGGAGGTGGTAGGCGTGGCCGCGGAGGTGGCGCAGAGGGGGGAGAGGAGGACGTGGTGGGGGCGGAGATAGGGAGATGAGAGGAATCGGGTGCTCGTGGCGGGAGGCGGCGGAGGAGACGGAGGGGGCATGAGAAACATCGTGGTGTTCGATAAAATGCGTGAGAAGGCGAAGAGACGGTGGAGTTGCTCCGGCGAGCAGGGAAAGATTAAAAACAAGGCGCAGTGACGCAGATGCGGGATTTCCAGAGTTTTGGCGCAACGATAGCCACACTTGGCTTGGTGAAGATGAGATACAAAAAATATTTTGTGAGCCCCAACCGAATCATGACGCTCAAGGTTCTGGTTTGGTTTGTGTTGAGTCCGATTGGATCTACTCTTTCCTCAGTCCTCACTGAAAAGTGAACTCATGAGTCGAATCACAAATAAAGCCCACTGGCTCACTGTGCTCACAACTTTGAGGATCCCAACATTATTTTTAAATCTAATCACACATCTGATTGATCCAACTAATTATTGGTTGACGCATATATATACGATGAACACTTTTCCATTTTTTTTTAAAAAAGGGATAAGTTACCTAATGGCGAAAATTTTCGTCAGTAAATTGATGATAAAAAAAACGTTTGCGTCTATGTTTGGGTCACGATAGAAATGTAAGCAATTACAAGTGAATCAAATTAACTTTATGCATTTCAAAGTTCTAGCAAAATATTGTGAACCTGCTATGATAAATTGAGGGCTTTGCAAGGCACATGACGAAGATCTTGAGTCAGCAGCAAACTCTTGGGTGCAAAACATCTGATAAAAAATGAACATGAGGAGCAGAATTGATTCCTCACTACAACTGTCTCATCATGTAACCTACCCGTAAGGTTAAGATTAGTTCAACCGCGTTATTCATTTCTAAAATTTTGTATCCTGTGCATGAAGAGATGTTATCACTTAAAGAGAGTGTTGAATACCCTATGTATAAAGTATGTCTTGGATTAATTCTAACATGCACAAATCATGAAATATATGTTTAATATATATGGAGTAAAATCATATGAATAAAGATTCAGAGCAGATAATATTATGGGTTGAACAAAAATGTTATATTTCTAAATAATTCTTTGTTGTTATTGTTGTCACTCTTACTTGTCCTCTCACGAATGTTACTTTTGTTATAGATCACTTAGTTTTCAAAAGCGGAGTCAGAAAAAAAATGTCAGTGGATTCACACCAACAAAGGTTGCCCACTTGGAGAGCAACCAATACTCTTACCACTCTACCAGCTTAAAGCTTGTGTCAAATAACCGTCGCATAACTTAATTATTTGCATTTCAGCGCCGGCACGTGCAGGCGCGGGAAGGCGCTTGACGTGACGTGGCCACTACTTAGTTTGCAAATCCCCTTCTTGCAATTCTTCTTTTTTTTATGTTTGTTTGAATTATTTACATTTTTTGGTCTTTCACAATGATCCGCAAGAAACATAATCTACATTAGCAAAAAAACATAAATACAATGATATTTATAATAGTAAAAGCATTCTATATAATATTCAATTACATATGGCTTATGTGTCTATAACAATACAATATGAGTCTTATTTATCATGCACGAATTTAAGTACAAAAAGGTAATGAAATTATATATAAATTATTTATAATTAATTATAATAATTATCAATTAATAATTAAGTATTAATGATAAATAATAAAAACTTAATCTATCATAATAATTATTCATATCATTAATTTTTTATGATCCATATCAATCAATTATCAATTGAGTATAGATCAACGAAGGTCCAATTATCCATTCATTAATAATTTATCCATCATATACAAAGGTTGCAATTTATTATTCATCAGTAACAAAAGTACAATTCAATTATCCATAATAGAGGTGGTCAACTCGGTGAACCCGAAGACTTGATCCGACCCAACCTAGTTCGGGTCGAGTCGACCCGAAGGGTGGTCGGGTACGGGTTGGGAAATCCCAACCCACCTGACCATATGGTCCGTATATATATATATATATATATATTATTTTTTACTTTTTTATTTAAACTTAACTTTATATTTGATTTAAAATTTTTAAAAAATATTAAACCAAATTGTTTTAAGTATGGGAATAATATTTAGATATTTAGGAAACTTAATTTATGCTATACAATAAATATTAAAAATATTTTTTATATTAAATAAATATAAAATAGTGAGAAAATTTATTTTTTTAAAAAAAAAGAAAAATTGGTAGTCGGGTAACCCGACCACTAACCCAGTTCGAATCGAATCGGTTTGAGTCGGATTTGTCCCTCAAAGAAGTGTCAACCCGACCCAACCAAACCCGACCAACTTTGGTTGGGTCGGGTCGGGTTTGACCTGACCCGTGAACACACCTAATCCATGAGCTATGAAAACACAATCTAAGAGCTCTAATTTATTAAGAAAAAAATATGTCACTTTCATGTAGACTAATGGAAGATTATTGTCATGGCAAGACAATCAATAATAATTTAATAAATTCATATATGGTGAAAGGCAAGTGGCCATACTTGGGTCAATACCTTTCGTTAGAGGATGATATATCAATTCCCTAGTCACACTATCTATCTCATTTAATTCAATAAAAATTATACATTAATTTCGAGTTTGGTCAATAAGTAAACATGGTGATCCAACAACTTTCGACTTTTATCTTATTTACTTAGGACATCTATATTTATTATCATTATTTTGGACCACAATAATTATTAAATAATAAACTAATAAATTAATAATCCATAGTTAAATCTCACCAATTATCATATATTTAATTTTCAATTATCACTTACCAAAGATCAATAATAATCTAACAATAAAGAATTTATGATAGATTATTTTCATAATGGAAAATTATAATAATAACTCAATCATCAATTATCAATAATAATACTAATATGATCACAAAGAATCAATTGTCTATAAATAAATCCATAAAAATGCATTTTATATGTGCGAAACTCGGCTCGCGATTGTGTTCTCCGGCATTCAATTCCTTCTTGATCAATAAGAATACTTAGGCTAGTATAATAAGAACTTGAGTTGGATCGGTTAGGCTTGATCCAATTAGGTTTTAGTCATCGGAGTGATCTAGTTCGACGTCAGTTCACATCATTGTGCTTGGGTCGCCAAAACTCGAGTTGAGTTGTCCATTGCGTGGTTTCATTCGAACCTAGATGGGGGTACAGAACCCAAGGCAACTTCATCTATCATCTGATAAAGTCATATTTTCTAATGCAACTTTTGGCTCTATTTTTTAGGATTCTAAACTATGCAATTTTATTTACAATTATATAAAATTTTCTCAGTATATAAAAGCATAAATTTAGAGATCTATACCAAACCAATGAAAATCTTGGAATCCTCCCAAATACCTTAAGTTGACTAAATTTGTGAAGTTTTGTTCTATTTTTTACGCGAATGACAAACTTTGCCTCATCATCATCTCATGATGCTACCTTGAATTGTGTGCGGACCACCTTCGAGATCTTATCTAAAGTCGGAGCTTCAAAATGAATTACTCTAGGATATGACTCAATTTGTGTGGAGAGAGAGAGAGAGAGAGAGAGAGAGAGAGAGAGCTTTATGCATAAATAAGACTCTTGTGTTGGAAAGAAAGTCAACACTCTTTGGTCATATTTCAAACTTTTTGGATACGCTTTGATTCTAATTGGATCCCCCATCAATTATGAATTAATCTTTATTGTTTTGATTTAATTTGCCTCCTATAATAATTTTTTATTAATTAATTTCAAATTTAATTTTAATCTCTATCTTAATCCAATCACACTCAAATTCCCTCTTACCTCTTATCTCCAATCCATAATTTATCTCAATCAAACACTAATTTTTTTTATCCTTTTGTGTTACTATCACTCCATTTTTTTGAACTTTTTGGATCAAATTATTCCACACCTTTGAAATAATGACTTTGAGGAGAAATAAAATTGTGGGTAGATTCTATCTCAAAAAATAAATAAATTGATGCATGCGGCTACTAGAAATAAGAACAATAACATATGCAAATTATGTATAATTATACATGTGTCAAATTCACCCAATCTTAAACTCTGTCCTCAAGTAAACTATAATATAAAATTCAGAATTCATAAATATATCATCATAATATCCACTCATACCTAATAATCTTCCAGTACCATCATGTATACAAGTCTATCAACAACGTAGCTATCCACAATTTAATATCTAAGTTTTAAAGAATTTTTGGATCTTCAAAAATTAAACTTATTCTAATTCAGCTCCATGCAATAGAACATATGGTATACCCAATAATAGCATTAACATTAAAAATAAAAAGTAAATAGTAACCTTATATTTTTCTTATTTGATAGTAGAAAGATAAAATTTGACTACTCATGTGCTTCTTTATAATATAAAATCATATAATAGTATGTATATAACTTTTGTTGCAGAATTTTGATAGCCTCAAACTTGTCTATTGTAAATTCTATAACTTTCTCTATAAAAATCATAGTTAAGTGATTTTTTTATTTGAATTAAATAAATTTATTAACATATTATCAACTCTATAAATATCATGATTTTATCTAATGTACATAAATTATGACATAATTATTAAACTAGTATCATACTTGTCCATAAGAGTGAGATATATATTCGCCTTTTTATTCCTAACTTCCTCTAAAGATCATTATTTTGCATAGTCTATCTTTAGAAATTAGACTTCAAATGAATCAAAATCAGATTAATTTTATTATTTTTATCAAACATAAACCTTATCAAACTTCTATTACAAAGCAGGACACTAAATATATACAAATTTCAATCATCTTAATATTATGACTTCAAAACCATGATTATGAAATAGCATTAAAATTCTTAGTTTCTTCTAATCAATTATTGTGCGATTCTAATCACAATCCATGCTGTCAATTTAATTATATATTTTGAATTGCAATAAGATTAGAATCTAAATAAGGTTTAATCCCTTTCTTTTACATACCTTGGTTCCTTCTCATCTAGTATAGCTTCTTTTGGATAACTCCATTCAACATCTTCTTTCCTTTCATCTTCCGTTGACCAGTAGCGAACTCATCAAGGTGAAATATTTTTATATTTCTTTTATTTTCTCAAATTCTTTTTTTTTTCATTTCATAATTTTTTTATCATTTCACATTTTTTTCATAAGCTCACAAAGTAATTTATGCGTGACAAAATATTATTACTATCAAAATGAGAAATAAAAAATGAGCATGAATAAAAATTAGTAGTCTAAGACTCATCGACCTATTTGAAAATAATGTTTTTTTACAAAATATCGAGTACTGAAGCATTAAAGTAATTAAAATTATGACACTCAAAATGTGTATAAGTGGAAAGAATGTCATTAAAATTATGTTGAATACTATTTTTTATTATTTTAATTTTATATTCTTTTGCATTTTTCATGAGATACATGATAGAAAGCAAATATTTGATAATAAAAATAAAATAAGTAAACATGTAATGTGATGCAAAAATCAAATTTCGTGCATGGAATGAAAATTTTCCCAAACTTCAATTAAACATTGTCTTTAGTATCATCCAAACAAAATAGGGAGTACAAAATATTAAAACACAAGAAAAATCAATAGCGACAAAGAAATGAAAGAAAAAGAAATGACCAACAAATGCCACTTTGAAGATGGTGATGACCGAGGCGAGTAAAATGCATAATGTCATCCTTGCACCACATGATAGTCTCAATAGCATTGTAGCAGATTCTATGTAGGGTTGAATGGGACGAGCCAACTTGCAAAGTTTCATGAATTAAAACAAAAAGAACCTTTCTACTAGCAAAACTTAGCTAGCACAAAAATGTAAGAAGCTTAGACCAGGTTTGAAGAAAAGTGAAAGTCTTATTTGTGCAAAACAAAAACAAACTCGGGTATCCATAGCACCAGGTGCAAGGTGTGAAAATTTTGGAATGATGTACGATACTGCAAAAATGTCTCTACGAGTATTGTTGACACACTCGATTCAAAATTATTGGGAGAAGATCTAGTAGTCAGTGACCCAACTAACATTGTTGATAAACGCAACCCATGTGATGAGATCGATAGGCCACCTGTAGATCATGCTCGAGAGATTGATATTGGCAGTGCTCACATTCATTCTCTAATGTTCTATATTCCTAATACAAGTGCTTCATGAAGGGATAGTGACAAGATTGGGAATCAATGACTAATGGTGCGGCAACACAGAAAAAATAGCACAAGAGAAGTGTAACGCCCCGAGACCCACGCGACTTTCACGTGCTCAGAGTTGTCCCGGAGGCTCTACACAATCTTCTATAAAATATTTTTGCGGAATAGAAACAATAAATGCAAAAGACTTTTTCGATAATAATAGCTAATAATCCATGATATTCAAAATAATTAAAATATCAATAAGTTCACAATTCTAATAAATGCGGAAATAATAAAATCTAGACCACTCGATCTAGAACATATGCAACATCTGTCTGTCACTAAGCATAGCCATCTGCAGCATCATCCTCTATGAAAGCTCTCTCACCTACACGAATTCAGGTACAGGGAAATATCCATGAGTATAAAAATACTCAGTACGTAGGGTCTATTAAATAATCAATATGCTCAATCGAAAATAAGATATGATTTGAATCAATTGAGCAATCAATGTACTAATCAATTAACAATATATCGATTGATCAATATGAATAACTATATCAGGCTATGGTCGAAAGACCAATATAACAATTAATAATCAATATGACATTATCCAATTAACAATAGAGTATGGAATCAATGATTCAATTTAACAATATAATAATAAAATCATAGATCATTAGGAAGAATTAGGAAAAGGTCAGATGACAGATCAATATTAATTTAGCAATTAAATGCCTAATCACCATGGCACTATTCAATTTAACAATTTTCAATTCAATATCAGTAGTCATTGATCAATAACAATTCCATTCGATTCAATGGGCGGAGGCAATGTCAGTCAACACCAATATCCAAATGATCATGATATATTCAATTCGATTCGATTTCAATCTAACTCAATTCGATTCGATTTTAATTCAATTCAATTCAATTTACAATGTTCGAAGTTATCCAATTCAATGAGAAGCGCTCGGTCAATTAAGAAAAACTCTGTCTTTTTCATGTAGACCAATGGGGGATCAGTGTCACGGTAAGCCACCCAACAATATAGCGCTAAAAATTATTCATGAATGGCGGGGGACCATGACCAACCATAGGACAGCCATAACTTCTCTAAAGGATGATGGCGCCTCAAACCTTTAGGTACACTATCTGCCCCATTCAATTCAATAACAATATGGTCCGGGGGCTTGGAGACAATCAAAGAATACGGAGATCCAACAGCTTTCAGCTTTTATCTTGTTTACCTAGAATGTCTATCTTTTAATAATTTTAATTTAAATGAAACAAGACCCAATCAGAAAGGCTACTGGATCAGGGATAGAGTTGGATATGATAATAAAATATGAACAAATATAATGATGATATGATCTGATACGATGACAATATGATTTGATAAGATAATACTATTATCAGGTACGATAATAATATAATAAAGTATGATGATAATTTAATCAAGCCCAATGTATAAGAATACAATCAATATATTATATTTAAATAATAATAGCATATAATCAGAATATACTAATAATAAATAATAACAAAAAATACTAATAAATAACTCTCGGCTCTCTACACTTTTCATATTTTTTTCCTTTTTCAGCGCCAAACACCTCGTCAATTGCCCTTTTTATTTCTCTCTTACATTAAGCCCTTTTTTTCTTTTCTCAATCCACTTCTCTCTCCTGGTTTCACGCCTGTAAATCCCTCTTTTTTCCTTTATCTTTTTCTCTCCAAGTTTTCCTCTCCTTCTCTCTTTGATTTGCGACCGTGAACCTCCCTTTGTTTTTTCTTCTCTCACTTCTCTCTCCAGATTTTTCTCCACGTCATTTGCATTAATATTATATCTTCTCTCTCTACCTTAAGAAAACTGGATTTCCACTGGCGTATTTTGAATTGGAAAAATCAATATTTCCCTCTCTGCAAAAACTTTTTTTTTCATTTTCCTTAGGCGCAAAATACTGTTGACCAAATCTTTTATTTTTCAATTTAACAGTAGCAAATCCCAATAAATAATTAATCAAAGAACCTATGGATCCCCCTACATACCTCATAACCATTCGACGTCGAATCATGCTTTGCCGTCATCTCGACGTCATGCCTCTACCGTCGGACACCAAGAACAAAAAAGAACGAAATTCCTTTGACGGTTGGCCCTAAAGATTTATTTATAGAGCTCTTAGATCCTTGATTTTCAATCTATCTATAACTTCCAATCCCAATCAAATTTAATCTTTTAATTAATTTTTTTAACAAATTTTAATTTATTTCAATAATTAAATAATTCCCAATTTAATTAAATATCCCATAATACATTTTTTATCCTTAATTAAACTACTTCCCCATTTTCCTTTATTTTCGGAATTATTAATTATAATAATATTAATGGCCATATTTTTTCTAAAATAAAATGATAAAATATTCAGTTATTAAATCCTGAAAAATCAGGTCGTTACAAGAAGATACACGAGGCCAATGTGGGGGTGTCGACTTTTGATGTCATCGACAATGTTGATGAAATCTGAGGGAGGGGAAAACTATAGATGAGCTTCGACAAGGCGGAGGAATCGATTTAAACACTCGGCATTGAGGTCAAAGGTGTGACCATGATAACATAAGGGAGGCACGACTAGCGTTGTGGTGAATAGATGTGACCATTTGAAGATGTTTCCATTAGAACTAATTAAGCAAATCAAATATAAGTGAAAAATATCGTCATTAATTGTAACGCCCCAAAAATGTTTTTTATTTGCCTACCCAAAAGGTTATCTCAGCAGCGCTACTCAAGTCTATGACTTAATTATTTTCTTTATTTTGACCAGCAAACATACTAATTTAAATAAGTGGAAGATTAATTTACAACATTTTTATAATAGCGAAAGCATCTTATATAATAGCCAATAGGTTCATGGGTCTACACCTATATAATAATGGACCATCTATTCATGTGCATGTCATCCGTTAGAGAGACACCGACCGTCTCATCATCATCTCATCCTGCACGGATCCAAGTACAAGGTAAAGTCTAATGAGATAACTTAGTACATAGAGACACCCATCACAACAATTATATGAACAATGGATCAATATCAATATCAATATCAATTCTATGGGTAAAATAATTATCCATAAATAATCTATGATTAATAAAAAATTTATCAATTAATAATAACATTGATAATAGTCAATTGATTAATCATGGCAATAATCTCTATCATGACCCATCAATTTAAGTTATCGATAATCAATAATATCTCAATTCAATCAATAATGATTATCAATTCATTATCAATTATATGTAAATCAATCATCAATTGTCCATGGTTAGTAAATGCCACAATTCAATAATTTTCAATTTAATTAACAATTATCAATTGATTAATTTTCTATTAGCCAAAGGTCGATGAAGACCACAATACTAATAATCAATTCAATTATATTAATAATTTTTCAATTTATCCATTAGGCACAAAGTCACAATTTATTATTCATCATCCATAAAAGTGCAATTTGATTATCCATCAATCATGAGGACGAATCAATCCATTAGCCGCAAGGGCAAAATCAATTATCAATTCAATTCAATCTTTGCAGTTACAATCAATCCTTTCGAATGAAATATGAGAGCTTTCTATTATTAAGGAACATCATGTCGATCAATAAATTCGGATATGATGGGGGACGAAGGGCCACACCCAGGACAACCATAGTTTTTACGTTATTTGTCCCATTCAATTCAATTATCCATCAGCCCGAAGACAAATCAATTATCCAACTCGAAGACGCAATTAATCCCAGGGGCAACCGATGGACATTAGCCCAATAATTTTTAACTTTTATCTCAATTACCTATGTCGTCTATCTTTAATAGTTTACTTTAGGTTAAACATGACCCAATCATATCAATACTATAATCAATGGTGTGATAAAGATTGTTAATTAGATATAATAACTATTTGATTAGGATCAATCAATAATAAAATCAATTGATCAATACCATAATCGATATCATAATTGTGTGCAATAATAACAATATAATCAAATATGATGATAATCTGGTCATGTATGATCATGCTAAAATCTAAAATGAAAATCAAATGATTAACAACGATTAACAATAATAACTATCCAATAAACTATAAATCAATATAGGGAAGCACAATTTCTATATGTAGAAAATGATCTGTGTATTAGTGGGAACACGGGCCATGTTCCCAATTTTACTTTTCCATCTCGGCCGGACGAAAACCGAGTCGAGTATGATGTGAGTTTTATGAAACTCGGGTCGTGCCGACCAGCACCCAGACCATGTAAAATAGAACCTGACTATGTCGGACAGAACTCGGGAACTCGGATCATGTCAGACAAAACCCGAGCCATGTCCGAGCCTCTATCATCGTCAAGAAATCACATTCCGATGTGATTTACCAACCATCTTATCAATGCCATAACAATTCCAATCAACATAAAAAATTATATCAAACTAATTTCCACATGAAGGACAAGAGTCCAGAGGGAAGATGTCATTAAAATCTTAGATACAGGGATCCCTTACGTATCTTAAGTTAGCTGAAAAATTAACTCTGGTTCCTGTCTGCTAGCTGCACAAATGCGAAAACTTTGGCCGACGATTCCTTTTCGATGCTGCCTCAAAACCCACGTCGATTACTTGGATGATGTTCTCCTATGTCGAGGCTTTAAAATGTCATATCGATCATGCTCTCATGTCTTGATTTGTGAGAAAACAAAAGTGCTTCTAGATTTATGTGGAGGCTAAATAAGAGCTTCTAGTCACCCTTTAGATCTTATTTATGGGCTTTGGACTAATTTTGAGTTAATCACGATCATCCATCATTAATCATCCTATGTTAAATATTTAGATTTAATTAATTTCAAATTTACTAATTATTTCATAACTATGCTTATCAAAATTCATCTCTACTCAAATTCATTTTCATCTGTTCCCTAACTTTTTTTAATCAAATTATACTTTTATTTTATCCTTTTATTTCCTTCTTTTCTCTAATTTTTGGAATTATTTAGTTTTATAATATTTATCATTTAATTTTTTAATAATAACAATAAAAATAAATATTATTTTAATAACAAAAATGTTTTTAAATCATAAAACTCTCAATCCTTTCCTAATTGGAAGTTATATGTCCACTAAACATTCTTTTTGGACTCCAAATGTAACGTCCCGAGACCCATGTGACTTTCACATGCTTAGAGTCGTCCTAGAGGCGTTACACAATCTTCTATAAAATATTTTTGCGGAATAGAAATAATAAATGCGAAAGACTTCTTCAATAATAATAGCTAATAATTCATAATATTCAAAATAATTAAAATATCAATAAGTTCACAATTCTAATAAATGTGAAAATAATAAATACTAGACCACTCGATCTAGAATATGTGCAATATCTATCTATCACTGAGCATAGCCACCTGCAGAATTATTCTCTATCAAAGCTCTCCCACCTGCACGGATCCAGGTATAGGAAAATATCCATGAGTATAAAAATCCTCAGTAGGTAGGATCTACTAAATAATCAATATGCTCAATAAAAAATAAGATATGATCAATGATGAGCAATCAATATAATAAATAATTAATAATATAATAATTTATCAATATGAGCAATGATATCAGGCTATGGTAAAAGACCAATCAATAACGATGATAATTAATAATTGCATGATCAATATGGCGTTGTTCAATTAATAGTAGAGCATTGGATCGATAATTCAATATGACAATAGGATAATAAATCCATAGATCAATAGGAAAGATCAGGAAAAGGTCAACAATATTGATTTAACAATTAACGATACCTGATCATTATGGCACTATTCAATTTAACAATTTTCAATTCAATATCAATGGTCATTGATCAATTGCAATTCCATTCAATTCAATAGGCGGAGGCAATGCTTGTCAACACCAGTATTCAAATGACCATGATCTAATCAATTCAATTCGATTTCAATCAAACTCAATTCGATTCGATTTTAATTCAATTCAATTCAATTTACAATAATTGGAGTTATCTAATTCAATGGGGAGTGCTCGGTCAATTAAGGGAAACTCCATGTAGTCGGATAACCTCCTGAAAAAAAATAGTGGGTATGACATTGGCTATCTTAACGTATCGATCCTCCATTATCCAGACCATGTTGAGTTTTTTTTAAGCCATCTAATGACATCCATCCTTACCTTTTCCCAATGCTATTGAGGATTTCTAAGCTCTTGTAGCTGATGCTCCACTTTCATTTGCCGACCTTTCATAGTAATTTTGATTGCAAGTAAGATGTGTCGCTATACTTGCACCATCATTGTTAGTCACTAGATAGACTTTGATGATGCAATCATTCATTATTCATACTCCATCAACTCACTCTCAAACGAACAAGCGACCTTTCCAATTTTTTTAACTTAAGGTATTCTCAACTGAGTTTGCTTTCTTAGGATGATAGTTGATGGCAAACTCGTAATCTTTCAATAATTTGATTCTTTCTTTTTTCAACACATGTTCAGATCTTGTTGTGAGAAAGCATACCTCAACTTTAGAGGTATGTGGAGAATTCCCACCCTACACATTGTGTCACCGACTCTTGGAGTGAAGATCACAATTAATAATTCGAGATCGAGTGATGGATAATTCTTCTCATGCTTCTTTCATTGCCTTGATGCGTAGGCAACTATGCATCAAGCACGATGTGTCGGTGTTGTATATATCGTGGTGGGTGACATAACCTCCTTGGCATGAAGGTATTTTCAGAAAATACATCATTATAAATATTTTCTCCAATTTCTAAAACATATTTTAGCCTTTTCTGAGCCATTCAATTTTCTTTATGTTCTTCTCAATGAGATTCGCCCACTTTGACACCATGATGTAGCAATCTAGTGCGACTCCCCAATAATATCTTGCAAGTCTAAGGAAGCTTTTTATTCTTAACACATTCTTTGGTTGAACTCATTTGGTTATAGCATTCATCTTTTTATATTCTATTTATCAATACTATTCCTGAGGAACATTATCTCGTTCTGCCAAAATTTGTACTTCGAGACTTTAGCGTATACTTATTTCTCTTAACGTTTATAGTGCGATCTGCAAATGTTCTACATGTTCCTCTAGGCTCGACAACTATATTAGAATATCAACGATCTTGGGTTAACCAATGTAGTAACAACTATACTATAATTTTTTAACATACTCGGATGTTGTCCTTCCTTCATACCATTATGTGTGTGCGCCATCACTTTTGCTATTGAGTTCGAGTGCTCGATTTTTTTGCGACAAATTATGAGCACTAGCTAATCGATAACCTCCTTAGAAATATTGTCATATGAATGCTTTCATTAAACACTCTATTTTTCAATGGTCGATCTTTCATTTTTTTATGAAAAGTAAACTATGAAATATATCCATTCCATATAACACATGCTATTTGGATACTATAACATATATAAAATCTAAATGGACTGAAGATTATAATTTGGACATGATTAAGCTTCAAGTCATGTGTTATAACATATCAATCTATTTGGTGATTTCTGCACCATTCTTGAAGGTGTATTGTTGTTGTAGAGGTTCGACCCACCTTGGTTCATCGCAATCTCTTGCGAAGTGACCCATCTTGTCACAATTTAGGCATGCTCCTGTCAACCAATAAGATTCACCGAGATGCATTTTTGTGGTAGTGATTGCATGATTTTCTATGTGATGGAGGCTCATTTCGTGCTGGATATGACCATTCTCGATTGTAATTTCTTGGTCCTGCTTCTCTCTTCTTTCACGTCTTCTATCTTTACTCCAAATACGATTCTGATCAATATTAATATCCTCTTGATTTGGGTGAGTTGCATTTGTTGTGTCGTCATTTTCAAGCATGGTAGCGACCGTCATGGTACCCTGTTGTAGATCTCGGTACTCCTTCCGCTTCCTCGCTCTCCGGGAGATAGGTAAATAGCGATTTTTGAATATCTTTTTAAACTTTCTCCAGGGAACCAGATCCTTTCCGGAGAATGTGCCAGCCTTGTTGCTTTCCACCAATGCTTAGCATCACCTGTCAAACGCCTTGTAGCACATATAATCTTGCAGTTCTCATCGCAGTCTATCTTCACTAGAGTCTGATCAATTTCTTCTAACCACCTATTGGCTTTCTCGAAGTCGCCCTTCCCGTCAAATTGGGGAGGTTGTAGACTGAGAAAACTCTTAACAATTTTTTGACCATCGTGAGGAGAAATGTCATGACTCTGAGTATTGCTATATTCTCTACACGTTGAATGATATTCATATGATGATCCATGCCTCGATCGTTCCTCCTAATGTTCGTTGACCCATTTATTATTTACACGTGGACCTTGGGCTGCTTAGCCATCCTCCAGTGCACTTTGGGAATTGCATCGTCGATATCTATTTCTTAGTTCACGATAAAATTAATAAGAGGTCATCAACTTGGGAAACATCTGTGCTCACCCAAAATAAACAATACCATACAATTCAATAAGTAAGAATTCAATATCGATATCTCAATGAAAACTTACTTGACCCTACTAGATGGATGTAGTGGTTACTCGTGACGGTTGCCATGAACTCAATTCTATCTATTAGAGACAACTAAGAAGTGTCTCTTCTTAGGCTCTGATATCTTTTATAACACTCCTGGCCCAATCAAGATATTGTTTGCTTTGGGCCTATTAGCCCGCACGAATTTAAAACGCGTCTTGATAGGTGAAGAAGACACCTACATATAAGTCCATGATCGCCTACATGTTTTGCTCATGTGGGACTATTCAATGAGACCATCTTGATCCTTAGACCTCAGGTCGTTACACCAAATCAAATTAAAATTCCTAATTCTAATCTAACCACAATTTCTACTCCCAATAGGATTTAATCTTTTTTCTTTCTAATCATGCTCTACTTCTAATTTCTTCTCCAAGTAGAATTTAATATTTCTTTCTATTCATCTTTCTTTTTTTTAATTATATTCATATTTGTAATTAGCTTATACAATTATTATATTGCCTTTGATGAAATCATGGGGTGTTACACTACATTTTATCCTAACATAAGATGAACGCTATAAAAGATGTTTCAACTTAAGTGTCATTTCTAGTGAAACATCAAGTTGTATAAAAAAATTAATCTTGAATCTTTTTGTGATCAAATTTGTTAATCTTTCTCTTTCTCTATTGTGATTTGGGTGTAATTTATAAAAGAGAGCATTTGAGAAAAAAATGGTGCGACTTTTGTGATATCAATATATGCTTGTTGAGTGATTGTTATCTAACTTTTTGAGTGAAGAAAATGAGTTAACTTATGCATGGATTAGATATATCTCATGGCCAATTCCTCAGAAGATTCTTTCAGAATGGACACTCATAAGTACTGCGAAGGATAAACAAGGATTGAAAGCTCTAATTCAAAATTATATGCTTTATCCTCCTAGGAGGAATTGCCAAAACATTTGACTTTATCTGCTAGGTCAATCTGGTTGGTTATTTGCACCTAGTTTTGGCGTAGCAGCTATATTTCGATTCATCCTTTCTTCCAAGAGTTTCATAATTGGACGTCAAACCCATTTGAAGTGAACAAAGGATGTGTTGAATGTTAAGATTATTTTCTTTAGTTTCAAAGAAACAATGCGTAGCTAGTGAAACTTTCACAATCATTCTTCTTATAGTTGTCATTCTCCAACTTCAGTTGCTACCTTAATTGAGTTTTACATTACAAAGATCAAAAGAGGGGCAGAGGATATTGTAATCTCAAAGAACATTAATTATTTGATCCAAAAGCAACATCAAAAGCTAGATTGGACAGTATAATATCATAGTACATCCCACTAAAGAAGTTGATATTTTTTTATTCAACTAAATATAAATATGAATTGATTGATCCACTATGAAAACAAAATAATCCTTCTCAAGTATCCATTATGAAATCTTCTTACCTATAATAAACATAAACAAAAAACTAAAGGTGTTCATGGATCATATTGGATCAAATCCAATAAAAAATTGAACCCAATCAATCTTGGTCGTACCATATCGGGTTGCTCTCTTTTTGAAGGTTGAACTCAATCTAACCTGACCCAAGTTGGATTGGACCGGGAAGGGGGTTGGATTAACCAACTACTATTTCTTTTCTCTTTTAATTTTCTTATTTTTTATTATTTAATATAAAAGACTAGTTACTGTTTATTTTGAATAATAAAATAATTTATCAAATATTTAAATATTATTTTTACATTTGAAATATTTTATTTAAATATTTTAAAAATATAAACTTAAATTCAAATAAAGAATGGAAAATTTTTGAAAATTAGATCTTGAGACGAATCGAGTTGACTTGAGTTAGAACATCTCAATCTTTAGTCGATCCGACCACTAATTTGGTCGAGATTGGATTGGATGCGATCCGATCATCGACCTAATCCCATCCAAATTAGGTTGCATCGGGTCATCAAGACTGACCAAATGAATGCCCCTATGGGAAATAGCATCATGATGATAAATCTAAAGCTAAAATACTACCCATCATGAGGTTAACTATAGATAAAAAAATGTAATAGCATTAACCTGAATTAATACGTTGCAAAGTTATTCACACATATCAAAATATTTTTCGGTTAAAATTAAGATGCCCATAGTTCTACCTACTAAAAGTCTAAAATAAAGCAAAGAAAAAATAGAAAATTACGAACTCATAAATTTCAAAAGGTCAACTTGCTTTTTGACGAGCAATATTTCGAACACACTAAAAAAATTAAAAGAATACTCCTGACGGCAAAAAGATATTAATTTGTGATTTTTTATTTTTGTATGGAAGAAGGACAATCGTCGATTGGATTTTGTTAATAATGCCTTGAATATGAACCCAGTTGATCCCCTTACATAGTCAGACGCTTCAGCAGAATTTTCCTACGGAGTCAGCGAGTCTGTGGGGGGTCAAGAGGGGATCCTCCTGCGAGGGTTGCAAGGGGGCGGAGCCCCCTGAGCGAAAATTTTTAGGGGTATTCTGTATGTGATTCGGATTTAATTTATTTCCTTATCACGAGATAGATGTCCTATTTTTAGGAAATTTATTTAGAGTCCTAGTCCGTATGTAATTTCTATCGTCTGTCAAAGGGAGTGCCTATATATACTCCATAGGGATTTAGACAGAGACCCATCCTTGTAATCATCATTTTTCAATAACAAAGAGCCACCGCCATTTTTCCTCTTCGCGTTCTTTTGTGTTTCGTGCAACTCCTCTCTTCCTCTTTTCGTAACAAACTGGTATCAGAGCTTTAGGGTTCATCAGCGGTTTTCGATCAAGCAAGGAGATGGTTTCATACAACGTGAACGTGGAAAAGTTCAACGGCAGGAATAGTTTCGGGTTGTGGCAGATCAAGATGCAGACACTTCTGAAGCAACAAGGAGTCTGGGCGTCACTCTCAAACGTGTCAAAGAACAAATCAAAGAAGGACGACTCAAAGGGCAAAGAAAAGGATATCGACCTCGCAACTTTGACGGCACAGGAGGAGAAGACGCATTCGATGATTCTGTTGTGTCTGACGGATGAGGTGATAATCGATGTCACAGATGAAGAAAAGATGGTCGGTCTGTGATTGAGACTCGAGAGTCTATATATGACGAAGTCTCTCACCAACAAGTTGCTGTTGAAGCAACGTCTGTTCTCTCTCCGCATGCAAGAAGGTACCCCTCTAAAGGAACATCTTGATCAGTTAAATTCTTTGTTGATGGAACTCAGAAATATCGATGTTAAGATCGAGGATGAAGATGCTGCTATAATTCTATTAGTTTCGCTTCCTTCATCATATGAAAATTTCATTCAATCTATGATTATCGGGAAGGAAACTATAAGTCTGGAAGAAGTAAGATCGAGTCTCCATACTCGTGAATTTCGGCATAGGGCATCTGAAAATTCTGCAGAGACTCAGGCCGCTGGTTTGATATCGATCGCAGAGAAGGGATAGTCCTCGAATTCGAAGAAATCCAAGCCGAAGAAGAAGAAAATCACCTCGAAAGAAATATGTAATTATTGTAAGGAACTAGGTCATTGGAAGAAGGATTGCTCGAAGAAGAAGAAGACCCCGTCGCTGCGGTGACACATGAAACAGGGAATTTCGAAGATGATTTGGTTCTGGTTGCTTCTGATCAAGGATGTCTGAAGGATAGTTGGGTTCTGGATTCGGGGTGTTCCTATCATATGACTCTGAATAAAGAGTGGTTATCAACTTATCAGAAGACTGATGGCGGAAAGTCATCATGGGCAATGATGCAACCTGTCAGATAGTTGAGATCTGTTCTGTGCAGATAAAAACTCATGACAATCTTGTGAGGACGCTGACAGATGTCCGTCATGTTCCGCAACTGAAGAAGAATTTGATATCACTTGGAGTCCTCGACTGTAAAGGGTGTCAGATTAATACTACTGGAGGCATCCTCACGGTCATGAAAGATGATGCTATGATTCTGAAGGGAGTCAGACAGAAGTCCTTGTATATATTACAAGGCAAGACAGTCTCTGGCGTTGCTGCAGTGGCTAGTTCATCCGAATCAGAAATGTTCAGGCTGTGGCACATGCAGCTTGGGCATATGAATCAGAATGTGATGAATATTCTCAATAAATGAGGTCTTCTGGGAGACAAGAAGATATCTGAAATCAACTTCTGCAAGCATTGCATGTTTGGAAAATAACGGAGGTCTCAATTTGACAAAGCAGTGCACAGGACGAAGGCGACACTTGACTACATCCATGCTGATTATTGGGGTCCCTCTCGTGTTCCATCATTAGGAGGTATCAGATGCTTCATGTCCGTGATTGATGACTACTCGAGGATGACTTGGGTATTCATGATGAAACATAAAAGTGAGTCCTTCAAGGCCTTCAAGCAGTGGAAGGTTTTGGTGGGAACTCAGACGTCGAAGAAGGTGAAGCGCCTTCGCACTGATAATGGTTTGGAGTTTTGTTCTGCTGAATTTGATTAGTTCTGCAAAGATGAAGGCATTTCCAGGCATCACACAGTCAGAGATACTCCACAGCAGAATGGAGTTGCAGAACGAATGAACATGACACTTCTGGAGAGGGCAAGGTGCATGCTCTCTAATGCTGGCCTAAATAGGACATTCTGGGCTGAAGCTGTTAACATAGCTTGCTACTTGGTGAATCGAAGTCCGACGACTGTAATTGATCTCAAGACTCCAACTAAGGTATGGTCAGGAAATCCTACTGATTATACTAGTCTAAAATTTTTGATTGTCCAGCATACTATCACGTCAGTGAAGGGAAGCTAGAGTCAAGAGCCAAAGAGGAAGTGTTCATGGGATATGATGCAAGAGTGAAGGACTATAGAATCTGGTCTCCTTCAGAACACAAAGTCATCCACAGCAGAAGCGTAACATTTGATGAAGCATCAATGCTTCAGTTGAAGGTGGAGGCTGAAGAGAGTGCCAGTAAACAGGTGTAAGTTGAAATTACTCCAACTGAGGATGATGATAAAGGATCACATCAAGAAGCAGAACCAGAAGATGAAGAATCTGATGAGCAACCTGAAGAGGAGTCAATTGCTGCTAGACGTCCTCGCAGGGAAGTGGGTCCTCCTAAGTGATATGGTTTCGAGAACATGGTTGCTTATGCACTGCAGGTAGCTGAAGAGGTGGAGTCCCTGGAGCCGTCCTCTTATAGGGATGCCATCATATCAAAAAATGCCGAATCTGAATAGTGGATCGCTGCTATACGTTAGGAGATTGAATCTCTTCACAAGAATTAGACGTATGAGCTGGTAAAGTTGCCTAAAGTCAGGAAGGTTGTTGGCTGTAAATGGATCTTCAAGAAGAAAGCATGAATTTCAGGAATTGAAGACACAAGATACAAAGCACGGATGATTGCTAAAGGTTATAGTCAGAAAGAAGGTGTGGACTAGAATGAGATATTCTCACATATTGTCAGACATACTTCTATCAAGATGCTACTTGTTCTTGTAGCACATCAGAATCTAGAGCTCAAGCAACTAGATGTGAAGACTATTTTTCTTCATGGAGAACTTGAAGAAGACATTCTTATGAGCCAACAAGAGGGATTCTCCAATTCAGGAAAGGAGAATCAAGTTTGCAGTATGAAAAAATCTCTATATGGCTTGAAGTAGTCTCCCAGATAATGATACAAGAGGTTCGACAGTTTCATGATCAGTAAGGGATTCAGTCGAAGTCCCTATGATTGTTATGTATATCACAAGAAGGTGAATGACGGCTCCACCATCTATCTGCTCTTGTATGTTGATGATATGCTTATTGCTGCTAGAGACATGACATACATTCAGGATCTGAAGAAGCTCATCAGTGCAGAATTTGATATGAAGGATCTTGGTGCAGCACAGAAGATTCTATGGATGGAAATTCTAAGGGATCGCGCACAGGGTAAACTCTTCTTATCTCAGAAAAGTTATATTGAAAAAATTTTATCCAGGTTTGAGATGTTTGGAGCGAAGCCTTTGAATACTCCATCAGTTGCAAATGTTCATCTTTTTGTTGCCTTCGCACCAAAATCAGAAGCAGAGAAGGAGTACATGTCTCGAGTTCCATATGCTAGTGTAGTTGGAAGTCTGATGTATGCCATGGTTTGCATAAGATCAAACATAGCTCATACAGTCAGTGTTGTCAGTAGGTTCATGAGCGATTTAGGAAAAGAGCACTGTCAAGCAGTGAAGCGAATCTTTCGGTATCTGAGAGGAACATCTGAAATGAGCCTCATCTACAGAAGTGATAAAAAATGTTTGGTTGCAGGGTACTCGGATTCAGACTATGCTGGAGATGTTGATGGAAGACGATCTATGACAGACTATGTCTTCACTTTGGATAGTTCGATTATTAGTTGGAAGATGTTGATTCGGATTTAATTTATTTTCTTATCACTAGATATGTGCCATATTTTTAAGTAATTTATTTAGAGTCATAGTTCGTATATAATTCATATCGTCTGTCACAAGGAGTGCCTATATAAACTCCCTAGAGGTCTAGACAGAGACACATCTTTGTAATCATCATTTTTTTATAATAAAAAGTCGCCGCCGTTTTTTTTCTTCACGTTCTTCTGTGTTTCGTGCAACCCCTCTCTCCCTCTTTTCGTACCAAATTTAATTTCCGCCCAAAAAAATTAGGCAGGCAAATTTTCCTCTCCAATTGTGACGACAACATAACCGTAAAAAATCTTTCCCGCAGTTAAATGCCTTCATTTCAATCCTATTCTTTTCATTTTTTTGTAGCACACTCTAGTGACATAAAAAGAAAAGATATGATGGAAAATAAATAAGAATTAAGATGACCGTGTTGCATTAAGTTAGGAGTTACATAGTCCTCGAGCCCAGCATTGATCAGCCCAGTTCTGTTTTTTTTTTTCCTTCTGTTGCAATCATGCAAAAGCCCTTTTTGACACAACATATGGAGCTAGAGCTAGCTGCTACTCTAGCAGGCCAGCTGGTCGAAGCAAAATTAATGTGCAAGTCATCTAAACAGAGGAGAAGAGTAGGCAACTCATATTCTATTTTGTTTTCAAGTTGTCCAGAATCCGAACAGTGGTACTGTCAATCGTTTTCCTCTTTGATCTTAAGAATTGTATTGTAGGCATTCATCAGAATTCTATCCATCCATGTTTACAGGGACAAGTTCACGCGAGTACGTTGCACAGTCCGAACTGAACGCCAGCAAAAGTGTAGCTGATCAATTAATGCCTACAATTACATCTCAACTGTCTCCACATCAATTAATATGGTAGGCCTTCTTCTCCCTACTTCCCTTGACTGGTTCCGTTCCATGGCTGTCTCCATTAACGTTCCTTTTGCTAGTTCTCTTTGATCGCACAACACGCAGCAAACTCCGCTCCTTGTCTACCGTTCCGTGCTCACGCACGCATATATGCATGCCTGCATCAAAGTTATCCACTGCATGCACGCAGGAGAATAAATCTAATGCACGATCGCCTGCATGCGCGCTGCAGAATGTTATCTTTGCAGGTGCAGATGTTACCTTGTCCACAGCCACAGGTGATATGTATCTGATCTACTGTTGCGCCGCTTTAATAACCTTATCCTAGTAGTCCACTCTGTGGTCGGTCTACATATATAGACAAAGAAAGACCAGCCAGCGATAGATCTGAACTTTGACAATATCTTATGCATACATTATAAGTTTTACAGATTCATTAGCTTCGTGAGAATTAATGTGCTCGACATATCTTAGATGGAAGATCCCTGTGAAGGGCGTGAAATGTCGATCATCACTTCAAACAGTACGTCAAGACGAGTGCAATGACGGAGACAACTGTGGATGGAGGCATGCACTCATGTTCGCAAGTGCTGCACCTTGAGCACCGCAGCACGCACTAAAAATTTAATGATCAGGTCGGCGAGTCATTGATCACTATTTTAAGTTCTAGCAGGAACGGAATCCTAATAGTTTATTTAAAGGTTGATGCATCATGCATGGCCTGAGGGCGAGACCTTGATTCTTGAAGTGAACCACGGCCACCACCCACCATGTATAAAGCTGAATTGCTTTTCTGGATTTCATTGCTCAAGCAGGCTTTTTCCACTAATCAGCTGAAGTCGAAGGGTAATGTTGTTGCAGCAAAGCCTAGCAGCATAATATTTGAATCGATCTCGACCTCTGGAAGATCATGCATCAGATCAGCTCCCATGATGCCTTGTCGGTTTATAAATATATAATCTCTAATCTTGCGTACAAACTGAAGGCAAACAGGATGCAAAGCTGATGAGACGGGATTGATCGATGTCGTCCGATTTGTCTGCAACTTTTCTATATATTCGACTTGCTTTTAAAGGTTTTTTTCCTTATAATAAGAGAGGCTGATGAACGATGATCACATTATAGGGTGGGGAACAAATTTACAAAGTTGATCTACCGCTAGTTTTAACTCGTCAAGATGTCGACGAGCACAAGGTAATGAAAATAAACACATCTATTTTAGAAGGAAAACTCAAATTAAAACAGGCACACAAAGGGGTAAAAATTTTCAAAGTAGAATGCAATGTTGACATTTGATTGTGATCTCTCCCCGGTCGCAATATTAGGTATATGATGAGAGTGAAAAAAAAAAAAACAGATAGAGAAAAAAAGAAAGATTGCAACTCTCAACAGTACACGCACAAACTGGTCATGGCATGCACTATTTGCTTGGAAAGACAATTAAGAAGCAGCCAGAGGTCCACGCTGATTTCATTCGGTCCATCCGTCGCAGTTTAATTAGATTTCGCCCCAGCCTACGACGACTACGTACGACTACGCCCACTCTACAATTTCTGTTGGAGCATGTGGTCATGATATAATTAATTAAGGATTATTTCAAATTTTAACTGTGGAGAATTTAAGGTGAAACACAAATTGTACAAAGAAGAACATTCTCGTTATGAAATATTATTAGAAGGAAGAATTAAAAATAAAAATTGGATTACTTCTAAACCCAAATACTAGAGAATTTCACTTTAATTGCAACTTCATAGTACGTCGTTGTAAAACATTAAGGCTCCTCTCATAATATATGAAATTAAGTTAATTTTAAATCATAAACAAAATAAATTTTAAAAAATTGTCTATGAGGGGATTCGTGGATCCTGCACCCTTAATTTTCTTAATTAAGTAACGAAACGAATTTTTTTCGCTGAGATAAATTTCAAAACGTCATCAACACGAGCTTGAAATTACTGCATGAATGATCTTGCTATAAATAATTAGAATGAGCATCGTGTAGAACAAAATTTTGGTTCATATATACAATAGGAATCAACTCCAACACCATGACGACCTCTTGAGTCGTTGAATATTAGAATACGTGTTCTTGGATGGTTCCTTCCATCCACCATGCAAGCAAGCACCATCAGCCAGCACTCGCAGCTGACACAGCTAGCTAGGCAAAGACACTCATCAATTGCAAGCTCAAGTCGGACCCCTATCTCTTTAAATTTCCCTTGCCAATTGGTTGCTTTGATGATTGGAACCATCACCGGATCAGAGGCCATGTACTGGAATGACCAATGGGGCCATGCACGGTGGCCTGTGCGATTACCTCACGTAGTGGTATCATGGCTACTTTACCCGTAGAGAGTTAATTGAGATCACATTGACTTCAAAGTATTGTCACATTGCAGTGTGTTATTGTCAACTACGGAACAACCTTATCCTTCCTTTACCGTTTGCAATTATTGGTGCCGCATTTTTTTAACTCATGACATGCCCAATTCATTATGTATCTTGCATGTCCTCCTTTCCTTTGTTGCTTTCCTTGGTCCTTAACGTTTGAAATGAAATTTGTGGCAATGGCTTTGACAAATCATACAGATCAGATAGATCCAGATTGATAAATGAAGTCAAACGTTCTTTTGGGCACGAAAGTTTCAGACTTTCACTCCCAAGGACATGTCCGGGGGTATCACTAGTTCAAGGCCATTTCCAAAGATCCGAAGGTTTAAAGTGAGATTATAATTTTTTTACTTAAATAAAACATTAGAACGTATTTAAGGTGTTTCTACCTTTTGATATGAAAACCTACAATTTATCTTTAAAACAATTAGTTCATATAAACTTAAGTGTAGTGTTTTCATTGTAAAAACAAAATTAATGTTAAAAAAGTAATAAAAATATTATTTTATTAATTATGAGAAAAAAATAATTGAACTATTATTGATTGTTGACAATGAATTAAATATCAAATGAATTCTTAAATTGAATTAAAAGGATAAAAAATATTTATTGTTATAAAGTAATTATGATTTAGGTGAATGATATTAGGAATGAAAGATAATATACATATTTATTGATGACTAAAATCAATAAAGATTTTAAATTATTGCAACTTAATATTAGTTTACTATTATTGATGTTAATTAATGCATAATTAAGAATCCTTGTATAGGGGTGAGGTATGAAGCAATTGCTTGAGTGGTCTCTCCTTAAGTCGGCCCGACACTTGTTAGTACATAATTAGTCAACGACAAAAAATAGTAGATCGACCGTATATAAGAGGCAATGCATGTAATTAATTGTACATCTACAGCTGTAACACCATCGAGACGATGCATGCAATTAAGTAAGAACATTTTGGCATTATTTAAAATTTACACTCATCATCTAATTATAAAATTTCACCAAATTCTCATTATTTTATTTTCCCTCTCTCATTCTCCTCTTTACCAAGATTAGAGGTCTAAGAAAACTACGATAAACTCGAAAAACATATCCAATCCAAAAAAAATTAAAAATTAAATTCAAATATGATTTATGGTGATTTTTAATAGATTAAAATCTACACACTAAAATTAGAGCCCCACTCGAAAAAATCACAGATCCATTCTTTTATTTTTGAATTTTTATTTATATAATCAAATTCACATGTTAGCAAATGTTTTATTATAGATATAATAATTTGTGCACATAATTTCATATTTTTTCTGTCAAAACTCTAATTTGGTAAATTTAAAATTTTAATAGTAGATTTTATATTTAATTATAACATTAAATATGTTTATGTTAATTTTAATTTATTATATATATTTAAAATATAATTATATAAAAGTAGGATCCCGAAGAAAAATATCCGAAAAAATTGATCCGTTAGAGGGTGATTTTTATTTTTTTAAAGTAGCTTTAATGTGGTTTTTTTCGGTATATAGGGAGGTCATAGACTTAGTACAAGAAAATTAAAGATTAAAAATAAACGAGTACACACGCCTCGCTAGTAGGATTCGAACTCGTGACCTCTTGACCGTCGAGTCATGGTGTGCGCCACTGCGCTACACCCTAAATTTTAAAAAATTAATCCAAAAAATAGAAGATGATTTTTTTGGATAAAAAAATTGACTCGCGAACTACTTTCATCCCTAACCAAGATGTAATGAAGGGCTCCTTTCTTCTTGATGCAAAAACCTAATGATGAAGAGGAAGAAGAACAATAATCTACTACAAAGACAAAAAAGTCTAAAGACTTCTCAGAATGAATTAATAAAATATTTAAAACAAAATAATTTTAAATTTTAAAGATATTCAGATATATATATATATATATATATATATATAAAGGAAATTCAAACTCCTCCCTTCTCTCTTAATGATTTCAATATAATGGATTGACAACAATGACCCACGTACATTCTCGTTCAAAATAGATTAAGGGTGCATTTGATTCGTGATGCATAAATTAATCTAATTGTCTAGGCTTAAGGAATGAACCTTAAAAGTTATGTATATGATTATGAAACGGTATTCTTGTTTTATTCTTTTGATCCTTATGCTTAGGCTCATTTGGAGTAGATTAGCCATGTTATTGTAATATACACTAATGTACAAAATTCTCCTAAAAATTTGTGCAAGAAATCTAAAAATTTTGGAGAAAAATCTTATTCCCTTCGCGTTGAATGAAGCAAACCATTACAACGACAAGAAAGGACAGGTGAATGAATGCAAGCAACCAGCCAAGATATGAAGAGATGAAAGTACTAGGAAAATTTTTAAACTTCATAAAAAAATATAGCCTCCTGAAACCATGACAAATACTTCGACCATCTCAACTTTGATCATAATTAATTTCTTCTACCACGGGTTAGAGAGTGAGGAAATTAGCAAATTCTTGAGCCACCAAGAATTTTTCTTCTATTGACCTACCATATACAAAAGTAGTTTGAGAGTAACCAATAAGGCAAAGTAAGTTTTAATCATTTAAATAAATGATATTGCAAAAACAATAAATCTCTAGTATGTTATATTTTAGGATTATGAATTTTAAGAATGAAGTTAAGGAAAGTTTTTCCTCAATCTCCAAGCATGATGCCAATGTTAGATAATTGAAGAATAACATTTGATACATCACTATCAATTATATATTTATATAATTCCAAAGTATTTCCATGTGATCCCGAGGTTTTACCAAGAGTCATGGACCAAAAGTTTTTCATAATTTATCGAAAAGTAATACCAAAGTTGGAGATGTGCGTTAGATGGATGCAATCTACGGGAAAGTTCGGATGGAAGGTTTATAGGAAGCTGCTAAGAGGATTTCTACAGGGTTTAGTAGTTAGTAACAAAGGAATCAAGGTAACCTTGTCCTCTGTGATTCATTGTCTATTGCTATCAGTAGTCTAGGAGATCAAAACTTTTCCTATGCCGATAATTATGATAAGAGATGGAAGTATCTTGTGTTTTTGTCCCACCATTTGACCATGGATAATTATATCTTAATAGTATATAAAAAACCATGAATGCTACACAGAGGAAACATCATAAATAAGAGGTAAGGAAATCTCAATTGTATATAAGAAACCTTGATTCCGAAAGCACAATATGTAGGAAACCATGCTTTAAAGCATGAGTCCTAACTAAGAGTTCTATATTGAATGTGTCAAATCTGTAAACACAATGTACGAACATGGATAACAATATATGGTTATTTTATCAAATTATAGAAGGTTAACGTTAACAATACATGCTAAAGTCGACATTGATTCCTTATCAAATTACAGAAGGTTAATGTTAACAAAACTAGCGGAAGCTCCTTTGTGCTGTATAGGAAGGCGGAGCCGGGCTGTGCAGGATGGCGGTGCGGCGCGTGGTGGCCCGGGGCAGGAGGGCGGCGAGGCGCGGTACTGGCCACGCTGGAGGGTGCCGACCCTCGATCCGGCCCGTGCAAGAGGCCGACGCCGCCCTTGCGGATGACCGGCAGGCCGACGCCCATGTCGGATCACTATAGGATCCGGCTGCTAAACGCCGCACCCGAACCCTAAACACCGGATCCAGTCGAGGATTAATTGATCCGACCGCTAAACATCGAATCCGGCGGCTGAAGGTCAATCCGGCCGCTACACGCCAGATCCGTTCGATCGAAGAAATCATCTTGCCCGCACCATCCGGAAGAAGAGAGAGACGGAGGACAAAAGGCCGAAGAAGAAATGGCGATACCTCACACTTCACCGGAGAAATCCGAACGCCGGAATGTGGGATCACTTCGCTAGACCGGAGGGCGAAAAAGCGGGCAAGTACGAGAGAGAAAAAAAGAAAAAGCAAGCTGTGATGGCATATGTATACATCGATGCACCGACGGCTTACGGACGTGCGAATTTCGTCAAAAAAATATTTCTAATAATATATTAGATTCATTTTTTGACGGGTCTACTACTAACGTCAGTTATCCGTCGGTGCATACAAGGAAACGAGTCGATGGGAAGCCCTGACACGACTCCAACGGGAAATCTCCTTTGCTAGTACTGGCGATAAAAATCCGTCGGTACCTTCGTAGGCAATAACCCGTCGCAAGCTGCGAAGTCACAACAATATTGACGCACCTGAATTCGACGGACAATACCCTCGCTATTACCGACGGCTTGATTTCCGCCGATACCTGCGAGGGCTAGACGACGTCGCAACATATATGGTTAATTAGCAATTATATATGCTAAAACATTCCGACGACGCAAGGCCTTCGGAGATACCGACGGTACTAAAACTGTCGGTACAGAGGACGGCCAATCAGTCGGAAGGCGCCCCAACACGACTCTGACGGGAGATCTCCTTCGCTAGTACTGCCGGGAAAAAAACTCGGTACCTTCGAAGACAAGAACCTATCGCAAGCTGCGAAGTCACAACAATATTGACACACCTGACATTTCGACAGACGATACCCTCTCTACTACCGACGACTTGATTTCTGTCGGTACCTGTGAGGGTTTGACGACGTCGCAACATATGTGGCTAGCAATTATGCGAACATATTCCGACGACGCAAGGCCTTCAGTATTACCGACGGTAATAAAACCGTCGATACAGCGGCCGGCCCAATCCGCTTGTACGAGGATTGTATCTTTGTTGCGTTGTTCAGACGGATTAATCCTTCGACATTAATGATGGCTTCTAATCCGTCGATAATAGCGAAGGACAAAGCCGACGGTAAACCTACCGTGTGTAGTTCCAAAAGAAATGTGGAGCCGTCGAAAAATTCGCCTAGAAATGAGAGGGATATTTTTCCGTCGGAAATAGTCCATCGCAAATCACCACTTTTCTTGTCTATCCTTAGAAGTTTCGAGTCTAGAAAAAGGAACGTGGAGTGGAAGTAGTAAAAAAAATCTGTACTAATTGAATTGAAAAATAACAACTAAGAACTTGCTTGGGATGGATTGAATAAAGACTAATAGAAATGAATAGCTTAATAGAGCGAAGTGCTTACTGAGTGATGAATAACTAATACTAATAGAAATATATACATCTTTAAGCTATTTTTATTTATAGAACAAAAATAACATGGAATTAATATATACAGTTGTGTCGAAAATGGACCGTACTTATCCCAAAATGATGAACTTAGGCCACTTTAATATTACAAGGTCACTAACGTATTGCAAAACAACTCGAAGAATATCGCAGTTTTTATTTTCTATTTTCAAAAACTTGTCCAGTAGTCATTTTAGGTCATGTTAGAAATCTTTAGCTTAGCGATCAAATGAAAAAAAAAACAAAAGTCAAGGACGAAACATGGAATACATGAGAAAAACAACAATTATATATAAGAAGAGATGGAGTTTCCTGGCGTCAATTACAAAATCCAAGTCTAGAATCAATGCCACAAATGCCCCACTATGCTGCAAGCCTACAACCCGGCCAGAGGGCCTCCAGTTCTGTCCAATAATGCTTTCAACTAATATCCACAGGAGGTTGTTATTCCCACAATTAAATTAAAAAGTAAGACGCAACATTCTTTATTCTCGACACACATCAATTGTCACAATATATAAATGTCAAATTTTCTAGTCTTCTTTCTTCCCTTTTGTTTTGCAATGTGGTACCGGATGGGCTATATTCAACTAGCCAACAAACCGTAGGCTACACAAAATATGCTTCACTTTAGTAGAGGCCCTTATTGATCAATCAGAGAAGACATAAGATGGAAAAGATTTAAGCATCCAATAACAATGACAAACATACATGTACATGTTCGATCTGTTCTTTAGTATCCAATAGTAATTTTTCCTGATGAAGATTTCCAGGGAGAACTTATGTTTCTTTTATAAGAGGTTTTAGATTAGATTCTTCTATTAATGTATAATTTTACTTTTCATTTTTTAAGGTAACAACAACAATAGGTCTTTTTTTTTTCTTTACATTTACTTTATAACGTACGGTTTAGCAGAAAGATGCCATAAATTGCTTACCTCTCAGCTGTAGCACACCAAAAAAGAAAATCTTGGAAACTAAAGCTTTATGGACAGATAAAAAATGAAATAGGTTTTAGCTTAGTCTACAAATTAGTTAATTCATTGCATATGAAATTTCTGAAACGTAGCATTCGTCTTACTCATGGCATTAATTGGCCATGGAACCTTCGTTAACGGCCTGCGATGTGAACCCTGTCGGAATATGAGTCAAGAACGGCCAGGACATGAGAGAATAATGTAACACTCCATACAACGACGAGTCGAGCGAAATCGGGTCTCAACCGGTGGTCCTCTTGCCGTGCCATTTGCCCGACAGCATGACGGTAACAATGCACACGCGATAAAGACGCCACAACTACGCCTCTACTCGAAAATGGCTATCATGCATCAGGAACAGATCGATGAAGGAAAACTGGAAAAGATGGGTACTGTGTACTGACGAGAGAGAGAGAGAGAGAGGGAGAGAGGGGGAGAGGGAGAAAAAGAGAGATGATAATGATGATGATGAAGCTTCTCCTTTATGGATTAATCAATTTATCACCCCAACCGAAGAAGCCAAAGACCAACAAAAGGTGGTGGAGAAGATAACAAATTGGGCATGCACGTTCAGAGGCCACAAATGCCTACCTTTACAAGAGAAAGCCAGGGAAAGCGACCTCCAGGGACTGCAAAACAACAAAATGGTGTGAAAACATTTTACAGCCATCACATCCAATGTACATATATATATACGCATCTGCTATTCACTTATTACTCTTCCATGGCGTAGGGTTGGAAGGACGTCTGGCAGACTTCGAAAAGATCGGATCTGTGTCCCAACTTTTATCTTGCCGATCGTGTTGTACAGTGGGGAGCATGCTGATGCCTACGCATCAGTAGCGTGCAGGGCCATGCTGAAAATAACAGAGCAGTTGTCATCCCCGACATGTCGATGTCGTTTTTTTTTTCCTTCCTATCCTATCCGATCGTTGGATCGATACGTTAATTTTCTGCTGCCGCTCTGCATGGATTTATCTGGCAATCTGCCACTACAAACAGTCATCGTTTCTTTATTTCTTTCTTCTTTTCTTCTCTGTGTGGGAACAATTGACGAGTTGGGGCCTTTTTTGGTCGTGGATTATGAACGTGGAGTCCATGTGAGTCACGAACGACGGTACTGAGCCTAAATGACAAAGTCGCCGTGGATTCCGGGCGAAGGTGTGATGAATAGGCTCACAGGCATGAGACAGCCGTCCATTCTTAGGGGCCACTGGCCTGGCAGATATCACACACTGAGCCATCACCACATTTAACCATGGCCGGCCGGCCGGCAGAACAGCAATGGACCCGACTCCTTTAATTGATTGCCTGATTAATTTGCCTTCCTTGGATTAAATTTTAGCCACCGCATATATATATATATATATATATATATATATATATATATATACACTCCACAGTATCCGAAGGTGATCAAATAAAAAAAAAATCAAACTACGACCATCTCATATTATTGCATGTACGATTTCGAACTCGACTCTTACTTAAATGAGGGCATCATCTGTTCATATGTAAGATTCACAAAACAGATAATATATGTGTTTAGTCAAAGATGTCCATCTCTTCATCAGTTTCCCGTTTGTTAATTGCATCGCTAAACGTAGATTCATTTGCTTTCACGTTGGCTTTTCTTGATGTGAAGAGTCCATGCTGAAACCCTAATAATTGCTTAAGATAATAACGCGACTTGCCAAATTAGTGAGGTTCACGAAATCCCAGTAGGGGGTACCTCGAAACAATGACACGTAAGTACACAAATAGGCTTAACTAAAGGGATTGAGATTTGCTCCTTAAATTACTACTATATTAGAGATCAAGGAAAGATCATCTCGAGCATAGGAATATACATTACTTGTAACGCAGCCTTGAACAGGAATATTCAGCCCTCACCGGCTCAACAGCTGGAAAAACACGTTCACTTCGAGCTGTGTTATATGTTTGCTTTGGCCATTTGTTTGATCGTTAGATTGACAATGGTAAGCACAAGATTTCCAATGTGACTATGAAATTTCCCACTACTCTTATCATTGGAGACATCAATCAAATACTAATAATAACTTCTTAATCTTTGAGGCAAAGTGGATCAATAATATTTGTGGCGTAAACACCCATCACGGAACCAACTTTCACACACACACACACAAAGGACTAAGTTTCACCGTGTCTTCAATTGCACTACGACGTTTTAATGTCGGCAATCAGTAACATGAAATATAATATATAAGATTAAAAGTATATAATTTATTATATATTTGTTTATCAACTTCGTATCAAATTTAATTTTAAGTATGACGTTACATTCATGTTCAAAATTATTCTACAGAATCGCTAAGGGTTGTATCTGTTAGTGGAAGAAAAAAGGTAGAACAAAGTCGGTAGTGAAGGATAGTTGTGGAAGACCAGGGACGAGAAAGGTTTATTAGGAGAGAAGGGTCCATGAATGCATCTAATTAATTGACTATTCCTCTTGACTCGTGATCTTATGATCCTCCTATTGGATAGACAAACAAATAGTGCAAATGCATTTGGTCAATAGTCAACTACTTCTCTGTTTTCCACCACCCCACACATTCAAGAGAAAAGATATTTATATCCATGCATCGATCCGATGATCTGTAGCTATATTATATAAATCATCTTCCTCTCACTCCATATATTGATTAGCCTGCCATTGGCCATCAAGCACCAAGTCACTTTATCCCTCCATTCGAGCGTCCACTAGAAGTGTCAACGGATCCCTAGTAAAAGCCATGAGAGAGATTGTGCACAACCCCCAACCCTCCAAGTAGATGGTAAGGGTCAACGTGCTTTTGCCTAGCGCTGACCATGCAAACCTCATCTTTTCGGGCAACGCGCATGCATCAAACTATTACGTTCCACTAAAAGTCTTAAAAGTAAAGAAAAATACAAGTAATGCATGGAGGCCAACTTTTGAGTTTTGACCTGTGCATTGTAAAACAAAGGGAAAAGAAAATTTTTTTTTTCAGTCAAGCGATAGCGTAAGAGTATAACAGTTTCTTTTGAGTACACACAGCAAAAAAACATATAGCGTAAATTTCATTTGCATCGAATCATGCAGGCGCATTTGCTTAGACGTGCACATTATTTATGATCGTTTGTTGTGCTTGGCTTTTATCGGCAAGCATTAGTGATGCCAGAACAAGATCGGACAAAGCAACCAGGATAAAATCATCTCGACGAAGACTCCCAATTTGTGTGGGGTTGAGATGAAGTGACGACCGCTAAGAGGACCACCAATTTAGTATATCCATCGCGTGTGATTCAATGCACACTATCTCTCATTTTCTCTTTCACTTTGTTTTTTAACCTATTTGGATTATTACTGTTAGTAGATTCAAGATGTTATGCATACAATGCTCATACGGTTTAATCAAACAAAAGAAGTCTCGAGCACCATTAATCATAAAGTTTTCTGATCACCATCATTTTCTTTGGATACTGGATCGCCTTCTTTTCGGATGTAGAAACAAACATGTGCTATATATACGTGATGATCATTCACCGAGTACTACCAGCTAGCTACACCTTTTTTGCTTTTCTTCCTTGGCCCCTACGTTAAATCTTTCTGCACTACTACTTGCAAGGGGGACAAAAGTTTCTTCTTGTGCAATGAGTGTCATGACATTTGCATCAGCTTTAATTGCCTGTCCGAAGTCCACCTTTATAATCATAAGACCTGATAACAAGTTCGTTTTTCCACTTCTCCGATAGAGCTAAAAGTATTACACCATAATGTTTGCATTACTTTCACATGGACACTTACAAACCTATTATGTGAAAGAAAGAGAAACATTTTAACACCGATTAATTCTTCCATGCAGGGCAAGAAAGCCTGATCAGAACTGCCTTCATGCTTGTGTAAGCTTGCAACGTATATGAACAAAATGATTCAAAAAATGCATTATAGTTATCCGTAGTATACGAAAATAAAAAGGTCAGTAATTATATTGCGCCATGATAGGAGGAGAAAGTTTGAAAAGGGAGCTTGTGAGTGGACTTTGAGCGTGTCCATCACAAGGCTACACAAAAAAGGGCTTTGCAAAGTTTTTTTTTTATCAGCCTTTTGGTACCTCTAATCTGAACACCATGATCCAACTATAAGTATTCGATTGGATGTTTGTGTAGCATTAGGTTTTTTTCCTCATCGATTTGCTGCTTCAAATTGCTCCACGGATACGATGTTAACTTGGTCCACACAATTTATAC
Organism: Pontederia crassipes; assembly: GCA_030549335.1. Classification (NCBI taxonomy): domain Eukaryota; kingdom Viridiplantae; phylum Streptophyta; class Magnoliopsida; order Commelinales; family Pontederiaceae; genus Pontederia; species Pontederia crassipes. The sequence continues at coordinate 24,683,068 of CM060189.1, read as the reverse complement.
ATTACCCCTCAACTTTTGTTGTTTATTTCTAATGACAAGTGCAGGCGAGACATTCTTTAGACCTGATCTAGTGCACCTTTTTTCCTTTTCATATGCTGTCAATGTTTCTATCATTTCTGTATGAGTCATAGATCACAGAAGATTAGAGTCACTATCTACCTTTATATCCGAGACTACATATGCCAAATGTGCATTTCGTACTTGCTGTGTATATTCAAGGTTAAAAGCTACGTAACGTAGTATCCTTTCCAAATTATATAAGGTCTCTCTCTCTCTCTCTCTCTCTCTCTCTCTGGGGAAGAAATCCACATGCCTTTTGCCACGGGACAAGTGCACATGAAGTGCCCACACCAAAATTGGGTCTGCATGGCTAAATTCTTCGTGGCATAATTGCAGTTCTTCTCGTAGGTGTGGAGGGTTTCATTCATTGTCTACGATACAATTAGAATAACTTGTTGTTTGGATCCCATATGTTTGTCTACAAAGGACACAGACATAAGGTGTTGCATCAATAAATTGGATTCAGAATTTGCTTGTTGCATGGGTCCTAACTCCTAACTACCAGAGCACACACTTGTGTGTGTGTGTGTGTGAGAGAGAGAGAGAGAGAGACAAAGAGACTTGGAGACAATAAGAAACTTAAATCATCAGTCTTTTCTTATGAATAAAGCTTATATAATTAATGTCCATACTAATTCGTGTGATGCTTCTTTCGCACCTATCGTGGGTGATGATTTATGTTGGGCATTAAACTACCTAGCAAAAGCAGGTGGCCGCATCATTCAGTGCTAAATGCCGCCAAACTTTCTTCCACATGTACGATTTCAAGGGACAATTTAGTATGTATCTAATTTTACACTGTCAAGTAGTTAGAGGTAGGCGTCTTCTTTCCTATAAAAAAAATTATTCTACAATTTATGTGATTACGAAAATTTTGAAATAATAAAGTTATGTGATCTTTTTAAGTCAGTTTTCATTTAATGCTGCTAAGAAAATGAGCATAACCATAACCATATTTTTTTCGTAATCTTTTGTTAATTTCTAATCCCAATAAATTTTCAACAATATTCCTCTTAATGGTCGATATGATGGTTTGAGCTCGTCTAGATATATTATTTAATAATCCAAATCTGCTCTCTAGCATTGTTGCCTCATAAATAAGAGGGAAAAGAAGAAAAGAAATACGAAATGGACCTTGAAAAGATTAACACGTCAACTGTTATTAGATCAAGATTTAAAGATGATGTCTGGATAGAGAAAATTGAATTTTAATGATGTCGTCATGACATAAATCAACACTTATTGTTGGATGCACTTGTCCATTACCTTGAACATATTCCTTAATTAATATAAAATCAAATATAGCATCCCTAATTAATCCAAAATAAAATATTGCAAGTGTCACGCCCATATGCAGCCATTCCATAGACATCTCATTCTTATGACTTTTTAATTATATTTTTTTAATCAATACTAACTATTAAGTAGATATCCTATTCATATTCATGTGCAAATTCATCATCACGAAAGTCACCAATCATCTTGCCATCATCCTTTATTTTTAGTATGTAAAATCAACTAATGATAACATATATATTATATGAATCATATAATTAAAGACCTTTACCATATGCATATCATTTAATATATTAAATATCATAATAATATGCATAGATAAAAATCAATATAATTATTATCAATCAACAATTCCTAATTAATAATTAGAAAATAATCATTGATCGTAATAATATCAATTATCAATTTAATGATCAATCATAACAATCATTAATACTATCAATTCACCTCACGTTTTGCGGGGCAATTGCATTAAAAAGGGACAGATGAACAATCAATCAATAATTATACCTCCATAAAATATAAATTGATTTATTATGGATTGTCAACTTTTAATCTTTAATTATCCACTATCCATTATCAAATTGGTTATAGATAAATCTCGACCTCAACTAATAATTATTTATTAATAATTCTTAATCAATCATAATGATTTAATTCACCTTAATTATCAATCTAATTTAATAATGTATTCATCATCCATCAACACCATAATAATCAATTGATTGAAAGTATTAATAGGTAACAGCTATCCATCAATCATAATTTATTAATTGACTATACTTTAGAAGTTATTAAATCTTAATCCTTTAATCTCATCGATGTATAAGGCCATTAATTATCCATGAGGCAAAATGATATGCAATTGAAATCTCTCGTTTATTAAAAATACACCATATCATTTTCAGGCATATTCATGTTCAGGACCATTAGGCTTCGTTGCACAAAGGGTGCACAATTTTCAATATATGATGTTATAAAAAATTAAAACTATATATATATAGCTTGGCATATATGCTAATAGTCAATATAAAATTATTCTTTTAATTATTTTTATCCAACAATTAACGAGGAAGTGGTTAAGCAATCTCTTTATAAAACAAATAAACTAGGAAACAGTACCATATGGAGTGTGGGAATAAATGAATACAGACATCTGTGTTTTAGGGAGAATATATATATATAACCCAAAGAACACGTACCGGAGCCCCAGCTGGTATTAATTAGATCAATAAATGATGTATTTAATCAATTAAGCACAAAACATTTAAACGTACACGTACACTCGGGAATTTTACCGGGAGTAGCAACGGCTGCCGGTTGTTCCACCAACACCCGCGGTACAAGCGTGCATGAAACCGGCGTACGTACTTGACAGGTTTACCGGCTCTTGTCCGTCAAACAAATAAGTAATATGGAAAAATATTCCTGTAAATTCATTCGCTACATTTGGATCGGAACTAGCAACTGAAACTTTAGTAAGTTCCTCCAAATAAGTACGCGAGTTCCGGTGAACTTCGTGAGAATGAAAATTCTAATAAGTTCTTATGAAAAAGTTCCAAACGAAAGTAAGAATTCGCAAAATTATGTAACAATTTCGAGAATTTATATGTCAAATCATCAATATACACTACAAGAAAAAACTTGATTTGTGATTATTTATTTTCGACGGACAGAAATCCGTTTGAAATATTGACGGATTTTTCGGTGGATGGAATAAATCGTCAAAATTTTCGTCAGGTATTTTACAACGATTGTAGCCGTCTAAACTTTCGACGGTTCAGAATCCATCGAAAATTTCGATGATCGTAATCGTCGATGATGTTAAAACCGGCTGATCAGTTTCTATGCTGGTTTTTCGACGGTTCAGACCGTCTAAAATTTCGACGATTCAACTATCTGTCGAAACTTTCAGCGATCTTAGCCGTCGAAATATTTTAACGTTGGTCGGGTATTATTATTTTATTTTTCGATAGTTCCGACCGTCGAAAGTTGCGATGTTTGATGAAACCGTCGATATTTCGACGGTCAGACCCGTTGGAATGTTAACTAATTTTAATTAATTAAAATATTCTACTTTAATTGTTTTCGACAGTTTTGACCGTCGAAAATGGAAATTTATAACTTATACAATTATGTTCAGTACTGACATATATTATTATATATATCGACGACTAAAATCGTCGAAAATTTCGACGGTTTAGAGAACCGTTCGATCGTCCAGTGGGTTGACCGTCTTAATTCGAATTAATATTATATTATATTTACCTACTTTGCGACCCTTACGACCGTCGAAAATTGGCTATATAAATACCTAACCCCACTATCACTTTCTCCGTTTCGATCCCTCTGCCTCTCTTCGCCAGATCCGACCGCCCTCCGCATTTCGTCCGCCGACGATCTCCGGCACTTGCATTGCCTTCCCTCGCGGCCTGAAGCTATCGTCCGTCGCCTGAAGCTATCGTCTACCGCCCGAAGCTCTCGTCCGCCGCCTGAAGCTCTCGTCCGCCGCGACTGCAATCTCCGACACAAACAGTTTACGACGCCACGTTTTCGCACGGACGCTATTCGTCGAAAGAACCATCAGAAAATGTCATTTCCGACGATTCTAACCAATTTACAGACGGTTCGAACCGTCTGTAATAGCCGAACTTTGTCATCAAATCAAACAATTCTCTGAAATAACTATAACTCTAATTCGGTCATTCAAACACAGCCATATAATATTATATGGCCATTAATAATCAAATTTCAACATTTTAAAAGAGTTTGGAGAACTTCCTATCTTAATTAGAAAATACTATTTGCACAAACTTTCTTGATTAAACCTTTTAACTTTAACACGAAAATGATTTCTCAATTTGAGAAGAATGATTATGTAGAGGAAGAACGGGTGAAGAGTATTATTTTTCACCAATCTATTAATTTGATCGTGGCCATCGAGTTATTAAATGTTCCGAATCAAATCGTTTAATATTTGATTAGTTTGATGGCCATAATTGATTTATCATATATGATATTTTGGACTATTAAATTACTCCATCAAGTATATTACTCTATTTATGAATTTTATGATTATAGTACTGTTCGGCTGTACGCACAGTGCCTCTTTGGATTTTGTTATGCTCACTTGAGAAGTATGACTGCGAATTACAATTAATCCCATATACATATATATACATACATTAATCCCATATATATATAATATATATATATATATATGATTTAAATTAATGTGTAACTATAAAATGTGGTTGCGTCATATAATCACGATGAAAATAGTGTTGATTTAAAAGGTTCACAAACATATATATATATATATACACATGTTAACATACATTTTTTATTTATATTATTAAATTAAAATGGTATTAATTCAAAGGCGATTGTACATTAATTTAGCATTTTATATATAACTATAACTGAATCAATAATTTAACTGCAAATATGAGTACTTCTAAGTATTTTAAAATGATCCACGTGCCTGGGTAATCTACCAAAGAGATAGATGAAATTTTAACGGGATCTGATAATTTTTGGGGATGTGATCATATGCCCAACTCCAACCGGAATTTTGTGGTGGTGGAGGACCGGACTGAAAAAAAAAACGAGGGTTTTACACAAACATGAATGGTAAATTACATTGGCGGATATTTTACCTCGACCGATATAATTGAGTGTGCCTCCCTTGGAAGTAATGTAATACCTGAAATATATCTCAACCGTCTACTGCCAAATATAAACTAATGAACTTGGCTCAATGTCGCCCTAATTACGCATATATACAAGGGCAAGGCAAAGGGTTTCTGCATGCACATCCATGATAATTATATTGTCTCCGGAACAACTCAGAGTTCACTCACTCCAAATGTATGACATGTCTCACATACGCTTAAATAAACAAAACGAAAAATACATGAAGCTTGCAGGAGAATTGTGTGCGAGAGATCGGGACTCACACAGATAGCCTTCATAATATATCATATATATATATACATATATATATTTAATACATTAAATAAACGCTTAAATACAGTTTGATTATCAAATAAAAAAATTGTGAGAGGCAATTAATGAATGAGGAGACTTGCTGGAAGAAGATATTTCAATTCTTAACCTTAATTATAATCCGAACTTTGTAGCACCGTGGGACATAACGCTGCGTAGCCCAAAAATGCAACTAATCCCCTCCATCCTCTTCCACGTTTCTCTTTATAAATACCCTCACCACCCTTCGTTTCCACCCACACACACACAGCTACAAACCAAGTCGCTTCTCTCTCTCTCTCTCTCTCTCTCTCTCTCTCTCTCTCTCTCTCTCTCTCTCTCTCTCTCTCGCTCGCTCCGCAATTCACAACTTTCACTCGAACGCCTATCGCCTGACACAGAAATTGACCATGCCAGAAGCACCTAAAAGCGCGAAGCAGTCCACCTTCCTGACCGCCGGGGTACCTCCCGAGCACCGCAAGGCCCTCAAGTTCATAGAGGACGTGACGGCGAATGCCGACCAAGTCCAGCGCCGTGTGCTGAACGAGATCCTCACGCAGAACGCCTGCGCCGAGTACTTGCACCGCCACGGCGTGCAGCTAGCCCGCGGTGGCCCCGACGCAGACGCGTTCAAGCGCCTCGTCCCCGTGGTCACCTACGAGGATCTCCAGTCGGACATCCTCCGCATCGCCCATGGGGACAAGTCCCCCATCCTCTCCGCCTGCCCCATCTCCGAGTTCCTCACTAGGTTCATATCTATAAGCAAATCTAACGACTGTATATTCCATCGTGATCCAGTTGGCTTATATGTTTTTGTTCATGTGTTAATAACAGTTCCGGGACGTCCGGCGGCGAGCGAAAGCTCATGCCCTCGATTGAAGACGAGCTCGAACGGCGGTTCCTTCTTTACGGCCTCCTGATGCCGGTGATGAACCAATTCGTGCCGGGCCTGAACAAGGGAAAGGGAATGTACTTGCTCTTCGTGAAGTCGGAAGCGAAGACCCCCGGCGGCCTCGTGGCCCGCCCCGTGCTCACAAGTTACTACAAGAGTCGTCACTTTGTCGATCGTCCGTTCGACCCCTACAACGTGTACACCAGCCCGAACGAGGCCATCCTGTGCCAGGACTCCTATCAGAGCATGTACACCCAACTCCTGTGCGGGCTGATCCAGAAGGACGAGGTGCTACGGGTGGGGGCGGTGTTCGCTTCCGGCTTCATCCGCGCCATCCGCTTCCTCGAGAAGCACTGGCCGCGTCTGTGCCGCGACATCCGCACCGGCGAACTCGACGCCGAGATCACCGAACCGGTACTTCGCAATGCGGTCGGCCGTCTACTGCGCCCGGACCCGAAGCTCGCCGACCGGATCGAGGCCGAGTGCAGGAAGAGCTCGTGGCAAGGAATCATCCCCCGACTGTGGCCGAACACCAAGTACGTCGACGTTATCGTCACGGGGGCCATGGCGCAATACATACCGACGCTCGATTTCTACAGCAACAGCTTACCACTGGTGTGCACCATGTATGGTTCGTCGGAGTGTTACTTCGGCCTCAATCTGAACCCTATGAGCAAGCCTAGCGACGTCACCTACACGTTGATCCCCACCATGGCCTACTTCGAGTTCCTCCCCGTCCAGTACTGCGCCAAAGCCGAGTTCGACCATCGTGACTTGATCGATCTCGTCGACGTCAAGCTCGGACAGGAGTATGAGCTCGTCGTCACTACCTACGCTGGTAAATTTTGCTCATTGCGACCCATGACGCTAATGTTAACGTTTTTCTAGAGACAGTACTAATTGCGGAATCATCAGAATACTAAAGCTGCTGTTTGAAAATTGTTCCATAGGGTTGTACCGATACAGGGTGGGAGACGTGCTAAGGGTCTCTGGGTTCAAGAACAAAGCGCCGCAGTTCACGTTCGTCCGCCGGAAGAACGTGGCTCTGAGCATCGACTCCGACAAGACCGACGAGGTCGAGCTACATGCGGCGGTGACCAATGCAGTGAACCACCTGGAGTCGTTCGGGGCCCAGCTGGTGGAATACACGAGCTACGCCGACACGTCGAGCATCCCGGGGCACTACGTTCTCTTCTGGGAGCTGCAGGCCGGGAGCACGCCCGTGCCCCCGTCGGTGTTCGAGGACTGCTGCCTGGCCGTGGAGGAGTCGCTCAACAGCGTGTACAGGCAGGGTCGAGTGTGTGACAAGTCGATCGGAGCGCTGGAGATCCGGGTGGTGGAGGAGGGCACATTCGACAAGCTGATGGACTACGCCATAAGCAAGGGGGCGTCCATCAACCAGTACAAGGCACCTCGGTGCGTGAGGCCGGGGCCCGTCGTCGAGCTTCTGGACGGCAGGGTACAGTCCCGTTTCTTCAGCCCCAAGTGCCCCAAATGGGCTCCCGGACACAAGCAATGGATCAAGGACGACGTCGCCATGTAATGACTGAAGACGATGACCGAGTCAGTGCTCGGTTTACCACATCGATCCCCCACTACCTTTAACTAGCAGAGATGCTATTTTGCATGCCTCTTCTCCGTTTTCTTCCTAGCTAGTACTTGATGAACGTTTTGTTTCATCCCTCTAGTTTGTACAAAGTAATCCTACGACAGAGTTTTTGTTGTTAATTCGGAATTAATTAAGTGGTCTTACTATATAGATGTTATATATGTCATCATGATGAAGTCTCTGCTTCCACTGTACTTGCTATCCATGGCAGCAAAACCTGGATATCATCAAAGAGTCATGATGTATCGTGTAGGGCTGAGCAGAACCGATATCGGGTCCGGATTTGGATGGATCCGGTCCCGACTCAATTTTTATCGGGGTTAGAAAATATTGGACCCGGTATCGGTACCGGGTTCGACTCGGCAAATTAGGAACGGGACCGGGTTTGAACCGGAAATTCTTATCTTGAAGACACTAGAATTGTTTTTTGAAGAAATAAACAAGTGGCTACTAAAATTGATAAAAAACATGAAGTTTACATGTCCAACATCATTTACCACATACATCATTACATTCATGTTCGGCATCATACGAAATAAATTTAAGACATACATCATTTTAAATTGATCAAAATGACAAAATCATCATACAAAATAAACAATTGTTGCGAATAGAACACCGAAGATCGATGAATAATCAAAACAACGAAAGAAAGAGAAGATAATCACAGAGATTTAACGTGGTAAAACTCTCTTGATCAATGTGAACAAGAGAGAAACATCCACGGGCAAAGGAGGCCGCCGCCAGAAATTTCCACTATGAGCCAAAAAGAGTGTACATCATACAAAATCCTAACGGCACAAGTCCTCCGCTTCCGCCACAGATTCTCATTTTTCCTCATTTTTCATTTTTTTTCTTTCATAATTTTGGGTACAGGGTACATAATTCAATGCACACCAACAAATCTCCACCTTGACTTTAATTTCACAAAATTCTCAAAAAAAATGCTCAACATGCTCTCCTTTGCCGAATGGTCCACGAGGGCCTAGCTTGATCTTTGCGTAACGCCTGCCAAGTCTGAACAATAGTCGAACTTGGCAATAGGTAAGCTCTTTGTCATCATATCTGCTGGATTGTCATGTGTGCTAATCTTCTGAACTTGAACATCTTGCTTTTCCACAATAAGTAACACTTTAAATAAGTTACTTATTACAATAGCAATAAGTATCAATGGATTAATATTTTTAAGTTTTCCTCAATACTTATCGTATTTAGATATCATGTCGCAAGCCATCTTTTACAAGTATGCATCATGACCATTACTCCATTTTGCAATTTGAGATTGAACAGATACAATCTCATGAAAGCAAGCACAAGAGGTCACAAATGAAGAGTCAGATAAGTTACATGTTGCATCATAAAATTTTTTTAGAAACATCACAAAATTTCGAGCAGTTGCCCAATCTTCAGTTGTTGGCGGCACACAATTGTTATCTTTGAAATGTGATTGGTATCCCCTATCTTCTTCATCCAACCTCTCAAATACTTTTTGAAATTTTTCAGCTCGTTCCAACATTAAATAAGTTGAATTCCATCGAGTTGGAACATCCATCACAACACTATATTGGCTAGTAATTTTCTCCTCTTGTATAAATCTTTTGAATTTTTCAAATCGTGTCGGAGACGATCTCACATAGCGAACAGCCTCACGAATTGATACAATCATTGATTTCATATCTTGCAAACCATCTTTGACTACGAGATTTAGTGTATGTGCACAACATCTGATGTGAATAAAATCATCATTACAAATTAAACCTTTCCAACTATTTAATCTCTTTTTCAAATGACCAATAGCTTTATCATTGGCCGAAGCATTATCAACGGTGATGGTGAATACCTTTACAATTTCCCATGCTAATAAACACTTTTCAATAGCTTTAGCAATATCCTCGCCTTTATGACCTTCAATTGGACAAAGATTAAGAACCATTTTATGTAAAACTCAATCTTCATCAATAAAGTGTGCTATGAGACACATATAACATAATTTCTGACAAGATGTCCAAGTGTCAGTAGTTAGGCAAATACGTGAAGAAGACTTCTTAAAAAGTGCCTTGAGTTTTTCCATTTCGACAAGATATAATTGATAACAATATCTTGCAATAGTAAATCTTGAAGGAATAATAAATTTAGGTTCTAAGCATTTTGAATACTTTCGAAAACCAACACCCTCTACAACTCTGAAAGCTTGCTCATCACATATCACAAACTCAATCAATGCCCTTCTACAGTCCTCATAGTTATATGAATGAGGGATTAATGGTTTTGCTGCTCGTTGTAAGCTTTGTGCCAACATCTTCTATCCCTTCATTTCACTCCTATGCAAGAACTTCTTGCATCTTTTTAAATGTTTAAATAAATCAGTAGTCCCATGTTTATTAGGGTCTGCAGCAAAATCATTTTTACAATATTTGTACCTTGCTCTAGCTTCATGATCTGAAGTAAATTTTTCAAAATGATTCCAGGCTTCAGATTTATTTTTACTAGGCTTCCTCATAACTATCTCTATTTGATTGGAAGTATCAATACTTCCTTCTACAGGGTTTGGATTAGATTGTGCAGACTCGATCACGATATCACCGAAAATAAGATTAGACCCAATATCAGTCATTACATTATCCTCCATTCCAGAAGTTTGAATGCTGACTTTGACAAAAAAATACACATATAATTAAAAAATGAAATTTATAAATGTATACAAATATAAAATGCCAATTTATAAAAGTAAAAAAAATGAAATTTAGATAATTCTAAATATCTCATGCATTAATGACCTTTTAATCTAGGCAAACATTATTTTTTTTATTTTGTTTTATCATAAAATTAATGAGTTTAGTAGGTTGATTATAAAGAAATAGTACTATTTCTTTATAACAAGGACACTAACTCATTAGGTTTATGATAAAATAAAAATATAATGGCTGCTTAGACGATTATTAACGCTTGAGATATAGAACATTTCTCAATTTCATTTCTTTTATTTTTACACATTACCATTGTATACTTAATCAATGACATCAAACTATTAACTAAAAATTATCAAAGGACTACTAATGTTTCATAGATAGAAACATATAACAACAATATTGAATATTGAAACCAAACGACATTAGCATTAGCATTCAGTAGATTCAACAGGTCATTGATACAATGATTGAAACAGATAACACATTGATTATTAAGACATATAAGACATCATTCAGCAGTCATCACATTTGCACATTAGCATTTAGCATTAGCAAGACAAACGTCAAACAACAATCCAATCATCAAGATTCAGCACAGAGAGAGGGAATACAATGACAATAGCGGGTAGTTTAACATTAGCATTAGCATTTAGCATTCAGCAACAATGCGTACCTTAGAACAAACGATCGTTGTCCATTGAAGAGGGCGGCGGCGGCGACGACGATATAATGGATTGAACCATTGCAGAAGAGGAAGAGGGAGAAATGAGAAATCAAAACTCAAAAGCGCTATGTGAGTCACGACTCACGACCTTGCTCACAGAGAGGGAAGAGAGGGAGAAGATGAGAAAGAGAAAGAAAAGGAGAGAGAGAGGGCACCTAGTTGTCAAGGCCGACGGCCGGCCCGGCTGTCGGCGGTTCGATGAATAGCGCACCTCAAGGAGAAAAATCAAGGGAGCCCGCAAGGCCGTCCAGGAGGGGGTTCGAGCCATTTTTCGAAAAGTAGTCCAGCTATCCAGCAGTCCAAGAGAGACAGAGAAGCTTGCTCGCGGCGATGCCGACGCGGCCTGCCGGCCTTGCACAGAGAGTCAGAGAGAGAGGAAGAGAGGGAGAAGAAGAGAAAGAGAATAAAAAAAGGTGAGAGAGGACAAGCGAGAGAGAAGAGGACAACCTACCAGCGGCAACACACCGGCGATGGGCCACCGGCAATGGCAATAATCCATCGACAGCGTTAGGGCTGAGGCAGCGGTGGCCGATGTAGGGCTGAAGCAGCGGCGGCCGATGTCGACTCTAGCGGCTGCGGTCGACTCAAGCAGCGGCGGTCGACTCTAGAGGCGACGAAGGTGATCTAGGGCTTTAGGGTGGGCGTCGTCGCGTCGACTCGGCGGACTCGCGCTGAGTGGGGGAGAGTATCGGACGATAATTTGGATTTCACGGGTTAACGACTGACGGGTTAGTGGGTAACGGGTCGGCGTTAACGGATTAAAACATTTAATATATATATAATACTCGGGTCGAGTTCCGGGTCGGGTTTCTGAGCATTGAACCCGGTCCTGGCCCGGAACCCGTCGGGTCTTCAGGCTACTGGACCCGGACCGGGTCCGAATCCTACCCGGGCCGAGTCTTTTTCCCGGTTTTTCGGGTCGGGCCGGGCTGGGTCGACCGGGTCGACCCGGCCCGTGCTCAGCCCTAGTATCATGGTTTATATCTTATGCACTCTATCCCAACTCCCAAGTTCCCAACACAAAAAAATACTTTTCGGCTACCAATTTGCAGCTGGCAGACCTCTTTTCTTGTAGACTATGTATAACGACCTCAAAATTCGGCCCTAATTTAAAACTTTGCCAAACCCTAAGCGACATTACATTGACACAACCTTGACCTAAATTCATAAACATTGTAGCGGAAACATAATAATAATGAACATAAACGATAGAATCATGAAAACAGCGGAAGACTTCATCATTAAAACTCAAGTTAACAATACTAGCCTATGGGCCCACATAGGCTCTAACATCAATACTCAACATAGGGTTCATAATACACAAAGGAGTCCAAATAAAAGAAAATGACTCAAAGGCCCATAAGCCATACATGCTTAGCTCTTCTAAGAATTCATCATTATAACATAAAAGACTAAAAGATAACTTGGGCATTAGCCCGACCAATCCATGTGCAACCTGTCCGTCGTGAGGCACTCGCCGCCGAACTTAAGCCTCATCCATACCTGCACGGATCCAATGGGTGCAGAGGATTTCTCCCGTTAGAGTATGTTGAGACCCATGCATGCTATGATTCTATGACAAAATCTCTACATGTCATGGCATATGCATATCATCATCATGGAACATAAATCATATGCATGCTATGAGCTACTTATGCACACTATATGGCATATGAATATATCATCATGGCAAGATAAGATAACATGTAACAAAGCATATCATTACTTATCATTATGCTAAGGCATGTCATCATTCTTCTTACTTTACTTTAACATCTTTGTTTTATAACCTCTTATGACAATGGGGAACATACATTAACATCCGATTGGAGTTACATCTTCATCTTTATGTCCCAAGTCATCTTTGGAAAGTAGATACATATTTATAAGACTTTACTTCATCTTTACATCTTCTATCTTTATTAAGATAGCTTATTATCTTGGTGATTGGGAAGACCATATTGATTCGTAAGAACTTGGCTAGCTAGGCCGGGGTGATTGCCCCATATTTGGAAGGATTCTTCCCTAGGAATAGGACTCTAGCATGTGTATACTTTATTCCCCTTCACGATTACAACAAGACACATTCACGCGAATTTATCTTTTACTTACATTCATCAATGCATATATTCATTCATCACATGTTCCTTGTTTTAACCTATTTAAGGTCATACATACTTCAAATCATACTATATGTAGACCTTCAATCAAAGCCAATCAGCTTTCAGAGCGGACGACCGTTTTGGATAATGGTCGACCATTGGAAGGGTATCGATCGACCGATCGGATTATCGGTCGACCGTTATGGTCCCTTCGGACGACAGAAATGAGACTTCGGTTCATCTGCTAATCACAGAATGTGATACTCTTCTAAATCGGACGATCGCTAGAATAACGGTCGACCGCTACTAGTCCTTTCGGACGTACGAAATAGATTTTCGAATCGACCGCTAATCACAGAATATTTCGAACATTTTGACTCCATATATCGGACGACCATTTACAAATTGGTCGATCGATTCTTGACCTTCGGACGACCGACTCGCATCGTTCGGACGTCCGCTAATCACAGAATGTGATTTCCCCTCCAGAACGGTCGACCGATATGGAATCGGTCGCCCGTTCTGAGGTGGCAGACACCCGATTTTTCATGTTTTCTTTCCCAAGTCTTATATACATCATGGTTTTGAGCTCATATTGACTTATACACATCACAAGAGACATTCTTAACATTCTTGATACACTAAACATGATACAACATGTGGTTTCCAAATGACACATCTAATCATGCTAATCACACTTATGAATGTACATGAACATTACACAATTCATAATAAGCTAACATAAGTCACAATGAGCATCATAGTTCTACACATGCTTAGCAATAGAACAGGAATCTAAAACATACATGAGATACATTTCATGATTAGCAAAATGCATAGTAATCTATAAAACATGAATCACTAAATGCACATCCTCTAATCCTTCATCTAAGAATAAGAGTTGTTCTTAAGCCCTAATCCACACATCAAAGTATCATTAGGGTGAGATTGGGTTTTTGGATTCCCTCAACATACCTTAATAACAAGCCTAAACTTCTAATCTTCTTCCTCTAGCTTTAATCCTCTCTTTCTCCTTCCTCACCACTGTTCACGAGCTCAATATGGGCTGTTATAGTAAGACCATACATGAGAGGGAGAGAATGGATTAAATGGAGAAGAAGACGAGAGCTACTTACTGTAGCTACAGTAGATCGAGCTATTGTAGCATTGGGGTCCTTCTTGCTGATGCCGAGAGAGAAAGTGAGGATGGAGAGTGGGTTTACTATAGCTTGGGGGTTTTGCTTTTGAGGGTGCTTTCGACTGTGAGGGGGATAGGAGAGAGTTTAGGGCATTAGTTTAATGACATTGGGAGGAGTGGGCTGTTGGGCCTCATGCGGCTGGGCTTCGGCCACCTGCGGGTGGCTTAAGTTCTCTTTTTTTTTATTTTCCACATCAGGATATTACAACCTACCCCCCTTAAATAAAAATTCGTCCTCGAATTTTAGTAAATCTTAAATTACTTACCAAAAAGTCTCGAAAACTTCTCTCGCATTTCTTCTTCGAGTTCCCATGTAGCTTCTTGCCATCGATGATGTTTCCATGCTACTTTGACCATAGATATGTTCTTATTCTTGAGATGATTCACTTGATAATCTATGATCTCTATTGGTTGCTCCACATAAATTAGGTCTTCTTTGATATTCGGCTCTTCAATCCTTATCACATTTGTATCATCATGAACATACTTCCGAAGCATTGACACATGAAAAACATTATGAAATCTAGCATAAGAAGGTGGTAATGCTAGCTTATAAGCCGCTTCGCCAACTTTCTCAAGGATCTCAAAAGGTCCAATATATCGCGGAGTCAACTTTCCTTTCTTACTAAATCTCATAATGCCCTTAGTTGGTGAGACCTTGAGCATTACATGATCCCCAACTTCATATAGTTGCTCTATTCTCTTCAAATCCGCATAACTCTTTTGCCTACTTTGTGCCGCTAGCATCCTTTGCTTGATCAAATCTACTTTGTCAACATACATGTGGACCAAATCCGGTCCAAGATATCTTTCCTCTCCGATTTCACTCCTACATGCCAGAGAACGGCAATAACTATTGTTATAAGCAAATTCCACCAAAGGGAGGTGGTCATTCCAATTTTCATGTCAATCTAAGGCACAAGCTCTAAGCATGTCCTCAAGAGTTTGGATTGTTCTTTCACTTTGGCCGTCGATTTGAAGATGAAATGCTGTGCTAAAATTCAATCTTGTTCCAAAAGCATTTTGGAGACCTTTCCAAAATCTAGAATTGAATCTCGGATTTCTATTCGAAACAATAGAGGCTGGAATTCCGTGCAAACGGATAACCTCATTCACATATAATTCTATCATGCTCTCCATGGTTTGACTCACTTTCATAGGAATAAAGTGAGCCGATTTCGTCAAACGATCAACTACAACCCAAATTACATCATGCCCTTTTCGAGTTCGTGGTAATCCCACCACAAAGTCCATAGATATACTTTGTCATTTTCATTCCAGAATAGGTAATGGTTGCAATTTGCCACAAGGCCTTCGGTGTTCAATATTCACCTGTTGGCAAACTATGCATTTAGCTACATACTTGGCCACTTTCTTCTTCATGTTTTCCCACCAAAAGTTTCTTTGCAAGTTCTTGAACATTTTGGTGCTTCCAGGATGAATTGAGAATTCAGATTTGTGATACTCATTCAAAATTTCTCTTCTTAGTGCCTTGTCCTTTGGAACCCATAGACGATTCTTATACCTAATTGCTCCATCTTCGCCATAATCAAAGTGATTTCTTTTCCTTTTGCATAGATTGATCATTCTTGCATATTCTGGGTCCTTTCGTTGAGCTTCAATGATTCTTTTCACTAAGCTTGATTCAATTACATGATGAGTCATAAATATAATCCTTCGGCCAAAAATATTTGGGGCCCATTGCACTATGCTTTCCACAAGGTTCCACTTGTGGACACTCAAACACCCAAGTGATCATTCTCATTTGCGACTTAGAGCATCGGCAACTACATTTATCTTTCCAGGATGATACAAGATCGCAAACTCATAATCTTTGAGGAACTCAAGCCATCTTCTTTGCCTCATGTTCAACTCCTTTTGAGAGAACACATACTTCAAGCTCTTATGGTCCGTGTACACTTCAAAATCTTCACCATACAAATAATGGCGTCATATCTTCAAGGTAAATACAACCGCCGCCAACTCTAGATCATGAGTTGGATAGTTGACTTCATGCTTCTTCAATTGTCTTGAAGCATATGCAACTACTTTGCCATGTTGCATAAGTAACAAGCATCATTATAGATGACATAGCCACCGCTCCCCATAGGAATGACTAGGATTGGTGCCATTGTAAGCCTTCTCTTTAGCTCTTGAAAGCTTGCTTCACATGCTTGTGACCATATAAACTTCTCACCATTTCTTGTCAACTTGGTCATGGGAGAGGCAATCTTGAAAAAATCTTGGATAAACCTTCTGTAGTATCCAACAAGTCCCAAGAAACTTCGAATCTCAGTCACATTCTTGGACCTATTCCAATTCATCACCGCTTCAACCTTTGCTAGATCCACGGTCACTCCGTGTCTTGACACAATATGTCCTAGAAACATCACTTCTTCAAGACAAAATTCACACTTAGAAAATTTGACGTAGAGCCTATTTCTTCTCAAGGTTTCCAAAATGATGCGAAGATGCTCTCGGTGCTCTTCCGGGCTTGATGAGTAAATGAAGATATCATCCACAAATACGATCATGAACTTATCAAATGTGGACGGAAGACCCTATTCATCAAATCCATGAATGCAGCGGGCGCATTCGTTAGTCCAAAAGGCATAACCAAAAATTCGTAGTGTTCATACCTTGAACGAAATGCCATTTTGAGAACATCTTGCTCGGCTACCCTTAATTGGTAGTAGCCACTTCTTAGGTCGATCTTGGAGAAAACCGACGTCGATGCTAATTGATCAAAAAGATCATCGATTCTTGGAAGGGGGTACTTATTCTTCACTATGACTTTGTTGAGCATTCGGTAGTAGATGCACAACCTTAAAGAACCATCCTTCTTCTTGACGAAAAGTACCGGTGCGCCCCATAATGAGACGCTTGGCCTTATGAAACCCTTATCCAAAAGCTCTTGTAATTGAGTTTTCAATTCATGCATCTCCGCCGGAGCCATTCGGTAGGGCGGCTTCGAAATAGGCGCGGTACCTGGAAGTAGTTCAATATTGAACTCAACTTCCCTCCTTAGCGGCAATCCCGCAATGTCTTCCGAAAAGACGTCAGGATATTCTCTTACTACATCCAAGGATTCAAGTGTCTTAGATGGTGAATCCGTCTTGATGACACTTGCTAGAAATCATCTTGCTCCTTTCTTGATCATCTTACTTGTTTTGGTTGCTGAAATTAGCATCTTGACTTCCTTAGAGGGAATTCCTCTAATCATTGTGGGCTTTCCATGATGGTCACCTATAAAAAATTTCTTTTCCTTGCAATACATTAGAGCATCATTACAGGATAACCAATCAATTCTTAATATTACATCATAATCTATTATAGGAAGCAATATGAGATCACATGGAAAGTTCTTCTTATCTATTTCTATAGATACATTAGAAATATATCTCCTAGTAGCTATCATGCCGGTGGGAGTCACTACTTCTAGTTGACAATTTGTAACTAAAGGTCTTACTTCTAACATGCTAGTAAATGCATGGGAGATAAAGGAATGTGTTGCACCCGAATCGAAGAGAACATTGGCATAGTGTCCGGCAATTAGGATATTACCTTGGAACACATCATTGACTTGGGTGGCTTCATCAACTTCCATGGTGAACACTCTTGTCGGGGCCCTTGGCGGATCCATTGCCATCTTTCCTTTGTTGTGGTTGTCCCTATTCTTTTTCGGACAGTCCTTTATGTAGTGACCTACCTTCCCACATTGTAAGCATGTTCCGGCCATCATGCGGTATTCGTCGGAATGGTATATACGACAATGGGGGCATGCCCCTTTCCCTTGCTCCACTTACTTTGGTGAATGGTAAGGAACTTTCTTTGGGTTTTTTCCTTCAGACTTCTTGGTCATCTTTCCTTTAGCCTCTTGTCTCTCGTTGTATGTTCTTTCATGATCTGCGGCAAAATCCACCGTTTCTTTCATAGTGGTGCAGCGACCACTTCTCACCCAAGGTTGCAGTCCTGGTTTCAAGCCATTAATGAACCTCTTCGTTCTTCGGAGCTCATTCTCATTGAGCTCTCCATACTTTTCAAACCTCGAGAACATCTCCACGTACTCTCCTACAGTTATGTTTCCTTGAATGAGGTTGAGAAACTCATCCCTCTTCTTTTCCTTTACGTGGTCCGGGAAGAAACGAGCTTCGAATGCTTCCACGAAACTCTCCCATTCTACATTCTCTTCACTCTCATTGTTGGTCTTCAATAATGCTTTCCATCATGCCTTGGCCCGGCCACAAAGGCAATGCGTGACATACATCACTTTCCGATCTTCGGGGCACCCCATAACTCTAAGGATGTCCCCTACATCTTCGATTCAAGATTCTACCAATTCTGGATCTCCTACTCCATCATACTTTGAGGGCTGGAGTCTTAGGAACCTCTCAATGGAGTAATCCGGCTCATTACTTCGTTGGGCATTTTGGGCCGTCCGGATTAGACCATCAAGAAATGCATTCCTTTCATGCTCCTCATCAACGATTGCACATCTTTGAGGCATCTACATTCATATTCAAGATAAACATATAAACATCATTAGCATGAGCTAATCATACATAACATTTACCTTTAGGTTCGATGGCATCTCATAACGATTGCACATGGACTTCATACTTAGACATTACACTTAGACATTTTAGCCAACCATTAGCTTACACATCCTGAACCTACTACTTAAGAGCCAACACTAGGCTCTGATACCATATTGTAACGATCTCAAAATTTGGCCCTAATTTAAAACTTTGCTGAACCCTAAGCGACGTTACATTGATACAACATTGACCTAAATTCATAAACATTGCAGCGGAAACATAATAATAATGAACATAAACGATAGAATCATGAAAACAGCGGAAGACTTCATCATTAAAATCCAAGATAACAATACTAGCCTATGGACCCACATAGGCTCTAACATCAATACCCAACATATGATTCAAAATACATAAATGAGTCCAAATAAAAGAAAATGACTCAAAGGCCCATAAGTCATACATGATTAACTCTTCTAAGAGTTCATCATTATAACATAAAAGACTAAAAGATAACTTGGACCTTAGTCCACCAACCCATGTGCAACCTGTCCGTCATGAGGCCCTCGCTGCCGAACCTAAGCCTCATCCATACCTGCACGAATCCAAGGGGTGCAGAGGATTTCTTCCGTTAGAATATGTTGAGGCCCGTGCATGCTATGATTCTATGATAAAATCTCTACATGTCATGGCATATGCATATCATCATCATGGAACATAAATCATATGCATGCTATGAGCTACTTATGCACACTATATGGTATATGAACATATCATCATGGCAAGAAAAGATAACATGTAACATCGTCATCATTATATCAAAGCATATCATTACTTATCATTATGCTAAGGCATGTCATCATTCTTCTTACTTTACTTAACATCTTTGTTTCATAACATCTTATGACAATGGGGAACATACATTAGCATCCGATTGGAGTTACATCTTCATCTTTATGTCCCAAGTCATCTTTGGAAAGTAGATACATATTTGTAAGACATTACTTTCCACTTTACTTCATCTTTACATCTTCTATCTTTATTAAGATAGCTTATTATCTTGGTAATTGGGAAGACCATGTTGATTCGTAAGAACTTGGCTAGCTAGGCCGGGGTGATTGCCCCATATTTGGAAGGATTCTTCCCTAGGAATATGACACATTGGCTAGCATGTGTTAACTTTATTCCCCTTCACGATTACAATAAGACACCTTCACGTGAATCCATCTTTTACTTACATTCATCAATACATACATTCATTCATCACATGTTGCTTATTTTAACCATATTTAAGGTCATATATACTTCAAATCATACTATATGTGGACCTTCAATCATAGCTGATGCGTTTGATTTTGTAACAATAAAATTTGCTAGCAAGTGCACTAGTCGCTCAAGTAATATAGTAAAAAGGAGTAAGAGTGTCGAACCCACGAGGAATATTATTAATTCAATATCTGGATTTATAAATTAATAAGAGAGGAAAAACATGGATTTTTGGAAAGAGGTTTTATGAAAATAAAATAAATAAAATAAGATAAAGATAAGATAGTGGTGTTGAAGTTAGGCCTTAGGATGAAAATAGATCAAGATAAATATTTGAACCATAAAAGATAAATTCAATCTTTAAAGATGGATTAGAGTCTCCCTAAAGTAATCTAACATGATTAACTTGTGGTCTCCACGACTGGCATCCCTCAATCTAATCATATAGAACTATCTTAATTTAATAAGAATTGAAGTCTCCACGACTGGTACCCCCAAAATCATATTAAAATTAAGATGCATTAAATTGAATTCTCTAGACTATTAATCACTCCACAAACTGGTATAGATTAATAGACCACACAAACTTGATTCTCCACACACTAGTTATCAAATTTGTGCCAATTATTAATTCTAAATAAAATTAATTATAATTAGTATAATAAATTCTAAAATTAAACACTCCACAAACTGGCATAGCCTAATTCGGAAATTTAATTAACTAATATAAAAGCATTAAACACAATTAATAATTGATCAGAAAAGATTAAAACAAATAAAATGGGGTCCAAACATTTCCCTTCAATTAATAATCTCCTAAAATAATAATCCTAAAAACATGGAGTTCATCTTAGAAATTCTGGAGAGATAATAATAAAATAACAATAATAATCGAAAGAATTACACCCAAAATAGAAGTAGAGCTCTCGAATTGGGCAGACAGTCGGGCAGCCTCTCGGACTTGATCAGGATCGCGATCAACTTCCAGCCGTCGCACCTCTCTCCTCTTGGTCGTAGCCTGCAGAGCTCACGACTCGCCGTGGAAGAAACCTGAACTTCAGAGCACACATTGAAACGATGGATTCTTCACGTATTTATAGGGTGCGGACGGCCTTCAATTTGATCTCGGCCGTAACATCGTACGATTTACTTTAAATTTATAAGATAAACTCGGCCAAAGATAAATCATTTTATCATTACGCCCAAAGATAAATCTTTCTTATCTCTTTACTCCCTTAGAGTCTCGGTCGTAAGGAAAATATTTTATCTTTACTCCTTTCCATTACTCCCAAAAGATAAAAATCCTTTTATCTTTACGCCCAAACAATTTTATCTTTACACCTTCATATATCGGCCAAAACGGATGATTTCAATTGCCATTACTCCCTCCAAATCTCGGCCGTAAGGAATGAACTTATCTTGTTACGCCCAAAGATAAACTCGATTGATTGTTACACCCTTCATCTTCATGCCATTACGCCCTCCGAATTTCGGCCGTAAGGAAAGACTTCTCCTGTTACGCCCAAAAGATAAAAACATTTATCTTTACGCCTTCAAATGTTAGCCGTAACAAAGAATTAAATCTTGTTACTCCTTTTGAATCTCGGCCGTAACGACTTGGGTGTAAAGCCAAATCTCGGCCGTAAGAAATAATTTCTTTGAATTTCGGCCGAGATTCGAATTTTCCTGCAAATAATTATCAAAATATAGTTAATCCATCCACAATTAAAATATTTAGAGAATTTAATAATTAAAATTGATAAATCCGGAATTATGATTAGAAGTGACTAAAAATGATGCATGCCATGATCAAATTATAGAAAATTTCAGTAAAATAATTAACTAAAATATGTTATATTTTGCATGCATCAAACTCCCCCAAGCTTAAAGTCTTGCTTGTCCTCAAACAAAAATTCAAAGCAAGGCTCAAGAAAGTTCCATCATAGCCGCCACATTGTCAACTGATTAATTTTCTCATACAATTCTTCTGCACACCTACTATTTAGTATCTTATCATTTTCCATGCACTTAGCTTCATAGAGGTTCTGAATGCTACACAAATTTAAACAATCTCAAATCCAGCCTTGTGAAAAAATAAATTGTCTATCAAATAATAACATTAATATTGAACACATAAGTACTAATTGAGCTTAAAACTTCTTTTTCTTTTCATTTTTCAACTTTATTTTTAATCATTTAAAAGTTCTAATCTTCAAGCAGGATTGCACAAGGAAGTCCATGTAGCGGGCTTTGGACTGATGACTCCCAAACCAGATGGCCTTAGGGCACCAGGTGATAAAGCACCCCTCGAGTTTACTTGCCCGAACAACCAAGGTTCTGAATGAAGAGTTCGAACTTAGCCATGATTCAGTACTCCTGTGCTTCTCCATATTCCACAAGATGGTCCATGTAGCAGGTTTTCGATCGACAGATCCCAGAGCAGTTGCCCTTAGGTCGCCAGGCATGAACCCCTACGGATCTAATTACCCGAACACACCTTGGTTCCGGATAACACTTTTGTACCTACACATAACTTTATTCAACTTCTTTTTATTATTATTATTATTATTATTATTATTATTATTATTATTATTATTATTATTATTATTATTATTTGTTGGGGTTTAACTAACCCTTCTTTTTTATAAGCTCAAAAAGTACTTGATATGGTCAATAATAAGTCTACTATTATCAAGACTTAAAAGAAATAAAAAGGCATGAATATGATTTTGTCGTCTAGTCATTCATAATTCTACTTAGCATAGGCACATAGTCCATAAGTTTGATACTAAAATAGCAAGTGATAAGAAAGAAAAGCATTCAAATTTCATCAATTAATAACATGTCTTTGAACTTTTACTTAAAGATAATTAAAACAGTAAGACAAAAGTTAGTAAGATGGTAGCAAAAATAAATGCATGCAATGGTATTTTTTTTGAAAATTTTCAAAAATTTTTTTGGATTTTTTTTTTATAAATAGATGCAAACATAAGCAAAATAAAAAAGAAAGAAACATGCAATGCATGAAATGCAAACTCCCCCAAGCTTGAACCAGACACTGTCCTCAGTGTTAAGCCAGCAAAGGAAAGTGATACATACTCAATAAAAAGGAAAATTTAAAGAAACGAAAATAAAGAAAAGGGAAAAGACACAACCGGATTTATTATCGGTGGAGAGATGCTCGTAAGGTGACGACCGTGGTGATGGCAGCTGACGTCTCAGCCGTAAAGAGAAAAGCTCGGTCGGACATTGGCCGTAAGAGAGCGGCGGTGACGGCGTGGAAGCTTGGGCGTAATGGTGAGACTTCGGCCGTAACGAAGTCGGTGTGGAAGCTTGGCCGTAACGAATAGGTGGTGGCGCTGGTGTTCGGGCGTAAGGAGTGATGGCGTCAGCTCTTCGGCCGTAAAACAAAGTCGGCGTGGAAGCTTGGCCGTAGCGCACAAGGCGTAAGAGAGACTTCGGTCGTAAGGGCTTTTAGTCATGGAGACTTCGGCCGTAAGAAACAGAATGGAACAGAGGTTCGGCCGTAATGCACAGGGGGCGTAAGGATCGGCGGTGAGACTTGGAACTTCGGCCGTAAGAGATGAAGATCGGCCGTAAGAGTAAGAGCTTTGGAACTTCGGCCGTAAGGAACTGGCGCGGTGCTTTTGGTCTGCACAAACACGAGGTGTAAGAATTTATAGATACAATTACAGGCGTAAACTTACCTTTCCCTCATGATGCGCTGTGAAGGGTCACATCAAATTCAAGCAGCGTAGCGATCGGCCGATTCCAAGGTGATTTTTCCTTTCGCCTTGTCATGTCCGAGGTGAACCCGACGTGTTAATTCATGTATCGCTCGATCCACGTATCCGAAGAAATGATTAGTCGAGTTCCTCTCCGTGCACAAAAAGAAATATCGATTAGATGACTCCTTAAACTATTAATTAAAATGCCAATCAAATAACTAATTAAATAAAAATAATAAAATAAAAAAAAATTAACTTAATTAAAAAAAAATGTAAATTAGTAAAATATTTGGTTGTGATTAAATATTCAATTCGTCACTGCAACAACCAAGTGTCAGAAAAAAAAATTAAATAAAATGAAAAATTAACATCTGATCAGAATGTGTGACATATAAATTTATCCAAAGGATTAACTTAGTTGTGATTAGATTTTCACTTAAGTCCTGCAACAACTAATTTTCAGTAAGAGAGATAAAAGAATAAAATACAAATATATACAAGAAAAAAGAAATACAGATAATAGGTCATGAAGAAATAAGATTTTAACAAATAGAAAGTCTTTCGACCTTAAGAATTGAGAATTCATCATTAAAATTAATTTCCGAAAAGAATTTATCAGAAACCTAATTATGGCCGCCAAACGCACTACAAACCAATTCAAATGCCAAGTAAATCAAATAGATAATCATAAAATCAAGCACTCGTTCTGCCGTAAAACTTGGAAGAAATAACGATGATGTAACAAACGGCACAAAATGAATCAGAACTAATTTGCGTCCATAAAATTAATAATCAGACATTAGCAAAAATTATTTTCAGAGGGGAAATAAGATTAATCGGCCGCAATACAGAAATAGATTTACGACCGAAATTAGATTAGGAATCCGAGTCTCGTTCGGCCGCAAAAACCATAGAACAGTGTCAAAAGTGATTAATCAACGTGAAGGCGTAAAACTTGTTGGATTATGGCCGAAATAAAGTAGCAAGATGGTGTAAAAACAAATGTTCAGAAAATATCGACCGTAAAACTAGAGTAAGAAATAATTCTCGGCCGCAAAAGACATGCACAACAGGATTACCGAGACGAAAATCCAAGGCACAAAATGATTAACACGAGAGATTTAACCAACGTTCAAAGATGATTCAGAAATTTATCGGCCGCAAAACAATTTGATCGTGAAGTTTCAGCCGTAAAACTCATATTAAATTTGTCAGCCGCAAAATATAAGCAAAGACTTTTGCGGTGTAAAAGATTTTTCGAAATTATTAAAGCCGAAAGAGGTCAAATCAAAAAGGAATTCTCGGCCGTAAAAAGAAAACATGAGATAATGGATTATCAAAGATTAAATTCTCGTCTGCAAGCTTAATCAATCATATCACAAGAGAGAGAATTCAGTTCGATCTGGATGAAGTGAAATACCGGCCGTAAAATTGGATAAGAGTTTGTCAGTTAAAAGCTTACGGGCGTAAAAAAAAATCATAATCATTAAAGATGAAAAAGATCAAATCAATATTAAAAAGAGTTCTACGGTCGAAAAAGCAGGATTCATTCTCGGCCGTAAAAAAAATGAGATAAATGCTCGGCCGTAAAATAAATGAGATCAATTCTCGCCCGTAACAAACAATATAAAATATAAAGCCACTGAAATCAATGTTGCGACAGCAAAATTAAAAGTTTAGATGTCAGAAACGAAGCCGTAAAACCAGTAAAGCCGACAAACTAGATCTCGGTCGTAAAACCATAAGTTCACGTAATCTGAAAAATCCAGTCGACGTCAGAATTTAAGCCGAAAGTCAACAAATTTAAAGTTGTCGCGACCTTTATCTACAAAAGAAAAATATCGGCTCCAAAATAAACAAATCCCGAATTTTAGCATCACGAATCAGCCATCAGTAAATCAAATCCCAAAATCATAGCACTTAAGGTCGCCACTAACAAGCAGTAATCAGTTTAAATCATTTAGGAGAAGCATTAAAAATTCAGAAGTAACAAATCATAGGAAGGTGTAAAAAAAAAAATTCATGTCGGATGATCCATTACGGCCGAGACAAACTAAATCGCTTTGGCCAAAACAAAGTCAAATCAAAAGTTCAAACTATTATAATGTTACGGTCGAGAAGGAAAAAATCACAAATAAATTGGGGTCGTAAGATGGCGTAAAAAATAAATGTTCAGAAATTTTACGGTCGTAAAAAGAAAACATGAGATCAATTCTCGGCCGTAAAAAAAAAAATTAAATTGTCAGTTAAGATGAAGTCACATCGGCCGAGATAACACGAGGCCGTAAAGAAAAATAGGGTTTCGGCCGAAATAAAAATTGAATCATTACAGTCGAAAGTGAATTAAGTCAATTCCTTACGGTCGTAAAACAACGAAATCAGATCAAATCCATATGAAAAGTTCAAACAAAAATGTTACGGCCGAGAATGAAAACTGATTCGCATAGGGCGTAAAAATTTAAACCATCGATAAACCGGGCGTAACAAGGTCAAATCAATATCCATTACTCATGGCGTAAAACAACGTTCGGATAAAAATATTACGGCCGTAAAGATTGAAAGTTTAGAATTCAGAAATCATTCATTGCGAGGCCGTAAAATTAATAAAGCCGACACATCAAATTAAAGTCGTAAATCCATAAGTCGACAGTGTAATTCGGAAAATCCAATCGGCGTCGGATTTTAAACCGAAAGTAGATAAATAAAAAAAATGTTGTGACCTTTATCTGCAAAAGAAAAAAAATGTCAGTTTATTCACAAAAATAATTAAAACAATTAATACATATGCACAGAGAATTATTTACAATTTATTTACATCTCCTAATAATTCATAAAAATCAGAAATTAATTAATAAAATATTCCCCGGCAACGGCGCCAAAAACTTGATGCGTTTGATTTTGTAACAATAAAATTTGCTAGCAAGTGCACTAGTCGCTCAAGTAATATAGTAAAAAGGAGTAAGAGTGTCGAACCCACGAGGAATATTATTAATTCAATATCTGGATTTATAAATTAATAAGAGAGGAAAAACATGGATTTTTGGAAAGAGGTTTTATGAAAATAAAATAAATAAAATAAGATAAAGATAAGATAGTGGTGTTGAAGTTAGGCCTTAGGATGAAAATAGATCAAGATAAATATTTGAACCATAAAAGATAAATTCAATCTTTAAAGATGGATTAGAGTCTCCCTAAAGTAATCTAACATGATTAACTTGTGGTCTCCACGACTGGCATCCCTCAATCTAATCATATAGAACTATCTTAATTTAATAAGAATTGAAGTCTCCACGACTGGTACCCCCAAAATCATATTAAAATTAAGATGCATTAAATTGAATTCTCTAGACTATTAATCACTCCACAAACTGGTATAGATTAATAGACCACACAAACTTGATTCTCCATACACTAGTTATCAAATTTGTGTCAATTATTAATTCTAAATAAAATTAATTATAATTAGTATAATAAATTCTGAAATTAAACACTCCACAAACTGGCATAGCCTAATTCGGAAATTTAATTAACTAATATAAAAGCATTAAACACAATTAATAATTGATCAAAAAAGATTAAAACAAATAAAATGGGGTCCAAACATTTCCCTTCAATTAATAATCTCCTAAAATAATAATCCTAAAAACATGGAGTTCATCCTAGAAATTCTGGAGAGATAATAATAAAATAACAATAATAATCGAAAGAATTACACCCAAAATAGAAGTAGAGCTCTCGAATTGGGCAGACAGTCGGGCAACCTCTCGGACTTGATCAGGATCGCGATCAACTTCCAGCCGTCGCACCTCTCTCCTCTTGGTCGTAGCCTGCAGAGCTCACGACTCGCCGTGGAAGAAACCTGAACTTCAGAGCACACATTGAAACGATGGATTCTTCACGTATTTATAGGGTGCGGACGGCCTTCAATTTGATCTCGGCCGTAACATCGTACGGTTTACTTTAAATTTATAAGATAAACTCGGCCAAAGATAAATCTTTCTTATCTCTTTACTCCCTTAGAGTCTCGGCCGTAAGGAAAATATTTTATCTTTACTCCTTTCCATTACTCCCAAAAGATAAAAATCCTTTTATCTTTACGCCCAAACAATTTTATCTTTACACCTTCATATATCGGCCAAAACGGATGATTTCAATTGCCATTACTCCCTCCAAATCTCGGCCGTAAGGAATGAACTTATCTTGTTACGCCCAAAGATAAACTCGATTGATTGTTACACCATTCATCTTCATGCCATTACGCCCTCCGAATTTCGGCCGTAAGGAAAGACTTCTCCTGTTACGCCCAAAAGATAAAAACATTTATCTTTACGCCTTCAAATGTTAGCCGTAACAAAGAATTAAATCTTGTTACTCCTTTTGAATCTCGGCCGTAACGACTTGGGTGTAAAGCCAAATCTCGGCCGTAAGAAATAATTTCTTTGAATTTCGGCCGAGATTCGAATTTTCCTGCAAATAATTATCAAAATATAGTTAATCCATCCACAATTAAAATATTTAGAGAATTTAATAATTAAAATTGATAAATCCGGAATTATGATTAGAAGTGACTAAAAATGATGCATGCCATGATCAAATTATAGAAAATTTCAGTAAAATAATTAACTAAAATATGTTATATTTTGCATGCATCAATAGCCAATCAACTTTCAGAACAAACGACCATTTTGGATAACGGTCGACCATTGGAAGGGTATCGGTTGACCGATCGAATTATCGATCGACCGTTATGGTCCCTTCGGATGACCGAAATTAGACTTCGGTTCGTCCGCTAATCACAGAATGTGATACTCTTCTAAATCGAACGACCGTTGGAATAATGGTCGACCGCTACTGATCCTTTCGGAATCCGAAATGGATTTTCGGATCGTCCGCTAATCACAGAATGTTTCGAACATTTTGACTCCATACATCGGATGACCGTTTACAAATCGGTCGACCGATTCCTGACCTTCGGACGATCGAATTGCATCGTTCAGACGTCCGCTAATCATAGAATGTGATTGCCCCTCCAGAACGGTCGACCGATATGGAATCGATCGCCCGTTCTGGGGCGGTAGACACACGTTTTTCATGTTTTCTTTCCCAAGTCTTACATACATCATGATTTTGAGCTCATATTGACTTATACACATCACAAGAGGCATTCCTAACATTCTTGATACACTAAACATGATACAACATGCGGTTTCCAAATGACACATCTAATCATGCTAATCACACATATGAATGTACATGAACATTACACAATTCATAATAAGCTAACATAAGTCACAATGAGCATCATAGTTTTACACATGCTTAGCAATAGAACAGGAATCTAAAACATACATGAGATACATTTCGTGATTAGCAAAATGCATAGTAATCTATAAAACATGAATCACTAAATGCACATCCCCTAATCCTTCATCTAAGAACAAGGGTTGTTCTTAAGCCCTAATCCACACATCAAAGCATCATTATGATGAGATTGTGGTTTTGGATTCCCTCAACATACCTTAATAACAAGCCTAAACTTCTAATCTTCTTCCTCTAGCTTTAATCCTCTCTTTCTCCTTCCTCACCACTGTTCACGAGCTCAATATGGGCTGTTATAGTAAGACCATACGTGAGAGGGAGAGAATGGATTAAATGAAGAAGAAGACGAGAGCTACTTACTGTAGCTACAGTAGATCGAGCTACTGTAGCATTGGGGTCCTTCTTGTTGTTGCCGAGAGAGAAAGTGAGGATGGAGAGTGGGTTTCCTGTAGCTTGGGGGTTTTGCTTTTGAGGGTGCTTTCGGCTGTGAGGGGGATAGGAGAGAGTTTAGGGCATTAGTTTAATGACATTGGGAGGAGTGGGCTGTTGGGCCTCATGTGGCTGGGCTTCGGCCACCTGTGGGTGGCTTAAGTTCTTCTCTTTTTTTTTTTATTTTATAGCTGGTCCCAAGCCCTGATAAAGGAGGAGGGTTGTGTTAGGCCTCGACAGCCAGCGTAAAACCTTTTTGAATCTCATGAATATGGAGCAACGAATATATTGTATCAATGCTAGGTCGTTACTCGCTGTACAGCTCGGGTACAATGATAAGAGAGCAAGAGCCGCTGCATCCTCGCCTGAATGCAGTGTTACATGAGCAAGGGCTACCACACTCTAATGGACGGAGACGGTTAAAGAAGCTAGTTCATGAGACTAAGGTCAGATTAGGTTCTTGGAACATTGGGACGTTGAATGGAAAGCGCCTCGAGGTGGCACAAGTAATGGACCAACGTAAGATTAGTATCTTATGCTTGCAAGAAACTAGATGGGTAGGAGAGGAAAGTAAAGAGATTATATTAAATTGTTCCAAACTTTGGTACACAGGTAAGGTAAAGGGAAGGAATGGTGTTGGTATTATTGCGGATGCAGAATGGAGGAAGAATGTTGTGAAAGTTAAAATGATTGAGGATCAAATCATATCCGTAAAAGTAATTGTTGGAAAGGAGACTATGAACATTATTAGTGCATATGCACTCCAAGTAGAAGCAGAATCACATCTTAAGGAGAAGTTTTGTGCATATATGGAGGGTTTGATTGAAAGTATACCAACAACCGAGAAAGTTTATATTGGGGGAGACCTTAATGGACATGTTGGTAAAGAGGCAGGACCACATGTAAGGGTTCATGGTGGTTTTAGTTTTGGGGAGTTGAATGAGGAAGGATAAACTATTATTGATTTTTCTTTATCATATGACCTTAAGATTATCAACACTTGTTTTAGGAAGAGAGATGAACATTTAATCACATACAAAAGTGGAACTCATAGGTCTCAAATCGATTTTTTCTTGACAAGAAATACTGATAAAAGATGTTGTACTAATTGCTAAGTAATTCCTGAACATGAGGTGACTACACAACATAGATTGTTAGTTCTTGATATGCAAATGAAATGTACACTACAAGAAAAATGCGAATTACCGACGGTCCGAACCGTCGGTAATCAGCCCGAAAATCGTGATCGGCCGCCTGACGGGCCGATCCGGCCGCCTGGCGGCCGATCCGGCCGCTGGAGGCCGGAACCGGTCGCCTGGCTGTCGGATCCGAACGGTCACGGCCGGATCCGGCCGATGGCAGAGAGAGATGCCGGCGCCGGATCCGGCCAACAGCAGTGCGGGAGAGAGAGATACGCCGGTGCGAGAGAGGATCGCCGGCATCCGGCGTGGGAGGGTCGCTGGCGTCCGGCGCGCGGGAGAGGCCGATCTCACGGCGTAACCGACGTCCGGCGTCCGTGCTCGCGGCCGGGAGAGGGAGATAGGAGAGGAGGGAGAGAGAGAGGAGTGGAGGGAGTTGGGAGAGAGAAGAGGGAGGAGGAAAAATATATAAAGGAAAAAATTTGGAAAGAAAGCGGAAAAAAGGAAAAAAAAGCGCGGGATAACGAAATTTTAATTACCGACGGTTTCGGCCGTCGAAAACATAAATAATAAAAATTTTTATTTTATTTAGTTATATATAATATTTATTTTTTTTTATTTTACCGACGGTTTGAACCGACGGTCAAATCCGTCGGTAGTTGCGACGATTTGGATATCCGTCGGAAATTGCGGCGGATTTACCGACGGTTATGACCTTCGGAAATTGCGGCGGATTTTACGACGGATGGATATCCGTCGAAAATATCGACGTTCTTAGCCGTCAAAAAATTAAATAATAATATAACCAATTATATAATTAATTTTTTTTATTTCCGACGGTCAAAATCGTCGGTAATTACGACGGTTTGGATATCCGTCGGTAATTGCGACGGATTTACCGACGGTTACGACCTTCGGAAATTGCGGCGGATTTTGCGACGGATGGATATCCGTCGAAAATATCGACGTTCCTAACCGTCGAAAAATTAAATAATAATATAACCAATTATATAATTAATTTTTTTTATTTCCGACGGTCAAAACCGTCGAAAAATCTGTCGAAAAAATTTAATAATAATATTAAAAATACATAATTTAATTTTTTTTATTTCTGACGGTCATAACCATCGGAAAAGTCGTCGAAAATTATGACGGATGGTTATCCGTCGAAAATATCGACGTTCCTAATTGTCGAAAAATTAAATAATAATATAAATTATTTCAGACGGTCATAACCGTTGAAAAATTCGTCGAAAACAGAACCTTCGAAAAATCCGTTGCAAATAGCGACGAATTTAGAACCGTCGAAAATTATTCGTCGGAAAATCGCGATTTTCTTGTAGTGGTATAAAACCAAAATCTCGAATAGTTTTTTATCGAAAGATCAAGTGGTGACAGTTAAAGGGAGAGAAGCGAGAGACTTTTAAAAGTAAGTTATTAGAGGAAAGTGTGTGAGTTAGAAGGAGATGCTAGTATCATGTGGGAGAATGTGGCAAAAAAGGTTGAAATGGTTGCTAAAGCCATTTTAGGATAATCAAAAGATTTTGGACAACGAGATAATGAGACTTGGTGGTGAAATGAGGAGGTTCAAGAAAAGATGCTTAATAAGAAGAATTATTTCAATGCGATACACTTGGACAATAGTTCTGACAATTGGAAAAAGTATCATTTGGCAAAAAGGAAGGCTAAGAAGGCAGTTAGTGATGCTCGTGCTAAAGCATATGAGGGGTTTTATAAGGAGTTAGTGACAAAGGCTGGTGAACAAAGGATTTACAAGATTGCAAGGAATAAAGAAAAGGAGTCGAGAGATTTGGATCAAGTAAAATGCATAAAAAATGAAGTTGGCAATGTTTTAGTTACTGAGGGAGATATTAAGAACAGATGGGAAGAGTATTTCTATAAGCTATTTAATGATGGATGTGAAGGTTCCCGTTGTGATTTGGAGGACTTGACAGTTAGCGAATGTGGGCTTAATATGTATTTTTATCGTAGAATTAGAGACTCAGAGGTCAGCGAAGCTCTTAAAAAAATGAAGAATGGTAAAGCCGTTGGACCGGATGGTATACCGATTGAAGTTTGGAAATGTTTAGGAGAAAAATGTGTGCTGTGATTATGTAAACTATTTAATAAGATTTTACGATCGAAAAAAATGTCTGATGATTGAAGATTAAGTACATTAGTTCCTATTTACAAAAATAAATGAGATATTCAGAATTGTGCAAATTATAGAGGGATTAAACTTATGAGTCACACAATGAAATTATGGAAAAAAATGATTGACCATAGATTGAGAATGGAGACTAGTATTTCTGAGAGACAATTTGGGTTCATGCCAGGAAGATCCAGTACAGAGGCGATTTATTTACTAAGGAGGATGATGGAGAAGTATCGAAGTAGGAGAAGAGACTTACATATGGCTTTCATTGACTTAGAGAAGGCGTATAATCAGGTACCAAAGGATGTACTTTGAAAAGTCTTGCAAAAGAAGAGGGTGAGTGTTGTC
Organism: Pontederia crassipes; assembly: GCA_030549335.1. Classification (NCBI taxonomy): domain Eukaryota; kingdom Viridiplantae; phylum Streptophyta; class Magnoliopsida; order Commelinales; family Pontederiaceae; genus Pontederia; species Pontederia crassipes. The sequence goes on along the minus strand of CM060189.1, from coordinate 24,649,588 downwards.
TATATTAAGGTAATACAAGATATGTACAATGGGGCATTGACTAGGATTAGGACACTCGAAGATGAGACAAATGAATTTCCTATAGGAATTGGCCTACATCAAGGATAAGCTTTAAGCTCGTATCTATTTAACTTAGTTATCGATGTTATAACCGAGAGTATCACAGAGAAGGTACATAAGTACATGTTATTTACGGATGATATAGTACTTTTAGCGGATTCAAGATAAGAGATTAATACAAAATTGGAAATATGAAGAAATACGTTGGAGTCAAAAGGTTTTCGTTTAAGTAGGAATAAAACAGAATATATGCATAGCAATTTCACAAATAAATAACTTAGAGACGATTTGAAAGTTGGGCTAAGGGAGGATATAATTGCTCAAGTGACAAAGTTTAAATATTTAGGATCAATTGTAAGACAAGATGGTGAGATTGATGACGATGTTAATCATAGAATTCAAGATGGTTGATGTAAGTGGAAGAAAGCCGCTGGAGTTCTTTGTGATAGAAAAGTACTCAATAAAGTTAAAGAAAAATTTTATCGTACTGCTATAAGACCGACAGTATTATATGGTAGTGAATGTTGGGCTATGAAGGAACAACATGAACGTAAAGTGTGGGTAGCTGAAATGATGATGTTGTGAGTCGGAGTGGCTCCTGTTAGTGAGAAAATGATAGAGAATCGTTTGATATGGTTTGGTCATGTTCAGAGAAGACCATTAGATGCGCCAGTAAGAAGAGTAAATCAAATAATCTGAAGTCCGATTAAAAGAGGGAGAGGGAGGCCAAGGCGGACACTTGACGAACTAATAGAGCAAGATCTATTGGTAAATAATATATCGAAAGGTTTGGTAACTAATAGAGCGGAATGACGTCGTATGATCCATATAGCCGACCCCACCTAATGGGATAAGGCTTTATTATTGTTGTTGTTTTCACATCAAGATATTACACTATGAGTGTGATTGAAACAGTGAGGTAACCTGGCTGACGTGCCTCATCAAAGCTGACAGACAAGTTGCAGCCAAATTTGGTGGCCGAGCTCTGAACTTTTGTACCATCTTTCGTTTCTTTTCTCCCTATCGAGCCGTTGTGCACAACTCAACTGCATTCTAGGTATCAGTCCGAGAATTTGTTCGTGTACTAGTCAAAGTTCCATGTATATAACCATCCACATGTACTCCAGAAAAGGTTCTGTTGAAACAGTTCAGATCTCCTGAGATGAAAGCAACATCATACATGTGTAACAGATAATAACGTATAGCCTCTGTTAACTACTATGACACAGAGAAGTATATTAACAGCATATATGAGTATGTTATGATTGAAATAAAACCTTAATTCAACATAAAACGACCCTTTCTTTGAAAAAGAATTGACTAAACATTGAAATTGTCATCTAATATATAGAATCCAGGGAAATATGGGAGCCCTTTTTGCAGGCATAGACGTTACTGGCTCAAGACAAGAATGCGATTGTCCAGGTGCCAACTGCATTAATACATCAGAAAGTTTGAGATTAAGCAAGTACACAGATGAGTTGGGCATAGGATGATCAGAGAGGAACCAAAGTCCTTGGTGGCCCAAACTGTTGAACTATACACGTTAATCTGAGCACTGGTGGGAGTCTTCTTTGGATTGATTGGGAAGACGAACACATTCTGACAGGAATCCTACTGCTGAGAGATGTCTGCAGTGAACGACAAATGGGCCCTGAGGACGAATCAGTTCACACGATCCCGCCAAACGGACCGACATCCAGGCACAGAGAGCCTTACCCACGCCAACAAAGTAGTGGAAATTGTATGTAGACGTGTTTGTTGGTTTGGCTTGCAGACTCATTTTGTTGCAGAGCCAGGTAATGATATGGGCACAAACGATGGCATGTTCTGAAAGTATGCGTAGACAAGCCTTTTACTTATTTAATTTTGTCTATTTGAAATGCGCAGCATATCATCGCTTAAATCAAATTAGCATATTTTGAGAACAGAGTTCAATTTTCGTCGATAGAACTTATGTCACTTTTTAAATTTTAAAATGATAATTTCTTTCTTTGTATTTGACCCATGGACCTACTTTTATAAAAGAAAAAAATGATCATATGTGTATTTTTTGCAACGAAAAAGATGGAGTGTACTTTTACATGGCAGAAACGGGCAATTTAAACTGATTCTATAAGTTATATAATTTGGTAGTACAAAACAGGCTAGGATAAGATATCTATGAAAAGCAAAAGTAACTTTTACATGTCTCTAGTCAAATATCGATTAATTTACACAAATGTCTCTCAGCCTTGCATTTTATCTCAACTTACATTACACATGTCCAACTTTGTCTTGCTTTCCAGCATAATTATATGCTGGAGTGCTCTTTCGCATCACAAAGAATAATATAAAAATATACGAAGCAACAAAAACATGATATAACAAAAATAAAAAGTGGTCTCTCCGCGATTAAGAGATCCCGTTCCCCTCCCTTTGTCACACCTCTGCAACAAAGACGGAGGAGATCACTGGTGCCGTCTCCGACTGTGAGACACCATTTATGTAAAATAAAAAAGAAAAACAAGCTGATTCAAAAACATTGTCGCTCATGAGAAGCTTTATTTGCCAAGCTTCAAAACCGCTCAAATATCTCTTCTTGAAAGAAACTACAGTAAATTTTTTTGAAGAGAAACTACAGTAATTTTATACAAAATAAACGCACATATGGCAGGTTATGAGGTGACCAAACTGCATCATCAAAGGTTTTAGCAACTCTACATTCCAAATGGTTAAGTCATCAATGGTAAGTTAGCAAAATGAAGAAGCATGGATAGGAGACTGATAAATCAGGAAACACATTAGAGTCCAGTGAATTTGATGAAGTCCACTGCACAGTGCAAAGTCATTGAAGACAAAATAGAAAAGAAATATATTAGATGGACTAAGGTAACTCCATTCACATTAAGATAATATTTCAAAAAAAAAAGGATAAAATTTCAACTTGCTTGAAGAAAATACAAAGATGGTATTTAGATATTACAGTGTCCCACTGACATTAACTGACAACAAATAAGTAAATAGCTGAAAATTTGAAAATTAGGAGGTGGACACTTACACTACCTCTGAGGTGCTCCATCCTGCATGTAATGGCTCAATCACAGCACACCACTCTATCCTGTAACTAAAAACCTATTGGTGGAAGACATGTCTTGAACAACATTTTCACGAGTTTTCTTTCTGAAATATGTGTGTAAAGGATGCGGATTATTATCACAACTCTAATGTTAAAAAATCATGCCCTAGAGTAACATGAAGTTACAAAGGTTTTGAAGTTACTCGAGAAATGCATGCTGCTAATTTGTCCAAATTGTGGGATGGTGATTACAGTGGTCTGTTAATTCTCACTTGTAAATACTCTTTAATGTAATCATATTATATCATTTTAATAAAGCAGGATGTCTAAAAACCCAGGTAGACATCTTTTTTCACCTAAAAAAATTGAGTTTTGAAGTTTGCGAGCTTTAGGCATAAGGTTATCTTTCTCAGATCTTCTCTAGCTAATCATGGTTATTTATGCTGAAAGTGAAATAGCTTATCAAGGCAAAAGTTTTTCCATTAACAAGCTTTTACAAGGACAAAGCTATTTCATTTGCATGTTTATATATTTTATGTAGGCAAATACTAAGAAGTATAAATCTCTTTGAGGTTAACAAGTTTGGGCGAAGATAGATTTCTTTTTTGAAACTAAGTTCGAAGGTAGTTGGTTGAGAATAAATGAAGAAATGTACCTTCAGAAAAAAAAATGAAGAAATGTCAAGATAAGGAAATATCTTGAGAGTCGGAAACACCTCTGGCAGAATTAGAATTCTTTATTTTCCCTGATTCAACTCGAAATCCTTGAAACTCATAACATTGCTGAAAACAAATGAACCTCAGCAAGAGTGAAGTAATCATGGAGAAAATAAATGACTAAGTTGTCGATGGTGCAAAGTTCTTATAATTCAATAATCTTCATGAAATCATGCCTTAATATTGCTTCATATAAATAAGAAATAAGGTAACCCATATGATCAAAATACCAACCAACATAAAGTGTGCATAATTTACAAATATAGTTATCAAGAGAAAAAATTTCATAACACTCACACTCCATAGGGACAACAAGGTTAATTGATCTTGTAAATATGATTCTGTCAACATATAACATCTAGAAGAAAAAGAAACAAGGCCCACAAGTTTCAGATGATTCTAATGAATCGGCCCACAATTTGTAGCTGAAAATGACTGATCGAAGGTTTTTTTTTTATGAAAAGATAATTGATTCATTACTTAAGTGACTTCCAAAGAATGATCGAAGGTTAGAAGTTGATATGGAAGATTACTTAAGATGAGTACGAAAAATGGCAAACCCATAATAATAGGCATAGATAAGCATACATTATTAAGCTTAAAGAAAGAAGCAACCCTAGAGATTTTACATATAAAATCTTCTTATCGTATTCTGAAGTTCTAACAAAATCACAAGGTGAGAATACATTTATTGATGATACTGAGTTGTTTTCTGCGATCAAAGAAACAGGTGGGCGAGGTTTTAATTGAACAAGACTACCTTGGTTGGGCATTGATATCCCTAAGTTGCTAAAGTGCATTAGTTTCTTGAGCTTATAGACCTCAACCTTTCAACTAGAAGACAACAACGAAACATAGTCATATTATTCAATCACTTCATTGTAGAGCCAATTTTAATTACTAACACAGAACTATCTAGAGAAGTAAATAATGTACACCTACAATGGCGAAGAAACAAATAAAGGAGGGTTTTTCTTTTTTTTCTCATAATAATCAACGACATTTCGGATCTGTCAAAGGAAACATTCCTCATCTCCACAAGGCTTGACCTTTCGAACAGCGCCCTAACAGCATCCACCTCCGCCCTGGCATCCACGGTAAGCACGATTATGCCGTCCCACCGCACGGTCCGCTCGAGTTCGGACACGAATCTCGCTGGGAACAGGGCGCCGCTGACACCGGCACTGAATCCCAGGTCGAAGGTGCTATCGGAGAAGGACAGATTGTGCGGGTCGGCGCGGCGGACGAGCTGGGGGAAGTCGAGGACGTCGACGCCGGTGACGTCTTGAATGCCGGACTCCTGGAGGGCCGCGACCTCGTGTCCGGCGCCGGCGTAGACGCAGAGGACGCGGGAAGAGTTGGAGATGACGCGGACCGATGCAGAGGGAAGGCGGCGGAGGGATGCGAAGAGGGTGGCAAAAGCGCCAACTCGGCGGGGCCAGGAGCCCGAGGAACGGAGGCGGGTGAAGCGCTTGTCTGGGGGAAGGACCTCCCGGGAGAAAGCCTCGCAGGAGGAGCGAGGGAATCGACCCGCGGAGAGGGTTACGGCGGGGTGGGGTTGAGAGGAGGAGGGGGATATGGGGCCGGAGGAGTTGGAGCAGTTGAAGAAGAGGTAGAGAAGGGAGACCGTGGCAACGACGGCGAGACCCAGCGACGCCCGATTCAGGAACTGCTCCACGTTCTTCTCCATTTCCAGTGTTTTTCTCGCCGAGATTCGAAAAAGCCTTCACTTTTCTATTTGATTTGTTTAAAATTAAGGGATTTGATAAATACCAAAAGAAATGGAGTGGTCTCATACGATGTAAAATATTTTTGTTGAAAGGTACTTAGCTTGGAATAAACTTAATTAAATTAATTAAGCTTCAAATTAGTTGGGACTCATAAATTGATCTCTTTAACATCGCGTGAATTAAATTGTTGACACACTAACCATCTCAAAAAATAGATTTGATAAGTATTCTAGAAGTTAAAACAGGTAAGCTCAAAATATTTTCTAATAATTTAATTTGATTTTATAGATTGCGTAGCGTGGATTGTCCACGTTGATAAATAAAAGAGTATCCATCCGTATTGTCATTTTTCATATTTGCCTTATGAATCTTAGATCGATATTAAATAAAATATAGCAAATTAAATAGCATTATTATTCTTCATAATATAAGTTCATTATTATTATGGTTAATGGTAGCTTACTGTTTATTAATATATAAATATTAGTTATCATAATTATTATGAATAATCTTTTTATATCATTAACTTTATTTTATAAAAAATGTTTATTATTTATTTTATATATTCAATAAAGTTTACATTATTAATATGTAGAAAGGGTGTGGTAGTTTATTTGTGCGTAATAAATCATGCATTATTAGTCCTTCAATGTCAAAAAAATCAGTGTAAAAAAAAGGAAGATGAATAACACAGAAATTAAAAATATTTCGTGAGCGGCAGGATTCGAACCTGCGCGGGCAGAGCCCACATGATTTCTAGTCATGCCCGATAACCACTCCGGCACGCTCACAGTGTTTTGTTCAATGTTATTTTTTATATCAGTTTAATCATGGATGCAATGCACGAAAAAAAAGATACATGCACATGCATCCGTGCCGACATGAAATTAAATTGAATTCAAATAATAATAATAATAATATAAATATGTATACATATACCAATTAATTCAGCAGTCAGCTTTGAGGAATGCGCAGCATTTGATTGTGCAGACAGCCTTGTTGTGTGTAGCCTGTAGATTCCTCGTGTTCCCTTTTTTTTTCTTATCTTGTCGGATCTCATTAAGATTCCTTTTTGTTGGTCGTATGATAGATTTAGTGTTTATTTAATTGGAAGGAACGACTCGGAGTTCTTCGTATCAATAAACGCAAATAAGTGATCTCCGTCATAATACATTGGAAATCCATATATTTCAAACTTCTTGTGTCAATGAATTGTATGGCAACGTGAGAAAATTTGATATGCAGATCCCTTAGTCGTTTCTTACGCACCATGTCTTATCAGTTCAAGTTGAATTTTCTTATTTCGTAACACCTTTCATGCTCTGCATCCCTCTTACTGCTGATATTATTGTTCAATGCTCAATCCAACGAATTCACCTGAAGAACACAAAGATATCTGATCCGATGGATGTAACCTGAACTTAACGCGACGCAGCAAAATAAGACAACTTGAACAGACGACGTTGAAAGTTTTATCATATCTTTTATATTTCACATTGATAGTTAAGTACATTGTTTGTGTATCTTAACAACAAAAATATATCTGAAACAAAAGTAGAGGAAGGGAGCTTTATGATTTCTCATCGTCGCTTCTGCGCCGGGTGATGCGGATGTAGCAGAAGACCGCCACAGCAGCCGCCGTAGCAAAGCTTCCAAGGATCACTTCGGCGCCGATGATGGACTTGCTGTGCGACCTGTGCTTCAGATGATGCAGCGACTTCGTCGGCGCACCTGCTAGTCCTGACGGTTCAGCAACGCTCAGGTGAACCTGCTCAGAGGCTGCCGGTGGCTGGGCCACAATGTGCAAGTCGAGCTCCGAACTCTCGCCGTCGAGGATGACCCGCGAAAATGGCCGCGCCGCCGTCGCGAAAACTGCTACCAGATCAGCAAGGACCAGACAGACTAGAAGTATGCGTGCCATCAGAGTTTATTGCACTGAGCAGGGCTGCAACTGCAGGTTTCTTATTAAGCTGATCCCAAGGTCTGCAGGATGAATACAGCTTATAAGTACTGAACACTCTTTCCCCGGAGGTTTGAATGGCTTCTGAGCTCTTTATAATGCTAAGTTCACGAGGCTAGAGATTATAATATATGTATGGAACATGTGAATGGGATTTGCATGGATGGAAGTAGTTTCTTCAATTTTGGATGTACTATGCCTTGCTAGCTGGATTAAGTGTTTATTTTATGATCAGGAACAGAAGCCATCACAGCTGTTCCTCCATAAAATGACAAGAGCCATATATTTTGCTTGATTAAAGAATGATAATTGTTTCTTTCATGCATGGTGAGTAACACTACATCTGTATCCAATGAGAAAGGCAAGGGAGATTACAGAGGGAAGGAAGATTCTTAGAAGCCAAATGCTGAGCAGAATTCTCTTCTTAATTTGTCCAAAAGATGTGGGATAGATAGAATCAACATGTTTGAAGGATACATGCCTGCCTCCAAAGACGAGTCAAAATACAAAAGTAACTATTATACGTAATTATGCAAAACGCAGATGAAGTCATCGATCATCAGAACATGTAGAGGACAACATCACTCCAATAAGTTTGGTAGATGAGGATCTAATAGATTTATGGACGCACACTGTACAATCTGACACCCATCTCTTCGAGTTGAATGGAACATAATGAGATCTGATTCATGTTAAAGAAGGAACTAGATCTACTGACTATAATTAGGTCGCGAGAACATTTAATTGACATGTCTTTCTGATGGGAAACAGAGTAAGTATTTCTATGTTCGTGTGCAGATACCGTACACCAAAGTCATTCTTGCCTCTTACATTTTGTCTCTTTTGTTTTCAGATGAAGCATCGTCCACAAATATTTAAACAAAATATCGGAAGTAACAAAGGAATCTCTTGTCTGCCGTCTCCTGGCATTGCAAATAAAATTATCAGAAACAGAAGCTTCTAAGCATGTAAATGTGGAATCTTTCTGGGCTTCTGTCGCTCGCGGGTCATCCTCCCGTGCAAGCTTTTTTTTTCTCCTTAAATGTCCGATTTGCTTGCTACGCGTGTTCCTTCTTTTTTGTATTGATGTGGCCAGAAGGAACACTTAAATTGGTATTTGGTAGCGTCAAGATGACCGACAGACAAGATCGAGAGTATTATTTGATTGTTTCACCTAATTTGCAGAGAAATGATACCAGATGCCCACTGAAGTAACCAATTTGGATCTTAAAAGTGTATATGATTGATGACAGTGGATCCTGGAACTAATATCATCATATGTTGTTATGTCCTCTATCATCCTCAAGGAAGTCCACAAAGTTTATAATAATTCTTGAAGTCAGACGTTCTCACACGATATGGAATAGGTCATGTGATGACCGAAAAAGACTTCATCATATACTTTTGAATTGATTTTTTTTCCTATGATAGCATTTTCTTATATGATAAAACACACATTTTCACTTTGATAAATATATTATAACAGAATCTCATTAAAAGAACTAATAATCCAAAATACATAATGACTTAAAAGCATTTCAAGTTTGAGCCTTTATCGTATCTCAAAGTTCAACATAAAAGATGATATCATTCAACATATAAAGGTTCCTAGTCATGTGCAATTATAATTGAACTACACAATAAAAATGATAGAGCATCGGTAATAAGTAAAACAATAATAAACAATGAATCAATATCCAATAAGCTTTGATGTCATTTCTTCTCATCAAAGCAGTAACTTAAGATATTCAATTAAGCCATATAATGATGAGTTCTTGTCGTATGGATCAAACAAGTATACACAATGACATGATAGAATTGCATAATCAATAAAATTATAAATAATCTTTGTACAGATATTGTGTAAGCCTTTAGGATGGTTTGGTACGAGATAATCTAAATAGATTATCAGTTATTTTATTTAAAATTCTCAAGGTCCACCACATTATTTCTTTTGGTTGTGATTACCGATAATTTTAATTGCTCTAGTAATCTTAATTATCACATCACTGATAATTTAAGTAGCAGGCAGGGGAGGTTTCTTTCCATATTACCAGCTGATGGGAACGTATTTTGACGAAAATATTCATTCAATTAAAATTTTATTTTAAATATTTTATTAATAAATAAATATCATTTAACTTCATCTTTTTTATTATTCGAAATCTTTTACAAATAACTCTTGATTTTGTCTCCTCTTATAGTCTTATATATATATTCACTTTTCTATTTATAATAATATGTTATTAAAATTTAATATAAGTTTTAAGGGTATTTTGATAATTTTGTCACTATTCATTTTGACTATTATTTATATTATCAGTACTTACCAAATACTGTAATGTAATATTATCGGTAAGTTAAATAGTAATAATCTATCTAAGTGGTGATCTAAATTATTGGTTAATTAAATTGATAATACGCCAAACGACCCCTTATGGCATTTTGGTGATAACAATTATTATGCTTTTGATAATAATAATCAATGGATAGATATCCTTTATTTGATATTATATCAATGAGACCATATTCTTTCTTTGACAGTAATATTCATAAATTGGTCTTCTTTATAATTCAATAACAGTATCACATCAGTCCTGGTTCTTTGATAGCAATAATCTTTTGTCCGGGTTTTACACTTCGGTCCGGTCTCGAATTCAACTCAGTCCAGATTTCATACAATCTAGGCCGGGCAGTACAGAGCCCGGGCCATGTTCTACCATCGATGGAAAAACGCATTTCGACGTGATTTTTTTATCATCATAACTATACCATACGATGTTCAATCGATGCATAATTCATATTTCTAGATTTTTGGTACAAAGGAGAAGGAAATATGGTTCCACATCATGAAAAATCGACGACGACATAATAGGGATTCTCCTTACGTACTTAAAGTTGACTGAAAAACCTACACTCCTTTTGTTAAAAACTACATGAACGCTGAAATTTTGTCAACTATTACTCTCCGTCCATGTCTCAAAATTTGCATTCACCATTTAAAAGATCTTCTTGCATATGTCGGCTTCAAAATCAACCGTTGTGTGCTCTCTGGACGCTTCAATTTGTGTGAAAACGAAGGGTAAATAGGGCTTGTGATGTAGAAATTTTGTTTGGATAAAGAGGGTTTCCAACCACCCCTTTAATGTTTATTTACAGTTGTTGACTATGATTTTTTTGGACTCTTTTAGAACTAATCTTGGCCATTCATCACTAATTAATCATCACATAATTTCTTAGATTTAATTAAATATGAATTAACTTAATATTTCCATAAATATCTCCATAACAATTTCACATCTTCTCAAACTCTCTTTTCCTTTCCAACTCCCCCCATAATTTTCATCAATTTTGGAATTAAATAATTCCATAACATTAAATAATTATTTTCCAGATCTCATTAATGAATAAATTATTCATTTATTTATTTACCAAAAATTGAGGTTGTTGCAGGAACTATCATTCAAGTGTATGATTATAAGATGATAAGGATATAAGGCTCGATCTTTCAGATGTATGAGTTCGTTTATTGATGTGTAAAATATATTAGCAAAATAAATCTACTAGAAAATTTATTAGTCGCTCAAGTAATATAATAAAAAAAAAGTAAGAGCTATCGAACTCATGAGAAATAATTGTTAATTAATTATCTAATTTTATAAATCAATAAGAGAGAAAATATAGTTTTGTAATTATAAATGAAAATACTAAAAATAAGATAATAATAATGCAATAATATGATTAGGTCTTAGAAAAATAAATTAAGGATAAATATGTGAACTAAAAAAGATAAACTTAATCTTTGAAGATATATTATAATAAAAAAAAAGTAAGAGCTATCGAACTCATGAGAAATAATTGTTAATTAATTATCTAATTTTATAAATCAATAAGAGAGAAAATATAGTTTTGTAATTATAAATGAAAATACTACAAATAAGATAATAATAATGTAATAATATGATTAGGTCTTAGAAAAATAAATTAAGGATAAATATGTGAATAAAAAAGATAAACTTAATCTTTGAAGATATATTAGAGTCATCCCAAATTATTAATCAAACAAGATCAAATTGTAGTCTCCACAAACTGATATCTTAAATTATTAATGCATGTAAATTAAATTATCTTAAATTAATCAAAAGTGAAGTCTCCACAAATTGACATATCATTAAATCATATTAAAATTAAGAAATATTAAATTGAATTTCCTAAACTATCAGTCACTCCATAAATTAGTATAGATCAATATATTATATGACACATTAGTTATCAAATTTATATTAATTTTTAATTTTAAAAAAATAGTATCACATGAACTCAAAAATAAACAATCCATAAATTGATGTAATCTAACTCAGAAATTCATCTAGCCAATTCAAAAGCACTACGCACAACTAGTAATTGATAAAAAGATATTAAAATGATTAAAATTAAGTTCACAATATTTCTTCAATTAAAAATATCCTAGATAAATAGCTTGATAATAATGGAATTTGTTTAGAAATTTTGGAGAGACAATAAAATAAAATAATATAATTGGAGGAATTAAACCCAAAGATAGTTTGAAAGAGCTATTGATCACTATAAGAAAATGTCAAATAGCGACGCAAAGAAGAAGATGTTATTGTGATGCTATTGAATCTCTGGAAAATATAGCGTCTCTTTAGCGTCTAAGTAGTGTCGACAACACGCAACGTTAGTAATCAGTAGCTAATAGCGTTGCAATAGAGCCAAAGCATAGGAAGACACTACTAGCGTCAAGAGTTAAACTCAAAGATAGTTTGAAAGAGCTATTGATATTGCGGGATCATTAGAATTCATGAACTTTATTAGAGCCACAGATGCACATCCGGTTGTCACACTCTTCCTCTCTCCTCTTGGTCGTAGGTTCCAATGCTTCAACTCACGGTGGTGAAAATCAAGATTTCAAGGCACACCTTGCTTCGATAGCTTCAACATGCATTTATAGTGCAAAAGGGCTTCATGCCAATCATGGTCAATAAAATGGCAAACTTTAAATCTAGCCGTGATATAGTTTCTTTTAGCCTAGATAAAATTTTCAACTTTGTCATGCTTTCTTTTAATCCAATCAAATAATGACACGTCGGTAAGCTACATCACTGTTGGTTGCAAGATCAAATGACTTCCATGCAAATAAATTTGAATGTGGAATACATTAGTCATCGAATAGAATGCAACGATGTATCAATTGACATCAATAGCTTTCTTGCGGCGGCCGCGAGTCATAGTTTTTAAAAGTTTTGTCTCCCAAATTTAGTGGTTGCTGAAACTCCTATCTATACAAGGAAAAATAGTGACTTGACTTGTTGATCCACATTCCCGACTTGAGATGGGGAAATCACAACTTACAAATTTGCTTCTGAAAGCAAAAGTAACCAGAAGTCCTTATATTTTGAATAGTCTTGCATTGTCGTTAACATCCTCGCACCTTGTCTTATAATTTGTTGAAATTTGTTTCTTGTTGTATATTAATTAAAATTTAGGTTAATCCATCCAATATTATAATATTTAAAGAAGTACAAATTGAAATTAAGTAAATACGAATTTACAATTAAAATTGATTGAAAATAGTATATGTCATGATCAAATTATAAAAAAATAATCAAAATATACTACTAAAATATGTTATATTTTACATGCATCAAATTATTCCAAACACAGTCTTGCTTGTCCTCAAGTAAAATTAAAAGTAAGGCTCGAGAAGTAGGGGATTCATTCATAGTCTGCTTAGCTAACTACTTTTCTCTCACTATTCTTTTATACACTTATAATTTAACATCTCGTCACTTTCCATGCCCTTAGTTTTGAAGTTTTGAATGCTAAACACTTTTAAATAATTTAAAGTCCAATCTTATGCAATAAATAAATATTCTATCTAATAATAACATTACTGTTGAATACATAATGTTGATTGAGTACTTTATGCTATTTCACTAAAGCACATCAATTTTTATTTTATAAATTATAGTCTTCAAACATGTTGCACAAGGAAGTTTGTGTAATGGACTTTCAATTGATGTCTTCTAAATCAGATGATCTTAGGACAATAAGTGTTGAAGCACCTATCAGGATTACTTGTTCAAACATTTTAGGTTCTGGATGAATATTTCGAACTTAAATAGTAATTCATTACCCATATACTTCTCAATATTGAACAAGGTGATCCTTATACTAGACCTTCAATTAATATATCTCATAGTCATTGTCCTTAAGTCATGAGATATGAATCCCTATGAACCTAATTATTCGAATACATCCATATTTTGGATAACACATTTATATTTTTACATAACTTTATTCAAGCATTTTTTTTTCAAGTCAATTTGATTTTTCACTTTTACATAATAACATATTTTTCCGATTAGTTTAATAAGTACTTAATATGTTTAATAAAAGACTACTACTATCAAGATTAACAAAAAATAAAAGGAATAGACATTAATGAGATATTGTAGTCTAGATATCCATAATTTTACTTAGCATGATAGATAGTCCATGAGTTAAATGATGATGGGAAAGAAAAGTATTCAAAATTCATTAGTAAACAAAATATCTTTGAAATGTTACTTAAGAGAATTAAAATAGTAAAACATAAATTAATAAGATTAACAAAAATGCATGCAATGATATTTTTGAAAAAAATTCATTTTTTAATTTTTGATATAGTTGCAAACATAAGCAACTAAAAGAAAAATACATTATGACTTGCATGAAATACAAACTCCCCAAGCTTGAATCAAACACTATCTCAATTGTTAAGTCCAACAAGAAAAAGAAAGATAAATGACTCAATAAAAGAAAAAGAAAATATATAGAAAAGGAAAAACATAACCGAATCTATTATCTACGCAGACACGAAAGCGGACCATGGCCGAAACTTCCCTGGCACATGTGGTATAGTGCATGTACCTCATAATGCATATTCTTTATCTTTTAATGACAAAAAAAGTTCTTGATCGTATTACTTATTAATGACAAAATGGTATTAACTAATAATGATATTTTCTTTTTAAAAAAGTCATCTCTGGAACTCATGAATACTTTAATGCACAAATAAGTTTATCCCAAAGATAGTAAAGCCTTTCTTTATTTCAAACACTATGCATAGTGATTGAATAAAAAAATAATAATAAACGCTACCAAGTATATCACTTTTTCAACAAATGTAATAAATGAGCATATAAAGAAGTTTGAGTGTTCGGTCTCTCTCGATAGGCAATTTAGTGAGGCATTGGTTTTTCAATATATAATTAGGTCATCCTAGAGGTGGACAAACATGTGGACCGCTCGACCCAATCCGAACTAGCCCAAGCTCATTCCAAGCATGACCGTCAAGCCTAGGCCAAATCATGTCTGGATGCCCAACGACACTATAGGCACGATGAATTCGAACCTGCCCACAACATGGAGGGACATGTTTTTTTTATTTTTTTCACTTTTTTCAAAATTAATTTGGAGCATGAATCCAAATTTTTTTCAAATTCTTAATCATAATGATTTGTCTGCCAGTAGATTGTCAAACCAGCTTTTAAATTTTGAATGGTGGTCACTGTCACGTGTGAATTAGCACAATGGATCGTGATGTACGAGGTCAGGGGCATGACACCACACTACACAATATTCACGATATGTTACGACTTCTCACGATGGGTTACATGAATCATAGTGTAACGAGTGATGACATTGAGCATCTCGTGACCTATTAGGTCTCGCTACTCGCACCAAAGCCAATTTGATCGTGAAAGAGAATAACGACCCGCTACCATGCTCAGGGCTCACAAAATATCACGTCAAATGCCCTTTTCACAATTGTGATGGTGAATCACGACCCGTTAGGTTCAAAGTTATAGATGAAGGTAATGTTGGTGATCTACGCTTGTGCAGCAATGCTTTTTCGTATGGTGAATCACGACCTGTTATGACTTGGACCGGGTTAAAAAGTTAGAAAAAAAAAAGATCGAACGCACGACCATGTCAGGCAGGGCTAGCACGGCCCAGCCCGATTTTAAAATGGATTTGATCGACTGGGGTCCGACAGGCACATTTGTCCACCTTTATGTTAGCCTTTGTATGCTATGCATTTTCTCCGGGATTTCACTTTAGGACTGTGTTGAAAATATTTAAGACTGGATTCAATTACTCGATTGAATCTCCAAATACTCGGGTCTCATTGTCATTTCGTACACACCATTATTGCGAGATGAGCTATATTAGTCATAAATCAAGAATTTTCTTCTACGAATCAGAGACTTAACATTGCTATCACAAGAGTTGAAAAACCTACATAATATATAGCTTAGACAGAATTTTTCCAAGAAAGGATATAATGAAAGACTACGCGGACATATAAATTTAAAACTATTTATTCCAAAAAAAATACGGAAACAAAAACAACAATTGGATGAGAGAATGCAATTGCATTATAAGGTCGCAATTGAACAGATCGAACAAGTTCAAATCATATTATTATAGAAAATATAACGTATTTTAGTGTGGCCGATTTTTTTTCATATAATTCATAAAACACTAGTTTTCTGGAAGCTTCTTGTTCATATCTCTCATCGATCGAAATAGAAATAAATAACATAAATAGAATAAAACACAAAGAAGTTATTTCAATATTTATACACAACCCACGTGCTGAGCTCCACAAATTTTTTGTACATTCAAATGTCTCTTCTATTAAGAAGACCTCCCGACCGTAAAGCTTATCCAGGAGATGTTTTTTTATTTGCATTCACGACTTTTAGATAGAATAGCACCTTTTGATGAGAGATATGAATAAGAAGTTTCGAGAAAACTAGTATTTTCTAAATTATATGAAGCCAGTAAACAAACAAAAAATCCATGAGCATTTGATCGATCGATAGAAATACTCCAACGCTACACATTTGTCATATATATTCCATATATCACAGTAGATAAATATCATATTCATGGAATACGATTCACTTTCAATTACTCAATAGAAAATGAGACCGTTGGTTTTCTGACTTTATCGAGAAAGATTACTTTTTTTAGGCCAAGAGGTTGATAGCGAGATCTCGAATCAACTTGTTGGTCTCATGGTATATCATGGCCATTTAGATACCATTCTTTAATTAATACAGGGTAATACCATAATAGCTCTCTAGATTATATGATTGATATAAAAATAATACTTTTACATTTCAGCTTGTAAAATTGAAAATAAAGATAAATAAATTATTTTTAAGGCTCCATTTGTTTTGCTATTAACTGCCTTTTAGTAAGAGAAACGGAAACTTTTTTATTTAAGAAAACAAATATAAATTCTGAATTAGTTAATTTATAAATACAACATGAAGAAAAAAATAGGATATAGGATTTGTTCGTGCAGTACATCTTTTTATTTAAGAAAACAAGAAACGGTTACATCGGATGAACTATCAAATGCATGAAGATGTATTTTGGAATGTTAACGTCCAAAATTTTAATTGATTGGTGCCCGGAAAATATTTCGTGATGATGTAGTAGAAGTGTCAGTGTTCATGAAATTGTGACAAATAGTGTTCTTGCCTATTAACAATTTAATTGCTTGTTTTCGTTGTTTAACATGTTGTAACTCTCATTTTGTACTAAACTGTAAGATTTTCTTTTCCCAGTGTTACAAGAAGGACCACTATAGCAGAAAATTAAAATAAGAAAAGATGGAAAAAGATAATTGTGTTCTTCACCAAACTTGGTTAGTTCCAAATAAAAGGATCCAAATAACTCCACCAAGATATTAGTTAATGTTGAATAATTAGCATCAACCTTAACTGTAATTGTGGGAGAGCTCAACAATCTCCTGCAGTTGTTTTCTCAAATTGGAGATGTGAATCTCTCGATCCTCTTTTACCTGCAAAGGACTAAGAGTCTAAGACCACTGGTTAAGTAACAAAAACAAATTTGTATGATAATTAATTAATTAATTAATTTTTCAGCCAGAAAATTAACCTACCTCAATGCTGAAAGTAGTCTCAAAGAAACCAGAGAAGGAGACACAGTTTGCACTATTCACTTGGGCATTAACAGCTTTCAGGGCTTCCAGCATCTTGGTGAATTTGCCTTGCTTATTTCTGCAGGTTGTCTTGATCTGGTACTTATGTCTTCCCACAGCATCTATTTCAACCTTTCCCTGCATTTTTGTATTTGCATGGAATTTACTAAGCAGCAAATAAAATCGTTCATATGTATCTTAGTTGTACTTGAATTGAGTTCAGAGAAATACAGAAATATACCTGAAGTTGGAGGGTTGTTGCAGGAGATATTGATCCCATGCTTGATGCACTTCCCAATTGCCTTTCACCACTGTCCTCTGGTTCTTCGAGCTCTTTCTGCAGGTTAAAAATCTCCTGCTGCAGACTCTTGATGTAATTCATTGCATCTACCAGAGTTGATTCCTTGCTCATCTATATATAAAACAATCTCATTATGGGAATCATAAGGAGATTTATTATGATATATAGTTCTGACCAGTGATGCGAATTCTAGCAAGCTTTGTTTCTTTCTGTTTTGCAAAATAGCTCAAGTTGGAAATGTAACGAAAAAAAAACTACATTAATGTTTATATGAAACCAGGAATTGTTAACTTTTTTTCTATGTCGAATGAGATAGAAACCACTAATGAGTTTGCCTCGAAGAATCACATTACTGAAGCAACATAAACCGTGTAAATATAACAGAGAGAAGAGTTTGCCTTCGTTATCTTGGGGACGAGAGCTCTGAGCTCCAAAAGCTTGCCATTGAGCTTGGTCCTCCTCCTCCTCTCTGCCTCCAGGTTCTTGGACTTGAATCTCTTCTGCGGCGCCTCCTCAGCCTCGAAGAAGTCGTTGCCGCAGTCGTCGAGCAGCGAGTCCACGAAATCCATCGGGTCGGCCTCTGCGGCCACTTCCGAGATGGCACAGTCTCTGTGGAAGCGCAGCATGAGTGTGTGCTAATTCCTAGGACCATGCAAGGGCAACTAATAACTAGCTGGTAGCAAGGTCTACTGAAACTATATGCATGTTCTGGCTGGTTATGAAACAAAGGTTTATACTTTATATTCATGTGGGGTGCAAAAGGGATCGAGGGATCCCATTAATTTATTTGGGGGAAATGTACGATGTTATTATTCCTTTCTGCTGTGTGTAACTTCAATAAAGAGAATAATTAGTGGGAGGAGATCTTTTTTGTGCTTATTGGTCACGTACATTGCACTGCTTGTGGTATCTCAAGTTTGCCTGAGGAGGCATTGGCAAAGTTGTGGCATGTCTTGGAGAGCCTCTTTTTTTGTTGGAGGGAATAGGATTAGCTAGAAAAGGTTCTGAGATGGGTAGTTCATGAAGTACATGTGCAGGATGAGAGAGAGAGAGAGAGAGAGAGAGTCATGCTAAACGATTATATCGCAGTCAAGATTGCATAATTTGTTCTTCACATTTTTATTCAGCATCTCATTCGTGACAAAGTTCAAAGTGGAGGATATCACATCTAATTAGGGATGTTACAAATATTATAATGTGTCAATAATGTGATTGCATAATTTTGGTCAAAGCATAGAGGTCCAACACCAATGGGGGTTACATTATAATAATTCTAAATCGTGAGAATTGAACTTTATTATTAAATTGAGTAATTCCATTATAAAAGATCTCTTTCATTATAGTACTGTAAATTAGAAGTTCTAATAACCAAATCTGTAATTTATAGGTGATTCTTTGTTTTATTTATATTATTATTATTTAATTAGTAAGATTAAAATAAAATCTTAATTATTAATCATACTTATGAGAATAATAATTTTATTCATTTATTATACTAGTGTAGGAACCCACGATGTGCGGATAGGATAAATAATCATAATTTGTGTAAATAATCATATTTTCTATATTTTTCATTTAAAATAAATAATTTAATTATAAACTTTATAAATAATTAAACATTTATAATATATATATGTATGATTAATGTCTATATTCATTAATTTAATTTCATTACATACATCTTTTTTGTTTTAGAATAATTATTATAATGTTAACATGACTATGAACAACATTTAAATTTTGAATTTATTATTTTGTCATCGAATTCTTTTTATCATAACTTTAAAATTTTAAATAAAAAAATCTGTCTTTTTAACACAAAAAATAGTATTTAGGTAACTTTAAAAATCTAAGAACTTCTCGGGAATAAAATTATCTTTTCTACATATTTATTTGAATTTGGAATAATTATGTAGTATAATATTATTTTGTCTATGATTGACTTTTTATATTTTAAATTGCAATCCAAAGCCAGATCCTTGACGAAAAAATAGTGGCGGTGATGCTATATTAAGAAGACATTTTGTCTAATTATCCATTTATTATTTCTAAAATCTAAGCACTTAGTGGTTATTTGTAGTTACCAAACAACTACTAATAATATATACAATGAATTGGACCTTTGCAGTCAAGTTTGATAAAGTTAAAGAATAAAAAATGTTACTTCTAAAGTCATGAATATTACGAAATATGCTGTACATTAATATAAAGAATCGGTCAAATAATTTTGCATGTGACATCAATTATATTAATAATATATTATCTTAAATAGCACCTTATAATTAATTGCAGTATTTGTTTACAACCTATTCTGCCACCATTACTTTTTTTATCTCTTTCTTTACAACATATTCTGCCACATTATCTTTTTATCTCTTTCTTGTTAACATCCACCACCTGAAGAAAGATTTTATATGTTGCAATTTTTTATTTTGTTGGAATAGTGCCCTTTTGGGCACATGGGTCGCACATACGCGCGGCCCATTAGAACGAGACGCATGCCTGCGCAGACACATCATCATACGCGTGATGGACGCGCATGATGCGTTCTGCCTAACTTGTCGCCCAAGTCTCCCCACCCTATAAAAGGGGACCCATAGCATAGGTCCCAAACACACTTTCGCAGAGGTTCGTCCAGAGTACTTGTGCTGTGACAAAGAGTTCCGTTTCCCAGAGGTTCGGTTCCCGATCCCGAGGTGCAAGTGCGTTCGTCAAGAGTTCATAGGAAAGCCCTGACGATCCGCTTTCGCTGCAAGAAGTATTCCGCAACCTCTAAAATTTATATCTGTTATAAATTTCGACATTGGTATCATAGCTTTTTTAGGTTTTTCTCGAACTCGTGATTGCGCCGAAAAATAATATTTTTTATTATTTGGGATATGCGCACCTCAGTTGTATGACCACAACCAAGTGACAAAATAGAGTTTATCATCACAAATATATTATGGATGAACCTAGACCATAATATATTTTTCGGATTTATTTTAATATTTTTTTGGTGAAATTTTTGGATTTTTTTTGCATATGTTGCAGGAAAAAAAAAAAGAAAACTGTTCCAGCAAGTACACGGCCCACTGGAATGCCCAATTTGGGTGCAAAAGAGTTGCACATATGAGAAGTGGCAATTGGGCTGGTTGAGAGACCCAATAAATAGTTTTTTTCTTTTCTGATTTTCGCCAGTTTTTTAAAATAATCCGAAAATAGAAAATATCTATTATAAAATCTCGAAAAATCAGGAAAAATTTGTTATTTCCTCAGAAATTTTTCTGTAATATTGCATGCAATTTAATGTTATAAAAAATCATTTATTGATTTAAAGTATTAAATTAAATGATTAGATTTGCATGTCAATAAATGTGTTATCATGCAGGAAATAAATATCTTCGTTTATGAAATATTTATTTCTGTGATTAAAATTTTGACTATGTGTTAAAATCAAATTGGTATGTCCAATCTTGTTAAGCATGATACTTTGCCTTGAATTTCAAATTGATTTGAAATTGATTAAATTAAAATTAATTCCTTTTGTGAGAATTAATTAAGATGGCGATATTAATTTTGGCCATGTGCTGAAATACATGTTTCATGCAAAGTCTATGATAAAATAATTAGTTGGTCTAATTATACAAACTATAGGTAATTAAAGAATACATGAAACATAGGTAGTTCTTTTGTAGGACTAAGGCACCTTGAGATTCAAATATTGTCACAATAACCAACGTCTTTCTGTTGAGTGGTGCGTGACCCGAAATGCATGTATAGAAAGATTTCGGAGAACTGGCCTGGTGCATGGTCAACGCAGTCTCCAGAAATAGGGTTGATGTGTGATAGTTGGAGCACAATTTTTTCTAATGTGATGTCGAGGCGAAAGATAGTGCACGATTATTTAATTGGCACCCCTCGGGAAAGAGCTCCCATTGCACTAGTCCTAATTGTCCTTGTCATATTAGAAATAATTTGGTGCATCACACGAAATAAATTTCGGTGATTTTGAATTATAAGTTGATTCAAAATTGATAGAGTAGAAAATTTTTAATTATGTGTTGATTCAAAATTCAATCATTTAGATAAAATTTTGTCGCATTGTTAAAATAATGAATAATAATATTTCTTGGAGATAGTGGGAGATGAGTGGGAGTCCAACAACCTCCCGATGTCACTACTTCATTAATATTGTTATTTCATTTTTTTATGTTGTTTGCGGACAAAATTAAAACATGCATAATACTGATTTCTCCAATTTTTTTGTGATCAAACTAGACCATGGGTTCCAAAATAATAATTGCTGACCTGAACAAGAATGAGAAGCTCAATGGCGACAATTATGATATTTGACACCGTAAGGTCCAATATCTTCTAGAAGAACAAGAGGTCTTGGAGACCATTAACCATGTTGTCACTGAACCTGCACCCGGGAATAATGCCCAACGCCAGAGGGACATGGAGGCCTATCAGGCCTGGACCAAAAAGAATCGTATTGCTCGCATTACGTTGCTGAGCACGATGAATAACTCCTTACTGTGCGAATTCGAAGTCTGTAAGACAGCATTCGAAATATGGATGGCGCTCCGCAATAAGTATGGGGTTACTACGACCACCAAGCGCCAGATGCTCACAGTCAAGTTTGACTCTTATCGGAAGCGACCAAATCATACAATGAGGGAGCATATTCAGGAGATGTCTAACATGATCCGTGAACTCAAAAGTGCGGGACAAGTGCTCGATGACGAGCAACAGGTGCAAGCTCTGATTCGCTCTCTTCCAAAAGTTGGGAACATATGCGTTGTAATTTGATGCACAACGAATGTGTCAAAACTTTTGACCAAGCTGCTCGCCATATTAAAATGGAGGATGATGCCCTACAAGCCATGAATCAAACCTCTGAAGCATTAGTTGCTGACAATGGTGGACAAAGAGTTGGTTCCCAATCCAAGAGAAAAAGGTCGCATAAGTCGCAACCAAATAATAAGAGCGGAAATGCTGGACAAAAGAAAGCCCAAGGCCACCAGTACAAACGTGGAAAACGTGGCGGCAAAGTAGACATGAATAAAGTAAAGTGCTACAATTGTAGCAAACGTGGTCACTTTGCTCGTGATTGCACTGAGCCAAAGAAAGTTTGTCCTAACCACAATTCTTTTTCTTATGTCTCAAGTTGTGCCTTAATTGCTGAAACTTATCCTTCGTGGATTGCAGATTCAGAAGCCACCGACCATGTAGTGAGAGATCGCGGGGTCTTCATGGAATTTCATCGAATAAGTGCGGGAAGCAAATGGATTTACGTTGGAAACAACGAAAGAGTTGAAGTTAAAGGCATTGGATCGTGCAAGTTAGAACTTCGCAACGGTCAAATACTTTACCTTCACGACGTTCTATATGCTCCAACTTTTAGACGAAATTTACTTTCTGTGTCATCATTAGACAAACTTGATTATGTAATAAGTTTCCAGAGGAAACAAATGACAATATTCCTCTATGCAATGGTTTTTTCAATAATGGTTTCTATGTTTTGAATATAGCATCTGTTGCTAATAGTTGTTCTTTTATATCATCTGTTGATGTGAATGATAGTGCTAACATTTGGCATACCAGACTAGGACATATTGGTCAAGATCGAATGAATAGGCTTGCTAGAGAAGGCCTCTTGAGGTCTCTCGCAAAAGTTGATCTTCCAACATGTGAGGAATGTCTAGCTGGTAAGAAAACATGAACACCATTTGGTATGGGAAAATGCACCGAGTACCCATTATAATTAATCCATTCGGACATATGTGGTTCGATGAATGTTCACGCAAGACACGGTTTCTCTTATTTCATCACATTTATTGATGATTATTCACGTTACGGTGTTGTATACTTGATTTCTCATAAATTTAAAGTATTGGATTATTTTGTACGATTCATGAACATGGCAAAGAATCAAGTAGATCGTAAGATTAAAGCCTTGCGAACTGACCGTGGACGTGAATATCTCTCTAACTTATTCAAAACGTTATGTGATGAAAAAGGTATAGTTATGCAACTAACAGTACCGACAACTCCACAATAAAATGGTGTTGCGGAAAGACGGAATCGTACCTTATTTGATATGGTCCGATCCATGATGGCGCAAGCTAATCTCCCAATTTCGTATTGGGGAGATGCGTTATTGACTGCAGTCTACATTTTAAAATCGTGTACCATCGAAATTCGTTTCTACCACACCTTATGAATTTTGGACAGGTCGAAAGCCTAACCTTAGTTATTTGCGCCCTTGGGGTTGCGCAGCTTATGTTCTAAATAACTCTCATAAGTATGGAAAGTTGGGTCCTAGAGGGCAAAAATGTATCTTTATAAGATACTGTGAAACTTCTAAGGGCTATATATTCATAGGAGAAAGAGAAGATGATACGATAACGGAAATCGAAAGTAGAGATGTGACATTCATAGAGAACGAATTTCCTAAGCAAGATGAGATAGACAAGGGATTTCTCATAGATGTAGCGGATGGTCCTGAGTTGACGGCTCAAGCGGATCAACCAGTTGAGGAGTTAGTCTCATCTATCCCACAGCTTGATCCGAGTGGGAGAGATTCACAACCGTCAACTGAGGATCAACCTGAAGGTTCTCTTCGACGGAATACTAGAAAACATGTTCCGCGCCGACGTTTTGAAATCGAAGGGTTGCATGAACATGGACCACATGAGGTCAACATAGTAAGTCTGGAAGATGAACTTGAGACAAAATCTATCAAAGAAGCTCTCTTGTCCCCTGCTAAGGAAAAATGGATTAAGGCAATGGAGGAAGAGTTAGGGTCCATGCAGAAAAATCAAGTCTGGGATTTGGTTGATCTCCCGCCAGACCGTAAGGCAATTGAGAACAAATGCGTTCTCAAAATTAAACGTGGCGAGGATGGATCAATTGAGAGATATAAAGTTCGTCTAGTGGCGAAAGGTTTCACCCAATCTGCGGGTGTTGACTATGAAGAAACTTTTGCACCAATTGTAAGGTTTGCTTCAATTCGCCTAATATTGGCTATAGTCGCACATATGGACTTAGAATTACATCACATTGATGTAAAAACTGCATTTCTCAATGAAAAACTAGATGAGGAAATTTACATGGAGCAACCTCAAGGCTTCATTGTAAAAGGAGAAGAGCGCAAAGTTTGCAAGCTGCGCTGGTCCATTTATGGACTCAAATAATTATCTAAACAGTGGTATCTGAAATTTCATCAGTCAATCATTTCGTACGGTTTTAATATAATTGATGAAGATCATTGTGTGTATGTTCATAAGTCCGAAGATAATTTTGCTATCTTGACGTTATATATCGACGACATTCTAATAGCTGAGAATAATAGAGACTATCTCATTACCATTAAGCAATGGTTGTCATCCATGTTTGAGATGAAGGACATGGGTGAAATAGCATACATATTGGGTGTGAAAATCTAACGCGACCGTTCCAAATGACTCCTTGCCTTGTCGCAGGAATCATATATAAAAAAAAGTTTTGGAACGATTATGCATGGATGGCTGTAAATCCATTGACACTCCTATTATGAAAGGCGATGTTTTAAGCTTGGACATGTGCCCAAAAACTCCAGAGGAACAAAAGAAAATGTCCAATATTCCTTATGCGAGTGTGGTCGGCAGCCTGATGTACGCTATGATGTGTACTCTGCCGGACATATATTTTATCGTGGGTCTAGTTAGTCGATATTAGGCTAATCCAGGACGCCAACACTGGAAGGCGGTGAAGAGAATCATGAAATAACTCAAGGGTACTGCAGATCTTGCACTGTGCTATCATGGAGGAAGTCTACAACTTGTTGGATTCACCGATGTCGATTGGGCTGGTGACGTTGATGAACGTAAATCCACATCTGAATACATTTTCTTGCTCAGCAATGGTGCTATTACTTGGAGTAGCAAGAAATAAGATTATGTGACACTGTCAACTATGGAGGCTGAATTCATAGCTTGTTCAGTGGCAGTACAAGAGGCCTTATGGCTTAAGAGATTCCTTCAAAATCTGAGGATTTCTGAGAATGCAATGAAGAAAATGATTCTCTACTATGACAATCAAGTAGTCATAGCTTATGTGAAGGACGAGAAATATCATTGCAAAGGAAAGCATATCGACACAAAGTACAAATTTATACAAAATCAAGAAGTCAAAAAGAAGATTTCAGTTGAGTACATATCAACGCACAAAATGGTTGCTGATCCGTTCACCAAGTCATTGCCAAGAGAGGCATTCTTAAGACATGTAAATGCTTTAGGACTGCGTAGATTATAAATGTAACGATTTACTCAAATTTTTCAATGAATAAAAGATTATTTTTCTTGATAAATTCATTGTTGTGAAGTTTGTTATGCATGTGAAAAGTATGTCGCTCAGGTCTAGATTTGTTCACTCACACGAACAAATGTTTTCGGCGCTCACGAAGATAGCGAGCGGAATGAACTATGTGAGTCATAGTGTGATTTAACATGGGTTTTAGTAACTCATTGTCGCCTGATTTAGAGAGAGAGGCCAGATGTGAGATTCAAATTTGGCGCTATTGATTAGCGAGCAATTTGAAAACTCGGGTCAGGCGCTAAAAGTTAGCGACTGGATTTAAGTCTGTGCGGTATGTAATTAAACAGAGCTAGACATACGCTCCTTCAGTGGGAGTCTCCATCGCAGTACTTGTGTTTAGTACCAAGTATGCAAAGTCGACCTAGAGAGACATGATGAATTGATTAGTTCAATGGTCATCATGGTGTGAGTCTCTGACAGATGTTTCATCTGTACGTGTCCTTAGACTCTTGACTATGTCTTAAGGAAAGGAATTAGTGCTTGCTACTTTAGCATGGTACTCAAAGGTGAAAAGTAAAGTAGCTTGACGAGCCATGTCTAGAAAAGCAGCTAGTTCACTACTAAAAGACATGAGGACGAGAGAAAGAATTGTTATGAGCTGCATAAAGCTTTCGCATACAATTGGCCAACTAATTTTTTGAAAATAGCGTATGTGAAAGATAGTTACCGCGGAGCAAGACATGTGTTATCTTAGCTATGCTGCAAGATAGATCTAGGGCATAACGAGTTATATTATTTGAGCATTTGTTGGCTCATATGTGAGCTATCATGAATTTTTAACGGGCATGACATACGCTCTAAAGATAGTTGAGCGATTGAACCTAAACATGTATCTTTCTAGCTCCTATAAAGAAGCGTGCTTGTACTCGTGGGTCGCATGGCACATTTACAAATTCTAGATAAACGAAAGTACAATGCCCAATGCGGGCAAGTGGGAGATTATTGGAATACTACCCTTTTGGGCACATGGGTCGCACATACGCGCGGCCCATTAGGACGAGGCGCATGCCTGCGCAGACACATCATCATACGCGTGATGGACGCGTGTGATGCGTTCTGCCTAACTTGTCGCCCAAGTCTCCCCACCCTATAAAAGGGGACCCATAGCATATGTCCCAAACACACTTTCGCAGAGGTTTGTCCAGAGTACTTGTGCTGTGGCAAAGAGTTCTGTTTTCCAGATGTTCGGTTCCCAATCCCGAGGTGCAAGTGCGTTCGTCAAGAGTTCGCGAAAAAACCCTGACGATCCACTTCCGCTGCAAGAGGTATTTCGCAACCTCTAAAATTTATATCTGTTATAAATTTCGATATTTGGCCAATTGTATGCGAAAGCTTTATGCAGCTCATAACAGTTCTTTCTCTCGTCCTCATGTCTTTTAGTAGTGAACTAGCTGTTTTCCTAGACATGACTCATCAGGCTACTTTATTTTTCACCTTTGAGTACCATGCTAAAGTAGCAAGCACTAATTCATTTCCTTAAGACATAGTCAAGAGTCTAAGGGCACGTGCAGATAAAACATCTGTCAGATATATATATATATATATATATATATATATATATATATATATATATATATATATATATATATATATATCACATGAGCACTCATCGACCAATATGGAATTAACTCGTATGAATGGAATTTTTTATCGGACTTGTTACAAAACTTATCACGTAGATTAATAGAGTGGATCTAAAGTATATTTGCATTGCATGTGATATAGAAAGTAGGTTAATCATATCATTACAATATCTTGTTGAGAAGAGAACTATGTTTGCTTTATTTTCTAACTTAATATGGATGATTGTACAAAGCATATTAATATTCTAATCATAATCAACTTATGAAAGAAAATTTTGGGGTATAAAAATCTAAGAAAGAACTATGATAATATAATACTTAAGAAAAATACAATAGAAAGAAGAATAATTAGCAAAAATATCTAAAGAGTAAGAAAATAAAATTTACAGAATATATAAATTTTGTTGGGATTCTAATGCTATAATATTAAGCGAGAAACAAAATTACTATAGAATATATATATAACAAATATGAAAATGTTGCAAATTTAAATCCAAAGAAATAAATTATGTAGACTAAAATAATAAATTGTCGGTGACAAAAAAAACTTTGAGTTGTCAATGGTTGAATTTTCACGTCATATAATTTATCACAATAGGACCACATTGTAATTGATATCACCTAATAAATAATGCCAATTTCTAAATAATGCACGAACCTAAAAAAAGTCAAAAAGAACATTATCAAACAAAAATAATTCAAATATAGATAAATTTGTAATTAAGAAGAGTGAGTAATTAATTGCGCTATTTGAAATAAAAGACACTCAAAAGCAATGAATCTATCGTATGGAAATGAGCAAAACTAAATAAATTTTACCACTGTGATATCTTCATACAACAAAATTGATCAGAGTCTTTGGATGGAAGCACGACATTGCTTTGAATTGATCTTTTTAGTTGAGGTGCTTGCCTTCGTGCTCCATGGATTGAAGCACTATATATGTGAGTGGTTATATATTACTTAGTGGTTATATATTACTTTTATTGTCCACTACTCCAATAACTAGCTAACTTATGTGGGTGGTTATTGATAACATAGGAAGTTGCTTATGTTTTATAATAAAGATGATATATTAATTTGCAATATATATATATATATATATATGGCAGGTGATATCAAATGAAAAAAATCTAAAGTAGAGAAAAATTGTGAGTCAAGTTAGTTTATCATAGGTATTTATAAAATAACATTATATCTTAAGAATTATGAGATAAAAACGGTTGCTTAAATAAGATAACCACCATCAAGTAATTTTTGCAATTACTAAATAATTATATATATTGTGTTTAATTAATTTCAATTATCTAGAAGCATGTTAAATTAAAATTAAAATATTAAATTGAAATTATTATGGAGTTAACAAACTTTATAATATGGTAACATCTCCATGTGCCAAATTATACATTATATGATATAAGGTGATTTCCATTTTTTAAAATGGCATCATATGGATAATAGGATTTCTAATTTATTGAATAAAATGATATATTTTTGTTTGTTAATTTAGAATAAATATTGACATTTATTTAATAGTTTATATTAATAGTAAAACGGCTACAAAATATTTTTTGTAATGCCAAATGTCAACACCTCCTTGTTTAGTACTCTCCTTTTAATATGGTATTTTTAGAATAAATATTGACATTTATTTAATAGTTTACATTAATAGTAAAATGGCAACAAAAGAATTTTTTGTAATTAGATATCATGATGTCTAATGATTATGGATATTTATTATCTATTAATCCAAAATTTATATAACATATATATTATAATTATTATTATTATATTTTGGATATTTTAATGATTGTGAATTACTTGCATAGTCACCATGTCTAATTATTATTATTATTATTATTATTATTATTATTATTATTATTATTATTATTATTATCATTATTATTATTATTATCATTATTATTATTATTATTATTATTATTATTATTATTATTATTATTATTATATCAATTAGTATTATAATTTATGCTTTAAAAAATATTTGTAAAAAATTAAGGACACATGGCAAGATATTATGATGCCAAATGTCAACACCTCATTGTTTAGTACTCTCCTTTTAATATAGTATAAACTAGGGAAACTCTTCGCACTTTGCGCAATTAACAAAGATGCGATAATATTAATTATTTGTTACCGGAGAAAACATTAGATAAGTTGACACCTTTAGGCTATTAAAATTATTAATATTTTTTGAATCTGAATTCACATATTTAATTGAGCCAAATAATATATTTAATTATTTTTTATCAATTAAAAACTTAAAAAGACTCAAACATTAGAGTATGTAGAAATTTATTTTTATATCATATAAACTTTCTTAACAATGTTGAAATGCTCATGTAATTTGAGTAGAAGAAAAAGTATAAGATGCAATGCTCCTAAACATAATTAGAAAAAAATATCACAATTTGTTTCTAGTAGATAACACAATGTAGTTGTATAGTTTTATAATAGTTCTTGATCTTTTTTAAAGTAAATTGTGAATGGATATATTGCATTATATACAATATATCCTTTTGTTCCATTAAATATTTAATAAAAAGAATACAAATAGATAAAATCAATTAGCTCAAAATTTTGTAAATAATTTAGTATTTTGTCTGGTTTCTTTTTTATTACTATCTTCCCACTTTTTGCGAATAACTATTAATTATTAAGTTGTAGTTTGGGTTAGTTACATGGTGGGAAGAGAATAATAATAATGGGAAGAAAACAGAAGGGTTAGATGAGGAAGTTAAAAAGATCACCTGGAGGTCATGGAGTAATTATTAAAATATGGATGAAAAATTAGAATAAGATAATTATTAATTAAAAAAGAATAGAAAAAAGATAAATATACCAAACACGTCATCTAATTTTAGGTGCATATCCTTATGAAAGTAAGTGTCATATCCAAGTGATGGGGCATGACGAAGGCATAAGGGTTGGCTTCGAGGATGCCCACGCGATAGTTAGCGATCCCCAGGAACAACTTGGACTTGCGCAAAAAGTTCCGAAGGATCTTTACGATGCCGTGTTGAGTTTTCACCTCCTGCTCTAAACTTTCCTGGCCAAAGAAGTAAGCACCTGTGCTCTCACTCCGCGGCTCTCTGCTCGCGCGCACCGGCTCTCGCAACTCTGCTGCATGCCCTGGTCATAGTGCGGCTGCTGCCAGCACTCCTTGCATTCCGGAGCTCGGGGTCCTCCTTCTGATGGGTTAAAGTGAAGGTCGTGGCGAGGACGCAGACAGCGAGAAGGATGACAAATTAAGCTCAGTTTGGTGGCCATGTCGACTATTTGAAGCCAACTTCAGAGCCGCTGATATGAATTCAGAAGATGAGATAATCATCTCCCCAAGTTGTTTGGACTTGTATTAGTTCAATAGCTTTTTATAATTTCATGCATGACTTTAATCTTCTTGATATTTAAGTATCAAATATTTTAATAAGTGAATGAGACTTTTAACCTTCTCTCTATTATTTTTTATCTCTTCAGACTCCTCTTTAACTTTTCATCTTCTTTTAAGTTAACGTATGTTGTCTTTGCATAATAAATGTTATTAATATTGGTTATATAGTAGTGGTCTTTTGAAGTTTTTTAAGTCATATTTAATTTTAAATATAACATTTTAGTTTTTTAAGTCAAATTCATGTATGATATTAATGAGATAGTGGGTGGACTGATTAATGATTAAATTTTAAATGATTGCATATCAAATGTAGTTATAAAGATGAGG
Source organism: Pontederia crassipes (assembly GCA_030549335.1). Classification (NCBI taxonomy): domain Eukaryota; kingdom Viridiplantae; phylum Streptophyta; class Magnoliopsida; order Commelinales; family Pontederiaceae; genus Pontederia; species Pontederia crassipes. Next base: position 24,618,077 of record CM060189.1, on the reverse strand, counting down.
TAAATGTTAATTGTTGTAATTAATAATAATGTAATAAGTAGAAAGTAAAAAAAACACAAGATATAATAAGATTAAAATAATTAAGTAGAAATTATTAAAATAATAATAGTAAAATTAGAAAATTTTGGAAAAAACAATATGAATATCAGCTATATATATATATGTATATATTATACTATTGAATATTAAAGGCTCTATATTGTATGGGCAAGAAATCAATTGCATAGAAAGTTGTAAGAGACATTAAGTAATGCAGCGAAATAGAATTCCTAAATTGATAGGAGAGAGAATTAACTAAATTAATAGGAGAGAGAATTGTAGGAAGAAGGAATGCAACAAATTAATATGAGAGAGAAAATTCTAACTGAAGAAGAAGATGTATACCAAATAATGCTTAACACCTCAACCACATTTAAAAAAATTCAAAAAATGTACAAAAAAAGATAAATGAACTTGGTGGAAGGATAGAAGTTTAAAACTGATGTCAAATCCTTAGAATTATATATATATATATATATATCAGCTATATATATATGTATATATTATACTATTGAATATTAAAGGCTCTATATTGTATGGGCAAGAAATCAATTGCATAGAAAGTTGTAAGAGACATTACGTAATGCACGAAAATAGAATTCCTAAATTAATAGGAGAGAGAATTAACTAAATTAAGAATTGTAGGAAGAAGGAATGCAACAAATTAATATGAGAGAGAAAATTCTAACTAAAGAAGAAGATGCATACCAAATAATGCTCAACACCTCAACCACATTTAAAAAAATTCAAAAAATGTACAAAAAAGATAAATGAACTTGTTGGAAGGATAGAAGTTTGAAATTGATGTCAAATCCTTAGAATTATACATATATATATCAGCTATATATATATATATATATATATATATATGTATGTATGTATATATTATACTATTGAATATTAAAGGCTCTATATTGTATGGGCAAGAAATCAATTGCATAGAACGTTGTAAGAGACATTAAGTAATGCACGGAAATAGAATTCCGAAATTAATAGGAGAGAGAATTAACTAAATTAATAGAAGAGAGAATTAATATAGAGAGAATTGTAGGAAGAAGGAATGCAAAAAATTAATATGAGAGAGAAAATTCTAACCGAAGAAGAAGATGTATACCAAATAATGCCCAACACCTCAACCACATTTAAAAAAATTCAAAAAATGTACAAAAAAGATAAATGAACTTGGTGGAAGGATAGAAGTTTGAAATTGATATCAAATCCTTAGAATTATATATATATATATATATATATATATATATATATATATATATATATATATATATATTAGTTAAAAAAAGTAGTGTACTTGGTAGCATTCATTATCTTTTTGACTTCATCATACATAGCTAATTTGAACTTTTATTCAACGATTCTGTATATTGTGATGCAGGAACGGACCCCATATACCTTGGGAGCTCTGGCCTCCTTAAGTTTTTAAAATTTTATTAATTACATATATAAATATAAAAATTATTGAGTTAAAATTGATTTCAGCTCCTCTTAAATAATGTTTCGGGTGCAACTATTCATTAGAGTTACTTTGTTTTGGTGGTTGATTAGTGTGATGGATATTAGAGAGGTTAAGGGTTCAAAACCATTGATCTGTCCCTGTTGTGGTGTAATGGAAAAATGCATTAAAATATTTCATGAGTTGCATAGATGACTTTAAAGTGCTAAACATGATTATTATATTTATGAGAGAATATATTAGCATTTTTATAATATATTTATATTTAAAATTTGTATTAGTAATTTTGACTTCTTTCTATAACAAATCAAATCAAATTAATTAAGTAATAAGAAAGTTGCATATATCTTTCTTTAACATGATAAACATAAAAAGAAAAAAATTATGCATGATGAATAACAATAAGATAATTTAATTAAAATAAATAGTATTTATAATTATAAGTTTATTTTTACAAAATATTTATTCTAAAGTAATATTTTTATTTTCTTAATTTATTTAATTTTTTTATATAATTATACGTATAAATAGATATGCATATATTCATTTTATTTTATTTTATTTTGTACCCTCTTCACATTTCTGCCCTCTTTCTATTCTCGCTCTGTCCCTAAAAGACGGGGCATTCTTTTCTTTGCTAATGCATTTTATATTGGTAATGATTTTTGAAAATAAAAATGAGGAACAATATGATTGGGAACACGAACTTTGATGTGAGTACCATTGAATCCAAGATAAAAATGTAATGAAAGAAATATATCTAATGTTTGATTTGAGATGGAAATATAAGTGAAACCTAAAGTATTATTCTATTCTAACCTTAAAGAAGGGTATAAGTCTACTGAAGTTATATATATATATATATATATATATATATATATATATAAGTCTACTGAAGTTATCTAATTTTGTATGCATCTATTTTGTTTAAAATTTTTAATTTATAAAAATTGGTTCGAGGTCAAAGAAAAATAGAAAGAAAAAGGGGAGAGAGCTAGATAGTTAACGCGGGCCACTGCAAGAGTTTGGGCGTTTGGGCTCAAAATAAAATTAATGAAAGCGTCGAAACTTGGGCTTTTAGGCTCTCCTATTTACCCAAAATTGGTTTCCAGGACCATAAGGTTGAGTGGGCTGAGGCCCATTTTGATATTGCCTCCCGTTCCCATTCTTCCTCAACAAAACACCAATCCAAATCTCTGTTTCACTTCGTGGTTGAAAAAAAAATAACAATTTAATTTTCTTCTGTGATGAAAATTAAAATATTGTGCTTAAAATAAGCATAATATATAATAATGATGGAGAAATTGGAGAATTTTGAATGGTGACAGATGAAAAGCAAAGCCTGTAATTGACCTATCAAAAGATAATTACTAGCTTAAAATTTTAAAAATCATTTCTTTCTTTCTTTTTTACAGTAAATCTGAGTCGAGTCGAGGGAAGTTTCAAGAAAACAATGCATAAACTCTATCACTCGATTGATTTTGTAATGTCCAAACTGCACAAAAGGAGAATACAAGGATGCAACATAGAATTTCACATATTTGTTTTCCTTTTATTATCAATTAATCCAGGTTAATAATCAAAGTTTTATGGAAGATCTCTCACAATTAAGGGGCCAATTATGACAAGATCATTTGTAACCAAGAAATGATATTTAGTTGCCACTCCTCTGCCTAAGAATGTTTAAGGTAATACCAAGGTTATGGAAAGTGATGCATACAATCCTAAATCGATACATTAAACTTGTACAAATGTGAATGTGAGTTTCTTTTAGGAACTGATCAGCTCAGTAAGTGGCATTTCTGTTGTCTGATCAACTTTTGGCGTTACGTTGTTGTCGTCGCATTTTGCTACTTCTAAATTCCCAAATAGATCTAGATGTTCTTTTGTAGGCGATCTAAACATTCCTTTCTTCAGGTTCATCAATCAATTAATTAACAAGACAAAATGGAGGTGAGGTCCAAGAATCTCTTGGGTTTCCAACGATGCTGTGTTCCTCCTTATTCCTCTTCTTGGGGCTCCGTGAGGAATTTTGTGGGGCTCAAAAGTCCACCACCGCCCATGCATGACATGCAGCAGCATATTGTGCTGTGGTCTGCTGTGTGGACTGGAACAGCACTCCATACCATTTGATTAGTAGAGATCGAATGCTTCCAATATGAAGCCATGCCCTGCGTCTGCATGTGAGAGAAAATATTAACACCCATAATTATGTGGCCAACCTCAGAACAGATGCTTCGTTAGTCACCGACTATAACAAGCAAAGGACAAGAAGAGCCCATGCTCCACCCCCTTGAACCATTCTACCATGGAAGTGTTGCCATCGTCGTATGGGCGGAGAGAGAGAAAGAGAGAGATTAGGCGACCCAACTCCCAACAAGTTCTAATACTATTAGTTCATTTTGTGTCACAAAAGAATTTTGATTTTGTACAAATTCGCATTATGGACATCATTTTTTTTAAAAAAAATGTTTAAATTATTGTAAGCATTAGAATCAAGAATGCTCTACACCTCATAATTCATAGCACCATAACAAAGTAAATGTGGCGCTCGACATCATATGGCATTGGCCATTAACAAAGAAAGAAAATGTGTAACATTGTCGAGTTTACTTTAAATAGTTTAACTGATTTTTCGAATTCTTTTTAGTTGGGAAAAACGTAACATTTGCCCAGATTGATAACACTGGGCAATTCAAAATAAAAATTAAAAATAACGGGTATTCTCTATCCAATGTCAATCTCTTCATAAGAAGTATGCTATTCACAATATTTCACAACATGTTTGTTTTATTTTTCTAGGGAAAAAATGGAGAGCCACGATTAGGGTTTGATTAAAGTTCGTACCGAACATATATCTTATTCTTTCATATGAAATTTGTGATTTCTTTGTCATCGTACAAAATTAGAACGGGCTAAATGTAATTTAAGTTCGTAACCTCATTTTATATAACACGTACGTAAATATTATTTGGTAGAACGAGGCCATCATCCTTATGCACCCATTTGTGCGCGTGGGGTTTAGGATTATTTCATTTGCATTAATTATTATGGGGCTATCAAATTTCACCTTTATAATAGGTCGAGTTCAAAAATGAATTGCATACTTATTTTAGTGCATTTGAATATATAAAAAAATATGTAACATAAAATAGTTTGAAATATGTATCTATATTCTGGTTTCAGACTCGACGGGGATTAATTTTTAATAATCCGGTATAAATTGGATTGAAATAGGAATAAGGTCGTCTCGTCTTGGAATCCGAATTTGCTTAGGCCTAGGACAAGTTTTATCATAATGGAAAAGTTGAGCTGCTAAGTAGAAATTCCATAATTTGCTAGTACAAATTTTTTTCCCTTGTTTTACGCTGATTTGAAATCAGTAAAAGTTAAATCTAAAATGAGTCTTTTCATAGTAAAAAAAACCTCAAAATTAGTGGAATGTTTAAGCGTTTCCTTCCCGAAATCAGAATCAACATAAACTAGTATATGGGGCCCTCTTTCTCTCTGAAACCGAAGCAAAGCTCGAACAGGTTTGGAATTTGGAATTCGCTGACTCCAAATCGATTCATCCTTGTATCTTTTTTTTCCTACTTGTCTGATCACTGGAATATGGTCAGAACTCAGAACTCGATGCTTTAAAACAAAAAAAAAAAGAAAGAAAAGAAGTGCTTGGAGAGTTGGAATCTTGGACCAATCCTAGTAGTCTGAAAAGTTTGATTCCGAGAAATGCCAGTAATTGCTTCTTTTTCCCTTGCAATTAGTTTGAACATTTGGATATTAATGCCACGCTGAGAATGAAGCCTCTTCTACTAATTTAATGTAATGGTTTCATTAACTGATTTAGCTAATGTATTCAGAGTAGCTAACTTGATTCCTCTGTATGAAAGAAATAAAACAAAAATACCATCTTACAGGGAGAGTTCAATGAGATCCTTAATTATTTTCTCATCCATTCGTTCTTCTATTTGTTTTACACTACCAACATATATGCAATGTTATAAGACTCTACCTGACCGTCGACCCAGATTGATCAACGGGTCAGGTCGGACCGTTTGGACCGGGTCGAACCGGATGGTCGGATCGGATAATATAAACTAATAAATGAATATAATAAGTTAAAGAGATTGTTATAATCTTATTAATATATAATATCTTATTTAACAAAAATATAAAATACAGTATAATAAAGTAAAATAAAATAATTCATATTAAATAATATAATAAATTAACATAAAGTAAGTCATCAACATAAATAAAAAATTCTTGTGAGGTAATTATAAATAAAAAATAGTAAAAAAATTATATATGTGACAAGAGGACATTAAAATATAAATTTTATGAAATATATATAATATGTCTAAATATTTTAATAATTTTATTTATGTTTTAATTTTTTTTTATTTCAACAATTGACCCGGTCGGATCGGTTAAACTCGCCGAGTCGACCGGTTGAACCCGGGTTTTGACCGGGTCAAAACGGGTCAAACTCGTCCCGGATTTCAACCGACCCGCAGGCTGTTTTAAGCTCCGGACATCGATTCGACCGGACGGGCCGGGCCTGACAACCATGCATATATGATGTTTTTCTTCCTTTTATGCATTTTCCTGTGAGAAGGCCATCTTTGCGGAATACTTTATGCATCTTAGAAGTCAACATTGTATTTCACCACAGCCAATCTAATGAAAAGAGAACTAGTGAAAAGATAAATTAATTTGAACAAAAAAAAATCACATTACTTCGAACTTTTCGTTCATCATAAAAAAGCAGATGTTCTTTTTTCCGGTAAGAAATCAGCTGTTCTTTAATACACGTACCAAGGAACTGTGAACTGTAACTTGTGTGCATATTTTAAAGATCATTAATTGAAAAGTGACTCTCATTTGCAAAGCAAAGTTTCTTTTTGGATGATTATCGATGATGAAGGGGGTAGGAACCATGCAAAAGCCATAGCAAGCTGCACGGATGATGGGAGATTCACCCTTTTTTTTTCAGCCCCATGTGTGAGTAATCAATCCACGCCACACTAAATAGCGGACTATCACAAAATTCATTTCTTTGTATATGTTTTATACAGTCCATACATCTTGAACTTTCAGTTTTCTCAATCCACACATTGAGTTCGACTCTTAGCTACTCGTAAACGTCATAAACAGTACCAAAGAGCTGCCCTCGAGCACTTATCTTCAGAAACATTAAAAGTTTACTATTTTTTTTAGGTTATAAGATCTCACACTATAATAAAAAAGCAAACTTTAGTAGCTCTTTTTTTTTTTGTTCATTATGCTCGTCATCTTTCGCACAACGTCTTTTCCAAAGATCATCCTCCTTAGGAGGCCCTCAATGGTTAAATGATCTTCCTTTAAAATAAAAAGGTTTTCTCAATCAAATCACTGTTTACAGTCAACTGCTCCCTGACTACTTGTACCATCTTTGGCAGTTGGCACCATGCATGCTGCCACACATACTGGATATCGAGTTTTCTAATGCAGATTATGCTGGTGCAACAGTAACACCAACCCTATGATTCTAATTTCTAAGATCAAATTATGCCGGTGCAGCAGTACCATCTTTTTTTTAATATTTGAATTTAAGTCCATCTTGATCAAATATTATGTTTTCCTAATGGCTTAATCATGTGAAGGTTCCTGGATGTGATCAGGACAGTCTGCTTTCTGCACCTTCAGCAGACACTGCAGGTTGGCAGGTTTTTCTTTTCAGTTTTAGCAAATTCAAAGTACAGAGAAAACAAAAGAAGAGCCTAACATAATAGTAGCTGTACAGATTGATATCTCAATGCTTAAAATAGAAGAAATCTGAACGGAAGAGGATCTCTCCCGCTCCAATTTTTCATGTGTAAGGGCTGCTCTCCATCAGCCTTTACTGCTACTGTGTATGTGCAGGATACTACTTAAGCACAGTTCTCTAGATACTCTCTAAACCCAGTGGACAATAACACTATGTACAGGAGTATATTTTGACTACTAATATTTGAATTCCAATATGGAATATGGAATCATGAACAGAGTCTGGGAAGTGATCTGGAGTTGGTGGTTGGATTTGCTACGCTTGTGGCCTTCACAACTTTCGTTATCTGTGTTTGCATCTTCCTGCACACTCTCTCCAATTCCATCACCTTCCATTGCATGCCTTCCAAAGATGCTTTCAGCTTCTCGTTCTCCTCCGACAAATCAAGCTTCTTGGCATAAAGAATGACCTGCTCATCGCCAATATCGCACCTGCTTTCCTTGCTTCTTTTTCCGGCGGAGCGAGCAGCACCCAACTTTTTCAAGTTGTTGGTGTCCTTGAGCAGACTCTTGAGCTTGCACTGTTGGAAAACTAGAGCTCGCATGGCCGTCCCTGATGGGAACTTTGCGTTCCTTGCCAGATGTTTGCAGGCCTCCGATGAGAGCTTTTCGTAGTTCAAGGCTGAGCATAACTTCATCTTCTCTTGCTCTGATAACTGATTGTGAACCTGATAATTAAGAAAGCACATTAACAAGAAGTTCCTGTAATTGATCAAAAGGGCTAATGAGATAAACAATGCATGAAGCTGAAGCATGTATTGATTGTTCTCAGTAATATAGTATAAATGTTAGAATTGCAAATCAAATCATTTGGAAAATATTGTATACCTCAAGGTACATGTCAATGGCTCGATATATTGCATCGTGAGAGACCCTTGCAGCATCAGGCAGGAAAGTGGCCAACGCGATGAACTTGATAGGCTTCAGAGAAGAATCAGGGGCAACCTCTGCCAAGTACGCGTCCATTAAAATTCCTGCCCTTTTTAGTCGCGCGATCGCCACTTGTTCTCTGGTGCTGAGGAATGAATCCAGAAACCTCAGGACTAAGTTTACGTCGTAGAAGCCATCCGTTCTGGTCGGAGATGGTATCAGCAAGTTGTCCAGCGTGGCCTGGTCGATCTGACTGCCCACCATGACCTCTAGTTTCATTCTGCATGATTTGCTCAGGTTCAGGGAGGTGGACACTCGGAGGATGCCGAACAGTCCCTTGCAAGAGATGGCGCTTCTGTCCAGAAGGTAGAGCATGTCGATGACGAATTCAGAAGTCGACTTCCTGTCCAACGGCGAAGTGAAATCTCCGCTTTTGAGGTAGTAAAGCAGGAATCTGCTTATTGCGCCATGGTCTACCTTCTGAGAGATCATGCTCTGCACAACCTTTTCCATCATGGCGGGAACCAAACTGATGAGATCGTCAAACCACCAACAATGTTGGCTGCCGTTTTTGGCGCTCGTCGTGCTCCTTGTGTCGCATGAGTATCGGAAAGCAGAGCTCTCTGGCGACGAGGAACCGTTAGGACTCCCGTAGTTGCCTGCTGCGATTCTTGCAACCAGGGAATCCAGAATTGTATGTAGCGTTCCTGAAGAATCAGCTGCGTGCATGAAACCTTGGCACTGCTTCAAAGACTTCAATATCTCTGCCCACGACCACTCAGAAACATGCTGAAGACCTTTTCCAGTATGCTTGACCAGATTTGAAGAGAAGGATACATCTTCAGTCATTTCCATATAGTGAGCGATGGAATGCAGAAGGCAGTTGTTCTCCGGTGTTATCAGAATTCTGCCTTTGCCGTAGCAAAACCTTGTCATGAGCTCAAATCCCTCTGCCCCTCGGGGGAAGTCATGGATTACTATCTTCAGGGATCTTCTTGTGGCTGCTGCAATCACTGATGGCTTGGCGAGTAGCTTCCTCAGCTTACCAGAGAAGGGTGCAAGGACTTCCTGCAAAAAAATGAACATAACAAATCGAGATTAACATTTATCTTTTGAGGTAATCACTCAGATCAGCTTAGATTTTAGAAGACTTCTGCTATCAGCAGAACATGACCACTGAGGTTGTGGAGAAACGAGGAACCTTTCAGCTGACAACGAGAGAGAGAGAGGAAAAGAGATGCAGGGAGGGAGGGAGGGAGGGAGAACATAGATCCTCACCAAGCTGCTGCATGGAGCATTAAATTCTACGGATGAAGAAATTAATAAAATCATGATGGAGAGAAAAAGAGCCATCCAACAATATTAGCTAGGAAAGCAAGGTGTGAAGCATTAAATCCTCACTTCCAGTGGCCGTAAATGAGACAAAGACCTTAGAAGACAGAATTAATGTTCCTGGTTTCAACATACAAGGACAAAGAGTAATTGATGGTATCATAAAACCAGATCAGAAAATTCCAGGAATGAATTGAGTTTCCATAAGAACAGTACCAGACGACATAACAATAAGAGCAGAAGAATGAAATGAATGCCTGTAGCAGTTAAGGCATGTTAGAAACTACAAGATGAAAACTATCTCCAGCGTAGCGTACACGCACGAATCAAGTCATTCACAACTCTGAAACAGCCAAATAAGCAGCAGCATAGTTCTAAAAAACTAACTGCATTGTAATTGCACAGAGAAGGAAAAGACAAGGCAGTTACATGCACAGGGATGAAGTGTTAAGAGGACAAAGAATAACTCATTATAAAACATAGAAATAGAATTAATAGCTAACATACATCCAACACACAAGAAGGTCGTGCAACAGCATCCTAATTAACAACTTGGTGCATACAAAATGTTGTCAATCACCGGAACAATGAGGAAAAAAGCTTACTTTATGCACCAGGACGATCTCTTCCCCGTTGACATCCACTTCAAGGTCACAAGGCCCAGCCATTGCTTCCAAGGAAATGGCCACAAGCAAGCTTCCAGAAGGCAAAACGAGCAATCACTGTGATAAGAAAGGGAGCACAATCCTGAATGCTGGAAAAAGGGAGTCAAGGAAAAGGTGTTCAACTACAAAGCAGTATATTCAAACTGATAGCAAGCAAAGAACTAGAGAAGCACACATGAGAGCTTTGGCTGGTCATTGGAGAGGAAGAGAAGGAAGAGCAAGCTCCAAGGTCCTGTAGGAACTTTGGATGGTGGGAAAGAGAGAGAGAGATGGAACTAGAAATTTAATTTAATGGTGAGAGTGTCCTGACAAAATCTGGCAGCCTTCTCCTAATGCTACTAAGTTTCATATATAGTTGCTCTTGCTCCACCAGGGTTTGACGTCTCAAGGTGCCCCCCGTTATGGTTTCCATGCACCACTCTTTTGAAAAACCACTCTGCTTACCTCACAGATCACTCATTACTAATTAAGTGGCTTCATACCTCCCTCACTGTGCACAAGCCTGCACGCCTTTCCCATGGATCAGTCTTTGTTGTGTCCCCAAAATTGCTATTTTTACTTCAAGAAAAAAGGAAATGGGTAAAATGGGGGTGGTGGTACTGTTATGCACCAGAGTCTGCAGGTTGGTACCTAATGCTGTAACAAATCTCTTGTCAATCTTTTTTCCCTTGAGCTAGTAAAATATTTTTTTTCCTTTTTGCTGGTCAAAGGGAGGGGATGACCGGATGAGTGCTTGGCTTTTTTTTCTTTTTGTATTGATTTATGATTGTGTTATGATGGTAATGTTCTGGTAGTTGCAACTAATTCCTATAAATTTGACTTTGTTCTTAGTTATCATTTGTTCGTCTAATAAATCAAATATTTAAGCAACAATAACATTGGCACCGGTCACAAACACCATTATTGGCACTGAGGAAGAAAAAATGGCTACTTTGCAACTGCATCTACGAAATTTTTTTTTTAAAAAAATTATTAGAGTTAAGGTTGCAGTGTCATTACACTAGAAGTCAAGTAGTCTCTAAACAATTAAATATGATTATTCATAAGAAGATAGATAGAACCCTTAGATGCAACAACAACAACAAAATCTTATCCTACTAAGTGGGGTCGGCTACATGGATCATACGACGCCATTCCGTTCTATATATTCGTTGATCCACGTTCATGAGATTTGACAGGGTTTTACGTTGACTGTCGGGACCTAACACAACCCTCCTTTTTTATTTGAGCTTGGGACCGACTATAAAACATAGACGGAGTTAAGCAAATGAACCACGGACCGACAAAAATCATTCAAGATGGCAGTTCCATTTACAAGAAGATCAGGGTGGATGCTGAACATTGCTTATTGCACATTTTATGTTCTGCTTCGTGCTTTTAGGAAAATGTATAAAAATATACCATAAGCCTGTTCCAGCAGAAATTCAGAATATTAGTTGGAAATTTGATTCATTCCTGTGATTATTGGGCTTCAGACCTTCTAAAGTTAATTTCAACATTGGGAAGAGAAATTAAAGAAGAATTTAAAGCTAAAAGAGTGAATCAAGCAAAATTGACGACAAACTATGCTATAATGATAGAATCTGATGTACCTGAAATGAAATCTCAATTCTCATATATAAACAGAAACTAAAAGGAAAATAAGAAAATGAATAAAGAACTCACAACTTTAAGAGAAATAACAAGACCCTCCCAAGCTGATTTGTCTTCTTCAGTGTCACGTTTCAAGCTTGACATGAACTTGATCTTAGTATCCCGTACCTCATATTAGTACATATTTAAAAATTTGCCTGCGTACTACAAAGTCATACTTGAGCGAGAGAAGCAAAACATATTGAAGTCAATGGTGAGAATTGTTGCTCCATTAATCCATTATTTCACCTCCACCTTTTTCCAACCTGCAGAGAATGGTGATGCATCACTAGCATTCTTATTTTTAAGAATGGATTAATAAACGTCTAGTCATGACTCTAATCTGATTAACCAACGGTACTGTGTCTACAACTCTTATCAGGAAATTTAGTAGTATCAGTAGGAGTACACATAAAAGAACGAATTGGAATGCAAGCAAAAGTCCACAACCTTGTTTGATAAGACTCCTAATGTTGGCATGGTCCCAGAAATGACATCCACGTTGCTGTTGCTGCTGCTGCTGCCAAATAATTAGCAAGGCAACAACATCATTAACATCATCCGTTAATTTCTGTGACAACCTTCGTCTGCAGGTTGGTTCAACTACTCGGCGAAGGACTAAATTTGGAAAAAAACAAGGACAATTCTGATGGAGCAAATCAAGATTTCCCAATGTTATTAAAATCAACCGGATGAGTCGGTTCAATCACATAATTTCAATCCGATTACATGTCAAAATCGATATTGCCATTGAATTAGATAAAAAGTGATTGAATTTGCAAAATCGATCAATCAGTTCAATTCGGTTCAAATTCAAAATTTTAGAAAAATATAAAACAGGAAATATAAAAAAAGTGTTATACGAAAAAGTTAAAAAGGAGGAAAAAAAGTGAGGGAAGAAATTAAATGAAAATAGGAATAAAAATGGTAAGTATTAAAATATGAATAATATTGAATGGAAAATTATGAAAGGGTATAAAAATAGAAATAAAAAGAAAATGTTTAAAAAATAAAAATAAGTAAAAAAAATTAAGATAAAATATATTAACTCGTTGTTAAAAAATAAATGAAAAAATGAATTATAATCTACTAATATTTATACGTTGACAATTTCTATTTATCATTATAAAATTTTACATAAATAATTATATTAATATTTTATTATTAATATGTTATTAATACAATATTTATATACTGTATTTTTAAAATTATTATAAATAATATTATTTTAAAAAATATGGTTCAACTGTCCATAGGGGGCCGCTCCAGTGCTATATCATCCCCCCTTGGCACTTTTCCTTTTTAATTTTCATTTAATTTAAAATCCTTTAATGTTCTTTCTTCCCATTATTTCCTTTATTTTTCTTTGATATATATATATATATATATATATATATATATATATATATATATCCATTCTTTCCCTCACTTCTCAATTGGAGTGTGTTCCTTTTCCATTTAGTTATGACTGTTTCTTTTTTGTCCTTTTTCCATCTAAATTCTTCTTAGTAGTTTTCTATTTCATTACTACTTTCCTTGTTGTTAACATGATATCCAATCCAGATTTCAAAACATTGACTTTCATATTTGCTATAGACGGAGAAATAAGAATCGTTTGATGCTCATGAATATTTCATTTCAATCCTGAGATCACTATCTACGTTTTTTCTATTCATGTCGTGACTTAATTTTGGCCGGAGGACCGTCGAAATCGGCAATAAAGTCCGACGGCCCTGTTTTATCGCAGGGACCGGTCAATCGATTCTGCCAGCGGTCGACCGGTCCGCGTACAGAACTCATACGAGTTCCTCTTTATTGGTCGATCGGCCTCACCATGGCGGTCGACCGGTCTATATGTTGACAGACATAATTAATTATGCGATCGGTCGACCGGTCCCATGCGAACGGTCGACCGATTCGATGCGCAGTGCGCATCTGTATGACCTAGCGAACGATCGACTGACATCAAGGACGATCGACCGATTCACAGACAACCAAAACGAGAACACGGTCAACCGGCCCAGAGTACCGATCGATCGGCCTAGAGTACCGGTCGACCGGTGCCAGAGAGCGATCGACCGGTCCATCAGGAACAGTCAACCGGTACGACAGAGACTCATAGATCGAACTAAATCGAATTGATCCACTCATAGTCTTAATTACGACTCTGACCTATTCACCTATACTGGCTAAGTCTCATTGTACAAAGATCAATTTCTAGTTGACCATAAATCATAGATGTCACCATAACTAAAGATAATTAAAGTAAAGACAAATATGCGAGATTGCTATGTGCCGCATCAATGTTAAAGTAAAGATCAGAGATTAAAGTAATGGAGGATAGGTAGTTAGCTGAGGGGACAGCGAAGCTACTGGCTTAAATGCCCACTATTCCTGAGATTTCAAGTGTTCTTCCACCGATATCTCGAATTGAAGGGTGATACTATGGTCACACATCTTCCCTTAAAGATTAAAGTATTATGTCAGAAGGACAGGTAGCTAAGCTGAGGAGACAGTGAACATACATGTCTAGTAACCGATCATTGTTCTTAGATTGTAGAAATTCTTCTCCTTACCTTTCGAATTGGGTGAGGTAGTAACACCCACCCATTTTTTCCGTTTACGAGCTTACTGGCATCAGTGAATCAGGCACCCATGACATCCCAACCTAATAAAGTCGAGCTCGCATAGGACAATCAACTCTAAGGATATCTTAGTAATGTAAAAGACGTAGCACAACTCACAGCAAAGCAATGCAAAGTAAAGTAAAGCAGAGTATTGGAAAGCAACACAAGGTAAAATAAAGCAATGTATAGCAGAGCAATGTAAAGTAAAGTACTGTAAAGTAAAGCAGAGTTATTGTAAAGCAAAAGCAGAGTAATGTAAAGATAAAGTATTATCACAGCAAAGAACAGAGTATTGATATGACTAGAAATTTATATATATATTGATTTTTTGATCATCACTGATACTTATTTCACGTCTATTGCTATTGTACTGGGCAATCTTTGCTCATGGGTATTCTATTCCTCTACATTGGAATTTTGCAGGTGAGAATGTCAACTAATGAAGTGGTGGAGGGCGCAGAGCTTGGAGAACGCTGCACATGATTGATCTTCTGCTTTAAGCTTTCTTGCTATATCTAGTTTATGTTATTGTAATTTGTTTAGAGACATCATGGCTTCCGCTCATTGAACTTTTTCTTGCATGTTGAACTTGATGCATTTCTGCCTTAGTATTTAACATTTGAATTTTCGCATATTGAACTATTTATTATTAATTGTTTCTTGTCTTTTCACCTTCGAACTTTCGCATTAAAGTCTTTGATTGTATTTCCTTTTCCTTATTATATGAATGTCACGTAAGCTATTTTGTTGAACGGTCAAAGTCAGTAGAGCAATAGATAGTGTAGCGCCCTCGGAGTCAATCTGACCGCCTACGTGGCGAGAGGTGCGATTTTGGGGGCGTTACAGTTTGGTATCAGAGCCTAAATTCTTGGCTCCTTT
The DNA here is from genome assembly GCA_030549335.1 of Pontederia crassipes. NCBI lineage: Eukaryota > Viridiplantae > Streptophyta > Magnoliopsida > Commelinales > Pontederiaceae > Pontederia > Pontederia crassipes. The sequence goes on along the minus strand of CM060189.1, from coordinate 24,602,757 downwards.
ATTAATCATAGTAGAGTATAAGTTCATGCATGGCATTCATTGTTCATATTGTTACACAGCTCAAAGTAAAGTCATGTGCAAGCTTCTCAAGCATCTGCGGCTCCACTCCTCAAGTAAGTAATAAGGACATTCTTATGTGAATCATACTTATGTTATTGAATTAAATTGTGTTTTAGATGCCTCCACGCCGCATGGTCACCAGAATTGTAAGAAGGGGTAGGGGTCATATAGTTGGGATACGTATGTGGCCACTAGATCCTCCAACCCCATCACAGTCTGCTCAAGAGAGACCGGAGCCTTCATATTCAGATTTAGAGAGTGTGGGGAGTAATGATCCGGAGTTACTCTCCCCACGCCACTTCTACCCCGTGGAGACACGTGAAGAGATGAATCAGAGGTGGCACTTTCAGACGAGAGGAGGATGCATCGACAATCCCATTTTTATATCCTCTGTTGATGAGGAAGAAGCCCCTGAACCTAAAGGAGAAGTCCAGAGTTGGAAGACCAGCCCGATAAGCCAGTTTGATCCAGAGCCATATTGTAGTCTCTGTGATCAAGATGGACATTTCGAAGAGGAGTGTCCTAATACCCCGAAGAATCCCGAGAATGAACTAGAGGGATCCTCTCGACGTAGTGACTAGTATCGTGTTGTTTTCCTTTTTTTTTTTGAAAGGCCTTAGGGTGCCTCAGACATATATTTATCTTTTGCAAATCTTAATGAGAAATGAACGTTTTACTTTAGTAAATGTTGAGTAGCATGGTCTCCATTTTAATCTAAGATTTCTATCCTTATTAAAGATCCTTGGTTATACACCCTTCTCAAACATTGTCATGATCTCTTTATAGATGGCCGACCAGAGAAGATGATCAGCGTCCAGTGAATACGAGATATATAACGAAGAAGAGGCTCATTTTATTCCTCCACCTCCATTGGATCCTCCTCCGTCTTCTCCACCTATGCCCGGTTCGCCACCGCAATAGGGATGTCGGGCCCCCATCCCTTGTTCACTGCAAGAATTTGAAGGTCGAAGCCTCCGACGTTTAACGGGGAAGGAGGAATCGACGTTGCTGAGCAGTGGATCGAAACTTTGGAAGAAAAGTTCGACATCCTCGACGTCCCTGAGCACAAGAAGGTCCTATTCGCTGGAGATACTCTCCAGAGAGATGCCAAGGAATGGTGGAAGGCAAAGAAGGCCACTAGTTTTCCGGGAATTAGAACTGTGGAATGGGGAGACTTCCACAAGGCATTTGAGACGCGCTACCTACCGTCCTTCCAGAAAGACTTGAAGCAGAAGGATTTTCTGCATTTAGAGCAAGGGGCTATGACCGTGGACCAATATGTGACCAAGTTCGTCCGGTTGAAGAAGTATTCAAATTTGACTATGGACGAACTGGCCCTGACGAAATATTTTGTGGACGGACTGAGACCCTGACTGAGGTCTCAAACTAGGCCAGGGAACTGCAAAACTCTGGATGAAGCGGTCAGCCTAGCAACCTTGACCGAGAGGGACTACCAGGATCTCCTAAAGGAGAAGAAGACTCAGCAGAATGTGTGGTAGAGTTTCCACCAGCAACAGCAGTTTCGGGGGAATAACCGACAACACCAACGACGGGATAACCGGTACCACCTATATTCTGCACTTCAACAAAACTACCATCCTCCATAACAACAACAATCCTACCGTCCTCCACAATAAGCTCCTCCCCCGCAGCAACAGCAACCACAGCAACAACAACAATAACGACCCCCTCAGCAAGGGCAAAGGCGCCCGGCCCAACAGCAGAGGCAACAGCCTCCTAGAGCTCCTCAAGTACCACCCGCACAAGGTGAGCGGGTTTTATGCAACCCATGTGGTAGGACCATGTTGGGGAGTGCCGAACGAAGTCTGGAGCCTGTTATTACTGCGATGAAATGGGTCACATGGCAGCAAGCTGTCCGAGATGCGGACAACAATTACAGGGAAGACTCTTCAATCTGGAAGAGGATGCTCCCCAGAATGACGCGAATGTCATTCGAGGTACGCTGTTCATAGCTGATTTACCTACAAAAGTACAATTTCGGTGCATCACATTCCTTTATATCAGAAGAGTGTGCCAAAATATTAGGGTTAAAAGCAATGAACTTAGAGTACAAGATGAATATATTGACCCCACAAGGAACCCTAATCACAACTAGGTATCTCCCTAATGTACCCATATAGATAGAGAAAAAGAACCATCCAGCCAATCTTATCATCATCCCTATGAAATATTATGATATAATTTTGGGCATGAATTGACTAACCTCACATGATGCTTTCATCATGTGCAAACAAAAGAAAGTGATCATAGGCACACAGAGTAAAGATAAAGTTATAGTCCGGGGAATTGCACAGAAGGAATAAAAAATCATAGTATCCACCATGAAGGCACAGAAGCTATTGCAGAAGGGATGTAGATGTTACCTAGCAAGTGTGACCAAAATAGAGAAATCGAAGAAGACTCCTCAAGACATAGAAGTTGTGAGAGAATTTTCTGATGTGTTCCCTGATGATGTTAGTGGTCTACCGCCCAGAAGAGATATAGACTTTCGTATCGAGGTGGCACTCGGAACTGCGCTAATTTCCAAAGTCACGTACCACATGGCTCCAGCAGAGATGAAGGAATTGAAAGATCAGATTCAAGAGCCACTGGACAAAGGTTTCATCAGGCATAGTGTCTCATCGTGGGGTGCACCAGTCCTCTTTGTCAAAAAGAAGGACGGATCATTGAGACTTTGTATCGACTACAGAATGTTGAACAAAGTCACAATAAAGAACAGGTACCCGCTACCTCGCATCGACGACTTATTTGATCAGCTGTCCAAGGCAAAGGTGTTTTCAAGAAGGGTGGCAGAAGAAGACATTCCGAAGACAGCATTCCGATCAAGATATGGACATTATGAGTTCATGGTGATGCCGTTTGGGTTAACAAATACCCCGATAGCATTTATGGATCTCATGAATCGGACTTTCGAAGAACACCTGGATAAGTTCGTAATTGTCTTTGTGGACGATATCATCATCTACTCGCCAAATGTAGAGCGACATAGAGAACATTTGATGATAGTGCTGGAAACTTTGCGGGCAAAGAAGCTGTATGCGAAGTTTTTCAAATGCGAATTTTGGTTAGAGCAGATGATGTTCCTTGGCCACATCGTCTCTAAAGATGGAGTTGTAGTGGATCCGGCAAAAGTAGTAGTTGTGTCCAACTGGACCAACCGAAGAATATCCCCGAGATTAGGAGTTTTTCTTTTAGCCGGCTACTATAGACGGTTCATCAAGAATTTCTCCAGAATAGCACTGCCGCTGACCAAGTTTACAAAGAAAGAAGAAAAGTTCATCTGGTCACCCAAGTGCAAGAAAAGTTTTCAAGAGTTAAAGGAACGGCTAACTTCAGCGCCAATCCTGACGTTACCATCGGGCAACGGTGGTTACGTGATTTACAGTGATGTCAGTGGCACGAAATTGGAATGCGTATTGATGCAACATGAAAAAATAGTGGCATACGCATCTAGACAGCTGAAGAAGCACGAGATTAATTATCCAACGCATGACCTCGACTTGGCAGCAGTAGTGTTCGCCCTCAAGCTTTGGCGCCACTATTTATATGGAGAAGAATTTATGGTCTATACTGATCACAAAAACTTAAAGTTCGTGTTTACACAGAAGGAGTTGAATATGCGCCAATGGCGTTGAATGGAGTTTTTGAATGATTATGAGTTTGTCATTAATTACCAACCTGGTAAGGCAAACTCCGTAGCCGATGCGCTCAGCAGAAAATGGGAAGGATCATTGGCTTATATGCGTCTACGATGGTTCGAACTTATGGAAGAACTGTTCAAATGGACGTCAAGAGTGAAGCACGATGGATTGCTAATGATGATGCAGAAAATAGTGTCTGATATGATAGAAAGGATTATAGAAGCACAAGTAGAAGACACAAAATACCAAAGTATGATAATCAAAACTAGTATGAAAACAACAAATTTTGAAATCTCTGCGGATGGCGGCATCAGGTACCGCGATCGGTTGTGGGTACCGAGTAATTTTGAACTCCGAAGGGAAGTGCTAGATGAATGCCACAAGTTCGAGTTTGCAATCCACCCAATGAGTACAAAAATGTACAAGGATGTGCAAAGAAGTTTCTGGTGGCCAGACATGAAGAAGGAGATAGCCGAATTTGTCTCCAAATACATAGTGTGTCAGTAGGTCAAAGTGAAACACCAGAAAACACAAGGAACTTTGAAGAGTTTGGGCATCCCACAATGAAAGTGGGAAGAGATATCGATGGACTTCATCACAGGCCTGCCTCGGACTCAGAAAGGACATGACACCATTTGGGTTATAGTGGACCGACTTACTAAATCGACTCACTTCCTACTCATTAAGGTAAAACAATCTCTCAAAAATCTCATGGATTTATATGTGCAGAAGATTGTTAGGTTTCACAGGATTCCATTAGCTATTGTGTCTGATAGAGATCCTAGATTCACCTCAAGGTTCTGGAAGAGTCTTCAAAATTCCTTTGAAATAAGACTCTGATATAGTACCGTCTTCCATTCGTAGACGGATGGCCAATCAGAGAGGACAATCCAGACACTGGAGGATATGCTGAGAGCATGTGCTTTGGATTGGCACGGTAGTGGACAAACATCTACCCCTTATAGAGTTCTCCTACAACAACAGCTTTCATGCTAGCATTGAAATATCTCCCTTTGAAGCATTATATGGTCGTCCATGTCATTCTCCGGCATGTTGGGACGAAGTGGGAGAAAGAAAGATCTTGAGCGCAGAACTACAGAAGCAGACTCAAGAGTACACAGATAGGATTGAACTAATAAAGAAAAGAATGACGTCTGCTCAAGATCGTCAGAAGGCCTACGCGAACAAGAAACACCGAGAACATAAGTTCAAGGCGGGTGATCAAGTTCTGCTCAAAGTCTCCTCCACCAAAGGAGTGATGCGTTTTAGCAAATGGGGGAAATTGAGTCCAAGGTATGTAGGCCCGTTTGAAATATTAGACATGGTTGGAGATTCAGCATGCAGGTTGGCCCTGCCTCCAGCCTATTCGAGAGTACACAACGTCTTCCATGTCTTCCTACTCCGGAACCAAACCTCAAGGAGGATCTGACGTATGAATAGCAACCCACGAAAATATTGGAATACCAAGAACATCAACAAGGGAAGAATAGAGTAGCACTGGTCAAGGTGGCATGGAAGCATCACCAAGGGAAAGAGGCAACATGGGAAGTGAAATAAAAAATGCGAGAGAAGTTTCCTGAACTTTTCGATAAGCCTTAACTCTTATCCAAATTCGAGGACGAATTTTCTTTTTAGAAAGTAATAATGTAACGTATCGACCTTTAATAAAAATAAAAAAAAGAGAAACGAAATGAGCTATCGACAGGGGAGGCGTCGCCTCCCCTGGCCTTCCGACGTTTCACCTCCGGCCGACCAAGGGTCGGCCGGGGTCTGTATAAAAGGGGGGCCATGGGGTCGCCTTTTCGCCCCTTGGAACCTCGACCACCGCCTCCTCTCTCTCTCTCTCCGTCTCGTTCCGGCGATCGACGACGAAGCGCGTGAGCGACAGAAGCAGGGGCGATCGACACACATTGTCGTTCGACATCCCTCGACGCACCTCGACCTTTCCCTACGTGCACCAGAATCCGGCGACCCCTTCCCTGTCGATCCAGAGCGATCGACAACGACCGGACAGAGAAACAGCTACCGATAGATTCGAAATTCTGACGAAAGAGGTACCCTTAGCGTTTAAATCCTATAGATGGAGAAATAGGAATCGTTTGATGCTCATGAATAGTTCATTTCAATCCTGAGATCATTATCTATATTTTTCTTATTCATGTTGTGATTAATTTTGGCCGGAGGACTGCCGGAATCGACGATAAAGTTCGACGGTCCTATTTTATCGCACGGACCGGTCGACCGATTCTGTCAGCGGTCGACCGGTCTGCGTACAGAACTCATACGAGTTCCTCTTTACCGACCGACCGGCCTCACCATGGAGGTCGACTGGTCTATATGTTGATTGACAGAATTAATTATGCGATCGGTCGACCGGTCCCATGTGAACGATCGACCGGTCCCATGCGAACGGTTGACCGATTCGATGCACAGTTCGCATCTGTATGACCTAGCGAACGGTCGAATGACAGCCAGGACGGTCGATCGATTCACAGACAATCAAAACGAAAACACGATCGACCGACCGAGAGAGCAGTCGACCGGTGCCAGAGAGCGGTCGACCGGTCCATCAGGAACGGTCGACCGGTCCAACAGAGATTCATAGATCGAAATAAATCGGATTGATCCACTCGTAGTCTTAATTACGACTCTGACCTATTCACATATACTAGCTAAGTCTCATTGTACAAAGATCAATTTCTAGTTGACCATAAATCATAGATGTCACCATAACTAAAGATAATTAAAGTAAAGACAAATATGCGGGATTGCTATGTGCCGCCCCAATGTTAAAGTAAAGATCAGAGATTAAAGTAATGGAGGATAGGTAGTTAGCTGAGGGGACAGCGAAGCTACTGGCTTAAATGCCCACTATTCCTGAGATTTCAAGTGTTCTTCCACCGATATCTCGGATTGAAGGGTGATACTATGGTCACACATCTTCCCTTAAAGATTAAAGTATTATGTCAGAAGGACAGGTAGCTAAGCTGAGGAGACAGTGAACCTACATGTCTAGTAACCGATCATTGTTCTTAGATTGTAAAAATTCTTCCCCTTACCTTTCGAATTGGGTGAGGTAGTAACACCCACCCATTTTTTCCGTTTACGAGCTTACTAGCATCAGTGAATCAGGCACCCATGGCATCCCAACCTAATAAAGTCGAGCTCGCATAGGACAATCAACTCTAAGGATATCTTAGTAATGTAAAAGACGTAGCACAACTCACAGCAAAGCAATGCAAAGTAAAGTAAAGCAGAGTATTGGAAAGCAACACAAGGTAAAATAAAGCAATGTATAGCAGAGCAATGTAAAGTAAAGTACTGTAAAGTAAAGCAGAGTTATTGTAAAGCAAAAGCAGAGTAATGTAAAGATAAAGTATTATCACAGCAAAGAACAGAGTATTGATATGACTAGAAATTTATATATATATTGATTTTCTGATCATCACTGATCCTTATTTCACGTCTATTGCTATTGTACTGGGCAATTGATGCATGCAAAATATAACATATTTTATATTATTATTTTAGTTAATTTTTCTGTAATTTGATCATGGCATGCATCATTTTAGACCACTTTTAGTCGTAATTTCGGATTTATTAATTTTAATTATTAATTCTTTGGATATTTTAATTGTGGATGAATTAATTAAATTTGGATAATTATTTTGCAGGAAAATTCGAACACGTGAATATCCGAGAACACCAACGTATCGGCCGAAATTCAAAGAATTTATTTCTTACGGCCGAGATTTGGCTTTACCCCCAAGACGTTTTGGCCGAGATTCAAAGGGGGTAAAGATAAAAGGATTTTATATTTTGGGCGAGATTACAAAGAAGATGATCACTTTTGGCCGAGATTCAAAGGGGGTAACAATTAAATGATTTTATCTTTTGGGCGTAACAAGATTAAATTCTTTATTACGGCCGAGATCCATAGGGCGTAAAGATAAAATAATTCCGTTTTGGCCGAGATTCAAGGGGGTAAAGATAAAAGGATTTATCTTTTGAAAGAATTATCGTTTTGGCCGAGATTTATCCCGTGAATTTAAATTCGGCCGTACATCGTGATCAAATTGAAGGCCGTTCGCACTTTATAAATACGTGAAGAATCCGTCGTTTCAATTCGTGCTCTGAAGTTCAGGTTTTCTTCCACGACGAGTCGTGAGTCTGCAGGCTACGACCAAGAGGAGAGAGGTGCGACGGCTGAAAGTTGATCGCGACCCTGATCAAGTCCGAGAGGCTGCTCCGACTGTCTGCCCGTGATCCGAAGCTTCGACTTTTATCTATTTGGGTGTAATTCTTCCAATTATTATTATTTTGTTATTATCTCTCCAGAATTTCTAGGATGAACTCCATATTTTTATTTATTTCATGTTAGGAGATTATTATTGAAGGGAAACTATTTGGACCCTATATTATTTATTTTAATATTTTCTGATCAATTAGTTAATTGTGCTTAATGCTTTAAATTTAATTACTTGGATTTCTGAGTTGAGTAATTACCAGTTTGTGGACTATTTAATTTCAAAATTTATTAATTAAATTAATTGATTTTAAGTGAAATTAATAATTGACATAAATTTGATAACTAGTGTGTGGAGAATCAAATTTATGTGGTCTATTAATCTATACCAGTTTGTGGAGTGATTAATAGTCTAGGATTTTCATATTAATGCATCTTAATTTTAATCTTATCTGACGAATATCAGTTTGTGGGACTTTAGGTTTGATTAAATTTAAGATAGTTTGACTTACCGGATTAAATAGTAGAATTACCAGTTTTGGACTTTGTGATGTCAATCTTGTAAATTAATAACTTTGAAAAATTCCTAATCCTTCTTTAAAGATTAAATTTATCTTTTATAGTTCAAATATTTATCCTGATCTATTTTCATTCTAAAGCCTAACTTCAACACCACTATCTTATATTTATCTTATTTTCTTATTTTATTTCATAAAACCTCTTTCAAAAAATCCATATTTTCCTCTATTATTAATTTATAAATCTAGATATTGAATTAATAATATTCCTCGTGGGTTCGACACTCTTACTCTTATTTACTATATTACTTGAGCGACTAGTGCACTTGCTAGCGATTTTATTTTGCTACATCATTTCAACGCATCAAGAATCTTTCTCATGGGTATTCTATTCCCTGCATTGGGATTTTGTATGTGAGAATGCCAACTGTTGGGGTGATGGAGGGCGCAGAGCTTGGAGAACGCTGCATATGATTGATCTTCCGCTTCAAGCTTTCTTGTTATATCTAGTTCATGTTATTGTAATTTGTTTAGAGACATCATGGCTTCCGCTCATTGAACTTTTTTTTTGCATGTTGAACTTGATGCATTTCCGCCTCAGTATTTAACGTTTGAACTTCCGCATATTGAACTATTTATTATTAATTTTTTCTTGTCTTTTCACCTTCGAACTTTCGCATTAAAGTCTTTGATTGTATTTTCTTTTCCTTATTATATGAATGCCACGTAAGCTATTTTGTTGAACGGTCAAAGTTAGTAGAGCAATAGATAGTGTAGCGTCCTCGGAGTCAATCTGACAGCCTACGTGGCGAGAGATACGATTTTGAGGGCGTTACATATCAACTTTAAAAGTTGCTTATCACGTTAAAAAAATCATAAATTTTTAAATTGATTTTAAATTTACTTAATTTAACTCTATATTCTCATGCCAAAAACCTTAAATACTAATTCAACAATTGCCGTTTGGATAAATGGATGGTATATATCATGAACTTAAAAGGATAAAAGAAATATGAAAATTGATATTTTGACTTTCTATATTATGTGATTTATTTCTTTCCTTTATTCTTAATACTTTTTTATTTTATAAAACACAAATTGAGCCAATTCTACAACATGTTAACTCGGTTCAATCCGATTTTGCTTAAAAATTGAACCGAAATAATCACCGGTTCACAATTCAACCGATTGAGCAAACTCATCATTGATGGAGCCAGGGGTGCTTGAGGGAGCCCTCTCCTCTTCCCAAAATTTTCCAAAATTTTCAGAAGTTTATTTTTTCATCAACAAAAGATTTTTTTTATAACTATTCCTTATATATCTACCCCCTCCTAAATTTATTGCCTGGTTCGATCCAGTTTTAGGAAAAGCATATGCTAGTTCAATCCTAAACTTTTTTATAACTAGTGAAAGTTCAAAGTTTTTCATATGCTAGTTCAGATATTAATTTAAACTACTGTAAAACATATGTATGTAGACATTAGGAAAGCATTATTATTAAAAGAAGACCATACCTTTAATGCTCTACACTAGAATTAAGCTCATGTGCCGAAGTATCATTTTATTAGATTTTATCATTGTCGACAAAAATTATTGACTAAATGTTCCACTTCTCCCTCCATTAGCATCCAGTTATCATGATCATGGTAATTCCACTATTCATCCTTTCTGTTTTTGTTTTCACTTTTTGTCGCATGAAAAAAAATTAGGAACTAGGAAGCGTTTGATATGGACAAGTAATATGCAGCCCAACTAGTAAAAACAACGTTTCTACTAGTTGACCCATAGGAGTTAGGCCTAGTAGATCCACTTGAACAAAGCCTCCTTTTTTCAACACATTTGGTTTTACCCATTTCGACCCAAAATTATAATTTACTTTTCTTTCTCTCTTTTTCGTCGTATTTTTTTGTTTACTTTAATCTTCCTCTTCCGTAGATATCTGCCACGGTGTCCAGAAACCACATAAAGTGGCACACGATACACAACATTTACATATGAGCTCAAAATTTTTTAGAGTTCACATACATCTTTGATCAATGCTAGTAATTAGTAAAGTGAAATTAAGTAATATTCTTTTGTACGAATCAACCTAGGTTACTCGAGGGTGACGGCGACGTTCATATAAATGGAGCATTATTCTATAAGGTGGATTATGGTATAAAAAGCTATTTGTTAACATTTCTCTTATTATTAAACTTTTTTTGGTTGAGATAGCGATTTTTAAGACTACCAACATCTAACTAATTCAATATTTAGACGAAAGTGGTATAAATAAATTAATTAATTCAGTATCCGGATGGGAGCGATAAGAATAAATTTTAATCAACATGATGACTCTGCATTTCGAACTTGAGGCTATTAACGTTCAGCGTCCTTAGGACACAACTCCATTATCCGATTATGTCTTCTAAGATTGGTTATTACAAACTATATTGAATATATAAGAATGTTATCTAGTTAATGTACAAATATTTGTGGTGATATACTGTAACGCCCCGAGACCCTTGTGACTTTCACATGTTCAGAGTCGTCCCAGAGGCACGACTCAATTTTCTATAAAATATTTTTACGAAATATAAACAATAAATACGGAAGACTTTTTCAATAATAATAACTAATAATCCATAATATTTAAAAATAATTAAAATATCAATAAGCTAACAATTCTAGCAAATGCGGAAATAATAAAAACTAGATCACTCGATCTAGAACATGTGCAACATCTGTTTGTCACTGAGCATAGCCACCTACAGCATCATCATCTATCAAAGCTCTCTCACATGCACAGATCCAGGTACAGAAAAATATCCATGAGTATAAGAATACTCACTACGTAAGGTCTATTAAACAATCAATATGCTCAATAAAAAATAAGATACGATGAATGATGAGCCAATTGAGCAATCAATATAATAATTAATTAATAATATAACGATTAATCAATATGAGCAATTATATTAGGTTATGGTCAAATGACCAATAATAACGATAATAATAAATAATTACCTGATCAATTGGATCGATGATTCAATATAACAATAAAGTATAAATCAATAGGAAGGATCAGGAAAAGGTCAGATGACCGATCAATATTGATTTAACAATTAATGATATCAGTGATACTCACTATGGCACTATTCAATTTAATAATTTTCAATTCAATATCAATGGTCATCGGTTAATAATAATTTCATTTGATTCAATGGGTGGAGGCAATGTCAGTCAACGCCAGTATCCATGATCTATTCAATTCAATTCAATTTCAATCCAACTCAATTTGATTCGATTTTAATTCAATTCAATTTAATTTACAATGTTCGGAGTTATCCAATTCAATGAGGAGCGCTCGGTCAATTAAGGAAAACTCCATGTCTTTTTTATGTAGGCCAATGGGGGATGTCACGGCAAATCACTCAATAATATAGCGTTAACAATTATTCGTGAATGGCGGGGACCATGACCAAACACATGACAACTATAACTTCTTTAAAGAATGATGGCGTCTCAAACCTTTAGGTATCTGTCCCATTCAATTCAATAACAATATGGTCCGGGGACTTGGAGACAATCAGAAAATATGAAGAACCAGCAGCTTTCAACTTTTATATTGTTTACCTAAAATGTCTATCTTTTAATAATTTTAATTTAAATAAAAAAGATCCTATCAGAAAGACTACTGGATCAGTATCATAATCAATTATAAGATTCGAAATGATAACAAAACATGATCAAATATGATATGATATGATGATTAGATATAATAATAATATAATACGAAATATAATAATAACAACAAGATAATCACTATAAAACTGATAATTAAATTAATCTATTAATATAATTACTTTGGATTCTTCTTCTTCTAAAAATTCAAGAAAGAAATTTTTCTATTTATTTATTTATTTCATCTCTCGATGCCTTCGGCCAAACATTTTATTCTTTCTCCACGTTCTTTTCTCTCTCTTAATTGGCCCTGAAACTCTCTTTCAAAATTTCTTTTTTTTTTCTTTTGTTTTGGGCGCATGCCTTATCAATTTCTCTCTCTTAATTTTTTCCACGTCATCTGAGTTCCTCCCCTTCTCCTGTACAACGAACCAACACTGTTCCTCTCTCTCCCGTAATTCTTTTCTCTATTTGTTTTTACTATTTCTTTTGCACTTGCCAAGAAACTCAACAAATGATCTTTCCTACGTAAACGAATTAAAATAATGTTTCCTTCTTTCCAGCATGCAGCTAATCCCCTTTTTTTCTCACGTTTCTCTCTCCACATCACCCTGCACGCACGCACGTTGTTGTTTTTTTTCTTTTGCCGTAATCCTTTCTCTCTATTAGTTCGGCGAAAAGCTTGCTTTTATCTCGCACTTTCTCTCTTTGTGATTTTTTTTTCTTTCTTTGCTTTAATCGATCTCTAGAGTAAGATCCGAAACCTTACCCTCTCTTCTCGTCCAATAAATTGGCGCAACTGACCAAATTCAATCGTTCCATAAAATAATTATTGCAAATAATAACTTACGAATCCTTCGTACGTACCTCATTTCGCGCCAACAATTCGACGCTGAATCACGCCTTGTCGTTACGCCTCTGCCGCCGAACACCGAGAATAAAAAAAAAGAGAAAACTCCTTTGACGACCGACCCTAAGGATTTATTTATATGACTCATTTTCAATTCATCCATAACTTTCAATCCTTTTAATCTTTTAATTAATCTCTTTTAATAATTCTGATTTATTTTAATAATTAAATAATTCTGAATTTAATTAAATATCCCATAATATAATTTTCTCTTTAATTAAACCCCTCCCTTGTTTTCCTTTATTTTCGGAATTATTTATAATAATAATATTAATGACCATATTTCTCAAAAAAATAATAAAATATTATTTTCTCAACTCTAAAAAATCGGGGTCGTTACATGTACAACCAATGTTATCAAAATATGATTGGACTGGCCGATGCCGCTGAACTGGTCTTGTTGCATGTCAAAATTTATTTTGACAAGGAACCGAAAAAATCTAGTTGAATTGGTCCGGTTGAATCGGCCTGTTGAATTAGTTCAACCCAGTTCAATTTAATTTTTTTAAAAATAAAAAAAAATAGGAAAATAATTAAAGAAAAAAAGAAAAAAATATATAGGTTAAAGAGGAAGGAAAATGATATATATAAAAATTAAATAAGAATTAAAATAAAAAAGTAAGCATTTAAAATTGAATAACATTAAAATGAAAAAACTATTAAAAAGCATAAATAAAGGAAATGAAAAGGAAAGTGTTAAAGAAAAAAGAAATACAATTTAAGATAAAATTTATTAATATAGCATAATAATCTATCTATAATTTATAAGTTACCTATTATTATTCATCATTATTAAAACTTTTAATATAAAAAATTATTAGTACAATATTCATATATTATATCATATAATCTATATTATATCTTTATAATTATTATAAATAATATTATTTTAATAAAATTTGAACGAATCTGATCGGACGGTCCATTCACGATTCGATAATAAATCCGGTCGGATCGATGGTGTGATTCTCAAAACATTGCATTTCGTCTAATAGGAATAGTTCTTCTAATTTTATGAATTTTTAGAACATTTTATTCTTGAATATGATTAAAAAAAGTGTATGGATTCTAGAGGAGCCGTGGTGGTCCCCTTCGGACCGTGCAGATTTCACGAGTGAATAGAAAGTTAGATCTACATTGAATCTCACCTTCGAAAGTACCATAAAAAAAGAATCTTTCCTCTCCTCAACCATTTATTTTTCGGGTTAAGAAAATGTAAAAACGTCTTTATATGAGAGAGAAGAGATGTAATAATTGGGGTTGTGAATAAGTTGCAGCACACAAAAAGATGTTCACCTGTGCTTCCAAAAGACAAAAATGTTGTGCTAAATCCGTGCGTTGTTCAACTCCTTTCTCATGATTTATCTGCGAGACGTTTCATGAACTAGCGACATACGGTCGTGGAAAGCTAAAAGCTCCAGTCAGATTTGTGAGGTAATCCGTTCATTGACCATCGAACTATTTTAAACTTGACTGCATCAGACTTTAATCTATCATTACATGAAGGCTACATAATTTCCCTCTGGTGCTGCATTTTTGTTTTCTCTCATTGTAGCTCATTTTTCAACTCTTTTGTTCCAGCTGTGAGGCCTTGCATGTTAAAACACTTGAATGGCATCTGAATCTAATTTCGCCAGAGCAACTCAACAATCTGAATCCAATTGTGGACCTCTATCTATCTACTGCAGTGGCTGCTAGATAAGCAGCAACTTGCAGGAGTCCAACATTTGACACTTTTAACTTTCTCGTTAAAAAGACAAGTTGCATGTTGTCAATGCACAGATACAGTCTACACATGTTCCCAATACCTCTCTCTCTCTCTCTCTCTCTCTCTCTCTCTCTCTCTCTCTCTCTCTCTCTCTCTCTCTCTCTCTCTCTCTCTCTCTCTCTCTCTCTCTCTCTCTCTCTCTCTCTCTCCACATTTGTGTTTGTCATAACATAACATAACAAACAATTCCAGCCGTCTTCTCTCTCTCTCTCTCCCTGTGAGTAATCCAGTTAATCCATCTTTGTCTCGGCCTCCTCTCAATTGGACCAGGACCAGAAACCGCGAATATTCATCCCCCTGTGTATATCCCACAAGACAAGTTATTTTATTCATCAAATCCATTTGGGGCCCAGGCCGAGGCGAACACGGCCCTGTGGCCCTTCCATGTTAGCACCAGCATCATGTCCTCCTCCTTCATTCCCCACCCGCCGGCGTGCTCGTCTAGCAGAAGCTTCACCTCCTTCACCGTCTCCTCGTCGAACGGCACGCCCCTAAATCCCGACCGCTGCATCCTCTGAACGAACCGCGCGCCGGGCTCCGGTTTCTCCATCCTTTGCGACCCGTCGAACCCGATTATGCCCTCGATCTTCTGGCCAAGGTCGGCCTCGTACTCCATCCTCTGGGCGCTGTCCTTGGGCAAGAAGGTCTCCAGCGCGTCGAACGGCATCCACATGTAGTTGAAGCATGAGACTATCCTCGAGCTAAGGCTTGGGCAGTCCAAGTCGGAGTCCTCGTCGGTGACTGTGACAATGCAAGGATTAAGCCCGAGAACAAACTCCAAGAATCCATCTCGATAAGAAGGGTCGCTGGTCGTAGCATCCTGTCGGCTCCCGGACTCCTCTGGCCAGAGAAAGCGTATCCAGCTCTGGCAGTTGACGACGAGAACCTCGTCCTCGCTTATGCTGAATGCCGAAGGGTCCGACATGCATGACAAGAGTTCTTGGCGAAACTTGGCGGATTTGTCTACGTTAGCATCACTCGGATCCGTCGAATTGGACTGGAGCACGTGGAATTCGAAGGGCACTTCTCTGGACTTGGCAAACTTGTTGAGCCGTAGGCCAATCTCCCGAGCGGACACGTTGATGAAAGGAGGCACCGGCGGCCGAACCGATGGCACGGTGATGCGCAGCGTCGGGGGTCCTTCAGGCCGCTTGGCGAGAGCGTCAATGAGGGTCGGCCACTGCACGCAGTGCGCGATACTGAAATCCAGCACGTGCACCCGCTGCCTGCCGCGTAAGGCCGCGAGAATCGCCCCGTTGGAGGCTGAGAAACCGAACCGATGCCACGGCGTGAGATCCACGTACCCGACGAGCTCCGTGATGGTCATCGTCCGGGCTTTGGCGAGACCGGCGGCCGCGGAGAAGGGCATAGCCGCCGGGCAGAGGCGGGCAGCCCGGGCGACGAGGGCCTTGAGAAACCAGGAGGTCAACCTCTGGTTGACATCGCCGTGCGAGGAGGCGACGTTGTTGAGAACCCACATGACCTGCTGCGCGAGGGTCACATCGTTGGCCTCGAGGGCACTGGCGCAGTGGAGGAGCAACTTCTCTATGCACGCTCCGTCCAAGCTCCTGACGCAACCACTGAGGGCACCGGAGAGCTGCCCACCGTATGAGATGAAGAGGTCAGAGTTGGGCACGGGGACCGGAACCGCCGCGGCAGTCGAAGAGCTCCTTAGTTTGGTTTTCATGTCTGATTTGTGCATATTAGAGAATAGAAAGGAGGTATAAGCAGGTAACAATGGATATGGCCAGGCTGCGTGAACTGAGTTTAGGGTTTTACCATGAAATGTACGTGCATGGATTGTCTATGTGGTGATGAGAGGAGGACAGATGTCGGACGGATATAGGTCAGGTGAAGATTGGGAAGAAGTAGGGGGCTTTTAGGAAGGGTGGGGGTGCCATGGGGAAGGGTTGGTGAAGTGATGACGAAGTGGATGATGAGATGTTGGATTTATACATGCTGCAAAGAGATATATGGGGGCTTGTGTTGGTTCATGGAACTGATATGTTTAGATAGATCGTGGATAGGAGTTTAGGAGAGGACGGGTCTCTCTCTCTATATATATATATATATATACCCCTTAGGAGAAATATTGTGCAATGCTTACATTTGAGCCGTTGGATTTAATGGACAGTTCAGATCACATCTCTCATATTAGCGTATCCAACAACTCATATCACATCTCCCATATTAGGGTATTGTAGATCTCATTTGCCCTTCCCTTGATCGACGCAATGGCAGTTGGTGCAAGCTCGATGATGGCAAATTTGGTTGGACGATTGATGCATGACTCTCTCTCTCTCTCTCTCTCTGATAGACGATGACAATGCACTAGATCAACAACAGCAGCCTAGATCGGGGACTGGGGGCGGCGATCGAAGGACGGGGGCGAGAGAGTGAGGACGTGTGATCAGAGAGCTCGTAGCTGGGTTGCCGGCACTCCCAAAGGGTGGGGAACGGGCGCGTCGGTGGTGCTCGGATCCGGAGGGGAGGAGGTCAGAGATCGATGACGACAAGATTTGGACTCGACGATGGTAATGATCGAAGAGGAAGCGATCAATGGGCGATGGCAACACACAACCATTGAGGTTGTCCGCTCGTAGAGGAGTGCTCGATGCATGCAACGATCACGGGGAGTGCTCGCAGGCGGCAGGCTCAGAGGAGGTTGCAGGGTTGAGGTTGGGTGCCGATGGCGGCGGCGGTGCTCGGAGGGTAGGAGGAGGTTGCCGAGGTGGGTTGTCGCTGGCGATAACAGGTGGTGCTCGAAGGGGAAGTGAGGAAGAGAGATAATAGAGTGTTTTGATCACAATCATAGATGTGAAATAGATGGTCCAAATTAAGACTTTTTATCTAAGGAGTGTTACACCCCACTATATATATATATATATATATATGTTTGGAAAGACCGCCAAGATTTCTTTGGCATAAATGACAAGGTCACAAGCGTACGCGTTTGCGAATCACTTCTCTTTTTCACTGTATCTATGTTGCATCCGTCTCAAGTCTTAAGTCTTTCGAAAGTTTTAATGTTAGAAAGAGTGTGAACATCAAGTAGATTACACCCTACAATTTATGTATACTAATAATATTGAATTGTAGGATTGAACGTCGCACATGATTATATATATAGTTTGGTACCAATTTTTCCTGTGCTTTTCGAATATATGTATATGGCAAGAGAGGGAGAGAGAGAGACTTAGGAATCTCCATTTGTTATATTTCCGTCGGTAATACCTCTTTTCCGTGGTATATCACGTTAACTAATGCAATCAATCATGTGAAGTCATACTACGAATACTTCAGAAGTCTTGGAATAAGCAAATTAATGAAATGCATGTATATACCTTGGACGATTTAAATTCTGTGTCAGCTCCTCATTGTTATTAGCTTTATTATTAACTTCTACTCAGTTTGACAATTGACTCTACTTGAGTACTCGATCTTGTTGGCACAACTAAAACTTGACAAACTAGCATTATTTCAAGTATTTGTTTTGGATGAGAATAGTCCAAGCTACTCCTGAGTATGGTCATTCTTGCTCTTGTTTCTAGGTGCTTTTTTATGTTTCTATTGGCACTGTTGAGTCAGATGTAAGATTATTTTGAGGTGCCGTTGAGAGGAGTCCAAAAATTATCATTTAGAGCACTCAAGTAAAACAAAATAAGAGTAACAAAATTATATATATATATATATATATATAATCAAAATGATACTAATATTCAGAATTATAAAATTGTATGGTGCAATCGCATATTGTGATTGCACCTTATATATATATATATATATATATATATATATATATATATATATATATATATATATATACACTTATTTGAATCGTTGATTCACTCAACGAAGTAGATCAATAATAATTGTTGTTAATTAAGTTGGCAACAACCAAGTAACATGGAAATGAAAGGCAAAACAGAAATTGATGCTTAGTCTTTTTTTTTTAAATTGTCAATCCATCATCCGAGCAGTGGTGCCAATCCTAATCTAGTGTTCGCCTAGAGTTGCAAGTGTGACTATGGGCGTGAGGCTTTAACAAAAAAAATTTACATTAAAAAAAAATTGAACTCTAGATCTGAAGTACATGATGCATGCATTTTGATATGACAATTAGGTGAGCAAAGAAGGGTAAAACAGTATGCCAGAGCAGCAGCCTTGGCCAGTTTGCCTCTCATCTTTTGTCCATTACATTCCGGCCATAAGAGGCCATGACAAAACCAAAGTTTATGTATATTAATTCGGCCATAGAGTATTAATTCGTTGGAACTGCATGCATATTTTTTGAGCTGGTCTTGGACTCTTGTGGAATGAAAGGCACTTGGCCCCCTAGGCAATATTCCAAATATAAGTATTGGATCATTAATGCAGCACAAAAGAACAAATAGTTTTTTTTTCCTGGCCGTATATAAAAAGAAAAAAATGCATGTTAACTATTGCAATTGGAGTGTCCTCGTACAGATTCAGACAGAAAATTCGATTAGCATTTTTATTATAATGATGAATTTTCCAATAATCAAAATTTAGAGAAGCATAACAATGTCATATATATATATATATATATATATGAGTTCCTTCATATATATATATATATATATATATATATATGAGTTCCTTCATTCTTTTTAAATTGCATATGAAAAATAATGCATTCTCCTAATTTTTTAGTCTAATAATTATCCTCACACTCACATTTTTAAAATACTCCTACAAGTTGATAAATTTTGCCATATGTCATTGTTAGATTATTAAGGGGTTGTTTGGTTCTAAAATATAGGTCAGAACATCTCAATAATATCGAGAATATGACTAAATGATAATAAAATAAGAATAACTTGGTCAAACTTCTTTTGTGGTAAAACCATATTGAAAATTGTGAAACCGTCATTATATTCCACAAAGTTGCAATATTTATATTCCACCAAAATAATGGAATATCTCTATTCTCAATGTTTTCATCTTTGATTAATTTTTTTAAAATTTAGCCATATATTATTATATTATTATTTATATAATAATAGTAATAATAAATGTTAAGTATTTATAATAAAATATTATAATTATAAAGTATAATATATTTAAAGTTATTCCTTTGAACACCAAACATAAAGTAGAATAAGAATATAACAAAAATATTATATTCTTCTGAATAAAATTTGTTATTCTCCAAAAATTATTCTTCATCCAAACGGCCCCTAAGAGGCTACATCATCCTAAATTAGGAGGATATTGAATTGGGGTTCTATTCAATTATTAACAAGACACAAGATACTTTAGTTTATGTTAAATATTATTATATTTATATAAAAATGACCAGTTTTAAATCACAATCTTGCTATGTTCTTGTTGATGATGTAATCTTATTATTAAGGGAGCAAAGAATTTGAAACCATAATATGGATGCACGATTTTATTAATTCAACACATGCAAGCTTCATATTCTACATTCTCCAAAAAAAAAAAAGGATACAGAAAAGAACAAGGCCTACTGTATTCAGTATCACTTGTAAATTTTGGCCTTGAGCCATTTGTTTCTGTAAATGTTCTTGCGAGGCAACAATCCAATGGTCGCAGAAGATGAAGAGCAAATTGGCTGCGCGACGACGAATCGACGAAAATGTAAATGCCTTGTCCTGGCATGAACAGCAAAGGCAGATGCCAAAATCAAAATCCCAAAATTTTACTTCTTCTGCTTTGGTCATCATGCGATGATGCCATTGTCATATCTGAAATCTTGGTTTTAATTCGAAGAAGACAATTTTTGGATCGCAGTAGATCGTGTCAGAGTACTGAAGCACCTAAGAAAACAACATCATATATATATAATGTCCACATAATGCATACCCCAATATGAACAAAATTGCTCTAATTAATTTCTGTTAGCAACAGCTTATGCTTCTACATAATTAACCAAGTTATTGAAAGATGTTCCATATTCCTGCACCACCTCTGGATTTTTGTCGCCCTGCAATTGGCGCGTATGTTCTGTTTTTTTGTAAGCATATATATTTTTTTGTTTCTATCTCTTTAAGCGTCAAGGATTACGATTAATATGTGTGCTTTCCTACACGTGGTGAATTAATTATGTATGAATCTCAAACCTTGAAATATTTGATAAAAATGTCATCTTTCTCGAGGAACTAAAAGGATTGACACAGTCGTCAAGGCTATACATCTCTGGAATCAAAATCCCCGATTGTGTTGCTAGTGGAGAGAATATATGATCATCAAAGTTCATGAACAGGTCAAAAATTTTTTTGCATCTCCTTCTGATACAGCCAGCTGATATATTCCTTTCACTCTTTTTGGATAGTCAGCTTCGATCTCTGAAAAATGATGCTGACGGTTCAATCCGCGAGCGCGCAGCAGCAGATGAAGTTCTCACATTCGATTCGACAGATTCCTTTGGGTTGTTGAAGCTACTCATATCTGATGCAGTCCTTTTTCAGCTGTTATCAAATGATCATCATCAGATGGACCTGCAGGCCAGCCCTGCCCATGTAAAAAATGGATCCAGGTATCTTAACATAAAAAAAAGACAGCCCAACAGATTTAAGTTTTCTGATTGATATTCTTCTTTTATTTAGCTAACGAGTGCATCATCCATCATTCTCTGTGTGTGTCCAGATGATTGGCTCAGGAGAATTCTGTGTTCAGCCTTCTGTAGTTGCAGTTTGGATCACATCAAGTTGCTGCATTCCAGTTTGTAATTAATACAACTTTTTCTGGTCAGCGGGGTGGTGATATGCGTGTATGATGCCGAAGAATTAATGGTGGAGTGGGAGAAAAAGGTATAACAAGATCTGATCAAGTCCCCTGAATCATGCTGGGAATCACTCCACTTGCATAAGTTGCTGCAGCAGCAGCTGCCTCACGGCTTTATTCAGTAAAGCAAATTGCTCCAAGGAGGGAAAAAGGCAGCTTTTTGGATTTGAGATCATGTGGTTCTCTGAGCAACGCAAAATATTAAGCTTCTAACTATTTCGAAATTAGATCTTATGAAAATTACGAATGCGTTGTATATATATGTAATATAATATATGGAAAAGAAAAAAAAAATGATTCTCCAAATTAAATCTTATTCCTATGGGCCCTGATCGAGCTCTATGATTACTAGCATAGTCCCGAGTCCTGGTTGACCTCACATAGCATTTTCTTTCCTTTTATTCTCTTATTGTTGGCTTTTTTTTTCCTCAGATGCTTTTTCTTTTCCTTTTCAAACATAGATAAATTGGAATATGGAATAATATTTGGACATGACAAAGAGAGAAGATTATCTTTGTTATTCCAACATGGAAGTTCATCTGGTACAACGAATGGGATTATGGGAATATATACTGCGATTATGGGAATATATATATTACATGTCCTATCATTGATCATTTGACAAAGGTATGACCATTTTCTTCTTCTCCTTTTTAACAAAGGTCGAATTTCCATTTTAAATTGAACTTCCAAATATCAATATTCATGGAAAACTTAATATTATTTTGTTTACTCAAAAACATTCAATTGAACTGGCTTAATATTTTTTTAGAATTTTGTTTTTTTTTTTCATTACAGACATGAAATACAATATTACATAGAAAGAAGGGAAGCAGTGATCACAGAGAGTGGCCATACTGTTGGGGCATGTGAGTGACATCAAATAACCTTTTAAATCTGCCGAGGGCATCTTAAATGCTGCAGCATGCACTAGTTCATTAGCTAGGAAGCCATTTAATTATTGGAAAAAAGGATTTGAGTTTAGTCTGTTGATTTAATTGCAGTTAGCATAATTCAGATAGATCTTTTTTTTTGTTCAAAATGCATCATATAGATAATATTTGCACAATTACTACCTCGATGTCTATGATAATAGATTCTCTATTGTACAGTAATTGTGCAACTGATGTAGCATCAGTCAAACCTTCTCTTCCAGCCCAAAGCTCAACTGCAAAAAATTGCCATCTAGAAAACCCAAAAAGCCAAGCCATTAATATTGGCCCCTTCATCTGTGTGGAGAAAGATCAAGTTAGAAGAGGTGGTGCATTAGTTGAGCTAAAGAATATAATTTAATTAATTCAAATTGCTCATATTTGGTAAATATAATATTTATTTCATGTTAGTTGAGCTAACATTAAGAGCACCCACATTTCAACTCTCAGTAGTATTGATGGAACCATATTGGATAAGCTTGATTAAGTATTGACTATTGATCACGTTTTACTTAAAGGCTTAAAGTATTGAATCATGTTGCATTCCATATATATAATGTACTGTATTATATATATATATATATATATATATATATATATATATATATATATATATATATATATTGTAAGGATTCCATGGATGTCCTTTTCCATATGGGCTGCTATTATATATGTCAACGCCTAAACAAATCATATATAATTCTATCACCAAACATTAATTTCTTAAATTAAAAGAAAGAACGCGCACAACCTGTAAGTGTACCCACATAACATACAATCTGATATACCAATAGTGCCATATTATTATTGCTCATTGAGTTGACATCTTCGTTCTCAAAAGCTTCGAATTATTTAGATAAAATAAGTTGTAAGTACAATCATGTAAGTCCAGAGACGAGGGAGAAAAAAATATGAGAGTCAATATATAAGAAGCTATATGTCGTAAAGAAAGAATCTTCTAATAATCTATGTAGTATGTATTATACATATTATTCAAAATTTCGGGAGGATCCAAGGCCCTTCTAATTGAGTTTAACTTGAGCTCAAAGTGTAAATGTGGAAGACTTAGATTTAGGTGTAGACCTTTCAGAATTACAAATAGATTAAGCATACACCTTGCAGCGTTCGAAAATAACTAAGACTCAGACTTACACTTTGCACCATCCACAAATGATCAAGGTCTGATGTACACCTTGCACCATCCACAAATGACATAAACAAAGCCTAGGCGTAGAACTTGTTGTATACGGATGAATAGTTAAAAATTGCACATGAACAAAATTGCAACATAATACATTGAACATCACATATGCACACGATAGATTTAACATGGAAAAACTCATCAAAATCAAAAGGATAAAAAATCATATGCTTGTTATCAATCCAAATTTCCACTATATGAAATGTTCTTCCACAATAAGCTTTGTAACAAAACAAACCAAGCAACATGATGAAACCAGAAAATGTGAAAGATAGTCACCATAATGAAGTGTCAAAATGAATTCTTTGAAGACCAATAATCAAGAACTTGAAACAATCAAAATGTCTTCATTTTTACTCTTCCTTCTCCACCAAGAACATATAAATGACAGCAATAATGCACTTTCTTCTCTAACCGACAACACCAGCTCACAAAAGGAGATGAAAAATCTTAATTTTTTTAAATGAGAAAGACAATGGCAGCTCATACACAAATCACTATCATTGTTCATACGCACGAAAATAGAATCATTTATCCTTTTTACTTTTCTCTTTTTGTCTCGTGTGTCTTCAACTACACAAGCTCACACACATAACATCAAAAAGTCATCAATGACTATAAATAAAGTTTCACAACACGTCCGTCCGTGTGTATGTCGATTGGAAATGAAAATGACTCTTTGTTAAACTTATAATGTAGGCTATTAATGTAGAAATAATAACATTTTCTAGGTAGAGTCAACTCTTTGCCTTGCTGCCTTAGTCCATGAAAGGAGGATGATCAGTACACTAAAGCATTGAAAAAACAATTATTTTACTACCATGTTAACTCTTGGAATTTTTCTTTTTCTTTTTTTTTTTTGTACAACATTGTGAACATTGAAGAGGCATATATTAGTTGTGGTGTAGAAGATAAATTATTTGATTTATGCACTATTTGTTTATAAATTATATGCAGTAAACAATATTTATTTGCTCTAGTTGGTGCGCAGATATAAGTTTGTGTAACTCACTATAAAGATTGAAATTATAAATGAAGATGTAAGCACAATCCGTAATATATATATATATATATATATATATATATATATATATATATATATATATATATATATATAACTTCGAAACCTTTTATTATCGAAAAGATTGATATATACTTATGATGATAAAAGTCAATGTTGGTATAAAAAAAAAGAAAAAGAAAAGTGTCGGTATCCAAGGCATCCGCCAACTTCCCCTCGTAGTACTCATCATGTTACTGATTTAATATTGAATATCTCACTCAAGAGACTTGTATCTTTCTTAGTTAATTAATATATCCAAAGTTATGAGTCATAATAATAAATGAAATAAATGGAGGAAAACAAATGCGTGAGTGGCTAAGTCTCTTTAATTTGGATTAAACGATAAATTGAAGAAAAAACAATAACAAGTTTTGGATTTAATGGAGGTGTCCACTATTATATCCTAATTTATTAGTCATTAGATCAAGAATCTAAGGTGGGAGTGTTATTTTAATAATTTTAATTTCTCTCGCTCATGATTCAATTACCTCCGTTCTCTCGACCATCCGCTTATCGAAGCCTTCACCATCACCACCCTCATATTTTTTGTTTATCTAATTTAGTCATTTTTGCTAAGGAAATGGTACAGATTTATAGGGATTTGATGCAAAATTCAACGAATAGCTGCTAGAAATGCATCAAAGGTGGAATCTGTCTATTCAAATTAATCATCAAGTGATTTGATGATTAGAAGTAAAAGATTACCTTTTTATTATTTCTTTGTTTCAGAAATCTACTCGAAATCTAAAAGAAAAAAAGTTGTAACAACCCTTTGATCAATAGAAATTTCATGGCAGTATTATTTTGCAGAAGTGTGCAGTTTTATGGAGAAGTGTAGCTGGAAATGTCTTAAATATTGAAGTGTTTAAAATGAGTGATAAGTGCAAGTGTGATTTAATTATCAAGGAATGATTTCTATGATTTGCGTTGAAAATATTATTGTTTAATGAAGAACCTAGAAGATAATGTATAATCCATAAGCGAATGTTATCCATCAAACCTCTTTGCTTATCCTGCTACATGTTGAAGGCGTTGAATCGGAAGAAAGAAAAAAATTGATCTTAGGGGTGAATTCTTTTTTCGTTAAATCAGATAAAAGGAATATATTTAAATCGTGATCTAAAGGCTAATAAGATAGAGTACAGGGTGTCCCCTATTTAATTTGGGGACACCCCCAATTAAATCCATAAGTTTTGTATGGTAAATATTTAACTACGTCCAGTATTTTTTTACTGCAAGAAAAAAAAACGTATATCTTAACTAACCAGGATGTCCTCTATCATATATTCTGATTTTTTTTCACGAATGTTGCGTCAACACTATGATTTTTTATATTGTTAAAGTTTCTTATGTAATTCGTAAAATAAATTAACATATGATTTTCAGATTAATTAATGTTTGATACATGAACAGCAAAAGCGTTTTAGCCTTTTTTAATGAATTTGGTAGTTAATTTCCTTGATTACGTGCACGGGATGGAGTAAAAGTACGAATCCAATTTTTATATAAGTAAGCATTAAAAAGTGCATAAATAATAGAAAAATGCGCACTTGCTTGCCGTCCTTGCAGTTTAACCCCTTCAAGTTGCTTAAAAGGCACACAACAATAAATTAAATTGCATATAACAAATTTAAAATTGACCTTTTAAACTTGAATATACTTATGAGATCTATGTTATACTCCGTGCGTTCATAAATAAATTAATAATCTATTAAATGACAAAATTTTATGTAAAAGAAAAATTTGAATAAACATTTATTAGGATTTTAAAATTTAAAATGGTCTTAATAATTTATTTTACTCCATTTGACCTTTGAGACTAATTAATTCAATTGAAACTTGA
Organism: Pontederia crassipes; assembly: GCA_030549335.1. Taxonomy (NCBI): domain Eukaryota; kingdom Viridiplantae; phylum Streptophyta; class Magnoliopsida; order Commelinales; family Pontederiaceae; genus Pontederia; species Pontederia crassipes. The sequence goes on along the minus strand of CM060189.1, from coordinate 24,576,120 downwards.
TTTAATCTAAAATTAACAATTCCATTTATCACGTGTAATAATTTCACTTGGAATTTGGTCTGTCTCTTTGTTTGTTTTTAATACCAAGTCAGATAACAATTCATTTTTCTTTTTCAGAAAAAGGTTCATCATTGTCCTTTATCCTCATCCTGATTAGTCAATTTTCAGGCGTCCGATCACATCAGACGGACGTGAATGCGACGCGTCCGAAGCCGCTTGTTTCCGGTCAGAAAGAAACCTTCATCGCCCGCCCCAGTATTTGGTGGAGGTTGGGGTCCCGTCCTTCTTTAATTTCCCAAAATACCCCTTACGACTCGATTCACGAACGAAGGGCATTATCGTCACTCAAGCCGACATGAGATCATAATCATCATATAAAGCGACAAAAACAAGACAGACACGGAGATTAATCCACGACCAGTTTCTTGTCGCCTCTCGCAAAATCCACGTCGTTCCCATCGCCGGCGGTTCGATGTGATCGCAAGTAAAGGATAAAATTGTTAACGGTAGAAGGAAAGTTGTAGAGGCTTTGCTGGCGGACGACATGAAGCTACTAGAGTTCCCTTGTGGCTGGTGGACCGGCCGGCCGGAGGACTCATCCCCTCCGGCTTCTGCTGCAGCTGCGGCGGCGGCGGCAGCAGCGACGTTGACTGCTGAGACGGCGGCGTCTACGACGAGGTCCGAGCTTCCCGAGAAGCGAAGGCGGCACGGGTCGTCGTCGGCGTCTGCGTGGCGGCCGTCGCTGGTGGCGATCGACGAGGACGGTGCGCCGGCGGTCGTTGCCTCTACGGCGGCGAAGGCGGGGGCAAAAAAGGTCGGCGCCGGATACCGGAGGCCGGGGCAGGTCAACCCCGGTGGGAGGGTCGCCCCGCGCGGCGGACACGGGAACCACCGGTGAGTGATGCAGTAAACTTCTAACGTTTCCGTAAGTCGTTTCACGTATTATTGCTGCGGCCTTAGCGACCTTCTTTGTCGTTTCCCGTTGAAATGGTTAATTAGTTAATTACCAGTTACCACGTAACAGCGATGGAGATATCGGAAGTAGAATGTTTGCAGCATTTGTCGTATTTGATCATTTTAACCTTTCATTACTTATATTTTAAGAAATTATCCTAGTAAATTGTAGTATACTTACGCTTTTTTTAAAAGATTAATTTGTGTCTATTCATTTTAATTAAAAACTCTGAATCATAGTTTTCTTCAAAACGTCTGTATAAATAAATGATGATATTTGATGGTAACATTTTTTTCGCTTCAGGCATTATGGAGTTCCCATAGTTGTGACAGCGTTTGCCCCCACGCCATTCTTGTTCTGAAGCTTGCGAACTAGTTATTGTCCAATTATGTGAGAAATGCAACCATCATGTGAAGTTAAAGAGTCGCATGGTTGTGATAGTCTGCAGGGCACCTATATATTTTTATGTTTTTGTGGTTGTGATTTGTATTTTTTTTCCCTATTGTGTTCCAAACAATATAAGCTCTGTATATATTTCCATCTCAGCAAAATGAGTACTTGATTCATTCTTTTACAAGCTGCTCAATCGATAAGCAATTTGGAACCTCATCTTACCTTGAACTGTAAGAGAGACTAAATATCAAGCATTCAGTACATTGTACAAGTTAAATTGCAAGAAGGGACCAACAATAATTATGAAATTATCAGATTGATTGAGAACATAAAACTTCTCAAGAACCTGTAAAAAGAACCTGCAGAAGCTTTAACAGGAAGAAATAAACAAGCCAAGGAAAAGAGCAATTTAGATCGCCAACGTTCTTTCAATCAAAAAATGTGTATTGCATGCTTAGGATGTAAAAGATGACCATCATGGAGAAACATTTAAGAGAGATACATTTCCAGTTAGTGCTTTCAAAGAACTGCAATTTCGCACCTTTTGTTTCCTTCAGAAGCTAAGATGAATAAGAACAATTGGCCTACACATTTTTATAAAATGTAGCTCGTAGCTTGCTTTTATACCTAAACCAGCTTCACATCTCCAGAAAGATATGAAACTCAATAATGTGACAGCGCACCAGCAAGCACTCTGCAACAGAGTTTTCTTTACCTTGTCAAAGTTTGGGCCAGATGTAGGATCAATAACCATTAATCTGCCTCTGATTAGACCCTGAGTAAAGTTCCCTGTTACTTGTAAGGCGAGAAAAGGGGACTTGTGGTCGACCGGGTATGGTCCTGGAGTTCATGGAGCTGCTTCCAGCCCTGTCATCAGACATTGACCGTGAAAATGCTTGGGCAAGCTCCAGTGATGATGCTACTTTTCCATAGACGGGCCCACGATTTTCCACTTTAGGTTGCTCGATTTTTTTGCGCCAGGTTTCAAGCTCTGCACGCGGTTGTTCAAGAGGCTTCTCGATATCTCTTGTGTTTCTTCTATTGTCATTCTTCCATGAACTTCTCTGTCCATCTACCCTCTCAGCATCTGAATGGTAATTCCTCCCTTCAACGTCCCTTCCAGACCTCTGCCGATGTGGAATGCTCTCAGCTCTTTCACCAGGCTGGGAAGATGCAGGAGTAGGCTCTTGCTTGATATCACTCTGCAGATCATTTCTATCCCTAATGAAAGACGGTATATTATCAATTCCACATGATATAAGCTATTGGATAAGCATAAAAGAGACCCAAAGGTACATTCATAAATGAAGGGCAAAAGCTTCCGAGAAAAGAATACAGGGAAACAACCTTCCTCAAAATGAATATAGGATAGCCAAGATAATGAAACAGAGGGGCAAAATGGAGGGAGACTCAGATACAGCTGTTATTTTGTAAAGATAATGAGGTCTTCTTCAAACAACAACAACAACAATAAAGTCTTATCACACTAGGTGGGGTCGGCTACATGGATCATACGATGCTATTCGTTGATCCATGTTCATACGATTCGACAGGATTTTACGCTGGCTGTCGGAGCCTAACACAACCCTCCTCTTTTATCCGGGCTTAGGACCGGCTGTAAAACATAGGCGGAGTTTGAGGTCTTCTTCAAGCGAAGTAAATATAATAAGACAGTGGGAGCTCATGTATAATTCAGGATATATAATAACAAAGTTAAGATTTGACGTCAAATTAAAAACAAGATGTGATTATACAAATTGGATAAAACAAAGTCATAGATTTACATCACAAGGTCTTGTCACTACGCCCAAAAGGAAATTCATATTCTGATTCTTTTACAAGAACACGTCTTGGAATATTAATTCATGCAAAATCTGAAGTCAAGCATGAAGCTACAGAAAATATATGATGAAAAATTAACAAAAAAATTTCGTCTTGGGTATGCTCTGCAGTTAACTATGACCCTCCTAAAAAAATAAAAATGAAAATGAAAAATATGGTCCAAAGATTGTGCTAAGATATTACTTTAGATCTAAAAAGGCAATAATTATTTTTTTCTCAACGGCAGCAACAGCAACAACAACAACAAAGCCTTATCCCACTAGGTGGGGTCGGCTACATGGATCATACGACGACATTCCGCTCTATTAGTAACCAAACCTTTCGGTATATTATTCACCAATAGATCTTGCTCTATTAGTTCGCCAAGTGTCCGCCTTGGCCTCCCTCTCCCTCTTTTAATCGGACTCCAGATTATTTGATCTACTCTTCTTATTGGCGCATCTAATGATCTTCTCTGAACATGACCAAACCATCTCAAACGATTCTCTACCATTTTCTCACTAATAGGAGCCACTCCGACTCGTTCACGTATATGGTCATTCCTAATCTTATCTAATCTTGTATGATCACACATCCATCTCAACATCCTCATTTCGGCTACCCCCACTTTACGTTCATGTTGTCCCTTCATAGCCCAACATTCACTACCATTTAACACTGCCGGTCTTATAGCAGTAATATATAGGCAAGCCCAAGAGAAGTGGAGATATAATGTTCATAGAAAACGACGATGACAAAATGGATACCAATTCCAAAGCATTCCATTTTTTGAAGACGAAACTTGTGATATGGTATCCATTTCCTCGGTGCCTATGAACTCTTACTGGTTTTATGCCTTACCTCTGAAAAAGTTAGAAAGTCAGGCAATGTCTCTCGTTACCATTTGATCTTGAGTTGTCAAATTTTGTGGCCTCTGTTGTTTCAAGGGCGGACAATTTCCTCTTTTTGTTCCATTTTCTTCCCCTGAATGCATCTTTTATATGTAGTAGTGTGCTTGCCTGCTTGCACTATTGTTAACACTCAGATACCAGTTATGTTATTTCATTCGGATGGCTATGTTCAAGATTAGTGAACTTCAGTTTCTGCACTGTCGTCTACCATCTTTGAGCTGTATCGGTTGACACCTTGCAGCAATCTTTGGCTTGGAGAAGAGGTGTGTGGTTCTTAAAAATACTTGGGAATTATGGTAAGTCTGATGCTTCTTTAGTTCTTGCATAATTTGCTACAAGATGACAGTCTAATTTTAAATGCATTGTCTTTTGAATCCCGATTAACACTTTTTTTGTGAGGTTTTTAAAATGTTGTTTGAATTCATCATATAACTCCGCCTATGTTTTATAGCCGGTCCCAAGCAAGGATAAAGGAGGAGGGTTGTGTTAGGCCCCCACAGCCAACGTAAAACCATGTCGAATCTCATGAACATGGATCAACGAAGCGTCGTATGATCCATGTAGCCGACCCCACCTAGTGAGATAAGGCTTTGTTGTTGTCGTTGTTTATTGGATACTTTTCTATCACAAAAAACTCTAGTGGCTTTCCTCCACTTACACCAACCAGTTTGAATTCTATGATTATCGTCTTCAATCTCACCATCGTCATCTATATTTTTTTCTCAAGGGCATTCAGACAAAATAAAGACAATAGAACTTTTACCTGTTTGACTGCACAGTCACTTCACGATCACTAGCAGCAACATCTATGCCACGTTCCTTTAGAACCTACAAAATATAATGGTCAAATTTTCGCTCGAAAACATGCACACCATAATAACATAAACTTTTACAGGTGTTACATGCAAGTAGGTTAGAGTACAGAAAAAAAACTTACAAGTTCCCGTGGGCGTGCCCCACCAAACAAAGCATTCCTACAATAAGAAAGCATTACATTACTTTCAGATGGATGCCATCTACCTCCTAGGCCTAACCTCAATTAATTTAAGCAAAATGATTTGTAACAATTAGAACTATGAATTGAACCAAATGTTGTCAAAGGAGAAAGCAGCAGTAATGTAATATCCAGAACAAGACATTTGTTGTCTTATAGGTGAAGTTTAGTTAAAAATAATCCAAACATGTAGTGAAGTGTTTTCTTAGGTAGAAAAAGATACTCTAACCTCTCCTTTTCGTTACTCACAACCAGCTGCTCAACAGGTTGCGTACGAGGCTTCAGGTTCAGTTTGGGTCGTTCAACTGCCTGATTACCATTATCACCTCCAATCGATGTTGGTTTAATTGTGTTTACATTTCCTTGCACTTCATGAACATTTTGGACATGCATTGAGCTGGCAGGCAGCTGATGAACCTGCATAAAATATAAATAAGAAAATAAAGAAAACTCTAACATAAATAATCTTTTTTGGTGTTCAACACACACACACGTATGCTCAGCAGGTCATCTTAAGCTCGTCACAGAGAAGAATTAGGAGGCATGTGAAACTACATTAAGTACACAAACTAGATGGAGTCATTTAATAGTTCTGCTCCAAGAAGTTGCCTGTTTGTCATCTGAGAAATGAGTCGGAGTATCTGGTGATTCCACCGGCTTCATCCTCGGGGGAAGCTTCAGCTTTGGACGTTCAGGCACTTCCACTCCTTGCTCAGGAATTTTCTGCCCAGCGAATTGTCCGTCATTGGACACCGGCCTTGCACTTTCATTATAATAGATCCCTGGAGCATTCCTTTCCCTAGTTTCTTGATGCGACATGAGCCGTCCCCTCTCTTGAACTCTATTGTCCCTGCCCGAGTAAAATGTCTCCTTGGGTTCTTCATATGCAGCTGCAGATAGCACTGATCGTAACCTCTCACCCTCTCCATTTTCTCGATTTCCATCGGCTACCCGAACAATCTCCCCGAACCTCCGATCCAGTACTTCGGTTTCCTGGTATCTGATGACCTCCACCTCCGGCGTTGGTTTTGACTGCCACAAACCCGATGAAACCTTCTCGACAGCACTTGCCTGGGCGATCCTGGAAGCCGACCATGTTGATTGGGCTGCAGATGGTGTCGGCTCGCTCACGACATCCTTCCTCGCACCCCACGCGTTGGGAGATGCGGCGCTCGAACCGCCCAACGGAGGGTAGGTCACCGGACTGGAGATCGGGCGCTTGGGATCAGATCTGGCGGCGTCAGGGGCAGCGGCGAGAGGCGCCCGTGAAGCAGCATCAGGGGCTGGTGAGCGGCGAGGGACGGAGGAGGCGTCGAACGGTTTACGCTCGTCCTCGTCGAAGTGCCGGCCGATGTGGGAGAGAAAGGTAGGGGGCCGCTCATCAAGGCTGCGTGCGCCCGACGCGGTCCCTCCCCCGCCTAGGCTCCCACCGGCAGATCCGGGGCGTGGACGGAGGTGGTCGGAGCGCCCAAGGGAGATGGTTCCGGAGGGTCCTCCTCTCGAGATTCCAGGATATCCCCACGCTCCGGTGCGATCAGAAGCCCTGAAGGAACTGTGTGAAAGAGAAGAAAGAAGATTTAGAACAGGGACAGCGAGAGAAGCAGAGAAATGGAAGAGGTGGACGATCAGGAGGAAGAGGAGTTACGCGCCGGGGGCGGAGGGGAGGGGGAGGTCGGAAGGGATGGATCCTCCATGGAAGTCCTTGAGCGTCATCGTCGTCGATCCCGTGAACCCCTTCTTCTTCGACATCTCTCCTCGTTTCGCTGTCCTCGTCCTCCCTCTGCTTGCGAACAGTAATAAAGGAAAAAAGAATCGCGAAAGATAGTGGTCGTCATGACGAAGAGCTGAATGGGCCATGAATTAATCTCTAGTTGGGCTTTTCTCTAAGGGGCTTTTGTTTGATTACAAAGAAACATATGGGCTTCGTCTCATTTATTTATATATAAACGTCGAATTAACCACTAGACAAGTCTGCTATATGGTAGACAAAATAATAACAGATATATTAGACAAGATTTGCCATTCTTTTCAGTAATAGATTTTGTTCTATTTTGCTCACTCTAGAGCAAAAACTAAAATGTTAATGCGTATTATTGTTAAGATTATCATGGAAAAAACTATTACTATTTTTAACTATTAATTAATTTGTGCCCTTCTCTTGGGTAATCTAAGTTAATGGTTCCATTTGTCAGAATATATGAAATCTTATTTTTCATTTAGCCCTTTTTTTTATGGAATATTGATGTATTCATAAATACATAGTACCCATTATGTAAGCACTTTTCTACACAAAGGACATATAATATAATATAAACACTTTCGCTTTCTATAGTTATTCATGCTTCCGTCAATGTGTTCAGGTCAGATCAACCATCGGATGAAACTCATCGCCTGCTCACGATAGGTCCGAACAAAGTGAACCGAATTTTATTAAAATGAATATTGTTTGTAATAATTTAAACGTGTAACACAACCAATGTTATATAATATATGAATATTTTTAATAATAATTTATTAATAATTAAATAGTTATATAAAATTTATTTTATTCTTAAACATTTTAATAATGGTAAAAATAACCCTTAACTTATAAATATTCATAGGCTATTTTTTATTTTATGTTTATTATTTAATTAATGTAGATGATGTATTAATATATTTTATCTTCATCACTCTTCCTTTTTTTATTTTTGTTTTACTATTTTTCTTTGACAATTTTCTTTTTTATTTATAATATTTCTGCTCTTTGATATTTTATTTTTATAATATTATTTCATTTCCTTTTTAATATTATTAGATTTTTAATACTTACCTTTCTTATTTTTATTTCTATATAATTTTATACGTATGATTCCTTCCCTCTTCTTCAAATTTTCCTTTTAAAAGTTTCTATTTTCTTCTTTTACTTTATTATTTTATTGATTTGTTTAAGTTTGAATTTGAACCAATTTTTTTGTCAATTCAACGTACGGTCCGATTTTAATAATATTGTATTTCACTTATTTTATTTTTTTTAAGTTCGTCTAAATTTCCAATGTCATTAATTTTTTTTAAAGTTCAATGAAATTTGAGTCATTAATTATTTTATAAAACAAATCTAAAGCTATTTTATTATCTGGGATACTAGTTAATTACTTCTGCTAGAGATGGGCTGTGTCGGGCCGTGCTCGGGCTGGTCAACTCATGTTTGACCGTGTCGCGGGCCATGTCGTGCCAACACGGCCCATTTTCAAAACGGGCCGTGTCGTGCCACACGGTCCGTTTTGGACCCGGGCACGGTCTGGGCCCGGGTCGACCGTGCTGGGTCGGACGGCCCTTTTTTTTACCTTTCATGAGCTTTTATACTTTTTAATTTACTTATAGATTATTATATAATATAATTAGTATTATTAATTATTCTATAATATATGACTTAGTGACTAGTGAGACTAGTGAATAGTGACTACTTTAATTATTATATAAATAATTATATAGTTAAAATTTTAAATACATTACGTCAGTAATTTATAATTATTAAGTAAATTAGTATTTAACTATCTTATAACCAAAATACTATATAGTATAATAGTATATACTATATTACTATGTTATAACTAAACCAAATTATACTAAGCAAACTAGTACTTAAATGAAATTATAATATGACTTTAGTTTAATGACTAGTGACTACTTTAATTATTATTATATAATAATTATATAGTTATAATTTTCAAATTCTCATTGAGTAATCATGGTATCTTATTCACAACAGTCGCTATTTAGATCAATTTCAAGAGAAAGGATAGTATCACTCGAAATGAGTTTAAGAATGACTATTATGAAAATGATACTTTAATTATTTAATGAGAAAATATGAGATTGAGAGAAAGAGAGGGATGTAGACATGTAGCAATTTGGAGAAGGAGATGAGAGGAGATTGAGAGCGAGAGTGAGAGTATGAGAGAGATGAGGGGAAAAATAATGAGAGTGATGAAGAAAAGGGAGGAGTTCGGCCGCATTTTATAAGCGGCGGAGGGGGTTCAACACGGTTCGCGTTGATTTAAACACGGTCCGTGTTGTACTCGTAATGCGCCCGTGAACTCGGTCCGTGATCATGTTGTCGAATCGAAACAACATGACCGTATGATTTCAGCGCGGACCGTGTTATGCATCATGCGCGGTCCGTGTCCGTGCCAAAATGGGTCGTGTCGTACCGAATTCGTGTTCACCGTGCTCGGTCCGTGTCGTGTTAACAGTGCGATAGGACGACCCGACATGGAATGGCACGACAAGGGCCGTGTTTCCGTGCGCGGGCCGTGTCCGTACCGGACCGGGCGGGCACGACTTTTGGGCGGCACGACTTTTGGACGGGCACGACTTTTGGACGGACCGGCGGCGTGCCGGGCCGTGCGGCCCGGCCGAAATTTCATCTCTAACTTCTGCTAACAAAACTTGATTCCATGTTCGCATGAGCTTTAAAATTTTTTTTCCATTCTGCCAATCACTCTCTATCCTCCCAAGACAACATCTATCCCCTATGACAGTTTGGTACGGAATTATCACGAGAAGAAGACTTTGTTTCAGCCCTTGCATCTAGATAAATTTGGAATAAGAACAAGTTAGCAAACAAAAAAAAAATCCTTGTTGGCCATTTTTTTATCGAAATTTGAAAAAGTAAAAACGTGTTGCTATTAGGATGAACAATAGAGGAACAATTATTTTTCTTTCTTTATTTTTAAAGAGTCAAGACTTTTATAGAACAAAAATATTCTTCTACACTTTTGTTTCTACACAATAATCAATGTAGAAATCCCTAAATTTTTTACTTAATTAATTGATATCCCTAAATGTAGAGTCCATATTAAAGTAGATGGTTGCTCTAGTTAGAAGGGCCAACAATGATGTTTTTTTAGTCGTCGAGTCGAATCGATTAAAGAATAGAGCTGTACAAAAATCCGTTGTAGTCTAGTTGGTTAGGATACTCGGCTCTCACCCGAGAGACCCGGGTTCAAGTCCCGGCAACGGAATATTTTTTGCGCTTTCTATATTTTTTTCCTCCGACTCCAAAAGCACATTCATAAGTAGTATCACCTCTCGTCCCTCAAGTTTCCTAACTCTTGTTCCAACAGCACAAGGTTTGATTGAGAGTTCATTCTCTCAACTCTTCCTCCGGCAGCACAGGCTTAGGTTTCTTTCCCTCCCCATCAATTTTTCATTTTTTTGAGGCCTCAATGCTTCATTCATAGTTAATATTTCTATACAGTTGGTCTTGCTTCAGTAACATGTATAGCAGAGACTGTTTATCTGATCTCTACTTTGAGGCCTCATGCATACACCAAATGTTTTAACTAGTTAGTATTTAGATGAATCGTTTTACTTGATTTTTAATATTTTCTTCTGCCAGACATATTTGTTCTTGCAATAACAAAAAGAAAAAAAGTAAGAAGAAAAGTGACCATGCCATCCATTAACTTCAATTGTTTTTTTTTCACCAGTGCAGAGCACCTAAATTATTAAATAGTTACACTTCCTTCCTCTACTTTTCACTAATTCTTATCATTGTAGTGGTTACTATTATTGCGAATATTGTAATTGATGGTGACCTTCTTGTTGCTGTTAAGCCTCGTCTTCCTCTTCAACACCTCAAGTATCGATTGCGCCGTGCAGTGAGCGATGGACTGCACGGTCACCATTGGGTTCACTCCCAGCGCCGTCGGCAGCACGCTGGCGTCCGCTACGAACAGTCCCTCCACCTCCCACGTCTCCCCTCGCTGGTCCACGGCTGACGTAGCCGGGTGCACTCCCATCCGGCAGCTGCCCAACTGGTGTGCCGAACATATTGGCGTCGAGAAGTCCCGGACTTTCTTGGAGCTCACGGCCTTCACGAACTTCTCGAACTCGTGCGAGCTCGCCTTCTTCAAGATGAGCCTGGCACCTTCGGAGTGCTGCGTTCCGATCTCCTCCGCGCCGGCGGCCGCCAGTATCCTCATCATTTTATCCGCCCCTTTCATCACATGCTCCTCGTCCTCCCTGGTCATGCGGTACCCGATCGATCCGGAGGCGTCCACCGTGCCCTCTCCCTTGTCCCTCGTCAGTGTGAATATGTGCGCCGTGCGCGCGAACCGCATCATCCGGTGCTTGAAGTCGACGCTGGACACCCACGGTGTAATGACTGAGAACATCCCTGGGTGCAGCGCCGGCGTCTGGATCACTCCTCCGTAGCCGGTGGTCTCGATGTTGGATGCCGCAGTCGACATGGCCGTCAGAATGGCCCCTTCATAGCTGTTGGTCTCTTCCAGCTGGTCGGGAAAGTAACCCCATACCATGACCACCGGATGGAGGTGGAGGTGCTTTCCGATGTTGGGGTTCCGTAGGCCGCTGTTCTTTAGCAACACAGGGGTGCGCACCGATCCGCACGCCACCACTGTGACCCTGGATTTGACGAGAAACGTCTCCTTCTTCCCGGAGTACGGGCTTCGGAGCTCGAACAGGACGCCTGTCGCCACATTCTTCTTCCTACCCTTGTTCTCATGCAACACTTTTATGGCGGTGCTGCGGGGCAAGATGACGCCGTTCCCGGATTTTGTCATGTCGACTAGCCACGTCTGGAGTGTCCCTTGCTTGCTTCCATCCTTGCAACCGAAGCAGCACCACCCGCACACATGGTCCATATAGGCATTCTGCGGCACGTCGACCACCGGGTAACCCAGCTCGGCGCAGCCCTTGCGAAGAACCCTGTTGCTAAGGCTCTCGCCGCAGACGCGGCACTGCACGCCCATCCGCTCGCACACGACGTCCATGGCACAAGCATAGGCGTCGCTGCCAAAGAGCTCGAGGCCGTGCTCCCGCCGCCACTCCGTCATCACGTGATCCGGGGTGCGCACTGACGCCGACCAGTTGATGGCGGAGCCGCCGCCGACGGTGGAACCGGCGAGGACGAGCACGCCCATGTCGTCGGTGATAAGGACGCCGTTGTTCTCGTACATCTTGTCCAATGAAGGGCCTTCGAGGAGGTCGAGGTTACCATGGGCACGGTAGTCGCCCTTCTCGAGGACGACCACCTTGTAGCCGGCCTGCCCTAGAACTCCGGCGACCAGGCCGCCGCCGGAGCCCGATCCGACGACGACGGCGTCGCAGTAGATTGTGGGGACTGGCTTGCGGAAGCCTGAGTGGCGGAGGGCCCTGACTGAGAGCCCCGCTCGGGACAGAGCAGCGGAGCAACTGAGAAGCGCAGCAGCGGAGGTGCCCTGTGTAACGCCCCGAGATCCACGTGACTTTCACGTGCTCAGAGTCGTCCCAAAGGCGCTACTCAATTTTCTATAAAACATTTTTGCGGAATATAAACAATAAATGCGGAAGACTTTTTCAATAATAACAGCTAATAATTCATTATATTCAAAATAATTAAAATATTAATAAGTTCACAATTCTAATAAATGCGGAAATAATAAAAACTAGACAATTCAATCTAGAACATGTGCAACATCTGTCTATCACTGAGCATAGCCACCTGCAGGATCATCCTCTATCAAAGTACTCTCACCTGCACGGATCCAGGTACAGGGAAATATCCATGAGTATAAAAATACTCAGTACGTAGGGTCTACTAAATAATCAATATGCCCAATCGAAAATAAGATATAATCAATGATGAGTCAATTGAGCAATCAATACAATAATCAATTTACAATATAACGATTTATCAACATGAGCAACTATATCAAGTTATGGTCAAAAGATCAATCAATAGAGATAGCAATTAATAATTGCCTAATCAATTGGATCGATGATTCAATATAACAATAGGACAATAAAATCATAAATCAATAGGAAGGATCATAAAAAGATCAGATGATCGATCAATATTGATTTAGCAATTAAATGTCTGATCACTATGACACTATTCAATTTAACAATTTTCAATTCAATATCAATGATCATTGGTCAATTACAATTCAATTCGATTCAATGGGCGGAGGCAATGCCAATCAACGCCGGTATTCCAAATGACCATGATCTATTCAATTCAATTTAGTTTCAATCCAATTCAATTTAATTCGATTCTATTTCAATTCAATTCAATTTATAATGTTCGGAGTTATCCAATTCAATGAGGAGCGCTCAGTCAATTAAGGGACACCATGCCACTTTCATGCAGGCCAGTGGGGGATCAGTGCCACGGCAAGCCCAATACGATTCAATGGGTTCGTGTATGGTGGGGGACGAGTGACCATACACAGGACAGCCATAGTTTTTACACTATCTGCCCCATTCAATTCAATTCAATTCAATTGGTCCCGGCTTAGTGGCAATCAGTGAACATGGGCCCAGTAGCTTTCGGCTTTTATCTTGTTTACCTAAAATGTCTATCTTTTAGCAATTTAATTTAGGTGAAACAAGACCCAATCAGAAAGACTACCGGATCGATATCATAATCAATGATAAGATCGGATATGATAATAAAATAGGATCAGATATGATGACAATATGATTTGATAAGATAATACTATTATCAGGTATGATAATAATATAATCAAGTATAGTGATAATTTAATCAGGATCAATCAATAAGAATACAATCAATATATCATATTTAAATAATAATAATAGATAATCAAAATATACTAACGAAGACCGATTCAATAATATAATCAATATATCACAATATGAATAGGAAGATAAATATAAAAATCTAATAATTATAAATTATAAATAAATATCCCTCGGTCTTTTTTTTTCAATGTCTTTATCTAGTAAAAAAAATTCGATTAACAAATTCTTCCTTCTTGAATAAATCAAAGTCTAAAATTTCTTTCTCATATTTTTATTATATTTTTTTCTTGCTACTTTATTTCTGTGATAACAGAGATATCCAATTCCTCTGCCTATTGCACTTTCCTCTCTCCTATTTCCTCTCTTTCCTATTGTTCTTTTTTTTTTATCCTCTCTCACGTTTCTCTCTCCACATACCAGCACGCATGTTTTTTTCTTCTTCTTTTGGTTTGCTCTCTATTCTCTCTCCAATTCCCTTACACCTTGACCTCTTTATCTCTCCAATTCTTATACACCCTCATCTATTATTTTTTTCGTTTGCGTGATGTTACAGACCTCTTTTGTTTTTTTGCACTATATTTTTTTTCCTTCTCCATATTATCATGCGGCTGCAATCTCTCAATTTCCCCTTTTTTTTGGGTTGCTTTTCTCTCTCCAAATTATTTAGTGCCTCTATGCAATGTGCCTCTCCTCCTATTTGTTATAATTATTTTTTTTTTTCTCTCGATAAGATTGGTACAAAACTCCCTCTCTTTCTTTCTCCAATTAATTCGCGCGACGAAATCAAAATCAATCATTCAATAAAATAATTGTTGCAATAATAAACCTAGGGATTATTGCGATAATAAACCTACGGATCCCCCCTATATACCTCGTAGCCGTTCGACGTTGAATCATGCGCCTTTGCCGTCGGACACCAACAACCCATAGAAAAGAAAACTCTTTTGACGATCGACTCTAAGGATTTATTTATAGGGCTCTTAAATCTTTATCTCCAATTCATCTATAACTTACAATCCTAATCAAATTTAATCTTTTAATTAATCCCTTTTAACAATTTTGATTTGTTTTAATAATTAAATAATTCCGAATTTAAATAAATATCCCATAATACACTTTTATCCTTAATTAAACTCCTCCCCTATTTTCCTTTATTTTCGGAATTATTTATTATAATAATATTAATGGTCATTTTTCTCAAAATAAATAATAAAATATTATTTTTCTAACTCTCAAAAATTGGGGTCGTTACATCATAACCTCCTTAAAAATAAATTCGTCCTCGAATTTGCGTAAACGAAACTACATCATCTATCTAACAAATTTGAAAAATCTTTTCTGATTTCAACTTTCCGTTTTAAAATGTCATCTTCATCTTCATGATGTCTCTTACGTATGTTACTAATCTCACTATGTTAGCTTACTATTTTTGTCTCATGTGGACTACCTTCAACATTTCTTGATGAAACAAATTTTGTCAACATCCTTTTGAATGTGCGTCAGTATTCTCATGACAAGAATTGTCATCAATGAATTGTCCATCAACCTCGCTCCAGCTGATAGGTGAGCAATAATGCCTTCCATACATGACTATGAAGTGGCATGCCTATGTCAGAGTGGTGACTGTTGCCACATACTAACTTCGCTAGTGGGAGCTGATTGTTCCAACTATCACTCCGGTCTAATGCAAGTCCAGAACATATTTTTTTTTAAGGTCTGAATTGACCATTCAGACTACTCATTCGTCTGTGAATGGAAGGTGATCTAGAAGTTCAACCACATCCCAATTGCTCTATAGATGCTCCATCAGAATTGGTCTATGCATTGTAGATTCTTATCCGACGCGATGGATATCAACACTCCATGTAGTCGGATAACCTCCTTAAAAAAATGACCATGAGGCTTTCGATGGACTAACCTTTCTCTAATGGGTATGACATTGGCTATTTTAATATATCGATCCTCTATTACTCATATCACATTGTGTCCATGTCAAGCCCTCTAATAACATCCATCGTTATCTTTTTTTTTAATACTATTGAGGATTTTCAAGCTCTTGTAGTACACCATGTGACATCTGATGCTTCACTTTCATTTGCCAACCTTCCATAGTAATTTCGATTGCATGTAAGATGTGTTGCTATCCTTGCACTATCACTGTTGGTCACTAAATTGACTTGGACGATACAATTGCTCATTGCTCATATTCTGCCGGCTCACCGCCAAATGAGCAAGTGACCTTTCTGCTTAACATATGCTCAATTGAGTTTGCTTTGACAAACTCGTAATCTTTCAATAATTGGATCCCCAAATGTTCGGAAGTGTACATCAACTTTGGTGGTTCGTGGAGAATTCAAACTCTTCATCCTACACATTGTGTCACCAATTCTTGGGGTGAAGACCACAATTGCTAATTCGATATCTAATCGTCTTAATGTATTGGCAACTATCTTCTTCCTATATAGCATCACGACTCATGCCATGCGGGGGTTGTATGCATAGTTGTGGGCGACATAACCTCCTTGGCTTGAAGGTTTTTTTTTTTAAAAAAATGGGCATCGTTGTCAATTCCTTCTCCAATTTTTAAAACATATTTTTAGCCTTTCTTGAGCCATTCAATTTTTTTTTATATCTTTTTGTCCTTCTTGATGAGGTTCGTCCATGGCAATACTATCGTGTAGTAATCTGGTGCGACTCTCCGCTAATATTCTGCAAGTCTAATGCGATTGTTCAAAAATATCTTGCAAGTCTAAAGAAGTTTTTTTTCCTCTTTAACACGTCCATTGGTTGAATCCATTTGATTATAACATTCATCTTTTGATATTCCATCTATGCGATATTTCTGGAGAACATTATCTCATTCTGCCAAAATTTGTATTTCGATACTTTGTCGCATACTTATTTCTCTTAATGTTTGCAATGCAATCTGCAAGTGTTCTGCATGTTCCTCTAGGCTTGACGAATATATTGGAATATCATCGATCTTGGGTTAACCAATGTAGTAATAACTATACTATAATTTTTTTTTAAACATACTTGGATGTTGTCCTTCTTCCATACCATTATGTGTGGACTCCATCACTTTTTCTATTGTGTTCGAGTGCTCAACTTTTTACGGTAAATTATGAGCACCAACTAATCGATAACCTCCTTAGAAATATTGTCATATGAGTGCTTCCATTAAACACTCTACTTTTCAATGGTCAATTATTACTTACTTTTTTTTAATGAAAAGTAAACTATAAACTATATTCATTCTATATAACACATGCTATTTGGATATGCAAAATATCTAAAGACTATTTGGAGTGGAGATTACAATTTCGACTTGATTAAGCTTCAAGTCATATGTCATAATATATCAATCTATTTGGGTGATTTCAGCACCATTCTTGAAGGCCTATTGTTGTCGTAGAGGTTCGACCCATTTTGATTCATCGCAATCTCTTGCGAAGTGACTCATCTTGCAACAATTTAGGCATGCACCCGTCGCCCAATAATATTCACCGAGATGCATTTGTGGCAGTAGTTACATGATTCTCTATGTGATGGAGGATCATTCCGTGTTGGATATGACCTTCCTCGATTGTAGTTTTCTTGATGCCGCTTCTCTCTTCTTTGATGTCTTCTATCTTTACTCCAAATATGATTCTGATCATTATCTATATCCTCTTGATTCGGTTGAGTTGCGTTTGTTATGTCGTCATTTTCAAGCATGGTAGCAAACTCTTTCGCAACTTGAAGGGTATGATAGTTACAACATTTTACCCGTCCTCGGAGACTTGGCTTGAGACCTTCCACCCATTGCTTAACGCGATTTCTCTCTGATTGACGTCGAGTAACATACTTCTCCAACTTTAAGAATTCGATCGTGTAGTCCTCGACTGTCATGGTATCCTGTTGTGGATCTCGATATTCCTTCCATTTTCTCGCTCTTCAGGAAATAGGTAAATAGCGATCCTTGAATATCTTTTTAAACTTTCTCCAAGGAATCAGGTCATTTCCGGATAATGTGCCAGCCTTTGTTGCGTTCTACCAATGCCCAGCGTCACCTGTTAAACACATCATAGCACATATAGTCTTGCAGTTCTCACCGTAGTCCATCTTCACTAGAGTTTGGTCAATTTCTTTCAGCCACCTATAGGCTTTCTCGAAGTCGCCCTTCCCGTCAAATTGGGGAGGCTGTAATCTGAGAAAACTTTTAACCATCTATTTTCAATCATCGTGAGGAGAAACGTCATCACCATAAGTATTGCTATATTCTCTATATGTTGAACGAGATTCGTATGTTCCTCTTGATGTGTATCGGCCCATTCATTATTTACTCGTGGGCCTTGGATCGCTTGACCATCATCCTATGCATTTTGAAATTCGATCATCGATATCTATTTCTCGATCCACGATAAAATTGATGAGAGGTCATCAACTTGGGAGACATCTGTGCTTACCCAACAATAAATAATACAATACAATTTAATAAGTAATAATTCAATATCAATATCATAATGAAAACTTACTTGACCCTACTGGATGGCTGCAGTGGTTACTCGTGACAGTTGCACATGGACTCAATTCTATCTATTAGAGACAGCTAAGAAGTGTCTCTCCTTAGGCTCTGATACCTTTTGTAACGCCCCGAGACCCACGTGACTTTCACGTGCTCAGAGTCATCCCAAAGGCGCTACTCAATTTTCTATAAAACATTTTTGCAGAATATAAACAATAAATGCGGAAGACTTTTTCAATAATAACAGCTAATAATTCATTATATTCAAAATAATTAAAATATTAATAAGTTCACAATTCTAATAAATGCGGAAATAATAAAAACTAGACAATTCAATCTAGAACATGTGCAACATCTGTCTATCACTGAGCATAGTCACCTGCAGGATCATCCTCTATCAAAGTACTCTCACCTGCACGGATCCAGGTACAGGGAAATATCCATGAGTATAAAAATACTCAGTACGTAGGGTCTACTAAATAATCAATATGCCCAATCGAAAATAAGATATAATCAATGATGAGTCAATTGAGCAATCAATACAATAATCAATTTACAATATAACGATTTATCAACATGAGCAACTATATCAAGTTATGGTCAAAAGATCAATCAATAGAGATAGCAATTAATAATTGCCTAATCAATTGGATCGATGATTCAATATAACAATAGGACAATAAAATCATAAATCGATAGGAAGGATCATAAAAAGATCAGATGATCGATCAATATTGATTTAGCAATTAAATGTCTGATCACTATGACACTATTCAATTTAACAATTTTCAATTCAATATCAATGATCATTGGTCAATTACAATTCAATTCGATTCAATGGGCGGAGGCAATGCCAATCAACGCCGGTATTCCAAATGACCATGATCTATTCAATTCAATTTAGTTTCAATCCAATTCAATTTAATTCGATTCTATTTCAATTCAATTCAATTTATAATGTTCGGAGTTATCCAATTCAATGAGGAGCGCTCAGTCAATTAAGGGACACCATGCCACTTTCATGCAGGCCAGTGGGGGATCAGTGCCACGGCAAGCCCAATACGATTCAATGGGTTCGTGTATGGTGGGGGACGAGTGACCATACACAGGACAGCCATAGTTTTTACACTATCTGCCCCATTCAATTCAATTCAATTCAATTGGTCCCGGCTTAGTGGCAATCAGTGAACATGGGCCCAGTAGCTTTCGGCTTTTATCTTGTTTACCTAAAATGTCTATCTTTTAGCAATTTAATTTAGGTGAAACAAGACCCAATCAGAAAGACTACCGGATCGATATCATAATCAATGATAAGATCGGATATGATAATAAAATAGGATCAGATATGATGACAATATGATTTGATAAGATAATACTATTATCAGGTATGATAATAATATAATCAAGTATAGTGATAATTTAATCAGGATCAATCAATAAGAATACAATCAATATATCATATTTAAATAATAATAATAGATAATCAAAATATACTAACGAAGACCGATTCAATAATATAATCAATATATCACAATATGAATAGGAAGATAAATATAAAAATCTAATAA
The DNA here is from genome assembly GCA_030549335.1 of Pontederia crassipes. Taxonomy (NCBI): domain Eukaryota; kingdom Viridiplantae; phylum Streptophyta; class Magnoliopsida; order Commelinales; family Pontederiaceae; genus Pontederia; species Pontederia crassipes. Next base: position 24,556,439 of record CM060189.1, on the reverse strand, counting down.
TTATAAATTATAAATAAATATCCCTCGGTCTTTTTTTTTCAATGTCTTTATCTAGTAAAAAAAATTCGATTAACAAATTCTTCCTTCTTGAATAAATCAAAGTCTAAAATTTCTTTCTCATATTTTTATTATATTTTTTTCTTGCTACTTTATTTCTGTGATAACAGAGATATCCAATTCCTCTGCCTATTGCTCTTTCCTATTGTTCTTTTTTTTATCCTCTCTCACGTTTCTCTCTCCACATACCAGCACGCACGTTTTTTTTTCTTCTTTTGGTTTGCTCTCTATTCTCTCTCCAATTCCCTTACACCTTGACCTCTTTATCTCTCCAATTCTTATACACCCTCATCTATTATTTTTTTCGTTTGCGTGATGTTACAGGCCTCTTTTGTTTTTCTGCACTATATTTTTTTCCTTCTCCATATTATCATGCGGCTGCAATCTCTCAATTTCCCCTTTTTTTTTGGGTTGCTTTTCTCTCTCCAAATTATTTAGTGCCTCTATGCAATGTGCCTCTCCTCCTATTTGTTATAATTATTTTTTTTCTCTCGATAAGATTGGTACAAAACTCCCTCTCTTTCTTTCTCCAATTAATTCGCGCGACGAAATCAAAATCAATCATTCAATAAAATAATTGTTGCAATAATAAACCTAGGGATTATTGCGATAATAAACCTACGGATCCCCCCTACATACCTCGTAGCCGTTCGACGTTGAATCATGCGCCTTTGCCGTCGGACACCAACAACCCATAGAAAAGAAAACTCTTTTGACGATCGACTCTAAGGATTTATTTATAGGGCTCTTAAATCTTTATCTCCAATTCATCTATAACTTACAATCCTAATCAAATTTAATCTTTTAATTAATCCCTTTTAACAATTTTGATTTGTTTTAATAATTAAATAATTCCGAATTTAAATAAATATCCCATAATACACTTTTATCCTTAATTAAACTCCTCATCTATTTTCTTTTATTTTCGGAATTATTTATTATAATAATATTAATGGTCATTTTTCTCAAAATAAATAATAAAATATTATTTTTCTAACTCTCTAAAATTGGGGTCGTTACACCCTGTTCGTCGTAGTAAAGCTGAGGGCAGTTCGCGTCGAGTTTGGCGGAGGGGCAGCTGATGTCGGCCAAGGCTTCGCTCGGGGGGGCCTTCGTTTGCCCTTCGCCGTCGCCCGTTGTAGCGCGCATGGTCGGCAACTTTGGATCAGGTCCATAGTAACCCAACGCTTTCCAAGTCGGGTTCCGATTCCTCTCATCCAGCTGGAAGAAAAAGAAAAAGAAAATGTTACCAGATATGATTACAAAAAAAAATTAAAATGATCTAATCACCGATTTTTTTCAAAGTGATCTGTGATTTACTTTTAAGTTTTGCGCCCTTTAGAACGTTAAATAAATTAATTAGAATAAAAAATTAAGAGTTTTTCTCTACATATTTTTTTTCAATTATAAAAAAACTATTATTATGCTCGTAATAAAAAAAATGAAGATCACACTGAAAAAATGATGATTTATAAATTAAGAATATACAATAAAAATCATAAATAGAAACTTTGTTCCATGACCCCTAAAAGTTTTTTGTATGTATTTTTAACAAATTTATTTGTGTCTATAAAAATTCATTTTAAAATATTTATGATTTGATGATAAGAAAACGGAGATGATTAATAATTTAATTGTCTAATCCAAATTTTAATCCTGTAAAAGAAGTTGTCAAATGAGGAGATATCATGAAACTATTTTTCTTATGAGTTGTGAGAAAAAATCATTCAAGTGATCCCAGATAATAAAACTTACTTTAAATAATTAAAATTGTCAATCTCGTTTCTGAAAAGGAAATGGCAAACCAACCGACGGGGAGGGCAAAGTACTTTTTTCCTTTTACTCTTTTTCTTTTCTTCCCGGATTTATTTTCTTGAACTTACGAGTTTATCTTAATTAAATTTTGTTTCTATATGTACTTACGAGGTACGTGGTGAGTGTAAGGTATTTTTTTTTTTTGAATTTATAACATGTTTTCTTTCAATGCTTTAAAACTGTAATCTCCCAAATATAAGTTGGGAGGAAATGAAAAGAAAACTTTAAGAATCTCAAGTTGATCTTCTAACTTTATTTATTAAAAAATGATACTATATATATATATATATTTACTCGGAATTGATTCCCATTGTATATTATACTTGCATCAATTATCTTTTAATATCATAACCATGTGAGTTCTCATACCTAAACAAATTGTTCACCTAAAAAATCTACTGACACTAAAAATATAATAAGCTAGGAATCAATATTTGTTTAAAATAAGATGGAAAAAATCGGATAGCTCCAAGAAATTAGATTGAAGGGTTATTTTTTTTAATTAAGTCATGCACAACTTGAATTTTCTGAGAAAAAAACAATTTAAAATTTTATACATTACAAAATATAGAAATAATATGGAAGCTTTTAAAGTTAGCAACAGTGATTCTATAACAAAATAAGAAAGTTATGAAAAGGAGAGGGAAAAGGTAAATTATTCAAATGAAGAAAATTAAAAGAAAGATGTCAATCGAAGGAAAAGGAGAAATAGAAACCTATTAAGAAGATAATAAAATAGAAGAGAATTATAGATGGTCATAAGAGAACAAAATATAATTGTAATTTTTGGTTAAAAAATTGTATTATTATATTAGTAATGAGAATAAGGATTGTGCGAAGAAAAAAGTGACTCATATATATATGGGTCATCGTTGAATTATGATATGATAATTCATAAATGAAAATTTGTTTATATATATCTTGATGATATTTATTTGTGAACGATCAGATCATAATTCAATGACGACTCATATATTTGAGTCATTTTTTGCTCCACATATTCCTTATCTCCGTTAGTAATAATAGTTTTTGGTGCTATATTAGTAACAATATATTTAATAAAATAAAATTACTATTTTAAACTAATATTTAGTAGTAAATAATATTTATTAAAATATTTTAGTCATGTTTATATTGTTTTTTACTCTAATATAATTATAAATAATATTATTATACAAAAGTTTAATTGAACTAGTTAGAATTTAATTGAAGCTTTTTGCAGCGCGAACTCGGCCTCAAAAATTGAGGGGCAAGGCTTGAAACCATACAAAAAAATATAGGATAATCAACACATCAAGGCAATTTCCTTTACCACCTCTTGAAGTATTATACTATTATTTTGGTTCATGTATAACCCTAGATTATAAACTTATACATTTTAGTCAACAAAGTTATCTGAATTTGACTCCTCCTTTTAATTTTATATCAATTTTTGCTAAGTTTTTTAATAATTTAAAGTGTCACTTTTGTTATTATTTTTAAAATGAAAAATTGCAAAAAAAAAAGCTATTAACGTGCATAATAATAAAATGTAAGGGTAAAATTTTAAGATTCACTATTATGAGAAAAAGATAATTAACATAATTTAAATTAAATTTAGGAAAAAAAACTTAAGTGTCGAAATCAAATAAGTTTAGGGATTAAAATTTATAATTTATAGTTACGTTAGATGTGAGAAGTTATAAATATAGCCCATTTAAAGAAGGGCCATATTCTTTTAATGCTAAAATTTTAATATCAACAACAATAACAAAGCCTTATCTCATTAGATGGGTCGGCTACATCGATGTCATTCCGTATATTCGTGATCCATGTTCATGCGATTCGGCTAAAATTTTAATATCAATAATAATAATATTTTTAAAAGTTAGGTTGGCCACTATTTGGGTCGGCTCTCTACTACGGTAAGAAGTTTAAAACAACTCACATAAAATCACAGTAAAAAAATATTTGTTAAATATACTAATATTTAGGATCAGTATGTGACCTTTGTGTAATAAAGTTATGGATTATTTGACAAATATACTAATTTTGGGTCCCTTCCAAAATTATGGATTATGTCGGGATACTCGAAATGTATAGGAAGATCTGTTAAAATATTACTTGTGGAAATATTTTTGCATTTTCTTTTCAATATTCATAATTCCTTTTCAATAATAGCACAACAAATATAAAATATTTAACCAGCTTAACCAATCTAATTGCTTTCTTTTTGCTAAAAATTCTGGAGAAATATCTCGGGTATTCAGAAGTTTGGAAAAAAAAGTTTGTGAAAACAAAAATGTAATGACATACATCATCAAAGATGGAGAGATTACATATTTAAATTCTGAACGAATATGTCTTTTGTTTGCTGTTTTTTTGTGCCCCTTAAATGTATATTCCTATTTGCCATGGACCATATCTAGGCTGTCCAATAATTAATGGGCATTTTTTTGGCTACTTTCGGTAAAGGTGGAACCTCTTGGCTTTAATGTTTTATGACATTTTTGTTGTCTAAGGACCCCCCAAAAGTACTTTATTATTGATTAGTTTTGATATAATTTTTTTTATCCATCGGATGTCCCGGTGTTCAATATTGGTATTTGAAATTAATAGGAGTTGGAATCAACTGCTAAGCGGTTCCTCCTAGCCTAAGCATTAGGCAAGGTTTCGATTTTTATGAATGTATAATATTTTTGTTAAGAGTTTCTTCTGGCACTATCAGATATGTGACTCGAGCGAACTTAATCAGATTAGTTAGACTCGATCATGAGTCGACTTTCAATTTGTGAACAATGTACTTTTTAACGACACGCGAGCGTTGGCACTGCTTCCCAGACACCAAGGCTGACCACTACCATTAGCGCAAGATGCGGCGAATAATCTCCGACCATTAATGTCCTCCTATGTTAAGCTTATGTATAATTTTAATGTTAGGGTCAATTAATTGTATAATATAAAAACAAATATTGGCGAAGATTTGTAGTCTTGTGAGCAAAGTCATGATTGTTGACCAGTATATTAGAAGGTTGGAAAATATGATCTAAAAAAAATGATTGACATGACTAAGTAGAGGAAAAGAAAACGGAGCGGGACAGAAAAGCAACGGAACTTTTTTTTTTGAAAATAAGAGAGGTCAGGAGGAGGAAAATACTTCCCATTTTGACGCAACATTGCTAACTAGAATACAATTGAAGTGGTGCTGTCTTGTTAAAGGCTATCAAAAATATCCTTGAGAAGATTTCGGAGACGCCTAAGGCAAGGACGGGCTTTAGTAAGAAGGTGAATCAAAACCTCCAAATCCGTGTCAATATTGACGTGAGAAATGTTATCAGTTGGGCACACGAAGATTTCTTACAAGAGCGCCCAGGCTTTATAATGAAGAGCAGACCAAACATTGACAGCACTAGCTCCTGCAAAAATAAAAGAAACAGAATGAAATCGGAGCAAAAAGCCGTATCCCCCTGAACCATCGACTTGTAGATACGAGCCATTCAAATTGAGAGTGATCCAATTCGACAAAGGGGGCTCCCCTTAATTCAATATGGAACTGATCCAATGCAGAAATTACCTTACTAAGTAAAATATTAGTCCTCAGTATGTAAGACTTCAGATTTTGAAAATGGCTTTTGAACTAGAAGCAGGAGCACTACTTGCACGCATGATCAGCATCAGATGGAAAAATCCCTTGGACTGTTCTAATCACTGTTCAAATTCACCTCGGAGAAATGCCAATTGTTCTCCATTTATTTAAGCGAGCTCTCTGAAGTACGAATGAAAACTAAAACTTGAGGACTAAAAAGATGAGGGGGTTCAGAGTTCAGACAGAAGTTGATTATATTGCTGAATTGCCAAAATCCTGCAGAAGCACCAGACCGTTCTTTTTTTTTAATATAAGTCTGACATAAAAAAGAAACAAGGTACAGAGACACGGGCCTCCAGTATGTTTTTGAAATCCCTGACAGAAAGACAAAATACTATTTAATGTTGGATGCGGACGGGGAAAAGAAATCAGCTCCTAGCTGAAAATAGTTGGCCGCAGTTGCAGATAAAGTTTGGTTGTGGTCACTGAACAATCTGGGAACAAGACAAGCCACTAAATTTCTCAGCAACAAATCTGCATACTCGACAAATACGAGCATTTAGCTTGAAATTAAAATTATAGACGAGAGTTGTAAGAAGACACGGGTGGTGTCAAGTTTTACAGATTATTACGAAGCATGGCAGCAGAGCTCTTGGGTTGAGCAAGTAGAGCTCCTCAATGTTTGCATAAAGGCCTACTTTCCCTGCCAATGAATCAAACCCAGATTGCCCGGCCAGCTCTTGGTAGTTGTCCAAGGGCTTGTGAACTCTTCCAGCGATCACTCTACATACCAGCAGTGCTTTCTTTATCGACGGATCGTCGTCGTAAATCTTGATGGATTCGAATGCACGGCCGCTGGTGGAAGTAGTGAACACTCCAATGCCCCCCTTGAGTTCCTTCTTTGTGGAGAATCCGTTTCGAATTATACGGCAAATGCTGCACTTTTCCGATGTGCAGAGGCTGGATGAACCATTCGTGCCGAGAGAGCAGGCAATAGTCGTGCCGTAGAACCTCAACAGTTCGTTGCCGTCTGCCAAGCATCTGGGATGCTTCTTTGGTAGCTTGCTGGCTTTGAGCTTCACCATTTCTCTGTATTCTTCGAACCTAGCAAGAGTCTTCTGCATGTTGTGAACCTTCAGTACCCTCTCAATCCGCCCGCAGCTACTCTCGGACTTCAGCCAACTAGTTCTGCATATTATTTCTACTATCTTTCTTGACGAGTCTCCTTCCACAAGTTCAGTAACTGCAGGAACAATAATCAGTCCATATATTGCGAATTCGATTCAGCTGTTTCCTAAGCACATCACTAGAAAAATTGAGGTTCTAGTCTTACAAAGTCATACTCAAATATATGCATTCTACAATCCTACGACTAAGAGACCTGAACAAATTTACCATCCTGCCATCAGAGTAGTGTTAACAGAGACAGCCCAAGTGGTCATCATGAGAAAAAGAGGAACTGACACAAATAAAGAAGAAAGCAGGAAATGATGAAAAAAAGAGCCTATTATCCATTCTATCTTTTCAAATTTGAAGTATCATAACAATTGCTAATGCTTAACAATGGAACACAGTGAATTTTGAAGATAGATTCAATGTGCCTCAAATACAAGTCAAAAGAGTTTAAGAAAAGATACAACTTTATGCAGATTTTTTGTGATGCAAAAAAGTAGGTGCATTTTTTTGCTTGCATGATCAAATGATCGCATGAAACATAAGAAAAGCAGTTCCTCAGGTTAGATGTTAAAGGTCAAAGGACCTGAGTGATTATTTTAAAAAAAATTAAAAGAAACAGGGAAAAAATTCAGAGGCAAACAATACTTGAAACAAGTAGTTTCATCACCAGTTCTTAACTTTTGCAGGCGTATCCAACAGAACTTCCATAACGGAGAACTGCCACAAATGGAATAGTATGCCTGAAAAAAAGGGATTTTACCTGCATGTTTGGATAGATGGTGCGCCTCCAATGTTTCCCATTTCAGGAACTGCTCACCACACTTGTGGCAGGTCACTGCAGCAGACTTGTTCGCAAGCAAATCTGATTCATGGGATGGCCGCGGGGCGGCGGAAGCCTGAGGCGCTCCGCCGGCGCCATTGCCAAACACAGCACTGGAGAGAGAGGAACCCCCCATGCCGAAGCCCTCTCTGTCCAGGAGCAAGCTGGGGGACTTCCTTGGAGGGGTGCCACAACCAGCCGCTCTGTGCGAGGGATTGTACTGGAGAACGGAGTGCCCTCCGCCTGGCCCCGGCGTGCCAGGCCTGAGCGTGCCCACGTAGGTGGAACCCATGCCGCCGGCGTCGCCCTCGTGGCAGGCGCCGAACCCGGTTATCCTCAGCTCGCACCTCGAATTGCTCAGGATGACCTCATGCGTGATCGGATTCAGGAACTCGCTGCTGCCGATGGATCTCGGGCTGCAGCTCGGAGGCTTGTCGAGGTGCCTCTTGCTGCCATGGATGACGTCTTTGAGGTTCGCTATGGATCTGGAGCACCCGGACCTGCCGGTCTTCCTCGTCAAGATGGCCCCGAGGTGACCCCTGGCCTTAGGGTCATGGACCTCCGACGGCTCCGACTTGCAGTAGAGGGACCTCTTCAGTGCGAACCAAACGGTCGGCACCTTCTCCTCCTCCTCCTCCGCCGCCGCCGCCTCCTTCTCATCCTTCTTCTTCCTCTCGCTTTCTGTCTTATTGTCTCTCTTTTGCTTGGAAGCGCCATGGCTCCTCTGCATCATGCTCAATGACCGCATTCTGTGGAGAAACTTGACGCCGGCTGTCTCTAGCCCCTCCCTCTCAGGAAGAAAGGGAAAATATTTAGCTTGTTATTAACCACCATTAATGGTGATGGACCCCAAGCATCCTTTGGCGTTGCCCACCATTACCTGTGTTAGTTTAAGGCGAAAGGAAACGCCTAAGTAATCCTTCCCTACCTCCTTTTTTGCCTTTGTCTGTGGCCACCTTGCACCATTAAAGCCTGCACCTTTTAATTTCCCTTCCTTCTTTGTCTAAGTTCGTAAACACGCCTCATAAAAGCCACGTCCGTTCTGAGACGAAACAGTGGTGTAATGTCATCTGTACTTGACTCACATCCCTTGGGAACTCAGCTGCCATGAAGGAAACACTCAAAACTCTGATGCATTCCAACAACCGAGCTCAAACACAAACGCAGAGAGGCCCATTCAAGGGACCCCCTCTCTTCGACGACGCGCGAGGGCCTTTGCAGGTTCAAAGTTTGGGGAGGAGCGACCAATTGAATAAACAAATGGAGCTCAAAGGTTTTACTCCACAGCTCCGTGGGGAAAGAGACAGACGCAATGGTGCTCACAAGAGCGAGCGCGAGGGAGGTGCAGGAGCAGCAAAGCTCACAAATGAATAGGCAAGCAAGGGGCAAAAAACAAGGGCGTACAAGACATGGACATGGAATCTTTGGCGCCTAGAGACATGATAACCCAACTGGAAGGTCTTGTTGGTATTAGTAAATATTTTAGATTGGTACATATCTTTCATCTTTCGCCACCAAGGGAGATGGGCAATGAGTGATACAATAGTAAATAAATAAGGTCCGTCCAACATTAAATTTTGGTAAAAAAAGGAAATTTATCTATGGGGGAAAAATAGCTCTGTCTAGCGATGAAAGTGGTTGGTCGGATTTTTCGTTTCGATAAAACCATTAGTTATTTTTTGAGTAGATTTTTTAAATCACAAAAATTATTTTAAAATTGTTTAGAAAAAAATCACTTTCTAATGGTTAGTTTTTTCGAGTGATTTTTTATTCCTATTTTAATAAAAAATATTTCAAAAAATATATACTAAATTAAAATTAAAATCAACTTATTTAATTTTAAAATTAAATATAAGATATATCCTTAGAATTATTAAATTAGAGTTTTATAATGTGATAGGAATATATTTAAGTATATAAAAAATTATTATACCATTAATAAAATAATTGATTATATCTAAATTAATTATATAAATAAAAATTAATAAATAAAAGCGTGCTCCATGGACTCTTATGATTTTTTTTAGTGGAGTCCTAATTTAAGCGGATCAATTTTTCTCTATTTAAAAATTATTTAAATCATATTCGATCTTTAATTTTTGATTTTTTTGAATCAAATTTTTCGATTCGGTCGAGTTTTTCTTGCACCCTTAATTCTATCCATCCAGCAACATTTTCTACTAACTTTATATATCGGTTATTTATTGGACGTATTTAAGACATTATGACAAAATATTTTTTTATTTTTTTATAAAAAATCATATGATAATTATTTAAATGTCATATATATATATATATATTAAGCATATAATTTTATTTTATATTTTATTAATTGACTACTGTCGTGCTTATACTATTATGCATATTTCTTGTGAAAATCATGTGATAAATAATTTATTTTCGATAATTATTTATGATGTTATGCATGTGTGTTGATATATTTCATGAATTTAAAATTTTAATTAAGCTAAGTTAAATATTATTTCTTTCTTTTGTTGTCAACATGCTATCAAGAGTGAAAATATTATTTCTTGAGTTTTTTCCGCTGATCTTCTCTTGAATTATGAATTTTTTCGCGTCTATCCACGTCTTTCGAATATTTCGTTTATCCTCTCTAAATTATATCGTCTTTTTCACTTAAGTCCATCCGTCAACTTCTGTTAACTTTTTTATTAATTTTCATTTTTTAATTTATAAAATAATCAAATTGCTCTTCATTCATTTCATCTAATATTAAAAAACTAAAAAATAATATTTAGTTCGGCGTCTCGTGCAAATTGGCGTCCACGACGTCTCCTCAATGCCCGACGACTTCAACCTCACCCTCCTCGACCACCTCATCGTCGAGCCTGTGCTCAACCTCATCGGGTGCTGCAACGAGCTCATCTTTCCTTCTCTTCCTCTGCAACATACACCAATAGCGCTCCCCCTCCGCCAGAGACCCCAAGCCCGCACCCCGAGTCCTCTAACGCCGAATCACCGGAGACGAGCCAGCCATGCTGTCCTTCTCGACCTCCTCGAGCTCGTCACTGGCGGCAACGACGCCGACACCATCTCAACGATACTATTCTAAAATATTATTATTTTATGTATAAGGCCCCTAAATGCCTACTTTCATGAAAAATAAAAGTAATGAAATATGATGTCTACTATATATAGGTCGAATCAGTCGAATACGAGAGATGCTCGATTTAGGGTCTACTTGATTATCAATTAACCTTTTTACCCTTATTAAGGGATGAAGAAAGGTTGTATTTTAACTAATTTTCTAATTAATTATAAGTGGTGTTTAATCTAATTGTCCACTCGATATATTTGATTTAATTATATATTTGATCCTTCATTGATCTATACAATGTGAATTGATTTCAGCACATGATAAAAGTCATCTGAAGCCTAAATGATTTTTTGAGATTTCTATCTCATCAAATGACAATGTGTGTCCAAAAATAAATAAATATGAAATCAGATAAAAGTCGTAAACTTCATGTTCACCATGTGTACACCGATTATGATACTTGTTAATTTTTACTAAGACGGGTTAAAATATATTTTATAAGGTTTCAAAGCTCCGTTCGAGAGTGAAGGATATTTCTCTCAAAATGTATGAGTTACATCTCATAAGGGTTAAGAGTTTTATTTTGAAGCGGCACATACTTCTTACATTTTATTCAATAGTAAAAAGTCACGCCTAATAGTAATGGATACTCTTGTACATGAAAGTACTAGGAAATTTTTTAATAAAGAGCTCACACATATACAAATTTATTTAAAAAATTATATCTAAAGTAAATAGACTTGCATTTGATGAATAAGAAAAGTTCATCTACATTTAATAAAAAATTACTGACATTTGACAAAGAAGTAAAATTCATGAAATCGATAAATAGGAAATGACAGATGTGCAAGTTAAAAAAATAATTGCATTTAACAAAAATACTGATTGTTTATAAATTTATCTAATTGATCATTTGTTATTTGATCAATTATCACTTGTTAATTGATAATTCTAATTTCATAAAGTCTGGTTATTTTAATTTAAAAATATCATCCGTCAACTCGTATATTATGTATTGAGTATCATTGTTCACGAAAATGTTATTTGTTTGCGTTTGAATTTCATATATTACTTAACCTGTTAAATTAGAATGAAGATATGTGCACATGAAATTGAATCAATATTCTAATGTAATAATACTTGAATATTAGTTTTTGCAAGACTAGTAGAAAAAAAATTATTTAGCTTTTGCGCGATAAATATAATTAATATGTGTTATTGATATGTCGATCGGTTAAAATTCTAGGAAAAGAAATAATTATAATGTCCACCTAAAATAAGCCTAATTATATCAAGTTACAGCAATGAACTCGCAATGTTTGCTGGAGAGATCTTTTGGGCCATGTGGAGGTGTTCATTGACCCATTTGTAGCAATTGACCAATGAACTTTTATAGTCACCAAGTCCAATTTAACATTTTGCAACTCCGCACAAATTGCAAAGTCACCCATGTCTCTCAAAGTTATGATGTCAAATGACGTGAGACAAAATCAGATTTTTGGACTAATAATATTTTAGGATTTAAGGAATGTATTTATGTATGTATGTATATAAATTTTTTTAATAATTTTTAATAAATATTTTATAAAATAAATTTATAATGAATTTAAGATTATCATTCACCTATAGATAACCTATATTTCACATGTATGGACCCGTTTTAGATCCACTTAATCCTCAATTCCTAAATTTTGTTGATTATTATGCAATGAACAATTATTCCGTGCATATGCTTTTATGAGGTACTAGGAATTTAATACTTAATTATAGCTAGAAAAAAAAAAAGAATCACATTATAAACAAAACAAAACTCTGTAACTCTTATTATGAGTAGAAAGCATAAAAAAAATGTAAAGGTACAAAAAATGGCTAAAATCATCTTCTTATAAACTAGCAATCCACAATAATGTGATTGTAAATCAATATTGTGAGTTGAATGTAATCCGATTTATATTTCTTTTTAGCATTTTTTCTTTGAGTTCAACATAAATAAAATATAAGAATATAATAAAATATATTCCTGATCATTATTCATAATAAATATTACCGGTGATTAATTATAATAAATAATAGTTATAATAATTAATTATTAGGACGATTATGTTCTTTATGATATGTCATTATGTTTATTTTATTTACAAACATATTTAATATTTATAAATATATTTATTTAATATATTAGTTTTACGGACTTACAGTTCAAATTTATAAACTATACTCGACTTATATGAACTTTAACACTTGACATTACTGACAAAAAAGTGTTAGTAAAATAATATAGTATTTGATAATTTATAATTAAACGCAATTGTTTTAATTGTCAGCTAGCTGACATATAAATAAGCAATCACATTGCTTATAATTTAAAAATAATATTTTTTTGGTTAAATAATGTTGAGAACCGAATAATATTGAGTGATAGAACATAAACGACTCTCAAAGATAGGTAAAAAAACACAGTAAAGCAAAACAAAGAAGAAGAAGAAGAAAAAAACATTTGTGCAAAATGAGGATGGCTATACTTTTTTAATACTTCCAAGCTTTCTATATTTTAGTTTTCGATTAAATTCAATGGTTCAAAAGATAATTGGAGTTGCATACACGTGGCATGGTTGCATGGCCATAAGCCTTCACTTGTTTGCCAAGAATTAAGAAATTAGCTGTTGCTACACTTCTTAAGGTGGGTGGCCTTGACCTGACCGAGCTCATCGAGCTGAAGGAAAGAAACAAAGGAAAGTAAAGTGCAAGTATATCAGGCCATTAATGAGCAATAAATAGTGCACATGTAGGCGTACTTTTCTATATTTTATTTGTATTTTTTTGTTCGCCCTAACGATATTGACGATCTAACTAGTACAATATTAAAAAAATACATTGTTCATCGATTGAAGGTCGGTCCACTGTCGAATTCAATTATCAAATTAGATTCACTTCGGTGATAAATGTGACTCTCAATAAAAATATTTTGCATTAAAAAAACTCGAACTCCGAAATTTACTTAAGCGAGAAGAGCTACGTCGTTACCACTTTACTCCAAATTTTGTTGATGTATATTTCATTTGTTGATAAACAAATATCATTTGTAAGGAAGTTCCAAATGACTCAAACTAATTAATGAAATATTTGTCATTATTGTTGCCTTTCCTTCATATATATAATTAAATTCATCACCAGATGAACATTTGACTGCTATTTTTTCCCCAAAAAGGCCGGAAAAATTAAAATCTGAGGATTATAAAAAAGATAACCTCTGACAATGTAGAATATTTCAAAGATTAAACTTTTGGAATAATTACCTAACACATTATCCATACGCACCGATTAAATATATTAAATATTTGTTCCTCGTTTTTTGAGGGTACCATTTCTATAAGGACGTATATTGGGGACATAAAATTTGTTGAAATAACTGAATATTACAAATAATTTTACTTGGTGATATTTGGATGTATACGAATAATGAACTTGACCTATTTGAATGTATACGAAAAGAGAGAAAATGAATATACTATGTGCTTATATGTTACAATATATTTGTATGAAATGACAGGTTACATGTATATCTCTTTAAAAGGGTATATATTAATTATCTAATGATTTCTATGACCAAGCAGATGGACCGGACGCAGAGCAAATCCGGTCCTGGCCCGACTTTTGTCGGGTCGGAAATTTTTCGACCTGGTACCGGATCCGGCCGGGTCCGGGTCAGACCCGATAGACCGGGAATCGAACCGGGTTTGCGTCCGGGAATCCGAAATGCTGGCAGGTGGCGGCCGATCAGATCCGATCGCTGGCGACCGATCCGATCACTGGCTATCAGATCCGGCGCCTAACAGCCAGATCTGGCCGCCAGCGGTCGATGAGCGACCGGATCGGGCACTGACGCGACCAGATCCGATTGCCTGGCGGATCCAGCGGTCGGATTTGGCCGCCAGTGGTCGATTCGGCAGTGCGAGCGGCCGATCCGACCGCCAGGCGACCGATCCGGCCGCCAGGCGACCGATCCGGCCGTCATGCGACCGATCTGGCCGCAGGCGGCCGATTCGGCCGCCAGGCGATCGGATCGGCCGACAACTGCCAGATCCGACGATCCGGCCGCCAGGCGACCGAATCGGCCGACAGCTGCTAGATCCAGCCAGATCTAGCAGCTGTCGGCCGATCGGCCGTCTGGCGGCCAGTCCGGCCGATCCAGTCGCCAGGCGATTGGATCTGGCCGCCAGGCGACCGGATCCGGCCGTCAGGCGGTCGGAGTAGAGAGAGAGAGGAGAGGACGGCCGGAGTCGAGGGTCGCCGCCATCGCCGCCGTCGTGAGAGAGAGGGAGAGGGCGAGAGAGAGGAGGAGAGAGAGGGAGAGGGCGAGAGAGAGGTGGGAGAGAGAAAGAAAAAAATTGAAATGAGAGGGGAAAAGAGAGAGAGGGTTTATATAGTAAGTGATATCGGGTCGGGTCCGGGTCGGGCATCTGCATTGTAGATCCGGTCCCGACCCGATACCGACGAGTTTTTCATTCCAGAGACCCGGTCCCGACTCGGATCTAATCCGGGCCGGGTTATTTTCCCGATTTTTCGGGTCGGACCGGGCCAGGTCGACCGGATCGACCCGACCCGTGCTCAGCCCTATCCTCAACCTGCTCAGCAGCCAAGCAATTAATTAGAACTGAGGAGGAGGGGAAGGGTCGACTGACCAGGCAGGGCCAAATGACTTCAGTAATGACGTGCTGTTTCGCCCGAATTAAACGTGGAGTTCGATCTGACGAACGAGAGGTGGCGTCCAACTCCTTATGGATATGGTGCTAGTTAGCTAATTTCAAGAAATCCCACATGAATTTCATTGCAAAACAAAAAATGATGAGAAGTTTCTTGTTTACGATCATAATAGCAATAAGTAGTAGAATGTTTTTTTAGTGAGTTATCGGTGTTTGAAAAGCGTTGTCGACGACTTAATTTGTGTGATACTAAAAAGTGTATTGTCCATATGTTGAAGATCGATTTACCTTTTGCATTCATAAAATCTCGAATTTCATATCTTACTTAAATGAGGAGAAGCCGCTTACCGCTCCACCCAATTTAGATATTTGAACTAAGAGAGAAAGGAACTAGATCCTCTCGTCAGGATGATAGATTTTTATACAATTACATAACATCAAAGAGAGATGAATAATATTTAACTCCGAATGTAATTGTGGAAGCTACGGAAGCAACAAAAGAAAAAAAAATTAATCAATACCAAATTAGTTAAATAATTCGGGCCGGGTTATTTTCCCGGTTTTCCGGGTCGGGCCGGGCCAGGTCGACCGGATCGACCCGGCCCGTGCTCAGCCCTATCCTCAACCTGCTCAGCAGCCAAGCAATTAATTAGAACTGAGGAGGAGGGGAAGGGTCGACTGACCAGGCAGGGCCAAATGACTTCAGTAATGACGTGCTGTTTCGCCTGAATTAAACGTGGAGTTCGATCTGACGAACGAGAGGTGGCGTCCAACTCCTCCTTATGGATATGGTGCTAGTTAGCTAATTTCAAGAAATCCCACATGAATTTCGTTGCAAAACAAAAAATGATGAGAAGTTTTTTGTTTACGATCATAATAGCAATAAGTAGTAGAATGTTTTTTTAGTGAGTTATCGGTGTTTGAAAAGCGTTGTCGACGACTTAATTTGTGTGACACTAAAAAGTGTATTGTCCATATGTTGAAGATCGATTTACCTTTTGCATTCATAAAATCTCGAATTTCATATCTTACTTAAATGAGGAGAAGCCGCTTACCGCTCCACCCAATTTAGATATTTGAACTAAGAGAGAAAGGAACTAGATCCTCTCGTCAGGATGATAGATTTTTATACAATTACATAACATCAAAGAGAGATGAATAATATTTAACTCCGAATGTAATTGTGGAAGCTACGGAAGCAACAAAAGAAAAAAATCAATCAATACCAAATTTACTTAAATAATTCGGGCCGGGTTATTTTCCCGGTTTTCCGGGTCGGGCCGGGCCAGGTCGACCGGATCGACCCGGCCCGTGCTCAGCCCTATCCTCAACCTGCTCAGCAGCCAAGCAATTAATTAGAACTGAGGAGGAGGGGAAGGGTCGACTGACCAGGCAGGGCCAAATGACTTCAGTAATGACGTGCTGTTTCGCCCGAATTAAACGTGGAGTTCGATCTGACGAACGAGAGGTGGCGTCCAACTCCTCCTTATGGATATGGTGCTAGTTAGCTAATTTCAAGAAATCCCACATGAATTTCGTTGCAAAACAAAAAATGATGAGAAGTTTCTTGTTTACGATCATAATAGCAATAAGTAGTAGAATGTTTTTTTAGTGAGTTATCGGTGTTTGAAAAGCGTTGTCGACGACTTAATTTGTGTGACACTAAAAAGTGTATTGTCCATATGTTGAAGATCGATTTACCTTTTGCATTCATAAAATCTCGAATTTCATATCTTACTTAAATGAGGAGAAGCTGCTTACCGCTCCACCCAATTTAGATATTTGAACTAAGAGAGAAAGGAACTAGATCCTCTCGTCAGGATGATAGATTTTTATACAATTACATAACATCAAAGAGAGATAAATAATATTTAACTCCGAATGTAATTGTGGAAGCTACGGAAGCAACAAAAGAAAAAAAATCAATCAATACCAAATTAGTTAAATAATCCGGGCCGGGTTATTTTCCCAATTTTTCGGGTCGGGCCGGCCCAGGTCGACTGGATCGACCCGGCCCATGCTCAGCCCTATCCTCAACCTGCTCAGCAGCCAAGCAATTAATTAGAACTGAGGAGGAGGGGAAGGGTCGACTGACCAGGCAGGGCCAAATAACTTCAGTAATGACGTGCTGTTTCGCCCGAATTAAACGTGGAGTTCGATCTGACGAACGAGAGGTGGTGTCCAACTCCTCCTTATGGATATGATGCTAGTTAGCTAATTTCAAGAAATCCCACATGAATTTCGTTGCAAAACAAAAAATGATGAGAAGTTTCTTGTTTACGATCATAATAGCAATAAGTAGTAGAATGTTTTTTTAGTGAGTTATTGGTGTTTGAAAAGCGATGTCGACGACTTAATTTGTGTGACACTAAAAAGTGTATTGTCCATATGTTGAAGATCGATTTACCTTTTGCATTCATAAAATCTCGAATTTCATATCTTACTTAAATGAGGAGAAGCCGCTTACCGCTCCACCCAATTTAGATATTTGAACTAAGAGAGAAAGGAACTAGATCCTCTCGTCAGGATGATAGATTTTTATACAATTACATAAAATCAAAGAGAGATGAATAATATTTAACTCCGAATGTAATTGTGGAAGCTACGGAAGCAACAAAAGAAAAAAAAATCAATCAATACCAAATTTACATCAAGGCGATGTAAGAAGGTAAAAAGAAGAATAACAAAATAAATAATTTTTATTGAAATTCGCCCTAAAATTTTGGGTCATGTCGTCATCTTTGGATTTCCCAACTTCAAAAATGTCAAGGAATTCACTAATTTGAACCCTTCTTCAAACTTTTTCTCTACTTAAGAGGTGAAGGCAATTTCTTGAATAAGGAGTTTTGTAACTACAAAGAATTACTACCAGATTCACTTTTTTCAATAACAAAAAGAGAA
This sequence comes from Pontederia crassipes, assembly GCA_030549335.1. Taxonomy (NCBI): domain Eukaryota; kingdom Viridiplantae; phylum Streptophyta; class Magnoliopsida; order Commelinales; family Pontederiaceae; genus Pontederia; species Pontederia crassipes. The sequence goes on along the minus strand of CM060189.1, from coordinate 24,538,344 downwards.
ATTTATAGATCAAAATTTAACAATGTGTTTCAAGATAACAAAAGTGCTTGATAATGATTTAACCGTAAAGGATAGTTGCTTGAAGTCACTTGTGAGTCATTTATAGGTTTTCATGCTTCAAATGAGTTTTGACTAAAGTTTGGAACCATTTGATGCTAAAACTAGTCAATTGATGTGGTTATATTCGGTCAAGCTTCCTTTTGTCGATCTCAATCTTCAGTCAAACAATCAATTAATATAGTTGTTAGAGAATTTTCTTTTTGAGTGCATCTCAGTGAGGTCTCCGATGTCCAGATCTATTAGTACTTGAAAGCTTTTTATAATAAAACTTTCATACAATTAAAAAATTGGAGAAATTTGGTCAATAGTTGTATCAATATTTCAATTGATGCAGCTCACAGTATCTTGAAAATTTGCATCACAATCAATCGATCTCAATTTAGTCGACCTATTTAATCGATTTAGCTACTACATGTGATATTTATAATTCAAACAATTGATCCAATGGTTAGCCACACTATTTTAAAGCTGGACTTAGCTGATCTATATTTTAAAAAATGAACTCCTATCTTTTGCTTAGTAAGTTGCACATTCTCAACTGATACCTTGGGTCAGTTACCCAAGATTGGATTTGATGAATTTTCTATTTAAGCTCTCGAAGATCATTGTTCACAACTTCACATCAATCCACTTGAGTACAAAGGTTTATATCATCACAATGTAAAATAGTTAAGGATGATTTCCAATGTTTATGACTGAAAATTTTTGGCTATTATTGATATAATTTCCTCACATGGATTGTTATATTCAAAATATAACATTAATACATAAAGCATATTATCCAACAATCTTCTCTTTTTATGAAAAACTTACAAATATGAAAGTTATATAAAAATGAGAATGATTTAATATGAAAATTTAACGTTATCATAAGGCAATACAAATTTCCACAAAGTATCACTTTGCCTAAGTTCATGCTCCCTTTTATGATAGGAACTAGGGAACTCTCATGTGCTAAGTAGATTTATTATAAATTTTTATTTTCATTGGCAAGTGATGTCATATATGATAAAAATTTTTGGTAACATTTTATAATTGGAATGATTGAAATAAAGCATAAATATATTTCTCTCCTGTTTAATTAAACACTAAAATGTTATGTATAGGAATTTAATCAAATCCAAGTATTCTATGAAAATTATTTATATAAAATAAACTTTTAATCGCTGGATGCACTTGATATGACATTATGTGTTGTTAAACTCATGCATTGAGCACATACATTTGACATGTCTATGAAAGAATTGTCATGATGTGCATTTTATATGAACATTTAGCTCCTCATCTTCCTAAAAAATAATTGTGTAGAGTTGATGCATCTTTATCTTCCTAAAGATAATTATGTGGAGTTATGCAATAGACAGTATAGAAAGTTGACATTCATAAAATTGGGAGACTATAAAAAAATCAGAAAAAAGAAAGTGGAAATAAATAAGGTGGCTTTACAATCATTTCAAATCCTCCCCTAAATAAAAATAATAATGTTAAATAATCTTATTTGTAAATTATAGGATTTTTATTCATTTATTGACAAATAAAAAATATAGTTATTAATCTTGGATGAAACCTTGTATTTTAAATCCTTGTTCCCTTATTTTTGTCATAATACACTTCAAATGAATTAATTTAATGACAAATAATATTTATGTCTTATTTGTAAGCACAGAAAGTTGGAAAAAAAATAAATTCATGGATGAAAAGGAAAAAAAGAGAGAGGATATGATGGAGAAAGAATCATTAAATAATTGTGTACAAAATATTTGTATTGTATGTATACTGAAATTTTGATATGGCATTAGTGTGCAAGTTGTCATTTCACTGAAATAATTTCAGAGTGAAGAAAGCAAATAATAATTTACATATAATTCCATCAATGATGACACAATAAATTTAGGAAAAACTAGTTGTACTACACATTTTAAGTGGTAACATAATCATACCTCTATTAATCATCATCTGTTTCATAATGGGATGGTGGATAAAAAAATTGTTCAATTAATCAAGCTACCATCCATCATGAATTGAATGATGATTAATAGATGTACGATAGTGCTACCCCATAAAAGGAGTAATACAAATATTAAAGGGTTATTTCCTCTAACCACTCCTAAACTATCACAAATTTTCACATCTAACCCCAAACTACGAATTTCATTTTTTGAGTATTTAAATTAACACGATTTTTTTAATTTGATCATTCCGTCCAATTTCGTCGACCTCTCCATTATTTTTTATTTTTCTCCTTTGTGAAAAGTCCATTATACCTCTATTCTGAATTGAATTCCATTTTTACATAAAATAATATATAATAAATATAAAAATAATTAAAAAAAACAAAAACACGTGGAAAGAGGGGGGCTGGTCGCCGCCCCCCTGTGTCGTCCAATGAGGAAAGAGAAAGAGGGTCGCCGCCCCCTGCATCATCATCGGACGACGCAAGGGGGCGACGACCCCCTCCATGTGTTTTTCTTTTTCTTTTTTTTATATTTATTATTATATATTATTTTATGTGAAAATGGAATTCAATTCAGAACATGGGTATAATGGACTTTTCACAAATGAGAAAAATAAAAAATAATGGAGAAGTCGATGGAATTGGACGGAAGGATAAAATTGAAAAAAATCACGATAGTTTAGGTACCCAAAAAATGAAGTTCGTAGTTTGGGGTTAAATGTGAAAATTCGCGATAATTTAGGGATGGTTAGAGGAAATAACCCAACATTAAACCCATAAATTTATGCCCAAAATGGTCAATATCATTGAAAAAATATACAAGGTTACAAAAGAAAATTAAGAAAAAAAATAAAAAATTTAAAAATAATTAGGGGTCTTCACGGGCCGGGTCAAAGGGCTTTTGGGGGGAAGCAAATCCGACCCAACCCGACCTGGTTCGGGTCGGGTCAGGTCGGGTTACCTGACCACCCAATTTTCTTTTTTTTACTTACTATTTTTATATTTATTTAATATAAAATATATTATATAATATTTATTTTAAAGCATAAAATAAAGTTTTAAACCATTTAATGTTATTCCTTTACTTATAATATTTTATTTCAATTATTTTAAAATTTTCAAATCAAATATAAACTTAAGTTTAAATAAAATTTTAAAAAAATAAAAAAAAAATAAAAAATCAGGTTCGATCAACTCGGGTTGGAAAACTCCAACCCATGCTCGACCCGACCCATGGTTGGGTCGAGTTCGGTCGGGTCGGGTCTGATCCGACCACCAATCCGTTTGGGTCGGGTCGGATCATCTGGTTCGTGGGTCGACCCAACCCGCTGAACACCCCTAAAAATAATAATAAGCATATGGCCAAGGAGATAATGGGTGTCCCCCCATTTACCTGCGCCCGTCCGATCCGGATCGGACGTGCACAGATGAAAAATGGGTTTTTTAGTATTGAACCGACGTTTCGATAGCGGTTCAAAAGATGGATCTCCAGTTCATTCATATGTCGGTTCGATCTGGTGTGGACGATTACAAAAGGCATGGTGAAAAATATTTTAACCCTTTTACTATCTCTCTTTCTCTCACCTCCCTCGTCGTCCCGCTCTCTCGCTCTCCGGCATCCACGATTGCCGCAACCGCATCTGCATGTCTAGGAAGAGCTGGTTCTCCCCGACCACGCCAAGACCGCCGGTAAGTGCGACCATCCCAGATCTGTGATTCCCCGACCACGTCCGAACAGATCTACGCGACTTCGATCGCCGACGAGTGCAACCATCTCAGATCTGTGATTCCCCGACCACGTCCGACCAGATCTGACGGACGTTGACCAGATCTGGTCCGATGCTTACTGGATCGGACCCTCGGCGACCTCGTCCTTCCAGATCTAAGCCTCGATGACCGTCGTCGCCAACATCTGCGACCTCGAAGAAGATCTGCTTCCGGCGCCGACGAAATCTACAACCTCAAAGGTGCTTTCCCCTCTTATGTCATCTGTAGATTTTCCACTTTCGTAGTCGGACCGACCTTTGTCATCGCATCCAGGAAACACGATTCCCCACCTCCGCCGCCTCCCTGCCGCCCCCGATGACCTTCATCACACGCTGCCGCCCTTCTGCCCCCGCTGACCAACGACGCATGCAGCCTCCCGTCCGCTCATGCTGACCGCCGTCGCATGCCTTGACCGATCCCGCACGACGATGACGTCCTTCCGCCCCCCAGTGACCTTCGTCGCACGCCGCCACCCTTCCACCCCCGCTGACCACCATCGCGTGCCTTGACCGCTCTCGCACGCCGCCGCCACCCTGCCGTCGGGTTACCGTGTAATTAGTTAAACACCATGTTATTAGTTGATCACCTTGTAATTATTTAATAATCACCTTCAATTGTAAGTAGTTGATCACCTTGCAAGTAGTTGATCATATTGTACTTAGTTAATCAACTTCATCATGTAAGTAGTTAATCACCTTGTAACTAGTTAATTACCTCAGGATTAGTTAATTGATGTGAGTTAATCACTTTTGTAATTGTTTCATGTGTAAATATGTTTGGTTAATAATTATCACATAACAACGACACGAGTTTTGACAACAAAAATATTGTGAATATTGTTTATAAAAACATAGCTGCATCTGGCCATTTTACATGTCCAATCTTGTTTACGCAATGTTTGTAATTTTTATCATTATGTGTTTGTAATTTCTAATGAGAATTTGTTTGTATTTTTTAGGTTGTTTATAATTTCCAATATTCGACGAGCAAGATTGCACATGGACGGTGAGAATAGTGTTAGTAACATGGGAGATTTGACAGAATAATAGGTGAATGAAGACTATATTGAACATGATAAACCTGAAGAAGATGCTAATTTTGCAACATATAGGTATTGAAACATATCGCAACATATAGGTATCGAAACATATCGCAAAATTTTTACCTAAACATATCGCAGCATATAGGTATCGGAACATATCACAAAATTTTTAGCTGAACATATCGCAACATATAGTTGAACACATCGCAACATATAGCTGAACATATCGAAACATTGTTGCTTTGTCACAAAGAGAAAACATACAAGCTCATTACAAACTGTTATCACTACATAAAAAGAAGAAGGGAACTAATGTTTACAAACTCTGCAACTAAAGAAAGTTCATTATAACTAATACAAATGATATTATCATTCCAATAAGTAAATACATGATTTTATCTCTCCTTCCGACATCTTCATAGGCGACAATTTTATTGAGCAATCCTATTAAAATGATCTTATATTTATCCGATCTTCGTCTTTAAGCTTTTTCATCATCCTTTAGCAAGCTTCTCAAAATATTCCTATGCCGAGGGTCCATAGTTGGATCGAACCATTGAAAAAAATTACAATCTTCATGTGGAGTCTTACCCTGTAAGAACATCATGCAAAAAATCATATGATGAAATAGAAATGAAGGCCAAAATACATTACTTATTCGCAATCAAAATATTTACCCGATAATGATAGCACCCCAAAATCGTCTGCCGGGATTATTATTTGTCCATGAAGTTTGTAATATTGGCTTATCCCCACACGCGCAAAAAGGAATATCTAATTCATACAAAGGACGTGATATGAAGGAGGTAGAAGATGACATGCCTGACCTATGAAACGAGAAGACGTGCATGCATGCATGAACACGATGAAGTAACATGAAACTGACTCACGACACGAGCTTGAGGGCCTCATTTGATAATATTTAACAAATAAAAACTTAAATGAAGCATTTCAAAAACCTAGTATTGAGGATCACAAGTTCGGCTACTCAACATTTGCAACAACTTTGATCTAAATGCGCACCGCCAAGGAAGCATTTCAAAAACCTAATATGCATTATTCATATGCAACAAGTTTAGTATTAAAAATTTTGACTTGGAAAGATACCGTGAGGGCGGGCGGGGACGTGCGAGAGCGGCAGAGCGTGCGAGGACGGGGGCGGCGTGCGGGTAGGGGCATGCGAGAGCGGCAGGGCAGGCAGGGGCGTGCGGGAGGGGTCGTGCGAGCATGGTAGGGAAGGCAGAGGCGTGCATGAGGCGGCGTGCGGGAGGGGTCATGCAAGCGTGGCAGGACAGGTGGGGTCATGCGTGCAGTGGCGTGCGGGCCGGGTCGTGCGAGCGTGGCAGGACGGGAGGGGGAGGGGGGGGGGGGCGTGCGGGCGGGCGGGGTCGTGCGAGCGCGGTAGGGCAGGCGGGGGCGTGCGGGCGAGGTCGTGCGAGCGCAGTAGGGCAGGCGGGCGGCAGCTTCCGACGAGGACCAGATCTGGTCGAACAAGGATGCCGAGGAGCAGATCTTGTCGTTCGTCCGTCGGATCTAGTCGAATGAGGCCGCAGACGACCAAATCCGGTCAGCGTCCATCAGATCTGGTCGAACGAGGCTGCTGTAGGATCGAAAGAGCCAAGAGGGGGGGGTGGTGAATTGGTGTTTTAAAAATCTTTTTTTTATAAAATCACTTTTGGAAAATCACTAAAAATGATTACAAGCAAATAATAAAAAGGTGCAAGAGAGCAAACACAGTGAGACATAGTATGTTGATGAGGTTCGACCCTAACTCTTTAGCCTAGGTCCCCGCTCCGACTTCTCGACCTCGAGACCGCCGGAGATCCACTATCTTTCTCTTTTCTTGTAGGGAGAGAACAACCCTTTTTACACCACACGCCTTCTTCTCCGCTCAAAAGGTGAGGCACTCCTCTTTTACAACGAGCTTTCAATCTTCACTAGATTAGAGAATAAAAATTCCCTCTAACTCTCTTCTTTTGCAAAATTTTCACACTCAAAGTTTGGAAGAGAAAAGGGAAGAACTTGCAAATTTGGGCTCAAGAACTTGAAATACTCCTTTGAATAGTCTTGCTTGCTTGGATAAGTTTTCTTCAAGCTTTGGCACTCCTTTTATAGTCTTGTACGTGTGAGAATCTCGTCCAGATGGTTTTCCACGATTTTCTCCTCGAAAAATAGTCGTTACTGTTCATCTGGCACTGTGACCGGTCGACCGCATTAATGGGCCAGTCGGCCGGTCAATATGACCGTTGTGGCATATTTGTTACTTTTCTGAACTATCCGATCGACCGATCTTTCGGTCGAGACATCGATCGGTATCGTCTCATCTTTTTCTAGAATTCGCCCTTTGCTGTTCGGTAGATTGATGCATCGACCGGTTCATCAACCTGCACAGTCTCGTCATTTCTTAAATTCGTCCCTATGCTGTTCGGTCGACCGGTGTAGCGATTGGATCATCGACCTGTACAGTCTCGACATTTCTTTCGCTTGATATCAATCGACTATTCTTCATAGTCGGTCGACTGTTCGTATGCTGAAATTTCATTTTTATCATTTTAATTGGCGATTTCTTCTGCAACTGAGATCATATCAATTCTACACCTGCATATCATCACTTGAGCATAGATTAGTACCTTTTATGTCCAATTTGATTTGTTATCATCAAAACATGGGATTCAACAATCTCTCCCTTTTTAATGATGGCAAACTAATTGGACGATAAAGAGAGAAAAGAAATAAAATGTAGGTTAAAATAGTAAGTAATGAGCATGCTCCAACTACATCCATGCATATTTCACATTTTCTTCCCCTAAATAGTTGGCTTTTATATCGTTATAATAATATGGAACAATATGAATATTATAACGTCAAATAAAGAACATCATAGACATGGAATTCAAATAAGACATAAATAAGATAAACAAGTTATCACATTACATACATATCATATGTTCATGCACAAACAAATGTGACTGCAGTACACTAATACCAATACAGCATCAAACATCGTCCCATCCTAACCAAACTTCTCCCCCTTTTGACATCACCAAAGAGGAAGGTAAGACATCTATAACTCATCGGGACTATCATCATCACGGGCTACTGGAAGAATGAATCCCTGCGATGCATAGTAGACATGTAACGAGCCAACAAGATAATGAGAATCACGCTTCATCCGTCGAAGACGATGATCCATTTGGGTCACGTGATGGTCTATGCCAGCCACCTGCTATGATAAGACTGTGAAATCATAATCACCATAAGAGCTCGAGAGAACGTGCTGGGAAGATTCAATATGCTCAGAGGGCGCCGAAGGAGGAGGAAACCTAGGACCAGCCTCCGGTGCATCCTGAGTGTCCATCGGCGCTGGCTCTCCATCTGTGGCGTCATCTCTATCGTCAGAATCTATCAAAGTCGGCTCGCCAAACCTAAGATGCTTCCGGTGCAAAGTTTCGGAACCGATGACGTCAGTGGGTCGGGGTCGGATGTACTCCTTGCCCGCAGGGATTTCAACACCAAAGTGGAGTAAAATCTTGGTGATCCAGGCACCAAAATATAAGTGGTATCGGCCACGAGTAGCAGATGAGATCTTCTGGAAGGTGTAATCCATGTGATAGAAGAGAAAATGACCAAAATGGAGAAATGATGCATCACGGATACAGAGACAGTGAAGAAAGAATAGATCAAAGTGAGTGACATCTGTATAGTGCTCGACTTTAGGAGTGATCATTCGACTAAGAATGTGATGAGCTATTTTCATGGTTGGATGAAGATGCCGATGTGCCGTTTCGACAGTATAATGGACATCCTGTCCAGCAAAAACTGTACGAATCCCATCCACGATCGGAAGATAATCGGAAGGCCACCCATGAGTAACAAATGCATAGAGACCCGGTAATGGGCACGCAATGCCAAAGATGTGACAAATATGGTCAGACGCAAGACGAATGGGTACACCAAGAACATAGGAGATGATGGCCTCCTGAGTGATCGTCATGTTCGCATAGAAATGACGAACAAGACGGGGATATACATGCTCTGTGAGAGAAAGAAGTGGGAGCCAACCGATAGTTGCGAACATCTCTTGAACATCTGGAATGTTAAAAGCGTCCCAATCAATGGTGTAGGCACATTGGACTTCGCGAGAGGCATACAAGGCTTCGAAACTAGCAAAGACGTCCTTAGTGACAAAAAGATGACTATCAAAATCAATGGGCTCGGGGGAAGGGGACTGGCGAGTACGTCCACGGGATCGTCCTTGTCCACGGCCTCATCCACGGACTCGTCCACGGCCTCATCCACGTCGAATAGGCACGGGTTTGGGTTCCGATTATGGGTTAGGCTCATTTGGGATTATAGTGACGCGATGACCTGAGCCATAGAAATGACGACGACGGCGCTGAAAGACTAACCGAAGAGGGAGAATCCCTTTGTCGTCAGCCATGGATTCAACAATGTAGGAATGAGGGCCGGAAGAATGAAGGGAAAGCCAGAGGGGGATCAGGTTGACGGTTGCAGAGAGAAGAAGATGCGGTCGATCGGAGAGACATGCTTAGAAAAGAAAAAAAGGGGCGGCGGCGTGCAGCGGCGGACGACGATGGTGGCGACTGGACAGAGAGATGGCTACCGGACAGAGAGAGACGGATGACCAAAGGAAGATGCGGAGGTGGCCGGCGGAGAGCAAGAAGAGGGCGGCTGGTCGTAGAGTCGACAGCGGCTGTCATTGAAGGAAATGCAGAAGGGACGGTCAAGAGTAGGAAAAGGGCGGCGATGGTTGTCAATGGAGTTTTCCGGCGATGGATGATCGTCGGCGTCGGAGAGGGATTGCGGTGACGGCGATAGGTGGTCGCCGAATGCACGGGTGGTCGAAGGCTAGGGCAGCGGTCGAGGAAATGGAAAGATGGATCGACCGATTTGTCGGTCGATTTGATATATGTGTGTGATTCTACCATATACCGGTCGACCGATCCTGCTCAACGGTCGACCGGATAGTTGTTTAACAAATGAATAATCCGTCGATCGATGGATGTCAACCAGACGCAGTTATATACCAGTCGACCGGTCTTTTCTAGTCGGTCGACCGATCATTCCTTTTTTACTATTTTTTTTGCCTTTGGCAAACTTTTAACCATTAAAATCATGTTCCAGAGATATACGTCATACAAATGTAAGTGTTGTGCAACACTTTTAATATTCAATCCATGTCAAAAGTGATTTTGCATAACCAAGTCACTTTTACCTAGAATTAATATGCAATCAAGATGTAATCATTCATAATTCCCTTCTAAGCATGCAAAATTATTCTTCACTCAAAAGTTTTGTAAATATGTCTGCAAGTTGAACTTCAGTGGACACATGTTCAATAGCAATGTCCTTAAGGGTCATATATTCTCTAATGAAATGATATCGCAAGTCAATGTGCTTAGTCCTAGAGTGTTGAATTGAGTTTTTGATCATTTCTATAGCACCTGTGTTATAGCACTTCATGGGTACATTGGAACAATTTACACTATTTGTTTTACCCATAGTATTTGTGCACAACAACTACCGACGGCTATATATTCGGCCTCGGCGGTAGAAAGTGCGATTGAGTTTTGTTTCTTACTAGTCCATGAAATGAGGGAGCTACCAAGAAAACAACACATCCCACTAGTGCTTTTTCTATCAACTTTACACTCGGCAAAATTCACATCGGTGTAGGCATGCAATTTAAATGGGAAATTTCTATCGTACCAAATGCTTAATTCACATATATGCTTTAAATAGCGCATTATCCTTTTTACTACGATTAAATGCGATTCTTTGGGAGCGGATTGAAATCTAGCACACAAACACACACTAAACATTATATCTGGCCTAGATGTCGTTAAATAGAGCAAACTACCGATCATACCTCTGTACCTTTTTTTTATCAATGGACTTGTCTTTTTCATCTTTATCCAATTTTGTGATAGTGCTCATAGGGGTTGTGCCTGACTTGTAGTCGTTCATCCCGAATTTTTTAAGCAACTGTCTTGTATATTTTCTTGATTGAGAAAAATCTCTTCGTCGGATTGTTTCACTTGTAGACCTAGAAAGAAGGTAAGCTTTCATACAAGACTCATCTCAAATTCTTTTTGCATAAGAGTTTCAAACTCTTTGTATAGACATTCATTAGTAGCACCATAAACAATGTTATCAACATAAATGTGAACTATTAAAGTATCATTTTTAAAATGTTTTAAAAATAATGTGGTGTCTACTTTCCCTTTTTGAAAACCATTTTCAATTAAAAATGAACTCAATCTTTCATACCAAGCTCGAGGGGCTTGTTTCAATTCATAAAGAGCTTTTGAAAATTTAAAAACATGATGGGAAAAATTTGGATTTTCAAAACCTTGAGGTTGTTCAACATAAACTTTCTCATTTATAAAACCATTCAAGAAAGCCGATTTAACATCCATTTGAAAAAATTTAAAACCTTTATAATATGCAAAAATAAAAAGCATTCGAATTGCCTCAAGTCTGGCAACGAGAGCAAAAGTTTCATCAAAATCAATCCTTTCAATTTGTGAGTAACCCTAGACCTCTAATGTAGCATTGTTTCTCACAATGACACCATTTTCATCTAACTTATTTTGAAAAACCCATTTGGTTCCAATAATGGGATGGTCCTTGGGTCTTTCCACAAGTTTATATACTTGATTTCTTTCAAAATTATTTAATTACTCATGCATTGCATTTATCCAATTTGGATCTTTAAATGCTTCATCTATATTGGTGAGTTCAAAGTTAACAAGAAAAGTCGAAAAAGCACATAAATTTTTCATGAAGTTTCTAGTTTTTATATCTTCATTTATATTACCTATAATTTGTTCAACTAGATGTGATGAGGCATGTCTCCAGTTTCTTGAAATAATTTATCTTTCCTCAATTCGAGATTCTTCCATTTCTCCCACATTTGAAGTATTAACTTTAGCTTCTTCTGAGTCCTCATGTTGCACATCATCAAGTTGTCTTTGCACTTTAACTATTTCTTCCTCATCATCGTGTGCTTGCTTGCTCATAAAAAACTCATTAGTCTCATTGAATTTAATATTAATAGACTCTTCAACAACTAACGTTCTTTTGTTATACACTCTATATGCTTTACTTGTAGTTGAATAACTAAGAAAAATACCATCATCATATTTTGCATCAAATTTTTCAAGTTTGTTTTTGATATTCAAAATATAGCATTTGCAACAAAAAACTTTGAAATAAGAAATATTTGGTTTCTTTCCATACAACACTTCAAAACAAGTATTCTTCTCAAGAGGCTTAAGTAGAATTCTATTAAGAACATAGCATGATGTATTTACTGCCTCGGCCTAAAAATACTTTGGCAATTTACTTTTATTTAAAATTGTTCTAGCCATTTATTGTATAGTTCTATTTTTTTCTTCTACTACTCCATTTTGTTGGGGTGTCCTAGGAGTGAAAAAATTATGAGTAATTTCATTTTCTTCACAAAACAATTCAAATTTATGATTTTCAAATTCTCCTCCATGATCACTTCTAATTTTTGAAATCTTTTGTTCAAAAGTTTTGAAAACATGTTAATGTTTCATCTTTACTAATAAGAAAAATAGTTTAAGTGAAATGAGAGAAATCATCAACAATCACAAAAGCATAATTTTTTCCTCCTAAACTTACTACATCAATTGATCCAAATAAGTCAAGATGCAAAAGTTCCAAAGGTCTATGTGTACTAATGACTCCCTTTAATTTAAATGAGCTTTTGGTTTGTTTTCCTTGAAGGCATGAATCACAAACATTATTTTTCTCAAATTTAACTTTAGGCAAACCTCTAACCAATTCATAATTTAAAAGTTTATTTAGTAATTTATAGTTTGCATGTCCTAATCTTTTACGCCATAAGTTTATATCATCATGCATAGCACCAAGGCATTTTTCATTTTTCAAATTATCAAAATCAATTTTGTACACATTATTGTATCTAAAGACCATATGTAAAACATCATTATTTTCATCTAATATCAAACATTTGTCTTTTTCAAATTTAACTAAATAGTTTTTATCACATAGTTGACTTATGCTAATTAGATTATGTTTTAGATTTTCAACTAGCCATACATTTTCCAAATACACTTTGTCATTCTTACCAACATTACCCATGTCTATTACTCTTCCTTTGCTATTGTCTCCAAAAGTGATTTTACTTCCATTTTTCTTTTCCAAGGTGATGAAATTTGATGCATCACTGGTCATGTGTCTTGAGCACCCACTATTCAAATATCATTTACCATCATTAAGCTTTAGGGCTCCCTATAAGAAAGAAATTGAGAATCTTATCTTTTTGGTATCCAACTTTGCTTGGGTCCATCTTGGTTAGAAATGTTCCTTTTCGGTACCCAATTTTTCTTCATCCCTTTATTTATTCCTTTTCTAATTTTGCAGTCATATGAATAATGTCCTTCATATTCGCAGTGAAAATAAGTAATATATGATTTTGCATTACTATATGATGATTTAACAAATAAAATTCTTTTGTCAATTTTCTTTTCAAAAGAGTTAAAACCAAGTCCTTTTTTATTTGAAGGCATTCTAGATCCGCTAAGCATGACATCTAACATTTTGCTTCCATTAGAAAATTTTTTAATTTCATCTTTTGGATTCTTGATTTCGTTGTTCAAGCATGCACATTTTTCATTATGTTTTTCACATGATGATCTAAGTGTACTATTTTCCATTTTCAATTCTTCAATTAAGAATTCTAAACTAGTATTTTCTTCACTTAATATGTCACACTTTTCACATGCTCTAACATCTTTATCTTTATTTGCCTATTTTCAAATTCTATCATATTTCTTTTTTAGGCATCCATATTTATTGATAAGAATTCTAAACTCATTATGCACATTAAAAGATTCACTATCACTATAGGTAGATGAATTAGATGACACATCGTGGCTATTAGCCATTAGACATATGTAAACTTCTTCATCATCACTTGAGGAGATGTTGGAATCATTTTCTTTATCTTCGCTTTCATCCTAAGTTATTTGAAGAGCTTTTTTCTTCTTTCTTGAATTTCCTTCATCTTTTTCCTTTTTGATCAAATTTGGATATTCATTTTTATAATGTCCAACATTTTTACATTCAAAGTAAGTTTTTTGATTCTTGCTTGATGATGATCTTTTCTTGGTGAAGCCATTTCTCTTTTTTGCTTGGCAAACTTGAGATATTTGTCAAGCTTCTTTGCATATAGGGCAAGTATTTTGTCATCAAGATCTTCATCTTCTTCACTTGTGTCTTCCTCATCTTTACTTATTTTCAATACCAAAGTTTTTCTCTTTGGAGTATTTGCTTCTTCATCCTCCTTGATTCCGATCTCATATCTCAAGAGTGAACCTATAAGATCGTTGAAGTCTAACTTGTTCAAATTCTTCTCTTCGATCACGGTCCTCTTTGTATACCATCTAGAGAAGAGGGACCTGAGGAACTTTTTTACCTTTCGAGAGTTAGTTCTTGGCTCGCCCAAAGAGGCTAAGCCATTCACAATATCATTAAAACGGATAACTATCTCATTTATAGTTTCGTTTTCATGCATTTTGAAAGAATCATATTTGTGATTTAGAATGCTCAACCTAGATTCCTTAACTTTGTCGGTTCCTTCATGAGTGATAATAAGTTTCTTCCAAATTTCATTAGCACTTGAACAACTAGAAATCCAATTAAACTCCGTCGAATCCAAAGTACAATAAAAAATATTTTTAACCTTCCAATTAAGTTTTATCAAAAACCTTTCTCCTTCGGTATATTCCAAAAGAGATTTTCACGTAGATCAAAAGCTTTTTGAATGACATCCCACATGTCAATATCAATGGAACAAATGTATGCTTGCATCCTAATTTTTCATTATGCAAAATTAGATGCATTAAAAAGCGGAGGGTGATTAATCGATTGACCTTCGAAAAAATTGAATCCACTTGATGACATAGCTCTAAAGATATTTAAATCTCAAAAAATAAGAGCAACATGCTCTGATATCAATTGTAGGATCGAAAGCATCAAGAGGGGGGGGGGGTGAATTGGTATTTTAAAAATCTTTTTTATAAAATCACTTTCGGAAAATCACTAAAAACGATCACAAGCAAATAATAAAAATGGAGCAAGAGAGCAAACACAGTGAGACACGGTATGTTGACGAGGTTCGGCCCCAACTCTTTGGCCTACGTCTCCGCTCCGACTTCTCGACCTCAAGACCGCCGAAGATCCACTATCTTTTTTTTTTGTAGGGAGAGAACAACTCTTTTTACACAACACGTCTTCTTCTTCGCTCAAGAGGTGAGGCACTCCTCTTTTACAACGAGCTTTCAATCTTCACTAGATCAAAGAATAAAAATTCCCTCTAACTCTCTTCTTTTACAAAATTTTCACACTCAAAGTTTGGAAGAGAAAAGGGAAGAACTTGCAAATTTGGGCTCAAGAACTTGAAATACTCTTTTGAATAGTCTTGCTTGCTTGGATAAGTTTTCTTCAAGCTTTGACACTCCTTTTATAGACTTATACAGGTGAGAATCTCATCCAGATGGTTTTCCATGATTTTCTCCTCGAAAAATAGCCGTTACTTTTCATCTGGCACTGTGACCGGTCGACCATATTAATGGGCCGGTCGATCGGTCAATATGACCATTGCGGCATATTTGTTACTTTTCTGAGCTGTCCGATCGACTGGTCCTTTTTCTGAAATTCGTCCTTTGGTGTTCGGTCGACAGATGCATCGACCGGTTCATCAACCAGTACAGTCTCGTCATGACCCACAAGTGAGACCACCAACACAATTGATTCACGACTCTCTTTGACTATTAGGGAGCGTCAAACCCATCCCGAGACATTATGTGACCATCACGGGCCGTAACAAGCCCGGGTTTTCGCTGTTTGTTATAAGTCCATGCTCATAACACACCTTCACCTCTCTAATTTATGCAGGATTGTGGCTTTGAATTCACGACAAAATCAACAACCAAGCTTCACGACCCCATAGTAGAATCCAACATAGCTCCTCACCATCGGCATCAACGAAATGACGATTTGTTGTTTTCTTCATCATACTCCAATAGAGCAACGAACAGCCAATGGCAAGTTTCGAAAGCAGTGACAAATGCCGATAGGTGCATCAATAGCTTCTTCCTCAACGACGACAGCTCATTCATCATCATTCTCACCGAATCGAACTGACCACCTCCGGCAAACTTCCAAGCACCTTCAAGGCCATCAGGAGCCTTCAACAATAGCAATCCAAACTTCGGCGAGCCTTAAAGTATGTCATCACTAACAATCATCCTTGGTTGCACGATGACAACTTTGGTGGTGCCTCTGGTTCACATGGTTTTGTTCACAATTTGAAATTTTTCGACGACGTTCATTGTCAACACTGGTGGCCCCTTTTTCATCATGTTTCCACTGACGATTTGTTTTATCGATGAAGCGATGACCTTTAGCATCTCCTTCGCCAACAATTTCCTCTGGTTCACAACAGTCGCCACACATTCCCAATCCTCCGGCGAGCATTCCTCTACCACAGATGAGGGTCAATTCTCCCATGTGCCGACTGAAATTGATGATGGCCTGATCTCCAACGTGACTTTTGCTCAACTTTGTTCTTTAACAACTGACAGCAACGACCAAATTTGTGTTCAAAACACATCAACAAAAGAAAGAAGATGAATGACTCAAGGTCATTATATCCTTGTAATGACCGTGATAAATTAAACCCAGATCCATGACCACTCATATCACATCCATGATTTCAGCTAATCGGATGATCACCATAAGGGTCGTTACATGTGTTATCAACGACGCGTGATAGTAACAAAAAAAGACCAGCATCATGACATACCTTCCTCCTCACGACCCGTTGTGAGCTTGCACACCTGCTACGTTCATTCACATGCTGTGAGTCATAATCACCAGATCCGAAAGCACCCCTTGTAGTCCAGGCCCATCACACCTTTGAGCAACGCATGCATTATTCAAACTCGGCAACTCCAAACATCTGATGCATATATAGGCTTCTCTCTACGGCTTCCACATCCATCACATTGGGATACATCAGGTTGTCTCTTTTCAATTCCTCCCTTTATGATTTCTTTATTATTTTTATAATCCCTTTTTCCAGATTTGATTTTCAACTCTGAGGATAGTGTTGAGTTTAAGCTTGGGGGAGTTTTCATTTTCATGCGGCCTGCCTATCATCTTATATTGCATTACATGCATACATTCTTATCATGTTTTATCTATTATTTGCATATTTTATTTGCATCATGTCGACAATCTATAGAATTTAAAATTTCCATATCATTCTTTCTCATGTCTTAACATTTTCTTATTTTCAAGCATTATCTCGACAATCTATAGAAATTAAAAATTACATATCATTCTTTCTCATGTCTTAATATTTTCTTATTTTCAAGCATTATTCAAAGACATAATGCTAATTAACGAAATTCAAAGCACTATTATCTTATCTTTTATCGCCTTAGTATTGAGTATTTTGGAATGTGAATGCTGCTAAGTAGACCTATGAATATTTGGACGATAAATTCTTGTTCATGCTCTTTTTTTTATTTTTCTTTAGTCTTGATAATAATTGCCTTTTTGTTGGACGTTTAAGTGTTTATTGAGCTTATAGTAAAAAGAAAAAAATGTGCAAAAAAGATTTGAACCCCAACAAAACAAAATAAAGTAGCACAAATGTGTTATCCGAAACTTTGGTGTGTCCGGGTGATTGCACTACAAGAAAACTAACGAATAGCGATGAAATATAGCGTCTCATATGTAGGTGACACTAAGTCGATGCCAAGAGCATCCCGATAGCGTTTAAGTGGAGTCACAACTATGCGACGCTACTGTAGGATCACAAGGCACCAAAAGGGGAGGGGGTGAATTGGTGATAAACCCGAAAATACCGATTTCATGAAAATCATCACGAAAGCTTAAAGTCGATTCGTTAATATTCAAATCAACACAAAATTGATCATATCACATGCATAATAAGATATGAAGGAGAGGAAGAGAGAAAGACAAATGCAAAGTGCATGATGGTTTGATGACGATGTTCAGCCATATCTTAGCCTACGTCCCCGCTCTGATTTCTCGACCTTGAGACAACTGAAGATTCCACTAAGCACCCTTCCTTCGTTCCAAATAGGGCAAGGAAGAAACCATTTACAACACACCACCTTTTCCTTACTTCGAGAGGCAAGGTATACTTCTCCTCGTAGGAAGCTTATCTTTTCTCTAGACCGAGAGGTAAGATAAAAATTTTTCTACACAGGAGCTCACAGCCAAACCTCTGAGCATACGTTTCTCTCTCTTTTCAATATAAAACTCACAAGAAAAGAAAAGAGAAAGAAATAAAATATTTGCAACTTGGAATTCAAATGGACTTCTCAAATGTTCTTCCCAATTTTCTTGAAAGTATTGATCATTCCTACACTTTGGGTCTTCTTTTATAGTCTTATTAACTCCATTTAGCCGTTGGGGATTGTTTGCTAATTTTGAGGCCAAAATATGACCGTTATAGTGCATTCTACGCGCTGACTGGTCGACCATCATGTACTAATTTAAGCATAACTGTTTGCACAGTTATCAAAATAAGATGATTTTTGATTCTATGGAAAGTAATAGAATTACCTACAACTTTGGTATTCATTATTCATTCCAAATCTAATGGGATGATAGTCCAATATTGATTCAATGTTCAGTATACAAAATTTTCCATTTCAAATAAAATATTTTGGACCTTTTCTTTGTTTTATACATAACTTTTCGTACCAGTATCCAAATGAGATAATATTTAGGTCTCTACAAATATAAGAGAATTATCAATAACCTTTATATCTATCCATTAATGTAAATCTCGCTGGAACATAAATAAATATTAATCGAAAGTTTAATACATGAAACAACTCATTTCTATTTAAACTTTTTTTGACATTTTAAATATAACTCTAATCTTTCGAGATTTGTATCATCAAAATATAATTATATAGGGCATAAAAACTTTGCTCCAACAATCTTTCCATTTTTTATGAATACAAGAAATATGAAATGTATATGAGTTGGGAAGTAAAAAATATAAGTCAATTTTACTCCACCTAAAACTAAGTTTTCCTTACAATTATGAATATGCACATAAGTCTTAATTGTAAGACACTTTTCATAGAGTTATATTCATGAGGTCCATGTAATAAATCAAGGGTTATATATATTTCTCCTATATAAATTTCTCTTATGTTTTTATCATATTTATATCCCTTTTGTTTCATTAAAAAGTAGTTTGCACATGAATCATATAAGAAACAATATGTAACTCCCCCTTAATCATGTCATCTTCCTAAAATTTTTTGTTCTCCCCCTTTTGTCATATAAGATACAATATGTAAAGTGTCATAAGAGAGATGAAGATAATTTTTATTCTTTTATCACATATATAAGAATTGTTTCATGTATAATATATGTGATAGACAACAATATCTTCCCCTAAAATCATGACTAATTTATAATAGCAAAACATGAAATCAAATGAATAATACGTCTCAAGAAAATACAAGAAATCAAAGCATAAAACTTTATGACAACAATGATATATCAAATTTAAATTGAATAATATCAAGTAGGGTAACAAGTGAATAGAGGAAATAATATTTCGAATTTTTTAACAAGCTCTCCCTATCATTATGATCAATTTGCGTCCTCTTTCTATCTTTCTTTAGTTCTTTATATGTTATGAATGAAAAGTCAAAGCTTGATTTTCATAACATGAAGATTTTAAGTTTAAATTACAAGAGTCATGCCAAAATATGATAAAATAGTTTTATAAATAATGAGAATGTAGATTCATGCACATGTAAGTCAAATAATTAATATATTTCTCGGTATGACATAAACATCTCAAATGTAAATACATATATAAATTTTCATTTGTGCAAGAGAGATATCATTTAACCATCATTCCAAATTTGATGGTAAAATGTGATATAGGAATACTCAAATGATAACAAGTTATGACCACATAAATTTATGCATATTAATTTTATACCACAAGATTTCCTATGGAAAGACAACTACAATAACATGAAAAAAAATGTTTTTAAAATTTTGATTAAAATTTCAAAACTTTGTTTTCTTTCAATTGCAAACTCACAAAGCATCGAATATGATAAGTAGTAAAGTCCAAATAAATATCATAGGCATTTCCAAAGTTTAACATATTAAGATATGTTCAAAAATAGACTTTTGAACACTCATAAATTTATACAAAAATTATGATAACTAGTAGATAAATATAAAGCACAAATAATTATGACACACAAGTATATCCAATTTTTCATTTCTATGTTCAAAATAATACTTTTATCATTAAATTTGTGTGGCTTATGCAAATCTATTTTTACTTTTCCTTCTTTGTCACAAGATGATAATAAATAAATTGGTGACAAGAAATGAAACTAAAAATGTGTTCAAAGTTTAGTCTTTTTCATACTCTCTCTTTCTTAAAATGATAGTAGCTATTTCAAATTATGGATGATGAATACAGCTTTCATCATATGACATGACAATTTTAAATATGAAAGAATAAGATTCATATCAAAGTATTTCACAAAGATGATCATACAAATCAACTTTCATAGAAGATGCATATATAAAGTTTACAAAGATCTCCTTAATAGTATGCTTCATTTCAAAACATGTGCATAAGTATAGAGTTTATCAATTAAATGTCTTATGCAATAATTTTCAAATGGCACACTAATATGATCAATAATCATATTTAATAAGTTCATGCACATAAAGCTCATAATGTAAGAGTCATATAAAAATTATGCTAAGCATATTTATAAATATGAAATCTTCTTTATAAATAAACAAAACTTTTCAAGTTTTGAAGGCTTATTCATTCATATTTTCATGTGTTTTGTTTTGCCAAATTCAAGGAATAGTCATGATAATAAGCATGTCAAAGGTAAAAATAAACATATATTTCTCTTTTTTTTTGCATGCGAACAAGATAAATTTTGCAAGTTTATTATCACAAGTCAAAAGAAGATATTATGTATTAATTTCAAAATTCTCCATAATTTTGCATTTCAAAATATTCGAAAGATATTCAATTATTATATCAAGATATTAGAATATCAAGTGTCATTAACAAAAAGTACGCGAGAATCAAATTTCAATCAAACAAAGTCATTTACTATTTTTCACTCATAAAAATATGATTCTTTTATACTTTAAAATCATAGGCATTATATAATCACATTGAATCACAAATATCAAGATGCACACACAATATTCATATAAATCAATTATATATGCTTAATGCCAAAATCAACATATTTTGTGTGTGATGAATCATGCATGCAAACTTTAGTATTAATATGAGTGTTTTTGTTTTCATAAATATGATTTTCACATTGAATTAATAAGATAGTAAAAAAATGTCAATATATCAACCATTATGCATGTGACATATTCCCATCAAACATATTTAGGCAACATGAGTAATATAGATACTTTCAAAATTAAATGAGCAACAAAATTCTAGTATGCACAAGAATCATAATCAAATATTATCTTTATGCATATATCATGATAATAAATTAACAAATTCAAGACATAAATATGCATCATATCAAAATGAGTTCAAAATTTGTGATTTCATTTTAACATAACAAAATACTTTTACTGCAAACTTTTATGCCTCCAACTCATTTCAACTTCATTGTTATTTTTCTTTTCATATCACACAACCACAAAGTGTGTGCCTTCACTTTACTTGGAAGCATTCTTCTTCATTCCATGTGAAGCACAACTACAAACAAAAATCATTTGCATTTTAGTCCCAAACTTGTTTAGGTCCAACGTGATTAATTTTGATTCCTTTAGGAACCCACATCAATTTCATGCTCATATTGATAGATTTTTTAATTTGACATTCAAATGAATAATGACAATGAGAGTTACAATAATGACAAATAATAGACGGTCTAATGGAGTGATTATGATGATATTCAAACTTCAAAGAATCATTATGGGGGACATGAGAATTTTTAGCACCAAGAGAATTACGATAAGAGAGCTTATTTTTCAAATGATAATAATAAG
Source organism: Pontederia crassipes (assembly GCA_030549335.1). NCBI lineage: Eukaryota > Viridiplantae > Streptophyta > Magnoliopsida > Commelinales > Pontederiaceae > Pontederia > Pontederia crassipes. The sequence continues at coordinate 24,516,370 of CM060189.1, read as the reverse complement.
AATGCTTAGGTTTCAAAGAATAAGAATATTTCACATAATATCTATTTGTGTTTTTAAAATTTTTGTTTGAATCATTTTTCTTGTGTGGTGCATGAGAAATATTCTTTATAAGAGTTTTGACAACAAGAATAGGCTTCTTAACATTATTAATGTTTTTCCAAGAATTAGTAATTTTTCTATTTAAAATTTTTTGTAAAGAAATATTTTTCTTTTGTAACTCACCATGCAATACAACCAATTTTGAATTCTCAACTCTTAAAGATTCATAAGATGCACAAGATAATGAAAGAGAATTATTTCTCCTTTTTAAGGTATCTATTTGAATTAAGCATGCATCATATTCCTTTTTGAGAGAATCATAGTTGTCTTTGATGATATGAAAATCATTTATTAAGATTTCCATTTTCTTTTTGAAAGAAAGATGCTTTTGAATAAGAGAAGCAAATTCTTTAGGATATCAACATCATCATTGCTAGTAGATGTAGAACAATAAGAGGAGTTTAATGTTACCTCTTCTTCCTCACTTTTTTTCATGAAGCATAGATCAAAATCTTGATCGGATGTTGTTAATTTAGAATTGATAATTTTTTCTTCACTTTCATCCGATGTGTATATCTTTTATTTTGCTTGCATTCATATCTAAATAATAACTTTAGCCAAATTTCATGAAAAGTAGAATATTTAGAAATGAAATTTAAGCTTTCCGTATCTAAAGCACAATAAAATATATTTCGAGCTTTAGAATCAATTTTGGTAAGTGAAATTTGAAAATAATTATATTCAAAGTAGGAAAGATCAATGGAAACACCATTCAAAATCTTCTTTGTCTTTTTAAAATCATTTTCTATAATTTCCCACATATCAAAATTAATTGAACATAAATATGATTTCATTCTAATTTTTTAAAAAGAAAAAGAATAATAATTAAAACTCAGTGGGTAAAAAATGGAAGACCCTTCTAAAAAAAATGGTGTCATGCTCTAACAGATGGTTAAATCTTAAAAAGATAAATGAGAGCAGCCTTGCACTGATACCAACTGTAGGATCACAAGTGATGCATGCAAAATATAACATATAATTAGCTATGCATTTCATCACATTTCCTCCTTTTCATATAGCATACATTATTTTTTGGACTTATTTGCTTTAATTTTATAAAAATGAAAATCTACACAACATTTTATTATTGAAAATGGAAGAGAATTGAGTCATGAATTTATAGAAATAAACGACACTCAAATCGGAGTTAAAATGAAGTTAGAAAGTGCAAATTAGTGGAGGCTGTCAGGGCTGAATTGAATATAACGGGTCGTTATATGACCATAACGATCGTAACTCAGGGGCGTGAACAACCCGTTACGGCCCATTAAAAAGCCCAGTCTTGAGTCAGAATCTGATTTGGACACTATAAGGGGCATTACATCCATATTATCGGCCTTTACGAAGGTTGTTTCCAAGTTTTTTTCGACTTTTCTTGGGGATTTCAAGTCCATATCAAACCCAAACTTTATCCTAAGTCTCAGGGATGATTAGGAAACATATTTACTCAGATTTGAAGGAGTTTTAGATGATTTTAAAGATTAATCAAAGTCTATTCCGAATTTACTTATTTTAACATGAAAAGACTTCGAATCAAATCGAAACTCTACCAGAACACTTAGGACCCCTCAAGGCTATAAATAGAGGCCCTAGAAGATAGAAAAATGTGTGCTTGATCATGCTTGGGTGTGCTTAGGCCTTGGGAAGTCGTGCCTCATTGCAGAGAAGAAGATTTGAAGACAGAAAGTCATCGAAGGAGAAGGATTGCACAACGACTCATCATTTAGTGTTGCGCGATCGTCCAGAGGTTCTCGAGGCTGCAAACCTCTCTTTCTCCATATGCTTGGATACTCTTTTACCTTATTTTTCATAGTTCATTAGTTCTGTACTGGAGATTTCATATTTGCTTCAGAAAGATAGATGGTTTGGACCTCGTTCTTATTCAAGTTAATTTATTAAGTTGACTTCTTTTGATTATATATATTAAGTTTAATGCTTTTTTATGAGTAAAGTGATTGCTGAAATTAGATCACAAACCTATACAAGGAGTGTTAATTCCAGGAGTTATTATTATTCTGATAATTGATCTTTTAATTTTAAATTGAGGCATATATAACACATATTTAGTAATTCATCATGTATACTGAATAATGTGCGATTTATTATTCTGTTTAGAATGGGTGGATAATAATTTAAGAGTTACATTTTTTTGCATCATGATTCTGTGTAAAATCAATAATCAACTCGTCGTATGTGATTATTGATCTTATTTGTAATTAGGATAGTTTAATTTGCTCATCTAGAGAAGTCAATATTTTAGGTGCTCTTAATCCGTCTCAAGATTTGATCCGAGTGTTTATATCATGATTTGATTAGTTCAGAGGCCCATATATATCTAACTTCATTTTAATCATCCATAATTCTCAGAGATTATCACCACTTTATCTTTACACATCAATTATTTATTTTCTACACCTTTAATTTTCTGTTTTCACACTACAAAACCATTTTTTTCTCCTAATAATATTTGAGATAGATTAGATTTAACTAGTTCTTCATGGGTTCGACACTCTACTCTCTAATTTATTACTTGATATGACTAGTGCACTTGATAACGGATTTATTTTGCTACAATTTTTTATGCATCAAGTTTTTGGCGTCGTTGCTGGGAAACTATATTCATAATCCTTAGTCTATCTCGTATAAGCTACTTTGAGAATTTATATTTTCTACTTCACTTTTTTTAGTGTTGTGTAAAATTTTCAGGTAATATTTTTTGTACACAACCGGATCATCACGAGCACATATTGACACCTCAACAAACAAAGAACAAAATGACAATGAACCAACAAGTTGAGGGAAACAACATCGCTGTCCAGCAAGATGGGATTCAAATCGAGGCATCGTCATCAAGGCAAAGCATAAAGAAGCCTCAACAAGAAAAAAGAAGGAAGATATATTTCAAGACCCATCAACCGCATTCACAGAAGTTTTAGATTCTCTACTTAGAAAGCTCTCTACGCAAAATCATCAAATCGGAAATTTGGAGAGTCAAATTTACAACAATAGACAAAATAGCAAGAAGTCAGATGAGGATGTGGCATCATCAATTCTCGAATTCGAATCATCAACTTCTGACTTCGTAGAGATAATTGGTCAATTTGCCACAACAATTGAAAGAAGATTAACAATACAAGATCAACACATCCAGAATTTGGAGTCTCAGTTATCCAAATTTCAGAAACAAATTGAAGTCGACGATTCACTTCAACTATTCGACAAAGAACTCAAGTTCGAGGCTTTGGAATCAAAATTTCATGCGTTGGAGAATGAAGTTGCAGAACTGAGTTCTCTAATTTCTGAAAGTCCAAGGCACATCGAAGAGAATCAGAAGGTCATCTTATGCTCGTGCCATTATCAATGTCCATGGCACCCAGAAGAAAAATTTTCAACAAGGACAGCGACGACTCAATGGCATGTCAAGGAGACAAGTAAATACATCATGAAAGATGGGAAGGTTCAAATGACGGGCTCGCCTTTGGAAGTTCCTGTCTCTCCTATATTGTTGTCTCCAATTCAGCCACAGTCGAAGGAGAAGAGTAAATCACCCATAGTTGGTTGCACATATCTCCTCCGTGTAATTTGTAAAATCTTTGAAGGAGAAAAGGACTTCGCCCACACCAACACGATCTTATCTAGCTACAACAGTTCAGTGGCGACTGAAGAATCACTCCACGATCCATGCTCATCAGTAGTGTACCTCTCAAATTTCACATCAAAAGGTTGATGTACATGAAGAACCACCACCACCTGATGATGACATCAAATTAACAACGTAGGCATCATCCAACATAGCATGTGTTGAGCCTCACCACTATGAGTATTCATGATCAATTAAACTCGGTGAGATCGTTCCTTAATTTCATATCTACTTATATTATTCTTATTGATAATTTTTAATTAGTCTCAGCATATGTCATATCAAAGTCGAGCTAAGGACTTTAAACTTAGAACTAATTTTCTTCATCCTTAAACTTACAATTTATATCTTTCACGTAATTTAGTTTAGACTAATTTAGTTCATGTTAGATTAGTAGTTTGTTTATCTTAGTTGCTTAGTCTCTTTACTTTTCTTCTGTCATTTATATTTATATTTGTATTTTTAACAGGTCTATGCATGTCACAAGCTGGATTTTATTAAAAAAATTAAAATTTTCAATTTTCATAGGTCGTTATTCACTTCTCACGCGTGTTACAAATATCTCACTGGTCGTCGTTTGTAGTTCACGAGTCTCACAGTGACATATATTTTGAACATTTGATCTCCACGGTCCATAACATTGATGTAACGACCAGTAACATTCGAAATAACACCATGTATTTTTCTTTAACGGGTTATAAACTTTATATCACGAGTCTCACAATGGGAAATTTCAAGTTTTGCACATTTCATGGGCCGTAATCTCTATCTCACGACCCGTAACAGATGTTATATTTAATGTTGTTCTATTAAGTCGATTTGTTATGGGTCGTTAATAACTGATCACACATATCATAGTAGGTCTAGTACTTAGGGACTTTGATCTTACGAGTCGTAATCGTCGAATAACGGCCCGTAAGTTGTTGTTGAGCCAGCCGATACTCTTAAACATCTCGATTTATGGCATGATTGATCTTAGCACGACCTGTGATGCACCAGGGCCCAGATCTACAAGCATCTCATAGGTCGTTAAAACCTCATCACGCCCCGTTAAATCCTAGTACGAATTAGATACCCACATCTCACGAGTCGGCACCAATCTCATGCATATCACAGTGCCTCACTAACATCAGTCTTATTGTTTACGGGCGTCATATGCCCCTCACGGAGGTCATAGTAAGGTTTACATAATACATTTTTTTACGGGCCGTGACCGTTTGGTAACGGCCTTCTCTAATGTTTTTATATAAGCACAGGACCGTGAGCATCTACCGAAGGCTATAAGCGTGCGACCGCGACCCGTGAATATCTGCAACTATTTGACATCATCACTGCTAGGATCGTGATTTTCATATCACGACCCATTAAATTGCGCAGAAGACTCGTGAGCTCTTCAATACGACTCGTTGACATTACCTCACGGGCCGTTATTTGCCCTTCACGACCGGTAACAACATAGAAAAAAAAGAAGAGGAAGAAAGAAAGAAAGAAAACAAAATTGCCTCCTCAGAATTGAAGAAAAGTAGGAAACAGAGGCGCCCAAATTTCTATCGGCCAAGGACACTATCGATTCTTCATGGATTCTTCTTACAGTTTCAACATTCATCGACTCAAGACAAATCGGGTTGTTTCATTTCCTTCTTTATGTTTATTATCACGAGTCCTACAAGTTTGATTTCCAACACTAAGGACAGTGTTGAGTTTAAGCTTGGGGGAGTTTGCAATTTCATACATAATGCCATATATTTTTATATTGCATTGCAAGCATACATTCTCTTCATGTTTTATTTGCATAGTTACTTGCATTCATATTTAAAAAAAATTCAGAAAAAAATTGTTGTGCTTAGTGCTTAATTGAAAATTGTGTGTTATTTTCTCATGTCTTAGTATTTACTTATTTTTCAAGCATCATTCAAGGACATCCTATTAACTACGAAATTTGAAGCATTATTATTTTATCATTTATCACCTTAGTGTTGGGTAATTGGTTTGAAGAAAGTTGCTTAGTGAAACTATGAATGCTTGACGACAAGTCCTGTTCATGCTCTTATTTTTTTATTATATATATTACCTTGATAATAATTATATCCTTGTTTAACGTTCAAGTGTAGCTAAGTGTACTAATAAATAAGTACATATAAAATTGTCATCATATATAAAAGAGGGCTAGTGGAGCCCCAAAAAGTACAATAATGTACAAAAAGGTGTTATCCAGAACCTTGGTGCGTTCGGGTAATTAGATCCGTAGGAAATTCTTGCCTGACGACCTAAGGGCAACTGTTCTGGGATCCGACGGTCGAAAGCCCATTACATGGACCACCTTGCGAAATATGGAGAAGCACATGAGTACCGAATCAGTGAAAAAAAAGAAGTGAAAAAATGAATGATGATGAAAAATTTCTAAGTGAAAATAATAAATGAATAAAAGCTCATGTTATACTTGTATATTTAGCATTGATATTTTTATTTTCAAGAATTATTTTCTTATTATTCAGAGCTGAATTTGGAGGAGTTTAAAAATGTCTGTCATTCAGAAATTTCACAAAGTCGGGTTGTTATGAAAAGTGGTGAGACACTTAGGCGATGAATGTATAAAATTTAGTGCTAAGAAGAATAGTTGAGTGATAGGGTGGAAGCGATGATTAACCATTTTGGTTGGAGCTTTTCTTTGATCATTGCTTGAGGAAAAGAAAGTATCTAAGTTTGGGAGAGTTTGATGCATGCAAAATATAACATATAATTAGCTATGCATTTCATCACATTTTGATTCCTTTTCATATAACATGGATCATTTTCTGACCTTATTTGCTTTAATTTTATAAAAATGGAAATCTATACAAATTGTATATTTTATTGCAGAAAATAGAAGATAATTGAGTCAGGAATCTATAGAAATCAACGACAATCAAATCGGAGTTAAGACGGAGTCAGAAAGTGCAAATTAGTGGAGGCTGCTGCCAGGGCTGAATTGAATATAATGGATCGTTATATGACCATAACGGCCGTAACTCAGGGGAGTGAACAACCCGTTACGGCCCGTTAAAAAGTCCAGTTTTGAGTCAGAACCTGATTTGGACACTGTAAGGGACGTTACATCCATATTATGGGCCGTTATAAAGGTTATTTTCAAAATTTTTTCGACTTTTCTTGGGGATTTCAAGTCCAGATCGAACTCAAACTTTATCCTAAGCCTCAGGGATGATTAGGAAATATATTTACTTAGATTTGAAGGAGTTTTGGATGGTTTTAAAAACCTATAAAAGTCTATTCCGAATTTACTTAATTTAATATGAAAAGACTTTGAATCAAACTGAAACTCTACCAGAACCCTTAGGACCCTTGGCCTTGGAGGCTATAAATAGAGGCCTAAAAGATAGAAAAATGTGTGCTTGGTCGTGCTTGGGTGTGCTTGGGCCCTGAGAAGTCGTGCCTCATTGTAGAGAAGTAGATTTTAAGCCAGAAGTCACCGAAGGAGAAGGATTGCACAGTGACTCGTCGTTTACTGCTGCGCGATCGTCCAGAGGTTCTCGAGGCTGCAAACCTCTCTTTCTCCATATGCTTGGATGCACTTTTACCTTATTTTTCATAGTTCATTAGTTCTGTAATAGAGATTTCATATTTACTTCAGAAAGATAGATGGTTTGGACCTCGTTCTTATTCAAGTTAATTTATTAAGTCGACTTCTTTTGATTATATATGTTAAGTTTAATGCTTTTTTGATGAGTAAAGTGATTGCTGAAATTATAGCACAAACTTGTACAAGGAGTGATTAATTCCAGGAGTTATTATTATTCTGATAATTGATCTTTTAATTTTAAGTTGAGGCATATATAATACATATTCAGTAATTCGTCGTGTATACTGAATAATGTGTGGTTTATTATTCTGTCCAGAAATATGAGTGGATAATAATTTAAGAGTTACATTTTCTTGCATCATGATTCTATGTAAAATCAATAATCAACTTGTCATACACGATTATTGATCTTATTTGGAATCATGATAGTTTGATTTGCTCATATAGAGAAGTTAATATTTTAGATGCTCTTAATCCATCTCAAGATTTGACCCGAGTGTTTATGTCATGCTTTGATTAGTTCAGAGGCCCATATATATCTAACTTCATTTTAATCATCCATAATTCTCAGATATCATCACCACTTTATCTTTACGCATCAATTATTTATTTTTTGCACCTTTAATTTTTTTGTTTTCACACTACAAAACCATTTTCTTCTCCTAGTAGATATTTGAGATAGATTAGATTTAACTAGTTCCTCGTGGGTTCGATACTCTACTCTCTACTTTATTACTTGATACGACTAGTGCACTTGCTAGCGGATTTATTTTGCTACAATTTTTTAGGCATCAACAAGGCACCAAGAGGCAGGGTGAATTGGCGCTAAAGTCGAAAATACCAATTTTACAAAAATCATCGCGGAAGCTTAAAGTCGATTCGTTAATATTCAAACCAACACAAAATCGATCATTTCACATGCATAATAAGATAGGAAGGAGAGGAAGAGAGAAAGACAAACACAAAGTGCACGATGTTGACGAGGTTTAGTCACATCTTGGCCTACGTCCCTGCTCCGACTTTTTGACCTCGAGACCGCCAGAGATTCCACTAGACACCCTTCCTTCATTTCAAATAGGGCAAGGAAGAAACCATTTACAACACCACGTTTTCTCCAATTCGAGTGGCAAGGCACACCTCTCCTCCTAGAAAGTTTATCTTTTCTCTAGCCCGAGAGGTAAGATAAAAATTTTTCTACACAGGAGCTCACACCCAAATCTCTAATCAAATATTTATCTCTTTTACAATATAAAACTCACAAGAAAGGAAAAGAGAAAGAAATAAAATATTTGTAACTTGGAGCTCAAATGGACTTCTCAAATGTTCTTCCCATTTTTCCTTAGAAGTCTTGATCATTCCTATACTTTTGGGTCCTCTTTTATAGTCTTCTTAACTCCATTTAGCCGTTGTGGCTTGTTTCCTAATTTTGAGGTCAAAATATGATTGTTATAGTGCATTCTGCGTGTTGACTGGTCGACCATCCTGTATTATTTTAAGCATAATTTTTTGCACTGATATCCAAATGAGATGATTTTTTATTTTATGGAAAGATAACATAATTCTCTACAATGTTGGTATTTATCATTCATCCAAAATCTAATGATATCATAGTCAAATATTGATTCAAAGATCAGTGTACAAAGTTGTCCATTTCAAATAAAACATTTTAGACCTTTACTTTGTTTTATACATAACTTTTGATACGAGTATTCAAATGAAATAATATTTGATTCTCTACAAAGATAAGAGAATTATCAATAACTTTTATATTTATCCATTAATGTAAATCTCGTGGGAAAATAAATAAATATTAATCGAAAGTTTAATGCGTGAAACAACTCATTTCTATTTAAACTTTTTTTGATATTTTAAATATAACTCTAATCTTTCGAGGTTTGTATCATCAAAATATAATTATATAAGGCATAAAAACTTTTCTCCAATAACTACTTGCCTCCCAATAGCATCATATTAGCATCGACTTAGCGTTTACAAGCTATCGACACTAATTGCGGTGCTAAGGGGACGCGACGATATTTTTGTGCGCGAGATAGGATAGATGCGCGGCAGATTCGTAGCGTTGTACTAGAATCTAATCACATCAGCAGCGACGCGATGTTGGCGCTGCGAACGGAGTCGATATGGGCGCCGGACCTTTGCACTATCTTGGTGTCGTAAAATGCGATGCCACTTGGCGTCTCAAACTCCACAACGCTATGTTGGCGCTCGGTAGATTCTACATCCTAAATAAATATATATGCTACTTACATATGTATTCGTATGGTTATCTACACATGTAACACATACAACGTTTAATTAGCACTATTTTGACACTACACATGTTAACATGTTAATTAATTAGAAATCGATTAACTATATGTTATCTATATATATATTTGTATAATTAAATGTTATGTATTTTGACGCTAATTTGTATAACCCCATATATGTTACTATATATATTATCTATACTATACTTTAATGAATAAATAAATGTCATATTATATGTGTACCTTCAACATATGTATTCCTACATCATATGTGTGTTACTTATATATGTATTTCGAAACATATATGTGTTACTTATGCATACAATATATATGATATCTTAATTATAGATATATTGTTTTTATATTCTTATTCATGGAATTATAATAGTTGAATTAAGTGACATAATTTATTATATATTACAAAATAGCGCCACCATAGAGATTCAATAGCGTCTAAGTAGCGCCACATTAGTGCCACAAGAATAGTCGACGTTAAGGAGGCACTACTTGCGTCGATATAGCGTCGCACACCTCCGACTCTAAACGGATTGAGACGCTACTTAGATGCTAGATCGTCGCGAATATAATGTAGCGACTCATTAGCATCGCTATAGCACTGCAATAATGAATCGATATAGTTTTAGCCGACTTTTTATTATTCTCACTTAATCGGGCATGTATAGACATATACATACACATATATACGTACACTTATAATACATATACACATTATTGTCACTTAATCTCGCATATATATATATATATATATATATATATATATATATATATGCACATATGTACTTATAATACGTATACATATACACGTTATTAATGTCACTTAGTCTCGCACATATAGACATATACATACGCATATATACTTATAATACATATACATATACACATTATTATCACTTAATCTCGCACATATAAACATATACGTACACATATATACTTATAATACATATACATATACATGTTATTGTCATATAAACCTATTTCAATATAATCTTAATATAATATAAACTTGAGTATAAGTAATATGCAACCAAAAGTTATACAACCAATATGCATCCAATGAATCTGAATAGTTGGATGATGATAACATGGTTGTGATTAAATTTAATAACTTATCATTAAATTCAATAAAAGTTAAATTTGAACTATATGATCATGATATAACTATCCTGATTTGTTGGTTGCATATTTGTTGTACAAAATTTGGCTACATACTACCTAACCTCTATAAACTTATAATATATAAAGTTATAATGCATAAACTTTAAATACTATATAAACTTATAACATAATCTAAAGTTAAATTTAAATTAGGAAAAAAATGGAAATGGCATCACTATAGCCACAAAATAGCATCACAAGATTTGGCGCGTCATTGGCGTCTAAGTAGCATCACATATTAAGGAGGTGCTAAATTCGAGGTTAAATCCTTAACTCATCTTCTCTGTTTTCATTGTGGGAAGGGAAGAAAATATCGTTGTAATGGGGCAAAAATATTTGAAATTAACGCCTCTATAGCGTCTCGAGCGTCGCATGCACAGTCGACGCTATTTTAAATATATCATCTTTAGTGTCACCTTCGTGTCGACATACTTAGCATCACATTAGCGTTCCGTGGAGACCGCATTAAGACATTACATTGGTGCATTAAGACATTACATTGGCGAATATGCCAACCTATGCTAAATTCATGAAGGATATAATATCTTCAAAATGAAAGTTTGAAAACACTGAGAGAGTAATGTTTAGTGCTATTTATGATTGTGATATTTCTAGAAAAATGAAAGGTCCTAGCAGCTTCACCATACCTTGCACTATCGGGAAATTCTTTTGTGCTAAAGCCTTATGTGATCTTGGTGCTAGTATTAGTTTAATGCCATATTCCGGGGTAAATTACACGATTAGTCTCCCAACTTTGAGTCATTTTCAAACCGGCCCCTCAACTTCAATTTGTAACTAGAACGTCCGCCAACTTTAATTTTTTTTGCACGATTAGTCCTCTTGATCGGTGATAGTGGATTTTTCGATTGCCTCGCTTATGTGGCCGCCACTTCAAATTTCTCTCACATTCACATCATGTAAAAAATAATAAAATTAAATTAAAAATTAAAAAAAATGGCCAAGTGGCGCTCGAAAGAGAGAAGAAGGGGGAGTTGGCCTCCCTCCTCTCTCGCGCACGTCGACGAGGGCACTCGGGAGAGAGAGGGAGGGGGGAGATGGCCCCACTCTGGTCGAGCTCGGCCAGAGGGGGGGCATTCCTCTCTCCCGCATGCACCGGTAAGGGCGCGCGGGAGAGAGAAGGAGGCCCCCCTCCTTCTCTCTCCCGCGTGCGCCGGCGAGGGCACTCGGGAGAGAAAGGGAGGGGGGCGATGGCCCCCCTCGCTGAGCTCGACCAGACTCTGATCGAGCTCAGGGCCATCGCCCCCTTCCTCTCTCGTGCGACTCTATCGCGTGCGCCGACGGTCTGGTCGAGCACGGCCGGAGCTCGACCAGAGGGGGGCCATTTCCCCCTTCCTCTCTCCCACACGCGCCAGTGAGGGCACACGAGAGAGAGGAGGGGGACGATGGCCCCCCTTTGGTCGAGCTCCGGCAAGCTTGACCAGAGCCTCCAGAGCTCGAGCAGAGGGGGGCCATCCACTACAGGAAATTGGCGATTAGCGACGTCACGTAGCGCCTCAAAAATCTGTGACGCTATAAAGATGCCACTAACGCCTCCATTGCGCCTACTTAGCGTCACTAGAATCAGACGCCACTTGCCTCTCAATAGTGTCTCATTATCGTCTTCTTAGCTACTCAGAGAGTTGACGTTAAAAGTAGCGCAATCGAGACGCTACGTAGATGTTATTATTTCCCGCTAGGAACCGCAAATGCGCGGCAGTACCTAGCACCGTTCTGGCGTCGACAACTTTAGACGCGAAACTAGCGTCTCATGTATGATGACTCTAAAGCGACACTACATGGCGTCTCAATCAAAGGAGACGCTAATGAGATGCTACTGTATATATTTAAACACTATATTATATATACTATATGTCAATCAATAAATTCATTAAATATTATATTAGTATTAATTACACGATTATCAACATATTATCAATAGCATAATATCAACATATAGATGTATTAATTACACGATTATATATATATATATATATGTATTTTTACATGATAAGAGTGTTCCTAAATATATAATTTTTTACCTATGTTATCTATACATATAATATATATAATATCTTAATTATGCATATATCTTAATTATGCGTCTTCTTAGCTATTCAGCGGGTTGACGTTAACTCTCTAGCGCAATCGAGACGCTACGTAGACGCTATTATTTCGCGCCACTATTCTTAATGCACGGCAACACCTAACATCGTTTTGTCGTCGACCACTTTAGACGCGACACTAGCATCTCATGTCTGAAGACTCTAAAGCGACGCTATATGTCATCTCAAACAAAGGAGATGCTAATGAGACGCTACTGTATATATTTAAACACTATATTATATATACTATATGTCAATCAATAAATTCATTAAATATTATATTAGTATTAAGTACACGATTATAAACATATTATCAATAGCATAATATCAACATATATATGTATTAATTACGCGATTATATATATATATATATATGTATGTATGTATTTTTACATGATAAGAGTGTTCCTAAATATATAATGTTTTACCTATATTATTTATGTTATCTATACATATAATATATAATATCTTAATTATGCATATTTTATTATTATATACTTAATCATGGGATTATGATGGTTGATTAAGTGAGTGATATGTTAGCGTCATAGTAGACACACAATAGCGTCCACCTAGCGTTTAACGAGTGCCGCAGCTGTTGTCGACGCTATGATGACACTATGGGCGTCTCTCTAGCGTCGCATGCTCGAGACGCCATATTGTTTTAGACGCTAGTTCGGCGCTACGATGTCGCTAAATGAATCTAGCGACTCAATGGCGTCTGTATTGCGCCTCCTAAGTCGACTTTTTATCCCTCGCTCAATCGGGCACATATAGACATATAAATGCGCGTATATGCTGATACCTATATATAATAAGTGCATATATACATATTATTATAACCTAATCTGACACATATAAACAAAAACACACACACACACACATATATATATGTTCACTTCGAATACGTATACATATACATGTTATCTATATATATATATATATATATATATATGACTCGCACAAGTATAGACATATACATACACATATATATGTATGATACATATAGACGAAACACGTTGTTGTAACTTAATCTCTCACACGTAGACATATATATACGTACGCATATATTACATATGTATACATATACACACACAATTGTGTTATATACACATATACATACATATTTATAATTTTGTATACATACATGATAAATTATCGGAAGAAAATAAAACCATTGGAACGGGGCATAATGCGATGAGACGTTACATTGATAAATAAAATTCATACATACTAAAAAAATTTGGAAAAAACTTTTAATCAGCGTCTCAATGGCGTCTCGATGTTGAGACGCTACACAATGGAGACGCCCCGATGACGCTATGGTGTCGCTATGTTGTCTTAGCCACACATTAGCTTCTCTATAGCGCCGCTCTAGCCGAATTGTGACAGTGTCAGCACCTATATGGCGTCTACTTAGCGTCTCGTTTCCTTGCGACGCTAAAATGTTACTTAAATCCCTAACCCCTCTTCTTCGTTTTCACTTTTACTGTTTACCATCTCCCTTCGTCCCGCCCAACGCGCCCCGACGCCTGACCTTTGACGCCCTCCACTGCCGCCTCCTCCCTTCGCCCAACGTCCGACGCCCGACGACCGCCCTCCACTGCCGCCGCCGCCCTTCGCCTCCGCCGCCCTCTGCATTCGACCGCCGCCCTCCGCATTCGACCGCAGCCCTTCGCCGCCTCCTCCTCCTCCTCCGCCCTCCCCGACGGTTCGCCTCCGCAGAGCCTCCGTCGCGGATCGCCTCCACCGCCGTCTCGGCCGCCCTCCGCTCTTTGCCTCCGCCGCGGTTCGCCTCCGCCATAGTTCGCCTCCGCCGCGGTTCGCCTCCTCCGCTTTTCGCCTCCGCCGTGGTTTGCCTCCATCACGGTTCGCCTCCGCCGCGGTTTGCCTCCGTCTGTCGCATCCTTCGCTGCCTCGTCCGCCCTCCGCTCTTCGCCTCCGCCGCCCTCCGCGTCCACCGCCGCCTCGTCCGCCCTTCGCCGCGTCCTCCCTCCACTGCCGCCGATGTCCTCCACCGCCGTCGACGTCCTCCTCCGCCGCCACTGCCCACCACCTCCACCGCCGTCTCGGCCGCCCTCCGCCCTTCGCCGTCCTCCGGTTAAGAAGGTACTAGCCCGCCACCATGTAAATTAAGTTAATTATTAATGCATGAAGTTAAATTAAGTTAATTATTCATGTTAAGTTAAGTTTTACTTATTCATGTTATTATCATGTTAAATTAAGTAGTACTTAAGTGAATTATCATCTCTTTGGATCAAGTTAGTATTACTTATTAAGTATAGTATTAAGTATCATCTCTTAGGAATTAAGTTAAGTATTACTTATTCATGTTATGAATTAACTTAAGTAGTACTTAAGTTAATTATCATCTCTTTGGATCAAGTTAATTAGTATTACTTATTAAGTATAATATTTATTTTAAAATTACTAAGTTTTAATGTTCTATTTCTAGGAGGCAAATCAGTTTCATCCGGATCTTAGTTTAGGGACGATCTGGAGAGCTTTTGAGGAGGTCGCTGCGAAACGCCTCCGAAATCGATTATACAAGTTTCGCAAGGTCATCACATCCGCCGGCCTCACTTTGGAGCAGGGTATACAAAGATGCCCAAGACATATTAGGCGCTCGGTTTGGGAGTCCCTCTGTAGGAAGTGGTAAGTATATATACTTTTACATTATTTTTATGAAAATTATAGTTTTTTGAAAGTGTAAGTATTTGATGTTCACAAAGGACGGATGAAAGATGTCAAAGGAAGTCGGAAAAGGCAAGAGTTAACCATCTTTCGAAGCCCGAGGCCCACATCCACACAGGGAGATCGATGCGATTTGACGAGCATCGACGACGCATGATAATTTACATATAAATTCAATTAATCAAACTTTTGACTTATACTTATCTTATCAAATTTGAAACTTTATTGTAGGAGAAGAAAGAAGGCGGTCCCGTAGACTTTCGTGTGGTCCATGAGGCCATGCATAAGAGCCAGAAGACAAATAACTTAGTCACGCCCACTGCTCGTAGGCTTCTGGTAAGTCTCATGATATGATCATTTGGTTGTTGCCGTTAGTGCACTATTTTTGAAATACAACAACAACAATAATAAAGCCTTATCCCACTAGGTGGGGTCGGCTACATGGATCATACGACGTCATTCCGAATATATTTGTTGATCCATGTTCATGAGATTCGACAGGATTTTACGCTGGCTGTCGGAGCCTAACACAACCCTCCTCCTTTATCCGGACTTGGGACTGGCTATAAAACATAGGCGGAGTTACTATTTTTGAAATACACAATGTTCAAATTTTTTAGGATGAGTATAATGCGAAAATGGCTGAAAAGTATGGAGATGATCCGAGTACTCAGCCACCAGGTAATGTTTCTTCGTTGGTTTAGTCATATTTTTAATTTACATGATTCTTGATATATAATTTATATATTATATGATTTTATAATTTTTTTATTTCGTAGAGGACCCTACTGTTTAGGAAAAGGTGGCCGACACGACACGAGGAGATACTTGCGTGGCCTCGGCACAGCCGCTCAGATACCTAGGAGGATCGGAGGATATGCAGAAGGTGCATCTGCTCCGAGCTCATCCGCTGCACCTGATCTGACGCAGCTATCACAGCAATTATCGGAGCAGATATCGCAGCAGGTGTCGCAGTAGGTGTCGCAGCAGTTGGGTCCTCTATTGCAGGCGATTCAGGGATTGATCCCGATGCAGAATCCATCCCCGCGAGGCCATGGACCGAGCACGTCTGGGTCGAACGTCCGGAATGATAACAATAACTCTCAAACCTAGGATAGAAAACAAACTATGCATTTGTTACTTATAGACTTAAACATACATATAGTTTGTTAGTTCGGTTTAATAGTTTTCGTATTCTTATGTTATATATTATGCCTGTGATGGTTTTATATTGCCTATGATGGCTTTATATTGCCTGTGATGATTTTTATATTGCATGTGATGCTTTTATATTGCCTGTGATGAATATCAATGCATTTTGAGATGCATTATAAATTGTATGGTGTGAGAAGGGAAAAAATGAGGCTGGGGCGGGTAAAAAAAATGTGCAAGTAGCGACACCATAGCGTCTCATTGGCGTCTCAACGCATGTCGATGCTAATTTAAATATATCGCACTTAGCGCCATCTTAGCGTCTCATTGACGACAAATGCACGATTATATTTGCGTCAATATAGCGCCTTACTAGCGCTTACATTAGCCACACGTGGGCACCGAAATAGCGTCTCACGTCTATCGCCCCTTGCGCGTCGACTTAGTGACGCGGTCCTGCTTAGCGCAGCCGCAAACATCGCATCTTAATAACGTCGATATAGAGTCAACATGTGGTGCTAGTTGCGTCTCATTATATTTGACTCTAGTGCGATGCCACTAGCCACCGATTACGAGCGTCTCATTTTTGCGGCGCTAGTTAGACGCTAAGGAGACGCTCTTCACAATAGAGACGTAATAGCGCCTCCCTAGCATCTTCAACCTTGAGTCGCTAATTACCAATTTTCTTGTAGTGATCGCTCCCCTCCCTTTCTCTCCTGAGTGCCCTCGCCCCCTCTGGTCGAGCTCCGACCGAGCTCGACAGGGAGTCCATCGCCCCCTCCTCCCTCGCGCGGCTCTCCCGCGCGTGCCGGCGAGGGCGCTTGGGCCCCCTCCCTCTCTCTCCGAGCGCCCTCGCCGGCGCGCGCGGGAGAGAGGAGGGGGCGATGGCCCCCGCCGGAGCTAGACCAGGAGGGGGCTTCTCGCGGCGAGCTCCCCCTCCCTCTCTCTTCTGAGCGCCACTTGGTCATTTTTTTAATTTTTAATATTATTTTATTATTTTTTACATGACATGGATATGAGAGAAAATTACAAGTGGCGGCCACATAAGCGAGACAACCGGGAAATCCACTATCACCGGTCAAGAGGACTAATCGTGTAAGAAAATCAAAGTTGGCGGACGTTCTAGTTACAAATTGAAGTTGGGGGACCGATTTGAAAATGACTCAAAGTTGGGGGACTAATCGTGTAATTTATCTCATATTCCGGGAACTGGAAGAGACTTGGTGAAAATTGACAGATTTGTTTTTCCGACAAATTTTATTATTTTGTATATGAAAGAGATAAAAAAAACTCCCATCATTCTTGGGAGACCATTTCTAGCAATAGGAAATGCACTCATAGATGTTCAACAAGGGATGCTTACACTTCGCATCAACAATGAAGACATTACTTTTAATATAAAAAATTCTCTCAAACAACCTTTTGACTACTTATTTTGTTATGCAATTGATTCTTTAGAATATGACACTACTGATGCTATTATATTGTTGCAGATTTTGTTTCGGATCCATATGCCGAGGAAGCTTTGGAAATTATGGGGGATTCCAAGGAAATTGTGGATGAAAATAATGCGCCAATAACAACAAAGACACTTGAGGAAGAAATCGATAAATTGGATTGTACCCCAAAATTTGAACTAAAATAACTTCCATCTCATTTAAGATATGCCTTTCTTGAAAATATCACTTACCTAGTTATCATATCTGCTGACTTGACAAATGACATGGAGAATAAACTTTTAAAAGTATTGAGGCAACATAGGAAAGCACTCGCCTGGTCTATTTTAGATATCAGGGGCATCTCTCCTACCATTTGCATGCACAAGATTTTGATGCAGGACAATGCCAAGATAGTTGTTCAATACCAAAGAAGGCTCAACCCAACTTTAAGGGAAGTTGTGAAAAAGGAGGTCATTAAACTCCTTGATGCAGGTATTATATATGCCATTTCTGATAGTTCATGGATAAGTCATGTGTAGGTAGTCCCAAAGAAAGGAGGCATAACTATGGTAAGTAACAAAAAATAATGAATTAGTGCCTCAAAGAACAGTTACATGTTGGAGAGTTTGTATAGACTATAGGAAACTTAATGATGCTACCTGCAAAGATCATTTTCCATTATCTTTTATTGATCAAATGTTAGAGCATGTTGCAGGTCATAGTTACTATTATTTTCTAGATGGCTACTTTGGTTACAATAAGATAGCAGTAGCACCTAAGGATCAAGAAAAGACAATGTTCACATGTCCGTATGGAACGTTTGCCCATAGAAGAATGCCATTTGATCTATGCAACGCTCCAGCAACATTCCAGATATGCATGATGTCAATCTTTGTAGATATGAATGAGAAGATACTCAAAGTTTTCATGGACGATTTTACATTATTTAGTAGCTCTTTTAATAACTGTTTGGATAACTTATCTCTAGTTATGCCGCGATGTCAAGAAACAAATTTAGTCCTTAACTAGGAAAACTATCACTTCATGGTTAAGGAGGGTATAGTGCTTGGCCATAAAATCTCAGAAAAAAGAATTGAAGTGGATAAGGCTAAGATAGATGTTATTGCAAATCTGCCTCCTCCAACCAATGTGAAGGGCAATCGAAGATTCCTTGGGCATGCAGAATTTTATCATTGTTTTATCAAAGATTTTTTAAAAATTACTAAACCCTTAACTAATCTTCTTACTAAGGACACAAAATTTGATTTTAACAAATTATCTTTTTGCCTTTAATCTGTTAAAAGAAATGCTAATTTCACCCCTGTTGTTGTAGCTGATGTGTGATGCGAGTGATGGTGCCGTAGGAGCTGTTTTGGGGAAAAGAAAAGATAAAACCTTTCATGTCATATATTATGCAAGCCGAACATTGAATGATGCCCAACTAAATTATGCAACAATAGAGAAAGAGTTTCTTGCTGTTATTTTTGCTTTTGACAAGTTTAGATCATATTTAATTTGTTCAAAAATTATTGTCTACACATATGATGCAACAATCAAGCACTTGATGAGCAAACAAGATGCAAAGTCTAGATTAATTCGATGGATACTACTTTTGCAAGAGTTTGATGTTGAAGTAAAGGAAAAAAAAGGGATTGAGAACTTGTTAGCTGACCATCTATCACGTTTGGAGCCTTCTCCAAGAGAAGCCACTGACATACTTAAGGAATTCCTAGACGATTTTTTTCTATTTCTATAATTTCTCAAATTTCCAACAATACCCCGTGGTTTGCTGATTTTGCCAATTACCTTGCAGGATATTATATTATGAAGGGCATGACCACGCACCAGAAACGAAAATTTTTATCTGATACAAAAAATTATCACTAGGACGACCCTTACCTTTTTCGATTATGTGCAGATCAAGTCATTTGAAGATGTGTCCGCGAAGATGAGATTGAGAATATTTTAAGTCATTACCATGATGGACAAGTTGGAAGTCACTTTGGACCTAATCGAATAGCGGCTAAGGTATTTGAATGTGGACTATATTGGCTAACCATTTACAAAGATGCAAGAAATTACTACAAGTATTGTGACAAATGTCAAAGGAAAGGTAATATTTCTCGTCGAGATGAAATGTCACTCACAAATATTTTACAGTGTGATATTTTTTATGTGTGAGACATTGACTTCATGGGTCAATTTTCTAAGTCTTGTAATAATCAATACATTTGAGTGGCGGTTGATTATGTGTCCAAATGGATGCAAGCTGTAGCCACACCTACAAATGAAGCCAAGGTATTGCCAATTTTTTAAGAAAAAAATATTTTTACTTGATTTGGAACACCTAGGACTATCATAAGTGACAATGAAACACATTTTTTGTAATAAAATAATGTTAACCCTTCTTAACAGATTTAGAATGAAACACTTTTTGAGTACTCCATATCATGCCCAATCTTGTGGACAAGTGGAAATTTCAAATAGAGAGATTAAAAGAATTTTGGAGAAAATTGTTAATTCGTCTAGAAAAGATTGGTCCTTGAAACTAGATGATGCACTCTGGACATGTAGGACAGCTTTTAAGACGCCCATAGGTATCTCTCCTTATAGATTAGTTTTTGGAAAAATATGTCACCTCCCTGTGGAACTAGAACATAAGGTTATTGGGCAACAAAATCTTTAAATATGGATGCAAAATCATCACAAGCATAAATATTATTACAATTAAATGAGCTGGATGAATTTAGACATCATGCATATGAAAACAACAAACTATATAAAAAATGCACTAAAAAGTTACATGACCTGCATATTAAACTTAAAGAATTTTTATCTGGTCAACATGTGCTTCTTTATAATAGCAAAATCTGATTATTTTCTAGAAAACTCAAATCAAGATGGACCGGCCCTTATGTCATAGTCAATTGTTCACCTTATGGAACATTTGAAATTGAATCATTGGATCATAAACAAAGATTTAAAGTTAATGGGCATAGACTTAAACTCTATCATGGTGGCACATATTATCAAAATTTCTCTATGATTAATCTTTTTACCATCTAAATTTTGAGCCGACTAAGTCAAGCCAAAGGCTATAATCAGAACTATTTCTACCCTTTTCTTTAAATTAGTCTTTAATTAGTTGTTGTCTAATACCTTAGTTACATTAAATTAGTTTGGGTTATTTATTTATTAATTTTTAAGGTAGACTTTTTATTTTTATTTATTTATTTATTTATTTATTGTTGGAGTCATCTAATAAATATTTAATTTTGTGCGAGGAGAGAAATATGGACATGCACATCGATGACCAAGTCAGGCGCCAAACTCCACGCCACCTGACCTCGGACATGACAAGGCGAAAGACGTACCAGGGCGCCAAAGTCCGACAATCTACGCCGAGCACCACCTGACACTAACATGAAGTAATGACAAATCGGATTCCATGGGACTTCACAACAGGACGAAATGACTCGTCAAAGAAGAATCATGGACTATTACGCCCTGCCACACCGCCCACCAGCTGACAACGGACGAGAGAAGGCTCCAACTCACTATGACAAGATGACATCAAGGCAGAATTTGGCATCATGCATGCACGAGTCTAATAAAAAAAATCACGCATGCTGTTGATTTTGGCGCCCCAATTCAAATGGACATGACCCTTCACTGCGCGCCATCACGCCAGAATAGGTATCAAGCCCCATCTTTCGTCCATAAATACTTACCCCTTCTCGTGTTTAGCAGATTGACAACACCGCCACTCTCTTACGCCCGGACCAGAGCCAACCTTGTCGCTGCCACTCTCCTACACCCCCTATTCTCCTTACGGCCGAACGTCCACACCGCGCACTGAGCTACAACCATAGTGCCACGCCCCTGTTTCTTCCCTCTCTCACCGAGCTTCACGACTGTCCTCCTTACGGCCGAGACTTCAGCCGCCACTCCATTACTCTCTGCCTTACGCCGAGTCACCTCCCACTTTGAGCTCTTTATCGAATCACGACCGACACTCCAGCATATATTATGGCCGAGACACTTCATCGACTGATCGAGCTATCTTCACTAGTTGTTCCTCCTTATGGCCTACATATACTACGGCCAAGACTTCAGCCGCCAAGCTCGTCGAGCCGACATTTTTCTTTATTGCTCAAACTTGCTAATATTTGGAGGGGACGTTGAGAATGACGACATCTGAATGCTCAGCTGGTACCACAGCCCTCGTAATTAATTTCTTATCCCGGAGATTATTATTGGACTAAGCCTGAGCATCAAGCCCGATATGAACGGATGTCTGGGATTCGAATTCATGCCACTAGATTTTCGGACACTGAGCCTCTCCAGACAAAGCATGGGATAGTCTGACCCAAGGAGCCTACTCTTCTCCATGAAGTGCTCAGAGAGTACAATTTACTTGCAGATATTCATTTATTATTTTCCCAGATTGGACTCTCTGACTTTGTGTATTTCTAGTGGCCAACTTATGAAGTACTAATTATAGAATTTCTCTCATCCTTGAAGGTTTTTAATTTAGATGGCAGGAATTATGGTCAGCCCCGCATTTCATTCCAACTTTATGGGCGACCCTTTACCCTCACTCTAGGAGAGATTAATAATATTTATGGATTTTCCAACCATGGGTCTCGTTCTGTACACCTACTGACTTTGATGCCGAAGATTTTTGGAAACATATAAAAAATGAAGATCGTTTGGCTTGGAATAGAGCTAAAGAAAGCACAATTTAGAATCTTGTCCTACGCTTCGTCCACCGCATGCTGAGCAACACCTTAAGTGGACGCAGTGATAATGATGGTGCTGTCTCAGAGGGAGAGTTATACCTCATCCACAGCATGCTTCACAGAACTCCGGTTAATGTGGATGCCTTCATCATTCGTCGCTTCCAATGTCGCACTACTCATCGTGGCGGCAGCGTTAATATGGGCGCCCTTATCACGTCCATCGATCAACACTTAAAACTTAACTTGGATGATCTCGAAGTTGTGCCAGGAAACACCCACCTCACTCGTAAGACCATTCATGCTATGGGTCTCGTGAAGACCAACAACTCAGGGATTAAAGTTTTTATTTTTAAAGGCCGCAACCAGGAGGTGCCTTGGTCAGATTGGGATGCTTTTACGCCAATTAATCCTTATAATTGGCTTCTTTTTAGGCAGTTCACACCTCCACAAGCCGAAGCTGGACCATCTGTACCAGTTGATCAACCACTTCAGGATGCAGAGTTCTCTTGGTTTGAGTCTCCAGACTATGTGGCAACCCAACAGCAAATACGACAACAAGAGTTCCTTCATGATTCACTAGCAGTTGCTCGACATGAGGCAC
Organism: Pontederia crassipes; assembly: GCA_030549335.1. Lineage (NCBI taxonomy): Eukaryota > Viridiplantae > Streptophyta > Magnoliopsida > Commelinales > Pontederiaceae > Pontederia > Pontederia crassipes. The sequence continues at coordinate 24,492,878 of CM060189.1, read as the reverse complement.
TTACCCCTCCATCATATGTACCGATGCCATCCCTATTCCATCTCCATCACAAGAAAGTTCTTCTCGCTCCTCTTTAGTCCCAGCCTCCCCATATCAGACTCAAGGAATATGCACCTCTACAGGAACCGACACTGCCAAACCTTCCACCTCCATAGCAAATTTATTTCTCACCACTTCCACAACAGACTTATTATCCACCGCCCCCACTGCCTCAGCCAGATTATGCCTCCATGTAGAGCCTCTGGGAATCCATGTATGATGAGAGGCAGGGGAGCGCACGCTATTCGAGAGGAGCAAAATAGGTAAGCGGTATAGTTGACCACCATTCAAGCAGACTTCAGAGATATGCCAGGGCCGTTTTGAGTCCCTCCAAGATGAGGATGTCCGCATGACAAGACGCATCCACGACTATCATATGCGCCAAGGATATTTCGGCTACCACCCACCTTCACCGCTACATAGACAGTAAATCTGGTTGTGTCTTTTTCCTTTTCTTTATTTTTCCATTTTATTGAGTCTATATCACTTTTTCTTGTTGGGCCTAACACTAGGGACAATGTTTAGTTCAAGCTTGGGGGAGTTTGCATTTCATGCATTACATTTTTCTTTATTTATATTTGCCTATGTATGCATTTTTATCAAAAATCCAAAAAAAAATTGAAAACTTTTCAAAAAAAAAAGAAACATTGCATGCATTTATTTTTGCTATAGTGTTACTTACTCTTTTCTTATTGTTTTACTTATCTTTGAGTAAATTTCAAAGACATGTTGTTAACTGATGAAATTTGAATATCTTTCTCTCTTATCACTTGCTATTTCAGTACCAAACTCATGGACTATACATCTATGCTAAGTGGAATTATGGATGTCTAGACTACAAAATCATGTTCATGTCTTTTATTTATTTCTATTAAGTCTTGATAGTAGTAGTCTTTTTATTGACCATATTAAGTACACTTGAGCTTAAAAAAATGTGTATTGAAAAAATATTAGAAAAAAAAAGAAAGTTTTTTTAATAAAGTTACGTGCAGGTACAAAAGTGTTATCTGGAACCAAGGTGTATTCGGATAATTAGATCCGTAGGGGTTCATGCTTGGCGACCTAAGGGCAACTGCTCTGGGATCCGTCGATCGAAAGCCTGCTAGTACTGAATCATGACTAAGTTTGAACTCTTCATTCAGAATCTTGATTGTTCGGGCAAGTAAACTCGGAGTGCCTTATCACCTGTTGCCCTAAGGCCATCTGGTTTGAGAGTCATCAGTCCAAAGCCCACTACATGAATTTTCTTGTGCAATCCTGCTTAAAGATTAGAACTTTAAAATGATTGAAAAAAAGAAAAAAAAAAGAAAAATGTTTTAAGCTCAATTAGTACTTATGTGTTCAATATTAATGCTATTACTTGATAGACTATTTATATTTTTACAAAGCTGGATTTGAGATTGTTTAAATATGTGTAGTGTTCAGACCTTCTATGAAGCTAAATGAATGGAAAATGGTGAGATGCCAAGTAGCAAGTGTGAGAAAGAATTGTGTCAAAAAATTAGTCAGCTCATAATGTGAAGGCTATGATGGAACTTTCTTGAGCCTTGCTTTGAAATTTTTGCTTGAAGACAAGTAAGACTTTAAACTTGGGAGAGTTTGATGCATGCAAAATATAACATATTTGAGTTTATTATTTTAATTAATTTTTCTATAATTTGATCATGGCATGCATCATTTTAGGTCATTTTTAGTTATAATTCTGGATTTATCAATTCTGATTATTAATGTTTTGAATATTTTAACTAAGAGGGAATTTACTTAATTTTTATAAATATTTTGCAGGGAAAGCCGAATTAACGTCAAATGATAGACTTGGGATGGATTAATTCAGTGACGACATAAATGAGATAAGGAGTAAAAATATAATTAGGTGACATTTAGAGGCTTTATCTGTATTGGACGTAAAAGATAATTGGAAAAGTTGTTGCCATCATCGAAGATATATCTTTATGGAATTATCAATCGTAATTCACATCACAAAGAGATTTGGGTGATATAGGATGAAGGAATTGTCTTTACCCCTAGATCTTATGGCCGAGAAGCATCATATCCAGGACGTAAAATTGAGGTTATACCTTCGGTGGATAAAACCTTACGTCTGACTTCCTTGGGGGGTAAAAGAAATATAACTTGATTTTTTATGGGCGTGACATGAAGTAACCCATACATGGCCGAAAGTTATTGGTCGACAATCGGACATATGATGTATAGAATTTATCATGTTGGGAGTAATGATTAGAAGAAGTTATATTTTGGTCAAAATCTGAAGATATTGTGAACAACTTTCATCTAGTGGAATTCAAATCCAGTCGTACGATGAATCAACCATGATCAACTTGAAATCCGTACATACCTATAAATAGAGGACAAAATCATCATTCCAACTCGTGCTTGAAGTTTGATTTTCTTCCACAGCGAGTTGTGAGCTTTGTAGGCTTCGACCAAGAAAGAGAGAGTCGATCAGACGACTGGTTCAGACGCTCCGACGCATCCAATGGCCTGATTTATTTTTGGTGTAATTCTTTCAATTATCATTTGCATTTTATTATTATCTCTCTGCAATTCTAGGATGAACTCCATGTTTTAATTATTTTATTTTAGGAGATTATTATTGAAGAAAAATTTTGTGAACCCTTATTTTATTATTGAAATTCTTTTGATCAATTTTTAATTGTGTTTAATGATTTTTATTTAATTATTTAAATTTTTTAGTTAAGTAATTACTAGTTTGTGGACTATTTAATTTCAAATTTTATTTAGTTAAATTGAATTATTTATTGTGAAATTAAAAATTGACATAGGTTTAATAACTAGTGTGTGGAGAATTAGATCTGTATGGTCTGTTAATATATACCAGTTTGTGGAGTGATTAATAGTCTAAAATTATTATATTAATGCATCTTAAATTTAATCTCATCTATATAAATACTAGTTTGTGGGACTTCAGTTTTATTAAATTTAAGATAATTTGATTTGCTTGATTAAGTAGTAGAATTACCAGTTTGTGATCTCTGTGATTTTAATCTTTTATATTAATAACTTAGGAAAATTCCTAATCCATCTTAAGAACTTTAATTTATCTTTTCTCGTTCACATATTTATTCTTAATTTGTTATCATCCTACTCAAAAAAAGAAAACTTCAACACCATTATCTTATCTTATTTTAATATTTATTTTATAATTAGAAAACTTATTTTCAAAACCTATGTTTTTTCCTCTTGTATTTATTTATAAAATTATATATTGAATTAATAATATTCCTCGTGGGTTTGACACTCTTTACTCCTATTTACTATATTACTTGAGCGACTAGTGCACTTGCTAGCGATTTTATTTTGCTACATCATTTTACGCATCAATTTTTCCACACACTAGAAACTTGCTCGAGGTAGGGCCATGAAATCTATAGTTTTTATGTGAACTGCGACACTGTAAGGGCCGTGAAAACCTTTCATGGGTCGTGAAAACTCGTTTCTAGTCTAATTTTGACACTATTTAGGTTGTGAAATCACTGTTACCACCTGTGATCTGGATGAATTTTTAGAACAAATTTGAGTACACAAGGATTCCTACTCATACTATATGATGCCAAGATTATTTAGAAATATATTATGGATCGGAATTTGACAAGGCCAAAATCTTAGATTTATTTCATATCTGAGTTTACCTTATTTTACATAAAAAATTATTTTCATTTCTTCTACGATTACATGGAAACTTGAATCCTATAAATAAAGGCTTTCTACAGTAAAAAATAATCATGTTAGGGCCTGCAACATGTACTTTAAAGACAAAAACGTGAGAGCCTCTTGAAGAACAACCGAGAAGATTTTTGCGTGGTGATCTCGAGCTAATATCGTGCAACGATTGATCGTTCGGTGTAGAGAGTACTTTTAGTTTTCTTTTATGTTGGCATGAATCAATTCATGCTTTAAAGTTTTTTTAAAATTTTTGTAATCTAGATAATTCGATTTAGTTTTTGAGTTAGTTCATTTCTACGTAAGGCTTATTGTTCATACAACTTGTGAATCTTTTTTTAGTATTGATTATATTTTGTTTAACTTTTAAGAACATGATTGATGGTTCTAAGGTTTTTCATTAGTTTTATTTGAATTATTAACTTATTGCTAACTAGACAGTGTGATCAATCTATTAATCAATGGTTTTTTTAAGCAAGTCATGTCGTAATCTAATAGATTGTGTGGTCCGCCAAGTTGATTGGGGTGAACGATTTGGTAGCATAGGAATCACAACTCATTGTATTATAATTCGAGTAAAAATGAGAGTAGAGTCAGATGAAGTATTCTCATCTTATTAAGTTTATGAATAGTTGGTTTACCCGTTTAGAGGGATCATACTTTAAGTATTACTAATCCATTTAAAAGTTGAAAATGATTATTTTTTATTAAATCAATCACTATAGAAGTTAAACAAGTTTGTTCTTAATAATTTTAATCTATCCTAAGACCCTTAGACATCATTAGTTAATTTAATTTTAGTCTTTATTTTTCTATAATTTTATTTTTTAAAAATCTTTTACTTCCAACATTGATGTCTCTTATGAGCCTATAAAATTAGTTTGTAGACACTTTAGTCACTACACTTTATTATTTGAACAACTAGTGCACTTGCTAGCATTTAATTGTTACCAATCATCACATCACTTACCAATGTGGATTGTTTATCAGATGACATTCCACATTATCCATGAGGGAAATGTCTATCTAAATTGTCACTTTTGTTGACAATCTAGTTTATATTATCTTTCTATATTTTTTTCTTCAAAATATTGCATAAATATAATAAAAATTATAACAAATCACAAAACAAGATTATCATGATCATGATCAACATCGTTATTGTTATCTATTTAATATTGTATTATTGTTGTAATATATTAGTGATGAAGCAATTATAATAAATATTATGTCTTTAATATATTATTATAATCAATTTTATTTTAAAAATATATTTATATTATTTTTCTATGTTTTTTCCTTGGAATCTTACATAAATATTGTCAAGATTTTGATTTAAATTGTGATTTAAACCAGAGTTCGTGACGCATTGGATGATCAAATAAAGTAGCGGAAGTGGGCCATAATTTTTTATCTTTTATATAATGTAAGAAAGAACATGTCATTAAAACAAATCATAAATTGCATAAGTGGGCTAAAAATTGATTTTTCATATAACATAAAGAATAAAAATATTATTGAACAACTATACCATGGTGACTGTTTCAGAGCACACCAACCTTATTAAGTTTTACATTTCAAATATTCATTCTTTTTTACAAGGTACAAGATTTTATATACAGAAATGACATAATTCATTCTCTCTATATTCTAACAAATGAATATGAGAGACATAAATCTTCTTAATATCTTACCACCAAGGGTGTTTGAACCCTTCTAAGATTATCACCTTGCACGATCCCCAAATGGCTATAATAATTTGAAAAATATTTTAGGAACAACCGAGTGAGATATAATAACTCAATAAGCTGATAACTCGTATTACCAACTGAAAAGACATGCAATAATCATAGTATTTATAATATATATATTTTTTCATATATTTGAAAATTATATATACAACTTTCTAATGAAAAGTATCACATTTCAATTGCAATCAATATCATTTAAATCATAACAAACATATATATACAAATACAACACTCTCGTATGAATGCACGGTCACCAAATAATCAATTTATATAATCGGTAGGTGGACTGTAGAGTGTCTTCTATCGTGATCAAGCACTTAACTCAATTCTACCTCATTCCTTTCGGGGAACAAACTAAATAACAATAGGTGAACTCTAGAAGTGACCTTTATGAATTCTAGAGGTGGCTCCCACCATGATTGCTCACGATGTAGCACTTATCTCCACATGACACTTACCTTTAGCCTATCTTATCCCATGTCTAGGGAACAAAATGATGGATTGAACTCTAGACATGAAACTCAAATATCAGAAGATGAATAATATCGAAGATTCATTCAAACACATATCACATATGCCTAAGGTTAGTCTTGCTCATGAACAACATGGGTTTTACCCCATGATTGGCAAAGATCTGAGTATGAACAACATGGGAGAGTTTTAGAAAAACACTAATTTGGGAATTAGGTAACTCAAATGAGTAAAAGAATCAGATATGAACTTACCACAAGTTGAAACGCTAATATCTTAGTCTTTTCTCCAATTTCTTCACTGGTGGTTCTCTTCCTTCACTTAGGTTTCAGGTCAGGAATGTGGAGAGGTGAAAAGAAGTAGTAAAACATGTAGGGGGTAAAGATAAGGCAGGAGAAAATCGACCTTAAGTCAACCAAAGATAGAGGTAGAAATTTGCCCTTGGTATTGAGCTTATTTATATTAAATGATTTTAGATTTTTTGTTTATTAATTAATTAATTTATTTACTTAATATATTATATATAAATAAGAAATTATTTTCCATTTGTATTCAAGTAAAATATTTATAAAAATAAATAATCAGGCAATTGAAATATAAATGTTTTGTTCAAAGAACAAAAATCATGATTTTACATTTTTTTTATTTTGAATCTTATTTTTGCCTAAACAAAATACCTTCTAAAAATTGTTAAAAATCACATAAAATTTCTTGAAATTATATCATTATGGACCGAGTATAGGAAATTTAACAAATACTAACATAATTTGCCATAGGTTTCATTCTGACACACTAAGTGAGGTTAGGTAAAACATTTATAATAACTACTACACATATTATTTTTGTCTGATTAAAATTGTACATAAAACCATAATCTATATCTTTACAACTCTAAATTATAAAATAATTACATGGCATATTTACTTTAAGACATAATTTACAAAATCGAGTAACAATTTGGTAGACAGAATGATAATACCTTAAAGAAGAGAGCATAACTTTCTCTACAGGAATCTAATTAACTTGACTCCAAAAATCAATGAAAGTAAACTAAGAGAAGATTAATTTCATAATTTTTGGAGCACCCAAAGATATAGAAATGTGTAACTAAAGTTTCAGGAACAAATTGAACATGTCTAGAGTTAGTCTTCCTCATGAACAACATGGGTTTTACCCCATGATTGGCTAAGATCGGAGAATGAACATGGGAGAGTTTCAGAAGAACACTAATTTGGGAATTAGGTAACTCAAATGAGTATAAGAATCAAATATGAACTTACCACAAGTTGAAACCTGATCTCTTAGTCTTTTCTCCAATTTCTTCACTAGTGGTTCTCTTCCTTCACTTAGGTTTCAGGTCGGGAATGTGGAGAGGTGAAAAGAAGTGGTAAAATATGTAGGGAGTAAAAGATAAGGCAGGAAAAAATCGACCTTAAGTCATCCAAAGATAGAGGTACAAATTTGCCCTTAGTATTGAACTTATTTACATTAAATGATTTTATTTATTTATGGGTTATTTCCATAAACCACTCCTAAACTATTGCAATTTTTCGCATCTAACCCCAAACTACGAACTTATTTTTTTGTGTCCCTAAACTATCACGACTTTCCACTTTAGTCTTTTTGTCTACTTCTGTTATGTTTTTCGTTACTTTTGATTTTTCCTATTTGTGAAATGACTAAATTATCCCTCCCTCCATAACACATCAAATAATAAATACAAAAAAAAGAAAAAAAATCAAAGGAGGGTAATTTAGACTTTTTCATAAATGACATTTTTTGTGCTTATCACTTTAATCCTTCCAATGATTTTTTTATTTTTAAAATTTGTTATATTATATTTTTCTAGAGGGAGGGGTAATTTAGTGTTTTCATAAATGAAAAAAAGTAAAAGTAACGAAAAATGTAATAGAAGTAGACGGAAGGACTAAAGTGAAAAAATCATCATAGTTTAAGGATACAAAAAATAAGTTTGGATTCAAATAACTCTTTATTTATTTATTCATTCATTTACTTAAGACTTTATATATAAATAAGAAATTATTATCCATTTGGATTCAAATAAAATATTTATAAAAATAAATAATCAAGCAATCGAAATATAAATGCTTTGTTAGAAGAAAAATCACGATTTTACATATCTTTTTTTAATTTTGCATCTATGTTTTACCTAATAAAACACCTCTAAAAATTATTAAAAATCACATACAATTTCTTTAATTTATATCATTCTGGACTGAGTACAATAAATTCAATAAATACTAATATAATCTGCCATAGATTTCATTCTGACAGACTAAGTGAGGTTATGTAAAATATTTATAACTTCTACAACACATATCATTTTCGTCTAATTCAAATTGTAAATGAAACCATAATCTATATCTTTATGCCCTAAATTATCAAATAATTACATGGCATATTTACTTTAAGACAATTTACAAAATTGATTAACAATTTTGGTAGACAGAATGATAGCACCTTAAAGAAGAGAGTATAACTTTCTCTACAGGAATCTAATTAACTTGACTCCAAAGATCAATGAAAGTAGACTAATAGAGGATTATTTCATAATTTTTGGAGCACCCAAAGATATAGAAATGTGTAACAAAAGTTTCAGGAATAATTTAAACATGTCTAGGGTTACTCTTGCTCATGAACAATATGGATTTTACCTCATGATTGGCTAAGAGATGAGAATGAATAACATGGGAGAGTTCCATAAGAACACTAATTTGGGAATTAGGTAACTCGATCAAATGAGTAAAAGAATCAGATATGAACTTACCACAAGTTGAAACCCTAATCTCTTAGTATTTTCTCCAATTTCTTCACCGGTGGTTCTCTTCCTTCACTTAGGTTTCGGATCGGGAAGGTGGAGAGGTGGTAAAATATGTAGGGAGTAAAAGATAAATCAGGAGAAAATTGACCTTAAGTAGGCCAAAGATAGAGGTAGAAATTTGCCCTTGGTATTGAGCTTATTTACATTAAATGATTTTAAATTTTTAATTAATTATTTATTTATTTAATACATTATATATAAATGAGAAATTATTCTCCATTTGGATTCAAATAAAATATTTCTAAAAATAAATAATCAAGAAATCAAGATATAAATGTTTTGTTCAAAGAACAAAAATCACGATCTTACAAATTTTTTTTATTTTGCATCTTATTTTTACGTAAATAAAATACCTCCTAAAATTTGTTAAAAATCACATTTAGAAATCTTTATATATAGCAACAACTATAGATATTTTAATTTTTTTAATTATAACATTTTCTAAAATCATATTTTCATGTCTTAGGCGAATTTTCGTCAATTTCAGCAATCAAACACTATGAGTTACAACTTTATGCCTTAACACATATATCATTTTGCTTATAAATCATATGATATAATATTAATCCATGTGATTATATGCAAATTAAATTTGGGATATTACAAATATAATATGACATTAGAATAAATCACATAATATGGTCATCATCATCATCATCATCATCATCTAGTATCATTATTAATGGAGATAATATACTCTTCTATTAGTAATATTGTATTATTATTTTTAATTCTACAAGAATAATATTATTATGTTTAATAGTAATATATTAGTGATGAATTAATTGTAATAATTAGTATGACTATTATGTTTTAAATATATTATTATAATTAGATTCATTTAAATTTATTTATTAATTATAAATTTATTTAACAAATACACCAATTTTATAAATTCACGATTAAAGTTTATGTCACGACCCCGATTTAAACGACAGTGATTTAAATCAGAGCTCGCGACTGATTACAAACGATCAAATAAATTTTTTTTAAAAGAAAAATTATGCATAACTCCTCTAGATAATACAAGAAAATGATAATACATATAAGCAAACCACGTAGTTTATATTGATCATTTAGAGCATGTAACAACCTTAAGGTTTACACCACCACATAGTCATAAAAAATTTAATTTTACAAGATACAAAATTACTTTTCATACATAGCACATATCAAACTCCCTCTATATCCCAACAGAGAAATAAAAGAGCTACAAGTCTTCTATCTAACAGGCGCGGTGGGGCACATGACTTTTCAATACCTTAGCAGCAAAAAGGATTCACACCTTGCTAAGGCTGTCTCTCACGATCCCAAAAGTTCTACTGATTTGAAAAAGTGTACAATAACACTGTGAGCAAATAATAGCTCAGTAAGCTGATAACTCATAAGCTATGTATTGCCATCTAATAAATTCAGATAAACATAAAAATACATGCATTAATCATGATATCAAAGTCAATATCATCACACATATAATAAATACATATATAACATTCCAATCAAAATCATTAAACTCAATTTACATTCATTGTCACTTAAACATATCAAACATGAGTATGCAACGCAACACTCTCATATGTATGCACGAATCACCAACTGGCTAGTGGTTGATAGGTGGACTCTAGAGGTGGCTCCTATCGGGATCAGCGATGTAGCACTTAGCTCCATTCTACCTCATCCATTTCGAGAAACAAATCATATAACGATTGATTGACTCTAGAGGTGGCCCCTACGAATTCTAGAGGTGGCCCCTATGAATTCTAGAGGTGGCCCCATCGTGACTACTCACGATGTGGCACTTAGCTCCACATGACACTTAGCTCCAGCCTATCTCATCCCATTATTGGGGAACAAAATGATGGATTGGACTCTAGAGGTGGCTCCCATCGTGATCAGTGATGTAGCACTTAGCTCCAACCATCATATATGCAAATGTGATGCATGATTCATCACATAACAAACATCTCCTGAATATCAAAAGATGAATCATATCCAATACCATTTCAAAATAAATAAGATTGCACTCATCGCAATCCATTCCGATCATATCACATATACTTTTGATAATTGGATTTCTCAAAATCAATTCATAGCATTCCAAAACATGTTCAATACATATAATAATAGATGTCACACCGAAATCAAAAGAAGTGAATATATAGATTAGGAGAAACCAACTTACCTATAAGGGCTAACAAAATATTTTCATTTCCCTTTTCACTATTTTACTCTTCTACTCCTATAACAATAATAAACACATTACTACTATGATATAAGCACAAGCCTAACACATTTACTATGATATGAGCACAAGCCTAACACATATGAAGCATAATTAATTGCAATGGTATATGAACCTTAAATATTTACTCTTATAACTTAAGTAACTATTAAACATAAGGATTGACCTAATATTATGACAGATTGCACACATAGTAAAGAAAAATCCATATCTTCTCATATACATAATCAAATGACATCATTCAAATTTTCTTTAGTTTCATATTACAAAGACATTAATCTATAAAAGTTTCATTTCCTATTTCATTATGGTTTGCTCTCATGAAAATCAACATTCAGCCTAATTTTTATGTTATTTCTATGTCCTGACAAATTGAGTAATGTTACTTTTATGATTTATATAAAATAATAAACATTCCCTATTCTAATACTTTTAATTTTTCCAAATAGTAGAAATCCTAGGGTGAAAGTCATAAAATTACTTGAATTTATATCTATTTGTACTGAGCACAATAAAATTAACCAATACTAGCATAATCTGCCCTAAGCTCCATTCTGACAGACTGAGTAAGATCGGTAAAATATTTTTCGCTACACATATCATTTTCTAATGATTCCAATTCTCCATGAAACCTAACATCACCCTAAATTATCAAATAATTCCACGACATATTGAATTTAATACATAATTTACAAATTTGGGTAGCAATTTCGGTGGATAGAGTGAAAGTACCTTAAAGATAAGAGCATAACTTTATCTACAGAAATTATATTAACTTGATTCCAAAGCTTAATGAAAGTAGATCATATAGGATCAAGCAAAATAAATTTCATAATTTTTGGATCACTCAAAGGTATGGAATTATGTAGCTAAAGATTCGTGAATCAATTGAACATGGTTAGGGTTGATCTTACCCATGAACAACATGAGTTTTGCCACATGTTCAAGTAAAATCCGAAAATGAATAGATGAGACAGGTTCAGAGAAACCCTAATTAGAAACTATTCAGTTAAAATCCAAGAAAATTAAGTAGGAACTTACAAAAATCTAAAATTCTAGTTGCCCCTTCTCTTTTTCTAATTTCCTTCAATCATGTAGTATCTTTTCTTCTACCTTTTCTAATTGCCAAGGGTGGTGAATAAGGCATAAGAAGGTAGTAAAAGGTGAAAGGATAAGTATTAGAAGGGAGGGAAACCGACTTCAGCTGGTGGTAACCATTTTTCCAATAAATGGCTTTTGCATTTTTCATTTATTTATTTATTTATTTACTTAAGACATTACATGTAAATAAGGACCTACCCCCCATTTGGATTCAAATAAAATATTTAGAAAAATAAATAACCAAGGAATCGAAAACTAATTTTTTGTCTGAAGAACAAAAATCACGATTTCACAGATTTTTCGATTTTGTGTCCACGTTTTACCTAACTCACACACCTCCTAAAAATTCTTAAAAATCACTTTTAGAATCTTTTCATATATAGAAACAATTATCGGGACTTTAATTTTCCAAATTTTTACTTTTCCGAAAATCACATTTTCATGCCTTCAGTAAATTTCCATCACTTTCGCACTTTAGTTGATATTGAAGTGTAAGCCTTAACATCACATTCATAAAGATTATCAATAAGATAATATAACATCACATTCATACAACTTATCATGCATGGTTAACTTAGGGATATTATAGTTTACAAATCCAATCGAATTATATAAACTTGGCATTGTTAGTAAAATGATGTTTTATTAAAAGATGTACTTTTCCCTATAAGCTAATTGAATTTTTAGAAACTTAATTGTGCACATCAAATAATGTAATGTACATAACTGATAACTTAATATGCGAAAATCTTAGTATTAGGAAATATAGATTCCTAAGTAATTGAGTGGCAATACAGTAAATGCCACCATATAAGGCTACACAAATTTCTTACTTTGCGTTTTTATTTGCCTATAAAAGGTTGTTTAACTTTCATACAATAGTTTATGCGAAAGTTATAATTTTAAATAATTGGCAAAATTCGATTGGTCAACAATTTGTCGAGTTATATTCAATCAAAATAAGTTTTGTTTATGAATACCATTCATTAAATAGTTACTATTTATTAACATTATTATGTTTATATGTCTTATATCTTTGAACCTTTTATAGTAATATAAGCCATGTAATAACTTGTTTATGGTATAAATATAAATATCAAGGTTTTGAACAAATTTCATCACATTACATCTTGTTATTTAATGGGAGCCACTTCGTCCTTGCTCATTTTCACTTTTAGACACATCGGCATCATTATCATAATTGACAAGTGTGCAAACGTTGTCCGCCACATGGCTGAATGTGCCTTGGATGATACTACATGACATATATATATATATATATATATATATGTGTGTGTGTTGAATATAATATTGGCTTTGACTTGTTAAAGAAAATAGAATTATATGCGGAAGAAAAAACATCCATAAGAAATAATAAAAATGGGAAAATGTCAGCATGAAGTGGAAAACATGGAATGAATGAATGTTAGTGTTTTAACTATATATTATTCACTTAAAATATACATGAGACATAAAATAAAATGATGCAAAACATCTATGTGTTGCTACCATAAGAATGATCTATCATTGCTCTCACGTTCTTAGAAAGGTCAGTACTTGTAATGTTGAATATGTAGGGAAGATAGAACTCTCATGAGTTTCAACAGTCAATACATAAAACATAGACATAAATCAAAATTTCAAGGTAGGTTGGTAATCTCACGAGAGCATGATAATCATGATCAAGAAAAATTATAGTAGTATGTATAAAAGAATCAAGAATAATTTGCTAATCATCATCAGAAATAATTATTTTAGAGGTCATGATTATTTTAATCTTACTTATCATTATATTACATATTTCACTTTAAATAAGATATTTTTTTAATCTGTAGAGTATCTTTTAACTCCATGGGGATACCTTTCAACCTATGGGGAAAGGGTAACTCTACACCCGATTTGACCATCATGATCCTATCATAAAAGAGCTTTTCGTTTATATTTTTATCTTGTATTTTGTTTAACTATTATATTATATTATATTGTGAGAGTTCACCTGACATCATGATTTCTATAGAATCGTAGGACATAATAATCATAGATTCTAATTGAAAAAATCTTGGGTCATTGAGATCATAAGACATGACATAAGTTTGATTTCAATTGTCCATAATTAGAATAGGAATGTTCATAATCAATTGATGGAAAGTAGATCAAAATACAAGGGTACTTTTAGTCTTACTGAACTTGGATTGAGTTATCGATAATGTGGGCCCCTTGTTTGATTTCCTAAAACCCATTAAGTCACTATGGGAATTCAAGCCGGGCTATGGTTATCCCTAGGTCACGTTTATTGTGTTGGATTTTGAGTTGGCGACTATTGATCAAACAAATTGTAATTGTGAATCATGATGTAATTGATCGTGAAATATTGCATGTTAAATTGTGTCAATCCATCTTAATTGTTGTGACATTGACCACACCATGTAAAAATGTAGGCCAATCATGTCGTGACATCGATCGCAACTTGTCATAACATAGGTTGTGCCATGTGGTCATGCATGTTGCGACCTTTCATAAATCCTCAATTCTTACTTGCAATCTCTGATCATGCATGTCTTGAACACATACAAATCTAAGTTATGACTTTTGTTGGATTGAAAAAGGTGTCTATTGAAATACCTTTAGAGATTCAAACATCACTTTTCCATCTTCCTCTTTACCTTACCTTCACTTGCATCATCCTCATCCCCTCCTATAAGCACTTATCAGACTGAGAAAGAGAGGAGCTAGAGAAGTGAAAAAAAGATTATGGGAGAAAAGAAGTAACGATAGAGATAGGGAGAAAAACTTAGGAGTTTTGATTATTATTATTATTATTATTATTATTATTATTATTATTATTATTATTATTATTATTATTATTATTATTATTATTATTATTATTATTATTATTATTATTATTATTATTATTATTATTATTATTATTATTATTATTATTATTATTATAACCCCAAAATAATACAATTTTAAAATTATAAACAAAGTAGGATGTTAGATTTATCACTATATGAAGATATCATAATTTTGGACTAAGCTTTTTTATTTTCCATGAAAAGTTATTTAGGTTCCATAGAATAGTTCATGCTAGTTATCATTTATTTATATAAACACACTTTTATGAACATTATTAATTACATGTGTAACTTATTTTGTCCCAATTATAAATATTGAACTTTTGAAAAATGCCATTTCACATGGTGTGAAATATTGCAATCCCAAGTTCAATTGTCCATTTGTTTACTATATTTCACACATGAGTTTACTATAGTGGCATCTTAGCATGTTGGAAAGTTTTTTAAGAGTGTACACAACTATTAAAGTTTGTCTATCTATGTCACTGGGATGAGCTTACCTACATGAGAGTTTCGACATGGATTGAGCTTACCTAATAATGAGATCTTCAACATGGAGTGAGCATATCATTGTGAAGTGTTCATATAAGCACTGAAAAACATGCCCACATAGAGCTAGCCTATGTAAGAAACCTATTGGGTGGAGCTAGCCAGCATGTCAAATTTGTCCATAGGTTTGTAGTGTAGAAAGATGTTGACCCGAAAAGGAAGAGTTCAAGCATAAATTGAAGGGTTGTATATTATTTAGGTAATTAGATTGCAAAGTAATAAACCAAACTAAAAGTATGAGGAATGTTGTTTTCACTAACTCATAAATAATATTAATTCTAAGGCCTCTATGTGGAATCCTTTTTCAACACAAAATAGATATAACATAAATAACATACATCCACTTTCATGTCACAATAATTACAAAATTTTATTAAATACAAGGTACCAAAAGGACATCAACATTTGCACCCATTTCTAGGCTACAACTTAAATGACATGTTAATTACACATACTAACGTTTGCTTCAACATTCAAGATTTCCTAATCCAAAAATAGCACCTGAGAAAAAAATTACAAAACCCTAAGATTAAGTTTTAAAATGAAAGAAAGAAAATGATGTCGATACTAAATAAAAAATCACTACAAGAAAATGATCCTTTAACCAAGGGACACATGGTCATTAATGGTTGAATCTTGGTTCTTAGTTATTATTAACGATAGAAAATTTCCATCACCATCCATCGCTTCAGTCTCTGCCTACAAAAAGTAACTGTCACATTATTATTTTATCACTGTTGAGCATGGTTTTGTAGTTGATAGTTGAATATCACTTTTATTGTAGTGAAAGGATAACAAACATTCACACCAAGATGGATTCATTGTCTAAACTAAACAAAATAAAAAACATAAAGAGTTGGGAATATAAATCCGAAATATGCCCCCATAAGTCTTCAATATCTCGTTTCATGTTGTCACCATAAAGATCATCGACCAAGAAGCCAAGGGGAGGAAGAGAGAGAACCAAAACCTCAAATAAACGCTTATAAAATTTCAAAAAAAAATTATCAAAGAACCACTACCTCCTTTTTAGTCACATTATTTATAAAATCATATAAAAAATATGCACATTGCTTGCTATAGGAAATTCAAGGGATCATAGCATGGGAATCAATTGAACTGGTGTAGAGGAATAATGTGACGACTTAAAGTGATTCATATTGCCACTAGTCTGCATAGAGAGTGTGGTTGCTTCGTGGGATTCTCATGGTTGCAACTTGGCCATAGCCAACATATGAATTCATCCTTCTCTCTTTTCCTATTCCAATTTTCTTTTGAATTTTCCTTAATCCTACAACAAAAGAAATTATGTGTATATTGTAACCGTTTTCAACATAATAACTAACTATAATAAAATATATCAATAAATGTTCAATAGGAAGATGATAATATGAAATTATACATAATTATATGCAATTATTAGAAAGCCTGGGTTATGGCCTTATAATCACATGGGACAAAGGAGAGAGATAAGAGAGAAAATGAATGGAATTTGGATACATAAAAATGATGGGTTTATTTGAGATGGCGTTAGACAAAGATGGGATTACTCATTCATTTTCATATATGCATGTGCTCTAGGTACACTATAAAAAAAACAAACGAAAAATAGAAAAAACAATATTACTAGGAAGAAAAAGAGATGAAAATAAGGAACCAAATAAATAGGAGATGGAAAAAAGAAAATATTAGACAAAAACTTCTCTCTCCTCTTTCCAAATTCATTTGTGTCTCTCCTGCATTTGGCAGCCTTCTTCTCTCCTCCTCTATTGCACCTTGCCGACCCAAATTGTGGAATCTCTTGAAGGTTTGGATGCTTACCCAAATTGTGGAATCCATTGAACGTTCGGATGCTTCAATGATGAAAAAAGGTCCCTCATGAGTTTTGTAAGCTAACATTTTGATATAATATATGTTTCTTCCACCGTGATTTATGTCATGACTTTGAGATCTTTGGCAATGAAACAATTTTACAATTTGATACCCTAATTTGAATCTATTTCTCATAGAGGGCAAAAGTTTTGTGCTTGGTTGAGAAAGTTTCATGGTTTGATAGGAATTTCCTTTATCTTTTGTGCATCTTGGGGAGGAGAAAATTCATTTCTAGGTCTCTTTTGCATATTTTACCATGAGTGATTTGGTTTGAAGTTGATCAAACTACTATTATCACAAGGAATGGTCAAGGATTCCTTCTCTTGCACATTGAGATAGCGATGTTCTACAATTTCTTAGCAAGGAAATGGTTCCATTGAATAGTTTTGCTTTCAACTTTGTAGATGTGGGTCAGATACACTAAAGAAGGTGGTGCACAATATGGAAGAATTGTGTCACTAATTTGTTCTTTGGATTGGAGCATCAGAAGTGGTGCGAGCTTGCAAAGGAGGAAGCTCATAGATCGCTTGGCCGTTGTTCCCTTTGATTCCCTTTAAATTGATTTGAAGCCATGGTTGGGTGAAAAACAAGGAAGTAGTTCTTTTTGTTGGAAAATCAATAAGGAGTTATGTTTTTCGACAAGAGAATCATTATTATCATGACTCTAATATTGAATAATATAGCATTGCAGAGGTCTGCAATAGGAAGACATGGTTTTTCATTGGCATTGGATGATTCTTCTCCACATACATCAACCAACTGGGATGAATCTATGGTGAGAACTAAATGTTGTTTTCCAAATCCTTTATGAGTAGAATGCTATAATACACTTGGTTGTTCTACTTCGTCTAAGTCTAAAGAAATACTAATTAAACTATATTAAATCTTTGTTTGCATCTTTATGCTTGTTGATTTGATTTTCCAACTGTAAACTTGTAAGTAGTAGATATATTTGCATTTCAAGTGCTTGGGATATGAAAAATGAAAGTGCTGATAGTTTGGAAACTAGAAAGTGTTTAGCATAAAATCACATACTAGTTTCCTAAAGATCATACCACTGATATAACTAATCTCATATGTTATGAATTATCTATTATATATCTATTTATCTTTCATTATTATTGTCAAAGATGAAGTCACATGTTTAGGTAAACTTATAATTCATTTTATGTTTGATGTCTTGAGGTAATATATTTTTTTTAGAATTGACTCTTAGATGAAGAATTTTAGAGATTTATATTCTCATAGTATGCATAAATATATTTTGATTGTAAAATTTGAAAGAATGCATACTTAATAAACACATGCGTGAAGGTGACGGAAACAAACAAGAGTATGCATGTTTGAATGGTTGTCTTGATCCTACTCAACTATTTTGGTTTCTCATTGTTGAGAATTTGATCTAAATGGAAAATTCTCATTGTCATTATTGCTTTCATGGAACTAAGATCAAATTTCCAAGTTTCTTGATGATTATTAGATATGTAGATGCAGGTTGAGAAGATCTTGCTTAGTTGTGGTATTAACACAAAAGATATAAAGGAGGCTGTCAAGATTTTGGGCTATTCAACTTTTAGGGAAGCAATTAGTGATTCAAATCAGTTGCATTTCACAACAAGATTATTTGCAGAAGAAACTTCACAAAATGTGGCCCTTTTATCTACAGAAATTGAGCGTTGCCTTCTTGATCATCTAGGAAACCAAAAGTTTCTTTTAAATCCACGAAAGAAGAATATGACAAAAAAATGGTATGATTATTATCTCGAATATTTGCATGGATGGTATCCTTCTTCAAGGAGGAACCTTGACTATGAATCTTCAGAGAAGTCAACACCTTCCTCAAAAGAAAATCAATTGTTTTTCCCCACTCATGAGCAATCATCCCATGAGTCTGAAATTCAACCCCATATATTTCGATCAATGCAAGCAGTTTCATCAATTCGTGATGATCCTTCAACACCTTTCCCTAACAACTTTCTTCCTGGATATGATGAAACGAATTCTGCCTACCAACAAAATGTTGAGAACAACAACAATGCAGTATTCACAGCTGTTGTTTTAAGCATAAGTGGCACATCTCTTGTTGCAACATTTATTTTTATTCTCTACAATAAATGTCGCAGCAAGAATAAGAGTAACTCATGTTATAGCTTAAAAGATGAGCAACCATTTCTTACTTTGAGCTTGAGCGACTATGCTGGTATGACATCATTTACATATTAGTTGATTAAATTCAAAACATGAATTTCCTTGTGCACATTTAATCTAAAGAAAATGTAATGCAGGTTCTTCCAAAAAATCATCTAGCGTAAGAAGCTCAATTGAGGTTGATAAGTTGGGGGTTCAAAAATTCAAATGTGAATCACTACGATTTGACAATGCTTCATCCTTGAGTACTAGCACTATAGAGTCTCAACATTTTAAATTGCTTTCAATTTCAAGATCTTTCATGGATCAACCTAATGAATTTACTAGTGTGTCAACACCAGAACAATCACCATCTCAAGTAGCCCCTCCTCCTCTCTTACTATGTACTCCTCCTCCTCCTCCTCCTCCTCCTCCTCCTCCTCCACCACCACCGCCACCACCACCACCATCACCGCCGCCACCACAATCAACACCACCTTCTCCACTTGTTACTATTGCTACTACTACCAGCAATGTAATCCCTACTGCAATTGTTGTTACTGCCCCTCCTCCTCCTCAACTTCCACCTTCTCCTCCTCCACCAACATTAAGCTCAGCAACAACAACAGCACCACCACCACCACCTCCTCCTTCAGCTCATGGCGCTTCTACAACTCCTCATGCTCCTATTCCACCCCCTACACCTGCAAATAGAAAAGCTAGTGGCTCTCCTCCGCCACCACCCAGAGCTCTTGGTCCTCCTCGTCCAAAAGACTCAAATACAAATTCCTCAAAAGTGCCACGACCGCCAAATATTGAATCAAAACAGCCACCAAATATAAATAATGATGCAAATGGTAGCTTTGATGTTGGTGGACAAAAGACAAAGCTAAAGCCATTCTTTTGGGATAAAGTTGTTGCACATCCTAATCAGTCAATGGTTTGGGATCAAATTAAATCAGGTTCATTCCAGTAAGTTTTGTTGTGCATATTTTATCCCATATCAAATGCCTAATTTTAAGTGCCTAAATCGTAGCTTTTTGTATTGTAGGTTTAACGAGGAAATGATTGAAAGTCTATTTGGTTATACCCCTTCTAATAAACTCAAGAATGATGGGAAGGAAAAATCTTCCAAGGGTACCCAATATATTCGAATTCTTGATCCTAAAAAGTCCCAGAATTTGGCAATTTCATTGAAGGCCTTGAACGTAAAAGTAGGAGAAGTTTGTGATGCCCTCATGGAAGGTAGATTATCTTCGTGTGTTAGGATTTTACGAGAACTTTCATCAACAAAATAGTTATGAAACATCTGTCAATTTTGGTTAATTCGAAATCAATGACTAAAACATCATACATTAGAAATTCTATATAAATGATGAAATCAACAACATAAGTGAATTTTTTTTCATTACAACTTGTAATATCTATATATATTAGGAATTCTAGTACACTGGAGTTTATATCTTCATTATTTCATTGAAATAAATTAAATTAATTTTTTATTGTTTGTAATCAATGACTAAAGTCTCATACATTTTTCTAACCGTCTTAATTGATATATGGCAGTTTTCATAAGTCTTCTTTATTTTGTTTACTTTGTAAGATTGAAAGGATTTTCAAGTCCTTACACACAATATTTCTTAATGATCAAAATCTAGTTAGTAATATCACCTTCTTCAAAATATCAGGAAATGAACTTCCTATTGAATTACTTCAAATCTTGTTGAAGATGGCTCCAACAACTGATGAAGAACTACGATTAAGATTGTATACCGGTGATCCTTTGGAACTTGGTCCTGCTGAGCAATTCTTAAAGGACTTGGTGGAAATACCATTTGCTTTTCAACGCATAGATGTGTTACTGTTCATGTCTTCCCTTCAAGAGGAATATTCATATGTGAAGGAATCGTTCTCTATAATAGAGGTAATTGAGACTTAAATATTCTAATTGAAATATTATTTTTCATGATTACAGGTGTCCTATTTTTGTTAGTCATCTATTATATAAGACTTTTGAAACTATATTTTCCTATGTACATGCATTTAGTTATAAGTAAAATCAAATGGAGCATGTAATTTTGAAAAGATATGCATAAATTTCATAATATTCATCAACTCAAAATTATCATGGTGAAATAATATTTAATAGATTAAATTGCTAATATTTCATTGTTTAGTCAATACATTTATTTAATATAATGATGATCAATAAAATGGATGAATCACATGAAGTTGTTATATGAATCTAAAATAGTTGAAGCATTGACATTCAAACTGTAATAGTCATTTTTCTCTTTTATTCTTTAACACATCAAAATAGTTTTGTATTGAAGATCCTATAACAAGATAATTTCTTTTATATTCCAAGAAAAGATTATTTGTTACTCGTAGTCTATTGTCGTTTCATACTGAAACAAAAATTACTTTCAAGAAACAACAATAGAAATGTCTAAATGTTGTCATATCAGATAGCTTGTGAGGAGTTGAAGAAAACCCGACTCTTTTTAAAGCTTTTGGAAGCGGTTCTCAAAGCTGGAAATCGCATGAATGTTGGTACCTTCCGCGGAGGAGCACAAGCATTCAAGCTTGATACACTTCTCAAGTTGGCAGACGTTAAGGGGACTGACGGGAAGACAACATTGCTGCATTTTGTTGTTAAAGAGATAATTCGAACTGAAGGTGTACGTGCCATGCGCATAGCTCGGGAGAAAAGTGGAAGCATCTCGAGTATGTCTTCCGACGTGACCATCGATGATCTCACAGATGATCTACTCCAAGAATCGGAGGATTACTTTCATGGACTTGGGCTCAAGATTGTTTCAGGTCTTGGAAATGAGTTGAAGAATGTAAAGAAAGCAGCTTGTTTGGATTCTGATGCATTAATGAATACAGTAGCAACTTTAAACGATAGACTTGTGAAAACAAGGGGATTCCTGAATACAAGTATGAAAAATTCTGCTGAAGAAAGTGGCTTTCATCATTCACTACAATGTTTTGTAGAGCGGGCCGAGGCGGACATCACTTCATTGTTAGAACATGAGAAAACAGTAAGGCTATCATTGAAGAAGACCACAGATTTCTTTCACGGAAAGGAAGGGAAGGATGAGGGGTTGCAATTGTTTGTAATCGTTCGAAATTTCCTTGGGATGTTGGAAAGGGCATGCAAAGAAATTACGGAGGCTCAAGCCAAAGCCCCACGAACTGTAAATAAGGAAGCACCATCTGCTTCGCCTGCCAGAGATCCTCGACAATTACTTAACCCTGCTATAAAAGGCCGACGAAAAGATAGCTCCAGTTCAGAATCTTCTGAAGATGATAAATGATTTCTTCTTGCAAAGATGGTAACCATCTTCTCCTCATTATTACATTTTACCATCGTTGTGATAATTTGAAATGAAAACTATATGATAATTGTTATGGCAATTGACAATGTTCTTATTAAATTAATAAGATACGTAAAGGGACCTTTATTAGCTAATTGTTTTTTTTTCTTTTATTTTTGTGCATGAAATCATTCTTACTTAAGTCATTAGTGCAATTTAACATGATCCTTGTTTGTTTGCTTTTTTTCTTTTTTGAGTGTAGGAATGATTGATTTATTGGGATTTGATATCTGCAACAATTATTTGTTTGTAGAATTCATGGGTTTACTATCATATCAAATGGAGAATATGTGTTTCAAAGCAAAACCACATTCAAAGTCTTGGCGGGCGAATTGAGATAAATTCCCTTGCATCAATTAGAAGGATGGATATCATGAAGGATCTTTGTTATTATGATATTTCATAACATTTTTTGTTTACAGTCTTGCATAAAAGCATTTCTTAAATATTTATGTCAATTTTTGTTTATTGGAATGTTATTTAGGGTAGGACGACAAGCAAGTTTTCTTTACACGCTATACGTGGTTTGTAGATACAAACAAACATAAAGTAGTATTTAAAAAGTTTTGATTAACCGAGAATTTATTCTAGTGTTGAGTTATATTAACATGAATGTGACCAGTCAAGCAAGAAGAAAAGTCTATATTTTGTTTCTTTCTTTTTTATTCAAATATATAGTCAACTAATTATCCTGAATTTGATTAGCTTAAATGATTAAATCATTTATTAAGGTTTACACATTTATTGATTGAGTGGCTATATTGGACTCCAAGTGATGTATTTGGATAATTTTGGATGCTTTATTAATAGACCGTTTCCAACCTTTTAAAAAAAAGCTACATTTGGTAGAGTTATTTATAAAAACATTCTTGTTGATGAAAGAGGAACAGTTTTATGTTCTTTTTTATTAATAAAACCTGATCCTTTGTTTGATCATGACACTCATTTATTACTAATAAGAACAACTTTAAGTTTTTACCAAATGATCATAAACCTCAAATAAAAAAATCATAACTTTAGTGCTAAAAACCCAATCGCCAATACAATTTCTATGCTTAAAAATGATATTTCTTTAATTTATTCATGAATCATAAATATTTTCATAGAGAAGGAATTCTAAAATATGTGCACGCGACCAGAACCCAAGTACTAACAGTTGAAAAGTCTTACCAATAAGTGCATCCATTTTTTTCTCAAGAAGTCTAAATTCAAGTGACTACCAACAAGAGTTCGACAAATTAATCATTGGGGAAGTGTAGGGAACTATTAAAAAACAAGTCGTTGCTTTCATTTTTGTGCCTCATTCTAATGTGATCAATTTTCCTTGCTTTGTGTGAAATCAATAAAATGATTTTGTGAACACAAAATACTAAGAAGGAAACTAAACATGTTTTGATAGTTTGATTGAACAATCTGATCCATACTATTTCTATGTTGAAAATGATTTACCTTATTGGAATATCAATGGGTAAGTTTGAGCACTTGTTCTCAAACTTTATCTTCTTTCCCAATTCCAGCATAAAGAAATCATCGTCTAACTATTAACTTATTCCACCTATATTCTTTTGATGGTCTATAGTCGGTATTGTGTGTCGGAACAACAACCTCTAGACGAGGATGGCATCGATGAGTGTCAGCCTTGCTGGGACGATACTCTTCTCCCTCATGCACCAATTGGCGAGTAGGGCAAACTACTGGCGCGTCAAGATGGGAGGCGGCGTTGGTGAGGTGTTCAAGGTGGCAGTGGGAAGGGGGTGTCGTTTCCTACCCTTCTCTCTTCCAACATCCGAAGGGGAGAGGAGGGGAAGCAGGCAGACACTCCTCTGTCGGTAGCGAAGAGGTAGCTTTTTTGAATTTTTTTAAAATAATACATCATTTATTAGTTTTTTTACTTTTTAAAGTTTAACATGTCATCATGTTAACAATATATATAATCGGTACACCAGCTATAGATGATACAAAAGATCTTACACACTTTTAAGGAGGCGTAAGAATCTTTTATCCAAAACTTCTAGTAATCAAGCCATTGCAGGATACCAAGTGCATAAATATAGTGAAGCAAGAAGATTACTCATATCTCTCTTATTAAAAGGGAGGCAATTGGGATGAAACAGAGTCCTATGATGGCTTTCTAGATTTCCTCTCTTCCCGTACACCCATGTTCTCCCTCATACCTCACAGAGGGCAACTATACTCCGGTTTACCTATCACCAGCGCAGATGTCACCTAAAACTAAAAGATAGATGAACTCAAGATTTTCTTTACGGGGGCGCCTCCTCGCGACTACCACTACTATCGATCACTTGAAAGAGGAGATTATAACATCTAGAGACGCACGCTCTGAACATGTGTGCTTTGAAGTTCGTCCCTGAAGTGTTACTCAATTTTGTTTTAATTTTTTTTCTTTAACCAGACATATTGAAAGACTTAAATATAATAGTTATATCAATACTTAATGACATGTGAGTTATGTGTCCACATTTATACATTATTCTTTTACCATTATGTACATATTTAATGTTCATGTTCACACGCAATTCAATTGTTAAGAGTAGTCACTAAGAGTCTCGTCATCACTATGTATTTATCTTGCACGAATCCAAGTTAAAAAAATTCATGAGTATAAATTACTCAATACCTATGTTATAGAAGATAATCAAATGCGAGCCTCGATTAATAGAATAGTACAATAATAAGTTAATAACAAATAGAATAGCACAATAATAAGAAATTTCTATTGGCAAGATAAAAAAATCGGTTATTTTAGAACTTGATAATAATAAGTTGTTTGTTTTGTAAAACAACTGAAATATTTGAAAAAGAATCTTCCTAGACCAAATTGTAATTATAGGAAGCCTCATATATTGAGCTATAAAAAATAATAGGATTAAGATTATTTTGATTTTTTTAAGACAAATAACAATGAATTAAAATGTGAGAATTTTACGTGTAAAACGAGTGTCTATTCTAAAAAATTTAAAATAATGAAACATGATAAATTTCTAAATAAAGTTCTAATATATTGAGTGGCTATAGGTCAAACATATGATAAATCTATAAATAAAGTTCTAATATATTGAGTATCTATAGATCAAATCTCACTGTTCCGTAAATGTTAAGGGTGTGCTATTAGATGAATTCTGAGTTCTGACACCAAGCAAATTGACTGAAACGAGCAAATTTAGGTTCGATACCAAGTCCCAATCAATCTCGGTCCGATCTGATTGCGATACTCAAATTTTTCAAAAACATCCCGATCCAGGCCGGAATCCACCCGAAAGTATTTTTCTATTCGAGATATCCCCTCATTCCCACCATTGGGAGCAGAAGGCCCTGACTGAATCAAACATTCCGAGCAAATCTTGACAATCCGAAAGGGACAAAAACATTTTTAAAAAATAAATAGTTCGAGCTAAATGCCCAGAAGAGCCCAAACGAAATTAGCCCTTGGCCCTTTTAACTTTTGAGGTCAAACGACTAACATTTGTGATACAATTATTTGTTACGTACTATAATCAGAAAAAAAGGCCCAAGAAGATAATGGCATCTCGTCGATAACAGCTCCCTGGGCTCAGATTCCCAACTGCACGTTGCCTAAAACATTTTGGAATTATACATCTCACTATCCTAACAAAGTGAATACACCACGTCCCCATATTTGGCAATCAATCATGATTTGCCTGCACAATGCCTCCTACAGTTTCATACAAAGCAACAAAACGGTAACGTATACAACCCTGCGCGCGTGTATCCCCCCTGAGAGAGAACCAAAGTACACGTACGTACATAACATTTATAACATATCAACAACTAGCAGTTATGTTAACATAATTTGTACACAAAACGCCCACTACGCCGTTGCACTACAGAAAGTTGAGATCACGGCGGTGCCCCCATTGCACCTGACAGATACCTCCCCCCAAAAGCAGCCTGAAAACTACGAACACTGCTACTTCCTTCATGGACAACACCTAACAAGAGAGCACGCATCAGAGAGAAACGAACAGCGACCTTTTCTTCTCGCTCCTTTGCTCGCAGGAGTTAGTAGTTCGTGTCGTCATCATTCTTCGTCGACCGGCTTGGATGATGCCGCCTTCTTGTTGACGGGGAGGAGGAGGTTGTGGATGTTTGGCATCACGCCGCCGCTCGCGATGGTGACGGAACCGAGCAGCTTCGTCAGCTCTTCGTCGTTGCGCACCGCCAACTGGATGTGCCGCGGGACGATACGAGTCTTCTTGTTGTCGCGCGCCGCGTTGCCGGCCAACTCCAACACCTTCGCAAGAACAAAATTTTTTTTTAACGGATGAACAATTAAGAAATATTCTTCTTCGGCAAAATTTAAACTTAAAAAATAGACATGTTCTAAAATCGCGAAAAAGCTGATGTTGATCTTCCTAACGGCTACGCACATCAAATTTCAACAAAAGCGTCTACAAGTGCCTCGAGAAAACGCCGTAAAAGTCAGTCTGCGCAATGTTAGAATCAATGACTGTGAACGTTTAGTGACGATACGAGACAGGAAATATCAGATATAAGAAGCATAAATTAACACAAATTTGAAGGAATACTTTCTCCAAAAACTTCAAATCAATCTACACATCGTTCTTTTTTCTGATCTACTTTCACCTTAATTACGTGAAGCGTTCATCAACTTAGAATAATACGCGGTTAGCAACAAGTAAAAGTTAAGTTTTTCAACATTTTTTTGGGCAAATTTAGACTCAGGTCATCAGAAGCCCCACAAATTCAAGTAATACAAACCCTAGAGATATCCAGAAACCCAATTGAGAGCAAAACATACAGAGGCAAAAGATAGAAACTAACAACGGCGAGGAAACGAGGGTGAAGAGTGATATGCACCTCGGCAGCAAGGTACTCAAGTACGGCGGCTAGGTAAACAGGCGCTCCGGCGCCCACCCGTTCGGCATACTTGCCAGCCTTGAGGAACCTGGCTATCCTTCCCACGGGGAACTGGAGCCCGGCCTTGCTGCTCCTCGACGTGCCCTTCTTCGCCGACCCGGAGCCCAACGTCTTGCCACGTCCCGCCATTGCCGACGACGCCTCGAGAGCACGAACCCAAATGAGATCACGAGAACGAGACCAAGAGACAACAGGAGGAGGGTGGTTTCACTTGCTGCGAGCGGTTTATATGGTGGAAGAACCGAATGCAAAGTCGACCACACGGCCACGAGCACACGGATCGCTATACGTGACCGTTAGATTTCAAAACAATGGACGGCCGGATGAGGAGTCTAATTTTTGAGAGAGGTAGGTAAGCCCACAGGCGGCGGGAACCAAGGCCGTTTGTCGGATTGTAGGCACGAATCTTGATGATGAATCCGATAATATCACCGTTCACTTTTGTAGTTTTGTTATGGACTTGATCCAATTCAATTGAACTGGGGCAAGACTCATTTGGAGTTGGATCATCAATTTCCAACTGACCCAACCATAAAAAAAATTAAATGTACTATATCATAATAATCTATTAGGAGAAAAAAATGATTTTCCAAAGTCTAAAATAGAAATTAAAATTGCAGAAAATAAATTAAATTAGTGTTTAATCTTTATATTTAAAGATGATAAATGTAAAGATAAACATATATGATCCACTGATACTTAAGTTATAATTAGTAAATAAAAAATTCAATCCTTATGATAAATTAGGTATATTGGTCTTTCTAATACGAGTAAATTAAATTATCTTAATTTTTAATAAAATTAAAAATCATAAATGATGAGTCAATTATCATATTCGTAAAAAAATTATTAATCACCCACAATACTTAAGAAAATAATAGATCGCACGAAATAAGTATAAATAATGAATTTGTTATATATACTTCAACTTAAAAATTAAGAGATCAACTCTCAAGGTAATGTTAACTAATGAAACTAATCATCTCTCTTACAAGTTTGTGATATAATATTGGAAATTAAATTATTCATCAAAAGATAATTAACTCAACATGCATAATTATAAGAAAACATTAAAAAATATAATTAATTGAACTAAACAAAGGGTTCATATGGTTTTCCTTGTAATCCAAATATAAAATCTCTAAGGTAAGACAAATAGAATAAAAAAGCATCCAAGTATAATATAAAGACAGAAATAGCATTTGGGATTTATGGATCATTGCACAATACAAACGACGAGTTATTATGCAATCTTCTTCGACCTTTAAACGATGAAATTTTTTCCATCATTCTTCAAGAACAATGATATCTGTCCTAAAATTTCTTTATTTATATCCCTTACGTATCTCAAGGATTTTCGTAAAGTCTCGAGTCTTTATGAAAGATAAAAATAAATCATATTGACTCCTATTGGGCTTGAAAAAACCAAAACCTCGTTAATTGTAAGCAAATATGTTTTCAAATAATACCTAAATCATATGGTAAGGTTTGGAATCCACGTGCAGTTGAAATTTTTCATAAAAATCATCGAAATCTTGAAATCCTCCTTCATCGTGTGCCCCATTAAACATTTATAACGGCTCAAATTCGAAATAGAAATGTATTTTCATAGTCCGTGATAAGGATTTCACAACATTTATAGTCAAAATCGTAGTAACATTTATATTTTCACGACCCATGCACATCCCATGGCTCAAGTGATATTGAAGTGGAAATAATGATTTCCATGAGCCATTACTATTTGGTCACAACCTTGTTAGGGGCACTTTTTGTCATTCAGTTTTACTTTCTGCTTCTGTTTTGACTCCGAGTCATATGTTTTAGTAACTTCGTACATTTTTCTTGTATTTATTAGATAATAAAATATACAACTTAGATACTTTTGTATTTTAATAAAATTAAATTAAATAGTTTAATAAATTGATGCATGCTATGATAAAATTAACCAAAATATAAATAAGTACAAAGTTAAATATATGTAATGCATCAATGCAGAATAAGCGTGAACTTTTTTAACAATAAAATTTGGTTGCTTTGAGTTTTGAAAAAAAAAATTATTAGTTTAGATTGCTCCCCTTTTATAGCCATAGACTAAATTTGTTACCTTATTGAATTCAAGTTGATTCATGTATGTTTGATGAATTGTCATACAAATCATGTATTTTTTTTCAAAATGGCATAGCTTCAAATTTTTATATATATTTTGAATAGTCGTGATCAATGTAATTTCGTTTCAATTTCTTAATATGAAAAAAAATCAGTCCATCGTCTAGTAATTTTAGTACTTTTTCTTTGATCTCTTTTCTAATGTTTTCAACTTGTTCTTGTCAACTCTCTAGTTATAATTTGGGAGTATATTTTTCACAGCCAGGGATAAATTCTTGAGATGATGTGAAAAATCAGCTTGGAGTAAGTTTTTTTACCCTAGATTAATTTGCCATATGTAAATTCAGAATGTCTTAGATATTCATAAATTTAGTTTTAGTAATAATTTTTGTAATGGTCTTTCTAAAAGTACACTTGGTAAAATCTCTTCAAGTACTTAATTTTAACTTTTATTTTCAATAATAGGACAATGTTTTTCAAATTAAGATTTCTTTTGTGTCCCAAGTGTTTTTCATCTTATATTGTGATATGTTGACATTCTTTAATTGATACTGTCTTTTGTCTTATGTAAAAAATTGTTTCATTCATGTGTCGTAAACTTTATAATTGTCTCGGAGTGTGACTTGATTTGGTGTATCTAACAATTCTTTATAAAAAATTACTTCTAATTCTTTGAAATCTTTTTAGAGAACAATTTTTTAGATCACATCAATAATTTTGAAAAAAATTCACCAAATCTCTTCAAATTTTAACATTTTCCAACGTTATCCTTCAACTTCAATTTGTCACAAGATTGTCCTTCATCTTTAAACTTGTTTCATTAAATGCACTTTTCACCGATTATAATCTATTTCTCGGTTCGTTGCAATGTGGTGCTTCTCTCTCTTCCACGTAGGCAAATGTTCAACATGGCAAGTCATACTTACTACCAATCTACCAACGTGACAATGTTAAAAACATAAAATAATAATTAAAAAATCGAGCCCCCTCCCTTTTCTTCGTCAAGGTATCCTCCGGTGAATGCTTGCATGGAGAATCATATTTTTAATTATTATTTTATTTTTTAATATTGTCACATTCGAATATTGCTTGCGTGGAGGAGAGAAAAAATGATAGTGTGGATGCCACGTAGATTGGGTAATCGGGAAACGACTAATCACAAGTTAAAAGATGAATGACATTATAAAATAAAGTTGAAGGATAATACTGAAAAATAATTAAAATCGAAAGATATTTGACATAATTTATCCCACTAATTTCATATTGCACGTTAGGTCATTCTTCAATTACCAAATTTGGTTTTTCAGCTTAATAAATCAAGATGGTGATTGTTGGGCTAATGCTAATTTTTTTAATGGTACTTCTCAGGCGTAAACTGAAGAATTCAAGATAATGTTAAATATAATTCTTGAGTGTCAAACAAAAATTGATAACTCATTTAACATTGCATAATCCAAAGTCACTTTTTCTTCTTCCATTTGACATTCCAATCTTACCCTTTAGGATAATTGTACTTGCAAGCATTCCTCGTACCTTATCACATTTATCACACAAGTAGGAAGACGAGAAGAGGTTCAAAATGCATTTCATCTTGTGTGTTAAAGATGATATGTTGTCACGGATAAAAAAAATGTGAACACTTTTTTTGTTTGTTCTGCTTCTTTCTTTGTTAGGATAATGTTGTTCTTAAATTAATCCACTAGTTGCATCATTATTCGGACTAGGCATAAGAAATTTGAGGATGACCCCGAAGTTGAACTCAACGGTGACGACGCTAAACTTATGTTTATTGCGGTGTTTCCTCCTACCTTTCCATCACGAAGTGGAAACTGTGAAATTAAACTAAAAACAATTCGGTGCAGAAAGTCCACGGACAAAATAGAACCTGACAGTTCCTGTTGTCCCTCGGGTTGCACAACCTTGTTCTAATTTTCTCTTATTACTTTTACATCAGTATAGTGAGCTATGATTCAGTTGAGACACGGTTCTTTAAACGTTTCTTGCCAACATCTCATGGAAACTTCAAAAAAAGCTTGTCATGACATCTGTTAAATAAACGATACGTCGATCACAAGGCCTGAGATATCCCTGAATCTTTCACTTATTCCTGAATACTGACAGTAGTTGAAACATAATATAACACAGCAAAGATTGCATGGACGAAGCTCAAGATCCCCCCAATAGATAGGAAATGACGATGGGCGATGCCACAAGAAACTCGAGACTTTGAATTCGACATTGCACCTATAATCAGCATCGCAAGTCCAACAACAACAACAATCCTGATCAAGTTGGCAGAACCCAGTGTGAGTGCAAAATCTGTGGCTTCTTCTATTGAAGGCGACATCTGAAAACTTTTTTTTCCCAAAAGACATCTTATAAACTTTGTTGTTAATGGTAAGATAATTAATCATCTGAAGGAACGACTTCTGTGAGCTAGAACAATTTACATGGATACAAGATACAAAAGGAAAGCATAAACGTTAAGTTTGTAGCGAAGTCCAGGAATTTTACTACATACCATGAGAAAATTAGTGTGGCCACAGTCATTTGCCTGTTAAACGAGGAGCTGACATACTCATGCTTAGAACAAGCACATGTGCAACCAACAAGCACGCTTGAGATAGCATGAGATAATGCCAGGTGAAAGGACCAAAGGGGAGAAGATTAGTCTCACATGTATAAAACACGAAGGAGGTCATGGACTTATAAGTGGTATCCCCTTTATCTATTAAGATGCATTTTAAATTCGTACGTGCTAATAGGCCCAAAGCGAATAATATCTTGATTGGGCCGGGGGTGTTACAGAATGGTATCAGAGCCGACCTCGCGTGCTCACTTGAGTCATGTGAGAAACACGAGCCACGAGCCAACACGGACCCCGCTCAACGAGGACGTTGAGCCTTTTATGAGGGAAATATTGTAATGACCTGAGGTCTAAGGATCAAGATGGTCTCATTGAATAGTCCCACATGGGCAAAATACGGAGGTGATCATGGGCTTATATGTAGCTACCCTCTTCACCTATCAAGACGCATTTTAAATTCATGCGGGCCAAAAGCCCAAAGTGAATAATATCTTGATTGGGCCGGGGAAACACGTCTTAATAAGTAAAGGGGATGCTACTTATAAGCCCATGACCTCCTCCGTATTGTCCATGTGGGACTAATCTTCTCTCCTTTGGTCCTTTCACCTTGAGGCCTTACAATCACCCCCCTAAGGAACTCAACGTCCTCGTTGAGTGGCCCGTGTGTCACTCCTGCCCACTGAAGGGCGCGCCTCGAGCGGGCGTGGCCATGCGCGCGAGGAGGCGGGCATGGCCGGGGCGATTCCTACTCCTAGTAGGAATAGGAGTCGTCCAACACTCCGAAGGTCCGACGAGGAGGAGCTTCTGGAGATGAAGACTTGGACTCCTATTGTGAGTAGGAGGACGAGCGCGTGGAGAAGTGCAGGATTGGAAGGATTCCTACTCCTAGTAGGAATAGGAATTCGGACCTCTCATAGGTCGAGTAGGACTTGGGCGTGGACGGAGCTTCCTTTTGGATCGAGGGTCACTTGGAGATGAAGTCCTAATCATAGGAGGACTGAAGATGGGGAGAGGCCACAGGAAAATAGTCTTAGTCCTAGTAGGACTAGGACTTGTCCCGGCGGGCGCACCCAGGGCGCGCCCCGGACATGGCAGGGCGCCAGGAGGGCGGCCTGACCAATTTGCCTTCAAGATGGACTTTGAAGGAGTGCTGGCCGAATTCTTCTAGGACTCCAAGGTTGCTAGATTTCTACTCCTACTCCAAGGAGGTTTTTCTAGAGAAGGGCTTGCATGCCTAATAGGATTAGGTCCTTAATTTAGACTAGGAGTTATTTCTCTTGGGCACTATAAAAAAGACATGTAATCAAGACTTGTAAGACCATCCTGGACAATCTGAGATTGCTCAATAATATTCTCTAGTTTTCCTCTAAACTCTTAGCCTCCCTCTCTTCTTCCTGGGCAGGTGTTTCGTTGTGCATCCGGGGTGTGTACGGCTGGGGTCCAAGGCACGTCCAAACGAGGGTTGATCGGCGACCGAGCAGGGTTCATCGTGCCGCACGTCTGGTGTTTCGTATCCGAAGCGTAAGGACGTGACAACGTGGTATCTGAGCTTAGGTTCTGACTATGTCAGGAGAAGAAGGTGCTACGAGCAAATGTCGTTCGATGGAAGCCGAAGACACGACCCGAGGTCGAGTCCAAGGTGCGGACGATGGGGAAAAGAAGATTACTCGAGCAAAGTCCAGAGATCCCGGCAACCATATGCATATTGAGAAGAATATGAAGGCGCTGGAACGAAGTCTTCAGGAAACGGATGAGACGGTCCGTATCTTGGAAGCCGCGGCAGGAGAACACAGCTTGGCACCAGAGCAAGGAGGAGCCTTACACCAGGAGCTGTCCAGCCGCGATGCAGCCATAGAGGAGGCTATGGATGCAAGGTGGAAGGCCATGGAGACAGATTTGTTGCTGCTCAAAGGTCTTCTCTTCGATGCAGGAGGGCTGCGATCGAAGACCCCGGTGTCCAAGTTCTTGGGACCGGAACCGAAGAAATATGATGGTGCGCGGGAGGCGACGACCATCGACGATTTTCTTTGGTGTCTTGAAAAGGGTTTCAAGACGAGTAAGATCGTGGTCGAGAAGGACTAGATCGACATGGCCGTGCGCTATCTGGTGGATGGTGCGCTCTTGTGGTGGCGTCGGATGGAGGAAGGAGACGAGACTCCGATAGAGTCTTGGGCAGACTTCAAGGTGGAATTGAAGAAGCAATTCTACCCCGGCAATGCACAAGAAGTGGCTATGAACAAGCTGACCTCTCTCAAGCAAACGGGTTCCGTGAAGGAATATATCGAAAAGTTCAAACTGCTTATGTTGGAGATGCCCGGGAGCATGGAGGAGTCGACATGGTTGTTCTTCTTTTTGAGGGGGTTGAAACCATGGGCGGTTCAGGAGTTGAGACGTTAGAAGATAATGACCATGAACGGAGTATTGGTCGCTGCTGAAGCTTTGGTGGAGTTTTCAGCAAATCGAGATCCTAGCGCGGGTGCTAAGGATCAGGGCAAGTCCAAGAAGGACGGAGCCCGAGCAGGTGGCAAGAAGAACGATAAGCAAGAGAAGAAGGCGACGACATCGAAGGGAGATGCCAAGAAGATAATCAGACGCTTCCTCTATGGAGGGCCGCACTCCGCGAGAGAGTGCGACACGAAGAAGGGGCTCTCGACCATGGCATCTACCCTGGACACCGAGCAAGGCGCTGCACACATGGGGTCTATAATGGCGCTGACGACTGCTGCCGCAATGCTCCCGACGAAGGAAGTGAAGAAGACCGCGAAGGGCCTGATGTTCGTGGAGGTCGCAGTGAATGACCACACTTCGACCGCTCTGGTTGATACTGGAGCCACGCACAACTTCATGGATTCAAGGGAAGCAGTACGACTTGGCATACGGTATGTCAAGGAGCCAGGCCTGATCAAGATCGTGAACACGGCCTCTCAACCAATCCTTGGTACGACCAAGGATATTCATGCGAAGGTGGGGGAGTGGGAATGAGCGATCACCATGACGATCGTCAACATGGACGACCATCGGTTCGTCCTGGGCATGGAGTTCATGGATGCGTTCCGTGAGGTGAGACTTTCCCAGGAGGGGATTCGTTTGCTATCTCAGGAAGCTTCGCATGAAGTTGCCACGACGAGGGCCAGCGTGAAGTCCAAGATGCTTTCGGCGATGCAACTTGATAAGGGCATACGTCGGAAGGATGTCACCTACTTGGCTGCCTTGAAGCTCAACGAGACCGGGCTCAAGGTTCAAGGCGTCCCAGAGGAAGTGGAAAGGCTTCTGGAGCAGTACAAGGATGTAATGCCGCCAGAGCTGCCGAGCAGACTTCTTCCTCGCCGAGATATCGATCACGCCATCGACCTGGTGCCAGGTGCGAAGCCTCCGGCTATGGGGCCGTATCGCATGGCACCTCCGGAGCTGGAGGAGCTTCGGAAACAGCTGAACGAGTTGCTGAAAGCTGGGTTCATCAGTCGCTCGAAGGCACCCTATGGGGCGCCGGTCCAATTTCAGAGGAAGCAGGATGGGTCGATGTGGATGTGCATTGACTACAGGGCACTCAACAAGATCACCGTGCGGAACAAGTACCCGATCCCGCTGATCGGAGATCTCTTCGACCGACTCGGAAAAGCGAGGTTCTTCTCCAAGTTGGACTTGAGATCGAGGTACTGACAGGTGAGGATTGTGGAAGGGGATGAAGACAAGATGACGTGTGTGATGCGGTACGGATCATACGAGTTCTTGGTGATGCCCTTCGGCCTCACGAATGCACCGGCGACCTTTTGTACGATGATGAACAAGATCTTTCACCCACTATTGGACAAGTGCATGGTGGCGTACTTGGACGATATAATGGTATACTCGGAGACGCTGACAGAGCATGTGGAGCGTCTCGGGGAGGTGTTCAGGCTGCTGCGTGAGAACGAGCTATTTGTCAAATTGGAGAAATGCTCATTCGCCCAACCGGAAGTGATGTTCCTTGGGCACCATATTAAAGCCGGGAAGATCAGCATGGACAAGGGGAATGTCCAAGCTATTCTCGACTGGGAGCCGCCAACGAACGTTCCGGAGATGCGATCGTTCTTGGAACTCGCCAACTACTACAGAAGGTTCATCGATGGATACTCGCGACGGATTGCGCCCCTCACCGACCTTCTGAAGAAGAACGCGAAGTGGGTATGGTCAGAGAAATGCGTGGAGGCATTTGAAGGCCTAAAGAACGCAGTGGCGGAGGAGCCGTGCTTGCGTCTACCCGACTATGGGAAGCCATTTGAGATGCAAACGGACGCTTCCGACTTCGCATTGGGTGGGGTCCTCATGCAGGAGGGACACCCAGTAGCCTTCGAGAGCCGGAAGCTCAACGAGGCCGAGCAACGATATCCGGTCCATGATAAGGAGATGACCACGGTGGTGCACTGCTTGCGCACGTGGAGGCATTATCTTCTTGGGAGCACATTCGTTGTGAAGACGAACAACGTAGCAACATCTTACTTTCAGAATAAGAAGCTGAGCCCGAAGCAGGCACGATGGTAGGACTTCTTGGCGGAGTTCGATTACGTCTTGGAATATAAGACGGGGCAGACCAACGTGGTGGCCGATGCCCTAAGTCGCAAGGTGCATCTTGCGACGATAAGCGCCATCCGCATGGACTTCAAGGATCACATCCGGGAGGGATTAAAGCAGGATCTTAAGGCTCTGGAGATGCTTCGACTTGTCGAGGAGGGCAAGTCATGACGATTCTGGACAGAAGATGGGCTGTTGTTCATAGTGGGACGTCGGTTGTACGTGCCACGATGGGAGGGTCTTCGACGGTCGATATTAAAGGACTGTCATGACTCGAAGTGGGCGGGCCACCCGGGAGCTGCTCGTACCTTGGCGTTGGTTGAAGACTCCTACTTCTGGCCTCAGATGATAGAGGATGTCGAGGCATATGTGAGGACATGTCTCAAGTGTCAGCAGGACAAACTTGAGCAGAAGAAGCCGGCAGGGTTGCTAAAATCCTTGCCAGTACCGGAGCGTCCATGGCAGATGGTGACCATGGACTTCATCTCAGCCTTGCCTAAATCTAGGGAGCGGGATCGATCATGGTGGTGATCGACAAGTTTTCAAAGTATGGAACCTTCATCCCGGCTCCAAAGCATTGCTCGGCGGAAGAGGTCGCCCGCTTGTTTGTCAAGCATATAGTAAAATACTGGGGCGTACCTGAGATCATCGTCAGTGACCGTGATCCGAGGTTCACAGGGCACTTCTGGAGGGAGCTCTTCCGGCTCCTGGGGACGGAGCTGCGCTTCTCGACAGCTTTCCACCCCCAGACGGATGGCCAAACGGAGCAGACCAACCATCTTCTGGAAATCTACCTAAGGCACTTTGTTGCAGCCAATCAGGAGGATTGGGCTAAGCTCTTGGACGTTGCACAACATGCAGAAGAGCGAGGCGACGCAACAAAGCGCATTCGAGATCGTCACTGGGAGACAGCCAGTGACACTTGCAGGGCTAGCGGCCAGGTACGCGGGGAAGTGTCCGGCGGTGTATCATGTGGCGCGTGGTTGGCAGGACAATCTCGAGGCGTCGAGGGCTATCTTGGACAAAGCGGTGCGCAAAATGAAAAAGTTCGCTGATCAGAAGCGGAGGCATGTCGAGTTCCAGGTGGGAGACAGGGTTCTTGTGAAGTTACGAACGCGTCAGTTCAAAGCACTTAGGAACCTGCACCAAGGGTTATTGAGAAGGTACGAGGGTCCCTTCGTCATCACTAAGCGAGTAGGCACGGTGGCCTACAGGGTGGATATTCCCAAAGAACTGCGACAGATCCATTCAGTGTTCCACGTGAGCATGCTGAAGAGATTCTATGGGGATGCAGAAGACTCTGGGCGTGAAGTGGAGACACGAGGATTGGTGAACGACATGAGCAGACCAACAAGTTCAAGAGGTGCACCGGAGTTGCCGGGGACGTCAACAACTTCGATGGGGAAGGATGTCACTCTTGCCCACTGAAAGGCGCGCCCCGAGCGGGCGTGGCCATGCGCGCGAGGAGGCGGGCGTGGCCAGGGCGATTCCTACTCCTAGTAGGAATAGGAGTCGTCCAACACTCCGAAGGTCCGACGAGGAGGGAGGAGCTTTTGGAGATGAAGACTTGGACTCCTATCGTGAGTAGGAGGACGAGTGCGTGGAGAAGTGCAGGATCGGAAGGATTCCTACTCCTAGTAGGAATAGGTATTCGGACCTCTCCTAGGTCGAGTAGGACTTGGGCATAGACGGAGCTTCCTTCTGGATCGAGGGTCACTTGAAGATGAAGTCCTAATCATAGGAGGACTGTAGATGGGGAGAGGTCACAGGAAAACAGTCCTAGTCCTAGTAGGACTAGGACTTATCCCGGCGGGCGCACCCGGGGCGCGCCCCGGACATGGCAGGGCGCCAGGAGGACGGCCTGACCAGTTTGCCTTGAAGATGGACTTTGAAGGAGTGCTGGCCGAATTCTTCTAAGACTCCAAGGTTGCTGGATTTCTACTCCTACTCCAAGGAGGTTTTCTAAAGAAGGGCTTGCATGCTTAATAGGATTAGGTCCTTAACTTAGGCTAGGAGTTGTTTCTCTTGGGCACTATAAAAAGGACATGTAATCAAGGCTTGTAAGACTATCCTGGACAATCTGATATTGCTCAATAATATTCTCTAATTTTTCTCTAAACTCTTAGCCTCTCTCTTCTTCCTGGGCGGGTGTTTCGTTGTGCATCCGGGGCGTGTACGGTCGGGGTCCAAGGCACGTCCAAACGAGGGCTGATCGACAATCGAGCAGGGTTCGTCGTGCCGCACATCTGATGTTTCGTATCCGAAGCGTAAGGGCATGACACGTGGGCCGAGTTCGTTTCCCACATGGTTCAAGTGAGCACGCGAGGTAGGATCTGATACCATTTGTAACACCTCGGGCCCAATCAAATATTGTTCGCTTTGGACTTTTGGCCCGCACGAATTTAAAACGCGTCTTGATAGGTGAAAGTGATAGCTACATATAAGCTCATGACTACCTCCGTGTTTTGCCCATATGGGACTATTCATCAAACCATCTTGATCCTTAG
Source organism: Pontederia crassipes (assembly GCA_030549335.1). Lineage (NCBI taxonomy): Eukaryota > Viridiplantae > Streptophyta > Magnoliopsida > Commelinales > Pontederiaceae > Pontederia > Pontederia crassipes. The sequence goes on along the minus strand of CM060189.1, from coordinate 24,453,273 downwards.
ACCTCATGTCGTTACACCAGGATTGTAGCTCCTATGAGCCCAAGCTAGTAGGCTTCATGAACTGGTTCTTTGCACTCGAAGAAGAACAGTCTCAAGTGTTTTCCCTTCAAACAGGATACTGAATTCAGTAATGTATGCAAGTGTGCCTGAGAAGTTATGGCCCCTTCCCATTAAAAAAAAATAGTACCTTATTTTGAGCTTGCTCAGCCTCAATTCCCAGCACACCAGCAACTACGTCCATGGCAAGAATCACAAAGCAGATAACTGCATTTTTCATGGTCGCCATGGTCACAAGATTGGAAGCTCAAGGATAAGAAAGAATAGAACTTGGCGACTTTCTTTTTACTTTCTTATATATCGGTTGGAAGAGTACATTTGATGGGACTATCAAACTCTTTCTCCCATATTGATAAAGGTAAAAGAGGAAATGAAACATGGAGAATGCTCTCAAGTGTTTATTGGATGTGTTGAACATGTGTATATGCTTTCTACCTCTGGACTTTCACCTTTACTTTTCTAGATTCCTTCTCATGGGGGCTGGAAAAGTTTGGCTTGCATGATAACTACTTTCATCAAAAGAACCAATCTGAACCTTTTGACCATTGCAAAGCCTAAGAGGAGCTAGCTTTATATGTTATGGTTGCATAAGGAAAAAAAAAGTGGAATAGTACAGTTAAAGGATCATTTCACCATGAAATAATTTGGCTTTCCCTAAACATAATTTGACTGGAGGATTGCTACTTCTTAACAGTATACAATACAACCCCACAACTTGATATAGGTGAACTAGGTAAAGAACGTTGCATGATCTAACTCCCAAAGCATCATCAGAAACATGTGCACCTTGGGTGGTCTCTGGAGCCAACAATCTGATGGTTGCAATTTGCTTGATCTCTAGAAACTGAGTGGATCAGATGATAACATCCACTGCTGTGGAAAGCTCCAGAGAAGGAAATATTCCGTGAAGCATTTCAAGACGAATCTGATCTCTTCTTTCTTTTCCAAAAGGGTGCCTAATTCATATAAAGGAGAGTCCATATGGCCGTCTCCTCTTGACACTTCCCACTATGCCGCCCAAAAAGGTGTTAGAGGTGAGGATAGGAAGCCAGAGCTCGCAGATATGGCGAGTCTCCCTGACCGAGGACGCCTTCGACTCCATTCTTCATGGCGGTGACGCCATCCGGAAGGTCTTCTCCGAAGGATCGCTATTTAGCCCGCTGCTGTATGGGAAGTTCTTCGACCCAGCTGATGCCTTCCCTCTATGGGAGTTTGAATCGGAAGCTCTACTCTCAGGGATTCAGAGCAGCTTCAGAGATAAGGTTCAGTGGTCAGAAACAGACTTGGGGTACTTCTTGAGAGCTCAATTACCAGGTAAGCCCACTGGTTTCTCAGTCCATAAATGAAAACCTGCATCATGTGATGTTTCTAATCTCTCTACTCATATATGTAATACGATGCATACATCTGAATATTCTTAATGATGATTCCAATTTCCCATGTCTCGACCAAACTCCTTGTCACAAGACTCCCATAAACAATTTCTACAGATTAAGAACATGAAAAAAGACATCTTTATGATTGCAAACCATATATATGCATGCGTATGATCAGATCATGGGACCGTGCAATACTGAGCTCGTTCATCAAACGAGACGCCAGTTGCTGCGTATGTAAAAAATTCTTAGCAGATCTATAAATAGATTTGATAGCATCTGCTTTGATGCTTTCTGTTTTCAGAAGGAGCGAGGAAGTGCGACGTGGAGATATGTGGACAGAAGGTGAAGGTGGTGGAGATCAGCGGGAAGTGGAGGGTGCAGGAGGCCGATGCGAAGAACTGGAAAACTGGGCGCTGGTGGGAGTATGGATACGTCAGGCGGCTTGAGCTTCCGGAGGACGCGAACTGGACAAAGCTGGAAGCGTGCATCAGCGATGACATCTTCCTCGAGATAAAAGTGCCCAAGAATTCATCAGATGGCAACCTCCACCGAATTGATGCTGTCGAGCCCAAGGAATCAGAATATGTATGAATGGTGACAATAATTCGAATCATATTTTCGAGCTATTATATGATATAGAAGACATAAAAGATATGGAAACCAATTAGTGGCCTGAGCCAAATACAAGAACATATGCTTCTTTTTTTTTCAAAATACTATTTTTTTCTTCTTTATTTCCTTTGTTTTATTTTTCATTTTTTAGATTGGGTAATAGGCTTTTGGATTAAGGTTACGCCAAATGTGTCATAAACTTCATTCAGTGTTTTCTCTCCCCAGTGAAATCAAAGTTAAAAAAATGGTAAATCAGTCAGAACGGAAAAGATAAGAACACCCATGAAAATTAGAACTTGAGAATTCCACGAAGGTTGTTCTCCGATTCGGCATAAATTTTGTACTTTAGAATCGGTGGCAACTCTTTGTTTACGACTTCTGGAAATCTTTGCCGCACAAATCTTGAAATAGAATAGTATTGATCATTCAGATGGTTCTATTTTGGCAGTGCGTTGTTCAAAGGCATTGTGCTTGCTATAACATTAGCAGAGTTATGAAATATTCTTCCTCTAATATAAAAATTCTTCTGAATTATTTGATTGCCTATATGATGTGCCGCAATGCAAAATTAGATGGTTCAACCATGATTTTCAAAATCTCTGATCAACCTCTAAACTCGTACAATCTCAAGATTATAAAGTGAAAAATTAAGAAGTATTACCAATTTAATTAACCGATAATTTAAATCAATATTTAAATATATTATCACTATTTAAATTATTAGTAATATCACATTATAGTGTTTGTCAATTATTAGTAATATAACAAATGGCTAAAATAGTTAGAGAACAAATTATTAAAATATCTCTAAAAACTATTTTACATATTATCATAAAGTAAATACAACAACAACAAAGCCTTATCCCATTACGTGGGGTCGGCTACATGGATCATACGACGCCAATTCATTGATCTATGTTCATGATATTCGACAGGGTTTTACGTTGACTGTCGGAGCCTAACACAACCCTCCTTCTTTATCCGGGCTTGAGACCGACTATAAAACATAGGCGGAGTTGCAAGGACATCCAAAAGAAAAATTATCAAACCTGCATGCAAAAGTATGGTCTTGACCGTGCCTTCATAAGAAATAAAGTAAATAAACATTAAAATAAAGTAAAAAATTATCATAAAGTAAATAAACAAAGAAAAAAATAGAAATGTGAATATAGATAAAATAAGATGAGACAAAATTAAGAGTTATTTATAAAAAAATTCAAATAATAAAGAAGATGTATTTAAATGATATTTATTTACTATTAAAATAATAAAATTAAAAAGTTTGATGGAATAAATATTTTTGTCAAAATGTATTAAAAATTAAATTAGACTGACCAAATCATTTAGATTTAATTTGAGATGACTTATTCCCCAACATTAGAACCAAGTTTAAATCTTGGAGACAACAAAATCAAGTTAGACTAGGACGGAGGTGACTAGGTGTAACTGGAACTCAATATCAATAAGAAGGAACTGTTTACCTCTCCATCCCAACTATCAATTTACATCTCAAATTTACGATTGAAGTTCATGACACAAAACAAGTTTACGTAGTACCGAAAAAAAAACCTGAGTTGTTCAACTTCCTTGGATTTTTTGAACTATGTTAGGAGATATCGAGCATAAACAATCTATTTTCAGGACCTTGTATACGATATTTAACGGGAACTCTGTAAATTATCAGAAGTCTTTAGCGCCAAAGGATCTGCTTTCACTACTATAACACAATGTGCATAGCTGTCGAAATAAAATAACTGGCATTTGAAAAATCTGAATGTTAAAGAGAGAATTGAGAATACCCACAAGGGCTGTTTGTCACAGAATCAGAATATATAAGCATAATGTTTACATCACAGAAATCATATTCTTGCTTAGCCGATCTTTGCAAGGACGTCGTCGAGGGCGGATTTTGTCGCCGCGTAGTACTTCTCAGCTTGCTCGCTGCTCTTGATTTTCGCAGCATGATCAAGCTGTCAGAAGATCAAATCAAATAAGACTACTTCAGATAGGGTCACAACTTTGTGAAGCTGAAAGATGATTTATGCAATTGGTTCCCAGATAAGATGCTCATACACATACCTCATCAATGGTGGCAAAGAGCTTTCCAGTGAGCTCCTTGAATGGCTTCTTCTCCTCCTTTGGCTTGGCTGCGATGATGGTGTTGAGGTCGTAGCGTAGGTACTCAGCCCTGAGGCGGAGGTCGTTCATGACATAAGGCCATTGCTTCCTGTCTATCAACCCCTTGACGTTCAAAATCTCTTTAGCTGATTCTTTCGCCCTTGCTGCTGCTTGTGCAGGAGTCAGAGGCTGCAAGTAGAATCTCGACTTCAGCGGGAGCTGAAGATCCCGTGCCTCATCGGAGTTCAGAGTCCCAGCTATCATATGGAAGATATATGTTTAGTCAGCGAAGTACATAAGCAACTAGTGCATGAATGCAACTAAGCGCCAGGTGGAAATTGTATGAAGCTTATAACAGAAAAAAAAAAGAAAAAGAAAAACAGAATTGTATGAAACGGTCGATTTGCTACATCTCAGAACCGGCATTAGGATCATAATAACTAATTATTAAGGAAGTTTCCATCGAGTCGTTACTACGAAACCAAATGCATCAACATTCAACAGGAACTTGTCTAGCCAGTTTATATGATGAATTCAGAATAATGATGCAGTCATCCAACTGATTGTTCCACATTTTAGTTTGTCAACGAGTCATTCCTAATGGTTGCAGTTGCACTATTTGTTGGAGTTAGTTAGGTGAAGCCTGATTCTAAGCCTAACTAATTTGTTATTAGATATGGTAGAAAGAATATGAGAGATTGTAATTTCCTTATAACCATAATCTAGGGAGATTTAGTGGATATCATAACTACCTTATTTATTTGATATGGAGTTATGGAGAATCAGGATAAGATATGCAGTTATCCTGGGTTATTACCCAAGACACATATCTGGTAGCGGTTATGCACCATATATTGTGAGGATCTGAGTAATATTTGTAGTGGTGTGATTTGAGATATCTGAATAGAGTGAAACTCTGTGACGGCCGTGGACGTAAGAGACAATCTTTAAATCACGTTAAATCTGTGTGTCTTTCTCTGTGTGTGATTTCTTGCCATTCTTCCACCATATGTTCTTTGATTTCTCCCAGACATCGATATCAATAATAAATTAATATCGAGGATATTTCGCAACATCTCGTATCAGAGCTCTTCGATGAAGGAGTTTGTGGGCAGTGGAAGTGATGGCAACAAACGACGGGAAGGTGAAGATCGAGAAGTTCGATGGTAGAGATTTTGACTTCTGGAAGATGCAGATCGAAGACTATCTGTATCAGAAGAAATTACACGGACCTCTCTCTGGGGAAAAGCCGGAGGTGATGAGCGACGCGGACAGGGCGCTCCTCTACCGACAGGCGCTTGGTGTTATCAGGCTGACGTTGGCGCGGAACGTAGCCTTTAACATTGTGAACGAGAAGACCACGGCGGATTTGATGAATGCATTATCAAACATGTACGAGAAGCCGTCTGCATCAAATAAGATGTATTTGATGAGAAGGTTATTCAATCTGAAGATGTCTGAGGGAGCTTCGGTCGCGGATCACATCAACGAATTTAACATTATCATCACATAATTAAATTCGGTGAATATCACTTTTGATGATGAAGTGAGGGCTTTGATCTTGTTGTCTTCTTTGCCAGAAAGTTGGGGTGCAATTGTAACGGCGATCAGCAGTTCTTTCGGTTCAACGAAGTTGAAGCTCGATGATATTCGAGATCTGATTCTAAACGAAGACGTTCGCAGGAGAGAATCAGGAGAAGTCTCAAGCTCGGCATTGAGTGCAGAGGGCAGGGGAAGAACGCAACAGCGATGACAAAATCAAGGAAAATCAAATGCAAGGCGACGAAGTCAATCTAGATCTGGTGAATTCACATGCTGGAATTGCGAGAAGAAATGTCACCTGATGAAAAATTTCAGAGCACCTAAGAAGAAAACCAATAAGGAGTCGACAAATGCTGCTACAGAAGAAGTCTCAAATGCATTGGTTCTGAGTGTAGACAGTCCGACGGAATCCTGGATTCTGAATTCTGGAGCTTCTTACCATTTTATATCACAAAGGGAGTGTATGAAAGATTACACTACCGGTAACTTTGACAAGGTTTATCTGATTGATGATAAAGCCTTGGACGTTATGGGGAAAGGGAACGTGAAGATTGTCACAGATAATGGGACAACTTGGAAGCGGAAAGATGTTCGACATATACCAAGGTTGAAGAGAAATCTGATCTCGGTTGGACAGCTTGACTAAGAGGGTTACACTACGGTATTTGTAGGTAATACCTGGAAGGTCACCAAAGGAGCTATAGTGATCGCAAGGGGCAGCAAGCTGGAGACTTTGTACAGGTCATCGAACACAAGAATTATTGCAGCAGCTGATTCGAATAACATGTCTGAAGTCTGGCATTGTAGACTTGGACATATGAGTGAAAATGAGATGAAAGTTCTACACAAGATGGGTCGACTACCAGATCTGAAGTCAGTCGATGGTGAACTTTGTGAATGCTGTGTGCTGGAAAAGCAGAGGAAAGTCACCTTCAGCAAAATGCCAAGGATGCCGAAGAGTAGCAAGTTGGAGCTAGTGCACACGGATGTGTGGGGGGCCATCTCCAGTTCCATCCCTCGGCGGGTCACTATATTATGTGACATTTATCGACGATTATTTCAAGAAGGTATGTGTTTATTTTTTGAAAAATAAATCTGATGTGTTCTCTACTTTCAAGAAATGAAAGACACAGGTAGAGAATGAAACTAGTGTCAAGATCAGGTGTTTGCGCTCTGACAATGGTCGTGAGTATGTGAACCATGAGTTTAAAAAGTTCTGCGGGGAACATGACATCAGGATGGAGATGATAGTTTCGAGGATGCCACAACAGAACGGGATTGCTGAACGAATGAATAGGACGCTGAATGAGCGTGCCAGGAGCATGAGGATCCATGCAGGTCTACCGAAGTCATTTTGGGCAATGCAATGAACACAGCGGCATACCTGATCAACCACGGACCATATGTACCATTGGAAAACAAATTACCAGAGGAAGTCTGGAGTGGTAAGGATGTAGATATTTTCCATCTGAGAATTTTCGGTTGTCTATCATATGTGCATATTGATTCTGTATGTAGAGACAAGTTAGATGCTAAGTCTCGGAGGTGTTTCTTTATTGGTTATGGTTCTAATAAGTTTGGATATGGTTTCTGGGATAATGAGAACAGGAAAATTATCCGAGAAAAAAACGTGATGTTCCATGAAAAGATCATGTATAAAAACAAGTGTGTTGCAGAATTTGGTAATGCAGGAGTAGAAGGCAATGCTCAAGTGGAACTTGAGGACATTTCAGATGAAGATATGGTTGGGTTATAGAAGATTGTTCAGCAGGAGCATGAGGTGATACAGGCTGGGCCGCGTACTCCACCCCCTGTCAGAAGATCTACTCGAGAGATAAGACCACCGGTGAAGTACTCTCCTTCTCAAAATTTCATATTACTAACTGATGCTGGTAAATCAAGGTGTTTTAAGAAATTCTTGACGATTAATGATTCGGTCAAGTGGGAGTTAGCAATGTCAAATATAATTGATTCGTTGTATAAGGATAAAACTTGGGTGCTGACAAAATTGCCTAAAGGTGAAAAGGCATTGCACAAGAAGTAGTTGTACAAGATCAAGGAAGAGTTAGGTGGCGGTCACAGAAAATCGAGGTTCGGTGCAACCTCAGTTTCCCTCCAAAGTTAGTTGCAGGGAAGAGCCGTCCAAAATTCGGGCACAGATAGGTGCAACTCAATTTCAAGAGAATCAGTCTCCAAATGAAAAATTGTTAGAGTTAGTTAGGTGGAGCCTGATTCTGGGACTAACTAATTTATTATTAGATATAGTAGAAAGAATTTGAGAGATTGTAATTTCCTTGTAATCATAATCTGGGGAGATTGAGTGATATCATAACTACCTTATTTGTTTGATATGAAATTATGTAAAATATGCAGTTATTACCACGTTAAATCGTGTGTCTTTCACTGTGTGTAATTTCTTGTCATTCTTTCACCATATATTCTTTGATTTCTTCCCGATATCGATATTCAAAAATATTCCGCAACACTATTCATCCCTTTGCTTACCGATTGGATAACAAACAGGCTAACAACATTAGTTCCAAAACCTTTCAACTTATCCATCATGATGAGCAATTAATTGAGTACGCTGTCGTTCACAGTTTAAATAGTTGGAATTACTATACGTAGCAGCCTGTAGTAAAAAGTAACAATGCTGCAAACAGTGTCAGTGAGTCTAATGACAATTACATGAGGTCTGCAGTGACACTTACGGAGTCCACCGGATGGCGGCGGGGGAGGGCCGACCTTGATCGACCTGGCATCAGCAAGCACTGCCTTGGCGAAGGAGCCGCCAATCCCCGCGGCCACGAACCCGAGCACGGCACGGCGGCCGCCCTGAGCAGCCTCTGATCCGTCGATCGGAGCCTGCTGCTGCTGGGCTCTGACGGCAAGCATTCCCGCCCGGCTACCGGCGACTCGGCTGCCCAAGGGCACGGAGAGTCGGTTCGAGCCGCGAACCTGAAGGCTGCCTTCGAGCACTGCCTGAGAGGAGCCGCGCAAGCCAGCCATGGACGCCACAGCTTGAGCCATTAATTGCTCGGTTCTCCTCCTCCTCCTTCTCCCTCCCTGTTCCAAAGCGGTTGTTGTAGCCTGCGGAGGGAGGGAGAGCAGCGCACGGGGTTTTTATGTTGGATTTGATCGGCTAGATTTGCTTACTAGAAGGTTCTTCTGCGGGTTTCGTTTGTGGGATTCCGAGAGCGCAGCGTGCAGGAGCGCGTCGTGCCTTATCATGTTTCTGGATAAGCTGACAGCCACTGGCGGATGGACACTTGTTGCACTTCCATTCATGTGTTGGGTTGCTAGCTGTTGTGGCTCACCGAGCAGAATGTGGGATTGGGTTGCACAGTGCAATTTGCAATGCCTCTTTGCCAATGGAGAGTAAAAAACTAAAAAGGAGAGAAAAATGTCCTCGAGGTCTTGTTTGGCTAAAAAATATTTTAACTGTTGAATTTACTATAACACTTTTCAAAAAGTGTCCTCCCTTATTGAATCCTATAAAATTAATATCCAAACAATGAAACAATAATTTGTATTTTTTTTGTTATAGGAAAATAAGTTGCAGTTTTTTGTTCTTTCTTTAAACATGGCTTCAAAATTCTAAAGGAGGGTTTGGTATGAGTTAGTAAATTGAACACCAAGTTACTTTTCAAAGGAGGAGCAAAAATATGAATGTTTCTATTTTTAAATTCTTACAACTCCACGTAATCTTCAAAATATTTTTTGAATGAAAAGTAAATAGAAAACATCTTATTCTCATTTTAACACTAACATCTTCTCGGGAAGCGTTTGACAATTAAGAGACCCGAAAAACATCTATCGGGTCGGGTATTTGCATTGCAGACCCGGTCCTGACCTGATACCCGATGGGTTTTCAAGTTAAGAGACCCAGTCCCGACCCGGATCTAATCCGAGCCGTTATTTTTTCGATTTTTCGAGTCGGGCCGGGTCGGATCGATCCGGTCCGTACTCGGCCCTATTTCGTCAAACTTGACAAAGAGATGTCCCATTAGAACCTAGGTGAACTAAGCATTTTATCTTGTTTTTTTCTTTATTTTTTTATTTTACGTTTATTTTCCTTTTCAGCTTTTTTTTTCTTTTACAATTTCCTCTCTCTTATTTTTCTGATATAAAATAATTTATTTATTAAATATAAAATAATATTTATAAAGAATTAATTAAATATTATTTATTACTTACCATTTTATCAGTAAAATTAATATTTTGTTAAATATAATTTATTAAAATTTATTATATTTAAATTCTATCAAAATATTTTAATTTTAATTTATATTTTTATTAATTAAAAGTATACATTTATTTATGATATTTATTTTTTATTAAAATGCCTACTAAATTAATCTATCATATCTATTTTTTTCATATCAAATCAACTTTCTGTACCTCATCATTTAGTTCCACTCCATTCAAATATATCTCAAACTAATCTATTAATTTAAATATTCACGTGAAACTCAAAAGAATATAATTCCACTATTCAAATGGTCCCTAAGGTTGTGTTTGGCTCGGCAAAAACTCGGGAACTTTAGTTCTCGAAACTTCATTGACATGACATGAAAATTTCGATGGCGTGTTTGGACAAAGTTCTGATGGTGGCAGGACTTGAAGGTTGACATGATGTATTAGTTCTGATTTGTTCTCGTAGTTGTTTGGTTCAACTGTTGGGAACTTCGAAGTTGAAGACACGACTCTGGTGGATTCTACGAGGAGGAAATGAAGAAAATGGAGCGAGCATGGGATTTGATGTGAATCCGAGGTGTGTTGCGAACTCAAAGTTCTGGCCTCTAGCTAGAACTTTTTTGCGGGAACAAAAATGAACAAATCAAGTTGAACGGAATTAATATCCTGACGGGCACCACTGGAACTCTTCAATGTGTTTGGCAGAACTCACCGTTGTTCTGGTCGTTCGTTCTCGACCAAACATAGCATAAGTGTAATTAGCTTATCCAAGAATGTTTTAAATTCTAAATTTATCATATGTAGGAGAGAGGACAAGTAAGAGTTTCATTGTCAGTTAATTAATTGAAATTTCAGTTAAAAATCAAATTAATTGGAATTTTTATATTATTATATTATTTTGGTAAAAACTTATTATAGTATATGAATTTGTATTTTTTGTTTAATGCACAATATCACTACAAAAAAATGGGCTATTGGCGACGCATGTTAACGTCGCATATTTGGTGACGCTATCGAGACGTCACTAGCACCTTTATGACATCTACCTTGCGTCTCAATAATGAGACGCTATTTTCCTCTCGTTAGTGTCTCATTAGCGTGTTCTTAGCTATTCAAGAAATAGACGCTAAGCATGGCGCAATGGAGACGCTACGTAGACGCTACTATTGTGCACCGCGGAGCGAAAAAGCGCAGGAGAACCTAACGCCGTTCTCGCGTTGACAACACGCGACGCTATGCTCGCGTCTCACTATTTGCAGCTCTAAAGAGACGCTATCTGGCATCACACGTTTGCGCGACGCTATGTAGACGCGGATGTTATTACTTGACAACTATTCTTAGGTTATCTATATTTATATCGCTATTTATTTTATATTTAAACCCTAAACCCTATATATTATATACACTATATGTTAATCAATAAATTAATTAAATATTATATTAGTATTAATATTATATGAGTATTATCAACATATATATGTATTCGTACATGATTACCCATATTATATATATGTATTACATAATTATATATATATATATATTACGTGATAGGAGTGTTCCTAAATATATAATTTGTTACCTACATTATTTATGTTATCTATACATACTAAATATATACTTAATAATGAAATTACGGTGGTTGAATTAAGAGAGTGATTTGCGACAAATTATCCCATTTTAGCGTCACGGTGGAGACTCAATAATATCACTTTCGCGTCTAACTAGAGCCGCAAGTGATGTGGACACCATGGTGACACTATTGGCGTATCTGTAGCGTCACCGAATTGAGACGCCACAAGGTTTTAGACGCTAGTGCGGCGCTACGTGGTTGCTAAAAGTACCTAGCGATTCAATAGCGTCTGTATTGCGCCTCCTTAGTCGTTCGCTTAATCGGGCACATATAGACATATAAATACGCGTATATACTTATACTTATATATAATAAGTACATATATACATATTGTTATCAATTAATCTCACACATATAAATATATACATATATATTCACTTCGAATACGTATACATATAATAACTCGCACATGTATAGATGTATACATACACATATATTTATAATACATATAGAAATACATATATGACAAATTTATAATACTTAATCTCCCACACGTAGACATATACATATGCATATTATATATATATATATATATATATACACAATTTTGTTATAGACACATACACATTTGGATTTATAATTTTATATACATACATGATAGATTGTCGGAAGGAAATAAAATAATTGGAACGGGGCACAATGCGATGAGACGCTATATTGATAAATAAAATTTCATACATACTAAAAATTTGAAAAAGACTTTTAATGAGCATCTCAATGACGTCGTATTTTTGGGACGCTACATATGTGGAGACTCCACTACGATGCTATAGTGTCGCTGCGTTAGCTTAGCGACACATTAGCTTCTCCATAGCGCCGCACTAGTCGAATTTTGATAGAAGCGGCGCCTACATTGCGTCTACGTAACGTCGCATTCTTGGGAGATGCTAAAAATTTACTTAAATTCCTAACCCCTCTTCTTCGTTTTCACTTTTACTATTTTACTCTTCTTCGTTCGACGCCCGTCCTCCGACATCCGACGCCCGACCTCCTCCTCCACTGCGCCGACGTCCTCCTCCGCGGCCCTCCACCTCCTCCTCCACTGCGCCCCTCCGCCTCCACCGCCTCCTCCTCCGACGTCCGCCCTCCGCCTCCTCCTCCTCTACCGCGCCCCTCCGCCTACTCCATCGCCTCCTCCGTCGTGCCCGTCCGCCTCTTCCACCACGCCCCTCCGCCTCCACCGCCGCCTCCTCCTCCACCGCCCTCCGCCATCGTGCCGACGTCCGCCTCCGCCTCCACCTACCGCTTTCCTCCACCGCCGTCCGCCGCCATCCCTCACCGGTTAAGAAGGTACTAGCGCGCCACCATGTACGTTAAGTTAATTATTAATGCATGAAGTTAAATACTACTTAATTACTTGAAAGTTATGAACTAATGCATGTTAAGTTAAACATTACTTGATTGTTTTGCTGTTAAGTTAGTTAGTAATGCATGTTAAGTTAAATACTATTTAATTAATTGAAATTATTGTTGTTAAGTTAGTTACTAAGGATGTACTAAGTTAGTAATGCATGTTAAGTTAAATTATTTTTTTCATAATTCTAGAACCTCTTTTTGATCATATTCTCATAAATTATAGTGGTAAGTATTAGGCGCTCGGTTTGGCCTCTATAGGAAGTGGTAAGTATGTTTACTCTTAAATTATTTTTATGAAAATTATAGTTTTTGAAAGTGTAAGTATTTGATGTTCATAAAGGACGGAAGAACGATGGCAAAGGAAGTCGAAAAAGGCAAGAGTTAATCGTCTTTCGAAGCCCGAGGCCCACATCCACATAGGGGGATCGATACAATTTGACGAGCATCGACAGCGCATGATAATTTACATATAAATTCAATTTATAAAACTTTTGACTTATACTCATGTTATCAAATTTGAAATTTTATTGTAGGAGGAGAAAAAAATAGTCCCGTAGACTTTCGTGTGGTCTATGAGGTCACGCATAAGAGCCGGAAGACAAATGACCTAGTCACGCCCACTGCTCGTAGGTTTCTGGTAAGTCTCATGACATGATCATTTGGTTGTTGCCGTTAGTGCACTATTTTTGAAATACAGAATGTTTAAATTTTATAGGATGATTATAATGCGAAAATGGCTGAAAAGTATGGAGATGATCCGAGTACTCAGCCACCAGGTAATATTTCTTCGTTGGTTTTGTCACATTTTTAATTTGTGTTTCTTGATATATAATTTATATATTATATGATTGTATGAATTTTCTATTTCGTAGAGGACCCTGTTATTTGGGAGGAGGTGGCCGATATGACACGAGGGGGGTACTTGCGTGGCCACGGCACAACCACTCAGATACATAGGAGGATTGGAGGATATGCAAATGGTCCATCTACTGCGAGCTCATCCGCTGCACCTGATGTGACACAGCTATCACAACAACTATCACAGTAGTTATCGGAGCAGATATCGCGGCAGGTGTCGGAGCAGTTGTCATTGGCTCCGCTATTGCAGGCGATTCAGGGATTGATCCCAACGCAGAATCCATCCCCGGAAGGCCATGGACCGAGTACGTCTGGGTCGAATGTCCGGAATGATAACAATAACTCCCAAACCTAGGATAGAAACAACCCATGAATACAAACAATGCTTTTGTTACTTATAGATTTAGATATACATATAGTTTATTAGTTTAATTTATTACTTTTTGTATTCTTATGTTAAATATTATGCATGTAATGCTCTTATATTGCATGTGATGCTCTTATACTGTCTGTGATGCTTTTATATTGCATGTGATGAATATTAATGTATTTTTATATGCATTATATAATTGTATGGCATGGGAAGGAGAAAAATGATGATTGAATGGGTAAAAAAATATGAAATTAGCGACTCCATAGCGTCCCATTCGCGTCGCAAAGACTATCGATGCCGAGTTAAATATATCATCCTTAGCGCCATAGTCGCGTCTCGTTGGCGACGCGTACACCATCATATTGCGTCACTTCAGCGCCTTCCTAGCGCCTAAAGTAGCGACTCATGAGCGCCGAAATCGCGTCTCATATCTAGCGCCCCTTGCACGTCGACTTAGTGACGCATGTCTTCTACGCATAGCCGTAAACCGCACGTCTTAATAACATCGAGATAGCGTCAACTCGTGGCGCTAGTATCGTCTCATTTACTTTGACTCCATTGCGACGCTAGTAGCCACCGATATGTAGCGTCTCATTATTGTGGCGCTAGCTAGACGCGAATGAGACACTCTTCACCACGGAGACGTAATAGCGTCACCCTAGCGTCGCTTATCTTAGGTCGCTAATCGCCCATTTTCTTGTAGTGTATGTTTATTAAAAAAACTCGAGTGATATATTTATTCGATAGAATATATTTTTCACTTATTACTAGTTGGTACGAGCTCAGGATCTTGTATTTACTCCACCCAATCATTGAATAAATTATTAGCACAATCTTCTACTCCAAGTGATTTGCTTAGTTAAGGGTACATGACCAAGGGTGAAATAAATACTTCATATAGGCTCAAAAATTCAAAATATTAACAACATAAATTATTTCATTAATTTAATTAGTTGACAAAAATATGATTAGATTAATAGTAGGAATCAAAATTTGAATCTGCATTTAACTACAAATTTATCTTATAAAAGACTCTCAATAAAAAATTATATTAAATATTTCATATTTAAAATATTCAGAAAATAAAATAATATTCTTTATATATTTAAATAGGAAATTTTCCATAAAGTTATAATTGATTATGATTTTTTTGCGTAGTTTTTAATGGCTAACTTGAAAAATAATTAGCTTATTTCGAAATTGATATTCAGATGCTTACAATGCTGATTGGTGGATAGTATTAACTAAAAAATAAATTGTATATGCTACTATCTGGTTAATTAGTAACTAAAAAAATAATTTATCTACTCCATATCTTATAACTAACTAAAATATTAATTTATATACGCTAATTTCATAGTTAATTAAATTGAAAATTAAGATATAAGAATAATATTTAATTATTTAAATTCAAAAATTGAGAAATTAAAAGAACATAAAAGTATAGTTGCACAAAGGAAAAAAGAATAAAATATTGTAAAAAGGTTTAGGAAAAAATATTAGAGTACTAATATAGTAGTTGGCCTTTATTATTTTATGTCAATGAGTTGTATGTGAAATCTACATGTATTTGGTATTATGGCATAGTCCATGGACGCCTTATTGTGTCATCTAATGTACGTTTGATATTATTGAACTTTCGCACTACATACTCGTATTTATGGACCTCTATCTATTCAGCTTCTGTATTTATGTCATAAAAGTTGTATATTTTATTCTTCTAAGTCTTCCACTTATGTGGCATGTACCCTTCTTGACGATCTGGTCAACGAAATGGTCAATATGAGAAAGAAAAATAGAGCTCCGAGAGGAGATCTTGTTACGTGACAGGGGCAAATTTCGAGACGTTCATGGCTTCGTTGATAAACGATACATTGATAATTGCTAAATGGATATTTTACTCATGCCTACATGTTTCATCTAATTGAATGATAATGTGCGTGTTAAAAATCTACACATGATTTTTATATATTGTTCATTATGTGACTTTACATATTAAGTGTTATGTTCATTGGAATTTTTTCCTATTTTTGAATCCACATAGGATGAATAGATGGTGATTAAAAATGTTATGCCTCTTATGATAATAGACTTGCACATGACTATGAACTTGAAATATAGTTTATACCCAGTAGTTAAAAAATTAGTAAAAATGATAGGTGTATAAATGTTGGCTCATAATTCACTGGTTTATAGTTCACTTTGGTGTTTATTCGCGTCTTAAAAAGAGATGCTACTTCGTAAGGGATGAGCACGATTCATGAAACAAAAGTATCAATCTCATGCGTTAAACTTTAGGACGATGTACAAAAAATAACAAAAGAGCACTCATTGTTTGAATCCCAGGTACAAATAACAAATGTCATGTTTCTAAACCCAAAAGTCGCCATTCCGTAGAGAATTTTAGAGTCTCTTCTTCTTTGTTCATTTCAAAGCTAAAGAGCTTTTGGAAGCCTTGCCAATGAGACCATATTCGTGTATTAGTTTGATTGACACAGGGCTGTCACACCTGCAAAAGTTCTCAGCATGAATTACAGAACTCGGTCACTATGTCCTGCAGTAATATTACGAGGCCTATACCATTTTATCCATCACTTCCTTCAGAATGACTGCTGTGTCTGAGTAGCATGATTTTGCCACCGGATCATCTCGCTTCCTTACGGCCTCCTCGAGCTGTCCATCGATGAACATTAATATATAATATATTAGAACTCTGGTACTAAAACATCATAATGCAACTTAGCCTGAGCGACATGAGTATGTTCCCAACTTATATGCCATGTTATGAGACCCTCGCAGACAATTGTGTGCAGATATTACGCGTTATTACCTTCTCAACACTGTCAAACAAACGATTGGCAAGATCGGTGAGTGGCTGCTTCTGCTCAGCAGGAGCTGCGGTGATGACCTTGTCGAAATCGAAGTACATGACTGTTGATTTCAGGCAAAGGTACTTCCTCACGTAGCTCCAAGCATCCTGCTCCAACAGGTCCGCCAGTGCCAACAGATCAAACGCATAATGGTTGAGCCTGTAAATGCTCCCCTCAGTGCCTATATTTGCCATGTATATGCCGTTTCTCAGGAATGACCTTGTGCCCGTCTCTTTATTTGCTATGTCTGCAGCAGAGGAATCAAGAAAAAAAAAAAATCCAAACATTATGGCTTGACAGGCTTGTATGATACATCTCCTAATCTGCTATGTATGCAGGAAAAAAATTTTGACAGGGAGGGAAAATAGAACTGACGCACAGGGCATACTGCATAATTGGTTGAACATCTTACCATTACTGACTGTTGGAACTGGCAATGGACCAGTTAGCCATAAGCCGTTTCCTTCCTCTTCGGCGCGCAAAGATCCGATTCCAAACTGCTGAAAGATAGCGGCCATGGCAATGCCTATAGAAGCTCTCCTAGAAACAGAGGCTGTGGAAGATTGGACTTCCATGGCCTCCCTAGTAGTACTGCTTGAGCATGCAGTAACTCCCCGTGGCCTATTTATTTGCCTGGAGTCCTTCACCGTCATGGGTCTGGCCACAAAGATTTGAGAAGCGCCATGGAGATTTGCAAGTGCCGCAGCCATGGCCTCAAGTATGTGAGAGGATGAGCAAGAAGTGGTGTGTCTGAAAGCTTACATTGTACCATGGAGATGCCAGTTTTGTTATCAGTTTCAGCAGGCCATCGGCCACCACCCAAAAGGAATCCAAATGAAGAGAGGTGCAAGGGCGGTTTGGTACTTTTCTCCAGGTGTATATATTTATTTATTTTTCGATTTGCTTATTAGATTTGGACCATAAGATTCAGAAGTTGTGCGGCACGTCCCGTTGGATTAAGTGATGTTACAAGGTCTCCCTCCCCTCAAATCCGCCGTCATTAAGCTCCAAAACAAGCTCCTCCCATCGGCTCTTGCAAACTTCCACTCTCTTGAGCCATCGAACAAACACCTTCTCACGTCTCTCGAATGCGGCCGCCTTCTTCAGGCCTTCACCAATTCCAAGTCCTTGGAGCGAGGTCGACGGCTCCATGCTCACGTCATCACCTCCGGCGTCCTCGTCGACAACACCTATCTCACCACCAAGCTCAGCGCCCTGTACGCCGCCTGTGGGTGCATGGCCGAAGCCCGCACGCTCTTCGACGCCGTCACCCCCAGGAACCAGTACCTGTGGAACGTTATGGTCAGAGGTTACGCGTGCAGCGGGCTTCCGCTGGAGGCACTCGATTTGTATCGCGAAATGTTTAAATCGGGCGGACGGGCGGATAATTTCTCCTATCCGTTCGTTCTGATGGCTTGCGGCGATCTTTTGCACTTTGAATTTGGTAAGAGGATGCACGCGAAAGTGATTCTGGGTGGATACGAATCGGACGTGTATGTAGGAAATTCGACGCTTTCGATGTATTGTAAACATGGGCACATGGAGATTGCTCGTAGGGTTTTCGATAGAATGTTGAAGAAAGATGCAACTTCTTGGAATACAATGATTTCAGGTTATGCAAGGAATGGCGAATCATGGATGTCTCTATCTCTCTTTGCTGATGTTGTTACGCAGAATAAGGAGAGACCCGATCCAGTTATGCTTCTTAGTGTGTTGCCTGCTTGTGCTGACTTGATGGCATTGAAGCCAGGGAAGGAGATTCATGCATATGTGTTACGTCGTGATTTGGAATTGGATGGCATTCTATGCAATGCAATAATTGATGTTTATGCGAAATCTGGGTTCATATTTGGTGCAAGGAAGTTGTTTGAGAAAATGGGTAAAAGAGATGCTATTTCTTGGAACTCACTGATTTCTGCATGTGCTCGTCATGGTTATCCGGTTGAGAGTTTAGGTTTGTTTTACCAAATGAACACAGCAGGTGTGAGTCCTGACTCCATAACTCTTGTAGCAGTGCTTGGAGCTTGTGATCAGATTGCAGTCTTAGAATATGGAAGGGCTATCCATTGTTTTATTATTAGAAAAGGACTTGATGTAGGGGTCATAATGGGAACCACACTCATAGACATGTATGCCAAATGTGGAAATCTGATGTGTTCGTGTCAAGTCTTCGATGAGATGCCAACTAAAAATCTTGTTTCCTGGAGTGCAATGATTTCGGGATATGGACTTCATGGAAGAGGAAGGGAGGCGGTTGACTGTTTCAAAGAGATGAAGAAGGAATGTATAAGGCCAGATAAAGTCACCTTTACCTCTGTGTTATCAGCATGTAGCCATGCAGGACTAGTTGATGAGGGTAAGGATATTTTCTATCAATTGCGTAGTGAGTCTTATTTAGAACCTAGCATTGAGCATTATTCATGTATGGTAGATCTTCTAGGAAGGGCTGGCCATTTGGATGAAGCTTACAAACTCATTATTAGTTTGGAAATTACACCTAATGTTGATGTCTGGGCAGCACTGCTTTCTGCTTGCTGCATTCAACGTAATGTTGAACTAGCAGAAATTGCTGCTCATAATATTTTCAATCTTCAACCGAGAGGGATTGGGCCTTATGTTTCTCTCTCAAACATGTATGCTGTAGAGAAAAGGTGGAATGATGTCGAGAGGGTCAGAGCTGCAGCAAAGGCGAATGGACTAAGAAAGCTGCCAGGATGCAGCTTTGTAGAGTTAGATGCAGAAATACATAGGTTTTTGGTGGGAGATAAGTCACATGCACAATCAGAATCCATATATGCCAAATTGGAGGAATTGAAGCAGTTACTAAAGAAAGCTGGCCATGTCTCAGATACGAGTAGCATATTCTATGAAGTTGAAGAAGATGCCAAGGAAAAGATGCTTTGGGATCACAGCGAAAGGTTGGCCATTGCATTTTCTTTGTTAAACATATGCGCAGGAAAGACAATTAGGATAAGGAAAAATCTTAGGACATGTAATGACTGTCATACAGTAGCAAAACTTATATCTAAACTTGTAGGCCGTGAAATTATTATAAGAGATGCCCATCGATTTCACCACTTCCTGGATGGATCTTGTTCTTGTGGTGATTACTGGTGAATTTGATTACTTTTAAGAAATTGACTTCCACTGACCTCATTAATCCTTTACCTCCTACCCAAGTCCCCAGCCAGTCAAGCCCATTTGCTCCACTGGAAGTCTCACATCTTGGCACAGGTAAAGATCAAAACATCGATGGCATGCTTCTGTAACCATCATAGTTGTTCAAATTATAAAGCAATCTGCAGTTCCGCATGCTCCATGGTTATTGGCAATTGTACGTATTTTGGTTGGAAATATGAGGAGGCAGTATGTTGCTTCTATTCTGGGAAAACATGAAGACGCACTTTGGCTGCAAACTTCACACTGCATCGTAGGGAACCCACGTAGCTGCATCAAGTGTCTTTGCCTCATGTATCAAGTAAGAAAGAACTTTCCTTCTTCTGTATGTTAAGATTCATTTTTGTGTAAAAACAGTTTTGCTGATCCTTGTTTGTCAGTTCACAAATCATCAGGAAAGTTCCATTGAGGATTAACGAATTTCTTTACAGACCCTTTTTTTAAGTGCATTACAACCCTTTTGAACTCCTTTTCATATCTGTATTATTGTAGTACAGCAGAAAGATTTTTGTTTCAACAATTTCAAAGCGGCCTATATGGTGTGGTTGAAGGATAACTTCACATATAAGAACAAATAATAAGCAGTTCTTGTGATTGAAGTAATCTTTATGGTTGAAGTATAATGTAACTGTTTTAGTTGAAACAACTTTTATGGTTGAAGTTAATTGTTAAAAAGTTAAAGAATAAATAAAAGCAATCATTGTGATTGAAACAATTTTATGATTGAAGAATAAAAATAGATAATTGATTGAAAAAGATAATTGAATTACAGTCCTCGTAATTGAAGTAAGATAAAAGATATTGATTACAACTTTTATGGTTGATGTTAAAGATAATAAAATTGTTATTGATTGAGACCTTTATGATCGAAGGAGGCTTTTGTGATCGATGGAGGTCTATTGTGGTCGATGAAGATCATTATGGTCGATGAATGTTTTCTTATTGAATTGATAATCAAATTGAATTGCGTCCTAGTGACTGATTGTTAATTAAATTATGTTCTATTGGTTGATTGATAATTGAATTGTTCCATAATGGTTGATGGACGTTACACCTTAGTAGATGATGGATAATTGAATTGATGAATTGTTGATAGAATTAATAATTGATGAATTGTTGATTATGATTTTCATTGACCTTTGACCAATTGGATTGATTGCAGCCTATATGGTTGGTGCTTTAGTTGATGGAATTGTTATTGTCAGCTTATATGATTGATGATAAAGGATGATAGAATTATTGATTTCAGTCAATTGATTTTTGTGGCTGATGGATAATGCATATTGATAATTGAAGAATAAGATTTGAGATTGCTTATCGTTATGCATATAATTATTGTTATCGACATGGTTCGTATTGTTTAGTGTTAATAGGTGATCCTAAGGACGGAATTTGCCCTTGGATCTGTACAACGGATCGTGATGACGATGGTGAGACAATTGGTGGTTCCTCTGACGGGTGACTCTGACGGGTGATATGCACATTGGATGTAGCCGTTGATAGGGTCTCATATTTAATAATTGTAGGTCCATAATTCAACGGTTGCTAGATATTGTATAAATAACTTTCGTATATTATAAGTATTATTATAGTTAAGTCTTAAGTCAGTATGACTGGTTCAAAGAAAAAAATTAAGATATAGAATTGAGTGAAATCGTCGAAATAATTTTTTGGACAAACAAAGAAAAAAAATCTCGTAACATCACAAATTCAATTGGCTAATGTATTGAATTTGAAAAGTTAGAATCAAATCCTGGAGTTGGTACTGTTGGAAGAAGTTCAAGTCTATGTTTTTTCATCTTGAACTTGATTATTAGATTTAGCAGCCTTCAAGATACATCATTAAAATAACAATCCAATTATTTTATTTTATTTTATTTTTTGAATTATTTCTTCTATTGATTCTCTTCCAATTGGTTGGATCGTAAGTGCAATGATTTACTTCATGGACGAAGTCTTTGGTTCAAGTTTAGGATGGCCCAGCTACGCAATAGAAGAAGCATCCGACGATTTCATGCATACTCCACTTGGCCCGGGGGATATAGCTCGGTTGGTAGAGCTCCGCTCTTGCAATTGGGTCGTGATTACGGGTTGAATGTCTAATTGTCCAGGCGGTATCTTGCAAATCAAGTTCTACATATCCTTCTCCACGAAATATCCATTTAGTATAAGTGGTATCTATCCCTTTCATAATTGAATGATCTCTAACGACATTTTTTGGTTGGAAATACACATTCAAATAATATCGACATGGACAACGGATATTGCACTTAGCTTTCAAATGAAAATCTACAAGATTCATAAAAGAGTAAACACCAAAGAGGTATTCAATAGAAAATTTATCATGAAGGTTCATTCAACTCTTATCTAAATTATTGATGTTATCCATCTAAAGCTACCTACATAATAAAAAAAGAACTAAGTTCAAGAAATAAATTTAAATCTTTGTTAAAAATAGGGACAAACTTATAAAAAATTGAAAATGGTTCAGGTATAATTAGCCGACCCCACCTAGTGGGATAAGACTTTGTTGTTGTTGTTGGTTCAGGTATAATTAATCAGAGCAAAAAATAAACATTTAGAATTTTTATGTATACATGTACAGAGCAAAAAGTAAAGCAACCATCATAGGCTTATATCATTAATCAAAGATACTAAGCTAAAATATATAATTAGATATCCAGCCAATGATGGTTACATTTGGCATCCATCATCTAATTCTCACAAAAAGACATGTAGCAACTAAGGGGGCTCTCTTCTTTCTTTTTTATTTTGGGTTGCTCTTCTCTTCTCTCAGGGACATGCTACATATCAAGCAGAGAGGTTTCCATTTTGCCAAACTGCAACTTGAGGCTTCTTGCTGAACTGTGTGAGAATTTTGTAGGTTCATTTGATGGAAGGCAAATGACTCAGCATAGTTTGATCATATGAACCCATGCACGATTTCGACCTTGGTTCTCGTTGGTTATGTAGGGACTGTTTGGCAACTGAACCAAGCGTCTGGTTCCGCTTGGTTTTAATTCGTTTCGCCAAATGACAAGACGTTTGGCGGAACCCGAAATGGAACAGAATTAAAAAAAAAGGGTCATGTGACTCCTTTTTCCCTTTCTTGGTTCCACCATTTTGGTGGAACCAGGTACTGTAGCAAGTTTTGGCTTTTTTTTTTTTGAAGTTGACGTGTTGCTTTTTTTTTCAATTTCATTTATTCTTTTTTACTTTTTCTTTTTTTTTTTCTCACACACACATGTAACTTATAAAATAAATTATTTATTATAACATATTAATATAATATTATTTTTTTACTTGTTATTTCATTAAATTTTTTTATTATTTTACTATATATAATTTATTAAAAATTTAATTTCTTGATATTTAAGTAATATAGTTTTTTACGAAATTTTTTTGAACAAATTTTTTAATTTTTACTTTTATTTTTATTTATTAATAATATTTTAAATTTTATTAAAATTTCAAAACCCACCAAAAATTAATTCATCACATCTACTTTTTCCTATCACATCAACTATCTTATTCCTCATCATCAAATTTCACTTCATCCAAACACAACTAGAACTACGGAAACTTGATGGAATGTCTGGTTTCTGTTGCCAAACAGCCCCGTAATGTTTACTGTTTAGACAAAAGAAAAGTTATCGGAATCCGAGAACTCAGGATTAGATTTAATTTTGACCTTGGGTTCTTGCAATGGCTTTTGTTCCTTTTACAAGGATCATTACC
Organism: Pontederia crassipes; assembly: GCA_030549335.1. NCBI lineage: Eukaryota > Viridiplantae > Streptophyta > Magnoliopsida > Commelinales > Pontederiaceae > Pontederia > Pontederia crassipes. The sequence goes on along the minus strand of CM060189.1, from coordinate 24,429,366 downwards.
TCCAACCCAGAATCCTTTATTTTCACCATATGCTCTCTCTCTCTCCCCTCTCCATGCCTCTCTTCTCCCTCCGCTTCACTCGTCCCTCTCCCATCCCTCGTGATGCAAAAACATGATGGTATGAAGCAAACAACCTTCCAGAACTTTTATTAATGAAAACCAAATGTTCTAAAGAATATAACTTTTGTTAATTCTCAACTAAATAATACTGTGATGGTGGTTATATTTGTGAGAGAAATGACAGAAAGAAATTTTATAGAGCTTTTATACACCGTGCAAATCATCTCAGCACGAAAATACTCTTTGAGGTTGGAGCAAAGTTGTCAGAACCAGATTGTAGATTGATCTGAAAACATTTTTGGTTCAGGTTCAATTGGTTAAATTGGACGATTGAACCGGTGCCATGATAACAAAAATATAATATAATTATTATTAAAGTCATTATAATACAATAATATTAATTAAAATGTTTTAATAATATTACGGTTAAGACAATGCCTTTTTTAGTCACAAACTATAGTGTTATCTACAAGTTCAACTTATTTTTTACATTAACCAATTTTTTGGTAACTATTTAAGCTGCTTATTTAGATTTATCACCCCTAAATTTGGATACAAGTAACATATTAACTTCAAAGGTATTGAAGAACCAAACATAAAAGATTGATCTAATGTTTATCTTAGTGAAAAAGGTTAGTAACATTTTTTAATGAAATTAGTAAATTACTAATTTTTTTACACAACACACACATATATAATGAAATAAAATATTTCTTAAAAATAACCAAAGTTACCGATCTCAATAAGTTTTTTATAAGTATTTTATTATTGAAATTTATTTAAATAAATAGCTACGAGTTTGAACATAAATATTAATATTAATAATAATTAGTTAATTATGATACAATTAATTTACTTATTTTTTTTAAAAAAGTAGTCCTTCCCCTAATTATTTTTTTATGATATTTGTTCTCGTTCCGAAACCTAATTTTGAGGCCGTGTTTAACGGAACAAGACGCGATTTTCACTCGATTACACAAACAAACGAGCCATCGGGTCTTACAACTTTGATCGAAATCCACACAAAATTGTTAAATAGATTCTTTAACCGTCTTAAATTTTACTTCTTTTAGAATAATCTTATTATTTAACTTTGACTGATATTTAAAATATTATATAATATAAAGAAAAAATAATTTTTAAAGGAGCGTATTAATACTTTTGAAGTGGAAATAAGAAAATTATTGGTAAATGCATGAATCATAATAATTAATAACTATTGCAAGGAAACAATAATCTCAGAAAATGTTTGTGATAGAATTTGTATAATTTTAAGGCTTACGAAATTTTAATACATTTTTAAAACGACAATATTTTTTTCCTCAAAATCAGATAAAAAGTAGTTGTTGAAAAAAAAACTTATTTGTTTTGTTATTTTGATATTGTAACAGAAACTAAGTTAAAGTCCATATATTATTATTTTGTACAGGAAAGAGATTTTGCCCTTTTAACAATGGAAATATATTTTCTTAAACTTATAATACAATTTTCTTACCAGTTAAAAATTCATTTTATTAAACAAAAATATAAATAAATTATCGACTATGAAAACAAATTCCTCGCATGGAAAGGATAATAAAGCAGAACAACTCGGACACTGCCTGCTCGCTGTCTTTCGCCCTGAGCTTGGAGGTTTTATTAATGGCCACCAATCTCCAAACCTTCCTTCCAAAGACCATTCGCCTCCCGCCTCCCATCCCTACGTCCAAGACTCTGCTTCCCTCCATTCCACTCCCGAGAACAGCCATCAATTTGCCCCTCCAGAATGCATCAAGAACCCTCCTCACCTCGTGCTCCTCCTCCCTCCCACCCTCCGGCCAAGAGCGCGACGACTACTACAAGCCGCCGTCTACGAGGGAAGAGGCCATCTCCCAGGCCAAGCACTGCCTCTCCGCCACCCTGCAGAAGCCCCTTAACAATCCGGCGCCCCTCGCCGCCCGCAAGGTGAAGAAGCTGCGGCAGCCTCGGTACCGGGTCGAGATACCGGTCGTCGACGACTCGCCGGCCTCGATCGGCCGCCTCGCGGCCGACGTCTTCGGAAGCCTTCCCGTCAAGAAGAAGGGCGCGAGGCCGAGCACGCTCGTCCTCTGGGCGACTCCCGCGCTCGCGGAGTCGGCGCGCGACGCCTTCAAAGGCGCCAAATCGGTGGTGAACTCGGACCTGGCCGCTGTAACATCGGATTCGTTGGCCTCGGCCGATTTAACCGTCTTTTCAGCGCCTGAGTCGTCTCAGTTGGAGGGCATTAAAACTTTGGCCGACGCCTTGTACCCGAAGCCGGTCGTGCTGTTCAACCCCAAGTGGGGATTCGATGAGGAGAAGGACTTCGCAGGGGACATGGGCAGCTTCTTGGGCTCCTTCGATGTGGTGTACTCCTTCATGGGGTTGGAGGTCAGAGGGGTGCTGAACAAGAGGAGGGGCGTGGTGCTGAGGTCTGCCAGGGACGGCGTGATGAGCGGGGAGGCGTGGGTCGTCATGGTGGAGGAGGATGGCAACAAGGCAGGAGAGCTTAAGGTCGTGTCCCGGTTCAAGCGGAGGCCGTCCATCGCCGAGGTCGAGAGCGTTCTGTACAACCTGATGGCTGCCAATTCGCCGGTGACCAAGTCTGTCAAGTTCCTCGGCGATTTGGTTTCCAATGTGACGGGCAGGAAGCAGAAGAAGTGAGTCAGCTTGGCCTTCAGAGGTATTTGATAATTCTTGTAAATTTTGTTCTTGCGGATTTCTGTCTTCAGGGAAGAAGTGAGTCTGCTCTTGTCTAAATGGATCAGTGGCATATGAAAAGTTCGAACTCGGGTAAATTGGTAAACTGAATTGTTTTGTTCTGCTTATTCAGTTTAATGCTAAGGTCCATGACATCCATTTGAGGTAACTTAGAGACCAATATATCCATCTAACTGAGATGTCAACGGTGAAATTCTGTTTGAAGAAGATTGTACTCTCAATACGTTGAAACAAAGAGAAAGCATCCATTAACGAAATATGATCATATCAGAAATGTGTTAAAAAATTCCACTGCTGGGTACTGCCTAAACTCAATGTGTTAAAAAAAAACAATCAGATTCCAGATATCGTGAATGATATTATTGTTTATCCAAGAGCAACTTATTGTTCTTTCTATGATTTGGATTAATCATGCAGATTACAGAGTCCAATTTGCACCACAGTTTGGGCAGGTTTATAAAACTTTTATTCTGATGCATGTTCGTTCCATAAGCTAGTGGACCAGTCGGATCAGTCCCTTATCCAGTCAAGACTGGATTCATTATATGTCTATTATGACCATCTTTCTTTGGAAAACTCATTATCAACATTGTACAAACTGAGACAATGACTATTCTTGATGAATTTGATTAAGAAATTATAAACATCTAACTTTTGATTATAGGGTTATTCCTCGAAGGATGTACATATGGCTCAATATCCTACTTACCATTTAGATAGGTAGTTCTCGTACCAAGATCACTTGAGATTTGTCGATGAACATTATCGGGTTTTATATTTGTGCCTTTCTTTAATCTTGATTAATTCATGTTATAAAGGTTTAACCTTTGAATATAGCATGTACCCCCAGAAGGGTGTACATTACATGTCTCAAATAATCTATTTATCATTTAGTATGGTAACCATTTTGTTTGCCCGTTATATAAGTTCAGACTAGATGGGCATTTCTTATACCAAGACCACTTAAGATTTGTCTTTTCGTTTAAAAAAAAAAAGATTTGTCTTTGAACATTACCGGAATTCATAAGTTGTGCCTTTCTTTAATCTTGATTCTTGTTACAAATTAAGGTTTAACTCATTGGAACCAAATTCTATTTTTGTCTATATAATTTAACAATGAGTGAATTATGTCATAAGCTAGAACATTAAGTACCCTCCCAGATGAATTATACTAGCTCAATATTAGGAGTTTTAATTCTTTTTGCATCTTAAGTTATCTTATTTAGTAATTACAAAAAATATATTAACATATGTTAAAAAATATAAATAATAATAACCTTGAATTGAGGATTTAACATCAAAGAGACCCAAATATTGCAAAGATCAACAGAGAGATTCATTTCTCACTCAAACACCAGTGATGATATTGGGGAATCTTAATTAAAGAACAGCCTCCAAATGTAACGTGCTAAGACTGCACAAAATGTGTAGTGCAAAGCAAATCAAAAGTGTTTAAGAAAAGAATTATTCGTCTTTTCTTGTTTTTTTTTTCTATTAGTATTAGGCAACATTGCAATATTCATAATTTAATACCAGCGGACTGCGCTCACTATCTGCCTTCCATCTCAGTGATTGTGACATCATTGTTAGAGATTTCCCGGGACTTCACTTTTGTGTTGTCGTTGGACCGGGCATTCCCCGGCACACTGTGTTCCGACGCGGATACCTGGCTATCCGACTCCGTCATTGCCCTGCTGTGCAGGATGAAAGCGGGCGGAGAAGGACTCGGAAGGGCCACGGAGTTGCTGCTGAGCATCAGAACCACCGTCGTCATGTTGGGTCTCTCCGCCGGATCTTCTTGCACACACAAAAGTCCGATATGGATGCATCTGATCACTTCCTGCGACTGGTATTGATCAAGCAGTGTTTGGTCCACGATCTCTAATGCCCTGCCTTGATTCCAGGTTTGCCACACCTGACGAGCACACATATATTAATTTGAATTAAGATGAGAAAAATGAGCGGCCAAAATAATGAAATCAGATATAAATTATCTGATGATAGATTATATGCGAGCTGGAGTTAACGAAAAGAGAAAGAAAAGCATGCTTACATAGCTGAGAAGGTTTGCAGACAACCCAGAGTACCCATCATATCCACTATTCCTTCGTCCGGACACAATCTCCAGAACTAGTACTCCGTAACTAAAGACGTCTGATTTTACTGAAAAGACGCCATGCATTGCATACTCCGGCGCCATGTATCCACTGTCAGGAATCAATAGTTTGATAAGATATTTATGTTTTTAGTTATTAACTAGTTATAGTATACATGCGATATTCTGATATTATGCGTACTATGTCCCAGCTATTCTGCTAGTGTTTCTCTGTGTCTCGTCCATGTCGAAGAGCTTTGCGAGACCAAAGTCTGAAATCTTTGGCATCATGTCTTGGTCCAACAAGATATTGCTAGCTTTCATGTCTCGATGGACTATCCTGAGTCGCGAATCTTCGTGCAGGTACAAAAGTCCCCGGGCGATGCCTTCGACGATCTTGTACCGCTTTGTCCAGTTCAACTCCCCACTCCTGGTTGGATCTATCAGCACCAAATAACGTGTGTAATTAATTAATCATCAAAACTGATTCGAGCTTTAATAACACTAGACAGGGAACATGCACGATTAGTGTGAAACTTCAACATCATCCACCATACATAATGTCATAATCTAAACACCAATTAGGATTTGTGGAAGACGAGTATGAATGCATGTAACAGAAAAATCTAAAGCGTTGTGTGGAGGTCAACAAGATGTGATGGGTCCATACCAAATAGAACTTTGTCAAGACTCCTGTTAGGAAGAAACTCATAAACGAGTAGCTTCTCCTCCTCTTCCAAGCAATATCCCATTAATCTCACCAGGTTCTTGTGCTGAAGATTGACCACGAGGGCCACCTCATTCTTCAGCTCCACCAGTCCTTGTCCAGAGCTCCTAGACAGTCTTTTCACTGCAATTAGCCCTCCATCTCGCAGTTTTCCCTACAAAAGAAAGTCAAATAAAAATATTACTTGTTAGGTTAAATAATGCATCAAACAAACACGCACACATAAAAGTATACATATATGGGCAGCAAACGTGTGATGGTAATATTTGTTTATGTAATAAATACCTTGTAGACAGGCCCAAAGCCACCTTCGCCAAGCTTGTTGGCTTCAGAGAAGTTGTTGGTAGCAGCTTTCAGCATGTCCAAGTTGAACATGGAGAAATCCGTGCTTTCAGTGTCCCTATTTTCTCCCCCGGCAACTGCTCGAATAAAAAAACTAATTAGGAAATGTTCAATTTACCTTAACTTAGGAAAAGCATGTGCTCGACAAAAAGCTAATTTTGTATCAGTAGGCACATATATCCAGAGTTCCAAATTAAATGATGCTTTTAATTGATAGGGACTTACTAACTCCATAATTTCGTTGCTTCCTTCTTCTGTAGAGGCATAGGAAAATGGCAATCACGAGCAGAAGCGCAGCAGCAGCTGCAACAGGGATGGCAATCACAATGGCTGTCTTACTATTGCTACTTTTACCTGCACCAGTTAAAAGCGAAGATTCATCATGGGCTATTTATTATTTGCAAGTGATAGGACTTTATACATCCTGCAGAATTTTATTCTATTTTTTTTCATAAAAAATATGATTAACCATAGTTGTTAGTGTTTTAATTACAGAACACACAAACAAGACTTTGTTCTGATTCGATGTCGTTCTAGTGCTCAATGACTTTCACATAAGAAAAGTAATTCATTTGAATTTCACATAATTAAGATTTCCATTCTCGCACGCTCGGTACGTCAATATTGACCGATGACAACGATGAAACAAAATAAGTAAAAACGGCCGACAACGGAAAACTAAAAACAATTGTTTTTTCATGGCCTTCTTCCGACCCACGACACTTACGATAGAAGAAGAATAAGAAGAATAAAATGGTTCCCACCATGCCCGATATCCGCGTGGAGTCGTCGTTGGTGAAGGATGACCTCGGGATGGCCTGTTAGGTTCAACGGGAAGGATGATGGATGACGATGCGGATGGCTCAGCTTTGTAATAAAATGCTGACCACCTCACGCCCATTAATCACTAAGCTTTGTAATAACTAGTTAGTTGCATCAAATTATTGCACAAATGTAGCCAACCAGCATTTATAAGATTATTTTTTCTGATATATAAATATATATACACACGCTGCTTGATCCAATTTCATGAAGTTCAACTCATCATCAATTGAATTAAATATGTATTAATTCGAAGAATTAAATCCTCAATAACGAGTTTATAATCGTCCACAAACCTTTTAATCTTTTTTTACGTTTCTTAATTAGACTTGTTAATATCCATTTGTAGTTCTAATTAAAAGGAAGAGAACTAGTATATTATAAAACAGATTCACGCCGAAAAGGAAAAAAAATGGAAATAGACCGCGTGAGAACGAGTTATTGCATTGACTTACCTGCACTCGGCGTGCCCTCTTGGGAGGTATTCGTGGCATTTGTAGGTGGCGAAGCTGTCGACGGTGGCGGTGGCGGTGGCGTTGTCGTGCCGGCGTCGGCTGACATGTTGTAGAAAAGACCCATCTCATACCTGATGTAACAGTTGTCTCCAAATATCCTCCCTCCCTGCTTGATCCCGCAGGTCGTCGGAATCTGGCTCCTAAAATCTTGAATGCATTTGTAGCAGGTCTGAGGCGACAGATCCCTCGTGCACTGTACCATCGCGTATATATCCTGGAAGCTCGTGTAGTTGACGGTTCCGGTGGCGTACATCTTCGGCGAGCTGTACGCTGCTTTGCTGGAGAGATCGTTCATCAGATTCCCCAACAAGGTATTAAACAGCTGCGCATCCGAGACGTTGTTCGCGTTGCACAAGTAGAAATAGAACGACGAGATGCTGGTGGGAGCGAAGAAGCTCTCGTTGGAGTAGCGCAGGAAGCACTCCTCGTACCACAGTGTCCCGCTTCTCGCCCTGGAGCAGTTCCGGACGATGTCACTGGTGGCCGTGTCGATGCAGGTCTGGCACACGGAGGAGGACTCGTCACCCCGGCACTGCGCCAGGCCGTAGATCTGGTTGGGAGCTCGGCCGACGGTGAGGTTGGCGTATCCGGTCGCCGGGGTCGACGCCTTGAGGGTGGAGAGCAGGGTGTTGAGGTTGGACTGGTAGGTGCTGTTGGAGGAGTAGTTTGCGGTCGTGGAGCACCGGTCCCATAGGATCTGGTAGTAGATTGCATGAGCTGTTGGGGCACAGCACTGCACTATGAGGAGGAGCACAAGGAAAGGAACCAGTTTTAGGGACGCCGGGATCTGCTGAGAGGAATCCATGCTTCTCTGCAGCATCAGAACGACGGATTGGTTTATCACTTGAGGAAAGCTTGGCAGATCGTTTACTGATATATAAATAACTAGTTAATTAATTAATTCCATACGTACTGCAAAACGATATAATTCATTATTTTTCAAAAGAAGGCCTATAAGTTTGAAAACCATCAACGTGTGAAGAGAGTCCCTGACGTCCAGTTTTGACTACGGATTCAAAGCACGCGATATAAAAAAGAAAAAAAAAAGATACGTGTTGTTTTCCTGCTTATTGACCGTGTTGACCTTATCATTTTTTGTTTATCTAAAAATTTTTGGATGCGTCTTCGGTAGGTATCTTCTCTTAAAATCTATTCATTTAGTAACATCATATTTTTAGTTTCATCATTGACCCTAAATTGGGGTCGAAAGTGATTTTGTTTGGATCAATTTTTCATTTTAAAAAAAAAGCTTTGCATTTTCCATGACCATTTTGAAATTAATATAATCACCCTAATTTATTTTTTCAAAAATAATTCTCTACCAGGTGAACTTTTTCAAATACTTTTTTTGGAGCATTACTTTAGCATATTTAGATAATAAAATATAAATTGATGTTGACGTGCCTTAAATTATGTACCATGTACCTAAAATTATGAAAGAAAAAAATGAGAAAAAAAAAGGATCGGTGGCGGAAGCGAATGGCTTGGGCCTAAGTCCGTAGTCCGCCACTAATTCTCATTGGGTGCGGGGGGCGAAGTCTCCCGCGGTATGGACCTTTATATACGAGGGTTAGGATATTATACGATATACTCTCTTTTGACTCATAGTGAAATTATTCTAGCGGCGGCCTCCGTTGTCTGTGGATGTTTCTTTCTTATTCACATTGATCAAGAGGGTTTTACCACGTTAAATCTATTTGTTCATCTTCTCTTTCTTTCGTTGTTTTCGTTCATCAATCCTTAGTATTTTATCTCCAACAAACTAATATCAGAGCCGAGTTTCTTTCCGCGAAGATGACTACAACGAAGTTCGACATCGAGAAGTTCGACAGAAATGCAAATTTCAGTTTGTGACAAGATTCAGAATGGATTGAAGAAGGTGTTGTCGGGACAAAAGCCTAATGACATGGAGGCATCCACTTAGGAGGAACTCGACGAGAAGACCATGTCTGCGATTCAGTTGTGCCTGACGAACAATGTTCTTCTGGAAGTTCTCGCAGAGAAGATGACGGCTGGTCTCTGGACGAAGTTGAAAACTCTGTATCTGACGAAAACCCTAGTGAATCGACTTGTGTTGAAGCAGCGGCTGTACACCCTTCGTATGAGCGAAGGTACATCGATCAAATCGCATATCAGTGAGTTCATCGCCCTAATCAATAATTTGAAGAACGTAGATGCGAAGGTTGATGATGAAGATCAGGCGCTATTACTTCTTTGTTCTCTGTCATCTTCGTATAAAACCTTTAAATAGACCATGATCTACGGTAGGGACAAGTTCACATTTGAAGATGTTAAGGACAGACTGCTAAGCAAAGAAAAGTTGGATAACGAATTAGGATCAAGCAGCAAATTTGATGATCAAGCCTCGGGTCTGATTGCAAGAGACAGAAATCAAACGAAAAAATTAAAATTAAGATAGATCCAGATCCCAATCGAAGAACAGAGACAAAGTCTGCAATTATTGCAAGAAGAAGGGTCATATCAAAGCAAAGTGTTACAAATTATATAATAAGAATAAAATGCTTAATGAGAGCAACGAGAAGGAAAATCAGAAGGCTGAAGTTGCAGATGCCAGTGTAGTAGAAAGTGAGAATGAAGATGTTCTGTTGGTAACGACACCAAACAAACCCAGATCATCAAGTGAATGGATTCTCGATTCTGGATGCTCATACTATATGTGTCCCAATCGAAATTGGTTCTCCATGTACAAATCTGTTGAAGGTGGAGTCATTCTTACGGGCAATAATGCTGTCTATAAAACTGTTGGTATTGGGTCCATCCAGATTAACATGTATGATGGGATTATTAGGACATTATCTGAAGTCAGACATGTTCCTGATCTGAAGAAGAATCTTATTTCTCTTGGTGTCTTAGACTCAAATTGTTGCAAAGTTGTTATTGAGTCTAATAGAATGAAAATTTCCCGTGGTGTTCTTGTGTTGATGAAAGGTCTCAAAATCGGTAACTTGTATATTCTCCAAGGTTCGATAGTGATAAGTTCAGCAACAGTCTCATCTACCTCAGAAGAATATTGCACAAAGTTATGACATATGCGTTTGGACAATATGATGAGAAGGGCATGCAAGTTCTCAGCAACAGAGGTCTTCTTCCTGGTGCAAAAGTTGGAAAATTAGAGTTATGTGAGCATTGTATTTTCGAAAAGCAGAAGAGAGTTAACTTTGCTTCAGCCATTCATAAGACGAAGGGAACTCTTGATTGTTGGATCTAAGTTTTAGTGATATATAAAATTATATTTTGATGATACAAATCTCGAAAGATTAAAGTTAAAATATTAAAAAAGTTTAAAGAAAAATGGATAACTTTATGCACTACATTTTGATTAAATAATTAACTATGATACTATTAGATTTTGGATTAATCATAATATCAATATTGTAGATAATTCTGTTAAATTTTCATAAAATAAAAAATCATCTTATTTGTGCAAAAGGTCATGCTTAACATATTGCAAGGCTATCGAGCTGCCGGTTGAAAAATATGTCGACCGGTCAGGAACACAGGTCGACCGGTCAGTGCAGAAAATATCCAATTTCAACCAACAGAATGTCAAGATTGTACCAGTCGAGGTACCGGTCGACCGGCCCAAAATATAAGTCGATCGGACAGTGCAGAATTCGCCAACAGTCATATTTTTCATAAAAGAAAGTGTACCGGTCGATCGGCCTTTGAGTCAAATGAACAATAACGGTCAAATTTGAAGGAGAAAATTGTGGAATAATTTTTGGACGACTTTTTCACTTGCAGAAGCCTATAAAAGGAGTGTCAAAGCCAGAAGAAAAAGCAATCATTCAAGCTTTGAAGCAAAACTTCAAGAAATCAAAAGAAGATCATTTCTCTTGAGGTTATCATTTAAAGTTTTCTTTCTTTCTCTCTTCCACTCTTGTGAGCATAAAATTGTAAAAGAGATAAACATTTTTATTCAAAAAAATAGAGAGAGCTCCTGTGTAAAAGATGATCTAAATCTTACATCTTGAGCAAAAGAAAAAAATTAGCTTCCTAGAAGGAGAGGTTGCCTTGCCTATCGAAGTGTAAAAAAGATGATTGATGTAAAATGCTTTCTTCTTTGTCATATTTGAATCAAAGGAAGGGATTAGTGGAATCTTCGACGGTCTCGAGATCGAGAAGTCAAAACAGAGACGTAGGGCAAGGTGTGGCCGAACCTCGTCAACCATCATCGTGTGTTTGCGTTTGATTTTCTCTCTCTTCCATTAATATTGAATTTATGACCAGAATTGTAAAGAATTTAAGAATCGATTTTAAGCTTTCACGACGGTTTTTGTGAAATCGACATTTTCGAATTGAACACCAATTCACCTCCCTCTTGGTGCCCTTTGGGATCCTACAAATTGTATCAGAGTGGGTTGCTCTTGTTTTGATTTTTTGAATCATCTTGTTTTAAGAACTAATCATCTTTTGATCTAAAATTTTTTAAGATCCAATTATCTTATTTTAAGATTTAACCATTTTAAGAGCCATGGCATCAAGTGGACTTGTTTTCGTCGAAGGACAATCAACTAGTCGTCCTCCCCTCATATCGACATGTGGAACATAATTGAAAAATGTTATTATGTTCATGAAAAGTTACCAAATTCTAAAGAAAAAGAAAAGATTTTTTTAAAATTGATTGGAAAGAAAAAAACATATTTTAGTGTGCTTTGGATTCAACGGATTTCAATCGGATTTCTAATTGTGAAAGTGCAACCGAAATTTGAAAGAAACTCATTACTACTTATGAAGGAACGGATAAAGTCAAATAATCTAAATTAAATATTTTGAATCATCAATATGATTCCTTCAAGATGTATGAAAATGAATTCATAAATGATATGGTTGCTCGGTTTAATGATATTTTGAATGGCTTAGCCTCATTGGGCGAGCCAAGAACTAACTCCGAAAAAGTGAAAAAGATTCTCAGGTCTCTCTCCTCCAAATGGCATACGAAGAGGACCGTGATTGAATAAAAAAGTCTGAACAAATTGAATTTTAATGATCTTATTGGTTCACTTTTAACATATGAGATTTCAATCCAAGAAGATCAAGAAGAAAAAACCCTCAAGAAGAAAACATTAACATTAAAGGCAAATGCAAATAAAGAAGACTCAATTGAAGAAGAAGTGGACGAAAAGATACTCGCCCGCAACACAAGAAAACTAGATAAGTATTTCAAATTAGTGAAGAAGAAAGAAACGAATGAGAAACCTACCCGAAGAACATACAAAAATCACAAAGAAGATACATATCGAAAAAGTAAAAAGAAAAAGTATGAAGAGTCAAGTAAAATAAGTAATTCGTCAAGCTCTTCTAGTGATGAAGCATACTTATGCTTAATGGCACACGTCGATGAGGTAACTTCTAATCCTTCAAATAATGACTCATCGAGCTCTTCCGAAGAAAAATGTAAATAAAGAATTTTCCTCCCTTAAAAAAAGATATTACTCATTTAAAGAGGAAAATGAGAAATTACGACATGGGATTAAAAATTTAAAAGAAGAAAAGAATACATGTTTTATGGAGAATGAAACCTAAAAAATGAAATTGAAACTCTGAAAATTACACATACATGTGAAATTGTAAAACTAGCATGTTTTTTAGAAAAAGTAAAGAAGGAAAATGATCTTTTAAAAAAATCACAAAATAATGATAAAATTAGTTCTTATGTAAAGAAAGATAATTCTACGAAATACTTTGGACATGAAAACTCTTATTGGAAGTCTAATCATTCCTACGATAGAAAATCACATATTACATGTTTTGCATGTGAATTTTATGACCATTATGCTTATCAGTGCAAAGTAAAAAAATCTTCAAAACATGGGATGATATGGGTAAGGAACTTTGACTAACAAAATTGGAGCAAAAAAAGTTTGGGTACCAAAGTTTAAATGATTGTTTTTCAGGTGTGCCTCACATATAAAGTAAAGTATGAATTGGAAATGTGAAGGCACCAAGGTTATGGTAATAGTATTATCTATCTTTGATTTCACTCAAAATTCAAAATTACTATTTCTTTAAAAAGAAAGAACATCTAAAATTGATAATAATGATAGGGGGAGCATACCAAACTTTATTTTGACATATCGTGTATATCATTGTTGTATGAAAGTTTTATGCCATATTTTGATTATTAATATATATATATATATATTGCCTTCATCAAATTGTTTCTATTTCGTCATTATAAAATAGTCATAAATCTAGGGGGAGTTATTTCTTACATATTAACTCTTTAAGATGCAATATTCAACATATTTCTAATATGAAAAAGGGGGAAATAATTTTTTTCAATGATGGCATGATTAAGGGGGAGTTACATATGATTTTCTATATGCTTCATATACAAATTATTCTTTTTGATGAAATAAAAGGGAAAGAAATATATGAGAAATATGATCTGAATATCACTTTATATGAATAGTTCCTTAAGGAAAGTTGAGTGTTATGGGGAGTAAAATTGATTTTACAACTTATTTTATAACTTTTTCGCAATTTATACATTTTTCATATTTCTCAGTTTGTCTTCATAAAAAAGGAGAGATTGTTGGATCTAAGTTTTAGTGATATATAAAATTATATTTTGATGACGCAAACCACGAGAGATTAAACTTAAATTGCTAAAAAGATTTAAAGAAAAATGGATAACTTTACGTACTACACATTGATTAAATAATTAACTATGATCCTATTAGATTTTGGATTAATCATAAATATCAAAGTATTAGAGAATTCTATTAGCTTTCATAGAATAAAAATTCATCTCATTTGGATATATGTGCCAAAAGTTATGCTTAAAATAGTGCAGGACGGTCGAGCTGCCGGCTGGAAAATAGGTCGATCGGTCAGAAACACAGGTCGACCGGTCCATAATATCGGTCGCCCGGTACAGAATACAGGTCGACCGGTCAGTGCAGAAAATGCCCAATTTCAACCAATAGAATGTCGAGACTGTACCGGTCGACCGGTCCAAAACACAGGTCGACCGAACAGTGCAGAATTCGCCAATGGTCACATTTTTCATGAAAGAAAGTGTACCGGTCGACCGGTCCATATGTGCGGTCGACTGACCTTTGAGTCAAATGAACAGTAACGATCAAATTTGAAGGAGAAAATTGTGGAATGATTTTTTGATGACTTTCTCACTTGCAGAACCCTATAAAAGGAGTGAAGGAAGAGCAACCATCCAAGCCTGAAACAAAACTTCAAGAAATCAAAAGAAGATCATTTCTCTTGAAGTTATAATTTAAAGTTTTCTTTCTTTCTCTCTTTTACTCTTGTGAGTATAGAATTGTAAAAGAGAGAAACATTTTTGTTCAAAAAACTAGAGAGAGCTCCTGTGTAAAAGATGTTCTAAATCTTACCTCTTGAGCAAAAGAAAAAGGTGGAGATGTTGCCTTACCTCTCGAAGTGGAGAAAATGTGGTTGATGTAAAGGGCTTTCTTCCTTGCCCCATTTAGAACAAAAGAAGGGATTAGTGAAATCTCCGATGGGGACGTAGGCCATGATGTGGCCGAACTCGTCAACAACCACCGTGTGTTTGTGTTCGATTTTCTCTCTCTCCCTCTAATATTGAATTTATGATCTGAATTGTAAAGTTTTAAGAATCGATTTTAAGCTTCCACGATGGTTTTTATGAAATCGACATTTTCGAATTGAACACCAATTCACCCCCCACCTCTTGGTACCCTTTGGGATCCTACATTGATTACATCCATTTGGATTTATGGGATCCCTCTCAAGTTCCTTCGAAATGAGGAAATAAATATTTGCTGACATTTATTGATGACTTCTCTAGAAAAATTTGGATTTATTTTTTGAAGCATAAAGATGATGTATTTGAAACATTCAAGTCATGAAAGACTATGCTAGAGAAGCAATATGAAAAAATTGAGGACTGACAATGGATTAGAATTCTATAATTCTAAGTTCAATGAATTTTTTGACAAAGAAGATATAGGAAGACATCACACAATTATGAGAACTCCACAGCAGAATAAAGTCGCAAAAAGAATGAACAGAACTCTACTAGAGAGAGCTCGATATACGCGATCAAATGCATGACTTGGCAAGGAGTTTTAGGCAGAAGCTGTCAACCTGTCATGTCACTTAGTGAAAAGGTCTACCCACCGATCCTTAGACTTGAAAATTCCTGAAGAAGTGTGGTCCTCCTAATTAGTCACATTTAAGAATTTTCGGTTGTCTTGCATATGTACATATTAATGATGGAAAGCTTGAATCTAGAGCAAGAGAGTGCATATTTCTTGATTATACATGCTTGTTTGTGATAGACCGAAAAGAGAAATAAAAGCACCTCAAACACTCGGGTTTGAAGAACTAGTAGTTTATGCATTAAGTATTGTTGAAGATATTGAGTTATCTGATCCTTCCTCTTATTCTGAAGCTATTCGAAGTAATGATTGCAATAAGCGGTTAATAGCAATGCAGGAGAAGATGGAATCTCTACAGAAGAATGACACTTGAGATCTTGAAAAACAACTAGTGAATAAGAAGATGGTTTGCTACAAATGGGTGTTAAAAAAAAAGAAGGATTCAATAATGAAGAGACAAAGTACAAAGCAAGATTGGTGGCAAAAGGCTACAGTTAAGTGGAGGGTATTGATTTTTATGATGTGTTCCCTCCAATTGTGAAACATATTTCTATTTCTACTTTGCTTGCTATTGTTACTTTGTAGAATCTTGAACTTGAGCAGCTAGATGTTAAGACTGCATTTTTACATGGCGATTTAAAAAAAGATATATATATGGAGCAACCTAAATAATCCCCTCAGCAATGGTATAAAAGGTTTTGATTCATTCATGTTGAGTATTGGTTTTGCTAAAATCAAGTATGATAGTTGTGTCTATTTGAATCAACTTGTCGATGGTTCATTCATCTATTTTATTGCTCTATGTTGATGATATGTTAATTGCAGCGAAAGAAATATATGAAATTAATATTTTGAAAAATAAGTTAAGTTCTGAATTTGAGATGAAGGATCTTGAAGCAGCAAAGAATATTTTAAGAATAAAAATTTCTAGAGATAGAAGCGCATGAAGACCATTTCTGTCTCAGCAAAAATATATTGAAAAAGTCTTGGAACGTTTTGGAATGCAGAATGTTAAGACGGTTAGTACACCGATTGTTGCACATTTTAAATTATTAGCTTCATGTTCACCACAATCTGATGAAGATCAAAAGTATATGTCAAAAGTTTATTACTGTAGTACAGTTGGTAGCATTATGTATGCAATGGTTTGCGCTCGTCCAGATATATCTCATGTTGTAAGTGTTGTTAGAAGATATATGTCTAATCCAGGAAAAACGCACTGGAAAGTTGTTAAGTGAATACTGAGATATTTAAGAGGTACTTCTGATATTTAAGAAGCATTATATACTTCTGTTAAGATTTTGCAGGAGATCTTGATAGAAGAAGATCCCTAACTGGTTATGTCTTTACTATTACTGATTGTGCTGTGAGTTGGAAAACTATTTTGTAGGATACAGTAACATTATCCACCATTGAAGCTGTGTATATAGTCATCACTGAAGCTATAAAAGAAGCTATCTGATTGAGAAGATTAGTTGGAGAGCTCACTATGAAAGAGAAAGTTACTGTCATATATTGTGATAGTCAGAGTGCAATATATCTTATAAAAGATCAAATGCATCATGAAAGGACAAAGTGAGATATCATTTTATTCATAATATTGTGGAAAAGCAAAATGTTCAAATTCAGAAGATTAGCACACATTAAAATTTAACAGATATGATGACAAAGAGCTTACTTGTTGCCAAGTTCGACTATTGTTCAGACTTGGCGGGCATTATGCAAAGATCAAGCTAGGCCCATATGAGCCAATTGGCAAAGGTGAGCATGTTGAGTATTTTTTTTAGAGTTTTGTAAAATTCAAGTTAAGGTGGAGATTTGTTGATGTGCCTTGAATTATGTACCATGTACTTAAAATTATGAAAGAAAAAAAATGAGAATATGTGGCGGAAGCGGAGGGCTATGGTACTATACATCTCTTTTGGCTCATAGTGAAATTCTTCTAGCGGCGGCCTCCTTTGCTTGTGAATGTTTCTCTCTTGTTCACGTTGATCAAGAGGGTTTTACCACGTTAAATTTATGCGTTCATTTTCTCTTTCTTTCGTTATTTTCATTGTTCATTGATCCTCGATGTTTTATCTCCAACAATTGACATGAGTATATTTAATGTTATACCTAGAGGGTTTAGAGGGTCGTTTAGTACGAGGTAATCTAGATATATTATCGATTAATTTATTTAAAATTATTAAGATCCACCACATTATTTCAAGACCGTGTCTAATTACTGATAATTTTAATTGTCACGTCACTAATAATCTAAATAGTAGGAAGGAAGGTGACTTTCTAGATTACCACTTACATAATATGCATTTTAACAAAAATATCTTTCAATCAAAATTTTTTATTTTAAATATTTTATTAATAAATAATTATCATTAAACTTCAACTTTTTTTTATTACTTGAATATTTTTACAATTAATTCTTACTTTTGCTTCATTTTATTTTATCAACTTTCACTTTTCACTTTTCTATTTTGTTTATTTATAATACTATGTGATAAAAAATTTAAATATTTTTATGAGTATTTTGGTAATTTGCTCTCTAATTATTTTAACCAATATTTATATTATCAATACTTGTCAAACATTGTAATGTGATATTACCAATAATTTAAGTAGTGATAATGTAGTTAGGTGGTGATCTTAATTACCAGGATTTTATAAAGAGCAATAAAGTAATTTACCAAATTAAATCCATATTTTAATGGGCTAAAGAATATTAAAGGAGAATTTGAGAAGGAATATGAATATAATTGGAAAAGGAATATGAATAGAAAGAAAAGTTAATCCTACTTGGAGAAGGGATTAAAAATTAAGTATGATTAAAAATATGTTTAGAAAGAAGAAAAAAAGAAAGATTACATGTCATTGGAAGTAGGAATTATAATTAGATTGAGATTAGGGATTTCAATTTTGATTTGAAATTCAAAAGAATGTTTAATGGATATATGACTCCCAAATAGAATAAGATTTTGAGTCTTATGGCTCCAAAAATCAGGTGATAAAATATTATGGAATTAAATAATTCCAAAATTAGAGAAAAAGAGGAAATAAAAGAATAAGGTGAAAGTAGAGTTTGATTTAAAGAAGTTATAGAAGAGATAAAAAGAAATTTGAGTAGAGATGATTTTTTATAAGTATGATTATAAAATAATATGTGAAATTCGAATTTAATTAAACCTAAATATTTGACATAAGGTAATTAATAATGGATGGATGATTGATGGAGAATTAGTTTAAGGTCCAATATGAGTAAAAAATACTAATTAAAAACTATAAATAAGACTCAAATAGTGGATTAGCCTCTAGAGAATTTTGAACCACAAACCTTTCTTTCTCCTTCGATTGCACGTGAATCTCAAAGGGCGATCAATGATATGTTTGGAAGCATGCACATAGGGGAATGTCATTCAAGTGGGGACCGAGAGTTTCTAGATGTCGTTCTACCATTACAGTCAGACAAAGTCTCAAAGACAAGAACATAGATAATTTTTCAGTCAACTTAAGATATGTAAGAGGATCCCCATGGGACATGGTGTTGATTTTTCATGACATGAACCCTTGGACTCTTCTCCATTATATGATATATTATTTGCATCTTGAATATCGATGTCATAAATAGGATGATCAGAAGTTATGTCGGAAACATAATTTTTCGACGGTGATAGAACTCGACCCGAGTTCAAACAACCATTTCCCGAATTATTATTGACATGGCCTAGGTTTTGAACCCAAACCGAGTCCGATATGGATGCGGACCGAGCTCACGACAGCGCGGCCCGGGTTCTTACAACATAGTCCATGTTCCATAGAACGCAGCCCACGTTGACCAAGCGTGTGAATAAGGCACAAAATGGATAGCATATTATTATATTAGCGAAGAAAAGCTGGAACCAAAGGTCAAAAAAAGAATTCTGTGGGATATAATGTAGGTGTAAAAGGCTTGAGAATATGGTCTCCTTCATAGCAGAATGTTATTCACAATAGAAACATATCTTTTATGAGATATCTATCATGTATAAATCAGATATTGTTGACTCAGTAGATGAGAGTATCAACAAACAGGTAGAGTTTGAATTAACTCCAAAATAGAATGAGGTAGATGAATCTTATTAGGTTGAACAACCAGAATCTAAAGACCAATCAGAAGAAGCAATGATGAGTCTAACTGCATGACGTGCATAAAAAATCCTTTCGAATTACCAAAGACAAAAAGTCCTTCGTTACTACGGACGACAAATTCTCGTCGGTAAATTACCAACGGGTATAGTCTTTAGAATTATCGAAGAATTTAAATCCATCGATAATTTAGAAGGTTAGACCCGTCGATAATTATATTTATAATAATATAATTGTAATGTAATTTAAGTACATATTTAATATTTTATTATTAAACGTAGCGAAGGGTCTAGCCTTCGTAATTATCGACTTTCGAATCCGGCGCCTGCGGCCGGATTCGGCACACAGGCTGCCGAATTTAGTCGTCTGAGCGTCGAATCCGATGCACAGGGCAGAGATTTGGGGCGCACATGCTGTCAAATTCGGCCGCTTGAGCGTCGGATCTGGCGCACAAGGTCGACATCCAAATGATGGCTGATGATATCACAACAGTAACAGAAGGTAAGGAGATTCTCATTCGTGGCCTGCTGGAGGTTCTTGTCACCATTCGACAAAAAAAAATCCAAATGGCTTGATGGAGGGGGGTAGTTAGGTTTGCCTCAACATATGCACGGGCATAGGGCATCTCTACGGAGCAAAACAGAGTCGTTTCATCAATACAAAGAAGGGAGCCGAAGGCTGCATCAATCCGCATGAGGGAGGTCGGATTTCAAAGCTCCAAGGGCAAACTAGGAAATCGCATCCATAGTGGGGAGTCGAGCGAGGACGCTGAGTCGAGACGAATAAATGGGGAGATCGAAGTCATCCGAAGCAATGATCGTCGAACTCCCAAGGACCATCGATGAGGACCTGCAAGTGAGCTGAGTCAGTTTCAAAGGCGAAAAGAAAGGAGTTGTCGAGCGGTGAAATGATGCAAGGATAGGCAGTGCCAGAGCGGGCGGAAACCGTCTCAGAGAGTAGCTATGATTCCCAAAAAATGGCCGATGAGGCACCGCTTAAGGGAGTCCGAGGCTGGAATGACAACTTCTGTGAATGTAATATCTTGGAGCTCTCTCAGCTGCCGGGGTGAGATCCGAGCCGGCGGAGCCGGACAGTTACCCGAAGCGATAGTGAGCCAGGATTTGGAGGAGGAAGTGGCAGTATGCCGGGGCGGACGGAGACTTGTGGTACGAGTATGGGATATGTCAAATTTTAAATAATTAGGGTACGAGTGCGATAATATATTAAATATAATATATATTATAAATTTTCATAAGATTTCTAATATCTACGTGATGTTTAAGTTCTCAAAAATAAGTTAGTTATTCACTTCATATAAAATTTAGACGATGTTTAAATAAAGAGCTATCAATAGTTTTCTTTCTCCAACGTAGTAAAATATGTGTTTACTATATTCTTTAGTATTAATCCTTTCATGATTATCAATCATTTATTATCTTTTTTTTAAAAAAAAATATCTTACAAAATTTTGATATGGCGTACCCAATATCATGGGTATTCATTTTTTTAAAAATTATTTTTTAATTCGGTACGTATGAGTACGAGTACTTACGAGTATCCATAAAGTACCAGTATCGGGTACGTACCCGGTACGAGGAAATTGGAGTACCCGTGCATCCTAGGAGGTGATAGATCCCTTGTGCACTGCACCATCCTGGAAGCTCGTGTAGTTGACGATGCTAGTGGCTTAGGCTGCGTTTGGAAGAGATTTCTCGGGCAGTAATCTTTGAGAGAAAGCTCAAAAAAGTGCTTTTGGCCACAGGAAGGAGCAGCCAACTTTTTAAAAAGCACAAAATTTGCTGCCAATCACAGCCATTTTTTGAAAAAAGCAATGCTAATTTTTTTACCAATCAGCAAATGGCGAAACTCATGTGATCTGCCACTCAAAGCACCCATCCAAAAGCACTCTCAAACGCAGCTTTACCTCGTTGGTGAGCTGTACGATGCTTTCCAAGAGAGATCACCCATTAGATTCCCCAATGAGGTGCTAGATGGTTGCGCATCCAAGATGTTTTTCATGTTGCACACGAAGAACAACGATGAGGTGGTGGTGGGAGTGAAGAAGCTGTCATTGGAGTAGCGTAGGAAGCACTCCTCGTACCACAGCGTCCCGCTCTGTGTCGTGGAGCAGTTTCGGACGATGTCGGTGGTGATCGTGTTGATGCAGGATTGGCACGCGGAGGAAGACTCTTCTTCTCTGCGGCACTACGCCAGACCATAGATATAGTCAGGCTCTCGGCTGACGGTGAGGTTGTCGTACCCGGTCGCCGAGGTTGACGCCTTGAGGGTGGAGAGCAGGCTGTTGAGGTTGAACTGGTATGTACTGTTGAAGGAGTAATTTGCGACCGTGGAGCACTCACTCCACGGGGTCTCGTAGTTGATTGCACGAGCTGTTGGGACACATGACTGGACTATTAGGAGGAGCACAAGGAACGGAGCAAGTTTTACGGACGCTGGAAGTGTTGAAAATTAAAGGATAAATTAGGAAAATAATTCATCACATAACAGAGTAATCAAAGAACAATTTTTGGAGAAAATGTAATATCATTGCATGATATTCTGCTATATTAAAAACCAAAATAAGATGGCCTATAAATAGGCTTACAACTTGATATGCAAGATAACAATATGGATATCATGCCTAAAAACGTGGGAGATCATGCACACACTTCACCATTAACACACTACTACCACTAATTACATTACCTCGTAACCATGACTACCACGTCACCACAACTATCCACTAACTTCATAATTAATTTTCTTTTTTCAAAATATAAATTATGTGGATAATATTTTTTTAATCACATTTCAGCACTCCCTCTTGATTCAGAACTACATATTCCAAACATTTTTGTGATAAATGCACGCTTGCGAATAGAAAGAGCTTTGGTGAACAAATCTACAATTTGTTCATCTGTACCATAGAATCCCAATTTGATTTATACATTCTCCACTAAGCCACGAATAAAATGATGACGTATCTCAATGTGCTTTATTTGTCCATGCATAACTGGATTCTTGGTTATTGCTATTGCTGATTTGTTATCACAAAACATAATTGTTGCTTCATTATGTGATTGATGGAGATCCAACAAAACTCTTCTTAACCATATTGCTTGACATGCAGTAGATGTAACAGCAATATACTCTGCTTCAGAAGATGAGAGGGCAACAGTTGCTTACTTCTTTGAACACCGTGAAATTACTCCTGATCCATGACTAAAAGCACTTCTTGAAGTGCTCTTTCTATCATCCAAAGATCCTACCCAGTCACTATAAGTAAATTCAAACAACATGAAATTAAAAACTTTAAAATATCAAATTCCAAAGTCCATCGTGCCAGCAATATAGCGCAAAATGCACTTGGCTGCACCAAAATGATGTTTTGTTGGAGAATACATAAATTTGGATACAAGACTAACAGAAAAATAAATATCTGACCTTGTGTGAGTCAAATAAATTAAGCTACCAATCAAACTTCTAAATACTCTTTCATCAGCATGACATATACTATCATCAAGTTTGAGCTTTTCATTCACATTCATAGGAGTGGCATCAGCTTTGCAATTGAGCGTATTGAATCTGTCCAACAAATCATTAGCATATTTCTTTTGAGAAATAAATATGCCATCAATACTTCACTTCTATATCAAGAAAATAGTTTAATAATCCCAAATCTATAATTTCAAAATTTACCATCATGCATGTTTTAAAATCAGTCACAAACAATGAATAAGATCTCATATATAGAATACCATCAACATATAGGCGAATTATAATAAATTCAGCCCATTTTTCTTTCAAGTAAAGTGTTGGCTTAATTTCAC
Organism: Pontederia crassipes; assembly: GCA_030549335.1. Lineage (NCBI taxonomy): Eukaryota > Viridiplantae > Streptophyta > Magnoliopsida > Commelinales > Pontederiaceae > Pontederia > Pontederia crassipes. Next base: position 24,406,015 of record CM060189.1, on the reverse strand, counting down.
TTATGCGATAACCATTATCAATAAAGAATGAATCAATCTTACTGTACCATGCACGAGAAGCTTGCTTTAGGCCATACAAAGTCTTTCTCAATTTGTAAACTTTGTCTTCCTTACCATTGATAATAAAGCCTTCTGATTAACTGACATAAATATCTTCATTCAAATCACCATTAAAAAAAATTGATTTTATATCAAGTTGATAAACATGCCATTGCAATTGAGCAGCTAAGGCTAGAAGTAATCTCACTGTTTCAAGACAAGCACATAAGAAAAATTTTCTTCAAAATCTATGACTTACTCTTGTGCATAGTCTTTTGCTACAATTCTTGCTTTGTGCTTCTGAATGCTTCCCTGTGCATGATATTTGATGTTAAACACCCATTTCAAACCAATCAAATTTTTGTTGTCAGGCAAATCAACTAACTCCATATATAATTTCTTTCAATAGACATCATTTCTTTTTTCATTGCATTGCACCATTCTTCATTTTCCATTGCTTCTTCAAAGCATGTCGGATCTAAGACAAATAAAGCAAATTGACAAGAATTATATGTTTCTTGCAAAGAACAAAATTTTCTTGGTGCTAAATTAGTCGAATGTTCTAAGGAATTATGTCCACTACTTGAAACATATTCATTTCTTGCTGGTGCTACAACAATATTTTTTCACCTTATGTAGAAAACTCAATTTGCAAATCAGCCACATTAGTTCTATTTGTCTCTTTCCATGTCTAACTGCATCTTTCATCAAAGATAACATTTCTACTAATAACTACTTTGTTAGTAAAATGATTGTATAACCCATAAGCTTTGGATTGAACAGAATAGCCAACAAAAATATATTTCTTGGACTTGTCATCAAGCTTTTGACAATTTTCAGAATTGTTCAAAGCATATGCAATGCACCAAAAAACTTTCAAATGACTTATTTTCGGTGTGCAACATTTCCGTGCCTCATATGAAGTTTGATTTTGCACTGCTTTTGTTGGAGAAATATTTATCAAATATATTGCATTTGCAACTGCTTCAGCCCAAAAAGTATTTGCAATATTTTTCTCTTTTACCAAACTTCTTGCCATAATTATAATTGTTCGGTTCTTCCTTTCAGAAACACCATTTTGTTGAGGTGTATATGGAGTTGTAAGCTGCCTTTGAATTCCTTGTTCTTCATAAAAATGGATAAATTCATTTGATAAAAATTCACCACCTCTATCTGTGCGCAAAATCTTTATGTGATAGTCACTTTCATTTTCCACCATTGCCTTGAATTTTTTGAACACATCAAATGTCTCATATTTCTGCTTCAAAAAATATACTCAATTCATGCGAGAATAGCCGTCAATAAATAAAGTAAAATATTGACTACTATTAAAGGAATTTGTTTGCATAGGTCCACATAAATCTGCGTAAATAATTTCAAGAGGATATTTTGATCTATATGATTTTCCTAACTTTTTGCATTATTTTCCAAAAATGCACCATTCACAAACTTCATCAAGAGAATTAATTTTTGAAAGATAATGAATCATATTCATTCTAGCCAATAATTTCAGTCCATTAATGTTGAGATGACCATATCTCAAATGTCAGAATTTAGTTTCAAAAACTATATGAACTGAAAATGCAAAAGAATCTAAAAAATCCAAAGGAAACATGCGATTTTTTGTCATAACAACTTTTGCAATAATCTGTCCAGATTTCTTTTTTTTGACCAAGCAAACATCATCATCAAACAAAATAGAATAACCACTTGTCATCAACTGTCCAATACTTAAAAGATTGTTTTTCAAAGTAGGAACATAAAAAAAGCATAGATAATTTTTTTTCTTTACTATTATTCTATCGAATAGCAATTGTACCTTATCCCTCAACTTACTACAAAATTTGCTATTTGATTTGCCTTGGTCCAACAATTTGCTTCAATATGCTCATGCTTCTTACAGTAGTAGCATTGAACTTTATTTTTATACTCATTGGATGGTTGTTGTTTTTGCACTTTTTGTTCATCAAATTTTTCTCTACCATGACCTCTTCTACGAAATTCACCACGACCTCTATTGCAATCAGATCGAGATGCTTTTGCTTTGAGTTAAAAAGCTTTTTTCTTCAGCTTTTTCAGTGAACCTGCTCATTCTTCTTCATGTACTTGCAAAGAACTCATTAGTTCATCGAAAGAGAGTATAGACAAATCTTTAGACTCTTCAATTGCAGTAGCTACATAATTAAATTTTGAGATCAAACTTCTCAAAACTTTAGCAACAACAATTTTATCATCAATCTTTTCTCTATAAGATCTCATTTCGCTAACCTCAGTAGTTACTCTTGGCAAAAAATCTTGAACAGACTAATTTGATTTCATAAACAACATCTCAAAATCTCGATGAAGAGTTTGCAATTTAATTGTGTTAACCTTTGATATTTCTTGATACTCTTTTTATAATATATCTGATGTTCCTTACAGTAGTAGCATTGAACTTTGTTTTTGTACTCATTGGATGGTTGTTATTTTTGCTCTTTTTGTTTATCAAATCTTTCTCTACCATGACCTCTTCCACGAAATTCACCACGACCACGACCTCTATTGCAATCAAATCGAGATGCTTCTACTTTGAGTTAAAAAGCTTTTTTCTTCAGCTTTTTCAGTGAACCTACTCATTCTTGCTTCATGTACTTGCAAAGAACCCATTAGTTCATCGAAAGAGAGTATAGGCAAATCTTTAGACTCTTCAATTGCAGCAGCTACATAATTAAATTTTGAGATCAAACTTCCCAAAACTTTAGCAACAATAATTTTATCATCGATCTTTTCTCTATAAGATCTCATTTCGCTAACCTCAGTAGTTACTCTTGACAAAAAATCTTGAACAAACTAATTTGATTTCATAAACATCTCAAAATCTCGATGAAGAGTTTGCAATTTAATTGTGCTAATCTTTGATCTTCCTTGATACTCTTTTTGTAATATATCTCATGCTTACTTTGAAGTAACTGCACCTGTAATTCTGCAAAAAATTGTCTCATACACAGCTTACTGAATAAGAAACAATGTCTTTGCATCTTTCTTTTTATTTTCCTTTAATTTTCCTTCTTCATCTGGATCTGCATATCCATTCTCAACCAAATTCCAAAGGTTTTGTGACATAAACAAAGTCTTCATTTTGATATCCCAAAACTCATAATTATCACTTTTGAAATTGGGAGAAACTTATAGTACCACCATTCGCAGCCATAATTTCCTCCACACTTTTACTTGTTGTGAGCACTGATTAAATCCACTTGCTAGCAATTCCAAATATGCAAAATGATGTTTTCTCCTATCCGATTATTTCGCAACCTGCTTTGATACTAAACTTATTGAAAATTAAAGGATAAACTAGGAAAATAATTTAACACATAATAAAGTAATCAAGAAACAATTTTTGGAGAAAAGAAAATATCACTGCATGATATTCTGCTATATTAAAAACCAAAATAAGATGATTTATAAATAGGCTTACAACTTGATGTGAAAGATAATAACATGGAGATCATTCCTAAAAATATGAAAGATCATGCACACACTCCACCACTAACACACTACTACCGATAATTATATTACCCGGTAACCATGACTATCACATCACCACAACTATCTACTAACTTCATAATTAATTTTTTTTTCAAAATACAAAATGATGTGAATAATATTTTTTGAATTATATTTCAACAGGAAGTTGTCGAGAGCAAGTCATGCGTCTCTGCAGCGTTACGTCAACAGATTGGTTTATCAATGGAAGAAAGCTTGGCAGATCGTCTACTGATATATATATGTAACTTATTAATTAATTATTTAATTCCATATATACATACTGTAAAATCAAATAATTATTGCTTTTGAAAACAAGTAGTATAAATTTGAAAATCGTCAATGCACGGAGGAAGCCCTGAACCTTGACAGTTTTGACTTCCGATTCAAAATTTGAGACCAGGCGAGAGAGAAATTAAGGCTCGTTTGATTCAAGATTTATTATTTCGGAATTAAGTTACTTTAATCCATTAGTTGATCACATGCCTTTAATTCAACAAGAATGCGTTATTCCTACTTCACGATGGAACTCACTAATCTCACATTTTTTATCTTCCAACATTTAATGCAGTGGGGCCGTCATGTCACAAAATCAATTGTTTGACAAAAACAAAGAAATAAAAACTTAATTCATTCTCTATTCCCTAATCAAACAAGGCCTAAGGATGCATGTTGTTTTCATATTTATTGACCTTTTTGACTTTATCATTTTGATTCGGCAGGTACCTACTTAAAATAATATTTTTTTTAAAAAAAATAATATACATTAAATACATCGTAAATTATGTTTAAAAAATTTAATATTTAACTCTAAGTTCGTAAAGAAACTAAACTAACATATTATCACATTATAATTTAAAATATTATAGTCAATTTTATACAAATTTTATTAAATAGATTAATAACTTGATGATATTCAAGTTTAACTATAACATAATAAGTCAATAATATACTTAATCTAATAAATATGAGTAAAATGTAAAACTATGAAATATTATTTGAAATTTGAGATAATGTTTTAATTATAATATTTTATAAAATATATTTGATTTGAATAGGGTTCTTCGGTTTTTTTTGGTAAAGAGACATAATTTAAACGGGTGATTTTAATTATTTAAAAAATCAAACTAATTTTTAATCGGAGTCTAAATTTATAACTTTTTGAATTGAGTTTTTCGATTTAGTTAGATTTTTTTACACCCCTATGCTCGTAGCGCCACCAACTTTTTTTTTTCAAATTCAATTTTTTACGTGACCTCTCTTTATTTTCAAATTTATTTTTCTTTTTTTTCTTGTCATAGTTTCTCTCTCTTACACTCCTCATAAAAAATAATATATTTATTAAATATAACATATTTATTACAAAATGATTATTTTAATACTATTTAACTTTTTATCATCTCATTAAAAAATATATATTTTATAAATACGATTTATTATATTTTAATTGTATATATTAAAATTTTAACAAAATATTTTAGTTTATACTTAATATTTATTGAATAATAAAATTATATTATATATATATATATAATTCTTATATTTCATTCAAACAAACTCTAGTTTGTCAATTTAATTATTCAGTAATAACTCAAAAAAAAACTAATATAGACTAATTTGACAGCCCCTATGCATGCGTGCTTAGTTACGATCGAATTAACTTTTTTTTCACGCAAACTTATATTGGAGACCTAATTAAGCGAGAGAAGATGCTTTAAAAATCTATTGGTACACTATCCAATAGATCATATATTGCTAAGTTTTCTTCTAGATTCTAAAGCAAACTTTTAATCGTTAACAAGAGAGACCTTGACCTAGCACAGCACGTTTTGATTGAAAATGTACTACGACTTAAAAAAGAAAAACTTAAGTAGATAAGAAGAGCAATAATTTTAATTTTATAATTTTAACAACAAGAAAGTAAAAATGAATCATACTTGGATAACAAAACTTAGAGAGAAAGCTAAAAACTAACCTCATTTTCCCTCTTAACTATCAAAATAATATATACCCTAAGGTATTATTCAAAAAAGTACTATGATTTTACCACATTATTTATTCTCTCTCCATTATCTTTTTTTTTCCTTCTCCTCCTTCGCAATAACGTACCCTACAAGGCCTATTAGTGTCGTATCGGGCTTCTGCTAACTATTAGCCACAATTTAGGATGTCGGATAGGAAATCATGTAATTTCCTTGATATGACCAACCAAGGCGGACTTAAGATCCAAGAGTTAATGGGTGCAGACGCAACTTTCGAAATTGGACTTTTAATAATGACACTACCAAGTTAAAAAGAAATTATTTTACGAAAAAAATTAACAAACTCTTGGGAATCATTTAAATTCAAAATTATGTTAAAATTACTTTAATTTTAATTTATTCATTAATTGCATCATCAAAGTAAACATGATTAATAAATTTTGTTCCACGCGCATTTAACTTAATACTTTAAATTAATCAGCCAGTTAATAAAAGCAAGAGAAATTATAAATGACAAAAAATAGTAGTTAAAATTTTGTTTTAGATCGTAAGACAATAAATGTCATAAGTTTCGAAAGAATAAATTAGATTAATATAAATTAACAAAACAAATAGAAGCTTAGAATAATTTGTTTGTACATGACAGTTTAAGCCTTTGTTTGGTAATACAAAAATTAGCGATTCAAACGTCAATTGTTTTTATTTGGTAAATGATAAAAATAAATAACATTTAGTGTTTCATACGAAAATATTGAAAAGCTATTTTTATTAGCGTTTAGCGATTATATATTAGCATTTTATAAAATTTTTCAATTTTATCCTTATTCAAATATATTATTTATTTCTAACTTTTATTATTATTTTATTATTTTTATTTTATAATCATTTAACTATAATTCTTTTTATATTCATGTATAATTAATTACAAATTATTTATATGTTAACAATGAATAAAAAAATAATTTCACAATTAATATTTTCATATCATCGATGCATTATATAAAATTTATTTTCAATATAAATTTCTATATATTTTAACAAAAAATCAATTGTAAAATTTTATTTTATTTAATTAAGATATAAATATTTAATTTATTTTATTATAATAGAATTTATATAGTGCTTAAATTAAATAATTTGTCATATGTCCAATTATGTCATTTTATATTCATCAACTAATTCTACCGCTAAATTTATCAAATACTTATTTTTTACAACTTATAACCACTAATCATCATCCACTACCCTCTATCCGCTTATCAAACCGCTAGTAATGTCAAATAGAGCTTAAGAACTATACTTCTTTTCTACTATGGAGAACTAACTTTAGAAAAATAATAAACAAATTAATGGAATTGGGAAGAGAAAGGACATGTTAGAGCATGATATGCACGATTAATAGGGAGACATTGAATATAATATTTACTTTTGTAAGGATTATGTGGGAGTTATAGGGTGTGTTTAGGACAATTTTTTCACCTTACTTTTTTTGACATATCAACTTATTTTTTGTCACTTTGTTGTTTGGTGATGATTTTAGAATTTACTTTTTCTCACAATTGTCGCGGTGTCACAACACATTTTGTGCTATTGTAGAAAGTAGGGTTTGAGATTCATTGGACAAAATCAAGCTTTTTGCAAAGATTATTTTGTGATGAAGCTTTCCCAAACATAGTCATAATTTTGAGAGGTTATGTTATTTAAAATTGTAATTTTAAAAAAGTTTTAAGAAAGATTAAATTGTTAAGATATGAGGTTCTTTATTAGATAACTAATAAAGGTATAGCCTTACCTAGAATTTTATGAGGATGTAGGTTCGCCAATGTCACCAACTATATATAAGGTCAATCATGTTTAAAAAATGATATATTGTAATATTTATATGAATTACCAAATAGATATACAATATAATTGGGGGATTTATAATTTATATATCACTACAATATACTCATTAATTCATATATTTAGAATATCAAAATGACAAATGCGCTCATAACACTCATAGACCCACACATTGAGTCAAATTGAACTATGTGCATACTCAAAACACATCAACAACATAACAATGAAGGGTAAATTACAAAAACTAATCTTGAATAATGAGGACTCAAGACTTGGGTTGTGAGGATAAAAAAATAAGGTGATATTGGATCGCCTTGTCTTAACTCTCGATGACTACTATAAAGGCTTTGGATTGATTATAGTTTATATCAGGATCCATGAAATGAACTTGGGGAGAAAGTTCATGAGGTTGAGTATACATTCGACTGTGTACTAGGAAATTTGATCAAGTCAAGATCTATCTTGAGAAGCATATGCTTACGAACTAGTTCTAAGTGATTAATATATTTTCTTGAATAGAACGGTTGGTTATGAATGCAATCACTGTGTAATCTATGACTTTCGGTATAGCTACTCACAATTGGTTTGTTAAGATTATGGACACAAGTCTTTATAAGATATTACAAAGAGAAATGGGGTCGAAAGCCCTAAATGCTATTAGGTGTTTAGTTTTTGGGATGAAGATTAAGTTGATTGGAGTCCTTTCTAGTAAGAAAGTATCATTCATGAAGAATTGAATGATGGATGAGGTGTTTTCTTGACTTACTATATTCCAATGTGCACGGTAAAACTCAATTGCCCATCAGACCTAAATAACTTACCTTGTGGCATGCTCCATAGGCAGTACTATATTTCTTGTTCATAAATTGGGGTTTTTAGTAAGTTGTGGGAGGAATGACCAACAATCTAAAGGGATTGTAGGAGGGACGGTTCTGTGCTTGGGGCCCAAGATTCTTATAGTGATTTTCAAAGACCACTACAATTAGTTTGTCCTCCAAGACTTGTGCATAAGAGTTGTCCCAGAATGAGGAGTTTTGGTTTGATGACATGTGGGTAAGGGTGGAGATGAAAAAAAGTTAGTGTTCAAATCCCCATGCGTGGTCTAACTAATCTGAGATTTTGACCACAATTTATGTTTATTTGTCTAATAATGGTGGCATGATGGTGATATGCCATCCCGAGGAAATTTAGTTTTGAGTTTGAGAGCACCTCATCCTGACTCTCAAGATCTTGAATCTGGTTCAAGATTTTTTGCACCTTAGTCTCTAAGATACCTAGTGTGCACAGTTCCAAGATAACGCATGTTTCCTTATATCATTTAGTACACGGGGGGTATAGTGTGTTCTGAGTTTTCAAAGGTCCAAAATGTTTCACTATGTCCTTAGGTTCAAGAAGTATTCATATTTGAAAGTTCATGACTTGTGAGCTAGATGTGACGATTGGAAATAGATCAAAGAATGATAAGAGGCACTCCATGGGAGTGAGGTTAGGTGCATAGATGGGTGTGATGTGTACCATAAGTGGTTGACCATAAGCCTACCCAATTGGCAATGAGTTCATGCATCGTCTCGTCAATTGTTACATCAGGTGAATCTTGAGTTTGATAGAGGAACGAATGAGAGAGGGAGATGACAAATCTAAACCTAGTGAATGGGACCCTACCCTATTTTTCATAATGGGATAAAAGGTAGTTAAAGTCTCCCATGATCATCCATGGTACAACATTTACATTAAGATTACACAAATCATTCCAAAAGGCATTATGCATTACAACAAGTAACTAGCATAAATGCATGAAAGAAGGAAAGTAAAGATTTTTGCAAGTAATCATGACATGCAATACCGGTGTAATGAATAGAAGTCACTTGAGTGTCCAGACTTGTCAGCCAGGCAAAAATTGTTCCTTCGAAGGCATCAAAATCCTTTAGGAAGTGTCATTGTTGCCACTGTTGCTCGAGCCAGCATATAACAGACAAAGATTTATTATTCATTGTATGTTATTATACTAATATTATGATGTCTAGCCAATATAGGCATATGATTTCGATGAGGCAATATTGAACTTCAGACTTGTAAGTCCTCCAATAGTTTCATGTAGTTTCATTTTATGATCTTCATACGGTGGGTTGGGGAGGACAACTAGTTCCCTGCACATTTGAGAGAGATTGTGAGGGTACAGACATAGAGGAAGACTTATTTTTACCCTTTTTTATAAGGCTCCTCTCGAATGTGTTCTTAGCCTTTAGCTTTGGTCACCACAAGGTGGAAGATGCTTGGCCTTCGTCTAAGGAGATTGATGACGCTCCATCTTTTGAGTTAACCCATCTTAGCTTTGAACAAGTTTAGCACTATGGCAGCAAACTCCTAGTGATGCCTTAGTTGGAGAGTGGACGAAGGTGTCATACTACATTTCTCGGATGGGGCAAAAATTGGCTAGGATAATTTATAAGGCCCCAGTATGCTAGAGGAGGGAGATGAGCTCTAAGAACGCTGGGGAGCAGGACATGAAGAGTTGAGGGGTTTGGTAATAGGGAGTGAGCCTTGTGATATGAAAGTCTTGATATGACAGGAAGAAGAAACGCCTAGGTGAGTTATTTTGTTAGTGGTAGTGCTACTTCGTACATTGTTCTTATTGTGGACAAATGGAATGTGAATTGAGTGGTGGAGGATAAGTGTCAGGGACTTGGGCATGTTAGCTCTGGGTGGTGCATCTTGATCGTTTAAAGTTGGCAACACATTGCTCGGGAATTCGATGCCATGATATATGCAATCCTTGCGCTCAAGATGATCATACCTCACGTGTTACACAAGAGAAGATGATGGGTGTGCTTAAGAGGTGATTCTCACAAGGGACTTCTTGTTCTGAAGTTCAAATGCTAAATGATGTAGTTGAATCCAAGTTTAGGGTTTGCACAATTGGTCCACCTCCCGCCTAAAGAATGGTCGTGCCTTTGCAACATTTATAAGCCTACCCTCAAACTCTTAGGGACCTCTTGTTAACACGTGCAAAGGGTCCGACTCATCACCAAAAAATGGAAATAGAAAAAATTATTACCAAGCTTGATGATTCGAAATGGTTGCTCCATTCTCCAAAGTCGTGGCCCTGGTGCTTTGGGATCGCCCTTTCTATATTCCCTATGAACCATCCAAGAAGACTGTATTTGAGTTTCTTTACTTTTTTTAGTGTCTTCTATGGGATCACAATTTCTTGTTGCCTCAATTTCTTTGATTTGGCATGATGATATTTAATATTGGGAGGTGGTCGCTTGATATTCACCAGATCCGCTCATGTGCGAGATTTTGGCGCACATAGATTAAAGATAGACTTTCGGACCATGTCAGATCATCCTCGGTTCGATCAAAGTCGATTTAATTGTGTCTTGGACCAGTCAAACTATGTTTAACCGTGCCTTGGACCATGTCTAGTCGTGCTGGATCGGGTTGCCCATTTTTTTGTATGTATTTATTAAATTAGGAAAATAAAAAATGGTCACAATTTTTTACCCTAAGATTTAGACTAATAAAAAATAATAAAACATTATAATATATGATTATTGGATAATATAATAAAAATATTTTTATATATAATATAGTTATAAAATTTATGATATATGATTAAATATATGTATAATATAATTATAAACTTATGATATATGATTAAATAATTAATTATATAATAAAAAATAAAAAATGTGCTCGTTTGAGTCTGATTAGGTCGAGTCGTGCCTAGCATCTTGCTGGGCAAATCGGGCATGGTCTATCGTGCTTGGGCCGGGATCGTGCTGGGTTCGGTTGGCACGGTAAAAATTTGTGCGGGCCACATGCTAAGTCAGGTGATCCGTTCATATTCCATCTCTGGCTGAGTTGGAGGGGCCTTGCTTCCATTGGAAAAAGAGGGCCTAGAGAGATGGAGGTTGGATAGCAAAGATGATGGTGGAATAGAATATGGTGGGGGGGAGTGGGACTCGGGGTGGGGGATTCGGGGAACTCATTTCTTTCAAATTTTTTCATTATTATTATCCATTTTAGACTTGAATTGGGGGGGGAGAGAGAGAGAGTGGGTGTAACACCCCAAGATTTCATCAAGGGCAATAAAGTAATTTTATAAGTTAATTATAATCCACGAAGAATTGAAGATTATAAAAAGGGGAATTTGAGAAGGAATAGGAATATAATTAGAAAAGGAATATGAATAGAAGGAAAAAGTACTCCTATTTGGAGAAGGAATTAGAAGTTAAGTAGGATTAAAAGTATGATTAGAAAAGAAAAAGGAAAAGAAAAAAAGATTAAATCCTATTGGGAGTAGAATTCATAATTAGATTGAGATTGGGGATTTCAATTTGATTTGAGATCCAAAAGAATGTTTAATGAATATAGAACTCCCAAATATGATAGGATTGAGACTTTTATGGCTTAGAAATATTTCAGCCATTAAAATAATATTTATTATGGAATTAGATGATGAATTATGATGGAATTAAATAATTCTGAAAATTAGAGAAAAGGAAGAAATAAAAAATAAAATAAAGATATAATTTGGTTAACATAAATTATTGATAAAAAATGAAGATAGAGTTTGATTGAGAGAAGTTATGGAGGAAATAAAAAGGAATTTGAATAGAGATGGATTTTGATAAGTATGGTTATGAAATAATTAGTGAAATTCAGATTTAATTAAATCTGAATATTTAAGAGATGATAACTAATGATGGATGGTCATGATTGATGGAGAAATAGTCCAATGTTCAATAGAAGTCAAAAACTCTAATTGAGAGCTATAAATAGGGCCTAAAGGGTGGATAGAAAATATAATTTGCCTCCACAAAAATCCTGCACAATAGCCCTTTTCTTTCTCCTTTGTTTTCTCACAAATCGAGCCACCTGAGAGCACGTGCGATATACCGTTTCGAAGCCCCGACAGAGTAGAACAAGATTCAAATGGTAGCCAATGGTTTCTGAACATCAATAAGGAGGAATCATCGGCCAAAGTCGTGACGTACGTGTTGTCCATAGATAACAGGCACATAGTTAGTTTTTCAACCAACTTAAGGTACGTAGGGGGATCCCCATGGCGTCGGTTTTCCGTGACATGGACCCTTAGGACCCTTGCCCTAAATATTTATTATTGTATGGATGAATTGTGAATTGAATTGCATGGATAATCGCTTACAAAATAGGGCCGAAAGATGTGCTGAAAATATGACTTCCCGATGGCGGCAGAACCCGGCCCGAGTTCTGCTCTGCCCGGCCCGGATTCCTTAGAATCCGAATGACGATCGAATTGATTTGGACCGAGTTCGTAAGAACCCGGCCCGAGTTCTATAGAAAGATGGGTATGGTTGATTATAGGAGGAACCGGTCCGGGTTCCATCCCACCCAGCCCGAGTTCTGAAGTTCGGAAAAAAAGGGTTTTTAAGTTATTAAATTATTATTTGATTATAATGATTATGCTATTGGTTATATCTGATCATGTTATTATGATATATTGGCTGATGCCTTGTGCATCTAAGATTGAGAATAAAGTTTAATTAAAAGTAAAGATAGACATCATAAGTTAATCAAGATAAAAGATGAAAGGTACCTAAAATTAGGAGAGCTCTCAAAGCAGCCTATATGGTTGAAGCAACTCTAATGGTTGAAGGATAACTCCAAAGATAAGAATAAGTTATAAGCAGTCGTTATGGTTGAAGTTAATTGTTAAAAGTTAAATAATAAGTATTAAGCAGTCTTTGTGGTTGAAGCAGCCCTTGTGGTTGAAGTATTGACAGTCTTTATGGTTGAAACAGCCCTCGTGGTTGAAGTATTGGACAGCCTTTATGGTTGAAACAGTCCTTGTGATTGAAGCAGCCCTTGTGGTTGAAGTATTGGCAGCCTTTATGATTGAAGCAGCCCTTGTGATTGAAGCAGCCCTCGTGGTTGAAGTATTAAGCAGTTTTTATGGTTAAAGCAGCCCTTCTGATTGAAGCAGCCATTGTGGTTGAAGCAGCCTTTGTGGTTAAAGTACTGAGCAGCCTTTATGGTTGAAGCTAAAGTAAAATAAAATTGATTGATAAGTTATTAAATTCCAGCCTTTATGGTTGAAGTATAAGAAAGATTAATTGATTGTTAAAGATAAAAGATAATTACAACATTTATAGTTGAAGAATAAGAATGGATGATTGATTGATTGATGTTGGATTGTTGATGATAATATTAATTGAATCGAAATTGCAGACTTTTGGTTGAAGTATAGAGAGATAATTGATAGAAAAGAATAATTAAATTGCAGCATCTATGGTTGAAGTAATGTAAAATAAAGATAGATTGATTGTTAAGATAATTGATTGCAACTTATATGGTTGATGATATTGTTAATGAAATTATTATTATCAGCCTTTATGGTTGATGATAAAGGATGATAGAATTATTGATTCCAGCCAATTGATCTTTATGGTTGATGGATAGTGCATATTGATAATTGAGATATCATTGATAGGAGATATTGATATTGCTTATCATTATGCATATGATTATTGCTATTGATATGGTTCATATTGTTTATCATTATGGATGACCCTACGTATCTCATTGGGCTTTGCCCCTATATTTGGATCCGTACAGATGATCGCGATAGCGATGGCGAGATGGTTGATGGCTCTTCTGACGGTTGACATGCACATGAATATAGGGACCATTATTGTATAGATGTGGATCCTAACCCACAGATTATTGGATATGATATAAATAACTTCCGCATATTGTAATTCAATATTATAAATTAATTTTTCGCTTATGTAAACTAATTTGTTGACTGGTTAAAGTTAAGGTATAAAATTGAGTGATGTCGTCAAGATAGCATTCTGGACAGGCAAAAGAAAAAAATCTTAGAACGTTACAGTGAAATTCGAAGTGGGGGATCCGGGAACTCATTTCTTTCAAATTTTTTCATTATTATTATCCATTTTAAACTTGAATTGTTTATATATAGTCAATTAAAGTTAATGTTTGGCCATTAATATACGTACATAGCTGATATTAATCATTAATATACATACTGACTGAGGTATGGATGAACTGTTCGCAGATTCAACGTGCACAAAAAAACTGTTCAGAGGTGGAAACGAGGGCGTATAAACATGGCTTTGCTGTAAAGCTACCAAGCTACTAAGCTAGAAATTCAATCCATCCTTTTCTGTTTATATGATCCAATGGTGAATGGCCTGCCTGCTCAAGCACTTGAACATGCAATAATGTCTGATAAATATGAGCAATGATTGCAGGTAAAATAAAGAAGAACCAACAGGCAAAAGAAGTCTACGTACTAGCTACCTGTGGGAGAACCAATTATATGAACAGAAAAAAAGGCATCCAACGCAGCATTTTGTCCTGGCTCCCGGCAATGGTTGACGAGAGGAGTATGACTGCCATGACGAATTGACAATACATAATTTATGCACGGTCAAAGCCTCACTCATGACAGAAACATGTGCTGCTTACTTTCTTAATTACCTTCTGCCAAAGAGAAGGTGCATGCACGCTTCTATGATTGCATTTATCTGTTCAAAAAACTTGCATCACGACATAGTTTCAATGATAACTTTTATGTGACCTTTTGTCTTTATAATATATATTATTTGTTATATTTATATATTGGTGGTCCGAAATTATCTTTATTTTATGTTGTCAAATGAGGAATTATTAATAATCAAAATAAAATAATATACTTTGAAGATAAGTATCACAATTCGAGCCGGGTCCTTCCCCTCACTCCTTCAACTTTTAAATTTTAATGTATATTATTTATATATATATATATGCAGTTTACTTAAGATAAATAAATAAGCATAGAATATAGATTCAACTTCTTACATTATTATGAAATTAGAGTCATCATGTTTTACTTAGAATTTTGTAATAAATAGGATATTTAATACCTCTTTGTTGATATTTGTTAGTTATTTATTATTTATTTTAATCTTTATATCTTAGTGTGCAATTGCATTATGCAATAAAATGGATATAACTTTTATCAGTTATTTTTTATTATTGTTATCTTTATATTAAACTATTGTATTTTTGTTTCACGTGCCTCGTATTTGTCGGTTCAAAGCTTGGCGTTCTAATTCTAACCCTGATTCTTAGTCTTCGATGAAAGGCTACCTACAACTTATGCTCTATACCGTCAATTTGTTTTATGTTAACCTACTTTTCGAAATGCGATTCCAGTGGAAAGGGAGAGAGGTGTAAAAATTTAAACTGATGTTACATCTGATTTTGAGATCAACCTATTTGTAAAATGAGGAATTATTGACAATCTTGAGATCATTTTCCTTTTGGTTAATTATGCTTAATTTTTTTTTTCCTTTAATTGCATACAATCATTTTCCTTCCTCTAACTTCGTGCATTATTCTTTTCTTCCATGAATTGCATGCATTAATTTGGTTCTTCTTTCTCTTTGCACAACCACTTCTTTTGATAGTTCTTTTTTTCTTTTACTTTTGGCGGCTCATCCACGGTTCGCCCGTTCGTTAACTTTTTCTGATTTTTTGCCAGTAATCAGACCGGAAAGCGGGCCAGTTCTGATTGAATCATTTGAGTCGGCGGAGTTTGTGATTAGGACATAGGCCTAAAATCTCCAATAATTGAATAATTTAAATTATAGCTCTAATATAGAATATTTATCTCTATTCATGAAAGTAGGTTAGATAACATCTTTGATGTATAAAAAATATGAAAAATACAAAAATCATATTGACTCAACTTTATCTAATAATGATCACTTTTTTACAATTTAAAAAACTTATTATAGTTTGCGTTTGCGTTTACGTTTGGAACCATGCATATAATATAAGAAGCTCCATCAAATTCCAGAAAAGTGTAACCACATCTTCTTTATATATTAATGTGATTGCAACAAGGCTAGCCAGACAAAAAGATTGTCAGATGTTTAATACCAAGTGTCTATAGCATGAGAAGAGCTGCTGCACACTGCTGAAAAGAGTGCCGACATTTTCTCAATACGATTTCTAGAGATACCACACGGTAGAGGAATCTCTACTCTTCATATGCAACTTTCCACTCTCCTCTTCACTGTACGTCCACATCCACAACACGCCTATATATAGACACCGCTAGCAAATTGAAAATAGCAAGCCACTTCAAGCAGGAAAGCAATGGCCAAGATCGCTCTCGGCCACCACCATGAAGCGGCCAAGCCGGACTGCATACGCGCCGTGCTGGCGGAGTTCGTGCTCACGTTCCTCTTCGTGTTCGCCGGCGTTGGCGCCGCCATGACCGCAGGTGCATGTGTCCTTCTGATCTGATTCGATCATGGCTGTATATATGGTGTACTATATGCGTTTCTTATGTTGCTTTGAAGTAATTAATTAACAGGGAAGCTGGTGGGAGGGGATTCAATCGCCGGGCTGACAGCGGTGTCGGTCGCGCACGCGTTGGTTGTGGCGGTGATGATATCGGCCGGCCTGCACATCTCCGGCGGCCACCTGAACCCGGCGGTGACCCTGGGGCTGGCCGCCGGAGGGCACATCACTCTGGTGCGATCGGTGCTTTACATAGTGGTGCAGTTGTTGGGGTCTTCCGCGGCTTGCTACCTTCTCAAGTACCTCACCGGTGGACTGGTACGCGTTTCTGCGGCTCGAAGTATATTTTTTCTCGCAGGAGTGGCAGCAGGAACTAGTGGCGTACGTAAAATTCGTAATAAACAACACTGGAAAAAAAATATGAAAGTAGAAAAGTGGTAATAGCAAGAAGTTGATCTAAATAAAGAAATAATTGAAACGAACAACTAAGGTTATGTTTGAATTGAGGGTTATGAAGGGACGGAGTGGAATATAATGAAATTAGTTACATCATATTTAATTATATTTTTTATTTAAGTTAAGAGGTGTGGGATGGAATAGTTATGCCTTTCAAACATCATATTTTTCATTCCACCAAATTAGTGGAATGAGGAGTGATAAATTATTTTAGACCAAATTAACATCTTTCATTTTTTCATTATCAAATTAAAGTATTTCTCTTCTTACTAAATTAAATCACATCTCTCTCTTCTCTCTTCTCTCTTCTCTTTCATATATATTATCTTTTTTTCTAATATGAAATCCGGTCCTGACCCAATTATCCATCGGGTCAAAAAAAATTTGAAAAATCTAAACCGGTGATGCTCACCTCTAATTAACGAGTATAAATACTTTAAATATATTATAAAGGATAAAAATGACTTTTATACAAATAAAATCTTCATTATCACACCCCACATCTTATATAATTTATTATCCAAACATAAATTTTCTAATAACACACAACGTCATCCCACCCCATCACTCACAACACCACACAATCACATCCCTCCATTAGTTATTAGCCAAATAAACCCTAGGAGTGTAAAGAAAAATTGATCTATCCAAGAAATCTATCCGAATAAAAAATAAATAAATAAAAATTAGGAACTCAAATGCTTTTTAAATAAACCACAATTGATCCCCTTAAATTAGAATCACAGTGCAAAAAATAGTAGAAGCCCCGAGCCCGAGGAGCCCATTTCTTATATATATATATATATATATATATATATATATATATATATATATATATATATATAAATTCATGACTCATTACTTTTCTTAATGTTATATAACTTAATATGTATTAGTATTTTTAGAACTCTTTTTATATATAATTCCCAAATTAGTATTATGTTTTATATTTTAGTCATAATATTGTATTTTATTTTATTATTTAAATATCAAAATTATCATATTAAAGTATAGTCCGAAAATAATATTTTTATTTTCATTAATTTTATAGTGTTTTTTATTTTTATAAATTGAACTAAAAAATTCAAATATTATTTCAAACGAAAATTTGATCCAATCCAAGATCACTTTCACCTTTGGGACAATCAATATTATAGAAAAAAAATATTAATATTAATAGTAAATATGATAAACCTCTATTTATTTAATCTAAACAGTAGTTATATCAAGATAAAAAAAATTGGCCCCAATTATTGTAATATGTATCCGTCCTCTAAGTTTCATTTGAGGCAGCTTGTGGTCAGGCACCGTGATAGGAAACAAGTTATCTTGACAAAAAAAAATCATGAAGAAAGAAGTATTTGAAGGAAAATAAATTCTTGAAAAGTGAGTTTGTTTTATGTGTTTGACTTGAAAAATGGTTTTGAAAATTTCAGATATTAAAGTTTTTTTTGGTGAGAGGAATGAAGTTTCCTATTTAAAAAGCGAATTCATTTTTTTCAAATTTTAATCTATTTTTTTCAACGGAAAAATATTTTTTATCGCACCGATCTATTTAATACCATCCCGAAAGTTTGGAAACAGAGCTTTTATAATTTCCTTACTTTCCTAAAGAAAATTGTGGAAAAGAGATTTTTTTTTTTCTTTCACTGTATTGTTAATCAAGTTCCTCTTCAAACATAGAGATCTTTTTTGCCCTTCTTTTTTTTTTCTTTATTCTTCAAACACGACCTTACTTGAACAGGATCTGTTCTATAGGCTCGTACAACTGTGTCATTGAACACTAAAAAGACAGGCAACTTTTGAAAAATGGCGTCGTATGATCCATGTAGCCGACCCTACCTAATGGGATAAGATTTTGTTGTTGTTGTATTCCTCTAATCTCAATATAAAGATGTCTTAGAATGAACGTTTTTGGAAGGAGATATATGGAGGTATAAAACAAAAAAAAATTACATATTTAAAATCATGATTCGAGAACTTAGTTATTTTCATTTAATTTCTACGCTATCCATAAAATTAGGCTAGTGTGCAAATCACTATTTTTATATAGGTTATGTATATTTCAAATATAATAATAATTATCTTTGCTGCCACGTGTCTCTGTACCCATCATAAATGTTTTTGGACTTTAATCAAACCAATCATTAATTATTTCTTTTGTTACAGACTGCATTAAACTAATAATTTAATATAAGCATGTTAATTTTTATCATCATCATACGTTTATTTTTCCTTCGATATTCGAAAAACCGTGTATAGTCTAATTTCGCTGGCATGCTTGCAGGAGACCCCAGTGCACACCCTTGCTGCCGGGATTGACGCCGTCCAGGGAGTGATCATGGAGATAGTCCTCACGTTCTCCCTGCTGTTCACCGTCTACGCCACCATCGTCGATCCCAAGAAGACCATCACCCCTGGCATCGGGCCCTTGCTCGTCGGCCTCGTCGTCGGCGCAAACATCCTGGCCGGCGGCCCCTTTTCCGGCGCATCCATGAACCCGGCTCGGTCCTTCGGGCCGGCGTTGGTCGCTGGCAACTGGACCGACCACTGGGTCTACTGGGTCGGACCCCTCATCGGCGGGCCCCTCGCCGGATTCGTGTACGAGAACGTGTTCGTGGTGCACTCTACTCATGCACCTCTTCCCAGGGACGACGAAGGCTTCTGAAGCAGTTCAGCACTTGGCAGCTGCCATTGTAATCTCAGGAGGTTCACTCCCCTGTTACTTTTGTTGAACGCATGTGTTTCAATTGATTTGTACCTACTTGGTTCTCGTATTGTTAAACTTGATATGCAGTAACTTATATTAATGTAGCTGGTGTTGGAACCTATGATCCAATAAGAATATTGTTCATTTCATAAAATACCAGCTCCTAGAATGTCAAGGCCATATGCGTGGGGCCTCCCTCGGAATTGTAATGATACAAAAAGTTGAGGGCACGTGGGAGAACGTCAATAGGAATAATCTGTTTTAGCTTGCTACATAGTGAGCTGCATTATTGATTTCCCTAAAGATATGGTTAGCTTTAAAGTTTGCAAAAGTTGTGATTGTATTTCAAACGTCTATCCTCGTATTCATTATCCTCCGGGGCAATCGATTGATGGGAGTTTGTCTAACATTTTGATAGCCAAGCTCAACACACTTTAGGATGCCTAGCGGCAACCCTTGTGACGACCTAATACTCGTTTTGGCATCACAAGGGGTCAAATATGTAATGAAAATCATCATTTCAAAAATCAATTAACATTGCAAATTTTTAAAAATTTTGACATGATGTATACGTAAATTCGTTCATGCATCAAATATAATATTTATCTATAATTCTTCACTTCACAGATAATTTATAAAATCTTAATGTGCATAGCAGTATATAATTATCAAATAATATAGGACTCAAAGTTCAAAAATTTCAAATTATAGTTTCACCTCAAAATTATTATACGAACAAAACGTATCGAGTACCTATCAAAATCCATTAAGAAACTCTAGCCCTTATTCAATTCCATGATAGGGACTCGCTCATATCTATCTCATTCATAAATCATGAGGTCTCGGCTCTCATCAACCAATATATTCACAATAAATCATGGGCCACAACCCAAAATCATGTAGTGTCAAAATAAATAAAATCATAATAGTCAGTTAAAAAAATGATAAGTATCAAATGAAGAACATTGAGCTAGATATGCTCCTCGCGGAATTTCACATACTATCCCTTTTTGAATCAATACTCATCTTCAATTAAATATGCAGTATATGTATTTCTTTCATGTAAACATTAAAAGAAAAAAAGGTGAGCATGGATTAAGCTCAGTGAGTTAAAACGACAACCTCAAGTATTAAAATCGTTGCGAAAATTAACATCTTTATTTTTAAGAAATATTCAAAATCCTCTCTTCTTCAAAAGGAACTCATTGACATAATGATCATACAAAATGAATGTCATGTGTGCACATGCATGGTGAAATCATATGTATAATATAAGTTGAGGGATCATCATCAAATAGAATATCCATACCACTCATCAATCGAGTACTTCTTCACCCACCCCTCATGTCATTATATCGTCACATGGTGATTGTTCTAATTCCATCCCTCATGTCACTATATCGTCATAGGACGTTGAATCGTTCCTCGTGTCACTATATCGACGCAGAGCTTATTTCTTTTCTTTCTTCATTCCATCTCTCGTGTTACTATATCGTCACAGCATGATTGTTCTAATTCCACCTTTCGTGCGCCACTATATCGAGTGTTGAACCTACTCCTTGTATCACTATATCGATACAGAGTAAACCGGACCCCAATCGGCCTAATCGGAGTTGGCCAATCCTTCAAGGTGAAAATACTCTGCCTTATGCGGGTTTTATTTATATGTAATGCATATAATGCATGAATGCGAATTCAAAGTGAAAGTTTAGAGCTTGAAGTCATCATCCTAAAACAATTCATTTCAAAACCAAATCTTTTCTTCATGTGAATAAGAGAAACTTTTATCAAAATCGATAAGCTTCCAAAATCCATAATAAAAGTACAGTTCATATGATGGCATGCATATGAAGCACACAAATGAGTATGATTATGCATGAAGAAAACGATCCCGAAAATCAATCCCACGTTGGATGGAACAATGTCACCACTCCGAAGAGTTAAGTAATTAATATCATTTGAGATAATTTCCCTCACCTCGGATTCGTCGAGACCCAAATTATCTCCTCATTTGAATCCAAATCAAAAATAAACACAACCTATCGCATTCATTACTTGATTAATTAATATTATAAAAGTATGCTTGGTAGTTCACTCTTCACAACAACTCGTTATGGATTTGCTACCACACTTACCAAAAAGAAAATGAAGGCATCGTCAACTAGTAACTGCCTAATCGAATCTCAACAAACAATGAACTGTTGCCTTTCGATTAACAATCCCTATAAGCGAAGTTCAAATCAATCTTTAAGATAACTTCCAATTAGGACTTTAACTACATTATAAAAATTTACTTCAATTTATCCGGGCATTCACACCATAATAACTGTAGCCACCGCTCTCAGAATCATAGTCGCACCCGTTGAAACGCCAAAAATTCGTCAAACGCCTTCTTCATAAATGACAAAATAAAATTACTTTAAGTTTGTTCACATAACTGAAATCCAATCACAGATACATTTCCATTCGTTTACCAACCATGATATGATGATGAGTCGTCGGAAAAATCACCGGAGGATGATCGGAGTCCGAAACCTATGAACCTAAAAGGGAGTAACAGTTAACTTTTATCGGACAATAATCTGAACAATTTATCTCTCACATGTGCACCCCCAGAGCGTCGTGATGATCTCGACCGGAGCTCCCCATCGGACTCACCGAAAATGTCGCCAGAAAAATCCAACTCGATCACCTACATGATTGGAAGTAACATGTTTAAAACTCCTTAAAATGATCCCAATCAATTTAGAATGATGTATAACTCGCTAAGAGAGAGATCGGTGTGAATCGTCACCGGTGAATTTTCCCCTCCCCTCATGTTTTAAACTTGCTGTGTCGCGTATAGTGGATCGATCCTCGTCTCAAAATGTTCATCTCGTTGTCCTCCTTCCATCGGTACCTCTCGTGCGAAAAATGGTGGTTGGACGGCAAAGAATGGGCGATCGGAAGAAGAGGCGATTGGGATGTGCTACAGTGCATCGCGGTTACTTTAGCAGGTCGAGGAGGAAGAAGACGAGAGGTTCTCTTTTTTATACACTTTTTTTTATTTTTTTGACCATTGTCCAATTCTGCATAAAGACCAAAAAGTCCCTACTTTTTAAATAAATTCCATCTTTTTTTATTTGCAGAACATTACAACCCTAGAGCCGATGAAAATTTTCTAAGGGAAGAGCATGCACAAAGAAAATCGCCATCAAATGATCGGAGCACCGATCCTGCTCCTCCCAAATCCCTAGGTACCGTGAAGGAATGGTGTTGAGCTTAACCCAATTGGGAGAATGAGATGGGGCTTCCATCGGATTCTAATTGGAAGATGCGTGGGAGGGCCCTCTTATTCCTTAACCCATCCAACATTTTATGTATTAAAAAGTCATACACATATAATATTGTTTTAATATAAGATACATATGCATTTGAAACAAAATGGATATGTACAGCAGCTGCTCTTGCATCTCACTTGTCCATTTTTGTATCAACGATAGGATTTAAAATATTTTAATTGAGAGGAAGAGATTTGATCGTATTCGTCGGCATAAATTGAATGTCAATTTGGTCAAAAAGACTAAGCCAAAAAATAATCTTAATGAAGGGCAAAAAATCTCTCATCACGAGCGAATGGGGCGATATAGAGCAACACTCTCCGGCACTCCTCTCTGATGATCACCGGATGGCCTTGCAGCGTCGTTCTCCATCTTGAATATCCTGCAATCTAGTGACATACTACTCCTTCCCACGATCTAGAGCATTGCTACAGTTGACGTCCTCGGATCATTCGAAGTGAAGTTCTCCAACATTCCTCTTCGATGATCACATGATAACCCTGAGCAACTGCTCTTTCCCGCAATCAAGAATGTTGTTGGCTTGTTGTAGTCTGATGTCCTCATATTGTTTGACGTGACATTATCCAGCATTCCTCTGTGACGATCATCGGACTACCCCGAACGACCTCTCCTTCCCACGACCCATAGCGCTGCTATAGTGTTCTCATTTCACCTCTCCTTTTCATCAACTTATAAGTTTGGAGTCTACATTAACATGTAAATTACATGTGAAATGACCATGATCATTATATCAAATCCATTCTAGGTAACTAGACCAAATTTTTTTCATTTCAAATTTTCTACATTTTGATTACCTAAAATATTTGATTGAACATATGTACCTTGGAAGTGGTAAAATATTTCTTACATATATATTTTCAAAAATTATGATGATAAGTGGATATATATATAAATTCATTTTTCATCCAAAGTTGTCACCTCGATCGACTCAATATCAGATCTAGAAATATTTTATAAGGGGTTCATTTTTTATTTTAGTTCTAGAAAAAACATTTTATACAATATCTATGGACCTATTATGGGCATACAGTTATCCAATAGGAGACTTTATCAATATTCATATTCAATGTGCATATCACCCGTTAGAGGAGATACCAACCGTCTCACCATCGTCATCACCATCATTTATATGGATCTAAGTACAAGGGCAAATCCCAATGAAATAAATTCAATACGTAGAGTCACCTATGACAATAAATAATAAGAATCAATAATAATAATTATATGTATAATGATAAGTAATATAAATATTATCATATCAATGCAATCTCAATTATCAATATGCATTATTCATCCACCATAAGAATAAACAATTCTATCATCCTTTATTATCAACCATGGAGGTTGGCGATAGCAATTGCATTAATAATAGCATCAATCATATAAGTTGCAATCAATTATATTTACAATTAATCTATTTTTACTTTACATTACTTTACTTCAATCATAGATGTTGCAATTTAATAATCTCTTATCATACTTCAACCACGAAGGTTGCAATCAATTATTCTTTTCAATCAATTATTTCTCTATACTTAAAATATAAATGTTGCAATTCAATATCTATCAATTGTCCATTCTTGTTCTTCAACCATAAAGACTGCACTCAATATCTTTAACTTCAACTGTAAATGCTGCAATTATTTTCTTATCTTTAACTTCAACCATAAAGGCTACTTCAACCACAAGGATTGCATTATACTGCAACCATAAAGACTACTTCAACCATAAGGATTGCATTACACGTCAACCATAAAGGTTGCTTCAACCATAAGGGTTGCTTATTAATTGTTCTTATCTTTGAAGTTATCCTTCAACCACATATCATTCAACCACAATGACTGCTTCAACCATATAAGTTGTTTTAATAGCTCTCTCAATTATATGTATCTTACATCTTTTTCTTAATTAACTTATGACGTCAATCTTTGCTTTCATTTAAACTTTTTTTTTCAATCTTACATGCGTAAGACATCAATTAATACATTAATAATAGGATCTCAATGAGGTCAAAGTCATAATAATATGATCATATATAATCAATGGCATAAACATCATAATTACATATACTTTAATAACTTGAAACTCACTTTTCTATCTTCATAACCCAGGGTCGGGTGGGATTAGGGGTGTTCACCGGGTCGGGTCGACCCGGTGAACCCGAAAATCCGACCCGACCCGATCATGACCCGACCAAGGGTCGGGTCGGGTTCGGGTTGGAATTTTTCCAACCCGAGTTGACCCGACCCGACCCGACGACCCAGTTTTTTCTTTTTTTTTAATTTTTTTTTTATTTTTTAGTTAAATGTATAGTTTATATCATTTAAAATCTAAAAAAATATGAAATAAATTATTTTAAATGTAGAAAAGTGTGTAGATATTTAAAAAAATATTTTTGGTATTTAAAAATACTTTATTTTGTATTAAAAAATAAAATAATAAATACTTTTTATATTAAAAAATAAATGAAAAATTAAAAAGAAAAAGGGTGGTCGGGTAACCCGACCACCCGACCCGACCCGACCTGGCCCGGTCCGGATCGGGTCGGTTCGGGTCTCAGCCCAAAAAGGGCAGAGACCCGACCCGGCCAACTTTGGCCGGGTCGGGTCGGGTTTGTTCACGGGTCGGGTCAAATCCGACCCGTGAACACCCCTAGGTGAGATGAAACTTGGGTCGGTTCCTATAATCAATCATATACATCTTTCTTGTGGAGTAAAATATGAGCCGGTTCATCGGGTATCAACTCCTATTCCAATTCAATCATTGTTACTCAGTCTAGGTGGGATGAAACACGGGCCAATTTGTTCGTCTTTTTCTTTCAATCCTCTACCTCGACAGAACCCGATCCAAGTCCAATGAAACTCGAGTC
The DNA here is from genome assembly GCA_030549335.1 of Pontederia crassipes. Lineage (NCBI taxonomy): Eukaryota > Viridiplantae > Streptophyta > Magnoliopsida > Commelinales > Pontederiaceae > Pontederia > Pontederia crassipes. Next base: position 24,379,951 of record CM060189.1, on the reverse strand, counting down.
GAGTCAGTTCAATCCAATTCTATTTCGATTTCATCAACGGGACCCAAGTCGGGTCAATCCAAAACTCGATTCAGATCCAATTCAATTATAATTCATCCAATAATATCAATAGAAATCGGGTCGAGCTATTTGGAACCCAGTCTGGATTCATCATTATCACGCATGTTCGAGTTTTTTCAAAACTTGGACCACGTATTTGAAAACTAGGTCGAGTTCTACGAATCCGGTCTGGACTATTCCGATTGCCACTCGAGTCCTAAAAAACTCGAGCTGGGCAGTTCAGAACTCGGGCTGGGTTCTATTATCGTCGGGAAGTCATCTTTTCGTCATAACTTTCGGTATGAGATTAACAATGCAATTCAATTCACAATTCAACTAATACTTAGGCCAAGGGTCTTGAGAGTCTATACGAACGAAAATCGTCGATATAGGAATCTCCTACGTACCTTAAGTTAGTTAAAAAATCAACTATGTTTCTGTCCACTATGGAGTGTACGGACGTCGCGACTTTGGCCGACAATTCCTCTCTATTGGCGTCCAAAAACCCTCGGCTACCCATTGGATCTTTTTCTTCTCCGTGGAAGCTTCAAAATGGTATATCGCCCGCTCTCTAAGGTGCCACGGTTCGTAAGAAATTAAAGAAGGAAGAGTGAGCTCTCGGGCGAAAATTCTGTGGAGGTATATAATACTTTCTAGCCACTCTTTAAATCTTATTTATAGTTCTTAATTATAATTTTTTACTCCTATTGAACCTTAGGTTAATTCTCCATCAATCATGGTCATCCATCATTAATTATCTTATGTTAAATATTCATATTTAATTAAATGTGAATTTAACTAATTATTCCATAATGATGCTTATCAAAATCCATATCTACTTAAATTTCTTTTTATCTCTTTCATAACTTCTCTCAATCAAACTCTATTTTTACCTTTTTCATTTATTTCTTCCTTTCCTCTAATTTTCAAAATTATTTAATTTCATAATATTTTATCATCTAATTTTTTAATTAAATAATAGTAAATATTATTTTAATGGTTGAAAGATATTTAAGCCTCTCAATCCTATTCTATTCGGGAGGCATATATCTATTAAACATTCTTTTGAATCTTAATCACAATCTAATTATAATTTCTACTCCTAATAGAATTTAATCTTTCTTTCTTTTCCTTTTTCCTTTATAACCATACTTTTAATTCTACTCTAATTTTAATTCCTTCTTCAAATAGGATTAACCTTTCTTTCTATTCATATTTTTTCAATTATATTTATATTCCTTTCAAATTCTCATTTTATTCATTAGGTTGAGCTAAATTATTTTATTGTCCTTGTTGAAATTTTGGGATGTCATATAAAAAAAGACAATTAATGTATCCCAACGTATGGATATTCTAAAAGGAAGCACTATTCTAAATTGGATCCTTCCCTGGTTCAAGAGAAGCAAGAGTTGCATTCCAACATCATATGGATAGGATTTTCTCGGTCAAATACAATGATTATATTTTGTTCTGTCTATAGAAAAAAAATTTAAAATGTGAGAACTTTAATTTTTTTTGGAAGACAAGAATATTTTGTTTTATGACATGTTATTCTCTAGATAAGAATACACTAATAGTTTATTATGGATGGTCACTTAGATAACGAAGAATTCAAATTCCAAAAGAACAAATACTTTTTTTTACCACAAGAAAATAAATTAATGAGACCAAATAGTGATGTGAAGACAGATTGCACTTTCTAATTAACCAAGTTGCCATAAACAGCGTAAAACCCGCAATATTAAACACCTTTTGAAGAAAATCAACATACCACGCAATCCAATTGTTTATTTGTGCTCAAAGGTCACTACCACGCTTTTAGGGAAGACCACGAGTTCAAAATAGAAAAAAAAAATGAGTCGTCCCTCAAATGCTAGCAGCATGCAACAGCCCTGTGAACGCATTTCAAATATTCTCATATGTTACTTGAATGTTTCTTTGAGAAAACTTTTTTTATTTTGTTTCGATCAATAAAGAGAATTGACCAAAAACCATGTACCACATAGATTTCTCCCCACACGTTTTCTTCCGCTTAGTTTTTCAAAACTGAGCAAGAAACAAATATTATCCGTGAAAATTATTTTCTGAGGAAATGTTGGTAATTCTCAAGCACGTGTTCTATGATCATGATGCTGCTCGTTTCACGTATGGTCTATAGTCCACAATAAGCTTTATTCAAAACGCATCAGGCACATCTCAGTGTCAAAAGCAATCAAAACTAAATTACTTGGTAAAAAAAAGGTGGCGCCCAAAATGAGCTCAACTCAGATCAGCCTGCAATTTTTTTGCGATAAAATTATTTCTGAAGAGATTGCTGAGCAATCATGATATTCGTTATTTACACGTCTGTCCCGTGCGCTTTGACTGTCCAAAACATCCATTTCACCAGCTCTTTAATGTATTCATTGCCACCATAAATACACCGGCTATGCACACAAAGTTAATACTACTCGAGCAATAAAAGAATGTTTGCTAAACACCTGAAAATCTAACTATCCGTCCCAGGTTCACTGATCTGCAAAAGACATGAAGAACCTAGCAGTTAAGGTACCCATGAAACACAAGATGTAGGTGTCCATGTTAAGTTGATCAGTGGTTAACGAATGCCAAAACATTTATAATATCAGTGGACAATATATCATGAAATAAAAGAGATGACAGAAAAAGCAAAGAATGTTTTACTTTGATGTATGAAGTCATAAAAATGTAAAGAGAACTTAAAAACACTTCAGTCCCACAAAATGGTCGAGCAATAAGATATGCGGTCAAGAAGTGTTTTTTGAGCATTTCAAACATGCCAAAGAAAAATATTCACCTTAATCAAGGTCATTATCATTGTCCTCGAAGTAGTTATCCAATTTCTGACTGTGTGTGCTATTTACATACTCGAGCTGGGTTGCCATCTTTGAACCCTGACTGCTATTTACATCCTCGAGTTGACATTTGACAAGTGGGTTGTCTGTACAAGTATTTACACTTGTCTCTTTTGGAGGTTGACACCAAGTTTTTTCGCTGATGTGGTACTGAAACCCTGCCATGACAATATTTCCAGACTTACAATCAAGAGAGGTGTTGCTGCTGCTGCATGTAAGCCCATCATCTTCTGATGGCCCCAATTTCTGGTTCACCAAATGCTCAGATGTGGGAATATGAGAAGCATTTGACCTGAAGTATCATGTGAAATGTGATCAAAATTTTGCACGAGAAGAAGATGACGGTGATGAGCATTTATGTACGTCGTTTTTAATTTCATATCTGAAAGTCATCTAAAAATCATATCTGAAATCCTGAGGTCTGATAATTTAATTGTCATGATGTTATTTTTTAAAAATATGGGAGGATCCCGATCCTTTGTTGTAGGCATCCAATTTTCTTTACAAACAGTAGAAATTAATACAAAAGGAGCACCAACACCAACATTAGTTAACTATTTCATTAATAATAAATCTGAAGATTAGTATCTCCCTTGACTTCTGCCATTTTTATACGGTTAAACAAATCTGAATTCTATTTTAGATTCCATTATCATTTTATTCTGGTGCATTTATTCTGTATTGTTGACACTTCATTTTAGATTACTTTAATTATTATTCCAGTCATGATTTTAGATTGCCGACCCCACCTAGTGGGATAAGGCTTTGTTGTTGTTGTATTATTCTAGTCATGATTTGTTCTTTTGTCTGATCTGCTTATGTTTTATGATTTGTATTTGTTATAGTTTTGTATAAAAAGGGTTTGTCAACATTATAAATATAAAGATGATACTGCTCCTAACATCATAAACTTTTAGTAATGTTGATAGCTCATTTAATAAATATCAAGGTCGGGAAAGCTTGAATTCGAAACTTGATAGAGTTATTTCTTAAATAATATTTTTTTTTTGTTTAATTTTTCACGTGATTTGTCGAACTAGACCAAGCAGAATGAGAGAAAGTGTTATATAAATATGAAAATGATGTTCTTCTTAATAGTTTAAACTTTTGTGGTTGTTGAAGATAGCTCATTTAATAAAACAATTTTAAACTGAATTGTCTTCATTCTTTAAATAAAATCAGTATTTCAAAATAATTTCTACTCAAGAACCATTCACCCTAAACGATTTTACTCATTAACCTCAAAAGATTAATTTTCCTATCCTAAGTATTTTAATCTTATTTTATTATCACCCAAACTCCGCCTATGTTTTATAGCCGGTCCCAAGCCCGGATAAAGGAGGAGGGTTGTGTTAGGCCCCGACAGCCAACGTAAAATCATGTCGAATCTTATGAACATGGATCAACGAATATAAGTTACTAATAGAGCGGAATGACGTCGTATGATCCATGTAGCCGACCCCACCTAGTGGGATAAGGCTTTGTTGTTGTTGTTGTTGTTTATTATCACCCAATATCCCAAGGCGTTGCCCCAAGAATCTGAAACGCACACCTAAGTATGGTGGATGAGACTCCGAACAGGAATTTTTTACATGCACAAAAAACAAATTCGAAACCTCATTTGCACAGAAACAAATTGCTAACCACTGAAACAAACTACATTGACAGCTTATTTCATTGTTTTGTCATATACACACATATACATGTATGTGTGTGTACAAAGTAAGTGGTGTAACAGTGTGCATATTTTCCCATAATGGATGTTCCATGTAACTAAGACAAACTATGAGAGGGTACCAAATTATATGCTAAGGCAGCAGAAAGTGTGCACATGTTCAAGCTATTTTTTATCTTTTTTTAGAAGATGTAATTCAATTAGTTGACCAAGCAAATAGTTAGATGTAGGTAAGCCTTGAGATATGCAACCATAAGGTCCTAGTGGTTGATTTACAGTGAAAAAGTATGGAATAACAAGTGAAGGTAAAGGAAGAAAGATGTGTCAAGATGAACTATGTTTGATGTATCACAATTAGCAAGCATTGAGTAATGATGGGTGAACCTTGGCTGCTGAACTTGTGATACTTGATGATAATTGAAGACCGGTATGAGGCCTTTGGATCTAGCTTCAATTGTACGAATCGGGCTTCTTTCAATCTCGAATTCACCAGAACAAGACAGGCTGTTGACTGTTTTGCCATTTACATCCATCATCAATTGAAAGGATATCTGATGGTACATAAAGAAATAAGTAAAAGGAAGTAAAATAGAAAGAGAGGAAGGGAAAGAAAATTTTCACAGATTAATCAAGATATAAAGATGTTGTAAGTACCCCTGACTTCACCCACAATGGCGTCCAAGCCTCGTGTGTATGCAACTCAACCTCAGATATGAAAGACTGCTGAGTTTCTTCAGTAGAATATTTCACATTTCTCTTACCAGTTTGGGGATAATTGATGTTGGTTCTCTTCTTTAGACCTTTCTGCATAAATGTCGAGTCCTTTCCACTTGTATGATCTCCAAAAATATCAACATTATCTGCTTCAGTTCTTCTGCTTCGCTTATGGCAAACATCCCATTTCTGTAATGCCTCAACAACCACTCTCCCATCTGTTTCTTGTGGCAATCCATGAGGAATCGCACCTAACACAGATGTGCCAGTTCCAAAATCTTCACCACTCCGTTGATGCAATACGTACTGTATGATAGAGCCAGAAGGAGAGAAGACAAGCAAGTAATATCTTTTCCTCAGTAAATTAATATCTGAAGTGAGATCAGGGCCCTTGCAATTATGAAAAGTTGAGGCAACGGCCACCTGAAGGGGATTAACTTTGCCAGTGGCAGCTGCTGCAGCACCATTAACAACACCTTTTAAGCCAGCATTCCCGTTCCTAATTCTGCTTACAGATGATAATGTGACCGGAAATGCAAAATCATTCTGATATAGAAACTTTGAAGAATATGAATTATGAGACAATTCAATTGATGTCTTTGATGCCAAATCTCGTCTATAACAGTTGGTAAAATTACCCTCTCTGAAATTAATATCAGAATTTCCAGTGAATGAACAAATTGAAAACAAATGACACGTGCCTCTTGAAGAACTGACCATTATCCATCTACTATCATCACTAAAGCTGATATCTTGTATGACCTAGAAAATAAGAAAAATCATAATATTCAGTGATCAGAAGTTTGAAACATGAAAGAAGCAGGGCAATCCATATAACTTGTGTACCGCATTTGTGATGCCACGTTGCAACCTGTAAAGATGTATGCAAGCACCTTCAGAATGTGATCCACTGGAAGTTCCACCAGGAGAAGGTAAAATTTTGAAAACATTAATATTGTGACCGTGAATAGAAGCTGTAACCAATAGCGTTCCACTGGGATCAAAGCATAATGCCGAAATAGGACTTGCATGTGCCTGAAACTGAACAATGACCGACTTGGAAACAATATCTCGAACAATAACCTGTTAACAACAAAAAGATAATCAAAGGTCAATAACACAACTTTTCAAGTTAGGTAATCAGGATTCATATTAATATGAAGTAGACCAAGCATTGTGAAAAGAGGTCATAGAAAAAATGTCGGAGTATTCCAGAAAAATTAATAGAGAAGCCTACCATGCCGACATTTTCAATATTGGAAGGTTGGGTGCTGATAGTACCATTAGCTTTCAAGTTGGAATTCTCATGCCTCATAGAACCAGGACTATCAGCCAGAAAGTCAGAGTAATACTTTGAGAGCTTCTTGTATCCCATATCTCCAAGTGTTACCAGACCAGCAGCAAGTTGCTTACTAGATTCCTTTGCATAGTATGTCATCATACTACAATTTGGAGGCACAGGAATACCATGATTGACATCTTGAGGGCTCACATGGTTTGTACTTGAAACTTCTACTAGATTTCCACTATATGCCAACCATCTGACACCTACTGCAAGTGGTCCATATCCTATGCTTCCAAAATCAGGAGATGTCAAGGCCACAGGGTAAGTGAGAATTGTATACTCCCTCTCCAGAGTTGCAGCATCGAAACAATGTATCTGTCATAATTTTGCTTATGTTGAGGGTAAATGTCATTTTCGTCATCTTGCAATATAGAAGAAAACTTTAAACCATGCATACCTGAGAAGCTTGAGAAATAGCAACCACACGAGGACTGCACCTGATCGAGAAAATGGCTGACCTGAACTTGAGAACGTGTACATAATCATGGATCCTTAAGGAATAAAATCGGCAATATGTAGGCAAGAAATTGTCACTTCCCACATCCTGACAACCATTAACAAATCCATTACGAGAAGCAAACCCATCAGAATATGTACCATTGGAAGCTTGAGATTCATCCCCAACAACAACCAACATTGGACGAACATCAGCAAATTTATCTTCTGAACTCTTTGATGCAATCAACCTTTTTTGCATTTGCAGAAAAGAAACATGGCCATCATGTCTTGAAGCTATCTGCTTGACATCATCTGCCTGCTCAACATCCCAGACCTCGAAGCCAGACCTGTAACCCAACAAAAGAACTTGGCGGCAATCATCATTCTCATTTTCTAGTTTGTCAAATCCAGCCCACAGGACCTTCAAGCCAACATCAACTATGAATTAGAATATAAATTTGATCCCAAAAGGTATGACACCATACATACCCATGAAAATTGTGAAATGACAAAGACATTTCTGGACTCTTATATTTCTCAAATTAAAAAGAAAACTAAATTTCATTAAAGAGATCAGAGCTATATCTGAGCACCTCATTTCAAATTAAAATACAACACTTCTCATCAGTGTGAACGCATGAATAGTGAAGCTCCCTGGACTTTCAACTGTCTTTCCCTCTTTGGTTTTTCCTCTTTGAGGGAGAAGACTTAATATCTTATATCTATCAATGCTCACTATGCACTCATAAGTTGGAATCTTCAAACCAAATCATACAAAACATTGCAATGCATGATCCTAAAATATGAATAACAACATGAAAAGAACGAAGGCAAAGATTATAAGTAGTGCAAGTATCAGACTCAGTAGTAATTAGTTCCAAACTTTAGAAGGTGTTCAAACTTCAAACCAATGAGAATTGTTCAGAAAGATGCATCCATGGTTATATTGGTTTCGACCATTTCTTTACTTCATACATTGGAGTCTGTTTTGTTGTGGACTGCTGTTCTGCAGTCATGTACTGACAGTAACCTCAGATCTTTTGGGATATTAATATAGCAAGCATATGCACGGTGATTGTTGAACATGAGATAAAGCCCAAAGAAACCCTTGAAACAACATAATGAAACCTAATCAGGGTGAGAGGTAAGGCAATAATTAATTTTCTTAAGCTCTACAGTTATGTTATCTGACATGTATCTATTTTTTTCACAGAGAGAACTGCTTCAGTAATTTGCTAATGCGTGTTATGGTGTCAAAAAAAAACATGCATATTTGGTGGGGAAAGAGTATATAGTGAGAATATCCTACAAAAAATGGAGTTGGAAAAGTGAAACTGACTCGATACCTTATAAATTTTAATGCAACTTTTGAAATACAGAATTAATAAAACAGATTACTGATACAATGTCAGCCATCCTTCTTTCTCCCTCAATAAAAAAATAACACTTGCAATAAATGTATTTTACTCGATTTGAATCATCAGGCTTATTTTTCCTAAAGATCGATCAACCCTCTTTTAATCACTAAAAAATCCCATTAACATACTCATATTATTCCAGAATTCCTAATCCAGCAAATCACGCATATAGGCATGTTGTCACATTCTGTTCTTTCTCATTCTGTAGGCATTAAATCAATGAATAAAGTTGCACTAGGGAACCAAAACAAAGGACATCTGTTCTTGGTAATAAGGACAATACATTTATTTCTAAAGGAACTGTCATTCTGACTTCATCAAATTAAGGGAAAGTATGTTAAAACGCATATAATAAATTATAATAGACAAATCTTGTTTTTTGATTGAGATATAAGAATCATCTCATGCTTACCTGATCACGGTGATGGACATCATCATGTCGATCTGCGATAGAGGAAACTATTGAAACACCGGCAGAGCGAACTGTGGACGCCACGTTGGACGCCCCCGAAGACACAATTCTCATATAATTCGACAACGAGCGAACCGAGAAGAAGCCATTGCCGGCGCTGATTCGACCGTTCTTCGGGAGGACGTCCTCCAGAGGGCGCTGCACATCGTTCCTCATCCCCCAATCAGAAACAGCTACAAACGCCGCCAGAAACCAAAATATGTGACAAAGTTAATGGCTTCAAGACCTCCAATCTCGCGATATCTTCCGATCATAACCGAGGGCTGTTTCTTTCGCTCTTTACCTTCGCAACCAAGAAACAGCCCAAATGCCTTCAGGTGCGCAGCTTCTCCATCCCCTCAAGTATGCTTCACAGAGGGAAAAAAAATCTCCACCAGACAAAATCGAACCAAGGTGAAATCTTTCACGCAGAAATCGATTCCTCAGCTGAAAAAGGAGAAACCTGTAAGAAAAATAAATCGTAAATCTCCGCGTATCTCTGGTATCACACGATCGAAAAAATAGGTACGGATATTAGGCAGCTCCGTCGGCCCGAAACGGGGGATTTTGGTACAAAGTTGGGAACTTTTGCGCTGACAGATGAGGAAGACGAATAGGGAGAAGAAATGATGAAGACTTTGGGATTAAAATAACTAATAAGGGCTGGCTGTTTACGTCTCTCTCTCTCTCTCTCTCTCGAAGCCCGAAGGGTTGGCTGTTTACGACTTTACGTCTCTCTCTCTCTCTCGTTTTTTTTTTTTTTTTTTTTTTGCTAGACACGTATTGATTTGCCTGCTGGATATGCTTGTGGTGCAAAGTAAAAAATAAAAATAAAAGGGTAAACGCTTTAGTTTCCATTATTATTCTTTTTTTCGGCTGCCAGAATGAAAAAAAGATATTATCCTTTAATCTTTTATTATTCTATCATGATTAAGAGAGTAAACAGATTTTTCAATTTTCGTACTCGACAATAATCTCTCCTCTCTAATAAATAATTTAAAAATGGAAAAAGGTGAGGTCCGCCCACGAGCCTCCCTCTCTCTGACACAAGAGGAGAAGGACGAGTAGTGGGGGGCCTCCGTTTTTTATTTTCTTTTTTTTTTCTATACGTGATGGGAAAATAACATAAAGTTAAAGAAATCACGAAGGTACCAAATGAAGTTGATTAATTAAGTTGAGCTTAAGCTCGGACGGCCTAAGAAATTAAACTAGAATACGTTTCGAGCCTTGTGCCTTGCTTTGGCTAATTGCGGGATCAGGACTCAAGACACTAATTATGTGTGGGTTTGTCTTGGTCTTTGTTGGGACTTGCTTGCACCAAATTTGTGTACAAGCACATCAAGCATTAGCCTTGGAAGCAATTCTCAAACTTGGCACAACGAAGGGAGGACAAAGCAAAAGGAATTATATTTGGCTTAATTTCCACCAAGTTATCAAAACAAGGTTAGTCCTTAAATCACATAGTTCATGCCATAATTGAACGATATAAAGAAAAAACTTGCTCGTAATAATCTATTAAGCTGACAATATCAAGATCCACAAGAAAGCAAAAGAACAAAATAGCAGAATGTGCCACAAGAATAAAATTTGATTCTCGTTTTATCAGCGTCATGTGCTCATTTATTTTCCAAGGAGCTGGCACGGATCTCGCAAGCATGGACCAACACTTAAACGTTTTTATGGTGAATCAATCACCCATCTACATGCATATATTACAAAATGGATATAAAATTTTGTGGCCACAACGAGGAAGCAGTTTGGTGCATTAATAGATTTGGAATCAGAGCTTGTGGCTGGCTGAAAGGACCACCATGGAAATGGGTGGCGCCATGCAGAAATTAATCTTCATGAACTTGAGGATCCAAAGCCACAATGTTCTGCAACTAGCATGCAATGCATTAAGTAGTTGTCGAATCGAATTTTCGATCTTAAAAAATTAATCACTACTTTTTAGATAGATTAAATTAAAAAAATTATTCTAAAATTATTTTGAAAAAATAAAAATCACCCTCCAGCGAATCAATTTTTTCGAATAATTTTTTTAACTTTACTTTTATATAATTATATTTTAAAATTATATATAGTAAACTAAAATTATTATAAAAATTTAATTTTATATCAATATAAAATATACTACTAAAATTTTAAAATTATTACATTAGAGCTTGATAATGTAATAGAAAAGTACGAAATTTTATACAAAAAATATTATATCGATAATAAAAGAATTAATAATATATGTATTAATTATATAAATAAAAATCACAAATAAAAACAGACTTACGATTTTTTTGAATGAGATCCTAATTTTAACAAATGAATTTTATTTTACCACAACCCATCTTCAGACTCCTAATTTTCGATCTTTTATTCGGTTTTTTTTTCGGGTCGATAAGTTTTTCTTGTTCAAGCAGGTTGGACAAACGCATATCTACAAAATCGACAAAGTCACCACATATCTATTTAACGAAAACTTTTTCCTTATAAGTATTGATGATACAATATAGGGTTGCTTATCGCTCTACCCAATGGCAAGGATTTTTTTTCTAAATTGGAGAATCCAAAGCCATAACGTTTACCAATCTTTCTGCATTATGCAACTAGCCAACGTTTTAAGTGGTGTTCTGTTCTGTACTTCTTACTTCTTAGTTATGGCAGGTCGGACAAACACATATGGAAAAATCACATTTAAGTGGTTTTTCTTCGCCTAAAATCCACCTACAACTAATCAAGCATACATTTATGTCCTTCCCATGATCATTAGCGTCTCGGAGGGAGGCGCTACTGAGACATTTCTTCCGGAATCAACCAAACAGTTGACCTCTTCAGGTACTTCCCAAACTCATATTGGCCAATTTTTGTATTTGTGTACGTACGCTCATAACGATCGCCACCTCAACATATTGGGGGGCTTAAAATGACATCATACTTTGTGGTCTTTTTAGTAGAAGTGGCCAACATCCTCTTGCCAAGAACTATTCTGAATTTGGTGTATAGTCCGTCAGGGATCGAATCGGAAGGCGAGGGTCAAGATTGAATTCGGCGTAAAAAAAACCCGCAAAATTTAAAATAAAAGAAAATTTATAATAATAGTAATAATACTAAAATTATCTTGTTTCAAAAAGATCATGATGCGGCTGATTTAAGTCTGATTTCATTCTCAATTCATAACGAAAGTATAATTATAGAATTAAGGTACCTCAAATCTGACTTAATTATATTAATATATTGACAAAAAAAGCTTTCATTCTCGCTAATTTCATATTTTTTTAGACCCGACAAAAGTTAAACATTTTCAAATACGTTAAATAAATAATCCTAAATATTCAAAATTTTAGTATTAAAATATAATGATTAAGACAAACTTTATATTTCAATACTCTAAACTCTAAATTTATTTTTTTTAAAAAAAATCACCAAATAGATTGTTTAGCAAAATTGGCTTCTTTTTTTCTTCTCTTTCATGGATTCAAGCAACATGCCTATTGTTTGACCATATATACTATTCTAGTGCAAAACAACAAGAGATGATGAATTATTATTCCAAAAAGAGCAAATATTAAAGAAGGAAGCATAAACATTTAAAGAGGGCATCCAAAAGATTCCGTACAATCTTACATGTGAAACAGTTTAGTATAGAAAAATAATTGGGGACGCAAGTATAAACAAAATATACAAAAAAAAAGACTTATTCTAACAAAAAAACTAAAGAATCTATTTTATTCCATTAAAAAAGAGTTTATGGAATGTTTACTGCATTGTTTTTTCACATTATCTAATAATTTATATTGCTTAATAGAAAAAATCTCACTAATTAAATTATCAGCAATATGCATTAGTTTATTGACTATTTACAAGTAATCTTTATAATAATTTTAAATTGATACTTATAATTTTTACTAAAATACTCTTTATCACTAATATCAAGTTAAATATCATATAATCCAACTAAAAACTCAAATAAAATTAATAAGTTAACTAAATATAATTATAAATATTTCATATCTTTTCTAAATGAAAATAATGGTAATGTATATAATATTTAAAATAATAACTAATAATAATTATATGCAATTCATGTGAAAAACAATAATAAAATAATTTTAAAATAAATTAATATTATTAATTATGATGGTAATAATATTATTTGTTGTTGTTATATTATTTTTTATTTTTTATATTAATTATGATGATAATAATATTATTAATTATGATGATAATAATATTATTTTATTTTTTATATTATTTGTCACTGGGTGACAATACACATTATTCTAGTCAACGTGATTGTCACATTCATAAGTAATATGCATTACTAGACAATTCAAATTACTTGCAAGTAATATGATGGACTCGAATAATTTAATTTCAAATTATTAATGATTTATAAATATTACTTGTAGGGAAACGTCTCTTATGTCTTTATTGTCTGGTTAAATTTTAGAGTATTCTCTGTGTAAAAATATTAATAAATGCGTCATTTCATCTTTTAATTATGATTAAGTATATTTATGATTTATTATATGTGATCCCTCACGCAAGTTGAAGTTCATGAGATCTACATTCTCTAACTTTTGTCACAAACGTAAAAAGCATTAAATTTTGAATAGAATTGAAACCAAAAAAGATATTGTCGAACTTTTGTCGCTTACATAATATATAGATTTTTTATTGTACATTAGAGTTCGACGATCATTACCCCATGGATACAAAAAAATATATTCTGAAATATATATGGCCTTGAAGTAATTAATCAATTATTTAGTTAACCTCGAGATTCGAGAATAGCATTTTACACCTAAGTAATAGGAAGGTAGTTATGTATTCTTTTGTCATGCTTTGTGTAAATTTTGTAGTGGTGAGATTTTTTTCATTTGTACACAATCATCTAAGTTATTACTAAAGCAATCTAAATTTTATTTTTTAAAAACTTATTAGCATTAAGTGAATGGTGCGTGAGTTGCTTAGTTTTTTAGAAAAAAAAAAAGAGGCAACTCATCGAGTAGAAAATGAGCCAAAGATATATTCTTATAAAATTTATGAACCACAAGTCCCAGAAAAGGCATCAAAATATGAGATTTTGTCAAAATGTATGAATTCTAGGATTATTTTAAAGAAAAAAATGCGATTAGCTGAAAAAAAAGGTTGCTTCATGACACGACAAAAATCTCGAATGCAATTGAGATCCTCCAAGGACATTTGGTGGACTTTGCTGATGATGAGACCAATTTGGATTCATGGTCAGTTCATATATTCTTGAATCTTATTCGTAGACATTTTGAGCAACAAGTATTAAAAGAGGCCACACATCAACGTTGAAGGACTGGAGTTACAAGGGACAAAGAAGCAACGAGAGTTCATCCCTATATACACATGTGAAGCTTCCATTAGGAGATCTATGTAAATGTGCTTTCCTAAGGTTTGTGAACCTTTTTTTATTTAAGTTCAACTCAAGATGCAGCCGTGACTTAACATTTTTTTAGCGAGCTTTCATGTCTAAGAAGTACGGTCTATTTTCTTCGGTTAAGTTGTTATGTGTCGCGTATATGATAGATAGATGAGATTTTCAATAATTTTTTTTACATTTATAGATATTCGAATTCGAGATCTTGTTGTGAACCTTAACTTAATTTTAAATGGACAAAGCACCAAAGAAAGAGATGTCCATGTCATTTTTACATATCAAAATTTAGGACGAACATATCACATTCTTAAGAATATTATATACGATATGCAATGATGGAACGTGGCCCAGTTTCCTCAAGGAGCCCATGCCGGCTGGCCCACATAACTAAATAAAAAAACAACAAATAAATAAAAGAAAGAAAGTTAATGACAATTAGACTTCGGTCGGCAGGCTCCTCAAAAATATATCCAACACTATAATAAATAAAAGCATTGTTCATTAATTACTAACAGAAAAATAGAAAGAATGCTAAAATTTTGAACCTAACAAGAAAACTTAACAACGGATAGTTGGATAGAAAGTATGATTAAACAAAAAAATATTTGAGGAGTAAAAAATAAATAATATTGGTTAAGAGGATAAGTTATGATATCATCGAATAAAACGAATATTAACAATTATAAATGAGAGATTTAATTTAATTTTAATTGTCTCTTAATTTCAGTTATTAATCAGTTTTTAATTAACTGTCTGAAACGAACCACACAAATGTTAGCTAACATTTCTTTTGTCCGACTAAAAATTAGCCGAATAAATTTCTTGAATAAAAAATGGCCAGTTTACCTCAACAATGTAACGTATGTCAATTAGGAGTTGTTGTACCATTTGTATTATTTTTAAAGTAATCAAATATTAATAGTTCTAAATATAAGTCCAAAGTGGATAGCAAAAAAACGCAAGAGGGGCGCATTTGACTTTTTCTTCCTCCCAGCAAAAGTGATCGCGGGATCACCTCGAGGATCCGGCCAAGAATATACCTCCACCCAAAAAAAACCTTCAATATTCATAATTAATATACAATTATTTGAATTTTAATATAATTGAATAATCTTATTAATTTTAAAATATTGTATGTAATACTTAGTCATATATAATAAATCATTGTGACGCATTGCTTTTAGTTATATTTGAATGATTATATATATTATTTTATTATTTTTTCAGAAAGGTAAATAATATATAATATTTTATTATTTTTAGAAATATTGATAATTTTATAAAAAAAATTATGGGACTTGAGATTCTATATCGGTATATCCTTCGCTTCGAAGAGGGCCAGGCCACCCTTAATTTATATGATTGTCATTCCTGCTATTGCTTGCATTTAGGGCAAAAGATAATTGAGCTCATCACCTAAGTCACCCTTAAAAATTGATTTGCTTGTTTAAATAGGATGCTTTCTTTAAACATGATATCAGAAACTAATTGTGATGTACATTCATATAATATCAGTCCTAAAATGGATTTAATATAGTCTCTTCCGTCAATAAAATGGCTTCTTAACCATCCTTGCTTTTCTAACAAAAACTATAGAAAGTACATGTATGCACAAAATTAATGATAATAAAAGTAAAAATTGTGTAATAAGATTAAAACAGTTAAATGTTAAGGTGTAGACTAAAATTAAAAGCATCCTATTGGTGAGTCGATATGCATGATGCACAACTCTCAAGTGCTCACCAAAACAACACCCAAATTAAGATTTTGAAAAAGAAGCGTTCTCAAGGACTGTGCAAGCAATTAACATTAGGTACCTTTCTTAGAGCACCTAATTAAAATGGCGAGGTTACATCCCTCAGTTTCAGGTACCTGCTCCGGGATCAAGCATGGATGCCGGAGCTGGTCGGGTGCCCTATCGTTTATGATCAAGGATGTCGTTTTGCACGATTTGTGCCAGTTGTAATTAGTCCTAGGATTACTTTCTGATGATAATGAAGGGAAAAATCATAGGTCTATCTAATTGAAATCTCCAACCCGACTACGTACATTAACACCACATACAGTTAGGCTACAAGAAGGGCTCTTCACCTTTTATATAGTTTTGCTGTATATGTATACATTCTTTGTTGCTAATGTGCACCGGTACCTTGAATCTCCGGATGACCAGCAGAACCTCTTAATGGGAAGCAGAGATGGATGCAACAGCCTTCCCTTTCGAGTTGGTGTTGGTAGTATCTTTACCACCAGAACTAGCTTGCTGTTCTAGAATTTGCATCTGGGCTTGCATATCCTGGCAAAAATAATGGTTGAACAATGGATCGTCAACTTTATGATAAGCAAAAGTATGTCACTGATGTATTAACAGTCACTTGAATAAGCTTAACACGGTACAAATTGAAATGATCTTACTTGGTCAAGAAAGAAAATTCAGGAAAGTTGTGTATAGGACATGCTTTTCACCTGTATTTCACTCTGAATATAATCTGCTTGAGCCTTTAAACGTAACAGCTGAACATCAAGATTTCTAGCAAATCCCGAGCCACCAGGCAAAGGGTTAAGCTGCTGGTGGGGAAGTGCTTCTTTATTAGACTGCTTTATCACCATACTATTTCCATCAAAATTTTGAACATGCATTGGATATCTTGACACATCTCCTGAAGGCCTGTAAAAGTAAAGCCAGTGACATCATCATCTATATCCTTATATACTATATCAACTAACTATACTTGTACGAATGAGAAGTAAAATAGTCAATAGTGAAAGAAGCAAGATGGAAGGGCAATTAATTTTCACAAGGATAATAATGTAATTCATTTGGTATCAGTAGTTTCTGTATCTCCCATTTATTAGCTGAATGGTAAATTATCTTTTATTTCTTAACAGTAGTTTCTGTCTCTCCCACTTATTAGCTGAATGGTAAAAAATGTTGACTTATTAGATATTTAAGAATTTTCTGATTAGGTGGAATATGCAGTTCAGCATTAAGCTCATAAGCTTCTATGACTATAAGCATAATAAGTGGTACGTACAAATTTGTTGAATAATGAGGAAATGACTTTTCATATAAGGCGGCAGCAAGGACTGCAGCTTGAACCCTAGAATGATGCCAGCTTGGATTGTCATTGCTTGCACCACCATCAGAAATTTGGGGCAATGACCCTGTAAGTATAGACCAAGTTCAGATGTCAGGATGAACAGCAGAAAACGGCAGCAAAAAGTGACTCATGTTCAACATTCATAAGTCAGATACATAACAAAAGATGCTAGATATTCCGAAGAGGGATAACCTGCGGGAGTGGCTGTGTTTGAACTTTGAAGTATCCATATTTTCGGGTTTTCACATTTGGAAGATGAAATTTCAAAATTTGAATAAACTCTATTTTTAACTCTGTTTCCAATAACTTCTGAAAAATCATGTCAAGAAAACTGAAAATTTCAACCTAGCTAGCGGGTTAAAGTGTCTAAGCATTGTTAATATAAGAAGATGCCCCACAACAACAACAACAACAAAGCCTTATCCCACTATGTGGGGTCGGCTACATGGATCATACGACGCCATATTCGTTGATCCATGTTCATGAGATTCGACAGGGTTTTACGCTGGCTGTCGGGGCCTAACACAACCCTCCTCCTTTATCCGGGCTTGGGACCGACTATAAAACATAGGCGGAGTTTAATATAAGAAGATGCCCCAATTAAACCAAATGAAATAGCAACCATGTATGTCATACTGCTGATGGAAATCTTTATAAAATAATTCAATGAGTTTCTTTCCTCTTTTTTTTTTTTTTGAGAGAGAGAGAGGGCAGGAGGTTTTCTTCTAATAGGTGAAATGTGACTACTTTTCTAAATACTATAAATTCCATCATATATTTACAAATATCCTAGTTTTTTAACTTTTTTTTTGCCCATGAAGTCAAAAACAGCATAGGACCTTTTGGTTATGAACAACATAAACAGAGGTGAAAGAAAACGTCCAAAGAAACTAATTCTGCAAACGTCCACGTCAGATAATAAAATAAGTATTCCTATTAACATAATCTTTGGGAGTGTTTGGCAACTGGAACCAGGGGCTGGTTCCACCCGGTTCCCCAAACACTCCAATGCGGCTTGGTTCCAAAGGCAGAACTAGGCCACATTTAATGGCCCTTAAACTAGGGTCCTGGTTCCAAGGCGCTGGTTCCACCAAAAACCTGTTGCTTTTTTTCATTTATTTTTTTTAGTTGACGTTTTTCCTTTTTTTCTCACAAACTTTTTTCTTTTATCATTTTCCTTTTTAACCTCTCTTATATAAATTAATATATTTATTATATATAAAATTTAAATAATAAAGGATTCATATAATATTATTTATTATTTCGTTAAATATAAATTATTAAAAAATATTTTATATATTTAAATAATTTTTGGCATAATTTTTTTAATATATATTTATTTTTAAAAATTTTTAACAAATTTATAATCTATATTTATAATACATATTTTTAATTCAAACTTCATTAAAATTAATCCATAACATCTACTTTTTCCTATAATATTAATTACCTTATTCCTCATTATCAAATTTCACTCCATCCAAACACACATTGAACTAATCTATCATTTCAACTATTCACCCGAAACTCGGAGGAACTCCAGTTCCAATTTCCAAACGGCCCCTTTAAGTTCAAGATGGATTAACCTGAATATAAAAAAAACATGTATATATAAGGATATCAGAACAATTACCAGCTTGTCTAGATTCTGAAATATGCTGTTGTCCAGATCCAGTGGCCCTATTTTCAGCAGGAACAACCAATGCCCTGCAAGTAGGGCAAGTTTGTTGCCTCTCTAACCATGATCGGAGACAATGCACATGGAAAAGATGTCCACAAATCAACTTTTTGGCTGTCAACATCTCCTCACGACAAATAATGCAAGTCGCATCACTTCTGTACGTCAAAATAATAACCATCAATTCCATCAATAAATTCAGATGTCTACAAAACTTGGTAGACATCATTTTAACAAAAAAGAAAAAAATAATTAATATCAAGATTTGAGATCAAAAGTTCAGTCAAATGACTTACGCACTGAGCTCCTCTTGTGTGGCATCTGGAAAACGTTCATCCATATTTGATGTGATTTTGCGATAACGAAGATAGTCAGAGATCCGCAGTCTGAAGTTGCGAAATGTCTCATAGAGTTCGCGGATTAAGTGCAATGGAATACCATAATTCCTAAATCAACAACAACAATACACTTCAAAACACAAAAGTTGCAGTAGTGGACAAGATGGTTTCACAAAAAAAATATGACACTATAGACTAAAAGTTAGGAAGCAGAAAACATCACAATAGCAGATGGCACGATTAGATTTGAAGGACAAGACAAACTAGGCTTGAATGTCTAAAATATTATAAGAAATGGATGTTAAGAAGCCACCAACAAAATAAATGGCCAATATCTTGTAACAGGAATAGATATAATTATTGTTCAGGACAAAGCGACTGAAACATAAAAAATGGATACACACAATAATGCAGATAACATATATTCTTTTAGAACACAGATGAAATATCAGTATGAAATATGATGAGTTGAATTACACAGAATTTCAGAAAAAACGAGGCAATAAAGTTGTCGGAACAGTAAACTTTACAAACATGTAAAATACAATATGAATCAACTTTTCTTATTCAAATTCTAATCTAATTCTAAGAACCCACCAGGAGCAGGGTAAGATTATGTTTGCATGATAATGACCAATATGAATAAATCTTGTCACCAAATGTAGCTACCAAATATAAGAGTTGAAATTTGCTTTTTTGATGGCTGGTTCTTTAGAATAATATTCCATAAAGTGTTGCAGTAGTATACAATGAAAAAGAACTAATGACAAACTAAACATAAAGAAACTATGGAATTTCGATTTACAAGAAAGAATTAAGCATGCATACTCATAAGAAATATGGAATAATTTTTCACTTGTTTCACCAGGAGCCAAATGGAAAATACTTACACAGAGATGACTAGGAAGAAGAATATGTACAAAGACAAGTGAAGAAGGTCCCGAATAAGCTCAAGGTAGAAAGTACAAATGGCCTTTTTGTCCCACTGCCCTTCTATAAGCATGTCATATAGATAGAAAACATACTTTACAAGCATTGACATTGTCGTTATTGTAAGTATTGTATACCTGGAAATTAGAGAAAATTTTAGACTAGCCATTATTAATGGGCATGCAATAAGTGCAAAAAAATTGATGGCAGAAAAAGGAGCAGGGCTGAACCAAACTAATACCACAATCAAGAAACAAAGTTATAATAATAGGTCCAAAGCTATGTATCACTGGACGCCAATGAAAATATGAATCCTATGCTGATAGAAGACCAAGCATTAAACAATTTGTTATATAAAATTCAACCAATAAGAAACACTCAAACTCTGTAGCCATCCTTACAGTTTTAGGGGGAAAAAAGTTCAATTGGAAGAGTGCTCTTTCTCCAAAGAAAAAAAAATGGAGGAATGCTATAGGATTGGTATTATAAGATGTATAATCTGAAGGTGGGTCTTGGATATTCACTCAAAAAGGACATGTAAATTTGGAAAAAATAACATAATAAGAATTCGACAAGGAATTCAGTAGAAGCACAACTTTCTTATTATGAACTTCCGGTATATATTACAACAACAACAACAAAGCCTTATCCCACTAGGTGGGGTCGGCTACATGGATCATACGACGCCATTCCGCTCTATTAGTAACCAAACATTTCGATATATTATTCACCAATAGATCTTGCTCTATTAGTTCGCCAAGTGTTCGCCTTGGCCTCCCTCTCCCTCTTTTAATCGGACTCCAGATTATTTGATCTACTCTTCTAGTTTTATTATTGAAATAAATTTTCAGCCAAGTTGAACTAGTTTATGGGATTCTTAAAGCCTGAATCATTATAAAATAAACAATCCAAGCCATTTCTTTCATCTCAAGAACTAATCACCTACATTGAAGGTACTATCAAAATCTATGATCATAAACACCAATGAAAAGACAAAAGGACTAAAAGGATATATTGTAATAGAAGTCAGAACCAAGGAATCAAATAGGCATTCGCATGTAAGAACTGCACAAAAATGAATAAGAGAAGTATAGTGGAAATTGATTATTAAGCCTGATGGAAATCTACTACTAAACTCTGATTAAGTTATCCACTTAAGGAGAATAATATAAATTCATCAGACCTGGCTTCCAAAGGAACCATAAAAGAGTTTTATAGGATCCCCATGTACCAAATAACATGACAAAGGGTAACTAATTAAAATGAAAACTAATATGAGGAAAATCCCTAATGGACTCCTAACCCATAACTAAAGATTAATATAATAACCCACAGGCAGAAAAAAACTTATAAGTTTATTCTTGTTCTATGTCAATATTCCAAAAGGAAAATGCAACCAGAATAACTGAAAACATAGAGCACAAACAAAAATTGTCATTATGTTCAATAACTCACAATGAGACATGCAAAGTTTGCAAAATCATTTCAATTGACAAAGATATACAGATGAATGAAATGAAACTTTCAGCTGCAAAAACAATAATGGGATTTGATTGGCTTACTCAAAAGCAAAGAACAGTGCAATTGATGCCTTCCTTGTCTGAATGAGTGACTTAAAAAAGCTGTGCACAGAAAGGCTGTTGATTGAAAGAAGGAAAACCATAAAAGATATAATTCGCACATGAGTTAATAAAGGAACAGATGGAGTAGTCTCAATATATTCGAGTCTCTTCTGGGCCAACCAATGTAACGCCTTGATTAAAAGAAGAGTTGTGACCATTGTGAAAAAAGATACAGAAAACTCTTGCCGGAATATTGTGAGAGCAAAAAGAATTTCTATGACCTCCCTCCAGCATTGTTCGTTCAGCCTTTCAACCTCTGCTTCTCTAAGAGAACCAAGGAACAACCACATGATAAATTTCCAGGCTATGCACATGATAGCCAAACCCATGTTCGACAGAAGTACAAAGCATATCTTGGATGTGGACAGATAGACCATTGCTGGGTAAAACTGTCTTCTGCTGTTAAATGCATAAGTAACCGCGCTAACTGCAGCTATGAAACTAAACCATGCATATGTTTGGAGCCTCATCATTTCTTGTAGGGCTGCCAAAGTAAGCAAGTTTAATACTCATTAATGAATGTTCAACAACAAACATGAGGAAACAAATTAGCTCTTATGAAGTGTACCATGAAGTGCTTAGATTTATAAGATGGAAAGTAGAAACAGACGAACTAAATTTTCTGATAATGCGTAAAGAAAAATGTAACAACTGGAAATTTAATAGACTAAAATGCCCCCAAAGTAAGAGTTGTTGGGGGGCAATTTCGTCTTTGGGAAGGTGGCCTAAAAACCCCACAAAACCCTTATTTTCCACCTCATTTCCCTCTAACTAGCAGTCATTTCTTCTTCCTCCCTAAACTCTCTTGCCATTGATGCCCTAGGATCCCAACAAGGAAGAGAAGGGAAGCAAGGAGATCAAACCATTGAAGAGGATCTCGCTTGGTGAAGAAGAGCAAGAAGAAGAAGGAGGAATCCCTAATTTCGTTTGGGGATTGGGTATGTAAAGGGGTGAACCCCTTTCCAATCCATCTAATCCATGTATTGGAAATTTTAGCTTGTTTATTGGATTGATGTGCATGAATAGAATGTTTATTGGATTCATGTGCATGCATAGAACGTTTTATGAATGATTGATCTTATGGATGAAACTTTTGATAAGAATAAGAAATGTTCTTGGTTTTGTTAGAGGTTTAATATGGATTCATGCCATTTTGGGTTTTCATTTATGTTTCTAGACTTGGAATGATTATTGGATGCTCAAATATAGGGCTAAGAGTTGTATTTACCCAAGAATTTGAGGGTAGACGAATGTATAAGAGGATTTATATATTTTTTTTTTAGGAGAATAAGAGGATTTATATGGGTGCAAATGTAATGGGGACGTTTCGGCTCAAAGCCGTGACATGTTTGTCATGGTTGTGAATCGAGCCATGGGTCATAATATGAGTTTGCCCTTCAGTCACGGCCGCAAAATGAACCTTCATGCATGTGATCAAATGGCATGAAAATAATGACCTTTCGATCATGGCCATGAAAGGATGTTTCACGGGCCATGACCAAAGGTTACGAGATAGGGGTTTCAGACATGACTGTGACACATGACTTCACAGGCACGACCGCCACATAGTCACGGCTGTGACTTGGATTCTTCACGGCCGTGAAAACCCAAAATATGGATTTTTGGGGAAATTTTGGCCCTTTTTAATTTTAATTATTGTTTATTATTAATTATTGAACATATAGTACGCGTTTATGTAATGAATATCCTGAATTCGCATTTGTTGAAGATTATGCCATATTATTCTTGTATTGTGCTATGAGATACGATGCTATGAAATGATTGTGTTATGATATGATTGACTGATTCATCTAGAATCCGAATTGAAACGAACACTATATTGAAATGTCACATTGAGGTTAAAAACTTGACCCTTGCTTGATTGTTATTGTTGATTGGACCCGGAGGTGCGTAATTGGAAGAAGTGCGACCCAGCCTAGCTAGCCCCTTGACGCAAGGACAACCAAGTACCTCAATGGATTAATAATGATTCACTAATGATGGTTTGATAACCTAATCAAGATAATGTATTGAATGGCATGAACATATTGTTATCATAGAATATCGGACATTAAAAAGATTAATGCAATTGGATGTTCTTAGCCACTATGGATAATGTAATATCCATGACTTGATCCACCTAAGTTTATATAATTTAATCATATATTATTTATTGATATGAATTATGATAAGTGTGTGAGCATATGTTCATTAACTCCATAGAATCCAACACCTGAAATTGATGACAAATGACTAAGGACAAGGAAAAATGACTTTTCAAAAATATTAGAATTTATAAAATTAAAGTCCCGGTAATTGTTCCTATACATGAAAGTATGTTAAATATGATTTTTAATATTTTTTAAGTAAAGTATTAGTGGGGTTAAATGATAGCGCAAAATCGAAAAATCAGGAAAACGATCGATTTTGTTCTTCGGACAAAAATTTAGATTTCGATTCTTGGAAATTTATTTTCCTAAATATTTTCTTTGAATCCAAATGGGGGGTAGTTTCTTATTTACATGTAATGTCTTAAGTAAATGAATAAATAAAATAAATAATAGGATAAATGACAAGCCATTTACTTGTAAATAAGGTGAACTCTAAGGGAAAAGTTGAAAACTCACTTCCAACCGACTTTAGGTTGATATCCAAGATATGTATAGCCTAAAATCTTATCTCTTTACCCCATGGGAACATCCATTCGACTACAGCAAGGTAGCAACTAAGGCTAAGGAAAATAAGAATAAAGGAAGAGGAGAAATCAAGGTTTACTTGTTAGGGTTTCATTTAGGTAAGTTGTCTACTCCTTCTCTATGAATTATCCCTATGAAATTCAGATGAAAATCTATTCTTCTGAGCTTCTAAGATCTCTTTGTGCCTTTATGTACATGTTCTTGAGGTGTGGATCAAACCCTAGTTCACCTATATGATGTTTCCTCTTTGCTGGACACCAAACCCTATTCGAAAGTTGTCAACATGCTCTCGGCATCTTATAGTTCTTCAAAAATTATGAAATTTCGTAGGTTGAACCCTCATTGAGTCTACTTTCCATAGGATCTAGAATCAGGTTAATTCGATTTATATGTGAAAAGTTATGAGTCAATTACTCCGAGTCGCCCTTTCTGTTTTCTGTGATGAGTAGTCCGAATTGTAAATACTATGATAATTTAAATGCTTATTCTTAATATATGAAATTTATATGGCTTAAATATGTTAAAGTTATCTCTGTAATCCAAGTGGAATCACGTTTATAGACTATGTACAACGAAAGTTATGAGTTTTAAAGTGAACCTCAGTCAGTCTATCAGAACAGAAAAGTAGAAGAGAACAGAGGTAAATCTCTGGATTTTCTGAGAATCATATATGAGTAATAAAATTATGACATTTATGTGGGTTAGACCTTGGGTAGTCTAGTTTCATGAAAAATTATAAGTACTTAATTATCATAGGTATTCCAAAAGTTATGAATTTTACAAATGACACCACTCAATCTGTCAGCAAACTGGATAGGTGAAGAATATCGTTGTCTTGATGAAATTTTTAGAGCCCTTATACAATATAACTTAAATGGAAAATTTCCAAAGGACTAGGCTTCGTGAAGACTGTTACAATGCAACAACAACAAACAACAACAACAAAGCCTTATCCCACTAGGTGGGATCGGCTACATGGATCATACGACGCCATTCCGCTCTATTAGTAACCAAACCTTTCGGTATATTATTCACCAATAGATCTTGCTCTATTAGTTTGCCAAGTGTCCGCCTTGACCTCCCTCTCCCTTTTTTAATCGGACTCCAGATTATTTGATCTACTCTTCTTACTGGCGCATCTAATGGTCTTCTCTGAACATGACCAAACCATCTCAAACGATTCTCTACCATTTTCTCACTAATAGGAGCTACTCCGACTCGTTCACGTATATGGTCATTCCTAATCTTATCTAATCTTGTATGACTCGTTCACAATGATCCTAAGTACTGTTACAATGCAAAAATTATAATTGTATTAATATCACATGTTTAATTATTATTATTATGCATGATGTTTCTAGCACCACACGAATTCCTAGTGTACCAAGGTGCACTAGAAGTAACCCATCATTGTTATAGCTCATGTTATGTCTTTTGGAATGTCATTTGATTTGACTATATGTTCTATATGATCAAAAAGTGAGTGGATTACTTTTAATGCAATTATATGATATGTGTTCTAAGTGATGATATGGTTAATGCATGCATTATGCATCTTATATGTCATGCATTGCATTTCCTCTGCCGGGATGATATGTCTTATGCAGGAAAGGTACCCCATTTTTATGGGATGATATGGTATCCTACGGGATAATATATGTTCTCCGGTAGAGATGATATGATGCCTCTGGTCAGGGATGATATGTTTTCTGCAGAAAATGTACCCCATGATCTGGAATGATATGAAACCCTACGGGGTAATATGTTCCTCTGACCATTTGGTAATATGACATGTGCATTATGCATACGTGCATACATGATATAATATGATACATGACATGTTACATGATATGACATGACATGATACATGATATGATATGTGAAATGTTATATGAAGTGAAACAAATATGTAAGGCACTATATGATATGCTAAAGATGTTATTCATTGAGATTACTTGATGTAGTATCCTTCATTATATGATAATTGTGCATAAGTAATAAGATGTCAGCTTGTTTCCTATAAGTTTTTAAAATGCTAAATTAATTTATCGGAATTGAATAGGTGGTAACACATAGGTTATGAGTTTTCAACTTACTTAGATGTTGTTTGCTCATAATGTTGTTTTAACACTTTTTCAGATCAGTAGACCAGTCATATGGCCGTGCTTGGAAATCCCTTATCGGATTAGAAGCACTTTTGAAAACTTAGTCTCTTGATGTCTTTTTGTGCGGATGTGTGACTCCTCTTAATGTTTTATGTGGTGTGTAAAAGTTAAATGTTTCAGAAACCTTTTAAAATGTATGAGTTTGAATTAGAGTGTGTACTTGCTATGAGTTTAAATATAAGTGGATTGTGAACAATGGTGTGATAACCTTATCTCACATGTTTCTACATGATAATATGATGCTTCCGCTATAAGAATTTTATCGATCGCATTATGTCGCGACTTGCGGGTTAGACAAAGGTTAAAATCAGGGTCGTGACAGATAATGCGCATTAAAAGATAATAACCCAATGGATAAATTGTATTTGGAATAATATTGAGAATTGTTGTTAAAACTTTATGATGAAAAGGCCATTAATCATTGCTTACTATCGAAAGGTTCAATTGAATTGTTTTTCATGGTTTTATTGAATTGTATATTTTATGACCCTTACATACAACTAATGGGAGGTGGGTCTCCCTTGCATTTGGGTTCGTGCAGGTATGAAAGATTGAAAGAGAGTCGGTGGCGAGCTCATGACGTGGTTAGCACATGGCATTGGACCCATGTTGCGCCCTTTTATGATATAGATTGTTATGGTGATGTACTTGATAACCTATCGGCTTTATTATGGATTCATAGTAATTATGTGTCTTATGTTCCTGTTTATGAAAAACATTATGGATCATGTCATAGTTGTGGACCTCGAATGTGATATTATGTGTTTGGGCTTTCTGCTACCTCACTATTTCATTAGGCCTATCTCCATGTTACCATTTATATTAGATTGCTTCAGCTATGTTTCATGTTGGGTCATATTCCATATTCTTCTAATGTTTCTGATGCACATGTAATTATATTCAACGGTCTTATATTGTACATTGTATTGCAGATTTTGAGAGTGTTACAAAAAAGGTACAAACATGAGAATTAGATTAGAACAAAGAAAAAGGATACAACAAATTGGATCATAATTAATGCCAAATAGAGCACAGGGAAAAACAACTCTTATACATGAAACATTCAGAATAAAAAAAATGAATAGTTAAAAAAATCAAATTTTGAAGAAACCTTTTTTCCCCACAAAGAAAACAGACATTGGAACAAGATGAAAATCCTACGTTAAAGCAAGAAATCCAAAGATCTGGAAGTTCAATCTATCAGGGCAACAAGAACAAATTTCTCAAAAACAAATTGAGCCCTAAAATTTAGGTGGCAAGAGTGTCAAATAACAATGGCATCCCTTAACAACAAAAAAAGACCAAATTTGGACGTTTTAATTCGGAAATTGATTAGAAAACTAGTAAATCAATCTGAATCCCTAGATTTCATTCAGGAATCACCTCTGACGTCGCTAAAGAGCCATTAGCATGAAAAAGGCGAGAAATTTAGAAACCAATGGAGATCGATACAGAGAATAGGGTAACAGAAAAGAATAAAATGTAAGAGAGAGAAAGAGAGTAGTAAGAAACACTGGAGGATCGCCGGAGGTGACGACGGCTTCGGCGACGACTATAAGTTTCCCGATGACCGCGCAGACGAAAGAGGGAAACGCAGACGAGCGTGTGAAATGTGATAAAATGTCTAGGCTCCACGTCGATTCATCGAATCAGGGCCGTTAGAAGTTTTAAGCTATTAAACTGCACCGTTCGTTCATCTGATAAAAGTATCGTCTTTTGTCTATTAACTTTTGGGTCGTTCAATATGGTGTTTTGAATTGGCACACATATTTTTGGTCTAAATAAACCCATTTAAGATTAACTAAAATTCTGGAATAAGTTGGCCACTTCATAAAACTTTTTCTTGATTCGGACTCGAAAGATTGGACCTTATTTAGAGATTGGACAAAAGATTGGGCCTTAATAAGGCAAAAGATTGGGCCTTATTTAGAGATGCCTAAACCCAATTGGATTAAGTTTTCGTCATCTATATTATGCAAAACATATATATTCTTCTTTTTTTTTCCTTTCTGCTCATGAGAATATTTCAAAAATAAAATTACATTAAAAGTTAAATGGTATATATAATTAAAATTGAGACATGAGTTCATGAGTGGATGGATGAATCTCTTATTCATACATATTGTTGTTATCGTCAGCTTTTAAAAAAAAAATATTTACGTTTTGATGGGTTCAATCTTTTAGGCCATGTTTGGTGTAAGAATAAATCAACAGCAACCTTGTTCATGAACAATCATCCAAATAGTCTTTTTTTTTTACTTGTGGGCCCCACGTGTAATAATGAGAAGAACAGCAAAAAATGAGAGCAAATGAATTCTGGGTGGTTGCTAGAACAAGCTTGCTCTTGCTAGAACAAAAAATAGGGGCGCCGTCTGGATCAAAGCAAAAATGTTCCGGAGATAAAATTTTATTCACCCAAACAGCCCCTTAAAGAGTAGCATTGTCATACCCTCGTCGTGGACGTCTTAGGGTACTAATCCTTAAAAAACTAGCATAATTATTCCTTAGACGCATTTTTCATAGGACGTTTGTGCTTTTTGTCATTCGCCAGATGGATCGCAAGGGGCACGGGGCAAGAGCGACATGGGGAGGACCTGAGCAGGGCAAGGCCAATCGAAATTACACAAATCATTTCCCAATTTTGAGTCAATTTCTAAACGGTCCCTCTAGAACGTCCCCAATTTTTATTTTTCTGTACGATTAATCCTCTTGACCGCTAATAGTGAATTTTCCAATTGTCTTACGTACGTAATCGTCACGTGAATCATTTCACTTTCATCCACATAATTAAAAAATAAATAATAATAAACTAATATTAAAAATAAAAAATGAAAAGGGGGCCGGCACACCACCCCCCTTCTCCATCGACGTCAGCGTGGGGCATCCGTCCCACTTCGCCGGCTCGCGGTCGACGAAGCAGAAAAAGGGGGCCGGCACCCCCTTTCTCCGTCGCAGCCAGCGAAGGGAGAAAGGGGGGCGCCGGCCTCCCTCGTGTCTTCCTCATCGTGCGCTGAAGATGAGAGCATTTGGACCACCAACTGAAGGAGGAGGTGTCCGCGTGGACGAAGGTCATGGGATAAGACTCGTAGTACTTAGGGACAGGTTTCGACGTCAAGTGTGGTGAAGCTGGCGGTGGTGGAGTAGCTTCAGCGGAGGTGAAGTAGAAAAGGGGGGTCGACGCCCCCCCCCCCCCCCTTTCTCCGTCTCTGCCGGTGAAGGGGGAAAGTGTAACACCCTTGCACTTGCATGAAATATTGTCCGCTTTGAGCCTCGGCCCGCACGATTTTCTCAAAACTCATCCTACCAAGTTAAAATCATGCTCCCATATATATCCAGCATCTCTTCCGTGACTTATGCATGTGGAACTAATCTAAGGCATGCCTCATGCATTCTTCCCCCTTAGGGGACTCAAGACCCTCGTTGAGTGATCACACCCCATCATGAACAGAGGCTCACGCGGAGTGGCTCTGATACCATATGTAATATTCTCTACTAGCGTGTGATATTGTCCGCTTTGCGCCTAAGCCCGCACGATTTTCTTAAAACACGTCACATCTGAATAAGGCCATGTTCTCATATATATCCAGCATCTCTCCCGTGACTTATGCATGTGGGACTAATCCAAGGCATGTCTCATGCACCTTTGGATTAGTCTCACATGCATAAGTCACGAGAGAAATGCTGGGTATACATGAGAAGATGATCTTGACTTGGTATGATGCGTTTTGAGAAAATCGTACGGGCCGAGGCCCAAAGCGGACAATTTGCTACGCAAGTGCAAGGATGTTACATGTGATATCAGAGCCACTCCGTGTGAGCCTCTGTGCATGGTGGGGTGTGATCACTCAACGAGTACGCTGAGTCCCCTAAGAGGGGAAGAGTGTATTGAGAAAACCGTGCGGGCTTAGGCCCAAAGCTGACAATATCATACGCTAGTGGGGAATGTTACATATGGTAATAGAGTCACTCCGCGTGAGCCTCTGCGCATGTTGAGGTGTGATCACTCAACGTGAGGCATGTCTTGAATTAGTCTCACATGCATAAGTCACGAAAAATATGCTAGATATATATGGTGCCCCCCTCCCTTTCCCCCTTCGGCGATCGCAAGAGAGAAAGGGGGGCGCTAATCCTCTTTTTCTGCTTCGTTGGTCGCGAGCTGACGAAGGGGGACGGGTGCCCCCGCCAGGCGCCGATGTAGAAGGGGAGTGTCGGACCCTCTTTTCATTTTTTATTTTTATTTTTAATATCAGTTTATTATATATTTATATTATTTTGAATAATGTGGATGAAAGAAAAATAATTCGCGTGATGGCCACGTACGCAAGGCAACTAGAGAACTCACTATCAGCATCAGAGATCAAGGGAACTAATCGTGCAAGAAAATAAAAATTGAAGGGCATTCTAGATACAAATTGAAGTTAGGAATAATTTAAAAATCGACTCAAAGTTGGAGGACGATTCGTATAATTTACTCCAAGCAGAGGAGAAGAGACTCATCATGGATTGCCACCATTGGATCGTAGCCATTAAATTAAAGATCGACGGTCGTAATCTGCTTCACATCCCTCCAGAGTTTGGCCGTTCTGAAGGAGCATTTATCCCGGTGTATTTTCAAAACTATTAAAAATAGCACTATTTTAATTAAAAAATGACTAAATTCTCTCGAATTCCATAAAATCGTGTCAAATGATGACCTAATTGATTGGCCAATTGAATTGTGCATCTGATTCGAAAATCATTGAAGATACAAGCACGGTAGAACTTGAGCACGATCCGGCATGCACGTCCATGTTATCTTTTATCCAAATTCTCAAAAGTCTATCACGTGAACGGTTCTGTCCATGTATTTACGTCGCAAACTCGATTGGAGACAGGAACAAAACCTCCAAAAAGTTTTCAAAATCAACCCTCATTGGTGAAGACAATTTTTTTGGCTATCGCCTTTAGTAGTAGTGCCCATCATTCAGTTCAAACTACACTAATGATTATAAGTACAATTTAAATCATGAATTAAAAAGTCAATTCACTATCAAACACTAACAGTTGAGTTAAAAAGTCAACTCATTATCAAACTCGACCTCTACTCGACTTAATATGATGAAGCATAAAAAAAATAACATCACAAAACTCGATCGGTACTATGATCTACCAAACCTTCATGTCAACACAATCATGGCGCGATAAATTTATAGTAGTTTCTTTAAAGCTGCTCTTGCAAGATTAAGGATATATGCACTGGCGTACACCAAATATCTAACTTAGTTCCTTTTTCTTTTCTCTTCCTTTTGTTAGAGTTGGTGAATACTTCAGGGCCTCTTGTTTCTCACACCGGGTTCGTCCACGTGAGCTTAGGGGAATCTGAGTATTACCCAATTAACAATATTGTTGGCGTACGAACGAAAGGGGGGGTTCGGGGGGCCCCGCCCCCCGACGGCGGTCCCGCTCGCCGGTGAGCGGGCGGGGGTTCGGGGGCAGCGCCCCCGAAATCTAGATGGGTTTTGGGCTTTTGTTTAGCCGGCCCGTGTGGTTCGGATTAGGTTTTTTTCTCTGTTTGTTTGGGTTTTAAACCCGGTTTGGAGAGGCTATTAATAGCCTAATTTCTGATGTAATTTGGTGTGGCGGTTGTAAACCTAAAGATATAGTGGAACCTCTTTGCAGGACGTAGCCCTCATCTCAAGGGTGAACCTGGGTAAATTTCGTGTGTCTCCTCTATTTTTCTGCAATCTCTCTGCGATCTTCTCTCCTTGTTCTCGGATTTTCCCATCAATTGGTATCAGAGCACAGGTGGTTCGAGGAATTAGGGTTTATTCGAGATGTCAGGAGGATCGCGGATTGAGATAGAAAAATTTGATGGAACGCGATTTGATCTCTGGAAGATGAAGATGGAGGATCTTCTCTGTGATCGAGATCTTTGGACGGCAATCGAGAAGGAGAGACCAGGCATGGAGGCGGCGAAGGTCGCGGACGAGGCCTCCTCCAGTCAGGCAGATCCAAAGGCGATCGAAGAGTGGAATCGGATTGATAGAAAGGCGAAGGGTTTGATTCGGCTGTGTCTCGCGGATTCAATTCTTACGAATGTGATGGGCGAACCTACTGCCAGAGATCTATGGAGGAAGTTGGAATCCCTATATCAAAGTAAGTCGTTGGTTAACAAGTTATTTCTGAGGAAGAAATTGTACAATCTTCGGATGCAGGAGGGTGACTCGTTTTCTACCCATCTTTATAACTTTAACACGGTGATCAGTCAACTTGTATCAATCGGTGTTAAGTTTCAAGATGATGATAAGGCAATAACATTGCTCTGTTCGCTGCCGGATTCATGGGACAATCTGATTGTTGTGATTGGTGGCGGGGATAAAGAACTTTCGTATGAAAGTGTATGTGCTGCCTTGTTATCAGAGGAAATACGGAGAAAGGGATCAGCAAGTTCTGGTAAAGAGGCGCTGGCGGCCAGAGGAAGGCAACCAGAAAGGAATCAAAATCAGAGAGGGAGATCCAAATCTCGTGGGCGTTCGAAGAGTAAGGATAAGAAGGTGCAATGCTGGAGATGTCAAGAGTGGGGCCATCTGAAGCGAGATTGCAAAAACAAGCCGGTTCATAAGAAAGAAGCTGAGTCAACCTCGGACAAAAAGGAGGCTGAGGCAGGAGATATGTATGTGGCTTCTGCATGTACGGCACAGTCAGATAAAGATGTCTGGCTTATCGACACTGGTGCTTCGTACCACATGACGCCTCATAAACACTGGTTCTGTGAATATGAGGAGTATAATGGTGGAGATGTCATGCTCGGAGATGACACTGCGGTTCAGATTGTTGGACGTGGCAGGGTGAAGTTGAGGATGAATGATGGCACGGTGAAGACTCTACCAGATGTGATGCATATACCACTTATGAGCAGGAGTTTATTATCTGTTGGTACAATGGCTGACTCGGGTGTTATATTCAGTTGCGATAAGGATTCGTGCAAGATGATCAGAGGGTCGATTGTAATTGCACGAGGGGTTCGCTATGGCACGTTGTATAAGTTGCTCGGAGAGACAATATCTGTGGGCTGCGGATTTATTTCTGAAGAGGCCAAAGAAGATGAAGACAGCAAATCTATGTTGTGGCATCGGAGATTAGGCCATATCAGTGAAAAAGGACTCTCAACTATAGCATCAAGTCAGATGGTAGAAGGAGTTCCGGATTGTTCTGTGGGCTTCGGGTTCTGTGAACATTGCCTCCATGGAAAACAGAACCGAGTCAGTTTTCAACACACAGGTTCAAGAGCAACGAAGATTCCCGAACTGATTCATAGTGATATATTTGGACCAACTCCGACTCCATCTATTGGAGGGTCCAAGTACCATGTTTCTTTTATAGATGATTTTTCGAGATACAGTTGGATTTATTTTATCAAGAATAAATCAGATGTATTCGATAAGTTTCGAGAATTTAAAGTTTTGGTGGAAAATCAATTGAGCTGCAAGATCAAGGTTCTTCGTACAGATAATGGAGGTGAATTTTGTTCAGATAAATTTGAGCAGTTCTGCGTGGACAATGGTATTGCTAGGCAGAAGACAACTCCATATACACCTGAGCAGAATGGAGTAGCTGAAAGGTTAAATCGATCACTCATAGAGAAGGCCAGATGTATGCTGAGTTGGGCTGAATTGGGGCAAGAATTCTGGGCAGAAGCTGTAGCCACAGCAAACTACCTGAAGAACCGCTCACCGACCTCATCAGTGAAGGATCAGACCCCTTATGAGGCAATGTTTGGGAAGAAGCCAAATTTGTCTCATGTTCGGGTGTTCGGATGTGACGCATATGTTCATATACCCAAGGAAAAGCGGGGTAAGCTTGATAGCAAATCTGAAAAGAACATATTTGTCGGATACAAGGAAGGGATCAAGGGCTACAAACTGTGGAATCCAAAGTCAAGGACTATTGTTTACAGTAGGGATGTTGTTTTCCGTGAATCACGTTCCCAAGTTGAAGTTCAAAAAGGTGATGAACCTAAGAAAGTGGTAGTGCTTGAAGAAGATTCTGATTCTGAAACTTCAGAGGTGAATGCACAAGATACTTCAGTTGAGTCTGTTATAGAACCGGATCAAGAAGACTCGGTTAATGAAGTTGAAGATGCAGATTCAGATGAAGACCCGGATATTGGTACTACCATACCAGTTCTCAGGAGATCGACACGAGAAAGAAGAGCACCTTTGAGATACTCTCTTAGTGCTCTGAGTTCGTTTCATGCTTTGAGCATCATCGGAGAAGAACCTAGTTCTGTAAAAGATGCAAGGTCTATGGATGATGCAAATCAGTGGGAGCTTGCTATGGCAGATGAGATGCAGTCACTGGATAAGAATGAAACATGGAGTTTGTGTAAATTGCCTAAGGATAGAAAGGCAATTGGTTGCAAATGGGTGTTCAAGCGAAAGCTGAAACCGGATGGGTCTGTAGAGAAGTACAAGGCGAGGTTGGTAGCTAAAGGATACTCTCAGGTTGAGGGAGTCGACTATGATGAAATTTTTTCTCCCGTGGCGAAAATGACTTCAATCAGATTTGTTCTATCTCTGGCAGCAGCATATAATCTTGAGGTAGAACAGATGGATGTAAAGACGGCATTCCTTCATGGGGACTTGGAGGAAGAGATATATATGAGGCAACCAGAAGGCTTTGAAGTTCAAGGTAAAGAAAAGCTGGTGTGCAAATTGAAGAAGTCTTTGTATGGATTGAAGCAGTCGCCAAGGATGTGGTACCAGAAGTTTGATACGTACATGCTCGAACTCAAGTTTGTACGTTCAGATTCAGATCATTGTGTTTATGTGAAGAGAGTTGGAGATCAGTTTGTCATTCTTACACTGTATGTGGATGACATGTTGCTGATTGGAAACAGTATGAAGATGGTGAATTCAGTGAAGGGTTTGTTGGCCAAGAAGTTTGAGATGAAAGACTTAGGGCCAGCGAATTTTATTTTGGGTATGCAGATTAGAAGGGATCGTCAGAAGCGAAAGTTGTGGCTAGGACAGGAGAAGTACATAAAAGAAGTGTTGAAGAAATTTAACATGTCGGACTGCAAGCCAGTGGGTACTCCTATGTCTCTAGGAACCAAACTTTCTGCAGAGCAATGCCCGAAGACGGATGAAGAAGCTGAAGAGATGGATCGTGTGCCATATGCAAGTGCAGTGGGCAGCTTGATGTACGCCATGGTTTGCACGCGTCCAGATATAGCCCAAGCAGTGGGAGTCTTGAGTCGGTATATGTCTAACCCAGGCAGGGAACATTGGAATGCTATCAAGAGAGTTTTCAGGTACCTTCGTGGAACTTCAGATTTTGCTTTGTGCTTTGAAGGTGCGGGAAAAGGAAAGATGCTTGATATTGTGGGCCATGTAGATGCTGATTGGGGTGGAGACATTGATAGTAGACGGTCCACTAGCGGATATGTTTTTACATTATTTGGGGCTGCACTAAGTTGGATGAGCAAGAGACAAAGCGTGGTAGCACTTTCTTCTACAGAAGCAGAATATATGGCTCTTACTCATGCTGCAAAAGAGGCCATAT
The DNA here is from genome assembly GCA_030549335.1 of Pontederia crassipes. Taxonomy (NCBI): domain Eukaryota; kingdom Viridiplantae; phylum Streptophyta; class Magnoliopsida; order Commelinales; family Pontederiaceae; genus Pontederia; species Pontederia crassipes. The sequence goes on along the minus strand of CM060189.1, from coordinate 24,343,524 downwards.
GGCTACGACGGTTGTGCTTAGAGCTCGGATTTGAGCAAAGTGCTATAGAGGTGAGATGTGATAATCAAGGTGCTATTCAGTTAGCTAAGAATCCCGCATTTCACTCACGCACAAAGCATATTGACATCCAATACCACTTTATTCGGGAAAAGGTGGAAAAGAAAGAGGTTCAGCTTGAAAAGGTTGATACAACAGAGAATAGTTCTGATTTTCTGACTAAAGCAGTTACAGGTGTAAAGTTTGAGTGGTGCTCTACTGCTGTCGGATTGAAGAAGAATGTTGCTGGCAAGGCTCTCATTGGTGTGAAGTATCCACCAAGTGGGAGAATGTTAGAGTTGGTGAATACTTCAGGGCCTCTTGTTTCTCACACCGGGTTCGCCCACGTGAGCTTAGGGGAATCTGAGTATTACCCAATTAACAATATTGTTGGCGTACGAACGAAAGGGGGGGTTCGGGGGGCCCCGTCCCCCGACGGCGGTCCCGCTCGCCGGTGAGCGGGCGGGGGTTCGGGGGCAGCGCCCCCGAAACCTAGACGGGTTTTGGGCTTTTGTTTAGCCGGCCCGTGTGGTTCGAATTAGGTTTTTTCTCTGTTTGTTTGGGTTTTAAATCCGGTTTGGAGAGGCTATTAATAGCCTAATTTCTGATGTAATTTGTGTGTGGCGGCTGAAAACCTAAAGATATAGTGGAACCTCTTTGCAGGACGTAGCCCTCATCTCAAGGGTGAACCTGGATAAATTTCGTGTGTCTCCTCTATTTTTCTGCAATCTCTCTGCGATCTTCTCTCCTTGTTCTCGGATTTTCCCATCACCTTTCGCCAAAAATCATGGGGCAGCGTCTCGCTTTGTACCGAAAAAGAAAAAAAAAAGAAAGGTAAAATCAATTATCAAGTTGACATGAATGTAGTAAATATACACGGAATCAACCTAGAACGATTTTATCTGTGTATAAATAGTAGAACGACAATTTTGTATAAGTAGATGATTTGACCTTTTTTATTTCAGAAAAATGAGCATTATAATTTATAACGACATGTTACTCCTACGTTGTGGTCATTTTTGTAGCCACATATATATATATATATATATATATATATATATAATTATGTGTATGTATCTTACTTGTTTCCACTTATATAATTAGCCAATGGGGAAAGCACAAAACATCCATGAACTGGATTTCATTTATTTGTTTTCTCTGAAAATGTTTGATGATGCCCCAAAAAAATTTATGATGCATAGGACTCGTGCACAAACTGAATTAGGAAAAAAATTCGATTAAAAAAATCACCAGAATTTTTATGAGAGATTTTGTAAATTTAAGAGCTCGCAATTATAAGTAAAAGTATTTAGAAAACAAAACATTTTAGCGTCTCAATTTTAATTTTTTATGTAATTTTTTTAAAACTCCTAATTTAATATAATAATATTTTCAAATTTTAAATAACAAATACAATCTAATATAAAGATATATTTAATATCGCAGATAGAATATAGAAGTTAATATCAAAATAAACTACGTATTTATAGTGTAATAGAAACATTAAATCATACAAAAGTATTATAGAAATATCAAAATGGAGATGACTTATAAACTAATAAGATAGATAAAAAAATGGCTCCTCTATGAGATCGGATTAAACCTTAATTAGTTTTAGTTGTTTCAATTTGCTTTCACCCTAAAATTCGATAAACTCCTAAATTTGATATCTTTCGGGTATCGTTGATTTCTCTTGGCTGGATTATTTCTTATGTCCCTATTTTGTCCTCATTTTCTATTCTTTGCTCAATTTTGCGTTGAATATGGCAATTAATTAACTCACGCGTTTAAAAGTCTTGATGGATCCCTGGCCACTTGTGATATGATAAACTACCACAACGGATTGTGACTAGGAGCCGATGATTGAACAAAAAAAATATGTATGACCTAATTTCCATCGTAAAATTAAACTTAAAAAGTATGCATGACCTCAATTAAGAGTTGACTAGAGTAGCTTAAAAAAAGCGGATAATGTTATACGTCATTGTCTTTGTTTAATTCTTTTTGTAATACTTGGAATCTCGCTAAAATGCCATATAAATGAGAGAGAGAGAATGAAGAAGAGCATTAATTCCCGAAAACGACCTCAAAAATAGTTAAATAGCATTCATAAGTGACATTGATGTCACAACACAAAGCCCTCTTTTATTTTTGCACGGCAATTGGAAGTATTGAAACTATTAACTAACATTTCATTCTGATATGATTATTTTAGTTATAATCATTAAGACATCGTGCACGCATACATCGTGTATGCTATATATTTTTAAATTAACTTAGACAATTGAAGAGCTTGACCTTGATGATTAAAGAGTGCGATCGATCGAGCTCCATAATTGGTTGGTTGCTAGTCTCGTCATGTCGAACATAGAACAACCTACTTGTGCACTCAATTTGATCTCCATATAGCAACTCATCACAATTATGCAAAGGTGCACCGCTCATCATTCAACTTCTTAATTAAGGGTGCATAATGCGTCCAAAATTTTGTTCATGCATGCATGCAATGCATTCATGGGAGCGGGAGGCCAAAATTAGCTTCTCTGCTTTCGGTCGACGTCGATCGATGTCAATTCAAGAAATGGACACAAAGTGCGATTGCACGCTACCCAAGGATGGGGCGTAGTAGCTGATCGATCGATATATCTAAAGTAAACTAAACTAAACAGTTGAATGATTGGTTTTTTTAATAGCATGATTATCCAAATTTAAGTAATTATTATCTGTTAATTTCCATAGTACATTTTGCTTGTCATAAAAAAAAATTCGAGAGTCAAACTAAGTTTGGTAGCGGAGCAATGTTCTATGACCGACTAACCACATCAGCGTTCAAGGGTTCGAACATTCAATGAATTGTATTTGAAGAAAACAATTGGGATTAAATATTGACACAATACTTTTTTTATATATACACACTCGAACCTCTTTATTAACATATGATTAATTTGAAATCGAAATAAAAAATATAACAGTATTCGTCTCACCAAAATGAACTCCTGAAATTGCTAGCACCTGTCCAATAATATTTGGGCAAAAGGATAAGATAGTAGGATAGACGAAACTTAATTGTTATTTGTCATGTTGACTTAAAAAAAACTTCGATTAACTCCTGTTACCGTTAGTTTGATTAGTCAAAATGGCACAGTAGACTGATAAAATAAATAGGATTAAAAAATAGTTTGATTGTTAATCATGATCAAATATATGTACTCCAATTGCCATGAGATTAAACAATTATATAATTCTGACGGTATCGAATTAAACAAAGGTATGAAGTCCGATATACACCCGCCTCTTAGAATTTTATACTTGATTTCATGTTTTATTAAAAATATGGTCCATCATATATCATTTAAAAATTGAATAGACAAATTAGGGTAGTAAGTGATAAGATCAAATTTGATATAGAATTGTCGGATTATTAGCAAAGTTATATTTAACATCATTTAGTACAGAGCAGTGAATTGTATTTTAATATTATTTTTTAATAAATATTTATAGTTTTTATATCTTTATGAATCCAACACTCTTTTCATTTGGCCTCTGAGGTATATATTTAATATGATGATGGGCCATCACCTGTTATAAAGCAATCTCATTAATTTCCACCACGAAACCTATTTTTAATTAGAAAAATGGACATGTGATCAGGTGGTTTAATTAATTGTATGTCTCTCCTTATCATTTTAGGGTCCAAACACGGGGCTGCTACTAACTTTTTTTTTTCACATTTCAATCCTAAATTCAAACCTACTAATTAATTAAATCAGAACAATAATCAGTTAGAAATTGTAAATAACCTAAATTGAAGAGCAAAGCTAATGGAAAATGTGAACTCAACCCAATAATTCCAGCAACGTGGTTATCTATATAACATGGCTTTGGGATTAATTAATCAAGGTAATATTTTTGAAGTGAGACAAGCATCTTATCAATTTATTCTTTTATTTACTATATATGCATCATTCAGTAATATATGAGATCTCTGAGGCTCTCATGAGCAGAAAAAATGATTAAAATTATAATAATAATGATATTAAGTATATTTTTATTTTAAAAATTTGAGAACCTATTTATCATCACAAACATTTACGGCCAAAGTAATCATTCTCAGTGATTTATTAAGTTGACATACCATTTTCTAGATGTTATCAATGTCTTCTTCGTTTATAACTTACGAGAAATGACGCATCAAACTGAAACGAAGATTTATTGACAAAAAAAAAATGTACTTGACGACTTCATTACTTCTCTATGCCCAAAAGAATGAGCGCTTTCGTAAAACAATAATTGTGGTATAGTGACTGCATTCGTTGAATATAAACATTATTTTTATCATGACTCCATATGGGATTTGTATCATTTAAATGTTTTACCTCTTGGACGTCCCAAGTGATGGATGCCACGTCCAATCTACGAATCAAATGTATTTTCTTTTCGGTCCGGTTATGGATTTGACTAGTTAGTTTAGATTTTATACGTTGAAAGCTTGAATCACATATTTAAAACAAATATGCTTCTGCAATTGGCTCACACGCTTATTTTAGTAAATATATAGATACTATTACTAGTTGACCGACAATAATAATATCTATTTCAAATGTTGAAACTACGGAAAAAATATATAATTATGTTGTTGCACTCAATAACCTTATCTGACATTCTTGGGTTTAGTAATTAGTAGCTTCGTCATTCATTTTTATATTTATGTTACTAGCCATTCATGAAAGGTAATATTTAATATAGTAGGTGGAATGAGTGCATCCATCTGCTTCAATGGAGGACGTCATGCATGGGAGGGTTCTAAAGTTCTAATTATTTGCCATGCATGCAGATTGCAGTTGTTTACTTCGTTGATGCATACGTACACCTTTCTCTCCCTATATATAGAGCTGCATGCATCCATGCTCGATATATCCAAATCTCAAAATTTTCAATTAATTGCCTCACGAGCTAAGATAATTAACGCTCATGGAGGCCAAACTCCTCTTTCTTATTCTTCTTCCCCTAAATATTCTCCTCGTTCCTCTTCCATGCTGTGCACACTCTGCAGGCCTTCGCATCGGCCTCACCCACGTCGACTCCGGCAGCAATATGGCGGTGAAGGACCTCGTCAAGCGCGCCGTTAACCGGAGCAAGTACCGCATGGATTTCATCGGAGCTAAGCTGACGAGCTCTGCCTCTGCCTCTGAAGTCCAAGCTCCACTCAGCTTTGGTAACGAGCCCGTTGAGTACTACATGGACTTGGCCATCGGCACACCGCCCCTGCCCATCACGGCCGTGATGGACACGGGCAGCGACCTCGTCTGGACGCAGTGCCAGCCCTGCGTCCAATGCCTGCCTCAGAAGACGACCATCTACGATCCCGACAAGTCTTCTACCTTCTCGTCGCTCTCTTGCACCACTCGTCTGTGCCAAGCGGGCTTTGGGTCAAATGCCAAGTGCAACGATGCCGGGAACTGTAACTACGTCTACTCCTACGGTGACAGGTCTTCGACTGAGGGCATCCTCGGATCTGAAACTTTCACCTTCGGCGACAGCTCCGTTGACGGCATTGGGTTCGGTTGCGGCATATCAAACTCGGGCTTGTACACGGGCATCGTGGGGCTCGGACAAGGAGCGCTGTCTCTGCCGTCGCAACTGAACTCTGGGAAGTTCTCCTACTGTCTCACTATGTCTCGCCGCAGCCTCCTACTCGTAGGGTCGTCGGCAAGCTTACAAGGGAGCAGCACAGGTACAGTCCAATCCACCCCATTTCTCGGCGACAAGAGGTGGTACTTGGTCTCCATGAAAGGGATATCTCTTGGTGCAACTCTCCTGCCGATCCCGAGCACGACGTTCCAGTACAACGCAGACGGGACTGGTGGGACGATGATTGACTCAGGAACCTCGCTCACTCTCCTGCAGCAGCCGGCGTACAACATTCTGAAGCGAGAGCTCGTATCCCTGGTGAACCTGCCGGTTGTCAGCGCACAAAACAGCTTGAATTTAGACCTGTGCTTCCAAGTGACAACTTGGCCTCCTCCGAACGTGCCCGACATGACGCTCCACTTCGATGGCGCTGACATGACCGTGCCGCCGGAGAACTACATGATGGCCGACCAGGAAAGTGGATTGTTTTGCTTGTTAGTGTTGCCAAGCGATTTCTCGACGTCGATCCTTGGGAACTACCTGCAGCAGAATATGCACATACTCTATGATCTTAACAACGGAGTGCTCTCCTTCGCGCCTGCACAATGCGACCAGCTTTGAGATATCTGGATGAACTGAGACTTGCTCCAATACGTTGATATTATTTGTGATATATATATATAGTATAGGTATATATGTACGTGCAACACATAGGTTTGGGAGTTGCTCGTCTTTGTAGATGATTGAAGACTATATGTCATTGTTGTGTACGTATCATTTTGATCCATCAAAATTGTATGTATAACTCTTGTACTATATTAAGTTTGCAGCGACTGAAAAAATTTAAGTCGACTCCATTTGCTCTTAATTATACGTGTACTTACATGACTAAGCCATATACGATCTTGATTCGTCTTCATCCTTTCTGTATTACTAACCATGTAGCTTTTCTCCCCTCTACAGATCAATAGGAACAGTTGCCAAACAATATTATACATCTTAGAGGCTTGAAGGCATGCAGTCAACTGGCAGCAGGATTTTTTTTTTGCCAAAATATATAAGTTGTTTCGAACTAATGGTCCAGTTCTAGATGTTAAAAGTTATAATAATTTATATTCAAGAATATTGTATATAATATAGTACACAAAAAGATTTACATTTTTTTCAAAGACGTCATAAGTTGATTCAATCAAGTGTTTGGTATCAACTATTGAAATTGAAAGAAGCATGTTGGTTAAACATAATTAATGCATGCATGAGAAGCTTGTAGTTTTAGTCAACTGGATTCATGGTACTTGGTTATGACTTCCGCAAGTAATTAAGAAGCGAGGAATTATTTAGTATATTGTTTTGTTTTAGAGCTTTAACTCAGTTTCAGACAAGCTACAAAGCACGAATTAATTATTTCAAAGCGTTTGACCAGATTTGCTTCTTAGCTCTTACCTCTTAGTTGATCTAAAACATCAATTACGTAAATTAACAAGGGAAGTTTGATATATGAAGTTTAATTTCTCATATAAAACCAGCTAATTAACTAATGCATATGCCAGTATGCAATTAAGGCACCTGTTATCTTGCATATTTATCAATACATTAACATTAATTTCTCTTAACTTATAAAATGCATATAGCACAAATGCATACGAATCTAAATTTAGCAATTCCAGTAGTAAAAAAACTGAGTCGCCTGCGTGAACTATACAATTTTTAGCATTCTAAATACTGTAACGAAAACACCAAGTCATGGTTATATAGTTCTTCACTGACGAATTTACTCCTCGGTGATTAAATTCTCAAATCATCGTAGAAAAAAACAAATTAAAACTAATTTATATTATTCGCCTCAAACCGAGTAATTAGTACACACAAAAGGAGACATCTAGGTTACGGCATTGAAAAATAACTATCCATCACTGTCATTATATATCAAAAGGCATTAATTGATTATTATATTAAGATTCCTGGTCACATTTGAAATAATACGAAATCGGATGACGACGCTTGCATATATGAAATAGTACAACTGCATTTTCTTTCTAAATTAAAATTATTTATAATTTTAAATTAATTTTTTTGGTTATATATTTGAGTTTGAAAAATTATGCTTGCACTACATTCATTTTCCTGACCTTAGTCTCTTTTTTTTTTTTGTCTCAGAAGAAAATTCATTGCCGTCGAAATAATTTTCGTTATAATCTTGTTCCCCCTGTACTTGTATGTAAGAGTTGACATGAATAGCTAAGAAAACAATAAAATGTTTAACGTAGTTATCTTCGTTTAATTCCTCTAGGACAATTGCATCATCTTAGTCAAATATCGATGAATGATAGATGGGGATAGAGAACAATTGAGAAGAAACATTAATTCCAGAAAACGACTGATCCTGGAGTAAAAAAAAAAAAGGAATAATGAATTCGTAAGAAATACCACTATTCTTAGATGGCATAAATAGCGATCGAAGTTAACGCAACAAAAACATGCATAAAACAAACTTTAAACTTAACAATCATATTATGTTCCTTTTTCACTTTTTTGAGGAAATAAATTGTAATTTTTTTGGAAATGTTAAATAACTTGTCCTATGAAATAATAATAATAATAATAATAATAATAATAATAATAATAATAATAATAATAATAATAATAATAATAATAATAATAATAATAATAATAATAATAATAATAATAATAATAATAATAATAATAATAATAATAATAATAATAATAATAATAATAATAATAATAATAATAATAATACACGCAATTCTGATCAAACAAAAAAAGTAACTTGACGTACGTACTCCATAAATGTTTGGCTGGTTAGTTGGCAGGTTCATTCCGAGCTCCTACTAGTTGCGGTACCAATTTGATCACATGTAAAGCAACATAACATACAGAGACGGGATGATTCATCACTCAACGTACGTTCCCTTTCTCTTCGCAGTGCATTATTTGTTGTTCTTTCCTTCTCATGCGCGCGTTAATCAAAATTTATGACCGCCGGTTCAGAAGACCATATCAACGCAAAACTAAACATTAGGCTAAATACAATACATACAATTATTGTCCTCTTGTTTGAATTTAATATTATAATTATGTTAATAATTCCTTGAATCCTATCATCCGGTCACTTTCGAAAGTAAAAGATGCATCGAGAATTAATTTATTTTTTTATCACGAAATAAGTGTCCGAATTTTAAGAAATCAATTTTATAATTTCATCTAGTAAAATTCTACGGCACGTTAAATTTCTTAATTTATTCTATGGTGCATAATTTTTTTCTAGTGCAGATATTCTAACAATAAAAATATAAAAAAAATGAGAATGCAGATGGTAACAGAGAAACTGGACTGTTGTCTCCAAGTCCGGGGCTGGGCTCTTCTATTGATTTAGTTAGTTGGATGCAAATATGTCTCGCTGCTTGAACATTTGAAAATTAAGGATGCCTAGGTTGTGAAAAGGATAATAATGAAATACAAATATGTCTCATAAGTGATCATTGTGATCGATCACAATTATCTGGACTCCTTTAATAGTTAGTTTGAAGATAAAATGTTGATTATATAGTTAAAATAAGAAACAAAATCTCTCGCCAAACTTCTTATAGATTTAGATTGATCGGTTTTTCTTTTTAACTTTCGGTAGTCAAACTATCCAAATCCCTCGCTAAATTTGTCACTAATATTTTTAAAAAAATTAATATGCCGAATAAAACAACAACACTTATTCCTCCCAAATTTCCTCGCTATTATTGTCACATATAATACTTTTTCCTTTTAAAATTCAATTAGACGCAACTTTGTTATTTTCTAGCAAATAAGAATAAATAGTGATTTGTATAAACATGTAATCGAAATATTATAAAATTCTTGGTTACCATAAAAATATTCAATGGATCATCATCATAAGTTCTTGCATAATAATATACTATGACCGAATTAAATCCAGAAGAGAAAGGAGGAAACAATGTGAATGTCATTATCATGGGAAAAGAAAAAGGATGACTCATGTAGTCATGTTTAATTAGTAGAACATATACAAATGCAAATTCGAAGTAATAAAGAAATATATTTACTTTTTGAACGACAAAAGAAAATATACGGACCTAGTGAAAAATAAATTAAAAGTAAAGGATATTATCTTAGAATACAGTTATCAAATGTCGGTATTAGAACAGCGAGGCCAACACATCATGAGACGCTCATCATCCATTCTACATTTCAAGTGCACAGCTCAATTAACTAACATACAGTTTTTTCTTTAATCTTCAATCCAAATATTTTTAAGCATCTTTAATTCTTTTAGTCGACGCACCAGCAGAGAGGAGGAGAAGCAAAACACTTCCCTGCAACTGTTAATACATAAAAAAACGAGTTTTAATAATAGTAATAAGTCCTAAATAGCAAAACAAAAAAAAATATCAAGATGAAAAATGTATGAATGCTGAGATTTTTTCTCTTACAAATTTAAACATCCAAAAGCAAAAATAAAATTGTACTTTTGGTTGCCTTGAGCAATCAACCTTCTCCAATATCTACCTCAAAGAATCCAGGATTTGGAAACATCCGTGTGGGCACTAATCGGACGAACACAAAACTGCATACACAACTTCTGTAACAAAAAAACAGGCAAAGTCTTCAGGTTAAGTGCCTGAGAATGGTGGTAACATCAACTTGCAATACTATCTAACGGGCTCCAAGGGTCATTGAATTTACTCACAGAAGAACTGTTGAATTGATCAAAGCCCGCTTTGATCTAATCTTCAAGGGTGCTTTTATCATCGCCGACGACCCAGTATTGCTTAACTGCAACTAATACTTTTTCGGGCAAAAGAGGGCCATCCTCATTATCTACCAACTTTGTCTTCCATCTCATGCCACTGGCTATGCGTTTCACCTTTACCAGAATGTCAACTTTATCACGGATAATCACTGCACCTTCGGGCCTTAGAATTCGGTCCATCTCTAGAAGAATGTCTTCCATCTTACACCTGATTTTTTTTAATGAACAAGACATGGCTGTAATTGATAAATACATTAGTTTACAAGCTGGAGGAAAGAGTGCAAACTTTTCGTTACCTGTCTCTGTACAAGCTGAAAACAGAATTGGCATGAATAAGATCATATGTCCTAGGATAAGTTGAGAAAGCTTCACACCTACACCAGAGGAAGAATCAAGTATGCATCAATGTAAGTAAAGTACATTTTTTTTTAGTGTTTGTAAACTATATTTATATGCGTGTTAATATTTATATTTACAAATGTAAACTGTATTTATAAATGTGTTTACATTGATATTTACAAATGTAAACTATATCTATAAATGTATTTGCAAAAATAGACAACTTGAAAGAATACACTAGTGAACACACAGAAAATGAGATGGAACAGAAACCCTTTGTTCTATCAATAATTGATAGATAAATAGCAACATCATTACTTGCGTTCTATCAATAATTTAATAGATAAATTGCAACATCATTACTTGCGCATACCAGTCATGATAAATTCCAATCAGCCCTCTTTCATATATAACACCCAGAGTAGATCTCTCAGCAATGGTAGGCACCACATTCATCACCCATAACTTCGGTGATTCAAGTGCTGCAGCAAAGCTGCCCAAACCTGCATTCATATCCATGATGTTGCGATATCGTCCAGTGTCAAGATACTTGTTGATTCTTTTATAAGCTTTCACATGTTTCTTCCATGATCTATTATCCTCATGAAATGACGCTTCTGAAAAACCTTGAACAACTCCATTAGATATTCTAGGAGGCACAGCATTAAGTCTGTCAGGAAATGCCCTCAAATCTCCTCCAGCAACTTCTTCAGGACTATTAACATCAGGAAAAGGCACAATGCATGCTTCCATCTTCTTGTACCTAGAGTTAGATGAAATAAATAATTGGCAAAGAAATATGATAATCAAACTTAAAACAAAAATAATACAATATGATACAGTTTCATGTGCTATAACATTGTCCTTTAAGAAGTACGAAACATTTTTTTTCTTCTGGGTCTACAACTAGAAGTGATTATTGGAAACCTATTTGCTATTGTTTTGCATTTTAATTTTTGCCAGAGAAATTGTTTTTTCTTTAGAGCATCCTGTGTTAGTCATATGATAAAACAAGATCAGCATAACTTGTCAAATAATGTCAACAATTTACCAAATTTGAGAGGTTGCTTAAATTTCAACATGATAAATTGATAATGACTCAACACCATATCATCTTTCTGGTAAAATATTGGAAAAATTCATAGATACGCTGGATAACATTACCAGATCTCGTCTGCATATGATGGATCGCATGTTCGGGCATGGGGTTCATCTTGCCTCCCAGGACAAGAATCAGTGTTCACTCTTTTTCTCCATATGGCAATGTCACCTTCCTCAGAGACCTTTTCCCAACAAAGTAGCTCAGCAATTTCTTCAATCCTTTTTTGCTCTTTATCAAGATCCTCCTGAGTGCGCTCCCATGCCCTATAATGACTCTTCCAGTTAATGGGAGGGCCTGAAAGTATCCAGTATCCTCCAGGCCTCAGAACTCGATCCACTTCCATCATATACATTCCATCTAGAATAGAAATAGTATCAATAATACATTTAAAATACGGAAATGGGAGATTTAATAATTCTATAGAAATATAAAATCAAATAAATGATGGATCCCACCATTAGCTCCCCATGGTATTAAGCATCTCGAACAATGAGCCATATCGAAAGATCTAGATGGATATGAGAGCTTTATGGTCCCAAGAACACCAATTATTGCAGGTACTCCTCTTTCCAGAGCAAACTGCACTTGTGCCTCATGTGAGTCCCTTGGAGCAAATGACATTGCCAAGACATTTCTTTTCAATAGATAAGCTCCCCAACTTGCAACCTGAAATAGATGAATAAGTGGAAAGGAGAAAAAAATTTGAAGGCCTAGGATTACTAGAAGATATGATTATTTCATAGCTTCAGATAATCAGGGACACTTAAAAGATAGTGTTAGAAAATCTTGAAGTAGGATAATAGGACTTTGCATACCCCACATCCGGTATCCAGCGCAGTTCTGACTGTACCATTAGCAATTGGGATAACAGATGCAAGTTGATCGATATATGCATCAGCGCCTTGGGGAAACTGTGTTCCTCCACCAGGGAATCTAAAAAGATTTCCCTCGTACTGAACCCAATTCTGAACAGCTTTTTCAACAGTCAAACTCTTGTAGGGAACATTTGCATAGGGAACAAAGTCACGACTCTTTGGCCATGTAAATGGGACAACATATCCTTTGGGGGCAGGTATAAGGCAGTGGAGCTTTTCTTCTTTTGGCGGGCAGTGACGTTCCCTGTAATTCATGTTTTCTCTAGGGAAAGTCATCGCCCTTTCTTGATCTTGACAAGGCGTATAGTCAGTGTAGCGCTCATGACACAGTTCAATGGTTTCCACTGTTGCATCAAGGTCGTCAGGATCAATTTTGTCATGATGTGTCTCATAACTTAGATTTGGTAGGATAGTGCAATCAGTTTGCTTGGTTATCTCAACAGCTATGCTATCGCCCTTCCCAAAACCACTCTTCTGCCATGCTCCTAAGATATAAAAAAAGCAACACATGCTAACTACAATAGATATAAACACAGAGCTTCTGGTTCTGCCATCTGCTGCATTCCCTCTGACGGCCATGATAATGCACCTACATGGAGAAAACAAAAATCTTCTTCACTAATAATGAACTAGTTAAAATAAGCACAAAGAAATGTACAGAGGCAAAGAAAATTTTCAACCAAGGTGGGAAGATAACAGAATACGATCTACTTTATCAAGTTTATCTTGAAAGTTACTACTTGTAAAATTTCTTATCATAAATGCAGAAGACCATGAATGAGGAACACAACCAGTCAGACACCAACTGAACAGCCACATTTTCCTCAAAGCAGTCATCCAATGTAATATCATTGTCTCGTCATCAGAAAAGCAGAAACCTACAAGAGATCAAGCAATGGGCAGGGAGGTTTCCTATGGAATCATCAACTGGTTCTTTACCAAAGATGATGTTTTGAATCCGAACTACAGATCCGGACGTGAGATGGTAGATGTCAATTAATGTAGTCAAATTCAAATGAGACAATGCAAGATAACAAAATAATAACAGGATCAAATAAAAATCACACAGATCACTAAGAACCAAAGGTATGAAAGAGGAGAGGAACCACACAACGCTACAAATTTTATGCCAAAAAGGTAAAAATTTATATGTTTCTCACATCCATCCATCCAATTAAGGAAAAAGGAAATAAATCATCAGCTAGAGAAACAAAATATGTCCAACTCGGTTTTTCTGAGGGAGGCAAAAAACATACCTCATTCTGACTTCAAACAGGTTTTCTTTAACTCTCTTTTTGTGCTTTTTTTAGCTCATTTGTTATCTCTTGCTTTTGTCGTTGTTTGATCTCGAACACGAGTAGGATTCTTCTTTTGGAGAGTGGTTTCCATTGAGCGGACCATAAGGGAGCATGACATCATCCAATATGTAATGGGCCTGATTGGGCTTTTCCTGTGAATGATTCAACCCATTATGTCTCAGTTTTCTTTTCTTTTGCTCTTTTCTTGTGAAATGCATTAATTCTTCGTTTCTACCTTAATTGTTATCATCATCATCATATATATATAGAAATATGCCGAGTTGAAACTTAGAAAAACTGTAGGAAGATAATACACCTTTGGATTAGCATTTTTTTAAAGGTCCTTTGGATTAATAAATTATACATATTCTAATCTTAATTATGTTTTGAACCTTGTTTTTTCAAGGCATTTATACCTTGGTTATTTAAGTATAGAACTTTTCTACTTAGACCCTCACAAAGACATGAAGTGAGTCAAGGGTGCACAACATTGCACGATTACAGCGAAGATTGCAACGAACACCAACATGAATTTTACAATAATAAACAAAAAACATAGTATTAGATCTATTGTCCCAATTATATACATTTTACTGTTGTCAATAGAATAACGATGTAGATTCCATCGATGCCCATGGTGTTCACCTCACGTCCATCATTCCAGGTTGAAGAAATACAACAACAACAACAACAACAAAGCCTTATCCCACTAGGTGGGGTCGGCTACATGGATCATACGACGCCATTCATTCGTTGATCCATGTTCATAAGATTCGACATGATTTTATGCTGGCTGTCGGGACCTAACACAACCCTCCTCCTTTATCCGGGCTTGGGACCGGCTATAAAATATAGGCGGAGTTGTAGTACACAATTGTTAATGATAATACACAATTGTTAATGATAATGAAAATTTACTAATTACTAAGTACTATGAACATATTTTCTTACGCAGGTCTCCTGAGCGTTGGATGAAACCTGACTCTTTTTCCATTTTCTTGGCAATTCCAGGTTGAAGAAATGTTTAGGATAAAATGGAATTACATTTGAGGACCTCGAACCCACCAACCTAGAAGTGTAAGAATGTTCCCTGTGATACCACTCTTATAGTTTCTGTTCTGCTGATTTCTGCATTTCTAGTACCCCCTTGAAACATTGTCCACATGAAAGGAGAATTTTTGTGTGACAAGCAGATACAGAGAGGTTTTAGCAAGCAATAATTCTATTATACTAGACACCATATAGGGACTAGAGTCATAGCTGTTGATCACAGCACCTCACGGCCGACAAATTACAAACCTTAGCCCACTTCTCCAAAGAAAATAAGAGAATCACTAATTGTCGATATAACAAAATGTGTTTGATAATTAGTTAAAAAAATTGGTTTAATACACACCCATGTTTACGTCATTGCGTTTGGTGTCAGAAATGATGTGTTAGGGTTCATCAACGTGAGTATATGGAATTGAGAAGAAAGTTTGGTTCTGGAAAACATAGTCTTGCTATTAGTGTTTTTTTCCCGTGGATGTCTGTTTGTAATCAATGTGACCATGCTTCTACTATTCTTCGGTATTAGATGTCCACAGTGTATCTATTGTTTGTAAGCTGACCTGCAATATCTATTCTTGATAAAGTTTTTATCTCTATAGCGGAAATTGATTTCTACCCTTTTTCTAAATTAAGTGAAACAGTTAAGAGTCACATTTAATTTCGTTCTCATTTATTAACACAAAATAAGTTTTTTTTTCTTTCATCAGAGGTATCATTGGACCTCTAAGCACAATATGTCCTCAGCTGAAGATTATTATATTTTCATGGTCAAAAGAGTAAGGTTATGAAACTTCTATTAGTAAACTGAACACACTTAAAGGTTCCTAATTGTAATACTATTTTTTTTATTATTTTGTAATTAGGATTTTATCCCTTTTCATCGGTCTAACAATGTGCAAAGGGAACTTAAAAAATGAATATGCATCAAGAAATGTGATATCTGTCAACTTTCAAGCTGAATGTCGACTGAGAAATTATCTTCTGTTATTCATGAAGTATTTCCGGCGTTTGTATATTCCAATTGTAAAGGAAATGTGAGAACGCGCCTATGTTTTATAAGTCATCTTTTCGTCATCTTTTCGTTTTTGGAACTCCGCCTATGTTTTATAGCCGGTCCCAAGCCCGGATAAAGGAGGAGGGTTGTGTTAGGCCCCGACAGCCAGCATAAAATCCTGTCGAATCTCATGAACATGGATCAACGAGAGCGGAATGGCGTCGTATGATCCATGTAGCCGACCCCACCTAGTGGGATAAGGCTTTAGTGTTGTTGTTTTCGTTTTTGGCTCCGTGATTGGTTTTCTGAATGTTGCTTGCTCGTGGAGGAACACAACTAGAATATTTTATTAGAAGAACTATTATTTAAAAACATCTCTGTGATAGGAGATGTTACAAGTAGTAACTTTTCGAGATGAACTTGATAAAGCAGATCATAGTCTGTTATCTTCTCAGCTTGTTTAGAAATTTCCCTTGCGTTCTCTCTACAATTATTTTAACTAGTTCATTACTAGTTTTGTTTTCTCCGTGTAGGTGCATTTCAGAGGGAATGCAGCAGATGGCAGAACCAGAAGCTGTATGTTTATATTTATTGTAATTAGCATGTGTTGCTACTTTTATGCCTTTGGAGCATGGCCGAAGAGTAGTTTTGGGAAGGGTGATAGCACAGCTGTTGAGGTAACCAAGCAAATTGATTGCACCATCCTCCAAAATATAAATATTAACATTTGACGTTCTTACTGCAACAGCTGAAACCTTTGAACTATGTCATGGGCGCTACACTAACTATAGTCCTTGTTAAGATCAAGAAAGGGCAATGGCTTTTCCTATAAAAAACATGAACTACATGGAATATCACTGCCCTCCAAAAGAAGAAAAGCTCCATTGCATTATAACTGCCCCCAAGCCGATATGTTGCCCCATTTACATGGCCAAAGAGCCATGACATTGTTCCCTACAAGATTTTACTGTTGAAAAAGCTGTTCAGAATTGGGTTTAGCATGAAGGAATTGTTTTTACATTGACTCGTGGAACACAGTTTCCCCAAAGTGCTGATGCATATATCAACGAACTTGCATCTGCTATCCCAATTGCTAATGCTACAGTCAGAACTGCATTGGATACTGGTTGTGGGGTACAGTCCTAATATCCTGCTTCAAGATTTTCTAACACTATCTTTTAACAGTGTTCCTGATTATCTGTAGATATGAAATAATTATATCTCCTAGTAAATCCTAGGTGTTTTTTAGTTGTCATTTTCTCCTTTCCGCTAATGCAAATATTTTAGGTTGCAAGTTGAGGCTCTAGTGCAAAGTTGACTTAAACTCATTTATCATCTTGAGGTTGATCGGCCAATTTATCGGACAGCCGTCCGGACGTTCGGCGCTGAATCAATTCACATCCAAGCCTATTGGACAGATGCCTGCTCATTGAATTTCTTAGGGAGGCTTAAACTTTGGGTCGATCGGTTACTGTGTCCGGTCATCCGAGCAGCTGATCGTTTGGTTTGGTTAGCAGTAGTCCAAACAGGATTGCTGGTTGTCTGAAGCTTAATGATTGATTGTCATTGTCGTATCAGATTGACCAGTCATTTGTTTGGGCCAACCTTCGTTTGTGCCAACCAATTGTCTGATAGGATCTTCGACAGCTCGATCCGGTTGACCAAAGGTTCAATCATGTTTCCAGTCTTAAGATTGGATTGATCAATCATCCACTCGGACCAACCAATCATTTGATTTATTCAGCAAATCAATGAATCACAAGGAAAAATCAGGGGTTTGACCGATTTTACCAAAATAGTCAAAGAGCATGAAAGGAGCATGCTAAAAACATATGTAACATGATCGAAGTAACATTTAACCTAAAGGCATGGATCCAAGTTGGGAGAAAAACCTAGTCTCAAACCAATCATAACAAGTACAAAGATCTGCTTCAACGAGTTTCAAGAAGCATGATATATATCAAACTTGCAGCTTATCACATGAATCTGAGGAGTTATGATTTATGAATTAACCCTAAAAACAACAATGGCTAAACCCTTGAAAGATAACACAGAAACTAACGATGCACAAAACCTCATAAATATCACGAAAGCAATAAGTCTGATACGATCGTAATCCAACCATGCTTGATTTGCAATAACGTCTTTTGGAACCTTCCTTACCTTTTGGCGATCAACTAGTTTTGGTTCCTTCTCATTGACTTCCTCTTCCTCTCATGTCGTGTCCTCGGTCATGAGCCTACTCCTCAAGGTCATTGTTCCCTCATTGCAGTTTGACTGCTGAGGCCCATGAGAGAGGAAGGGAGAGAGAGAGATGCATGAGATAAAGGGGAAAGTGAGAGGAAAAAGGGACATGAAGAAAAGTGGAGAGTTGAATAATAAGAGAGATAAACATGTGGAATAATGATGAAAATAAATCCCTAACAGATTTCCCATGTTTGGGCAATATATTCCATTTCTCTCATGTCACCTTTGTAATTGGTCTTCCGGATGGTCAGATCATCGACACAGTGGATGTTTGATCTTTTTCTGATTGTTTTTTCGGGTGTTACATTATTTAATATTAACACTAGCTACTATTAGCTAAACTTACAAGTTGGCCAAACTTATAAATAGTTTTTAAGCGTTTGGAAAGGTAACATTTTTTATTTATAAGTTATAAGATCCATAAATTTAAGCTGGAAATAATAAGTAGGAGGACCCAGCTTATATTTTTTTTACTTATAAATCATCTGTTCAAACCTTCAAATTTTTTAAATATTGTCACCACATAAAAATATCTTTTCCTCTCTCATCTCATTTTTCCCACTCTAAAGCTGTCTATCTTGATGACAAAAATGAATCTGCCCTCCATGTTTGGAAAGATAGTAGCATCACCTTGCCCTCCATTGAAAGAGTATGTCCCTCTCCAATCTTTTATTTTATTTTTTATTTAATTAAATATTATATATATTAGTATTGGTATATATAATTAGTTTATATTAGCATGCATTCACATTTGTGGTTACACCGTGCATACACACACTCTTTTACTATCGGACGGCATCATTTTACTATGACGTACAAATTGTCTGTCTTGGGCCGTTGGACGAAAATGCTACTAATCTGAGGGTTCAGAGCATGTGTATGCACGGTGCAACAAGATAAACATGCCCCACATTAAGTCATACAATTATTATTATTATGTCATGATTAAACTAAAATAATCTCTTAATTTACAAAGTTCAATGGCATTTACTTTAATCTTTTAATTATAAAAGTAACTTATAAGTCATTTGATTACCAAACAATATAATTTTTTTGTTTATTATTATTATTATCAGCGCATTTGGATAATGCATAATTGCCTATCATTTAAAATCAACTGTAGCATTTAAAGTAATTATCAAACTTTTTTCATCCCCAAGTCTACGACTTCACATCCATCAAGACCAAATTAACGGGATGCCCATCAAGGCCTCTCATGAGATTAAAACAAGATGCATAAAAATGTAAAAGGTAAAGAAAATAACCAGATAAGGCCTAAAGCTATCCGTACCTAAGACCCATTCAACAACTTACTTGTTCAACATTTGTTGATAGGAATCACACGAATAGCGATCGTCCATCACATCGGATCGATCCAAACCAAAGCATGTGATAGGAACCTAGTTCCTAATATTAATAGGAATAGCTTATTTCTTTAATTAGGATTAGATTCTTATCCTAGTTTGATTATAATTCCTTTTTTCTTTTATTTCTAGCTCTACTAGGACTTGTTTGGGTTTACCATACAAATAGGAACCCCCTGAACTCTTTTTAATCATGCATATGAGAATCAATATTCTTTTGATAATTGCTAAGAGCAAGTGTCTTGAAGGCTTGACCCCTTGAAGTGGTCTATTGGAGGATTGATCCCCTCAATGCGATCAAAGTACGATCCTAGTTGGACTAGGAACCTATCAATTGATATCAAAGTTGTTCGATCTTCATCGGATAACTGTGATAACTCGGATTTTTGGTTGGACTAATAACCTAATTATCTTTGACTTCCGTTGTCATATATCATCCACTGTATCATCTCATCGCCATCACCGCTACTGTCTACTATCAACCAACCTCTATCACTAACTCATTATATATTTTATTAATAGTTTACATTCTTAATCTAATATATCAAATGTGCAGGAAAAATTTATGGCTTCTCAAGATTTATCTACTTCAAAGTTTTTTGCCGATCATTTTACTCAAATCGAAAAATAATTTCAACGACTTCTACATGCATTCTACAATAAAAATAAAGATCAACAAGTAAATAAAGAACGTCATATAGAAGAAGAGCTAGCAAATATTCAAAAATTAAGTAGACATGTTTCGAATTATTATCAAGTCATATTAAAAATTGGAGCGAACGTCGATTGGTGGAAACTTTTGTTGAAGGCCTTCTCCCCGATCTTCGACGGGAAGTGAAAGCTCAACGACCCATTACTATAATTGCTGCTATTTCTTTTGCCCACGGGGAAGAGGAACGTTTTAATGAAGAGAGGCATAAATCAAGTTGACACTTGAACAAATCATTCGCAATAATATCTTCATCAAAAGCAGAAGTGAAGTTTATCTAAACAACAAGCGAAGGATACTAAAGACAATTCATTCGAAATTCAACCTTCATATTCATCTGCTGAAAATTTCTTTAAATATGAGACATCTATAATTCTACGAGCAAACAACTTTTGAAGAATCTACTGCAAAATGCATTATTATCTTGCAATCATCGCATATTGAAGAATCATTGATTTATGAAGATATTAATAAGAACTTATTCACAGCTAACTCAACCTCAAATAATTCTGAAGATTGCAATGTTCAAAAGACTAAAAGACAATTTTATTCATGCAAAAAGAATTTGGCCAACTTCAAATTCTCTTTCTTCACCCAATGCTACTAATGCATAGATAAAGCTACATTCTCAAGAAGAATCTTTATTTTGTTTCATCCAATCAAGCATTGAAAAGAAAAGTTCCCTCGCATATTTCTGCATAGTCTCGAGGACAATGTTATTTTGAAGAGGGCGAGAATGATAGGAACCGAATAGCTAATCCGGATTTCTCACAATCCGGAGGGCACGTTATGGAGTCCTGCGATTTGTCATGGAAAGTTGTGCTAAAGGTTGTGAGGTGAGTTAGGTATTTCATTTCCCATCTTGAAGTAAGCCATTGGTTAAGTTGCTTTACTATGTTGCTTGTATGTTGATGTTTAAATTTTGCAGTCTTGTTACTGAATTGCTATCATGCTTCTAGTTTGTAGTGAGTGGAAAATTGAGACCTCAAAGAAGATATCAATCATGTAGTTGTTGGAAATAATTGTGCCTTATGTATTTATCTCCGCCTATGTTTTATAGCCGGTCCCAAGCCCGGATAAAGGAGGAGGGTTGTGTTAGGCCCCGACAGCCAACGTAAAACACTGTCGAATCTCATGAACATGGTTCAACGAATTGGCGTCGTATGATCCATGTAGCCGACCCCACCTAGTGGGATAAGGTTTTGTTGTTGTTGTTGATTAGATTCTTATTTCTTAGTTTGATTATAACTCTTTTTTTCTTTTATTTCTAGTTCTACTGGAACTTGTTTGAGTTTATCCTATTTATCCTTGGAACTATTTTTAATCAAGAATTATTATTATTTTGATAATTGCTTAGAGCAAGTGTAGTCTATCGGAGGTTTGATCCCTGGTTAAGATCAAAGTACGACTAGGTACCTATCTGCATACTACTAGCACTCCCACTAAAATCCGCACGAAGAAAATTCAGATCCAGGAAGCATGAGGAGAAATCTCAATTCATTGCGAAATAGAAACGCAACAAAATCTGAAAAGCTACTCGATCTAAAACCCATAACCCCCACAGAAAAAAGAAAAATTACAACTCCCCCCTCTTCGTCACCTCACCAAATCCCTAGCAATAGCCCTAGCTCCATTCGATCTACACAATAAAATTAGGAGGAAAAAAGGCGAAATCAGCCACTTACAAGCAGCAGCAGCAGCAGCTCGGAGAAGCCCCCCAAAGTTAGTCTTCGGAAGTGATCAAAGAACGAACAAAGACCACGGAACCGGGGAGAAAGGAAAAAGAGGAAACGATGCAGAAGCCAACGCCGAGTGCTCCACCCAAAAATTGCTGTAGAAGCAGTCGCAGGACGGCAAGGAAGAAAGATGTGCCGCCCGAGTGGCTTTGGAGGAAAATGTTCAACTGTTGTGCCCCCGGGAAGTAAGCTTTCGAGCACGTGATGCTGCGGTGGGGCCCAGGTTCTCGTTGTTTTCTTCACTTGTTTTGTTTGGGCCTCCATTAAAGAACTCAATTATATTTTTTCAGGATATATCGAGGAGGTAAAAGTAATTATCTTTCTTTTTTTCACTGCTTGTAACAAAGGAGATTCCAATTTAAAAATCTTTACATTTTCAGCGGACTATTAATATAATATTTTGTTCTAAAGATTTGGTAACTGATATTCACCATGGGCACACAGAAAATAATTACTTAAGATTGGAAAATAAGTGCAACTTAAACTTAAATGTTACTGTTTAAGTCTTTATTTCAAATCGAATTCTTACGTATTTTGAACATTTAATTCATATCATATTTTTTCTTATATTCCATTTAAAATCTGCAGTCATTCAAATTGTGGATGACGCAAGTTATACATCATGCACGTATTGTGTATGCCATTTTTAAGTTAATTTGACAATTGAAGAGCTTGGCATTGATGATAAAAGATTGCTAAGTTTAGCTGCTAGCAAAGCATTAAAAAATAGTTTAATATATAAAGTTATATAAAAATTATTTTTAAAATAAATTTATAATTTTTTAAATTATAAATAATGCTAACTTGACTATTATCATATTGAGACTACCTACAAATGCATATGCATATTATTCATATAATAATAATTTAATATGAATTGATAAATGACAATAATATGATTAATATGGAGTAACATTATATAAATAATTTTTAATAAACATTGATAATAAAATTATTTTGTGAAGATTTTTTTTTCAAAAAATTTAGTCATAAAAATTTATCTTTCTCTTAATTTTATTTCTTAAAAAATCATATTGCACTTTGTGAAAATAAAAATATGCTCTGAAAAAAATAAAAGAAATGGGATTAATAGAATTGATAGCATCTTATGATCCTACGATTTTACTATTATCATCCTACAAAAATGATCCCCACAAATTTTAGGTAGGATCCTAAGATAGGTTCGTGATAACCTTAATTGCTAGTCTATCGAACATAAACCTAGTGTGCACCCAAGTCATCTTTGTACAGATACTTGTCACAACTATACGATGCATCATCCAACATAAACTATAATCGCTTGCTTGCTTACTCTATTTGCATGTCATAATGGCCCTTGGTCACAATGCATGCGAGGGGGCCTAAAGCAAAATTGGAAAAAGAAATTTTGACATAAATAAAAATGATTATATTTTTTGTTTTATATTTTTTATATAAAATTTATAATTGATATTAAAAAAATTATGAAGATACTGAATAAGAAGTATATTTTTAAGTGTAGTTCTTCAATTCAAAAGTATAAAAATGTTGTTAACCATGAACAAGAATATAATATTAATGAAAAAAAACTGAACTATTATTGATTTTTGAGAAAAAATAAAATGTGCAGAAAATGATATAAGCTAAATTTGAAATGCGAGAAGCTATTTATTTATGATTTAGATAGTGAAGGTAAATCATATTAAAAATGAAGATAAAATATATATTTAGTGGTTTTAAATTAACAAATATTTTAAAATATAAGGACATGATAATAGATTTAATACTATTAACATTAATACTTAATTCATTATTATGTGGCCTTCCATTGGGCGAGGCCTCAAGCAAGTGCTTGAGTGGCCTCGCCCTTGAGCTGGCTCTGGTTGATCCACGTAGGAGTGTTTATTGGGTCGACCGAGTTGAAAAAATCCAATTCGATCGATCCGATTTTTATTTAAATTTACACTTATATTTGATTTTAAAAATAAAATATGTTATGTACAAAAATAACATTAAATAGTTAGAAAATTTATTTTATACTTTAAAATAAATATTAAATAATATTTTTATATTAAATACATATAAACGGGTTGGATTGGATTTGACTCCCAAATCGTTTTGACCCGACCTTATCCGATCAAATTTGGTAGGATCGAGGCGGACTTGTTCACACCCCTAGATCAATGTCAGTTCAAGATATCGACATAGAAAGGATGATTGCACATTACTGATGGGTGGAAGGTAGTAGCTGATACATAATCTAAAGTATTTAGATTGTCGAATGATTGATTCTTTTTTAATAACATGATAGACAATCTATTGGTATATATGGTTCTAGCTTCTTACTCAAATATTTCAAACGTTTAGGAAGGTCCAAACTATCTTGTCGTTGATATATGATACAACATACAAGTTGTGAAGCATCCAAGAAAGGATAATTTGTTCAGAATTTGTTTATCATCTTAATGTTTCATATTGTTGGAACTTGGAACATTGGGAACATGTTCACTATTTATGAATGTGTTCAAGATTGAAAAGCTACCAAATTTTCAAAATCTAATTTCTTTGATACTTCAAATGGAGTCATTAAAATTTTTCGAGGTGAGTGGAGCAGAAAAGAAGAATATTGTTCTCTTATCCTTTATATATGTTGCAAAACTTACGACTCAGGCCAACTTAAATTTTATGAATAATTCAATGGTTAAACTTAGGAAATTAAACTCCATGGAAGATTTGGTTAAGTTTAACCAAAATTATAGAATTTTGTTTATTACTTTTACATTCCAATTTTAGCATTTGACTATAGCCTCATTTTTTCTATTTCTATTAAGATATTAGTTTCTCTTTATTATAATTGACCTAGGAGTCTAAACGATGTGTCATAGGTTCCATTGAATTGACACTACAACAAAATCGCGATTTTCCGACGGATAATTTTCGACGGTTCTAAATCCGTCGCTATTTGCGACGGATTTTTCGACGGTTCCGTTTCCGACGAATTTTTCGACGGTTATGACCGTCGGAAATAATTTATATTATTATTTAAGTTTTCGACGATTATGAACGTCGATATTTTCAACGGATAATCATCCGTCGTAATTTTCGATGATTTTTCCGACGGTTATGACCGTCGGAAATAAAAAAAATTAAATTATGTATTTTTAATATTATTATTAAATTTTTTCGACGGATTTTCCGACGATTTTGACCGTCGAAAATAAAAAAATTAATTATATAATTGGTTATATTATTATTTAATTTTTCGACGGTTAGGAACGTCGATATTTTCGACGGATATCCATCCGTCACAAAATTCGCCGCAATTTCCGAAGGTCAGGACCGTCGGTACATCCGCCGCAATTTTCGACGGATACCCAAACCGTCGCAATTACCGACGGTTTTGACCGTCGGAAATAAAAAAATTATATTATTATTTAATTTTTTGACAGTTAGGAACGTCGATATTTTCAACGGATATCCATCCGTCGCAAAATCCGCCGCAATTTCCGAAGGTCAGGACCGTCGGTACATCCGCCGCAATTTTCGACGGATACCCAAACCGTCGCAATTACCGACGGTTTTGACCGTCGGAAATAAAAAAAATTAATTATATAATTGGCTATATTATTATTTAATTTTTTGACGGTTAGGAACGTCGATATTTTCGACGGATATCCATCCGTCGCAAAATCCGCCGCAATTTCCGAAGGTCATAACCGTCGGTAAATCCGCCGCAATTTCCGACGGATATCCAACCGTCGCAATTACCGACGATTTTGACCGTCGGTAAATATTACCATCGGTTAAAACCGTCGATAAAATAAAAAATTAATATTATATATAACTAAATAAAATAAAATTTTTTATTATTTATATTTTCGACGGCCGAAACCGTCGGTAATTAAAATTTCGTTATCCCGCGCTTTTTTTTTCCTTTTTCCCGCTTTCTTTCCAAATTTTTTTCTTTATATATTTTCCCTCCTCCCTCTTCTCTCTTCCTCCTCCCTCCACTCCTCTCTCTCTCCCTCCTCTCCTCTCTCCCTCTCCCGGCCGCGAGCACGGACGCCGGACGTCGGACGCCGGACGCCGGTTACGCCGCGAGATCGGCCTCCCTCGCGCGCCGGACGCCGGCGACCCTCCCACGTCGGACGCCGGCGACCCTCTCCCTCACCGGCGTATCTCTCTCTCCCGCACGACGTCGGCATCTCTCTCTCTCTCTGCTCTCTCTCTCTCCAGTGGCCGGATTGGCCGCCAGGCGGCCGGATCCGACCTCCAGCGGCCGGATCCGCCGCCAGGTGGGCCGGATCCGGCCTCCAGCGGCCGGATCCGCCGCCAGGCGGGCCGGATCCGGCCTCCTGGCGCCGGATCGGCCGCCAGGCGGGCCGGATCCGGCCTCTCGGCGGCGGATCCGACCGCCTGGCGCCGAATCGGCCGCCAGGCGGCCGGCGCCAGGCGGCCGGCGCCAGGCGGCGGATCCGGCCGCTAATTTTTTTTATATTTAAAAAATTATTTGCGATGGTTGCGACCGTCAAAAGATCGACGATTGCGACGTCCGTCGAAAAGTTGCCACGGCTCGGACCGCCGGCCTTTTCCGGCGGTTGCAACCGTCGGAAGTATCGACGGCTCGAACCGCCGGCCTTTTCCGGCGGTTGCAACAGTCGGAAATATCGACGGCTCGGACCGCCGGCCTTTTCCGGCGGTTGCGATCGTCGGAAATATCGACGGCTCGGACCGCCGAAAAAGACTGTTCCGATGGCCAAAACCGTCGATATTTTCGACGAATTTTTTTTAACCGTCGCAAACCGTTTGCGACGAGCATTTTTCGGACGGATCGATTCCGACCGAAAAACCGTCGGTAATTGCGTTACCGACGGTTTTCGGGCTGATTACCGACGGTTCGGACCGTCGGTAATCCACGTTTTTCTTGTAGTGCGATTTGGATGATCTAAAATATTTTTTTCTTAATCAACATGTGATATTGTTAGTTTTGAGTATTGTTTCGCATAATTTTGTCAAAACATATTAGATATAGTCAAGGTTATACTTCTATGTATACATGAGATTATTCAAATATGTTTAATGTAACAACTGGCAAATTCGGCAAAACAAGGAAAGATCAAAACATGGAAAGAATTCAAATTAAAAAAGGGAAACGATGAACTCCAAATCAGGGGAGAGATTTCCTCCTCTGATTGCTCCTCGAATCTGGCCAGCATGAAGACTGTAAGAGGGGCACAAGGAAAAGCCCTCGCGCCCCTTGAACCTCCTCCGATCGGCCGCCCCATCGGTCTCCTCCTCTTCCTATGTTCTTCTTCTTCCTCTCCGACGAACTGCACGCAGGAACGGCGAGATGATCCGACGGACATCGGCGCACAACAGTTCTCCCCTGACGCACTCGTAAAGGTCGGCTGCACCTCCTCATCGGCCAAGACCAACTGGAACCGAAGAAGATGACGCAAGCGTCTCCGACGAACCGAACACGATCGGAAATGTACTCTAGATGTTAAATCCCCCTAGGCTATGAAATGTTAATTGTATGATGCGTGTGATGGTTCTATATTGATCTTGAACCTATAAGCCGCATCTTTTGTATTATGATCGTCGTGATTCGATGGCCGGAGGATGACCGAAAGAGAGGAAGAAGATAGGCGCAGGTTTGCGCCATCTTGGCCGAGTTACGACACGGTTGTGCCAAGTGGGTGGCATGGGCGTGCCAGGTGGGTGGTACGGGCATGCCCCATTATGAAGGCGGTCGACCGATTCAATGAAACGGTCGACTGGTTTGTAGTTAGCGATGTGACGGCTATTCCGAACCGGGCACGGACGTGCCAAATGAATGGCACGACCATGACGTCCGACACGGGCGTGCCAGAAGAGTAGCACGGCGGTGATGACGTCTGGCACGGACCTGCCACTCCATCGACGGCACGGGCATACCGGAAGAGTGGCACGACTGTGACGTCGAATTTCCATGCCGATTCTGACGCACGTGAGCACTAATCTAGTCCGAGTCGGTTCCTGACTCAGCCCGTGTCATATGCATTGACCCTCAGCAATTGAGTTTCCTTTAACCCGGCCCGGGTTCTGTTGCATAGAACATAGTTACCCTTTTGGATGGGTTGATCTTTCACATTTGGGCTCCGCTTTTGATAGGTCCACTCGAGGTCATGTCCGACATTGTAAAGACTCTAATGGGTCCTTCCCATCCTGAAGGACGGGTCGAAATTTGGCATAAAGGATAAAGAAATAGGGCATAATATAATTGCCTCATAGAAAAGGGATCAGACTCTAACATTTATCTAATCTATGATTTTTAGACCCCACAAAAAGTAATCAAGCTAAGAAAAAAAAGATGAAAACCATGAGATTGCTATGTGCCGTAAAAAATAAAGATCATTGTCATTGTTTAAAGAGGAGGGTAGATAGCTGAGTTGAGGAGACAATGCACATACGGGTCCTTAATGACCACTGCTTCTGGGGTACATGTCATCTCCCACTTGTATTCCGAAAAGGATTATGCATTGGCATCTCTCCTTCCCCATTGAGGACATTATATTGAATATAAGTTTATAGCGCTAGAGGGGCAAGTAGCTTAGCTGAGTACACAATGAACCTACGGGTCCATAATGACCACTATTCCTGGGGTACATGTCATCTCTCACCTGTATTCTGAAAAGGGTATGCATTAGCATTACACCTTCCCCATTGTGGACATCTCTGGCTTTACAGATGTTATAGCGGCACATCTGATCAACCTAATAATAACGTATAGGACAAAGTATCGATATGATAAAGAATGATTTATTGCCTTTGTGCAACTAAAGTATTAGTTATGACAGAAAAGAAAGATCACTTATTCACGATAAAATACATTTATTTTACTGTTTACCCATTGGTGATCGAAATATGATTTGATTATCATTTTATAGTTTATGATTCTATTGTATTATGCGTTTTCGCTTACGGGTATTCTATGCCCCTGCATTTGAAATTTTACAGGTGAACATCCTGCATAAAAGAGGATTGACTGAGGACGCATAGCTTGGGGATAACTGCACATGACTCATTGAGCTCTATACCGTCCAGTTCTTTTTACTTGTATTAGTTGGACAATTCATCTTTGCATCATATGTATAACTTGATCTTTTCTTTTGAAATTAGACATGTGAGCATTTGCTTAGATCCGTTAGATATTATTATCATTTCTTTCCTCTAGGTGGATTGCATTAGATGTCGGTGCATTTTGATATTCTGATGTTTCCTTCGTCCGTAATAAAGTTTTTGTTTACTTTATTATTATATTCATGTTATAGTCAAGCACATATGATGCAGTGTAGCGTCCTCGGGGTCAACCTGACTGCTTACGTGATAGGATGGTTGATTTTGGGGGTGTTACATTTAATATATATAGTCATTTATATGCTGTGCAAATAATTTTAATATTTTTACGATATTTATAAGTTTAACATATTATATGCTATTAACTTAACAAATACCAGATTTAGAAAAGCGTTTGGTAGACTTTGTCATGAAAAGCGGCGTATAGATGTTGGTCATGGTTGTGCACTGTCCCTATTTATTATTGTGTTGCCAAAACCTTTTTTTTTTCAACTAGGAGATGAACTCTATTACTGTAACAACGTACGACTTTTTAGAATGTAATTAAGATCTTCGTATCATTCACCATAAAGCATTATAAGTTGCAACCGAAAAAAAAAAGCATTACAAGTTTCTTTTCCTTGCATAAGATTATAAAGTTTGTTCCGATAATAAAATCTCCCTAAGTTAAAATGTAGAAAGATTGCCTTCCTGGGACCTGGCTGTACTGTTTATATATGGATCTATAGGAGAAGACCACTGTGCAGTATTTCAAACTAATTAATACACAGTCCACTCAATTCAATAATAGTATACAATCAAAGTGTATACAAATAGGCACACCCGTTTTGTAAAAAAAAGAAGAAACTTTTACAAATCAAATCTATATGGCGGAGATTCCACCTTATTAAAAACGATCCGAACAGATAAAATATTAGAAAATAAATAAAAAATTATCAACAATTAAATTTATGAAACAAACCAAATGTTCGAAGGCAGCCAAGTCCACCTGCACAACCTTACAATTAGACACTGTTAAAAGAGCACATCAAAGGGCATCATCTCCTCGTCCCTAAGTTTTATTCCTTCACTCGCCAGGCACAGTCAAAGGAACCAATTAATGGTGCAGCCACAGGTCCTACCGCATGCCTAATTGACAAGGTAGCACTTCTTCCTCACCTCGCCGGCGGCGCCGGTGAGCAGCTCGATGTTGCCCATGTTGATCATGGAGTCGGCGAAGTCCTTGAAGAACTCTGACTCGCCGTAGGCGCCTGCGTGGTCCAAGACGTAGGACTTCGTCAAGGGGTGCGCGAGGAGGGCCTCGTCGGCGTGGAAGAGGCCTCTCCTCTTGGAGACCTGCTTGTAGTATCCCGTGTCGAACGTCTTGAAACTGCCCGGGTCCATCTCGACGATGGTGCTCAGGTCGTTGGGCTTGCAGATGGTCCGCAGCTTCAGCAAGTAGTGCCTCTCGAGCGTGGGATCCACGTCGTCGGGGGTGCCCTTGCCGGTGTAGTTGTGCAGGCGGTCGTCGAAGGACGAGCAGTGCGACATTCCAATCGTGTGTCCGCCTTGTAATATATAGGAGGAGTGCACAGCAGTGAGAATAACGGATAGCTGCGTATTTGATCAAAGCACGTTTCGGAGGACTTGAGAAGCGTTCGTTTATACCTGATAGGACGACGAGGTCCTTGATGCTTAGTCCCTTCTTGGAGAACATTTTGATCAACTCTTTGATACCTATCGTGGGTGGTGGAAGATCATCTGTTTCCGAATCATTAGATATCCTGCCATCTTTTCTCCCTGCCCACACTGGCCAAGATGGACCGCCGCTCTATAGGAATCAAACATTTGATTCTCTGGTCAGTTTTACTTAGTGCACGAGTTATATGCATGAAAAGAAAAAGAATGATCAGCAGTTTCAGGTTGTGATCTAGAGATCACTGCATGCATGCATGACGCCATACCAGAACGACTACGTCCCTGGCGGTAAATGCGAGGATGTCGGCGCAGGAGACGGTCCCCGGGCAAGCTTCCTCAAGCTTCGCCTTCACCCTGTCGATGACTCCGTAGCCTCTTAGGGTGTCGTTGGGCGGTGCATCCTTCTCGGCTGTCATCTCTTTGGTAGAATTCAGCAGAATTGAACCGTCGCATCCCTGCATGCATGCATTTTTTTTCCCTTAGCATAAGCACCTGACTTTTGACGTCTGTGTGGTGCATACACATATAGCTCAAATATATAACTACAAATCAAAAGTGATTCTACGGCACGCGTCGAGCATATCGTACGTACTCTGACAAAGCAGTCATGGAAGTGCATCCTGAGGAGAGGGCCTGCAAGGCTTGGTGCGAGCTTGATGATTTTGGACAGCTCCGAGAATATTATAGCTTCTGCATTGGGGCATGTCTTGCTGTAGTACCCAACTGTCAGGTCTTGTGCGTCTGCTGAGCCTGAGAGGAGGAGGAGCACAAGAGCCAAAGGGAGCAAGAGCGGGAAGAAAGACAGCTTGGAGGCCATGTCTTGGACCAATACGGCATACAAGACGATCGAGTTGATCGATCGATCACCGTCTATGTTTCTGGATGTTGATTTGGAGGCAGGAAGCTCATATATATAGAGGAAGAGAGAGTTCGGAGACTCAAAGTACATCATTGCTATGTTAGATCCATTCTTTATTCCTTACAAGCTGCATATCACAATTATCAACACTTGAACAATATGTTGGTTCAAGGAAGAGTGAGCAGTTAGCTGAGATCGGGTATTTCTTTTTTTAAAAATGGGATGGTTGGTAAAGGGTTGACTCGGGTATACTATCTTTAGTTAGAGAATATGTAGCCCTTCTTTTGTTTTTTCGTTCAATTGTAGCATTAATATTCTAATTTCTAGATCGTATAAGTGGAAATAAACACGTGAATCAATCCTTTTTAATGTTGTATATGGTTAATACTCAACAGTTAATGCCAACTTCAAAATGACAGGGTAATTAAAAGGAATCACCACTTTAATACTACTGATCGCAGGTCTGAGTGAGAGCAGGAGTTGATTTGAAACACAAATATTACCAAGCAATAACGATCATTAATTTACCTATATAAAACATGTACGAACAGAAAGAGATTTTTCTTTTCTTCTCTTTTTTTCTTTAGCATCGATTATGTTGGACAGACAATTATTGATGATCGAATATTCGTGCTTGCCAGGGAAATCGGAGCGAACTTGAATGATTGGAGTTTGATTAATTAATAGCATGCGTGTGATTGCAAACCAGACACGGGAATTATGTTAATTAATCAGTACATATATCTTTAGTTTTCTAAGGATCAGTTAAACCTTGTCTGTGGGCTTAAGTTAAACTTGAACTATTGTAGTTTGATTAATAAGTTTACAAATGTTGTTTGATTGTTGCTTAATTGTTCTTCAATTCTTCTCTGGCATTTTGATATATAGGAGTGCAGGTAGGGACTGAGATGTGCGTGCATGGGATTCTTTTTTTTTTTTTTCTTCTTCTTCTCTTTTAGGAAAAGGTTGGCCTGAGTTTACTTCACCTTGTTGTTGACATCTTCAATGAGCAAAATTGTGGAAAATTTTAAGCCTCAAGCTAAAATCCGAATACGACATTTTCTTTTTTATCAAATCTTTTTTCGGCACTTGATGTGCCCCAATTACATGTACTTGTATTTTTTGACAAAGGTAAATTTCCAAGTAGTCACCCAAAAAGTTTCCGAAGTGCAATTATCAGCAGTTATAAACAACATATCAACTATTTATCTTCTAAATAGTTCAATAATATTTTGGGGTTTAATGTAACATGTATTATCTTTTTGACAACTGAGATGTCTCAAGAAGAAAAGCGATGAGAAGGAGCCAACCAGAAATCCATCGAGGATCGAATTGAGGCGCGCCGTGTACCATGTGATCAACCAACTAGATGTTCTTTCAAAGAACGTTACGGTCCAATGAGGGAGGTTTTTTCAAAAAAAAAAAAATTTCCTTGTCTAATTTGTTCCTTCACAGTTTCTTGATAACTCGTTAACAATTTAGTAGAGTCTCAGTAGATGTGATGGAAGAAAAATGTTAAGTTCTTTGGAGTGTTGTATATGTATTGACAAAATCCTATCATGATCATCTATCATCTATGCTTGCTTCGGTGTCTGACACCGTACTTATCCAATGGAAGTTTCCTCCTCAACTTTAACTTAACACTTTAACTGATCATTTATCGGACCCCCAAGCATGCTTACTAAACACCACCTCCTGAGTTAATTTAAATTAATTTTAACTCAGATGGATATATAGTTCACTTCGAGGTCAGATGAGCAGATTTTCCAACCAAGGCATCCTACGGGTTAATTTTCACTTGTACAAGTACATATCTGAAGCACTTAGTGTGCTGGCAAACGATTAAGATTTTAGTCTGTGTGGATAAGAATGAGACTTCAGTAACTTAATTAACTCAAATTTAAACGAAGATGGAAGACGTTCTTAGAAACTGCATAATATCGTATCGGATTGCTGGACTGCATTAGATGTTCTTAGGTTCGTAGATTATTCTAAGGTTTCTACTGAGGGCTTCCTCGGGTTATATTAACGTACAAGACATTTAAATTTCTAGCATCTGCGTTGCTTCGGACTCAGCTTCATCATATGCCCTGGTTAGACATAAGAAGGCAAAATGCTTCTCAGAAAGCTAAGGAATATTGTAACGTATGCAATTTTTAAAATAAGGAAACGTTCAGATTTTGCAATCGATTGTAATTAATGAAATTAATGGAGGAATTCACATCAAAATCGGAATTCAAAAAAAAAAAAATGGAAACGATGCAAAAAGAAAACGGCCGACCAAGGGAGAAATTTCCCCTGATCGCGCCCCGTAACCGGCCGACGACCGATACTATAAAAGGGGATGCGAGGAGACCCTCGCGCCCCCCTTGGACTCCTGCCCGGCTGCGGCTCCTTCTCCTCCTACGATTCCAGCGATCGGCGCACACGTACGAGAGGCGAAGCAGAGCAGACAGCGATGAACGAAAATGATGGACGATCCGAAGAACTTTTGACTCGTACCTGAGCCCTGCAACCCACTCGGGAAGGTCAGATGCCTCCCCACACCAAGCGAGACCGACCGGAACTAGAGAGGACGACGAGCGAATCGTCGATGACCGAAACGACGAAAAAAGAGGTACTTTAGCATTTTAAATTCCTAGACGACAAAATATTGATCGTTTAATCATAAGAATAGTCCATCATGATCCTGAGATTGCTACCTACATTTTTCGTATTCATATCATCATGATTTGATGGCCGAAAGGCCGCCAAAAATGAAGAAGAAGTTCGACGACCCTGTTTTATCGCAGGGACCGGTCGACCGGTTCTATGAATGGTCGATCGATCCTGCATTGTTATCTTTAGATCGGTCGACCGATCCCTCTGGGCCGGTCGATCGATCCATAAGTCACCTGACAGATCAGATCTTACGAGCGGTCGACCGACCCTCCGATCAGGCGTTTTCCGTGACACGAAGCGTGAAGCCTCCGATCGGGCGTTTCCCGTGACACGAAGCGTGAAGCCTCGCGGCACCAGTGCCGCTCAACTTATAGCCCTCGGCCGCTCAGTGCCAAAAACATGGAACACATGCAGCCGCCCCGCACTGCGTAATATTGCGGAGTACCAAGTTATTCGTCCTTAGGGCATTTATCTTGTAAGGCCGTCCTTATGAATGGCCAAGTAGGTGACGTTCCCGTAGGGTACGTCTTTTGCATCTTCAATATGTAACAAGACTCCTATACCTACGGTACACTGGGAGGAGTTCACTAGTGCCTTCCGATGTCCAATTGTATGTTATGTTTCATCATATTTAATACAAGTAAGCTTTCCTTTAATTCTAGTGTCATAGCCTTGAGCGTGGGGTGGCAACCCACATCGGTGTCCCTTCGTGGCATCCTGTGGTCCCTTCGTCGCCCCTTCGGACTTTAAGCGTCCAAGCGCCAACATTAGTGCCGCAACGCGCTAATGCCACGGTCTCATGACGAGTAGTCCAACACTCTAGTCATGTCCGTGATGGAACGCCTATAAGAGCGACTCTCGGCATAGTCGTCTCGACCATAAAACTTCCGCTGCAAACTCAAAACAGGCTTGGCTAGGTGCCTAGTCGCCGCACGTGGTCTAGTGTCCGAGAATGACCCCGTGATAAGTGGTATCAGAGCAGGTTCTTCCTGCTCGGATTACCCAGCGACGATGACTCGCTTGTGTCGTCGCAACGTGCCCTAGCGTAGGAAATGTGCTTCTGCTCAAATACTCCATCACGCCCAAGCGCACTGGTACCATGGTCTTTGATCGTGGACGCCAACGAGGAACGCATGGCAAGCTTCCTCGCCGCACGCCCAGTCGTGCCTCGCAGCATATTTCTCATACACCCATGTCGTGTCAAGGAACGTCCGTCATGCATCATGATGATGGATTGATCGCCCCGCCTAACCGGGACGGTCATGCGTCGCTCACTCGAGCAGATCAATCATCCCAGGTATACAGTCGGGAATCCTGAAGTGTCGCGTTGCGTCAAAGAGTGGCCATATGCTCTGCATGATGGTCTTGCGCTACTCATATCATGAGATCGCTTACACGAGCGTCGTGTAACTCGAAGAACCCGTATCACATTCAGGGACTGTCGATCATGCACTATCATGATGAACTGGCGCTGCTCGGTATTTCGTGATGTCGCATCGCATGCCCAGTCATGCAACGGGAAGTGCACAACCGCTTCACGGGAGAAGTTGGCTTAAAGACAAATATCAAGGTTCACGGTCCCCTTTTGGCCAAAGAATATCATCCTTTCGGCCAAGGAGCATCAATCACAAGCATCTTGTCGTGTCGCAGCCTCGCCTGCCACGCCACGATGACTTTCAGGAATGGAGCAAAGCGTTGATTACTTGCAAACACTCATGGACGAGCTGTCAGCCTTGCCTGCCTCGTCAAGTGTCGCCCCGCAAGCGGCGCAATGTCATCCATCGAGGAGTGGGACGAACTTGATACATGCCAACGCAAATCGACGCCTCAACTCAGCGACCGATTTGGCAAATGATCTGAGCGTCGAGCATCGGCGAACCTTGGCATGCTGCTGTCAAGCGTTCTGCCGCCAACCGAAGGAAGGAGTGCCCTTTCCTTTCGGACATCGCCTCGAGTAATCGAAGCGGCCTCCAAAGATCGCAATGCGAAGGTTTTGAAGGACACATTGGCGATGTCGTCCCTTCGAATGGAGATGAAGGTAATGTTGGGAGCTCATGCCACGAGTTCACCAACCGCAGTCCGCTTATCTAAGCGGAGCATCTTCACAAGCACCCGCACGGATCAGTGAAGGCCCGGAACGGCTACTCTTTCACAAGGGTCAAGCCGCCCGGTGGACGAGAATGTCAAAGGTGTATGATCTAGGATGACAAGCACAGTGACATTACTTTGTCCAAGGTGCGGACGAACGAGCATCTAAGGTGCATCCTCTTCGTAAACGAGCACAACGATCTCGCCACGTCCATACCCCAAAGGGATTGTCAAAGCTTCAAAGGAGGTCACAGGATCGGAAGAAGGCATATCCCAAGAACCCTGCAAGATGTGGCAAACTCAGGATGGCGTTGCCGTCGCGACAATGTAGAATATGGCAAACATGCATCCCAGACATAGGACAGAAGAAGTGGCAGTTCATCAATTATGCTGGCCCCGACAAGTTGGAACTGGAGGTCAAGATCGCATTGTTCAACATCGGCCAGATGGACATGTTGAAGAATGAAGTGAAAGGAATCACCGAGCTCCGCCTACAGTGTTCCCAGGAGGATGAAGACCCAGTGTTGGTGCTCTTCAAGCAGAGGAGTTAGAAGCTTTGGACTAGGAAGGAGTTGGAATGACCGAATCGTCCAACCTCCGCTCACTAGTCGACGCTGCCAAATCAATCAGGACAAGTGTCATACCACCAAAGCCCTTGGGCAAGGGCAATGGTGGGGAAGAGAAGCTCTAGTCGCAAGGAGGAAGCTACTTATGCCGAAGATAAAGATCGCCCATCGAAGCAGGAGAAGAGAGTCGAACCACAGGCACATGTGGGGAGACCCCCATCGTCGCTCACTATAGCGACTGGGAGTGGACAAGATGCGGAATGTTATATCAAAGAACCTTGCTCCACCTCAAACCGTCGAGATATCTCTTGTCTACCAAGGGGAAGGTGGAGTTGTTCTCAAGGCTCGACGGATGAAGGACTCAACGTTGCAGCCATCTGCAACTTGAAGATAGCGAGTTGAACCACAAGGGAACATGGGGAGACTCTCGTTGCCGACTATGGCGACTTGGATGGACAAGGCATGGATTGTCATATCAAAGAACCTTGTCTCGCCTCAAAACTGCCGAAACATTAGGTGATCACCAAGGAGGAGGTGGTCATGTGCTTTTCGTTCGGCAGAGGTATGGAAGACTCTACGTTGTAATCATTTGCAACATAGAGACATTGAGTCAAGCCCACAAAGAGACCTGAAGCATCCCAGAGTATCCGTGGGAAGACTCTTGTCGCTCATCATAGCGACCCTAATCACTCGAAGCAGACAAGCTACAAGCATCGACATCGGAGAGCTTGTGCTGTTTCAAGCCGTCGAAATTCAAGAATGATCATCGAGGGTGAGTTGGTCCCGTACTTTGCATTCGACGGAAGGGAGACCTTATGCTGCGGCCATCCGCAACATGAAGGCATCGAGTCAAGTCATGCAGGTCGAATGGCGAGACTCTTCATCGTGTTCTACACGACCCTGAGACAACTCTTCTCTGCGCTATTTCTGAAGGCATACAAGAGTTGTTTCACCCCCAAAGAAGCCAAACCACACAAGTTGACGCTGCACAAGTCGAAGAGAAGTGAAGCCAACAGAGACTTGATGGACGGATAGTTGCTTGATGAAGTCAGACCGCACATGGCGGACTCTACTGGCGTTGCACAAGTGATGATCCCGGATTGGACGAAGGATCAGCGAGCGAAGCAGGCCTGAGGGAGGAATCCTCAGCGAGACCCCAAGGAGCGGGCATTCCTGGCGTTGCGTGATGCTGGTGAAGTCGAAGTCAAGACAAAGAAGGCATAATTGAACGAGACAAGCGAAGTCAAGACTCAAGACGAAGGTCCCGAGGAAGCCCGGACAATGGCGTCGGGGGCGTCGCCGACTTTGGTGGGGGAGAATGTCACGGGGTGTTTCCCGTGACACGAAGCGTGAAGCCTCGCGGCACCAGTGCCGCTCAACTTATAACCCTCGGCCGCTCAGCGTCGAAAATATGGAACACATGCAGCCGCCCCGCACTGCGTAATATTGCGGAGTACCAAGTTATCCGCCCTTAGGGCATTTATCTTGTAAGGCCGTCCTTATAAATGGCCAAGTAGGTGACGTTCCCGTAGGGTACGTCTTTTGCATCTTCAATATGTAACAAGACTCCTATACCTACGGTACACTGGGAGGAGTTCACTAGTACCTTTCGAGACCCAATTGTATGTTATGTTTCATCATATTTAATACAAGTAAGCTTTCCTTTAATTCTAGTGTCATGGCCTTGAGCGTGGGGTGACAACCCACATCGGTGTCCCTTCGTGGCATCTCGTGGTCCCTTCGTCGTCCCTTCGGACTTTAAGCGGCCAAGCGCCAACATTAGTGCCGCAACGCGCTAATGCCACGGTCTCGTGACGAGTAGTCCAACACTCTAGTCATGTCCGTGATGGAACGCCTATAAAAGCGACTCTCGGCATAGTCGTCTCGACCATAAAACTTTCGCTGCAAACTCAAAACAGGCTTGGCTAGATGCCTATCCGCCTAGTCGCCGCACGTGGTCTAGTGTCCGAGAATGACCCCGTGACACGTGCGCGTCCCCGTGGTCATTAGCTCGATCGATCGGCCTCTAAGAACAGTCGACCGATCCGTAGATGTACAGAAGTAATCGATCGACCGGCCACCTGAGCGCGGTTGACTGGTTTGACAATAAAGAAAGTCGACCGATCTAAGAGGACCGGTCGACCGGTACTACAAGACGATCGATCGGTCCACAGCGGACGGTCGATCGGTTCAAGTCGACCAGCTCAGCTCGGCCGAACCGAGAAGAATGATCGACCGATTCAAAAATGGTCGATCGGTTCAGTCGGCTAATCATTTCAAACGGTCCGGTCCAGTCCAACCCACTGGTTCGGGCTAACCGGTTCAACTAAGCTCTAATTCATATAGAGATATTGAATCACTTCTGATATGATCCGATTCGGATTTTAATCTGGTCTGAGTCCGACTCTTGAAATCTAATCGAAGACTCTAACCAGTTCATCTATAACTGGTTGAGTCCTATTATACATATAGTAATGCCCATTTTGGTCCTGATTCATAGACATCATGATAAACAAAGATAAGTAAAGTAAAGATAAAGCTACGAGATTGCTATGTGTCGCCCCATTGTACGGAACAAGAATTACAGTATAGTATAGAGAGGGGCAAGTAGTTAGCTGAGGAGACAATGAATCTACTGGTCTTCAATGACCACTGTTCTTGAGATTTCAAGTCATCTCCCACATGTATCTCGAAGAAGGGTTATGCAATGGTCACACTCTTTCCCAAAAGAATATAGTACTGAGCCAGAGGGACAGGTAGGTAACTGAGGAGACAGTGAACCTATAAGTTCTTAAATGACCACTGTTCCTGGGGTGCAGGTCATCTCCCACCTGTATTCCGAAATGGGTGATGCATTATCACACCCATCCCCTTTATAGGCTTACTAGCTTTACAGATTCAGAAAGGCACCTCTGGCATTTCAATCTAATAAAGCCGAGTTTGCATAGGATAACTAACTTTAAGGATATTATAGTAATATAAAAAATGTAATGCAACTCACAGTAAAACAATGTAAAGTAAAGTATTGTAGAGTAAAGCATAGAACGTGGTATGGTATAGATAATATAGAGTATAGTAAAGATAAGGTATAGTCATAGTAAAGAACATAGTACAGATGTCAATATAGTTAAAGCATGGTATATGGCCCATTATAGACAATGTATATAAGTCAGAGTATTTTATTATTTATCACTGAAACATTTATTATATGATTATCATTGATCCTTATTTCATCGTTTATACTTCTATTGTACTGGGCATCTTTGCTCATGGATATTCGTTTCCCCTGCATTATAATTTTGCAGGTAAGAACCCTAACTGATGAGGTGATGGAGGGCTCAGAGCTTGAAAAACGCTGCACATGACATAAATTATTGCTACAAGCCTTTGAAATTATATTACGTTTTAGCATGTTCTCTTCTATTAAAAGACATCATGTTCTTCCGCATATCGAACATTTCTTTCTGTCGGACTTGTTAAAATTATTGTCTCTTCTCATTTTATTCCCGATTACATGAATTAACTGTGTCTCTTGACATTCTACCTTTTGAACTTTCGCATTAAAGTCCTTAATAATATTTCATTTATATAATATGGATGTCACATATGTATTTTGTTGAATGGTTATGGTCAAAGTGTAGTAGACATTGTAGTGCTCCTATGATCAATTTGATTGTCTACGTGACAGGAGAAATAATTTTAGGGGTGTTACAAATATAATGCTGGACATCTGGACTTGCATCTCTACGTTCAGCCACACCGGACGCAAGGCATTGTTATTTGTTACCATGAGAAAAACATGCAAACATACAGTTACAGATTTTTTTTCATCAATTTTGTGCACGCTTGTAATTGCCATATCTTTTGGGATGATGACTCACCTCCCGATGTCCACCAACTTCTGGACGAGGAGGCACATGGCGTTTAAATTAATAGACAATTCGCCATGTTTCTTTTAAGAAAAGAGTGCATGATAATTTATCTTATTTGCATATGACGCTCCTCAGCAGCAGATTTGGCACCTTAACTCATCAACTAAAAAAATGGTATTATTTAATGATGCTAGTGGGATACATTCCACTTCAAAAAAAAAATTTATTCCACCTCAATTCACTGCAGCTGAAACTGTAATATTGTGGCATAGACATCGCATGCTATTAATTGCTCGTGATACTGCTTCTGATGACGAGTCCAAACTAATAAAGAACAGTGAACAAATGGACAGCCCCAAGTGGCTCATGACAACAGGACAACAAGATGATGTAACTGGCTCTCTTTGGATCCGTTATTGGGTCATATAATAATAATAATAATAATAATAATAATAATAATAATAATAATAATAATAATAATAATAATAATAATAATAATAATTCGGTACATATTTATATATATACACAATTGTACTGACTTTATTTACAGCTTATGCGTTTGCCTTGCCACATTGGAAACGAGAAATTGTTGTTTTTTATACCAAGTTAAAAGAAACATATTTGTATAAATTGAGGTTATAAATTAACGCAAACGGAGTTCACCGAAAGTCCTTTTTTTTTATATCAACCTACCGGTATCCAGAACTA
The DNA here is from genome assembly GCA_030549335.1 of Pontederia crassipes. Lineage (NCBI taxonomy): Eukaryota > Viridiplantae > Streptophyta > Magnoliopsida > Commelinales > Pontederiaceae > Pontederia > Pontederia crassipes. The sequence continues at coordinate 24,301,831 of CM060189.1, read as the reverse complement.
TTAGCACATGACTAATTCGATATTGGGGGAGCGGAAAGATTAAACTCCTGACCAAGACAACGACTCTCAGAAATCGAACATGAGACTACTAACACTTAACGATCTCGTACATGAGGGGCGCAGTCCGCTTACCAACTGCGCCAACCATCTTAGTTACCGAAAGTCCTTTTGGTTCATCAGAGACGCCACTTAAGCAATAGAGGGTCTTGGCCATGCATGCGTTCCCTCTCATCATTTGTACCAACCGCACGCGCTGAAGCATCTGATAGACATCATTTGGTGGCCTGAACTAAGAAACGTTTGGGGTCTAGATACATGACCTTTAAGAGTATGGAGGCAGAAGACGTCAGAAGTCACACGAAGACTTTGGATTAAAGATTCAACTTGAACCCACCAAGACATGATATTAAACTTTGGTCAAATTGGCTTCTATAATTGGTAGATCACTATATAATTATATATAGAATTCGAGGTATATTAACTTCTAAGTACTTTTTTTGTCTGTTCAAATTCTATTGGTGGAGGCTTTCTCAAAGTCACACCAATTGCATAATCCACAACACCAGGTCTGATATGTAAATATATAAACTTATTCCGAGGCTAGAACATTCTTTAACATGCCTAACGTTGTACGAAAACATGTTCCTATGTGATGGAACTGTCACAATTAGCAGTGAATGAAGGGACCAGTAGCCAATTTAATTTTACAGCTAAACAAAGAGTGTCTTACACTTTGATCATCCAACAACTTTCAATTAGTTCCCTGAGTTGGGATCCCTGAGAGTCAGAAGGAAAAAATGTTTATTTTGTGGCCTTATTGCACTGTGAGACATTTTTTCCGAATAAGCATGGCATATTCTTCCAACTGAATACAATTTATGTCTGTCTCTGGCGTCCAGAGGAAGTCAGATACTTATTGAATTCAAATTCTATGTTTTCTTCCTAGAGGCCATTTTATCCCGAATTTATTTTCTTCCTAGAGGAAGTCAGATACTTATAACATTCTTTAGTATACCTAACATTGTATGAAAACATATTCCTATGTGATGGAACTGTCTTAATTAGAAGTGGATGAAGGGGACAAAGTGCAGCACTCAACAGAAGTAGAAAACATACCCAGACATAACAAGGGACCAATAACAAATTTAACTTTAGAGCTAAACAAGAAGTCCATTGACTTGCTCATCCAACAACTCTCAATTAGTTCCCTGAGTTGGGATCCTTAAGAGTCAGAAAGAACAATGTTTATTCTGTGGCATTTATTGCTGTGTGAGACATCTTTTTCGGAATAAGCATGGCATATTCTTCCAACTGAAAACAATTTGTTCAGTTGTTCTAGCGTCTCTGGAACCCAAGTTTGAAATATTGTGGGCAGAGTCCCAATTTTTTTTAAGGAGAGATGCTCCCATTGATTTAATTAGATATTAATAATCTTAATTATCGGTTTCGTCGGCATCACGAGGAACTCCACTCAAATAATTTTAATTATGTGACTGAATTCAAATTCCATGTTTTCTCATTGGAGGCTACTTAATCTTAAACTGTCATTTACTGGTCACTGGTTTATGAATCATCAACTCAGCGTGGATGCTCAACTTTAAAATATGTAAAACAATTTTAAAATATAATTTTTATATATTCAACATTTTTCTCTCTTTTTGTTCATATAATAAAATAGCTCGCTTGTCGAAATTCTTATTGGATCCTTTTAGAATTCTCCTTGGAGGCATTTGGACACGACAATTCAAGTTTCATTTTTATTTACTTACGAATCAAGAGATTTATGTTTCATCTATTCGCAGTGAGAAGGTGACGTGAAAAATTGATAGCCAAATACATATAAACACAAAATTCGTCGTATTTCATAGTGCACGTATGGGACTGTTCCAATGTCTTTCGTCTTATTCGACAAACTACTAGACATATCAATTTTACAATGTAATTAAAGAAGTCATATGCTTTCATGAAACACTGCACATACGCGTTAACAATCGCCATCAACATAACTAAAACTATGGAAAGTAATTTACTGATTTCTTTGCTCAAAGGAAACTGCACATGGACCATGCATGGCATGCCCCCAAAAGCTCACCACTTCCAAAACTTACTGTTCATTGGTGTTGCTGAAATGAATTAATATTCATCATACTCTGTCGCCACTTGAGATCCCTGTCAATTTTAGCTCATTTCAACTCACTATGAGAACAATTAAAGGAGGATGTCCCTTTTCAATATGAGCTTTCATTAGTGTGTGAATATAAGACAGTGCTACTTTGTTCATACAAAGTTTATGCTACTACTTTTTTTTTCTAAAAACTAAAATGATTAGAAAGAAAACAAAATCTAGAAGTAAACGTACATGAGACGCATAGAGCAAAAAAGAAAAAAAAATTCAAATGGACGATGTAAACTTGCAGCAGCGACCAATTCAAAGAACCCCGTGAATGAATTTTAGAAGATACATCATCAAAGCATATACATGGCATTTGCTTCCATTTACATTGTATTGAGAAGAAACGACAATTTTTCTTATTTTCCAATCATAAGGAAAAGAATTAACAAATTTACAACAAAAAGAATAGCCACAAAAGGGTGACACAAGCTTCAACGAAATTTTCATAGAGACAAAGAAAACTTTCGAGCTAAAGATCCGTTACCCTGTCAAAAAGGATCTCTCAACTTCGAGATCAATCTCTTCATTCTTTTGAATTTTTTAGATAGCGTCCACTCTCATGTTTGCAGTAATTATCTTAAACTTAAGTCTTATTCCATCTGTCAGCTCTCCGTAATCTTTAGGCTTCCTCTCCGTGCTTAGCATAACTATCACCTGGTTTATTAGGTGATGCTGGTTCATGGAAGACTACAGAAGTAGAAATATAAATTTGTAGATATCATAGAAAAAGAAGACTGAAGCATAGAACTGGATTTGCAATTTGCACATGCTTTTATATGTCTAGAATCAGGGTACTTTTATCATTCAGGGTTATCTCGGCAAAGGAACCTTTATATCACTTTCTTATAATTATATGGGTTGAATAAGACTGCTGTGAAGCCTGCAATAAATAGTCCAATAAAACATACTACTCATGCAGCGACTTATAGATCTAAACTAATGAATTTGCCACTTATTCTAAACTAATGAATTTCTAGTTTCTATCTTTTTTTTTCTTTTAAAAGGAACTCTAGTTTTTATCCACAACAAACAGATAAGCGAGTCCCAGTTAATCTTACCATTTAAATATCCCACTTATTAATGATTAAATAAGCTTCCATATTCAATTCAGTAGTGTTGATATGCCTTGAATTATGTACTCTGTACCCAAAATTTTGAAAGAAAAAAATGAGAAAAATAAAAAATGAGGATCTGTGGCGGAAGCGGAAGGCTTGGTGTAGGGCAGAGCAAACCCGGGAACGGGTCCGGGTCTGAGCGGACTCAGTCTCGATCTGGATTATGCCGGGTCAAAAAAATTTTGATCCGGTGCCGGACTCGGACTCGGCCGGATCCGGTTCCGGGTCAGTCCCGACCATCCGGAAATGCGACCGGATTTGCGATCGGAAATCCATCGCGCCGTCGCACGCGAATGACGGCCACGATCCAGCGCGGCCACCTGGCGAGCGGATTGGCCACCTGGCGAGCGGATTGGTCACCTGGCGGCCGATCCGGCGCCTGGCGGCCGGATCAGCTTTGCAGGCGAGCCAATCCGGCCGCCAGGGCCGGATCGGCCTGCCAGTGGCTGATCAGCCGCCAGACGATCGGATCGGCTCACCTGGTGGCCGATCCGGCACCAGGCGGCCAGAGTAGAGAGAGAGTTAGGAGAAGGGGAGGACCGTCGGAGTCATCGGTGCCGTTGTCATCGTGAGAGAGAGGGAGAGGGAGAGAGGTGTGAGAGAGAAAGAGAGAGATTGAAATGAGAGGAGAGGATAGGGAGTGAGTTTATATTGTGGGTTTATATCGGGTTGGGTTCGGGTTGGGTATCCGCATTGCAGACCCGGTCCTGACCTGATACTCGACGGGTTTTTCAATTAAGAGACTCAGTCCCGACCCGGATATGATCCATACCGGGTTATTTTCCCGGTTTTCCGAGCCGGGTCGGGTCGGACCGGGTCGACTCGGCTCGTGCTCAGCCCTAGCTTGGTGCGGGGGGCGAAGCCCCTCCACCTCGCGGTATGGACCTTTATATACGAAGGTTAGGGTTTTATACGACGTACTCTCTTTTGGCTCATAGTGAAAATACTTCTGACGATGGCATTTTTTGCCCGTGAATGTTTTTCTCTTGTTCACATTGATCAAGAGGGTTTTACCACGTTAAATCTCTGTGTTCATCTTCTCTTTCTTTCATTGTTTTCATTGTTCATCGATCCTCGATGTTTTATTCCCAACAAGTAGTTTCACTTAGAAATTTTAGAAAAAACTTAAGAGGTGTTTTTAACTTAATAACATTTCCACATTCAACTTTGTTCATGTGAAAACCAATTTTGATCATTTTTCCCACGAAGGGGGTAAGGGTCTTCATACACACCCATGCTAGTTAATAAACTTCAGCTTCAGGAATTTAAAATCCACTCCTAATTTTTATTTATTTATTTGGGAGGACGAGTGTTGTGTGTTGGTGTGGTGGGGGTTTGGGGGTAAGGAAAGAGAACTATGTATGATTCCTTTGTATCAAATTGCTCAAAAAATGGCAAAAAGCACAGCCTCCTCAATCCTTTATCAATAGGTGATAAAATTTGGAGAAAACATACTTTTCCTAAATTAGATCCAAGCATCTCACAAGGGACATCTTTCCTCATAAGCTTTAGTAAGCATACGCTTCCACCTAAGAAGCCATATAACAATCTTGAGCATTGTTTCTCCAAATAAGATTACAATTCAAAATAATATCATGGTCCTTGACCAAAGAAAATCCCTACAATATCATAAGTTTGTTCAACACTATGACTACTTACATCATCCAATATTGCATTCATAAGTCAAATTTAAAAGATTAGGAAAATCTTCAAGGCAACAATCGGATAAGGAGAGACAAAATAAGACGCAAACAACCTTGCTAAATCATGAAGGATCAACCCACATTCTCCTACAACATAGCATTTTTATTGCAAGCTATTACAAAATGATGATGACAAAACATCACAAATTCCCCATTAGGTTGTCACCAATCATATCAAAATAAGAAGACTGACCTAGAACCAAAAATAGGTTAAAAAAAGAATCTCAACTTTGAGAACACCATAGTAACATCTTTCTGAGAAAAGGAGCACCATGAGTCATAAAAAATCTAGATACGAAGATAGAACTTGACCATAACAAGCAATAAAAACTAAAGGAAAAAGGTCAACACCAGATCCCATAATGCAACACTCCCGTAAAGGTTCTTCACACCCAGACCACCCTCTAATTTCTGTCAACACACATCAAATAAGAAACTAAGTGAACTGTCTTATTGTTATAATTCAAGTCATCTGTCACTGGATAAAAACCTTCTTTCAAGGACATTCGAACATCACTCATGCATCATTTCATCCACGGAATCTAGAGATCTAGAGAATTACATGTGTACATCAAAAGACACAAAATTTTGGTCCACAGAATCATAAACCTGTGCAAAATCCATTTTCCATTAAAAAAACCTTTTCGTTCATCTCCTCGAACAAGAAAGCACTTCAGATGCAATTGCTAAACTTTTTAAAATTGATCGGCCCTGAACGAACGCCAATTGAACAAGCATCATCAAATCTTCAATGACATTATGATGCTAATGTACCAACACCTTGGATGTCAATAGGTAAATAGTGTTGGATAAAATGAAAAGACAAAAATAATTAAAATCCTAAAGCAAATATCACATTCTGAATACCCTATCGCTCCGTCCCTGTCTATTTCCAACATAAAACTCATTGAATTGGATATCAATAGATAGATAGCATTGGATAAAATGATAAGACAGAAATCAATAAAGTCCTAAGGCAAAGATCACATTGAGAATAAGAAATATAAGAAAGCGATTGAATCCCCCAAAGCCCCTAGTTCGAACATAAACTCATTGAACACCCACATCATATCTTTCACGATAGCTTAAAGTTATCCCAAGAAAATATCGAGAGTCCATCTGGCCTGGGATCCTTCAATCTCCAATTACTTTGGTGTCACCCAAACCTCAAACTCAGAAAAGCTAGTAGTCAACAAGTCCCTACGTCCCTTGGCCAACATTCTGATCCCCCTTTCTTTAAAAAAAGGTCATGATCGCATTGCCACACCAAATGATAGACAGAAGATCGTCCACAAAAAGCTCTTACATCCTTATTACCTAGCACTAACCTCCAATGACATCAATATAATAACTCTTGTTTGTGTTGGAGTTGGTGAGTACTTCAGGACCTCTTGTTTCTCACTCCGGGTTCATCCACGTGAGTTTAGGGGAATTTGAGTTTTACCCAATTACATGTGCTGCTGGTGTGCTATTAGTGCGGATTAAGAATTTCTTTATTTTGTTCGGGGTTTGAACCTGTTAGGGAGAGACATATTTATTGCTCTTTTTCAGATATAATCGATTGCGGCTGTAACCAAACAAAAGATATAGTGGAACATCTTTGCAGAACGTAGTCCTAATCAACTAGGTATATCTTGCGTGTCTCCTCTAATTTTTCTGTGATTTCTTTGCGATCTTCTACTTTTGTTCTCGAATTTTCCCATCAGTTTGTTCTTTCGCAATCATTAGCACATAGATGAGAAAGCAAGTATTAGAGTTCCCCTCCTTGAGTGACAACTGCCATAAGCGTTATCTCCATCAAGTATCAAATATCTAATCTTCCTGCCTTACCATCTCTAGAAATTTATCTTCACAATTTTCCCTTCAAAAAAGATTTTGATGTCCTCCAACCAATCAATCCTAGAAATAGCATCTAGGATCTCCTATATATGTTGTGCCATTCATGCATCAGACGATCTATGATAAGATCAAAGAAAATCACACGCATCTCCAAAAGTAATGACAAAGTTCTTGTGGTTGAAGAAAAAGAAGGCAAACCATACCACCGCTCCACAACCAACTCATAGAAACGAAAGTCTATATTCTCAAATTAAAAATAATATCACCTTAGAAAATCTTATTAGAATCCGACAAGAGGTGCATGTTCAGAAAAAAACGTTAGCTAGGAGCCTTCACATCCAAAAGGAAAGCGGTCGAACACAATAATATTATAGCTTAGGCTTGTTCTAGTGGAGATGCAGAGCTGTGAAAAGTATTCCTACAAGTGCCAACCGTAACATCAACCAACCCTTGCAATTGATGAAATCGTGGAAGCCCAACGAATTCATGCTCTTGCCACATCTAACAACAAACCTATCATCCATATTTATCCACGATTACAATCAACCTTAAGCCAAAGGAGGTCTAAAAAAGCTCATCGATATCATCCAACTCCGCCTAGAAGTCATCAGCCCTTGAGGCCAGCCCATATATACAAGTGAATAACATGCAACAAGATTGAACTTCCCAAATAGAATGACTCAAAATAGAGACAAAAAAGTGGTTCAAAGAATAGAACTACAAATTGACAAGTTGCCACCCCAGCCAGACATACCCACATAATAAATGCCACAAACTACTTATCCAAGTACCTCCAACCTACTGCTTGATCATAGAACACTTCCACTTTAGTCTTTTAGAAAAGCACCATATTAACCCTCCTGTCCCTAAGTCCACCAATCCTTTAGCTAGAACCCTCATCTTAAAACAAAAGAAGTCTCTACACTCATCCATCTACTGATAGCATCATGATGTCAACTGTCACCAAACATAAAAAAAGACATTTCCTGTAGAGTTGTCGCCCCTATAAGTGGGATCCTCACTAACATTGAGAAATGGCATCCTCCTCTGAATCGTGCCTTAAACATTTGAAGAAGAAGAATTCTCAACAATCCTTTTCGTCGGTTTCTATTATTTCGGTGAGACAAACAACTACCTATTTTTTTTTGTAAACAACATTTCGTAGCATGCAAAATTAATTTTTTGTATCATTATTTTATCCTCCACATAAATAAGGAAAGAAAAGACAGTATTATGCTATTATTTCAAAGTGAAAGATTCAGTCTCACACAATAATTTTTTGTCTTTGGATTCATATTTTTGTTATATTATTGTCATTATCTTTTCAAACTTATGTAGGTGCATTGTCAAATTTAACACCAAATACTAACATCATCAATGTTATCCTACAAGAAATGCACCCAATATCTTTATCATTCAATTGGAATATATTGCAGCATTGAATTTATGTTATGTTATAATCAAAACTTACACATGCGTCTTCATACCAGTTCAAACACAAAACCGATGAGAGGTTTGATTTATTACCTTATAACCTAAAAAGAAATTGTCAGAGCTATGTCGTTTGTGTCCGATCCAAAGAATAGTAGAATGAGAAGTAAATATTGACCACTTGTAACGAAATTGCATCTACAAAGAGTATATGGAGATAACATTTATCGACAATGCATATCGAAGGGTCGACAGGGGAAAATTCGAAAATTCTTGCATTTAGATGCAAAAGGGTTCCACGATGATGAGATGAGTTCAGGACGTTTTACCAAACGATGAAGTAATCTCCGACGACTACGATCCCGACACTTGTCGGCGGCGATGTCGGAACTTGAACTTTCTCTCATAAAAATACTTTTTGTAGGACAAACTTTTTCAAAGGGATGTTTATTTTTTAATCAACTTTAATAATTAATATGCTATTTCATTCTATGAGTGAACGTAATATATATATGTATATATATATATATATATATTGTATACATCTTTATTATTTAATTCAGAGCTTTTATCAATATATATTTGACAAAAATGATGAGTATTTTACCTATAAAAAAACTTCGTCAAACATTTAAATATGAAATGATTTTTCAACGGACAAAATTTAAACGTAAAAATCAAATACTTTAAAATTATTTCCGTATCAGCCTTTTTTTAGTTTTCAAAATTTCCGCCTACTAATATTTAAAGTTATTAATAATTGACTAAGTTAATTTATCTTTTTCAAAGTGATCGAATAAAGTTGATTCTTTTGTGTCGTCCCCGTATGCATGTGGTTTAAGAAGGATGAGACTTTTGATATTATCATGAGTATAATAATTGGCCGAGTTAATTTAAATGAAATGTATTTGTATCGAAATTACTTACTCTCATATGATAATTTTTTTAGAATGTACTCCACGTTTCAGTCTTGTACGAATTGGACCCGGCCCATGTATAAAAGATGTGTTTGCCTCCAAAACAAGGTTTTTTTATTTTTTATTTTTTGTTACCTTTGCTTGGTCATTCCTAACCACGGTTGGGGTTTTGCGTCTTCCTACGCGCCCTCTTCCATGGCGGAGTCTCTGGTAATCTCTCTCTCTCTCTCTCTCGAACAACTGTTCGTTTAATCCTATCTTCTTCGTTCACTGCGGAATGGAGTCTTTGGTCGTTCGTGTTTGCCCAAGGTTCCTCTTTTCTTTGTGCAGTAAATTTCCTTCCTTAGTGATGTCATGGAGTTGGTGAAATGGGAAACTCGTGCGACCTGAATAATTTGTCTTTGCTGATCATCTCTATGCGCGGCATTATTGTGAAAAAAATCATCATGAAATCATAAAAAGTTATTTGAGTATTTCATTTTCGCAGGAGATAAACTTCTTGCTACTGTCATATATTTAGAAATCAATGGTGTAGTCGGCTTCTAGGAAGCCTGACATCTTGAACATTTAGCTTTTGAATTATGATTTGGGGGCGGCTTCACATTCTTGCCAATCTGCTTCATTATCTTAATTGGAAATTTTATTTCATTCCAAAATATGCCAGATTGTAACAATAAATAAAACTGGGATTAGAATCATATTTTGATGAAATGTTTCCATTAAATTTTCTGTAAGATCGTTTGGGTTTATACTTTTTTCATTTAAATTCATTTCTTTTAACTGAAAATATCTTTTTAATTAGAGGTTATTGACTTGAGAATTTGATCACTTGAGGAAAAAATTGAATGTCCCAGGTGAAGATAGGCCATTTGATTCGACTAAATGATGATCTCACTGTGGACCACTCAGTACCAAGCTTACCGATTTTTCAAGGAGCTAATTTCATTGGCCGCAGCAGTCTTAGTCTAACTGACAAGAGGGTTAGCCGGAAGCATATCAGTTTGCAAACATCAAATGATGGTTCAGTTGAAGTTACTGTGGTTCGTTCCATTTGATACTGTCTTGCATATTTCTATAACTAGAAACAAGCAAAATTCTGAAGTTGGATATGAAACTTTGAGTCAACGATTATAGCGTCCTGGGATCAGACATTTGATATTGCATTGTTCCTTGCACATGGATCTGACATTTTATGACATGTAGATCTTATGGCATATGAGTTTTGTTTATTTGTATTTTCTTTCTGTTGTGTCATGTGTGTATGATGTAAACAGATCATCTTAGTTTCATTTATTCTTTTGTTTGTTTTCTGTGAATTCCCTTGCAGGAAGGACCAAATCCTATAATCCACAGATCTGGGGGACAAAGAAAGAGACTCTCTTCTCAAGAGAAAATTAGGGTTGTCCATGGTGACATTATTGAACTGATTCCAAGTGAATATTTATTTATGTATGAAGTTGGAGATGAGCATACTTTGTCTTCAGAAACAAATTCAAGGTTCTCAAGGACAGAAAAGAGACATGGCAACGAAGTAGTCCTAAGTTCGAAAAGGAGCCGACAAGTTGAAGTTAAAACCATTGCAAGAAGTCAAGTTGGGATTCCTTGTCCATTCTTCCTTTTAATATAGTATCATGGCCAAATATATTTTCTTCTTGTACCAGAATATTTTCATATTGTTACATCCTATGTTATCCTTTTTAAAAATGACAATGTTAAATGAAAGTCAAAGTGTTCAAAATATTACCTCCTATATAACATCCCTTGACCATCAATGAAGTTGGATGTTTGCAACCCAGCAATATACTTTACCCTCTGAAAAAAAATGAAAGTCAAATGTCAATTAAAGTATGGCCGTATACAATAAAGCAAAGTTATTTCCACGAGCTAACTAACGAATGCATGTAGTACTTAATCTGTTTTCCATCGTGATATCCACTTTTGATATTGTCTTTGCTGCTCTTTTTCATGCTCCAGTATGAAAGTTTATTAGAACTTCTAAGTGCTAATCTTTGCTGTTATTAATTGGTAGTTCTTGTACACATGAGCTTCTCTGGAGTTAACTGCTTATATTTGATACTCTTGATTAACCATCTACAGCTCTTTATGTGCTCCTGATTATTCTGAAAATTTATTATCCAGAAACAAAATGTACTCAAATTCACTAGTTCAAACATGTGTTGAAACATTTCACTAAATGTCAGCCATTTATGATTTATCTTTTCTTTCTTTGTTCAGTCTATTTGAACTTGTGTCCTTATATCACTAGAATTCTTCTTATTTGATATGATCAGGAAATTGATGAAGTAGAGAAAAATGACTTGAACACAACCCTTGCTGCCAAATTTGATGAGTCCACTTTGCATCAAAACAACGAAACTATTCGCCATTTCAAAGTTGAAAATAAAAGTTTGCCCTCTGTATTTAGGCTTATGCAAGTCCAAGGTCTTCCGACATGGGCAAATACCTCCTCAGTTACTATCGGGGATGTGATACAGGTATCACATACAAATGACCTTATTCTGCCACCAAGAAACATGGACTAAGAAAAAGTTATTGTGCTTTATGTTCACTTAAAATGGCATGCTTTCTTTTAGTGATCACCAGAGTAGTTGGTGACAATTAGCGAGCATAATAATTGAGAAAAAAATTGACACCAATGTTGCATTGGATGAGAAAGCTTAGCCATCATTTCTATTAATCTTTATGTGACTCTCCTGATGTAATGTAATGAGTAAGAGGGTTGAAGTCTGTATTAATGTCCCTTCAAACAAAAAGGTTGTGTCGATGTATTGTTTTCTGTGATGATTGGTTTTTATTAGTTCTTAAATATCTTATACTAGAAGAATCTTGAAAAGAGTAAAGGTTGGAGATCAAGTATTTTTTGAGGATGAACTGGGAATAGCTGCAACTAGCTGATTACATGTTTAATGTGTTAGTAGGGGAACGTGCATGTTGCACTTCTTTCAAACTACATGGTGGACATGGACTGGCTAATGTCAGGTGAGTTGCTACAAGGGATAATACTCCATTTATCATCCTTTTTTCATAGCTTCCTTTAGGTTTTATCTTGTTTTAGATGTTTACTTTAATTACCTCAGTAATTTTTACAACAATCTTCCACACATACAATAGGTAATATATTATTGTTTTCCTAATGCATAAAGTGCATGTCTTCTGTTAATAGAGCTTGTGTTATCTACTCGGTGGAATGAACTTGCTTATGCATTGCATTTGCTTGATATCTTGTTGGTTCCAGCTCTGTGTTCTTAGAAACTTCCTGTTGTTATTAGCATGTCCAGGTTTGTGGAAAATCCCTCATGTTCTAGTTGTTCATGGAGAAAGTAGTGGTATGATGGATCATTATAAGGTATGCATCTTTCTGCCAGTTCCATATCTTTTTCTTCTCTTAATAACTTAACTATTATGCTTAACACAACAGAAAACTAGACTCCCAAATTGGGTTCTTCACAAACCCCCACTTCCTATCTCTTATGGAACACACCATACCAAAGCTATGCTTCTTGTGTATGATAAAGGGGTGCGTGTAGTTGTACACACAGCAAATTTGATCTACGTTGACTGGAACAACAAAACCCAAGGTTTGTGGATGCAAGATTTCCCATGGAAGGATCAAAATAATTTGAACGATGATTCTTTGTTTGAGCATGATCTTGTGGATTATCTCACTGCACTCAAGGTATGACATCATTTTGTTGTATGCTTATTTATATATATGATAATATGTTTTTTTTTCTGGATACAGATTTTTTTTTAAAAAAACATTGATCATCTCTTGTACCAATTTTCTTAATTTGTTTCTTGTCCCCAATAGTAACTCAAGCTACAATACTTCTCCTTTCAGGAAAAAAAAGCCACAATAGTTCCTCTAGGCTCTAATTCGGCATACTGCTGTTTTCCTATTTTCTATCCCATCAGTTTTCTTTTGAAAAGAAGGAAGGCAGAAGTTATATTGAAGATGCTATTTCTTATAGGAAACATTGCAACTTTGGGAGCCATTCCTGCATTGTGCACAAAATAAGGCATTATACTTTTCAATCTGAGTGAAGGCTGGATTTAGATATTCTGATGCATGCTTTAAACAACTCTAGAATAGCTTGTTACTCAACATCCATTAGTGATCAGATTGGGACTTCCCAATACTTTGACTTGTAGTGCAACTCGGATGGGGATTATCTCAGGTTTCTTTGACTATAGGTTATTAAGATTTTGTACACCATCTTTCAAAAAAGATATAAAAGCGCTTAAACTCATGTGGTAATAGAACAAAGACTGTTTAGACATAATTGTGCAAGGATGATTATGATACATTACATATTAGGTTTTGTCTATTCTTATTTCTTCATAATGGTAAGTTTGCTTAACTTTTGTTGTGGGTCTCTGATTATCTGTGGCTATAACAATCTTGAACAGTTGATGTAAAGTATTATTTTTCTAATTGAAAATTCAGTGGCCTGAGTTCAGTGTAAAGCTACCCGTGGTTGGAAATGTCAACATTAATGCATCCTTCTTTAAGAAGTTCGATTATAGTAGTGCGAAGGTATTTTCTGATCCTGGTTTTGATCAATAGAGTGAATTCTCCCTTTGGTTGAATCTTTCATTTCCATGTCTAGTATTGGAACCTAATTGCTCCTTTTTCATATCTCTTTAGAGTATTTTTTTTCTTTCATTCTGGAATTGTTTCCTTATTAGGCAGAATTATTCTAGCCTGAAATTGCTTCTTTTTATATGTCAACAATTCATCATATTATCTTTTTGGTATATCTTTCATGCTTTTTGAGATAGCTTGAGTTGACGAAGCAAAGCTTATCTACTTGTATTATGATTACATTATCGTAAATATCAGTAAATCCTAACTTTCAACTAATTTAAAACCAGGTTCGGTTGATTGCATCTGTACCTGGATACCACACAGGTCCTAGTTTGAGGAAGTGGGGGCATATGAAACTGCGAAGTATTCTTGAGAATTGTATATTTGATAAGGAATTCCATAAATCACCCCTTGTTTATCAGGTAGTAGTACATTCTTTTTCAAATATTTCAATTATGCACTTGCGTACCACGTTTAGATCATTCCATCCTTAGGAATTCTATAGAGATTGAACATTTTCCTTTTTATGCTGGCTTCAGGTATCTGATCAGTCTTTACAAGAATTAAACAGCCAACATCTTTATGTTTTAAACTGTCACTTTTCATTGTACCATCTTTTGTGTGTGTTTCCTCTACTTTTTAAATGAACTAAATCCTCATGACAATACCAAGAAAATGCATGAATTGGCGTCATATCTATTGGCTGCTACAAAATCACATTATCCTAGTAGGCAGAGTCAAGACTCTTGTTTATCAAGTAGTTGTACAAAAACATGATACAGGTCCCTGTCAAAAAAAATGGTAAGTGTCAAAATTCCAGGATATGTTATGTCTCTGTGGTGGAGAAATTTCTAATTGGTATTTATGCTTTTCTCTGATCGATCATTTCTAACTAGAATTGTTCTCTCTTTAGAATCATGCTTTTGTTTAGTGGGACTTGTTTTGGGTGGAGGTTGATTCAAAGATATGAAGGTCGAAAATGAAAAATGAAAGAGAAATTGATGGTCAGTTGGTTCAACTAGTTAGCTGGTTGAATCTCAGAATGGGGAGGTCTTGAGATTGAAGCCGGAGGTGTCAACTGAGAGGTTATGCCATTATGCTCCATCCCTCCGATCCACTAATGTGAAAGCTGACTAATGAAAAATGAAAGAGAAATCGATGGTTGGTTGGACTCAAACTGGTTAGAAATTGAACCTCAGAATGTGGGACTGTGGGGGATCTCAAGATTGAGTGCTGAAATGTCAATTGAGGTTTAATTCTTTGCACCACATGTCTTGAAGTGGACTAGTACCTTCTGTAACCCAAGTTATAACACAGAAAAGTAAAGGATAAACGAAAGGAGTTTTGTAACTGCGTCTTTTCCATACCATGGGAGCTCAATTTAAATTCAACCTGATGCTTTTTTTTTCTTTCTTTGACAGGATTTTACCTTGTTGTTAGTCGATCTTCAATACCGTTATCTGTCATACGTTTCTGAAAGTTCATATGTCCATTAATGGTATAACAGGAAACACTTGTAAACAAACTTAAAGTACCTTCGATCAATTTTTAATGATACTGAAAATCAGAATTCAGGTGGTTATCCCCTGGTGCGGGGCTTCCTTTCGCCAGCATTGGGTTTGCATGGAGTTCTCCGTTTGGAACCATGAGTGATCCTTGGAACCATCCTGGCCACCACCTTCCACAGGTTTGCAGCAGTTGCCTTGGTCTAGAGTGTGATGAGTTCAGTGTTTTCCTCCGCCAAGCACTGGCCTTAGCGCTCTTCCTTCCAACAGAGGTTAAGTCTCCACATTGCATTTGCCCTCGCATATGCGCTCTCAGCAAAATGCCTTTTATGTCAATTTTGGATCACCACCAAACGCTAGAGACAAGGAGGACCTGGAAGCAGGGAAAGAGAGTGTTAATACCTTCACCAGCATGCACATTCTGGTGAAGGCGTTAACACTTTCTTTCCCTGGCTTGGTGTCCTCATTGTTTATAACATTTGATGGTGATCTGAAATCGACATTAAAGACATTCCACTGCGAGTGCACGTGCGAGCGAAAGTGCAAGTTTGAGGCTGACTTAGCTTCTGTTGGAAGTGTTAGTGCTAGGACCAGCTGAGTGATTGGTGGAGGCAAACGCGGAGCCCATCACAAGAAGGCCATCGTGGCTTCCTATCAGTCTACCCCGGAGGGACAGGTCCGGGGATGTTGAGCTGTGATGTTTCACTGAGAGGATCGTAGAGCTACTTACTCTCTTGGACATCATTTCCATGTTTCATCCAATCGCGTCAAGACGCGATGGTTGAGTATGGTATGCAGGACGATTCTCGTTCTCACATGGTGTACAACCACCTCTGAATCAGAGGATACCCTGTTTTGATGGATTTTGTACTACTGTGGAGGGTGCATGTGCCTCTGAACTCTTCAGATAAGTTATTTGGCATGGTTGAGCATTCGAGTACACTGCAAGCAGTGAACATCGGAATCAGACACCACATGTATACTTTGTGGACTTGGTGAGGAGGACATCATTCATGTGTTCTTCGACTTGTTATCATGGGAGATATGTAGGTGGGTATGCATGGCAGTTTTGGATCCACACTCCCTGAAGTTATTTTGAGCTCACCATGGCATGCCCCTTTCGCAGCGGCCCACTTGTTATCTTTTGGGCAATATGATTTCAGCGCAATAACACCATCTTTTAGAGGAGAGAGTTATAAATAGAGAGGCGGTGGGGATGGGGGTTTGTGGGGGTAATCCTGGACCTTTTGTCCCCCACTGTTATTTTTTTTGCTTTTCCTCACATGTACATTTTTGGATTCTATGGTTATTTTACCCTTCAGTAAAAGGATCAGGTGGTTATACTTTAATATTTGAGTTCAAAATTTTGAATTTCGAAAGTTTGCATTACTTTTGTTACTAGGGAGCCTATGAGACTAGTAGATAAAAATGAAATTAGAAACAAAGAAGGCATGAGAAGTCTCATGATGATTATTGAACTCAAGACTTCTTTGTTCACTAGCAAGATTGTGTACCATTGCATGACAACCATGTTTTCAATGTGTATTTTGAAACATTGACTCTTTATGATGTTCTAAGTTTTTATTTGTTTTAGGAAAATGAATTCCTAATATCCACTTTTTTGTGTTTGGTAAAGAAAGATTTTTCCTTCTTGAAGAGTGAAGGGATGACTATGAGTTGTCTAGTCCCGATGGTATAAGATCTTTTACCAACAGAAAATGATTTCGGATCCGTCAACATTGGAGAAGAGAAAAGGGATGATGTTTCCCTCATTGAAAGGGGAAGGCATTTTATCCTCTTATACAATCACTCAAACAGTAATTTCGTTAATTCATAATTTTCGGTTTGTTGACACAAAGTAAACACTTGGAAATAAAATATTATTTCTTTAATTTTACTATAAAGTAATTTTCTTTTAAACTTATTTTTAAAGAAATATATGGAGCCTAATCTATAGCTATCTTTGTTATCAAAACTAAAATGTGTAATTCTTCTCCGATGTTGAACTTCTAATGATTTTGTTCCTTTTGGGGCCGTTTGGCAACGGGAACTAGAGTTCCATCAAGTTTTCGGTGAATAGTTGAATTGACAAATTAGTTTCGGGTGTGTTTGGATGGAGTGGAATTTGATGATGATGAATAAGGTAGGTGATGTGATATGAAAAATTAGATGTGATTTGATTAATTATAGTGGATGATTAAATTAAAAGTATGTATGATAAATATAGATTATAAAATTATTAAAAAATTTATGTCAAAAATTTTGTTAAAAATATATTATTTAACTATAAAAATCATATTTTAATAATTTATATTTAATGAAATATTAAAAAAATATAATAAATAATAATATATTAATATTATATTATTTATATTTTAGATATAATAAATAAATTAACTTATATAAGTAAGGTTATAAAACAAAATGATAAAAGAAAAAAAAGAAAGAAAACGTCAACTAAAAAAAAAGTAAAAAAAAATTGTAAAGGAGCTACAGTGCTCCAGTTCCACCAAAAAGGTGGAACTAGAGCATGGGAACCATGGTCACGTGACTTGTGGTTCCCATCTCGGGTTCTTGGCCCGGTTCCACCAAATGTCACATCGTTTGGGAGAACGAACCTGGCGCTAGTTCCGCCTGGTTCCAGTTGCCAAATGACCCCTTTAAGACCCTTCATTTGTGACAAATGGTGAAGTTCCATCTTGAGTATTGCACCTCATAGCTCATGAAAATCTCTGCTGTCGGGATGCTGATAGTGCATGCTATTTCTTTTTTTTTATTTTTTGAGGAAACACATGCTATTTACTAGATCTTGTCAGTAACTGTCATTTATTCCTTAGGAAGTCAATGTTAGAATTCAAGAAAAATATGAGTATGATTTCCTATTGCAGTTTTCTTCCCTTGGTTCATTGGATGAGAAGTGGCTATCAGAGTTTGCAGTCTCCATGTCATCAGGTGTAACGAACGATAGGTCTCCACTGGGCACTGGAAAACCACAAATTATCTGGCCAACAGTGGAAGATGTCAGATGTTCAATAGAGGTATGACTGCTACAACACTTTAAGATATTATTTTGCTGTCTTAAAGAACTAGCTTCTCCTCTTTGCTGTTTTAACAACTTCTCCATGGTCAAGAAACATAACCTTCTCTTTGTTGATTTGTACTAACCTCTCAAGAAAAAAAAATTGTACTAGATTATCAAAGAAAGAAACAAGAAAAAAGGGAAGAAACACGAACAAGGAAGAACTTGCGCCATTTCGTTATGAATAACATGATCTGTTTCTCCTACATCCCACCTCTTCGGATCATCGTTGGAGGATTTGATTCCAAGCTCTGTCAAACCTAAAACTAAGGGCTTGTGTGGATTGAGAGTTTTGGAGCATGGGATGGAATATGGAGGAATGAATTTATTTACACCATGTTTAAAAAACTTCTTTACTTTAGTTATGAGGGGTGTGGTGGAGTGGATAAGCCCTTCAAACACCACATTTTTTATTCCACTAAATTGATGGAATGAAAAGGAATTAATAATTTTAAACCAAATTAATACCCCCTCTCTCTCTCTCTCTACTCTCTCTCTCTCCCCCCCTCTCTCTCTCTCAACTTGGTGAACCCATGAATCCGGATTCACTCCACCGACCTGACCACAAGCTGACCAAGGTCAGACTCTCCCGACCAGATGATCCAAGTTTTGGTGGTCCCGACCACCTGACTTGACCTAAGCCAAGTCGGATCGGGTCTGACCCTAAAGAGATTCAACCCGATCCAAACCAAGTTGGGTTAGGTCGGATTTGTTCATGAGTCGATCCAACTTGATTAGTGAATATGCCTATATATTTGTATATAATATAAGGTTAAAAATGACTTCTACATAAATAAAATATTCATTTTCAAATCCACCATCTTTCGCAATTTATTATCTAAACATGGACTTTCTAATGACATACCATCTAATTGCCAAACAAGCCCTAAGTGATTGGTATCCTATAGTTATACCCTTCTTCCTATATATGCCTTCTTGTTCCATATTGTCTTTTTTAATCCATCATCTCCCAAGTTATCCTTCCTTTTTTACCCACCATGGCTTAAGCTTCTTCCTCAGCCATGACGAGACAGAAGAAGCTTCTCTTCAAGTTCTTTACATCCCTGCCGAAGTTCTTGGATAAACAGAGGAAGGAGATATATATTCTCAAGGAGGATCTCTCGCTCATACATGTGTACATCCAAAATGTTAGGTGAACAAAACCGATCAAACAAAGATAAGAGGTCTAAATAGTGAAAAACAAAATCAAAAGACAAATTGCAGTGATTTCTTAGTTTTATCTTTTTGGAAATAGATCAACAAATTCACAATAATGCTACTAGAAGCAACAACTGATCACAATCCTCATTTCATTAGAAGGCAAAGCTTCATCACTTTTAAGACAATTAAAATTGTTCAAACATTGTAGGTTAAACAGAACTTTGGGCTTGAATGGTTCATGCTTTGCTCCGGAAGGAGGACGCCATGGCCATTTCTTTGAACAAGTTCTGCATTCAAGAGGCTAATTTCTCCTAGAAAAATGAAGCTACAAATTATTAGCCCAAGTGAGAATTGAAGAGGCATGACAAAAAAAATTAATGCAGGGTAAAATGGTCTATTAGAAGTGGCAGTAAGGATGTGAGGAGTGTCAATAAAGCCACCCAACATGTTTTTTTTTTCTTGAGAAGGCCACCCAACATGTTCATGTCCATTCTTGGTTTTCTAAGGATTCTAAAGCAGTATGTGAGAAGAAAGAAATGATAGATCAAGACAACAATCAAGATGGAAGAATTAGGGTTATTAAAATTCTGTAAATTTATTGAAAGAGAATTGAAATATAGCTAGGCATTCTTTGAAACCTTTGATAGAGTTTCAAGGATTAAAAGTTGTTTCTAATATCAACCTTTGATCTCCTCTAAAAAAAATCAACTTTTGATCAACTCCCCCAAAGACCTAACATTGAAGTTGAAGTAATGTTTTTTTTTTTTTTTCTCTCGTGTTCTGATTTTTTGAAACTCCTTAAATTTGATCTCTTCTTGCAACTTTAAGTGCTTGGTAGATTGGCCAAAGAAATAAGTTAGTAGATTTAATGATAAAAAAATATGTCCTGCTCTTAATAAAATTCTTCAGTTTCAAGGCCGTTTTTTAATTTTTTTTTTCAATAAAAATTAGCTCATACTGTCAGAGATCTACAAAAGATGGATTTTTACTAAAATTAATTGTGATATAGGATAAAATTTTAAGTTTAGAAAAAAAAATTATATATGATATGTAATTGATGTTCAGGCAGTTGCCAATGAACACATCTGGTAAATCAAAAGGTTTTTTCTAAGATAATGGAATAATCATTACTTTGGTTTTATTTAGTCTTGGGAAGATATCATAGTATGTATTTTAAAATAAATCTGATACTGTGCCCCCACTTCAAAAAAAAGAAAGAAAAGAAAGAAAAATCTGATACTCCATAAAGGTTTGAGAAAAAGGAAAAAAATAATCGTGTTTTATTGCCATGAGTTGAAAGTTGAAACCTTTTTTCTCGTCATCAATTCATATTCAATGCTTGATTTGATCTGTAGTGCGTTCCTTATCTTGAAATTATCAACATTTTGGGTAGTGTTATTAACCAAGATTTGTGCATAAATACCAAAGTAAAAAAAATACAATGTACATGTCTGTGTGAAAATGAATCAGTGAATACTCAGGGAAATTAACCTAATTGGATTCAAATGATTTATCAGCTTCAGCAGTGAAGGCTGTCTTCGAGTTAAATCACTTATTAACTTCTTTGACTTTTATTGTGCTTTTATTTGTGGTATCCCCAAATAAACGATGAAATGCTTTTTCTGTAGGGTTATGCTGCCGGAAATGCAATTCCCAGCCCACAAAAGAATGTAGAGAAGGATTTTCTCAAAAAATATTGGGCCAGATGGAAGGCAAACCATGTTGGACGATGGTATGCCCTTTTGACATTTAAAGATGGTGAAGTATATAATGAACTTTCAGAAAACGTTTGGTCTTACTGCTTCAGTTAATGCCATTTTTTCTATTGAACCATACAAACATAAGTATTCATCATTTTTAATGGGTATACATGCAAGAGGTTTACACGGATATTTCAAATAACCTTGAATGTGTAGTAACTCCGCCTATGTTTTATAGCCGGTCCCAAGGCCGGATAAAGGAGGAGGGTTGTGTTAGGCCCCGACAGCCAGCGTAAAACCTTGTCGAATCTCATGAATATGGATCAACGAGAGCAGAATGTCGTCGTATGATTCATGTAGCTGACCCCACCTAGTGGGATAAGGCTTTGTTGTTGTTGTTGTTGTTGTGTAGTGTGATTATTTGCATTTGCCTTCACGTTCAGTTCCTCGATAACTCCAAAGGTGGAATATCTGAAGGTGTTATTGTCAGTTCTGATAATGCTAGAATGCAAATTTATCATGATGAATTTTTATTTTTGTATGAAACAGCCGTGCAATGCCTCATGTGAAAACATACACTCGATACAATGGCCAGAATCTTGCGTAAGGCTTCAGTTTTAGCTGTTTTCTAGTAAATTGGTTTTTCAGTCTTGTCAGCTTCACATTCTGAAGGGCTGAGCCTTCTCTATTGATTATCTGTATTAGATGGTTTCTCCTTACATCAGCAAATCTAAGCAAGGCTGCTTGGGGAGCTTTACAAAAAAATAATTCCCAACTAATGATTCGTTCTTATGAGGTATGTTTTGTCTATTTATCATTTGTTCATCTTTGGTTCTTTTGTTGCTCCTCAAATGTGCCTTCTGGGAGTCTCTGTTATCATCGTCGTATTAATTTGTATTACACAGTTGATTTATTTATTTCTGTTGTGTTCATTACAGTTTAGTCGGTTTTGATTTGATTGTTTCTATCTTTATATTCTTGTACATATTTATCTTTCTGGAAAGAAATCCAAGTATTTGCCATCTCTTATGGAGTTCACATTCTCGCACTTCTTCCAGTTGGGGGTGCTCTTCTTGCCATCTAATACTAAATCTGATGACTGTCCATTTTCATGTACTGGCAATCATGATTCGAAACAGGTATCTATGCACTTTTTTTCTTCAATATGATAATTTTATATGGTCCAGTAGTATTTTTTTCGTACCTGGATGTCTATATTTGAACATTTAATTTTGGACAAATGCTAGACATCAAAAGCCACTGGAAGAAAAGAAACAAGGTTAGCTACACTCTGTCGGGACGGGAATGCCACAGCCGACACCTCTGAAGTGATCCAGCTCCCTGTGCCATATCAACTTCCTCCTCAACCATACAGTTCTGAAGGTTAGAATTCGCCCTATTAATCATTTTGTCTGTTATCTTTACCACACCTGCCCGTTGAACTTTGTACTTATATGATGTTTAAACTCTATTCTCTTTGCTTTATACATCTTCAGATATCCCGTGGTCGTGGGACAGGAGATACACTAAGAAGGATGTGTATGGTGAAGTGTGGCCGCGCCATGTTCAGTTGTATCAGAACCAAGGCGATTAGTTGGCCGGCGTTAAGAGGTGCTTTGGCATCACTATATCTCCGTAATATTGACATGGATCACGGTGTCATATTTCATCCGAAATAAAATTGTGGGAGATGTCCGCGAATTCAACTTGTTATTTCAGTGATGTCTTGCATGTGATTAAGCTTCTTTGTTTTTCTTTCGCGTTTTGCATGTATGCACCTGTTAGCCATAGAAGGTAATACATCTGCTAGTTGCTCGTCCAAAAACCCACGCTTCGCATTACACCACTGATGTCTGAGCGATAGGATGAATTTTAACATTTTCATCCATTTATTCTTGGTATTGGGGCGAGATTTGAAGCAAAAGCTATAAAACGACGGATATCAGTCCTTAATTATAAGTTAAATGCGGTGGAAAGGATGTAGAATCTGTGCATGGAGCATCCATGAGTTTTAGACTTTGTTCTTTATACTTATTTAATCCTTGTATGGTAAAAATTTTAAAGGCGAACTTTGCGGGCTACCAAATTAAGAACGTGATAGTTTAGTGCATCTTATACGAATGCAAGCGACGCCGGGTTTGCTCTCTTTTTTTCCATGGAGAACGAGAAATTGGATGCAAAATGGATTGCATGATCCGCTCTGTTGTACATTTAAAAAATTTATTTTTATTGTTCCTGCCATAAATGTGAATGTATTTTTACTCAAAAATTAATTAACTAATTACTTATTCACCTATCCTAGACCATCTCATGGTTTTCTGTTTCAATGCATCACTCATCAACCTTTTCTGGTCGCTTTCCATTTTATGTATCTAATTACGTTTGGAGCTATCATTTAATTTGAAAAGAGTATAACCAAAGAACAATATGCGTTATTAGAATTCGTGCTTTCAAGTTTTTCTTTACCATTAGGTTTTTTGTTTTTTTATCAAACGATGATAAAGGGCGAAAGTGTAATTGCCGAAATCAAAAGGTGAAAAGGTTAACAATAAATTTGATCGAGTAAAAAGGCAATCTTTTTTTTAATAACCCGAGATAAGTTAGTAATTTCTTGATTCAAGGACAGGTCGAAATGAGTTTGATAAATCCTACCAGAGAAAAGAAAAGATTAGCTAGCAGGGAAGGGGAAAAAATGAAATATACGAAACAACAATATAAAGAATACAGATGAGGACGATGTTGCAAGCACCAACAATCCGTATGAACACCATTGTTGTTAACAGCACAATACAATGTATATATGACGCAGGGCTATGCATTTTTTATCGGTAAAATAGTATCATTATGACTAGATTTGCAAACAGCCACTATGGCATTACATGATTGTCAGGAATGCAAGTCTCATTACATTTGCCAAGTCATAGCTGTTGAAGATACCCTAGTTCCCTAACACATTTTTACCATTCCTCGATAGGACCTGAAACAATAGTTCAGAAATAAACCATCAAATTGAAAAGGTAAATTGTTAACAAGTCGGGAAATCATGAAGTTAATTAGCTACATATTAATGCAGATCTATATGCATTCATATTTCAAGGTGATCTGGAGTAAAATTCCCTTAACAATCTCACTCCAGTAAAAGGATTTGGTAAAACAACCAACCACACAAAATATTAAGATGGATTCATGGCGGGCTCATGAAATCTGTAATGCATGTTGATTGAAAACCATGTATAACTCAAATTGATCATAATACTACCCTTATTTAAATGCTCAGTAGTAGCTGTGCCAAAATAAAGGCAAAACCACAGTATCCGATTGGAACTTATATTAGGAGGCAGAGGTTGGATTGTATTGAGCATTTTTTTTCCTGCACACATGTGAAACATTATAGCTGAAATGATAAATCTTTTTATATGATATCTCAATCAGTGACTTTGATATCAATAGTACTCCACGTGTGTGGAGTAAAAAGGTGTTCCATGTATTTCTTATTCCCTAAAAAATGTTGTATTCTGACAAAGGGTTTTAACTTTCTGTGAGTGACCATCCACCTCATTTTTGTTTTTGGTTCTTCGTACACACTTGTCCATTTCACATTTTCACAATTTAATACAAAGTAAGGCAAACTAAGCTCTGGATTCATCATTTCCTTTGTCAGAATAAAACAAGATTTAGCATGTAGATCTAATATGCATAAAATGACATAGAAGTATGACCACAAATTGCTTCCCATTTAATTGATCCCCACTCAGCTTGTCTTAATTGGAAATACATCAGGGAAGGAAGAACCAGAAGAAAGGATAAGGATTACAAAATGCATTCACAAATTGTGATTGCATGCATACACGTTTTAGGCCGTCGAGTCAAAGGGCTATTGATCTGATGGCCCAAAGCATGTGTATGTATGGTGCAATAATAATTTGTAAATGTGCCAATACCTAATATGCCTCATATATATAAAGATATATAAGAGAGAGTATTTGGCTGTGTTGAAAACATGAGTAGTCCACGAGCACACTACAAATAACATCCTTTTACAGCTACATGCAGTGCAATCATGTTCATCGCAGGATATGCGTACACTACCATTGTTTGCACCTTATAGCATCTAACTTTGGTTGCACCTTAATTTTTCTAATACACATTTATGTATATAATTCTTTTGAAGAGAACTAAACAAGAAAATTACCTCGCTTATAAGAGGTAATGCACAAGTTTCCCACTCCCTAGACCATTTAGATGATAAGCAAGTAGCCAAGGCACCTTCCTTCAAAGATTGTAAGATTTGGCAATTCTCTGGAAAACCTCTGAAGAGCATCTGTAGAACAACTTGAGTAACCAGTAGTTAGTCTCTTGACAAAACAAAAATTGGTGTAAGGTAATTATGCTACCATTTCTGGAAGGTTCTCTTTATTTCAACTGCTTACAAAATGTGAAAAACAATGATGGTTTCCATTTGTTCGACTTGTTCAAACCCAAAGTTAAAATAGGCTAGCTTTTGTGTTTGGGTACCAAATATTTTGGGCAAAACACTTGGTTGAAGAGTGTTCCATGTCTCACATGGAATGCTATCCAACCACCAACTACTTTGTTCAAATCCATATATTCTAAAGTACCCGACAAGCGACAAGCTGTCACAACTTGCTTACCTCAATTTTGGGAATTTTTACCTCATTATTATTGGACCAGGATAATAGGTAAAATCTGTGACAAATAAAAATGTTGGCTACTTCTCAACAGAAGACCAATTCAAGTATATGCTAAAGGTGTGCTAGGTATTCAAATTAAGTTTTTTCCCATAATAACTAAAAAATAATCTTTGATTGATTTGCAAATGCAATATAATAAAGGGTAAATCAGAATATCACAGAAAATTTTTAAATATTTTACTTTGTATTTAGTGTGTGGTATGGTGAAGATCTGGACAATGTTGGATAGAGAAAAATGAATAACTCCTCTCAAAAAAAAAGAATAACTATCTTGATCTAGATTCAAAAATCATATGCAAAGGAAAGATAATACTTCATTCATCAAGAAGAGATGAATAGAATAAAAGATTATATAGTTAATGACAATCTTTAGAATAAAAACATACCATTAACTCATCAGCCAGCTCAGATGGTGATGAAAAGAGAAGACCGTTTCTGTTCACTTTAACTAGCTCCTCGATACTACCATTTTATATCAAAACTACAGTTATTCATGTGAAAGCACTAGGAAGATTAATCAATGTCCGTGCTTTAAGACATACCATGAGAATGAAGCAGCACAAACAGGAAGTCCACATCCAAACATATCGACAACCTGAAAATAATCAGCCACGTCTTTGTTTACTTTAATCAGCTAACAGAAGAGCAACATCAGTAAACTATGATTACAAGAATGGTTTATTTTTAGTTTGAGAAAATAACATCCATGTTTAACTGATCTTAAAAATACTTACCTTCATGGGGAGATCTAGGCCAGATGAAGAAGTATGCAAGGAAACACCCAGATCCGCTGAGCCTGAAAATGAACAAATTTGTAATGCTATAAAAACTCAATACAAGAGAGGTAAGTAAAGCACTTTTTCAAGATCATTACCGAGTAATAATGGGTAATCATCAGCTGACAACCACATTGTTCTGAAGGCCACACGTCTCAACTTTAGTTTCCTTATCTGTTCTTCATATTTTCTTCTTTCAGGTCCCTTACCTTCATAATTCCATTAGATCTTCAAGATGCAGTATTTTGGGGAAACTTGGAAAAATGACTTCTTTCGTGAAACCAATTAAAAGTGATACCACAATATTGCAAATTGTATAAATCATAGTGTGTCACAGAAAAATACAGTTCAAGATATAAAATCAGACTGCACATTTATGGTTATAAAAGATTGTTTGCTTCATTAAAGCAAAGAGTAAACTTTTGCTTTCTATTTTCAATAACACTTAGCATTGGGCTGATTTCTACTTGAAACTCCAAATGAGGTTATTTCCGCAAAAAATTATTGTGTTCTGAGTGATCTTGTGATAAACCATACCAGTGATGATAAACAACAATCTAGGAAATAACTGTTGCTCTTTTTTGTCAATTTCAATCCAGAGCCTTTCTTCATCAACAGAGTCATCTTCACCTAAAGTTGCAGCAATGCGTCTATCATACATAAGCGCTGCTTGCAAAAGTATGTTAAAATCTTCATCTGGAGTCCTGTGACACAGATACAAATGATGAATAACTTCACCTATAAGATCCAAACACCAACATTACAGGTATATACTGACCTTTTCTTTGTTTTTTGAGTGTCAACTAAAATATCCTTTTTCTTAACTTACTATTAGAACAATTTAATTTACTCATAAAGAGTGTTTGAGTAATTAATTGTACATCCTGTGAACACATTGCAGAACATAGTAAAAAAATGAACTGTAAATATGAATAAAATAAGCAAGGTTGACGTCATTACAGCCTTTTTGAAGCAGGGAACTCATCTTATGTACTTCTTGGATATACTATGAACTTCATCAAATGCATTTGTCAATCAAGTTGGTTCATTGCCAGAGTGGAAAAATGATTATTTAATTTTTGCTTCAAGAATATTTGCTAAAAATACGCATAGATCTGGTTATCTTTTTTCATCTAACAAACATGATAGTTGAGATTATCATTCACATTGAAAAATACCAACATCCTACTGTAACATTATCAGCTATTTTAAAAGTAGCAATATTTCTAAGGGCTTGTCCATCCTTGGAGATAAGTACTAATACTAGTAAACATTTCAAGTACTGAAACTCATTACATAACCATGTCAATGATGCCCATAGAATTGAATTTAAAGTATCTTACTTATATATTTTAAATACAAAAAATATTAACTATAATAGTTGATCATAATTAATGTAGTTTAGTGCATACAATAACTAAAGAAAATTCTTTATTTCTACAATAGATAAATACTTTTAGGTAGCTTGTAGTTTTTTTAAGGATCTGTTGGATTTGCTGATGTAGCAGAAAGCATTTTCATCCAAGATTAGTCATCGCAGAGACTTGTACAATAACAGAAGAAACAAATGTCCAATATCATTGCCAGAATAAAATTAAAATGTGTCACAAGAATAAAATAGTATTTGCACATTGAGGATCTTATGCACTCACCAACTTGTGCTGCTGACAACTAGCGCAGGTCTGCTGGGTTTCAAGATAATATCATCACCAATCTGACAAGTGAACATAGTTTCACCACGTTGATTCAAACCATGAATCAGGTTCCCTATAACAATCCAGATAGTCATTCAACATATCAAACACATCAGACATTCATAATCTGCTGATTTAAGAAAATTATCACAATTAATATGTTTACCATAAGTAGCAAAATCACGCATTTCTTTGGGCTGGCAAATATCATTCACCAACCTACAGAAAAGCTATACCATGAATCAGGCAAATTTCAGATGTGTTCATCATGATGAAATTTAAAAACAGGCAATTGAGTTAACCTCATGTCTTTTATTCACTGAAGCAGGATGGAAAAACTCAGGAGGTTGATCATAAAGCACCACTGCTCTGACAAGATTGCATGTCAAGTAATAAACAAAAATGTACCAAAAATTTCCTAGATAAACATCATAAGAATGACCTTGGATTTAACAAATTCACTTACTCGACTCCCCAATTCTGAGAAAGCTCATGCTGCATCGCCTTCGTGACACATAAGGAACCATCTGCCATCCTGCCAAAAAACTTCTCAAACCTGGAGATTAAAAAGAAACACTTTCAGTAAAGGCATTTCATTAAATATATACAAAGACTGTCACTTTAATATATATATACACACACACACAGATATATATATATATACAAAGACTGAGTTGCAAGAACAAGATATACCAATAATAGACTTTCACTATTATATGGCTCCTCCCATGAGACAAACCAAGAAGGGTATATCCAAAATTGTGCCAATCGATGATGAACTTAGATCCTTTTAGCCAGCTACATATTTTGACAGCAGCTAATGTGGGAACAGATGGTGGATTCTGTAGAGAAAAGACAATAAAAAAAGTACTTTGGGAGAATAAAAAAACTACAATAAGCATTAAACCTGTTTACAAGGCAAGCACATAATGAAAAACAGTAAAACTTTGGGAAACATGAAAGAGCTACGAATTCACATAATAGAATGATGTAGCACGGAGTTCTCATAGTTTCAAAATCTTAGTGGTTAAATTATTAGTTATCTTATTTTTCTTTTTTTATGTTAGAAAGGTTTGTTCATTATTTTAAGTCATAGTTGAACTAAAACTTTGTAAAACTCCATATAGATGTCCTCTTGGAATGAATAAAAAATAAGACTTAAATTAGTTTCTTTCAATTAAACTCTCTGTTCTTTTATCGTGTGGATGCACAATGCCTTTATTCAAAGAAATTTGGTGGATTATAGAACTCTTATTTATTTATCAAATTAAAGTAGATGACCCGCAGATCAACATCATTGGTGGATTTCAAGGTTCTCAATAGATTCCAAGATTATTTGTTGGCCTCAACTCATCCCACCATTTTTTTGCCTACATCAATCTTCCACAACACCGCAGTATCATAGAAGAACAGAAATCTTCCCTTCAGCAATGAGAACAAAATTTCTGACAACGGAGGATTGGAGGAGGCCATCTAAAAGTATGCTTGTGTGTACATTTCTAATTTTATCTAAATTTCCTAAAATCATCATCCCACTTCCTACCTCAAGTGTTACTGCAATTCAGAATCTTCAGCTCACAGTTCTAACGTGTAGACCAAAATCCCAGTTTCATGTCATCCCAAGAAATGAGTTATTGCACAATTGAACATCAAAAAATTAGAACTCAAGCCATTGACTAACCTGTACTATGAAAACATCTGGACGAGGGATCTTAAGACAAAGAAACCAAAGAAGAATGATAAACTGAAGCACAGCCTTGACAACAAGTGCCAATGCACCTGATACTTTAGACAATCCTGTGAGCTGTACTGACTTCTGAAATGGAAGATTTGATGAAAAACACATTATTTTATTAGAGATCTGGCATTCTTCAAATTGTATGAACCAAGATATGATTAACCCACCATCACATGAAGATGAATTGATGGATTATCTCTAACAGCTAAACAAGCTTCACTTCCTGATAATTTATCCAGCAACAGAATAAAGAGAAATAATCAGAATAAACTGGTGTATTAATAGCAAGGACAATAAATTTGTTGTAGGTTTGGATTGAGTCTTTGAGATAGATAAAAAAACAACTTTCAAAGGGCCAGTAAAGAAAATTTGAGCATTAGAGAACATTATGACATACCTCCATTCGCCACAACATCGACCTCTAAATGTGCCTGTAGAATTAAAAATCTAAAAGTTTACAAAAATAAAGGAAATGATGACAAAGCAAAAGGTTTAGATCTAAAATGTGAATTCATTTAACAATCGATAAATAAGTTAGAGATTTTTTTTTTGAAAGAGATGAGCTAGAGACAGATGTGCATAAAGTGATGGAAGATGATTCATAAAGACAGCCCAATATGAGAAGCAAGAGGTGCAAGGTGATCTTAAGTTACTTAAGAATGTGAAAGAAGAATGGACTTAAAAAGACAGGTCAAAGCCGCAAGAAGTTTCCATGAGAAATTATCAATGTTCCAAAGTCTTTGATTATATTTCAGAAGTGTATAAAGGTTTTGTAGAGAGTTTTTTTTTTTTTTTTGAAACAAGGTTTTGTAGAGAAATGGTCAGCAGCAGAAGCTTTAGATATGAACTCATAAATCTAGGACTAACTTGAGATATTCCACGAATCATGGGAAAGGAAAAAAATGACAGTATAGAAATCAGTCTCATCAAAAGGTACCTGCTGGGCAAGGGAGAGCGCGTGGTACTGCATACGAGGGCTGCGACCAAAGTCTCCAAGAACAACCACAGCCGCTCGTTGCCTTTTCTCTGCCATGTCCTTATCAGGTGATCTGATTGTAGTTGACCAGTTGAATAATTGGCCCGGTTTTGAAAAACTGAAAACCCATGAGCATAGATTGATTATTCTCACAGTAACAGATTAAATGACCTAATGTATACCAATTCAGTTTGCCGCAAACGAAAGATCAATAATCACTCCATACAAACATAAAAAAACCAAGCAAAAATTTCTTGTACAGAAATTTGTCCACATGTAGACATCAATCTGAATTTATGCATGCATCAGTTCCAAACAAATTAGCCATATCTAAAGGTTGAGATAAGCCATATACCTAAAATCTCACTGATCAGCATGCACTGATCCATGCAGTGAGGAAAATCGCCAAAAAAAAAAAAATAGAACCCACAGCACACACTCACCCGCCCCAACCCCGCTGGACAATCCCTGCACCATCCCCAGTCACAGATCCTCGAGACGGGCCCAGTTGAACCCCGATCCCCAGTCCCCGTGGATCATCAATCCCCATCGAGAACCCGGAATTCCCCATCATTTAAAGCTGTGAAATGTAATGTATTCGCCATTCAACATATATGAACTTATTCAAAATACTAATTCAACCAAAAGATATCATAATACAAAAAAGATCCATTGCAATAACAACATTCTAACGATTGTCAGATTGGACAGTTATTGAAGTCCGTCCAGATCATACCGGGAATAACAGAAGGATTATGAATTTTCATTTTTTTCTCTGGATAATTTAATTGCATAATAAGCTGTTCAGAGATTGTACTGATTTCTAAAAATACTATGGCAAAGAAATTTCTGATCAGAATGGATGACCTCTCTCTCTCTCTCTCTCTCTCTCTCTCTCTCTCTCTCTCTCTCTCTCTCTCTCTCTCTCTAGCGTCGTGCACGCAGGACAATGTTGCCACCACCGGACCGGATAAGGAAAAGTCTCCGTTTCAGGTCGGATCGATTGAGATTATTATTTCTCATCACTTGGCCGGTCGGATCTCAGCTCTCCACGATCTCGGCCGCACAAACCATGCGTGACTTACTGGCAACTACACGACAAGGAGCAGACCAGCAGTAGTGACGCCGATTGATGTGAGCATAGGATGATCTCAGCGGCGCCACCGCGAGCATCTTCGTCAATGGCCTGGAAATTGGAATGGAACGTAGGCACGACCATGAACGTCGTCAATGGTCGCAAGCGTAGGCATCGCCGAGAGCATGGGTAGTCGGCACCGTTGTCACAGAGACCTCCCGCCCGCCTTGCTGCCGCTCAGGCCCGGGAGGGTCTCAGCGGTGTTCAGGCAGCCGGCAACGTGAGACCTCCTGAGTGTCGCCTCACTACGCCACGCGCGCACGGCGCTTGCGACAGCGACATCTTTAGCCAACAACGAATTGCAGATGGCGGACGGTCGGAGATCGCCGACCGACAAAGACGAAAACCAGTGTTGTCACGACCGGACCGGACAACGAACCGGGAAAAGCTCTGTTTCAGGTCGGACCGGTTTGTAATAAAATATTATTATTAATATTTAATCCATTAAACTTAAACATGTACTAAAAAAAGTTTAGACACAATAAGTTAATAAGTTAAAAGATTGTAATGAAATAACATTATAATGTTTTAAATTATAAAAAGTAATACCAAAATAGTAGACATTAATAACTAACAACCAGCTATAATTAATTTTAACTTGTAAACTAAAATTCATATGACATAACTTCAAATATCAAAATTCAAAGTTCATAAGTTCACATATTTATCACTTCAAATTCACAATCACATGCCATAACTTCAAAATCAAAATTCAAAGTTCACAATCATATGCCATAACTTCAAGTTCACAATCACATGTCATAACTTCAAGTTCACAATCACATGTCATAACTTCA
The DNA here is from genome assembly GCA_030549335.1 of Pontederia crassipes. Taxonomy (NCBI): domain Eukaryota; kingdom Viridiplantae; phylum Streptophyta; class Magnoliopsida; order Commelinales; family Pontederiaceae; genus Pontederia; species Pontederia crassipes. The sequence goes on along the minus strand of CM060189.1, from coordinate 24,268,771 downwards.
AATTCAAAGATCAACTAAATTCTAACACAACCTAGAATTACTACACTACAATTAAAAACATAATCGGAGCCATTATATCACATTTTATCACATTTCACATTTCACAGTCGGAGCCAAAGATGGCCTTGATGCTTCGGCTTGCACTGCCGACGACGACGTCGGGCACAAGACCATCGCAGCCGGAAGTCCGGAACCTCTGTCGGCCATCGCTACCGTGATCAGGAATGCCCACGGCCTGCGCCCTGCGGTCGGAGATGGCGGTCGGAGATGGTCGGAATCGGACAATCGGTCATTGGAGATGGTGGACGAAGATGAGAAGGGAGGAAACTAAAATCAAATTAAAAATACGAGATCGTTTACCGTCGATGGCCGGCCACTGCTGGAGTGGAGTCGTCGAGCTGCGCAGGCCGGACCGGAGTCGCCTTCACCGCTGCTGACGTTCAGGACCTTCGGGCTTCGAGTTTGCCTTCACCGTCGCCGGAGTCGCGCGCGTCAGCCACAGATCTACCTCCGCCACCGCCGATTTTCCTCTGTTACCGCCGATTTACTTTCGCCACTGCCGATTTGCCTCCGCCACCGCCGATTTGCTTCTGCCAACGCAGATTTGCCTCTGTCACCGCCGTTTTGCCTCCACCACCGTCGTTTTGCCTCCGCCACGGCGCCACCGCCGATTTGCCTCTGCCACCGTCGGAGTCGCGCGCCGATTTGCCACCGCCAACGCCGGAGTAGTGCGCGTCAGCCACCGTCGCGGTGTCGCCGCCGGCCGAAGTAGGGATCGTGCGTCGTGTGACTGCCTGCGCCGTGCGAAGTCTGCGGCAACTTTAGGAATTAGGAGTTTAGGTTTTTTTCTGGCCGGGCGGTTTAGGTTGGATACTTGGAGCTTTTATATTTTTTTTTTCTTTTTTATGAACCGGTCAGTCTATAAAAACGCGGTTTGATTCCATTTTTCCGTCTTGATCCGACCTTTTACCAATTTTGATCGGTTCAATATTGTTCCCGGTTTTAGGGGTTAATATGAACCGTGTTGTTGCTCGATCGACGGTCCGGTCGGTCCGGTCCAGTCGCGACAACACTGACGAAAACTCGAGAAGGAAGGAAATGAAAATGAATGAAACTAAAATAGGAAATCGCTTACCGCAGAGATCGTCGATGGCTGCTAGCAGGGTATCGTTCCATGACTTCCGTCGTTCGTCTTCGCCATCGCCGGACGGTCGGAGTCGCGCGCATTGGATCGCCGCTCATAAGATTAGGGATTTTGCAGCAAAATTAAGCCGTCGAGCGTCAGATTTTAGGCCTCTTTGGATTTTGTTTTTTTATTTTTTTAAACCGGTTCGATTGAAACGCGGTTTGATCCGGTTTTTTTGGCTTGATCCGGTTTTTGGCCGGTTTTGATCGGTTCAATCCGGGCCAATGGGATCTCTAGTTTTAACCTTTCAAATGGACCGTGTTGTCGGCCGGTCGACGGTCCGACTGGTCCGGCCGGCCGGTCCAGTCCGATCGCGACAACACTACGCGGGAGATTCACAGGCTGAAAAATGAAGATCCATGCTGAAGATAGGAGAGGGAAAATTGAAAAAGGGGAAAAAATACCGTAATGACGAGATCCGACGATGAACAATGGTAGGCAATCGGTGATGGACGGCGGCGTTAGCGGGAGAAACGTCGAGTAGGATGGGGAGCGGTAGTAGAGGTGTTGAATTAGGAATTTAGGGCAATTTGGTGAATAATCCATTTAATTAATCAATAATTTTATATCGATCACTTAAATCTACTTAAAATAGCAGCAATACGATATTACGGTGTTTAGTAAGTAGTCCTAATATAAATAATAATCAAAATATTCAGAGAACAACTTATCAAAATATTTCTAAAATTATTTTAAATTTTAATCATATATTACTATAAATAAATAAAACAAAAAATAGAAAAGTGAATATATAAAAAAATTATGAGACAAAATTAAGAGTTATGTAAATTATTTTAAATAATAAAGAATATGAAGTTGAATAATATTGTTTTAATAAAAACATACAAATTAAAATTTTGATTGAATAGATATTTTTGTCAAAATACATTATAATAGTAATATGAAGTGAGTGTGATGGTAATTAAAATTATTAAAATAATTAAATTTTTCGACAATCAGTTAATGTAATGGATATATAAATATATATATATAAAGCTGATGCATTAGGATTATCCTCCATCCATCTTTCCACTTTATTTTTTTTTCTAATTTTTCTAAATTTTTTATTTATTTTTTACGTAAACTCTTCTAATTAATATATCAAATGCCATTCATTCATGATCCACTGCATGTTTTATCAGTTTCGCACCATTAACCATAGAGCCGACGGTTTCAAATCATTCTTCACGATGGCTATTAGTTTTTTCTTTTTTTTTGTTATTTGTGTATGGAATATGAAGTGCGTCAAAACTTTTTTTCCCTATCTTGAAACGATGCCATTTTTTTTTGTATTTGCTGCATTGGAGATATATATATATATATATATAAAGCTGGTGCATTGGAGATTCTCATATTGTGTTGAATTAGGAATTTAGGGAAATTTGGTGAATTATCCATTTAATTAATCAATAATTTTATATCGATCACTTAAATCTGCTTAAAATAGCAGCAATACGATATTATGGTGTTTAGTAAGTAGTCCTAATATAAATAATAATCAAAATAATCAGAGAATAAATTATCAAAATATTTCTAAAATTATTTTAAATATTAATTATATATTACTATAAAAAAATAAAACAAAAAATAGAAAAGTGAATATATAAAAAGATTATGAGACAAAATTAAGAGTTATGTAAATTATTTTAAATAATAAAGAAGATGAAGTTGAATAATATTGTTTTAATAAAAATACAAATTAAAATTTTGATTGAATAGATATTTTCATCAAAATACATTATAATAGTAATACGAAGTGAGTGTGATGGTAATTAAAACTATTAAATTTTTCGACAATCAGTTAATGCAATGGACTTTGAAAATCTATATATATATATATATATATATAAAGCTGATGCATTAGAATCATCCTCCATCCATCTTTCCTCTTTTTTTTGGCTTGATCCGGTTTTTGGCCGGTTTTGATCGGTTCAATCCGGGCCAATGGGATCTCTAGTTTTAACCTTTCAAATGGACCGTGTTGTCGGTCGGTCGACGGTCCGACTGGTCCGGCCGGCCGGTCCAGTCCGATCGCGACAACACTACGCAGGAGATTCACAGGCTGAAAAATGAAGATCCATGCTGAAGATAGGAGAGGGAAAATTGAAAAAGGGGAAAAAATACCGTAATGACGAGATCCGACGATGAACAATGGTAGGCAATCGGTGATGGACGGCGGCGTTAGCGGGAGAAACGTCGAGTAGGATGGGGAGCGGTAGCAGAGGTGTTGAATTAGGAATTTAGGGCAATTTGGTGAATAATCCATTTAATTAATCAATAATTTTATATCGATCACTTAAATCTACTTAAAATAGCAGCAATACGATATTACGGTGTTTAGTAAGTAGTCCTAATATAAATAATAATCAAAATATTCAGAGAACAAATTATCAAAATATTTCTAAAATTATTTTAAATTTTAATCATATATTACTATAAATAAATAAAACAAAAAATAGAAAAGTGAATATATAAAAAAATTATGAGACAAAATTAAGAGTTATGTAAATTATTTTAAATAATAAAGAAGATGAAGTTGAATAATATTGTTTTAATAAAAACATACAAATTAAAATTTTGATTGAATAGATATTTTTGTCAAAATACATTATAATAGTAATATGAAGTGAGTGTGATGGTAATTAAAATTATTAAAATAATTAAATTTTTCGACAATCAGTTAATGTAATGGATATATAAATATATATATATATAAAGCTGATGCATTAGGATTATCCTCCATCCATCTTTCCACTTTATTTTTTTTTCTAATTTTTCTAAATTTTTTATTTATTTTTTACGTAAACTCTTCTAATTAATATATCAAATGCCATTCATTCATGATCCACTGCATGTTTTATCAGTTTCGCACCATTAACCATAGAGCCGACGGTTTCAAATCATTCTTCACGATGGCTATTAGTTTTTTTCTTTTTTTTTGTTATTTGTGTATGGAATATGAAGTGCGTCAAAACTTTTTTTCCCTATCTTGAAACGATGCCATTTTTTTTTGTATTTGCTGCATTGGAGATATATATATATATATATATATATATATAAAGCTGGTGCATCTAATTTTTTTTTATTTTTACGTAAACTCTTCTAATTAATATATCAAATGCCATTAATTCATGGTCCACTACATGTTTTATCAGTTTCGCACCATTAACCATAGAGCCAACGGTTTCAAATCATTATTCACGATGGCTATTAGTTTTTTTCTTTTTTTTGTTATTTGTGTATGGAATATGAAGTGTGTCAAAACTTTTTTCCCTATCTTGAAACGACGCCAGATTTTTTTTTGTATTTGCTGCATTGGAGATATATATATATATATATATATATATATATATATATATATATATATATATATATATAAAGCTGATGCATTGAAGATCCTCATATTGCAGCATTTACCTTTATCTTTTTTCTAAGTGATTCACATAATTTAGACTTTTGTGTAACTTCCACCCGATGGTAATTTCCTTTTCTCTTCCATGTAACTCCCTCATGATCCATCCAATTCACACACTAATTTAATTAATTAATGTTAATAAATATATTATGAGTCAATTAAAAAATATTTTTAGACTTAAAGAAGTATTTTCTAAAATAAGATACAAAATGTGATATGACTCTTCCACTTTCCATTTATATATACATTGAAATTGAAATATATAGATATATATATATATATATATATATAAAGCTGATGCATTAGTATCATCATCCATCCATCTTTCCTCTTTATTTTTTTTCTAATTTTTTAAATTTATTTATTTATTTTTACTTAAACTCTTCTAATTAATATATCAAATGCCATTAATTCATGGTCCACTACATGCTTTATCAGTTTCGCACCATTAACCATAGAGCCGACGGTTTCGAATCATTCTTCACGATGGCTATTAGTTTTTTTCTTTTTTTTTTGTTATTTGTGTATGGAATATGAAGTGTCAAAACTTTTTTTCCTATCTTGAAACCACGCCAATTTTTTTTGTATTTGCTGCCACTTAATTCGTCAGCTTATTTTAACGACGTTACTCGACCTCAACCTTCAATACCCTTTCTTTCTGACGTGCTAACATGATCGGGCGCGTGCGACTCACCCATTACCCTGAGCAGAAGGTGGAGATCATACCACCGGAACGACGACTCCTCCCCACCGCTGGCTGAAGACGGGAATGAGGCACGCGGGAGATCTGGCCGCGGACCCAGTCCCAACCATTCCTCTTCTGTGCACTAGAGCCTCCACCTCGACGGCGTCACCGTTGGGGCCCTCCATGAACGGGGCAAGTGATTCAACGAGGGGGTGGATGCAGCAGGTTTCCTGATCCGTGGCTGCGGTGGCACCGGGAGCTCTGAGAATGATTGACGTCGTCCTGCCGCAATCGAGACAGGAGGAGCAGCGGCGACGGAGACTTGGTCCTCTTGATCATGATCACCTTCAGGATCCTCGCCGCCAACCTCATCAAGTACGGCACCGCCAAAATCACTGGGGGCTGGGATGGCGCGTGTCTCTCGCTTGTCGCTGTTCCCGCCAGCATCATCAACCTCGTATCTATCATCCTCCTGGACATGCTAAACTCCCTCATCGAGCGCGGCCACTCTGACAAGGCCAGACCCATGCATCAGCGGCGAGGTCCCTTCTCTCATGATCTCTACGATTTCTCTCTGCCACTACTACGTACATAGATTATGTTGATGACGATGCAGTAGTGGCGAGTGGGGAGGAACCATCGAGGATGGTTTAGAAAACTGAAGTGCCGAAGTAACTGGTCGCTTCCCCCTTTTTCCCTCAAAGGTGTATAGAAATGCGATTAATTTGTTCTTGGTTAAGGAAACGTGAGCGTGTATATTTTCTGAATCGGCCAAATTTGAAATAGTTGTGCTCATTAGACTTCATAATATAATCTTCAAACAAAATTTAAATCCAACAGTCAAAATTGTTGGCTGTATTTTACATTAAAAACTTGAGCTCTCCATGTGAATGAGTTGCTATTGAGGAGTAGTCAAATTAAAATATAATAATATGCATACGACATAAAAGAATGAATGTATAAATAAATTTATTTTCATCTACGTTCTCATGTCAAAATTATATTACATGTAATTTTATGAAACCATCTCAAGTATTTTTTTTTCATGCAAAAAATTCGTTAAGAAGTAATAACTTTATAAGAGAATACTACAAACATTTAGTCAAAATAAATTTCATGTTTCTGAAAAAATATTTTGGTGAAATAAAAGGAGGTATTTAGCACCTATTGCACTTATAAAGATAGAAAATATCAAAATATTTGGCTGACTTCTCATAACGCTATAATTGATCTTATCTATAATTTTTTCCTACCGAGGAAAGAAATTCTTCTCCCATTTACAATTGAAATAAAATGCAACAGTGCCTCCATTAGCAATAATTAATTATTTAATTTAATGTTTTCATTCCTATATTATTTTTTATCTGTCCAAAATGATATTTGGTCAAGTTGATAAACTATTTAAACTCCTATGGGATAATTCACTTTGACTATAATTTTTTTTTATTTATAGCCATGTTAGTTCGAAAGTTTTCAAAAAATAGTGTGTGTATGTGTATATGTGTATATATATATATATATATATATATATATATATATATATATGCTTTGATTTTCTTTTTATTGTTTCAATCATATTGTAAAATACTTAAAATTTGATAATTAATAGTTTGCCTACTTGTATAAAATCATATAATATTTGCATACCAGTATAGAATATATGGTTAAATCTTAGTCAATTGTCCATTATGCAATTAACGAAGAAAATAATATTTCTTTGTTGTGAAACCATAATTAGATATTACATATACTTTTATATTACTTACGCATGGAGTTTGTTGTGCTAAAAGATATTGTATTTAGATTTTCTTTTAGTTAGTTAGATGTTCTCTTTAGTGTCAACATTCAATTTATACATGCTGGGTAGTCCAATATTTGTCCCAACATTTAACTTGTATACTTCAATTTTTTTTCAATACGAATTAAGCTTATGTATCATCATATATATGACTTATGCTGCATTTTAATATATATATATATATATATATATATGATAGAACTGAATATATGAAATTTAATTATTTGTAAAAATGATACATGGAAAAAAATTTCTTTTGCAATAAGAATCTCAAATGTTCATTTCGAGAAAGAAAATAAACGAGACTTATCATTTTACCTTTTAATATATCAAATAAAAAGATATAATTATTCTACTCCCACCATCGCCGCACCCATTTTCTACTTAGAAGAAATCAACGTGAAATGGCACTGAAGACAAAATCAGAAACTTCCCGTCTTCTTGATTCCTTTGTGTTTTTTTTCGTTCTGTTTACCCTTTTCACCTCAGTTTAGTTCTTAGATTCATCTGGAAATGTGAGAATGAGGTTTCGGATAGAGTAAACCAAGCAAAGGATGAAAAAAAAACTATAGATATTGTTGGTAGATGGTTGTAAGTTCACGATCTTCGTTCAGAGCCAAGAGAATGTTAAAGGTGACATCTTTTCTCAATAGAAACCCCTTAATTATTTTAATATTTTTTTACTTCATGCAACCATTATATATTTAATAAGAAATGATGATAACTTAAATATTATAACAACTTTTATCACATAAATATATGTGTAATTCTATACGCCAATCACCTTTTACCTTTCTTCCATTCTTCATTTTCATCTTTCTCCTTTTTTAAAATATTTTTATACTTCCCTTTGACTTCATGCATTATGTTAACTTAAGTCTATTAGTTATGATAATTAAGTCTATTAATTATTTTTAGTTATGATGGCAAGTCATAATTATTTTTTAATTCAAAAAGTCACATATTTTATATATATACTTAACTCAGTTAATTGTTTTCGGTTAATATGAAGAGTCATATTTTTTTTAGTTTGTCCGTAGAACGGCACATGTACGACCAGGTGAATGCTTCACATTGTACCTTTTATTATTTTTTCCTCTTCTTCATAGTTGTACTAACGTCGAGCCTTTGACCTAGGAGTGAACAATGAGGACGCAGTAAGGATGCTTAGTGACCTTGCCACTGTCGATGGTGAAAAATCCCCATAGACATCGGTCACCCTATTCACATGCTTTTTCGCTGACTATGAAAGTATTCATTGTCGACTCCACTTGCGGGACCTCCAAACTAAAACCACTTACCTAGCTTCAAACCCCATCATCCAAATCATTGTCTCTTTCCCCCAACCATTGCGGGCACCCCATCTTGCCCCGGTGATCTCGACAAGGAATGATCTCTCCGAAAGGTGATGTTAAAGATGTTTGACGGTCATGGTGATCGACGAACCTCCACTGGAGGTTCATTGCAAAGGATGTTCAATGACCTCAACGGAGGATGATCTCCTTGGAAGGCGACATTAAGGATGTTCGATGCTATGGTGGTGAGGAATCACTATCAATGGAGGAACAAAGATAGCTCACACTTCACTGTTGATGGTAAGTAGCTTGGCGAAGGTCACCACACACATTAATCACCTACACATCATTTTCCATATATGAGGAGAGCTTGCCACTGAACTCTCCTCTCTTGAAAGCAAAACCACATAACTATTTTCAAACCCCATCATCTAGGCCATCGTCCTACTCCATTCCTATCGCCGCTGCATGCAAGGAGCCAATCTTGCTCATCTGTAGAGTTGATACCCTACTCATGGATGACGTCAAGGTCGAGTGGTAGGAGATGGCCCTTCTTGGGTCAGCAAGAGGGAAGGAGTTTGAAGAAGGGAGCTTTTGCCTGTGATATGATCGAATGGTTTTATAGGAAGAGTTTGACGAGGAGGATCCTATTTGAGAAGGGCGATGGACTCAAGGATGACTCTAGAGATGACGAGGCGACAATCATGCACTTTGGACCAATGCCAGATATGAAGCTCCGACAGACGAGGTGTGAGGAGCCAGTGTTATAGTGTTGAAGGACGAGTTCGAGATCTCAAATCGTGAAGGTACTCATGAGGTGGAGAAGGGTAATTAGATAGATGTCAATGCCTCTAGCAACACCGAGGATGATAATATCGTACTTGGGGTTGGCTCCGAACACAAAGCTTAGACAGATGTGAGATCAGACAGAGGAGGAGGAGCCGACATCGCAACATCGGACAACAAACTTAGAGATCAAATTATGAAGGTCATTACAAAGTGCAAAATGTGAGATCTTTGTCAATGCCTCCGACGACGTTGAGGATGGAGACATTGCACTCAAGGCCAGCACTAGATGTGAAGCTCTGACAAAGAAGGCATGAGAGGAGGTGGAGTCAGCTCATAAAAATATAAAACTATTTTATTATAAAAATGTTAAAATAACATATTTTAAAATACTTTAATCTTATTAAAATAAAAATATTTTATAAATTATTTTACGATGAAATATTTATGAATTAGTTAAAATTGCGTGAAGCATGAGGGTATTCCCTAGTTTTAAATAACTATTTAAGACTCAATCAGTGTGTTCATTTACTATCTTTGTTGTGAATCTTGCCATCACCACTGCATGCATCACCAAATTACTGCATTACACAATGCAAACTCCATTACGGTTGTCCTGATATGTGTGTGTGAATGTAAGAGATATGTTGTGTGTGTAAGAGATATGTTGTGTGTGTAAGAGATTTTGAATCTCAGTCGTTATAATCATCCATCAACGATTAAGATCGTGAAGATTGAGATATCTTACTTGATCTGGGTTCAAATAAAAAAAGCAAGTTCAACATCTTTGTTTAGTCTCATGAGATGTAGACCGTTGATGCATAATTATAACGACTGAGATTCACTAATTTGAGTGTGAGATTAAAATCTCTCATCTAACACTAATATATATATATATATATTATACATATATAATTTCACTTATAACAACTGATATAATTAACGTTAAAATTTACATAAGATGTTTTGTACATGGCTAATAAAATCGAATTTAAATATGCCAAATAAAATAAAAACTCTAAAAGAGAAAGTAATGTATTCTCACAAAAAAAATGTGCTTACAAATAATACATATATATATATATAATTGATTGGCTATGATTTAAAAGTTCATGCAAATAATATCAGAACCTTTTAGATTACAATTCACACGTAAACAAATGATTATATGTCAAAGATTGTTTTCTAAAAAAAATAAATTTAATTAATATATATTGTGTGGATGTTTTCACCGTGATCATGATTAGATGCCACAATTGCACTACTCTTCAATTAATTTAAACAATATGACGGGATAATTGAAGTGAAGATAAGGTATCAAACAACACAATAATAATATCGAGAATGACATGAGATAATGGCATATCAAGCATACTTGTGAATTGGAGATATCTGAGAACATGAAGTGATGAATACTGCTTAATTATGTATTTATAAGTGAAAAAATAATGGTTATTAGATATGCAGTTTTAGAAACTAATTTGGTAGCTAGTATGAAATTAGTAATTACCTACTAATGTAACACTAAAAGTTATTAAAATAATTTATCAATAATCGAATACCATTTTATCTATTGGATGGTTATGGATAGTTATTATCCACTAATCTAATAAAATTATAAATTATATAATTAATCAAGATAATTATAAAAGTTTTCTTGAGTGGATAGTTGTTAATTTGGAATAAACATTTACCTTTGTTTAATAGTTTGCATAATAGTAAAACTGTAATAAAATTATTTATTGACATAGATAGGATCATATCTAATGGTCAGGGATAATTATTATCCATTATTATAATACAATTAAAATGTATATATTATAATTATTATTATATGTTGGCTATTTTAATGATCGTCTCAGTTACTTGCAAGGTTATCACATCTAATTGTTATACATATTAATTAATATTATATTATAATATATGCTTTGAAACATATTTTAAAAAAAATAAGGACACATGGCAACATATTATCATGTCAAATGTCATTTTCTCATGAAAAATATAATATAAATCGACTTAGAATTGGATAAATAAAATTAACATATAAATTTTTTATAAAATTGCAATTCATAATGACACATTCATATTTCAATCAATCTATAACACATTTTTCAAACTTTTCATATAAAGTCAACCTAAAACTGAATAATTAAAATAACATATATTGTTTTTATGAAATCGTATTAAAGTTATGTGAATAATGATTCATCCATAAAATAAAAATAGACATGGTGGCACTCCATGTATGCTTTATATATTGCTATTTTTTTTTTTGTTTTTACACCCATTCGGAATAGAATTAAAATGCTAGTATGCATGCAACAACTTTGTCACTTAACCATCTTTTTTTCTCACTCACTCAATCATCTACCGAATGAAACATGTTAGAATTGCATGCATTTCTCTCATGCTTTATGAGTTTGAATACAATCGATTAATGCATGGATAGCTTTAGATTGGGAGGCAGAATGACATATTTAATCTTTTATAATATATTATAAATCACATATAAGTACTTGGCACAAACCAAGTAGTGACAAATAAATAATATACAAAAAGGACTTTATCCTTGTTGTAGACTAATAATATTTTAAGAAATAAAATTATATGGAAATGATACATACACGCGCTAAGGAGTTTATGCTTAGTTAATTTAACTATTTTTCTTAAAATGAATTTACTAAGACATTTGAGATAGTTACTTATTTCCTAAACGATTGTTGCCTATTTATGATGTTTACAAAACAAAAAAGAAATATGAACTAAGTCGCGATGATCATATCAAGATACGTTCACCAAATATAGCTGATTGGAATCAAGTCTCATGCAAAGCATGCCTTCTATGACTACTTTGAGACATAATGCTAACGAGAAGGATGGGTGATCGTATTCTTTAGAGATTAGCTCGAGTGCAGCAAGAAATGAAGTACACTATCTATCGTATGGACTCATGAGAGAATAAAGAATACCAAAATGCACGAAAGATCACATGACCCATTGGCTATATAGTTAAATCATATTCTCCTCCATGCACTATTCAAAATCAGATTGAGAAGAATACATGAATTGAAATGGGATGTGCATCTACTTTGGAGTACTTTTTTTATTGTTAAGGAACCAATTGATTCATAGTTTTTTTTATTGTTTTAGTGTGCTTTTAATTGTATATAAAACATATTCTTCCACTATATATTGATGGGCTAATTAACTGAAATCTCTTTTTATTGTGAACTATTGATAAGTTAGGAAGGCAATAACCTTTTTTTATTATTGATACACTGAAAACAATATATGTTTACATGCTGAGTGAAAAATTGACCAGGAAAAAGATTAATAATATGATTCTACCTATGAACATCTGGCAATATATATTAATAAAATACACATGGATTATAAAAAAAATGAAGTGTGAAATGATGTAAAGCAACAAAGTTAATATATATATATATATATAGTGTATACATATTATAAATAATAACTCATAATGTGCCAAAATAAAGCAACAAAAAAATCAACAAATAAAAACATGTAGTTAAATATGTCTTTCGCGTAACAACACAATTGCTCGCATAATTTTTTTGTAAGTTACATAATTGGTTACTTGATTAAGTATTTCAGTTGTTATACATTTTTTTTACGCTCCAAAGTTATATGTAGGACGGTTATAGACCATGATGCACATATTCGCCACGTTCTGGAGATGGTTATCTTATTGCATCTAAGCAGTATAACAAAATATCGGATTAAAGTTTATTCTTTGTTTGATTTTTGCAATATCATTAATGTATAAAAAATGTTATGATTTAAATTTTGAAAACAATTGTAACATCTCATTATATATGTGTTTGGGCTAATGCATGCATTGACTTAGTGCACACCAATATTCATAAATGACACCAACCATACAACATATTACTTATAATAATTATATATCAATGGTTGAAAAAAAATGAATTTCAATTCAAAGAGTAAAAAAATAACTAAAATTAAATATATATTTTCATATATAATGTTAATAAATATTTCTGAATACAAAATGAATAGAACGAATATAAAAATATAAATTCAAATTGGTTAATCCTATCAATCTTATTATATAATGATATTAATAGTTCTGAAATTTCTATTCAAGTGTATCCCCTCCTCCAATGGCACCCCATTAAACTTTTTACTGGTTAACAAAATATATAATATAAATATTTTTTATTGTGCAGAAGTATCATAATATAAAGAGTTCGAAGAAAACAAAAAATATTATTCATATATTTAAATAAAAAAGCTAAAATAATATAGGGCCAAGTACTTTACTTATTTTTCTATAAAAAGTAATGAAAACTTTTTATTACCAAGTTACAATATAATATCAGATTGTGTAAAACTATTACTATTATAAAATCAATACTATGTTAAAAACACCACACATGCAGTTATCAAGCCATATAGTTGTTAGATTAATTGTTTAATGGGTATAATATTAAGTGTTTAAAATAACAATTGTTAGGATATGGAAATGTGACACTTCATAGATGTGCCAAATGTGCTATCCTTTTAATAAATACTAAAGGAGCATTTCTCTGTACGTAATATTTGTATATTATCATATGTGTTGTATTAAATTATTTAGGTCAATCACATTGTCCTGTTCACTTGTGACAGGTAATGAGTAATTTGGATTGCTCATACAATTCATATTGCCTATAAAGTGGATTGGAGTAAATTATATGGATCATTATCTAACTTTGAGTCAATTTTTAAATGGTCTCCAAACTTCAATTTATAACTAGAACATCCCCCAACTTTCATTTTATTGCACGTGTAGTCCCCTTAACGACTGATAGTGAATTTTTTGATTGTCTTGCGTACATGACAGACACATGAATCATTTTTCTTTCATCCATATTATAAAAAAAATAATATAAAATATATAATAAACTCATATTAAAAATAAAAATATAAAAAAATAAAAAGGAGGTCGACGCTCCCCTTCTCCATTGGCGACAAGGGCCCGACACCCCCCTTCTCCATCGGTGTCAAGCGGGGGGCGTCTTTCTCCCCCGCCGAAGTAGAAATAGGGGGTCAATGCTCCCCTTTCTCCCTTACGATCGGCAAAAGGGGAAGGGGGGGGGGGGTGCCAGCCCCCTGTTCTCCTTCATTCGTGGTCGACGAAGCAGAAAAGAGGGCCTGCGCCGCTCTTGCGAGCTCACCGGCGCACGAACTCATAGAGGGGGGCACCGCCCCCCTCGCGTCTTTAATGCGCGATGAGAAAGAAACAAGGGGGCGCACCCCCCCTCGTGTCTTCAGTGCACGACGAGGAAGAAAACAAGGGGTGCATCCCCCTGTGCGAGCTCGTAGAGGGGGGCACCGGCCCCCTCGCGATGAGGAAGAAACAAGGGATCTGACGCCCCTATGCGAGCTCGTAGAGGGGTCATCGACGCTCCTCGCGTCTTTCTCGTGCCCGGTGAGAAAAGAAAAAGAGGGGCCGGCACCCCCTTGCGAACTTGCCACCGCCAAGCTCGCAAAGGGGGCGCCGGCCCCCCTTGCTCTTCCTCATGTGCAGCGAGGAAGAAACATGGGTCGGCACCCCCCATGTGCGAACTTGTCAGCGTGTGAGCTTGTAGAGGGGCACCGGCCCTCCTCGCGTTCTTCCTCGTGCATGGAAAGAAAGAAACAAGGAAGCCAACACCCCCCCTCTACCAATTGCAAGGGAGAAAGGGGGGTGCCGACCCCCCTTTTATATGCAAGCCGACGAAGGGCGTCCTCCCGCTCGACGCCAATGGAAAAGCAAGGTGCCCTACCCATGACGTAGATGGAGAAGGGTGTCGTTGGCACCTTTTTCATTTTTTAATTTTAATATGAGTTTATTATTTGTTTATATTATTTTATTATTTTTTAGATGATGTTGATGAAAGAAAAAATGATTCACGCCGCCATGTACGCAATGGCAATTGAAAAATCCACTATCACCGATCAAGAGGACTATGTGTGCAATAAAATGAAAGTTGGGAGATGTTCTAATTATAAATTAAAGTTGTGGGATCATTTAGAAATCAATTCAAAATTAGGGGATTGCCTAAAGGAGGCAATCTAGATTACCACATGAGTTGTAATCTTTTTAATTTTACATTCCGCATTTGTCCTTTATAATTTTATTTAAATAAATTATAATTTTTAAATAAATTATAATTTAATTAAATAAATTATTAAATTAATCAAATAAATATTAGTTAATTATTATTAATATATTATTACCATATCTAAAAAAATATTAATTATTTTATAAATTTTAATTTTATGAATATATATATATATATATATAAAGCTGATGCATTGAAAAGGCTCATGTTGCAACATCTCGATTTATCTTTTTTTCTACGTGCTTATTTTTTATGTCTTTTATTTGCTGTGTAACCTCCATCTCTCCATCAATGTCCTTCAATTGATTTTTTCTTTTGTGTAACTTCCGTCTTTCCAACCCTCATTTTTTTCTTTTTCACTTAACTCCTGTATTAGTGGAGTTGTGGAGGAGTTTTGTTTTGGAGGAAGATCAACCATCTGAGTTCAACCACTTCTTATGGTTCAACAGCGGCGGTGCCCATGCCCATCACCTCCATGTCGCCCCTCTTCCTCTTCCCGGCGTTTGGGATCGTGTTGTCGGAGGTGTTCATCAAGTCTTACATGAACGACGTCATCACCCTCATACGACAGCCTCATACTAGCGTTGGCCGTCGAACACTACAAAGTCCATAGGCGGCTCGCCACTAATGTGTTCCTAACTTTACCTTCTATCTTTTCTTTTCTTTCACATTGATGGCGCCATAGAAAGCTACTCATAATCAACATTTGCTGTGTTACAGGTGACCTTGCTTTTTGGAGACAATCTGTCTCTCATTAAGCCACAAGTCGGCGCCATCCATATTCTTATTTCTCTCTCTCTCTACTCTCTTTTTCATGAAGGTACAAGACGATGCCATGCATTATGCTTGATACTAATTATGTGTGTACTTCCACTCCCCCGGAGCCCCCGCCTCGGAGTTGGGTTTGCCTCAACTCCGACCTGCGTCCTTCGGGAGTGCTGGATTCATCATCAGATCTTCTAATGGTCAATTTCTTTTTGCAGGTGCTTCTTGCCAAGCTGGCAACTCGGCTCTTGAGGTAGAGGCTGTTGCCTTACTAGAAGGAATCAAAGCTTGCATTCATCGTGGATACAATTTCGTGGAGTGCGGGGTGGACTCGGAGCTCCTTTCGAGGGTGATCAACAACGCTTCTCCTTGCCCGTGGCGTATTCTGAATACTTTCCGCAACATTAGATACTAATGTCGATTTTTGGAAGGTTTTAATTGTAAATATATTCACCGTAATTATAATCAGGCTGCTGATTTTTTGACGCGTCTGAGAAGAACTGCGCTCTCAAACTTTTTTGGAGGATGACCCCCCGCCGGATGACCCCCCGCCGAATCTCCTCAATATTTTGTACTAGGACTTTCCTGCTTCATTCACGTAATAGTATTTTCTCATTTCCTCAAAACAAAAAAATGTGTGTACTTAATTTCTACAGTTAGCCGACGCCATCTATATTCTTCTATCTCTCTGTCAGCATTCTCTCTTTTCCATTAAGGCACAAGACGACGCCATGCATTATGCTTGATTTTTCATTTTTTCGCTTACATTTTAAGGAGGCCTACAATTACAGTGATGGACGTGATTCTCCTACTTTTGCTGCTTTGTGAGATGTGCTGCTTCTGCTCATCTTCGTACGTGCATAAGGTGAAGAGCTCATCTTCGTCTCCCACTCTCCTCTTCCTCGTTGACTTCTCCCTCTCGGCCTCCACCGCCGCGTACTCCCTCCCCCACCGCCGCTGCCCGAGTCAGGCCAACGCCAGCACCAGCGTCGTGGACTGCACGACGAGCATGGTCACCAGCATGCCTTCCTCGACCCTCATCGCCTTTGGCCACCAGCTTTTGGCCGAGTCCAGCAGCCTGAGACTGTAGCCGGCTGGAGGAAGAGTGAGAGAAATCCGAGCACCTCCCCGACGTCGGAGGCGCCAGCGACGACGACGTGGGCCGCGAAGCAGATCCTGGAGAGCAGCTGGGAGTAGAAGCCGACGAGGGACAAGAGGATGTTCCTCCAAATGCAGGGGAAGCTGCCGCTGATGGCTGCAACTGATGTGGCTTCGAGGATGCTTGACGGTGCCGCTCGGCTGCCGACGCAGCTGTTCGGTGAGGGAGCTGTCGCGCAGGTCGTGCCTCAGGACGTGGTCCAGTCATCCAAGGGAGGTCGTGACTTGCTGAGGCTATTTAAGGAGCTGAAGCAGTCGGTGGTGAACGATTGGGGAGGGGTAAAGCCGCTGGTAGTGGAAGAGGACAAGGAGTTCTTGGAGAAGAAAGATAAGATGCAGGACATCGAGCAACAGCTCAACATGGTCTCTCACGCCGTCATTCTAATTTCGATAGCTAATGTGGAAACACCCGTTGAACTATATTGTCTTATGCTACGAAGATTGGTTAAATAGCTTTTTCTATTACAATCAATACCTTTAAATTAATTTGTACGAGTACATCAGAGTCAGATGTATAATTAGTGGTGATAAATATTTAAGATTAAGTAAGAGGTCTCCGCTGAATGAAGTTAAAATTATTGCTAACATGATCTTCTCAGATGTATTTTTACATGTGCATAATATTTTTTTAGTATTTTTATAATATAAATTTGGCACACTCTCAAAAAATCCTAGGTCTATCCTTGGATCACATCCTACGTCAATTTAATTTTCTAAAATATTTATTAAGACTCATTTATTAATTCTCCCCATAAAATATTCAGTAGTAAGTTTTTCATACGAGAGTCAATATATTCACATATTATCCAACAAATATTGACATACCTACTAAGATATCATAGCGTGAAAAGAATATTATTTGATAAGGGAAAAAAGGACACTATTTTTACGACCAAAATGGTCTATGTTTACATAGCTTTAAATTAACAAATCTTAGTTAAATATTATTTCACAATTTTTTCCTCACATGTTCATGACATCTTATTTCCAAAAGAAATTCTATATAAAGTTAATTTGTTTTGCACAAGTAATCAATCCATTATATATACTTTTAAAAACACTGGTTAATATTAATAAAAAATATACCAATGTATAAAAATGCATTATATATTATAGAAAACGATAAGAAAATGAAACACCTGTCCATAAACCAATAACAAATTATTTTCAATCAAATTTAGATCTTATAATAATATATTTAGAAATGATTTTATGTTATACATGTATAACTGAGTTAGGCATGAGTTTTCCAATAAAATTTAAAGCACGTATTCATATTTAATCACAATATATGTTAATAAGATATACAATAAGAACTTTTATATAAAAAATATGAAACCATTATAATATAAAAAATTAAAATAATATATTTTAAAATATATTTATGTAAATAATTTAAATTACGCGAAGCTCGAGTATGTTCCCTAGTGATAATATATATGTGATTTAAGTTTATATAGTTAAAAATATTTATACATGTAAAAGTAAATTTTTTATTAGGAGTATATTGATAAAAAAATGTACATTACCTTATAAATATTTATTTTTTTATAAATAAATAATATGGATTGTTAGATAGGTTATTTATGCGTATAACAAATGATAATTTTTTTGAAAAGTAATTTACATTATCAAGTAATGTTAATGCAGAACACATTCTGACGACTATTGGCTGCAATAAATAGTAAAAAGAACAAGATACAAATAAATATAATAAAATTTCAATTTCCGTACAATAAATATAATTGTTAATGAATTTATTTCGAAACACGAGGCAAAAGTATACCAAACAAAGTTAGGAAATCATTCATATAATTTCGATAATTAACTCGCCGAAAATAAAAGGCGTAAATCCAGGTAAAAATTTGTCCCTCCAATGGGAGAGTCCCACGTGGGGTTTGGCCACCATAATTTTTTTCTTCCGTTACAGAGCAACCGTAGATTCGGATTCGCCGGTCCGTATCCAACTAAAATAATAAAAAAGAAATAGCCGAAAACTTCGCGTGAGTGCAACGCTACCGGTCCCTACGCATGTGCCACGCCTCCCATCCTCACGAATCTTAAGGCGACTTTGCCGAGATCCTGGCCGTCGCGCTGCTTCCAGTAACGCTGTTTACTAAAAAAAGGAGGGATTGGTCCAGAAGCCCTCGACATTCTACCCGCATAATTTAAGAAGATGATGACCGTCGATTTGTCTAATCGATGCAAATTGGACCGTCGATTCCTTTCAAGAAGACAAATATTTCTATGCGGATTTCCGCACCGTCGCATATGACGATATAGATTATTTTAATTTGTTTGTTTTGGTTTTATAAATGGCGAAGAGGCGGAGCCGCGAGAGGGTAGTGGTCTCTCGTTTGTTCCATCCCCAATCTCAAGAGACTCGTGCGGAGGCGGCCATCGATTGACTGAGGTTTCGTCGAAATCCTTGCAAATTAGGTGAGAAAAGGTGAATCCTGCTTGAAAGTTTCCTTGTGTTCTTCTTTATTTGTACTCTTTTCATGGATTTTTAGGGTTCATCTGCGTTACTTCCCTGATTAACAGTTATGTTATATCCTCGGTAGATCTGCAATATTCTGTTGCGCCATCGTAGAAGGATGATTCAAATTTTCGTTTAATCTGTTGATTTATTATAGGTGTTTGGATTTCCTGTTGTAAACTTTTTCATTAAATGTTGTATACGACACCAGAGTGCGATGAATGTACCAACCGGGATCTCCTCTGGTGTTCTTGTAGTGTTCCATTAGGTCAACGACGCAAACTATTCGGGCAACACCTAAAGGATGAAACAAGAGCATTTTAATTTACCGGATACCTTAAACCCACAATATTGAAGATCTAATGGTAAAATCGATCACTAATTTTACCCCTGTATGATTCCGGCCGCCGTACTCTCCTTCCGAAGGAGTCTCCGTCTACCGTTTGTGAATCACGATTTCCTCACCCATCAGACCTCCTACAGTTTTCTTCTGTTAAATTTACGATCGCATCTGATCGGAGCATCTTGAGACAGGAGAGACAGCAACTGTTTATGTCTTATCTTCTCTTAATTCTGTTGGTGGTTTGTGAAACCTTTTTTCTTAATACCTGACTACTGCTCTTTTTTTATTTTTCTGTTTTGTTTAGGTCACTGATGTCAGATTGTAGCTGGTATTGGGGTTTCTCGTAGAAATAAAAACTTATCTGGAACATAGAAACTATATAGTAGGTTTCTTTTTTTAATACTTCTTGGTACAACTTTCTTGAGATTGATCCCCTTGAAGTGATAAACTTGTTCGAAGTCCCTTCTAAAAAAACTTGTTCTAAGTCGTTATAAGTTTCTTATCATCTGTATGGTTCTACTTTTTAATGATATAACACCAAACAACTGCTAGTTGATTTAGCATCAAGTTTGAATCCTGAATTGTTATATGAGGGAGAGAGTTCAATTTCTATAATCAGTTTTCACATGGATGATTAACGGCTCCTAGGCTTTTTAGTTTTGATCATCATACTTTTTCTGTGGATAGCCATTTGTATCAGTTAATAATTTACTCTCTCTCCTCTCTCTCTTGTTAGTTGAGAGGAACCATCATGAAATTATCCCACTGATGTGGAACTGCTGAGTGATATCTTAACCTTTAATTGGTTATCATTTTTTGATGGTGTGAACTGTGAACTATTGTAAATTCGGTTTACATTGTAATATATTCTAGAATCTTGCCTGTTGATCAGACATATATAGACATTGTTGTATGATGTGAATGCAGTGCATCTCTGTCACTGCTGGAGATTGCCGAAATTGCTAAATTCCACTTTTAGACATCATTTAGAAATTGTATAACAAAATCTTTTGTTTTATGTGCATATAACATACTTTTTCTTTACCATGAATGCCTGAAATCTTAAGTACATTCTATAAATAAGCATTGCATGTAGTTTACTTGTTTCTTTTTGTGTTGTGTTACTCAAGTCTTTGTTTTGTCTGCAGATAAAGGCTTTACTTTCAACTTTTACAACTTTTCCTGGTTGATTTCATGTCTGAGCTCGACGTCCAGATTCCAACTGCTTTTGGTATGTTCTACACCTCCTAGTATGCAACTTTGAAAATTTTGTTTTCACACAGGCTAATGTTTTTATTGTTCCTTCAATTTATATGAACATAGACCCCTTTGCTGAGGCAAATGCTGATGATTCTGGTGCTGGGTCAAAAGAGTATGTGCATGTCCGCATACAACAGCGAAACGGTAGGAAGAGTTTGACCACTGTACAGGGACTAAAGAAAGAATTCAGCTACAACAAGATATTGAAGGATCTTAAAAAGGAATTTTGCTGTAATGGTACTGTGGTCCAGGACCCTGAGCTGGGCCAGGTAATTTTATGTCAATTTTGAGAAAATTCTTGTTGCATTTCTCATAAATTAGAAAAGAAAATAAATGTTCCTCGTACTCTTACATTGCTTTGAATTTTTTGTTTTTGCCTAGTTGGTTCTCACATAATTATGTATTCAGGTCATTCAACTTCAAGGTGATCAGCGGAAGAATGTGTCCAATTTCCTGGTACAGGTAAAGATTGAGCTTACTTAGCTTGGGTTTTTTCTTACTTTTTTAGAATTGTCACCTTTGAAAATTTGCGAAAGAATCATGAGCTTATGAATTTCGAGTTCTTAATTCTGATTACATCATTGTTGTTTCTGCAGGCTGGTATTGTGAAGAAGGAGCATATTAAGATTCATGGTTTTTGAGTGCTCGGGCATTGGAAGATTATTAGTATTAACTTCAAAGTGCTATATTCACCTGGTGTGGTGGAATTTAGGATAACATCTTTGGATGGGTTATTGTCCTGATTTCACATATGTTGAGAACATTTGCATATTTGACTTCTATGCTCTAATAAATTTGGGATTCGTGCGAATTCTCTTTAATCATTCTGTTCGACGTCGGTGAGTTTTGTTTGTTGTCATGCTGTTCCAATTAATTATCTGCTCTAACTTCATTCGGGACGTTTTGAAGCGCTAAACGTGCTTTTTTCTAAGCGAGGTTTTAGATTATTAATCTGGATAATAACCCTAATGCTGCATTTTTGGGGTTGTGTGCAAAATGCTACGAAGGAAAAGGAAAAACTGTTCTCTTTCTCTCTCACACTCGCTACAAGCAACTGTAGAGTTCCATGTTACGCATTATAGTGACCACACTTTCATGGATTAGAGGCACAAAGACATGATGCTGTCTGCTGTAAGATGCATTACGACGAGATTCATATATGGATTGTGCCAATTCATTTGCCATACTTCGAAAGGGCTGATATCTTGCATAATACTTTGAAATTATATTCGTACCTAAATTGAACTTATTGTTTGGAAAGGAAACGACCAAATATATATCCGTTTTGAAATTTTCTTCACTAAACAGATCAATTGAGCGATTTGAAAAGTGATGACCAAATATATATTCTATTGAAATTATCTTGATAACTAATTTTAGCTTACATCGATAAAGACTACATGAGCAGAAAGTTCTCCTGCAGAAAAAAGTTATGTCGGCGGACGCCACAAATCTATCTTGGAAATGCTCTGTCTAGTTTCAACGCGACAACTAAACAATGTATGAATTAAATAAATCAAAGTCAAATACTACAAAAAAAATGCAAAAAGATTTCATGAAAAGGTAAAAAACCACCACTAAGATAAATAGCAAACTATGACATCTTCTATGTTCGGTCTAAACTCCAAATGATAGTCGCTTAGGAATAGACATTATTAATGTAATTCTTTATGATAATAGTACGAAGAAACAAATTCTCACAATCTACTAATGTTGTTGTTCTTTGCCATCTAAAAATAAACTTATCTGCATTCTTTCTTAAAAGTAATGCATACAACTTTTAAAATATTATAATTGACTTATTTTTGTTAACTTTAGGATAACAAATTTTATCTTAGTAAGTTATTTATTTTAACTTCTTTAAATCTCTAATGCTTAGTTTTCAAAGAGTCGCGCTTTAGCGGAGTGAGAAAAGATAGTGCATTCAATTAGGAGTTTGGAGTAAAATTTTAAGAGGTTCATTTTCATGTGTATTTAGAGGCCGCTTGATTTAGCTGATAAAAAATAATTAATAAATTTAAATGCTAACAAGTACTTTATTGGTTGAATTTGATTTTAAAAAATAACCAGTTACACATTTAAATAAAACTAGTTAGTTGTGATCACAAGGGTTTAATGTTTATTTGAAGCACCTATTTTCAGTACATGTGAAGCAGCCTTCCCGTCGTCCATCATAAGATCTGCAATTAGGATTCATTTACTATAATAGTTGTGTTTTTAAGTGATCCCAGACGTTGATTAAATTTTGACGGATATGATTCATCTAACCAAATGTATAGTTATTTAATATTTTCTCTCACGAAAGGCGAATCACGTGTCTTCGCTGGTGCTCATCATCGGAGTCTCCTTGATCGGATGAATCGATATGTGGAACGTCCATTGATATGAGCCGTTGAACTGCCGATCTTCCTTCCTCAATCAAGGGCACAACATAAAAAATATCGAGTTTGGCAAACTTTGGATGCAAATTAGTCTGAGAGGGAAAACTAAATACTTATATATTTGGCTACATAAATGGTATTCATCTAAATTTAATTAATGTCTAGGATAATTTAAAAATTATAATTATTTAAATAAATTACACGAATCGTCTCCTAACTTTAGGTCAATATTTCAACGGTCTCATACTTCAAATTATAATCGAAATGTTCTCGAATTTTAATTTTTCTGCATATGGAATTTTAGTTGCTTAAGATTCATATCTAAATGTTTTTAATTTTTATTATCTTATCTTTTGCCTATTAGGTCAAGTTACGATTTAGCAGTAAATGCATATAAACAAGTACAAATTCTTCACTATAATTCATATTCTTTTTATTTTTTTAAATAAGTGGTTTTATTTTTTGATGAATTTTGAATTATGTTCAACAACATCTAATCAAGCTATTGATGAACTTGATTCTAATTAGTTCTCTAGGTATCATTAGGCAAATAAAATCACAATGTATTAGAATTGATAAATTAATTTTGTATGCGCCTGAATATAATTAAATATAATGATGATAATTTATAAAATGAAAAAAAAAATTGACAGATATGTCACATTGTCGCACACACTTAGCTCTAGTCAATTCCAATTGTCAAGAATTAATTGATTTGATGGTTAGATGAAAAAAATATAATGATTAAGAATTGCAAAATTAATTTGACAGTATAATATTTTATTATAATAAGAAGTATAAAATGTTAAACCAAAATATTTTAACATAATTTAAAAGCAAAATCTGAATATTATAAATAAAATACTTCTATTGTAGTATAATAATATTATATGATTTAAGAATTGGCATCATGTATTGTTTTGTAATAAGTTAATAGTAATAGTAATTTGACATAGTAACATAATATTTGTAAATTTAGAAAAATGCGCTTGTTACATTTAATGAGAAATTAAATTAATAACATATGGAAACAAATAATCAATATCTAACATTACTGCGTTTAATTAATATTTAACACTACTGCGTTTAATCAATATTATAAAGTTAAAATTTTGTAAACTTAATTTTCTGATAAAACTGCTCCAAAAATTATCTAATTTACCAACCTTAAAAAAATTCTCATGATTTTATATGATTAATATTTAAAAATTTAAAATTTCTCCCAATTTTATAAATTTAATATAAGTATGATATTATATATGCATATTACGATAACAAATGATTATTTCTACAAGCACATTATGCATCTAGCAGTTTAATTGCAATATTTAACATATCGTCGCACATGTTTTTAAAATAATTTAGAATGATATATATATATATATATATATATATATGTATTTTATGCAATATTTATTAAAATTGTACTTATATTTAATGTAACGGAATATTGGACAGTCCGTCTGGGAAAGATGAAGGTTGGATGTGGGTTAAGAGGTTTACTGGGACGAGTCTTAAATTAATGAGTCTGACTACATTTCACTTACAAGAACCAAGAAGTTTTAACCATCAGTGAGAACTAAAATACGGGGGGGGGGGGGGGGGGGGGGGGGGGGGGGGGGGGGGTCAATGAAAATTCAAACAAAAATTATTGTGGATTCAACAAAAATTATTAGGATTTGACAGAACTAAGGTTAGTTTTAGTTCAACTTCTTACTTCCAAATATAATTATGTGTTCTTGGACAAGATTAGTACTAAAATAAATAACTTTTTGGAAAGTCCTCGTGTCGCTTCTCTCTAGGCATCCTTTGTTTTACCCATTTTGAATGCATGTTCACTTTATATCTACAATAGTGGTCATGCTCAGGTTTCAAATTAATTAGATATTCAACAGTCTAGGATTCGATATTTACATATGTGAATTGTTGAAAATCTCATTTAATATATTAGATATTTTGTTCAATCCCAGTGGCCAATCAAATCCTTCTATTTATATCGGGACCAGTGTCCTGCTCTTGCCAAAACACCTCGGGCCATTTCCTGTGCCTGCAATAAACCCCTTGTTGTTTGCTTCCTATCCATCCATGGCCTTCGTCGCCACCTCCTCCCTGCTCTCCAACCCCAAGACCAAACTCCTCGGCCAGCACCACCTCCTGTCGCCACGCCCTCCGCCTCTCCTCCGCCCGTTCGTCCGGCCGCAGCATCAACCTCTCGGTCTCCGTTAGTGCGAACTATGACCTCAACTCATTCGAGTTCAACCCCATTAAGGAGTCCATCGTCTCCCGCGAGATGACTCGCCGTTACATGACGGACATGATCACTCACGTGAAAACCGACATCGTCATCGTCGGCGCCGGTTCCGCCGGCCTCCAACATCAAGGTCGCCATCGTCGAGCAGTCGGTGTCACCCGGAGGCGGCACATGGCTCGGTGGCCAGCTCTTCTCCGCCATGGTCGTTCGCAAGCCCTCCCACCTCTTCCTCGACGAGCTCGGGGTCCCCTACGACGAAGCCGACGACTATGTGGTCATCAAGCATGCCGCGCTGTTCACGTCCACCATCATGAGCCGCCTCCTCGCGCGCCCCAACATGAAGCTCTTCAACGTTATGGCGGCTGAGAACCTCATCGGGAAGGAAGGGTGCGTTGGCCAAATTGTGATGCGAAAATAAGGAGAGAAAAGAAGAGCAAGAGGAAGAGAAAATATTAAGGATTTGTGACAGACCAAAATTGTGTATTATGCCAAAACATACCTACAATAAACTAACAAGATAAAACTAGAAAGATAAGAAAAAGATAATAAACTATCTAACTGAATATGGATCAAAGCAAAATCATATCCAGCGTGGGACATGCATGGGATTAAACCTGTTAACAACCAACTAACAATTTATTTATTTATTAACAGTGCCTTGGTCAGTATATCAGTCAACTGATCATTGGTGTCAATATTATTAACATGCACCTTCTTCTTTTCAGCATAATCTCGTATAAAATGAAAATAGGTGTCAATATGTTTGCTTCTATCATGATGTATTGGATTCTTACTGAGCTTTGTTGTCAATCAACAGCTTCACCCGTGGTGCTCTCTTCCCTATCAATTTCCCAAGAAGACGATTGAGCCACATTCCTTGACATGTTGCCTCTGCTGCTGCTATTTCGCATGATGAAAGTGCTACTACTTTCTGTTTCTATGACGTCCAGCTGATCAAGGTCGAGCCCAAAAAGAAAATGAACCCGTTGGTGCTCTTCTTGTCATCTATGACTCCGACATGATCACTACACTGAACCCCACCAATTTAGACTCATCATTGTTCTTGTCAAGTATTGAAAAGTTTGTTTCACAGTTGCCCAGTGTTTGATCATAGGAGCCTCCATGTACCCGCTCACAATCCCGACTGAATACGCTAGATTAGGTCGTGTATTGATGAGATAACGCAAACTTTCAACTAACCTGCGATACCTTGTTGCATCCAAAATATCACCTTCTCCCCTCTTACTGAGCTTAAGTCGATTCTCCATTGGAGTGTGACACGAATTACACCCAGCCATCCTTGCTTTTTCTAATACCTTAGCAGCAAATGCACTCTGACAAATGGTAATTTCACCTTTCTTTTGGTAGACTTCAACTCCCAAAAATAGTAGCTCAGCAAATCAAGATCACTCATGCTGAATTTTTCTTTCATCTCATCCTTGAATACCACAATATTTTCCTTACTAGGCCTGGTGATGATGAGATCATCGACATACGCTCCAACTAACAAGTAACTTTGGTCTGAGCCATGTCTATACACAGTGTGCTCTAGTGGATTCTTTATGAATCCCAGCCCAAGTAGCTCCTTCTCCAACTTGGCATTTCAAGCTCGTGGAAACTCATATAGAGTCTTCTTCAACTTTAACACCTTATCGTGATTTCTCTCGTCGACAAAGCCACGAGGTTGCTGCACATACACATCTTCTGTCAGTTCTGCCAACCACCGTGAGCAGCTAACGTGAGCAGCAGCCGCACAATCTCCATTCGCGTCATTGGCGCAAATACTTTGACGAAGTCTACACCTTGAAGTTGTGCATACCCCTTTGTGCGAGACGGGCTTTGTGCTTGACAATGTTTCTTGCTGGGTCCTTCTTCACTTTAAAGATCCACTTTAGGACAATCGCCTTGTGTCCTGGTGGGAGCGTAGCAGGCTCCCATGTCTTGTTGTCGTGAATAGATTTCATTTTGGCCTCCATTGCTTTTCGCCATGCGTGTTTGTCCAGAGCATCTTTTACACTTGATGGTTCCTCAACTGCAAGTAGGCACATGTCGCTGTAGTCATACTTAGTTATCTCCTCGGTAATGTTGAGCAGATCTTGCAACTTTCGATATCGCTGCGGTGCTCCCTCAGAGTCGTGCCATCAGTAGATGGTGTCATAAATAGGGGTGTTCATGAGTCGGGTCAAACCCGACCCCGACCCGACCTGCCCGATTTTGATCGGGTCGGATCGGGTTGGGTTGGTCCTCTTTGGGAGGATAGATCCGATCCAACCCGACCCGCCCGACTCGGTTCGGATCGGGTTACTCGACCACCATTTTTCCTTTTTTTTAAAATTTTTTTCTTACCTTTTTCTATTATTTAATATAAAAATATAATATAATATTTATTTTAAAAGCATTAAATAATTTGGTAAGAATTTATATAATATTTTACACATTTAAATATTTTATTTTAATATTTTTTATTTTTAGTACAAAATATAGGTTGAAAAATAAAAAAAATTAAAAAAAATAAAAAGGTTGGGTTGGGTAAGTCGGGTCGGAAAATTCTGACCCGAACCGGGATCGGGTTGAGGTCGGGTCGAACGCCGACCACGAACCCGACCCGACCCAAACTGGTTTGGGTCGGGTCGGGTCATCGGGTTCACGAGTCGACCCGCCCCGCCGAACACCCCTAGTCACAAAGCCGATTGCTGTAGCTGCTGGTGTAGATGGAGATAGTCTTGGTGCTGATGGAGATTGTGGCTGGAGAGGAGTTCCATCATCACGAGCCACTTCACCCCCGACCATAGTAAATTATTTGACATCGAAAGAGGCTGGTGGAGTAGCATTGGCATTCTCCTCGCTCCAATTCCACATGTGGTGTTCCTCGAACACCACATCGCTTGCGACATGCACATACACCCTATAGCCTTTTATTCCACGTTCGTACCCGAGGAACACCATAGGTTTTGACCTATTTGCGAGCTTATAGATGCTGGGGCCGATGCACTTGACGTGGGAGACACACCTGAATGTTCGAAAGTGTTAGACATTGGGCCTTCGATTGTACTTTCGTATGGCATCTTACCCTCCAAAAGTTTGGTTGGTGCACAGTTGAGAATGTAAATGGCTGTCACCACTACTTCGCCCTAGAAACAGGCTGACATGTTCTTGCTTTTCAGGAGGCAGCGTGCCATGTCCACCACGGTGCGATTTCGACGCTCGACGATGTCATTTTGCTGTGGCGAGTATGGCATGGTTGTGAGATGCTTGATGCTATGTTCGTTGCAGTAGGCTTGGAATTCCAAGAAATTAAACTCGCCCCTTGATCAGATTTGGAAGCCTTGAGTCTCCCACCTTGCTCTGTCTCGGCCAGAGCCTTCACATGCTTAAATGCCTTGAAAGTCTTCACATGTACTTCAAGGGCACCTAAGCTCGCGAAGTAAAGTCTTACATTTTTATATGTGCTTCTTAGGGAACAAAGTCCCTCATCAGAAACTGTGAATAAAATCCTTACTATTATAGTGTGCATATTATTTGAAATAAAGTTCCTCACTATTATAGTGTGCGTATTCCTTGTAATCCCTCATTATTATGATGTGCATGTTTCCAAGGATGTGGCCCAACTAATGATGATGTAATATGACTATCAAACTATGTTAAGATCAAAGATGTTATAAGATAAAGTAAGAATGAAAGTGGAGTTTAACTTCAAAATATTTTATAACAAAGAAAGTTAAAATGACGATGATGAAGTAAAGATGAAAAATAAAATCCTACACTTATATATGTACTTCAAGGAGACCTAAGTGCATCTGTGTATCTACTTTCTAAGGAATAAAGTCTTTCATCATAAAGTGTGTGTATTCCTAAAGATGACTAGGAATAAAACCCCCCACTATTATGATGTGTGTTTCTAAGTATGACATGATATGGAATGAAATTCAAGATGGTATTATGTGATAAAGATGAAAGATTGTTGTGAGAAATCAATGCAGATATGAGAAATAGTCAATATTTGCACACTAGATATAGGTACGTGGAGATCAGATTTCCTTTTGTAGAAATATAAATAAGTTTTAAATTTATAATCACAATTACACTTCTCAAGTTGCAAGTATACAATCGTCGTCGATGTACAGATTATGGTCAAACCAAAGAGAGAGAAGTTATATTTATTTATAGACTTATGTAACAATGAAAGAAGAAAATATGATTTTGATAATAAGAGAAGTAAGGGTGTATTTTTATATTTTTATATTTGTTTATTGTTTTCATATTTAACTAGAAAACTTGAGAAAAACCAAACCTAAAATAAAGTCTCATTATTCAACAGTGTATAAAATAGAGGCACAATGAATCGTTCTTATGGGTGGGAGGGAGGGGGGGGGGGGGGGGGTTTGCAAACAGATGTTGTTTCTTTTTAAAGCTGCATTCGGATGACGATACTAATAGCGGTACTTCTCATTCTTGTGAAAAGTATCGGTTCTCCTACTCTCGTATTCAAACCGAGCTAGTTCACTAATAAATGATATCAGATTACAAGTCCATAGAAACTCTCTCTCAATTCGTTCTACTTGGAAAAATAGAAACCAATACTAGTGTTCTTCCTCCTCGCAATCATGCTAACCTTTCGGCTCATAGCATATTGTTAACGACATATGCCCCCCTCTCAGAGAAATCATTGCATGAAGAAGAACTTGCAAACAAGATATTCATAAAATAAGCATAAGATCAAATGTCATGAAAGTAAAACATCCGAAATCGAATAAGAACATCAAACCGAGTCCAAACCCATCAAATGATCCCTCAACCTCATGGCTGATTAGTTATACATAGAGATCACAACACAAAACATCATCACCCTAACACTAACCATTGTTCAATAGAGAAAACTAAAAAAATACCAATAGAAAAGAAGTGGGAAAAGTAGAAAATGCAGCAAGCAACACTAAGATTAGAGCTCCAACTTCTCCTCTGTCTTCTTCCTCTTCAAAGTGGCTTCTCCTTTTCTTGCAGGTTGGCCTCCTTGATGCCTCCAGTGCTTCACATTGTCTCTTGATGATTGCTGGCCAACCACCCTCTTCTTTGAAACATTCTTTTTCTTTTTTATATCCTCTCATCACTTTTGTCCACCAATGGATTTTTGACACTTTTCTCTTGTATAACATCTGCTTTTTGCTCAGTCATCTGATGCACGATAGTTGTCCATCTTGGTACACAACTTTTTGTCTTTGATTCCTCTCTCTTTCTTTCATTAGGCAGGTGGATGTATGACACCTGTCCTAGTGCCTTCATCAATTTATGTAAAATCTGTCTTGATTCCCTGTGCGCATTAGATGACAACTAACATTTTGCCTTTTCTGCTAGCTATGTCATGAAGAAACTCTTAGGATATACATGACAATGAAAGTGAAATAAAAAGATAAATTATGTCATGAACGTTTATAAATGATATGAATGTATATTTCTATTGTATGACACTTGCAGATGATGGGTTTGAAGTAAATATGTATAACATGATGTTTTTGTTTCATGAATATTTTATTAAGAATGAATGTAAGTATGATGTAATGTCAAGTAAAATTCATGATATAGTTCATGGTATGCATGTTCTTATTGTTATTATGATAATGACACATTGTATTATACGATAGGATAACATGACATGCATGATACTTACATGCTCTAATTGAAAAATCCTGCACTCTAGATCCGTGTAGGTGACTAAGATTAATTGATAGATGACAGTTCAAGCTCATAACGAAGTATTGTACATGCTTAAGTCTAATAAGTTATAATTGAACATGAATTTTTTAAGCATGAAGGTCTTATTAATTGAGAGGATGCCATATATTTATTATAAAGTTTTAATTTAGCATCAATTTTAGTAAAATGTTAAAGTCTTGCCGTTGATCGAAGTATGACGAACGAGGCTAACGGTGCGAAATTGTCGATCAAAATTTTTAAAGTGAATTTTGGATCGTTACAAACACTAACAAAGTAATTTTGTGTTTGGCTTTACGATGTTCCAATAGTCTATCCAGTGCATCCTCTGACTGGAATATGCTTTGACACAACTCCATGTTGCCGAATCAGTGGAAATTACTTATCTGGATGTCGTTAGCAGAAGAAAATTTATGTTTTTACTCCGACACTTTGATGCTATGATGTTTTAGTTGCAGAACGGAACTCAAAGAACATTTAATGCCCTCTCCAGGTAGCCAATTCCCAGAACAAAGCATCAAAGATGCTCCAAATTTGCTGCCACTTCCATGATTTTAGGAATGAGAGACCAATGACTTGATCAGCTACCAGAAGGATGATTATTGCAATCATCGTAAACTTTTTAGATGTCTTCTGAAGATTCCTTGCAGTTCCGAGTCCATTCAGATTACATGTGATTCAAGGCATTCTTAACCTGTATATGTCCAGATTAATACGACTAACATGAATTATACGTTTTGGCGCCTCAGTGTGCACTAAAAAGGACACTTTATTGTTGTGTCAAAGCAATCTGTAGTATTAATACTCGGGATGAAATTCTAGAAGCTTTCGGAGCAGAGGATTAAAATCCTATCACCATCCGTTTTATCACAAAAAATATACAGACAGTCATGCCTATTAGCTCCTTTCTACGTTTCCTCATATTTGTAACGAATCTCGAAATATGCTGAATGCCATGTTCTGAGAGGTCAAACACAAACCTGATACTCGATATTGATCGAGCTGGTCCCTTTGCCACAGTATTTGTGACAGGTGACTTGCCTTTACATCTCTTTCTAGTCTAGAAGAAGATGCTCGGCTGCCCTCCCTCGTTCACAAACCGTTCAAGTGGCCCTTGAGGGTCATCTCACAAGATAAAAATATCTCTATGGAGAAAATTTTTTTTTTCCCGAATGACAAAAGTACTAGAGACATTACAACCGACGTCCCTTTCACTAAAGATCTTGTGTCAGTGCGAAGCAAATTGTTCCATATCCAACAGTGTCCACTTGCTGCATATGAAGGACGCTCAAGAAAAGTGAGAAAAAAGGAAGAAGAAGATGCAGATAACAAATATGTGGATCCCCTTTTATTGCTTCTATTTCTCTGATTTGTTCGATACAATAAACGTTCTTATTTTTAGTGCATAAAAGTTAGTGTCACTTTTTTTTCACTCTATTGTTCATAGCTAATTAATTGCATGCTTTTTTTTTTGCTAATTTCCTTCAAAGTCCAAAGTGGTGGACCTTAAAGTTGTGATGCACCAAGACGGCCACAATGATAGCAGGGCCTCTTCCATAATCAGAATATGGCATGAATAATTTAGCAGAAAATATATGCATCATTGTCTTTTCTTGTGCCCACCTGATCAAATATCTCAATGAAAGAATCAAAGCAACTGGACTACTATACATAAAGTTTTTTAACTTAAAATTTCACAAAAACAATCATAAAAATAAGTACAAAATACCACCATTATTAATTTAGAGTGATGGACAGGCAATTGGAGACCTAATACCTTGCAAGGTTGGATTTTTTTAAGGCACTAAAGCAGGATTTGTTGATATTTAAGAGAGTTAATGAGTGTGAAGATTATACAAGTACTAATTTTTCTTATATATATTTTATATTTATATTATTAGATTCAATCTTTATTCTCGACCTTGATGACTACTGGGTATTGTATCATACTTATGTCAACATTAGTATGCAGTATGCACAAGATCAACACCATTACTATGCATGTGATCAACTAACTACCAGCATGAACCAATCAAGCCATAAATAATATCCTAGATATTTCTTTTTTGGCCAAAATATCCTAGATATTTTGTTCAATCCCAGTGGCCAACCAAATCCTTCTATTTATATCTGGACCAGTGTCCAGCTCTTGCCAAAACACCTCGGGGCACTTCCTGTGCCTGCAATAAACCTCTTGTTGTTTGCTTCCTATCCATCCATGGCATCCATCGCCACCTCCTCCCTGCTCTCCAACCCCAAGACTAAACTCCTCCGCCAGCACCACCTCCTGCCGCACTCCATCAATGGCCTCAACCACGCCCTCCGCCTCTCCTCTGCCCGCTCGTCCGGCCGCAGCATCAACCTCTCGGTCTCCGCCAGCGCGAACTACGACCTTAACTCGTTCGAGTTCAACCCCATCAAGGAGTCCATCGTCTCCCGCGAGATGACCCGCCGCTACATGACCGACATGATCACTCACGCGGAAACCGATGTCGTCATCGTCGGCGCCGGCTCCGCCGGCCTCTCCTGTGCCTACGAGCTGTCAAAGGACCCCAACATCAAGGTCGCCATTGTCGAGCAGTCAGTGTCACCCGGAGGCGGCGCGTGGCTCGGCGGCCAGCTCTTCTCCGCTATGGTCGTCCGCAAGCCCGCCCACCTCTTCCTGGACGAGCTCGGGGTCCCCTACGACGAAGCCGACGACTACGTGGTCATCAAGCACGCCGCGCTGTTCACGTCCACCATCATGAGCCGCCTCCTCGCGCGCCCCAACGTGAAGCTCTTCAACGCTGTGGCGGCTGAGGACCTCATCGTGAAGGAAGGGCGCGTCGCCGGAGTTGTGACCAACTGGGCGCTCGTGGCGCAGAACCATGACACACAGTCGTGCATGGACCCGAACGTGATGGAGGCCAAGGTGGTGGTGAGCTCCTGCGGCCACGACGGGCCGTTCGGGGCGACGGGCGTGAAGCGGCTCAAGAGCATCGGCATGGTCGACTCTGTGCCAGGGATGAAGGCGCTTGACATGAACACTGCCGAGGACGCCATCGTCCGCCTCACTAGGGAGGTCGTGCCCGGGATGATCGTGACCGGCATGGAGGTCGCCGAGATCGACGGCGCCCCAAGAATGGTATTCACACTTCTTTAATTTCTGTCCTCTTGTACATTTTTTTTAATTTTTGTTACCTCAATCTAATTTATGGGCCTACAACTTGTTAAAATAAATTAGAGTTTCTCTTCTGAAAAAAATGATATTAAAACAATACTTATGCATCTTAAAAGTACGAACTTGAGGATTTTTGTAGCACATGAAACAAAAAATGTAGTTATTATTATTTTTACTTATTTGATTGGTTATCCCAATAAAAAGTTAAATAGATGAAGCACTGCTAACTTTCTCACATTTGTTATCAAGCATTTGCTATGTTTGAGTTCTACGCTAATTTTAAAGCACTGCAGGGGCCAACATTCGGAGCTATGATGATATCCGGTCAGAAGGCAGCACAGCTGGCGCTGAAAGCACTTGGCCGGCCCAACATTATCGACGGCACCGGTGGCGCCGCCGCCCCGAAGTACGACCTCAATGCCTTCCGGTTCAACCCCATCAAGGAGTCCATCGTCTCCCGTGAGATGACCCGCCGCTACATGACCGACATGATCACCC
The DNA here is from genome assembly GCA_030549335.1 of Pontederia crassipes. Lineage (NCBI taxonomy): Eukaryota > Viridiplantae > Streptophyta > Magnoliopsida > Commelinales > Pontederiaceae > Pontederia > Pontederia crassipes. The sequence goes on along the minus strand of CM060189.1, from coordinate 24,233,465 downwards.
ACGCGGACACCGACGTAGTTATAGTCGGCGCCGGTTCTGCGGGCCTCTCCTGCGCCTACGAGCTGTCCAAGGACCCCAACGTCAACGTTGCCATCGTCGAGCAGTCCGTGTCCCCAGGAGGCGGCGCGTGGCTCGGCGGCCAGCTTTTCTCCGCTATGGTCGTCCGCAAGCCCGCTCACTACTTCCTGGACGAGCTCGACATCGCCTACGACGAGGCAGACGACTACGTGGTCATCAAGCACGCCGCACTGTTCACGTCTGTCATCATGAGCCGCGTCCTCGCTCGGCCGAACGTCAAGTTGTTCAACGCGGTGGCTGCGGAGGACCTCATTGTAAAGGGCGGCCGCGTCGCCGGTGTCGTGACCAACTGGGCGCTCGTTGCGCAGAACCATGATACACAGTCGTGCATGGATCCGAACGTCATGGAGGCCAAGGTGGTGGTAAGTTCCTGCGGCCACGACGGGCCGTTCGGGGCCACAGGAGTGAAGCGGCTCAAGAGCATCGGCATGGTTGACTCCGTGCCCGGGATGAAGGCTCTCGACATGAACACGGCCGAGGATGCCATCGTCCGCCTTACAAGGGAGGTCGTGCCTGGAATGATCGTGACCGGAATGGAGGTTGCCGAGATTGATGGTGCCCCACGAATGGTAAATGCTTTGGCCTTCTTCTTCCAACCTTTCTCACGTATATTGTTTTGCTAGGTTCTGATCAGCACATTTTGGTTTTTGGCACTGCAGGGACCGACATTTGGAGCTATGATGATGTCAGGACAGAAAGCAGCACATCTTGCAATGAAGGCTCTGGGGCGGCCAAACGCCTTGGACAGCACTGGCGCAGGGACACTGCAGCCTGAGCTCTTGATTGCATCAAACGATGGAGATGTAGTTGACGCGTAGAGTTGATCGGCTCTTCTCTGTTTTTTTGTTTTAGTTATCAATTTCACCAATGGTCGGATTTCATCACATTGTTGGAAGGGGGTGAAGAATTTAAGGATTTGGAGTTGCAAATGAGAGCACTCTCTTGTACTTTTTATCTCGATTCTTGATGAGAGGGCAGTAAGATGTAAAGTGGAATAATGGAATTGAACTTTGATCGTATTCCTGCTATTGCCTGTTAAATAATGATGGATACATTCTTCCTGGTGTAAGAAAATAAACGAGTTACTTGCTTGCTGGTTACAAGTGTCGATAAAACAGCATCATGGGTACTTGTTTGTTTCAGCTCCAGTATAAAAGACGTAAGCTGATAGATACAATATTACAGGAGGTCTTCTTGTTCTCATAACTCACAAGTGGCTCTGTAATCACTAATCAGGAGATGCATTTACTAGCACTACCAAAGTAATTTTGTGTTTGGCTTTACAATGTTTCAATAGTCTATCCAGTGCACCCTCTGACTGGAATATGCTTTGACGAACTCCATGTTGCCGAATCAGTGGAAATTACTTATCTGGATGTCGTTAGCAGAAGAAAATTTATTTCTTTACTCCCAAACTTTGATGCTATGATGTTTTAGTTGCAGAACGGAACTCAAAGAACATCTAAATGCCCTCTCCAGCTAGCCAATTCCCTGAACAAAGCATCAAAGATGCTCCAAATTTGCTGCCACTTCCATGATTTTAGCAATGAGAGACCAATGACATGATCAGCCACCAGAAGGATGATTATTGCAATCATCAAACTTTCTAGATATCTTCTGAAGATTCCTTGCAGTTCCGAGTCCATTCAGATTACATGTGATTCAAGGCATTCTTAACCTGTAAATGCATTCCAGGTTAATATGACTAACATGAATTACACGTTTTGGCGCCTCAGTGTGCACTAGAAAGGACACTTTATTGTTGTGTCAAAGCAATCTATAATATCAATACTCGGGCTGAAATTCTAGAAGCTTTCGGAGCAGAGGATTAAAATCCTATCACCATCCGTTGTATCACAAAATATACGAACAGTCATGCCTATCTAATTCTCCTTTCTTCGTTTACCTTCCTGACATTTGTAAGGAATCTCGGAATATGCTGAATGCCATGTTCTGATAGGTCAAACACAAACCTGATTCTGGATATTATCAAGGATGTCTCCTTGGGCCTCAACACTTTCCTGTACAGAAAAAAGTTTGTTGATATGCTTTAAAGTATGTATTTATATTTTAAATTATGAAGAAAATGAGAATACAACAACAAAGTCTTATCCCACTAGGTGACGTCGGCTACATGGATCATACAACGCCATTCCGCTCATTCGTTGATCTATGTTTATGAAATTCGACAGGGTTTTACGCTGGCTGTCGGGGCCTAACACAACCCTTCTCCTTTATCCGGACTTGGGATCAGCTATAAAAGATAGGCGGAGTTTCAAATACATATATTATATCAAAAAACAACCTGAAGGCAGCATCAAGCACGTACTAATTTCTAATGCAATATAGAGCTCCAGCTTTCCTCAAAATAAAATACATAAATGAAACTTTATTTAAAGCCCATATCGATTTTGGATCAATCACAAAATTGTCCTAACCAAGAGTAAACTGTCAGCATTAAAACCTTTATAGAGCTACTAGTCCTATTCAAAATCTAAAGAATTAAGAACCATATGAACTGAATGCCTACACATACAAGAATATGGGCTACATGGCGTTGACCACTCTCCGCTGCAAGTTGTGCAGGTGTAAATCCACTTTTATCCTTCACTGAAAGTTCTGCTTTATTGCCTACATGCACAAGCACAGTACATGAGAATAAAATAAAAAAAATCTATCACGAAAACGGACCTAAACCGTTAGCGATCATGCTCGGAATTCAAATTAATTTAATATTCAACAGTCTCGGATTCAATATTTAGATATGCGAATTGTTGAAAATCTCATTTAATATAGTCGGATGTGTGGTCTAGAATGAGTCGTAGGGCGAGAATTAAAAAAAAAAACTAATCTTTTAAAAACGTTCTATTGTTAAAAAAGGCTTATTCTTATGTGTATAACTAAAGCACTCGCAAAGGCATATTCTCTTGAAGATTTGAAATTTTTTACGATGATCTAAGATATTACTTCCGCTGCAAAAGAATATTGATATATCGAGCTGGTCCCTTTGCCACAGTACTTGTGACAGGTGCCTTTACATCTCTTTCTAGCTTAGAAGAAGATGCTCGGCTGCCCTCCCTCATTCACGAACCGTTCAAGTGGCCCCCTGAGGGCCATTTCACGAGATAAAAATATCTCTATGGAGAGGTAAAGGTATTTTTTTCTCCTGAATTACTAAAGGAATGACAAAAGTACCTGAGACATCACAACTGACGTCCCTTTACTAAAGATCTTGTATCAGCGCGAAGCAAATTGTTCCATATCCAACAGTGTCCACTTGTGCACAAGCTGCATATGAGGGACGCTCAGGAAAAGAGCTGAGCAAAAAAGGAAGAAGAAGATGCAGATAACAAATATGTGGATCCCCTTTTATTGCTTCTGTTTCTCTGATTAGTTCGATACAATAAATGTTCTTATTTTTAGTGTGTAGAAGTTAGTGTTGTTTCTTTTTTTACTCTATTGTTCATAGCTAATTAATTGCATGCCTTTTTTTTTGCTAATTTCCTTCAAAGTCCAAAGTGGTGGACCTTAAAGTTGTGATGCACCAAGACGGCCACAATGATAGCTAGCAATATGGTAGCAGGACCTCTTCCATAATCAGAATATGACATGAATAATTTAGCAGAAAATATATGCATCATTGTCTTTCTCTTGTGCCCGCCTGATCAAATATCTCAATGATAGAATCAAAGCACTCGACTAATATACATGAAAACTTGAAATTTCACAAAAAATCATAAATATAAGTACAAAATACCACCATTGCAATCGGAGACCTAATACCTTGCAAGGTTGGATTTTTTTTTAAAGAACTAAAGCAGGATTTGTTGATATTTAAGAGAGTTAATGAGTGTGAAGATTATACAAGTAGTATGCTTTTATATATATATATATATATATATATATATATATATATATATATATATTATTAGATTCAATCCTTATTCTCGACCTTGATCACTACTGGGTATTGTATCATATTTATGTCAACATTAGTATGCACAAGATCAACACCATTACTTTGCATGTGATCAACTAACTACCAACATGAATCAATCAAGACATAAATAATATCCTAGACATTTTGTTCAATCCTAGTAGCCAACCAGTGTTTGGCTCTTGCCAAAACACCTCGGTCCATTTCCTGTGCATGCAATAAACTCCTTGTTCTTGAAGATCTGGTGACAGACGGATGAGAGAAATAAAAACATCTCAAAAGTTCGGTTTTGAAGAACTAGTGGCATATGTATTAAGTGTTGATGAAGATATTGAATTACCTGATTCTTCCTTAAGTTATTCGAAGTTCTTATTGCAATAAGCAATTAATAACAATGTAGGAGGAGATGAAATCATTACAGAAGAATGACATTTGGAAACTTGTAAAACAATTAGTGAATAAGAAGATTACTAGCTGCAAGTGGGTGTTTAAGAAGAAGAAATCAATAATGAAGATATAAAGTACAAAGCAAAAGCAAGATTAACGGTGAAAAGCTACAGTGAAGTGGAAGATGTTGATTTTCATGATATGTTCTCTCGTACTTCTATTCATACTTTACTTTCTATAGAATCTTGAACTTGAGCAGTTAGATGTTAAGACTGCATTCTTACATGACGATTAAGAAGAGGATATATATATATATATATATATATATATATATATATATATATATATAGCCAAAGGGCTTTCATGTTGAAGGTAGAGAAGGTCCTGAAAAAGTCTTTGTATGGACTTAAACAATCTCCTCTACAGTGGTATAAAAGGTTTGATTCATTCAGGTTGAGTATTGATTTTGCAAAAAAACAAGTATGATAGTTTTGTTTGCTTGAGTTAACTTGCTGATGATTCATCTATTTGTTACTTTATGTTGATCATATGTTAATTACAGAAAAAGACATGAAATTAATATTTTGAAAAATAAGTTAAATTTTAAATTTGAGATGAAGAATTTTGGAGCAGTAAAAAATATTTTGGGAATAAAATTTTTCAGAAATAAAAGCGTAGAAGACTATTTCTCTCTTATATTGAGAAAGTCTTTGAAGCATTTTGGAATGCAAAATGCAAAGGCTATTGGTACACCGATTGTTGCACACTTTAAACTCTCAGCTTCATGTCCATCACAATCTGATGAAGATAAAATGTATGTGTCAAAAGTTTTTTACTTTAGTGCAGTTTGTAGCATTATGTATGTAATGGTTTGCACATGTTCATATATATCTCATGCTAGTGTTATTAGTAGATATATGTCTAATCCAGGATTAAGTGGATACTAAAGTATTTAAGAAATACTTTTGAAGTATGCTTGAAATTTGGTAGATTGATTAACTGAGGTATTTTGCAGGAGATCTTGATAAAAGGTTCCTAACTGGTTATGTGAGTTGTGCTACGAATTGGAAAGCTATTTTGTAGGATACAATAATATTATCCATCACTGAATCACTGAAGCTATAAAGGAAGCTATCTGATTGAAAGGATTAATTGGGGAGTTTACTATGAAGTAGGAAGTTACTATTATATACTGTGATAGTCACAGCGCAATACATCTTACAAAAGATCAAATGCATAATGAAAGGACAAAGTATATTGATGTGAGATGTCATTTTGTTCGTGTTATTGTGGAAAAGCAAGATGTTCAAGTTCAAAATATTAGCACTTATGACAGGTCGACAGATATGATGACAAAAAACTTATATGTTATCAAGTTCAAATATTGTTCAGACTTGCCAAGCATTCTGCAAAGATGAAGCTAGGCCCATATGAGCCATTTGGCAAAGGAGAGAATTTTAAGCACTTTTTTGGAATTTTGTAAAAATCAAGTCAAGGGTGGAGATTTGTTAAAATGCCTTCAATTATGTGTCGTGTATACAAAATTATGAAAAAATGAGAAGAAAAATTGAGGATATGTGGTTGAAGTGGAGCCCATAGCTCGCCATTGATTCTCATGTGGGATGCGGAGGGAGAAGCCTCTCGCGGTATGAAATTTATGTATGAGGGTTAGGGTTTTATCATGTATTCTCTTTTGTTCATAATGAATTTCTTTTGACGACGGCCTCTCGTGGATGTTTCTCTCTTGTTCACATTGATCACGAGAGTTTTATCACGTTAAATTACTATGTTAATTTTCTCTTATATTTCTCTACTTCATTGTCTTGATTATTCATCGATCATTAGTGCAATATTCCCAACAAATTGGTATCAGTGTCGAGTTTTTTTCTCCGAAGATGACTACAATGAAGTTTGACATTGAGAAATTCAATGGGAACACAACTTTCAGTTTGTGATAATTTCGGATGCTTGCCATCCTGATTCAAAATGGGTTGAAGAAGGCACTGTCGAGTCTAAAGCCTGACGCTATGGAGACTTCCGTCTAGGAGAGACTTGATGAGAGAGCCATGTTTGCCATCCAGTTGTGCCTGACAAATGACGTTCTTCAAGAGGTTCTCACGGAGAAGACGACGACTGATCTCTGGACGAAGTTGGAAACTCTCTATTTGACAAAACCCTAACGAATCGACTTGTATTTAAGCAATGACTATAACCTTTCGTATGGCTAAAGGTACGCCGATCAAATCGCACATCAGTGAGTTTGTCGCCCTAATCAATGATTTGAAAAATGTAGATGGCAAGGTTGATGATGAAGATCGTACATTATTACTTCTGTGTTCTCTGCCATATTCATATAAGACCTTTAAATAAACTATGATTTATGGTAGGGACAAATTGACTTTTGAAGATGTTAAAGGCAGACTTTTCAGCAAAAAAAAAATTGGATAATTAATTAGGAACCAATATCAAATTTGATGATCAAACCTCAGGTCTGATCGCAAGAGGTAGACATCAGGAGAGAAATCAAAATCAAGACAAATCTAGATCCAAGTACTACAACAACAACAACAACAAAGCCTTATCCCACTAGGTGGGGTCGACTATATGGATCATACGATGCCATTCCGCTTTATTAATAACCAAACCTTTCGGTATATTATTCACCAATAGATCTTGCTCTATTAGTTCGCCAAGTGTCCGCCTTGGCCTCCCTCTCCCTCTTTTAATCGGACTCCAGATTATTTGATCTACTCTTCTTACTGGCGCATCTAATGGTCTTCTCTGAACATGACCAAACCATCTCAAACGATTCTCTACCATTTTCTCACTAATAGGAGCCACTCCGACTCATTCACGTATATGGTCATTCCTAATCTTATCTAATCTTGTATGACCACACATCCATCTCAACATCCTCATTTCGGCTACCCTCACTTTACGTTCATGTTGTCCCTTCATAGCCCAAATCTAAATCCAAGTAGAAGAACAAAAATAAAGTATGAAATTATTGTAAAAAAGGGTCATATCAAAGCAGAGTGTTACAAATTACAGAACAAGAATAAAATGATTAATGAGAGCAATGAAAAGGGATGTTGCAAATGTCAGCATAGCCGAGAGTGAGAATGAAGATATTCTGTTGGTAACGACATTAAACAAATTCAGATCATCAAGTGAATAGATTCTCGATTTTGGATGCTCATAACATACGTGTCTCAGTCGAGATTGGTTCTCTACGTACAAATATATTGAATGTGGAGTTATTCTTATGAGCAACAATGCTGCATTTAAGACTATTGGTATTAGGTCCATTCAAATTAAGATGCATGATGGAATTATTAGAACATTACCTAGAGTCAGACATGTTCCTAATTTGAAGAAGAATCTCATTTCGCTCGAGATATTAGACTCAAATGGTTGCAAAATTGTCAAGTCTAATGGAATGAAAATTTCTCATGGTACTTTTGTGCTGATTATTCATGTTCATGTCCATGTTCATTATTCATGTTCATCACTTGTGTTCGTTATTTGTATTCATCGTTGTTCATGTTCTCAAGGACAAAGTCTTTTGGCCATTCATGTTCTTTCATCTTTGTCCATAACTTGGAAGAGTTCTTCTGTTTCAGAGAATACCGTTGCAGACACACAAGTGTGTACTATCTAGACTATAGTGGCCCCATCGGGCAAGATGACCTCGCGCAAGACGGAAATATCTGTAGGGAAAAACTCCCATCTAGATAGACAAATGGTAATCCTCCATCATTCACGAGTCTCTCTTTTAACCACATGGATTGATCAAGGCTATAACGAGCAAAGGTGGCTGCTGATCATTCTTAAGTTCATGTCATTTGGTATCAATCAATTAGACAAAAACATTTAGTTGAAAGTTGTATTCTTTCTGTCCACGTATCGGCCGCTATAAAGTCAAGCGGTCATTCACTTTAAGCCCATTCAACGTTCATCCAAAAAAGGAGCGGACACCCATTTATCAGTGTCCAAAGGGAGCGGTTGACCGTTATGTGTTCATTCTTTATTCATTTCAAGATCATATTCTATCGGTTGGCCGAGAGAGATTCGCTCGTCCATTTTCACATGAGTAATCTTTAGGACTTTCGATCATGAGTTTCGATCGACCGAAACTGGACTGGTCATCCGTTGTCAACAGCGTCGTCTTCTTCCTCGATCAATCAGACTTCTCTGTTGAATGTCGAAAGTCTTTCGATGCGGTAATCCAAATCGGTCGTACGAAATTTTTTGGTCGACCAACTGGTTTATCATCGCTATTAGCGAGTCTCGATATTTTCTTGTTTGGTCATCCGAAAGGATTTCGGACTTCCGTCCTGGTCTATATCGGTCGATTGATCGAGTTTTGATCGTATGATATAACTGTCTCTATACTCCTGTCAAGATGAATCGGGCGTCCGAAAGGATTATCGTTCGCTTCAATTCGACAGAGTCTAGGTCATTGCGGAATCCTCACGCTTTCAATAAGTTTTTCAATCCAATCATAAATCTGACGCTAATTAATAAAGTGCCTAACACATAACATGATTCTGAAACGTATATAACCATAAATATCATTCTAAACATATCATTTATATCGTTCCTTTCATATATCGTAACTTGTCAAGTTTTCATATCATCAAGCATAAAATGATTTCCAAGCTATCTTAATACCGGTCAGCATAAACTATCAACTTAGAGACATAAAGCAAAACATCTAGTAACTATCTGAGTTGTACTCTAACAGATTTAATCATTCATCACATAACAAGTCATAGTATCATATAATATCATTCGGTCATGCTTATGAAATTCAAGAAAATAAACAGATCCATGTATCTACAATTCATAAGACTTGATTTATCCCTTACTAGCATGAACCTTAACCATGAATCGGTTCTTAAAGCATGCAAAATTTCTCTGGAATTAACTCATGACCCAGATCCTTGAAACACACCTTTTTGACATCGCTATTAGGTTCTTCATTGGATTGGTGTTAGCTCTCCCTCTTGTGTCGCCTTCGCTTGAAAGACTTGTTGGAATCATGCCTCTGTCCTCTAGTCGAAGCTGAGAAGAGAGCACGGATGAAGAAGAGAAAAATGGAGACAATGAGACGATGGAAAGAAGGAGGAAGAGAATAGAATAACTTTTAAGTGGGGTTTTCATGATCTTTGGTATCCCCTTGATCATGGTGGAGGAGGTTACAAGATCTAAAAATTATGGTGGTGGAAGTTGAGATTCCGGCGATTTTTTGCCCATTGCACTTCCGGGCACTCAAAAGTATTTCGATCGTGAGGTAGTACATCGATTGAAGTCATCGATCGATCGTGATATCGGGCGCCCATTTTGAGTTTTTGGTCGCCTGAAAATCTGATGTTGGCAAAATTATAAAGTTTTAAATTTTTCGAAAAATCGGTGTGTTACACAAAACATGCAAAAAAATTTTCCAACTCAAATGCATGGAAATCCTCGCTATATTTCTGTTGCCTCGAAAAAGCCTTCCACATCATAGTCTGAAACTATTTCTTAACAATTGGCTTCCCACTTCCGTCCTTCCAACTATCAGATGAATCATGCAGTACAGTTTAAACAATACGATTAGATATATTACTTGAATTGCAAGTTAATCTCTAGTCCATAAATTAATTTTGAGCTGCATGCACTAAAGAACATATATGTATGAAGAAATGGGCACCTTAAGTCCTTCATCTTGTTTCTGCTCAAAACCTGGGGAATAAGCTTGAGTACAAGTGTGTGGAGTTGGGAAGAGGAAATGTTGAACAGAGAAGATAGATTGTCATCCCTTTCTCAGCTTTAGCTGCGGTCTAACAATTCATATCTGCTGATCAAGTCACGACATCCGGAATGCCTTCAATGAGCAAGAACTCACTGATAATGTAACGCCCCCAAATCGATCCCGCCACGTGGCGAAGACCAACTTGAAGACGCTATGAAATGCTATGACTTTGACTATCATCTTGACCGTATCTCAGTCAAGAACCGAGACACGTCAGCGGAAGAATAATAAAATAAAAGAAGATAATATAAACAAGTGGAAGTCTAGTAAATGTTTACATTAGCTCTAAAAGATATAATGGAGTTCTACATCATGAATAACTAATTGCTGAAGGAAAAAAAACTAATAAATCTTGTGGTTCATGTGCTTTCTTGCCACCAGAGCTTCGTCACCACACACCTACTCCATCTCATCACTGACTTAATCCTGTGAAAATCATTCACAGGGGAGTAGATTCTCCCGTAAGCTTTACAGCATAGTGGGGAACTATATGATATACAAATAACATGAATAGAATAATCAGAGGAAAAAAGTCATGCTTAACTTGAACGTGAAAAGGATAACATGCCAGCATCATAAATCATAATGAGAGATGAATAAGAAGATATCATAAATCTGTAGAATCAAATGATGTTTGGTAACTTGAAATCATGAACATGCTTGATAATTCATAACAATAACTTGACTTATCTTAATCTTGCTTGTCAATCTTGGTTCACATTTAGAAATTAGAGTGACTTTAGGTGCCTTTAATTCTTGGGGTATGCCGAGCAAATGATACAGCCTTGTATGGATAAATGAATGATCAAATCATGATCAAGGGAGCGACTCTTATCATGAAACACTTGACTTGGACTGACAATCCATTTATTATCTTTCATCTTAACTTATTAATCACTTTTAGTAACTTGTCATTCTTTGTGCTTCTTATAACAGAGGAAATAAAAATCGATGGAAAATAAACCAGTAAAAGAATTGATCTAAAAAAATCGGGGTGGATCTCAACGAGGGCAGAAAATAGAATCAGTCCTACAAGGGAATGGACTAATTGATAATATGATAAAAATAAATTACTGGGAGTCGGTCGACCGGTTCTGTGGGAACGGTCAACCGATGAGCTTCGGGTCGATCGACCGATCAGCTCCTATCGGTCGATCGGTGGTTTCAAAGGTCGGATGGTGGAATTGGAGGATCGGTCGATCCGTTCTATTGAACGGTCGATCGGTAGGCTAGTGTGGCTCAAGGCTCGATCGAACGATCAGTCGAAGAGGCTATTCGGTCGGTCGATCGATAGGTTTTGTACAAGTCGGTGATGGATCCAATAAATCGGTCGATCGGTTTCTGGCAATGCATACGGGCCGGTCGACTAGTCGACGTCCTGATAGATTTTCAAACTAAAAAATTCCTTAAACCTTCTAGCATAAACTTGTCCTAAACAAGTTTCTACCTCCTAGCAATCAATCAAATAGTAACAGAACTATAGAGATCAAAATCTAAATGAAATTCATCAAGAAATCAAAGCAAACAAGAAATCAAACAGTCAATTCATAACTTTGGGGCTTCTTCTTGTCTTCTTCATTACATAATTTATTTGGGGCAGAATTTGAATCTATTCGAGAGTTATGCAAAGTGATTTCGATTCACCCACCTCTGTTCACGATCAATTCTTGCTTTGATCCGATGCATGCCTATTAATCCCGCCCCTATTTTCTCTAAGCTCTCTCTGCTCTTCCTCTCGATTTCTGCCTGCCAATCGTTCGATGCAGAGGATGACGTGAGGAGATGCAAGGGAATTAGGTTAGGAAGGAGAGGATATTACCTACCCTTTCACCTGGAACGACGAGCGAGAGTTCTGCCTCTGCTCACATGCGAGGGAAGAATGAAGGAAAATAGGAAAAGACCCGTGAGGTTGATGAAAATAAGGATTTATGCCCGATTAGTTTTTATCTCTTTGAGTCCTCTTATAACTAAAGCTCATATAATCAATCTGATAAGATTTCCCCTCCTGGTTTTATGGATTTTATCCTAACTTTGATTGGGATTTGGATAAGTTTTTTTTTTCCTTATCTCCTGCCGGCCGTTCCTAATTTGATTCTCATTTCATTATTTTTTATCTTTGTGTCGGTTATTACAAATAAGATTTGTAAAGCATGCATATTTCTTTGCCTCGAATAATTGACTCTGGCAAGTGCGTTGATGAATGCAACAATAATGGATCAGTTGCACCTAATTATCAATAAATTATTCTTCATATTTTAAAATAAATTCCATTTATAACAATTTTAAATCAATATTTTCAGAACCGAACCGATTATCGAACCTGACTCGTCACCGGATCGTGGTTGAATCGGTCCGATTATAAGAATTATAAAAATATAGTATAAGTTATATGATATAGTACATGAATATTGTACTAATAACTTATTAAAAATATTTAAAAAATAACATTATTTTTAAATACATACTTTTTTTTATTTTAATTTCTATTTAATTATATCATATTCCATCCTCTTTAACCTTCCTTATATTTCTTTCCTTTTTTCATCATTTAGCTTTCCTATTTTTATCATTTTTAATTTTTTTTACAAAATTTTTATTGAACCGAGTTGAATCGGTTCGACCGATTTTTTTCGATTTAATGTCAAACCCAATTTTGACACCTACTCGAACTGAATCACCGATCGATTCGCTGTTGAATCGATTGTCTTATCCGATTTTGACAACATTATTTTAAACTCATTGTGTTTTTCGAAAAAATATTTTATGTCAATTAGGACTGAACTAGCTATCTGTACGTGGTTGAACCTATCAAGCTAACCTGTCCCATTTTAAAAACACCACTATTGGGGATCCGTAAGGCAAGATGTCACGTTATGTATTATGTAATTGTTCTTAAAAGTACAATTATATTAAACAAAAGGGAAAGAATCAATGCGTCTTTGACGATTTAAAATTTCTTTTAGTTTTTATATCTAAACAAGTGTTAATTATCTCATAGAGCTTAATCAATTTTGGACCCCCATATTTGTGGGTCCGAGTCCAAAGCTTGCTAACTTTCAGAGCAACCCGGCATTGGCATGTTCCATCTCTGGGCATCCTCGAACGTTACATTAAAATGTTAATCACCATAAATGAAACAAATATGTGAAGCCAATTATGATATTTTTAGTGACACATATATCCATGAAAAGGTTGCCCCTCGTTAAATAATTAGTAGACGAAGAATACGTCAAAAGAATAAGATGATTAATTTGGTCACGAGGATGACAAGTTACTTGTTTACAGAGATGGGCAAATAAGTCTACATGTGTTTGATAGTGCTACGGGTCATATCGTGCCGAATTGACATTATGCAATTTATACACGATTGGATTAGATCGTGTTGGATCAGACGTCTCATTTTTTTTCTTTCAAAATTTTTAATTTTGAATGTACTTATTATAAATATGTAATTAATATACATATAATATAATACTAATTTTCCATATATGACTTAGTGACTACTTTAGTTATTATAATATAGTTAAAATTTTAAATACATCAAGTCACTAATTCATTATTAAGTAAATAAATTTGTAAAATGAATAATTGAGATATACCTTATACATAATATTAATTTAATAAATATAGTAAATAATAAAGATTAAATAGTAATATATTATATATAATTTACATGGTCAGCTATTTTAGCCTACTTTCACATGAGTTTTATTATTGTTTATTATAATGAAATAAGAAAACAAATGCAAATTTACAAAGAATAAACAACTACATGTTTACAATAATTATTTTAAGAAGAATTATAAGCGGAGGAGATGTTGGTTTCTGTATATGAATATAAATCCCTTGACCTTGTGCTCCATTATATGCATCAAACTAATTTTTTTAGAATTTGTTTGGATTGAGAAATTTGGAGGGGTGGGTGAAATATAGAGGAATGAAATTAGTTTAATCATATTTGGTTACATTCTTTTTATTTAAGTTAAGAGGGGTGTGATAGAATAATAAGCTCTTCAAACACTACATTTTTCGTGAGAAAGAATAAAAATTTTTGGACCAAGTTAACCTCTCTTTTATTACCAAATAAAATAATTTATCTTATTATCAAATTAAATCATGTATCTCTCTCACACATTGGTAAATTATCTTTTCCTCTTATATGAATGTATATCTATTATTTTTTACTTTTTAAAATAGATGAATAAAATAGTTCAAAAAATAAATAACATAATAAAAATAGAAAATAGGCAAAACAAAAAAAAAAGATTAAGTGGTAGAGTAATAAATATTTATTACTCATTAGATATTATAAATTATTTATATATAATAAAAGGTAAAAATAATTTTTAGTAAATAAAACTTCCATTCCTCGTACCATCATTTTTATAACTTACTATCCAAACATAGTCTTTCTAATGACACAACCACACTCTATCACCCCATCTCTCACTGCACCACCTCATCCCACCCCTCATTAGTTAATTGTCAAACAGACCGTTAGAAATATACAAACCTCCATCAACCTAGAGTTGATTCTATTTCTTCCCTTGTCCATTATCTTTTAACCCGTAGAAAAATATGTTCTGGATAAAAGTGTATACATCGGAATAGCTAAAAAATTTCGAACTAAGTAAGAGAGAATTGGATAAGTACGATCATTTAATCTCCACTAGGTCAAGACATCGATATCTCTATCGTTGACAAATAATCTTTCAATTATTATACAAAAGGGCAACTGAACTAGATGAACCTTCATCCGAACTTCTTAATCTACCCCCTCCCCCTAGTAGAAGATATGAATCTAGAAAATAATTTATTATTGAAAGGTCTGGGTGCTACTGGTGAACATGATCCCTCTATGTATATCAAATTTGTATTAATTCAATGAACCGTAACAAAAAAAAATATCACCATTTAAAAAGTCCATATGTCACTAGTCAAACTAAATATGAACTAAGAATACAAAATTAATTAATTCATTTTTTTGATATAATTTAATTAAATCTTCTTTAACAAGTTTGCTACTAACATTTCTAAAGACACATTGTACGTAATTTTATCGATACCATAAATTTTTTTTATCTTTAGCAAATGTATATGACATTTATGCATGTATATCTTGCTAAAAAAATTTGTTGTTCTTTTTTTTTATATCTATTACCTCAACTTGTGCGGGAGTGGGAACGACGGACCTACAGAACTTGTAGCAATATTAAGATTAGAAATGACATGATGATTAATGTAGGTAGTTGAAGTATTTGAGCAGTTAGTTGATGGTATTATAGTTTTCACATAACCGGATAATTAGAATCACTATCCCTATTAGTAACATATGGTGTATCGGATATGTAGGATATTAATAAGGGCATAATCATCATATAGATGATATAGATCCATTGTAAATGTAATTGATTTTAAATAATAACATTAATAATAATTAAAAAATCAAAATTCTATTCACATAAATATAATAAATTAATAATGTATATTATGCAATGAGATTACGATAGAAAGCATTGGGATTTGAGAAATGGAGAGATTTTGAAAATAATGAGGGAGAGTGAGAGTGCCAGAGAAAGTGAGAGAGTAGTAAGAAAGTTGAGACTTTGACTCTTTGAAAGAGGGTCGGAGGGAGTGAGTGAGATGAGAGATTGAGAGAGTGAGAGGATTTCGTGAAGAAAACAAAGGGAGTGGGGTTAGGTTTTATAGGAAAAGAAATGAAAAAAATTGGCCGGCACTTGTGTTGTCCTCCTTGACCGTGCAGACGACCGTGTTATCACGTCGTAGAACATGGTCTGCGTTCCCTAAACACGGCTCGTGTTGTCCTCTCAAACCGTGCACATGATCGTGTTGTCTCATAGCAGACCATTTTAACATGTCGCAAACCTGCTATGATAATTTCGTTCAAACAAACAACATGGGTCATGTATCTTCGGCGTGGGCCATGTTGAAATTTGAAATGACCCCATCGTTCAAAAATTCATTTTTAACGACAACATGGTCCATGTTTACTCTACACGAACCATGTTTCATCACCTTTTTTTACGCGGATCATATTAACACCATACGGACTGTGTTAATACTAGTGCCACATACGTCATTGACCCATCCCGTCATCAAAGATGCGCGGACCATGCTAGCATTGCATGGTCCGTGTTGGTACGCAAAAATTAAAATAAAGGCATGTTACATCATGTCGAACTAGGCCGGGTACGTGTTCCTTGTGCCTGGGCTGTGCGGTGCCTATTTGACAACTAGGCATCCCAGTATGGGTAGGCACTAATCTAACCTGAAGGCCATGCTTATGTTGGGTCGAGTCGACACAACTTTTAGTGGTGGGCCAAGGACATGCCGGGTTAGATGACCTGCTCAAAAGTCCATCTTTATTGTTTCCTTTCAATTTTGATATAAGCAACGTGTTTTTATCTTTTTTTTATAAAGTATATGCTTGAGAATCTATTAATTTGATCTGTTTTAAAATTTCTTCTCTATTCGTCATTCTCATTTCTGCTTCGATTGTGCAAGATGGAATCAATGCATTCTCAATTGATGAATTCACTATCCATCATAAATCAAATAGTGATTAATAGGCGTATGACAGTGCGACTCTTAAAAGGAGTAGCACAAGCATTAAACCCTTCGGTAAATTGCTTATTGCTATTCATCTTTAAATAAGAATGGTTGATTAGTGAATAATTAAACACTCTTTTATGGGAGGTTGCTTCTAGACCAACATACATATAGAAATAATTTATTAAGGAAAAAAGAATGGAGACTTAATTCTTAGGTACCTATCATAAAGTTTTAATTTCGTATAAACAACAATGAAAAACCGTAAAACTATAGTTCTACTTTACATCAACTCTATGTTAGTTAGTGGCATTAGATATCATTAGCTTTGGATGAGAAAAAACTCGAAGAATTAGATCTGACCAACATAAAATTTTAACATGAAGGAAAAAAAATTGTTGTAAAATTAAGCTCATCCAAGGATATGACTGTAGTCTAACCTAATTAACATTGAACGTAATATACATTATTTTATATTTTGAATATCTTCTAATACATATATATATATATATAATTGCTCAAGGTAACATATACATGATGTAAATGCATATTAAATTCAAATTATGTAAGCTTGAATGATGATATTAAAACATAAATCATGCTGATTTATTTAAATTTATAATATGATATTATTTATAATTGATATAAGAAAATAATAAAAATATTAGACCCTAAAAAATCATAAAAAAACTTATAATGTTTTTTAATAACTAGAAAGAGCTATCCAAAAATATAGAGGACACATTTTACACATAAAAAACTACTTGCCTATATCAGTTTTACTCCCTTTGAGAATTGATATATGCAATTTGAACTATCACAAGTGGAAATTGCAAATACATATGGATGACACTTATATGACCACATTGTAATGAAGTTATTGCCATGTGAAATTTTTTCCCCTTATGGTAGAAATTTTAGTTCGTACTAATAATAATAGAATGCCTTTTCTTCTTTTTTAACCTTTTGAATGAGATTGACGACACATCCTTTCTTTGTTAATTAAGAACACATAACAACCTACATCACATACACTTTTCCAATATTTGTAAACAATAATGAATTTAATAACAGAGTAATGGTTTTTAAAAGGACTAATCATTCTTAAAGAAGAGCTATCTATTGACATGAAGAATCGATGGTCATGCTCAAAGAGCTAGATATTTTTGAACTTTGATGTCTTCGCATCAAAAGCTAGATACCTCACTTAAGATAATATGATTAAGTTTGCTAATATTTGTCTTGGTTACTCAAACTTTGTGATTAGGAATTTTTAAGGATATCTTAAGAGGGTTTCCATTGGAAGGTTGGTGAAACCCACCAAACATTTAAATTATCCCAAAGAGAATAACTTCATCTTTTGAAACAAAGGAACTTTGCAAGGTCTAAGACAAAGTTTGGTTCCGATCAACAATTTCATGGAGTGGTATAATTATTCTTTTACAAGTTCAACTTTTAACATGTATCCAATCTTGTGTTCATGGATCATAAGTTTTCATTAATTAATGAAAAGAATTGATTAGATTGATGGCATAAATATTAGGTCAATTCTATAATGTTTTCCGAAAATACTCAATAGTTACATTATTACATTCATAGAAAAATTGATCAATCCATAAATCAATGAAGGATGAAGGACAAAAAATGAAAGGAGTATATCGATGAATGGTGTCAAATTTCTTTTCTTTTCTTTTCTTTATAAGACTTCTTTTGGTTAGCAAACATTGTTTTTCTTTAATGAATGATAAAAACATTTCATGAACTTGACAAGCTTTTAACCATAATGTGTGAACTCTTAATTTAAGGACCAGAGATTGTTACAACAAATTCATGTATGAAACAAAGATGACCATGTTAAAATATAGTCCATTGGGTAGACATAATAAGAAGAAAATATCTTGATTCCAAGATTCAAAACTTAACAATCACTAATTTGAGGCTCAATTTGATTCCTTGGTAGAGAGAGCTCCATGATGCCTGCTAGGGTTTCTTTGCCTACATTCATGAAGAGAAAAAATAAAGATGAAATTGATCAGTGAAATAATAAAAAAGTTTAACTACTATTCAACTATTGTTTGCTTAAATGCACTAGTAATATCTGACTACTGTTTGTCATGCTTCAATATTATCCAAAGATGACATAAGTTTACTGTGCATATTACAGTTAGTTGATTGGCTTAGTTTAGAATATAAAAGTATATAATAAGTCGATCAACCTATTATTTTGCGTAGCATCAAGCAACATATAACGTGCACTATACTCCTTTTACTCTTATCCAAAAATGCAAGGATGATGTAGAGTTGCTTGTATAGCTAGTGTAATTTAAGTGTAAAGCTTATAAGTCAGTCAAAATAAATTATAAGAAGTTTTGAAATTTTCTCCTTATTTGGTAATTGAAAAAAAGAGGTAATAAACACTTATTTTACCTATTTATAATTAAGAAAAAATAAATTAGGGAAACCTAGCTTATTTTATAGGAGAAAACTATTGTTTAGTTTGATCGATGAATATACTATTTTGCTCTTAGAATATGTATACTTTTCTTCACATATTTCCTCTATTATACAATTATGAACTTTTTTAATCATTTGACTAAAATAATAACTTATAAGTTGTTTTATTATCAAACATGTAACTGCTCATTTTTAAAATCTGATTAAGCTATTAAACTATTTATCAACAATTTAGCTTATCAGTTATTTTATATCAACTAAGCCAAATGAGCACTAAATAATCTTATGACATGCTTATCACTTATCTTGAATTATGTGCTATCTTTTCACTAGTCCCTAAACTATATGAGATCTTTCATCACTATTATTTAGCCAATTATGATGCTTAATCTTCTTTACCATTAAAATAAATTAAAATGATGCATTTAAACATAAAAAAAACATTTTTAAAATTATATTAATTTAATCTCAAATAAAATTTATTGGACTTTATTTTATATATTTAAATTGTTAATAAAGGATGCAATTGTGCATTTTGATAAAATAAGAATATAACATATGGCATAAAGAATTTTGATGCAATAAAGTAGATAAAACATAATAGTTTAATGGGAGGTAAGTGAATATAATTTATCTAGAGGCAAGTGTAAAAGTGGTACATAATTTAGGAGAGGTAACGCATAAATAAGATAAAAGTTCCCCCCATTGTTACTATTGAGAGAAAAAAGTATGTGTGATATGCAGGAAATGAATGTTTATATACAAGTGTATATAATTAATTTTTTCTCAAAGTAATAAAGCCATTCACAAACTAATGCACCTCAAGATGGAATTTTATATCCTCACTCAAATTCACCTGGTAGTTATATAGTGAGACCAATATCATATGAGCAATTAAGTGAATACCATTGTTAAAAATGGAAGACTCAGTAAATGTGTAAATGGATAGACTCATTATACAAAGGGAAAAAGAAAAAAAATAGCTTGCATAGTTTGGTAACAAGTGAGTAAAATAGAAGGATAAAAGTTAGAGCAAAGTGCTTAAAACCAAAATTGAATGTTATTTCACTTTAGTTATTAATTAAAGAGAAAATGAAAAATATTATGTTAAAACTAGTATAAATTATGAACTAAGAATGTGCTTAATTTGTACAATGTGATTTTGTATCCAAAACTATTTACTTCGAAAAGATGGGGCAGTAATTTTTTTAAATACTTATTTACGATTTTCTTGCACCAATCATGTGTTTCCTTATAAGCATAGAGTAAAGTGAGAAAGGAAACTCAAAATAGTTGGTTGATTACCATTTTACATTTTTTATTTTAGTTTTCCATTAACCATATGCAAATAAAATTAGATAAATTACTATTGTGAAAAAATGTTAACCTTTTTCAAATATTTCTTGTGAAGTTTTATGGCTTCACTGCAAACCTTTTTCGCATCCAAATCTCCAGATAGATCATTTAAGATCTGCAAATTGTTGAATACTATAATATCACATACAAACTATAATGGAGAAGTTATCAAAATTTGGACAATAAGCTAAAAGATTCATATACCAAGTTTTTATTGATATAATGGTATAGTATTGTTTGTGTATATATACTAAGACACAAGGAGTTTGACATATTTTTATGTACTTCATAGACTTACAATTTATATACAACATTTATAAAACATTTTTACTTATCTTATTTGACATATTTTATGTATATCTTATGAATGTTCTCTTAGTTTCTTAAACTAAACATGATGCGTCTTCCACAAATAATAATTCAATTACTTTTGAATGTACAAATAGTAAACATTCTTTCATTTTATATTAAAGCATAAGTGAAAGTCAACCACCAATGTAATGTATGAGTAATCATTGGATTTAATAAAGTACTTTTCTTTTACTTGTTCAAATTCAAAGATGCTTTTGCCTAATCACTAATCAACATTTAAGTTTGGTATCTAGAATATAGTTATATTGGAGTTTTTGTAAGAGAATAATATT
Source organism: Pontederia crassipes (assembly GCA_030549335.1). Taxonomy (NCBI): domain Eukaryota; kingdom Viridiplantae; phylum Streptophyta; class Magnoliopsida; order Commelinales; family Pontederiaceae; genus Pontederia; species Pontederia crassipes. Next base: position 24,212,242 of record CM060189.1, on the reverse strand, counting down.
AATCCTATACTTATGGAAAATGATTTTTCCATATACCCTCCAACTTTTTACTTTCATAAATCTATTGTCTGAACTTAATTTCATAAATCTATCCAACTTTATTTAATCTATCATCTGAACTTTATTTCATAATAGAACTATCCTCAAACTATTCTTTGTCAAAATTATTCTCTGTTACTAGGCTGCGTTTGGATTGGTGAACTTGGTGGAACCAATAGTCTCGTGATGTTGGTTTTGTGTTTTTTTTTGTTTTTAGTTGTGATGTTTTTTTTTCTTTCAAACCTACTTTTTTTTCTTTTAGAATTTTCTCTTACATCCCTCACATAAAATATTATATATGTTAGATTAATGTATTTATTATAAATTATAAATTTAATATTATTTTATTACTTGTCATTTCATAAAAAAATAAGATTTTGTTAAATATAAGTGTATTTTATATTGAAATAATATATATATATAACAATTTTTTTTAAATGAAAAATTTTAATTTATAATATATATTAATTAAAATTACAATACTTATATTTCATTCAAGCACCTCTAAAATTAATTTATCACATCAATTTTTTCATATCACATAAATTTTTTCATATCACATCAACTTTTTAGTTTCTCATCATTGCGTTTTACTCTATACAAATATATCATGAATTAATCTATCAACTCAACTATTCACGTGGAAGTCGAAAAAACTAAGGTTCTACTTTCCAAATGCTACCCTAGAGTTGTAGGTTGACTTGTCATGTTGATTGCCACATCAATCAACATGTCATTGTATTTAATTAATACAACTAACAATAGCTAAAAGTAAAATAAGTATTTTAATTATAGATATATATGAAGGGATTTAAGAATAAAAATAAATTTATTCAATATCCTTTTTTAATATTTTCTTATTCTTTAGTATGAAAAATGATGTGGCATGTACAATTAGCAAGTGATGCCACTGTATTATTTTTTTACATGTATCATCATATTACTTGTTAACCTATGATAGTATGTAAGTGGATAATTTTGTTACACAATACAAGTTAAATGATGGTTCTATTGAAAAACAAAGTTGGAGGGTAGATTAAATAAAGTGGCAAAGTTGAAGGGTAATAATGAAAATTATTTTATTTATGCATAAAACACTTGCATCACTAGTATTTTATAATATATCGTAAACAACTCATAAAAAAATTGTCCAAGAGCCCTCAACTTAATTGTGACACTGTGAAATAATTGCATATGAACAACGTCTATAATAAACATGTTACCTTCACAATATCATCCAAGCCACGTGCTTCTTGCATGAGCTTTGAGCTTTTTTCTTTAATAATGCTTGCAACAAGAAAAACTGTAATTGGTAGAGGCGCTTCAGAACTTTTTGCCCCATTCTTCATGTTTTCCCTCTCATATTTTCCAAATTGGCGTGTTGACTTGGGTTTCGTTTTAGATACTTCACTCTTTTCTCCATCCTCATACATGGAAAAAATGTCGGGATCATATTCCAAAGCCCACATCATCTATAAATATAAGATATGATATTAAAGTAGAACATGATAAATAATGTCATGATATTTTAAAACATAATATTTCATAAAGTTCAAAGATATATACATGATTAAAATTCATTGATAATATTTTCATATTTTCCTTTATCATCTAACATTACTTAAGTTTCTTTAGTAAGAAAGTAGAATCCTTCTTGTAAACTATGAAAATGTACTTTAACAAAAAAGATATGTAAATTGAATGTGAAATTAAATAAACAAGTAGATAAAGTTTACTAGAAAATCAAATATAGAAAAGCAAGTTCTTAAAATATTTTGTATTAATTTTCTATCATATCTTACCTCCCAAAGGTACAAAGAATCTCCAAATGATAGCTCTCGTCTGAACAATACCATAAACATCCGAAAAGCAAAAAGATAATCACCTCCCCCAAGTGCTTCTACATTTATAAGTTAAAATTAATGTTGATACATTCTATATCGATAAATGTTCTAAGCAATACAAAGGAATACATGGCAGGGAGTGATAAATGAGAACATAGAATGGTTTCATTATTTTTCATCCATCAAATAACCATAATTAAATACATAGGATTCAAAGACAAAAAATGATAATTAACACATGGGGTTAAGAGAAAGAAACATGATAATAAATGATAAATCCTTTGTCTTCTTAGATTTAAAATCAAGGGAGAATAAAAAAAGTGATATTTCAATGATGAAAAGTTAGCAGACTGATTATTCACATTTAATGTAAATAGGTAAACAAGAATGGATTGCACATTGTAATATTCAATAATGCAACTTTAGAATATATGTAAAATAAAACTTATTTATTGCACAATGTCATCAATTATATTACATCCAAAGTGTACTCTTTTACTTTATGAATGAACAGCTGTACGTCTTTGAATTTAATGGATTAGTTTATATTGTAATTTTTCTTTTTTTAATATTGTCACGTCCAATGAGTCCCTTATAAAAATAGATGAAAGTTTCAAGATTTAACACATTAGTTGAATTTCATATTTCACAATAAACACAAATTTACCAATATATTAGGATGATTGATTATAGGAAGAAAATTTGATGATTGAATAAATATCTCGCACTACATATTAGATTTCCCTTTTCATCAAACTAATATAATAATATTTAGACATATTATTTTCTACTAAAACTATTGAGGAGAATAATGAATTTTGAGGAGATGAATTATAGAAATAGACTAATACAAATTACTAATATTTTGTGTGAGATAGAAAGTGTGTTAGAGAAAATATTTTTTTTGGAAAAAAGTAAAACAAATTCTCTAAACTCTTTTTTATTGGCCAATGAGAACCCATGATTTGTTGACTAATTATTTTTGTGGTGAAATACTAATAGTGAAAAAACCTAACAAAATGCAACCAAGATGCATAATGTTTGAACATGTAATGAATAAAAAATAGATAAAATTAAGATAGTCATAATAACTTAATTAAGATGACAACATGTATTTTACAACATACCTAAGTGCTGATGGAGCTTAGGGTCCAAAGTTTGGATAATAGATGCCAGGCTTTGAAGTTGATTCTCAACACCAACAGTTCTATCTGAGCATCTAAAATTTCCTCGCTTTACGAGTTTCATTCACAACAAGTTAAATATTATAAGAATAATTTTCAATGCAAATATTCAGTTTACTACCAATCAACGAATTTATGTCACCAATAATAAAATAATGAAATGACATTTTTATTTATATATGGAATTCTATATATTTAAAACATTAAATAATAAGCATAGCTAAATATACAAAATGCAATTTTGATAAGATCTGACAATATCTTAAAGTAAAGAAGCAGTGGATATCTAATGTATTATAGTTTGACTAAAGTTTGAAATTGGAGTGTAGATTTGGGAGATAATTTGTAGTATATTTGGTTAAAAATTCATTTTTTCTATTTGCTTGAAATTATGTCTTTTTATTTTGATAAGGATTATGTATGCTCTTTGATTAGGAATTCATTTAGTATGATTTAAGATTCATGAGCTTAAAATAAGGGATATCTAGAACTTTAGAAAGTATCCTCATTTGCATCCTATCTAGTGTCTCTTTTGTCGCTACTAAAGGGTGAATGTGATCTATCCTACTAAAGGCTAAGAAGTAGTTTGCATGTAAATTGAAAAACAAGGATAAAACTCCTATCTATCATAAATCATAGACTAATTAAGAGAAAACTTTTGTTTAATTTTTTCCGTAATATTTTATCTTGCATGTTATCTATAATAAGCTAGTGTCATATGTGTTTAGTAGCAATGTTAACACACATGATGTTGCAACATTGTAACAAGCTTGGAATCAAGAATTTGGGAGTTCATTAGGATCAAGTGTAAAAAGAGATGATGTTTCAACATTAAGGAGACAAGCACAATTAATGAAGAAATAATAATGAGAATGGTGGCAATGACAAATTCAAGTGAGGGGACGAGTGGGCGTCACCAAATTGTATGTGGGCACATCATGTGGGCTGAAGTAGGGCATCGTGTGACCACCATTGATAGGTTTAGGAGCTGGCTGCTACACAAGATGTCATTGCGAGATGCCGCATATGGCATGGTTGCAGATCACCATATAGGGAACTATTAAGCACAATAGGGTAGGACTTGGGCATTAGGTTGTTACACGGGAGCCAAAATGGCATGGATCACACAGGGCTCCACATGAGCATCGCGTATGACACAATCGAGTGCTTACCTGGGCACTACAGCACGATGCCACACAGTCATCATAGTCATTATTAGAGCAATGCACTTGCTCGGGTGTTGCATTGATGTTACAGGGCATCACCATGCATCATGAGCTCACATGGTGATGCAAGTTGCTTCAAATCATCGAAAGTCGCATAGGAGATTGTTACGCTTTGACTATAATTCCTATCAAAACTTTGGTTGAATTTGATTGATATTTTATTTTGTTAGGAATTTATTCTTATATTTGATTATAATTATGTCTTCTAATTAGGGTATTTACAGGAGGTGAAGTTATAACTATGGAATAGTGCAACATCAAAAAGTATCTGCATATGAAATTTCCATTTGTATCCCATTATGCAATCCATTCGGGTGACATTCCTTGTCTCTCTATCAAAAGCCTAATGGAGGATCTCTAGGGAAACTATGATATTCTTCCTTCAAGGGCTTGGGAGTTATTAGGTTTGTAATTCCCTAAATTTGAATAAAACTCTAATATTAAAAGTGAACTCATAAATTTTGGTGTCTTCTTATGTGCCTGATCATTTTTCATGTTCTTCATAACATATATATGAACTTTCATCAACCTAAAAAGAACTAAAATGCAAAGTTCACCACTTGGAAATAATAAAAAAATCAATTTTATATAAAAGCTCCTTGAAGAAGTACTTTCCATACAATTTTAGATGTGAAAGGCATAATTCATTGGCTATCAATGTTGATTATTACACAATAGAAACAAACAATTTTAACACTAAGCGAATCAACCTAGATAATAAAAAGGTGATTGTACAATGACAAATATCATGTTCAATTTATTCACATGTTGTTTGCACCATTAATTAAAGCAAAATAATTCCTTTGCCGTCTTTTGGGAGAGGTCTCTTCTTTAGGAGATCCTAAAATATTTGTGTAGTTATTTTCTATAAGAATTTAACATATGATTTGATATTAAAATTGGTTAAATATTATTTTGGTTAATAATTAAGAATGGACATAAGAAGTGTACCAGTCTACGCATTAAGCGCTCAAAGCATCAAAATGCATCTGCCTCATCTTCAAGAAGGATTATAATTGGAGAACAAATGTCACTCATTCCTGATAAGTATTAGAAGCCATAATATATAAGGATTCTGTAATATTATTTACAAAATAAATTTTATGAGATAATGTAATATTAAATTATTTTGCAAAAGAAATATAAAACAAAATAGCTCTGAATTGCAAGTTCTCTTTATCAAACCAAAGAAATATATTAATCCAAATAGGTTTCTTCCACTTGAAATGGTGATTGCTCATGAAAATATGTCTTCACATGCAAGTCATAATGGATGGGAGTAGCGAAAAGAAATGAATAATTATAGATGTCTCAAAATACTATTTAAGATTTATGCATGGGAATGCAACAAAGAAATATTTTAACAACAAGAATTTAATAGGAGCGAATGGAATTACATGAAATTAAATTCCCATTTCCCACACTACTTTATTTAACAAAAAAATGCCAAGACTTGTTAAAATAAATAAGTAAATGAGTATTTTATATAAATAAAAATGGTGACAAAGAAGTATCTAAATAATTAACACAAATTCTTCAAATTAGATACCTACCTTGGCAGTAACCAACATCTTTGTCAATCCAAGCATATACGGCTAAAATATCCCAGAGTTTTGTTAGATTTTCTTTCTTCTCATAAAATACAAGAGATCTGTCTGTCCTGAGTACATCAAGACCTACCATACACAATATTAGTTAGTTTTAAAATAATGACAAATAAATTGGTGGACACAATTATGAATTGACATATTTCATTGATGTTCTAATATTCTTTATTAGTAAAATTTTTATCTTATACTACATTTCTTTTGGAAATTATCTTTTTTTTATTACCAAACTATGTGTACTATGTATGTTTAATTACTATAAATATTTATATATATGTTATATATTCTTAAGGTTAGTTTACATTGTGACTCCCCTAAGTTAAGATTTTATATAACATATTATTTATTTTTTATAATTATTTATTATTTACTATAAATTTGTTCAGGTAAAATGGTTAAGCAAAAAATCAAGAGATCTTGCTTTAGATATGTAATTGTAGCATAAAAATTATTTATCAAACTAAATATTGGATAAAGTACCATTATATTATGTCTACCTACCTATTTGATGTAGTGTAAGCTTCCACTCAATGACTTGTTTATCTAACTGAACGTTATTATTAACTTCACTCTTATTGTCAGCTCCAGTCCCGTTGAAATCAACATCATCTTCAGATTGAGGTGTGACTGATTGAGTCTGATTTGGAGTGGCTTCTAGCAGCACCAATGGGTCCTGAATAGGTTTACCATCCTCTGTAATGATTGGAGCAGTAATAATTTTTCCGCTACCAACATGAGAATCCTTCTCCTGACAATCTTCCTTCAATTTAGCATATTGTATTCTGCATGATATTATAAGATAAATGTTATAAGAACAAAGTTTGATATGGAATTTCTAGTTATACTTCACTTAAGAAGAAAATATTGCAATTCCCATGGTAGATGTTAATGTATTCTTAAAACATACCACAACCAAGAGACCGACTAAATATTATTGTGCTTTAATTATTTATATGAAATTTCACTTTCTAGTCTTTTTTCATATTCTTGTATGGAATATTTCTGGTATTATGCATGGTATTATAAGATAAATGCTATCAGAATAAAGTTTGATATGGAATTTCTAGTTATATTTTACCTAAGAAGAAAACATTGCAATTCCCATAATAGACATTAACATATTTGTAAAACACACAACCAAGAAGTCAACTAAATATTATTGTTCTTTAATTATTTATATGAAATTTCACATGCTAGTCCTTTTTTTCATATTCTTGTAAAGAAGATTTAACAACATATAGTAAAAATGAGTTCAAGTTATAAATACCTTCTTTGTTGCCTTAACTGCTCTCGCTCTTCAAAGGTGCTTTTAGGATCAAAACATCCAAGTAAAAACTCCCATACTTCTCCTCTAATTGAAGGATGGACCCCCTATTCAATTAACAAGAAAAAAACATAACATCATAAAAGAGCGTTAAGACGTCAAATAGTAAAAGAAATATTAAATACAAATAATGAATAATTTTAAGCCATTTTGACATTAACAAAATTGATTTATTATAAATTACTAAATGAAAGGCATTTGTGAAATGGAAAGACTATCTTGTCATAAATATTATGTCTACATTGTTTAAATGACACGTGGGATCATAGTTATTTTATTTTCAAGCTTTCTTGATGCCACTTTAGATGTGAATGGAGCATGATTTGAGGCGTATAATTAGGAATAAAAGTTATATGTTTTTATATTAGCATACTTTGTTAGGTCTTGGAAATAAAACCAAAAATCTAAAAATTTATGTTCACTACTTAAGAAAATTGATATGACTTTTGATATAAAAAGATCTGAATTAGATAAATAAAAAATAACTTTATGGAGAGTTATCAATAAATAAGTGAATTATATGATTAATATGGAAATATTTAATTATTCTTTAGAGTAGGAATGCATCAAACAAGTAGAAACCTAGTGCCTCATTAAGGAGAAAATCTTGGCCTAGTAATCATAAATTATCTCTTGGGAATCGTACATAGGTAAAATATCAAACCAGGAAGAATTGCCAAGGAGACATGCCATGAATTAATGCCATATAAGTATCTAGATTTATTATTTAAGTAGCTAGGAACTTTGTTGGTTGTTGTAGTAAATTAGAGGTAGTAAAGAAAAACAATTATCTTACCCCACGTTGTATTCGACTTAGAACTAAAGCAATGTCCAAGTAGCCCTGGGGACTAAATGCAGCATGCCATCTTCGTGCACTAAGAGTTTTTCCATCCTGAAAGATTAAATTTTAAGATGAGATTTTCAAATAATATTCCCATTTAAATTAAAACCATCTTTATTGAACTCCAAAAACAAAAAAAAACTATATATATATATATATCAAAAGGAATGGTTCATGTAAGACCATTTCTCCTTTAAGTAACATAGCTAAAGTTCTTATGCTTATAATGCAACAGTTTCTCAATTGCTCTTGTCTCTCCTACTTTTGGCCAAGATTCTTGCTTATTTTACTTATCATTTACTTCAACATTATAATTTGCGAGTTTTTATTAGCACAACTTGTCATCGTAACCTGAAATATAGTATCTTCATGATAAAGCATATGTAGGACATATAAAATAATACCTAATGAATATATGAAAAACATTTCATGAATTAATAGAAAAAAATGCACTTTGGATAAAACACCAATGAAGTATCTCCTTCTAACATGATTACAATGACAAATTTTGGTTCACACATAACATCTAATAAACATGATATCAAAGTAAAATATCTTCTATAATCCCAATGTCTAATCTAATGAAAGAAAAATGCAAATGCAAGGAAGAATAATAACTCTGATCTTGAACTTTGTCTTCGGCCCCTCGGCACACTCTGATCGCACTTCATAAAAAGAATTTGCTGGGATTTCAGCTTTGGTCTTCCAAATTCCTAAATCCCCAGCGAGAAACATATTAAAATGTCAAAAGTTGGCCCCTGCGATAGAGTTGGAATCCAACACTCCTATCAAATGGCAAAAAGATCACAACTTTATGCACAAATGATGAAGAGGGAATCCAATTCAAGCGTTGGGCCAAAGGAGGAGAAATAAAGGTCTACTTTGATGGAATAGAAGGAAGAGAGGGTTAGTTGTTGTAAATAGGTGGAGTACTTGGAAATGTTCTTCATGGTCAAAATGATTTTGGTTATTAGCTTAAGAGACAAAATCGTATTTACGACAACTCCTATTTTAGGGAGGAAGACAAAGAGAGGTCAAAGGGACAAGACCAGTTCCAATAGCCTTAAAATTGATTGGTTGCAAGTTAGATCTATTAGGCATTATGTGCTACTCATTTATCCTTTCTTTCCTTCAGTCTTTTGGATTCTAGAAATGGCATCAATGGTTTTGTGGTAAGAAAGCTATACGGCAATGAGTTGACTAATGTATGACATTTTCAAATAAGATTTTATTCTTTTTTTGTCAAATGATGGTTAGATTCTTTTCTTCAGTGAATATTTATCAATGTGCAAATCTACTTTTGTGGAATTCATGAATCTCATTTTTAGAACTAATTTCTCTTTGTTTCATCCATAACGAATTAGCAATGGATTTTCTAAAAGTTGACAACAAAAATCATCTGGCATATGCAATTAAATGATAGGAAAATGCAACTAATATAAGAGAGTTAATAGATTTATAAAAAAAGTCAATTATTGATTTGTAAGGACTAATGAACAATTTAAGTAAATAATGCATAATAAATTGATTACAATTCAATTTAAACACATAGAATAGTAAGTTGGTTAAATTACTATTCATATTACTTTTGTTTGAAATTTTACTTTTTTTGATAAATTTTATATTATTTAGACATGTTTATATTCTAACATACAAAGCATTTTGCGAATACAAAAGGATAATTTTGGACTATGCAACTTTCAATGAGCTATAATACACTTGAATTTTTATATAAGAAAATTGGTTTAAACTTTATAATTTAATTTAGAAGTCTTTACCAATCAGACAAGAACCCAAGTAGCTAAATATAAAATTATTATGTTCCTCAGTTAAATAGAGTCCATTAACAAGCCCCACAACTATGAGGGATCGTGTTGTTGATATATAAAGAGCCACAAGAAAGACAACATCATGTTATTTTTTCTAGATTATGCAATTAGAATAAAAGAATTTATTTAAAGAAATGAAATGACTATTTATTAAATGAATTATGCTAATGTGATGAAAACAAAAGAATAGGATAACTTAATGGACAAGAGCTCTAGTGTTTAAGTCCACTGGTGCAATTAATTCACATAATTTGGAACTAACAATTAATGTAATGCAATCCTCTTTCAAGACAATACAATTTTATTTAGAATTTTGAAATTCTACTTTCATGGTATAAAAATAAATCCTAGTTGCATTAACTTCCATGGTAGGGAATGCATATATCCTTGTAATGCATGAATACTTATGGAGACAACTAGTCGTACAAGCCCCGACTCGTTATTTGGGTAACACGAGATTTATCTAAATGGATGACAATCTCATTTAGTTATTGTTAAATAATAGAGCACTCAAAGACTGCAATTAATTCACATAATTTGGAACTAACAATTAATGTAATGCAATCCTCTTTCAAGACAATACAATTTTATTTAGAATTTTGAAATTCTACTTTCATGGTATGAAAATAAATCCTAGTTGCATTAACTTCCATGGTAGGGAATGCATATATCCTTGTAATGCATGAATACTTATGGAGACAACTAGTCGTACAAGCCCCGACTCGTTATTTGGGTAACTCGAGATTTATCTAAATGGATGACAATCTCATTTAGCTATTGTTAAATAATAGAGCACTCAAAGACTGCAATCCCCAGCTAACTACCTTTAAGATTCATCTAATGCTTGATCAATATGAAACAAGCAACTCAAAGACATGGCAAGTGTTGGTGTGCCTTGAATTATGTACCATGTACCCAAAATTGTGAAAGAAAAAAAAATGAAAAAGGAGGAAAAATGAGAATCTGTGGCGGAAGCGGAGGGCTTGGGCCGTTAGGCCATGTCTGCGATTCAGTTGTGCCTGACGAACGATGTTCTTCAAGAAGTTCTCGCAGAGAAGACGACGGCCGGTCTTTGGACGAAGTTGGAAACTCTGTATCTGACGAAAACCCTAGCGAATCGACTTGTGTTGAAGCAGCAGCTGTACACCTTTCGTATGGCCGAAGGTACGTCGATCAAATCATATATCAGTGAGTTCATTGCCCTAATCAATGATTTGAAGAACGTAGATGCAAATGTTAATGATGAAGATCAGGCCTTATTACTTCTTTGTTCTCTGCCATCTTCATATAAAACTTTTAAGGAGACGATGATCTACGGTAGGGACAAACTCACGTTTGAAGATGTTAAGGGCAGACTGCTAAGCAAAGAAAAGTTGGATAATGAATTGGGATCAAGCAGCAAATCTGATGATCAAAGCTCAGGTCTGATCGCAAGAGGCAGACATCAGACGAGAAATCAAAATCAAGATAGATCCAGATCCAAGTCAAAGAACAGAGATAAAGTCTGCAATTATTGCAAGAAGAAGGGTCATATCAAAGCAGAGTGTTACAAATTACAGAATAAGAATAAAAGAATTAACGATGACAACGAGAAGGGAAATCATAAGGCTGAAGTTGCAGATGCCGGTGTAGCAGAAAGTGAGAATGAAAATGTTCTGTTGGTAACGGCACCAAACAAATCCAGATCATCAAGTGAATGGATTCTCGATTCTGGATGCTCATACCATATGTGTCCTAATCGAGATTGGTTCTTCATGTACAAATCTGTTGAAGGTGGAGTCGTTCTTATGGGCAACAATGCTGCTTGTAAGACTGTTGGTATTGGGTCCATCCAGATTAAGATGCATGATGGGATTATTAGGACATTATCAGAAGTCAGACATATTCCTGATCTGAAGAAGAATCTTATCTCTCTCGGTGTCTTAGACTCAAATGGTTGCAAAGTTGTTATTGAGTCTAATGGAATGAAAATTTCCCGTGGTGCTCTTGTGTTGATGAAAGGCCTCAAAATCGGTAGTTTGTATGTTCTCCAATGTTCGACAGTGATAGGTTCAACAGCAGTCTCATCTACCTCAGAGGAAGATTGCACAAAGTTATGGCACATGCGTTTGGACCATATGAGTGAGAAGGGCATGCAAGTTCTCAGTAACAGAGGTCTTCTTCCTGGTGCAAAAGTTGGAAAGTTAGAGCTGTGTGAGCATTGTATCTTCGGAAAGCAGAAGAGAGTTAGTTTCGACTCAGCCATTCATAAGACGAAGGGAACCCTTGATTACATCCATTCAGATTTATGGGGTCCTTCTCAGGTTCCTTCGAAAGGAGGAAATAAGTATTTGCTGACATTTATTGATGATTTCTTTAGAAAAGTTTGGGTCTATTTTTTAAAGCATAAAGATGATGTGTTCGAAACATTTAAGTCATGAAAGACTTTGTTAGAGAAGCAATCTGAAAAAGTTGTGAAGAGGCTGAGGACTGATAATGGACTAGAATTCTGTAATTCTAAGTTCAATGAATTCTGTGACAAAGAAGGTATTGCAAGGCATCACACAGTTGTGAGAACTCCACAGCAGAATGGGGTCGCAGAAAGAATGAACAGAACTCTACTAGAAAGAGCACGATGTATGCTGTCAAATGCAGGACTTGGCAAGGAGTTTTGGGCAGAGGCTGTTAACCTGGCATGTCACTTAGTGAATCGGTCTCCTCACCGATCCTTAGACTTAAAAATTCCTAAAGAAGTGTGGTCAGGTAATTCTCCTAATTACTCACATTTAAGAGTTTTTGGTTGTCATGCATATGCACATGTTAATGATGGAAAGCTTGAACCTAGAGCTAAGAAGTGCATATTTCTTGGTTATAAATATGGTGTTAAAGGTTATAGATTATGGTGTCCTGAAATCAAGAAATTTATTATCAGTAGAGATGTTACTTTTGATGAATCTGTGATGCTTCACTCGAAAAAAGATTTGTCTATTATTGGTGATACAGAAAAGCAGAAAACTTTGGAGAAGGTGGAGTTAGAACTGTCAAGTTCTTCTGATGAAAAGAATGATACTCCTGATGCTCATGAAGTTCATACATCACCTCAAGTTCAGCAGCAATACATGTTAGCTCGTGATAGACCGAGGAGAGAAATAAAAGCACCTCAAAGGTTCGGATTTGAAGAACTGGTCGCTTATGCATTAAGTGTTGCTGAAGATATTGAGTTACCTAATCCTTCCTCCTATTTTGAAGCTATTCGAAGTCCTGATTGTAATAAGTGTTTAATAGCAATGTAGGAGGAGATGGAATCTCTATAGAAGAATGACACTTGGGATCTTGTAAAACAACCCGTGAATAAGAAGATTGTTGGCTGCAAATGGGTGTTCAAGAAGAAAGAATGAATCAATAATGAAGAGACAAAGTACAAAGCAAGATTGGTGGCAAAAGGGTACAATCAAGTGGAGGGTGTTGATTTTCATGATGTGTTCTCTCCAGTTGTGAAACATACTTCTATTCGTACTTTGCTTGCTATTGTTGCTTTGCAGAATCTTGAACTTGAGCAATTATATGTTAAGACTGCATTCTTACATGGCGATATAGAAGAAGATATATATATGGAGCAGCCAGAGGGTTTTCATGTTGAAGATAGAGAAGATCAAGTTTGCCATCTGAAAAAATCCTTGTATGGACTTAAACAATTCCCTCGGCAGTGGTATAAAAGGTTTGATTCATTCATGTTGAGTATTGGTTTTGCTATAAGCAAATATGATAGTTGTGTTTATTTGAATCAACTTGCCGATGGTTCATTCATCTATTTGTTGCTCTATGTTGATGATATGTTAATTACAGCGAAAGATATATCTGAAATTAATATTTTGAAAAATAAGTTAAGTTCTGAATTTGAGATGAAGGATCTTGGAGCAGCAAAGAAGATTTTGGGAATAGAAATTTCTAAAGATAGAAGTTCAGAAAGACTATTTCTGTCTCAGCAAAAATATATTGAAAAAGACTTAGAGTGTTTTGAAATGCAGAATGCTAAAGCTGTCAGTACCCGATTGCAGCACACTTTAAACTCTCAGCTTCATGTTCATCTCAATCTGATGAAGAGAAAAGGTATATGTCAAAAGTTCCTTACTGTAGTGCAGTTGGTAGCATTATGTATGCAATGGTTTGCACTCGTCCAGATATCAGTGTTGTTAGTAGATATATGTCTAATTCAGGAAAGAAGCACTGAGAAGCTGTTAAGTGATACTGAGATATTTAAGAGGTACTTCTGATGTATGCTTAAAATTTGGTAGAAATTCAGCTGGACTGGTTGACTATGTTGATTCAGATTTTGCAGGAGATCTTGATAGAAGAAGGTCCCTAACTGGTTATGTCTTTACTATTACTGATTGTGCTGTGAGTTGGAAAGCTATTTTGCAGGATACAGTAGCATTATCCACTACTGAAGCTGAATACATGGCCATCACTGAAGCTGTGAAAGAAGCTATCTGGTTGAGAGGATTAGTTGGAGAGCTCACTATGAAAAAGGAAGTTATTGTCATATATTATGATAGTCAGAGTGCAATACATCTTACAAAAGATCAAATGCATCATGAAAGAACAAAGCATATAGATGTGAGATATCATTTTGTTCGAGATATTGTGAAAAAGTAAGATGTTCAAGTTCAGAAAATTAGCACACATGACAATCCAGTAGATATGATGATAAAGAGCTTACCTGTTGACAAGTTTGACTATTGTTCAGATTTGACGGGCGTTACGCAAAGATCAAGCTAGGCCCTCGTGGGCCATTCGGCAAAGGAGAGCATGTTGAGCATTTTATTTTTGAGAGTTTTGTGAAATTAAAGTCAAGGTGAAAATTTGTTGGTGTGCCTTGAATTATGTACCCTGTATCCAAAATTATGAAAGAAAAAAAAATGAAAAATGAGGAAAAATGAGAATCTGTGACGGAAGCGGAGGGCTTGGGCCGTTAGGCCCAAGCCCGTAGCCCGCCACTGATTCTCGTGAGGGGTGCAGGGGGCGAAGCCCCCCGCGGTATGGACCTTTATATATGAGGGTTAGGGTTTTATATAATGTACACTCTTTTTTGGCTCATAGTGAAAATTTCTGGCGGTGGTCTCTTTTGTCCGTGGATGTTTCTCTCTTGTTCACATTAATCAAGAGAATTTTACCACGTTAAATCTCTGTGTTCATCTTCTCCTTCTTTCGTTATTTTGATTATTTATCGATCCTCGGTGTTCTATTCCCATCAGCAAGCAACACCATAAAAAGGAAATGATATTGCATTTTAAGTAGAAAAGATATATTAAGGTATTACAAAGAAAACTGATGAAAATTTCTAATTGTTCCTAGAAACTTCAAAATTAGCCGATTTGAAGAAACTAGTCCCCAAAATGCCTAATTTATTTCCTAGATAGGTTAAGACATTTTTCATGTGCAAAAGTTCCCCTAAAAAATAATTATGAGTACTTGCTCAATTCCTCATTTGACAATGGCATTGGACTTTGGAGGGCTCATAGAGCTTCATTCATGGTTATGGCAGTGGACCCTTCTATTTGTACCCTAATTTGCATGCCCATCATTCCACTTTGGTTTGATTTGCTTGGTGGATTATGCAAAGATCCTTCCTTTTAATTCTCGTATATCTCACAACCGTAGTTCGGTGGTTGCTAGTTCAATCATCGCTTTTAGAGTTTAGTCATTATCAAACAATGTCTTCATTCTGACGATTAAATTGAAGCTTCGAGCAAAATGATTGGTCCTCTGCTTCTCACTCAATCGCATCGTGTTATACTTTTACAATGCAACTATCATGTGTCCATGGCTCAGTTGTAGAAACTCTTATTGCTTCAAGTGGCACTAGTATTCGAGAAAGTGAGAATGCCTCATAGAAACTCTTTATGGTAATCACATTCTAATTGTCAAACTTTGTATTCTGAGTAGTCCACCAATTTAGTACATCATCGGTGAGGCAACTTGCGACATACAAGATCTCTCAATCTGTGTCACACTGAAATTAGCAAAAAGGTCTCTTTCATGCTGAGAATCCATCTTTCAACCTTATCGAACACATCTGTGACATTAAATAGTGGCGAGTATTGTTTTAAGGAAGCATGTCCTTTCTCAAAATAGGCAAAAGGGAAGATTTCTAGCTTCAATCAACTGAGCTTGTATGATGCCTTTTGAGGACATTTGCTTCACTAATGGTTGTTGTGCTAGGGGCTGCTATTGGATTGGTTGCTGTAATGTTGGTTGGGCCTGATTACCCTTTTGTCATTCTAATTTACAACCTACTGCATTTCTTGTGCTCCGGTGGTTGTTTGGCCATGACCTCGACCTTGGCCGATATCAGCATATCTCAAAGTTATCTACATTGTTACCCATCGAACACTTAGTAAATTATCATTTAAAGCCCATACATTTCTTACTTGTACATTGAGTGGCATGACTTCATGACACTTTTCACATGCTTATTAGATGCTTAAAACTTGACACATATAATAACACATAAAAATTTCTTGACTTCAGTCTCTAATAATGCCCTCAAAACATGTCTTCCCATGTGACAGAATGTCTATCAAAAGGAGCTAAAAAATTTTCATACATAAGCAACATATTGACTAAAAATAGACCTTGAAGGTACATAATACAGAAGAAAAATAATTATAAAATTGAACAAGACATAATATCATTAAAAGTGTGTGAAAGTCTAAAATAATGACAAAATAATCAGATTCAGCATTTCAACTAATTATTACTAAACATTAGAGAAGCTCACAATAAACAAATACAACTCAAGAAGTAGAAGACATAAAAGTGAAACTCATGTCCATGTGTTATATGCCACCATGAGCTAAGTCTGTCGCCCATGCCACCTTTTTTTTATTATGATGGGTTGTTATATGTAGTTTTATTATGTATAAATCAATAGGCATCAAAATGATAAGAGAGAATCATAATATGATAATTGTAACAATGAGGATCATAACCATATGAATAATTACTATAAGGTATGGCCAATCATAAGGTTTGATAAGATTATTAAGAACATTACCTATCATCATCGGTCGAACATCACTTTTCATACATTTTTTTTCATTATATTATATTTATGGTTGGAGTATCTTTCAACTCTTCGAAAAATATTGATGGAATGTCTTTTGACTTCTCTTTTAGTAAGAAGGAGAATTCTAATATCATAGAGCATTTTTCAACTCTCTAAAAATGATTAACGAAGAGCATTTTGACTTTTTTATAACTAATGGAGTGTATTTTAATTCCCTGCTTAACTATCTCAACATATAATAGAAGATCTCTTCATTTAGAAGTGATACAAAATAACATAATATATATCTATGGTTAAACTATAACCTATATATCTTTTCTTCCAATTAATCAAAGTTCATGAAGTAATACAAACTAACATAATATGCTATTATTGATTGGGAGGAGACTAAATGAAAAATAATCTAGGTGAAGTCAAAGTAAGGATATAAAGGAGCCTGAAGCAATATCAAAATTGAGAGAATGGTCATTTGGCATGTGAATGTACTATGGTGCTTGCCTCCACCTTTCTTAGGTTGCGACAACTCTTGGGTGTTACTTCCATGACTACAACAAGTACAAGAACTCTAGTTGTTGTGGCTTTGTACATCTCGTGTTTGATTGCAGCTAGGGTGGTTGCGACTACCCTAGTTGGGATCCTCTACTAGGGATCCTCTGCTTTCTACTAACCTACTCACAATCATGTACCTACGAGATCACATGTAGTTGTGACTATCACAATTAAATGATGATGTCATCTAGTATAATGTGTGAAAAAGTTCGAAAACAAAAATGATCATTGGGATAATAACATATGGTGTTATTAACATATGACAATAGTTTACTAATGGAGAGATCAAATGAAATGATAGTAGAAAGGATAATGTTGAGACATATATCAAGATGCAATTAAACCAATATCAAATAAGTCACTATTTAAAATTGATAAATTAACAAATTGATTTAAGGAACTACATATTTATTCCGGTCACAAATTTTATCATGTGAAATCAATCATATCAACTCATTTGAGAATTTCATATCAAAGAGACATATTAGAGATTCATGTTGAACATTTTTTTGGGAGAAATCAATAGGAACCCATTTCTCAACATGACAAGAAAACCACATGAAACAATATATACATAGGAAAACATACCTTTTGTGTGATATGACAGATCTGAGTTCCTCTTTTCTATTCCCACGACCATGTCATCTTTCTATCCAATTTGATGTCCTCCTATTAACTTGGTTGCAATCGTCCTATGCTCGTTCATCTTCTTTGCTGATGTCATGAGGAAGAAAGGTGGGTGAGAGCAAAGACCACGAGCTACACAACTTAGATCTAAAAGAATTTTGCAACTTAATGAGGGATCATGAGTAGGAAAAAGAGGAGCTTGTGATAACATGGAATCTAAATTTCATTGTCATCTCCCTTTAGTCAAAACTTTTAATATCATGCATGACAAAAAAGAATCACCAAAAAGGTGTTGGAGCCAAGGTTTCAAGATCGGAATCTTATGTATCGTAAAATTGGATCAAGGATCATAAAATCCTAATAATTAATAAAAAGTATTTTTTTTCTAAATCTTAAAATACATCTCAGTAAGTCATATTTCTATTGGTTTTAAGCTAAATTATATCAAACAATATAATAAGAACGAAAAAATATATTAAAATTCATTTAAGTTGATCATTATTATCATGAATATATTCTTAATTATTTTTAAAATAACTATATTAGTAAGATCATATAGGATTAACATGTGATTAAAGTAAAGAGCCCACTAAAATTTTATAAATAAGATCATCAAGAACGAGATCAAGATCGGTTAAGGATTCGTAAAATTTTAATATCTATATCCAGATCTTGTCAACCTTGGTTGGAGACACCTTTTATGTTAATCTCGATGTGTATAAAACTAATAGCTAGTTAAGGGTGTGGATTGAGTGCAAAAAAAACCTTTAAACATCTTTAAACAATGATAATTCAATCTTTAGAGAAATAAATCCCATTAAAATTTTGAATAATCCAAACTACTAATAAAAGGCATATGGTGCCCTAAATGGTTGGCCTCAATGGTGCTTGCAATAGTAGTCATTAAACCCAAATGTTTAGACTACCATTGCAATGTACATCCAGTTTTTATTCAGAAAATACTTTACAACTACTTGCATGTGCTTGAGAGTTAATTGTGCATGCATTAATAGTCATGTTGAAAATTGCAAACGTGTTTTGTCTGCAAGATGAATTAACTGCCCAATAAATTAAATATATCAACAATTGGTAAATGTGAGTTATAGTTCTGATCAAGTCAAGTTCGGGGGTTTAAGTGAGTTTATTTTTTATCCGATAAACTTGTATCGTGGAATCTCATATATCCACGTAATGTACCAAACAACTCTAAATTATTTTTTATGCATTACAAACACATATCTATGATTCATAAATTATAAATAACTAATATATATTACTCATATGAAATAAATATGAAAGTAATCAAAATAAGTAGTATCACTTACAATTAATAAATACTAATTAACTATCAATGATTATATTTATTAAGATAAAAAACTTATAAAATAAAAGTAAGTAAAATGATTGCATAAGATTCCTATTCATGATACTAATTTTATTCTCAATCATAAAATATTAATCAAATAAAAAGATTTTACAAACTTTTATTGTGTAAAATAAATCATTTTATGTAATCATATAAAATTATATAAATTTGTATAGACTATATAAGAGTTTATAAGATTCTATGAAATTTTTTTGAAATTATTTATTATGTATAATCTACCTATATAAGCTATTTAAGAGTTTAAGTCAATTTGTTTCGTTTTATTTATCTAAGCTCTTAAAATCGTAAGAGTTTGCCTCGAGAGTTTAACAAATTTTGATCCAATTAATTATGCAAATTTTATTCAAACTTTAGAAATATTTAGATTTTTTCACTAAAATTTGATGAATCTTAATAGATTCTTTGTTAATTTTTATAGACTTATACTAATTTTTGACCGTTGAGATTTGTTGTTATATACTCCTAGCTATCATTCTAAATTTTTCCTTATCAGACAGTATGACAAGTCATGTGTGATCATAATTATTTTATCAACATTTTGAGTTATTTTAAAAACCTACACGTTAGGAGGCTAGATCATTTTTCCGTATACACAACTACTTTATCAGCATGATGTTACTTTTATAATTAATATCTCTTACGTTTCTTTTCTCCTTTTTGTGAAAAATGTTAAAAACGCTTAGGGAAGTTTGACTGGGGGTTAATTCTCCATCGAGTTAACACATAATCCATTCGATTAATCAATTTTTGAAATTTGCATCAGATTATTTCTATTCCATCCATTGTAAAGAATACATTAACACTTATATTTTCACTATTTATAAGATTAACTTTTTTAAAAATGATAACTTTGCTCATTGTACTTTTTGCAGAAAAAAGATGCATTTGATTGTAATTCGTTCGATTAATCCCCAACCAAACGCCACCTTAAAGGAAAAAAGACAGCTTGCTCCCAGAGAAAAAAAAACTATCTTGTAACAGAATAAAAATTAGGTGGTGTATTGTGACATGCCCATGACCAAAAAACAACCAAGGCAAGGAATTGTTTCGAGTGAAGAACTGAAGTCTCCAGTGTTCAGACATGGTTGTTCAGAACAGATTGCACTGTATCACCTTCTTGTCTACACCCTCAGATGTGGATGCAAACATGGCCTACAATGCTTGGATCTATAACGCCCGTGAAGTCATCAATTCGTTCCTATATATTTTTCAAATTTTTATGAAGTTTCCAAAGGGGCCGGGGAGGAAGTTGCTCTTCAAATTTCCCACACCACATGAAACACGCAATTCACCCCAAAAAGAATATTTTCCACATGCAACAGTTCATCCCATGATGTTAAGAACACAAATATATATGCTACAAATTAAAATCCATCCAGTTAATTTTTATGTATGACTGACTGACGCTTCTTTATTTGAAAGGCTTATGTGCCATAAATAAATTTCATTTATTTAAAACACCTTCGGTCGATTAAAATATTATTCACGGATTTGAATCGTGTCTAAAAGGATTAAATAATGTCCATATGAAGTAATTAATTGTATTTTTTATCTTTAACTTTGAACAATTACCGTCAGAAAATGAAATGAGCCGAGAATTAAATAATGGTACTAATAGATAATTTTACTTAAGCTGTAAACACGAAAACGATCATTATATTGCATATAGCTACACATGTTTTAAAAAATTTGTGCTATACTAAAGATAATAATGAAAGGTATGATAAGTTAATAATATCCTTAGTATCTTCATATATATAAAAATATCTTGGAGTTAAATAGAAATTAACTTCACCAGTGTCATAGATGGATTATAGAAGAGTAAAAATTTATTTTCTTCACTGTACAAATCTAATTTTGTCTGTACCCCTCCAATCTTATTGACTGCCTGTTATATATAACCATCGCCGGCCAAACTTAAATTTCATTCACATCCAATAAGAATTAAGAACCCACTTCTCGAAATTTGTTGCACATGAAGTTAAACCTGATTTACCCCTACGTACACCTCCATTAAATCCTGTGCACAGACGAGAGAGATCAGATCAAAGAAACCGCCGAGCAGTGGAAAAGTTCTCATACAAACTACTCGATCGCATCGCATCGCATCGCTTCAATTCGCAGTTTAATTAATATTCCGGCGAAGTCGATCCAATCGGCATGGCCGGAAAAGGGACGAAGCGCTGCTGCCTCGTCGCCAGCGTCGTCATCCTGCTTCTGGTCGTAGTAGTCCTCGTCCTGTGCTTAACGGTGTTCAAGCCCAAGCAGCCGCGGGTCGAGGCCACGCCCGTGAGCATCGAGCGCATAAATTTCGGCCTCGTTCCCAACGTCACGCTGGTTCTGACGCTGGACGTCGACATCCTCATCAGGAACCCCAACTACGCCGGATTCAAGTACGAGAACTTCACCACCTCCATCTACTACCGGGGGGACTTCGTCGGGCAGGCGCCGGTGGCCGCGGGCGAGATCGGCGCGCGCTCGTCGGAGACGGTGATGGCTTCGGTCGACGTGGAGCCGGCGAAGGTCGTGGCGGACCCCCTACTTCCTGGCGGACGTCACGTCGGGGTCACTGAACTTGACGTCCTCCTCCGGGCTGAAGGGCAAGGTGATCATCCTGGGAATCTTCAAGTTGCACGCCACCACGTCTGTGTCTTGTGATATTGCCGTCTTCCTTCTCACCAACACCACCACCACTTCCTGCCAGTCCAAGGTTAAAGTCTGATACACACATGTATGTGTTGTTCACCATGGTCCCCCCTTCTGCAACTGCTGCTTCGTCTTCTTCTATACATATATATGTGTAGAATTTATAGATGTAGAAGTTTTTATTAGTGTTTAGTTAGGCGGAGTTGAATTCGTTGTCATAATTTTTCTGTATGCAGGAAAGGAAAATTTATTTGAGCATCGGTTCTGAATTGATCTATGCATTGTGTGTACTACTTCTTGTCATCCATGTCATTTAGTTCTCTCTCTCTCTCTCTCTCTCTCTCTCTCTCTCTCTCTCTCTCTCCTCTCTCTCTGCTGGTAGCTGTAGCAGACTTACAAGTTAATTTTCTTTTCTGCTTCTGAGCTGGATCTTTAGAAGTAAATTGTCTTCACACTTTAAAGATCAACAATTTAGTTCTGGACTGGAAAAGGGAGATCAAATTGAGAGAAAATTGATCAATGTCTTCTTTTTATAAATGCAATCATCGATCTGAATCTCCAATCTCTCTAGAAGGCAGCAGTGTATGTCTGCAGTGTACTCGGTCCTCTAATTAAGAGCCCCAACTAGTAGTTTGTTGAATGCAGAGGACAACTACTTCCTAATTCCTTGTGGGTTCTGTTCATCTGTCAGTGATAAACTAATAAGTTGTTGACTTCACCTAAAATCAGGTATCTACAAATAATCTTTGAAGTTAAATTATTTAGACTCAGACATTGCTTGTTTACAATATGAAATTAAATTATCTGCATCAACGACATTATTTGTTTACTTTGTTTTAATTTGTAGACAATTTGAATTGTCTAGCAACGTAGAAGTGACAATCCAAGTGGCAATCTCTCTTTCATTTCGGCTCTTTCTAATTTTACACAAATAAAATATAAAATCATATAAGAAAATTATATAATAGCAATGAAAAAATTTTATGATATTAATTTATTTAAAGTATTATTTTATAATTATTATTCATATGAATTGCATATTATTAATCATTATTTTGAAAATTACATATATTTATTACCAATATTTTCATTTAAAATATTTATTAATTTATTATCATTACTATATTTGTTTGCTTTATTAATTTTATATTCTTTTTCCAAGTTTTTAGTAGGATTAAGTAAATTTTAACATGAGATAAGTGATAAAGAGTATTTTAATAAAGATGTACATTATTTAGTAATATTTTATTATAAGTAAATAATGTCATTTATATTGTTGAAAAAATTATTTGTACATAGTGAATAAGGTAATGCATATTATTGATAATTTAATAAGTGACAATTTTTATATTAGATAACGTAGATTGTTAAGTAATATAAAAATATAATGCACTAAACGCCTTCTAAAGATTGAGCCTTCGGATTTGTTCAAATCTTTCAAAGGTGTCTATGCTTTTCTTATAAGACCTTTGGATATTTGGTCGGCTTTGTCCAAAATTTGCGTAGGAGTTATCGGTTCATCTACAATTCAGAGTAAACATTAAATTAGACGAGCTCAATAATAAATTTATTTTTTAAAAAATGAATAATAAATTAATCAGATTCAATAATTAATTGAAATTTTAATCCATAACCAATTTGTACATAATGGTTAGCACCATGTTTCTAGGTCAATTTTCAAATAATTGGGCCTTGGGGAAGCCGGGAAAAAATTAATAATAATAGTAAATTATATATTTTATGATAAAAATCCAAAAGTTTTATACGTCATTTCATTTATGATCTTTCCGGGTTGGCAAGTTTTCTTCAATACTTTTCATCCTATAATAATAAAAGAGTTTAAGCTCCATTAATTTAATAAGAGGCTAACTCATTTCAGAAAGAAATATATATTTTCTCCTCTTTCATGGAGGAAAAGAAAAGTTATTTACGAGGGAGAATTCCCTTTACACCCCGGACATCCAAAACAAGAAAGTATTTTTTTTTGTTCAAAATACAATGATGCAAACAACTATTTTTGTCTTGGTTTTCCTAAATTATTTTCAGAAGATCAAAATCTACCAAGAACTCAAACGATAAATCATAATGTACACAACAATATTCACAATTATTTCAGTCTCGAAATATTTGTTATCTCACCTTTAAATCAGGAAACATTGTTTATAATTGTTGTCGTCGATATCATATCATATGAAGGACAAAAATGGTTCTTGAGGCATGTTAATATTTTAAAAGGAGCGTTAAGAACTTAAAATGTGTGGAAGAGACGAAAGTTTGGAGTAACGAACATAAAAACATGTGAAGAACGTTGGAACATCTTTTGGAAGCCTTCTCGAGGGGATTTGACTGATAGGGGTGGTCAAATTATTTGGTTATTTTGTTTACAGCTTCTTAACCCAATTTTTACGCAAAAATGGTTTTTTTTTTAAAAAAAGAATTATATAATTTTTTTAAAAAAAAATAGTATGTCAAACCCTGTTTTAGTAGTGTCAGTTCATCCTCTTTTACAATTATTATCGTGAACCTTGGAAGAAAAATATTTGTTGATTTAGATAAAGTTTCCCGTTAAATTAATTTCTCAACGTTTGTGTCACGGAATATTATACCTTTTTTAAAGCAGCTTTATACTTATCAATGCTGCACTTTTCTTTTTTTAATCAGTACTCTAGCCTAATAAAGCATATATAGAAAATTAAAATCAATGTTATATAGAAAATTAAAATCAACGTGCACCGGCATAGGGAAAGGGGGTTGCTCCCCTGCTGCGACGCGATCGGCAACCTTCACCGGTCGTAGCGGGGGGGGGGGGGGGGGGGGGTGGGGGTTCTTTCCCTGTGCCCACACGACCGGTGGTTGTTGCGAGTCACAGTTGGCGTGCGCAGGGAAAAAGGGGAGGTTGTCAATCGTGTCGCAACAGTCGAATATGCTTATATTTTGTACAGTGAATTCATCCATAATTATAATATTTTAAAATTTATTATTAATCTAAAATTTGAACTTACATATGCATATGCTTATAGTTTAAAAGATACGAATATGCTTAGACATTATAAATATGAAATGGTGTTAGGAAGGAGAAATTCAAGTGCATGGTAAAAATATATTCTCCTAATTATTTAAAATAATAAAATTGTTATTATATATTTATTTGAATGATTACACATATTTTTATGGATCTTATCTTGCCATCTTATGGATATATTGTTATGACTATGCCTTATCATTTATTTTACACGTGACTTGATATGCACGTGAAGGCCCATATAAAAAAAGAAAAAAGAAAAAACGAAACCGTGGAACCGGAGGGCCAAATATTTTCTTCAGTGGGACTTTTGATTCCAAAAGCTAGTGTATAACGTAGCTCTTTCATATGCATGAATTTAGATACTTTGATTCTCAATTTAATTATCAACATTTATTTTGTTTATTTGACTCTTATTCTTAATACAATGTTCCAAACATTTTCTTATTACTGTTTATTTTGAGAGATTGAGATATCTTCATTTATATCCCAAATCTATGTACTCTATAAATCATCACCTTGAGAGAAAATTAGTTCCTTGAGATTTAGGCTTAGAAGTTAGTTCCTTTTGATAGCATCTTTGTGTCTCTTAAAACTCGTATAATTACAATATACACCACCCATGATGTGTTAATGAATATGATTGTTGGGCTTCATACAAAAGTCATGTGAGGAGGATCCTTAAGGAATTTTCCTTCCAATTATTGATTTGAGCTAGGAGCATATTAACTTTCTTAGCGACATTGTTGAATGATGGGATGAGGGTATATGAATGCTAATATTCAAACTTGTGATGTAATGGCTAAATCCAATGCATATGAATTTACCGAAACTAATTTCAAAATTATCTTCATCCAAAAATTCCTCTTTGTATTTACATTTCCATCAGGCATTTTCTTTTATTAGACTCATTCATTCAAAATACTGAAAACAAAATAGCACTAATTTTTTTCTACGTAGTTACAATGTTTAAGTTATATATAACTTTTACCAACTGTTAATCTCATTAGATATGATATTTAGCTCCATTCTAATGGTAATTTTTTCTTCTTGTAGATTTGATATCTTAATTGCTACAACTAATTACATCGTATGGTTGCAGATATCCTAGTTAGTGTACAGTTTGAAAACTTGTAGCGCATTGTTCTTGTTGTCATATATTTGCTAATTCACACTCTTCCATATGATTTCCTACACCCTTGGTTTGTTTGTGAATAGATATAAAAGTGAAAATAATTGCTACATATTCATCTTCACATCATTTACACAACACACATATCATGCATATGCCAGATGTATTATGCAATCATTTATGTATTGAGGCTATGGTCATTGGGGGTTTGTCCTATATATTTGGATCCATGCAATATGATGTTATGGTGATTTACACATAGACATGCACATGAAAATATACATAATAATTACTATTAGCAAAAGAATAATGTATAAAATGTGGATCTTAGAAGTGTTCACGAATTGTGTTGGCTTCGACTTTAAACCCGGATTAATTTAACTAACTTTGATTGGACTTGATTGAGTGAGGTTGACTTTAACTTGGGCACTTGGTCATGATAAGTCGGATGGCACGATTATCCGTGCATATTTTTTTTTATTTGATATTAAAAATTGAACATTCGCTTAATGTATGAAGATATTTTTTTAAAATGAAATATTATTTTCATATTTGATATATCTTATTTTAAGAGTTTTGAAATTCAAAATAGAATATAAGTTTGAAGCTAAATAATACAAATATAGACTGATTGGTGGACTCGGTTTAAAATTTCTCAATTCGTACATAATTTAACCAGTAGTCATATCTAGCCAACGATCCTATCCAATCCAACATGGGTTCGGGTTGGATTAGATCATTAGGTTCACTAATCGATCTCACCCATTGAATACTCATAATAAATTCATAACTCTTATGTTATTGAATTATTTATGATAACTATGTTATATTAAAGTTTTTTTTTCTTATATAAATATGTATGTTGACTAGTAAAAATAAAAATAAGTCAGTAGTAGCGACTGGGTAGCACTCTGCCTTATAAGTCTTCACCTAATGACTTATATAACTTTCTCAATGTCATCAAATAATATCAGATATAACCAGGTATCCCCATTAATTCGTGCTACATATGTCCATTAAATGAACAGGGAAAAGAGGACTATATTGCGCTTGACATGCAAGTAGAAGACATGAATATTCTCATGGCAACAAGCAAAGGATAACTTGTAAAGAATACCTTGCAGAAGATAAAATACAGAACATAAAGTGAGCCTCCTCACAGGCATAAAGTGCCATGTGCTTTGCTCCAGGGACTAAGGCATTCGAAAGATCATGAAACATTGTCATTGGCGCCTTGAAGGACTCGCTGCCCACAGGCCTACAAATACCACGGCAACATCCTGTTAATTTCAGGATAGATCAGAAGATCCCGATCAACAGCTTCAAGCATTCAGTTAACTCTGAAAAGTGAGGATTCCTCCACGTGTTTCTTCCCACATCCATGGCAAAACATCATTCCTTGGTGTTGCTACTGCTCTCTATGCTCGTATCCATGGCTGCTGGAACTCAATTCAAAGTAGGAGGTTCACAGGGGTGGAGGGTGCCTGATGACCCCAATGCCATGTCCTACAGCCAGTGGGCTCAAAAAACTCGGTTTCAAGTGGGGGACTCACTGTGTAAGTTTATATAATTTGTGCTCATATATGGATATATTTCCAAGGTCCAAGTTTGCAATACCAATTCAAATTACATGTTGAACGAGTGTTATTTATGTATATCGGCTTGCACGCCGAGGTTAATTTGATACTTAAAATTTTGATGGTGGAGCAGTGGCCTACGTTAGCCACGCAATATATATAGATGTGTGTGTATATATACATGGATGCTGATGGTTGATGGTTCATGCAGTGTTCTTCTATCTTCCTGACGAGGACTCGGTGCTGTTAGTGAACGCCGATGGTTACAGCAATTGCAACACGTCGTCCTACATTGATTCGTTCAACGACGGGAACACTGTCTTCACTTTCACCCACTCAGGGCCCTTCTACTTCATCAGCGGGAGCAAAGACAACTGCGAGAAGGGCGAGAAGCTCACGGTCGTAGTCATGGCCGACAGGAGCAACAAGACGAGCCCCGCAGCAGCACCTTCTCTGTCTCCGCCGGCTGACTTTTCACCACCGCCGCCGCCTTCTGTGGAGGTGGTGGGGGAGCCAACTGCCAGCCCTCCTCCTAACGGGGTGTCCTCCTCCAAGGTTGTCCGATTAACTGGCATCATTGGCACAATCTTTGGGGTTTTTGTGTATGTTTTCTGAGGTATCTAAATGCAAGCTTCGGATGTCTGTTCAAAATTTTCTTCTTATGCTTTGTTTGGATTGGTTGAGTGTGAATGTCAAACTTTGAACTTATATCTCCTGTAAATGGATGCACTATTTGAAGGTTGTGATGAAGCATTCTATCTAATTTCTACAGCTATCGGTCGGTTGATATAGTCGATTAACTGAGTTGTGTTTTAAAGTTGACATGAGCTGATGATTAAATTTCTTAAGTTATTAATTTAATAAGTTTCACCAACAATTAATAGTTAGCACTACTGCCAGGTGTCCTGGAGCAAATTTCATTTACCCATGGCCAGGCTCAGTGCGCTGTCCTATTAAGATTTGCTCTTTTTTGTTTTTTTTTTCTGTAACTTCATATTCATAGTGATCATGATGAGGTACCCCAAAACCCTATCAACCAAACTGTTTCAAACACATCCAACCCAGCCCAATTTTCTCAACATCGTTCAACTTTAGCACTTGCTCTTTTCAATTCCTAAATGGCCTCTGAAATGAGGCATCCAGCGGCTCTTCATACAGATCAGTCGCAATCACATACTCCTTTGGCATTTGATATGCATGCAACATAAATTTCAGAAATTACGTCTTGCTTTATGCATATTTGCATTACCGTAATGCTCTGAATTAAGATTCAAGTATGGGGTATAAACAGGTATGTACTGAAGGAGGAGGTGCTGTGGAAATTTGAATCTCCTTAAGGCATATGCAACCCTTTAGTTGTCGACCAAGCCATCTTGTGTAAATAATTTTATGACTTTGTTTCAATTCCAAAAAGTACCAGTTATGTGAATTGATATCATAGGTTATGTCCACAAAATCAAAAAGTATGATATTTATTTATTAATTAACATAAAAACATGGGAGAATCAGTGAAAGAAATAATAGCACAAACACAACCGGCGACATATATACTGTCACCAGCAATACCTATTAGTATTATAAAATAGGCATCATTATCGGGAAAAAAAACTTATTTTGAAATTAGATTGTCAGCAAAACATAGCTAAAATAAAATAAAATCAACCGACCAAAAAAAAAGAAAATTAAATAAACAATACAGCTTAAAGCATCCTCAGTTAACAGTAATTACCTCACCTGAGTCAGGATTGATATTGTCACTTTCTAGTGTCCCTTGCCAAAGTCAGGACTTTACCATGTGCTATTTAGGAATTTCACAACAATTGAAACTGCAATGTGATTTTGTGGTTGGTATCAAGATTATACAACAAATCAGATAATATTAAAAGAAATAAAATATAGGAAAGAATTTGTTTTAGGAGATATAGGAAAGAATGTTGAAGTAAAGGACAATAGAAGCTCAACGATGTATAAGTAATAACTTATGTTTCATTTTTCAGTGACAAGAATACTTGTGTTTTTCAGAAATTAAAATATTAGAATGGAGAATATCATGCAGAATACACCAAGTGTGTCAATTACCTATCTTCAAAAGCATAGACATATTAAAACATTAGAAAAGCATATATTTAGAGCAACATTGAAAAGGTATTAAAACATCAGAAAGGAGACTATCATGTAACACCTAAAATATAACAAGGTTGAGGTCAAAGTTTCACTACGAGGACCCCTTGTTATAGCAAAATGGTTACATTTACATCATCATAAGCTTTTAGCTTTCTTCCCTAAAAATTCCACAGAAAACCATACAATTAACAAAGAGCAAATTAATGCTGAAACGAAAGTAACATTGGATACAACTTTTGTATGTAAAGGACTCCCACATGGCACTCGCCAGATAATATCATTTGAAGATCCAGAATGAAATCTGCTATATGTCCACCAACATGGCTCATCTTGTTGCAATGCCTTTGGTCTACAACGTAAGAATATATCTGGTTTTCCAATTACAATTCTTGTGTAACCAGAAACATCTAGAGGCTGCATACAACCGAGATAAATGAATATCAACATTTATTTCTGATGTTAAACTTTGTGAAGTTTGATCTATAAGGCTACTTACTGGGTATCTACTATGTAGTGGTAATTGAAGAAGAGTTTCATATTGCTTTAGATGTGCAACATTCTGAACATCAATGTGAATCTCAACAATTGATCTATTGGAAAGCGCAGAGGGTAACTCGAGATTTGTGTCTCCGAAAACAATGGCATCAAGAAAAACTACAAAAGAAAGTGTGACATGTCAATAAATGGGAAATAATAAGTTTTGTTGACTATGTACAATATAGATTCCTACCTTTACGCTCGACAAGGCGCTGAAGCTCAAAGGGATCTGCAAAAACTCCATTTGGAAGTTTCTCAATGATAATTTCTTCACAATATTTGTCAAGCCAAAGTTTTTCATTTGGTTGTCCCATAAACCTCAAGATCGAAGTCAAATGACGATGCGAGCCTTCACCGCTAAGTTTTCGGTGAATTTCTGGATGTTGAAGAGCATTACCACTATCAACAGAGTACTTGCAGAATCTGTCTGGACCAAATTTTTCATCCAAGAAATTATCAAAATTTGAAACAAGTAGACTATCCAGATGTTGAAAGTAAGAGCTGAAAAGATAGGTCTCAACACATGGTAAGCATCCGAGCAATTTGTTATTGATATGTCGAATACTGTGGTTCAAATTAGAAGTCTGAGCCTGCATAAAGTTTCACACATAATTATTGGCGAAATGCACAATCATATTTTAGAAATAATTTTAAACATAAGTAGATAGAAGTTAGCAAAGACAATATGGAAACCAAATATTAAACCCAAATGATGTTAGTATGATCCATGTAGCCGACCTCACCTAGTGGGATAAGGCTTTGTTGTTGTTGTTGTTGATGTTATATTCAAATAGACATAAATGATTTGAACTTTAGGGTTATTTCCTCTAATCACCTCTAAACTATCACAATTTTTCAGATCTAACCCCAAACTACGAACTTCATTTTTTGGGTCCTTAAACTATCACGATTTTTCCAATTTGATCCTTCCATCCAATTTCGTCAACTTCTTGGTTATTTTTTATTTTTCGAATTTGTGAAAAATCCATTATACCCTTACTATAAGTGTTACTCTATTTTTCTTAAAAATAATATATAATAAAAATATAAAAAATATTTTTTTTTAAAAAATGTCGCCGGAACGAAAGGGGGGCACCTGCCAGCGAGCTCGTTCAAGGGGGCGCCCCCCCCCCCCCCCCCCCCTTTCTCCCTCGCCGCGCGCGGCGAGATTAGGGGGGTCGGCGCCCCCCTGGACGAGCTCACCGGCGCCCCCCTGGACGAGCTCACCGGCGCCCCCCTTTTCGAGCTCGTCGGCGGGCGAGATCGCTCAGGGGGGCGCCGGACCCCTAATCTCCCTCGCCGCGCGCGAGGGAGTAAAGGGGGGCTGGCACTCCCCTTTCACTCCGGCGACACAGAGGCGACCCCCCCCCCCAGTCTTTTTGTTTTAATTATTTTTTTATATTTTTATTATATATTATTTTAAGAAAAATAGAGTAACACTTGTAATAGAAATATAATGGACTTTTCACAAATGCAAAAAATCAAAGATAACAAAAAAGTTGACGGAATTGGATGGAAGGATCAAATTAGAAAATCGTGATAGTTTAAGGACCCAAAAAACGAAGTTCGTAATTTGAGGTTAGATCTTGAAAATCGTGATAGTTTAGGGGTGGTTAGAGGAAATAACCCTTAACTTTATATAGGTCATGCTTATAGCAAAATTACATTATTAATCCATAATATAAGGCAGCAAGTCAAGCAGGGGACTGATCTGAGCATCATACAGTCATAATCATTTGCAGACCTGAACTGCTGGTTTATGTCTTTAGTAAGTAAATTCTTTCACGTGTACACAACTAATTCCTGAATAATTCCTCATTCTGGTACCTCCACTTGGTGCATCAATACTTTTTATGTCTTACTTAAGTACATGTCATCCAAATTCATCTGTAAGTGTTACAAAGTCCACATTATATCTAGATAAACTACAAGCAAGCTAAGCTTTGGAAATTCATAACAACATAGTTATCAGAAAGAAGATAGAGCCAAATTCAACCCCCATACCTGTTCAGAGGAAGAACCAACGAGCTTAATTGCCCAACTGCAAAACAAGAAGGCAATGAAGAAGTAGTCATATGTCCTCATCATGTTTGTTCCCTGTCAGAGCTGAACTTCACCCCAAAAAAAAAAAAACTGATCAAACTTTCACAAGGTTGTCAATAACTGATTGCATCATGAAGTGCTTTGAATAGCCATTTTATCGAGCATCTGCTGTGCGAATAGGATGATCGCCTAAGGAACATGCAATGGCCGGCCACCAAGTCATATCACTACATCAAAGATCAAATATAAAAATCATATATTGACCACTAAAATGCAAGGGAAATGAAGAAATGCATATATAAACGAGGAGCCCTCCGCAGGGAGACCTGGGCAGGGAGCCCTGCGCTGCTCCCTGCATTGTGGGTCTCCCTGCTCGCGAATTCAGGAACGGAGGAAAAGAACAAGCGCGTGCGACAGAAAGGAACGATAAGATTCAGGGAGGGAGGAAAGGAAGGAGGGAGGGAGGGAGGGAGTAACGGCGAGTGACGATGCAGCGCGCGATGGTAGGCGGCAGCAACTCACTGCGAGCAACAAATGGATGTTTTGTTCTTTTTTTCATGGGTTTGAGTTCAGTCACAACAGGTGACCTCTTTCTTGGGTCCAAGAAAAAAGTTTTGCTCGGTGGGCACGAGCCCACGGGCCAGCACACTGAATCGGGTACATTTTCCGGAATAGATCGTCGAATCGTCTCTACGAGTTTTGGAACACTATTTAGGAGCCTTTCTTAACAAGTAATATTTTTAAATTACTGATAATATAAAATTAAATTATTTAGGCTCATTACATTATCTAGATTATCTTAAAGTGTAAATTATCCGTGAAGTGATAATTCACATTGAGTAAAAGAGAGTGTCCATCTAGATTGCGACTCAAATGACAATATAATTTTATCTTCTTTTTATTTTTGTCATTTTCAATCATATACAAATAAAACATGAAATAATATAAGAAAATCATATAATCAATGTTGTCAAACACGTAAAATGGACACGATACAGAGGGCTAAGAAAAATGTAAATAGTAAACACGTAACGACCCGACCGATTCTACCAGATTATTTTTTTAATATATTAGTTAGCACAAAACTGAAGATAATATTATAATAAAGGAAAAAATTTTCATCGAGTTATCAAATATTAAGCAACATGTTAAAGGATCAATACCAAATTCCAAATTACCAAAACTAAAATAAGTTTTAACATCTAAGTCATCAAAATTCAGAATAACAAAACATCACGCATCAAGAGACAAGTTCTATTAGAATAAGGAACACTAAGACTATCAAAATACCTAAATATGTGACAAATGCTATCACATTTGTAACATTCTATTATCTATAGTCTATACATACCATACAAGCATGCAGTAATCAAAACCTAATTCAAGCCTAACTAAACATGCATGCATTTATGAAATCCTAATTTCTAACTTAATATTATATTTGGTTGAAGTCTCATTAAGGGAAGGGAAGAAAATGAGAAAGAATGAAAGGAAAATTTCACACCCCAATTTGGGGTTAAAAGAAAATAGTACAAATGAAGGAGAAGGGAGGGAAAAAAATGAAGATTCCTCTCCATTCTCCTCCTTTAAAATTTTATCCAAACAAGGGGGAAAAATTTATTCTCCTCTCCCTCTTTATCCTCATTTCACCTCAATCCAAACACAGTGCGAGGAGGGAGGGAGACAATAGCAGGAGCAAGAGCTCACCAGCGACAAAATAGAACGGGCCCCAGAAAAAGAATGCGTGCAACAGAAAAAGAACGGCGACAACGAGAGAGAGATTGAGGGAGGGAGGAGAAGGGGAATATCGATCATTCACGACGAACGGTAGCAACGACAGGCGGCAGCAGCGCAGAGCAGCAAGCAACAGCAAAACACGATGGCAGAAGACTAGAAAAAATTATACTTATTATTTATTACTTATTATTTTATTACAATATTTTAATATTTTGTTAATTATAATTAATTTTAAGGAATGATTTTTTATATTTGCATACTATATTTTTCACAAAATTTTTTCCATAAAAATTTAATTTTTATTAGTAATAAAATTATATTTTATAATTATAATAATTATTTTTAATTTAAAACTCACCAAAAATTCATCCGTCATGTTAACTTTTTTATACACATCAACTCTCACTCATCATCATTATGTCCCACTCCATCCAAACACGTCTCGAACTAATCTATCAATTCAACTATTCACCGAAAATTTAGAAAAAAACTACGATTTTGTTTCCAAACATAACCATAGAAACTCCTTGTTGTTTGATGGTGATTAATTTTCACTATTATTTGCCCAAAATATTTGAACCACCAATTCACAGCAACTTGAACGAAAGTATAAAAAAATTATTGGGAGTCTCGTACATTCCTAAAAAATATTAAACTAGTCGAAGTTGATGATGGGACGACTTTTCATTTTATTGACATTGTGCTCATTAATATTGGACGAATTGGACGATAACCATAAAAAAAATATTTGAATCGGTTATGCTTATATTGAATTCTGTATGTACAACATAATTTTGCATTAATTTTTGCTTAATGACAAATTTATATATTATTTTTCATAAAATTATATTTGTCACATAGGAGGTTTATATTCTTATATTCATATCAACAAAATTCTCTTTTTCATTATAGTTAATTTTTATTTTAAGACTAAATAACATATATTTGCATTACCCACTATTTTAATATATATATATATATATATATATAATTTATTTGAAAGTATATATACTGAAAAAAGATTTTTTTTTATTTTTTAAATATACTCAAGCTTCTGTAATTATGTTGAATCATTATATTGAAATTATGGTATGAAAGGAAGAAAAGAAATAAAAAATAAATTTAAATAAGGATAGTAATTGGTGAAAAATATTAAATATATTTTTATAAGGTATTGAGTCTATTTTTTGTTAGATCTCTTTGAAATATTCATTTATAGTACAATGAAGATTATGAAAAAAAATGCAAGAGATTTGTTTTTAAAGTTTTTAGAAATATTCAAAGGAGGCTAGGTCAGGGTAGAGAATTTATATTTCAATTCATGATTGCCTACATTATGAAAAATGTCATAAAAAAGAAATAAAACGTCGATTCGATAATATATCATAAAGAAATTTGATACATAAACCAACTAACTCTATTGAAATAGATAATGAGCTTTGATGATTTGTAACGGTCCTTGTGTACCTTTTGTGTCTTCAACGAACCCTCTAGTAAGCATTCAATTAGTTTCATTCATAATTTAATTGTGAAATATATCTTCCTAACATAATTAATAACAATTATTAAAAAATAACAAATGCCAAGAGTACTAATAACAACAACAATAAACTCATTGTATTTAATTGCGAAATAAAATGTTAAAAATGATTGTGTCTTTGTAAAAAATAATTGCGATTAAACATTTCTACATTTTGGCATATTAATATAGAAATATATATCGCATAACACAATAATTGTTTATGGTTAATTAATCAATCATATTAACAAAATGAGATTGTACCTTACCAAAATTGAAACCCCATATTATTTGTTTGCATGACATGAATGATTAATTAACAAAGACATTGAAGCAATTTTCTTATGTAAAAATAGATCAAGTAATTAATAAAAGTAAAAAATCAAACTAT
This sequence comes from Pontederia crassipes, assembly GCA_030549335.1. Lineage (NCBI taxonomy): Eukaryota > Viridiplantae > Streptophyta > Magnoliopsida > Commelinales > Pontederiaceae > Pontederia > Pontederia crassipes. Next base: position 24,176,009 of record CM060189.1, on the reverse strand, counting down.
TATATATTCGTAGTATCCAATTTCAAATTACATTAACAAATATAAATGAAAACTTGGCATCATTCTATAGAAAATAATGCGAGTATATATATATATATATATATATATATATATATATATATATATAAGAAGTTATAAAATAATGGTGTGTATGAAATAATTGTTCCATCGTGATAAAAAAATGATAAAAGTCGATGAAATTGTGACATGCCAAAATCGTTACTATAAATATTAATTGATGCTTACCAACTTATGTCACTCACTGCATGGCATAAATGATCATGCAATAAAGATATCGATGAATGTATTTTTATGTTTAGAAAGACAAAATAATTATAGGGACATAAAAACTTTAAATATTTTATGGCATATACCTAATTGCAAAATAAAATGTTAAAAACGAAATCTCTTGTGTCTTTGTAAAAAAATTTCTATTATTAAACATTTCTACATTTTGGCATATTAATGAAAACATAGAAATATATATCGGATAACACAATATTGTTTATGGTTAGTTAATCAATCATATTAACAAAATGAGATTGTACTTTACCAAAATTGAAACCCCATATTATTTGATTGCATGACATGAATGATTAATTAACAAGGAAGACAATTTTTTATGTAAAAATAGATCAAGTAATTAATAAAGGTAAAAAATTAAACTATTATATATTCATTGTATCCAATTTCAAATTACATTAACAAATATAAATGAAAACTTGGCATCATTCTATAGAAAATAATGCAAGTAAGCATTCTTATATATATATATATATATATATATATATATATATATATATATATTGATGAGAAGTTATAAAATAATGTTGTGTATGAAATAATTGTTCCATCACGATAAAAAATGATAAAAGTCAATGAAATTGTGAAATGCCAAAATCATTACTATAAAAATTAATTGATGCTTATCAGCTTATGTCACTCACTGCATGGCACAAATGATCAAATAATAAAGATTTTGATGCATGTATTTTTATGTTTAGAAATATAAAATAATTTTAGGGACATAAAAATTTTAAAAATTATATGTCATATACAAATGTTACGTATATTTTGCATTCGATAAAATTTTTTGTGAGTAAACATTCCTAAATTATGGCATTTGGATATATATATATATATATATATGGTAAAATGTAATGTTAATGAAATAATTATTCATTCACATGTCAAAAAAGGAGAATATCACTAGAATTGTGACTTATCAAAATTAATAGTCCAAAACTTGTTTCACATTTATGCCACTCTCTAAAATTAATTAAGAATAGAAAAATGTAACATCACAAGTATATATCAAACTACATTATTCAGTAAAATAAATAACGTAAGAATTGATGTTAAAAAAATTTATAGACAAATTTTTGGACTAATTGAGGACCTTTTGCTTCATCATCTATATTTAAAATTGTCAATCTCTTTATGTATGAATTCATTGTGTCATCATGTTTTTAGCAATGTTTTTACAACCTGCTTCAATAATTTCAATATCCAAAAATTTCGATAGGCATCCAACACTTTCTAAAATATAAATGCTAGAAAAAAATAGAAAGATATTATAAAAGAAGAATATTGAAGTTGGAAAGAAATAACATTAAAACATAAATGTTTAAAATAGAAAAAAAAACAAAAACAAAAATGACAATATCCTATTATTATTGACAAAAAAAATCAACCAATTACTTTGAACCAACTGATAGGAATGTATGTGTTGATTTCTTCTAATTTCTCCACTAAAGTGATTGACAAGAAATAAGACATTGTGTCCATTATCAATTGATCTCTATCATCTGCAAGGAAGAGGGGGAGATAAAGTTGAATTACCCAAATTTCGATGCATTCGTTATTGGCATTATGAATTGTCAAGTTTTGTTCCTTCGTATGCAAATATCGTTCTTTCATAATTAATAATTATCATTTTTGTATCATTAGATGTGATCCTTATTGTTTTTTTGTTATTATTATAGTATTAAAAACTATCAATTAATCATGTACAAAGAGAAACCATCTCAAATTCTCATCATGGACTCTCATAACTTTAATTCATCATCTTAATATTATTACTACAACTAAAATAAGCCAATAAAACATTTGCACAAATATTTTTTTAAAAAAATGAAAAAATTAGGATTACTTTGAAGGATTTAACCGACAAATGGAGCCTTCAATTAATAGGTGCTTGAACTTTTCATTAATTAAGATTATATGCAAACAGATTAGTTCTTCATTTTTTACAAATTCGAACCATAGTTGATCAATCATCTCTTACATTGATAATCTCACTAAAAATTGAATAGGACATAGTCACCTAAGATGATAAAATAAGTGCTAAAAATGGAGTTTAAAAAAGCATGTGAAGACATGTGGAAAGATGTGAAAAAGGAAACTCTTCTTAAATGACAAAGAAAGTCTACAAAGCAATCCTATTCCCAAATATGATTAAAGAGATAATAGATGGGATGTTATTAATATTTTAATAATTAAAGGTTCATAATTGTACACTTGATCAAGTAAGATTAAACTAAAATTACAAATTAATGATGGAGAATAAGAAATTTAATAACAAATACATGATGAAGATGTGTTTCAGTGTGACTTTCAAAAGGTTAGTGAACTCCCGGTGTAGCAAGTACTTTCTCATTTCATCTATTTTCTCTTTTGCATTGTTCAAATTTTATTATTCCAAGCAATTAATTTCCATTTATTACTCCAAAGTATGACAAGTTTAAACAAGAAAAATGGGGATAATGGTGGTAGGTTCAAAATCACAACATTTATGACGTTCTTATTCTTAAGCATGATTATGAAGATAATACATAATAATTATTAATATTTTACTAATTAAGTGAGAATCATTGTAAATTTAGTTTTTTAATAACAAATACATGCTTAAGATGTGCTTCACTGTGACTTGCTCCAAAAAGATTTAAATGGTTTGGCGAATACATGATTTAATATTTACTTTCTCATTCCATTCATTTTCTTTTCTGCAAGGCATGATTTATTACACAAATAATGGAGAGCAAGCATTTTTAGCAATTACTTTATCATGCCATTGGTTTTATTTTTTGTAGGGTAAAATTTTTATTACATTTGGTTTAGAATCAAAATTTTAGTGATCCAAGCATTTACTTTATCGTTGCATTTGTTTCCCTTTTAGTAGGGTAAAAAAATTATTGCTCCAAAATTTCTAGTCCAATTATGACTTGAAAAGAAAGTAAATGATGATATGAATACTTGTGAGTGGTGAGATTTAAAAAGTGGAGCTAGTAACAGGTTCAAAATCATGCCATTACATCATTAAAAAATTTGAAATATTTTGTATTTCAAAAAAAAAAGGAGAAAGAAATGGAGTGACGCCACCATTTATACCATTAAGATATTTGAAATAAAAAAATCATGTCATTTAAAAAGAAAGAAAAAGGATGATATGAATATTTTGATAAGTGGTCAGATCTAAAGACAAAGAAGGTAATGGCATATTCAAAATCATGCCATTTATACCATTAGTGTATTCGAAATATATATATATAATAATAAAAGGATTTTGGACTTGCTATTGTTTATTTATTTTAAATATTGTTCATATTAAAAATAAGAAATATACCAAACAAAAGTATTAGTTTATCAATATATTTAAAATAAAAATGTCTCAAATAAAGAGTTTTAGAATTGCTACTTTTTTGTTTTTTTTAAATGAAACACATTATGACATTAATGAGATAGTGGAGTGAAGACTAATTAATTATTTTATAGAATATTTTAAAGAATAAATTGATGAGAAAAATATAAATTTTAAGAAAAGATATAAAAATGATGAGTAGAGAGACAATGTAAAATAATTATGCACTTGCTATCAATCCTTAAAAAGATATATAAGGTGTACCACTCTTTGAGTGAAACATTGTATAACGCTTAAATCTAAGTCCATATTATTTGACATTTTCTCACACACTCTGTCTTCTTTCTCACGTTAGCGTTCTCTCTCTTCTCTCTTGAGTTCTCACCTGCTGCTGATCCGATAGCGTCCTCTTCTTCCCCAAGCTCCGTCGTCATCGAGCTTAGACCTCCTCCTCTCGTCCAATTTCATACTAATCTTCGCGTACCATTGAGCTTATCTTCAAAAGTCTTTACTTTTTTAATATTTGTTATTTTCCAATTAAATTCTCCTTTCCCCTGAGTAACTTTTGAAAGATGGTAGCATTGTGATTACTAATTTGCATGAAATAGATTTTGGTTATGTCGTTCAGATCGATTTGTTAGCAGTTTTCAGTTGAAGATGGTACATCATTTTAGTAATCTTCCAGGAGAGTTCTCATCCAACACCATATCTTGTAGGATCTCATGTAATCTCAGAAACCACAAGGTCACCAGTCCTATGTTATTCTTTATTTTCTTTGTTATATACAAAATCTTGCAGACATGACAGAAGTTTCTCATTTGGAGAGAGGTACAAGGTGAAAGAAAAAGCATAAAAGTACTCAAATATTAAAGAGAAATCAGAGCACTACAGAACCTAAAAATCAATGATAGGTTCTCCAATGGTCAAATTCCTCTCGATCTTCCAAGGCAGATTGAAGAGCTTTGCTGTGATGAATTTGAAGATCTTGTTAACGTTTATGTTGTGCCTGGCACCAGAAAAAAACAGTGTTGCTTTCATCGCTCTTGCATATGCTCTGGCCTGCTCCAAAAGTTACAGAAAGGAAACATATTATCAGTAACATCAAGGAAACAGAAGGTCGAAAGAGATTCTAGCTGAATTTCTTTGCAACGGAATAGAAACTTTTTCCCAATTTTAATAAAAACTGTATAACAAGCCATTGTAAGTCGGAAAAAACACTGATCAGTACAGTCAAAGTACAAGCCTTCTAAACAATAATAAGCTTTCAGCTGAGATGCATTCATCACATGTTCTCTCACTCTTTCCATCTAAATATTCTCATGTCCCACCTAACAGCTTTATGGTTCCACATTTTTTCAGAACATTTTTTAGAGATGCTGATTGCCATGTAGTCTTTCACGGATATTGCACTAGTGCACGGGCTAAATCACAACCTTGTGTGATAACCTTATTTAAAACTAGAAGCCAAACATTACAACTATGTTTTCTTTTCTCCCCTGATATGGATAGGGAAGTATGAGAGGAGAAAATTGCGGCCATGCGAGTGATTGTTTCTTGTGATGAAAGGGCCAAGGCAGGATGTCCTGTATGAGGACCACTGTACAGAAATGCTCCTTGTGATTCAGCAACTGGACTCTACCCTTTTTTGTTCTTTTTCAATCATTAGGTGAAGTTCGAAACTGCGATTTACATATTCATCTAAAGACACCACTACCTCTATCATTTGATAAAGTGAAAACACATTAAGGCTGCTGTTTTGAGATTCCAATCTTTCAAGTCCCATTATTGGCTTCATGCATGAGATCCGATGGAAGCTTCTTACAATGATATGTTTTGAGAGCAAACTTGTCATCCAGAGGTCTTCCATTTAGTGGCCAGTTCTGAATGCAAGATTGGCCGACCTTGTAAATTTTCAAATTTCGAGGTTACAAGGTCGATCAACATTGCATTCAAAGTGCAGGTTCACACTTGGTGGACTCCGCATGCTCATTAACTCAAACTGCTATGATTTTAATGTCATATTAGATGTACTAATAATTTTTCTAAAAACCCAATAGGAACAATAATATCTTTATATTTGTAGTGTTAACATCCTGAGATGTAGCCAATTCATCACGTGAACAACTAAAAGAAATTTCTTAAGTATGAGTTTCGATGATGTTTAAACTTTTGAAATCTGGTTCTCTAATATCATGTTGAGCTAGATGTATTAATTTTTTTTCTAAAAATTGAAGTTAATGAAAAAGTATATTCTTATATTTATAATCTTAACACTAGGGCAAAATAGTCATAAACTTATATAGATTCTCCTTATCAATGCAAAACATTTTCAGAGAGACAAGAAAAGTTGTTAATTTTCTTATGGTCTAATTTGATAGAACTTGATTGTCTAATCAATCGGGGAGCCTTACCCACTAGAGCATATGATCCATCTATTACTGTTCTGCTTTTATTATCACTAGAAAATTAATTCACTATCTTCTTTTAAAAAATATTAAAAAAATGAAAATTAGTATGTAGAATACCTGATTGACAATCAACCATTGCATCTGAAGAGGAAGCTGAACAAAGTCATCAAACTTGGTTCCTATTAAGATGGGTATTGCTGTCTGAAGGGACAAAACCAAAGAAACATTCATCGCCACATTAATCATAACTTGGTTTAAAAAGAAGAAAAAAAATCCTAATTGCGAAGAAACCCAGAATGTTTTGCACATATCCTGGTAATTGCAATACCTTATTCCACTTTCTGGCTTGCTTGTACCACCCAATAGCACTGAAAAGAGACCAGAACAGAAACAAAAAGATATCAGTTTCTGAACTAATATATGTCCAGAATTGCTGGACATGCAAAGAAATCAGAGAAAGCAGAAGAATCTTCCAAGCAAGGGGAAGCAAAGAAGAGGAATGTAACACGAACTTGTTAAGGGTACGACGACTAGTGAGATCGAACATGACAAGAATTGCCGCGGCATCTTTACATGCAATTGGCACATGATCAGTGCATTCCTCATCACCTGCAGACGTTAAACAAAACGATCAGAATCCCACCAATACGATGCAGAAAACACTCGATAGGTATTGTCAATAATATACCTCCTACATCCCAGATGCTATACACAATCCTCGCTCCCCTAACCAGCAAGACTTTATCCATTAGATTCAATCCTGTCAGCTGCAACCCTTCTTGTTCCTCACCAACCCCTGCATACTTGGCCTGCAGCCAAAAAGAAAAAAGAAAAGATTGCTGAGTTGAATACCATCAACATAATGAGATAAATGACTAATTTTGAGGGGTTCGCGTCGGTATCTGTACCATGAAGCTTGTTTTGCCTATATGGCAATCCCCGAGGAGGCTAACCTTCAAGGGCACCATGTCGGCCCCTGCGTCCGCCGGGGCAACCTCGCACGATGCCCCCCGGACCGCCTCGAGGGTGGCCGCAGCCGCCTCGTCCTTGTCCTCGGGGAATCGCGGAGCGAAACAGCACCCGTCAAGCCGGCTGTAGCGGCCGCGGTGCGCGTCCACGGAGGAGCACGCGAGAACGCGCCTCCAGACGAGGCGAACGAAGCCGCGGACGACGGCGACGCGGACGAGGCGGAACCACTTGGCGTCGAGGCGGGCGCCCGCCTTCGGCGTCCGGAAGAGCTGCGTCGCCATGGCTCAGGTGGCGCGACGATGCTTCGGCGGCCGACGGTCGAAGGCCAAGAGTTTGGCCATGAACAGAGGGCGGTGGGAGGGAGGGAGGGACCAAGGAGAGAGGCGAGGCAGAGGAGGGAAAGAGATGCTGAAAGTTATGTATAGTAATTGTAATGTATAATATTATTGCTGGTGGTGGTGTTCTGTTCTCTCACCTCTGACTAAAGACTTTTCTTTTACTGGTAGCGAGAGCGGAGAGATGGAGCAACGACCGGATGGTGCCAAATGCCTGCGTGTGGAAATAAAAAGGAGAGTGGAGACAGTTTGACCGCTCACCTACTAAAAATATATGTTTTCTGTTTCAAATATATATATATATCCCTTAGCAGAAAAGAAATAATTACGGGATAAACAAGGAATTAATCAGCATATATAGTAGAATCTGATTGTTGATCAACTAATTACATAGTCGTTTACTAATTAAATCTGATAGCGTTGTTGAATTAATCCTGAAGTAATCCACATCCGTGAACCAAAATTATTTCACGAATTAAAATGCACGAAAAGAATCGTGCGCTGTGTATTTTTTTAATAATTTATCTTTTCGTCCGTGCTTAATTACACATGAGATAAGTTAACATGCACATTATCTTCATATTTATTATCTCTTTATTAAAACCGTCAGGTAAGATATGCTGCTGATAACATGCATCGCCGCATTTAAAAGATTTGTGTACGTAGATGATTCATGGTAGAAACCCATGTCAGTTCCATGAAAAGCAAATTTATTAATATTCTTTGACTTCATCTTACACAAAAAAAAAACAATATCAAACATTTTAAACAGCATAATTAGACATACTATTCAAATCGATTCAAATTACTCGAAGAAAAATATCTTCTTGTGCTAGGAGGACAATCAAAAAATATTATTACGATAACTAATATAGTAAATTCCAGGATAATGTCGAAAGAAAAAGTTGAACCAATTGTTTATTTCTTTTTATTCACCCAAGAACTTTATTTCACATTAAGTATTTCTATTTTAAAAGTCCTTCATCAAGTTAAGGGGATTTAAGATTAATCTTTCACAATCAAACCAAAAGATGCTTACTCGGTTAAAAAGTTGACGGACTTGAAGATGAAGAAGAATTGCGAGATATGCGACTCCAGGAATTGTAACGTTATGATTGTGAAATAAAAATAAACAATATGGAGACACGTAGCGAATATCAATATGGAGACACCACGAACGTTATGATTTTGACCGTACATTTGATCATGACTCGGTCAACATACATGCTACGTCAGCAAAAGAAATGATAAAAATAATGAAAAAATACGGAAGATGATAATTAATTGTGAAAATCAAAGGGTTACTACATATTTTGAAATAAGAATATCATAATGACTACAAAATTCATAATGCAGAAAGAAAATAAATTAGATAATTAAATCATTCGGTTCATGTGTTTTATCATCGCTTAAGCTTCGTTACAACACACCAACTCAACACCATCACTCATCTGGCACCGTAAAAATCAAACACAAATGAGACAATTCGCTTGTAAGCTTTATAGCCTAGTGGGAACTAATAACAATATACCATGAATATTCCAAATAGAATAAATTGATAAAGAGTAATTGCATCATATCTTTGCTAGAGAAATAATCATGAGGGGCATTGTAAATATATCATGAGCAAAGGAAAATCAATATAATAAACTTGAAATTAATAATTTGTTTGATAATAATGACATTTTAATATGGGTAAAATGCTTGATAATCATGATACAATGCGATATCGATAACTTGACTCGATATTCATACTTCTCTGCTTTACAATGCTTCATTATCTTATAACTTTGAGGTGTCTTTAAATCCTTCGTCATGTACTTATCATAGGATGGGCCCTTGTTCACTTATGGGGTACGTCGAGCGAAATGATACAACCGCATACGGGTGAATGGTTGATCAAACAATGACCAAGGGAACGACTCTTTTCATAGAAGGCACTTGACATAGGCCGGCAACACAACGATTATATTTCATCTTATCTTATTAGCCACTTTAGAATCTTATATTTAATTGTTCAATATAAATCTTGAATAAATGGTTCGATGATAAAAGCAATTCAAACATAGGAGTTTTGGTCATAGATCAGGGTAAAATCATATATCAATAATCAGATAAAAATCATGTCAAAATTGAGCAAGATCAAGTAAGGCTCAATTCAGAATCAAGATCAGAAAGAATAATAACAAGGCGTTTGGATTGCCATAACCTGGGCTGGGTTCGTGGCATAAACCTGAGCCGAGCATACCATTCGCTCAAGCCGGACTCGTGGAAATATGTCACGCAAAGTCAGAGTTGATGTGGGACAAACCTGGGCCGAATTCAAGTGTACCCAGGGCGGGTGGAGAAATTGTCGAGAGGTTCGGTACATCGCCGTCCGCTAAACCATGCCGGGTTCCACGAACATAAGTCGAGCATAGTGCTGCCCGGATCAGATTTCATATGAATCCAGGTTGGATTCATGGCAGTCCGGCTCAGGCTCATGGTTTATACAGATGTCACAAGTCAATTGATTACAACCTAACATCTAGGCCAATACATAATCATAACGTGCATTAAACATGATCTTAATATATTCATACTTAGCGTGAATAGCAACAAGAAGTCATGGAATGGATCTAGACTACCAATCAATAAATCTAATTATAACAGCACAATCAGGACCATATGATGGATAATAAACCATGCAAAGAGTGCAATTGATCATACACAACACGAAAAACAATCAATCAGGTAGGAAAAACAACATCAAATATTTTATCCTTAACATCTCTATAACGATTTAGGCATTATGGACTGGTAGCTTGAACATGTATCAATCTATATTGCCAGATCTATTTGTGATTTTTGATATTACCCACCTGATTTTTGCAATTTTCCCTCTTTGATTCGTATCGATCAAGGGTGATCATGTCCTTCTCGTCGTCCTAGAACCTGCGCCATCTCCCCAACTAGATCTCCTTCACCTGTAGAGCAATCGTGGTTGTAATCAAGGTTATCAAAATCGCGATCTTGATCATAAGATCGTACGATTTTACGATCCTACCTAGGGTCGGCGATCTCGATCTCAACTTTGAGATCGTTTTTGTAGGATCGGTAGGATCGTAATAGCAATATCGTAAGATCCTACCGATCCTACTAATCTAATTTTTTTTTAATTTTTTGTTTTGTTTTTTAAAATTTTCACCAAGTGCAACATGATTTTTTTTAGAAATAAAATTAAGAAAAAAATTATTGGTTATAATTAAAATATTAAAAATATTTTTGCACAAAATAACTCTATTATAAATGTATATTAAGAGTTATTATATAATGCTATTTCATATTCACCATATTATTGCCATTTTTTGTCAATCTATATTAAATTATTATTACATAAATAGTATATATATCATTTGTAACAAGTCTTAATAGGATAGTACTCAAGATAACATTATTTATATTTTAAAATATTAAAAATTTATTTAAAATATATTATTTTACATAATTTTATATATTAAACTATTATTTTAATATATATGTAGGATCTTACGATCCCCGATCCGATCTTACGATCTTCGATCTTACGGACCCCTTCCGATCTTACATAAAATCCCGATCTTGACTACCTTGGTTGTAATGATGATAGGGGATTTCGTAGGGAATAGACAGGTGCGTAAAGGGAAGAAGGATCCCTAGTTTGGTCCTTACTGAATCGTGCCAAAGAGGTGTTCACAAGTGTTCGCTTTCTTCAAAACATGCGTGAGATGAAAAGCCAGAGATCGAGATCGGTTTCTAGTGAGGGAGAGTTTTGAGATGGTTATGGTATGGTTAATTTCCATTATTTGCTAATATTTGTATTCCACTAATATTAATCTCCTGATCCCTTCATTATTGTTAGGAGATTGGCATCCCCAATCTTGCATATTTTTCATGGTTGAATTAGAGGTGATCGAATGTGATTATGGGGCATTAACTTCCCTAATTTCGTGGCCAGATCAAAGAGAATCATGGTGCAGTTACGTGACATTCCCCTAATTATGTGGCCAGGCGTATGAATTTGATTTTTTTTTCAAATCTTCCGTTTTTATTGGGATCTTACCTTAAGTGCCAAAGCTGTCGAGTTGTTATTATTTTATTATCTTTTTCTGGTTGTTACAGGAATACTTTAGTTAATTAAGGACTTTTTTTATACTTCAATCAATTGCCTGATTACAAATAGTTAAATGAGCTAGTTGTTTTTCTTCAGTTAATTAAGGAAATCATAGCTTGTGGCTTTTGACGTTAACCAGAATGACTCCAAAGAATGAAGGCACTCAACAATATGCACATACATGTAGTATTATATATTAGTAGCCAGGACAAAAGTTTTTGTTGTGCCATCTTTATCACGTCAACCACTATTTGATAAAACTTTATATATAATAATATGACATATACATGTATGTGATGAATTATCTCCGTTAACTTAATTCCGTATTATTATCATGTCAAATTATAACCAAATTTCGTACATGTTTAACGACGTGAAACCTTGATTTTAATTTTTTTAATTCACGTGATCTGAAACAATCATAATAATTCTTTGTTTTCTGGAGGAATTAACAGCATGCATTCCACGAGCCATTGAGCTTAATTAGTGGATAGACAATTAAAATAGAAATAAGGAAATGTTAATTATAAGATATCTTTTGTATTATTATTAGTAGTAGATAGAAACCTACACCATTATAACTCATCTAATTTGTTATAAATTAGACCGATTTCGAATGCGAGGACGAATGCTCACGATGCTTGATTTTTGTTCCTCCAATCAACCTTTTCACATGGGACTGATCACTAATTTGCAATTAACTTTCTACCACCAATTTAAATGAACTATGTTGCAAGACTTTCATGAACACTCATCGATCATGTAAAGATCTTATAGTTTTTTTCTTACCCATAAAATATAGTCGGGTACCAGCTTTAGTCGATCTTGAGATATAATAACCCCATTAATTATAATATATCTCGGGTATTAGTTTCAATAGATGTTGAGATATAATTATTATCCTATTTTTTTCTCGAGACAACAACAACAGAGAAAAAAAAAAAGAAAGAAGGAGATTGGAGAACAAGAATGTCTACGTAAATGGATGATGATTGATTCCAAATCCTTTTCTCGTGAGCTTGTTTTTTTGTTTTTTGTTTTTACCTTCCACCGGTGTTTGAAAAATGATACTAATGATTCAACTCACATGATGTTAAAAAATACATTATTCAAGTTGAAGATCGATCCAATTAATCTAATTAGATCATTCAGAATCGCATTTTTTATAATGATAAATAAGATTCTCAATAAAATATGAACTCAGTACTTTACTTAAACTAGGAGAAGTCGTTTGTCTTGAGATTGTTGTGCATAGCTGATGGCTGCATGCATGCGGCACTGCCTTTCACAGTGCTGGAGACAATGGAACAAATGCTGTGCAGGTGGGATATCACTTTCACAAGTACAAATGAAAAGCACTTACTTGATTATGAATTCACGCACGCACGAGCTTTTTATGATTTGCTGCCCTCGTCGGTGGCTCAGACCCAGAGATTGATGGATTTAATGGAATATATATATATATATTCCATTAAATCCATCAATCTCTGGGTCCCCTGATTGCAATGATCAAAAGAATTATTTTCCCCTCTTTTATATATATATATATATATATATATATATTCCATTAAATCCATCAATCTCTGGGTCCCCTGATTGCAATGATCAAAAGAATTATTTTCCCCTCTTGCAGCTTCATACATATACTAATATTTACTTTCCCAAAGTTAATTCAGGCCAAAAAAATGCATTTCAAACTTATTTAGCAAGCAAAATCCATGCTTAATATCTAGATCGTTTACTAGAGAATCACTCTAGACGTACATAATTTTCAAGTCACTGTTTGATGTTAACAAATTCTGATCAATTAATAGTGAGACTAATAGTGTTAATTATAAAAATTGGTTACTTATAAAAATATATCACATTGGAATTAGCACTCCATACGCATCGGATCTCTGATTCCATGCATGTTCGTTCGTTCGTTTCATCTGCTCCGCTTGGAGTCCCGAGATGCCCGAAATGTTCGCGCGAGACTTTTTAACTTGATGGCCTAGTAGCCTTCATGGATTCGTGCATGCACCCACATATCACAAAGCACAATTTTCTTGTGCTCGTAAATAAATAATGATAGTGATAATCCCATCATTTTAATATATATGTTCTTGTATGAATTTTTTTCAACCGATCACTTTCAAATTTTTATCTCTCCTAAACTACATCGCTTTTTTAAATCCATCCTCAACATCCGATAATTTTTTCGTTATTTTTTATTTTTTTATTTAGTCAATGATCAAATTACCCTGGTCTCATATATCCTAACATTTTAAAAGTTTAAAATAATACATAAAAAATAAAAAACCGGTCCCCTCTCAGGTCGCCGACGCACCCCCTGGACAAAGGGGGGTGGTCGCCCCTCCCCTCTGTGGTTTGGGGTGTGGGGCAGTCATCCATCCTTGCTCCGCGTCAGTCGCTCCCTTGCGAACGCCGCCCATTTTTGTCGAACGATCTTCTTTTTGTCGGTCAGTGATACAACTCATTGCTGGAGAAGAGCCACTGCTATCGAGCGATAGGTCACACAAGCTGATTGACTGCCATAGCCACCCCACAGATCGGTCGCTGCTGCACGACGAACGCACGTACGGGCGTATGCTTCTGCCAACGGCCACCACATGCGCGTCTAGCCTTATCTCTGCCACATGTCGGTGCCACGAGCTGCCGATCACCATTGCTGAAGAAGATCGCCGGCCACCACTGTACAATGGTCGTGCGTACAGGCATCGGCTGTTGCTAGGCGCCACGGCTCATCTATCACAGAGCTTGTGGTGGTCAGCGCAGTGCTCTCATCGGTCTGCCGGGCGCCATGCTCCACCTCATCGACTCCCACTCTAACGTTGAGCTTGGCTTCGGCGACTTGTCCATCATCGGCAATAGTGGGGCGCCCCTGTGAGAGCTCGCCGGCGCGCGAGCTCACACAGGGGATCGGTGTGTGAGCTCAGGACCATTCTTTCTGGCGGCCATTGCTTCGGCTAACACGGTCACCAAGCTCCTTCTTTTGAGACAGGGATTTGTGGAACCGAGTATGAATTAATGATCGCTGGCAAGGTTGCACGTCGGCACCCCCACAATCTCGCTACCCCCCCCCCCCCCCCCTCGTGCACGCCGATGAGATTGCGAGGGGTGTAGCCCCCCCCCCCCCCCCCCCCCCCCCCCCCCCGCTACCTCGCCACTCCTCATCGGTGAGGTCACAGGAAAGGGGGGCTTGCGTGCCATCCAATATTTTTTTATATTTACTATTATGTATTATTTAAAACTCACTTATCTGAACTCCGAGGATATTTTGATCATTTCATAATTAAAAAAAAAGAAAAATAATTGGAAAGTTAACATATGTTGACGGATAGACTTAAATAGAAAAAACGACATAGTTCGAGGGAGGTCTACAAAAAATTTGAAAGTCGTCGATAGATGCGAAAAAAATTCATAATTCATAAGAGATAAGAAGAAAAAATTCTAATATATAATTCACTTGTTCAGGTTTTTCATATAAAATTACGAGTTATTTTTTTAATATTCTCTCTATTATGATATTTTTCATATTTTTTAATATTCTTTCTATCATTTCTTAAAATCATATGAATTTAAAGCTAAGTTCTGCTACATATTTGTTAAATTATATAATACTAACTTTACCCTTACTTTTGTGTTGTAATAAAAATATTGTAAAACATAATTCAATACATGTACTTTTCTTAATAACTTTGAAATATCATGTTATGTTGTTATTAAGAGTTTTTCTTGTAATAGAAAAGTAAAGGCAAAAATTTTAAATTATTAAAAATTAACTTAACAAAATTATGGAAAATTTAACAAATGCATTAAAGTGTCAAATTATGTTAAGTTTAGGTACTAACCTACATAAGTTTATAGTTCATAATAGATGTGAAAGTTTAAAAATTTATACTTAATTAGGCATGGGAGGAATCAACAATAAAACTATTGTGTTCTTTTGTATATACAAGAATGAATCTTATTCCTAAAGAAGGACTTCCATGCTGGCTACTCGGTCTGGCACGCGGCTCGCACGAAATTGTGTCGGGCTACCCAACATGATGCTGAGTAAGGCTCGGCATGAGCCCAACGAGCACAGGCCAGGCCAAGCTTGGCCCGGCCCGGCTCAACGACCTCTACAACATGGAATGGAGTAGTATGGGCATACAGTGACAGCCCCATCAGATCTTTGTCCATCAACCATATATACGCCATCTCTGATGCACACTCGGTGACAACCCCATCCATCCCCGTCCACCTCATGCCATACTATGGGCGGTCGCGCAATCTCCCTGGTGCCTCTGGTCATGAGTCGCCCTTGCTGATGGCAGTGAGGGTGGCTTCGACGTGTGAAGGGGCTTTGCTTCGCCTCCACCTGCGTCCGGTAGTTGGTAGATGGAATTCTCGGACGAGCGACATCCTCGCCAATGGTGGCGTATGCTCAGCAGTAGAACAACTACTTCTGGACGGAGAACGGCGGCGACGCAGAGGCTACCTTTGTCCTCGTGTGGTGGCGGTAGGTCATTGTGAGGCCCTCAAGTGGGCACAATCTACTAGGAGTTTCGTCGACCAGTGGAAGTCGATATACTCAAAGCTAGAGGCCCTACAGGAGGACAAGAAGAGTGTGTTGGCCATACTCAACGCCCATCGTTCATGTTCGGATAGTTTTACAAAAACAAAAAAATATGGAACAAGTGTGGAACACTCATTTTACTTATTAAATTAATTTAAAAAATATTATATCTTAATTTAAAGTGTCTATTAAATAGTAAGTGTGATTAAAATCAAGATAATTGGATTATTAGAAGTGGTGATCAAGTCATGTTAGCCAATATGACTAATTCAACAGCTGTAATTTATTTAACTTTATATGATATATTTTTATTATCAAATTACCCCAATAAATATAAATATTATTTCATCTAACAAGTATATAATCAATTTAATCATGAATTATAATGATTAAATTTGACTAAATAATAAAAATAAGTGTTCTACACCCAAGTGTAAAATGGAGTGTTCTACATACTCATTAACCCCTATCATTAATGTGTGTTTCAAATTTTCTAACATTTAACATAATCATAAAGTATAGTATACTATCTCCATTGAACCTAAAAAAATTATATTATATCCACAATAACATTCAATCTTTGCAAAAGGAAAAACAATCTTCAAACCCTCAATTAACCTTTCACCAATTTAAGGCATTGAAGTATCCTTCCCTCGCAAAGCAGTCATTGAAAATCTATTAATTTCATATTTGTTGCCTAACACTTGTTTTGTAGCATACTTTAACTATTAATGAATTTGCATTATCAGCTAGAGAAACAAAGCCATTTTGATTTCATTGGCATAAAGATTATACATACGATACATGATATCTTAAATTTTGATAACTATTCAAGTAGTCACGATTGAATCATATAAATCCATATAATTTGATTTGTCACAGTTAAGTTTGATTTTAGGATCCAATACAAAAACAGCACAAAATTCATGAATTTCTAGTTCTTTTGAATACTTGCCCTATTTAGACATTATGCCATGTACAAGTCTTGGTCATTATTTCATTTAGTCAATTGATATTGAACAAATACAATATCATAAAAACACACATAAGATGTTACAAACAACGAATAGATAAGTTACATGTTGTAACATAAAATACTTTTAAAAATATAATAAAATTTTAAACATTTTCTCAAACTTCAGTCGTTAATGGCACACATTCTTTTCAAATTATAACTTACATGTGCCATCTTCTTCATCCAATCTCTCAAAAGAATTTTGGAACTTCCTAGCTTGTTCCTACATTAGAATTTAGATATGTCGCATTTCATTGTTTAGGTACATAAAATATAATGCTACAATTACTAGTGATTTTCTCTTCTTAAGCAAAGGTTTCTAGTATTGCAAGTTGGAAAGAAGAACACCTCACATAATGAACTATTTCTTAAGTGGAAGAAATTGTTTTTTTTTTCAATTCATTTAAATAATTTTTAACTGCAAGATTTAGGACATGTGCACAACCTCTAATGTTAATAAATTCTTTTTTACAAATCAATCATTTTTCAACCATTCAATATTCTTTTCAAAACATGATCACTTCATCTTTTGTCTTGGTGTTATCAACAATAATGGTGAATACCTTCTCAATCTCCAATCTTCATAAATGATTTTCAACAACTTTTCGTTATATCCTCGTCGTTTTTATCCTCGATGAGGCAAAGATTATGAATTATTTCTACAAATTCTAATCACGATCACAAATGTATAGTAAGACGCATGAAACTCAAATTAATCTTGATGGAATCTTTAGTCTAACTTTCCACCATTTTGAATATTCGTAAAACTCAATGCTTTCTACAATTTTAATAACTTGTTGATCACAAATTATAATTTTAGTTAGCATGCTTCATCAATCCTTTTAATTGTACACTTGATCAAGTTCCTTTGAGCTTCGTACCAAAATCTTTTGCCCTTTCTCTTGGGTAATTCTTATATTTTGTCAAGTGCTTTATTAAGTCAATGGACCCATGTTATTGGCGTTGGCAGCCAAATATATTTACAATAATTGCACTTTCTCTAGCTTCATTTTTTAAAATATTACATTTTTCAAAATATTATATTTTTTAAAATATATTCTTACAATGTTTTCTCTTTTTTTAAGCGGAAACAATGTTCCTAAGATGTTTGCATTCTTTGCAAAATTTGAGATCTTGGTATTTCCGTGTTGGGATGTTCAATGTCCATGTCTTTCGAAATAGGAGCAGGTGCAACATCACTACATATTTCCATCCACTTACTCATGCCTTTTTTATGCTAAATATAAAATGAGAAATATATAAAAATAAAACATGATAAATATATAAAGAAATTATTACTAACAATAGTAATTGTCAATTACTTGATCATAGATCGGTTGGTGTCGACTTTCAAATTCCCATTTTAACATATTAATTAGTGATTTACATTATAGATGAGTGATCATATGCACTTGCTTGGACTTGATGATGATTAATTATCAAATAAATCAACTTCATTTAATTTATTGACATGAAAAACATATATAGTTAATTTGACAACCATCATGTATATGACATGCCAAAAAATCCATAATGTTAACTTGTTAAATCATCAGTGACAAATTCAACAGTAGGCTTGTTGAATCAGAGAGCCAAAAAACGAGCACAAACCCTATGGAGTTTGCAATAACTTGACCAAAAAGACTTGCAAATTGCATGTTGACGGGAGTAACCTCAAAACAAAGACGCAAGCTACTATGTTCAAGAAGCAAGCCAATAGTGACCCCAATTTCAGGAGTTTCATAGATAATATGACAAATGATTCTACTTCAGGAGTTTCATAGATAATATGACAAATGATTTTACTTCCCATTATCTGAATTCCTTATTTTAATTTTTAAAACAAAAAAGGAAAATACATATCAGGTAATTTAATATTAATGTGAAAAAATAACAAAGCTTTTATGGAAAACAAATCAATCAACTAACAAACGCAAAAAGGATTTGGAACAACATTGTTTCACTGACTTTCTTTTTTCAAACTTCTCCTATCTCCCATCAGATAAAGATGATCCTCGTGCAACTTTCCCTCGTAAAAAAAGTGAATGTGCATGACAAGAAAATGAGAAAGTGAAAGAAAATAGAAAATGTTACTAAAATCAAAGTAGAATCTAATGATCTAATAACAAATTGAATCCTTTGATAAGTTCATAAAAATCTCATGTTAATTTTTTAAAAGTATAACCCTATATTAGAGCTTGTATCAATCATAATCATCTTAGTCATCATTAATGAAAATTTATAATGAGTCTTCAGTCACTAACCAAGGTCACCTGGAGCTGGTGGCTTAAAATATGAACCCAATATGGACACGAATTTAGTCAAAACTTTCAGAATAGTGAAACAAGTTCCGACAAAAAAAATCAATTTAGTCAGAAAATTACCAAATTTAGTGTTAGGACAAGTGCAATATTATGCATTACATGATCCCTTTCGAGTTAATTCTCGACGATATATTGTCATCTCTAGCGGGGATCCAAAAATAGTGTAGTGCGTTTGTCAACTTCCGCAGAACATAAAAAAAAAACAAAACAAAAAGGTGCAACTCGGATCCACACCTGACCGTGGACATACATGGACCAAAATGCACAAACCAAAACGATGTCCCCAGTCGCCATAGCCAGCTGGAAAGGCACACCAAATCACAAACTAAAAAACGAAGACTAATACGCCAAATCAATGAACATCAAGTGAAACATACCCCGCAAGTCCTTCATGTGTCAATAATAAAGCAAAGAAATAAGAACAAGCGCCCCAAAGACGATATGCTCATTCACATGATATGCAGCAACCAACTTGAAAACAGAAAAAAAATGAAACCAAGTCATGATCTTGCATTTATCCCAACACCATTAACATTGAGAATATAGTTGGAACATGAGGTAATGAATTTCCACGATCAAAGTAGGCAAGAATAGTTGAATGAGCAGACAAAATAAAATTCAATAGCAGAAGCCTAAGTCTTCAATGGCATCGACATTAGACCTGTTAATCATACTCGTATCCGTGACAAAAATAAGCATGCCCCGGGCAATAAGTGTAACAGAATTGATTTATCAGCAGAATTAGCACCAAAACACTAGATTAGCTCTACCCCATGAATCGAGCTCTCGCACCTGGTCGCACATACTGCAAAGCAAAGAAACCGATAGAACAATTTAGCCAAGACTATGGCATATAATCACAAACAACAGGGAGTTGAAGAGGAATCCCTCTCCGATGCATCACCTCCACTCTTTACTCATTTTTTAATCACCTACACTCTTTACTCATTTTTTAAAAAACTTTACACATGCTGTACACGGTGTGTGTGCCACCACTCCCAATTACCACCATATATTTTATATATCCACAATTATCCTAAAGCCACCTCAAAAGTAAAACAAAACCCATAAGAACTCAAATCCCTGTGGTTTTTCCCTACTCAAGGCATGAGAAAAATCAGATTTTAAAGATTCGAGTCATGTAAGATCACAGCCGCTTCTCAATTCCTTGGAGAAGACCTAGATTCAGGGCAAGAAGGCTGTGCATCATCTTCAGAGGAATTCCCAGAGGAGCTCTCAGAATCTGAATCTGTACCGACAAAGGGTAAGTCATCTGGAAATCAGGAGGAAGTCCATGACCATGAACTTCAACTATGAATCACAAGTATAACTTTCCATACCATTAGAAGAAGAAGAATCACTGTCCGAGCTGCTGGAACTGCTAGAACCAACCTCCTTCTCAATCTCCACTGAAGGGTAATGAGTGGGAGGCATGTCATCAAGAATGTCGACATCCTCCTCGCCCACATCACCTTTCTTGATCTTCTTTGCGGATCCTACATCAGGGGTACAAACTGATACCGGGAACTGGCAAGGTCACAAAACATTTGAGTTAGGCCTAAATGATATAAGACAAGGGCTATGATTAAATATTTACATTCATTACCCTTTCAGCAACTCCGTCGGGAAATTGAGCAGGACATACCGCCATCTGCTCATCATGCACTAGCCCAGTGGTTCCGTTCCCCTGCTTCCTGATTTTGCTCATCGTCTTCCTGCAATTGTACAGGAAACGATCCAACTCCCAAAGTGTCTCTGTGTCCATCAACTCGATATCCAACTCAATCTCATCTCCGTCTTGCAACGCTTCCACTTTTCTCTTCCTAATAATCTGCACTACCTGATCCATCTTATCGTGTGGCAGACTCTCCAACCCTTGACCAAGCTTCTTCTTCTCCTCGAAACTCATGGGCCTCTTGTCCGGATCTCGGGCCTTTGACTTCGGCTGCCTCCCCGTCATTGCTCTGTTCACTAAGCCATTTTGCTGAATAGGTTGGGCGGATGTTGGCGGTTGCGATGGAGCAGGAGATGCAGCAGGAACCGGAGCAAAAGATTTGAGCAAGGAATGTTTCTCGGGCCTCGATGCATCAGCTTCAGAGACTGGAACATGAGAAAAAGGCAGAGCCTTTGGCCTGTTATCTTCCTCCTGTTCCAATGCTCTCAGTTGGTTCTCGTACTTGAGGTATGCAGGGGCAAACATCCCCTCGAACTGGCTGAGCAAAGAGTCCGCAATCTTGTACACCTCATGTGTCTGGTGGTTGTACAAAAGAGCGTTATTGAATGTGAGACGAACGTCAGCAGCAAACTCTGCCGGCGAGGAATACAACCCCATGTTAAGTCTCTTCTTCACAGTGCCGAGGTCCATGGGGTTCTTGATTACGTTGTGGTAATCGTGGAGACCCAGCGCCACGACGTCCACAGGAGAATTGAACCAAATGCTCTTCTTTGGTTTCATTAGCTTCGCACAGATCTGCTCACATTTGGCCATCATGGCCTTCAGGGGCTTATCAGACTCCGACGCCAACTCACCGCGATGCTTGGTGCTTGTGGAGAAGGGCAGCTGATGGATGTCTTTGAGCCCTGCCAACGCCTTCTTCTCCACGCCTGGCGCAATGGAGGTGCCGAATCCCGCAGATCGAGCCAAGCTTCGGAGTTCCGCGGTCTCAATACGGTTCATGACACCGCGGACCTGGTCGAGCTCCAAATCCAGCCGCCGCTTGAGGTCCCTTAGCTCGGCCTTCGACATGGCGGAAATGTTGAACCTTAAGGATGCCCCAACGCCGTCACTGGCCTCAGCGCCGGCATGGGGACGGTGCGACGGGTCATCGTCGAATGCCGAGGACCGCGGTCTTGAAGCCGACTCAGGATCTCCGGAAATGAATCGGGGCGCCGGCCTGGCGGCGACACGATCGGCGGAGCCAGGAATCCGGGTACCAGGCCTAGGGTTAGGGTTAGGGTTAGGGTTAGATATAGGAGGCTTCCTCATGAAAGCCTTCTGCTCGCCCCAGCACGGCTCATTCCTGCTGGCAAGAATAGCGGACGCCATCGACGGTCGCCAGGAAGGCCGGAGCTCAAAACGGGTGATAACGGCGCCGGCCCGATCCTTAGCCCGTGCAACAAAGGACGCGAACTAACGAACAGCTATGAAGGCGGATGGCGGAGGAGGTGCTCGGATGAGGGGAACGGCTCCGACGAGAAGCGGCGGTCGACGACCGGCGGGAAGGAGGAGCAGCTTCTAATATGGAAGAAGCTTTTGGGGGCGAGGCGAGCGAGGCGTGAAATGAGCCCGATGTGCATCTTCTTTTAAAGACGAGGAGATCTGCCCGGACACGCTTCAGGCGGTGCTACGTCCGACGGATCAGAGATGTTGGATGATCGGACGTTGAGGAAGGGCCCTCGGGCTCGGGCAGCACGTGACCGTCCTGCCTGTCACGGACGGCACCGATCGCGTGATTTCCACACGTGTCGCTCATCCGAGTTTTTGAACTACAAACTATTAAATCTAATGAGATGTAAAATTTGGCGCTCAAAAGTTTTAACCAAGGAAGCCAAAATATTCAAAACCTATGGTGATTATTCAAGTAAATTTCTGAAAATCCATAACTTAGATAAGATCATAAAAAAGTATAAGATATAAAAAATCGGATCCAGACTAATAAACTTAGGCTTATAAAAAATATTTTATTTTTTTAAAAAAATTTGTTCAACTCTTAAGTTATATTTTGATAAGTCTTACTTCTATTAGTTTTAAATTAAAATATACCAAAACATAACAAAAATAAAAAGATATATTATTTTCTTCTAAATTAATTATCATTATCATAAGTATATTTTATTATTATTAAAATAGTTATGTTAATCATATAAGATCATATAGAATTGGACATGATGATAACATTGTATGATAAAAAAAATTAAAAACGTATACAACAAATTTAAAAAAATTAAGATGGATGATGAGTATTAAGATTGTAAGATTGTAAGGATGGACAAGTCCCTGGACCCCCACCTCTAGAACTCTCCCTGATTCTTCCTCCCCAAACTCTCCTTCCGCCTCTCCCTCCCCTAAACAACGATCAATTTCCCCCTCTCAATAGCCAATCTAAGGGCTACAGCCAACAGTCCCCTATTCCGAAGGTATCTTAAGCAACAATGATTAGAAAGGAACGATGGGTTCTACCCATAATGTCGTCCCCGCATCAAATCAGGCAGCTTCACGCATCTATTATCGAAGAAGTACATGTCCACGACAAAGATGTCCACGACGAAGATGTCACACGACGAAGATGTCACACGACGAGTAGAGGAATGAGACAGAAGCTTAGTGGAGCATTTTTTCACGCTCAAAACCCTCAAGACTGAGTTGCCAGCTATCTGGAACCTGAAGCATCCGATGAAGATTATTGACATTGGTGACTTCTACCTGGTTTTTTGTTTTAAAAATTGCAGGTTCTAATAGGAGGACCATGGCGCATACGAGGTCACATGTTGGAGATGATGAACGTGAAGCCATTTTTCAGGCCAGAGGATGGCTTACTGTCATCGGCACTAGTATGGATCCGCCTCCAAGGTCTTGGATACGAACTGAGGTTTAAGGCTGCAATATTGCGTATTGCGGAGCCTATGGGAACACCTCTCAAGATTGATGTTGATTCCCAGTGGGGAGACGAAGATCGTGTATGTGTCGGACTCCGGACGGCGGCCAAGTCTTCCAGACAATCAAATATGAGGATATTCCAATGTTTTGTTTCAAGTGTAGAAGTATAGGGCACCGTCTGGAAATGTGCACAATCACAACCTCCGGTAACGGCGGCTATAGTAGAGGGCTCAAATGGAGGTGTGCTCCTATAGAGGCCTTGGCTCCGAGTGAGTGCGACTAGAAACCATTTGTAGTGACCGATCATCGCTGGGAAAGGGGACGCAATCGGAACGCTGGTCGCCGCGCCCAAAGCACCGACGTCGTACACTAGCTGTTGGTCGTGCTGTACCAAACCTCAACGATCCAGTGACCCTAGGCGATGGTGGTCAACGATCAGGTCGTACTGCGGAAGGGACTGGCACGGGCATGCCTGGTATGAATGTGGCTGGCAGGGGTATGCCTGTTACGAAGGTGCCTAACACGGGCGTACCTATTACGGAAGTGTCTTGCATGCATCTGTTACGCCCACCGGTATATCTACGGTGCACAATAGTACAAGTGGAGATCACCTCATTGCGGGGCAATGCACTACAACTAGTATCCACGCATCCGGAATGTGCGGTAGAGATCGAAGCGTGCACTCCGATCTTTCGGCACGTGTGACTCCGCACGTGCTTTTTTGCAAAGGGGTACGTGAGGAAGAGATCAATCTGAACCATAGATCTCAAGTGGAGCTGGCGTATATGGTGACACGTACGCGTGCCTTGACCCTGGAGAAAGAAAACCCTATTATCCCGCAACATAATACAGGAAATGCTTCTCTCTTCATCGCAAGCAGCGTCTTCTGCCCCTTCCAAGGAGAACGCCCTCCCACTAGGATCTACATCCTCCAAGGCTGTGAGGAAGTTGTTCAACAAATGAGAGAGAACTTAGCAGCGGCAAGTCAAAAGCAAATGGAGGGGGGGGGGCAACTGGACTCGTAGGAGGAAGAAACTCCAGATCTGGAGATCATTCCACGGAGATCTGAAAGATAAAAAGACAAGAATCATGTAAAAGAGGGACCAAACTCCTCGGTCGTCAACACTGAGGCAAAAGGGAGGAAAGGTAAGGTAAGTTGTTCCCTTAAAATAAAATCTCACATAAGTTCTCTATTGTGCAGGACAAGCTGAGTTGGGGGTGTCGACCCACATTACCTCTTCATGAAGATCGTAGGATGGAAGGGAACAGTACGCGGGAAAGTTAGGGACTGCCTCCTCGAGATCATATGGACAAATACTCTTGACATTTTCATTCTGCTTGAAACTCATTCTAACGATCATAGGTCTGGAGAAGTTATTAGGCATTTGGGATCATCATGGTGGGGTGTCATCCAGCTTGGCAATGGCGCTTCTGGTGGACTCATCATTGCTTGGAAAGATCTTTCATTCCAGGTTATCCCGCTCCAGTTCTCTACGCAATGTATTCATCTAGTGGTTACTATGAATAGTTTTACTGTTTTTCTTACAAGCTTATACACTAGTACCTCACCCCTTGTTCGTCAATCCTTGTGGGCGGAGTTGAGTAATCTCCAAATTGGAGATACTCCCTGGGTTATAGTTAGGGATCTAAATTGTATCTTGTATCCAGAAGACAAAATGGGCTCTCTTTTTCAGTTGTCAAAATCTGTTAATGTTACATCAATTAGTCCAATATTATGGTCTCATAGATTTGAGGGCCGAATGTAGCTACTATACATGGTGTAATAATAGGCGGGGCGTGGCAAAAATTTTATGTAGGCTTGATCGCATACTAATCAGTCACCAGTGGCTAAGCACCTTTCCTACTCTAAAAATTGAACACCTCACAAGAACAACTTCTGATCACTCACTTTATTTCTGCAAACTAAATCCTCCAACACACGTAAACCACACTATTTCAAATATGAATATTTTTGTTTGAACATCAAGGTCCACAAGACATTGTGGCAAAAGAATGGAACAATGACTGCATTTTTAAGTCCCTAAAAAATATCAAACATAAAACTTTAATGTGGAATAAAAATTGTTTAGAGAATCTTGAACATAGAGCAGACTTAGCCCAAAAAAAAAATAGAATTCTAGAGGAAAAAGATGTTGAGGTTGGCCTCACTGAGGAGGACTAAACACACTTAGATATGCTTATAATGAATATAATGCATACCTAAGACAAATTAGTGTTAAGTGGTGGAGTAAATCAAGAATTAATTGATTAAAAAATGGTGATAGGAATACAAAATCTTTTCGCCTATCCACTACAATCAGGCGAGGTAAAAATCAAATCCAACCATTTATTGACTCATATGGTACTATTATTATGGATGGGAATGTCATTAGATAAATCTTTGTTCAACATTATCAAGGAATGTGGAAATCAGATGCATCACATCCCCTCCTCTAGATTCTTGGCCTGTCCTAGCCCGTATGGATTGTACTAGAGGTTGCCTATGGAATATGAGCCCGGGCAAGGCCCCTCGGCAGGATGTGTTTATAGTTGAGTTCTATAGATAATACTGAGATATTATTGAATCTGGGTGATTAGTACAATACAAAACTTCTTTAACAATAATACCCTCCCTTCAGAACTGTCCAAAACAATCTTGGTATTCATTCCTAAAAAGTAAAACCTTACCAAAGTCATAGATTATCGCCCAATATCTTTGTGCAATGTTCTGTATAGGCTAATTGCAAAAATATTGCCTCTAAATTGAAACCAATTTTATCTGGGTTAATTGATAAAGCCCAATCAGCTTTTGTCTCGGGGAGGAACATTCAAGATGATATCCTTTTGGTTCAGGAGATTTCACATTCATTAAACATACGTAGGAAGAAATATTTTATCTTAAAGGAAGACATGGATAAAACTTTTGATAGAGTTACATGGTACTCCATTGAGAGAGCTCTAACCCTTACGAATTTTTCGCAAACCTTTATATATTGGGTCCTTACATGCATAAAGTCACCTATCTTTAACTGTACAATTAATGGTGTGGCATCTAACTAATTCAAGAGTCACAAAGGTATAGTTCGTATTTGTTGTTTATAATTGTCTCGCAGGTTCTTACTTCACTGCTGAACAGTCAAGTAGCTATAGGTCGTATTGTTCCTTTCTCTATTGGCTCCTTTTTACTCGGTCATCTAATGTTTGCGGATGATATAATTATCTTCCTAACAACCACTAAGAATAATTGTCTAAAACTCAATCAAGTCTTGCAAATTTACAAAAATTAGAGAGTTAATTTTGACAAATATGAGATATTTCTACCAAGGAAGCTAAGTAGTAGGCTTAGGCAGTTAATAAAAGAGACTTTGGGTATAAAATTGGGAAATTTCCTTTTAATTACCTTGGAATACAAATCTCATACAAGTATATTCCTTCTAGAAACCAAACCAAATTTCTAGATAAGATTTCATCTAAGATGAGTGGATGAAAAGGTAAGCTACTCAATCAAGCGGGAAAGGCTACTCTCATAAAATCTGTGGTTATGTCTATGCTAATTTACTCTCTTAGTGCTACATATATCTCACTTGGCATACTGAGATCCTTCGAGAAGTTCTCTAAATTAGTTTTGTGGAATTTAGGTACGGAACGTAAGAGCATACACTTAATTAATTGAAATCAGGTAACTCAGCCAAAAACAGAAGGCGGCCAAAAACTTACATATGATTGAACCGGCCCTGTCGGCCAAGAGAGTACAAGATTTAATGAACAACAAAGAAAATATGTGGAATGAGCTTGTCTCTAATAAGTATGGTTCGATTCATCCCTAGGGTAATTATAATTTGAAAACATGTGCATGGAGTTGGAAAATTATTCTTAATTCTCTCTCTGTTCTTAAGCTTGACATGATGAAGTTAATTGTTGATGGCTCTTATACAAGTGTTTTTTAGGATCTCAAGATATCGCCTACTCCGTTAGCATGGTCTCCTACATTTATTAATATGGATAAAATTCAACTGTTAACTTCCTATAATGTCTCTGATTTAATGTTGAATCGTGTCTGGAATTTTCAATTATCGCATGATCTTTTTGGCCCATTGTTAAGCTTGTGCATTATGTCTATTTTTATTTCATTGCACGCCAATGATGAAAAGTGAAATTTTGGGAAAATAACGCCCGTGGTACGACACAGGACAACTCGATTTACAAAGTCTTTTGCCGCCATACTTTGCCGTCGCCAGTCCCTGACGTCCTGTTGCTCATCGGGTACGAAAACTCCTTGCCCCTCCTAAGATCCAACATTTTGTTTGGAAGCTCACTCACGATAGACTATCTACTCTTGATGTCATAGCTAGTTTCAACCCAAATATTAACCCTACTTGTCTTCTATGTGGTTTTGAACTTAAATCTATTTCTCATCTCTTCTTTCATTGTCCATTTGTTGTTCAATTTTGGGCCCTATGTCAATCTAAGCTCAATCTGACCTTTGGGCGACTTGACCAATGGGATCGGGGCTCGCTTGATGAGGGAGTATTGCTAGACTAGTGCTCAAAAGCAAAACTTCTCTCCTTAATTTCCTTCGCTCTTTGGACAATTTGGGGCATTCGAAATGACATACATTTTTGGGAGCAACAAGCACACCACCTCATTTCCGGTGGTAGGGAAAAAGCTTTGACCGATTATAATGAGTATCCTAGAATCCACATTCATGAGGCACACCACCCCATGACCCACACTAGGTCAGATGGGAACCCCCCGACTCACGGCTAGTTTAAATTAATTCAGACGGGTCCCTGATTGTAGGGGATGAGGCGGGGGGGGGGGGGGGGGGGGGGGCGCAGGCTTCCTTATGTGATTGCCTAATGGATCTTTCTATGTGCAGGGGCTCTCAGGAGAATGGCGAATAATATTTTGGGTTTAGAACTTTGGAGTATCCTTGCTGGTGTATGAAGAGCAAAGTCGATGGATCTCATGCGGCTGCACATTGAATCAGACTCGGAGATTTTAGTACAAATCATCCTTGGAAGACACACTGCACCATGGCGCACTGAAATATGTTACATATATATACCGCGAAGCGAATCAATCTGCATATTTTTTTGACAAAATTTGGTCGTTCTCTTGATTTGAACGACATTTTTTAGGAGGGAGCCCCACCTCCGGTACTCGCTCTACTAATGTATCAGGACCTTTCTATGCAATTTAAAAGATAGAACTTTCCTTTAAAAAAAAGATTGTAAGATGTCTAACAGGGTGGACCGGTCCACGACTTATCGTGTGGAACCTTCCCCTGATTTCATTTATTTGTTTTCTTAAATCACAATAAGGTTAAAATTGAAATAAAAAAAGAAAACAAAAATATAAGTATATTATGAGAAAAGTGTAAAGTCAAAAGGGTAACATGGTGATTTTGAAAGGGTAACATGGAATTATTCCAAATCAATGTAAAAATTGCTTTCCTCAATGGAGAATTGAGTGAAGACATATATATGTGATAACCTGATGGTTTTCAAGTAGAAAGTCAGGAGAATAAAATGTATAAGCTGAAAAAAATCATTATAGGACTTAACACAATCTTCACCTCAATGGTACAAAAAGTTTCATGAGACTATCATCCAATTTGGTTTTATTACAAACAAATTGGATAATTGTGTGTACATCGGAGCAAATTCATAATAATGTCATATATGTAGATGATATTTTGCTCACAGAAAATGATCTCAATGAAATAAAAGAAAAATTGAGCAAAGAATTTGAAATGAAGGACATTGACAAAGTATCCTATGTAATGTACAAGATCTGATTTGGCTTATCCAGTAAGTCTAGTTAGTATATATCAAAGCAATCTTGGAAAAGCACGTTGGGAAGCCATTAAAAGAATTCTTAGATATATCCTCTCCAAAATGCATTGGTCAGCAACTTGCAACATTCTAAGTCATGGTGAAGTTGGAGCATAAGTTTTGTGACTTAATTGATTATATTCTGATAATACAATTCTTAAACATTTTAGATTATCAATTTGACAAGTTAAAAACTTTTAATTTCGAATTAATAGTTATAAATTTAACCTTTGATTAATATTGACTATATTTTTATTAAATTTAAATTGAGAGGTGAATATAAAAAATTAAATAATTATCTTTACTTTTTAGAAAATTAAAAAAACATCTCATTATAGTTATACAGAAATTGTGTAAGAGAATGCAAGCTTATCAAACTAAAAAGTTTTAACGACTAATTTTTATGAGATTGAATTCAATGAAATCTTTTAAAAGCCTTTTAATTAGATCTGTGTCGAGTTGAGAATAAATGCAAATAATGTTGTTAGATTTTTTTTTAGCAGAATGTTGTTAGATTTTTAAGAATTAAGAATTAGCTCATTTGGTGAAATGATGTTGTAGAGTTTGCTTGCAGTGAAATGATGCCTAAATTCTTCTTCTATTTTCCAGCGGTGATTCGAACTTCGGCAGTTATTGAGTTGTGAGGTCCCTCTTCGCCACCTCTCCTGAAGCGGTTTCTTTTTCTTTGGTGGGCTTTTGGCAATGCCAAAATCTGAGTCTCTAGAATTTTAATTTCCTTCCTATGGTGGCAACGCCACAATCTTCGAGCAACGGCCGATGAGTGTCACCATCAATCGTGGATGCAAAGCAACACCAACACGCCAGCACGACAACGCCGCTCTTCTTTGCAGCGGGGATCTGATCTGAGCAACTAGCATCGAGTGATCAACACCAACATAATTGTATAAGGCCCTCTGTACGTGCGATTTGGCTCTCCGTTGGCATTCGAAGCTACACTGCTACTTTGCACTTGCCACTTGGAGACTTCAAGTTCAGGCAAGCAACAAGCTACATAAAAGATAGCATTTTCTTTTTTTTTTTAAAAAAAAAAGCAACAAGCTACAGCCGCCCAAAGAAGACATCAGTTTCTTTAGTTATATTTAATTTTAATCACTTAATTTACTCTCTTATCTTCTTCTTGGCACTTGCCACTTAGAGACATCAACTAAGCAGCAAGCTACAACCATCCAAAGAAGACATCAAATTTTTTTAGTTGTGTTTAATTACTTTGTTTACTTTTTTATATTCTTCCTCTTTCTTTTTTACCTTTTTTACTTATAGTTACATAAGTTGGTTTTTCAATATAGCTGTATAGCTGAGTACAATTTGTAGTTTTTACTCTTTAACGAGTTAGATATCTTAGTTAGATTATTTTGTATGCTATAATAGAGTAATGAAGGCTATAAGCTATAAACTAGTGATCATAGTTCATTTGGATGATATCTACATGAGAAATAATATGGGTTGACCCGAAGATTCAAACCGAACCGATCCAATTTGGGTCGATTTGGTTTGAATTTTACAATCCAAATGCGTCTTCCCGACTTAGTCGGGTTGGGTCGGGTCCAAGATCGAGTTGGGCCCAATCCGACTCGTGAACAAATCTAGCAATAAGTTCTCCATTTTGGAGAACTCGGGTCACGGTCACATAACCCGTTTAGCAAAAGTTTCGAAACTTAGGCCAAATTCTGACCCAAATTCCGGAACCAAACACTGCTTAAGAGTCATGATAAAAAGAATTGTAACAATTAATTTTTAGAAAAGTGAATCTCAATGAGTTCTTTTTAAATCTTTTCACTTTTCATTAGATTTGGGTTTGGGTATTTCAAATGTATATAATTTTATTAACTTTTCAAAGAATCAACCTCATTTCAACATTTGTGTAAAAAAATTATAGTCAAAATATTACAAGAATATCAGTATATTTAAACGGCTAGAAATATTAATTTAAGTTTGGAGGTTATAAAAGATCTTCCAAGTTCCAAGGGGCTAGAACGGGACAAAACTTTAAGGAAAATATAGCATCAAAAGATATCAATTTTTCAAGTATTTGAAATAAATTCTTAATTTTTTCTCTCCCCCAGTGAGCTTAAAATTATATGAAAGAGATATCAAATATTCTTAATGACATGTTGTGAGTTTTTTTTAATAAAAGAGATTGTTACTTTACCTCATTAGAAAAAAAAACATGAACTTTCTTTAAAAAAGATATTGTCTACATCTTGAAGCAGAAAAATGAAGATTTAATTTGTTAGTGAAACTATCACGGCCTTAAGATTGAGAAGTCATGGAGTTAAGGCAACCCTCAAGCTAAAATTTGAGTTTGACTTTCTTTCTTTAACTTTTGTGTTATATTAGCATTTTTTACTATTCGAATCGATCTTCATTTTCAAAATTGATTTAAAATTTTGGGCACTATATATAGTTCACCTTTCTCCCTTGTCCCTTGACCATTGTCATGGCCCATGGCAGTTTTATGTGCGAAATTAAGTAGTAAATCTTAAAGGTCATGTTTGATTTGAGGATAAATATAAGAATATGATGTTCTTCTTCATTATTTTGTCAAGAAAGTAGTCAATCCTTAAAAGAGGTAAAGGACAAAGTTATTATTAATAAAAAATTTATCCTTCTGTATAGTGTGTTTTATAAAGATAAGTTATTCTATCAAAAGAGTGGAATAAAATTTATTCTTTGCACAAACTTTCAAAAAAATTTAATCATTCTTATCCCAAAGATTATTATCCATCAACCAAACACCACCAAAGAAAACAACCGCAATGCATTAGTTTTTAAGGCTGCTCTCCGGAATTAAGTATGGTATACTTAACGTTGTAAAAAAAAGGACGATTGGTTGCAAGCCTAGAATTCTCCTAATTTCTAATATTGTTCTTATATGAGTAAGCAATTCTATCGACAAGTGTGTTGGGCTATACTCTGCCACTCTGGTGCAACATCAAAGAGTTTCGACCACTTTGGTTGAAACATGACCTTTGTCATCGGCAGGACCATTCCTACTTAAGCCAAAGTCTGATAGCTTGGCATTAAAATCCAGCATGTTAGTAAAAATACTGATATTTAACAAGTCTTACAAACTTTATGAAGATAGGATTTTACTATGAGTAGAAACATACAGATTCTAGGACAACACCAGAAGCCTTCAAATTGGAAGATATAATTTGAGATTCTAACAAGCAGGTGCAGTAAGAGCAGAGTTCGAACGACGGTTCAAGCGGTACCGTAAGGAGGTCGGACGCAACGGATGCTTTACATGAGAGGGAGACGAGAATAGATATCATGTGTGAGGGAGAGGGAGAGTCGAATGTTAGTGCTTCAATCCTTCAGCACCAAGGTGGCTTGAGTGCAAGTTTCAACAGGTTGAAGCTTTTAGTCTTTAAACCCTATTTGAACCCTGATTTTCTCATTAAATTCAAATTTTAGATCATTCGTCACACACAAAAATCCCATCAGTACAACAGCTATCCACCAAAAAATGACGTCACAATGATACTGAAAAAATCCCATAGGCGAAGACAGTGCAACAAAATTCTGTAATTCCACTAAGTCACCTGTCACACAAGGACTGATGAAAACGATTAAATTCCTGCCCATGCATTTCAGGAAAGTATAGCATAGGACATGGCAATTAACTTCGCATTTAAAAGTATAATGAGGGAGGCCACAGAAAGAAACAAAGTCTACGAAGCCTCAAGACATATAAATGATTCAGAACAGTTGTTCACCTTTTCCATTAGTAAGAATTCTCTCACATTTTGAGCTGAAGTTCCAATGTATTATGCCAGCAGCAGCAATTTCATGTCCAGCAAAACCTACAAAATTACAGGACCATTTTACAAGTCACCTTTTATTAGAACGTCAGATATTTTGCGATGTCCTTCCTTTCGTAATGTCAAACAATTGCAAATTCGGCCATTTTCTAAAAAACTATCCATGAAGCAGTAGAATGAATAAGAAACCCACTTGTTCCTAAACTCCAAGAATTGGTTCAAATTCAATGACAGAACCTCCAATTCAAAAAATCCTATCCGTGTGTGCATTGATTACATTATCAGCTTTAAAAAAGGCATCCTGAAGACGTACTCAAAAGGAACAAAGCAAACTTTTGAAATATCAAACTGGTGGTCTTGAAGCCACTTCAAAATTCTTATTGTCATTCCATTAAGACAATTTTTACACTTGATGACAGTAAAGTAACTTTGATCTTCACGCAAACCCTTTTTTTTCACGCGCTTGTTCTCCTTTTCAGTTGGGACGACAAAGCCTTCCAGTCTGATAGAAGCAGGTACTCCAATCGTCATGCAAATTTTCCCTCGTTATGAATGCCCATTTTTGCGTTATGCTTCATTTTGTTGGTTTGAACATGATTCATTTCTTTTATAGTTTTTTTTCTCCTTCGAAGCAATCGATTTCTTGTTAAGCAACCTTTTTTTGTTGCTATGGCTAAATCTTGTTGTGAAGTTAACACGGGATTTGCTGCGCTTTAATTGTCTTCAAAAGTTTATCAAACATCATTAAAATAAAATAATTGATTGGATTTCTACAAGATCCAATTGGCATAACACAAAGGAGAGCTGGTTGATGAAGTATCTCGAATTAGTTTCCAATATGAACAATTCCTATTTCTACAATAACAGAGTTTAAAAGTTATTGCAGTCATCTTCAAGTTACCGCACAGGCCCATCAATTACAGACATCTTGCACATAGAAAAAAAAATATTTATGACTTTCAAAAAAAATAATATTAGGATGCACAACTAAAAGTAGCCAGATGTAATAAATTTAAAGGCAAACTACCTTTTTTATTCGAAAATAGAAAATTTGCCTATCTGAAAGCCTTTCTCTGAAGCTATTAGATCCCACATTGTTCTTGAATCACCCACAGAAACTACTGATAGATATCTTCCATTGTTCAGAAAAGGCAAGACTGCAATAACATGCTATTGCATGGGCGCAAAGATGCGGGAATGGGTTGAGATAACAGCTTCTTGCACAAAGTTCTTAGGATTGTTTGGATCGCGGGCCCAACGAATCTCACTCATGTTTGGAGTTTCAACAAATAGCATGTTGAACTCGCCAACCTTCTGGGCATTGCCCTTCTTGCCAGCTCTCAGCACCAGGTTACTCTTATGATACGAAAAAATTCCACTAGTGAGGCGAATGATGTCACCGGGCTCGAACGCCTCACACTCATCCCCCCACATCTGAAAGTGAACAGATGCTGTCTCATCAGCAACGAATGCCAAGCATGTTATATGCTTTGCGTCTTGACTCAAGCTACCCTTCTCTAACAATATAAATTTCGCGTTCACAGTATTAGTTGCCGCAGGAACTATGTCCTTCAGATGTATCATAATTGACATGAAAGGATCAATCTGCAAAGAATAAAATGCATGTTGGAATACAAAAATATTTCCACAGAAGAGTGTAGTACAAAAGCTTAAGGTAAGAATTACTGAAACTTGTGCACAAATTAAAACAACAGAATTGCGAGATTTTAATAAAAGCAATAAAAAAATGATTTATATCTGCCAAGATTAATGCAATTAGGAAATATAAGACAATAACACATATGTCGAACATGTTTTTTGAGGGTAAAGAGGATAGCAGACATTTTGTCAGCCTTCCATTTTATTGATTCAATGTCAAACATGTTGAAAAGAGAGATGGCCAATCCATTCCTCCAACAGGATAGCATTAGTTTACAGCACATTCTTGTCATAAGAACTGACCACACTTATGCTAAACATCAGGAAAGGATGCATGCACGTCTATCAAACAATGGAAACCATCTTTTTGATAGAGCAGTAACATATACAGGAGATATTCGTTATAGTACAATAACAAATAATAAAATGATTTAGCATGAGGGCATATAAAAGAGTATATTTATCACAAGAACAATTAAACATGACTGCATATTGTGTCGATAGTTAGGACAAGAGAAATTTGTCTTAAATAAGGGAGAAAAGTAGTTGAGAATTACACTTGACCAGTTCAGTGGTTGCTGTTTTTTTTTTTCCTTTTTTGAGGACCCAGTTGATTGGTGTTTGTTTTTATTTTTAATTTTAAGAGGTATTTGTTGGCTCGTTGTTAATAATAACTTCTGAGGAAATTCGAAAGGATGTAGGTCTAATGGCACAATGGACAAAATTAAGTATGTGACAACCTCAACACAGAATGTTATAGTAAACTAGAATGCAAAGAATCTTATAAACCAATTCTCATGTTGGTTCCTGTGTCACTCTAGTGATTTAACGAAGTGGTGACTCTGAAAATATAGCATGGGAATCACACATCCAACACATCGTTTGATGGGTGGAAGGCTCCAATAGACAGAAACCGATTTTCTTCATCTGCAAGCTGAAAGGCACCATCAAAGATTTTTACTTAAAGAAGTCGTGAATCTTTCAGGTTTCATGACTAAAAAAACTCACCAACGAGTCAACGACTTAAATTCTACCGTTCTGTCTTTTGGAGCGTGTATGCGTTGCTGAACGCATATTGTGCCCAAGTAAGGGGTTCCATTATGTGTCATCTGAATGATTTCCACACCTAAGAATCAATTTGACAGAGACCCAGGGAACCATTTTCCCTCCCATGAGGATAGGGAAAGGCATAGACGGAAACATATATGTATGGAAATAATTGTTTCACCATATCATTCTTATATATGAAGAAATCAGTGATCAACTATATCAAACATTATGCATGCACTAGAAAAAGTCATGGACAAACATTTCGTTCCATGGGAACATAAAAGGTCAACAAGACAAACACTACTCAGAGAACATGAAACAGGGCATGCAGCAGCACTAGAATGTGCATTCCTCCTCGAGGATAAACAGAATCGACTACAGTCCCGCCAGGAAGGAGGGATGAGCCAAAACACGAAAACATAATTAACTTGTATAGACTCACGGAAAGAAGATCAGAAGAGGAATAGCGGCGAGCGGGAGCCCGGCGTCGGTGCAGACGACGCACCTCGCATCACAGTCATGGTTCCTTCATAGGTCGATGAATTCGCCTCGCCCTCGACGTCAACGGATCGGGCAGAACGGCGGGCGGTGGCGTTGGCGGTGGTGGCGACCCTATGCATGTGAGATTGGGGAAATGAATAATGTTTTTCTGACACTTTTCCCCTTCATTTTCCTTTTGCAATTGACGACTTGGCCACTTCACCCAAGAAATTTTTTTTAGGCCTTCGGATTTTTTTTATTTAATTATAAAGAGGGGCCTAAGAAAAATATGATATAAATGAGTTAATGCGTTCACTATATGATCTTTCAACATTATCTAATAATATAAATTATCTTTAAAAAGATTACCACTTATTAAATTAAATAAGTAATTTATCTAGTAATTCATATTAATTATTTATAAAAAAATAAATATTTATGAGTTATTATTTAACATTTACCAATGTACCCCTAACCAAAAGACCTAAGTTTAGATATATAAATTATTTTTAACTTCGTAAACTTAAGTAAAAAATATATATTCTCACCCATAAAATTAAATTTATATAATAATTAATATATTTTAAAATATGATAATAATATATTCATAATAATTAACTAATGTTTTTTGATTAATTTTATAATTTATTTAATTATTATTATAATTTATTCGATATGTTTTATAATTTATTTAAATAAAACTGTAAAGAACAAATGCGAAAAGTGAAATTGAAAAGATTATAACTCAGGTGATAAGTGTATTGCCTTTCCTCCCATAGACAATCTGCATTAACACTTTTTGTCCATTACCTGTCACAAGAATACAATATTACCTAGTAATATACAAAGATTTACCTAGTAATATACAAAGATTACTTTTAGGGGCCGTTTGGCATGAGATAATCTAAATAGATTATCGGTTATTTTATTTAAAATTTCCAGGGTCCACCACATTATCTCGTTTAACTGCAATTGATTATCGATAATTTTAATTGCTCTGGTAATCTTGATTACCACCTCACTGATAATTTAGATAGCAGGTAGGGGTGTCTTTTTATATTACTAGCTAGTGGGAATACATTTTGACGAAAATATATATATTTAATTAATATTTTATTTTAAATATTTTATTAATAAATAAATATCATTTAACTTCATCTTTTTATTATTTGGAATCTTTTACAAATAACTATTGATTTTGTCTCATCTTTTTTTATATATATATATTCACTTTTATATTTTTTTCTTTGTTTATTATTAATAACATGTTATTAAAATCTAAAATAATTTTGAGGGGTATTTTGATAATTTTGTCACTATATATTTTGACTATTATTTATATTTTTCAGTACTTACCAAACACTGCTATGTAATATTATTGATAATTTAAATAGTGGTAATCTATCTAAGTGATGATCTAAATTACCGATTAATTAAATCGGTAATGCACCAAACGGCCCCTTAGAGAAATACCTCATAAGTTCAATCACATGGTAAGTATTAAATTAATGCTCATAATTCACCACATGATAATTTTTTAGATATTAAAAATAATTATACTCATTTCCCTCTCTATTTCTTCTTAATTAAATTTTAAAAATATGCAATTTATTTAAGAATATTAAAAGTATTTAATTAACTTAGCATTCCTGATTCATTACTTGTTATTTATATCCAATGAAAAAAAAATCAATTAAATTGATTCAACTCATCCTACAAATTTATCTAAATATTTTTTTTATAAGTATTCACTAATTTCATCCTCGCATTAACTCGTTGATATGTTACCATATATATATATATATATATATATATATATATATATATATATGGGTTTAATGTAGGTATTGAACGCTTTACATATGAAGCGCGTGTCAAGCGACTTTACACATAGTTTACTTTATTTTTTTCGATATATTTCTTCATAAATAGTTTATATTATCATTGATGGCAATAAAAAATAGTTTTATAACGTAAAAAGTTATGAAAAATACGTATATCTATTAAGAAGGACAATTTGAGGTATATTTGAGGTACTTAGGAGTTAGGATAGATGTGGAACCGTACTCAATTTTATTTTCTGCTTAACAATTGAAACGAATCTACATAAAAGGGATCTAACTTCATACTAGCATTTTCATCAATATAGAAATCTCATATTTAAAAAAAAACATAATAAATCATTAAAAGTTTCTAAATCGTTGTTGTCGAATCCCTAATTTAAAATAATAATATTTCAAGAAAATATAACATTATATTTATCACATTAAGTGTCAAATACTTTTAAGGACGGTGGCAGTGGCGGCGGCGGCGGCGGTGATGCTTACGCGTGAGATTGGGGAAAGGAAATGTCTTTATGACACTTTTCTTCTTCATTTTCCTTTTGCAGTTGACGACTTGGCCACTTCACCCAAGAAAATTTTTCTTTAGGCCTTTGGATTTTTTTATTTAATTATAAATAGTGGCCAAAGAAAAATAGGATAGCAATGAGTTAATGCATTCACTGCATTGCCATTCAACATTACCTAACAATGTGCATTGTCTCTAAAAAAGATTATCACTTATTAAATTATCAGTAATGTACATTATCTTATTTAGTATGCATAAGTAATCTATCTAGCGATTCATATTAGTTATTTATTAAAGATTTATGAGTTATTATTCAAATTTTACCATTATACCCCTAACCAAAAGACTTATGTTTAAATATATAAATTATTTTTAACTTTGTAAACTTAAATCATAAATATATATATATATATATATATATTCTCACCCATAAAATTAAATTTATAAAATAATTAATATTTTTTAATTATGATACTAATATATTCATAATAATTAACTAATATTTATTTTATTAAATTTATAATTTATTTAATTATTATTATAATTTTTTGATATGTTTAATAATTTATTTAAATAAAACTATAAAGAACAAATGTGAAAAATAAAATTAAAAAGATTGTAACCCATGTGGTAATATGAATTATCTTCCCTCTCATAGACAATAACTTCATAGACAATATAAATTGCCTGGACAATGCAGATTACACATTACTTATCACAAGTGAATAGATAATTTAATACAATATTACTTGATAATCTACAAAGATTAGCTCTATAAAAATGCCACCTAAATTCAATCACATGGTAAGTATTAAATTATTGATCATAAGTTCACCACATGATAATTTTTAGATATTAAAAATAATTATACTCATTTCCCTCTCTATTTCTTCTTAATTGAATTTTAAAAAATATGCAATTTATTTAAGAATAATAAAAGTATTTAATTAACTTAGCATTCCTGATTCATGCCTTGCTATTTATATCCAATGAAAAAAAATCAATTAAATTGATTCAACTCATCCTACAAATTTATATCTAAATATATTTTTTTATAAGTATTCACTAATTTCATCCTCACGCTAACTCGTTGATATGCTACTATATATATGGGTTTAATGTAGGTGTTGATCGTTTTACATGTCAAGCGCATGTCAAACGGTTTTACACATAGTTTACTTTATTTTTTTTGACATATTTCAATAGTTTATATGATTATCGATGGCAACAAAAAATAGTTTTATAACGTAAAAAGTTGTGAAAAATATGTATATCTATTATGAAGGACAATTTGAGGTATATTTGAGGTACTTAGGAGTTAGGATAGATGTGGAACCGTACTCAATTTTATTTTCTATTTAATAATTGAAACGAATCTACATAAAAGGGATCTAACTTCATACTAGCATTTTCAGGTAAAAATCAATATAGAAATCTCATATTAAAAAAAACATAATAAATCATTAAAAGTTTCTAAATCTAGCTTTGTTGTCGAATCCCTAATTTAAAATAATAATATTTCAAGAAAATATAACATTATATTTATCACAATAAGTGTCAAATACTTTTAAGGACAGTGGCAGTGGCGGCAGTGGCGGCGGCGGCGGCGGTGATGCTCTACGCGTGAGATTGGGGAAAGGAAATGTCTTTATGACACTTTTCTTCTTCGTTTTCCTTTTGCAGTTGACGACTTGGCCACTTCACCCAAGAAAATTTTTCTTTAGGCCTTTGGATTTTTTTATTTAATTATAAATAGTGGCCAAAGAAAAATAGGATAGCAATGAGTTAATGCATTCACTGCATTGTCATTCAACATTACCTAGCAATGTGCATTATCTCTAAAAAAGATTATCACTTATTAAATTACCAGCAATGTACATTATCTTATTTAGTATGCAAAAGTAATCTATCTAGCGATCCATATTAGTTATTTACAAAAAAATTAAAGATTTATGAGTTATTATTCAAATTTTACCATTATACCCCTAACCAAAAGACTTATGTTTAAATATATAAATTATTTTTAACTTTGTAAACTTAAATCACAAATATATATATATATATTCTCACCCATAAAATTAAATTTATAAAATAATTAATATTTTTTAATTATGATACTAATATATTCATAATAATTAACTAATATTTATTTTATTAAATTTATAATTTATTTAATTATTATTATAATTTTTTCAATATTTTTAATAATTTATTTAAATAAAACTATAAAGAATAAATGTGAAAAATGAAATTAAAAAGATTGTAACCCATGTGGTAATATGAATTGTCTTTCCTCTCATAGACAATAACTTCATAGGCAATATAAATTGTCTGGACAATGCAGATTACACATTACTTATCACAAGTGAATAGATAATTTAATACAATAGTACTTGGTAATCTACAAAGATTAGCTCTATAAAAACGCCACCTAAATTCAATCACATGGTAAGTATTAAATTATTGATCATAAGTTCACGACATGATAATTTTTTAGATATTAAAAATAATTATACTCATTTCCCTCTCTATTTCTTCTTAATTGAATTTTAAAAAAATATGCAATTTATTTAAGAATAATAAAAGTATTTAATTAACTTAGCATTCCTGATTCATGCCTTACTATTTATATCCAATGAAAAAAAATCAATTAAATTGATTCAACTCATCCTACAAATTTATATCTAAATATATTTTTTATAAGTATTCACTAATTTCATCCTCACGCTAACTCGTTGATATGCTACTATATATATATATATATATATATATATATATATGGGTTTAATGTAGGTGTTGAGCGCTTTACATGTCAAGCGCATGTTAAACGGCTTTACACATAGTTTACTTTATTTTTTTCGACATATTTCAATAGTTTATATGATTATCGATGGCAACAAAAAATAGTTTTATAATGTAAAAAGTTATGAAAAATATGTATATCTATTATGAAGGACAATTTGAGGTATATTTGAGGTACTTAGGAGTTAGGATAGATGTGGAACCGTACTCAATTTTATTTTCTATTTAATAATTGAAATGAATCTACATAAAAGGGATCTAACTTCCTACTAGTATTTTCACATAAAAATCAATATATATATCATAATAATTTTTAAAAACATAATAAATCATTAAAAGTTTTTAAAACTAGATTTGTTGTCGAATCCCTAATTTAAAATAATAATATTTCAAGAAAATATAATATTATATTTATCACATTAAGTGTCAAATACTTTTAAAATTAAACTCTAAGTTTCATCTTTTGATTTAACTACTTGAATTAATTGTTCATCACATCACTATTTAATATTTTAATTAATTTCATATTCTACTTCACCAAAATATGTTAACACTAATAACATAATAACATTCATATCCGAATACATCAAAATAACTTCAAGTCATTAGCAATAATTAATCTAATGATAATTGATAGCACCATGAAATATTGTTTGAATGTAAAAGTAAGATTTTTTAAAGATTATTTTATTTCGCTCGGACTCTTTTAAATTTTAGCTACGAGTTATAATTGTAACGGATGATTTACTTGTTAAAAAGATTGACACAATTTCA
This sequence comes from Pontederia crassipes, assembly GCA_030549335.1. Lineage (NCBI taxonomy): Eukaryota > Viridiplantae > Streptophyta > Magnoliopsida > Commelinales > Pontederiaceae > Pontederia > Pontederia crassipes. The sequence goes on along the minus strand of CM060189.1, from coordinate 24,133,289 downwards.
GTCAGGGCTGTAATGCTCAAAGATTTTTTTTGATCGACTTTTGGACAAGTTCTTTTATGTGTATTTTTCACTTACATCTTAAAAAAGTTCAAGGAAATTCAATTTGGTAGATAAAATTCCTATAAAATTAAATTTGGTAGATAAAAATCCCAATAAAATTAAATTTGGTAGATAAAATTCCCGATAAAAGTATAATAAACTCTATCATCAGTTACCCATATAATGTGCTACGGTAAACAAATAAAAAAGGGCCAATAAGATCCGACATTTAGAAATTGTATTCTCTTTTACGCATAAAACAATTTCAATCTCATTTTTACATATCTTTTTTTTATAATAATTAACGCATATTAAAAAATAATGCTACAAGTGAGGTAATGAAACAGTCGAGAAGAATAAAAATTGGTCACGAGTTAAAAACTTTATAGAGGTGAATGGAGCCTAGAAATATAATATGTATGACTAATAACACCTGTCCGCTTTGGGTGTGAGAGGTTTCGAGCTTGATTCTCGGAATGGCCCTATGGCTTGGTGAATTGTTTACTACACAATTTCTTTTTAAGGAAAGACTTAGAACTTATGTATTAGAAAAGCTAGAGTCTGCGTACAAAAGTTGAAGAAGGACAAGAGGAGGGCCTTCTTCCCAAAAGTTATCGCATAACGATAATCTGGCATTGCCAGTCAAAAAATGGGCAACAGAGTTTGCTTGGCGATTAACGTGTGTGCAGCAAAAAAATTCAAATATTGATGTGATCCTCTAGATGTCGTGTATGATAGCTTTGATTTGCCAACTGGGTTGCGTCTGCTTGTTAATGATCTTGACGAGAATTGTTGAATCAGCCTCCGCATGAATGTTCAAAAAGCCCTTTGAAGCGCAACTACGAAGTCCCTCCACCTCGCGCTTCTGCCTCCAGCACCGTGTGAAAACGCCGACTAATAGTTCCTGCAAACACAAAGTTAGAATTAGCAGACCTAAGTATGAAGCCTGCACCTCCCATGTTGCCCTCGCTCACAAAGGAGCCATCTGAGTTCAATTTGAACTAGGGGCTACATGGGGACTCCCATTGTTTCATAGACTGAACACAATGGGGAGTCCCCTCAGATATGTGGGTATGATGTAACTCATAATAGTTAAGTCTGAACCCTTTCCTAGATGACCATTGCGGTTGTCTCACCGGATCCAAAATGAGAGTCATTTTTTGCTTTCGAAATACCCCAAAGACACAAGACGAAGAGGGTTAAAACATTTTGCTTTGATTTAGCATCCAAAGTAGCAGCTTCCATAATCCAATCACCCACCGGCCAAGTCTGTATATGTGTAAAGTTATATCTTGTTTTGGACTGGAAGATGTTCCACAACTTAGCAAAGAAAGGGCATTCAAAAAATAAATAATTTGTGGTTTCAGGTGCTGAATGACAGAGGGTACGTAAAGAGGTAAAATTAGAATTGAATCTAGCAAGCATAGCACATGTAGGCAGTCTACCATGAGACAACTTCCAAAGGAAAATGTGTATATTTGGAGGAGCCTTTATGTTCCATATAAATTTCCAACTAGGCCATTCAACAACTAGTCCAAGGCAAAGGGCCCACTAATATAGGTTAAACTAGTCCAAGGCAAAGGGCCCACTAATATAGTTATAAACTGACTTAGCCATTGGCAAACCTAAGGGATTAGGAGCCCATATCCAAGAATCATCATAGGGGCAAGCAGGCAAAGAAATATCTAGAATTTTAGCCATCAGACATGAATCAAAGAGGTGAGATAATGCAGATACATTCCAGGCATCATTTGAAATAAGATTGGCTACTTTTAAATACATTGAGATGTTATCCATATTAACATAAGTAGGCATGTACATTAAAGGAATATTGAAGAGCCAAGGGTCAGTTAAAACATTTGTAATACAACCATTACCAATTAATTTTCTTAGTCCCAATTTAATACCATCTATCACCTGCAACATAAGTTTTCCATGCATAAGGTCTATTGATTTACAACGTGTTCCAAGGATGAGGGACCCCATATTTTCTTAGTACAATTTCCACCGTAAGAATAGATTTATGATTCAGGATTGATAATATCCTCTTTGCTAACAGGGCGATCCTAATTTGTTGAAGCTTTTTAATTCCCAAGCCTCCATCTTGTTTTTAATTTATCAAGTGGAGCCCCTTTTTCTCCCCAGAAAATCCCCAGAGAAAGCCCCTTGAGAGCTTTTCAAGCGAATCAATAAAGCCAGAAGAAATATAAATAGAACTCAAAGAGTAATTTGGAATAGTGCCTATGTTTGATTTTATGAGAGTAGTCTTTCCAGCTTATGATAATGTTTTCATTTTCCACCCTGCTAACTTGTTTGAGATCTTATCTTTTACTACACAATTGAAACTGAGCCAGATGTGCACCCTCTCTTAAAGGCGAGGAGATCTGCCCAGACACCTTTTGGGAAGCGGACTGTCCGTCAGTTCAGCGATGTGTGATAATCGGAGGTAGAGGAAAGGCCCTCGGGCTCACGATGTACACACACCGCCAACCTAATAGAGCCAACCGGTCCACAAACATATTTGCGGGAGCCTCCCCGTTTTCTTAAACCATAACAAGGTTGAAGTTGTAATTTACAACATAAGAATATATATTATGAGTAAATTGGGATGTGAAGGGGGGTAAGATGTTAGATGATGATATAATTTGACAAAATCCAACCGTATTCATTGTTGAATTAAAATGTGATTAAAAAACTAGTAAATATTTTTATGACGCTATTGCATCATTGTAAAATTAAGGGTGTGTTTGGAAGAAGTATAAGACATGGATAATGAGTTTTGTACACCAAGCATGTTTAAAAAAATATGTTGGTTTAAATGTTCAATCAAAATAATAATTGTACATAAGAATTCTAAAAGTAAAGTTTCAATGGTTATTCTTTCTTTATTCTCTCTGATTTATCATTCATTTTTATGTGATTCATCTATTTTCCAAACACACCAATTTTTTTTATTTTGTGATAAGACAAAGTATAATAAAACTAATTGGATAAAAATTCTTATCTTATGGATAATAACCCTGATTCCAAAGGTTTTACACATCCTTGTTTTCCCTGAAGTAACTCAAGGTTCTATAAAGTTTCTAATTGTAACGCCTCAGTTCAAAAAGAAAAAAAAAACAGAAAAGAAAGGGGCGAAGGGAGAGGAAACACAGGGAGAGAGGGAGAGAGCTATGCTCTCTTCCCCTTCCTATCTCATCTTCAATGGTCGGCAGTTCACGACATGAGGAAGGCCAAGGGACAAGCTCTAGCCTTAAAACCTTCTCCCATTCTTCTTCCCCACTCTCTCTCTCACTCGCTCTCTGTTCTCTCCTCCGATGATGTTCGCGTCCAGGAGAGCAGAGGATGACGCCGGCGACGCCCACCAGTGCGATGAACAGCGGCAATAGCAAATCGAGGACGAGTACCGCACAGATGAACCACCAAATCGTAGGCTAAGAGGTGTGAATTCGGGATCTTCTTCATGGATTAGTTTTTGGATGAATCGAAGCATGCTCCTAGGAATTTAGTTTAACATAGAATCTTTGCTAATGTGAATAGATATCGTGCCATATGATTCTTCATGAAGTTAAGAAATTATTTTCTTCCCATTTTAGACCTCAGTCAAATGCATGCTTGTTCTTTTATGATTTGTTATATAAATGAATAAACCATATTAGCTATATGATTTTGATAGCCAAATGATGCCTCAATGCGTGTGTGAATCTGATAAATGTTTACGGACCGCATCGGCAATCGCCAGAATGGTGAATCAATTGAAATCATTTTCGGTGTGACAGAACTCGGCCCGGGTTTATTGAAACCCGGCTCGGGCCATGCAAAGGTCAGATTAGGACCTTCCCAACTCGGCCCAAATCCGCCATTAACGATTGATCGGAGCTCGGCTCGTACTAGTGACCTGGCTCGGGCTCTGTCTGACTCGACCTGAGTATTGATCGGAGAAGAGGATCGTGCGGATCGACCTTTCCAACACGATCGCGCAGCCAACTCGGATCGAGTATAACCCTGACCCAGCTCGGTTCTGACTTGGAATTTTTGAGACTGATTCTGCCAAAAACTCGGCCCGAGTTCACCTGTACTCGATCCGAGTTCTGGCCAACAGAACGTAAACTTTACGATTTACAAACATTTGTTTGCGTAATTGATATCTGATCTTTATATGAAGTTAATCATGTCCAACAAAACCATAATTGAACTGAATGGAAAGGACAAAATGCCAACTTGATTATGACATCCATAAAATGATAAATGGTCGTCCGCTCCCTCTCTGGATGATCGCTGAAAGGAACTAATGATGGACGACCATTGACTTCTGGGCATCCGGTATGTGGACTGAAGAATTCGACCCTAATCAAACTCTTCGATTTTTTTACTAAAGCTTCTGTCCGTCTGATTGGTTAAAGGAAGAAAAGAACATAAAGATGATACATAGCTTTGCTTCATACGACCTTGATCGATCTTCGGATCGAAAAAAAGGCTCATACGGCCTTGACCAATCTACGGATTGGAAGATGGGTCACATGATTCAGAGCTATGCTCCATACGACCTTGATCGATTTTTGGATTGAAAGAAAGGTCCACTATGATGAGGGAAGTTAAGCGAGCCCTGAGCAAGACACTCCCTCATGGGTTACCATTAGTCCTATCTAGGTGGAAGTCTCTCCCTTACGGATGTTTCTTTTTGCCACGAGGTCATCCCAGCCCGACGGGGTTGGCCGTGACACTGATCACCCACTGGCCCATGCTGGCCTAGATAGTAGCACTACGAGTGCCGACAATGGTATCCCCCTAAAGGAAATGAAGAGCTCTTCCAAAGAAAACAATGAAAAGAAAGGAAATGAAATGAAAGAAAGAAAATGAAATGAAATGAAAGAAAAGAAAAGAAAAAAGAAATCATGAATCATGTTATGATTACTATTTGCATAAGAAAGAAAAGAAAAGAAAAAAGAAATCATGAATCATGTTATGATTACTATTTGCATAATGATCCTCTTTCCTATTTCATTACATGTTATTCTCATGCTTATTCTGATAGATCTAATTTATAATTTATACGAACTCACACTTAGCTTTATGCTAACGGTTGAGCTTGCTCCCCAAAGGTACATGATGTTTGCTCGTGATGTGATGGTGTGTACGCGGCGACTTCGATTTGGGTGGCATGTGCATATGGTTATGGGCATGTCTAGTATGAGTCGTGTGTTTATCCATTATATTAGATGGTATGTCCACTTGGATGGGTCTTATCAAGTTATGGTCGACCGCAAATATTTTTATGTTTAGTATTCATACTCCTATCTTTGTTACTTCAGACTGAGACTATAGATGTTATCTTTTGCTTTCGCACTATGTTTCTTAACGAGACAGTTTGACGTATTTTATCCATCTTGCTTTCGCATTCTTCCTTTATTGTTGTATTACTTTATTTGATAAGTCTTCTGCTTACGTATCACTTTTCTTGATTATTTGGTTCAATAAAAGAGTCAATGAAGAGAATAAAAGAGTAGCGCACAAAAGGAGATCGTGCCACGTGACGGATCGAATTTCGGAGCATTACACTAATAAATTATTTTTAGTGAATGTTCCCTGAGTCAAATACCTTAAAAGTCAAATAGCAAAATACTGAATTACAAAATAATGTTGATAAATTCCATATATTTTTTCCTGCAAAACGATTGCATGTCAGGGAACCACGAGCGTACATGTCTGCATCGACGATGAATAATTGAGTGCAGCAATTTTGCAGTCTGCACAAAGTGGTTTGGATGACATTACATTTTTTTCTAAATGTATGAAAACCCTGTTTAATCAAGCATGTAAGTTATGAGATTTTTTAAGGAAATACTAGTGTTTGATACTTTTACTTGTAAGTTGTATGGCGTACCATTTATAAGTAAAAAGAAAGTAAGGAATTTGAACTTATATTTTTTTACATGTAGTTAATTTATCATAACCTATGTTAATGTTTTTTATAAATATAAAATATATTTTTCTCTCCTCTATCTTTATTCCTTACTAGTGTAACGACCACGCGATGCGCGGTAAACATGAATATAATAATTACATATAATAACTTATAAAATAAAAAAATATTTAACTAAAACTAAAATTATGTTATTCTTATCATTTTGTTGCTATCACATAGGCAAATGTGTGTGTATATATGTATATATGTGTGTATATATATAATTTATTTAAACTCTATAACTTAAATCACAAACACATATTTTCATCCATAAAATCAAAGTTTTTAAAATAATTAGTATATTTTTTTGGAAATATGATAATAATATATTTATAATAATTAACTAAGATTTATTTGATTAACTTATTTAATTAGTTTCATAATTAATTTAATTACTTTTATAAGTAAGTTAAATAAAGTTTTAAAGGCCATATGCAAAAAGTAAAACTAAAATTGTAATTCAGATGGCTTTGATTTCTAAATTACCACCCGTCCCATAAGCAATCTGAATTTCCAATTCATAAATAACGTAAATTATTTAGGCAATTTTAATTATTCATTACCTATCATAAGTTAACAATAGAATATAATATGCTAATATAATTTAATTATACAATATTATCTAGTAATAACTCATGCATATTGGAGCCGTGTGGCATTACTCCATGCATAATCCATCGGAAAATGTAAAATTCTCCTAAAAGTTTAACTTAAAAATCTTTCTAATACTTATATTTTTAAAATTATCTCAAAAAGTTGTTAAATTTACCTTCATGTCATTGTGATTAAGTAGGGGGATAAATCCTCCTAAATTAGGAGGATATAGTATTGCATAATACATCCATTGTGGAGATCCTCTTATCATTAATAGGTTAATAATATATATGTATTGATTGTGTGCATCCATATTAGCAACCTTGGCCTTGAAAAATAATATTAATACTTAAACAATTAAATGAATAAAATAACTAATAAGATTCTAATATTAATATTAATCAACGCTGGAAAATAAAACATGTGCATTCATATTTGAAACCTTGTTTAAAAAATGATATGGATGCCAAACCCGATTAAAATATTATAGTATAGAACTATGTAATGAAATAGATGTTTATATATTCCTAAAATTTAAAATATGTAAAAGTACTAAATACATAGATATATAATATATGTGATATATAATATATTTACATTATTTAATAATATCTAATTTTATTATGCAAATATAGATATAAGTTACGACATTTAAAGTTAAAAAATTATAAGATACTAAAATAATTAAAAACTGGATAAAAGTAATGTAACATACATTTATATCTATAAAATTGGAAGTGATTTTACTTAATTGATATGCTCATAATTAAAGAATAAATAATTATAAAATTTTTGGAAAGGATATCTATCATGTTTATTTATTGGGTTTAAGATTTATCCATCATCATTGAATCCATATATCTATTACTTAAATTTTTTTTACCAATTATTCATTATAAATTAAACGTTGATAGTGTTAGTCTTTAAAAAGGTAACATAATTATTTTTTTATTCAAATTACATAAGTTTAGCAGGTAGGATCTCTTAGCAACACATTGATCAAGGATATCAATATTTTAAAAATATAATACATGATAATTAAAATGTAATACATTTTGGTAAAGTGTACTACTTACGTGTGCATGCATGGAGAGATTGCAGCCACTTAGTATTATTCCATGCCATTTGACACATGTAGTTCGAATAGGTTAGTAATACATATAGGCATGGATCACAGTTTGCATAATATTAGCAACCTTGGCCTCAAAAAATGATATTGATATTTAAATAATAAAATAAAATAACTAATGAAAATTTAAATTTTAACATTAATTTCAATCGACGTTGAAGAATAAATAGTGTGGATCCATATTTGAAGCTATGACCTAAAAAAATAATATGGATAGCAAACCTAATTAAACCAATTATATAAAATATATAGTGTAGATCAATCAAACCATTAAACATTACAAAAAATATAATGCAATGTTCTCAAAATGGATTATCATTGTAGAAGACATGAGATAAAATATTTATAGGAGTATATTTTGTTACTAAAGAAATTATATAAAGAAATCTAAAAGCAAAAGAATATGTCAAAGCATGGACTTGTTGTGGGATTTTTGCCTATGGATTTTAAAATTCTTCAACAATGTAAAATGGAGGATGAGAATGGAATACAAATGATGATGGAATACAATGCTTTACCTTCGTATTTATAATGCAAAAATTGATGATGGTTGTTCCATTCCTTAATCTGCTCTTAAATGGTAACCACTGAAATGTGTCAGTTTAATTCCTTCCCTTTATTTCGGTTTTTTAAACCTAATCTTACCTTTAATTAATTGATGTGATTAACTGAATCTTATTTAATTACAATTGGAGTAATTTTATATAGTATAAAAAATAAAGACTTTAAGAGTACACTGCTCCTTTTCAGGTTTCAAATTATGGAGATCTCTAGTAACCATTCGTCAACTTATAAATGCAAATCCAAGTGTTGATAAATATCGGTGTATATTAATCTAACTACAACTTCAATTCATAGTCAGCAACCTATAAAATAAAATTTAAAATAACATTTACTTATAAACTCTTAGGGGTCGTTTGGTATGGGATAATAAAAATAGATTACCGATTATTTTATTTAAAATTTTCAAGGCCCACCACATTACCTCATTTGGCTACGATTGATCGGTAATTTTAATTGCTCTGATAATCTTGATTACCACCTCATTGGTAATCTAGATAGTAAGCAGGGAAAGTGTCTTTTCAGATTACAAACTGATGGAAATATATTTTGACGAAAATATTCTTTCAATTAAATTTTTATTTCAAATATTTTATTAATAAATAAATATCATTTAACTTCATCTTTTTTTATTATTTGAAATATTTTTTAAATAACTCTTAATTTTGTCTCATCTTATATATATATATATATATATATATTCACTTTTCTATTTTTTCTTTGTTTATTTATAATAATATGTTATTAAAATCTGAAATAATTTTTAAGGGTATTTTAGTAATTTTATCACTATCCATTTTGACTATTATTTAGATTACCAGTACTTACCAAACACTGTAATGTAATATTATCGATAATTTAAATAGTGATAATCTATCTAAGTGGTGATCTAAATTACCGGTCACTTAAATCGGTAATGCGTCAAACGGCCCCTTATGTCATTCTCCCCTTTATTATTATTCTCTCTTTATTATTAAGATAAAAATATATAAATCAAGCAACTCCTTCCTACTTTCATATTATTTTTTACATTTAGTCCTCTTTTATATTCTTATGGAAAAAGAGATTGTTTTATTTTATTAAGTCAAAACTTTGACTTTTCTTACCAAAAAATATTTTGTCAAACCAAAACTTTTTGTTTTTATTGTGTCTAATTTTAGATTTTTATATTCAGTATTCTTTTATTTTAGGTATATATTTATTATCTTATGTAACAATGTTTATTATGAGGTACATTCTATTTTTGAGGTCTAAAATATTTTTAAAAAAGTCTTAAAATTTTCAGGGATATAAATTCCAAAAAAAATAATCATTCAGTTATTATGCAGTTAATGTGATCTTTAACTATTTCTCATAATTAATTATTCAATAATATTTTAGTTACTAATTAACTTCACAATCAATATATAAATTGATATAATATGAAAATAATGAACAAGTTATAATCCTTTTAAGACAATGATCAAGTTAATCCCCAAAACAGAAGAATTAAAAGGAAATAAATAAATAAATAGTAGTAGTTTTATTTTTCAAGCATTTTAATTTTTAGATACTATTCTCATGTATTATTATAATAATTTTTAATGACAAAATCAATGTGTTTAAATATACTAATAATCCTTTTAATATAGTATAGTATAAATACTGTAAAATATAATCAATAAAATTATTTATTCATGATACATGAGCCATCTCCTATGTTGAGGTCGACTGAGGAGATTAGTACTAGTTATCCACGTATTTTCTTTCCATGATTTCTTATGTGCTCTCCTTTTATATGTGCCAATATTTATTCATTTCGGTTGTTATAACTAATATTCACTTCCGTTGTTAATTGTTATAACTAATTAACCTTGTCTTCCCATGTTTCACTATTCAATTTAATATATATATATATATATATATATATATATATATATATATATATATCTTTACGTGCCAGCAGTTGTTTATATCAGTTACATGTATTTCAATTTTTTATGGACACATCCGCAATAAACTAAAATTATTTCAAAAAGATCAAAATGGCGACACCTATGGCTCCATGTAAGTTCTGCTATTTATTTTTCTTTTAATCATGTACCCTCAAACACATGAAAATGAGGTTGAAATATTAGTATATATGTAACACTACAAGAAAAAAGTTAATTACAGACGATCGAAATTATGATTTCCGACGAAAGCGGTCCGTCGAAAGAAAGATGGGAAAAAGGGAAAACAAAAAAAGAAGCGGCAGGAGTTGATTTTTTAGTTACCACTACAAGAAAATTATCATTTTTCGACGGACAATTTTCGACGGATAGAAATCTGTCGCAATTTACGACGGATTTTGTGAAGGAATTGTTTCTGATGAAATTTTATTTAATTTTTTATATTATTATTTAATTTTTTAACGATTAGGAACGTCGACATTTTCGACGGTCATCCATCCGTCGCAATTTCCGACGGTTACAACCGTAAAAAATGAAAATAATAAATTATGTAATTTCTTATTTTATTATTTTATTTTTCGACGATTAGGAATGTCGATATTTCCGACGGATATCCATCCGTCGTAATTTTCGATGGAATTTTTGACGGTTACAACCGTCAAAAATAAAAATAATAAATTATGTAATTTATTATATTATTATTTTATTTTTCGACGATTAGGAACGTCGATATTTCCGACGGATATCCATCCGTCGCAATTTCCGACGGAATTTTCAGAAATAAAAATAATAAATTATGTAATTTATTATATTATTATTTTATTTTTTGACGATTAGGAACGGCTATATTTCCAATGGTTATTCATCCATCGCAATTTCCGACGATTACAACCGTTGAAAATGAAAATAATAAATTATGTAATTTGTTATATTATTATTTTATTTTTTGACGATTAGGAACGTCGATAATTTTGATGGTCGTAACTGTCGGTAAATATATAATAATATAATATGATGAGTATTTTATTAATATAATTAGTGGCAGTCCAAACCGTCGTAATTTCCGATGGTTCCGACCATTAGTAATAATTAGTAATAGTTCAAACCGTCGTTAAAATAAAAAATAAATATTATATATAACTAAATATAGTATTTTTTATAATTAAATAATTTTTGACGGTCACAATCGGTAACTTTAAAAATAATTAATATTTACTTTTTTGACGGTCACAGCCATCGATAATTAAAATTTCTTTATCCCGCTTTTTTTTCGTTTTCCCGCTTTCTCGTCTTTCCACCTATATATATATATATATACCCAATCCTTTTATTTCTTTCCCCCTCTCCTCTCTCTCCCCCCTCTCCCTGCTGGCGAGCCTCCCGACCGAACGTCAAGCGTCGACCGCCGCCGAACCTCTCCCGCCGACGACTCTCTCTCCCTCCCTGCTGGCGAGCCTCCCGACCGAACGTCAAGCGTCTCCCGCCGGCGCCCCTCTCTCTCTCTCTCCGGCCCGGACCACCAGGCGGCCGGATCCGGTCGCTGGCCGCCTACCACCAGCTGCCGGCTAATTTTTTTTATATTATAAAAATTCTTTGCGATGATTTTGATCGCCCAAAGTTTCGGCAATCACGCGACGACCGCCGAAATTTTTGGCGGTTGTCACGACCGTTGAAAGTTTCGGCGGTCGCAACCGTCGAAGTTTCGGCGGTCGCGACCGTCGAAGTTTCGACGGTTTCGTCGACCGCCACAAATATCAACGGTCACGATCGTCGGACTTCCGACGAAATTTTTCGGTATTTTTTTTCCAACCGTCGGAAATTGATTTGCGACGATAATTTTTCGGGCGAATCGATTCCGTCGGAAATGATGTTTTCGATGTTTTCGGGGAAATTACAGACGATTTCGACTTTCTGTAATTCCCATATTTATTGTAGTGTACCGACGGCCATGATCGTCGAAAACGTCGAAAATATTAATAATATATATTATGATGTATATGAATATAATATTTAATTATTTTTCACTTACCAACGGTTTGGACCATCAAAAATATTGACGGTCTGAACTGTCGGCAATTATATTAATAAAAGACTCGTTATAATAGTATTATTTTTCACTTACCGATGGTTTGGACCGTTGAAAATATCGACGGTCTGAACCGTCGGTAATTATATAAATAAAAGACTCGTTATAATAATATTATTTTTCACTTATCGATGATTTGGACCATCAGAAATTGTGACAGATAGATATCCGTCGGAACTTTCGACGTTCCTAACCGTCGAAAAATAAAATAATAATATAATATATTGCATAATTTATTATTTTTATTTCCGACGGTACTGACCGTCGAAAATTTCGACGGATACCTATCCGTCGCAAAAGCCGTCACAAATTGCGATGAATTTCTATCTGTCGGAAAATCCCAATTTTCTTGAAGTGTAAGCAATTTGACAGATAATCATCTATTCAACCCAACATGTTAGAATTGCATGCATTCTTCTAGTGAATATGAGTTCACATTTATGCACATATAATGTCATATTTAATGTTTTATAATATATAATAATCCAGTGATAAGAAACTAATAACAGAAATCTAGATAAAAATATTGCACTTGTACACTTATAATACTTTAAGAAGAAATAAAATTATGTTAAAATGGTAACTAACATGTGATAGTCTCTAAAGAGAAATAAAAAGATTTTTTATATAAAACAGAACTTAAAGAGTTATGACAATATTCTAAAATATCTTAAGCGGGTTCGTGTTTATAAATGAATTAATTTGTATAATAAAATAATGAATAAATGCTGAAGGCAAAACTAAAAGGATACGAAAGAAAAACTAAAGTATGCTAGGGAATCCATGCTTGTCAAATAACTGTACTTCTAAACAGTAAATTTTCTATCTCATTGCCATTGCATATATCTGACACTCATGCTACACATGCATGCATCCGAGCAATCCAGAAAATGTGAATAAAGCATAGGGGTGTTCACGGGTCGGGTTTGACCCGATCCGACCCCGGATTCGACCCGACTCGTCCGATTTTAATCGGGTTGGGTCACTCCTTTTTTTATGGTCGGATCCGATCCAACCCAACTCGATTCGGATCGGGTTGGATCGAGTCGGGTGGTCGAGTTACCCAACCACTATTTTTTTTAATTTTTTTCTTACTTTTATCTATTATTTAATATTAAAAATTATATAATATTTATTTAAAAGCATAAAATAACTTATTCAATATTTAAACATTATTTTACACATTTAAAATATTTTATTTTAATATTTTTTTATTTTTTATACATAATATAGGTTAAAAACTAAAAAAAAATAAAAAAATGGGTCTTCGGGTCGGGTCGACTCGGGTCGAAAAATTCCGACCCGTACCCGACCTGATCCATGATTGGGTTGGGTCGGGTCGGGTCTGACCCGACCACGGATCCGACCCGACCCAAACTGGGGTCGTCGGATTGGCGGGTCGATCCGACCCGGCACCCCTAATAAAGCATGACATGACCCTTGGGTGCATAATAAAGCATTTCCCTCCATGCATTATTCAAGATCTGGTGCACGAATCTTTGGGAGTATTTATAGATTGTTATAGATTGTTGCACGAATCATGAAACGTTGCATACGATCCTTAAAATTAATATAGAAATATATAATTATTATAACAGTATGGAAAATAAAATTATGTGATTATTACATAATTATCATATTTTAATCATAACCGATATATTTAAATTTATAATTAATATTTTTAAAGACACTTATCAACACATATCTATGCCAAGTGTCGACTCCTCGCAAACTTTTTTGCTTTTAATATAGTATAGATTCGAGAGCCTGTCTAGATGACGGTTCCACTTAATGCAAGGTCAGTTAATCATTTTGAATATCTATAAAGACATTATTGTGATTTTCCAAAATGTTAAATTCTCTTATGATTTTTAAAAAAAAATTGTATTTAATCAAAATTTAATATATATATATATATATATATATATATATGTGTGTGTGTGTGTGTGTTAAGTTACTTTGATATGTTTTTTCTTATATATTATGATTAGATTAAAATATTCCTTAATTTAAGATCAGTTATTATAAAAAAACAATTAGCCATATCAAATAATACATAACTATTATTATTATCAATCTATTAGCTTAACGGTCGCATGGACATAATAGCTTTACAAGACGAAGATATTGTGCGATTATTGTTTGATGTATTGATGATTTAAACACCAATTTGAAGAAAATAGATTAACTTATTATTAAAGTTAAAGATGAAAAATATTAAAATAAGATCTTTTCACATTTATGATGTATATATGAACCTCTTGAAAGACAATATATTTCTCGCATAAGGTGGCCGTATCTAAGGGTATAAAAGAAAATGAAGGATAAACTAGAACAAAGAATAGAAGTTTTACACCTCAAATTGAAGTTAAAATAAAGTAGAACAAATGGAGATTCCTCTCTATTCTTTTCTTTTAAAATTTTATTCAAATAAGGGAAAAAATTCCCTTCCTCTCCCCTTCTTTCACCTCTATTCAATTCAATCCAAACATAGTGTAAAATATCTAGAGTACTATAATGACTATATTACCTAACATGCAAATGTAAATTAATAAGTAATAAAAGTATTATATGACAAGATGGAAAAAATGTGAAGTCAAAGTGGACACCAAATAAATCATCTAATAATAAAGAAATAAAAAATGTCAATTGATATGATAAATATATTATGCAATGACTGTCCATTATTGTTAATATTTAAATATTTTTTGTGTTAATATATCATATAAGGATTAGAAATTGATCGTTGATGTGCATATTATTTTTTTTCGTCTTGAATATGTCTAATACATATACGTGGTATAAATCATGGCATAATCATGCACCATGACTTCCTAAATATCAAATCGCCTTTATGTGAATGTAGAAGATTTTTATTAGAGTGCCACTTGTCTTAGGCGTACAACACAGAATTGATCTTAAAGAATTGATTGGATTCAATGACGAATCGACCACCAATTATGGACTGTGCCCGCAAACGTTAATGTTGCATGAATTAAGTCACCAACACCGTTTCTAAAAATTCTGGTATTGACTAAAAAATCGATAATGATGATAGATATAAAAATATAATAATAGTAACCAGTTTACGAATATGTTTTTTAAATCCCACCAGAATCCATATGGCCATTTTGGCATTTAGAGGGCATTTTCTTATAAGTAATTTTTCTAAATTACTGATAATCTGAAATTAAATTATCTGAACCTACCACATTATCTTATTTACTTTTTTTTTAATTTGCAAGTAATCTGGATTGCCTAGTAATGTAGATTGCCTATGAAGTGTACAATATATTTTTATTTACTTTCCATTCATGCCCTTTCTAATCTTAGATAAATAAAATATAAAAATAATATAAAAATTTATATAACAATAACAAGTAATAATATTACCATCAAAATTAATAATATTAATTTATTTAAAATTATTTTATTATTGTTATTCACATCAATTGCATATTATTATTTTAAATATTATAACATTACCATTATTTTCATTTAAAAGATATGAAATATTTGTAATTTTATTTATTTAATTTATTAATTTTATTTGAGTTTTTATTTGGATTATATAATATTTAACTTAAAGAAAATAGATTAACTTATTGTTAAAGTTAAAAAAGAAGAATATTAAAATAAGATCTTTTCACATTTGTGATGTATGAGCCTCTTGAAAGACAATATCTAAGGGTCTCAAAGAAAATGGAGAAGTTAGAACAAAGAAGAGAAGGTTTACACCTCAAATAGGAGTTAAAACAAAATACATCAAATAAATCATCTAATTAAAGAAATAAAAAATGTCAATTGATATGACAAATATATTATGCAATGACTGCCCATTATTGTTAATATTTAAATATTATTTGTGTTAGTATATCGTATAAGGATTAGAAATTAGTTGTTGACGTGCATATTATTTTTTTCATCTTGAATATGTCTAATACATATACGTGGTATAAATAATGGCATAACCATGCACCATGACTTCCTAAATATCACTCGCCTTTACGTGAATGTAGAAGATTTTGATTGGGAGTGTCACTTGTTTTAGGCATGCGATATGAAGCGATTTTAAAAAATTAATTGGATTTAATGGCGAACCGACCACCAATTATGGACCGTGCCAGTAAACGTTAATTGCGCACGAAATAAGTCGCTGGCATCGTTTCTAAAAATTCTGGTGTTGACTAAAAAATCGATAATGATTATAGATATAAAAAATATAATAATAGTAAGTAGTTTACGAATATGTTTTTCAAATCCCACCAGAATCTGTATGGCCATTTTGGCATTTAGTTACTAACATGAACATTTATAATCATAGATATTTTTAAGTTAATTCTCCTTTATCATGAAAATTTTCATCATTTAATTCATTAAAGGGGCGTTTCTCTGGAGGTAATCTTTGTAAATTATCAGATAATGTTATATTAAATTATATGAATCCACCACATTACATTGTTCACTTGTGACATGTAATGGATAATCTGCATTGTTCAAGCAATCCACTATGAAGTGACAATGCAGATTGTCTATGGGAGGGTAGGCAATTCACATTACCACCTGAGTTGTAATATTTTAAATTTTATTTTCCGCATTTGTCCTTTACAGTTATATTTAAGTAAATTCTAAAACATATTGAATAAATTATAATAATAATTAAATAAATTATAAAAGTAATCAAATAAATATTATAATTATTATGACTATATTATTATAATATTTTAAAAATATTTAATTATTTTATAAACTTTAATTTTATGGATGAGAATATATATATTTGTGATTTAATTTTACGAAGTTAAAAATAATTTATATCCATAAACATAATTCTTTTGATTAGGGGTATATCGGTAAAAATTATACATTAACTCATAAATTTATATTTTCTTATAAATAACTAATATGGATTGCCGGATACATTACTTATCTGTACTAAATAAGGTAATATACATTGCTAGTAATTTAACAAGTGATAATCTTTCTGAGAGACAATCTACATTGCTAGATAATGTTAAATGGCAATGCAGTGAACGCACCCTAACGGGGCGTTTACTGCATTACATTTTCACATTACCTGGCAATTTGCATTGCATATCAGAAAGATTACCACATATTAAATTATTAGCAATGTGCATTACCTTGTTTACTATGTACAAGTAATCTTTTAAGCAATTTAAATATCACTATACAACTTTTACTTAAATGCCCTTTATCACTAATATTAAATTAAATATTATATAATCACTCAAATAAAATTAATAATTAAATAAATATAATTATAAATATTTCATATATATTTTTAAATGAAAATAATGGTAATGTATATAATATTTAAAATAATAACAAAATAATAATGTGCAATTCATGTGAATAGCAATAATAAAATAATTTTTATATAAATTAATATTATTAATTATGATGGTAATAATATTATTTATTGTTGTTATATGAATATTTATATTATTTTTATGGTTTATTTGTTTAAGATTGGAAAGGGCAGGAATGGAAAGAAAATAAAAATAGATTATCATTTGGGTGGTAATGTGGATGGACACCCCCCTCCTAGTCAATGTGGATTACCACTTCATAGGCAATCTGCATTGCTAGACAATCCAGATTACCTACAAATTAAAACAAAGTAAACAAGGCAATGTGGTGGGCCCAGGTAATTTAATTTCAGATTACCAGTAATCTAGAAAGATTACTTGTAGGGAAACGCCCCCTAAGTTCATTGCTTGATAGTTGAGAAACGCTCGTTATCTCTCTGAACAACTTTTCTTCACCTGAATAATTATTTTTAGAAACTATCAAGGATAATTTGTTCAATGAAGAAATGAGAAGGTTAGAGTAGAATCTCAACAATAAATTAAAGACATTCATCGTGGAAGATCGTGTGAGAAATAAATAGAGAAACTATCACAGCCACGATATAAAAACGATAGATCAAGGTCAAGAGGTGAGTTGAAGTTCATAAAAGAAGTCACGTGATATCATTGTGTCAAGCCAGGACACTTTAAGAAGGAGTGTAAAAAATTAAATCGTGACCAGTCACATGAAGAATATGAAGACACTAAAAAGGAGAAGAATGGCAGTGGTAGAAAAAACGTTGCAGTGGCTACATCAAATGATGTATACTTTCTTACTCAAGAAGAGGAAGAAGATGGTGTCAATTTGTGAGTCAAGATTCAGTTTGAATCTTAGACAATGTAACTTCTTTTTATGTTACCCCTCGCAGAGATGTATTCTCAACATATAGAGAATGAGCATTCGGATCAGTAAAGATAGGGAACAAGTCGGAGTTCCAAATTGTTGGCGTTGGAGACATTTAGTTGAAGACTAATATTGGTTGTAAGATTATGCTCAAAGATGTGAGGCATGTACCAGATATTCATCTCAACCTAATTTCAGTTGGAAAATTAGATGACGATGACTATGAGAGCAACTTCAAATGGTGAGTGTGGAAACTCAAGAGAGGTTCACTCCTACTAGCGAAAGGATACAAACATGATACTCTTTACAAGACTGAAGCACAACACTACACCGAGGAGATAAATGTAACTCAAGAAATGTTATCCTTTGAGTTATGGTACAAGGCTTGGTCACATAGGTGAGAACGAACTTCAGATATTAACTCGGTGGAATCTGCTGCCAAGTATGAAAGACACTTCACTTGGCATATGTGTTCATTGTTTGACTGATAAGACTGCAAATACATTTAATAGAACTTCTCCTTCTAGAAGTTCACACGTACTTAACTTGGTGCATATTGATGTATACTATATGAAGAATAAAACTCTAGGTGGTGCTCTTTATTTGTTACATTTATTGATGACTATTCTATAAGAGTTTGAGCTTTTTCTATAGCACACAAAAATTAGATGGTGGCAGAGTTCAAGAAGTTTTATGCCAAAGTCGAAAGACAAACTAACAAGAAGCTCAAGAGTATTCGAGCAGACAATGGTAGCGAATACAGAGGACCCTACGAAGAATACTGCAACAACATATGGATTCAAGCTCGAGAAGACAGTTCCCAAGACTCCTCAGCAAAACAGTGTTGCTGAGAGAATAAACTAAACAATCGAGGAACGTGTTAGATATATAATTCTACATGCCAAGCTATAGAAGGGATTTTGGGGTGAAGAAATGATGAATGTAGTTGAACTGATCAACCACTCACCATCAGTACCACTGGATGGTGACATAGATCTAAAAGTTTGGTCAGGAAAGGATATTTCGTACAAACATCTTAGAGTGTTTGGTTGCAGAGCCTTTGTTCGCATCCCTAGTGATGAGCGATTAAAATTTGACAGCAAATCGAAAGAATGTATCTTGCTCGGATATGGAGCTGAAAAATTTACCTACAAACTCTGGGATCCTGTTAATAGGAAGGTTATAAGAAGTAGAGATGTTGTGTTCATGGAACATCAAACAATTGAAGATCTATCGAAGGACAAAGAGCCAACTACTTTCACTGATTACTAACTGAACCGAGCTCCGTTAACACACCGATAAAAGATGACATTGCTCCAAAAGCTTATCAAGATAACAATAGTAGTGATAACAACTCATATAATTTAGATATACCTTTGGCTAGTCAAGACAATGATGATAAGTCAGATGCCGAGCATAATGCACCAGTGCAAGAGCCTCAGTTGAGAAGATCGAATAGACAAAGACAACAGTCAAAGCGGTACTCTCTGACAGAGTACGTGTTATTAACTAACGGGGGAAACCAATGTGTTATCAAAAAGTCTTATCATGTAAGTAGAAGGATGAGTGGATGAAAGTCATGCAGGAAGAGATACAATCTCT
The DNA here is from genome assembly GCA_030549335.1 of Pontederia crassipes. Taxonomy (NCBI): domain Eukaryota; kingdom Viridiplantae; phylum Streptophyta; class Magnoliopsida; order Commelinales; family Pontederiaceae; genus Pontederia; species Pontederia crassipes. The sequence continues at coordinate 24,113,169 of CM060189.1, read as the reverse complement.
GCATGAGAACAACACTTACAAACTGGTGAAGCTTCCTAAAGAGAAGATGGCACTCAAAACAAGTGGGTGTTTCGACTGAACAGTAAAGAAAATAATCCACACTCGATATACAAGACAAGGTTAGTTGTCAAGGGATTCAGTCAAAAGAAAAGAATTGATTTTGACGAAATATTCTCACCAGTGATCAAAATGTGAATAATTCGACTAGTTCTTGGATTAACTGCTATGAAGGACCTGAAAATTCAATAGTTAGACATCAAGACAACTTTCTCCATGGCGACTTGAAAGAAAAAATTATAGAAAAGCTTAAGTCATTCACCTGAAAATTATAGAAAAAATTATAAAAAAATTATGGACTCAACGTACACTTTGCCAGTGATACAAGAAGTTTAAGTCATTCACGACACAACAAAGATACAATAAGATTACATCATATCATTGTGTCTTTGTGAAATATTTTTTACATGATGATTTTATTATCATGTTGTTATAAGTTGATGACATGCTTATTATAGGTCAGGATAAAAGCAAGATTGATAAGTTAAATTAGGAGCTAAGTCAATGCTTTTTCAAGAAAGACCTAGGCGCAGTAAAGAATATCTTTGGCATGCGGATCACCCATGACCGAGAGCAACGCAAGCTATGGTTATCTTAAGAAATGTACATCGATAAAGTCTTGGAGAGATTCAATATGAAGAACGCAAAAATAGTTATATCGCCACTTGAAAATCACTTCAAGTTGAGTTCTGACAGTGTCCGAGGACAAAACTAAGAATCAGAAGATGAAGAACGTCTCATGTGTATCTGCATTTGACAGTCTGATGTATGCAATGGTTTGCACAAGACCAGATATAGCATATGCAGTTGGTGTAGTGAGCCGATTCATATCAAATCCTAGTAGAGAACATTGTGATGCAGTCAAGTGGATTCTCAGATATCTTCGAGGCACGTCTAATGTCACGACCCCAATTTAATTCGTAAGTTAAACTAGAGTTCGCGATTCATTACGGACGATCAAATAAAATTATAAAGAAATGCGGAAACATGATGTAATTTACTCTTCCTTTTACAACATAAGAGTAAAAATATATATCATTAAATAAATTACACAATATGTGATCATTTCAGAGCAAATTAATACTCATTAAGTCGTACATTTTACAAAATGAATTTATTTTCGTTACAATTTATTTTGACAAAAATAATAAACTCGACCAACTCTCTCGACATCCTAACAAAAGGACACGAGAATAACAACTCCCATCAATACCTTTACATCGAAAGAGTTATCCCTGCTAAGATTATGAGCTCGCTCAATCCAAGAAGCTATACTGATCTGAAAAATATTAGAAACAACATTATGAACAAAAATAGCTCAGTAAGTTAATAACTCATAGCATATGTGTTACCAACTAATCAATTTGGAGGGACATAGAAAAGCATGCAATAATCATAATAGCAAAATAGGCATTTTTATATATTTGATAATTACATATAAACATACTAATCAGAAACATCACACTCAACTTGCAATCAACATCATATGAATCATTTCAAACATATATATGCAAATGCAACACTCTCATATGAATGCACGGATCACCATCTGGCCAGTGGTCAGTAGGTGGACTCTAGAGGTGGCTCCCATCGTGATCAGTGATGTAGCACTTAGCTCCATTCTACCTTATCCCTTTCGAGGAATAAATCATATAGCGATAGGTGGACTCTAGAGTCCCTACGGATTGTAAAGGTGGCCCCCATCGTGACTGCTCACGATGTGGCACTTAGCTCCGCATGGCACTTAGCTCCAGTCTATCTCATCCCATTTCTGGAAAACAAAATGATGCATTGGATTCTAGATGTGGCTTCCATCGTGATCAGGGATGTAGCACTTAACTCCAACCATCATACATGCAATGCAGGCATATGCATGCATGATTCGTCACATAACGATCATATCTCGAATATCAGAAGATGAATCAAACTCATTCAAACATAATAGGATTACATCTCATAAGATGGCTCAATAACATTTCGCATATGCTTTACCAATGAACTATCAATTGATCAATCATTCAAAACATAATTTTCATATAAACTTGACGATATATGAATTTAATACATATAACAATTGTATCTCAAATATCAGAAGATGAATCATATCAAATACCATTTCAAATGAAATAAGATTGCACTAATCCATTCATATCATATGCTTTTCAAATATGCAATCATACAATCATTCAGATATACTTTACATCATTGCATTTTTCGAAATCAATTCATATTATATCCAAAGCATATTCAATACATATAATAATCGATGTCACGCCGAATTCAAAAGAGGTGAAAACATAGAGTAGGAGAAATAAACTTACCTATAAGAGCTACCAAAAAATTTTCCTTTCCTTTTTCACTACTTTACTCTTCTACTCCTATACAATAATAATAAGAAACACATCACTTCTATGCTCTGAACAGAAGCCTATCACACATGACACAATTAATTGAAATGGTATATGAACCTTAAACATTTACTCTTTTAACTATTAAATATAAGGATTGACCTAATATTATGACAGATTGTACACATAGTAAAGAAAAATCCATATTTTTTGGTATACATAATCAAATGACATCATTCTAATTTTCTTTACTTTTATATTACATAGGCATTAATCTGTAAAAGTTTCATATCCTATTTTATTATGATTTGCTCTCATGAAAATCAACATTCAGCCTAACTTTTATGTTGTTTCTATGTTCTGACAGGCTGAGTAACCTTACTTTTATAATTTATATAAAATAATAAGCATTTCTGTTACTTTTAATTTTTCCAAATATTAGACATCCTAGGATACAACTCGTAAAATTACTTGAATTATATTTGTTTGTATTGAGCACAATAAATTTAACCAATACTAACATAATATGCCCTAAGCTCCATCCTGACATACTAAATATTTATTTCTTTCGCTACACATAGAATTTTCTAATGATTCCAATTGTAGATGAGACCTAACATCAATATATATAACACCCTAAATTATCAAATAATTCCCACGACATATTGGATTTAATACATAATTTACAAATTCGGGTAGCAATTTCGGCGGGCAGGGTGATAGTACCTTAATCCTGATGGCATAACTTTCGTTTCATAACTCCTATTAACATGATTCCAAATCTCATGTAAACTAGACTATGAGATTATTCTACATATTAAATTTCATAATTTTAAGGAAGAATTGATACGAAAGAAATTCTTAGGAAGAACACCATCAGCCTAGGGTTAGAATCTTCACCTTTAATGATCTTCTTTCTCGAATTTCCTTCAACGTCCATAAAAGGAGTAATCGTCTGAAATGTTTTGTATGTTGTCTAGAGAGAAGGATAAGATCATAGAATTTTTTCAGATTTTTATCACTTTAATAGGTCGGTTGGAAAAATAGTCCAAGCATGAGGTGGCTTGCTGGCAGCTTGCATGTCAAGAGTTGAAATTCTTATCCAATTAAAGTTTAACATTTAAAAAATTATTAATTTCATCCCTAATTGATATTAATTAGTATAATATATTCCATGTAATTTATTCACATATTTATATATTAATTTTTGTTACACTATTTTCATTGCCACTTGGCGACATTTGATTGGTCCACTAGACTTAAATCCAATCTTAACAAATCACATGCATAGTTAACCATAAGAGAATGTACTTTATCATAATATGATTATTAATCATACTTTAGTATTTAATTAAATTTTATAAATTCTTATTATATCACTACGTGACATGACAACATATACTACACCACATATATTCAATTGATTATAGCCATATAATATAGAATCCAATATGGATTAGATCATGTATATTACATCTAAGATATGCTTATGTTTTGGAAATGCTAAGCCAGTGTTGGAAGGATTTACTGACACTGACATGACAAGAGACATTGGTAATCGAAAGTTAACTTCTGGTTACTTGATGACATTCTCAAGAGCATCAGTCTCATGGCAATCCAAGTTACAGAAGTGTGTGGCACTATCAACAACTGAAACAGAATACATTGTAGCTACCGAAGCAGGCAAGGAAATTTTGTGGATAAGATATTTTCTAAGAGACTTAGGTTTGACGCAGGAGAAGTACATATATTATCCACTGCAATAATCAGCGTGCGATACATCTAAGTCCAAGCACATTGATGTCCGATATCATTGGATTCATAACTAGATGAAGAAAAATGAAATTATTTCTTCGCAAGATCCATATTGACAAGAATACATCAGATATGATAATGAAGCCTCTATCGAGAGAGAAAATCAAATTCTAAAGGAGCATGCAGGCTTGGTGAATTCCTTCGCATAAACAAAAAGGAGGAGGTTGTTGGGCGTTTATTGTTTATGCAGTCCGACAATGAGTAGAAAAAGAAAAAAAAGAGTAAAAGAACCTGTCCGAGACGAAGAAGCATTCGAGACAGAGAAGGAAATCAACTCCCACAAGACGTCCTCTCGATGCTATAAAAGAAAGGGTGCAGACGTCGTGATGTGGTGCGTCGAAGAATGAAGCTTCACCAGAGAAGAAAGAAAATTTTCTTTCTACAACCGTGAAGAGCCCCAAGAGAGGAGAGAGAGGAAAAGAGAAAAGAGAGAAAGAGAACTTTGGGGTCAATTTGGAAACAAGTATTCATCCATTGTTGACGAAATTTAAGGCATTACTTCTCAGCAGCCTTTTCATCTATTCATCATATTCCGATGAAATCGTTTTGACTTCTATCCTCAGTTTCAAGAGACATTTATTCTGTTGCATTCTAAATTGATTCTTGATATTATTATTATATTCCTCTACGAGATTCAGATAAGAGACTTTGTAACTTGCATGCCCCATCTTCTTTATCCACTATCTCAAAAGATTTTTGGAACTTCCTAGCTTGTTCCTACATTAGATTTTAAATATGTCTAATTTTATTGTTTAGGCGCATAAAAATATGCTACAATTACTCAAGTGGAAGAAATTGTCTGTTTCAATTCACCACACATCTAATGTTAATAAAATCTCTTTTACAAATCAATCATTTTTCAACCATTAAATATTCTTTTTAAAACAATGATCACTTTATCATTTGTCTAGGTATTATCAACAATAATGGTGAATACCTTCTCAATCTCCAATTAATATTCATAAATGATTTTCAACAACTTTTTGATATATCCTCATCTTTTTTACCCTTGATGAGGAAAAGATTATGAATCCTTTCTACAAATTCTAGTCGTGGACACAAATGAGACCCATGAAACTCAATTTTTAATAAGATAATGTATTTGAAGTAAGGCAAACCTGTGAGCACGATTTCTTCAAAAGTAGTTTGACTTTACTCATTTTATCATTATATTTTTTATAATAATATCTAAAAAACATAATCTTGATGGCATCTTAAGTCTAAATTTCCACCATTTTGAATATTTGTACAACTCAATGCTTTCTACAATTTTAAAAGCTTGTTCATCACAAATTATAATTTTAATTAAGATGCTTCTCCAATCCTCTTAATTGCATGCTTCACCAAGTTCATTTGAACTTCATACCAAAATATTTTGCCCTTTCAATGAACCCATGTTATTGGGGTTGGCAGTCAAATATATTTATAATAATTGCATTTTTCTCCAGCTCCATTTTTAAAATATTACATTTTCCAATGTTTTCTCTTTTAGGGGGAAACAATGTTTTGTTTGATGTTTGCATTTTTTTTTCCAAAATTTGAGACTTGGTATTTTCTTCCACGTGGCATGAGATCAACTACACAAATTCAGCATCCATATCTTTTGAAATAGGAGCAAATGCAACATCATTCATTGTATTTCCATCCATTTATGCATGCATTTTTATGCTAAGGGCTATTTCCTAATACCTCTCTTAAATTATTATAATTTTTCGCATCTAATCTTAATCTACGAACTCATCGTAGCAACTTCCTAAATTATTTTGTAATTTTCACTTTAGTCCATCCGTCAAGTTCTTTTAACTTCCCATCAATTTCATTTTTTTATTTACTAAATGTCTAAACTGCCCTTCTCCAATCTCTTCTAATATTTAAAAAATTAAAATATTAAAAATTAAAATATATAAAAAAGAAAAATGCAAGGGGTGACGCCCCCTTGTTCCACGTCCGGCGATGCGGGTGATGAGATCGCGGGAGGGCAACCAAGGTTGTTAAAATCGCACCAGCCATAGACCCGACAAGGCCTTCGAGTCCGGTCTAACCGCATATAATAAAATAATATTAAGCAATAAAAGAATAGAATTTCAAATTTCAAAACATCACATATATATTCAGATTATATTATCACACATTTTTTAAAGTTCAAACTTGCAAGAGAACATAATAAGATAAACTTGTTTATAGTCTAACAAAATCCATTAGTTGTGTCTTGCAAATGATAACAATGCCTTCCAAAGTTTATGCCTTCCAAAATAAAGTTACAAATAAACACCAATATTTATAAGTTTTAAGTTTTAAACTTCACAACTCCATGCTTCCAAAATCACAATTTCATTCTCTTCTCCAATATTCTTCATTATCATGAGGAAAAGAATCCAAATTAAAAATTCAATGCTTCAATATTGTCTTCTTGTACAACACCTTAACCAAAATATATAAAAAGGTTACATTCAAATATCATAATAATTAATCATACAAATACTTTTAAAATGATAATTAAATTTTATCATCATGATCGATATTTTTTGGAACTTCCAAATCTATATAAAGCATTTTCTCTAATTCATCATAATCAAGTAATGGAGTGTCATCGTCCTCTGTAATCCATGATTCAATCCTCTTCATGATCTCATAATCAATAGGATCTAGAAGTGCTTTTTCTTTGTTAAGAGCCCTATAAATATAAAAGAATAAATAAGCATACTTTTAGAAAAAGAATAGATAAGCATACTTTTTTGTAACAAATATGTTTTCCAAATCTAAATTATAATGAACATATACAGATCATTCAATCTTTTATGCTCTAACTTATTTCTTCTCTTTGAATGTATTCTTTCAAATACACTCCAATTTTTTTCACAACATGTCTGCCAATTGTGACACTAGTAGAGCACTAAATCCTGACACTAGTGGAGCACTAAATACAAACAATATAAAGAAAGTTAAAAATATCATAAATCTAAAAAAAATTATTAATAAAAAATTAAGAAACTTAGAAACTTACCAAGTCTCAATTCCTTAGCTGTCTCAATAGCCAAGTGATTATAAAAACTTTGTAGTCGGACATGATACAACCAACTTTGTTTTAAAAATCCAGTCTTGTGATTTGTAACAAGGACATCCAGCACCTCAAGCCATCCTTATTGAACCTCAGGTTTTATGCAAAAGGTGTCTTTATCATAATAGAATGCAGGATTAAAAAAATATTCAACACAAATCTTTTTTTCGAAGTTGATTATCACATCTTTGCTTGATGATTATTGTATAAGGCTTGTACAAGGATTTTTTATTGATCAGTACTCTTTTAATAGTTTCTTTATTCTATAAATGCCATCATACACATATCCAAGAGCCGATTCAAAAAATATGCAACACAAATCTTTTTTTCGAAGTTGATTATCCCATCTTTGCTCGATGATTATTGTATAAGGCTTGTACAAAGATTTTTTTATTGATCAGTACTCTTTTAATAGTTTTCTTTATTCTATAAATGCCATCATACACATATCCAAGAGAAGGTCTATCATCATCATCATCATAATCTAATAAACGAATCAAAGAAAATACAATTTGCACAATAATGTCACAATCATTCAAAAATTTACTATCAAATACAGCATCCATAACAATCTTAGCTTTCTTATCATAATGGTACCTTGAGTTTGTAAAATCCACACTTGTCACCAAAGCTTGCAAATCAAGCTTATGATCAGTGATACTCTTTAATGCAATAAATATTGTTGCAAAACGAGTTGGTCCAGAACGTAAAATTCCAGCCTACTATGGTCTTTTTCTTAACCATGCAAGCAAAAAAGGATGCTTTTTTCTGTTAAGCTCTTCACAAACTCCATTTTGTCAATATATGCTAAGATCAAATTCAAATAATGGGCAGCACAAGGAAATCAAAGAATGGAAGGAAATCTCTCATTCAACAACCTATCAGCAGCTTTATAATTTGCAGCATTATCAGTAACTAAGTGCACAACATTAGAAGCTCCAACAAATTCAACCAAGTTCACAAATAAATTGCAAAGAATTGTAGCATCCTTACCAACATCAGAAGTATCAACTATCTAACAAAGCAAATTCCTTTTGGAGAGTAAATAAGAAAATTGATTAGCTCTCTATTTTTTTATCTTGCCAATCATCGCCCATAATAGTGCAACCAATTTCTTTCCAAGCACTCCTAAATGTTTCATCTGACATTCCAACTTCCTTTTTTATGTCATACAATAATGGTTCTAATGGAATGATAAGAAGGTCCTATATATCCTAGACCAATAGCTGCAATAACATCTATCGTAGGTTGATAATAAATAAAATTGGCACAATTAAATAAAATACAACAATCATAGCGACATAAATCAGCTCGATGTATAGCCTCTTTACCTGCCAAGGCATTTTAATAAAAGGTTGTGCATCTGGAGTAGTTCTTGGAGCAAAGAAACTATTTCTTATCTCTTTGTCTTTCCCCTTAGCTTGACTTGGAATAATTGGAGTTTCTTGACTTTGTAAAATATATTCATCATATCTGATTGTTCACTAGAATTGTCTGCTCCTCTTTGATCAAGCGCTCTTTTTTTGGATGCAGACGCAAATTTTAGAAGTTCTCCAAGTTGATATCGCACGCCATAGCTAACTTTTGTACAAGTCAATGCATCACCTTTTTGTCCTGCGAGATGCATTTTTATCATATTCCTCCATCTTTAAAAATCTTTGCACAATATAAGCATTTCAAAACTTTTTTCCTTCTTTGTCATAACAAATTTGACAATTCTCTCATGTAGGATCATACTTGATCAGACTTGAGTGCTTGCCGCCATTGATTGTAATTCACTAGCACTACTTCCACTTGATGCCATTTCCTACAAAAGAAATATAAAAGACTAATCAATATCTATAAAATGATCATTGATAATTAATGGAGTGGCAGTACACATAAGCATAAGCATAAAAGTTATTTATTTACAATGACAACATTTACGAACATAAAAAGTTAGATCGTAGTCATAAGCATAAAAGTTACTTCAATAATAATGAAATTTACAAAAAATTGAATCATGAATTCAGAAAAAATGCAACATCACAGTAACAAACACATTAGTGCCTAGGATCGCAATAACAAATGCACTAGGAGCCTCATAGTAAAAAATGACCAAATGATAATTGTTGTCGGACGGAGTACAGAGGTCATTGCACATTTACACCAGGTCGTGCTGCCCCTACAAGGTTACCAATGATAGCCACTCCATCATGTCGGTCGTGCTGCCCTTGTAAGGTCACCGACGATAGCCAATCCATCATGTCAGTCATGCTGCCCCCTGCAAGGGCACCGACGAGCTCCCCCTACAAGGTCACTGATGATAGCCACTCCATCATGTCGGCCGTGCTGCCCCCTGCAAGGTCACCGACGAGCTGCGACCATGGCGCAGCTCCAATGGTGTTGGATGGGCCACTCCGTCATGGTGGCCGTGCTGCCCCCTACATGATCACCGACGAGCTACGACCATGGTGCAGCTTCGACGCATGGCGTCAGATGGCAAGGGGCATCATGGCTGCCATGATGGAGTGGCCCATCTGATGCATGGCATTGGATGGCAGTGGTAGTACGACCACCATGGCGGTTGTCGTTCAATTGCTGCGCCATCCGACGCATATGCGCCATGGTCGATGACCTTGCAGGGGCAGCACGGCCGCCATGACAATCATCGTCCAACCGCTGTTGCGCCATCCGACGCCATGTGTCAAATCTGCGCCATTGTTGCAACTCGTCTATGACCAACCATCAACGATCCGGTGCAAAACTCCGTTCGCCATGGCCGTGAAGATAACAATTTGGGAAAGGATTCAAAAACTGGAGAAACATAAAACTTACTTGAGTCGAGTCATTGAGACGTGAGACATGAGATGCACCGCTGGTGAGCAACCACCGACCCCAATGAGATCGATGGAAGATGAGTAGATGTCGAAGCCTTCGGACTGCGAAGTGCAAACTGCGAAATCAGGGGCCGTGAACTGCGATGTGCGAAATTAGGGTGGACTTGATGATTTTAGATTTTTTCCAATTTTTGAACCGGTTGATTGTCGTAAAATTGCCCCAGTTTCAGTTGAGTTTTGATCGGTCTTAACTGGTTCGAAGCGGTCTGAATCCCAGTCCAATTTTGGGTTCGAACCAAACTTGCCCTAGGTGGCGGTCGACGGTTGGACCGGTCGGACCGGCCGGTCCGGTCCGGTCCAAACAACCTTGAGGGCAAACCCCCCTACTCGTCGTCGGCGCCCAAGAGCCCCCACCCCCCTCCCCCACCCCCTACATTTTTCTTTTTTATATATTTATTATCATGTATTATTTTAAATGTTTAAATATTAAAAGAGATGAGAGAATGGTAGTTTAGTTATTTAATAAATCAAAAAATCAAAATTGATCGGAAAGTTAACATAACTTGACGGATGGTGAAAATCGTGAAATAATTAGGGAGGCACTACGATGAGTTCGTAAATTGGGATTAGATGCGAAAAATTGCGATAGTTTAGGAGTGGTCTAAAGAAATAACCCCTATGCTAAATATAAAATGAGAAATATATAAAATTTAAAACATAATAAATATAGTTAATAAAGAAATTCTTACTGACAATAGTAATTGTCAAATACTTGATCTTGGCTGGTGTCGACTTTTAGGTTCCGATTTTCACATATTAATTAGTGATTTACATTATAGATGAGTGGTCATATGCACTTGCGTGGAATTGATGATGATTAATTATCAAATAAATCAACTTCATTTAATTTATTAACATGATAAACATATAGGCAGTGTTTGGATACAAGAATTTAAGTTTTCGAGAACTAATTGATTAGATGAAAAAGTTTAAGTTTGGTATTTGGATGAAAAATGTAATAATGGGAATTTAAAAAATTGATTTGATATATAAATTTTAGTGGACGTTTGGATAAAAAATAAGAACTAAAGGAATATTTTATTATTTTATAAGATAAAAAATTATATTAGATAAGAATTATATTATTACTGTATTATTTATATATTTTTAATTTATTTTATTTTTTGTTTCTATTAAACATTTAAGTTATCGCACAATATATTAATATTCATTTTGATTAAAAGGGTTTTATAAGATAAACAATATGTTAATAAGATTATAATATAATGTAAAGTATATCATGTATATTCTTTCCTAAAAGCAATTGAAAATTTTAATTAGAAAAATTTATTTGAATACAATAAATTTAAATTAATTTTATCATGGAATTTCTTTAACTTTATTGTGCTATAATTTTAAGCAAATGCTTATTTATTGGATCTAATAAATTTATTTTATAAGTTTTATAATAATATATTAATAAATAAATAACTACATGCATGTATATATATAAATTCGTAATATATATACAAATTAATAGATATATAGGCCTAATATTAACGGTAAATATTAATTAATAATATTTTACTATATTATAATATTAATTAAAGTATAATGCATAAATAAGAAAATAATTATTCAATATTGGATTATAATAATTAATTTAAGATCCGAATGATTATGCATTGATAAATAAATAATTATATAAATTTATTATACTATAATACTAAGTAAACAATTATGATCAATAAAACTTTTATTTATTGTTATATATAAATAAATTTATTTCTTATAATTTTATGATATATATTAATAAGTAGATAACTATATATATATATATAACATATAATATATAAAATAGGACCACCTAATTTTAGACCTACAAGAATGAAATAAAAAAAAAGAAGTTATTAGCAAGAACTTTTTTAGATTAGAACAAAAATTCTCATGGGTTCACCGAAACTTTTATTGGTGTTTGCCTAAACTACCCTTAGTTCTAACCGATTCTTCTACTCCAAACACAGCCATAAAGCTAATTCAACAGCCATCTCAAAGTATGTAACAGCAATTTTTGTTTTGGACAAATATAGAACATCGAACACAGCTCTTGCCCCTTCATTTGAAATGCCATCCATTTGACAACCATCATGTGTATGACACGCCTAAAAATGTATAATGTTAACTTGTTAAATCAACAATTTCAAATTCAACAGTAGGCTTGTTGAATCGAAGAGCCAAAAACTTGACCAAAAAGACTTGCAAATTGCATGCTGAAGGGAGTTACCTCAAAACAAAGACGCAAGTTACCTCAATTTCAGGAGTTTCATAGTTAAGATGTCCAAGGATTCTACCTCCCATTATCTGAATTCCTTATTTCTAATTTTTAAAACAAATAAGGAAAATATATGTCAGGTAGTACAATATTGATGTGAAAAATGAACGCTTTTATGGAAAACAAATCAATCAAATAACAAACGCAAAAAGGATTTGGGGCAACATTGTTTCACTGTCTTTCTCTTTCAAACTTCTCCTATCTCCTATGAGATAAAGATGATCCTCGTGCAACCTTCCCTCGTAAAAAAAGTGAAAGTGCATCACAAGGAAATGAGAAAGTGAAAGAAAATAGAAAATGTTACTAAAATCAAAGTAGAATCTAATGATCTAATAACAAATTGAATCCTTCGCATTTTCATAAAAATCTCATGTTAATGTTTTAAGATTATACCCCCTAGATTAGGGCTTATATCAATCTTAATATTGTTAGTCATCATTAATGAAAATTTATAATGAGTTTTCAGTCGCTAACCAAGGTCACCCGGAGCTGGAGGTTTAAAATATGAACCCAATATGGACACGAATTTAGTTAAAACTTAAGGATAGTGAAATCAGTTCCAAAAAATATCTATTTGGTCAGGGAAAGTAACCAAATTTGGTGTTAGGACAAGTGCACAATAGTATGCTTTACATGATCGCTTTCGAGTCAATTCTCGATTATATGTAGTTATCTCTAGCGGGGATGCAAAAGTAGTGCAGTGCGTTTGTCAACTTCCACAGAACATAAAAAAAACAAAACAAAAAGGTGCAACTCGGATCCACACCTGATCGTACACATACAAGGACCAAAATGCACATACCAAAACGATGTCCCTAGTGGCAATAGCCAGCTGGCACACCAAATCACAAACTAAAAAACGAAGACTAATGCACCAAATCAATGAACATCAAGTGAAACATACCCCGCAAGTCCTTCATGTGTCAATAATAAAGTAAAGAAATAAGAACAAGCGCCCCAAGGACGATATGCTCATTCACATGATATGCAGCAACCAACTTGAAAACAGGACCAAAAATGAAACCAAGTCATGATCTTGCATTTATCCCAACGCCATTAAAGAATGAGCAGACACAATAGAATTCAATAACAGAAGCCTAAATCTTCAATGGCATCGACATTAGACCTGTTAATCATACTCGTATCCGTGACAAAAATAAGCATGCCCGGGGCAATAACCGTAACAGGATTGATTTATCAGCAGAATTAGCACCAAAACACTAGATTAGCTCTACCCCATGAATCCAACCAAGCCGAGCTCTCGCACCTGGTCGAACATACTGCAAAGCAAAGAAACGGATAGAACAATTTAGCCACAACTATGACATCTAATCTCAAACAATAGGGAGTTGAAGAGGAATCCCTCTCCAATGCATCACCTACACTCTTTACACACAATTTTTTAAAAACTATACACATACTGTACACGGTGTGTGTGCCACCACTCCCAATTACCACCATATATTATATATCCACACTTATCCTAAAGTCACCTCAAAAGTAAAACAAAACCCATAAGAACTCAAATCCCTGTGGTTTTCCCTACTCAAAAGGCATGAGAAAAACCAAAATTTAAAGATTCGAGTCATGCAAGATCACAGCCGCTTCTCAATTCCTTGGAGAAGACCTAGATTCAAGGCAAGAAGGCAGTGCATCATCTTCAGAGGAATTCCCAGAGGAGCTCTCGGAATCTGAATCTGTACCGACAAAGGGATAAGTCGTCTGGAAATCAGGATGAAGTCCATGACCATGAACTTCAACTACGAATCATAAGTATAGCTTTCCATACCATTAGAGGAAGAAGAATCACTGTCCGAGCTGCTGGAACTGCTAGAACCAACCTCCTTCTCAATCTCCACTGAAGGGTAATGAGTGGGAGGCATGTCATCAAGAATGTCGACATCCTCCTCGCCCACATCGCCATTCTTGATCTTCTTTGCGGATCCTACATCAGGGGTACAAACTGATACCGGGAACTGGCAAAGTCACAAAACATTTGAGTTAGGCCTAAATGATATAAGATAAGGGCTATGATTAAATATTTACTTTCATTACCCTTTCGGCGACTCCGTCGGGGAATTGAGCACGCATGTGCTCATCATGCAATGGCCCGGCGGTTATGTTTCCCTGCTTCCTGACTTTGCTCATCATCTTCTTGCAACTGTAAAGGAAACGATCCAACTCCCAGAGAGTCTCTGTGTCCATCAACTCGATATCCAACTCGATCTCATCTCCGTCTTGCAATGCTTCCACTTTTCTCTTCCTAATAATCTGCACTACCTGATCCATCTTATCGTGTGGCAGACTCTCCAACCCTTGACCAAGCTTCTTCTTCTCCTCGAAACTCATGGGCCTCTTGTCCGGATCTCGAGCCTTTGGCTTCGGCTGCCTCCCCGTCATTGCTCTGTTCGCTAAGCCATTTTGCTGAATAGGTTGGGCGGATGATGGCGGTTGCGATGGAGCAGGAGATGCAGCTGGAACCGGAGCAAAAGATTTGAGCAAGGAATGTTTCTCGGGCCTCGGCGCATCAGCTTCAGAGACTGGAACATGAGAAAAAGGAAGAGCCTTTGGCCTGTTATCTTCCTCCTGTTCCAATGCTCTCCGATGGTTCTCGTACTTGAGGTATGCAGGGGCAAACATCCCCTCAAACTGGCTGAGCAAAGAGTCCGCAATCTTGTACACCTCATGTGTCTGGTGGTTGTACAGAAGAGCGTTATTGAATGTGAGACGAACGTCAGCGGCAAACTCTGCCGGCGAGGAATACAACCCCATGTTAAGTCTCTTCTTCACAGTGCCGAGGTCCATGGGGTTCTTGATTACGTTGTGGTAATCGTGGAGACCCAGCGCCACGACGTCCACAGGAGAATTGAACCAAATGCTCTTCTTTGGTTTCATTAGCTTCGCACAGATCTGCCCACATTTGGCCATCATGGCCTTCAGGAGCTTATCAGACTCTGACGCCAACTCACCGCGATGCTTGGTGCTTGTGGAGAAGGGCAGCTGATGGATGTCTTTGAGCCCTGCCAGCGCCTTCTTCTCCACGCCTGGCGCAATGGAGGTGTCGAATCCCGCAGATCGGGCCAAGCTTTGGAGTTCCGCGGTCTCAATACGGTTCATGACACCGCGGACCTGGTCGAGCTCCAAATCCAGCCGCCGCTTGAGGTCCCTTAGCTCGGCCTTCGACATGGCGGAAATGTTGAACCTTAAGGATGCCCCAACACCGTCACTGGCCTCAGCGCCGGCGTGGGGACGGTGCGACGGGTCATCGTCGAATGCCGAGGACCGCGGTCTTGAAACGGGCTCAGGATCTCCGGAAATGAATCGGGGCGCCGGCCTGGCGGCGACACGATCGGCGGAGCCAGGAATCCGGGTACCAGGCCTAGGGTTAGGGTTAGGGTTAGGGTTAGATATAGGAGGCTTCCTCATGAAAGCCTTCTGCTCGCCCCAGCACGGCTCATTCCTGCTGGCAAGAATAGCGGACGCCATCGACGGTCGCCAGGAAGGCCGGAGCTCAAAACGGGTGATACACGGCGCCGGCCCGATCCTTAGCCCGCGCAACAAAGGACGCGAACTAACGAACAGCTATGAAGGAGGACGGCGTTGGAGGTTCTCGGAGGAGGGGAACGGCTCCGGCGAGAAGCGGCGGTCGACGACCGGCGGGAAGGAGGACCAGCTTCTAATATGGAAGAAGCTTCTGGGGGCGAGGCGTGAAATGAACCCGATGTGCATCGTCTTTTAAAGACGAGGAGATCTGCCCGGACACGCTTCGAGCGGTGCTATGTTCGACGGATCAGAGATGTTGAATGATCGGACGTTGAGGAAGGGCCCTCGGGCTCGGGCAGCACGTGACCGTCCTGCCTGTCACGGACGGCATCGATCGCGTGATTTCCACACGTGTCGCTCATTCGTGTTTTTGAACTAAAAACTATTAAATCTAACGAGATGTAAAATTTGGCGCCCAAAAGCTTTAACCAAGGAAGCAAAATATTCAAAACGTACGGTGATTATTCAAGTAAATTTCTGAAAATCCATAACTTAGATAAGATCATAAAAAAGTATAAGATCTAAAAAAACGGATCCAGACTAATAAAATTAGGCTTCTAAAAATATTTTTTTAAAAAAAAAAATTTGTTCAACTATTAAGTTATATTTTGATAAGTCTTACTTCTATTAGTTTTAAATTAAATTATATCAAAACATAACAAAAATAAAATGATATTTTTTTCTTCTAAATTAATTCTCTGTATCATAAGTATATTTTATTATTAAAAAGGTTATTTCCTCGAATCACTCCTAAATTATTATGATTTTCCAAATTTAACATAAAACATGAACTTCATTTTTTTATCTCTAAATTATCATGATTTTTTCAATTTGATCCTTCTGTCGACTTTTGTCATGTTTCCTGTTAATTTCATTTTTTCTATTTATGAAAAATCTAAATTACCTCTCTAACCTTTAAAATATAAAAAAAAAGAAAAATGCAAGGGCAACACCCCTTCTAACGCCGACCAGGGGGCGCTGGTCGGCGACCTCCGTAGCCACCACTCGCGCGCCGCGGGTGCCCGTGGCCATGTTGTGGGTGTGCCAGCAAAACGTCGTGATGAGCTTCAGTGCTCCCGAACAGCAAATCCTCCATCTTCTGGTGCACGAAGGCCGCATACTTCTTGGGCGCAAACTGACCGAACTAGCAGGTCGACAGCACGCACAAGAGCTCCGTCGGGATCCATCCCTTTAATGTCCTAGAACTGGGCAAAGCAATCCCACCGGAACTCCGCCGTGATGGCCGGGGCATACTCGCGGACGGGGTTCTACGGGGAGTTCTTGCGGGTGGCAAAGGCGGTGTGGCTGTTGCACCTGTTGGCCTTCGTGCTGGACCCGCCTCGATGACCTCTCCCCCTTTTTCCTTTTTTAAAAATTATTTTTTATATTTATTATTATATATTATTTTAAGCAAAACATACTAACACTTCAATACCTTTAAGACAAAGGGTATAATAGACTCTTCACGAATGCAAAAAATCAAAGATAACCGAGAAATAGATGGAACTGGACGAAAGGATCAAATTTAAAAAATCGTAATAGTTTAGGGACCCAAGAAACGAAGTTCGTAATTTAGAGTTAGATCTAGAAAATCGTAATAGTTTAGGAGTGATTTGAGGAAATAACCCTTATTAAAATAGTTATGTTAATCATTTAAGATCATATAGAATTGGACATGATGATAAAATATTGTATGATAAAAAAAATTTAAAACGTATACAGCAGATTCTCAATGTAAAATTAAGATGGATGTTGAGTATTAAGATTGTAAGATGCCTAACAGGGTGGACCGGTCCTCGACTTATCTTGTGGAATCTTCTCCTGGTCTTATTTATTTGTTTTCTTAAATCACAATAAGGTTACAGTTGAAATTAAAAAAAAAAACTGGAATATAAGTATATTATGAGAAAAGTGTAAAGTCAAAAGCGTAACATGGTGATCTAATTTTACAAAATAGGTGCTTATCCATTGTAACTTTTCCTTGGCATAACAATTTGGAAAATGGAAATTATAATAGAGCTACTGAGAGAAGCATAAGAAGATTGATTGGATATGATAGATGCACGCAATAAGGCTTGCACAAGTTTAAAAAATGAAGACGTCACGTACGATTTAACAAGAGTTTGATTGAAAAATACAATTAAAATTAAGATCTTATTTCTCAATATTTAACAAACAATCTTTAATTTAGTTCCTGGATCCCACTGCATTTATCGTGGGAACAAGCAAAAAAACGTAGTACCAGTAGATTCTTAGGCTGCCTTGCTGGAGCAAGTGATGGATTAATAAATTTGTTACTAGAATATATTGTCTCTTTCTTTATTTTTTCCCTATTTTATTTAGTTCTCTTATGCAACTTTTTGTTTAACTCTCTTTGATCTTACCTCCTTATCTCTATTTACCAGTATGATTATTTTTCTTTTTATTCTTTGATTACTTTTCCTCTTTATTTTCCCTGGTGAGTAGCGAATATATTATTCATTTATTTTTTTACATTTATAGTGTATTTTTTAGAATTGATATAATTCTCTCTTTCAAGATCATTATAGAAAATCGTTACACTATTTTTTTTTTACATCTAATATCACTACCTATGTTTTTAAAATTCTGATGCTCAAAAGTCGCGCATGGGTATTCATTTAGCTTTTCTTTTCTTTTCTTTTTTCATTTTTGACATTTTAAGCCACTATCCTCCCCTAAATCCTCGTGCATAACTCTATTATATTCATCCCACTTTAATACCTTAAATTTATTCTTCAACTTTCAATATTAATGCCTTCCATAACTTTTATTTATTCATTACAAGCTTAGGGATATTAGATTAAGATCTGATTGTGACATTTTTAACATAAAAAATCTTTCTGACTTGGTGGTGGGGTTTTCTTATAAATATGAGAAAAAATAATATATGATTTATATTTTAGTGTTTTTTTGCCATTTAAAATTATTTTTTAAATTATGTGTTATTTATGTAAGCCACTAAAAAAGTTAATTAATAAAAATAAAACTTTATCATATTATCTTTCTTATATACTACAATTTTTATAAAGCTTTTAGTTTGTAATCACGCAAAGTCCGAGAATATTCACTAGTAACCTAATAACAATCATATCCAAATACATCAAAATAACTTCAAGTCATTAGCAATAATCAATCTAATGAGAATGTATGAGAATTGATAGAGCCATGAAATATTGTTTGAATGTAAAAGTAATATTTTTGAAAGAGTATCTTATTTGGCTCGGACTATTTAATTTTTTTAGCTAGGAGTTATAATTGTAACGGATGATTTACTTGTTAAAAAGATTGACACAATCAGGGCTCAAATGCTCAAAGATTTTTTGATCGACTTTTGGACAAGTTCTTTTATATGTATTCTTTACTTACATCTTAAAAAAAATTCAGGAAAATTGAATTTGGTAGATAAAATTCCCAATAAAATTAAATTTGGTAGATAAATTCCCAATAAAAGTATAATAAACTCTATCATCAGTTACCCATATAATGTGCTATAGTAAACAAATAAAAAAGGGCCAATAAGTTCGGACATTTAGAAATTGTATTTTCTTTTACGCATAAAACAATTTCAATCTCATTTTTACATATCTTTTTTTATAATAATTAACTCATTGAAAAATAACGCTACAAATGAGATAATGAAACGGTCGAGAAGAATAAAAACTGGTGACGAGTTGAAAAATGATGGAGATGAATTGAGCGTAGAAATATATAATTTTAACATCAGCTAAACAAGTTGGGCATTTGGTCTAGTGGTATGATTCTCGCTTTGGGTGCGAGAGGTCCCGAGTTCGATTCTCGGAATGCCCCTGCGCAAGAAACCGATAATATTTTTTTGACTACACAATTGAAACTTGGCGAGATGGAATACCAATTGTGACAAGTACAAACAATAATTTACACAAGGACGATGATAATATATACTGTAAATAGGCATTGCAGCACCCAACTTGAAAAAAAAAAAAGATGAAACCAAATCATATCTTGCATTGTACACCATTACCGTTGGATATAGACATATAGTTCTTTTTTTTAAAAGTAATGAACTTCAATAATCAAAGTAAACAAGAATTGAATGAGCCGACAGGATAGAATTCAATAATAAAAGTCTAAGATTTCAATAGCATCGATATTAGAGACCTGTTAATCATAATTGTATTCATGACAAACAAATAATCGTGCCCTAGCAAGAAATGTAAAAGATTTGATTTATCAGCAGAATTAGTCACCAAAACACTACATTAGCTCTACCCCAAGAATCGAACCAAGCCGAGCTCTCGCACCTGGTCGAACATACTGCAAACCAAGAAACCGATAAAATAATTTAGCCACGACTATGATATCTAAACCATAGCAAGGTTGAAATTGTAATTTACAAAATAAGAATAGAATATATGCATATATTACGAGGAAAGTGGGATGTGAAGAAGGTAATCATGATGATATAATTTGACAAAATCCAATGGTATTCATTGTTGAATTAAATGTGATTAAAAAATTAGTATTTTTATGACGCTATTGTGTCATTGTAAAATTAAGGAGGCGTTTGGAAGAAATATAAGACATGGATAATGGGTTTTACCCCAAGCATGTTTTAAAAAAGAATTTAATGGGGTCCTCCCCCGGTAAGGGGGGAGGAACCCCTCCTCCCACCCGCGCCCGTCGAATGGAGATCCGACGGCTGCGAATTTTTTGGACAGTTTAGGGTGATAAACTAGGTTTTTTTGTCAAAATTAATTTTTTTCGGACCGCGCTCATCTCTCTCTCTCGCTCTCTCTTCACCCTCTCCCTCTCTCTTCTCCCTTCCTCTCTCGCCCGGCGTCGGCGGCCAGATCTAACTGCTCGACGGCCGGATCTTATTTTAACATCAGCTAAACAAGTTGGGCATTTGGTCTAGTGGTATGATTCTCGCTTTGGGTGCGAGAGGTCCCGAGTTCGATTCTCGGAATGCCCCTGCGCAAGCCCGATAATATTTTTTTGACTACACAATTGAAACTTGGCGAGATGGAATACCAACTGTGACAAGTACAAACAATAATTTACACAAGGACGATGATAATATATACTGTAAATAGGCATTGCAGCACCCAACTTGAAAAAAAAAAAGATGAAACCAAATCATATCTTGCATTGTACACCATTACCGTTGGATATAGACATATAGTTCTTTTTTTTAAAAGTAATGAACTTCAATAATCAAAGTAAACAAGAATTGAATGAGCCGACAGGATAGAATTCAATAATAAAAGTCTAAGATTTCAATAGCATCGATATTAGAGACCTGTTAATCATAATTTGGCGATCAATTTGGCGATCAATTTGGCGGACAGCCAGATCTGACCGCTCAACGATCAATTTGGCGCGGGCGGCCGGATCTGGCCGCCCAGCGGCTGCCCGCGTCAGATCGGCCGCCTCGGCGGCCGGATCTCGCTGCGAGCGGCCATATTTGGCCGCTCGATGGCCAATCTGACGCGGGCAGCCGAATCTAGCCGTTCGGCGGCCAAATCTGGTTGCCCGCATTAGATCTGATGAGGGCGGCCGAATATGGCCGCCCAGCCGCTCTCGCCGAGGCCGCCGCCGCTCTCGCCCCCCTCCGCCGCTCTCGCCCATGTCCGCCGCTCTCGTTGAGGCAGTCGCCGTTCTCGCCACCCTCCGCCGCTCTCGTCGAGGCCGCCGCCACTCACAGCCTCTGCCGCCGCCGTTGCCTCGCCCACTCGCAGCCTCCGTCGCCATCGCCCTCTCGCTGCCTCCGCCGCCGCCGACGTCGCCGCCTCGCAGCCTCGGCCACCTTTCCCACTCGCCGCGATCACCGCCGCCCCGCGTACATGATTTGGATGTAATCCGACAAAGTCACTTGTAATCCTAAGTGTGTTCGGAAATTAGTTAATCTTGTTTGGAATTGATACACTTTTACATGTTTTTTCGCCTGTCATATGTATCACATATTCGCGGAAACGACAAGATTGATACACTTTTACATGTTTTTTCGTCTGTCATATGTATCACATATTCGCGGAATTTATATTTTGTAAATGACGTCGAGCTCATAACCCTCGGAACGACGTTTGTTTACATACTCGGGACGTTTGTATCACATATTCTCGGAACGACATTTGTATCACATGCTCGGAATGACGTCGAGCTCATAACCTTCAGATACGACATCGACGACATACGTTTATATCACATTACAACATCGACATGAATCAATTACATTTCCAAATGTAGAACACATTATAATGAAATCACATTTTTCATACATCGACATGAATCAATTACATTCTCAAATTACATTTTTCATACTTCGACACATAAACACATTACAATGAATCAATTACATTCCCATTCTCAACGAGGCTTCTCGATGCGTTCACAAACTTCGACAATATTCATCCTAAATAAATAAATAAAATCACGACAATATCCATCCTAAATAAATAAAAAAATCACACGACAGGCGGCGTGCGACGGCGGCATGCGAGGGTCCGGCGGCATCGGAGCGGCGGCGGCATGCGAGGATCCGGCACGGCGATGTCGGAGCATGGTCGCGACGGGGCGGTGTCGAAGCGTGGTCGCGTCGGGCGGACAAATCGACTGTCGGGCGGCCAGATTCGGCCGCTCGCGCCAGATCGACCGCCCGCAGCCAAATCCGGCCGCCGAGGTGGCCGATCTGATGCGGGCAGCCAGATCCCCCGCGCTAGATCGGCCACCGAGCGGCCAGATCTGGCCGCTCGCAGCCAGATCCTGCCGCCGAGGTGGCCGAGCTGACGCGGGCAGCTGCTGGGCGGCCAGATCCGGCTGCCCGCGCCAAATCGGCCGCCGAGCGGCCAGATCTGGCCGCCGCGCCGGGCGAGAGAGGGAGGGAGAAGAGAGAGGGAGAGAGGGAGGGAGAGCGAGAGAGGGAGGGAGAAGAGAGATGAACGCGGTCCGAAAAAAAATGATTTTGACAAAAAAAACCGAGTTTATTACCCTAAACCGTCCAAAAAACCTGCGCTCATCGGATCTCCATCCGACGAGTGCGGATAGGGGGAGGGGGTTCCTCCCCCCTTACAGGGGGAGAACTCCCATTAAATCCTTTGAAAAAAGGAGAAAATGTTGGTCCAGCCTCCTTGAGGAGGTTGGACCGTCCTCCTCCTCTCCTCATCCGTTGGATGCTCATCCTATCGATGAGAAAAAAATGCGTAGTTCATCATGAGTTGGTGCGGTTCAATTGTGCGCCGGTCTATTCTTCCCTTCCTAGTTCGGTCGAGATGGATGCGCGATTTCTTCAATTTCTTCTCCCTAGTTGGATTCCACTCACAAGCTGCCCTTTGCCGTAGGTCTGGACACCCGCCGTGCTTCGCTTTGCTGCAATGCGCCGCTGGAACGAGGTAGATCGGGTTCGCCGCGCTTCGCCTTGCTACATAGGGGCTTGATGCCCGCCGCATAGATCAGGACGCCCGTCGCATAGATCTGGATGCCCTTCTTCGCTTGTGCCTGACGGAATCCCTTCTTCGTCGGAAGATAATAGGTCGCGTCGTGGCTAGAGAAGGACGGCTGACGCCCACCGACGCCCGCCGCGCCCTCACCTTCTCCGCCGGAACGAGGACGGAACCCCTTCTCTGCCGGAATGAATCACACGCCTTCGCCTGACGCCCATCTCGACTGAACCGGGAAGGGAAGAATAGTTTGGCGTACGACTCAACCGTGCTAACCTATGATGAACCGCACATTTTCCTCATCCATCAGATGAGCATCCGATGGATGAGGAGAGGAGGAGGACGGGCGGCTGGACCAACATTTTATCCTTAAAAAAATGGGTTGGTTTAACTGTTTAATCAAAATAATAATTGTACATAAGAATTCTAAAAGTAAAGTTCCAATAGTTATTCTTTCTTTTTCTCTCTGATTTATCATTCATTTTTATGTTATTAATCTATTTTCCAAACGCCGTTTTTTTCATTTTGTGGTAAGACAAAGTATAATAAAACTAATTAGATATAAATTCTTATCTTATGGAACCACGAGCATACATGTCTGCATCGACGATGGATAATTGAGTGCAGCAATTTTGCAGTCTGCACAAAGCGGTTTGGATGACATTACATTTTTTTTTCTAAGTGTATTAAAACCCTGTTTAATCAAGCACGCAAGTTATGAATTTTTTTAAAGGAAATACTAGTGTTTGATACTTTTGCTTGTAAGTTGTATGGCGCACAATTTTTAAGTAAAAAAAAGCAAGGAATTTGAACTTAGGAGGCGTTTACTGCATTATCTTTTCATATTACCTAGCAATCTGCATTGTCTATCAGAAAGATTGTCACCTATTAAATTACTAACAATGTGCATTACCTTGTTTACTATGTGCAAGTAATCTTTTAAGCAATTTAAATATCACTATACAACTTTTCTTAAAATATTTTTTATCACTAATATTAAATTAAATATTATATAATCTAACCAAAAACTCAAATAAAATTAATAATTAAATAAATATACTTATAAATATTACATATATATTTGTAAATGAAAATAATGGCAATGTATATAATACTTAAAATAATAACAAAATAATAATGTGCAATTCATGTGAATAATAATAATAAAATAATTTTTATATAAATTAATATTATTAATTATGATGGTAATAATATTATTTTTTGTTGTTATATGAATTTTTATATTATTTTTATGGTTTATTTGTCTAAGATTGGAAAGCGCAAAAATGAAAAAAAAATAAAAATAGATTGTCATTTGTGTGGTAATCTGAATGGACACCCCCTCCTAATCAACGTGGATCGCCACTTCATAGGCAATCTGCATTGCTATGCAATCCAGTTTATCTGCAAATTAAAATAAAGTAAATAAGTGGTGGGCTCAGGTAATATAACTTCAGATTACCAATAATATAGAAAGATTACTCGTAGGGAAATACCCTATAATTTTTTAAGTGTAGCTAATTTATCATAACCTTCGATTTTTATAAATATAAAATATAATTTTCTTGAGCCGTCCGTCTAGATGACGGTTCCACTAGGGGTGTTCACGGGTCGGGTTTGACCCGACCCGTGAACAAACCCGACCCAACCCGATTTTTTTTTTACGGGTCGGGTTGGGTCGGGCAACACCCTTTTGGATCGTGAAACCCGAACCGACCCGAACCCAATTGGGTCGGGTCGGTTCGGGTCGGTTCATCGGGTCAACCCGTTTTCAAACTTCTTGTTTATGTCCATCAGTCCATGTAAACTAGAAATTCTTATTTATTTAAGACTTGGAGACTAAAAACTCTGATCTATATGAACTTATGGAGAACTGCAAATAAAGTTAGTTGAACTATCAACTCTTCAAAAAGGCTTTGAAGAAGCACAAAATGAAGCAGTTCAAATAGAAACTTTGATTTTACAAATGAATTGAATGGCTTTGAAGCTACTGGCTGTCCTAGGCTTGCCAAAGCAGAAGAAGAGTGATATGGAATATATGGATTATGGAGATTCAAATGGAAACAATGAGTGAAATATTTTTTACCTTAACCAAGTTTCCATGACAAAATTGGAGGACAAAGTAACAAGTAAAATTTTGAAATAGGAAGAAAAGTTAGAAATTCAGAAAAGTAACTCATGTGATTTGCTCAAATATTTGAGAGTTGAGACATTTAAATGAACACTTGCATGCCTTGGTGAGAAGCTAAATAATAAATATTACAATGATTACTAGAGAAAAGCATATCAAAGAGAAATAAATTGTCAGGTGTCCATAAGTATTAAGGAACTTAAAAAAAATGCTTAAATTATTTGAAATAGGAAAGGCTGCAGGGAGAGAGAGACTGAGAGAGAGAGAGGTTACTGACCACAAAAGAGTAGGCACCAGGCAGTCCACAGTCCACACTTGGTAGTCCAGCCTCCACGCTTGCCGCTTGGACCTGCTTCAGTGCTTCACTGCTTCTAATGCTTTCGCCGTTGCCATGATGCGGGTTGCCAGGCCAGGGGTCACTTGGATTTCATGTCGCCGGACTCGCCATGGCACCACCAGAAGAGCTCAATGGCTGTCGCTCCAGTTCGCGTGAGGAGGGGTGTTGTGCCGTACTGCGGCTACTGCCGTTGCCGTTGCTTCACCGCTTCACTACTAGAGATCAAACCCTAGGTTCTGAGAAGGAGAAAATGAGGAATCGGCGAATCGCTCCCTCAGATGGTATTAGATGCCTAGATGGTGAACCACTGAACCGTGAGGCGTGAACCGCTGCTTCCATGGATGGTGGATGAACCGCGCCAACAGCAACTCAACTCACTCACAAATCGCCAATCGGGTTAATCGGTTTGGGTCGATTCATTTCGGGTTGAAAAATTGGAACCCGTATTCGACCCAAACAGTATCGGGTTGCCTCCGGTTTGGGTCGGGTTTGACCCGATGGCAGACCCAAACCGACCCAAAAGTATTTGGGTCGGTTCGAGTGGTCGGGTTCACCGGGTCCAGCCGAACCGGTGTTCACCCCTAGGTTCCACTCAATGCAAGGTCAGTAAATCCACTCAATGCAAGGTCAGTTAATCATTTTGAATATTTATAAAGACATTATTGTGATTTTCCAAAATGTTAAATTCTCTTATGATTTTTCTAACAATTTGTATTTAATCAAAATTTAATATATATATATATATATATTAAATTACTTTGATATGGTTTTTCTTTATATATTATGGTTAAATTAAAATATTCCTTAATTTAAGAGCAGTTATAATAAAAAAGAATTAGCCATATCAAATAATACATAACTATTATTATTATCAATCTATTAGCTTAACGGTCGGATGGACATAATAGCTTTACAAGACGAAGATATTGTGCGATTATTGATGATTTAAACACTAATTTGAAGAAAATAGATTAACTTATTATTAAAGTTAAATATGAAAAATATTAAAATAAGATCTTTTCACATTTATGATGTATGAGCCTCTTGAAAGACAATATCTTTCTCGCATAAGGTTAAGGTGGTTGTATCTATGGGTCTGAAAGAAAATGAAGGACAAGCTAGAACAAAGAAGAGAAGTTTTACACCAAATGGAGATTCCTCTCTATTCCTTTTTTAAAATTTTATTCAAATAAGAAAAAAAATTCCCTTCACCTCCCCTTCTTTCATCTCAATTCAACTCAATCCAAACATAGTGTAAAATATCTAGAGTACTATAATGACTCTATTACCTAACACACAAATGTAAATTAATAAGTAATAAAAGTATTATATGACAAGATGGAAAAAATGTGAAGTCAAAGTGGACATCAAATAAATCATCTAATAATAAAGAAATAAAAGATGTCAATTGATATGATATATATATATATTATGCGATGACTGTCCATTATTGTTAATATTCAAATTTTTTTTTGTGTTAATATATCATATAAGGATTAGAAATTGGTTGTTGATGTGCATATTATTTTTTTTCATCTTGCATATGTCTAATACATATACGTGGTATAAATCATGGCATAATCATGCACCATGACTTCCTAAATATGAAATCGCCTTTGTGAATGTAGAAGATTTTTATTCGGAGTGCCGCTTGTCTTAGGCATACAATAGGAATCGATCTTAAAGAATTAATTGGATTCAATGACAAACTGACCACCAATTATGGATCGTCCCCGTAAACGTTAATGCTGCACGAATTAAGTCGCCGATTAAGTCGCCGACACCGTTTCTAAAATTTATGGTGTTGATTGAAAAATCGATAATGATGATAGATATAAAAATATAATAATAGCAACTAGTTTATGAATATGTTTTTTAAATCCCACTAGAATCAGTATGGCCATTTTGGCATTTAGAGGGCATTTCCTTATAAGTAATTTTTTTACTGTAATTTGAAGTTAAAATATCTGAGCCCACCATATTATCTTGTTTACTTTATTTTAATTTGCAAGTAATCTAGATTGCCTAGTAACTAGAAGGAGGGTGTCCATCCAGATTGCTACCCAAATGACAATATATATTTATTTGCTTTTCATTCATGCCCTTTCTAATCTTAGACAAATAAAATATAAAAATTCATATAACAGTAAACAGTAATAATATTACCATCAAAATTAATAATATTCATTTATTTAAAATTAATTAATTTTTTTATTCACATGAATTGCATATTATTATTTTAAATATTATATACATTACCATTATTTTTATTTAAAAGATATGAAATATTTGTAATTATATTTATTTAATTTATTAATTTTATTTGAGTTTTTATTTGGATTATATAATATTTAACTTAATATTAGTGATAAAGAGTATTTTAGTAAAAATTATATAGTGTCATTTAAATTGTTGAAAAGATTACTTGTATATAATAAATAAGATAATGCACATTACTGATAATTTAATTAATGACAATCTTTCTCATATTATTAGGTAACGTGAGAAGGTAATACGGTAAACGCTCCCTTAGTTATTAACATGAACATTTATAATCATAGATATTTTAAAATTAATTCTCCTTTATCATGAAAATTTTCACCATTTTAATTCGTTATAATGTAAGACAAATGAGCATGCATTTCCGGGGCATAACTATAGAAATCTGAATTGAAGACTCACCATTACAGGAAAAAAAAGGATATTTACGATTGACAGCATTAGTTACTAGGATTGTATTCCATGTAATTTGCAGAATATTTTCGTTCTGGTCAAGAAAATATCATTTTATTCTTTCACATCGATTTTGGATTAATCAAATGGGAGGCTCACATGAGTATCCAAAAAAAGAATATTAGAAAAATTAGAGTGTTTTTATTGACACTTAAAAAAATATTGTCACGAATAAAAATGTTCAGTAGTAATAAATAAAAATCACATTAATATTTTTAAAATGAAATCCAAAGAAAACACTAGAAATATCTTTTTGACTTATGGGGTCTTGAAAGGATTGCTTGCAGAGGCGGAAAAAAGGGGCAAAATGGGGCCTGCAAGTTTTAAGAGTGAAACGGGCGCAAAAGGGACACCTGACTCGCGAGGGCGAGGAAACGCCCTTTTTTTCTGCCGGTCTAATAATTGCTTGTGTCACCGTCGAAGTTACCCGCAGCTGGCCTCTTACTGAGGACTCCTCAAATGCCCCGACGCGTGTCACGTCTTTTTAAACACACCGTGTTTTGAGTCTTTTGACGGGTACTCTCTGAGAGGGAGGGTTCAATTCGATCCAGCCAAATTACGTGGGCTGGCGCGTTAGCGAACCGTTCGAGTAAGCGACCTGTTTAGCCCCATTCCAAGCCCACTGTGTCTTTGTTAAAAATTCTAAAAAGAATTAAAGGATATAGAAATATTTTATTCTGAAGTTTCGATTACGAAAGATTAAAAAAACATCAAATTCAAATATCGCCTAGATCATGTTTTAGAATACTAATGATAATATCTTGGAATATCGTTACAGGGATAATTGTACCTCACATTATGTTACGACTTACAGAAGTAAGGATATGATTAAGAAAAAGACAACAATAATTTAGAAATAACAGCAGTCATTGCATTGAGTTAACTATTGAAGATAAATGGTAAAGATTTCTTATTTTCCAAACATTTGTGACGTATCATCATTATTGATGATCTTCTGATTGCCGTCAGAGCTGATTGCAAGAGGGCTCGGAAGATCAAGTTGCCGATTGTAACATCACAATTATTTTTTAAATTAATTAATTAATTAAATAAAAAATATTTATTTATCTACGAAAATTCTGCTGAGAAATAAAAGATAAAATTTAAGAAGTTAAAGAAAGAGGTATATATAGATAAAACTTTGAAAGGAAGAAAAGAAAGGAAAAATATATAAAGTATTTAAATTAAATAGGTAATTATGATTATGGATAAAACTGAGAATTAGATTTGAAGGAGTTAATCAATTTCAAATTTACCCTCTATTAAAGAACATCAGATTTCTCATAAAGAGTCTCTCCATCATCTCGAAAATCATTCACAAAGTTAAGAGTTTCTGATTATTTTGCCTAAATAGATATGTGAGATTTTATATTCACTTTTTAATGCAATTTTTAATAAAATAGATAAGATGATGGATGAATTAGAACTGATTCATGTTCTCCTATAATGCATGAATAGTTCTATATAGTTTTTGTGCCGAACCAAATAATGTATAAAACGATATAACATGCTAAAGCCTCAAGAAAATATCATTGGAGTTCCGACAGTCGAAATCTGGCCCGAGTAGAGATGAACCTAGCATGGTTTCATTTGTAAAGTCAAAACCTGACAACTCTGAACCAGGTTTAGAGTAAATCAGGTTGGGGCTCTCGACAACTCGACCAGGGCTCTCCACAGCTATTTTCTGTGTTCGAATCCCTTTTTCCGATGACAGCTTGAATTTTGTTCATACCCAGCCCGGACAAGCTTATATCACATTCTAGAGGATGATGTCAACAAACTCGACCTAAGCCACCCTCAAACTCCGCTCAGATTTTGACTAAAGAAGAGTACATTCTTATGCCCGAACTCAGCCCGAGTTCAATTGAGCATGACCCACGTTCAGGCTAAACCCGACCCGAGTTTATACATATCCGGTTGGAATTCTATTTAACATATTAGAGTTTGGGTGTTATTTAATTGTTCTATTATGATTTGATTATTTTTCTTCATGATAATTATGTCGAACAAAGAACAATACATATGCTAATAAGTTCAAAAGATAAAAGATGTAAAAATGATTTTTATGTCAAGATTGTCTTCTATCTTTTAACTTATTTCACCAACTACCATTTTGACCTTCAATTGATAGTTTCTCGGTCATTTGTCAACGTGGTGTACACGTGTTGATTTTATCTCTCCTCCACACATACAATCATATGTATGGCATCACTAAAAAATAAAAAATAGGGCTGCACAGGGCCGAAGGTTATTGAAAAAGGAGGAGAATCAAGGGACGCTCGTTGGAGATCGTGGCAGAGGGAGGTCGTCTGTGCCGGTGTAGGAGCAGATGGGGGCTTGCCCTCCCCCCTTCTGCGACTGCACTCGCGCTGTGCGGAGCCTGCCCAAGCGGGCAATAGAAGTCGTGGGCAAGTGCTTGGTAGGCCAACAGCCCAATGAACTGGTGGGGCACTCGATGAAAGGGGGCACATTGAACAAATACGAGAAATTGACCCCACTCCGCTTTTTTAAATAAAAACAAGGACCGCTGCAAGAGTTTGAACCAAGGACCTATGGAGGTCGGGGCTCGTCCCTGGTCAATAGTCTTCAGGAGCAGGAGCAGAAGGAGAGCGGGGGGGGGGGGGGGGGGGACCGACCTCTCCTCTCGACCCCCTTCCGCCACTACGCCGATGAGTGCAGTCGCAAAAGGGGACTACGCTCAATGACACAATCACAGAAGAGGAAGGGGGGGGGGGGGATTGTGCTCTTCGACGCAGTTGTAGAAGGGAGGGGGGCTCTCGACCCCTTCTGCGAGATTGCGCCGACGAGCATAGTCACAAAGAAGGGGGGGAGACTGACGTCCCCTTCTGCGACTGTACCAGTGAGCGCAATCGCAAAAGGGGGGAACCCCCTCTACTTCTACTCCTGCGCTCCTGATGCAATCGTAGAGGGGGGATTGACCTCCCCCCCCCCCTCGTCGCTCTTGCGCTGGTGATGAAAGGGGCCGGCTACTGTTGTCAGAGAGCCAGTCTTCATGATGGACGATGAAAGCATCCAACGCATCTCGTGTGCCACCATTGCGTCGACGTCAACGAGCAAGTCAACCTCCACTCTTTAGCCACCTCCACATACGTTGCCAACGAAGTCAAACACGACACATTCGTCGTGAGCTCCTCCGTCAACAATGAAGTCCACCTTCGTCGCCTCAAGCAATGATGATGTTGAACACAGCGCCTGCGCCGCCTCCGCCCTCACCGGCGAATCGAAACGCAATGCCTATGCAGATGCTTGCATGACATCTTTTTCCATTTTTTTATATTATTTTATTTTTTTAATGTTGCGACATAGGCAAATGCTTGCATGGAGGAGATAGAAGACGTTGCCACATCAGCAATGCGACTGGATAATAGCTTATAACCGGTGAAAAGGGTATTTGATGAAGAAATTAGAAAAACGATCAAAATAGAAGGGTATAACCGGTGAAAAGAGTATTTGATGAAGAAGTTAGAAAAACGATCAAAATAGAAGGGTATTTGATGTAATTCAATTGCACATGAAGTAGTAGTAGAGCAGCAACAGTAGCAACAGTAGCAGTAGCAGTAGCAACAGTAGTAGCAACAGTAGTAGCAGTAGCAGTAGCAGTAGCAGTGACAACAGCAGCAGTAGCAGTAACAATAACAGTAGCAGTAGCAGCAGTAACAGTAGTAGCAGTAGCAGCAGTAGCAGTAGCAGCAACAGTAGCAACAACAGCAGCAGTAGCAGTAGCAACAGTAGCAGTAGCAGTAGCAGTAGCAACAGTAGCAATAGTAGCAATAGCAATAGCAGTAGCAGTAGCAATAGCAATAGCAATAGCAATAGCAGTAGCAGTAGCAGTAGCAATAGTAGTAGTAGCAGTAGCAGTAGTAGTAATAATAGTAGTAGTAGTTCCATTTATTTATATGACGATCATTAAAGTAATTACTCTAATAAAAAATATAAGAATCTATTATATTTTTAATAAAAATAAAAGTTTCATTAAATTTGAAATAAAAATAAACTTTATTGTTTTTTATATAAAAGAAAAAATGGGTTAAATTTAGTAATAAAATCGAAGTTCCGACTTTTTCTTAATGCAATTTACCTCTAAAGTGTTATTATTTATTTATTTTTGTAAAATGCGGGTGGAGAGGGGAGCAGGTCAAGGGAAGGGAAGCAGAGAGAAAAAAATGGCGCAAAATGTGGAGTCAAATGTAGGGAGGAGGAGAGCAAACAGTTAGGCAAGAAACACTCCGAGCACACAAGCACCGGAGAAAGAAATGGGGAGAACGGCAGAGGAATCCGTGGCAGTTCCATCCGGGTGCCTGTACAAGTAGAGAGCACAAAGATCCATTCTTGGAAAGAGAACAGAGAAAAAACGAAGCGGGAGAGAGAGAGACCCAGTGATGGAGATGGCCAGCAAGAGCAGAGAAGGGGACGTCAAGCCGTCGACGCCGAGCAAAGACGGAGCGGAGGGGACCGGCCGGGGGTTCAAATTCAACGCCGACGCGCAGGAGTTCGTGCCGAGCTCGTTCTGCAACGTCGCGCCGCCGCAGCAGTCGGTGCCCGGTTACTTCTACCCGTGCATCCAGTTCTTCGGGAACGGAAACGCCGCCGGCTTGGGGCCGGAGTGGTTCTACCTGTCGGAGCAGGAGCCGCTCCATTTCTTGCCGGATCTCCATGCCAAGGTCGGCGGCAGTTCGAAGAACGGCAATGATGTCGTTCAGAAGATTGTCAAGCAGGTACGTGTTTCACTTTCTGTTCAAGTTGCAAGTTTGATTTTGTGCCTGGAACCATCATCGTATTGATTTTATGCATTTGCAACCTCCTGAGTATTACGTCGCCTGATGGAGAGGTTGTATTGGTTTTCAGGTTGAATACCAATTCAGCGATTCAAATTTGGTCGCTAGTGATTTTCTAATGAAGATCATGAACAAAGATCCAGAAGGTTATGGTGAGTAATCGCATATTGCTTTATTTGCGAATCTAAGTAGATTTTTTTTACTGGAATCCAAAACCTGGTTCCTCTGATCGTTCTGAAATAAGTGATCAGGTTATGCTGCACAATGTGCTGACTGCTGATCTTAGCTTTCACATGTATATTTTGCGTTTCCAGTGCCAATGTCAGTGATTGCATCCTGGAAGAAGATAAAATCTCTTGGCGTCAACAACCATATGATCATCAAAGCACTTCGGACCTCTACAAAGCTTGTGAGTCTTCCTCTTCCTTCCTGAATTTGATCACCTTGAACAAGTGGTAAGTAACAACATCACCAATCTGCTATAAACTCAGGAGGTGAGTGAAGACGGGAAGAAAGTTCGGCGCAGGCACATTTTCACAGAGAGGGACAAAGAGGAACTGCAGGTGAAAATGGTTCATATAACTCTCATGTAACATTTTAATCGGTTAACGGGGTATACTTTATCTTGCAGTCTCGCACAGTATTGGTGGAAAACTTGCCTGAGAATTCCTCACGTCAGAACCTCGAAAAGATGTTTAGTGTTGCTGGGAGGTTGAACTTTAGATCCTTTCATGCCATCAATGGCATATAAAATTAATGCTGCAAACTCTAAACAAATTCAGGTTGCCCTGTGAACAGGGTGAAGAACGTTAGGATCTGCCATCCTCAGGAGCCTAATACTGCTAGATCTTCAAAAACTGATGTGCTAATAAGTAACAAGGTGAGTGTGCTGCGAATTAAGGACCCTACCAAAATTTAAGATTTCACTAATTTTTTCACTTGAAATTTGAACTTTTTGTATGATGTGGTTGGATTTCTTTTCCATATGAAGTTGCATGCATTCGTGGAGTTCGAGAGCATAGAGCAGGCTGAGAAAGCAGTAAGCAGATTCACTTGATATTCATGTTTAAAATGACATTTGACACTACGCTCTAATATCTGAAATTGCTCGTTTGTTATAAACACTCAGGTTGAGAAGCTAAATGATGAGAGGAACTGGAGGAAGGGTCTTCGCATCAGAACTCTGCTCCGATGCTCAGTAATATTTCCTTAGTTTCCCAACCGAAGATTTAGATATATTTCTTCTCTCCTGCACTTAACTAGAGCAACAAGTTCTTTCCCAAACCATGGAACAAACCTATTACGCTAGCAATCAGTATTAATTAATGTGCATTTCCTGTCTACTTGTTTTATAGCCAAGATCTGTCATAAGAAGTAAAAGGGCAGACTACGACCAATTTGATGTGAACTCTGAGGATGATCAGTCACCATCCTCACAAACTTCAGGCTCTCCTCGTATAGAGCAATTACTTGATCACAGTGTACGTCAAGCTTCTTTCTTTTTTCTTCTGATAATTTTACACATTTCAATCCTTAACTGAAGCCTACTGGCATTATTTCTTATAGGTTGAAGACAGCTTAAGTGTCAATAAAAAAGGGTGGGGAAGAGGTAGAGCCAAGTCGCATGTGTTCGTCCAAAGCCATGGCGGGCGCGGCATTCTTTCACAGTGCCCGCGATCACTTTCTCTTGGCCAATGTGAAGCCTCAGGCAAGCAGACCCCCCAAGGACCCCGGATGCCTGATGGCACGCGCGGTTTCGCCACGGGCCGCGGGAAGCCATTGATGAGTCCGGTGCTTGGCCGCTCTCCACTTGCAACTTCAGGACTTGCTTCTTCCATTCAGATATGAAACTGATACTAGTGCTCTCAGGATGATCCAAACCGTCTGCTAACTTGCTAAAGGGATTTGGTGTAGACATTTAGGCCTTCTTTTCACATGCTCGTTCATTGGACTTGTTGATTCATTTAATAAATTTGAATTATGTAGCATGTCATCCTTAGCTAGAAAATAACAAATCTGCAAAGCAGGTTTGCTCATCTTCGCCTTGTTTCGATCATGCTACAGCATTCTTCCTGATTTGTAATATGATTAAAAAAAACGATCATTTGTGTTGTTTATTATCACAGAGTATTTGTCTGCCTACGTAGAAGACTATTGGATTCCAAATTCTTGCTTTTGGATTCTATGCCGTTTTTTTTCATGGGATACTTACATGTTAATTGATAGGTCAGATCTAACGTCTCCAAATTTTGAGTAGAAAGGGCATCTTTCATCTTTGTAGGCCCAATCTTACGATTGATCCAATCTATAATGGAAATTAGATAACAAAAAAGTTGGAGGAGCTGTTATTTTAAGTTTTATTTTGTAGTTAAACAAGTTCACAAATTTTTCTTTGTATATGTGTTCTCACAACTATCTAGAATGAATTAATCATACGCTTATCAGAAAAGAAACACGTAAGCTTATAGAACTCGTCAATGATATAATCCATATTCAATTTATATATCTTTTAACGAAAATGGAAATTGATATCAAGTATGATTTTACGGTACTTAACAATGGATTTTTCCTAAAAAAGATCAGTTGTGAAACAAGAATATTGCAGAAAGAATAATAAAAATGTCTTTCTTGTTCCTGTGTAGAACGGGGCTTTAGATTTTGGCATTTCATATTTGCGCTCCAAAAAATAAAGTAGTTAATTTTTCAAAAGAACAAAAATAATTTAAAGGCATTCAAACCCTCAACAATCATTGGTTTTATTCTTGGTAATCCTAATTCTTAAGTTTAATTGACATAGTTGATTAGTAAGAGCTAGTAGCTCAAGTTTAATCTCTAAAGCCAGCTTGGTAGAACAATGTTTTTTTTTCAAAATAATCATGTGTTAATAATTTTGAATACTCACAATTTCGAGTGGATACCAAAAAAGTACCATAATTCCCCTCTCAATTCAAACCATCCAAATTGCCTCATTTTCACCCACTCCTTACACAAGAACATCACCATCCCTGATGTCACATCTTTCTCTTCCTCTCTTTTCTACGGTGCATCACACACATAAAAGAACACACAAAGTGTAACAACCTACAAAGAAAGATAAAAAAATGAAATAATAAAAAAAAGAGCACGGCCGGCTGGGGATAAAGCCCAATGCCAATCAAATTAAGGATTTGATTTATAAATTTATCTCAACAACTCAAAGGATAAATTTGATTATTTTGAATCAGATTAGAGTTAAGAGGAGAGGAGGTTTTTATTAAACACAACAACATTGCAATAATCCCCCTCTCCCCTGATACCCTCACGAAGTTCTCTCCTTGAAAAAAAAAACCTCATGGGACCTTGCTAGAATTCCGGACGCCGCTAGCCTGCTGGGCATTAGCGACCGGCTCCTTCTCTCTCATCTCAATTGTAAGTCGTACAGAAGTCTACTGGATTCTCCTATCACCTGTCGGGTGCTGCTATCCTTACGTCGTTGCTGGAATTTTTGCAGAGAGCGGCCAAGAGGAGGAACAAGAAGGAAACAAGGGGGGCCCCGGGATCGATTTTTCGACGAACGGAAAGATGGATTGATCGCGAACCGAGGTGGGTGAATCGAAATCACCTTGCATGACCCCTGAATAACGTTAAATCATGCCCTAATCGTACAAGTAAAGAAGAAGAGGAAAAAATGGTTCAAGTTCCTTGTTTTGCCTTGCTTGATTTTCTTGAATTCATTGATTGATTGATTATTTGCATGCATAATTCATTGTTTGTTGATCTGTTGTTATGCGATTGATTTCCTAGTGATAAGAATTAGGTTAGATGGAAATTTCACCGAAGAATTTGCGAAATTCGAGGGTTCTGCAAGTTTTTTGGACGCCGACTGGTCGACCGGTCATATGCATCGCGGTAATCGGTCGATCGATAACTTGCGTACAGACGCTTTCTGCACATGTCAACCGGTCGACCGATCCCTGTTGACCGATCCTTGCCCACTGGTCGACCGTTCAACCGAACGGATCGACCAAACCAATTAAACCCAACTTGGCCTACCGGTCGACTGATCTTAACAGACCGGTCGACCGATCAACATACTACCGATCGACCGTTCCCTCGAACCGGTCGACCGATTTCCCAGAAAACCTTTCATTATACTTATTAATTATTTTCCTTTTTATCCAGATATTATTTATATATATATGATTGATCCTATTGTCTGACCCCACAGAGATCCCTCACTGATTTACATGATTTACTTCCTTATTGATTTATTTCGCATTGATCTTATCGTATCCATGAAATCAAGAACAAAGAACCACAAGTTGTTAAAAGCGATTAATAAGTTCAGATGAAAGATTAATGATGGGTTGTCAGTCCAAGCCAAGTGCATCAAGATAAGGGTCGCTCCCTTGGTCATGGTTTGATCATCCATTGACCCGCACAAGGCCGTATCGTTTGCTGGACATACCCCAAGAAATTAAAGGCACTCAAGTCACCCTGATTGTTAATTAATAACCAAGATCAAGAAGCATGTTCAAATCAAGTCAAGTTACTATCATGAATTACAAGTATGTTATAAGTTCATGTTTATTACTCATCATGTTACCCTCCTGATTCATGATGTCGATGATCTTATTTTTATTATAATCAATGATACTGATATGTTATCTTTCACGTTCAAATTAAGTATGATTATTTACCGTTGATTATTATATTCATGTCATGCATTGTATATCATGTGGTTCCCCACTAGGCTGTAAAGCTTACGGAAGGACCTCCTCCCCTGCGTCTGATTTTCACAGGTCCAGGTCAGTGACGTGGTGGAGTAGGCATGTGGTGATGGGGCTCTGACGATAGGACAACACATGAACCATAGGGCTTTTAGAATGCTTATTAGTTTTTATTTACCTTCCGCATTTTAGATTCATGATGTAGAACTTATTTTATTTCTTAGTAATGATATAGCCACTTTTAGACTTCCGCAATTAAAGTTATCATTTATCTTTATTTCTTTTCTTCCGCTGACATGTCTCGGTTCTTGACTGAGATATGGTCAATATTATAGTCAAGTTATAGCATGTCGTAGCGCCTTTAGGTTGGTCTTCGCCACTTAGCGGGGGTCGATTTGGGGGCGTTACACAAAATTTACACCTTAAACTACGCTACATCCTCGTATGTGGTAATTTTTTTATTGTGGAATATCGATGATAACAAAAATTCAAAAAATATAATCCAATCGTCATGAAATGAATATATGGACTCTAATACAAAATATGATTTACAATTGGTTAAGATTTAAGACATTATCTACCTTCGCTTCCCCCCTTGCCTCCTCCCACACTCACTATCTTCGCACCTTAGCTTTCCCTTCAAGATGATTCCCTTGATGCCATCGGGCATGATTGAGAAGGGGCGATGGAATGGATGTTGAATACCACTGCAAGGAGGAAATGGAAGGTCATGGCAAGGGGCTCCAAAATTTACTGAAATAAATCAAATGATTTTAGACCCTCGTCGAATAGTTTCTTGTCTAATAATTTCTTAGTGATGATTTAACCTTGTTAAACAAAACTATATTAATGTACCTGTGATGCTTGTGAATTGTTTGGAATCATAAAAGAAACTTGATATTGGAAGATGAACGAACAAAAGAAAACCTAACGTAAAAAAATGTGTTTGAATGGTTAGGAATCCTAAATCAAAATCCTGTGCAATGAAAGTTGAAATAACAAAACAAACTTGGTCCAAAGTTGTGTGTGCAGTTTCATCATTCTTGTTGCATTTGATAATGGTGTTAGGAGTTTGAATAATTAATTTATTATTCAATCTTATTGTTTAACAACTTGTCCTATATATCATATTTTTAATGAATAGAAATATGTTGTAGGACGATAATGTATGATATGTATCCTCTAGCTCTGTGTCTTAGTTCTTGTTGGAGAGAATGATTGGGGAAATCATGTTTTCATTTCATGGGCCTAAGAGTCATATCCATATAAATTGTCATTCTATTTCTGGTGGTTCATTATTAGTTGTCATATTTATTTTTAATTGGTTGTCTACCAAGTCAACTATCATTATTTTTTATGAGTCATGGATGGATAAAAAGTTTGACCTTGATATTTTGAATGTGTTACATATGTTCATGATTTTCTCATAACCATTCAAAATTAGGTCTAAAAGAAAAGAAAATTATATTTATAAAATACTTAAAATTTTCAAAAGCTTATACATTTATAAGTCATTAGGAAAGTGAGAGTTTAACTAAATTTGAAGAATGCTATATTACCTTTATCTAAAATGGATTTCCTAACAATAGTGAGAAAATGATACAAGGATTCAAATTTATTAGGATTGCATTATTTAAGTGTGAGAATTATGGGAAATGTTGAATTAGTTTCATATCCATCATCTCATACAAATAAAACAGATCTTAGTATTAGTGGGAGTAATTTTAAATTGATGATAACAAATACTAAAATCACTATTTTAAAAAATAAAATAGAAAATTCAAAAGAAGTGCTCCCAAGTTTTGTGAGTCTTCTATAAGAATAAAATGAGACAAAAATCAAAGAAGTTTTAGCATGCATTGCAAATTATAACAAATGAGATTTCAATGTTAAATATAAGGTTGTTGGTACAATTGTCTAGCAACCCCAATTTTTAAGTAAGGGCATTTAAAATTTTTGACCAAAAACTTAGAGATGATAATATAAAAATTACAAACCTCCCTTTTCTCTCTTTTCTTTTTTTTTTCTTTCCTCTCATATAATGGCTACAACCCTAGATCTTGAGGAAGGAGGAGAAGGTGATGGAAGGGAATACAATAAATGAAGAAGAGAACCTGGACAATGGGAAAATGAGCAACATCAATGAGAAAGTAAGAGAAATATGTATAAGGATTCAACCCCTCTCTCCCCTCTTAATGATTTTTTTGTATGGATTGAGAGACATAACGATACCCTAATTCATATTGAGGATTATGATTGAGCATGCATTAGATGATATACATCAGATCTAATGATTTTAATATTTTTAAAGATCTTGTTGATTGTATATCCATGTTTTAGATAAATGTTCATGATGAGTTTGAGATAAATTTCTAAATTATACAAAGCTTCATGATTAATATGTTTTATGCTATAATTCATGTTTTCCTTCATTTTAATGCCTACATATAATCCCTAAATAGATGTTCTTCATACATGATATTTTTTCTAACTTTTGATGTGCGAAAAACTCTAATTTTTGAAGAAACAATTGAGGTATTGGCCGTCGTTACAGGGATGGCTAGTTTGGTACAAATGTAAGATGATTTTTTTGGTATGCCCATGATGTAAAATTTCATAGCCATGACAGATATTTTACGAGTCGAGATGATCATGCTACGATCGTGATGGAGAAAGAAGAAAATAATGGTTCTGTCATGCCACGATGTGAGTTTCACAATCTTGACAAGTACCATGCTACAATTGTGGTGAAGAAAAGAAAAAAGATGATTATGTCACATTCGTGAAAATAATTTTCACACTCATGACAAATTT
The DNA here is from genome assembly GCA_030549335.1 of Pontederia crassipes. Classification (NCBI taxonomy): domain Eukaryota; kingdom Viridiplantae; phylum Streptophyta; class Magnoliopsida; order Commelinales; family Pontederiaceae; genus Pontederia; species Pontederia crassipes. The sequence continues at coordinate 24,072,241 of CM060189.1, read as the reverse complement.
CTTGTGACCGTGACATTCAGGTCACAACCATAATAGGAGAAAAAAAATGATCACTGTTACAATTGTAAAGTTAATTTCACCATCTATTACTTTCAAGCCACAACCATTATTTTTAAAGTCACAACCCATCACTCTCAAGTCAAGGGTGCAATGATGAATTTCACCACCCATTTCTTTAAAGTCACACCCATTACTTTTAAAGTCAACCCATTATTTTTAGGCCACAGGTTCTATATGTAAATTATTATTTTAAAAATCATGTGTGCTACTTCTAAAGCATTCAGCCATGAAATTCAATTTCACCCTGTGGAATGGACCACAACTAATTGTGAGTCGTGATTTTACTTCAATTTGAATGTAACAATCTTTACATATTTTTTTATGGCAAATACTAATTGTTATAATCCAAGTGAATATTTGATGATGTAAAAAATATTAGTATTTAAGACATTTATGTTCATGAATGAATCATCAAAATGGATGTCATATATATATATATATATATATATATATATATATAATTTGATGTTTCATGATGACGTTATCTTTTTTTATTATTCATTAAATCATTCTTAATGTAATGATGACCATGTTTATGCATGCTTAGATATGGTTAGAATAAAAGATAAAGAATATCTAATGTAAATTTTGATATATTGGAAAAACATAATGCATTACAAAATTGAAGAATAAATTTTTGTCATTCATTAAAGTAAATAAGAGAAGCACAATTCTTCATTTATGTATGTGCTTTAAGGGTACAAAGTTTTGCGAAGTAAAGTTATGCATTTGTATATGTATCTTTTAGTGAACAAATCTCTTATAAAAAAATTGTGTTTCTAAACATGACTAGGAATAAAATTCCTCATTATTATGATATTATTTTTCTTAAGATATGAGTTAGTTATCAATATGATGATGTTGACATAATTTGTCAAACTAAGTTAAGATTAAAGACATGGTGAAGATGAAAGATAAAGAACATTTCAAAGTCTCACATGATAAAAAAAAGAAAGAAGAATAAAAGAAGTTCCAAAGAATTATAAGCCAAGCCTAAGAAAATGAAAAGTAATGAATGAAAAGAAAAAAATAAAGATGTTAAGTATCACGAAGTTGTAAAGTAACTCCCAGAATGTGTATGACAATGAATAAAGAAAAATGTAATAATTAGATGTATGTCATGTATGTATTTGATGTGAAATGATTGATATATACTTATGATGTTATGAATGATGATATGGAAATGTGAAGAAGATATGACAAGCTATTAATAGTTATATGATATTATGTAATGTAGGAATGCCATGCCAAGATAATCATATTTCATTTTATTATGCAAGAATGTCTTATGTGATGTTATGTAATAATTGCAAGATAGTTCATGACATGCATGTTATTATGTTTTTATGATGATGATAAATGCGTCATATATAGTACCATTTAAATATGTTATCAAAGTTGCATGATTTTTACGTATTCTAATTAAAAAATTTTGCACTCTGGATAAAAATACAAGGATAGCAGTTTGAGCTCATAATAAAAGTATTGCACATGTTTAGGATCAAAAAATTCTTTTAATGATGCAAATGATGTAATGAAATATTTAAACATTTGAAGCTCTATGAATTATTAGTTGAAAGTATGTTATATGATTATTATAAAGTTTTTATTAATTATGTTTTTCTTTAAAATGTTAATGTTTTTAGTTGTTAAATAATTAAAATGATGTGTGACGAATGAACTAAAAATACAAAATAAAAGTTTTGGATCATTACAATCAAGGGATATAAAAATTACTTCGTAGTGCAAAAAAAAAAAAATAAAGTTTTGAGTCAAAGATTATATCCTAAGCATAAAAAATAAACTAAGGAGAATTTCTTGTACTAGTACAATTGATAGTCTAATGTAGTTTACAGTGTACACAAAAGGTGATAGCTATTTTGCTATTGACATGATAAGTAGATATCAATCTATTTCATAGTCCAACACATTAGAAAGTAATAAATATAAGTTCACAATATTTAAATGAGTCTACTTATTACATCACTTATTACCATGGCAACGAATAGACTATAGAAAATGTTAATTGGGTAGGAGTTGTTCACTAGAGAAAATTTACTTTTGGTTTTACTTTTCTACTAAACAACGATGTTATATCATGGTGCATTAAGAAATAATCATGCATACATTGAAAGGATATGGACATTTTTTTAGTAGTGCAAGAAATTGTGGGAAAAAACTAAATCATTTGATCATTAATGTTGGTAATATTAGTTCAAGTTTAGTATATCATGGCAATCAAGCGATAATCACATATGTTAAATATACAAAATATTATATAACATCTAGTAAAAGCATGAAATATAATTACAATTTATTGACCAAGCCTATCCCTCAATATGCAATTTCTTTTATCATATAAGATCTCAAAGATTGTGTAAATGTAATGGATACATTTTATTGAATTTTTACAAACACTCTCTTGATGTCAAGATATGTATGAATGTAATATATTATATGATTAAGAATGCGAAATATTATTTTTAGTATGATTAAAGAACTAGGGTATTGTAAGGAAACTAAAGTTCATACCATGATGGCAAGAAGCACACTAGTTGTTAAGGCATGAAGAGTTCATACATATGTAAGACTTCAAATTGTGAATAAGAAAAATTCTCCTTTTGATGATTAATTTGTAGGATTGGTGATACAAAAAGTATTTGATCTATTCCACTTTTGCTTCATCTCAGTTTTAAGAATAATTTTCTACTGATTAATTACTACATATTTGCTAGGAATCTTCTTTGATTCTCCGAAGAATATATTTTGTAATTCAGTATCTTCTTAAAAAGAGGTGTTGTATCCATTTTACTTAGTACAATTAGTAACCTATGACTAAATGGTATGTAATAAAATGGTGAATATTTAATGTATGTGTAATCCTTTATTTGCTTGTTCAAATTTCTTTGGATATGTCTGGTTAATAAAGTGTTAAAACTTTTACTTGATGTCTTAACAATTGCATTTTAGCTTATTAAATATTTTATTAATTTTCACATGTTGATTAAGTTGCATGTGATCAATGTGCACTTACGATGCATGCAATCCCATGTAGTTTTACGTAAATTGCATGCAATCTCGTGTAGTCCCACGTCAATTACTTTACACGGGACTACAACGGGATGCATTTAATTTACGTGAGACTGCATAGTGTTGATTGAATCATAATTTCCCATTTATTATACATAATTTAATGGCATGATAAATTAAGTATTAAAATAAGTAATTTGGACTACATGAGATTATGTGTATATAAGTTGCAAATTTAAATTTTCCATATAGAACCAAGTAGATGTAGAACATGGGACTACACAAGATTACATGCAATTTACGTAAAACTACGTAATATTGGCTAAATCATAATTGCATATTCACCATACATAATTTAATTGGCATGTTGAATTAAAGGATTAAAACAAGTGATTTGGACTACGATTATATGCATCTAAGTTGCACGTTTAATTCTTCCATATGGCACCAACTAAATGTGGGAACTAGGGCTAGAATAAGCCTTAGGTTATAGTCCTAGTTTCTACTAGCCAAAGTGAGATGTCTAGAACTTGGTTATTTCTAATTTTTGCTAATATCAAGAGAGTAAAAGGAGTATGTTGCACGTTATATGCTGCTCAATAATAGATTAATCGACTTATTGTATAAAAATTTTTTGGGCAGCATACTTAGTGTCCTCTTATCAAGAATTGAATGTTAGAATTAGCTTTTTGTTCTCTTTTGGTTCATGTCACTAATTTTTTAATATTTCAATTGATGTAATTATACATTAATAAATTAGATATTTTTTATTTGAAAAGTACTAATTGAAATGTTAAATAATAATGTATTTTCAACTTTATTTATTTATTATATATATTCATATAATAATTCAACTTAATGAATATTTATAATATGGTTAACTATATACCAATTAATTCTAATAGTTAAATATGAAGCTAAAGGGCTTAGTTCTTATTTTGAGTTTGATTTAAGGCAAAACTTAATATTTTAGTATATAATAATGTTATCAAAGATTAACTTTAGTTTAACAATAAACTATCAGGGACTAGTTAATAATGTTGTAAACTATTAAAATATTAATAGTAATTAAGTTTTTTATTCTCCAATAAAAATTTTCTAATTTTATATTCTTATCTTCTTTGAAAAGTTTAAATTTTTTATTTTTCATATTTCATCAAAATAGTTATTTAAATTTATATATGTCCAAAAATCTTTTAAAATTTTGTTATTAATTTTTTTATCAAAATACCAGTTTTAATTTGTGTGTATAATCTATTAGTGACAAGGATTTAATTTCTTCTACATAAAAAGGATAGCTTCTGCAAAAAAAAAAAAAAAAAATATCATGAACAACTCGATCCGCTTATACATGTGCAGTTCAGCAACTTGAATTTGCTTCAGCTAGCGTGCATTCTCAATTACATTCTTCTTGATATTCAAGAAGTAGTCACCAAGGATATAGCAAAGAATATTGTTTTTCATTTATTCTTCACTCTTGACTATAGTTGAAAGAAACAACCACAACAACAAAAAATAGCATTTTGATTTACTCTCGTAACTTCAGAATTTCCATGGCGCTGCAGAATTCTTCAACATTGCGAACAAGGAGTCGGCATTGCAGATCTGCGGAGCTTTGGATCATACGTACATCACATTTTCTATGAAAATAATCAACCACCCTGAATGGCAGACCAACAAAGTTCTGGCGCACCAAAAGAAAATATCCATAACCTTCAGCATCCAAGTCTGAGATCAACATGCAGAAACTCTGCACAAAGAACCTGAACCGCAGTTGGACCAGGAGAAGATTGCAACAACGTAGTAGCGAGGCAGTCCAGCGTTCAATACAGAAAAATTTCAACCCACCAGTGAAAAAAGAAACATGCATTAAAAAAGAGAGAAATCTGAGAAAATAGGGTATTCCATGTTTGTAACAAGTAAATAAGAGTTCTACAAGTTCAACTCCAATCAAAGTTCCGAGAATAAAGCAGACCGATCGAACTAGAATGCAGAAAATAAAGACTCCGACATGACTCTACTACTGCAGATACCATTCTGCACTCAAACTGCAACAAACTAATTAAACTCCCAACGCTGATGCCTTGAAACTTCTGGGTTCCCGAGGCTCCGCATCGTCTGGATGTCCTGCATAACTGGAACATCATTATTTGTCGACAACTTACCTGAGACCTCATTTGTGAGGTGAGCGAGAGGAGGATGCTCCGCCCGAGAAGCGGCAGTGTGCACATGCGCTAGGGCACCTGGAGGGTTCTGCGCGATTTGGATCGAAGAAGTGATGCAGTCTCACTCCACTACCTCCCCCGGCGCCGCCCCGAGGTTTCACCGGCGAATCGTAAAATATTTGATCAGGGAGGCATGCCATCATGTCATCGATCCACCAATTTGCGTACCGCAACGTCACCTTTGGGCGATGGAGCCTTGGGGTGATATAAAGCTCAATGCCCTCCATGGCATTTTCAGACGGGTGCCTCGGCGGTTCCGGCTTGTTGTAGTCGATGCCGGGAATGTCTTGATCATATCCAAACTGCATGGCAACCCTATGCGGGCTGTAAGCTTCCACGCAGTCGATTCCTTCGAGAGGGGTGCCCTTCAAACACATACCAAACGATATTAACTCCACAGCCGGTTCAAACTCAGCATCGCCGTCAACAGTACGAGGCGTACGAAACCAACGTCCGACATCCGAGTAGAAGGTCTGCGGAGGCCTGTTGCCCGGATCGTAGGCATAAGGACGCCATAAGAACTCCGTAGGACTAACTAGGATGGGCATCAAGGTCTCTGGTTTCATATAAATACAGCGGTTGTTCCATTTTGCCATTCTAGGCATTAAGGCGACGGCCTGGTCCTCGTCGTCTGGCCTGAGCGCCTTGAAGCGTTCCCACAGCCACAGCTGGAGCAGGTGGAAGGGAGCCCAAAGCACCAGTGGTGGACATGCATTGCACGGATCCATCGCTTGAAGCACATGACCCTTGAGAATGCGCAGGTCGCGGTAGAGGGACGCGAGGATGCTCGGCGCAAGGCCGACCCTCGTGCCCCTTACCAACCGGATGGCGACGGGGATTGTCTCCAGACGCACCGTGTAAGCTGGGCTCTCGACCGGGAACACGAACCTCGACAGCCACAGGGCCAGGAACGCCGCGTGCTCCACGTCCTCCTCCAGGACGTCTATGAAGTGCTTGGCCCACGCGCCAAATTCGGCCTTCTTGGTCGTCGAGCCCCGGCAGACCTTCTTGCGCTCGATCAATATTTGTCGCTCGAGAGGATCATCCTGCGTTCCGACAATCGCGCGCGCCCGGCGCATGACCGGAGCGAGAGGCTCGCCGGCGACTGGTAGGCCTCCGAGGATCATGACGTCCTCCAGAGTGACGGTCGCCTCCCCCCATGGGAAGACGAAGGTGTTGGTGAGATCGTTCCAGAAGCACGCGGCTCCCAGGATGAGGTGGGGATACTTGTGCAGTTTGTAGGTCGTCGCAAGCACAGCGTCGTAGATTCCGAGGCGCCGCCAAGCTTGGCCATGGATGGGCTCCAGTTTATCGACCCACAGGACCCAGTTTTTGGACAGGGAGGGCCAGCCCTTGAAGGAGACCGTGGGACGGTCGAGGTTGATGGCAGGGGGTGCGCGTCTCTCTGAGGGAACGAATACAACTCGCCGTTCTTGTTCCGTGGCGTTAAGGAACCATCCCTTCCTGACGCTGTAAGCGGGAATGGACGCGAGAGGGCGCGTGACCAGCAGGCATCCCTTCTTCTCGGAAATCAAGTGCTCCAGGTGCGGCTCTCCTTCGCCTCTGAGCCATGTGATCACCTCCGCGTTTCCGTCACCTCCGGCGTCCATGGCTGGAGCTCGATCGGAGATCGGAAGAAGGAAGGCAATGGAGGGAGTGAGGGAGTGAGGGGAGCAAAGATGGTAAGACTTGTGAAGAGGCACGAATGGGTGCAAAAGCGCATATATAGGGGGGCTGGGCGACGGGGGCCAGTGCCAGTGGGGGTGGCGGGCGTGATAAAATAAGGTTCATGGACGAAGATAAATGGGGGCACAAATGGAAAGCGGGATTGCGTCATAATGATAATTATTTCATGATGTCTCTATGCGTTTAATTTTGTTTTCCGTTTCTTACTTTATGGCTGGACAGTCGAGATAAATGTTTCGGAGTTAATACAGTCAATGCACCTTTTTCGTCTCTATCTTATCATGACATATCACTCCTATTTATTACCGTTGGTGTACATGCGTATTTTCGTATAATATTATAATATATAATAAATTTTAAACCGTTCATCATTCATGAATGGGCAAAAAAAAAAAAAAAAAAAAAGAAAAAGAAAAGCATGAGTACTAACATTAATGAATGCATCTAACACAACTAATGTATGGTTAATGCATTAATTTAATGATAAGTAAATGAGAGCTTACTTTATAACTACTCGAACAAATGAGATCACCGTCAACTTCAATTGTCCTTAGTTAATATGATAAAAAATGAAATCTTAAGCATTTAATGCTTAGTTTTTTTTATCGTTGTAAGGAGACACTATTTGAGTTGGTTAGATCACTCATCTTATCAAATTCTCAATCTTATGATGAGATCTTGTATAATCATATAAAGAAACTACAAATTGAAACAAGCACATTTGTCAGTATTCTATGACCATTCGCAATATGTCTAATCCATGTAGCATAATCAATACATCTTGAGGTTGATAGTAACCTATTTTGAGGCTTATGGAAGTAAATTTAAAACAAATAGTGCACAATTAATCAATCTTAATTCATTGATAGATATATGATAATTTACATTATAAGTATCCAACTAAGGAGGCTGTTGTGCATTTCAATATCTACATGCATGCCTAAATATGTAATATGTTTATTATCATTAGGATAACAAAATTGAAAACTTAATCATTTATTATTTAATGATTTTCTCTTGTAAGATACACTATTTGTGTTTGTTGGTTCCCGATCCTAACAGTGATATGCCACGTAAGCTCGTCCAAAGAAAATATAATTAAAAATATGCACATTTGTTAATGTTCGATTGACATTCATAGTATGTAAAAAATGCATGCAACATAATTAATGCATCTTAGTATAATTATATATTAACTATTTTGCATCTTACAAAAATGAATTATAAGAATGTAAAAAATCTACGGATATTAATGAATTTAGCATAATTACTACACAAATGTAAATAGTGGATGATAGTTGGAGCACGTAGAAACTCATTTCACGTGCTTTAAACTTGTCCAAGTTGTGGAATGGTGATTATGGTGAAATTTTATTTCTTTTGCAAATATCCATGTTGATGCAACCATATAAGTTTATCAATATTATTAAATCATGAAGTGAGCAAAGATCGATAGACATCCTTAATATTCTAAATAAACTAGTAGACAAATGTAATAACCTCTTGTGTAGATCTACTTTGATCAAAGCATGTCATGTCAAGTTGAAGTTATGCTTTCATTCATACACAACATCTCTTTCATGTGAGATTAACCTAAAGCATGCTTTTTATATCCTTCATACCTTAAGATACTCAACGTCCATATTGAGGATCACACCTTATCATGACAAAGAAGTTAAAGTGGAGAAACTCTAATGTGGAATGCAACAATCTCACACTTGCATATGATATAATTCATTTTAGATCGTGATCCAACAATTTTATCATAACGTGTTTTGCAAAGTGGAAGGCATGATTCGATTTGTGCCCACCATTTTTTCTATGACTTATTTGTGTGGGTGTACCATAAATCATATATGTTACATCACAATGAATATTAATTTAATGATACACATACGGTACCTAACTTTATAAGTACCTAAATATGTAGGTCAGCTCCGATTTCAATTTCTACATGCATACCTAAATAAATACTTAATAATTTAGTTAATGCGATGACAAGAATGGAATCTCAATCATTTAATATTTAATGTTTTACCATCATAAAAAGAGGCAAGGCTATTGATTGTCGTATTCTTAATTTTAATAGTAAGATTTTGCATAGCACACCGTACATATTAGTTTAATTATAATCTATTTCAAAAGCGCTCTAAATAAGAGAATATTATCAATATCTATTTTGATGTGTATGCATAATTAAGTTCTTGTACTTTGCTATTATTGACATCTTAAGCATTTAATATTTTTGTATTATAATTGTGGTTATTAATCCTCATTACAATAGTCATGATTGTCAAAATATTAATCTTGATTTTCAAGAAAAGATAAAAAAATTGCACTATTATTTGTAAGATCATAAGATCACTAAGCATCCTCCGATCTTGCTACGATAGTTCAAAATATTTTTTTATAAAATATAAATTACAACATAATTATTAATCCTTAGTTCAATAACAAACATTTATTTTGTGAGTGATTGCAATATTCAAACATTGGTGATTACTTATATTCTTCTAAAAATTATTTTAAAAATTTGTTACAATTTTTGTCTGCTCATTTGTTTTTAGTCTATAAATCTTAATATAATTTCGTCCCTATGCTCTTAATATATTTGAATATTAGCTGCTTGATATTTATATGAAAAAGTAAACTTTTAAATATATCAGTCTGCATGAATTTATGTAGTGTTATATTGTTATTTGTCCTACATCTTTATCCCCAGCTTTGTTCTTGGGAGGAAGGAATTATTGTGCAACTCAATCAATATGTGGAAGCGATACAAATCAAATTCAACTATTCAAACCAAAGACCAATTTACAAAAAATCAATTAATAAATTAATGTTACAAGAACGGTTAGAAAATGAAAACTTTTAACGATGTTTGGCCAAGCACACAATATTATGTACTTGGCTCCCTTCTTGACGAGATTATCTGAATTCTACTTATTAAGTCCTTTTCACTTAGGTGAGGAAATATATTTACTTCGTCCAAGAGGGGAAACCAATCTCATCAATATTAATCTTTCAACCTATAATGAATTTCACAACTCAAACTCTTATTCACTATCGACTATCCTATTACAAGTGTCTAATATTAAACCACACAAAGGAAGGGGGGGAAAAGAGAGGGAGAGAGAGAGACACTCTTGATTTATCATTAATCATAAAATACTTTTGAACTTATTTAATTAGGAGGATGTTTTGATTTCAAGATCTACATCAACGAATAATTAACAAATATGTTGAGCTTATAATATTAATGGTGATAATGTAATGATAATGATTGAACTTCAATTTGATATTAATAAAGAATTTTTCTCCTTTATCGAAAGATATCTTATATTTAAAACGAAGAAAAAAATGTTACTAGGTAAATTTGAGAATATAAAGGAATAAAATAATGCATACCTTATGAAAACAAATAGAACTTTGAGAAAGAAAACTAACTTCTTAGATTCTAATTGTGCATATAATCAATCTTTAAGATGTAAAAAATTAAAATTAACTATTTTGTTAGGAGAAACATCCAATAAAAGTAAATTCTAAAAGTATTTTGATGATAAGAATGCTATTGTTCAAACATTTACAAAGAAGAATGACTGAAAGAAATCATTTGAACACTCTTATCGTCACTTTTGAAAATCTTGATGTGATAATGATAATTCTTTGAGATATAATTCTACATACTACTATTATGGTTCTATTCATCATAATGCACATGAATGTAAAATTGGAAAATATGTACATACTGATATAAAAGTGATATGTGTTTCAAAGGAAACCATGAATAATAATATTAGATCCAAACAAGTTTTTTGTAAGTGTGACTCAAAGAAAAGCAAAGTAAATGAATTTGAAGAAAAGTGGACGCATGATAAAAGTATGACCATACACATAAAAAATAAAATATGAATTTATTTTGGTATCATAATTATTAATATCTTTTGTTTTGTTTTAAACTTCTTTATTACCTATCATGATTTGAGAAGCTTATGATTATAAGAAATCTAAGATTTTTGCATAATAGAATTTTATAAAAATTATGAATCACTTGCATATTCTTATGACTACACTTTAATTCTTTACGTGCATTTTAGACTTCATGATTATGATAAGTATTTTAATATAGTTTGGAAATAAATATTTATGTCATCATATGAATCTTGAATGTATGAACTGGTATGACCTAATGCACTATGCATGAACAAAAATCAATTAATGTTTGAACTTTCTTTGACCGCGTCTTGATTCTTAGCTATGTGTATTTGGGTGTGCATTTTCAAATTAACTTTGACCATGTATTGCCCTTGAATGCACTATGCATGAACACAAATCAATTAATGTTTGAATCTTTTTTATGATGTTTTGCTTCTTATCTATGCATATTGGGTATGCATCTTTGCGTACATTTTAGACTTCATTATTACGGTAATATCTTAATATAGTTTGCAAATAAATATTTATGCTATCATATGAACCTTGAGTGTATAAATTGATATGACTTGCGCATTATGCATAAATACAAATAAATTAATGTTTGAATTTTCTTTGATCGTGTCTTACTTTTCAACTATGTGTATTTGGGTGTGCATCTTCAAATTAACTTTGGTACTGAAATGCCCTTGAACACATTATGCATGAACACAATTCAATTAATGTTTGAACCTTTTTTTACCAAGTTTTTCTTCTTAGTTAAGTGTATTTGGGTGTGTATCTTCAAATTAACTTTGGCACTAGAATGCCCTTGAACACATTATGTATGAACACAAACCAATTAATATTTGAACCCTTTTTTACCAAGTTTTTCTTCTTAGTTATGTGTATTTGGGTGTGCATCTTCAAATTAACTTTGAACTTGTAATGCCTTTGAAGTAGTAAGCTAGGAAGTTGGTTGTAATTTCATCCATATGGGTTAAAGAGGGTTTTAAAATTCTAAAACTCATTCTTTTCCTCTCTTATATCCAAAAAAGCACTTCATCCTCTTGCAATATATGCTCTATCCTAAGGCCTCGTTTGGTAAAAGTTTTTGTGTCCCTATATTAATTGATTTTACTCCATCCTTTACCCCCATCAACTTAATCCAATTCAAGTGGAACATCAAATTCCCACCTCATGAAAGAACCTACAAATCCTATTCTTTTGATGTTCTTGCAATCACATGGTGGGACCCACCGGATAAAAAAGAAACATGTTTGAAAAAAAAGGAATAAGAAGATAATCTTATTGTTATTCCATTGACAAATGGGGCCTACGAGTTCACCAAGGAGAAGAAAATGAGGAATAAGAGCAAGGATATCAAACATTAGAAAATGAAAAAAAATTATCCCAAATTTTTATTAGAGAATAAGGTATGTAATTAGGATGAACTCTCATTCCAACTCAAAATTGGAATAGAAAATTTGAAATATTTGAATTCATTTTTTAGAATGAATGACCGCTGAATGAATGGATTGAACTTGTGATGGTGAATGATATTCGTTATGATTTGGATACCTAATTGTAACGTCTCGAATTAGTGTAATATGAACTTTAATCAAAAGGTTTAGATTAGAGGTAAACATGTAGTTGACTAAGTGCATGGATAAACCCTAAAAAATTGGAGAGAAATTCATCTAATTCAGGGATGAACCGATGATTTCATGGGTTGGGCATAATGTCATGGGTCAAACCAATCGCCACATGACTTTTTGAGTTATGGCATCGTTTCACAACATAAAGTCACGAGCTGCGAAATGAATGATTTGGGTTTTCTAAACCACTCATTGCAAGTATATACCGTGACATGAGTTGTGTCAATAAAAAATTAACGCGAGCCCTACTAATTACCTAAGTACCCCAAGTGTTATGATCCATGAGAATGGAACTAGATGTTGCAAACTCGTTGATTACTTCATGAAATTGTAGTAAATAATTGTGATTGTTAAGAACTTATGCCTCACATTGATTATATCGTAACAAAGAGATTATGAATTACGAAATTGAAATTGTGAAATATGAGAGGTCATTTATCATGATGTTTGTTATTGTGAGATAACAAATCATGAAACTTCAAACAACAAAATGGAGCATACTAGTAGGGTCATGAGCTTGAGGTCATGACTTAAGATCATCGACCCGGGAATATAGTATTTCACTATCGTGACCTTATAATCATGCGCCATGAAATGTCAATATTTTCCCATCTAATGTTTATTGATATAACTATGTGATTCCATGTTCTTTACCCATGATTAAATGGTCACATATATAAAATGTTAGCTTCTTGTTTATTTAGTTATATATCTTGCCATGTATGATTTTATTAATGATGTCATAAGTATGATTGTGTTGTGACATATTTGATTAACATACCTAGATGCTGAATTGCATGTTAAGTCATAAAGTTAAAAGCAATATTTGTACCAAACGATGCATTCATTTTAAGCTTGATTAATAAAAAAATGAATTTATTATTATCGATTTCAAACGTGGGGTAAGGGAGCAAACTCTAGGTGTTTAAATGGGTGTAAGTGTGACTTGGTTTAGCTAGCCTAATGGCATCAAGAGTGAATCAAGCATTCAATCAGTGAAAAGAACTCATAAAAAATCAATTGATAACTTAATCAAGATAATGGAAATTGTGGTTAAAATAAATAAAAATGATTATGTTATGTTTATTGTTATGGACATTAAATGCTATGCAATTGATGTTTTAAACCACTAACCTTATGGATAATGGGCATTATAATTAAGTAACACAATGAAAATATATTATTATTGATAATGGGCATTATAATTAAGTAATGCAATGAAAATAGATTGTTATTGATTATGAAATGAAGTTATAGTAAGATAATGCAATGAAAATGAATTATGATTGATATGGAAATCACTTATTGGTTTATGAAGCGTAAATGATACTTTATTTAAGTGTATTTTTATGAATATGTCTTTTACATACAACTAATAAAAGGTTGACCTTCTTTTGATTACGTCGAAGTGAGTTATGCAGCGGCAAGCTCATGACAACGAGTTGCATATGATTATCGTCAAGTTTTTTTTTATCTTTGTGGTTATGGAGTCCTTTTTAATGAGTCATGTTATGGGCTACTAATTATTGATCTATATTTTATGGATTATTATGATTTTAACTCATATGTTATAGTATTGGGCTTCCTGGCATTATATTCATTTTTTATGTTTTAGTTTAACTTATGTTACTACGTCAAATTGAATAGGCCTTGTTTGATGTCATATCACTTGTTTCCACTACAATAAATATTTTGATGGGCAACTTTATTATTGAATTGTTCATCGATATTGGAGAGTGGCACCACTCGGAGTATCAACACATGAAGGATAAGAAGTCGACCAAATTTCTTAAGCTGCAGCAAGGTAGCAAGAGGTTAATGGAGTATTACACAAAATTCATCGAACTCGAGAGGTATTATGACCTAGTGAAGAAAGAAAGGATAAGGGTATAATTTTAAGGGTTGAAAATGAGTGTTGCGGAGCACCTAAGGACATACAACATGCATGCCATTGACCTACTACAAACCTTGATAGGGTGTTTGAAGCTCAAACGAAAATCAAATTCAAGTCGTCGAAGAAAGAAATTGAACAATAAAAAGGAAGATGAAAAATAAAATCTCATAAGCCTCCCCAGACTGAGGGGGAAAGGAAGATGAAAAACAAAGCCTCATATGCTCACATTGCGGGAGACTCCATAGTAGATAATGTGACTTGAAAATTGCAGCCTATTTGAAATGTGGAAAAATGAGGCACTTTGCTATAGATTGTAAAAAACAATTGTCATGACAATTTATATAAGAAAATAAAGCTAGTGGTGGAACCATTAAGGGGAAGGGGCATATGATTGAAAACTTTTTGACATGAAGGCTTAATGATAGGCAAGACCCATGTAAATCCACATGAATCATGCTTACGAGAGATCATTGTATTGTGGAAAGGGGGATTATAGAAGTTGTTTTAAGTATAAGAGTGCACAACCAAAGTATGATGGTTCTAAAATGCTAAGAGAGTTTAAAGAACTATAATTGGAGGGTGTGTTACACTTGCTGGATAGATTTTGTGATTAATAAAATTCAAGAACAATTTTTTCTTTAAAGCAATAGAAATTATTGCCCCTGAAGTAAAAAGTCAAGAAGTTGGAGGTAATTCATCCATAGGAGTTAAAGAAGGTAAGATTCAATGTTGAATATTACATCTTAGCATTCCCTTTATTTTTTTCCTAAAATACGTATAACTTCCGTTGTGTTGAGATGACTTTGAAGATCAATATGAAGCTCTTACATTCTATATTTTTGGGAAATGGACATTTTAGGTTACATGTTGAATCCAACAAGTTCGAGGAGAGAGATCAATTAATCAACAATAATAACAAAATCATAACATGAATATTGAAAGATCAAGTGAAAATTAATTGAATACATTAATATCACTATATTACATACACTAAGAACATATACATGTCTAATAAAAAAAAGTCAAAATGCACATGAAGTCTAAAGTCATAAGAACCTAGAAAGTTCTTATCATGTCCTTTATAACTATGAAACCTAAAATGATGATTTCATCAAACTCGTATTCTATTTTACATTAATAGATATTTTCACCAATGGCTTTCGTAATGAAATGGATGATCATACTTATTTCATTCTAACGATATTTTATCTTCTGTGGCATCTGCTAATTAGCATGTATGCAAATAAATAAAGTATATGATTCAAATTTATTTTCCCTTTTATAGGATCTATATGTGTAATTTTATTTTTTTCATATTTTGTTAATAAAAATAATTCATTTGTGTTCTCTTTCACCATGCCTATGCCATATTTAGAGTTAATTCCATCTCATTCTAAGTGTGTATATAATACACATATGTGTGTGAAATATATTTAATCTTAGACTCTTTTTCTTCTTATGAAAATACCTTTTGTGTCATAAATAGAGCATGGGCTTATTCTATTTTTCATCCAAAGGTTATAAATATAGCTTGATATTGCAATAAAATGAGTTGAAGATATGAAAAGTGATTAATATTATCATTACAGTCCAAATGTTAAAGGAAATACTGTAATATTCATGATCTAATCCATATTGGATTCTAGATTATATGGCTATAATCAATTGAATATATGTGGTGTAGTAATATGTTGTCATGTCACGTAGTGATATAATAATTTATAAAATTTAATTAAAGTACTAAAGTATGATTAATAATCATATTATGATAAATCATATTCTCTTATGGTTAACTATGCATGTGATTTGTTAAGATTGAATTTAAGTCTACTGGACCAATCAAATGTCGGCAAGTGGCATATGAAAATATATGTGTGCGACAAAAATTAATATATAAATATGTGAATAAATTACATGGATTATATTATACTACTTAATATCAATTAGGGATGAAATTAATGATATTAAATGTTAAATTTTAATTGGATAAGAATTTTAACTCTTGACATGCAAGCCAGCAAGCTAGCAGCTTGCCACCTCATGCTTAGACTATTTGTACAACCGACCTATTGAGGTGATAAAAATTTGAAAAAATTCGTTAGTCTTATCCTTATCTCTAGAAAACACACAAAAAATTGCAGACCACGACTCCTTTCATGGACGTTGAAGGAAATTTGAGAAGGAAGATCATTAAAGGTGAATATTCTAACCCTAGACTGATGGTGTTCTTCCTAAGATTTTCTTTCGTATCAATTCATCCTTAAAAATTATGAAATTTAACATGTAGAATAATATCCGAGTCTAGTTTACATGAGATTTGGAATCATGTTAATAAGAGTTATGAAACGAAAGTTATGCCATCAGGATTAAGGTACTAATGTGACCCATGAATAGCTCAAGGTCCTAATCCGACTGGACATCATAGTCCATATCTTTTTTTTTCTTGAACTAAAAGTGTCCATATCTAATAAAGATTGTGTCTTGCATACAGTTAAGTTTGCATTCTCTATTTAGTTCTATTTATGAAACATTGAGTGAGAAACATAATCATAGCACAATAAGGCAATCATCATTTTTATCTAAATAATGAATTAGTCAAATATTAGGGTCTATTTAGTTTAGTTGATATGAAATAACTGATAAGTTGAGGTGCTGAAAAGAAATTTAATAGGTGAAGCTAATTTAAACAAAAAGCTATTATATGTTTGATAATAAAAGAACCTATAATTATTTTTTCAGTCAAATGACAAGAAAATTCTTAATATTATAATAGAAGAAAGATGCGAAGAAAAATCATATTCTAAGGGTAAGATAGTATATTCATTAATCAAACTAATCAATGTTTTTTTCTTTCACAAAATAAGTTGGGTCCTTTAGTTTTTATTATGACTTATAAGCAGATAAAATAAATGCTTATCAACTATCTTTTTTAATTACCAAATATGAAGAAAACTTAAAAATTATTTATAAATCATTTCGAGTGACTTATAAGTTTAGGCAATGAATATCAAGTGTATTCTAATAGTCTCACATGGACAATACAAAAATGACAATGAGTTACCCCTTTATCTAACAAAACATATTTTAGATATAAGTGAACCAAAGACTCAAAGAAAATAATACCTTAATGGATTAAATGTATTACAAAGTGCTATCAAACACACGTAATGAGAATGTTGAGGCCTCAAGAAGGAAAGAATATAATAGTTCAAGGTTTAACTAGTAAGAGTACCAATAAAAAATCTCTTGTGAACAAAATATAGAGACGATCACATGGACCTAGAGGTAGTTAATCCTTTCACTTATTAAGATAATTTCAAATTCATGCAGACTAAGAACACAAATATTAGAATATCTTGAACATCAATGAGTATAGATCGAAAAAAAGGACAAATATCATTGCATGATCCAAGATTAATATTAGTTTTGGACATATATATTATTAGAAATAACTTGGCATCCAACCCAATCCTATTTTCTGGGAATATTTTCTGTTATATATTTGGGTCACAACTCGATCTAATTGTAGAAAAATCTGACTTATCGAATGGGTGTCAGTTCAAAAAATTTATATTCACTCCCAACCCAATTATTTATATTATAATATAAAATATAATGTATTAAATATGTATTTTTATATATTACATTATAACTTTTTCTTTAAATATATGATGTATACAATAAACCTATTGATAATAAGTAATAAAAATACTTTAAATTGAAGATAACTAATATTTATATATATAGTTTATTTGAAATGTTTTTATATAAAATTAAATTAAATCAGGACAATATATGATCTTAATCGGAAATAGTTCTAGACCAAGTTTAAAATCTTGAGATCCGGCCAAAATTCAGCTGGGACTAGAGTGGGGCGACCCAATCATGAAATTGTTTGTGAAAACCCCTATAAATATTTGAGCAAATATATAAACTAAAACCAAGAACCGAAGTATTAATGATCATTAGAAAGTATTTATCCACGTTAGAATGACCTAATTGAGTCTTTCATACTTCATTCATATTGACAAGAAAGAGCTCTTTTCATTTAGAGAACTCACTTATTGGTATTATCTCGTGATGTTTTAGTATTATGTCGTGATCTTTCTTGTCCTCAAACTCTTTTTTAAATAAATGGTTCTCAAATTTTAATTATTTTACACATTTTATCCTTTATCGATTCAAATAAAATTTTCTTTGAATTATTCACTATACATTCATCTAGATAATATATATTATTATACTTATAAAGATCACTTAAAGCATCAATAGGTGGGGTCGGCACGTTGAAGCATCATGATTAAAAATAATTCACATCGAAAAATTTTATAATTGTCAAAATTATAGAGTATTCATAATTTTATTATAATTAATTGCGATTCACTTATTAAAAATTAATTGGAGGAGAAATACTTCGAATGAGCATATATATAGTCGGAAAAAATTGTTGTAACCAGTAAAAGGATAATCGCACAAAAATGATGGAGGTAATCGCGAAAAAAAATCGAGTACAAGAACAAAATTAGAGGATCATAATTGCAAATTATCCTAATAATATTACTACTGCTAATATCAATATTATTATTACAAATATACATAAGAAAGCAACTTTATTCTAAATTTATTAAAAGTTAAATGGTCAATTTTATCAAATACAAATAGGTCAATCAATTGGTCTCATCTTTTGGAGAAAAAAAGTGGTACAATTACTTGTATTTATTCACGATCAATTATTATCAATTCTACTTATTATTAACTTCCGCCACTTGTTAATAAGTGCATTCTAAGTACCAGGAAAAGCGCACACGATGGTAAAAGTATTTTTTTTTAGGGTACATGGTGAAAGTATATAATGATGGACATCGGCAGAGAACTCAAAATGGCTGCCAATAGCAAAATGACTACTAGCTACTTCAACTGAACAAGAGAAGGATAGCTAGCAATTCATTTGTAAAGCTAATATGCAAACTGGGATGAAATCCCAGAAAAAAAAAAGAACAACACAAAAGTGAAATCATTGCATGAATTTGATATATATATACACATAAATTTACTACTGACGTTCTTTTGCTAAATACTGATAAATCGTTGCATTTTTTTTTTGTTTAATTTTTGGGGAATTTCAGCAATTCTCAGACCTTTCGTAATTTGGTGGTAGGGATGGGCACCTCTCGTTCATGTGAGGGTATAGCTGCATGGTGTTATAACCTGGCAATTCCATCCGATATTTGCCCTTAATTTGGCAGAAAGGAAGTTTCACATTATCATCTTTGTTGCACCAACTTGGCAGACGACTTGTCTCATTTTCAAAGAAATTGAGGATATAGGCATCCTTTATCTGCACATCGTAGAGAGCATGGTGCAGTCAGATTTCTCCATACTTTAAAGAATGGAAGGCCTTCACCAGAAAAAAAAAACATCAAAGACTGGCACCTCAAAAACTTCATCTAATTAGGGGACACATGGTTAGGAGCAAGCCAACCGGTAATTTAACTTAAGGACAATGTCATTGTGAAGGCAAGCTAACTACCAGGAAATAACTCTGATTGATTCATTGGAAGATGATCAAGAGCAAAGCCCATAAATAAACAAAGAAAACATGTGGGTTTAAATGGTGAATAGGAAATTCCTCAATGGCGATCACAAACTTACAGTGAATTCAGTAACTTGTATAGAGCTGGCGAATGGATCAAAAAGCCCTGCTGCCTTGTACAATTCAAGAACAAAGGCAATGCATGAGGCCGATATACCGTCAGTATAGATCCAATCATCTTGTTCCGGTATTGTCAACAACCTGTCAAAAGATGTTCCTCGCTTCTCTGCTTCCACTATAATGTTTGACAGATCAAGACCCTGTGGCCAGTCAGATTTAGAAACCTTCATTAATAGCCTAAAATGCAAAAGGTAAATCATCATTTCTTAAATAAAAAAACTGCTAAGAAAAGAAGAAGGCAGAAGGATTGGAAATTGCAGAACTAACCCTTTATTTATCAGAATACAGTATATAATCCATCAGATATTCTATATAGGAGTTAGGCTTAGTAATGAGTTCACAATATTTCTTTTTCCAAGCTGCAAAGAACAAGTGCATAAAAAAGTTCATCTATCTCCAAAGAAATGAAATTCAAGAATTCTTACTATTCAAACTCTTACAAATTTTAAATTACATTTCCCAATATATGGTAACATGAACATATATACAAAACCTAAAAATACAACTATCCTTAATCTACTTTTTAATAAAATAACCAGTTAAGTCATTAAGTCTACAGACTACATAGTGCTATATAATTTCCTCTCAAATTGCTTTTTAAATTTTCTGTACCATAACAAAATACCATAAGAATCATATATCCACTTGTCCAAATATTGTTATACAGTCCCACACAATTAAAGATAAACAGCTTTGAGTCCGTATCAATTATCTATGCTTTTATGCTTTACATTCCGTTAACAATTTGGTGCATAAATTTGACACTAGAGAAATTGATTTACCATACAGGTAGGGAAGGAAAAAAGAAAATGGTACAATTATCTTGTATATTGCATTTTACATTTGAAGACTGCCTGAGGACAAAAAATGAGGAGCTCTTTTAAACAACGGAGGAGTTGAATTTCAGAAAAATGTGGCAAAAGAACTAGATACTGAAAAATTTCACGTGTCAATAATGACAAACCTCAGTTCCTAGTCGTTTATTAAGGGCTTCATTCCACAGGTTAGCAGCGTAGTCTGGCTGCAGTTTAGTCCACACGGTCATAAAACAAGCAACCTATAGAGACACAAAGAAAAGTTAACACTGATGTCGGAACTAGCAACTGATATCAGCTAATTTAACAGCCCAAAAGTTGCACTTTAAGTGAACATACATAGAGATAGTATTGCATTTTCAATAATTGGACTAGAACAGATGGCATCAAGGTGAAAGGATGTTACAACAAAGGATAAAATCATCAAGGACCGAGGCATGTCAAATGTGTAAGATGAACTGGAAGCAGGAAGTTAAACATAAATTATAGTCCAATCTTTACTGGTTGCCCCTTAAGATGGACAATTGACTAATCAAATAAATAGCAATCCATAAATGGCAGAACATAATGATGATTCTTCAGTATCCTGAGTCAAAGAACGTTATAAATGGAGGATAAAATCATCATGAACTGACACATGTCAAATCTGTAAGAAGAACTGGAAACAGAAAGTTAAACATTAATCATAGTCCAACAATTTTTACAGGCTCCTCCTTTAAGATGGACAAGTGACTAGTCAAGCCAATGCAATCCATAAATGGCAGAATATATATGATAATTGTTCAGTATCCTGAGACTTTTGAATCAATAAAAGAATACAAGAAACAGACATATGCCTAAAGAACTGAGATAAGAAAAAGAAGTCCAATATCATTACCATATGTGCATCCAATGGCTCAGGGTAGTTCCCTCTTACAGTATCTATCCAACTGAAAATCATGTTATGATAGCCATAAGGTTTCCCCATCATGCTTGTGGCATACTCCCAGGCCGCGGTGTTATTGAACTTGGCTCGAATATCTGGATGCAGAGGAAGGACTGCAATATGAGGATTCGCGTCATCTTTTGTCAGCTCAAATTCCCACCACTCCTCCCATGGCACAATGGCAATTATATCTTCTCCCTAGGATAAGAAGTAATTTACTTTGATGAGTAACAGGTGCCTCACAGCAACTCTAGTAGAAGAAAAAGAAACTGAAACATCGAAATCTGAAGAAAATTAAAAAAAATCATAAATTAGTAAAGTCAATGTAGGATAATAGCATCCTAGCTAATAAGAACTTTGGTGAGAACATAATAAATGGTGTGTTCTGCAATCTACTAGACTTTTCTTTTCAAGGGGGATATTTCCTCTATGTCCTACATTAAGCCATAGCTTCCTTTGTAGAAGGTGAAATAGAAAAAGAGAACTACAACTAGGAGGAGCAACTAATAGAATTTAATATAGGAACAAGCACTAAAGCCAAAGTGATGCAAAAACTTAAAACTTCCTGCTAAAGAATGCTAAGATGTATTTGGACACTACTATCATTCTTTTCTTTTTTTTGAGAAAGCTACCGCCAATTCGGTAATAGAATAACTAATATTTGAGATAATTTCATTTACAAAAATCATTCACCAACAAGATTATTTATAACACTAAAAAGGCCTTGATTTAATGGCTGATGACTTTAGAGTAAGTTCGATTTTGCATAGATAAAATGAAGAGTGACACGTTTCAAAAAATGAAGCGTGACACATTTTGTTTAGTAACGGATCTAACCTTCTCATTCTCATAGCCAGATTCTCCAACCCAAAGTTTACCTTCTGAATCCTTCAGGAAAACTGCACTATGACCAGCATAAGATCCAGTGACCCACTTTTCCAAAGTCTCAAAACCACCCCAACGACCACGGATTTTTGATATAGCCAAAAAGTCTCCTGAATGAATATCATCAATATTGATACTTGATATCCATGGTTGTGGACGCTCCTCAAATGTGGCACCCATATGCTTTTTCAGAAAAGCAAGATTTGAGTTTTCACCCCATCCATTATTTACAAATAAAGGGAAAACATCCCAGAGAGCACGAAGAGTACCAATCATTCCAGACTCCATTAGGAAAATTGATACTCCTTTATGTTTCACCTGTCTCCATTCACAAAAAAAATGTTTGAACAAACATACCACAAGAATCAGAAAATTCTGCATCTATTATTATTGTACAGGAAACAGAAACTTACATATTCATATTCAGCTTCTCCCTCCCATTCTTTAAATTCAAGAGTATGTTCCCTTGATAAGAAGTAGTAATCCCAGGTTACCCGGTAAGGAGTGGCAAAGATATAAAGATCCATGCATGTCCAACTATGAGCTTTGTTAACCTGAATATAACAAATAAAACAGAATATTCAGAAAGGATTAGTACACTCTTGCTTTGTAAGTTATCTCAGCTTGACATCGTAATTCACCCAAAAATCTGAAATGTACACTAATCGAGAAAAAGCACCAAAAGAATGCTACCCTGAGACTCAACTAGGGATGGCAAAAATCTCCATACTTCGGATATTCCATGTTAGATAATTAAATATTATCAAAAAGTAGTTAAATATTCATTAACACATCTCATTATTAACAAAGAAAACAAATAGAAGTTTCATATATCTAAATGTTCTCACGTAACTAATAAAAAAATTAATTACTTTGTTTTCGGGGATTGAGAACTCCGCCTATATTTTATAGCCGGTCCCAAGCCCAGATAAAGGAGGAGGGTTGTGTTAGGCCCCGACAGCCAGCATAAAATCATGTCGAATCTTATGAACATGGATCAACGAATATATTGTGTTAATGCTAGGTCGTTACCCGTAAGTAACGCGCTGTACAGCTCGGGTACAGTGATAAGAGAGCAAGAGTCGCTGCATCCTCGCCTGAATGCAGTGTTAAATGAGCAAGGGCTACCGCACTCTAATGGACGGAGGCGGTTAAAGAAGCTAGTTCATGAGACTAAGATTAGATTAGGTTCTTGGAATATTGGGACGTTGAATGGGAAGCGCCTCGAGGTGGCACAAGTAATGGACCAGCGTAAGATTAGTATCTTATGCTTGCAAGAAACTAGATGGGTAGGAGAGGGAAGTAAAGTGATTAGGTTAAATGGTTCCAAACTTTGGTACACAGGTAAGGTAAATGGAAGGAATGGTGTTGGTATTATCGCGGATGCAGAATGGAGGAAGAATGTTGTGGAAGTTAAAAGAATTGAGGATCGAATCATATCCGTGAAAGTAATTGTTGGAAAGGAGACCATGAACATTATTAGTGCATATGCACCCCAAGTAGGAGCAGAATCACATCTCAAGGAGAAGTTTTGGGCAGATATGGAGGGTTTGATTGAAAGTATACCAACAACCGAGAAAGTTTATATTGGGGGAGACCTTAATGGACATGTTGGTAAAGAGGCAGGACCACATGCAAGGGTTCATGGTGGTTTTGGTTTTGGGGAGTTGAATGAGGAAGGACAAACTATTATTGATTTTTCTTTAGCATACGACCTTAAGATTATCAACACTTGTTTTAGGAAGAGAGAGGAACATTTAATCACATACAAAAGTGGAACTCATAGGTCTCAAATCGATTTTTTCTTGACAAGAAATACTGATAAAAGACGTTGTACTAATTGCAAAGTAATTCCTGGGCATGGGGTGACTACACAACATAGATTGTTAGTTCTTGATATGCAGATGAAATGTATAAAACCAAAATCTCGAACAGTTTTTTATCGAAAGATCAAGTGGTGGCAGTTAAAGGGGGAGAAGCGAGAGACTTTTAGAAGTAAGTTATTAGAGGAAAGTGTGTGGGAGTTAGAAGGAGATGCTAGTATCATGTGGGAGAATGTGGCAAAAAAGGTTGAAATGGTTGCTAAAGCTATTTTAGGAGAATCAAAAAGTTTTGGACCACGAGATAAGGAGACTTGGTGGTGGAATGAGGAGGTCCAAAAAAAGGTGCGTAATAAGAAGAATTGTTTCAAGGCGATACACTTGGACAATAATTCTGATAATTGGGAAAAGTATCGTTTGGCGAAAAAGGAGGCTAAGAAGGCAGTTAGTGATGCTCGTGCTAAAGCATATGAGGGGTTTTATAAGGAGTTAGGGACAAAGGCTGGTGAACAAAGGATTTACAAGATTGCAAGGAATAAATTGGAGTCGAGAGATTTGGATCAAGTAAGATGCATAAAAAATGAAGTTGGCAAGGTTTTAGTTACTGAATGAGATATTAAGAACAGATGGGAAGAGTATTTCTATAAGCTATTTAATGATGGATGTGAAGGTTCCCGTTATGATTTGGAGGACTTGACAATTAGCGAATGTGAGCTTGATAGGTCATTTTATCGTAGAATTAGAGTCTCGGAGGTTAGCGAAGCTCTTAAGAAAATGGAGAATGGTAAAGCCGTTGGACCGGATGGTATACCGATTGAAATTTGGAAATGTTTAGAAGAAAAATGTGTGTTGTGGTTATGTAAACTATTTAATGAGATTTTACGAACGAAAAAGATGCCTGATGATTGGAGATTAAGTACATTAGTTCCTATTTACAAAAATAAAGGGGATATTCAGAATTGTGCAAATTATAGAGGGATTAAACTTATGAGTCACACAATGAAATTATGGGAAAAAGTGATTGAGCATAGATTGAGAATGGAGACTAGTATTTCTGAGAGACAATTTGGGTTCATGTCAGGAAGATCCACTACAGAGGCGATTTATTTACTAAGGGGGATGATGGAGAAGTATCGAAGTAGGAGAAGAGACTTACATATGATTTTCATTGACTTAGAGAAGGCGTATGATCGAGTACCAAGGGATGTACTTTGGAAAGCTTTGCAAAAGAAGAGGGTGAGTGTTGCCTACATTAAGGTAATACAAGATATGTACGATGGGGCATTGACTAGGGTTAGGACACCCAGAGGTGAGACAAATGAATTTCCTATAGGAATTGGCCTACATCAAGGATCAACTTTAAGCCCGTATCTATTTAACTTAGTTATCGATGCTATAACCGAGAGTATCACAGAGGAGTTACCTAAGTGCATGCTATTTGCGGATGATATAGTACTTTTAGCGGATTCAAGAGAAGAGATTAATACAAAATTGGAAATATGGAGAAATACGTTAGAGTCAAAGGGTTTTCGTTTAAGTAGGAATAAAACAGAATATATGCATAGCAATTTCACAAATAAACAACTTAGAGACGATTTGAAAGTTAGGCTAGGGGAGGATATAATTCCTCAAGTGACAAAGTTTAAATATTTAAGATCAATTGTAAGACAAGATTGTGAGATTGATGACGATGTTAATCATAGAATTCAAGCTGGTTGGTGTAAGTGGAGGAAAGCCACTGGAGTTCTTTGTGATAGAAAAGTACCCAATAAAGTTAAAGGAAAATTCTATCGTACTGCTATAAGACCAGCAGTGTTATATGGTAGTGAATGTTGGGCTATGAAGGGACAACATGAACGTAAAGTGGGAGTAGCCGAAATGAGGATGTTGAGATGGATGTGTGGTCATACAAGATTAGATAAGATTAGGAATGACCATATACGTGAACGAGTCGGAGTGGCTCCTATTAGTGAGAAAATGGTAGAGAATCGTTTGAGATGGTTTGGTCATGTTCAGAGAAGACCATTAGATGCGCCAGTAAGAAGAGTAGATCAAATAATCTGGAGTCCAATTAAAAGAGGGAGAGGGAGGCCAAGGCGGACACTTGGCGAACTAATAGAGCAGGATCTATTGGTGAATAATATACCGAAAGATTTGGTTATGCGTCGTATGATCCATGTAGCCGACCCTACCTAGTGGGATAAGACTTTGTTGTTGTTGTTGTTGTTTTCGGGGATTGAGACCCACAGCCCACAGGGATCCGGGGCCTGCAGGGACCAGGGGGTTGGGAACACCTTGCCCCTACCTTGGGGATCAAGTCGGGGCAGGCGATGTGCCAAGATGGGGCCAGGGAATGTACTCCCTGCCTCTGGTGCCATCCCTAGACTCAACCAAGAACTCAAGTGGTGAGAAGCAAAGCAAAATTAAAAGAAAAATGAAACTTCATTTGCACCAGAAAAAGAAGAAATGAAAGTTAAAATGTATCGATGCAATAATTTAACCCCCTGATCCACCAAAAATCAATGTCCCTGAAGAATCTTGGTCCGGCACATGCTTGTTCTATGAGGATTGTAAGACATTTTCTACCAGAGTCAAATTCTCTGGGAGGCAATGATTTTTCATTTTAGGTCAAATTAACAATTATGTTTGCATCATAAAGCTGAATGATATTGCCCAGCCTTAGAAAAGAACACTAACTATCATCCAAAATATCTGCAATCAATAATATAGAGATGATAGTGAAAAGAAAAACCTACATAGAACAAATTTATATATTACCCAAATTCAATATTTAGGCATTCATGAACCGCAATATGGGCAGTTCGGACTAGAATAGGCGTCAATAGAACCAAAACAATGTTGTCAAGCCTTAAACAACAATCCAATAAGAATATGTCTCTCCACATAAATACTGGAGTCATTAGCAATCAGTTCCTGCTCTTCTATTTTAACATGCATCGTAATTTACAAGTTACTCAAGATTTACCTTGAATCCAAAAAATGAAAACCCTGTTTTAGACCAAAAAACATCTCCCACAAAGTTGGTTTCGTCAATGATCTTTGTTCTTTGTCCATTAATCCCGTCACGACATACGATAAACAACCCAAACCAGTAAAAATCTATCCCTAATAAATATCAAATAGAATCGACAGACAAACTACGCAAGCGCTAAACACTTCTACACCTCCCAGTCTGAACCAGAAAAAAATGATACTTTTAAAAAGAACTTTCTTTTTTTCATTTTCAGGACCTTGATATGGAGGGTACCACCCCCAAATGCCGACCCAGACTTGTTGTGGAACTCCATCCAGGCGGCGTTCTTGTAGAAGCAGGCGCCTTTCCACTCCACGGAATCTCCGGTGGGGGTTGCGGTTCCGACGAAGGTCGGAAGAAGGTCGACGGCGTTGCGGAGCGATCGGAGGACGGGCCACGCAGTGCGCGCCGGCAGAAGGGGCAGCAGGTCGGCCGGGTGGAACGGCAAAGTCCAGGAGGAAGGTGAGAGTAAGGCATCGACAGCGTTACGGGCAGGCCAACGGTGAGGGAGAGAAGAAGGCGAAAAGAAGAGCAGTGAGGAGAAGAGGAGAAGAAGGACGAGAGGGAGAGAGAAGAGTTTGAGAGCCGAAGGCTTCATCTTTGATGGTGGTGAAGAGGACGACTCAGTAACGGAGTCCTAACATGGCCACTAAGTGTCCGAATATAAACAATTTGGCAAAAAAAATAGCTAAAATAAGCAAAAAATGGCACATAATATTATTGAGTGGTGGTGAAAAGGGCCGCAAGGTAACGGAATTATAACTTGTAAAGAAATAACGATTTATATGTTACTTAGAAATAAGATAAAACAATTTTAAGCAGGAAAAAACGTAAAATTTGCTATTTATCAGATAAAAAAAGCTATACGTGTACTTAGTTTACGCCACTATTTGTTCCTTTTGTAAAATTAATTTTATGGAAAGCAACATTATATTTTGTAATTAAGATGTCTGCTTCAGTTACTTATGACACGTCCAGTGGGATCTCAGTGCACTTATTGGATCTGATGTAGTTGGAGCAGTAGAATGGTGTTTCTCTTTTCATGGTTCTACCCCGAATCGCAATACGATCGAGGGGTCTTGTATATACACAGTACATTTTTTGAAATGGTTAAGGATATATATAACCGTTTATATATTCGGGGTAGAACCGTTTATATTATCATGTAAATCTTGATAATATATTGCATGACATGATGATTGGACGAGTGTTTGATCACAGCCCGAACTCAACTGTGAACTTGGCATGAAAGGATGAGGAATGCATGCATGCATGCTTTACCAAAATTTCAGAATTTTTCAATGGTAAATTATCTCTCTGTCCAGTTAATTATTAAATTATTGGTTTTTTCTAATAGTTTGAAAATTATAGATTTTATGCTATTATTAGTCGTTAACTTAGACAAACTGATTGATTTGTATTTAAAATTGTTGAAGTGAAAGCTCTTTCCGTCGGATCATTTATGTGGGATGAATGAAAAAAAAAGTGTGTATTGTGCAACGTTTAATTCTTGTATTTCTTTCTCACTGGTAATTTACAAATATTATTATAATGGTCTAGAAACTTATATTTTCGACGAAATGAACGTTCATTTGGGCGTGCAAGTATCCTCAGAAAGTTGCGTGGACTAAAAGTATATTCTTGCAACAACTTCCAAGCTTCAACTCTAAACACCCTTTTAATATCGAAAACAAACAAAACATATCTTTAATTGTCATGAAAATCACTAAAGAGTAAACACGTTGTCACTTTGAACTCTATTAACTATATATGTGTGTGTGTACATAGAAAGATAAATTGTAAGTATCAACTTTCACACTATATTAAAAACTAATTATAGTCATCAAATTTTAAATATATAATTGCGATTTGTATCATTCATGAATTATATATATAACTTTTCCTATAAGGAATTGCACCATTCATGAATCATAAATATAAATTTAATATTCAATTATAAAAATTTACTTTCATCAATAAATAAGATGCGGAGAAAAAAATTATTTTGCACACGAACAATTTTTTTATTCGCAACTTATTTTATACATTATTATTATACTACAAATTTATATATTAACGAAGAAAATATATATAGTAACAAAAGAGAAATTATTGAGAGTAGCTAATTAGAATAAACATTTTTTCAAATAAAAACAATTATGCTATTTGGTCTTTTTAGATAACCATGTAAATTTTTTTCATTTTCTATTTATTGGATAAAAAATTAGTTTCTCGGTAAAGATATTTATGTTCAGCTCCTATAACATTGGAAACGTTGTTAATTTCCTATTCTTGATTTTACATTGCGTATGTGCATTCGTGGTATCAATAAAAGCACGAAAGAGAACAACGTTGTTCAATTGCGTTACGGAACGACTTGTTTGGCTAACTAAGGTTTTGGTTGGTCCATGCATGCCACTAAGAAATTGGCAGCGCGTATCGCACACAAAATAATTCTATTTTTATTATAAAAAATATATAATTTCCTATTATAAAATAGAAAATAATTTATTTATATAATTTTTATTATTTAACAATCTTAAACAATTTGTATAAAATAATTTATTGATATTGGTCTGATCAAACGAATTGGATTATCATTGTATTTTGATATTCGTTCCAAAAAATTTTAGGATTACGCGCTCATGTCTTCTTTTTCCTTCATAAATATTGTAACAATTTAAATCTCATCGTAAAGTTTTTTTTTAACTTTTTTTTAGTATCTGAACTAATTAAAAATTAGTACCGAATACTACCGAAAAAAATTAGTACCGAATATTCGCAAAATGAATTAGCTCAAGCTTCTCTTTGTTAATTTGTCAAATAGCTTTAGCGCTTGGTTCCCTTGATGTGGAGAGTTCCTCCGCCGAATGGCGTGCGGCTCCTGTTGTGCAGCTTCACCCACGCCTTGTTCTGATAGAAGCAAGCTCCCTTCCACTCCAGCGGCGAATCCGACGAGGAGGAAGACGGCGACGCCATTCCCACGAAGGAGGGGAGGAGGTCTTCGGGCTTCCGGAGGGACTTGAGGATCGGCCACGAAGCAGCATTCTTTGGGAGGAGGGGGAGGAGATCCTTCCAAAGGGCGCCAGGAAGAGTTATGGTGGTGCAGGCAAAGACGAGGAGTACGACGAGTGCAGTCAGCAGCAGAGGAAGAAGGGACAGGAGCTTCGCATGCTTGGTATTCATGGTTGGTTGCAAAGATCAGCACTTTGGAAATAGGGAAGGAAGGAAGGAGAAATATGAACCGAGAGCTGGTAAATTAATTATTAAGCAGTTTTTCTCTTTTTTTGTTCTTCTTTATTGGCTGCCACTCTCAATCATATAAAAAGTTGCTATCATTTGTTATATTTTATTTTTATTAGGATGCTATAATTTTTTGTTTGCTATTTAGAGAGAGAGAGAGAGGCATCTGAAAGTAGATGCTTTGGAATATGACTTCAGAAGGAATCCTAGATGCATTCATCTCATGGAGAGGGATACATCAACTTTGGTTTGTGTTTTTTTGTAAGAAGCCCCAATCTTCTCATTCTTGACTCGAGTGTGATGGATCTAATGATCCAAATACACCTTTTTAGTACAAATGGTTTATTGATCGTGAAAAGAATTTGTCAACCCAAATAAATTATTTATATAAGTTGTTACCTGTAACTTATTCTCAGAAGTAATTAGGAACGAGCTTTTGGTTGCTACGATCCAACGGATTCATGCACTTGTAACTTGCTTGCTACGGTGCATTCATAATTATATCTAGAAAAACATATTAAACTTATACCCTTCATAAAGATATAAGATCATCAACAGCATTTATTGCCCTCTGCCATTTTCTGGAAGAAGTGCCATTGCATCGAAAAGAGAAAGGAAGAAGTTGGACTGATTGTTTATCAACAAACATTGCACTTGTCTTATCTTCAAATTCCATACACTTGAAGGCAGAAGAGAACATTTCAAGCTCATAAGAAAACTGTCCAGGGCTAATTAAACTAATGCATGCAAATAACCAGATCAGCATAATTTCTTGATCATGCCCTCTAAGCATTATCAGCGTCAAGGAAGGGGTAGTCTGTGTATCCAACAACAGGGTCAGGGATGTAGAAGGTATCTCTATTGTGATTGTTCAATGGAGCATTCAGCTCGAATCTTCGAGGCAGGTCAGGATTGGCCAAGAACTTTCTACCATATGCCACCAGATCAGCATAGCCATTGGAGAGAGCTCCATTCCCTTCTTCCCTGTCATAGCCCCCAGCAACCAGGAATGTTCCCTTGAAAGCTTTCCTCATGGGGAGGAGGTTGTGAGGAACCTCCACTCTTTTGCTCAGCTGAATCATCCTTGGTTCCACCATGTGACAGTAGAGAATTCCATACTTGTTCAGTGCATTCGCCATGTAGAGGCCGAGGGCTAGCGGATCCGAGTCTCCTGATTGTTTGTCATTGGCATAAGGAGAGAGCTTTACCCCTACCCTGTCAGCTCCAACTTCATCGGCAACTGCTCCAACTACTTCGAGAGCGAACCTGCATCTGTTCTCCAAGCTCCCGCCGTACTTATCGACGCGATCGTTGACTTGGTCCTTCATGAATTGGTCGATCAGGTATCCATGAGCTCCATGAATTTCAACCCCATCAAAACCTGGTGAATACAATGAGAAATATATCAGTGTTTGTCATGTACCACATAAAAATGAACCATTCATGTGTCTAACTTCTTGTGCGTTTGGATAAATCGAGTTTGGTGCGAAGCTTCAAGCAATCTTTATTAACTTAAGAACTGATTGCAAAGAAAGAAATCAGGCAATTGTTTACCAGCTTGAATGGCGTTTCTAGCAGCAACTCTGAAATCATTGATGACCAGAGGAATCTCTTCTGTCTCCAACCTTCGTGGAGTCGAGAAATGGACTACATCGATGCCATTGCCACGCACTTGGGGAGCTGCTGCTCTATTGGTGGATGAGATGGGGGCCTGTCCATTAGGCTGTAATTCTGCACAAAGGAAAAAAAATAATCTTCCCAGCTGTAACTCGCAGCTAATTATCTACACTGATAGATTACACCATTGGCAGATTCCGGGTTAACGTAATGATGCAAATGCAGCTTTGTCAATTTGCCATACACAAAGTCGGTAAGTACAGAATATACTCTATCCAGAATCAAATTTGTCAACAAACAAAGCCACATTTCCTGTTAACATAACATACTTTCACATGTATCACATATTGGAATGTTTCAGACATTATTTTGATGTCTGTTTTTACCAGAGCTCATAGGTGTCATACGACGAGAGGAGCATACCGGAATTTGAAACCCTTCCGGCATGAAAGATCTGGCAGAAAATGATCCCATCCTTTTCATGAACTGCATTCACAATCGACCTCCACGCTTCAATCTGCTCCGTTGTCCAAATTCCAGGCATGTGAGGGTACCTTGAGCCCATAGAAGTATTTCTTTCAGATACAGCATCAGTTTCCACAAAACATGAAAAATCAAGAGAAGTTGCAATTCTCACGCTTGTGCAGTTTCGGAAACGCCTGTGGCCTCGGTGATCAGAAGTCCACCTTTGGTGGCACGTTGAGAGTAGTACAAAGCTGCGTGCTCCTGCGGGATGCTGCCGAAGGATCTCTGCCTTGTTAATGGTGGCAAAACTATTCTGAAAACAAACAGAGACACAAACACACTTCAGCCTATAGTCCAACATTAATTTAGACCAACTTAATATAGAAAAAAATCTGATTGCAAACTCCAACTAAGAAATGTATCATGATACATCAGAACATAATTGAGTAGTTGGGTTGGGACTGACCTGTGCTGCAGATCGAATCTACCCATCTTGTAAGGGGAGAGGAGAGGGATTGCAGCCATTTCTTCCTTGCTCATTCCAGGAAATGATGAAGAAACAATATGCATAGCATAACAGGAAAGTCAGAGGATATTAACTTGTAGCGAAAACAAAACAAAACAAAAAAAAAGAGATAAGATGGGAAGTCAAATAGATTAAACTAATGCCTGACAGGTCACGCATATTAAAATTATACAAGTTCTTTCAAATTGGAGGTTGGCACAGGTGAAAAAAACGTGGCCGTGACGTCTCGCAAATTTAGAAATGTTAATTTAATCATCATACTTTGTATGTAAGAGAAAGCTTAACTTGTAATTTGTAATGCGTATTATAAGGATTAATATTCATCCTTCGTGTTCGAAATCGTGCCAAGAAAGTATACAGGGGATATTATTCATTAATTAGAAACATAAATCATAACCAAGTCGTGAGTTAGGCTTATAATAGTTCATGAATATAAGAAATTGAAATCTTTCTAGACAAGTAAACTAGACACATTTTTTAAGCTGAAACTATTTTGCTTAATTTTTGCATTAAGTTTTTTTTACCGACTAATAATGGAGGAAAAAATCATTATTCCTAGGAAACTGGGATTAAAAACCCGAGAAATTGTTAATTATCGTTAGTATATATTGTTTCATTGTAGTTAGAGGTTAACTCAAGCCAAGCGGATGCCTAAATCTTGTAACCATGTTTGAGCTGTACATGTGAAGTTTTAGAGAATAATTGAATATTGTGCTAGGCACTGACCTCATTTCTTAAGAGAATTTATTTTCTTCCCTAAATTATGACTCATTTCTGCTTCAATTTCTAAGAGAATATTATCCACTTATCGTTAAATTTAACTTGCAAAAGTACGCATTTACCTTTATGCCATTCTCTAATTTAATTATATAAAAAATCTAAAATCAAATGAGACCCACCTCCATTTTATCTTTTCTTCAGTACCCTGTTTGACTTTTTATTGTAAAAACACAAAACAGTAAATGTATTTAGGCTTAACTGAAAGCAAGTGAAGTGAAAATAGGAGAAAAATGAAATTAACCTAAAAAAACATTTTAACTCTGCAGTTACTTCAAGTCTTCAATTATAGGAAAAATAATCGAGGACACGCATATCTTTGACAATATAATATATATATATTATATATATCATCTGGTTGCTTTGGTAGAACACAGCAAAAATGTTCAAAAATTAGTCGGCGGAACACACATCCAATACTGTGCATTCGCTTTCCTAGTTTTAACATTGACTTAGAAATACAAATGTACCATCAGAATGATCGTCCAACATCAATCTGGTAATTCGATACCTGGACAGAATCGGAAACTGCAGGATCTTGAACCAGTCGCTTCTACTCTGCTTTCGAAGCCATTTGGGTCCTGAGAAGCAAATACGAAGTGGATCAACATAGCAAGCAGAGAAACCTGAAAGGAGGAGGTGACTCGGAGCTGTTCAACTTCTCTTGAAGATGGCACAATCAATTCTGTGACGCTACTGGTCTCGAAAGTTTTCTCAGTATTAAGATTCTTGCCCAAACTTGATCCGACCACTTCCAATAGATTGGGAACTGGGAGAATGTAAAGATGTGAGGTTCTCATTTGAGCTGCTTCTACATTCCCCAATGTCTTCTTTTCCAGCATTTGTTCTCAAATAATAAGTAGCTTCATCAATCATCATCACATGTGGCTAACTGCAGAGTCAAAGCACAAGCACAAGATCAATAAAACTGGATCAAGTTTGCAAGGGAAAAAAAAGAAGAGAGAAATTACCAAGTATGACTCACGTTCACGACCATCAACATTTATCGCCAAACAACCTCCTTCTAGCACAAGAAGATATGCAGGAGGTGCAAATCATGCCTTGAATTTGTCACCTTCGTCAGCTGAAGGGTCCAAATAATTCTTCGCTTCCACTCCACATGAAAAAAAAAAATTACGTCCATGTCAACTTATGCGGTTATGCCTTGCTTTCCGACCAGAAAATTTATCAAAAAAAATCAATTACCTTGGACGTCATCTACCCCTAAGAAGACTTCATTTTCTTCGGCAACTCTAGCGGTTTCTACTCGGCCAGAGTGAATGGATGCCTTCTCATTTTTCTGTTTCTGTTCAGACATGAAAATTGTCATACAAAAAAGTGAAAAACACAATGTGTTTGTTCATTGAAGTGTGTGCCACAAACAAGACGTTGGCCAATTAGATTAAGTAGGAGCTCGGCTTCAAATATGGGTCGGAGTATTAAAATTGATGTGGTGATTAATTTTATTAAAATCTTAAGTTTTTGAAGAGCAATAATTTTATATTTGCAATACTTCTCCTCGTGTTTTTTTTTTAAATAAGAACTTAATGATGTTTTAACTAAAGACCTTTAGCTCCGATATTACGTTGAAATCGATATACTGATCAATTTTCTTGACGGCTTAAACTTTTAAAGAAATTATGCGTAGACCGTGTTCACTTCTCGGAACTTTATCATGGAAGCTATCCCTCTTATTTTTTTGATAGAAATGAGACTACTTACTCCCAAAATGGGGATAGCTTCTTCCAGTTTTGTGGGTGAAAACTTATCCCCAACTAAACATTACAATCTGCATCGTGCCATCAGTAATGAAGGGCAGATATTAGTGGCAAACCAATACTATTAGTAATTAACACAATAGCACCAGGTCGTCAGATATTGTTGCTAAGTGAAACTAAGGAGTAAATTTCAGTGATGGTCACTGATAAGCTCATCCAACTTTGTTTTGTAATTGAACGAACATCCAACTTTGTGAATCTTTCACTCACGGTCATCGCGACCGGCTATTGCCCATTTACCGGTAGATTGCCTACATGGGGTGACCCGCGAACCCGCTACTTCGCCGACCCCCTCGCCGACATCGAGCACAACGGCGACCCTCACCGACCGCACAACAGCGACCCCCTCGCCGACCTCGCGCAATGGTGACCCCCTTGCTAACCTCGTGCAGCCGCCGACCCTCT
The DNA here is from genome assembly GCA_030549335.1 of Pontederia crassipes. Classification (NCBI taxonomy): domain Eukaryota; kingdom Viridiplantae; phylum Streptophyta; class Magnoliopsida; order Commelinales; family Pontederiaceae; genus Pontederia; species Pontederia crassipes. The sequence continues at coordinate 24,035,773 of CM060189.1, read as the reverse complement.
CATCGACCTCGTGCAGCCGCCTCACCGACCTCGAGCACAATCGCGACCCTTGCCGACCTGGCGTAGTGGCAAACCCCTTGCCAACCTCGTGCAGCTGCCGTCGACCCCCTTGTGTCGCCGTTGACCACCTTGCCGACCTCGTGCAGCCGCCGCCGAGCTCCGCCCCACTTGCCCGCCTCGTGTGTCACCGTCGAGCTTGGCCCGGTGTATCGTGCAACAGTTGCCGTGGCAGATGACACGTCGAACAATGAAGCGTTCACGTAGGCAATCTACTGATAAATGAGCAACAAGTTGTCGCGATGACCGTGAGTAAAAGATTCACAAAGTTTAATGACCTTTCAATTACAAAATAAAGTTGGATGACCATACTTGAAATTTACTCTCAATCTAAGTGTACGAATATCATGGTTTGATATTTCATTAGCATTATTGATCGCTAAACAAGTAGCAGTTTCCTTATTCTCATGATTCTATAAGTATGTCTGTACATGCATATTTGTTTAATTGTCACAGTACTAAGCTAAGCTATGTCATCTGATTCACTTTTACATTGTGGTAAAAATACAAAAACAAATAACAAGAGGCCAGTTTAGAGTAGATCTATGAGCACAGCTGGAATCACCTTGTGATCATAACTAATGCTATTTTACCGGTTGAAGATACATCGGTTAAGAAATATTATGGGTAACCTTGTCTTATTTGTTGCCCAGCTGAAAGATACATCGAGTGGGACATGCTTTGCTTTTGCTCAAAGTTTCTTCTAGAAAGCAACTAATTCAACTTTCTCTAAGTCGATAGCAAGTTTTCCCTCACTTTTTTTTATGTGGAAGCCTTTTTTTCCAATGATAATATAATTGTCTTGATAAAACAAATATCTATCCCTAATTTAAACTCTCATTTTTTTCAGGTGTCAAACAGTGCTTTCATTTAGTTACAGCTTCAATGGCTAGATTAATTAATTTAATAACTTAATGTGGTATGATCATGGAGTTTGGTATGATAATACACAGTTTGGATGTGCACACCTGACAAAAACAAAAGAAACTACATATAATGGAGGGATGGATGAATAAAAAAATCTGGCACCCATATATCTCTGGCGTTTATGTACCAATAAATATATTTTTATTTAAACTAATGTTTCAGGTTTAAACTTTTTTTTTGCACACACAAAATATTACAATGGTCACAAATAAGTGAGGATCCAAAATAATTCAGAGTAGTGGGAGGAAAAACTCAGATTGTAACCAGAAAGAAAAATCTATTTTGGGAGATCTCATCTTAATAGGCCTAATACTAAACAAAAGTCTGAGATGTATTAATACAGTATATACAATTTATAAAAATGTACCAAAATGACAGCTACAAAGGGTCATTATATAACGGTACATTGTCAAATACCGTCTGTCAAGCAAAAAGGGATCAATCACGGACTGCAAATTTAATGGAAGCATATACTGGCAGATTCCTTTTTTCACTGTAAGCTTAATTTATGTTTTAAAAAGATACAAATATTAAATAATTCTGGAATGCATGTCCAAATATCAACGAACTTCTTAGCCAAAAAGTATAAAGATTTAACATGTAATATTTTTAAGATCATGTAAATAATTTGCTCCAAGAAACTGGATCTTATTCAGGGTTTCTCTTATAACATAAAAAATGAATATTGTAAAGAAAAGAGAAAAAAAGCGCTTTTTGTTTAGTGCAAATCGTAACAATATTGTCTGTTGTGTTGCACAGAAACCAGCAACCTTAGAGCTTGAATCAATTCAACCATGGTGAAGACTGATCAAAGCAGGAGGATGATGTCATGATGAACCTGCAGGTGATTCCTTGTGTCTATTGTTTTTCTTCTTTGTGATAGGTGATTATTTTGCTTGTTCGAATGGTAGCGTCTCAAGCACAATTTAAACATGCTGTCTCCAACAAATGGCACAAATTAATAATGCAGTAAAGTAAAGTATGAAATCAGAAACATCAACATCTTGTAGGTAACATGACAAAATCAGAAAACATGAAACATATTCTCCCAAAACCAATCCCCCCCCCCCCCCCCCCAACCTATCCCATTTTAAAAGCTATCAAACTCCTGGAATGCCCAAATGGCTTCGCTAGAAGTATGCATCAAAACTTTTGAAGAAAATGATGCCTCTCTCCTGATCTTTTCTGAAAGATAGGGGCAAACCACCAACCTCCATTGGAATATTACTTGGAAGAAGGCTTGTGATCAAACCATACATTCTCCTATTATATATAATAACTTCATGTGCCCCCAGACCCCCATCACCCCTTGTCATTCAAACTCCAAAAACGATTGCTACAATCCATCTGCATATACATATAAACAAGAAAGCATTCAAACTCCATCAAGTTGTATTGTGCCATTTTGCAACTGGTGAACAGCTCAATTTTGTTTCTTTTTTCTGGTTTGCCACGTGAGGACCTTATTTTCTGAAACAAATCAGTATGTTGGACTCATGTGAAGCTTAGTTATGTGATCCAAATAAAGTGCAAACTAGTGAGGGATCTGTGATACTTAGCTTATTATATATTCCTTTGGATATATTGGCTCAATTAAGTAGAACATATATATTTACCTTCTGTTGGATGAGCTCATATATAGTTTCAAACTTGATATATGTTATTACTTATGCAGATGGGAGAGCGGCATTTTATTTGTGTAGATCATGTAAACCGTAAAGTGGTATTTTCTCTTGTGGCTTGTGAATAGCTGAATCGACCGGGGATTGAAAGTGAATTATGAACTAGCTTTAAAGTCAATTAACAATTATTTATTCTGAGATAACAAGAAAGCCTCTGAACCTACACTGAAAAATTATAAGAAAGCCAGAACAAAATAGTCCAAAAATAATATATATTTCAAATTCTTTTTCAATTTGAACTCCCAACAACCAAATTTATTATTATTTATTCATCGAAATTGATAGAAAAATCTTTGGAAGTCCAGAAATGGGACCATTGCATTCACTTCGTCTGAACCATGCATGCAATAACTATAAGCTGTCTCCATTTTGTTTTCTTTTTTAGCACCGGTTAAGGAGACTATAACAAAGATGCTACATATTTTTTATGGTACTATTATTGGCGCGAGTATTGGACATTTTTATCTATATTTAATAAAATAAAATGGTAATAATATTTTTAGAGTGGCAATATCGATCATATTTCTGTTAGTGCCTTTTTTAGCTTTTGGACTAACTATAATAAACTTATCATAGAAAAAAAAAAGAGCTCTATAACGTTTAAAAGCTTCCTAGATATCGAGAATTGACAACACCAGAAAAAAAAAAATGAGAGACTAATGAGTTACCGACCGACATCGATTCACTAATTATATTATATCTATATCCATGTAAGCAATTGTGGTCATCACCATATGTTCTCATCAATCATCTATTCATCCATATGTGACTCTTATAAATATAAAACACAATACATAAGCTCATCCAAAAATAACTACGAATCACATATAGCCCTTTAGTATATGCACATGAAGTAAAAAAAGTAATAACAATCATCAATATAACAATAGTATAATAAATGATCATCCATAATCAAAATATAAATTACAAACAATTCATTTTTCTATCAATCGTTAATTTCAATTATTGGTTCTCAACTATCCATCATCCATAATTTATTATTGATTGCCAATGATCAATGACCAATTATCAATTAATCATGATTAATTTTGGTCCCAATTAATAATTATCTATTAGTCATTATCAATTGGTCTCAATTGTCAATCAATTAATAAGATTTAATTATCCATCGATTATAATTGTCGTTTGACCTCACTTTAGAGGTTTACCATATCTTAACTTATTTGATTTTATCTTTATGTAATGTTCTCATTTGTTAAATATGTCATACTATGTCAATGACATATCTATGATTAATGGTATGGTGCAAATCGGGCTGCAATGACTACCATATCATATGTGCATAATTCACATACCTGATATTCACGAAAATCGATGCATAGGGATGAGGTTTGTAAAGTCTTTTTTTTTTTAAAAAAAGGTTAACTTTGTATTAATTAGGTGCTCCAAAAGAGCTCGAGTACAAAAAAGGAGCTAAGCCCGGAGGAGGCATGTCCTGCCAAAAATTATTACTAAGTTATTGTTGATCAAGCTTAGCTAAATGATCAGTCGCGCGATTATCGCTACGGAAACAGTGGGACACAACAATGGGGCGAATATCCGCAAGAAGGCGTCATATGTCAACAAGGATGCCCCGAAGACGCCACGGACAGTCTTGCACACGATTTACGACGCGCACAAGAAGTTTTGAATCCGAGTAGATGCATATATCAGAGAGACCCACAGAACAGCAAGTCTGGATGCCAGCAAGTAGGGCGCGAGCTTCCATCTCAAGGACTGAGCTAGCCTCAACAAAAGATGACCCTGCAAAAAGAAAAGAAGTGTCGTGAGATTACGCCAGAAAACTAACACCCCCGACTCCAGCCGAGAAGGAGCCATCCATAAATAGAATGACTCTGTGGTAAAGTCTTCTTGAGAGTTAATATTAATTCATCTATCAATCAATAATATCAATCTTAGAGGCAATTCACAATCATGATGGACAACATATTTCGTTCTATCTTATTTAACTTAAGACGTCTATCTGGACAATCAACATATTATTCATCATAAACTATATCAATTCATTTAAGAATAATAAATAATAAGACATCGTAATAAATATACATGCATATGATGACATGAAAAAGAATGATAGCATGCAATATAGTTGCAATGATCTAAGGAATAAGATAGCATAGAAATAATCACTGGCATAAGCAATAATGAATATAATCAATAATTAATTATAAATAAGATATGCAATAAATACATATAAGATGAATAATCTTTTAGTCAAGGACTCTAATGAATTGTTCAGTCGTTACTCACGATCGTGGATTCATATTCACTAGTTGAAATTATCTTCATAGATCGTGATATCTACATGCCATCCTCGAGGTTGGACAAGCATGGGGTTTATTATCTTACCATGGATCGTGTTATAAGCAAAATAATTCATGCCAACCAAAAGTTAAACTCTGTCGATTGTCCTCAAAATTCACACCAAGTCAAGTGGCCACATATTTTCAATATGTACTATCTTGCTGCAAATCCGAGGTAAGTTTTGCATGCAACGTGTTCCACAACATTTTCAATCATGCCTTTGATTTGGTTTTTGAGATTTTCATGTGTTCAAATCTTAATATCATGTCATCATTGCCAAGTAATAGAACATGAGTTTATATTGACAAAAAGTGAATCCTCGATGAACATCTTAAAAGACGATAAAAATCATTATTTCCATCTTCCTTCTTGTGAACTATGATTTCTTCCTTTTCTATAGTTGCTCTTGTTTGTTTGAATCTAGTCGCCTCGAGGTATGTGTATACAAAGGGAGAGACCTTAAGGACAAAGGTATATTGTTTTGAGGCGAAAGAAAGAAAAATGATGAGAATGGAAAAGAGGATAATCAATACTCCTTATTTTATTAATTGAATTTAAGTTACAGGAGAATTAAAAAGAGTCCTATCTTCTTTTTTTTTCACTTTTTTCTTTCAACATCCCACTTCTTTTTTTCAACATCAAATCAGTGGGGAAAGAAGGGAAATGATATATTTAAAACATAATTTCATCTTTAGCCATATAAGTCAAGCATAGAAATATGTATATAATGAATAAAATCATCCAAATAAAATTATCATTTAAAATTCATGCACTTCTTTACCCTTTAATTATGTTAATCAAATGAAAATAATTATTCATCTTTTTTCTCATCTATTACATTTTCATCATTTCTCTTCATTTTCTTTCCCTTACTCTGGATTGAGTGTAAAGAAGGTTAAATGGAGGAAAGAAAAGGAAAAAAATCTTTATATGGATTTTAGTAAAGGAAAAAGAAAGGAAACGGAGGAAAATTTTATCTCCATTCTTCTTCGTTTCAAGAAGATTTTTTTCAATCCCAAAAATGAGGTATAATAGAGGGAAAGAAAAGTTTTAACATAACTTTACATAAATTACCTTTATTTGATTAATTTTTTATTACATTAAAATGGTATCATTGTCTATTTAGAATCTTTACTATCATCATTTCCCTTCTTGTTATTTATTTTTCTCCATTAAATCTCACTTTCGCAAGTTTTCTCTCTCATTCTCTTGATTTTCCCAATAGTGTTAATGAAGAGATCTTAAACTGGAAAAATGAGTACTTTTAAGTGTTAAAATTAGGCATAATCAAACTTCATAAAGGATTAAATTTAATAATAAAAATTAAATTAAAACTTCTAAAAAATTAATTTATTATTTAGATCCAATCTTTTTTTCTAATTTAATTTCTCTCAAACTCTATTTTATCTTCTTTATTTCTTCCTATATTATATGGCTTCTTTTACATTTTGTCTTATCTCTTATTATTTATTATTTTAAAATTTTGGCAATGACAAATATACTTCAAACTTTGATGAGAATTCAAATCCTTATTCTAATTTTTAATAAAACCTTTCGCCCTTTGGATTCTCCTGTTAGCTGGCACTTGAACACTCGGGACTAAGAGGACACTACCAAAAGGACAAAGCAAAATTCCTGTTAACGGAGAGAAGAGATCTCAAAATTGCGGGTGGCATAAATGTAGATATGTCGAATGATAAGGTCAATTGCTGCGGATCTTCTTCTCATTAAGACGAGGACAAGCCTCCCACCTTGTCCAATTGTCCTGATCTCTTCTCCTCTGTCCTGTCGGCAACCTTGTGGAGGAAGAGAGAAGGAGAAAGAAAAGGAGAAAGAACAGAGAGAAAATTGCAGGAGCTTTTTATTTTCCATCTCCTCTCCCTCTCTCTCTTCCACTTTACCCAAAGAATAAAAATCTTAGGGTTCCGAAGTCCTCTCCGTTTTGTCTTCTGGAAAGCTGCCGGATCCTAGATTTCCACCTCCCTGGCCAGTCGAAGGTGAGTACAAACAAAGATCTTGACCATTTCTTTTTCTGTGGTTCTAAAGGTCGGATATTTTTTGAGTCAAAATTGTTTTTTGAGCCAAGTTTTGCTGTCCGAAGCTTTAATTCTTAGTGGAAGGAACAAACTTTTCCTCCTTTTTCATTGTTTGGTTTGAATTTTTATCAAGTATCGACAGTAGACAGAGCTTGTGGTGTCTGGTGTTGAGAATTTTTTCTTATTCAAGTCCTTGAGCATCTTGAACTGTTATTAGGCATGATCTCTTCCTCGGGTAGAAGGTATCGCCCTCTTAGCTTCTTGTTTCTGACAAAAAAAAAGTTTTGATCTTTGGTATTTAATGATGACAATGAGGATTGTGAAATGAATTTGAAGCAGCTACTCATACTTGTGTATGTAGTGGCCAGAAGATTCTCGCTTCCTTTTGACATCACAGTTTTTGTCTTCCAAAGCTATCACCTGTTTGTTATTTTGTCTCAAACATCTTCTTTTTATGATTTCAGCTTATTTTTAGTATTATTACTTTGTTCGGTAACAGCAGCAAGAAGGTGAATTGGGATTTGAATTGTCTTTTATTGTCCTCATCATTGTAAGTAATCGTGAAAACGTTACTTTTCTAAACAGCTTGGCCACGATGGATAGCCTATGGAAATTGAGTGATGAGTTCAGGGGACAATCAAAGATTTCGGAAGATCACCAGTGGTCTGTTATGACCTCAAAACTGACTGAATTAACTAGGTCAAAGTTTGATCGGATGAACTTCATGGATTATTCAAGGAATATGATCGAAACAAGGCTCTATGACAAGGCTGGCTTTCAGGAGGATAACAAATTTGATGCACTTAACCTTGGTCTGATGAATATGGACTTCAAGATGAACGAGGCTTCAACTAAGAATCCCTTGCGTGGTGCTCGTAACATGAACGTTGTATATCAGAAGGGAAACACCAACAACATCAATAACTTTAAGCTGAATACAGGAGTCAACAAGTTTGTCAATAACAACGGCAACAAGGATGACAACAATAGCAACAGCAACGTTAATAACAGTAACAGCAGTAATAATTCTGCTGTTGACAAGAGGTTTAAGACATTGCCTTTAACTGAAATGTTGCCAAGGAATGAGATTCTTGGTGGTTACATCTTCGTCTGCAACAATGATACCATGCAGGAAGATTTCAAGAGACAGCTCTTTGGTATATATCCTTTTCCTTTGATCAATTAGCTCATTCTTTAATCTATTTATGTTGATTTCCATAATCTTGTCTCTCTCAAAATTAGTAGATATGGAATTTTAATCAGTATATAATGCATTCTGAGAGTATCACAGAGGAGGTACCTAAGTGCATGCTATTTGCGGATGATATAGTACTTTTAGCGGATTCAAGAGAAGAAATTAATACAAAATTGGAAATATGGAGAAATACGTTGGAGTCAAAGGGTTTTCGTTTAAGTAGGAATAAAACAGAATATATGCATAGCAATTTCACAAATAAACAACTTAGAGACGATTTGAAAGTTAGGTTAGGGGAGGATATAATTCCTCAAGTGACAAAGTTTAAATATTTAGGATCAATTATAAGACAAGATGGTGAGATTGATGACGATGTTAATCATAGAATTCAAGCTGGTTGGTGTAAGTGGAGGAAAGCCACTGGAGTTCTTTGTGATAGAAAAGTACCCAATAAAGTTAAAGGAAAATTCTATCGTACTGCTATAAGGCCAGCAGTGTTATATGGTAGTGAATGTTGGGCTATGAAGGGACAACATGAACGTAAAGTGGGGGTAGCCGAAATGAGGATGTTGAGATGGATGTGTGGTCATACAAGATTAGATAAGATTAGGAATGACCATATACGTGAACGAGTCGGAGTGGCTCCTATTAGTGAGAAAATGGTAGAGAATCGTTTGAGATGGTTTGGTCATGTTCAGAGAAGACCATTAGATGCGCCAGTAAGAAGAGTAGATCAAATAATCTGGAGCCCGATTAAAAGAGGGAGAGGGAGGCCAAGGCGGACACTTGGCGAACTAATAGAGCAAGATCTATTGGTGAATAATATACCGAAATGTTTGGTTACTAATAGAACGGAATGGCGTCGTATGATCCATGTAGCCGACCCCACCTAGTGGGATAAGGCTTTGTTGTTGTTGTTGATATAATGCATTCTGACATAAATATCTTTCACATGCTTCTTTCCCAATGAACATATGATTTATCTCTTCATATTTGTTTCTTGTACTAAATGTGATCAAATAGTACCAAGGGATCATAATATTGGCTGCAATTAGCAGATTTCCTTTCGTGATCAAACATTACCCCTCGTGAGACTATTGGTTGGACACTTATGCTTAGATACGACTTATTTTCTGGTTAGAAGAAGAACTTGTGACTCTCAAAAGCTTACTTCAATAATGTTATGAACTAGTTTATGATTTTCATATTATATTAATACATTTTTTTCATAGTATTAATGAACAGTCGGGTTTATGATTTTGTCTTGCAGGTTTGCCTCCGAGATACCGTGATTCTGTCCGTGCAATTACTCCTGGGTTACCTCTGTTCTTGTATAATTACACTACTCATCAACTTCATGGGATATTCGAGGTTCATGTCGTTGACATTTTTTTATAGATCTCTAGGAGGATGCTTTTATATTAGCGTAACATATGTAACTAAGTTTTTTTCATTGTTTTGAAAGAATTTGAGAATCATAAATTAATGATTTAATAAAGTGCATTTTTTGTTTATCTGTGTTAAACTTTGCTTCCCTTCCTATTCCTCCATAGGCAGCTAGCTTTGGTGGTTCTAACATTGATCCAACAGCCTGGGAAGACAAAAAATGCAAAGGGGAGTCCAGGTTTCCTGCACAGGTATCATCAAAGACTGGAAAATTGCACTATTGTTGATATTTATTATCTATATGACCTACTGCATTTGGTAAATATATAGGTGAGGATTCGTGTTAGAAAGCTCTGTAAGCCTCTGGAGGAGGATGAATTCAGGCCAGTTTTGCATCACTATGATGGTCCAAAGTTTCGTCTTGAGCTCTCTATAACAGAGGTGATATTCAGTTTCAAACGAAATGTTTTGTCGACCTTTATGAAGTTATTCTTTTAAAATTTTTATATCTCTTTTTATTCAGACTTTGAAGCTGCTTGATCTATGTGAACAAGGAGGCATATGAGGCCAGGATGCCATTAAAACATGTTTGGTGCTTAGGGGTGCATCTTTGTAAGCATATACATGCTTGTTTGGTGTCAATTCTGGTTGTATGAAATGGCTTTGAAAGCGCAAGCCTGGAAGACCTATTACCTTAGATCACTCTTCAAACAAAAATTATCTGGTTCTTTGAGGCCACAAAGATGGAAGCCAAGAAGTCCAGTTCAGGTCATATATGTTAGTATATTTTGTCTTAAGCTAATAGGGATGCAGAGTCAACAGAAAAAAAAAGAAGACAATCTAACCCATCTATCATATAAGCTCCAAAGTATAAGGGCAAATGATAGTATGCGGCTTTTCCTTTGTCCTTTTGAGATGTTCTTGATATCCATCTATACTGTTATTTCTTTCTTAGACCGTTCCTTCGTAACTCTTATGCATAAATGGGGAAAGATTGAAGTGCCCCAGATGATACCTTTTGTTTTGAGCAAATGCCCCTTTATGTGCTTTGAAGGTGAAAGTCTGTCAAATTTATATGATGGAATCATGGAAGAGATTGTTCTCCAGTGTGGATTTGTGAGTTGTTTGCCAACATACTTTTTGTGGGCGAAACGCAGGTGCTATGATAGAACATCAAGAACTTGAGCCCTTTTCATGTTATAGTGATCCTGCCTTTTATGTGCTTGTGAACAGACGAGGTGTCTGTGAAGGTTAAGCTCTCTTTAAGTTCCCACCTCACAGTTCATCTTCCAATCACAAGAGCTCCAAGTGACCAAAGGCCGGGTTTACTTGTTCAACAATCCCACAAAATATTCCTAACCTTTCTTCCTCAAGTTGAAGGATCACAAGCCAAAAGGAAGCACCCACATTCTGTTCACCTCTTTATATAATTCAACTTCCAAGTTGCAGCCACTTGTATCATTCAACCATCAATTGGCTCAGGTGTCATAAAAGTAGGCATAGGACCACAACTTGCCCCAGCTATGATCAGATTCTGGTCCATTTTCAATTACTTCAAATCAAGCTGAGACACAATAATATGCATCTAAGCCTTTCTTAGCATTCCTTGTGACATATTTGTGTTAGTGATGGAACACAAATTCTACTGGCTCCTCTCGTGTAAAGAGAGAATTAAAAATGGGCGTCCGTCTCATATTTAATCTGTCTATAGTAAACTCGGAAAATGGAAGAAATTTAGAAAATGTTAGATACTGGGAGAATTAATTTCAAAGTCCAACATTTATAACACAAACTTTGGATCCAAGCTCCATCTAACACTTCGGTATGTTAAGAATGACATGTGGCTATGTAACTAAGCTATTCTTATTTAATTCTATTTGTCTTATTCGTTAAACATGCTTATATTATGCCTGTTGGTTGTGTTTTGCTTTGTGTTTTCTCTATGTAATAATGATGAGATTAAAAAGAAGCATTTATTTTATTCTTAGTGTCACTAGAAACAGAGTTGCTTCAATAGTTGGAGCAAAGATTAAGATTTCTTAACTCAAATAAACATTCAAACCGATCATATAAAATAAGCTCGGGATCCCAAATCTTACTTGCAAATTCTGTCCAACTCTATATCTTCTATTATATAAATAACTTTAATGAAAAATGAATAAGGATAGAGATAATAAATAAAATAAAAGGAAAAAGAATTGGAAAAGAAACTTAAAAACATTTCCTTTGTTCTGTTTGGATTGAGGGTTATGAAAGAGTGGGGTGAAATATGAGGGAATGAAATTAGTTACACCATGTTCGATTACATTTTTTATTTAAGTTAAGAGGGATGGGGTGGAATAGCTAAGCTTTTCAAACATCACATTTTTCATTCCACCAAATTGATGGAACGAGAAGGGATAGATTATTTTAGACCAAATTATCTTTTTTTCCTTTTTTATTATCAAATTAAATTATTTCTCTTCTTGCCAAATTAAACCACTCTCTCTCTCACACACATATATTATCTTTTTCTAATATGAATACATATTTATCTATAATTTTTTATTAAATAAAACTTTTTAGTAAATATAAATTTTTATTCAAAATAAACATAGATATACTATTTAAAAATAATTTAATATTAATATACTATATTCAACCGGGTCGAGACGTAAAATCTGAATTCAATCCCAACCCAACCCGGCCGAGTGTCAAAGAAATAAAATTCGGTACTGACCCAATTATCCATCGGGTTGAAAAAAGTTTGAAAAATCCGAGACGGCGCGGACGAGAGTGACTAGGTCGTCCCAGTTCATGCTCACCCTTGATTAACGATTATAAATATTTTAAATATATAATGAAGAATAAAAATGACTTTTATACAAATAAAACATTCATTACCCCACCACATATCTTATATAATTTATTATCCAAACATAAACTTTCTAATGACACACCACACCATCCCACCCCATCACTCACCACACCACCCCATTACATTCCTCCATTAGTTATTTGCCAAACAAACCCTTAAGTGCCACGATTATAAATAAAATTAAGGAATTAGATTTAAAAGATAAAGAAATAGCAAAAACTAAAAGAAATATGCACCTGAAGAAGTTTGCCGAGGGGGAAAACTTTCTTATTAGTTAAAATCCACACAGTTTATAATTTCGGTTGCGCCTCCTTTGACAACTGGAGCTAATCGATGGTTCCGCCTAGTTCCAGTTAGTTCTAACAACGTGATATTTGGTAGTTCTACCGAATGCGAAACCCGGCTTCAAAATTAGAGATCTTTGGTGGAATTAGGCACTGTATCATCCGTTTTTTTAGTTGACGTGTTGACAATTTTTTTCAATTTCGTTTATTTTTTCCTTTCTTTGTTTTCTCTCTCACACATGTATCTTATAAAATAATTTATTTATTAAATATAAATGATTTATTATAACATATTAATATAATATTATTTCTTACTTGTTATTTCATTAATTTTTTAATATTTTACTACATATAATTTATTAAAAACCTAATTTTTTATATTTAAAACAAAAAACGGCGGGGTCTCAGTAGCGAATGCTTAATATATTTTTTAACAAATTTCTTTTAAAGAAAATTTTAAATTTTAAATTTTTATTTATTAACAATATTTTATTTTATATTTATAATATTAATTTTCATTTTAAAACTCACCAAAAATTAACCCATCATATCTAATTTTTCCTATCAAATCAACTACCTTATTCCTCATCATCAAATTTCACTCCACCCAAACACCTCTCGAACTAATCTCTCAACTCAAACTATTTACGAGAATTTGGTGGAACTCCCATTCCAATTGCCAACGACTCCTAGATCACCCATTCAGCAAAATTTTGGAGTTCATTTGAGTTTAATATAATTTGTGACTTTAGGATGACTTAACTCACCTTTTAGACCTAAATTCATAAAGTTTGAAATTTTAAAATAATATTTCGAGTTTTGCACGATCTTATCCTAAAATATTTTAATAGAAAAAGAACCGATACTCCTTCGATATCTCTGTTTGGTTTGATAAGCAAATAACGGTTTAACTAGCGGATAGTAGATAACTAGCAGATAACGGGTAGCGAATGATGATTAACGATTAGATATTGTAACAAATAAGTCTTTGATAAATTTAGCGATAGAATTAATCAGTGAATATAAAATAACATAATTATACATATGCCAAATTATTTAATTTAATCACTACACAAATTGTATTAAAATAAAATAAATTAAATATTTATATATTAATAAAATAAAATAAAATAAAATTTCACAACTACTTTTTTTGTTAAAATATATAAAAATTTATATTGACAATAAATTTTATATACAATGCACCCGTGATATAAAAGTATTAATTGTGAAATATAAAAGTATTAACATATAAATAATTTGTAATTAATTAAGCATGAATATAAAAAGAAATATAGTTAAATGATTATAAAATAAAAATGAGAAAATAATAAGATAAATTAGAAAGAAATAATATATTTGAATAAGGGTAAAATTAAAAAAATATATAAAATGCTAATCTCTAAATGCTAAAAACTAGTAGAAATAACTTTTCAATATTTTTATATAAAATGTTAAATGCTACTTATTTTATCATTTATCAAATAAAAGAATTAGAGTTTGAACCGCTAAACGCTACTCGAAACGTTAATTTTGATGTTGCCAATCAGAACCCTATATAAAAAAGGAAAAACAATCACACTACATCCATCTATTATCATTCAATTCATAAAAGATGATATATAAAAAAAACGTTCAACTAATATACTCATCATCTAACAACGATAAATGAACGTCTTGTACCACTCTTTTAAAAAAATAACGTAATAATTAAATTTTAAAATATGTCATCCATCTTTCCACTGAAGGATGGTGGTTGTACCCTCATTTTAAAATTTAAAAGAAGTGACAAAAATAAGAGAACAAGTAGTATGAAATTTCTGATTGGAGGCAGAAGATAATTTCTTTTTTTCCGAATGCTCTTGTATCACTTGACACAGAAAGAATTATAATTTACCAAGGAATCACAAAAAAAAAGTTGATAAGTGAAAACATTATAAAGAAAATTTCATAAGATTATTTATAGCATAATGAATTGCAAATCCACCAAAGAAGAAATCATACAAATTTTTAGAATAAAACGAATGTGAATACTATTAAACAAGAGTTTAGCGTAATTATAACATTTTATAATCAAATTCGAAAAACATAAAAAAATAAAAAAAGAACAAAATATGAAATAGTATTTTATATTAGTTCTACGCTATCCGTCTTACGTCGGCATGAAAACAAAACATCCGACTTGGACGCCAAAATTAGAGGCCAGTTAATGACGGTGGGGCCGGTGGGTGTTCCAACAGGTGCGCGTGCTTGGCGCAATGGCGCTCATCCTTCGTCACCTCCGCTTCGACTTTTATATAGAAAAAAATTATTATTTGCTTATTATTTGTATAATACTAGTGATGCAATATTATATAGCTTCAAATTTTTTATTAGTGTATTTTTAATTATCCTCTCATGACTATTTCTTAAAATTATTATTTTTATTTCTCATTCAACATCTTTTCATTTTCCAAAACAAAATTCTTGTACTTCAAAATAATTTTTTTATGTTGAATTCTTATTTTTATTTTTATTTATCTTGTACTTCAAAATCATTTTTAACATTGATTTCTTATTTTAATTTAGAGTTGACTAATTTTTATTTTCAAAATATTTATTTTGCTTTAAAAAATAATGCTTACTCAAAATCATCATCATCATAATCATCCAATTAATGAACTTTCCTATTATTCAATTTTACTTTTTTCCTTCTATCAACAAATTATTACGAACTTTCCTATTATTCAATTTTACTTTTTTTCTTCTATCAACAATTATTACGTTTCTTTTTTTTTCTTCTATTAATTATCAAATTTCCTATAATTTGGGTTCTCTCTTTCATCAATTTCTTATTTCCCTTTCTATATTAAGAATTTTCAAATCAAGGTTTAATGCTTTTTAATTTCCTCTTGTTTACTTCCATTTTTATCCAAAAAAATAAAAAATAAAAACCAAGTTGAACCAGAAATCCTGATTCAGTTCAATTTTTCGGTTCTTCCCAATCCATTCCGATTTTTTAATCAATGTTAGCTCAGACCAGACCGACAACCGATTCTTGGTTGAACTGATCAGACCCATCGATCCGATGTGGTTCTTAAAACCATGATATTTTCCAACAAAATACACAAAGACAAAGTATTGTGAAACATTCTGAAATATACAAATTATATATCATCTGCCTTCAAAATGATTCCAAGCCTTCATCGATTGTGAAAATAATTAATCATTAGAACTGGTTCTATCTTTTCTTTAAAAAATACAAATATATTAGAAATGGAGGAGTTATAATGTATATATTTTCATTCGTATAACTGAGTAGTAAATTATATTTTAGGATATGATAATAATTCTGAGTACCCATTAACTCGACCAGTATATTATTTTCATTTCAGCAAATTATATTTTAGGTAAGGCCTCTGACTCAAAGTTTCTAAGAACAAAGTATGGCAATAGAATGTAAGCTTCGGGTAAATTATATGGATCGTCCCCCAACTTTAAATCGATTTCTAAACGGTCCTTCAACTTTAATTTATAATTAAAATGTCCTTCAACTTTGATTTTATTGCACGATTTGTCCACTTGATCGGTAATAAGCAATTTTTTTATTATCTCACAGACGTGATGTAATAAAATATAATAAAAAATTTAAATCCTCACATGGCACAATAAATAAATAAATAAATAAATAATGGGGAGATGGTCGAGTGGTCCCTGGAGGTTGAGGGATGGGAGGAGGAGGGAGATCACCAGATCGTCGGAGCAGAGGACGCCCCGCCATGCGCCGGAGGTGCTCCAGTTGACGCTGAGAACGTCGTGGGCGCCCGCCACGCACTGGAACATGGCGAGGGCGTCCGTGTCGCTCAGTGGATCCGGCTGCGGAGCGGTCATCCGCCGGAAGAAGACCTTGGCTTTGAAAGTCGTAATGACAAGCAGCACAAGCGAGGTGGCAAAGGGGGGAGCCGGCCCCCCTTTTGCTCCTCGCCGCGCGCGAGGAAGAAAAGGGGGCCGACTCCCCCCTCTGCCACCTTGTCGGGCACGTGAGCTGGCAGAAGGGTGCCTCGGCCCCCCTTTTCTTTCTCGCACACGGCGGCGACCCCCTTTTCTTCATTGCGCGCGGCGAGGATGAGAAAGGGAGGCGTCGGCCCCCTCGCGAGCTTGCCATTTTTTATTATATTATTTTTATTGTGTCATGTCAGCGACTTAATTTTTTTATTATATTTTATTACGCCACGTCAGAAAGATAATTGAGAAATTGTCTATTACCGGTCAAGTAGATGAATCGTACAATAAAATCAAAATTGAAGGACGTTCTAGAATTACAAATTAAAATTGAGGGATTATTTAGAAATCGACTCAAAGTTGGAGGACGATCCGAGTGATTTACCCCATAAACTTCACTTGTTTTGATATTTTTCACTAAGTCTTATTATTAATTTAGTAAATGACTATTCACCCACAAGTGAGTAGGCCTTTTAGAAGACTAACACTATTTTGTTCGTTTTTTGTCAACTATCGCACATAGAGCGATGATAAAAAAGGGTTTCTCCCTCTTACTTGAACTATGAATTTTTTTCCGCGTCTATCGACAATTTTTAAATTTTTCTCGTACATCCTCTAAACTATGTCATTTTTTCCACTCATGTCCATTCGTCAACCTCTATTAATTTTTATTATTTTCATTTATGAAATGACTAAACTATCCTTCCCTCGTATCATCTATCATTATAAAATATAAAATAATATATTATAAAAATAAAAAAGTGTGCTTCACCAACGCCTCCTCTCCGGCGACGAGATCGCGAGGGCACCCTCCTCCCATTGACGACAAGATCACGGGGGAGGGGGAGTGCCCCCCTCTGCAATCTCGTGGGGGGGGGGGGGGGGGGTTCCCCGCGATCTCATCGTCGACGAGATTGCAAAGGGGGGGGGGGGCATCCCCTTCCCCACAATCTCGTCGTCAATAACGGGATTGCAAAGGGGGTGTCCGCCCTTCCCGTGTCCTGCGATCTCGTTGTCGACAATGAGATCACGGGGAAAGGGGGGACACCTCTCTGCTATCTCGTCATCATCGACGAGATCGCAGAGGGGAGGGGCATCGCCCCTATCCCACGATCTCATCGTCAGCGATGAGATCGCAAAGGGGGGCGCCCCCTTCCCCGCGATCTCATCGCTGGCAACACCCCTTGGCCCTACGATCTCGTCGTCGGCGACCAGATCGCAGAGAGGGCCATCCCCCAGCGGCCTGCGATCTCGTTGATGACGACGAGATAGCGGGGGAAGGGGATTGACGCCCCCATCCCTCGCGATCTCGTTGTCGATGGGAGGGGGCGCCCTTGCAATCTCGTCGTCGGAGAGGGGGGCGTCGACGAAGCACACTTTTTTATTTTTGTAATATGTTATTTTATATTATCAGATGATACGAGGGAAGAGAAATTTAGTTATTTCATAAATCAAAATAATGAAAATTAATGAAAAAGTTAATAGAGATTGATGGATGAACCTGTAAAAAAAATGACATAGTTTAGGGGACGTATGCGAAAAATTCAACAGGCGTCAGTAGACGCAAAAAAAGTCCTTAATTCAAGGGAGGTTAAAAGAAAAAAATCCTAAAAAAGGAGAAAAATCTGTAGTTTAGTCAATTTATTATGAGTATATATGGGTTATGGGCTATGGCATAGGTATAAGGAAAACATGCATCACTTGTAATTCCAAAGGTGCATTGCCAAGGTAACTCCATGCGCATGCTATATTACCTTAATGTTTGATTTAGCAGCACTACAAAAAATATATATATATATATATATATATATATATATATATATATCATTACAAATTTTTTTTCGTGAATATAAATTTAAATATCGTGATTATAAGTTATTAATTATGAATAAAATTGTGAAAGCAATTGTGGTTACTGATGATGTTGTAACTTATCAATAGTCACAAAAGTGATGTTTATGACAATAAATGTTATAGTAATAATAAATATTTTGTAAAGTATTAGATATTTACAAATATGAAAAATGATATTATTCGTAGTAAATATGTTGATATTAAGAACAAAATTTTATGAACATTCTTGATTTTCATAACTAATTATGTTTGTGACTATTAATAAATTTTATTTTCACAAACGTAACCATTATTCATTGCTCATTCTTCAAAAGTTGTATTTAGCTGAGGAATCTTTTTCTTTTCTATTATTTTGTAGGTCTGACGATTAATAAAATCACCGACAATGAGATCAAAATAGTGTGTACAACTTTGAAATATTTTCCCTTAATCTATCACTATCAACCTTTCTATTCTGTCATATATGGAAAAAATGTTAGTTGTTAAACTTTTTTTTATTACATCATCAAATGTAAGAAAATAAAGTACTAGGAAACTATTGTCTGATTTTAACTAAATAAATATAGGAACTTTTCGGATTCTTTTTCTCATTTTATTAACATATGTCAATTACAAGAAAAAGCTTACTCCTCTGTAAAATGTTGATATCTGATTCATGATATTTTAAAATAGTGGTGAACAAAGTCTCGGTCCGATCAGATGTGATTTGCTTCGGATTTTGAATAAATGATCTCGATTCCGACTCCAAGACTAAGATTGGGACATCCCAGACAAATCTAAATAAAAATCAAAATATTTTTTATTGTCCCAATTTGATCATAAAAAATAAATATAATAATCTAAATATTTAACATTATAATATAAGTATGATAAGTATCAATTAAATTATATATATAATGATATAATATAATATATATTTAAGATATATATGTATTATAAAATATAAAATGTTAATTAAATATATATAATATAATATTATAAAATAAGTTAATATTAATATAATATATATTATTAGACGGTTTGAATGTTTTTAATTCAAACTCGATTCTCACCCGATTATCTCGAGAAAAAAAAATTGAAAACTTTGAGTCGATGTGGACCGAATTGATCGGGTCCGCACTTACTCCTATTTTTAAAGGATCAACAAATTAGTAGAAAGATATTTTTATATCTAATTTTATATTTGAAAAAATAATTTCATAGGAGAAAATTCATTTGTTTATTGTGGCAGTATATAAAATTTTGCAGACAAAAAAGGTGCAGAGTTGGTCATCGATATGAGTAAGATCGAACAATGAGATGCAGGTCCTTTCTCTTACCTCCTCAACCTTTGAGGAAAGAAATGTTTCAAACTTCAAATTATGATTATGATTGTGACTCAGCATACTGATTTTTCATTAAATAAAATTATGATTATGATTATGACTTAGCATAACAAATCTCCCATCCCAACCAAGAATTAATTATTTAAATTGATTAATAAACCAACTTTTCGTAAAGTCTCTCTTTGTTAAAACATATTCAAGTGTTATGTAACTCTCTCTATTCCCTTTTAAAAACCTTATTAAACATAAATCATTACTATTAAAAAGTTTTATACTTTATGCTTTTTCTTTGATTGATCATGCTACTAAGTACTAAGAATGCGCATTGACCAAATGTCCGAGTCTTTATACTAAGTTTCGGAAACTGTAGATTAATATCAGGCAAAAATAATAATAATAGAAAAATAAAATAAAGTTAAAGACATGCATGATGAGCTGCACTGAAGGGGAGTGAGAGAGGGCTGAGACTGAGAGCTCTTAAATAAAAGGCCCTGCAAGCCAACGTGGAAGCTATAAATGCTGCCCCCTCATCAAAATTTTGCAGCCTCCCTTTGCACAGTCACACACTCGCACACACTGAGAATTCCAGCTGCAGTAAATACACTGCCCTGCACCCTCCCCCCCCTCCTCCATCAGGACCTCCACCAAGTCCACTGCTACGCCTCCCCTTCTCCATCCTCCCTTTTTTCTTCTCCAATTGCCAGCAAAGATCGAGGCACAGGAAGGAGGAGGACCAATGGGAGGGCACGCGCTGCTCCCACGCCACGCCACCGCCACCGAGTTCCTCTTCGGGCTCCTCTTCCTGCTGTGTCCGTCCTCTCTCGGCCCCTGCCTTCTTCTTGCTGTTTCTTCTATTATTCGACCTTGATCTGTGTTTTCATTTTTCTTTCTGTAAAGGAATCACCTTTGCATGTCCTTGCTGTAGTGGGGCTCTGTGAAGCCGGGATTTAGTAAAGTTGATGAGCATTTTGGGTGGTCTGGCGGTGGCGTCTTCATTAGGATTTAATGCCACAGGAGGGCTGTGATTTCTGGACTACTCACGGGAATTCGGATGGGAGAGATGTGGGTTGAAGGGGCTTCATGCGTTTTGGGGGTGAGATTGGTGTCGAGCTCGGATCTTGATGAGTTCTGGGATCGCAGTTGTTCGGAACTGAGGGTGTTACTGTGATGGTCAGGTAGATTTGGTTCAATCCATGGAGGAGGCTCAGAATTATGATGAGTGTTAGTTCTTTTTTCTGCTAGTCACCGCTGAAAAACCAGTTTTTTGTGGGTAGCAGTCGCTAATTTTGATGAATTGTGAACCTATAATTGTACCGTGGAAATGTCCTCTTTTGCATGCGGAGTCTTTATTTTGTAAAATTCAAGTTGTATGCTTTTATGATAGCCGAGGCCTGAGGGGGTAGACTACTTTCTTCTACATCGAATGGCTTATCAAGGAATAATCCAATTTCTTCGTTGAAAACCTCCTTACATATCGCTTGACACAAAGTTCACAGGTCATTTCATGAGTGAGCCTTTTAGTTTTGCTTGTTCTTTAGAGTTCAAATTCTTCATGGGGTGGGGGTGTCCAGATTCCACTTTGTTCTTTCTTGTTGGGTATCAGCTTTCTGACACCATTAAATCATCGTGGGAAAATTTGTATTTGGGATTTATCGTTTGCAAACTTTAATCATCTTTTCCTCTGTGATTTATCATTTATGGACATGTCATTCAGGTATGCAGGACTTCTTCAACAAGTTGGATGGTACTATTGTTCATGGATTTCCCATGCTAAATCAAGTGGACACTGTTCTTGCTGAAGAGAAGGATAATCCATTTTTGCCTGTTATTTCTCCTAACAGTGCTCCACAACCTTTCATTCCTCTTCTAGCACCTTCACCAAATGTATCACCATTTCTCGGCAATAGCACTCCAAAGTTATCAGGTTTTGCTAGCTTAATGTTAACAGTGCTGAATGAATAATTTATAAGGTGCATAAGTTGCATGGAGTGTAACTGACTTTCTTGTAGGATGGTGCAATCTGAACTTTTCAGCTGTTGATGATTTGATACACACAACTGCTGTTGATTGCTGGACCTCTTTTGCTCCTTTCTTGGCTAATGTAATTTGTTGCCCCCAGTTCCAGTCCACTCTTACAATTCTTATAGGACAGTCAAGTAGAGAAACCGGGATGCTATCTTTGGATTCTACTCATGCAAATTATTGCCTATCAGATGTGCAACAGATTCTAGGAAGTCAGGGTGCCAATACTGATCTACAAGAGATTTGCTTAATCCACCCATCAAACCTTACCGAAGGTTTATGCCCTGTAAATGATATAAACAGTGTTGAGAGTATCATTGACCCTTCTAAACTCCTTGCTGCATGTGGGAAAGTTGATCCTGTCAATGAATGCTGTAGCCAAATATGCCAGAATGCCATATCTGAAGCTGCAAGGAATATAGCTTTCTTTGATGGTGGCTTGACAAAAAGCATGGATATCACCCACAGTGAACATTTATCTAAGATTGATAGTTGCAAAAGCATTGTATTCAGATGGTTATCTGGTAGACTCAATTCATCATCGGCAAATCATGTACTTAGGCGGCTATCCAACTGCAAAGTTAATGGAGGTACCTTCAGAAGCACCTTTATGGCTTTGTTATTAATATACTGATTCAGTTCCATCTCCTTTCTTGCAAAAAAAGTACTATTTCTCTACATCTTGTTGATGCAAACATGTGATCTGCTAGTGAGAATTTTTCTTTTCCCTTTTTTCGCTTTTTCCAGTCTAAAGCTGGTTGTCTTTGATAGTTGGATATAAGGAAAAACTAATTTTCAGAAGCGAGAGAGAGTGAGAGAGTGACCTCTTGATATACAAACACTTATGTAACTTCGTTATATTTTTTAGATAGTTCATGCCAAATTCTCTAACAAGTATTGAAAGGTGAGTTGAAGAAATCTTACACATTCTTTACCTTTCGGGTGTTATATGAATGCTACATTTGACTAGCTTAATATTGCATTTAATACATGTAAGAAGAGTATCTTCAGAAGCATATATTCCTGAAAATGTTGTTGTTTGCAAGTATCATTGAAATGCCAATCTCCATTTTACTTGTGATGTTTATTTCATAGTTTTCTCATAAGAACGAAATTAGATGATACTTCATTAGATTTGTTAATTTCTCATTATAATGTTTGCTCTGTTGTTAATTGTCTTTTTCCTTCACTTTGTTCTACTTCTTTTTGTAGTGTGCCCATTAGCTTTTCCGGATACCTCCAGTGTGGCAAAAGAATGTGGCAATAATATCAGGAATCGTACTGCATGCTGCCGGGCAATGGGTAACTATGTTTCCCATTTGCAAAAGCAAAGTTTCATCACCAATTTGCAAGCTTTGGATTGTGCAGCATTGCTTGGTCTGAATTTGCAGAAAATGAATGTTAGCACAGACATTTACAGCTTGTGCCAAATAAATCTTAAAGACTTTTCGCTCCAAGGTTAGTTCTCTTGAACTTCTTAACTCAGTGAAACCTTTTGTTCTCATATACAAGTAGATGCAATTGATGATTAGTTAAGGTAACTTTTACGAGAATTTACCCTTATCCTAGATTCTTTTTGTTGTAATTGACAAAGGGCATTTTAATGATTCCTTTCTCTTTTCTCTTCCTCTCGTGGTTGCAACAATATCATCACATGGGGACCAGTTGGATCACAAGGTAAAATATGTTTTACAAGCTCAATAATATTTTCAGTTACTTTCAGGAGTAAGTTTGTGTGTTTGTGATATAATCTTCCATCTATATGCTTAACAATATTCTAGTTTAGTTTCATCTGTCTCTAATATGATTCATACATCATTATAAAGTTTGTTTTAATAAGAAAAGTGCTCATTAGCTGATATATTAATAATTCAAAATATTCAAGGACAAATTCCAGTCATTTTGGAGGACGATTGACCTCCCAAAATATATCAAATTGAGCGGACATTTGAGATTTGCAAAAAAACAATCATCACTATGAATTTAAAAAATATGTTCGTGACAGTGAATTGTGTATCGTGTGTGTTTTCTTCTCTATTTATCTAATACATCTACAGAACTCTGCAATGGAAGTGTATTACTGTGATTTTTTTGTGGAATTCAAATTTTTGTTACTATTTGTTCCTACATTTTGGGAAATCACTGTATACTAAATTGTATTTAATTTCATCTCAGAGTCGGGATGTCTTCTTCCAAGCTTACCATCAGATGCTACATTTGACCCTTCTTCAGGCATAAGCTTCACTTGTGATCTTAATGATAACATTGCGGCTCCTTGGCCTTCGGCATCCCAAGGAGCATCATCTTCCTGCAATAAATGTATGCTCATGATTTGTGTTATTTTGTCGGATGTCATTCTTTCCTTCAGTTCATTCAACATTTTCAACTACATATCATTCAACAGGATTTGACTCTGCTGTTTCCACAGACACATTGTGGGTTCTGTTTTTGCATCCAGTGGACAACATTACATTTAGTGATCTGAAATTATCCTGAGATTATTGAGAAATAAAAGTAGCTCTAATTTGCTCTCATGCTATCAGTCAATTTAGTTCTCCTTTGTGTATACATTTTAACATTTGGATTTACTTATGTGCGACTTTTTTTGGTTGTTTGTCCAGCTGTTAATTTCCCAGCCCTTCCTGCTGCAACATCTTCACATACAGGTATATATTTCATTTCAATGCTTCGCTTTGCAGACTTACAGGAATTTATGCTCAATCAATGGTGATGGTTCGGATACTTTTCTGTTAACTGATTACCTAGCACAAATGTGTATATCCTATGTTTTCTACACCTACATTTTGAACCTAAAACAATAAGACAGGATTCAGTATGCAATAAGATTACTGTATAAATTATAAGGTAACTTGTTTACATGTTTTATAGCATAGATCGTTTAGTTAGTAGCATATTATTTCCCTTAAATCTTTTTTACATGATCAGCTAGATGTGGTCAAAATCCAATTACTGCCAATATGCATAAGGACTTCTGTTCCTGCAAAAGGCGTTTGACAACCGGAACCAAACCGAAATCAGGTCTGCTTTCGGTCGGTTATATGAAATGATGTGATGTCTGACAGAACCGTAATTAGAACCTGAAGTGGAAACTGAGGGTCATGTGACCTCGATCCCCATCTGTAGCTCCACCCTGTTTTTTATTCACACACTGACTTTTTTTTTTCAAATTTGCTTTCCTTTTTTTTCTTCTCGTATTTTCTCTCTTACATTCCTCACACAAAATATTTATTTATTGTATAATATATTTATTATAAAATGATTAATTTAATACTATTATTTGTTTTTCATAATTTTTTAATATTTTTCTTAAATATAATTTATTATATTTTAATAATATACTTTCTAAAAAATTTGTTTAACATAAAAATTTAATTGATACTCAATATTTATTAATTAATAAAATTATATTTATATCTACAGTTCCTATATTTAATTCAAACACCTAATAAAATTAATCTATTACATCATCTTTTCAAATATCATCATGACATTCAATTCAATCCGAACTAATCAGTCAATTCAACTATTCATTAAGAACTCGGAAAAATCACGGTTCTACTTGCCGAACGCAGATATCAAACTAATTGTTGATTTGATTTTCTATAATCTTGGCTTTATGAGCTTGGAGAAGTCTTGGAAGTAAAATAAAAGTTCTAGTTAGTATTAGGGTGATAATTTCATTAGCTTAAGCATTTGGACATTTCAGTTTCTAAGTCTCAACTAAAATCCTTTCTTTTCTTGGCATTCTTGAATCTGTTTCCTTTTCCAGGTCAACATGGAGTACAAATGATGCTTCTGCTGCTCGTTTCTTTGTTTTTGTTGCTGACATTACCGTCTTGAACGCCGGTCATGGCATGGCTTCAAAATGTTGATAGTAGGTGCAAGATGATGTGCTACTATAGATGACACCAAGGGTTAGTCATAGCAATTCCTCTCCATTGTCATCATCAATATTTTCCAATAGTCCTAGGAATTCTCGCGTGTCTGCAGTTTACTCCGTTCCATGATTCTTGTTAAATGTGTAATAAAAGCCCTGTAAAGTAAGTGAAAAAGGATTTCCAGATGTGAGAGATGCATTTGTAATTATGGTAAGTTATTACATTTGAAATTTCCTTGACAAACTACTCTTGTTGTTCGTGCAGAATCAAATGTAAATTTAGATCAACGAATGTAACCATTTCAACTCAGTATCCCGACAGCATTCGTGATCCACCAAGTAGTCCATATCTTGTTGCAAAATCTGTTTGCACCGGTGTGAGCAGGAAACTTTTTTTTATACTAATATTTGATGCTTAGATTTCTTTAGTCTCCTTATCGTACTGTGACTTGGAAATATCCATGTTCGTCATTTACTTAAATGAAGACCTACAAGCTAAATGCAGAATGAAGAGCTTCTGTTCTGATCCAAATGGTGGTAAGCTATTGATAAGTAAATGAATCACGAACCAACCATGATGATTTAGATGAATGACTTGCCAGTTGACGACAAATTAGGCTTAAACTAATTATAGTTGACTCTTGGCATGACTGGCAATTCCGGATTTCGTCAGCTTGGTCAACTCAATCTCAAGATTAACTTTGTCAACTCACGCAGGATTAGTCAAATAGGATCAGTCAAATGTTAATAACTGTCAAAGTGAGAATTGTCCTTTGCAGAAATCAGAGGAATAAAGAACTATGTAGAAATCAAGAATAAAACATAACACAGAGATTGGGGCTAATGGTCCCTCGTGATAAATTATCTTAAGTGACCCATGAAACAATGCAACAAAGAATGATACCACTTCATTCCATGTGTAATGTATATATATACAAGTCTGTGCTGTTAATAACTATGTAACAACAATAGAATATTATGGTTATGATAATTTAGATCTAATAGATATGATAAGTAATTTGTTGGTTAACACGCCCCCTTAAGATTAGCCTTCTCGAAGATGAAGGCGAAGCTTGCCACACCAGAAACGAAAACGCGATCCTGGTAGCAACTTTGTAAATATATCAGCCAATTGATCTTTCGAAGATAAGAATCGAACAAAGTCGCCGACCAGCCACTTCCTCCCGAACCGAACAAAGTGATAATCTACCTCGATGTGCTTGGTTCGAGCATGAAATACTAGGTTAGCTATGAGGTAGGTTGCTCCAATATTGTCACACCATAAAGTAGGGGGTTGCGAGGTAGGAAATCCAAGTTCAGTAAGGAGAGTTCGCAACCAAATGAGCTCAGCTGTAGTATCAGCTATGGACTTATATTCTGATTCAGTCGATGATCGAGCAACAGTTCGTTGTTTCTTTGCTGACCATGAAATTAAATTGCTGCTTAGAAATATCGCAAATCCACTTGTGGACCGACGATCAATACTCATGCCTGCCCAATCTGCATCTGAGAATGCCTGAAGGTATGGTTGCACTGATGAGCATATGAACAAACCAAGGAGCATAGTCTGTTTTAAGTAACAAAGTATCCTTTTGGTGACTTGCCACTGAATCATAGTAGAACGGTGCATAAATTGGCTGACATAGTGAACAACAAAGCTGAGATCTGGTCGTGTCATAGTCACATATTGCAGAGAACCGATAATTTGCCTATATAACACTGGATCATCAAAGAGGGTGTCAGATGTATTTGAAGCAGTCTCGTTGGCACATGACATTGGAGAAGATACTCCTTTGGCAGTGGTCATGTTTGCACGAGCAAGGATGGTCTTGATGTATTTTTGTTGTGATAGAATGATGCCATCCCTATGAGGTACAACCTCAATCCCTAGGAAGAAGTGGAGAGGGCCGAAGTCCTTGACTGCAAAGAACTGTCGCAGGTGAGTCACTAGCTTGTCAATCATAGAAGACACAGATCCAGAAAGAACGATGTCATCTACATATACCAATGCATAGATGATAATGTTCTCTTTGAGATAAATAAACAATGACGGATCAGTTTTGGATGACTGAAAACCAAAACATATAAGAGCAGCATGAAGAGCATGAAACCACGCATGTGGTGCCTGTTTGAGGCCATATAAGGACTTATGTAGTAGACACACATGAGATGGACGATCAGTGTCACAAAATCCGGGGGGTTGTTCCATATAGACGACCTCATTGAGTGTGCCATGAAGAAAGGCATTGCTGATATCCAGTTGACGAAGTTGCCATTTGTTAGATATGGCAATGGATAAAACTACACGGATAGTTGTCGGTTTGATAACCGGATTGAAGGTATCATGAAAATCAATCTCAGGCTGTTGATGAAAGCCCTTGGCAACCAAGCGTGCTTTATAACGTTCAAGAGAACCATCAGCCTTGAACTTCTTTCGAAATAGCCACTTACAATCGATGACATGCATGTGTGGCTGTCGAGGGACCAGTGACCATGTGCCATTTGAAATGAGTGCATTGTATTCATCTGTCATAGCATTGTGCCAAAGTGGATCACGGTTGGCTTTCGAAAAACATGTCGGATCCTGAGCAGTTGACGTCAGAAGCATGGCATGTCGGGGTTGGGCTCCAGCAAGGGAGAGATAGTTCACAGGCTTACGAGGATGAAGTTGCATGGGATGTAAGGTTGAGAGGCTAGGAGAGGCTGATTGAGGTTGAGAGGGTTTAGGATTTTGAGATGACATAGATGAGGGCAGTGGCAAGATGGGACTTAGAGGAATAGTCGATGGAATGGTGAGCCATGGTGTGTTTGTGGAGAAGGTAGGCAAATTAGGTGAGTCGTGTTTTGATTGAGAGAATGGAAAAACTTGCTCATCAAAGCGCACATACCTCGCAATGTAAATGCGACCAATTTCTAGATCAAAACAACGATAGCCAAGATAGTTGTCAGGATAGCCAAGAAAAATGCATTATTTGGAGCGAAAGGAAAATTTGTGGGTGTTGTAAGGACAAAGTAAAGGGTAGGCTGCACACCCAAATGTGCGCATCTAGAGAGAAGAAGTTTGTGTGGTGATTTATGGGCAAGGACCGTGGTAGAAAGTCGATTGATGAGAAAAACAACCATTTCAAAAGCAAAATGCCAGAAACGAAGAGGGACAGAGGCTTGTGCAAGGATTGTGAGGCCAATATCAACAATGTGCCGAATTTTACGTTCGGCAGCACCATTTTGCTCATGAACGTGGGGACAACTGATGCGATGTTGAATGCTAGATTGTTGTAGGGTGGATGAAAGCCGTAGAAATTCACCGCCGCCATCAGTTTGTAATGAACGTAGCAAGGTGCTAAATTGTTTTTCAATAAGCAATTTGAACCGAGGAAAAATGGAGACAACATCAAATTTATTAACTAGAGGATAGAACCAGCTGAACTTTGAAAAATCATCTACAAACACTAGAAAATAACGATGACCACTAGATGACAACATGGGTGCAGGACCCCAAACATCTGCAAAGACTCGATCTAAGGGGGCAGCAGCTCGAGTGTTGGTTGGAGGAAGGTGAAGTCTTGTGGACTTTCCTTGCATGCACTTACAACAAGATGAACTGGACAGTGCAGAGGCGTTGGAGGGAAGCTGGATTTGCATCAAGCGAGCAATGGACTGGACAATGGTGGAGGAGGTGATGCGTTGTATTTGTAACAATAAAATTTGCTAGCAAGTGCATTAGTCGCTCAAGTAATATAGTAAAAAGGGAGTAAGAGTGTCGAACCCACGATGAATATTATTAATTCAATATCTGGATTTATAAATTAATAAGAGAGTAAAAACATGGATTTCTGGAAAGAGGTTTTATGAAACAAAAAAATAAGATAAAGATAAGATAGTGGTGTTGAAGTTAGGTCTTAGGATGAAAATAGATCAAGATAAATATTCGAACCATAAAAGATAAATTTAATCCTTAAAGATGGATTAGAGTCTCCCTAAAGTAATCTAACATGATTAATTTGTGATCTCCACGACTAGCATCCCTCAATCTAATCATATAGAACTATCTTAATTTAATAAGAATTGAGGTCTCCACGACTGGTACTCCCAAAATCATATTAAAATTAAGATGCATTAAATTGAATTCTCTAAACTATTAATCACTCCACAAACTGGTATAGATTAATAGACCACACAAACTTGATTCTCCACACACTAATTATCAAATTTATGTCAATTATTAATTCCAAATAAAATCAATTATAATTAGTATAATAAATTATGAAATTAAACACTCAACAAAATGGTATAGCCTAATTCGGAAATTTAATTAACTAATATAAAAGCATTAAGCACAATTAATAATTGATCAGAAAAGATTAAAGCAAATAAAATAGGGTCCAAACATTTCCCTTCAATTAATAATCTCCTAAAATAATAATCCTAAAAACATGGAGTTCATCCTAGAAATTCTGGAGAGATAATAACAAAATAACAATAATAATCGAAAGAATTACACCCAAAATAGAAGTAGAGCTCTCGAATTGGGCAGACAGTCGGGCAGCCTCTCGGACTTGATCAGGGTCGCGATCAACCTCCAGCCGTCGCACCTCTCTCCTTTTGCTCGTAGCCTGCAGAGCTCACGACTCGCCGTGAAAGAAACCTGAACTTCAGAGCACACCTTGAAATGACGGATTCTTCACGTATTTATAGGGTGCGGACGGCCTTCAATTTGATCTCGGCCGTAACATCGTACGGTTGACTTTAAAATTATGAGATAAACTCGGCCAAAGATAAATCCTTTTATCATTACGCCCAAAGATAAATCTTTCTTATCTTTACTCCCTTTGAATCTCGGCCGTAAGGAAAGAACTAAATCTTTACTCCCAAAGAGATAAAATTCCTTTTACTCCCTCCAAATCTCGACCGTAAGGAAGGAATTTAAATCTTGTTACGCCCAAACAATTTTATCTTTACACTTTCATATATCGGTTAAATGGATGATTTCATTGCCATTACCCCCTCCAAATTTCGGCCGTAAGGAACTCTTTTATCTTTACACCTTTCGAATCTCGCCCAAAACATCTTTATCTTCATGCCATTACGCCCAAAAGATAAAATCCTTTTATCTTTACCCCTTCAAATCTCAACCAAAACGGCTTGGGTGTAAAGCCAAATCTCGGCCGTAATGGTAAATTCTTCGGAATTTCGGCCGATACGGCATAATCCATTTTAATCTCGATTTTTC
The DNA here is from genome assembly GCA_030549335.1 of Pontederia crassipes. NCBI lineage: Eukaryota > Viridiplantae > Streptophyta > Magnoliopsida > Commelinales > Pontederiaceae > Pontederia > Pontederia crassipes. Next base: position 24,004,714 of record CM060189.1, on the reverse strand, counting down.
TGCAAAATAATTATCAAAATTTAGTTAATCCATCCATAATTAAAATATTCAGAGAATTTAATAATTAAAATTGATAAATCCGGAATTATGATTAAAAGTGACTAAAAATGATGCATGCCATGATCAAATTACAAAAAAATTAATTAAAATAATTAACTAAAATATGTTGTATTTTGCATGCATCAAACTCCCCCAAGCTTAAAGTCTTGCTTGTCCTCAAGCAAAAATTCAAAGCAAGACTCAAGAAAGTTCCATCGTAGCCTCCACATTGTCAACTGACTAATTTTCTCACAAAATTCTTCTGCACACCTACTACTCAGCATCTTATCATTTTCCATGCACTTAGCTTCATAGAGGTTCTGAATGCTACACAAATTTAAACAATCTCAAATTCAGCCTTGTGAAAAAAATAAATTGTCTATCAAATAATAGCATTGATATTGAACACATAAGTACTAATTGAGCTTAAAACTTTTTCTTTTTCTTTTCATTTTTCATCTTTATTTTTAATCATTTTAAAAAAAGTTCTAATCTTCAAGCAGGATTGCACATGGAAGTCCATGTAGCGGGCTTTGGACTGATGACTCCTAGACCAGATGGCCTTAGGGCAACAGGTGATAAAGCACCCCTCGAGTTTACTTGCCCGAACAACCAAGGTTCTGAATGAAGAGTTCGAACTTAGCCATGATTCAGTACTCATATGCTTCTCCATATTCCACAAGATGGTCAATGTAGCAGGTTTTCGATCGACGGATCCCAGAGCAGTTGCCCTTAGGTCGCCAGGCATGAACCCCTACGGATCTAATTACCCGAACACACCTTGGTTCCGGATAACACTTTTGTACCTACACATAACTTTATTCAACTTTTTATTTATTTATTTATTATTATTTGTTGGGGTTTAACTAACCCTTCTTTTTTTTATAAGCTCAAAAAGTACTTGATATGGTCAATAAGAAGGCTACTACTATCAAGACTTAAAAGAAATAAAAAGGCATGAATATGATTTTGTCGTCTAGTCATTCATAATTCTACTTAGCATATGCACATAGTCCATAAGTTTGATACTAAAATAGCAAGTGATAAGAAAGAAAAATATTCAAATTTCATCAGTTAACAATATGTCTTTGAACTTCTACTAAAAGATAATTAAAACAATAAGACAAGAGTTTGTTAGATGGTAGCAAAAATAAATGCATGCAATGGTATTTTTTAGAAAATTTTCAAAATTTTCAATTTTTTTGGATTTTTTTATAAATAGATGTAAACATAAGCAAATAAAAAGAAAAAAAATATGCAATGCATGAAATGCAAACTCCCCCAAGCTTGAACCAGACACTGTCCTCAGTGTTAAGCCAGCAAGGGAAAGTGAAAATATAATATAGAAAAGCTAAAGAAAAAAATAAAGAAAAGGGAAAAAATACAACCGGATTTATTTTCGGTGGAGAGATGCTCGGCCTTATATATATCGATGAAGGTGTCGGCCGCAAATGGTGTCGGTGAGAGGAGATCTCGGCCGATAATTGAGAGTCTCGGCCGTAAAAGCTTGGCCGCAAAATTTTGTTGATGAAGATCTCAGCCGTGCAATCTCGGCCGTAAGAAACTGGCCGTAATGGTGAGACGTCGGCCGTAAGGAGTTGGTTCGGCCGTAACGAATAGGTGGTGGCGCTGGTGTTCGGGCGTAAGGAGTCAGCTCCGGTGGAAGCTTGGCCGTAAAAAATAGGAGGCGTGGAACTTTGGGCGTAAGGATCGGCGGTTGGCGTTGAGACTTCGGCCGTAAGGAACAGAGGCTCGGCCGTAATGGCTTTTCGTTCGTCCGTAAGTCGATGAAGAACCTCGGCCGTAAGAAGTAAAGCTCGGCCGAAGATTTAGATCTGCAAGGATGTGGAAGGGGTCAAAATTTATGGATGAAATTTCGGGCGTAAACTTACCTTTCCAACGTGAAGGGTCATGTTGTAAGAGCTTGGCCGATTGTCCGAGGTCTCTCCTTCCGCAGATGACTCAACAAAATAAAACTATTACCACAAAATCTAAAGAAATAATAAAAAGGATAAAAATAGTTCTGATTTATAGTCGTCAGCTTGACTTAGTTCTGATGAAAATTTCACACATCATAAAGAGTGATCATAGAAAGGTTATGATAATAAGTGCCACCATGATAAAGTTTCAATCTATGTCCATTCACTTTGAGTCTTTGTTTTTTGTCTAATGATTCAATCTCAAAAGTTCCATAGGGTGAACAATTAATTATAACATAAAGTCTGGTCCATCTTGATTTAAGTTTTCCAGGAAATAATCTGAGTTTGCTATTATAAAGAAGTACTTGTTGACCAGGTAAAAATTCTTTATGTTTAATATGCAGGTCATGTAAATTTTTTGTGCGTTCTTTATATAGCTTGCTGTTTTCGTATGCATATTGTCTAAATTCATCAAGCTCATTTAATTGTAATAACCTTTCAGATTGTGATGATTTTAGATTCATATTTAAAAATTTTGTTGCCCAATAAGCCCTGTGTTCTAGTTCTACAGGAAGGCGACATGCTTTTCCAAAAATTAATTTATAAGGAGAAGTACCTATGGGTGTTTTAAAAGCAGTCCTATATGCCCAGAGTGCATCATCTAATTTCAAAGACCAGTCTTTCCTAGATGAATTTACAGTTTTCTCTAGAATCCTTTTTATCTCTCTATTTGAAATTTCCACTTGTCCACAAGATTGGGCATGATATGGTGTACTCAAAAAATGTTTGACTCCAAATCTATTAAGAAGAGTTGACATTATTTTATTACAGAAATGTGTTCCATTGTCACTTATGATAGTCCTAGGTGTTCCAAATCGAGTAAAAATTTTTTTCTTAGAAAGTTGGCAACTACCTTGGCCTCATTTGTTGGTGTGGCTACAGCTTCTACCCCTTTGGAAACATAATCAACCGCCACTAAGATGTATTGGTTGTTAAAGGATTTAGGGAATGGTCCCATAAAGTCAATGCCCAAACATAAAAAATATCACATTGTAAAATATTTGTGAGAGGCATTTCATCTCGACGAGAAATATTACCTGTCCTTTGGCATTTGTCACAATACTTACAGTAGTTTCTTGCATCTCTGTAAATGGTTGGCCAATATAATCCACATTCAAGTACCTTAGCCGCTGTTCGATTGGGTCCAAAGTGTCCTCCAGCTTGTCCATCGTGGCAATGACTTAGGATATTATCAATCTCATCTTCGTGAACACATCTTAGAACTATTTGATCTGCACATAATCGAAAAAGGTAAGGATCTTCCCAGTGATAATTCTTGACATCAGATAAGAATTTCCTTTTTTGATGAGTGGTCATGCCCTTTGGAATGTAATGTCCTGCAAGGTAATTAGCAAAATCAGCGAACCATGGTGTAGTGTCAGAAATTTGAAAAATTGTAGAGATAGAAAAAAGTTTCTCGTCTGGGAATTCTTCAAGTATGTCTGTGACTTCTCTTGGAGATGGCTCCAACCGAGATAGGTGATCAGCTAATAAGTTCTCAGTCCCTTTTTTATCTTTTACTTCCACATCGAACTCTTGCAAAAGTAGTATCCATCGGATTAGTCTAGGTTTGACATCTTGTTTGCTCATCAAGTGCTTGATGGCTGCATGATCTGTGTATACAATGATTTTTGAACAAATTAGATATGATCTAAACTTGTCAAAAGTAAAAATAATAGCAAGAAACTCCTTCTCTGTTGTTGCATAATTTAGTTGGGCAGCATTCAATGTTCGGCTTGCATAATATATGACATGAAATGTTTTATCCTTTCTTTGCCACAACACAGCTCCAATAGCACCATCACTCGCGTCACACATCAGCTCGAATGGTCGAGACCAGTCTGGTGCAACAACAACAGGTGCAGAAATTAGCATTTCCTTTAATAAATTAAAGGCAGCAAGACAATCTGAATTAAAATCAAATTTTGTGTCCTTAGCAAGAAGATTAGTTAAGAGTTTAGCCATTTTTGAAAAATCTTTGATAAAACGACAATAAAATCCTGCGTGCCCAAGGAAGCTTCGAATGCCCTTCACATTGGTTGGAGGAGGCAGATTTGCAATAACATCTATCTTGGCCTTATCCACTTCAATTCCTTTTTCTGAAATTTTGTGGCCAAGAACTATACCCTCCTTAACCATGAAGTGACATTTCTCCCAGTTAAGGACCAAATTCGTTTCTTCACATCTCTGCAAAACTAGAGATAAGTTATCCAAACAGTTATTAAAAGAGCTACCAAAAAGTGTAAAATCATCCATGAAAACTTCGAGTATCTTCTCATTCATATCTGCAAAGATTGACATCATGCATCTTTGGAATGTTGCTGGAGCGTTGCATAGACCAAATGACATCCTTCTATAGACAAACGTTCCATATGGACATGTGAACGTTGTCTTTTCTTGATCCTCAGGTGCTACTACTATTTGATTGTATCCAGAATAGCCATCTAGAAAACAATAAAAGCTATGACCTGCAACACGCTCCAACATTTGGTCAATAAAAGGTAATGGAAAATGATCTTGGCGGGTAGCATCATTAAGCTTCCTATAGTCTATACAAACTCTCCAACCTGTAACTGTTCTTTGAGGCACCAATTCATTATTTTTGTTACTTACCACAGTGATTCCTCCTTTCTTAGGAACTACCTGCACATGACATATCCATGAACTATCAGAAATGACATATATAATACCTGCATCAAGGAGTTTGATGACCTCCTTTCTTACAACTTCCTTTAAAGTTGGGTTGAGCCTTCTTTGATATTGAGCAATTGGTTTGGCATTGTCCTCCATCAAAATCTTGTGCATGCAAATTGTAGGAGAGATTCCCCTGATATCTGAAATAGACCAAGCAATTGCTTTCTTATGTTGCCTTAATACTTCCAGAAGTTTGTTCTCCATGTCATCTGTCAAGTCAGCAGATATGATAACTGGGTAAGCGTTATTTTCAAGAAAAGCATATCTTAAATGAGATGGAAGTTCTTTAAGTTCGAATTTTGGAGGACAATCCAATTTTTCAATTTCGTCCTCGAATGTCTCTGTTGTTATTGGCACATTATCCTCTCCCACAATTTCTCTAGAATCCTCCATCATTTCCAAAGCTTTCTTAGCATATGGATCTGAAATAAAATCTGCAACAATATCATCAAAAGCATCAGTCGTGTCATCTTCTATAGAATCAATAGCATAACAGGATGAGTGATCAAAAGGTTATTTGAGAGAATTTTTTATATTGAAAGTGATGTCTTCGTTGTTGACGCGAAATGTGAGCATCCCTTGTTGAACGTCTATAAGTGTATTTCCTGTGGCTAGAAATGATCTCCCGAGGATGATAGGGGTTTTTTCATCTGCCTTCATATCCAGAACAATAAAATCTGCAGGAAAAATAAATTTATCAACTTTTACCAAAACATCTCTTAATATTCCTTGGGGTCTCTTGCATGAAGAATCTGCAAATTGAAGAGTAATGCTTGTTTCTTCTAGTTCTCCATAACCTAGCTGCACAAATATAGAGTAAGGCATTAAACTTATACTAGCACCAAGATCACATAAAGCTTGTGCACAAAATAATTTTCCTATAGTGCAAGGTATGGTGAAGGTTTCCGGATCCTTCATTTTTTTAGGTATATCTCGATCATAAATGGCACTACACTCCGATGTCAACATTACTCTCCCAGTATTTTCAAACTTTCTTTTTGAGGATAATATATCCTTCATGAATTTAGCATAGCTCGGCATCATTTGTAAAGCTTCATGAAAGGGAATGTTAATAGATAATTGCTTCAGAATATCAAGAAAGCGAGAAAATTGCTTATCTAACTATTCTTTGCGAAATTTCTGTGGATAGGGCAGATCCTTTATGTTGGTATTTTTTGAATTGTCAGTTTCTCTTTTCTTCAGATTGATATCTACAGTAGTCTGATCTTGTTTCTTTGATGCTTCAGTTTCTTCTTTATGATCAATTACTCTTGGCAGGGAATCTGATCTCAGACTTCTCAATTGTTTCCCACTTCTAAGAGTCACCGCTTTGGTCTCTTCTTTAGGATTTTTCTCTGTATTGCTTGGAAGAGTCCCTGGTGCACGTCCTACCATCATATTAGCCATCTGTCCTAATTGCATTTCTAAATTCCTGATTGTAGCATCTTGATTGTTTGCCCTTGCTTCCATTGTCTTCTGCATGGTTTGCATAGTATCAATAACTCTTGCCATCATCTCTTCCATGGGATTAGTCGATTGTTGGACAGGTGCCTTCTCAAAAGTGTATAATTTTGTGGATGAGCTTGATTCTGAAATTTCTCAAAAACTTGCTCTTGATTTGACCTGTAAGGAAACTTCTGATTGTTCCTCCAACCATAGTCATTATTCCTGAAAAATGGATTGGAGACAAAGTTAGCATTTTCAATATGATTAGGATTAGAAATGTTACCTTGAGGACAATAATTGCTCGCATGTCCTCCTCCACAGTTGTTGCACACCATTAATGACATCATCTGCTCAAATTTTTTATTAAGTGACTCCAGCTGAGTCACTACTTCAGAAGAATTTTTATTTTCTGTAGCATGTACATCATGAGTTCGGCGAGATGGTCTCCTTTCTTGGCTCGACTTGAGGGCTACAGCTTCAATTATATCTTGCATCTCACTAGGACGTTTAGATCCCAGTACTGTCCCTCCTGCTGATTGATCGAGTTTGTCTTGATCTGTAGGTCGTAATCCATGATAGAAATCTTCCATTACTTGCCATTTTGGAATTCTATTATCAGGAACTCTGGCCAGCAGTTCCTTATATCGTTCCCAAGCTTCATATAACGTCTCGTTATCGTCTTGAACAAATGCCCTCAGCTCCCTTCGATATTTGCCTGCTTTTTGTGGTGGGCAATATTTTCCAACAAATTTTTCTACCAGCTCCAACCAAGAATGAATCGATCCTACAGGCAAAGTTTTAAACCAAGTGGAAGCTTTGTCACGTAAAGATTGAGGAAATAATAATAAACGAATAACTTCAGAAGAAACATTATTATTTCTAAAGGTGCTCAGAGTGGTAAGAAATTTGTCAAGGTGATCGTGAGGGTCTTCATGAAATCCTCCTCCAAATTGGGATGCTTATATCATCCTCACGATTGCGGGATTTATCTCAAAATTATTTGCGTTAATGTCAGGCAGCACGATGCATGATTCTCGGTCACTGTATCTGGCCGAGACATATTCTCTCATAGAAAGTTCTGCTTCATCTTCTCGCCGATTATTATGTGGTGGAACCAGTTCATTCTGTTGCTCCAGTCTCTGTTTGTTGCGTGCTTGTTCCGCCATTTTTCTTATATTTCTTCGTAATCGACGATAGGTTCTTTCAATTTCAGGATCAAATTCCAACAGTGGATTTGAACTCCTAGTGCGCTTATCAGAAGATTCCAGGATTGGTTGTGATTTAATTTTCAATTAGTACCTGCAACAATCAATTTTCAGTAAGATAAAAGAATAAAAATGTATATACAAGAAGAAAGAAATTCAGATAATAGGTCACGAAAAATGAGTTTTTAACAAATAAAGTCTTTCGGCCTGATAGGATTAAAATAAATTTTCGAGAGGAACTTTTCAGAAACCTAATTACGGCCGCAAACGGAGGTTCTTCAAACCAATACAAATACCAAATATTAATATCGACCGAAAGAATTTATGATGATGTAAGAAACGGCACAAAATAAGTCTGAACTAATTTGTGGCCGTAAAAAAAATTATTTTCAGAGAGGAAATAAGATTAATCGACCGCAATACATGAATAGTTTTACGGCCGAAATTAAATTAGTAATCCGGAGCTCGTTCGACCGTAAAAATCATAAAAGAGTGTCGAAAGGGATTAATCAACGTAAGGTGGCGTATAAATTAGCACGGCGATGAATTATCTCGGCCGAAATAAAAATTGAACGAAACGTCACCAAATGAGTCATTACGGCCGACAAAGAATATAATTCATATCGGCCGTAAAACAATGAAAGTTCAGTCGAACGTGATCGTTGATGGTCGAGAAAGAAAAAATCACAAATAAATTGGCCGAAAAGGTCGTAATATGGCGTAAAAACAAATGTTCAGAAATTTTACGGCCGTAAAACCATGAGATCAATTCTCGGCCGTAAAAAGAAAACATGAGATCATTCTCGGCCGTAAAAAAGATTAAATTGTCAATTAAGACGAGGCCGTAAAGAAAAATAGGGTTTTGGCCGAAATAAAAAATTGAATCATTACGGCCGAAAGTGAATTAAGAAGATTCTTTACGGCCGTAAAATAACGAAATTAAATCAAATAGAACAAACCACTTTGGCCAAAACAACGAAATCAAATCCATGGCGTAAAACAACGTTCGGATAAAAACATTACGGCCGTAAAAATTGAAAGTTTAGAACTCAGAAATCATTCATTGCGAGGCCGTAAAATTAATAAAGCCGACACATTAAATCTCGGTCGTAAAATCATAAGTCGACAGTGTAATTCGGAAAATCCAATCGGCGTCGGATTTTAAACCGAAAGTAGATAAATTTAAAAAATGTTGTGACCTTTATCTGCAAAAGAAAAAAAATTAGATTATTCACAGAAAAAAATAATTAAAATAAATAGTACATATTTATAGAAAATTTATTTACATCTCCTAATAATTCATAAAAAATCAGAAATTAATTAACAAAATATTCCCCGGCAACGGCGCCAAAAACTTGATGCGTTGTATTTGTAACAATAAAATTTGCTAGCAAGTGCACTAGTCGCTCAAGTAATATAGTAAAAAGGGAGTAAGAGTGTCGAACCCACGATGAATATTATTAATTCAATATCTGGATTTATAAATTAATAAGAGAGTAAAAACATGGATTTCTGGAAAGAGGTTTTATGAAACAAAAAAAATAAGATAAAGATAAGATAGTGGTGTTGAAGTTAGGTTTTAGGATGAAAATAGATCAAGATAAATATTCGAACCATAAAAGATAAATTTAATCCTTAAAGATGGATTAGAGTCTCTCTAAAGTAATCTAACATGATTAATTTGTGGTCTCCACGACTGGCATCCCTCAATCTAATCATATAGAACTATCTTAATTTAATAAGAATTGAGGTCTCCACGACTGGTACTCCCAAAATCATATTAAAATTAAGATGCATTAAATTGAATTCTCTAAACTATTAATCACTCCACAAACTGGTATAGATTAATAGACCACACAAACTTGATTCTCCACACACTAATTATCAAATTTATGTCAATTATTAATTCCAAATAAAATCAATTATAATTAGTATAATAAATTCTGAAATTAAACACTCCACAAAATGGTATAGCCTAATTCGAAAATTTAATTAACTAATATAAAAGCATTAAGCACAATTAATAATTGATCAGAAAAGATTAAAGTAAATAAAATATGGTCCAAACATTTCCCTTCAATTAATAATCTCCTAAAATAATAATCCTAAAAAAATGGAGTTCATCCTAGAAATTCTGGAGAGATAATAACAAAATAACAATAATAATCGAAAGAATTATACCCAAAATAGAAGTAGAGCTCTCGAATTGGGCAGACAGTCGGGCAGCCTCTCGGACTTGATCAGGGTCGCGATCAACCTCCAGCCATCGCACCTCTCTCCTTTTGGTCGTAGCCTGCAGAGCTCACGACTCGCCGTAAAAGAAACCTGAACTTTAGAGCACACCTTGAAACGACGGATTCTTCACGTATTTATAGGGTGCGGACGACCTTCAATTTGATCTCGGCCGTAACATCGTACGGTTGACTTTAAAATTATGAGATAAACTCAGCCAAAGATAAATCCTTTTATCATTACTCCCAAAGATAAATCTTTCTTATCTTTACTCCCTTTGAATCTCGGCCGTAAGGAAAGAACTAAATCTTTACTCCCAAAGAGATAAAATTCCTTTTACTCCCTCCAAATCTCGGCCGTAAGGAAGGAATTTAAATCTTGTTACGCCCAAACAATTTTATCTTTACACCTTCATATATCGGTTAAATGGATGATTTCATTGCCATTACCCCCTCCAAATTTCGGCCGTAAGGAACTCTTTTATCTTTACACCTTTCGAATCTCGCCCAAAACATCTTTATCTTCATGCCATTACGCCCAAAAGATAAAATCCTTTTATCTTTACCCCTTCAAATCTCAACCAAAACGGCTTGGGTGTAAAGCCAAATCTCGGCCGTAATGGTAAATTCTTCGGAATTTCGGCCGATATGGCATAATCCATTTTAATCTCGATTTTTTTGCAAAATAATTATCAAAATTTAGTTAATCCATCCACAATTAAAATATTCAGAAAATTTAATAATTAAAATTGATAAATCTAGAATTATGATTAAATGTGACTAAAAATGATGCATGCCATGATCAAATTACAGAAAATTTAATTAAAATAATTAACTAAAATATGTTGTATTTTGCATGCATGAGGAGGGATGACCAAGGCGACGATGAAGGCACTGGAATGTAGGTCCTTGCGTGTGAAATGCTGTTGGTTGGTGGTTCACTCGCATGGAATATAATCCAGATTTAATGTGTCCTTGTAGAAGGGGCTGCCTGCTTTGAAGATCCTTCACAATGAAACAAGTTGGAAAGAATTCAATGGAGCAATTATTATCAGTAGTGAATTTAGGAACTGAGAGAAGAGACTTAGAAATAGTAGGAACCCGAAGAAATTGTGCAGATGGAGAGAACGAGATGAAGTTGTGATAGATGAAGAACCAGTATGTGTGATTGGTAAGCCTGTGCCATCACCGACATGCACTTGTTTAGCCCTGGAGTAAGGTTCTATCACGCTCAGTGCTTGTAGATAAGGGGTAGTGTGATGCGTTGCACCTGAATAAGGTATCCACTCGGTGTAGCCACTGTAAGTAGGAACTGAACCTGTAGAAGCATATGAGGGGACATATGCATTGTAGCTGATGGAGGAGCCGGTGAGGTTTGGGGAGCAAGACGATCTCCTGGTCGGATGGTGTTGGGGTGACGATATCTGCACTTGTATGGGCTATGTCCTTGACCACCACAGACCGGGCAAGGATCACGGCGCTCAGCCGGAGGGCGCCCACGTCCACGACCTCGAGATTTATACGAGCCGCAGTAGTTGTTTTGTGGAGTTGAAGAATGCATATAGTTTGCCGAAGGAGCCAACACAACCTCATTTGCTGGATGTTGAATAGAAATGCATATTTCATGGCTGGTGAGAATGCTGTGCAGTTCTGTATATGTGATTGGACTTGGGCGCGCCGCTAGAGAAGCCACAGCATCATTATAGTCTTGACCGAGGTTGTTGAAGATGATGGCATTGAAATTGGATGGTGATAGAGGATGTCCTGCTGCTGCAAGATGGTCGGCAACATACTTGACCTGTTTGAGAAAGTTGGATACAGGACAATCACCTTTCTTCATATTTTGCAGTTGCATTTGGAGTTGCAGAATTCTGGTATGAGAAGGAGCACCTAATGCAAGATGTAAGGTGTTCCACACTTCAGCAGAGGTGGACAGACCAACAGCATGTGGAAGGATCTCTTCCGAAAGAGAGGAGAGGATCCAACTAAGAAGTTGGTCACGGCGAATCCAGTCAATATAAGCAGGATTGAGTGCAGGGGTTGTCGATGATGATGCTTCGGATCCTGCAGAGGAGGCATGGATTGTGGAGGGAGGGCAGGATGTTCTTCCATCAATTAATCCTTCCAGATCAAAGGTTCTCAGAAGGGGAAGAAATTGGGTTTTCCAGAGGAGGTAGTTGGTGCTGGTTAGTTTGATGAAAATTGAGTGATTCACCTGTCCTAGTTTTGGAAGCAAAGTGGATGAGGAGGTGGATTGTATGTTTTGCATCGTGTGGGCTTCAGAGGTAGCAGAGGAGGACATTGTAACAAGCTCTGATACCATGAAACAATGCAACAAAGAATGGTACCACTTCATTCCATGTGTAATGTATATATATACAAGTCTGTGCTATTAGTAACTATGTAACAACATGCTGGTAGAATATTATGGTTATGATAATTTAGATCTAATAGATATGATAAGTAGTTTGTTGGTTAAGAATCCAGTCCTATATTTATATGAGCAAAAGATAAAATGTAGAGTCAAGACAGTTACAAAAATATTCTAAAACTATTCTACCAATAACTACTTACTTTAACTTAACATTTAATACAAAGCAACCACTAATTACAATTATCCACACTCCCCCTCAAACTTGGTCGTATGAACACTCAGTAGGCCAAGTTTGGAAAGAAGATAACTATGTTGCTTTACTCCAAGACTCTTCGTGAGGATACCGGCCAATTGCTCAACAGAAGAGATATGTTTAGCTTGAATCAAACCTGCCAAAATTTTTTCTCTAACAAAATGGCAATCCACTTCTATATGTTTAGTTCTTTCACGAAAGATTGGATTATTGGCTATGTGTAAAGCAGCTTTATTATCACAATTAATCCGAATTGGCAGTCGAACATGAACTCCCAATTCAGAAAATAACCTTTCAAGCCAAACAATTTCTGAAACAATAGAAGCCAAACTTCTATACTTAGATTCTGCTGAAGTTTTGGAAACTATCTCCTGTTTCTTTGACTTCTAGGACACTAGAGAGTTGCCAAGTTTGATACAGAATCCAGTCATAGATCTTCGAGTAAGGATACAAGCTGCCCAGTTTGTATCACAAAACCCCTCTAGGCAATTATCATTATTTGCAGGAAAGAATATACCTTTACTAGGATCCTTTTTTAGATATCTGACAATCTGAATTGCTGCCTCCATGTGTGAAGTCTTCGGCTGCTGCATGAATTGGCTTAAGTGTTGAACCGCAAAAGATATATCTGGCCTTGTAATTGTAAGATATATCAACTTTCCTATAAGTATTTGGTAAGTAGTTGCATCAGATAAAAGTTCATCTTTCTGTCCTGAAGGAAACAACTCATCAAACTGAACTGAAGTGAGTTTAGAGTTTTGCTCTAACGGTACATCTGTAACTTTAGCACCTGCCACTCCTACGTTGGCAATTAAATCCAAAGCATATTTTCTTTGATTGAGAATGATGGCTCTGTTAGATCTTAACACTTCTGGTCTCAAGAAAAAATGAAGATCACCCAGGTCCTTGATTTTGAAACTATTCTCCAACACTTTCTTAGCTTCAGTGATAAGATGAGTATGACTTGCTGTCAACAAGATATCATCTACGTAAATTAGGAACACAACCATACTACCATCAGCTGATCTTTTAGTAAACATCGAATAGTCCAGTTTACTTTGCTCATAACCAGCAGTTATTAAGACGTGTTAATTTCAAGTTTCATTGCCTTGAGGCGTGCTTAAGGCCATAAAGAGATTTCCGCAGTCGACACACCTTGGAGCCCCCGTGACTGCGAAATCCTGGAGGAAGAGTCACGTAGACTTCCTCAAACAAATCGCCATTAAGAAATGCATTATTAATATCAAGATGTAAAAGAGGCCAAGCCCGTTGAGCAGCAACGGCCAAAACTAACCTTATGGTAGACATCTTCACAACTGGAGAAAATGTTTCCATATAATCAATACCGGCTTGCTGAGTAAAGCCTTTAGCCACAAGCCTGGCTTTGTATCGCTTGAGGTCTCCGTTAGCTTTGAGTTTAATCTTATACACCCACTTGCAACCAATTGCCCTTTTACTAGAAGGAAGATCAACGACATCCCACGTACCATTTGATTGTAAGGCATCCATTTCAGCTTGCATGGCCTCTATCCAGTTAGGATCAACAGCAGTCTTAGAAAATGAAGATGGCTCATGAATAGCATTTAAGCAAACAAGAAAGGATTGATATTGCACTGGCAGATGACTATACTGAACATTAGCAGAAATGGGATGAGCAGTAGCAGAATTAGATGTAGAAGAAGTGTTAGTGATATAGTCATTTAGCCAACTAGGAGGCCGAATAGTTTTTCGAGGACGAGCCGCAGGAGCAGGAATAGAAACTGACTCAGAGGATGAAGGTGAAGGAAGAACCACCTGAATATCCACTGAAGGTAAAGAAGGAGAAGGCAAAGATGAGGAAGGAGGATCACTATTAACCAGAGGAGCAATAGTCCTGTTAGATAATTCTGCAATAGAAAATTGCTCATGAGATGCCAATGCATGCTGTGGAAAGTAAAGTGGTTGAAGAGGATCTGTAGAATTATATGGTGAGTTAACTATGAGTGTGTTATCACTTCCTCTAGTATTAGAAAAAGGAAAAACATCCTCTTGAAAGATAACATCCTTGCTTATAGAAAACTTGTTTGTAGCTAAATTAAGCACTTTGAAACCTTTCTGTGTAGTAGAGTAACCCAAAAACACTGAAGGTGAAGCTATGGCAGCAAACTTATCATGATTATGCAAGCTTGTAACAAAGCACAAACAACCAAATATCCTCAAGTAATCCAGCTTAGGTGGAAATCCAAATAATTTCTCAAAAGGGCTCTTATTATTCAATATTGTCAAGGGTAACCGGTTGATGAGGTGAACATATGTGAGAATGCAGTCACCCCAGAAATGAATGTGCAAAGAACTTTGGAAACGAAGTGCCTTGAAACTTCAAATATGTGTTTGTGCTTGCGCTCGGCTACCCCATTTTGCTGTGGGGTGTAAACACAAGTTGTCTGGTGTATGATTCCTTTTGAAAGAAAAAAGTTCTAATTGTGAGAATTAACAAACTCGGTGCCATTATCTGATCGGTAGACTTTTACTTTCTTATCGAATTGTGTTTCAACCATAAGAATGAATTGTTGTAAATACACTTGCACATCACTTTTAGCTTTTAAAAGATAAACCCAAGTCATGCGAGAATAGTCATCGACAATGGTGAAGAAAAAATGATAACCATCATGAGTGGGATGATGATAAGGGCCCCAAACATCTAAATGTATTAGAGCAAAACAAGACTTAGCAAAAGAACCAGTGTTAGTAAAAGGTAGGCATGTTTGCCTAGACATATTACACACTGTACAAGCACAATTATTAGCTGAACCTTGATCATCCAATCCATATACAAGTTTTAGGAAAGGGCAAATATCCTAAACGTTTGTGCCAAAGTTGTGTTTTGTCATCCATTCCAGCTGCTACAATGTCTTTTAACCCTGCAGAAAGTTGTTGTCCAGGGTGTGAGGCTAACTCTGCTTTGTGGTTAGACACCAGAAAGTATAGACCATTCACTTATCTACCAATCTCCTTCACCAGTCCACTGTAAAGGTCCTGTATCAAACATATATCAAGATAGAAGATTACAATACAAAACAACTTCTTGGAAAGCTTTGAGACTGAGAGCAAGTTGTATTTAAACTCTGGAATGTAAAGCACATCTTGTAAACTTTGACAGGCTGTCACAGGACAAGTACCAACATGAGTAATATGTGATATGGTATCATTAGGCAACTTAACTTGTCTGATTTGTTTCAATTGTCTGATATTAATAAGACAATTAAAATCTGAAACCATATGGTCAGATGCTCCAGAATCTATAATCCACTTATTATGAGACTGACTAAAAAAAAGAAAATCATTACCTACCATATTAGCTTCAGCATCCACACTTTTATTTTGATTGAGTATTGTTAGAACCTGTTGATATTGTTCTGCTGTGAGCATAGAGTCTTGTGGTGCAACCTGAGAATTGACTGACTGTGAAGCCATAGCACTAATGTCTTGAGCTAATACATTATTACTTTCAGCAGAAACAATATTAGCAACATACTGATTCCTAGTGTTAGTGAATTTGAAGCTTGGTGAGAACCCAATAATTCTATAACATTGGGCTTTAATATGTCCTGTTTTATGATAATAATCACAAACCAAATTCTTATTTGACCTCTTCCCTTTCTGGCCTTGAAACTATCCTTGATGCTGAAGTACAATATTTGCCATAGGAAGACCTGGAGTAGATATAAATTGATTTACATTATAGGAACTATTTCTCCTTTGTTGCTCTTCTTCAATCAACATAGCATAGACCTGATTTTCAGTTGGAAATGGTCTCATAAGAATAATATGTGATCTTATGGCTGCATAAGAATCATTGAGACCCATCAAGAACTGAAACACCTTAAGTTGCTTGAAATATTCAACATTCTCTGGATCAAGAATACCAAGAGATGGAATAATTGTATACAGATCTTCCCAGAACAATTTTAATTTGGTATGATATTCAGTAATTGTTAAAACACCTTGTGACAAGGAAGCAATCTCTCTGTGTAAATGATAAACCCTTGTACCACTTATAGTATCAAATCTTTCCTTCAAAACTCTCCAAACAGCAGAAGCATTAGAAACAGCAACACTACCAAGCAAGCCATCAGAAATAGTAGAAAGAATCCTAGAAAGAACTAATGCATTGCAACGTTTCCACTGAAATTGGAGATCAGATTCAAATTGTTCAAGCCTGCAAGTGCTTTCTATAAAACCAAGTTTATTCTTGGCCAAAAGAGCATTTGAGAAAGCCCTACTCCACATTGAGTAGTTGTCACTACCAGTTAATCGAATTGGAATCCAAATTAAACCAGAAGAATCTGATGGAAGGAAAAATAGTGGATGAGTATGATCAAGTGCAAGAATAGAAGAACTACTAGGATTCATGGCTCAATTTTCCAGAAATCTTCACAAACTTGGATACAAGAACCAGGATCTTAAGTAAATAAAAACCTTTAGAATTGGTTTTCAAAGATCCAGAAACTCACAGCCAGAAATTCTAACAAATAGAAAGAATAAGCTCTTACAAATTGAGAGGGCTCTGATACCATGTCAAAGTGAGAAATGTCGTTGCAAAAATCAGAGGAACAAAGAACTCTGTAGAAACCAAGAATAAAATAGAACACAGAGATTGGGGCTAATGGTCCCTCGTGATAAATTATCTTGAGTGACCCAGTCCTGTATTTATATGAGCAAAAGATAAACTGCAGAGTCAAGACAGTTACAGAAATATTCTAAAATTATTCTACCAATAACTACCTACATTAACTTAACATTTAATACAAAGCAACCACTAATTACAATTATCCACAATAACTAGTCAAATATTAATAGCTTTGGACTTGGGATTTGTCACAAGTGGTTCTCTCACTACTTTTTTTGTTTTGTTTTGCAGAATAATGCCTCTATCAAGCAATTTATGGTGAAACTTTATTGCTTGATTTCATCATATTCCATTAGAAATGACCATAAAACGAGAATAATGATGATGGAGGAAAAAGTGCAAATTTCTAGCGTGATATTGTTGTTTTGATACAAAAGTACATTAGAAAAATAAAGCTAAAATAATTCATTATTGATATTAACATGCAAATGGTGCAAAGAAAAGAATTGTGCAATGTACAAACTTGTGTAATATAAACTACCAAGTATATTATCATAAAAATTACTAAAGATTACCATCGGGAAAAAAGAAAGAAAAAACAAAAACTTTGTCCTCCAACTGCATTTTCTAAATGAACAGAGGTAGGTGAATTCTACAATCAAAATAATTTTTATCCAATTTTTTTTAGGAAGAAGAGTGTTCACAGCTCAGTTTCAAGGTGGATGACGGATAGGTAATGGTGTGGTGAAGAACCCATAAAATGTTTAGCTAAATTCATGCATCCAACCAATAATGACGATGTTCAATTAATTTCATGTGTCTAACCAATAATTAATTTCATGTGTCTAGCCAATTAATTGGATTCACCATAGTCATCGATGTTGTCACCAAAATTCTCATTTGAATATTTTATAAATTGTAATGGATCTGCTTTATATGTGAAGCTCAATTATACAATGCCTTTAGTATATCTAAGAATTATTTTAATAATTTTTTAATGTGTATTTATATGATTACTTTAAGAGTTATTTCCATAAACCTCCCTTAAACTATCGTGATTTTTCATATCTAACTTCAAATTACGAGCTTATTTTTTTAATAACTAAACTATCTAAATTTTTTCACTTTAGCCCTTCTGTCTAGTTCTATTATGTTTTCCATTACTTTTACTTTTTTTCTTATAAAAAGACTAAATTACCCCTTCCTCTAGAAAAGCATGAAATAATAAATATAAAAAATTTAAAAAATCGCTGGAATGATTAAAGTGGTAAACAAAAATAATTGTCATTTATGAAAAAAAATTAAATTATCATCCCCTCGATTTTTTTCTTTTTTATATTTATTATTTGATGTGTCATGGAGGGAGGGGTAATTTAGTCTTTTCATAAATGGAAAAAAATCAAAAGTAACGGAAAACGTAACATAAGTAGATGGAAGGACTAAAGTGAAAAACTTATAATAGTTTAGGAATACAAAAAAAATAAGTTCGTAGTTTGAGGTTAAAGGTGAAAAATTATGATAGTTTAAGGAAGGTTTATGGAAATAACCCTTACTTAATATCTACTAATTATGCTTATTGGATAAGTAAAATAAGGTCTCATATAGACCATTATATACTTCAAAATTACTCACTGCCTGGTCATAGGACTCTTCTCAATATCATATTAATATAATATTTCTATCATATACATATCCTTAAGCTTCTATCAAGAATGATCTCATTCTTAGTTAGAACATATAATGCATCTCCTATGTCCTTCATTTTAAATTCCTTACTCAATTCACATTTAATTTCAAATTCACGAGAGGATTATTCTTTCAGGTCCATTCTTAGGCACTTAATTCATCTCCATAGTTTCTTCTTCACTTCCATTTTATACCTTTTAATAATTCAAAAGCTTTTGATTTTCATATATTTGAATGGTTTTGACAATTCTATTGATTTTGTTGTGGTCGAAAAATATTTTGATTTTTGAGTCATCTTTTCGATCGAATAATGTTCACAACTTGAATATTTTCTCAATATGTTAGGAATTAAATTCTTCTTGATTATTCGTTGTATCTTAGTATTTTTTGAATGTCCTAATCTTTGATGTCAAAGATTATGGTCAGTCAAATATGTTGATTCATTATAATTAAAGATAATAAGATAGAATAGATCATACTCGAGTATAATTTTTTTATGGCAAAGATCTTTATATCATTTTCTATGGTTACATGATCATTAAAAAAATACTCTTCAAAGTCTTTGCAAAAGGATGGAAACGAATATTAATACATATTCCATGGATATATTGTACATAATGTAGGACCATAAAATTGTCCCTCACATCTATCTTATATTTTTCAACATATCTCACATTTAGATTGTTAATAATGCATTGAATCTGAACCAAGTTTGTCCCCCTACATAGTCAGACGCTTCAGCAGAATTCCCCTACGGAGGTCTCGCTGCCCGGTCAGCGAGCCTGTGGGGGGTCAAGGGGGGATCCCCCTGCGGGGGTTGCAAGGGGGCGGAGCCCTGGTAGTGATATTTGGGATTGAGTAGTGATAACTTGCTGAAATTAAAGAAAAGAGTCAATTTTTCATTTTTTTTTGGTCTCCCAACTCACTAGCTGCAAGTGCACAAGTAAGTTGTAGTAGACTTGGGTTGTCGTATCCACAAAGATTTAAAGTCCTAAACTACCTAAAAAAAATTTAGATTAATCCTAAGTAGGGTGGCAAAAATAGATTTTTAAAGGAATGAAAACAGATTTTTCTATGAAATGCAGAATGATAACTTCTTTTGGGTTTTTGGGAATTTATCAAAACTGAATTATAAATGCAAAATTAATGGCTAGAAAGATTTAACTATCAATGAGGAAGGTTCTTCTAGGATTTGGGATTCATCTAAATTATTATGGATGGATTTGATCAAGTTATCATTAGAAATTCAATTCTGATTTAACCTTTAATATAGCTGCTCCCACAGCTCAATTGACCCTGAACTAATCAACATATTAGCATATAATTGTTAGTTAGGTTAAATCAGAAGAGGTTCCTCACTAAAAATGAAGTTATCATTGGGCTCAAATGGAAGTTCAATGCTGATTTTTACAATTTCAAGAAAATTTGCAGTGACAACTTGATGGATGCAGTCACAAATTAACAAAATCACTTCAATTAGTTAAACAAGAATGAAATCTATCCAATATTAGTGCTTGTGCTCCTTGGTTCATCTCTGAATTTCAGGAGGAATTGAAATCAACCTCTCGGCTGCAATTAAGAATGGATTCCACACAATCACTAATTAATTGGAATCAAAAGGGCATCCAATCTTTAATGGGGAATTCAGCAAATTTTCATTGCTCCTTGGTTCATCTCTGAATCTCAAGGAAGGACATAAGGCCACCTCTCAGTGGTATATTAAAATAGGGTTTAACAATGAAAAACAAATTTCCCCAAAATTCAGGAAATTAGCAACAAAAAACAATTCAGAAATCAGCACTAGGATTCACTGGAATTCAAATTTTCCATTGCTCTTTGGTTCATCTCTGAACAATAAAGTACCCCTAGGATTCACTTCTCAGTGATTTAATGAAATCAAGGGTTTACAATAGCAAATCAGGATCCAAAGATTCAGGAAATCAGATTTGCAATCAGAATTGAAATTCAGAAATCAGCATTGAGAAGTTTGCAATAATTCAGGGATTAAAAACTTGAAAACACCATTGCCTCTTGATTCATTTTTGAACAAGAATGAAACCTTAAATAACCTCTCAGTTATCAATTGGATCAGGGCTCAACAATGATGAAAACAGAAAACAGAAATCAGAATCAGATTGGGGGAAAACAGAAATCAGAATTCAGGAAAATCAGCAATGTAGATTAATGGAATTCAGGCCTGCCAAATGCCTCTTGACCCATCTCTGGATTGCAAGAGATTCTTAGAGTACACCTCTCAGTGATTTGAATGAAATAGGGATTAACAATTGGCAAATCAGATTCCAAACAAAATAAAAAAGCAGAACAGATTTCAGAAATAAATTCAGAAATCAGAAGTACAAACTGAATTGAATCAAAAGTATGCCCAACAT
Source organism: Pontederia crassipes (assembly GCA_030549335.1). Taxonomy (NCBI): domain Eukaryota; kingdom Viridiplantae; phylum Streptophyta; class Magnoliopsida; order Commelinales; family Pontederiaceae; genus Pontederia; species Pontederia crassipes. The sequence goes on along the minus strand of CM060189.1, from coordinate 23,983,808 downwards.
CTTGATTCATTTCTGAACAAGATGGGAGGAAAATAGCAACCTCTCAGTTGCTCAATTTATCAGATTGAGAATGGTAAGTAGATTTAAACAGCCCTTGGAAATCAGATTCAGGAAAAATTAGGAAATCAGACTTTTCAGGAATTCAGAAATCAGACTTTTCAATTAAGAATGGAATTCAGTAACTTACCATTGATGCCTAATTCATTTCTGAATAAGGGTTAGATCAAAAGTTAACTTCTCAGTTATAGATTAAAATAGGATCTACACAATGGCAAGAAATTATTCAAAAAAGTGCTGAAATCTGAAACCGGAAATGATTTTTAGTGCAAAAATTTAATTCTGTCCACATCCATCCATATTTAACTTATATTACTATCCTATCCTAGAAGAAATGGAGTTTAGCTCCTCATATATACAAAGCTTGACATAAAATGGAATGGAGAACAGGTACAAATCATCCTTTGGCAGCTCTCTAAAGCAATTCCACTAACAGCCCGCAGCTCCTCCAGCAACAGCAGCTCCCTCCAGCAGCAGCAGCTCCCTCTTGCTCTAAACCCTCAATGTCCAGACCCCTTTTTCTTCTCCAGAAATTCCCCTTTTATATGACTCCTATCCACCCTTGGATCAGCATCAGAATGTTCATTATCCTTTGATTACAGCCACCTGTCCACCCCTCTGAAATTTCAGCTGCAGATTCCTTTTTGTGCAGGAAAAAGTAGATGGCCCCCCCTACTTTTTCCACTTTTTGGCCACCTTTTTCTTTGCTACAAATTCCCAAACAACACGCATCAAAGCCCTTGAATGGTGTTTTGACAAATAAAGATTAAGATGATGATAGTTGCTAGCTCAGATATCAAATGGTATTAGGTGTTGTGCAGGAATGAAAACTTGTATCAAAATTAATGAATTAAGGGGCCCGGAATGATAACTTGTCACAAATCATGGAAATTATCCAAATGCAAGTGATTCAAAGCATTAGAAGCATCAAATGGACTAGAGTAACAAGTGAGTGCATTCAGAAATCAAATATGAATGAGATTTCTAAGAAGTGATAACTTGTGTGCCCAAAAACGATAACTTATATGACTTAAAAATGATAACTTGTGATAACTTGAGTTATGATTATCCAAATGTACTGAAATTTGACCAGCAATGAGTTAGAACAATAACAAGATGATTGCTTAAGGTCCCTGTGCAGAATTAATGGTTTTGCATGTCGAAATGACAGAATTGCCCTTTAATGATAACTTGGCACTTGAAAAATGATAACTTGTTCAAATGGGCTTAAAACTTTACACAAGTTGAGATGTGACTATCCAAATATGATTTATATATGATAATAATGGATTTAGGGCAAGAAAACCATTGAAAATCAGTTCATTCAAAATAATGATAACTTGACATATATGAATGATAACTTGTCTTCAAAATGATAACTTGGCATAGAATTTAAATATTAATGGATTTTGGCATTTCAGAACCTCTATGCACATGGAAATAAGTATGAAATGAGAAATATCAACTAGTTATGACAATGTATGCATTTCAAGTATAATTGGCCCAAAAATAGGCAAAAATGGGACTCGATATGTATGAATTGCTTCTAAAATGGGTTAAAAACATATAGTGATCAGCAAGTGATCAAACTCCCTCAACATTTTGCCAACACTTCATTCTTTCCAAAAATTCAATTTCTAACTAGGGAATCACAGAGGCTAAAGCAAATTTAAGCCATGGAAGAAGTACTAGCAATAACATGTTTGAATTGTAGAAATTGTTAACTTTACAAAGGGGTTGAACTACAAATATTTTCATGAACAGATTTTCAATTGATTAAACAGGTTTAACACCTGACTTTTATTCATGAAATGCATATAAATAAGTTTAGCACCTGATTTTTATTCATGCTTTCTTTAGGAGAGATTCCTTTGGAAGTTTTGCTCTCCTAATTTTTTTTCTTTTTGCATTGAAGAGAGATTCCTTTGGAAGTTTTGCTCTCTTCCTTTTTTCTATGCATGCATATGACTTTTTACTTTTTCTTTTCTCATTTTTCTATCCTGTTCATGAAGTGAGCAATAGCTCAAACTCAAGTATAGTTTAGATCCCTTTATCCAAAAAGTCAAGTTTTCTTATTTAGCATGGTAGCAAGAGCCTTGACTCCCTTCTAGACATCTGATATTACTAATTCAATCCATAAGTATCAGCTAGTGTGACCCACAAAAAGGAAAAAATTTTAGCTGAAAATTTCATTCAAATGCATCTGAATTCATAATGTCAATTAAAGCAAGAAGGCTAATGGCCAAGTTGGCCACTTGGTATTGGAGTGCACCCACTGTCAAAATGAAGTATCCTACCCATTTCAGAGTTAAAATGAATTCAGAATTGAGTTGTGTCCAAAAAATTGATAACCGAGTGATAACTAGTGATAACTTGTGAAAACCAATGATAACTTGCAAAATCTATCGATAACTTGGTGATAACTGATATATGAACATTAAAATCAATTAAAAACATGGTGTAAAGGTTAGAAAAGCACCATGTTTCCTCCCCCAAGCTTATTCTCAACAATGTCCCTAGTGTTGAAAATAAAAGGCAAGGGAGAGGGGTGGGTGGGAGTGAAATGCATGGAATTGGACACTTGAATCCTCTTGGCATTTCATCCAGAAGCTTTGGGTGATCCAATCTTCATTAGTTGCAACTAATCCTGCAGAGAAATAAAGGATATCAGTTGATATGACAGATTTGCAACTAATCAGATTTTTGAGTGCAGAATTCAACAATGCATTGGGAATTTATGAAATTCATTGAAATTAGGCTATAATATATTGGGATAACTGAAATGAATGTTAATTCAGATGATGATATGATCAATGTAGCATAATAGATTTTCTGAAATTCAGATTGGGGTACATATCTTCTATATATGCCATCAGGAGATTTTCTGAATAGAAAGTGGTCATCCAAATAATAATCTTTTAAGTCATAAAAGAATTTCTTTCTTTGCTGATATGTGTAGTCAGGAGGGATAATTCCACATGCAATGTAATTGACCAAGTTAGCATACCAGGGAACTTGATTAATTGCCACAACCATCAAACTATCATCAGGAAATGCATCATTGATAGGAAGTGTAGATGATTCCTGTACTCTTTCCATTCTTGATAGGTGATCAGCTACAAGATTTTCACTACCCCTTTTGTCTTTGATTTCAACATCAAATTCTTGAAGCAATAAGATCCACCTGATTAGCCTTGGCTTAGATTCCTTCTTGTTGATCAAGTGCCTCACAGCTTGGTGGTCTGTGAATACAATGACTTTGGATCCCACCAAGTAGGGTTTGAATTTGTCAAATGCATACACCACAGCAAGAAGTTCTTTTTCAATAGTTGCATAATTGATTTGGGCTTCATCTAGAGTCTTGCTTGCATAGCATATGACATGATGCCTTCTGTCCTTGGTTTGTCCCAAGACTGCCCCTACAGCCTGGTCCGAAGCATCACACATGATTTCAAAAGGAAGGGTCCAATCAGATGGCTGCACTATAGGGGCTGAGGTGAGGGCTTCCTTCAACTTCTTGAATGCCTTCATACACTCTTCATCAAAATAAAACTCAACATCCTTGGCCAGCAACTTGGTGAGGGACCTAGTTATCATGGAGAAATTTTTAATAAACCTTCTGTAGAAGCCTGCATGCCCCAAAAAACTCCTAATTGCTTTGACATTTGTGGGTGGTGGTAGCCTTTCAATCATCTCAATTTTTGCCTTGTCAACTTCAATGCATTTGCTTAAGACCACATGTCCTAAGACAACTCCTTCTTGGATCATAAAATGGCATTTCTCCCAATTTAGAATCAAGTTGGACTCTCTACATCTTTGTAGCACCTTGGTCAAGTTTTCTAGGCAAGCATCAAATGAGTCTCCATATACTGAAAAGTCATCCATGAAGACCTCTATAATTTCTTCAATGAAGTCTGAAAATATAGACATCATACACCTTTGGAAGGTGACATGAGCATTGCATAAGCCAAAGGGCATTCCTATAGGCAAAAGTCACATATGGACAAGTGAATGTAGTCTTGTGTTGATCTTGAGGGTGAATTGAAATTTGCAAGAAACCTGAGTACCCATCAAGATAACAGAAATGTGAATGCCTAGCCAACCTCTCCAACATCTGATCAATGAATGTCAAAGGAAAATGGTCCTTTCTTGTAGCCTTGTTTAACTTCCTGAAGTCAATGCACATCCTCCAACCTGTAATGGTCCTTGTGGATATCAATTCATCTGAATCTGACTTCATCACTGTGATTCCTCCCTTCTTTGGCACAACCTGCACTGGACTGACCCATTCACTATCTGAAATGGAGTATATGATTCCTGCATTCAGCAACTTCAATACTTCTTTCTTTACCACTTTCTTCATGGTTGGGTTGAGTCTCCTTTGACATTTAATGGAGGGCTTATAGCTGTCCTCCATAGGGATCCTATGCATACAAATGGAGGAATTAATACCCTTGATGTCTTCAATTGAGTAGCCTATCACTTCCCTATACAGTTTCAACCTCTTCAGCAACTCTTCAACCTGGTTCTGAGGTAAATTAGCATTAATGATATCAGGAAAAATTGAATTCTCCCTCAAGAATTCATACTTTAGATTGCTAGGGAGAGGCTTGAGTTCCAACTTGGAATTGGCTTGAGCTGGATTGCCTTGGCATTCAGCAATAATAACCCGTTGTACCTCACCCTGAATTGTTGGATTTTCTACTGATTTTAAAGATTTCAGCACTGATTTGTATGCCATAGCCTCTGGATCTTCCAATTCCTTCAAATGGTCAAACATTAGACACCTTTGCAATGGATCTTCAATAGGAATTATAGCTGAAACTTGCTCCATCACTTGATCCAATTGCCCATCTTCAAAATCATTTTCTAGAAAACTTGGCCTACTAATAACTTGTGCCAAATTGAATTTAATTTTCTCCTCTCCAATTTGGAAGGTCAATCTTCCTTCCTTAACATTAATTACAGCCCCTGCAGTGACTAGAAAGGGCCTCCCAAGGAGAATGGAGGTGTTCACATTTTCATCCATATCCAATACAACAAAATCAATTGGAATATAGAATTTACCAACTTTGAGGGGTATGTCCTCAATAATCTCATGTGGATATTTGATGGATCTGTCTGCCAGCTGAAGGGACATATTTGTTAGCTTCAAATCTCCAACTTCAAGTTTCCTGTACAATGATAAGGGTATGACACTCAAAGAAGCTCCCAAGTCACACATGACTCTTTGAATTTTCCTATTGCCTATCTCACATGGAATTGAGAAGCTTCCTGGATCCTTGAGCTTAGGAGGCAACTTGTTTTGGATAATTGCAGAAGCCTCTTCAGTCAATGCTATAGTCTCATGCTCCAACACTCTTCTCTTCTTGGTTAGAATTTCTTTGAGGAACTTTGCATATGATGGCATCTCCTGGATGGCTTCAACAAAAGGAACATTTATGTATAGCTTCTTCAGAATTTTCAAAAATTTTCCATATTGCTGGTCTTGTCTTGCCTTGATTAGCCTTTGAGAAAAGGGTACTTTGTAAAAAATCCTTGTATTTGCTTCAATTTGAAGACTTGAATTCCTGATTTCCTCACTTGGCTGTTCACTTGGCTTTTCAGCAACTCTTGAGTCTGAATTGACTTGATTTTCATCAACTTTCTTCATTGGTTCCTCCACCATCTTTCCACTCTTGAGCTGGATGACCTTTGCTTGCTCTTTTGGATTCATCTCTGGCTGTCCAGGAAAGAATAAAGGAGGTCTAGCTGAGGTGCTAGGTTGTTGAGCAACTTGGTTCTCAATGGTATCAAGTCTAGAATTCATTTTCAGAATTGTCTTCTCCTGATTGCCTTGCTTCTTCAGAATTTGTTGCAGCATCTCCTTTATTTTTGAAAATTGAGAAGGTTGAGTTGGTGGTGGTTGCTCAAAAGGAGGTCTTTGCACTTGAACACCTTGGGACTGATTTGGATATGGAAATTGTTGGTTTCTGGGCAAAATCCTTGGCTGCCAACTAGGATTCTGCATGGGAGCTCCTTGATAGTTGTTGCCCTTGTAAGAAAAGTATGGATGATTCCTATTTTCTGGAGTGTAGAATTCAGCAAGAGGTTTAATTCCATAATTTCCTACATCATTGATTTGATCCACTGTTTGCTCCATTTGTTGCATAATTAAATTGTAATTTTCTGACACATGGCCTTGATTACCACATACACAGCACCTGGTTTCAGAATTAGATGTCCTATTGCCATTGGGAGTCAAGTTCAATCTCTCCAAAGTTTTGTACATCACCTCTTCAAATTGGGATGACAATTGATTCACTGAATTATCTATAGGAGGTGTTGCGAATAGAACACCGAGAATCGATGAATAATCAAAACAACGAAAGCAAGAGAAGATGACTATAGAGATTTAACGTGGTAAAACTCTTTTAATCAATGTGAACAAGAGAGAAACATCCACGGGCAAAGAAGGCCGACGCCAGAAATTTATTCTATGAGCCAAAAGAGAATGTACATCATATAAAACCCTAACCCTCATATATAAATGTCCATACCGCGGGGGGCTTCGCTTCCGCCACATATTCTCATTTTTCCTCCTTTTTCATTTTTTTTTCTTTCATAATTTTGGGTACATGGTACATAATTCAAGGCACATCAACAAATCTCCACCTTGACTTTAATTTCACAAAACTCTAAAAAAAATGCTCAACATGCTCTGCTTTGCCGAATGGCCCACGAGGGCCTAGCTTGATCTTTGCGTAACGTCCGCCAAGTCTGAACAATAGTCGAACTTGGCAACAGGTAAGCTCTTTGTCATCATATCTGCTGGATTGTCATGTGTGCTAATCTTCTTAACTTGAACATCTTGCTTTTTCATAATATCTCGAACAAAATGATATCTCACATCTATATGTTTTGTTATTTCATGATGCATTTGATCTTTTGTAAGATGTATTGCACTCTGACTATCACAATATATGACAGTAGCTTCTTCTTTCATAGTGAGCTCTCCAACTAATTCTCTCAACCAGATAGCTTCTTTCACAGTTTCAGTGATGGCCATGTATTCAACTTCAGTAGTGGATAATGCTACTGTATCCTGCAAAATAACTTTTCAACTCACAGTACAATCAGTAATAGTAAAGAACCAGTTAGGGACCTTCTTCTATCAAGATCTCCTGCAAAATCTGAATCAACATAGCCAATCAGTCCAACTGAATTTCTACCAAATTCCAAGTATACATCAGAAGTACCTCTTAAATATCTCAATATCCACTTAACACCTTCCCAGTGCTTCTTTCCTGGATTAGACATATATCTACTAACAACACTGACAGCATGAGATATATCTAGACGAGTGCAAATTATTGCATACATAATGTTACCAACTGCCTCTTCTTCTTCAAATATACTTCTCCTTGCCTCAAGCCTTTGCAATCTCATTCTTCTTAGAAATCTTCTTTCAGGCTCAGGACCTGATTCGTAATGTTCCTCTTGATGGTCCAAGTCCTGCATAAAGAGATTCAGAAGTATCAAATTCAAGAAAGAAATGAAAACTAGACAAAAGTGAAAAGTTAAAAATGATAACTTGCAAAAACTGAAAATTAGCCTAACAAATAAACTAAAAACTATTCTAAAACTAATCTAAACTATGTAAATTATTCTAATTGACCTCAAATCCCCGGAAACGATGCCAAAAATTTGGTAGTGATATTTGGGATTGAGTAGTGATAACTTGCTGAAATTAAAGAAAAGAGTCAATTTTTCATTTTTTTGGTCTCCCAACTCACTAGCTGCAAGTGCACAGGTAAGTTGTAGTAGACTCGGGTTGTCGTATCCACAAAGATTTAAAGTCCTAAACTACCTAAAAAAATTTAGATTAATCCTAAGTAAGGTGGCAAAAACAGATTTTTAAAGAAATGAAAATAGATTTTTCTATGAAATGCAGAATGATAACTTCTTTTGGGATTTTGGGAATTTATCAAAACTGAATTATAAATGCAAAATTAATGGCTAGAAAGGTTTAACTATCAATGAGGAAGGTTCTTCTAGGATTTGGGGTTCATCTAAATTAATTATGGATGGATTTGATCAAGTTATCATTAGAAATTCAATTCTGATTTAACCTTTAATATAGCTGCTCCCACATCTCAATTGGCCCTGAACTAATCAACATATTAGCATATAATTGTTAGTTAGGTTAAATCAGAAGAGGTTCCTCACTGAAAATGAAGTTATCATTGGGCTCAAATGGAAGTTCAATGCTGATTTTTACAATTTCAAGGAAATCTACAGTGATAACTTGATGGATGCAGTCACAAATTAATAAAATCACTTCAATTAGTTAAACAAGAATGAAATCTATCCAATATTAGTGCTTGTGCTCCTTGGTTCATCTCTGAATTTCAGGAGGAATTGAAATCAACCTCTCGGCTGCAATTAAGAATGGATTCCACACAATCACTAATTAATTGGAATCAAAAGGGCATCCAATCTTTAATGGGGAATTCAGCAAATTTTCATTGCTCCTTGGTTCATCTCTGAATCTCAAGGAAGGACATAAGGCCACCTCTCAGTGGTAGATTAAAACAGGGTTTAACAATGAAAAACAAATTTCCCCAAAATTCAGGAAATCAGCAACAAAAAACAATTCAGAAATCAGCACTAGCAAACATTGGAATTCAGCACATATGACTCATTGGAATTCAAATTTTCCATTGCTCTTTGGTTCATCTCTGAACAATAAAGTACCCCTAGGATTCACTTCTCAGTGATTTAATGAAATCAAGGGTTTACAACAACAAATCAGGATCCAAAGATTCAGGAAATCAGATTTGCAATCAGAATTGAAATTCAGAAATCAGCATTGAGAAGTTTGCAATAATTCAGGGATTAAAAACTTGAAAACACCATTGCCTCTTGATTCATTTCTGAACAAGAATGAAACCTTAAATAACCTCTCAGTTATCAGTTGGATCAGGGCTCAACAATGATGAAAACAGAAAACAGAAATCAGAATCAGATTGGGGGAAAACAGAAATCAGAATTCAGGAAAATCAACAATGTAGATTAATGGAATTCAGGCCTGCCAAATGCCTCTTGACCCATCTCTGGACTGCAAGAGATTCCTAGAGTACACCTCTCAGTGATTTGAATGAAATAGAGATTAACAATTGGCAAATCGGATTCCAAACAAAATCAGAAAGCAGAACAGATTTCAGAAATAAATTCAGAAATCAGAAGTACAAACTGAATTGAATCAAAAGTATGCCCAACATCTTGATTCATTTCTGAACAAGATGGGAGGACAATAGCAACCTCTCAGTTGCTCAATTTATCAGATTGGGAATGGTAAGTAGATTTAAACAGCCCTTGGAAATCAGATTCAGGAAAAATCAGGAAATCAGATTTTTTAGGAATTCAGAAATCAGACTTTTCAATTAAGAATGGAATTCAGTAACTTACCATTGATGCCTAATTCATTTCTGAATAAGGGTTAGATCAAAAGTTAACTTCTCAGTTATAGATTACAATATGATCTACACAATGGCAAGAAATGATTCAAAACAGTGCTGAAATCTGAAACCAGAAATGATTTTCAGTGCAAAAATTTAATTCAGTCCACATACATCCATATTTAACTTAGATTACTACCCTATCCTAGAAGAAATGGAGTTTAGCTCCTCATATATACAATGCTTGACATAAAATGGAATGGAGAACATGTACAAATCATCCTTTGGCAACTCTCGACAGCAATTCCAGCAGCAACCCGCAGCTCCTCCAGCAGCAGCAGCTCCCTCTTGCTCCAAACCCTCAATGTCTTGCCCCCTTTCTCTCCTCCAGAGATTCCCCTTTTATATGACTCATATTCACCCTTGGATCAGCATCAGAATGTTCCTTATCCTTTGATTGCAGCCACTTGTCCACCCCTCTGAAATTCCAGCTACAGATTCCTTTTTGTGCAGGAAAAAGTAGATGGCTCCCCCTACTTTTTCCACTTTTTGGCCACATTTCTCTCTGCTACAAATTCCCAAACAACACACATCAAAGCCCTTGAATGGTGTTTTCACAAATAAAAATTAAGATGATGATAGTTGCTAGCTCAGATATCAAATGGTATTAGGTGTTGTGCAGGAATGAAAACTTGTATCAAAATTAATGAATTAAGGAGCCCGAAATGATAACTTGTCACAAATCATGGAAATTATCCAAATGCAAGTGATTCAAAGCATTAGAAGCATCAAATGGACTAGAGTAACAAGTGAGTGCATTCAGAAATCAAATATGAATGAGATTTCTAAGAAGTGATAACTTGTGTGCCCAAAAACGATAACTTATATGACTTAAAAATGATAACTTGAGTTATGATTATCCAAATGTGATGAAATTTGATCAGAAATGAGTTAGAACAATAACAAGATCATTGCTTAAGGTCCCTGTGCAGAATTAATGGTTTTGCATGTCGAAATGACAGAATTGCCCTTTAATGATAACTTGGCACTTGAAAAATGATAACTTGTTCAAATGGGCTTAAAACTTTGCACAAGTTGAGATGTGACTATCCAAATATGATTTATATATGATAATGATGGATTTAGGGCAAGAAAACTATTAAAAATCAGTTCATTCAAAATAATGATAACTTGACATATATGAATGATAACTTGTCCTCAAAATGATAACTTGACATATAATTTAAATATTAATGGATTTTGACATTTCAGAACCTTTATGCACATGGAAATAAATATGAAATGAGGAATATCAACTAGTTATCACAATGTATGCATTCCAAGTATAATTGGCCAAAAAATAGACAAAAATGGGACTCGATATGTATGAATTGCATCTAAAATGGGTTAGAAACATATAGTGATCAGCAAGTAATCAAGCCCCCTGAGCGAAAAATTTTAGAGGTATTTTGTATGTGATTCGGATTTGATTTATTTTCTTATCACGAGATAGGTGTCCTATTTTCAGGGGATTTATTTAGAGTCTCAATCCGTATGTAATTCATATCATCTGTCAAAGGGAGTGCCTATATAAACTCCCTGGGGTCTAGACAGAGACCCATCATTGTAATCGTTGTTATTCCATAACAAAGAGCCGCCGCTATTTTTTCTCTTCGCGTTCTTCTGTATTTCGTGCGATCTCTCTCTCTTTTCGTAATAAATTGGTATCAGAGCCTTAGGGTTTGTTAGCGATTCTCGATCAGCAGGGAGATGGCATCGCACAACGTGAGCGTGGAGAAGTTCAACGGCAGGAACAGTTTCGGGTTGTGGCAGATCAAGATGTGGGCGCTTCTGAAGCAACAATGAGTCTGGGCGCCGCTCTCAAACGTGTCGAAGAACAAACCAAAGGAGGAAGACTCGAAGGGCAAAGAATAGGAGATCGACCTCGCAACTTTGGCGACACAGGAGGAGAAGACGCACTCGATGATTCTATTGTGTCTGACGGTTGAGATGATAATCGAGGTCGCAGATCAAGAAAATGCGGCCAGTCTATGGTTGAGACTCGAGAGTCTGTATATGACGAAGTCTCTCACCAACAAGTTGCTGTTGAAGCAACGTCTGTTCTCTCTCCGCATGCAAGAAGGTACCCCTTCGAAGGAACATCTTGATCAGTTAAATTCTTTATTAATGAAACTCAGAAATATCGATGTTAAAATCGAGGATGAAGATGCTGCCCTAATTCTGTTAATTTCTCTTTCTCCATCATATGAGAATTTCGTTCAATCTATGATTATTGGAAAGGAAACGATAAGTCTGGAAGAAGTAAGATCGAGTCTCCATACTCGTGAACTTCGACATAGGGCATCTGAAAATTCTGTAGAGGCTCAGGTTGCGGGATTAGTATCGACCGCAGAAAGGGGACAGTCCTCGAATTCGAAGAAATCCAAGTTCAAGAAGAAAAAAATCACTACGAAAGACATCTGTAATTACTGCAAGGAACCAGGTCATTGGAAGAAGGATTGCCCGAAGAAAAAGAAGGCCCCAGTTGCTGCGGTGGCACATGAAACAGGGAATTCCGAAGATGATTTGGTTCTGACTGCTTCTGATCAAGGATGTCTGGAGGATAGTTGGGTTCTGGATTCGGGGTATTCCTATCATATGACTCTGAATAAAGAGTGGTTCTCAACTTATCAGAAGATTGATGGTGGAAACGTCATCATGGGCAACGATGCAGCCTGTCAGATAGTTGGGATCGGTTCTGTGCAGATTAGGACTCATGATAATCTTGTGAGGACGTTGACAGATGTTCGCTATGTTCCGCAATTGAAGAAAAAATTGATATCACTTGGAGTCCTCGACTCTAAAGGGTGTCAGATCAATATTGTTGGAGGCATCCTCACGGTCATGAAAGGTAATGTTACGGTTCTGAATGGAGTCAGACATAAGTCCTTGTATATATTGCAAGGCAAGACAGTCTCTGGCGTTGCTGTAGTGTCTAATTCATCCGAATAAGAAAGGTCCAGGCTGTGGCACATGCGGCTTGGGCATATGAGTCAGAACGGGATGAATATTCTCAGCAAGGGAGATCTTCTGGGAGACAAGAAGATATCTGAAATCAACTTCTGCAAGCACTGTGTGTTTGGCAAATAACGAAGGTCTTAGGTTGACAAAGCAGTGCACAGGACGAAGGCGATACTTGACTACATCCACGCTGATTGTTGGGGTCCCTCTCGTGTTCCATCATTAGGAGGTGCGAGGTACTTCCTATCTGTGATTGATGACTACTCGAGGATGACTTGGGTATTCATGATGAAACACAAGAATGAGTTCTTCAATACCTTCAAGCAGTGGAAGGTTCTGGTGGAAAATTAGACGTCGAAGAAAGTGAAGAATCTTCGCACTGACAATGGTTTTGGAGTTTTGTTCTACTGAATTCGACCAGTTCTGCAAAGATGAAGGCATTGCCAGACATTGCACAGTCAGGGATACTCCACAGCAGAATGGCGTTGCTGAACAAATGAACATGACACTTCTGGAGAGGGCAATGTGCATGCTCACTAACGCTGGTCTTAATCGGACATTCTGGGCTGAAGTTGTTAACACAGCTTGCTACTTGGTGAATCGAAGTCCGGCGACTGCATTGAATCTGAACCCAGTTTGTCCCCCTACATAGTCAAACGTTTCAGCAGAATTCTCCTACTGGAGTCTCGCTGCCCGGTCAGCGAGCCTGTGGGGTTAATGGGTGGATTCCCCTGCGGGGGTTGCAAGGGGGCGGAGGCCCCTGAGCGAAAAATTTTAAGAGTATTTTGTATGTGATTTGGATTTGATTAATTTTCTTATCACGAGATAGGTGTCCTATTTTCAGGGGATTTATTTAGAGTCTCAATCCGTATATAATTCCTATCATCTGTCAAAGAGAGTGCCTATATAAACTCGTTGGGGGTCTAAACAGAGACCCATCCTTGTAATCGTCGTTATTTCATAACAAAGAGCCGTCGTCGTTTTTCCTCTTCGCGTTCTTTTGTATTTCGTGCGATCTCTCTCCCTCTTTTCGTAACATAGATAATTGTTATTATCTATGTAGATCCTCTGTTCACCCCTATTTAGTTTAATAAAATCGATCAATTCTTTTTTGGTCTTAGCAATGTGGTCGATCCATTATCCTTCTATGTCCATTGTTTCATTATTGCACACCATGTATGCAACAAAATATGATTTCACAGCTCGATTTTGTTGGTCATTGCCTTGTCATCTTTGTGGGTTCTTGTTATTTCGATGCTTGACAATTGATCCATACTTAAACAAATTTCTTGTGTTAGCAACAAATTCTATGTTAAACAACATGAAGCTCCTCTTTGTCTTTCTGGTTAAATTTGATGTGCTGATTAGTTTTCCTAAAAGCTTAAGTCAATAGGAAGAGCAACATCATTTATTTTATATTCTTAACACTCCCTCTCACATGTAGACTGTTGACAACTTTTTGGTCTAGTCCAAACCCAACATATGGACAACTAAGGGAGGAAATTACTTTTTAATAAGAGTTTAACGAGATTCGAACTCTTGATCTCTGGCTCTGATACTATTCTGTAATACCCTCGTCCCAATCAAGATATTGTTCGCTTTGGATCTATTGGCCTACACGAATTTAAAATACATTTTGATAGGTAAATGGGGTAAGACCATGACCACCTCCGTATTTTACACACGTGGGACTATTTATCAAACCATCTTGATTCTTAAGACATTGGATCGTTACAATCTTTCCTTCATAAAAGGCTCAACGTTCTCATTGAGCAGGTCCGTGTTAGCCCGTGGTCCGTGTTGGCTCGTGGCCCGTATTTTTCACATGACTCAAGTGAGCACGTGAGGTCGGATCTGATACCATTCTGTAACACCTCCAGCCTAATTAAGATATTGTTCGCTTTGGATCTATTGGCTCGCACGAATTTAAAGCGCGTCTTGATAGATAAAGAGATAAGCCCATGACCATCTTCGTGTTTTGCCCATACGAAATTATTTATCAAATGATGTTGGTCCTTAAGACCTCGTGTCTTTACACTCCTCAATTCCTCCTATCTCAAAAATTTTCAATCTTCCTTATTTTATCACATCTTATTCAGTGTTTAAGACATGAGTCCGTAATAGTTTTAGTGCATTCATTAATGTGAACAACAATGACAGTCATGTCAAAAAATGATGACAAGTTATTAAGTAGAATTGACTCAGTGGTTGTCAGGTATTTAGCCATCATCACGATCCTCATGTTTATGTGATCTACAATATTATAGCTCTCTTTAATCTTGCACGCGATGTACCTATGTAACAGGAGTAACACACTAATGTACCTTTTCTTGTCGTACTTTTCATTCATGACATTCCACAAAGCACTTATCACTTTTCATGTACATAAAATGAATGTAGTATCCGTCTTATCATAGATTTTCCATTTCACTATGACTTTTCAAATGCTCACTAATGGTTTCCTCAAGAAGGATAGAGGCATCAGAGTTGATGATATCATCCATGTTGTCATTAACAAACCCATACTTAATTTCATGGCTCCACATTTCGTAATTGGTGCGTTGAAACATCCAAACCTTGTCAATTCCAAAACAAGTTTGGATGACATTTTCTAAAAGAAAAGTAAAATGCACTATAATATAATTTATAAAATAATTGTAATTAGTATCATGCAAACAATATTATCAAGATTTTAAAATGGTCTAGTTTAAGTATCAATTTATAAAAGTTAAAATAGTTTACCTATTAGGTTGATAAAAAAAGATATAAATGAATACCCCTATTAGAAATCGATTTACCAATAAGATATTTATCCAAAAATATTAATTTATATTAAATTTATCCATGTCAAATAATATAATTTTTGGAAATTAATTCTAGCGATAAAAAAATTAATATGAAAATATCAATTAATATTATATTAAAAATTTCCAGATCAAATATTTATATAAATATTTTTTTAGAATTAATGTATAAAAATATTAATAGTTAAATTGTTAATATAAATTAATATTGAATTATAAACTTAATATTAAACTACTAACTTTCGATAATTAAAATAATTGTATTTTTATGTCAAAAGTTAATTGGACATTAATTTTAATAGTTAGATTAAATATTAATGCAAAAATATTAACCTTGTATTAAATAAACAAAAAAGATCTCCAAATTAGGTTAGGAGATTATTTAATGGAATACTAAACAATTTTAGTTAAACTTGTTAAGATTTAATTAAAAAATTAATCCAACTAAATGTAAAAAAAACAAATGAGAAATATATGAAATTAAATGGGTTGTTATTTAAGTGGACCTGAAGTCTCAAGTCCCTTTGAAGTGTTGAGATAAATGCCCAAGATCCAATTACATCTAGATCTAATGGGATATATTTAACATGAGTTATAATGCTTAGAATTAAATTAAAAACCAGATCAATGATATGAAGTTAATAGATAATTATACCAGAGGATACATCAGAAATAGATCAACGAATGAGATTAGATAAACATATGTGGTTCAAATTAGATCAAGAGTTCATCCATAGTTAAAAACTAGTCCGATTATAATGGTGTAGATTAAATGGTGAAACAATCCATAGTAGTAGTATGGTGCATTGTGTACATATCATTGAGCTATATATCATGGTTTGCATGGATGTCTCTTCTGCCACAATGAATACTTTTAATTGATCGTTTGCAATTAATGTTTCCTGTGCGTGCAGGTACAGTAGTCGGATAGTACATATATATAAGTCCAATAAAAATTGCAACTGATATTAATTAATGAATTATCAAGTTCATGTCTTAAATTATGAAGACCCATAAGAAACAGCAATATGGAATGTTAAGTCTTAATTTGAATAGTTCCCTCACAAATGATAAGCAGTACAAAGCCGATATCAACCAATTATAATGTGGACTTTGAGTGGTAACTAGAATTGTAGCGACCCAGATTTTTAAGGAAAAAAATATTTATCTTATTTATTTTTAAAAATGTGTACATATATATATATAATTGTAGCGACCCAGATTTTTAAGGAAAAAAATATTTATCTTATTTATTTTTAAAAATGTGTACAATATATATATATATATATATATATATGTATATGTATATGCAAAAAAATGTATATATCATGACAACTAAATAGAGGAAAATTAAATAGCACTTCACCATCAGGTTCAAATAGTGCATTAATCTCCATCCAGTTCACTATATATGTAAAAACTTCTTGCTAAAAATCTCTTTAATATAGGACAAATTGAATTAATTGGAAACAAAACTCCCACGGCAACTGAGGAAAAAAAACTGCATCTTCTTTTCGCTGGAAAGGAATTAGATCGAACGACTGCACGAGATGCATTCAGCACATTCGCCATCTAACTTCGCACTTCAAAAGCAAAAAAATATGTGGACATTTAATTACCATTTAAAGATTAAAATCTCATCATTTTTTTAATTCAACCTTTGCACATCACCATTGCTGTTACTTGTTACTATTATTGTAGCAGTAGGACCAGTAATACGAAGAGCGAGCAGCAAACTCACTTATCATGCCCGTTCAATTCGAACCGAATTAGAGGGTCAGATTAACATCAATCTCGAGGATCACACGCCCCGAAACATCGCTCAAAACTTTGGACAAGACATAGCCGCGTAGCAGCCGGAACCGGCCGGTGCCACCGACGACTGACCGTTCAGACAGCTGTTGGACAAGCTGAAAGCGCCGATCACCGTCAGCGAGCTCCCGGCGTACGGCCCGTCCGTGAAGATGAAGTTCATGGTGGTGAGCAGCGTGTCCCCGCTCCGCGACGTGACGACCCCGAGGCCTTGCTCCCTGCCGATCGCGTTGGAGCTCGCGTCAGGCCCTTCTGTAATGCACTCAAAATCTGGCCTCAATTTGGTCGTCGAAACCTAGGCGACGTCACTTTTACTTTAAACTTGACCTTGACCTAATTTCATAAAACATTGCAACGGAAATATAATATAATAAAACTTAAGACATTAACATCATAACAGACATGGATACGTATAACAAAAACCCAAGATGACATAATATGGCCCATGGGCCTAGTAGGCTCTAACATATACCCAACAATGGGTTCTTACAATATAATGAGTTCAAATAAATTACATGACTCCATAAGGCCGATAAGCCATATATAAAAGACTCTTACAAGAGTTTAACATAATGACATGATATAAGTAAGATAATTTGGACCGTAGCCCGACCTTATCCATGTGCAATGTCTTCGTCAAGAGGCCCACACCGTCGAACCTATGCTCCATCCATACCTGCACGGATTCATAGGGTGCAGGATATTTCTCCCATTAGAGTATATTGAGGCCCATGCATGCTATGACCTTATAACATAATCTCTACATGTCATAGCATATGCATATCATCATCATGGAATATAAATTATATGCATGCTATGAGCTACCTATGCATACTACATGGCATGTGAGCATATCAACATGTCAAGATAAAATAACATGTAACATCATAATCTTTAAGTCAAACATATCATAACTTATCATCATGCTAATGCATATCATGATCTTATCTTACTTTACTTTATCATCTTTCATCATGTCATGATATGATGTGATAAGTGGACATTTACATGACATCCTCATAGGTGCATACTTCATCATACTTCTTTAACATCTTTACTTCATGTCCAAAGTCATTCATCATTCATCTTTTCATCTTTCATCTTTATTTAAATACTTTCTTATCTTGTTGATTGGGAAGACCATATTGAGTTCAAGGAAAAATGATTAGCTAGGCCAATATAATCGCTAATCATAGAATGTTTCGACCCTTCCAAAACGGGCGACCATTATATAATCGATCGACCGTTAGACAGAGTCCTACACTATAATGGTCTCCAGAACGGTCGATCGATTCGACCGATACATTATCGGTCGCCCGTTCTGGACCGACAGACATACGATTTTTACAGCATCTTTCTTACAATTTTACATACTTTTACATATTGAGCACAGATTTTGCTCTACACATCACATGCATCATTTATCAACATTCTTAATACACTAGCCATAAAAGAGAAAGGGGTTTCCACTTAAGGTCACCCAACATGCTAATCACATTTATATAGGTACATGAGCATTAAGCATTTTCATAATGAAGTAACATAAATGACGATGGACATATTAATTCTAAACATGATTAGCATTAAAACATTTATTTTGATAGAACATGAAACATATTAATACATAATATCAATATTCCTTAATCATCCATTCCAAGAATACATGGTAGGTTCTTTACACCCAAATCCAAGCATACAAATATGTGGTTAGAGAGTTTAGGTTTCCCTTAACATGCATTGATCACTAGTCAACTCATAAGTCATACATGAGCATTTTTACTATCTTAATCTTAAACATACGAAGAGATTTGCGTAAAGAACATTAAGAGTTACTAATCATATTAATATGAACCATACAAGTCATCATAATGAATTAAACATGGATAGCCATAAATATTCTGATACTAAACATGATTAGCAAATAAATAATCACTTTAACTAACTATTCAATAATGCAAGTAAATCATGCTTATCTTCAATTACATAAACTAAGAAGATCCAAGTTGGTCTTCAATTCCTTAATCATTCATTCATGCATCAATCTATTCAAGATTGAAATTAAAACTTTGGATCCCCTCAAACATACCTTGATTAGCAAGGTTTAACCACCTAGCTTTAGCACTTTTCTCTTCTCTTAAACCCCTGATTAGGCTACAATGAATAGAGATAAAGAAGGAACATAGTGAGTTAGCTGCATATTAACATTCAAATGAGGAGGGGAGGACATGCTTACTGTAGCTTGAAAACCTCCTTTGTTGCTGGTCGTGTGGGGGTGATGAGGGAGAGAAAGTGAGGTGTTTAGGCAGCTCACTGTAGCTTCAAATGGCCTTATGTGCTGGCCGAATGGAGACTTGGAGAGGGAGATGAGCACTGTAGCTACAGTAATAAGAGATTAAGGAGGAAAGAGTGTGAGTGGAAGACCTCTTTGCTGTTGCTATGGAGTGAGGGAGAGATGCAACCATGCTGTCCGTGAGTTGATGGAGAGAGAATGTGAGTTGAGAGTGTGGCATCTTGCTGTCACTTGCTTCTTTGTTGGAGAGAGGGAGTGCTGTGAGAGAGCTAGAGTGAGAGGAGAGAGAGGAGGTGGCTGCTGTGCTCTGCCGAGGAGACTGTCGGCTGGGATGAGAATGGGGAGAAAAGGAGAGAGGTTAAGTGAGGGGTTAAGGCATCTAAGGTTATTTATACCTTAGGCTTATAGGCTCATTAGGCTAATGGATTTTATAATGGGCCTTAAGATACTATTAGCTTTCTCTTATTTATTTTATTTTTCTTTTATTTGCATTTTGAGAATATTACAATATACCTCCCTTAAAATAAAATTCGTCATTGAATTTTGTAAAATTCTATACAATAGATCTCCTCATCCACGTTGCTCCATTTATCTTTCGTTTCTCGTATACCACTTCATGGTCTCTCCCTTTGTGACATCCGATGTGCATTTTCGGTGGTCTCACTTTAACGTCCTTTGAATTTTGTTTCCACTTAGTTGATCGTGATTACTTGTTATTCCAAGATTTTCGTGAAAATTTCATATCTCTAATCAATCTCAAGAAGTTGAAATCGTTCTTGAGCCACATTTTCGTTGTGCCACTCTGATCATTAGCTCGATCTTAAATGGAGATCTTTCAGATTCGTCGCTTCATCTATCTCCAGTCCTTCATGTGCACCCACGTGGCCTTCCTCATGCATCCTCAATAGCATCACTCAATAGTCTCTCACTAACGGTTCTTGGTCATGGTCCTAACTATGCTATCACGTTGTCTCGTATCTTAAAGATTCTAGTAGAATCTTGGATCCTTACTTCACTTCATGAAATGAAAATCGTCCGTGCGTCACGCTTCCGTTGCGCTACTCTGAACTTTAGCTTCATCTAAGTGTCGAATTTTCTGACTCACACTTGATCATTTCATGTCATCTTTTAGGTCATGTAAGTCTACGTACAACAATCCCAATTCCCTTCACTTTTTAACTCTCATTCGTATGACCTTAGTGGTTTTTCTTAAGTTCCTTCATACTTAAGAACAGTGATTGGTTTCTTATTTTTAGAATATTCCTCTGAATATTCTTTCTAATGTTCTTGGTAGTCTTTATGTCTATCATGCATACACATTATAATTTGTATGATTAATTAAAATGTTAAGCAATGATTACCTTGTGTCGTATCCGAAACTAGGTGAGCTTCTTTAACTTGCATGGTATGAACTTATCCCAACACTTTTATAGAGTTGACATCTAGCTTCTCCGTGCAATTCTTTATATAGTGACCAGCCCTGCCACATCGCAAACATGTACCGGCCTTGAGGCGACATTCCTCGGAATGATTCTTTCCACATTGATGACATACGCCCCTCGTTCGTCCCTCTTTCCTTGGAGAATGGTAAGGTGATTTCCTTGGATCCTTCCCTTTTTCTCGCTTGGTGATCTTTGTTGTTGTGTTACCATTAGGAATCATCACTCCATCTTTGAGCTTCTTTTCTAATTCAACTACTAACTCCATTGCTTCTTCCATTATCTTAGGAGCTTGACACAACATCCTAGCCTTTAGTTTGGACTTGATCTCTTCCGTCTTGACCAAGGTGCAATACTTTTCCAGTTGAAAGTACTTGACCGCTGATGCGCGAAAAAATTATACATTAGTTTGGGTCATTTGATTAGATTTTAGAATGTTTTTATGTTTAGAAAAGAAGAGTTTTGATTTGTTTTCATATAATTTCATTTAGATTTGATTTCTACCTAAATCTGAAAATTATTCATGACAGAATATGAGAAAACGTCGAAGAAAAGGCTTAAAATAGTTCAGAAGACTGTCACGGCCGTGATAGTTATTTTCATGGCCGTGACAGAAGATTCTGTAGGCAAAAATTTGACTAAGGCACTGTCACGGCCATGACAGCTTCTGTCATGGCCGTGATAAAGACATTTTCCAATAGAAATTTGGGTAAGTATTTTCAGCCTTGACAACCTTCTGTCACGGTCGTGCCGGAGCCTTTCACGGCCGTGATGACGGTCTGTTAGGTTATTTTAAAGTCATTTTTATCCACTTTTTGAATATATTTTCGGTTTCTTTCGTTGGGGGATGAAAAAACCTATAAAAGAAGGCAGAAGAGTGCTTGGAAAAGGATCACTGGAGCATAGTTTTAAAGCCTACAAAGAGGAGAAGATCGAGGGCAATAGCGAAGCTCCGTCGAAAACTCGAGAGAGGACGCGTTTAGCCTATGCCAGAGTTCTTCATTTTCTTTTCTCAATCTTTTACATTAGATTTGATGTTGTTATTCTCAGATTTATTCCTTTAGTAGGGTCATTCTAGTTGAACCCTATTTATGTATTAGAGTCTTTCTTAATATTAGTTTGATTTGAATCTTTAATAGCATTGCAATTTCATGTTTAATGCTTTCCTTTGATTCTATGATTTATGATTTGATTGCTATCTAAAAAGAAGAGAGTATTTTCATAATAGTTTCTATGATTGATCTTATTTATTGCATGCCACAATTAGAAAAATCAAAAGAGACCTAATTCGTGTAGTTATTAAGGTGACTTGAGAAAGCCCCTTAATATTAATTCCGATTGAATGCATCTTATGATTTAATTAAGTAAATTAAAAACCGAAAGGATTTATTTATTTTAATTATTCATAAGATAATAGTTAAAGCCTGAAACATTAGTTAACTAAATTTGGGAATTCACTTTGTTATCGATTCAACTAATTCTAAGTTAAGAAAATTTATTACATTCTAGTGGTGATAATTAGATGCTCTAATCATCAAATCATTATTTCTCCAGGTGATCATTTCCTTTATTTTATTATTTTCTTTTTATTCACATCTGAAAATCATATATTTTCTTAATTTCTCAATTAACAAGGTTAAAATAGAATCTAAGTTATTAACCGTCCTCGTGGGAACGATAACTCTACTCATTCACCTTATTACTTGAGCGACTAGTGCACTTGCTAACGTTTGCTATCAATTCTACACGCATCAACCGCACAGTCGTCCACCGTGGCATATCACATTGTTGGAGTTTAAGAAACTCCTCTTGTCTTTGCTCACTCATACTTTGTGAAAAGTATTGATCTTTGAAATCCATCACGAACTTCCACCATGTCGGATTTTCCTCATTGGCATACTTAGACCTAAGGATAAAACACCACCATTGCTTTGCTTTTCCTGTCAAGCTATGAGTAGCACAAGCCAGTTTACTTTCCCTTGGACATTTCATCACCTTGAAGGTATCCATGATGGCATCCAACCGTACATCGGCTTCCTTCAGATCGTCAATAGCGTTGAACATAGGAGGATTGAGGCTTAAAAACCTCATCAAAGAATCTTGGCATGAGCTTTCCTCACATTCCATAACTTGAGTCGTGCCTTCGTTTGTTAGATAGTTCACATACAATAACTATGCATCAATGTCTATCATTACATAATTAAAACTTAACACACATCTTTAAGTTCGATGGCTTCTCATGACGATTGCACATGGACTTCATACTTAGACATTTTAGCCAACCTATGACTTGTACTTCCTAAGACTTAAGACATGGATCAAATCTAGAACTTACATCTACTATAGTATAACATATAACACATAAGAGCTCAACCATGGCTCTTGGCTTCTATAACTTACAGCACTCAAGCCAAACTATGGCTTATATATTCTAAAACCTATACATACGAGCTAAAACTAGGCTCTGATACTAATTGTAACGCACCCAAAATCCGGCCTCAATTTGGTCGCCGAACCCTAGGCGGCGTCACTTTTACTTTAAACTTGACCTTGACCTAATTTCATAAAACATTCCAGCGGAAATATAATATAATAAAACTTAAGACATTAACATCATAACAGCTGAAGACTTCATGGATACGTATAACAAAAACCCAAGATGACATAATATGGCCCATGGGCCTAGTAGGCTCTAACGTATACCCAACAATGGGTTCTTAAAATATAATGAGTTCAAGTAAATTACATGACTCCATAAGGCCCATAAGTCATACATAAAAGACTCTTACAAGAGTTTAACATAATAACATGATATAAGTAAGATATCTTGGGCCGTAGCCCGACCCTGTCCATGTGCAATGTCTTCGTCAAGAGGCCCACACCGTCGAACCTATGCCTCATCCATACCTGCACGGATCCATGAGGTGTAGGAGATTTCTCCCGTTAGAGTATGTTGAGGCCCATGCATGCTATGACCTTATAACATAATCTCTACATGTCATAGCATATGCTTATCATCATCATGGAATATAAATCATATGCATGCTATGAGCTACCTATGCATACTACATGGCATGTGAGCATATCAATATGTCAAGATAAAATAACATGTAACATCATAATCTTTAAGTCAAACATATCATAACTTATCATCATGCTAATGCATATCATGATCTTATCTTACTTTACTTTATCATCTTTCATCATGTCATGATATGATGTGATAAGTGGACATTTACATGTCATCCTCATAGGTGCATACTTCATCATACTTCTTTAACATCTTTACTTCATGTCCAAAGTCATTCATCATTCATCTTTTCATCTTTCATCTTTATTTAAATACTTTCTTATCTTGTTGATTGGGAAGACCATGCTGAGTTCAAGGGAAAATGGCTAAGTAGGCCAATATGTTGGGTTCGCGGGAGGCCAATAGAGATGTCACGCTTGGGGTGGAACTCGCCTCCTGATTCCGCGGAGGCCCAATAGAGATGCCACGCTTGGGGTGGAACTCGCATCAACTTATGGAAACGTCACGCTTGGAGTGGAACTCGTTTCCCCGGGAAATGTCGCCACTAGGGGGCGGAACCCATTTTCCCTTTCCTTGATTGCAACAAGTCACATTCACGTCAATCCGTCTTTTACTTACTTTCATCAATACATACAATCATTCATACATGTTGCATGTTTTAATCCTATTTAAGGTCATACATACCTCAAATCATACTGTATGTGGTTTTTCAATCATAGTCAATCAGCTTCCAGAACGGACGATCGTTTTAGGTAACGGTCGACCATTGGAAGGGTATCGATCGACCGGTCGAGTTATCGATCGATCGTTATGGTCCATTCGGACGATCAAAATCAGACTTCGTTTCGTTCACTAATCACAGAATGTGACACACTTCTAAATCGGACGACCGCTAGAATAACGGTCGATCGCTTATAGGTCTTTCGGACGTCCGAAAATAGATTTCGGGTCGTCCGCTAATCATAGAATGTGTCGACTATTTGGACAACACATATCGGGCGACCGTTAGTATATCGGTCGACTGGTACCTGACTTTTTGGACGACCGAAATAGGGTGCTCTGACGTCCGCTAATCACAGAATATGTCGAACGTTTCGACATCACATATTGGACGACCGTTATTAAATCGGTCGTCCATTACATTGCTATCGGACGACCGGAACGGGGTGTCTGGTCGACCGCTAATCACAGAATATTTCGACCCTTCGAAAATGGGCGACCATTATATAATCAGTCGACCGTTGGATAGAGTCCTACACTATAATGGTTTCCAGAATGGTCGACCGATACATTATCGATTGTCCGTTCTAGACCGACAGACATACGATTTTTACAGCATCTTCCTTACAATTTTACATACTTTTACATATTGAGCACAGATTTTGCTCTACACATCACATACATCATTTATCAACATTCTTAGTACACTAGCCATAAAAGAGAAAGGGGTTTCCACTTAAGATCACCCAACATGCTAATCACATTTATATAGGTACATGAGCATTAAGCATTTTTCATAATGAAGTAACATAAATGACGATGGACATCTTAATTCTAAACATGATTAGCATTAAAACATTTATTTTGATAAAACATGAAACATATTAATACATAATATCAATATTCCTTAATCATCCATTCCAAGAATATATGGTAGGTTCTTTACATCCAAATCCAAGCATACAAATATGTGGTTAGAGAGTTTAGGTTTCCCTTAACATACATTGATCACTAGTCAACTCATAAGTCATACATGAACATTTTTACTATCTTAATCTTAAACATACGAAGGGATTTGCGTAAAGAACATTAAGAGTTACTAATCATATTAATATGAACCATACAAGTCATCATAATGAATTAAACATGGATAGCCATAAACATTCTTATACTAAATATGATTAGCAAATAAATAATCATAACTATTCAATAATGCAAGTAAATCATGCTTATCTTCAATTACATAAACTAAGAAGATCCAAGTTGGTCTTCAATTCCTTAATCATTCATTCATGCATCAATCTATTCAAGATTGAGATCAAAACTTTGAATCCCCTCAAACATATTTTGATTAGCAAGGTTTAACCACCTAGCTTTATCCCTGATTAAGCTACAGTGAATAGAGAGAAAGAAGGAACATAGCGAGTTAGCTACATATTAGCATTCAAATGAGGAGGGGAGGACATGCTTACTGTAGCTCGAAAACCTCCTTTGTTGCTGGTCGTGTGGGGGTGATGAGGGAGAGAAAGTGAGGTGTTTAGGCGGCTCACTGTAGCTTCAAATGGCCTTCCTTGTGTGCTGGGCCTGCTGGCCGAATGGAGACTTGGAGAGGGAGATGGGCACTGTAGCTACAGTAATAAGAGATTGAGGAGGAAAGAGTGTGAGTGGAAGACCTCTTTGCTGTTGCTGTGGAGTGAGGGAGAGATGCAACCATGCTGTTCCGTGAGTTGATGGAGAGAGCTGTCACTTTCTTCTTTGTTGGAGAGAGGGAGTGCTGTGAGAGAGCTAGAGTGAGAGAGGAGAGAGGTGGCTGCTGCGCTCTGCCGAGGAGACTGTCGGCTGGGATGAGAACGGGGAGAAAAGGAGAGAGGTTAGGGCATCTAAAACTATTTATACCTTAGGTTTATGAGCTCATTAGGCTAATGGACTTTATAATGGATTTTAAGATAACATTAGTTTTCTCTTATTTATTTTATTTTCTTTTTCTTTTATTTGCGTTTTGAGAATATTACACCTTCTGTGAGGGGGTTGTCAAACATGATGACATTGCCGAAGATGCCCAACGAATCGGTGCCGTTGGTGATGCCGGCCACCTTCACCACCGTCGCGTTGGGACCTGTCCACGCTTCCCGTATGTAGAAGCGCAGGTGAGAATTCGTGCAACCGACGAGCGACATGGCGGCTAACAGCAGGAGGACGGACAAGAGAGGAGCAGCAGTGGATCCTGACGGAAAGGAAGCAGCCATTGGCATTGCTTGATGTATATGGCTGATAGAGAACGATAGCTTCTGTTGGTGGAATGGATATGTAATTAAGTAGCGATGGTTATACCTGCAAATGGTTTAGTTCATCTTAATTATATATAGATAGAAGAATGCCACTGTTGTTAAAAGAAAAAAAAATGGTGCACTGTAGATATATAATTTAGAGCTAACAGGGTTTACATGGATGCATCTTCTTCCACCTTGAATACTTTTATTTGTAGTGGCAAACAATCTTTCCTGTGCATGCGAGTACAGAAGTAGGGTACTATGAATGAAGTTAAATAAAAATTGCGACTGCTCATTTTGAAGACCGATAAAAAAAACAACTTTATGGAATTTAATCCTTTGAGATTTAGTTTGCACAACAGTAGCCTCACAAATGATAAAACAGTTGATAGCCGATATCAACCAATTATAATATGGGACGGAGCCAGCAGAAGAAGACAGCACTGACTCAGGATCAGCTCAAAACACAAGTGAGAGAGGTCTCAACCTCTGTCCTCCATGAGAGTCTCACCCTAGCCGCCGTCGGCTGACTCTGGCGACCTCTTCTCTTTCCAGATCCCCGGTCCTTCTTCTTTGCTCAGTCTCCCACCTCTCTCTGATCCTCCTCAAAAACCCCCAAGTATCTCCTCAGATCTAGATCCAGATGGCCTGCCAAACCTCAGAGGGTCTCTCTCATGGTGGAGGAGAACCTTTTCCTCCTCCTGGAGACTCACTACCACCTCTTTTCCTCGCCTCCAACCGAGCTGCCCAGCCTTCTTGGGCGGCCGTTGTTCAGCGCCATATTCCTCCTAACAATCGTCGCCGGAATATGACACTACCTTCGACACCATCGGTCCCCTCCCCACGTCAACTCCGATAGCTCATGGAAAACATCTCGACCACTATTACGATTCCAAGTTCAGAAACTGAGCAGCATGCGGCAGACATCCAGCGTAGCCTCCTCTGCCTCTTTGTCAGCTCTCAAGTGGAGACGAGTCACCTTCAATCGGAGCTGCCAGCACTATGGAGCCTTCAGTGCCCTATGCGTGTGATCTACCTGGGTAACCACTACTATATTTGTCGTTTTGATAACCTTGATGAGCGTTTGCAGGTGCTTTCGCAGAGTCCTTGGAACTACAAGGGACACATTCTTCACTTGGCGGTGGCGAAGCCCCTTTTTAGGCCTATGGATGATGTTCCGAATGCATTCCCGACTTGGATCCAGCTCCCAGGACTCGCTTACGAGATGATCAACAGGGAGTCTCTGGTTCGGATTGCGGCTATGTTCGGTACTCCCCTCGCCGTGGATGAGCAATCGTTGGCCCTCGGCACGGCTAGGGCTTGTGTTGAACTCTCATATTCTAATCCTCTTAAGCAGGGTGTTTGGATCTTAAACCCCGATGGTACTAAGGTTTTTCAGCGTGTACTTTATGAAAAATTACCTCTCTTTTGCTTCAGGTGTGGGCACATCGGCCACCGATTAGAATCTTGTACTCAGTTGTCATCGTTGCCGGAGAAGGTGCTTCTCTTTGGCCCTTGGCTTCGGGCGCCGCCACTGCTCCAGGGTTCGGGCCGCGAACCGGGGGAGCTGCTAGACCGGACGAGTCGGGCCGGGCCGGCTCAGCCGCCGAATCGCCCCTTGCTGACTAATCTCGACCGCTCCTCTGACGCAATCAACTCATCTGTGCCACCCAACGGTCAGAATATTTCCCAAAATTCTAATGGTCTGATTAATAACGTTTCTCTTCCTCTCTCTCAGGATGACAATATGTGTCCCCTTGGCATCGTGAACCACAGATTGCTGATCTGTCCTCTGTCATCTAAGCTTGAGAGTGGGAATGTGTTTTCTTCTGGCGCTTCCGGATCACTGACGTGTGATGCCCGGATCCAAACACATGCCCCACTCATATCATGCATTAATTCCACGACCCCAAATCTCCAAGACGCCCAATATGCCCTAAACTCCACTCCATTACCGGGTAAATCCCTAATTTTCAATCAGTCGCCGTCTTCAAAGCCTCTTCATCAATCGACCGCGACCTCAGCACCTTTACCGCCTCCGCAATACACCAAATCACCATCCTTCATTCTAGGACCCCTCGGATTATCCTCTCCTCCATCTATGCCAACCGCGGGGCGTGATCACGACACCTTAGTCGACCATGTTAAAGCAATGTTCGAGGTTGCTGGCAGAGGCTCCCCCCCCCCCCCCCCCCCCGAGAGCATCATCATTGGTGGATTCTTCGCAGGCAGACTCTGAGGCAGAACTTGAGGATCTGGACCTCGTTCCTCTACCACGTATGGCACAAAAGAAAGAAAGAATAGATTGAAGACGGTGCCCACACTTGAACCAAAGAGGAAACAGAATGGCGAGAAGGCCCCTCTGGGGAAAGGTAAGACAAAAAAATCTGGCATGTCATCAGACACTAACTCTGTTCAGTTGCAATTGTAGGATTCAACCCGGACGAACGGCTCATGTCCGGGAGGGCTGGACCTCAATAAATGAAGGTTATATCCTGGAACTGTTGGGGGGCCATGCGCAGTCACGTCCGGGACCGCCTCGCCAATCTAACCAAGGAACACAAGCCAGATTTACTCATTTTGCAGGAAATTCATGCTAATGCTGATGCTTCCAGGATCATTGCTCGATGTTTAGGTAAGAATTGGGATTATTTTGCGGCCCTTGGTGCTTCCTCTTCTGGAGGAATTTTACTAGCTTGGTCAAATAATAACGCTATCAAGGTAACTCTGATCTCAATCTCTTCCCAACTTTTGCATGCTGTTGTGACATTTGATTCCTTTACCTTCCTCATTACTTGTGTTTACGCAAGTACTGTTCCTGATATCAAAACCAAACTATGGTGTGAATTAACTATGTTACAGATGACTGATTTTCCTTGGGCAATAATTGGAGACTTTAATACATGTATGTATGCTGACGATAAAAAAGGTGGTCGGCCTTTTTCTGTTACCAACTCTATATAAGCCCTACATAACTTAGTTAACACTCATGGCCTAATGGACATACCAATCAGAGGAGTTCAATATACTTGGTGTAATAATAAGAAAGGTCTTGTTAGAATTTTGTGTAGGTTAGATAGACTTTTTGTAAACTCGCAGTGGTTATTAAGATATCCATCCTTAACATTGCACTCTCTTCCTAGATGCACTTCTGACATAACCCGATTCTCCTAAACTCTAACTCTGACAAGAGGAAACCTCAACAATTCAAATATGAGGCCTTCTGTGTAGATTATCCGGGGGCTCAGCAAATTGTTAAAGACATCTGGGACAAAAGATTACCTAATACACTTATACACAAATCCCTTATGGAGATCAAACAAAAAACTTTATACTGGAACAAGAATCAGCTTGGTCACCTGGAAACCAAAGTTTCGGAGCTAAATCACCAAATTAACATTCTTGAGCTTAAGAATGAGTCCTCTGGCTTATCTGACTAGGAGCTAGGGAGGCTCATAACTCTTTACCATCATCATGCCGCAATCCTTAGACAAATAACATTAAAATGGTAGTCAAAATCTAGAGTGAATTGGATTAAAGATGGGGACAAGAACACTAAATTCTTCCATATTAGTTCCATGATCAGATATAATAACAACTTAATTCAATCTATTAAATTTGAATATGGGGAGATCTTACAAAATGAAAATGATATTATGAGGTCTTTTGTTGACCATTACAAGCAGCTTTGGAGGACACATACCCAGCCTAACATATCTTTCTCCTTCTGGCCCACCTTACCTAGGTTAGATTCTTCACATCATGATCATCTCAATGCTCCAATTACTGAAGATGAAATTTTAATAGTCTGTGGTCCCTGGCTCTTGGAAAAGCCCCCGGGCCAGATGGATTCACTTTAGAGTTCTATAAAGCCAACTGGAAAATTATTGGTATAGATATTATTGCCGAGATCCAATTTTTTTTTCAAACTAAGCAACTTCCTAAAGATTGGACCCAAACATCTCTTGTTTTCATTCCTAAAAAGACAAACCCTGAATCTGTTACCGATTTTAGACCTATTGCTTTATGCAATATCATTTATAGGATCATTGCTAGATTGCTAGTAAATAGACTTAAACCAACATTAGAAAACATCATTGATAAATGCCAGTATGCTTTTCTACCTAGCAGATCTATTCATGATAAAATCTTACTCAGTCAGGAAATAACCCATTCCATGAACAAGGGTAGAAAAAAAACTATGATCATCAAGGCAGATATGAACAAGGCCTTTGATAGAACCAGTTGGTATGGTATAGATCTGCTCTCAATTGCATGAATTATCCTCCATCTTTCATTGACTGGATTATGGCATGTGTTGAATCATCTATTTTCTCCTGTCAGATTAATGGAACACCATCCCCTTATTTCAAGAGTCACTGTGGGTGAGACAGGGTGATCCCTTTTCTCCCTATTTATTCATTATCATCACTCAGGTGCTCACCTCACTTATGAATAATGTTGTCAATGGGGGTCACCTTATTCCGTTCACTCTAAATGATTTCTCTTTAAGTCATATGCTCTATGCCGATGATCTTCTCATCACTGTTACTGCAAATCTTAAAAATTGCAATGTCTTAAAGATATCCATCAATTATATAGCCACCTTACTAATCAGGTCATAAATCCCCTAAAATCTGAGATTTATCTTCCTAAGGCTCTTAATAGCAGAAGAAAACAGAAGATCATTCAGGCTCTTGGTATTTGCCAAGGCATGTTACCTTTCTCTTACCTTGGGGCTCTGATCTCAAATAAATACGTCCCAATCTCGCAACAGCAGGGCCTCATTGATAAGTCTATTGCTAGAATTGATGGGTGAAAAGCTAATACATTAAACATGGCTGGGAAAGTAGTATTAATCAAGTATGTGCTTAGTACTATGCCAAATTATGCTATGGGCTTAATGTACATTGCAGAGGGTCTTCTTGATGAACTTGAAAAAAATGCCAGAAGTTTCCTATGGAAAAAAATAGTAACAGCAAGGGTGTTCACATGGTGTCATGGGGCACTATTCAAAAACCGTGCGGGGCAGGAGGTTTAGGGATTAGAAGTATTCATAATGTTAGATATGCTTTGCTGGCCAAGAGAATCCTAGCTTTATTAAATCAACACTCTACTTCCTGGACTCGTTTAATTCATGCCAAATATGTTGATTATCATCCATGGATCGATACTTCCCCCTCCAAGCAACCTTCTTGGTATTGGAGGCTTCTTCTCAAGACTCAAGTTGAAATTAGGCATGGTCTGAAGAAGCACATTGGCAATGGTTTAACTACTAAGGTACTGAGCGACCCTTGGATTTTTTGTACACCACTTCTCTTCAAACCAACGTATATTAATATGGACATACAGTTGAATACAATGGTGGTTAGTGACCTTATTTTGGACAACATGGAATGGAATACTCATCTTTTACACTTATATTTTGGCTCGTCTCTTGCTGATCAAATTGCTTCTATTTTTCTTACTTCTGCTGCCAATGATGACAAGTGGTTTTGGGTACATGATTATACTGGCAAAGGGTCTTCCAAATCTGTCTATCATTCCTTATGCCACCGCAGCTACCCTTCAGATCAACCTGGACGGCCTATTTGGAACCTTACGTGGAAGCTCAATATCCCGCAAAAGATAAAAAAAATTTTATGGAAGTTTTTTCATCGTCGTTTACATACTTCAACTTGGCTCACGCAGTTTATACCTAATCAAAATTCTCTATGTTTTCTGTGTGGCTCACAACCTGAGACAATTAAACATCTTTTCTATAAATGCTCTGATGCTACTAATTATTGGAATCTTATGCAATCCAAACTTATACTACAAGAAAAGGGGGCTTTAACGACCAACTATTAATGTCGAGATAAAAAAGTGGTCATTATAAATAGTCAATAGTGACGAGAAAAATTATTTATAAATTAAGATGAAGTAGAAGTGCAATTAATATTTTATTTGGCGGGAACTAAATATTTCTCTTTATTAATTTTTCAGGCAATACCAATTTTAAAAAAATAAATTAGTTTATAGTTAACTTAATTACATGTTATAAAATTCGATTGAAAGAAAAAAAAGTATAATAGAATCTTTTTCATAAAAATATGATATAAAATTCATTAGAAAAACCTAATTCTCTTCCTTTCCTTTGGCCTCTAGCGAAGCTTCATCTTCCTCAGGTAAGCTTTCCTGCCGAGCGGTCCCCTTTCTCCTCTGCAGTTCGGAAGATGCACGTCCTTCTCCCCCTTTCCTCCGCGCCGCGCGCCAGCCATCCTCCCCCCACCTCTGGTTCCTTCCCCGACATTGTCGGACAACAGCTGTTCCCACCCCCCGGACAACAGTGTGCCAGCCATCGTCGGTAGGTGGCGAACGCACCATCGTCCTTTTCCCCCTTCCCCACGCGCCGCGCGCCAACCGTCCTCCCCACCACTGGACAACAGCCATCCCCCTCCCCCCGTGCGCGTGCGAGCCGTCCCCCCGCCTCTGGTCCCCCTTCTCGGTGCCGCCGGACAACAGAGAGATTTCTGATCCTAGGGTTCGTCTTGGAGTTAAGATCAATTTCTTATCATCATTTTTTCGTTCGTTCCCCTTTCGAAATGTTCTTTTTTCACCGTGTATTGAACTGCCGCTTCTGTTTTAGGTTTTCTTTTGTGTGATTCGCGTTGCCTCTTCTTAATAATCCTGGGGGGTGATTAATGCAATTCAAATGCAACAAGTAATGCAACATTGCTTTGGACAATCTAATGTGCAAAGTCCAACAACACAGGGATCAGATAATAAAAACTAAATGATTTGTTTTATGTTCTCTCTTAAATTGTCTTATTTATTTATAAGTTATTATTTTCATTTTGTTGTTAATTCAATAGTCATTGGACATTTATTAAAATCTTTTATGTATTTTGTGAACTTTACAGATTTTGAAGATATGGAAAGAAAGAGATGCAATTCAAAGCTCAAACAAGTTATTTTGCTTTTAGAATAGTGTAAACATTTTTTGGAGGGAAGGAAGAAGATTGATGGGTTAAAAAATTTGAATGCTAAATGTTATTGATCTTGACTACTACTATGAACATTTGTTGGCATGGATAATTATTATTTTTTGAAGTTATATGAACAATTCATTCTGGTAAATTAATTTAACTTTTGTATTATAATTTGAAGTTATTATGATTATCAACGACAAAAATTATGATGGTCATTAATGCGTTTAACGATGATCTAGATGGTCATTATACGGATTTACCGATTTCATTATTTTTGGTTGTTGATACTTTTAACGATGAAATTATTAACCGTTGAAGATTATTAACGATAAAGATATTTCTCGTCATTAATGTATTCGACGACCAACTAAATGGTCATTATATGGATTTAACGGCCATTTTTTTCTGTCATGGATGACTTTTAACGACGGAATTATTCGCCGCTGAAGATTATCAACGACAAAGATATTTCTCACCATTAATGTATGCGACGACCAACTAAATGGTCCTTAAATGAATTTAATGGCCGATTTTTTTCTGGTCATTGATGACGTTTAACGACGGGGTTACTAGCCGCTGAAGATTATCAACGACAAAGATATTTTTCGTCATTAATGTATTCGACGACCAACTAAATGGTCCTTATATGAATTTAACGGCCGAATTTTTTCTGGTCATTGATGACTTTTAACGACGGGATTACTAGCCGCTGAAGATTATTAACGACAAAAATATTTCTCGTCATTAATGACTTCGACGACCAACTAAGTGGTCCTTATTTGGATTTAATGACCAATTTTATTCCGGTCGTTAATGACGTTTAACGGCTGACACTTTTAAGCCATCGTTATTGACTTTTAACGGTGGCACCTATAACGACCGGTGACGACCAATAACGACCGGATTTTGATTATTAACGACCAGTTTTTCCTTCTTTAATGATGTGTTTTCTTGTAGTGTTAGTTACACCTTTCGCTTCCTCCCTTCTTGGAACCTTGACAATTGGACTTTGGAAGGATCAGAACTTGCTTCTTATTCCAAGTCCACGCTCCTGTCCTTGATTGCTTTTTCTCATTGGGCAATTTGGAAAAGAAGAAATGAGTTCCACTTTGATTCCAAACGGGCAACCGTTGATTCGATATGGGTGCGCGTTGTGGCCTGGTATTCGAAATTTGAGATCCACCATAGTTCTGAGGCAAATCACTTGCACACAATCACCCAACCCCAGGACAAGTCGCCTGTCCACTGGGAGACCCCGCCTACTTCTTGGACCAAGATCAATTCCGATGGCTCCTTTTATCGTCGGACCTTGGCTGATGGTGCGGGTTTCATAATACGAGATACTAACGCCACTTTCTTATGTGCAAGATCAATCAATTGCAAGGCTACCTCTGTGCTCCAGGCGGAGGCTTTTGGCGCTCTTTGCGGGCAGTGGGCTGGCATTCACCTGGGACTTCAATGCATCATTTTGGAATCTGATTCTGCATCTCTCGTCAATATCATTAACCACAAAACGGAGGCTCCTTGGAAGCTATGGAACCTCACACAGGAGATCAAATACCTTTTGACATCTTTTGTTATCTTTAAATGTATTTATTGCCCTAGGCACACAAACCATGCTGCGGACTACCTTGTTAAGCTGGGCAGAAGCATTTCTAATGATATTTTTTGAGAGGATAACTCTCCGTCGGGCCTTTAAATTATTTTGTATCAGGACAGTTCTAATCAATATAGTTAACATCATTTTCCTTAAAAAAATTATAATATGGGGACTTTGAGGAGTAATTAAGATTGGATGACCTCTCAGTACACAGTGAACGCCGTTGACAAACTTTATGTTAGATTATAAATGGGAGGTTGGTAGTGGTAAATTCCTTGGTTATTATTTGAAGTCTCGAGTTTAAAAACTTTTGCTTAGAGACTCATTTGTTATAACTAGATGTTTAGTTTCCGTAGTTCCATTTGACGGTCTAAAAGAATATTCCCTTCGATGTTTTCTTTTTTTTAAAAAAAAAAGAACTTAGCAGTGTTGAGCATAATATTTCACAGTATTGGCAAAAGTGGTGACTGTGGTAAAAATATAAATTCCAATATTTTTTCTCATGCATATTGAATATTCGAGGTAATAACAAATGATTAAGAACAATTACATAAAATACTTCCATAAAGTATTGTATTTATTAAAGTGTTGAATCGAAAACTTTAGTGCTAAATAATTATTAACCGATTAAACCACTATGTGCTTGATCAAAGCACGCCAAGCAGGTCGAACCCAAGCGCATGCTGTTCATGCATGTTAGTTAAGCGCACATATATATAGAAGCTGTTCATTTATACAAGTTCTTCTATTAGTTACGTTCTGCATATAATTTAATTTCTGCTTTGAGTTAGATCCCACACGGTCAAAGGCCAAACTAACTGTTGGACCTACGCCCGATATGGGCTATTACATATGAAGTTGGATAAACTGCATGAGTTGACAGTTGTGATAAGAAGTTACATAACATCATATATATATATATATATATCACGAACATATTATCGTATGCATCAGATTGATTGAAGTCAGCAGGCTGTCGGTTGAACTCTGTCGCATAATACTTTCTCCTTCCGCACTTCGTAATGTGTCAGTTGAACATGTAATTTTTTTTCTATGTGATTAGGATTCCGACGACGAGTTCCAAACAACATAGAAAAGTCTTCGATAATTTTATCTTCCGCTGCGAAGTATTTTGATAATACCTTTATATATTTGTACCAACTCCTTCTATTAGTATCAGAGCTATATAGGCTTTTTTCGATATTGAATGGTCTAAAAAAAAAATTTTCTAAACACTGGCGTGCGACTTGGGCCCAAAGAATTTGCATGTTTTCACTTTTGCTGTTATTGCATGTCTGCACTTACTGCAATATCTGGCATTTTTTAACCAGTCAATTGTTAGTGTGACTGTTTGTCGGACTGCCATGCCTGGAGGCGCGTTCATCGTCTGACGACGACTCCGTTGATGCAGAATGTTCCATCTTCCATGCAAAATGCAGTGCATGGGTGGGCAACTCGGGACGTTGATCTGTTTGTTATTTGCATGTTTTTTATTTTTCACTGCAAGCACGTGTGCGACTATTACCTTGAAATGCCATGCGTGGAGGCGCGTCGTTTGCTGACGATGACTACATGCAAATGTTCTATGCAAAGGAGATTCATGGCTGGCCACACGCGCGCGATGTGTTGGACGTTGATATATTTGTTACAGTTTTTTTTTTGTTGCTGTTGTGTCAATGTTATCTGTCCTGAGCCCTGTGATATCTGTTTTATGCCATGGACGACAAACCACAACATTAAATGTTAGACGAGACTGTGACATGCTCTTAAAAAAAAAAACGAACTGCTCTTTAGACGAGACGGTACTGTAGCGCGCTTCCGCACCAGCGTGGGCCCACGGCCCGCTGCATGCGTGTACGCGCGGGGACCAAAGACCGGCCGCTGCACTACAGGCGCAAGACGTGCGCGTGTGCGCGGGCGGCGGCCCGCTGTGAAAGGTCGGCAGAAAAAGGCGCGGGCCTGAGGCCCGCTGCAGATTTTAGTCATCGTAATCCCAGTTGAACAGTAATTTTTTTCTTGAAAAATCAGATTTAGAAAAACCGGGATAATAATAGCAAAATTAGAAAATTATGAATACTTTTCTTCAAGTTCCATAATATTTAAATATGTATATTAAGTAGTTATGCATATGTGATTATGCATATTATGCCATGCTAATATGTGTAATTGTAATTTATGGAAATTTTTTTATACAAGAAGCGATCATGTAACGTTAATAAGATTTAGAATAAATTTTATGGAAATTGTATGACATTTATATTAGGCATATTAGTGGTATTATTTATTAGTACATGAAATAGTCATGTAATTTTGTCATGCATTACATATGATTATGAATTTAAGTAAAATTCGTTCATATGTGTTATTACACACTACAAGAAAATAAGACTTCTGTGATGCAAAATATCATCACAGAAAATCAAATTTTCATTACTGATAGTTTTTTGTGATAGTATGATGATGAACCATTTCCGTCACTGAATTTTGACCCATAGATAGTCTTATGACGAAACGTCTTCCGTCACAACATTATTTGTGACCGATCATTCCATCACAATATTAAAAAGAGACCGTCACAAAATTATATATAAATAAAATTAAAAACAAATAATCCGTCACAATCATGATAATTTTATGATGGACTTTTGACGACATACTTATGACGGATATTTATTGTGATAAATATATGACGATTTTATCATAATAATTTGTGATAATATTGTGACGAAAATTATTGTGACAACATTTTGATGATTTTTTTAAATATATGGAATTATGTCGTATCTTTATAAATTTGTGATGGAATTATGACATATTCAATGTATATTTTGTGATGATATTGTGATAAATTTGTAATGGAAAAAGTAATAAACTTATGACAATATTGTGACGAAATATAATTTATTTGTGAGTAATTCAATTTTGAAAACTTGTATCAATTTTGTAATAATTAATTTGATTAAATATCAATATAAATAATAAATCATGCATATAAAACATTTTCACATATTGTCCTAGGACAATTTTTTTAAAAAATATATATACTAATGATCATTTTGCTCAAATAAGTATAGTTTAGAACATTAATTATACTTCAAAAGATGCAAAAAGATAGATTCACTGCAAAGTTTTTACTATTAAAAAATAACATGAAACTTGCACTCCAAATAATGTGAAACATGTTCTGCACCTTACAACATGATCTTATTATTCAAATAGCTTGCTCATGCAAAATGTTAAATCTAAACAATAAGAAAACTTTATTGCTTGATCATCGTCGTGACTTCCCCATGCAAAATGGATCAAACTTAAATTAAATATATGTTCAAAAATAGTCAGATATGAATATTTCAATTTGGAAAAAAATTTAAGACATTGTAAATGAATTTATAAATACATCGTATTAATAAAGTAAAACTTATAACCTCAAGAAGATGATTGACTATTTCCTTGTTGAGTCATCTGCAACACAATTGTACGGATACGTTCTTCCATTTCAGAATTTGCCTTTTGAAGACGTTCATCTAGCTCTTGTTGCAACTCTTGCCGCACTTCCTCACGCACTTCTTCTCGTATTCGTTGCAAATCATTATCACTCATCACATTTGATGAAAGCTTACCAACACAATCTGATGTAACAGAATCAAAATTGTTCAACAATGATTGAGCATATTGTCCTATGCCAAATCCATATACACGTCCTTTTGTTGAAGCTCCTACTGCATCCATCCATAAAGATGGATCAAACCTTGGTTGAGATTCCAAATATGAGCCATACTTGTTACTTAAGGATGCACAATAATCCTCCTGAATTGAGAAAATAAATCCATCATATGCACATGATTTTTTATGAATTGAATACATAAATTCATAATACATGCATGCATATAAGATATGAAACATTTAAAGAATTACAAGAATGCATTGTAAGAATTTTCAAACACTTACACAAACTCTTTTTGACTTTCCATCAACATATTCACCAGTTTTTCCTTACCACAACGCTTATGACAATGCTCAAATACTTCATATTCAGTTGGCTCTCTGCCTAACTTTTGCGCCTATAAAAAAAATTATGAAAAAATGTTAGTTAAAAAAACATGACCAATTAAACAAAAATGAATATTAAAGAAGTATATTAATGTACAAGTCTTATGCGATGTTCTGTCATTGATATGGAATCAGTAGTATGCTTCGTGATTCCACACTCCTTTTCAGTAAGACGATTTTGTTTTGCGGATTCAGATATATGTTGCCACTCATCTGCTATCCACAAATCAACCATACCATTCCATACATCTTCTCGTAGCCATGAAGGTCCAAAACCCTTAGTCTCACTTATATGCGACTTGTAATGTTGCTTCATCACTTGAAACCGTGCATGATACAATGTGGGAGAATAAAGGTTGCCACATTTTTTAAAAAAATGCTTCCTTAATTAGATTGTCTGATTGTTTCCATACATATGTTGCCTAAAAATAATTAGAGTAAGAAAGATAAAAATTAACTTCAACAAAAAAAATTTAGCAAAATTATATAATGTTACCTGAAATCTTTCCCACATCTTATCACGAGTTTCGTGTGGCACTTTCTTCCAAAATATACAAGAAGTTTTCATTGAATCCCTCACAATAGTACTAATTGTTCGAGTAACTGTATTAGGTAAGAAACTATAATATAAAAAAACATGGACAAATTGAGTTTCACAAATGTTACACAAGAAAATGTTGAATTTTTAAAAAAAAAAACAATGCTATAAAAAGTTTACCTGCCACATTTAAGTACTTCATCATTAGGTGGATCAGTGCCATGATTCACACCCCTCGTCCTTGATGACATTGATCCATCATCAATATCAACATCATTTTGATTTTCACACATAGGAATAGCTTGATCTTAATTCTCATTCATTTGTAAAGGAATTGAATCCATGATACATTGAGGAGTTGAACTTGTTGAAGCTCTTACAGAATTTTCTTCATTATCTCTGCCCAAGTCAACTCCTCGCCCTCTCTGCGACGCACCGCCTCTTACCATTGTCCCTATTAAAAAAAGGAGTCAATTAAACATCATACAAATATTGATTTCTAAAGTAAATTATTAAGCACGTGATTATTATTAAATTCTTAAAAGAATATGTTTTGCAGAATAATGAATATAAATTATCAAGTGCATGATAAACAATAAATTTTTAAGAAATTAGCACATACAAAATCAAGTTATTCTTGCATATCATCATCACTAAAGGAAATTGAATCATCGTCATCGTCATCATTATCTTCATTGTATTCGTCATCCTCCTCTTCTTTATCCTCTTCCTCCCCTTCTTCTTCATCCCCCTCATCTTCATTTATTTCTTCTAATTCATCCACATAATCAAAATGTTCTACATCAACAAGTATATTTTCTTCATCAAGTTCATTAGTCGGTTGAACTAAAATAGGAGTAGACATCATTTTGAGTCATCAATTGTAGGAATTTAGTCATCATTTTCTACATCATTGGATAGGATATCAATTCTTCCTCTTACTTTTGTTTTGCATACAGCCCACCAGTCTTTTCTTTCTCGGCTTTTGGATGGATAAGTCATGTAATATACTTGTTGAGCTTGTTCTACTAACACAAATAGTTCATTTGTTGACAATCTAAATGCATGCCGAATTTCAACTAGCCCGTGACGAGGATGAACCTTCATACCTTTTTCAGTGTCAAACCAATCACATTTAAACAAAACAATTGAATTACGCAATCCATAGTAATTCAACTCTAATATATTAACTAATAAACCATAGTAATCTCGCTCATAGTCGTTATAGCAGCTTCCTTTTATACAAACACCACTATTCATTATTTTTCTCCCACGACCATGATGAATGTTAAATAAAAATCCATTTGTGAAGTATCCTTTATAACATTTCACTCTACGTGAAGGGCCATGTGCTATATCCACGATTCGCCTGTCAAGAACATTTATACTTACCTATAAAATAAAAATAATAATTAATAAATTTAAGATAATTATTTGGTTACAAATATAGTACAATTATTATACTTACATATTGTTTTAACCAACTTGCAAAATTATTCTCATGGGACCTTTCTTTCTCCTCATCGCTAATATGTGAGTTCATTTGATATAACATTTCATCATATATCCTAATCATAACAACTGTTAGTAGCAAAATATAATAAGTAATAAACAAATTTTTAGAAAATGAATTTGAATATGCTTACTCAACATAAGGCTTAAGTTCAGGTGTATTTAATACATATATATGTGCAGCATCCATCTCAACATCTGACATCATCCTTCTTGTATAACCACCGGCTGGTCGACCAGGATGACAAAAGATAGATAGACGTCCCAACAGCTCAACATCTCCAACATAATCATTTCTAGGAACTTGAGTTAACTTTGATAGAACACGGTTCAAAATAGAATGAGCAAAATGTTGAAATCTCTTGTATAATATATGCCTCACAAATAGATCCTTCAACACATGCTTTATTTTTCACCTTTTTCTTTGTTTGATGCATATACCTAAATGAGTAAAATAACATAAAAAAAATCATATAGGCATATAATTTATATAGCTAATAAATTGAAAGATGAAAGAGGATTTAATACTTACGACTCAAATCGATACATCCAACGATATTGAACCGGTCCACCGACTTTGGCTTCATAAGCTAGATGAACTAATAAGTGTTCCATTGAATTCCCGGTGGAAATATTTTTTCAAGTTTACATAGAGTTTCAACAATATTCTTCTCAAGCATTTCCATGTGATCAACTCGTAAAATTGTTGAACAAATGTCTCTAAAAAAATTGCAAACCTCGGTTAATGCATCCCATATTGGAATAGGCAATAAATCACGAAATGCAACGGGAAGTAATTTCTCAATAAGTACATGACAATCATGATTTTTCAAACCAAAAAATTTGTTGTCATCAATGCTCACACATCGAGATATATTAGAAGCATAACCATCAGGAAGTTTTAACTCTTTAAGCCAAATCCGAATATCCTTTTGTTGTTCTTTGGTAAGTGCGAAAGAAGCCTTAGGTTTCACAACTCTTCCATTTGAGTGTATTAACTCCAACTCAGGTCGCTTGCAATATTTAATCAAATCTTTCCTTGCTTTGATGTTGTCTTTAATTTTATTTGGAACATCCATCACCGTAAAAAAATGTTCTCAAAGACATTCTTCTCAACATGCATCACATCGAGATTATAACGGATTAAATTAGTGCGCCAATAAGGTAATTCCCAAAATATACTTTTTTAACCCAATTATATTGCACACCAAACCCGTTTATCTTTTGATGGCCAACTTTTGTTCCAAATGTGATATGTGGAAGTTTAGAAATCCGAGAGAACATTTCTTGACCAGATAATCTTGGAGGAGGCAAGTGTTTAACAACAACTCCTTTTTTAAACTTATCTCTTTGTTTCCTATAGGGATGATTCTCGGGCAAGAATTGACGATGGCAATAAAAAATGTTATCTTCCTACCACTATCAAGGTGAAATGATTTCATGTGTTCCATGCAATATGGACATGCTAATCTTCTGTGTGTACTCCAACCAGGATAACATGACATAAGCTGGAAAGTCACTAATTGTCCACATAAGTGCTACTTTCATTTGAAAATTTGTTTTTTTTTATTTGCATCATAAGTATTAACACCGATGCTCCATAAATCTTTGAGCTCATCAATTAATGGTCGTAAGAAAACATCAATATGTTTTCCCGGACTCTTAGGGCCTGGAATGATCAAGCTAAAAAACATATATGGATTTTTATTGCACATTCCTGGTGGCAAATTATATACAATAATAATTACTCGCCAACAAGAATAAGGAGTGCCAAATTGTCCAAAAGGATTAAATTCATCAATGGAAAGTCCAATTCGCACATTTCGTGGATCCGAAGAAAGTGAGAGATGAGTTCGATTAAAATGTTTCCATGCTTCACCATCAACTGGATGTGCCATATATCCTTCTTCACATCGATTAAAAGTATGCCATACCATATGTTTTGATGTTTTCTCTGACATAAATAACCTTTGAAGTCTCGGTGTTAAAGGCAAGTACCGTAACACCTTATAAAGCACATCTTTTTGTCTATTATGACGCATTGTTCTAGGTTTATATTGAGAATGTCCACAAATATAACAAGATAGTTTATCTATATTTTCCTTATAATATAAGATGCAATTATTAATACAAGCATTTATTTTCTGATATTCTAGTCCAAGTTTTCCCATCTTTTTTTTTTACTTATAAAAATTAGGTTCAAGTTTCTCACCATTTGGCAACATTTCTTTTATTAAAGAAATGATGCGATCATAACATCTCTCACTCATGTTAAATTTTTCCTTACAATTCAATAATTGTGATAAAGTTGATAACTTTGTGTGTATTTCACATCTTTCCCAAAGTGGCTCATCAGCATCA
Organism: Pontederia crassipes; assembly: GCA_030549335.1. NCBI lineage: Eukaryota > Viridiplantae > Streptophyta > Magnoliopsida > Commelinales > Pontederiaceae > Pontederia > Pontederia crassipes. The sequence goes on along the minus strand of CM060189.1, from coordinate 23,939,892 downwards.
TTTAATAAAGAAAAAAAATTTGAAGCCTCCAAATTTTGGGGTTCATTTAAATTTCTCATTTCAGCTGCATTGAATTGATTGACTTCAGGACCCATAGCATCCAATACCATATTGGTATATGGATTAGCAAGCACATCGTTTCCTATATTAGAGGTTAGTTGTTCAAGTTGTTCTCCATGAGCATCCCAGATAAGGTAATTTTTTTAAAAACCTTTCATGCAAAGGTGAATGGAAACTGTATCTTTATCATGAAAGATTGAGTTTTTACACTTCAAACATGGACACCTAATTTTTCCTTCGTAAGCAATCCCATGTTGTGAGAATGCAAAATTAATAAAACTTTGCACGCCGTCTTTGAATTGATCACTTATAAATCCAAATTTGTCTAAGCGATTATGCATCCAACTACGATAACTTGACATGATTTCTGTATATATAAAAAGAATCAAATTCACATATGGACACCAATAAGGTTGTAGAAATTTAAATTATAAGAAAAAAAATATAAAACACATAACATCATTACCAATTGAAAATGATGAGGAATAGAAATATGGTGACATTCTGTCATATAAATATTATAATATATAAATTCAATACTTGACTTATCAAATAAAGTATATCTATATGTCAAGCAAATCATCCATGTTGGAAGCAACAATTATGAATTTCATAAGGAAAAATAGGAGAACCATATATCAAATAAAGTAAGAAACAATTACAATTTAACTAGAAACATATAGTAAACAAAATTTTAATACAATAAATACAAATTCAATAAGAAATAATTAAAAGATATGATGAAAAAAGTACTCACCCAAGAGAGGAGTGTGGGCACTGTAGGTATGAAGTTGCAAACTCCTCCAAGTCCTATAATTTTAGTATTAACATTGATTAATTATTTCTAGGAGAAGTAATTAAAATTCTAATACAATAAAAGATACTTAACCTTAACTATAATTTTAATATTTAATAAGTAGATAACCTAATATATCTTATTTTTTGAAGGAACTGTTTCTATGCTTCTATTTGAATTAACTAATCAAGGCCAGTACTGGTTTCTTGCATTTATACAAATTCTAATGATATCTCACTTGAGGAAAAGTTTTTTGCAATGAGAATAATCTTAATTCCATTGCTATTTGTGCTTATTATGATATCTTTTAATGATCAGATTTTCTACTGTTCCACCATTCTTGCTCGTCATTTAGCAGTATTCAATTGCATGTTCCATTATAAAACATATAACTATAATTCTAATACAATAAAATAAAAAAAATTATAAAACATATAGAAGCACAGGGGTCTCGCTGGCTCGCCCCTGCGCATGAGCAGGCCGCCGCCGGCGACCCCTGTGATCTCTGGCGGCCCCATGTGCGTAGGGGGCCGCCAATATGTGGTCGCCGGCGGCGGCCTGCTCGTGCACAGGGGCAAGCCAGCGACCACAGGGGTCGCCGGCGTGCGCTGGCGCCGCCAGCGACCTCGCTGGCTCGCCCCTGCGCACGCCACCGATCTGTGCGCAGGCGCCGCCAGCGACCTCATGGGTCGCCGGCGTGCGCAGGTGCCGCCAGCAACCTCAGGGGTCGCCGGCGTGCGCAGGTGCCGCCAGCGACCTCACTCGCTTGCGTACGTCGGTGGCGCGCATGCGCAGGCGCTGCCAGCGACCTCGCTGGCTTGCCCCTACACGCAGGCCGGCTCCCTGCACATGCGAGAGGAATCGGTCTAGCCCCTGCGCGCAGGTCGGCGGTGTGCACAGGGGCGAGGTCGCTGGCGGCGCCTGTGCACGCCACCGACCTACGTGTGCAGGGGCTTGACCGATCCCTTCAGCCCCTGCGCGTGCAGGTCGGTGGCGTGCGCAGGCGCCGCCAGCGACCTCAGGGATCGCCGGCTTGCGCAGGTGTCGCCAGCGACCTCACTAGCAGCGCCTGCGCACACCACCGACCTGCGCGCAGGGTCCTTGGATGACCCCTGCGTAGCTGGCTGGTCCCTGCGCACACCTGCTGTCGGTGGCAAGTTTGGTGTCATTGGCAGAAGACAAAAGACGAGAAGGAAACAAAAAATAGGGAGAATCAAAGAAAAAAATAGACGACAAAACCGTGGAGGATGAGAAAAAAAATACCTTAGAGAAGTTCGAGTATTCAAAACCCTAAGCAAATTCTGCGATAAAAAGAACTGATTTTTTAATTATTTTGAATGTATATGGGAGAAGAAGAAGAGATTAAAAAAAAGTTGTTTATCTAAATCTCTTTTGTTTAAGCTTTTTAGTTTTGGCGCCACAACTTTTATTAGATGGAGGGAAAATAATATTGTGAGATGGAGGAAAAATAATATTGTGACAAAATTTGTGATGATCGAGTAAAAATTAATTATTTGTGATAAAAATGTGATAAAATTAATTGTGATAATTTATAGTTCGTCACTTTTATATCACTAATCGTGTTAATTAAATATGTCATCACAAATTCGTCACAAACTTATGACGGACTTGTGATGAATAATATTGTGACGATTCGTTTTGTCACAAGTCAGTCATTAAAGTATTAAATAATCTTACTGTCACAAATCAATCATAAAATGGTCACATATTATGACAAAATTTTATCGTCACAAATAAATTGTCATAGAAACCAAGTTTTCTTGTAGTGACATGATATGTTTTAAGTGTAGTATGTCACACTTAATTGAATTTTCATATGAATTAGATATTCATGCACATAATTATGTTATATTTACTTAAAGTGTATTTAAGTGTGACACTTATGTAATTTGACATGATAATTGAAAAATGCACATTATCAGTTCACTATGTGATTTGGACTATGTAATAAGAATTTATTTCCTTTATGAAGTAACACGTGCATATATGAAATTATGTTATATATTAAGCATAATATGTGTTATAAAAATTTGTAAGTAGTTATGTCAAAATTATGCACAAACTATTTTGTCATATTTTTTTCTTTCATGTGAAATATGCACATTAGTTATGAAAAATTAATTTTCTTTATGAAAAGAAATATGTGCATATATGTTTGTTTTATTACATATGAAATAAATTGCATGACTTTATGTGATGAAAATTTATGCAATAATTTTTTTAATTGACAAGACATGCATGATATGAATTTATGTATGTAATTGAGACTTATGTGACATAAATGTAGAGTTTGACATGTGAAAATAATTGTGTGATTATTTGTATGTCTACTATCATGCTTATGTTAATTATATAAGTGTGACAAATAATATTCATTTATATGTAAATGAATTGTATGATTATTTGCATGCATAATATACATTCATATATGTTATTTATGCAATATTTACTTTGAATGCATAAATATTTGTGAATTATGAATGTCACATGTTTTATAAAACTTAGGGTGAAATAAGTTTGACATTATGAAACATAGGTAGTCCAAATAGGACTAAGGTATCTAATTTATATGATGGTCATGGTAATAATTTTTGTTGAGTGGTGCGTGATAAGTGCATGTCTAGGAAAGTACTGAAAAGATATTGTTAGTGGAAAATTCAGTACCCTCTTTCTCTGTGGACTTACCTGTGTACTGTTAACGCAGTCTCCAAATATTATTATGTTTACATCATGTGATGATATTTTTTTAATTATTGTGTTGACAAGGCGAATGGGTAATGGTTTTTTAATTGGCACCTTACAAATGTAAGTAAGAGCTCCTATCACAAAACCCTGATTGTCCTGGCCACATTTTTTGAAAATTGTATGTTAATCACATCATATATTTTTTAGATGATTTTGTTTGTTTTCCAAAATGATTAGAATAGTATACCTTGGCGCAAGATATTATTTTTAATGAATAATAATTATTTTTTTGGATAGTGGGAGATGAGTGGGAGCATAAGGACCATATCAATGTCATTACCTTAAAAATATTATTATGTCATTATTTATGAATATATGCAACAAGAAGACATGTAAAAACTAACTCATTTCTCATATGTAATTTTGACCATAGATAAATGACACAAAAAGAAATCTTTGCAATATGACAAAGTTAAAAGGATTATGTAAAAAGTGACCCTTGGCAAAACATGATTTCTGTCGAGCATGATCACTATCACGATTCTCACGACCTTGATGTAACGAAATCATCAACTCTTACATAAGTTTTTCTTCAACATATATGTTCTATATCTGTATGTGATGATAAACTTGACGATTGAGTTAGAGAATCTTGGTCATATTTTTTGACCATGTGATAGTTACTTATTTTTAATAAGTACAGTAAGCTTGCGCACATATTTGATGTTTAATGAAAATGTCAAATATTTTTACATTTATTTAAAGAACGTTTGTCATCTTCAACAACGACATATGTTGTCCATGTCAAAATAAGAAAATTGCTGCGAGTTTTCGATAGAAATCATAGTCCAGTGAATAATGTATAGATACTAAGAAGGGCTAACACTACTCGCATCGATGTGGGAAGCATGATGGCAAATTAATATAAACAAAACAAAGTGCTACGTTTGTGGCAAATACGATAATTTTCGCTCGTGATTGCATTGAGTCGAAAAATGTTGATATAATCGTATGGTAGTTTTGTTTAAATAATAATATTGATTCGTTGTTGAACCTCGTCCTTTTCGTGGACTGAGATTATTTGAACAACTTATCATGCAATTAAAGAATAATGAATTCTTTATATAACTTAGCCTACAAGCCAAAAGACATAGTTGGAAACAATATGAAAGTGGAAGTTAAACAGATTATGACTTACAAAATTTTTTTTTGCAATAGATGAATCATTTTATCTCATTGTCCTACTATACCACTTTTTTAAAGTGGATATGTGTATAGAATCTACATTTGTTATTTGGACAACGTAGCTATGTATTCACGTTTATTATTAAATTTCGTATTTAATGAAATTCCTTTATGAGAATTTTTTGAAAATGATTTTCTATGTCTTGATTATTTTAAGTATATATTCACGTTGAATATTTATGTCATATGTGATGTAAATAAGTATGCCATAAGTTTTGACTAGTCAATTTGTGACATTTTTTTAGGCACTATAAATATAGATTAGCTCGAGAAATATACTTTCTCGCTAAAATTATTTTACCTATTTTTGTGACAATGTCTAATTGACTTAGTATACGAAAATCATTTATGAATAGAAAATTACAATAATCCATTTGTATTGAATGTCTAAGATATATGGTTTCTTTCATCACATTTTCGCATTGTAAATTATACACATGATTTATCTAAGTTGCTAACATGAATTATTTTATACAATTTCATGAACTTAGATGGAGATTCAAATATGATATCAAGATTAATGCCTTGCTGACTAATTTGATAATGCGAAATGGTTGAGACTTATTCGAATAGTCTAGTGATGAAATCGATATAGTTATGCGACTAACTATATTTCGCAATTATAAGTGTTGTGGATACGATGAAACCATAATCTACTTGATTGTGTGACGCAAATAAATTTTTCAATGTTATATTTGGAATGTTGTTAGTAATGCTGCCTAAATGTTATTGAAATATCAAGTAGAGATGTGGATTTCATGCATATATTTTCTTGGCTGAATGAGATTAAATAACATTCACTTTAGAAGTTGAAGAAGATTCAGAGTTGACAATGTGGATTGATTTATGGTTTGTCCATATTCTCTTACCACATCTCACTCCGAGTGAGAGCAATTCACAGTCAACTCATGATTAATGCTCATTTATTGAAACATATGAGTTATGTTTCACGTTGTTGATTATATAAAATGAACATGAACCTAAAATAAGTGATGGAGGCACTCTTGGCCTAAAGAAGAAAATGGATTAATGCAAAGAGTTAGACTCTAAAGAAGAAAATCAAGTCAATGACTTGTTAAATCATCCACCTAGCTTCAAATAAGTCGATATGGATGATAAGAGATTTAAAAGTTACGAGAAACAATAGTCGCAAAAGGAGTGCTGACTATAGAGAAATTATGTTTTTTTCTTTCGTTTGTCAAAAGTTTAGCTATTGGTTCACATATGTATTAAATGAAAATTACATAAAGCTATTTGAATGCTTAAATGTAAAAGTATTGAGCGCAATATGTAGTTTGCGATGGTTCATTTATGGATTTAGTATTCATCTAAATAATGATATAAGTATCATTATGTGTATATCCATTTTTATGGATAAAAATGTCATTATGACATTATATGTGAAACAACATTATATATAGCTACAAATAATAAGGAATTTCTTCTATTAATGAAGAATTTAATGTCTTTATATAGAAATGACATGGGTGTTACAGTTATTCACACCGGGTGTGAAATATACATAAGAATTATTCAAGGAAATTTATTACTTTGTAACAAGAGTCGTCTGTTATAAAGACGAATTGAACATTCTATGAGAAACTGTACACTCACCGGTACCCTTATTAATAAAAATAATTTTGAATCTCATGACTTTCTCTATGACTCTATAAGTAACAAAAGGAAATGTTCTTTTGTAACATGGTTAGTGATCAGACATGCATAATAAGTTGAGCAGTCTGTTATTTGTGTCATTGGTCAAATGAAAATTTTACATACTAATGCAGGGCGCCTATATTGGATGGTGATTAAGAGAATAATATGATACCTTATGGGCATTTTGACTCTCGTTTTGCACTATAATAAAGATCAAGTTATAGATTAGCTTATCAAATAGACGCCTCTTAGATGGCGATACTAATAAGCAAAAAATTTATCTCCAATTATGTCTTCATGTTATAGAATGATATTGTTGCAAAGTTTAGCTAAAGCAAAACTATATAAAGTAGTCAACTATGAAAATTGAGTTTGTGTTATACTCAATGATGGTATGGAAGCCCTCTAGTTAAGTAAATTTCTTTTACCCCTGTATTGACAATGGTCAAGTATACTCTTTATTGCAATATGTCTGTCACTATTGCTTGATAAAAATGATGGACCATTATAGGGGAAAATACATTAATGTCTAGTATGTCTTAACAGTGTTAAGAAGATAGATGAATACATTGTAAGTATGTTTGACTAACGCATTAACATGTGCAAAGCTTACGCGATGATGTATTCTATATCTTCTTGTGATGAATAAAATTATGTTAAGTTTTATTCTAAAGTTGGTTAATATTTTTTATAATACATGTAGAGTATGTCAAATCAGGCATGAGATTATCAGTCACACAGATAATCGCCTCGGCGCTTATTGCATAGCGAACGGAGATGAAATGATTTAGATTCAGATATATTATCTAAGATTGCTCTGATATGTTTGGGAGGATGACACGGGTGTATATAAAACTCTATGTATCCTGATAAAATAAGCCAGATGTGAGACCTCGTGGCATTAATTCTTGGGCGACTAGCGGGAGGACTCAGGTTAGACTTCATGGGTAGACGTCTGGACTCTAATATGTGCGGTGTTACAAGTTTATGACATATGATTCTTCAGTGGGAGTCTCCACTGTGGTATTTGGTTATGAACCTAGTATGCTAAGTCGACCCTAAGACTTGACGAATATTTTATAATTTTTCGTCAGAGTGTGTCTTTAAGGACTGAATAAGTCCGGAGATTGCCCTTAGACTCTTGACTATATTTCAAAGTAATGTGTTAGTTTTGCTACTTTAGCGAGGTACTCAAAGGCTAAAATTATATACGGCCCATCGAGCCACGACTAGGAAAGCAGTTGAATTAGAACTGAGAAATGTGAGGACGAGAGGAAGATTCACTGGTGTTGCATGGTATTTGTGATGCAATTGGCCAAATACGTAAGCATACAAATACGGATAAATCGAAATCATGCATGATAAGACGTGTGTCGTCTGGAGTGTGCAAGCAAGGTGTTTCTAAGGCAAAGCGAGTAACATGGATGTCTGAACAACTATGTATTATTGATAAATCATATTGTTTACTCATATGATAGTTGAGTAGCTATATAATGATAACACATTAGAGCATGTGCTTATATGTTGATTGAGCAGTTATGTGGTCATAACTCTAGCTCTCAAATTGATCGAGTAACTATGTATCCCTAACAGGTCATATTGAGTGACTATGTATCCCTAATAGGTCATAGTTCTCCGTAAGTTATGGATGTACTCGTGGGTCGCATGATTCATTTGCCATAACGAACATTTGTTAGAATTAAATATGGGTAAGAACTCATTACGTGCGAGTGGGAGATTGTTGGACCTACGCCCGATATGGGCTATTACATATGCAGTTGGATAAACTAGATGAGTTGACAGTTGTGATAACTTCACATTCGTGAAGTTACATAATATATATATATATATGAAGTTAGTGCTTCATATTATCGTATGCATCAGAGTGATTGAAATCGGCAGGCTGTCGGTTGAAGTCCGCCGCATAATACTTTCTCCTTCCGCACTCGCGCAATGTTCCGATGTTTGTTCGTATGTGGTTCTTGAATTGTGAACATGTAATCCTTTTTCGTACGTGATTAGAATTCCGACGATGAGCCCGAAACAACATAGAAAAGTCTCCACGATTTCGTCTTCGGCTGCGAGGTATTCCGATAATACCTTTATATATTTGCACCAACTCCTTCACTAACATATAAAATTCTAATTTATTGTTTCTCTGCTTTTAATTAACTCCTAGTTAATAAGTCGGTGATACCATCATCTTGTTAATGTATTAATTCATAGTGTCGTCATCATATGATTCTCCCAAGACCTTTGTATATTGGAATCGCGATTTTTCTGAATTTTGCGTACATAGTTAAACTAGTGGATTAATTTAATGTGTGTTTGAATAAGGAGAAATTAAGAAGGTGATGTGATAGGAAAATATATATATATATGATAAATTAATTTCAGTAGATTCTTTAATAAAAAATAAATATTATAAATTTAAAAATAAAAAGTTATAAATTAATTTTTATATTAAATTTTTTTGAAAAAAATATAATATTTAAATATAAAATTAATTTTTAGTAAATTATATTTAATGAAATATTAAATTTTTAATAAAATAATAAGTAATAAACAATATTATATTATTTTCATTCTAAATATTTTACATATAATAAATAAATTATTTTATGTAAGAAAAATAAAAAAATAGAAAATGATAAAACAAAAAAATATTGAAAAAAAAGGAAAAAGAAATGGTGAAACCAAGTGTGTAGAACTAGGGTAGTGACTTTAGTTTCACAAGTATTAATATGGTCTTATTCCGTAATTCCACTTACCAAACACTCTCTCGTAATTAGAATAAATTTTTTTTTCTAATTTATTAATGCATCCGTGTTTGTGCATTTCTGAAGATAAGTTTGCTTTCAACTCTAATTCCTACTGTACACATAATTTATAATTTAATTTGGAGAAAGACCTTTTTTATCATTTTGATGTAGTAAATATATATCAGGTGCACGGATGTTTGAAAAGGCTGCCTCGTGGAGTTCAGCCACGCAGAGAAGAGGGAATGAAAAAATTGAGGGGACTCGATGAAAAAAAAATGTTTTAAGAAAAAGAATTTTGAATTATTTCTCTCAACGCCTTCTCAATTATAATTTTTTTTATTTATGACCTTAATTTTTACATGTTAATTCACAATCTTATTGAAATTTCATAATTAAATTTTGGATTATTTTTTAAACCGCTTCTATTATAATAATTTATCGTGTTTAATCTTGAATTATAAACTTACTAATGTTCTAAACTTTATCGCAATTTCACTACAGCTCTTTCATCTGTTAACTTTTTCATATTTCTAATTTTTTATTTATAAAAAGATTAAAATACCCTTTTACAAAATGCTTTCCCTTTTGATGTTTAAAATGAAATAAAATAAAATATTTTGACAAATAAAAAATTAAAAGTAATAGAAACGTTAAGAGAATCAGATGGAAGGATTAAAGTAAAAATTACGATAAAATTTAGAGATATCATATAGTAAATTAGCTAAAGATTAGATGCGAAAAATCACTATAGTTTTAAAAAAATAAGAAAATACTTATTTTTTTATTAAATTTCATCTGTAATTTGTTATGTTATTTTTTTCCATTTCCCTATTAATATAAGAATAAATTATAAAAAGCAGAAAATTATAATGAACATAGTATAGTATAAAATATCATCGCAAATTAACACTTTAATTCATATTGATTTTTTAAAATATTTTTTATTTATCAATAAGTGCAAAAATGACATTTTATCATTATTAAAAAAATTACAGGATTTTGAATGAAAGATAATGATACCATCAAAGTGTCAAATTGAACAAATTTCTATATTAAAATTATAAATTTATATTTTAGGATTGGGCATGAAAAAATATATTTCATGAGAGATTAAAGAAAATAACTCAAAATGTTTTGAAGATTTGGTTGGATAATAAACTTGATTAAAAAAAGGTTCATATATTCTTATTTTACTTGTGTTTCTTTAGAAGAGAATAAAATTTAAAAATATAATATTTCTAGGATGCATTATTATAAATAGTTGATTTTTGTTATTATAATAATAAATACAATAATGTAATTATATTTAGTTAAATTATAAAAAAATAAAATGGAAGATAATAAAAAAATATTAGAGTTCTTTTGTTTTGAAAGAATAAAAAAATATTTGGAGTTAAAAATTATGATTTCACGCTTTTCTAAACAATTCATAAAATTTAATTTTCACCAAGTTTATTGTTCTACAATGTTTTTTATTATATTTTGGAATATTTTATTTTGTCATTTATTTAGTAACCAAATTTCCCCTAGCTATGCTTTAAAATGCAAAACAAAGATGGAAAGATATAATATGTTTTTTTTTATAAAAAGGTGTTGAACATTCTTATTTTAAGTTATCTTTGAAACGAAGGGAATACAAAGAAGAAGAGACAATTTTGCTTTTGAATATTATTTATTATAATTTATGTCATATTTAAATCTTTCAAAAAAAAAATTTGTCTTCTAACTCATTGTGTGTATCCCTTTGAAACATAGATTAAGGGCTCTACTACACATCTCTCTACTATAGTGGTTGTAATCATGTTTGGTCTGTTAATGCAAAAAGGATGACATTACCTTCAACTATTGTCTCTTGCCTCATTATGCCATTAAAAGATGTAGCATATATACATACATTTAAGCTAACATGCATATGAAATTCTTAATCCTGTAAAATTATATATGCATATAAGTTATATATAAAAGAATGAAATAAGTTTCTCCACATGCATATAATTAAAATTCATTGAACAAATTTGAGTAGCATGAAACACAAACTTCCCAACAAAAATATTAGCATATTTTGAAAACAATAGGTTTACAATATTTTATCTTTTAACTGAATTCATACATACTAAAGTTTACAAGTCTGTGCACAATTTTAACAACCTTGTATTGAACTCTCAAGAGCTTTTCAAGTTTGCAATTTTTCATATAAGAAATTCACAAGATTACAAAATAATCAGATTAAGAAGCATAAAAGTTTAAAGTTGCAACACATCATATATAATCTTCTCTCCAAGCATCCCACATGGGCCAAGTCTCCACTAATGCATATATAATTACCAAACAACTACCTAATAACATGAAATTTAGACAAAAAGTATCAATAACTATATATATAGGGAAAGAGATAAATTTTTTTACAAGAATAAAGTTATTTAAACATAATTTTTACTAACTTTTTTAACTTGGGAAGGGAAATAATCATCACTCATGATATATTAATTTTAATAAATGTAACATCATAAGTACTTATAATCATTTGAAATAGTACTTCATTTATAACTCGTTGATTCCTCTTACATCAATACTAGTTGTCTTGCCCATGAATTATTATGCAACGCATGATCTTATTCATGAATTTTCACATACAAGAAAAATTGTAAATGATACGTGTCATAGACGTGCTAACATATTAAGTTAGTTTGGAAGTTCATTTAATGATATTTGTATATAGTAATTAATATTTCGATTAGAGTATAGTGAGTAGTTAATTATCGAAAAATCTTATAAAATAATTATATAAGGTTATTAGGAATAATTAGAAATTAGAAATTCATAAATATTGTAATGTATATGTTTAAATATAATGAAGTAAGCTTAAGGGTTAAAATACTTAGTTATGATAAAAAAAATATGATTGACCATCATTTAAGGTTCCAAGCAACTCACGAAGATAGGTCAACAACTGCTTAATGAGACACTTTTTTGAATTGTCATATGACCTAATATTTTGAAAAAACTATATAAACTACCTATTTTTATCCTTTCACGACTGAAAAATTACCAGAGTTAAAAACCAAGCGAAACAAACTGGGAAAATTTTAGAAAGTTGATTGTTTCAAGTGAGTTCTTAATTCAAAAATCGACCTTCTGATTGAGAAGTTGATTTCTTCATTGTTTTAAACCCCTAATTTTTGAAATTTTGTATGCGTAATTCTTTCTACGTTAGCTTTCCATGGTCACTTGTATAGATAAAGTTATTGCTGAGAAAAAAGGCTGAATTGATAGTTACGGAATTATCTTCTTTTTCCCTTTTAATGCGCACAATAATAATGGGATTATGACAATTATATAGCAGAATTAAATCAGACCAAAGACGCAGAGAATTAACGTGAAAAACCTCTCAACGTGAGAGGAAAAAACCACGGGAGCAAGGAAAAACTTCCACTACGAAATAATAGTAGGTTACAAAGTATCTTCTCTGAACTACACAGAGGATTACAATAATAATTTCAAGAATTAATCTTGGATGCCATAGAATAAATGTCTCTCGAAACTGAGGATAGAAGTCAGAACAATCTCACCGAAATATGAGGAATAGATGAGAAGGTTGCTGAGAAGTAATGCCTGAAGTTTCGTCGAAAATGGATCAGAACTCGTTCCCGAAACGAACCCCGAAGTTCCCTTGTCTCTCTTCTCTTTTCTCTCTCTCGGTGGCGGCGTGTTCTGCGCGTTGTTGTATGTCTTGGTTCTGCACCTGCATGCTGCTTTTATAGCTTCGTGATAATCAACTTGGACGTCTTCTACTCGGACAGAGATGACTCCAACTCGTTGAATCACACGGCTTCAATTCAAGACGTCTTCAACTCAGATTGGTTTTCAACACCAATACAAATTTTCCTTTTCTTCTGTCGGATTTACTTTCCTACTCCAATTCGATGTCGGATCATATTGCTTGTCGCATAAGCAATAACGAACCAACAGTTATGAATCAATCTTCACAAATCATCTGGCCTCTCCCAAGTTAGATACATGTTCATCTTGTAAATTAGGGAATGACTGGAATATTTCGAATTAAGATATGAAATTTGGATATGTTTAGACATTACAATGGTTCAGTGATAAGTGGAAGCATCCAATTTGAACATGTAAATGGGAAGAAACGAATTTTTCATTTCATATGATCTCTTTTGTTAAGTTTGAGAACATTCACAAAACATGAACCCAATTGATGATTTTTGTTATAAAGACATAGAAGGAGTTAAATTCTAAAATTTCTATGACAAAACAATAATGATGTCTAGTTTTTAGAAAAATTAGTATCTTAACAAATAAATAAGTATTATGGAAGCTATAAATTATTTTTCAATGACACACAGTCCATTAGAACACAATCCCTAAGTCGTATTACCTTGAATTTTATGAATTACTCATTGGGAATTAATTGATGATATTTGGGGTTGAAACCTTCATAAGTTTAAATTCTAAATCATCCAGAGTAATAAGATTTGCACTTTAAAAAAGGTTAATAAGTTATGAATTATTTATTGAAAGACATTTTGAAATCTTGAGACAACACCTAGTTAAGTTTTAGAATATTGAATTTTTCAAATGTCAAATAGCATACGAATATAAATATCTAAAATTATACATTAGTATTTCGAAGAGATTACATGCATTCTAAGATGCATAAGAATTCATGCATCATGAACATACATTACATATTATTTTATTAGTGATTGAAAAGTAAAAAGACATTATTGTTTGTAGGAAAATATCAAGTTACAAGTGAAAGGGAGGAAATCTAGTAAATCTCTTTGAAATGATAAAGTACTAACGTGAATGGGTAATGAATAGTATCTCACAAATAGATAAGTATTATGAAAGATATAAATTATTTTTTCAGTGACACACAGTCCGTTAGAACACAAATCCTAAGTCAGATTACTGTGAATTTTATGAATTACTCATTGGGAATTAGTTCATGATATTTGGGGTTGAAACCTTCATAAGTTTAGATTCTAAATAATCTAGAATAATTAGATTTGCACTTAAGGTTAGGAAGTTATGAATTATTTATTGACAGACGCTCTAGAATCCTGAGACAACATCTAATTAAGTTTTAGAATATTGAAATTTTCAAATGTCAAATAATTTATGAATATAAATACTTGAAATTATACATTAGTATTTCGAAGTAATTACATGCATTCTAAGATGCATAAGCATTCATGCATTACATATTATTTTATTAGTGATTGAAAAGTAAAAAGACATTATTGTTTGTAGGAAAGTATCAAGTTACAAGTGAAAGGGAGGAAATCTAGTAAACCTCTTTGAAATGATAAAGTACTAAGGTGAGTGAGTAAATTTTCAACATAACAAAATGGTATATGATATTTTCTTTTATGTATGGTAGTTTTTCAAGCACGAATTATTATTATTATTATTATTATTATTATTATTATTATTATTATTATTATTATTATTGAAAACATATCTTGAACTATGAAATGTATTTATGATATATTTCAAAAATTTCATATGATAATGGAATAAATTGTTATATGAAAATATTTTCAAGGAACAATGCTTGTGATGTGAAAGTAAGTTTTATCGAATATTGATATGTGATTATGACGTGTGTATATTGATATTGTTAAACTCCATGTGTTGTAATACTAGTTGAAAAAGATCTTTGGAACCGTATTCGATATACATGATGTATTTAGGGCATATATTGGATATCTTTGCCCTTTGGGGACCGCATGTACGTAGTGACACATGTTATGATATGCGTATCCGAAAGTTATGATTGTGAAGCTTTGCTTATTTGTATGACACATGATTATGGAGGAATATATATTGATCCATGAAATGCTCTACGTATTCGAGACTCGTGGCTATGAAGTTCTGTTTAACTGTATGACACATGATCATGAAGGGATACATATTGACACATATTGAGTATGTACAATCACACATATGTGTAGTTTAATTATAAATAGAAAAATGATACATCCTCGTAAAATTTGGCCTAATAATCCTCCTAAAACTCACATTTTTAAAATACCCCTAAAAGTTGATTAATTTATCATGTATGCCATTGTGAGATGATTAGGAGAATATATGGATATAGCATTGCTCTTATAAATATGATGATATCTTGAGTTACTTTATTTATGTGAAAGTTCATATGATTTGATAACATATATGACGCAGGAGCTTTTATTTTGCATTAGTTATTTTAATTAAAGTTTGTGTTTTAGTTTAATAGTCATCATGTGATAGACATGTGACCTTTTAATTAGTTATAAGGGTCATGATTAATTATAACGGTCTTGATTAAAAGTGGGTTAATCAAGAGTGAAAATTGATTAGTAGTTTATAACCTCTTGTAACCCTAATATTTAAGGTTGTCAATCAGGTTTTCTTTTATCAAAATTATAGATTTTGTGATTTTATCATAAACTCTAATTGTTCCTCTATCAATCCTTCTCATCTTCTAGTCTGATTTTTCATTATTCTTGCTGATTTTCTCCCCTTACTGCATCAAATTGGTATCAGAGCAAAAGATCCTACAAAATATTAGAGTTTTCTTTGTTTTATGGTTGGACGTGGTAGAGGCCGAGGACGTGGCAACCCTGGACAGCAAGCAGAGATGATAGAGATTCGACCAATGATTGAAGATTTGTCGCGAAGTGTTCAAGTCTTACAGCGATAGGAATGTGTGGCAGCCCATATGGAGATTCCGGAAGGTGACCACGATCTAATAGACATACTGGAAGGTAGTCTGGAGGATGATACTGATCAAGAATATTTTGATAATCCCTTCCATGAAGCTAGAGCCGATACAAATCTGGTGCGAGGTCGACTGGAGGATAGATTGCTTCATGCCCTAGATCTGAACAGTGGTGGAATTAGGATTGAAGTTGTTGATTTTTATGAAAAGATGCATGCTGAAGATTATTTAGATTGGGAATCAAGTCTGAAAAATTATTTTGAGTGGAAACCTATGATAGAAAATAGAAAAGTGCTATTTGTGAAGTTGAAGTTAAAGGGGACAACACTTCAATGGTGGAAGAGAATTAAAGAGCAACGTGAACGACAAGGTAAACAGAAAATTGACACTTGGGAGCATATGAAGATGAAGCTGCGAAAATAATTCTTACCCGCTGATTATACAATGGATTTATATGAAAAGTTTCAATCTTTGAAACAGCGAGATATGAATGTTGAAGAGTATATTTTAGAGTTTTACAACTTATCAATTCGTTTTGGATTGAATGAAACAAATGAGCAAGTAACTGCCCGTTATCTTGTTGGGCTTAACCAATCTATTAGAGATGAGATGCCTATTGCTCGTGTGTGTACTCTTGAAGATGCCCGACAACAAGCTTTATTGGTTGAAAAATGAGTGTGGCGATACGGAGCACATAGACCTTTAATGGGGCTCTCAGGAGCCATTATGCAAAAGGGTTATGGTGCTGTTGAAAATATAAAGAATAACACATCTGCACAAGGAATCAGACAAGGAACTCATGCAAATAAAAGTGATGATAAGGGGAAAGCTGTAATGCGTTATGGTTGACAAAATAATTCTACACCTATGACTTTTAAAGGAAACAACAACACACAAATTTATTGTTTCACTTGTGGTGAAAAGGGTCATGGTTCTTATGCTTGTCCGTAGCGAAGAGTTAATCTAGTTGAGCTACAATATGAAGAATATGAAGAGTCAGAGCCTATTTATGATCAGTATGTGGATGAAAGTGAAGAAATAGATGTTCTCCCTATTCAAGAAGAATCATTGGTGGTTCGAAGTGTCTTAACTGCCACAACCAAAGAAGAAGAAGATTGAAGAGGGCATAGTATCTTCAGAACACGTGTTCTTTGTGACAGGAAGGTGTGTGATATAGTTATAGATGGTGGTAGCATGGAAAATGTCATTTTTAAAGATGCAGTAGAGAAGCTGGGATTGGCTATTGAAAAACATCCACGTCCTTACAAAATTCATTGGCTTAAGAAGGGCAATGAAATTCTGTCACTACTCGATGTTTGGTGCAATTTACTATGGGAGATAATCTACAAGATGAAGCTTTATGTGATGTCGTGCCTATGGATGTTGGGCATATTCTTGTGGGAAGATCGTGGTTGTATGACCATGATATGAAGCATCACACTAAACCAAACACGTATTCTTTTCATATAGGTAAAAAGAAGTACACCTTGCATCCAATGGAGGAGGATGCAAAACATGTTATTGGCTCATAAAAAACTAAAATGTTAATGGCTTTTTATGTGCTGAGAAATTTAATATAAAGAGTCAAGAAGCTTAAATTGTTGGAGATAATCATATTAGATAAATGTCTCATCACCTCAAGCTCAAGATATTTTGAAAGAATTTTCATTTTTAGCTAGTGATATCTTTTCTCAACACAACATTGAAAGAGTTCATAAAGAGGTAAAAGCTGCCCTGAAATCAAGTAATGAAACTTATGCCAATGCAGCCAATCAACATCGGCGACTTAAAAATTTTGAGGAAGGTGGCTTGATCCTTGTACACTTGAGACAAGAGAGGTTTCCTAAGGACACTTATCACAAACTCAAGTCAAGAAAGTTTGGACCTTGCAAGATACTAAAGAAAATAAGTTCAAATGCTTATTTCATTGAACTTCCATCAAATTTGCAAATCAGTCATATCTTCAATGTCTCAGATTTGTATGCTTTTAAAGGCTTTGATGTGGACACGACTGAAGTTTCAAATCGATTTGAACAACACCCAAAAGTTTCTACTGATGTTATTGAAGATGTTTTGGATGTCAAAGAGGTCAGTTCTCGTATAGGTAACAAATATAAAAGATTCTTGGTTAAATGGTTAGGTAAACCTGCTACTGAAAGCACTTGGATTAATGAAGATGAGCTCAAGAAGATCGATGCCGAGATGTATGCTGATGTGGTGCAAATTTTTTCCAATGAGCCAAAATTTTCAAGCTGAGGAGATTGTCGCATGAGCTTTTATTTTGCATTATATTTTAATTAAAGTTTGTGTTTTAATTTAATAGTCATCATGTGATAGACATGTGACCTTTTAATTAGTTATAAGGGTATGATTAGTTATAACGGTCTTGATTAAAAATGAGTTAATCAAGGGTAGAGATTGATTAGTAGTTTATAACATCTTGTAACCCTAGTATTTAAGGCTGCCAATAGGATTTTCAGCCGTCATTATCTCTCTTTTATCAAAATTACATATTTTTGTAGTTTTCTCATAAACCATAATTGTTCCCCTATCAATCATTCTCATCTTCTAGCCTGATTTCTTATTATTCTTGCTGATTTTCTCCCCTTAGTGCATCAATATAGCATATGTGTTATGCTTTAAATGTTTCTCATATGAAAAGTATTATTATTTAAATGTTGTATGCACTCGTATTGTTTTCTTATATTGTACTTTTATTTCATTAACTGAGCATTGTTTTTCACAATACACTTTTTACAATTTTTAGGTACTTTTAAGTTATTGAGTTGAGTCGATTCGAAGCTTGTTTTGCTACATATAGAAGATGTCGAGACGTTGGAATACGTTTATTTTCCCTTCACTTTTGTTTTGGAAGCATGCATGTAATAGATAAACATAGATGTTTTAATTAAGTTTATTAGAAAATTTTTATAAGGTTGTATAAAATCTTATCAAAACAAGTGTCATACCACCAAAGCCCTTGGACAAAACTAATGATGGGCAGAGAAATTCAACCCAAGGAACAAACTACATTATCGAGACAAAGGCTAAGGACATTGGAACAGGAGGATTAAGTCAAGTCCACATCGAACGCGGGAAGATTCTTGTCGCTCACAATCACTACAAGAATTTGACATGAGGATTGAGTCATGTAATTTTTTAAAATAATGACAACTTATTTAATATATTTTTATGAATAAGAGGTAATTCATATATTTATACTTATGATTAAAATCAGTAATATATATTATGATTAAAATTAGTTATAGCTTGGATAGGAAGTTAACATATTTAATTTTATTAAAATTTATCTATTTTATATTATAAATTTATTTGTAATCTATATTCTATATCTATAAATATATTAAGAGAAAAATTAGTAAAAAGATAAAATATTAAAATCAATTATGAGAAAATGAAAAGTAATGATAACTTATTTAATATATTATTTTATTAATGCATTAAGAAAAGAATGAAAGTACATGTAAAAAGATAAATATGTATTATATTATATTATAAACATTAATAATAAAATATAATTACCAATGGATCTAAACTTCGAAATTATCGACGGATTTAAATCTCTCGATAATTTCGAAGGCTAGACCCGACAATAATTTTAATAATAAAATATTAAACATAAAATTATATTATGTCAAATATATATTATTAAAAATATAATTACCGACGGATGTAGCCTTTGGAATTATCGACGAATTTTAATCTCTTAGTAATTCCAAAGGCTAGACCATCGATAATTTTAATAATAAAATATTAAACATATACTTATATTATATCAAATATATATTATTATAAATATAATTACCGATGAATCTAGCCTTCGGGATTACTGACGGATTTCAATCCATCGGTAATTTCAAAGGCTAGGCCCGTCAGTAATATTAATAATAAAATATTAAACATATACTTATAATATATCAAATATATATTATTATAATTATAATTATCGACGGATCTAGTCTTCGAAATTACCGACGCATATAAATCACTCGGTAATTTTAAATACTAAACTTGTTAGTAAGTTTATTTATAAAATATTAGATATATACTTATATTTTATCACATATATATTATTATAAATATAATTACTAATGGGCCTAGCCTTCGGAATTACCAAATATATTAGATATGGACTTACCGATGACAAATTTTCGTCTGTAGTAGCGAAAGACTATTTGGACTTCCGTATTTCATAAGGTTTTTGCTATCCATCATAAATGCCATCAAAAAATGCGAAGGATTTTTGTCCGTCGACGACCGTCCGTCGTAAATTTACAATTTTCTTGTAGTGAATAGTGACCCGAAGTAGACAAGTTATAAAGGATCACATCAAAGAACTTTGTTTGTCTGGAACCATCGAAATCTCAAAATGACCATTAAGGGTGAGGTGGTCATGTGTTATGCATTCGAAGGATGGATGACTCTATGTCGTAGCCATCTATGACACAAAGACATCGAGTCAAGTCATACATGATGAGACTCTCATCGTGTTCTTGCCGCAATCCTGAAGTATTTTTTTTCTCCAAGCTACTCATGAATAGCTATACTAAACAAGTTGACACTGTGCAAGTCTAGAGAAACTGAAGTAGATAGTCGCTTGGTGAAGTCAGACCGCACACATGACGGACTCCTCTAGTGCTGCACAAGTAATGATCCTAAATTGGACGAATGATCAGTAAATGAAGCAGGCCTGAGTTAAGAGTCCTCTGCGAGTCCCAAAATGATGCAGACATTCCTGGTGCTTCGTGACATTGATGAAGTAGAAGTCAAGGCAAAGAAGGCAGAATCCAACTAGATATGCGAAGTCAAGACTGAAGACCAAGATCCTGAAAAAGCTTGGACAACGGTGTCGGGGGTGTCGCCGACTTTGTTGGGGGAGAATGCCAAGAGACATTTTCCCATGACATGATGCCCAAAGCCTTGCGACACTTGTGCCACTCAATTTAAAGCTTTCGGTTGTTCAACGTCAAACTAAAGAATACATGCAACCATCCCGCACTACGTAATATTGCGGAGTATCAAATTATCCTCTCTTAGGGAATTATCTTGTAACGCCATCCTTGTGAATAGTCAAGTTACTCGTAGAGCTTGTCTTTTATATTTTCACTTTTGTAACAAGACTCCTTTACATATGATACATTAAGGAGGAGTTCACTAATGCCTTCCTGGCCCATATGTATTATATGTTTCATTATATATAATATAAGCAAGCTTTTATAATGTGTGGTGGCAACCCACATTGATGACCCTTTTTTGATGCTCCGTGGTACCTCAGTTGCCCCTTCGGATCTTAAGCATCCAAGTGCCTGAATTAACTTCAAAGTGCTAATGTCATGTTCACATGACGAATCGTCCAACACTCTTGTCATGCCCGTGATTGAATGTCTATAAAGGCGACTCTCGGTATGGTCGTACCGATCATAAAACTTTCACTGTAAACTCAAGGTGCCCTTCGCCTAGTCGCCGCGCGAGGTCTCATGTCTGAGAATGACCCCGTGACACATACACACATAGGTGTATACATGTGCTATCACTCCAACGGAGTCATCAAATTAAAACTATTTTAGTTAACGATTGAGTTAATCATCTAGTAAAACATCCCTTGGGTGAAACATGTAATGCCCAAATCTGAATCATCCATTTTATGTTTATGGTCCAGATGAAAACATACACACACTCTCTTATATGTGTCTTGAGCGATCTTCTCCTCCCCTCCACCAAGCTAGTGTCGTTGCTGCCAACTGTCATTCCTGCCTTGCACCGAGCCCCCGCGAACATCGTCGACCCTCCTCCCAGCACTCGAACCCCTCGAGAGCGTCGATGAACCTCTGCGAGTGTCAGCCCTTCCTCCGATCGCCGCCACCATCCTCCCCTCATGAGCGCCGGTTCCTTTCTTCGATTGATGCCCCCCCCCCCCCCCCCCCCGTCCTCCCCTCTCGCCCCCATCCTCCTATTTTCACCCCTGATCCTCGATCTACATTGTCAATCCAAATTGAGCCCACACGTCGAACCAGATTCGCCGTCGCCGTCCCTGCTTGCGCCAAGATCCACTTGAACTAGATCCACCGTTGTCCCTACTTGTGTGAAGAAAGAGGCCGCTGCCGACCTCCATTCCTCTTATGCTGCCATCGTTGATCGTCAAGAGCCATCCGCCTCCATCTTTGCTTGTGCTGAGAACCAGTCGAACCACATTTTCCACGCTCCCTGCTTGCATCAAGAGAGAGGTCGATCATCGAGAGAGAGGCCACCGTCCCTGCTTGCTCTGCCGACCGCTGTTCCTCTTGCGCCGCTGACTGTGGCTCGTGACGCCGTCGACCACCACAAGGTCCATTTAATCTAGACCATTCAATGGATACTCCATGTTTCACCCAAGGAGTGTTATGCCCTGTATATAGTCATAGCTAGGCTAATAGGGAGAATGGGTTTAATTAAAAGAGAAGCTAGTTGGTTTACTTTTGCTACCAAAAGTATAATGTTGATTAATTTCGGATGTCCTCTATCGGATCGACTTCCATAATAAACTAGCTAGAAGTGCGCATAAAGTTAATTCCCCGCGCATTACTTACTGTTGATTAAGCCTGAGAAATTAATTTGTGAACGGCGAATTACATACGTGTGCATTCCGCGCTCCTCTAAAATCTGATTTATATACATCTCAAAAATTCCTGATGTTAAGAATAAGCCACAATCTTATTAATCTATCGGTCAAATCAATACATAAGGTATATTGAAACACTTAACATAATTTGTATCCATACATTACCGTCAAATAATCTATCACAAATATTTATACGCCAATATCAATCACATCATTTAATTGTATACAATGAGCATAAATAAAATGAAATAGTTATCAAGCTGACGCGAAGCTTACTGATTCTACACAAGATGATGTGGCTCTGCATGCCCCATGATCACGCATTAATACCAAAAAAAAAGGTTCCCAATGACCAACCAATTTTATTTCCTTTCTCTTGCTCTTATGAAGTTTCATGTAATCAAGGAGAAAATGTGCCGAACAATATGGAGTAACGTAATCAGCAGTTAAGATACCTATATATACTTTATAATGATAATAAAGATACCTATATATACTTTAATAATAAACATATTGATATGCACGTAGCACGAAACGCGTATAAAGTGTATATAATTATAAACAATTTGAAATATTTCATTTATACGTGAGTTAATCCTTTATTAGTAATTAGTGAACTTTTATATTTGTTTTGTTAGCGTGTGATGAAGCAAAGGGACATAGAATTAGGTAATTGTTGTGTATATATTTCAGAAAGAAAACAGTGCTAGTTGCTTGGTTCCAGCAAATTGGAGGTTGCGAATTTGGCAGCAGCGTCTCAACTACTCTTCCGTGTGGAGAAGTAGCAATCAAAGCAACATGACGAGGAGTGTTGTATTAGTGCTAATCCAACCTGGAAATCAGATTAATTATGTGCACTCAATTCATCAGTGTATTAGTCTGTATTAATATTTGCAATAATAGCCCGTGATCTGATCTCATTACTGCCACGGTCCTTATCTTTTCGTTCCATGGACAGATACACTCGACGGGATCAAATTTAATTTGGACTCTCCCTTGTCTGCCACCCACTCCTCCATCATGAGAGAGAGAGAGAAAAAATGAAGATATATATATATATAATCAAGTGAGAGAGAAATTATCGAAAATAAATTGGATATACAAGCAACAATATGTTCAAGAAATAAGTAAAAGGAAGCCATGTTATAATTATAAGAAAGAAAAATACTTCCGGGATTGGATCATGATCTCTCCTTTCTTCAACTAAAGTTTCCTACATACAATTAATATCTACATGATCCAGCACTCAACAAATTAAGGATCGTGAAAGGAGATAAAAGGATTGAATCGGCTAATCGTCCACTAATTAATTAAACACGACATCACAGGCAAGCATATCAATTGACCGTGTTATGATCTAGTCAGCTATCTCCGGTATGCTCTGAAGCTTCGGCCTCCAATGTCTACTGGCGTCCTCCTGTTCTTGCGGCCGGTAGACGACATGGCCGTGGTTCACGAGGTCCATGAGGACCTTCTCCAGCTTCAAGCTCTTGCCCTTGCCGCCAGAGCCGGCCGCAGCCTGCTGGAGCATCTTCTCCAGCTGCTTCTTGCTGATCTTGATCTTGACCTCCGTCGTCGCCGTGCCCCCGTCATGGTCGGCGGCGCCTTTCGTCGACGACGTCGTCTTCTTGTAGTCGGAGATCTCCTCGGCCGTCTCCCACTCGTCGTCGTCGACCCAGCTGACAGGCTTGTTCAGGCAGTTGCCCATGTTCTTGTTGATAGCTAGTTAGCTGCTGCAGGTCCTTAGATCCTAGTAGTCCCCCTTCTGGCCTTCTGATTTGTTGCCGGAAGAAACAAGATGGCGCCAAGAGGAGGGAGGAGGAAGGAGTGGTGAATGAATTGCTCCGACTCTGAGATGATTAGGTCTGTGGTGTATGGCGGAGAATGCTATGATTCACAGGAGATGAGGACAAAGTGGTGGAGAGGATGAAGGGAGTTGGAAGGCACGTATTTATAGGTTGTAATGGTGTGTTTGTGTGTGGGCACTACCACCTTTATTTTAGTCACTATTAACTATTATTAAATGCATGATTATGAAATTGTCGAGAGAGAGAGAGAGAGAGAGAGAGAGAGAGAGGGGCAAGAAGGAAGGAAGTCAGGAAGAAAAGAAGAAGTGCCCGGTGGATTGATTCGAATTTGGAAGGGGTCAGTGGACTCAGTACTTCTCATCCTCAAAGCGCCACGTTTGAAATATGCATCCTACGTGGTAAATGAGACTGCAAAACTGAAATATTTTTCGACAAATTGAAATATGAGTGGTTACTATATTTTAATTATTATAAAAAAAATTAGTAAACAATTTAATAATTATGTATTATGACAACAATTGAGTTAAACAATATAATAATTATGTAATAATGAAAAAGACCCATTGGTGGAGATTTTTAAAGATTGAGCTTTTTGAACCGGGCAGTTTAAAAACCGAGTCAGCAGCGCGTCGCTTCCGGGCCCACTCAGTCGTAGCTGATGTCAGCAGTCTGCCGCCTTAAGCAGCGCCTATTAATTATTAAATTAACTCACCGAAAGAAATTTAATTAAATTAATTAAGGGGAGAGTCGAAGGACCCAGTTGCAGCTTGACGTCCGGGGGCCCACCCACGACGACGCAGTGCGGCACGCAAGTGTGAACGGGTTCCGGGGAGGGAATCTTTTGTGGTTGGCTATTGTGTTATATTAGTTTAATTTAATTTAATTTTTAATTATAATGGCGGTGTGCACCGTGCAGTGTGAACACGAGTGAGCTGGAGGGAATCTTTTCATCTTTTGCTTCCGCACCGCACCGCTCCCATCACGTGCCGATTGCGTGATTGCATAATTGGCTTGAAGGCGGAAATAAAGGTAAGGCGGCAAAAAAGAGAATTAAAAAAACAATAATTATTATTTAAAGTTTTTTTACGTACCCTTTCGTTAGTAGTACGATGCTTTTTTAGTCTTATCTATCTATCTATTACGTTTACCGTTACCGTATATGTTGAAGTGACCACTCAAACAATTACAAAATTACACGTGATATTTAATTTTTGAAGTTATTAATCTGACCATGATTTGGTAATTATTGAATTACTTTAGTTACCAATAATCTTCACGTCGTTTTCAAAAATAAAATTATTAGCATAACTTAATTAATTTTATATCCCAAATTGAACAATTTAAAATAAAATAAAAAAAACAGTCCATCTTTTTTTTCTTTGATATATTTCAGATTCACAATTCAACTGTGATAGAGTCGAATTTTCAGTTATTCCAATACTACTAAGCTATATAATCTAACCATTATTTAACATGTTTTCTTTACTTTTTTTTCTCTTGTGTGTCACGGCAAAAAAATAGTGGCAATCACGATATCCTCTAAAAGTAATAAAATCATCAATGCATGAAATAATTGTAGATCACCCCGATGGATAATAAATGCATACTTTATGAATAAAAATATAATGCACGTATTTTGTCCTTAGAAAAATACATTATACATGTGCCCCCACTAAGTCTATATACTAAAATTATGGTGCGGCGTGACCATGTTTAACTTCAACGAATAAAAGTGTAATGTACTAATGTGCAAAGCGTGAGTTCGAATTCCATTTCTAAAAATGTCAATTTAATCAAAATTTATCTTTTTTTCCTACTCCCATCTGAACATAGGAATAATTTGGCACTTAATATGTGGTTTACGTTGCTTAATTTGGAACGATCAACAACAATAATCAAATCGACGGCAAGATGACTATGCTTACATTCCATTATTTATTTTGATACAACATTTTTTTAAAAAAGGTTAACTAGTTTGCTTTCTGATAGTCCAGATTCAAAGCACTTGTTTATGCGTTTGCTTAAAGTCAACTATTAAATTTGTTAAGGGCTCGTCTCAATTGGCTTCAAATGAAGGCCAATAATGATGCTTAAACTATGGAAAACCAATGTTTTGTGTGCAACGAAGACAACATTAGTAGTCTGCACGTCTATGGGTTTTATCATGCATGACCACCCACTGAATTGATATATGGACATTATTACTGCAAGTGAAACCACAATTATATTCATAACTAAGATTTTGTCAGAACTCATTATACAGAAAAAAAAACAATACAACTACACCTCACTAGCTTCAAACATATAAAAAAATGCAGATTTATTGGCAAAAGTCAAGACCTTCATTAATGTTCAAATGGCCTGATCAAATTTCAGAGCTGCCCCTATTGGAAGAGGTTTAAAAAAAAGTTATTTTCAAGTGGAATTAGTAAGAGATTAATAGTCTACAAACTTAAATTGATGAGATAGTCTTGAATTTTGGACAAAGATGGATAAGGATCACACTTGAAATAGAAGAGAAAAAAAATCAATTTTTCATTCCCCACATGACGCAAGAAAAAAAAATCGATCCAATAAGTTATTTGGTAAAAAATGCTAAATTCTTGATTCAATTTTAGTTATGGTTTTTTTAATAAAAAATCATGAGTCCGAAATACATTTAGGACCACATAGCACTTGTGATATTTTTTTTACTTTTTTTAGACCCTAAGTTTTGTCTTATTTTTATCATATTGATAAAATATTTTTGTAAGATGCAATACCACATTTTTTTACGAATATAGGTGCCAAAATTTTGGATGTTCAATTTTTTATTTTAGATATAATATCATATGCATTTTCACTAAACTTATTTATTGTGATAAAATTATTTTTCTATTTAACTAATACATGATTAAAATTTTCAATTTAAGTTACTCATTTTTTCTGTTTTTTTTTTCTATTTAAGGTAGGAACATCAAAGAACAAAAAATTGCATGATGAATTTTCTTTCTTTTAGACAATTTTAGTTTTTTGAGTTATAATTCTTCCAAAATTTTCATAAAATCACCGAACTTAATTAACTTAGACCCTGATAGGGCATCAATTATTTGAAAACTTATTTAAATATCTTATATCTATTTGATAAAAATATTTTAAATATGTAGTTAACATTATATGTGTGTTTTAATAATAAACATGTTATATATATGTACATATACGGAACATTACAAAATTTATATAGAAAAAAAATGATCCTTTTGGTTAATCAATAACAATCAACTTAATTAGTTTAAATGGACAATTATTTTTTATAATATATATATATATATATATTCCTTTAATTTTTTCAGGTTAATTGTTTCGTATATGTATTATTAATATGAAAACCTTGTAATAAGAATAAAATCGGATAATTTCAAGGAAACGTCAATAAGTAATCATGATTAGATCACATTCTTTTAAAATTCATATGTTTAACATAAAATTTAAACAAATTGATGGATATAAAAAATTGATGTATTCTTATATTGTTATTTATATTTTGACGTTGATGGTATATCTTTAATATATTGCAAATTTTTAAGAATATATATATATTAAATTGTAGTGATCGAGAAATCATTATATTTTAATTATCTATTTAATATATTTCACGTGCTTTGAACACTTAGGACTGTTTGTGAATAAGTGTCCAAATATTTAAATATTTTGGAGAATATAGCCAAACGCGATGTAAAATAAAGTTAAGTGGGTCAAACTTCAATTTTTGAAAAACCGTTTAGGAGAGAGTGAAACTATTATGTATAATCTGATTTGATGAATACCTTTATTCTTCTAATATAGAATAGAGATATTATACAATTTCTTTCATTTTTCAATTTTTTTATTTTTCATTATTTAACTATGTATTATTATATTATACTTTTTATAATAATAACAATAATAAATGTAAATTATTTATGGTAAAATATTTTAATTATAAAATATGGTAATTCTTTTTTTAACTAAACAACAAATATAATAAGAATATAGTCAGAATATTATATTATTTAGAATAAAATTTGTTATTCCTCAAAAGATATTATATAACTCCTTAGGCGCTGCTTGGATGGAGATTAAAAAGATAAGGAATTAAGTCACATATTCCATCGGATTAGTTATTTTCTGAAGTTTGCAACGGATTATCTATATTCTTTCTTTTGAAAATAATACGATAATTCATAATTTTTCGCTATTTATAAGGTTAACTTTTTTTAAAAATGTCAAGTCTATCCTTTATATTTTTTAACAAATAAAATGTGTGTTTGGTTCTAATCCAGAGAATATTGACATATTTCCTTGATTAACCCCAACTAAATGCCACCTTAAGAGCTATGAAGAACACTTTTTAGTAGAATAAAGTAGCAAAACATCATATTTTTTAAAAAGTATAAATTTTCTTATTACTACTAGTATTTGGATGGAAGAGGATCAAATCTTAAAATATAATATTTTTAACTAAACTATTTTATTATAATTAATTTATTATTATTATAATAATGATAACAATATTAATATAAAAGTATAAGATAAAAATAAAAAATAAAAGAATGATTGAAAAATAAAAAAATACGACAATACAATTATTCTTCTGATTTTTTAAAAATATTTATACTTCTGATGAGAATAAAAATGTCCATTTCGTCATTTTTTAGGTGGTTTTATAATTTTTCACCATTTGTCCAAAATAATCTTAACCCAGCTAATGTTTAATTATATTCTAAGAATAAAATCATATTCCTATATTTATTCAAAAAAATAAAACAAAACAAAACTGACTTCTGATGCGGGTGCCAGGGATCTTTTCAAAGTTTTTTTCGTTAAACCACCTACATGTAATATGCTTAAAATAGTATTATTTTGAAACTTATACTAATATTATACACATATTTTTAACTGTAAATATTTATGTAGCAACTATAAGTTTTAAAATATGAATATTAAATTTCATGACTGATGTATAGCATGTCATTTATGAGAGTTGTCCTTTACCCTATCTCCAAATTCAGGAAACTTTCTGAAGAAAATCTTTTGACTATCTCAAACCTGGAATCTAACTGATGCCAATGGTTCACATTATAAAAAAAGAAAAGAAAAGAAACTTATTTAAGAAATCAGGTGAGCAATATTTATCCTTTTGTCTTGACCAAGTAAGTTGGATTTCGTAGAAAGGGAAGAAAAGTACATACACAATTTTACAAAGCTCATCAATCCAAAGGTTGTGTTTGGCACGACGGTTTCAAGTTGTCGTTAGTTCTCGAGAAGTAATTGATACATAAGTTTAGATGTGATGTTTGGGTGAAAAAAGTATAATAATGGAAATTTGGAATGTTGATTTGATAGATAAATTTTAATAGGTGTTTGTATAAAAAGTAAAAACTAATGAAATAATTTATTATTTTATGAAGTATAAAATTATAGTAAATTAAAATATTATTTATTTATTTAGTTAAAATAATTATTTATGAAAATATTTATTTTAATATTATATTTTATAATTTATGAAAAATACTTATGTTAATATTATAATTTATGAAAATTAATATTATTATAATTTATTATTTTCCCTATGGTATTAGTATTATAAAAAATATTCATATTAAGTTAAAGAATTTATTTTATAAGCTAAATAATATTATATTAATCAATAAATATTATAATTGATCATTATTTGAGTTAATATAATAATAGTTTAATTAAATAATAATTATTAATATCTTATTGATTAAAATATAATAAATAATTAAAGAAAAAGAAAAGCAAAAAAATGATCCGATCTCCATCTTGAAGAACTTGAGTCATGTGATTAGAACTTTTCAAGTTTTAATCAAGTAAATCATTGATAAAAAATATCGAAACTTGGGCTAAATTTTGACCCAAGTTCCAATGTCTAATATAATAAAAAAATCTAAAATGTGTCTCATCTCCTACTTGTTGTAGAACAAGTGAAAGTACAAGACTAATTTATTTTTGTAAATAAGATGAATACTTGAATACCCCAGAAAAAATAAATGGGGCTAATATTTGACATGAGCCTTGTATCAATTTTCAAACTTGATGTGAAAATTGTCCGATAACGGAATCTTGTGACAAAAAAAAGGGTATGAACATGATATACCTTTGGAATCTTTCACCAAATTCCATAGTTCAACTGTTCCACAAAGCTACATCCCATTAACAAGTCTAGTCACATTCACCGGCTCCAATTATATTATATTATATTATATTTTTTTAGAAAAAAAGTAATAATAGTTTGTTGCGCCTTCACTTCTCTTGTACAAGATCTATTGCCCACTTCAATTATTAGTAGCTTCCAGCAAAGTTCTAAAACCTGCCATTGTTTACTCAAAATGTTGAGTGAACCTCTCAATGGTCAATGAGAATTCAATATTGAGATTACGAAAATATGGATTAATAATTGAAAGTAACTTAATGTATATGTACTTGCTTGACCTTAGTTTTATCCATATATGTAACACCTAAAATATATGAATACACATCACCACCAAATCTCTCACCCACTAATAATTCTTTTAGGTGCAGAGAATTCTATACAAATCTTTTTTTTTACGTCGAAAATTTCATGTTTCACCGTTAGGCATGTCATTGAAAACAATTAGGTTCGCTTATGTGTGGTTCTTGCAATTTATAAATAATGTACTCTCTAACGTGATTGAACGATTGACTTTGCTTTATGGACGTCACGATTGTCAAAAAAAAATCTGTGTTATAATATGAACTCATTATTAATTTATTTTAAAATTTTATAACTATTATGTTATTAATTATGTAACATTTTAATATTATTTTATTATATTGGCCTCTTTAGGATTATATTTAGGTTCACCTCTTTATGACGCCCTTTCCATTTGGAATCGGCAAGATGAATTATTTATATCTCAACCGTGTAGCATTGCTTCATTATTCACTATATATAATTTTATTAATTGCGTAAGCATTAGAACAATAAAAATGACAGCTCTTTTTCTGCAAAAAAAATGGTACTCAATGCGCGCAATTAAAATATCAGCATCGCCTCTTAATTACAGCTCTTAATTTTGTTCCTAAATTGTTCTTGCCTAACCATCCATCTTCTAGTTTTGACATGGTATCAGAGCAGGAAAGAGTTTGAGATCTGGTGATTCGCTAACGAGATTTGGGCGAGAAAACGAAGGTTCTGATATGCTTTGGTGGAGAAGACGAAGGATCTGTTATGCTGTGATCTAGAAGTCATCTTCTACTTCTGTGTTCAGGTTTTCTTCTCAGATTGTGCATTCAGGTTTTCTTCTTGGATTGTTTTTTATCCAATTGATCTTCTCGATGGCAAATTCATCGAATTCTGGTACTTCATCAGCCGTTCTTGCTCTTGATCATACGCATCCCTTATACTTGCATTCATCGGATACTCCCGGACTTATTTTAATTCCTATTCGATTGATCGGATCTGAAAACTATGCACTGTGGAGTCGTGCTTTTTCTAATGCACTCCTTGCCAAGAACAAGTTAGGTTTCGTTGATGGTTCTTGTCGACTGCAAAATTTCGATTCTGCTTTGCAGTTCCAATGGTCACGATGTAATGCATTGGTACTTTCTTGGATTCTTTCATCAGTTTCTGATAATCTGGTTGGAAGCATTGCTTATGGTTCAGATGCTTCAACCGTGTGGAATGATCTAAGGGAGATATTTGATTCCATAAATGCTTCAAGGGTTTATCATCTTCATAAGGAGATTTCAATCTTATCTCAAGGTTCTCTTACCATCACAGAATATCACACGAAACTTAAAATGCTGTGGGAAGAGCTATTCAGAATCATTCCCACTTTAGGAATTGCAGACCCAGAGGACATTGTTTATTTTCAGAGGCTAAAGGTTTTTCAATTCTTAATGGGTCTGAATGAATCCTATGCTGCGGTCCGTTCACAATAGTCTTGATGAGACCTTTTCCTTCTGAAAACCAAGCATATGCAATGCTCTTAGAAGAGGAGCAACAGCGCAAGAATACCTCATATGACAATTTCAACAATCTTGCCAATTCTGTAACCAGTAGTGTTCAAGAGGCTCATTCAGTTGTTCAAGGAACTTTTAAAGGAAAGAGAAATAGGAATTTAATCTGTGACCATTGCCACAAAGTGGGACACATCAAAGCTCAGTGTTATAGAATAATTGGTTTTCCACCAGGATTCAAATTCAGCAAAAACAAAAATCAGATCAATGTTAATAGTGTTCAGATGGATGAATTTTGCATTCCAGCAGATTCTGAGTAGGAATAAGTTCCTACTTCTGTTTCACAGATTAATCCTTCTATCACCTCATATCAATATCATCAGATACTGGACTTATTGAACAAGAACAATGTTCACAATACTGTAGCTGCAAATATGGCAGGTAATAAGTTAATAATTTCACCCATTTCAAGACAGACTGGATAATTGATACATGAGCATCTGACCATATGGTTTCTAACATTAATTGTTTAGTTGATGTTCAGGAATTGAAACACACTAAACAAGTAAAATTGCCTAATGGAAACTTCTCACGTATTACACATGTTGGAAGTTATCTGCTGAATTCTAAACAAAAACTATCTGGAGTGCTGTACTTGCCATACTTCAAACACAATCTGTTATCAATCTCCAAAATCACCAGTGAGCTATCTTGTACTATATGCTTTTATCCTGATTTCTGCATTTTCCAAGAACTGTTCATTGGATTGGTAATAACAGTTGGTAAACGACACCATGGACTCTATTTGCTGATGAGTTCAGAATCATGTGGAGGAGTACCTTGTTCCAATTCAGCTCAAAAGACTCAGTCTGTTGATCCTTTTCTCTGGCATTCTCGCTTGGGTCATTTGCCATTTTCAAAACTTCAGAATATTACAGTGACAAATCTGAAGAATGTTAATAAAACAATACCTTGTAATGTCTGTCATGCAGTACGACAGTCTCGACTGCCCTTTCCTAATAGTCATTCGTCTACTATTTCTAGTTTTGATTTGGTTCATATTGATGTTTGGGGACCATATAAACATTCAACTTACAATGGATTTCGTTTCTTTCTTACAATAGTAGATGATTTTTCAAGAATGACCTGGGTATATCTTTTGAAGTCCAAAGGTGATGCTGGCATATATCTGAAACATTTTGTAAACATGATTGAGACTCAATTTGACAAGCGAATTAAAGTAATACATTCAGACAATGGAACAGAATTCACCAATAACACTTGTCAATCCTTTTTCTCTGATAAAGGCATTCTACATCAAACAACTTGTACATATTCTCCACAATAGAATGGCGTTGTGGAACGTAAACATCGCCACATTTTGGAAGTTGCTCATGCTGTCAGGGATCACTTCCAATCTCTTTTTGGGGTGATTGTATCTTGGGTGTAGTTCACATTATTAATCGAACACCTCTGTCAGTACTACATGATAAGAGTCCTTATGAGCAGCTTTTCCGGGTTCCTCCTGACATCACCTTCGAGTCATTGGTTGCCTATGTTATATCAATACTTTGCCTATTGCAGATAAATTTCAGTCTCGTTCATCTGCTTGTGTGCTCCTGGGTTATTCCACTAATAAGAAGGGTTATAAAGTCATGAATCTGTCCACCAGACAATTATCTGTCAGCAGAGACATTCAATTTTATGAAACTATTTTTCCTTTCTCTTCTTCTGGCAAGATTTACCTTTCTTCTGACATGGTCTTTTCACCGACTTTTACTTCCTTTCCTGATGAATTTCCATCTACTGTTTTACCTGTCTTGATGGATTCTACAGAGTCTTCTACTCTTATGGACACTTCATCCTCTTCTCTTCCTTCTTCTTCATCTTCTCTATTGATCCTATGGATAATCCTGATCCTGTGGATAATCCTATTATTCCTGCTGTGTCATTACCTTCTTCACATCCCAAACGTGTTGTCAAGCCTCCTGGATGGCTCCATGATTATGTTGTGAATTCTTCTCTAGTACTGTACATGTACTACTTGTAAATATAATACGCTATGTGTATATTACGAGTTACTGTACAAGTCGACAGTTATTTTAGTTTGTACTATAGCGCACATGTACATACGACAACTCTGATATAAATACAGAAGCGTACATCTCAGTCTTTAGTTTTTTCCGACTGAGTGTTCTTGCCCAACCATCCATCTTCTAGTTTTGACAGTGATAATTTGAAGTTTTCTTACTCCAAAAATAACGAGTTAAATATAGCTTTAATTAATACGTCATATTGAAAATTGCATACGTAATCGATAAAAATAGAACCCTTGGAAAGAAACAGTCTAACTGATAGGTTAATGCATAATGGTGCACTGGAAGGAGAATTAGCTACTAAACTTTGATTAATTAATTAATTACCTGATCTTTATCATGAATTAATGCACTATTGCTTTCCTTTGTTTTGGGGTCATTATCCTAATATATTAAGTACCTATCTTGACCTTTTCTGCACGTTGCATAATTAGGGAAAATCGACTATAAAAATCGACGACAAGGATACTATACGTATATTCCATGTTGTTGATCCCAGAATTAATATTTGGGATTGCATGAGTTCATTTATTTTATTCTAACTTTTTGAAGGTCAACTAGTTTACTTTCTGATAGCCCATATTCAGGTACATGTCCTTGGGTTTATTTAATCAAAAGTCAACTTATAATTTACTACAGAGTCATCTCCATTGGCTTCAGATGCCCCATTTCATGCATTATGGTGAGCTATGAGTGAGGTGTAGGTTAAGACAACACATCTCAGCATCTCACTAGCATCAAACATCAATAATTAAATTGCAAATTTATAGGGAAAGATAAAAATCCTTCAATATTCATTTTGAATTAATGAGATTGATTTTTCAACTGCCTGATGGTTTATACTCACTCCCAAATCAAAGTTAATGTTAATAATTAAATTATGTTAATGTTAATGATTTTTTTATGGGGTTTTAAATTTAAAAAGTTGATCCCAATCAGTGCGAACCAAGTATCGTTCCAGGGTTCAGCCTCCCCGAAACTTTTGAATTTTTTATTAATACATGTGTATTGATGTATTAATTTCAAAATTAAAATTTGTTTTGATTCTCTTTTGTTATTCTCTTAAATATAGATAATAATTTGTTATAGTGGTAATAACATACTCTCAATGAAATCCTATGTTGAACTGGTATATTTATTCAAAAGTCACCCTGAATTTTTTTATACCTGATCGGGGTCACCAAAATAGGTGTGACATTGGAATAATATATGAATATTATGCACATATTTAACTATAAAATAAATAAATTTTAGTTTTATTAATAAATAACTGTATCATTTATGAGAGTTTGGATATGACTTGGTCCTTCACCTTATCTCCAAATTTAGGAAAATTCGCTGGAGAATTTTTTTTGACTTAAAAAGTATCAAACAAAAAAATGCAGTATGGTCCACATTGAAAAAACTTCGCCAACATGGAAATTAAAATAATGATATCTCTGGTATTGACCGAGTAAGTTGGATTCCTTATAATGAAGAAATAAAGTATGTACTTGTACAAATAATTGCACAATCCGAATTAATATTTGTGTCCTGTTTTCCTATGTAGTACAGAAAAAATAAGTGTTAAAGGAACAACACTACAGTAAAAAAGACAAATATTTAAGTCTAACCCAAAAGTGACTAGTCCTTGACAGGGGGCTTATACCATTTGCGGGGACGGAGTTAGGATGAATACTCAGGGGGGCAAGTAAAAAATAAAAATAAATAAATGAATATATATTATTAATTTTATTAACCAAATTAAGAAATAAAAAATATTATAATAGAATCAACATATAATTATTATTTTATTTAGATTAAAATATTTTTTTATTGATCATGCATATTTTTTTTTTCTTTTTATGTTTATCATGTTAAAAAAAATATATGTAACTAACTTTTTATAACAACTAATTAATTTGATTTTTTTATTAAAAAGAGTTAAAATTATTAGTACATATATTATACATTCATAAAAACACATATTATACTATAATCTTTTATAAATATACGCTTATATTCTCTTATTAATATAATAACACATTATAATTATTTCAAATTCAAAAAAATTAGGAGATTCTCCATATATATAATAATATATATTACTATATATAATGTTTCAAAAAATTAGGAGGAACTTAATTATGTCAAATTTATAAAATTAGGGGGAGCATATCATACATATTATATATGTATATAATAATATATAGTAGTATATATGTAATAGGTCGATTAAGGATAAAATAAAAAGAAATTGTACAAAATTCGATGGATGTTTAATCTTGTACAAAATATTCCATCAAAATGATAGAATATAAGATATTCCATCTCCATTTTTAAGAGCAGTAGAGTAATTTTATTGTACACATACATTGATTCTTCTAAGACGTTGCTTATAGGACAAAGGGTACACATATCATTTTATTAAATTTATTCTTTATTTTTTTCTGTCAAACCAAAAGCCGTCATAGCAATAA
This sequence comes from Pontederia crassipes, assembly GCA_030549335.1. Taxonomy (NCBI): domain Eukaryota; kingdom Viridiplantae; phylum Streptophyta; class Magnoliopsida; order Commelinales; family Pontederiaceae; genus Pontederia; species Pontederia crassipes. Next base: position 23,902,993 of record CM060189.1, on the reverse strand, counting down.
TTTTAATCGTTACCTGGAATAAGATTTTAACAATCCAACACAAATAAAATTAACTACATAAAATATCATATTACTTAAAATACATCCACTTATTCTTTCACTAAAGTCCATCTAGTTTAGATGTTTTACAAGCAACATCCCATTAACTAGTCTAGTCACAGTCGCTTCAAATATTCAGATGTCCAATAACAATAATAGCTATTATTATAATTTATAATATTTTTATTTTGTAGGCCGGCAGCTTCCAGCTGTGTCCTAAAGCCTGCCTCTCTTTACCCAGTTGGTTGTCCCTACAGCTACATAATACATATACGAGCTATTACCTTAATTTATAGAATAAAGAAGTCCTCATAATGCCTGTACAAGCATTGTGACCCCGTTCGATTTGAAATTGGTGAAATGGATTATTTACGTTAGTATTGCTTCAATATTAATCTCTATATATTTAGGTTTATCTGATCATTTACTAATATTTTCTTTTATGCTTATATAGTTAATAGTAATTAGCAGCTATTTATATTAATTGCTTAAGCATTAAAACAGCATTACTCATGGATAACTCATTAATTGAGGAGGCATGCAACTGACAACGATGACTTGAATTTGAACCCAGTTGATCACCTTACATGGTCAAGCGCTTCAGCAAAATTCTCCTACGGGGGTCTCGTTGCTCGGTCAGCGAGTCTGTGGGAGGGTCAAGGGGGGATCGGGGATCCCCTGCGGGGGTTGCAAGGGGACGGACCCCTTGAGCGAAAATTTTTAGGGGTATTCTGTATGTGATTCAGATTTGATTTATTTTCTTATCACGAGATGGTGTCCTATTTTTAGAAAATTTATTTAGAATCTCAATTCGTATGTAATTCTTATCATCTATCAAAGGGAGTGCATATATAAACTCTCTAGGGATCTAGACAGAGACTCATCATTGTAATCATCGTTATTTCATAATAAAAAAGAGTCATTACCATTTTTCTTCACGTTCTTCTGTGTTCGTGTGATCTTTCTCCCTCTTTTTCGTAATAGCAACATACTCATGATGTTAACTCGACGTGATTAATCAATTCGCTTGCAAGCTTTTAGCCAATTTTTTTATTTTGTTCCTAATTTTTACTTAATTTTTTGTTCATTCTTTTTTTCTAAGTTGTCTCTTTGCTCGCATGGGAAACAGCCTTAGCATGCATTTCTTTGACAAGCAAATCAAGTGATTTAGAAGAATACCACGCAGAGCAGCAAGAATTAAATGACGCTTTACTTAATGTTTAATCAAAATATTATCATTAATAACTTTAAAAATATATGAACGGGTTAAATGCAGTCTGTAACACGCAACAGAGAAAACAAAATAAAACAGTACTTGGAAAGAATCAGCTTAACAAGTAGCTTATGTTAGCGCATATTGCTGCACTGAAGGGAGGATTAGCTATTAAAACTTTAGTTAATTGCCTAATCATGGCCATGAGAACTGGACTAATCGGATACATCCCAATTGATTAAGTACATATCATAACCCTTTCTTTCTTACTAGTTCCTTTTATCTCGTTGTCTCTATGATCTCTATCATATATGTAGCCAAAAGGTCTACTATTAATTCCTTAACATACACTATTAACCAATATATCTATCTCTCTCTATACACACTTTCTAAAACATGATGACCTATCCATATGTAATTACTATGTCGTGCACACCAACAAATAAGTATGATAAAACCACAAGAAGTTGGGTGGATTCATAAGCGATTGCTTTTCGTTCAAGCAACGTCTCAAGTTTGAGTATTCGTGAATGTAAAATATTCTTGTTAAGCCACGACACGTCCGCACTCACTCTGGTCGTTGCCTTTTTGCAGGAGCTGTTAAGAGATATGTTGAATCGGTTCTCGAGATTGAAGCCTGGGGGGTGCTTTGTCAGACGCTGCCTCTCTGCTTGGAGTTGTCTTCTATTATGATAGAATCCGACTCTTCTAACCTGGTGCAGATTATCAATGGGCATTATGCTATTCTTTGGCGTGTGAAGATTATTGTAAATGATATTAAGACTTTGCTTAACCGTTTTACTTCATGACGCCTTACTCAATGTTTCCGTAAAGCTAACCGGACAACTGATTTTTTTAGCAAATTTTGATCGAACTTTTATTCACGACCTTTTTTGGGAGTCTAATTTCCTGCGGGATCTCTCCAATATTTGTATCAAGACCGTTCTAGCCTCCTTATTAATAAATGATCTCTCTTTTTTTTAAAATAAAAGTCATGACACGGGATGATCTAATTATATTATTAAACTCGATGATGAACTGATTTTCAACATGTGAATAGTGCATTTTTTAGCGTCGCGCAAATTAAATTATTGTCACCGCTTTTCGGACGTCGGTGATTGACTAAAAAGAAGAAAAGTAGGATAATAGAAGTATATATACTTGATTGGATGTTGAATCGGAGCAAGTAAGGAAAATATAGCAGATAAGGCCTAGTGCCATTTGGAAAATTCATGAAGAATGCAAAGATATGTACTAATTAACATAAACCTTGTGAAGGTCAAATGCTCCACAGACAGAGAGCAAACTTTGATCATTTCTCGGGAACGAAGAAGAAACAAAGGAAACGAGCGTGTGAACATGGAAATATAAAAGGAATCTTGAGTTCATTCACTCCAGCTGCATTCTTTATATTATAAAGATATGAGTCACTCACCGTAGCAAGAGTCAAACATATCTTGATATGTCAGAGCAAAAATTAATTAAGCTTTTTCAATCATTTATTTTTTCTAAAATAAATTATTATATAAGTTACTTAATTTCTATTACGTTTTCTGCAACAAAAGTTTAGGTCTCTATTAATACAATGTTTGAATTTTTGTCACGTATAAGATAATTCCATATCGCTATGTGTCTGAATAAAATAGGTTAAATAACATGTTCGGAACTACCATTTATTCTTATTAAAGAACAAATAGGTTGGTGGATAAGAATACAAAGTTTTGTTGGTGATGACAGCAACATCATGAGACATTATGAAGTATAAAATTAAAGAGACTAACACTTAATGCAGTGGTATAATAGACTTTTCATAAATGCGAAAATTAAAGATAATAAAAAATATGACGGAATTGGACGGAAAGATCAAGTTAAAAAAATTATGATAGTTTAAGGATAAAAAAATGAAGTTCGTAGTTTGAGGTTAGATTTGAAAAATTATGATAGTTTAGATGTGATTTAAAGAAATAAACATATTTTTAACCGTAAATATATATATGTAGCAACTATAAGTTTTAAAATATGAATATTAAATTTCATGACTGATGTATAATGTGTCATTTATGAGAGTTGTCCTTCACCCTATCTCCAAATTTAGGAAAAATTCTGAAGAAAATCTTTTGACTGTCTCAAACTTGGAATCTAACTGATGCCAATGGTTCACATTATAAAAAGAAAGAAAAGAAAAACCTTATTCAAGGAATCATGAGGGTAATATTTATCCTTTTGTCTTGACCAAGTAAGTTGGATTTCATAGCAAAGGAAGAAAAGTACACACATAATTTTGCAAAGCTCATCGGTGCAAAGGTTGTGTTTGGCATGAAGATTGTAAGTTCTCGTTAGTTCTTGAGAAGTAATTGATTTGATAGATAAGTTTAAATGTGATATTTGGATGAAAAAGTGTCATGATAAAAATTTAGAATGTTGATTTGATAGATAGTTTTAATAGGTGTTTGTATAAAAAGTAAGAACTAATGATATAATTTATTATTTTATGAAGTATAAAATTATAGTAAATAAAATATCATTTATTTATTTAGTTAAAAAATAATTTATGAAATATATATTTTAATATTATATTTTATAATTGTAAAAAATACTTACATTAATATTATAATTTACGAAAACTAATATTATTATAATTTATTATTTTCCCTATGTTATTAGTATTATAAAAAATATTCAAATTAAGTTAAAGAATTTATTTTATAAGCTAAATAATATTATATTAATCAATAAAATATTATAATTGATTATTTAAGTTAATATAATAATAGTTTAATGAATAATATTACCATTAAATAATAATTATTAATATCTTATTAATTAAAATATAATAAAGAATTGAAGAAAAAGAAAAGCAAAAAAATTGACTAGGTTCACGCTGGAGACGAGATCTTGATAAAGTTCTCACCTCCAGTGAAGTTGACAAAGTTCTCACCTCCTGGGAGAACTTTGGGTTCTCTATTTTGGAGAACTTGAGTCATGTGACAGTCAAGTGAATTGGTTGGCAAAAAATATTGTCAAATTTTGACCTAAGTTTCGATGCCAAACATAGTAAAAAAAGTCTAAAATGTATCTCGTCTTCTACACGAGTGAAAGTAGAAGACTAATTTGTTTTTGTAAATAAGATAAATACTTGAATACCCCAGAAAAAACCAAATGGAGCTAATCTTTGACATGAGCCTTGTATCAATTTTCAAACTTGATGTGAAAATTGTCCGATAACGGAATCTTGCGACAAAAAAAGGGGTATGAACATGATATATCTTTGGAATCTTTCACCAAATTCCATCAAGTTCAAATGTTGCACAAAGCTACATCCCATTAACAAGTCTAGTCGCATTCACCGGCTCCAATTTTATTTTATTATATTTTTTAGAAAAAAGTAATAGTAGTTTGTTGCGCCTTCACTTCTCTTGTACAAGATCTATTGCCTACTTCAATGATTAGTAGCTTCCAGCAAAGTTCTAAGACCTGCCATCGTTTACTCAAAATGATGAGTGAACCTCTCAATGGTCAATGAGAATTCAATATTGAGATTACGAAAATATGGATTAATAATTGAAAGTAACTTAATGTATATGTACTAGCTTGACCTTAGTTTTATCCATATATGTAACACCTAAAATATATGAATGCACACCACCACCAAATCTCTCACTCACTAATAATTTTTCAGGCGCAAAGAATTCTATACAAATCTTTTTTTTTACGTCGAAAATCTCATATTTCACCATTAGGCATGTCATTGAAAATGATCAAATTCGCTTATGAGTGGTTTTTATAATTTATGAATAATGTACTATCTAACGTGATTGAACGATTGACTTCGCTTTATGGACATCACAATTGGCAACAAAAAAAATTCTATGTTATAATATGAACTCATTATTAATTTATTTTAAAATTTTATATACATTTTAATATTATTTTATTATATTGGCCTCTTTAGGATTATTTTTAGGTTCACCTCTTTATGACGCCCTTTCGATTTGGAATAGACAAGATGAATTATTTATATTTCAACTGTTTAGCATTGCTTCATTATTCACTATATATAATTTTATTATTTGCGTAAGCATTAGAACAATATTATTCGTGAATAAAAATGACAGCTCTTTTTCTGCAAAAAAAAAAAAATGGTACTCAATGCGCGCAATTAAAATATCAGCATCGCCTCTTAATGACAGCTCTTAATTTTGTTCCTAAATTGTGATAATTTGAAGTTTTCTCACTCCAAAAATAACGAGTTAAATATAGCTTTAATTAATACGTCATACTGAAAATTGCACACGTAATCGATAGAAATAGAACCCTTGGAAAGAAACAGTCTAACTGATAGGTTAGTGCATAATGGTGCACTGGAAGGCGAATTAGCTACTAAACTTTGATTAATTAATTAATTACCTGATCTTTATCATGAATTAATGCACTAATGCTTTCCTTTGTTTTGGGGTCATTATCCTAATGTATTAAGTACCTATCATGACCTTTTCTGTACGTTGCATAATTTTGGAAAATCGACTATAAAAATCGACGACAAGGATACTATACGTATATTCCATGTTGTTGATCCCAGAATTAATATTTGGGATTGCATGAGTTCATTTATTTTATTCTAACTTTTTGAAGGTCAACTAGTTTACTTCCTGATAGCCCATATTCAGGTACATATCCTTGGGTTTATTTAATCAAAAGTCAACTTATAATTTACTATGAGTCATCCCCATTTGCTTCAGATGGCCCATTTCATGCATTATGGTGAGCTATGAGTGAGGTGTAGTTTAAGACAACACATCTCAGTATCTCACTAGCATCAAACATCAATAATTAATTGCAAATTTATAGAGAGACAAAATTCCAATCAGTTACACTATGAAAGTTAATGTTAATGATTAAATTATGTTTATGTCAGTTTCAGTCGACGACCCCTCAGAATAAATCAGTTTTTTCTTAGTTTATTCCATCATCCTACCCAATGAATTATTCAAATTCATTTTTATTTTAGTAGAATCCTATGCGGTCACAGATTTCGTCGTTCTCATAGCTTCTCTATTAATTGTTAAGCCTGAATTCTGGAATGGAGCTCCAAATAAAATTTATTCCCGAGTCAATCTCCTCGACTTTTATTAACCCGAGGCTCTTTAAGGGTAGTGACTAGCGCATTCACTGGACTTTGTTAATGTTAATGATTTTTTATGGTTTTCTAATTAAAAAGTTGATCCTAATCAGTGTGAACCACGTATCATTCCAGGATCCCGGTCTCCCCGATCTTTTGAGTTTTTTCTTAGTAATATATGTGTATTAATCTATTAATTTCAAAATTAAATTTCCATTTGATTCTTTTTATTATTCTATTAATATTGGTATATCGGTAATAACATATTCTCAATGAAATCCTACGTTGGACTCGTATATTTATTAAAATGAGCACTGAATATAATAAGTTGATCATACTGCAGCATGTTAACATAAGATATACTCATTTATTCCTTATTCCAAAGTCACTATGAAATTTTTTTACCGGATCAGGTTCATCGAAATTATGCACATATTTAACATATGATGTACAAAAAAAAGAGATTTTAGTTTATTAATAAATACCTGTATCATTTATGAGAGTTTGGATAGGACTCGTTCCTACACCTTATCTCCAAATCTAGGAAAATTCGCTGGAAAAAAATTTTGACTTAAAAAATTTCAAACCTAAAATGTTGTATGGTCCACATTGAAAAAAAAAAACCTTCGCCAAGATGGAAACTAAAATAATGTTATCTTTTGGTCTTGACCGAGTAAGTTGGACTTCACAGGGTGTAATGCTAGTAGGTTTTGCATTGGATTCCTTATAATGAAGAAATAAGTATATACTTGTAAAATAATTGCACAATCCGAATTAATATTTGTGTCATGTTTCCTATGTAGTACAGAAAAAAAAATCGAGAGGGAGGAATAAGTGATAAAGGAACAATACTACAGTAAAAAGGACAAATATTTTAAGTATAACCCAAAAGTGACTAGTCCTTGACATGGGGCTTATACCTTTTGTATAGTCTTTCAAATGTGTTGGTTGAAGGTTATTGAGCTCTCGTGCAATTTGATGGAAAAATTGCATCGCACAGGAATCTTGCAATATATTCACTTGTGACAAAAAAAAAAGGTGTATGAACATGATGTTTCCTTAGAATCTTTCACTAAAGTCCATCTAGTTTAGATGTTTTACAAGCAACATCCCATTAACTAGTCTAGTCACAGTCACTTCTACAAATATTCAAATTGTCCAATAACAACAAATAACACTTTTAAAACAAAAACGAAATGTAAGGAGTCCGAGTACAAAATAACAATAAATAACATTAATAACTATTATTTTTTGTAGGCCAACAGCTTCCAGCTGTGTCCTAAAACCTCCTTTTCATTACCCAGTCGGTTGCCCCTACATAATACATATAAGAGCTATTACCTTAATTTATAGAATAAAGAAATCCTCATATGTATTAGTGGGGAGGAAGAAAATTTTGATCCATTTGAAAAATCTATTCAATCCAAACCAATCGAACAAAAAAAAAAAGAGATTTGAATGTAATTTAGGGTGATTTTTAATAAACTAAAATTCATCCGTTAAAATTAAAATCTCACCTGAAAAAGTTATAAGGCCGTGGAGCCAAATTTTTTGTTTATGATTTTATTATTTATCTAATTAATTCATAACTTATCCATTGTTTATTTCAGATATAATAATTTTTGTATAAAATTTCATATTTTTTCTATCATATTATCCAACTTTAATTTAGCAACTTTAAAATTTTAGTAATATATTATATATTTAATATAAAATTAAATATTTTATATTATTTTTAATGTATTATATATATTAAAATATAATTATATAAAAGTAGAATCTTGAAAAAATTAACTCGCTAGAGAGTGATTTTTATTTTTTAAAAGATCTTAAGGTAACTTTTTAGTTTAAAAAATTGATTTAAAAAATAACGGATAATTTTCTTGGACCGAAAATTCGACCAAGCATTGTCATCCCTTTCGATTTGAAATTGGTGAAATGGATTATTTAATATCAATCGTTAGTATTGCTTCAATATTAATCTCTACATTTAGGTTTATATCATTTAACAATATTTTCTTTTATGCTTATATAGTTAATAGTAATTAACAGCTATTTATATTAAATGCGTAAGCATTATAACAGCATTGCTCATGGATACAAGTGACAGCCCTTTTTTTTTTACAAATTTTGGTGCTCGGTGTTCTTGAGGAGGCATGCCAATGACTACAACAATGACATGACTTGAAAAATATCGGCAACAATATCTTCATGATGTTAACTCGACGCGATTAATCAATTCGCTTCCAAGCTTTTAGCCATTTTTTTTTTATTTGTTCTTAACTTTCACTTAAACTTTTTGTTCTTTTTTTTTTCCAAATTGTCTCTTTGCTCGCATGGGAGACAACCTTAGCATGCATTTCTTTGACAAGCAAATCAAGTGATTTAGAAGAATACCACGCAGAGCAGCAAAAATTAAATGACACTTTGCTTAATGTTTAAGCAAAATATTATAATTAATAACTTGAAAATATATGGACGGGTTAAATGCAGTCTGTAACACGCAACAGAGAAAACTGGGTAATGGATAAAACAAAATAAAACAGTACTTGGAAAGAATCAGCTTAACAAGTAGCGTCTGTTAGCCCCATATTGCTGCACTGAAGGGAGGATTAGCTATTAAAACTTTAGTTAATTGCCTACTCATGGCCATGAGAACTGGACTAATCGGATATATCCCAATTGATTAAGTACATATCATGACCCTTTCTTTCTTACTAGTTCCTTTTATCTCGTTGTCTCTATGATTTCTATCATATATGTAGCCAAAGGTCTACGTACTATTCCTTAACACACACTATCGCCTCCTGCAGCTCAAAGCCCACGTCGATCCTTAATTAAAGAACATATCTATCTCTACATATGTACCCTTAAGGACCTCTTCTTTGTAACCGGAACATGATCAGCTATCCATATATAATTAATGTAACAACCAACAAAAAGATAAAAAAAAAAGAAAAGAAAACAAATCGTGATGGGTGGCCGAGCAAAACACATGGGAAATTAAAAATCAAATCCCACTCAAAGTTTGAAAGGAAAGAAAATTAAATCTAATCTCTTCAAAATTTAATTTTTAAAAGAAGATTAGATTAAACAAAAACCTTTTATAAAACCCTCTCTCAACCCTCACGATATCTCTCTCCCTCCCTGTTCGTCCCTTCCAGCCGTGAGCAGAAACGAACAAGCACCCGGAGAAAGAGCAGAGGGAGTGCAGAGGGAAATACAGGGGTTCGGCCGATAGCTTTTCCGACGAGCCAAGCGAGTATCAATTGCGATTACAGGTGGGTGAATTGAAATCACCTTGCATGACCTCCGAATTATCTCAATCCATGCCCGAATCGTTATGAAAAGAATATGAATATGATTCATGTTATTGTTTTAATTGTTTGATTTCTTGAATTCTTTGATTGGTTGATTGTTGCATGCATAGTTATTTCTGTTTGTTATATTTCTGTATTATTGATTGCTAGGATGTAAGATTTAGAGTGGGGCGGAAGTACGTAGGGGGGATTCCGTTCTCGGTTTTATAACGCAACCTAATTTTAAAGTAAAAGTATTACGGTCGTAAATTTGTTTGGCCGTAATTTTCTTACGGTCGAGAAAAGGATGGAGAGAGAGAAAGCGGAGATGGATTGGCCGTAAGAGAATTAAAAAAAAAAGAAAAAGAGATGAAGCTTACGGCCGTAATGCAATAGGGGTAAACTTTACGGCCGTAATGGAATAGAGAGGTAAGATTTTACGGCCGTAAAGAAAAGGATGGAGAAAGAGAAAGCGGAGATGGATTGGCCGTAAGAGAATTAAAAAAAAAAGAGATGAAGCTTACGGCCGTAATGCAATAGGGGTAAACTTTACGGCCGTAGTGGAACAAAGAATTAGGATTTTACGGCCGTAAGGTGAAGGAATTCCTCGGGCGTAAAAATCTGAAGAATTAGGGTTTTTACGGCCTTAAGGTGAAGGAATTCCTCGGGCGTAAAAAAATCCAAAGAATTAGGATTTTACGGCCGTAAGGTGAAGGAAATTTCTCGGGCGTAAAAATCCAAAGAATTAGGGTTTTACGGCCGTAAGGTGGAGGGGATTCTTCGGGCGTAAAAAAAAATCCAGAAGAGGTGAGGGCGTAAAATCCAGCAAAATTCACCCATTAGTCTCTCTTTATTTTTATATGACCATTATTGATTTCCTTATAATTCCAACATGAACTCTTTGTCTTGATTTATCTCATACCGATCATATCTCCTTCATCACACAATACAAAGAATGAAAAGATACTGAAAATGATTAATAAGTTCAGATGAAAGATTAATGATGGGTTGCCAGTCCAAGCCAAGTGCATCAAGATAAGGGTCGCTCCCTTGGTCATGGTTTGATCACCCATTGACCCGCACAAGGCCGTATCATTTGCTGGGCATACCCCAAGAATTAAAGGCACCTCAAAGTCACCCTGATTGTTAATTAATAACCAAGATCAACAAGTATGTTCAAGTCAAGTCAAGTATGTCATGATTCCAAGTTTACTATATATTATTGATCTTCATGATTCATGATATCGTTGATCTTATTCTTATTATGATCCATGATACCGATATGTTATCTTTCACGTTCAAGTTAAGCATGATTATTTACCGCTGATTATTATATTCATGTCATGCATTGTATATCATGTGGTTCCCCACTAGGCTGTAAAGCTTACAGGAGGACCTCCTCCCCTGTGTCTGATTTTCACAGGACCAGGTCAGTAACGTGGTGGAGTAGGCGTGTGGTGATGAAGCTCTGGCGATAGGACAGCACATGAACCATAGGGCTTTTAGAGTGTTATTTAGTTTTCATTTACCTTCCGCAATTTAGATTCATGATGTAGAACTTAGTTTATTTTTTAGTAATGACATAGCCACTTTTAGACTTCCGCAATTAAAGTTATAATTTATCTTTATTTCTTTTCTTCCGCTGATGTGTCTCGGTTCTTGACTGAGATATGGTCAATATTATGGTCAAGTTATAGCATGACGTAGCGTCTCCAGATTGGTCTTCACCACGTGGCGGGGGGTCGATTTGGGGGCGTTATAATTAATATGTTGTGCACGCCAACAAATGCAATATGTAGGGTGCAGAAGAGTCTGATAAAATAAGTATGTATACTTAGATTAGATTGGATTTTTTTGTCATTTCAGTATATAGAAAGCGACGTCGATCATCCAACTCATACAACGTTACGCACTGATCACAAATTAAAATTTCGATTCATCATCGAGTTCGACTAATCTGATGTCGCCTTCGGACAACAAGTCACCTATATGATGAGTGAGACTGCAAGTGAAATTTTTTTATATTCACAAATATTTAAACCGGAGATCTTTACTTAAATAATGCGAAATTGCTATTCACTCTATCTCAATTTCCTGTCTTCACTCCAACCCATGTTGATATACTTGATTGGATGTTGAATCGTAGCAGATAAGGCCTATTGCCATTTGGAAAATTCATGAAGAATATGCAAAGATATGCACCAATTAACACCAACTCTTGTGAAGGTCAAATGCTCCGCAGACAGAGAGCAAACTTTGATCATTTCTCGGGAACGAAGAAGAAACAAAGGAAACGCGCGTGTGAACATGGAAATATAAAAGGAATCTTGAGTTCATTCACTCCAGCTGCATTCTTTATAAAGATACGAGTCACTCACCGTAACAAGAGTCAAATATATATATATATATATATATATATATATATATATATATATATATATCTTGATATGTCAGAGCAAAAATTAATTAAGCTTTTTCAATCATTTATTTTTTTCTAAAAGAAATTATTATATAAGTTGCTTAATTTCTATTACGTTTTCTGCAACAAAAGTTTAGGCCTCTATTAATAAAATGTTTGATCTTTGTCATGTATAAGATAATTCCATATCGCTGTGTCTGAATAAAATAGGTTAAATACCTGCCCGAGTGCCTGACATGTTCGGAACAACCATTTATTCTTATTAGAAAAACAAAGATAAAAAATATAAGAATACAAAGTTTTGTTGGTGATGACAGCAACACCATGAGAGTTGGTGACACGGTGATTGTGGGCCGGGTCGAATTTGAGACATTCGAAAAGTTCATATTCTTAGCGGGCTTAAAAATAGATCAGTAACAACAAATATAAGTTTTTCATTAATTTTTACTATTATGAATAAAAAATAATAAAGATAAAATAAAAATAATACTAACTGAAATAAATAATATTAAGGATACACAAATGCTAACATTATTAAGATTTAATTAATTTCGTACGTCAGTTACTAAGATATTTTTAGTAACTTTATTGCATTTTGAAACACTTTTATAATCAAATCTTATGAAGGTAAAAAATCTAATATAATATTTCCCCTTTTCTGAACATTGTCCTTAATCTAATTTTACCTTTTATATTATATTTCTTTCAAAACTTTCTCATTTATTTATTTTTTCCCTTCTTCCAAAAAAACTTTTGTCTTCATCTTATACAAAAGGTATTATTGATATTTTCTCATTTATTTAAATTTTTCCCTTCTTCCATAAAAACTTTTGTCTTCATCTTATACAAAAAGGTATTATTAATATTTCTTCTAAGAATATTTTATATAATGACTCTTTATTTTTTTTAGAATATAAATAATGATTTTAGGCGTTTTGGAATTAAAAAAATCTCAAAATTTTACTCGCTTAGATGGTTAATTAAACTGAAATTACAATTTATGAATACATGGAGCAGAATTTATTAAGTTATACGTATTTATGTTGTTTAATTTCTTATGCCAAAAAGAGGTATTTGATAATACTGATAACGAGTTGTTCAAGGGAAAAAATGCGACATGAAGTCCAATATATATAATATTTTAATTTATCATTTTTTAGTATTTAATTTGATATTGTAAAAAATGTTGTTTTCATGAATTTTAATTAAAAAATTATAATTTGTTTCCATGGACTTTAGGGTCTTAGGTCCGCCCATGATCTTTTCCATATTTTCCCCTAAACACAACTATATGGTGTATCAATTTTTTTGGAGAAATCTCAACCGAACATACTTGTATTCTTCAACTATATATATATATATATACACTTAGGATTAATATTTTGTGATGTAAATAAGATAATTCCCCTTTGGAAAATAACCATTGGAATGAGAAGAGTGTTCATATATTTAACATGTACGATCACAAGAGGTCCCATGCATGCATGCATCTTCCTTTGGAATGCATAGGAAGTCATATAATACAAAGCAATTCAACTAATTAGAAGGGTTGATACGATGTCCCCCTCTTTCTCCGTGATTTGTCATTTTGGCAACACGTGGCATGGGACCATTCATAGCAAGATGAAATGACGTCGCCCCATTTAAGTAGCCACGAGATGGACAAATTGGTCCCTTCAATTCACATCATAATGATATATGTTAAAAAGATGTAACATATATGTGGGGGTTTGGTGAATAATGACAAGCATCTTAATTGATTTTTATTTTCTTCCGAAAATTAAGTCATGGATGAAGTATAATGGGTAAAAAAGTTCTCGAGAGTTTGCTTTGCTCAATTAATCCTCCAAGAAGAAAATTGCATCATCAATGGGCAGGACGGCACATATCTCCAAGTTTATGTGGCGCACACGTACGTGGATGGATTTCAATGGAAAACTTCTTTCAAAAGAAAACAAGCTTTTAGGGTCGTTTCGCAACGGAAATTGGAGTTTCATAAATTTTCGTAATTCTAATTGTATTTGAATGAAATGAAATTTGATGATGAGAAATAAAATAGTTAATGTGATAAAAAAAAGTAGATGTAATGAGTTAATTTTTAGTGAATTTTAAAATAATAATAGATAATATAAATATAAAATATTATTATTAGTAAATAAAAATAAATATAAAATATAAAATTTTTGTTTTAAAAATTTCGTTAGAAAATAATTTATTTATATTAAAAAATCTCATTTTTATAATTATATGAAGTAAAATATTAAAATTTTTAATGAAATAATATTATATTAATATGTTATAATAAATAATTTATATTTAATAAAAAAATTATTTTATAAGATAAGTGAGAGAGAAAAAAGAAAAAAATTGAAAATTGAAAAAAAAGGTAACACAAGAAGGTAAAAAAAGAAAAAGCGGCGCTACTACCTGATCGATTGGACCAGACGGAATCAGACGTTTAATTTCAGTTGTCAAATAAGGTCTTAAAGAACAATTACCTTTTGGCTTGAGTTCAAACGATTAATTCGGGAGACGAGTGAATCACTTTATTATGATTGAAAAAAATAAAAAGATATGGAAAGACGTAAAAGAGGACAAGAAAAGAAAAAAAAATGAAGGAAAAAATGAAGACGACGGATACCTACTGAAATATATTTGGCCGAATTAAAATTCTCATCGGTTGTGGGTAAGTTTTTGAATTGATAGTTTTGTTAAAACTTATTAGACGTTTTTTCGCAGTCGGCAAAAACCTTTTTTTTAAGGATTTTCGTGAATTAAATGGTTCATCAAAATTAAAGTTGTGATGGAACTCACTAAAATTTATTACGCTAAGTTCTAGACGAAAGTTTTCGTGGTAGAATTTAGATAGAAAGTAAATTTAAACTATTAAAAATGGCAACATACTTTTTATAAGTTATTCATTTTATATTCATATATATTGATAAAAATATTTATAATATCAGTTTTAATGTTTTATTCATATTTTATTTTTAAGTACGTTATAAAATATTTTTTAAAAAGACAAGTCTGATAGAACTAGTTGAAAATTAATTAAGCGATTCATCGGTTTATTAAAATATTGAAGTTTTGGGTAACTTCAATAAAATGTTTAGTTAAGATACGAAAGAAGATAAGGAACTTAACAATTAAAACTTCGGATAAATAATATACATGTACATACATAAAGACCAATGGAAATATATCTTTTAATAGATCAAATAATTAATCCAGGAAACTTGAATATTTTGTTTTCTTAGACAAGGGGCAAATATTTTACACATGAAAAAAATCTATATAAACTCACGATCAAATTCAGATAAAATTAAGAAACTCGGCAGCCTCAAAACAAACCCATCTTATTGTATGTCAGCTACAGCATCTAGATAGATAGATAGATAGATAGATAGATAGATAGATAGATAGATAGATAGATAGATAGATAGATAGATAGATAGGGTATGAATTAAGCTCTCGTTTGTTATTATCTTTGACGTTATATATGTTCCGTTCCTTTCTAACTTCATCGATCACAAACCTACTTTCGCATTGAATTCAGATCACGACATAACACACTAGATGGAAAAAAAATCAATTAATTAATGATGTAAGTTGTGACTTGTGAGCCATTAGATTTTAAAAATCTTTTATATGCCTAAACATTACCAGAAGATTAATTTAGGCATGGATTCATTATAATAAAAAAATTAGTGACACGTCATAAATTGACATAATAAGAAATCATGCTATTGGAAATTATTGGTTAATCGAATAAAGTTGTATATATTGTGTGTATAATTATATATGTAGTCTATCCAAAGATGATGTACTTTATTTGTATTTTATTTTCTTTTTCTTTGAGGCAGTTTGATCAGTCTCACGACATTTGAGAGATTTAAGACATCAACACAGTCAATTATTCAGCATTGCAGTTTGATTATAAATTTAATAAAATTGTTAATAAATATAAATGCTAAACTAATATATAATTACAAAATAAGAAGATATAAGAAAATAATGTATACTAATTGTTGTATCCATATGATATTGGTAATGATTATTTATGATATTTTGTTTTAGGAAGTAATATTTTTTTAAAAGTACTGTTCTACTATACAATATTGATTATTTAAAGAGTTTAAAATAAAATATAAACCAAAATCTTATTTATTTTTATATGTAAAATTTAAAATATAAGGTATTAGAAAAATGGTACATGATTTTTTAAAAATTGAATAATTTTTATTTAAAACGATGGCATATTAAGAATAAAATGACAGATTTTATAGACGAATGAGAGTGACCTACTGAATTTTGTCTTCTAAACTATAAATTCTACTATCAAACACTTTAATTTCAATCAAAATTCTATTTTTTTTTTACTGGAAACTCTCCCTTTTGACATTGACAAAGGTTAAGATTTAGTCGGA
The DNA here is from genome assembly GCA_030549335.1 of Pontederia crassipes. Lineage (NCBI taxonomy): Eukaryota > Viridiplantae > Streptophyta > Magnoliopsida > Commelinales > Pontederiaceae > Pontederia > Pontederia crassipes. Next base: position 23,886,477 of record CM060189.1, on the reverse strand, counting down.
AATGATGTGGTCTTCTCTTTAATGCTTTTACCACTTATAATTAATTAATGTCGCTAATTACTTTTGTCTCAACAAAGGAAAAAAGATAAAACAAAAAAGAAATTGTCAAAAAGTAATCAAATCAAAATTCCAAGAATGGAAATAAAGGATTTATTTTATTATTCCAGCATCTTTAATACTTTTCTTTTTCTATAGTGCTGAGACATGGATTAATGGCTGACAATTTGAATGCCACGAAAAATTATCCGACTAGCTAGCTAGCATTTATATTGGATGCATGCATACGAAAAGTATTACACATATTTTTTGTTCTAAAAAAAAGTTTATTCTTGGACTATTCTTCAACAAGTCTAACAGTTATCAGTTCTAAGATAGAAAAATTTTGCTGCCCCAACTTCCGGCTTGCATTGAAGAGGCTACATGCAAACGGAGTTGAGTCGAAGCAAATTGAGTCATTGAGCTCCATACTGTGTGTAAATCTATCAGGTCACACTTCTACTTATATATATATATATATATATATATATATAATTTAATGGGGTCATATGTCTGCTCAGGCGTATGACCCTCATACACCTCTCTGTCACCGTCCGATTAGATCGGATGGTGGACGTTGCTTACATGAGGCAGAACAATGGCCGGCATTGGCGGCACACCGGCGGAAGAGTCCTTGTCAGCAGGGATGTTGGCCGCGAGGGAGACGAACGGCGGGGAGGATGAGAAGGAGAAGGAGGCTGAGGGCAGGCCTACCAGGGAAGAAAGGAGATTCACGTTCGCCTGCCGGGGGAGGATAGAAGCAGCAGCCGTCGCCGCCTGAGAGGCGCCAGCCATCATCGTTGATCTCTCTCATCGTTGTTTTCCTCGTCGTCGATCGGAGAGAAAAGGGGAGAGTAGATCAAGGCCCTCGCCTCGTCGGATCCCTCACCGTCAACGTTGCCATCGCCATATTGGGAGAAAGGGGGAGAGATCGGATCACCTCGCCACCACCGTCGCCTCTTCGCTCACGCCTCGCGGCCGCCATCGTCGCAGCAGCCATCGTCGCCGTCGCCTCGTCGCCCACCGTCATCGGCTGGTCACTCGCGGCCGGAGAAAGCCGCTCGGGTTGCGGGCGGCCAGATCAGCTGCCGGACGATCAGATCAGGTGGCTGCCGGCCACATCGCGGGGGCAGGAGAGGGAGATCGAGGGTGAGGGAGAGGGTTGGCCAAACCTGGCCAAATTGCGAGAGAGTGAGCAGGAGAGGGAGTGCTGCTGGAGAGAGCACCATCGGAGGAGAGAGTGCCGCCGGAACGGAGGGATAGAGCGCGCTTTCTTGCTCACCATCCGGATTAGAGTGCCGCCGGAACGGAGGGAGAGAGCGCGCTTTCCTGCTCACCGTCCGATCTAAGTTCATGACCTTCAAAAGCATACAATAAGTAGTTATCATTAGAAACATGATATCACACTTTGACACATTCAACTATATTTTTGTCCGTCGCAATTGTAACATATGCCGCTGATTTTTTTGGCTTTCTTAGGAAGATTGTCCTATCGCGACTACGTTTGGATGGAGCACGTCCTCCATGACTCTATAATATGTTCTAATCAGACTCTATCACTTAGCCTAATATAATGCTTCCATTAAAAGAAAAAAGAACCTAGCATGGTTCGATGATCAAATTTCGGAGTCGATTTAATTTTCTATATTGTTTTTTTATCCAAATTAATTGGACCAATCGACTACTAGAAAATGCGGTTTACACGGGAATATTCCTCTAAACATATATCATTCCAAGAGATTAAGTGTTCCCATAAAATTTATCCATTTGAGTTTATATATAATTGATCATGCACGCAAAATTAAGCAGGTAAACACAATTCATGATGTGGGACATGCATGTATGTGGTATTCGTCGGCGATGTACATATATAAGTCGTAGACTGCATATATGTGGTATTCGTTGGGTTCCAAAGATCATTAATTGACTACAAGTGAAAGCAACAAATCAGTATATAGAGACATTACTGCATTGCAGCAGCGTAGATGCACCTCTTCGTGCATGTATTCCAAATGGTTGCCTTGCGCTGCTATCACCACCCTCTTAATTAAATGCATGCTCTCTCTCTCTCTCTCTCTCTCTCTCTCTCTCTCTCTCTCTCTCTCTCTCTCTCTCTCTCTCTCTCTCTCTCTCTCTCTCTCTCTCTCTCTCCCCCGGTGATCCATTTGCTACCTTGTTTGGTTGCCATCTATATAAGGTGTCCCCACTACAGTCGAGCCTGCAGATTTGCATGGGAAGATGGCGTCTTTGTGGTGGAAGCCTTCTCCCTTCGTTACTGAGATTTGCATGGGAGCTCTCAGGAAACTCGCTGTGGCTGGCCTCACTTGCACATTTGCGCTATGTAAATAATTAAACCTCTCTCTCTCTCTCTCTCTCTCTCTCTGTGTTATATATATTCATTTGATATTTCGTTTAAATTGTAATATTTCAGGTGGATCCTTCATCGGGTCGATCTCAGGTGCACTAAAGGGCCTAACAACTGAGACGGGACTCTTCAGCGGTGCTGGAATAGGAATGGTTGCTGGTGCTCTTTTGTCTGTGGAGATCTTGGAGTCCTGCCTCAACGGAGAGATGCTATCCAAGGTGGGTCTCTCTCTCTCTCTCTCTCTCTCTCTCTCTCTCTCTCTCTCTCTCTCTCTCTCTCTCTCTCTCTCACTCACACACACACACACACAGGAAAGCAAAGCTTACAAAATCCATACTGTTCTCTAGTTATCTGAGCACTGAGTTGGGCTATTTCTATAAACTGTTGATCTCGGCTGCTTTGTCATGAACGACGTGCTTAGATCACATAAAAGTTCTCAAATGACTTGATTAGCAGCAGACATTTTCTCCAAAAAATGAATGTTTTGTAAAATATAGTTGCCACTTCTCAGTTTTTCTAGATCTTTCCGCTTACTTTTTTGTCTATCCTTTCTTTTTTCTTTTTCTCGAGTGCCATCTTGTAAAATGTTTTACCAAACATAAGAAATAATTTCTATTGTTAGTGTCAACTTTTTTTTATTTTTAACCTTTTCACATTTTTATGTTTGTTGGTTAATTGGTAGATAACATATAATAGTTAATTAGTTAAAATATAATTAAAGAAAAAACATAGTAAACTTGATATTTTATTCGGATATTCTAATTTTTTGCATTGGATGAATATAAGAGCTTCCTGTAAATCTTTAACTATAAATTTTATCCTCTTAGATATTTTTACATATGATTTATGATTGTTTTGCTCATAAAATTCAATATTAACTGCACTTTATGTTTTATTTACCTTTGTCTATGTTAATTAGCCATCATTTCATAATAAACCATAAAAAAGAAATTAATTAATGAATCTACAAAATATAACCACGGTTGGAATTAATTTGAAAAAATATTAGTATATAATAATGGAGAGGGTAAATGCTTTAAAAAAGAGATAATAAAACAATTAAGTAAAAAATCCTAGTAAAAATAATCTTTTACATTACATCAATAACTGATGTATTTTTGTTATCCTAATTAGGAATAGAGACGTGGTTCATTAATTCCAGGTAAAGTTAATAAGCAGATTGCATGTGGTCTTTTGTAGATTTGCAGCACTTAGTAATTTGTGTGCAGGTTTGCACTTTGCAGTACTTGGTCTTTTGTGTGCCTCTTGACATTTGTAGAGCATTCCAATTAACACATTAAAAATTTGTATGGTTCTCTCAGTAGTTAATTAATGCTAAATATTGCAGCCGGAGATGGCCTTTAACCATGTATTAGATCTGCGATCATGTAGTAATATATCTTTTTATTAATTTAGCTTAATTTTAAGAGTGATAGGCCCTCTTTGCTTCTGTTACTAATTATGACATAAATGTAATAGGACTAATAAAATTCTTTGAATACATAAATAAACAATCATTTCACGTGATGGATCGAGCTTAATCAAATTTATCAACAATATGCACATAAAGAGATATAAAGATGGATGATACTTTTGTTAACGAGTTGAACTTTTAGGATTGTTGATAACTCATAATTTAAAGAGAAGCAAGATTAAAACTTATGCAACGTACTTTATTCGCAATGGCTTGCTATTATTGTCAATATGCTCATGAATTAAAATTTACAAGTGCTGACACATAGTATAATTAATTAAGTGCTGTTTAAAAAATATTTGCATAGTTTTATGAATTATAGAATAAGAATATTTAAAGCTACTCCTTTCTCAAAAAGGAATGCACAACTCTATATTCAGATGTCATCTTCATATGTTTTCATAAACGAATTGTTTAAGATATTCCAATGGAGATACTATATATTTTCTGTAATGAATGATTTTAGGTGGCCATTTTTAACAGTCTCCTAGATGGTAAAGTATTCATCGAGTGGGTGAGCCCTGCGACGCTGAAAGCATACCAATGGCAAGTAAGTTGTTGCAGGTGTCAGCTTCAAAGTAATATGACTTAATCGGTTGTTTTCCACATGAAAGCAAGAGAACACTAATCAGAATCAGACACTATCAATTGCAGATGAACACGGCTGAAACAAGTTCTAATGAAAGTTCAGATATCTATGGTATCCAAAGTACCAAGGGCTTATCGCCAGAAGTCATGAGCATGATAACAGAGATTAAGATCAGCTGTCACGAAAGTAGAGATTTGTACATGAAGATGATCTCTTGTGTTGTCTGTCTTCAGGTATGATATAATGCTTCTGGAGCCCAAATCGGATTTATTATTCTTTTAGAGTCTTTTTTGCGTTCACTTTTTCGTGAAGCACTAAATCTGACTAGTGGTAGATTTATATATTGCAGTATTATATTTTAGCGACTTCATTGCCATCCAAAGTATAGCTGCAATGAGTTGCACATGCATTTGCAGCTTAAGGATTATGGGAGAGTCATGAACTAGATTCCAAGATCCAACAAGCCGTAGATTTTGGGAGACAATCTGTTGGTTTGAGCCATAACGAGGAATTTAATTGGTCCCACCTCATTCAAAATAATGAATTCCAAGGTTTTGGTCTAAATATGACTCATACCTGGTAATATTCATTTAAGCTTAGGAAGAATACCCTCCATTCGTGTTGTTCTAACTGCTATGATTAATCGCCTTCAAGAGAACCCTTATATTGAAGGTTCTGCCACATGGAACAGATTCCAGCCATGACAGAGTACTGACCCTACTCTTTTCAATCTACCCTCTGAATAGTTCACAAGGTAGGAAGGTTGAGGTTTGAGATCACCTTGTTGGACAACCTTTTTATTTGAATCTTCTATCTAATTTGGTCGTATTATATATATGAGGAAATCTAGTATGTGGTTCCATAAAGTTCATCAACTTGTATCTTGCTAGATGTGCCAAATGGAGTTTACCTAAGACAAGATTTCTTGTTTGGCATGCATACGAAGCCTTAAAAGGTGATGTACTGCATCTGGCAAAATGCCATATTTCTGTCTGTTACGATTTTTCAGCACGAGAGAAATTACGCATCGCGAAAAAACCCGAAAAATTTAAGGCGGCATAGAATTGTATTAGATGGAAGAAACAGAAGAGGATTACAAAATCAGATGATCCAGGATTATCCAGGATAGTCTTACAAGCCTTGATTACAAGTCCTTTTATAGGGCCTTGGAGAAACAACTCCTACTCTAACTTAAGGACCTAATCCTACTAGGCATGTAAGTCCCTTCTCTAGAAAAACCTCCTTGGATTAGGAGTAGAAATCTGACTTCCTGAAGACCCTTGAAGATCTCGGCCAACTCGAATTCCTTCTTGAAATCAAATTGGGCCGGGCGCCCACCTAGCGCCCGTCACGCCCATGCGCGCCCTGGCTGTCCAGTCCGAGTCCCACTCGGACTGGGACTCTCCAGACGCCCCTGTTGTCTTCAAGTCTTCCTCCACGTCCAGACTCCATATCCAAGTGCTCCTCGGTCCAGAAGGGAGCTCGGCCCTCCAAGAATCCGCCATATCCTTCTCGATATCGGAAATTGGCCGACTCCTATTCCTACTAGGAGTAGGAATCCTTCCGACCCTGCACTTCTCGTCCAAGCATCTCTCGAAGTCTCTCTATTACTTCTTTGGATCCAAACATATTTCTAGTTAAAGTAGGATTCAAGGCATTATTTAACACTGTCCTTGGAAACGTTACAGCCACATTTGGTGGATATATACTGTGTCATTCAGGATAGTCTCACACGTAGCAATCTCTTATGTTTTTCTGTTTCCACATTTTAGGAAATTACCTGAATTTGAAAGATATTTTTTAGTTATTACCATAGCCTTAGTTCCCGACGCAAGTTCTGATCATCCACATCTTTTTCAGCTCCCTGTTCTTTCTTTTTCATGCCATAATAGTCATCCATGTGACATAGACATCGTTCATAATGCAAGCTATGACCCCATAGTTAACTAATTCTGATCCTTTTTTTTTTCTTGACTGAGAGTTACATGCATGTCGCCATTAACGTTTTCAGTTTACAGGACTTCAAATATGGGGAGAACGCGAGAAGATTGCCAAATTGCAGACACATTTTCCATACAGCCTGCATAGACAAGTGGTTACTGCAACATGGGTCATGTCCCGTTTGCAGACAAGAAGTGAAACTTACTTGAGTGGTTCAGTAATTAGAAGGAAGTATCTTAGTGACAATCCTCTGGATAAATCACAATTCAGATATCCAACTATCCGAAATCCTGTGATTCTGCTGGGAGCCCACTTGGCATGTAAAATTTTCTAGATAAATAACAAGCACACCTCTGTTCGCTGATATTGTTATAGCATCAATTCAGTAGCTGGTCATAAATGTCACACTTCACTACATTGATCCACAAATTGATTAAAAAGATATTACCTTCCCTTAAGTCATGCGTAGTGTTGAAAATTAGATCCAGCCAACAAACCAATGGTAAGAAAATGACATGACTTCTTTTGCAATTAATCATCTTCCAACAGCCCCAAATGAAGCCTCCAATCGATGTAATCAGTTTCATTCCAGCTGTTCTTGACAATGATGGCTTGAAACAAAGAACATCACATATGAACTATGCGAGCCAAATCTGCTCAAGGATATCATTTTGCTGAGAACATGAAATCAATGGAGAGTATTGAAGTAGTAAGTATGAATAACGTGTTATCTTTATATTTACGTTCCTGACACATTGCATTCGCGCGTGGGCATATATAACTACAGTTCGATCGTTAAGAGAGAAAAAAAATGGTTCTTTTACAAGTTATAAGTCCTCAATTCTCAAGCTACTCGATGTATTCAAACTTAATGAACTATCAATTATTTCAAAATCTTAAGTTATTAAAAGAACTGTTTGATTTTTATATTTATAATTTTAACGTAACGTAAAGAATCATGCTATTATCAATTTTGAAATGACTAGCTATTAAACCATTTACATTTTGGAAGTCTCTATCGCCACTCTTCAATCCCTTGCCACTCCAATAAATATTTTTTTGGACCCATTCATCTTTTGCATGGTTAAAAATACGAATGTGGATGCAGAAAATTTTCGCTGGGAGCTTCATATCCAAGCATGCTATTCAGGATGATATTAGAATAGTCAAACTTAATAGTAGTCGAAACTTTAATTCATCATCAGTGCGCATAACTCTTAACGCTAATTGAATTGAACGATCGACCCAATCGAAAAAAAATTGAATGTCACACCTTCTAAGTTTGTTGACAGTTCTTTAAAATTGTTTTGTACCGTTACAACCTTTGCAAAGTAGCTGGCACACTCATATTATAAGATAAGGCGTTGCACTTATCAAAGTAAAAATTACTTTTTAAAAAAAATACAGAAGATCAAAAGAATTTATGGAAGAGATTTACTTTTTCTTTTTTTATTATTTTAATCTTTAACATGCAATGAAAATACTTTATTATTTTAACACACTAAAAAAATACTATTTTGAACAGGGTGTGAATAAGAATACTAACAGTTAAAAACACTTAAAAATCAAGGAAAATTTTAATGCTTAAAAATTGTTTTTTCATAAGATAAGGCGCCAGTTGATGTCATTAAAGTAAAATTATTTTTTCGTAAAATACAGAAAATAAAAAAATAAGGAAGAAAGTTACTTTTTATTTTTCTAATATTTTTAATCTTTAACATACAATGAAAATATTTTATTATTTCAAAATAGTAAAAAATATTATTTTTAACAGGGTTTGAATTATCTTTTCTAAAATAAAGAAAATCAAAAGAAATTTACCGAAGAAGTTTACTTTTGTTTACTATTTTGATCTTTAACATACAATATTTTTTTATTATTTTAATATAACAAAGAATAATTTTTAATAGGGTGTGAACTGTGAACAAAAAGCTAACAATTAAAAACATCTAAAAATTCCACTCCTTTTGAGTCACTTATTTAAAATTATTTTGTATCACTTTATTCTTCACAAAGTAGGACAAGACATGACTTTGATGTTATCAAAGAAAAAATAACTTTTTTTACAAGATATCGAAGATCAAAAGAAATTTTCGAACTTTAATTTTTTATTTTAATTTTTAACATGCAATGAAAATCTGTTATTATTTTAATATACACAAAATAATATTTTGAACAACATGTGAAAAAAAAACTAACGATTAAAAACTTTATTGCTTCTCCTTTTGAGCTTACTGTCACTCCTTTAAAATTATTTTGCACCATTTTACTCTTCACAAACCGGCCCACCCATATCAAGAAAGGATAAGATAAGACACTGCAGTTATCAAAGCAAAATTATTTTGAAAAATGCTAAATCATTCTAAAAGTTTAGTCTAAAAATCCTCCTAATACTCACATGATTAAATTGCCTAAAAAAGTTAATAAAATTACATTCAATGTCATTGTGAGTTTTGTGAGTGGGTTAGAAGATAATCCTCCTAATTTAGGAGGATATAGCATCTTCCAATTATTTTTTTATAAAATATAAAAAAATCAAAAGAAATTCATGAAAGAAGTTTATTTTTTTTCTTTTAATCTTTAATATGCAGAAAATCCTTTATTTTTTTAATATACTAAAAATTATTTTTTGAACTGTGTGAATAAAAAAACTTTTTCAACAGTGACAACCACTAGAGCAAGACTTCATCAAAGTCAATATTGATGCTGTGAAATTGAATGGTAGCCTAGCAAGCTCAGGAGGACTATTGAGGGACGAGATGGGACAGTGGCATGGTGAGTTTATGCATCGCATTGGACCTGCTTCTCCTGCAATGGTTGAGCTGTGGGGAAACAAAGATGTCTACAGTTTGCCTGGTTCAAAGGATTTGGAAGGTTATCATGGAAGTGGATGCACAAACTACACTCACATCAATAGAAGATACCACTCTGACTGGCTGGACAGCTTCACTGGTGCAAGACATACAAGATCTACTCAGAAAGAACTGGATAGTTGATTTTGCGTTATATTTCACGTTCGGCAAACAAATGTGCGGACCTACTAGCAAACAAGACACTCTCGCATGATGGACTTATAATTTTGAATGCTTGCCTGGGAGATTTGTTCCATCCCTTGAAAGTATATGTAAGTAGTAGACTCTTTTGATTCAATAAAATAGGGCTACCACCCTCCTTTTAAACAACAACCCCCTCCAAAAAAAACCATTTTACTCTTCAAAACCGGCCCACCCATAGGAAGAAGGAAAATTTTAAATCCTCCTAAAACTTCAACCTAAAAATCCTCTTAACACTCACATTTTTTTAATTGTCCCAAAAAAGTTGACTAATTTATATTTGTGCCATTGTGACTCGCTTAGGAGGTTAAATTCTCATAAATTAAGATGATATAGTAAAACATGTGAAGAAAGAATAAAGATAAGACATTGCAGTTGTCAAAGCAAAATTTTTTTTATAAAATATAAAAAATCAAAAGAAATTTATGAAAGAAGTTTAAATTTTATTTTTTTCTTTTAATGTTTAATATGAAGAAAATCCTTTATTATTTTAATATACTAAAAAATATGATTTTGAACCGTGTGTGAATAAAAAAAACTAAGATTAAAAAGTCCTAAAAATCAATTATATCAATTTTAAATTTTAAATATAAAATTTAGACGAATTTAATGAGTCCATGGAAGAGCTAAATAATAAAATTATATATTACTTTTCATATTTTGAACAGGTTTTAATATATAAATATATATATAATTACTTCATTAACAAATAAATTAAGTAAATATATTTTAATAAAATATTATGTAAATCATAGATGGTATATCAAAAGTATACATAATATGTGATTGATGCCAGTTTATTCAAAAAATATTTTTTATACTGTTGAAAATAATTTTAAAACCATTTCAATATACGAATATTAATATTTAATTTATATAATTTTAATTATTTAGCTCTTCCATAGGCTCATTAGAATCATCTAACTTTTAATATATTGATTTAGGTGTTTCTAATTGTTAGTTTTTTATTCACTCTCTGTTCAAAAAAAGTATTATTTTAGTATATTAAAATAAGAAAAAATTTTCATTGCATGTTAAAGACTAAAATAATAAGAAAAGAATATTACCCAAAATATCTATTACCAAATAATAATAATAATAATAAAAGAAAAAATTAATTTCTTACTTAAATTTCTTTTGATTTTTTATATTTTATATAAATAATAATAATTTTGCTTTCCTAACAACCTTAATGTGGGTGAGCTAGTTATTTTGTGAAGGATAAATGGTACAAAATAATTTTAAAGGAGTTCCAGTAAGCTCAGCATTAAAGTTTTCCTTATATTTTAAGTAAATGCATATATAGCTTTGTCTGATATGAAGATTTTCCAGGATTTTTATGTAGACATTTGCTCGCATGCAAAAGTTGAAAAAGGGAAATTTGCATATGCCAACGGAGAATTTATTTATTATTTTTATAGAAATGGGAAGTTTTCCAGAATTATTGTGTATATGACTATAATAATATAACTAATTTATCTATTATTTGAATGATTTAATTTTATTGTGAAAACTGTTACTTCATCATGTAAATACAAATTTAATCAATATAAAACAAAGGAAAAAAATCCAACGTACAGTTGATAAGAAAAAGATAGAAAATTAAAATATTAAAGTAAATTATGGAATATAATATTTAAACATTAGACAATTTTTAAATGGAATAACATGGATACATTAAGGAAAAATGTTCAACCACTTAACTCTGAATTTCTATAGTTTTTTTAGTACATTGTTGACCAAACAACACCTAAAAGTGAAATTAAAATATTTTCACTTAGTTTATATAAATCTCATAAACCTCCTTCGAAATATTACTAAAAATGCAAGAGGAAGAAAACTTTGTTTTCTCATGTAGGCGGCCGAGCCGAAGGCAAAATGCCGAATTGGGCTTTCCTAATGCAGACCCCCAATAAATCCAACATCATCTATCCATCGCTCGTTGGCATCTTGCTATTTGTGACTGCGTTTGGATTTTGACCTACCAGTGATTCACTATGTTAATTTCTTATTATTCCCTTATACATTTTTCGAAGGAAATTATTCTTTGGAATAAGATGTATTATCTGCATAAAACTTATTTATTTTTCATTTTAGTCGTGTTAAAATAGATAAACAAAATAATACATTATTAGTCTTTTTAATTATAGGATAGAGAGAGAGTGGACGCCAATAATACATTATTTCTTAAAGGATGAAAAAAATCCACCTTTTTTTACATTTTTTTTAACCGGAGCTCGTTGACCATTAACTCGTCGAATTATGTTTATTTTTAAGCTAATCGCTAAACGATATGAGAGAAATATCCTCAACACAGCATAACCTCTAAAGCACCACTTGGTTGGTTCGCTAACATGTCTATTAAGCATTTGCTAAGTAATATCTTAGACATTATAAAAGAACTGTGAAGAAAACAAACATAATAAATCATAGCGAAATCGAATGGAATTAATTGAAATCAACGCATGTGATAACGTGGTTTAATGGCTTTCCTCGTCTCCGCCTCCATCTCTTTGTCTCATCGCATTCCCGATCATGAAACATGTTACGAGGCGAGAACACTCTAAATATGCACGCGCAATAATAAATCGCGAACGTGGAAAACAGGAACTTTCCAACAAGCTGCTGAACTGATCTTTTCTCTTCTTTTCAAAAATTAGCAGCTGTCACGACTAAAAAACATTTTTGATTGCTTCAAGCCTTCAACTAAACCTTTGATCGGTTCTTCTCCCCGCTTTGGAAGCCTCCCCTCGTTCAATCTCTGACGACTATTAACCGTGCGGAATCCTTTCGATTCGATGCCCAAATCTAACTCCGAATCCACGCAAGCACTTGGGATTGCAAACTGCAAGGACAAATTTTCTTCTTCTTTTTCGATCTCTGCACCGGAATATTTCTTGTGTCAGTCGGTGCTCGGCTAAATTTTTGTCCGCTGAAACTTGGATCTTGATTACTGGACACTGATCGAGTGGTGTGTTCAGAAGCTCGTGCATTTGATCCGGATAGAGTTCCGGTTCTTGTTTTTTTCCGTTCGATTTTGAAATCTTGACAACTGCTCGGCTCACAAGTTTGGTCACTTGTTGTTTTATCGCCGGGAAGAGAACAGATGGGTAAGTGCTTCAGCAAGCAGCAGCAGTAGCCAGGGGAAAGAGGGATGAATGGATACTCCAATCATGGGGAAAAGCCACCGGCGCCGGCTTCCCAACAGCAACAGTTCCAGAAAACACAGCAGCGTAGGCCTCATGTGGTTACTATGTTGCTCCTGAAGTTCTAAGGAGACAATATGGGAAAGAGGCAGATATTTGGAGTGCTGGCATCATTTTATATATTCTTCTAAGTGGTGTACCTCCTTTTTGGGCTGTGTACCTCCTTTTTGGGCTGGTAAGAATCAGACTTGATCTTCTGATGAGTTGCATGATATTATTGAATTCATGTGTCAATTAACGAATAAGCTATTTTACCTTGCTATTATTCTTTTCAGAAAATGAAAAAGAAATATTCAGTGCTATCTTGAAGGAAGAAATAGACTTCGAAAGTCCACCATGGCAAGCATACCAGAGAGTGCCAAAAATCTCATCAAGATGATGTTAACACGGGATCCAAAGAAAAGAATTACATCAGCTGAAGTTCTTGGTCTGTACCTTCATAAAAAAATGGCTTGTGTGTATTTTTTTGGCGAATTTGACAACTTCTATAGCTGAACAACTGAGCTTATTCCCATTATTATGAAAAATTAAAACATTGATGACTTCACAGAGCACCCATGGACTAAATAGGGGGGAACTGCATCTGATAAACCTTTAGACAATGCAGTTCTTTCTAGAATGAAGCAATTCAGAGCAATGAACAATCTTAAGAAGATGGCCCTTAAGGTAAGTTTTGTATGATGCATAAATTAGTTGTTAATTTGCATAGTGGAAATCCGATATGCTAATGAAATCTAATTTATCTTCAAGGTTATTGCAGAAAATCTTTCTGAAGAAGAGATCAAAGGTTTGAAGCAGATGTTCATGAATATGGACACTGACAATAGTGGCACAATCACATATGAGGAACTGAAGACAGGTTTGGCTCGACTTGGATCGAAGCTCTAAGAGGCTGAAGTAAAGCAGCTCATGGATGTTGTACGATAAGCTGACTAAAACAAAGTTTGCAACTGCTAGTTTCTATTCAGCTTCTTAAAACTTTATGCTTAAGCTTTTCCTTCTAGGATGACGTCGATGGAAATGGTAGTATTGACTATATTGAGTTTATCACTGCAACTATGCATCGTCACAAACTAGAAACGGATGATCATTTGTATCGAGCATTTCTCTACTTTGATAAAGATAATAGTGGGTGAGTGCTCTTTTTGTTCAATCAATTTGACTCTGACTTTTAGAAGATATATTTTCTGCTTCACATTCTTCTTTGCTGTCATATTTTCCAGCTTCATCACTAGAGATGAGTTAGAAATCGCCCTGGAAGAACAGAGAATTGGTGATGCAGCCACTATCAAGGAAATCATATCAGAAGTTGACACCGACAATGTAGGCTGGAGTTTGTTTTCTTGGAGATGTAGAAAGAGTTAAAAACTAAATTGTCTTACTATTTCCTTTTCCAAATGCAGGATGGAAGGATTAACTACGATGAATTCTGCTCGATGATGAGGAGCGGAATGCAGCAGCCAGTGAAATTGATGTAATTATGTCATATGCATGTCTGGCTCCTAGTTGAAGAGAGGTCATACAATTTGGTTTTCAAAGTTCTTACGCATCCTATGTGTTACGACCATTAGAAAACAAAAATTGCATTCGAATCACCATTAATTGTTATGAGATCTATGAAATTGCAAAATTCATTTCGCTTCCATTTTTTATACAAGGGTACAACTTCATTTGGCTCTCTTATGTTCTTGTTGTAGGATCGAAAGCACAAAGAGGGGAGGGGGGAGAGGGTGAATTGGTGTCTAAAAATTTAAAACCGAAAAAGACGTAGAAATAAATTTATAGCAAATGCGATCACAAGCAAATAAAGGATAGACAATAAAAGCAAGAGAGGAGCAAGAAAAGAGAAAGATGCGATATGTTGACGAAATTCGGCCCAACTCCTTGACCTACGTCCCCGCTCCGACTTCCCAACATTAAGACCGTCGGAGATTCACTAGTCTTCTCTTTTCTTGTAGGGAGAGAATAACTCTTTTTACACCACAATATCTTTTTCTTCGCTCAAGAGGTAAGGCACACCTCTTCTTACAAGGAGCACTCAAAACTATCTAAACAAGAATTCCTCAAATGCTCTCTTCTTACAAATAATATTCTCACTAAGAAACTAGAAGAGGGAATGGATGATTTGCAACTTTGGATCAAGAAAGATATTTTGGATTTGAAGGGAGCTCCAGAATGATTTACCTTGCTTTGATGATCTTCTTTCAATCTTTTGAATCCCTTTTATAGGCTTCTCTTGAAAATTTGGCCGTTGTAAAGTAATTCAAAAAGCTTGTGCTATCAGCTTTAAATTGGTCGACCGTTTTAATATCGGTCGTCCGTTTTGCACAGTAACTAGCCGTTATCCTGTCTGTCAAATTTTCAGCGGTCACCCATTACCAAATCGGTCATCCGTTTAATAAAAAATTATATCCATTATTTTGTCTTTTTTGTGCAGTTTACCGTTGATAGTAAGCCGTAGAAGAAATATAGCCGTTATTGCTTCCATAACGGTCGCCCGAAAGTGAATTGATCGACCGATGTTGAAGTCCAATCCATTATGTGATTAGCGGTCGATCAAGTCTTCCATTTCAGTCGTCCATTATCTTCATAATGATCGATCGATAGTAGATCGGTCGTCCGTTTTTAAAGGTTGATTCTTTCTGTGATTAACGGGCATTTCATCTTCCATTTTGATCGTCCACTATCTTCAATAATGGTCGACCGATAATAGATCGGTCGCCCGTTTTTAGAGGTTGATCATTTCTGTGATTAGCGGACGTTCCATTTTCCATTTCGATCATCCACTATCTTCAATAACGGTCGACCGATAATAGATCGGTCGTCCATTTTTATGGTTTGATCCTTTATGTGATTAGCGGACGTTCCAGCTTGTATTTTGATCGTCCATTGTCTTCAATAACGGTCGACTGGTTATAAATCGGTCACCCATTTTTTAGAGTTTCTTCCTTTCTGTGAGTAGCGGACGCTCCATCATCGATTTCGATCGTCCATTATCTACCATAACGGTCGATCGATATAGTATCGGCCGTCCATTTTTACAATAGAAAATACTTCAGCTATTTTTCTTCAAAAATTGTTAAACTTGTTCACACTATCACTTCAAACATAATTAGTACATCATCTTTCTTATTTGCTATCATCAAAATACATAGAATATGGTCTTGAGACCAACAATCTCCCCCTTTTTTATGATGGCAAACAAAGTGACGAGGAGGTAATTAAAATAGCAAATTATAAATTCCTCCCCCTAAATTCATGCTTGCTTTTAAAAATATTTTATTTACTCCCCCTTAATCAACACATAATTTCTTTTTGTAAGTGAATATCATATATAGTGAAAATAAATCATGACTCACAAATTTCCATATACAAGTAATATCATCATGACTCACAAATTTCCATATACAAGTAATATCACGTCACATCACATAAACAAGAAGTGAAATTCAATCCACATCACATAAACAAGAAGTGAAATAACAATGTCATACATAGTGATAAAGTCATAAATACATAGAGTCACATGCATTCATTCTCCCCCTTTTGACACCATCAAAAAGGAGGAAACAAAAAAGGTAACCAAAACAGACAAAAAACTAAACGTTCGGAGTGTCATCGGGTGGGGGCGCAATCTGCTCATAAGGAGAGGTGTCGAAATCCTGAGATCGGAAATATGCAAACATGCACTCATGTGTACGATGATGATCAAGCTCTAAACGCTCCATGTGAGTAGTCATATCATCTAATCGCCGATCTATGTCATTCATGCATGTCACCATCCCATCACACTCATCACATGTCGGTACTGTGCCCCAAACTCTCGTCGGCTCACGTGGAGGAGGTATGTATTATTCTCAAGAAGGTCCAGTATCTTCCACAGGAGCCTGCGTAGGAGTTTGCATAGGAACCTCAGTGCTTGCCTCATCATCGGAGTCCTGTAGGATCGAAAGCACCAAGAGGGGGGGTGAATTGGTGTATAAAAATTTAAAACCGAAAAAGATGTAGAAGTAAATTTAGAACGAATGCGATCACAAGCAAGTAAATGATAGGTAATAAAAGCACAAGAGAAGTAAGAGAAGAGAAAGACGCGATATGTTGACGAGGTTCGGTCCAACTCCTTGGCCTACGTCCCCGCTCCAACTTCTCAACCTTGAGACCGTCGGAGATTCACTATCCTTCTCTTTTCTTATAGGGAGATAATAATCATTTCTACACCACAATGCCTTCTTCTTCGCTCAAGAGGTAAGGCACACCTCTTCTTACAAGGAGCCCTCAAAACTATCTAAACAAGAATTTTCTCCAAGGCTCTTCTTCTTACAAATAATATTATCACTAAGAAACTAGAAGAGAGAAGGGATGATTTGCAATTTTGGCTCAAGAAAAATGTTTTAAATTTGAAGGGAGCTCTAGAATGATTTGCCTTGCTTGGATGATCTTCCTTCAATCTTTTGGATCCATTTTATAGGCTTCTCTTGAAAATTTGGCCGTTGTAAAGTAACTCAAAAAGTTTATGCTGTCAGCTTTGAATCGGTCGACCATTTTAGTATCGGTCGTCCGTTTTGCATAGAAACTAGTCGTTATTCTTTCTGTCGATTCTTTAGCGGTCGCCCATTATCAAATCGGTCGTCCATTTAATAAAAAATTATATCCATTATTTTGTCTTTTCTGTATAGTTTACCGTTAATAGTAAGCCGTAGAAGAATTATAGCCGTTCTTGCTTCCATAACGGTCGCCCGAAAGTGGATCGGTAGACCGATGCTAAAGTTCAGTCCATTCTGTGATTAGCAGTCGATCCAGTCTTCCATTTCGGTCGTCCATTATCTTCATAACGGTCGACCGATAATATATCGGTCGTCTGTTCTTAGAGGTTGATCCTTTCTGTGATTAGCGGATGTTCCTTCTTTCATTTCGGTCGTCCACTTTCTTCAATAACGGTCGATCGGTTATAAATCGTTCATCCGTTTTTCAGAGCTTGTTTCATTCTGTGATTAGCGGATGCTCTATCATCGATTTCGATCGTCCATTATCTATCATAACGGTCGACCGTTATAGTATCGGTCCCCCATTTTTACTGCAGAAAATACTTTAGCTATTTTTCTTCGAAAAATATTAAACATGTTCACATTATCACTTCAAGCATAATTAATACATCATCTTCCTTGTTTGCTATCATCAAAATACATAGAGTATGGTCTTGAGACCAACAAGTCCGAGTCATGAGTATCTTGAGTGAAAAAGACCCATTCATCATTAACAAGAACAAGACCCTTCCGCTTCAATGTGGCTTTTCCAATGATATCGGTTGGTCTCTTAGAAAGTGATGGCTCAAACTCAGGAATAGGAATGTGTTTATGATGAAAGATTCGAATGAGAAAAGAACCAAAGTGAAGAATCATATTATGAGATTTTCTGAAATTTATCCTCTTTTTGGTGAAGATAAAGTGATAAATCATATATGCGCCAAAATTAACAGGAGGAAAATCATGTCGAAGAAGACAATAAAGAAGACGTAAATCCTAGAAAGTCATATCAGTATAATGACCAGATCGAGAAAAGATGATATGACTAACGATATGGTGTGCAACAAAAAGTGGAGGAGACAACTTTTTTAGAAGACCCTTCATGGGAAAACTATGCACTTCACCACGAAAGACAACTTCAAGAGCTTCATTGATAAAGATGTCAGTAGGCCACCTATGAGATACAATGTTCAAGAGTCCTCGGTTGGAAATATCGAAAATCTCACAAATCAAGAAATCAGTAAGCTTAATGGTATGACCAATTATGTGAGATGTCACATTGGATTTAGATTCTGAAAATGACAAGTTTGCGTAAAAGAGTCTAACCAACTTAGGATAAATAGGCTCCTTAACATTAAGAAGAGGAATCCAACCTATGTCATCAAATAGATTATGAAGCATGTTCATATTAAGAGAATTCCAATCGACTTGCATGCCATGTGCTACTTCTCTGGAAGAATACAATATTTCAAAGGTAGATGCAATGGATGCGTTAGCAAAGAGAGAAGAATCGAATTCTTGAGAAGGTGTTGGTGGAGAGTCAGATGATGGATGAGAAGAAGACCTTGGTTCCTTCCTCTTGCGAGGACCAGCACACGTCTTCTTCCTTGGTGGCATTTGGACAAAATCAAATTCAGGAATAAAAGATGACACTCGACTAAAAACGGACTTGGAAAT
Source organism: Pontederia crassipes (assembly GCA_030549335.1). NCBI lineage: Eukaryota > Viridiplantae > Streptophyta > Magnoliopsida > Commelinales > Pontederiaceae > Pontederia > Pontederia crassipes. The sequence continues at coordinate 23,867,613 of CM060189.1, read as the reverse complement.
AGAGAAACGGTCGATCGATATGAGAAACGGTCGATTATTTTTTCCAGAACACAAAATATATCGTTTGTTCAAACGATGTTCCACTCGATTACAACATTCACAGGACAAGTTCACAGGACAAATTCTACACAGAATGGATCGTGATCAGGATTATGATTGAAGGAATTTGAGAGACAACCCAATATCAAATTCGAGCACCTGTCCATAACAATCGAAATTAGGTCTTGAATTCAAGATACGAATCTCAATTTCAGGAACTTATCAATGTTATCTGACTTTCACAACATACGGAATGGCCTATTGATTGTCCTTAGTCAACTTCGTCGGAGTTGAAATGACGGCTGCGACGACAACGGCGATTGCGGTGGCAGCGACAGTGGCGGCTGTTGTGACGGCGGCTTGAATCGGCGATGAAACGGCGGCGGTGACGGTGAGATATGATGCCGACTCCGACAGTGATGGCGGCGCCTGCTAGAACGGCGACGGCGGTGATTGCGTACGCTGGACGAAAAACTCAGTCGCCAACTACGACGGCGACAGCGGCGAAAGGTCTCGTCAATGAAGGAACTCACCGAGGAGATCTCCGATCGGCAAGAATCACCGGAGAAATCGCAAATCGGGCGGCGGTGGCGAAAATAGGTCGACCGATTTTCGATTTGGGAAAAAATTTTTATCGATTTGGTTTTTATATCGCGTTGAAAATGGTCGATCGATAATATATCGGGCGACCATTATCTCTTAAACATTATAGTTAATACTTTTGTTTTTATTGGTTGACCAAAATAGTTTCGGGCGACCGTTCTGGAAGTGAATTTTATGAAAATAAAATCGACCGTTTGCTAACTTAACGGTCGTCCGATCAGAGGAGTAACGGTCGACCGTTACTATAATGGTCGACCGATTTGAATATATGTGTTGTGCAACACAATTTGATGTTCAATTCGATTCACAAATGGTGCTTGCATAATCAAGTCACTTATGAGTTGAATTGATAGGCAATCATGTTCCTAACATTCCAAGTTTACGTCTAAGCATACAAAATCTCTCCTCACTTAGGGGTTTCGTAAATATATCCACAAGTTGAATTTCGGTACACACATGTCCAATAACAATGTCCTTGAGTGTCACATGTTCTCTAATGAAATGATAACGCAAATTAATATGTTTAGTTTTAGAATGTTGGATTGGATTTTTAGTCATTTCTATCGCACTTGTGTTATCGCAATTCATGGGTACACTTGAACAACTTATACCATAATTAAGTAGTTATTGTTTTACCCATAATATTTGTGCACAACAACTACCGGTTGCAATGTATTCGGCCTCAGTGGTAGAGAGTGCGATGGAGTTTTGCTTTTTGCTAGCCCAAGAGATGAGAGAGCTACCAAGAAATCAACACATCACACTAGTGCTTTTCTTATCAACTTTACATTCGGCAAAATCCACATCGGTATATGCATGTAAGTCAATGAACGAGTTCCTATCATATCAAATGCCTAGATCACAAGTATGCTTCAAATAACGTAATATTCTTTTAACAATAATTAAGTGAGATTCCTTAGGTGCGGATTGAAATCTTGCACACTTAAACATTATATCCGGCCTAGATGCCGTCAAATAAAGTAAACTACCAATCATACATCTATACTTCTTTTGATCAATAGATTTGTCTTTCTCGTATTTATCTATTTTCGTTATAGTGCTCATGAGAGTTGAACTTGGTTTGCATTCATCCATTTCAAATCTGTTTAACAACTCCCTTGTATACTTCTCTTGATTAAAAAATATTCCATTTTTATTTTGGTTGACTTGTAATCCTAAAAAGAATGTGAACTCTCCTACAAGACTCATCTCAAATTCTTTTTGCATAAGAGATTATTTTCAATCAAAAAAGTACTCAATCTTTCATACCACGCTCTAGGAACTTGTTTAAGTCCATAAAGGACTTTAGAAAGTTTAAATACATGATTAGAAAAATCTGGATTTTCAAAACCTTGAGGTTGCTCAACATAGACTTCCTCATTTATAAATCCATTTAGAAAAGCCGATTTTACATTCATTTGAAAAAAATTAAATTCTTTAAAATAAGCAAAAGCTAAGAGCATTCTAATAGTCTCAAGTCTAGCAACGGGAGCAAAAGTTTCTTCAAAATAAATTTCTTCTACTTGTGAATAATCTTTTGTCACAAGTCTTGCCTTATTTTTTATTATGATGTCATTTTCATCTAACTTATTTCTAAACACTCATTTTGTACCAATTATTGGATAGTCTTTTGACCTTTCTACTAGTTTCCAAAATTGATTCCTTTCAAAATTATTTAATTCTTCATATATAGCATTTATCCAATTTGAATCATTCAAAGCCTCATCAATGTTATTAGGTTTAAATTGAGCAAGAAATACCAAAAAATCACATAAATTTTTCAAAGAGTTTCTAGTCTTTATACATTCATTTATGTTACATATAACTTGATCCAGTGGATGTGATGATGCATGTTTTCAATTTCTTGGAATGATTTGATTATTCTCCACTTATGGTTCTTCCATTTGTTCCTCATTTGAGTTATCCATTCTATTTTTTTCCAATTCTTCATTTTGAATTTGTATGTCTTCAAGATGTCGTTCCACTTCAACTATTTCTTCATCATCATCATTCACTTGCTTGCTCATAAAAAAATAATTAGTTTCATTGAATTTAATATTAATAAATTATTCAACAACTAATGTTCTTTTGTTATATACTTTATATACTTTACTAGTAATAGAGTATCCAAGAAATACATCATCATCACATTTTGTATCAAATTTGTCTAATTTATCTTTAATATTCAAGATATAACATTTACAACCAAACACCTTGAAATATAAAATATTTGGTCTTTTTCCATATAAGATTTTAAAACATATTTTCTTTTCATGGGGTCAAAGTGAGACTCTATTTAAAACATAACATGATATGTTTATGGCTTCCGTCCAAAAATACTTGGATAAATTACTTTCATTTAAAATTGTCCTAGCCATTTCTTGAATAGTTATATTTTTTTCTTTCTACTACTCCATTTTGTTGAGGTATTCTAGGTGTGGAGAAATTATGTGTAATTCTATTTTCTTTACAAAATAACTCAAATTTGTAGTTTTCAAATTCACCTCCATGATCACTTCTAATTTTTGCAATTCTCAACTCAAGTTCATTTTGTACTCTTTTTGTAAATTTAGAAAACATGTTTATAGTTTCATCTTTACTTGTAAGAAAAATAGTCCAAGTAAAATGAGAGAAGTCATCAACAATTACAATACATATTTCTTTCCACCTAAACTTATAACATCAATAGGTCCAAATAAGTCAAAATGTAAAAGTTCTAACGACTTATGTGTACTAATAACATTCTTTAATTTGAAAGAGCTTTTGATTTGTTTACCTTTAAGACATGAATCACAAACATTATTTTTCTCAAATTTAATTTTAGGTAAACCTCTAACTAATTCATGACATGAAAGTTTGTTTAACAACTTAAAGTTTACATGTCCTAATCTTCTATACCAAATATTTATATCATCATGCATAACACTATGACATTTTTCACCTTTCAAATTTTTAAAGTCAATCTTGTATACATTATTATATCTAAAACACATATGTAGAACTTTTTTGCTTTCATCTAAAATCAAACATTTGTCCTTTTCGAAATTCACTAAGTAGTTCTTATCACACAATTGACTTATACTAATTAAGTTATGTTTTAAATTTTCAACTAGCCACACACTTTCTAGATATATTTTGTCATTCTTACCAACATTACCTATACCAATTATTCTACATTTGCTATTATATCCAAAGATGACTCTTCCTCCATTTTTCTTTTCAATGTAATGAAGTTTGATGGGTCACCCGTCATATGCCTTGAGCATCCACTATTCAAATACCATTTTCTTTCAATTTTCTTTGGAGCTCCCTACAAGAAAGACATTAAGATTCTCATCTTTTTGGTACTCAAACTTGCTTGGGTCCAATTTGGTTAGTGATGATCATTTTAGGAACCCAAATCTTCTTCATACCACTATTTAATCACATTCTAATTTTGCATTCATAAGAATAATATCCTTGATAACCACAATGAAAACAGGTAATATGTGATTTCATATGAAGATTTTGTGATGCTTTAACAAATAGAATCCTTTTATCCTTCTTAGTATCAAATGAGCTAAAACCAAGTCCATTTTTGTTGAAAGATCTTTTTTGTATTGATAGCATTACATCTAGCATTTTTCCACCATTTGTAAATTTTTTAAGCTTACTTTTTAAAATAATATTCTCATTTTTCAAAGTTTCAACACTACATGTTTATTTTTCATAAGATAATTTCAAAGTATTATTTTCCATTTTTAAAGTCTCAATCATAAATTCCAAACTAGAATTCTCATCACCTAATAAATTACAATTTTCACAAACTTTAGTATCATGTTTATTTTTCAGATTTTCAAATTCTATTTTCAAATTACCATGCTTCTTTTTAAAACATCTATATTTATCTATAAGAATTCTAAACTCATCATGCATATCAAAAAATTTGATATCACTAGATTCGGATAAGTTAGATAATACCTCATAGCTATTTGTCATTAGACATATGTAAGCTTCTTCATCATCACTTGAGGAGATATTTGAGTCATTTTCTTCATCTTCACTTCCATCCCACGTGGCTTGAAGGGCTTTTTTTTCTTCTTCAAATTTTCTCATTCTTTTTCCTTCTTAGTCAGATTTGGATACTCATTCTTATAATGTCCAACCTTCTTGCATTCAAAGCAAGTCACTTGATTTTTACTTGATGATCTCAAGGCACCTTTTTTATTTTACTTGACAAATATAAGATATTTGTCAAGTTTTTTAGCATACAAGGCTAGCTTATTCTCATCTAGATCTTCATCTTCATCACTTGTTTCACTTTCATCCATCTTTGTTTTCAACGCTAAGGTCTTCCTTTTGGAAATATTTGTTTATTCATCTTCCTTGACTCCAATCTCAAAAGTCAAAAGTGATCCTATGAGATCATCAAAATCTAGCTTGCTTAAGTCATTCTCTTCAATCATGGTTCGTTTTGTATGCCACTTGGAGGAGAGGTACCTGAGAAATTTCTTCACCTTTTGAGAATTAGTTTGCGGCTCGCCCAAAGAGGCTAAGCCATTCACAATATCATTAAAACACGCCATCATTTCATTTATAGACTCATTTTCATGCATCTTAAAAGAGTCATATTGATGATTCAAAATATTAAGTCTAGACTCCTTAACTTTATCGGTACCTTCATGTGTAATGATAAGTTTTTTCCAAATCTCATAAGTACTTTGGCAATTTGAAACACGATTAAATTTCGTTGTATCTAAAGCACAAAAAAGATGATTTTTTGGCTTTCCAATCTAATTTCACAAGTAACCTTTCACCTTTGGTGTATTCCAAAGGTGACTTTCCATGCAAATCAAAATTATTTTCAATTATATCCCAAATATCAATATTAATAAAGCATACATAAGCTTGCATTCTAATTTTCCAATAGGCAAAATTTGAAGCATTAAAAAGTGGAGGACGATTTGTGAATTGACCTTCATTCAAGGTAAAATCATTTGATGCCATAGCTCAAAAGATGTTTAAATCTTTAAAACACGAGCAACAAGGCTCTGATGCCAATTGTAGGATCAAAAGTACCAAGAGAGGGGGTGAATTGGTGTATAAAAATTTAAAATAAAAAAAGACGTAGAAGTAAATTTATAGCAAATGCGATCACAAGAAAATAAAGGATAGGCAATAAAAATAAGAGAGGAGCAAGAAAGGAGAAAGACGTGATATGTTGACGAGGTTCAGCTCAACTCCTTGGCCTACGTCCCTGTTCCGACTTCCCAACCTTGAGACCATCGGAGATTCACTAGCATTTTCTTTTCTTGTAGGGAGAGAATAACCCTTTCTACACCACAATACCTTCTTCGCTCAAGAGGTAAGACACACCTCTTCTTATAATGATCACTCAAAACTATCTAAACAAGAATTTCCTCCGAGGCTCTCTTCTTACAAATAATATTCTCACTAAGAAACTAAAAAAGGGAAGGAATGATTTACAACTTTGGCTCAAGAAAGATATTTTGGATTTGAAGGGAGCTACAGAATGATTTGCCTTGCTTGGATGATCTTCCTTCAATCTTTTGGATATCTTTTATAAGCTTCTCTTGAAAATTTAGCCATTGTAAATTAATTCAAAAAGCTTGTGCTGTCAGCTTTAAATCGGTCGACCGTTTTAATATCGGTCATCCGTTTTGCACAATAACTAACCATTATCCTGTTTGTCGAATCTTTAGCGGTCATCCATTACCAAATTGGTCGTCCATTTAATAAAAAATTATATTTATTATTTTGTCTTTTCTGTGTAGTTTACCGTTGATAGTAAGCCGTAGAAGAATTATAGCCGTTCTTGCTTGCATAACGGTCACCCGAAAGTGAATCGGTCAACCGATGTTGAAGTCCAATCCATTCTGTGATTAGCGATCGATCCAGTCTTCCATTTTGGTCGTCCATTATCTTCATAATGGTCGACCGATAGTAGATCGGCCGCCCGTTTTTAAAGGTTGATCCTTTCTGTGATTAGCGGACGTTTCATCTTCCATTTCGGTCGTCCATTATTTTCAATAATGATCGACCGATAATAGATCGGTCGCCCATTTTTAGAAGTTGATCCTTTCTGTAATTAGCGGACGTTCCATCTTCCATTTCGGTCATTCACTGTCTTCAATAACGGTCGACCGATAATAGATCGGTCGTCCGTTTTTATGGTTTGATCCTTTCTGTGATTAGCGGACGTTCCAGTTTGCATTTCGATCGTCCATTGTCTTCAATAACGATCGACCGATTATAAATCGATCGCCCATTTTTTAGAGTTTCTTCCTTTCTGTGATTAGCGGACGTTCCATCATCATAACGGTCGACCGATATAGTATCGGTCGCCCATTTTTACAACAAAAAACACTTCGACTATTTTTCTTCGAAAATTGTTAAACATGTTCACACTATCACTTCAAACATAATTAGTACATTATCTTCCTTGTTTACTATCATCAAAATGCATAGAATATGATCTTGAGACCAACACTTGTCACTATGTTAAGTGCTGGAACTGGGTACGTGCTTTGCATAGGGAAAGTGGGAATAGATTTTGATCTTTGCTGGTTCAAACCATTTGAACCATGCCTTCTCATAAAGTGTTTCTTTTAAAAGAACAGGTTGGTCGATATATTTCTTGATTAACCAACAAATGATGAGATTATCCAACAAATGATTAACCAACTCTAAGAAATATGATTTCTTTATGAAAAAACAACAATTTTTCTCCCCCAAATGATGAGATTATCTTTGCACGTAACTCAAAATACATAAAATATTTTTTGCCTTTAGTTATTATTTTTACATAATCAAACATATGAAACAATATTTTAAAAAGAATATGTTTCTCAAAAATTATTTTCTCCAAACAAAAGTGTTATTGTTGTGGGGAACACTTTTCTTCATAAGTTATTTTAACATAGATATAAATCATACCCCTTTGAAAAATTTTCGATGTTCAGAGTTTATCCTAGGCTTATGAATTGTGCTAATTAACGTTCATTTGACTTTTTTTAATATTGTAATTGCTGAAAAAGAAAACAAGGAAGTGGGTATACATGCAAATCTCTCATTCGTTCTCCAAACTCACTAAGGATTGTTCAACACTCTCTATAATGTAACGCTTTTGTATATTTTGATGATACAAACTTCGAAAAACTAAAGTTATATGAAAAAGATTAAATAGAAATGGACAACTTTATGAACTATAGTTTGATTGAATAATTGACTATAATCTCATTATATTTTGGATAAATGATGAATATCAAAGTTGTAGAGAATTCTACTAGCTTTCCATAGAATTTAAGATTATCTAATTTGGATAATCATGAAGAAAGTTATGATCAAAATAGTGCAGGGCGATCAACCTATCGATCGAAGCAATGAAGGCCTGTCAAGGCACCGGTCGATCGACCGATCAGCTCAACGGACGAAAATTAAAATATCGAGACTATACCAATCGATAGACCGATTGATAATCCGATCGATCGATCAAGCGTTGAGACTGAAGAAATTGTGCAACAGTCATATAGACCGGTCCATTAGTGCGGTCGACCGGTCCCCGGCTGTAATGAACATTATTGGGTAGTTTTGAATGAAAAAATTATGAAAAAATTTCTGGACTAAACTTTTGCATACATAAGCATGTAAAAGTAGTGTCAAAGCTAGAAGAATATCATTGAAGACACCCATCCTAGCATTGAAGAAAAACTTCAAGTTATAAAAAGAATATCATTCTCTTGAAGTTATTATTTTTATTTCTCTTCTTTCTCTCTTCTCTTCTTGTGAGCGTGATATTGTAAAAGAGAAATAATTGTTCAGAAAAATTAATAGAGCGGTTCCATATCTTACCTCTTGAGCGAGAGAAAAGATAAATTTTCTAGAAGGAGCGATGTGCCTTATCTCTCGAAGCGGAGAAAATGTGATTGATGTAAAGGGCCTTGCCCCATTTGAAACTAAGGAAGAGTTTAGTCGAATCTCTGACGATCTCGAGGTTAAAAAGTCGGAGCGGGATGTAGGTCAAGGTGTGGTCAAACCTCGTCAACAATCACCGTGTTATTTGTGTTTGTATTCTCTCTCCCTCTCATTCTCATATTATGTTTGTGATATTATTTGATTTTCATTGATTTAAAGTTTGACAAATCGATTTTAAATTTTCACGATGATTTTTGTAAAATTGATATTTCCGAATTAAACACCAATTCAACCCCCCCCCCCCCCCCCCCCCCCGGTGCATTGGGATTCTACAGTAAGTACCTCCTCATATGATAGAATATATCTCAGAGATGTTACGAAACAATTTTTACATGGAAATAATTTTTACCAAAATAAAAATTGACTGGTCATTGATTAAAATAATATATAATTATAAAATGGTGCAAAAATTTGGATTAATTTTGAATGAATCTTAAATGACATAACTAAAATAAAACTCAAGGAAAGATAAAAAGTATAATAGCTCAGTTTGTTGTCTGCACCACTATTATTTGTGACATTGAATACATATGATAGATAATCTTTGCATAAACTTTGACGTTCAATATAGAATAATCATGCGAAATAAAATAATAGACAATAATATTTGAGAATAGGTGCATCATAATCAATAGACATAAAATGAATCATAATATAAGAAGTGTAATAAAAAGAGACATTAAAATCATGAGCATGTAGCATAAAAGCATGACAGACTATAAGAGCACAAAGATCAATTGGGACACTATCTGTCATCAACGATTAATCACCATTATAGAATTATCTTTTAATGTCATAAATAGTATGATCGTTGCATATATATATATATATATAATGCAATGTGATAATTAATATGCCTTATGTAGGATTCTAACACATGATTAATGACTTTTATTGCAAACTTTAAAATACATTATTACAAAACTTGACACTAGTTCCATTCTTAAATGTTATTCTTAAGAAACTATTTAAAGACTTTATTGATTATTTAAAATAATTAACTGCTATTGATGTTTTTTCAAAAGAAATAATATGTCAATCAAATTGATTTAACTGATCAAATACATCAATGAATATCGAACAACCGAATCCTAATAGAAATCCTAGTAAATATCCTCGAACTAGCATCAATAAAAAATTGATATCAATTCATTTAAGGGTGGTCCTGATATGCAAACACAAATATAATAATATTTTATTGATACACAAGTTGAAATAAGAAAAGTTGATATTAAGTCAAGTCTTACGAATGTATTCTTTCGTTGTCTAAAAGATAAGAACATAAAAAAACTTTCAACCACAATGATTGAAATTATTTTCATCGTATTTGCAATATTTTCATCTAAAGATATGTAACATTCTATATTTGGAATTTTTTTATTTCATAAGAAAAATGGACATTTTAGATCAAATACAACAACTATAAATAATTTTTAAAATTGGAAAAGTTGAAAGATGATAAAAAAAGTTGAGTATCTTATACTATACAAAAAAAAAATCTCGCTCCTCCCTTTCTTATAGAATGTTGAAAAAAGTTAGATGAATTTAATGATGATAATTTTTGCATATTTAGAAATAATTTTTATATTGGAATATACATTTCAAAAGATTAAGAAAAAATTTGTTTAAAACTTAAAATGATGAAGTTAAATAGTGTGCATTTCAAAAATATTCTTTCCTATATCTTAGAAAAAAATAAAAAATAATTCTCTACAACATGATTTAAGTTATTACATCATGATTGAAATATTCTCCATTAAAAAATATTTTCTCAAACCACCCCTAAACTATCACAATTTTTCAGATCTAACCATAAACTATGAATTTCATTTTTTTGGGTTCTTAAACTATCATGATTTTTTCAATTTGATTCTTTCATCCAATTCCATCATTTTCTCGGTTATATTTGATTTTTCACATTTGTGAAAAGACCATTATACCCTTATTGCAAGTGGTACTCTATTTTTCTTAAAATAATATGTAATGAAAAATAATTTTTAAAAAAACTATGGCTAGGGAGGGGGCTCCTCTCTGTGTCGCCGGAGCGAAAGGGGGATGGGGGCTCCCCCCACAAGGGGGTCGGCGCCCCCCTGAATGAGCTCGCCAGTCGGCGAGCCCTACGGGGGGCGACAACCTTGCCATCATTTTTTTCTTTTTTTATTGTATTTTAATAAAAAATAGACTAACACTTGCAGCAAGTGTATAATGGACTTTTCACAAATGCGAAAAATCAAAGATAATCGAGAAGTTGACGGAATTGGATGAAAAGATCAAATTGGAAAAATCGTGATAGTTTAAGGATCCAAAAAATGAAGTTCGTAGTTTGGAGTTAAATCTAAAAAATCGTGATAGTTTAGGGGTGGTTTGAAGAAATAACCCAAAAAATTAACGTTCAATCTTTCATGTTTTTTTATCTCATAAATAAAATGGATCTTTTAAATCACATGAGTTCATTATAGACAATTTGTAAATTCAAAAAAAATGTGAAAGAAAGAAAACTTGTGCTTTTTTAAGCTATAAAATACTCTCATTGAAATATGAAAAAACCTAGATAAATTTAATGGATCAATCTTCATGCATTAATAATATGTAGGATTGAAAAGTACCAAGAGGGGGGGAGTGAATTAATGTATTTAAAAATCGTAACTTAAAATTTCTTTTAAAAATGTTTTAGAAAAGCGATGCAAAAACTCGTGTGCAAATAGTAAAGAAAAAGTAAGAAGGTGCACACACAATGAGACGAAATGTGTTAATGAGGTTCAGTTCAACTTCTTGGTCTACATTTTCGATCCGACTCCTAGACCTCGAAATCGTCAGAGAGAATAATTCTTTTTATATCACATATGTTCTTCTTTGCTCAAAAGGCAAGGCACACATTTTCTTATGATGAGCTCTTAAATTCACTCAATGAGTACTCAAGGATTTTCTCTAACTCACTCTTCTTACAACAAATGCTCAATATATGAAAACTAACAAAAGGAAGAGATGATTTGCAAAGTAGGTTTTTGAGTATGCTATGGACTTGAAAGAAGCTTTAGAATGATTTCTTCCTTTATAGGGTTTTCAAGTCATTATAGTCGCTAGAAGTTTTTTTTCTAGAACTTCCAACGTAAAAACTAGCCATTACTATACTGGCAATGTGAGACCGATCGATCAGTGACGTTCTCGATCGATTGATCAATATGATTGTTGTAGAGTTTCACATGGCTGGTGGAGTTTTTGTTCTAGCGGGTCGGGCGACTAAGTTTTTGTTATGGCGGGTCGACCAGTCACCCGACCAGCAAAGCTACTAATGTCGCGTGACTGAGGGTTCAATCGATTGGTGTTGAAGTCATCACGATCGTCTTAGCCACTGATAATAATCGATTGATATATCGGTTGATCACTAGCTGATCACTATAGTTTTTTATCTCATTTTAGATGTATTTCACCCCTAACGAGCCCCTAAATTACCCAACTTTTGGTCAATTATATTTGGAATGCATGGATTGTGATAATTAGTTGATCTTATTCATTTTATACTTAATTCCATGTGCTTAGAGGTTCTGAATTGCTAAAATCCATAAATATTTCAATTATATGCCAAGTTATCATTTTTAGGACAAGTTATCACTCTAATATGTCAAGTTATCATTATTTTGAATGAGCTGATTTTCAGTGATTTTCTTGTCATAAATCTATTACTATCATGAATGAATCATATTTGGATGATCATATTTCAACTTGTGCAAAATTATTAATCAATTTGAACAAGTTATCATTTTCCAATGCCAAGTTATCGTTAAAGGGCAAAATTGTCATTTCAGTATGCAAAGCTATCAAATCTATCCAAATGCATTAAACAATCATTATATTATTGTCCTAACTCATTGTTGTTCAAATTTGATCACATTTGGATAATCACAACCAAAGTTATGACAAATTATCATTTTTAAGGCATTAAGTTATCATTTTTGGCACTCAAGTTATCATTCCTATGAAATCTTATCCACATTTGATTTCTGACCTCATTCACTTGCCATTCTAATCCCTTTGATGCCTTCAATACTCTGAACCACTCATATTTGGACAATTTTCATGATATATGCAAAGTTATCATTCTGGGCAATAAGTTTTTATTAAACAAATAAAGTTTTCATTCCTACACAACACTAAATCATTTTTTATGTTTGAGCTGATGTTTATCATTGTCTTAATACTTATCTGTTAAAATTCCATTCAAGGACTTTGATGTTTGATGTTCTATCTCTTCTAGCAGGAAAAATAAATTGCAAAAAGCTAGAAAAAGATTGGGGACCACTCCAAAAAGCTGCTGATTTCTGCAGTTGGAATTTCAGGACTGGACAGGTGGCTTTCATCCAAGGCTATAGAATATTCTGATGGGGATCAAAGGGTGGAGATGACACATATATAAGCTGGAATTTTTTTGGAGGCAAAGGGGGCTGGCCAGATTGCAAGGGTTTTGGAGCTGAGGGGCAACTGCTGCAATTCCTGTCGACAAGCTTCAATCCAAGATGATTTCCTTCTGTTTTTTACTTTATTTTATATCAAACTTTGTAATTATGAGGATCTAAACTTCATGTCTCCTAGGATAGGGTAGTAGTCTAGGTTAATTGTGGATGGATTAGACAAGTCTGAATTCCTGCATTGTTATCAATCTTGATTTCTGATTTTTGTATTGATATGAATATGTTCTTGTCATTGTTAGATTCTATTTGTATCTACAACTGTGACATTTGATCTAATCTTTGTTCAGAAATGAATGAGAACCAATGTCAAGTCTCTGGGTTCCATTTTAATTGAAAATATGATTTCTGTTTTCCTGAATTCTGAATTTCCTGATTTCTGATTTTTAGAACTATTTGAATATGTTTGTCATTTGGGGAACTTGATTAATTGAGCAACTGAGAGGTTGATTATTAGTCACAATCTTGTTCAGAAATGAATTAAGATACTTTGATATTTTCATGAATCAAATCTGAAATTTCCATTGGTTTTCCCTGATTTTGATGTGTTGCTGATTTCTATTTTCTTGAATTTAGGGGAAATCTGATTATCATTGTTAAACCATATTTTATTCTATCACTGAGAGGTGGTCTTGTGGCCTTCCTTGAGATTTAGAGATGAACCAAGGAGCAATGACAGTAATTGAATCCCAATCTATGATTATATGCCTTTTATTTCCAATTAATCAATGTTAAGTGTGGACTTCATTTTCAATTGCAATCGAGAGGTTGAATTAAGATTCTCTTGTAGTTTAGAGATAAACCAAGGAACACTAGCACTATTATTGGATTGGTTTCATTCCTGCCTAGTTAATTGAAGTGATTTTCTTATTTTGTGACTATACTTAGAAGTTATCACTTCAGATTTTATTGAATTGTCAAAAATCAGTAAGGAACTTGAATTGAACTTAATGATAACTTGATTTTCAGTGAGGATTCTCTTCTAATTCAACTTGACTAACAATTATATGACAATATATTGATTAGTTGTGATCTAATTGAGCTGTGAGAATAGCCATACATAAGGTTGAATCAGATTTGACTAAAAAGTGATAACTTGTTCCATTTCATCCATAATTAAGTTAGATGAAACCCAATTCCTAGAAGAACCTTCCTCATTGATAGTTAAATCATTTTAGCCTCTAGATTAGCATTTGTAATTCAGTTTAGTTAACTTTTCAGAAATCCAAAAATAGTTATCATTTTGCCTTCCTTAAAAATCTATTTTCACTTCCACTTAAATTTCTGTTTTTACCACTTTAAATAGGATTAGTATAAATTGTTTCTAGGGAGTTTAGAACTTCAAATCACTGTGGATACGACATTTAGGATTACTACAATTGACATGTGCATTGCAGTAGAGAGTGAGTAAAGGAGTTAAACCAAAAATTAAAAAAATTGAATTTTGACCCCAAAATCAGCAAGTTATCACTACACTCCTAAATTTCACTATCATCGGTCGACTAATATTACTTGAGTTCTCATACGACAAAGCTATTGATCATGCTCGGTTGATATAACAGTCGACCAATATTACTTAAGTTCTCGGCCGATTGAAGTGTCAATTGATCGGTCATGTGGTCAGTCCCACTTTTGCAAAGCTCTTCAAGATATCTTTCGACCAACTAAGCAACCACTTTGACGGCTTACAATATGAAATTTTGTTTCTCCTATTTTGATTTCGTGAGTCCTTTAAAATTTTTACTTTTGTTAATCTTTATCACGTATTGCCACCACTCAAGTATAAATTAGCAAATTTTATGTCTAATTTTATTTGTTATCATCAAAATATGGAGACGAAATGTAAAATTCAAACATAACTGATTTGAGCATTATACATTTAAACAAATTAAGAACATAATTCGTTTAAAAGCGTATCAATTAAATGGTTTGCATTTCAACCATAATAATTTTAATTTTTTATCATGAAAATATTCTAAGATGAAACATTCTATTTTCATATTTTTATTTCATAAACAAATAGACCTTATAAATCAAATGCACCTAATATATATAGCTTTAAATATCAGTTAGAAATGAAAGATGATGAAATTTGACAATTTCTTGTCTACATAGAAAGAAATTATCACCTCCCTTCATTACATATTTACAATAGAATACACTTTTATCTAAATAAGTTAAGAAGTAAAAAGTGTTTGTAACTGAAAAAAAAGTTTTTAAAAATTCGATTGGAATAATTAAATGACTTGTATTTATGTGCTTTTCAATAGAATGATGAAACTAAAATGGCTGCGCTTTGTTGCATGCGCTATTGTTTAAAACTTTTGTCCACCAGATGAGTACTTCTGACACCCAACCATGTTCAACTCGAAGGTGGATCGAAGGAGAGAGAAAGTGAGATGAGGTGTGGATGAATCGATCGGTGTAAATGGAAAACAAACTAGCAAATTGTTTAATTTTTATGAATTGTTAGATTATTGAATTATTACACTAATGAAGTAATATTAGATAATGTTCTATAAAATGCTTATTGTACCTCATCATGAATGCAAAAAGGAATCATTTTAAGAAAATAATAAGAAGGTATGATTGGTGATAATAAAGTTTGCATTATAATTGATGAAAGCCAAGATAAGTCTAAAAAAATGCAGATATCTATTATTCTAAAATTTGTTGATCAAAATTAATGTAAAGAATTTTTTATCTTGTTCAAGCTAAAAATATCATTGCATTGATATTAATTCTTTGCCACAACACAATCTTCATGTTCAAAATAAAATTATGATAATGCAAATAATGTGACAGGAGAAGAAAATGGATTATAAGACTTAATTCTAGACATACTTTTGCTTATTATAGTTGTGTTGAGCTACTTAGTATGAATTGGTATATAAAGAATATATCTCAAACTTACAATTTAAATGATAACACAAAAGCAATCATGTAAGTAATAACAATAAGTGGAATGTTAATAAGTAAACTAATAGATAGGAGAAGATAAAGCAAACTCAAGCTGAGTTAGAGTTGTATCTCATAACAAACACAATGATAAAATTTAACTTTAATTTTGATTGCGTCTCATTTTCTAACTTCTTGATTTAACCTTTTTTTTTCATTCCACTTGGAGAAGAAAAGTCTTTTATACAATTTTTTTCGCTTTCCAAGTCGGTTGATGGATGGTATGCTCAATGCCAAAACATATCTTTTTCATATTCAAACATCAAAATTTTTTGTTCGAACCAATTCTCACGAAGACAATATCATATCATCATAAAGTCAAATAGCTAAACATATATTCGATGCATATGACTATATATATATCAAATTCAACCTCATTTAATAATTTAAAATTTTGAAGTTTTTATTATCAAAATAAAAATATTATCTCATAAAGCTTATGGTTCAATGAGTTCCTATTTTGAAACATATAATACATATACATTATTTTAAGTTAAATTCAATTGTCAACATAGTTTATATATCAAATAAGTGCAGTGATCAACATAGTGAGATTCAAATTGAAAAAAAGAACTACATCAAAATTATACTTTGCAAAAACAATTAGACACTCAGATGGAGTCATGTTTTAATATCATATTCAAGATTAATTAATTTCTTAGTGCAACATATGAGTTGTTGAATACCATTGATGATACTTCCACTTCAACTTGATGTAAAGATGAAAACTTAGGCCCCATTTGGATGCTTCTATATCCAGTGGTAAAGGCCCATTCCACCGGTTTAAAAACTCTCACCGAAAAATAATCAAAATGGACGTTTGGGAGTTAAAGATGATGACATCTAAACTACATGTAATTGATTAAAATCAACGAAAATAACACTTAAGTCGAGGCTCCATTTTTTTTTCTTTCTTGCTATCCATTAGTATTCATCCTACTACTAATTACTGGTTACTCTCAACTTGCTGTTATTTTTGTTTTCTCTGTTCCATTTCTCAAGTCAGGCCTCATTTTTTTTCCATATGACATTTGTTGTGTGTGTTTTACAACTTCTTCCTGCTTTTAGTGTCCAATCTTCTGTTGGGAGAGGGGGGGGGGGGGGGGGGGGTTGGTTGTAGAATTTAGTATTTAGAAGAGGGATCGAGTTTATTATAAGAGATGGTGTTAAGATTAAAATCTTAATGACTTCTTCTACGAAGGAAGAAGACGAATAGAGAGCAATGAGCTTTACAACAGCGACTGGGGCGGAGAAGGAGGAGGATGTCGGGGCCATGGTGGAGATCCATCTGCCAACTGAGGTGGATATGGAGATGCTATCTCTGATATCTCGATGACGATGTACTAGTAGTGGTGCTGAAGACACGACTCCAGGAGAAGCTACTTGTATAATAACCCTTTCTCCCTCCATCTTTTGTTCATCCATAGTTGTCTCTCTATCAGCAACCACAAGGTTCACTACCCTCCAGACCACGGTTGCGGGTGCAATTGAAGAGGTGGAAGGACGAATGAATAAAAAACAACATTTTCCTTTTATTTCCAAACACAAAGGTAATAAAACTAAGGAAAAATTTCTTAAAAATTGAAAAGTGCATTCCAATAGAAATTTTAAAATTTTGAAAAATTTTCTTTCAATGCCAAATGGGCCCTTAGTATGCAAGATGTCAACTTTTTGAGTTTGTGTTAACTTACATCTTACTAAAAATTATTGCAATATTTGACTATAATTCCAATGTCTACAAAATTGCACAATTTTTTTTATGCAATGAGTTTTTTTCATCTACAAAATTAAACATTCAGAAAAAAAAGTTAATTACTTAGATGAAAATATTCATTATAAGAGATGGTGGTAAGATTAAAATCTTAATGACTTCTTCTATGAAGGAAGAAGACGAATAGAGAGCAATGAGCTTTACAATAGCGACTGGGGCGAAGAAGGAGGAGGGTGCCAGGGCCATGGTGGAGATCCATCTGCCAATCGCAATGGATAGGGAGATGCTAAACAAGTGGTCATTTTTCATGCTTAGCGCAAGGCGTTTCTCCGATGTCTCGACGACGCTCTACTAGTAATGGTGCTGAAGACGCGACTCCAGAGAAGCTACTTTGTATAATAACCCCTTCTCCTTCCATGTCCTATTCATTCATAGCTATCTCTCTATCAGCAACCACAGGGTTCACTACCCTCCATACCACGAATGCGGGTGCGATTGAAGAGGTGGAACGACGAATGAATAAAAACCAATGTTTTCCTTTTATTTCCAAACACAAATGAAATAAAACTAAGGACAAATTTCTTAAAAATTGAAAAGTGCATTCCAATAAAAAATTTAAAATTTTGAAAATTTTTCTTTCACTGCCAAACGGGCCCTTAGTATGCAAGATGTCAACTTTTTGAGTTTGTATTTACTTACATCTTACTAAAAATTATTGCAATATTTGACTATAATGCCAATGTCTACAAAATTGCACAAATTTTTTTCATCTACAAAATTAAACATTCAGGAAAAAAGTTAATTACTTAGATGAAAATATTTTGTGAAAGATCCAACATATTTATTTCATATTTAAACAACTTATGGTCTAAGAAAAAAAGAAATAATATCAACAAGATGATATAAGAGTAAAAGATTATCTAAAATTAATATTTTCAATGTTGCACTCGATTCTCATTTGCAGGAATTGACAATCAACATTGGCAAAAATTTTAACAATTAATTAACTCTTGGTCCAAAGAATATTCTTCATCATTGAGAACTAATGATACTTGTTAATGGAGTACATAAAATTTTATCATAATATTTTTTAACATGAGATGGCACAGTTGAATGTCCAAATCTTGCATTTTGATCATGTCACATATTTCTGTCTTTGAAGAATTACCAGATATATTTAATCTTAACTAATGGTTGGCAGAAATAGAAAATTACAAATTTATCTTCTTATATACAAAAAATAATAACTTCTATTCTAGCTCTTCTAATTTTAATTCTAACACTTTCAATTTCTGAAGCTACAATCTATATTTAATCTTAGTTAATGGTTGATTAAAATAAGATAATCACAAATTTATCTTCTTATATATAAAAAATAATAACTTTTATTCCAACTCTTTTATTTTTAATTCTAACTCTTTTACTATCTACCGCTACAATCTATATTTAATCTCAATTAATGGTTGATAGATATAAAAAAATCACTTAAATAATAATAATAATAATAATAATAATAATAATAATAATAATAATAATAATAATAATAATAATAATAATAATAACTTTTATTCTAACTCTTCTAGTTTTACTTCTAACTCATTTAATTTCTAGCGCTACAATAAAAACATCCTTTCAAACCATGAAGATAATTATAAATAAATTTTGTGATACAATTGAAGATGACTATTCTACCTTCTAATTCTAATTCTTCCAATTTCTACATATTATTTAACAATGAAGATTATTAAAATAAGTTTCGTAATATTTTTTTCATTGCTTATTAATTTATATTGAAAAGAAAATTATGGAAAAAATACTCTTAAATTTCTTATAAAATATTTTTTAAAATTTAAAAGAGCAACTATTTCTTTTCTGATGCGACATTTTTGTATCCTAAAAATTGTTATTAATTAATGTTTTCTTTCTATTTTTGGGGGACATTTCTAATTCGTATTTTTTTTTCTCTGAATTATTAACTCGTCCAGCATATGTGTTTAAAGCCCAAAATGATTAGAGGCCCATTCGGTAAACCTATATAGCCTTTCGTTTCTACCGTCATGATCACAAAAACCCTAACCCTACTTGAGCTTTCTGCAATTCCTCGTTCCGGGGCCAACTAGACGGCGGCGGCAACGTCAACGGCAACCGCAACGTCAGCGGCATAGTTTTGAGCGGCTAATTGTGACGGCGACAATGGAGGCGGCAAAGGAAACGCAGAAGCTCGGCAAGACCGTGAAGGACGTCTCACCACACGACTTCGTGAAGGCTTACTCCGCTCACCTGAAGAGATCCGGAAAGGTTCGAACCAAAAGGCGCTTCTTTTCGTCTTATCTTTGAATCTGCGTTCCTGTTAAACATCGTTCTTCGATGCGATAATACGTGATGGAGTATAGTGCCATTAATGGGTGTATCCCTTTCATTTAAGGACAATGGCGATATTTTTAACTTTGCCAGCAAAATTTAATTTTGTTATATTTTAGTTCTCTAGATAATTCAAAATGAATGTGTTTGCCTGTTTCCTTTTGTTTTCCTTATTTAATTGCAAACTCAAATATAAATGACGCATTTCGATCCATGCTTAGTTAGATATGCTTTCGATGATTTATTCTATATCTTTCCGTGGACGTAAGAAAGTAGTTATACTTCTATGTGTCTCAAGTATGAATGAAGTGTAATGCGTTGATATATGATAGTATATTAAGGTTTAGAGCTTTATTTATTATCAATATTTAACTGAACTATACGTATGTGTTCCTTATTTGAAAAATACATGGTACGCTTGATTTATCTTGTTGATGGATAGGAATTACATTTTTCTTGAACCTGTGGTTTTCGATTACTTTTCAAGGAGTTAGCGTTCTTAGGTCCATGTGAGAAAAAAAACTTAAATCTTAATCTGTCAAAATACTAAAATAATCAATAAATAAAGGATGCTTTTTATTTGAGTTTTCTGTTTATCTTTTTATCCGCATTACACATTTCATAATTTGTGCTTGGATTCTGACCTCACGTCCGTCTCACTGAACAGATAGAACTTCCCGAATGGACAGACCTTGTTAAGACTGCCAAGTTCAAGGAACTTGCACCCTATGATCCCGACTGGTATTTTATCAGGGCTGGTAAGATTGCTAAAGTAAACTTTCATTGGTTAGTGAAAATGTCTTTATTCATGTATTTATTATGTCTTTGCGATAATTTCTTTGGATCTTATGTTAATGTCTCAACTTTGTAGCTTCGATGGCCCGGAAGATCTATTTAAGGCAGGGCCTTGGAGTTGGTGGTTTCCGCAAAATTTATGGAGGTCGCCAGAGGAATGGATCTAGACCACCTCACTTCTGCAAAAGCAGTGGTGCTGTTGCTCGTCACATTCTGCAACAGCTACAAAATATGAATATTATCGAACTTGACACCAAGGGGTGAGTATGTCATACCACATGGCCAGAATCATCAGTAGACGTGCATTATATTATCCAACAACAGCAATTGTTATTTTCTGTCATAATAAGCTATGCTATGGAAAGTCTGAATGTCCTTGTGGTATGATATTTCCTCATTGGGTTATTTATGTTGGTATGATCATCTTTGCATATATTTTTTATTCAAGTGTTCATTTATATTATCTAAGAGTATGAAGGTAGTTTTACATTGTTTATTGACAATTTCAACCTCAGTAGGAAGTATATTTTTCTGGCATTAATGCTAGTTGCATTTTAAACAAGTATTCTGTAATACAATGAAGTTGCTACACGCTAGTCCTTAGGTTCCATCTCTGCAATTTTTTTTTCCTTTTTTTTATTTTCTGGTGAACTCCGCCTGTGTTTTATAGCCGGTCCCAAGTCCGGATAAAGGAGGAGGGTTGTGTTAGGTCCGACAGCCAGCGTAAAATCCTGTCGAATTTCATGAACATGGATCAACGAATGCGGAATGACGTCGTATGTTCCATGTAGCCGACCCCACCTAGTGGGATAAGGCTTTGCTGTTGTTGTTGTTTTTATTTTCTGGTGGATGTTAATTGTTGAATACTGTTAATATAATCTTATATTTCTTATCTATTGCTTTTCCAGTGGAAGGAAGATAACCTCCCAAGGACAGCGTGACCTTGATCAAGTTGCGGGGCGTGTTGGTGTTCCATTGAGCGTTGTATAATTCACTTTCATATAAATGAAACTTTTTTGCCGAGTAGTCAGCAACTCTATTAATCAAATGTCATAGTTTATGTTCTTAGCATCATGCGTCTTGATTTATTTTGTTTTTGCTACAATTTGAGACCAATGTTGAGGCGACTCGGAACTGCAGTTCTTTTCATGTGAGAATGTAGCTTAGAAGATTAATGAAGCTTATGTTTCATATGAGATAATCCAAATGAAGTGTGTTGTGATGGTTTTGATGTTTAATATCCATATCTTACTAGCAATCTCGTGCATGAGACTGATACTTTATTGATTTCATTACACGTAGTCACGTACAGATTGATCGTCTTAAGAGAAAAAGGGCCAATTAACTTATAGAGAAACAGTAATCTGCTATTAAACTCATCGTTTTCTTTAAGTTTTGAAGTATTCTATTAATTTCTAAAATAGATATGCCTGAGTGTCTCGGCATATAAGTTATACAAATAGGATGATTACTCAAGCCTCTATTGATGTAGCTCAACTGAAGAGATTTTTTTCTTCCATTTGATTTGAGACAGCTATTGCATTAAATGTGCAATTTTCTCTTGTTTCTTTTAACTTTCTACTTACAAATCAGTTTGTACCATGGTTCTGAAACGAAGAGATTGGATTTTAGGTTAAAATTTATTCAATGGGGTAATCAATAGAGGAGAACTTTGAAGCTGTGTATTTTAGGGTTTAATGTCTGTGCTCCCTGACATAATTTAAAAAATTGCATAACAATTTCAATCTTTGTGCTCCCTGGCATATTTTAAAAAATTGCATAACAATCAAATTTCCATATTTTAGAAGTTGCATAACAATCTTTGTGCTAAGAATGAGTGATTGCCCTTCTTGAACTCTTGTTGTCCAATCGTAGAGCGGAAAGCTAATGCAAATTTCATTCTGGTCATAGATAAATCACCAGGTTTGAGTCCATAAGACCTATCACAGTGCGGATATTAAAATATCATTATATTTCGATAATATAAGCAAACACAAGTTATCTTGATAATGATGAAATCTTGTTTTTATTCTCATAGAAAGAATATACATATTCTTCAAAATTAGAAGAATACAACTTTTAAACTTTTTTTTTATTTTTCCTTTTATTTTTTATTTTTAAATTTTTTGTTATTATATTAATGTTTTATCATTATTATACTATTAAACGAAAATTATTTATAATAAAATATTTTACTTTAAAATATTACATTTTAAAATTTTTTTCTCTTCTATCCAAATACAAATGAGAATAAGAATATTTATACCTTTTCAAGAATACAATATTCTACTACTTTATTCTTCTAAAAAATATTCTTCAACCAAAAGTCCTTAGAATATCACCATGTTTCGATAATATAGGCAAACACGCACTAGAATAGAGATATTTTGGTTAAACATCGGAAAACGTGAAACCACCTTGATAATGATGAAATCGCTATTTTTATTCTCATTGTAAGAATATACATATTCTTCAAAATTAGAAGAATAGTTATATTCTTCCGTTTTAAACTTTTTTATTTTTGATTTTATTTTTTTATTTTAAATCTTTTTATTATATTAATATTTTTATCATTATTATACTATTAAATGTAAACTATTTATAATAAAATATTTTACTTAAAAATATTATATTTTAAAATTTTATTCTTTTCCATCTAAACACAAGCGAGAATAATAATATCTATACTTTTTTTAAAAAATATAATATTCTACTATTTTATTCTTCTAAAAAATATTCTTCAATCAAACGGTCCTTAAAGGTTAAATGTTTGTACTTCCTGGCATATTTTAAAATTTGCATAACAATCAAATTAAGGGTTTAATATTTGTGCTCCCTGGCATATTTTAAAAATTGCATAACAATCAAATTAGCTCTTCATGACCAAGTGAAGAGAGATTTGCACCAATAAAAACTTTCACAAGTCATTCCTGGTTAAGAAAGTACAAGCATTATGTCTATTGATGCCACAACTCCATTACCCACGACTCAAGGAAAAAGGAAGCCGTGAGTCGTCCACTTTTAAATCCATCACTCTCCTCTCCTCCCCGTTTTCGTTCTTGCAAGATGCAACCTCGGAAGCTAGGAATCCATGTCGCTTCGCCTTTTTCTCCTTTCTTTTTCTTTACGGCGAGGAATTGCAACAAGGGAAAATACAGGAGATAATATAAAATGTATTCATCATTTTTTTTGTTTCTTTTTTTTCTAAAAAAATTGGACAAACACATCTCCAGACCAAAATTTGTAGATTCCGAGTGTGAAAATCCGGAATAACTCTATTCGGATTTACGATTTCTATATTCTGAACAGTCATTTAACCTTATCAATTGGACGTTACCATAGGAAAATAAAACTAAACTATGAATGATATTTTAGCAATCAACTTGTTTGGTGACATATAATTAGCTTTTGGAAAAAAAAATATTTGTGCTACCCTTATGCGATTATTTATTAATTATCATTCGATTAATGATAGAAGAAATAAAAAAATTATTCAATTGATGAATTCAATATTTATCATAAATTAGATGATAATTAATAGACGGATCGTACTATAACATAAACATTGAACCTTCAAATTTTATAGTGATAGGAACTGAGATTTTTTTTAAGGCCGCCATAGTATTGTTATAATATAATAGAAAATGAGGTAACCATCATGCGGAATCTTTAATATGGACCGTATTTTAAATTATGTTTAGGTTTTGTCCAAATTATTCCTTTATCCCAAACATTTTTTTAGCAATATGCAATTCAAGTGACTGCTTAACATTCATTAGTTATCTTTTTACCTTTTTATTGATCAAAATTCTCCGTTCTTTGCATTTATTAGTTTTGTAACCTTTCGAGATTTGCAACAAAATTGCATAAAAGTTAATTGCCACGTAAATTAAAAGTCTTTAGTGTTAAAAGATTGTTTATTTTGATGTTATCCGAAAACTGAAATAAAATGATGGTATCGCGTTGATAAATATCAACAACAGGTATAATAACATTCGATAAAAGTTTGATAAATAAATAAAGTAAACCTCACATGATAAATGAAACTACCTGAACCCTCACATGTTTCTATGTCCCCACTAAAGGCACCCAATAATAATAATAATAATAATAATAATAATAATAATAATAATAATAATAATAATAAGTTTTAAATCGAGAAATAAGCACTACATGCCAAACACCTCCAACGGTCGAATTTGAATTTGCAGGGCAAGCGATCCAAGACAATCCACTGCCCCTTCATGCGCTCTCTGCTCTCCCTTCTCACTTCTCCTCATCAGCAGGCCTTTCGCATCAGGCTTCAAAGGGTTGTCTCTCTTTCTCTCGCTCTCTCCCCCTCCGTCCTCCTCCCCATCAAGGAACCTTTCTCTTCAGGCTTCGAAGGACTGTCCTCTCTCTCTCCCCGCCCCCACCCCTTGGGCGTTCGTTTGATTTATAACGATTGCAGATATATATTATAATCAGGGAAGGTAAATTCTCCTTTCCCTGGAGATCATAACTTCCTCGTCGTTGAGGTAACCTCTCTCTCTCCCCCCCCCCCCCCCCCCCCCCCGAAAAAACTCTGATGGCGACTTACAGAAACTGTGTATTTCATGCTTGCAGTTTCGCTCACACAGAAATCATCTCCTGATTTTACCATTTGGTTTTTGCATATTCCAGATTCTTCCTCTGGATTCGATCCTGTAACTTACTTGGGGTAACCAAAAGGGGTCAATTGATCTTTCACTAATCATTATTCTTTATATTGAGTTTTTTCATGAATATCGTTAGTTTGGTCTTTGAATAGTTCGTTGCTCTCTCGGTCGTACTTTGCTATTTCTGAGTGTTTTCATAGCTTAATGTTCTCAGTGCTCGTTTATTAGATAGGCCAAGATCGTTGACTATTCCTGTCTCAAAATTGCTAAAAAAAGGCGCTCTGGGATCTTATAGCTCTTGAGTTTTATTTAAAATCCTTTATGTTTGTAACACTTCTTTTACATATTTCCATTGTGTATCCTTGTTTTATCTCATCTTTTCTCCTTATCCTTCTTTGTTACTTGTTAGGTTCTGCATCTAGTCAATTTGTTCAAGTTGGTAATTCTTCCGAAAGGATGTCAGAGTCAAAAGGCTACAATCCATTTGATTCTGATGACGAACTTGATGCAGCGACTAGTGCTACTGAAGCTTCGCCAGTCGTGCTTGCCGACAAGGCCAATTTTCATCATTCTCATGCTGAAAAGGAACCTTCACCTTTGCATTCAAAATTTTCATCTGCAAGGAACAAATACAAGAACGAATTCCGAGATTCGGGCGGTATTGAGAACCAGTCTATCCAGGATCTCGAAAACTATGCGGTATACAAGGCTGAGGAGACTACAGTTAAACTAAACGACTGTCTCAAGATTGCTGAAGAGATGAGAGAGGATGCTTCGAAAACCCTTGTTAACTTGCATCACCAAGGAGAGCAGATCACTAGGACTCATTTGACTGCTGCAGACATTGAGTACGACCTCAGTCGGGTATGTTTGGAAGTGTTCCCCCTCCCTCCCTTTCTCCTCTTTTTGCATTAGGATTCCATTAATCAATACGTGATGTAGCATAGGTGAACATGCTAAATTGCTGTTGAGAATGTATGAGTTCAGGATCTGTGAATTAGGATCATGGTTTACTACGTGACTACTGGTTTGAGGTCTCATGCAAAGCGAAGATGTTAAGTTCATATCTTCTAAAGTATGACACTAAGTGCATTCCAGATGGACACCCTGATAAATTTATGCTGATTATTCTGTTTGAGGAACATTGACTTATTTCTTCTTATGCTTGCCTTTGTTTTCAATTCCAATCCACCAGCTGATTTTAACTAGTAAAGATAAGTTATTTTCGAACACAGTATACGGTGAGTTTTCTCTGGGACGCCATTATCCTATGGTAACATGTTTTCTTTTCAGGGTGAAAAACTACTGGCAAGTCTGGGGGGCTTTTTTTCCAAGAAATGGAAGCCAAAAAAGGTTAACGAGATAAAAGGACCTTCCATACGAAGTGGTAGATTTCAAAGCATCTTACTTGTTAGTAATTGGCCATATTACTGTGAATCTAATTCGTTTACCAAAGTACAGATGATTCTGCAACAAAAATGGCTGATCATGTGGACCAGAGACAAAGATTAGGATTGTCAACTCCCAAACCCAGTTCAACACCTCGACATCTTCCCCCTGAACCTAAATCTGCAATCGAAAAAGTTGAGGTATACTTGAGTTCAGGAAGATGGACTAGATTTTTGTTTAACAACAAATGACAAGATGCTTCTTGTTTCATGATATCAGATTGAGAAGGCCAAGCAAGATGTTGCTCTTTCTGATTTAAGCAACTTGTTGGGTGAGCTGAAAAATATGGCTATGGACATGGGTTCTGAGTTTGGGAGGTTAGTTGCCTTTGCATTTGTCAACTGTATGGACATGTTCTCATATCTGCTTTTTCTACGTTTCATTGGTGAAATTATTTAGCTGTTCTCAGTAAGTGCTCAGTCCGGAAACAACCAAGTCATTCTTATGGTTAAGCCATTAGCAAACATCAAGAATGAATTGATTTCTACTTGAGTTGGGAATTAGTAGAAGGATGATGCAACCGAAGAGCTTAAATAGTTGTGCAACACCATTACATCATTGGAACATAAAGCTTATATTTGAAATCATCTTCATTTGTGATTAAGAATGTCATTAAAATAAAAGCACAAGACATTTATGTATCCATTTACATCCTTGGAACATAAAGCTTACATTTAAATAAAACCTTCTTTTGTGATTCAGAATACAACAACAACAACAACAAAGCCTTATCCCACTAGGTGGGGTCGGCTACATGGATCATACGACGTCATTCCGCTCTATTAGTAACCAAACCTTTCGGTATATTATTCACTAATAGATCTTGCTCTATTAGTTCGCCAAGTGTCCGCCTTGGCCTCCCTCTCCCTCTTTTAATCGGACTCCAGATTATTTGATCTACTCTTCTTACTGGCGCATCTAATGGTCTTCTCTGAACATGACCAAACTATCTCAAATGATTCTCTACCATTTTCTCACTAATAGGAGCCACTCCGACTCGTTCACGTATATGGTCATTCCTAATCTTATCTAATCTTGTATGACCACACATCTATCTCAACATCCTCATTTCGGCTACCCCCGCTTTACGTTCATGTTGTCCCTTCATAGTCCAACATTCACTACCATATAACACTGCTGGCCTTATAGCAGTACGATAGAATTTTCCTTTAACTTTATTGGGTACTTTTCTATCACAAAGAACTCCAGTGGCTTTCCTCCACTTACACCAACCAGCTTGAATTCTATGATTAACATCTTGTCTTACAATTGATCCTAAATATTTAAACTTTGTCACTTGAGGAATTATATCCTCCCCTAGCCTAACTTTCAAATCGTCTTTAAGTTGTTTATTTGTGAAATTGCTATGCATATATTCTGTTTTATTCCTACTTAAACGAAAACCTTTTGACTTCAACGTATTTCTCCATATTTCCAATTTTGTATTAATCTCTTCTCTTGAATCCGCAAATAGCATACACTTAGGTACCTCCTCTGTGATATTCTCGGTTATAGCATCGATAACTAAGTTAAATAGATACGAGTTTAAAGCTGATCCTTGATGTAGGTCAATTCCTATAGGAAATTCATTTGTCTCACCTCCGGATGTCCTAACCCAGTCACCCTCTTCTTTTGCAAGGCTTTCCAAAGTACATCCCTTGGTACCCGATCATACGCCTTCTCTAAGTCAATGAAAGCCATATGTAAGTGAATAAATCGTCCTCTTCTCCTACTTCGATACTTCTCCATCATCCCCCTTAGTAAATAAATCGCCTCTGTAGTGGATCTTCCTGGCATGAACCCAAATTGTCTCTCAGAAATACTAGTCTCCATTCTCAATCTATGCTCAATCACTTTTTCCCATAATTTCATTGTGTGACTCATAAGTTTAATCTCTCTATAATTTGCACAATTCTGAATATCCTCTTTATTTTTGTAAATAGGGACTAATGTACTTAATCTCCAATCAACAAGCATCTTTTTCGATCGTAAAATCTTATTAAATAGTTTACATAACCACAACACACATTTTTCTCCTAAA
The DNA here is from genome assembly GCA_030549335.1 of Pontederia crassipes. Taxonomy (NCBI): domain Eukaryota; kingdom Viridiplantae; phylum Streptophyta; class Magnoliopsida; order Commelinales; family Pontederiaceae; genus Pontederia; species Pontederia crassipes. Next base: position 23,838,579 of record CM060189.1, on the reverse strand, counting down.
CATTTCCAAACTTCAATCGGTATACCATCCGGTCCGGCTTTACCATTCTCCATTTTCTTAAGAGCTTCGCTAACCTTCGAAACTCTAATTCTACGATAAAATGACCTATTAAGCTCACATTCGCTAACTGTCAAGTCCTCCAAATCACAACGGGAACCTTCACATCCATCATTAAATAGCTTATAAAAATACTCTTCCCATCTGTTCTTAATATCTCCTTCAATAACTAAAACCTTGCCAACTTCATTTTTTATGCATCTTACTTGATCCAAATCTCTCAACTCCTTCTCTTTATTCCTTGCAATCTTGTAAATCATTTGTTCATCAGCCTTTGTCCCTAACTCCTTATAAAACCCCTCATATGCTTTAGCACGAGCATCACTAACTTTCTTCTTAGCCTCCTTTTTCGCCAAACGATATTTTTTCCAATTGTCAGAACTATTGTCCAAGTGTATCGCCTTGAAATAATTCTTCTTATTACGCACCTTTTCTTGGACCTCCTCATTCCACCACCAAGTCTCCTTATCTCGTGGTCCAAAATCTTTTGATTCTCCTAAAATGGCTTTAGCAATCATTTCAACCTTTTTTGCCACATTCTCCCACATGATACTAGCATCTCCTTCTAACTCCCACACACTTTTCTCTAATAACTTACTTCTAAAAGTCTCTCGCTTCTCCCCCTTTAACTGCCACCACTTGATCTTTCGATCAAAAACTGTTCGAGATTTTGGTTTTATACATTTCATTTGCATAAGAACTAACAATCTATGTTGTGTAATCACGCCATGCCCAGGAATTACTTTGCAATTAGTATAACGTCTTTTATCAGTATTTCTTATCAAGAAAAAATCGATTTGAGACCTATGAGTTCCACTTTTGTATGTGATTAAATGTTCCTCTCTCTTCCTAAAATAAGTGTTGATAATCTTAAGGTCGTATGCTAAAGAAAAATCAATAATAGTTTGTCCTTCCTCATTCAACTCCCCAAAACCAAAACCACCATGAACCCTTGCATGTGGTCATGCCTCTTTACCAACATGTCCATTAAGGTCTCCCTCAATATAAACTTTCTCGGTTGTTGATATACTTTCAATCAAACCCTCCATATCTGCCCAAAACTTCTCCTTGAGATGTGATTCTGCTCCTACTTTGGGTGCATATGTACTAATAATGTTCATAGTCTCCTTTTCAACAATTACTTTCACGGATATGATTCGATCATCAATCCTTTTAACTTAATTACATTCTTCCTCCATTTTGCATCCGCGATAATACCAACACCATTCCTTCCATTTACCTTACTTGTGTACCAAAGTTTGGAACAATTTAACTTAATTTCTTTACTTCCCTCTCCTACCCATCTAGTTTCTTGTAAGCATAAGATACTAATCTTATGTTGGTCCATTACTTGTGCCACCTCAAGGCGCTTCCCATTCAACGGTCTCAATGTTCCAAGAACCTAATCTGACCTTAGTATCATGAACTAGCTTCTTTAACCGCCTCCGTCCATTAGAGTGCGGTAGCCCTTGCTCATTTAACACTGCATTCAGGCGATGATGCAACGGCTCTTGCTCTCTTATCACTGTACCTGAGCTGTACAGCGCGTTACTTACGGGTAACGACCTGGCATTAACACAATATATTCGTTGATCCATGTTCATAAGATTCGATAGGATTTTATGCTGCTGTCGGGACCTAACACAACCCTCCTCCTTTATCCGGGCTTGGGACCGGCTATAAAATATAGGCGGAGTTTGTGATTCAGAATATGACGTTTAAATAAAAACACAATACATTTATGTATCTTGAATTGTTTGCAAAATAAATGCTCTCTCAGTTGTTCAAATACATGTTATTATGGCTAAATGCTGTCCAAATAGAAATTTAACTAATCAGAAACTTTGTTTTATTGATCCAACTGCAGGCAGAATGTAGCCCTGGGTCATATGCAGGATGATGTGGATGAACTAAATTTCAGAGTTAGGGGTGCAAATCAGCGAGGTCGTCGTCTGCTGGGAAAGTAGGGTTGCAGAGAGATGCTGTCGAGGGAAGCTTGATAGCTCTTAGCTTGCTCGAATGTTCTTATTCTTTCTGCTGTATTACAAGAATATACGAGAGATCTATAGGCCAGAATGAAATGTTGTTAATAATAATGTAGTGAAATACAACTCAATCATCTCAGCAAATGAGCCTTCCATAAGAAAACATCCCAAAATCTTATATAAGCTTTGCACTCTTTTGTTATGTGTGTGTGGAATGTATATCCTACCCACTATTTTGTTATGTTATCATCCTATCTATCCTCGCAGCCCAGCGGGCGGATTCGCGATCAAGGGCGATTCAAAAATATATATAAATAAAAAAGTGCGCCAGATTTATAGGCAAGCAAGGTTGTCAAGATCTCGATCTAAATCTTAAGATCTTACGATTTTACGATCTTACATATCCCTTTCGATCTCGATCTAATTTTGAGGATCTTATGTGTAAGATCTTAATACGATCTTAATTTTGGTCACACGATCTTACGATCTTTTTCGATCCTATACGATCTCATATGATTAAAATAATCATTTAAATATTAAGTAAAAATATATTTATAATAATAAGAATTAATTTATATGGAGCTAAATATATTTTTGTTCATTTTTAATATATTTTTATATAATTTGACTCATGAATCCATAAAAAAATGTCTTTGTGAGGTATAATTTAATATTTCAATACGAAAAATTTGTCAAAAATATATTTATTATTTTGAAAATATACTATTTTATTAATATAGGATAACTCCGCCTATGTTTATAGTCGGTCCCAAGCCCGGATAAAGGAGAAGAGTTGTGTTAGACCCCGACAGCCAACGTAAAATCTTGTCGAATCTCATGAACATGAATCAACGAGAAATGGTGTCGTATGATCCATGTAACCGACCCAACTTAGTGGGATAATGCTTTGTTGTTGTTGTTGTTGTTGTATTAATAGATAGGATCTTACGATCCGATCTTACGATCTTCGATTCACCTCCGATCTTATATAAGATCCCGATCTTAACAACCTTGTAGGCAAGAATGGAATATTATTAATAACAAAGTAGTGAAAGACATGCTAAATTAGATCAGCTCAGCAGATGACTTGCAATCAGATGAGAACTTCCTAAACTTAGCTAGATTTCTTATTAGTAATATATAAGAAAAAACAGAGCTCGTCAAAAAAATAAGAAAAAAAAGAAGCAGAGCATGGAATGTCTCTCTCCGATCATTGGTCCCCACAAGAAGCACACATTTCGTTAATAGCTGCATAAATTAGATCTGCCTCTGCCAATTGATTCTGAACAGTCCTGCAGATAATAATAAATGTATTTGGTTACATCTCCACACTCCGCACACGAGTCCATCTCATGCGCGCTCTGCCATCCTTCCATCGTTGTGCTAAAAAGCCAAAAGCATAGCCAATAAAGATGCCGATTGTCATAAGGCCCGCTGCTTTCACATTCAATGGAAACACTGCTACAGCTTCAACGTGTCCATTTGCAAATTCAATATGTTCCTCACTGCCATCGTTATTCAAAACTTGGTAACCAGATTGAATCTCCAGCACGTCATGCACTATTCCATCATGGTTTCCTACGTATTCTAGTGTTAGTTTCTCCATTGTTGCGACGAGCCGTGTATATCCAAACTCGCCTCCTCGGTACATTGATATTTCAGGTTGAGGGAAAATTGGAACATCTGTATGGTCAGGCCTGGTTTCCCAGTTTGCTTGCCAATCTTGACCTCCCATTCCAATCACCACATGCACTGGTGCACCCCCATGTGTGAAGTTGGATGACACATCCACGCATCTGTAGTTTTTCAAAGGGCAGAACCTCTCGTACCTATGAACATGAGCCCACAGAGCAAGGGTAACATTGTTCTGCACCAAAAGTGGCTCCAAGTGCTGAAGCATCCTTTCAATCATTGGAGCATCTCTTTGCTTGTTGCTTGTTGTGTACATAGGCCGGTGCCCTTGGACAACAACGTAAGGTGTTTTGCTCCTATTCACATTCTCTAAATCAACTTTGATAAAATTGTATTGGTCACTGCCCTGGAGGAAATTCGTTTCAGTTGATATGTATAAGAAATGAACAACGCCAGCATCAAAGGAGTAGTAGAGGTTTCGAGTGTCAGGAGCTCCTGTTCCTGTGGGCAGCGAGGAATTCCCAGGCATTTTGAACCTAAGACTGTACGGAACCCCACATTCACCACCACCATCCTTTCCATAAACACCATAAGACCATCCTGGTCTCCAAGGTTGTAATGGCCAGTTATACTCGTGGTTTCCTATGCAAACATGGTAAGGGACTCTGGAAGCGATGGGCTCAATCTGATTGAAGAATTCATCCCATACCCATGCAAAGCCCCTGGCATAGCTGATATCCCCGATATGAGAAACAAATACAGGTTTTTCTCCAAGGGCTTCAATATCACGGATAATCCATTTCACTGTTGACTTGCTCTCCTCCTGCGTGCGATAGTATGTTGCGTAGGGAGTGTATGCCCCCATGTCGCCAAAAAGAAATGCAATGGTTTCATTTGAACTGCTATCACGAGATATGAAGCTATGGATTTTACTCCAACCTCCTGCATCACTACCAACCTGTGAACATAAACACAATTGTGGAAGTAAACTAGGAGGTTTTACACAATTTAAGATGGCAAAGACTAAAGTTATGTTAGAGACACTAACAACACATACTGGAAATAACATAGCTCATTATGACAGCAAAGAGATTAAAGTAATTCTGATATGGGAATAGTAACACTAAAAAGATTAAAGTAATTCTGATATGGGAATAGTAACACTAAAATAACACGTTATTGGTGATAAACAGTTAAGAAGGTATTAATCTGTTTCCTCCCACTGAATAAAGCAAAGACATTTTGTTCAGAAGAATGAAAGACATAATTTTGGCCAACCTGTTTCTCAGATGGGCACGAAAGGAAGAGAAAGACACAAAAGAATTACATAGGTGGGTCATTGCACTTCTTATATGGCAAAAATATTCTTCCGTTTGTTGTCAAGTACAAGGACTAAATTCAATTGAATAAAATTATTCTTCCACCTTTTATCAAGATAAATGAATTCAGTTGAACTGTCCACTCTCAATTAGATGTAGATGCTGGCACAACAAACAGCAGTACAACAGAAGCAAGCACGTATGGCAAGTGAATATGGCTATTAGCAGGCAAAAATAAATATCCGTGTCAGATGGCTTCGTGCATGAATTGTTTGACGGCTCCTTTCAGCAACTCTTTTTGACATATAAATTATTTATAAGTATACCTTTTAGGAAGGTAACAAATAATTTTCATGAACAAAGCACACAGAAGAAAATTCAGAAGAATTTGTACTTGTAAAAAAGAGAAACTCTTTTTCTCTCCAAATGGCATTTGACATGAACATCAAATTACCCTATTTCACCTAGCCGGAGACAGTTCCAAATTATTAGAAACGCCCCTTTTGGAGTTCCACCACCAATAGCAGATTAAGAAAGAGGATTTTCTGATCTCCATCGTCAAGTAATACCGAATTAAACAACAATTTATGTAGAATTTCACAAATGTAAGATAATTCCATCTTGAAATAACTTTTTTTTATCTCCATTATCAAATAAGATCAAGTAAACTTTTCGTCCTATATTTTGATGATAACAAATTAAATTGGATAGTGAATCGCGAGAAGTGGATGCGAAGGACCTAGGCCGCCTAACCTCGTCTCTTTATCTCACTTATACGTTATGGTTATTTGATTATGATCGGTTTTATTGATTTTCCGAAAAATACACCAATTCATCTTAAAAGTTTACTGTTTTTTTTCTTTATCTCCACTGCAAAATGACACCATGATAGTTATAAAAAACAGCAAACAACAACACAGAAGGAAAACAACAAGAAAGGATAGCAACCAGGATCAGCAGCTGACCTGATAGTAATACCTCTTTCCATTCTCCAAATCCTTCATCAGACCATCATGTATAAATCCCGGATCCCGCCACCCGATGCTCGAGTTCGCCGGGAAGTCGCACATATCCCTCCGCTCGTACCGCGCCACCGTCGTCCCGACCATGCGATCCAGCTGCGCCGGATCCCTCCCGTACCGCACAAGTTTATCAGAGCCGTCGGCCGTCACGAACATCACCCGCATCTCGTCCTCTCCGTCCGCGAACGCGAGGTGGATCTGGTCGGGCCCCGCGGCGGACGCGAAGCCGACCTCCCCGGAGGCGGCCGTGCGGTGGCGGCCGCGCGGAATAGGGTTGCGGTCGTGGTCCAGGTGGCGGTAGCTGACCTCATCGCGTTTCCACCGGAAGAGCCGGAACGCGTAGTTGGCCCGCAGGTTGACGAGGGGTATCTCGACGGCGCCCGAGCCGGAGCGCCAGTCGCCAGCCACGGAAGAATTGAGGAACAGGTAACCGATGAAGTCGACGTCCGCGGAGTCGGGCGGGGAGTAGATGCCGATCCAGTCGAGGTCGGAGGGGGAGTCGACGCCAGACCACGCGACGCGGACGGTGGCGTTGGCCTTCGTGAGCGTCCTCGGGGAGGCGGTGAGGGAGACGCGGCCGGAACCGCGGCGCAGGAGGAGGAGGAGGAAGAGGAGAATGGCTTCGTACGAGGATGACATCGGGCGACCGGCCGCCGAGGGGAGCGGAGCGGAGCGGTTTGGTGAAGGGAGCTAAGAGCCGATCTTGGGGGAATGCGTTCCATTGGGTGAGAGGTCTATCTCTTTCTCGCAGTCGCAGGGCGTCACTACCACCAAACCACTCGAAAGTAAGCAAAGTTTAATTTAATATTGTAAAGAAGAGGTTAACGAGTCCATAGAGCACCCGAGAGGTTAACGAGTTACGTTTTAATATTTAATTAATTTAATAATTATAATTTATTATTAAAATAATATTTTTAGATGAAATAATTATATTTATTGAGATAATTTGATAATAAAAAAGTAGCATCTAATATCAAATAAATTATAACCATTAAATTAATCATATTTGCTAACATCGAATTAATATGATGATCTGAATCACGCTTATATATTGTTTTAAACATGTTCGAGGATAGCTTGTGCATTTTCCTCTTAATAGAATGGTGGCTTATTATTACAGTTTAGTTATTGCAATTTTAACAATGAAGTTTTGGTTTTAGATAATGTCTTGATCAAATTTTCAAGTGAAGTTTTGCTCTTTTTTTTAATAATTATCGTTTTTGGGTTGTGGAGTCTCAATTTTATGTCGATCGAATTAAGAATTAAGTAGTCCTGCATCAAATTCTTATACTTTATCATCTTGATTTGGGTTTAGCTTTTCCTTTTTATAATTTGGACATAAATAAGAATTTATAATTTAGACATTCATAATTACTTGGTCGAACAAATAGTCTCAATACTTAGGCAATAATACGATAAGAGAACAATATTCGAAATTTGTAAGTTGACAAAATATCTTTGAAATTATATTAGGAAAATAATTACGACGATAAAATATGAGAAAGTAAGATGGTGAATGATATTTTTAATGATTTTTCAAATCAACTTTTAAAGAATTTCTTTTGGTACGATCAAAATAAAAATAAATATGCAAAAAAGAAGAAAAAGATGTGAATTGATGCATGAAATGCATTATCTTTCTAGGTTGAACTAAGCACTCTTCTTAGTGTTTTAATTTGAATGAGAAAACTAACTAAAATAAAAAAGAATAAGGAAAAGTATTTAAGGGGCGTTTCTCTACAGGTAATCTTTGTACATTACCATGTAATATTGTGTTAAATTATTTGGGTCCACCGCATTACCCTGTTCACTTATGATAGATAATGAATAATCTGAATTGTCTAAGCAATCTACATTACCTATGAAGTGGCAATGTAGATTGCCTATGGGAGGGAAGACAGATTACCACCTGAGTTGTAATCTTTTTAATTTCACTTTCCGAGTTTGTCCTTTATAGTTTTATTTAAATAAATTACAAAACTCATTAAATAAATTATAAAACTAACTAAATAAATTATAAAATAAATCAAATAAATATTAGTTAATTAGTATGAATATAGTATTATCATATTTTAACAAATATATTAATTATTTTATAAATTTAATTTTATGGGTGATAATATATATTCTTTGTGATTTAAATTTACGAAATTAAAAATAATTTATATGTGTAAATATGATTCTTTTGATTAGGGGTATATTGTTAAAAATTGTACATTAACTTATAAATCTTTATTTGTTAATAAGTAATTAATATGGATTATCAGATAGATTATTTATGCATACTAAATAAGATAATGTACATTACTAGCAATTTAACAAGTGACAATCTTTCTGAGAGACAATCTGCATTACTAGGTAATGTTGAATGGCAATGCAGTGAACACACCCTAATGATTTTCTCCCAATCGTTTGCACCGTCTGATCGAAGATGAATGCCCAAATGAGAAGCGGTCATTTTGAAGGCAACTCAGCGGCGGCTTGTTACGGGGCAAAGAACCAGAACACAAGAGCAGCCTCACTTGTTCTCTGTGGTCTCATCCGGCGGCGGCACTTGCAGTTCACACCTCCGACGACGATTGGTGGAGGAGGTCGTGCTATGGGTCCTCGCCTTCTTCCTCGTCCGTCTCTTCCGCGACATCCATCAGAGGTGGAGGCGGCGGGGGATAGGCAGTAACCAGTAGGCCAAGAGTCGCAACTCATTGAGAGCAAGCGAGATTGGTCGGGATGCCGTGCAGCACGTGATCTCGATTCTCGATTGTTCTTGAACTACGCCCTGAACCGAACGTTCCATCTTCGATTGGACGGTGCATACGATAGAGTGGACTGTCCCCCACTTAAGTAAAGGGCACAACCACTAAATCTTAAGGAAAATAGTTGAAAACTTCTTAGTGTTTGATCATGACTTAGAAAATGAATTTTATCGCAATCAACCTTAACACAACCAAAAGAAGTTGAAGACGCAATAAAGAAGTAATATTTTTATTTGAATGTTGTTTCGATAAGTTATGACCATCGAACACTGATTGATTTGATATTTGTGCTGCCAAAAAGCTAAAGTTTATCATGATGAGTCTAATTTGTAATCACGATCAAATTTAACTTAAGCCATACACTAGTGAGGAGTCCAATTCCTCCTGTCGTACTTGTAGATAGGGGTTCACACAGCTACTGAACCAACTGATATTGGAGTCTTCTGTCACACCCTATTTTTCAGACACGTCAGCCACGTCCCAACACGTCCCAGGACGAGCGTGGGACGGTGTGACAGGCAAAACTGGGACGCAGGCGGCATCCACTTTGACGTTCTGCGCACTTTGGCATTATGCCTAGTTTGGCAGCGGCGACGTGCGGCACGCACCTAGGTAGCGGAGGGGCGATTTTGTCCCAAGTCAAATATGACCATCCCAAAGTGTCCGAAAGGTTGGTAGGATGAACAGCTGTCCATGAGTGATCGCTGTTGGTTGCTCATAGGATGAAGATGGCAACTAAAAGATATGGTGAGGTGCACCATATCCGCCCAAGATCAAGGAGGATCCGACCAGCCACCTTATCCCAACAAATCAGGAGGATCATCCTAACTGAAGATCTTGAGGAGGAGATCAGGAATAATTATGAGGATTATTCCACCCAACAACCTGGTGAGAAGATTAGGGAGATCTTGCGGATATCAAGAAGGACAACCACGAGATCTCGGAATGATTATGAGGGTCATTCCAAGTGAATTCTGATAAGGAGATATGAAGGGATTTTGAAGAGAAGATCCTGCGCCACTCAGGAATTTTGAGAATTGAGGGAATCGAGGAGAATATTCAGATTAACTAGATAATCGAGTAGGAGATCTCATGATATTAGCGGAGAGAATCAAGGAGGATGATCTCAGGATATCAACAAGGAAATCGAGAGGGTTCTTAGAATTTCGGCCATATCAAGGGGGAGTTAATATTGTTATTCTCCTCATACATGTATAAATAGACCCAGAGGGTCGGCCTTTGTACTCATCTATTTTTTTGCATTCAGCATCTAGTCGAGAGTTATCGATTGAGTTGTTTTGAATCGAATAGATCCACTTTCCCCCACAACCTCAAGTGCTCTTTCCTAGTGTCTTGTCTCATCTTATTTTATCTTCCACTGCATGTTTGTGCGGTCATCAAGAGGATGCCCGATCAGACTGTTTGGTGTCTCGTGCTGAAAGGTTTCCAAGTCCGGTCACGTTCAAGTTTGTTCGGGCCGTGACACTTCGCTGTTCTCTTTGACAGAGCCAGCTTGTTTCTTTCTTCATATTATCCTACTATGAGCTTCATTAGCAATTGATCTTTTCTTAATAATTATTAATTAGTTAATAATATATAAACTTAGGGTTCTAAAAAATAAAACAAAGTAAAATTTAAAAAGATAAAAATTAGTAATATCAAACTTTGGATAGATCGAGATAAAATTAGGACATAACTTAAACTAGATGACCTGATAGGAAGATAATTTAGCAAGTCAAGATTCTCCCAAAGATTCAATCTTTTATCCGGAAGCTATCTCATATTAGGCTACCTAGAAAAGATATGTTAGGAGAGATTTTAATGCTAATAATATAAACCATAGTTGTACACTTTGTGATTCTTCCTTTGAAATTAATGGGTATATTTTTTTTTGCCCCGTCATAGCTCAGGTCTAGAACCTTTTTATATAATCTTTGCTTGAGCCGAGGAGATTGGATTCTCAAAGGTAAACTCGGCCTTGTTTCTTAACAATGGCGATAACTATTACGAGTCACAAGTCAATCTGCACTTGGCACACCAAAATTAACTTTTTACTTTGAGAAGGTCTTGTTAAATAATGCCTTGAATCCTACTTTAACTGAAAATCTGTTTGAATCCAAAAGAAGTAATAGGGAGACTTCGAGAGATGCTTAGACGAGAATGCAGGGTCGAAAGGATTCTTACTCCTAGTAGGAATAAGAGTCGGCCGGTTTCTGATGTCGAGAAGGACATGGCGAATTCTTGGAGGGCCGAGCTTCCTTCTTGGACCGAGGGACATTTGGAGTCGAAGATCTACTCCTAGAAGAGCTGAAGATGTGAAGGGGCCATCTAGGACTTGCCTAGTCCGAGTGGGACTAGGACTGCCCTGGCGGGCACGCCCTGGACGCGTCCAGGCTTGGCAGGGTGCCAGGCAGGAGGCCTGGCCAAATTGAACTTCAAGATGGACTTTGAAGGGGGCTGAATTCTTCAGGGACTTCAGGAAGTCAGATTTCTACTCCTACTCCAAGGAGATTTTTCTAGATAAGGGACTTGCATGCCTAGTAGGATTAGATCCTTAAGTTAAAGTATGAGTTATTTCTTCAAGATCCTATAAAAGGATTTGTAATGAAGGCTTGTAAGATCATCATGGACAATCCTGAATCATCTGATCTTGTAATTCTCTTCTGTTTCTTCCATCTAATACAATTCTGCGTCGCCTTAAATTTTTCGGGTTTTTTCACGGTGCATAATTTCTCTCGTGCAGAAATCCTAACAAACTGGTATCAGAGCGAGGCTTCATCGTCAATCCTCCGTTAGGCGTAGAGATGACATCGCACAACGTCAACATCGAGAAATTTATAGGACGAAACAATTTCAGTCTTTGGCAAATCAAGATGCGAGCACTTCTGAAATAACAGGAAGTATGGGCGCCGCTCGCGAACGTGTCGAAGAACAAACTGAAGGAGAAAGACTCGAAGGGCAAAGAAAAGGAGTCCAACCTCGCAAGTTTGACGGCACAAGAAGAGAAGGCGCATTCTATGATCCTATTGTGTCTGACGGACGAGGTGATTATAGAAGTCGCCGATCAAGAGACGGCGGTCGGTCTGTGGTCAAAACTTGAGAGTCTCTACATGACCAAATCTCTGACCAACAAGTTGCTATTGAAGCAACGTTTGTTCGCCCTCCGTATGCAAGAAGGTACCCCTTTGAAAGATCATCTTGATCAGATGAATACTCTGTTGATGGAATTACGAAATATAGATGTGAAGATTGAAGATGAAAATGCTGTCCTACTTCTGTTGGTGTCGTTTCCTCTGTCGTACGAAACTTTCGTACAATCTGTTATCATTGAAAGAGACACAATTACTCTGGAAGAAGTAAGATCGAGTCTGGATACTCATGAACTTCGTCATAGGGCGTCTGGAAAGGCTGTGGAGACTTAGACCGCATGGTTGGTAATAATCACAGAAAAGACAAACCCTAAAAAGGGTAAGTCGAAGAAGAAGAACATCAATCCGAAGGACATCTGCAACTACTGCAAAGAATCGGGTCACTGAAAGAAGGATTGTCCCAAGAAGAAGAAGAAAGACACGGTTGCTGCAGTAGCTCACCAGAATAGCAAATCTGATGATGATTTGGCTCTTATGGTATCTGATCTTAGGAAGAGAATTGGATTCTCGACTCAGGATGTTCTTATCATATGACTCCGTACAGAGAGTGGTTCTCAACTTATCAGAATATTGATGACGGAAACGTCATCATGGGCAATGACGCAGTCTGTAAAATAGTTGGAATCGGCTCAATTCAGATCAGAACTCATGACAATCAGGTGAGGACATTGATAGAGGTTCGTCATATTCCACAACTGAAGAAAAATCTGATATCATTAAGAGTTTTGGACTCCAAAGGATGTCGGATGGATGTCGCAGAAGATGTGCTCACGGTCACCAAGGGTGATGTTGAAGTCATGAGAGGAGTAAGGCAAAAGTCCTTGTACATACTACAAGGCACAGTAATTTATGGCGTGGCTGCAGTAGGTAGTTCGTCCAAATCAGAATCAGAAACATCCAAGTTGTGGCACATGCGACTTGGACATATGAGTCAGAAAAGGATGGATATCCTCAGCAAGCGCAATCTTCTGAATGGTCAGAAGATATCTGAAATCAGATTATGCAAGCATTGTGTTTTTTACAAGCAAAAATAACATCAATTCAGCAAAATCATGCACAAGACGAAGGCAATACTCGATTACATTCACACTGACTGTTGGGGCCCCTCTCGTGTTCCATCTTTAGGAGGTTCTAGATACTTCCTATTTGTGGTAGATGATTACTCAAGGATGACATGGGTATTCATGATGAAGCACAAGAGTGAGGCATTCAAAGCTTTCAAGCAATGGAAGACTCTGGTGGAGAATCAGACATCGAGAAAAGTGAAACATCTTCGTATCGATAACGGCTTGGAGTTCTGTTCGTCTGACTTTGATCGATTCTGCAAGGATGAAGGCGTTGCCAGACATCGCACCGTTAGAGATACACCACAGCAGAATGGTGTAGCAGAACGCATTAACAGAACTCTTCTGGAGAGCGCACGATGTATGCTCTCTAATTCTGGACTGAACAAGTCATTCTGGGCTGAAGCTGTTAGCACAGCATGCTACCTTGTCAATCGGAGTCCTACAACCGCGATCGATCTGAAGACTCCCATTGAGGTATGGTCAGGAAATCTCGCTGATTATACTAATCTGAAAATATTTGGCTGTCCAGCATATTATCACGTCAGCGATGGAAAGCTGGAACTAAGGGCCAAAGAAGAAGTCTTTGTGGGATATAGTGCAGGTGTAAAAGGCTTCAGAATTTGGTCTCCCTCGGAGCACAAGGTTATTCACAGCAGAAACATATCATTTGATGAGATGTCTATGCTCAAGCATGTTGTTGACTCAGCAGAGGAGGGTGTCAACAAACAGGTGAAGTTTGGACTAACTCCAATTCAGAATGGATCAGAAGAATCTCATCAGGTTGAACAACCAGAGTCTGAGGAGTAAGCAGAGAAAGCAACGACAAGTCTAGCTGCAGGACGTGCTCGCAGATAAGTAGTTCCTCCTAAGCGTTATGGCTTTGAGGACATGGTTGCATATGCATTCCAAGTAGTTGAAGAGGTGGAATCGCCAGATCAAACTACAAGGATGCTATCGCATGTGCAAAATTAGAATAGGGATTGTCGGCGGCAGAGAGTGATAGATATCTAATTGTAGGATTCAATTTAAGGTGGAGATTTGTTAAATAATGCCTTGAATCCTACTTTAACTGGAAATCTGTTTGGATCCAAAAGAAGTAATAGGGAGACTTCGAAAGATGCTTGGACGAGAAGTGCAGGGTCGGAAAGATTCCTACTCCTAGTAGAATAGAAGTCGGCCAGTTTCCGATGTCGAGAAGGACATGGCAAATTCTTGGAGGGCCGAACTTCCTTCTTGGACCGAGGGGCACTTGGAGTCGAAGATCTACTCATAAAAGGGTTGAAGATGTGAAGGGGCCATTCAGGACTTGTCCTAGTCCGAGTGGGACTAGGACTGCCTTGGCAGGCACGCCCCGGGCGCATCCGAGTTTGGCTGGGTGTCAGGCAGGAGGCTTGGCCGAATTGAACTTCAAGATGGACTTTGAAGGGGGCTGAATTCTTCAGGGACTTCAGGAAGTCAGATTTCTACTCCTACTCCAAGGAGATTTTTCTAGAGAAGGAGCTTGCATGCCTAGTAGGATTAGATCCTTAAGTTAGAGTAAGAGTTGTTTCTCCAAGGCCGTATAAAAGGACTTGTAATGAAGGCTTGTAAGACTATCCTAGACAATCCTGGATCATCTGATCTTGTAATCCTCTTCTGTTTCTTCCATCTAATACAATTCTGCGTCGCTTAAATTTCTCGAGTTTTCTCGCGGTGCATAATTTCTCTCGTGCAGAAATCCTAACAGGTCTTATGTAAACACGTCAATCATAAGGCCAACATGGTTGCAGACTATCTAGCCTCTTTGATGAACAATCGCCCTATAATTTCTTTTTTTTTTCTTTGTTGCCACCCCTTCATCCGAAAAATAACGTCGATCATCTAATATAGTTAAGAGTTATGCACAGTAATCACAAATCGTTCCATTAAGGAGTTTGACTATTGTAATATCGACCCAAAGAGTATGTCTAATGGGTGAAGCTCCCACCTAAAATTTTTGTATTCGTAAGATTCAAACTCAAAACCTTTTTCAAATGACGAGGAGTTATTATTCATTTCATCTCAACTTTGGTTGGCGCTCTGTGATTCTTTTTGGAAGGATGACAGGCATGTCTAAAATTTTGTGTTCTAGCCTCCAATTTTAAGCATATTTTATCCTAAAAAAATGGAGAGGATTTATTCCTCCTTTTGTGTAATGGGATGTGAAGTACTTTGGGTATATCGTTAGTTCTCTCAAAAGTGTTCACCGAAGAGGGTGACATCGCTATTCTGATTCCAACTTGATAGTAACATCTCGAGAACTAATTGGAAAAGAACCTTCGATTTTGACGAGTTGAGTTAAAGAAATATAAGCAACCATGAGCGATTCGATAGAACCCTAAAAGTTATGTAATCTATTAAGATTATTTGAAAAAAAAACTCCTAATAATATGAATTTTCTATAATGGATCTTTTAAGACAGTCAAAGAGGAATAGTAATCTAAAGGGTTAACTTATTCTAATTACTTATAAGAGGGTAAATTAAAACTTGGAATATTGGTTATCTATATCTTTCCTTTATTTTCTAATATCGTAACTATTCAGCCATCCTTTGTTCATCAATGAAAAATTCTCTGGCATTTGTTCCAAGAAACCGATTGGCTCTAAAAATGTAAATTTATATCTTCCTGTGATTCCCCTTAATGAAATGACTCATTTAATGATATACAAATATATTTTCTACTGGTGAGATAATGTATTTTTCTTCACACTCCAAGTTAAAGAGTTATCACTTTGTGATTGAAACAAAGAAAATTTTGTTTGTTGAATTCATCATATTATCAGCTTAGTTCTTCCGCCAACTGTTACAAAGTATCACAGTGCTTAAAACTTTATTCATAGTTGAGCTGTCAATATACATTCCCAAAAATGGGAAGTCCTAACTGGTTTTCTTTCTATTGACAAAATGAACTCGTCGGTTCTTGAAGAGTGAAGACCATGACCATGTATATATCTGTATGTACAAATTAAGAATATGATATGACAAGTATATTACTCTGTTCTTTTGAGTCAAATGCACGCTCCTGCCTCAAAGGTTGGGAAAACCACGAATGCAATCGACAATGGAGCCAAAGAAACAGGCGAGTCAACAGGGACGAGGACGGGATCAAGGGACGGGATGTCTCCATCCTCGGTAAGCTGCAGAGGAGTCCCATTAAGCAGCATAATTTGGCTCAGATGGTTCCCATCCTTCCCAGTCAGATGGTATTCTTCTCTCGTTTCTGGTAATGCATTTCTTCCGAACCAGGAGGTTGTTTTCCAGAAGCCACTGAAGAAGAGATCATTATTTCGCATTCCTTCTTCCTGTTCAGCACGAATGGCACTGAGATCGTCTTGTACTCTCACGTTGAACTGAATGGATCTGCTTAGGTTGATCAAGAGAACGGTGATGCCTGTCTGAAGCCAACAAATCGTGAGAAATCAGGATGCACGGATATAATATGGGTCTCAGGAACCATGCGTGAAAAAGAACTCATGGGCAAATGCCCTGAGTTATGCCAGCCTCATATATAGTAGATACTCTGTTACATGTTACAGTGATTGCAATTTCTGTCCTGAAAATATTTACAAAAGAATCAACATTTTATACTATTGAACTGGCATATGAATTCAGCAGGAACATCAACCTGACGAAGACTAAAGTTCTAATATCAACCATCTCTTGTTAATCAAGAATAAGCCATGAAAAATGTAGTCATAGGTTTACCTTTCCCTTCCTGCAATGAGCATAAGCCCGAAGCATAGAAGAGCCAGTTACATAAGTGGAAAGAACTCCTTTCCCCATCAGTCGATGCCATAGTAGAGCACTGTCCAGATGATGAACATAAATGAGCTTCTTTCTAAGCATTGATCAAAGAGATGCAAAATAAATGTACTAATATGGACATGGGAGACTAAGTTATATTTTTTGGTTCTTTACAGACATCATATATATTACTTCTATTTAGAGGTACAGTTTGCTATGTAGGAAAATTATACTGCACTTTGCATTATAGCATCTAGCAAATATTTAATCTAGTCAAATTGAGTTATTGAGTGCACAATACGGTCACTATATCATGAAGTGTGAGTGCATTTCCACAAGGCAAGATGATCTTGCCTATAGTAGTCTGGATTGGGTATGAAATTATTTGTGTCCAGAAGACCGTAATTTCCTCCTATCAAAGTTTGTCTGCAGTAAGACTTGGAGTCGTACTTTGAAGCCATACCAAGTTGATCTAGGTACCTGAGCATGTCAAATTGTGTTAGCTGTGAAACATCATTTATATAAGTATCCGATCCTATTGGCAATTACCAGAAGCTGTTCAGAAATTTATTTGACACACGATGACTACCACTGTTGTATGCACCTCCAGCTTCACCAACCCAAGCTGAAGCCCATGGTCCATGCCTCTTTAGTGTGAGCTGGAGATTTCTGAATGTACCTTCAATCCTACTTAAATATCGTGGATCCATGATCTTGTCCTCAATATGTGGGTCATCACCTAAAATTGAAGATTCATAGAAGTGATTATTAGTCATTTTTAAAAAAATCTTTCCATGCAATAGGTTGTTTTGAATTGCTATTAGTAATATGAATTCTCATGTTTTGCAGATCTGTGAACTTGCATGTTAATTGTCCTAGGTTGATATGCCTGGATAAATGCTTGAAAATTGTTGGGTTCACAGTACCTTTCACAACTCTGTACATTACAGTTAAAGATTTTCAAGTGTCCATTATTATTAAATTTTTTTTTGGAGAAGTGCCCTGTTGCGAATAGAACACCGAGGATAGATGAATAATCAAAACAACGAAAGAAAGAGAAGATGAACACAGAGATTTAACGTGGTAAAACTCTCTTGATCAATGTGAACAAAAGAGAAACATCCACGGGCAAAGGAGACCGCCGTCAGAAATTTCCACTATGAGCCAAAAGAGAGTGTACATCATATAAAACCATAACCCTCATATATAAAGGTCCATACCCTTATTTTCACTAACGGTCCAAGCCCTCCGCTTCCGCCACAGATTCTCATTTTTCCTCCTTTTTCATTTTTTTTTCTTTCATAATTTTGGGTACAGGGTACATAATTCAAGGCACACCAACATGCCCAAATTTCTAATGCCTACAACATAGGAAACATCTAGAGTTGAGAGTTTTCTGAAACTTAAGGCGATAAATGTAAATATTTTCTGTAGTAGTTAAGGTTAAACTCCGCCTATGTTTTATAGCCGGTCCCAAGCCCGGATAAAGGAGGAGGGTTGTGTTAGGCCCCGACAACCAGCGTAAAACCCTGTCGAATCTCATGAACATGGATCAACGAGGCGTCGTATGATCCATGTAGCCGACCCCACCTAGTGGGATAAGGCTTTGTTGTTGTAGTAGTAGTTAAGGTTAAGTTTTTTCCGTATATAACTAAATATAACCATCCTCAATTGGTTGGTATAGACTCCAACTTTTGGTTGCTTTTCATGCTGCAAGCCCTATTTCAGATAGTTATTAATTTCTCAGAATTAGACTGCACTATCTTGTTTTGCATCATGAGAGCCATGTTTAGAAGAAGAGCACTCATCTAAACTACTATTCTCACCTCCACCTAGGTTGTAGATATGATGAGTCATGGCATCCACAATGCCCAAACCTGAAACATCAAGAAGATTGGCATACCACTGCTGTTTAAAGAATCCTCCAGGGGCAACCAATAATGGCTTCAAACTTGAGCCACGATACAACTCCTTGATCATTTCTTTAAGTGTGATTAGATCTTTTGAATACTGTTCGGCGGAAACACTTGCACCAATCCCTTTCCCACTCAGTTCATTTCCTGACATTTATGAAATTTGTTCATTTCTTAAGAGGATGATCTAATATCTGTAAAATTGGGCACATAAGTTTAACTCTGATTCGCACATTACCAAATTCCCATGAATCAACTGGGTATCCCTTTTTAATTGTGTGCTCAATGAAGTCACGAGTATTAGAAGAATTCCAATCACCTATCCAGGTGCTACCATGTACATGATTCCTCCCATACAGAGCATTCAGACCAAAAGTGGCTACTGAGCTGCAATAACAAGAAACACAAATAGCTGAGTAGAACAATCTTCAGTAGTTTTATCGTTAAAAAAATACAGTCTTATATTCCTTATTAATTCAGCAAAAATTTTAAACTAAAAATGAATGTGAACTTCCTAGGAGAAGTTATAATCTTTTTTCCATTCTATGATGGACTGTCTGAACCAAAAAGATATATACATCAGAAATTTACAACACCAGGACATGTTTGGATATTTTGTATATTTTTTCACAGTTTTCAAAGAAAAAACATAGTAAGACACTTTCTTATTATAGTTGATAAATCTATGCAAAAAAAAATTAAGTGGTGTTTGGATGTAAGTTGTAACTATGAGTTCCAATATTATATTAAATTACAAATACTGAAATATTATAATAAAATACAGAAAATGCTTTAATAAACTTCAAAGGAACCGGCAAAAATGGATAAAAAATTATAAGCACAGTAATCAATGCTATAAATTGTAAGTTAAAAATGCTATCAACTAATCATTTAATCACAATTACACTTTGTTATTAAGTAAAGAAAAAAAATAATTTTTTTGCTAATGATTTTAGTACTTAATACTAACTCCGCCTATGTTTTATAGCCGGTCCCAAGCCCGGATAAAGGAGGAGGGTTGTGTTAGGCCCCGACAGCCAGCGTAAAACACTGTCGAATCTTATGAACATGGATCAACGAAGAGCGGAATGGCGTCGTATGATCCATGTAACCGACCCCACCCAGTGGGATAAGGCTTTGTTGTTGTTGTTATTGATTTTAGTACTTAATACTCTATAACTTAAAATATAATAAAATTAAGCATATATAGGATACTTAATGAGATTTGTTCCTGATTCTCCCTCAACTTCATTTTGATCTTTTGGCAATGCATGAGATACAAAAATTAATTTTTTTTTCAATTGCAAATGAAGTTTCCGTCATGATTGCATGATGAAGATTCAATACAAAATGAGGAAAAATAATGTAGCTTCTACCTAATTCCTTTCACTATGTAATTGGGTTAAGATGGTGCATTTTGAGCCATAAGTTTTGATTCCCAAGCGTCCTTTTGTAATCTTTTCAGTGGATGAAAAAATGCAATGAAATGAGCAATCAGTGAGATATTCCAACGACCCAAAACTTCCAGTTTGTTGGCTTTCACAAAATTGTATTAGAACAATATCCTGTAACCATGAACTTAATTGATGACCTCAGTGGTTATCTCATTAATTTAATATGGAGAAACCAATAACAGCACAATATTCATGAAACTTCCAATTTGAAACTTTACCCTGTCCGCTGGAAAAAAATGTTGAGCTTGTCCCATCTTTCCATGCTCAAGCATCCTTCTGAAAATCCAAATAAGTCACCTGCCTTCTTGGAAAATGGTTGGCATAGATAACTTAGGTTTGGCACTCCATACACAACTTGGTCTTGCAAAGAACCTCCAACCCTTATTCTTAGAACATCAAATGCTGGAATTCGGAAATAAATGCATTCAACTTACTCATTTTGGTTGCAACTTCAACCACAAGGATGACAGTAGTACAGATTTAATAATCATCCACATGATTATACAATAAACTAACCATCATTATGTTATAATGGTGAAGATGTAGATAACAGATACAAGAATCATGACTATTTTATGCTACATAAACATCCACAAGAATAATTAAATTCAAATAAATTCCACTAACCTTGGACAGATTTAAGTAGGATCGGATGAGTTAGGTTCTGATCAACACATCAAAAAGTTTAAAAGCACTATTACTTTCCAAAAAGGCGAGTATAGTGAATTATTGTGGTAGATTATAGATGACAAACTGACCAGATTCAGAACAGAGGACTGTCCCCATGGACATTGATTGTAATTGCATTTTTCAGGAGGCCACCAATCTAGTGTTGCACAAATGAAACTATCATCTGTCTTGGCTATTGTGGTTGATCCACGGATTGTAACTTTTACATCTTGGATTTCTTCTGAGAAATACTGAGGAAAAACACAAAAAAAGATAATCCAAAAAAACTGAAAACTCATGTCTTCAGCTCTATGGACCTGTCAAACAGCTCAAATTAAGCGAAGCAAAGAAAGAATCAGTGGAAAGAGGAAAGAACCGTCGATTAATAACATCTAACTAAACCAAAATGAAGTAGCATTTGCCCTAATATGTATAAAGAACCATGAGGAGGAGGAAAAAAAGAAGAAAAATGTGTGCAGTCTGTTCCCCAAGCCAAGGGAGACCCAATCTGTAGAATATTTATCCGCGGTCAGGAATTGCTTAGTCAATATAACACGCCATCTATCAATGACAGAACTGCAATTTCAAAACAGTTTACGCCCACCCATGTGATGCTTGCAAGCCCACCAGGCTATCAATTACGAAGCAATTTATACATTCCAACAACTACAAGCAATTATCACGTTCCAGTATTCCAGAACAAGAAGATTATCCCACACAAATTTGATTTCCGTTTCACAAGGCAGCATCTTTGATAAGGGAAAAAAGACAATTTCTCTAATGTAACATTACATTACAGTAGAACTATCAAACAGAAAAACAATTCCTTTCTAGCATGCAGCCAAATCCAGAATTCTACACGAGCATTAAGAAGAAGAATTAAAATCAGAAGAAGTAGCTACTCGCCTGACTTCACAGAGGATGCTTTAAGCCGAATTCTTTCCTCATCTCAAGACTTTTGTTGCCCAACTTTGACGAAAATGCCAGAAGAGGGTTTGTGCGAGAGGATTGGATCGCCTATGAACCCCCCCCCCAAAAAACTTTTCTTTTCTCAGTTCGAGTCCTCCAAATTTAGTAGTGGGTTTTAACCTTTGCACTCTTCCCAGTGACCACATGTACTGAAAAGATCCAGCCTACATGATTATATTAATAAAAAAGCATTAATATCTAAATGCATACCAAGGTTTATATCATTTCTATATTTTTCGAGAAAGAAAGGGACATTTACTTTTTAAACAAAATAAAATCGAATTAAAGAAGCATAAAAAAGTATAGCAATGATAGAACTGACCACTGAAGCTATCTTATATCATAATTTACTTAACAGTGTTTATTCGACTTAAAACTAACACAAAGCCAAATTATTCTAATTATTTAATATCTTTATCAACAAATTTATTTCTGCCCTATAATCGAATATGCATTACTATTTTTTTAAAGAATGATGAGTATAAATCTCCTTTTTCTTCTATGTTGTGGTTCTTATCATGAACAAATTAACAATAGCTGTTGTGAAAGGAACGCTTGGGCAACTCCTTTAGCAGGTGGCATGAAGCATCAGGAAGATGCTCTCAATTTGCAAGATGGATACATTAAAATTGTCAGCCGAATTTGACACTTCATCTCCCACCATTAATTATATTGTATACTTAACGAAGGGAATAATGGGTATCCCTCTCCCATTTCATTGCGCCCGTCCGATCCCGATCGGACAGGCGCCGATCAAAATTCAATTTTTTCAAGATAAACCGGCGGCACATGGAGAAAAAAACCGATCCGACGAGATACCGGTTCAGATGTGATCGGCGAATACAAAAATCCGGGGTAAAAATATTTTAGCCCCATTTGCTCGCTCTCGATCTCTCAACTCTCTCACTTTCCGCATCTACCTCACGCCCGAGAGCCGCCGCGACCGCCGTCATCTCCGCCGCCGACGAGATCTCCACATCCAGACTTGTGCGAGTGCGGCCACCGGCGAGATCGCGACATTGACGGCCGCTCCGACCATCCCAGATCTGCGTGTGTGCGATCGACGGCGAGATCTCCGCATCCCCAACCAGATCTGAGGACGCCGACCAGATCTGGTCCTCGGCGACCTAGTCTGCCCAGATCTAGTGGACGCCGACCGGATCTGATGGATGCAGAGACGATTGTTCTCTCTTCGCGCGGTGCGGCGTGGCAAACGGTTGCCCCTTGTGCAGCGGCGACCTCCGTGACGACCTCGAGCACCGGATCTCGCCCTTCGTCGACCACCGACCAGATTTGCGCGTGAAGAGGGCCCGATCCAATCGTCGGTGAGCAGATCCGCGCGGTCTTGACATCGAGCACCCCCGCCGAGCGCCGCCAACCTCCTATCATTTCCGCCGTGGTGCTGTCGACCTCCCGCGACCCCGCACCACCACAGCCATCGAGCTTGCCTGCCTGGCCGCCACCGCCGCCGTCGAGCCTGCCCGCCCACCGCTGTTGAGCCTGCCCGCCCGCCGCTGTGGAGTTCGCCCGTCCGCCGCCGCCGAGCTCGCGCACTGCCACCGCGACGA
This sequence comes from Pontederia crassipes, assembly GCA_030549335.1. Classification (NCBI taxonomy): domain Eukaryota; kingdom Viridiplantae; phylum Streptophyta; class Magnoliopsida; order Commelinales; family Pontederiaceae; genus Pontederia; species Pontederia crassipes. The sequence goes on along the minus strand of CM060189.1, from coordinate 23,815,259 downwards.
CCTCCCGCGACCCCGCACCACCACACGCCGCGAGTTCGACCGCCCCCGCCGACCCTACATGTCACACACCGCGAACCCGCCGCCCGCCTGCCCTGCCTCTCTAGCGTGCCACCGCCCGCACGCACGGTCCGCTGCTCTCTCACGCTGCCGCCCACCCGCCTTGCCACTCTCGCACGCCACCACCGCCTCACGCCGCAAGCACACCGAGCGCCGCCGCATGACTAACACCGAGTGCTGCCCTGTCGCCGCCGAGTTCAACCGCCCCGCTGCCGACTCCACACGCCGCGACCCCGCCGCCCCTTCACGCCGAGCTCCCACCCCGCCGCCATCGAGCTTGCCTGCCCCACCATCATCAAGTTCGCCCACCCCGCCGCCGTCGAGCTCGCATTTCCCCCCGTAGCCAAGCTCGTTGTTAATCCATATTATCCGTTAATCCTTGGTGATAGTGTGATTGGTTACACTTATGTAAAATTTTTGTTGAGAACGATGAGTTGTTCGATAGCTTATTTTCAACATGTAAAATCTATGGATTAATCACTATGTAATCATACTATGAGTAGTGTTAATCACTCTATAAGTAGTGTTAATTACATTGCAATGGACAATCTAATTAGTGTTAGAACTTGTAATTAGTTAATCGATGTTATTTTTGTAATTATTTGTTAATCATGGCCCTCACGCGCTCCTGGTGTCGCCAAGTCTGCCTGCCAGGCGTCGAGCACCGCCTTCAAGCTCAATCGCCTACACTCCTCATGTTTGGCCGAGCTCCGCTGCCAAACCCCTCACGCGAATTGACAATGCTTCGTGCGGACTTCCGATTGTCACTCCGAATTCAATCTCGACTTCAAATTATGTATCTTTTCTATCACAAATTGCTAATGAATTACATTACATTCATTTTCGGTGCTGACGTGAAATCTACTGTAATTTGCGTGGGATTTTATGCCAGTATAGCGTCTTAATGAGGGTTCAACAAACAAAACTTCAATGTTAATCGCCTGCTTCATAATATTATAGAGCATAAACTGCTAAAACGAAACAGTTCTAGCCTGTTTAAATGCTTAGTCTTAAGCAATACAACAAATTACACTAAGCAAATTATAATTAATTACAACATGACTAACACTTAATTACAGTGTCGATTAACAACTAATTACAGCGTGGGAGGGTCGGTGTCAGTGCGGCGGCGTGAGAGCGAGGTTGGCGAAGGGGGTCGGCGCTGCGCGAGGTCGGCGATGCGTAGATCCGGTCGGTGACGATTGGATGTGACCCCTTGGCGCGCAGATCTGGCCGTCGTGGAAGTCGTCGGTCGTGCGGCGGTGCGCCGTCATGAGAGGAGCGAAGAGAGCGAAACATAGAGGAGAGAGAAGAAGAGAGATAGGGGGTCGGCGGCGGGGAGGAGCGCTGAAGAGGTCGGCCTCATCGGCAGAGGGGAGGAGCGCTAAAGAGGTCGACCTCGTCGGCGGCGAGCAGAACTGGACGGACGAGGTCGGACGTGATCGCCGAGGCGCAGATCTCGTCGACGGTGACAGATCTACCGGGACAAGATCAGACGCGGTCGTCGAGGCACAGATGTCGGCGGCGGCGGGCAGATCTATCGGGATGAGGTCGGGCGCAGTCGCTGAGTCGTAGATCTCATCGGCGGCGGGTAGATCTGCCGAGATGAGATTGGACACGATCGTCGAGGCACAGATGTCATCGACAACGGGCAGATCTATCACAACGAGGTCGGACGTGGTCGCCGAGGCGCAGATGTCGTCGGCGGCGGGCAAATCTTGTAATATCCCTAAGTTAACCATGCATGATTAGTTGTATGAATGTGATGTTATATTATCTTATTGATAATCTCTATGAACGTGATGTTAAGACTTACATTTCAATATCAACTAAAGTGCGAAAGCGATGGAAATTTACTTAAGGCATGAAAATGTGATTTTCGAAAAAGTTAAAATTTGGAAAATTAAAGTCCTGGTAATTGTTTTTATATATGAAAGGATTCTAAAAGTGATTTTAAAGAATTTTTAGGAGGTGTATGAGTTAGGTAAAACGTAGACACAAAATCGAAAAATCTGTGAAATCGCGATTTTTGTTTTTCGGACAAAAATTTAGATTTTGATTCCTTGATTATTTATTTTTATAAATTTTTTATTTGAATCCAAATGGGAGGTAGTTTCTTATTTACATGTAATGTCTTAAGTAAATAAATAAATAAATGGAGAAATGCAAAAGACATTTACTTAAATGACATTACATGTGAATAAGTTATACTTGAACGGCATTTTGGGGAGTACCTCATGCACCAGCTGAAGTCGGTATCTACCTCACTTTTAATACTTATCCTTTTACATTTTACTACCATCTTTTGCCTTATTCACCACCCTTGGCCGAATTGCAAAGGTAGAAGAAAATATGCTACATGGTTGAAGAAAATTAGAAAAAGAGAAGGTGAACTAGGATTTTAAATTTTGGTAAGTTCCTACTTCATTTTCTTTGGATTTGAACTATATAATTCTTAATTAGGGTGACTCTGAGCCTTTCTCATCCATTTATTTTCGGATTTTACTTGAACATAGGGCAAAACTCATGTTGTTCATGGAGTAAGATTAACCCTAGCCATGTTCAATTGATTCACGAATCTTTAGCTACATAATTCCATACCTTCGAGTGATACAAAAATTATGAAATTTATTTTTATTGATCCTATATGAGTCTACTTTCATTGAGCTTTGGAATCAAGTTAATATGATTTTTGTACATAAAGTTATGCTCTTATCTTTAAGGTATTACCACTCTGTCCGCCAAAATTTCTACCCCCATTTGTAAATTATGTATTAAATTTAATATGCCGTGGAATTATTTGATAATTTAGGGTGTTATAGAAATGATGTTAGGTCTCGTTGATAATTGAAATCACTAGAAAATGATATGTATAGCGAAAGTTATAAATATTTTACCGAGCCTTACTCAGTCTGTCAGAATGGAGCTTAGGGCAGATTATGCTAGTATTAGTTAATTTTATTGTGCTCAGTACAAATAGATATAAATTTAAGTAATTTTATGAGTTGCACCCTAGGATGTCTACTATTTGAGAAAATTAAAAGTACCAAAACAGGAAATGTTTTTTTATTTTATATAAATTATAAAATAAGGTTACTCAGTCTGTTAAGACATAGAAGCAGCATAAAAGTTAGGCTGAATGTTGATTTTCATGAGAGCAAATTATAATTAAATAGGAAATGAAACTTTTACAGATTAATGTCTCTGTAATATGAAAGTTAACAAAATTAGAATGATATTATTTGGTTATGTATATAAGAAGATATGGATTTTTCTTTACTATGTGTGCAATTTGTCATATTATTAGGTCAATCCTTATGCTAAATAGTTACTTAAGTTATAAGAGTAAATATTTAAGATTCATATACCCTTTGCAATTAATGATGTTTCATGTGTTATAGGCTTGTGCTCATATCATAATAGTAATGTGTTTCTTACTATTATTGTTATAGGAGTAGAAGAGTAAAGTAGTGAAAGGGAAAGGAAAATATTTTGTTAGCCCTTATAGGTAAGTTGATTTCTCCTACTCTATGTATTCACCTCTTTTGAATTTGGTGTGACATCGATTATTGTGTGTATTGAATATGTTTTGAAATGCTATGACTTGATTTCGAGTAACGTGATTATGAAAAGTATATATCAATGATTATATGATTGCACATTTGAAAAGTATATGTGATATGATTTGAATGGATTACGATGAGAGCAATCTTGTTCCTTTTAAAATGGTATTGGATATGATTCATCTTCTGATATTCAGGAGATGTTTGTTATGTGATGAATCGTGCATCGGCATTCATTTGCATTTGCGTATATGATGGTTGGAGCTAAGTGCTACATCGTTGATCACGATGGGAGCCACTTCTAGAGTCCAATCCATTATTTTGTTCTCCAGTAATGAGATGAGATAGGCTGGAGCTAAGTGCCACGCGGAGCTAAGTGTCACATCGTGAGTAGTCGCGATGGGGGCCACCTCTAGAATCCGTAGGAGCCACCTCTAGAGTCCACCTATCGTTTTATGATTTGTTCCCCAAAAGAGATGAGGTAGAATGGAGTTAAGTGCTACATCGCTGATCACGATGGGAGCCATCTCTAGAGTCCACCTACCGACCACTGGTCAGTTGGTGATCCGTGCATACATATGAGAGTGTTGCATTGCATACACATGTTTGATATGTTTAAGTGACAATAAATGTAAATTGAGTACAATGCTTTTGATTGGGATATTATATATATATATAGTAAATGTATGAGGATATTGACTTTGATATTATGATTAATGCATGTATGTTTATGTCTCCTCGAATTTATTAGATGGTAACACATAGCTTATGAGTTATCAGCTTACTGAGCTATTATTTGCTCACAGTGTTGTTGTACACTTTTTCAGATCAATAGAACTTTTGGAAGCGCGAGAGATAGCCTTAGCAGGGTGTGGATTCTTTTTGTTGCCAAGGTATTGAGAAGTCATGTGCCCCACTGCACGTGTTAGATAGAAAACGTGTAGCTCTCATATTTCTCTGTTGGGATATGAAGAGAGTTTGATATGTGTTGTGTATGAAAAATAATTTTGTATCTTGTAAAATATAAATTTTTTATCACTATATGGTGGTGTAAACCCTAGGGTTGTTACATGCTCTGAATGATCAATATAAACTGCATTGTTTGATTATGTATGTTATCACTCTCATGTATTATATAGAGAAGTTATGCACAATTTTTCTCTAAAAAAAATATTATTGATCGTCTGTAATTAGTTGTGAGCTCTGATTTAAACGACGGTTAAAATCGGGGTCGTGACAGATCTATCGGCACAAGGTCGGACGCGGTCATCGAGGCGCAAATGTCATCGTCGACGGGTAGATCTGGAGCGACGAGGTCGGCTGCATCCGCTGACGAAGTCGAGAGAGATATATATATATATAGAGAGAGAGTAAATGGGTAAAACGGAGGCACATTTTTTTACCCCACGGGCCTTTGTACCTCGAGAATAGACCGAGCCAATTTTTTCTCCTCAAACCGTTGTCGTCCGGGTCTACATCTCCAAAACCGGTAGTGGGGGAGTGTCCCCATTTATGTTGGGGGGACACTCATTATTCCCTAAAACGAAGGTAGATAAGATAGACACACAATGCAACTATCTTCCGACCCCTCCTCCCTATTTCCGTCCAATTTCCTTGATGAAGTAGTACTGATAATAAAACATGCAACCACTTACAAGAAGGATGCTCCACATGCAGGAGGGGCACAAGAACTCAAAAGGAACAAAACGTGTACTGCAGAATAATAAAATATCAAAAGAGAATAATAAAATTTATTATGAAGAATATAAATATTCTTCTTATATTCTTATTCTTCTTTGTGTTTAGTTTAAAAAGAATAAATTTTAATTATATAATATTTTATAATTAAAATATTTTATTATAAATACATGACCTTTATTTTTATTATTTTTTATAAATATAATAATATATGGCTAAATTATAAAAAATAAAAAAAATGATTAAAAGGTGAAAAATGTGAGAATAGATTTATTTTTTTTAATGTAATACAAATATTGGGATATTGTGAATTACAATGGTGATTTTTCGATTTTGAATACGATTTTAACAAAAATGAAGTTTGACTGCTTTATCTTTATTTCACTATCTATTTAGTGATATTCTTTCGAATAATTACTTATTTAGATAACCATCATCCAAACGACACAATGCGCATCCTCTGCTGATTTCGGGCAGCAAATGCAGTACGATAGTTCTGAAGAATTTTGGAGGAACATTCCGAACCTCTAAGTTGTTTCGGCACAATGATACTTGACAATAATATTTTGTGATGTCGGGTTGAGTTCTCGGATGAAATGTTTGAGGTCTGAATAAGTCTGATTAAAATAATAGTCACACTCATTAGTAATTGTTTTTTTTTCCCTTTTTTGTAATGTTGCAGGTGTTTAAAATAATTTTATGGATCTAAAATGTTATATTTAAACACTTTTTGATTTTTAAGTAATTTTAAACTTTAAATTAAATTAATCGGTTCAGTTTAAAAAAAATAAATAAGAACGGATGAGGCTGAATTGATTGAGATTAGAAAATTCAAATTCATATCCCACTGATCTATTGGTGATTGAATTTTGAGCAGAAGATTTAGGTCATATTCAACCTAAACCGGTTCCGATCACTAAAATTAATGGGTTAGGTTTATATATCCGGGTGAATACTCCTAATTAAAATTATTTTTGTATTTTTTGGATCGAAATCCGTAAGCTTCTAAAATTACTAATACATGATTAATTCGATGTTCAAACTAAGATTTTTGTATTTTTAAATATTGGGTCTGTGATATTTTTTATAATTATGGGTAAATATTGGGCAAGGTGAACTATGGATCAATCGGAAGTATTGATTGATACACCAATTTGGTTTTGTAGGGTCGGAAGAAAATATAATTTAAACTCATTCAACTCAAAACTCGTAACAAAGTGCAAATAGAAGAGGTTGTTGGCATCATGTATTTTCATTGAAATAAAAACAATTGGCGCATATCTTGGAATAGCAGGAAGATATGCTTGGTATAATCAGTATAATCAAGTTTGATTGACACAATTGATTACTAAAATTATGCCCCAATGAGTCGCTAGGATTTAGTAGGCCTATGTTTGAATTTTAGAATCATTACTTAGAATAATATCATATCCGGAATATCGGGAGCCCGAGTGGATATAAAAAAAGGTATGCTTGGTATATAATGTTTAATTGTTTGTTCATCAAATAAATCATAAGGTTGTGTTTAAAAATGTAACCGCAGCCCCTCATAAATTCTCTGTGAATAGTTGAATTGATAAATTAGTCCGATGTATATTTGAAAGAAGTGAAATTTAATAATAATGAATGAAATAGTTTATGTGATAGGAAAAAATAGATTTGATGATTAATTTTAGTGAGTGTTTGAATGAATAAAAAATTGGTATTATAAATATAAAATATAATTTTGTTTAAAAAATAAATATGAATTAAAATTTTTATAAATATTCTTTTGTTAAAAATATATTATTTAAATACAAAAAATTAAATAAATTATATTTATTTAAATATTAATAAATAAATTATTTTATAAGCGAAATGTATGTGAGAAAGAAAATAAGAAAAAAAGAAAAAGGAAAAATGAAATTAGAAAAAAAAAAGAGGTCATATAAAAAAATCAGTTCCCTCTAATGTTCCGATTTCACCTAAAAGATGGAACTAAAACGCTGGGAACAGAGTTACGTGATGCATCTTTTAATTTGGCTTCAGAACACACGCGGTCGACGGAACCAAGTGGAATTAAGACGTGATTCCACTCCGATTCTTTCACCAAACACGGCCTTAAAAGAATCTCAAGCAAAGACAGTACAACGTCTCCTGTGAGATCGACAACAGGTGCCCTTATTTTTCTGAAGCTACTAAACGCAGGCAAATAATAATCTTTGCACTGCGATAAACTATAAAAGCAAGAATTCTTCGAACAAAGCTAAAATGAAGGTCAAGCTCAAAACAATGGAAGAAAAAATATTGTGAAAGGCAATGAAGAGTTCTTGCGGCTTAGTGTGAAAAAAACATGACCCAAATCCAAAAGACCAAACATGGAATTATTCTACCACCATGCGTCAAACAAACACCGTACATTCAATTTGTCACCTGGAAGGTAACAGCGCCAAGTCTTTCATATAAAAATGACAGAGAGTCATTTGAAATTCAAAGAAGCCATTCGACAAGCCGAATGTCCAGAAGCTGCTCTGCTGAAACGAAAATAGTTAACCAAGGATCAGGAAGTTATGTGGCTCAAACTACTAAAAAGCTGCTTTATTTTCCTGAAGGGAGATGACAGTCTCAAAGGCACCGACCAATGCCTTAACTTTGCTCTTCTGCGTCTCCTCAAGCTTACTTGCTGTTTCTTCAATCACTTGATTGAACAAACCCTGTGTCTCTTTCTTGTTATTAACCCCTTGATGTCTCAAAAAAAAGGTAGGGCCTCCCAAAATATGTTTCTTCAAGTCTGCATCAATCATATTCTCAGAGCTCGCTGTGCATGCTTTCTTTGCTACCAAGACCTCTTTCGCTCTGGCTTGCCTGAAACTGAGCCTTGTTGAATTGTTGTTCTCTGGCTGAAAGTCAACTATCTTGTTTGTGCTGCAATTTGAATTTTTAGGCTTAGAGTGTTGATCAACTGACTGGCTATCAATTAACTGATTACTTTCACTTCTTGTGTATAGCCTTTCGAGCTTGCTTTCAGAAAGATTGCTGGAGTTTCTTTTACGTGCACCTATTGATGAAATCCCCTCCTTCATTTCACTAAATTTAGATGAAGACACTCCATTCTCTTCTTCCCCGGTTGGTGATTTGAATGTGTTTTGCATGTCAACAACAATATCTAATTTTGCTGGTATTTGTTTTGAGACACAAAAGGCTTTCTCTTTAAGGTCCAGTATTTCAAATTTTGTTTGGTCATTCAATGCCAATTCAGGATTTGCACTCTTGCTCGTTTTCAGCATCAAGTCAGAAATCCGCTTTTGCGACCCAGTTGGAACAGTTGATATTACCACGGATATGTCCTCTTCACCATTTAATTGTTCTGTGTCTGTGACCCTGTCCATCTTAGTTTGGAGTCTTGGACCAGTTACTTCTCCTAAAGATTTTGATGGGAATGAGGATTTTACAATGACTTTCCTCAGCTTCATCGAATTCGCCGTCTTTGCAGATGCACCAATTTTCCTTGGAGTTAATGAACTTTGCCTCTGCAGCATTGTGTGGTTCACAATCATGGTGGATTTTCTAAACGAAGATGGCTTCTTTTGTCCAGTTTCTGTTTTCAAGAACTTAACTGCTTTACCAACTTCTTTGTTCTTCAAGATTTTGAGTCCAGTGACATCTGAAATTTTCTTTTCCGCATTACTAATCTTGCTCATTTCTCTTTGCCCATTGTCACTCATGCTAAATCTTTCAAGCTGGCCTTCTGCTTGAACCTTATATGCATCATTTGTAGTTGTTCCATGGCTCCTGCGATAAGAGAGGATGTTTGACTTCATTTGCAATCCTCTCTTGGTTGATCTTCCTAGATTAACAAGCTTAGCTTTGCCAAATGCTGTAGTGCTGTGGTTGTTGAATTGAATGCTTGCGGACAATTCTTTATGAGTCTTCAGATTGGTATCAACTAATAGTTTATGAGATGTTTCCTTGGTTCTGTTAGATATTGCATGATAACCAAATCGGATGTTCTCGTCAGCGGTAGTTCCATCGATTAGTTCTATGTCTAGAGTCTCCTCCAAAGATCCAGGAGCCAGATTGCACATGGGAAACTCAGAGGAAGTCAGAAAATTTGTTCCCTCAAATGCCACAGATGTTTTTTGTACCTGAATATCTGGCACAAATTCTTCAGAACTAATTCTATTCTTCACCATGTTTCCATTGGGCTTAGCTCTAGGTTCATGAAGTAGCAATTTGGAATTCTTAGTAGATTCATGCTGGCGAGATCCATTGCTTCCCAATATGGATGACGAGATCATGCACTTGATGACAGATCCCTCTGATGATTCTTCATAACGATCATGAGGTGAATGTTCCTCAGTCATCTCCCAACCCAGGCTCGAAGACTTCTGATTGAAGCTTTCTGCCTGGGAATCAGAAAGCAGGATTATCTTCTCTGGTGGTAGATCCTTTTGATTTTTTATTTTCTGCTCGACCATAATCTCATGCTTTTTCTTTGATGACCTCATTTTAAGCTCTGGGTTTTTCCTTCCATGCTCCTGAGACACAACATCCACTGGACTACGTTCTTCATTAGGCATCTGATTGCTTACTCTACGAAGTGCAGGACGCTTTTTCTTATCCTCATAAACATGTTTGATTCCATATTTACAGATATCATGGCAAGAACCACTAGAAGTTCTGGCATGATGAGGAAGTACCGCTTCAGCACTATTCTCTTTGGCATTTCTATATGTTTTTACAGTCAAATTTCTCATGCCTCCTCCATTAGTCTTTGCTTCATCTGGTGCTACTGAGATTGCAATATCATTTGATTCTTCAGCCATTTGAAATCGTCCAGCTTTCATAGATCGTCTGTTGAACTTCTGCAGCAAAAAGAAGCATGTAAACACAAGCAAGCATATTATCTGGAGACCAAGGATAGAACCTAAATAAAAGAACAATGATAACTGAAACATCCAATAGAACATCACCCAGGGCCCTTAAACTGCAATGTAAATTTACAGGAGCATTATTAGGTAAATAGGAAGCCCTTTTCTGCTTACAGTGAACATTGACAGTTAATGAAATGATAAGCTTCACTATAACTACGCAATTGCACAAAAAAGACAAAAAAATCCACTACATAAAATGAATAAAATAACATACTGGAAAAATGAAACTGTGACAGTGAATAGTTTTGACAGAATGATGAGATTTTTTTACACACATAAATATAAACTTAATGAAAAGAGGTAGCAAGGATCCATCATGATACACGAGTTGACATGAAGCATATCTCAATACGACTAGTCTTAAATCACAAGACGAAAACCAACAGTAGACTATAGCAGACATTCTCCAGATATATAATGGTTATTATTAGATTCATAAGAAATTTAATAGCTATCATGCCATATAATTAGTTTCCAAGCATCCTATACTTCACTAAATGCTTATGTTGATTTGCTCAAGACCAAGGTAGTCAAGATCGGGATGGGGTCATAAGATCGAAGATCGTAAGATTCTACCTAATAATAAAATATATATTTTAAAGATATTAAATATAATTTTTATAATTTTTCTACATTCAAATATTAAATTACACCTCAGAAAATCATTTTATTATCAATTCTTAAGCAAAATCATATCAAAACATATTAAAAATAAACAAACTATATTAAACTTCATCTAAATTAATTTTTATTACCATGAATATATTTTAAATTAATATTTAAATGATTATATTAATCATATGAGATCGGATGAGATCGTGAGATCGGATGAGATCGTAAGATCGTGTGATCCAGGGACAGAGCCAGGATTGAAAGTTAGGGGGGGCGAAAATGTGGAGAGAAAAAAAATTGATATGTATATATGCATATATAAATATGTAATTATTTCAAAAAATAATAAAATTAAGAAAAAATATTCTAAAAAAAATCTACATTGCAAAATAACTTATAATTATAAATTTTGTTTGTTTTAGATAAAATATATCTTTCTATTATTCATCATGCATTTTTTTGTCATGTTCATCTTGCAAGTTGAATTTTATGATAAAATAATATAATTATATTTAACATTATATATATATCAAATAATTAAATTCAAAAACTTAGATGAAAATATATGTAACTAATTTTTAAAATAATATACTAAGTAGTTTGATTTGGTATGGAAATGAATCAAACTTATTGGTTATATTTTCCATAAATGCATATATTATAGTATAAATCTTTTCATATATACTCATAAATACAATAATAATATGTATTTATGTAGATTTCATAAGAATAGGAGGGCCTATTAATATATTTTTAAAATATATGGTATATTATTATATATAGTAATACTTCAAAAAATTGGGGGGCGGGGGGTGTGGGTGGGTGGGTGGGGGGAGGGGGGGCGCAATTATAATTTTAAAAAGAACATATATAACATACCATTATAAAAGTTCGCCGAGACCCCCCCCCCCCCCCCCCCCCAACCCCTAGCTCCGTCCTTGGCGTGATCAAAATTGAGATCATATTAAGATCTTACACATAAGATCCTCAAAATAAGATTGGGATGACATCAAGATCTTGACTACCTTGCTCAAAACAGCAACAAGAATGTAACCTCTTGGAGTTTAAAATGGAGACAACAAACAACAACAAGATGGCATTCATCTTATCTCTCTAACCAGATTATTGGTATATTTTTAAAATAAAATTGACAACTCAAAAAATTAGGACACATAAAAAGTCGAACAATTCTTTAAACCCTCCTGTGATTGTGAAGTTCTTTTCTGGATAGTCAGCTCTTGGTTTCTAGAAACAATGTCGACTGAACGGCATTAATGGTTATGTTATGTTATGCTATGCGCACGGTCCCTATGTTGAAGATCGAGCCCAACCAAGCGAGAGAGATGGACAACATGCTTGGTAAAAGTGTACAGCATTTTTGCTAACTGAAGAAATGCCGCTAAGTTTTTTCAAACTTTCAGAAGGGAATCAAAGCATTACGAATCTTTGAATTAAATTACATATAAAAACGAAAGAAAAATAAATATCACAGAAGTAGCCTTGTTCGTGCTTGTGCATTTTCTTCCGTTCACAGATTTTAATGGAGCAGTTCCAACGTGAGAACTTGAAACAAAGCCCCAAAAGTTGACAACCTGAAGCAAACTAAAAACAAAAGAAAACAAAAACATCGTCTAGAAGAGTAGAAACATATTTTCTAAATTCCCTTCGAACTCTCTTCCATGTTAACTCATAACGAGCATGGAGATCATTCTGAAGCATACGCCAAGATTCAAACTTTAACCCAACACACTCATCAACCAAGTGTAAGCATTCCGAAGTATACATCATCCTCAACAAGAAATGCACAAGTTAAAAAAAACAGTAGACAGAAATCAATGCACAAGACAAATGTTGGATCTTTATCGTGAAAGAAAATACAACATTTGAATATTGAAATCACGTAAGAAAACTCACCCTTTTTAATCGATTTCACAGACGGAGGCCACCCAAGATCCACAAAAATCGCATCCTTCCACGTTTTCCGGCGCCCGAGAGAAGGGAGAAAGGGGACAACGAGCTCACTCTACTTGGTTCTTAGGGAAGGATTTTGGAGCAGAGGGGAAATGGCGAAGAATGTAGAGCAAGCACAGAGGAAGGAAGAAGAGCGAGGGAGGGGGGAAGAGGGGCGAGAAATGGGACCACATCAGTGGGAAGGGCGTTTTAAACGACTTTTTTTATTTTAATTTCCTCCTTTATGTGAGACAGAGGAAATTTATTATTTACTTAAATAAATTATTAAATGTTGTTGTAATTTGTAACTGAAAATTATATATTGAATGCTTCTGAACGAAAATATGGGCTGCAAATTTCCTAATTAAATATGGGATCCACATAATTAGTTTTGAAATATTCCTAATTAAGGCCTCATTAAACAGTAATTTTCCATATATATTGTAAATTTTGGATTAAAAAGTAATGCTTCTGAGCACCAAGAGAGATAAGGATCGAAGGAGCCGTTAGATTGTTGTTTTTATGGCTGGATCAAGGGAAAAAAGACAATAAAATTGTTAGAATGTCCCTGAAATGATGCAACCTCCACTCTATTTTTCCAAAAAAAAACTTTAATTTTATTATTATAATTGTAGTGTATAATTTCATGAGAATTTTTGAGGGAGAAGGTTATTAATTTTAATCTCGAGTATGTGAAAATAATTTTCAAATTTCCAACTCGAGTATTTTCTGTCAACTTTTCAAGGCAGGTTTCGAATTATTTTTTTTAGAATTGTCTTTTCATGTTCTTGCTTTAGAAAAGTATGAGAAATGAACATTTTTATTACTCCAAGAAAAAAGCTATATACAATATAAAAAATGTAGAGAATTCATATCAATAAATATATACATAGGACTTATTTTTATTACGTAATTTAAACACACACACAAAAAAAAATCATATTCTTGTAAATTGTTGTGGAATTGTGTATAACATTTTCTTTGTGAAAAGATGTGGCATACCTTGTTACCAGGGGTGTAAGTAAAAACTTAACCATAAAAAAAATCAATCAAAAAAGATCTAAAATACGGACTCTGACTATAAATTAGTATGGCCTTTCGAAATAAAAAATCATCCATTTAAATTAGGGCTCCCTACTAAGAAAATTGGAGGGACCCGACCAGAATCAAATATATTTTCAAAATTATTATAATTAAATTATTCCTTTAATTTTTAAATAATATTTTATATTTTTATCTTTTCTCGTACTATATTTATTAGATTAGGTATATTATTTACTTATTATCGCACATTTGAATTTGAATATGATTAAGTTATTAATTTATTTTAATAAAGTTTGGACAAAATCAAGTATAATATTTTTAATTATAATGTAATAATATGTTATTTTAGTTTATTTACATTAAATAGTTAAACTTAGAATAAATTTTTACTTTTTAAAAATATATACGTGATATATTTAATGTTTGTGATTTTTTAAAAAAAATATTATTTTAAAGTATGTTCCAGACCTGAAAAAATTGAAACCGCTTAGGTCGGATATTTTTTCTCCGAAAAAATTAGGATGGTGTTTTATGCGTTAAAAACCCACTCCAAATTCAAAAGCCGATTTTTTTCATCGAGAAAAACACCCAACCTGAACTTGTTACACAAACTTTCTACTTTCAACATCTTTATTCTTATTTAATTTATTCCTATACTAATTAATCGACTCCTTAGGCCCAATTGGATTAACTAACGGACAGTGAATAGTGGATGATGATTAACGAACGGAGCCACCTTCGGAGGTTAGGAGGGGCCATAGACGATAATTTTATAGTTTTTATTTCATAAATAAGAAAATATAGGCTAATAAATACAAATAATAATAATAATAACAGTAAAATTGAGAAAATAGTTTATAGGTATAAAAAAATTTCTAATGTATTATGTGCAGCAGTTTAGGGAGGCCAAACTATGTTTTAACTAAGAAACTTTATATGATTTATATACTAATAATAAGTGTTTAGAAAAAATTGGGAGAGGCGACGACCTCCCTCCAGGTTGTAACAAATAAGTAATTGGTAAACTTAACAATAGAATTAGCTAATGAATATAAAATTAAATAATTAGATATATGACAAATTATTTAATTTAAGAACTATACAAATTCTATTTTTACAATACAATAAATTAAATATTTATATCCTAATTAAAAAATAAATTTTCACAACTAATTTTCTTCTTAAAATATATTGACAATAAATTTTATATAGTGCACCCATCATATAAAAATGTTAATTATGAAATTATTTTGTATTCATTGTTAATATATAAATAAGTTGTAATTAATTAAGCATGAATATAAAAAGAAATATAGTTAAATGATTATAAAATAAAAAGGAGAAAATTATAAGATAAGTTAGAAAGAAATGATATTTTTAAATAAGGATATAATTGGAAAAAAATTATAAAAAGCTAATATCTCATTACTAAACGTTAGTAAAAATAACTTTTCAATATTTTGATATGAAACGTTAAATACTATTTATTTTTGTTATTTACCAAAAAATGATGTTTGGATGCAACACCTTCAATTATCTCTTCCTCCTTAATCTAACAGAATTATCGATATTTCTAATTCAATGGTAATTATTATGTCTTTTATTTGGGTAGGCATGATCATTTTTAAAAAATTCATTTGACACGTTGAAATTAACTACAAATTATGACTCTTAATAATAATAATAATAATAATAATAATAATAATAATAATAATAATAATAATAATAATAATAATAATAATAACTTTAGTCCTACGTTTATCAATTATAAAAGGAGATAAGAATTATGTAAAGTAAAAATTGATTCATATAAATGGATCACCATTAAATGATCATACAACGGTTTATAAATAAGCAGCTTCAAGTTCTCTATAAATAATTGCTTATTCTTGAACCATCTCGATCCAATATATATATATATATATATATATATATATATATATATATATATATATATGAATCACCCTTATTCCCGTTATGAAATGCAAAAAACGGATATGACTATAATAATAAAAGAACGAATGATGTGGAATGTCTGAAATTACTTGTTGGAATGGGCCAAACTTTTATCAAATACTCAGCCCGAGTCAAAAGACTCAAAACCCTCTCTCCCTAATGAAATTTTAAATCTTATAATTTATTTATGTGAGATGAGCGATATCTCATAAAATTCAAGTTACAACTCAGAATATTTAGCATATTTTAATGCAACATTGTACATGAATTATTAATAGAAATGTCATCAATATTAAGTGTATAATTTACTTATACGCTAATAAATCATAATTAACTAGGATTCATAAAAATAATAATATAGTAAAATTAATACTAGTTTTAATTGATTATTCTATCATTTAAGTTTTTAAATATATAGTCCAATATCTTCAAAGAATAATGAAAATAAAATTTTACTTTACATATATTTAAATATTCATATTTATATCTGCATCAATTTCTATCTATTTATATGTCTACATATGTTATCAATACAAGAAAGATGGCAATTAGAGACGGTTTCGACAGTCTTTAATTGCCCGAAAATCATCATTTTCAATGATTTTTTCGACGGAATCGATTCGTTCGAAAAATAATCGTCGCAAATCAATTATCGACGGTTGGAAAAAAATGTCGAAAGTTTCGACGGAAGTCCGACGGTCACGACCGCCCATATTTGCAGCGATCGACGAAACCGTCGAAACTTCGACGATCACGACCGCCGAAACTTTCGACGATCACGACGATCGCCGAAACTTTCGATGGTCGTGACGACCGCCGCAAACATCGATGGTAGCAATCGTCGAAATTTTCAGCGGTCAAAACCGTCGCAAAGAATTTTTATAATATAAAAAAATTAGCCCGCAACCATATGTCGGATCTGGCAGCCAACGATGAATTTCGCCGTCCGCAGCCAGATCCGACCGCTAGGAAGGGGAGAGGGACGTCGCCGGCCGTCGATGCTTGTCGTCCGATCGGAAGAGGCTCGCCGGCAGGAAGAGGGAGAGGGAGAGGAAGAGAATGGGATTGGAGAAGATTATATATATATATGTGTGTGTATGTGTGGAAAGATGAGAAAGCAGGAAAACGAAAGAAAAAAAGGGCGGAATAGTAAAATTTTAATTATCGACGGCTCTGACCGTCGGAAACTTAACAAATATTAATAATATATTTTTATCATGATATATATGAATATGATATTAATTATTTTTAAAGCTACCGACGGTTGTGACCGTCGAAAATTATTTAATTATAGAAAAATACTATATATAGTTATATATAATATTTATTTTTTAGTTTACCGACGATTTAAACTGTCGCTAATTATTACTGACGGTCTCGATCGTCGAAAATTGTGACGATTTAGACTGTCACTAATTAACAAAATACTCATTACATTATATTACTTTTCATTTACGGATGGTCGGAACCATCGAAAATTGCGACGGTCTAAACTGTCACTAATTATATTAATAAAATACTCCTTATAAAATATTATTTTATATTTATCGACGGTCTGAACCGTCAGAAATTGTGACGGATAGGTACCCATCGGAAATTTCGACGTTCCAAATCGTCAAAAAATAAAATAATTTTTCTGACGGCTGTGGCCATTGGAAATTCCGACGGATCGCTATCCGCCGCAAATTGCGACGAATTTCTATCCGTCGAAAACTATCCGTCGAAAAATCTCAATTTTCTTGTAGTGTATATTAAATCACGGGACATGCTCACAATTTTTTAAAAAAATAAAGGGTTATTTCCATAACTCTTTCCTAAACTATTACGATTTTTCGCATTTAACCTCAAACTATGAACTTATTTTTTTAATCTCTAAATTATCACAATTTTTTCACTTTAGTCCTTCGTTTACTTCTCTTACATTTTTCATTACTTTTACTTTTTTCCATTTATGAAAAGACTAAATTACCCCTCCTTCTAGAAAAATATCAAATAACAAATAAAAAAATAAAAAAATCATTGAAGGATTAAAGTGTTAAATAAAAAAATTTGTCATTTATGAAAAAGACTAAATTACCCTCCCCAATTTTTTTCTTTTTTCTTTTTTTATATTTATTATTTGATGTGTTATGAAAGGAGAGGTAATTTAGTCTTTTCGTAAATGAAAAAAATGAAAAGTAACGGAAAATATAACAAAAGTAGACGGAAGGACTAAAATGAAAAATTGTCATAATTTAGGGATAAAAAAATAAATTCGTAGTTTGATGTTAGATGCGAAAAATTACGATAGTTTAAGGGTGGTTTATACTAATAACTCAAAAATAAATTAGTAACTGAAAATTTCTTGAATTATTAGTTATGAGAGAGAGTTATAAAGTATTATTATTATTTAACTTTACAAGTTATTTGAAACCGTTATAAAATAATTATATAAGTTTGTAATTTATCTGAAATAATTATATAAGTTTTAGTACGATTAATCTTTTGCTCTTGAATCACATGGTTTGACAAAATCAAGTAAAATAAAATCTAATTTAGGAAAGATTCCACGTTCCAATTTATACTAATAATAATTAATTCGATGGTTAAAATTTTCTTTTATGCTTTGTTAAATTCTCGTAAAAAATTGTGAGACATTTTATGGCCCGTGTGATTGATAAAGAGAAGGGAATGAATATCAAGTGATTAATTTATTTAGACGATTTTATTTTTTGCATATATAGTTGTATGTTTAATTTATTTTTTCTTTCTCCTTCTTTTCACCCAAATTAAAAATAAAACATTGGAGAAGAATGCAAAAAAAAGGAGGAGAATTTTTTCTCCAACTTAAATTCAACCAAACGAGAAAAATGGATTCTCCTCCTTTCATTTCTCACTCTTTACATTCATTTCACCTCCAATCAAACAAATCCTTAATCTTAGACAGGGACGGAACTATGATCACTTCGGGGGCCTTGAATCACATGGTTTGTCAAAATCTAAAATAAAATCTAATTTAGGACAGATTCCACGTCACGTTCCAATTTATACTAATAATAATTAATTCGATGGTTAAATTTTTCTTTGATGCTTTGTTAAATTCTCGTAAAAAATTGTGAGACATTTTATGGCCTGTGTAATCGATAAATGGAAGGGAATGAATGCCAGGTGATTAATTTATTTAGATGATTTTATTTTTTTTGTATATATAGTTGTATGTTTAATTTATTTTTTTTGTTTTTACTTCTTTCCATCCCGATTTGAAAGAAAAAAAATGAAACATTAGAAGAGAATGCAAAAAAAAAGGAGACTGGATTCAACTAAACGATGAGAATGAATTCTCCTTCTTTTATTTCCCACTCTTTATCTTCATTTACTTCCAATCAAACAAACCCTTAATCTTAGACAAAGACTGAACTACATTCACTTGGGGGGCCTTCCCAAGGCCTGGTGGTTAGTCTCATCCTTTAATGCTTTAGAAGTAAAACTAATTAACTTTTAATTTATTTAACTTATTTTTTAATTATATATTTATAGTGTATATTAGTGGTGTAAAAAAAATTTGTCCGATTCAAAAAACATATCTGACTAAAAAATTTAAAAATTAGACGTCCGAATATGATTTAGATAATTTTTAATAGAGCAAAACTAACCCTTAAACTAGGACCCCACTCGAAAAACTCATAGTGCTCGTGGAGCCCACTTTTGTTTGTTATTATTTATATAGTTTAATATGTTCAAATCACATTATAAAGCTCTAGCTCAATAGTTCTAATATTATATCCTATGTTTAGTTATAAAATTAAATATATTAATATTAATAATAATTTATTATATATTTTAAAAAATATTATTTCACTAAAATAGAGGTCAAAAAAATTATCCAAAAAAATGGAGTGATTTTTCCTTTTTTTAAATGATTTTAAGATAATTTTTGTAATTTAAAAAACCGATTGAAAAGTAATGAAGATATTTTTTAACCGAAAAATTGATCTGACTTGAAACACTTTTTGGCCCCCCTAAAATATTTTCTAGCTCAGTCCCTGATTTTAGAAATGCTTGTATAAACATGCGAATTTTAAAAATAAATTTTTAGAAATAAAAAACACTAAACTGTCAATTTATTACTATTTAAAATTATTAATATAATAATATATTTTCCCAAAATAAAAGAATAAATAACGTTAAAAAATTTTAAGTACAAGAATTATACTTATGCTGCTTAATTCATAACTGTGTTAAATATAAAAATTAAACATAGTATAATATTATGTTGCTTAATGATATCATGTTTCGAATCAATTAATAATTTTTTAGTTGATTATAAAGATAACTTGGTTAAAAACTAACAAAGGAAAAATATTAAGATAATATAAAAAAATTAAGTAATTTAGTGCAAGGGAAAAAAGTGAAACGGTTTGGCAAACAAAATTTTGATCTTTTTTGAGTTGTTAACGAAGAATTGATTTGATCAAATAATTTTTATTATGTTAGGACGAAAAAAAATGTTAGGAAAAAAATTCAATTGGGTAAAAAACAAAAAAAAAATTAATTTTTTTAGTGGATATAAAAACGTTACTTCAGCCTAAAATTTATTAATAACTGATTACTTCGCAAGTATACGTAATACAATAACTATTATGAGGTGAAACAATATAAGATTAACCTTACATATAGTTAATAAAAATAGATAAAATAATTTTAAAAAATATTAGAGGAAAGATAGTGAAGTAAATAATAGCTTAATAAAATATTATATTAATTCAAAATTTAAATTTAAAACTTAATTACATTAGGCTTTTAAAGAAAACAGTAGGACTTGAGACTCCAGAGGGGGAAGAAGAGAGATATGAGTCCGTCACGTAAAAAAAAAAATAATTCGGGATAGCAGGAAGGAACCAACTGTTCCTACTTAATTATCAAACTATGCTATTTACAATTATTTTATTAACATATATAGTTATTTTATTTCTTTCGCATTATACTATAATTAAAAATCAATAAATTATTGTTTTATTTTAAGTACCCTATCTAAATTAATCAGAATTAAAAAAATAATTTTCATAAATAGATAAATTATCAACAAAAAGAATATGCAAAATACATAATTATTTTATTTATCGTATTAATTAATGATTTATTTTAAAAAAAAACGTTTGCTTTCTTCATGTTGTATTTTTATATTATCTTATGTTGATTTTTACTAATTTTTAATTAACTCGTAATCTAAGTAATAAAAATATGTTATGTGAATGTGCAGTTAATAACTACTATA
The DNA here is from genome assembly GCA_030549335.1 of Pontederia crassipes. Taxonomy (NCBI): domain Eukaryota; kingdom Viridiplantae; phylum Streptophyta; class Magnoliopsida; order Commelinales; family Pontederiaceae; genus Pontederia; species Pontederia crassipes. Next base: position 23,794,212 of record CM060189.1, on the reverse strand, counting down.
TACTACACTAAGCTATTTGTTTGATCGGGATACTAACTAATTAAAATAATCATTATTACTAAATATAACATTATTATAAGTAATCATTTGAATTGTTATTACGTAATGATGCTAAAATTATTTAAATTAATGTTAATATATATTTTTAAAAAATAGATAATTTAAATACTTAATAAAAGACAATTCAATTAAAGTTGAAGTTTTGCGAAGAAACTAGATCATATGATTTTTTTTCAAAATTTTGGAAACTCTTTCATTAACACTAGTATAATCCCCGGAGAAAAAATAAATATATGATTTAACAATAAATTTATATTTAATATTAATTAATTTCAATTAAATTAATTATAATTGTATAGTTGATTTATGCACTCTTATTTTTATGCTAACTTTATACTTCCATTTATCTTAATTATTTAATTAAAATGAATAATTATTAAATACATGTGGAATATAGAATGATTATATTATACTATAAAGTTTATGTGCCCATTTTCTTTTATGATGCGCGAGGCTATTGTCTTTTTAATTTTAATTTTTTATTTGAATTAGGACATTTTATTGTAGTAGAAGAAATAGAAATATAAATATTTGACATCTATATATAGAAACTTTTTAGGGAAAAATCTTTATATCTTGTTTATTTTCAAGGATCCTAAAATATTTTTTCAATGGACAATTTAATCATTTATTCTTATTTATTTTTTTTTACAATATGCTTTTTAGTTCATATTTTGTGATATATTTTTAGTTATTAAATATATGTAACAATGTATCATATGTCAAATATAGGTATTTATTATATTATTAAGTTTATGCAAAGTTTCTTTGTTAGTGGCATGTTACTCCTCATGTTAAATATAAATAGATTATGGATTATTAAACCAAATTTTCTTTTACCTGGCATGGAATCCTTTTGGCTTTAGTCATTTATAGTTAGGATGTTTCTACGTAGCATAAAAATATGAATATTATTTATTTGTTTTTATATAAAGGAAATTACTTTTTAAGAAACAATATACTTTTTTATCTCGTTTATTTTAATGGTTTTTAAATATTTTGTAACATTTGATTTAATTATTCATTGTTTTTAGTTTATTTTTAAATATATTTGTTAATTTGGATTTATGATATATTTTTAATCATTAAATATACCTGGTAATGCACCCATATGTCAAATATAAATAGATAATTGTACTGTTAAGTTACATTACTATCCTTTTAATTTAATTATTTTGGGTTAGAAATTATATATATAATATTATAGAGATTATATAAATTTTTTTATAGAAATTATAGATCTCTATATTTTTCATGTAGTTTAAATTTGTTAAGATGGTAGGTGTTTTAACTTAATCACCTCAATGTTTACTATAACCTTTGCTTGAACCTGCCATTCATGTTTAAAAAAATATTTTAGGTGTAAGTTTAACGATATAATGCAATTGAAATTTCTAAATGTATATATTGCTTGGTTTTATATGTAATTCAAACTGTTGATTTCTTATATTTTTATTTGTTTACATTGATTGAAATATTTTTTATTGTTAGGACCAAGAACTCAGACTTAATTGGCATTCCTTGACTTCTTTTAGTTATTAATGTAATTATGTAAAATGTACATGGAGGAAATAAAAAGTAAAAGTTGATAAGGCTGTGAAATATTCGAAGAACTCAGTTATCAAGGACAAATCGATAATTACTTAATAATTTGCCATTTTGTATCTTCTCTCTTTATCCAACCATGAATAAATAAAAATGATAGTATAGTAATAATAGCCATATTCACCAAAGTTAGTATTTTTTCTTTAAGTGAAAAATTATGTAGTAATCAAAATCTTAATTAGTTCAATTATTCACAATATAAACACATATATTAGAGACAAAAGAATATTATATACTATATACTCTCCCCAAATGCTAGGTAATTATCTACATGGCAACATGGGTATCCATCCCAACCTTTGTCATTTTTTGCAAGTTAATTATTTTTTACATGAACCACAAACACATGGAATTAACCATGTTGCGATCACCACCGCATGCATCACCAAATTATTGCATTACACAATGAAAGCTCCACGGTTGTGTTAATCTATTCTAACTATGTATGAAAATAAGAAAAGCTCTAAAAGAGAATGTCATGTATTCTTACCCAAAAACTTGTGCTTGCATATAAATTATAAATATATATAGTTAATTGGCTATGATTTGGAAATTCATGCAACTAATACCAAAATCTTTTAGGTTACAATTCTCACATAAAAAATGGCTATATGGCAAAGATTATTATAAAAAACAAAAAAATACAATATACGTACAAAATATCATCCATATTATGATAACATTGCAATACAAATCGTATTGTAAGGATGTTCTCACCATGATAATAATTAGTTGCCACAATTGCACCACTTCACTGCATCTTAAATTAGTCCAAACAATATAAAGGGATAATTTAAATAAAGATAAAGTATCAAACAAAATAATAATAATTTTGAGAATGACATAAGATAAGGGCATATCAAATAGTTCAAAGGTACCTGAGAACATGAACTGAAGATGTGCAATACTACTTAATTATGTATTTATAAGTGAAACAATGGTTATCATATATGCAGTTGTAGAAACTGATTTGGTAACTGATATGAAATTAATAATTATCTACTTATATAATACTAAAAATTGACAAATGAAAATAATTTATTAATAATCAGATATTATTATTATCTGTTAAATGGTTATGGGTAGTTATTATCTAGTACTCTAATAAAATTATAAATTATAATTAATCAATATAATTATAATAAAGTTCTCTTGCTTGGACACTTGTCAATACATTATTATGCCAAATGTCAAGTTCTCAAGCAAAGTACTCTCTCTTTAATATAATATAGATACTTTCATATTCTTTAATAATTAATAATTATAATATAAATAACTTGTATTGCGGTTTTGATCGCAGATAATTTAACTAAACACAAAATTGTTAGATCCATGAGTAATTGAAAACTATATACGGCCAAGAGTTACTGTAACACCCCCAAATCGACCAACGTCACGTGGCGAGGATCTATTCGAAGGCGCTACGAAAACACTATAACATTGACTAAAAACTTGACCAAATCTCAATTAAAAATAATGGCATGCCAATAATAGAATCAAAGAAGAGAATATAGAAATATCATAAAAGTGAAAGTCCCAAAATATTACAAAGTTCATGATAGCTATAATATCTGAATTACATCAAGCTCAAAATGCGAAAATAAAGATAAAGATAACTAGGCCCTCTCTTGGTTCATGTGCATTAGCATCGCTGGTTGCGGCATACGATCTCGACACCATCACTGACCTGACCCTGTAGAAATCAACACAGGGGAGGAGGTCCTCCCGTAAGCTATACAACCTAGTGGGAATTCATAAGTGCACAATGCATAACAATAAATAGTAATTGACAGAATTAGTAATCACTTGCAATAAGATCATATTTGAGAGCATAAGATCATTTAATTGAGATTTCGATGGATAAAAGAGATAGAGATCATGAGTCAATCGTATAATCATAAAAGATTTCAAAGATCATGCTGGATCAATAATCATGCTTTATTCATCATGTTCATGTTACTTGTTCATGCTCTTTGTGCTCTTACTTTCACTTAACATTAGGTGCCTTCATCCTGGGAGATTTACGCCAGAGCGACCAATACAATTTTGTGCAATCAATGGGGGATCAAACCATGGCTAAGGGAGCGACCTAAACATGAAGCACTCAACTTAAGCTCTGCCACCATTCTCATAAATATGTTCATGTCTTTCTTACTTAATCACTTTATCACTTTATCATACTTGTATATCGTGATAGGATTGAATCATAGGACAGATCAAAATAAGATCAAGGATTCAATCACATAACATTCCAATCAATAAGGAGTAACTCAACACAAGCATAGAAAGAATATAGAACAAATCAACAATCAATCAGCAATCAATATGCAATCTGGACAGATATTGGTCGACCGATCATCACTGGTCGGTCGACCATTTTTCGGACACCGGTCAACCAATATCTCTGGATCGATCGATCGATTGGTTTGAATACAATACAATAAATCTTGCTACATCGGTCGACCGATATCTCTGGATCGGTCGACCGATAATACTTAATCAAGAAGAGCTTCGATTGGCCGATCAATACAAGGCTCGGAAGGAATTATCGATCGACCGATCTCTAAGGATCGGTCGATCGATAACCTCATCATCGGTCGACCGATATATAGGATCGGTCGACCGATCTACATGAAAAATAGAATCAAACAGACTTGCAATACTAGCGATTTTCAATCAAAAAATGTAATCCAGACATACAATCAATCATCTAAGCATGAATGACTAATACATAACATATCTACAGTCATAAGAATCACAAAACATACATCAAACACAAGAAGTGCAATCAATCATTCCATTTCCATTCCTTCTCATCATTCAAGAACACAATCCATAAGAACTCTAATTTCATGCAATTACTAATCATGTTATGCAAGGAAATTTCGGTATCACCCATCTTTTTCGTGATTGATCCTAGCTTGAAGCCTTTCCAATCACGATAATCACCTTTCCGTTATTGTTCTCCACCTAAGAAGCATTCCAGTGGGAAGAAGAAGTGATGGATGATGTTGGAAAATAAGGATGATGCAGAAATGAAGGGGAACCTAGATGAACCTTGCTGGAGTGCCCTCTCATTGCTGGATGAAATGCCTTACGGAGGAAGAGAGAGGAATGAGTGGATAAGAATAAGTCTTTAGGCATTTAATCCTTTTATAGTTTGGATAATGGGCTAAACATGCTAATGGGCTCCTTAATTGGGTTAGAATAGTTGATCTTTTATAACTTAAGTTTCCTTTTCTATTTTATTATTATTATTACAATTATTATTATTATTATTATTATTATTATTATATATGTATATATATTTTTTAATTTGGGCCGGTTATTACAGTTACCGATCGAATTTGTATCTGATGGGAGGGATGTCGAGGTCCACAGTGGATTGTTGTCTGTTATGGTCGTTAATGATTGCTTGCACAAGTGAGACTTTTCAACATTGTCCATCACAGGAGAACACAGCATCTGATGCATGTCCCTGACGGCTCCAAGTGTGGCTCTTATTATTTGATCTCTCAATATGACAAATCATAGGCCTATCAACGCAGTATCTCAATTATATATCTCACAATCTCCATAAATAATTTTGAGGTCCCAATATGGATATGTATATCCCTGCATATATGCCGATTTGTACACCATCAACAGTATAGCTTTCCATTTTGCTTTCTTCCGTTCCGTTCCTCACAAGCGAAAGGAAGGGAGAAGAAGGAAGAAGGAATTTTGCAACCAAATAAAACAAAAAGGACAGAAAATAGTAAAGGACAGAAAAAAGGAAGAGGCAGAAAGGAAATTGTAAATCACAAGCGAATTGGGATAACTAATTTTCTGCTATACGCGGGAATTATATATATATATATATATATATATATATATATATATATAATATTTCGTTTAAAGTCTTACCACGGCAAACATATGGATGGATGTTTCCTAGTCGAGATCCCACGGCAAATATTAATCATCGGTGACATTTATATGTCTTATATAAATGTCGTTTAAGTTATATTTTTTGGACATTTAAATGACACTAATTGTTAGTTTTTGTTACGTTTATTGCCTTCTAAAAGGAATAGAGTTGTTATTTAGTGACCTATAATTGTTACTAATGATTATAATTTTATGACGTCTTAAAACCATTAAAAGGTGGACTCTGTCATGTTTACATTTTTTTTGGGACGGCTACCGAATATACCTCGCTGACCCTTCTATGACTCGGGTTTGGAGGCATTTATTGGATAACGTTTAAGTCCATTAAACGTTACAAATTATCTTTTGCAACATTTTTTTAAAATTTTGTCGTGATATTGATCACAGTTCAGTAAAACTATAAATCAGCAATCGTTTGATGCCATTCAGAGTGGAATAAGTCATATATTTCTTCACTAGTTACGTAGTAGTGATCCATCCAGATTGTCGTGGTATTGTCATAAATTATTTAGTAATATTATATATATATGAAATGTTGATGAAATTAAAACCTCCACCACTTGTTGTTGATCTTTAATATCCAAGCCGATGCGAAATATGCGTGGAAGAAAAACCTACACATATATTGATGTGAATGACAAGTGAACAGGAAGAAGCCGATGGGGCTCAGTGCATGCATAATGCATATGCAATTATATATGCACACGATGCACACAGCAATTGCTGCCCTGGCGTGCAATTAATGTGCACCATGCATGCATACAATGATAACAAAGAAACAGTAGGTGCGTGTGTCCCGAGGATTTCTCTCCGAGGTACGTCGAATTATTTTATCATGTATTTTTTTAACTTATTTTTGTACTTAGTTTATTTTCTAAGTGTGATGATGACAGTTTTGTAATTTGCACTCCAAAAAAGTGCATCCCCGGAGATGGTCCTCCACACCACATGTCGCAAACTTACCATTCGAAACGGTGGTATAGTAGGAAAGACCCGCTAGTCCTCCCCCGAAACATTGTAATCATTCCTATTTACTCAACAAAGATTTCAAGCTTCCTTAAATCTAACATCGTGCCTCAAGCGTGGGGTGGCAACCCACAAAAGAGCATTCCAAAGCGTCCCAAGCGATCGAGCATTACGTCGGGATGCCCGTTTGTTCACAAACGCCTCCACCGAAGAAGCGTCCGTTCGGTACCGTGCGTCCCAAAAGTTGTGGCATACAAAAAAGTGGTATAAGCAATCTTCCGCAAAGCGCTCAAAAGAGCTTGCCTAGACGTTGGGCACGTCTAGGCGCCGCACGGGTTGGTCAAGCGAAAAACGACCCCGTGACAAGTTGGTATCAGAGCAGCATTTATGAGACCGTTCAAGTTGGCGTTCGACGATAAAGGAGAAATGATGTCGAATTCGGAAATGACGAATGAACCCGTCGCACCGGAGAAGGGTCGCCCCGAGCGAGGGCGCGCCCGATCGAAGGACGCATTGTCCGCCTTCGAGCAACATCTCGGCCAATTCCAATTGGATGTGGGCGAGATGCAAGACCAACTCGCAACGCACGAGCGGGAGTTGGAGAACACCGTGGATTCGTAACGATGCGGGAAGAGATGACGTCGTTGTATACACGGCTCGAGTCCATGGAGGCGACAATCATGGACATGCGGGAGAACTTGGACAATGGTCTCTCAAACATGCGGTTCGAGATGGAGCAAGAGTTCCAGACCTTCCGGGAGGAGCTCAAGCGACGCTATGAAGATGGACGACGTTCCGAGACGTCCGCCCCGCATGAGGCAAGGATTGATGTGCCGAAGCCATGGCCCTACAAAGGCGAGCAATCGGCAAAGGAGATCAGTGACTTCCTGTGGAACGTTCGAAGGTACATGAAGGCCTTGGACGTGACGTCCGAAGCGAGGATGGTGAAGACAGCATCCTTTTACTTGCAAAATGCGACGAGTCTATGGTGGCGGTGCCATTGCGACGATGTGGAGCGTGGCATTGTGGATCCCATTGAGAAGTGGGATGACTTCAAGAGGCAGCTTACCAACTACTTCTGCCCTGCCAAGTCGGGACTGAAGGCCAAGATTGCGTTGTTCAACATTTGCCAGAAGGGCACGTTGAAGGAGTACGTGAAAGAGTTCACCGAGCTCCGCCTACAGAACTCTCAGGTGGACGAAGACACGTTGTTGGCGGTCTTCGTAAAGAGTTTAAAGCCATGGGCTAGGACGGAGTTGGAGCGATGAGATTGCCCAAACCTCCGCTCGCTAGTCACTGCTGCTGAGTTGCTCGTGGAGTATGCCAAAACGAGCACTCCACCAACAAAACCCTCGAGCAAGGGCTATGGTGGGGGAGAGAAGCCAAAGTCGCAAGGAGGCAAGCCGCACTATCAGGACAAAGGGAAGGGACACCAAGACATGAGGCTCAACAATGATAGATTCAAGAGGGACGGAAAGCCGTCAAAGCCATGCTATATTTGCAAGGGTCCACATTGGACGAGCGATTGTCCGCAAAAGGCGACGGTCAACGCTATTTATTGCCCCGACGAGAAGGAGAAGGAGGATGCGTGTCTCAGTTCGATGCACGTCCTCAGCGCCATCAACGCCTCGAAGGGTCTTTCATCGGTCGCTCGACTTTATGCGGACATCGAGTTGAACGGGCAAGTCTTCAACGCCCTCATTGACACGGGAGCATCGGAGTTGTTCATGTCGGAAGTGGCCGCCAAGAAGATGAAGCTGCCACTACAGAAGACCAACGCCACGTTCAAGACGGTGAATGCGAAGTCTATCTCGACCACAGGAATTTCTCCTAGAGTGAAGGTTCGCATCGGCAAGTGGTCGGGAAGCTTCGACGTGACGGTGGCACTAGTGGATGACTACGAAGTGGTGGCGGGCATCTCTTTTCTGCGACACATCGCTGCATGTGTCATCTCGCTCACCAACTCGATGGCCATCTTCGACCCCAAGGGACCTTACAACGTCCCTGTGAAGTCAGGCGGAGATCTCAAACAGAAGACCCTCTCCGCCATGCAAGTGGCGAAGGGGTTGCGCAAACAGGAGCACACCTTCTTGGCGACTGCCATCTTGGAAGATCCGGGACCCTCCACTCCAACACCTCCCGAAGTCCTTAAAACCCTTGAGGACTTTGCGGACGTCATGCCCCCGGAATTTCCAAAGCGGCTGCTGCCGAAGCGTGAAGTGGACTATGTCATCGACTTGGTCCCAGGATCGAAAGCCCCACATGGAGTCCCATATCGGCTCGCCCCTTCGGAACTCGCAGAACTCCGTAAGCAACTTACCGAACTATTGGATGCATCATATGTTCGGCCCTCAAAATCTCCATATGGCGCCTCGATCCTCTTCCAGAAGAAGCATGATGACTCCCTCCGGATGTGCATAAACTACCGGGCGCTCAACAAGCTTACGGTGAAGAACAAGTACCCCATCCCCTTGGTGGCGAACTTGTTCGACCAATTTGGCGGTGCAAGATGGTTTACCAAGTTGGATCTACGTTCAGGCTATTGGCAAGTCCGGATCGCGGAAGATGATGTGCAGAAGATGGCATGCGTCACAAGATACGGCTCCTACGAGTTCCTCGTGATGCCTTTTGGCCTCACCAACGCTCCAGCGACCTTCTGCACCCTTATGAACAAGGTATTGCAACTATTCCTTGATAGGTTCGTGATTGTCTACCTCGACGATATCATGATCTACAGCCGCACCTTGGAGGAGCATATCGAGCACATTCGACAAGTGTTCGAGGTGTTGCGACAGAACGAGCTCTACGTCAAGCGGGAGAAGTGTGCCTTCGCTCAATCAAAAGTGCACTTCTTGGGACATGTCGTCGAAAGTGAAAAGCTGAAGATGGGTGGCGCGAAGATTCGGACCATCGTGGAGTGGGAGCCGCCCAAGAGGGTTCCCCGACATGCGTTCCTTGGTCTGACGAACTACTATAGGCGTTCGTCAAGAGGTATTCACATGTGACGACCCCTTTGACGAATCCCCTCAGGAAGAATGTGAAGTGGGAGTGGACGCTAACATGTCAGGAAGCGTTCGACACCCTTAAGAAGGCCATAACAGAGGAACCGGTGCTCGTCCTGCCAGAACACACCAAGCCCTATGAGGTACAGACAGATGCTTCTGATTATGCCATTGGAGGAGTTCTTATGCAGGAGGGGCATCCCATGACGTTCGAGAGTCGCAAACTCAACGACACGGAGCGGCGCTACGCCGTTCAGGAGAAGGAGATGACCGCAGTGATTCACTGCCTTAGAACATGGCAGCACTACTTTCTCGGGTCGCGATTTCACATCAAGACGGACAACGTCGCGACAAGTTACTTCGAGACACAGAAAAAGCTCTCGTCCAAACAAGCAAGATGGCAAGATTTCATGGCGGAATTCGACTATGTCCTAGAGTACAAGCCTGGCAAGACGAATGTCATTGCCGACGTCCTCAGCCGACAAGCGGAATTGACGGCCACGTGCTCCTCTCAGGCCGACCTCATCGAGAGGATCAAGAAGGGGTTGGAGTCAGACCCCACGGCGAAGAACTTATTCGAGCAAGCGACAGAGGGCAAGACATGCCGTTTTTGGGTGGAAGATGGGCTGATCTTCACCAAGGAACGTCGCATCTACGTTCCACTCTTCGACAACTTGCGGCGCACTATAATGTAAGAGTGTCACGACTCCAAGTGGGCGGGACATCCGAGCATCCGCTGCATTTTGACACTCATCGAAGACAACTACTTCTGGCCAAGGATGGAGGACAAAATTGAAACTTTCGTGAAGACCTGCCTTGTTTGTCAGCAAGATAAGAACATCAATCAAGCGTCCGGCGGACTTCTGGAATCTCTACCCATCCTAGAGCGTCCATGGAAAGATGTCTCCATGGACTTCATCACATGCCTGCCCAAGTCTGAAGGGGCAGGGACCATCATGGTGGTCGTCGATCGGTTTTCCAAGTATGTCATCTTCGCCGCCGGCTCCGCAAGTTGTCCTGCTACTGAAGCTGCGGAGTTATTCATAAAGCATATAGTGAAGTATTGGGGCCTACCAAAAAGTATCGTCAGTGATCGGAATGGGCGATTCGTTGGCAACTTCTGGAAGGAATTGTTCAAGATGATGGGCTCCAACCTGCATTTCTCGACATCACTTCATCCTCAAACCGACGACCAAACTGAGAGGGTGAATTGTATCCTGGAGATCTACTTGCGGCACTATGTGAGTGCCAATCAGAATGATTGGGCGAAGCTACTCGATATCGTGTAATTCTCCTACAACCTACAACGAAGCGAGTCGATCAATCGGAGTCCCTTCGAGATAGTGACGGGACAGCAACCTCTGACGCCCTAGGCCGTTGCCACTTCTTATGGTGGCAAAGTCCCCGCCGCTCACCGCATGGCGAGGGAATTGCATGAGCAGAACGACATGGCGAGAGCATGTTTGCACAAGACATCGAAGCACATGAAGAAGTGGCGGACACCGCCCGACGGGATGTCAACTTTGAAGTCGGAGACTTGGTCCTGGTGAAGCTGGTCCAACATCTTCGGCTAAGTGGGAGGAATCTGCACAAGAGCCTCGTTAGGTGTTACGAGGGCCCCTTCAAGATCTTGAAGAAGATAGGCAATGTGGCCTACAAGTTGAAGCTTCCGCCTCAGATGCAACAACACCCCGTCTTCCATGTCAGCATGCTCAAGCCTTTCGTTGAAGACACTGAAGATCCCGGGCGTGGAGTTTCAGACCGCGCCCCGCCGGCCATCCGTCAGCAATTTACTGATTAAGTTGAAGAAGTACTCGCCGTCCGCACGAAGAATCGGAAGAAAGAGTATCTTGTTCGATGGAGCGGAAGACCGGACGCCGACATAAATTGGGAGACAGCCGAAGACTTGTGGCAGTTCAAGCAGAAGATTGAAGAATTCCAAGCCGCAGCTCCAGGGACGTCGCTGACTTGAGTGTGGGAGAATGTCTCGGGAGCTTCTCCCCGGGGCACGTCGTGTTATCTTACCATGTATTTTTCCTTTTCAACCCATTTTTGTACTTAGTTTATTTTCTAAGTGTGGTGATGATAGTTTTGTAATTTGCACTCTAGAAAAGTGCACCCCCGGAGATGGTCCTCCACACCACTCGTCACAAACCTATCACCCGAAACGGTGGTATAGTAAGGGAGACCCGCTAGTCCTCCCCCGAAGCGTTATAATCATTCCTATTTACTCAATAAAGATTTCAAGCTTCCCTAAATCTAGCATCGTGCCTCAAGCGTGGGATGACAACCCACAAAAGAGCGTCCCAAGCGATCGAGCGTTATGCCGAGGTGCTCGTTTGTTCACAAACGTCTCCACCGAAGAAGCGTCCGCTCGGGATCGTGCGTCCGAAAAGTTATGACATACAAAAAAGTGGCATAAGTAAGCTTCCGCAAAGCGTTCAAAAGAGCTTGCCTAGACGTTGGGCACGTCTAGACGCCGCACGAGTTGATCGAGTGAAAAACGATCCCGTGACACGTGCGTGCATGCATGCATGTCTCACGCACGACTGCGCAGCTGGTCGAGTGTTGTTAGGCAGAGCGCTAATTAACCGCTAGCAAACATAAAAAAGAATGCAAAGGACCTCCTCCACTCCAATTGCTATCATGCATTATTGGGGAATTGAATTGGACCTGACAAGTGAGTATTTGGAATGGAAATATTATACACAACATCAGGATCTAGCCACGACGGAAAGTTAAGGGGCTGAAGAGTGGGGAGAAAAAATCGACACGTATATATGTATGTATAAATTTATAATTATCTAAAAATAAAAAAATAAATTTACTTTATAAAAATATACATTAAAAGACAATTTATAATTATAAATTTTATTTATTTTAGTTAAAATATATCTTTTTGTTATTCATACATATATATATATATATATATATATATATATGAAATAGTTAACTTCAAAAAGTTAGATGAAGATATATGTAACTTTTTTTAAAAAAAAATACTTAATTAAGTATTTTGATTTGTTATAGAAAGAAATCAAACTTATTGGTATATATATTATATTTTTCATAAATGCACATGTTACACTATAAATCTTTTCATATATCTCGTAAATATAATAATATATTGTCTTTATGTAGATTTCAAAAGATTAGGACCTATATGTGTGTGTAAGAAACATATATGGTATATTATTATATATAGTATACTTAAAAAATTAAGGGGGACCATCACAATTCCTTTAAAAAAATCATATATGATATATCATTATATATATAATATAACAAAAAGTTAGGGGGGCAATCATAATTTGTTTTAAAAAAAAAAATCAGTCCCTGCATAACATATATGTAATCAAGTTAAATAACAACAACAATAATAATATCGATTAAGTATATATTTTATTAAGAATGTAATTATGAAATCTTTGATAATGTTGAAGATTCAGATATGGTGATTGATCACTCAGTCTTGCGTATCCTTGGATTGTTTTCTCGATGCGTCGTTGTCCTAATATCTTGTGAATAAGTGAATTGGAATAGTGATCTACTCTATAATTTAACATAAAAAATAGTGAAACTCATTGCAACAATTCATGGAAATATTTATATTTTGTATTGCTTTTACTACGATTTTATTTTCTAACATATACAATGGTTGAACAATTGATATTTACTGGTAAATTTTAAGAAATCTAAATTGAAATGATAAACCATTATTGCATATTTTAACCAATTTTTGTTACACTACAATAAAATCAAATATCATTAAATACTTATAATTTCTAATCTAAAGATAAGTTTATATATATATATATATATATATATATATCAGAAGTTTAATTTTTAAGGTAAAACCATTCTTTCATGTGCACCTTGTGCCAAAAAGATACAACCAAATGCTCCAAAATCATATTGCGCGGCCCTCACTTTATTTATGCTCGTAGTCTCTTTTAGAAATTTAAAACATAAAAATAAAACATTGTAAAAAATATTTTTTAAGGTATGAACTAGTATATATATATATATATATATATATATATATATATATAGATCGATAGATAGATTTGCAATTATGGGAACTAGCTTCTTGTGTAATTTTTAATCGTTATATATCATATAAGTTGTTTCATTAAACAAATCATAAAGTATATAGAATAATAGTGTATGAAATAAATATATTTGATAAATATAATGATTGAACTAATCATTAAGAAATGAATACAAATTGAGTCCTAGTTTGTGATTTACATAAGAGTTAGTTATGCTATTTTTTAAATAGAATGGCCAATTAAAAACTATTATGAAAATTAAGAAAGTATTTAATTATTTTTTTAAAAAATAAACTCATATTTATGCTAATCATAACAATCAGACATGTCAAATATTAAAAATCAAATATGAGAAAGTAGCTACAAAAGAATTGTGAATATTAAAAATAATTTGCCCTTAGCCTATAATATTTTACTGTCTAATCTTTAAACTCTATTTTCAAAATAAGTTCACTAAAAGTGTCAATTGGATTTTTGATATAGTCAAAATTATTTGTGCTAACTTACCACTAGAACTATTTTCACTAGTCTATAAATTTTAGTTTTATTTTTAATATCTAATATTTTCATCTCAATAAAATATTTATCTAAGTTCCATCATATTTGATTTTTGTCATTTAACATGTAACACTTTGAGAGTTGTCTGTTTAGAAGGTTGTTTCATCAAGGCAAAAGGATGACTTCGAAGAAGGGGGACAATATAATTGAATTGAATGATACAAATAGGGTAATTAGGAGATTGACACATCAACCCTAGTGAAAAATAGGGTGGTCATATGTATGGTCATTCGTCCTTCATCATGTATGAATCTATTGAATTAAACTGACTTTGTCTTGTATGTATGAAAGTGATATAGTGTTTCTTTAATGAACAAGAGCTTTCAAATTGAATTGCGTCCTACTGGAGGGTAAATTGCACATTAAATATTAAATTCAAAATGAACAAGAGCTTTCGAATTAAATATTTTATTTCATTAATGTATTTGTGATTGAAAATGAAATTAATATCATGATTAGAAATTCTAGTCAATCATTTTACTTAATTTTATTTTTTATAAGTTTTTTTTATCTTAATAAACATAACCCTTCATAGTTAATTACTATTTATTCTAAGTGATAGTACTTATTTTGATTACTTTCATTTTTTAAGGAGATTACTCTTATATTATTTCATATGAGTATCATATTTTAGTTATTTGCAATTTATGGATCACATATATGTGTTTGTAAATACATAGAAATTATTTAAATAATAAACTTATTTAGTACGTACACTCTATGAATTTACGAGTCGATTCTACGATACGAGTTTACCGACACATTGGTTGCTTGGGCCGCCGCAAGAAGATTAAGCAAAAATACTAACATCGTCGAGGCTCACCAAATCTCTCCTCTTTAGATACTTCCACACCCTTGATGATGATGCAACAACAACTTTGGTGGTCGATGTCCCCTTCGTCCTCATTGGGTCTTGGAGGAGCAATAGGCAGCTACCGTAACTAGGACGAACTAGTCTCCTAACATCATGACTCCTCCATCCTTATAGTTGCCGACCAATAGGCTCAAGGCTCAAGTCCTCTTCTCCTCCCTCTTCATCACCTCTCTCATCTTCCTCATGTCATGGTGGTATGGAAGATCCGAGCCTTCATCCCTCTACAAGTTCAATAATTTTGACGATCTTGGTACTTGTGGCCATGGCGAGTCTATTGTCTGACAAGATCTGGACTGGCCACCTCTGTGTCGTCTCCCATGGTGACCGCTACAAGATTTGGCTCTCGACCTTCACTAACGAAGTGGAAGAGGGAAACAGAGCAGAGGAGTGTGAGGCCCTTTGTCAATTTTGAGGACCTCCTCACCTACCAAGAGGTCGCCGATCGGGCACTGGCCGTGGTGGCACGTGACCAAACACGTTGGAGTCATGCGATCCTCTCCAATTGCACGGTCAAGCTCCGCTCAAGAAGGTGTCATCCTTCTGCCCAGAAACCCACTACCTCCCTCTTCTCCTCCTACGTTTGCATCCTCGCTGGTGCGACGACCTTTGCTATAGAGAAGAGAAAGGCGTCAGCCTTTGCTGCATGACAAGTGGACCTCAGACAAAGCTTGTTCGCCCACTCCATTTGTTTTGTTCTTTACATATTTTTCCTTCATCATGTTTTTTAGCTTGTTGATGTTGGGCGGCATCATCCAAGAAGGGGAGAGGCTCAAAGGATTCGAACTAGCACTAGATGGAGGAGCAACTGGAGGTGACCCCATTGGAGAAGCTCAACGGAGAATTAACAAGTAAAGAAAGAAAAAACTAAATGGGTTAAAGAGGCATTAATTTTTTAATTAGTTTCTTATAATGGAGTGAGAAATGGGAGTGTGACAGACACATAAGCGAGAAAATGATCAAGAGGACGACACATGAAAGATTTCAAAAGTTAGAGGACATTTTAGTTGCAAATTTAAGCTAGAGAATCATCTAGATATTAAGTCAAAGTTGGAGCATGACGCGTGTAATTTACCCAAGTTGATGATGATTAATTGAATTATGACCTTATAATTGATGGATAATTGATTTTATTCTCGTGTCTGATGAATAATACATTGAGATATTTGTGCCTAATGAATAAATTGATAATTAGCATACATATCATTCATTGACCTATGATCAATAAATGATGGAATCAAGATAATTGATATTGAATGGAATTTTATTATTGAATACAATTGGGATAGAATTGATAATTGATCATGAAAATTAATAACTAACTGATAATTGATATTATTTGCTTTATCATTTATTTAACAAATCAATTAATATTATTAAACTGTTATATTGATCATTGATTATTTTAATGTCTACTTAATTGTCATGAATTATCATATTTTCTACTAAGAATATGGATTATCTTTTGGATCTTACGTATTGAGTATTTTATACTTATAAGTTTTTTCTATACCTAAATTTGTACATGATGAGATGATGCTGATTATGAGATGATTGATGACTCATTTGACTATTAACATGCACATGGATATAAAACATTGATCAAGATTTATTATTATGTGGGCCCATAAACCGCAATTCGTTATATAGTATTTAAATTACTTTTTAATTATAAAAAATATTATAATTGAGTTTTCTATTAATCTAAATTGTAAATCAATATGTTGATTTCAAATCATAAAATTGAGTAGCGTTATTGAGACAATCTTACAAATTTCGAGGTGTTGCATAACACCTCTAATTTTCTTTACAAACAAGATATAATTTTAAAGGATAAATGAACATATGACTGACCTAAATTATTGTAAAACTTCACCTTTTAAATTGAATCTAATCACTCCATTCATTAAGATAAATTTAGCTATACATTTTATATCATTTTTAAACGGTTCCTCCTTGTGTTTTTCTTTTTTCTTGTCTTTTTTCGTCAAATATTTGCAATTCATATTGACCTTTTTATTTTCACCATCGCGACACCCAAAGATGAACAAGAAAGTTGAAGATGAACAAAACATAGTTTCTTAGTTCCCTTGTGACACTATTAACTCCGTTTTATTTGGATAGTTGCTCGGCCCTAAAGATATTATATGTTTTAGCCTTTTAGTCTAGACAATTTTAAAATACATGTAAATTCATAAACATATTCATATAAAACTCTTCATTGATATTTTTGATCCTTAAATCTCGATCCTTACATTCTTTCCTTCTTATGTGTTCGATATCTCCGTTGAGTGTAATATGTATTGCTCGTATTTTCACATGTTTTTTAATCGTGGGGTGTTTGTGGAGACACAACCTTTGTGTGCAAGTTTGAAACATCCAAAGTCTTTAACACAATATATAAATATCAAGATGGGGATTATGTGGAGCTCTTGAGCGAGCATTTGTAAATAAACAAGCATGCATGACACTTGAGCAGACCTCGTTCATGGACGAAAAGTTGTTTAGGCGGATGCTTAAGCGGGTGACTTCCCTAAATGATCATGAAACGGGATTAGGAGTTGAACTTACATATGAGGTTAATTATGATACCGCATCAAGATATTGTCGGAGGAGCCAATTTATAAATATATTTTGATAAATAAAAAAAGAAACTATATATAAGAACTCCATAACCATATTTGTACGTTGTCCATAAGAAGATGAGCTGCGTTGTCTTCAAAGAGATGCAACAATCATAAAAGGGGTTAAAACATATATGTAGTGTGGAAAGATTGAGGAAATTATTCTAATTCCTAAAAAATGACACCCTCATGGGGATCAAATTGGTGAGCTTACTAGGTGTAATTTGCACCCTCCTTATGATATTCTCCTTTTATTTTAAATTAGTTAATTTTATTTTTCATTTTTTAGAAAAAATAATAACTAATTAGTTAGTCATTATAGCAAAATATGAATATAAAATTATCACTTGTATAAGAGTGTTAATTGTATGTATTTATTTATGTCATTTTTTTATTATTAATTCATTTCATTAGTAAATTTTTTCTTAAGATTATGATTAAATCATGATTCAGTGTTCGTTAATATATAACTATTATCATTAATCGAACTATTGTTTACTAATTAAAGTACTACTTTTCTTCTCTAAAAAAAGAAATTACTGGCTTTATCACATAGGGCAAAACTAGTAGTTTTTTTTTTTTGGGAAAACTAGTAGATCCATTACGTTCCATTTCCACCAAAAAATGAGTACCTCTCCATTCTGAATTTCTGATTTGAGATGTCCGAGTCCTGCACCCGATCCATCAGCGTCACGACAAAAATGCGAACGAAGCACGAAGCGGGTAAGCGACCGAATCTCGCCGTCCGTACGGACACGTCAGATGGCTGATCCCCGTGCGAATCCAGAGGTGGCATTTCGGCAATTTGTAAATTTTATCTGCATTACAACTTTAAAATCATGAGAAAAAAATGAAGCCATGACATTTCAGTGATTTTTCTTGAAAAGTTATAAATATATAGTAACAAAAGAGTTCATCGACGTTATATATAATAAATTATTTATTTATTTTGTTTATTTTGATTCCCGGGACACCGGAAGCAGCGTTTTGGTTCGTAGTACGTCGCCTGGCGACGGTCCTCATTAAGGATACGTTGCTCCACGACGCACTCCACCGTCCCCATCCCTTCACATGGCCACCACATCCCCACACCTCTCTCTCTCTCTCTCTCTCTCTCTCTTTCTCTCTCCACCACTTCATCCTTTCGGTGTCCTCTCCTGTCATCACTCTTCCGTAGCTCTATCATCGCTTCACCAACTTCAAAAATACTTGCTTCACGGTAAAACGACATCACACACAGTATAGGAGGCTCCTCCCTCCGGACACGAGAGAGAGAGAGAGAGAGAGAGAGAGAGAGAGAGAGAGAGAGAGAGAAAGAGAGGTGCATGCCATCAGGTAACTAGACGCTACTGAGCTGCATCGTATGTAGAATTCGCAAGTGACTCTTCTCGCTATTTGGCCGGTCGATCTGCTCCGCTAGCCCTCTCTCTCTCTCTCTCCATCCCACTGATATGGTTGCCATCATTCATGCGAGATGCCTCTGCTACTCTCTAAGCTCCATTCCTTCCTCTCAAGGTAATTAAACAACACCTATATGTTGAGAAAAAAAAACTGCTGTTTTGAGAGAAACCATAGATTTTTATCTAGATGTATAATTTACTAACAAGTTATGGAGTTTCACAGATCGATCACAGTAGGTTTGCTCTCTATTGGCATGTATATGTATATATATCTCCAATCGATACATGTTGATCAAGATATATGTATTATTAATTTTTCTTTGAGGTCTTGATGAGACAACCTTCGCAAAATACCATGCGCATGCATGTTGTTAATTAATCAGCATACATGGTGCAATCAACTTGAATTTTTCAGCTGGGTCAGAGGGCTTCTCCGGAACCAGAGCAGCGTCGCCCGGTCGTCGGACAGCGATGACGACTACAGCGTCAGCAATGAGGCCGGCAACCCCGTGCCGCCGCCCGCGGGCGCCCCCGAGTGCTACGCGTGCACGCAGCCTGGCGTGCCAGCCTTCCACTCCACCACCTGCGACCGCGTGCACGCGCCCAAGTGGGAGGCCAACGCCGGGTCCTCGCTGATCCCCATCCAGAGCCAGGCCGACGTGCTGCACAGGTTCCGGTCGAGCAACCGGACGTCCTTTGGGCAGGTGCTCGACCCGAGGAGCAAGATGGTGCAGCGGTGGAACAGGGGGATACTGCTCGCCCGGGCTGTGGCCGTGGCGGTCGACCCCCTCTTCTTCTACGCGCTCTCCATCGGCCGGGGAGGCGCGCCGTGTCTCTACATGGACGGGGGCCTGGCGGCCATCGTGACGGTGCTGCGCACGGCGGCGGACGCGGTGCACCTGGCGCACGTCTGGCTGCAGTTCAGGGTGGCCTACGTGTCGCGGGAGTCGCTGGTGGTCGGGTGCGGGAAGCTCGTCTGGGACGCCCGGATGATCGCGGCGCATTACCTGCGGTCTCTACGGGGATTCTGGTTCGACGTCTTCGTCATCCTGCCGATTCCTCAGGTCAGTTGCAGTGGCCAGATCATGATTATAACATAATGCATATTTTATACAACGATCTATCCTGCACCTCTTAGTTCAATATTCTTCTGTATTTTTCTATACATTAAGCTTAATCTTCATTTGGACAGTATTGAAAAAAAAAAGGAGACAATTATGGATGATACTGTTCCTAAAGATATAGATTTTGTTTTGTAGGAGTAACAATTCAAAGGTAAGCAAGACACCAATTATTGAGTTTCCTTTTTCTTTTCTCTGAATTGTCATCTGACGCTTTAGTAGATTCGTGAGAAGCTTGAATAGCTAATACAAGTAACCTGTTATATTAGGCTTTTGGCCAAACTTCCTCCGATCTCTTCCTCACAGCAAGTATTGCCTTGAAATAGAAACAATGAAAATAATAACAAAATGAAAACATCAGGCATGTGATGGGATCTTAACACCCAAAAATATTGTAATCACATCGAATCCAAGTCATAGGTCGTACGACATGCTCATGATGATATATAAGTTGTTGACGAATCTGAACTTCCAGTATAACATTATACCTTGATAGAGAGAGAAATTTGATAGGATCAGGATGGTACTGTTTTTAGCTCAGTGTATTTATCTCAATTTAAAATTTCAAAAAAGTGCAGATGGTCCGTTTGATATGCCAAAGAACCATGTGAAGTGGTGCAGGATATAAAATTGGATCCTCCTATCAGTACCATAAATCCAAATTGTGCATGATACGCCATGTGTTTCATGAAACCTGCAATTTACACCTCTATTTGGAAGGAGGTACCGAGTGCAATGAAAAAGAGCATCAACCTGACTTTGTTGTAGTTTCTATCTCCGGCTTACTGATTACCAATGTAGTAAACTTAGTTTACTGCTGCGATGCAGTAATTTTCTTCTGTACACAAGAAATTCAATACTTGTGTCTGGTTTACGATTTTGTAATACCGCCTCGCCTTATGGATGGTTGTCTCTGTTGTGTGCATCTTTGAATTGTAGCACAAAGTACAATGATAGTAAAACTTGATTAATTTTATTTCTTAGATTTGGACGACTTGCTGAACTACTATTTCTGTTCTCTTGTTAAACATGATGCAGGTTGTCTTTTGGCTGCTCGTGCCAAAACTGATCGAGGAAGAAAAGATAAAACTTATAATGACAATTCTACTGCTCATATTCTTGTTTCAGTTTCTCCCTAAGGTATACCACAGCATCTGTCTGATGAGAAGGATGCAAAAGGTCACTGGCTACATTTTTGGAACTATCTGGTGGGGTTTTGGCCTCAATCTTATTGCTTATTTCATTGCCTCTCATGTAAGTATCTGTTATCATCCGAGTATGTGCATTTTAAAGAGACTTTTATGATTTTTTTGTTATCTTTAAGGTATACCATAGCATCTGTCAGCATATACATTATTTCTGTATTGGCACAATTATAAAAATAAGTACCTGGGAAGCACTATAGTTGTCAACGGTTCTTGGCATTATGGCTAATCAAGCAATCAAAGAACTTGCAAAGTAGATTAATCAAACATTAACAGATGGCCCAATCGCCTGTTATGCTCAAACTCACAGTGACGTGAATACAGCAATCACATGTTCCAAATCAGTAATTGTTTTTTTCCCCTATTGAATAACACATGCAAAGTAGTGCAGACCGAGCCTCACTACCGAAGAGTGGTAGTATTTAGTTCCTACAAGTTACAAGCTCTTACCAATTATTGACGACAACTGGCATTCAGGTAGCTGGTGGCTGTTGGTATGTTCTCGCAATTCAGAGAGTTGCTGCCTGTCTTCAACATCAATGCGAAAAGAATAACAACTGCAATCTCGTATCATTAGCCTGTTCCAAGGAACTCTGTTATCACCTGCCACTGCCGTCTGGAATGGATGATTTAGCCTGCGAGAGTAACTTGACTATGTCTGTTGGGATGCAAAATATTCCAGTATGTTTAAATGGCAACGGGTCATTTCGGTATGGAATATACGAGTGGGCTCTCCCTGTGGTTTCAAGCAATTCACTCGCTGTCAAGATTCTTTATCCTATATTTTGGGGCCTTATGACTCTCAGGTATAAGTTGCTTAACATAAATACAGAATCTTTATTTTACTCCACTGAAGACTACAAAATTTCTAGGTCAGAAAATAGCATGCCATTACTGGAAATGCTACTTTAATCAAATCATGCTATATGGTGCCATAACATAGAGCATGTTGTTTCAATTGGAATTTGCATTCATGCAGCATCCTCTTAATTCTGCAATTCCACTCTCTTTTCAGCACTTTCGGCAATGATCTTGAACCAACAAGTCACTGGTTGGAAGTCGTTTTCAGTATAATCATAACATTAAGCGGCCTGATGCTCTTCACGTTGCTCATCGGTAACATCCAGGTAATGAGCGATAAAAAACATATCTTTGATAGCAACCCTAATGCACTCTGTTTCAGCCTCAATACACCTTAACTTCAATGCCTATAATAATTGAACCCTCTGTGAATAGGTGTTCCTGCATGCTGTTATGGCAAGGAAGAGGAAGATGCAACTGAGATACAGGGATATGGAATGGTGGATGAAGCGCCGACAATTGCCTTCGCGCCTAAGGCAGAGAGTCCGACAGTACGAACGCCAAAGGTGGGCTGCAATGAGAGGGGAGGAAGAAATGGAGATGATCAAAGATTTGCCGGAAGGACTACGACGAGATATCAAACGCTATCTCTGTTACGATCTCATTAAACAGGTAAAATCTCAAGCTTCAAGAAATATGTTATTTAAATGTGTGCTATATTTCTGTACATGAGTCGATGAATGGTCACTCCACTGATGGAATTATCTGACCTGCCACTGCTGCTCATGTATGTTTTTCTTTTCTTGCACAGGTGCCGCTGTTCGAGAACTTGGATAATCTTATCCTCGACAACATATGTGATAGAGTAAAACCACTTGTCTTCTCAAAGGAAGAAAAGGTGCATAGCACAGCATGCACATATGTGAAATAATTCATGCATGACATCCTTAAATAATGCAGCAGAATGGTTCATGATTCAGATATATAATGCAGAAGAATAGCTCATTGATTAATGAATTAGTGTTCAGATTAACGAACTGTGTTAAACATTTTGGTTGGGCAGGTGATCCGAGAAGGCGACCCAGTGCAACGTATGGTATTTATTGTCAGGGGCCACTTGAAGAGCAGCCAGTGCCTCAAGAAGGGCATGGTCACCTCCTGCACTCTGAACCCCGGTAGCTTCTTCGGTGACGAACTCCTGTCTTGGTGCCTGCGACGGCCGTTCATGGAACGCCTGCCGTCGTCGTCGGCGACGTTCGAGTGCATCGACCCGACGGAGGCCTTCGCGCTCGACGCGCCGGACCTCCGGTACATCACCGAGCACTTCAGGTACAAGTTCGCCAACGAAAGGCTCAAGCGGACGGCCCGGTTCTACTCATCCAACTGGCGGATGTGGGCGGCCGTCAACATACAACTCGCGTGGCGCCGATACAAAGCGAGGACGAGGGGCGCCGCGTCGGTCATGCCGATAGAAGCCAGCGACAGCGAACGCCAGCTCAGGATGTACGCGGCCATGTTCATGTCGATCCGACCGCACGACCACCTCGAGTGAGGATGCACTCGATCGCAGTTACTACGTACGTCCTCGTGTGTGATGCTTTTTGGATAACTCTATGGGATTAAAAAAAACATAATATATTGGAAAATGGAAAGATCTAAAGATGTTGGACTTACGCCCCTAATGGGCTTTTGACATGCTAAAGCCCATGCTAGTTTACATTGCAGTTTCACCAACTGCACACCAATGCATATATAAATATAGGGTTTAATGGGGTCCTCCCCCGAATCCCCTCCCCTCATCGGCGCCCGTGCGGATTTCATGCGCGGTTCAAGGGGTAAAACGAGCGGTTCGGTTCATCGAGGGAAAAAATGTGCACGGTTCAACGAAAAAATCGAAGAAGACGATGCGGCGGCGACGAGAGCGGAGGCGAACCACTGGCGATGGCGAAGACGCTGTGGTGACGACGATGACCACGGGGCGGTAAAGACCGTGCAAGGCCGATCTCACGGGCCAGCAACGGCTGATCTCACAGGCGGCCGAATCTGACCGCCCGACGGTCGATCTGGCCGCGGTTGACCGGATTTAGCCGCCCGCAGCCAGATCGGCCGCCGGCCAGATCCGGCCGTAGGAGGCCACATCAGGCCACCCGGGCGGCCGGATCTGACCTCCCAGCGGCCGATCTAGCTGCGGGCGGCTAGATCCGGCCAACCGCGTGGCCGATCTGGTTGCGGGCGGCCAGATCGACCGCACGGTTGGCCGGATCTAGCCGCCCGTGGCCTGGCTGCGGGCGTCCAAATTGGTCATCCAAGCGGCCGGATCTGACCTCCCAGCGATCGATCTGGTCGCGATTGGTCGGATCCGGCCGAACGCAGCCAGATCGGCCGCTGGGCGGTCAAATTCGATCACTGGGCGGTCATATTCGACTGCTCGCGGCCAGATCGACCGACGACCAGATGGCCGCCCAGCTGCCGGATCTGGCCGCTGGGCGGCTAGATCAGCGGCTAAATCCGGCCGCCAGTGCCAGATCGGACGCCGAGCGATCGGATCTAACTACCCGCAGCCAGATCCGGCCGCCCGCGTCAGATCGAACGTCGAGCGGCCGGATATGACCGCCCGCAGCCACATTCGGCCGCCCTCGCCAGATCGGCTTATGGGCGGCCAGATCCGGCCGCCCGCGCCAGATCGGACGCTGAGCGGCCGGATCCGTCCGCCACGACAGATAGGATGCCGAGCGACCGGATCTAGCCGCCCGCAGCCAAATTCGGCCACTGGCGACCATCGCGAGAGAGGGGGAGGGAACGGAAAGCTGTCGAGAGAAGAGAGAGGGATAGGGAGCGGGAACGGAAAAGCCGCCGGAGAGGAAGAGGGAAAGAGGGAAGGAGAAGAGAGAGGGAGGGGGGTTCGAGCGAATTTTTAACCCTTGAACCGCGCTCATCATCCGCGCCCGTCGGATCTTCATCCGATGGGCGCGAATGGGGGGAGGGGGTTCCTCCCCCTGTAAGGGGGGAGGACCCCATTAAATCCATAAATATATATGAGTGCATGGTGTTATATGACACTCGTATTGTGTCCGACGAACTCTATTGGACGTCCAAAGACATCCACGTCGCAAGGCTGCTACTTCACGCGTGATGCTGTCCGACGAACAGCAAGAGGCTGCCGCTGCACTACACGTGCAAGATGCGGGCGTTGCGCGGTAGCACGTGTGCAGGCCGCGGCCCGGTGCACAAAGCCAGAAGCAAAAGGCGCAGGCCTGAGGCCCGCTGCAAGTTTGGGCAACTATCAGCCTAGTTGAACAGTAACATTTTTTGAAAAATCAGATTTAAAAGAACCTGGGAAAATATAGAAAAATGAGAAATATGTATTTTTGTACCTCAGAAAATTCTGAATTTTTTTTATAAATGTGTGATATATTTTTGACATAATTGTCTGCATTTTTTGTTATGATGCAT
Source organism: Pontederia crassipes (assembly GCA_030549335.1). Classification (NCBI taxonomy): domain Eukaryota; kingdom Viridiplantae; phylum Streptophyta; class Magnoliopsida; order Commelinales; family Pontederiaceae; genus Pontederia; species Pontederia crassipes. Next base: position 23,768,564 of record CM060189.1, on the reverse strand, counting down.
TTTTATATATTTTTATGTCATGATAAATATATATGAAAAATTAGATTATTTCTAATTTATGCACATTATTAAGTTAAAAAATTGTGAATAATTTTCTGAAATTTTCAGAATGTTTTAATATGCATATTTTGTACATGTGCATATGAATTTTGCATATTATGCCATGTTTCTATGTGTAATTAATAATAATTGATATTCTTATAAATTATCACATCACATTTAATTCTAAGTATGAGTGGTATGTACTTAGTTAGTTTTAATACAAAACAATCATATTGTGTTTGATTATGATATTTTTGTATTTTTGAATAATTATGCGGTGAATGAGTATGAAATGGAAATTGTTGTATACAATAAGTGATCATGTAATGTTAATAAGGAAATCTTTAGAATAAATTTTCTGGAAATTGTATCACATTTGTTTTATGTATATTAGTTATATTATGCATATTATTAGTACATGAAGTGGTCATGTTATTTTGTCATATTATGAATTTTAGTAACAATTCGTTCATATATGTAATATGTTATTACATGACATGTTCTAAGTGTAGTATGTCTCACTTAAATTAAATTTCCATATGAATTAAATATTCACGCACATAATTATGTTATATTTACTTAAAATATATTTAAGTGATTATTATTTCATTATGTGATTTGAATTATGTAATAAGGAATTTATTTTCTTTATGAAAGAACATGTGCATATATGACAAATTATGCATAATATGAAATTATGTCACATATTAAGCATATGTGTTATGTGAATTTGTGAATCATTAATTCACATATTTATATTAAGATTTTTGTCACATTTCCATGTGAAATGTGCACATTAATTATGACAAATTATATTTCTTTATGAATAGACATATGTGCATATATGTTTTTAGTTACACATGAAAATTTAATCAACAACACATGCATGATATGAATTTTATGTGCATGATTGAGACTTACGTGACATAAATGTAAAATTAAACATGTGATAATAATTGTGTGATTATCTGTATGTCTACTATCATGCTTATGCTTATGTTAATTTATGAATGTGACAAATAATATTCATTTATATGTAAATGAATTGTATGATTATTTGTGTGCATAATATACATTCATACAATTTATATGATGTTTACTTTAAATGCATAAATATTTGTGAATTATGAATGTGACATCACAAAACTTATAAGACATCTAGTTTGTATGATGGTCATGGTAACAATTTTTGTTGAGTTATGCGTGACATGTGCATGCCTAGGAAAGTACTGAAAAGATATTTTTAATGGAAAATTCAATACCCTCTTTCTCTGTGACTTACCTGATGTACTGTTAACGCAGTCTTCAAGAATTATTATGTTTGTATGGCGTGATGATATTTTTTCAATTATTGTGATGACAAGACGAAGGGGTGATGATTTTCTAATTGACAACTTACAAATGTAAGGAAGAGCTCCCATCACAGAATCCTGATTGTCCTGACAATATTTTTTTGAAAACGATATGTTAATCACATCATATATTTTTTTAAATAATTTTGGATGTTTGTTATCCAAAATTATTAGAATAGTATACCTTGTCGCAACATATTATTTTTAATGAATGATAATTATTTTTTCGAATAGTGGGAGATGAGTGGGAGTGTAACGACCATCTTTATGTCATTACTTTAAAAACATTATTATGTCATTATTCATGAATATATGCGACAAGAAGACATGCAAAAATTAATTCATTTTCCTTACGTATGTTTGACTATACATAAATGACAAAAAAAAAAACTTTGCAATATGACAAATTCAAAAGTGACACATGACAAAAGATGACATCTGTCGAGCACGCCCACTGTCATAATTCTCATGATCTTGATTCATCAAGAAAATAATAACTCATACATAAGTTTTCTTCAACAGATATGTGCATATCTGTATGTGATGATAAACTTGACAACTGAGTTAGAGAATCTTGGTCATACTTTTTAGAATGACCAAATGATAGTTACTTATTTTTTAATAAGTATAGTGAGCTTGCGCACATATTTGATGTTTAGTGAAAATATTAAATATTTTGACATTTATTTGAAGAATGTTTGTCATCTTCAACTATGACATATGATGTCCATGTCAAAATAAGAAAATTGCTGCGGGTTTTCGACAGAAATCATAGTCCAGTGAATAATGTATAGATACTGAGAAAAGCTAACACTACTCGCATCGATGTGGGAAGCATGATGGCAAAGTTAATATAAACAAAACAAAGTGCTACGCTTGTGGCAAGTACGATAATTTTCACTCGTCATTGCATTGAGTCGAAAAATATTGTTATAATCGAATATTAGTTTTGTTTAATGATAATGTTGTTCCGTTGTTGAAACTCATCTTTTTTGTGGACTGAGATTATTAAAACAACTTATCATGCAATTAAAGAATAATAAATTCTTTATATGACTTAGCCTGCAAGCCCAAGAACATAGTAGGAAACAATAATCTACTTGAATTTATGGCGCAGGTAAATTTCTAAAGTTATATTTGGAATGTTGTCTAAATGTTATTGAAATACCAAGTAGAGATGTGACATTCATGTATATTCTTCGTTGAACGAGATTACATAACATCTTCATTGAAGATTTAGAGTTGACAATATATGCGGATTGATTTGTGGTTTGTCCATATTCTGTGCCCACACCTCACTCCGAGTGGGAGAAATTCACAGTCAACTTACGATTAATGTTCATTTATTGAAACATATGAGTTATGTTTCACGTTGTCAATATCGAATGACTATATGAAATGAACATGAGCCTAAAATAAGTGATGGAAGCTTTCTCAGCCTAGATAAAGAAAATGAATTAATGCAAAGAATTAGAGTCTAAAGAAGAAAATCAAGTCAATGACTTGTTAAATTATCCGTCTTGTTTCGAAATAAGTTGATATGGATGATAAGAGATTTAAAAGTGAAGAAAAATAATAGTCGTAAAAGGAGTGTTGACTATAGAGAAATTATATTTTTTTTTCTCTCGTTCGTTAAAAGTCTAGCTATTGTTTCACGTATGTATTAGATAAAAATTACATAAAGTTATTTGAATGCTTAAATATAAAAGTAATGAGCGCAATATGTAGTTTGTGACAGTCCATTTATGAATTTAGTATTCATCTAAATAATGATATAAGTATCGTTATGTGTATATCCATTTTTATGAATAAAAATGACATTATGACATTATATGTGAAACAACATTATGTATAGCTAGAAGTAATAAAGGATTTCTTCTATTAATGAAGAATTTAATATCTTTCTATATAAATGACATGGGTGTTACAGTTATTCACACCGGGTGTGAAATTTACATAAGAAATGTTCAAGTAAATTTATTATTTTGTAGCAAGTGTCGTCTGTTATAAAGACGAATTGAATATTCTATGAAAAACTGTACACACACCGGTACCCTTATTAGTAAAAATAATTTTGAATCTCATAACTTTTTCTATGACTCTATAAGTAAGGAAATGTCTTTTTATAAACATGATCATACATGCACAATAAGTTGCATAGTTTGATATTTGTGTTATTGATCAAATGAGAAATTTATATGCTAATACAGGACGCTATGTTGGATGGCGATTAAGAGAATAATTAGATATCTTATGGGCATGTTGACTCTTGTTTTGCATAGATTTGCTTAATAAATAGACACCTATTAAGAGAGCGATATTGACGAACAAAAAATTATCTCCAATTATGTTTTTGTGTTATAGAATGACATATTGCTAAGTTTAGCTAAAGCAAAAATATATATAAAGTAGTCAACTATGGAAATTGAGTCTGTGTTATACTCAGTGATGATATGAAGCCCTCTAGTTAAATAAATTATTTTACTCATGTATTAACAATGGTCAAATATGCCCTTTGTTGCAATATATATGTCAATATTGCTTGATAAAAAGGATGAATCATTATAAGGGAAAATACATTGAAGTCTAATATGTCTTGACAATATGAAGAAGATACAGTTGATGAATACACGTGTAAGCATATGATACATACTAAACATGTTTGACTGACGCATTTATATGCGCAAAGTTTATGTGATGGTGTATTCTAGATCTTCTTACGATGAATAAAAATATGTTAATTTTATTTTGAAGTTAGTTAATGATTTTGATAAAGCATGTAGAGTGTGTCGATTAGGCACGAGATTATCAATCACACGGATAATCGCCTCGGCGCTTAATGTATAGCGAGCGAAGATGAAATGATTTAGATCTAATTATATGATCTAAGATCGCCTTGATATGTTCAGGAGGATGACACGAGGTTATATATAACTTTGTGTAGCCTGATAAGAGAAGCCATATGTGAGACCTCGTGGCGCCAATTCTTGGGCGACTAGTTGGAGGACCCAGATAAGATGTTATGGGTAGATGTGTGGACTCTAATCTGTGTGGTGTTACGAGTTTATGGCATACGCTCATTCAGTGAGAGTATCCACCGCAGTATTTGGTTATGAATTTAGTATGCTAAGTCGACCTTAAGACTTGACGAATATTTTATATTTTTTTTCGTCAAAGTGTGAGTCTGTAAAGACTGAATAAGTTTGAAGATTGCATTTAGACTCTTGACAATATTTCAAAATAATGGATTAGTGTTGCTATTTTAGCGAAGTACTCAAATGTTAAAATTATATGCGGCCTGTCGAGCCACGACTAGAAAATAGCTGACTCAAAACTAAGAAATATGAGAACGAGATGAAGATTCGCTAGTGCGGCATAGTATTTGTGATGCAATTGATCAAATACGTAAGCATACAAATACAGATCAATCGAAATCATGCATGATAACACGTGTGTCGTCTAAAGTGTGCAAGCAAAGTGTTTCTAAGACAAAATGAGTAACATGGATGTTTTAGCAATTATGTATTATTGATAAATTATAGTATAGCATGAGCTCACATCTTGATTGAGCAGTTATGTGGTCATAACTTTGACTTTCAAATTGATCGAGCAAATCCCTAACAGGTCATAGTGAGTGAATATGTATCCTTAATAGGTCATAATTCTCTCTTAATTGTGGATGTACTTGTGTGTTGCACGATTCATTTACCATAACGGACATTTACTGAAATAAAATATGAGTAAAAGCTCATTATGTACGAGTGAAAGATTGTTGGACTTACGCTCTTAATGGGCTTTTGGCATGCTAAAGCCCACGCTAGTTTGGTAAACTGCAATGCAGTTTTACCAACTGCACACCAATGCATATATAAATATATATGGTGCATGGTGTCATGTGATAGTGGTATGCTGTCCGACGAACTCTATTGGACGTCCACAAACATCCACGTCGCAAGGCTGCTATTTCGCGTGTGATGTTGTCCGACGAACAGCAAGAGGCTGATCACACTTTCGTCGTGATTGTGGAATGTGTTCTCCTTTCGTATGTGATCGAGTTCCCGACAATGAGTTCGAAATAACGTAGAAAAATTTTTAGCGATTCATATTCCGCTACGAGGTATTATGATAATACCCCTATTAATTTATTACCAATTCCTTCAAAAGATGAATGACGAGGATCTTATTATCTTATATAAGAGATCTTATATAATGCTGCCGGCTGGGAATTCCTACCCGAGTAGTATACAAGAATAAAAAAAGGAGTATAAATCATGATGGCCCAATTAAACAAAGGAGTACAATCAAGAACTAAGATATACCATATTTTCGTTTATCCACTAAATTTTTAATAGTACCCACTTACTCTCCAACCTTCCGAACATTTTCACTTAATCCAAATACTATATTTATTTACCTTATTAAATTTAATATGTTTAACTTATAAAAAAACTAAAAAAATCAAATGAGACCCATGCACCCTCACCTCATTTCTCCTCAGCCTCATTTGATTTTTTTTTTTAGTTTTTTTTGGTATAAATACATGAAATATAAATATATGGCTTAAAACAAATATATTCTAGACATTTGAGGGAAAGTGGAAGTCTGAAAGGTTTAGAAGGTAATGGATAATATTAAAGTTTAGGAGATAAAAGAAAAAAGTGATATAGTTTGGAGGAGGAAAAGGGAATGAGCATATAATCTCACGATATACAAAATATATTGACCAAAATGTTTATTAATTCTTTGTTAACTATTTTTATTCCAATCAAAATACTGTAAACTTAATAATAGGAGTCTTAATGAAGTCAGGAAATTAACATGGGATTCTACTAATTATCTATTTCATTCTCCCGTGTATTATGTGCTTGCTGCAAATCAAATTTTCTCTTGTGGCTTGCTTGTTCTCACGAAGCATGGTCCGTTTCCTTGGGCTCAATTGCATAGACTTAGTAATAAGATGAAGTATTGATAAATATTTTATTTATTTATTGAAACTTATTTTTAAAAATAATGAATTACGTGTTTGGATAAAATTATTTATCAATAATATTAGTAAATTATGGTATAACTAATTAACTTATTTGTCCTCTCTTACTTTTTTTCTAACTTATAAATAAATTTGATATTTTTTTACCAGTCATTTTTTAACGTTATCAAATACGAAAATTACTTATAAATTTAGTCAAACGGACCTAAGAACAATAGCAGCGTATAGTTTGTGTGTAATTATTCACAGATACTTTTTTATCAGTGAAGCACATGATAAGAATATTAGTAAGTGCGTGGGGTCTTGTGTAGTAATAAAAAGATCTTACAAAAAGAGGATTCAAATACTAAGTTTACTATGACCTTGTTATTGTCTAGATGTTATCTCAGCGGTAAAATAGAGGTCAAATTCGATATAATTATGCACAAACTTAAAAACTATTCAGTACAAGAGGTGGTTCTAGGATTTTGAAATTTGAATCCATCGAATAGAATTGATTTTATTTTCCGGTGAGACATTATAGAGAGAATTGATTGATAATAGGAGAGAGCAATACGCAATATACTCTTGTTCATCCCTAATATCATGCATTCCTCGTAAAGGCAATTCGATCCTAATTAGGCGTAATAAACAAATACTTTTATGGCATGTCGTATTGACCTAATTACATTAATCTCAGGAGTGATTAGTCAAACAATACAATTTATGCTTATTTTTTGACATGGAAATATACCTTACTTAACGAGGCTAGTAATTAACAATATAATTTTCATGCTTTATCTGATTTTTTCCCTAGATAAAAATCTGTATTACTCAAATCTCAAAGACATACTTTCATGCACACTGTACATTTATGGTTTAAATCTTCAATACAAACGTGAGGATTACCCGAGCTTAGTATTCATCATTTCTTTTGTCAATAAAAAAATGTCAAAAGCAGGGCTTCGTTAAGGCACCCATAGATATGCATTCTCCCATAGAGCTTACTATGTGATTGCTAATAACGAGAGGTCATGATTTATCAGGAACAAACTTCATGCTATTCGACCATGGAAGTTGGAAAAAGATCTACGTCAATATGTTTGAAATCAATTACTCTTGTCTTGCACCTTAAGAGGTGAAAAACCATTCTAAGCAATGTGAGATTAGAAGGATGCCAATTCATTTACTGACTAATAAGTAAACATGGAGAAAGATTATTCAAAAATTTATAATACTATCACATTGAAAAAAATATTTTAGAAATTGATGACCTTAACAACACATGACATTCTATATTGAAAGCATTGTAATTCTGGCGAAAAATCTGCTGAGCCAGTGGATGGACTGACCTTTTTCTAAGCAGACATGGAATATTACTTTCCTTCAATATATGATTTTGGACGGTTACAACTGATAATCATCTATTGGCTTTTCAGGAAAAAAAACATATACTAAAGAAGTCCAAATAGAGATATATACAAAAGCATTCTTTTATTAGAATGAGATGCATGCATTTGGCTTCTCATTTTGGATTCAAGGTAGCCAGAAAATCTTATTCATCTAGGCAGGTCATAGCAGTTCTTGGCCAATCGAATGCAGTCCAACCAGTGCAGTGCCTCTATATTTGGGTCTTGCTCCAATACCACGTCTCTCACTGTGATCTGCAGGAGGCTTCTGTACATAGTGATCCTCCCCCTTACCCTAACCAACTTCCCCAACTGGACCATGTTTGCCTCTTTGAGTGCAAATTCAGCCTCCAAATCAAAGTCAGCTTGCATGTTTGAAGGCCTAATCAAGTGGTGATTGAGCCAGAGGATGCATGGGATGCAACCAGTGCCATCATCGATCAGGAACTTGAGAAACTTGTCCTTGCGCTCTAAGGATACAACTACACCGACTGTCTCAATGCGTTTTATAGACTTTCCATGACGAATGAAGATGGGAGGCATGGGCCGAGAATAAATAGTAAGAGATAGAAAATCGGTGGCGAGAAGCTTGACATATGCCAACTGAAGGGAGCCCATGTGATGGATGGTAACTACTGCAGGTTTTAGGCAGTGACACATAGGAAGTGATTTCATAGCCCAAGAACTAAGCATACAACATTTAGAAAAAATTTAATAAGCATACAACATTTCATCCCCACGGTAAATGCCCTAAGTATTTTCTGTTTAACTGATAGAGTAAGAGAAACCCATATTTTCTTTATCTATTGCATCAAATTGATGAAGTTCAGTCAAGAGATGTTCTTGTTCATAGACGTATATTATTAGCCACAAGATGTACATTGACCTATCGTGAGTACATGGAAAGTCATAAAATAAGTTGCTCGTGATATCAATATAGTGTACCCAAGACAACATGGGTGCTAATAAAAGATGTATCCAGTGATCCCAAAAAAAAAAAAGAAGGGGTTTAGAAATAGGCATCACTTATGTAAGCATTATTAGTTGGTACATAAGATTTTAATCTACCACGTCCTTATATGGACTTCTGCACAAATAAGTATCTTAAAGAACCTGCCAAATAGTCACCCAAATAAAAAATGCACAAATAAAAAATAGCATTCTGAAGTATACATCGACCTAAATAAGAAATGCACAAATAAGAAATAGCAGCAGAAACCAATGCACAAGACAAATATTGGATCTTTATCATGAAAGAAAAGACAACACTTGAATATTGAAATCACGCAAAAAACTCACCTTTTTAATCGATTTCACAGACAAAGGCCACTCAAAATCCACCAAAATTGCATCCTTCCACATTTTCCAGTGCCCAAGAGGAGGGAGAAAGATGAATGAGCTCACTCTACTTGGTTCCTAGGAAAGGATTTTGAAGCAGAGGGGAAATAGTGAAGAATGTAGAGCAAGCACAGAGGAATAAGAACAAGGGAGGAGGGAAAGAGGGGGAAGGGGGCGTGAAATGGGGCCACATCAGTGGGAAGGGCGCTTTAAACGACTTTTTATTTTAATTCTCCTCTATGTGAGAGAGGAAATTTACTTCAAAAGTGCATCAGATAATTGAAAAGTAACAGAGATCACTTGACATACGAAAGGAAATAATAGTTATAAAAAATGAGATAATTATAGCTAATTGGGGGGAGAACAATCTTTCAATTTTCATTCAAATTGTGAATAATGAGGATCACCAAAGGCTCTTCCTTATCTGAAAAAGAACATATGTCCCTTAAATCTCAAAATTTGAAACAAAATAAGTTTGTTATATCTTGAATTCACATTATCACAGTTGGTATTTGCATTGTAACTTGGAAAGTAAACCTAACTTAAAAAGAATGGAGGCCACTATATGTATGTGAACAAATTTGTCAAACTCTTAGCATTTGAATACTATTGATCCTCCACAATAATTCAACATGACTTCTAGAAATTACATTTGCAAGTAGGGGCGATATTTGATTGGCAAATCAGGTTTGAGGATAATTTGCCTATACAAGAAAATCTAAAACTAAGCTCGTGAGAAGTTTTGAATATCATCCCTTTAAAAAAAGATTGAACATCATAGAAAGATGCTTTTTTATCTTCTTCAAAGCACAGCCTTGTCTTAGTCGTTTGGATCAAAAGACATATTGTCTGTCTTCGAGCCTGGACTTTGGGGGTGTTATTTAATCACCATTTGCGTTCCAATTTCGGGCATCAATTCTAACACATAACTGGTTGTCGACTACATTAGTGGCAAATCTAATCATTTTTCTTCATAAAAGCTTTTAGGTTCATAGGATGGATCCCCCTTTGATATCTGCATTTTGTTACGGAGGGTCCATGCCTACATCTAAATCCTGACACGAAAAAATCCTGAGAAAAGAAACAACAACCTACCTGGTAACAATGATCCAGACAGAAAGGTCATCATATGATAAGATTCATTAACATCTCCATGAACAAATAGAGGAGCACAACTTGCAAAAGAAATCAGCATAACATTTTTATAGAGCACACACATCACAATTCAAGAAGACAAAAGTTTCTGCCAAAAACTAATGTGAACGAGAGAGAGCGGATTAGAGTTGCGACGAGTTACCTCAAAAACGAAGGGATGATCTCCCAAGGGAGGAAAAAGAGAGGGAGGCGGCGGAAGTTTCGGCCGCAATGTACGGAGGAGGATTAGGGCAGCCGAACGACGAAGTTACGTGATGCGGAGGCGCAATCGTAGGCAGCGGAGGCTCGAGCGACGTGGGCGACGGTTTAACGAAGAGGTTCGCCAGGGCGTCGCTGTGGGCGGCCAAGGCGTTGCCCGGCGGACAACGGAGGCTCCGCCGACGCGAGTGGCGAATGTGGTTTGCCGGAGGCGGACGCGGAGTAGGCAACTGAGTCGGACTCGTTGGTCCACTATCAGTTAATTAATCGAAATCCATTACGGCCGGAAGCATAAACAATTTAAAATTTAATTCAATTTTAGACAAAGAATACGCAGACGATAGAAAATGACATTATTAGTGAGTGTAATTAATTCGAGGCAAAACAAAAGTCTACATTTTCAACGGACTTCGATAGTCCACAAATTACTATTAAAGGCGCGCGCGCGCGCGCACATATATATATATATATATATATATATATATATATATATATATATATGATCATTTTGAATAGTAGTAATAAATGTGTTCTTGTAAACTTGGAATCCAACTGCTGCCACTTCAAGATAAAAAGGGAAAGAAACACATTTCGGGCTCAAGAAAAAGAATCAACACGACCAATTAAGGATTTGTCAAATGGAGTACACGCGTTATGACGAATTAAGGGTAGTATTTCAAAATATTGAATATGTGCACTAATAATTATAATTTCTGGCATAATTATAATTGCCTAGTGGAGGATGAATATTGTAGCTCGGAATTCGATTCTTGGAACCTATCAATTTGATTATATTTATTATTTTGCACACGGCACACTGAATTAGTGACTTGACAAAATCTTCTTAATTAATTGAATAACATTTAACTTTTGGTTATTTTTTGCGTGTTCATTTTGCCATAAAAGCCTAAAGCTTAATTTGTGAATGTGGTGTAGAGGTCGAGTGTAGAATCGTACCCGGTTAAATCAGATTTGACTGTGCCTTATATCATGTCGGGTTGGCATGATACGAAATCATGTCGTCTCGGGTCGTGCGGACGTGCACTTTGAATGACTTTTTGTATCTTTTTTAATTAGAAAAATAAAAATTCATTTTTTAAAAATAAAAATGGGTCACATAATTCTTGTCCTAAAATCTTGACTAATTAAAAATAACAAACATAAAATTATTATAACATATGATATTATGATTATTAGATATATAATAAAAATATTTTTATATATTAAACAATAATAAATTTTAGGATATATGATTAAATATATGTATAATATAGTTATAAAATTTATAATATATGATTAAATATTTAACCATATAATAAAAAAATAAAAAAATTATGTGTTCCTCGGGTCGAATTGGATCCGAGCTTGACCGTTGGTGGGGTTTGGAGCACTTTTTGAAATATAAATATCAATATCTATTCTATTGTATAGAGATACACTTATGGAAAATATCATAATATATAGTAACGAATACGACTCCTTTTCATTAGTTAGGAAAAACATAATTTAATTAGATAACTATACTTTTCTTCCAACTCGAAATTAATTATTTAAAAGCATTTATATGACATATATATATTGATTGATAAATTAAATCAATAATTAAACGATCATTCATTATTTATTTTTAAATACATAAATATATGCTTTAACGAGTAAAATTTACTATCCAAGACATGAAAAAGTAAACATGTGAAGAAAGAAAATGAAAATGGTGGTGGAAAAGTGGAAATTTCATGTATTATTAAGTTCATCTTTTTAATATGATGTCACATTTTTCGGTGATGGAATAGGACTTAACTAATTCAATTCTTATGAAATCGCGAATCAAATCATTTGCTCTTACCTCAACAAAAGAAGCATGAACCTCTTCTTTAGAACCATTTTGTTCTTGGTTCCAATTCAATACTAAGCAAGTCCGAACTAATTGAATACTTGTGTGAGAAATTCCTCGAATTGACTTGCCATTTCCATAAAGAATATAATTGACAACTTTAAGTTCAACATTATCCCTTTCCCGCAAGAGATCCCGAGGGAAAAGTGTTGCTAAATTTATCCCATCAGCTATTTCATATGTCACTACGGGCCGAACTGAAACAAAATACTTTTTCTTGGTAGGCGTAATCCGTTGGACATAGATCCAATTTTTCAATTTTTTTTATTCCTTAGAAATTTTTTTTCCGTTTCCGGTGGTATCAAAATTCCGCTATGCCTGGATATCTTATCTGTTTCCCCAGGAAAATAAATATCTCCGGAAAAAAATTTGAGTTCAATATATTTTTTTTTCTCTCCACTCGGACTAATCCGCCTACTCGACTTCTTATATTTAAAGTGAGTCGTGTATCTATTCCAATGATACTATTGTTCCGAACCATTATGAACGAAGATCCGGGTAAAATATGCACTTCTTCTAGAATGAAAAAAAACCAATCTACTTTCGTTTGGTATTTCGGATTAAATTCTTTTGATCCTCGATATTCAATCAAATCCTCTTTTTTTATGATTGAATTGGCCTCCACGGTACCATATTTAGTAATTCCGGAATTACTTCTTCTATATCGAGGATCATCAAAATAAACAAGAATACTATTTCTACGTAAAATACCCTGTTTTGGTATTTCGATCGAAATACCAAAACAGGGTATTAGTTCCTTCTCTCGTTCTTTATTATATTGTAATGGGATGATGAATCTATTTCTTCGCTTTTTCGCCAAGAAATAAGAATTCTCTTGCATAATGGAAGGATATATGAAATTCCAATGACCATTGAATATCATTTGAGCAGGTCTTGAATAGTCCAAAATTTCCCTATCTTTTTTACTAGAAATATCCAACAATTTATATCTTACTCCATCATTAGTCATTGAGAGGTCAGGCGTATATCTTTCTTCGACAAAAAAAGAGTGAGCATTCATTTGATCTTGATCCTTGTGCAGCGAAAAAGACACTATACTGAATCCGCACAGACCTCCTGCTAATATCCATAAATGACTTGTTTTTGGTAATAGATGAACATTACCATATGTGTATTCAGGTGCATGGTGGACATCGGTACTCCAGTGCATTTCCCCTTCTAATTCAGAATAAATATATTTTCGGACTTTCTCTTTAAAATGAAAAGTGGACGTTCCGGCACGAATCTCAGCAATCACTTGTTCCGATTTTACATATTGATCATTTTGAACTAAAATCAAACTTTTTGGCGGAATATTGACATTATGTATAACATCTCAACTCTCAATAGTTACATACAAATCCATAGAACATAGAAAAGCAGGATGCCCATGACGGGTGCGTGTGGGATGAACCAAATACTCATCAAATTTTATTTTTCCGTTAGAAGGAGCTCGTACATGTTCAGCAGTACCGCCAGTGAATACTCCACCGGTATGAAAAGTTCTTAATGTTAATTGTGTCCCCGGTTCTCCAATGGATTGGCCCGCAATAATACCTACGGCTTCCCCCAATTCAACCAGGTCACCGTGAGTGGGACTCCGACCATAACATAATTGACAGATCCAAGATGTACTCCTACAAGTAAAGGGAGTTCGAATATATATTGGTTGTGCTCGAAAAGTTATGAATCGATTGGCAAGTCCAATCCCAATATCTTGATTTCAAGTGGCAAGGCATCGCAGACCTATATATATATCGTCTGCTAATACACGACCAATTAATGTTTGGACAAAAATTTTTTCCGTCATCCCATTTCGAGGATTCACGGAAATACCTCGGATAGTGCCACAATCTGTTCTACGTAATGATGTTACATCATTTTTCTTTTTCTTGAAAGCAAAATTATATACATACAATAACAAATTGTAGCAGTTTTTGGATTCATTGTAATTACTTTCCAAAAGAAAAAAGTTCTGCAACTCCACAACATTAAGCACAATTTAATTACCGGTTAATTAAAGACAACTGAACTAAAGACAACTCAGACATCAATTAATCCCTTCCCTATTTTTCATAAGCACAAATGGCCATTTCCTTTTTCGATAAAAGCTATGTGCGCTTTGAACTGATCAAAGATCACATTTTTTTAGCACTCTCATTGGCGATGCATCACCAAATGGAAAAAGCTCTTAAAGGAGCACCATTTTTTCGGGTATGTTTAGAAACGCTTTTGCAACTGTTCTTTTCCTGTCACAAGAAATGACCATCTCACCATTCTTCCTTCTGCTCCAACATTATTTTTTCTGAGTGGTTCTTCACTGCTTCACTAGTCCTGAACAAATGACCCTAAATTGAAAAGAAAGGATCAAAGAGTCATCGGTTTTTCAACTACATATATCGAGTTGACATAAAAAAAACATTTTTTGGAACTCAAATTTGTAAGGAAAATAGAGTAATTTTGCAGTAACTTGATCATACGAGCCATGTCAAAGTATGAAAGTTTCGTTTCCACAAAGAACATTAACTGTCGATTAATCGTTAACCCCACTAACATCATCAAGTGATGCCTACCATTAAAGAGAGAACGAAGGCAGGTTAGGAAAGGCTCAGCAGCACCAACGTCAAAGCGGCCAGCAGCATGCCGCGCGGGAGGGCGTCGGCAGCCCACGTCACGACCAACGATGGTCCGGCGCCGGACGGCGGAGGCGCCAGGATCTCCGGGGGGAGCGCGGGTTCGGCGAAGAGCGACATCTTCATGCCGTTCCAACAGTACCCCCTGCCGCAGATGAAGTAGTACTGCCTCGACTTGGTGAGGTTGTAGGCCACTCTGTTGCCGCGGCTATGGTTCCACAGGGGGTTCCCGGCGAAGCAATTCTCGTAGTCCGTCGCGTTCACCTCCAACACGTCGTACATCCCTTCCTCCCAGTAAAACACTGCGCGCCGGGGTAAACGATAAATGATGAGCAGAGAAAGAAGAAACTGCACACAAAATATTTGTCGATTGGCTCAAGTCGATCTGATCGTCTGCGGAAAGGAGAAAAAAAAGAAACAGGAGAGTAGAAAAAGGTCGATGACCAAGCCAATCTCCGACGTGGAAGCGCCGACTTTCGGCCCATGCGGTATAGTTATCGCCCTGTTTCCAAATTCGTTTGTTCCCGACGACGATCCTCTCGGCGGAAACCATCTGCGTCGACTCTGACAGGAGGAGGAGGAGGAGAAGGAGGAGGGGGAGAAGGAAGCGGAGAGGGATGCAGCGGTTAAAGCTAAAATACGCCATTGCAGAGGGGAGAGAGGGGAGAGCTGGCGGAGATATATATTTATGAGTGCAAAGGAGAGAGGTGGCGGAGATATATATATTTATGAGTGCAAAGTGTTGTGCCACCTTTTAGTCTAGAAAATAAATATCAATTTTTTTTAAGATTTCTTTTATTTTTTGCGTATTGATCACGAATTTTTTGACTCATCACGAAGCTCTATTTTAATATCGCCTTGGACAGCATGTGACAAGTAAGGCTCGTAATAAAAAATTTTTTACATTGACAAAAATTCGAACTCGAGATCTTTATTTAAGCGGTGAGGAACTGATATTCACTTCGTTCAATTCACTTATGTTGGTAATATTTTTATTTTGGTATAGAACTTAGAGCAGAGCGAATCGGAAATTGCCATTTTTGTAAATTTTATTTATAGGAAAAATGGCGGTGGGAAAGAGGAATGGGGTCATGCCGTTTGAGGGGCTGCGCATGCACATGTTGTTCGTGATTGAGAGGGGCAACAGAACCTGCGACTCTGTAAGCGAGTGCTATTCGAGACTGCCTTTTAAGTATACGGAAAAATAAATTGGAAACAAACTTTGAAAAATTGAATTTGGGAACACTTCATTTATCATTTATGAATGAGCTATTTATTAATTTAATCCTTTCGATATTTGATCATGCAATTGTTTCAAGTCATAAGTCAGCACAAAAGGAAACTTGTCAAGAACTCAATATTTCTACTTCTTTTTTAATTTCCAAAGCAGTATATAATTTAAAACCCTGTCTTCCCCATTATTCTTATTTTAACGATCTTTAATTGAAAAAAACAATAACAGCATTTATATTACTACATTAATCCTGTTGCCAAATGCCAAACCAGGCCAAGATGATTTGGGTCAAATTGGTCTCAAAACGATTTTGGTTAAGGAAAGGACGCCCTCCGGTGAAATTGTGACGAAAGTTACTATTTTTTTTCTTTCTATTTCTTTTTAGAATTGGCTACTTTCTTAATATCATGTTCAGTTTCACTTTTGATTATCAGTATGAATATAAATAATTTTTTTCTTATTTTTTATCATACCGAAAATTTTCTTTTCGTGATTAATTATTTTACTAAATTAAATTACTGCTATTTAACAATAACAATAATTTTTTATTTCGTTATAATATAAAATTGCAAATTACATTTTTACTCTATTCCCATTTGATATCATTTTGTAATGTTCAATTAGTTCTACGGCTATACTTATTAAACATTTTTTGTTAAATGATAATGAAACCACTTCTGCTATCTACTAATAATTAATTACTATTTATCAATTGAATTATTATTTTATTAATTGAAATACTATAACAAAAGCATTAAAGTGGGTATGTCATTGGCCAATTGCACGATGTGGGTATTAATTGAAATACTATTAATGCTAATCTAAATCCATTGAAGGCCTCCTTAAAATTATTCACTTCTTAATTATGTGGTCATGTCACTGGCCAATGGCACGATGGAATAATCCCTTTAGGAAGTGAAAGTAAAAAGAAGGTCCCATGGGAAGATGTGAATTATGATAGTTTAATGGTGCCGGAATAAGTAAACGCCAGTTTTATATTTGAGGCTATATTACTCCACCATTCCATTTATTTTTTATTTTTGAATTATCTAACTTTTTATTTAATTTAGTTAATGATTTTATTGTCTAACATTTTTATCTAATTTGTTTTAAAAACACCACAAATACATTAAACTCAAGAATGTCACAATTATTATCGTCTTATTTAATTTTCTATAATGTAGACATATTTTTTAATGATATTGTGAACTTCACAAACTATTCTTATATTATTGTGTAACAAAAAATATGATAATTTTCACAGAAGTAATAAAAGAAGAAACGTAAAAGAATATTGTCCGTACTATTTCATTATATTTATATTATTAATTTCAGATTGTCCACAGCAAGAAATAGAGTACAAAAGAATATGCTCATTCTCTGAATAGTGAATTGTTAATTTAATTTTTTTACATAAATTATACATTTTTGTGAACTTTTCTAAAGGATATTTTATTAAAAGAACAAATTTTATATTTGGATTAGAGTTTTTATATTTGCTGTTGGGTACATTACTTTTGAAACTATTTTCTGTTGATATGATTTGAGCCGCTCTTTTGGTGTTAAAAAATATTATTATAATCATTTAAATAATTAATCTTAGTTTCTTTACCTAGTGGATAATGAATTTTGGGGCGTACATAACTAGGTGCCCTTCTTTTTTATTATTACTATAGCCCTCTTTGTAATTGTTGTCGATGGCAATCTTATTTTTAAGCTTTTCATAAAAGCTGAACAAACAAAAGGTGATATTATTTTTCTGAAATGTTATGGATGATTTTGAAAATTAATGTATATACATTCATAATAAGTATACAGAGATATGAAATTCTAAATTTGAAAATTTTCATATTCCTATTCGAATTAAAATTTTAAATTTGAGATATTTAAACACATTTAGGATTTGGATTTGGATTTATAAATTGATGTTTAAATAATCTCTAACAATAGAATTTTCTATATAAAATAATATTATTCAATTTTAATATATATATATATATATTTATAGCTGAGAAATTATTATTTTTGTTTCAAATAAAATATTATCAAGAATTTTCATATTTTTTCTTTGACATTATATCATAATTGTTTACAAAACATTTTAAAAAAATGATAGAATCTAAGATGACAAGGTGAAAATATTTAAATGACATGAATTATGATATTCAAAGTATAAATATGATGCATGATAACTTTCAAACTATAATTGAAACTTCTTATTCTAAACTTTTTAAAGAAGTTACAAAAATTTGTAAAGAACACTCGTGAGGTAATGATAATAAAGCTATATGATTCATAATGATCCATATGGAGCATGAATTAAGAAGTTTAGTAACTTAGTTCATAATGATAGTTTGTTTTAAAACCAATTGTCATATAGAAAAAAAGTAGAATCAAAATAGGAATCCTAAAAAATGAATGCTTTAATAAGACTAAATTTATTGTACTAGTCAAATGGAATACTACGACATATATATGCTGAAGGATGATAGATCGAATATGCTATGAGTCTATGACCCAGTCACATTGTAAGGAACTCAAGAAAGGTTAATAAAGAATTTTCATGAAATTGGAACCTATTTGAATGTTGAAGATGTTGATACTTATAAATTGAATTCGGATGATAGTACCATGACCTCCATGATGTGCTATATACACACTTGAAATCTATCAAAAAAATTTCTTTGTTCATATTTTTCTTAAGAAAGATTTTGAATTTAGATTTTACAAAGTATCATGTAACTATAGAAAAGAACAATGGTCATAATCATGAGAAAGTTTCTTACTAAGCATGATCTAGTTTGTTTTTTTAGTAATCAGTAATAATGAATCAATAAATGTGACTTTTGAATATTTCTTTTATCTTTTATCTAATTAATTTGATCTCGATGTGACAAATTAGGACACACATGAATAATAAAGATGGAACTAATAATTCACATGAGTTAAGTACTTAACAAATTGGGTGTAAAAATATTGTCCGGTGAAAACTATTTAATTAAAAAATAATTCAAAAACTTTTTTCAACAAGAACAATGTCAATGGAGTTGTTAGAGTTGGTCCATTCAAATATTTATAGTACAATGAGTGATGTAACACATAGTAATACAGAATATTTTATAATATTCATCAATGATTATTTCAAATTCTTCTATGTACATATCTTAAAAAGAAAAGTTGAGGGCTTTAAAATTTTTAGAAGATATAAGATGTAAGTGAAAAATAAAATGAAAAAAAAACTTTTATGGACAAATAAAGAAGTAAAATATATCTCTAGAAATTTAAAATTACTATATATATCTATACCAACATAAATAAGCAAATTATGATGTCTCACACACCACACCAGTATGTGATAAAAAAGCATTAATAAATGCAATATGATGTATATTATTATACTCAAGTCTCACTAAAAATTTTGAGAGGAAGCAAATTTGGTTGCAAATTATATATAAAATATTTTAAGTTTGTAAAGTTTGTAAAAATTGACGCCGTATGAAATTTGAAATGGCAAGAAGACCAAGTTGGCCTGTCTCCAAATTCAAATCATATATTTTATGTCTAAGTCAGGACCTTCACTTCAGAATAATAACATGTTTGTTAGTTATACTGACACATTCAAAAGGTATAGATTCGATGCAACATTTCTTGAAAATGACAAAGAATAAATGCATGAAGAAGAGAAGTCTTTGGTGATAATACTATCAACTTTGAGTATGAGACGTTGGACATATGTCGAGCAGTGAAATAACTATACATGATAATGAACATTTGATAAAAGTGGAGGACGTCATATAATTTACTTGTATAATTGATAACAAAAGTTCCTAAATCATATTCACATAATTAGAAGTGTAAGAAGAGATATCTTTAATGATAATACGATCGACTATGAAGAAAACATGTTGGACATATGTCCAATGGTGGAAGAATCTAAACATGATGATGAAATTTTGATAGAAGTGGAAGAATTCATATAATTCACTAGTATAATCGATGGCATAATTAGACGACTACTATTTGTACAAATGCCAGACTTTGTGTTAACACCATCGATGTTTATAAAAGATTGTCTTTCATATGGTGACAGAGTTGATTCTTATGAGTTAGAATCATTGTTGATTAATGAATTGAACTATAATGATCAAAATAATATATGATTTGCCGTAAGCAAATTATATAATTGTAAATGAGTATTGAACGAAAAAATATTAAATTGACTATGCTATTAAAAAGTACAAAGTAACATTAACTCTTAATAAATCAAATAGACTTAGTTGATTTATTATATATAAATGTGTATATATATATAATTTTCTAAGTAATTGAGTGGAGACAAATATATATCTAATAATAATATGATAATCATTTAAGAAGAACGCGGTGTATAAATTAAAAAAATAATTACATGCGTCAATGATCGATACTAAAAGTTATAAGAAATGGCCAAACAAATTTGGATTCTCATGGTGATGCATGACCAGATCTGGTCCGACGCCGATCGGACCGGGTCCCCGACGACCTAGTCCGCCTAGATCCGCACGGAGCCGACGATATTTGAGCATCGATGACTGCGTTTGTGTCGATCTGATGGCTGCCATCGAGATCTCACCTCTCATGGCAACCTCTCGACGCTGCGCGATCTCCTCACCGGTGACCTCTCTACGGCACTCGTCTCCTCTCACCGGCGACCTCTTGATGCGGTGCAACCTCCTCTCACCAGCGACCAGATCCACTATCGTGCACCACCGCCGACCAGTTCCGTTCTCGAGCACTATCGCTGAGCACCACCGCCGACCAAATCGATGCGCACCCCACTGACCCTGCACCTACCCCCTCACTCTCGCACCCCGATGACCCCCTCACACGCTCGCACCCTGCCGAACTCACGCACTAACACAGCCGAACACACCTGTCGAACTCACGCCGCCGACATTATTTGTTAATCAAGCAATAATTATTTATTAATCCATGTTAACTTGTACTGGTAAATGACCTCTTGCAAGGAAGCCACCATTTTAATAGGTATATTGCTTCTATGTATGTTGATGTTCTTTTAAATGACAACACTCCAGTGTGTTCTATGTTCATGAACTCCATATACAATCAACACGACCAAGCAAAAGAATCATCTTACCTCAAACTCATTTAGGTCAAATGACATAGACATAACTTGAATAATTAACAATGATTTCAAATTCAATTCATAAAACAAAATTAAGCAAGCATCATGTTCATTCTTTACTCAACATGCTACATATCTATCAAATTTTCGTCACAAACGTTGGCAAGGACACACACCACTGCGATATTGTCAATCGTATACAAGCAAGAACTCAATCGTATACAAGCGATGTTGTCAATTGTCAATCGTATACAAGCGATGTTGTCAATTTTCAATCATATACAAGAACCACTGCGATGTTGTCAATCGTATACAAGCATGGATTAAAAATTGTAACAAATACAAGTATGGATTAACAAAAAAATAATTAGTTTACAACATAGGTTAGCACAAAAAATTTAAAGCATGACGAGCTCGGCGGCAACGGCGGCGGCGGGGCGGGCTCGGCGATCATGCGCGAGAGCTAGAACCGCGGAGTGCTCGAACTGGTCGGCAATGGTGCGCGAGAGTAGATCTAGAACCAATGCGCTCTCAAAGGTCGAAGATGTCGACGCCGGTGGGGTCCGTCAGATCTGGTCAGCGTCATATTAGATCTGGTTGGATCGGGCCCTCTTCACGTGTAGATCTGGTCGGTGGTCGGTGAAGGGCGAGATCCGGTGCTCGAGGTCATCGCGGAGGTCGGATCTGGCCGGAGAATGGCTTGTCGGCGCCGAGGAAGGGGGAGAAGCTCGGAGGGGTGAGAAGCTCGACATCGGAACGATGATCGCGCCGGTCGCCCGCTGAGATCGAGAGAGTAAAAGAGGTGAGAGAGAGCGAGAGGGTAAAAGAGGTGAAAAAATCTCACCGTCGCGCTGGAAAGCATGGATCTCTGCGACAGCCGGCGGATCTGGAGGGACGATATCTCCGGCGGTAGATCTTGATGGCGCCGAGGAAGGGGGAGAAGCTCGGAGGGGCGAACTCGGCGACCACGATCCGCTGAGAGAGAGAGAGAGAGAGCGCGAGACGAGAGAAGAGGTGAGAGAGAGCGAGAGAGTAAAATGGGAAAAAACTTTAAGCGGGGCATGTTTGTATCGTGAGTGAGAGAACCGAACCGAAAGAATTTTTTTCCCATCGTCGGGCCGCTCCACGCTTTCCATCTAAACCGGCTTCATCTAGTGATGAGGCCGGCTTAGATGCGCACCCATCCGATGTGAAATGGACGGGCACGACTTAATGGGTGGACTGTCCCCCATTTAAGTTGGGGGGACACCCATTAAATTCTTTTTAGGGTTATTTTCTCTAACCTCCCCTGAACTATCGTGAAATACCACATCTAACCCTGAACTTCATTTTTTGGGTACCTAAACTATCGCGACTTTTCCAGTTTGGTCCTTCCGTTCAATTTCGTGAAGTTTTCTGTTAATTTTGAAATTTTTGGACCATCGTACCCCTGCCCTAGATGACTTATATTCGTAAACTTACTTGGCTTTTTTAGTAGGTAAAATCCCGTGGTGTTTTTGAAGATGGGACTTTAGGGCTCCGACGATCTCTGCGATTCTTCGCCGTCGTTCATCTCCGACATTCATCTCCGGCGTCCATCTCCGGCATTCTTCTCCGGCCGAACACATAAGAAGTTTGTTTTTTGCTCCGAAGTTTTTCTTGTACTCTGAAAATTCTCTAGCATTTTGGTGAAATCTGTGGAGTCCGATTTGCGGCTTTCACGTTCTTTTCCGTGGATGTGCATTGGTATGTTGAAAGTATTACTCTTTTTTGTGCCAATTTATTAGGGTTTCTTACACTTTGAATGTATTACCTGTAGTCATGATTTTTTGTTTCTTATTTGCTCAGTAATAAACTGAAGACATGATTTCATCTGGATCAAATACAAAAAGTACTTGAAGTAAAGTGTCATTGCGGTATCAACTCTCGAGCAAAGTATTCTTTTACTAAGGACAATCCTGGTCGACGATTCATCGGTTGTCACAATTACAAAGGGCAAAGTTCTAGATGCGGATTTTTCAAGTGGGTTGATCCACCGACTTGTCCGAGGGGCATGGTTTGGAGTAGTAGGGTTCTGGACAGAATATCAAAGCTTAAGGAAGAAAATGAATCAGCGAAAAGATGAATTATTGGACTACATAATGAACTTGAAGAAAATCAAAGGGGTCTCAAAATGTCGAATGATTTGTTGAGGACTACTTTGGTGGAAGCAAGAGACTTTAAATGAAAATTGAAGAAACAAAGATGTTGTATTGTATTGTTGATCGTTATTGTAATTGTAATTGCTAGGGGGTACTTTGTAATGGAGTGAAAATTGTAATGGCTCGCATGTTTCATGTCGATCTAATGTAATGTACTAAATTGGAATCCATTTTCTTTAGTCCCATATGTAATGTATTTTGAATGTTATCGAATGCTATGCCCTTTTTTAAGGATATGTATTTTGAATGCAAGTTACATTCAACATATGACAATTCGAGTTACACTTCATATGAAAATGTATTTTGAATCCATTTGTTTGATCCTGCAAGTTACATTCAACATATGTAATGCGATGACATTGTAATGAATAAAGTGGCACAAAAATGGTAGAAACAAAAAAATGATAGAATCACTTTCATAACATGACATTGTAATTCATAAGTTACACTGTAACACAACATGTAGGAGTAACTGAACCACAATCCAAAATATAAATCCACCACACATTGTAACACAACAGGTAGGAGTAGCTGAACCACAATCCAAATATAAATGTACTCCTACTACATATGCCATACACATTGGCAATCGCATTGCATTGTTACAAAATAGTTTTCACATTAGACACTAAAGACATTGCCATACACATTGGCAATCCTCAAATATTAGCAGTCGTAGAAGTCTGGCTGAAAATGACATTGCCATACACATTGGCATTCCTCAATATTTCAATAGACACTTGGCTCACACCTCCTGCATCAGCTTCTCTTCTAACTTTAGTTGTTCAACAGGAAGATGCCTGCAATGTGATACAAGTCAGTGAACAAAGCATCTATGTAGTTGCAATGTGATATAAGTCAGTGAACAGAAATATTACCTGGGTATAAGTATTAAAAGCATCATCCCTTTTTCTCTTGCCTTTTCCACTTGTGCTTGCATCCTAACAATAGCACATTAGAAGCATCAGTAATAACATCTTTCTTGATTCACTAGTTTCCTTAGCCCTTCCACAAGTTTTAATATTGTTGCCCTTCTCCCCACAATTCCTACAACTCAAATTTTGAAGTGACCTCTTCACTACTCATGTGGTCCTCCTAGGTTCATCTGGACCTCTTTTCCTCAACTTCTTGGGTCAACCTGGTCTTTTTAAGATAATAGGAGGCTGCAATCCTCCTATTCAATGTGATCCCATTACTTCTTATCTGGAACAGGATGTATGATATTTGAATATGTCACTTTATACTTCTAATAGAGTAATATGGATGCACAAATTCTTCACACTTCCTTCTATCAGAAATAAGGCATGCACATGCATGTTCACATGGAATACCTGTGACATCCCATTTTTTACAAGAACAACTTTTCAAACCAATGTGCACAATATAGTGCCCTCTACCACCTATTACTTCAAACTGCCCATCACTAGCAACTAACACCTCATGTCGTATTCCTAACTTCTTGTTCCTATCAAGCAGCTTCAAAATTCTTGGACATATCAGAGTATTGAGAGTCTTGGCCCATTCTTTCTTCTCATTATGCCTTGTCATCAGTTGTCGTCTTATAATTTCTAACAACGAGAATATAGGTTTTTCACGTGCTTCCTTCACATGTTGATTAAATGACTCAGAAATTTTATTGGATATCAAATTACATTTTGAACTACTAGCAAAATGTGATCTAGACCAATTCTCAGCTGGCTACTTCATAAAGTAATCATGAGCTTCAAAATCTAGAGTTCTTATATTGTCCATTGCTTATTTCCAATCCTGTTTAGTGTATGCCCCAGCAGCTCGCCACAGTCACATCTTCAATTCTTTGCCCTTGAATTTTGCATTGAAATTAGCACACAAGTGTCTCACACAAACTCTATGTTCTGCATCAGGCATTAACTTGGCAAATGTTTGTAGAAGTCCCTATGCATGAACATTAAATTTGAAGTTAAATTTGGAATAAGCTGTAATCTATAAGTGAACTATACAATTCATACCTTTCGTCGATCTGAGATAAAAACCCATCTCTTTTCTTCATGAGTTTCAATTGCCTCAATTAGATGCTCAAGGAACCATGTCCAAGATTCTCTACACTCAACTTCTACTACTGCAATAACTATAGGAAACATTTGATCATTCTCATCTCTTGAGACAGCACTAATCAAATGACCATCAAATGTTCCTTTAAGATGGCAAGCATCTAAACCAATTATTGGTCGGCAGCCACCCACAAATCCTTTAATTTGAGTAGCAAAGCTAACAATCACCCTTTGAAAATGTGGAGAATATTCTGAAGAAGTTCTAAACACACAAACCCTTGCTATGCTTTCAGGATTGTGTTTAACTAATTGTGCACAGTAGTTTCTAATTCTTTTAAATTATTGTTGATGATTTACTTGGATCATTTCTACTGTCTTGTGCCTTACTCTATACATTTGCCTGTTTGTCATAAGCAACTGTTCTTCTTTTCTGATTGTTCTTCTCATAGAATTAACCTTCCATGAAAGGTCATCCATCAACCTATCTAAATATTGCTTAGCAACCCAAGTAGAATTGGCACTCCTAACACTGTACCTTCTTGGATGTAATACATGTTTTTTAAGACTCTTTATCTGAAATGTTATGGTTCCATGTAATAAAGAGGCATGAATCCTCCAAGGGCATCCATCTTCAGCACAAATAGTTGTAACTCTACATTTTTTATTTTTCTTGTAATAAAATTCATAACTCATTTTCCTACTATTAGCCTTGAGTGCTTCTCTGAAGGTTTTTACATTTGTAAATAACATACCCAACTTTAATATGGGATTTGCCATATCAGTTGCTTCATTGAAGATGGAGAATGACTGACCATTTTCTTCAAATACATCTCCATAGTTCTCATTGTCCTCATTGTCCTCATCATCTACCACATAAGCTTGCTCCATGTTCTCAACTCTATCAGAACTTTGATCTCCTTCATCACGATTAGTATAATTTTCATTTTCACATTCTCTGTCAAGAATTTTGACCAACACCAATATCAGGATTTGCTTCAGATTCTCTAACACCAATAGCAGGATCAACTACCTTGGGCAATTATTGTGTTGAGGTACACTTTGTTGTTGATTTTTTTATAAATTTCTCAAAACAAGTTTAAGAAGTGTCACTTTGTAGTTGTAGAATATCAAGATCAGACTCAACATATATTAGAATTGTTTTTCTACTACCACCACAAGTTGCAAATAAGTTCAGTACATCATTGTCAGTTTTAATTTGAATCTAATTATCAGAGTTTGGTTTACTGTGATACATGCAGATATTGGTCGGTAAATCAAGAGTTTTTAGCAGGTCAAGGATCTCAAAGTAGGACATCAAATATGGATCTATGCCATCAAACCATGCAACTTTTCCACACATGTAAGAACTTTTCGGGTCGTAAATAAAATGTCCACCATAGTGCATCTCTAACGTGTAATATTCCATGTGTACTCTGCAACTGCATTAAAATACAACCCTAAAAATTTAAGGGAATGTCTAAGAACATAACCCTACAAAATTGCAGAAATCATAAACAATCGTAGAAACCCTAAAAAATTGTAGAAACCCTAAAAAATGAGTTTGTGTGCTTCAATTGTAGTAAAGATAAAAACAAAAAATGCACATGTAGTGGGGGACCATAGCACAGTAAACCATTTATGTGTCGAGTAAAGCGGAGTGGGAGGACCATAGAACAAGAATGTACATGTCGAAAGGGGGACCATATGGCTCAGAAATGTACATTGAGAAAGCATATAAAGATGTTAGAACAGTACCTTCAGAAATCGTGGTAAAAGGCAAAAGTTAGGCCAACTCCAGAAAACTAACTTCTCGAAGGAATTGACTGTTGTAGGACAAAATGATCGGCCAGAGAAGAACGCCAGAGATGAAAATAGCAACCGAAGATTTTCGTCTTGATTTTGATGTAACACTTAAAGCAGTGCGAATAAAAAAATTCCATAATTGTATAATTATATTTATTTATTTATTTATAAGAAAAATTAGTGGTGGCGAAGGACGGATGACATCACGCCGTTTGAGGGCCGAGCATGCACATTGCACATGGCAATATGAATTATGACATGGCATTGGTGATTGAGGGGCAGAACCTGTGACCGCTATTCGACTGGAGACTTGCCTATTAGTGCATAGAAAATTCAATTGGAAGCGAACCATGAAAAATTAAGTTTGAGCAATTTATTTAGGAAAATGATTCATAATTTTAATATTACTAATTTATGAATGGATTATTTGTTACGATATCGTAATATTAATAATTTTAATGATCTTGATAATTTGATCCTGCCATTGTTTCAAGTCTTAAGTCGGCACTTCATCTTGCCAATCATTGTCGATCAATTCAAACGTTATTTCGGATCAAGTTCCTCATTCAAAAGTTCTAATAATTCAATATATTAAATATTTAATGCATAAAAATATACTTTATCCTGTTATTCTTAATCAATCATCAATGATATGTCATCATTTGCAATATTTATTTAACATGTGTGTTTGTCAAATCAGCTTTTGAGTTGTGTACACATGTAGAGCAATTATCTCTATGACCAAGCATAATGAATGTGTGTGATTATGTGAGCATACAGTTTTGTTTTAGCTGTTAAGTTGTAATTAAAAAATAGTTGGTGTAATAATAAATTAGCTACTTTTATAATTAAACTATTTCAATGCCTGTGAGATATATGAATAAAAATATTTTAATTTAATATACAATAAAAAGTATATAATATATTATATATCTTTCAATATTAATATTTAATTAAATAAAAAAAATAAAACGAAGGTGCTTGGATAAAAAAATAAAATATTTTTTATGCGGTGAAAGTATTTTAGAGAATCGAGTCTATAATGTTAAGTTAACTACTTGGATAAATTGAAGCTATAAGAAAAAAAACGATGATAAAAAAATAAAAGATTCTTTATGTGGTGAAAGTATTTTAAAAAATCGAGTCTATAATGTTAAGTTAACTACTTGGACAAATTGAAGCTATAAGAAAAAAAACGATGATAAAAAAAATAAAAGATTCTTTATGTGGTGAAAGTATTTTAAAAATTCGAGTCTATAATGTTAAGTTAACTACTTGGACAAATTGAGGTATAAGAAAAAAAAAGACGATATCTCTTGCTTATTTTTTTTTTTATAATTTCTACGTTGTCAAAATATGCAGCCTTTTCGATACTTACTCATTATACACGGAGGAAGAAAATTGAAAATGACTTATAAATTAGTTTGACATGTTTATAGGTTTAGTTCGACGTTATTTTTGTCAACACTCAATTAAAATAAAGTGTTAAAAATAGAGTAAAATAATGTTTGACATGCTATGTTATTTTTTAAAAATATTTGATATATTATTCTGTCCATGTTAAATTTTACCTTTTAATAATTGATATATTTATTTGTTTATATCAATATAAATAAGTTTTCTTATTTTTTTCATGTTGAAATTTTATTTTTATTGTGATTAAATGATTTACTAAATTAAATTGGCACTATTTGACAGTAAAAAATAATGATTATTGCATTATAATATAAAAAAATAGTTCGATGGCCATAAATATTAAACATTTTTTAAGTTATCAATAAAACCACTCTCTTCTATCTACATATAGTTAGTTATCATTTATAAATATAATTATTATTTTATTGATTACACATTACTAGTCGCTAATAAAAATTACTAATGGTTAATCTAAATCGACTTGGGTCTCGTCACTCGTAAAATTGGTCTAATTGGCGTGCGATGTCAGTGAAAAGACGGCCCATTTGTAGATATGAATTGTGAGAATAGTTGATGCCAAGGTTTGCAATGTTTTAGAAACCGGATCCACCATTTAACTGCTGACTCGGTTTGATCAGATTCTTTTTTTTTTCAAATGAAAGTGTTAGAAAGTGAAAAAAATATTTAAATAATAATCTACTAGTCATCATTTAAGATAATCAATTACCGACCATTTTTATTTATAAAATATATTTTATTTATAATAGTTTAAATAAGCTACAGCCAATGAGTTTTGAAGACATCCTTTTTTTCCCAACGCAGATCTGGTCCACTCGGTTATAAGACCCGGCCCGGCCATGATTGATCAGCGGGTTAGATCGGACCGGTCGGATCGGGTCAAACCGAATGGTCGGATCGAATAATATAAATTATTTAAAAAATAAAATAAGTTAAAGAGATTGTTATAATATTGTTAATATATAGTATTTTATTTAACAAAAAATATGAAATATAGTATAATAAAGTAAAATAAAATAATTCAGATAAAAAATATAATAAAGTAACAAAAATTAAGTCTTCAGCATAAATAAAAAATCTTATGAGGTAGTTATAAATAAAAAAAATATTAAAAAAATTATATATGTGACTAGGGGTATTCAGGGGTCGGGTTCGACCCGACCCGTGAACAAACCCGACCCGACCCGACCAAATCTGGTCAGGTCGGATCGGGTCGGGTCGGATCGGGTCAAGCTGCCCATGGGGGCGAAATCCGACCCAACCCGTCCCGGTTCGGGTCGGGTCGGGTGGTTGGGTTACCCGACCACCCAATTTTCCTTTTTTTTAATTTTTTCTTACTAATTTTATATTTTTAAAATATAAAAATATTATTAAATATTTATTTGAAAGCACAAAATAAGTTTTACAACTATTAAAATATTATTTATGTATTTAAAACATTTATTTTATTTTTTTATAATTTTTTTAAAGAAAATATAGGCCTAGATTTAAATAAAAAATAAAAAATTGAGTCATCGGGTCGGGTCGGGTCGACTCGGGTTGGAATTTTTCAACCCGTACCCGACCCGGCCCATGGTCGGGTCGGGTCGGGTCGACTCGGGTTGGAATTTTTCAACCCGTACCCGACCCATGGTCGGACCGGGTCGGGTCGGGGACCACCAACCCGACCCAAATTAGGTCGGGTCGGGTCGGATCATCGGGTCGACCCAACTCGGTGAACATCCCTATATGTGATAAGAGAATATTAAAATATAAATTTTAAGTATATATATATAATATGTCTAAATGTTTTAATATTTTTTTATGTTTAATATTTTTTCATTTTAGAAATTGACCCGGCCGGGTCGGTCAAATCCGCCAGGTCGGCCGGTTCAACCCGAGTTTTGACCGGGTTTGATTGGGTCAAAGCGGGTCAATCCCTTCTTCGAATTTCAACTAACTCGCAGACCGTTTTAAGCCCCGAACACCAGCCGACCGATCGGGCCGGGCCGGCCGGGTGTAACAACACTGTCCACTGGTGAACACATGGTATACAATCTGTGTAGTAAAAAGATTTGGTTCTCACTTGATCTTTTATTTATAATAACTTTAATTTGATAATTTTCTTCTTTGAAATTATTGTGATTATTTCCCTTTAATTTCTTTCTCCCTTTTTCCTCCGCAGGGTGTGGTTCACTTCTCCTTGCTACTAATTCTCTTTTTGAATGCAAATTGCATGTTATTCTTATCTTTTTTGTATTTTGTATGAATTTTTATTTTCTCCCTTTACGAGTAGTCGATTCTTGATCGTGGTTCACGTTGAACATTTGATCTTTGAAAGCGACACCAGAGACAATTTTGCTTTGATGTCTCAAGCTGAATTAGGCAAGGTATGGACAGCATTAATAATAATAATAATAATAATAATAATAATAATAATAATAATAATAATAATAATAATAATAATAATAATAATAATAATAATAATAATAATAATAATAATAATAATAATAATAATTCGCCTTTGAGTTATTTGAATATTATGGTGACAGTTTGAAAAAAGAGATTTGAGAAAGATCAATATATAAAGGAATACATATAGTTTTTTATATGTTCTATTTATTATACATAGACTAAGGTACTAAATTCCTCAGCATAGTGCTTAGAAATGGACCTTTTTCAATATCTATTAATTCTTTGTCAAAAGGAAAAGGATTGTTTGGTGAACTTCAATTTTAATTTTAGATGAAATGATTAGTGAATATGATGTCAATTTAATTTAATGTAAATAAATTACTATTATTATTTTTAATATGTTATGAAACATGCATAAAATTGTAAAATGAATTCATTCTCTACTCAACGTGGTACCCCCAAAGCCAACATGAAACAAAATGTTTGTTGTGTTGGCCTTCTACCCAAAGTTTGTGGCCACCTCATTGTGCCAATCACCTTTTTTTTTCTATCTTACTTTTTTTTATTGCACCAGCATATAAACTTTCTAATTAATGATGTGTGCCATTGGATACCCTCTTGGCATCTTGTAGAGCCTTGCTCTATAGCCTCCTAAAAATTCTTCTAACACATTCAATAAAATGGGATGCAAATTTATCAACGTTTAAAATATTTAAAATATTATTAAACTACAATTTTAGGAGGAGGATGTATTTGCCCATTGAATTCGTTCACTTTCTCTCAATGCAAAACATGACAACATTTTGAAGTTTTTAGTCTATTTTAGTTAGTTAAATTAATTCCACTGTGAAAAAGAGATTACATGTCTCTCAAAAAATAATCTAACACTATTACCACAAAATTATTAGTATTTGCCCTCTTAATTCCTTATTCATATGCTGCCTTCGCCATCATTCAATCTTAATCTTTCTGGTGGTCTACCACATATATCGTTGTTCACAAAAAGAGCAAATCTGGCAGATATTAATACACCAAGACGTTTTCCAACACATGTCACCGTCTATTGCTCTCCCGCATATTTCATGTTTAGATAAATGTCGAAAATAAAAATAAAAGCAGCTAATATTGACTCTCATGATATATTAATCAGAAATTATGTCACAAAATACTGGCTTTCAAAATTATTGAAAGTACAAAGGTTCTGCATCCACTCAATCTAGCAACAAAAAGATTCCCAAGAATTTGTAAAGAAAATGAGTATCATGCTATTTATTATACTTTGGATAATTAAATATTATTTACATTATCTAAAGCAGAATTTCAACTTCAACTTAAACTTTTAATATGTTTCACCATACAGAGTAATAGAAAACACATGCCGAAAAAGAATGATTTTTTTACTAATAATGAAAAGTAATCATTGAATTTGTTAGATTAATTTAGGTAATAATAAGAAAATAAGAGTAAAATCCAGGATAAATAAAAATAAGGATAGAATGGTAAAGATGTAAATTTGAGGAGTTATATTGATTTTTCTTTTCACTGACAACTTTTTGAGTCAGAAATAAATGGAGACACTAAAAAGTGCATATGACTGATGAATTATTATTATTTATTCAATTTATGGATATACACTTTTTATTTTCAAATGATCTTGTACCGAAAAAAAAAAACATTATCACAACTCCAGGCTGGATTGGCCTCCTTCCCAGCTGTGCTAAATATTTTGCTTGGGTGGCGTTACTTGAAATTTGGAAACATAAAGCCCTTTATTTTCTTTTATTATTATTTTTTCCCGATTCGTCCTCCTCTGCTTTTTTCTTATACAACAGCAGATAAATAAATTAGATCTAATGCAACAAAAAAAATACCTTCTATTTTCTCGGAGATTAGGTTTCCTTTTACGTACGTGAGTGCATTGAACAACAATTTTCTTTTAAAAAATATAAATAAGGATTAGTCCATAATATATCAATCTATGCCCATCCAAGAAAAAAATGTTACTTTAAAAAAATAAATAAATAAGGAAAAAACGTTACTACAAACAGCATGCAAATTCTATTTTAAGTATTATTCTGCCATTGTTGAACTCCTTGCACAATAATTTCAGTTTTTCCGTGATCAAAATTTATAACTTGGCAATTTTTCGTGCGAATCAATTTGTAAGAAATTATACGAATGTGGGGTGAGGTGATTGAATCAGGGGATCAGGTCGGGTGGGTGGCAAGCACGTCTCGTGTCTCGTCGCATGATCGAGTCAGACTTCGGTTTGATTGAGACGGACCCGAGTCGACGGTCGAGCGTGAGAGGACCATAAATCTAAAAGGCCGACAGCATGATTTGATTCGGGCTTGGCCACTCATCACGCAATCTACAAAGTCCGATAAAGCTGGTCTCCCTCCTTATTACCACATCTTTGACGCCCCCTCTGACCACTGCCTGCCATGCCACGGCTCTCTGTTGAAATGTAACCTAATAACCTTCCTAATTGATCACTTTATTAATTAATATTAATATTAGTGAAAGAAAAAAAATTATTAGTACGATCCACCATTTTGGACGCAAGTGGATTTGAATCTAAGTTAAAAATTGGAAGAAATATAATGTTAGTACTTTGTTAATTAGACGTTAATAATTCTAGATAGAAAAAGAATTAATGAAGGGCAAAGATAAAAATATCCTTTTCAAGTAACACAAGCAATATGAAGTCACAGACTCACAAATACGCGTTGAACAATCAATAACTCACTCACTCACAAGTCACAACAACCCGGATCTACACAAAGCCACAAATTAAACACAAACAAAAGAAAGTAAGAACGAAACAAAGAGGAGAATACTCCGAAGAAAATTATGGTGACAATGCTGCGGCCGCTTTTGTAGCTTGTGCTTACGCCAAGCGGAACAGTGCGGGGGCGAGCAGAGAGAGCAGGAGGGCGGCGCCGAGGCGAGATCCGAAAGGAGCGGCGGCGGAGGAGGTGGAGTCCTTCTGGTGCTTGGACTGCAGGGAGGAGGGCGGCGGCAGGTGCTCTACCGTGACGGCCAGCTTCATGCCCTGGTAGCAGTAGCCGTAGCTGCAGATGAAGTAGTAGGTCTTGGTGTGGTTGAGCTGGAAGGCGTAGTTGCGCCCCTTGCTGTAGTTGGAGATGGGGTGCGAGGCGTCGCACTTCTCGTAGGCCACCTCGTCCACCAGCAGCACGTCCGCCTGCCCCGCCTGGTAGTAGAACACTGCTCAACACACGCGCACACAGATCAGTACAGTTTTCGACCTGCATTGTCTATGCCAAGCTCAGATCTGTGACTAAAACAGTGGAAGAGACATGAAGAGGGAGGGAGGTACCGAGCCAATCGCCGACGTGAAAGGGGCGGTGCTTACGCTCCCAGATGGTGTAGTTGACGTTGGGGTTCCACCCCTTCTCGTCGCCGACCTTGAACATGTCGGCGGAGACGCGAGGGGAGAGCAGGAGGCAGGAGGCGGAGAAGAGCAGGAGGAGGGCTGCTGCTGCCACCGCCATGGAAGGAGGAGGTCTCAGGCGTGCGGCCGTCTAGGCGCTGCTTCCGGTGCTTTGAGAGAGCGAGAGAGCAAGAGGAGCTGCGAGAGAGCAGGAGGAGGAGCTTGAGGAGGAACGGTAGATTGGGGGAGTGGAGTGTGATGGCACATGGGGGGATGGCAGGGGGGGAGGGAAGGGGCGTTGTCTTTATTTGGGCCACGGCCACATGAGGAGATGCTGCTGCCACTTTATTACGGTTTTACCCATGCCTTCTAATTTGCGTCTTCTTTTTTTCATTTTTTTTGTCTGTCTGGTTTTTTAATCTATTTAATTTTCTTTCAGATCACGAGCCGATTGGTTAGGTAGCAGATAAGAGCCCATTTATTATTTATTGCAATATGTATGTTATAAATTGATTATTAATTAATGTCTTAAAAGATAAATTATAGTGATATTCGTGGTCATTGAATTCTCATGTTTTAAATAATAGCCGATTTGATGAATAATTTTGTATTTTCTTAGTGCACATTATATTTTCTCATTATACTTTTTTTATTGCCCTTTTTTCCCCGATGTTGAAGGGAGATTGAATAAATTAGGATGTCACCTTTTACTCATTAAAAGGGAAATTTGGATAATATGGTAATCGCGCTAATGCTTGGCATCACACTTCGAAACGCACAGTTAAAAGGTAAAACACACACACACACACAAAAAGGCGAAATCAACTTTCAGAACAAAATAAATATATAATCAAACAATTAGATGATTAGTCAATCCTTTTTTTTTAATATAGATGTTAACATTCCAATCCCCTATAGTTAACGGAAAAAATCCAACTCTCATGCAAAAAGATGAAAGCCTCTTAATTATGAAAATAAATTATAAATTCGCCTAGAGCACAAGTGCAGCACAAAGGTGCCCAGTAGGCTCAAGGCTCAAGCCCACGTGTATTTGTGGCCATGGAGGTGCTGATCGTTGAAGTGAAATTAGAACTTGAGCTACATTGGGCTTTCTCTGCTGAGTGCTGGCAAAAGAAAAAAATGGAACCCCAACAAAAATTTGCTTCTGTAATTTCAAATCTTAGAGAACCTTTTTGGTTCGAGATTTTTTTTTAAAAATTAGTTCATTAGAAATTTCTCTCTTCATAATCCAACGAGATCACCATTGAGGATATCTTTTAAAGGAATAATAAATTTTATTATATAAAATATAATATTCTAACTATATTCTTATTTCATTTCTTGTTTGGTTGAAAAATAATAAAATTTATATTTTGTAATAAAAATATTTTATTATAAATAGTTTACATTTATTATTTTTATTATTATAAAAATTATAATACAATAATGTATAGTTAAATAATAAAAAATAAAAAAAATGAAAACAGTAGAATATGTATTATGTTGTTTTTCATATATTTTGCTGAAGAGATTAAAAATGACGGTTTCACACTTTTCAAGGTGATTTCATTTTTTTTCAAAATTTGACCGAAATAATAATATTACGCTCACGTTTGATTATATTTTTGGGATTATTAAGATATTCTAACTTCTAATCCTCAACCAAATGGACCCATATTCTCAACAATTGAAAGAACTTGGTGCTCCCATTTTTTTTCCTTGCACAAGTTGGCTCGATTTGATTATCTTTTTACCTATTTGATAAAATAAGAGGGAACAAAAGGAAATAAGAATATTAATCCAGTCCTATTCTCGAAGCAAACGAGGCAGAAAGTTTGAACTTGTCACGCCAAGATCGGCCTTCT
This sequence comes from Pontederia crassipes, assembly GCA_030549335.1. Taxonomy (NCBI): domain Eukaryota; kingdom Viridiplantae; phylum Streptophyta; class Magnoliopsida; order Commelinales; family Pontederiaceae; genus Pontederia; species Pontederia crassipes. Next base: position 23,732,118 of record CM060189.1, on the reverse strand, counting down.
TAATTCATAGTAGCTCAGTAAGCATGAAGGTCATAAATACAATTAGGTACATGCACATTGTTGTCTCGTATTATTCAAATATTTGCTACACATATAAACTGACATATACTAATTAAGAGGCTTGCTGTCATATACTACGAATACCTCTTCCCGTCATGCACGAAGAGTGATCAAGGATCCTAAAATGAACTAGCAAAGAGGTCTCTTGGGCAGAGACAGAGAAGTAAATATTTTTTTTCCTCGACTGATCATATGAATGTAGCTTAACATTACAAAATTTTATTCTATAAAGATTCTTCACATTCACCTCACCAAGTCAACCAAGTTATTTTGCATGTTGACATGACTCTAACCTCCTTAAGATGTAACTGCGCTTGGACTTCCTCTGTCAATGGCATGATCATCTTGCCATGCAACTCGGAATTATCTTGCAGACTGAGTCAGGAAATGATTCATCTTTTCCACCAATCAAACTCTTGGCTTGATTGTTGTCTCCACTGTCTCGCAAGTTAGAAGACCCATCGGATGATCACCGTCCTGAAACACACAGAAAAGCATGATCCTGAGTGAGTAGCAATCTTTATATCTGGTGGGCAGAAGGCCAACTTAAATCGTTTCAAAAAGTAAGAAATGGAATTGACAGATGTTTTTTTTATTGGATAGATGCACCAAAACTAATGCTTTTAGCAATGCAAAGAAACTGGGAATTGTTACTATTTGAATGAATCAATCAACACGTAATTATGGAATGAATATCATACTTTGAGCTGAGGGTCACATGCATTGCAATATGAAGACATGTATATTCACTAGGGTGTCCTTAATGTCAATCCTCAATCACTTAATGTCACTTCATATTTCCTATTTTACCCTTATTTTTACTTTAATTGATCTTCTCTTATCTCTATATGTGTTCCTTGGATTTCTATTCCCACTTTCTATTCAATATTTTTAATAATTAATCCAAACTACTTTTCCTTTTTCTATTCTCTCTCCTAGATTTATTATGATAAAATAATAGTACTAATATTATATAGTATGTATGAGACATACATATATATCATTTTTCTAGTTATATAATATTAATTTAATATAATATTGTAACAAATATATAAATTAGTTTTGGAAAATATAAGATAAAAAAGTTTGAAAAAATGAAAAAGGCAAAAATACTTATTGAATAGTCAGAAGATACAATCATTTATAAAACTTATTTTTAAACTTTGTTTATCGTGCTTTTATTTTTATTTTCTGTCCATTTTATTTCATTTTTTCTAATACTTTATATATTTGATGCAATTATAGTTTTTCATATTAATTAAATTTATATGTATGTCTTTATCTCATATTATAATAAGTATTATATTTTATATATAAAATAAAAACACTAATTTAAAATTTGAAAGAGAGATAGTAGAAGAAGAAAAATACATTAGAATATTCACTAGCTAAAAAGGGCTGGACACGGACACCAATATCTCATGCAGATGTGAGAAAAATTAATTAAAATAGAATGAGAATAACATAAGAAATATGGAGTGACATTAAATGTTGAGGGAGTGACATTATGAGCACCCATTCAATATTATCAATGTCTTTACAACTGCCTTTGGGTACTCTGTAAGTAGTAAAATGGGTTCGGTTATATGAAAAAAATGGGTGCTCATTTGTGTTTTTATACCTTCCAGCCTAAATTAAGAAAACCATTTAACTTTGGCAGGAAAATTATTTCCGTTATATGTCAACTACAAGAACGTCCTTGGAAGTCCTACCAACATGTGCATAGTTTTCTCAGTTTCCCATGAACTCAACTAAAGAACCACTAAGACTTTCCGACTTGAACACATTTTGACCGTAGACATATAACATCCTAACAATACTGTTCCCTCTCTAAAAGGTTGAATATTAATGACATCTTCTTGTCTAATTAAAGAGTGTCTAGTGTTGTCCCAAGTCATGTTCTCATTTTGATAAATCCTCTCCTTTTTCATTATAGTGAGATCAACAAACAAACAAAATCTGAAACAAGAAGGGAAATTTTCATAGGAATGCAATAAAATAAATCTTAGTAACTACAATAAAATAAATCCATAGGGAAACTTCTATGTCATGCCTTATTCTGATCAACAATTCTCCGAATTTGCAGATCTGATCTCCATTCGGTTCTTCTCCTGAGTAATTACAGTCAAGATACATGAAATGTGGGCATTATGCTTACAATTTCAACAGAATAATAATGCTTTAAAATTCAATGTAAAAAAGGTAACCTAAAGTGTGCCATCAGATAAAAAAGAATTGAAAACTCTCTTTTGAGAAGATATTTGATAAAATTGTACTAAAATTCAGAAATTTAAAATAGTTTCTTAATTCCACTTTAGTCCCCTCTGACGGTAAGGCACATGAAAAAAATCAGAATAGAGTAGGCTTTATACTTATTATCAATGTTAAAATAGGCAGGACAAAAAAGAAAAAAAAGACTAAACACAACAAAATGGACAACTTTTTTTTTTCCAGTGGGAGGAAGAGCCTAGGCTGCGGGTGCAATGATATGAGGTCTAAGGATCAAGATGATCTCATTGAATAGTTTCACATGGGCAAAATATGGAGGTGATCATGGGCTTATATGTAGTTATCCCCTTCATCTATCAAGACGCATTTTAAATTCATGCGGGCCGAGAACCCAGAGCGAACAATATCTTAATTTGGTTGGGGGGTATTACAGAATGATATCAGAGCTGACCTCGCGTGTTCACTTGAGCCATGTGGGAAACATGGGCCACGAGCCAACACGGGCCATGGGCTAACACGGACATTGCTCAATGAGGACGTTGAGCTCTTTATGGGGGGAAGATTGTAATGACCTGGGTCTAAGGATCAAGATAGTCTCATTGAATAGTCTCATATGAACAAAATACGAAGGTTATCATGGGCTTGTATGTAGCTACCCCCTTCATCTATCAAGACATATTTTAAATTCTTGCGAGCCGAGAACCCAAAATAAATAATATCTTGATTTGGTCGATGATGTTAAGACGGAAGGTTTATACAATATTGCTAAAGAACAAAATGCGGTGCCGGAAGGTCACAGAAGAGTAATCCAATGTATGCTGGCAGCGAGATGATGATCGATCCCTAGATGATGATCGATCCCTGTGAGTCTCTTGCCTAAGACTTTCTTGGCAATTGTGCCGGCTACCATATTGGCTTCGTGGTATACATGTTGGACGATGACGTCCCACGATTTCCACAGCATTGAGTGGATTGTTTCCACGAATTCGACGATGTGAGGCGCTGTGGGGAAATGATTGTTTGTGACTTGGACCACAGCATCGGAGTCGGACTCAAGGATGACTTGACGAAAACCATTGCTCCAGGTCAGACGTAAGCCATCAAGAATGCCAAGGAGTTTAGCTTCGAAGGACCTAGATGGACCTAGAGGGCCCAATGTATCTCATGAAGCCGATGAGGCAATGATTGTCGTGGTTACGCAAAAGGCTCCCAACTCTAGCATGGTGGCCTTCCTCAAAGATTGTAGCGTCGACATTGCATTTGATCAAGTTCTCGGGAGAACGTGACCAGGAGTTTGTGGGAGTTGTGTGCTTCCATGCTGGAGCAGGGATGACTGCTTTTATCGCCAGTTGGGTGGCAGCCTTGCACGAGTGATGTTGGCAGTCGGGTTGGTTGGCGTAGTTTTACTGTTTTAGACCTCTATATTTTTTAAGAATAAGGATTTTATGAGAAAAGAGTGACTCATGTATATGGACCACCATTAGATCGTGATCCAATAATTTATAAATAGGCACTTATTTAAATACATCTTGATGATACTTATACGTGAACCGTCGGATTATAACTATTTGCCCCACATAATCCTTACTCCCATATTTTTTTCGCTTTAAGCCTCCGTATACGTTGAGACGGCCCTGAACATCATAGTGCAACATGAGCGCACTAGTATATTAATTTCTTATAACTCTAACTTTTGTCCATTTTGAAGTTGATCCGGAAGCAGATAATTATCAATAATATATTTAGATATTTTAAATTAATCAAATATTTATATTCTTGACATCGATTATTTTTTGACAAAAAAGATGGAAACTGTTGTGATTAAAAAATGATTATAAAAAAGTAAATAACAAAAAAATGAATAAATTGATAAAAAAAGATGCAAATACTAGATTTCTCAAATAGAAGAAGGGCATATAAAATAAACTAAAGTCTTTTTTTCTCTCATTGAAGATGAGAACGTGTGTTAGTTTTAAGCCAACTAATTAGCTGGTAACATGTAAATTGATCTTAGACATTCAAAGGATATATTCTTTCCACAAAAAATATTGTTTAAGTGAGAGTGTGGTACAATCTTTCAAATATTGCTTAAGCGAGAGAGTGTGGTGCAATCTTCATGAGTGAAATAATAAAGGATATATGATTTATGTTTAGTCATGTTAAAGACATTTTTTTTAAAAAAAAAGGACATATTGAACATTTATATATCCAAAAAGGAGGTCCTCCCGTAAGCTATACAGCCTAGTGGGAATTCATAAGTGCACAATGCATAATAATAAATAGCAAGTGACAGAATTAGTAATCACTTGCAATAAGATCAGATTTGAAACCATAAAATCATTCACTTGAGATATCGATGGATAAAAGAGATAGAGATCATGAGTCAATCTTATAATCATAAATAATTTCAAAGATCATGCTGGATCAATAATCATGTTTGGTTCATCATATTCATATCACTTATTCATGCTCATTGTGCTTTTCCTTTCACTTAACATTAGGTGCCTTATGGTGCCTTTAACTTGGGGGATTTACGTCAGAGCGACCAAATACAACTTCGTACGACCAATGGGGGATCAAGCCATGACTCAGGGAGCGACCCATCCGAGTGAGCACTCAGCTAAGCCCTGACCACCACTCCCATAAATATGTCCATAACTTTCACACTTTATCACTTTGTCACACTTGCATATCATACTAGGATTGGATTATAGGACAAGTCAAACAAGATCAATGATTCAATCACATAACATGCCAAACAATAAGGAGGAACACAATATAAGCATTGAAAGAATATAGATCAAACCAATACTCACAACAGGAATCAATATGCAATCTGGACAGATATCATTTTTTGGACACCGGTCGATCGATATCTCTGGATCGGTCGACCGGTTGGTCCTTACAAAACACAGTGAACAAGTTCTACATACCGATCGACCGATATCTCTGGATCGGTCGATCGATAACACTTAGACTAAAAAGGAGCTTCGATCAGTCGATCGGCAGAACTATACGAGGCTCAGGAAATTAATCGGTCGATCGGTCTCCAATGATCGGTCGACCGATAACCTCATAACCGGTCGACCGATATATAGGATCGGTCGACCGGTCTGTATGAAAAACAAAAATCGGACAGAATGAAAATAATGACGAATTTCAATCAATAATTACAATCAAGGCATTCAATCAATCATCTAAGCATAAGGGACTAATACAGAACATATCTACAATCATAAGAATCATAGAACATGCATCAAACACATGAAAAGCAATCAATCATTCCATTCCATACTTCTCTTCATCAAGAACACTATCCATAATAAGAACCATAATTCCCAATCAATTTCTAATCATGTTATACAGAGAATTTCGGTATCACCCACTTCTTCTCTGGATTGTTCCTTGCACGATGCCTTCTCAACCCACGATAATAACTTTCCCCTTATCATTCATCACCTACGAGACATCCCAATTGGGAAAGGGGTAAGGGGACGATGCTAGAACTAAGAGAAATGCAGAAATGAAGAAAGAACTAAATGAACATTGTTGTAATGCCCCTTTCTTCTTTGCTGGAGAGGAAGAGAGAGGAGTGAGGGAGAGGAAAAAGGGGAATGTCCAAGAGAGGTCATCTTTATATAGGGATTTTGGATGGGAGGAAATGTCCACATTGCCATTTTTGATCTTATCCATAATCTTATCCACTCATATGCATATGTGTCCATGCTTGATCTTATCCATAACCTTATCCAATCATATGCATAGGTGTCCATGCTTGATCTTATCCATAACCTTATCCATTCATATGCATAGATGTTCATTCTTGATCTTATCCATTTGATTCTCTATTTACTTATTTATTTATTTAATTATTATTATTATTATTATTATTATTTTGTGTTGTCACATTATAACCTCCTTAAAAAAAAATTCGTCCTCGAATTTTTGCACGAGGTAGATGATTTGTCAGAAAGGTACGAAGACTCTTGGCGCATTTCTGACTCGAGTTCTCATGTGACTTCATCGTCGTGATGAAAACGCTATGCTACTCTGATCATAGATACATCTCTATTCTTCAGGCGTTATACTTTGCGTTCCACAATATGTGTCGGGTACTCTGCGAATGTCACATTAGCAGCTAGATTTGACTCTTCGATCTGTAAAACATTAGCAACATCGTGCTTATACTTCTTAAGCATGGGAACATGAAACACATTATGCACTCGTCCACAGGAAAGTAGTAAGGCTAGCCTGCGTGCTGCTTCACCTACTAACTCTAGTACCTCGAAGGGTCCCCCATATACCGAGGGCTGAGCTTCCCTCGCTTATTCATAGTAGACACCTTCAGCAAAACATGATCATCAGCTTGAAGGATCTGCTCACGTCTACCCTTATCAGCATAACTCTTCTGTCTCCTTTACTTCTTCCTTGCTCATGATCTCCTCCTCACCTACTTCATCCCAATGAGCGGGTGAACGATAAGGTCTATCATATAAAGTCTCAAAGGGCGCCATGCTGATACTAGAATGGTAGCTGTTATTATAAGCAAATTCGATCAGATGAATATGCTCATTTCAGTTGCCTTGCCAATCTAGTGCACAAGCTCACAGCATGTCCTGTAATGTCCGAATAGTCCTCTCAGACTGTCATCAGTCTGAGGGTGGAAAGCAGTACTGAAATTCAGTCTTGTGCCAAATGCCTCCTGCATGCTCTTTCAGAATCTGGCAGTAAATCTGAAGTTTTGGTCTGAAACAATTAATGCTGGAATGTCATGTAATCTAACCACCTCTTTAACATACAAATCTAATAAATTCTCCACAGATTATTTCCACTGGATAGGGATGAAATGTGCCTCCTTCGTGAATCTGTCTACCACCACTCATATAACATCATGACCCTTCTTGGACTTGGGCAAGTTAGATACAAAATTCATAGTAATATTATCCTACTTCCACTGTGGAATATCTAAAGGGCTTCAATTTCTCATATGACCTCTGGTGCTCAATCCTTACCTGCTGACACACCAGACATCTAGCCGCACAAGCAGCTATCTCCTTCTTCATATTAGATCACCAATAGCTGCGTTGTACCTCTTTGTACGTCCTAGTGTTCTCAGGATGAATGACAAATTCAGACTTATGACACTTATCCCTAAGAAGAGAGTAGTATCAACCTATGTGCAACCTTGTCGACTAATTTTACTATTAAAATGGTCCATAGTAGTGAGGACTAATTACTTCTTACTTATCTGCATTACCTCTTTCATATAGGGAGCTTCCAGTAACATTTGATCACCATCATTAACAATATCTTGTCGTATATCTTCGTCTTGCGTAGCTCTTTTTTTTAACCTTTTCCCTAAATCGTTCTACCTTCTTAATATATCCTCTTTGTGCATGGTTTCTTTTTGCTTATTTCACCCAATTGAGTGGTGAACAAGGTTGTCAATTTAATCGAACGGTATTCTAAAATATTTAATTAGTGATTGTTATCATAAGTAATTCCGATCACATGTAAACAATCATTCCAACTACCATGTCAATCGAGTGTATATATCCTTAGCGTGTGTTCCAAAGTCTCCATAATTCTCCTATCTACCAAAATTTCAACATACTTTATTATAGTTGTTTGGGTCAATAACCTCCTTAAAAGGAGTGTTAGTGAACACGCTTATCATTATATTTTTAATCATATCGATATATCTGAACTTAATTAGCAAAGAATTATATTTGCTTCTTAAATCACGTTCTATTCTAATTGTCAATATTTAGTGTCGCCCAATGTCGATGTTCTTATGATATAGTATAATAGTAGTCATCTAGAGATATGGTCACTTGACCTTTAACTTAGTCATATGGCTTGAGGGATTGTGCAATGTACAAGTATAAGTAATCGTCCAATGGATAATTTTGTTTGGAATCAATCAAAAGTCTTATAAATCACTTGAGAATGGATTGTTCTTGACGATCTATGCCATTGGAATAAGATGATTCATTAATCAATGTCATTCAATATCCTTCCTATGTCTCGATCCTTTGGATCACTGTTTCATTCGATAATTTAATCGTGGAAATCACTTAACTTTAACTTCTTGGTTTATCTTGCATTGTCTTCTATTGATCTATCTTTCTATTGCAATATCACGTCATATACCTTCATAAAAAACCAATGGTCATATGTATATCACCATGGCAAGTTCTCTTCTTTTGGAGATGAGTATCTTTCCCTCCATGTATAGGGGAATAAACCAATATAATTATCTTAAAGGAGTGAGAAGCACCCCGAATCAATGTTACGATTACGATGATGATTCGATCGGTCGATGGATTACATGATAACTTCAATCCATACGGAACCCAAACAATTATGCACGCTACATAACATAAGTCCTTAATACATCATGAAGACAGACAAACACACAGAATGAATTCAAGCAATAAAGTAGGAAAAGCAAAACAATCACCAAATGCAAGACAAGCAATCATCTTTAACTTTTGCACACTGTCCATTTCGTAACCTACCATAGTCCATCTCCATATCATGCTTTTGCCCATGTTCATATCTCGCATTGGTCCTTTTTCATACAATTGTCCATCTTTCAACTTGATATCAATAGTAAGAATCATACTTTGTACAAGGCGAAAATATCTGTAAGAGTGTGTATGACTTCGCTCTAGACCATAACATGAGTGAGGATAAACCTTGTTCTAGGCGGAAACATCCCTCGAAGGAGATGACCTCGCTTCCTCGTGCTAGGCGGATACATTCCTCAAGGAGATGACCTCGCTCTAAGCCATAACATAACTTTTCATCATTATAGTAGACATCGCTTTCGACTTGTAATTAGATCAAGGTTATTCTAAACATCGTTCCGAATCATTTTTAAGTTCGTTTCATTTTATAATAAAGCGGGTGAGCAAAGACTTATTAAATCAAAAGATTCGATTAGGATCGAATTTCCTTCTATTCACATATCAGACGCCTATAAATCAAACGGTTGTCCCTTTCTGGTTCATTTAGCGGTCGTCCGACAGGATAAGTGGACACCCGTCTGTCAATGTCTTTCGATCAATTGAAAAGGAGTAGCAGTCGACTGTTTGGTATTCATTCTTCAATCCCATGTGATTTCTGAGTCCTTCAAAATTCTATGTTTATTCGTCCATATATCTAACTCTTAGCTCAATATGAGGTAATAATAATGCATATAACTAGTTTGTATTTTCTTAAGACTTTTACCATCATAATATAGAGGTCATATAAAGTATAAGGTACCACAAACATTACGGGTGCCTACTTATCAATATATCATATAAATAAACCTCTATCTTGGCAACCTCATGAAACCACATAAATAATAATAATAATAATAATAATAATAATAATAATAATAATAATAATAATAATAATAATAATAATAATAATAATAATAATAATAATAATAATAAATCATAATTTAAGCATGCTTGGTTTCCTATAAAATTCACTTCTATTATTTTGGAACCATCTCACACCTACTTATTGTGTGAGGTAATTCTTTTATTTATTCTTATAATTCCCTTATTTCTCTCATAAAACTACATCTCTTTGTAATATGCCTACTCATTTTCCTCTTCATACTGCTGCAATCAACTGAAGAAGTCCGTGAGTAAGGTGATCATGAAAGAGATGGAAACATGAATTAAAAGAAATAAAATTGTTTTATATATATATATATATATATATATATTAAATATCTATAAGACTGATTCTTCATGTAGGTATAATTATCCTCATGTATTACTTATTCTTTCCCAATTTTCATAATCTTTATGACCCTTTTGCATAATCACTAATACTCTTTAGGTTAATTCCTACCATACAAAATAACCTTCTTAGAAATCAACCACTCCTATAAATAAGCATCAATACATCAGTAAGGAATGACACAAAGTAAGAAAGATCTTACTTGTACTTTACGGTAAAGAGTATGGCGACAGCTCAACGATAGCACATGAACCCTTCTTATACCATACCATACAATAAGACGTGAAAAGAGTCCGAACAGCGGCTCTAATACCATAAATGTAACGTCCCTAAATCGACCAACGCCACGCGGCGAGGATCTATTTGAAGGCGCTACGAAAACACTATAATGTAGACCAAAATCTGACCAAATCACAAATAAAACAATGTCATGCCAATTATAAAAGCAAAGAAAGAAAGATAGAAATATGAGTGAAAGTCCCAAAATATTACAAAGTCCATGATATTCATAATGTCTGAATTATATCAAGCTCAAAATACGAAAATAAAGATAAAGATAACTAGGCCATCTCTTGGTTCATGTGCTTTAGCATCGTTGGTCGCGACACACAATCTCGACACCATCATTGACCTGGTCATGTGGAAATCAACACAGGGAGGAAGTCCTCCCGTAAGCTATACAGCATAGTGGGAATTCATAAGTGCACAATGCATAACAATAAATAGCAATTGACAGAATTAGTAATCACTTACAATAAGATCAAATTTGAGAGCATAAAATCATTCACTTGAGATATCAATGGATAAAAGAGATAGAGATCATGAGTCAATCTTATAATCATAAATAATTTCAAAGATTATGCTGGATCAATAATCATGCTTGGTTCATCATATTCATATCACTTATTCATGCTCATTGTGCTTTTCCTTTCACTTAACATTAGGTGCCTTATGGTGCCTTTAACTTGGAGGATTTACGTCAGAGCGACCAAATACAACTTCGTACGATCAATGGGGGATCAAGCCATGACTCAGGGAGCGACCCATCCGAGTGAGCACTCAGCTTAACCTCTGACCACCACTTCCATAAATATGTCCATAACTTTCACACTTACTCACTTTATCACTTTGCCACACTTGCATATCATACTAGGATTGGATCATAGGACAAGTCAAACAAGATCAATGATTCAATCACATAACATGCCAAACAATAAGGAGGAACACAATATAAGCATTGAAAGAATATAGATCAAACCAATACTCACAACAGGAATCAATATGCAATCTGGACAGATATCGGTTGACCGATCCTCACAGGTCGGTTGACCATTTTTCGGACATCGGTGGTTGGTCCTTACAAAACACAGTGAATAAGTTTTACATATCGGTCGACCGATAACACTTAGACTAAAAAGGGGCTTCGATCGGTCGATCGACCGAACGATACGAGGCTCGGGAGATTGATCGATCGACCAGTCTCCAAGGATCGGTCGACCGATAACCTCATAACCGGTCGACCGATATATAGGATCGGTCGACCGGTCTATATGAAAAATAGAAACCGGACAGAATGGAAATAATGACGAATTTCAATCAATAATTGCAATCAAGGCATTCAATCAACCATCTAAGCATAAGGGACTAATACAGAACATATCTATAATGATAAGAATCATAGAACATGCATCAAACACATGAAAAATAATCAATCATCCCATTCCATACTCCTCTTCATCAAGAACACTATCCATAATAAGAACCATAATTCCCAATCAATTTCTAATAATGTTATATAGAGGATTTCGGTATCACCCACCTCTTCTCTGGATTGTTCCTTGCACGACGCCTTCTCAACCCACGATAATCACTTTCCCCTTATCGTTCATAATCTACGAGACATCCCGATTGAGAAAGGGGTAAGGGGACGATGCTAGAACTAAGAGAAATGCAGAAATGAAGAAAGAACTAAATGAACTTTGCTGTAATGCCCCTTTCTTCTTTGCTGGCTGGATTGCCTTAGAGAGGAAGAGAAATGAGTGAGGGAGAGGAAAAAAGAGAGGTCATCTTTATATAGGGATTTTGGATGGGAGAAAATGTCCACATTGCCCTTCTTGATCTTATCAACTCATATGCATATGTGTCCATGCTTGGTCTTATCCATAATCTTATCCACTCATATGCATAAGTGTTCATGCTTGATCTTATCAATAACTTTATCCATTCATATGCATATGTGTCCATTCTTGATCTTATCCATTTGATTATTTATTTACTTATTTATTATTATTATTATTATTATTATTATTATTATTATTATTATTATTATTATTTTGAGTTGTCACATTATGACCCATATAACTACTAGGCATCCATCCATGGTTGCATCCTGTCGACAGCTGCGAGTTTCCTCATTGGTTGAATCCCTCATTGGGTGGTTTGTTTTTTTAACTAAAATATATACCCATAATTATAACTTGATTAATATGTTTTTTTGGTATTTATCTCTCATCTTTTTCTTTTAGGAAAAGAGATGGATAAAACGTTAAAAGAAAAATAAGAAATATTTTAAAAAGTAGGACACGAAAAGTAGAAAAAAACTATAAAAGAGAATAAGAAATTTAAGTGATAAGAATGTATATATATATAATGAATGTATGGAATGTTTTACGTGTGAAGCCTGTGTCAAAGTGATTTTAGGCATATTTTTCTTTATTTTTTTCACTATTTTTCTTTACTAATAGTTTAAATGATCTTACACGATAAAAATTATAAGACAAGAACTTATATAAAATAGTTATGTCTATTAAAAGGATAATAATATGCATAAATTTGAAAATGATGAATATACTTATGCTTGATGATTTGAGCCGTAATTTTGTTATCACTAATGATTTCTTAAATTATTAATAAAGAAAGATATAAAAAAATAAAGAAAAATATGTCTAAAGACGCTTGACATACGTTTCATAAGCTCATTAAATCATATATATATATATATATATATATACTAGTTCATATGTAATTTCAGAGTAAAAATCACTTTTGTGAAAAATTGTTTTTTTTTTGTAAACTATCATGACACGTTTAAAAAAAATATCCATATAAACTTTTAATCGAAATATGAAAATTCTAATAATAATCCATAAAACTTCGTTCCACTAACTCTTATCGTCTGGCCATATTTGAATTAAGAAATTAACTTTGGATGCGTTTAAACAGAATTAAATGTAATGATAAAGATGGATGAAGATAGAAAAAAAAATTATTATAGATTAATTTTACTTTTAAATATCTTCTTATTTTTTTTGTCACTCGTCATATCATCTGGTAGAAATTACAAATTACGTAGTTGCATGTCAAAGTTTTTTGGTCATGTACTGTGGATTTCGGACGTCCTTGCCCGCTGTTGGTCCCATGGATTGAAAGCTTCATGCCTTCTGCATGAACTGATCAGAAGCTCTGAAAGCTACATTACATGCCTCTTGAATCTTGATATCTCTGGAATTGGACTGTGCACATTATTCAAACAGTGGTAGATCAATTGACTGCCACCGGCTGTATCTTCCACGTGATGCCATCACATTCTTGTCGATGCATAAAATGCAAACTGTTCCGATTTGCTGCAAGGAATCAGTAGATTTGGAATATTAGATAGCTGGACATCTAAAAAGACCGTTTGCCAGTTCATTAATTTCTGAAACCATACATTTACTGTGCATCACTGCATCCTAGTCGGCTTGGTCTTACCACATAGAGATTTCCCTTCCGATGTGGTGCACCGTCGAACCTTAGAATTCTAAATTGGGTTCTTTCTTCTTTCATTTTTTTCCTTCTATTTTAGACTTGGTGGTGCCTTCGATTTCAATTGCGTGCATCTTTTTTTTGTCTAAATAGTGCATTATGTTATGTATTAGTAAGAGCTCATAATCTTTCAGAGATGTCATAAGCACATCTGATCTGATGGCATTTCTAATCCTTGTTAGAGTTGGTGAATATTTCAGGGCTCCTTGTTTCTCACACCGGGCTCGTCCACGTGAGCTTAGGGGAATCTGAGTATTACCCAATTAACAGTATTGCTGGCGTACGAACGAAAGGGGGGGTTCGGGGGGCCCCGCCCCCCGACGGCGGTCCCGCTCACCGGTGAGCGGGCGGGGGTTCGGGGGCAGCGCCCCCGAAATCTAGACGGGTTTTGGGCTTTTGTTTAGCCGGTCCGTGTGATTCGGATTAGGTTTTTTTGTTTGTTTAGATTTTAAACCCGGTTTGGAGAGGCTATTAATAGCCTAATTTCTGATGTAATTTGGTGTGGCGGCTGTAAACCTAAACGATATAGTGGAACCTCTTTGCAGGACGTAGCCCTAATCTCAAAGATGAACCTGGGTAAATTTCGTGTGTCTCCTCTATTTTTCTACAATCTCTCTATGATCTTCTCTACTTGTTCTCGGATTTTCCCTTCAATCCTCACCCATATGCGTTCTTCTTCTTATTTTATTCATGTTCCTATATTTCGGACAAAGCAGCACCATTGGATTTATCCAATCTGCCAAACAGAATACTGAATCACACGCGTACACACACTGCTGTAATACTTTTCATGTGCTATGAATTAGAGCAAAAATACAAGATTGCTGTGCCAGAGTGGATTTTGGTGGAGGCAATCAGATGCTACTTTCCTGTTGCTGTCCTTTGTATGGGTGCTGCATTGATCGGTTTCTAGTGTCTTATTACTTTCAACGTCCTCTCTCTTTCTTTTCTTTCTCTCATTTTTCTCGAAGTCCGACTGCAAGAAAGCATCAGTGGAGAGACTCCCGGCTCTCTCTGTCTACAACTACCAGCTAAAAGAGAAGTAAAGAAAGGTCTCAATTTTTGGTCTGGTCCCTTCGGAAAAAGTAGAAGAAAGTGCACCAAAAGCTGTGGCAAGTCTTTGCATTGGAGTGGTGGCAAGGAAAAGGCAAGACACAAATTAGACTAGACGCTGACAAATTTCCTGTCACTGTTCTTAGAGGTTTGCTTTTGTTCTTGTGTCTTGCGGGAGAAGACTTTCTTATCTTAGCTTTCTCTCTCTCTATCTCGGGACCTGGGGAAGCAAAAGTTTGGATTTTGCTGTTGATCACTCACTCTCTCTCTCTCTCTCTAGGACAGGACCTGAGGAAGCAAAAAGCTTGCATTTTTTGGGTAATGAAACACTTACGTTTTGCTGTTGAATGTAGAGCTCTCAGCGCTGGTTCAGAAAACTTTGAAGTGGAGGCGAAGTGAACTGAGGTAAATTTTCATCCTTTCTTCTTTGTTCTTTTTTTCTATTGTCGTTGATTCTGGTGGGTTCAGGCCTTCAGGGAGATCGTCTCGTTTGGATTATGGTTTTGCTGTCTTCACCCATTTTTTTTGTTTTATTGTTGACGCGCTTTGAGGCGATGCCTTGTATTCTAGATGCTGATGAATAGTGAAGATTTTGCATAACATTTGACAGAGTTGTCTCCATAATGTTTCTTGCCATTAACTTTGGCAGAAAGGTCTCTTTTTCGCTCTGTCGTTTGTATTCCTCCTTTCCATATTGTCTCCATCTTGAAATGATTTCTTCCTGAATGCAGATGGATGAAGAAATTGCTCTAAATACAGACATTGCTTTGTATGTATGCCTCTCGATGCTTAGAAAACTCGATCTTTTTCTCTGCGGAAGTTTTCTCTTTTTTGGTTTGAGAAATTTCAAGTTGGACAAGTTAGACAGGGAAATTTGCATGTCCTAAATGCTGCAATGATATGACCAGTTTCCGGATTATGATGTTGGCGTGAGGTTCTTCTGTTCTCGTGTCCTCCAAATTCTGGAGATTAGATTCTGGTTTTTAGACCATTTCCTTAAGCAAACTTGTTGCCAAATTTCTTATCTGTTCATGCACTGTGTGTTGAAATGGTAAAGTGCTCGCATTATCTTATAAGGCGAATCGGAAACGTTTTGCAAGTTTTGGTACGCATTGGTCACGAGAATGCAAATGACAAATGCTTGTTGCATCGAGTCTGATATATAATAAAAATATTAAAATGCAGTGCTTGTTGGACTCAACTACAAGATTCCTTTGAACTTGTGCAGGAATGGCAACAAAAGTACGGGGAAACAGCTTCTTTCCAGGATATTACTCAACGACGGATCTTAATGGGGAAGCAAACAGTAGTTGGCCTAGATACCATCAAGACAACAATTTCGGTGATCTTCTGTTCTTCAACAGTTGTGTAAGGAGACCAGTAAATGGATATTCAGAACATGACAAAGAGCTGTTGAAGCAGACCATGCTACAACATGAAGCCATCTTCCAGAAACAGGTGAATTTATCCATGCTTTGAAGTTGAACCGTTGACGAACAAATATGAATTCGTTTGGACTCTTCAATTTCTGCTGGACTGGTTCTTCTGGCGCTACATTCTTAGACATAATAGAATTGCTTCTCGTTATCCAACAGTCATTGAATATTGTATTTGATTCACTTGTCACTTTAGGTCTATGAACTCCATCGGATTTATAGAGTACAGAAAGAACTGATGGATGAGTTCAAGAGCAGAAGGACTTATAGATCATCTTTACCAAGAGAAACATCACAATCAAATTCCTTAATATCTGAAATGCACTTTGGGTGTTTCGAGAAGGTAAGACAGTCCCACCTCCCTGATGGCAGTGTTGTTTGCATCAAGGAACATTCTCCAGCCGCTGAGGATCTGAGGTCCCACTTCACTTTTATGAAAGAAGCTAACTTGCCATCTGGTCTAGAGAAAAGATATCTCAAGGATAATGAGCTGGTATATTACAAGTCTCGGAGTTGTCCGAGGAGACTGTTTGATCTGCATCTTCCTGCTGGTGTATATACTGAGATTGAAGACTCAGAGAAAAACAATGTAGCTGATTCATCATCTAGATCTGTAATTCAAATTGATGGAGTTCAAGATAACAATGTACAACTTGTATTAGGAATTGGTGGCAGTTCTAGTTGCAGAGAAGACAATTGGCTTGCTCGTTCAAGGACACAAAATAATACATATGGGCACAGCAAGGCTTACCCAAATGAAACTTCAAAGGCAATGAACCGTGAAAGATTAACAATTTTGGCCTCTAAGGGTGTTGCAGATTCAGACCCCCATAATGGAGAAATAGAACATGACTGGCACTTCCTTACTAGGGACTCCGGTAAGTTCTATGGTAATACAAGATGAGCTTATAATACTGTACTATGACCCTCTAAACACCACATGAGTTAAATCACATACCTTTGGGGGTTCTTGTTCTTTTCTGTGCAATATCTTTGAGTATTATATGAAAATGCAGCATTTTGCTATTAAATGTCTTTGTATTAGGATTTTGTTAATTAGTTATTGGTTTCAGATCTTTTAACTTCGTCCTTGAAGATCTACGAGCAGCTGAAACCAGAATTTATAATGATTAAACCATTTATATATCCTTCTCAAAAAAGTATATATCTGTAGACAGATGACTAGCTCCTCCTAATCATCCTTTTGCTCTTCAAAAAAAAGAAATATTAAACCCCTCACTGGGACTGATTTGATATCATGATTCTGATACTGATTGCAAATATTAGTCAATGGTGGACATAGTAGAAAATATTCCTAAACATACTAGATAACAGAATCTTTAAGATCATAACATAATGATCACAGGTTTTTCCTGGACTACTTTTGGTGGTTGACTTTTTTATTGTATTAGAGGACCTCATGAGGTTGATATTTGAAAATTTTCCCTGCTTTCTCTTAGTTTCTAGTATTTATATTGAATATTTTTTCTAAAATTTTGTATATGTCCATTGTTCTCCTCAATTGAGAACTAATGCCGCCAGAGAAACAAAATGCACAACTGCACAGCTAAGCTACATTCTTGCTTTAGATTTACTGGTGTCTAGAACTACTACCAACTGATTCATTTGACATTCCGATGAGAGTGAAATTGTAAAATCTAGCCAAATTAACGGCTCGAAGAATCAAGCCCACGAGCTATTAGCTCCTGTCACCTTTACAACAATTTCATTAATTAATTGTGTCGGCCAAACTTAATTGCAGCTAAGCTAAATTTGATATATGTTGGGTGGCTGAATAGTAATATACTTCAATATAGTATTTCAACTAGGAAAAACTAACTCATCTTTAGATGCCACTTAATATGGTCAACTTACTAGAAAATCATGTCCTCAACAACTAGGGAACTTTTGGTTCTATCTATGTTGAATAATGTGTCTCCTTGTTAATATGATAATCCTTTCTGAGAAAAAGAAACTACCTTTGATTTTGTTTTGGACTTGTTTCTGATGTCCATTCCTGGCTATAATTCACAGGGAAAAGCAGATGCAACCTGAGACTTTTCTCAGAGAATCTGAGCAATGACACTTTTCTGTCTGGATCAGCACACCTGAATCTTAAAAGAAGTCATGGACTTACTTCATCAGCTCATTCGAAACCCAAGGAATGTTTTGGACGAAATTTCAATGATACTGAAAGCTCTATACAAACTTATGATCATATCATCTCGGACAGTTCAGGTTTCAAATCTCGTTCAAAAACTTATCCAATGAGTGTTTCTCACAACAAACCACCATTTTCTCTACATTTGTTGGTGCCATCTCAATCGAAGCCTGAAACTGGAATTAGTTGTGTTTCTGTTCAAGGCATTTCGGGTTTCAATAAACTATCGAATGTTAGCATTCAGAGCTCAAGCGTAAAAACCATTCCTGAAAATTCCACCACAAATGGAAGATGGCAAAATAGTTGGAAAGTAACCTCAGGCTGGGATGACCCAACTGTTTCAGCTGCTTGTGCAAATGAGTTTTACCATAATAACTTAATGTTGGATTCTGTTTCTGGACAACACCTACAAGTTCGACACTGCAAATCAAAAGCAGATTACAGCGATTGTTCAGATGATGTAAATGTCGAAGATCATAGACCCAGGAAGAATTTTAAAGGTTTCCAATCAAGAATCGAGCAAGCTGTCCAGGAAATAGTTTTTAGCCAAACTTGTTTAAGTGGAAGCCATGATGGGCTTATTACCAGACAAGATCCAACCACTCATGATGAAGTGATGACATATAATGAATTGCCTGATTCTTTGTCCAGAGAGAAATCATACTCTAACAAAACTGGCATCTCAAATGCCTCCAAAGTGGTGTCAGCCTACATAAATAAATATTCTAAGCTAATATCCAATCCTAGTTCAATTGTTTCTGAACTAAAGGACAATAAAGATGCAGGTGTTTCTCCATGCAATCTGCAAGATCTCCAACCAAAGTTGCAAGCGAAAGATCACCGTGGAGCAAGAACTGAAGCTACTGATCATGCTGGCAAAACTATAAGTGGATTCCCTTTCCTTGATGGTGTTCATCAGGGTGCTGAAATTTCGGCTTTCATTACACATCAAGAGCAGTCTGTAATTGATGATACCAGAAGTATCAGAGTAAATGGCTCATTTCATAATGATGTAGCCTTTGGCACTAATAATAGCAGCTGGACGAAAAGAATGGATATGAGCGGGTTAATCACTAAATGTTACGTTCAAGACAGCAGCACAAACATAATGAAAGCAATCGACCTAAATGAGGAGCCTTCTTGTACAGATGAAGTCATGTCAGTAGAGATATTGCCTAAAGATGATGCGAGAATTCCATTATCATGCTCCCTCCCAAGTTTGGATGGAAAAGATGCTTTTGATGTTTCTTTGGAGGGATCACCTTCTCAGGATGGAAGTTGCACCAGAATTCATGATGATTTTGATGTATCAGGTAGAAATGGTTGTTCACAGGACAAAGAATGCTCTATTGATGCATACGTTAGACTTGCTGCAGAGAGCATTGTTGCTATATCTAAGGACAAGAGTAACCACTCTCAACCATCTTTTCCTCTTTGTTGTGATACGTTGCGCTGGTTTGCCGACATTGTATCATCCAATTCAGAAAACACAACAATTCCGAGAGTTGGAGACATTTGCAATCAATCTTCTGATGATGAATTAGACCTCTTTGAGGCCATGACATTGAAGCTTGGAGAGACAAGAGTGGATAACCTCCCATGTAGTAGTCCAAATGAAGTTGACACCATAGAAGCCAAACAAGAAGACGATGATGTTGCCTCATTGCTATTCACAAAACCTCGCCGTGGCCAAACACGAAGACAGCACAAGCGGAAGAACTTTCAGAAAGATGTTCTTCCAGGACTTGCATCACTCTCGAGACATGAGATAAAAGATCTCCAAGCCATTGGGGAACTGAAGGAAGTATCAGGGAGATCTACAAATGGTGGAATAAAATCTAAGGCTAAGGGAAGAAAGAAGCCTATAAATTCAGTCTCCACAGGACATGAGATCTCTTCATTTAGTTCACCTCAATCTGCAGAGCGAAGTAAAGCTGAGATTCAGGGAATAGAAAAGACAATGATTGGATGGGGAAGGACCACAAGAAGATGCCGCAGACAGAGATTCTACCCAGGTTATGTTTGTGCTTCATTATCTCAACAATGATCATTATACCATGATATTTGACGAAATCTAGTCCCTGAAGACAGTTTGTCAATAAGAATCCAAGCAACTGTGTTTCTTGTCCAACCGCAGTTGGATTGCGGTGAAGCAGTCTTCCAAATTTCTTCCATCATTTAGCCAACTTAGCTACAAGTGCCTTAATATATATATAAAAGAAATTGCAGCAATACGAGGATCAAACATCAGCGTCGGAATTCCTGTGCACGCGTTAGAAGTTTTGGCACATCCGAAGGAGTGCGACTGTGCAGTGGCATTAAGATTTTGATGTTTACATTGGTGGCAAAAGCGCAACTTCATTACCATTATATGTATCAGAATTCAAATTACTATAATATACTACAAAAATATTTCGATTAATGTTATACTCTGACTACTTTAGTTTCTGTTGTCATAGACCTTGCTGTTGTATGTAACACACAATAGAGAGCGAGTATGTTACTGCATTTTGAACAAGTGCCACCTAAATTCATTTAAAGGGAACAGGAACCCTGACTGAAGGTAAGGTTATATCAACAAGTACGCAAAGGAAAAGACGTAAGAAACCAACTTCTTCAGAGTATGAAATTAATAACTCTATCTACGCTAGCAATAGTTCCTGACATCACATCACATCCCATCCATAAGACAAATTAAAATTCTTTTACTACTAGGTTGGTCAGAAAACTACACTTATCCGTACCATTCATACTAATGGGCCTTCATAACGATATCCATACAATTTGATTCCCAACGCTGTCTTGCGACGCTGAACAGCAGTATCCTTCGGATTTTCAGTAACACATTTTTCTGCATAGGGGTGACGAATTCCAGCAAGTTGTTACATCTAGAACCTTGAATATGATGGTAGATCAGATCCAGCATCTGTTCTGCAGCTTGATTCTGCCCAGATTATAAAGACATCTCAGGTGCCATTCAGCATCTTTCAAGTACTATTGTCACTATTTTCATCATCTGTGTCCGCGGGAACTTCATGGCGTGGTCTATTGTATTTCTCACGAAGCTGCTTTATAGGAATGAAGTCTCCGGCTGTATCCATCCCATAAAAGAGGAATGAAATATAAGGATGATCAAATCTACTCTGCAAGCCAACAAATTGAGATGGGATAAGCCACAGTTCAGCCAAATCACTGAACGTCCTTAAGTTTTGTGCACTCTCACCAGGTCTGGTTGTTCATTGGATAAAAGGTTGTCCTCCGGAACTGCAGAAATTGATCAATGAAGCACATAGTGAAATGTCAATGAGAAATTACTCAGATATTTGAGACAATACTAACAAATCCAGCCTGTTCAATAGGTATATAACACAAAATGAATGGACATGTTATTTGCTTCATTAGATACAAAGTAAACAATATGAATCAATGTGGGCGTGCTTGCCTGCGAATCAAGGACTAAAATGAGATGAAAGTATGTAATAAATGTAAGAGGACTATGTGAAATCGTTGAGATTGCATTTCGCTAAAATATCTAAGGCCAGCAAGTGTTATGGCACATGACATAATAAATAGGATGGGCATGAAAAACAAGGTAATTCATCAAGTTGAAGGGAAAAAAAGGAGATATACCATAAGCAACAAGCAGATCTGGATCCTCATGTACATCAACCAAGATCTGTACAAGAGAAATGACGCAACGCATAAACAAATTCCGCAACACTTGCACCCAAATGCTAAAATATTTTCAATAGTCGTAGCATTTGGTAGTTTATCAATCTTACAATATTTTTTACCAAAAACTAAGATCTGTACAAGAGAACTGACACAATGCATAAACAAATATCGCAACAATTTACATTCAAATGCTAAAAATATTTTGGTAATTTATCAAACTTGCAACTCCGCCTATGTTTTATAGCCGGTCCCAAGCCCGGATAAAGGAGGAGGGTTGTATTAGGTCCCGACAGCCAGCGTAAAACCCTGTCGAATCTTATGAACATGGATCAACGAATTAGCGTCGTATGATCCATGTAGCCGACCCCACCTAGTGGGATAAGACTTTGTTGTTGTTGTTGTTGTTGTATCAAACTTGCAATATGTTTGCCGGAATAATACAAAGTCATTAACTTTACTCTTGATATGGTTCAGGCTTTTTGTGTCACTTCAGATCATAGGCTTTAATAGTATCAGTTTATTTATTCAGCTAGTTCGAGCTAAAACAAATATAGCATTTGTATCTGCTGACATGTTCCACCAGTAAATTCATTATACTCAGATAAGCAAAATTACTACGATAACCAACACAAAAGGTAAAATTAGTAACCTTGAATGATAGTTGAACATATCATGTGGCACATCAACATTCCTTAATTTTAATTAACAAAGCATCTATCTTAAAATATCTACTAAAGTTTGTGATCTATGCTGATAAATGACATAAGGTATTACATTTATGACCTTTCAAGATTATTTGGCCTAAATATTTGCAAGTAGATAACAAGTTTCTTTATAATTATTTAACCTGGTAAAAAGGTTGATTAGGCCCTCGAAGCAATTTATCAACGTGTGCATTTTCCATCCAGGACTTTGATTCACAACATATAGGATCCATACCACAAATTACAGCTCGATATCCTGCAATAGACATAAAAACTTGTAACAAGAAGGATAGGCAATTATCTTCCAGTGAGTGAGATGAAACAGTTAGGTGATACTTGACTGAAATATATACAACTAAAAGGAAAAATCACAAGAAGCCTATATGGGGGAATGCATTAGATAGGTCCCCATCTGAATAGAGTAAGGGCAAACACTATGGCTCCTGACCCTTCTCCTTTTGGAAATTCATATGCAGATCTTTATTCTTCTATCTTTACTCATTGAGTTGAATTTCAATTGGAACACAAGAAAGTGATTGAATTACTTTACTTTTTTTGTGTACTTCAATACGCTTGTTGACATATTTACTATGTCACCTAAAAGAAGATGTCCTTTCAGGGAATGCAGTCAACAGCTTAACTGTGAACAAAAGGTAAGGAATGGTATAGATATGTATGATATTATTGTTCCATCTCATCAAATCTATTATCAAGCCCATCAAAAACAAAATCACCAACTACTAGTATTACTGATTTCCCCTTACCACTGGGGGTGGTCTGTTCATTTGTGCACCTCTGTTAAGGCAGATGGGGGATCATGGGTGGAGTGCCTAGTTGATCTTTTTCACACTCCTTTATAACTTCATCTTTGGTCGCAATGATATGTGTTCATCATACCTTTACAAGGTTGAAATAAAATTTCAACCAATCAGTGGATTTAAAATATGAAGGTCTGGCTACCTACAACTATGACAGTGCTAATAATAACATTGTGGTATAGCTATCCATTATTTCTTGAACCAACTTATTACCTTCTTAAATAATATAAAGTAGTTTTGCATCACATTGGAAGATCAATATATTGTCATTCCTTACTGGCCTCTAAATGTATAATCCTTCACTTGATATTTGTGTTTTTGTTGGGGTTTTGTTCATAATTTGAATAAGAAACTCCTTTAAAATCTTTGTCAGTTAGTTTCCTGCAACATTAGGTACACTATTCCTTGTAGTACATCAGTTATTGGACTCTGTTGATGTTATGTTCTTTACCTTCATACCTTTTTGGAATAAAGAGAGTGCTTCCTATTGTTTTAATCCAGTTTTTCTGTACTTATATTTTATCTATTCTGAAATCACAAAGAAATGTTGAAATGCATGCTGCGCTTCTATGTTCTCGAACTATTTGAATTATTAATGGATTTTTTTAGGCTTCATAACCAGTCCTGTTACTTAACATATTCCTCTATAATTTCATGTTCCATCTTATATGTTTACTTATGCAAGACTATTGCCCAAAACTTCATCTCCCCATTAATATGTGTGTGTATACATATTTCTAGGTTCATGAAGTTTCTTAACCTCATACAGTCACCACAAGTTTGCATCACAGTAATATATATTAATATATATCCTTGAATTAACATATTTTGACAACTCCGCCTATGTTTTATAACCGGTCCCAAGCCCGGATAAAGGAGGAGGGTTGTGTTAGGCCCCCGACAGTCAGCGTAAAACCTTGTCGAATCTCGTGAACATGGATTAACGAATATGGCGTCGTATGATCCATGTAGCCGACCCCACCTAGTGGGATAAGGCTTTGTTGTTGTTGTTGTTGATGTTGATATGTGTTCATCATGCCTTTTGCATGCAAATCAGTGAGTTTGGTTTCTTTTTTCAAAATTAAAAGAGGATATGATTTCTAGCTCATGTTCATATTCTCAGCATAACATCATCCTGAGACTTGAAGAGATGAAACCTTTAATACTTCTTTTATCCCAGGAGTTCTGCAACCTAAGGATCACCATTCACCAGGCATATAGAATACCTCAAGTCACTAGGAAATTTCATTCAGACTGTTTATCTTGGGAACAAAACTATAGCTGCTTTGGAAGGGAATTGCATTAAAGACCTACAAAACTCAATTCCATGTAGCCAAGTTGAGGTCAATTAATTTGTAAAATGGGGAAAAGAAATGTCTCCTATGTTACTCATTACATGTGGAAGCATCAATGTCAATCCGTAGTCATTCAGTTTGTTTGCTACAAAAGAACAAGGGGCTGTTCATTTGTACACCTCTATTGTTTGAATTTGTGGTTTTCAGTCTCCATCAATTATTTTTTCTCTTGCTGTGATGGGTTTCAGTCAAATGGAAATGGTAGATCTACTTCCATCGTGAGCTCTGACCACCTTAATGAGGATGAATCCAGTAAATATTATTTGGTTGAAACTTCAAAAAAGCCAAGGAATTTGATCATCAAGCACACTTTACAACTTCCCTACATCATGAAGTGTAATTTGTGATAACAAAACATCAGTACCAATTGATGTGTGACACACAATTAAGCTGCTGGCTCACACAACATCAGTATCAATTTGTGTCTTGACACATAATTACGCTGCTCTCTCTCTCACACATAGACAAACGCACACAAGGAAAAAATAAAAGAACTATCTGAAGTTTGAAAGTATAAGCAGATCTGTACAAAACAAAATGGAAAGATTGCTAGGGGAGCGCTTACCAAAAATCTTATGTTGTACTTTCTGACCAAGTCTAAATGCATATTGTGCGTTCTCATAAGCTAAAGCCTTTGCTGATGCAGCAAGTGTCTCTCCCTAAAGCAAGGAAAAATGAATGAACTACACCTAATATAATAGGATGGAAGGAGAATAAGGTATGGAATAACATTTACCCGTAAGGGTAAAATCAGAATGATCTAAAAATTATTGAGATGGAAGTAAAAACTTCTTTATACCTCAAGCTTTGAGATTTCATCACGCAGCTCAGCAGCCTCAACATAGTTTTCATTCTCTATAGCTTTCTGCAAGTCTGCACTGAAATGAAGAGGTGGAAACCACCAAGAGTGTTGAGATTAAGTGTTAGAAGTTATCTATTCTAGATTTGCAAGAACATTGAGTAAAAAATGAATGGTAGGCATTTAGACATCTCAACATGTGCCACTGTCTATAATCAGAAAAAGATCATGTCATTGAAACAAATGCGAAAACTCATGTGTTTCACCAAGTATCACATTACTGAACTGTCCAAATTTGATTATCTCAGGTTGGCTCATAAACAAGGTTACAGAGAAAATACATTACAATCACTGTAAAATGATAACACACTAACCATAATCGTAATAGATTTATGGATTTGTCCTGAGCCTCGGTCTTCGATGAACCCCTTTTAGCTTCCCGTTGTCTAATTATTTCTGTTTCTACCTGACATGAGAAAAGTTGCATATATAATTAGGGAAAAGCTTACTTGTATTTTAATTCTATTAAAATCTTTACCTCATCAAGTTTGTTTCTCAGCTGTTGTGCGGCATCATATTGTTCTGTGTTTAAGGCATACTGTAAAAACAAAATAACAACAAATCAGAAGTTATGAACAACAGTTATCATTATGAGGGTCAACATTCATGTTAGAACACTGAGTTTGATTCTGACCAAAGAAATAATCTCTAAATAATTAAAATTTTGCAGGAAAACTTATTCAGTTATGGAACAAGATTATAGAAAAACTGAAAAAAAGAAGTCCAATTTCTATGAAAGAAAAATCAGTCCTCTCTGAACAAAGATTAGGATAAAAACTCCACCTGGATCCGTGTCCCTAAGTCCAACTGAAAAAAGAATATTAGGATATCTTCATTAGCAGCTTCACTACGCTCAATATTGATGTTCATCTCTTTGTCATTTCCACTAAATAGCCATTTTGCTTGGACTTTTGAACTCATCCTTCTTGTTCTCCTATAGGTTCTGAGGTATGATCCCCCCAAATACTGGTTCCAAAAAGATAAACCATTCATATGATGCTTATCAAAGAAATATCTCAGATCACTTCTCAAGAAGGAAGGCGCTCCACAAATTCCTCCATGTTTGTAGGTTGTCCAGCTGCTTAAGGAAATGCCTTGCATTATTCCTCCTGTGCAAACAATGCAATTACCTGTCTCTCAGAGAGGCATTTCTCCAATAAACTTAAACATGCCAAGACCATTTTCATGAATAAAATAGGATTCACGAAGAAACCTTTCATAACATGAAAAATGAATACGGCAGAAACTTGGCTTCACTTAGGAAATTTCTATGATAAGACACATAAATATGAGATAAGAGTAGTACCATCCATGGAAGCAGTTTATCATCTTACTTTTTCTTAATCTATTGAAAAGAAATGTAAGTTTCAAATGAATTATCATTGCCTACTCATCATTGGAGTAGAACTCAGTGCACCCTTAATGGCTCATGACACTACCAAAATTTTGCAAGTATTCACACTGCAAAAATTTTGCAAAAACTCAACTACATATCGAGTCTCCTGAAGTTTGCAACTACTGAACCCGTCCTCTGGGTTGAAGAAAGGAAGACATCATAATTAAAACCAAACTCATTCCATCAACAAGAACATACTTTTTCTTTTCATTCAACTGACAAATTATTCCCCTAAAGCTTAAAAAAGACAGAACGAATCCCTTTGCTTATATGGATTCTTTTTATTTCTATAAGTAGGACCAATCATCCATACCTCGGTTTCACACAAAAAAAAAAAATCTCACCCACTTAAGCTGTTTATCTAACTGGTGGGAACTTTAGACAAAGATACCAGATTTCGTGAATTTCCCACTGGTTTGAAAAAGGTTGTGAAACACATCTTCAGATCAACAACCACAAGTTTTCGTCACTGTTCCGAGTGCAAACTTTAACAGAAAATTTGAACTTTTACCAAATTGATTGAAACATAAAGAAAAAGCGGCGACATTAACAGAAAAAAAGGAAAACAATCACAAATGGATACGAAATTTTGCTGTTCGAAACGTGAACAGCAAAACGAAAAGGGGAGGAAGACGTACCGGAGGATTGAGCTATAGAACAGCGGTGAGGGGAGAAACTTCGGGGGTTTTGTGTTGGCTGTGAGAAAGCACGAACAGGAGGAGGAGACGACGCCCACAAAATTCAGCAGGACTGGGCGATCTAACGACACCACAGAGTCCGCAGCTTGTGATGTGTCCCACTACAAAATTATGTGGTTTTGTTGTGTCGCTATTTGCAAAGATCTTTTTTATTTTGTCTGGTTTATATGCCCCTCAGTTTTATTAATTTATTTTTTTTCATTGTCATTTTCTATATCCTTCACAAACTTCATGGTCTTCTTTTTTTTTTTTTTGATACGCTGAAATGCCGAATAATAAGACATTTTATTCAAGAGCATTTTTACTATTAAATATAAAATTAGTTCTTTGCGAATTAATAGTCCACAAACGCGCATTTTGAGTTCGAATTTTCAAAACGTAGTGAAAAAATGTAAATGCACTGTTCCGTTGGTACACGAATTCAACCGTAATGTTGAGTTATGGACTTAAGTAGGACTATTGCCTAGAGTCTGATCATTCAGGAAGAAAACTATGTTAATACGTTAAGAGGGAGGAATAATACAGTTTTCAAACTTCAGAATGTATAAAGATACTTTTATATTCACAAACTTTAAAAATGTGAAAATATGTTATTGCACTTAAAACTTTTAATCATAAGTATTTTCATATAGATTTTTAATCTTTTTACGAGTTCATAATTTAACCCACAAACATATAAAAGTAAGCAAAGATTCGTCATTTTTAACTTCTTAGGCCTCAATAGCTCAACCTCGGTAGCCCAAATGTTCGAGTCATCTCGATCACTAATCTCAATACAAGCTGAACATTGAAAAGAGTACTCTTGAAAGGTTGAACATTGAAAGAGACTTAATTGGGTACAAAATATGTCTCAACCAAATCTTGAAATAGATTTATCTATTTGTTTTTTTTTACATATTTATTTTCCACTTACATATTTAACTTTTCACTTGTACCTTCGAACTCCATTTAAACACACAACTTTCGCAATCTACAAGTTCGCATGTGAATTCATATGCTATTAATAATTTTATTAGAGTTATTTTCTGGAACCTTGACGATTTTCTACGTGACTTTTGGGCTCATCGTAATGTCTCGCGAATTATGTCGCATTTTTTACTTTAATTGATTCATAAACTTTTTTATATTATTTTTTATTTTTTTCGATTCATGGAATGACTAAATTATTCTTCTCTCGTATCATTTAATATTTTTAAAATATAAAATAATATATTATAAAATATAAAAAATGTGCTCTAACCTATAGCCGGAGCACGTCGTCAACTAGTACGAGAGGGCGTCGCCATCCTTTGGGATCTGGTCGCCGACAACGAGATGGGGAGGGGGACACATTTCCCCACCTCTGCATTGTGTCGGCGATATCGCCAAGGGGAGTGACGTCCCCCTTACGCGTTGGCCATACGTGCAGGCGTGTGACATCAGCACATATTTTTATTTTTTATTTTATTATTTTATCATACGCTAGAGCATATTGTTTTATTTTTCGAGAGAAGAAACAATTTGGTCATTCCATAAATAAAAAATAATGAGGAAGTTAACATAACTTGACGGATGGATTAAAGTAAAAAAATATGGCATAGTTCATGAGGTCGTTATGGTGAGTTCAAAAGTCGAGGGCAGATGCAAAAATCGCCATAGTTCAAAGGACATGAGAGGAAAGAACCCATTTTATTGTTGTGTTCACTTGCAAATCTAGGAGTGTTTACTAACCAGCACGAATGTGAACTGAGCCCACTCCGATTTTGTTACATAAAATTGGGAATATCTCACTCGCAACTTTAATGTGTTAATTATTAATAATCCTAATTATCAATAATCAATGAATAAACATATTTAACAATAAATCAAAATCATTAGTAAGTCAAAGCAAAAAAGTATTGTTCCACCTACTCATTATCCATAGTATGGTATTTTATACTACAAGTAAGTTCTATTGCTTACATGGAATGGGACAAATTACTTATTTCATGTTACTTTATTGAATCAAGCTCCTCCTTAAAAATTTTGGGAGGTTCGTTGGGATTATATAAATCCTCAGGTCCCATAATAAGAGTATGTATAAAGGCAAGTTTCTTCCTAATAACTCAAACTTTTGGGATGGATGATTAGCTTATCAAATTTAATATGGTATGTAAGAATGATAAGTTATGAGTTAAGCATGTTTGGCTAAGCTTCTAAGTCATTGACTTATAAACAACTTCAAAGTTTTCTTCTGTTTGGTAACTTGAAAAAAAAGTTAATAAGTACTTGTTTTATCTGTTTATAAGTCAAAATGATAAATTGGGGGATTCCAACTTATTTTGTATGAGATGAAAAAATTGATCAGTTTGAACATGAATGTAATATTTTACTCTTAAAAAATATATAAATTTTTTATTTATATATTTTTTCTTTTTTATCATTTGACTAAAATAATAATTTCGAAGCTTTTATTTTTACTAAATACATAAGCGTTTATTTTTTAAAATCAATTTTAGTCATTAAACTACTTATTAACTTATCAATTATTTTATATCAGTTAAGTCATATCGGCCTTAAAATTTAAAATAATTATGGAGTATGCATAATTGGTGTATGCAACCCCTTGATAAGGGCATTGCATAGCTTCCATTAGAAATGCAACCCCTCGTCAAAATGCTCAATCCGGCAACCGCCATCTACAAATCCGTGTTCCTTCTTGACCAAGAGCGATTTACAGGGCAAATAACTCCAAGAAAGGTAATTACTAGAATCAACCCAAAAGAAAACAAAGGTGTAGTGTAGTGAGACACATCATCATTCAAAGATTGAGAGGTCATGAGTTTGAATCTCATCAGTGAAGCGTATGTACTTTTTTATTTTTAATCTTTAATTTTCTTGCATTAGATCTATTTCTCTCGAGAATCGGATGTATTCAAGTAAAGCGAACTTTTATATCGATGAAAGATTGTGCAAAACTAATGGATATAAATTCAGAAGCACGCCATCATAAGATGTTTAAGGTGCGTTTGGTTGGGAACTTTTCGCGAGAACAACGCGAAAAGTTTCCAAACGCTTTACATGACGGGAACTTTGCACGTGACTTTGGTCAGAACATTTTTTTCTTCTTGTTTACATCTTTTCAGCCGCAACTTATGACCTTTTTTTTCTTTCATCCATTTTTTAATTATTATGTAATATAAGTATATATAATTTAGTTATTTATTAATACAATTAGTCATCTTATTAAATAAATTTTTAAATGTAATTAGTTAAAAGTTTACATTCTAATAATTCAAAAATATTTTATAATTAAAATGTTCAATTATTTTAATACAAAATTATATTATATTTGGATATTTAGTTTTACTATAATATTTAAAATTATAATATTAATAATATTTTAAATATTTAATCAAATAATATAATAATATAATAATTATCCAAACACATACTAAAACTTATCCAAATAAATAATAATAATATAATAATATAATAAATTATATGATTAGTTCATACTTTTTATCCAAACACTTACTAAAACTTATCTATCAAATCAACTTTTTAAATTCTATCATTACACTTTTTCATCCAAACACCAACTCAAACTTTTCTATCACATCAATTAGTTCTCGAGAACTAACGTTCTCTCAATATTCTCGTACCAAACGCAGCCTAAAAGAATCAATCAATTGATCATAGAAGACTTCAACATAAAGATCAGATTTGAAGAAGAAATTGATGCTTCTAACAGCTCTGAGTTCCACCACACTCTAATATCATGTCAAAAAATAAGGCGGTCCGATCCACTAGTTCATATGATCTGAAAGCATTTTGCACAGGAAGAATACAAAGATTTGGGGCGAAGAGCCCTTTCAAGATTTTTATTGGAGGAAAAAGAACCAAAGCAACTAATAGTTATCATGTCACCATTGTTTATAGTTTCATGTCTTCACATCATAATATAACCATTAACAACTTAGAGGAAATTGTACCAATAAATGTAACAGTAATCATAACAGTGCATTGCGCTTTGATATACCTAGTTTCTCTTTTACAATACTTCTCCACACCTGTTGTGATCTATTTGACAACTAGTTAATAAAATGATGAAATGAAGTGGTAGAGTGAAAATTTGGAAGCTAGATCATATTTGAATAATAAATTATAAAAAAAAAGAAATTTGGGTATGAAAATTTTACATATATAAATCATTTATATCTTTCATTATATATATTTTCTTCTGCCTATTCTTTAAAATTTTTATTATACTATTTTTTCTCACATTATTATTATTCATTTATTTTAAAAACTGAAAAGAAAGATAAATATAAATATAAGTAAAAATTAGTATATCAGTGTATTTATTCATTTCACCTTATTTCATCGTTTACTGAAATGAAAATTGCAATGTTTCGAAAGTTTAGCCATTAGTCATAATTAATATAAAAATTTAATTCAAACAAGATTTAATTAAACATCCATCCCGACTCTAAAATTTGCCAATCCAAACATTATATCCTTTATTTCTAATTTACTTTCTATGCAAAATAAAGAAATAGATTTTTGTACCTTTCTTTATCTAGATCATTAGTCCCTAACATGGAGCATAAGAATCATTTACGTGAAGGTGTTGCCCAAGGTGGTGTGTGCCATCATCTAACTTGTGTTCGTGGCCTTCGATTCACAGCGTCCACATCTGAAATATTTCTGACCAGTCATATCCCCAAAGACTTTAACCTACATATGCAGCAAGCTTGGCATGTGATTCGGATCAGTTTTCTTTTTTCCTTTTTACTTCCTAATTGAAAGAAGCTTCTTTCAGGAGATTTCTCACTCTTTGACTAAGGGTAGGAAAAAAACTTAATCATAAAAGCAGATATGACGAAAGCTTTTGACAGGGTTCCCTGAAATGCAGTCCATATGGTATTAAGCCTAATGTCATTTCCTCCAAAGTTTATCACATGGATCATGGTATGCATAAAATCCCCCACATTCATATGCAATATAAATGGGACCTTTTCTCCACCATTTAAAAGCAACATGGGGCTTAGGCAGGGGGACCTCCTATCACCTTATCTCTTCATCCTTGTTTCTCAAGTATTCTCATCACTATTAAATCAGCAAACAATCAGGGGCATTATTCGTCCCTTTAGCATTGGTACCCTAACTGTTAGCCATCTGCTCTATGCAGATGATCTCATTGTATGTATGGCTGCCACAGTTGCAAATTGTAAAAACCTAATGAGACTTTTCAATCAGTATAAGCTACTCACAAATCAAACTATCAATCTGGACAAGTCTGTCATATATTTCCCCCCAAAGCTGAATATTAGAAGAAAAATAAAATAAAAAATATCCTTAACATACCCACTGATTCTTTCCCCTTTACTTACTTAGGGGCTCCTATATCTTATAAGAGGTTGCCTAAGAATGCCTATAACCACATTATGTCCAAGTCTCAGTTCAAACTGTCGGGTTGGGAAATGAAAACTCTCTCTCAGGCAGGTAAAATTAGTCTTATCAAAGCCACTCTTTCCTCGATTTCAAACTACTCTCTAGGATCAATTTACACATCTGCTGGTCTGCTGGAATCCTTAGAAAGACTATCCAGATCCTTTCTTTGGTCTTCCTCTGGTGATAGACAAGGAATCCATCTTGTTAATTGGCAAACCACTCAATTACATCAATCTCAAGGGGGTTTAGGCATCAAATCCTTAACCCATATGAGAACTGCACTACTTGCAAAACGTGTCATATCCCTTCTCAACCAATCAAATGAACTCTGCACTTCCTTTATGATTCAAAAATATGGTATTCCTCACTCCTGACATGCTCATACTGATTCGACAGGTGAAAGGTATAAACTTGTTTGGAGTTGGAAAATTCTTATGCTGACACTTGACAATATTAAGCTTGGCTTAAGGAAGCATATTGGGGATGGTTCGACTACACATGCTTATTATGATCCTTGGGTGTTCAATATACCTTTTAGTCACATGCCTACATATGTAAATGTTGAGTCTCCTTTAGCTACTCTTACTATTGTTGATTTGATATCTGTTTCAAATTGGAATTTAAGCCTCCTTGCCGACTGCTTTGCTCCTTGCTTGATAGAAAAATTTCTACTATTATTCTGCCTGTTGTTCCCTGTGATGACATATGGGTGTGGACCCCAGAACCTTCTGGGATTCCTATTGTCAGTTTATAAAATGATTAGCAGGCCATCTGTGCTGCCGCCCTTTCCTAGATAGTTTGGCTGGAATATGATATGGAAGCACAAAGTCCCCCTCACCCCCCACCCCCCAAAATCCAAGTTTTCTTATGGAAACTAGCCCACAACAGATTACCTACTTTGCATATGTTGATAAACTTTCACTCGTCTATTAACCCATGTTGTCCTTTATGTGGTTCTTCTATTGAGACAAATATCCATCTTTTTTTTTAATGTAGTACTGTCTTTCTATTTTGGAACATTTTCCAAGCTTACACAAATTATACCTTCAAGTTCTGCCATCAGTGGAGGGCTGGACAGTGGATTTTGGAAGGTCAAGATCTTCCGGACTCAAAGTCTAAGTTCCAAATTCAAACCTTATATGCCTTAACCTTATGGGAGATCTGGAGGGTACGAAATGATGCCTATTTTTCTTCTCGCCGGACAACCATTGGGGTGGCTTGGTCGCGGATATTGGCCCTCTATCATGAACTAAATATTCACCCTAACTTTGAGGAAACTTCCCCATTGAATCATACTTTGGTTCAATGGGAGCCCCCACTCGCGTTCTGCTTCACGCTGAATGCAGACGGCTCATTTTTGAGGACCGGGGTGGGGGGAGCAGGCTACGTGGTTAGAAACTCATCCTCCTCTTTTGTTTGTGCAGGTACTACATGCGACTGATTCCTTGATGGCGGTCAACATCATCAACAACAATGCCCTATGCCCATGGAGACTGAAGAACATGTTCAGTGACATAAAAGCTCCAATTGATAGTTTTCATTATTTTCAATGTATTCACATTGGCCGTAACGTGAACTCGGAGGCGGATTACTTAGCAAAAATTAGTCGTAGTACGCAAGGCGATATTTTTTGGGAGGACACTCCACCCCATGGGATCCTCAATATTTTGTATCATGATGAAACTCTTTATAATAGTTAATGCGTCTTTTTTCCAAAAAAAAAATCAGAAAGAACAATCAGTTGTGTCTAAGAAAGTGAAGAGCAAAGTTGCAGAACAAGTTGAAGGGCTTCAAAAGTGAAGAGCAAAGTTGCAGAACAAGTTGAAGGGCTTCAAAAGTGAAGAGCAAGTCCTGAGTGCTCTTCGTTGCCTGCATAAAAGAAAATGCCAAGTAAGTATTATTAAATAAAATGTTACAATTCTATGTTTCTCTCTTCCATGATTAAATGTTTCGAAGAAAAAAGGAAGAAAAATTAGAAAACCGCGTTCTTGGTTCTCAGTCAGATGCGGAGAAAAGGTTGGTAGTTAAAATGTATTAGTCTTTCACAGAGAGCGATTGGTAAAAGCAGACAACACAGGTTTCAGGAGAACAATTCGTGCTGAATGCTACGTACATGGCAAAAAAAGAGCGTATTATCTTTACGTACATCGCAAATTTTTTGTATCACGGGAACTAATTCCTCAGAAGATATTCGAAAACTCTATACAAGAAAACAGGTATCTTGGAGATGCATGCTTTCTGATCTTATTGCAGTAACAGCACTTGCAGTGGACATGACCTTCATGAGCGACGACATTTTGCTTTTTCCCTGCAATCCTGCATAAACTTTCCTTTCTTATTCCCCGATGCCAATGGCGAGTATTAGTCATCATCTGAACGATGGGAGTATATATGTATATATAGCTTTGCTTGGTTTCTTGCAGGAGGGTGTGTACTACGGAAGCATCTGGCGTTCTCCCACATTAGACACGCATTGAGACCTTGTCTTCAGGCTCCAGCTCTCTTCCATGAGTGCCATGTCCGCAATCTGTGTGACAATGATCCGTTCTGCAGCTCCTGTAGAACGTGCACGTGATGATGATCTCGAGGACTATGAGGATCGCATGGAAGTAGGCAATGGTGAAGGCCTCCCAGAGGAGCGAAGCCCTCAGAGTTCCTGACGCATTATATTGCCTCATCACTCTGTACTGGAACAAGGCCTCCACTGCGGCCATTCCTAGGCCAGCAGGCAATGATAAACCCAACGCCGTCATGACTCTTCCTCTGATTAATATGCAGGCCTTGAACAACGGCAAGAGTCCCCCGCGGTTGTCCGCGGCGGCCGCGACGGTCGCCAAGTTGCAGACGACTGTCGCATTTGCGATGATCACCGCATACAACGCGGCGCCAGAAGCCGAGAGCAGAAGAGCGTTGCCGTTGGACAACAGGCCTAAGGCGTCGACCGCATTGAACACTATAGACAACGAGGCGAAGACGGCGGCGTTGGCGGATAAGACGACGAAGGTGTTGGACAGATGGGTGACTAGAACCGAGCGGTAGAGGGGAAGGAGAGGATGCAAAGGGGGGAGACCTCGCCTGCGTGGAGGGACCTTGCAAAGCGCGTGGACGACGGCTGCTTTGGCCATGGGCAGGAAGGTGAGGGCCATCGGGATAGTGAACACGAAGGCGGAGATGGTCTGCGTGAGCTTAAATACCAAGAGTGAGAACAACTTGGAGGCAGGAAAGTTTGCAGCCGAGAACAGCAGCTGCAAGCGGTAGGAGATGAGTTCAAACAGCGGCGCGGAGGAAGGGATGACCGCCTGCGAGAGGAGGACTGCACCGGAGACTGGGAAGACGAGCAGCGCAGCGATGGAGGTGAACGATTGGTAGTCTTGGAAGAAGGCGTTGATGGACCTCCTCATGATCACTGCTACCGTCGGCATGGCTAACCAATACTCTCTCTCTCTCTCTCTCTCTCTCTCTCTCTCTCTCTCTCTCTCTCTCTCTCTCTCTCTCTCTCTCTCTCTCTCTCTCTCTCTCTCTCTCTCTCTCTCTCTCATGCAAATGGCGCAGGATCGAAATGGATGGAACAAGGCTTGCGGTGGGTATCTTTAAGTAAAGCCAAGGAGAACTCGTTTAAAGGCATGCGTTTTTTGGATGCGGCCTTCTAATAGTACAATTGAGAGGCCAACTACTGAGTTACCAATTCCTCGTGGTCCACGTAGCTGTGTTTTAGGCATTACAGTTCTCATCCTTTATGGTTGCTCCCGACACTCTTCTAAAAACTTTTAACCTGATTTAGATGAAGCCGTTTCTGATATCTATTTCTTTTTTTTTATTTCATTTTGGATTCACGCCACTGTCAGAATAGTGGAGTTTTCAGTCTTCGTATTTGTACTTCGTTATTTTTGCAAATTAAGATCTATAAGATGAATATAAAATTTCACGTTGTGTTGCTTACATGCTATAAATGTGTGAGACATTAAATGCGACAGTGTGATTAATACTGTAACCTTTAACTTTATATATATATGAAGCACACTGTTGGGTGACAGAATTATCAGCGCTCTGGGCTGATTAGTATTTGAGTATTTGCTTATGCTAAGATCTTGAGATGTGGAGGAAAATGAGAGGGAGAGCATCCTAAAAAAAAAGAGTTGATTAGAATCATGTAATCTAAAGTCCAAGTCTGTGTCTTATTCTTCATGGAGGTTAATCGAACTAAAATATTAGAATGACGCAACACTTAGATTCCTTTATAGACCATATAATTGCTTCTGAAATCGAAGATAAAGTATTGCTGATAGATTCCTCTCATCTCGTTCTTAGTGGCACAATGAGTAATCTTTTGGGAATATCGGTGACCAAATTAATCAATTGGACAAAGTATACTGATGACTGGCTGTGACTAAACAAATGGGCAGTAGGTGATGAGTAACAAGCATGAAAGATTTGATAGGTACGACTTAAATATATATAGCTGAAAACTCTGTTCTGATAATGGTAGGTATACTGTCCTCATGCAGCAACCGACAGCAGCTTATGCAAGGGATCATATGTAACTTCACATACTAATATTATCACATAATAGTGGTTCAAGACTAAGGCAGCATTAGGTCTCTAAATCAAGCTGTTGCTCAGCAGTAATTAAGCTTATAATTTTCATGGATTCTGGCAGTATAGCTAATTAATCTAACCTAAGCAATCAGGTCGTGGAATGCACTGTAGTCCTGTGACAGTAATGATTGGTTGCATGTAGTCATTGTCATCCTAAACAACGCTGCACATATATATTAATTTAAAACATAATCAAATAATGGGAAGTACTCAGGGCTCATAAAAGTCATTGATATTGTTTTTTCAATTGTATCATGTCTGATCACAGTGCTGACTTCATTTTGGATCGTTTTTCATATACATGCACTAAAGAACAAATTTGGATTCGCCTTGTTTCTTCTTTATTCATGCATCAGACTGCCTCATATAGGCATTCATGTTCGATGATCTGATGACTGACATATATCTGGTGACTGGTGCTGCACTTGTGTTGTCAGCAGAACTATTGCATCGACAGATGGGGCAAAAACTTCAAAATAAATATAAAAAAAAAGTTGATTGAAGGACATAAGAACCAGTTTTTTTCTTCTTTTTTTTCTTCTGGTGGGTTGTCAATTGGTATACCCCAGGGACAAGCTCCAAGTTAAGGGCTGTGAGTTTCTTTTTCCACCCTCGAACCAAAGTTTTGTAGTGATGATAAAAATGATTCTTCAGAAGCAATATTGTCATGACGTTGAAGACCTGCAGGTACGTAGAGAAGGCCTAGTGATGGGACTTAATAGGGCGACGTTGTGCCCTCTCAAGGCTCCATTTGGATTCGAGAATTGAAGTTCTTTTGTTTTGAAAGAGTGTTTCGCAACAAGTTTTAATACAAGAGAACTTTTCACAATTGATAAGGAACGGAACTTTCAAGTTCTTGCTTCAGTTGAGAATTTTTCATCAAGAACTTTCGCGGATTCATATTGTTGATAAGAACTTATGAGACCCATCAAAACTTTAATTGTTGTTTGACAGAATTTTTCTTAATATTTTACGGAAGTTCCCATCCAAACATACCCTATCACGCTCTGCCATTTGGGCTTTTCTCCACTCATTTCGTTAAGTGCGTTATTAAGATCCCATTACCGCATAATTTAACCAAACTACTAGTCATAAGGTAGCATTGATAAATGTGTGCTTAATTCTTCTAATTAAAGTCTTGAGGTTTTGCTTAATGATCATATTTTGTTGTTCTATGTAGTCTTTTTTTTATTAAACAATTTTATATGCCCAGCAAAATATATAATAATAAATGAAAGGATGTTAACATCCCACAAATGTTAATTGTACTTCACTTTTGTTACTTTAGAAGTCGAAGTGTCTATGATAGAAAAAGAAGTAATGTAAGGATGCACTTCGTAAGTTACAGTAGACTTGAAGCATTATTATTCTATAAGGTTCATTATCAGTTGTCACGGCAACAAAGAGAAATAAAAGAAATTTAATAAATAAAGTTATAAAATATTTTATTCATGTTTTGTGTTTGATTAACAGATTTAGTTGTTTTGATGGATAAATAAATAATAATAGTTACAACAGTATATAAGTTGATCGATTTTCTAAGGAACGAATAATATGCATATACGGTGGAATTTTTTGACCTAAATTATGGGTTTGTCATGTTGGGAAATTTACTTTATGAATTAATATCATATATATTATTTTGATGATGATGCAAAACTAAAAAATAACATGTGCGTTGATGATGCAAAATCATCGAATATGAATTGAGTAATGAATGTATAAACATATATAAACTTCTATAACCAAAAGTTGTCTCCGTCAATAGTAGTACAAAATATTATCATCAAAGAAGTGCAAGACTATCAAATGCACTAGGTTCCATAGGGCCCGGCCAATTTGATACTCGAGCACACTCAATTTATATAACGGTTGTTCATGGGTACCCGGAACTAACTTGACTTAGCTTCAGACTAGAGATGGACTTTCGGATCGTGTCGACCTATTGGGTCATGTCCGGGCGATCAAATCAAGTTTGACCGTGCCTCGGACTGGGTCGTGTCGACACGCCCTAGAGTCATTCCATGCAACAGGAGCCGGTCCGATTTTGGCCCCGAGCCGATCATGTCGGGTGAGGCGTTCATTTTTTATTATTTGTGTATTCATTTTATTAGAAAATAAAAAAAACTTAAAAATAAAAGAATGGTTCACATTATTATTACCCAAAAGATTGACTAGCATAAATATTATAATGTATTATATTATTATTAGATAAATAATATAATATTTTTATATATGATATAGTTATACAAATTATCATTTATGATTAAATATATGTATAATATAGTTATAAAACTTATAATATATCATTAAATATTTAATTACATAATTAAAAATTTTAAAAATTCATGCTCCTTGGGTCGGGCGCCAAGCTGTACGGGCCGCGTGTCAGGCCGGGCGGCCCGCATGGTTGTCCATCTCTACTCGAGTCAGTCGGAGCCGATTGGAATTTTTTTATCCAAGTAGACCGAACCAATTCAATTTTTATTTCTTTATTAAATTTTAATCTCATATTTTATTTAAAATCTTAGCAAAAATATTAAAATAAAATATTTCAGATGTTAATAATGTTGGATGACACCAGGGGCGAACCCAGAGCTCAAACGTAAGGGCCAAGATAAAAAAGGGAAAAAGTTGATAAAAGAGGAAAAATAAAAATGGCAAGTGGATTTGAAACACATGACCTATATAGATGTCTTTAAATTCTGCAACCATCATACCAAGTCTAATTCTATGTTACAATTTCATATAAAACCTTTAGTTACGGGGGACCAAATGTCATTTTTAATCTTAAAATTTGTATATTAACATATACACTTAATATAATTTTAAAATTTGACAGCTAATGCTAGCGATAGTGTTGGTTTTTTGTAGAAATATCTATATGGTTCATATCATTGCACTTTTATAGAAATGTCTAATTAATTTGTAGCATGAGAATGTTTTCTGGGACAGAAATACAACTTAGAAGAAAACTTTTGGGATTAGAAATTTGGCGAAAATAAGACTTAGAGATAAAAATTATTTTATTGAATGTTTGAGTGGATTATACGAATCACTAAATCAATTGAAACCAATATCTTTCTTGTTGAATCATAGGAAAGCCTTACTGGTAGCACCTAGCTAGCTCTGATGTCTTATCATTTTTTTTATAGTTAAAGATTATTTATTCAACAAAAAGAAGAGAAAAACCATAGGAGCAAATATTGCACAATCTTTTGTCACAACGAAACATACAAATTCTGAAAAAAGTTAAATCGAAAATAAAAAAATATGTCGAGTAATTTTAGAATTATTTTTTAATAGATCAATTTTTATGAGAGTTCAGTTTTTTTTATGATATATTCTTCTATTATAATTTGAAACCCATATTTGATATATCTTAAGTTTTGGTGTCATTTTATATATTTTACTTGTACTATTAAATTTTACTAGTATGATGACCCGCGCGATGCGCGGAGGACACAGAATTAAACATAAATTTTGATTATAAAATAAGAAATTTTATTTTAATATAAATTTTATAGATTATATAATCATTTTTTCGCCTTAGAAACTTATATATGTATGTTATAATAAATTAAATTTATTACATTCTCTTTCATTTTTAATTATGTTTTACTTTATCTTTTCCCTCTTAACTTTGTTAGTTTGTTAACATCTATTATTTAAAATTTTTAATTTTATTGATATTAATTTACATATGACAACATAGAAACATCGTAACTTCTCTTTCAAACTATATATCTTTTTAATTTCGATATAATATATGTATAAATAACATTTGATATCTATATTTTTTAAAATAATATCATGTCTTAGAATTAAGTAAATACTATTTATTTTAGTATTTTAACAATGTCTATTATTTTTTATTTTATCTATTTCATTTTCTATGTGATAACGTAAAAATGTCATATTTGACATGCTATATGTAGGTAATGATATATAACATAAATAAATTTAATTATTATATATCATACTAAAATGACAGTTAAAATTATTTAAATATTTCAAGCATTATATGTGACTTAATGAGATAGTTCCATAGGTCAACTTCTACTTTTCCATTTAATTATATATGCTATATTTATATGGAGAGATTGATGATGAAATGACAAAGATGATAATTATATGTAAATTCTTTTAATACTTATATTTTGTTATAATTTCTAGCTAATTATATTTTTTGTCTATTTTTTTATAAATGTCCACCACGATACATTCACTTATTAATTAGGTGTATTTTATAATAATTTATTTTAAAATATATAGTTAATTGTTATAACTTGCTTCTAACAATCTATATAAACAATTATATTTTTTCATTATTAAAAATTAATTAATGTTATTTTTTATCATACACGGTCTAACTTTAAGAATTCAATTATCTACATCATATTACATGGTTTCATGATAGGGTTACATCCAACTTTTAACTCTCTTTAAGGTGTGTGTATATATGCATGTTATGTATGTATTAAATATAAATAATGATTGAAGTTAAATATTTTATATGATATAACTAAAAGTTTATATCTGGTGTTGACAACATTTATTTTAATAAAAAATATAAGTAATATTTTTTTAATATTATTATTTGAGTATAGGTGTCAAATTTTTAAGATGATCATAAGTTAATTCCATGCAGATCCTCACCTTGGTTATACTTTATATATATATATATATATATATATATATATATATATTTACTTCTTAGTGTTTGATAATATTTACATGAGGAACTAAAAAATATATGGTATATTTATATAAATAATATTTAGTTTATTCATGTTGTTATTATAGATATACATAATATATTATTTAAAATTAAATTTAAAAATATTATTTTGTGTGTGTCATGTATCATTTATCTTTTCCACCTGTCAAATATAATGTGCATTATTATTAATATGTATTTTTTTATTCATCATTTTGGGTTGCTCTCGATAGAACAATAGGAATATATTTTATTCTTTATAATACAATATAGATATGAAATATGATTGTTTTATTTATCTTCTATATAACTTAACATTATAATTTATTTATATTTTTTATTTGATTATGTGTCATATGCTTGCCTTCAAGTCTTAAAAAATATTAATAGATTGACTTAATCCGAAAAGATAATTATAAAATTTGTGAATTCTTCCTATTTTAAAGTCCATCTTATTTATTTTATATTATAAACTTCAAATGTTGGATTAAATTACATAGTTGAATATGATTCCATTTTCATTTATATTTGGAAACCTTTGAATGTGGAACTAAAATCATATTTGATATATAGATACAAAAAATACTAATTTTATTGTATATGATCAATTCTCGTTCATAATAGTATTTTTAAAAAATATAATTATTTAATATATTTTTTATTTCATATGTGGCATCATAAGA
Source organism: Pontederia crassipes (assembly GCA_030549335.1). Classification (NCBI taxonomy): domain Eukaryota; kingdom Viridiplantae; phylum Streptophyta; class Magnoliopsida; order Commelinales; family Pontederiaceae; genus Pontederia; species Pontederia crassipes. The sequence continues at coordinate 23,688,713 of CM060189.1, read as the reverse complement.
ATTTTTCATTTGGCAACTTCTACCTCAGCGCGCGTGCGCGCGTGCACACACACACACACATATATATACACGTGTGCATATAAATATATAACTAAATTTTTTATAATATTTTATTTTTTATTATAAAGGAAATATAATTTTAAATTTATAACTATATTATATAGGGAACATAGAAATTTACTCAATATTAATCAATATTATCATGATATATATTAATTATGAATATAAATTATTTTATTTATTATTATAACATAACTAACATACTTTATAAACTTTCATTTAAAAAATAATTTTAACGATACACTACTTAATGAAATAATGATACTTAACATCTTCTATCTTTTCTTTTATATAAATAAATAAATATGGATATAAATGTGTAAACTTCAATAACCAACAAAAAAATTTTTAGCACTAAATGATGTGATACTCATTGATATTATTAAGTTTATCATAGTAATAATTTTATGAATATTAATTCATTATGATTATTATCATAATAATAATAAAATAATTATGCTTTTTTATTAATAATAAATGTAATTATTATTATAAGATCAAATATGCAAGTTTTTGACTTAAATATCTTCATATACATATAACATTTTGTTAACATATAGAGACATACACACGGTATTCTATATCATAAAGGACGTCAAGTATACTACTATTTTGAAAGCACCATCTATTCATAGTTACAAATATTAAATTTAAAAATATGAATAAACATATATATATATATATTTCATAATGAACTTTTGAATATCATGATGATATTATAATAAAATATTTTTTTATCACGCACATGTATATATTCCCATGCCCGCACGTACTCTTTGCTTTTAAAGAGGGAGTCGAATATGTAAATAAAAAATTGAGAACCCCTCTATTTGTACATGGTGTACAATACACAATTTATATATACAATTTATAAAAAATATTTCTTATTCTTGAGAGAAAGCGTGTGCACATAATAGAATGTATAACTTGCTTTTGCAATATGCACCATTGCATCATATACATCGTGATATTTATAGCTAATGTAGATAATATAAATAAATAATAATTAAATTAGAAACCACTCGATAATAAACTTTTATAGATATTATACTATATCTTATTTACAATATAAAACTGTATCATAAGTAATATAATTAAATAATAATTGGAATACTAACTAACTTTTGTTATAGGTGATTAAGTATCTTATATTGGTTTGTAACTAAAATGATAATAATAATAATTGTTTGATATTCTAAAATGATTGATATGAAAAATGATTAAATTTGGTTGATTTTTTTGTTATTATCTGATTACGTATCCTGCATTTGTTTATAATGAACTATGACATATGGATATACATATAATAATAAATTTAAAAACTAATAATAATATTAAAATAATGATTAATTCTAGCTCATTATTTTATTATTAGCATATTATGTATCCTATATTAGTTTATAACAAATTATTCAATAATAACAAAATGACCATAAATCTTAGTTGTTTGATATTCTAAAATAATTTATGTACGTAAATTTTCTATCTCCTTTATAGGACACCAACCTCATAACAATAAAAGATAACTATATACGACTAAAATTTATTAATAGAAATAATATAGGATTATAAATATTATTAACACAAAAATATATGAAGTATTTCACATATTACTTATACTAACAAAATGATTAAGTTTAGTTGATTATTTTATTATTAACTAATTATGTATCCTGTATTAGTTTATAACAAACTACCGGATAATAACAACATGATTACAAATTTTAGTTGTTTGATATTCTAAAATGAGTGATATATGTAAATCTTCTATCGCCTTCATAGTATAACAACCTTATAACAATAAAAAATAATATATACAATTCATAATTATTAGTATAAATAATATATGAGAATAAATATTATTAACACAAAAATATATGATTTATTTCATATATCATTGGCTATAGAAAAAATCTTTCATGTATATATATATATATATATATATATATATACATATATATATATATATATATATATATATATATATATACACACACACACACATACAAATAAGGAGATGTATAAGATGTAGATACATATCAGCTTATCTTTATTTGTATATATAAGATGTAGATATATATATCTACATACATAGTTACTTATGTGTATCCTATATATTGAAAACTTTGAGCTCGACACGTGGCACTTTAAATATATATATATATATATTCTAATAACTAACGTTTGAATATCCATGATTATATAATTATTAATTTATGAGAGCTCGACATGTGTCACTTTCTACCTCTTCTTTTATAAATAAGTATGATGATCTGTGCGATGCACGGAGAATACAAATATTTATATATGTAAAAATTTTGATTATAAAATAATGCCTTAACTTGTATTTATATTAATTAGATTATGAAATGCATGTTATTAACTCTAACTTAATATAATGACATAATATTTTGGTCCGCACATACTATTTACCTTCAAAGAGGACGTCGAGTATGCAAATGAAAACTGAAAGTCCCTCATATCATTTAACATTTTTTCTTAGAAAGAAATAAATTACATATAAATAAATTTTTCTATAATATTTTTTTGGACGAAAAGAAATTATATATAAGTAAATTTTTTTATCACGCATAGACCTATATTTGTAGGTCCGCACGTATTCTTTATCTTCAAAGAAGGAGTTGAGTATGCAAATGAACATTGAAAGTCCATCTATTTATAGTTACAAATATAAAATTTTAAATTTTAAATAATAACATTGTATATTTTTAATAACTAATTTTTAAATATCCATGTTTATATAATAAAAATATTATCATTTTATATATTCAATTTACGAGAGCTTGACATGTTGGACTTTCGACCTCTGCTTTTATATATAGATAGATTACATTATTTAAATTTTAGAAATATTATCATACTCAAGCAAGTGCTCGATTTTTTCCTAAATAAATTTAGCAAGACATTTTAATTTTTCTCAACCGACTCGAAAAATGTTGAAAATTGTTTAGACCAAAAAATCAATGTTTCGTGCCACTTTTCCACCCGTACATTTAGTAGATTAATAAAAAAATAAATCACAGAAACTCCAGTTCCACATTGTATTTTCTATATCCACATAAACTTTAAGTCAAAACTTTGCTTAAATGATAGAGGAGTGGTTTGCCGCTCTATCTCAACCTTGTTGGTATTACTTTCACTCATGTTAATTAACAAATGAGTTTGTTATTAAAAATTTTCACTTAAAAAATTGGAAAGTAGCAAAAGCGTTTGATGTATTCAATATAGTTAAAAATTTTAATATGTCACTATTAAATAAAAATAAAAAAATCTGTTTTGCACCATTAAGCCAGCCGTTCTAACCCCCCCCCCCCCCGATTAAAATTACTCAAATGTGCTCGATGTAAAGCAATCAAACAAATATACTCAAGGACTGCTTATTGAACCCTTATTGTTTGATCTGATTTAAAATTTAAGCGTCTTCTTTTGAACATTTCAAACTTAGTATTTTGTGCTTTCCTTGGCATAACTTTGTCATTCTTCAGAAGTATTATGTTAATGGTGGATCATACACAGAAAATATAGCAAACAAGTTCCAGTTTTTTTTTACAAATTCATTTTGAAACCTGTTTATCATCTGTTACTAAATGATATCAAACAGAAAAGGCCTACAAGATCAATCATGGTGTTATTGTTACAAATTACAATCCAAAAAAAAAAAATAGCAAAATGAATGGAGTACGTACAGAGACTACAAAGGAATTTTTTGGCCTCGTTCTTGTTGTTAAATACTTTTGTAACATTTGGACAGAAAAGAAAATTTCTGAATCCAATTGAGATGTTTTGATCATATAGATCGTAGCATGTTCTCATCTTTCCAGTGGCAGTCTGAGTGGAGCTTTACCTCTCCTCTCTTGTGAAGTACGTAGTCAGTTCCATGCCGTCTTTGATATTCATGGCGAACCCTCGCCCGTGCTGCGCGCAGGGCTCTCCAGCGGAATCATATTGGTGCTCTTCTCCAAGGGATCGTCGTTGGGTTGTCCTGTGAAGGATTCCTGCAACTGCAGGGCGTACTCAAGGTTCCAGAGGACGTCACCCATGGATGGCCTGTCGACTCCGTGCTCGGCGAGACACTTCTCCGCAGCCTCTACAAACTTCTTCAGCGAGGATGGCGAGACGGTGCCGATGAGGCTCGGGTCGATGATGTTCTTCAGCTGCCCCTTGCGTTGGCAGCTGATCGCCCACTCCGCCAAGTTCACCTGCTCCCTTCGGAGCGCCGGGTTGATAGCCGGCCTCGCGCACAGCACTTCGAAGAGCACGACACCGAAGGAGTACACGTCCGACTTCTCCGTCAGCTGTTGCAGGCGGAAGTACTCCGGGTCCAGGTATCCGAAGCTGCCTTTCACGGCCGTGCTCACATGGGTCTGTTCGACGGAAGGCCCGGCCTTGGAGAGGCCGAAGTCGGCCATCTTGGCCACCAGGTTCTCGTCGAGCAGGATGTTAGTGGTCTTGACGTCCCGGTGGATGATACCCTGAGAAGCGCCGGTGTGGAGGTAATGCAGCCCTCTTGCGGCACCGATGCACACTTCCAGGCGCTGCTTCCATGAGAGCGGGGGTTTGCCTGAGCCGCCGTACAGGTGATCTCTCAAGGGACCGTTAGCCATGTACTCGTACACGAGGATCATCTCGTCGTTCTCGTCGCAGCAACCCATTAGCGAGACGAGGTGGCGGTGCCGGAGCTTCGAGAGCATTTGGATCTCCGTTTGGAACTCGTTGATCCCTTGCTCCGACGACGGGTTCCCCCGCTTGATGGCCAACTTGGTCCCGTCCTCCAGCGTCCCGACATAAACCTTCCCAAAGCCGCCCACGCCGATCACCGCGTTCTCGTCAAAGTTGTTGGTGGCCTTCTGCATCTGCGCCAAGCTAAAGATCTTTCCGACGCTGATGGCACTTGACGTGATGAAGCTTGAGTACCCGCTCTTGCTCTTATGCGACCCGAAGCGGTTCTTTGAACTCCCCTTGCTGGCGCTACTCATGAAGCTGTTTTGGCTCGTGTGAACTGGGAGAAGCCAAGAGGAGAAGCTGTTCTTCTTCTCCCAATCTGCGGGACGCTTCTTCCATCGTCGGAACATCACTGCGACAAGCACCATCGTCACGACCGCCATGACAAGGCCAACGACGGATACGATCTTCCCCACGAGACTACCAGAACTTGAGGTGCCATGGTATGTCCCGTCGACAGAGAACAGTCCGTAAAGGCTTCCCGCCGAGTTGCTAATCTTCATGACCTCGAGACCATTAAGGATGGCGTTGGGCACACCGGAGCCGGAGTTGCTCGTCGGCCCGACCTGCACTCTTAGAGTCCCGTTGGTGATGGTCGTGGCATTGACGATGAAGTCCTTGTAGAAGGGCACTGCGAGGGCTGAGGTAAGGGCCGAGAGGTCGAGGTTGGATATGCCCATCATATCGTTTACGTACACATTGAAGTAGAGGTCGTTCAGGCTCTTGCTCACGATGTCGCAGAAGTGCATGCGGATCAAGTACGAGAACGTTGGGTCCACGGCCACCTCCCACGTAATGTTGAAGTTGGGGTTGACGGTGTTGGAGTTCGCCATCTCATCGGCGCTTGCGTAGACGACGCTCGGAGCGATCAACGGCGTGACAGAGCCGTCATCCGGGTAGTTGATGGATTGAGGAGCGACTGTCACGTGTTGCGCAGCCATGGGGGCCTTCAGGAACTCGGCGTCTGGCGCCCACGTCCTCGCGAGCGGGTCATTCGCTGGGTCGACCGCTGACCCCCCGACGTTCATCCGGTGGGTGACCTCCAGCGCCCGCGACGAGAGCCCGTTGAATTGGCCCTGCGGGTAGACACCCGAGGCCGAGCCTGGGATGAGTGGTTCCGGCGCCGAGACGATTTCGATGGCGTTGATGAACGCGGCGGAGCCTGCTTTCGGGGCGAAGGTGAGAGAGAACCTGTCTCCGGAGATCGCGACCAGGTACTCTTTGAGCATGGGCGCGGGTGGTGCGTCCGGGGTGTAATCCTGGAGGAGGACAATGTCGTCGGTGTGCACAGTGAATGCGGCCGTCATGAGGTCATATATGGCGTTGGGGAACGGATAAAAGTAAAGGCGAATCCAATGGCGGCCGGGCTTGGCGATGAAGAAGCTGTAGGTGGATTTTTCCTGGAATACCCGAGCAGTGAGATACAATGGGGACGTGGAGGAGTTGGAGAACACCGCGGAGTTGCCGGCCGAGACCTTGATATCCTCGTTGCTGGACAGGAAGGAAGAGGACTGGGGATCTGAACGAAAGGTCCTACCATCATCGAATTGGGTGCCCTTCGGGGCGCCGCAGTTAATGAGGTAGTTGTCGGAGGCCGTGAACTTTACGACAGAGGATGGCGCTGTTGCAGCGTTAGCAACGCAGGAAGAGAGAAGGAAAAAGAAGTTGTAGCAGTAGACGGAGAGGAGGAGGAGGGAGAAAACGGGTGGTCGCAACAGTGCCGCCTCCCCATATTTCTCGCCTCCATTCATCGCCGCAGGCCGATCGGTGTCGAAGGCGAGGGAAGCTGCTAAGTTGCACCGGCGATCATGGAGGAGGAGGGGAGCGGCGGCCGGCTTGCGGCGGCGGCGGCTCCGGTGATGGGCGAAGCGGATGGTGCGAGAGAAAGATGGACGACGTCGTTGGTTGAGGAGGAATGGCTCATGGCAGGAGTTGGATGGAATTGGACGTAAAAGCGAAAAAGTAGCGAGGCAGTTTAGACTTCGACAGCATGGGCGGGGAGAGAGAGAGAGAGATGGCGTGGGTGCAAATGCCACGGTTGTCAACAGGTTATATTAGTAGCGATATATAGAAGGAAACAAGAAATTGTTTAATTATGAACACGTGTACAGATACAGTGGTGTAAAGCAATTCTTAAATAAAATATTTATTGTTAAATTTAAGAAGAATATTGTCATAATAAATTTGTGATTGATTAAATCAAGGCGGTCAATAATTTTGATTCAAAAATTACCTCAGATTAAATGCAATAGATAGAGAAATAAATAAATAAACATTGTAATAATTGTTGACTTGTTTAACGAGTTAAAACTTTTTTTTATTTTTTTTGAAATAGGTTGAAAAGGAAAAAAAGAAGTCGTTGAAACTTTTTCCTGTTGAGGTTTCATCCTTGTATTCAGTCTTATGCAATATACTTGCACTTGGTGACATTTTGAAAATGGTTGCAACTTTTTTCTGATAATCAATCGATTTTTTTTTCAAATTCTGAAGTTTACAGAGTCAAGATTTTTTTGGATGTTTTTGTAGATACTAAATTGTTTATTATTTAACTTATTCGATCGACTCGATAATTAATCAAATTCATCAATGGTCTTTGTGACATTATAATTATTTTTTCTTAATTTTATTTTTGCTAGGAAACAATAATTGATTTGTGACACATACTTCACCGGCCTTCTTATATTGGAATAGAGATTTTCGATTTTGGAGTTCAACTGCTAATTTCAACATCAAATTATTACAAAAAAAAAATTTCAACGACCATCTCAATTATAGACGTTCATAAGAAAAACAAGTTACTCAAATAATTTTATAACACAATTATAATAATGGGATGCATTCTTGAGTATTGATTTATAAATTTCTCATTGAGGTTCAAATTAAATCATTGTGTGACAAAGTTCTTGATTTATAAATTAAATCATTTCGATTCAAATTAAACACATTCTTGGATAGTTTGAGTTGTGTACTGTCCTATAATAGAGAAGTTCTTGATTTAAGAGTTTTCCAAAAATGTGATTATGAACGTATTTTCTCGTGCAAAAGCAAAAGAATCTTGAATCGATGGAACTTCGATTATCTTACATACCATATCAAATCTTATACATATAATATTTTAATAATTTTAAAGGGACGGAACCATAAATTCTGTTGTAGGTAGGGAGGGGGATATGAATAATAGAAAGTATAATGAAAATTAAATAATATGTTATTTGTCAATGTAAACTTAATTTGGGGGTGGGGATGGGGTGGTACATTAACTATAAAAAATATATAACGATATATAAATATAAATAATATATGGATTATATGAACCTACGTCGCACGAGATTAACATAGGGATGCGGAGCAACTCCTATCTATTGATTTCCCCATCGGCGACTAGTCCACGACGGCTAATATTGAACTTCAAATGAATTGAATCCCTTAGCTATGTCGTGCATGTGTCTTTGCAGCTCCTCTTCGCCTCCCTTCAAAGAGCAAGTGATCGCTGACCAAGCCAGGCAATCATAACCCATCTTCTCCCTAACAGCCGTGAAGGAAGTGAGCTAGGCGATCACTAAATATCATACTCTTCTTCTTCCTGAACGAGTGTCTACCGCCCTCACCCCTGAATCTTTCCAATTAGCATATTTATTTGATTCCAGCCCTCAATTTCATCTCTGGTTGCCTCTTAATCGTAGCACTATGAGTCCCATGATAGTTTATCTTCATTGTTCCTCTAATCTGTCAGACACCTTTGTATTTAACTTCAACAAAGACAACATGTGTCTCTACAGCTCTTCTCCACCTCATAAGGCTAGGCAATCTTCTCCCCCACCATCATCAAGGAAGCGAATCAAGCGATCACTGAACATCACACTCCTCTTCTTTTCTCCTTGAATGAGCGTCTATTGTCCTAGCCCTTGAATTTTTCCAATGAGCATTTTCTCTAATTTCATCCCTCAATTGATATCTTCATTGTTCCTCTAATATGTGAGCCCTAGATTTCAGCATTGTTAATATCCTCTTATTTATACATGGACAGATGATGCTTAATGTTCTTCATCTTTTTATTAACTTAAACAAACACAAATGTTGCTTATTCTTCTTCTTTTAATATTTTTCATCTCATTGGTTATTACAACAATCATGTACACATCTCTGGCAACAATGAAAATATTAATAGGAATTAATTATTGTTACAAATTAATTCCTTGGCTAAGCTTTTTTTGTTTGTATAATGCACTGCACTTTTTTGAACTTTTAGACATTTGATATTTGAAAATATAGTTAATAAAATGCACACATGATATTAGGAATTTGACACTGCAATACTTGATGTGGTTGAAACTCCTCTTTCCATGTACAAAGAATAAACAACACAACATACTAGCTGTTGTTAATAATTATGTTTATGCATATGTATAACAAACTTATTAGTTATTATTGTTGTTTTGTTTTTTGCAGATTAAAAAAAAATCCTTGGCCAAGTGATTCAACAAGTTTGTTTATGTTATTACCATTTGCTGCTATGAAGATGACATGTCTTTTGGTGTTTTTACTATGACCAAGTGATCTAGACTTTTTGAGTGGAGATGTTTTTACTACTATGTTGTAGATGTAGCTATTGTTATGCTGTAATAAAGATAACTAATGTTGCATTTACTAGAGAAAGATTAGAGTTCCATGTAGCACTATGTCACATACATGTTGATGAAATGCACTTATTGGTTATTTTTGTTAATACGTCATTTTACCAACAACTAAATATTAGGAATTTCATATTGCAATACTTAATGTACATGTGGTTTAAGCTTTGTTTTCCATGTTATCCTCCAAAGTTGTAGACAAGTTTAAATTTAACTTATGTAAAAATATATAGCACAATGTTTATGTGCATATGCCTCTTTCCAATCAAGCCATATTGGTGGCTCTAACTCATGTCAGGAAATGCTAATTCCCTTGACAACATATATCTAAAGTTGAGAATAAACTTTATGGGCTTTCCTTGCTGACACCTCTGCACTGCCAATGTTAACATTTGGTTTGTTTACACAAAGACCTTCAAAGGATATTATGAACTATAAATGTAACACCTATAAAAGAGAAAGAAAATATAAGAAAAAAAATGAGAATGAGTGGAAGCAGAACAACTAAAAACACTTGAAGCACCTATGGAGCACCAAAACCAACTCGTTCTCACTCCCAATTGATACAAAAGCTCATATGCATGTGATTGTCATATATAGCTTATTGCAAAACTCACATGGCATGTATTCACATAACGAAGATAAAATCATCTCCCATCAAAATACAAGTCAACAAAGTGAGATAACGACATATACATATTTGAGTTCCAAATTAAGTGTGATACATTATTCACAATATTACCATCGTATATTGTTTACAATACTAGCAACAATCCAATAGTCAACTTATTTTAAAATTATAGAATAAGAAATAAAAAAAATTAGAGATCACAACAACAATCCTCTATGAAAGAAATAAAAAATTGGAGCAGTTTGAGTATCCTCTTCCTCCAACAGAAGGGAGATTGAATATATGATGAAGATCACAGTATACCTCATGATGAGAAATAAGGAATCTCACAAGGATGACAACAGAAGCACTTGATAGGAAGAGGAAGGAGATCGAGCAGATTGAGTGCCTTCCTTATTCGGCTAAACATCGAGATCAAAGGAGTAGGAAGAGTGAACAAAGGATGGAGATCACAACAGTAAACATACACAAGTAGATTGGAGTAGGAAAGAAGGAACGACATGAGTGTCATTTTCCTCTAGGCAACAAAGGCAAAACAATGAACAACATGGACATCCTTCCTTCAGGCGAGCACAATAGTTGAGCACCGAGATCCCAAAGAATGATCAAGTGTTGGGACTTGTACTTTCCTCTAGGTGAGCACAACAATTGACACACACCCAGATTGAAAGACGGAGAGTGAAAGGCGCAAGCATCCTTTTCTTCTAGACTAGGAGGAACAAGATTCCGCAAATTTGAACATTCTTTTTTCTCCTAGAGAGCGTCGAGATTACAAAAGCAGAAGATGGAGGCTCAACGACTTAAACCCTAACAAATCTCAACAGTTGCAATGATCGAATGATAAAAAAATTCCTTGAATCGTAATAGTCATTGATGAGGAAATCGATGAATAGAGCTGCTCCACACCCCAGCGTCAATCCCGTGCGACATAGGTTCCTTATATATATATATATATATATATATATATATATATATATATATGAGGTATATTAGGGTGCATTCAGTGCATTCACTCACTGTCATCCATCCGATCCGCACTCTTTTGATCGGAGGTCGTGCGCGATGAACCGCGATCTGCGTGTGTGATGAACCATGATCTCCTTCACTATCTGCGCGCGACCTAGGGCACAAAGGTACCTCCCCGCGAATTTAGCGAATGCGGAGGAGTCGAGAATTCGTGCCCTAGGATTTGCACGGCCTCTTCAAGCTTCACCTCTGGCGTTCGTTCGCGAAAGGGGATCTCGCTCCAATGGACCTCCAGCGCACTGCGCCTAACGATTTCTATAGAGGTACGCTTTCCGACAGCCCTCTCTCGCTTGACCTCTGACGCTCTCTCTCGCTTAACTTGACGCTCTCTCTCTCGCTTGACCTATGTTGTTCTCCAACGGCGATCGCTCGCGAAAGGGGATCTCGCTCCAGTGGACCTCCAACGCACTGCGCCTGACGATTTCTATAGAGGTACGCTCTTCGATGCCCTCTCTCGCTTGACCTCTGACGCTCTCTCTTGCTTGACCTGACGCTCTCTCTCTCACTTGACCTATGATGCTCTCCAATGCTCTCTCTCTCTCTCTCTTTGCGCCTGCGACCTCTTCAATGCGCCTAGGGCACGAAGTACCTTCCTGCGAATTCAGCGAAGGCTCCTCCGTCGTGGATCATCCCTTTCCTTTGCGTGTGAATAGCCATCGAGAGAGGTTATAATGTCGAAGTTTAAAGGCACAACTATACCAATTTGTCATTGCCACGAAGAAGCTGTCATTAAGACTTCATGGACCGAAGCAAATTCGGGTCGTAAATTTTTTGATTGCAAATATTACGAAGTATTCTTCTACTTTATTTCTATGCCATTATCTTAACAATTAATAATTCAGATTCATTTAAGTTGTTCTAATATGTTTTTTTTGTGTAGCAAAATGGAGGTTGTCTGTACTTCCAATGGCTAGATCCAGAAGTCGAACCGCGATATCAAACTCTTATCAATGGTTTGTTGAGGAGGCTTAAAGAATCAGATTGTAATGGTGAAGACGAAAGGAAAAGGTTTCAAGCGATTATTGAAGATGAAAGAAAAAAGCTTCAAATTATTATAGAGGATGAAAGAAGAAAATGTAGGTTTTTTAGGATTACAACTATGTGCTTGGTAGTAGTAATATTATATATGATGTATTGAAATGAGTTATATATGAACTACTCAATGACAAACCATTAGAGGGCATTTCTAGTTTAATTTATATTGTAAGTGATACTATCAAAGAATTGTATTATGAAGGTTCTTGTGTTTCTTTTAGTTTTGTGTGCTTGAGTTGGTTCTGGTTGTGTAGCTCATAAGGTAGATCATATATGGATCTGAAGTATTTGTGCAGTCTACAGCTTGGTTCCTCATTCGTTCATACACTTATATGATTTATGCTCTGAGTTTGATGTTTTAGAACTAAGCCAAGGCATTCGAGGGTCTGAATGAAGGGATCTAAGTTAAACAATTTTAGTATACAAAATTTTCAGGAGATTTTAGTAGGCGATATAGTTCATCAAGATGGTTCATCTCTAGTTAAGATAGCGTGAGGCATACAGAGTAGCAACTACACCTACTTTGTGTTGGATACATAAGAAATTTGAAAAATCAGGTACCTTAATCAGTCAATTCCCAGTTTGTCACAAAACCCCAAGGTAGCATGAGATCACGCCATTAATCAGCCAGCTCCTAAGTAAGAAAATGAAGAAGTAATTCTTACATGGTTTTGTATGTTACCTTGCACGATATAGATGACATCAAACTGTCAAGTATAGATACTTAAAAAAATGAGAATAAAAGTATTTCATAACGTCAAGCAAAATGATATTTCATAAAAATGAGAATAAAACTAGTTCATAACAGCATCCAAATACAACAACATTTAATAATTTAGCTTCATCCACCAATAGTTGCAGCATCATATATAAATTACAACACCAGTATTTTACATCAGCAACAACACATCCAAAACTGGAAGTTCAAGACTGCACAAACTGAAAAACAAAAGTATGTTTAGCATCTTTGTTACATTACAACACCAGTATTTTAAGAAAGGTTACAACAACATGTCCATCATATATATTACAACATCAGCAGCAGCACATCCAGAACTGGAAGTTCAAGACTGCACAAACAGAAAACAAAAGTATGTTTAGCATCTCTATTATGAAAACTGTGATTATCAATCGAAAATGTACTTGCCAACTTATGTTGAAAAAAATGTACTCAATCGGAAACATCCTCGCCAAGTTCAATCCATTCACCATCGGAAGCATATTTTTCAACCATTTTCGCCTTTCCCTTTATTTTGTGATCATAATCTTTTGCCTTTGAACCAACAACAATGAGACACAAGACACGTGGTTAGAAACAAGAATGAAATTAGCGCAACAAATTAAAGGATATGACACATTACCTTAGCTATCGGACAAGTAGTCCTGTAATGACCGAGGTTGCCGCATTCTTCACATATCCTTTTCTTAACCTCATTTTGTAACATTGAAATTTCGATTCCCGATTTAATTCTTTGCAGTTTTCTAGGTCTTCCTTTTGATTTCACATATCTCAGGTCATTAATTGTAACCTCTTGTTTTTCATTTAATGTTGTTGATGCCTCGACAATTTGATGTGTGTCCCCCACTTTGAAATGTTCAAACTTTTGGACAACGTCATTTATAATTTCCAAGCCAAAATCAAGACGATCATCCAATCGCAAATCAAAATTACTAACTTTCCAAATATTACTTCGCCATGCCCATTTCTTCATAGTACATATAGAATATTGTTCACTTATTGCAGTATCATGAACCAAGCGTGTCTTCAACTATCGAGCATCAATTGTCCAATGGTGAAGAACATATTTCTTAGGCAAATAAGTTATTCCTTTCTTGTTGAGAACATTTAAAATATGGACACACCGTATTCCTTCTTGTTCAATTTTCCTACAAGAACATCTTACTGAAATGGTTTTGTGATTGCAATACTCCACAATATAACTTTGATCAACACTCCCCATCACCACAGAGTTCACAACCTGATTATCATCGTTAGAAACCTTTCCCGCATATGCCTCCAAAAGATTTTTCGAACTGAGGGCAAGTGTGAAATTCAAATTTTTAAAATCTTCTCGTTCCTCTGCTTCGCGTCGAGAATGAAGGGCTTTGTCATATTGTACAACAAATTCTGTTAAAGACGTATGAGAATTTACAAAATCATCAAAAAAAGAGTTAATACTTTCAGATCTTTGTGATGATGACATGCCTGCAGAAAAGATTTCACTGAAATAAATTGGCACAAAAAAATAACGCTTATTGAACATAACCTCTTTCCAATGACCATCTGAAATTTCATAAGCTTGCTTCAGCATGACCCATTCCCCTCACATTCAATGGTGCTCGTTGATCCATATATCCACTTTTTGAAATCTTTCATGAAGTTACCATGGGCATTCAAATTGCGTGTGTTAATAAGTGCATTTTTCAAAATATGTCAAATACAAAAATGATGCCTTGTTTTTGGAAATACTTTATGTATGTCGTTTCCCATGACAATATCTTGGTCTGTAATGATACATATTGGTTTCTTTTCTCTCATGCACTCTAATCATGTTTGAAATAACCAAGTGAAGGTATCTTCCGTCTCATCTGCAAGTAGAGCACATTCAAACAAAATTTATTGCATATGATGATTAGCCCCTGTAAAGGGCGCAAATGGCATACAAAATTTATTTGTTCTATAAGTTATGTCGAAAACCACGACATCTCCAAAAGTTGCATAATTATCTCTTGATCTATTGTCTGCCCAAAACACATTTCTTATAGTGTTACTTTCGTCCAATACCATTTCAAAACAAAACCCGACGTCATCATTCTTTTTCTGTTTGAAATAAGCAACGACACCCATACATTCTTTACCAACATTATTTTGTCTCTTCGCAATCAAATGATTTATGCAATCTTGTGTGGTAACTGTTGGAGCACCTGAGAAATTGATAACCTTAGCAATACTAGAAGGACCCATCCCTACTCCATGACATTGTGTAATTAAATTTTTAGAAGTATCACATAAGTTACTATGTGATCGCAGTGTCCCGACTTTCGAAGGAGTGGCTAGTTCTTCACGAAATTTTTTACACACCACTTTTTATCCTTTCCTTCACTAATAAATAGATGAGCCTCACAACCGATCCATTGTTCTCTCCTTCTTTTCACATTGGGTCCAACATTTCTTTTCATATCTTTATGCCCTTCCTTAGAACAAACAAAAAATCTACTTGCAAACTTTCTTCTTTCATCAGTCTTTAGATATAATGACTTTCTTATAGAAAAACCAATTCTCCTAGCATAAGAATTATAAAAATTATAGGCTGCATCATCCGTATCAAATGCCATCCCAACAAGCAATTTTCCATCTACACTATGTGAATGTTCATGATCCTCATTTATACTTTCAATGCAAATATTAGTATATTCCTCGATGGCATGCACACTATGTGAAATTTCAATAATGAGGGTTATATTTCATTTTAGAGTCAACAAATAAGCAACAATTTATTACCTTTCTTCGAGATCCATCGTTGAGCCAACTTGAGTGTGGGATGACATTATTGTTACTCTTCAAGATGACATGCAATATGAACAAAGGTGCATTATCGTCCGATCACTCAAGTATATTATGCAATTAAAACTAATGGAAATCATTGTCACACTCAACTCCGTGACTAAGTTCTAATCCAAATTATCAAACTCTTAACTATGTTTAGCAATTCCAAAAATAAAATCGGCAAAACCTCCTTCCTTACTTATCTTATGTTATTTATCAATACATACAAAAGACACATATATAATCATCAAAGTTTAATAAAAAAGCAATAAAATAGGACATTCGCATATTGTCATTATATTTTTTTTCACAAACCATCTCACATATAATCCCACATGATCAAGTCTTATACAACATTACAAAAAGTTTCTCACAAACTTAATTACAACATCTAAAATTATCTATTACATATGCATGCTTAAAAAAACAAAAGTGAAGGGGGATTCAAGTTCTCCAGCGGCTCGACCTCTTCTATCTGTAGCAAAACAAGCTCCGAGTTGACTCAACTCAAGAACTTACGAGTATCTAAAAAATTTAAAATGGGTATTATGAGCAACAATCATTTGCTCAGTGAGTGAAATAAAAGTACAACATATGGGAACAATACGAGTGTATATAACATTAAATAACCACATTATCCATATGATAAAATATTTAAAGCATAGCACATATAACATAACTTATCAAATCATATGAAATCTCATATAAATAAAAATAACTCAAAATATCATCATTTTCATAATTAAACTCCACATGTGTCATTACACATACTCATCATGGGTCAATACGTATCCCTCTATGATCATGTGTTATACAGTTAAGCAAAGCTTCATAATCAAGAGTCACGAATACGCAGAGCAAATCATGGGTCAATACGTATCCCTCTATGATTGTGTGTCATACAGTTAAGCAGAGCTTCACAATCAAGAGTCTCAGATACACAAAGCAAATCATGGGTCAATACGTATCCCAATCATGATTGTGTGCCACCCAATCATGATTCTCAAATACGCAGAGCGATCATGGGTCAATACGTGCACGCAGAGCAGCCCCCAAAGGGCAAAGACACCCGATATACGCCCCAAAGACTTCATATATATCGAATGCGACCCCAAAGACCTTTTTCAAATGACATGGCTAATGAACACATGAAGTTTAACAATATCAAAATACACATGTCATAATCTCATATCATTATCAAATAAAACTTATTATGACTTCACAAGCATTGTTCCCTGAATATATTTTGATGTAAGACAATACTCCATCTCATATGAAATTTTGAAACATATCATAAATAGTTTTCATAGCTCAAGATATATTTCAATAATAACAATAGTAATCTTTGCTTGAGGTAATACCATAAATAAAAGAATTAACATATAATATTTTGCTATGTTGTAAATTTACCCACTCACCTTGTACTTTATCACTTCAAAGAGGTTTATTAGATTTCCTCCATTTCACTTGCAACTTGAGGTTTTCCTACAAACAATAATATTTTTTTACTTCCCAATCACTAGTAAAATAATATGCAATGCATGCTCACGATATATGAATGATTATGCACCCTAAAATGCATATAACCTCCTCTAATATCAATTTCTACTCTCAGACATTTATATTCATAAGCTATTCCGCACTTGGAACTTTTTATTTCTCCAAAGCTTAACTAGATGATGTTTCAGAATTTCAGACTGAGTGTTTGTCAATCAATAATTCATAACTTCTTAACCACATGAGAAAATCTTATGATTCTAGATTAATTAGAAACTAGACATATTAAGGTTTTCAACCCCCAAGTATAATTATTAAATACTAAGTGAATACGTCAGGACATTCCAAACAATCTGACCTAGGATTTGTGCTCTGGCAGACTGTATGTCACTAAAATATTGATTTATATGTTTCTTCTTACTTGTCCATTTAACTAGAACATAATTTTACTAAAAACTAGACTTCATTAGTATTTTGTCATAAAAATAGAGAATTTAACTCCCTATATAGACTTATAAAAAAATAGTTAATTCGGATCGCAATCTGTCAATATCCTAAAATTTGACAGAAGCATCACTATAAAATGATAAATTCATTTCTCCCAAAATACAAGTTCAACTAGGATCATTTCACCTCTCACCAAATCCTTGGAATGTCTATTTAAGCATATTCAAATTTCAAACTCTAATTCACTCTATTCTAACCGTGCCCTAATTTACAAATGGAACTTGTATCAGACTCGGGACAGAATGAGTGACTTGTGAAGGTAAGTTCATAACTTTCTCTATAAAACTCCTTTGTAGGTGATTCGAGAGGCCATGGAAAGCTAATCTCGAATGGATGAACCATAAAAAATTTCATAATTTATGTTTCGTTTATCACCAAGTAATGATTCTCTCAATTAGAAAAAAATTCGGATCAAAACTCACCTGGAGCCGACGTTCCCGATTTCCCCTAGGTCGGTTCGCTCGAGTTCTTCCTCTGGTAATTTTTCTACGGTGAAAATATAATGTTAAGTGTCTTATATATTTTTTCTAGAATTTTCTGAGTTCTTATGGCGGTTTAGAAAAATATCTATTTGAGCAGCTCTCACCTGTCTGTTTCAGCTGTTTGGAACTTAAGTGATGACCAATCACATTTTTTTGTCATAACTAAGTATTTTAACCCTATTTAAGCTTACTTAATTCTATTTAAACATAAATATCATATTATTTAGAAATTTTATGATTTATTCCTAATAATTCTATGTAATTACTTTGTAAAGTTTATCGATAATTAAGTAATCATTATGTACTAATCGAAATATTAATTACTATACACCAATATCACTAAATGGACATCCAAACTAACTTAGTATGTTACTTATATGCATGATTATGCACAAATGATGTTTCTAGGGCACGTCCGTGACAATCATAATACACATCACTTGGTAATAAACAAAGACACTTCATTCTATGTTTTTTTGCATGTGAAGCTAAAATATTGTTCTTATTTATTCAAATATGAACTAAACTTAAAGAGTGAAGCAGAATGTACTTGTAGTACACATCAGGAGGTGCCATGGCGGAGGAGCTTTCGCTGAATTCGCGAGAAGATACTTCGTGCCCTAGGCGCGTTGAAGAGGTCGCAGGAGCATAGAGAAAGAGAGAGCATTGGAGAGCAACATAGGTCAAGCGAGAGAGAGAGAGCGTCAGGTCAAGCGAGAGAGAGCGTCAAAGGTCAAGCGAGAGAGGGATGTCGGAGAGCGTACCTCTACAGAAATCGTTAAGCGCAATGCATTGGAGGTCCACTGGAGCGAGATCCCCTTTCGTGAGTGAACGCCAGAGGTGAAGCTTGAAGAGGCCGTGCAAATCCTAGGGCATGAATTCGTGGCTCTTCCGCCTTCGCTGAATTCGCGGGGAGATACCTTTGTGCCCTAGGTCACGCGCAGATAGTGAAGGAGATCATGGTTCATCACGCACGCAGATTGCGGTTCATCGCGCACGCCCTCCGGTTCATCGCGCACACCCTCCGATCAAAAGAGTGCGGATCGGACGGATGACAGTGCGTGAATGCACTAAATGCACCCAAATGTGAATACACCCTAATATACCTCTCTCTCTCTATATATATCATATAATGTTAATACAAATATTGGATAATATAAACAGTTAGTTATGCTACTAAATTATAATTATAGTTTTGAATATAGTTAGTTTATTGACTCTGACACATAAGTTATAATTATTAGTTTTTTTGTCCTATTTTTGTTTTAATATATACAACTTGCTCGATGAGGGGAAGGCACTGAAGAAAAATATTTGGCATCTAAATAAGATTAATGGTCCTTATGTCATCTAGTTATTCAGTTTTAAATAATAATAATAATAATAATAATAATAATAATAATAATAATAATAATAATAATAATAATAATAATAATAATAATAATAATAATAATATTATTATTATTATTATTAATATTATTAATATTATTATTATTTAAGAAAAGGTTAAGAAGCGAATAAATCTTATGGTATTGGCCATTCCCTGTACTATTGGTTGATTCACCAATTTCTGTAAACTACGATGACACGGCAAGTTAATATGTGGCTTCAAAAAAAGTTATATTACATTTATGAATAAATATACAAAACAAAGAACACAATATTCATACATATAAATATAACTAAATAAATATAGATGCTTATATTAATTAGAAAGTCTCCTTACTTGAAAATATTTTGCCCTTCTACTATTAGGGTTACCTAATATATTCATCATTTTAAGTCTCTTTTTCATGAAGATGATAAAACGAATAAAGTCAAATAAATTTTAGCTGAATGAATATTATTATTAGCTTCCTTCTACAATTTGATGCATATTATTATTCTTCATAACAGATATAATATTTTTTTATAACTTATTATGCTATAGAATTATTTTTTTTATAATTATTAATTCTCTAAACTATTGATGAAGAAAGATATTAGAAAAAAATAAAGAAAAATATATGTAAGATCACTTGACAAGTGTTTCATACATAAATCGTTTGACACACATTAAATCCTTAATAAAATTATATATTAATTTTTTATTTTTTTCCTAACGCTATTTTTCTGAATATTTCTTTCCTTCTAATATATATAAGATAAGTTTTTTCTTAAAATTTGATTTAGTAAAATTTCTTTAAAATTAAATTTTGATAAAATAAAAATACTTTATACTATGAAAATTATTCTGTTGGGAAAAAGTGATATTCTTAGTTTTAAAGATATAATAATTAATATTAAATATTCATAAGAAAAGAAAACATTCAATCTGTAACATGATAATTATCCAAGCACATTTAATTATCTAATTATATTTATTTGTAGCTTATAATGTAAAAAGGTACTCAACACTTCTCCAAATGATAATTCCAAATGCATTAAGACGAGAGGGGTATGAAAATTGCACCAAAACATTTTATTTGGTATTTCTAATTCTGTAATACATCTAATCTTATGAGACAAAAATCTGATGCACCCGAACACGTAGCTTTCTGGTTTTGAGAAGTCACAGAAGTTGATGTTGCGTTAGCAGGGGCATCCAGAATATTCATATTGAGTCCGATTCCTTTTCGGAATCACCCTGGAGCATTCCGCATATTACTGAAGACATTCGTAGCTTGCTTATTTTTTTTACCCTTTATAAATTCTCGTATTATAATAGAAAAGCAAGTTCTCTTGTCCATTTTTTTTTTGCTAAATATGCTCGTCGTGTATCGCACGATGCCTTTTAGGTCGGCACTCCTTCTTCGGAGGTCTTTCAATTTTTGTACTTGGACAACTCAGTTGCTGTATCAATAATTATCTGACAAAAAAAAAAGAAGTTACAGAAGTAATAAATTTAACAAAAAAAACGTGAAAATATATACATAATAAGTTTTTGTTGTCTTTTTTTGGAAGAACGAGTATGAGAGCGGAGAGGGGACGCCAAATCCCAAAAGAAATAAAAGAAAAGAAGAAGAGGTGTAGAAGCCCATGAAGCATCCAAAGCCTGCACAAAGCAACATGTGCAAGCAAACAAAGGAAAATTACCGCCCGAGGGGGAGAAGTACCACTTACAGAAGCATCCCATCTCATCCGTCCAATCCTCCATCGAAGGCTGCGAATAGGATCCCAAAAATGTCGAGACACCCTTCCTACTTGGAATCCCACATATTTCTCTGGATCCCTTGTATTTTTTTTGATGAAAAATAATATCTGAATTTTGGACCAAAGAATTCGCCAATCCGTAGAAAGTGAAAATGTCAAAAGCGTGCATTTACCTTGATCACTTTTCAAGGAATAATATCTTTTTTTTAGTTTACACTTGTAGCAATGAAAATATCATTTTTTTTCTATCATTTTTTACATTTGATAATCAAGAGTATTGAGCCATCATGTTTTCTTACCGAAAGATGATGGATATTGGCAAAGTATTTTCCCCAACAGAAGAACATATTCCACTATCAAACTTTCTGACACATTTATTAAAAAGTATTTTGCATAATTAAACGCTAAAAAACCTACTTAGAGTAAGTTTTTTAAACAGTTAGTCTTCTTGACACAATTTCAACAAAATAAGAAGGAATAAAAAGTCAGTGAAAATAATTTCATTTTTCAATCAAAAAGTTTGGACCCAATTTCCATCAATTAGAATTTCTCACTTTTGTTTTTTTTGACTACTTTTGTAAAAAAAAAACAAATATAAGAAAATCTATTAAATAGTAAAATTATAATATTTTTTTTAAATGAGATCGAATAACTTTAAAATTATCTTATAACTATAAAAGCAGCATATAAATTAATTAAAGTCTAAATTAATTAAAGTCGGTTGTAGTACGACGGGAAATAAATTCAATGTGTCAATTTTTTTTATTCAAAATTGATTAGAAATGAAAATATATGTGAACCCATTCTCATTCTTAATTTCTTAAACTAAAAAAAGTTCGAACTTCATTAATAAAAAAACTATGCTTATATTCTTTTTGTATTAGTCGCGGTGCCTCCATTTATAATTAAAAAAATAACTTCATCCTTATATCTGAAATCTAAACAATGTTTAACCCTTCTTAAGATTAATATATGACATGAATAAGATTAGGTAAATTCTTTTTTATTACAGATATACCTTTTTTATTTCAAAGCTGTCCACGGTAAGAGAGATAAAAAAAGTAATAATCTTTTGGGCATATTTAAATATAAAATATGTCTCGAACCAGCATTCGTAAATTCCTTTTTTTCTATTTTCGTCCATTTTTTTATTTCAAGACTGCTCATGATAACAGGGACAAGAAAATAATTAAATAATAATCTCTCGCGCATACGACCAAAAAGTGGCAAGGAAAAAAGAAGGGCGCAAAAGGGGTCAAGATGTCTTGACTTAAAACTGCTGCTACTGTTCTTAATATTCCTCCTCCTCCTCCTCCTCCTCCTCCTCCATGTAGAGACTTTTGTTTTTTGGATGCCTCCTGTGAACTCTTGTCAGGTGCTCAGTCTTCCTCGGTTTCAGCTTTCAAGTGCTTTGATTCTTTTGAAAAAAAGAAGAGAAGAGGAAGAAGAAAAAAAAAAACTGTTGAGAAAGAAAGAAGTACTTACTACTGCTGCTGCCATGCATCTTTTAGACACTGCTCTCTTTCCCCTTTCTTTCATGGCTTCCTTTATTTAGTTGGTTCTGCATGCATGCTTCCTTTCAGCTCATAGGATTTGTTTCCCTCTCCTCTCCGTAACACTGAAGAGGAAGGGGGGACGCTGATGGAGGAC
Source organism: Pontederia crassipes (assembly GCA_030549335.1). NCBI lineage: Eukaryota > Viridiplantae > Streptophyta > Magnoliopsida > Commelinales > Pontederiaceae > Pontederia > Pontederia crassipes. The sequence continues at coordinate 23,665,772 of CM060189.1, read as the reverse complement.
GAGAGCTTCATGGACATGCTGAGGTCGGGGGACCAGGAACAGGAGGAGGAAGAAGAAGAAGGATGTTATGGCCTCTTCTCCCCTCCCTCTCCTCTCTCTAATTCTCTCTCCTGTTGCTACTCGTCCGGTTCAGCAGCATCACAAATGCTTAGTTTCAACGGTGGCGCTGGAAAGGAGGAGGCACCTCATCAGAGATCGAGTGATTCCTCTGTCTCCTCTCCTCCTTCCAACAAACATTCCAAGGCAACAAAGGTGAGATCAAGCGAGCTTTGCATGACTAGTTACTGTTTATGCATGCTGTCAGAAATTTGTCTCATTTTACATGCCACTGTTTTCTTTTTCTTTTTTTCCCCTTCAACTTTGCATATACAGAAGAAGGTTGGAAGTGGCAGCCGCAGTGGAGGGAAGAAAGCAGCTGCCACAGCTTCAGCTGGCGGTCCCGCCAAGAAGTCCAAGACAGAAGCCTCCACGGGCCATGGCGCCGGCGCCAAGGTATATATGTGATCCTCAATCAATTCTGCACTAGTGGTTGATCGGGTTATGCAGTGGTGTTTTTCTGATTCATGATCTCCTCTCTCTCTCTCTCTCTCTCTCCTTTTCTTCATGACATTGATTGAGCTTAATGTATATCAGGGAAGGAAGCAGAAGTTAGGGGACAGAATTATGGCACTACAGCAACTTGTGTCTCCTTTTGGCAAGGTGATACGAAACATATGTACAGTTCTTCCGTCCGATCTCCTTTCCGCTGCCTTGCATCTTCTGCAATGTGCATGATGAAAATTAGGTTCCACTTATATAGTCCCATACCGAGTAGTAATGTCGTCCACGGAGGACACATTAACACCGTAAAAACGGTAGCAATAGCAGAAACATCCTTCAAAGCTTGTGGTCTGCATGACTTTTTGACTCTGATTACCTGTGTTAATTTTGGCAGTCGGATACGGCCTCGGTCCTGCATGAAGCCATGGGCTACATACGTTTCCTTCATGACCAGGTTCAGGTCAGTGCACCAGTGACACACTACTCTCTCTCTCTCTCTCATATTTGACTCATGCTGCTGACCTCTCTCTCTCTCTCGTCTTTTGTGTGTATCTATTTTATGTTCTTCATTTGCTGCGTTAATTACTGGCAGGTTCTGAGCTCTCCGTACCTGCAACGCCTGCCATCATCTGCCCACCTCCTGAATGTATAACTCTGAGAAAACCCTTGACACATTTAATTTAATTTTACAAGTTAATTGCTTTACTTAAGCCAAAGTTAAATACTTGAAGGTTGAAGGAGGAAGAAGCTCCGATCTGAGGAGCAGAGGGCTGTGCCTAGTCCCGGTGTCGTGCACAGAACATGTTGCAAACATCAACGGTGCTGACCTTTGGACCCCGGCCATGAGGAATGGCAACTCCAAGCACTAGAAAAGCTCTCTTTTCTACTCTTCCCGTCCTTCCCTTGGGCCTTGTTTCCTACTAGATTTTTTCTTTTTGTTTTTGTTGGGGGGTGTTTAAAGTACTCTCGGGCAGCTGCTGTTGTGTCCGCTTTCTTCGGTCCCTCTGTTTTTTGCTGGGTACAGGGAACAGTTGCGGAACAAAAGCATGATATGTTTCTAGAAAGGGAGGAGAACAGGGTTGGAAAGGTTTAATTAAACTTGGAAAAAAATGTAAAAAAATATGTGCTATTATTAGGATGATGGAACTATTGCCTCAGAGGGCCCATCTTTTGGTGTTGGTTTAATGGTCTTGCAATTTGAAGCTATCATTGCCAAAAAGCTGATCCGGTAGCAAAAGGCAATACTGCAAAACCACATTAAAGTGACAGGATGGAGAAGTTAACACCTCTCCTGTTTTCGAGCGCACAAAACAACAACAAAAAAGAAACCTTTTCCAAGGAATGGAAGATGTGGAAACCTAACTTTCTAAACCGGTTCTCATTACATCAAACCTTGTAGTCTTCTTTGACTCTCTAGATGAACGGGCGGAGAACATGGCAAGGTCTATGGATGTGGACTCCCAGGCACTAGAGGCCCCCACATGTTATGTTCTTAAGCTGGTAGCTGATGGAGCTCGACGAGGTGGTGATGGAGAGATGTCTTTTTTTTTTTAATGAGAACTTGATTATATTAAGTTAAAAGATCATAACTGTCGTTGTACAAAAACATGTGCAGATTCCGCGGAGGATTTGCATCCCAAAAAACATCATGTGGAGTAGATTTAGTCAGTTTTGCAAGATGATCAGCGGTCCGATTACAAGTTCTAGGGCAATGTATACATTTCGTGTTATCAAAAAGTGTCAATAAGTGGTGAATTTCCTTCGTGATCGTCTAGATACGCCAAGGTATGCCCACATTTCCATTGATAGCATCAATGAGCGTCAAGGAATCCGATTCGAGGATGATCCGCCGGTAGCCGCGTCTTCGAGAAGCGCGCAAACCCAGGAGAGCAACAAAAGCCTCAGCTTGCAACACGAGCGAGATGCTGGTTGGATATACCTGTAGAAAGAAAATTTGCGTTAGCATCACGGATAAGAAATCTCGCACCAGTTGTCAAGGTCCGACGACAGAATGAGTCGTCGAAATTGATCTTGACCCAGGAATAGGACGGGGGCTCCCATTGGACCGAGGGAATGTCCAGGGGAATAATAGGTGCACGTGTGTCTCATTTCACTTTCGAGTTAGCATGATCAAAACTTGTTTCTAAGAGTAACCTAATAACCAAACATTTGGAACGAATCTACATTGCCTTATGCCTTGGATCAGGTCTGGACAACATCCAATATATATAGCAATGGAGCATTCTAATAATGATCAGTCAGAATTATTTACTTATCTAGACCCAGACTAGGCAATGCAGTTACTTCAAATCTGTCATTATGGTTGGATTAGCATATCTGATGTCAACTATAAACTCGATTAGATAAAAAGAATGAAAAATATACTGTACAGAACAAAGCTGATATATAGTACAGTTCTGCCGCTAGGGTCAGCAAAGTCTGATTAAGTAGCCTTTAGTAGGATCAGTTGTCTGTAGCATGCCAAAGTCCACATAAACACAAGATTCGTGATCTATGCTAAAAGTATTCTTGTCGTTAATACACAGCTAAAGCTATAAATTATTACTCTGATAACCAAACTAGCGGAATGGATCCATAAACGCCAATAAAAGTAGTGTAATAAATGAGGAAACAATTCAGTCTCCGCCATCTTGTTCATTTTGATATTAAAAGGTCATATTGCAAACTACATGATTGAGGGAACAATATTAAATCTACGGGTTTGGCGACCTCATATTCAGGGATTTTGCTCCATCTTCAGATTGTCTTTACCGGGCAAATCATATTCCTTTTTTTTCTTTCTTTCCTTCGCTAACAGAAAGGTGGAGTAAAATCGAATCCAGAATAATCTGTGCAGGATGTCAAGAACTGCCTGCTTTGCATGCACTAAACTAGTTTATGCTTTCCAAGAAGACAACAAGAACTTGAGCAGTTCTGCCATGTGAATGAACTGCTTCCAGGTGCTTGTCACCAAAAGAGAACAGAAGAAATGATATCCAACCTTACCACATAGCATCTTCTGAGAACCAATAGACAAATGAGTTGAAATTTCTGCCGAATGGCCAAGCTACCTGATCGTTTTTATCTCCATTCTAGCATCGTAGTCTATTTTTTCTTTGGAGGCTTCTTCATATTCAGAAAAGTGCAATAGTAGAGCTAAAGTAACTAGCAACCTATTTTAACCGACGCCCTTGTTTCAAACAATGGTCAGGCTAACAAAACATTGGAAACAATGAACCTTCCTTTGGGCAATATTTTTTCTTCATTCTTAAAGGAATACAAATTATTCCAATGTTGAAGGTCAAGTCCAAGTGATATGTAATCAACATTCATTGCATCAATTTCGATCAGAACCACCTTCAAAACAAACAGGGAAACCAATGAGCTTAGAATGCAAGACAAGCTACATATTGCCCCCGTTGAATTGACATAATGACCTTATGCTTACCAGCTGATTTCTTAATTCCATTTATTGCAAATTATTGGCATAAATCTAAATGCTTCCTCTTTTTTTTTAGATCTACATTCATGAGCAAAATGTCATCCACATGGCAAAAGATAAAAAGCCAGTACAGTTTTCTGTAGCTGACTAACTTTGCCGAATTTTCCTTCCAGTTGCTACTTTCACATTTCTCAAAGAAAAGTTGCTAATTTACCGTGACATAATTTACTTGAACATTGCACTTGAAATAGTAAAATCTTTAAAGCAGCCTTTGGATATTTCTTTTCAAATTTACAGACTAATTCCGAGTGTTTCGATCGAAGAAATTAAAAAGTTGATATGATATAAAAAGTTGATAAGATAAATTACTTTTAGTGAGTGTTTGAATGAAATATAAGTATTGTTAATATAAATATAATTTTGTTTATTAATAAAAAAGTAAAATAATACTAAAATTTTGTTTAAAATATATTATATAAATATAATAAATTATATTTAATTAAATATTATTTTTATGAAAGGATAAGTAATAAATAATATTAAATTAATTTTTTTATAATAAACATCTTGCATATAATATACGAAAGATTTTAGGTGAGGTATCAGGTATGTAAGAGAAAATTTCCAAAAGAAAAAAATTTTAAAAGGTGAAAATGTCACATAGAAAAAAGAAGTTAAAAAAATTACAGGGAGATCACGTGGTCACGTGAGCGTCGGCTCCCATCTCGAATTCTAACATTTGATTCTATCAAACATCGGAGAAACCATCGTTCTGCCTAGTTTCACGTGAGAAAAGTAGAAAACATCACATTTTAACTTGCCGAGGGGACAATCTTCTCCTGAAAATGTTGGGGATATCACTACTTTTATAACACCGTCTTATTTTCGTCAAGATATTATTTATTTTGGGTCGAAGTCGCACGCTCGGCTTATGTAAATTTAAAACACGTCTTGACAAATAAAAGAGATGTCACTTATAAGCACACGAGCATTTTCATATTCTCTTTTTTCATCCTTGGTCTTTTTACCTTGGGGCTTTTCAACCACCCCTCTTAAGCGACTCAATTTTCTCGTTGAGTGGCTCGTGACCCGAGCTCATTTTCACATGATTCAAGTGAGCACGTGAGGATGACTCTGATATATTTTGTAATATCCTTTTAGCTCCATCAAGATACTATTTGCTTTGGGTCGAAGATCCGTATGAATTTAAAACGCGTCTTGATAGATAAAGGGAATGTCACTTATAAACTCATGATCATCTTCGTATTTTATTCATGTGAGACTATTTTTTTCACCCTTAGTTCTTCTTGAAACAATATGCAGGGAAAGTAGGATTTATTACTAAAAAAAATTGACATGGAGTTTTTAATTTCTGCTCATTTTAAAATTACATTGGAGCTTTTCCAAGCATTTATACAATTTTAGCACATTCAACTTTTATCCGATCAGTGAAGCTTAGCAAAAAAGAGGAAGGAAGAAATGAAAACGTAGATTAAAATCCCCTACTGAGATACTATTTTCAGTAGAAGATATAAGAATCATTGGCATTAGGACGACAAGATGGTACAATAGAATACATAGCAAGTGAGTTGACAACTTTAGTATTGTTTAACTATATGAACGTTCACGATAAGATCCACTAAAGTTGGTTCCTCGGATTTTCAATTTCGTATAAAATAAACTGATCATGAAGTTTGATGCATATTCAAAATCTGATAAATTCAAATAATTTCGGACCTTGCACACCTTAAGTCGGCCTAGAAGCAGAGGCGGACCCAAGTATATTATGAGAGGTCTCACTCCTTCAAATTTTTAATATTATATTATATTATATTATATTATTACGAAAAGAGATTGAGAGGAATCGCACGAATACAGAAGAACGCGAAGGAAAAACGGCGACGGCTCTTTTTATTATGAAATAACGATTATTACAAGAATGAATCTCTATCTGGACCCCTAAGGAGTTTATATAGACACTCTATTTAATAGATGATAGAAATTATTAGGATTCTAAATTAATTCCCAAAATAAGACACCTATATCGTGATAAGAAAATAAAATAATTCTGAAACACATACAGAATGCTCCTAAGATTTTTCGTGCCCCCTTACAACCCCCGCAGGGAGATTCGGATCCCCCCTTGACCTCCCACAATCTCGCTGATCGGACAGCGAGACTCTGTAGGGAAATTCTGCTGAAGAGCCTAATTAGGTAGGGGGGTCACATAGGATTACAACTACGTTCAGGCATTATCAACATATATTATATTATATTATATTATATTATATTATATATGTATATATATTTTGGAATTAAAAATAACATCCCACTGGATATTATGAGTCGGTGATGGTTGCCTTATGTTACTATTTGATGGTTCAATTCTAGTTGTCAACTTTTTTCTCCTTATTTTGGCCCCCGGAAGCCTCTTATAGGCGGAGGCCGCCGCCAGGGCCAGCTGTTGCTGCCGCTGCCGCCGTCGTGGTGGTGGCTGTCTCTGCCGTGTGCGTGTGGTCGCGAACTCGCAATGAATCGGAGTGCAACAACGACCCAGCGTCCAACTGTTTGTCTATTGAGCCATCTTTATTGAGGCCATAAGGCCCAGTTATAGGAATATATTTTACTAATAGTAACAAGCACAAATATGACCCCAAAGTTTCCGGCCTGCTCAAAACTCAAGGTTAACTGTTCTTATTTATTTTCAGAAAAATCAAATAGCAAAGAGGAAAAGAAAACATTTTTGGATTTGATAGTGACCAGATATTTTATTCATGATGTATAGATCTTTAATAATATATCTTATTATTTTTATTTCATGATTAAAATTTAATTGAGGGTGGCAAATTATTTTGTCTTCCAATCCTTTTTTATTGTCAACGTATGCATATATTAACTCATTATGAGTTTCACTATAATTTGAAAATTATTAATCAATTTATAAGAAATTAAATATAAATTCCACGAGAGAAATCCTACACCTGATTTTTTTTAAAAATGATAAATAATAAAAGTTTAAGATAATACCACTTGTATAACCCAAAATTAAATTAGAAAATATAAAAATAGATTTAATTGGGCTAGAAGTATGCGTTGTCATAGGATTAAAATAAGAATTGTTTTTAAAAAGCAAAACTTAAAAGATAATTAGATCGAAATATACACAAAAAAAACTAAGATTCATTCTTTGAGTAGAAGTGGGAGTTTTGAATTTTTTTCGTATCGGTATATCTATATATAAGATAATACTATATGTATAACTGCAAATTAGATGAAATCATATTAAATATAAAAAATGATTTGAGTAGAATTAAGAGTTTTGGTGGTATGATTATTAATTTTCCAATTTGTCTATTACAATATTAATAATAAAACCTACTTTCGCTCTGTCAACATATATAATATAGGTTAACTATAACATCAACCATTACTACGAATTTTGTTCTTGACCTTTTCATTGATCTAGAATGATTGAAAAAGTTGACACATTGATGGATAACTTAAATAATAATAAAATACAATCCCATTAGCACATGGAAAAGCTAAAACAATTAATACAATAATAATTGTGCAAAGGGAATAAGGAGAGGGGCCACACCTGTTGCCTGCCGTCGATCATGCGATCGACGGTAGCATTCATTATGCGCTGTTCACTTGTGTAAATCCGCTTGGTTCGACATTTTGCAGCAATATTGGCCGCGGCTCACAAAAAAGGCAACCCCTAAATCAACTATCCTGCGGTCTTATTTTCCTAACACTACAAAAAAATTAGAATTTTTTGATTGACAATTTCCGACGGTCACAAATCTTTCACAATTTGTGATGGATAAAAAATCGTCAAAATTTCTAATGGTTGGAGCCGTTAAAAATAAAATAAATAAATTATAAAATCTATTATATTATTTTTAAAATTTTTGACCATTCAAAATGGCAAAATTTTGGGTGGATGCTTATTCGTCGAACGATTAAACCCGTCAGTAGTAAAAAATAATTAAATATTATATAATATATAAAATTATTTAATGCATAATATAATTAGTATTCTATTATTATAATTACCAACGGTCTAGACCATCGGAAGTTTCGACGGTCTAGACAGTCGATAATCGTAAAAATAATTAAATATTATAATTATACATATCATAATATATAATATGATGAGTACTTTATTTATTTAATAACCGACGGTTCAGACTATCGATACTTCCGATGGCTTTTACCATCGATAATTAAAAATAATTAAAAATTATATAATATATAACATCGTCTAATGTATAATTTAATTAGTATTATATTATTATAATTACTGACGATTCGAACTATCAGAACTTTCGACGGTCTGGACCGTCGGTAATTATAAAAATAAATAAATATTATAATCATATATATATCATAATATATAATATGATTAATATTTTATTTATTTAATTATCGACAGTTCGAATCATCGGTTCGGATCGTCGATACTTTTGACGGTCCGAGCCGTCAGTAATTCTAATTTCATTCCCGCCCACTCTCCCCGTCAATTTTTCTTATATTTCTCCTCTCTTTCCTTCCCTCACATCCTCTCCTCCTCCAGCTCTCTTCCCCCCCTTATTCGCACTTACTCTCCCCCTCCGGCTCTCTCCCCCTTCGGCAACGAATCTTCTCCGGCTCGGCTCCTTCCAACAAGGCTTTCTCTCCCGCTCCCTCCTCTCCGATCTCCTTCTCTACGACTCTGTCTCACTTTCTCTCGATCTCCCTCTCCGATCCGACCATAGCCGACTTGAGCCGGTCGATCTGGCCGGTGCGGCCTAATCAGTTGCCAGGCGGCCTGCAAATTTTTGTAATATTTTAAAAATTCTTTGCAACGGTTGCGGCCGCCGAAACTTTTCTATCGTTGAAGCTGTTGGAATGTTTCGACGGTTGCGGTTGTCGAAACTTTTCGACGGATGCGGCCGTCGGAGTTTTGTGATGCTTAGAACCATCGAAACTTCCGACGGATTTTTTCGAACCGTCGAAAATTATTTTGCGACGCCCTCTTTTTCGTCGGATCATTTCCGTCGGTAAACCCGTGGGAAACCTCCATTTTTTATGATTTCTTTCGATTTTCCGACGGTTTTATTATAAAAAAAATACCATTTTTCTTGTAGTGCAATCTCGTTCCCTTTTTCTCTGCCCTAAGCTCATGTTCTCTTCTCTTTTACTCTAAGCTCTGACGAAAAAGGAGTTGCACTACTGCCCCGTGCCCGATCGTTTTTGCTTTGTCCTCGACCCTCGTCAGTGTCCCCGCGGTCGATATTCTTTCCTCTATCCCCATCAGTGTCCCCGAGGATCCCGCGATCATGACACTGCCCTTTCTTCTTCGATGCGTAACAAGCCACCGGCGAATTGCCTTCCTTGCCAGCAACTTGTGATAGGTTAGTACTACCTATTCTTTTGAATTTCAGATCTTTGTGTTTGCAATCTAGGGCTACTTTGAATAATGTTTGAATGTGAACTTAGATCGGTTGCTTTCTTCCTCAACGAATTGTGTTGTCCTGCTCTCGTGCACCTTACAGGTTACGACTAGAATTTCATCATGTTGGAATCATGTTGCGTTTTTGAAAATTTTGGTTGTTTTGAAAATAATGCCGCAAAACAACTCACCTACGTTCAACGACAGGCAACAGGTGGTCACAAGGTCTTATTCCCTAGTGCAAACTCGATAATATCAATACTCGAGTTTCATCATTGTAACCTAACCTTCAAGTCAGAAGTCAGAGGTCTTAATACAACGTAATGTTAACATAATTACATCAACTATAATGACAATTAAAAAAATTATTCATGTGCACTCGTACCCTCGCAATATTCGTGTCACAGACTTTCAATCGGCCATCTCAAAACATACACGTGGGATCAACACGAGGGAGAAAGTATTCTCTTAAGCATAAAAGTGATAACATCATAAATGCAAATCATAAAATAATTTCTTTAAATGTAAGCACTCAATCACATAAACCTTTTCACATCATGATCATATATCGAATGCACAATAGATCATAATTTGAAATTTGAGAACCCTAAAGTTTTTGGCATCATAAACATAAAAATAAGGGGTATGACACATCATATTTACAGAATTTTTTTCATTTTCTTTTTATATTTTTAAACTACTATTTTGTATTTTTTAGAATATTTAAATAAACTATAAAAATAATAATAAAATTTATATATTAATAGCAGAAATAATAACTAAAAATATGTTTTAAGATGTGCCTTTAATTTATGTATAAGTAAGAATTATGGTTGAATTAAATAAAGAAAATATCTTCTGTTAAAAATATATGAAAGGAAAATCTTGTCCAAACAACGTGTATATATGTATTACTAAATAAATAAAATTAAATATTAAATTAACTTTTATTTAAGCAAAAGTAGGAACTTGAGTATACTAAATCAAGAAATTAAAAGAGGAAATAGTATTTGGCATATGGCGCATAAAAAATCGTTTTTATATTATGAATTTTAAAATAAAATGTTTATTTTGTAACAAAATAATACATGTATAATAAGGAATTTTAGTTGGATGAATTTTATTTGGCATACGACTGACGTACTGAAGGCAGGCCGCCTTGTTTGCCGTCTCGAACCTCCCCTGAGTCCCCTCTTCCTCGATCCACACGTACCACCGATCATAACGAGAAAAGGGGAGAGAGATGTTGATTTTTCTAGGGCAGAATTCGTAAGGAGAAAATGGGAGATATGAAGTCTGAATGCTGCTGAACCAAAATCGCTCCTCATTTGTTGAACCGACGCCTGAATCGGTCTTGAACCACGCGAGAGATGTTGAATTTTCTAGGGCAGAATTCGTAAGGAGAAAATGGGAGAGATGAAGTCTGAATGCTGTTGAACCAAAATCACCCATCATTTATTGAACCGACGCTTGAACCGATCTTGAACCACGCGAGAATGTTGAATTTTCTAGGGCAGACTTCGTAAGGAGAAAATGGAAGAGATGAAGTCTGAATGCTGTTGAACCAAAATCGCTCCTCACTTATTGAACCGATGCTTGAACTAATCTTGAACCACGCGTTCTACAATCGGTCGTCCGCCCAAAATCTAACATCTCTCGACTTGGGGAGTACAGTACATTGCTACCCACATGAGTGGGTAGCATTGGCCATTGAACCCATAATAGTTACATATAGATTATACAAACTTAACCACCTATTGTGTTTTCAAATTTTTTTTTGGGGTTGATTTAATCTCATGCAATTTTTTTATCGAGTTAATATCTTTCTCTCAAGGTAAATCAACATAATTATTATTGTTAAACCTTAACTTTAACATTTTTAAAAATTATAATATTATTACGACGACATTGTTGTCATCCTAATATATATTATCACTTTATTTTAGTTTATAATAATAATATTGTCCGGACAGTGAAATCAAGTGACGATTTGATTTTTTGAGGTCACGACAATGTGGGGCATATCATTTAATATATAACAAGCATTGTTTTTCGTTTTCTTTTATAGTTAATAAATATGTGGAATGCGCAACCGCAACCGTTTTGACGAATCAAGCCATTGATCTAGTCAAATAGTTCCTATTGGTACTTGGGTGCCGTGCCCACGTGATCTTTCTATCCTTTTCTTCTCTCTTTTTTTTTTAAACGCTCTTTCTATCTTCACACAATCGGTGTCTTTCTCGCTCTCGCTCTCTTCCCTCTTCTCTCCTCTCTCTCTCCCCACATCTTCCACCTCCCTCCACTCGCTCTGTGCGCTCTCCCTGTGAAGCTTTTGCCTCCTGCCATCATGACCGCCGCTTTAGCTTCTATTCCTGACGCCTTCTTCTCCTCGTCGACTCATTCCTCTCTCGCTCTTCTTTCCACTCTCCTCCTCTCCTTCGTCTCTGACTCTCTGCCGCTGTCCTCCTCCGCTTTTGCCGAAGCGTCACCGGTTCCAACAAGTTAGGACCACCACCTCCGAGCCCCCCTGCACTCCCCATCATCGGTCACCTGCACCTCCTCAAGGGGCCGCTTCACCGAGCCCTCGACGCCGTCTCGGCCGCCTGGGGCCCGGTCGTCCTCCTCCACTTCGGCTCCCGTCCCGTCCTCGTCGTCTCCTCCTCGTCGGCCGTAGAGGAGTGCTTCACCGCCAATGACGTCGTCTTCGCTAACCGCCCTCGCCTCCTCGCCGGTAGGATCCTCGGCTACAACTACACCTCCATCCTGTGGGCGCCCTACGGCCCGCATTGGCGCAACCTCAACCGCCTCAACTCCCTGCACCTCCTGTCGTCCGCCTACGTCCGCGCCTCCGCCTCCATCCGCGCACACGCCACCCGCGACCTCGCCCGTTCGCTTTTCGCGGAGTACGGGGCGACCCCAGCGCCGGCGATGAGAAGGGCGGAGATGAAGACGAGGCTGTTCGAGCTGTCGTTCGGCGTGGTGACTCGGATGACGGTAGGCGAGGAAGGCGACGAGCGGGAGCGGGTGCGCTTCCGTGAGGTCATCGAGGACTCGCTGAGGCTGAGCGGAACGTCGAACCTGGGGGATTTCCTTCCGGCGCTGAGGTGCGTCGGGTGGCGGGGACCGGAGAAGAAGTTGACGGAGCTCCGGAAGACAAGAGACGAACTGGTCGATGGGATCTTGGAGCGCCGGCGGCGGCGGTGTACAGAGGAGGCAGCGCAAGTGGCGGAGGGTGGTGGCAAGGACAACGGGGGGGGGGGGGGGGGGGGGGGGGGGGGGGGGGTTCAGCCATTATTGATGTTATGTTGTCCCTGCAGGATAGTGATCCCCAATCCTACCCCGACGAAACCATGAAGGGACTCATCGTGGTAGGCAATTTCTTTGACTTCTCTATACGATTTCACTTCACGAACAGTTGGAGAAAAAAGAAATTTCTATGCCTCTACGTCAAGAGATATCAGGGGAAGATTTGTCATATATATATAAAAAAAATCCTAACGTGAGATAGTTTAACCTCAATCTTATGCATGCTTTTTTTTACTCATTTCCGTCGTATTAACGTACGTATGCAGTCCCTGATATCGGCCGGCACTGACACGTCGGCCGTGACGATGGAATGGGCGATGACCTTCCTGGTGAACCATCCGAAGGTCCTGGAGAAGGCGAGAGCGGAGATCGACGCGGTCGTGGGCGCTGGACGCATGGTGCGCGACGACGATCTAGCGGACCTCCCGTACCTCAACTCCGTCATAAGCGAGACGCTCCGGCTGCAACCAGCGGGGCCGCTGCTCGTGCCGCACGAGGGTTCCGAAGACTGCACGGTCGGCGGGTACGGCGTCCCCCGGGGCACCATGCTGCTGGTGAACGCGCGGGCAATTTAGAGGGATCCGAAGCTGTGGGACAAGCCGGAGGAGTTCTCGCCGGAGAGGTTTCTGTCAGGTGACCAGTTGCTCTTGCTTATCTGTGGAATTGATCTCTCTCTCTCTCTCTCTCTCTCTCTCTCTCTCTCTCTCTCATTGTATTAATTTGCAATTACAGTCGGAGGAAAACAGCAGGCTGGTAAATACGGGTTCATACCGTTCGGGGCGGGGAGGCGGAGGTGCCCGGGGGAGGGCCTCGCGACGCGGGTGGTCGGACTGACGCTGGCGACGTTGATCCACTGCTTCGAAATAGAGAGGACGTCGCCGGAGATGGAGGACATGACGGAAGGGTGGGGGCTGACCGTGCCCAAAGCTACGCCACTGGAAGTCTTATACAGGCCACGCCCAAACATGGTTGCAGCCCTTTCTGCGCTGTGAATGTGACAGTGCGTTTTCATGGGGGCAGATCAAGTTTCACAAGCATACGAGAGTGCAGTCCTCGCACTGCAAACACATGCAGTCCATTGCTCTCGGTCCGTTGGACCATTTCAACGTGTTGCAAGCTCGCTCGTCGTCGAGCTCCCACGTATTCCGGCAATGGCCACAACGTCGTCGAGATCGTTTGTGTAACGATCCCAATTTTTGAGAGTTAAAAAAATAATATTTTATTATTTATTTTGAGAAAAAATGACCATTAATATTATTATAATAAATAAATTTCGAAAATAAAGGAAAATAGGGGAGGAGTTTAATTAAGGATAAAAATATATTATGGGATATTTATTTAAATTCGAAATTATTTAATTATTAAAATAAATCAAAGTTGTTAAAAGGGATTAATTAAAAGATTAAATTTGATTAGAATTATAAGTTATAGATGAATTGGAGATAAAGATTTAAGAGTCCTATAAATAAATCCTTAGAGTCGATCGTCAAAAGAGTTTTCTTTTCTATGGGTTCTTAGTGTCCGACGGCAGAGGCATGACAAGGCATAATTCAACGTCGAACGGCTACGAGGTACGTAGGGGGATTCTACTTGATTGTTATTGTGTCGTGATGTTTTACGACGCAATTTAGTTTTAAATTAGCTTTGTTACGACCGTAATTTTTTGGTCATAATTATTTGTTCGACACGTGATGTTCTCGGCCGAAACGAGGGAAGAGTTTTACGGGTAAATAGAGAAAGAGCGTTTACGCCCGTAAAAGAAAAAAATAATGTTACGGCCGAAGAGTTAGGTTTTCGACCGTAATGAAATAGAAGAGTAGAGAGAGAAGAGTAGAATTTTTACGGCCGAAGAGTTAGAATTTTCGACCGTAATGGAATAGGGGTAAAAGAATTTCGGCCGTAATAGAATAGAGAGTGGAGATAACAAATAAAGAAAAAAAAATGGAGACGAGGTTTTACGGCCGAGAAGTTGAGAGAGAGGGAAGATGTCGGCCGTAAAAGATGTCGGCCGTAATAAATGTCGGCCGTAATAGATGTCGACCGTAATAGATGATTTTTACGATCGTAAAAATCAAAGAATTTGGAGAGAGAAAGGGGAGATGGATTGGCCGTAAAGGAATTAAAAGAAAAAAAATGGAGACGAGGTTTTACGACCGAGAAGTTTGGAGAGAGAGAAAAGAAGAGAGAGAAAGGGGAGATGGATTGGCCGTAAAGGAATTAAAAAAAAAGGTGTTACGACCGAAGAGTAGAGTTTTACGGCCGTAACGGGATAGGACGTAACGGGATAGGCCGTAATGGGATAGGGAGAGCATTTACGGCCGAAAAAAATGGTGTTACGGCCGTAATGAACAGGGAGCACACCGAGAGTTATTATTTATTTTTGAGTAAATTTTAATTACTGATTATTATTGTTGTTATTAATTAATTTGATGTATTGATTATATTGTTGATGATTGATCTGTTTATATTATGACGAACTTTGATTTGATTATATTGTTGACCTACTTAGTTTTGAGTTCAGAATTTATCTGATCAAATTAATAATTTATTTAAAGATAGACATTTTAGGTAAACAAGATAAAAGCCGAAAGCTACTAGGCTCATGTTCACTGATTGCCACTAAGCCGGGACCAATTGAATTGAATTGAATTGAATTGAATGTGGCAAATAGTGTAAAAACTATGGTTGTCCTGTGTATGGCCACTCGTCCCCCACCATACACGAACCCATTGAATCGTATTGGGCTTGCCGTGGCATTGATCCCCCACTGGCCTGCATGAAAGTGGCATGGTATCCCTTAATTGACTGAGCGCTCCTCATTGAATTGGATAACTCCGAACATTGAAAATCGAATCGAATTGAATTGAATTGAAATTGGAATTTAAGTGAATGGAATTAAATCATGATCATTTGGATATATTGGCATGGAGTTGGCAATTATTATTGCTCTATTGAATTGAATTGTTATTGGCCAATGACCATTGATTATTGAATTGAAAATTATTAATTGAAGATTAATTTATTAATCAGGCAATTGATAAGTATTAATTAGAATAATTGTTATTGATTTACATTGGTCTGTTGACCATAGCCTGATATATTGTTTATATTGATAAATTGTTAATTGATTATTGTATTGACTGCTCAATCGACTCATTATTGATTTTATCTTATTTTCGATTGAGCATATTGATTGTCTTTTAGACCATACGTACTGAGTATTTTTATACTCATGGATATTTCTCTGTACTTGGATCCGTGCAGGTGAGAGAGATGTAGATGATGGTCCTGCAGGTGGCTACGCTCAGTGACAGACAAATGTTGCACATGGCATTAGATCTAGTTATTTATGTTTTATATTCCGCACTTTATAGATTTTATTCCGCAAAAATGTTTTATAGAAAATTGAGTAGCGTTTTTGGGACGACTCTGAGCACGTGAAAGTCACGTGGGTCTCGGGGCGTTACAGTTTGCTCGGAGGAGCTTACCCCGGTGCCTGTGCAGGAGCTAAGCTTGTTGGTCTGAGCAATGCTGGGATAAGGATCCGGACAAGTTTCATATCAAAATTGAGAACGATCGAACCAGAGGCGGACCCACGTAGAGCTCAAGGGAGCCATGCCCATCAAATTAAGATTATGTATTAATTAGTGTATAAGTTTTAGGATAACTGGCCCTATTAAATATACTTTTGAGTTTTGACTTCAACCAAACATGATATCTACTTTCTGCAATTGATCATGCTACTCATTAGGTGGTGGGTTAAAACCTCATTGGCATCTCAATTTGTTTTTAATATCACCTTACTATCTTGACCCCTCAATGATTAAGTCTCCTAGATCGAACTGAATAATAATAAAATATTATATTTAATATAATATGTGAAATTAAGCTTTAGTATTCCTGATTAGGGTAAAAGGAACCTACAGAGCATTGAAACTTTGCATCTATGCTGAGCGCCCCTCTACCATCCAAGAAAAGATATGTGGTCAAGATTTTAGTTAGAATAAATGAGTGATCTCGATCGTTTGTCCCGAAACGATGGTCCAGGTTTAATGAGATATTAAAAGAGCACTAAATCCCTAGCTGTCCACACATTCAATTCTCCCGTGTCTCTCTCTTCATTGTTGCAGTCGTCTAGCTCCCTCATTTGATCGCCGTCGTCTCCTCTTCGTTGCTCGGAGGATCTCTTCTTCGTTGTTGCATATTCCTCCTCCCCATATTTGTGAGCTTCGGATCCCCTTCTAGTTAGTGCGTGTTCTTGTTTAATAGATTTGTAACCATTTTGTTGTTGTCTTCCTCCTCTCCAGATCTACAAGCCTCAGATCTACTTTTCATCGATGTCCATTCCTAATCATCAGATCTACGAGCCCATTTCATCGCTGTGTTCCTATCCATGTTATCTGTGAGCCTTAGATCTCGTATTTGTTGTTGTGAAGATCTTCGAGTCATCTACTCTCCTTTTTGTTGTTGTGTGTTCCTCATATTTGTGAGCCTTTAATTTTCTTTTTGTTGTTATTATGGTCCAAGTGTCCTGGATCTCCTCTTGATTTATTTGTGGTTCATTATTGTGAGGATTTGTGAGCTTATTTGAGATGTTCATTTGAGTTTTCTTATTACATTAAAGTTTCAACTTTATCAAAGTTTCAAAAAAAAATTCTTTTCATATTAGGAAATAGATGTGTAATTTAATTATATTTTTTTCATGTGTTAGGTTTATATGTTCTTTGGTGTTTAAGTTTTTATCAAATTCTTCCCAATTTTTTTCATACAAACACATTTTTGTGAAAAAAGTGGTTGCATATGCAAGTTCTTGTCATCTACATGTTTGCTAGCATGAAGTGGTGCCTCGTTTGTTATTATTTTTCAGTGTTTGTCAAAAGTGTTTATCAAATTCTTCTCAATTCATTTTACTTTATTACTATTTTAAGTTCATTTGATTAATTTTCAATGTAACAGGTCACAAAATATTATTATACTCAATCATAGATGATGTGAAGACTAAGTTCATTTGATTAATTCCTCAATCATAGGTGATGTCGTAAACTAATCAAGAAATGGTGCCTCGATGTTACCGTCGAGAAGAAACAATCATTAAAACTTCTTGGACAAAAGTAATTATGGACGGAGGTTTTATGTTTGTAATAATAATGAAGTGAGTAATAGTTACTTTAGATTTTTAGTGTTCAAAGATAATATTTTTATTTTTCTTCTATATCATGCTGATCGAATCTTGTCAATATTTTTGTTGGCTAGATGGACCTATTGAAATTCATTATAAGAAGGTCATCAATGGATTGTTGCAAAAGATCAATAGGTTGGATAATCAAATTGAAATTATAGAGAGTGATCGTGAAATCCTACACATGAAGGTGGCACCGAAGAAAGATTCGGAGTGATTTTGGAAATGGGCAAGCTTTATTTTGTTTTTTGTACTTGTAATTATGATGTTATCTTAACAATGTATGAGATCGTTGAACTACTTAGTCGGACGAAAAATATGTAATGTTTTAATTTTGAAGTATTTATCTGATGGGTAGCCTTCTTTTGACAACCATCTTTTGATGTATTCAGCAATGAGATAATCGTTATGGCCTTGATGCAACTAGTCAATCTTATGGATCCATCGTGTGTAACTGATATCATAATATGAAGAACAATTACCTTTCTCCTCTTGTCTTTGATTCATCTTTGTATACACAATTGTATCCAATTTGTTAAGCAAATGAAGTCGAATGCAACTTTCCTTATTTCATCAACCTTATGGTTAAGATGTCAAGTTCAGTTCATATATCCAGGATTGACAATTTTACTAGGGTTAAACTTTAAAATGAAGCAATGAAGAACTCTCCAACTAGCACAATAACAAATAGCTTCATTTCATAGCATTACTGAACAATATAAGTATATAAACATAAAAATTTCTAGAGTGAACAACATATAAGTATATATACAATAGTTTTTTCCACAACAATAAAAAATCTGAAAATACATAATGAACCCCAACCCAAGTATTCTTCTTCTCCAAATAGTCCTCATGCCCAAGCTTTGTTGGTATCGTTGTTGTTGTTTTGGCTGAAACAATCATGATGTCCAAACACAAATGTTATTAGTGCAAAACATGAGAAATCAAGATGGACTACAACTAAGTCATATCATTACAAAAGTTATATTGGAGAAAATCAGGATGGACTACATTAAACTTCATTACAACATTTTCATAAAATCAAAATTTTCATAAATCCATAACATTGCAAAATTCAAAGTAAATCAGAATGACTATAACTAAGTTTGTTATAACACTTGTAGGAAACCAATATGTGATAGAAAAACTATAATGAACCTAAATCATATCACTACAGAAGCCATATTGGAGAAAATCAAGATGGACTGCATTAGATTTCATTACAACATTTTTAGAAAATCAGAACTTTCAATAATCCATTGCATTGCATAATTCGAAGAATTGTAACTAAGTTTGTTACAACACTTGTAGGAAACTAGGATGTGCTAGAAAAATCATAATGAACCTAAGTCAAATAACTACAGAAGCTATATTGAAGAAAATCAGGATGGACTACATTAAATTTCATTACAACATTTTTAGAAAATTAGAATTTTTAGAAATTCATAACATTGTAGAATTCGAAGAAAATCAAAATGAATTACAACTAAGTAGGAATAAGGTGGGAAAGTTTCCCAACATTGAACATACCTACTAAAATCTACTGAGTATTGCTAATATGATTGATTCTTGTATTTTTCAACTTGTTGCCCTTGTGTGAAAAACAAAGTAAAAACTTGGAATCACAATTTTTTTAAGGAAAATAGTCCAAGTTTAATTGGACAAGATAATAAAACTCAAACAAACTTACACTAGATATGATAAAACTTACTTGATTTTTTTTAATTGGACAAGATGTCACATTGTGTCCAGGTTTACAACAATAACTACATGCCCTCTTTTCTTTTCACCTTGTGTCATTAAAATTTCAACGTCAAATTTAAATCTTTTTATATTTTTTTGGTCTTTCCTTGAATTTCACGCTACAAGGATCATGTATCACAAACTCTAAAACTTGTAAGTGGGTCCCTAATGATTTTACTTCATCCATATCTATATCTTTAGAGGGCGCCATATCCACATCTTTAGAAGGCATTGCAGCCATCTCTTTAGAAGGTGCTTTCTCTGTATCATATTTTCTTAGAAGTTCTAAACTTTCGATATCTCCGTTTAGAAATGAAATTCCAATGTCTAAATGTTCTAGTGAACGCAAGCTCATTTCTATAAACTTTGGTGCGTTCCTTCGAAAATTTAATTTCTGTGAAAGACTCGCAACAAGCCATTAGTTGGAGAATTGCAATCTATCATCCAAATTTTGTATAGTTAATAGTGAACATTTATCATCCAACGATGGATATACTATTCAGGTAAACACTTAACTCTATTTTCATTAAGAATGAGCAAGGCATGAGAACAAAGGATTCCTTCTTGTACAAACATTTTGCAAGAGCAACTTATCAAAACATATGATTGGGCATTGTATCACAAATTCTTCCTTTGTCCTCAAATCCTGATTCATAAATAGAGTACACAACTTTCTCGCAATCTTGAAATATTATTTGCTTTCAAAATTGTATCATGTTATTAAATTCTTCTTGAAAGATTTTGAACATGTTTTGTGTGTACACCTTTGATGCTTGAATCTCCAAAGGATTTTTTTTTAAGTTGGGGGCAAAAAAGTATTGAGATTCTTAAAATCTTCACGTTCTTTAGCCTCACGACGGGAACAATGAGCTAAATCATATTGATGATAAAAATCAGATAATGAAGTATTAGAATTTACAAAACCATCAAAGAAAACATTAATGTTTTTCGGCCCTCTGAGTGGACTGCATGCTTGTACAGAATGTATCTTTTAGATAAATTGGAACCTAGTGATGATGCTTGTTGTACATCTATCCAATGACCATTTGGAATATCATATTCTTCTTTTAAAATCGGTCACTTGTCTTCAAATTCTTCAATGCTGAAAGAATTATTAATCCATTTGAAATATTCTTTCTTGAAGTTGCCACATACGCGTAAATCATGAAGATGAGTCAAAGCATTTTTTACTATATGCCAAATACAAAACATATGTCGAGTTTCAAGGAATACTTTGCGGATGACATTACCCATTGCAACATGTTGATCAGTGATGATACAAATAGGTATCTTTCCCTTGATACGTTTTAACCAAGTTTGAAATAACCAAATAAATGAATCTTCAGTTTCATCAATTAATAATGAACAATCAAGTAAAGTTCTGTCTATGATGATTAACTCCAGTGAAAGGAGCAAATGGGCATCTTCAACTTATTAGTGCAATATGTTGTATCGAAAATTACAACATCGCCAAATGTCATAAAATTATTTGGAGATCTACCATCAGCCCAAAAAACTTTTTCCTACATTATTTTCATCCACCACCATTCTAAAGAAGAAGTCTTCATCATGAGTTACTTTCATTTTAAAATAATTTAACACAGTCATGCATTCACCTCCCATATTATCTTTTCATAATGACTTTATATTACACAACTGAGATGTTACAAAAGTGTCTCCAGACATCTTCAAATATCTAACTATTTTAGAAGGTCCCACTCCAGAATTTCTTAAATCCCTCGTAGCTTCCTTAGAGGGGGTTGACAATTTATTGTGTGAGGGTAATCTACCAACATCCGACTGTGAAGCTAATTTATGTGTGTGCTCTTCGATGAACTTTTTTATCTCCCATTTGCCGTCACTTGCAACTTTAGCAAGTAATAATCACAATTCTCTCTAACATCTCGTCTTCTTTTCACATATTTTCCTAAGGTTTGTTTTAACTTAAGATCTTTTTGTCATTGTTCAAAACAAATCAATAGTCTTCGAATTGACATCATTGTTTTTTTTGTATTTGTAACAATAATATTTTCACATAGAAAAGCCTACTGATCTAGCATAAGTATTGTAGAAAATGTAAACATAATCTTCTGTATCGAACGTCATGCTAATCTTTGGTTTACCTATTTGGATACCATCAACAGTGCCCTATTCTTGGATTTGATCACTTCAAGGGAAATAGTTCGTATAAAAAAACACATACAATGACTTAAAATGGAAGGAGATGTGTGAATTCAAGATTTTTAGATTGTTGATCTTTCAAAATGGAAGGAGATGTATCCAAACCAATAATATCAAATGGAGACATGATAAACCTACAATGAAAGCATGCATGCTAGCAGTAAAAAATTGCTTAAAATAATTATTAGTAGTAAAAATTCACTTAAAATAAATCTTATCTCACATCGAAAATGATAAACAATCTAATGGTTATAATGACAAATAACATTCACTTCTAATAGATTAGTGCTAAGCAACAACAACATCAACATGGCAGAGACAAAACACAATAGGGTAGCATTAGCAGACTTCTAATAGCTTAATTTGTTCTAAGCGCCAACATCAACATTGCATAGACAACCACACAATGGGGTACCATAACTATGGCATGACAAGTTTCTAGAGGCGGCACCAATAGGATAGGGCAACAATGATAGAAACAACAAGGAAAACAACCAACATCACAAGCACGATGGAACAAAACAATGCAGGGCAAAAAATGTAACAACAAAAGCACAATAGGACAATGTGGTCAGCAACAATGCAGGGCAGAGCAACAGAACAAAAGAGAGCAATATGACCAACAACAATAAAAGGGAAAACAGTTCAGCAATTGGTGCAAGGGCACAACAACTTTGCAAGAGGGAGCAAGCAGAGTCAGCGGCACCTGACAACAATGGAGGAAAGATGATACCTAAATATCCTCGGGGCAACAAAGAGGAGATGACGATGATTAACTAAGGGAGCCAAACGACTGCAACAATGAAGAGAGACAAATTTATTCAATACATTCAACCTCTTCCCCTCTTATAACTCCAAGATACATTCTATGATAACTGCGACCCCCTTTGTGAGGAGGCACCCCAACTCCTTACAAAAATGAAAGCTAATAGATTTCATATCCATTTAGCAGCACCTTAGGATGGCATAGACTTTTTATCTTTTTTATTTTATTTTTTATAGTTATTTATTTTACTAGATCCGGTTGCATTCGATTGGAATTGAGGGCTGATCAATCCGTAGAAGCGGATAGCGATTTGCGTCTTCAGTAGGCGGCAAAGTCGCTTTGTTACCTATTCCATTAGGAATCGCGGATTTTCTAGTCCATCACAATACTTGACACAGTTACCACAAAATATACTGACTCCAAAATCTATACAAAAGTCGTACAATTCTTGTTCAATCCAAAAAAAGGTCCCCCGCTTCAAAGTCAACTGCAGTTGAAAAATGGGAGTCAAATCAACCCATAGCTGATGATAGAACTAGAATAGATATTTTTTGTTTGTCTGTGTCAAATCAATCTAGATTGGGTGGGTGTGAAATCTACCGCCGGATCACTAAGGCCGACTTTCGTCCTTGCTTGATGGGTGGGTCTTGCAGTCACCTCGATATCGGCTCTTCACCACCTGGGGCTGTAGTATGTTCCAAGGGTTGGGCTGTTCCTGGATCGTCGAATTGAGAGAGATATTGAGAGAGATCAAGAGCTTCGAGGTCTATTTCTTAGTTTACTAACTGGAATATCGTATTCGTCTAGAAGAAAAATAGAAATTGGAAACCCAAGAATTATATGAGTTCTCATGAGGAAAATTTTCTGTAGTATACAACAAAATTTTTCGTTCTATCATTTCCGAAAAAGTTGATAAGCTAGGTGGGTCTTCACTGGAAGCTGCTGATCCTGGTGTAGCATTCCATACAATTATTCTTTCTTTATCTTATTCTTTCTCGAACGGATTTTTTTCGAACTTGAACAAGAATTGGTCAAAAAATCCCCGATCTGCCATTGAGAATCACTACTACAGTGAGATACGCGAGAACTGAATGTGCAGGCAACTAGGGATTTAGTGCTCTTTTAATATCTCATTAAATCTAGATCGTCGTTGCGGGACAAAGGATCGAGATCACTCACTTATTTTAACTAAAATCATGGCCACGGATATTTTCTTGGACGGTAAAGGGAGCACTCAGCATAGATCAAAGCTTTAGTGCTTTGTAGGTTCCTTTTGCCCTTTTGATTATATTTCTATATGAATGATGTCAAAATATAATTATATAAAAATAAGAATAATAAATCATAAATTTATAAAATTAATTTTAAAATTTGATATTACACTCTTATTAAATTAAAATCTTATTGAGTTTAATTATTATATATAATTTTTCTACGGGTTAAATTTTTTTATTCATATCTTTATTATTTTGTTAGAAGCAACAAATAAATATTTTTTCAAAATATTATGACAATATTATATATTATATAAACAAATATATAGTATAATTAGTGGTTAACTATTTAATTTGAACTTATTAGGTACTAAATTAAAGAGAATTTAAATATATATATATATATATATATATATTATTTTACATAATACTATACTAAGTATATTGTACATATAACAATGAAGGTTGCACCATTCATCCATGAATAGTTATCTAATATGCTAAATATTATATATAATATAATAAATATAATTATATTATATTATAATATACATTTATGATATTAAAATAATTGAATGAAAATTATTATTTATAAATTAAAGCTGAAAGTTTAATAAACTATAAGAATAAAGAAAAGAAAAAAAGAACAAGTAAGGGTACAAAGATAGTCCCATATTGATGATAATAATAAGGTGAGAGTAAATTGATAAGTATTAATTAAGAAAGGAATTCATTAACTAATATGATTGTTTATGAAGAAAGTTTATTTTAAATTTTTTAAAATTTTATAATAACTAATTTTATCAAAATATCTCTTAAAAAAATTAAAAATTTTGACTGATCCAAAAAAATATAGTTCAACTTGGTTTGTTCCGATTTTGACTTGCTTGATCCGACCATCAGATTTGGGCCTCACTAGGGATGCAATTAACTAGTGGAGGGGTGGGATGAAATGATGTGAGAGATGAGATGATGGAGTGTGGTGTCGTTAGAAACTTCATATTTGAATAGTAAGTTGTAAAAAATGATGGGTTAGATAATAAAAATTTTATTTACTAAAATATTATTTTTATATTTTATTATATATAAAATATTTATAATATATAATGAGTAATAAATATTTATTTCTTTTACCACTTAGTTTTTTCCTTATTTTTGAATTAATTTATTCATCTAGTTTAAAAAGTAAAAATGAGAGATAAATATTTATAAAAGAATAATTAAAATTAAAAATTATTTTATCTATATATTATTCATATGAGAGAAAAAATAATTTACCAATGAGAGGGATTATTTAATTTGGTAACAAGATAGATAAATTAATTTGGTAATAAAAAATAAGTTAATTTAGTCTAAAATTATTTGTTCATTCACATTTCATAAGTTTGGTGAAATAAAAAATGTGATGTTTAAAGAACTATTTCATCTCATCCCTTTTAACTAAATAAATAATATAATCAAATATGGTATATTTCATTTCTCCATATTTCACTCCACCTCCTTAAATTCCTCAATTCAAACAAATGAGCATGATACCTTTAATAGTGCCCCCTTCTTTTGTCCTTATTTTTTTACAATAACGCCTACATAACTAATAGATATTAAAATAAATTATTTGTTAAGAAAATACTTTCATCCAAACATGTATGATTTCACTTTTCTTTAGTTTTTTTAGTTTCTGAATGTTTTTAATGTTAATAAAGCCAAATGAGTTCTAATTTGTTAAGTCAATATTGTGCCTTTGAACCCGATCTTGCAAACTTATCGAACAATAGCCCACTTAAGCGTCATATGTAAAAAAAACACTTAAAATAATGCAATAAACAATAAACCTGATCCAATAACAAAAAAAAAAAAGAAAATTATTTTTAACATCCGAAATAATTTAGAGTTTTTCAACTAATTAGCATAATATAAAATATATTTCATTTTTTCAACATTTTCTAACTTATATAGGATTACTCAATTGAACATATAAATTATGTAAATACATATTGACAACAAATAAATAATATAAAAAATGATGAAATTAAAATATCAAATATTGTTTAATACTCCTGAATATAAAAATTAAAAGATTACACAAAAAATGATATTTGTAAATTTAAAAATATTTTTTTCATTAAAAAATATACTTTGAATATTGCTAAAACGAACGAATTAAAATATACTTTTCTCAAATTCTAAGTTTGAAATTAATAGTTTCAACTTCAAGTATTAAAGAATAACACTGGGAAAATCAGGCTCACCAAGTTATCTTTATTTCAAATGCACTGTTAACTTTGTTTGACAATGCCCTTAATTGAACACTAGCCGACAACATTTCATATCTCACCTGTGACATGTAACGGTATGCAGCCAAGCGTCTCAAGTCGGTTTGTTTGCCAAACAAAGCTGTTACACATTACGTGCACTCTAGAAATTTGATCATGAACTCTAGAAATTGTCGACTTTTATTAAGTGTTTTACTCGTTACGCTAGACAAATAAAATAAACATGAGCCCGGTTGTTCCTCTTCTCACAAGTCTTAAAAATGTTGTTCGAAGAATTTTTGCCATTTTGAGTTAGTTGTGAAATACATACATATAGTGTAGCAAGGTTAAAAAAATTAATCATTTCAAAACAACTTAAACACAATAGAATATTACCTTGCAATCAAAAGAACATTAAATAATAAAAGTAATTATCTTAATAAGAGCTTAATCTACGAACTATTATTTTTTAAAACTTTTTTTATTCATGCAATTACAGTTATACATTTTATAATTTAGATAAGAAAATCTAAATGATTAAAAAAGCGCATTTGTTTACCATTGAACATTTTCTCTGTTTATTTATTTATTTTTTAGTGGAATCAATAGAAAATGTTAAAGCTAATTTAAAAAGTTCGTGTTAGAACAAAATTTGAAAAGTTCAAAAGAGACGGTGAATCAATAAGTTTTTAAAAAAAAAAATCAGAGAAAAACTGGACTAATCTGAAATCAAGGCTACTAACTCCCGTCCACTTGTACATTGGCCAATTGCCGGCACATTGACAATGAAGGCTCACATGACATCCAATCCAACACTTGGGATTTTGAAGACGTTGACACGAACGTCAGCTGCGGAATTGGATGATGTGGAACACGATTGCAATTAACACCTACATAAAACAAAAGAGTTTTTTTCCTTACTTTCCTAAAAGAAATTTTCGCATTTATCAACTCAAATTTTTCAGGAACTTACTTTTTATACTTAGTTCCATCCATTAACGTTTATTAATTTTTTTTCATTATTTTTATTTTTTTAATTATAAAATGACTAAAATACCTCGTAAAGTTTAAATATGCGTACTTAAAATAATACATAATAGTAAATATAAAAAAAATTATGCCCGTGAAGCAAGGGAAAACTTTTTTATTTTAAACTCGCTTATCTAAATTTTAATCATTTTATCATTCAAAAAATAAAAACTAACAAAAAAGTTAATAAACGTTGCCTAGATGCAAAAAAGATTCAAGGTTAGCGGAAAAAACTCAAAAAAAAAACGAGATTCATGGAATGATCGCCAGTAGCATCAAAATTTATCCATCCATTGTGCACCTCCAACATATATGTTCCACCATTTCCAGGGACTACTGTGACAAATTGGAGAAGCGGACATGAAGCTGTGATAAGAGAGGAACAATGTGAACCTCACTATTTTAGCAGATGCTATCTTACCACCCATTTTAATCACTTTTATTTTGTAACACCTAAAGGAAAAGAAGGAAGTTCTTAAGGTACTTTCCCTTTTTCTTTTGGCTCTATAACACAAGGCAGATGAACGAATGTGCATTTCATAATGTCGGTTAAACAAAAGCAGCGAATCATAAATGTACAAGGATGACTTCTAGCTAGAATTGGTTTTTTCTTTTTTCTTTTTACTATCCACCACCTGTTTCACTGCTTCTCCCCGTTGCAATGGTCGCGTTGTCGTTACCACGAAGTAAATAATGCTGAGAAGCTTTAGTGACCTTGTTGTTCCCTCTAAACAATCAGTGAACAGGGGGCTTCAACGGAGCTCATCAAGTAGCCATCTGTGGCGAACCATTTAAAGGAGTGAATACGATGTAATTGTTAGACGACGGAATCCCCATTATGTTGTAGGAGTTGCACGGTGTCCACATCGCCCGAGATCGTTAGAAGTTGCATCAATTCTAACCGGTATTCGAGGCCTCTAATATAGTGACCCAAAAGCATACACCTTAAACAAACACCAGAAAGATAAGGATCAAGAAACTATTAAAAGGGGAAAAAAACTAAAGATAAAAAATATGCACAGAGTCGGTCGTACCAGAACAAGAGACGTGCAAGATAATCACGTGGGACAGATATAAGAGGCTGGAATTGTATGGAAGTGTTCTCAACAAGCTCAGCACAGTCATCTTTTCCAAGACCGACACTTCCACCTGTAGAATTTTCGGACTGAAGGGGTGGTTTTGAATGCATCTTTGGAGAAAGAGTTGCAAGAAGGCCATGTACAACAGAGTGAATGGCTTCTTCTACACCAGGGCATGCTGGTTCTGAAAGTTCAGCAACCTGGATGAAAACATTTAGATTCAAGACACAGTAACCATAGAGAGATTACAACTAATAAATTACGAGTGCAAAACTGGGAAAACAATAATAACAAAACAACAAAGCCAAAGAAGACATGAGACCAGTTCATATAGTGGAAAACATCACAAACTACCAAATTTGAAAGCCAACCTTCTCTGGTTGCAGGGACCTAAGATAATCCAGCAAATCATTCTTTTCATCTCCTACAAACTGCTGCATCTGTAGAGCAGAATTTTTCCTTTTGATGTCAAGTAGCTCCTGAAGAATGAGATGAGTCATATGCTAAGCCAAAACCAAATTGGAATACATATAAGCAGAACAGAATTTTTGGGGGGAACATGAAAAAAATAGTACAAATATAGTAAGTGAAAAAAAATTAAAATCAAAACCATCCAACAGAATCCAATTTGTGGAAAACAAACAGTAAGAAAAAAACATTAATCAAAGGAAGGCCACAACGAAGTACAAGATTCATGGAAATATATACAAGTAGCATAAGCTTTTTTTAGGTTTGATGTACAGATGTGTAGAGTGGATAACAAGTAGTCTCCTTTAAATTGCAATGACAAAATGTTGGTGATTCATGCGAAACATGTATGGAAGAGTGATGCAAATTCTAGTAACTAAATTATATCATTCAAGAACCCAGCACCAAATACAGGAACAAATCCAACAACAACAACAACAAAGCCTTATCCCACTAGGTGGGGTCGGCTACATGGATCATACGACGTCATTCCGCTCTCGTTGATCCATGTTCATGAAATTCGACATGGTTTTACGCTGGCTGTCGGAGCCTAACACAACCCTCCTCCTTTATCTGGGCTTGTGACCGGCTATAAAACATAGGCGGAGTTCACAGGAACAAATCCACGTCCAGAAAAAAAATAATTTATACCTTTTCTGCAAAGTTCAAACGAGACTGAAGGTAGAGGATGTATTTTTGAGCTTCCGGTGTGATGTCACCAAGACCTTCAATATTCATGTTGTCACAGAAAAACTCATGGTCAATGTTTTCAAGATCTCTGCTAGCATCATTGTTTCCAGTGAAATCAGACATTTCCAAAGGACCATCAGTCAACGTCTCATGAACATCATCTTCTAGAGCATTTGGTTTCTCGCTTTGGCTACTTTCCACAACAACATCCAAATTTCTTTCAAGGCAAAGCCTATATTCAGCATTGCGCAAAGTGTATCTGTGATACAAAATTACAAAGATAATTGCTGAGGTTCCAAAAAATTGTAAAGGTGGAAAGACATATAGTAACAGATCAAAACATTTAAAATACAGGAATCTGAAAGCATCATACATGCAAAGTTTTAGATGCTGAAAATAATGAGAATAAAAACCATTTCCTAGAGATGCTTTACTGGAAAATACAGAAGTTTTGGCAACTTTCCTGAGATGCTTATGTTTAATACAAATTGGACAGATAAGTACAACCAAATAACATATAAAATCTAGAAAACAGATGTTTCGAATTAAGAGATGTGATAAACTTATGGAATGTGTTATAACATAGTCAAGAAGTTTTGGTGTGTTTTGGCTGCACATGTAAGATATCAGCCTTCCTGAAAGCAAGATGTGATAAACCTATGGAATGTATTATAACATAGTCAAGATGTTTCAGCGCTTTTTTGCTGCACATGTAAGATATCAACCTTCCTGAAAGTTATCTTTACTTGCTCTCCTTAATCCTTATCCTGTGATCCCATGACTCAAGCATTCCATTCATGCATCAGACTAAATGATATTTGACATGAAATATTGCTCACTGAAGTGCTGGAAAGAAATGAAAACAAATCACATATAACAGAAGTCATATGACATTATCGAAAATATCATTCATTTTCATATGAGAGTTATGAGGAGCTATCTAGAATGCTTTTATTTTGAGGACGGAAACACTTATTTGGATATGGATATTGCTAAGACAGACACTTCCAGATGTGTCATGAGAGGAAATGCTAGGAATGTTCTAGTCATATTTTCATTATCAGCACAGAGTACTTGATCATGTGCTGATTAAGGGTTTGAATAGACCTATAACTGCTGTAGGCAGAAAAAAGATGCAGGGACGTATCATCTATATCAATGAACCCTGTCTTCCAAAAGTCAAATATGATGATTAACACCCTGGTTTAATCACCCTTTTCTTCCTCAAAGGTAAAAAAGAAAAGCCAAATACACCACTTTTTCTTTTTATCAAACAACTTCAGATTATAGATCTTATAACTTTCCTGCAATTGAGCAGCATTACTACAGAAAGCAATTTGCATCTTGATTACGCAACATACCCTGTCTTCATTGAGGACACCAGTAACTTGAAAAGTGGCTCCCATAAGGCTTCCACTAGAACATGAAACTGGTCCGATGGAAGTAGACCAAGCATGCCTGATATGGTCCTCTTCATTGCATCAACTGTATTAACAGGAACATCCTTTTGAATAAGGGTGACATCCAAAGGTTCTATCTCTTGTATCAGATTTAATAGAATGGACTTCTGAAACACAGAAATAGGTGCAAATTAAAGAAATATATAAGAATATACTTCAAAGAGGATATTGTAGTTAAGGAAAAATGTTCACAATAAGCATACAAGTGATATTCAAATAATATGGAAGACCATCAAGTAGAGTACACAAAGAAGGCAAATAAATTAAAACAGAAAATCAAGGTATAATGACATTTATGCTCTGAGACACAGTAGTCAATCTCGAACAATTTCAAGAGACCTTTTTATCTCACCTTTCCAAAACTATCTTTGTTCTATTGCTCAATTATCAAATGTTCCTTTTGAAAGACTGTGTCATGACAAATAAGCTAGGAACTCCTTTTTAACTGATATAATGTATTGATGGCATTCTATCTGTCAGCGCATAAAAAGGTATTTGCATAACTGGATTGTCATTTGTGAGGAAGTTAACCATTACAATATATAAGCTATATATTGGTTAAGTCATTTCAAATATCATAATCAAAGTTTTTATGAATACATGTTGAAAAATAGCATCATTTCTTCACAGCAAACATTCCAAGTTGCAAGTCAGATCAGAGTTTGAGAAGCTGAAAGCTAGCATCGGTGCAATTCCAATTTGAAGTTTAAATCCCCATATAATTCATTCAACAACAACAACAACAACAAAGCCTTATCCCACTAGGTGGGGTCGGCTACATGGATCATACGACGCCATTCGTTGATCCATGTTCATAAGATTCGACATGATTTTATGTTGGCTGTCGGGGCCTAACACAACCCTCCTCCTTTATCCGGGCTTGGGACCGGCTATAAAATATAGGCGGAGTTCCCCATATAATTCATTCGTTTTCCTGAATTTTCTTCCATAAATCTTTTCCCCTATGACCACGTTAACACTTGTAGCTTATTAATCATTAGTAACTAAATAACATCCGCAAGCTTCGTCAAATTAATTTGATAAATTCCTCGATTCTGCGGTTGGATTCCCGTCAGGGAGAACCGCTGGACCCCTTCGGTCAAGCCCAATGTTAATACCTTTACCAATAAATTCGCGTCCGCTGGAAGCCATAGAAGTACTCAAATAATCAATTTTTACTGAGCAATTCACGAATCCATCTTCATATTTCGATGATCACGAAGGTAAAGAGCAGTTCTTTGCCCCACTTAGAAAAAGGGATCGTTTGCAGTCATACTCAATCGAAACGGCAACAAAATCGAAGAATAACCCATCCTCATGAACAAATCCTCATCCTCCGGGAGCCATATAATTGAATTTCACCGAGAAATTCACGAATCCAGAGGCTGCTATGAGAATCCAGCTTTTTAAGATTTCGATTATCACAAAGGTAAAAATAGCAAAATTCAACCTTGGAACCCCGCGTCGAGCGCTTTTGACGTCCGCCCTCCGAATCGAGCCCATCGTAGAGGGAGCCGGAGGCGGCGGCGACCGCGATGAGGACCCGACGCTGGTGCTGCTTCGGAGTCACCTCCAACTGGCGATGCGCCGGCCGCTGCCCGGAAAGGGACGCCGGGGACGGACTCGGAAGGCGGGGTCTGGAGACGAGGACCGCTGCCCGAGGGAGGAAGGAGGCGGCGGTCGGCATGTGCCCCGCCGCCACCACGGCCTTCACCACCTCTCGGCACCAAATCGAAGCCCGAATCCGGACGCCGAAGCCGAAGCCCCCAACTCTTATCTCTTCGTGTCGTTTATTATTGCTATAATTTTTTTCCTCTATACATTTCTTCTTTTTTCCAACTCGGAGGGCTGCCCACGACACGACCGCACCACGCGATTCTTGTGGCACACGTGGCCCCGTTCAACACGGCCGTTTGGTGGTGTGCATGGAAATTGGATATAATAAATTTTATTTTTCTAATTTTTACAAATATTCATAGAAGAAAAGTTTTTTTTGCTCCTCATGACTAATTTTAATTTTTTTTACAAGTCTTCCTTTTCTGTTTTGTTTTGTTTTGCGTGGGTGCAATTTTTTTTATTTCGATTTTGGAAGGCTGGAAAGGACGGATTTTTCAATGTGTGATGTCAACTGGTGTCACTATTGTCCCTGTACTTGCGCGAGTTACGTTTTGTTTAGTATATTTGGGAAATTTAATTCGAATTTTCATTTTTAAGAGCTAAATTTTTTTGTGACCTGTTGAGGAAAAAAAGTTCAGAGACGTTGACAACAAATTATTCAAAATTAATGATGATTTTTTTTTATTTGTGTGAGAAGATGACATCATAAGTTGAAGGATTTGCAAACTCACATCTTAAGGACTAAATTACTATGGTTTAAAGTGATATTAAATAATAAAGTAATTAAAATATACGGACTATTAATAAATAAATCAATATACAAAATATAAGTCATTATCAACGGTTTTGATTTATATGGTGAATAAGATCTCACATTTAATCTTTTTTGTACACAAAAACTCTTGCTACGAGTTCCAAACATTCTCAATTAGAATTGAGATAATTGAATAAGAAATATGAATTAGCATATTAAATACACATAAACAAAATCTTAAGTTAAAATAATTTTAAAGTCTAAATATATCATGAATGAAACACTAAACACTAAGATGAAGAATACACCAACACGTTGGGAGGAAAAGAGTAAAGGAGGAACCTGCAAGATAGTAATGAAGCTTGGGCTCTACCATTTTCCCTTTTCACAATTCTACTTTTTTATTAGTGGATAATTTTGGCCTAATGCATTCTGGAATAACTTGCATCATATCGTCTTCGAGATTTTGACCCCTCCTCCTTCGACTCATCGTCGTCTGCTTCTCATGATCAGAATCCACCTCTTCTTCTTTTTCCTACTATTCCTCCAAATCTTAACCCGAGAAAGCCAAGCAACAAAATAATCCTACATAGTGAAAAGATCCAGCTATTCTCCACCTTTCATACTAATTTCTCTAACATATCTTCACCAATGAGGTGGTCATCACTGCTTCTAAAAACACTCAACATTTAAATTATCTGAAGTGATGTCTAATGGAACATTATGTGAATATCAACACACTAAAATGGATTTTGTCAAGGTTGAACTTGCTACATTATGGAATCTCATAACCCCACTCAAACTAATGGAAGTAGGTAACTTCTATACTTTGTTTATCTTCGATGACCTTGATAATTATCTTCATGTTCATCAATAGTTATATTTTAAAATTACCTAAGCTCATTTGTTCTTCTATCCCAGAATGACTAAATCACCTTTGCTCCATTGTTGATTCAATTACAAGGCCTCTAATTTAAGCATGACAACATGGACTCCAATATGGTTGAATTGCTTATACCTTTGGCACCCCATTGAAAATTGGAAAGCAATTGTGATTCATTTTTTACCTATGTGCATGATGTTTAGTAAAACTTATGCCTCTTAAATATTGCTCATCAACTCATGTTATTCTCGTATGAATGCTATATGCAATATATTCAAGGGGAGTGTGAAAATATATTTATCTATATTTGCTTTGCTTTCCTTGGCCCAATGTGTTTGTCATCATTAAAAAATGGAAGATTGTTGGACCTCGTACCATTCTCATAATTTTGATGATAACAAACACAAATTGGTCAACAAATATTACTAACGAGCTTGTCAAGTGATCTATATACAGAAAAGCAAGATCGATTGGACAAACGATCGAATAGAATAGAACCAGAAAAGCTATTAAATATGCAAGATCGATAGAAGGATACAAGTTGCCCTTTCCGCTCTTGTGAGCCTTTTATAGCGCGATGGCTGCACCATCGTTCGTCCCCGTTTATTCCGCGCGTTACGCTCACTAACATATTGGGTTACTTCCGTAACGTCCAGCGTCGTGTCATATTGGCCATCTGCCAATGTCGCATCTCGCGACATTCCGTGACATGTAACAGTCACTACTAACATCTCCCACTTGACCATTGCGGTCACAGTATCCAACACTCACACTGTTCGTGTACTGTTACAATATCGAACACTCCCACTCTTCGTGTAGTGTTTATCAGAGATGTAATTCCAAAATTCACTATTCGTGAGACTTCAACTTGACTCAATAATCTTCTAGTCTAATTAAACAAATGTTTAATATCAACTATGAAGTTCATTATTCATGAAACTTTCTTTCGATTCAAGTATTTTCGAATCTCATTAAACCAAAATGTCTAATGAATATTTCAATTAAACTCTCTATGCAAGAGAATCAATAAACAAATCACTTGTAGGCAAATAGATCAAT
Source organism: Pontederia crassipes (assembly GCA_030549335.1). Lineage (NCBI taxonomy): Eukaryota > Viridiplantae > Streptophyta > Magnoliopsida > Commelinales > Pontederiaceae > Pontederia > Pontederia crassipes. The sequence continues at coordinate 23,630,670 of CM060189.1, read as the reverse complement.
GTCATATCTTTTCTTTCCTCTATATCAAAATATAGTGTTCCTCGATCTCAATATGCTTTTTATTATAACTGTTTGTTCCAGTGTGCATCAAGTTTATAACTTCTTGATCATCACAATGTATTTAGTCCATTAACCATATTAATGCCAGTTACATAACAAAGCATGTTAGAACAACATTGATTGGATGATTGCTTTTATGTATTCCACTTCTTGTGGGTGTTCAACTGCACATTCATGTTTCTTGCAATCCTAAGAAACAAGTGCACCACCTAACATTAATATGTGACTTTGATGTGAATTTTCAGATGATAATATTCTTATCATAATTCACATTCAAAAGTTTACAGCCTCAAGTGCATTAGCTTATGTATGTCAATTTCAATTGTACTTTTGCCTTTAAATTTTTCATAATCCTCGTAGGACTTCTTAATTTTACCTTTCCAGGAATATATTAAAAATATATCGATCAGACTTACTAAATAAGTCAAAGAAAGCTTTGTACATAATATTGCATACATCAAGCTTCCATCTCTTGTGCATTTGATTTGATTTTATACTTTTCCATTCTTTCTGAGGACATTGACTTTTCATTAAGTCTTTTCCAAACACAAGTGATGTATATACTGAAATACTATTATGTATTTCAAATCTCAACAATATCTTCTTTAAATATTGTTAGTGACTCCAACTCAATGTTCTTGAGTTCTTATTCTGAGTCATTTGAATTTCAAGAACATAACTTATTTCGCATATGTTCATTTTTCTAAATTCTTTACTCAACATTTCATGTATTTTGTTGAGCCATGACATCATTTTCTAGTGAGCAAAATGTCATGTTCATGAACTAACATTATCACAAATTTGCTCTCACTATTCTGATGCACATATAATAATCCAATTTACTCAACAACAAAGTAAAATTGGATGCCCGTCATTAGAATTTTAATAACGTTATAATTTCTTGAGCCATATTATGATTTTTTTTATACCTTATTTTTCAAAAAGATTCTTTCTTATGAAATAATCAAGCAACCACATATTTATTTCCTCAATTCTTCATTGAGTGAGTTAATTCTATTGAAATAACTTCAAATTCATACATGTGAATCATCGCTAAGACCATCATTCTCGATACATACTTAGCTTCTAGAGAATAGGTTATAAAAAAAATCAATTCCGACTAACTACTATAATCCTCGACAATAATTATTTTGTGTGATTCAATAATACCAATAATTTAGGTACATTTTCCGAATGCCCATTTGCACCCTATGTACTTTGCCCGCTTCCGGCAAGTCACATAGCGTCCATTCACCGTCGAAAAATTGAGTCCCTTCTTTTTATGCTGGCCAGTCATGATTCCAGACTCCCAGAAGTCATCACTTCTGTGATAGGATCTGTACAATCCTCTTATAAACATCGCGGTGTAATACGAACATCTCGCACCCGTACAGATTTCATATGTGCGAGTTTCGTTCGGGGGGCCCTCTTGTTGTCGATTATACTTGTGGAAAGTATATGGGTTCCTCCACTTCCTCCAAAGATTTTTTTTTTAATTCTCTTCCACTATTGGACCTCTGTCCATATGTCTCTTCGAGAGTCAACTTTAATATCGCAAAGGATTATCACCCTTTTATTATTATTTCTGCACCTTTTCTTTTTCTGAAAGGTTGCATTACAACTCTTGCTTAGACATATCTATTTGTGGAAGAATCAATACCCTTTGGACACATACAATAACTTGCATGTCACAATCCTAAAGTACAGCTTATCCCAAATCTGACTTAGAACAACACATGCAATTTTACATCTCCTCTTCGAAGATGGCTCATCTCGAGCTTCTTGCCATACCAGTTTGTATGGCATTGATTTTGTGGACTATGTGAGAATTCTTTATATGTAACTCTCTCTCAAAAATTAAATTCCTTTTGAGAGCCATGAGTGGGATAACATACACATTATTACATTCATAAAAATTTCTTTCCACCACATTATTTTGTTGTGGTACATAGGAAATAACAATAGTATTCCTACATATTAAATGCAATAATCACCCATTCCCTAGAGATATTTTCTTCTCTATCTGTTCGTACTTTTTGAATTGGTTTTCCCAATTCCTTCTCCTATTCCATCTTACATCTCTTGTCCACACACAAAAAAAAAATGGCTTTTCTTTTCGAGAGATCCAATTTTTCTTTCCAAGAGATCTTAAATTTGACAAAAGGAGAATTCATTAATGAATGTTATGAACTATTCCGTCTTCTTACGTGTAACCACACTCACTGAACTATAAATGTCTGAATGAATCACTTAACAATTATTTTGGCAATCAAACAATATTCCAATGCAATGCTTTTGCACTTGTATGTTGCATAGGTCAAATAACATTCCAGTGCAATATTCTTGCACCCAATATGTTAAGCGTCAGCTTCATTCTCATAATTTGTCAAATTCTAATTTTTTGAGTGTGTGATCTTTTAACAAAGATAACAACAATACACATAATATTTAGACGACGCATTCATTAATTATTCATATCACGGAAAGACAAAATAGATCATCTTTAGAAATAAAATTTTGCATAACCAATCTTTTTGTTCTTTCCAACAGATACACATCTAAAATAGAAATCGACTTTAAATAATTTTCTTCCGAAGAACAAGTCTAGAGGTGGGATTCCGGCTTATCATTGAGTGTACAACTTACTGATTGTCACTCACATTCCGCCTATGAATTTTAACACTATCAGTGCTCGGATAAGTATTATTCCCCATATATCCTCTGTCCTACTTCTTCATTTCATTAAAGTCGACATATTATTCTTTGACCTTTATAATTTCCGTCGTTGTAATACTTTTGACGACTATAGCGAACTTGGACTTTTTGGAGCTCCTTTATTCCAGTATCATATACCGAATCAAACTTTTCACCTCATAATAATTTGCCTTTATGTGGCCAAATATCTCATAAGAATGGTATGCTCCATATTGCCCATTGTTAATTGCTTTTCAATAAGGTCAATATGTTTCTAATATGTATCGCTATGGACTTATTTCGCTTCCTGAACTTTTTCAGCTTTGAAGACAATCCATATAATTTTAGCCAAATCAAATTCCATGACTAATGAGCTAGCATTTCTATGACCGACTTAACAATTTCATTAAGTCACCAAGTTGTGGCAGCCTTATCACATAATAGTGATCAAAATAAACTATTCAAGATTCTCTCCCGAAATATTTTTAGTATGTCTATACTTATATGGTTAAGTACTTAACCATTGTTGACAATCCCTTGTATATGATCTATATTATCAAATTCCTTCATCTTACAAATATCATATTGTTGAGAAGGAGTTGTACATTCTTGTTTCAAATTGTACATTCCTTGATAATTCTAATAGATCATACATTATCTTATAAGTTTCTTTATCCTAATAAGATTATTTTGTCATTCCACTCCCACTTTCCTTTTACTTTCAATGGCCTACTATTCGGTGGCATCTTCCAAAAGCTCGGACTTGAGGAAATTATTGACGTCATTTTGATTGTCACTTAATAGTTCATACCTAATTTTTCAGCTCCACATTCTTTTTTTTTAGTATCACACCGATACTCTTATATGCCTAGCTCCGAAAACTAAGATTAAATGAGTTTTGTAATTTGCACAAATTTTTTTTAAGTAATATCTACTTAAAATATTGTGTAGAGTTAAACTCTAAGTTAACTTACTAACAGATATCACAAACAGAAAAATATAAGCAATTAGAAATAAACAAATAGATAAATGCACATAACATTCGATGTAGCAAAAATTTTATTATTTTAAAACAAAGCTAATAATAAAGATGATTATTATAACTTCAGGATATAATTTTTTTAAACTACCATGCAAATAAGTATTCTCAAAATATAATTTTAATGCTTCCCAGGATAATAGACAAGTTAAAGTTTAAAATACAAAGTATATATATATATATATATTATCCTAAACAACTTCAGTTTAGCAAATGAAAATGTTAACCTAGCATAATCTTGGATACGTTAATATTAAAAAAATAATCCAAAATATCCAAAAAATATTTTTAAGGTAAGATATTAATAGTTCTAAACTACTGGACGCTCCTAATGATATGTAGAATATTTCTATACTATTTAGGGCACAAAAATTCAAATGAAACAAGGAAATTTTTTTTTATTGGTAGCCGACTAAACATTAAATTTAAAATTCACTTAAGTAGATATATTTTACTCTTTCTAATTAGATGGTAAAAAAGGAAAGCAACGTATTATTACTAACATTTTTTAAAGAAATAGTCAATTACCCCAAATATTTAATTTCTAATTAAATGGGTGTCAGATTATTTTAGGAACAAGGATTCAGAATAATTTCCAGAATAAGGATTCATGATAATTTCAAAAAAAAATTCTCATGAGATGAAGTAGCTACATAACATTATGAATTAATTCTATTATTATCGTGCAGGGATGATTAAAAAAATGATAGATATCAGTTCTAAATCATATTTGTTATTTAGATAAGAAATCTGTAACATCTCCTTAATGCAATAATTAATATGTTAACAACTATGACATTACGGTTTAAAATGTCTCCAAACAGAATTAAAAATCTGTATCCTTTTTAATATTATATTCTTGATTAATCCTAATAATTATACTATAACGTTTTAAATGGCCAATAATGGAAGACGCGTACCTTTCTCACTGTTCATCTTCTCCATTACAACGTACCTGAAAAAATGATCAAAGAAACGTCTGACCTTGTTGCCGAGCGTTATGGAATGGAAGACGGTGGGACGCTGGTTCCTGTTGCCAATGCTTCGAATTCCAGTCAACGTCCGGCGGCTTCGTGTTCCCGCCCACCTCCGTCGGATCCGTCAATGCCGCCTGCAAGTCGAGGAGCAGCAGGACGCAGGGACTACTCCACCTTCACCGCAGGGGACAGGAAGACCACCACCGCAGGTGACGACGAAGGAGAATCGACGCAGGCGTTCACATTTGCAGTGGCCGCCGGAGCTGTCGGCAGCGGTCCAAGAGGCAAGGGCCGCTTGGTCGCCTCAGTCTTGCTTGATCTGAACAGAGGACGACGCGAAAGCATGACCGGCGGCCGCTGGTTGATCCACTCGGTGCGTGAACACGTATGATGACACGAAAAACGACATGCACGAGCTCCCCTTCGCGAGATCAGACTCCAGGCGCTCCGCTGACGACTGGCAGCTAGGAGCGAGGCGTCGCTTGAAGGGATTTCGCGGCAAACAGCTCGTGCACAGGGGCCTCAGCGGTGATCGCCGGAGAAAAGGAGAGCAGCAACGAACGAAGGTCGCCGGTCGGTGGCTCTAATACCAATGTAGTAACAAAATAAAACAACGAGAATGATTTGGGGACTTCCGACAAGTTGTCCTTTCCGCTCTTGTGAGTCTTTTATAACGCAATGGCTGCACCTTCGTTCGTCCTCGTTTATTTCGCGCGTTACGCCAGCTGACATATCGGGTTACTTCCGTAACGTCTAGCGTCGTGTCATAATGGTCATCTGCCAACGTCGCATCTCGCGACATTCCGTGACCTGTAACGGTCACTACTAACAAAGATCAATCGGCCGAACAGACGATCGAAGCAAACAGAAGTGTTGAAAACTTTTAAGTCATAAGATTGGCTGAACGGTCGATCAACCGAATACAAGACCGAAGTAAACAGAAGTCACCAACACATTGAAGTCATAAGATCGGTCGACCGAAGGTAATACCGAACTGAACAGAACACATAGACATTGAAAAAAATTAATGACCGGTCAAGTGACTGGTCAACCAGATGCACGTTTGACATGAACAGATGGTTGAAGAAGATGAAAACAAGGAATCGGTTATAGGATCGGTCGAACTGATCAAATGATCGAAATAAAAAGTGAGATCAAATACAGTGAAAAATCTATAAAAGTGAGATTAAAAATGATATTTTATAATTATTAAATTAATTTAACAGAATTTTGGAATGAATTAAAGTGCCAAATCCTATTAAATGTAGAGATTAAACTGTTTAACTTTATAGCTTAGGATTAGTTGCACAAAAAGTTATGCTTCATGGTGCTGTTTGGTTTACTGGTATAAGACTTTATACTCACTTATTCTGTCAAACATAGCACTAATCCATAAAAAAGAACAAAGGGTAAAACTGCCATTATGAAAATAGTTAAACCTGTGATTAGTGTCTTTTTTAGAGATAACTTATTCCATTAAAATGTTAGAACAAGCTATTCTGGACTCAAACTCCCAAAAAAAATTATCCTATTAGATTAAGTGCTCTTATTCTCATAATAACTATCCTTAAACTAAACAGTAAAAAAAGTACCCTAACATTTCTTACTGCGGTGCAAGGCAATTGCTATAATATTCCTAGTTACGAAAGAGGAACGAAATCAGTGGCGGTATTAAATCTGTTAAGAGAATGAAATTTTCATTTTTTTCTAAGCTTAATTAGGGATTTTATTTTACAGATGATATTGAGAGAGCATTATGCAGAATTGAGTGATGGATCATAGCATACTTCCAGTTCTCGCCCACAACTTTTATTTATTTATTTTTTTTATCTTTTTTGCGTACGAAAGATCTCACTTGCTTAATACATACGAAAAGTACAAATAAAAATACCTTCAATAATATTTATAATAATTTGAAGAGTTTTGAATGAAATGAAAGATTTGCTTAGGCATTATATTGTATAAGTTTTTGGAGTAAATCAAAACTTATTAATTTTTAAGATAAGTTACACCAAAAATAAGTAATAAATTTTTGTATGCTTTTAGTTATTATAATTTTAAATTAATACATTTGCCTACACTTTATATTGTATAATATCGGCCTTCCCTAAGAAAATTTTCGCGTGCAAGATCATTCTTGCAAAAATTCGGTTCGTATTTTTCACAAATCTGTGGGCTGTTTTAATTACGTGCATGGAGTTTAATTAGACGTATGTAGACACAATTGCGATTATTAGAATTTTGGTTCCTGATGTCCTGCTTTTTTTTTGTTTCTTATTAATAACAGACGTAACTTGTTAAATCGAATAAAAATTAACAATCTCAGTTCTTTGTATAGGCATTGCAATATCTTCAAACAAATTGATAGCATAATTTTTGAGATAGGAACATTATAAGTAAACAATTTTTAAGAATAAATTTTATATATTCTCCACTCAAGTATAATCTAATTACATTTCATCCTTTAAACCTTAGTATTGCAAACCTAATTACCTCTGCTCAACTTTTGCAATCACCCCCCGAATGCAATGAAAATAATCAAATAGGAGATCTCTTTGGGATTTTATTTTCTAATTTTTAAGGATTGGTTCGTTTATAACCTAATATTCAATATATATATAATTCATTTCATATATTGAAAATATTTATTATATTTCAAATTAATTATGATTAAGTTAATAATCATACGGAAATAAATAATATTGTGCGCATTGAGCAAAAATCTCGGCTATCATGGCCGAGTATACAAGACGAAAGAGAGAGAGAATACGAAACGAACACAACATTCTTTTTAGCCGAAGAACTAATAGAGTCAGAACTATCAGTTATGTTTCTACAAATATATAAAGAGAACGCAACGTACCTTTTTATATACCAAACGAAATACTACAACTCGAAAATACATACAAAAGTATATAATCACCTTTTACGTACATTACACACCACTCTAATCACATGACAAACATACGAGGAATTAAGCAGCAAGAGACACAGCTGATAGATATCGATCGATGAGTGGGGAAATGGATGCACGGATAGATAGATTATGTGGATGCATGATGGAAAGAAATGCAGATTAAATAGATGGATGGGTTAAGGGCACTTGGGCCTCTTCCTCTTGCCCTCGCCGGTGGTCTTGTCCCTGTAGCAGGGGCACTCGTCCTTGTTGCCGTACGTCCCCGACGGCACGCAGTTGCAGTCGGCGCAGCAGATCCCGCAGTACTTGAGGCACCGGTCCTGCACGCTGGCCTTGGAGCACCTCACCTTGCACTTGGAGTCGCAGAAAGCTAAACAAGCACGAAATCGAAACGCGCAGGCATAATTAATGAAGAAGGAAAAGAATGAACACAGCAAAGATATATATAAAACATAAAGTCTTAATTAAACACCTAACTAAATTTTCAATGCAAGTTGCCAACGACACTGCCTACCTGATCCTGCCATGGTGACCTCCGGGAAGGAGGAGGTGAAGATGGCGAGGAGGAGGAGCACAAGAAGGGCATGGTGGAGCTTCATCAACATAGATCAATCAAATCAAACACTGTGATGTGTCACTGGTGATCTTGCTCTTGCTACCTATAACACACACAAGCGAGCAGAGAGGAGAGAGGAGAGGGAGAGAGGAGAGAGGAGGTGGACGGGGAGGATTGGGATCATGGCAAGGGATTTTATATAGGAAGGAGATGGGATCGAGGGGACTAGAACTTGCATGGGGTGGGTGTTGGAGGGGGAGGTGGGACGTGGGCTGTTGCATGCGTTAGGTGAGGAGTGTGCTGGCATCCATTCGCTCTTGGAGTGCATGCCAGTGCCGTCATTACGTTTCGAGCTTAAATAAGTTCTTTTACATATTGTGCTTGGATAATAAAATTATTAAGTGTGTAGTGATATATTCAGAGGTTTCATCAAAGATGATCACAGCTTTATATTTGAGAGTTTTCAAGTATACCTGATTACTTTGCTTTGGGCTCAAGCTAGCCTGTCTCAGTTAACTATATATATAAAGGCTCTCTCTCTCTCTGCGCGCAAGTGGGCGGATGGATTTTGTATGCATATCTTTTTTTTTTTTTTTTTGTATGCATATCTCGATCGCGCGTGTACGCGGTTTCTTCTCGTGGGGAGATCCGATGGGGAGTTGGTAATACCGAGAAGCAGGGAGCATATATTAAAAAGAGAGCAGATGTAGTGATGATGAGTTGGCTTTCAGACCCCGAGATGAGTCACTACTTGACGACTTAATTGGAATTGGTCAGAAAGTGGTGGAGGCTCGTCCAGAGAACCTACCTAGGGAAACCAAAGGACCCTGGAAACTTCGAGCTGTTATATGTGCCTATATGCATATGAATTTACACACACATAGATATATATACACTATTATGTAATGGGTTTAATGTAATCTACTATAATTAACTACTTATTTAACTGTATATTATATTAAGGAAGGTAAGTAGACGAATCAATCGGTTCAAATTAAATTGAGCCGGATGATGAAATTGTTTCTTTCTTATTTATTTTTTTGTTTAATATAAATATATTATCTAATATTTACTTTAAAGCATAAAATAAATTTTTTATTATTTAAATATTATTTTGTAGACTTAAAATATTTCATTTTTAACATTTTAAAATTTTTATATAATCTGAAAAATAATTGTAAAATAATAAAATTAGGATCTTCAAATTGAGTCAAGCACTACAAGAAAATAAGCTATTACAGACGGTCCGAACCGTCTGTAAATTGGCCAGAATCGTCAGAAATGACGTTTCCCGACGGTTCTTTCGACGGATAGCGTCCGTGCGAAAACGTGGCGTCCAAACTATTTGCAACGGTTATTTCTGAACCGTCGATATCTTCGATGGTCCAACTGGCGGACGTGGCCGTCGAACGTTAAGTATCGACAGCTAGAACCCTCGATATTATCGGATCGGAGACTGGAAGGGCGGAGAGAGCACAGAGGGCGGGATCGGAGACTACCTACGCTGGAGATTGTAGACGCGGCGGATGAGAGCTTCAAGCGGCGGACGACAGCTTCCGGCGGCGGACGACAGCTTCAGTCGGTGATGGAAGGCAATGCAGGTGCTGGAGGTCGCCGCCGGACGAAAGACGCGCGAGCGTTCGACTATATACAGTGGGGAGAAGAGAGGGATCAAAACAGAGAAAGTGACAGTGGGGTCGGATATTTATATAGCCAGTTTTCGATGATTGTAACCGTCGAAAAGTAGGTAAATATAATAGAATATTAATTCAAATTAAGACGGTCAAATCCGCTGGACGGACCGTCGAAACAATCGACGATTCTCCAAACCCTCGAAACTTTCGACGGTTTTGGCCATCGAAATATATAATAATATATGTCAACTGAAGAGAATTATAAATTTCCATTTTCGACAATCAACACCGTCGAAAATAATTAAAGTAGAATATTTTAATTAATTAAAATTAGTTGAAATTCCGACGGGTCTGATCGCTGAAATATCGACGGTCCGTGAAACGTCGCAACTTTTGATGGTCGGAACCGTCGAAAAATAAAATAATAATACCCGACCAATGTTAAAATATTTCGACGGCTAAGACTGTTGAAAGTTTCGACGGATAGATGAACCGTCGAAACTTTCGACTGTCTGAACCGTCGAAAAACCAGTATGGAAACCGATCGGCCGGTTTTAACATCATCGACGGTTACGATCATCGAAATTTTCGACGAAAAGTTTCGACGAATTCTGATCCGTCGAAAGTTTAGACAGCTAGACCCGTCGAAAAATATCCGACGATAATTTCGACGGTTTATTCGATCCGTCGAAAAATCTGTCGGTGTTTCAGATGGATTTCTGCTCATCGAAAACAAACCGTCTGAAATCAGGCTTTTTCATGTAGTGAAAGTTGAAAATATACTCGATCTAACTAATGGTCCGATCGAATTTAATCCAATTTGACCTGATCCAAATTGATTTCAAACAAAACAAATATGAGTCGACCCAATTCAATCCAGTGAACAACTCTTAAATTTGACTTAGTAGTTAATGCATTAGGTAAAGAAAATAATCAAGGAACAAGAGTTACTTCTCAAAAACAAGGAATAGGATCTATAAATCCGTGAAGTTCATAACTAAAATTTAAAAACCCAAAACAAAGAAGGCGTCAATTTAAGCCAATTATTATTTTTTTTGTTAACAGATAATTTGGACTTGTTACTGAACTAACAAACATAAACTTCAATCTACTAACATATTCTATTATACTGTGGTATACACAATTTGAAAGTTTATAGGCTATCTCTGCATCCTATATAGTTTAGAGATTAGTAGTTGAGAATTTAGTCCTAGTATACCCTTCGTTATCTTAAAAAAATGATATTTTAATATCATATTCTATATATTTTAGTATTTCATTTCTCTGTCTTATCAACATAAATTAATTTTTTATTTCAATTATTTTTTTTGCTTTTTATGATTAAAGCGACATTTAAAAAAATTATTAGGAAACAAATAATAAACATAGTTATTATATATGCACAAAAATAAAAAAACTACACATATAGTAATTTAATATCTATATTCGTATCTATTTATGTCTTCTTATAGTTATTAATTAATATAATCGTTATCTTTTTTTTATCAAAATTGTCTATACGATTCGATCCATCTAAACAAAGCCTAAGATTGCAAATTGAAGCACCTGACTACCAGTAGCAACAGTGACCTTGCATTCATAACCAGCTGCCCCGTTGCCAACTACAACTAATTGAGTACACTTGGGATATCCACTCGCCATTTTTACTTGTGCTTCAACTTTCCTCAAAGTTCAAGCTATACAGCAAGTTGAGGAGCTTCGGGCAAACAACTAGACATGCCTTTTGTCCTTCTAGACGATCGAAGACATATGTATCCTTCATGCGTAAAACAACTTCCCAACTGGCTAGACATATTGCACTGTTTTACATCAACATTGCTTGGCAGTGACATAAAGCTCCAGTATTTTAGTTAGCTTTTGTTGCATTCGGCTTATCTCTCTCTTTTTATCTACATTCATTATAAAAAAAATCACGAATTTTCAACGGACAATTATCATTCACAATTTTCGACGACATTCACGACGAAAAAAAAATTCTTTTCAAAATATCGATAGTAAATTTATCAACAATCATAACCGTCGAAATTATCGACGGATTTTCTATCCGCGACTATTCCGACGGACTGGGCAATCACTAATTAAATTAATAATAAAATTATATATCATGTAATATAAACATATATTTAATATTTTATTATTAATATTTTTGAAGATCCTATCCTTCAGAATTATCGACGTAGTTCCAAGGGATTGAGTCGTCGATAAGTAAATTAATAATAAAATTATGCATAAGTAGTTCACAAAAATATAAGAAAACATTTTGCAGAAATAGTTTCAAAATATACTACAAAAAAAGTTTCAAAATACACAGCTCACAAAAATAATTTTGACAAATAGTTAGAAAAGTTGATACCAAAAAGTTCTAATCCCTAGCGGCCTATTTGGCAACCGGAACCAAGCGTCCGATTCCTTCTGGTTCCAATTAGTTCCGTTAAACGATGTGACGTTTGACAAAATCGAAAATAAAATCGAATTTTGAAAAAAGGAGTCACGCCTTTCCCGGTCCACCGTTCCGGTGGAACAAGGTATTGTACAAGTTTTGCTTTTTCTTTTTTTGAAGTTGATGTTAGTTTTTTTCAATTTATTCAATTTTTTCTTTTTATTTTTTATCTCACACACATGTAACTTATAAAATAATGTATTTATTAAATATAAATTATTGTTTATAACATATTAATATAATATTATTTATTACTTGTTATTTCATTAAAAAATTAATATTTTACTACATATAATTTATTAAAAAATTGATGTTTTATATTTTAACAAAATTGTTTTGAAAAATTTAAATTTGTTACTTTTGTTTTTATTTATTAATAATATTTTATTTTATATTTATAATATTAATTTTTATTTCAAAACCTACTAAAAATTAATCCATCACATCTATTTTTTCCTATCACATTAACTACCTTATTTATCATTAACTAATTCCACTACATCCAAACAAAACTAAAACTACAAGAACTTGGTAGAACTCCAGTTCCCGTTACCAAATGACCTCGGGGTCGTTTGGCAACGGGAACTGAAGTTTTACCAAGTTTTTATGAATAGTTTGAGTTGACAAATTAGTCCGAGGTGGAGTGGAATTTGATGAGGAGGAATAACACAGTTGATGTCATATGAAAAAGTAGATGTGATTGATTAATTTTTTGTGGTTTTGAAATAAAAATTTATATTACAAATATAAAATAAAATAGTGTTAATAAATAAAAACAAAAGTAAAAATTAAAAATTTTGTTTAAAACAATTGTTAAAAATATATTATTTAAATATAAAAATTTGGGATTTTAATAAATTGTTTGTAGTAAAATATTAAAAAAATTAATGAAATAATAAGTAAGAAACAATAATATATAAATATGTTATAATAAATAATAAATAAATTATTTTATAAGATATATGTGTGGGAGAGAGAAAATAAAGAAAGGAAAAAAGAATAAAAGAAATTGAAAAAAAATGTCAACGCGCCAGGTAAAAAAAAAAGATGTCGGCTGCTCCTGGTTCCAACAACAACAAAGTCTTATCCCACTAGGTGGGGTCGGCTACATGGATCATACGACTTGATCCATGTTCATAAGATTCGACAGAATTTTACGCTGACTGTCGGAGCCTAACACAATCCTCCTCCTTTATTCGAGCTTAGGACCGACTATAACACACAAGATTGGATACAAGTTAGAATATTTTTATATACTCCTCAAACATTAACCATGACAATATGAGAATCGGCACTGATACGAAAATTTATTAAGACGAAGTAAAATGAAGCAGCCCTACAACTCCTTAATTAGCAAAACTAACTATGCATCATTACCTGTCAACGAAGCTAGTTGATGTAGACATTATGTAGCCGTATGTGTAACTGAAATTGTACAATGGCATGCAACTGTCATAGAGAACAAGCTTCTTCGTTTAGTTACATCAACAGATGCCACATTCATAAGCAAACACATGAAGAAAAGGGAAGAAGACAACATAATATTGATTATATCATATATACCTGTCTGATAGAAAAAGAAATCTAAGGTTGAAAGGATCTTTTAGCGCGTGAGTGAGCAGGATGCGCTCAGCTTGTATCATACTGGATTCTCCCCTTCCAAGGCAAAAAAAAAAGTCATGTGACCCCTATTTTTGAAACCAGGTTTAGCCTCCTGCTCCAATCAAATATCACATCATTTGACGGAATCGATTGGAACCCGACGAAATCAACGCCTGGTTCTAGTTATCAGACAGGCCCAAAGAGATAATGACATAATCATAAACGTGTATTGCAACGACTCAAAATCCAGCCTAAAAGTTTTGGGCATTTAGGAAAATTTTGTCATTAGCTCGTTCGTCATACATCATCTAATAGCAGAAGACTTGACAATTTAAAAAAAATCATAATGAATAAAACTTTCTATTAATCATATCATAATTAATACTTTAGGAAAACATTAAATGCCTAAACATTTATTACATCATTAGCCTCATTGTTCATCTAGAACTATAGAACTTATTTAATCCTAAGTATTTGTAACACTTCGTCATGAACTTGAGCTGTCATTCATCAATTAACCTTAATCACCTGCACGGATCGAGTGCAAAATTTTTCAGTTAAAGTATATAACTGTCATGCATACCATGCTATCTTATCACATGATACTATATGTGATGCATCATTATCATAATAACAATCACATAAATATGCATGTCATGAACTATATTATGAACCTTACATGACATTACATTCCTTCTTTATAAAATATTCATGAAATATAAACATAATGTCATACATGCTTAGCTTTAGATCCATCATTTGAAAGTATCATATAATAGAAACGTCCATTCATAACATTCATAACATACATGACATAATATATCATTTCATTTCACTTTCATTATCATGTACATTTTAGAAGTTTATTCATAACTCCTTAATCCTTACTTATTATCATTTTTCACACTTTACATCTCGTCATGATTGCTTTTATAATCCTTTGAATTTTCTTTCATTCTTTTTTTTCCTTTGTTATGTGTTCCATCATGTGTCAATCATCCTTCATCCTTATCATATAATATCAATTTGACTTTCATATTTCATATCATGTCATATTTATGAACACATATCATAATAACGAGGGACTTTATTCCTACTCATCTTCAGGAATACACACACTTTATGTAAGAAACATTATTCCTTGAAAAGTACATACAACTTTACTTCTCAGGCATAGATTCCCTTGAAGCACATACATAAGTGTAGACTTTTCATCTTACTTCATCATCATCATATTAATATTCTTTATTTATTATAAGGCACTTTAAAGTTAAACTTCACTTTCATTCTTACTTAGAAGTTAAACTTCAATTTCATTCTTACTTTATCTTATAACATCTTTGATCTTAACATAGTTAGAGAGTCATATCAAATCATCACATTGTCTAGTTAGGCCACATTTTTTAAAACACGTACATTATAATAGTGAAGAACTTTATTCCAAGAAATACGCACACTATAATAGTGAGGGACTTTATTTCAAAGAATACACACATTATAATAGTGATGGACTTTGTTCTATGGAATATGCACACTTTTTAATGAGAGATTTTGTTCCTTGAGAAGCACATATACAAATGTAAGATTTTACTTCACAGACTTATGTTCCCTTAAAGTATATATATAAATGCAGGACTTTGCTTCTCAATATTGATGAATGATAAAATATTCTTCAACTTTATGTACATTATGCTTTGCAATACATTAATCATTCTTTAAATTTTAGCCTAATTACGACTGAGCATGCATTACGTATATTTATGTGTCATATACAATCAATATATATCAATACATAACCTATATATATATAATAAAATATGTTTAAAACGTCATAAAAATCATTTTCCAAGGTCATACTCGTGCTTAGAAATGTCATAGTCGTATCCAGCATTGTCATGGCCGTGTCTGGTACTATCATGACCGTGCCCATCTTTGTCATGGTCATGCTAGCCTCACCATTTTCCAGCCTTAACCAAATTTCAACGATCGCTCTCGCTTACGGTCATGATCAAGTTCGTCACGATTTGTTTGGCCTGCCAGGGACTTTTTAATCCCTCGCCTTCATCCACTCGGTCACGACCATTCTTGGGATTAGTACGGCCATGTCAGCGTCTTGAAATATCGATTTTCAATTCGAAAATTTTGACTTTTGAGATCAAAACTTCAGTAAAAATAATCTAAAACATTACAAAAGATTGCAGGCATGATCTCTAAGCATAGAAGAACCATATAACATATTAAAGCATTCGATTTTCCTTCATCATAAAGATTTAAGACTTTTTCTCATAAATCATACAACTACCAAAATCTTTTTTCTGCATAGTATTATGTCAGAAAACACTAAAATATTAATAATTTAATTTTAATTTTCACATAAAGATAACACGAATATTTAACATGTGAATAAATTTCAAATTCTAATTCATCACTTTTAATTTATGATATTATATATATATATATCAATTTGAAAATGTTATGAATAAATATATGACGATTCAATCACTCATTTGTATATGTAGTATTTATGAATAAATATTATTTCAAGCATTTGTGAATTAAAAAGCCTTTTCTTCGCGAGATAGGATGGATGTTACGACTCCTTATCCAATCGATTTTCAATCATTCGATGTCCGCACAGCTCGTAATAAGGCGTGCATGCATAACATTATATACACGCCCGTAGCAAACTGTGAATTAGTCCACTCTACAAGGGTCGTTACTCGTTAGAACACTATATGGATTAATTCAATCATATTAAAACTAAAATTGATTGAAAATAATTTCTAAAGATATATTAGATCATGTAATAATGATAACTTAGTTGTAACTATAGTCAACCTAATTTGTTTCGTCTGTCATAAGCTTATGTTTCTTAAATATAATAAACATTATTTTTTTCACCATACATTTTATTTTATAGATGCAACTAATATAAATGATCATTTATTTGTGCTACCTTGTTGTCTATTACGCACGTTTACTTTATCTTAATTTTTTCTATTTTTTCTCTCACCTTATAAAATAATATAGGTAAACATGAACTAAAAGATTTTTGAGCATGTTCTTTTTAAAGATTTCCTATATTATATTTCATTTTTCAATAATTATATATTTCATATTCTTAATTGTCCTATTGGTCTCCTTTAGATTCTGTATATATCATGTATAAATATCGATATATCTGATAACAATAAAAATATTTATTAAATGTAAATAATTTATTTCTTTTGTCTAAGAATATGATTCTTTTATATATATATATATATATATATATATGATAAAATAAAAGTGTTTCCTAACTTGTTCCCTATCTTTTTCAATTTCGGTAAATTATTTGAGAAATTTAATCATAAACGATTGAATGAAAATTTAATAGTATAAAAGATAAAGAACATGATGAATTAAGGACACCAATATTATATATATATATATATATATATTTGTTTTAGAAATTTTATTATTTTCTAAAGAAAACAATAATAACTGTAATCTGCCTTATAATAACTGGTCAATCTTATTATTATTTTTATATGTGGTCAAATGCCGGTTACGAATACCGTTCTAAGAACTACATATAATAACTGTAATCTGCCTTATAAATACCTAAACATGCCGCGGCAATCCTTCGGTACCTTCATCTGATCAGATGCATTTAGCATGCATATGTTATTTTATTGTGAAATTCTGATCATTTGATGTTGGAATTAGAGCAAGATATGATGACTGTCAGTAATGGCTAGAAAAAAAAAAGAGGTCTTGCTTTAATTCCGGTATCAAAAGATTTGGATTTTACAATTGAAGAGAATAATTTTAGTCCCGATTTATATGGCAATATCTTGTAACATTTTTCTTAATATTCCTGTTTTTTCGCCAATTTCCTGAACATTCGACACCAGTCCTTTTTTTGTCAAGTTTAATGCAATAAACTTGTTGCTATTTTATTAACAGAAATGTTGGAACTTTTACCATAGTGCAACTGAACTTATTGCAATTCAATTACATAAATTCTAAACCTCGTGTGTGTTATGTATTGTTGTTTATATTGCATCATCCACGCCATTGGCAAAATAATCAGTAGAAAAAAAATAAGTTGAGAAGAAGAAAGACCTGAATGTTATCAAAATTAACATGGATTTGTACAGTGAATATTTATCAGTAAAAGTCATCAAAGTTAACAGTTACTCTGATTTCCGGAGACAGATATCAGTTTACAGGTGTTAACATGTATACAGCATTTGTACTTTGATAAGATAATTTATGCATCATGTACGTAGAGAATAATTAACAGATAATTTCATTCTATGGTCATGAGGTACCCGTTTAAGATAGGAGGCATTGGAGCCGGATTCAATATGAGAAAATGTCTACAGGCACACTGGTACAATAATCAGAGCTGCCGTTCGATCTGGAGTCACCTGCTTGGCGACGTGGATCCAGATATATCACTATGACAGTGATGTCGTCGTGAAAGTGCCGCCTAATTCCCTTTTCAATACGTTTCAAATCATCATACCGCATTTCCCTTTTCCTTGCGGCCTCACTCAGGGCTGCTCTGACCAATCTCTTTGCTATTCCCTGCATATCATTATGAATAGAATATTTTAGAAGATAACTAACGAGAGTGGATTGTAAGTTGCGAATCAGTACACCTTGAATGAAACTTACTGCTCTAGGGTTCTTGGACACTATCTCTACTGCAACCTCATCGGTTAACTGCTCCCAGAGTCCATCGGATGCAAATATCAAAAACATGTCATTTGGCTTAAGTTTACGGATCTGTATTGCTGGCTCTGCGGTCATGACTGGTCGCTTTAGTCGAACAGGAGAGACAAACTTCTGAAACAAAGGATCTCCACTGAAATCAGGTTTCTTCAGGTAGACATCACCAATGGACCTTGACACCTACATATCAGAAGCCACTTAGTTGGCAACCATCATAATATGAACAGTAAAAGTTCAGTCTAAAATCAACAAGCAGATTTTGTATTACAACAACAACAACAATAACAACAACAACAACAAAGTCTTATCCCACTAGGTGAGGTCGGCTATATAGATCATACAACGCCTCGTTGATCCATGTTCATGAGATTCGACAGGATTTTACGCTGGCTGTCGGGGCCTAACACAACCCTCCTCTTTTATCCGGATATTACAGAGATTTTGTAATACAGCCTTTATCCATGTTCATGAGATTTTGTATTACAGACAATATAAAATATGAGAGTAGCTTTCTCGTGGAATATCTGGTCTAAGTTCATGTATGCATTGTGAAGCAAATATGCCTCTAGGACCGCAAAGAAGATAAACTTGACCAAATATCTTCCTCCTTCCATATGGCATAAAATACAAGTTGGGGAAATGCACTTGGAATATAATAACCTGATGCTAGCATATTTATATAACTCCGCCTATGTTTTATAGCCGATCCCAAGCCCGGATAAAGGAGGAGGGTTGTGTTAGGCTCCGACAGCCAGCGTAAAACCCTGTCGAATCTCATGAACATAGATCAACGAATATATTGAGCAGAATGGTGTCGTATGATCCATGTAGCCTACCCCACCTAGTGGGATAAGGCGTTGTTGTTGTTGTTGTTGTTAGCATATTTATATCCTTATTCAAATGCTACATGGTATAATATGTCTTTATGTCAATTTGATAGGCGTCCTAAAGTTGATTGAAACAGAAAATTCCATCCATTTAAAGTCCTAAATGAAGTGTTGCATATTGTTATGTCATGGAAATCAATTGAAGTTCTGAGATGGTTAAATGGAAAATGATAATCAACCTTTTAAGATGAAGGTAACCAACATTGTACTCATCTTCCTAGTAGGTTAATGTCAACTGATCGAATTTAATGCTCCTAATTAATGGCATCCAAATGTAATATCAGACTACAGTAGCATGCCCCAACATTGTTCAGGAAAGCTAACTCTGGCTCATTTGTGGAGATGAAATTTCAGGATATAAGTTTTATTTTTTTGTTACAATTTCAGGATATAAGCTAAACGAACTTAACAATAAAACCGATGCATATTGTTTGCACACCCAAAATAACATCTGACAGAAACAAATAGGGGAAAGGAAACAAGAACAAAACTGCAGTCTGCAGGTAAATCTCGACCCATATTCAGAGGATGAAATAACCTTCAGAGAGTTTTCATATGGCATTCCCTTCAATCAAGCCATCTCGACTAACGTACATGGCGTATGAAATGTGAATTTTCTTTTAAAAAAGTTTGGTTATTTTTTTTTGTAGTTTCTATTTAAATGATTAGCAACAATAAGCCAAAATGAATTATGACAATAAGATTGAGGAAATGATGCTCACTTGAATTATTCCCTTAATCCGCCAAACACCTCGAGTATGCACAACAATGTGGGAATCGTCCGGGTGCAGCTCCACCAGCTCCTTCCTGACCTCCTCCACCGCAACGTTATGGTCGGACGATAGCCGCTCTGTCTCAACCGCCCTCCCGTCGCAGCCCCGGCGTCCTAGCACAGCCCTAGAGTCCCCCAGGTTCGCCACATAGAGTGTGTCATCTGTGATAGCCCCCACAAGGCAGCACGAGCCCACCGACGCGATCTGCGGCCGGGACATCCACGAGTGCCTAACCAGGTGCGTGAACTCCTCCTCTGTCGCGTCGAACGCCTTCTTGATCACGTCTGCAGACACGCCGCCCTGCTCCGAAGCGAATCCTATTCAGCAGTCAGAAAATTTCGAAACTGTTAATTACTTCAACAAGGAAAGATCGCATTTTGATCAGGGAAAAGAGACCAAAATCGCAAACTTGAGCAGGTTAACAGTTCAAGTCCCCATAACGGTGGAGATAGATGGACGAGAAGTCCCAATCTCAATCAAATGAAGGTGTCAAGATTGCATTTTTGTCACGGCAGTATCGAAGAGGGAGAAAGGGAGCGGCCGTACTGTGCAGGTTAGGGAAGAGGCGGCTGTTGACGAATCGGGAGGCCTCGGGACCACCGTGGCCGTCGTAGACCCCGACGTAGGTCGCCGAAGAGGAGGTGAACACCTGCCCCTGGTCCTCGAGCGCGTTGTTGGCCTGGACGACCGCGATGGAGAAGTCGCCGGAGGCGTGAGGCTTGAGCTCCGCGTGCCAGAGGAGGCCGTCCCCGCCGCCGCCAAGCCGCCCAAAGCACCGCTCGAGCGGCCGGACGTAGGATCGAATCATCGTCTCCGGCACCGCAGACGTCCCTCCGATCTCAGCTAGCGACGAGTCGAAGGGTTCGCGCGTGAAGCAAACGGCGAGGACTAGGAGGGGAATAAAAATGTTAAGAATGCGCAGAGATTCGGATAAGGGAATAAAAATGTCATGCTTATTTTAGTTTTCTTCGTCGTTTTATAGGCAGCCAACCCTTCACGCCATTAATTAGTGGTCTTAATTTATTTTTTTAACTACCTCGATTTTTAAATTGACAAATAAATAAACATGTACTAATTTATATGGACTAGGTAATTATATATACATATATATAATAAGAATAATAGGAATACGACAGTTCGATTCTTGGCCTGAATTCGCATCGAGTAGATATTATGCAACCGTTAGATTTCGTTGAAAAATCGAAATAGAAGCGCGTTGTCAAATGAAGAAAGAAAATTGTAGACGTGTTATTTTCAAGAAGATAATAATTATGTACAAATAATATTATTTTTAGTCCGACTACGGGATATTTTTATCACTACTAATCATTAAAGTAAAAAAAAATCCTGAATTATTATATTACATCAAGCTGGTCAGGCTGAGACCTTTCCAGTTTCCTGAGATTATTATATATTGATATTTTTGAGACATATGAGCACATGAATATGGAAAGTATTTATCCGCTCGAGGATTATGGATTATGATCTTATTAATATGTTATTTTCTTTTTTTCAAAGATCATTGACCTAATGTAAAAGAAAAAAATGAAAGCTAAAAAGGAACTACGAATATCTACGAGAGGAAATAAAGCTTCAACTACTTTATTAAAGAGTTAGTTGGTTATTAAACTGCCATTTGGCGTTGGCGAGTTAAAACAAAATGCAATTGTGCTGTTGGTTTAAAGAATTCACGTGCCAGAGCATGTGGACACGGCGTAAGACCAGGTGCACATGAGGACATGGCCTTGAAAATTGAAACATTGCCAAAGACTGAAGACAATGTCCATTTCTCCAGGGTCAATTGATTCAGGACTCGGGAGGACATGTCCATGTTTGTGGTTTGCTGAACCAACCGATACGGCCTGCTGCGAATGCACAGTAGAATTTATTTTATATTTATAATATCAATTTTTATTTTAAAACCCATCAAAAATTAATCCATCACATCTACTTTTTTTTTATCACATCAACTATCTTATTCTTCATCATCAAATTTCACTCTATCCAAACACAATTAGAACTACGAGAACTTGATAGAATTTCAATTCCTATTGCCAATCGGCTTCCAAGGAGAGGTGGTTGTAAGTCTGATTTTTGACTGAACAGATTTCAGAGATATTATCAGGAAGAATTTATTAGCGCAGCAGTGATAAATTCTAGTTAAGTCTTTTTTTGCCCCACCAGTAGTTCAACTTGCAATTTGTGTTGAACCGAAGGACCAAGTCATCTTCTTGGCTCTCAAGCTAAACATTTTTGGTGCAGTCAAAAGTTTATATTCTGAGTTTATGTGGGCCAGATCGACCAACTCTGATATCTGATCCTGAATGCAGATGCATACAGAAAGCTACCTAAAAATTTAGGTCTGATCCGATTCGGTGTCCAGATAAGGCCTAGACTCTTCTCCAGATATGATATAATTTTCTTTTTTGTGGCATACCAGACCCCACCAATCCCTGCCAGATTCTCACTGTCGCCAAAATGCATCAATGCAAGACACCAAGAGAGGAAAGTTTTTCTTCCACCCAACTGATTGTGACATCAGATGCTTACCACCATAGGAGTGATATAATAGAAATTGATCAGAGCATTAGTCCTTCCATCACTGACAAAATCATTATATCTTAAAAGGAGTGTAAAATTTACATAATGTCGATTGTTTTAAACTGCTTATGTGGAAGCTTTGATGCCCACCAGACTTCAAGAGTTTGATGGCCAACCAAAGACCCATGTTTGTCCCCCGTGATCAGATAAATGCAATCCAAGGGGTTTGGTTTCTGGGCAGACAAGATATTGTTGGTTGTTGAGATATAAGGAAATAGATAAATACATACAACTCGTTGAATAAAGTTGTTTCAATCAAGGGGGACAAATCTACAATGAGGGGTTGATGGAAACTACCAACCACCTTAAATATTTTGTTTATTTTCATGAAAGTAGCAATACTTATTTTTATGATCATTATAAAAGCAAAAATTCTGATTATTCCGAGACAGGAAAACTAAGAACACTCAAAATTAAATTTAAAACTTCTTTGGGTGGATTTCAGAAACTTTGGAAAACAGAACTCCAACTGACACACAAGAGAGAATAAATGTTGGGAGTCGGACCGTTCATATGCTATCAGACATTTCTATAAAATGAATCTTGAGCAAAAAAAATTTATTGCACTCCTTTCTTTTTCAAGGAACAGGGTATCTTATATAATCTTTCACCATGACGTATTGGTCTAATTTTATTGTGAACCATATCACAGCTTTGGGCCCTTTTCATAGGACCATTTAAGAGAACCAGCTTGATGTTTGCATTTATTAAATTTGAGGCCTTAGATCGGGCCTTCATGTTTTTATTTGAAAATTTAAACTTTATTGGAAAACCTGAGACTTAAACCATGAGCCAAAGACTGATATACTGCACAAAAAAGGAACAGGAAGAGTGGTCTCCAGAGATATCAGATGTACCAATGCATTCTTACCTTGACCAGAATAGAACATTAGCATGAGTAGGTATGAAATACTAGGTGCTCAAAAAGAGTAATTTAAATACATGAATCTAAGTACTGGACTAAATACTAAAACATGACTTGCTAGTCCCCTATTTTTCTGGGCTCTATGTCCAATATCGACTCATACCAAGATCATGATCAGGAAAGTCTATAGGAAATGAAAGCAGCCAGGAAGTCCTCAATGTGGTAGGGAAATTGCATGCAAAGGCACGCCTAATTGAGTACTGAGAGAATATAGCATCATGGAATCCATGAAAAATTACCAAGAATACCAAGAAATCAGGACAGAGAGGAAACAACAAGAGTACAAGATAAATTGAGCGTCTCGTTAAACTTATCGGTCTCATGTAAATCCTGATTAACAAGTTGATAGGAATCCTCTTATAAAGATCTACGCCAGAATAATATGGATCTTCTACTATGGAACGAGGATAACTACCTCAAACGTTCATACAAGGAAGTGAAAGTTAGGGCAGTTTGGTTGCTGTCCTGATCAGCTATCACTGCCTCATTAACTACCCCACTAGTGTCTATATTAGTATAAATATGTATGCATCATTACTTTTATTTATGCTTGCTTTTGATATGAACATTATGTACTTGGGAGGTTTGTCCACTCCATAAGAACTCTACTATTTTTATAATCCCTTTTCATCCAGACTAGAAGTTTCATTTGGATTGAGTTCCGAACACAAGTACAACTGCTTTCCTTGCTCGATAAGCTGCATCTTATTTTTAGATGCCAAAACATTACAAGATTTTAGACAAGGGCAACAGCTCTTATGATGATATAAGCCGATAGGTATTACATGTGGAAACACTGTAGTATAAGGTGAATACCCAAAAAACATGATACTAGTTGAACAAAGTTAAATTAGGAAACTCAATGACATGCTTATACTACATAATTAGTTGACGATGCTAGCTCGGCAATATGGACATTCATGATGTACCTGAAGCCATGGCTCTAAACATGCATGATGAAACCTATGTCCACAGTTCAGCCGAATCAGCCTGTCCCCATTTGAAATCCTTTCAATGCATATGGAGCACTCCAATGATTTAGGAATCCCATTAGCATCTTTGGATTCAACAAAAGTTTCCTCCTGCAATCTTTGAAGATCCATAAAGCTAAGCCAGGAAGGCTTCCTCTTCATATCTCTAAACAAAGATACAAGGTCCCTTTGGGGCAAAGGAACGGAAAGTGGGGCCTCAGATTTGAGATCCTTGGAAGCAGCTCCACCTTTCAAATCTAGAGAATCTTTTATGCCTACAGCAGCATTTTGTTGTCCGTTTGTGGATATTCTTGCTATTGAGTTCTGCAGCCTAGTGATGACAGAAGAAGAAATCAGCACATTGCAAAGATTGGAGTTTTCTACATGACAATGGATTCCATTTTTATGATCTCGTGTGCTGTATATCATAAAAGAGAACAGTGTTTACCTGTTATCTGTGAGATGAAAACTTCGCAGTCTCTCAGTAAGCCGTGCTCGAGCATCCAGTACAGGACCAGGGAGTCTTTCTTCCAACAGATACTGATCTCTGATAAATTGGGATCTACTGACCTCATCAGTTTTTAGTCTGGTCTTGCTGCTATTTTGTCCTCCATATTCATCAGAGCCCCTTTTGTTCAATGAAGCTAGTTCATGTTCCTGGTGTAGCAATGCACATCCTTTGGTCAATTTTAACCTCAGACATGAAAATATGACATTTTTATCTCTATTTGCAGGTTTCTAAAGCAAAATTGAAGTCTTTTTTTTTTTGTTATGTACTTTATGTTAAAAAACTCCGCCTATATTTTATAGCCGGTCCCAAGTCCGGATAAAGGAGGAGGGTTGTGTTAGGCCCCGACAGCCAGCATAAAGTCCTGTCGAATCTTATGAACATGGATCAACGAATATTATCAAAAGGTTTGGTTACTAATAGAGCGAAATGACGTCGTATGATCCATGTAGCCGACCCCACCTAATGGGATAAGGCTTTGTTGTTGTTGTTGTTGTACTTTATGTTAAAAAAGTTCAAATGACCGAGTTTCTTTGAATCAACTTCTTTTTCTTGGCCATCAATGGATGCCGCAATAACAGTGAACAATTGGTAGAAAAAGGTTGTACCAGAATTTAGACTACTTTGAAACCTTTATTCTATTCGTTTAATTCAATATTAAATGTATTCTTAGTTAGTGCATTTCCACTAAGACCTCTCTCATTTAGATACTAAAAAATCATTATTTCATGATGCTTTGTCAAAAGAGGCGCAACAGAGGAGCTGTATAGTTATGTTGCTCATAGGAAGTATTTGGGCTTGATTGAAAATATGTAATAATTATGTTTGGCACATCATTTTACCACAATCCAATTGATTAAACTTGATAATAGAAAATGTGAGGAGGTCTGAAAGATAGGTTGCTATTTTGGTGACATATTAATTATGGATGATAGTTCAACTGGAATATCAAGGTTGAGGAGAAACATTTTACAATCATAATTTCAGATAAAAGATCTAAGTCGTCTTAGATACTTCCACGTGCTAGAAGGGTGAGATCCAAGGTAGGCATCAATAAGTCAACACGTAAATGTTTTACTTTTTGAGGTTTTCAATAACATAATTATGAAGATCCAAGTAGATACCAAAGTGTGGTCAGAAAGGTAATCAATTTGAAATTGACTTGGCTGAATGTTGTATTGCTGGTTAATTTATTAGTGCATAAAAAATATATCATTGGCATGTGATTACAAGATAGTGAGACATTTGAAGGATAGACTTGGACAGGAGCTTAGTTATTATTTGAACTTTTGAAATTGAAAAACATAGGAGCAAATTGGAACTATCACATTTAAGATAATGCTCTACTTCAAGATAGTGCTTTGTCAATGGAAATCTTGTGGTGTTGCATAGTAAAGAACAATATGTTGTTGGATCTAACTGAGAGTTTGATGCAATTTACAAATTAACCTAGGAGGCTAAACTTTGCTGAGAAATTTTATAATCAACTTGATGTCCAGTACAAACAGCAAAGTAATCCTATATATAAAGCCTTTGGTGCTTAACAGAGTATGATACCTAAGCTAAGTAACAAAATGCAAAATAAAGAGATTGAAAAGCAAATAATTTAAAGAACTTATCACAATAACTTAACATCAATTTCAAGTATAATTTATGCTCAAATTGCAGACTTTCAATCATGAAAATTTAGTGCAATGAACATTATTAGTGCATATGCACCCCAAGTAGGAGCAGAATCACATCTCAAGGAGAAGTTTTGGGCAGATATGGAGGGTTTGATTGAAAGTATACCAACAACCGAGAAAGTTTATATTGGGGGAGACCTTAATGGACATGTTGGTAAAGAGGCAGGACCACATGCAAGGGTTCATGGTGGTTTTGGTTTTGGGGAGTTGAATGAGGAAGGACGAACTATTATTGATTTTTCTTTAGCATACGACCTTAAGATTATCAACACTTGTTTTAGGAAGAGAGAGGAACATTTAATCACATACAAAAGTGGAACTCATAGGTCTCAAATCGATTTTTTCTTGATAAGAAATACTGATAAAAGACGTTGCACTAATTGCAAAGTAATTCCTGGGCATGGGGTGACTACACAACATAGATTGTTGGTTCTTGATATGCAAATAAAATGTATAAAACCAAAATCCCGAACAGTTTTTGATCGAAAGATCAAGTGGTGGCAGTTAAAGGGGGAGAAGCGAGAGACTTTTAGAAGTAAGTTATTAGAGGAAAGTGTGTGGGAGTTAGAAGGAGATGCTAGTATCATGTGGAAGAATGTGGCAAAAAAGGTTGAAATGGTTGCTAAAGCCATTTTAGGAGAATCAAAAGGTTTTGGACCACGAGATAAGGAGACTTGGTGGTGGAATGAGGAGGTCCAAGAAAAGGTGCGTAATAAGAAGAATTGTTTCAAGGCGATACACTTGGACAATAGTTCTGACAATTGGGAAAAGTATCGTTTGGCGAAAAGGGAGGCTAAGAAGGCAGTTAGTGATGCTCGTGCTAAAGCATATGAGGGGTTTTATAAGGAGTTAGGGACAAAGGCGGGTGAACAAAGGATTTACAAGATTGCAAGGAACAAAGAGGAGTCGAGAGATTTGGATCAAGTAAGATGCATAAAAAATGAAGTTGGCAAGGTTTTAGTTACTGAAGGAGATATTAAGAACAGATGGGAAGAGTATTTCTATAAGCTATTTAATGATGGATGTGAAGGTTCGCGTTGTGATTTGGAGGACTTGACAGTTAGCGAATGTGAGCTTAATAGGTCATTTTATCGTAGAATTAGAGTCTCGGAGGTTAGCGAAGCTCTTAAGAAAATGGAGAATGGTAAAGCCGTTGGACAGGATGGTATACCGATTGAAGTTTGGAAATGTTTAGGAGAAAAAGGTGTGTTGTGGTTATGTAAACTATTTAATGAGATTTTACGGTCGAAAAAGATGCCTGATGATTGGAGATTAAGTACATTAGTTCCTATTTACAAAAATAAAGGGAATATTCAGAATTGTGCAAATTATAGAGGGATTAAACTTATGAGTCACACTATGAAATTATGGGAAAAAGTGATTGAGCATAGATTGAGAATGGAGACTAGTATTTCTGAGAGACAATTTGGGTTCATGCCAGGAAGATCCACTACAGAGGCGATTTATTTACTAAGGGGGATGATGGAGAAGTATCGAAGTAGGAGAAAAGACTTACATATGACTTTCATTGACTTAGAGAAGGCGTATGATCGGGTACCAAGGGATGTACTTTGGAAAGCCTTGCAAAAGAAGAGGGTGAATGTTGCCTACATTAAGGTAATACAAGATATGTACGATGGGGCATTGACTAGGGTTAGGACACCCGGAGGTGAGACAAATGAATTTCCTATAGGAATTGGCCTACATCAAGGATCAGCTTTAAGCCCGTATCTATTTAACTTAGTTATCGATGCTATAACCGAGAGTATCACAGAGGAGGTACCTAAGTGCATGCTATTTGCGGATGATATAGTACTTTTAGCGGATTCAAGAGAAGAGATTAATACAAAATTGGAAATATGGAGAAATACGTTGGAGTCAAAGGGTTTTCGTTTAAGTAGGAATAAAACAGAATATATGCATAGCAATTTCACAAATAAACAACTTAGAGACGATTTGAAAGTTAGGTTAGGGGAGGATATAATTCCTCAAGTGACAAAGTTTAAATATTTAGGATCAATTGTAAGACAAGATGGTGAGATTGATGACGATGTTAATCATAGAATTCAAGCTGGTTGGTGTAAGTGGAGGAAAACCACTGGAGTTCTTTGTGATAGAAAAGTACCCAATAAAGTTAAAGGAAAATTCTATCGTACTGTTATAAGGCCAGCAGTGTTATATGGTAGTGAATGTTGGGCTATGAAGGGACAACATGAACGTAAAGTGGGGGTAGCCGAAATGAGGATGTTGAGATGGATGTGTGGTCATACAAGATTAGATAAGATTAGGAATGACCATATACGTGAACGAGTCGGAGTGGCTCCTATTAGTGAGAAAATGGTAGAGAATCGTTTGAGATGGTTTGGTCATGTTCAGAGAAGACCATTAGATGCGCCAGTAAGAAGAGTAGATCAAATAATCTGGAGTCCGATTAAAAGAGGGAGAGGGAGGCCAAGGCGGACACTTGGCGAACTAATAGAGCAAGATCTATTGGTGAATAATATACCGAAAGGTTTGGTTACTAATAGAGCGGAATGGCGTCGTATGATCCATGTAGCCGACCCCACCTAGTGGGATAAGGCTTTGTTGTTGTTGTTTTGTTGAATGTTCTGCTTAAATTGATGGTTTTTCAATCATGCAAATCAGCATCAACTTCCGGCGCACATTTTGTAGAGTTGCATGAATTGGAATATAAATATACACTGATGTGCTGTTAGCTTTCGTGATAAAATCTAATTTGGTGAACTTTAGAATAGAAATCATTGCCCCATCTAATGAAATCCAAGTGCAATCATCAAGCTGATAATATTTTGTTAATTGGCCTCTTTTTCATGAGCATAGGAAAAACAGTGAGGTGGATTTTTAACTTGTTGGAGGCTTGATCAAATCAAAAGAGGTTGTCACAACATATGTTCACTCAAGTTTGATAAATATATAAGAAGCTAGGAAAGGATCCAAGCTTATTTTTAGAGAGTCTAGAGGAAACTAGAGGACAGTAATCATCCAAGTTTTTTTATTTTTTTATTTTTTGAGAAGGAAAAGGATGACTACAGAAGTTGGTTGTCAATCCAGGTATATATATATCGCTGAAGGGAAAACACCATGTACATGTGGTATGATCTCCTGAAGAGAGTGACAAAAAGGAAGAGAACAAGTACTATCCAAAACCCCACTCCTAAACAACAACAACAACAAAGCCTTATCCCACTAGATGGGG
This sequence comes from Pontederia crassipes, assembly GCA_030549335.1. NCBI lineage: Eukaryota > Viridiplantae > Streptophyta > Magnoliopsida > Commelinales > Pontederiaceae > Pontederia > Pontederia crassipes. The sequence continues at coordinate 23,600,441 of CM060189.1, read as the reverse complement.
TCGGCTACATGGATCATACGACGTCATTCCGCATTCATTGATCTATGTTCATGAGATTCATTGATCCAAAACCCCACTCCTAAAGAAGACAAAAAATGTTATGTACAATATTATCCACCTGACATCTCTCCCCACTAAAAATAACATGTTTGCGCTGTACCAGATGACCCACATACCGGCCAAAAAGGTCACCGTTGGACCCTGTCTCTATCTGCCAGAACCCCTCAAAACCCACCAGGAATCCTCAACTGCCGGAGATATGAAATCCGCAATGCTCGTCTGACACCAAACCACTCGGGACACCCAACAACCAAACAATAGGTTGATGATGTCCTCCTCCCCCTCCCCGCATAGAACACAGGAAGTGTCTGCGTGGGGTGCCCACCGCGCCCTGTACACTCTAGTGAGGATCCGCTCGCGCCGCAGAAGCCAAGCAAAGATCTTGACGTTCATCGGCGTCCGAGATCGCCAGATGAGCCTACAATCTGTTCTGAAGTCCTTTGAATCCGTGGAGGCTAGAAGAAAGCGAAGATAGAGGCTGCGTGCCGAGAACGAGTCCGAAATCTAGAACCGGCCATCTGTCCGCGTTGGGTCCAGATAGAGGTGAGAGATCCCTTGGTGAAGAGCTAGTAACTCGGAAAACCTCTGGTCGGAAAGAGATCTGAATAGTGGAGTAAAGGAACCGATGGTCGGGCCTCCACTCACAGACCAGCATTCTTCCATAGATGTATTGGGATGTGCCACAGACGGGGAAAAGCCTCTGATAGTGGACCTCCAGGTAACTAGTTGTGCTACCAAAAAGAGAAAGCCTCCTCGGAGCCGATCAATGGAGTCATTAAAGGACGGGCCAGGGGGAAAAGCACTGCCACACCCCTCCAAAAAGCAGACGCACCTTTGGGTGGGATAGGTCTGGAGGTGAAGAAAACCTCCCACCATAGGTTGTCCACGGGCCTCATCATCCGTCCACTCACCGGGCAAGGAGTGCCCAATTGGGGGTGTGTAAGTCTCGAATGCCCAATCCACCCCGTGAAGTGGGTCTATATATGCAATGCCAAACAACTAAATGGGCTCACTGAGTAGATGCTCCTCAAAGAATCAATCCAAGTCAATACCTGGGCAGACATCCGGAGAACGAACATGAAGTACATCGGAAGTGACGAGAGAACTATATGAACAAAACAAGGCGATTGAGCAAAACAAGGCGATTATCACTCGACAAAAGCCGTGAACTCCACCCCTACAGTCTATGCTCCAAATGCTCAATAACCGGGGTCCACCTCCGAGACCAATTATGTCGATCAGAGAGGGGAAGGTGAAGATAGGTGATCGGTAAGGTACCAACCGGTGTGCGAAGTGCCGCAGCGCAGCCCAAGGCGTCCACTGTCACCATGCCACAAGGATTTGGCATGGTTGATCTCGAGGCCCGACGTCGCGCTAAAAAGCTCCTCCATAATGGCCACCCATATGGCCTCTTGCTCCGATCCCTCCACGAAGAAGAGAGTGTCGTCTGCATACTATAGCAAAGCCGCTGAAGAGGCCAGCTTGGCATGCCACCTGAGTGCACCCGGCGAGGCCATCAACTGCTAGTGTGAAGAGCATGGGCGCCAAGGGGCACCCTTGTACAACACCCCACTGTGGCAGCACCCAGACCCCGCCATTGACCCGTTAACCAGGACCGAGAATGTCGCAGTAGTCATCCAAGTTTATTAATCATAAACTAGGTACATTCAAAATGATCAAAAAGATCCAGAAAATTCCCTGTTTAGAGTTGACCTCCATATTCCCGAAAAGCAGTAGTCTCCATTGTACTAGATGCCCCCAGGAATCCTCTCCAGAACCTCGGCAAAACTCATGCTGAAATGTACAGTACAAAATCTCTGAAAGCACAGATATCATGGTTCTCCTACAAATGACTCCTTCAAAAATGTTGTTTTAGCAGCCGAGGTAGCAACTATGTGTACTACCTTCAACAAATGAGATGCTAAAGGGCCACATAATTTTGGACTCCAGGAGCTGACTCTCAGATGTTCAGGTCATGCCACCATTGAAGTTCCTGTGGTTTCTGCTGTCACAGCAGGGAAAGGGCCACAAGGTTCAATAAAGTGCCTATGCCAGTTAGCGAACCAAATTGTATATAATCCCAGCATCAGGAGTGTTTGACAAAAGAGCACCTACTCCAGTTAGTTAATTAACTTAGTCTCCTGGTCCCACTTGGGGGATATAAGTTTTTTTTTTCTGAAAGGTACTGGGATACAAATTATGAATATTGAAAGGAATACTTCTTTTTCAAAATAATATTATGGAACCATTCTCCACAACTGGACAGTCATATGCCAATCCTCTGTTGACGAAATTTAAATCTTCCACATATTTCGAACACTAGATTTTTTTCATGCAAGTTTGGATGCTGATGTAAAAGGAAAGCAATGACAAGTTTATATGTATCCCTATAGCAGCACTCTGACATAAAAAAATATACTTTACACTTTTTATTCAATGTTATCTGAGTATTTAAAATATCAAATCACAAAACTCAAGATATTAAAATATCCAATCACTATTACCAATTGCTTTTTGAGGAAGAAAATGATGTGTTAAATTTGATGTGCTGACTAATTTTCCTAAAAGCTTAAGCCATTAAAAATAGCAACATCATTAATTTTATATTCTTAACACTCCCCCTCACGTGTAAGGGGCTAATAACTTTTGGTCTACCCCAAGCCCAACTAAGAGAGAAAATTACTTTTTTTTAAATAAGAGCTTAACGAGATTCGAACTCTTGACATCTGATACCATTAAATTTGATGTGCTGACCAATTTTCCTAAAAGCTTAAGCGATTAGAAAGAGCAACATCATTAATTTTATATTCTTATCGTGATGATTAACCAGAATGTCAACCACCAAATAGTTCCCCTTTGCCTTAATTGAAACAAACAATTAAACTACCCATTTATTCTATTCAACTAATGCAGAAGAGACTTAGATTTTCAGTTGTCCACCTACAGAACATGTTGCCAAAAGATTTCAACCCACAAAAGGACGGGTTTCTTGCCGACGACTGAGGCTGTAAAAGGTATTCGTTTGAGTAGCGATTAAAAGGGAAGACGAAAAGCTTCATGTCTGCAGAACTAAATGTTGTAACCGGAAAGCAGCATTGTTCTTTAGCGTAGAAATCACAGATTAAAGTACAAATGAGGCTTATTTACCGCTATTATCCGATACAATGTTTAAAAGACAACATAGTATCGCATGCCACAAAGTAGCCGGATGCATTCCGATCGCAACAGAATGCAGAATAAGAAACCTCCAATTCGTGTAATTCAGAGAGTAAATTATTTAACTACCTAAAAGAAATTTTACTGCGGCTTTTAACAAGAAAACGAAATAATACATTGATGCTTGGACCAAAAAAAAATTCACCAGCTCAAGTTCTACATTGTACGCAGATCTAAGATGATCCAGCAGAACTTTTTTTGTGGGGAGATCCAACTTTTAAAACCAGATATTCTAGACCCTCTTAGGTAGCTCAACTGAGCCAAAGAAATAAACAGATCAAATGGCATCAAAAGGAAGAAGAACTAACAAGATGGGCGGAACGAACGGAGGGGCGGCGGAGAGGTTTCGACGACGGCTCGCGGCGGAGGGGTTTCGACGACGGCTCGCGGCGGAGGGGTTGCTGCGAGGAAGAGCGCGGGGCGCGGCGGTGCCGCGTGGCGTTACCGTCGCCGTCGCCGCGGCGATCTTGGCAGGCGTCGTCCTCGTGTGTGGTTCGAGAACTCCGCAAGTAGAAGAGCGTTGAAGCTATCGTCATGCAACACAATGCCCGCCCCTCTCGTTCTCGGACTACCTTCTTTTTCTCCTCCGCTGACTGTGTTCTAATAAAAGACAAGGCAATAGATAATTACAAGAAAAGAGAAAAAAAATGTTAAGAATTAAGATATACTTGAGAACTATTCTAATAAAAAATATATATTTTTTCATTTTTTCGATCAGTTTAAACATATTAATATTTTACTAATTTGATGTTCGAATGTAAACTGAACTATCAAATTCTTACCAAATTAGTATAAAAATCAGTAATTATGAAAATAACCAAATTAGGCATATACGGATAATTTATGTTAAAGTTAAGTGATTTAATTTTAATGGTCTTCTATTACATTTTGAATTTTATTTCGTATGCGTATATTACCTCAAATCTATATTTTCCCCTTTCAATTTTTCTATTTTTTCCCTGATATAATTAGTGACCAAGGAGAGAAAAGATGACAATACAGTTACAAACTAGTGAAGTTGGGAAATTGTTGGATGATTTTTTTTTTGGTTAAGATCCATCGGTGTAGTTATTATCACTGAATTAATGAGAACGATATAAATAAATCATGATTAAAATGATGAGTTTACAAATTGAATATTGAATTATTAGCACAGCCAACCACCCTTGATTTCAATGAAATTTATTTGAAATGCATAATTGTGTCGTAAGGAGAGTAGCGTGTTGAGATTATGTCAATACAAATTAGTCCCTGTGGCCGTATCAATTAATCAAATTATTGAAAGATACGTACATGTATTCATGGAGCACAAATGCACACTAATGCAAATTATTTCTTGGCTAGTAGCTTTTGCCCAAAGTACAAGGTACATGCCTAAGCCTCACAAAAAAACATTTTTCAGTATATCATTAGGATAAAGAAATAAACCTTTTGAAGGATTAAGAAATGACCTGAATTTTGTGTTTATATTTTCCATATAATGCATACCTGCATACATATATACAGAGCAGATTGTCTATGATGCCCATTTTATTAAGGAGAGCGTGATCATCTGTTTTTTCTATCATGAATTGTAGATGTCATTCTGCACAAAGGTGTGAACAACTATTGTTGTGGCTTTCATTCTGTAATTGCTATTGATGTTGACGATTCTAGTGGGAAAAAAGAGGCATTAAATTGTCACAACTTTCGTAAAAACATTCGCTCATTTTAAGATTTTCACAGATCTACTTGGATTTATTAGGAACAATTTATTGTAATTCTATGTCATGGTCACTGATCACATTTTTTAGGATGGCGTAGTTACGGGAACCATGACTTCCAATTTATTGTTAACTGGTAGTTAATATCATACATGTTTGTTATAATTACTCTACTGCTTATAATTTTCTGATACACTGACACTTTTCTTCTTTGTTAGGAGTGCTACTACTTGGTACATCTATCTGCAGCACTACTACTTGGACAAAAAATCATCAGTCAGGATTAAAATTGTGAAAATGGTCTATTGCTTTTAAGCTTAATCAACAGACTAATAATGAAAAACAAAATTGGTTGTAAGGTATGTTGCACCTACGTTCACACCACAAAATAGGTGAGGCAAGTGGAGGTAGTTGTACTTCGTTGAGTAGGAATCAAAGCCAAATTAATTTTGCGGTGGTGTCAACAAGAGCTTTGTACTCAGATTCAGTGGAGAAGCATGACACAGTGCGTTGTTTCTTTGCACTCCAGAAAATAAGCTAAATGTTTTGCGGTTTGATGAGTTGTCTGCCCAGGCAGCATCGAAGAAGGCCTAGAGCTATTGAAGACGTGTGGGTGAGTAGAAGTCCCAATTGTTGTGTTGCATTGAGGTAGTGCAAAATGTGTTTTATGTGCTGCCAATTTTCAGAAGAGGGAGCATGCATAAATTGGTTGAGAGCGCTAATAGAAAAGGCAGCGTCTGACCTTGTTATTATGATATATTGTAATGCGCCCACAGTTGATAAAGGGTCGGTTCGGCACAAGGCTTGCCAGATGCAAGGTGCAATTTCACATTGTTGGAAAGAGGTGTTTTGCTAGATTGAACTGAAGCATGTTGGTGCAGCGAAGTATGTCCTGAATGTACTTCTGCTATGACAAGAGAAGACCACGAGGGTGTTTGAGGACTTCGACACTAAGGAAGTAATGTAGTGCACTAAGGTTGCGGACAACAAACTACTTGTGAAGATGCCAAAGAAGTGAATCAATGAGCCTTGGGGAGGATCCTGTAATAACCAAATCATCGACATGTACAAGTATATATAGGTAAACATTATCATGACAATAGATAAAAAGTGAGTTGTCTGCAATGGAGCTGTAGAATCCAAACTAGACGAGGACTGTTGTAGGGTGTTGAACCATGTCCATGGAGTCTGTTTGAGTCCATATATTGACTTATGAAGTTTGCAAACATGATGTGCTTATCTTTGTCTTGAAAACTAGGCGGTTGTTCCATGAAGACTATTTCTTGTAGAGCGCCATGTAAGAATGCATTACTAATATCCAATTATTTTAGAGGCCATGCATGTGAGATGAAAATTGAGAGGATAAGATGAATGGTCGTAGGTTTTACAATAGGGCCATAAGTTCCGGTGAAGTCTAGTCCAGGTGTTTGATGAAATTGTTCATCAACTAAACGTGCTTTATGCCAATCCATACTTCCATAAGCTTTGTGCTTAGTTTTGAAGAGTCACAACCAACAACATTCATAGTTGGAGTTTTAGAAACCAAACTCCATGTGCCTTTGCGCAAGAGGGCATCAATTTCTTCAGACTTTGCGAGGTGCCGATGAGGATGGATGTGAGCAGATGAGAAGGTGGTTAGGGTGCATATAGGTGCATTGGTGGTGATGGTCAGTGCGTGCAGGCCAGCAAATATCTATAGTTCACATGAGGTTTTTTACACAGTCGTTTGGCCAAGGGGGAAGAGGAGGTGTCGAAAGGTGGATGTGGCAGTGGTTCAGGGATGACACGCATTGTGATAGGTAGTGAAGAGGAAGTTGATATATCAAGAGAAGGAATTGAGGCACCATGTTTGTATGTTGAATAGGTAGTTTGTAACGCTTTCAAAATCGGCCCTCCTGCCACGTAGGCAATCAGGTTGATCCTGGGGATGCTATACTGCCTGTTACATCTTTGACTTTGACCAGTCAACAAATACGTGACGATGGAAATAATAACGGAACAAGTGGAAAAATGATTGCGGAAGAGAAAACATCGAAAAATCAAAGGACATCAATATTTAAGGAAATCAATCAAGAGGAAAGAGGAGTTACATATTCCAACAATTCGAGCAAATGATCAAACGTAGATTCCAAAAGAGAGAACCACAATATCCTTCGAATACAAGAACTAATTATTCGATTAATGAAATAAAAGAGTGGGATGCTATTGCGTTGGACAAGTCATGTACAGCTACCCCCGAGCTCTGGGCCCTCCATCACCTCCCTATGCAGGGTTCTCACCTGCAAAATTTCAATGCAGGGGCACAGAATACCCATGAGCCAATAGAGAACATAGGCTATAAATGATAATCAGATTATGCCTTGGATAAATGATGAATAAGCAATAAGATAACATACTGTAAATGGTGATCCATACTTTGGTTGCAACATATAATGAATCATTCCTTACCATGTCTACACTTTGCTCAGTTCCTTACTATGCTGATACTTTGTCTTTACTATGCATTACTATGTACTTTACCATGCCATGCTTTATTACACTTTACTTTACCATGTTCTGTATTACATCTTTTACTTTAAGTATACGGTCCTTGAAGTTTGTTGTCCTATACGAGCTCAACTTTATTAGGTTAGAAAGTCAGATGTGCATCTATGCATCTGTGAAGCTAGGAATGCTCATTATAGGGAAGGTGTATGCCAAAGGATACCCTTTTCGAATATAAGTGGAAAAGGACATGTATCTCAAGAACAATGGGCATTAAAGACCCATAAGTTAGTTGTCTCCTTAGCTAAGCTACCTGCCTCTCTGGCGTTATAATATATAATCCATATGATACCCTCTTTGTGGAAGGGAAGATGTCAATGCATTCCCTTTTTCGAAATACAGGTGGGAGAGGGCCTGTACTTCAGGAGCAGTGACCTTTAAGACCTGTAGGTTCACTGTCTCCTCAGTTCTCCTACTTGCCCCTCCTATGTACTATATCCATGCCTTTTACTCTATACTTTGGGGGCGGCACATGACAATCTCATAAATTCATCTTTGCTTTACTTATTTTATTTATCATCAATGGAGTTTGAAATCATAGATCAGAGAGAAGGTAGAGTCAGATTCCTTTCCCTGAGACAATAAATTTACGTCATATTACTTTGTTCATTACGTCGGATCTAGACCTATCTTTTTGTGGAAATGTTCATTATGAACTTTACGATATTGGACATGGCATCAAGTGAGCCTGTCGAAAGCGGGCCCAAATGAAATAAAATCGGGCCTAAACAAAAAAGATTATCTATCTTCTATTCGACTGAACCCGGGCCGGGTCAAGGAATACCTGGGCCGGATTTCTGTCGCGCGTTAACGCACATGACCCGGACCGGGTCGAGGTTCGACCCGGGTCAGGTCGTGCTGTGCACCGCCACATCATCTCGACCGAAATCACACCGATCCGGCTGAGACGATTCTCTAAGACTCGGGCCGAGTCTCGATCTGACTCGGGCCGGGTTGCTGTTCAATGGTCGTGTTGGGGAAAAACTCGACGACTCGAACCGAGTCCTCGGGTACCCGAACTGAGTCCCGCGAGAGGCTCGGGCCAGGTCACTAGTGACTCGAGCTAGGTTCTTGATACGCGGACCTGCGTCGTTTTCTTCTCTTTCTCCGGTCGACTTCCGACCATCGGATTGCGACAATCACAATACGAAAAACTACGTTCATCGACTCTAGATCATTATGAACTCATCACATGCATCAGATGATTAACATATCATCGCCTACGAGGATATGACGTCTAAGGTACCTTCGATCGTCATTCTTGGTTCGCCGACGGATTCACAATCGTCTTCTCCGGCTCCGATCATCTCTGGCCGGCGAGGAGGTGCGGCGGCTTTCGAGCACGTCGAGGAAGGGTTTCTGCGCATCGGAGGTCTGTCAAGCTGTTGTGAGCATCGCCCCTGTTGTTCGATTCGCGTGGTCATCGGAGAAAAGGAAGAAGAAGGAGAGAGTACGAGCAGCGACCGGTGGGATGAGTCGAAAGGGGTGCGAGGGCTCTCCTCACGCCCTTTTATAGTCCTTGTCGCCCCCTCTCTCTCGGAGATGAAGTCGGGGGAGAGAATCGGGGGAGGAGGTTATCCTCCGATTCTCGATTTGTTTCATCTATTTTTTTTTCTTCGAATTCGGATTTGAATAAGAATTCAAATTCAAATTCTTGTTGGAGGGATTAGAGCCGGTTGTTACATAGTTGCCGCTGGGAGAGGTGGGTGTGGCAACAAACCATCAACAAATCCTGAGAGTTCACAACTGTTGGTGAGAGGAAGCATTTGTGAGACCCATAATAGGTAATTGTTGACAGTCAGTTTGATGGTAACAATGGTGAACATGATTCAGTGTCAGCAAAGGTGGAACAGTGAGATCGAAGGAGGTCATGTTTGAAGAGGACTATGGAGTGTTTGGAGTTGTCATGATACACACTCTAATACCAAATCAACAAACTAATAATGTGTTTCAATATTATTCAACTCCGATCCAAAGTGTTGTACATGATTGCATATAAATAGATGGAGTTATCGCAATAGTTACAGTTATCGTAATAGTATGATCATGACTATATAAGTGGAGCTGATGACCGAGTAGCAGCTGTTGAAGGCAGAGTAAGTCGGTCATTTATTGACTTATATCCGATAAGCTTAACTATTGTTCTTTTTATTTTTTCGCGACAATAACAAGGTAAGTCTATCGTACATATTATTTCGTATTTTATCTTGTTTATATATTATTTGAATCGCTTATGCTAATAGATTATCTTTCCATTCAACAAAACATGGCTGCATGGATCCTCCTCCTAGTGTTTGCAGGATACATGGCCAAAGTAGTTGGTGTATCCGGGCAATTATTGATGACTCTGTACGCGCAATCATCAACTTAGGGAGGGCGTAATTCTACGGGAAATATTTCATGGGTGAAAACTCATCCCATGGACTCACCCACCTTTTATACAAGAACCCCCTTATTTTGCTACTATATTATCTTTAACTTTCAAAAAAAAAAAAAAACATGGCCAAAGATGATCTGTAGACCAGATAAGTTATTGTCGCTTATCAGTCTATTTGTTTTATTTTACCACTTTATCATCATTTATTTGTTTCGTGCCTTACTATTGTGTTGCAAGTCGCAACACCTAAGAATAACGCACCCTTTTGAAGTGTTTTTTTCCATTATTTATTTTGTTTATTTAGTTTTTTTACAAGACTTTATTATGATGGAAAATAAAATCATGCAATTCACCTGAAACTCAAAACATTCGAAATTTACAAATCTCACGTTGTGTGCCATGACAACCTTTTTCCAAAATATTTTTTAGCTACGAAACCGAATCATGAGTCGAAGCCAAAACAGTACGTTCCTCCGGTCGAGTTTACTCTGATGCTTGGATTCTAAAATTAAAACATCAAGGCATTAACGACGCGAACGCCGTCACGCCATCTTAAGGCTCAGGCACTCCATGAACCAAGATGACGACTGCTTCATCCCACCCTCATCCCCTGTTCCTTCTTCCAGCTCAAAGCCATTTGGTAGCCCACTAATTTGATGGCCAAAATGGACGTCGTCGGCGTGGTGATGCAATCCCCATTCACGCGCGCCGTTTAAGCTCTGCACTCCCCCTGACTCAGTGGAAGACGAGGAAAAGCTCGACGTATAAGAGCGGGCGAAAGCCGCATCCTCCCTCTTCCTCCAGCTGTTGTTGCCCAGTTTCAACGTCAGCTCCACATCGATGTCCTCCTGTTCGACCTCTCCCTGCTCCTCTGCTCTCACTATGTATTCGTCCGCGGGGAGCTCGAGGTCGAGTGCCGGGCCCCGCCGAGACCTTCTCTCGCTGTTGGCACTGTTGCTTGGCAGAAACGCGAGCATACTGCTGTCCAAGTTGGCGAAGAGATGAGCTTGGCTGCACCTTGGCTGCCTTTGTCGACCCTTCGGTTCACTGGTCTGGATGTCTCTCATCAAAAGCTTTTGGATTCGATACAGACGATGGAGTTCATGGACCTGTGCACAAACCACTCGTGTGAGTATAACATCAAATCTGAAGGCATGGAAGAGTGAGGATTCCAATTCACAAAGAAAACGAGATCATATGTTGTAAAAAACCCTACTTGGCGCTTGAATACTTGTTCATGCTTCAGCATGGCCATCTTCATGCATTCCTTATCATATTTCCTCAGAAGCGCCTCCATTACAATGAAAATTGATCCTTCTGAAGACTTCTCTATCAAGTGTCAACCAAAAAGTTGTCAGTCCAGTAGCTTCGTAAGTTTGGTTGAAGATATCGCAGGAGTCTTTCGATCGAGCAGAGACGGTTCCTGTGACCCTGCAAAATTGTCAGAACTACTTAGACTTCAACGGGGTGCATAAACATGAGCAAACGATTAATTGCATGCCTCGTATTAGATGCAATTGCAGTAGGAGGAAAATGAGGAGGAGCTAAATATATTTGTTTGAAAGCGAAATTTATGGACATGATGCATTTGTTTGAATCTTTAAAGGCAAGTTATCAAAAGATTGGTAAATAGGATATAACGAAATGCCATCCTGAATCAAATGATCAAATGAAGTTGTCTTCTTACAGGTCCAAATAAGCTCTACGATGAGACAAGGCTGTACTACATAGAGGGACAAAATAACGTGACATTGGATACAACTTAGATCCTTATGCATATGGTTGTTCCTTCTTGATCCATCATAAATTCTAAAATCAGTCTGTTATTCACGTACATATCCTTCATACAAGCTGATTGCTTAAGTTTAGGCGCTTTCATATTTACAGAAAAGAAGCAATATTCGTACAAGTTTCTAAGCATGAAGAAGCATGCATACAGTTAGTTAAACGTTGGCAAAATACTGCAGGAAACTAATGGGTTTGGAGGATGATTAATAGATCGTGATCTAAGTTCATAAACATATTGGGCACCCTTTCAAAAAACTTTGTTCATCCTTCTTCATATTAAAAGTACAAAACTACATGGTACATTGGAAACAAACGGGAAAGAAAAGGACTTGTCCAAAAAACAAGAGAGAAAGAGAAGGATATGACAAAGATCATTGTACTGACCTTTACTTTCCTTGCACATATGTCATTTAGCTCAAGGTGGAGAAGGGGTTATATTTATATACCTGTACTTCTTCATGCAGACACTTCTCAGCCTTGCAAGTCAGCAAAATTAAATCTATCTCCCACGAGCTCTTAGCATAATATTTTAGTAGGCTCTCTGGGCATGCCGAACAAGCTCCTGTTCCTTAGCCTTTGCAAGTTCAATTGCCTGGGGTTCAGAAGATGCTCCAGACACAACCGACTACTGACATGACATGTAATAAAATAAGCAGACTTTGGCCATATACAATTGAACCTGGAAAGTTTAAGAGCACAACTCCAGAGGATCATATATCAGAAGTACAGTTCACATCATTCATGCTAATAAAATGGAGTATGGCAAGGTTGATGGAATGTGGGAACTGGGAAGGTGTTATGGGGATAGCAACTGGGGTCATTTTAGTATTTTAATTGCATCACTCACATTTTTTAATAATACATGCATGCCCAGAGGTAACTGTAACTGTAGAGTTTCATGTGGAATCCAATCCCTTCGAGCCAGACATTTGTCATTCACGTGTTTGAATTGTACCATTTTGGTATTATGATGACACAAACAATAAGTTTGAGAACATGGCGATCACTTATCAGTATCGTGTAATACAACTTGTCTTGAATTCGCTTCTTTTTTTTTTTCATGCAACTTGTCTTTTTTATTATGATGATCATATATATAAGTATATAACATACTTTTCTCTTTAGGTTTCTCTTGTAAGCACAAAAAAAAGTATGCAGAAAGAACATTGGCCCCCTATCAAATCTTATTCATTTCATTGTGGACGTACTCAAGCCCCGCTCAAGGGCAAAGCTAGTAAAGCACCTCTCCATAATTAAAGCCTCTTAAATTCTAATATATATAGATTGATATTAAGTTATTAATAATCCATTGATGATAATTATAACTGTGATGCTCAGTTTAAATTAATCTCCTTATCATCTAGCATTAATTGTGTATTTAAATTGTACCTAATTCATAATATATTTTTCATTTGATAACAATCAGCAACTAATTTTGCTTGTAATGAATGCAAATATCATTCCTTAAGAATTAGTAAAAACTATTATAAACTAATTATTTTTAATAAATAGGTTTATATTTTTAAAATTCAAAATAATATTTAAAAAAAATTATTTCAATTAAGATCCAAGTCTAAAGTGATTGAAAAGAATTAATCTTTACAAACTCTCCACTTTTTCCTTTTTGACTTGTGATCAGTGTCCGATAGTTTTGTTTATGCATGAAAATTCATGCATATTAATTTTTATCATTAATTAGTTACATTATAGAGATAAATTAGACTAATTTGAATTAATTTGATTAGATTTTAGAGTTCATATTTTTTAATTACATGACACCCAAGCTTTAGTTTGATATTCAGGAATGATAAGAGATAAATTTTCAGGTTAAAAAAAGTTTAATCCGGCCAAAAATTAAGCTTCGGACAAAATTCAAAATTGTGTATTCTGAAAACACTTTGCATCCGTGGGTGAGCTTCGGACAAAATTCAAAATTTGATTCACCAAATGACATGAAATAGAATTGGAAGAATTCATTCACGGCCCTGAGATTCATTCAAATTTGAGAACAAAAGTAGAACCAATCGTAGTTCTCATTGGGGTACTACCAAATACCCGGAGGAATAAAATGGTGCCTGACCCCACAGGCAGAGTCAGGTTCTTGTTTTAGGCCGAAACATTTTTTGTTCCAACTTTGAGCTGGACACTTTCTTTAAGATGACATTTTCTTTTCTGATTTAATATTTTTATTTCTTTTATCTTTAGAAATTCTCGGATTGATATATTTCACTATATATTTTTCAACTTTGCCTATTTTTTTAATTATATTCTCTAATTTTATTTTATAATTAGATTGTTGAACTACTTTCACCCACGACCCTTTGATCGTCCATTTTCAATTGCGCGATCTACATGACGATCACACGTCATATTTCTCTCTCATTCATCATGCAAGTGTCTGACATGACATATTATTTAAAAATAAATTAATTATAAAATAATAATGTACTAATATAATAATATGAAAATTCTAAAAAAGAGAGAAAAAATGGGTGTTCTCCCTCTCCCGCTCTCTCCTCTCTTTCGTTGAGGTGTCCTTCGACGGGCGCTAAAACCACACCCTCACCAAGCACAACGACGGCAACCCCCCATGGAACGAAACGTTGGTCTTCGATGTCGACAACCCCTTCGAGCTCGTCGAACGTGCCATGCGTCGATGTCTACCATGAGTGCTACTCCACGAATGGCAAGCAGCAGCGCAACCCCATCACCTATAGAATTGGAGACCTACCCTGGACAGAGGGTCGCTCTACCAACTCTGATTTCACCACCGGGTCTAGTAGATGACAAAATCGAGAAAATCTGAAAATGCTCTTGTGGTTTTTTGTCGCTGTGTCATCTCTCAATGCCCCGATCCAGCTATATCACCTCCAAAAATGTGCCCTTTTCAACGGTAGTGGCGAGCTTGCCCTACGACTTTACTTCATCAATGATTACTTCAATGCGGCCGACAACGCCCTGGCCTCCCCCGCAAGCAGGACGAACACTTACGCTCCCCTCTCCCCGCAATTAGTTTGCACTGAAGGCCGCATCACAGCCTCCATCAGCTGTGAGACCACGAGACAGCCGCCCAGGATGACGAAGTTGCACTCGGTCGGCTAGCCCCTTTCCCTCTCCTCTTCGGCGTCACCGAAGAGAGAGGGAGGGAACCGTCACCCTCCCTCTCTCCCTTTGGATTTTTATATTGTTTATTACTATTTTTATATTTAGTTTATTTTTAAACAACATGTCACGCCGAAAACTTGCACACGTGAATGAAAGAGAAATATGTCATGTGACTGTCTCATGGACCACACCATCAGGAAATAGACGATCGCAGATTAGCAAAAGGGAGTTGGTGAAATAAGTTCATACTAGGAGTAATCTAATTGCAAAGTAAAGTGAAAAATAGAGTTGAAAAATGAGTAAAATTGCAT
This sequence comes from Pontederia crassipes, assembly GCA_030549335.1. Lineage (NCBI taxonomy): Eukaryota > Viridiplantae > Streptophyta > Magnoliopsida > Commelinales > Pontederiaceae > Pontederia > Pontederia crassipes. The sequence continues at coordinate 23,585,337 of CM060189.1, read as the reverse complement.
TTAGTGAAATTTACATGAGTTTAGTGACGACCGTAAACTATATCTATTTTGAATTGGTGATAAAGTTTTATTTCAAATTTATAGTTTGAAATGTCACTTAATTTGGATGTTCTAAATCTATAAATAGGGCTCCCAAACAATGGTATTAAAATCAACGTGGACCGACCGGTTCAATTAGTTCAATTGTGAAGTAAAAACATAAAAAGGAAAGTTAAAAAAGAAAAAAAGTAGTGTTAAAAGAAAAGTTAAAGAGGAGGAAAAGAAGAAGACATAAAAAATTAAATAAAATAGAAACAAAATGATAAGTATTCACATTTGAATAATATTGAAAATGAAACTATCAAATGACATAAAAAATAAAAATGAAAATGAAAAATAAGGGAATTTAAGATAAAATATATTAATGCAACCTCTATCATCAATAAATAGTAATAAACATAATTTAATAATAGCCTATAAATCGGCCATTTCTATTTATTATTATTAAAATTTTAATTATTATGTTATACTAGTATTTTTACAATTAATAAATTATTAGTACAATATTCATATATTACATCACATAAATTATACCATATCTTTAAAATCATTATTAGTAATATTATTTTTAGAAATTTGATCCAATCTGGTCAAATTCAATCGGACGGATCCAACCACTACAAGAAAATATGATTTTAAATGTAAAAAAATTGTGACGTTCATCGCAAAATATGATAAAATAGTTACAGAATTGTGAGGAATCAATTTTTTTTCTAAAATTTTAATGTCAACTTGTGATGGAATATGATATAAAATGTCTCATCTGTCATTATTTTATCACAAATTTTTTTTGTGGCTTAATCAATTATGATCAACCGATTTTATTACATATTTTCACTCTTTTGAACTTTTCGTCACAGTAGCTCAACTTTCATGTAGTGGATCCGATAGCATGTCCGATTTGATCATCGGACCGGTTACGCTCCCAAGCACCTCAATAACTCATTTCTAGAGCATTTGAGAGTAGGAGTGTTCATTGGGTCGGGTCGACCTGTTAATCGATGACTCGAATCAAACTTTAATTTTATGCATTCATTATATTAATTAAATGATTACTTTTGCTAATTATTTAAATTGCATTATTTGTCCGGCTAATATAATGATTTTTTGATTGCACAAGTAGCTACGTTGAATAAATAAGGAATAAAATCCAATGCTTTGTTGAATCTAAAATACACTAAGAGGACGTTTCTCTAGAGGTAATCTTTGTGGATTATCAAATAATATTGTATTAAATTATTTGTGCCCACCACATTACCTTGTTTACTTGTGACAGGTAATAGGAAATTTGGATTGTCCAGTCAATCCACATTGCTTATGAAATGGCAATACAGATTGCCTATGGGAGAAGAGGCAATACACATTGTCACCTGAGTTGCAATCTTTTTAATTTCACTTTTCGCATTTGTCCTTTACAATTTTATTTAAATAAAATTATAAAACATATTGAATAAATTATAATAATAATTAAATAAATTATAAAATTAATCAAATAAATAATAGTTAATTATTATGAATATATTATTACCATATTTAAAAATATATTAATTATTTTATAAATTTAATTTTATATGTGAGAATATATATTTGTGATTTAAGTTTACGAAGTTAAAAATAATTTATATATCTAAACATAATTTTTTTATTAGGAGTATATTGGTAAAAATTGAATATTAATTCATAAATTTTTATTTTTTTATAAATAATTAATATGGATTGCCAGATAAATTACTTATGTATATTAAACAAGATAATGTATATTATTGACAATTTAATAAGTGGACATGTTTCTAAAAGACAATGAATGGCAATACAGTGATACAAATTTGACCGTTGTCACGGGAGCAAATGGCTCGGTTATATGAGTATTATGAGATTTATTAAAGATAAAAAAATTTAGGAAGGACGGAGCACTTTTCTAGTGCAAAAGAACTTATAACAACGCCATGCGGACAAGTTTTGATGCCTAGAAGAAAAAAAGAAAAAAAAAAGTTTTGATGCCTGCAAAGTATGAAGCACAGAGCCACAGACTACTTGTGTTACAATAAACAACTTGCGCACGAAGATACCAGGAATTGTCCATGACCATGAGGGTTCAGAGAGCTCACACGATCAGAGGGCTTGAATGGGGGATCCACAGCAGACGACGCACGCATGAACCCGCACGAGGGAACACCAGTTCGTTGTGGAACCCTGCCAGGAAATGAAATGGAGAGAGAAAGAAAAAGAAAACAATGGTCTGTCCGGGAGAGAACGCAATGCTACTGGATTAGCCATCATGGCTCCCGGAGACCAGTGGTGCTTCTTTTTTTTTTCTTTTTTTATCTTTTCGTGCAGGGAGGTTGAGGTCATGTGTGCTTTAGTACTATCTGCTGAAAACGCTCGGAGCTCGAAGCGCCCGACGATGGAGCACCGCGCACGCGCTGCCGGCGCCAGGAGGCACAAAGGGTACCGGCTTGGTAGGTCCATGCACGGGCGAGCGCCTCAAAAGGAGGAGCCACCGTCAGTTCGGCGGCGCCCGGGACCTCTTGATTCCATCAACCTCTTAAATAGATATTATTATTAGTAGGTTTGAGTTTCATATTTGTTATCAATTTAGTTTTTTTTCTCTCGCTCTAATTAAATGTTTCGAGTTCGAATATTTGTGGATACAGAAAATTTCTGTTGGGAGGTTCATCTGTCATAGTCAAGCATACTATCCGAAACGACATCAGAATAGTCGGGCTCGACGGTGAGTCAAGACTCCAAGTCGTGACCAATGCGCATAACTCTTAGCGTCAACTAGGTTGGATGATTAACGTCGCTTCTCAAACATTGAGATGGCAACCGAAAAAAAATATATACTAAACTGTTAATAGTTCCCTTGAAATTGTTAAAGATGAATATATTGGTTGCACACAGCACAAACGACATGGAGAATGGAACATCATTCTTAGGTGTATAATTGCTCTAGTTATCAAAATAGACAGAGAAGTAACTAATGATGCTAAAAAAAAACAGCTAAGTAATTGATTGCGAGCTCCTCTCTTTGGGCCCAAAACTCAAGCTAAAAACAATGAGCGAATAACTGGTAGATAATTAACATATTAAACTAGTAATCCATACAAATGGAAGAATCATTACACCAAGGACACGCATCACCTATTCACCTCGCTGGTAGATATCAAAGTCAGCGCAAAGGTTTCTGCAAGTTTACTTTTTCCCCATCAAAGTTCCATTTATGTGAAGAAAATTCCTGTGACCATGGATTAATGGTGTCTAATGTCTATCAACTAGGGAGGGATCCAACCGTTTTAATGGGATCAAAATATATTATAATAATAAAATAAATACTAAATACCTGTAAAAAGTTAAATAAGATATAGTTAAATGACTTTTTTTTTCAATATACGGGGAGATTTATAGACCTGGTGTAAGGAAATTAAAAATAAAAAATAAAGGAGTATACATGTCTCTGCGCACTACACTTGTTCCCAAAAATTATTGAAGGTCATAGTTAAATGACTTTTAACGTGCCATAGGTCCATCCAATTAGTACGCCTATTTTTTTATTCATCAAAATAATTATAATTATAGCGATGTAATGTACTACCAAAGTACCGGTAGCTATTGAAAAATTAGCATTTTTAACTGTACTCTTTATCACTCTTAATTAGAATTTGACTTTTATGACTTGGATGATAAAATTTGGACAAAGCTTGTCATATGTGACTGGAACTTGCCAAACACTAGAAGCAAGAACTTGGAGTGTTTTTTTTTTTTGCTTTTTTTCTTTTAATTATTTTTAATATATATACATTATTTATTTATTAATACATTATTATTTATCTTATAAACTAAATTATAAATTTTATTAATTAAAAAGTATTTAGTTCTAATAATTAAAAAATATTTTATTAATTAGTTAAAATATTTGGCTTAGTATTATAGTATAATAAAATTACAAAAAATTCATATTAATTAACCGAGTTAGTGTAAACATTATATTAATTACACTTATTGTATTATAATATTAATTAAATAAAATTAATGCAAAATCTTATGTATAATATTATATTTATTATAATATAGTATTATTAATTAAAATGTTCAAATATTTTTACAAAAAATATATATTATATTTGGATCTTAAGATATACATAAATTTTAAATAAATAAATACATATAATATTTTTGTTTACTATAATTTTATACCTCATAAAATAAGAAGTTATATTCTTAATTCTTACTTTTTATCCAAACACCCACTAAAAGTTATCTATCAAATTAACATTTTAAATTTTCATCATTACATTTTTATTATCCAAATACCCATTAAAACTTTTCATCTAATTAATTAGTTCTCAAAAATTAAATGAGACTTAAAGTTCTCATCAAACACAACCAATATGTGTAATTTTCATTACAAGACAAAAGTATTCGAAAGTTTTCATTACAATTACCAATTGTTTATGTTCTCAACATCTTCAATATGCTATCAATGTTAAGAACTTCTAATGATTTCATTTATGTCAATATCGGATGCATTATTAACTAATTGTAATGTCATTATGCATCTTAATATAATTGTCGATGTAATGTTCTTAGAACGCACATTCGGAACACATAATTAAAAGGTCATTCTAAAAATATTATTCGATTTCATAATTTGACTCGTCAATAATTATTTATTCAATATTACTCTTATGAGATGACGAGGTAAATTAAGATTGAAACAGTCTCAAATTTCTTTTCGACAATTTCTATAGTAATGCTTCATTATGTCCACTTTCTCAAGAGGATAGAGTGGCGGCCTCCTCCCCTCTCCCTCAAGCTGCCTCCCTTCCCTCTCCTTTGGCAGTTGTGGAGGGGGATTGTGGCCTCCCTTTTCTCTTTCTCTACCTATACCATGAGGGGAAATATGTTTATAAAGGAGTTTCTATTTTTATTAATTTTTATGTTGACATGTAAGAAAGAAAAAAGAATGATGAAAATATTACATCATTATCACTTCAAAATTTAACCAATAGATTCATCATTAACTAGGAGGACCACGATTACAATTATAAAATAAATTTTGATGATTTCATTGAGAATGATAGTATAATTGGAGAACTGTTTCAAAATTTTAATCTTCAATTGGTTGATAGAAAAGTATAAAAATCATTGCTTAACAAACATGGCTTCATAATCTGTATAGTTCTTGTACAAATCTCTTTTTCCAAAATTTGTTGACATGTTATCTATATATCAACATGAAATAACATTCAATAAAATTTCAAACATGAATTATAATTTTAAGTTACATATAATTACAGTGAAGAGGGGGAAATGCAAACCAGTTCCATGAAATTTTTTGCTAAAAGACAAACTAATTCTAATTGTATTAACTATTAATTACATATTGGAGACTGATTTCTAACTATGACATATATATGACCAAGTGTTCAATTTGTGTTTCTTGTCCTTTCATCTTAATATTGTTATTATTATATAAAACATTTTGTCCTCTTGGGAAAAGTAAAAGACACTTACATTCATAAATATATAATGATTTAAAATATAATAAATATTGTTTTTCCAAGATAGCAATTTTCATCCAATGGATAATTCATTTAATTAAGTATTAATCGAGATAATTCCTCTTATTTATCTCATGTAATTTAGTGATAATATCTTAATTACCTAAAGTTGATTAACTTAATTAAAATAAAACAAATTACAATAATAAAGGATTTAGATGTAGATTAATTATTATCTTTGACTAAATCAATTTAATTAAAATTTATGATTATGCGTAATGTCCTGAAAATTCATTATGAAGTTAGGCATCGTTAAGAAATTTTGGGACATTAAGTCCATTCATCTTATATTATGATTATAGTTCAACGATGAAAACTTGTAATAAAGGAAAATAACGAAAAATTTTTTTGACTAATGAAAACTTTTAAATAGTTAAAACTAAGGGGTTAATGAGTATGTAGAGCACCCCGCTCTACACCTTCATGTAAAGCGTTTATTTCTTATCATTTTAATTAATTTAATGATTCTAATTCATCATCAAATTAATTATATACTTCTTTGATGAAATAATATATATTTATTTGGGTAATTTGATATTAAAAATGTATCATCTAAATCTAAATAAATTACCACCGTTGAATTAGTCATATTTGTTAATATGGCTTGATCACGATGATAGGATAATCCGATGATCTTGTTTTAATTATCTTTACTATTTAACATGTATTTAAAATTAATATATAATTATTTTATCAATTTAATAAGTAAAATTAATGCTCTACACCCGTTCTACATCCAATGCTCTACATATACATTTTTCTCTAAAACTAAATACTCAAAGTACTATAACATTTGTCACAAAAATATTCTTAAACTCAATATCGCTATTGTTCCACTATTCATTAACATTTTTAAGCATGTACAATACTTCATGTCATGAGCTAAACCATCATAATCAATTTTCTTGATTATGTACATAGTGTAAGATTTTTCATTGAATCATTTAGATTACGCGACATTAAGTTATATGCATATGTGATTATCATGAACATACATGATATGAACTATTTTAAAACCTTGCATAGCTTAACATCAAATTACATTCTTAACATTAATAAGTGTCATAATTCATAACTTTAATAGAAAGAAAAAAAATTATGCATAACATCATACATCATTACATTAATTTCATCATCATATAAGCAAACATTTATCTTAACTTATCATTCTTTCGTTATTTACTATGTCATGTATTATTTTAAGGAGTTGTTTCATAACAGAGTTAAAAACTTGTTGTCATCATAATTACACATCATGACCCAATTGTCCGTAGAAAACATTATGACAAAAATTATAGATTAATTTGAGTAGGGACTTAATTCCCATTCACATAACACTAGTATTATTTTTATATTAAACTTCATACTTCAATTAGAAAAAAAAATTGCTCATCTTATTATCCACACAAATTTTGAGATCAATCCACATATAATATCATTAATAGACTAATCACATGATCAAAACTCATTTATAATTAACTCATAACAGAAAGCAAGCATCCTTGACCCTTTATTTGTTAAGACATAATGTGGAAAAAAAAACTATTTGAGTTAGTCTACAGTATCCCTATAATAAAACTAACATTTAACTAAATGGCATATATCATACAAGGATTATCATGGCAACACATTAGCTTAATAAACCTCTTAAAGGACACACCCAATTAGCTATTTTCATGATGTCGAACATCAAGGCCCAAATCACATTATTTTCAACACATTCATCCAATTTACACATGTAATGACATTTAACTTTGTTAAGATTCTAAAATTAACGATGATGCTATTCCTAACAACTTAAATTTTTAGAAAAAAAGGTTGTAGCATATCAAGCTCTGCATGGTATTGAGCTCGAACTTCGTCGATGCTCGTATTAAAAAAATATTTTCTCCCTTAATTATCTACATAGTGAATTGTATTTGACCAAAGTTGTGAGCTTATTCAAAAATTTATTCAATGAAAGTAAGATTCGTTAGCCCTTTTTCTTATGGAGTCATTTTTTTTTCGAGATTAACCTACCGATATTCAGGGCTACTAGCACCTGACTAATCCGGTATCGAGGGGGGAGCGGAAAAGTTAAATCCCTGATCAAGACGGCGACTCCAGAGTTCGAACCTGAGGCTACTAGCATCCAGCGAACCACTCATGGGGGCGCAGCCCGCTTACCAACTGCGCCAACCGTCGTTGATTTTATGGAGTTGTCTTTAGTCTCTTTCTTTTTTGCCTTCTTTCTTAGTTACTTAAGGACTTGGAATGGAAAAAGGAAAGAGATAAAGAAAAAAAAAAGATTAAATGAGGCCTAACAATGGGGCCGTCATCCTTCACCTTGTTCGTCTCGCCCTACTCTGGGGTGTTTGAGATTTGGTTCTCATCGAGTAATAGCAATTCTATACTTACATTATATGTTTTGTGCAAGTGTAGAGAAAGAGAATAAACTAAAATACTTATTATTTAATGCATCTAGTTATTCATTAATGTCACCATATTTCTCTTAACCCTCCAACATTAATATTATAAAATTGGTGACTTTGAATTCAATTCAAAACACTGGAGTGTTTGATTAGCAAAACCAAGTATGATTGATAAGAAAAACTCCAGAAATCTATCCGACCCAACGAAAAAAAAATTAAAAACTAAGAAACTAAAACACAATTTAGAAGAGTTTTTAGTAAAATAAAATTGATCGCTTCAAATTAGGGCCCACTCAAAAAAAATTATAAAGGTCTGAGAAGTCTGCATCTATTTATTAAATTTTATTTATGTAATTAGTTTTTTTATTCTTGATATAATTATTCTTTTTATTCTTTAAATTTTATTTATGTAATTTAGAAGAGTTTTTAGTAAAATAAAATTGATCGCTTCAAATTAGGGCCCACTCAAAAAAAATTATAAAGGTCTGAGAAGTCTGCATCTATTTATTAAATTTTATTTATGTAATTAGTTTTTTTATTCTTGATATAATATTTTTTTATAGACTTTAATATGTTCCTATGAACTCTAATTTAATAGTCCTAATACTATAATTAAATATTTTTTATTAATTTTAATTTATTATATATATATTTTTAAAAATATTATTTTATTAAAATAGGAGTTTGAAAAAAAAATCAAATCATTTGAGAGTGATTTTTAAAAAAAAGTATGCCAGAGTATTTTTTGTAATTTAAAAACTGATTTAAAAAACAACGAATATACTTTTTTTGGATCTACCACGACTACCACGTGAAAATTTTCTTTTCTATTTTTTGTCTGGTGTAAAAACAATTATAAATGTCCATTCGAGTGGAGGTTATTAACGTTTGATTAATTTGGAATAAAAAATAGACGAATAATAATTTATTCTTTAATCAATCAAATGATTTCTTTGGAATTCGGAATTGCTAATTCCCATCGAACGTTGAGGCAAGCATCTGTGAGTCTGTTGTTACAACACTTTTATTAGGCCGTTTTAATGATTGCGAAAAAGAGGAATAAAAGTTTAAAATGGAAAAAATTGGAACATTAGTAGGAGTTTAGGACTCTTGCGGTTTTGCGGTGCCTACCCCCTCGTGATATCATCACCCCACCATCTTTTTGCTCCCCTCCTCCTCTTCTGTTTCCCTCCTTTTCTTACCGCACCCGCCAGCATCTCCTCCGCCGCCGCCGGCCGCCTCTTCCCCAAATTCTCAAATCCTAACAACCACAACCTCTTTCCCAAATCCTCAAACCCTAACAACCACCACCACCTCCTCCCTTTCGCCCCCCTTCACGCAATTCCCGACGCCGGCTCCGTCGCGCGACCACCCACCACCGCCGGTTCCTGTCCTACGCCGGATCCAGAGCCCTGGCGCAAAAGATAGGGAAGGCGGTCCGCCGCCCCGGATCCGCCTCCCAATCCAGGGTCTTCGCCGATGCCAATCTCCTCCGTCCGAAGGACTACTGGGACTACGAATCCCTCGTCATTCAGTGGGGGTACTGTCGTCTAAATTTGTCTTCCTGCGTCGCTCTCTGTCTTCCCCTAGACTTTTCGTTTTTTATGCAGTTTTTCTTTCGTGTTTTGGTTTTTGTAGGGAGCAAGATGACTACGAGGTGGTCCGCAAGGTTGGGAGGGGGAAGTACAGTGAGGTGTTCGAAGGAGTGCATGCGCCAAACAATGATAAGTGTGTAATCAAGATCCTGAAGCCCGTCAAGAAGAAAAAGGTGCGCGCGCTTATTTTTTGATAGAAACCTTTTACCCTTAAATGAATATTTTAATTCTTTTACACATGAGAAGGGAATGGAACATCTAGTTGATATCTCAGGCCCAATGCATGCCAATCTAGCTGATACACAAGAAACTGCCATTGAGAAACCTAGTTGGTATTTATCATCCAGCCATTCATTGTGGTATCAAGCAACTATGGTACAAAGTACATCCAGATCATTTTTTAATAAACTAAAATTACTTAGCCGTATCTCACCGCAAATTGATTTATCTGTCTTTATTTCTTACTTAGGATTTGAGCTTGAGTTAGCTAATTATGCATGATTGCAAGAAACATAGATATGATGTGTAAGGAATATGGCATGTCACGATATTAAACACTTCTAACAACTTGAATGTTGTGCCATCTCGAAAGAAAACTTGAATGTTGTGTCTTACTTTTTTCTGAATTTGGAACTTTTTTTTTTCTGCCATCTCATTACACTATACAATTTTCTTCTCACCTATGCTTTTCTCTCTCTCTTGTCTTGTTTTTCTGAACACAGATTAAGAGAGAAATTAAGATATTGCAGAATTTATGTGGTGGGCCAAACATCATTAAGTTACTTGATGTTGTCAGAGATCCTCAATCAAAGACGCCTAGCTTTATTTTTGAACATGTCAACAATACAGATTTCAAAGTTCTCTATCCAACTTTATCAGACTACGATATCCGCTACTACATTTATGAACTATTGAAGGCAAGTTTTTAGGTTATTTCTTTGTCATTAAAAATGAAAGGAAATTTTACTAGGTCATAATTTCTATGAAATTTTCATGTTATTAGTATCATGATTTGTTGTGCTATGTTATTTTGTTATTAACATCAGAAATACCAATCACCGCATTCAAAAGAAAAAAAAAACATAAATACCAATCTTTAATGGACAAAACTATCTTTAACACATTTTTCTTGTACATTTTCTCTATGCTAGTTTCATCTGTATTACTGACAATGATACATGGAATTATAGTCTTCAATATATAGATACATTTTTTAAAATCACGATAATGTGGAAAATACTCAAGAGTTTAGATGACTTGAGCATTCATGTAGTTCAAGACATGAAGTTCACATGGTTTAAGTATCTTAGGTAATACATAATAATTGTCAGAATATTGATCACTGGGATGACTCAAGTGGAGGTTGATTACACAAGAATTATTTAGGATTTGAAGATCTAAGGTGGAACTTGTGTTCATTGTTGGTTTACTGTAGTGCTTTCATCAACTTCTCCCCTAGCTTTGTTACTTTACCAAATCTATCCCCTAACTTTTGTTTTGTAACAAAACTACCGTTCTAAGTTAAATTTTGTATCCTCTAAAAAAAGTTAAATTTTTTAACAAAACTATCCCCTATCCTATTATTGTAGATTACCAAGTGATATGCTGACGTGGCAAGATGACTGCACATGCCACCTCATTTATTTTTTATTAAAAAATTTGCAATGATTAATAAAAACTCTAATGGTAGTACTTACACCCAAATTCCTCTTTCGTAAGTTTGCTGGTTCCATTCTTTTTCTAATTTTTTGTCTTTTTATCTTCTGTGTTAAAAAAATGATATGTATGTGCAATTATCATGTCATGTTAGCAAGTTAATTAGTAACTTATGATTGCAAAGGAGATAGCTTTGATACAAAACTTAAGTTGGAGGGTGCTTTTTCTATTACACTACAAAGTCAAGGGATGTATTGTTAAGTTTTTGAAGGACTTACTGGGTGGAAGACTTGATGGCTCATGGCCACTATATTAGGATCAACAATTCGTATTGCTGAAAGGGAATGCAAAGCATTAATACAAACAATTTGTGAGTATGGAATGGGCAATCCTTCCAACACGATATATAAATCATCCATCATCTTAAGCACAAACACTACATATTTATGTTCATAGATGAATTAACTAAACAGCAAATTAAGAATATCACTGAAGAGGGCGTGTGTTGATATAGACATGTTATACTGGGGCCTGGACAACCCTCCATCTGCTTCCTTTCATGACTCTTGGCACATTCATCACCCATTTCTCCCTCTTTCTCATTTGAATATTCCAAAAGGTTGAGCGGTTGCTTTTGATGCATGGTATTATGTACTTCCACGTCTTTCCAGAATAATTTTGCATAAGAGAATTCCTAATTTCCTATCACCATATTATCGTAGGATATTGATTTGGAAAATGCACGCTGTCATCTAATTCTTCATTTGTAGCTTCCATAATTTTCTGTTCCTCTGTTTCGACTGATCTTACTCTTTGTTGTTCAATTGTGTATTGACAAGTTAACAAGATTATCCACCATTATCATCTGATTGGATTGGATTTTCATAAGGATGATTGATTTAGAGTTGCCCTAGATCCAATTAATCAAAGTTGCTAATAAGTTGCTCTGCAATATTTTGACTTTATTAAGTCAATCTCAGTTGCATGTTATCGTTAATAAATATATGCACATATTTATGTAATTGTATTGTTCTGATGTTCCTGAACTTATTCTGTACTCCTCATGTTCGGTGTTTTTGATATGCCAAGTTTATTTTTCCTTAACTTCTCCAGATTATTGTATAGGCATTAGATTATTGTCATTCTCAAGGCATCATGCATCGAGATGTGAAGCCTCACAATGTTATGATCGATCACCAGCAGCGAAAGCTTCGCCTGATAGACTGGGGTCTTGCTGAGTTTTATCATCCTGGACAAGAATATAATGTTAGAGTTGCTTCAAGGTCAGCTGAATGGTGGTTTGATGTTTTGGCACTATTCTTGCTACTATTGTGATTTAGCTGGATCTTTTTAAGACAGCTATTCATGCTGAATATAATTCTGTTTTTCATATAATCGAGACACATTGATGAGAAATGTAGTTTCATGAAGTTCACATTTTTCGGGCATGTTGAAGTGGCTACTTTTAAATATTTATTATGTTAATATGGCTAAAAGCTAAATATTTTGGCATTGTTAGACATTATATGTGATTATTGTAATTAGTTCTACAGTTGGAACTTGTAAAGTTCGAGCCATCTATTAGTTCTTCTCGGAAATGAGACTTTAAGACCTTTCTCAGGTACTTCAAAGGCCCAGAGCTTCTAGTTGACCTGCAAGATTATGATTATTCGCTGGACATGTGGAGTCTTGGTTGTATGTTTGCTGGCATGGTATGCATCTGAACATCTAGATTTATCGCGTACATTTCTAATCTTTATGATTAAAGGATTTTCCTGGTAAACAGATTTTTCGTAAAGATCCATTTTTTTTTGGGCATGATAACTATGATCAATTGGTAAAAATAGCAAAGGTATGCATTTAGTTTTCTGAACATGAGTTCTTTCTGATCTCTTGTTCATTTTATTTTGCTCTTCATACGTGGAATTAACAGTGATTTTCTTGTTCTACAGTGTGCAGTATTACCTTTTTAAAATTAAAATAATACTGCCATGGCAACCTGATTGCAACTTATGCTGCAATAGATAATGATAACCCTTTCATTATAGGTTGTGACTAATGGAATGAAACCCCATTGCAAAGTGGTCGATAATATTTTTCGGGTACCACTATTGCCACTCCAAGAATCACAATTGTGACTCCATCATATGAGTTGTGGATATTTTTGCCCTTGTATGACAAAATGGAGTGATAATAATATGTTTTGAAGTGGCAACAGTGTCACCCTATTTTTAAATTCTTTCTTAATATCTGAATTTTTTTTCTAGACCATGTGATTGCAAAGGCGTCGAAAACTTGTATTCAAGATTAGTGTTGCAAATGTAGGTTGAAATCTTAATTTTTTCTTTTTGTGGTGGTTCATTAGAGACTGAGCCCTTGTTTTAGATGTTGTGGATCCTGGATTAGTTCAATGGTGTCAACTTAATGTCACCGAATCATTTGGGGAAATTTTATGCAACAAGTGATAGACTTAGTCTTGATTGATAAAATTTGTGCTATGTAACAAAGTGAATGCAAGTTGAGGAAGCCATAACGTTTCAATTGAAGAAAATTGATGTAACTAGTAGTATAGACTTAGACCTGATTAGTATAATTTATGTTATGTTGCAAGGTTAATGCAAGTTGAGGGAGCCATAATGTTCTATGGTCTGTTCTTGGGTCCATAAACTTGTTCCTCGTTTCTTTGAGGATCCGGCACCAAAATTAGATATTTTCATGCATGGTCATTGTGACAAAGACATGCTTTCTTTAAGGAATTCTTGGCTATAGAGTGGGTAACATTAGTAAAAGTTCAGGTTAAAACGTCTATGTTTTCTAGCATTTACATTATCTCCCTATGCAGTTATCACCATCCCATGTCCTTGATCTATTTTTTTGTGGTGCAAAATCTTCATGATATCCAGTTCTATTGGCCATTTGACTATTTTATATCTTCATGCATAATCTTATCAGTGCCTTCATTTTTGGGTTTAGGTACTTGGTACAGATGAGTTGAATGCTTATCTCAGCAGATACCATATCGAGCTTGATCCTCAATTTGTAGCACTTATTGGAAGGTTTCAGAAGTGTTCCTTATTTATAATACTACGACTTACCAGAAATCCATTATTTCTTTAGGAGAACCAGAAATCCATTATTTGTGACGCGTTTCTTTCCTGATCACAGACATAGTAGAAAACCCTGGACAAAATTCACAAATACTGACAATCAGCATTTGGCAGTTCCAGAGGTGAATTTAATTACACTTGACGTTTCTTGCAGTTGACCAATATGTTATGGTTTACTAAAAAATGTCGCTTGACTGATTTTGTGTTCTTTTAGGCCATCGACTTTGTGGACAAACTGCTCCGTTATGACCACCAGGAACGACCTACTGCAAAAGAAGCGATGGTAATTTTTTTTATCCTAATTTCTTTACTTTTGAAATGTACGTAATTCTATAAATGTGCTACAGCATTTTTTTGAACAAGTGTGATGCTGCCATTCTAACCTGGATTTTTCTGATCAGGCCCATCCTTACTTCAATCCCGTGAGAAATCCAGAAACCACCAGAAACCACATCTAAAATTGGGATGTCATGTTGATGAACGAGCTTAGTTTTTTTTAATCATTTTTATCGATTTATTCTATTAGGTATCACTTTTATTCTATTGTGTGTCTCTTAGATTTGAATCAATTTTAGCGGCTGTGTATTATACGATGAATAATCTTAGAACTAGGACTGATGATTGATTTCCCCTGTTGGAAAAGTATGGGGCTAATATGTTCAAATTTCTTGTGGCTTGAGCCATATTGTTGCAGGAATGCAACGGCAGTTGCGTATGGTTTGACACACGTAACCCTTTTCTGTTATCTTGGAAAAACATGTCAGTGGTGTATACTGTATACTGATCCTGATTTACTTCTCCGGAACCAAGGAAACTGGTCCAAAATTTTGTGGTGCTCTGAGATTCTGATCCATCTTTCATAATCATACCGAAGATTTTGTATAGTTTTTATCATCATTGTAAGATTTTTTTATTAACAATTTTTCATCGCCCTTAATGCAGTCATGCGTATATCTTTCATGATTTTGGTTAAAGTCACTTTGCCGATAACTTGTTCTAGTTAACGCTGAAAAAAAATGCTGGAAGCAACGGGTAGTGCATATATTAATTTGGTCGTAGAAGTTGTACTGTTGTAGGAATTAAAAAGAAAACTACCCCTCTAATTAATCGACTTTAAACATTTTTAAAGAACAAATAAACAACTTGTGCTTCACAAGTTGCAATACAAGTCTTCAAAGTGATTTTGTTTTAGTAATAAACTGGAGTAAAACAAATAATTCGACGAACACAATGAAAATACAACACGCGCGCATTCATTCATGAACACAAACACCAGAAGAACAACAGATAAGAAAGGAAAAGAAAACATTGATTTCGCACGTGAATATTGTCCACCGCAAAATTAAATTTCCATCCATGCAAGGCCAACCGTGTTTCAATTCAAAGAAACATGGAGGCACAAATATGATAAGCCAGCTGACAGAAACACCATCAGGGTGCCATGGCGCAGGTAGCACCTCCTCGTCCCTCCGGCAGTGTACATGTAGTAGAAGGGGTTCGTCGATGTATCGCCCTTTTGTCCTCCATCGGCCGGTGCGGCGTTTGCCGGTGTAGATGGCTGTGCAGATGAAGAGCTCTTGGGAGGCGTCTGCGACGAGTGATGCGAGCTAGAGTCCGCCGGCGGTGGCGGGGGCGGAGGTGGCGTGGAGCATATGACCGGACAAGTGCCGCATTTGCTCACGCAAAGCTGGCTCTGATCCGGTGCCCCGGGCGTCGCCGGCAACTCCAAGATCTCGCCCCGCGCAGCCAGGAAAAAGGATATGATGGCTGAAGCCATGAAGGCCTGAGCAAACTGCCAACTGATCCTGTGCTTCATGCCTCCAGCTAGCTTAATTAAACCATAAAAACCACTTCGTCCTTTCTTTTACTAAACACCTATTTGCAGGGTTACAACAGGAGATTGCAATCTCTGTGTAACAGGAGATTGTTGATACATCTCTCGGACATGCATGGAGACGTATATAGAGGAGGTTCCAAGCTTGTGCTACAAGCTCAGAATAGCTTGCGGCTGGAAATTGTGCAGCATTGTTGTAAAGTGAGTGCACCCAAGATGCCTCCGGGGGTGAGTGATATTGTTATCTTGCTAGTTAAGGTAGAAGATGCTGCTGCTTCTCTGTTTGCTTCTTTTTCCTCTCTCTCTTCACTATAATGAAAAAAAGATACAGAAAAAAGGAAGATGCTTCTGCGTTCATGCATGATCTGAACTGATAAAAAAAACCAATAATATTATATCACAAGATAAGTGGTATATCACAAAGGGGAAGTGGCAGTTAAAAGCTGAATTCCGGTTGTTAACGAGCATTAATAACTAACTAATCATGAATTTGTTGCTTTGGCTTTGGCGCTATATATATTTAATATGGATAATACACTAACAATTCTCATCATAGTCCTGTTATCCGTTATATTGAATTGTCTGTTAAAAATTTGTATCTCTTACGTACATGGATAAGTGAGCTGGATAGTCGGTGACCTCATTTTATATAATAATCTTTATGCTAAACAAAAAACTAATTATTACATTTTTCGCATGAACCGCATTAACTTATCTCACGATTGTTATGAAAAACGTACATATAAGATTAATGGCATAAGGGAATTAAGGAAATGGCACGCCATATGCATAATATATATAAGCGATGTAAATCAAACGACGAATAGCTACAAAAAATGCAAGGGTACGAAAACATTTTGGATTTTTCAATAAATCTTCTAAAAACTATTACGATTTTTCGCATCTAATATCAAACTACAAATTTATTTTTTTTTATATTCCTAAACTATCACGATTTTTCTAATCATTCCGTCTACTTTTATTACATTTTCTGTTACTTTTGCTTTTCCTCATTTATGAAATAACTAAAATACCCTTTATTACATAATACATCAAATAATAAATATAAAAAGAAAAAAGAAAAAAAAATCGACTACCGACAAAGAAGTGAAGGTATTAATATTCGATTGCCGACCGAACATTTTTTCCTTTTATATTTATTATTTGATATATTATGTGAAGATGAGTAATTTAAAAAAGTAAATGTAACAGAAAATTTAAAATAACTAGACAAAATGATTAAAGTGAAAAAGTCATGATAGTTTATGAATTTATAGTTAGACTTAAATGCGAAAAATCACGATAGTTTAGATGAGGTTTATGGAAATAACCCAAATATTTTTTATGAAGATTCACTTAATTAATATATATCACATGTTCATTATGTTCTATTATAACAATCGTTACTTTTTGTGCCTGAATAAGAACATAATTTGCCCATAAAATATTCATACCGCTAGCTTTAGACAATTGGGTAACAAAGGTACGTTTAAAAAGCAACACTTGATGAGAGGGAAAAAAGGAAGGCTAATATGCAAAATCCAAATTATTAATAATGCCACCATCCATGCCATATTATTAATCTTCGTGACGATACATGCTATATTGGGGATCAAAGAACTAGAAAAGTTAACTCTATCAATTTGACGTAAGAAATCAACAAAGTGAGATTCGCGTAGTATTGTGACATTGCACGCCCAAAAGGGCACACATGAGTTGTACCCTTCACAGAATTCATATAGTTTCAGGCAATTGAATATAGAGGTACTTTGAAGAATATGTATCCTTCGATTCCGTTCATGTTCTCCATAGATTAAGCATGTCACTCAATGTCAATAAGATATTTTATACATAGATTAATCAAATTATGGATTATTATACATAGAGCTCACCACTTGTGACAAATTTCCCTTTTATGAGAGATATTTGACAAGGATGTCACCGAAATGTAATCTAATCTCTTTGCAATTTTCTCTCGGCCTCACACAACTTTCGGTAAAAGAAAATTACATCGCGTTTCTCCTAAGAATCGTATTATGCCAGTGGCCTAATTTAATTACATGGCTTTTATTTTCAGTTTTTGCATTGGCCCTTGAAATTAAACTCTTTTGAAGAAAAAAAAGCAACAAATGATTTTATTTAGTTGTAATAGAAAATATGCTAATTGGACACGATCACACGTAGAGCATTCATCAACAAATGCACACCACTCAGTCGCATTCCGCGACACATACAAAGAAAATAATAATAAGAAGAAAAGAAAATTTACGCACTCGAATCATCAATCAAGATATACTACGTCCTCATTGGATGCAACGCGACGTCATCGTTTCAGTTCAAAGAACCCGGGGACAGACACGCCATCAAAAGCCAGCTGACGAGCAACACCAGGATTCCATGACGGAGCTGGTAGCAACTCCCCGTCCCATCGGAGGTATTGTTGTTGGCTGGCGGTGTGCCGGCGGGCGGTGTGTTTGCCGGAGTAGACGGCTGCCCGGATGAAGAACCTTTAGGAGGCGCCTGTGGTGGTGGTTGATGCGAGTTAGAGCTGGACGGAGGTGGCGGAGATGGAGGCGGTGGCGCGGAGCACACGACCGGACAAGTTTCGCATTGGCTCGAGCAGAGCTGCCTCTGATCCGGCGCTCCGGTCGTCGTCGCCGGCAAGTCCGAGATCTGGCCCTGTGCAACGAAGGCCATGACGGCGGAAGCCATGAAGGCCTGAGCGAACAGCCAACTGACCTTGTGCTGCATGTCTTAATCTTACTATTGAGCACTCCTTCAATTCTTTGTGTTGACTTGTTGCTCGATCCATCGTCCATGGCGAGGTATATATACATGTATGCAGGTTCTAAGCTTCTGCTACAAGATCTTAGGAGATGCGATATCATGAGGCCGGGAAACCATGTAACATGGTTGTAAAGCGAGAGCACCATGCAAGATGCCTACGGAATGATCAGTGATCGGTGAGTGATATAATAATATATTGCCTACGTGATATCTTTGTTACTTTATTTACCCTTCTTCTCTTTCGCCCTAATAAATACGATGGAGAATAAAGGAAGATGCTTCGGTGTTTATATATGATCTGTACTAATTATGAATCCAAATATGCATCTATTCTCTTGCCTCTAACTTCAATAAAATACATTTTATAAGATCTTATTTTTTTTGGTCGAATAAAAATACATTTATTTTATGAGTGTTTTCTTTTTCAATGGTTATTTTACAAGTTCTTTTTTCATTGGAATTGGAGTGGTTAAAAGGGAATACTTTAGCGAATCCCCTAATACTCATACCGAGTGCTTGAAAGTGAGATGAGAAAACGTACTACAAAATGAAGAATAATCGAGGTTCAATTAAGAATTTAAGATAACTATACCACGACACCGACTGCTAAACCTTGTCCGCGTTTCAATGAGTAAGAACTAGTTAAATTATTCACATGCAACTTTGCATAACATATATACTTGCATGAATAAGGCAATTTGAAGAAAACAACATAAAAATTCAATATAAAAATGCAATTTGAGTCATATCCGTTAATGCCATAATCCCTTATATTTACTAACAACGTAACAAAAAAGACTGGCTCTTAAGATTTTTAGTTAATACTCATTCATAAGGATAAAATATGTACTGCATGAGTAGTACTCGCCATGTGGCATCATAAAGATAGAAATATGTCTTGCAGACACAAAAGTATTTAGAAAAATAATACATCATTCAAGTACACGCATTTTCAAAGTACCATCGATTCCAAAATCTTAAGAGTCTGTCATCAGAAATCAAATAAATTTGGAGGGGTAATTACCGTCAAGATTTACCTAAAAGATTGTTGTAGGATCCAAATCTTTTAGGGCAGGAATTCCACAATCCTACTTTATAAATCAACCCTATCAGAATGTAGAGTTAATTATATTAACCAAGGATTATAACATTCTCTGCCCTAAAAGATTGAAATGCCACAATACATGTAGAAAAGTTCCACGTATAACTAAGATTGATGTAGGATCCAAATCTTTTGAGATCCAAAATTCGCAATCATTCTTTGAAAGTTTAACTACCAATGTATAGTGTTAAATATATTTCAAAAGGATTGCGTATTTACTGACCTCAAAAGCACATTACATATGACAGGCAATAGTTCGTGTATAATTGAAATCCTTCCACAGGGCAGGAATCTTAATTCAGAAGACCACGATCTGTAAAAGAACTAGGGGTATTCAAGAGTTTGATATGGCATCAATGTGTCTCATGCCTTATTTATAGTGTATGATATCTCTTCCCCACCATTTTTATTAACTGCTCAATGGTTTTTTTATGGTTACTAATTAATTGTTAACCGCTCAATTCGTTCCCCACGAGCATATATATATATATACATATATATATATATATATATATATATATATATATATATATATATATATATAGTTAGACAATAGAACAAATTTGCGATAACGAAAAAATAAAACGTCGACTTCGCGAGAACATTTTTATCAACCCAATATTATCAATATAAATTATATATAATAAACCCAATATTCAAAATGTCAGTCCAGCCATTCCTGCCAAGTTCTGATTAAGAACATCAGTATAATGAATCGTAATACTTTCTTTCTCTTAACGAATTAATTCGTAAAATATTATTTGGAAAGAATTATAGTGGTTAGAAAATGACATTTTAATTACCCACCGTTTTTTCAACGCTACATGCTTCCGTGGCTCTCTTCTCCATATCCCTTGCCTTGCCACAGACTCTCGCTCACCTTCTCTATCACTATATGCCCCTCTCACACAATTGGGTTATGGTTTGATTACTTTAATTGGATCCAATCAAAATTTTAATTAAATATTATTTTTTATGATTTCAAAGACATATATATATTATCAATAATTGAAATATATATTTTAAAATATAGAAAAAAAAATACTTTAAAATATTTTTATTTTCTAATTCTATTTATATTAAATACTTTTATAAATTTGTCCAAAATCTATTCAAATTATATATATGTTTGAATTTAAATACGAAATAAAAAGTAGATTCATTATATTAAAATATGAGTTCATTATATCAAATTTAATCATTTCATTTTGTTTAAATTTATTATTGTGATATAAATATTATAAAAAACACTCGAATAAATTACATAACGACCGGAATATCTAATGAGTGAATTTGTCCTCTCTTCTTTTGACAACAAAAATAGTTTTATTTTTTCCTATTAATTTTTTCTTTTTAATTTAGTTATTTCTTCTGTTAGTAGCTTTCTTTTTTCATATTTATCTATTGAATTATTTCTCCTTTTTTATTCAATTATTTCCATTTTTTACTTTTTCTCTCACTTTCCTTTTCCCTCTTTAAATTTCTTGCTTGTAGATCCGCAAATACATACAATAATAATTACAAAGTACTTAGAAAGGTAACGAATTTTACGTTGAAAAAAAATGCTATTTTCAATCTAGATGTTAAAATGTTATAAAAAATTATATATATTCAAACACATCCTATTACAAAGTGTTTTAAACCGTAATCGAACATGCTTGGAAAATTTATATGCTATCTACTTCTATTATCTGATTAGCAGCTAGGAGTCTTATGAGCACGTTGTACAGAAATTAACATATATTCACACAAGACCTAATAACTATTCGTTACATAACTATTCGTTATATAATTGAAACCTAAAGCAACTTTTATGGTTGACAGAAATAATTAGATGAATAAAGTAAATCGTTTGCTATATAACAATACTTTTGTACAAATCGTCTGCGTTCACTTAATAAACTAAATGAATTATTCACATGCAACTTTTGCATAGCATACATGAACGAATTCGGCCTCACAGTACGTTAAAGAAAACAACATAAAAATTCAATATAAGAAAAGAAAGCCAACGTGTCTAGGTTTCACCACGAGAAAACATACTTTTTGTGACAAATGTTTAGTGATGAGCAAGTTCTCTCACAATATTTAATAGATTTATGACAAATTTGTGAGCGATACAAATTTGATATTTTAGTAACTATTATGTGATAGATAATATTTGTCACAAGATCGTCCATCAGCGCTTTTATAATCATTGTTTTAGTTAAAATATTTAGTGACTTAAAAGTGACAAATATAAAAGCGTTACTAACATATTTATTATATTTATTTATTTATCTTATTTTTAATCACAACATTATCACAAATTTACTTTTTAATCCACCAAATGTTTTTATTGTTATAAAAAACTGAAGAACTCTACCTAATTCTATCTGGGACAAACAAATTTCTATCTCTTCAGATAATTTATTTTCTCTTCCTCTCCTCTCTCTCATCTCCACGCCCGGTCGTTGCTGAACGTCAGGCAGTTGCTGTCGTGCGCCAGCCTCCCCTGCCTGCCCTGCGTCAGGCGCAGCCCGTCAGGTGGCTGCCGTCGTGCGCCAGCCGCCCCCTGCCTGCCCTGCGTCAGGCGCTTCCTGTCACAGGGCTTTTGCAGCAAAAGCCGTGAGGAATTGTATGGACGACGACTTCCTGTCAGCCTTACAAACGTCTTTGTCCACATCTAGGATATAGGCGTCTAGAGCACAGATCTAGTTCAACCTCGTCTCGCCGTCGACCTCAAACTCGTCCATTTGCTGTCACCCTTGACCTCGCCGCTCGCCATTGACTCTCAATCTCGCTATTGCCACCGTCGCATTCGACCCTCGACCTTGCCATCGTCATCTTCGAACTCACTCGTCGCGCTACTGCTATCACGACCCGTGGAGCGTGAGCAATGGAAGACGCTTGGGCAGCAGAGAATGGGGCAAGTTCGAGTCGAGTGAATCCGTGAAGTCGAGGGCGGTGACGACGAACGATTTGGAGGACGACGAATGTGGAGGCATTTTGCCCAAGCACTGAATCATCACCCCAACGGATGCTAAAATGCCGTTGAACCGGGTGCCTGAAGTGAACCACGCTTCGATCTCATCCATCCGAGTTAGATCGGATAGGTGGACCCCCTCTTCAGTTTCACTTGGGGAGGTCCACTAAATCTGGATGAGAATCTCTCCTCCATTTCCTTTTATTCAAAGGATTTGTTTCTCCTCTTTTACCTCTCTTTTTCTTGAATGCAAACAGGGCCGTGTATAGAGTATTTCTTTAAATACAAAAAAGTAAAAATAGAAAGGATAAATGAAAAATATGAAGTAACATATATAAAACTTGGTGGTAATATCAAAGTACGGGAAAGTATGCATTAACATGTTTGATCATTTTTAAGTATAAAGTAGGGGGTAAAAAATGCGAAATAACTCTTATGAATTTTTTTAACTATTAACATAAAGCAGCGGTTCAAAAAAGAACCATTGGACTGAGTCTTGTAGAGCCAAAGTTTCATCTGATTCGAACAATTTTCAACTTTAGGAAGAGATATCAACTTTAGGAACCAAACTCGGATTCATGTTGGGATCCACCTTGACCCGGTTTATTTGATTGGTATCGGATTCGAGTCTGGGTCGATCTTAGATAAATGAGAACAAAGGGGAAATTGAATCGGGTAAAAAATATCAAAATGAAAGAAATATAAAAAATTTATATAATTAGCAAAATTAAATAATAATTTAACCAAATAAATATCAACTTGCCAAAATATTATATCAATGTGTTGTATAATAAGACAATAAAAAATTTAACACTTCAAAATGAACAAATAATTATTAAATTATCAAATAATTAGAATTATATAAGTATTATTATTTATTATTATTATAATTAGATCGGGTCTTGAGTCGAGTTTTTATATGTGATATGATTCCGACCTACAGCCCATCGAGTTTTTTTTAATTCTTTGATCCGGACCTCCGATTTATAATTAGACCAAAAATATTTCTGAAAAATCGGGTCAGTGACCGTAGTCATCCCTAAGTATAACTCAATTAGTGGATTTCACTTGATATTTATTTTGTCGCATTAAGTGTTATCAAATGCTTGATAAATTGATACGTGTTTGTGAATTTCGTATAATATGTCTAACCTTAAATAAATTTAAAGTCATTGATTAGATGTATATATGCATGGTGGCAACATCAGTCCTACCTTTGAACGCCGATGTATGATTATACATGTAGAATTCTGGCTGTTGCATACGAAAATCAATCTTTTTCTTGCAATATATTTTATTTGTTCAAATGTATATAGGAGAAAAAAAAATCACTCGTAGCAGACATTTCCAAACAAACCAAGTTTTATTCACAATACTTGTAACGCCCCAAAATCGACACACGTCCCGTGGTGAAGATCAACCTGGAGACACTACGAACGTTATGACTTTGATCAATCATATGTCAATCAAGAACTGAGACACGTCAACTAAAGAATAATAAAATAAGAAAAAATAGCATAAATTGCGGAAGTCTAGAAATGTGGCTACATCATCTCGAAATAAATCTTATAAGATTTACATCATAAGTTCATAAATGCGGAAAGAAAAATAAATCACTAAATATGTCTTATTGTTCATGTGCTTTCTTGTCGCCTAAGCATCGTCGTAGCACACAAACTCTACGTCATCACTGACTTGACCCTGTGAAAATCAGACACAGGGAGGAAGTCCTCTCGTAAGATCTACAGCATAATGGAGAATCACATAAGTATACAATACATAATTTAAATAAAGAAATAAAAAAGATGGCATAACTTATCATGGCTAGGGATTAAGCATGGAGTCATCAGAATGATAAAAACCAATAAATCTCGATAAATAGTAAGATCATGATGAGATATAATAAACTTGGACTCAATAGTAGGCTTATTTATTCTGACATAAATCATAACAATACTTGACTTGACATTCATGCTTACTTTATTTGCACATACTTCTTATTCTTGCATCATGCTTAAAAACTTGGTGACTTTAGGTGCCTTTAGATTCTTGGGGTATGCTGAGCAAACGATACAGTCTTGTGTGGGCCAATGAATGATCAAACCATGATCAAGGGAGCGACTCTTATTTTGAGGCACTTGATTTAGACTGACAACCCATTATCATCTTTTATCTGAACTTATTAATCACTTTAGAATATTGTTATTCTTTGTTCTTCATACAATGGAGGAAATAAGATCAGTATAAAAGAAATTAATAGAAGAATTCATATCCTAGTCAGGAAGGGATCTCGATGAGAACATAATATTTAAACCAATCATAACCATAATCAATTATAAGGGAAAACATACAATATTTAAATAGCAATCAAAGGATAAGGACGAGCAAAATCAGAGGGCGTAACATGAGGGCATCAACCTGACATGGCCGTGACTGCCTAGTGGCATGGCCATGCCCATCTGATGGCACGGTTTTATATGGAGATCGACATGATTGTGCCAGAAGGGACGTCTGCCGAGAAAAGGGCACGGGCATGCCTAAAAAATGGCACGGGCGTGCCTAAAAAATGGCACGGCCTTAACTGAGCATGAGGACGGTCGACCGGTTCAGTGGAATCAGTTGACCGGTCCATGAGTTCATAGGGTCAGGTTATGGCACAGATGTGCTAGAGGGATGGCACGACCGTGATGGATTGGGAGCTCGGTCGACCGGTGTTGACCGATCTTTTACTTAGCGTTGGTCGAGCGATGGCACGAGCGTGCTCACAGTGTGGAACGGTCGTGACGATGATGGCACGGACGTGCCTGAAGTGTGGCACAGCCGTGACGGCGAGGGTTTTAGGCCGATTTCAACTCGAAATTCACTTGAATCAATAATAGAATTTCATCATAGCATAATTTTTGAATCCTAACAATCAGCAAGGCAATTCAATACAATAACAATCAATTTTCCTACAAAAAATCAATCAATCAATTCTACAATCAAGCAAAAAGAGGGCAATTGAAATCGATAACATATAAATCTTCATGTTCATGCTTTTAAACGTGGAATAATCTTGAAAGAGAGACATGGGTCAGATCTATTCAAATCATGCAAGGTGATTTCAATTCACCCACCTCTGTTCGCGATTGATCCTTGTCCCGATCTGTTCGGTTTGAATCAATGGTCATTTCCTCCTTGCTGCTTGTGTATGATCCCTCCACTTCCTGGCCGTTCACCACCTTCAGATCAACCTCAGGCGACGAAAATCAACGACGAGGATCCTTCATGAGTATGGTTGTACGTGAGAGAGAAGAGGAAGAACAGAGGAAAAAGGACTTTTGATTCCTCTCAGTAATTTATATGGGATGGTTATTATCTTAATCATTATTAAGATCTTATATTTGTTTTTATCTTCTTAATGCCCGTATCATATCCATCTTAAGAGGGATTAGTGGATTTTATCTTCTCTAGTTGATGTCTTGGGAGTTATTTCCGTACCTGTCATGATCACCTCTTTATCTTCCTACTTATTATCCCACATTAATAGGGATTTATCTCCGTGCTGGCCGTTTTATCTTTGTTTTAAGTTGATTGATTTTTTTTTTGTTGTTACAGTAGTGGTTTTCTTTTTCTCAATATAAATTGTTCTGTCGATTTGTATTTGCATCACTAGTTTTGGAGTTGGTCAACGATAGGAAAAGGGTGAAGGGACTGTGGTTTTCTCGATAAATTTCTCTCTTGATCTTTATATCTTTTTGCGTCACGAGTAGGCAACAACAACCAAGTTCCACTTGCTTTGAATATGCTCCGTTCTAAATTTGTAATGATCTTAAATATATGACATTGTTATGCTATAAGTTCATATCATATTTATTTTCCTTTTGGAACGTGCTTTACATTTTAGCTTATTTTATTGTCTCGCAATCTATCAAAATTTGAAATTAGTCGGACATGTCGTTTCCGGTCCTTAGTGCAGCAAAATTTAAAATTTTCCTTCACCAATTTCACATCTTAACCACATCGAGGATGGATATCCGAAGGAGAAGCTGGACTTTGAACCAGTAGACATGCATGACAATGTTTGGTTAAGCTTATTTATTTTTCAAATTTTTGATAACGGAAAAAGAAAGTTGATAAGTATTTATTTTAAAAGATATATGATGACTCACCTTATTTTATGAGAGAAAAATAGTTATTTTTGTCCTTCAATACATAACTTTTCTTCACATATTTTTTCAGAATTTTTTTATCATTTGACTAAATTAATAATTTACATTTTTTATTAATAATAATTTTAAAATCAACTTATAGAATAAATTTTTTTTAGAAAAGTGTATATAAAAGACCTTGACTAAATGAACAACTATTTCGACGGGTTCTATTAACCCCAGAATTGATTTTTGGAATTGTCACGTTGATTAGGAATATTAAACATTAAAAATTCTCACATCGACACCGAATTAGTCATATGTTAATAGTCCTAAATACTGTTGAATTGTTATCGAAAAAAAAGACTTTGAGTAATCTTATGATCAATAAGAAATTTGTTTTATCTCTTATACGCATCAACTCTAGCTAAGGTTATCACGATAGCTTTCTCAGGTTCCATCTCCGTCTTAGTAGACCACAAAAAGTATCATATTATTAAGTTCGCTTATAAAAATGAAGTTAATTTTAATAAAAGATATGACAATTGAGAACTTGTCGGACAATATTGAACTATCGAATGATATTAGAGTGTAAGTGAAAATAATGCGTAAAAGATAAAGATTATATAATAAAAATGAATTTGTACCATTGTCATATGACATAAGACGCTATTAACTGGATCAATACCCTGATAAATTTGGCTTTAATGTCATCCGATAATTCGATATATGTAAACTAACATCATGAATAGATAATCAAATATTTGAAATTTGATAAGCTCATATAAAAAATATTTGTGAATACACGCATATCTGATAATTATTTGATATAAAAATAATATTTTATTCGTAAGGATCTTGCAAATCCGATCTTAGGATTGTCAATCCCAATCCTTGATATTTATATATTTTTAGATTTCACATTCACCATTCTACCCTTATTTAGTTCTATTTTAAAACTAGGGAACATGATCGCCCATTGGGGATTGAATATATTCTTTAAAATTTTTCTCATTATCCATTCAAAACTTTACCCCAATATTTCCCAATTTAATTGGGATCAGTCCTTGGGATAGGATCCCCTAATTTAAATTGTAATGATATTGAATCAAAATTAAAATATATTAGTTTATTATATCTTTAAATATAGATAACGAAAAGAAAATATTAAAAATTACATGTATTCATTATAAAATATTATTCTAAAATAATGTGAAACATAAATTACAATAAGATTAAGCTACTATTTTTTGAGATTACTTCAAAATTGACGAAACCCTCTTTTTTGTAATCTTTACGATGGAATAATAATTCTTGTTTATCTAATACTATATTCTAATGGCATTGAATATATAATAATATAACATACATATAGCAACAAAAATACATTTATTTTATATATGATCTGTACTAATTATGAATCCAAATATGCATCTATTCTCTTGCCTTTAACTTCAATAAAATACATTTTATAAGATCTTATTTTTTTTGGTCGAATAAAAATACATTTATTTTATGAGTGTTTTCTTTTTCATGGTTATTTTACAAGTTCTTTGTGCATTGGAATTGGAGTGGTTAAAAGGGACTACTTTAGCCAATCCCCTAATACTCATACCGAGTGCTACAAAATGAGATGAGATGAGAAAACTACTACAAAATGAAGAATAATCGAGGTTCAATTAAGAAATTAAGATAACTATACCACGACACCGACTGCTAAATCTTGTCCGCGTTTCAATGAGTAAGAACTAATTAAATAATTCACATGCAACTTTGCATAACATATATACTTGCATGAATAAGGCAGTTTGAAGAAAACAACATAAAAATTCAATATAAAAATGCAATTTGAGTCATATCCGTTAATGCCATAATCCCTTATATTTACTAACAACGTAACCAAAAAGGCCGGCTCTTAAGATTTTTAGTTAATACTCATTCATAAGGTTAAAATATGTACTGCATGAGGAGCACTCGTCATCAGTGGCATCAGAAAGATAGAATTATGTCTTGCAGACACAAAAGTATTTGGAAAAATAAAACATCATTCAGGTGCACACATTTTTGAAGTAACGTCGATTCCAAAATCTTTCGAGTCTGTCATCAGAAATCAACTAAATTTGGAGAGGTAATTACTAACTGAAGACCGTCAAGATTTACCTAAAAGATTGTTGTAGGATCCAAATCTTTTAGGGCAGGAATTCCACAATCCTACTTTATAAATCAACCCTATCAGAACGTAGAGTTAATTATATTAACCAAGGATTATGACATTCTCTGCCCTAAAAGATTGAAATGCCACAATACATGTAGAAAAGTTCCACGTATAACTAAGATTGATGTAGGATCCAAATCTTTTGATACCGAAAATTCGCAATCATTCTTTGAAATTTAACTACCAATGTGTAGTGTTAAATATATTTCAAAAGGATTGTGCAATTCCTGACCCCAAAAGATTAGAATGCCACATTACATATGACAGGCAATAGTTCGTGTATAATTGAAATCCTTCCACAGAGCAGGAATATTAATTCAGAAGACCACGATCTGTAAAAGAGCTAGGGGTATTCGAGAGTTTATTATGGCAGCATTGTCTCTTATGCCTTATTTATAGTGTATGATATCTCTTCACCGTCCATCTTTATTAACTGCTCAATGGTTTTTTTTATGGTTACTAATTAATTGTTAACCGCTGAATTCGTTCCCCTCGCGCAGTAGAAAGCTATATATATATATATATATATATATATATATATATATATATATATATACTATATATATATATATATATATATATATATATCTTTATATAATTAACAATAGAACAAATTTGCGATAACGAAAAATATATATTATCAACCCAATATTCAAAATGTCAGTCCAGCCATTCCTGCCAAGTTCTGATTAAGAACATCAGTATAAATATAATGAATCGTAATAATTTCTTTCTTTCAACGCATTAATTTGTAAAATATTATTTGGAAAAGAATTATAGTGGTTACAAAAAATGTAACGCATCGGCTTCTACAAATATATATATATATATATATATATATGAGGAATATTAGGGTGCATACACACTTAGGTGGATACAGGTGCATTACACTCACTCTCAACCATTAGATCAAAATCATACGCCACCTCTGCGACCTCGCCGCGAGGTCGCAGAGGGGGGGCGACGTCCCCCCTTTCATGCTCATCGGCGCGGCAGCAGAAAAGGGGGCGTCGGCCCCCTCTGCGACCTCGCCGCGAGGTCGCAGAGGAGGGTCGACGCCCCCCCTTTCATGCTCGTCGACGCAGCAGCAGAAAGGGGGGCGTCGGCCCCCTCTGCGACCTCGCCGCGAGGTCGCAGAGGGGGGTCGATGCCCCCCTTTCATGCTCGCCGGCGCGGCAGCAGAAAGGGGGGCCGTCGGCCCCCCTCGCAGAGGGGGGTTGACGCCCCCCTTTCGCGCTCGTCGACGCGACAGCAGAAAGGGAGGGCGTCGGACCC
The DNA here is from genome assembly GCA_030549335.1 of Pontederia crassipes. Lineage (NCBI taxonomy): Eukaryota > Viridiplantae > Streptophyta > Magnoliopsida > Commelinales > Pontederiaceae > Pontederia > Pontederia crassipes. The sequence goes on along the minus strand of CM060189.1, from coordinate 23,554,660 downwards.
CGTGACCGGCAAGGTCGCAGAGGGGGGCCGACGCCCCCCTTTTGTGCTCGCCGGCGCGACGACAGAAAGGGAGGCGTCGGCCCCCCTCTACGACCTCGCCGACGAGGTCGCAGAGGGGGGCCGATGCCCCCCCTTTTGCGTTCGTCGGCGTGACAACAGAAGGGGGGGGGGGGGGCGTCAACCCCCCTTTGTGACCTCGCCGGCGAGGTCACAGAGGGGGGCCGACGCCCCCCCTTTCGTGCTCGCCGGCGCGATCCTTTTCACGCTCGCCGGGGAAGTCGGCGGATCCGACAGCAGCGAGATGAGGGAAAGAAAGAGGCGCCGGAGTTCGCGATCGGCCAAGAGGTCGACAGGCGGTCTCTTTTTTTTTTTGAACCAAGGTTTGATCAATATGAGTGATTAAATTTCAACCATTATAACTAAAACAGTTTTGATCTAATGGCTAGGAATGAGTGTATGCACTTGTATCCACCTAAGTGTGTATGCACCATAATATTCCTCTCTCTCTCTCTCTCTATATATATAAGGTCGAACGACCGGCAAGGGAGAAAATTTCTCCCCTGATTCGCGGCCGCTTCATCTCCGGCCGACCAAGGGTCGGCCGGGGTTATATAAAGGGGCATGGGGAGCGCCCTTGCGCTCCCCTTGGAACCCTCGACCGATCCTCTCCCCTCGTTCGACGACCGACGTTCACGAGGGGCAAAACACTCGACGCCCTTTCAACGCGCGGCGACTCTCCCTCGACGTGCGCACAGAAGAGGCGAACCTTTCTCGCCGACCCCACAGACGACGAAGAGTGACCGACGAACCAAAATTTCGACAAAAGAGGTACCTTCAGCGTTCTAAATCCCTAGACGATGAAATAGTGATTGTTTAATGCGTAGGATTAGTTCATTATGATCCTGAAGTGATTAGCTACATTTTTCATATTGAGGTCAGCGTCAATTGACGGCCGGAAGGCCGCAGGAAACGAGGAAGAAGTCCGGCGGCCCTGTTTTATCGCAGTGACCGGTCGATCGATCCGCATACAGAACTCATACGAGTTCTTCCTTATCGGTCGACCGGCCTCACCATGGCGGTCGACCGATCTATCAGTCGACGGACAGATTTGACCTTACGATCGACCGACCAGACATCTGACCGGTCGACCGATCCGACGCGCAATGCGCATCTTCATGGACTAACGAACGGTCGATCGACATCCAGAATGGTCGACCGATCCACAGACATACAACCAAGAACACGGTCGACCGATCCTAGAGGACCGATCGATCGGTGCCAGAGAACGGTCGACCGGGTCATCAGGAACGGTCGACCGGTATGGCAGTCAGACCCATTGGCCTGACCTAATCGGATTGACCCACTCCCAATCATAACTAAGACTCCGTCCAATTCACCTATACTGGCTGAGTCATATTGTACCAAGATTAATGTTCAGTTGGATTCTAAATCATAGATTTCACAATGACTAAAGATAAATAAAGGAAAGAAAAAGACATGAGATTGCTATGTGCCGCCTCCAAAGTAAAAACAAAGATCAAAGTTAAATCAGAGGAGGGATATGTAGTTAGTTGAGGGGACAGCGAAGCTACTGTCTTCAATGACCACTATTCTTGAGATTTCAGGTCTTCTCTCACCTGTATCTCGAATGAAGGATGATTTGGTCACACCTCATCCCTTAAAGATTAAAGTATTGCGCCAGAGGGATATGTAGCTAGCTGAGAAGACAGTGAACCTACATGTTTATTAATTGACCACTGTTCTTGGATTGTAGGAATTCTCCCACCTACCATCTGAATCAAGTGAGGTATTAACACACATCTTTTCCCTTTATGAGCTTACTGGCATCAAAGATTCAGAGAGGCACATCTAGCATCCTGATTAATAAAGTCAAGCTCGCATAGGACAACGAACTTTAATGACATTACAGTAAATATAAAAGACGTAGTGCAACTCACAGTAAAGTAATATAATGTAAAGCAATGCAAAGCAGAGTACCGTAAAGTAAAGTAACGCAAAGCAGAGACATTGTAAAGTAAAGTATTGTATAGCATAGCAGAGACATTGTAAAGTAAAAGCAGAGTAATGTAAAGACAAAATATCATTATAGTGAAAGGACCGAGTACATATATGATTAATGCTAAAGTATGAAGCAGGGCTCTTTATAGTTAATATAAAGAAGTCAGAATACACAATTGTTCGTCAATGATATATTATTCTGTGATTATCATCGATCCTTATTTCACCGTCTATTATTTGTGTACTGGGCACTTTGATCATGGGTATTCTATTCCCTTGTATTGGGATTTTGCAGGTGAAAATACAAACTGATGAGGTGATGGAGGGCACAGAGTTTGGAGAACACTGCACATGACTGACACTTTTGCTTCAAGCTTTATTGCTACATATTTTTTAATTATTGTAATAGTTAAGAGAGATCATGTTATTCTACTCATTGAACCTCTGACAAGCTTTATTATATTTTCCGCATATTTTATTATATTAAAAGACATAATGAACTTCCGCATTAAAGTCCTTCATTATAATATTTCGACTATTGAGTCTCCGCATTTAAAGTTCTCAATTATATTTATTATTATATCGGTGCCACGTATATTATTTTGTTGAATGGTCAAGGTCAGTAGTGCAATAGGCAGTGTAGCGCCTCCAGTGTCAAATTGACTGTCTACGTGACAGGAGAAATAATTTTGGGAGCGTTACAAAAAAACTAACATTTTAATTACAAAAATTTATCTAATTTCACCACCGTTTTTTCAACGGTACATGCTTCCGTGGCTCTCTTCTCCGCATCCTTGCCTTGCCATAGACTCTCTCCCCCCTTCTCTATCACTATATGCCCCTCTCACACAATTGGGTTATGGTTTGATTAATTTAATTGGATTCAATCAAAATTCTATTTAAATATTATTTTTATGATTTCAAAGACATATATATTATGAATATTATTATTAAAATATATAAAATACTTTAAAATATTTTTTTATTTTCTAATGGTATTTATATTAAATAATTTTATAAATTTGTCCAAAATCTATTCAAATTATATATATGTTTGAATTTAAATACGAAATAAAAAGTAGATTCATTATATTAAAATATGAGTTCATTATATCAAAATTAATCATATCATTTTGTTTAAATTTATTATTGTTATATAAATATTATAAAAACACTAGAATAGATTACATAACGGCCGGAATATCAAATGAGCGAATTTGTCCTCTATTCTTTTGACTACAAAAATAGTTTTATTTTTTTCTATCAATCTTTTCCTTTTTAATTTAATTCTTTTTTCTGTTAGTAGGTTTCTTCTTTCATATTTATCTATTGAATTATTTCTCCTTTTTTATTCAATTATTTCCATTTTTTACTTTTTCTCTCACTTTCCTTTTTCCTCTTTAATAATTACAAAGTACTTAGAAAGGTAACGAATTTTACGTTGAAAAAAAATGCTACTTTCAATGTAGATGTTAAAATGTTATAAAAAAATTATAAACATTCAAACACATCCTTACTGTACTTTATAACTACAAAGTGTTATAAACCATAATCGAACATGCTTGGAAAATTATATGCTAGCTACTTCTATTATCTGATTAGCAGCTAGGAGTCTTATGAGCACGTTGTACAGAAATTAACATATATTCACACAAGACCTTGAGTTGAGATCTAATAACTATTCGTTACATATTTTAATGCTTCGTATTTCAAATTATTATTATTATTATTATTATTATTATTATTATTATTATTATTATTATTATTATTATTATTATTATTATTATTGCAAAAGGAATCACATATCTATATAATTGAAAACCTAAAGCAACATGTATGGTTGAAAGAAATAATATATATATATATATATATATATATATATATATATATATATATATATATATATAAAGCTGATCCATTGGGAAGGCTCACATTGCAACATATGACTTTATCTTTTTTCTAAATGATTAGCTTTTATCTCTATTTTTTTGTATCTTCCTTCTCACATTTAATGTTTTCTCTTTGGTGTAACTCTCATCTGACTCATTACATGAGTTTAGACATTTTATGTAACTTCCACCCTCCATCATTTTTTGTCTTTGTGAAAATCCCATCTAACCCATGCCCATTTTTTTTCACTTAGATGTTTCCTCTCCCTAAAATTGGACAACTTATATAGCAATTGAAATAATAATTATTGTATCATATAATTTTCCATTGTATCTACATGCATTAAAGAACTTTGCATCCGATAACTTTCTCAATGGATTCAGATCCTCCGAACATAGGCAATATCTGCATCACCGTCCGCCTATTCAGAGCTTACTAGGATGCCAAAACACTTTGGAAACCTAATCAAATCAGCGTCTGCACCAAAAAAAAAACATATATGCAAATTGCGAATCTGTTTAATAGATCTACAATTTTCTTGAAGGTCATTCACGTAATGCCATTTTTTCATATTTTTTTTTTGGTGGAATATGAATCGGTGTCATAATACATGTATCAGTTATTTTCTTTCAAAAGACCTAAATATGAAATGGTGTTACAATAAATACATCAGTTAACCTTCCACTCTTGAGAAGACATCATTTTTTTAAGAAAGAGAGTTTAAATAGAGGATCGTCGACCTCCATATCAATCGAGCAACATCAACGTCCATCCACCTCCCAGAGCAATGACATCAAGCAATAGCGACTTCCGTCGATCACCACAGCAACAGGACAAAAGAAAGGACGATAACTCACACACAGAGGCACTCGCAGATGGTGGTGGCGTCGCGGAAGAGCTTGCCGCAGAGGGGGCACGTCAGGCACTTGGCGATCATCCCCCTCTTGACAAACACCACCTGAGGTGGCCCATCTTCCCCGCTGCCGACTCTGCTCCCGACTGCTCCCTCAGCTGCCGTCGGCGCTTGGACCGCCTGGATTGGAGAAGTGGGGCATGGTTGCTTCCCTGTTTTCCTCAATGTGATGCTGTTAACTTGGGGCTCATCACCATGGTCGTCATCCAGCTGTCATGGCTAAAATAGATACTTGGACTGGGAGTTAATGTGGAGGTTGAACGACGCTGGAATTGGTGTCCTACCAAAATCCTCATTCCATGCTAATATTTCAGATCGAGGACACGTGACAGGAATTTGGCAGCTCATATATGAGATCTTTCATTATTATGTCCGCTTTTTGATTAAATGTTTATTCTTTTACTGTAGTTCCTATTTTTTTCACAATATTAACAATTTATTACTGAAAAATGATTGTGTGCCACTATTAGCTTAAATATAAAAAATATTGTAGAGAGGAAGACGTTGTAATCCTAGCTATGTTATTTTGTCTTCATTACTGCTGATCCTTTGTTTATCTTTTGTTGCAATTTTTTAAAATGTTATTCTCATATAATTGATCTTACTTTCATGTTTTTTTTTTGAGAGGATATCTTAATTTCATGTTTACCCCACTACATTATGCGATCACAAAATTTCTTATTTCAGGAAGAGAGGATCAAGGTATGGCTACATGCATTTATTTTTTATGCTTAATAACTCCATTTTTATTGATTTAAAATATAAAGTTTTCAATTTTAATTTTCTCTTTCTTCTGCTTTATAATTTTATATATGACTTACCTTTTATCAAGAAATAAGAAATCGACTCAATGTTTCTATTTAATCATTGGCAGATATTTTTTATATTACTTAACAAAAAAATTAAGAGGCTTTGGAAATTTTAATTAAGAAAAAGGCATTGAATACATGTGCATAAATCATATAAACAGACAGAATTTGTAATAAATTTATTTACAACTAAATTATATAATTTTAAAATGTCTTATTTTTAAAAAAAACTATTATATAAAAATATTAATATTATTTTTAATTGCGCAAAGCGCGAGAGTCACTAGTTAAATGAATAAAGTACATCATTTGCTATATAACAATATTTTTGTATAAATCGTCTGCGTTTCATTTAATAAACTAAATGAATTATTCACATGCTACTTTTGCATATCATACCTGAACGAATTCGGCATCACAGTACGCTAAAGAAAACAACATAAAAATTCAATATAAGAAAAGAAAGGCAAGGTAAGGAGTGTTTACCTTGACCCGACCCGTGAGGCGTGAACAAATTCGATTCGAATCGATCAAGTTTGGTCGGATCAGGTCGGATTTTTTAAATTTTTTTGCTATGACCCAGCTCAATTCGGGCCGAGTCAAGTTGAGTCGGATTACTCGACCATCATTTCTTTTTTTTATTTTTCTTAATTTTTTAATATAAAAATACATTTAATATATTATTATATATAACTATTGTTTAAAATATTTAGATATTTTTCCACATGTAAAATACTTTATTTCATATTTTTAAAATTTTAAATGATATTATTTACCTATATTAACTAAAAAATCATTAAAAATTTTTTAAAAATAAAAAATCTGATGATATAGGGTCGGCTCGAATTGGATTCTCAGGTGAACATCCCTAAGGCAAGGTGACCCAATATCTCCAAAAGTCACTCTCTTATATTTACCAACAATTTAACCAAAAGAACTGGCAAATTTTTGAGTTAGTAGTCACAAGGATAGAAAAAATAAAGCTTTATTCAAGTACATACATTTCTAATGTAATGTGGTTACCCAAAATTTTCGGATCTCTCATTGTAAATAAACTCAATTTGTAGAGTGATCAGCAAATGATTGGACAACCTCTCAACTGAAGACGGAAAAGATTTACCACAAAAGATAGGATTCAAATCTTTTGAAGGTAAGAAATTCACAATCCTATTTCGTAAATCAACTCCATCAAAATATAGAGTTGATTAAATTAACCAAGGATTGTGCGTTCCTGATATCAAAAGATTGAAATGCCACAGAAACATAAGTTCTTCTACTTATCGCTATGATTGTGACGCCTCGTAATTAAACAACAAAAAAAAGAAACTAAACGATTGGTCACGCCTCCCCTGACCTTCCGACGTTTCACCTCTGGCCGACCAAGGGTCGGCCGGGGTCTATATAAAGGGGCCAAGGGGGGCGCCCTTGCGACCCCTTGGAACCCCGACCAACCTCCTCCCCCTCCTTCTCTTCGTCCGGCGACCGATGACCCACGCGCGCACGAGCAGCAGAGCAGCGATGAACGGCGGACGAACTGACCCACTCCGACGTCCAACGACCTCCCCTCGACACGCGCGCAAGGCAGGCGAATCCTTCCAGACGTCAGCAAACGTCCAGCGATCGACGGACGACGAGAAAATGACCGGCGAACCCGAAACACGATCGGAGAAGATACATTGGCGTTTAAATCTCATAGATGATGAATTAAGGATTAATTGATACGTAAAGTTGATTCATTATGATCCTAAAGTTGTTAGCAATATTTTTCGTATTATGATCATCGTCGTTAGACGGCCGAAGGACCGCCGGAATTTGAGATAAATTCGGACGGCCCTGTTTTATCGCAGAGACCGGTCGACCGATTCTACAAGCGGTCGACCGGTCTGTGCACAGAACTCACATGAGTTCATCCTTATCGATCGACCGGTCTCACCACGGCGGTCGACCGGCCTCTCTGTCAAAGAATAGATTTGAATTTACAATCGGTCGCAGATTGTCCAATCAAAGAACTCGGTCGACCGGTGCCAGAGAACGGTCGACCGGTTCATCAGGAATGGTCGACCGGTCCGACAGAGACTCACTGAACGAACTTAATCGGATTAATCCACTCCTAATCTTAGTTACGACTCTGACAAGTTCACATATATTGCCTGAGTCTCATTGTACAAAGATCGACTTCCAGTGGATCCTAAATTATAGATTTCACAGTAACTAAAGATAATTAAGTAAAGACAAAGATGCGGGATTACTATGTGCCGCCCCCAATGTTAAAGCAAAGATCAGAGTTAAAGCAATGGGGGATAGGTAGTTAGCTGAGGGGACAGCGAAGCTACTGGCTTAAATGCCCACTATTCCTGAGATTTCAAGTGTTCTCCTACCGATATCTCGAATTTAAGGGTGATGCTATGGTCACACATATTTCTTAAAGATTAAAGTATTATGCCAGAGGGACATGTAGCTAGCTGAGGAGACAGTGAACCTACAGGTCTAGTAACCGATCACTGTTCCTGAATTGTAGGAATTCTTTCCCCTACCTTCCGAACTGGGTGAGGCATTAATACCCACCCCTTCTTTCCGTTTACGGGCTTACTGGCATCAGGGAATCAGAGAGGCACCCCTGGCATCCCAATCTAATAAAATCGAGCTCGCATAGGACAACTAACTCTAAGGAATTCTTAATAATGTAAAAGATGTAGCACAACTCACAGCAGAGTAATGCAAAGTATTGAAAAGCAAAGCAATGTAAAGTAAAGCAATGTACAGTAGAGTAATGTAAAGCAAAGTACTGTAAGGTAAAACAGAGATATTGTAAAGTAAAAGTAGAGTAATGTAAAACAAAGTACTGTAAAGTAAAGCAGAGATATTGTAAAGTGAAAGCAGAGCAATGTAAAGATAAAGTATCATCACAGTAAAGAACAGAGTATTGATATGACTAGAAATTTATATATATTGATTTCCTGATCATCCTTGATCCTTATTTCACGTCTATTGCTATTGTACTGGACAATCTTTGCTCATGGATATTCTATTCCCCTACATTGGGATTTTGCAAGTGAGAATGCCAACTGATGAAGTGATGGAGGGCGCAGAGCTTGGAGAACGCTGCACATGACTGATATTTATGCTCCGAGTTCTCTCACTGCATATCTGTTAATCATTTTTATTGATCAAAGACATCATGTTTTCTTCCGCTCATAAAACTTTCCGACCAGTCTTATTATGTTTTCGCATATTTTCTACATTAAAGGATATCATGAACTTCCGCACATTTTCTATAATATGGGATACCATGAACTTTCGCATTAAAGTCTTCCATCATGACATTTCGACTATTAAATTTCCGCATTTAAAGTTCCCTATTATATTTATTATTATTTTATTAGTGCCACATAAGCTATTTTGTTGAATGGTCAAGTCAGTAGAGCAATAGATAGTGTAGTGCCTCCGGAGTCAATCTGACCGCCTACGTGGCGAGAGGTGCGATTTTGGGGGCGTTACAGTTTGGTATCAGAGCCTAAGTTCTTGGCTCCTTCATTGATCATACTAGAGTATAGGTACATGCATCGCATTCATTGCTCATATGATTACACAGCTCAAAGTAAAGTCATGTGCAAGCTTCTCAAGCATATGCGGCTCCACTCCTCAAGTAAGTGATGAGTGCATTCTGATGTGAATTTTACTTATATTATTAAGTTAACTTGTTTTATAGATGCCTCCACGTCGTATGGTAATCAGAGTCGTACGAAGGGGTAGGGGCCATATAGTTGGGATACGTATGTGGCCACTAGATCTTTCGACCCCACCACAGCCTGCTCCCGAAGTATCGGAGCAGTCGGATTTAAAGAGCGTGGGGAGTAACGATCCGGAGTTACCTTCCCCACGGAGACACGTGAAGAGTTTAATCGGAGGTGGCACCTACAGATGATAGGGGGACGCATCGACAACCCTATTTGCCTATTTTCTGATGAGGAAGAAGAAGAATCCCTTGAACCTGAAGAAGAAATTCAGAGTCGGGAGACCAGCCCGATAAGCTAGTTTGATCCAGAGCCATAATGTAGTCTTTGTGATCAAGATGAATATTTTGAAGAGGAGTGTCCTAAGCCCTCGAAGAATCCCAGGAATGAACCAGAGGGACTCTCTCAACGTAGCGATTAGTACCGTGCTATTTTCTTTTTGGAAAGCCTTAGTGTGCCTTAGACATATGTTTATCTTTTGCAAATCTTAATGAGAAATGAACGTTTTACTTTAGTAAATGTTAAGCAGCATGGTCTCCATTTTAATGTAAGGTATTTATCCTTATTAAAGATCCTTGATTATACACCCTTCACAAACATTGCCATGATCCCTTTATAGATGGCCGATCAGAGAAGAGGATCAGCGTCCAGTGAATATGAGATATACAACGAAGAAGAGGCCCATTTTATTCCTCCCCCTCCATTGGATCCTCCTTCGCCTTCCCCTCCTATGCCCGGTTCGCCACCGCAGCAGGGACGCCGGGCCCCCATCCCTTGTACGCTGCAAGAGTTTTGAAGGTCAAAGCCTCCTACGTTAAATGGGGAAGGAGGAATCGACGTTGCTGAACAGTAGATCGAAACTTTGGAAGAAAAGTTCGACATCCTCGACGTCCCAGAGCACAAGAAGGTCATATTCGCTAGAGATACTCTCCAAAGAGATGTCAAGGAATGGTGGAAGGCAAAGAAGGCCACCAGTTTTTCAGGAGTTAGAATCGTAGAATGGGGAGACTTCCGCAAGGCATTTGAGACGCGCTACCTCCCGTCCTTCCAGAAAGACCTGAAGCAGAAGGAGTTTCTACATTTAGAGCAAGGGGCTATGACCGTGGACTAATATGTGACCAAGTTCGTCCGATTGAAGAAGTATTCAAACTTGACTATGGACGAACTGGCCCTGATGAAACATTTTGTGGATGGACTGAGACCCTCACTAACATCTCAAACCAGGCCAGGAAACTGTAAAACCCTGGATGAAACGGTCATCCTAACAACCCTGACCGAGAGGGACCACCAGGATCTCCTAAGGGAGAAGAAGACTCAGCAGAATGTGGGGCAGAGTTCCCACCAGCAACAGTAGTTTCGTGAGAATAACCGGCAACACCAACGACGAGATAACTGGTACCACCCATATTCTACGCCTCAACAAGATTACCGTCATCCACAACAACAACAACAACCCTATCGTCCTCCACAACAAGCTCTTCCCCCATCGCAACAGCAATCACAGCAACAACAACAGCAACGACCCCCTCCGCAAGGGCAAAGACGCCCAGCCCAGCAGCAGAGGCAACAGCCTCCTAGGACTCCTCCGGCACCACCCGCATAAGGTGAGCGGATTTTATGCAACACATGTGGCAGGACTCATGCTGGTGAGTGCCAAATGAAGTCTGGGGCATGCTATTATTGCGGTGGAATGGGTCACATGGCAGCAAGTTGTCCGAGACACGGACAACAACAATTGGTGCAGGGAAAACTCTTCAATCTGGAAGAGGATGCTTCCCAGAATGACGCTGATGTCATTCGAGGTACGCTATTCATAGCTGATTTACCTACAAAAGTACTATTCGATTCTGGTGCCTCACATTCCTTTATATCAGAAGAGTGTGCCAAAACATTAGGGTTAAAAACAGTGAACTTAGAGCAAACGATGAATATATTGACCCCACAAAGCACCCTCATTACTATAAAGTATCTCCCCAATGTACCCATAGAGATAGATAAAATGAACCATCATGTCAATCTCATCATCATCCCCATGAGAGATTATGATATAATTTTGGGCATAAATTGGCTAATCTCACATGATGCTTCCATCCTGTGCAAACAAAAGAAAGTGATCATAGGCACACAGAGTAAAGATAAAGTTATAGTCAGGGAGATTGCACAAAAGGAATAAAAAATCATAGTATCCGCTATGAAGGCACAGAAGCTATTACAAAAGGGATGTAGAGGTTACCTAGCCAGTATAACCAAAACAGAGGAACCAAAGAAGACTCCTCATGACATAAAAGTTGTGAGAGAATTTTTTGATGTATTCCTTGAGGTTGTTAGCGGTCTACCGTCCAGAAGGGAGATAAACTTTCATATCGAAATGACACCCAGAATTGCACCAATTTCCAAAGCCCCTTACCACATGGCTCCGGCAGAGATGAAAGAATTGAAGGATCAGATTCAAGAAAGACAAATATTTCATCATGCCCAGTGTTTCACCGTGGGGTGCACCAATCCTTTTTGTCAAGAGAAAGGACGGATCGTTGAGACTTTGTATCGACTATAGAATGTTGAATAAAGTCACAATAAAGAATAGGTACTCGCTACCTCGCATCGACGACTTATTCGATCAACTGTTCAAGGCAAAAGTGTTCTCAAATATCGATCTGAGGAGTGAATACCATCAGCTAAAGGTGGCAGAAGAAGACATTTCGAAGACAACATTCCGATCAAGATATTGACATTATGAGTTCATGGTGATGCCGTTTGGATTGACAAATGCCCCGGCCGCATTCATGGTTCTCATGAATCGAATCTTCCACGAACACCTGGATAAGTTCGTAATTATCTTCGTGGACGAATCCTCATTTACTCGTCAAGTATGGAACAACACAGAGAACATTTGAGGATTGTACTGGAGACCTTGCGAGCGAAGCAATTGTACGCAAAATTCTCTAAATGTGAATTTTGGCTAGAACAGATAATGTTCCTCGGACACATCATCTCTAAAGATGGAGTTACAGTGGATCCCGCAAAAGTAGAGGCAGTGTCCAACAGGACTCAACCAAAGAACATCTCCGAGATTAGGAGTTTTCTTGGTTTAGCCGGCTACTACAAACGATTCATCAAGGATTTCTCCAGAATCGCACTACCGCTGACCAAGCTTACAAGGAAAGGAGAAAAGTTCGTCTGGTCACCCAAGTGCGAGGAGAGCTTCCAAGAGTTAAAGGAACGGCTAACTTCAGCACCAATCCTGACATTACCATCGGGCAACGATGGCTACGTGGTTTACAGTGATGCCAGTGGCACGAGATTAGGATGCGTACTGATGCAACATGGTAAAGTAGTGGCGTACGCATCCAGACAACTGAAAAAGCATGAGGTCAATTATCCAACGCACGACCTCGAGTTGGCAGTAGTAGTGTTCAAAGCTTTGGCGCCACTACTTATACGTAGAAGAATTTGTGGTCTATACAGACCACAAAAGCCTGAAGTATGAATTTACACAGAAGGAGCTGAATATGCGTCAAAGGCGTTGGATGGAGTTCCTAAAGGATTACGAGTTTGCCATCAATTACCAATCTGGTAAGGCAAACTCAGTAGCCGACACGCTCAGCCGAAAATGGGAAGGATCATTGGCTTATATGCGTCTACAACGGTTCAAACTTATGGAAGAACTATTTAAATGGACGCCAAGAGTGAAGCACGATGGATCGCTAATGATGATGCAGATAATAGTGCCTAATATGGTAGGAAGGATTATAGAAGCACAAGTTGAATATTCGGAATATCAGACAATGATGATAAAGACCAGCCTAGAGATTACCAATTTCAAAGTCTTCACGGATGGTGGCATAAGGCACCATGATCATTTGTGGGTACCAAACAATCCTGAACTCCGGAGAGAAGTGCTAGATGGATGCCACAAGTCCAAGTTTGCAATCCACTCAGGAAGCACAAAAATGTACAAAGATGTACAAAGGAGTTTTAAATGGACGCCAAGAGTGAAGCACGATGGATCGCTAATGATGATGCAGATAATAGTGTCTAATATGGTAGGAAGGATTATAGAAGCACAAGTTGAATATTCGAAATATCAGACAATGATGATAAAGACCAGCCTAGAGATTACCAATTTCAAAGTCTTCACAGATGGTGGCATAAGGTACCGTGATCATTTGTGGGTACCAAACAATCCTGAACTCCGGAGAGAAGTGCTAGATGGATGCCACAAGTCCAAGTTTGCAATCCACTCAGGAAGCACAAAAATGTACAAAGATGTACAAAGGAGTTTCTGGTGGCCAAACATGAAGAAGGAGATAGCTGAATATGTCTCCAAATACATAGTGTGCCAACAGGTTAAAGTGGAACACCAGAAACCACAAGGAACCTTGAAGAGTCTGGGTATCCCACAGTGGAAGTGTGAAAAAATATCAATGGACTTTATCACAGGCTTACCCCGGACTCTGAAGGGGCATGATGTCATTTGGGTTATAGTGGACCGACTCACTAAATCGGCTCACTTCCTACTCATTAAGGTAAAACAATATCTTGAAAGCCTCATGGATTTATATGTGCAGGAGATTGTCAGGCTTCACGGGAACCCATCAGCCATTGTGTCTTATAGAGATCCCAGGTTCACATCAAGGTTTTGGAAGAGTCCCCAGAATGCTTTTGGAACAAGACTTCGGTATAATACCGCCTTCCATCCTCAGACAGACGATCAATAAGAGAGAACGATATAGACACTGGGGGATATGTTGAGAGCATGCGCTCTGGATTGGCACGGTAGTTGGGACAAGTACTTTCCTCTTATAGAGTTTTCTTACAACAACAGCTTCTATGCCAGCATAGAGATGGCTCCCTTTGAAGCGTTGTATGGCCGCCCATGTCGCTCTCTGACATGTTGGGGAGAAGTGGGAGAAAGAAAGATCTTGAGCGCAGAATTACAGAAGAAAACACAAGAGTATACAGACTGAGTCAAACTGATAAAGAAAAGAATGAAGTCTGCTCAAGATCGTCAAAAGGCCTACGCGGATAAGAAACGTCGAGAACATAAATTCAAGACAGGAGACCAAGTTTTGCTCAAGGTCTCCCCCACCAAAGGAGTAATGCATTTCAGCAAACGAAAAAAATTGAGCCTTAGGTATGTAGGCCCATTTGAAATACTAGATATGGTTGGAGACTCAGCATGCAGGTTGCCCCTGCCTCCAGCCTACTCAAGGGTACAAGCACGACTACGCCAACGTGATTTAAATTGAGGAACCAAACATCAAGGAGGATCTGACGTATGAAGAACAACCCACGAAAATATTGGAGTACCAAGAACATCAACAAGGGAGGAAGAGAATTGCACTAGTCAAAGTGGCATGGAAACATCACTAAGGAAAATAATCAACATGGGAAGTGGAATCAGAAATGCGAGAGAAATTTCCTGAACTTTTTGGTAAGCCTTAACTCTTATCCAAATTCGAGGATGAATTTTCTTTTTAGAGGGTAATAATGTGACGCCTCGTAATTAAACAACAAAAAAAAAGAGAAACAAAATGATCGACGACAGGGGAGGCGTCGCCTCCCCTGACCTTCCGACGTTTCACCTTCGGCCGACCAAAGGTCGGCCGGGGTCTATATAAAGGGGCCAAGGGGGCGCCCTTGCGACCCCTTGGAACCCCGACCAACCTCCTCCCCCTCCTTCTCTTCGTCCGGCGACCGACGACCAACGCGCGCACGAGCAGCAGAGCAGCAACGAACGACGGATGAACCGACCCACTTCGATGTCCAACGACCTCCCCTCGACGCGCGCGCAAGGCAGGCGAATCCTTCCAGACAACAGCGAACGTCTGGCGATCGACGGACGATGAGAAAATGACCGGCGAACCCGAAACGCGATCGGAGAAGGTACCTTGGCGTTTAAATCCCATAGATGGTGAATTAAGGATTAATTGATGCGCAAAGTTGATTCATTATGATCCTAAAGTTGTTAGCAACATTTTTCGTATTATGATCATCATCGTTAGATGGCCGGAGGACCGTCGGAATTTGAGATAAATTTTGACGGCCCTATTTTATCGCAAGGACCGGTCGATCGATTCTACAAGTCGACCGGTCTGTGCACAGAACTCACATGAGTTCATCCTTATCAGTCGACCGGCCTCACCACGACGGTCGACCGGCCTCTCTGTCAAAGAATAGATTTGAACTTACAATCGGTCGATCGATTTCAGAGAACAGTCGATCGAACTGATGCGCAGTGCACATCTTCATAGCTTTGCGAACGGTCGACCGACGCCCTGGACGGTCGACTGATTCGCAGATTGTCCAATCAAAGAACTCGGTCGACCGACCCCAGAGGATCGGTCGACCGGTGCCAGAGAACGGTCGACCGGTTCATCAGGAATGGTCGACCGGTCCGACAGAGACTCACTGAACGAACTTAATCGGATTAATCCACTCCTAATCTTAGTTACGACTCTGACAAGTTCACATATATTGCCTGAGTCTCATTGTACAAAGATCGACTTCCAGTGGATCCTAAATTATAGATTTCACAGTAACTAAAGATAATTAAGTAAAGACAAAGATGCGGGATTACTATGTGCCGCCCCCAATGTTAAAGCAAAGATCAGAGTTAAAGCAATGGGGGATAGGTAGTTAGCTGAGGGGACAGCGAAGCTACTGGCTTAAATGCCCACTATTCTTGAGATTTCAAGTGTTCTCCTACCGATATCTCGAATTTAAGGGTGATGCTATGGTCACACATCTTTCTTAAAGATTAAAGTATTATGCCAGATGGACAGGTAGCTAGCTGAGGAGACAGTGAACCTACAGGTCTAATAACCGATCACTGTTCCTGAATTGTAGGAATTCTTTCCCCTACCTTTCGAACTGGGTGAGGCATTAACACCCATCCTTTCTTCCCGTTTACGGGCTTACTGGCATCAGTGAATCAGAGAGGCACCCCTGGCATCCCAATCTAATAAAATCGAGCTCGCATAGGACAACCAACACTAAGAAATTCTTAGTAATGTAAAAGATGTGGCACAACTCACAGCAGAGCAATGCAAAGTAAAGTAAAGCAAAGTATTGAAAAGCAAAGCAATGTAAAGTAAAGCAATGTACAATAGAGTAATGTAAAGCAAAGTACTGTAAGGTAAAGCAGAGATATTGTAAAGTAAAAGCAGAGTAATGTAAAATAAAGTACTATAAAGTAAAGCAGAGATATTGTAAAGTGAAAGTAGAGCAATGTAAAGATAAAGTATCATCACAGTAAAGAACAGAGTATTGATATGATTAGAGATTTATATATATTAATTTCCTGATCATCCTTGATCCTTATTTCACGTCTATTGCTATTGTACTGGGCAATCTTTACTCATGGGTATTTTATTCCCCTGCATTGGGATTTTGCAAGTGAGAATGCCAACTGATGAAGTGATGGAGGGCACAGAGTTTGGAGAACGCTGCACATGACTGATATTTATGCTCTGAGTTCTCTCACTGCATATCTGTTAATTATTTTTATTGATCAGAGACATCATGTTTTCTTCCGCTCAAAGAACTTTCTGACCAGTCTTATTATATTTCCGCATATTTTCTACATTGAAAGACATCATGAACTTCCGCACATTTTCTATAATATGAGACACCATGAACTTCCGTATTAAAGTCTTCCATCGTGACATTTCGACTATTAAAATACCACATTTAAAGTTCCATATTATATTTATTATCATTTTATTAGTGCCACATAAGCTATTTTGTTGAATGGTCAAGGTCAGTAGAGCAATAGATAATGTAGCGCCTCCGAAGTCAATCTGATCACCTATGTGACGAGAGGTGTGATTTTGGGGGCGTTACAATGATGATGTAGGATCCAAATCTTTTGAGATAAGAAATTCGCAATCATACTTTGAAAAAGTAATTATCACAATATAGTGTTAATTATAATTCAAAAGGACCGCAATTCCTGATCTCAAAAGAGTAGAATGCTAAATACATATGACAAGCAACAGTTGTCTAAAATAGAAATCCAGCACAGTAGGCTTAAGGTAGAACAGCAAAATGCATTAAAGAGAGTGTTCAACACTTTGGGGGTCACAGTACAAGAAAATAATAACAATAATTTAGATTGCCAATTTACTTTTATTCACTACAAGAAAATAGTGAATTTCTGATGGACAATCTTCGACCGTTTTATAAGCATCCTTCACAATTTTCGATGGCATTTGCGACAAAAGAAAAATCCTTCCCAAATACCGACGATAATTTATCGTTGGTCCCATCTGTCGGTAGTTTTGACGAACCGCACTATCAGTAAATTAAATTAATAATAAAATTATATATAATATAATATAAACATATATTTAATATGTTATTATTAATTTTAATATCGTCAAATTGAAGAACCGTCAGTAATTTTGACGGACCGAGTCGTCGGTAATTAAATTAACAATAAAATTACTTATAATATTAGCATATGTTTAATATTTTATTATTAATATTTTTGAGGGTCTTGTCCATTGGTAGTTCCGACGAATTTTACATCCGACGATAGTTCCGATGGACCATGCCGTTGGTAACTAAATTAATAATAAATATATATAATATAATATCAACATATACTTAATATTTTATTATTAATATTTCTAATGATCACGTCCGTCGAAATTATCAATGAATTTAAAATTCATCAATAATTCCGATGGACTGAGCCATCGGTAATTGTAATCTCATTCCCCCTCCCTTCCCGCCTCATTTTTCTCTCTCCCTATATCTCCCTCCCTCTTCTCTCCATCTGACTCTATTTCCTCTTCCCTCTCTCTCTCTTTTCCACTTCTCCATGTCCCCCTCTCTCTCACTCCCATGGTTACGATGAGGGGCGAGGGCCATCCTCTCGACTCCAGGGACTTCCCACGACTTCGGCGACTCCGACTCTGACCAGCTTAATTTTTTATATTTTAAAATATTTTTTGATGAACGAAGCTGTCAAAAAAAGTTGGGGGTTCCGACGGGTATCTCCGATCGAAGGTTCCGACGGGCATCTCCCATCAAAACCTTTGAAAGGCCATAACTGTCGGAAATATCCATCAGGACTACCGATAGTTCTAACCGTCGAAAGTTCCAACGGATCGATGTTTTTGTCAGAAATTCTTTGCAATGAGAACTTTTTGAACGATTTTTTTTCGACGGATTTTTTTTATATTTGTAACGGCGAACCCGTGGAAAATCGATTTTTTTCATTTGCAGTGATTGCCGAATTGATATAGAAAATAAAGTAAATTCCTTTCATATAGTTTTTTTCCTCTAAAAAATGATGAAAAATTAGTTCAAAGGGATGGAGTTAGTATACAAGTTTATTTGGCTTGAAAATAGTACCTTTTTAATATATCTAGTTCGTTTTGAGGGTCGTCTACATTTTTTATCCAATATTCAAAATGTCAGTTCTTCAATTTCTGATTAAGAATTGAAATTTCTGTTGATAATCGAGTTGGGCTAATTAAGAATTTCCTTCCAATCGCACCAATATAATGAATCGTAAAACTTTTTATTCTCAACGTATTAATTTATGAAAATATTATTTGGAAATAATTATACTGGTTAGAAAATAAAAATAACGTTTTAATTAGAAAAGATTGTCAAAATTTATCCAATTTCACCACCGTTTTTTTTCAACCGTCCTTACTTTTCGTTCTGAGCCATATCCTTGCCACTCTCTCTCTCTCTCTCTCTCCCTCCGCTTAGAAACGTCCCCTCACTTCTCTCTCACAGAAGGAAATGTGAAAAAATATCTCGAAAAACATAAAATATTTTAAAAGTATAAAATAATATCTTAAATTTTTTTAGTTGGAATGTCTCAAGTAACTCCGTGTTATTTTATAAATTAATTATTCAAAATTTGTAGAGTCAATTAGATTCGAGAATGCTGAATGCCTGACCGCCGAAGCTATAATGCCACCATAATAATAATAATAATAATAATAATAATAATAATAATAATAATAATAATAATAATAATAATAATAATAATAACTTGTTATGAAGGAAAGTATAAAAAAGGTATATATATAAAATACTTAATGTCTGTGTACTACTACTACACTCTAAATTGCTAAATTGGACTACGTTCATACGATGACGACTACTTTTTTTTAGAGAATATTAATGATTAAAAGAATGTAAATAAATTAATCATCATAAAATTTATATAAGGAATTTCAATATAAATAGAAAATAAATTTTAAAATCATTTTGCTAAGACTCCACGGACGACTTTACCGTCCCATTAATTAAGTGTCTGAGTGACATAAAGATTTCTAAAATTATAAATTGAGTTCAAAATATTATCAACAAAATTTATCGTCCTTACATTTGTGGACAGTATTTCTTTTATAGCTCAGGTAGGTTATTTTCTTTTGGGTATCTACTCGTGCCTCCGATATGTAGGGCTTTGTTAATTGTTATATTCAATAATGTTCGGTGTATATAGTCTATAGATAGCTACGCAAACTCAGAGGCCAAGGCATATCGACTATTCAGTTCTACGGTACTACCTTTTTATGTTGCTGACCCACTTAATGCTAATTAACTGATGATTACTTATCTCCTGCTGCTATTTTACATACCATAAAAACTGTAAAATTGGGCATCAAGCACACAATGCAATAAGATGTCCTCTCAATTAAAAGACTGTATAAATTTCAATAGCAGAAAGAACTTAATCCACAATTCATACTCGTTAACTAATGCCATTATGCCAACGACAGTTATATTGCTATCAATTTAACAAAACTGAACTGTTGAATTAAGATTTCTGGGCAAGAATTAAATTAGCAAAGCAATAGTGAAGTAATAATGATGTAGAATCCAAATCTTTTGAAATCAGTAATGCCACAACCCCACATTATTATAAATCCACTCTATCATTTTCTAGAGTTGATCAGATCGATGAAGGTTTTGACATTCTTTCTCAAAAGATAAGAATGCCACAATAAGTACAGACAAATTCTCCCTAATTAAGATTGATGTAGAATCCTAATTTTTGAGATCAGAAATTCGCAATCATATTTTATAAATCAACTCTGTAAGAGTTAATTATATTATACAATAATTGCGCTATTCCTGACTCAAAAAGTTAGAATGTCACAAAATTAAGTTGTACCTAAAAGTAAAATTGAAGTACTACCCGAATTCTTCGATAATTTTAAGAGAACTAATTTGAAAAATAACTAATGAAGAGGTGATATGGGATGATGTGCTAAGAGGTGATGAAAGACGATATGGTATAACTTTATTAAATTCTAAATGTCATATGCTACGACACATCTCCAGAGTCTTATTTATAGTGAGGTGTATGATATCTAGTACTAATTGGTAACCGTCCAACATTTTTTACGTTTACTAATTAATCAATTAATCACCCAATGCTTCTCTTGGAATATTATACATCAGTAAACGTCGACTTCGCGTGGACTAATTTGATTCCTTCCAACCGCACCAATATTAATATTTTTATATAATGAATCCTAATACATTTTTTTTCTCAACGCATTAATTTATAAATATTTTTTGGAAATAATTATACCGGTTAAAAAAGTTTTGAATAAAAAGATTGTATTTTTTTTATCCAATTTAACAATCGTTTTTTTCAACCGTACCCCCGCTCATATTAGTTACTTCCTCTCTCAAGTATCGACACGTTTTCTCAAGAAATAACTGCCAACAAATATTATTAAATATCTTACAACAATATAATTTTTTATGGTAAAATGATTGTGCTGAGTACCTCCTGATCAAACATCGTGTGAAGTGGCATATGAATCGTCCAGATCAAATCGGACGGTTTAGATCATATCTTATCAGATGCCGTCCAAATCTAATCTGGCGGCTGAGGATCATCTCACGAGATGACCCCCCTCCCTCCTCCTCCCCCTCTCTCTTTCGAAGCATGTCGACCGCCAACCCTCCTCCATCACTGGCCCACCTCCATCGTCGACCGCTCCCCCTCTCTCTCTCTCACTCTCTCTCTCGCGCGCGCACGATCGAGTCACATCGTACACCATCGCCGATCTCAACCCTCGCCCTCGCGCCTCGCCTCACCGTCGTCGTCGCTTCGCTTCACAATCATCGGAGGGGAGATCAGGGAGGAGGGAGAGATTGGATCGCCTCATGATCTTCGTCGCCTTGTAGCCGTTGTTACCTTGTCGCTGTCGGCAGTGGTCAAGGAGAAAAGGGGAGAGAGCAGAGGGAGAGATCGGATCGCCTCGCAGTCGTCGTCGCCTCGCCGCCGCCGTGGACTCATAGCCGTTGTCGCCACCATCATCTCACCATCGCCGCCGTCGTTGCCTCATCATCACGGCCTCAAATAGAGAGAGAGAGACAATCGTCGTGGCCTCACCGTGTTCGTGGACTTGTAGTCGTCGTCGCCTCGCCTCAGCCGTCGACTTGCCGCCATCGCCGCCTCAAATCGTGAGAGAGGGATACATAAAGGGGAGAGAGATTGAGAGAGGGATATAGAGGAGGGAGAGTCAGTTTTCAAAATGAGACGATGTCAAAGTCTCGTCAATATCTATCCGCTTCACACGGTGTGAAGTAAATGGTGCTCAACACAATCATTTTACTCTTATATAAATTATCAAGTTCCTCAAAATTCAAATATGTATATATAGTACTTATAATTAATATATAATTAAAAGTTGTACAATTAATATGCATTTAATAAATTTGAACCATTAAATAATGATTACATGATTGAGATGAAATCTAATAAATTAATATTAAATTTAATAGAAGTTAAATGTCAATCATCTCCTGAATTATATTGTCTGTACAATAACTGTTGTATGTTATTTAATCTCGTACACACGTATACATATACATACGGACACACACACACATACAGATATATATATATATATAGTACTTAGGGGTAAATTACATCAAATGCCCTCCAACTTTAAAGTTTGCTCATCGATACCCTCCAACTTCACTTTGTAACACAAATGTCCTTTATCTTTTAACGCGTTTCACCCGATGCCCTCTTTACCTGGGATAACCGATTTTTCAGTTTTTCATCGATGTGGCGTCCATGTGGCCATCTCCTCTCTCCTACACGCAAATAATCGTCCGACGTGGCATGCTCCGACGTGGCATATAAAATTACACCAATGCCCTCCAATTTTAAGGTTGGCTCAGCGATACCCTCCAACTTTAATTTGTAACACAAATGTCCTTCATCTTTTAATAAGTTTCACCTGATGCCCTCTTTACCTGGGACAGAATGATACGAACTTAGAAACACTAGCAAGCGCACTAATCGTTCAAGTAATAAAGTGATGAGTATAAAGTATCGTTCACACGAGAACAAGAAATAATTAATAACTTATCTTACTTATAAATTGAGAAAAGATAATAACTCTGTGTTTTGTAAAAATAAGAAGAGTAAATAATATAAATATAGAGTTATGATCAATGGGGTTTAAAAGTATAGAATTGATGAATATGATTTATCTTGATCAATACCACTACTCATGTACGAATTCTAGACAAAAGATGATGAATTAATAAAGTAAAATTCCCAAATTGATTTAACTAATATTTCAAGCTTTAAATCCTATTTTGAAATCAACAAAAGAGATTAACCCTCTCAATTTTTTAATCTAATTTATTAGATTTCAAAATGCACTCAATTGGAATATAAAGTTAAAGGCTTTCTCAAGTCACCTTAACAACAACACAATTGGATCTCTTGTGATTTCCCCAAAAGTGGCATGTAAGAGAAAAAAATCAGAGAAAAACTCTAGAGAATCTAAGATCTTCTTTTCAAATAATAATAAGATTCAAAGGAATAAATCTCAGGCAATAATTAATAAAATAATCAAACATGCTATTGATCCATCAACTAATCGTACGAAGAATTCATAAAGAATAGAGTTCAATCAAGAAAACCCTAAAGAACTACTCCATAAACCTAAAGTACATCAATCCAAATAATGTTTCAGGAAAAGGATAGAGAACAAGGAGAACTACTCCTAATTCTACCGTCCTCTCTCGAGTTTCCGGTAGAACTTCGTTGTAGCCTTTGGATCTCCTTCACCAAACCTTCAACCTCTGAATTATGCTCTCCAAAAATACTTTTCCAAGCCCTCTTCTGCCTCCTTTTATAGGTTTTCTCGTCCTCCAAGAAAAGAAATCGAAAATATATTCAAAAAATGGATAAAAACTGCTTGAAAATGACCTAACAGACCACCGTCACGACCGTGAAAGGTGCTGGCACGGTCGTGACAAAAGGTTGAAAAGGCTAAAAAATACTTAGCCAATTTTTCTGTTGGAAATTGTCTGTCACGGCCGTGATAGGGACTTAGTCAAATTTCTGCTTGCTGATCTTTCTGTCACGGCCATGACAATAACTGTCACGGCCGTGACAGTCTTCTGAGCTGTTTTAGGCCTTTTCTTGCCTTCATTTCGACGTTTTCTTGTATTCTGCCATGAATAATTTCCATATTTAGGTAGAAATCAAATCTAAAGGAAATTATATGAAAACAAATCAAAACCCCTCCTTTCTAAACATAAAAACATTCTAAAATGTTAATCAAATGACCCAAACTAATGCATGATTTTTCGTGCATCACCGACGGTTTCTCAATTTTTTGTCGACGTGACGTCCACGTGGCCATCTCATCTCTCCTCCACGTAAATAGTCATCCGTCGTGGCATACTCCGATGTGGCACCGCATATTAAACCATCTTACTTACCGTAAGTTGACACACTCCCTATTAAATTATTTCCTTATTTCTCTCTTTGTCATTATTTGTGTGAAACCTCCTTCGTCATTCGCACTCCTTTGTCGATCGCTCTCCTTCGTCGTTTGTCTCCTTCGTCGTTCACCTTCCGTGTTCGTCGGTCGCCATCTTTGCCCAAATTGGTATAATTTTACATGCATTTGGTGAGCAAACTTTAAAGTTGGAGGACATTTGATGTAATTTTATGTGTCGTGTAGGAGCATGCCACGTCGGACGACTATTTACGTGGAGGAGAGATGAGATGGTCACGTGGACGCCACGTCGACGAAAAATTGAGAAATCATCTGTCCCAAGTAAAGAGGGCATCGGGTGAAACGTATTAAAAGATGAAGGACATTTGTGTTACAAAGTAAAGTTGGAGGGTATCGCTGAGCCAACCTTAAAGTTGGAGGGCATTGGTGTAATTTTATATGTCACGTCGGAGCATGTCACGTCGGACGACTATTTGCGTGGAGGAGAGAGGAAATGATCAAGTGGATGTCACGTCGACGAAAAATTGGAAAATCAGCTATCCCAGGTAAAGAAGGCATCGGATGAAACATGTTAAAAGATGAAGGGCATTTGTGTTACAAAGTGAAATTGGAGGGTATCGCTGAGCAAATCTTAAAGTTGGAGGACATTTGGTGTAATTTACCCCTTGAAAAGGTAACTAAATAATTTACACAATATTTTCACGTTGGAAAAAAATATAGTAAACGTAGCTTTTATAATTTTATAAAATATAAAATATTCAAACATATCCTTACTTTACTCTATAATTACATAGTACTTTTAAACTGTGATCAACATACTTGGAAATAATTGTATGTTGTAAACAAAATGTTAGTGGAGTTTTTTTTTGAAACGTTGAAAAAGGTAAAATTAAACAGGCAATGTAGCCTAATAGGACGTGGCCCATTTTTTAGTTTTTATTTTTGAAATATGTTTCTACATCCGGCAAAAGATGCATAAACATATGATGATCTAACATTTACCGAAGCTTTACAAGCAACAATTTTTACTCTCAAACCATATGTGTAACATCAGCGAATTTCCATAGAAGGAAAGGGATTCAAATTGAAATTTAATTACCATTAATGAAAGGAATTCAAATAGAATTTGAATAAAAAAAAAGGAAAGAAGAACGACGGACAAGGGAGGAAAATTCTCCCCTCATGCCGCTCGGAATCGGCCGGCCACCCTGGCCGGCCGAGGCTATAAGAGGGGACGTGAGGGCAACCCTCGCGCCTCTTGGAAACCCTGTCGGCCGTCACCTCCATCTCTCCTTTTTCTTCTTCTTCTGCGAATCCGACGAATGCGCGTAACAGAGCACGACGGCAACGACGGATAGCTGACGATCCGATCACTATAAGAAAATTGGCGATTAGCGACGCCATGTAACGCCTTAAAAATCCGTGACGCTATAAAGACGCCACTAGCGTCTCCATTGCGTCTACTTAGCGTCACCAGAATCAGACGTCACTTGCCTCTCGATAGCATCTCATTAGCGTCTTCTTAGCTACTCTGAGAGTTGACGTTAAAATTAGTGCAATCGAGACGCTACGTAGACGCTATTATTTCGCGCCACGAACCGCAAATGCGCGGCAGCACCTAGCGCCGTTTTGTCGTCGATCACTTTAGACGTGACACTAGCGTCTCATGTCTGAAGACTCTAAAGCGACGCTATATGGCGTCTCAAACAAAGGAGACGCTAATGAGACGCTACTGTAATTTAAACATTATATTATATATACTATATGTCAATCAATAAATTCATTAAATATTATATTAGTATTAAGTACATGATTATAAACATATTATCAATAGCATAATATCAACATATATATGTATTAATTACACGATTATATATATATATATGTATTTTTACATAATAAGAGTGTTCCTAAATATATAATTTTTTACCTATATTATTTATGTTATCTATACATATAATATATATAATCTCTTAATTATGCATATATTATTATATACTTAATCATGGGATTACGATGATTGATTAAGCGAGTGATATGTTAGTGTCATAGTAGACACACAATAGCGTCCACCTAGCGTTTAACAAGCGCCGCAACTGGTGTCGACGCTATGATGACACTATGGGCATCTCTCTAGCGTCGCATGCTCGAGATGCCATATTGTTTTAGACGCTAGTTCGGCGATACGGTGTCGCTAAATGAATCTAGCGACTCAATGGCGTCTGTATTGCACCTCCTAAGCCGACTTTTTACCCCTCGCTCAATCGGGCACATATAGACATATAAATACGCGTATATGCTGATATCTATATATAATAAGTGCATATATACATATTATTATAACCTAATCTGACACATATAAACAAATACACACACACATATATATATATATATATTCACTTTGAATACGTATACATATACATGTTATATATATATGACTCGCACATGTATAGACATATACATACACATATATATTTATAATACATATAGACGAAACACATTGTTGTAACTTAATCTCTCACAAGTAGACATATATATACGTACGCATATATTACATATGTATATATATACACACACAATTGTGTTATATACACATATACATACATATTTATAATTTTGTATACAAACATGATAGATTATCGGAAGAAAATAAAATAATTGGAATGGGGCATAATGCGATGAGACGTTACATTGATAAATAAAATTTCATACATACTAAAAAATATTGAAAACAACTTTTAATCAGCGTCTCAATGGCGTCTCAATGTTGAGACGCTAAACAATGGAGACGCCCCGACGACGCTATGATGTCGCTATGTTATCTTAGCGACACATTAGCTTTCCTATAGCACCGCTCTAGCCGAATTGTGACATTGTCGACGCCTACATGGTGTCTACGTAGCGTCTCGTTTCCTTGCGACGTTAAAAAATTACTTAAATCCCTAACCCCTCTTCTTCGTTTTCACTTTTACTGTCGCAACTGTTTACCATCGTCCCTTCGTCCCGCCCGACGCGCCCCAACGCCCGACCTCCGACGCTCGTCGCCCGACCTCCGACGCCCTCCACTGCCGCCTCCGCCCTTCGCCCGACGTCCGACGCCCGACGATCGCCCTCCACCGCCGCCGCCGCCCTTCGCCTCTGCCGCCCTTCGCCTCTGCCGCCCTCCGCACTCGACCGCCGCCCTCCGCATTCGACCGCCGCCCTTCGCCTCCTCCTCCTCCTCCTGCCTCCCCGACGCCCGCCCTCCACCGCCGCTGCCGCCCTTCAGCTCCGCCGCCGCCGTCGCAGGGTCCCTCCGTCGCGGTTCGCCTCCACCTTCATGTTATTATCATGTTAAATTAAGTAGTACTTAAGTTAATTATCATATCTTTGGATCAAGTTAGTATTACTTATTAAGTATAATATTAAGTATCATCTCTTAGGAATTAAGTTAAGTATTACTTATTCATGTTATGAATTAAGTTAAGTAGTACTTAAGTTAATTATCATCTCTTTGGATCAAGTTAATTAGTATTACTTATTAAGTATAATAAAGTGTCATCTCTTAGGAATTAAGTTAAGTATTACTTAAGTTAAGTATTACTTATTCATGTTATAAATTAAGTTAAGTAGTACTTAAGTTAAGTATTACTTAAGTTAAGTTAACTTGTGAACTAATTCATGTACTTCCACATTCTTGGTGATAAAATGAGATTATGATTCGACGATGAAGTACTTGAAACATGTGATTTTGGACTTAATTCGTAAGTTCAAAATCACACGTTTCAAGTACACGAATTTTCTTACTTTGCTTAATGTTCTCCGTTACAGAAATGATAAAGCCAGATCGTAGTTGGATTCGTCGTTGGAAGGATAAACATGGCGTCATAACTGAAGAATATAAGGATGGTGTTGATGAATTCATTAATGTGGCATATCAAAATGAATGTGTTGCTTCTTCATATGGAGAAATCTTATGTCCATGCCGGAAGTGCAAATGTTATTAGTGAAAAGTAAGATATGATGTGCAGAAGGATTTATATAACAACGGTTTCTTACTTACATACACCAATTGGTTCTTTCATGGCAAAGAAAGATGGGCTAAAGAAACAAGTAATGTAGATACCGTTGTGGGCGACTCGAGCAATCCGTACAGGGACATGATACGAGATGCAATGTTGGGAGAAAATGTTGACGAAACATCGATTGAAGAAGACTCGAATCCTTCGGCTTCTAAGTTTTATAATCTTCTCGAAGAGGCAGATGAACCTTTATGGGATGGATGCGTGAAGCAAACTACACTTTCTGCAGTGGCACAACTAATGAACTTAAAATCAGAATTTAATATGAGCGAAAGTTATTTTGATCGGATGCTTGCCATTATTAAGAGTATGCTTCCAGTTTCCGAGAAATTATCGGGAAATTTTTACAAGTGCAAACGGTTGATGAGAGATTTAGGGTTGGAATATCAAAAGATTGATGCATGCTGCAATCATTGTATGTTGTACTACAAGGAAAACAACTTATAAATTGTTCTATTTGTGGCGAGCCCAGATTCAAGCCGAAAAAGAATACTCAAAGTTCGAAAAAATGTGGCAAATGTAATATTTAGATACTTTCTGATTGTTCCAAGATTACAACGACTATTTCTTTCTAAAAAAACTGCATCATTTATGAGGTGGCACAGAGAAGGGGCACGTGAAGATCCAAATTCAATTACACATCCTTCGGATGCGGAGGCATGGAGACGATTTGATGCACTTCATCCGGATTTTTCTGCAGAATCACACAATGTTAGATTAGGACTTTGCACGGATGGCTTCAACCCATTTGGCTCATCGAGTACTGCTTATTCATGTTGGCCTATTTTTGTGACACCGTATAATTTGCCTCCAAGCATGTGTATGAGATGAGAGAATATATTGCTTATCTGTATCATCCCGGGTCCTCGATCTCCTGGTAAAAGTTTAGATGTTTACTTAAGACCTTTGATTGATGAACTCAAGATGTTGTGGGAGGATGGTGTGGTTACCTATGATAAATCTAAAAAGCAAAATTTCATTATGAGACCGAATTAATGTGAACCATAAGTGATTTTTCGTCATATGGAATGTTGAGTGGTTGGAGTACAAAAGAAAAACTTGCTTGTCCCATATGTGGAAAGAATACAAAATCCTTTTATTTGAAAAATTGTAGAAAAGTTTGCTGGTTTGATTGTCATAGGATGTTTCTGCCATTGGAAAATTCGATACGCCGTGATCGAAACTCATTTAAAAAGAATACATCCGAGAACACTTTGTGTCCAACTCATTTGACAGGAAAAGAATTGCTAGAGCAAGTAAACAAGCTTAGTGAAGTCTCATTCGGATTGAAGGCCGGTAATTATAAGTAAATTAGGTTTGGAAGTGAACATAATTGTGAGAAAAGAAGTATTTTTTGGGAATTGCCTTATTGGTCTTCAAACTATGTACTTCACAACTTGGGCGTCATGTATGTGGAGAAGAACGTATTTGACAACATCTTCAACACTATTATGGATGTTAAAGGAAGAACAAAAGATAGCATACAAGCTCGCGAAGACATGAAATTAATATGCAAAAGACCAGAGTTAGATATCATTCATCTTCAAAATGGTAAATGCAAAAAGCCAAAAGCTACTTATGTCTTGAGCAATGATCAAAGAAAAGTGGTTTTCGAATGGGTAAAGCAATTGAAATTCCCCGACGGATATGTATCAAACATATCTCGTTGTTTTAACTTGGACAATGAGAAGATACACGGAATGAAGAGTCATGATTGTCATATTTGTATGCAAAGGCTGCTTCCAATTGCCTTTAAAGAACTTTTGCCAAAGGCCATCCGGAAGGTTTTAACATAATTTTCTATGTTCTTTAAAGAGCTTTGGGCATCCATCGTTCGGAAAGAAGACATATCTCGGTTAGAGGCTTCTATTGTGATTACCGTGTGCAAGGCTAAGAAGATATTTCCACCTTCTTTCTTTGATGTGATGGAACATCTTCCATATGAAACAAAAATTGCTGGTCCGGTTCAGTATCGATGGATGTATCCTTTCGAAAGATGCATGTTATATTTGAAAAGGAAGGCGAAGAATAAGACAAAAATTGAAGGCTCCATATGTGAAGCATATTTCATTGAGGAGGTGTCAAACTTCACTTCAAAATACTTTGAGCCGCACATACAATCATGACACACCCAAGTTCCAAGAAACGATGATGGTGGTGAAGGAGAAGTTGACATGAATATTCTATCCATCTTCAAGTACGCATGTCGACTTCTTGGTGCAGGACGCAAAATTATCTTGAATGACAGAGATCTCACCGCCGTTGAGAATTATGTTCTTGCAAATTGTAGCGAAGTGATGCTATATCTCGAGTAAGGCAATTTGTTCTAATTTGTTATATAATTTAAAGCTAATTGTTGCTATATGATTGTATTAATTCAAAACTATGAATTCAGAAAATTTGAAGAATTATAGTGAAAAATCAATCCGTTAGTTTCAAACGATGAGTTATTGAAACTACGAGACGAACATTTTGCCGATTGGTTGAGATGTGAAGTGAGAAATCTTTCCTCTTGTTCTTAATTGTTATAAGTTCATAACTTTTAATAAAATTTTTAGTTATTTTTTTGTAGGTTATTAATGACTCAGTCATAGAGAACAAAATACGAAATCTCGGTCATGGCCCGAAGAAACAAGTTCTTAGCTACTGCGGCGTCATAGTCAATGGATATCGGTTCCATACAGAAGAATATAGCCGACAACGTTCAACTATTAATAGCGGCATATGTGTTCTAGGAAGCATGTACGGGGACGACGACTTTGATTACTATGGTGTTATAAAAGACATTCTAAAATTATCTTATTTGGGGAAATCTAACAAAGTCGTGGTGTTAAAATGTCGTTGGTTCGATCCAGAGAAAGGAGTTCGGATCGATCAAAAGTTTAAATTGGTGGATATTAACTCTCGATCGAGACTTCAGTCATACGATCCATTCGTATTGGCGGAACAAGCACAACAAGTGTACTACACTAAGTATCCATCGAAAAGAACCAATGATGAATGGTGGGCGTCATGCAAGGTGAGGAGTAAACTATTCTTAGCAGAAACAATGGTAGATGAGAATGAAACATCATCCGTATACAACGATGTGCCGATGGATGATTACTATCAAGAAGATAGAGTGAATGAGACGATTGATGTGGCCGATGGAGTTGAGAATTTTCAATTGGTCGATGATGCTGAGCCAATGGAAGAGTTCAATTCAAATGACCTCTTGGATGTGAACTTCGATAATTTCATTGATGATGACTCGAATCAAGATTATAGCGACGATGATGAAGATGATGAAAATGAATCAAAATACGAAACAAGCGAATGAATCCCGTAGTCATTCTAATGACATAAGCTTTTTACTTTTTTTAAAGTTATATATGGTTACCGATAATAAGAAAAGTTTCTTTCTTTTTTTCCAGTCATGGTTACTAGGGGTCGAGCATCTAGGTCATCTCGCTCTTCCAGGCGTTCACTCCAGATGAGTCAGTCATCACAATCACCACGTAATATATTTATTGTGAGCTGCTTATTTATAGTTGATTATATTAGTTAAATTCTTTTTTTAATAATATCAGTTCCTCCGCCGCCGATGGGGCACGTAGCCGGATCGTCACATAGTAGGCGATCCATTTGTGGGTCTGCTGAGAGTATCACTCCAGGTACGTGACACATTGTAGACAATAGACAGTAGAAGATAGATTTTTTTTAAATATTTTGCTTTTGTGACAGTTGCTCCACCGTCGACGGGGAACATAGTCGGTACGTCTCGATCGCGCGACCACGATCATCATGTCACACCAGGTTATTTTTTGTATATTACTTAATTTTATGTAGGAGACAAATTTTATGTATTTTCTTGTGATGGCAGTTGCTACCCCACCGCCACCGCCGAGAATACCAGACGCTTCACCATAATCTAGCGTTGACGAGCGACATCTTACGCCAGGTGATATATTTATTGTTATTGACATTTCTCAATTAATTATATTAATTATTTTTTAATAATGTCAGTTGCTACGCCGCCGATAGCACAAGCACCTGACTCAATTCATTCAGACGAGCGGACTGCTACTGATCATGTGGTACACATCAATGGTGAGAACATTACTGTACATCTATCAATTATCATAATTTAAATTTGGTATGACACTAATGATTTATTATGTATTAGGGCCCATAGCTGATGTCGGACCTTCACAGCCTACCCTAGCTGTACCGGATGATGATTCCTCTTCGAGTGATGAAGAGAGGTTACACGATAATGGGGTGATCATTGTGAATAATATTGCTCGACCGTAAGTTAAATAAGTTGCACATATTTTGTTATAATTTTAGTTATCATTGAAAATTAATTCTTCTTTGTAATTGGCAGGACCACTTTCTTACCCGCTAGTACCATGCGGGATGTCAATGCTCTCGTTCTTTCCCACTTGCCGGAAGGGGCAGGATCCTGGAAAGATGTCCCAATTCAAGTGTGAGATGACATCTTTCGAACCTTTACGGTACAATCTTTTATTTGGGTTACATAATTCGATTTATATTTATTTTAAAACTACTAAGTTTTAACGTTCTATTTGTAGGAGGTAAATCAGTTTCATCCGAATCTTAGTTTAGGGATGATCCGGAGAGCTTTTGAGGAGGTCGTTGCTAAACGCCTCCGAAATCGATTATACAAGTTTCGCAAGGTCATCACGTTCGCCGGCCTCACTTTGGAGCAGGGCATACAAAGATGCCCAAGACATATTAGGCGCTCGGTTTGGGAGTCCCTCTGTAGGAAGTGGTAAGTATGTATACTTTTAATTATTTTTATGAAAATTATAGTTTTTTGAAAGTGTAAGTATTTGATGTTCACAAAGGACGGATGAACGATGGCAAAGGAAGTCGGAAAAGGCAAAAGTTAACCGTCTTTCGAAGCTCGAGGCCCACATCCACACAGGGGGATCGATGCGATTTGACGAGCATCGACGGCGCATGGTAATTTACATATAAATTCAATTAATCAATCTTTTGACTTTTACTTATGTTATCAAATTTGAAACTTCATTGTAGGAGGAGAAAGAAGGCGGTCCCGTAGACTTTCGTGTGGTCTATGAGGCCACACATAAGAGCCGGAAGACAAACGACTTAGTCATGCCCACTGCTCGTAGGCTTCTGGTAAGTCTCATGATATGGTCATTTGGTTGTTGCCGTTAGTGCACTATTTTTGAAATACATAATGTTTAAATTTTATAGGATGAGTATAATGCGAAAATGACTGAAAAGTATGGAGATGATCCGAGTACTCAACCACCAGGTAATGTTTCTTCGTTGGTTTAGTCATGTTTTTAATTTAAGTGTTTCTTGATATATAATTTATATATTATGATTGTATAATTTTTCAATTTCGTAGAGGACCCTGCTGTTTGGGAGGAGGTGGCCGGCATGACACGAGGGGGATACTTGCTGTTTGACGAGTTGCAGAACGATAAAAAAATGTCCCGGTGAGTTCGTGAGTGCCTTCGAACTGCTGCTAGAATGTTTGTGGTCAAAAGATGACTCAAAAAAACTCGCACAAGAAAAAGAACGCTCGCTCTGATACCAATGTTGTAACTAAAATAGAATATATTTGATTATTGGGGATCATTCGGATGCAGCAATATTCCGTTCTTCAATGAACTATTCCGGCATGTTCTTGCTTACTTCCGTCCCCCCTAATGCCACGTCTATTTATTATCATCCAAGACTTGCACCCTTTGCCCAAGGGTTGCACCTTTTGCTCAAGGGTTGCATCTTTTCAATCAACAGTCACACTTGTTGATACCAAGAGATAACTTGTTTAATGAATGTTCTAGCTGCAATCCCCTTGGTAAGAGAATTAGCTAATATTGTGACCTATATTGGTCACAAACGGTTGCCGGAGCAACCGCCGGCGAAGCAGCGCGACCACTTGGAAGGTGGCCGGAGGCAACCTTTGGCGTAACGGTGCATCTGTTCGCCGGAAAGGGGTGGGGTTCAAGGGGGTGGACTGGACGGTGCATGCGCCTATAAATAGTGGAAAAGGCCGTCCAGGGAACTCCAATTGTTGTACAAAAGCTTACATTGGTGATGCATGCAAAATACAACATATTTTAGTTTATTATTTTAATTAATATTTCTATAATTTGATCATGGCATGCATAATTTTAAGTCATTTTTAGTCATAATTCCGGATTTATCGATTTTGATTATTAATATTTTGAATATTTTAACTAAAAAGGGATTAACTTAATTCTTATCATTATTTTGCAGGCAATATGAATTGGTCGTAAAGAATTATATTTCGGCCGAGATGATCTTATGGTTGGATAAATTACATCTTACTTCGTTGGGGTAAAAATGAATGCAACTTGAGTTTTGGGTGTAATGATCAAAGGACTCTTCTTCGTTTTGGCCGAGATTAGGATAAAGGAACTTATCGTTTTGGGCGAGATTAGAAGAAGTGACTTATTGTTTTGGCCGAGATTCCATAAAGGGGGTAAAAATTAGAAGATGTTATTCTTTTGGGCGTAACGGAAAGAAGAACTCATCGTTTTGGCCAAAATTAGAAGAGTCTACCATTTTGGGCGTAATGGAAAGGAGTAAAGATAAAAATTATTTATCATTTTGATCGAGATTCCAAGAAGGGGGTAAAGATAAAAAAATCTATCATTTTGGGGTAAAAGATAAGAGGAGTTTATCTTTTTGGGCATAATAGAACTTATAATTCTGGCCAAGACCGTGATCAACTTTTATCCGGTGAATTTAATTTCAGCCATACGATATTATTGACCGAAGACCGTCCGCACCTATAAATAGAGCCATCGTCCCAACTAGTGGTTTGAAGT
This sequence comes from Pontederia crassipes, assembly GCA_030549335.1. Lineage (NCBI taxonomy): Eukaryota > Viridiplantae > Streptophyta > Magnoliopsida > Commelinales > Pontederiaceae > Pontederia > Pontederia crassipes. The sequence goes on along the minus strand of CM060189.1, from coordinate 23,519,639 downwards.
TCAGGTTTCTTCCACAGTTGAATCGTGAGCTCTGCAGGCTATGATCAAAAGGAGAGAGGTGCGACGGTTGGAAGTTGATTGCGACTCTGATCAAGTCCGAAAGGCTGCCCGACTGTCTGCCCGTGATCCGAAGCTTCGACTTTTATTCTTGGTGTAATTCTTCCAATTATTATTTTTATTTTATTATTATCTCTCTAGAATTTTTAGGATGAACTCCATATTTCTATTTATTTCATTTTAGGAGATTATTATTGAAGGGAAACTATTTGGACCCTATATTATTTATTTTAATCTTTTCTGACCAATTAGTTAATTATGCTTAGTGCTTTTAATTTAATTATTTGGATTTTTGAGTTGAGTAATTACCAGTTTGTGGACTATTTAATTTTAGAATTTATTAATTAAATTAATTGATTTTATATGAAATTAATAATTGACATAAATTTGATAACTAGTATGTGGAGAATCAAATTTGTGTGGTCTGTTAATTTATACCAGTTTGTGGAGTGATTAATAGTTTAGGGAATCCAATTTAATGCATCTTAATTTTAATATGATTTGATGGGATGTCAGTTTGTGGAGACTTCAATTCTTATTAAATTAAGATAGTTTAATTTGCATACTTAGATTGAGGGGATGCCAGTTAGTGGAGACCGCAATTTAATCATGTCAAATTAATAATTTAGGAGGACTCTAATCCATCATGAAAGATTAAATTTATCTTTTATGGTTCAAATATTTATCCTGATCTATTTTCATCCTAAGGCCTAACTTCAACACCACTATCTTATCTTTATCTTATTTTAATTTATCTCATAAAACTCATTTTCAAAATCTATGTTTTTCCTCTCTTATTAATTTATAAATTCAGATATTTAATCAATAATATTCCTCGTGGGTTCGACACTCTTTACTCATATTACTGTATTACTTGAACGACTAGTGCACTTGCTAGCGATTTATTTTGCTACATCATTTAACACATCAATTGGTATCAGAGCGAGCGATCTTCCTGTGCGAACACATTTTTTCTTTTCTAGCAAACCACACGAGTGTTTTGGGCGATCATACCCTCCAACACTTCTGTCTTCATCCGATGATTTTTTTCCAACAAGAATCTGCTGTCACTGTGCTAAATAGCCTTCCTCCCAGTTTTGACATGGCTGCCACGACTTTGCGACTTAATGGATGTATTAAGTCGGTGATAGATTTGCCAGTCCAATTGGCCATTGAACAAGACTTGGCCAACTGCAAAAGAAAAAGTGAGATCTTCGACGTAGAAAAAGACGATAATGAGGCGAATGCTGCTCGCTTCAAAAATCTTGGTCCGAACAAGAAGTCAAAGGGACAGCGTGGAAAGCCGTGCCTGTTATGCCTATGGAAAGTTCAGACATTTCAAATCAAACTGCACTAAGGCAAAAGGGCAAAAAGGGCAAAGCCAAAATAAGAAAGGCAAGAAACCCGAATTCGCTGACGTCATTGAATGCAACGCTGCAAGTACTAACTCTATGGGATGGTGGATCGATTCAGGGGCGACCCGTCATATCACCAAGACCAAGGATGGGATGACCAACTTCAAAGAATTGAAGAAGGGGGAACAAAGAATATACAAGGGTAACAACACCTACCTTGATGTGGAAGGTGTGGGGAATTATAGGCTGGATTTGGGAGATTGCATCTTGACTCTTAATGATGTGTTATATGCTCCCGATATCCGCCGGAACCTCGTATCTGTTCCCATACTTCTGAAGAAGAATTTTGAAGTTAGGTTTTATAATGGTAGAGTAACCATAGGTAAGGACAAGAAAGTCCTTACCGTCAAGAGGTTTGTTCCTGGACATGATTTATTTTGCCTACCTATTGTAACTGACAATATATCAATGAATGTGGATGTCATTTCTGATTATTCTGTGTGTGAATATTCTGATTATGATCTTTGGCATGACCGATTAGGACATTCAGGAAAGACAAAGATGGAACAAATCATAAGAATGAACATACTTCCTAGAATTTCAAGTGCAAGAACATTGCTTTGTGAACATTGTTTGACCAGAAAAATAACTCGAAAGCCATTTTCGGGAGTAATAAGGTCAAAAGAATTATTATGATTGGTTAATTTTGATATTTGTGGTCCTCTTAGCGTCGTGACACATAAGAATAAGGAGCACTTTATCACATTCATTGATGATTTTTCAAGATTCTCCTATGTTTATCTCTTGGACAAAAAGTCGAATGCTTTTGAAGCATTCAAGAGATATAAGATGGAAGTGGAGAAGAAATTGGGAAGACCAATTAAAACATTAAAGACAGACAGAGGAGGGGAATACACCTCTCGAGAATTTAATGATTATTGCATTCAGGAAGGCATTAGTAGGCAAACTACAATGCCATATAAGCCACAGTAGAATGACGTGGCAGAAAGAAAGAATAGAACATTGATTAATGCAGTTAGGTGTATGTTGTCCCACTCAGGCCTCCCTAAAAATTTTTGGGGAGAGGCAGTGTTAACTACAAATTACATACAAAACAGAATTCCCACAAAGTCCGTAGAAATCACGGCATATGAATTGTGGAATGGCAGGAACCCTGATATAGGCCATCTCCGGAAATGGGGATGTAAAGCGCATGTTCTAGTTCCAAATCAATTAAGGGACAAACTTGATTTGAGGACGTTGGCATGCAGATTCATTGGATATAGTCAACAATCCAAAGGGTATAAATACTTTCACAGAGAAAAAAGGTTAATTGAGAGTCGCGATGCAACATTTCTTGAAAATGAAAATGAACAAGTGCATGAAGAAGAGGATAATGAACCTCTAATTATCCGAGGACTCAGAGGAACCAATCGTAGAAGAAGATTCTATACAAGATGAAAATCTTTTGGAAGAAGTGGGTGGACCCATAAAACCCACGAGTATAATCAGCAACAAGAGACCCAAGACACGACCCGCACACTTTGATGAGTATCTTCTGTACGAATGCGAGGCTTCGTGTTACTCCGTGGATGTAGATATAGAGGATTGTACAGATCCTATTTCATATAATGAAGCGATGGCTTCGGTTGAGTCGAAATCATGGACGGCCGCCATGGGAGAAGAAATTAACTCTATTAATCAGAACGGAGTTTGGGAACTATGTGATTGGCCAGAAGGTCGGCAATGCATAGGGTGCAAATGGGTATTCAAGAAAAAGTACCGAGCAGATGGTACTCTTGAGAAGCACAAAGCGAGATTAGTTGCCAAGGATTATACTCAGTAAGCCGGCAACCTTCCGAGCAACCGCCGGCGAAGTGGCGCGACCGCTTGGAAGGTTGTCGGAGGCAACCTCTGGCGAAACGGTGCGTCCATTCGTCGAGAAGGGGCACGGTTCGAGGGGTGGACTGGACGATACATGCGCCTATAAATAGTGGAAGAGGCCGTCCAGGGAACTCCAATCGTCCGGCAACATCTGGAGAAACGGTGCGTCCGTTCGTCGAGAGGTGGACTGGATGATGCATGCGCCTATAAATAGTGAAAGAGGTCGTCCAGAGAACTCCAATCGGTTGTAACAAAACTTGAAGGTCTTATGTTACTTCCATGATCTGATTAACAACTATACATGAGTCTTGTGAACATACTATATAGAAATTAACACATTCACATAAGACCTTGCATTGATATCTAATAGTTATTCGCTATATATATTTTTAGCAATTTTTAATTAGGAATCACATATTTATATAATTGAAAGCCTAAGAAACATTTATATATCGTTGAAAGACATAAGATGAAGAAAATACATTACTTGTCATAGAATAATATTTTCGTAAATTTGCCAGATTGAATTATTTTTTTAATGAGAAAAGAGGTTAGATTATTGACAGAAACGAATAGGAGAGATAATAAACACTTGTGGGAAATTTTTTTTAAAAAAAATATCAATAATACAATGAAAAAATTAAAAAAAATACATTGTCATGGGAGACATGCATATGCATATACACACTGTCGTGCACAGTGCAACACGTACCTGCAAGCGCACACATGAAGTTGATCGTTATAAATGGTCGGGTTCAATATTTGTGCTACCATTCACTAGATTTAGATTTCCTTATGGATGGTAGACTTATTAACTAAAATCTTTTTATCCACCATTCATTATAAATTTAACGATAATTAATAGAAGTCTTGATCGTGCTACCATAGACAGCCATTTTTTTTCCTTGTTTATAATAACCAAAATTCAATTCTTTAGGATCTGTTTGGCAAACAACTAATAAAGGGATGGAATGGGGTGGTGTGGTGAGTGATGGGGTGGCGTGACGTGGTGTGTCATTAAAAAGTCCATGTTTGAATAATAAATTATATAAGATGTGGGATGAGATAATGAAGATTTTATTTGTATAAAAGTCATTTTTATCCTTCATTATATATTTAAAGTATTTATAATCGTTAATTAAGGGTGAGCATGAATCGGGACGACTGATCGCCCTCGTCCGCACCGGTTGGATTTTTCAAATTTTTTTCGACCCGATCGATAATTGAGTCAGGACCGAGTCTCATTTCTTTGACACTCGACCTGACCCGATTGAATATATTATATTAATATTAAATTATTTGTAAATAGTATATTTATGTTTATTTTGAATAAAATTTTATATTTACTAAAAGTTTTATTTAATAAAAATTATAGATAAATATGTATTCATATTAGAAAAAAGATAATATATATATATGAGAGAGAGATTCAGAGAGAGATGGTTTAATTTGGTAATAAAAAAAGGAAAAGAGATTAATTTGGTTTAAAATAATCTATCCCTTTTCATTCCATCAATTTGGTGGAATGAAAAATGTGGTGTTTGAAGGACTTACCTATTCCATCCCACCCCTCTTAACTTAAATAAAAAATATAATCAAACATGGTGTAACTAATTTCATTCCCTATTCCATCCCTTAAGATAGAAGGGTACAATTAATCCAAACGATTTTGGAAGAAGATTAATAGATTTATCTTACTAGTCACATTTTATGTTCCGTTGAAAAGTGATTAAAGATAACGAGTACAAATGATTGCCACCCCTATTATTATTATTATTATTATTATTATTATTATTATTATTATTATTATTATTATTATTATTATTATTATTATTATTATTATTATTATTATTAATCTTTCAGTTTTCTAACGTAACCTTCTCACACTAGGGGTGTAAGAAAAAAACATACCCAAATAAAACAATCTAGTCAAATAAAAAAAATCACAAACTTGGATTCCGATTAAAAATTAGGTTAGTTTTTTAAAATAATTAAAATCAACCGTTTAAATTAGGACTCCTAACTAAAAAATCAGATGGGCCCGACCCGAACCAAATATATATTTTATAAAATATTATAATTAAAATATTATCTCAACTTTTAAATAATATTTCAGAGTTTTACATTTTACCTGTATTATTAGATTAAGTATATTGTGGACTTATTATGTTATAATTAAACTTGAATATCATCAAGTTATTAATCTATTTTTAATAAAATTTGTATAAAATTGATTATAATATTTTAAATTATAATGTGATAATATGTTAGTTTAGTTTCTTTATGAACTTAGAGTTAAATATTAATTTTTTTAAACATAGTTTGTGATATATTTAATATCTATTAATATTTTTTTAAAAAAAATATTATTTTAAGTAGGTCTCCGATCCGAAAAAATTGAAACCGTTTAGGTCGATTTTTTTCTCCGAAAAAAAATTTAGGGTGGTCTTTTACGCTCTAAAAAATCAATTGAAATTTAAAGGTCGATTTTTTCGACGTAAAAATCACCCGATCCAAAACACTTTCACCCTACCTCTCACATCCAAAATAATTTTAAACATTAATAAAAAGTTTAAAATATATCTTTTATTCTAGTTTTAACAGAAAATTTTACTATTTTTAAATGTGTTCATTACGATAATTAATCTTAAGCTTTTTTCTGTTATAAACTTTTGTGAATATTTTTCATTTAATTATTTTCTTTCTCTTTTTCCGTTCTTTTCTTCATAATTACAAACTTAAAGACAATCTAATCCAAGAAAACATTTCTACCTGAAAGACAAGAGATCATCCTCGACATATATGCATGAAGAATAATACATAGAGTGATAATTTTATAAAATTAGGTTGTTTAATTATTGAGAAAAAAGAATGAGATTATTGATATAAACAGATAGGAAATAATAAGCATTAGAAGACAAAACTTTCTTTCAAAGTGCTAATAACAAAATGGGCCATGATCACCTAACTTCACTTGGTAATAACGATCATAACTTTAAAAATATTTGAATCATTATTATCGTGATCGATTATTATTAATCAATTAATGGATTACTAACGTGACGTTGACATAAATAATTACTGACACCACATTAATATTTTTTCTCTTCTTCATATTACCTTTTAAAAAATAAAAAGTCATATCAACATTTATGATCATTCAATTTTTCAAAATTTCTCAACACTCTCACTTATTTTTTAAAAAAAATCAACATCATTAAAAACTTATAATAATAATATAAAAAACAAATAAATAATTAAAGGTTCTTAGATTTAGTCGGCATATTTTGAGCACGATCATAAATAAAATTTACTATGAAGGAAATAAAATTTACGATCACAAATAATAATAATAATAACTTATTATGAAGGAAAGTATAAAAAAAGGTATATATATAAAATACTTAATGTCTGTGTACTACTACTACACTCTAAATTGCTAAATTGGACTACGTTCATACGATGACGACTACTTTTTTTAGAGAATATTAATTATTAAAAGAATGTAAATAAATTAATCGTCATAAAATTTATATAAGAAATTTCAATATAAAATAGAAAATAAATTTTAAAATCATTTTGCTAAGACTCCACGGACGACTTTACCGTCCCATTAATTAAGTGTCTGAGTGATATAAAGATTGTTCTAAAATTATAAATTGAGTTCAAAATATTATCAACAAAAAATATCGTCCTTACATTTGTGGACAGTATTTCTTTTATAGCTCAGGTAGGTTATTTTCTTTCGGGTATCTCCTCGTGCCTCCGATATGTAGGGCTTTGTTAATTGTTATATTCAGTAATGTTCGGTGTATATAATTTATAGATAAATATGCAAACTCAGAGGCCAAGGCATATCGACGATTCACTTCTACGGTACTACCTTTTTATGTTGCTGACCCACTTAATGCTAATTAACTGATGATTACTTATCCCCTGCTGCTATTTTACATACCATAAAAACTGTAAAATTGGGCATCAAGCACACAATGCAATAAGATGTCCTCTCAATTAAAAGACAACTAGTGAAAATCCTCGCGTTTTGCACGATTAAAAGTATTATTAATTTTTTATAATTAAATATTATAAGAAATAAATTATATTTGAATTTATACTTAACATTGACCACCATAAAAAATATAACACTTATTAACAACTTGAATTTTAAATAACATTCAAAGATGGACTTTAAAAAATATTTTTAAGTTATAATATTTTTAAAGTCATGAGATGAAGTTTACTGGAACGACAGTGGATAAGAAGATGGATGGAGGGTACAACTTATCACGGGGGAACTTAGAATAATATGGTCGAAGAGGTTGCAAAAGATAAAAAAAATATAATTAGGAGAGAATAATAAGCTCATATCCATATAAGAAATTATTTATCAATAGTTTTTACTAATTAAATAACAATGTTAAATAATTCTATTTTTGTCATCATACTATATGCACATTATAAAAAAATAAAGACTAAATAAGAACTTGCTCCACCAATTGAGGTATGGATTATAAAAATATAATTTAAATAATATTACTTTATTAAAAATAATGCTTCAATGAGCCTAGATTTTATCTATTTCCATTAATTTGTAATAAGAATAAATTAAAATTTTAGTTAAAAAAATAAGAACATTTCTGACCTAATACAATTGTCATGAAATTCTCTGTTTATATAATTCTATATGTGTATTAAAATACATTTGTACGTAACCTTTCTTTTGTCATCATAAAATATTAAACTCCTGACTTCTTTTGTTGAGTACTACAAATATTTAAATCTACTTATTAGTTAATTATAGTTATTAGATGATAGGGAGTTATGATATAATAAAATTCTTATTAGAAATTTTATTAGTTATAATATAAGAAGGTGGGCAATTATCTTTTTTCATTTTTATATTTTAATATGTATAGTTTTATTTTAGTGTTATAAACTGATGGGGAGAATACTATAATTTATGATATCATCAAATTTTATTATTTAATATTAGGTATTTAATCATATTTTGTTAGTAATTTTTTAGTTATAATATTATGTAATGTGAGAGGAAGTTGATATAATATTAATGAGCGATTCATGGTAAGTCGGAAGGTAAATATAAGTATAGAAAAAAAGTGTGGGAAGAGGATAATAATATTGGGAAGTTAATAATTTTTTTCAAGAATTCGTAGAACCATAAAAGTAATAATAGCATAATCTTGTTCCAACGAGGCTCTAAATCACCCAGCTATACCAATAATATTTTCCTCATCGTCTTGAATATGGAATAAATTGTAATAAACCTGTAAACTTAGAACATTGCAAAAAAATAAAAAAATAAATCAATTCATATGTTACAAATTTAACACAATTTTTTTTTCAACCTTTCATTTTTCACTCTTTCAACGATGAGGAGAGGTAAATCCCATGCACAACACCGACTTCTCCAGCAAGATTAAGATTTTTCCGGTGAAGAGCAGAGTCCAGTGTTGAGAGAGCCGATCATGCCTAAGGCTCTCATCAGCGGCATTTCACTTGCCAACCCCTAGTGTAGTAAGAATCTGGAAAGGCTTAAATGCAATTTTTTGTGACTCAATTCCGTCGAAGTGCAGAGGATTCGAATTGGGCAAGCCGAAGGGGATTAGCAGGCAACCGATGTGATGTAGGACAAGAGCATGACGAAGAGGGGCAGGCTCAGATGCTGAGAATGGACTGGACAATGGAACAATCCTCGCGTGGATGATGGATCAATCCTTGCCCTCAGCTGTTATGAAAAGATAGAGAGCCGCAAGGGGTTGGGAGAGGGATGGTGAGGAGGTAAGGATGGGAGGACCTTATATAGGAAGATCATCATGGGGGTTAAGGATGGGGGAATGTTATATATGAAGATCATTATGGGAGGAACTTACGGATGGGAGAGGTCATATAGGAACATGGTAAGAGGAAGTCATGAAAATAAGATAAAAATAAAAAATTAAATAAAAATAGATATAATCCTTAAGCATCAAGATTATATATATATATATATATATGAGACCAATAATAATAATTTCAATTAACTTACCCTTTTTTTCAGAATTGAATATCAATATAATTAATAGTATTTAATGAGTATGTTATAAGAACACGAAGAGACAAATATATGGCAAAATGGAAATGAACGGAAGCCTCATAAACTTATTAGTAATTTTTTTTTGCAAGGTTAAAAAACTCACATGAGTGGTGTTGTAACCATTAATTATATGAGAAGTTCTGTAACCGAAAAAATAAAGTGGGGTTGTAATTGAATAGAGTCACTTATAAGTATATGAAACTGCCGTAATGTATTAAAAATTAATAAATTGATGAGAAAATCTAAAATTCTAAGAAAAAAGATAAATACTAATGGAGAAAGGAAAAGACATGATAAATAATTACAAAACTGCCAGCAATCCTTAGAATTATATATATATAGATGTAAATTTCAATAGCAGAAAGAACTTAATCCACAATTCATACTCGTTAATTAATGCCAACATCAGTTATATTGCTATCAATTTAACAAAACTGAACTCTTGAATTAAGGTTTCTGGACAAGAATTAAACCAGCAAAGCAATAATGAAGTAATAATGATGTAGAATCCAAATCTTTTGAAATCAGTAATGCCACAACCCCACATTATTATAAATCAACTCTATCATTTTGTAGAGTTGATCAGATTCATCAAGGTTTTGGCATTCTTGATCTCAGAAGATAAGAATGCCACAATAAGTACAGACAAATTCTCCCTAATTAAGATTGATGTAGAATCCTTAATTTTTGAGATCAGAAATTCGCAATCATATTTTATAAATCAACTCTGTAAGAGTTCATTATATTATACAATAATTGCGCTATTCCTGACCTCAAAAAGTTAGAATGTCACAAAATTAAGTTGTACCTAAAAGTAAAATTGAAGTACTACCCGAATTCTTCGATAATTTTAAGAGAACTAATTTGAAAAATAACTAATGAAGAGGTGGTATGGGATGATGTGCTAAGAGATGATGAAAGACGATATGGTATAACTTTATTAAATTCTAAATGTCATATGCTACAACACATCTCCAGAGTCTTATTTATAATTAGGTGTATGATATCTAGTACTAATTGGTAACCGTCCAACATTTTTTACGTTTACTAATTAATCAATTAATCACCCAATGCTTCTCTTGGAATATTATACATCAGTAAACGTCGACTTCGCGTGGACTAATTTGATTCCTTCCAACCGCACCAATATTAATATTTTTATATAATGAATCCTAATACATTTCTTCTCAACGCATTAATTTATAAATTTTTTTTGGAAAGAATTATACCGGTTAAAAAAGTTTTGAATAGAAAAGATTGTAATTTTTTTTATCCAATTTAATAATCGTTTTTTCAACTGTACCCCCTTCTGTGGCGCTCATATCAGTTACTTCCTCTCTCAAGTATCGACACGTTTTCTCAAGAAATAACTGCCAACAAATATTATTAAATATCTTACAACTATATAATATTTTATGGTAAAATGATTGTGCTGAGTACATCCTGCTCAGCACCGTGTGAAGTGGCATATGAATCGTTCAAATCAAATCGGACAGTTTAGATCATATCAGAACAGATGTCATCCAGATCTAATTTGGCAACTGAGGATCATCTCATGAGATGATCCCCCTCCCTCCTCTTCCCCCTCTCTCTTTCGAAGCATCTCGACCACCAACCCCCTCCATCGCCGGCCCACCTTCATCGCCGGCCGCTCACCCCTCTCTCTCACTCACTCTCTCTCTCGCGCACGATCGAGTCACAACGTACACCATCGCCAATCTCAACCCTTGCCCTCGCGCCTCGCCTCACCGTCGTCGTCGCTTCGCTTCACAGTCATCGGAGGGGAGATCAGGGAGAAAGGGGGAGAGATTGGATTGCCTCATGATCATCGTCGCCTTGTAGTCGTTGTTACCTTGTCACTGTCGGCAGTGGTCAAGGAGAAAGGGGGAGAGATCGGATCACCTCGCAACCGTCGTCGCCTCATCGCCGTCGTGGACTCGTAGCCATTGTCGCCACCATCACTTCGCCATCTCCACTACCGTTGCCTCATCATCGCAGCCTCAAATAGAGAGAGAGAGAGAGAGAACCGTGGCCTCGCCGTCGTCGTGGACTTGTAGCTGTCGTCGTCTCGCCTCAGTCGTCGACTCGCTGCCTCAGTTCGTGAGAGAGGGATGCATAAAGGGGAGAGAGATCGAGAGAGGGATATAGAGGAGAGAGAGTCAGTTTTCAAAAGGAGATGATGTCAAAGTCTTGTCAATGTCATAACTCGTGCGCATTCTTATCAGTCATCTGATCTAATTTGGATGACTGTCAATCCGCTTCACACGGTATGAAGCAGATGGTGCTCAGAACAATCATTTTACCCTTATATAAATTATCGAGTTCCTCAAAATTCAAATATGTATATATAGTACTTATAATTAATATACAATTAAAAGTTGTACAATTAATTTGCATTTAATAAATTTGAATCATTAAATAATGATTATATGATTGAGATGAAATCTAATAAATTAATATTAAATTCAATAGAAGTATAATCTCAATCATCTCCTGAATTATATTGGTTGTACAATAACTGTTGTATGTTATTTAATCTTGTACACACGTACACATACATACATACATATTGCATATATATATATATATATATGTATGTACGTATATAGTACTTGGAAAGGTAACTAAACAATTTACAGAACATTTTCACGTTTGAAAAAATTACAGTAAGTGTAGCTTTTAAAATTTTATAAAATATAAAATATTCAAACATATCCTTACTTTATTCTATAATTGCAGAGTATTTTAAACTGCGATCAACATGCTTGGAAATAATTGTATGTTGTAAACAAAATGTTGGTGGAGTTTTTTGAAACGTTGAAAAAGGTACAATTAAACAGGCCATGTAGCCTAATAGTACGTGGCCCATTTTTTATTTTTTTTGAAATATGTTTCTCCATCCGGCAAAGATGCATAAACATATGATGATCTAACATTTACCGAAACTTTACAAGCAACAATTTTTATTCTCAAACCATATGCTACTTCCATGATCTGATTAACAACTATATATGAGTCTTGTGAACATACTATACAGAAATTAACACATTCACATAAGACCTTGCATTGATATCTAATATCTAATAGTTATTCGCTATATATTTTTTTAGTAATTTTTAATTAGGAATCACATATTTATATAATTGAAAGCCTAAGAAACATTTATGTATAGTTGAAAGACATAAGATGAAGAAAATACATTACTTGTCATAGAATAATATTTTCGTAAATTAGCCAGATTGAATTATTTTTTTAATGAGAAAAGAGGTTCGATTATTGACATAAACGAATAGGAGAGATAATAAACACTGGAGGGATTACAATTAATCCAAACGATTTTCGAAGAAGATTAATAGATTTATCTTACTAGTCACATTTTATGTTCCGTTGAAAAGTGATTATTACTCATTTTATTCTTACTTTTTTACACTATAAAATCATCTAACATTTTTATAATACTAGAAAACCAATAGTCTACTATCTCTTTTTTTTCAACACCAGATCTGGAATTATTTTTTATGATAAGTAATACAACAACAACAACAACAACAATTAAATAATACTAGCTAGAAGACTAAGTCTCCACTTTCTCTTTCCTCAATAATTAAATAATTATTTTGAATAATCAACATGTTACAACAATTGTTCTGATTACGGTGCCTATATTTTATTCAGCTTATATAACATTTCTATACTTAGGCACGTTAATCAAAATATAATACTAAGGTAGATTTACTTTTATATTTTTAATTATTTCTATATAGTTCTAGATTCGAAAATATTTAATATCGCTCATTTGCTTAATGAGTTTGAGCAAATATTTAAAACTACGTTAGATTTTATGATAATCGCAAAAAAATGAGTTTGATAAATTTTTATTTTTAAATTATAAATTAAATAATAAGTAATTAAAAAATATCTAGTTAGAAGATTAAAAAGGTCACTTCACTCATTTGGAAAGTGATAATATTAAAGATTATTTTTGGAGTGAGATTATTTTTACGGTTAATAATAGAATTAACCGTCCAATCATTTAATTTTTGTGTTCACTACTTAATTGACCGCCCAATTCGTTTACGTGATTGAAACCGTCTAAGACCCCATATTGCAATATATAATATAACTAATTAATTGAAATTAAATTCAGACTGTTCCATCCAAAAATAAATATCTGACTTGACGAAAAGAATACGAAAAGTTAACAACTTAAATTGCGGGTGAAAAAATTCGCAATCATTTTACGAAATTTTGTAATTTGAATCCTCAAAAAAAAAAAGTTAAACAAACAATCGGGAATACATGACTAACCTCACAAAGACGGAAGCGATATAGATACAGCGAACAAAAAAACACTTATTCAAATTCAAAGGCTTTATTGAAGTAACATAATATCCAAATTTATTTGGTACTAAAAGATCACAATCCTACACTAAACTAAATTCTGTCAAGTAAATGATAGAGTAAAGTATATGCTAATGATTGCAGAGAGTTCTTATCTCAAAAGATAGAATTATAACCAAAACTAATTAAGATTGATGTAGCACTAAAAAACTTTTGAGATCAGAAATTCACAATCCTACTCGAAAAACAAACTCTATCTATTAAATAGAGTTAATGTCATTGCAAAGATTGTGCAATTCCTGATCTCAAAAGATCAGAATGCCACAATTAGGTAGATAGGCGAGATCCACCAACAACTAATACCGATGTAGAATTCAAATCTTTTGACGTCGGAATGTCACAATCCATTATTAATATTATACTCTGTAGAGTTAATTACACATATGGATTGTGCTATTCCTGACCTCAAAAGGTTACAAAACCACAATAAAAAAAATGATAAGCTGTACCCAAAACTATGGTTAATGTAGAAATCGAAAGCCATGGATGGCAACATCGAAGGATGAAACTCACATGTTCAAGTGTCTTATTTATAGCGATATATATGACATCTCCTGACCGTCCATTTATTAATAACCGTGCTGCAACAATTTTACGGTTACTAATTGACGATTAACCGTCCAGTTCATTCGAATGGAATGGAATGCTTTCGCAAGTAGAAAGTCGTGCATCTGATGGAACATATATATACAGCTAACTAATTAAGTAATCGACTTTATTGTTGTACGTCTTAATGAACTCGATCAGGCAGTGGTTATTTAGATTTTGCAGTTTTCTATGTTGATTTACGCAATAATAAAACTATATATATATATATATATATATATATATATATATATATATACTCCTTTCACCATCTCTATTTATATTTGTTTCCTAAAATTTTAAATTGTTTTCATTTTGCTTTGTTTAAACAATCATGACATCAACCTTTGGTTACGAAATCACATAGAGTGACACAGTGCAAAATATGAGAAGTGGGAGCACATTATAGTATACATTTGAATGATGAAAAATAATATTGAATATAATCAAATAAAATATAAGAATTGGAAATTTATTTTTTCAAAATATATTAAAATTCACATATAAAAAGTATTGAAATTTCAAAATATATATTGAGATTACAATGAATAAAAAATAATATTGAAGTTCATTAGATCTTGTTAGATCAATTTTTTTTGAAACAAAAACTACATAGCAATATCAATATAGGTATTAAAAGTATATAAATTCGTTAAATGGTAAAATAATAAAATTTTTAAATATGAACAAGATAAAATAAAATAAAAAAATATTGAAATTAGATAATACATGAAATAAACTCTGTAGAAATAAAGACTTAACATGAAATAAAAAAAATGCTTCTACCGCTAAACCAAGTTGCTTTGATAGAAATATTTATTACTACATTTTACTTATATGCTTTTTCAGTTGGTGCACTTGCACCCATGGGCACTGACTCCCCCCCTGGAGTGACTATAAAAACATGCCTTCCGTTACAAAGTTAATTTTTCATCTTTTATCCTATTTTTTTTCCTTTGGTCCGCTTGTATTCTCCCCCATCAGTTATATCATATTGTGATTTAAAAGTATATATTTTTTAACTAAAATAATAATAATAATAATAATAATACTTAAAATTATTATTATTATTATTATTATTATTATTATTATTATTATTATTATTATTATTATTATTATTATTATTATTATTATTATTATTTCAGTTCACTAACGTAAGCACCATATGCCTTCTCATAGTCGAAGGTCCTCCTACGACCTTCTTTCACTAGGGGGTGTAAGAAAAAACCTATTCACATAAAAAACCTAATCAAATAAAAAAAATTACAAACTTGAATTCCGATTAAAAATTAAGTTAGTTTTTTAGAATAATTAAAATCGTCTGTTTAAATTAGGACTCCTAACTAAAAAACCGGACGTGTTCGACCCGAACCAAATATATATTTTATAAAATATTATAGTTAAAATATTATCTCAACTTTCAAATAATATTTCAAAGTTTTACATTTTTACCCATATTTATTAGATTAAGTATATTGTTGACTTATTATGTTATAATTAAAATTGAATATCATCAAGTTATTAAACTATTTTAATAAAATTTGTATAAAATTGACTATAATATTT
Source organism: Pontederia crassipes (assembly GCA_030549335.1). NCBI lineage: Eukaryota > Viridiplantae > Streptophyta > Magnoliopsida > Commelinales > Pontederiaceae > Pontederia > Pontederia crassipes. The sequence continues at coordinate 23,503,697 of CM060189.1, read as the reverse complement.
TAAATCATAATGTGATAATATGTTAGTTTAGTTTATTTATGAACTTAGAGTTAAATATTAATTTTTTAAACATAGTTTGCGATATATTTAATGTCTATTAATTTTTTTAAAAAAATATTATTTTAAGTAAGTCCTTGACTCAAAAAAATCGAGACCGCTTATCGATTTTTTTCTCCGAAAAAAAATTAGGGTGGTCTTTTACGCTCTAAAAAATCGCTCAAAATTTAAAGTTTAATTTTTTTCGACTTAAAAATCACCCGATCCGAATCACTTTCACCCCTATCTCTCGTATCCAAAATAATTTTAAACATCAATAAAAAATTTAAAATATATATTTTATTCTAGTTTTAACAGAAAATTTTACTATTTTTAAATATGTGTTCATTATGATAATTAATCTTAAATTTTTTTCTGTTATAAACTTTTGTGAATATTTTTCATTTAATTATTTTCTTTCTATTTTTCCGTTCTTCTCTTCATAAATTACAAACTTAAAGACAATCTAATCCAAGAAAACATTTCTACCTGAAAGACAAGAGATCATCCTCGACATATATGCATGAAGAATAATACATAGAGTGATAATTTTATAAATTAGTTTGTTTAATTAGTGAGAAAAAAAGAATGAGATTATTGATATAAACAGATAGGAAATAATAAGCATTAGAAGACAAAACTTTCTTTCAAAGTGATAACAACAAAATGGGCCAACATAAGTATGATCATCCAATTTCACTTTATAACAATATGATCATTCAACTTTAGAAATGTTTGAATTATGATTATCGCAATCAGTTATTATTAATCAATTAATGAATTAGTAACGTGACATTGACGTGAATAATTACGTCACACCACATTAATATTTTTTCTATCCTTTTTGTACCTTTTAAAAAATAAAAAGTCACCTCAACATTTATGATCAGTTAACTTTTCAAAATTCTCAACACTGTCACTTAATCTTTTTTAATCAATATCATTAAAAACTTATAATAATATAAAAACAAATAAATAATTAAAGATGCTTAGACTTACTCGGCGCATTTTGAGCACGATCATAACTCAAATTTACTCATTTATTTTGGAGTGTCAAGTAGACAAATACATTGATTTTTTAATAAGGTTTGGCAACTATATATGATTAATTAATATAAGATTTGTCTCAAAAGGAAGAACAGGAAGAGTTTCGGTGTATGCAGTACATTGGCTCGTCTGATTTAGTATTAATTAATGATTGCAAATTGTGCTTTCAATTAAGTTGACGACAATTAATCAACTTGTCTTTTCTTCTATGGTAAGGTGGGTTATACTTAACACCTGAATAGGGCTTCAGGTGCCGATCTCAGCTTTTCTCTGGTTAGTGAATAGTAATATAGATACACTACCAAGTACCAATCATTGATGCACAAACTTCCAATAATTTTATATTACAAGACAGGAAAACGTGTATAATAAATACATTTTGGAACCTCTTAATTAATTCATCGATGTCAGTGCATGTGTCGTTGCATGCATTCATGTTATTTTTATTTTGTTGCACTATCAATTGTCGTATGTTAATTTAAAACAAATTGTCTTCATTTTTTATTTTTCTGATGACAGATCACTGTAGACAAAGATAACTTGCAGAAATCATTACCAAAACCAGGTTTTTGGTGTATTGACTTTTAAGCCAAGTCAGTGATATATACATATATATATATATATATATGCGCGCGCGCGCACGCGTGCGTGCGTGCGTGCGCATGTATGAAGTTATAATTGCATTTGATAGCGGTGAAAATAGTGTTATCATTTGAGTCGACTTTCTCCGGTGTTTTTTTCTCCCTTCTAACACAAGAACAAAACGAACTATTTAAAGGAAAAAAAATAAACTCTAGGGGATCTTTTAGAATATTAGTTTTCTCCAATGTTTCCTTTTTAGAGTTAACTTTATTATATAAATTAACTGAAAAATAGAACTTATCATAAAAAACAGTGTTATAATATGACGAAATTATTGAATGTACAGGAAGCCATTGTGTTCTCTTCTCTCGCGTCTTGCGCCAATTACAATTTTATTGGTTCTTGTTGATACTAAAAAATTTGTATTGTTTTAGATCGCAAAAGAAGTTGTACGATGTACCAATGGGTTGTAATATAAGAAACTACAAATAATAGTTTTTTTTTTAAGATTTTGAACCAATATACTATTGATGGATAAAACAACAAATATATAGCTAGTGTAGCTGTGATTTTCAAGTATCCCGGACAAGAGAAAGAAAATGATCCGCGCTCTTCACACATTCATTAAATTCACAGTATTAGCTCATATTTTATCATAATAACAAAATATAAATTTAAGTTATCCAATATTCTAAAGGATAAATTATTTATTATCCTTCAACTTTAGAATTCACACACACACAATCGATTAATCCTTCGATGAGGATCGAGAGACATGTCCTGTTCTTTTTCAATCTCACGATCGATATTTGACTCTTCGAGAACCCGAAGATATGTCAATTTCTTTAACTTTTTATTGTTAATATTTTAAATTGCATAATAGTTAGTGTTGATATGCCGGAGAGACAAATGTGCGATTTCAATATTCAGCTAGTAAATTGAGTTATAGCGAATTGAAAATTTGTGGATGCAATAAATTGAAAGATGAAAGTAGATAGAAGTTAGAGGATTAGATAAAGGCATAACCTCTAAAGTTAGAGGACATTAGATAGTATAACTTCTAATTAAAGTTAAAATATAATATATAAAGTTTACCTTAATTCTTAAAAAAAATCAAATGTGGGCTCAATTCATAAAAGTTCATGTAAAAAAAACAGTATTACCTATCAGGAGGTGAGGGCATTTCGTCTTTACTTAAACACAACAACAACAACAAAGCATTATCCCACTAGGAGAGGTCAGCTACATGGATCATACGACTTCGTTAATCCATGTTCATGAGATTCGACAGGATTTTACGCTGGCTATCGGGGCTTAACATAATCCTCCTCCTTTATTCGGACTTGGGACCGGCTATAAAATATAGGCGAAGTTTTCGTCTTTACTTAAACACATCTCAATTTATTAAACATCACATGTACACAAAATACTTTTGTTAGTTAACATATAATTAGTCAAAGTGATAATGATTGAGATTGATTTCTATATATCTTATCATTCTCTTGGAATAAAAAAATTATTATGCCCACAAATAAAAAAAATAACAATAAAGAAATCAGGGGTATGTATATTAAATTTCATTAATGAGATTTTTATTTTCAACCCTCGCTTTCTATGCCTCTTTTTGCGATTGTAAAAAAGAAAAAAAACAACAATGAACAACAACATCTCAGACTGAAATAAACATGTATCTTTCAACAGCTATAGAACGTGCAGGAACCTTTTAATTCAGAGAGTCGATATTCATTCCCACTTTCTTCTTATGGTGATCGATACAACGACTCGTCCTCTCCTTTGCGTCCACTGATTCAGCCTTCCATGACAACGATACAGATAGATATACAATCTTATCCCGACCGCCAGAAAGAGAAAGCTCATGCATCGATCTCTTCTCAGGTCTTCTCAGGTCGAAGCTTTGCAAACGTACCTAGCTATCTACCTCTCAATTTAAACTATTAATGGAGGATTATATATATATATATATATATATATATATGAATTGTGGGGAGTAGAGGCGTCGGTCCCTGCACTTGCCGCGTCCACGTACGTAAAGCCTCCTCCGAACTCCATGGGCGGCGCCATGGCCGAAACAAGCACAATCTATAAGGACATGACGGTCGACCTCGGACGGCTAACTCCTCCACGATGCTGGGCGGCGACGACGAGGACGAGGACGAAGACGAACCCATCAATCGGATGAGGACGGCTGGTGCATACTTGGGGCTGTGGTACCACCGTCCTCTCATTCCTCTTCGGTGCTGTCATATTCTTTCAATGAGGACGTCGCAAGCGCAAGGCCTGGCCAAATGGATTCACGCCAAAATGATGAAAAGTGAAATTATATATACAAGAGGACGATAGATTATGGAAGAGCAGATGATGACGAAGATATGCCACCCTGAGACCATTGAATTTTTTGGGTAAGAAAGAAAAAAAGTTAGGACTATATCGATCAGTAGAATTCAATCCCAAAGATCTCAACTTTAACCTGCCGGTAAAGTATCATAATTTCTTTCGGTGATATTAATATCAGTAGTTTTATTATGTGTACTCGCAACTGTTTACTTAATTACAGAATTTATTTCATCAATAATTAATGTCTACACTTCTCAATCATGCATCAATCACTTTTCATAGCTGGCCTGATATTGTACGCGCGTGCGAGCGTAGCTGGGCGTAGACACGTCAAATAGAGCTGGCTAGGGACATACGCATGGGTAACTCTGTGTTAGATTTCCATCACTAGTTACATGCATGCATGAATGGACCTCGTAAATTAGGGAAAGGAAAGAAGAAGATTTGAAAGGATGGGAGGATTGAGGTTGAGGGAGAAGATGCATATGATTGTAGTTGGAGGTACGAAGAGTCGGTCATGCATGTCGGAGAGAGATATCAAGAGGGGGACATGGAAGCATGAGGAGGGTTGAGGAAGATGAGGGCCCGACAGAGTGGATGTTGGAATGAGGGAACCTGTTCAGGAATGGATCATGGATGGGGGAGAGAGAGAATGTGTTAAATTTGATGTGCCGTTCATTTTTTTTCTAAAAGCTTAAATCGTTAGGAAGAGCAATATCATTAATTTTATATTCTTAACACTCTTGTGGGGATAACTTTTTGGTCTAGTCCAAGCTCAACACGTAGATAAATAAGAGAGGAAATTGATTTTCTTTTAATAAGAATTTAATGAGATTCGAATTTTTGACATTTAGCTCTGATATCATATTAAATTTGATGTGCTGCTCATTTTTTTTAAAAACTTAAATCGTTAGAAAGAGCAATATCATTAATTTTATATTCTTAACATAGAGAGACGAATTAATTAGGAACACCAAGTTGGTCGCCCTTAATTTCTTAATTCGGAGAGGCTAATTATTTCATGATGGAGTTGACTAATCTAATTAATAATTATTGTGATATGTTTGTACAACCTCGAGGAATCAACGAAGGCTAATCGTTCCTACAAGGGTGACAATTTTAACTTTTGCCTTTCAATTAATTAATTTGAGTATTTATTCTAATCACTGACATGTAGGGTAGGACTAAGTACTAGACATAACCACTTAGTACGTAAAAGAACTTTGATTAGTCCAAAATCAAAACAAACCATATGAACAAAACCTTTAATGCATGTTCTACGCTCTCAACTGGATTAATTAGTTAGCAGTTATTAATTAAGTACTGTATAACGACTACTCTTGAGCAATAAAAAAGTGATTAAAGATATATTTATTAAATCGATATTTGGCATAAAGAATGTATCCATTTTAATATTTTCATAATCAGACCGACGATCGTTAAACTGGTATGATCGAGTTTGAACAAATTTTATTAAAATAATATTATTTATATTAGTCGTATATATATATATATATATCACAAGTAATATATTATATAATATATACTACTAATAATAATAAATTAGTATAAAACTATTATTTATTTTATTACATAAATTTAAGCTATCCAAAATTATCATGATTGGTACATTATTATATTTTGATTATTTATATAATATTTGTGATGCTATTTTAATATATCGAAATCTAATTCACTTTTAAATTTTTGCTTCTTTTATTTGTTTTTATTTATTCTTCCTATTGTTTATTATCCCATATTTTTTTCCTCTTTTTGTTTTAATTTTTTCCATGGTTTCTCCTTCTTTTTTTTCAAATTTATTCTTTGCCTAATTACTTAATATATTTTAAAACCTTAATACTTACTCAAATATTATTATATAATCATAATGATAAACATATTAATGTATTTTATCCTAAATCATCATTAATCTTTTTATTATGTTAGTTTATTTAATTTAATTTCTTCATTTTTTTTTCATTTCTTCTTCACAAAATTCTTCATTTTTTAAATTTTAAATTCTTCTCCCCTAATCATCTGATCTATTAGGCGTGTAAGAAAAATTCAACCAATCTAAAAAAAATTAAAAACTAAATAAAAATTTGGAGACTGAATATGATTTAGATCGATTTTTAATAGAGCGAAACCAATCGGCTAACATTAGAATCCCACCTGAAAAAATGTAGGAGCTCATGGAGTACATTTTTATTTATATAATTAATTTATAGTAATCAATATTTTTATTATTAGTATAATAATTTTTTATATAATTTAGTAAGATTTATCACATTATGAAACTCTAATTAGTAGTTCTAATACTATATCCTTTGATATTTATATTAATTTTAATTTATTATATATTTTTTAAAAATATTATTCTATAAAAATAAAGGTTCGAAAAAATTGGCTTGTTAGAGGGTGATTTTTCATTTTTCTAAATGGTTTTAGGGTGGCTTTTGTAATTTAAAAACTAGACCCATAAAAGAGTGAATGGGTTTTTTTTATCGAAAAATTGATCTGACCCGAATCACTTTCACCCTTAATTTTCACTAAAATTTTCTTTTCTTCAATTACCACTTTTCCTCCCTATTAATTAGCTTTCTATATTTATTTTCCCCTTTCTATTATTTTTTTAACATTTGATTACTTATTTCCTTAATTTATATATATATATATATATATATATATTAAATTCCTTCTATTTTTTAACTTTTTTCCTTTTTAAATTGTTTTTAAAGAAAGTGTTGCATTGAATTAATTGATCCTTAATTAATTGTTTTTAAATTGTTTTAACTTCAATATTGATCCTTGGTTGTTTCGTTGGTTAACTAGTTTTCTTTTTTTTTTTTTGTTCAATCAGATTTTTGTGGTTCAATGTTTAAAATAGTTTTGAAGTCAAATCGGATAGTACCAAACATCGAATCGCGGTTGAACCGATTGAACAGTACGATCTGATTTTAATAACATTGATCCATTTTCACATATGCACCATCATTTTCAAGGAATTGTAAAACTTTAAATTACATGCTATGCATTCACCTAAAAATGTTTACATACAATGATCGATGAAGGAGATCCACCATCTATATATACCATCTATGCATGTGGAAGCTTATTCGCAAGCTTCCATTCCTTGTTATATGACTGTATCAATCAAGGATGGTTGTGATGAAAATGCATGGCTAGAATGCTTCCATTTAAATTAAAAAAATAAACATTGATATCGAAGCATAGTTGATCCCTTGTTTCTCCCTTTTGCTCTGCCAAATTCTGTTTAGGCCAAGTGTTTCACATGCAAGAAAATTTATTCTCCCCTTCCTCCACCCCATCTTGAATTTGTCCTCATTGAAGAATGCTACCAACGGAGAAATCAATCTAGGACATTAAATTTAAAATTAATTATCTAGAACTTGCTATTCATGTCATGAAGCTGTTTCGATAGTCAACGAATCTTAATGTCCTTGTAGGAAGATTATTTGGACATCCCAATAAGATATCGTCAAATAATAAATGACAACAAAATTTATTACAATGAAACTAGCAAAGCTTGAATGCTTAAATGATGCCAATTATGACTTGAAGTTAAAATGATAACAAAGTTTATTACAATGAAACTAGCAAAACTTGAACGCTTAAATGACACCAATTATGACATGTGGTGTACAAAATAAAGTATAATTTTATGCATGATAACCTTGATGGTGCCATTAAAAATGATTATTTTGTGTGTTTTTTATAATGCTACTCCAACATAGATTGAGGAACATAAAAAAGTATATAACAAGTGGAAGAGGGAGGATAAACAAGATTTTTCATGCTGATGCAAAAGGCAGATAGTTTGCTTAGATTGTTTGAATCACAAAAAATAACTCATGATTTATGGAAACTTATAAAAGTCAAATATGGCGTCAAATTGATATTAACATTAAATTGTTCTAACATAAATATAATACTTGTAAGATGAAAGAGTTAAAAATATAAATGAACATGTAAAAAGAATGATTGTAATTGTTTAAATATCTAAATGTAGATGGTATAATTATTCTTTAACCCTTACGGTTGTGTTTGGCGAGAGCGGAACTACAGAACTTTAGTTCTGGAACTTGGCTGATTAATCAAAATGACAACAAAATATTTGACTAACAAGTTCCATCTTTGTGTTTGGCCAAATTCCTCTTCGACAACAAGAACTTCACATGATTCAACATTTTAATCCACTTAAGTTCTGCCCGTGCGATTGGATGAAGTTCCCGAAAGTCCCTATCTGGTGGCAGCCTCATTACTCTCGACGAGGATTCTAGCAGTTGGATCTAGCTGTCTTCGCCTGATCCGACCGTCTTTGGCTGGATACAGTGAGGGATCCGCCAGTTGAACATTCGATCCCACTCCAAGGCCCACGATCTGACCGGATCTGCCTGTATCGGCGGCGCTATGGATTTTGTGTCGGCGGCGCTATGGATTTTTTCTTCGCTGGAGGCTACTAAAAGTTTTTGTCAAGGGATACAGTCGAGGTAGGTCACGTCGAAACTGGCACAAGGATGCATCTACGAAGGTGAAGTAGAGAATGAGAGGGAGAAGTTGGAGAGAGAACATGGGGAGATGGATGTAAACAGGTGGCTCCGGCATCGAGGAAGTTCGCTACGAAAAAAAGTTCTTGTGCAACTATGAAATTTTTTTTCGAAACACTTCAAAACTTCTTGCTTTGACCAGAACAAAAGTTTCGGTGGTTCCCACGGGAATATTTGTTGATGTTTGGGTGAACTTCGGCCGAAAGTTCCATGCCAAACATGTCCTACAAGTCATCATAGTACTTAATATTCTCAATTCTCATTTTGACATGATCGCCATAACGTTAAGCATTAACTCGATGACAGACTTATTAGCCTATAGTAAGATAAAATTTGAAGCCTTCGAACCTGAGTAAGTCAAAGACGAAGCAAACATTGTGTGCTATAAGAAACTTGGTCATAACAAAAAGTCTTTCAAAGGATAGAGTGAGATGATGCAACATGTTATGCCTACAAAAACTTTGGCCACTTCAAAGCAAATTGTACGAAGACAAAGGGACAACAACAAGAGCAAATATGTGATAAAAAAGACAAAACATCCGAATTTGTTGGTTTCATCAAACGCAACACTAAAACTATTGAAAAATATAGAGTAGTGAATCGATACTACCCGCATATGACCAAGATCAAGGATGGCATAACTTAACTTTCAAAGTTGAAGAAGAGGGAATAAAGGATATATATGGGCAACAATATCTATCTTGATGTAAAAGGTGTGAAGAATTACATGTAGATTTGGGAGAGTGTTTCTTAACTCTTATGATGTGCTATATAAATTTTTTTTTTGAGGATGACATGCCTTACAGTTGTAATTGAGATCAATTAATGAATGTGGTTGTTGTTATTGATTATTCGATATGTGCATGTATGATTTTGAACATTATGAACATTGTTTGATAAAAAATAACTTGGAAGTCAACTTTGGGAGCAATACATCAATAAACTACTTTGACTAGTACATTTCGATATATGTTATACTTTGAGTGTAACAACATACAAGAATAATGAATTTCTATCACATTCATTTAATGACTTACTCCATATTTTCTTATGTATATCTCTTTAAGTCAAAAGATTTTGAAACATTCATGAGATATCAGACGAAAATAGACAAAGAATTTGGGTAGAGCAACAAGTGTATGTAATATTGATTGTAAACTAGATATAAAAAATTCCATCAAGTCCATATACTACATGCCATATGAATTATGAAATGTCAAACTTGACTTTAGAGCATTGACATGCAGGTTCATAGGATATAATTAGCAATCCAAAAGGTATAACTTCTTCAGTAAGAAAGACAAATTAATTAAGAGTCAAAATGTGATATTCCTTGAAAACAAAAATAAAAAAGTGCATAAAGAATGAGCCCCTAATTATCCTTAGGGGCAATGAAATTGTCTCCAAAAAACTAATAGTCGGAGAAATATTTGTACATGAAATAAATACTTTAGAAGAACTAAGCACACCTAACCAAGCTAAGAGTATAAATAGCAATATGAGGCCTATGACACGACTCACACACCTTAATAATTATGTTCTGTATGAATGCGAAACTTCATGTTATTTTTTTAGATATGTAACGAAATGGTAACTTTAGTTGAGTTGGAATCATGGACAAACCTTAGGAGGGATGAAATGGACTCTATCAATCATAATAGAATTTAGTAATTATACGATTTGTCATAAGTAGGGTGTAAATAAATATTGAAGAAAATATGTCGAGCTTATAGTACTATTAATAATCATAAGATAAGATTACTTGTCAATGATTATACTCAACAAGTCAAAAAAATACTTTTAGAAGACCTATTTTTGTTTACTAGGTTTTTAATTATTAGGATCATATTAAAAATAGCATCATCTATATATATGGAGTTATTTCATATTGATGTCAATATATTGTGTTCCTCAATAAAAAACAATTGAGTGAAAATATCTATATGTAAAAACCTGATAGTTTTCAAGTAGAAGGTTAGAAATAATTCTAGAAGTATTCTAGACAAATGTTAAGATTACCTTCCTCAATGAAAAATTAAGTGAAAACATATATATGCAATAAACTGATGATTTTCATGTCATAGAGATTTTTAGAAGACTTGTGTGTGTGACAACTTAATGATTTTCAGTTAGAAGGTTAGGAGAATAAGTTGTATATTTTTTTAAAAAAATTGTATAATTTGAAGAAATTATCACATCAATAATATCAAAATTTTCATATAGCACTCATTCAATTTGATTTCGTAGGTGTAAGTCAAGACTTGTAAGAACACATTTGTTGAACTTCCATTATATGTATATAACATTTTGCTTGCAAGAAAATTATATCACCTTATTTATATGTTCACAAAAAAATTGAAATGAAGAATATGGAAGAAGCATCATATATCCTTGAAATTTGAATTATTTGAAATAGAAGCTAAAAAATATTAACTTTGAGTAAAGAAAAGGATCTAAAGATCATGTAGCAATTAGAAATGCATAATAAAAATTCAACACCAACACTCCTTGTAGTCGAGAAAAATTTAGTAAAAGTCAATGTCCAAATGCAGCGCAAGAATATTTGGGGGTCCCCTATGCTTATTTTTTATTCAACATGATATATATATATATATATATATATATATATATATATATATATATATACATAAGAGGATTCTTTAATATCTTAAAGATATAGTATAACTGAAGCTTACCTGTCAAGAAAATACATCAAAAGTGGTATATCATCAAGGATTCACATCTGGTCACTTATCTATAATGGGTGGTTTAGTTGTTTCTTGAACAAGAAACAAGAGTGTATGACTAGGACATGCAAAAAAGATCAAGTGAAACTCTATGGATCAAATGATTTTAATTTTATGTAACCGAATATCAATTTGGTCAAAGGGCTCTTGCACATGTATTATAATAATCAATTCGTAATAAACTTGATATACACCGGAACAAGTAGTTCGGATGGAAAATATATGAAGATTGAATATCACTATATACAAAATATAGTGAAAGCAATGATCATTACCTTTATGTCAATATGTCATGTTTACAATGTATTTTATAAAGAGAATTTCATCAGCACATTCATTGAATATATTGATGTAATGATGCCAAACAATATTTAAGTCGAATTAGATTTTTATGAATAATGAAATTCAAAGTATATCTCTGATTCTTATTATACGAATATTCAAAATATTGAAATTGCAGTTACATTTTGTGAATAACAAGAATGTCAGAATTGCAAGACCAATATGTTGAAGCTAACGCGGATGGTTGGGGCAAATCAATTAAACAAACACCCCAAGGTACTCTTGTGATAATATTAACACACTTGAATTCCCTTCCCCCACCATATATATTATGCATGATCGATTATTATTGATGATGTAGATATGCTTTGAATTTCGTTGTACCCGTTTCTAATTAAAATGATTAAAAACTAGATTCATGCGACAACAATGAGTTAGAAAAAAAACGTCATTGTTGGTTAGTTAAGGTATTGTCTAGCTAGATTAAAATTAATTCAATGTACTGAAAAAACATGGTTAAAACAAAAAACATAATGCATTATTGGGAAGCAAAAAGGTAGCTGTACATTTGTGTGCATTGCAAATTCGGGTTTCATACACGGTGATATTATATTTCATTTATAATGAAGAAGTTATAACTTCTTCATAATTTATTTGTATAATGAAGAAGTTGTATCATCAACGTTCTTTATTTGTGAAATTATTTTTCGTTACGTGTTTTATAATGATAAACAAAATTACTACGTCGATTTAACTTTCTTTAGTACTCATCAGCAGATAATTATTTAGTTAAGGTACTATTATAGTCATGCAGTCGCTGATCTCGATCTATATATGAACTGGGAACTCAACTCACCAATGAAGGACCACGTAGAAGAGGAAGAGAGAGAAAGAGAAAGAGAAAGAAAAGAGTTGGACAAGTCGATCCTTGGAGCCATTGGCTCTGGAAGGAGGCACGAGGGACCCCCGTGAAAGAACAATTAATTGCATGGGGATCGGAATTATGTGTCGACGTCGAGGTCCCGTAGGACCTTTGAACGTTGATAGGTTTTATTACCACTGCGATGAGCCCATGACTTGTATCAATAACCCATCGACCTATCAATCATCAACTTGCTCTTCGTCTTCTTTCTTTCTTTCTCCCTCTCCCTCATTTTTTTGTACGTACGTAGTTGTACCGGAGAAAAAGTAGCGGGGTATATAAATGCTTGCTTACAAGCTCTTTTCTCAATCAACCCCTGCAGCTTCTTATCTCTCAGCAGCGGCAGCAACAACAACACCACAGCGCAGTTTAATTAGTCGTCCATGCATGCAGCAAAGAAAAAGGGAACTGAGACCTCCTACCTAACACACAATTCGATCCTATTCTTATAAATATATATATACACAACAAACATAGAGCAAACAATTACCAGCTGTGCGACATGTCTATATATATCTCTAGCTAGCAGCATAAGGCTGTCTCTGCCCTTCCCTTCCCTTCCTTTCCCCTCCCCTCCCCATATGCTTGTTTGCTTGCTTGCTTGCTTACACTTGGCAAAGCTCAAGTGGGACAAGAAATATTAAGGTCTTCTGAGACGCGGACTGTGTGTCACACAAACAACAGGTTAAGAACGAGTAAGAAGTAGTAGAGGAAGCAAGAACAGCGTCCACTTCCTTCTCATTACATAGATGCCGGAAGGAATGCGCCAAATGGTGGTTGCGTTGGAGGAAGAAGGCGACAAACTGTTCACAGGCGCAGCGGTTCACGAGAACATCGTCGTGACCGTGCGAGAGTTCGACCCCGCCCGCGATTGCGCCGCCGTCGAGGCTATGGAGGCCAAGTGTGAGGCCGGAGCCAGCGGCAAGATGTCCCTCTTCACCCACCAACTCGGCGACCCCTTGGCTCGCGTTCGCTGTTCTCCGCTGTTTCTAATGCTGGTATGCACTTATATGTGTACACGTGAAAATCTATTCTTTTTTTCCTTTTTCCGCTGTTCTGTTTTTTTTTCGTTACTCATTTTTTGTTCGACTAACAAGTTGTACTCAAAACATAAACTATATATAGTACTGACGACAAAAGTGTTTGAACTTTTAAGTATCGTGCAACTAATTAACAAGGTTATGCGAATGGATCTTATGAAGCTGGCAGAAAAGCGAAGTAGCAGTGGCGGCGACGATCAACGCGAAATCGTCGGTGTCGTCCGTGGCTGCGTCAAAACCGTCGCATGCGGCGCCAAGCAGCCGCGCCGCTGCTGCTCTGACTCCGCAGTCGGAGAACCCATCCCCATATACGCCAAAGTCGCTTACCTCCTCGGCCTTCGCGTCTCCCCTTGTCACCGGCGAAGGGGGGTCGCCCAGAAACTGGTGCAGCGAATGGAGGAATGGTTCAGGTCGAAGGACGCCGAGTATGCCTATATGGCCACCGAGAAGTCCAACGAGGCGTCACTCCGCCTTTTCACAGGTCGCTGCGGCTACGTCAAGTTCCGGACGCCGTCCATCCTCGTTCAACCGGTGTTCGCCCACCGCCTCCCCCTCCCCCGCCGCAGCGTCTCCGTCCTCCGCCTCACTCCGGAGGACGCCGAGCGCCTCTACCGCCGCCGCCTCGCCGCATGCACCGAGTTCTTCCCCCTCGACATCGACGTCGTCCTGCGCAACTCCCTCTCCCTTGGCACCTTCCTCGCCGTCCCCGCCACGTACCGCTGGCCCGAGGGCGACGGGGGCGTCGACGGGTTCCTGGCGGAACCGCCCGAGTCGTGGGCAGTGCTCAGCGTGTGGAACTCGAAGGATGTGTTCCGGCTGGAGGTGCGCGGGGCGGGGAGATGGCGGAGGGCGGCCACGGTCGCGAGCCGCGCCGTCGACCGCGCGGCCCCGTGGCTGCGTGTGCCGTCGTTCCCTGACATCTTCAGGCCCTTCGGGTTCTACTTCCTATACGGCGTCGGCGGAGAGGGATCCCAAGCGGCGGAGCTCGTTGGTGCGCTGTGCCGGCACGCCCACAACATGGCCGCCGGGGATAACGGGGTGGGGGTGGTGGCGGTGGAGGTGGCGGCCGGAGAGCCCCTCCGGCGGGGCATCCCGCACTGGCGGCGTCTGTCGTGCGCGGAGGACGTGTGGTGCGTGAAGAGGTTGGCCGAGGAGTACAGCAATGGGGCCCTCGGCGACTGGACCAAGGCGCCGCCCCGACCCTCCATCTTCGTGGATCCCAGAGACTTGTAAGCCGGTTGCGGTCCATGCTGCCCGAGAGCTATTTTATTTATCTATTTATTATATACATATATAAAGAGTTTTATTTACTTAAAATGGGACTTCTATTTCATATTTCTTGTTTTCTGTTTACTTTAAATGATGTAAAAGAACGATATTTTTGATATGATGGTCCTGCCTGTGTGTAGAATGTGTGTCGATTGCATGCATGCTCCTGTTCCATCCATGTCACTTGGCTTTCGGTGTGATACTCAACAATTATGCCTGCATTCTTATGTGACTAGAGTTACGTGATTGGATATATTTGATATCGTTTCATAGATGTCATCTCTCAATAATTCTCTTCTTAAGATGGAGTGGTCCAAGTATTGTGATTTATATATTTCACATCACTTTTTGGCATCACAATATTTATTGTATACCAGGATTCACATTTTCAATACTTTTTTTGTCGATTTATGGTCGAGATGACTTTTGTTTCACGAATTTAACGATTGATATGCAGTGCATTTTGAGAATTAACCATGCCAGAATTTCAAGAATTAGTGAGATCACGAGGCTCCAATTGGAATAATGCTTGGTTGCACCATCTACTTATAGAAAGTGGAATAACTTAACTCCTAAAATGTGGACATTGAATACTGGACCTATTAACCTCCAATAGGAAAATGAAAAAAGGAGATCCATTTCATCTAATTTCTTTTGACTCTCATAATGTCTATGATCAGCTGTTTAGTTTCACCATTTTTGTTCCCTCTTGAACAATAAGTCAATAAGGGGAGAAGGATGGCCTTCAATTGGGGGTGCAATTGCCTAACCCTAATATTTGGATATCACCTCAGACATTTTAGACCGAGGGATCAAATTTGAGCAGGCAGAAAGATACGGATAAAAAGCTACGGGAACAGAGAAATTGATCTGTTCTAGTCTTCTAGAAGATCTATAGGAGCAAATAGGAATTGGGCACAGTGGGCTGTGGGGTTGCAAGATATTTTTCTTGCCTAGTTATTTACAACGTTGACTATTTGCGGATGAGACCAATTACAAAGATACTATGTATGCGTAAAAATTAAATTCGAAATTTAAATGCGAAAAAATATTGCCGAGGCCCCAACTTGCTTGATTTTGCGACAACGGCTATCATTCTACACTGACACCTAACATTTTTCAAGTGTCACTTTTGCTCTCTCATGTTATTATCAGTTATCATTATACTTTATGTCCAGTGCTCGCTTAACTCGCTTATCAACATTGATCTAAGACAATTGATCAGATAAATCTCACGTCAGATATATATAATTGAACTCACAAATTAGTTAATCCTAATTTTGAATAAAGCAAATAGAGGTTGGATCTCATTAGCAAGCCGTCGAATTGTGGAAAGAATAAAAAGCTATAAATCCGTTAATCTGTATTTTGATGTCAATTTTGGGAGTCCTTTAATTTTTCTGACCTCGTATGCATCAGGAATATGTCGAGGAGAGCAAAAAGATGCCAAGAGGCTGTTTGGATGCAAAAAAATTGTTTCAGAACATTTTTTGCTTGATCCCAATTTTTCTCTCATGTGTTCTTCTGACAGGAGCAATATTGTTCTTCATCCCCTTCATAACTCAAATGATCCAGAACTGTATTGTTCATGGCTTCATGCAATGATTACTGATGGGTCCCACAAGTTGAAAAAAATGATGTTTGAGTAAAAAACTAGAATATCCTTGATTTATTTCTATACCAAACAGCCCTCAAAAGAGCAAATATCTAGACATGAAATAAGGTGGCAAACTTTATATTAATGTACTAACAAGAGCGAAACCTTCATGAAACTAAATATGTTATTACATCATAACCAATTCAACTTTTGTAAATTCCAAAACAAGATAGTCGATCCCTAACATATTCATTCAGATATTCAATATTTTACTTTTGGACTACACAATTTTTTTTATTATTCTGGACCAATAAAGTGTGAAGACGATATGCCTAATTTTCCTAATACATTCTCCAACACTGTCAAGTCTTTGGCAAAGCTCAAATTTTGCCAGTCCTATGTATTTAGATCAGCTAAATCTAACATGATATTCAAACTTATCTTGACGCCCAACTCCTGGTCCTATTTGCCTTTTGAGCCAACATTGGTCAAAACACTGGTTTTGATGGAGTTGGTTATTAGTTTAATAACATATAATTTATGGTCATCTTTCTCCTCTTCACTCATCCCGCCCAACGGCACTTATTCACATAAGCGCGATACAGACACTTTGCACTTGCACCTACTGCGTGGACTTTTGGGCACAAGTGGTGAAAGCTTAAGTATACTCTCGATGCTCTCAGACATCTTGGACTTAATTTAGTCCTGCTGCCTTTGGGGTTTTAGTTGAGGTCCAAATGTTTTGGGACCTTAATTAGTTTGGCAGCAGCTAAAGTGGTGAAAGCTTCAGCTGCAACAGCGCAACTTTGACCTCTCCACATCCCTTTCTCCGGAGGCTTTCCATTGCCAGACAACAACTGGCCGGCAAACCGGCCAATAGCGACTTGTGAGGATGCCTCCCTGCCTGTCCTAAAACTCGAGGCATCAAGGTTAGGTCGACTGCCATTCAGCATGCATGCATGCATGCCACCAAGAACCTCCGGGGGAGGTCCCAACTTTTTTTTCTTTTTTATCTTGACGAAGGAAAGAGGAAGGTGGCAGGTGTTCACATGCAGTGAGATGGATGCTTAAATTTTCTTGTCTGGTACCACTTTCAAAGATGGCATGTAATATGTGCTGTGGATTTAAAAAGGCTCATAGTTGGAATATATAATGTAGGAATTAGTGCATGCAATTCAAACATCCGCTTTCATAAATGAGGGCTACCATTTACCTTCCCAAAAGCTGTTGATCCTGCAGATATTCATGGCATCAGTGCATCAGTGACAGTACCACACAGAAAGATGAGCGCAACATAGGAGAATGTTATGACAAATGTAAGGACAGTAAGATAATAGGAGAAAAATAATACAGGGCAAGAGGGAATACATCATCCAGTTGTAATAAATCAGGTTAATTTGTTTTTCTTTTTGTTTTTGTTTTTGTTTTTTTTATTTTTTATTTTTTATTTTTTGTTTTTTTTGTTTTTTTGCTGAAGCACTGCAGATATTTCGAAGCTCAAGATTGCAACAGATATTTCGAAGCTCAAGATTGCAATCTTTTTTAACTGTATGAAAAATGGTAGAAGAGGGAAGTGGTCCATAGTGGTCCAAATTAAGTGACAGGAACATCAGAACAGCAGTCGCAAGAAACTATCAGATTTTCTGCAATTCCACATGTTGATAATTACATGAGCTTCATAGTCAAATACATTTCTACATCTCCAGAAGCACGCATCTGAATCTCCTCTCATATGTCAACAAACTAATATCATTATCATCTTAACATAGATTCTAACTATACTAAATAGCATTTTTTATAGCCTATCATATTCCATGAAAAAAAATTGGACCACCATCCCTACAAAAGCCAAAAGAGAACAAGCATCCTTAACAGGCAACTGGTGATCCAAACAATTAAGCACTATTAACTTCTTTTTCCATCCCAGGTGACTAGGTTCTTGTGCCATTGACAACCTCTTATGGAACTTGTATGTCAGGGGGGAACAAATCATCAAAATAATAGAAACACAATTTGTCTTCTCTTAAGTGACGGAATGCCTTGTGTTTCTTGAATGAGTAGACTTGGAGTCATCATGGGTTATCGATCCAGGGCTTTCGGAGGTATCAGAACTACTGTTTTCTCTACTCTGCCCCTTGCCTGACCATAGTTTGCTGAGCATCTTCTTCGACATCAACTTTCCCTTAACTTTAGTTTGGCTCTTGCAGTCGTCATTCTTGTTAACATCACTGCTGCCGCTACTCCTATGGCTTCCCCCACCCCTGCCAGTGATATTCAGAGACTTGAGAAAGCTGATGTCTCCAGCTGTTTGAAGCCCTTCCCAGTCATCCTCGGTGGGAGTTGTCACAGCAGATCTTGAGCTGTCATAAGAACCACCATTTTCACGAAGCAGCAGCGATTTAACACTGCCAGGTATGTCAGCCCCTGTGCCTGCACCAGCGGCAGAAGATCTCATCTGTTGGAAGAATAGAACTTGTACAACGACACGCAATGGAAGACGCTCATTCTGCACGGCATGTATGCAGGCATCTGCAGATAGCTTTTTGCAGTCCATCAGACTACATATTTTCTTCTTTTCATTTTTCGTAAGGTTTGTATGTTCCTGTGCACCAAGAATGACAATCTTTTAAAGCTGAAATGCAGATAATTTATTTAGCAGAACTCATATATCCAATAATTTAAAGATAATTGAAAGAAGCCATAAAGGACTAAAAGGATGATTTGTATGTATATTTCTAAACCCAAAATAACTTAAATAATGAAACCAGAAAATAATAACTTGAATAAACATGTTTGTTTCAGGGAAAACTTTTCAGAAGAATAATTTTCCTTTTCCTGTGTTTGCAATGAAGTTTTCTAGTTGACCAAAAATATATACAATTTTGTGGAAAATGTTTTTCCTTCTTGTTGAGGAAAAACATTTGTTTTATATATATTTTAATTTAAATAAGTTACACAAGACAAATTATTATGTTTTATATACATACATAATAATTTGTATTATGCAACTTATTTACTTTTCACAACCAAGCACTAAAAAGAAAGTACTTTTTTTTCAGAAAATGTTTTCCTGTGAACTTGTTTTCAGGGGAACGTATCTTAAGACTTGGACTAAACTGGCCAATCACATCGGAACAAAATTGATGTCATTTCAATAATCTGCACGATGTTCATTATTCAGGATAATGAAAGAACACTTGAAGACATATGTATACGGGTACAACGAAAGTGCAACAATAATGAAGATGTCAAGAAATTGAAGTACTTTTACAGCTTTTTTTTAAAGGAAGTATTTTCTAGAGCTTATAAAAGAACCTTTTAGCACCACATCCATTTTAACACTGATACCGAAGGTGGTAATGAAGAAGAGACCAGTTGCATCATATGCTATGACAACTACAAGAATCACATTCCATAGATAACACTATGGATAGTTAAAATAGGAGTCCAACGGAGCATTAGAGATATTGAACAGATCACAGATGATGGCTTATGAACCTCAAAGATCCTAAGCTACTTAAAGGGAATGAATTATAAGCCAGAGTGACTTCAGAAAACTGAGATCAACAAAACATGACTTAGGGGTAGAATGACTTTTAAGGAAGAGATCACACAACAAAACAATGTTGAACTGGACATCGACTTGGATAACTTACATATATTGTTCAAATATTAATTATGATTATGTGTATCAAATAGAATGATAATATGATTAATAAGTTCCAATAGTAATATAAGTCTTTCTTACAGACTAACAAGTCCAAAAGTGCAACTTGCAGATTAAGGTCATTTTTCATGCAGAATTTACTGGTTAAGTATTGCAATTACTAATTTAGAGGCCAAGAAAGAAATTGGTAACTAAATTTGACTTTTGATTGATGATTAAAAGCTTCAAATCATTTCATTTTAGAAACAAGCAAATAATTGATTAAAAAATAACAAGTAAACATGAAAATAAATTAAGATATAATTTAATATCAAATTAATCATGTAAGAACTAACATCTAGTGTACGCATGGATCATAAGATAAAAATAGAATACCAAATTCATTTAACAATGAAATAATGAAATTATTCCCTCAAAAAAAAAAAAAGAATTAACGAAATTAAACCTTCATATGATTCATGCATACATGCATAGTACAGAATAAACTATTAAATGACAATTAATTAAATGGGCTAATTAAATGGTCATTAAATGTTTAACTAAAGTCTCATTCAACTAAAAGAGTGACTAATTAATGAGATAGTAAAAGAAGTCATTTAATGAAAGGACCAATTAAATGAAAGGCTAATTGAAGCTTCAGTGCTCCAACATGTACATCCTTCAAAATTACCAAACAACCTCAAGTTCAAGTTGTCATTAACTTTTTATTTTTCAGGTTGACTTTTTTATTTCTCTTCCACTGAACCAGCCAGTTTGAAGAAAAACTGGTTAGCTTTAGCAGCTCAGCTGTGGTTTCAATTAGGTTTGACCAATCCAACTTTACTTCCAGGTCTTCTGACATTGAACCAGAGTCAATATACTTACCGGTTGACAGTTGGGTAGGTCAGATCAAGTTTTTTTAAACTGGATTGTACGTTTTACATCCAGAAAACTTGTAGAATTTATATACAAGCTTAAAAAATATAAAAAAAATATTATGGAACAAGAATTTTGATCATGAATATTTTCATACATTATTTTTAATAATTAAAAAGCTCCTACATCATATCTTGACTTACAAGCATATAAAGTAAACAGTAATTAATAATTTTCAAACATTATCCTCTTCATCTTTGTCTCGATTCCCCCAAATACTTGAGTCATTGGCGATCGTTAATTGCCAAACCCTGGCGTAGGAAGACATATATAATGTTTTGGGAGTGTGGAGGGTTTTTATCAAATCCTAAAATATGTTCAATTTTGTTTTTATTTAAATTTAATTTTCAATTGTACTCTCAAACTCAATTTAAATACTCAACTTCTACTATCTACAAGTCCATCCGACTTTATCTGCTTGTACTTATTCTACTGAGTTCGCTCATGAGTCTGCTGAGTTTACCACCCAGTCCAAGTTTGAACTGAGTTCACTCATTTTTGTGTCCTAAAGTCCTGGAATCGTGTGATTTGACTGAGTTCACTCACAAGTTTAAGAACCTTGGGTCAGACCATCCAGTCCAGTTCAGACAACACTCAATAAAGATTCTATCTGAAATCTATGTAGTGCTCAGATGCAGAAGATTGCGAACGCATAGTGTCAAGTATGACAGCAATACGTTGGACAATGGTAGCAACAAAAAACATCAATAACTATAAAATTCTCAAAGCTTCAGGAGAACATTACCTTGAGATACATGTCAATAGCCAGATAAAGCCCATCATGTGATGGTCTTGAATCGCCAGTAACCATTTCAGCAAGTTCAACAAACTTTGAAAGAGGAAGATTGGGATTTTTTGCAACTTCAGCAAGATAGCCATCAATCAGCTTTGCAACAGCAATTTTTGAACTTTCAGAAATAACATTAGCCCTTTTAACTTTAACAAGTTCCTTAGGATCTTCAGTGCTGACTTGAGTGACATCTCTGTCCTGCATAACAAATTCCTCCACTATGCTTAGAACCAAATCAATATTGTGAACTCCATTCTCGCCTGTTGCAACTGGAAGTAAAAGTTCTAAAACAGAAGCCTCTTCTAACTGCTGACCTATCCTTTTGATCAATTCCTTCTTGCATGTTTCTCCACATTCGAGAACACAGGCAACTCTTAATAGATTAAGAAGAAAGTTACATGAAACTGCATGTAGTTCCGCGGGCAACAACCAAACAATTGTTTCTAGGATACTCTGGTATTTCACAGGATCAGTTACATTGATTACATTACCTTTCACAAATCCTGGGAGTCTTCTTAAGGAATAAGCTTTAATTGCTTCTCCTATTACCTCACCGGAAATTTTTCCCTTTGTCTTGATGGACACTATAATTCGCTTGTATAAATCCATCTCAAGCTCACAAAGATCCTCAACCCACCAGTCTCTTGGTACAGACTGATCTTTCTTGACACCATTCCAAGGTGAATCAAGACCATTTTCTGATGGAATTTTCTTTCTGTTGTAGGTGTAGGACCACTCAACCTCAGAAGGATCAATAGAGGCCTTGTAGGCAATAGAATCAATACAATGACTGACAACCTTCAAATCCTCAGACCATGGTAACAGACTTTTTGTTGTTTGTAGGACTATAATGGAATCTTTCCATGTCCGGAAAATACTACAGTTTAAGAAGACCTCAATTTTGTATACTAGATTGCCTTTCTCAATGGCTTCATTCATCTCAAGAAACTCTGCTGCACAACGAGCTGCTACCACATTGTATGCATTGAGTGTGACAATCATGCCATAACAGAACTTAGCACATATCTCAAAGGCAGTAGTGCCACCTGGAATGTCATGAATATCAATTTCATCACTGTTTTCATCACCCTTGGCTGCAACCAGCTTTTGCAAACGAGAACTCTTGGACAAAAGAGGAAACTGCACACAGGATAAATAAGATTTCTATGAAAAGGAAACTTGAAAGGTGAAGTCACTGACCATGTCTCCTCAAAAAAAAATGTGACCATGTCGGCTCATCAAAGTAAAGCATTTATACTAAACGAGGCAGTAATGAGCCAAAAACTATTGTAGTTTCTCCAAAGACCATAAGAAGATGATAAACAATGAAGTTTATTTCTTGGCATTTCACAGGGAACCAATGAGGCCCATATATTGGAAAACACAAACGAGCAAAATAACTAAGGTAATTATAGGGAAACTTTTATGAGCCACGTAGGTGGTAAAATCAAGCAATGATGCAGGCTGATATTGGACACAAACAATAGTATATTTGAATTAGTTTAGATGATGAAGATGCAAAATCATTTGGGTCTAATACAGAGGAGTTACAAGGAAATATGCATAATCATTTGTACATTAGAGTCACTACCTTGTGTAGATAAAACTTCACATCCCCTACATTAATTATGATATCAGTTGCCAGCTCAGTTGCAACAAACCTGAGAATGTGAGTATTTTCATTGCAATGTTTCAAAAGGTCAAATATTCTAAATAATAAATAATAAAAATATACAACATCAGTTATAAAAAAAACAACATGAGAAAAATAAATGTCAAACAATGGAAACTCCTAACTTTGAGGAAATATGTGTTGAAAAAACTTCCAACATGCTTGATAAAATTCTCAATGTGTTACTTTTTGAAAAGCAAAGGATGCCTTTGAATCTCTTTGAAATGATAATTGTGAATACCTATTTAATGAACAATGGATGAGATACAAGGAAAGATGCATGTAAATCTGATTTGAAGTTATTGGATGTTTCATCCAGTGTTGTGTCCAAAGAAGACGTAAACTAAGGTCATTCTAATCTCCATGATTTGATTAAATCTCTTAGGTGTATGCATGAAGTATTTCATCTTTTAACATGACTTTCCTATCTCATTCTTAGCAGTTTCCTTCAGCAACCCATCCCCACCCCACCCCCAACCCCCAATTTTGCATAATTTTTGTTTGCTGTTGCTGTAACCATCCTTATTCGGCAGGAAAAGCAATGCATCCACACAATAAGTGACTATTCAAGTTACATGAATCGCATATAAGTGGTCTTCCAGGTCTATTTGCAGCAAATATTTGGTAATAATACTGATTTTTGTGAACTTTTTTTCTTTGTGAGGAAAGCAGATCAATTTGTTAGTACAAAAAATCAGATGAAACTTGGCACATATCAAGCATGGTCCAGAGTTGCCCTTGATTGTCTTAATTAGATTAGAAAAATATACAGTGGAAATAAGACCTAATTTAACACCGGAATCCCCACCCCGCCCCTAGATAGTTAAAATATTCCATGAAGAATATACAGCATCTTATGCCACCAGACAATCAAAGATGGAAATCCAACTCAAGATGTCCGAAGAATCAAAATGCTTGGTTAAATGGCGGCCGAAATTACTGCTATGAAGTTCATAACAGATAAAACCGTAAAAGAAATGGAATGTAGAACAAGAAACAAATGGAGACTGAAAATTACGGTTATGAATTTCAATTCCTCTTGAGAGCTGTAGGCTAATCAAACATGTTTAACAACAACAACAACAAAGCCTTATCCCACTAGGTGGGGTCGGCTACATGGATCATACGACGCCATGTTTAACAATAAAGAAAAAAAGAAGAAACCACAAGAAGCCAATAATTGTTATCTGCAATTGGCTTTAGGTATCAGAACATGAACGAGAGCAAATGCAATTCTAAACAGAAACTTTATTAACTAACGTTGACTGCAAAACAGCTCATGGTTTTCAGGACCAAGACCCGTCTACGAGGCCAAAACACTAAACATCGCCTCATATAAGTTTTAATGGAATTTCTTCATTTTAAGTTTAAATGCCAATGGTGTGAAAAATTTTAGTTCGTAGTAAAATGCCAATCAAGTTAAGGTAAAACAGAGAAGGCCTGGACTGTACCAAATATGAGGAGTTCTCTGAAGAGAAAATTATTGAACACAGAGCTGAATCGGGTTAAAACTAAGAAAACAGATGGAAATTAGTGCAGAGAAAATGGAAATCTGTATGCGCCTCCCTCTCTAGAAGTAGTTCATAAAGAAAAAAAAGGACAGCTATTTACCTGATGTTGTTTCCATCAGACTGGAAAACATCAGGCTTTGATCCAAGCTTCATATACTTCATCTTGCCGAATTAAAGAAGAGAACAGATTGCATCCACAACGCAGAGATCGACAGGCACCCCTCCTCTTTTTCTCCTTAACCCATGATATATCACGAACAGTCCTTTTTTGCAACAGTCGCCTCACATGCACAGCGATCTTTTAACAACTGTGGCAAGAGAACACGACCATGTGAAAACCGTCCGTAGTTGGACTTCTTCGTAGGAGGAATGAGATGGAAACGGAACTCCCGAATATTTTGTTCACCGATGGAAAGAAGAGGGGGAAAAAAGAACTTTTTACCAAAGGACGGCCAACTGTGCGTTGCAACGTGGGCAGAACAGCGGCGATTGGGTCCAAGATCCAAACTTACCCTTTAAACAAGCAAGAGCCCTTAAGATGCGCTCTAACAGAAGGAACAATTTGTATCCCTTGGAGGCGGCAGCGCCCACGCAGCGCGGAAGGCAACGGGCGGAACAGTGGAGCGGAGGGGAACAAAGAGCGAAAGACCCCCTAGATCAGTAAAAAATTTTGAGGGGCGGCAGGGGCATCAGCAAGCATTTAATTGACGCCCAGATCTATCAGTTTTTATCCCTGATAAGCTGCGAATTGAAGTTGTTCCACTGCCTCATCTATTCGTCCTGTCCTGTGCTCTCTGTGGATAGTATACTTTATTTGTTCTCCGTCTCTCAGAGATCTGTCGACAAGATTAATCTGCTGAAGGTCTGAGGCTGCAGGCCCTAGAATTCACACATGCCCTCAAACTGATCCCATGGTGGATTGGCAATGCCACGACCTGCAGAGGGAAGGCAGCACCTTGGAGTCAGGGTAATGGATTAATGGAACCAACAGACAGTAAACATCTATTTTTTAACGAGCAAGGGAGGAGGAAGCAGGCTCTAGCAGACCGTGTCGACAACCTGCACGCTGCAGTTTGGGAATCTTATCAAGTTGAGAGATGATTGCAAACCCAGAGACGAACACCCGGGGAACACAACCCATACAAATTGCAAAGATCAAAGATCAAGAAACATGAAAGATCAAACTTTGGGGGAAATCGACAACAGGGGAGAGAACAGAGAGACAGGAGAAAGGAGAGAGAATTCAATTGGGTTTTTTCTTCTAATAAAATGATGACTAACTAATAAATGCTGGTCACCAGATACATCCATCCGTTCGCCATTCACAAATCTCCAGAAAAAATTTGATATGCTATGCAACCAATTTAAAGACACATGGGCTGTCATGATATGCAGACATGAATCAAAAAATCCAAAGAATGTGATGAGAAGCAATTGGAGATTCCCCACCAAAACAAGCATATGGAATATTTATATGAGAATAACAGAGTAGAGCTTCGAAGGACCAAATTTGGATAGAAAAAAGTATCAAGGAACGGAAAGCGGAAACAGGCCATCAGCCATCTTTCGATAAGCACGTACTTTTTTAATCTTCTGATACAATTACTATTCTTAGTGTCTCTTAGTAACAATTCATAATTGAATCGCATGTAGCAAACAACATGAAAACCGAACAGATATCATTAAAGAGTGCGTCAGGTGGAGAAAGCGAGGAGAGAGAGAGGGAGGGAGTGAGGGAGAGAGAGAATATGGATCAGAAAAGCAAGAATCTTACCACTCTCCAGGTGTCCTGAAGGTAGTCACTCCAGAAGCAGCAACAGCGGCAAGGCCGCCATCATAACTCCCCACCTGTGATCAAGCCGAGCCCCCTCTCTGTTCTGTCAGACTACCCACTCCAAACCTCTGAAAATCATACGATTCAAAGGGGAAAAAAAATCCAAGCAACCCAAATAGTGGGCTACTCCCCCTACGTGCAATGACTGGTGCCGTGGGTGGTTGATCTCCTCGTGCTCCTTGATGGCTTGATGGTACAAGTAGTTCAGCAGGCCAAAATGTTTGCCTTATGCCTCGTCCTCCTCTACTAAGCTCCTCAAGGAGTTGGTATTTATGGCTTTGCCCCGAGACTCTTCAATCTCTAGTATGGTCCTGTTATTACTTTTGCTACCTCGAGAGCTAATCACTTGATATGACATTTATACCCCCTATGCTCTGTGTACTGTCCTCTTCCATTGTGTAATTTTTTAAGTTTATTATTTCTTTTTTTTTAGTTTTACTCGCAACATTTGTAACATGTCAGCTCTCGGACAGTATCATTATATAAATTATCATCTTGATGAGATGGTAGCTTGAAAACTTGCCTTTCAAGTTCTAACGTTTGATGCAGCATCTACAGGATTACCTCTCCTCCCCTGCGGAAAACAATTAACATGGTATTAGAGATTATGGAACACTTGATGTTAGCGTTTGATGCCACAGATGAACTGAGAATGACAGAGTCGTCAATATCTGTTAGCCATGAGATTGATCCTGTTGAGCCCCAGTTTCCATCGCGAGCTAATCAGAAAACAAGCCACAAAAAGTGCTCCTTGATTATGAGCCCGTGAATCCGCTTGGGCTCTACCGTTCTTTTGCCATTGGAAATTATTGCAACTTGCATCATGGTTGCAACTTCAGTTTCTTCTTTCTTAAAAAATTCCCATTTTGTTTTAACATTTATATGTTCATATGTGCTATGGATGAAGGAAATGATTAGGCGAGTGGTTGCTTTCATCTTAAGCACGCCAAGCCCATGCTGTCCGGAGTGTTGACTGCTTATTCTGCAATCGTAAGAGGATCTATATAACTATTTTAGGAAAACAAAAGATTTAGCCCTTATTCCTTAAACATTCATGCTATCTTAGTCACAACAGGGTGGCATACTGTCAAATTATACTACTTTTAGATCTGTCCCAAGTTTTGGACTTTTGGAGTTTAAAGTATTGCAAGTTAAGTATGAGATGAGATCATCAGGCTCTGGTTGGTCAATCTCGTCATGGGACCTTTATTCTTTGTCCTGATATTTAGAAGTCTAGAAGTTTTTTTCTTCTTGATCTCCTCCTCATTACTGTTTGCTGAAGTCACTTGCTACCATTGAAGAAAGGTGAAAGGAAAGGACATGAGGGGGATGGAAACCACTTGAAGCCTGTGAAATCAGGGACCAGTAAGCTTAACTTTCAAGTGTGAGAGAAAAAAGAAAGATTATATTAAATTATGATCAGGCTGGAAAAGATGTTTTGCAAATGGAATGGCTTTTAGCCTGTGGCACTTCTTTTTTTTTATTTTGATCTCTCATTCCTTCACGGAGTGGGGCGGTATTTGGAATTGATCTGTACTAGTTTATACGGTGGTCCAATTTCCAATTGAACATAAATAATTGCTAGGCAAAGAAACGGATAATGATTTACTTGCGAGGCCCTTGTGCCATCCATTTTATCACGCTCTTGGATAGAACACTGTGTATCAAAATACAATTGAAGCATACCAATTATAAGCACCTGATTAAGGATTATAAATACCTGATTAAAGGATTTTATTATTGGAGATTTAGTTTGTTCAGGCAGAAAACAGAACAGCTTTGATCACATCATTCTTACGGATTAGTTGTTCAGAAAACAATTCACAACCTAATTCTAAGTTATTATTAATATTATTTTGACTGAAAAGTTTATTCTGATCTTTTCCTTTATTTTCCCCCTCTTGTTTCTAGATCATCCATTACTATGTGCTGTCAAGCTTGGAACAACGAGATGGATGCTCACCATCTGACATCGCTTTATAAGAATAACATTTATACAAAAAAAAAATCATGTAACTTTTTCGAGGATCAATGGTTATAAAGTTGTTCCTTGAGAAATAAATAAATCAGCAGCATGCATCTTCTCCTCTTTATGTATGAGCACAACTTAATTTATAATGTTACGATCCTAGGGAAGGGGTCAATTTTGCCCTGCACATGGGCGGCTTTGTTTTAAATTAATAAAATATTTGATATATAGCCGTTTCCACTAAATCAATATTATGATCCATTTGGCAGGCAAAAATCCTTTATAATAATGTCTTAATTAGTCCAGCATTTGTCCACTTCTAACTGAAGGCCAAGCATCATAGATCATAAATCTTACATTAATTACGTGTGAGGTAAATTAGTAAAAGTCCAACAAATGGCTTGACTGAAAAAATGAAATTAAAAATTTCACTTAAATTTAAATTTGATTTTTTTAGTCAACTCCGATATCCGGAAACGTAACTGACATTCTATTCGCGTGGTGCTAATATTTATATGTAGTTGAAAGTTGATTCAACTAATTTTGTAAAATCATCTTATCCCTAGCAATAGTTAGTGAGGTTTTTAACAAGAATTTTCTTGAACTCGAGACCAGGAGATTGTTAATTAAGCGTTTTTTTAAATAAAAATTGACTCGGAACTCACCCACAAAAATAATAGGAATTCGAGTGATCATTTAAATATATTTATTGTTGATATACGTATGATATAGATATATGTTCATTACATGATGATGCTCTTATGGGCAAAATTAAAATTGATTGGTTAGAATCTTATATTTTACTTATAATTTTACACATACTGATGTCAAACTAAATATTTATGATGAAATCATTTTATTACTTAATCAATATTTTTAAATATCATGGTACTAAAGTAGAGATAAATAAAAAAATTCGAAAATTTTGAGTAGAATGGTTAAGCTTTAAGAACATCAATTATTCTAAACATATGAGATGAGTTTTTTGGACTAAAAAAAACCCATCGGATCTACATCATTTTCACTCTTAATCAAATCCAAGAATCTCCTCACCATTTTTTTTAAAACCAATGGCATTATGCATTCATATGATCAAAATAGTTAAAGCTGTCTTGATACAAGAAATTTTGAAGGCCCTGAGAAGGCTCATTCTCCTCATCATCAATTCACTACCAAGAATCTTATTATTTGATCTTCCCTAATCGCAAACTCTAACCATAAACTCCTGCCCACAAAAACCTGGATTGGACTACAATTCGATCGATCGATCGTCCAACTCGGTGCGCCCGATTGACCTCGGGATTTCCTCCGTCTGAATCCATGAGGAGGTTTCCGCCTTCTTCACCATATTTAATTAGACCAAACTTGTGGCTCTTAATCATCTTCATGCACACTGTCACTTGCTCCTGATCAGATGCTCACATGCCTTCTTGCCGTATGCTACGTGGTGAATTCCCCACCTCCCCCAACGTTATCTCCTCCACTTTCAAATAAAAAAGCACGCTCGATTCACCTCCTATATATATATATATCACTCACCTACATAGATCTATCTGCATCCGATCTATACATATGCTTGTGATTGGCCACCCACACGGAGTGGATATGCATCAGCATCTGATGGAATGGAAGGGCCGGGGGGGACATGAGATCATGGAGCGACAACTGAACAACGTACAAACAAAAGAGCATGAACGAATCCGTCCAGGATCACGATTGAAAAGGGAACCTACGCACCACAGTTGCAGTGACACTACTGGTTTGACTGTGCCCATGCATGCACCATGATTGATGCACGTAGATACACGTATATATTATATACACACACTCACACATATGTACCCTACGTATTGATCAATAATGTGTGTCATGTACAAGGGAGGAGGGGGAGAGAGAGAGGTGGATGTTGGACTGGTACGGCTTACTTGTTTGGGGGCTACCGAAATGTATCCCTTGCGTTTCGTTTGATTCTGTAAGGATCAGTTTGTCTTCTTCTTCATTTTTCCTTCCTTTTATTGTGGGGGCACAGAGACATGAACACAGGAAAGATGGGGATACATGGGAGCAGTGGGCACATATGTGTAGACATCCAGCTGCTGTGATCAATGCATGCATATGTGGATGTGGTGTGTGATCCAGTAAAAAAAAAGGCGTAGCAAATGCGTCCGTGCATGCGACTGATCTGGACGACGTGCTTGGCTTCTTCTTTTCGCTTGATTTCATGGCCCCCCTTGTGGCAATTCTCCAGCCTGTTTGAGCATGGGAACAATGAACCTGCACGTATGAGGTAGACCCATGCCATCAGCACTGTTTCTAGCTATTTATAGATGTGTAGATCGATTGATGTATCACCTGTTTTTTTTATTATTCATAAAGGGGCATTTGATTTCGATGTCCAGTCATTACCAGTGAATTGTTGTTGTTGCGTACTTCCGAGTACCAGTGTGTCTTGGGGCCTCCGTCTTGTGTTGATGGTGGATTTTGTTCTATAGCTCATGGAGTTTTGAAGGCACTTCCAAGTCTTCAAATGTTGCATGCAGTGCATTTGGACAACCATAGGTTACCTTTTGGAGATCTTTATGGGACATTTTGCTTCGACAAAAGCACGCTTTCATTCACAGGATTTACGCTCAGCTTTCAAAAAATTCAAAATTAACTGTGATACCGTCATTTCTTCACAAAAGCATGTTATTCTTTCTACCAAATGCTATGTTATTATAGAAAATAAGTCATCTTTGGTTGCAAAAATCAGACAGAAAATGCAACTTCTTTTTAAGTAAGATGTTAATTTATTTAAATAAATCATATGTGTAGAAATATATTTTTTAGCAATATACAATCTTGCAGCTTACCTAAAGCCTAAAGAATATATCCATATACATACGGTAATATATATATATATATATATATATATATATATATATATGGATCGTAATTGAGTATGTATCCATTTAATTAATTTGAGAATTGTTGTGCTGGTGTATGAATTATATATAGATATGTAGAAATATGTTTCTAAAATAAAATATATACGTAGAATATTTTTTGGGCAGTATATAATCTTACAGCTTACCTATATCATGTACCCGTTTATTTAAGTTGCAATTGTTTTTGTACAAGAATTATAGTCCGAGACATTAGATTAACATAATTAGAAAGGATTTAACGGGCGTCCACCCCATTATCATGGGAGATGTAAGATGTGCGTCAGAAGGAGAAGGCGCGGTTCACCTTGATACAGTACTAGAAAAACGCTGATTACCAACGATCCAAATCATCGGTAATCAGCCCAAAAACCGTCGGTAAGGCAATTACCGATGATTTTTCGGTCGAAATGGATCCGTCGGAAAAATGCTGGTCGCAAATCGATTTGCAACGGTCGAAAAAAATTCGTCGAAAATATCGACGGTCAGAACCGTCGAAAAAGTCCCAGCGGTTCGAACCGTCGAAAGTTTCCAACGGTTGCAACCGCTAGAAAAGGTCGGCGGTTCGAACCGTCGAAACTTTCGACGGTCGTCGCAACCATCAATTTTTCGATGGTCGCAACCGTCGCAAAGAAATTTTTAAATATAAAAAAATTAGCGGCCGGATCAGACCGCGGCCAACTTCGGCCGCCCACGACAGGATGGGCCAGGTTCGAACGCCCGCGGGCGGATCCGGCCGCCAGCGACTGGATTCGACCGCCAGTGGCGGGATCCGACCGCTGGGGGCCGGATCCGACCGCCAGCCGTCAGATCCGGCCGCCAGCGGCCGGAGAGAAAGAGAGAGAGACATCGGCGAAGAAAGAGAGAAGCCGACGAGAGAGGATCGCCGACGGTCGACGCCTCACGTCCGGTAGAGGCTCGCCAGCCGGTGGTAGAGACTCGCCGACCGGGAGAGGGAGACGAAGAGGGAGAGACGGCCGAGAGAGAGAGGAGAGGAGGGTGATTATATATATATATATATATATATATATATATATATATGGACAAATGGGAGAAAGCGAGAAAATAAAATGAGCGCGGGATAACGAAATTTTAATTACTGACGGCTCTGGCTATCGGAAAAGTAAATATTAATTATTTTTAAAGTTACCGATGGTTGGAACCATCAAAAAAATATTTAGTTATATATAATATTTTTTTACCCACGGTTATATCCGTCAGAAATTACGGTGGATTTTGCGACGGATGGATATCCGTCGGAAATATCGACGTTCCTGATTGTCAAAAAATTAAATAATAATATATAAAATTACATAATTTAATTTTTTATTTCCGACGATCGTAACCGTCGAAAAATCCGTCGAAAAAATTAAATAATAATATAATAAATTACATAATTTATTTTTTCATTTCTGACGGTCGTAACCGTCAGAAAATTTGTCGAAAAAATTAAATAATAATATAATAAATTATATAATTTATTTTTTTTAATTTTCGATAGTTCTGACCGTCGGAAATATCGATGTTCCTAATCATCAAAAAATAAAATAATAATATAATAAATTTTTTACGATCGTGACCGTTGAAAATCCGTCGCAAATTGCGACGGATTTCTATCCGTCGAAAATTGTCCGTCAGAAAATGGCAATTTTCTTGTAGTGATAGTTTTAATTGGTTCAGATAAAACCTGGTCGATTTTACAGAAAAATAATGGTAGGGAGGGATTGATGAGATGATGACTCCCTTGCCAACGAGGACGATGAGCGAGGGTGTGACTCCCCTGCTAGAGAGGACAATGAGCGGGGGTGAGGACTGCAAGCAAGGGCAAGGGTGACGAGGATGATGGGTGAGCTCCTACGTTGGCAATGAAAGAGGGGAGGACGACATCCAAGGCAGTGAGCAAGGGTGAGGACAACGGACAATGGTGAGCCAGGTTGAGGGCGCCACAACGAGTAAGCTCCTAAGGTGACAAAGTCAAGGGCGAGGATGGCGGCAGCATCTGAGGTTGATGGTGCAATGACAAACGAACTCGTAGGATGGCAACGACGAAGGGGCGGGTGAGCGAGAGTGAGGATAGCGGGGGGTGGTGATGATCGCGACAAGCCAGATTGAGGGTGGCGACAACGGACAAGCTCCTATGGTGAGAGGGCAACGATCAAGCTCCTATGGTGAGAGGGCAACGAGGTCGATCCAGCGGCCGATCCGGTGGCCAGCACCAAAATCCGATCGCCAGGCGACCAATTTGGTAGTCTGCGGCCGTTGCCAGATCCGGCCGTAGGCGGGCCAGATCGGACTACGAGGCGGACGATCTGCCCTCCCCTACAGCCAGATCCGGCCGCAGGCAGGCCAGATCGAACTGCCCCCACCCCCCATCAAATCTGAACTATCGGTAATTATATTAATAAAAGATTCATTATAACATTATTATTTTTTACTTACCGACGGTTTGGACCGTCAAAAATATCGACGATCTGAATTCTAATTATATTAATAAAATATTTCTTATATTATATTATTTTCCATTTACCAACAGTTAGGACCGTCGAAATTTTTGACGTTCCTAACCATCAAAAAATAAAATAATAATATAATATATTACATAATTTATTATTCTTATTTTCGACTGTTGTACCGACGGATACATATCCGTCGCAAAATTCGTCGCAAATTGCGACGAATTTTTATCCGTCGGAAATGACCCGTCGAAAATTTTCAATTTTCTTATAATGAAATGCTTTTTTATATTAAAAAATAAAAATAATTAATTAAAAAAAGAATAATCATAGTCAAATAATCCAATCATTCGACCCGACCCAGCCCGAGTTGGATTGCGTTGGGTCATAGCAAAATAGAAAAAGAGAAACTCGACCCGACCCGACTAAGTTTAATTGGGTTAGGCCGAATCTGTTCACGGTCAGGTCAAACCTAATCCGCGAATGTCACAGGGTCATTCTCAGACACTAGACCACGTGCGACGACTAGACGGTTAGGCACCTGGCCAAGCCTATTTTGAGTAGCAGTGGAAGATTTATGTTCGAGACGACTATATCGAGAGTCACTCTTATAGGCGTTCAAACATGGACATGACTAGAGTGTTGGACTACTCGTCATAGGACCATGGCATTAGCGCGTTGCGGCACTAATGCAGGCGCTTGGGCGCTTTAAAGTCCAAAAGGGGCAGCCGAGGAACCACGAGATGCCACGAAGGGACACCGATATGGGTTGTCACCCCACGCTCAAGGCCAGACACTAGAATTAAAGGAAAGCTTACTTGTATTAACTATGATGAAACATAACATACAATTGGACCTCGGAAGGCACTAGTGAACTCCTCCCAGTGTATCGTAGGTATAGGAGTCTTATTATATATTGAAGATACAAAAGACGTACCCTACGGGAACGTCACCTACTTGATCATTCATAAGGATGGCCTTACAAGATAAATGTCCTACGGGTGGATAACTTGGTACTCCGCAATATTACGCAGTGCGGGACGACTGCATGTGTTCCATGATTTTTGACGTTGAGCGGCCGAGAGCTATATGTTGAACGGCACTGGGGCCGCGAGACTTTGTCTTCGTGTCACGGGAAAACGTCTCGTGACATTCTCCCCCACCAAAGTCGGCGATGCCCCCGACGCCATTGTCCGGACTTCCTCGGGGTCTTCATCTTTAGTCTTGACTTCGCTTGTCTCGTTCAATTCCGCCTTCTTTGCCTTGACTTCTACTTCACCAGCATCACGCAGCGCTCATTGGGGTCTCGCTGAGGACTCCTCCCTTAGGTCTGCTTTGCTTACTGATCCTTCGTCCAATCCGGGGTCATCACTTGTGCATCGCCAGTGGAGTCCACCATGTGTGGTTTGACTTCATCAAGCAATTATCCGTCCGTCAAGTTTCTGTTGGCTTCACTTCTTTTCGACTTGCGCAGCGTCAACTTGTGTGGTTTGGCTTCTTTGGGGCGAAACAACTCTTGTATGCCTTCGGCAGTAGCTCAGAAAAAGAGTTGCCTCGGGGTCATGCAGAACACGATGAAGTCTCATCATTCGACCTGCATGACTTGACTCGATGTCCTCATGTTGCGGGTGGCCACGACATAAGGTCTTCCTTCCGTCGAATGTAAGGTGTAGGACCATCTCACCCTCGATGGTTGTTCTGAAATTCTAATGGCTTGAAACAACACAAGCTCTTTGATGCGAACATTTACAACTTATTTGCTTCGGGTCACTATAGTGAGCGACAAGAGTCTTCCCACGGATGCTTCGGGATGTTTCAAATCTCTTTGTGGGTTTTGACTCAACGTCTCTGGATCGCCAGGGGTTGCAATGCAGAGTATTCCATCTTTCCGTCAGATGAAATGCGCAGGACCACCTCACCCTTGATGATTACTCGATGTTTTGATGGTCTTTAGGTGAGACAAGGTTCTTCTATGTAGCCCTTCATGCTTTATCCGTTTCGAGTCGCTATGGTGAGTGACAAGAGTCTCTCCACATTCCCTTGTGGTTCAACTCACTGCCTCCATGTTGCAGATGGCTGCAACATAGAATCCTTTGTCCGTCGAGTGCCGAGTGCTGGACCACCTCATCCTTGGTGGTCGATGAATATTTCGACGGTTTGAAACGGAACAAGATTCTTCGATATAACAATCCACACCTTGTCTACTTCCAGTCTCTATAGTGAGCGACAATGAGAGTCTCCCCACATGTACCTGTGGTTCGACTCGATTCTCATGCACCGATGGGCTATCTTTGTCTTTGGCAGAAGTAGCTTCCTCTTTGCGACTTGAGCTTTCTCTCCCCCACCATTGCCCTTGCCTAAGGGCTTTGACGGTATGGCACTTGTCTAGGCAGCAATGACTAGTGAGAGGAGGTTGGGCGATCCTATCATCCCAACCCCTTCATAGTCCAAAGTTTCTAACCCCTCTGCTTGAATAGCACCAACGTTGGGTCCTTATTCACTTGGGAACACCGTAGGTGGAGCTCGGTGATCCCTTTCACTTCATCCTTCAACATGTCCATCTGGCCGATGTTGAACAATGCTATCTTGACCTCTAGTCCCGACTTGTCAGGGCTTGCATGATTAATGAATTGCCTTTTACCTCCATCCCATATCTTGGTGGGATCCATGTTTGCCACATTCCATCTGGTCGCGATGGCATTGTCATCATGAGTTTGCCACATCTTACATGATTCTTGGGATATGCCTTCTTCCGATCCTGAGACCTCCTGATGAAGCTTCGACAACACCCTAAGGTCCGAACGGAGTGATACCATGGTGATCGTTCATGAGATGATGCACCTTTGATACTCGTCCGTTCGCGATTTGGACGGAGCAATGTCATTGCGCTTGTCGACAGAAATCATGCGCCTTTGGCATGCTTGTCCACCGGGACGGCTAACCCTTGTGAAGGAAAAGCTGTTTCGGGTCTTCACCGATTCATGGGGATGCTCGTGAAGACGCTCCGCTTGGGCAAGCAGGTTGGAGTTGGTGAACTCATGGCATGAGTTACCAACTTCATATCCTTCTCCATTCGAAGGGACGACATTGTCGGTGTGTCCTTCGAAACCTTCGCATTGCGTTCCTTGGAGGCCGCTTCGATTACTCGAGGTGCTGGTCGAGAGGAAAGGGCACTCCTTCCTTCGATTGACGGGGAAAGCTTGACAACAACATGTCAAAGTTCACCCAATGCTCGACGCTCAAACTATTTGCCAAATTGATCGTTGAGTTGAGGCGTCGATTTGCATTGGCATGTATTAAGTTTGTCCCACTCCTCGATGGGTGACATTACGCCGCTTGCGGGACGAACTTGACGAGGCAGGCAAGGCTGGCAGCTCATCCTCAAGTGTTTGCAAGCAATGCTTTGTCCCATCTATGAAAGCCATCTTGGCGTGGTAGGCGATGCTGACGGCATGACAAGATGCTTATGAATGATACTCCGTAGCAAAAAAGGATGATGTTCCTTAGCCGAAAAGGACCATGAACCTTGATGCTTATCCTTGAGCCAACTTCTCCCGTGAAGTGATTGTGCACCTCACGTTGCATGACTAGGCATGCGATGCGACGTCACGAAATATCGAGCAGCACCAGGTTATCACGATAGTGCATGATTGACAGTCCTTGAATGTGACACGGGTCCTCCGAGTTACATGATGTTTGTGTAAGGGTAGCACAAGACCATCATGCGGAGCATATGGCCACTATTGACGTAGCACGACACTACAAGATTCCTTGATTTTATACATGGGGTGGTTAATCTGCTCGAGTGAGCGACGCATTACCATCCCGGTTAGGCGGGACGATCAATCCGTCATCGTAATGCATGACAAACGTTCCTTGATACAACACGGGTGTATGAGGAACTTGTTGCGAAATACGACTGGGCATATGGCGAGGAAGCTTGTCATGCATTCCTCGTTGGCGTCCATGATCAGAGACCATGGTACCAGTGCACCTAGGCGTAGTGGTGTTTTTGAGCGGAAGCACTTTTCCTACGTCAGAACACGTTACGACAACACAAACAAGTCATCATCACTAGGTAATCTGAGCAGGAAGAGCTGCTCTGATACCACTTATCACGGGATCATTCTCGGACATTAGACCACGTGTGACGACTAAGCGGTTATGCACATAGCCAAGCCTGTTTTGAGTAACAGCGGAAGATTTATGTTCGAGACGACTATGCCGAGAGTCGCTCTTATAGGCGTTCAATCACGGACATGACTATAGTGTTGGACTACTCGTCATAGAATCGTAGCATTAGTGTGTTGCGGTGCTAATTCAGGCGTTTGGGCGCTTTAAAGTCCGAAAAGGACAACCGAGGAATCACGAGACGCCACGAAGGGACACTGATGTGGGTTGCCACCCCACACTCAAGGCCAGACACTAGAATTAAAGGAAAGCTTACTTGTATTAACTATGATGAAATATAACATATAATTGGGTCTCGAAAGACACTAGTGAACTCTTCCTAGTGTATCGTATAGGAGTCTTATTACATATTGAAGATGCAAAAGACGTATCCTACGAGAACGTCACATACTTAACCATTTATAAGGATGCTGTTGATGTGCCTTGAATTATGTACCCTGTACATAAAATTATGAAAGAAAAAAATGAAAAATGAGAAAAAAAATGAGAATTTGTGGCGGAAGCGGAGGGCTTGGGCCGTTAGACCTTTATATATGAGGGTTAGGGTTTTATATGATGTACATTCTCTTTTGGCTCATAATAAATTTTTGGCGGCGGCCTCCTTTGCCCATGGATGTTTTTCTCTTGTTCACATTGATCAAGAGAGTTTTATCATGTTAAATCTTTGTATTCATCTTCTCTTTTTTTCGTTATTTTGATTATTCATCGATTCTCGGTGTTCTATTCGCAACAGATGCCCTTACAAGATAAATGCTCTACGACGAATAACTTGGTACTTTACAATATTGCGCAGTGCGGGACGACTGCATGTGTTCCATGATTTCAGCGATGAGTGGCCGAAAACTATAAGTTGAGCGGCACTAAGGCCGCGAGGCTTTACTCTTCGTGTCACGGGAAAACGCCTCGTGACACGAACCTTAAATTCTCATTTCTGTTCAAGTGCTCAAGATTTAGAATATGCTCAATTTATTTTTAGTTTAATTATCTTTACGAGCCTTTGTAACTAAGTAAAAATAATTAATTATCTGATATGACCCATATTCCAATATTTTATTCGAACTTTATTAGTTGAGAATTGAGATCCCAAATAATTTGATTCCTTATAATATATACCCATGTTGACTACTTCAATTGACAGACTTTAATGAATCCAGAAAAAAAAAAAGAAATATGAAAAGATTTCAGTTCATGGTCGGGTTGCCTATAGGAGTTCACTTTGTTAATTAGTTAGGGTGTCATTAATTAATAATGACTAGTATGACGCAGCCTAAACATTAATAGCGTACTTGAGGAACTTTAAACGCATTGCCAGCTACATGAATATTATATATATAATACCAATATTGTTTTTTTTAGTAGCAGCGCTACGGGTGCAAAAAAAATTCAATCAACCCGTAAAACTTATCGAAATCGAAAAAGTCAAATAAAAAAAATAAAAAATTATGGGTCCAAATATGATTTATGATGATTTTTAATAAATTAAAATCCACCTGTTAATAATAGAGTTTCATCCGAAAAAATCGTAGGACCGTAGAATCTATTTTTTATTTATATGGGTCTTATTTTTTACTTTTGGTGCTTGTTTTAATAAAATTCAAATGAGAGTTTCCTTTGTTTGAAGTGTGGGTGTGTGCCTTATTCTTCTTTTTTAAATTGAAAATAATGTTGTGCCGCGAAAATGACTTTCATCGCTGGTGTCGATTCAAAAGTAACATATTGGTTACCTTTATAATTATACAAAAGTAGCTGTACGGTATAGTAGTAGGACAGTAGAAACTAGTGGCTCTTTATTTATATAATTAAAACATATATTATCTTCTTTATTATAGATATAATGTATAAAATTTCATATTTTTCTATCACATTATCAAACTCTAATTTAATAACTATAAAAATATAGTAGTATATTTTATATTTATTATAAAATTAAATTTTTTATATTAAATTTATTTTGTATTATATATTTTTAAAATATAATTATATAAAAGTATGATTCCGAAGAAATCACCCGTGTTAGAAATTGGTTTTTATTTTTTTCAAAATGATTGTAGTGTAATTTTTTAATTTTAAAAATTGACCTAAAAAATAACGATTAGCTTTTTTTTAGATCGAAAATTTGGTCCGAATGGAACTATTTTCACCCCTAAGCATTGCATTATGTTTTGATATAGTATTCATTGGGTTGGGCTTTTTTGTTTCACATTGTAGGCTTAGAAAACCTAAGATTACTCACCTCAGTTATGGGCCCATTCCACGAGATTGGGCCTTCGCAAACCCATCGTCGCAAATCATTTAAAGTTTTGCAACCGACACAATTATTCGATTTTAGGCATCATCAATTGATTTTTGGTTTAGTTAGGATTTATCTCCTCTCATTTAAATGCCAAATCAATCAAGTGTTAATAATAAAAATTAGCTTCCCTAGAATGTGACAATATATTTATGGATGTTCTATGTAAACATAGCATACATTAACTGAACATTGATTTTTTTGCACTTACCTTAACCAGTAAAAAATAGTGAGCAATGCAGAAGAAATTTAATAAGTAATGACAAAAGAAATAGAAATATCAATAATCACTACAGTCTTAAGAGAATAAATACATGTTAATAGATTCAGGATCAAATAAAAAGATGATCTACTAGTCATATCATATGTCTTGCTATGGCAGACGCCATAATCATCAGTCTTAAGAGGGTCAGTACCTGTGGCATTGATATAAAGACGCACTCTGATGCGCTATGAAGTTCAATATAATAAAAGCAAATATGGTTGATATAATAATCGGACAACGGGATTATATTTTGGAATTGCTAATAGTCTCATATTCAATTTTGATAATCATCACTTTGGCCAGAGTTTATTTTTATTATCGTCCAAATATCAAATTGGTCTGGTGCTAGCATTAATGAAAAAAATATAATAAATGAATATACATAATAGTAGTATCAATAAAATAACATGATAATTAGAATAAATATGATTAGGTATCATATGCAATTGTGAATCATCTTGTACTGGATTAGTCTTTGATCAACACTATGGTAAACGATATGACTGAAATCAAATATAAGGTCGACATTGTGCATTTGCCAAATCATCATGTATCAGATCATTCTTGAATAACAAGATTATATGAGTCAACATTACACACTTGCTTCAATTAATATCATTTTATCATCCCTAATCAATGATATGATCATTCTTTTTAGGCTATTGTCAAATCATCATTTGCACTGAGTCATCATAAAGATCATAATTAATTGGGTCATAAAGAGTTTAGTTGGATTCATAACAAATTGGATAATAATAATGATGGATTAAAATGAGACAAAAATTAGGATTTGATAAATAAAAAATAACATTTATGGAGACGATTTCATCTATAGCATTTGTTCAGGCAGTCATAGAAGAATTAAATTTTTATGAGAACACTTAAAATATTACAAATAACTAATCAGCTTCTAAAAAAATTAAGAGCAATGTCAGACTCCCCTATATAAAATATAAACATTCAATTCTGATTTGTAGCAAAACATCTCATAACATGCAATAAACTAAATTTTGTAGTTAACATGTGCAAACAAATTTGCATAATGGGATAATTTCTTGAACACAGTAATAATCAAGTGCCAAAAGATTAATTAAGAAAAATGCTAGTGTTAATCAAATTAGGTCGTGATTAGATCCACTGAAACATTTATATGAGGCATATCATAAATAATATATTTTGTAATTATGAAATCATAATCACATTAAAACGCCAATTTCATCAATTGATTGAAAAGCATGTTATAATTTTTCAATCATTTCATGAAGAACGTCATACCATTTGAATATATTTCCCACCTTTTATTTTTATTCTATTTCACATTCTTTTTCTCCTCTTATGATCATCAATGTTGACTTATAATTAACCTCAATGATAATTATATATCAATCAAGATGTATCACAAAATATATACCAACCCGAGGTTTATCGTGATTCTACGCTTAATAGCTTGAGTGACATAAAATATAAAATTCATTACTTAAAATACAGATATCGCATTTAACTGACCTTAATTTTATCTGAAATCAGATATGATTTCAAATTTTCAATACATATAAACGCCATATTTTATCTATTTTATACAATACCCAGTCAATTCGGAAATGAAGCTGAAGTTCTATTCATCTAGTAAGTAAAAAAAAAAAAGCTCTACATATAAAAAATATAATTTATTATACTCATTCTCATAGTCATTTGATCTTTCACAAATAACATACTATTTAAGAGTCAAGATGTACATATCCCAAATTTATGTCCTTAGAGTTTGTTCAAGTAAAATCACATAATAACATATATACTATTAATGTTGTATAATTCTCTCCAACTTAAGACCATGAATCCTCCAAGGGGAGGGCCAGGGCCGCGTCGGCCTTTTGTCTAGAAGTCGAAATTTGTTGCACGTATTAGTTCTAGAATTATTACGTTTATCCGAGTAGCGCATACCATCAAACAAGCTATAATTAATTTAATGAGTCAATCGGAGTTTCATCGTCCAAATTGATTTGTACTTACACATGCATGGTTTAATCTTTGAGACAAGTTACTGTAGCGCATCCTCAGCCGATGCTGGAGGCAGAGGGTGGCTCTCGTAGCGTCGCCACCCACGACGGTCATCTCGCGGCCGTGTATATTATAAATTATATATCTTTCTATATAGAACTCTAAACCTAATTTTATTATATTTTGACACTTATTTAAAATTTTATAAACTTCGTAAAATATCATAATTTTATTTAATCTACATGAGTATTACATAATCATCAAGACAATGCCATAGTTGTCCATAATTATCATATTTTTTATCACTTTTTATCTACATGGATTATATACTATTGATTACTGATCCCTCCTAATTAATTGTTCCAATAACATCATAATCCATCCCCGGAGGACGGTGGATTAGGAAACTTCCATGGAAATTCCATATATCTTATAGTTTAATATGGGGAAAAAAGTAAGAAAATACAGTTCTCCTAATCCTAAAGGTTTTTTAAATCATTTAAAAAAACAAAATAATTTTAAAAAATGTGTTCTCACGAGACAAGCGTTTGAAGAAACATTGAAAATAACAGGGGATGGGGACTATATATTGACTTAAACATTCATCTTTCTATTAGTAATTGGATCGATCCCTTAATAAATAAGTTGTGACTTATCAAATAATTGTATGACATATTTGTAATATAAAACAATATTTGCAAAAGAACATGGAATAAGACCGTCCGAATTGAAGTAGTCGGCAAGTGTCAAGGACTCGTTCAATTCAACGTGGAAACACACTAAAATTCTCGGTCATCAAGCACAAAAATGAAGCTCCTGTTCTTTTTTTAACTTCTTGGCGTGTGGGTCAAATGATGGGTCTTGGTGGAGCTCCACTTGTTGGGATTGGAGTTCTTGGTGTGTGGGACAACAAATAAATTATAATAATAATTGGAACTTATAAATAAATAATAATAATACAAACTTTGAACATGTGGTTTACTTTAATTA
Organism: Pontederia crassipes; assembly: GCA_030549335.1. Classification (NCBI taxonomy): domain Eukaryota; kingdom Viridiplantae; phylum Streptophyta; class Magnoliopsida; order Commelinales; family Pontederiaceae; genus Pontederia; species Pontederia crassipes. Next base: position 23,459,783 of record CM060189.1, on the reverse strand, counting down.
AATAGAAGACATAGGCATATATGGCGGCGTGGTTAACTCTGTTTTATTCTAATCCATACAACGAAAGTTCACAAGTTACCCAGCTAGCAGACATAAGCACAAAAAAAAGCATACATCATCATCATCATCATCATCATCATCATCATCATCATCATCATCATCATCATCATCATCATTATTATTATTATTATTATTATTATTATTATTATTATTATTATTATTATTATTATTATTATTATTATTATTATTATTATTATTATTATTATTATTATTATTATTATTATTATTATTATTATTAATTTAAGCTCCAACCACCTCAGTAATGAATCTGAAAAGTCAAGTATTAATATTAAATATAACTCTTGCAGTAGATATCCATGTGTAAATCAACTTTTCTAAATAAGATTTAATTTTAAAAAATAAGATGAATATGTAGAAATATCTTTTAAGTAATGTGCTTTAAAGACTGCAACCGTCTGCAAATCACAGCACGTACTTGGGAAAATATTTGCATAAAGCCATAAACCAAAGGAAGCAATTTAGAAAGAGAACAAATATCCAACCTTTAGCATATAAATATGAAGATTTTTTTTATAAATATAAAGAATTAAATCGACAGGTAATGCTTCAATTCAAAACATTTTAATTTTAATTGTATAAAAGAATGAGCAATTCTGTGTACACCTTCGACACAACACGGATATTTTTCCAAGACAACAAAATAAATAAAAAAAATATGACGTTGACTTGTTGCGAATAGTTGACCAAATCTACGCCGGGATCAGAAGCCTCGGCTTCTTGAATGCCGCCAGCGGGCTCTGCACTTCCTCCTCCTCCGTCGCCGCCACACGCCGGCGGGCGTTGTCGAAGGTGAACTCCAACTGAGCCGGCATGTTCAGGTCGAAGCCCTTGTTGTTGTGGCTTGGGCTCGCGGCTTCCGACGCGGCCGGCGCACCGCCGCCTGCCAGGCCGCCGTCGTAGTGGCACCTCTTGTGGCCTCCGAGGGCTTGCCCGGAGGAGAACGCCTTTAGGCACACGGAGCACTGGTGCACCCTTCCGCCTCCGCCGACGGCCGCAGCGGAAGCAGTCGAGGAGCTCGAGGCCGACGCACCCGAGGACTCGTCGCCGGCGGCGACGTTGGCCTTGCGGTGACTGGTTTTGTGCCCTCCGAGGGCCTGATAGGAGCCGAAGACCTTGCCGCAGACAGAGCACTTGTACTCGAGCTTCGACGTGGGGAGTCCAGCCGCTCGGGGGGCAAAAGAGTCCGGCGCTTCGGCCCCGTCGCGGGCAAGCATCATGAGGCAGAGGGCAAGGTACTCCTCCTCAGTCGGTGGGTGGTCGAAGAAGCGCTGGCGCTTGGAGCGCTTCCTCTTGGCCCAGCCGTCCATGTGTGGCGGCTTCTCCTCGCAGCTGGTCTCCATGATCGCTGGCGGCGCCTGCGGCGCTACCCGTACGGTTTCAACAGCTTCGACGACGGCCATCTACGTACGTTGCTTTCTGAATTGGTCGAAGATTGACAATGAGGAGGAGAAGTCTGAAGGCTCAAGTTTTGGAAGACGGGGATCAAATGGAAGAGGAGTTGAAGAAGTGGAGTGGCTTGGTTGGGTAGTTTGAGATTGTTGTAGCATATATATTTAAGGATGACTATGAGAGAGAGAGTGTGTGTGGGAGTGAGTCAATGGAAACACGCCAATGACGAGTGGAACTAATACTACGGTATTGCGACGACCAAGACTACTAGTAATACAACTAGTAGTAGCTAAGAATAAGAAGGCAAGCCGTGACGTAATGGCTGATCAAACTACCAGCGTAAAGTTTGATAACTAAGCACAGAGACATAGTAGTACTGTAGTTGTATATCGCTTTGGGTCTTTGTCTTATATTCTTATATATATATTTGAAATTAATTCAAGACATGCTTCCTTTCATGGTCAGAGTGAGCCAACTTATTAAGTGGATTCACAAATAATAAGATGTTTTTAATCTTTTCTTCATATAAAATATAAAAAATATTAATTTATTTTTCAATTTCAACATTTGTCATAAAAAATTTATTTTTAAAAACATCCATTTTTTAGGATAAACAAGAAGACTAAAATAATTTTAGTTTTAGTTCTATATATACACATAAATAAAATTAGATATATTCATGAACATTTTAAATATGAATTGATATTAAAAAGGAATACTCAAGTGTGTGATAAAGAAATATATTCTCCTGTTGATATATAACATAGTACTAAATAGTACTTCAATGTAAATTTAAATAATGAGCTAATTAAAAAGAAAGAAAAATATTTAGAAGTATAATTTTCTGAATGAAAATTACTTTTTCAGGATATTATTTTGTAGTATTGTTAATTAAATTAAAATTATTTCTTAATGTAAAATATTTATGAATATGAAATAAAATAATAATGTTAAATGTATATATTTAACATATAAATTATTTAATTATGATGATATACAAATGAACATTTTTGTAAAGATAAATCAAAACATTCCATATTCAAATTATCTTTGATAATTTTGACCAATTAATATTTTTAGAGAAACTTGGAAAATTAAACATTACAAAAGTAATTTAAATATTGAATAAAATAATAAATGGGCATATATATGTTTTTTTGTGAAAAAAATAATGATGGTGGAAACTTATAAATATTTATGGTATTAATTATGTCTCTTTGGTTGCTATTAGCGCCGAACCGTCGAGTCGAATTGATCATGACTCTGACGGCATATCTCTTGAAGAGTAAAACGCACACCAAACTGGTTGAGAAAATGATAATATCTAATTAACAACTACTCCACTCCTACTTATCCAGTGGCATCCACCGGCCGTGGACCTATGTGACTCCGCCATTGTCACGACACTAATAATGATTAAAGGAAATTTAAAATTTATTATTATACTTAATTTGTATCATTTTGAATAGCACATCATATGATCCACGAGACTCCTAACAAAAATATTGGCAAAATTAGAAGTAGAAACCTCAGTAGACCAGTACAAATTATTTACCACACTTCATTTCAACCTCCAACCTAGATCGACTTCCGGGTGGGTTTTGCTTTCTTTCCGAAAAGGTTTCATGCTGGGAAGTAGTGGAATTAACAAAAGAGGAGCCATTGCAATTTGCAAAGGAGGAGAGGGGTCGTGGGTCAGTGGGCGGGTTCTAGTGAGTGCCGTGGAGTGTAGTGGTGGAGGTGGGGGCCGAGATAGGAAGGGACACAGCATATCTTAGAGAGATCAGAGGGCCTCTTGACTCGTTCCTATAATCAGTAAAAAAGGATGCAATGAACCACTTATTATCAGTAAATTCTAAATTATTTTCCATTCCAACCCTCCTTCATTATCTTAATTCTAGTCATTTTTTGAAGATATGTGGAAAAAAAATATTCAAGTACGGTGACTAATTGAACTAGATGCCAAGTTTTCATATATGGAGACGCGTATGAGTAACATGTGCGTTCAAATTGTAGCAACGGCGCGCACGCACCTCCAATAAATCAATTGAAGATGAAGTTTTCCTCGTAGATATTGCATTTATAGGTCAACATGTCAAAGGTGCACATTGTCGTTATACTCAATTACGCTCTATGTGAAGTACAATTGTGTGGAAGACACTCATCTTGGAAGTACTTTTTTTCCTTATTTGACAATAAAAAAAAGGATTTTTTTTTTCCAATTCGAAGTCAAAGGACAAAGGAATATCTTGAAGTAGCAGCTGAGGAGAATTTTTTGACAAAACTTCATGTAAAATCTTAATATTTCTTTCCACTTCGAGGAGAATTTTTTTTCCAAGATACAATCTCATATGTTGTACGTGATAATGTGATTTACCCGTTTTTCTCAACTTACTTTTTGAGAGAGAACCAGCCTCGGGGAAAACAATTATTTTCTCTCAAAAATATTTAGTTGCACTAAAAACAAAAACAATATGAAAGATTGTACCGAGAAAGAAAATAACACTTGCAGAGAACGGAAAGGATATACGATAACAGAATACTGGATACATGATATTGCACGTACTCAGTCGTGCTACATCGTCAAGCATTATAAACGTAAATGCGAAGGTTGATGATGAAGATCGGGGCCTGTTACTTCTTTGTTCTCTGTCATCTTCATATAAAACTTTTAAAGAGACAATGATCTACTGTAGGGACAAATTCACGTTTGAAAATGTTAAGGACAGACTGCTGAGAAAAAAAATTGGATAACGAATTGGAATGTAGTAGTGAATAAATAACAGAGAATAGTGCAAGAACCCAGCTTTGTTTGAAGACAATAATCCAACTAAAAAACATAGTGTAAGAAATGAACTGAATACAGTTAAATATTACAATCACATAAATTACATGCCTAAACATGGGTAAGTTATTCATACATTCTCCTATGAACAGTATCTCTCAAGTAGTGCCAGCCTACACAAATATTATCAGTGGTAGACCTTGAAAAACTAATGAATTTCTTTACAACAAAAACAAGAAACGGCATAAAGTTCCTACAACAACACATCTTACTTTAGATTACTGTGGAAGAATTCTGCCTAATTCACAAGCGAAGAATGGATCATCGTTTCTAAGCTTTCATTCTCACATGGCTATTGACAAAGCACCAGCTTGGACTGTGTTAATTGGTAAGAATGGGTGGTCGGAAGGCAGAATTAATTTACCTCAACCAACATCCCTAGCTCAGCTTCCTTCAAGACCATCTCCTATTATATGGCCACTAGATTTCCACTATCGAAGATATCAGAAAGAAAATAATGATGCTAATCAAATGTTGGCTCCATTCAGTGAAGATGAACTTCTGTTCCATAAGGTTTTGAAAATGGATAAGGTGGGACGAATCCATTTGCCAATGGCACAGAATACGACGTGGAACTAGCTGAAGTTTCGAAAGGGGATAAAGTAAGAATCCCATGAGCAGAATGAAATGAACGCCTAGAAGTTGTGGCCTCAGAACTCTCAGGATGGGAATGACTAAAATGTTCACTGTTTCAAAGTAAAAAGATAGCATCATTTTGGGAATATCCCTAAATATTTCACGAAAAGCTCCATAGTTAGGCAATTCAACAGTAAACTTAAGCTCACCCATTTGTGGAGTTCTTGTCTTTCACATAAGCTTCAGGTTTCGATTTAGTCTTCTCCTTCAGGCTCACTATATTATCCTACAACATAAATCCTTTTAATATACATAAGGAGAAGTTTTTTTTTTAGGAGATACACAAGGAGAAGTTCTGATTTAAAATTTTCTGTATATGCATTCTACAGAATGATAACACAGTTATTATATGTACAGGAACACTTGAGGCTTACACTAATTTTCATCCCTGCAAATGCTTGAAGGGAACCATGGTTGTTGTAGTGGGTGGCATGCTGTATGAAGGGATGTTCTAGCAAGATGTTTGCTGTTGGCCTGTCTGCAGGGTTCCTACGAAAACAAAGTTGCAGAAAGTCCTTGCCCTCGTTGGATAATGTCTCGGGTATTGGGGGGTCTTTATGTAATACCTTGAACATAGCCGCAGCCTGTGATTTATCCTAAACTAGTTATGTTCCAAAAAGAAAAACTAGGGTAAAATGTTACTACATACAATCCTGCATTTGACAACACAAGTGCTATGACATGATAGCCCCTTACAGAAGTATAAGTTCATGGAGTAAAGCAGTAGCATCACTGCTACAACATGCTAATTTCAACATGACTCCTTACTGAGTACAGCAGTAAACTATATCAAGAATTTTTTCTATGCCTACATCAATGGCCATGTTATATCCACATAAATCAAAGTTTTCCATTTAATCCTTATGAATGTAGAAGTCATATTCCTCAAAGATGATGTGTCTTATTGTTTGTGAATGCATATGCATTTCTTATGAAAATAGAAATATTGTGAAATATGACACCATACATTGAAATTAAAAACTAAATCTTGCAAAAACTTCAGTAGTTGGACGCATAAAACTGAATGATTTCAGCAAAAGGATTCTTATATGAGATTTTTATATATTTTTCAGTGTCTACACATTACACAAAATTATAACATCTTCTAAATATAAAATATTAAATAGCTTTATTAAATAATAATGTCCTAGGCAACTTGACATGATATAGAGCCAGATGGTAGAGACTACAAAGAAATCCATATTTACCCCTTCTAGACCACTCCAAGGATGTTTTCCTGAAAACATCTCAATGATGGTACAACCCAAGCTCCATATGTCAACAGCAAAATCATAACCAATATCCTTGTTCATTGTAGCCTGCACAACCTGGAATGGGGGAACAGCGATTAAGAACAATAATGCATATGGAAAGATCTTCGCAAGGGTTTAACTATCTGATAATGTTTAGAACTACAACCGTATATCTATTTTTAAGCCAAATTAATTATAATTAAATTGGATATATGATCAAGTTATAATGAAAGAGATAGGAAAAGGGAAAAAGGAAAAAAACGAATCATATGGCCGCACATGAAACTTTAAATACACATCACATTTTGATTGACCCACCTTCAACCTGGATTGTATGCCGACGGACAAAAATCAAATTTCCAGCAAGGGGTCAAGATATCACAAGCCGTATGGCATGGTCTTCATCTCTACATGTTGGAAACTTTTCTTCTACTCATTTAACCCCTTTCGTGGTTAAATTGCATTCTTGAATAAAAAGAGGATATCCTTTTGGAGTTTAAAACTAAATTCACATGAGTCCAAGAGATCCTCAGCAGGGTAAATTACGTCAAATATCCTCCAACTTCTGTCATTTTTCCAGTGGTACCCTCCAACTTTACTTTGTAACACGACTACCCTCCATCTTTTAATTTGTTTCACCAACTACCCTCTTCACCTATTATCGGCAGTTTCCTAGTCAACAGGTGACGTGGCATCCACGTAACAATTTTATCTCTCCTCCATCTAAGCAATAGTCCGACGTGGCATCATTAAAAAAATAAAATATAAAATAATCCAAACAAGCTCGAGCTCGCAGGGGGTCACATCGCCCCCCTTTTGCACTGCCTGCGTGCGCCGATGACATACGCAGCACGAGGGGGGGCGTCGCCACCCGGCGAGCTCGCCGGAGGAGGCGGAGGCGGACTTCATTGCCGTTGCCGGAGGAGCTCGCGACAAAGGTGCCGCGTTCGACTTCGTGCGGCCAGCCCCTTTCATCGCGGGCGCAAGAGCGGGGCGGGGCGGGCCCCCCACCCCACCCCCACATGCGACTGCGCCGGCGAGTGCAGGAACAGGGAGCGCAGTCCCTCTTTTGCGACTGCGCTCCCCCCCCACCCTCTGCTCCTGCGCCGGCGCAGTCGCAGAAGGGGAGCGATTGCGCCGGCGAGCGCAGTCCCCCCTTTTGCGACTGTGCCGGTGGGCACAGTCGTAGAAGGGGGTCGACCCCCCCCCCCTTCTGCGATTGCGCTGACAAGCGCAGTCGCGCCGATGCAGCAGTCGAAGAAGGGGTGGGGACCTCCCCTCACGACCCCCTTCTGCTCCTGCGCTTGCCGGCGCAGGCATAGAAGGGGGTCGACGTCGCAAAATGGGGTGGACTGCACTCACCGGCACAGTCACAAAAGGGGGGTCGACCTCACCCTCTGCGATTGCGCCGGCGAGTGCAGTCGCAAAAGGGGGGGCGACCCCCCCCCCCTCTCCTGTGCTTGTCCCGGGGGCCTTCTCGGGACCGCCGAGTTATCTTACTTCCTTGTACTTTTCCTTGTTTTAACCCACTTTTATACTTAGTTTTATTTTCAAGTGTGATAGTGGCAGTTTTGTAATATGCACTCTAGAAAAGTGCACTCCCTACCTTGTCTTCCACATCACATGTCACATATCTACCTCACGAGCCTGAGGTATAGTAGGAGAGACACGCTAGTCCTCCCCCAAAGCCCTTTGTAATCATTCTATTTACTCAACAAAGATTTCAAAGCTTCCTAAAATCTAGCATCGTGCCCCAAGCGTGGGGTGGCAACCCACAAAGCGTCCCAAGCGATCGAGCGTTCCGCCTAGGCACCCGTTTGTTCACAAACGCCTCCACCAAAGCGTCCGCTCGGGACCAAGCGTCTCAACAACTATGGCATCAAGAAAGTGGCATAAGAAAGCTTCCGCAAAGCGCTCAAAAGAGCTTGTCTAGACGCCGCATGGGTCGGTCGAGCGAAAAACGACTCCGTTCGCAGTCGTGGGGGGGGGTCGACGACGCCCCCTCTGCGCCCGCGCCGGAGAGGGCAGTCGACCCTCCTCTGCGACGGTCTCCGGCGAGCATCCCTTGGTTCTCCCCCTTCTCTGGCGAGCTCCGGCAAGGTCCCTGTTCAGCGCTATTTTTTTAATATTATTTTATTTTTTGTGATGCCATGTCATATGATTATACGCGTGCAGGAGAGAGAAAATCAACGCGTGTACACCACGTCGACAGATCACTAGAAACTGCCGATTGGAGGTCAAAAGGATAGTTGATGAAATAAGTGAAAAGATGGAGGTGTTACAATCTAAACTTGGAGGATATTTCTGAGCAAACATAAAAGTTGGAGGGTATTTTGTGTAATTTACCCGTCCTCAGTAGCAAAAGTTATTCAACTTGGGGACTGAAGTGAATCTAACATTCGCAAACACATCGGGCCACTAAGGTGGAAAGTTGGAAGAGGGAAGAGAGGAAAGGAAAATGGAGGGTCCCATCAAGTGAGGAAAAGGTCTAGAGTTTAGGTGTACATTAACAAGAGGCTTAGTCAATGAAAGAGGCCAGCTGCCTGTGGTGATTTTGGCGATCAGTCAGTTGGGCATCATTGGTCAGTCAGTTTCTTGTTCAATATTGGATGGGCTACATTCAAGGGTTTTAACCAGCCTTCAGTTTTCTTGGAATGAACTTTAACTTCAAGCTGTATTTTTAAAGATAATTTTCCTTATTTCTTTATTGACATAGAAGAGAGAATACATGACATCTTAAGTTACACAAAGTTTCTAGGCACAGGGTAGTAGAGAGAAGTTTAAGTTGAGAAACTTCAGGAAAAAACAAAGTTGGGTACTGGTTGAGAGTGGACAATTAGGAGTCTTCATGATTACACTCTTCAGCACATGCTTACATACATTTGCTTTTTTAAATAAATTATACACAAAGGTTTGTTAACTTTTCTTTCACAAGAATATGTAGGATAGAATTATAAGATCAAGTTGTTAAAGAAGAGGGACTATAAATGCATTTGGAAGGGAAATCCACCGGAAGGAAAAAAAAAAGAAACAAGCTCCTAAACCGTTGCTGATCCAACCTCAATCCCAAGCTAGTGGGGTTTGATCTTTTTGATCCTTCACCAGTGTTCTTTTTTTTTTGAGGGGTTTTTAAATCACATCGCGTCAGCATCCGCGGGGACCATCGCGATTCACCAGTGTTCTTTAGTATGGCATGCATTCAATATGTTCATTACATATCAGAGTTTTCCTAATAATGCCAGCCACCAAAGTTCAACTAACCGTACCAACAATTTTATTTCTATGCTCCTCCATTCTTGAACTGCATATACAAGCAACAGACCACATGATCTCAATTTGAAACCCCACATTATCTCATCCTTGAATAGAACATATATCAATAAATGTGTTAGATGGCGTAATTCAGCAACAAAACAAACATCAATGCAGAGCAATCTCAGGAAAATTATATATCTTTTTAAAGAGGCATGTTTTCCAGTAGTTTTATGGAAATCACAATGCTTTTTCAGTAAATGATGTAAAAAAAAGAAGTTTGAGGGAATTTTCAAGCATATATGTGACTAGTAAACAGGAATCAAATAGTTTCAGACAAGCTCATATCTGCAAACACAAGTGATAAGTAACAAAATGGTTTAACACAACATATCATTTTTAGAGACTTCTCACAATATCTTAAGTAATCTCTAGGCATAATCATAACATACAAAATAACATACCTATCAGCAACAACTATACAATAAGAAAAATGGCTCAGTATGAGGTACAAGAAAAAAAGACCAACCTCAGGAGCCATCCAATAGGGTGTTCCCTTCAGTGAAAGAGCCCCGATCGCACCATTTAACTGATACATGAACAGCAATTGTCTTAACATGCAAGCCATGTCAATTACTATAACAGGAGATTGTCCAAAGGAAAAACTGAAAACTGCAAATGGAAAAGAAATGTGAAGACAAGTTGAAAAAAATTAATTATACATTGCAGCATTTTTTATCTAAACTCCATTAACATTACCCTAAAAAATCTGTTGACATGCTTAGATGTCATACAAAATAGAATAGATAGAAATAGAAACCTTCATCAGAAAAATTCAGAAATTAAAAGGGGTCAAAATCTGATATATTGAGACAAACATTGAAGAAAAAATTTTGCTTTTTTCCGAAACACAAATGGGTTTCTAGATGTCTGTTTTTTGTGCATGTTAGTAAATAGCACAGGAAATGAATCCACATGTTTTTCAAATAAAATAGTACAAAAATAAATGAGTTTATTATTTTGTTTTAACTCGATCTGACTACTAAATAATCAACGTGTATTCTTTTATCACTTTACTTTTGATGCAAATTGTGAATAATATAGGAAGGTCAAAAGCTCTAGACTTGATGCCAATGGACTGTCACAGTGCTCGTTTTCAGGTAGAATTCATTGTGTCATGTGAAAGCTTTAATCTGGCATCTAGAAAAGCTCAACAATCAGGGTAAGATGATCCCAAAAACTTCAATTATGTCATGAAAAAGCTTTAACCTGGCATCTTGAAAACAGTTTGTTTCTGTTTCATTTCATTCTAACTTGTGTCAATAATCAAGGTAAGATGATCTTTCTATGGACCTTAATGGTTGTATTTTTTTTTTTTTTGAGGAACTCCGCTTATGTTTTATAGCCGGTCCCAAGCCTGGATAAAGGAGGAGGGTTGCCAGCGTAAAACCCTGTCGAATCGCATGAACATGGATCAACGAATAGCGTCGTATGATCCATGTAGCCGACCCCACCTAGTGGGATAAGGCTTTATTGTTGTTGTTGTTTTTTTTTTTTTGAGGAGAAAACCTTAATGGTTGTATGCAATATGGACCACAGTAGGTGGGATCGTATACTACAGGCACAAAACAGGTTACGCCAGGTGCCCCCATGTTTGTTCCCATTTCTAGGAGTCTGGGATAAGTCTACCAGTTTGTTCACATGTTTCATCCATTTATGATGTACTGTAGCTACATTTTTTTTAATTCATTGATTTTTTTTAAACGATTTTTTTGTAATTCATTGATACTGTAGTATGACATACAAAAGATCTATTTTTGCTATCTTTATATTCACAAAACTAATTGCAATATTTTTAGACTAAATGCAATATTTATGCCAGGTGCCACCATAGTTTTAGTTTTTTTTTTTTTTTTTTTGATGAGAACATGATGCCAATATTTCATAATGGTGTCCTGAGGTTGGTCCTTTTTTCTTGTACCTCACACTGAGCCATTCTTTTTTATTGTGTAGTTGTTGCTAATAGGTACATTATTTTGGATGATTATGATTATGCTTAAACTCCGCCTATATTTTATAGCCGGTCCCAAGCCCGGATAAAGGAGGAGGGTTGTGTTAGGCCCCGACAACTAGCGTAAAATCCTGTCGAATCTTATGAACATGGATTTTAGAGCGGAATGGCGTCGTATGATCCATGTAGCCGACCCCACCTAGTGGGATAAGGCTTTGTTGTTGTTTGTTGTTGTTGTTGTTGATTATGATTATGCTTGGAGATTACTTAAGATATTGTGAGAAGTATCTAGGATACACATGATGCCAATATTCATATGGCTTTTGATATATCTTTAAATGTGCTTCATTTGTCCTTTATACATAAGTTACCACAGTTTATAGAAACCAAAATAGCTCTTACCTACATATTTGAAGAAAAGATGACAATAATCCCCACAAAAGATTTTGATCTTTACATGACATTACTAAGAATATACCTCTGCCAAATAGATCATGATTTAATCTAACATAATGAATACTCTAAGCTTAAGAGAATGAAAAAGAGACGAACATAAGGTGACCAATCTCACAACCATGCAGACATTAAAAAAGATGAGATCTTCACTATGATATGCAAGATGAAAATTATAAAAATCCAGAAATCACCCTCACATGTCTCGCCATCCCAAAATCAGCCAGTTTGACAACACCATTTACGTCCACAAGCAAATTTGCTCCTTTGATATCCCTATAGAGGAGAGTCAAAGCATAAGAATAAAATAATTGCACCATATTCTGAGTGTTATATGCAGAGTGTAGATAAACAGGCAAGGCAGAACCGTTTATGTCAACCCAAATTGTAAATTGTGTAAAAAGAATATTAAGATACAACCATTTATGCCCACCAAAATTCTTCCTTTGACATCCCAACAGAAAAATCATTCCATAAGAACCAAAAACTATCTCAAAATATCCTGAGTATTATTACAGAGTATAGATAAACAGGTAAGCCAGAACAAGATTTTAGAAATGGACATTAACATGTCTAGAAGATCCCCATAGGTTGCCTGGAGGACCGATGGAGAAATCAGATGCCCAATCCAGATGTTCGATCATATTGATTTCCTACATCCGAATCATTGCTTACAAGATTTGGACGCCGATTGAGTAGAGGACTAGGCATCCGAAAATGTGACAAAGAGCACTATTTATCAAATCTCAAATCCATAAGTCATCCAATGTCAAATGTATCATGAATCATTGATCATTACGAAATATTTTTACTGAGATGGAGTGACTTTCACTCATGCATTGATGATGTAAATGACCCAAACATAGTTTCTAGACTAATACATACAATAATAGGTAAAATATAAGGGATGTCAAGTAAAGCTGAATATGTTATTATTTGTTATTGTTCATTGATAAGGGTTTTCACCTCAAATAAATTATGCATCCTTCCCCAAAGAGAGGATACTTGTCATGATTTGATCGACCACTGACCTTTGATATGAGACTGTAATGTTTGCCAGCATATGACAAGTGGAGAGCTCTTCCGATTATAACAAGAATGTAAGAAATTGAAATATAACTTCCATCAATCAAAGTAATGATTTCAAAGCATTGAATGTTGAACACCAAAGAACAATAAATACTGACTCATTATTAATCATTGACATCGAACATTGTACTGATATCAAATCATTGAAACTCTATTGGTCTTAGACGTACTTCACTGAACCATTTCCTATACGAGAATATTTCTCGTTTAATATTATAAAATCTTCCTTCTATCTCGAGATGCTTATTGCTCTATGATAATGAGAAGTTTTCTTGCTCGAATATGAAGTTTCAATTTATTGTTTCCTACATTAGACGTCATTAATTATGTGAGAATTGTCTACCCTCCCCTACATCTAATTCCTGCAAATACAAGACAGTGATAAGGGAGCTAATCTTGTATTGCGATGATACTCGAGCAGTTGGTGACACAATGACTATGGGCTTATGTAACCATTTTGTTTTGTGTTTTCAGATGAACATTGAGTTGCAACAAGAATGGAACCCTTCCAATTATTTGATTAAGATGTTGATGATTGTTGACTTTTGTACTTTCATAAATAACACAATCTTGCCAGATAACCTCTCTCTCTCTCTCTCTTATGACTGTGAACCTCATTCTCAAAGTAATGCCTGAGCATGAGGTAAAATGTTTTGAAAATTCAATCATTTTGTTAAACCCATAAAGGCCAAACAAGACGCCCTTGTCCAACCTGATTTGAAAAATGTTTCCAAATGGCCATTGTTACGCAAGTTTTCACTGGTAAAGGTTGCACAAGTTCCATCGCTACTTAAACATGGGACTTTGTATCCTGAGCTTGGCTTTCTCCTGTAAAACAACAAAATCTAGCCCTGATTTTTTTTCCTGAGAACCACTCCCTGATTTTCTCCAACATTATGAAGTATTCCTTCTCAAAAAACCATTATGAAGTATACCTATGTACATTATTATTTAAACAAAAAATCTAAAATATGAAGTATAAAACTGTTAAAATGTCATAGATGGCACAGACTCCATGTTGATTGGATTTGTTGAAAAGTAGTTAATAATAACGTCATTGTGCATCCTCCAAAAATAACCTATGAAGGAAGTAAGGTAGTGCAATCAAACAAACATGAAAGGCTGTTCAAAGACCTTCAACGAGTAAGTCACTGAAGAACAATTAAGTAAAGTTAAACGAATTTTAACTCAAGCAGGACTAACTGTTTCTCAACTGAAAGACACAATCTATCATAGTCAAAAGGAGGCTATCTTGTGTCCTAAACTATATATGTTGAAAGTGTTAGATCAAACCGCCTCAAAAATGTTTATACCTGTGCATTATTCTTTTGCTATGCAAGTAGGCCAGACCCATAAGAATATGACGAGTGAAATTTCGGACCATCGATTCTGTCATGGCACCACAATGCTGCTGAATATACTTATTGATCGAACCAGGATGAACATATTCAAGATATATGTAAAACCGATCGCCGATCTGGAAACAAGAAAAATAATAATTTTACATGCTGAAAGAAAAAAATATAAACTATCCCCAGCAAAGAGATGTGAGATGCTCACAATTTCACTCCCATAATATTGTACAATATTTTGGTGCTTAAATTGGCTAAGAAACCTTATTTCCTGAAAAAGAAAAAAATTCTCAATAACTCGGCATAGGTCATTCAAACAACTGGAATATCTAAAAAGAACACGAGGAAGTTAATTAATCAACATGCGAAAAAAGAAAAGGCAATTTCTGCTAGTGGACACAGTCAATGTTGTCAAAGTCATAAATCCAACTTGACACTAAAAGATTCAGTAAACACGTAAAACGTAAAATCTTTTGACGGAACGCGTGATTCTACCAGGTTTCAAGAAAATCGAGTACACATCAATACATCGTTCGGTCTATTAAACTTTTAAGTTTTAAGAAATACACGAGATTACTAAATTGTAACTTGTATTTTTCATCCAAAAAATAATTTTATTATAAAAGCATAAGTAATAATTAAAGAGATTTAAAAACATTAAACTGTCCCAAGTCTCCTGACAAAAAAATGATTAAACTGATATAACCATAAGAAGAAAAACATTTCATATAAAAAATTTCATGGGCACACAAAGGTTACCACCACAAGAATATGAGCTGGGGCCACACCTTGTCCCTGCCAGCACCCAAAGGTCACGAGTAAGGAGCAGCCTCTGCCTTCTGCCCTCGAGCAGGAGGTGCCCGTTACAGGCTCCCCCTGCCTGTGAGCAGGAAGCCTAATGTGCCGACCCTACATGTAAGGCAGGGATTTACTTGCAGGCAGCCTAATGTGCCAACCCTACATGCGAGGCAGGGATTCACTTGCAGGCAGCCTAATGTGCCGACGCTACATGCGAGGCAGGGATTCTGCTCCCTTAGAACTCAGAAGAGCAAGGAAAGAAAGGGAAGGAAGGGGCGGAGGAGGGTGGGGTTGGCATCTTGTGGGGGTTGGAGAGGAAGTGGGGTGGCAATAGTGACGGCAACCAAGTAGGGACGATGAGATAACAGCAGTGGCAGCCTAGAAGCAGCAGTGATGATCTAATGGTGGTTGCAACCTGCAATGACAACAACTCGTAAAAGAAAAAACTTAGGATGGTGGTTGACTTGCCATATGTCCATGGATCTTACAACCAGTAAGTGATTGCATGCAGGCTCAAAATGGTTCTGTATATGACCCAAGACAAAATTCTTTGGTATGATCATAAATCGGATGATTCTATGTGCAGATCATGATTTTAGCATTGGACAGAGTCAATAGCTCATAAAGTTATGCAACACAATCTTTGACTCTTTGTAGCTAAATCATAATAGGTTCTGTGCCGAAACATATGAACATATCACAAAAAACATAATAAGTACAATAAGCTGCACAATGACTATGCAAGGTACAAAAAAACATTAGTAAATGTCGGAAAATTAATAAATAATTTAGGAACAAAAGAACCCTAATCGCATAATAGTTTTTTTAGAAAGTATAGGATTTTTTAAGAGCTATTAACAGAATATTGAAGGGATGATCCTCAAAATAGTCTTGGCAGTCAACATTTAATATGTAAAGAATAAATTACTAGCATATTCTCAAACATTAAACTACCAGTAAATTGAAAATGGTATGAATAACTAACATGTTCCAACTGTTTGATACTTTCAGCTGATTTGGAGTCATCAGGAATTATATTAACTTCTTTCATTGCACATAATGCTCCAGTATGCCTGCACAGATGTAATGTTTACATTTGAACAACAAAAACAAGTCTAGAATATGGCAATCAATCAATGCCTGAACATACATGTTGGTAGCTGCATAAACATTCCCTCCAATGAGTTTTCCTTTCTGCCACTGATTTGCCATTGGTGATGGCTCAGGTTTTGGCATATTCTGATAAGGAAAAGCAGATGGCGATGGAGCTGCAGCTCCAGGAGGAAGAGGTAGTCGATAGACATTTCCTATACTACCATTATCATGGCATGTACTTGAGTTATCAGAAACCACCTTAGAATGCAATGGAGGAGGACAATTAAGATTTCTGGATCTTAAGACAGGACTCCTAATTGTTGGACTGTAAATCGGAGAATGATCAGGACTATTGATAAAATTTTCAGGTGACGCCTGTGGAGAGCTTCGAGTTCCCATATCTATGGAAGGAGTCTCTGCATATACATGAAACCCATGGGTTCCAGTACCAAAAGCAGAGTCTACAATACTTAATCTCCGAGGGGTGCATACAGGACTGTGAACAGGACTTGAGAAACCACTAGTTGGAGCACTTTTAGGTGGTATATTCAAACTGAAGTTTTTAGCTCCACCTGAATTTGGATTTTGTAAGAACTTCCTACGAGTTCTAAAAATTGAAGTCCTTGTTGATACAGCATCAAGCTCTGGACTTCTGTTAGCACGTTGATAAGGAATTCCATTGCATGCATTCGAGTTATCAGAAACCACCTTAGAATGCAATGGAGAAGGAGGACAACTAAGATTTCTGGATCTTAAGACAGGGCTCCTAGTTGTTGGACTATAAATTGGAGAATGATCAGGAGTGTTGAAAATTTTGTCAGGTGAAGTCTGCTGAGAACATTGACATCCTACATCTAAGGAAGGAGTCTCTGCAGATGCATCAAATCCATGGGTCCCAATGACAAAAGATCTCCGAAGGCTGTGCACAGTGCTGTGAACAGGACTTGAGGAGCCACTAGTTGGAGCACTTTTAGGTGGTATATTCAACTTCAAGTTTTTAGCTTCACCTGAATTTGGAATTTGAAACACCTTCCTACGAGAGGTAAAAATTGACATCCTTCTTGATACAACATCAAGCTCTGGACTTCTGTTGGCATATTGATAAGGAATTCCACTGCAAAAACATCAGCACAGTATGTTCAACATGATGAAAGGAAAAAAAGTGACTTCATAAAAATAATCTCCATAAAGGAAAGATCCACAAAAGTGAGAACATTTTTTGTTGAAATTGATGTGTCAGTTTTCCTAAAAGCTCAAGCCGTTAGGAAAAGCGACATCATTGATTTTATATTCTTAAAACTCCCCCTCACGCATGGGTTGCTAACAATTTTGGTCTAGCCCAGCCCACCATGTGTCTAGCCCAGCCCACCATGTGACCAATAATGGGAGGACTTTTTTTTAAATAAGAGTTTAACGAGATTTGAACTCTTGACTTCTGGCATTGATGTGCGAACCAGTTTTCCTAAAAGTTCAAGCTGTTAGGAAGGACAACATCATTGATTTTATATTCTTAACAATTTTCATGACTTGCAAGACATTGAAGAATGCAAATTTTCCTAATAGCAGTACCAAAAGTATATGGCATATGATTGAAATCTTATAAACATATTCCATAATTGTTGCTAATCAATTACGAGGACTATTAACATGTTGATGCAGTAAAAAGGCCCTGATTATCCTCCAAAAGAAAAAGTATGAAGAGTTTGATCACACGTATTTGAGAAAATTTCAACACAATTACATACATAGTATTGACATGCAAGATACAAAGTAATAACCAATTTTTTTTCTGTTGTAGCAGTCATAAGAAAATCTAGTTTAATATTTGGATTTCAATGAATTTGATAATCGTTACTAATATGACCCTTTTTCGAATATATTATTACGCTGATTCAAGAAACCATAACATTTATAGGATAATTTCTTTTCTTCAAAAGAAAATTATCGGATAGTTGAAATGCCATCTTCATATATAATAAACCCTAGAAATATAGGACAGTGCGGTTTACATGAATATCTGGCACTGCTTCTGTTTAATTAAGCATAGGTAGTTAATAAGTGATGGTAATCAATAAGGAAATTTACCCGTCATCATTTTTCAGTAGGCTAACTTTCAATTAGCTTAATTGTACTCTGTAGATTAAGCAAATTTCTTACTTCAGCATCTCACCGTTCATACTATAGCATGAAAAGTTCAGTCTGTCATATCAATTAGACCATCCAACATGCCGTACCTGTTTCAATACTCACTGAATGTCTTTCTAAACGGGTACTAAACAAAAAGCTTATTTCACCAAATTTCAAAATACAAACTAACGAAACATAATTCAGAATGTGAATTCGATGTCCACAAATGAATTGACGCACAAAGAAGAGAAACCAAGAGAAGTTGTTCTCGGCAACAATTTCTTTGTAGTCCAAACACGATGCACCTCTCCAATTTCGCATTTATAAAAGACAGCAGAAAACGGAAAACCACAGAGCCCATTCTTAGTTACAACTTCAAACAGGGAGACGGAGTTGTCTGAAACAAATAACATGCGTTTTCTTACCGCCCTAGCAGACTGGTGGGAGAAGTCCTCTCAGCCGTGATCGCTGCAGTGGCCGAATGCTCCGAGGCCGTGAGATTAGCTCCACTACCCTCCCAAGAATCTGGAGGAGAAGGCAAACGACAGCTCACAGGTCCCAACTCTCGATGTGGTGAGGCAGCAAAGAGCCATGCCGGTAGAGGCGCGGAAGAGGACAACTCGGGCAGGGGGAGCGGCTGGGGCAGGGGAGACGAGGCGGTCCGAGAGGGTACGGAGTCGAGGGGGAGGAGGCCGCTGGAGCGGGAGGCAGGAGTGGAGCTGGCGGAGGAGGAGTCCCCGCCGACGTCGTTGTTGGCTGTGAGAAGGCCGGCCTCGAGGTCGGAGATGTGGCGGAGCTTGCGCTGGCGACTGAGGCGGGGTTGGGCACGCTCGCGGCGGGCGAAGAGGGTGTGATCACTGGAGCGGCCGGTGGCAGTCGATCTTGTGGAAGAGGAAGGGAGGACTGGTGTGGAGTTGGAGGAAGAGGAAGACGACGACGACGACGACGACGAAGGAGAAATGACGCTCTTCCACCACGGCTTCGGCTTCGGCATCATTGCGTTCGACGACGACCATGGTAAGGAAAGAGGACGGATGAGGAAGAGGAGGAGAATTCGGACTAACCGCCACTACTTCCACGGAGACCACCACGTCTATGGCGGAGCTCTGCAGCTGAAACCCTCCTAGTAAGCTTTGCCCATGGCGGACGCCATGGGAAGAGGGCTTCGAAGGTCCACTGAAGAAGGCAGAGGGAAACGAAGGCAAGGCAGCGAATTGGCTGCGACCTTCACACATTTCTAATAAATTTCTGGTCAGGTAGATGTCAGGAAGTTTCCCATAGACCCCGAAGAGAATAATAAATATAAGAATTTATTTATTTTTCCACTCGCATTTACTTCTACATTTTAAAAAAAAAGATATTTTGTTCATTATATGTTAATTAATGGTTTTAATATTTTGTGCTCGATTAATTTGACCGATATGCTTTTATTATTTTATACTGAACCCTAAACTTTAAAATAAATGAAACGGTTGTTATTTTGCATTTAAAAATGTAATGAATGTCTAGGGCAATTTGATGGAATTTGAGCTGTTGTTTTCCATTTAAATTTTAAGAAGATATTGTTTACATTAGTCATGAAATAATTGACTGGTGCTGTTGCCTATTTTCTTACGGTACTTAAGTGTAGTAAAATTATTAACAATAAATTATGGTCATGAAGTTTTCATTATTGAAACATATTTGGATATCGCATATTAAATAGTATCATATATGATATATCATGTGCAACGGCATTACTTTATAATAATATATAGTCTTAGTTTACTTTTTGGTAAACAAAATAAATTAATAGCAGGTACAGCAGTTGCAATTTGTCCTTTCATCTATTACTGTTGTCTATAAGTTTAACTTTTAAAACTTTAGGGGGAAAATTATATCTTCCATATCATAATTATCTTTTTCTGATTTGAAAGTATATAAAAACCATATATAATTAAAATCTTGGCAACAATCAATTGAAAAGAGTTCTTCAATTAAAATTGAATAAAACGAAGGTGTTCTCTACCTCACCTTATTTCATATTTTTTTTATTATCAAATTTTTCATCCAATTATAATAAATTATTTGAAAGATTCAATCATAAACTATTAGATAAAAATTTGATAGTGTAAAAGATAAAAAAAAAGATGAAATAGGGAACACGAATTCATTAGAATTAGCTTTTATTTTTTGTGGTGCTTTTTTTCCATTCTCGTAACTCCTATCATTTTTTTGGTCGACTCTTTATCTCTCATTTAATCATAGTTCTTATTGCACATTTTTTTAATGTTCTCGTCCTTTATCTTTTACTGTTCTAAATATTATTAACTAATTATTATGAATCATTAATCTTAATTATTTATTACATGAAAAATATATGTACAATTATAACACACTATTATGAGGATTCGAAATCAATCATATCTTATCCTTTTCCTCGTATAGTGTGTAAGTAAAAAATCTAAAAATTGAAAACCTAAAAAACCGTCCGATATAAAATTTTTAGATTAAAAAAAATTTAGGCAATTTTTAAGTTTAAAAAAACCACCCGATGAGTCCTTTCGAGACCTACTTAATTATTTTTTTTGAAATATATATATTAGTATTTATTTTAAATACTTATAATATATAGAAATACTCATGATATTTATCTCATTATATATATAGAACATTAAAATAAGTCATAACTAGTACTATTACGATATACTATGAAATAAAACACCTCTTAGATATTATGAATATTTTCTTATAAATATAAAATATATAAAATCTAGGGCCCCTAAAAGATTACCCGAAAAAAATCGATAAAGTTTTTAAAATTTTAAAAATCCAACCAAAAAACGTAGGGGGTTTTTTAAAATGAAAAATTCACTCGACTCTTGCCACTTTCACCCGCCTCATATGTTATTTTATTTATTTAATTTAAAATTAGAATTTAATAGGGTGCTCCGAACTTGCTCCCAAATCTTTCCACTGTCCGATTGAGGCGTGACGGTGGGAATGCATCCGGTTCTTCTTTTCTTCCAACTCTCCCCACTACCAAACCCTTTAGATCCAATTCCATGGACCCCGACCGACCTCACCGTCATTCGTTTCGCCGGAGCTTCTCATGAGACATCATTGTCATTGTGAGACCTCGTCGTCCGAGTAGCTACGCAATTCCTCACCGCCACCCGAGCGAGCCCTCACCGTCGCCCGAGTACCTAGCCGCAAAAGACGCCTATGCTTGGGTCAATCGACTTCTTCAGTGCCGCGTCTTGGATCAATCGTCGTCTTCACTCGACGTTGACGTCGGATTCATTTCGTCATCGTGTTTGGGTTCCACACGTCTCTTTCCTCGGTGATGCCTTCACTCGATCTCATCGCCCCCTTCTCGAGCACCTCGCGACCCCCTGAGCGAGACCTCACCACCGTCTTCTCTCGACCTCGCCTGAGCCCCTCACCGCCACCTGAGCACCTCATGATTGCCCCGAGCAAGACTTCGCCACTGTCGCCTTTGCGAGTCATCGGCCTTGCAGCCGCCCGAGCAATCAAACTGTGAACGAACAAGGATCGATTGAACCATGGTAGGAGATTTGGGAGAAATGAGAAAAAAAAAGAGCTACCATGCATCTCCACCGTCACACCTAGATAGTGGAGAGATTTGGGAGTACCCCATTAAATTCTTAAATTTATTATATGATTATGACGTAGATGTAGAGGGGAAAAAGATGAATGAACCAACAAAAACAATTATAACAAAAGAAGGATTAATTAAAAAGAATCGGATCGTGTCTATGCGGTTTGATCCGAGCCACTGTCAGACTGGTCCAGGCACGATTCGATCCATCTATGTGAAAACCACACGTAAACATGAATATAGGAGGAAATTTCTTGTATCCTATTTATATGTGTGAACACAATTTCTTGTGTCGTATTCGTGTGTGAATGCCATAAATATTTTTATCTCATAAATGAAGTATGTTCGAAAATTTATTGATCCAATATTGTCTACAGATCGTGTGGTTGGTAGATGGCCCCAGCAATAAATTAACTTGAAATCGGTCTACGTTAAACCCCCCAAATCCATTAGCTGTAACTTTCTCCGTCTGGTTGGTACATGGTCTGCAATCAATTAATTGAAAATTGATGTCTTGTTTTATTATTTTGACTTAAATATCAGGAAAACTTATTCAAATCTTAATTTATTATTAAGTTTGACTAATCTGATTATTATAACGGATGAGCTCTACTAATCTAATTTTTGTTTATCGCAAGATCGAATCGAGTATCGACCTATTAATTAAAAAATAGATGTTTTAAAAATAATAAATCTGTTTTAAATAAATTTATCGCATTTAAATTTTAAGTTAGACCTCACTAAGTCATTTTCTATCATTTCTTAAGTAAAATTACACCAAAGCATATTAATAAATAAATAATATATATTTAATCAATATTTAAATAATTACATTATTCATATGAAATCAAATAAGATAAAAATTAATATGATTTTACACGTAAGATTCTAAAAATAAAATTGAGAACGATGAAAAAAATTATAAATAAAATTATAAAATCGTAATATCTTAATACATGAGTTGAGATATATCTTACTCACTAATATATATACTTTTCATTAGCAATATGAATTATCGTAACAATTCTTTTTTGCGTGTGTGTGAATGCATAGAAAAAAAAAAATAAAACAGTCGGGTTACGGGATACGGGTTAAGTTAACCTAACTCGAGATTTTAAGATTGGACTTATCCGGGTGTCGTCTCGCGCGTCTTGACTCCATTAATGCAACAGAGTCAACTTCACTTGCATCTGTGCATTGTCTCCTTGTAAATAACGTCAACCCACGTTGGAGATGAAAGTCAACCCACATGCAACTGAAAACCCTGTACCTGATCACATCTCGTGTTTACAGATACGATTATTCAATTTCTCCATTATTTTTTTCAACGATGACATACTTAAGATGCGATTAGAAGATTTCCTAATTTTAGAGTTCAAACTCGCAGGTAATTAAATAGAGTAATTTTTGTGAACTTTGGTCCAACGGCAAGGTTGGCATACGCAAAGGAATTAATTAGGAAAAGGTGGATGTACAATTAAGAGTTGAGACATTTCAGTCATATATATATATATATATATATATATATTCAAAGTGAGCAGGAGCTTGTTCAATACCAAACATTTGATGGAATTAAAACAGAACACAAGGGTTGAATCTTCAAGCCAATCGCATTTGAAATCACATTGGAGAACCTTATTTTCCACTCGTCCAGGTTCCCAGAAGTTTAACGGTCAGTGCCCAATATCAACTCTCTCTCTCTCTCTCTATATATATATATATAAGAAAATAAATGGAAAAGGGTAGCTATCCACGGAGCTTGAAAGATGCAAGTTAGCAAAATCACAGTGGTTTACAGCTCAGTTGACAGTGATTCTAATACTCTTCCTTGATTATTATTTCCTTTAATTTAAAAGTGAAAAGTTGTCCTGCGCTAAAGTCTAATAAGGACAAAGACCACTTCGAGGAAGCACCTGATACGCTGGAGCAAAATTTTTATTTTCTATATAATTATATTTTAATGATATAAATTTTGAAAGTAATAAAATTATATTTAAAATGTCAAAAAAATTTAAATAAAAATAAGTTATTTCATGCACTAAATTTTCAATTAATATTTATACAAAATTAAAAATCACCTCATTGGAAGAATCATATAAAACGTTATGTTTAAATAAGTGAAGCTTCAAATTGAAATTGATAATTTTATGTACTAAATTTGCGCTTAATATTTGAGTATTCCATCATCAAATTTGAATAAATATATTAATATAAAAGTTATACATAATCCTCTTATCTTTTCATAGAATTAAAAGAATCACCTCATTTGGATAACTTATAAAACGTTATGCAAAAAATATTCAAGGTCGACAAGTTCTATTTGAAGTTGATACTTTTATGCACTGAACTTGCATTTAATATTTAATTACTTTATCAATCGATTTGGGATAAGAGGTGAGCATGAAAGTTGTAAATAAAGTTGTTAGATTTTCATAGCACCTCATTCGGATTCTGGTATGAAAATTTATGAATAAAAGAGTAAATGTTTAAAATATTTTATTTGAAATGGACAACTTTGTGTACTGAAGTTTAAATTAATTTTGGACTATGATCTCATTATATTTTACATGAATGATGAATATCAAAATTATAGAGAATTCTGTTATATTTTCGTAGAATAAAAAATCATCTTATTTGGATGCTCGTATAAAAAGTTATGCATAAACAAGTAAGGTTTAAAAAGTTTAAATTGATAACTTTATGCATTGAACTTTGATTGAATATTTGACTATGATATCATTGGATTTTCAATAAATGATTAATATGAAAGTTGTAGATAATTTTGTTATCTTTGCATAGAATAAAAATTACCTCATTTCAATAACAGTGTAAAAAATTATATATAAAAGAGTGCGGATCTATCAGGCTGTCAATGACAAATGGACGATCGAAATTATGTCGGTCGACTGTTGTGGGTGAAAAAAGATGAACGGTTTAAAACGGATGACCAAAGTTGCTATCAGAACAATCGCTAATTACAGAGAGCAAAGATATTTGTAAATCGTATGACCGAAACTATAACGGTCAATCGTTCTGGACAATAAAGAATAAAAATGTGGAAATCGGACGACCATCACTGCATGAATGATCGCATATTACAGAGAGCGCGGACATTTCTAAAATGGACGACCGAATCACTAATGGTCGACCATTCTGGGAGCAAAGGCAATGGCAATGGCTAAATCCTTCTACGGACTACCATCAATGATAACTGCACAAAAAAGACAAATGCAACAGCTAGTTATGTTCATAAAACGAATGATCGAAATAGTAACGACTGATCGTTACTATTCAAAATGGATGACGAAAATAGTAACAAATGATCGATGAGCATAAGACAAAAGGCACAACGCTAGTTACTATTCAAAACGGATGACTGAAACTAAAACGGTCGACCGTTATAGAGGTGACAGTACAACACTTTTCAAATTGATTTACAACGGCCATATTTTCAAGAGAAGCCTATAAAAGAGATTCAAAAGGCTGAATGAAGGTTATTTAAGTAAGGCAAATCACTCTAGAGATTCCTTCAAGTCTAAAGCATTTTTCTTGAGCTTAATCTTGCAAATCATCTCTTCCATTTTCTAATTTTTTAGTGTGAACATTCTTTGTAAGAAGAGAGAATTAGAAAGAATTCTTGTGTTCTTATTTAGAGAGTTTTGAAAGCTTCTTGTAAGAAGAGGTGTGACTTACTTCTTGAGCAAAGAAGAAGACATTGTAGTATAGAAATGATTATTCTCTCCTTACAAGAAAAGAGAAAACTAGTGAATCTCCTACGGTCTCGAGGTCGGGAAGTCGGAGCGAGGACGTAGGCCAAGTGTGACCGAACATGATCAACAACCCATCGTGCATCTGGTGTTTATCTTTCTCTCTCCATCTTCTTCCTACTCTATTATGCATGTGATTTGATTGCTATTATGTTGGTTTAAATATTAACAAATCGATTTTAAGCTTCCGCTATGATTTTCAAAAAATTAGTATTTTCAATTTAAACACCAATTCACCCCCCCTCCCCTCTCTTGGTGCATTGTGATCCTACAACGCTCATATTGCCACTTCTAAAATTTTGATATCAATTTCTCTAAAACAATTTTAACTATCAATATACTAAATGATATGAAAATAAGTGGCATTAAAATATTTCGTAATATGCAAATCTCACTTTTTACTATTTTAAAAAAGGAAACATAAAAATATAATGGAAAAACTAAAACCTCACTACCCCCAAATCGTTCTTTATCTATTACCGAAGTAAAAGATACTCCTTTTTAAGTTTTACCTACCTTTTGTGTTGGGATTGCAAAATAAACATTTACCTAAAAAAGGTAGCCTTGACACTTCAACGTCAAAATGAATCGGTCACACTTGGGTACATATTTGCAGAATAAAGCCAACACTGAAGAAGACATTAATATTTTATAAAAGGAAGTGCAAGGAAAAAGAAACAATAATATAATAAGCACTTTTAATCAAATTTGGTTGGCAAACTATATCCTTTTTTCTAGAAACAAGAGCTTATCTATTACAAAATATCCCATACAAAATGTGGAGGAAGTCGTAAGGTGGTACATCCTCTCAAAAGACATCGAAAGTGATAATTCTTCTAAGTGAAGCAAAAAAATCTGCAGTTCTATTACATTGTCTATAAGTATGCTTAATATCAAAAGAGATAAAAGACCCAATGGTGTTTCAGATTGAGCTCAAATAACTCCTGATCTTTCAAAGGCACTGCGTAGTCTTTTTAACAATTTGCACTAATACTTGTAAGTCCACTCTTGCAAGAACCTTTCTGAGTCCAAGCGTCGACAAGCCAATATCCCATGCATTAGACCCCAAGCCTCCAGTGTAAGAATGGAGTCCGCCATCAGCGATAGAGAACATGAAGCAATAAAGGTAGTATTAGGGGCACGAATGATAAAGTCTGCTCCCTCAAGTAGTTGTGGGTCCAAAAAGGACCCATCCAAATTAAGCAAAATACATTCGGCTTCCGAAAGCTCCCACCGGACTCGGATGGAGTCATGGGGGTGAGTTGCTTCAGACAATTGGGTAACTTCATATTCATTTGTGGTAGCGACTGTCATCTCCCAAACACATTGCATGATTGTCGTCTTGAAACTAAAGTGAAGATTATTTCTTGCCTTTCATATCCCCGAAGGTAGTAAGAAAAGAGAGACAAAAAAAAAACTTTTATTAGATCTTTGGTCCAAGTCTTGACCTTCTTTGATCCAATGTCCTAAATGTCAAAAGGAAAAATACTTGAAATGATAGTTAACATGCAGCTGAAAGAAATCTCATAAAACTCTGGTAACACGACATTGGAACTACAGGTGAGCATTTGATTCTACATCCAAACAACAAATAAGCATGTGGAATTCACAGAAAGATAAAATCTCGTGAAGAAATCCAGAGTCGGCAGCCGGTTATGCATCAGTTTCTATAAAAATATCAAAATTCTGTTGGGGATTTTTATTTTCCACAAACAGTTCTAAGATGACCCTCCAAATGTAGTTGTCAAAGGGTAATCGCCGACAAGGAAGTGATAAACAGAATTAGCATTGACACCCCCATGAGTATCCAACGCTTAGACCCAGTAGTCATAATTAGCAAGAACAGGCACGTAAATAACACAAATTTTGTTTACAAGTTCAGGACCAAAAAGGTGGTTTAAGAGATTGACATTCCATACATTATTATAGATAAGATCAGCAACAGATAAATCATGATTTAACAAATTAGAATTGACAAACATATATATCAAAGCTAAAGGAGTGCAGAAAATCTATGGATCATTCATCACCTTAGTTTTCTTACCATTATCGATGACCTTGAAAAAGCCCTGTTTAATCTTCTCTATGGTACTACACACAATTCTCCAGGACCAAGTTGGATGTCTAGCTTCCACGACAAGCCCTAGCCAAGGGTGCAAGAGGCCATATTTTTCAAAGACAAGGGAGGACCACAAGCTATTGTTTGAGCAAATTCAAAAGCTTCTTAGCCAATAGAGAACTACGGATATGATCTAGCTTTTTTACTCCCAGACCCCCTACATTCTTATGTAGTTGGATAGTGTGCTAGTTTATGAGGTGAAGCCTCTTTTTATTACCATATGAATCCCACAGGAAACCCTCAAAAGTTTCTCCAGAGTTCGTAGGACTCAAGCAGACACATGTATGGCCCTCAAAGAGTAAACATAAATCGACGTAAGGACCGACTGCACCAAGGTAAGCCTTCCAGCCTAATTAAAGGAACATTTCTTTCAGCTTGAAAGCTTAGCTGAGGCCTTATCGATGAGGTGTCTTTGATCCCTAATGGAGAATAGCTTGTAAGAGATAGGAACACCTAAATAGATAAAAGAGAATTTTCCTTTTTTGATACCTAGAGTTTGGCAAAGGATGTTGACCCTTCTCTAATGTAACTTGGCTGGAAGGTACAACTTAGATTTATTAGGGTTCAATTTTTTATTTGTAAGCTTAAAATAATTCTCAAGTATGTTGTTAAGATTGACACAATTTTTTGTTTACAGCGACACAGATAAATAGATCATCAGCATATGTCAAATGGCTAAGTTGAAAATTACCAACCTTAAATGGTCTAATATTATCCAGGGTTACATGTTTGAACATTAACGAGGAGAGAACTTGAAAGACTAATATGAAAAGATAGGAGGACAACGGGGCTCCCTGCGTAATACCTTCTTTACTTTTGAAGAGTTATAACAAAACCTCATTAATACAACATCTAAAAGTGGAGAAAGAAAAAAATAGTGAAGTACCAAGACGATCGCCTCCCAAGATTAATGATAAAAAGCTTTCTCTATATCAGCTTTCATTAACAGGTACTTAGTTATACTTTTC
Source organism: Pontederia crassipes (assembly GCA_030549335.1). Classification (NCBI taxonomy): domain Eukaryota; kingdom Viridiplantae; phylum Streptophyta; class Magnoliopsida; order Commelinales; family Pontederiaceae; genus Pontederia; species Pontederia crassipes. The sequence continues at coordinate 23,430,947 of CM060189.1, read as the reverse complement.
CCCAAGGAGTGGGCAAGTTCTTGGGCAATAAGAATGTTGTCTCGGATCATCCTATTGTCTAGAAAAGTATGTTGGATTTTGTCAATTAATTCGGGGAGTGTGAATTTTAATCTATTTGCTCAGATCTTGGCCACAATTCTATAAATGACATTGCATAAGGAAATAGGCCTAAAGTCTTTGACCAATCTAGGATTTGACTTTTTTATGATGAAAATCAAATTGGTGACAACCCAACTAGAAGGCAAGTGGTGGAGAAGAAATTCTGAATTTTCTTTACTAGTTTTCTGTTAATGAACCCAGTAATTTTTATAAAACTCCACCATAAAACCATCTTATCCCGGGACGTTTCCGTTGGCATTGCCCAAAAAACCTTCTTAATCTCTAAATGAGTGATAGGGGCAATGAGATGAGGAAGATGTGCCTGGTTAAGACTTGGTAGAGCAGACCAAAGTTCATTTTGGGGATGAGTGTGTACCCTCGTGTCCCCATAGGGACGGATAATGATGAACAAAGGCATCATTTATTGAAGAGCTTTCCTCAAAGGTAGTATCGTCCTTAGTTGTTATCGAGGTTATCCTATTTTTTTATGCCAAATGAGAGTACTTAGGTGACAGAAGTGTGTATTTTTGTCCCCCTCCTTAATCCATTTGACTCGGGATTTGGATCACCATTTAATGGTTATTTGCCTTCTAAGTGCAGCATACAGATCATAGGACGCCCTAAGCTTACCTAGCTCTTCAGGAGAAAGTCCCGTAGAGCTATCCTTAGTTTTCAATCTTTATATTTTTATCAACATTTTATCCACTCTTTGATCTAAGCTGTCTAAGGTGTTACAATTTCAGTAAGCAATTTTTTCTTTGATAGCTTAAGTGCCTGATTTATGTTTTTTGTTTGTGTCCATTCCCGCTTGACTATCTCCTTAGGTTCAATTCCAAGTTAGAAACAAGCAGTTAAAATAGGTGTAGGGGAAAATTTTGTCTTTTATAAGTTAGGGTAAGTAGTATGAGAAGATCAAATTTTAATAGGAAACATATCTCAAACGGATATCAACAATGTATAATTTACTCAAAAGGTTTCACCTAGATAAATTTTCTTTTGGGGTGGATCTTTTTTTCGTTACACCCTAATTCTTTCCAAATCCCCAAAATATTGATTGGAAAAATAATGATTTTCAGGAAACGAAGTATAATTGCAATTTGAAGGAAGATTTTATGGATGACCATGACTTGATATAGTAGTATATAAAGTAAAAGAAGTAAAATGTCACAAATATCACTCTTTATGAGACACTTCCAATAGAGATGGACTTTCGGATGATCCTGGCCCATCCAAAAGTTGTGTTGGCCCGAGAATAGCCTCTGCATCAGGCCCGTGCCGGACTGCCCAATTGTAAACTACATAGGGAACATGGACCCAACCCAATCTGACACATTGTAACACGTCTTTCTTTTTTAATTTTCGCGCGCCAACATGAACGATTTGAATTGTTTAGAACGTTTGTTCTCATTTTGGGTTTGAAGGAGAATCTGACTAGGGTTCTAAGCTCCAAGTTTGAGAATGAAGTGATCCACTCCGAATTGACCAACACTCGGTCTAGGCCTAGCCGCACTAGCACGGTTGTTACACTAATTGTGTTGAGGTCCTATTGAGATCAACATCAATAAGTCCTTAGTTGGTAACTAGATCTCGAAAATTTCTAATAGAGCGGATGAGGAAAAAGTGTCCCCTTTTGTCCTTCGGTTGAAGGATGCAATTGAAATCATCCAAAATAGCCCAAGGCATGTCCTTAGCATTAAGATTCTTTAACTGATTAAAAAAGAGGGAGCGGGATAGAGGAGCAACACTGGCATAAACACAAGATAATAAAGACGAAAAAACATCAACAATAATAACATCATGAATAACTTGTTCATCTATTTTGATCACATAGATTTGAACAGACTGGTGACGCTAAGCAAGGATTATTCCCAGCGGCCACATTATCAGGTTGATGACATCTAGACCAATTGTTCCCAGATTACGCAAAATATTTTTCACCTGATGATCCATGACACGACTTTAGACTAAAACTAAGATATCAATATTATACTTGCTTAAAAGCTCTTTGAGGCGATCCCACGCCTTACTTCTGTGCCCCTTTGCAATTTCTTGAGATGACCTTCATGTTTGAGATTTCTGCGGCCCTCAATCGTTAGTGGGGAAGGAACCTATAAAGAGACAGTAGAGAGTGAGCCTAAAACAAAAGTATAGGTTGATGAATCACCTTTGTTTTTTACCCGTTGCTTGCGCCTGGCCAAGGGATGTTGCTTTTCTTATAGAGCCATCTTCTTGAGGGTACGACTATGCTTCACGTCGGTCAGAATCACAAGAATGAGATCAGGTTCATCATCCTCATCTGCCTCATGCGGCTCATCTGTTATTTTCAGCTGTTGAGCGACACACTGGAATCGAGCATGGACCTCCTCCGCCAGAGAGTGTGTCATAGGGGCACCGAGGTTGGGGATCGATCGTGCAGAGGCCCAGGGACACATAGCAACGACCTTGCAGTAGAGAAGGGAGGCGAGAGAAGTAGAGATTGAGGATTTTTTGTAAGAAGGGAATGAAACATAAAAGACGGGAAAATGGCATTGAACAAAGCAAGATTATCATCTAAGCCGCACGACTGCATCTGGGGGGCACGTGGCGAAGCATCCAATGCCTGATTCTCCTCCATTGCATCCTGCCCATTGGAAAACTTGCCATTTTTACCCATAATTTTCCAAGCATATGCGTTTGAGCATGGGACATGCGTCCCCTCCTGAGTGGATCAACCATTGGTCGAGGTAACATGCGAGACATGTGTTCCTTCCCAAGTGGATCGACCCATGGTAGAAGTATAGTGCAGGCCATGCGTCCCCTCTTTATTGGCTCCCACACTGCGTCCCTCACTTGTACGAGCTTCATTATCATGGCCATTTGCATTCATTGGGGCAACAAAATGGTAGCCTCCTACCGCCCACACTTGGTGGATGGTTGAGATCAAGCCTGTCAGAGATGTCCTCATGCCTCGCTGTTGAACTCGATTCAATGGTCCGAACCATCCGAGACGACTCATCTCTAGAAGCTCCGGTAGCAATAGATGGCAGAGGCCCGGCTTGCCTTTCTAGCGGGCGCTGAGCGGGGCGACACCGAGCAGGGAAGGAGCGCAGCCATGGGCCTACATTAGGACCTTCCCCGCGCCACCACCAACCGACGGTGTAGCGCTCGCTAGCGGCCTCTCCAAGCAAAACTCAAAGCGACGTCCCGTCAAACTACAACAAAAATAGAAAAATAGGTAGATTTTCATATGTAACTCTTTTGAAAAACTTACTTTCGTCCAGGTTTCGGACCCAGATACCCTGCTTAACCGGAGTTTTTAGATCCATCTCGATACAAACTCAGACGTCTAGAACCAAAACACAAGTGACAGAGTCCTCGTCAACAGTAAGAGGAGTCCCAAAACACGTTGCAGCTGATTCTTTGTTATGAAGGTCGTAAGGAAGATCTGGTAACCTCAATCAAATGGAAAGATACGAATGGCGTTCTTTCGCTACCCAAAGGTCGGGGCTACAAAATCAGTAGATGATGTCCTCTGACTATCCATGGGCCTCCTGTCAACACGTGAAGATGCTCGTTAGCACATTGTGAAGAGAAAGAACATATTACCCAAATCTTTGACTCTGAGATCCTGCTTGAGATCCCATAACGCAGTAAGATCAACGCGTAAGGCATCCAACGAAACTTGTCCGGGGAGCGACCCATAAGACTACACGTTAGTTCTTCCTATCTATGGGCAACTTTGTCAACGGGGATGGTGACCTCCTCGACAATTTCATTCTGTAGGCAACACAATTGGTGAGGGGAGATCAGATATTGCTGATGAAACATTCGACAGGGTACCACGGCGTCGCGATAGGAAGTGTGTGGGGGGGGGCTTAGGGTGTCAGATTTAGAACGATGGAGCTCGGTTCACACAGAGGTTGCTGGGGTTAAGAGAGGGTTGAGATGGAATAAAGTTTGTAGGATTAGGGGCTTCATGGAGTCTAGGTTTAGAGACAGAAAGGAGGTGACACCTCCGGCGAGGATCATTGGAGACCGAGGGCGAGCACTCGTAGAGTCTAAACAAATGTACTAATGGGATTATATCCTAAGATCAATGAGAATTAGCATCACTGAATTCAATTCTTAAAGTCATCAATTTAATTCGTCCAACGTTGGTAATCCTGGACCGAGATGGGGAAATTGATTCATTAGATGTTTTGTGGACATGAATTTTTCATATGGGCCTTTTATGTAAACTGATTCGATTGAAATTATGATATAATGATACATAAGACATGATCCATCATTTCTATAAGGCGCTAAACCTTCTTGAAAGGCATATACTTTCAAGATTTGTATTTGAAGTTCATGAAGGATGGATCTCTAATATCAAAAAGGTTTGTGAGGTCTACCTCAATTTTGGAAGGTATATGTTTCTCATGGGGAAAGATGTTTGAGACTGGTTATCGTCTTTGGAAGGTTATGAAAGCCTGAATGAATAAGCAAATATTATGGAGCAAATAACAATGATGATAGCATTCAAACGAGCAATAATAGTGGAGCAGGAACTCAATTGCTCTGAGTTTCTACTAATTGAAAACAAGAGCATGATACTTGTTGTAAGACCTAAACATGCATCAACATAATTTTGCAAAGTTTAAAAGTTTAACACCTTGGTCCAATCAAAATATTGTTCGGTTTGGACCTATTAGTCCGCACGAATTTAAAATACGTCTTAAAAGGTAAAAATGTAGCTACATATAAGTCAATGACTACCTCCGTGTTTTGTCCACGTGGTATTATTCAATCAAACCATCTTGGTCCTTATACCTTATACATTATAATCTTCTCCCATAAGAGGCTCAACGTCCTCATTGAATGATCTGTGTTGGCCCACGACGTATGTTTCTCACATGGCTCAAGTGAGCATGCGAGATTGAATCTAATATTATTTTGTGATAGCTACATATATTCTTCGTGTTTTTCTCATATGAGATTATTCAATCAAACTATCTTGATTCTTAGACCTCATATCGTTATAATATTTTCTCATAAAGGGGCTCAACGTTCTCGTTGAGTAATCCGTGTTGGTCCACGACCCATGTTTCTTACATGGCTCAAGTAAACATGCGAAAGGTAAATGAGATAGCTACATATAAGCTCATGACTATGCTTGTGTTTTGTCCACACGAGATTATTCAATCAAATTATCTTAATCTTTAGACGTCGTTATAAAAAAAATTATGAAAAATGTGTTTTGAGTACATTTGTAAGAAGGGTGTAAGATCGACACAAACAATTCCACTGATGGTATGATATCCCATTCCTTTGTTTCATTCCTTTGTTTTGTCATTGACTTGTCTTCCCAAATTATTAGTACATCAATCTGAGCATTCTTTTGAACACAAATTAATGAACAAATGGAATTATGAATCCATCACGATACTTAAGCATATCACCCTCGTTAATCATTTACATTGTGCAGGTCCTAAATAAATTATTGAGGGGGGGGGGGGGGGGGTATATTAATGAAGATGGGAGAAGTGAAATTGGAGGGAAATAGGAAGAAAATACTTGTTGAGGATCAAGGAAGGTGGAAGATTATTAGTGATGAATTAGAAAAGGTGACGATTATAAGAAAGTTTAACTTAAATTGATGGAGGAAAATTAATTTTAATTTGGTGGAGGAAAGATAAGAAGAAAATAAGAAATGCACAAAAAAATTGTTGGCTACTTTCCTTAACAAGAAAACAATATAATTATAATTAAACTTATATATTTAAAAATAAGAAAGCATCTTACGAATATTTAATTATTAAAATGGAAATTAATAGGTTATTATTCATTTATTTGATATTTTTAGACTTTCATTCATATTATATTTTTAAAATCAATAAGTAAAGATTTACTTGAATCCGGTCAATTTGGATTGAATCATGACCTAGTTTATTGGCCCATTCAATTTTTAGAACTAATTAGCTAAATATTTTTTTAAAATTTATTATTTTGATCTACAAAATTATATAATCGTTAGCTATCAATTTCACATATCTATTATTCTTTGTTATTTTTATCCATTATGCTTTAAATAATTATTTTGATATTCTTCTCATGATCAAATAACATTTATTATGCTTCAATACATAATATTATTTTGTAAATACAATAAACAAATATTTATCATGTTATATCGAACAAATACCTGATGTTGTAACGCATATAAGAGCATAAATTATACCTCGTATTTGTCAAATAAATTTATGATTTCCATTCTTGAGTAGCTATTTGTAGGAGCGTTCATGGGATGAATTTGAATGCCCGGCGATTTTGTTCATGTCAGGTTGAGGTAAAAAAATATATATATCATCATATTTCATCCAATACGAACTCCATTGAGTTGGTAAGTTTTGGTCGATCCATTGCATTACCTTATTATTTTTCATTTTTGGAATATCTAATATTAGTTATATTATTTTAAAAGTAAGAATGCTAGTTTTTTTTCGACACCTAAAATATTATTTTATTTTCATATATTGTAAGTTTAAAATAATTTATTCACTTTTTAATGATAAACTAAATAATTTCTTGGGTCATTGGATAAGGTTGATTTGCAGGTGGTGGGCCTTTTGATCGGATCCAACAAAGTATGCAAATATCGATCCAATTTGAGATTTGTTGGGATTGGATCGTCACGTTCGCACATCTACTCGTTGGGCTAACTATTACCCACTAATTGAATTTCCATAACACCCATCACATAATGTTTTCGAATAATTATCTTAGTTTAATATAAAATATTACTATAAAAGGTATATTTTCCTATTTAACAAGGTATCAAAAAGCTTATTAATATCAAATAATGATGTTTCTGAATTCAATATCATAATTTTTTTTATACTTCACTACCTCTTGTTCAGAAGTCCATTTAACATAAAATGAATTCCGAAATTTTTAAGTTACTTAATCATATTTTACGGGACTGAATCGTAACCTTCGTCTAATTCCAAACTCAAGTAGAAACGCGTGGGGCGGAGCAATTTATTGATGACACCAATTCTTTACAGATCAGAGGACCAAGAAGGCCAACTCGACTGATTCTTCCTCCCAGGTCATCTCCGACAAACTCTGTGGGTTGATCCAATATAATAACTGATCATTTATTTATTTTTTTGGACAGCAAATTACTAATCATTAATTACCTCTTCCAGATTTTTTGTTTTTTTAACAATGATTTCTATTTTTCTCTGCAAATGTCGAGAATTTCGGATGTGTTGCAAAGTGGAAAAGAAGATTTTATGATTCAGATCTTGAGAGACTGGCTAGATACCAGAGATAGCTGACACAGCCTGTCAGCCTGCAGCAAAATCAGACAATGCCAGTGCTGTTTTTGTGAGCACTGTCTACGTTTCTTAATATCTATTCCTGTTGATAGTTTGAGAATGGATATGGACCGACGAGATCAGAATCGATCACCACTGTACTAGTCATTTGTTACCTTTCAGAATCTGGATTAATAGTAAAAAAAATAATCCTATAATTTTGTTGCAACATCTGACCTTAAAGAACAGAGATTTCCTGGAGGCAATGGCAGATTCCACGGTTTGATCTGTTTTATGGATGATTTGCCAAACTAGGAACAAAATGCAACAGCATGCAATGTGAGCACGCAGCTATGAACTGCCCGTCTTGAAACCAATTCGCAGTTAAAAACGTTTTCAGACTTCAGATATCATTATTGCTCCATCGTAACAGAGGAAGTTTCGGGGTTCCAACTTTCCGCCTTGGATACATGTGACAGGAAAAATAACGCAAGTTTTTAGGCGTTCTTCAAACGCATTGTGGAAGAATCCGAAGACTCCAACAGCGGTCATGTGAAGTTGATGGACACTGAAAACAGCTCTAATGGAATCAACCGTATCAATGGTCCAATTTTTGTCAGCCACGCAGGGAGCCACACCAAATTAAGATTCCTTTTTCTATGTGCATGTAGATATGTGGAGCTCTCGTCAGGAGGATATCCTGCCACCTAAAAGTATCCTTGACATTTGTTTGAGAACATCTCGCTCTATGCACTGAACCTTTGGTCCTTGGCCTAAAGCGTCAAGCCTTGCTTCTCGAGTCCCAATTTCTAGCTGCAGTGCAGAACAAGAGGTCACCGAGTAAAAGTTGGGTGGATAACAGAAGAACGGGTGCCAATATCAAAATGTTTGGAATCCCACAGCCCCAAGGGGCGAGCCAAGAGTACTGTAGTTACAGATATTGATAAGACAAATTTTGGATTTAATTAGGCAGCAAGTAGAAGAGAATAAAGATATTAGGCAAGTGATATGGAATTTGGATTCTGTAGCACTTTAGGTTTTAGTGAGCCATGGAATGGAAGATGTGAATCAGTCCACTTGAAATCATAATGATTTGGCCTATTGAAGATATCAGACAATTCAATCAAGTGTACAACTGCTGAAGCCTTAACTACATGTATCACATGACAGAAGAGAGCAAAGACAGCCAATCGGCAGAACAAAAAGCTAACATATTTTATTATAATACACATATACATATCGTTGTTTCGGGTGACGGGGAAATCAAGTTCTGTTCATTCAGGATACTAACAAATAATTCTCAAAATAAGATGATCCATAGGGAATTCTGAACAATCATTGCAGGTGGAAAGAAATTATTGATGAAAAGCAAAAGTCCACAGAAGACACGAAGGAAATGGTCTGTATCCAAACATTGAGCTCCATAGCCCTAAAACTCCCGGCAAACTGCAACCCCATTTGGAGTTCAGATTGCAAGAGCTTTTGAGTGCCAGAATTTCTCTACTCATTCTCCAACTTCCCCTGAAGAAGATGAAATTTCATAATCTACCTTGCCTAAGAAAATACCAGTCATGAACACATTTGAATTCAGGGCACTCAAGTAGAGAAATATAGACGATGCACACATTGCCAATAATATTTGAACCTTTTGAGCAAGATAATTGTCTCAAACTTTGTCAAAATGATCCCTTAACTTTTAGAATCAAAATTTTGATAATCAAAATGGAAGATCTAAGGGTCGAAAATCCTGAATTCTCTCAAGATCATCTCATCCCAGGAACTCCGGGACTTCTAATCTCAGTATAACATGTCCTTAGACTTTCCTGCCAATCGTATCTTCAAGCTCCCCGGCATTTTCCTCCAAGGTATTGTTTACAGAACTCTCCATATATTCTATACATGCATGACCGATATGTCAGTCTCTTCAGCAGAAACCTAAAGCCTCATATTTCCGAAGAATAAAGGAAAAAGCTCCTCTTCATAACTGTTAACAGCAGTAAAAAACAATTATTCTCGCATCCATCTAGAGCTCTCAGATTTGCCATCTTCTTCACAGCTATCTCGGGCAGAACTGGAGAGCGTCAGATTAGACCCAGCTAACTGCAGAGGGCTCTGGGGAGAACCAGATTTCGAAAGACTTTGTTCCGAGGAGCTCGAGTACTTCTCAGAAGCCGCAATCAGTGAGCGGCCTGCCACCACTGGAAGTTTGGTGGCTGCAGAAGCACTGGACGCCCTTCGCGAGTGCAGACGATACTTCTGCAATTTGAGCAAGAACATGCCAATTTAGTACGCAACTGCTAACATATACTCATCAACTATTCATTCAGGAATTTAGAACTCACTTGCAGGTGACTTTTCACCTCATCGTTGGTGAGCCCGTCCACGTTCATCAGTTCTCTAATCTGCTTAGGAGTTGCCACTGCATCAAGAACCATTACAATCGGAATCAACATAGAAAACAGAGATCGTAAGAGACTTCCAATCTTCCAAGCCTAACATTTCCTAAAACTTCTTTCAACGTAATGAAAGAGTCTAGTATTGCAGGCAAAATCACAAGTCTGCAAAGATTTGAGGAGAACAAAGCGGAATCAATGGAACCTTGGGCGCCGCCTAACTGTTTGAGGGCAAGGACAAAGCATCGGTGCAGCTCCGGCGACCAGCAGCGACGAGCCTTCCTTGAAGACGGTTGCTGGGCCTGCAAGGCGAGATGCGCACTGGACGCGGCTGCAAATGGAGCTCTATTGACGACCCTAGATAAAACTCGATGCTCCTGGACGGCAGTGGAGGAAGTGCGAGGAGCGCTCTTGATCGATGGAGAGAGAAGTGGAGGGCCGGGTACAGCTGCAAGCTTTTCCTTCTGTGTCAGGACAAGCTTTGTGCTATGCTCCGTGAGTCCTTTGAACGGAACAAAAGCACCGGCGCTGCGACGGCTTCTGGACTCAAATAACAAGCTTTTTTCCTCCGATCGCCGCTGCCGACAGAAACATAACAAAAGCTTATTGGACTTAAACAATCATAATTCTGATTTTTCGTCTTCGTTCAACGAAAACAACATAAAAATCGCCTTTTTATACCTCTTCCGAGACTTCCTCCTCCTTCTTCTCCACGGCTTCTTTTATATCGCCGGAATTGTTACTCCATAGCTGCGCAGAGCTCATCCAATTCATCTTCTCAGCTTTTGCATCGCCCTCATCCAATTCACGCTTCGGAGATACAAATTTCTCGTATCGGCCGGCGAAGCTCTCCTCTTGACATTGTTTCATGTCCTTCTTCAACGCTTCGATCACTGCAAAAGCCCGTAAAAACGCCGTAAGTCATAAGAAAAAGTCGAGCCTTTAGGCCAAGAAACAAGTAAAGATCTCAGCTTTCTTAAGGCAGGAAAACGAACCATCGGTGAGGATACGCACGCAGAGGGGAAGCTCTCGCCGGAATACCTCGATCTTCTTCCTCTCCTCCTCCAAGCTCTTCACGGACTCCTCCAACTTTTCGAGCCTTCCGTTTCCGGCGCCGGCAGAGGCGTGAGCACCCATGAGGCCACGGACGGCTCTCGTTGCGCTCAGGTTCAGGTCCAGACCAATCGTATCGGATTCCATCGGAGCTTGGCAATATCTCTCTGTCTCAGATCTCTCACAGGAAACCGAAGCCACAGGGAGAGAGAGGGCGAGGGGGAGAGAGAGGGCCGACCTTTATGCTGATGCGAATCAGGATTCACTCGAAGCGGACGGAAAATGTGAAAGATGCGGCATATCGTTGCATAACGCGGCGATATGTAAGAGAATCTCGTACTCATCTTTTTTATTTATTTAATATTTTTTTATTCTTCTTTTTTTATATTATTGTTAAGGAGGTTTCTTAGATTCTTTTGTGGATATAAAAGCAAAGAGTTTATTTTTTAAAATTATTTTTACTACTTTAAGATTCTTTCCTTATTATCAAAATATATATGAAATATGTGATAGCAAAAAAATATAATTATTAAAACAAGATTAAAACTAATCTTTGATGAGTTCTTTTTTATTGATTTTTTATGGTATGAGTTTTTTATGGTATTAACGATTAAAATTAAATTCATAATGAAAGAAAAAAGTTATTGAAACTGTTGGATGACAACTTCTTGGAAATTTAAACTCAACAAAATGAAATATCATTACAATTATTTTCTATAAATAGATGGTAAACGAGAGTGAATCCAACCAGCAATTTTCTGTCATATTTTCTTATACTCACAATAAGTTCCTATTTGAATAAAAAAATTTAACAATATCAAAATAAAAGTTAATAGTTGCAATATAATGATAGAAATATTCCCAATTAATATGTGTAAGAACTTCCTCTTTTTTATTCTGTTTTGGTGTTTTATTTTTTGTTTACTTCTTTTATAAATGGAATATATTAAAGAAACCTACAACCAAATTTGATATTAACATGATGTAAAACACTTAACATATTTAATTTGATCAATTTCAATAATAATTAAATTTATCATCATATAACTTATAAGGTGAACTAATACATACTCATCACATAATTTTGGATAGAAATATACGAGTAAATTAGTTGAAATGATCAAATATTTTTAATAAAGTGATGATGCTCATTTGATTATTTGATCATGATCATCCTCATCATAATTGTCCAACTAAAAGTATAAACTAATACATAATTATTGGATCAATCAAATGGACAAAAAAAATGCTCTTCTCCTGATTCGATTATGACGAGGATAAATCCAATTTTTCTCAACAAGATTTGCTTGTTGGTAGATATATCTATCGGGTTGGACTGATTCGGTGAACCTAATGGTCTAGCTCGACTTAAGTTGGATTGATATTGGATTGAACTTGATCAGACTCGATCACAACTTGATGGGTTGTTGGGTGGGGTACAATTGATATTTAGCAACCCAAGTGACTCAATCTGATAAGCCAATATTTTTTAAATTTTTGTTTAATTTTGAGTCCCCATTTCATTTTAATTTTTAGAATGTATTTTAGGTATGGAGATGATATTTAAATTATGACAAAACTTATTTTATGTTATAAATAAATATTAAATAAAATTCTATATTTAATCATGTACAAAAAATTTTTTTTAAAAAATATTATTATATAATTACATCATACATCCGACTCGATTCAAACTAAATTGAATTTGTCTCCTACAAATTTGATTGTAGACCGGCCTAATCTTCGAAGTCGAATTTTATAGTTTGCATTATCGCCTTAATTACCCTAAAAAAGGACAATGGTTGTTGTTTCCTTTAACACCAAATTATAAATCTTAGACATTTAAGTTCATAAACTTATCACTAATTTGAGACTCGAATCATCCATTCGATTTTGGTAAATTTTGTGTTAACTGCATTTTTTTTGGTGTCATATATACCCTTTTATATTTTGTGCCTACTTTTCAAAAAAAAATATTAAAAAATTTGGTAATAATACATTAAAAAAAGTGAAACAACAAATAGGCCAATACTTGTTGGACGGTTTAATCAATTAAAAAAGGTTATTGGTTTGTTCCCTCCCCGACCCGACTGCGGTATGATTAGAGACAATGCTACTCATCTTCTCCTAAATAAAAGAGGGTGGCCCCTTTTATATCTTTTTTTTTTAAAATAAATATATAATATTTTAGCCAAACGTGGTCTAAGTAAATTGTTATTAATTTGTAAAATTTAGTAGGATACAGAATAATAACTGAAAGTTATTGTTCTGTATTTTCTCTTTTTTTTTTGAAGTATTCCGCACATTTATAGCAAATGCCTAGCCCTTTAATAAACACACATTACAAATATAATATTATGAATTCAATGTAGTTCTTGTTTATGGCCAAAGAAGGCTTTAAATTATCAAATGTTACGAAATCCTATTTTGGATCACAAATTTGATTTGGTCAAGAGTTATATCAGGCATTAATTAATTAGATCACGTAATAGTGTCATAATGTGGCACATAGGTGGAAAAATATTAAAGTCTTTATTTAACTAATACAATTTCAATATATATCATAATTTAGACGACCTTTGATTTAAAATATAGTTTATAAAAATGAATTGACTAATAATGTCACAAAAGTGTTATATGACACATATCAAGTCATTTAACATATGTACGTGTTAAACTCGATATAACAAAAGTTGGATCTAAAGATAAGCAATTGAAAACATGATTGTCTAAAAGATCTATGGTACCTTGAAGCTGATAAGTGAATATAGTGATGAATATGAAAGCTAAAATAACAACGAGCTAGTTTCTACAACTATTTCTAGTGAACTGTCTTACTAAAAACATAATGTCATTTTTCACAATGAAATTGTGTCCAAATATCTATAATTGTATATGACTACACTTGTATGTATATAAAGATTCTTACCATTTGTACAAAATATATATATATATATATATACATGTATTAGTTAGGGATGAGCAAATGTGGGAATCCCTATGACGCAAGTGTAACATGTCTTCTACCAATTACGACTTCATAAGTTATTGATTATGTTTGAGGAAGAAAGTCAGAATATAAAAAATTTGGATGACTCTATTAGTTATGTTTTGATTTTTTTTAAAAAAAATTGAATCATCAACTGTAATTATATTTACTATTTATAAAATTGTACGAACTTTTGAACATGATTAACTTTCATAAATATAATCATTTTCTACTATATGAAATTATTTTTAACATCATTAATTATTTTATAAATTCTTTATACGCTGAGGGTGCTGATGTGAATCAGGATTCACTCGAAGTGGATGGAAATATGAAACATGTGGCATATGGTTGCATAGCATAACGCGGCGATCTATAAGAGAATCTTGTGGTCATCTTTTTTATTTAACAAAATTTTTTATTCTTACATATATATATATATAGCTCTTTTTATACTATTGTTGAGGAGGTTTCTTAGATTCTTTTGTGGAGTAGGTGGATGCTCAAGTGTGAAAGCAAAGAGATTATTCTTTTAAATTATTTTTACTACTTTAATATTCTTTCCGTACTATCAAAATAAATATTAAACATGTGATAGCCAAAAAATATATAATTAAACAACAATTAAAACTAATCGTTGATCACTTACCTTCTTTTTTTATTAGTTTTTTTGTTTTTTATTGGTAACTTTTCTTACTATTGTCGCTTACCTCTTTTTTTACTAACTTTTGAATTTATTTCTTAAACTTCTCGTGAATTACAATAATTTTTTACGTCTAATTTTAATATATTAATTATTATAGAACATTATAAATTTTTTATCAAGATTTTTATTTTAATTCATTCTTTTGATTTTTGGGGCGGATATTCGAGACCTGCGGGCTTCGAGCATATACCCCATCCCACAGCCCCACGAAAAAGCGCTTGGACGGTCTACATCTGATACATATCGATTTCTTTCATTTAGATATCTTATCTCATCAATAGATAGAAAAAGTAAAATTTCTTAAAATCGGAGTCCCGTTTGAGATTTCCCGCGGGGACCCCACAGCGGGCAGGGATATTGCCATCCATATACTAAATAGAGACCTAAGAAGAGTCTACTAGAGCGATCGACGAGGCCTGAGCAAGATTGATGCATCAAGCTATTGAACGAAGACCTAAGAAGGGTTGACGCCGAATGTCGGGTGGGGCTTCACATGCACGATCACAAGCTCAAATGGAGCATCCACGAGGCCCCCTGCGATGCGCAGAAGAAGCAGCGTAGGGTCCACTCCAGTGCATGGAAGCTATGGTCGGAGCAACAACAAATGAGATGAACATAAAGGGGGCAATCGTCAGGAAAAAAATGTCATTTTTTTTGGGAGATGACCTCATCGTCAAATGATAAGGCGTGAAGGAGTAGCTGAAGGAGCGACCTCGTCGTTAAAGGCGACCTCATTGTGAGAGCAACCGAAGAAGTGACCTCGTCGTTGATGAAACAACACGTGATCCCTTAGGGCTCGTTTGGTTGCGGGTTAGCACCTGGATTAACGACGTAATCTTTGGAATACAACCAAACATGCGATCGATTAAGAATAGTGGGAGACAGCGTGTGCACAGGTCACGATGTATGTTTAATCTTGTCGGCACGTTATTTTTTTGGGTTATTGTATTCGTCAATTTCGACATAATAGAGATAATCCATCGACGGCACGACCGTCATTTCACTATTACAAAAATTACACAAAAAAGTGAAAAGCCAACCCGACGGCCAATCCTTTGCTTCCTCCCCATTTTCTGCGAAACTAGGGCACATGTTTTCGATCTGCACCGGCGCAATTTTGGTTGGACGACAAGGTATTGCTACTTTCTTTTTTTATAGTAACCACAACTGAAGTTGCTTTCACCTAGATTTCATGAATTTTCCCTAGTTCATACTCATTGTGATGTTCGTTCGCCAGATCTCCAAGCACATCTCTCACTACCGGCGCTGACCTCATTCACCATTGTTACATTGCTCTCGTAAACAGGTTTGCCTCTCTCCGTCACTCTCTTTGTCAATCCCCCTCTTCCTCTATCCCTCTCCTCGAGTCCTAATGCAGGTTCTCACCGCCTCCCTCCTTGTCCACTCGCTATAGGGGACGAAGCACATCAGCCGAAGATAACACGCCAAGGTACTTCTATTGCTTATTCATCATAACCCATCCATTCGTTATATTATTCTTGTATTACTGATTGTAAAGAACATACGTACTGTTGCAACTTTAACCAAATCTTCTATCACGAGCCAATTGTTTGCATCCTAATTTACTTACAAATGACTTGCTCTCATCTTATATGCAAACTTGACTGTGTTCCATATTTATGCCATCAAGAACGCGTATAAATTTGTCTCCCTCAGCTACAAACAATGACCCAAGTATATTTGGTATGTCGGATTTCATGTTTGACAGTCCATCATCAGCTGTTGCATCCGAAGACCCCTTTAGTGGTGTTACCCCTTCAGACTCGTCTATAAAAAGAGCTCGAACCAACGCACATAATGTTAAGAGACGAAAATCTAAGAGAGGCACTTCTGAAGCTATAGAAATTATGTACGAGATAATACAGCAGGGTAAAAAAATATTATTACTACTTGATGAGGTTGTGCAACGTGACAAGGAAACCAATGCATATTCTAGGAATGAATGTTGGGCAAAACTGAGAGAGAAAGTATCCCATCTGTCCGTGGAAATGAAGTTGGCCATGATGGAATGCTTCAAAGACGAGAGTAATTGCTGGGTTTTTATGACTTGTGATGATGACATGATGAAACCATGGTTGTTGGAGCAGTTGGATGAATATCGAAGAAAGCGTGCATTTAAAGGCCAATCAACTAGCTACAGTAGCAATCCTAATTTCACCATTGCATCCTCTCACTCACCACCAAGTGCCAGTCTGAGACCATCCACCTCACCTATTCCAACCACGGCATTCGGTTCAATGTTTGCTCCATCTACCATTTTCAGTGCTGCATTTTCAACATCTTCATTGCTTCCATGTACTAGATCTGCCACAACATTCTCCGTGCAAAGTTCTTTTGTTCCACGTGTGTTCGACACTCAACAAGTGGCCACAAGGTCAAGTGTTGTCTCAGGAACAAGTGCAACTACTGGCATGTCATTCTCGATCCGGTCATCACCGAGTGGTGCCTCCACTTCTGCAGCAGATGATTCGGAGTGACTTATATAAATGATGCAGCTACTCACTTCGTTTTGGCCTCACCGTAGTTACTACTAATTATGACACAATTTGCAACTCCTTTTGGTAGTACAACAGAGCTGGCCTCACCGTATCTATTATCTTAGTTGTGACTTACATTTTGGAACAATCTTGACTTAACTTCTTTGAATGAGTAGTTTTCACAATATGTATTATGAATGCTTGTATTTTGAATGTGTTGGTTGAATGCAAAACTCGTTTCCAAGTGCTTCATATTCTATCGACCATGAAATGTTTTGCATAATTTTCTTTCTATCTGATGGTGAATGTTGTCAATGTTTCTTTTAAGTTTATGTGTCATCTTCCATGCCCCTATGATAGTTGATAGCTCTGAGTACTTTTTATGCGTAGATGAATAGACGTATGCTTATACAACTATTGGTCGACGAAGAGAGATTCCATGAGGATGTTATCAGAATAATAATGGCTAGTGGCATAATTGAAATTGGATTTGGGGACGCCATTCTGAGGGTTCCATGCCGAACGCGTCCATTCACGGGCCATCATCTCATTTTGGACATTTTAAAAGGTCACCCACAACAATCTTATGACCTATTTAGAATGTCGCCTACAATGTTTTTGAAATTGGAAGAGTTACTCACATCCAGGGGGCTCATTCACAGTACACAACATGTGAGTTCATGCGAACAGTTAGCTTTCTTCTTGTACTGTGTAGGACATAACATGACCAATAGAGACTTAGCTGAGAAATTCTAACATTCTGGTGAAACTCTTTCTCGTCATTTTAATCAAGTGCTTCGAGCTATATGTTCTCTCACTCAAGAGTTCATAATCCTGCCTAGTGGTCAAACAGAGGTGCACTCACGTATTCGAGACAACGGTAAATTCTTTCCATTTTTTGTGGTAGGTAAACCAGTGTACACCAGTGGATCAATTTTGTATACTTTGTTGTTTTCAATTATTTTAATACCCATGACACTTTGCTTATTTTTTAGAATGCACTTGGAGCAATTGATGGAACTCATATTCCTGCATTGGTGAGAAAGGATGATCAACCAAGATATAGGAATCACAAGGGAGGAATTTCTCAAAATGTTATGGCAGTAACATCATTCGATCATTCTTTCCTATATGTATGCACCGGATGGGAGAGATCCACCACGGACATGAGGGTTCTACGTTGGTGTATTGAGAATGATAGTTTCGTGGTCCCAGAAGGTATGTGCATTGGTTGTGGCAGCACAATGCTAAAGTTTAGTCGCCATTACAACGTTTCTAGTATATGGTACTTGTATTGAAATATTTTTTACTTACTTGACTAATAGGTAAATTTTATCTCGTCGATTCCGGTAATGCTAATAGTGAGAAATTTCTCGCCCCGCATCGCGGCATTAAGTATCATTTGTCATAATTCAACAATGCTCAAAGGCAATATGAAAATCCTAAGGAGTTGTATAATCATAGGCATGCACAACTTCAAAATTGTGTTGAAAAGTCCTTTGGTATACTGAAGTCACATTTCAACATTCTGCGCAGCACAATGCACTACCCTATAGGAACCCAAGAACGCATTGTGCAAACATGTTGTGTTTTGCATAATTTCATTTTGCGTTATCAAGGGATGAGTACTTCAATAGGCCGAGACTCGAACCCGATGACAACAACAATGTGAATCAAGCATTTGGAAATGTGAACATTGGGACCGAGGAAAGTCGTCGAGGAGAAATGCTCCGCAGTAACATTACTATTCAATTATGGAACGCTCATCGAAATCGTCGAGGTATAATGCATGTCCTTACGTTTGATTCTGTAGGTTAATGACTTCATCTCAACTTTATAATGATTGTTTTGTAGGACATATGGAGATGACTGAAGAAGTACAAGAGTGATTATGGTACTTCATTTCTGCATGTACTCAACCCAACTAGAGCTCTCAATGTATTCTACTTCATCTCTGGGTCATTATGGTTATTCGTTCCTGCATCTAGTCAACCCAATTCTCTTTAGATATCATAATTTCATAAAAGTTCATGATTTCTACTAAATATTTTTTGTTTCGTTTTGTAGGGAATGTGCATTTGCCTGAAGAAGTGGATGCATTTGATGTGGCCAAGAAGACATTAAATTAGTTTAGTTGAATATTACTTTGGCTACTCTTACTATGGATAACATGTCACTTGTGATTACCAATTATTAACACATTTACTTACATAGTCATGTCTTGTATTAGACCGTCTTGATATAAGCATTCAACATTCATCGAACTATCTGTAATAATAAGTTAGAAACTATTGTGGTTACGTTCAACTTAGGTTATATTCAATGGATGGTAGATTTTGTTATTGTGACTCTTTGATCTTATTCTTATGCATCAACTATGTTTAAGTGGAAAGAAGATATCTTGATTACCGAATTGCATATGCTCTTATTTATGAACCAAGATAACACAATTTCACTTGCATGCTTCCATGCTTCCAGGCCCAGCACAAGTGGAATAGTAAAATTGTGTTGTGCGACTTTTGTTTAATATAAAGGTCCACATGATATGTTATACACACACCTGCTTGCGGTTATAAATATTAGCATGACTATTGATTGGTGATCATGTCAATCATACGAGACTTAATTCATTAGTCAAGGCACAAGGTTATCTTTCTGTTGTCTTAAGTTGCATTCTTATTGAAGAAGCATCGTGTAGAAGAGAAGAAACCTTTCATGATTTCAAATAATGTCCAAAGAGGGACTTCTGTAGTACAATTTCTGTTAAGTAATGAACTTTACAAGGTATCATACAAATGATAACTCTAATGGACATAATTGCACATATTTGCACTGCGCACTAATCACTATCGAAGCAAATGTTGAGGATACGTTGGGTTACAAAGATACTCGGTAAGATGTATACGTTATAAAAATAACAATAGGCACCTGGGTTACAACACTCTTGCTATTGCTGAATTCAAAAGTGTATATGTATGTCTTCAATTGTTATCACATTGGATCACAAGTACATCAACATCGCATAAATACAACCCAAAGGTATTCCAACTACAACACTTGCTATCTCATTACATAAACTTAGTTAGAATACAACCCAATGAACACCCGACGAGGAAGTATATCAATTTCTCTCGCTTTAGACACTTGATATGTTCTTCTGCTCCATCCAACTTTTGTATTAATCCTGCTATAACCATGGCTCCACGACTTTCCATTGGAGGATTATACCAACGGAAGAAGCCACAAGCACCCTCTGGGATTTTTTTCTACACGAAGAGAGCATACAATGATAAGATTAGGAAGCTGGATTAAGCATACAATTATGAAATAAGAAAGCTATTTCATTTCAATCCACCGAATAAAAATGTCTTCAATACCGACATCAAAATGTGGGCAGCTCCAAAATCGCCTCCTAGGATTATTGATCGTCCATGATGTCTTCAGTGTACACATGTCTTGGCAATAACATGAAGGGGTGTCCATCTTCATCTCCTGAATTTAGGGTACCAGGTGGGCGATGGATTTTGGATTCAGCGACATATTACAAAGCAACACTGGGAAGACGTACATTAGAAAAATAGCACCATTGACGGAATATAAAGAAGCTTCTCCGTGAAGCAGAACATTAAAAAAAATTGAACACGTAAATTGAATATGAGGATTATGCCAAAAACCAAAGTATGACATAATGTTGCAAATAGGAACTATCGAATGAAATACAAGATTTCTCCGAGCCTTCATTTTTCAATGTCATAACTAGTATCAACTATGAAATGTATACAAGAGAAACTCACCATTGATAGTCAGTTAACTTATGAAGAACGACTTCGCGTGCTGAGAAGGGGAACAAGTTTTCAAACTCAAAGGTGAAGATATGCAAAGGATATCGGTGGTAGGAGGAAGTTTTACTAAATTTACGAGGAAGATAGAGATCGACAGGGAATCGATGAACTTATGAACCATGCAACTTACGGTGAAGACGGCCGGAGGATATCGTCGTTACGAGGAGGTGAACTTGATCCAGTGAAGTCGACAAACTAGGGCAAAATATTGTCCATCGAAAAGAGGCAAGTCTTCATTTTAATCGGAAGAGACGAGGGTGAAGTTGTCATGACCCTGATTTAACCCGCGAGTTAAACTAGAGGTCACGACTCTTTACGGATGATCAAATAAAATTATGAAGAAATGCGAAAACGTGATGTAATTTACTCTTCTTTTATAATATAAGAGTAAAAGTATATCATTAAATAAACTACACAATATGTGATCATTTTCAGAACAAACTGATACACCTTAAGTCGTACATTTAACAAAATGACTTTATTTTCAATACAACTTATTTTGACATAAGTAATAAACATGACTAGCGCTCTCAACATCTTAATAGAAAGGTACGAGAGACATAAATCATCTCATCATACCACCAAATATATTATAGAATCCTTTTACGACTATCACCTCGAACGATCCCCAACGAGCTATATGTATATGAAAAATATTAGAAACAACATTATGAGCAAAAATAGCTCAGTAAGTTGATAACTCATAAGCTATGCGTTACCATCTAATAAATTCGGAAGGATATGCAAAGATATGAAGTAATTATAATATACAATTTTCTAATCAAAATCATCACACTCCAATTGCATCAATATTACTCAAATCATATCAAACAGATGTATGCAAATGCAACACTCTCATATGAATGCACGGATCACCAACTGGCCAGTGGTCGGTAGGTGGATTCTAGAGGTGGCTCCCATCGTGATCGGCGATGTAGCACTTAGCTCCATTCTACCTCATCCCTTTCGGGGAACATATCATATAGCGATAGGTGGATTCTAGATGTGGCTCCCATCGTGATCAGTGATGTAGCACTTAACTCCATTCTATCTCATCCCTTTCGGAGAACACATATCGATAGGTGAATTCTAGAGGCCCCTACGGATTCTAAAGGTGGCCCCCATCACGACTACTCATAATGTGGCACTTAACTCCGCATGGCACTTAGCTCCAGCCTATCTCATCCCATTATTGGAGAACAAAATGATGGTTTGAACTCTAGAGGTGGCTCCCATCATGATCAGCGATGTAGCACTTAACTCCAACCATCATACATGCAATGCAGACACATGCAGATGCATGATTCATCATATAACAATTATCTCAAATATCAGAAGATGAATAATATCAAATATCATTTCAAACGAAACAAAATTGTGCTTCTCGTAATCCTTTCATATCATATCACATATGCTTTTCAAATGTGCAACCATACAATCATTCATATATACTTTTCATAATTGCATTTCTCAAAGTCAATTCATAATATATCCAAAACATATCCAATGCATATAATAGTCGATGTCACACCGAATTCAAAAGAGGTGAAAACATAGAGTAGGAGAAATCAACTTACCTTATAAACTGCTAATCAAAAGGTTTTCTTCTTCTTTTGTTTCTTACGTTTCTTCCCTAATCCTATGACAATAATATATGACCATATTATCATTATGATTTGATCACCACATATGAACATATAATTACAAAGGTTCTATGTCATTCTCACTTATCTTGATATCATGACAAATGTCATAACTATAACATGTAAAATTTACACATATGTATGAATCTTATGTAACTAATTTAAGGAGATAAGTCAAAATATTTCAAGAGCGCCTAATTGATATCTTGTGTACGACTTAAGGAGTAATCTTTAACTCATAAATTAGACATTTAAAACTCAAAGTATTACTTTTACTTGAAAATATGCATTATCACCTTCTCAGCGTATTTGACACATGTTGGATGCTAAATTGTTTTCTTTACACTAATTTATTACATTTCTTGTAAATATTAAATGCTACACAATTAATTTCACTTCTAAAATTCGGATAGGTTAAGAGGTGCAATTTGTAACGTATTATTAATTTTTCCTTTACCAAACTATTGGCAAAAGAAAACTAAATTTTTTTCCTATCATTTTCACAATTTCACTAGTTCTATATTAATTATGGTACAACTTCCAAACTCAATTCCGTAGCTACCGAAAACAACAAAACATGTGTCCACAATATTTATCATATCTCCTGCCAATCCTTATTGTCTATGATTTAGCTCCTCTGAATTCTAGCTTTCTAATGATTTGTTCCATATAAGTTTCATTATTTTTAGATGACTAAAAGATGATTAATTAATAAGATTAATATCTAGCTAATCAAAACATCAATCAGAACATTGAATTAATGTCGTAGCTACACTTATGATATTTTTGTTTACAATTTTGACCCTCGCAGTAGCTTAATTCTATGCTTAAACAACTTAAACATTTTCCATAAATTTAGAGCATTATATAACTATAAAAGAAATAAAAGTAAGGTGCGATTCATCATGTATACCTTTCCTTCATAATCTCTGCTTTCTCTCCAAAGTTTCCACAGATTCTTTTCCTTTTTCTTTTCTTTTCATTCATCTAACTCTGTTTCCTTCCTCTTTATTGCTGTGTCTTTCCTTCCTTTCTGTGGTTCGATTTTCACTTAACCTTCTTTTTTTTTTCTTTCCTATTTTTCCTCTTGGCCGACCATAAGGAGGTAAAACCTTCTTTTATTTATTTATTTATTTTCTCCTTCAGCCATGCATGGTAAGTCGGTATCCTCTTCTATTTATTTCTGTGTGATTTTGTGGCAGCCCCTTATTTAGTTTGTATTAGCTTGAGACGAGTTGTCATGCTACTTGATTGTTTCTATTTTTTTCTCTCTCTTTTTTCCCTTTCTTTAAGGTAAGTCGGTATATCCAATGTACTTAACTAAATTAGGTGATTAATTATATTGATTAATAATACTTACCATAGATGAAAACAAAACGAATGTTATTTTGAGCATTAGACACCTACGCCACTAGTATAATTGGAAGATTATTAGCTTAAATGTTATTATGAGATTATTCGAATTTATTGTACAATGATATTTGAATAGGCTTAATCTCACATAAATTACTTTTGCTGTATAGATGATTGGTGGACAAAATTAAGGTGGCCACTTCAAATAATTTCCATATACCCATAACATGAAGACAAGGGTAGCAGAACATACATACATACATATATATATATATATATATATATATATATATATATATATATAATGTGTTTATAGCTTGGTATAAATATACACATATACATGGCCAATAATTCGTTAGCCTAATTAACAATTGAACAAGTTAATTTTTAGCTCCATATCAGTCCACAATACTAATCGAAATTTATGACATAATACTTTGTTGAATTTCTCATCGAAAGTCATTAGTAATTTACCTACCTTATGATAAATAAAAAAATATCATTAAACTGGATTAGTTAAACAAACATTTGGTTTAGGATATTACAGAAGTCGTCATTTTAGACAAATATTCCACCTTTACATCCAAACATGATGATGATTAAGACTACCAACATTGGAAGATGTCAACCAAATAGCAGATGAAATAAGGCTGCCTCACTTTAGGATGACCTTCCAATCGTCAGATTAAAATCACGTAATCCATTATCCTTATTCCTCAACCAAACGGGGCTTTAATGTCACAATAGCCTAAGGAGCCGAATGAGAGAGAAAAATGGAATGTATGAAGCACAAGCATGAGAAATAATGAATGTACGATTACTCGATTAAAAGAATGTGTCAATTGATCAAAATCGCACGATGAAAATGATCGCTCATCTGGTTAGAGGACCTCTTTACCCTTTTTATACTCTCATAATTCATTCAAGCATTCACTAAAATCACTTTTTAAATTTTTATTATTCATGTATGTTCCCTTCAAATATATTTGAAATTAATTTGTTAACTCAATTGTTGATCAATAATCCAAAAGTGCAATTCTATTACCTGGAATCCTATCTAATGGTGGTTGCCTGGGAAGTTGGTTGGGTCTGTCGGAAAGTGGGAAGGGTAGCTCCGAGGGGCGGAAATATTCTCTGCAGGATTTTGTTGACAAGACAAAACCAAGAGATGTGTGGAAATGAAGGCAAAAGATTCTACCACCTAGACGAGAGAGAGAGAGAGACACACTGTACTCTGAGAGAGAGAGAGAGACATTGTCCTCTGTATGTGTGTGTGTGAGAGAGAACGCGCTAAAAAAAGGGCAACCGTTCACCGTCGAGATCGAGGAAGAGGAGAGAGAACTAAAAAGGACAACCGTTCACAGTCGTCAATGGATTCCATGAATCAGAGTATCTTCTCGCTTTGCATACCCCTCTTACCCCATTGAAAATATTTACTATTATGAAAACCTATTAGCTCACGACAAGTTTAAGATTATGTAAAAAAATGATAAAATGATGCCCCGTTATTCTTACTGGGTTAGATATAAAATTTATTATTATTTTAGCTGATTTTTTAAAATTACAAAATAAATTATTATCCTTTTCAGAAGGAAAGTTATTAATATTTAATTTCACATAATTTTATATTTTCAGATTTTAATATCAAGGATTATATATTTTTATTTAATAATTTTATGTCGGCTGATAATTTTATGTCGGTATTAACTAAACCTCTGTTTGACATTATTAGCGGTTTGACGAGCGAATAATATTTTGATAGCGAATAACAGTTTAACTAACGGATAGCAGTTGATAATTAGCGATTAATTATTCATTTAAGATATTAATAAATAAACGTTTGATAAACTTAGCGATAAAATTAGTAAAATAAATATAAAATAATATAATTAATATATAATAAATTATTCAATTCAATCGTTATACAAAATTTATTAAAATTTAATAAATAATTAATTAACAACTTTATGTATTAACTAATTAAGCACTTGTGAATGAAATTAACTAATTAGCGAATAACAGTTTTACTCTTTATTTTTTTCAATGAATTAACTAATTAAGCACTTGTGAATGAAATTGTAGTCCTATCATGTAAGACGCAACAATCGAAAATGCGTTCCTTGTGATTCCACTGATAAGAAATTTGGAATATGGATGTGCGAATCCAAGGCGTCACAACATAAACGAGTGAATGATTAAAAAGATGACCAAAGAAACTCTTATTTCATTCTTATCACACAAAACGAAAAAATAAAATAGTTCAATGCGAGTTCGATGAATGAATCATATATTGTGAAGACTCGAAGGAATCCAATCCAAAAAATCTGTACGGAAGAAAACATAAATTGCATATTGAGCTTATGAAATGTTCATACTCATAATCTTTTGCATCACATATACAACATGTTGTCGAATTGCTATAAATAAATTACCTCTTATGATATATAACGTTGTAATTAATAAAATTTCAAAGAAAAGAAATATATTATTCACTAACAAAAAGAAATTAGGGTGGAATAATGAATAGCTCAAATCTCGAATTCGTTTTCAGAGAAATTTCTATTAGAAACCTCACTCTTTGACACATTCATTGAACGTTTTCATTCCTTATAGTGAAACGTACAACTCGAAATTAATACCTGACTAATTATCTCGGATAATGAATCAAATTTGTAACATTATTATATTTTTTATGTTATTAATAGAATTTTGTATTCATATCTAATAAAATGAAATGATAATAATAATTTTGGAGTGACAATAATGTCACACATAACTAAAATCTAAAGTTCCGTTTAGGGTTTCCAAATCTTGGAGCTTCCTTTTTTCCCGTTTTGGTTCGTTCAAATGTGTATGCAGTTCTAATTTAAGGCTGATGGAATCCGAAACTGGGATGCCTCAAACAATTCGAATCCAACGCAGTCATGGGATACCGATTCAGATAGATAAATAGAGAGAGAGAGAGAATGCATGCATGCATACATATTCCCATTTCGCGATCACCATAATTCCTTTGGCCTTGTGATACACGGAATCCGTAATTATATATGTAATTAAATTAAGTACGAAATTGATTGCCACTTGGTGATTTCAAAAGGACATTTTCCACATTTGCTTTGAAGGTCATTTAGAGGACCAATTTTTCTAAGTCTCCAGAGAAGAAAAAAAAAAGAAAATCCGCCTTTTTTTTACCTGTCAATATCACAAAGTATTAACACATAATTATTCGAATATTCAGATGAGGTCGAGAGCGAAAAAATAAACTGTAATCAAATTAATAATTTTTAAAAAAAGAAGGAAGAAAAGAAAAACTAAACGTTGCCGACACAAATCTGTTCTTTTTGGTGTTTTTACGTTGGGGTCAAGTTAAGGGATCTCTTCTTGTTGCAGTTGGAATCAAATCCTTTCACCAACGACCAAATATTGTGCCGTGTGCCGTCCTCCATTGAGAATCTAACATAGAGAGAGAGAGAGAGGGAGAGAGAGATGCTGGTGGTGGTTCACGTACGACACACGCATGACAACGAGACAAGTACTGCATGCATACATATCTCAATCTTGGGAATATTTTTCTCTCACCAGTCGTCATGGATCATAATATATATGAACATTCACACTTCTAAAATGTTCTTCCAAATACATGACTACTTTCTTCTTCCAAAAATTAGCTTCTTCACTAATTGTACGCTGATAATTTTCTTGAAAGCATAAAGAAAAATAATTAGTTATCACAAGTCAAAGATCCAATGACATGCACCACTTTTCCTTAATTTTCGATCTTTAGGAGCTTTTGAGAGCTTGCATTTCACATTCATGAAGTGCATGTGTCGTCTAAAGTAAGCTGTCTCGAACACTTCACCATACAAAGGGATAGGTGTGATAAGATAGAATAGTTTTAGTTTTTAATCCCATTTTGATTCATACGTCGTAGATTGTTCCATGGTGCATGAAGACCTAACTAATTCCCCACCATCACTTTGTACCAGACCAATTCAAGAAAGAAGGATTGAACATTTGGGAGGGATGGAGAGACTGGTTGCTGCTACGTTAGTGTGTATATATATATATATACATATATAGAGAGAGAGAACACTTCCTTTCATACAAATTTATCGGTGTCAAAGTATAATGTGATTAGGATTTAGCTAATTCAGTATATTGAAATGATAAATACTAGTCGAATTAATATTTTAGAATTTGAACAGGAATAACTTATACGCACAAATAATTTCAAGATTCTTCTTAATGGGTTGCCCCGCGTAAACCCTCTTCCAAACAAAAGAAGAAAGATTCCATGGGCTGCGAACTAATTGATGTGATAGAAAAGTTTGGATTGGTGTTTGGATGAAAACGTGTAATGATGGAGATTTAAAAAGTTGATGTGATGGATAAGTTTTAGTGGATGTTTGGATAAAAAGTAAGAACTAAAAATATAATTTATTATTTTATGAGGTATAAAATTATAGTAAATAAGAATATATTATTAATATTATAATTTACGTAAATTATTATATTATTAATATTATTTTTATTTATTTTGATTAAACATTTTAAATATTATTAATATTACAATTTACGTATATTTTAAAATCCAAATATAATTTATTTTTTAAAAAATAATTGAATAGTTTAATTAATAAAATATTTATTAATTATTAGAAATAATTATTTTATAGTTTTTAATTAATAATAATAAATTATTTTATAATATCTTTAATAATGTATTAATATATTATAAATTATATATACATACAAACTAAAATAATTAAAAAAATAGATGAAATTTTTTTAAAAAAGATTGCGTCTCGAGAACAAAAAAAAAGCAAATGTTCGATAAGAACATTTCGACGAGTTTTGTCGAGGTCACGTGACGGAAATATTTTTTGTTCCCGTCACGTAACCTATTTGAGAACATTTCACGATGTTCCGCGAAATCAAACACACCCATGGGAAATAGAAATTATCAAATTCAAATATATGAAATTATACTTTTTGGTGGACCCCAAGTCAAAACCTTGCTCCGTGATTCGCTCTTGAGGTGGGTCCCGTAGTTATCCTCCAATTGCTCTTTCCTTCTCGAAGGGGCAGCTCTCCTTTGCATCCTTGCTCTGGGTCCTGTATTTTTCACATTGATCTGATCAGTCTTGAACTCTTAAAATTCTCTATGTTTTATTCTTTTTCTATTTAAAACTCTCCTTTATTTAATTTAGAACTTAATGAGCATGTCCCTCTTTTTTTTATTCATTAGATAAAAATTTATGAATCAAATAAAGTTCTTAAATGAAAATAAATAAAATATGATTCATAAATTTCTAATCTAATAAATAAAAATATAAAGAATACGATGTCTCTCTTTTAAAGAGAGGACACCTTCATTTTTTCCGTTAACAATTTATGATAACCTAAGCATTATTCCCTTCTTTGAGGACTAGTTACATAAAATTGTTTTACGAAGAATCATGGGCTTAAATCGACCATTTCGTTGTTGGTAATCTCACGTATGTTGCATTGCTTCGGAGAAAGCTTATTAATCACATGCGCCCAATAAGTTAAAACTTAATATGCGAGAAAAAAAAGTTTCACAAAAAATATATGCAGGATAAAGGATTTTTTAATATAAAAAGAAATTTAATTTAGGGATTAAAAATTGTATAGTACCATCGATCTATAAATTCATGATAGTTTTAAACTTTAATAAAAAGTTTGTCAATGATTATTGTCTATTTATAAATCAAAAATCGATTCACGTGTGTATTTAATTTACGTGGCCTGCATATATTCAAGGGAGATATAATCTTCAACAATAATTATTACTTCTTTATGATCAATTAACTCATCAAAGTTTCAAATTAACAAACACATTTAAATGAAAGCACTTAATCTCTCGTAATCTAAATTAATTTATTTAAATTGTTAATGAAAAATGGTTAAGAAATAAACAAACGAATTGGGCTACTGAAATTCTGAATCGAAAAAACCAAATTAAAAAACGTTTTATTGTGCCTTTTTTTGTTTTCATCAATTGAAATAAAACTAATTGATGGACACAGTTTTGCCTTAATCATCACACGACGAATCTTATGGGAAAAAACATAACAAATGGCTTTGAGTTGTTTAAATTTACTTGTAAGTATTTGATGGTGAGAAAGCATTGATTTGCGCAAAATATTAGGAAATAATACGTATAAAAAAGATTAATGACATTGGTCGGTAGATTTCTCAACATTCACTAAAAAAAGCATTGGATGAATTAATCGTTGCTCACGTTTGAGATAAGGCTCAGAGGTGCAACGATATGTCCAAAACTGAAGAGATATCCATCATCTTATCAACTCGTAAAACAGAGTTACAGTTTGCACTTTGCAGTAACATCCATTACAAATGGATGGATGTCGCAGTAGACATGGAACGATGATATGGCAATGAAAAATCGACTCATCCCTCATGATTTATTTAGGTAGAGCAATTTCGACCACAAGAATCATCCCTGCTAATAGATAAAACGAAGAGGAAATGCACTAAAAACTTGAACATGGGGAGTTGCAGGCAGAGGGGAGAGGACCTTGTGCGAGAAGAATGTTAGCTAGGGAAATAATGGCTGGTAAGTAAGTCCAGTTTCCTCTGGAAATCTCAGCATCACGTTAAGATTCTGCAGGGCTTGACCAGAAGCTCCTTATTATCAATCTGAAAAGGAGTATGTTACGTGCCCATCATGAGTTTGTTGATAAAAGGCCACACCAGCACAACTGGCGACCATTGAACAACCCCTCCAAAATAAAAAAGAAAAAAATAAAACACTGAGAGAGATAGAGGGGATTACTTACAACAGAGACTATTATAGCTCTCCCTGGAATGCGGTCTTGGAAGACCTTCATAAAACAGTAATTTGATCCGCGGGTATAACGGGTGTGGGGAATGGCGCCTTTCTCCAAAACTTTTACGGAAAAACTCACCCTCAAAGCAAACTTTCTGAACATTGGAATGGACAAGTAAAAACTGGGAGATGAAATACTGTAACGATCCATTCTTTACAAGCACCACCTTTGAACAAAAGGGGACTCTCAACTGTACAAGGTCTACTAATATAGCTCTCGTGCCCTAATCAGTAAACAAGAACTTCTCAAGATTTTCTCAACTACAACACGTATTCATTCAGACTTTATGATGTTCCATTATATTTAAAATAATGATCCATGCAGTCTGTTGACAGGGAAAAAAATGCAGAACATTAAGTCTAGCCATACATATGCAATAGACAGAACTTAATTTCATTTTCTTCCAACAATAGACAATTTTTATACATATAATATTTTTTAAAGGAACCTTTTGCACTGTATCATGTGACTTACTATTTAAGTTATTGTAGGTCAAAGCAGAATAGGGAAATCTTAGAGGATAAAACTTATATACTGCATAAGATGTCTTCAATTGTTGGTACAAACGATCGACAGTAACACCAGGTGCCATTACCACATACATGGTTGATTCCATCACACGGCTCTACAAATTCAAATTCGATCGTAAGCAAGCTTGCAATCAAGAACCAGAAAGAAATTGCGACTCGTCAAATAAAAATTTTAGAAGCAACTTACCATGGGCATCAAATGAGGGGTGAACTGACCGTAATTTTAGAGTTTGCAGCCTCCGAGAGACCTTGCTCAATCTCTGGAACTGACATTAACTTAACTGTAACGCTGACCAGAAAAAAAAAAAAACATCACAGAATCTCAAAGACTAATTCAATGAATAAAAGAAGTTTAGAAGCTGGATCAGGTTTACCCTAGGAGGCCAAATGACGGTGCTTAGTGATTCCATAGGGATGCATGCCTTCAGCTATTTCAGTATAAAGGCTGACCTCTTTTGCTCCACGACCTAAAGATTTAATGTTAAAATCAAGACATGTCATAATGATCACAGAAGTATGTATGAAACAGAACAGATCCTAACCTGCTCCACTTACACCAGACTTTGAATCAATAATGATATTTCTTGTTTCTATTAGACCAGCCTGCACTATTAACAGGAGTCAACAAGATCATTACAACTAACATGAATCTCTTCTTTTTTTTTTTTTTTTGAGAGAGAGAGAGAATCTAACATGAATCTCAGTAGTATCATAAAGTCAAAAGGAGAAGTATTTCAAGAATGTTTACTGAATCATGAAATGACTAATTACAATTGTTCTAGAACAAACCTTTAATAATGGAATGAGCAGAAGCTGGACAGATGTTGGATAACAGCCAGGATTGGCAACTAGTCGTGCAGCCTTAATTTTCTCTCTGTAAACTTCTGTAAGACCATATACAGCTTCTTTCTGGAAGTAGAAATCAGACAAGGATACAACAACAACAACAACAAAGCCTTATCCCACTAAGTAGAAATCAGACAAGGATATGAAAACTAATTTAAAGTTCCTAGTTATAATAGCAACAGGAATACTGTGTAATTTGCCAAGACAAAGAAGCACTATTTTACTCAATACCAAGTGGCAATAAACAACATAATAGAGTAGCCCACTAACATATAAATGAGCCATAAGAATCAAATGACATCATACACATTTTCTGTAATTATTACTTTCTACTTTACAAGAATGTCAATATACTTCCAACCCTATAGCCAGACTCGAAACAGGAAAACCGCCCACCAATTCACATATAAAGAATACCTGGAGAGAAATCCAGATCAACACGTAGTCAACTACTTGAACATTACCAAAAAAGTATCTTATGACATAATCAATCTGACTATTTCCTAAAGTTCAAAGTAAAAATACATAACGCCGTGAAGAATATGCTATCACTACGAGAGACCAGTAAAGGATCTAGCTCATACGAGACAGTAACATGTGATCGAATATAGTCAGAGGTCACAACTATGAATGACAGCAAGCGCAATCAAAATGGTAAGAACATGCAAGGCTTCAAGATGTCCAACACGAAGAGAGTAACTAAGAATGAAAAGGCCCATGCAAGGGAATTTAGTTGGCATGACACAAAAGAGGTACCTGCAGTTCGGGTGCTTTACGAGGCACATCATACCATTCCTCATACTCATTGATGTTATATAGTTGAATATCCTAGAAGGGTGTGATGCTTATTACAAAATCTTACAGCCAGAAATCCAGAATTATATACGCGTTTGGGAAATGAAGTTCGTGAAAAAATAAACAATGCAATAAAGCATACTGCTGAGAGATCAACAACTTCCAGATCTTTGGGAAGGCCCTTGATAATCTCCTGCTAGAAGAGTGAAAGTATCAGAACTAAATGGAAAGGGAGACATCTAAATATCATATATTATGTTCTCAATCTGCATTATGTTCTTCTCTGAAATGTAATATCTCATCTAAGAATATAATAAAAAAGAACCTGTGTTATTGCATGTGGCAAATGACAAAAAACAGGATCCACATTGAAAAATTTTGCATCTTGAATTGCAACAAGATGAGGCAAGTCCTAGAGAAGGTAACGGAAAACCAGTTAGCTTTTCACTTCTACAGCAGTAATCTATTTAGGTAGGGAGCATAATGACAAACATATCTAACTATTACTTCAGTGGCATAATTAAGTGTTTCTCGATGAAACCATCCATATTTCTCCACAATAAAATAAATCTGCTGAGAAACTCAAAATATTCCCACCAACTTTTGATCTGGTTAGTCATTTACAAACATCTTGAAGAACTAGATGTAAATTTCCCCTCACAAAAAAATGTAAAGTTCCACATTCACTAAATGAAGAAACATAATGAAACAATAACCGGATTTGTAATCGTTGAACTTCATAATCTGAAGATAAAAAACCATGTCAACCCCTCTCAAAAGAGAAAAAAATATGATAACACTTGAAATCAGAAACTATGAGAAAAATGGATAAGTCAAACATACCTGTGTAATTAAGTGAGGAAATACTGTTCCAAACGTCTGGCCAGCTTTTCTGTCAGCAGTTAATACTTAATAGTGTGATACCAAAGTGTGGATGGTTTGCTAGAAGCCAGACAATCTGTCAAACGACGATCAAAATGTAGCAGTGATAATCATCCTTGTTGGCAATGCCACACAACCGCATTGAATATCCACAATGTGATCACTAAATCAAAGACTAAAGTAGAATGATATAAGATTTAATTCAATGCCATCATGTAATATATGCAATGCGACAAGACCGCATTGGATGCCCAGAATGTGATCGTTAAATCAAAGACTAAGGTAGAATGATATAAAATTTAATTTAACACATCATGTAGTATATGCACTAAACAATGCCTCAAAGCAACCCAAAACAAACTCGTAGCTGCAGGAGTGCACTAAGAAAGTAGGGGAAAAGAGAAATCTCATGAGAGACACTAGACCTCGGCCCCTGTGTAACCACTCGCTCCAAGAATGCCAATGCGGACACATGCCTCAGATTTCTTTCCTTTTGTAGTTGCAAAATGCAATCTTTTCCTCAACTTGGCCACAGATGTTTTCACCCCCCACAAACGACACCCACATCTCCCAAAATTATTCCCTTTCAATTCAACCTGTCACAAAAAAGTTGATGAATAAGCTAAAAACATTATATCTGTCCTCACTTCAAGGAGAAAGAATGGTGAACTCACCCTCGGGAATAATCCAAGGTCCATAGAAACCAATTCCATTGCCACCAAACTCATCCTTCAAAACCAATTGGGGATTAGGAGAAGGCTCATGGTGTTGGGAAGAGGGAGCAGCAGCAGGAACAGGACCGAGTGTCAGGAAGGATTTTTGTCTAGGCTGCCTGGTTGTCCCATCAACATGAAATCCATACTATCAACCAATTCATATTTTTCTTCCATTACAAAATGAGATTATTATCCTTATACAAAAACTTAAAATAAAATACATTCAACATTTAGATCATTGATCACTATAGGTTCAATTTTTTCAGTTACAAAAAATTAAAAGTTCAAGGTTAAATCAAAACATAAATGGATATACAACTTGTTCTCAAAAAAGGATATACAACTTTCACTAATGAAATTTAAATTCGAGATATCTTGATTTACAAGTGTACTTTTGCATTTCACATCTTATTCAAATATGAAAATATATGCAGTTGTGGATTTAATGTAAAATACAATAAACAGTTGATGAGATGGAACTAGTTACAATACAAGTTTCGCACTTCATTATTTCATCCAAAAAATCTATGCTACATGTTTAGAATGTATATTATGTTAAAATGTTCAATGGCTTGTGTTTCCACTATGTTACATATGATGCCTACATTAAGATTAATTGCAAAAAAATAATATTACAAATAACAATTACCAATACATTAAAGAATATCATAATCGATAATGTGGGATGGTTGGACTTCATTTGAGGAGATCCTAGTCATTGTCCATCTGAAAGTAAATTCAATCGGTGTCACTCTGTCAGCAAAGCAGCATTGTTGGAAAAGGTAGTGATCATAATTTATTTTTTGGTACAAATTATAATATTGATTTTTTTTTTTAGTTTGGGTGTGTCAGAGTGTTAATTTTTATCTCATAATACCTTGTCACATAAGATGGATCATCATTTTTAAGTGACACAAACTGAAAGTCTTTGAGCTGGTTTGGTTAGATTGATAAGTTATTTGTCAAACTTATTTATCAATGTTTTCCAATAAACTCGACTGTTTGATATATAATAATTGTTATTTATAATTTATAGTCTCAACCAAGGTTGTCCAACCCGAATCGGGCATCAACCAAAATAGGCTTCCGAATCAACTGATGTGGGAAACCCGTTGAAACAGACGGCTGAACTGGAAGCAATAAAATAAAAGTAATTTGTCAAATTTAAACCATAATAGCATGTTTCAAACTTGTAATAAGAAGATCATAATTGTTTGTAGTCTTAATGTGCAAATGATAAAACCAGGGGCAACGAGCCGGCCAGGGCCGCTGGACGACGCTGCAGGGGCAGAAGCACTGGGGTCCGGGGCACTCCGGCCTGCACGACCCCCCTGCGGCCCCGGCACCAGGGCGACCCTTCACGGAAGCGGCCCCGGCGCCAGGGCCGCAGGACGACGCCACAGTTGGCAGCGAATTTGGCGCCAAGTGTAATACTTGGAAAATAAGATAATATAAAATAAATAAATAGATGATTAAATAGATAATCAAGTGGATAAGATCAAGAATGGACAGCTAGGCATAGGAATGGATAAGGTTATGGATAAGATCAAAAGGGCAAAATGGACATTTCCTCCTACCCAAACCTCTATATAAAGAGCCCCTCTCTTGAATAACCCCTTTTTCCTCTTCCTCACTCCTCTCTCTTCCTCCCTAAGGCATCTCATCCAGCAAAAAGGGGGCATTCAGCAAGGTCTTCATCTAGATTTATCTATATTTCTGCATCTTTAATCACTAGAGTCATTACTCACTCACTCTCTTCCATTTGGATTGCTTTCTAGGTGAAGAACGATAAGGAGAAGTGTGATTGGTGTTCGGAAAGGCTCAAGCTAGGATCAGTCACGAAATAAGGTGGGTGATACCGAAATCCTCTTGTATAACATAATAGCAATTGATTGGAATTATGTTCTTATCGTATAATGTGTTCATGATGATGGAAACGATATGGAAGAATAATTGATTGATTGTATTACCATGTTTGCTCCATGTTTATGATTCCTTTTGACCTAGATATGTTCTGTATTAATTTTCTAGCCTTAGATGATTGATTGTATGCCTTAATTGCATTTTTGGATTAAAAATCGCTGTTGTGATAATTCTGTCCGATTCTATTTTTCATGCGGACCGGTCGACCGATCCTGTATATCGATCGACCGGTGATGAGGTTATCGGTCGACCGATCTTTGGAGACCGGTCGATCGATCATTCCTCCAGAGCCTTGTATCGATCGTACGATCGGCCGATCAAAGTTTCTTTTTAGTCTAAGTATTATCGGTCGATCAATTCAGAGATATCGATCGATCAGTGTGTAACTCTTGTTCATTGTATTGTGTGAAGGCCAACTGGTCGATCGATCCAGAGATATCGGTCGATCGGTGTCCAAAAAATGATTGACCGACCAGTGAGGACCGGTCGACCGATATCTGTCCAGATTGCATATTGATTCCTATTTGGTTGAGATTCTTTCTATGCTTGTGTTGTGCTACTCCTTATTGTTTGGCATGTTATGTGATTGAATCTTTGATCTTGTCTTGATCTGTCCTATGATCCAATCCTATCATGATATGCAAGTATGACAAAATGATAAAATGATTAAGTAAGAAAGATATGAATATGTTATGAGAGTTGTGGTCAGAGCTTAAGTTAAGTAGGGTCGCTCCCTTAGCCATGGCTTGATCCCCCATTGGTTGTCGCTCTGGCATAAATTCTCCAGGATGAAAACACTCAAAGGCACCTAATGTTAAGTGGAAGTAAGAGCATAAAGAGCATGGACAAGTAACATAAACATGATGAATAAGGCATGATTATTGATCTAGCATGATCTCTGAAATCTTTTAAGATAATATGATTGACTCTTGATCTCTATCTCTTTTATCTATCGATATCTTAATCGAATGATCTTATGCTCTCAAATCTGATCTTATTGCAAGTGATTACTAATTCTGTTAATTGCTATTCATTGTTATGCATTATGCACTTATGGATCCCCACTAGGCTGTATAGCTTACGGGAGGACCTCCTCCTCTGTGTTGATTTACACAGGGCCAGGTCAGTGATGGTGTCGAGATCGTGTACCGCGGCCAGTGATGCTAAAGCACATGAACCAAGAGAGGGCCTAGTTATCTTTATCTTTATTTTCCGTATTATGAGCTTGATGTAATTCATACATTATGGTTATCATAGACTTTATAATATTTTGGGACTTTCACTTTTATGATATTTCTATCTTTGCTTCTTTACTTTTATTATTGGCATGCCATTATTTTTATTTGAGATTTGGTCAAGTTTAAGTAAATGTCATAGTGTTTTCGTAGCGCATTCGAGTAGATCCTCGCCACATGACGTTGGTCAATTTAGGGGCGTTACATTTATAGTATCAGAGCCGCTGTTCGGACTTTTTTGACGTCTTATCGTATGGTATAAGAGGGGTTCATGTGCTATCGCTGAGCTGTCGCCACACTCTCCACCAAAAGAAAATTGTAAGTCAAATTCATGTTTATTATATGGTATTGATTTTGAATGTATTGTTCTTTCATGATTAAAGAATAAGGATGTCGAGGCAATAAGAGAGGATTCAGGAGTGAGAGGCCGGATCGGCCCGTATTGCTCTTGAGGCGCCAGAGGGTCCAATCACTGACTCATAGATCTTAGCCCAGCGAGGCCGGGGACGGGGCCGTGGTCGAGGCCACACCCCCACCCGCGGCCGAGGACGAGGCCGCAGCGCGAAGGCGCAAGTACATGATGAGTACGTTGATGAGACTGACCCACTACAGGGCAGTCAAATTGGAGGCAGCCAGCTTGCGACTAGACGTCGCACACGAGAACCTCGACAAGAGGACCTTGAGGATACTATTGAGGCATTTTTGAGGTTACGTCCGTCACAGTTCGAGGGCAAGGCAGAGCAATGGATAGAGACATTGGATCGCATATTTAAGCTAATGAAGTGTGCTGAGGAATGAAAGGTGTTGTACGCTGTCCATCTGATCACCGACTCTGCCATGGGTTGGTGGAAGACTACTAGAGCCACTAGGTTCAGGGGACTGGAGGAAGAAGAGATATCATGGAAGGAGTTTAAGTTGGTCTTTGCAGAGCGATACACTCCTGCTCACGAGCGGGAAAGCAAGCATGAGTACTTTTTAGAGCTCGTCCAGGGGACCATGACAGTGAGAGAGTACCACGCACAATTTGTCACGCTGGAGCAATATTGTCCTATGCCGTTTGAAGGACGCATAAGGGCAAATAAGTTCATCAATGGTCTACGACCGGATCTGAAGACTGAAGTCCTAACTGAAGATAGTGATACCTTGAAAAAGGCGGTGAGACTGGCCACCCGCATGGAGAAGGACCAGATTGAGTGCAAGGCCAGAGCACCAGCCAAGCTAGCTGAGCCACAGTGATTTCGGACCGAAGATCGCCGACTATTCAAGAGGGATGATCGTCGCGATCGCCGCTACAGACTTTATCATCAGAGAGAGGCCCATCGCTATGCTCCACCTCCTCATCGCCCAGTACTAGCACAACATCAGGTATAAAGATTCCAAAATGTTAACAAGGAATATGTAAGCATAAAAATTAACTCACATTTCATGTAATAGCCTCTGAGATAGATACCACCTCCTCCATGTCAGCCTCAGCCACCAGCGCCAGTAGTTCCACAGAGACCTCGCTGCCCACATTGCAGGCGATATCATGACGACGAATGCCGCAGGAGGACTGGTGCATGCATCCTATGCGGATAGTTCGGGCATTTTGCTCGAAACTACCCCCAGCCTGCTAGGAGAGGTCATGATAATAGAGGCGCAGGAGGCGCAAACCCCATAGTCCAGGGCAGGGTGCATCACATGGAGGCAAATGCTGAGCTGAATGATAATGATGTTATCAGAAGTACTCTTCCTATTGCTGGTGTGTCTGCCATTGTTTTATTTGATTCAGAGGCCACGCACTCGTTTATTTCGGAGTCGTGCGCCCAAGCTTTTAGCTTGTGTTTGCAGTAGATGCCTCATGCCATGAGGGTGAGCACCTCCATGAGAGACCTTCACACGGCCAGGTACATCCCGAATGTACCTGTCACCGTGGAGAAGAAAAATTTTTCTGCAGATCTCATTGTCATTTCGATGACAGACTATAACGTCATCCTAGTGATGGATTGACTTTGTTATCATGATGCAACTCTACACTGCAAACAGAAGAAGATTATAATAGGTGCACAGGGTAAGGCGGTCATATGGGTACTCCATCGGAGAGCAAAAAGGTGATTGTCTCAGCTATGAAGGCGCAAAAGATGATTCAGAAGGTGATTGTCTCATCCTAGTGATGGATTGGCTTTGTTACCATCGACGCCCCCGAGGTCCTCTGGAGGAAGACCCTGCAGCCGCTCAGCGACTTCGAGTTCGGCTGCCGGAGCGTGTGAGAAGGCGGTGTCGGACTATTCATCATCTCCGACGCCACTCTCCTGGCCCTCACTCTGGCCTAGTTCAGGGGGTTCCAACTACGGTCCCGCTTCCACAAGTACCAGGCTGTGTTCGAGTTCTCGTAAGCCTGCGGTATCAGCGTCGGCACCCCTGTCAGGATTCGTGGGGTCACAATGGGCAGCGTCGTCCGTGTGGATTCTTCTTTGAAGAGCATTGACGCGGTCGTCGAGGTGAGTGCATTTTGTTCGATGAAATGCCACCTGAAAATTAACATTGGGATGCTACGATTGATGTAGCTAGTTTCCTAGTGGAATCTTTACATACGATAACGAGATCGCCTTTAATGCAGTGATTTAAAACCCGGCCCGGCCAATCGGACCGGTGTTCGGCCATCAAAAGGGGTCTCGGGTCGGCCTGGACCCGGATCACCCTTTGACCCATGTTGACTCGGTCAAAACTCGGGTTCGACCGGTAGACCCGCCTGTTTTGTGTGACCCGGCCGGTCCATGTGTAAAAAAAAATCTAGGGCCGGCTTCTTTATCTTCATTTCATCACTTTCGTTGGCCAGGGCACGCCGCGTTCGACGATCTGCGTTCGGCGACTAGCAGTCGGCGACCGCGAACGGCATTCGACGACTAGCAGCCGGCGACCGCGATCGGCGTTCGGCGACCAGCAGCCGACGACCGCAATCGACGTTCGGCGACTGGCAGCTGGCGACCGCGATCGGCATTCGATGACCGCGATCGACGTTCGGCGACTAGCAGCTAGCGACCGCGATCGGCGTTCGGCACTTGGTATTCCGTTCGGCATTCGGCATTCCGTTCGGCGACGCGCAGGTTCAATCTGGCAACCAGTGAGGCGGCGACAATTACCTTCGATCCGGCGACGTGCGCACGATCCGGTGAATTTCTCCCTTTCTCGATTCTTATTTTGTCGAGTTAGTTCCTCGATTCCATCCTTGCCCTGGCGGACGCTGCCAGGCGGCCAGAGCATGCCCTGGCCGGCCAAGCACGGCTAGGGCAGTAGGGCGTGCCCTTCCTAGCCACACTTGGCCGGCCAGGGCGCCAGGCGGCCAGGCGACCATGCGCTTGGCCGGCCAGGGCACGCCTTGGCGGCGCCTTGGCCGGCCAAGGGGTGCCCTAGCCGCGCTTGGCCAGCTAGCGCACGCCCTAGTGGCGCCTTGGCCTCCTGGCGGTGTCTTGGCCGGCATGGGCGCACCCTGGTCGTGCCCTGGCCGATCAGGGCATGGACAATTAATATGTAAATTTTATGAATTAATTATTTAGTGTTGTTATGTAATTTTATGGATTAGTGTTATATTCAAATTATTGATTGTATTGTGTTGTTATGCTGAATTTATAATATTAACTTATTATAATCCGGTCCGACCCGGTCCGAT
Organism: Pontederia crassipes; assembly: GCA_030549335.1. NCBI lineage: Eukaryota > Viridiplantae > Streptophyta > Magnoliopsida > Commelinales > Pontederiaceae > Pontederia > Pontederia crassipes. The sequence continues at coordinate 23,389,640 of CM060189.1, read as the reverse complement.
CGGTCTGACCTGACCCGTTGAGCAATCCGGGTCAGACGCCGGGTCGGGTCTTACAACCTTGCTTTAATCGTAGCTGTCTTTAAAATGAATAATGATATATTATCGCATTCTCGGATGCTTGCCTTATGTAAAAGTCTCGGGGATACTTGAATTCGATCCTCAATGACTGTGGACGCCCATTCCCGTTGTTCCAATTGGTAGTCATTCATTCATTTCTCTTTTGTTGTTCCAATTGCTAATTACTACATAAAGACACATCATCATCATAATTATTTTGAGTATAGAAAAAGGATTAGTTTCAGTGATTTTAGTAGTTCAATCTCCTCTGTTTCCTTTTATATGAACCAGTTTTGGTCGATGCCCATTTGTTAAATAATATCTTAATTATAATGAAATTCAAAAATAGTTGTAGTTGTGATTTCACTGACGCAAAGCCGTGGGAAATAAACTTCCAAAGACTTCTGTATTCATTTCCCTTAAAATGAATTAAATGACAATTTTCATGGGATAAGATCTTTTAAAGATGAAGATGTTTTCCCATATATGCATAAAGAGGAAAAGAGAGAAAGAGAGGGAGTTACAACAACTACCGACAGTGTGTTATTATCATATACTTATTTTTGGCAGGTTGAAGATGACAAAATTGTTATCCCTCGGAATTCATTAGTTGAGGTGAACCAGTCTGGCCTTCTTATGGAAACTCTAATCGATGTTACACCACGGGATCCACTGCCTACACCTTCTGTAGGCCCTCTTGACCCTGATTGTATCAATGAAGGTGTCATTGTTTGTGACAGAACAAAGATGAGAGGGGTGCAAGGAGTGAGCTTGGATGAATTGGTTGGTGTATACACCCGCATAGGACGAGAAATGGATGAAATTGGTGTTTCCAGAGGGTATCAACTATCTGAAAAGGTAGTTTCTGCTGTAGAAGAAGCCAAACCCTGCTAGCAAAGGTGTGAAGAAGTCTAATCCTTTCTATGTTTCCTAAGTAATTTCTGCACCTTCATGATTTTTTCTGATATGTGTTTATACATACTTTATTTAAAACAATCTCTTACTCTTCTCCATTATCAATGGCCATATTATGCTTCATGAATGTTCCTAATATATGTGTTTGCACATACTTTATTTAAAACAATCTGTTATATATTTCTTTACTCTTTGACTTTGGGAACATTCGTTGGAGTTGTGTTATACTTATAATTAGATATCATGCTTCAGCGCGTGTCATTTATGCTGTCAAAATGCGTTATGTTAAATAGTTTCCATAATGTTTGTTATTGTACATCTAGTTTGATGGTCCATTTGTTGTGAAAGTCGAATAAATTTTCTAGCTGCCTAAGGACCAATGTTAAATATACTTTTTTAAAAGAAATGAAATATACTTTGGAGATTGTATTCCATGACCCAAGAAGATGCTGAATTTATTTGCAAAGGCAAGTTGCATCATAAAACATGAGAAATCTCCTCCTTCCAGTTTTTTGCTTTTATCTCTGCAGCTTGTTATCTATGTCATTTATTGTAATTTGGAATTTGGTGGTCCTATCTTGAAAAGTCTGTGCCATATCACAGATACGAGGAGAGAGAGAGCAGAGGAGTTATTTTTGTCTAAAATTTTATATTCCTTCTCATTCCACTAATTTGGTGGAATGAAGAATGAAAAATCTGATGTTTGGAGGGAATTGGTGGAATGAAAAATCTTATGTTTGGAGGGTTTAGTTATTTCACCCCACTCCTCTTTAGCTTAAATAAAAAATGTAACCAAACAAGGTGTATCTAATATCATTCCTCCATATTTCACCCCATCCCTTCAAAATCCTCAATCCAAACAGACCCTAATTACTCAGATTTTTTTATTCTAGTTCTTTTCTTTTACATTTCAGCAATGTCCTTAGTGGCTAGTTTTCTGTTCTTGCAAGATGCATGATATAACATTGTTTTGTTAATTATCACTATATTATCACTTCATGGCTTATGACTTGTTGAATATATAATTTTATCCCTGTTGTTTTTTTGTTTCCACTTGGTGGTTTTTCTTCAATTTTGATTCCCTCCTTTCATTAACTTTTTAGATGGATCCAAATGCTCATACTTATGAGTTTATAAATTATGTTGTAGTGATGTAACAGATTGAAGCATTGGCTGAAAGCGTGCAACCTTTGCTTGCTGAGGTTCATGAAAGTACTTTGGTAAAGGATGTGGAGAGTTTGACTAAAAGCCTTGCCGAAGCAACTGAGGATTTAAGGTATCAGTTGTAAACTTTACTGAAGCAAGTAATCTTGTTTAACTTCAGCTTTTATTAATCATTTATGTGAGTATTTATATATGTGTATGTATGTATATGATGGACTTTATGTAAGACTAGTCATCACATAACCATAATGGAGATATTGTTGTTTAAGATTTTATATTCAAGTGAGTGCACAAGGCACATCATTGTTTACCCTCTGAAAAGCATTATGTTCAATTGCATGAAGGTAATTTCATTTCAATTTAGGAAAATGAATTTCCTATCCCTTATGAGGTGTAATACCCATTGTTCATTTTAGGGCCATTTGTTTGCCATTTTATAACATGCATGGGTGCAGTACCAGATGCACATTTTTTAAATATAGGTTATGGATACAACATACATCTTAAACATATAGTATATAATGTAAGACATACAGATTCATAAAATATTTTAACACATTTTTTTATTAATATCAAATATATATGAAATACTTGTAAATCACCATAAAAGGCGTTTTAAATACATTAACATCACATGTAATCTTCACTAGTCTACTTGATATTTATCTTTTTGATATAGTATTTATTTTATCATTTCACTGGGAAAATATGTTTCTTTTCAGTTAGGATAAACCATAGGATTATTGTTTTGATAATCTGCTAATTTTATTAGACTGAAAATAAACTTATATTTTTTTAATCATTTTAAATGTCAGAAATTTAAGATCAGCTTTTATGTCAAAAATGTCCCTGATATATCCGAAAGATATCGCCTACCCAATATTTCAAAAAAAGAAAATATTTTCTCAATATTAGTATATACTCAAAGAGTACTACTCACTGCCTACCTCTATCCAATGCGTACCTGTATGGGTACTCACCGGAAAATGAGGTACCCGCACATCAGAGCTTATAGCCGTCTTACCCTCAAGAAAAATGTGACCTTATAGTGGTCCTTTTGAGTTCCAAATGAGAGGACAGAAGAAATTTGCTTTCAGGACATTTTCACTTTGAATTGTTTTCTATCGGTTCATGCGTATGCAGTTTGAGAATGTTGCATATGCTCATGTTTGTTTTTTATGTGAATATGTTAGAAAGTGTTGGGAAAACCAATGAATTTTTTTATAGTGAAGAAGACTGAAGCAAAAAAACAAGCCTTGTGACTGGTGGCTATCTTGGGTGTTGATGGCTATTGAAAAACAGCATAATTGATGAAGTTTTACATTATCTTGCAGGAACGTTCATTCTGCCATCCTGGAGCCCGAGAATGCTGTATTGATCAGACAATCCATTTTCACAGTAATATACACATTAAAGAATATCGAGGTTAGGCACCGTTAATTATCTTTTTAACATCCTGCCACTGAGCTTTTAGTCTTTTTTGTTATTAAAAGCATTCTCCCATGACTTTGCAGAATATTAGTTCGGACATCTCAAGTTTCACAGGTGACGAGGCAACAAGGCGAAACTTGAAGTTACTAATTAAATCTCTTAGCCGACTCTTGTGAGCATTGCTGAAACCAGCTGGAACATTTCATAGGATAGCAAACCAGAAGGTATATGTAGATCAAAACTTCAACTGTTTTTGAAGTCATGCCAGATATCAAACTCTTATTTTGCCCTTGATCAAATGGGAAATTCTTATGGATGATAGCGCACATCAGTTTCCTCCTCTTCTGCCCTTTTATCTGGTCGAGCGTGTAATATTTCAATCTTCTGGCACCTTGATGTGTTATGCATCACCTTTTTTCCAACTAAAATTAAAACTACTTGGCCTGGACCGATTGCAAAGTTTGAATTTATGTTCTCAATTCGAACTTAACCAATAGTCGCCCCCGCAACAAACTTTTTACTGGATACACTTGACTGAGTTAGTAGTCCGATTAAATAGCTGATAATTTGCACATTATGTGTCCAAGCTAATTTAAAAAAATAGTTAAGTATTTGGTTGATAATAATAAGCAGTGTAATATTTGTAATTTAATTTTACAAAAGACTTCAATGACCTTCACATATTTTAATTAAGTTTAAAAGCAAATGAAATAGGAAGGGGTCGGGTTCTATTATTTACGAGGGGGAGGGCTAAGGCTGACGAGTGTCAATAAACAAAATTTTGATTAATCTTGACATAAGTAAAAAAGAGAAAAAGGAAAGAACACATAGGTTTAAGATTATTTACTAAACTAGTGAACCCTCGCGTTTGTGCGATTATAGATAATTGAATTTAATGACATAAATGAATCATCAAGTGACTATCAAGTCATGCATCGACAGGTTTAATCAAGCATCACCTTAACATCTTGTACGTATATATGCAACTCACTAGGTCATGATCAAGAACCGAAGGAAAACATATCAATATCATCATGATAACTATAAAGTACAATTTTTATCCATGCTAGCATGAACCTTAACCCTCTTATAATCTTAGAACATGTGATTTTTCCTCAGGGAACCCATTCCATGAACCAGATCTCGAAAACACACCTGTTTTGAAGTCGTCCGAGTTCTTCTCCTCGTCGGATCATGCTCTAGCAATGTCCTGCTCATCCTCCTACATCGCCTCCGAGGAACCTATCTGAGTAGCTCCACTATATTTTGGCCGAGTCCAAAACGAGAGAACGAGCAGAGGAGAAAATTTGGGGAAGACGAGGAAGGAGAAATGAAAGAAAAAGAATATGATTTTTAAGGGCATAATGGTGGAGGTTTCGTGACTTTTGATTTTCAGAGATCATTGCAGAGGGGTTACAGATCTTAGGATTTAATGTGTTGCAATCAAGAAGAAATCAAAGCCGACCATTTGTTGGTTTTCTGCCCGTTGCAATTCTGGACGTCCGAAAATATTTCGATCGTCCGGTGGTGCGTCGCTGAGCTGCCGACTTGTCGCAACATCAGGTGCCCATTTTGGATTTAGTCCGATGTTAGATAATAAAAAATTTATTTTTTTCAAATATTTCAGTGTGTACAATAAATCTTATTTAAAATAACTTTATAACTATATATTATTATTATTAAGTTATACAAATATTATCGAAATACAATCAAACAAGACACAGAACAAGGGTATCTTGGTCAAATTTTATTTTCCTAAAAAATGCCTAAAAATTCGTGAAATCACTATGCTCAATTCCAAATTGACAATATAGTTATTCTTCTCACTGGAATAACTATGTTCTCATACTATTTAATTATTTTTTTATTTTTCTTATTTTAATTTTTATATTATTATTTAAGTTTCCTTCTTACTATAATAATAATTAGTAACAATTGTTTATAATAAAATACTTTAATTATAAAATTATTATATTTTAAAATTTTATTCTTTTCAAACCAAATAGAAGACAAAATAGGAATATATCTAATTTTTCCAACAATGCTATATTCTCTTGTTTTATTCCATTTAATTTTATTCCACAACCAAACACCCCTTACAATTTAGGGTTAATATATTATAATTAATGCATAGAGACTAATTAGTCCAAATTAATCATGCATATAGAAAGCTAATCAATGTACTAATTGGTTGGCTAATATGACATTAGATTTTTCTTTTGGTATTCGGATATTATCCGAATCAGGTCCAAAATATTTGAAACTCAGTTTTGAGAATATTGGGAAGCTTTATTTCCGCGATTTTCTTTAAATTTATTTAATATATCATGAGCAGGCGCTCGTGTTATTATTGGAAAACTATGCATTTGTGCATTTCATGGAGTTGCAGGTAATGAGTTAGTCCGCATCAGTTATTACATTTACATCCGAGTTGAGAAGCCAACGGCAAATTTAATGGTGAGAGATGCACATATCCACTGATATATGTTCCACCAATGATATCATGCATGAAAAAAAGGTTTCTTACTTTTTGCGTGCTTCGTTTGATCACCTGCCTCCGCTGAAAGAACCTGATGAAATGTATGCATAAGATGTGTTACAGGAAATCGTTGATGCGAAATCGAAGGGATCAGCTTCCGTGTAAACAAGGGATGTATCGACGCTGAGGCTGTCATCGTCATTGAGGTACTTCGTCACTTGCCTCATGGTCGGCCTCGCATCAGGCGAAGATTGACAACAGACCAGTCCCAGGTTCAATACCAGTTCCATTTCCTCCGGCGCATACAACCCATCCAACCTCCGGTCAGCAGCTTCCAGGAGCAATCCCTTTGCCTTGCAGTCCCTCACCCAATCCATTAAGACCAACTCCCGGACGGAGGCGTCAGGATCTATTGGTTTCCTTCCTGTGGCAACCTCCAGTAGCAGCACGCCATAAGCAAACACGTCGGAGCCGGGCGTCGGCTTGCCCGTGCGCGACAATTCCGGCGCAATGTATCCAAGTGTTCCGACCACGCCTGTGGTCTGAGGATTCCGTCCATGCTCGTACAGTTTCGCGAGACCGAAGTCGCCGAGCTTGCCGTTCATGTCGGCGTCCAGCAGCACGTTGCTGGACTTGATGTCTCTGTGGACGACAAGCTGCTCCCACTCTTCATGCAAGTAGAGAAGCCCTGAAGCAATGCCTTTGAGGATCTTGAACCTGTGATTCCAACTCAGTTGCCAGCACTTCTCGTTATCGTACAGGAACGTGTCGAGGCTTCCTTTGGGCATGAACTCGTACACGAGGAGCAAGTTCTCGTCGCGTTTGCACCATCCTTGGAGCTGAACCAAATGCCTGTGCCTCATGCGTCCTAAACTTGCGACCTCTGCTATGAACTCTCTCACGCCCTGCCTAGAATTGCTGGAGATCTTCTTTATAGCCACTTCCCCGGTTCGCTTCAGTGTGCCCTTGTAGACTTTGCCGAAACCACCTGAGCCAAGAAGATCTGACTCTTTGAATCCATTTGTTGCCTTATAGAGCAAATAAAGAGCTCCCGGCAGTACCACGATCGGGTGCAACTAGTTGAGTCTGTTGCGATAATTGACCCGTTAAAAATTATTCCCTAGTAGTTATAGGATGTGATTCTAAATGTCGTTTTAAACTACCTGTGCCCGAAGAAGATGCGATAGCATAACTAGCCTTGCAAATTTTACAAATAGCTTTATCTTTTTTTTGGATCATTTTCATCTATAATTTTTTTCAAAATAATTTCGTACTTCACTAGTTCCCATTCCTCGAGAGTCTCCTTCAACTTAGCTCTCTGATGCATGTGCCAGCAGATTGAGATCGCAACCGCTCCCAGGACAATTGTAACGATGGTAAATGAAGATGCAATCATGAGCACCTTGGACTTGGAATCCGGCGATTCTGCGGCTTGAATCTTTGGAAGAAGTGGCAGCAGAGAAATATCCAGAGATCCTGCAACTCCATTTGTACGAAAGCTCCAGCCCAAGATGTAATGGTAGCTTGTAAACTTTCCAGTTGAAGCAGAGAAGCCTACGTACATGTTCTCCTTAAGGTATAGTGATAAATCGACAGGATAAGTTATGAGAGGCCGCTGAGGCTTGGGCACAGAGAGAGGACTGATGGTAACATCCAAGATCTCTTTTGCACCATCGTAGTCGACCCAGGCCTGGATCGGTTGCCCACCGCTGAGTTTCACTGTTACGTTCTTGCGATCGGACGTAAAATACGCAGCAGTCATGGCCACGTTCGATTGCAGGCTGTTGATATCCACACCTACATGGTTGTCGTTAGGATCAGTGAACGGGCGATGGGTCTTAACTGTGTCGAACTCGATGGCAAATACATGGTTGGAGGAGTTTCCATTGTTCTTCATCCCAAACAGTCCAAGGAACTTGTTGTTCTGAGCTCCCGGTAAAGCCTTCTGAGGGGCGGCAAAGAAGGCGAGGCCGTTGCCTCCCCCGCCGGAAACGGTGACGATGTCGAACACGAACGTGGTACTGAAGGATATAGCTTTTGGCCTGCCAGAGTTGTTCTGGAGCATGACCACCGAAGAGGAGAAGAAGGCATGGCCCATCATCCCTATAGTGTCGTTCGTGAGCTGGAGAGCTCCATTTGGTGTGAAACGAGCGGAACCATCAAAGCTTATGTTGGCCGCTCCTTTGAATCCATTATAAAGGAAGTCAGTAGCATGTGCGCCGCCTTTGACGGAGAAGAGGAGTGTAAGGTACAGAAGGGTGACTGAGAATTCCGCCATGGCCAGGAATTTGAGGCAGTAACAATGAGGCAAGGACAATGCTCGAAGGTATAACTATTTATTTGTTTTGGTGCTTACATTAATAGATAATGTGCTCTTCTTTAAAAAATCTATTTATTTCTTTTTGGTTTGAAGAAACTTGACTAAAAGTCGATTCTTTCGTAGCTTTCGTAGAAGAAAAAATATGTTAACGTCTCGAATGAAATTGACAAGAAATCGATGGGTACAGATTCTGTCGATCAGCAAAATATGATAACCAGAGATTTCCAAATCAATCATCATCTACAGATAGAAATCACTCACAAATGTTCAAATTTCGAATAGACATTTCAAATCCGGTAGGTAACTGGTAGAGATCACTAAAAATTCTATGAAAGGTGAGGCACAAATCCTTTCAAATCCGAATGCATAATAATTTGCATATTTAGGCTTAAGGGCATAAGAAAGAAAGCAATCGGAACCCAGATCTCGACCAGACATGTAGCTAACATAACTATTGTTTTAACAATTGATTCCTCCGCCAGTTCTTAGTGATATTTTTGGGAGATGGAGAAATCAATTCATGTTTGTTTTTTTAGTAGAAACCATCAGCTTCGACGAGACATGTTTCACACGCAACGTTGGTGCACCGACTTTATTTCACCAATCAGCCGCCGCCCCTCCCCCCAAGTTGAGATTCAGTAATATATTGTTCCCATTTGCTTAATTAAAATTTTGTGTTTGAATTTACGTAAATGTAAAAAATTTTGTTTGACATCTCACCTATAATGTTTTCATAATCAAATTGAAAGGAATCGGTTTTATATTAAAATAGTATTATTTTCTAATAATATTTAGCTATAAATTATCACAATTAATAGTATATAACATATAAATAATAACAAATGACTAATAATGATAACTATGGAAACATAGTTTATTATGTTTTTAAAAAATAATGTTTATTCACAAAAAATGACAAATATATTATTATACTTATATACTATTAATGATGCAAAATTAATTTATTTTACCATAATATACTCTTAAATTTCTCTTTGTTTAATTTCTTTCTTTTCACCAACTTTCCTTCTTTATTTTAATTATTTTCTTATTAATTTTCCCATAAATATTATTTTAAAATTCATTTTTTTTCTATTGTGTTCTCCTTCAACGTTTTCCTTTCATTTTTATAATAGTTTTCACCTTAATTTCTTTACTTCCTTTCTACTCTCCTTTTTTCATTCCATTAATCAATATTTTGAAAAATACCTTATCAGTAATTGTTATATAAAAGAATAAAACTAATGATGTACTCATTAATGCATTTTAGTTAAAAGGCTATTTTCTAATTTATTTATGATATATGTATTTATTTTTTAGCTAAAATTATATTTGATTTTCTTCTTCTTCTTTTTTCTGTTTGAACTTAATTATTTTTTCCCAATATCTTCTTATTCTATGTTTCCATTTTTTTAATTTCCATTCATTTTTTTTATCTTTTCGTGTTATTTTTCTATTTGTTTATTTCTTTTCCATATTCTCTTAATTTGATTCTTTTCTTCTTTTTCTCCTGTCAAATCTCCTATAATTTTGATTCAATCCTTCTCCAAATCTTTTGTTATGTTAATAATTTCCAAACTTTATTTGGATAACTTCTATTTTCATAAGATTCTTTCCATTTTTCAATTAAAAAAAGCAAAATCCGAGTTGAACCTAGATTTTTTATTCAACCCGATTTTTTCGATTTTTCCCGGACCATACCCATTTTTCACCAAAATCAATTTTATTTGTTCATTCGAACCGGACTAAGGATCGGTTGAACCGATCGGACTGCCCGATCTAGTCGGTTTTCAAAATCTTGAGGGGTTCGGTCGCCTGAAAAGAGGAACGAGCGTCCGTTTATCAATGTCTTTCGGTCGACCATTTGATATTCATTCTTCATTCCTTTCGTGATCATATTTTTTGGGTCAACCTTGAGGGGTTCGGTCATCCATTTTCTTATGAGTAATCTTTTGAACTTTCAGTCACAAGTTTCGGTCGACTGAAACTGGACATGTCGTCCATTATGAATAGTGTCATCTTCTTCCTCGGTCGATCAAATTTCTCCGTCGACGATCGAAAGTTCTTCCGATGAGGTAACACAGATCGGTCGATCGAAATTGTTTCGGTCGCCTGACTGGTTATCGTCGTCATTATTGAGTCTTGACATTTTCTAGTTCGATCGTCCGAAAGGATTTTGAACTTCCGTTCTGGTTCATCTCGATCGACTAATCGAGTTTCGATCGTCCGATATAGTTGTCGCTAGACTCTTGCTGAATTAAATTGGACGTCTGAAATAATTTCGATCGACCGCTTTAGTTCAACAAAGTCGCAGGTCATTGTGGAATTTTTTATTTTTTCAATTAGTTTTCAATACAAAACAATTCTAATCTTATACTAACATGATTTCTAACATATATCATGATCCAGAAACATATCTAATCATGGATCTCATACTTACACATCATTCATATCAATTTCTTTCATATGTCGTAACTTAATAAGTCTTCATACTAACATTGAACGATTGTCAATCTCTTTCTTAATTCCAGTCGATATTAGTTATCTTTGAAGCATAAAAACTGATCATTTAGGAAACTATCTCAATGACACTCTCACATATTTGATCATTTTACATATAAACAAATCATAACATCACATGTTATCATTCAGTTGTTGTCCGTGCGCATTGGAAGAGGGGTTTTAAGGTGGCATTGATTCCCTTTAATCTCCCTTTGTCTTTCCATTTCTGAATGTTTGCGCCATTGAAGAAGGGAGAGGGAGGGTTCGGCCGCTGCTCGGCCGTTGCCGTTCGTCTCCTCCCTTTTTTTAAGTCGTGGCGTTACATAGAAGGTTTACATTGTAATTATATTTTTTCTTTTTTCGGAACAATTTATTTTACTTTTCTTGGAAAAGTTTGACATCACATTTGAAGGAGTTCGACAAGTAGCAGTTCATAGAGAATGCGCTTATTCTTAACAATGGCATGCATGGCAATGTTCATTACGCCAACGAACGTGAATGCTGTGGTGAACGTGATCATCAACTTATAGTAGAAGAAAGAGAGCTCTGCCATAGAGATCAATCGAGACCATATTGCCTTGTGGTTGATGCATAGTAGAGTGCAATTTATCAATGCATGCATGTTATTCTTAAATTATGTAGAATTTTGATGTGAGAATAATATTGAAATTGAAACAAAGCGGTCAAATAAGATCTATACAGATCAAGTTTGATGGTTAATGCCCATTACCAATTGAAATGAGGTGTTATTGGCATTACAAATTGAAGAAGAAAAAAATGTGCATTAGTATTCTATTTCTTTCTTATTTGTTGCTATATCATCATATATTATCAATATATTCCATGTAAATGCCTTACATAGGTACAAACTTGATTTCTCTTAGACAAAAGACAACTAAAGAATACAAGTGAAATCATTTCATCCTAAATTTAATATATATATATATATATAACGCCCCCAAAATCGCCCCTCCTGCCACGTAAGCAGTCAGATTGACCCGGGAGCACTACACTGTCTACTACACTATTGACCATGACCATTCAACAAAATATATATGTGGCATCAATATTATAATGAAATATAATCAAAGACTTTAATGCGGAAGTTTAAACGTTAGAATGTCAAGGGACATAGTTAATCAGTGTAATATGTAGCAAAATGATAAAAGACCACAACTTCAAAAGTTCAACATTTAAGGAAAAGTTCGATAAGCAAAATAACATGATGCCTGTGAATGACAAGATAATCATCAACTAAATGCGATTGGAGAGACTTGATGATGTAAATAGTCATGTGCAGCATCATCCAAGCTCTAAGCACTCTCACACCTCTTCAAACAGCATTTTCACATGCAAAATCCCAATGTAGGGGAATCGAATACCGTGAGCAAAAATGTCCAGTACAATAAAGGCATAGACGATGAAATAAGGATCAATGACAATCATATAACGAATATATCAGCAGTGTACGATAATATGCTTTGGCTTCTGTACTTTGACTACAATGAGCCATATGTCATGCTTCAACCACATCAATACATGTACTCTATTCTTTACTTTAATTATACATTGTCTTTACAATACTCTCTATTATCTTTACCATCCCATGTTCCATGCCTTGCAATACCATATTCCATGCTTTACTCTACAATACTTTACTTTACATTACTTTGCTGTGAATTGCACTACGTCTTTTACATTACTATGATGTCCTTAAAGTTAGTTATTCTATACGAGCTCGACTTTATTAGATTAGGATGTCAGAGGTGCATCTCTGAATCTGTAAAGCAGTAAGCTCATATTGGAAATGGGGTGTGACAATGCATCACCCATTTTCGAATGCAAGTGGGAGAGGATCTGTACCCTAGGAACAGTGGTCATTTAAGAACCTGTAGCTTACTGTCTCCTCAGCTAGATACATGTCCCTCTGGCTCAATACTATATTCTCTGGAGGAAGAGTGTGACAATGCATCACCCTTCTTCGAGATACAGGTGGGAGAGGACCTGTAGTCTCAGGAACAATGGTCATCGAAGACCAGTAATTCGTTGTCTCCTCAGCTAACTATATGCCCCTCTCTATACCATACTGTGATCTTTGTTCCGTACAATGGGACGGCACATAGCAATCTCATGGCTTTATCTTTATTGTACTTATCTTTGTTTGTTGTGAAATTTATGAATCAGAACCCAAGTGGGCATTACTATCTTGACAATAGAACTCGACCAGTTATAGGTGAACTGGTTCGAGTCTTCTATTAGGGTTCGAGAGCCTGACTCAGATCGGATCAGAGTCCGACTCGGACTATGTCAATACTCATACATCAGAATCAATTCCATGTTTTTTGCGGGTTTGAGTGGGTTGAACCAGTCGGCTTGGACTGAACAGGACGATCTGAACTGACTGATCTAATTGAATCGGTCGACCGCTCTCTGGACCGATCGACCGTTCCTCCTAGTTCGGACGAGCCGAACTGGTCGATTTGGATCAGTCAACCATTCTTTGTGGGCTGGTCGACTACTTTATGAGACTGGTCTACCGACTTTTTTATCGGGGATTCTGTCGAATCGGTCGACCGTGCGCATGTGATCGATCGACCGATTCCTCTGTGTATCCATGTGTCGGTCGACTGTTCTTAGAGACCGATCGACCGATCTAAAGATCACGAGAACACGCGGTGAGCGCCGAATCAGTTGACCTCTCATAATATCGGTCGACCGCCCGTGAACTCAAATCTATCGAATGACAGGTGGATCGGTCGATCGCCTAGTAAGATCGATCGACATAACAACGGATACGTGACCTTGGCAGGATCGGTTGACCGTTCATAGAACTGGTTGACCGGTCCCTGCGATAGAACAGGGCCACCGGTCATCTTCCTCGATTCTGGCGGCCTTCCGGCCATCAAAACTTGATGATCAAAATACAAAAAATGAAGCTAACAATTCTAGAGTCGTAATGGACTAACTTTACGCATCAAACGATCCATAATTCTTCGTCTAGGAGATTTGGAACTCTACGGTACCTTTTTCAATCGCTTGGAGTTCACCGACGCTTCTCATGTTGTCCGTTCGATCGCCGGTCGTTCTCGGCCAATGGGGAGGTTCGCCTTGCCCTTGTGAACGTTAAAGGAAGGTCGCCGAGCGTCGATGGGGCATGGACGCGCGTCGGATCGCCTACACTCTGGTCGTCTGTGTGTCGATCGTCGAAGCCGAGGGAGGAGAATAGGAAGAGGAGGCGAGCGGCGGCCGGCAGGATTTCCAAGGGGTGCGAGGGTGATCCCTCTCGCCCCCTTTATAGCCCCGACTGACCTTTCACCGGCCGGATTGGAAACGACCGCGATCAGGGGAGAAAACTTCTCCCCTGGTCGGCCATTTCATTCGTTCATTTCTTTTTTTATTCCTTTCCTTAATTGAAAAAGATGGTACGTTATATTATTACTCCCTTAAAAGGAAATTCGTCCTGGATTTTAAATAAAAGTTAGGACTCACCTAATAGTTGGAGAAATTTCTCGCGCATTTCCGATTCTACTTCCCACGCTGCTTCTTTTTCATGATGATGCTTCCATGTTACTTTGACCAATGATGTTCTCTTCTTTTCATACTGGTACTCTTGATACTCTAGTATCTCTATGGGTTGTTCTTCATATGTTAGGTCCTCCTTGAGGTTTGGTTGTTCAATTTGGATCACGTTTACGTAGTCATGCTTGTACTTTCGGAGTAGGGAGACATGAAACACGTTGTGTACTCTGGCATACATCGGGGGTAAGGCTAATCTACATGCTAAGTCTCCAATCATATCTAGGATTTCAAAAGGGCCCACATACCTAGGGCTCAACTTTCCTCGCTTGCTAAATCGCATTACTCTTTTGGTGGTGGAGACTTTAAGTAGAACTTTGTCTCTAGCCTTAAACGTGTGTTCACATCGTTTCATATCTGCGTAAGCTTTCTGCTGATCCGGAGCTGACTTCATCCTTTTCTTTATTAGTTCAATTCTATCTGTGTACTCTTGGATATGCTTTTGTTCGACGCTCAAGATCTTTCTTTCGCCCACTTTGCCCCAACATGCTGGGGAGCGACAGGGTCGACCATATAATGCCTCAAAGAGGACATCTCTTTGCTAGGACGAAAGCTGTTGTTGTAGGAGAACTAGATGAGAGGAAGATTTTTGTCCCAATTGTCATGCCAATCTAGGGCGCATGCTCTAAGCATATCTTTCATCGTCTAGATCGTCCTCTCTGATTATCCGTCAGTCTGGAGATGAAAGGCTGTACTATAACGAAGTCTAGTCCCAAAAGCATTCTAGAGGCTCTTCCAAAATTTTGATATGAATCGGGGATCTCTATCAGATACAATTGTTGATGGGATCCCGTGGAGTCTAACAATCTCTTACACATATAGATCCATTAGACTGTCAAGAGATTGTTTTACCTTAATCAGTATGAAGTGAGTCGATTTAGTGAGTCGGTCTACTATCACCCAGATGACATCATGTTCTTTTTTAGTCCTGGGCAGACCCGTGACGAAATTCTTTGCTATTTCTTCCCGTTTTCACTGTGGAATGTCAAGACTCTTCAAGGTCCCATAGGATTTCTGGTGTTCCACTTTGACTTGTTGACAGACTATGCATCTGGAAACATATTCTGCGATCTTCTTCTTCATGTCTGTCCAATAGAAACTTCTCTACACATCCTTATATATTTTTGTACTCCCTGGGTGGATCGCAAATTTCGATTTGTGGCATTCATTAAGAACTTCTCTTCGCAGCTCAAGATTATTTGGTACCCATAAATGATCATGGTACCTGACGCCACCATCTATAGAGACTTTGAAATTTGTAGTTTCAAGGATAGCCTTTATCATCATAGTTTGATAGTCTGGATCTTCAACATGTGCTTCAATGATTATTTCTATAATGTCTGGTAGTATACGTTGCATCATCATCAATGATTCATCATGTCTTGCCCTTGGTGCCCATCTGGAAAGTTCTTTCATAAGTTCGAACTGTCGAAGGCGCATGAAGACAACAGATCCTTTCCACTTCCGACTGAGGGCGTCGGTTACTAAGTTTCCTTACTAGGGTGATAATTAATGGCAAACCCATAGTCCTTCAGGAATTCCATCCATCTTCTTTGGCGCATATTTAGATCTTTCTGTATAAATACATACTTTAAACTTTTGTAATCAGTGTAGACCACGAACTCTTCTCCATACAGGTAATGATGCCAGAGTTTAAGGGCAAACACCACTGCAGCCCGTTCGAGGTCGTGTGTCGGATAATTGACCTCATGTTTCTTCAGTTGTCTAGATGCATATGCTACAACTTTTCCATATTGCATTAATACACATCCTAGTCCCATGCCACTGGTATCGCTGTAGACTACGTAACCACCATTTCCTGATGGTAACGTAAGGATTGTTGCCGAGGTTAGTTAATTTTTTAGTTCCTGAAAACTTTCTTCACACTTGGGTGACCAGATAAATTTTTCTCCTTTACTTGTGAGTTTGGTCAGCGGCAATGCTAGTCTGGAGAAATCCTTAGTAAAGCGTCTGTAGTATCCTAGTAGACCAAGGAAGCTCCTGATTTCGAAAACATTCTTTGGTTGAGCCCAGTTTGATATTGCTTCTACCTTTGCTGGATCAACTGATATTTCATCCTTTGAGACGATGTGGCCAAGGAACATCATCTCTTCTAGCCAAAATTTACATTTGGAAAATTTTGCATATAATTTCTTTGCTCGCAGAGTCTCCAACACTATCCTCAGGTGTTCTCTATGCTGCTCTTTGCTTTACGAGTATATGAGGATGTCTTCGATGAAGACAATCACGAACTTTTCCAGATGTTCGTTGAAAGTTCAGTTCATGAGGTCCATGAATGTTGTCGGAGCATTTGTTAACCCAAACGACATTACTAGTAACTCGTAGTGTCATACCTTGATCTAAAGGCTGTCTTCGGAATGTTCGTTGAAAGTTCAGTTCATGAGGTCCATGAATGTTGTCGGAGCATTTGTTAACCCAAACGACATTACTAGTAACTCGTAGTGTCATACCTTGATCTAAAGGCTGTCTTCGGAATATCTTCTTTGGCCGTCCTGAGCTGGTGATAGCCGCTCCTCAAATCGGTCTTGGAGAACACCTTTGCATTGGACAATTGATCAAATAGGTCATCGATGCAAGGTAGCGGGTACTTATTCTTCACAGTGACTTTATTCAACATTCTGTAGTCGATACAAAGTCTCAACGAGCCATCCTTCTTCTTGACAAAAATGACTGGTGCACCCCATGGTGACACACTAGGTTTGATGAAGCTTTTATCCAGCAGTTCTTGAATCTAGGTTTTTAATTCCTTCATATCTGCTGGAGCCATACGGTATGAGACTTTAGAGATTGGTGTCGTGTCGGGTACTATCTCTATCTGGAAATCTATCTCCCTTTTGGACGGTAGACCACTAACATCTGCAGGGCATACATTAGGAAATTTCCTCACAATCTCTATGTCTTGAGGGGTCTTGATTGGCTCTTCTATTTTTGTCACACTTGCTAGATAACCTCTACACCCTTTTGAAGAAGTTTTTGTGCCTTCATGGCCGACACTATGATTTTTAATTTCTTTCTAGCTATGCCTCTGACAATGACTCTGCTTGTATCATGTGTACCTATAATCATCTTCTTTTGCTTGCACAGTATAGAAGTATCGTGGAAGATTAGCCAATCCATGTCCAAAATTATATTATAATCTCTCATAGGGATAATGATAAGATTTGCAGGAAAAAATCTTTTTGTCTATCTCTATGGATACATTAGGAAGATATTTAGTGATGACTAGGGTTCCTTGTGGAGTCAGTATACTCATCTTATTATCTAGGTTCATTTTAATTATCCCTAAAGTAGTGGCACATTCTTCAGATATGAATGAATGAGAAGCATCAGAGTCAAATAGCACCATAGTTGGTAGTTCTGCTATGAAGAGCGTACCTCGAATGACCTCAGCATCATTCAGTGGAGCGTCCTCTTCCAAGTTGAAGAGTCTTCCTTGTACCAACTGTTGTCCACGTCTTGGGCAATTCACTGCGATGTGACCTATTCCACCACAGTAAAAACACGCTCTCGTCTTCATACGACATTCCTCTACGTGGATCTTGCCATAGGTGTTGCATAAGACTCGTTCACCAAGTGCGGGTGGTGCCTGAGGGGCTCTTGGAGGCTGCTGCCTCCGCTGTTGAGTTGGGCGCCTTGACGCCTGCTGAGGGAGTCATTGGTTTTGTTATTGTTGTTATTGTGGTGGAAGAGCTTGTTGTGGAGGGCGGTATGTCTGTTGTTGATGGCGATTGTACTATTGAGGGGATGAATACAAACGGGGCCGTTGCTGAGGGTGATTGTACTATTGTTGACGGTTGTTTCCTCGGAGTTGTTGTTGTTGGGAACTTTGTCCTACATTCTGTTGGACCCTTTTATCTTTTTGAAGATCTTGATGGTCATTTTCAGTCATTATGGCTAAGCTAACCGCCTCATCCAGAATTTTACAATTTTCAGGCCATGTTTGAGCCCTCAGGGTAGGATTCAATCCGTCAACAAAGCGCATCGTTGTATCTTGTTTGTCCATAATCAACTTTGAGTACTTCTTTAATCGAACAAACTTAGTCATGTATTGGGACACTGTCATAGTCCCTTGTTCCAAGTTAAGAAACTCTTTTTGCTTCAGATCCCTTTGGAAGACAGGGAAGAAGCGCGTCTCGAATGCCCTGCGGAAGTCCTCCCAAGCAACCACTTTGACTTTCGAAAAACTGGTGGTCTTCTTTGTCTTCCACTTTGGAGAGTGTCCCCAGCGAACAACACCTTCTTATTCTCAGGGACGTCTAGGATGTCGAACTTATCCTCGATCGTCTCCATCCACTGTCCCGCTACCTCTATGCCCCCTTCACCGTTGAACGTCGGAGGTTTCGACCTCCAAAATTTTTGTATCGTGCAAGGAAGGGGAGCTTGGCGTCCTTGCTGCACTAGTGGTTCAGGTGGAGGAGGAGGAGCATGATGGACTCCCTCCTCATTGTGAATGTCATCCTCATCGTCAGAAACTTGTAGCTTTCTACGAGGAGGCATCTATAAAAGACCATAAAAATTGTTGAGCAATAGTGTATAATCAAAATTAATTCTAATACGGTAGAATTTCACAACATAATCATAGCCTTATGATGAAATATCCACTAAAATAGATCAAATTCATTACAGAGTTTAATTCGAAATGATAGATAAGACATTCAATTGAAACAGGACTATAGTCTTTCACATCTACAATTTTCCACGTTCCATACTATTCTTGTGTTGCGATGTCTTATTCCAAAAGAAAGTTAAAACATCTAATTAAAACCGATGACTAAACGACTTTCTTTGAGTAAAAGTAGTCATCACAAAATTCAGAAGGATTTGGACAGTCCCAAAAGTATGTGACCCCACCACCGCATTCGATGCAATAGGTGGGTCTTTCTTCCAACAGGACATTGGGTTTGATCGAGCTGGATGTTTCGTCTCCTAGCTTTAATTCTGATGGTTCTTCTCCTATAAGATGGTAGCCTCGAGGAGGAGTTTCATCCAATCGTGGGACACGCATCATGGGCTCATTACTTCCCATGCTTTCTGCGTCCGCGTGTTCTTGTACCATTGGTGTCGTGGGAGGAGGAGTGCCACGTCCACGTCCTCGCCCTTGTCCTCGCCGTCGGCTCCCGCTGCGAGCCGGTCTTGCTTCTTGATCTTGTGTGGTAGGAGGGTGCATCTGTGACTCCACCACGTGCATAACTCGTCGTCCCCCGCGAACAACTCGAGAAGTAATGCGTCGGGGTGGCATCTATAATAACGAGTTAACTCAATAAATAAGTATAATCTACGTGAGAATGTACTTATTACTTACTTGAGGAGTGGAGCCGTAGACACTTGAGGAGCTTGCACATGACTTTACCATGACCATGAGACACAATGAACAATGAGGACAATGCAATGACATATACTCTATTATAAACAACAATAACAATGGTCTATACTCTACTATGAACACTGGGAGCCAAGAACTTAGGCTCTAGTACCAAACTGTAACGCCCCCAAAATCATTCCTCTTGCCACGTAGGCAGTCAAGTTAACCACAGGAGCGTTACACTGTCTACTACACTATTGACAATGATCATTCAACAAAATGTATACGTGGCATCAATATTATAATAAAATATTATCAAATACTTTAATGCGGAAGTTTAAACGTTAGAATGTCAAGGGACATAGTTAATTAGTGTAATATGTAGCAAAATGATAAAAGACCACAACTTCAAGAGTTCAACATTTAAGGAAAAGTTCGATAAGCAGAATAACATGATGTCTATGAATGACAAGATAATCATCAACTAAATGCGATTGGAGAGACTTGATGATGTAAATAGTCATGTGCAGCATCATCCAAGCTCTGAGCACTCCCACACCTCTTCAAACAGCATTTTCACATGCAAAATCCCAATGCATGGGAATCGAATACCCGTGAGCAAAAATGCCCAGTACAATAGAAGCATAGACGATGAAATAAGGATCAATGACAATCATATAACGAATATATTAGCAGTGTACGATAATATGCTTTGGCTTCTGTACTTTGACTACAATGAGCCATATGTCATGCTTCAACCACATCAATACATGTACTCTATTCTTTACTTTAATTGTACATTATCTTTACAATACTTTCTATTATCTTTACCATCACATGTTCCATGCCTTGCAATACCATATTCCATGCTTTACTCTATAATACTTTACTTTACATTGCTTTGTTGTGAGTTGCA
This sequence comes from Pontederia crassipes, assembly GCA_030549335.1. Taxonomy (NCBI): domain Eukaryota; kingdom Viridiplantae; phylum Streptophyta; class Magnoliopsida; order Commelinales; family Pontederiaceae; genus Pontederia; species Pontederia crassipes. The sequence goes on along the minus strand of CM060189.1, from coordinate 23,368,957 downwards.
CTGTGTCTTTTATATTACTATGATGTTCTTAAAGTTAGTTATTCTATGCGAGCTCGACTTTATTAGATTGAGATGCTAGATGTGCCTCTTTGAATCTGTAAAGCCAGTAAGCCCATATTGAGGATGTGGTGTGACAATACATCACCCATTTCGAAATGCAAGTGGGAAATGACCTGCACCTCATGAACAGTGGTCATTTAAGAACCTGTAAGTTACTATCTCCTCAGCTAGATACATGTCCCTCTGGCTCAATACTATATTCTCTGGAGGAAGAGTGTGGCAATGCATCACCCTTCTTCGAGATATAGGTGGGAGAGGATCTGTAGTCTCAGGAACAGTGGTCATCGAAGACCAGTAATTCGTTGTCTCCTCAGCTAACTATATGCCCCTCTCTATATCATACTATGATCTTTGTTCCGTACAATGGGATGACACATAGCAATCTCATGGCATTATCTTTATTGTACTTATCTTTGTTTGTTGTGAAATTTATGAATCAGAACCCAAGTGGGCATTACTATCTTGACAATAGGACTCGGCCAGTTATAGGTGAATTGGTTCGAGTCTTCTATTAGGGTTCGAGAGACTGACTCAGATCAGATCAGAGTCCGACTCGGATTATATCAATATTCATACATCAGAATGAATTTCATGTCTTTCTGTGGGTTTGAGTGGGTTGAACCGGTCAGCTTGAACCGATGGGTTTGACTAAATCGGACGGTCTGAATCGGCTGGTCTAACTGGACCGATCGACCGTTTCTCCTAGTTCGAACGAGCTAAACCGGTTGATTTGGACCGGTCGATCGTTCTTTTGGGCCGACTATTCTATGAGACCGGTCTACCGACTTCTTTATCGGGGACTCTATCGAATCGGTCGACCGTGCGCATGTGGTCGGTCGACCAATTCCTCTGTGTATCCTGTGTCGGTCGACCGTTCTTAGAGACCGGTCGACCGGTCTGATGATCATGGGAACACGCGGTGCGCCGGATCGGTCGACCTCTCGTAATATCGGTCGATCGCCCATGAACTCAGATCTGTCGAACGACAGGTGGATTGGTCGATCCAATAAGATCAGTTGACTGATCGACATATGAACGGATACGTTACCTTGGCGGGATCGGTCGACGGTTCATAGAACCGGTCGACCGGTCCATGCGATAGAACAGGATTGTCGGTCATCTTCCTCGATTCCGGCGGCCTTTCGGTCATCAAAACATGACGATCAAAATACGAAAAATAAAGCTAACAATTCCAGAGTCGTAATGGACTAATTTTACGCATCAAACGATCCATAATTCTTCGTCTAGGAGATTTGGAACTCTATGGTACATTTTCCGATCGCTTGGAGTTCGTCGACGCTTCTCACATCGTCCATTCGATCGTCGGTCGTTCTCGGCCGATGGGGAGGTTCGCCTTGCCCTTGTGAACGTCGAGGGAAGGTCGCCGAGCGTCAATGGGGCATGGACGCGCAACGGATCGCCTGCACTCTGGTCGTCTCGATCGCCGGTGCCGAGGGAGGAGATGAGAAAGAGGAGGCGAGCGGCAGCCGGCAGGACAAGGGGTGCGAGGGTGATCCCTCTCGCCCCCTTTATAGCCCCGGCCGATCTTTCACCTACCGGATTGGAAACGGCCGCGATCAGGGGAGAAGTTTTCATTCGTTCGATTCTTTTTTTTATTCTTTTCCTTAATTGAAAAAGATGGTTCGTTACAATATATATATATAATGATTTAGGAGCAAAAGAGTCTCAACTTGCTTTGATATAATTCATATTTTTTTTAAAAAAAAGGTTAATATATTTTTAATCGCGCAGAGCGCGTGGGTGTGCCCGTTTTAAAATAATGAAAAGAGCAGTAATCTCTCCAAAGAGGCTATTGCTTCTCACCCTCCCGATATTGTGCACAGGAGATGACAATCATTTCTACCTCATTTTACAATTGTTGGAGATTAAAAACATTAATGTGATAGCATTTAAGAAAATAATCGATTATAAAAATTGAAATTAATCTCCCTTATAACTATTTTTTCAGTTTTCACTTTTATTATTCTTATATTTAATTATACACCTTTTATTATTTAATTTTTTTAATGATGATTGTTTTGGTTGACATTTTTAAAAAGACGAATGACCATGTAGTTATAAAATAAATTTGGTTACTCTCAATCAAACTAAAAGTAAATAAAATATACTTAAGGACAATAAAAGCATTTGTTAATTTCTTGATCTATGCATTATAATCTATATACTAATAATAACACAACAAATCACATAGATTTATATCAAAATATATTTCTTTTATTAAAAATACCATCCCCAATCTTACCATTCATTGTCCTAACATTCCGCATTCGTTAAAAACCCACCAAACAACTCGTGTTTGGGAATTAGATATCTTGAAGCCAACTTTCATTCCAATTAATTTTGTCATGTACGATAATAAAGGTAATGAAAAATAGAACCATATTTTCTTATGAGTTCTGTATGAATAATTGAATTGATAAATTAATTTAAGACGTATTTGGACAGAGTGGAATGTAATGATAGAAAAATTAAGTTGATATAATATAAAAACATTGATGTAGTAGATTAATTTTAATGAATATTTGACTAAAATATATGTATTATAAAATTTTAATTAATAAAATTAATAGTATAAATTAAATTTTTTATTAAAAATTTATTAACAATAGATTCATAAAAATATTTATATATTTAACAAAATATTAAACATTTTTATGAAATGATAAGTAATAAATGATATTAAATAACTCCTTTTATAATAAATATATATTATATCCGATATATATAATATTTTATGTGAGGAATGTCAGGAAGAAAACTCTAAAAGAAAAAAAATGTTTGAAGAGACGTCACATAAAAAAGTTTGAAAAAAAAAGAAGAAAACACAAGCAACAAATGTGAAATCAAGACATAACCTAATTTCACTTCGAAAATCCAATCGTCTTGTCGTTTGATAGAATCGGGTGAAACTACTTTGATTTAGGATTGTGTTTGACAATCCGAGCTAGCTAAAAGTTATAACTTGATTATGATAGGTTCCGTCAAATGTCATAACGTTTAACAAAATCATGTTAGAAATTCAAGGTGTGAATCAACGATTGATTTCCACCCTCTAATTTTATCTTTTTTTGTGAAACCAAACCATCATAGCGGAATTAACTTTTTCCAATTTCTTTTCACATGACAACTACTTTTTTAATTTTATTTTTCTTTATTTATTTTCTCTCTCTTACATTTCTCTCAAAAAATATTTATTAAATATAATATATTTATTATAAAAGATTAATTAATGTTATTTATTACTTATCAATTCATAAAAATTGAATATTTTGTAAATATAAATTATTATATTTAAATAATATACTTTTAAAAAAATTTAATAACATTATTATTATTATTTTTATTAATTAATAAAATTATATTTTATATTTACAATGTCTATATCTTATTCAAACTCTCACTAAAATTAATTTATCGTATTAACTTTTTCTACAAAGCTACAAATACTTGAACTAATATCTAAATTATTCTACAAAGCTTTGTCTTCAGAATTTTCTGAGGCAGATCAGCATTTGGTTAAGGAGCAATAGCTTCTTTTGCAAGGCATGAAGATGTCGATTGATTCATTTATAAATAGGTACCATGCTCTCACTTACCTTCATTTGGGTTGCGTTGGAACCGTCGTCTGATTCTAATTTGGTTCTTCAAATGCTGCAGTGCGGTCTGATTTCCGAAAATCAGGCCGCATTAAATGATTTGGAATAAGTAGAAGAACAACGTTTTTTTCTTTCTTTCTTTTTTTTACGTCATTTTAAAATTTTCCTTTTATTCTTTTCTTTTCTTTTCTTTTATTATTTTCTCTCTCACACACACTTTGCCCATTTATTTTATATAAAATATTTATAATAAAATATTAATATAATATTATTTATTACTTATTATTTTATTAAAAATCAATATTTTAATTATAATTAATTTTAAAAAATTCTTTTTTATTTGAATACTAGATTTTTTTAACAAAATCTTTTCTACAAAGAATTTTAATTTTTTTATTTTATTTTTATTAATAACAAAATTATATTTTTTAATTATAATAATTATTTTTAATTCAAAACTCACCAAAAATTTATTCATCACATCAACTCCTTGATTCCTCCACTCCATCCAAACACATTTCGAATTAATCTGTCAATTCAACTATTCACCAAAATTTATCAATATTATTAAAACCAGACCGGACCGGCCGGTTCAACCAGTTCAATCATGAACCGGTCAGTGATCCGATCCGGTTTGATGCTAAAACCCATTTTAGCATTGAACCGGGCAAAACTGATTGGATCGGCCAGTTGAACCGGACTGATTGAACTGGTCCGGTTCAATGTAGATTTTGAAAAAAAATATTAAAAAAGGATAAAAATAGGAAAGTTAAATGAAAAAAAGGAAATGAATATAAGAAAACTTAAAGACGAGAGAATATCATATGTATACAATTAAATAGGAATTGAAATAAAAAAGTAAGTATTTAAAAAATTGAATAATATTAGAATAGAAACTTATCAAATGACATAAAATAAAGAAAATAAAAAGGAAAGTGTTAAACAAAAATAAGAAATAAGAATAATTCAAGATAAAATTTATTAATATAACATCTATCATCATTAAATAGTAAACGTTAAATTATTAATAATTTATTTATATTATAATTATAAAACTTTTAATTAATAAAAATTATGTTATATTATTTTTTTAATACTTTTAATAAGTTACTAGACAATATTCATATATTATATCATATAACTTATAGTATATCTTTACAATTATTATAAATAATAATATTTTAATAAAATCCGATTCAATCCGATGAAATCTGGTCGGACCGGTCCAATCGCGATCCAATGTTGAGTCCGATCCGGTCGCCGGTCCCGTTCCGAAAATATTGAAATTTATAAGGAACTATGATTTCGTTTTCAAACGCAGTCAAGTAAGGAGTTGTTCGCGGGGCGAGAGAGGGAAAGTGAGTTGTGTAGTGAAGGTGTGGCTGTACGTGAGATATAGCAGTAGCCTATTTAGGTGAAGTGACAAGTGCACAGTGAGTAGTTGGGTGGGTGAGTGTACGTGAGTTCTATTGTATGAGTGAAATGAGCTGATTGGTAGGGTGTGTATTCGAGTGTCATTATTATTAAAGTTGTATACATTAATATCATTTTATTGGTGATTTTGTTTAACATTTTAACATTTTCTCTCTCTTAAAGTTGTGTCCATATTATTTTAACATTTTCTCTCTCTCTCTCCTTTCACGTGCTCTCTCTCTTCTCTCACGTGTGTTGCCGCCGCCGATCTCCCTCCTCCTCTTTGATCATTATCGATGACGCCTGTCTTGCATGACATTCTCCTCCAAGCGTTGTCGCCATCGTCGCAAACCTTTGCAAGTGACGAACCGTTGCAAGTGTTTTGCCCTCGAACCAGCCTCTTCTTCTGATCCGGCAAATAAGCAAAGGATGAACACAATCAATGTTGTCTTCCTCCTCATCCGTCTCACCCCTATCTACAAGACGGGGTGTCGCTGCTGCCATCGGTGATGCTCGGAGGGAGTTGTAGGGCGACAGGGACAGTGAAGGCGACACTAGGAGTGGAGAAAGCAAGTGAGAGAGAAAAGAGTGTGTTCTTTAATTTGAACCCTAGATATAAAATGGATGATCCAGATTCTTTCCATGAAACATGGAAAAATTTTCATACAAAGTTAGTTGATTCCATATTTTTCTTAAACATTCAATATCAATTCTTATTGCTCATTAATTAAAAATATTCTTTTGCAATTAAGAAGACATTGAACACTTACCCTGAATTATTTATTACATGTAAAAAAAATTATTAATCGCGTGATGCGCGAGAATGTTTTCCTATATATATATTCGTCAACTAAAAATATCGCTTTCTTTCATTCATTCCTATTACATTATCATATCATTCGAATGATATTAATTATTTAGAAAAAACCAGCATAGTTTTATGAGAAAAAAACATAGCTTTTGTGCATAAGATTGAAGAAATTTTAAAACACTTATTCTTAGGTTGTTAATTACTTTTTACTACCATATAAGGTGACAATAGATCCACCATTTAATCAATACTTGTTTCTTGTTTCTTTTTCCTATTTTGCTTGCATTAGGATTTGGATCATGAACATTCCTTTGTAATTAAAAAAAAAGAAAAAAGAAGCTTATAATATAATACCTGATGATAACAGGATAAATGACATCCCCAGAGTACTAAATATAAAACCTTATAGTTTATATTTTGTAAAAAATGGAAAAACAAAATCTTATATATATATAATGAGCATGTCACAAGCACATATTAAACCATTTTATGAATATTTTTAAATTTAACTCGATATTTTTAAATTATATTTTAAAAGAACATTAATGGTTGTAAAAAATGATTCAAACTATCAATAAGTAATTATATTTGATGTTTTAAATTTTTATAAACGTTTAAACATTATTAATGTTCATAATGGATATAATTATTTTCTATAATTTATTATATTGTAAAGTTATTTTTTTATCATCGTTAATGATTCTCTAGACTATTAGTAAAATGATGTTTAAAAATAAAGAAAATTATGCATTAAATCACTTGATATGTACCACGAAAAATGAATGACACAATAATTAAATCAAATTTTCGATGGATTCTTTTTATGGGAGAGCACAATTTGAAATACACTCGTCAAAAAGTATTTTTCGTCGGGCAAAAGAAAATCCCTCACAAGTTTCAACGGTTGAATCCATCGTGAAAGTAGGCTTCCGAAGGATGCCACATCCATCTCTAAGCTCTTAATTTTTACAAAACAAAATAATAAATCTAGGCGTAGCCGATTCCGGTCTTGATCGGTCGGATCACAATCTTCACAGTTGGATTTGATCATTCACAACCGATTCATGGCCCGATCCGCCATAGTGCTTCAACACGACCGAGTGAATCTCGGCGTTGAGGTCTATGCTCAAGCCGGTGTCTTGCGACAAGTTCAAATGCTTCTCCACATTGTAGGTACAAGCTCACCGCTGCCGAGAACGAGAAGTAGGAGCCATGCGGAAGCATCATTGAGTGGTGGATTTAGGCCCATCAATTAATGACTTATGATCTGCTGCTGGTGGTGCTCCATGCCCAACAAGCTAGAGAAAGTGGTGACGCCATTAATGTTGAAGCTGCCTTCGCCAATGCGCGGAAGGTCCACGAGAGGGAGCAGTGTAAATGAGGCATGGATGCGGAATTCGTCGAAGGAGTTGGATGGGGAAGAAAGAAGCATAAGTGAAAAAGTCAACCGAAAGATGGGGAGGAGTCGTCTTCAATAAATCCAAATTTTGACTGTCAAAGTCATAAAAAATTTCAATAGACTCCTGTCATTGGAAAATTTAATATATAATATTAATAAAAATGGCACTATTTTAATATATAATAATATAATATATCTTATAATAAATTTAAATTTGGACTATCGTAACTATTGGAATTTCGAAGATGAGCCGCTAGTAAATAATTTTCTACTAACAATATTTATAATGCTTCGAGATTTTTTTTTCTTTATTTGTCCAAAAGATTATCTCGACGATACCACTCAATTATATGACATAACTATTCTCTTACTTTGACTAGCCAACATAATGACTTACATAAGCAGAAGAGTTATTTATAATAAACTTTACAATATGCAGAAGTTATTTATATGATATCTAGTGACATGTGAGTTATGAACCTACAACTATCTGATAGGAGACCCTATCAATGTCCATAGTCAATGTGCATGTCATGTCATTTGTCAGATGAGCCATCAACCGTCTTACTATCAAAATTGCGATCACCTATATGGATCCAAGTACAGGGACAAAGTCCAATGAGATAAGCTCAATATATAGGGTCACCTATAAAAATAAATAATATAAATCATGTCGATAGCAATAATCATATGCATAATGATAAACAATATCAATATTATCATATCAATGCAATCTCAATTATCAATGTACATTATCCATCAATCATAAGGATCAATTGACTAGAATCAATAATTCGATCATCCTTTATCATCAACCATAAAGGTTAACAATAATAATTCCCTTAACAATAGCATCAACCATATAGACTGCAATTAATTATCTTAACAATCAATCAATCTTTACTTTACTTTACTTTACTTCAACCATAAAGGTTGAATTCAATAATTTTTTTATCATACTTCAACCATGAATGCTGCAATTCAATTATTCTTTTTAATTAATTATCCATTCTTATTCTTCAACCATAAAGACTTATATTCAATTCAATTAATGTTAACATCAACTATAAAATGTTGCAATTCAATATCAATCAATTATTCATTCTTATTTTTCAACCATAAAGGTTGCAATTCAATATCTTTAACTTCAACCATAAAAATAGTAATTATCTTTTTATCTTTAACTTTAACCATAAAAATTGCCTCAATCACAAGGTTGCATTTTACTTCAATCATAAATGCTGCTTCAATTTCAAAGGTTGCTTATTGCTTGTTCTTTTCTTTGAAATTATCTTTCAACCACAATGGATGCTTCAACCATATAGATCTCTTTGAAAGCTCTTTCAATTTTAAGTACCTTACATCTTTTATCTTTATTAGCCTATGACATCTATCTTTAATTTCATTTAAATTTTCTTTTGAATTTTAGATGCACAAGGCATCAATCAACATATCATAATTATAGTATTAATTTCATCACAATGTGGTCAATATCATAATAATATGATCAGATATAATAAATAACATAAACATCATAATTAAACATCAATCAATAACTTAAAACATCATTTTTTTCTTCAAAATTCGGGCTGGGTAGGATGAAACCCGGATCGGTTCCTATAATCAATCATGTCCATCTTTCCTTTAGAACCCAGGTCGAGTAGGATGAAATCTAGGCTGGTTCATTGGGTGTCAACTCCTATTTCAATTCGATCAATGTAACCCGGACCTGGTGGAACGAAACCCAGGCCGGGTCCAATTAAACCTTCTTGAGCCGGTTCGATCCAATTATATTTTGATTTCGTCAAGGGGTTGGGTCAATCTAAAACTATGTCCAGATCCAATTCAATTTTAATTCGTCCATTAACATCAACGGAACCCGAGACGAGCTAGTCGGAACTCGATCCGAATTTTTCATAATTCCATAATGTCTCTCTCGGTTACTCAACCTAGACCGCGTACCTCTAAACCCGAGCCAAGTTCATACAAACTCCATCCGGACTACTCAATTGTCACTCGGGTTCTAAAGAACCCGAGTCGAGCACTACAAAACACGAGTCGCATAATCACGTTCTTGATGCGATACAACAACTTGGATAATCCAATTCACAATTCATCTATACAATAATCTATAAATAGGACAAGGCTCCTAAGGATTTATACTGACAAAAATCGTCGATGTAGGAATCCTCCTACATACTTTAACTTGGTTGGAAAATCAACTGAAATCTATCTGTTGGAAACTGCACAAACATTAAACTTTGTCTGACAATTCCTCTCTTCTGACATCCAGAAGTCCTCGACCACCACTTGAATTTTGTTCTCCTATGTCAGGGCTTCAAAACATTATGTCGGTTACGCTCTCAAGTACTTAGAAATCGAAGGAGGAAAAGGGAGCTCTTGTGTAGAAATTCTGTAGAAGTAAATAATGCTTTCTAGCCATCCTTTATAGTTCTTAACTAGAATTTTTGACTCATATTGAGTCTTAGGCTAATTCTCCATAAATTAAATCTAAATTTCACTAATTATTCCATAATCAATCAATCTACTTTCAACTTTTTTCTTTTATTTCTTCATTTTCTCTAATTTTTGAAACAATTTAATTTCATAATATTTTATCATATAATTTTTGGATTAAAATAATAATAAATATTATTTTAACGACTGGAATATTTTTAAGCTAAGACTCTCAATCATATCCTATTTGGGAGTTTTATATCCATTAAATATTCTTTTGAATTTTAAATCAAATTGAAATCACTAATTTCAATCTAATTATAATTCTTACCCCTAATAGGATTTAATCTTTCTTTATTTTTCTTTTTCCTTTCTAATCATACTTTTAATACTACTTTAACTCTAATTCCTTATGGCTTTTCTTTCTATTCATATTTTTCCAATTATATTCTTATTTCTTCTCAAATTCTCCTTTAATCTTCTTCAATCCACTAAAATTTGAATTTAATTTAGCAAATTATTTTATTATCCTTCGTAAAATCTTGAGGTGTTACAATATTACTGTCAATAGTTGGAAGAGATTTTATATCCGTCGTAAAATTCTTCTTAAATTGCGAAGGATGTCTGACCATCGAAAATGTCGTAAAAAACTTCGCACTTTCTTGTAGTGAATTATTATATAAAATCATTCTTTCACATAGGGGGCATTTCTCTAAAGGTAATTTTTGTAAATTACCATGTAATGTTATATTAAATTATCTGGTCCCACCACATTACTATGTTCACTTGTGACAGTTAATGGATAATCTGTATTGCCCAGACAATACACATTGCCTATGAAGTGGCAATGCAAATTATCTATGAGAGGGTAGGCAATCCACATTACCACCTGTGTTGTAATCTTTTAAATTTTACTTTCCGCATTTGTCCTTTACAATTTTATTTAAATAAATTCTAAAATAAATTGAATAAATTATAATAATAATTAAATAAATTATAAAATTAATCAAATAAATATTATAATTATTATGACTATATTATTATCATATTGTAAAAATATATTAATTATTTTATAAATTTTAATTATATGGGTGAAAATGTATATATTTGTTATTTAAGTTTATGAAGTTAAAAATAATTTATATATCTAGACATATTTTTTATTAAACGTATATTAGTAAAAATGATATATTAACTCATAAATATGTATTTTCTTATAAATAATTAATATGGATTGTCAAATAGATTACTTATGCATACTAAATAAGGTAATGTACATCGATGATAATTTAATAAGTGACAATCTTTCTAAAATAAAATTTAGATTGCTAGGTAAGAAGGCCAAATCAATAGAATCCTTTCCACTATTGTTGTTATGACTAAAACTTTTAAAAATATTCTGCATATAATAAATTTTAAATTCGAGACTTTGTTAAACAAGAACAAACTGTTCGACATTTAATTAACCTCCGCTCACACGACTTGATTTTATGGGAAAGCTAAAGTAACACAAATGTTTTCCATAAAAAGAAACAAGAAAATCTTTATATGGATGGTGCCTATCTAATAAGATTGAGCCAAGGGGGTTCTTGAATAATTCGACGGCGCATCTTGACCTCTCCTGGCCAGCCACAAGACTCGAGGGTGAGGATAATTGTGTCCCTGGCAGCCAACCATCCTCTTCCTCACCTTATCTCCTCCTCCTCCCCTCATACAAAACTCTCCACTACTCCACCCTCAACCACAGCGTCGTCACCCCCTCCATCCTTCTCACACCAAGGTACCACTTCCCTCAGTCACACATTGCACACGTACGTTTAATACAAGGCTCAACGGTAGCTGCTGTAACATTTGTACGTACTCTGCCTCATACAGGTTGCAGGTACGTACAGACCGCAATGGCATCCGTGTCCGCAGCAACACTCTCCACCGCCGCGACGTGCTCCGGCGGGCTCAACTCGTCGATGAGGAGGAGGAGGACCGGCGCGGCATACGTCGAAGGGATGAGCTCCTTCGGAGGACTCAAGGCCGAAAACAAGATGACGACCCTGGGCGTTCCGGCCTGCACTGCGCAGTCCTTCGCGACGATCGTGAGCTCCCTCAGGGCGCCGGCGAAGGGCAAGAAGGGGAGGGGCGGCGGGGCTCTCTCGTCCACCTGCAACGCCGCCGGCGAGATATTTAGGATCGCGGCCATCATGAACGGCCTCGTGCTCATCGGCGTCGCCGTCGGTTTCGTTCTTCTTCGAGTGGAGGCGTCGCTCGAGGAAGCCGAGTAAACCTATTCTTCTCGGCCAAGCAGCTATCGGCTGCCCCTTTTTTTTTGCCATGGTATATTATCCAGTTGTATCACACAACCGTCAAATTTTGTTTTGGAGACTTGGAAATGGATTTCGTATAGTAAAACTGCATCAAATTAATTCTATGCATCTCATAGCTTAGTTAATTGACACATGCTATTAATATGACCAACAAACTATGACATCCCAATCTTTCCATTCCAAAAAATAAAAATAACAAGGTCTCAAATGTTATTCTCTATGACAGTCTAAGTTATAGCTTTACTTGATAAATCCTAATTCACCACTAAATAGCCAAACATCTGAATAAGAATAATGAAAAAATTTGACAACACAATCATCAATGAATGTTTAATCCTGTCAGTGCAGTCATACCAAATTCCATCCATCGGACAGAATAACAAATTTTGTTAGGAGCATACTACAATTCTTGTGAATAAAAATTAATATTTCTTAAAAGATATTCTTTATTTTGAATATATATATGTATGTATGGATGTTTATATGTATGTATATGTAGAGTAAAAGGATTATATAATTCATTTGTGTTGATTTATAAAATATGTATGCAATACGGTGATCGATCTATTATAAAAGTGATTTTTTTGTTATGCAATAAGCCCATTGACGCTCACTCCCATATAGAATTAAAAGAGTATACAACCCATTTTTCAATTATATATATTATATTTATTTTTAAATTAATTAGTTAGTTGGTATTAATGTCGAGTTCACAAGCATCAAGCTATCTATTTTACATTTGCGATCATAGTTTATTAATTAAATTTAAAACTGTGCAAGAGAAGGAAAGATGCTTATTTGTTTTTTCTGAAGTAATGTTAGACAACAAGAATCAGTTCGAGCCAACCCATTTCTTTTAGCTAGTTCTGCCAACATAACATCTCACGAAAACAAAAAAAATAGGGTGAACCAAGTCACGTGTAAACTAAGGTGAGCCCTCTTTCTTTTTTTATTTAACCATTTTCTCACTCTCTCTACCCTTCTTTCTCTCACACACACTCTCCCTTTCCTTTCTCTCTCACACACACTCTGTCTCATATTTTTTTATCTCATTTGTTTGTAAAGTATTTTTTAAACATATAAGTAATGTAATTACATACATATAAATTTTAAAATTAACTTCTAACATATTATTAAATAATTAACTTATTTGATTAAGTTAATAAATACTAATTTCATCATAAAAAAATATTAATTAACAAATTAATTGTGTAATGTACATTACTTTTAAATAAGAGCTATTTAATATTTTAGTTACTATATATAATATATTTTACTACAAAATAATTTTACTATTATTAGTATTACATTTTGTCTACCTTTTTTCAAATTATATTTTTCAAATACAAATTTATAAAAAATATAACATAATTCGTAATTCAAGCCTAATGTTTATTAATCAATATTTTTTAAAAATATTTATTATTCTAATATTTTATTCAAATGCCTACTAAAATTAATCAATCAAATCATTTTATTCATTACAATTAATTTTCTCCAAGCACATTTAAAATTAATGTGTCAATTGAACTATTTATCAACACTTAAAGTAACTTCCTGATACTCGATATGAGTTAATGTTTTGAGGAATCTTAATAATTTGAGTAATAAGAAAACTTCTGGAAGAGAAAATTTTCCGTTAAAAGATATCGAATCTGAATTTATTTTTCTTTCTTCAAGATGTATAATACTCCCATTACTATTTTCCCTCGGTTGTCTTTTCCCAAATTCCATGACCAGTTTCCACCTTGAGGCGTATCCAAATAGTGGGCAAGTTAGGACCATATCCCAGCCTGTGCTCATCTCAGACGAATAATTTTCTTTTTGACCTTTCTCTCTCCTACACTTATTATCTGCCTGGTGTTGCCTGCTGTTGCCTGCACCCTCTCTCCAGCTCCCATTTCGTAGAAGTAGAAAAAAACTGATAGTCTCTCTCTGAATATGTTATACCTCTGCTTCCTTAAAATATACAGTTCCACTTCCATCTCCACCTTCTTTCTTTCGGACAGTCTTTTTACATTTAATTCCTATCTGGGGACCCTGCAATTAACCCTTTTGTAGCATTTGTTGTGCTCTTCCGGTAGCTCCTAGCAAGCAAACAGCCATCTCTCTCTCTCTCTCTCTCTCTCTCTGACCTAATGACAAGAAAGCTCACACATACCACTCCTTTACAACCCTCAATAGTCAGTAGTGATCGCATTCCCCTTCACCACTTCATCTGTCTTCTGTTGCACTTGCACCCCCATTCACTTCTATATAGTTCTCTTTTGTTCTTCGGTTTCATCCACCAGCAGCACTACGCCATTAGCTCTTCACTAGCCCTCGGATCCTTGTGATCTTCCTTGCATGAATCTGATAGTAACAAATTCCTCCAATGGCAACTAGCTACCCAGACCTTTCACTCAACATGAGTTCTCCATTGATCGAGGCTGAGGAGTCCACGATGAGGAGAGCTTCCCCAAGGGATCATGATTTGGCAGGGAACGAGCCGGTGAGCAGCGGCAGCTACTACATGAGTTGCGAACCGGTCTTCTTGCAACCTGAAGGATTCAACGAGCCTAGTAATCAGAATGGTGGCAGCGGCGGCGAGCCGACATTACGCCTGGGACTCGAGCTTCCTGTGTCGAACTTGAGGCACCAGCTGAACTGCCATACCTACCTTCACCGGAGCCACCCTCAGACCTATGGATTCAAGCGGAATGCTCGTCCGAACCATGGCAGCATGAAAAGGGGACCAAGGGCTCCAAGAATGAGGTGGACTACCACCCTCCACGCTCATTTCGTCCATGCCGTGGAGCTCCTAGGCGGCCATGAGAGTAAGGATTCAACTTTGAAGTTCACCTATTCGAGAAAACTTGGTTACTCGAGCAAACTCTGATCTATCTTGACATACAGGAGCAAAACCGAAGTCTGTTCTAGAGCTGATGAACGTAAAAGATCTGACGCTAGCCCATGTAAAGAGCCATCTGCAGGTAAAAGGAACAAGATAAGCAGTATTCCTCACCTTTTGGGCAACCAACCAAGGAAACAGTCGCTAACTACATACGTGACACCTTTTCTTTATAGTTTATACCTTTGCATTAGTTCAATGCCTAGGGTTAGGGTTTCGCACTCATGACATGCCTACAAGAAGTAAGGACAAAATGGCATCTAAGAAGTAATAAGTAGTTAAGTATACTAGCTAGCTAGCTTTTGTGTTGCATGTTTTCATTTTTTGGGTCAGAATTTTCAAGAGTTTTTCTCATGGTGCTGATGCTGGTGCCCCGCAGATGTATAGAACAGTGAAGAGCACTGACAGAAGTGGTGGAGGAACAACGGCATCAGCAGGTATTTGGACTTTTCCATTCATAATTTCCTGCAGTACTCTATAATATGCTTTGGTCTTTGTCCTTCATGGGGGGCAGATTCCTTCTCACCCCCAGCCATCTCACTGATATCAGAAGATGTTGGCTGATGGATGGCTGGGGCTGGGGAGGTCCGCTTTGGCCTTTCTTCACTTGAATTATTTGCCTGCTCTGGTGTCCCATACACAGAGGAGGCCATTCTTGTATCTTAGTGGTGTGAGAAAATGGTTTGTAGGGCAAGGCCAGGCAGACGTGGGCTTGAACCAGAGTACGGTCATGGTGGAAGCGGAGGCTGCAGGACTAATGCCATACGACCAAACCGGGAATGATGGATATCCCTTTGAATCACTGCATCGGCGCACCAACTCCTCAAGCAACTGGTCCTGACCAAAAGTCTCCCGAGTCTTCATGCATTCTTTGATATCTCACCATGTTAATTAGCCTGCAATGAGGGCTCATTTGTACTCTCATATAAGTTAACTGGCCATGAGAGGTTCAATACCTTAATTAGTAATGGCTAGCTTGTAGGTGGCGTTTTGATGAGTTGCACTCGTGTTTCACACAATCACACCGTTGGCATTTGGTGATTCATTGCATTGACAGATGGTTTCCATTTTCTTGTAGAATCTTTTAAACTGGCCTTAACTGGTCTTTGTGATAGGGGTCTTCTCAATGGATATAAAAAGTGGATCTGGGAACTTGAAAACCGTAGTCATGTCAGGTCGGACTAGCAAACTAGATGTCAAACTGTTACCAAAGAAATTAAGATTTCAAGGGAATGAGATGTTGATTCAGTAAATGCAAGAGTTGGCGGTCTTCCAAGAGTGTTCAGCTTGTTCATTGTCACAAGAACAAACACGATGACTACTAAATATGGCCATTAATAAATATAGCCAGGGGCATTAAATATATTCCGGAAGGAAATATTAGTTTGTATTGTTCATTGCTTATTCTTTTATGTACAGAAAAATGAAGATATTCTCGTTTTTTATGTCTGATATCCTGTCACAATGCAGCAATACATAATGGGCATATGGACGCTGTTGAGATGCTGGTCACCATGTATATATTCTGCGCTTTGGAAGTTTGCTAAAAGCTAAAACGATTTTTATGGACATCAAAGTTGTGCCGACATATCTGTTCACACTTAACAAATCACTTCTAGTTCTTAAAAACTGAATTATATTATCATTGGATTGGATGATAGCTTGATCGATCTATTCGAATCAGTTTTTATAAAAATAATATAATTTATTGTAATAATATTAAAGATAAAGTATGACTTAGTACTATATATATATATATATATATATATATATATATAACATTCAAAATCTTTAGGAAACAATAGATTTTAACATTATATATCAATTTAAAACTTCTAATGATTTTGTTTTGAACATATTATCATTGATCTATTTTCTATCTAAAATCCCCTTAATTTCTCTCCTCTAATTATGATTTATTCTTTTTTCTTAATATATTGCATTTCCAGTTATTTCACTTGTTAATTCAACACATTTCAATTTCTTTGATTTTTTTTCTTTGTATTTATTTTGTTTTCTTCATTATATAATTTTTCCATCTCTTCTTTCATTTCAATTTTTTGATTCGATCTAATTTTTTTCTAAAATCAAATCGGACCACGGTTCGCTCCAGTTTCAAATTAACTATACCAGTAATCTAATCATATCTTAGGCTCCAACCTCTTTCATTCAACGAAAAAAAAAACAGTAGTGCAAATCAAATTATCTTATTTATTTTAATTTAACTTATAAGTGATTTGAATTTCCTAGCAGAACAAATCAAATTATATCTTAAGTGTCCACATTACATAAGGGAAGAGTGTCCATTCATAATTTCAC
Organism: Pontederia crassipes; assembly: GCA_030549335.1. Taxonomy (NCBI): domain Eukaryota; kingdom Viridiplantae; phylum Streptophyta; class Magnoliopsida; order Commelinales; family Pontederiaceae; genus Pontederia; species Pontederia crassipes. The sequence continues at coordinate 23,351,673 of CM060189.1, read as the reverse complement.
TCATGTGACAACATATTTTTTATATTTTTTCATCTCTATTATTTTTAATATCACATAAGAAAATATAAAATAATATAAAAAATTATACAATGATAACAACAAAAAAAAGAAAAATATTTTATCATTGTCACCATCATATTAACAATACTAATTTATTTGAATTATTATTATTCACAAAAATATGTTATTATTGTTTAAATAATTGTAATACTTTTGAATATTGCATGTATTAATTTTATATTTTTTGTTATTCTAGTTTATAACCAAATAATATAAAATTTTAATTTCCTTGAAGTTAAATCATATCATGTGTATGCAATACTTGGGGAGCTATGTGAGTCATAAGCCTAACTCATAAGATATTAGGAGCAATTTATGTAACATATATGGATTTCAAACAAACATATAAGTCATGATTCTGACCCAAAATGATGCTTATAGTGAATTATGTAAGTCATAATTTTTACTTGCAATATTTTGATTGAACAACTCTCTTTAGACATAATTGAGCAATGGTGTATTTTTAATTGGTCTGATACTTTTATTAATACTACAAGAAAATTGACGAATAACGATGCAATTTAGCATCTCTTATGTAGGTGACGCGAAGTCGACGCCAAGAGCGTCCCGATAGAGTCTACGTTGAGTCATAACATTGTGACGCTACGTGCCTCCCAATAGCGTCACATGCGCGTCGACTTAGCGTTTGCAATCTATCGACGCTAATTCTAGCGCCAAGGGAATGCAACTGCGACGGTATTATTGCACGCGAGATAGGGTAAATGCGTGGCAGATCATAGCGATGTATTAGTGTCTAACGCGTCGACGCTATAGTAGTGTCACATCACACAAGTCGTGATATCAACGCTACAAACGGAGTCGATATGGGCGCCCGATGTTTGCGCTATCTTGGTGCTGACAAATGAGACGTCACTTGGTGTCTCAAACATCGAGATGTTGGAGTTGATGAATACTTCAGGGCCCTTGTTTCTCACATCGAATTTGCTCACGTGAGCATAGGGGAATCTGAGTATTACCCAATTGCATGTGATGTTGGCGTGCGAACAAAAGGGGGGTTTGGGGGGCACCGTCCACCGACGGCGATCTAGACGGATTTTGGACTTTTGTTTAGTCGGCCCGTGTGGTTCGGATTAAGTTTTTCTCTGTTTTGTTCAGGTTTTGAACCCGTTTAGGAGAGGCTTATTTATAGCTTATTTTTAGATGTAATCCGAGTGGCGGCTGTAAATCTAAACGACATAGTGGAACCTCTTTGTAGGACGTAGTCCTAATCTTGAGTGTGAACTTAGGTAATTCGTGTGCCTCCTCTATTTTTCTGCAATTTCTCTGCAATCTTCTCTTCCTATTCTCAAATTTTCCCATCAATTGGTATCAGAGCCAGGTTGTTCGAGGAATTAGCGTTTATTCGAGATGTCAGGAGGATCACGGATTGAGATAGATAAATTTAATTGAACGCGGTTTGATCTCTGAAAGATGAAGATGGAGGATCTCATCTGTGATCGAGATCTTTGGATGGCAATCGAGAAGGAGAGGTCAGGCATGGAAGCGGCGAAGATCGCAGATGGGGCTTCCTCCAGTCAGGCAGATCCAAAGGCGATTGAAGAGTGGGATCGGATTGATAGAAAGGCGAAGGGTTTGATTCGGCTTTGTCTCGCAGATTCAATTCTTACGAATGTGATGAGCGAACCTACAGCTAGAGATCTGTGGAGGAAGTTGGAATCCCTATATCAAAGTAAGTCACTGGTTAATAAGTTATTTCTGATAAAGAAACTATATAATCTTCAGACGCATGAGGGTGATTCATTCTCTACACATCTTTATAATTTTAACACGGTGATCAGTCAACTTGTATCAATCGATGTTAAATTTCAAGATGATGATAAGGCAATAATATTGCTATGTTCGCTGCCGGATTCATGGGACAATCTGATTGTCGTGATTGGTGGCGGGGATAAAGAACTTTCGTATGAAAGTGTATGTGCTGCCTTGTTATCAAAGGAAACACGAAGAAAGGGATCGGCAAGTTCTAGTAAAGAGGCGCTGGCGGCCAAAAGAAAGCAAGCAGAAAGAAATCAAAATCAGAGAGGGTCCAGATCCAAATCTCGTGGGTGTTCGAAGAGTAGAGATAAGAATGTGCAATGCTGGAGATGTCAAGAGTGAGGCCATTTGAAGCGAGATTGTAAAAATAAGCCGGTTCACAAGAAAGAAGCTGAGTCAATCTCGGACAAAAAGGAGGCTGAAGCAGGAGATATGTATCTGACTTCTGCATGTACGGCATAGTCAGATAAGGATGTCTGTCTCATCGATACTGGTGCTTCGTACCACATGACACCTCATAGACATTGGTTTTGTGAATATGATGAGTATAATGGTGGGGACATCATGCTCAGAGATGATACTGCAGTTCAGATTGTTGGACGTGGTAGGGTGAAGTTGAGGATGAATGATGGCACGGTGAAGACTCTACCAGATGTGATGCATATACTACTTATGAGCAGGAGTTTGTTATCTATTGGTACAATGGTTAATTCGGGTGTTATATTCAGTTGCGACAAGGATTCGTGTAAGATGATCAGAGGGTCGATTGTGATTGCACGAGGGGTTCGCTATGGCACACTGTACAAGTTGCTCGGAGAGATGATATCTATGAGCTGCGGATTTATTTCTGAAGAGGCCAAAGAAGATGAAGACAGCACATCTATACTGTGGCATCAAAGATTATGCCATATCAGTGAGAAATGACTTTCTACCATAGCATCAAGTCAGATGGTAGAAGGAGTTCCAAATTGTTCTGTGGGCTTCGGGTTCTGTGAACATTGCCTTCATGGAAAATAGAACTGAATCAGTTTTCAACACACAGGTACAAGAGCAACGAAGATTCTCGAATTGATCCATAGTGATGTCTTTGGACCAACTCCGACTCCATCTATTGGAGGGTTCACGTACTATGTCTCTTTCATAGATGATTTTTCGAGATACAGTTGGATTTATTTTATCAAAAATAAATCAGATGTATTCGATAAGTTTCCAGAATTTAAAGTTTTGGTGGAAATCAATTGAGCAGCAATATCAAGGTTCTTCGTACAGATAACGGAGACGAATTTTGTTCAGAGAAGTTTGAGCAGTTCTGAGTGGACAATAGTATTGCAAGGCAGAAGACAACTTCATATACACTTGAGCAAAATGGAGTAATCGAAAGATTAAATCGGTCACTCATAGAGAAGGCCAGATGTATGCTGAGTTGGGCTGAATTGGGACAAGAATTCTGGACAGAAGCTGTAGCCACAGCAAACTATTTGAAGAATCGCTCACCGACCTCATCAGTGAAAGATCGGACGCCTTATGAAGCAATGTTTGGAAGAAGCCGAATCTATCTCATGTTCGGGTGTTCGGATGTGACGTGTATGTTCATATACTCAAGGAAAAGCGGGGTAAGCTTGACAGTAAGTCTAAAAAAACATATTTTTCGGATACAAGGAGGGGGTCAAGGACTATAAATTGTGGAATCCAAGGACAAGGACTATCGTATACAGCATGGATGCTATTTTTCGTGAATCATGATCCCAAGTTGAGACTCAAGAAAATGATGAACCCAAAAAAGTTGTAATGTTTGAAGAAGATTCTGATTCTGAAGCTGCAGAGGTGATTGCACAAGATACTTCAGTTGAGTCTGTTCCAGAATCTGATAAAAGGACTCGATTAATGAAGTTGAAGATGCAGATTCAGATGAAGACCCAGATGTTGGTACCATACCAATTCTCAAGAGATCGACACGAGAAAGAAGAGCACATCTTAGATACTCTCTTAGTGCTCTGAGTTCGTTTCATACTTTGAGCATCATCGGAGAAGAACCTAGCTCTGTAAAAAATGCAAGGTCTAGGAATGATGCAAATTAGTGGGAGTTTGCTATGGCAGATGAGATGCAGTCACTAGATAAGAATGAAACATGGAGCTTGTGTAAATTGCCTAAGGATAGAAAGGCAATTGGTTGCAAAAGGGTGTTCAAGCGAAAGCTGAAACTAGATGGGTCTATAGAGAAGTACAACGCGAGACTGGTAGCTAAAGGGTACTCTCATATTGAGGGAGTCGAGTATGATGAGATTTTTTCTCCCGTGGTGAAAATAACTTCAATCAGGTTTGTCCTATCTCTGGAAGCAACATATAATCTTGAAGTATAGAGCAGATGGACGTGAAGATAACATTCCTTCATGGGGACTTGGAGGAAGAGATATATATAAGGCAATCAGAAGATTTTGAAGTTCAAGGTAAAGAGAATATGGTGTGCAAATTGAACAAGTTTGTGTATGGATTGAAGCAGTCGCCAAGGATGTGGTACCAGAAGTTTGATACGTACATGCTCCAACTCAAATTTGTACGTTCAGATTCAGATCACTGTGTTTACGTGAAAAGAGTTAGCGATCAATTTATCATTCTTACACTGTATGTGGATGATATGTTACTGATTGGAAATAGCATGAAGATGGTGAATTCAGTGAAGGGTTTGTTGGCCAAGAAGTTTGAAATGAAAGACTTAGGGTCGACGAATTTTATTTTGGATATACAGATTAGAAGGGATCGTCAGAAGTAAAAGTTGTGGCTAGGACAGGAGAAGTACATAAAAGAAGTGTTGAAGAAATTTAACATGTCGGATTGCAAGCCAGTGGGTACTCCTATGTCTCTAGGAACTAAATTTTCTGCAGAGCAATGCCCGAAGACGGATGAAGAAGCTGAAGAGATGGATTGTGTGCCATATGCAAGTGCAGTGGGCAGCTTGATGTATGCCATGGTCTGCACGCGTCCAGATATAGCTCAAGCAGTGGGAGTCTTAAGTCGATATATGTCTAATCCAGGCAGGGACCACTGGAATGCTATCAAGAGAGTTTTCAGGTACCTTCGTGGAACTTCAGATTTTGCTTTGTGTTTTGAAGGTGCAGAGAAAGGAAAGAGACTTGATATTGTAGGCCATGTAGATGCTGATTAGGTTGGAGACATTGATAGTAGACGGTCCACTAGCGGATATGTTTTTACATTATTTGGAGCTGCACTAAGTTGGATGAGCAAGAGACAGAGCGTGGTAGCACTTTCTTCTACAGAAGCTGAATATATGACTCTTACTCATGCTACAAAAGAGGCCATATGGCTACGACGGTTGTGCTTGGAGCTCGAATTTGAGCAAGGTGCCATGAAGGTGAGATGTGATAATCAAGGTGCTATTCAGTTAGCTAAGAATCCTGCATTTCACTCACGCACAAAGCACATTGACATCTAATATCATTTCATTCGGAAAAAGGTGGAAAAGAAAGATGTTCAGCTTGAAAAGATTGATATAACGGAGAATAGTTCTGACTTTTCTTACTAAAGCTGTTACAGGTGCAAAGTTTGAGTGGTGCTCTACTGCTGTCGAATTGAAGAAGAATGTTGCTGGAAAGACTCTCATTGGTGTGAAGTATCCACCAAGTGGGAGAATGTTGGAGTTGGTGAATACTTCAGGGCCCCTTATTTCTCACATCGTATTCGCCAACGTGAGCTTAGGGGAATTTGAGTATTATCCAATTGCATGTGCTGCTAGCGTGCTGAACAAAAGGGGGGGTTCGGGGGACACCGCCCCCCGACGGCGACCTAGATGAGTTTTGGGCTTTTGTTTAGCCGGCTCATGTGGTTCGGATTAAGTTTTTCTCTATTTTGTTCGGGTTTTGAACCCGTTTAGGAGAGGCTTATTTATAACTTATTTTCAGATATAATCTGAGTGGCGGCTGTAAACCTAAACAATATAGTGGAACCTCTTTGCAGGATGTAGCCCTAATTTTGAGGGTGAACCTGGATAATTCGTGTGCCTCCTCTATTTTTTTACAATTTCTCTGTGATCTTCTCTTCCTGTTCTCGAATTTTCCCATCACGAGACACTATGTTGACGCTAGGTAGATGCTAAATGAATAAAATATTCATATATATATATATATATATATAACCTACATATGTATTCATATGCTTACCTACATATGTAACACATACAACGCTTAATTGGCGTTATTTTCACACTACTTCACGCTTGTATTTGAAGAAATAAATTAATTGGTGCTATTTTGACACCACATGTTAACATATATGTTAATTAATTAGAAATATATTAACTATATGTTATCTATACATATTTGTATAATTAAATGTTATGTATTTTGATGCCAATTTGTATAACCCCATATATGTTACTATATATTATATATAGTATACTTTAATGAATAAATAAATATCATGTTATATGTGTACCTTCAACATATGTATTCTAACATCATATATATATGTGTTACTTATATATGTATTTCTAAATATATATTTGTTACCTATATTACATATGTTACCTTTGCGTACAATATATATCATATCTTAATTATAGATATATTATTTTTATATTCTTATTCATGGAATTATAATGGTTGACTTAAGTGGCATGACTTATTATTTATCAAAAACTAGCGCCACCCCATTAACGCCACACTAGCGTCGTAAGGATAATCGACGCTACAAAGGCACTACTTGCGTTGCCATAGCGTCATGCATCTCCGACGCTAAGTGGATTGAGATGATACTGCGATGCTAGATGGTCGCTAATACCTTGCAACGACTCATTAGTGTCTTTATAGCGCCGAAAGTTTATTATTCTCACTTCATCACTATAGATTTAGCCGACTTTTTATTATTCTCACTTAATAGGGCACATATAGACATATACATATACATACACATATATACTTACACTTATAATATGTATACATATGCACATTATTGTCACTTAATCTCGCACATACATATATACACATATATACTTATAATACATATACATATACACATTATTGTCACTTAATCTCGCACATATAAACATATACATATACATATATACTTATAATACATATATACATTATTGCCATATAAACCTATTTCAATATAATCTCAATGTAATATAAACTTATAATATATAAAGTTATAATGCATAAACTTCATAAACTTATAATATATAAATATAACTTAGGAATAGCCACGGAATAGCGTCGCAATATTTGGCACGTCATTAGCGTCACATATTCTGAAGGCGCTAAATTTGAGGTTAAATCCCTAAATCCTCTTCTCTGTTTTCATTGTTTTACGCAGATAGCATTTTTACCGCGACCTCCGACGCCTCTCCTCCTCTGATGCCCAATGCCCTACTTCTCCGACCCGCCCCAATGCCCTACTTCTCCGACGTGCCCTGATGCCCTGCTTCTTCGACGCCCGCCCTCCCCGCCTACTCTGACGTCGATGTCCACCCTCGTCCGACCCCGCCCTCCCCTTTGAACCCACCCTCCTCACCTTCTCTGATGTCATCGTTCGCCGTCCTCCGACCACGCCTCCACCGACGCCATCCGCCCTCATCCGCTCTGCACCGGCCGCCCACTACTTCGGACGACAACCTTCCGTGTCGGCCGCCACTTTCTTTGACACCATCCGTTTTGGTTCGGTAGCCGCCCTTCCGCTCCGACCGCCCACTGCTTTGATTGTCGTCTTGTTGTTCGGCCACCCACTGCTCTAACGTTGTTCGCTCTGCTCTGGCCATCTCCCACTGCTTCGGCTGCCGCCTTGTTGTTCGGCCACCGCCTTGTTGTTCGGCCACCGCCTTGTTGTTCGATCGCTGCCTTGTTGTTCGGCCGCCCACTACTTTGGTCACCGCCCTACTGTTCGAACGATGACTTATAGGATCATAGAAAGATGTCTCAATTTTTGTGCGGAATAACATCTTTCGGGCCTTTACGGGTTGGTCACTATCAATAATATTGCTCGGTCCTAAGTTAAATAAGTTGTATAAATTTTATTATAGTTTTGCTTATTATTGAAAATTAATTCTTCTTTGTAAATTGCAGGATCACTTTCATATCCTCTAGCACCATGCTCTTGTTCTTTCCCACTTGTCGGAAGGGCAGGATTGTGGAAAGATGTCCAAATTTCTGTGCGGGATGACAACTTTCGGACCTTTACGGTACGATCTTCTTTCTTGGTTACATAATTTGTTTTATATTAATGTTAAATTACTAACTTTAATAGCATTGTTTAGGAGGCAAATCAGTTTCATTCGGATTTTAGTTTGAGGACGATCCGAAAAGCTTTTGAGGAGATGGTTGTGAAACGCCTCCGAAATCAATTATATAAGTTTCGCAAGGTCGTTATGTCCGTCGGCCTCACTTTGGAACAAGGCATACAAAGATGCCCAAGACATATTAGGCCCTCGATTTGAGAGTCGTTATGTAAGAAGTGGTAAGTATGTTTACATTTAAATTATTTTCATTAAATTTATAGTTTTTTAAAGTCTAAGTATTTGATGTTCACACAGGACGAATGAACAATGGCAAAAATAGTCAGAAAAGGCAGGAGTTGACCGATTGTTTAAGCCTAAGGCCCACATCCACACAGGCAGGTCGATGTGATTTGATGAGCATTGATGGTGCATGGTAATTTACATAGAAGATCAAATAATCAAATTTTTATCTTATACTTATTTTATAAATTTTGAAATTTTATTGTAGGAGGAGAAACAAGGCGGTCTTGTGGACTTTCGTGTGGTCTACGAGGTCACACATAAAAGCCGAAAGACCAACGACTTGATCATGCCCACTGCTCGTAGGATTCTGGTAAGTATCGTCACATGTTCATTTGGTTGGTGACGTTAGTGCAAATAATTTTTTAAATGCACAATGTTTAAATTTTTAAAGACAAGTATAAAAGATTGCTGAAAAGTACGGAGATGATCCGAGTACTCAGCCACCATATAACATTTCTTGTAAGCGATTTATGTTTTTCATTTATGTGTTTTTTATGTTATATAATTTATATAATCTATAATGTTTATATGATTGTATAATTTTTCTATTTCATAAAGGACCCTGCTATTTGAGAGGAGGTGACCGACATGACATGATGAGGGTACTTGCATGGCCTAGGCACAGTCGTTCAGGTACCTAGGAGGAGCGAAGGATATGCAGGCAGCCCATTTGCTCCGAGCTCATCCACTGCACCTGATGTTACGTAGCTATTGTAGCAGCTATCGTAATAGATATCGCAACAGATGTCATAGTAGCTATCGCAACAGTTTGTTCCTTTATTGCAGGCAATTCAGGGATTGATCTCGTCGCAGAATCAATCCCCGCGAGACCAAGGACCGAGCACGTCGAGATCGAACGTCCGGAATGACAATAAACTTAGAATAGAAACTTTTGCATGATATTAGATATACTTTTGTTATACATTTGTTATTATATATACATGTAGTAGTTATACTTTTGTTAGTTCAGTTTATTACTTTTCATATTGTTATATTTGATATGGTGCATGTGATGAATGATGGATGCATTTATATGCATTATATAATTGTATAATGTGGGAAGGAAAGAAAATATAACTATAGTGGGGCAAAAATATTTGAAATTAGCGCATATGTAGCGTCTCAATGGCGCCACAAAAATAGTCAATGCTACCTCAAATATATCGTCCTTAGCGTCCCATTAACGTCGACATATTGAGCGTCACTTTAGCATCTCCTTGGCAACCACACAAACATGACTTTGGCGTCATAGTAGCGTTGAACTAGCATCACCAAAGGTATAAACGTAGCGTCACTTGAGCATCAGAATAGCATCTTTGCTTTCTGTATCACTTTCGCGTCACATTATCGACGCAAACTCGACTGCTTGCAACGACACTTTACGCCAACGACACTTTACGCGTCATCTTGACATCGAGGTAGCGTCGACTGTTGACGCTAGTCACGTCGCCTTCTTCTTTGGCTCTATTGCGACACTATTAGCTACTCATTTCCGACGTCTCATGTTTTCGACACTAAAGAGTCGCTATTATTTCTAGACATGCAATCGTCGTGATGATTGTGTCGTTCATCAATTTTCTTGTAGTGAAAAAAAGATTAATTATCTATTGAAATAGCAATATGAATTGTCAGAGTATGAAAGATGGAAAAGGTTCGGAGGTGGGTCCTTTTTTAATATTGCTGCCCCTCAGCAGTCAGCACGACCATAATTCACGAGATAATCCTCTGATACTTTTGATATTGGCCTTATATGAGTTATTTGTTATATACATGGATGATAATGAAATATAACATGGGATGCATTCGTCCTGTGTGAGTGATGGATTGTTGAGCTGAGCAGTGTGCATGAGTCTGTAGCTATTCCGTCCTTGTATTAAATTATGGATGCATAAATATGTAATAATAAAAAAGAGAAGAAACTGCGCATGTAACGGCATCTACCCCCCACAGGAAAGGTTCCAAAACTTTTACACGTCATGGAGATAATCTAATGAATTTGTTGCCACGTATTCCATGTTCCAGCCACTTGGTCGAGGTGACAAGTGTAAGAACTCAATCCAGCCACATGGTAAATTAGTTTGCCACGAAAGCAATAATTTAGAGAATCAAATTTCAAGAAACACAGTGTGATTATATCCCTTTTATTTAATCTTACAACTGGATTAAACCTGGAACTAAGATAGTGTATATATCACAATCGCGAGTTTACACTAAGATATAAAATAAATGGAATAGTAAAATTGTATTCTAAAATCGAAGAAAATTAGTAAGATTCCTAAAATCAAATGCGACACGGTGAAGAAAAAATGTATACGTACATTTCTTTCAAGTTTGACGATTCAAAGTGCATTATTTTTCTCCTGGAGGGAGGTCTGAGGTCTCGTACGTAGACCGGCAATTTGGCATGGTCCCAATTCAAAAGAGATCCAAACGCAGGCGGGCCATGCACGCGATCGAGGAGATAAGGAGAGGAGACCGCGCCTTCCACTTGGACTCGCTCCCTCGTGAACAAGTTGCGTCGCCTACGCCAGAGACATACGCCACCTGCAGCATGCCGCGCTGATTCCGTTCCGTCCCTGGACGGCTGGACGTCGACGTATCCACCTCCAAATACCGGGTGAGCTCCTGTTTCCTAGTGCCTCCTGTTTCTTCTGCTAGCTCTATCGACGAAGTGCGTATGCGTTGACGACTCCTCTCCCTCTCTCTCTCTCTGCAGGCACTTATAAATTGACCTGCTTGGTTCCTTCGATCGTATATCTATCAATCCAACACTAGACCAAAAGGAAAAGCGATCGAGAGAGAGAGAGAGAGAGATGTCTGGTTTTGCTGGGGCATGGATGATGACGAAGCTGTGGAAGCCTGCAGCTGCCAACAGGCAGCAGATTGGTCCGGTACTCGTCCTCCGGAACGAGCTGGCGAGCAAGAAGATGGAGAAAGCAGAAGAAGAGAGATCAAAAGGAGATCAAATCGCATCGGGGACGCCGAGGAGTAAGGGAGCTGTTCTGGAGGGGGCGAAGGGGAAGAAGGAGAGCAGATCATCATCATCAGGCGTCCTGTCCGAAGCTGCTTTGTGCATGCTCATGGACAGGTTTGCGCCCAGCTGATGGGCGTCGAAGATGCACGGCGTTGTGGTTGGAGAAATTTTTGTGACGGCTGAGTCGCTGACTTTAAAAAGTTCCGGTCCAGGATCCTTTTCTTGTAGTTTCACTGATCGAGTTGCAAATGACATTAGGTTTAGTTTGTTGCCCGATCTTGTAAGTATTCGTTTTAAATATATGTAAATTTAATTTATGTCAATCAAATCCATGTCAATGGTTTAGTTATCATGAGTGTTACTCTCAGTGTAAAATGAATCACTTCAACACTGGCCCTTCTGGGACTCGTTAAACCATGCACACTACGCAAAATGGATATGGTCGCGCCAGGGAGCTCATTAAGATTTCGCATGTATGCATGCATTGCCAAATTGGAGTTAATTGCACAGAACAGCTTAATCTAATTACGCCCGAGATTAAAATTCGAATAAATTTCGGATTAAAATTTACAAGTTTATAATTGAGGATTAGAGAGGATGTGAAGGGAAATAGCTCAGTTCTGATATCGAATTTCGATTGTAAATTTGTCATACTTAGTTCTTTTTATTGGTGGAATAATGGATGTAACTAGTTTGAAGTTTTATTGTTCTTTAGCTGTACCTTTGATGGCCGATTATATTATCCTGGATGAATAGTTCATGAGCAAAGTTTTCATTCAAACCCAGGCAATATTTTGGCAGTCATTGTGGTTGAATTACAAAATATTCTTACGACATATATAATTGACAGTCTATACCAATTGAACCTCATCAATGTTTACGGGAAGTTAACACCCGGATCATTATAGTATGCTGTTGGGAAAATATATGTGAAAAAGTTTAAGTATGCACGCTAAAGATGCCAAATATGATCGATTTATGTTACAGGTTTTCTAACTAGATCAGATCATACATGAATGCGGAGCATCTTTTCTTTTCCTTTCTTTTCGTTTTGTATTATATTTTGATCCAGTGAAGGAGAGAAAGAAAAGGAAATAAGCTGGATCTCTTCTAGTAATTTGGTTACGGCAATGAATTATATTCTTTTGCTTTACTAACAGTTTTTATCCTGAAATGAATTATGGTTTCGGGGCCAGCAGATCATTTCATTCTTCTAGTAGATTAAAGAAGCCGTCAGCCGTAGATACTCCCACTTCATTAATGCATTTGCATCTTGTAAGAGATTTTAGCCTGTTAAAGGGATGTAACCAGAACTGAACATTTTTTCAATATGGGAAAGCTGAAACATTGGGGATTCATAGTCCTTTGTACAGAGGGCGTGCTAATCATTCAATGGCTGGTAAAATTGTGATGTTTCTTGGCAGGATTGCATATTAGTCGTAACATATTGCTGATGATTTCTTTTCCTGTTGTATCGCACGCTGGTAGGTAATTGGCCTATCTTCAGTGACTGCACGAAGTTGCTTTTACTATACTCAAGGGTAACTTCAAGTTACGTTTAATAAAGCATCTCGACTTACGTTTCCAAACAACTGAAAGCATCGGTTCTAAACTAATCGGTATGCCGAGGGCAAATTTGGTTCCTGAAAAAAGGAAGTTATTCTGGTATTAATATAAACTAAATGGTGCTGAAACTCGCATAAGTTATATTGAAAGAAATAGACAAACTGACATGGTCGTAAGTCATAAATTAGTGCAACAGATATGAATTTGGCATGTGATATTTTAGTTTCATCTAAGCAATCTATTTAAGCACTATGAATTTGATCACTATGACGAAATCAGTATTTCAGTTCCTATGTCCAAGTCAGAGGAAGATATTGGACATGTTCAATCATCAAACATTTATTCATAACTTTGCGGTGTCCTCATTTTCGGTCAATGGTCTTTTTTTCTTTATGCACTGGCGCAGAAGGGTAAAATAAATGCAATAATAACTGATCGCCTCTTGGTAGTGACTGAGAAGGTCAGATTTGCAGCGTGGAGAACAAAATTTCCTCTTTAATAAGTAATTGGTGATAATCTTTTCTCCAGGGGGGGCATACAGAGATTTTAATTATCTGAAGTTGTTACCTCGAAAAAAGGGAGAAAATAAGATGGAGAAAACTTACTTGCGTCGTGAATAGAACAGGAATGCCATGTCTCTTTAACCATGACTTCTAGGATCGACAACCTGATGCACCTTTCTTGCTTCTGCACTAGAGTACTGACCTACAACTCGGGCATGAGGAACAGTGAGTTCCCCATTAGCTAGTGCGGCCACATTTTCAAGGAAATACTTCTTTGGGAGCCTTCCCACAACATTGCCTTCCTCATTGCCTTCTCTATCCAGGAAAGCAAAATGGGGGATGCCTTCGACTCCAAACTCATCGAGCTCTTGCTCCCATTTTGTGTTGTCGACATTCAACATCACAAAGTTCACGCGATCCCTGAAAGAAATGATTGTCTGTGGAGTAAATAATAGCATTTTTTTTCGGAGAAGAGGCAACTTAATTCAGAACAAAGAAGCAATTAGAAGGAGAAAGTCCACAGATAACTTGCCAAAATTTCACTGTGTGCAACAGGAAAAGATATATCCACAGACAACCAGCTTTGGTCGCTGCCAATGATAATAAACCTAGGGTACTACTTTGCACTTATAAAAAAAGAGCAGCTTAAAGAGAATGATGTTAATTGTCTCAGTACTCAGATATTCAGTTATTTTATGAATCTCAAAGTGAACTTTGACATAGAAATTGATTATTCATCCATCAGGAATTTGCTTTGCATAACTAGATTACTCAGGAAATTACTTATATTGCTGCTCCACATTATAGATGTCTGGAGCTAGTTCTCGACAAACTTCACACCAATCTGCATAAAACTCCACTACAGTAGGCCTTCCATTGTTAAGAGCCTGCACAAAAAGTGCATGTTGAAAAGTAAGCATATCAGGATTGCAGGAAAACAATGCATACACTATCATATTGAATTGAGCAAAATAATGGATAAATTAGCATATCATCAAGACAATACCCATTTTCTTCACACTAAGCAAATTAATGAACACTCTGCTGCAACAGCAACTCAAAATTAACGTTACCACGATGTAGAGGAAGAAGCAGATGTCATATTTGGGTAAAGATATCAGGTGAGCCAGTTCTCAAGTCATTTCCTGTTCTTGTATGGAACCCAAGTGTCATATTACTAGTAAATTGGCATATAGGAATACAAAGCCTCAGTTCTGAGTCTAACATCTGAACTCATTAGTAGAGGCATTATATATTACCCAAATGGAAAGGTTTACACTTGGAACCATCCAGAGCCAATATGCTCACATCTGTGAATGAATCAATTGACTGAAGATGTCCACTGTCATTGCGTAACTCAAGAAAAAATGATAACCAGAACAAAATGACTGTAATGGAGTTGGACCAGTTACCCTCTGATTTTGTGATGTAGTTTGGTGGTTGTATATTGAAAGCATGAAGCAGAAGACACACTGACCTCCTCATAGGGTACAGCAGCAGCAGCAAGATCTTTCAAAGATACACCGAAATCTAGTCTTCTTGAAAGGAAGAATCCTATCGCTGCAAAAACCGAAGTCAATGCTACCCTTCTATTTATATCTTTATTTGGGAGGTCTACCAACTGGTCGTTCGAGGGAACACTAGCAGCCTGTTTGTTTTCTTCGATGGAATCAGGCTTGTTGGCCTGCTTATCCTGATGCACAAAGATAACAAAAAACAGCCAAGATGAAAAGCAAAAAAAGACAATTCTAAATTACAGCAAAGTATAACTTTAATTTATGAGATCAGTGCATTCCAAAGTCTTTCATAGCAGAGATTGAAATACATCTCAGCGGAAATAGACCCATTAATTGGCACAGCATAACAACATATATCATGTACAAGTATGCTGTAATCTGATAGTCGTAAACTATTTTTTTCTCTCTCCAAATGAATCGCACGAAAATGGCATCACAGATTAGATCTTCTATGTTTTTAATGAGGAAAAATGCAGGGTCATGTCAGCCATTTCAAGGAGGTTTTTCATTGTGCCTCAACATGGCATATGAGCTCAGATTAGTCGACAGAAAGCCTAAGACACCTTTGAAACTTACAGTCGGAGAACCCTCGACGGGTGTCTCAACAGGATTGGACTCAGCCTGGCATGTCAACCGTCGGAAGCGGCGAGATCGTCCGTCGCCTCGGAGGTGCGGCAGAGGAGAGCACTGCAGCCGACGAGCCAAAGAAGGTTCAAGAGGAGACCGTGGGCCACGCCGGTGGAGAAGGCTGAGAGGGTTGGATACGACGCCGACGGCCATGACGGAGGTGTTCGTCTCGAAGGAGAGGACGACGAGAAGACGATGGCTGGCGGATGACAACAACTAGACCGGGAACTGGTAACTGGGAGCTGCCACTTGTAGCTTAACGCATGGCTTTGTGGTCACGAAGACTCCAAGTAGGCACCATGGAACCGCTCTAATTGTATTAACAAAAAAAGATGGTAAATCCTTTGAAAATTTTTCCACCTGTCCATAAGATCACTCCTAATATTTTAATGCTATTTTTTATAGATGATTATTATTATTATTATTATTATTATTATTATTATTATTATTATTATTATTATTATTATTATTATTATTATTATTATTATTATTATTATTATTATTATTATTATTATTATTATTATTACACAAAATATAAATAAAAGAAGAGAAAAGTCTCTTTCTTTTATTGAGTCGTTTTTTTAGCTTTTGATTCTTATGCCAATAGTAATATTATATATTTTATTTAATTGTAAAAATGTTATCTTTAATTGTAAAAATGTATATACTAAATGTAACGCCTGAAATCTCATGAGGACAAAAGTGAAAACAAAAATGAAAATAAAAAAAGGGAAAAGATAAAACTTGTAACAAATCTCATGTAAGATTCATTTCCATTCTTTTATTATAAATAAGAGGCCAACATCGAAAGCTCAGCCCCTTGAGCCTTTCTACTCGTGCATTAGATTTTCTTGCCTTATTTCTTGTGTCTCTCTTGAGCCTTTCGCATCTGCGGCTACTGTACGACAAGAAACTAACAGGAGGACGTGAACGGTGAGGAACGAGCACCTGGATTGAAAGAAGCGAGGTATGAAGAAGAACACCGCAGGATTAGTCATTTGGACAAAAATTTGCAAGGTATGAAACTAGAATAGATTCATCATAGAATCTTGATGTTAGGCTTGAAGTGTGCTCTAGTTGATCCCTAGTTATGGTACTATATTTTATGGTGATGTTTGATGTCGGCAATCTCAAAAAAAATGACCAAAAGTTTCCCTATGTTTTCACGCGGGCTTCTGTGTAGGAGAACCCAGCCCGGGTTCACTATAACTAGAACCGGTCAAGTCCAACTCAGACCAAGTTCGTCGGTACTTAGCCTGAGTCTGCTATTGTCGAAAGCTTCGAACTTTGTAACAAAAAAGAACCCGGCCCGGGATGAAGATAATCCGGCCCAGGCTATAACCATGATAGCATCGATTTGTTAAAGCGATCGACTGATCTATCGAAGTCCCGAACCTGACCCGAGTATGATTAGAACCCAACCCGGGTTGTGTCAAATTTTATGAGATGACGCCTTACGAACTCGGCCCAGTATCCACTCACACTCGCTCGGGTTCTTGTTGTATTATGATTATTTTCATATTGATCTCTGATTCATGTGTTTAATCCTACTCTAAGTATAATG
Source organism: Pontederia crassipes (assembly GCA_030549335.1). NCBI lineage: Eukaryota > Viridiplantae > Streptophyta > Magnoliopsida > Commelinales > Pontederiaceae > Pontederia > Pontederia crassipes. The sequence continues at coordinate 23,334,557 of CM060189.1, read as the reverse complement.
ATGATTATGATGTTTATACCCCTGTTTTATTCTTCATGATCTCATATTGTAGTATTGATTTAAATCTTAATATTAAAAACTACAAGATAAAATATGAAAAATATTAAATGAAAAACCCTTTTTACTATGGACTGGTGACGATAAGGTATGGACTAATTCGGTCAATTATGAGCTAACTACGATCAATTATGGGCTAACTTTATTAGTTATGATGATGATGGACGAGTTGAGATAGACCTCTCCGTGGGTTAAAATATACCCCATGATAAGTTAAAGATGAATAATAAGATAATAAAAAAATGAAAGCATATGAACAATGAAACTTTCCTTATCGACTATTGTCACTTTTATGATGATTCTCATATGATCTTGTGATCTCCTCTTCATACTTTATATGATTATCTTTACTCATATTATTATCATGCCTACTTTCCTCTTGGATGATGTTCTTATAATTCATGCTTAGTATCATGATCTTACAATTTTTTTTACTTACTTCCAAACTAAGTTATAAAATTTATAGGGAGATTTCTACCCTGCAAGACCATATCAGAATGATGAAAGTGGCCAACGATGACCGATAAAGCTTGTAGGTGGCTGCACATGAGTGTCGAGTCATTTAGATTCATGTGATAGATCTCTCTTTCCGCAATATTAGTTTGATGCATTAGCTTATTTAGACTTATATGATGTTCTTTATCAGTCTTTCGCATATTATGATGTTGTACCCTTTTTAGTACTATTTAATAATGATTAGTCTTTTGGTTTAATTCTAATGTTGGGTTGATCAATCAAAGTTTTCTTCTAAGTCAATATGATGTACATGTAAGGATGATCCGTAGCGTACTCGAAGCGTATTTTGTCACGTGGCGGGATACGACGTTGGAGTGTTACCCTAAGTGTTTTCGTAGGTTTTAAATTAACAATAATTCAAAATGTTATTTTAAGTCTAATATATGTCAATTTTGAAATTTTATTTTAACTTTATCTTAAAATATTATTTCCTCATTTTTACAACAATTATATTATTTTTGGTTCTAGGGTATAGAATTGGTCTATGCAATAATATTGTAATGACATATTTAATAAAGTTGTAGTCCATCAGAATTATTTGAAAGATGTTAATAGTAGAGAGAAAGAATGTCATTATTGCTACCTCTTATACGCCATTGTACTCTTTATTGTTTTGTGCTGTGTAAAAGACAAAGCGAGAAGATGAAAGGTCTTTTCTTCCCAGAATAATAGAATTAGTTAAAATTACTAGAAAATAACATTTTAAGATATAATTACAAACAAAATTTAAAATCACAAATGATCCATGTTATATTCTCTAAAGTAAGATGATTAGTTTAATAACTCATTCACAATGGTATGAGTGTAAATTTATCAACTTTTTTGGAAAAAAAATGAGGATATGAGTATTAGGAGGATTTTCACATACGGGTGTTCACCGGGTCGGGTCGACCCGGTGAACCTAGAAATCCGATCCGATGGGTCGGGTCGGGTCGGTGGTCGACCCGTTGGTCGGGTTCAAATTGGAATTTTTCAACCCGAGTTGACCCGACCCGACTCGATGACTCAAATTTTTTTATAAAAAAATTAATTATTTTTTAGTTAAATGTATAGTTTTATATCATTTAAAATATAAAAAAGTATGAAATAAAATTATTTTAAATGTAGAATATATATATATATTTAAAACAATATTTTTGATATTTTAAAATACTTTATTTTGTATTAAAATGAAATAATAAATACTTTTTATATTAAAAATAAATGAAAAAATTTAAAAAAGAAAAAGGATGGTCCGACCCGACTCGGCTTGGCCCGGATCGGGTCGGGTCCAGTCATATTTGTTCACGAGTCGGGTCAAATTAGACCCGTCAACACCCCTATTTTTATAGGAGAAATTTAAAAAGATTGAGTGTTTCTCTATTACACATGTCATTATCATATTTTTGGATGGATTTTAAGAGTATAATCTCTCTCTCTATATATATATATATATATATAAAAGTAGGGGCATGAGAGCATGACAAGTGGTTTATTATGGTGATGACATGTGTCATTTTAATAAAAATTAGTATTATTTATAAAAATTTATATATGTTAACTTTGTGTTCTAAACATAACTAATTCTAATCATAATGTAACTAATATTCTAATATTATCCCTAATAAAATAATCCTAATATATAAATAAGTACTATATATGTTAACTTTGAGTAAAAAAAGTAACTAATCACACTACATCCTATTGGATTACATTTTTTAAATAATCAAATATATAAAATTATTTTAAACTAATCCTAATTTTAATCCTCCAAAGTTGGCATAATATTTACAAAAATATTTACATGTGTTAACTTTATATCCTAAACGTAACTAATCCTGAAAATAATATAACTAACCCTAATACTTATCCTAATATTAACACTGATAATATCATCCTAATATATAAATATATATTATCATATAACAGTAAGAAAAACCGTGTATATTAATCATCCAAAGTTGTACACGTAATTTAGTTCATCACTTGCAAACAACTCTATAACTAATCATTAAAATACAATAATCAATAATCAATAATCATAATCTATTTCAAATTCTAATCAAAATCCTAATATACAAAATACGTGTAATTTAATGACATTAATATTTCATTAGGGTTTAGGGTTCGTATACCAAAAAAATGTTTAGATTAAATTTTTTATTGTTAATTTGATGAAAAAAAATATTTTATTTTTGAACTAATTATATGTTAACAAAATAAAAGAAGGTTAAATTTTTTTTAGCATATTTTGATTAGAAGCATATTCTTTTTAGTGTGATTAGAATAAATAATTTTTTTTCTAAATGATAATGTATAGATAAAAATAATTCATTGTTAAAAAAATTATTTTCGAAAATAGAAAATATTATAAAATAAATAATTTAATTTGAGTCCAATTAAGATTAATCTTTCCTTTATATCAATTTGGGTATGCTAAAAATAAATAATATTTTCTTTCTGAAGGATAAAATAATAATTCCTATTTAAAATATAATTTGTTATTTTTGGAATTAAAAATAATTTAAAATAAAGAATTCAATTTGAGTCAAATTAAGATTAATCTTTTCTTATATTTACTTTTTTAAAGATAATGGACAAGTATAATAAATTTATAAGATAAATTATAATGGTTTGTTATATAAGGTAACAAAAATAAAAGAAGGTTAAATTTATGAGCATATTCTTATTAGTAGAATTTTAAAAAACAATTAAAAATAAACAATTTAATATGAGTCATTTAAAAATAATTAATTAATTTGAGTTAAATTAAGATTAATATTTTCTTTTTATCAATTTGAGTTTGATTAAAATAAATCATATTTTTCTTTCTAAAAAATACTGTACATATAAATAAAAATTAATTTTTAAAAAGATAATTTGTTATTTTCGAAATTAAAAACAATTAAAATAAGGATTTTAATTTGAGTCAAATTAATATTAATATTCACATTTTATCAATTTGAGTATGATTAAAATAAATAATATTTTCTTTCTAAAAGATAATGTGCAGGTAAAAAATATTTCTTTTTTTAAAAGATAATTTGTTAATTTTGTATTTAAAAAATAAATTAAAATGAAGATCTAATTTTGTATCAAATTAAAATTTATTTTTTTATCAATTTGAGTATAATTCAAATAAATAATATTCCCTTTCTAAAGAGTAAGTAGAAGTAAAATAGTAATTCATTTTTAGAATAAATAATTCAATTAGAGTTAAATTAAGATTTATTCTTTCTTTTTTATCAATTTGAGTATGATTAAAATAAAAATAATAATTTTTAAAACAAATATTTTATTATTTTAGAAAAAATAAATGATTCAATTTTATTATGATTACAATAAATAAACTTTCCTTTATCGAAGCTATCGTAGAAGTATATTATTTCATTTTTTGGAAGATATTGTTTTATTTTAAAATTTTAAAAACAATTTAAAACAAATAATTCAATTTGAGTGCAATAAAAATAATATTTCATTACAAAAGTAATTAAAATATTATAAATCACAAAATAAGTCTATTTATTGAAAACAATTAATTATTAAGAAGAAAAATAATTTAATTAGATGTTGGTTTTTTGGTATATTTAAGTTAAATTTTAAACTTTTTAAAATATACTAACATATTTGTAAAGATGGACAAACATGTAATGTCGTGTTCGAGTTTGTCAAATTATGTTTGATTGTGATATGACCCATTTTAAAAATCTATCGTGTCATGTTGAGTTGACATTATGCCAACCCGGCATGATCGGACGACTTATTTCTTTTGTCCAAAGTTAAATTGTATTAATACTAAAATAATTAAAGTATTATAATATATGATATTAAAAAATAAAATAATATATGGTATTACGATTATTAGATATATAATAAACCTTTTATATGTAATATAATTATAACATATTATTAAATATTTAAATGACTTAATAATAAATTACGTGTTCACCAGATTAGGTCTGGTTCCTTGGCTCACTGTCGGACTGTGCCTAACATCTTATTGGGCATCTCGATACTGTTTATCTCGAGCCTAACCCAATGATTGTGCTCGGATCAAGCTCGATAGAATTTCATGAAGGCCACATGCGAGCCAAGCAGAATTTCATCTTTACCTATTTGTCACATTTAAGTGATAATCAATTAATTTTGATAATTATTAAAAATTATAATATTACAATATGTATTATATTTTTTATAATATCAATCATCTTTTGATAATAATTATTTTTTATAATTTTATACTATATAATTTTTGTAATATTCGTCATCCGTGCATCGATCGAAATTTAGGACTAGTAATGATAATTAGGAGAATAAAAAAATAGACCTGTCGGGTACGTACAAAAGAGTTTTTAAGATTTTTAATGGAAAATAAAAGTACAAGAATTATTGTTTTGCTGGAATAAATAAAAATTTAGTATCAAACTTGTTTTATCTTTTTGTATTTTTCATTCTTTTAATTAAAACGTAAACTGGAAATTGTAAATGAAAGGAAACAATTCTTTTTTGAGTTATTTTCTTAGATCTTTCCTAATGAACCTATCTTAGGACATTTTAAACTTTACTGTATTTTTTAATTTAATTTTTTTGTCTGATTCTGTTAACTTTACTATTTTTTTATTTTTTTTCTTATTTACAAAAAGACTAAAATATCCTTCCATGAACTCTTCTTATTTTTAATATTAAAAATAATTTAAAAATAAAAAAAATAAAAAACTTTTACCGAAGGGAGGGCATCAATATATAATAATAAATTGATTTTTTATATTTGTTTTTTATTTCATTCTTAACATTAAAAGAGAGAAGAATTATTTTAGCCTTTTCATAATTGGAAAATAGTAAAAATAATAGAAAAGACAACTGTATTATCCGTGAGAATTGAAGTGGAAAATACAATAAAGTTTAGATATGTCGTAAGTTCATATTTTAAAATTAGATATAAAAAAATCATGATAATTTATTACATGATTAAAGAAATAAACTTTTAAAAAAAACGCCATTAAGAGAATGCGAAAAGGAAAAAAAGAACTCTAAAATTAAACGGGCTCAAAGTTGAACGTATTCTTAGGCCCAAAAGATTGTTGGCCCTCACCCCAGGAGGGTGTTTCCATAATTTTAAGCAGACACCAAAACCCTACCTGGGAGCCTATAAAAGACCTCTGCGATGGTTGTAGACATCGCGTCTCATTTCCTTGTTTCGCCGCCTCAAATAAATATCCCCCTTCTTTCCCTCTCGTCGTATGATCTGCTGATTCTCATTTTTTTCTTTTATTTCTTCGAGCTTTCAACTTATTATGCACGATATAGTTGACTTAGTTGTGTGATCGGATGCTCGTTTTTAGTTCATTTTCTTATGACGATCATGCTAATTATATGTTTTTTTTCTCGACGACGTGAATCAACTATAGATGACGAGTCCGACGTCTTTCCATTCAATTTCACATGTGGACAAATCGAGGCATTTCTCTGAGAGAAATCATAGCATCGTTTCTATTTTTTAAATCTGTTGGTGGATTTATTTTTTTCCAAAATCCGTGGCAGGTTTTATCTGTGTAATATTTGGCGTAGTGATGAAAGATCTTATTCCGAGAATTCGTTTTGTGAGCGAAATTAATCCTCCTACTCATTCTGAATGCCATAAGTCTTCTTTTTATTTCATTTCATTATTATATTGGAAATTTTTTTTATCTCTATGATATGAATCGATCATAGGTGACGAGTCTGATCTATTCCTATCAAATGTGTGACAAATTGATGCATGCGTCTTTTCCGATCTGAGTTGATGCGCTTTTTCGCACTATGAAATGGCATAATGATGAAAGATGTTTTCCGAAAATTCATTTAGTGAGTGAAATAAATCCTCCTACTCATTCTGAATGCCTTTTCCTGCATCTAACTTCTAATGGGTATGCCCGTGAGAATCTCCATTATTTCTTAAGGCCACTAAATTTATGTTAATGAAAAAATTAGACTACTATTAATAATATTACATTTAATGTTATATTATTTTTTATGAAATTATAATTCAATAATAATAACTTATTTTTTGTAAATAAATAAAGTATATTAAATAAATATAATATTTTGTATGAGAAAAATAAGAAACCTCACTCTAAATGAAAGTTCGCAAAATAACCGGGCTTCTGATTTGTTGCGTTTCATGGAATTAGATGGAACACCTTCTAAACGTCCCTTTTGCATTTTGAAAAAGGAAGATTCGTTGCTAATAATTTCGTAGAAATATTAATTTGAAGTTCTCAAAATTTTGCCGATTCCCTGTCTCGATTGAACGGTAGAGGTTGTTAAAAGAGGTTAAGAGGACGGAAAATAAATTCGTCTTTATTTGAACTGAGAAGAAATGTGAGAATTTTCTTTCTCTTTTTTGATAATATATGAGGAAGTGAAGTAAAAGGAATTACTTTTTAAAAAATATATGAGGAAGAGTTAATTTTAATAGATGATTAAATTAAAAATATAGATTATAAAATTATTAAAAATTTAAATACATAATATATTTTTAAAAAATTATGTCAACAATTTTGTTAAAAAATATATTATTTAAATATAAAAATCAATTTTTTAAATAATTTATATTTAATGACATATTAAAATTTTATAATGAAATAATAAATAATAGTATATTAATTCTTTATTATTTATATTTTATATATAATAAATTAATTAACTCATACAGAAAATATTATAAAAAAATAATAAAAAAAAGTCAAATGTCATTTAAAAAAAGTCAAAAAAAAAACAATGATTACCGGTTCCATCATAATGTTGGAATCGACGGCTTGAAATCAGGGTCACTCGGTATATCGTGATTTCATGTGACATGTACTTATATAAACTATTTTATGATTTGAAAAATTGTGATACTGTCGTGATGTTAGATTCTTGATCAAATGAAAGCATTTTTTATAAATTAGATAAAACTCATATATTTTCTTATGATATACTAATTTTGTCAAACTATGATTTACTATGTCTCACTAAGATTGTGGATTTACTCACTTTACACTTTTTTTTTATAAAAGAAACAATGATGCCGAATTAAGTTGATCCAAAGCATATTTTCTGCTGCATGTAGATTAGGTGAGGGCAGTCTTAATCCTTTTGTCATCTTCTATAAAGTTGATTTGTAGCTCCTCATTCCTAACTCCCTCTTCCTCTAGTCCACCCCCTCCTTTCCTCTCTCTTTCTCACTCTCCCTAGGCGTAGAAAATTAGCACAATGAGGATAGGGAAAAGAAGAAAGGAGATGGGAAAAACAGGATAAGAAAAAAAAACAAGTGTCAACATATTACTTTTCAACACATGCGGATCTTCAGAATCCATAATCATGCTCAAATTCTTGCTTTCATTAGATTTATGCGCTCTTATGAATGCACGAACAAAACTAAATTTGATTTAGTAATCTAGGATCACACTTCAGATCTAATTATGGATTTATGGTAATAGGATTAAGGATATTGCATTATGTCCAAATTCTAGATTTCTTGGCCCATTTTGCATCAAAAGTTTGGTTACTTTTTGTTAGCTAAAATGATAAAACTAATATTGTGAGATCCTTTAGAAGTCTAATTTCTAAGGAATTTAAAATTATGCCAAACAAATACTATAAACAAAGTTAAGTGTTAAAAGTGATTACACATCTCGTTATTATGGAAAATTACAAGGTTAATTTGATAATTATGTCATAATTTATATCAATTGAATAAAAATATTTTGGAATTTGATATAATTTTAAATAAGCTTTCGAATATAATTATCTATTAGGTTAAAAAGAGTTTCGTAGATAAAGATGTATAATTTACAATAGGCACTCAAGCAGAAAGAATTCAGCAAGAAAAAAGAATATATATTATCTTGATTTTATGTGAATAAAAAATAAGAACATAAAGTCTTAGATAAATATATTTTGAAGTATCAAACGGTCAACTATCAGTGACACATCGGAATTACAATGATAGAATGGATATAATTAAAGTTATTGTTTATAATTTTATTGACACAAGAATATACCACTTCCAAGTAGAACTTTAATTAAATAAGTAACAAATGACAATTGGTGGACATGATGAACTTACGTTTTATGACTTTTTATCTAATAATTTGTTTATCTTTGTTGGATTTCAACATTGCATGGGAAGTACAAAGGCAAATAGGTCATTTAATCGTAAAATAAATGACAAGATAAAAATCTTCTTAATTGGAACTTGATCTGTACACAATTAGAACTTGGTCGGATGGCATCTGGGATCGAGTTTATAGAAGCTTGGTCTGGGTTCTAACTCTAATCTTTAAGGCATTTTTTTTCACAAATAACTTGGGTTCTGTGCTCACCATAATACCTACATAAGGCATTTTTCACAAATAACTCGGATCGTGTACATCACTATTATCACTCCAAAATACATTATTATCATTTCATTAGGTGAATGTTAGAAGCCCTGAACAATTTTATTCTTGTAAAATAAAATAGAGTGATAATAATATATTTTGAAGTGACAATACTCTTGCCCTATCTTTTAAGTAATAAAGTTAACATCGAATTCCGATGTTGACTATCTAGGATATGTCAGGTCAACTATTATCTTATTTCTTACTAGCAGATCATTGTATAATGACGGGTTGAATGTCGAGCGTTTGCATTCTTTCTCCTAAACCAAGATGAATTTGAGCTAGATTTTGATGGTAGCTTGAATCGTGTGCTGTTATAATAGAATCTATTATTTTCCCAAGATGAGCCCAAGATCCTTGGCAACCCCATAGTATACCGGTCCGATCAGATTTGATGAGATTGAATCGAATTTTATTAAAATAATATATTTATAATAATAAAAATATAATATAAGTTATATGACATAATATATAAATAATGTATTAATAACATATTAATAATATTAAAAATTAATATCATATAGTTTTTATTTATTAAAAACTTTAATAATGATAAATAATAATGGTTAACACATAAATATAAATGATTATTATTGATTTAGTATATATTATTTAATGATGATAGATGTTATATTAATAAATTTTATCTTAAATTATTCTTCATTTTTTTCTTTAACACTTTCTTTTATATTTCATTTATTTATGCCCTTTGATAATTTTTCCATTTTAATGCTATTTAATTATAAATACTTTGCCTTTTATTTCAATTCCCACTGAATTTTATACATATCTTTTTTCCCTCATATTTAACCTTCCTTGTATTCATTTATTTTTTCCTTTTCTATTTTATCATTTTCTTTTATTTTTTTTTTAAATTTAAATTGAACGAGGTTGAATGGCGGTTGAATGTCAACATCGGTTTACATGCAACCAGACCGGATTAGCGGATGATTCACGATTGAACCGGTCAGTCTAATAATATAAATATATATATATATTATTTATGAGTATACATAGAAAGATTAGTATAATATGTGGATTTATGAAAAACATAGTATATGCACCAATAATTTTGATTTATTTATATTAGAAACCTAACTACTAAGTACTAAAAAATTAGCTACATATACCTTCATCTAAGTTTTTGAAATTAATTATTTCATATATATTATATGTTAAATATAATTATATTGTTTTATGACAAAATTTAACTTGCAAGATGACCTTGACAAATAAAAAAGACACGGTGAATAATAAAATATATAATTATATGTTATTTTTAATATATATATATATATATATTGTTTCGAGAGTATTTTTCTATTAAATTTTTTTTTGTGCAGTTGTGTTTATTACACGTCATTTTTTTTTCTTTGCTCTTTGCGTTTAGGCCACCCAGCTTCCTGTCTCCTTTTCTACATAGAGTGATTGATAATGTTTAGGGTGGACCCACGTGTAATTTTATAACTAAATTTTGATTGAATTCCCTTATTTAATTATATTATGATTTTAAAATTCAAGTAGCTATATTGTTAAAATGATAATGGCATTGAAAAATTAAATCTACAATTATACTTATATTTTTTAACTTGGTCTCTCATAGTTTGGGTTGAGTCCATCTCTGTATGCTGCTTCTCATGTGTTGAAATAGAAGTCCTTTTACTTTTGAGTAAGTTGCATAAAAAAACCCAATTTTTAATTTATTCTCAAATATAATATAAATTTTATTTTTACGTAAAAAATCATGAATTTTAATTTTGTTATCAAATCTAGCCTAAACTTCTATTTTTGCATAAAATTAAAAATCATGAACTTTAATTTATTTTTCAAATCCAGCTTAAACATTTTTAAAGAAAAAATTTATTGTAAATATAGCCTATTACTATGCTATTATTAAAAATTAATAATTCAATGACCATTACATAAACAAATCATAAAAAAATAAAAGAGTAAAAAATGTAGATTATTTTTATGCAAATTAGTTTATGCTAAATTAAAAAAATAAAATTATTTTAAAAACTTTGATAGTAAATCAGTTTAAATTTTTAGTCTATTTTATACTTAGATATTAGGCTAAAAATTTAAACTAATTTACTATCAAAATTGTAAAAAATATTTTAAATCGTACTCTTTTATTTTGATGACTGCCTGATTACTGAATTATCATTATTTTTAATATAATATAATAATAGACTATATTTATAATAAATTTAAAATTTTAAAAGTAAAAGTTTAGAATAGATTTGATAATTAAATTAAACTCCATGAATAAAATTTGAAATTTGGACTATATTTAAAAATAATATCAAAGTAGGGCTGAGCACGGGAAGAGTCGCCCCGGCCCGGCCTTACCCGAAAAATCGGGAAAATAACGGCCCGGATTAGATCCGGGCCGGGACCGGGTCTCTGGAATGAAAAATCCGTCGATATCGGGTCAGGATCGGATCTACAATGCAGATACCCGACCCGGACCCGACCCGATATCACTTATTATATAAACCCACTCTCTACTTTCACCTCTCATTTCAATCTTTTTCTTTCTCTCTCTACCCCTCTCCCTCTTTCTCCCCTCTCTCTCGCCCTCTCCCTCTCTCTCCCCCCTCTCTCTTTCCCTCTTCCTCTCTCTCACGATGGCGGCGGCGACACCGACGACTCTGACGCCCTCTCTCTCACGGCGGCGGCGATCCTCGACTCCGACCGTCCTCTCCTCCCCTCTCCTGACTCTCTCTCTACTCCAGCCGCCTGGGTGGCCGGATCGGTCATTGGCGCGGCCAGATCCGGTCGCCTGGAGTCGGATTTGGCCGATCCGATTGCCTGGCGGTCAGATCCGGTCGCCTGGCAACCGGATCGACCGGATCTGGCCGCCAGGCGGTCGACAGCTGCTAAATCCGACTGGATCTGGCAGCTGTCGGCCGATTCGATCGCCTGACGGCCAGATTCGATCGCCTGGCGGCCGGACCGGCCGCCTGCGGCCAGATCCGATCGCCTGGCGGCCGGATCGACCGCGCGGTCGAATCTGGCGACGCGGATCGACCGCTCGCGCGACCGAATCGGCCACTGGCGGCCAGATCCGACCGCTAGATCCGCCAGACAACTGGATCTGGCCGCCTCAGTGCCCGATCCGGCCGCTCATCGACCACTGGATCTGGCAACTTACTGGATCATTGGTGCCCGACCACTGCATTGCACCAATCACTGGCTGCCCGATCCAGTTGTCTGGCGGATCCACTGGTACCAATGATGCGTTGTATTTGTAACAATAAAATTTGCTAGCAAGTGCACTAGTCGCTCAAGTAATATAGTAAAAAGGAGTAAGAGTGTCGAACCCACGAGGAATATTATTAATTCAATATATGGATTTATAAATTAATAAGAGAGGAAAAACATGAATTTTTGGAAAGAAGTTTTATGAAATGAAATAAAGAAAATAAGATAAAGATAAGATAATGGTGTTGAAGTTAGGCCTTAGGATGAAAATAGATTAGGATAAATATTTGAACCATAAAGATAAATTTAATCTTTAAAGATGGATTAGGAATTTTCTCAAGTTATTAATTTACAAGATTAACATCACAGAGTTCACAAACTGATAATTCTGCTATTTAATCCGGTAAATCAAACTATCTTAAATTTAATCAAACCTAAAGTCCCACAAACTGGTATTCGTCAGATAAGATTAAAATTAAGATGCATTAATATGAAAATCCTAGACTATTAATCACTCCACAAACTGGTTAGATTAACAGACCACATAAACTTGATTCTCCACACACTAGTTATCAAATTTATGTCAATTACTAGATCCGGCACCAATGATTACTGGATCGACCACTGATCATTGTTACAAATACCGCTGGATCCGCCAGACAACTGGATCTGGCAGCCAGTGATCAGATCGGCCGCCAGCGAACCTGCCAGCATTTCGGATTCTCGGATGCAAACTCGGTTCGATTCCCGGTCTATCGGGTCTGACCCGGTCCTGGGTCCGGGTCGAGTCTGGGTCCGGGTCGAGTCTGGGTCCGGTACTGGGTCGAAAAATTTTTGATCCGATAAAAGTCGGGTCAAGACCGGGCCCGCCTAGACCCGGACCCAAGTTTGCTATGCTCTAAATCAAAGTTCGTAATTTTTTATACAAAAAAAAAATTTTGTGCAATTTGCCTTTTAGTTTTTGGCATTTTCCCTTTTTTCCCCATCTAGTTCAACGCATGCATGCTAGAGCCACCCAGTCAGGTTCTGTAATAACATGGTTAATGTGCGTTCCTCATCGGACTGCTGAACCCGAGATCCAATTGGAAACATGACACGTCCACTCGGAGGCCCCCGACGACCACGCGCGACCTCGTGCGGTTTTAGTTCCGATACAATACACGAAATTTAATCAACAGGGTTAAAAGAATCCGTTACGTTGCCCGGCCTCGACGCGGATTCGAAGGAGTCTTAAAACTATCTTATCCGGCTCCGGAAACCATGTCGACGTCCACGTGAACGCCATCGGGCGTTGGCCGCTTGGCCAACACCGGGCATGACACGACGGGCTAAAAGCGGCGGTGGTGCACGTTTGATGGACGTGCATGCAACTGACGCAAGCAAAAGTTACTGAATGCATGTAAGTATGCAACGATCGATGAGGTCGCACACGTGACTACCATCTGTTTGCTGCACTGCGAAACCAATCATAAGATCAACACGTACGACGGCTTTAAAATTTTGCTCCAAGTCATGCACAAGTTGCACGTATCCTCGCTTTAAAAGTATTCCATTTAAGTTCATTCATGCATGCATGCTCTCGGTTCCGTTTTTCGACATTGATTATATAGGGTGGCTGTTAAGAATATAAAAATAAAGATCTTACTCTTCTTAATTTAAGTTTTTAGGAAAAATTAATATAATATCAGAGTCAGAAGTCAAGAATTCGAATCTCATTAAATTTTTATTAAAAAAAATAATTTTCTTCTTTAATTGTTCACGTGTTGAACTTGGATTAGACCAAAGTTGTCGACAGTCCACATATGAGAAGTGTTAAGAATATAAAAATAAAGATGTTACTCTTTTTAACCGCTTAAACTTTTTAGAAAAAATAATTAGCACATAAGTTTACCACGTTGCATTCAGCAATTATGATCCACGTGATGGCCATAGGCTGACGCACCTCTAGAAGGCGTCGTCTCATTAGGTCACGCGCGTGTCTAATTTGTCCACAGCTTAGTAGGCTCTCTGGTGGAGTAAGGCGTACGTGCCCGGTTGGCATGAGTGTGTTCGAATCTAGAAGAAATGTGAACGCTTCTAGAATCAATGAGTAGACGAAATCTCGTGCTATATTTTTCTTCCCAGTCGCAAGGTATGATTATGACGTCAAATTATTAAATTATCTCAATTCAATGTCTCATTTATGCGTATCTTAGTTCAAACAAATTGCGAATCTGACAGACTGACAAGTACTAATTCTGTTGTTTCTCACGAGAATTTAATTAAGGTCAATTTTAGCGAGTAAATGAAATCTTTACTCGGTATCTTAACCAGGGAAGAAGGTCCAATGGTTCAACGCGGCGTACGACTCGACTCGTCTCGGCCCACCAAAAAAGCAATCCAAGGGAAGGGAGGCCACTGTGTCCGTGTGCCTCCGTTTTGTTTCCAATCCCGGCATCCTAATCATATCAAAACCAAAGGGCGCATAATAATGAGACGCATTTGGATTTGATTTGATTTAATTCATCGCCATTACCTAAAAAGCGAAAAAAATCTACTGCATATGTGTCCGCACGGCTACAAATCTCTCGCGTTCCTTCCTTGCGCTACACGACAAAGAAGGGTCCCTCCATAAATATCCCTTCCTCGGTTGCTTTGTTCATACCACGAAACAAAAGAAAGAAAGCTACACAAAAGTTTCCAGAAGCTTTAGTCGCCATTTCCATTACCCTTTTGTCTCCGGGGAAATAACAATGGGTCTCTGCGTGTCCTCCAAGGCGGCGCGGGCGTCACGGGGACCGACGGCGAAGCTTATCCTCCCGGACGGGGAGCTCCGCGAGTTTGATTCGCCGGTGACTGTCTCCAACGTGCTCCAGCGCGAGCCAGCAGGGTGCTTCGTGTGCGACGCGGACGAGATCGACTTCGATGGGTTCGTCTCCGCCCTCCGAGCCGGCGAGGAGCTCCGGCAGGGGCAGCTCTACTTCGTCCTCCCAGATTCGGCGTTGGAGCGGCCGCTCCGCGCCGAGGACCTGGCCGCGCTCGCGGTCAAGGCGAGCCGGGCGCTGATGACTGGGGCCCCCAGCCGAAAGGGGCGCCGAGGGAGTCGGGCGGTTGCGCCGCTTGTGTTCGCCTCGGAGCCCGACGTGTTTACCGCAGTCTCCAGCGGAGAAGACGGTCAGTTGCGTGCTCCGCCGTCGGCGGCGGCGGCTGACGCGGAGATGAAGAGGAGGACGACGACGAGGAACACGGTTTCTAGGAGTGGCATGAGGCGTAAGTTCATGCCCAATCTGGGCGCCATTTCGGAATAGAAGACTTGGGATCGACTCAGCTCCATTTGGTTCCGGTACTCTGCCTCACGGGCGTGTGCTTACGTTTGCACTTCGCACGGTGAGCCGTCGGGGCAGGATCGAAACAAAGGCCGATGAACTCCGCCGGAAACTCATCTCGATCGTTTGATCGATTTTCGACGTACCGGATTCTAGGCCTCGACATGATTGATGAGTTCGGAGGATCTTTTTTCTCTTCCTTTTTTGTGTATTCTTTGTACATGTATATTAATGTTGATTATTATGAAAATTCAAATTTTGAATATCAAAATCTTGGAATGGATTTGAGACATTTTTATTATATTTTGTTTCTCGGTACGATAATATAAATTAGGACTAATTTTTTAAATCTTTAAGAATTATAATATTTTTTTACGCTTACTCCTAATATATCTTAAACTATGTCAAGAGTTTCACTTTGATTCATTCATTACAATCTGTTAACTTTTTATTTTTTATTTATTAAAAAACTAAATTATCTTCTCCATTAAAAATTTTCGTGGAGGACGACATGAGCGACTTGCGGGCAGATGATGTGGAGTGGCAATGTCTTGCGGCGAGCTTACCCCTTTGCAAACCCCCTCTGCCGGTCTCCTGGGGGAGGGAATAGATATATTTGTTTCCTTCTTCGGCAGACGCGAAGAAGCTCATAGGAGTCCCCTCACCAGCACCGCCCCCTCCCTCCAGCCACGACAAGTGGGAGGGTAGCTCCCCCTCTTTTTTAATTTATTATTATATATGATTTTAAATATTTAAACATTAAAAATAATCGGATGTTCTCTGACCGGAGGAAATCACAGCATGAGAAATGTTTGCGTCTCGTCGTCGCAAGGCTTATTTTCCATTTTGGGTCATAGCGCGGACAATACAGTTCGGGGCACAAGAGTCCTTGGACCAAGAACTCCGAAGGTAACTGCAATGAGTAGAAATGTCACTCACTGGCCTAAATGACGGAAAGATCACCCCACTCATCACCAATCATATCATATCTATACAGCGACGGTTGGCTCCGTACGGGTATAAGTCTTAACTATAGGTCTTTTTCAAATTTATTGAACCACTTTTCTTTTATGTGCTTTAGTTAGAGATAGATGAGGCCAATGGATGTGCGGGCAGGGCTTGGGATTCATTTCATCAAATGGAAAGAGTGTCGTCCCGTCACTCGGGTGAAAAGTGATTAAATCCTCGGGCTATGCAATAGTCAAGAATTCTTGACGGTGTCGAGGATAGAACGGTAGTTTAAGTCATTTTATAGATATAAACAAATGAAAAAATAGAAAAGTTAAAAAATATGAAACGAATGGATTAAATTGAAAATTTTGGTATAATTTAGTGATGCACTGCGGTAATTCATATATTAAAATTAGATGTGAAAAATTATTATAATTTATAAGTAATTTAAGAAATTAACCCAAGTTTTGCTCTATTATTATTATTATTATTATTATTATTATAGATCTATTTCACTCATATAGTGAATATTATGTACGTGTGTATGGAACTACCATCTCCCACAGGGTAGTGGTACAAATATAAACATCATTAATTCAGTCTTCAATTGCACCAACTCTCTCTCTCTCTCCCTCTCTATATATTGAAGATATCTATTGTTAAGAATTGATGTTGCTCTTTATAAAGACTTGAGCTCTTAAAAAAATTGGTCAAACACATCAAATTTCAACATAGTATTAGAGAGTCATGAGTTCAAACATTATTAAGCTCTTATAAAAAAATATTTCCCTCATTTAGTTGTCCACGTATTGAGTTTGAGCTAGATAAAAAATTGTCAACAACCCACACATGAGGAAGAATGTTAAAAATACAAAATCAATAATATTACTCTTCCCAACACCTTAAGCTTTTAGGAAAATTGATCAGCGCATCAAATTTAATAT
Organism: Pontederia crassipes; assembly: GCA_030549335.1. Taxonomy (NCBI): domain Eukaryota; kingdom Viridiplantae; phylum Streptophyta; class Magnoliopsida; order Commelinales; family Pontederiaceae; genus Pontederia; species Pontederia crassipes. The sequence goes on along the minus strand of CM060189.1, from coordinate 23,317,193 downwards.
CTATCTATTTATATATATGACGAATTGACCCTTTCCTATTGTTTTAGGTTCCATTAGTCACAATTACATATTAATGACTGAGACAAGAATTATCTGAGTGGGTTTACTAATTGTATATATATCATATAATCCCAAAAAATATCTATAATATTAAATAAATAGTTATATTTCTTATTGGATAAATATTTTAAATAACAATAAAATATATGTATTGCATTTATTATTAAGTAATTTATTTATAAATTTTAGATTTATTTACGGGCATAAATTTAAAATTTCATAAGTAACATGCATATAAATATACAAAAATCTTACAAAATAACATAATTAATTAAGATAATAAATATAAGAATTGATTTATTTAGAAGTTATTTGAAATAGGATAATAATTGAATCTTAATGATTCAATATGAAGAGTAAATTATAATTTAAATAAAATTTTCAAATAGCTTTAATTACTAAAAGCTATAGCAATGCTAGATAAAAAGTTAAGTAAAAAAAATATAACTTAAAAAAAAGTTGAGATATTTTATATTTTATACTTGCTTGTGATAATAGGAAAAGGGTGAACTTTGAAATAATGGAAGAAAAGAGTGACGAATGGAAGATTCAAAATAGGTTGGTTGAGCAACTACACCTGCCTAATGTTGGATTTAAATTTTAATGACATGAAATTATATTTTGATGATACAAACTTCGAAAAATTAAAGTTAAAATATTAAAAAAATTAAAAAAAGGGATAACTTTATGCACTACATTTTGATTAAATAATTAACTATGATCCTATTAAATTTTGGATTATTAAAGTTGTAGAGAATTCTGTTAGCTTTTCATAAAATAAAAAATTATCTCATTTGGATAATTGTGCAAAAAATTATGCGTAAAATATATAATACAGGACGGTCGACCTGCCGGCTGGAAGACCGGTCGACCGGTCCAGAACACAGGTCGACCAATCCTGATACAAGTCGACCAGTTAGTGCAGAAAATGTCCAAGTAGAATGTCGAGATTGTACCGGTCGAGGTACCAATCGTCTGGTCCAAAACACAGGTCGATCGGGCAGTGCAGAATTTGCCAACGGTCATTATTTATAAAAGAAAGTGTACCGGTCGACCGGTCCATATGTGCGGTCGACCGGCCTCCGAGTCAAATGAACAGTAACGGACAAATTTGAAGGAGATAATTGTGGAATGATTTTTGGACGACTTTCACACTTGCAGAAGTCTATAAAAGGAGTGTCAAAGCCAAAAGAAAATGCATCCATACAAGTTTTGAAGAAAAACTTCAAGGTATCAAAAGAAGACATTCTTCTTGAAGTTTTCATTTTTAATTTTCTCTTCTTTCTCTCTTCTTCTCTTGTAAGCTTAACTTTGTAAAAGAGAGAAACATTATATTTAAAAAAATACTGAGAGAGTTCTTGTGTAAAAGATGTTCAAAATCTTACCTCTTGAGCGAGATAAAAGATTAGCTTCATTGGAGGAGAGGTTGTCTTGCATCTCGAAGCGGAGAAAAATTGATTGATGTAAAGGGCGTTCTTCCTTACTCCATTTGGAATTAAGGAAGACTTGGTCTCGAGGTCGAGAAATCGGAGCGGAAATGTAGGTCAAGGTGTGGTCGAACCTCGTTAACAACCACCCGTGCACCTTTGTATTTGATTCTCTCTCCCATATTGAGTTTGATGTGATCTGAATTGCATTAATTTAAAAGGTTTTTAAGAATTGATTTAAGCTCGACGGTTTTTGTGAAATCGACATTTTCATATTGAACACCAATTCACCCCTCTTCTTGATGTCCCTTGGGATCCTACACCTAAGGCTGGAATTTGTAATAATCACTACTATCTTTTCTTATCTAGTGTCTACAAGTGTAGGCAAAGGAACCCACTTGCCTTCGGCTTTGGTCACAATCACATGAATAAAACCCTATCTCCATCCACCTCTAACTCAAGTTGGAAAAAACTTAGAAATGATCTAAAAATTGCTAGAGTTATCTATAAATTGTGCTTCATGCAATTGTCATGACAACTATGGAACAATTTTTATGGAGCCAACTACTATAACAAATTGTTTTAGTAGCTCGAGTTGGTTGAAGAGCAAGGAACTCATTGTTTGGTTACCATCAAGAGCACATGCATGAAGGTGTCTGTTTCTACTGAAGAACCTAGAATTTTATATTATTAACCAAACGACCTACATGATATTTTTTTAAAAAAAATTCATGGGTACGCTACCTCTTAAAAGAGATAGCACCATCATACCTTGCTTGAGATTCATTGGATGAGCGATCGACAATGGATTCATAGAGAGGCCATTTAACTCGTTCAGATTGGTAGTTTGAGTTTTTCTCACATGCGATCTAGTGGTTTGGTAGAAATGTTGATGAAGATGAAAGTGAAAACTCCATTGCTTCCATATAAAATTTTTAATGAATCTGTCATTATAATTTTAATAAATCACATATTTGTAGTTCAGACTCAACTTTAGCTGAATCACATAAGTTTTTATGTCAATTATTTTTTAACAATCTCTTATAGTATTATCATTAATTATTGACTTATTATGTAATGACAATGTATAGTTGGTTTAGTTACTTATTATTTACTAATTACTAATGGCTTATATGTTGTAATTCCTAAACTTTTAAATGATTGATGAGTTAGTTGGCTTATAATATTTTATTATGTATCATATTATTAATGTTTTACCCTAATAGTCTTATGGACTAATATGTTTATATTATTGAAAAAATGTTGTATTATTACTATTAACTGTATGTGCACACACATCTACATAGCACATAACACATAACACATATTACATCCACATGTTAATTACTATTTTTGCAAATGTACTATACTGTCTATATAGTTAAACAAATATTTATGTGCATATATACTTATATAGTTCTTATGTTATAATGTGCTTAAATATTAGTAATACATAAAAAAAGATTTGGGTGGTGCAGGCTAGGATTAGAGTGGGCTAGCCAAATGGCCATGTCGATATGGTGCAACTTACATAATGAGTTGGGACGACATGGTTTGGTAGGGGGCCTGCCTAGATCAAGTCGGGTTGATTAGGTTTTATGCCATTTTTAGAAGGGATTAGTCTTTGTATAAAAGATCTACAATCATTTTAATATTAGATTATTGCTAATTGATGTATGCTTTAAATTAGTTCTGAATGTATAAGTCGTGGAATGAATGCTAGGTAATATAATGAACTATGATTTTAATTAAGCATGACGTGTTTTCATAAAATTGTGGGTCAAAATTTGCGGACAAAATTAGATCCAAAAAGAGAAAAGAGAAGAAGGCAGAGCTCATTTTTTTTCATCTTTCTTTTACCTTTGTAACAAATTAAGTTCATGTCACAGACGTGCTCCACAAATATCATTTCAACATAATCTTACTTAATGAGCATTTTAAGTAAGTTTAAATGCTTATATAGTCATGGTTGCATATAGCAATTAACCCTTGGATTAAAACATAATCAAAATTAAATTTTCGATAAGCGTTATAAAAGAATTATATAAGATTATTAAGAATAAATTATAATAATTGTAAATATTATAATAAATATGTTTAATTATGATTAACTAATATTAATTAGAAGTTTAACACTAATTTTTAACCAAATAATATGATTGGACCTCCATTTCAACTAATAGAGTTTCAAACAGATGAAGCAAGCAGCTCACCAGCTGCTTAGAAAATGATTTATCCAAATCGTCATATGACGTGTTAAAATTCTGTAAAAAATATATAAATAATTTATTCGTATTATCTGCAAGCTGAAAAATTTTCAAGATTAGATCAGTTTCCGAGCAGCCTGAGGAAATTCGACAATTTTTCTGGGTTAGGGTGAATCTGCGGATCCGAAATCAACCCTCATCTTCATACGATCATATCTTCGTAAGTTGTTCTTCATAAATCCTGAAATTTTGTGTGGGTCATACTATCGATGTCAGCTTTCTATGAACGCAAGAATCATGTAAAAAGGACTTCGGTAGAGAAAGTTATGAACCGAGAATCGTAGGTCGCTCACTCTGTCCCGAGTCAGAGACATGTCCGCCTTGTAGATTAGGGTATGATTAGGATAAATAGAATTAGGATTTGAAATTTAGACATGTTAAAGTATTCAAAAGGGTTCGGTGAGAAGTAAAAGCATCCAATTTGGATGTGTAGAGGCGGAGAAATAAAATTTTCATTTCATAGTGAGTCTTCTGTCAGATTTCAAGACATTGACAGATTGCGACCCGAATTAACTATTTTTATTATAAGTCTATATAGCGAGTTAAATTCTCTAATTTTTATGACAAAATACTAATGAATTCTAGTTTTCAGAAAAATTATGCCCTAGTTAAATGGACAAGTATGAAGAAATATATAAATCAATATTTCAGTGACACACAGTCTACTAGGGCACAAACCCTATGTCAGATTGCTTGAGATGTCCTAACTTACTCACTTGAAATTTGATAATGATATTTGGGAATTGAAAACCTTGATATATCTAGTTTCTAATTAATCTAGAATAATAAGATTTGCTCATGTGATTAAGAAGTTATGAATTATTGATTGATAGACACTCAGTTTGAAATCTTGAGACAGTACCTAGTTAAGTTTTAGAAGATTGAGTAGAAATAAACAGTTGAAGTATGTAATAATCTACGGACATAGACACCTGAGATTGAACAATGAATACTTAGAAGAAATTACATGCATTCTAAGGTGTATAATTATTCACGCATCATGAGCATGCATTGCATAATATTTTTACTAATGATGAAAAAGTAAAAAGACATCATTGCTTGTAGGGAACCAACAAGTTACAAGTGAAAGGAGGAAAATCTAATAAACCTCCTTGAAGTGATAAAGTACTAAGTGAATGAATAAATTTACAACATAGCAAAATATTATATGTTAGTTCTTTTATTTATGATATTATCTCAAGCGAAAATTATTATTATTATTATTGAAACATATCTTGCGCTATGAAAATTATCTATGATATGATTCAAGGATTTCATATGAGATGGGGTAATATCTTATATAAAAAAATTTTCAGAAAACAATGCTTGTGAAGTGAAAATAAGTTTTATTTGATAATGATATGAGATTATGACATGTGTATTTTGATATTGTTAAACTCCATGTGATCATTAGTCATACTGTTTGAAAAATGTCTTTGGGACCGCATTCGATATACATGAAGCTTTTGGGACGTATATCGGGTGTTTTTACTCTTTAGGGGCTGCTCTGCGTGCACGTATTGACCCATGATCGCTCTGCGTATCTGAGAATCATAATTGGGTGGCACACAATCATGATTGGGATACGTATTGACCCATGATTTGCTCTGCGTATATGAGACTCTTAATTGTGAAGTTCTGCTTAACTGTATGACACACAATCATATAGGGATATGTATTGACCCATGATTTACTATGCGTATCCATGACTCTTAATTATGAAGCTCTGCTTAACTGTATGACACATGATTATAGAGGGATACATATTGACCCATGATGAGTATGTGCAATGACACATGTAGGGAGTTTAATTGTGAATATGATGATATCTTGAATAATTTGTATTTATGGTAAAAGTTCATATGATTTAAAAAGTTATGTGATAGTAGTTATGCTTTAAACATTTTCTCATATGAAAGAAATATGATTATTTAAATATTATATGCACTCGTATTGTTTCCCTATGTTGTACATTTATTTCACTCACTTAGCAAATGATTGTTGCTCACATTACCCTTATTTAATTTTTCAGATAATTATAAGTTCTTGAGTTGAGTCATCTCGAAGCTTGCCTTTGATGCATATAGAAAAAGTTAAGCCGTTGGAGCACTTTTATTTTCTCTCCACTTTTATTTTTTAAAAACATGCATGTAATAGATAAACTCGAGAGTTGTACTAGAGTTTATTAGAATCATTTTATAAGGTTGTATGAGATTTGATCCTGTGGGGTTATATGTGAAATGATTTGTGGAAAAAATATAATGACCATATGCGAATGTCATATCTTATAGTTTTTTATTAAACTTTGATGAATATATATCCATCTTTTGTATGTGTTGACTAATGACACAATAAAGTAAAGGAGGGAGGTTTTGTCGATTTTAGTTTTGGAATGGCTAAATGTAACTAAGATTTATGATAATTATGATTAGAACTTACTCACGAAGTTGGGTGTGACAATTCAATATCTAAAATAATAATTAAGTAATATTTACTATTTTTTATTAATATCTACTTTGGGTTTGTAATTCCATGTAGTGATTTAGATTATTAGACCTATAAAAAAAACGCTTGCAAGTAGTTTGGTAAAGCATAATAGTGCAATCTGTCGTGAATATTTAAAATAAGATATTTGAAAATCCAAATTAAATATTTTGTATGAGTTCATCATGTGGGAGGCTCGGGTAGGACTTGAAAAATAATTTATTCATATAAACGAACCTCCAATATCGACACAATCAAACTAAATAGATTGGTTGGATTGCTGGGTGACAAATGTAGTTCATTATGGGAGAGGGCATTATTGAATTGACTTTTGAACCGAGTTGGATTGGTAAAAATTCACGAAACAAGCCCTAGGCTTAAGTTTGACAACTAAAAAGGGACAATTCTATGATAGATGGCAATGATGGTTTCTTTTTTAAATTAAGCTAGAAATAAATGAAAATTCTAAGTGGAGGTTTAGATAGAAATAGGATTTGGAATGGGAAAGGTAACAGTGAGGGGTAAAATAAAAAAAAATGAAAAAAAGAAGATTTAGAACATTCCATCAATTCTATGGAACTGTAATATTAAAATCTACCCATGTAGTCTAATGTTTTGGCCTCTGAGGAATTAGTCGAGTACATTTTTTAAAATTTTTGATGAATAATTTAATTGATAAATTACGTAAGAATTTAAATTGTTATTTGATAGGTTAAATTTGGTGAATGTTTAGGTGGAATATGAAAATAAAAAATAGAATCTAATTTTTAAAGTAGATAAATATTAAATTGAATAAAACATAAGATAATTGATTTTCTTTAAAAATTCATTTAAATAAAAAACTTAATATAAGAAAACAAATGATAAATAATATTTATAATATTTAGAGGACATAAAATATTGAATTATTTTATTGATAAATTTTAGTTGAAAAACCTAATATTAACAATTTAATGAATATTTGTTTTGATGACTCTACTATTTAAATTTTCTAATAGGTTATTGTTTTCATTAAAAACTTGTAAGTTTAAGGATTTAATGTTTGTCCTCCCGTCATCTTCCATCGTTTATTTATCATCCAACGGATGGAGTAAAAAGACGCGGTTCAGTCTGGTATAATGAGAAAAAATCACCTGGTTTAATTGTCACCTGGTTTATTTGAGCGGTGAGAAATCAGATCGTCGAGATGCGGCGGAGGACGAAGGCACGTCGTCTTCTCCCATCAGCGTTCTATCGAGGGTGAATGGGAAGAGGAACAACACCGAGAGAGATTCCTTCTTGAGTGAGTTGGTTGCATGGCGGTGAGCAGCTAGAGCTGACGAGCTCCGGAGGCACCAACGACGAAGAGGACGGTGATGCTCTCGCAAGAAGCTCCAACTCTCCAAGGAGCAGTCGAGCGTTCTCGAGGAATGCTTCAAGGAGCACAACACCATCAATCAGGTGAGCTTTCGATTCGATCTCATTAATTAATTACTAACTCCAACTCCACTCATCCATCTAGCATTGGCCAAGTAGCTCGGTCTGCGGCGTGGTTCCAGAACAGGAGGCCGAGGACCAAATTGAAGCAGGCTGGGACCTGGAGTTGCCTTCCCTCCGACGAAACCTCTGTGCCCCCATCCCATTCCTCGACATGGTCGGCGCCAAGAAGGTCCCTCCCTCTCCAATCAAGCTCCGCCCCACAACTCTATCGTCGGAGAAGCCCCTTCGGCAACCACCGCTGCGAAGCGTACGATTGAGGATATCTACATGAAGATGACGCAGTTGGATAACATCCTCCACTGGTCGGACACCACCAATTGTCAGCTTCGTTGAGAAGCACTCCCAGCGAGATGGTTCTCCGTACCATCACCTTCGTCCCGAGTCAAGATGAGATCCTCATCAACGCTGCAGACAATAAGCAGCGCGACCCTTCCATGAACGTTGTCAAGGTCGAGATCGACGCCGAGGTTAACCGGAGCAGCGTCACAACAATAGCGGCGGCATCCCCGTCGAGATCCACCAAGAGGACCATTGAACTAGTTTTTTTGTCAGGGCGAATTAGGCATGGTTTCACGCACGTTATCATCCATCGCCATGAAAATGGACGTTCGTGATTTCAAGGAAGATGGTCCTCAAACATTAAGGGATCGAATCAGTCGATTTCGTCAAACGAAGTGATCTTTGATGGACTCAGACCAAGAGCGCGAGAGGGGAACCACGAGTTTCATGATCGTGTCCGGTTCCACCTTTACAATTTTTTTTACTTTTTTTTCGGTTGACGTTTTCTTTTTTTTTTCAAAGTTTTTTTCTTTTATCATTTTCTTTTATTACCTTACTTATAAAATTAATTAATTTATTATATATAAAATATAAATGATTAATATAATATTATTTATTATTTAATTATAAATTTTTAATATATATTATTGAAAAAATGATTTTTATAGTTAAATAATATATTTTTCAACAAGATATTTGACAATTTTTAGTAAATATTATGTATTTTAATTTTTTAATGATTTTATATTTTATATTAATCATACATTTACGCACTGTATCGAGAATAAAACTTCGCTTGCGAAACGGTCCTAAATTTTAAGGGACCGTTTGACGTATTACCAATTTAAGTAACCGATAATTTAGATCATCATTTAGATAGATTACCACTATTTAAATTATTGGTAATATTACGTTGCAATATTTGGTAAATAAATTACTGGTAATATAAATAAAGTCAAAACGGATAGCGACAAAATTATCAAAACATCCTTAACAATTATTTCAGATTTTAATAATATATCATTATAAATAAAGAAATAAAAAAAATAGAAAAATAAATATATATAAAAAGATGAGACAAAATTAAGAGTTATTTGTAAAATATTTGAACTAATAAAAAAAGATCAAGTTAAATGATATTTATTTATTAATAAAATATCTGAAATAAAAAGTTTAATTGAAGGAATATTTTCGTCAAAATATATTTTCATCGGCCGGTAATATAGAAAGACACCTCCTCTACTTGATTATCAGTGAGGTGGTAATTAAGATTATTAAAATAATTAAAATTATCAATAATTAATCATAATCATATGAAATAATGTGGTGGACCACCAGAATTTTAAATAAAATGACCTATAATTTATAATGCTCCACGTCCGTCTGATATCTTTTCTTCATATTTGATTAGAACTTGGCTCTGTTTTTAATCTGCAATCATAATATTTATAAGAAAGCACTCAGCAAAAGTTAAAAAACCAGAAGGGATAAACGTAACCCTAACTTTCGTTTGCAACATCTATCAACTTCTGACGGACCTCCGGCGGTCGATCTGGTGAGCCGGGCAGGCGGCTCATTCGTGGTCGATTCCGGTGAGTTTTACTGTTTTAGTTGTTTTTTTCCTATCTCTCCTACGCCAACGTTGATGCCACGCGTTGTGCCACCGATTTTATTCGTGGCCGTTGTGCCGCAGCGCATCTACGGCTCTTGGCACCACATCCTCGTCCTCGCGCAGTTGTGCCGTCGTGCGGCTGCCGGCGCCACAGCTGTGGGCACAGCGGCTGTGCGACACCCTTTTTCGCTGCCCGAGGTCTTCCGCTGCCTGCGGCCACCTGTAGAAGTCTTACAGATTGTTTTGGTTTCTAACTTTTGTATTTTTTCCCACCGAATCTCTGGTGTATTTGTTTTGCAAATAGTTGATATGTTCTCTTCAAAACAAAAAGTAGTTCATAGATATTGGTTCTCAATTTTTTCTTTAACTTGATGCATAGCGGGAAAGGAACGTTAAGAAATAATTCTGTTTCTCTTCTTTATAGGGTGCACAATTTTTTTTTGAGGAGAATAGGGTGCACAATTTTAGACCTTTTGCCTAGGAGTTTTAATTGTTCGTAACCTTATTTTACCTGTACTGACGCAGAAATCATATTTCCCTTAACCTGGGATGGTCTAGGAAAGCAACTTCGATAATTCAGTTGGGTTTTTCGGCTGTAGAAATTGAGAATATATGGATTTCAGACCTTTCAAGCAGGATATTGACGAACTCTTGGAGGAATTCAATGTGGTATTGTTCTAACTTTGTTTGGTTGCTTAAACACAGTCTTTTTTTTTCCAACATTCTTGCAACATTTTTTTGTCCAACATTCTTGTTCTAACTCCGCCTATGTCTTATAGCCGGTCCCAAGCCCGGATAAAGGAGGAGGGTTGTGTTAGGCCCCCAGCGTAAAACTCTGTCGAATCCCATGAACATGGATCAACGAATGGAATGGCGTCGTATGATCCATGTAGCCGACCCCACCTAGTGGGATAAGGCTTTGTTGTTGTTGTTGTTGTTTTTTGCAGCTGGCATGGTTGATTCAACTTTTGTTTTTGTAGGGGAATTTTACCACATTGGCAGACATGAAGAGGGTCTGGATGGGTAGGAAATTCACATATATTTATGAATCTAGACCCAGGGCGAACTCGGCTTTATTTATGCAAACACTTTATTCCCATGCAATCAGTACGTAGAAATTATAATCCCAGATTTCACTTTTCAATATCTGATGTTTTAATTGATCGTTTTAAATGGTTGGATTCTCAATATTTTCATGCATTCTTCAACTTTTTTTCTAGCTTACAAATGTGTTTTTTTTTTTATAATTCAGGTCACCTAGTCTCAAATGGTGGACTGTCATGGAGATTGGGTGGCCTCTATTGCCTTTACTGTCTCCATGAGACCCAGCCTTATAAACCTTGCTTCAAGATATATCTTTCACTTGGTATGCTTTGTATCTTTGTTCTACTCTATTCTGATATATGTTCTTGCACAATTGAAGGACTTTTCCATCTTAACTCTGAATCTTTTTACGGGATGAACATTTGTGAAGACTTTAGTTCTTAAGTTACCGCATGAGCAATTGACAAGTAGTGCAAGTTACTAGAAGATTTTCCCAGAAAAAAACATGCAATACGTTCTTGTATTTCATTGTTTATTATTATAAGTTTAAGAGGAGATATATCATCTATTATAGAAACCAGCAATGACTTGATACAAAAAGATCTGGGAGGCACTAAGGTGGCCCTGCCACTCACAAAAAATTCAAATTGAAAAGTAGACCAGTGTTGACCAAATGATCTATGACATGTTTAACCTCCCTAAAAACATTGTTCAGTTCCATATATCTCACAAAATATTACTGATTCTCCAAAGGCTTCTTGAATTCTTGTTCAAAATGTTTTAATGTTTGTTAAGCATTAATTGAACTCTGATATAAATTAAAGTTCTGCAAGTCAAAGACCCATTGAAGAAATATTTTCTTGTTATTTTGCTTGACATTTGTTTCTTTTTCATCATCCACAGGAGAACTCAAGAGCCTCAGAAATTTAGTTGTTGATGCAAAAGCAAATGGTATAGTTATTGTACCAGCTCTAGTGAAAAGGATGATAGATAGGAACATGTTTTTGTTTGGTTTCGTTGATATTGCCAATGGTTCTGTGGCACATAGGTTTGCTGAAATGATGAAATTTCAGGACAAACGCATTCAGATAATTTGCAAGAAGTATGTTTTCAAACTTCATCCTCCCTATGGCAATATACATATCTCATCTTTATGCTTCTTTGTTCCTACATTATATTTTTGTGTGCATCTGATACCCAAATCATATACTTTATTATGCTTAGTGTTTCTTTTTTAGTGAATTGTGCTTATTGTTTTCAGTTTTTTTAAGAAGATTTTTCCAGTTTCTTTTCTCAACTTTTCATCTTCCAATGGTTTAATGACTATTTTTCCTTATGTTACAGTTTGTTTGAAGATAATGCAATTGAAGACTACTTGCATATGGACCTTGTAAGTCCTAATTATATGATCTTGAATGTTGGATCGCAACTTCACATGACTTGAAATAATAAACCCTATACTAAGCATGATCACAACAGATATTAAATGGAGGTGTAAACTTCAAAAAAAAATATTTACAGATGTAGACTTACAAATGAAACTTGATCTGAGTAATTGGTTGACACCACCATGACATTATTTTTTATTTTGATCTTTTTTGCATCAAGATCTGCCACCAAATCTTGATCAGTGGTGGGTCTATATCTGTACTTTTTATTCTTACACATCCTAAAGTATTAGTATGATTACTCGATTGATCTTCTTTCTGACATCAATGTTTATGACTGCTCAATGTTTCAGGGTGAAGAATTAGATCTTCCAGCCCTCAAGAAGATGTCAACAGAGTATGCTAAAGCAAAGGAGCTTGCTATTAAAGGTCTCTTTTATAACTTTCTTTCTCAGACTGCTGAACAAGGACCCATGATTTTGTACTATTATTTGGCCAGATGATACGTTTGCATTTTTTTATGTAAGTACTTAGGTCTTTCCAAACACAAGTATTTTGATCCTGTCGATTATTAGAGGTCCATGACCATTTTGTCATTCAGTTCAAAAAGGTCAACATAATCATTTGGAAGCTGTCTATGTGCCTGAAACGGATAAGATCCATATTGTGTGATCCCAGTAATAGAAACATCCATGCTTGTCGAAGTCAAATCAAGAGTTTCAGAGGAAGAAAGAAGTGCTACATAGAGTTAGATAAAGTTTCCAATTATATCTTAAGAGAGCATCACACTCTCATTTATTCACCTCAACCGTATTTCCTTCTAGACATTTCAAATTTGGAACAAGCAGCAAAAGTCTGCCTGTCTTGAGCTGCAACAACAACAACAACAACAAAGCCTTATCCCACTAGGTGGGGTCGGCTACATGGATCATACGACGCCATTCCGCTCTAATTCGTTGATCCATGTTCATAAGATTCGACAGTGTTTTACGCTGGCTGTCGGGGCCTAACACAACCCTCCTCCTTTATCCGGGCTTGAGACCGACTATAAAACATAGGCGGAGTTCCTGTCTTGATCTGCGATACTATTATTTTCACTAGCTCTGGTATCTAATGAGTGATATCCAGATGGCAATATAGCAAAGAAAATTTAGAGTTGTGAGATACCTCGTTCAGTCCTTTACATCATGCTGATGGATGTTTTGGCACTTTGGCTCTTGGGTCCTTATTGTGACTCAGTCCTTTGTCAATGTAAGTCATTTGGCGAACACAAATTTGTAAGGTTTTTTCTGCTTGAAATGAGCTGAACCCTATTTCTAAAAAAAGGGTAGTTCCTTTTTTTTTCTTTTTCTGAGAAGGCAAAGTAATACTGTAGGAAACACTCCAGTCGAAGTTGTTTATGGAATACTCTCTCTAACCACGTGATGGATCTAGCACCATTGCCTTCTCTTAGTGTGCCGCTTAGTGTGGAAGAATTTATGAAGGTGCAAAGTGTGCATGAGCACACTTGGATGGTGCAACAATGCATATACTTCTCACAAGCTAAAAAATTAGATGGGTCTTGTAAGCTCCTATGCAAGATTAACATCAGAACCTATATTGTTGATTTTCCAGCTGATTTAAGTATTTATTCGTCATATAATGTGGCTGACTTGTTTGATTATTTAGCTCCAATTGGTGATGATCCAAGCCTAGGATCGAGCTCTTCTCAAGAAAGGGGATTGATGTAATGAAGCATGGAGATTTGGATAACAACATTGGGATCTAATATCAGAATTAGAGTCCTAATGGATGCAGTAGTAGTAGTCCTGTTTAGAATTATTTTAATCATTTGTTTTACGTTTGTTAACTCCGCCTATGTTTTATAGCCGGTCCCAAGCCCGGATAAAGGAGGGTTGTGTTAGGCTCCAACAGCCAGCGTAAAACTCTGTCGAATCTCATGAACATGGATCAACAAAGCGTCGTATGATCCATGTAGCCGACCCCACCTAGTGGAATAAGACTTTGTTGTTGTTGTTTCTGAGAAGGCAAAGAATGACCACCAAGAGTTGAAAGGGTGGTTCTTTTCTACTTGCTACATTTTTATGCTTGCCCATTCCAAAGATTATTTCATATCTTATGTCGTTCTCCTTTATTGTAGAGGCTACTAACAAGGTGGACGTTAAGGATACGAGACATATAGTAGAAAACAACATATCAGTAGGGGACGAGGTTGAACGCCTTGTGGTTGATTGGAATGCCAAGAAAGCTGAATTGTACAAGCAGACTGGCATTAGTTGCCCTGGTAGTACACCGACGGTTGATGGCTTTGATGAGTTAGAGGAGATGTTGAATGAATAAAAGTCGAGTGTATTCTCCAAGTATTCCAGGTATTGCGGATGTTGAGAGACTCTTCAAGCTTGGTGTCGATAATGTCTTAATGCCAACAGATCTTAACTCATCTTAGATATGCTAATGAGTTACTACGTTTCTTCAGAATACATGGTCAGTGTGCAAAAGATCTGCTTCTCTTCTCGAGCCAATGTAATATATTATTTTGGGTTCCCCTTGCTGACCTGTGTAACTCCTTGAATGTCAATAATAGGTTATGTTATAGTTTCCATCTTTTGATCTAATTCTTAGTCGTTGAATAAAGGCCTTTTTGGAAATCGATTTTTTGCTGGTTTGATCTAATTTCCGAGTTTCATAGTTTTTACTAAATCATTTTATGTTTTTTTTAAAATATTTAAAAATTAAATGAGTTGACGCCTCTTTTTAGAGATTTTTATTTTTATTATTTTTTGGAAATAATTATTCAAGACATGAAGTGAGTTATCAGATAGGAAGGACAAGTTGGTCAATTGATACATATGGATAATACTGACGAAATGGATAATATGGAAGCATGGAGAAAGTTTAATGGGGTGACTAATAGTTTTAATCATGTGAGATGCTGAAATATGCAAGGAAGATGAGAGGAATTAACCATATAATTATATAAAATATTTATTTCTCTTATATGTAACCGTGAAGTATTCGGAGATAAACCAAACAATTATCAATCGAATTAAAAGCTTGAAATAATTTATAAATATTCAAGCATGCCCTAATCTTACAAATTCTGGTTTGTTAGCTTGTCTTAAAAATGTCTCATACACTTATTATTCTATTAACATCTATCTTAAAATGTCTCATACACTTATTATTCTATTAATATCTATCTTATTATATATTCGATTACCAGATATTCATGCTCGTTCCGGTTAGTAGTTCATAGCACAAAGTAAAATGATTGCTATAATATTTTTTTTTGTTTTTTCAATGCACAAATTTTGATTATATATTTTTATAGTTACCATTTAAATATAATATTTCTATTTAAACAATGCACAATAGTAGAGATAAAAAGAATAAAAAACAAATTATTATATTTCTCTATTATATTGTGACATTTTAAGTCATATTATACTAGTATAATATTCATCCTTTCATGCTATTTATATTGATTTTACAGCTATTGACAAAATCCTAAAATTTATATCGCACGAAAAACATCTATACTAGAAAAAATGTACTCATAGCTAATCATCCGATCAAATCAACTCTAGTTGGAAAAAATACTGGTCGAATAGATGATTTTCAATCGGAAAAAGAAAAATTCAATTCAAATATTGTAAGGAAGTTGATGAAGCGACATATAGGTCGACTACTTCACAATGTCTTAATGTGTCGATGCTTGAGAGTATGTTCATGATAATGCCTAAGTAATGAGAATCGAAAAATCAAATATCAAAGAAGACTTATGTAAACCAACTAATGAAGATCCTATGATTATCAAGAAAAGCACCTCAACAACAATTGTTAATTGATTTTTTTAATTAAAAATATTCACTGTTATTTTGTTCATTGAGAAACGACATGTATGGACAACCGTAGATATATATCAAATGTTTTAATGTATTGATAAGTGCTACAAAAGATGGTCGTCAGATATATCTTGTGTGTTATTGAAGAGGGTTAAGTTCTCACCATTACTAGTGACGAATTTTAAAGATCATATGTTCTTACTAATAGCGGTGTCCAAGTATCAAAGAAATTAGGTCCTATTCATGATATCAAGTCTTACATGAGCTACATCCTCATCTATGGTTTCAAGCTTTCAAAAAAGTAAAAGGATGACCTATGTCGCCATTAGATGTGGTCACTTGATCAGTTGATCAACCAATATCATAATTTGCCTTAAAAAGAAGATAAAAGATGAAGACAATGAAAAAGATATCATATTATATCATAAAGAAGTAATGATATGAACATGAAGATGAAAATGTGAATTATTTATGTATAATCAAGAATGTAATGAGCAAGTACGATATGCAAAATCTTAATCTTATCATTAAGAGTTGTATAGCATGTCATATAAAGTGCATGTATTAGTTCATTGCATGCATAACTTGTTAATTATATTTATGTAATCACATATACCATATTATGTAGAAGTTATAATCTATATTGTAGTATCCATAGATGTTTATATAATCCAATTAAGGGATTCTCTCTTGTACTTATGGATCCATGCCGATTAAGAGATTTAGGACTGAACTTATATTCTCTTGTGTTTTCCAATCATGCCATTGAACTCTTTAAGTCGAGTCCGAGTCAAGAATAATGCCGATATTTTGGAATTATGCTTTATTAACTAAAATTTCCGCTGTTATATTTATGTATACATGCCTATTTTATTATATTTCCACTATAATTAATTATGTTTATTATTCTTTCATGTTGAAAGTGAAAAAATATCATAATTAAATATTGCACCTTCTAGATCAATTCGATAATCAGTCATAATTCTGTGGGCATTACAATAACTTCCGGAATAGTTTTTAGAGTCAGATTAAGTGTTTATAATCAGTCATAATTCTGGGGGCATTACAATAACTTCCGGAATAGTTTTTAGAGTCAGATTAAGTGTTTATAATCCTTGATTGCTGGGCGAATGAATACTGGAAAAAGTGGAACTACTAGGCCTAGTTTGGGAACCAGGTGAAACAACGCCCAGTTCCACCTGGTTTCGTCAAGCACGAGCATCGGTTTCAAGTGGTTTCACATCTGGAACCAAGGTCATATTGTTTTATCTTTTTTTTTTTCCGAAATTTTTTTCTTTTATCATTTTCTTTTTTACCCTTTCTTATATAGCTTAATTTATTTATTATACCTAAAATATAAATAATAAAGGATTAATATAATATAATATAATATAATTATTTATTATTTCATTATAATTTCTTAATATTTCATTACATATAAATTATTAAAAAAATATTTTTTATATTTAAATAATATATTTTCTAACAAAATTTTTGCCATAATTTTTTTGATATATATTATATATTTTAATTTTATAACCTATATTTATAATACATATTTTTAATTCAATCCCCCATTAAAATTAATCCATCACATCTATTTTTTCCTATCACATTATCTATCTTATTTCTCATCATTAAATTCTAGTCTATCCACACACAATCCGAACTAATATGTCAACTCAACTATTCATGGAAACATGGTAGAACTCTAGTTCCATTGTCAAACTAGCCCCTAGTGTCTATAGATCTCAATGGCGACCTATGAGTTCCATTTTTTTGGCATCATTCATGGGTACTCTTCCTTAAGCTGACTTAGACTCTTGCCGTTTAACATGAACCTCCAAACATGCCAGGAGGCTTTAAAACCAACCAGTTATTTTTAGCAGTTAGAGAGATTTGGCACGAGCAATTCCATGAAAAATCAGGTACCCAGCCACATCATTGGTCATCTCTGGCATATTTGAGACATAAAGGTTAATGAACGGAGAATCAATGAACGTGCTGAATCAAAGATTCACCAAAACTAAAGTAGGCTTTAATTTAGTGGCATGCAAACTAACCTTGGTTAGCAAGAGCTGTGTCCCAAATGATAAATGATTCCATTACCCTTTCCCCTCCGCTCTTTCAATACTGAATTAGTTAGATACTAATAGTTCTAAATACCAATAAATTAGTCACCCAAAAAAAATAGTGGCATACCAAAAATTCAGACTCTTCATGGCATTTGTACTTCTGACATTTCCTATAAATCTTTTCCGTCTAGCTTTATGGCATCTAAGATGCCAAAAATGAGTTTCTAGTACACCTATGTGTTTTAAGTAACTAAATTGGAGCAGACAAGGGCGCAAAGGGCCAATACTAATTTGACACTACAATGATCCACAAGTCTTTTTCCAATTTAGTACATTCATCTCCCCTTTATCCAACAACGATGTCCTTATATCATACAGGATTGTCACTGCCCATTCATACTTAGGCCGAGCCTAGCAACAGATATTTACTTAAAGCACAAAGCTTACCAAGACAATCAGACAATGTACTCATATGTTAGAGAACGAGAATGTAAGGCATGAAAATCTACCATGTCATCCTGAAAAAAAAATGTACAAAACATTAAACAATCACATTTAACCAAAACCATATCCTATATTTGGGGTTGTAACATCTGACTCAAATGGGACCTCAATTCGCTCTTTAACAAGGCACCGAGTTTTTCCATCTTCAATTATCAGGACTTTACCTGGGGGACACTGGATGTTGACACTTCCCTCTTCACTTGATCGCCGTCCAAACAGTTGTGTGGCCTTGATCTTATTCAATTGGTTGGGCCATTTTTTTAATGTTGGCTGATAACCGGCAAAGCTTAATATAGACACGATGCTAACAAAAGTTACCACGGACTTCAAAAGAAATCCAAAGAAATGTCTGGTTCCTCTGTTTGTGTTCTGATTGGTTTCCTTCTCATTAGAAACTTTCTTGCTCTCATGGTTGGAGTTTGCCATTGTCACATTTTGAGAGAGCTTGTACTTGGCTGCATGATGTGAAGACGGATCAAGATCATCCAATGCAAAGAACTCAGGAAGATGGTTCTGGTAAGGAGGAAGAACAAGGCCATCATCATGGTCTATAGTTTCACCAGCAAAAGCTGCAGCTTCCTGAATTAGTCCCAAATTGTCACCTTTGTACTCCTTAAGTTTACTAAGCAATATCATTCTGCTCCGTTCAATCTGTGCCAGAAAAGATTCTCTGTCATATCTTTGCTGCTCCTGCAGTGCCTGAACATAAGAAAAACTTTATTTAGAGACTGCATGTAAAATGGTTTTGATAAATCGACCCAGCAAAATGTTATACAACATGAGTAATAGATCATTCATATTCTTCCCTATCTTGAGATTAAGAGCGGACTGCAGTTATAGAACTAACCTCCTGGTACCAAACAATTCGTAAGAGAAAAACTGTAAGTATCCGAGATCCATATTTTCGTCCATTGTCAAGAAAAAAGTTGAAAGTTCTACTAAACAAATGGTTTTCGTGTTTTGATCTATATATTCTTCCTCTTGTCAGCAGCAGAATAGTATGACCTCACTTCCTTTGAAGTAGTGAACTGAATACAAACTTAAATACATTATGTCCGCTATTGCTTCAAGTGCTATTGCAATCTCTTCATCCACTGTTACGAAAAGAGGGAGAGAGATCACACGGAATACAGAAGAACGCGAAGAGAAAAAAATGGTGGTGGCTCTTTGTTATGGAATAATGAGTCTCTGTCTAAACCCCTGGGGAGTTTATATAGGCACTCCCTTTAACAGACGATAGGAATTACATACGGACTGAGACTCTAAATAAATCCCTTGAAAATAGGACACCTATTTCGTGATAAGAAAATAAATCAAATCCGAATCACATACATAATACCCCTAAAATTTTTCGCTGAAGCGCCTGACTATGTAGGGAGACCAACTGGGTTCAGATTCAAGACATTATTAACATCCACGGTACAGATTCCTTATTTTACATTTCCAAAGAACAATAATTACTGACAGCAAGAAATGAAATTTAATGACTAGTCTACCATCAGCTAGTTACATTCCTTAGCGCCCTTGCTATATTATTTTCTTCCACAATGACAGAACCTTGACACACTTTTTTTGGGGAGTGTAATCAGAAAATTCATATCCTCAGGGTGCCTATCTTTCCCGATTTTCCCACATAAAAAACCCCAAAGCAACACAATGAAGTTGCCTGGTCAGTCCTAGACACATTGCATCATGTGACAAGAAATTTCCTATCCATAAACACTATGAAAATGTTCTGCAGTCGTCCGATTCCTCTGTTGCAATCAGAAAGTCAAAGAAACATTATTGCCAGCCACCATTTTTCCTGTCTTTTCTCTCCAAATTACGCAGAGAACAACGCCATGTCTTTCCTAATGAAACTGTGTGAATCAACCATCATAAATCATGCCACTTGTGCAATAACAAAGAACACCGACTTAGAGAACACATTCTGGTAAATAGAAGCCTAATGCGGTAATTCCATGAAAAAGACGATTTTTTTTTTTTCAAGTCATGAATTCAAAACCCGGGAAATATATGATTGTGTTGCCGCATATCACAGAAAGAAGCGATTTTTATTCTTCCCTAACCAAATTAATCCTTTTAGGCATGTGCCCCCGTAAAACATGCAAAAATAAATAGTTTCTATAGATTAGGCACCTGCAAGGCGGCGAGCTGACGCTCCAGCGAAGCGAAGGCATCGCGTATCCCGATAAGGCCCGCGGCTTCTTCTTCCTCCTCCTCCTCCTCTTCTTCCTCAACACCCGACGTCATTCCGCTGCTTAAACCATCCTCGCCGCCGCTCCGTATGAGACACTGATTAATCTTGAAACGGAGCTCCGATGCCCTCGCCAAGACGAGGCCGATTGCCTCCCCGTCCATGGTGCGCCTCCGCCACGGCCAGCGCCAACTCTAGGGTTAGAGTTCGCGGAGACCGAGGGTGGCGAACGGAGCACACGAACTTTGGCCGCAGCTCTCCGAGTTGGGTGGGTGGCTGCGGTAGGTGTTGACCAGAAGGTGTTTGTTGGTTTGTTTGCTAGCCCACAAGGAAACAAAGCAAAGCGAATAAAGAAAATAAAAGAAAATAGAGGCTGGCGAGCGAGTCCTTCCCCAGAGCGCGGACCGGGAGGGCGTCGGGGGCCCTCCCGTGCGATCCGATCGGACGGTTCCGGAGGCGCAGCTCTCACTGACCGCAAACTCTCGCATAAATATCTACAGTCTCCATCTTTAATCAATTAGTTTTCTTTTTTTTTTTTGGGGTGTAAATTAAAAGTGGAAAAACATAGAACTGATGCAATGATTAATTCGATTCGATTCGAAAGGAGAACTCGGATGGTGATCCTAATGATTCAGATGTTTAAAGATATTAAATCCAACTTTGTTATATGATGCTCGAATATTAGTGTGTGCAGCACACGTTTAGTTTATATTATTATTTTTTAGATATTTACTTTCCGACGAGATTATCAAAATATCGAGCTATTTATATCCTACTATCCCTTTTTCTTTAAAGTTATCGATCTAGCATCTTTTGTATAAGATCTTAATTTTTGTTTAGATCTTATCTAATCATATATGATATTATATGATTAGTATAATTATTTAAATATTAATTAAAAAAATATGTTTATGATAATAAAAATTAATTTAGATGAAGTTTAATATATTTTATTTCTTTTTAATATGTTTTAATGTAATTTAACTTAAGATTCAATAAAAAAAAAGGATTTAGTGAAGTGTAATTTAACATTTAAGCGTGATAAATTTATCAAAAAAATATTAATTTTTTTAAAAATATTTTTATTAATAGATAATATTTTACAATTCTCGATTTGATCTTAATATAACCCTTGTTTGATTTTATATAAGAGCTCAGATCTTGACAACCTTACTTTCTCATATTTGAGAACATTGTCAACTGCTCAACTGATTAGGTCATACCGAATTATGTAGTTGATAGTGGCAGAATATAATGTAATATAAATATGAACATACAAAAATCTTAGCAAGTTGGGACATGCAAATGTTTCGATGAATGGTTGAATTATTATTATTATTATTATTATAAATTTAATAATAATGTCTACTTTTAAATATTTGGCATTTTGGACCTATTTAGTATGAGATGAGGAACCTCAGATGTAGTAGCATTTTTCTCATGCTTGATGTTGGATAGATATAGATAGATTTGTTTTCCGATAATTTCTAAATGGGAGTGGAATTTAAGGTCCACTTTATTTTCGGATGAGAAAAGCAACTACTAGAGATAAAAAAGAGGATGTTAAACTCGATAAGCGAATTTTTGACCTCGATTTATGCAATCATCCCTAGACAAACAGATGTCGAACAGGTAGTGAGCAATCATATTTAAAAAAAAACAATTAAGTAATAATTCTGTCATGAGGTTAAGGTTCAATTCGTTTGAAACTATCTGGTCAGGAACGTCCAAATTGTTTTTCATGTCAAAACTTTGACATGAAAACTTTGGCATGTAAAAAAATAATTAAACTTTAACCAATTAGTCGTTTAGTAGTACAAGGTTTGATTTTTGAAGTCACTGCAATATTTGATGTGGTTAAACACTTAAAACCTAATGTCCACAGTATTAAGACCTGGGGCAGAAGTTAAAACATAATTATCGTGCTATTTTCTTTCGTGTAATTGTTTACCTTAGCACAAAACCAAGCTACCTATCTCCTTAACATGCCTGTTCAAAGTTTCTATCACAAACATGTTTCTATCAAACGCAGACATCTGATATCTGAACAAATAGTTAACAAAATGCTACGATGATACTTGGATTTTGACACTGCAATATTTGATGTGGTTGGAGCTCTGATGTGCATGTTACCCTCTAAAGTTGCACATAAGTGTTTCACAGAGTGACGGAAACATTCACTCGTAACAAAAATTTCGACAGTTTAAATTGAACACATGTACAGGGAATATACAGCACAACGTCTATGTACATCTGCCTCTTTACACCTGGATGAGAGAAGTAATTGAAAGAAACAAAAATATGACCAATATAATCAAGTCATACTGGTGGCTTTAGCTCAAGTGAGGAAATGCTAACTCCCTTGACAACAAATATCTAAAGTTGAAATTATGAGGTATCCAGTCAATGGTCTTTCTGGGTTTCCCTTGCTGGCATCTCTGCACTGCCGATCTTAGGGTCTCAGGAAGACATCGCTCAACTGTGTCCAGCAAGGTTTGTGAGTTTAGCCTTGTGTCCTTGGCATACAGATCAATGAGTTTTGGCAGGAGTATCTTTTGTTCCTTCCATATGCCAACACTAGCTCGCATGAATTCTTCTTTTGCTGATTCAAGCTGTTGAAACAGTCTCTTGGGAGTATATATGCGGACCTGTTTAAAAAGATGAATGAATAATTTGAGCTTTTGGAACCACAGCATCCAAATAGCATGCAACTATTTGTGCCAATTTTTTTTTTCCAATTTTATGTGTTGCGAATATGATAGGAAATCAGTGAATGGAAAGGAAGGATAAAACAAGAGTAATAGAGAGATCTCAAGCAACATATACAAGACCAAAGTTTACCGCAGGATCAGAATGACTTCCTGAACAGAGTGCAAAATATATTAGAGGTTCCCTTTGCCCAATTGCATAGGTGTGCGATGCATCTGCCTTGTGCTTGATCCTCGGGTGGATCAAGGACCGGAGCCACTGCAAGCAAGAAAAAAAAAAACCTCAAGCTTCATGAAAAAATATGTATGTTTTAACATCTAGAACATATCAAATTCTATTATAAACAATATGATCAGAGATGAACCGCAGGTATGAAATTTCCTTTAGCTTCATGACGAAACATATACGTTTTAACATCTTAAGACTGTTATAAGCAGATGCGACTGTCTCTGACTGGACTTTGCTGTCATTTAGAATTCGTCACCAGACAACTAGCAATTCCCAGCTCACCTGCCCAGAAAAATGAGTCTGGCACCTAAGAATAGAGCTCCGTATTGTAGCTGCATTTACTGATCGACCACCTATGGTGCATTTTGCCTGGAATGACATCAAGCATGATGATATCTTTGTTAGTTTCGCGCATGTTGCACGCATTATTTTCCTTCCTGATGAAGCATTGATAACATATGTTTACCTTGGTTAGCAGAGACGTTTTCTTCAGAGTACTCTGTGGAATTCCATATTCTATATATGCCTGTGAAAACAAGGGAGATATTTATATTAATCTGCATAAGTATAAATGAAGCTAACAATAGGTGTGTAAAGATCTCATAGACAAAGGGAAGATTAATTATTACATGCATAATCAAGGCATTGTGCACATTTATGCAAAATGCCATTTTTTCCTCGTTATTCATCTTTCTGGGATCAACTGTCTCTAGTTGGTAAAGAATTGACCTGCAACATGTTCCATATGTCAGACTATTAGAACACGGAAGAGCAGTAGTCAATGTCCAAAAAGTTTCATATATTGTTTCAGGCTTGATGTCCTTGAAGTAACAAACAATTTTAATGATATATAGTAAAGAAAATGGAAAGAGATGCAATATCTTGGACAAGTTCTTTTACCTATAACTTTGTAAAGAGAACTCAACCTCCTTAAGTCTTCGAGGATCTCTACAAATCATGGATATGTCCACCATTGAATTGTATGGCCCACTAAATTCTTTCAATCCTTCAACTCGGAAAGGATTGATAATCCGAGAATCCACTCTGGATTCTCTTTGATAGTAAGGACTCCACATATCTCCCAAATATCGCGGAGAAAGTGCACTCATGGATGAGAACGATGAAGCAGGAGAACATGACAGGACATGATCATGAAGAGGAGGATCAGCAAGCTTGCAATAGATGGCACTCGTGCATCTAACCAACTCTTCAGAAAGTTTATTTGGAGTCTCAGAAACAAGGTCAGCAACACTAGCACCAAGATATTCTGCGAGGCTGATTATACCTGGAATGGCGTTCTCTTCTTCCTGCATAACAAGTGTGAACTAAAGTGAGAGCAAGTTCTATGTTCATGCTCCAATTGAAGTCCTCATCCAATGACAAGGTTGATGTCACCTGCCTCGAGAAAAGACAACGGTTGAGAGTGACATGAACGAATAGCTCTAGCAAGACTCTCCTCTGAAGGAGATAACCGTGATGAGTAAACAACACGATGCGATAGTGATGAATGGCTGCGATGAACACCAGGACCAGCTAGCTTCTGAAGGCTCTTCATTTTACAAGACACATTCATCTGATCATTGGTTGTCCATTTTGATAATTGCTGTTGAGTACTTTGTATTTCTGAACTTGCTTTCTTGGATGAGATCTCTTTCCTTCCAGATTTTTCGGATCTCTCTGGATAAGCACTTGTAGTGCATTTTAATTTGGCTCCAGTAGCAGATGAAGATAATGTGCACTTCTGCTGATCAAAAGCTTTCCGGTAAAGCAACAAGAGATTATGCTCTAGGTGCATAACTTCTAGCTCCAAAACAGCAAGTTCTCTTATAAGTTCACTGGCGGGCTGAGACCAAATTGGAAAAATATTATTACATAGCTGAGTTTATAAGAAAATCTATCTGATTCGAAAGACGTTCAGGAAAAAAGAACTATGTTCACAGAAGATCACCAAAATGTGCATATGTTCAGAATCATGTCCGGATTAAGACTAATAATGGGGAATTACAGAGTGCATGGGTTTGGCACTTTGTCCTTACATTCTTCTTTACTCTATGTATTAATATTAGAATAAGATATATATATTTTTATTTAAAGACAATGACAAATGATCATGTTTTCAGAATCAATGGTTGAGACTTGGAGAGCTCAAGAAAGACAACAAATCAGGTGATAAAAATCCAGATCATAGTATGCAATTTTGCCCAAAGATGGAAAAAAATATACCTTTCGCATCATATTGTTTTCTGAAGAATAAGTTGCAGATGAGCCACATCCCATTGGTTTTTCTAAATTGCACCTCATTGCCAACTGATCCTGCTTCTCGAGTGGCAAAGTCTGATGCCAATGTCATTTGATAAGTACTCCAAACAAATTGTGATAGCATTTATACGCACACTTAACAACATGGTTCTCTAAAAACTTTCAGCAAGAAACAGTTGGAAGTGGTGTTGCATTAGATATCTTAATCTGATTTACAAAGAGTTGATACCTCTTGCTGCAATGAGTTTTGGACCTCTGATTCGGGTAATGGTTTCTTGCTGACAACAATGTAGCTCGGAAATCTTCCCATTTCCCATTTCATCTTCTTTTGCTGCTTATGAAGTGTATAAAGCGAAATTCTATCAAAAATAAACAAAAGAATTGTATAAAGGTAAAGATGTTGCGTAAATGGGAAGACCCATGCACACGATATGGAAGAACGAGAAAGAAACAAAAAGGGGAGCATCACAAAAGAAAGGGAAAAGAGAGCTGCTCACCCAACGAGCTGCTGAGAACAAGAACAGAAACCAGTGATGCTCCCCAGTGGACAAGCCGGAAATCAGACGTCGCAAGTGCCCGATCAAGTTCTCTCTCCTTTCCAGCTGTTACTCATTGCAGCACCACCAAATACAGAAGTGTTAACAACTCAAGGGTGCGGTTTAGAGGCAGGGCGCTTAGCCCGCTGCAAGAGTTGACTACACACTTCACCACCATATGAATGCAATATATATACATTTTCTCATTCCTTTTATAGACAGAAAATAATAAAGAGGGTGGAGATTTTTTTTCTTGGCATTAATGATATTCACACACTTCCAATAATTATTTCGTGCTAGAAGTCTACTAATATTTTTGACTGTAATTTATATTTGCAGGGTTGGTACTAAAATTTTCTTCATGTCAAGTTGTCAACTCAAAATGAGTGCAGTAATTCAAATTGATGAGAAGAAAAGAACATTTTGCAAGTTGACAAATTCACCATTAGTTCTCTCATCGAAAAGAAAAAAAGAGCCGTCATTAAATGCTTATGAAAAAAAAGAACAGTACTCCATGAACGCGGCCATTGGATCGGTTTATGTGTCTTGCTCATGCTGCCCCGAGTGAGCGAAGGCCTCTCAGCAGAGAAGGACAAAAAGGGGCTTGTCCAGACAATGTCGAGAGTCTTTTAAAAGGTGAAAAGGTAAAGGGAAAGAAAAAAGAGCCCTCAAAAGCGACGAAAGTGAGGGATAAAAAGGAGCCGAGGGTTTGGCTGGTTCAAGGTGGCACTGGCTCTGTTGGTGTTTTCCTCTTGTTTTGGACAAGTAATGAACTCAAAAGAAGGCTCAGCATGTCCCCAAGTTGTCCTCTGTCCCAGGCTTCTTAATGTTTGTCAAAGGAATCAGGTCTGGTTTTATGATGGTCAATTGGCCTGGACTCATGATGAGCCAATGCACATTTGCAATTAGGCCTGGTTATGATCAACAACACTTCACCTGCACTGCAATTATTTCAAGGGTGAAATGGACAGTGAAGAACACCAAAGCTTCCACGTTGGAGAGTATTCTATGCAAAGAAATGAATGAATGAAAAGAGCAATGCATGCAAGCCAAAGTAGACGGCCAGTGGAATATTGTAGGTGGTGTCATGTTCTACCTGGAAACTTTCTTCTTTTTTAGTCTTTTTTTTCTCTAATCCTTCCTTGTTCCTTGCGGAGACAGAGATTGCTTCCGGTAGTAGTACTTTGCGTTGGCTTTATGTTCTGCAGCAATCTCAGCTGTGCCTGATGCATCGAAAACATGATTTGGCATTGTAATCAGAAAGATCTTGTTTCTTTTGTTCTTACTTGAGATGCCAATTCTGATGAACGTTATTTGCATTATATCACCTGCAAAAGTTGGAGCACATCCATCGCCGTGGTGTCAGCACTCGACGATGTAACAGGATAATCTGAATTCTGAACGGCATGCATTGATGCATACCATTAGATTTGGGGGCGACTGACAACATTAACCAAGAGATGTAAGTTTTGCAGTGTGCTGCTGCCTCTGACAGCATTATCACGCTATTAGCTCGTTTACTTTTCTTCCACTGACCCATCCTCACCCGCAGTGATAATTAAGGAGGCAAACATGAAGGGAACAATTAATCAATCTGCCCCAACGTTTGCTGGTGTAATGTGATTAAAAGCATACTCCAAAAACCGTTCAATAGTCCTCAAAAGATTATTTTCATTCTTATTTATTTATTTATTTATTATTATTATTATTATTATTATTATTATTATTATTATTGTTGTTGTTGTTGTTTGTAAGAAGAGGTCGAGCAAGGGAATGAAGTCTCAACCTCTCTTCTCCAAAAAGTTGGAGTGATTTGTTTTCCCTTTTAAAACCATTGACCCATATTGTATTAACTTTATAATAATTTATCTATCTTTACCTTCCTTTACTAGGCCAACATTAGAAATCGCATCTCCTAACAGCCCCCTTTCTTGTAAATGGGCAATCCAAGAACGGGATACTTTGTAGAAAGCCGAAGTGAAAGATATAAGTGCGTGTGTGTGTCACGTATATACAAAGCCAAAGTGCCGTAGTCGTGGACAAATGAATGATGCATTAAAAAAGTCTAAAAACTGAGAAAAGAAAAAAAAAGAGAGCTAAGAATAGGTGCAGTATAACACGGATGAACAAGAACTAATTAGTGTGGAAGAAACATGGCCCGCGGGAATCAAGGCTCACAGCTCTTTCTGCGTGTTCGTGCGTGTGTGAGGCTTTGATTTGATGCTGAAGGAACACTGAGAAGACATGAAAAGCAGGATTGGCGTAGTGAAAAGCATTTTATTTAGATTCGCAGCCAAAAACGTTGGTGCAAGGCCCTGTTTCCCATCACCTTTTCTTCGCCTAGAATAAACATTCTTAATTCTCTAACAGTAATAAATAAATAAATAACAATAATAATACGAGGATTGGACCTATTACGGTACACGAATAACGAGAAAGGAAGGTGGTTCTACAAAGAGGGAATTAGAGAAGAGGTCAAAACGCTTTCAAAGTGGAAACTTGAAGGCCGAAACAGAGGTGAAGGGATGATTCCCAAACCACAATGAGAGGAGCATGTAGCCGAGTACACAACGGCCCCATTTTACTTTTAGCATCATGACTTTGGTTAGTTGATTCTGCTGCTTTATCGGATGCTCTCGGCGGGGTGACAACTGCGATCACATCACAAAGGCCTCCAAACTTTTCTAATTATTCCCGTGGTTTAACGTTGTTTGGTCTTTACTCTTGATCACAAGCAACAAAAGAAAAATAATATGATAAGTAGAAGAAACCGAAAAATGTCACCAAAATATGTTTTTCTATATCAAGAATGCGATCGTTAGATTATGATAGTAAGACATATTTTTGTTTTGCTTTTCATATATTAAAACTCATGAACAACAGGGGAAGAGAGAAGAAAACTGACCACTACTTGACTGTAGTTTCAACTTTCAGGGTTTGATTTGGTGAGTAGAGTTTTGAGCTTATCAAATACTCCATTACGGGGAATCGAAGTGCCTGGGCTCTTCTTCTTCTTGCACCCTTAGAATTGGGATTCAACTCCACCAACAGCCAAGGATCCGGGCATATTTTTGTGTGGTATGAACAATATGCAATGCTTCAAGTACTTAACTTTGTCACAAATTTCAAGATACGCGCCAAAGAGCAGCAATAATAAATCAAGTTCATAACAAGATCAGTGACATAAAGATCCCCTGACCATGTCTGTGAATCCAGCGCCATCAGCAATAATAGATCGTTGCAGAAACCACGCTTCCACTGGTTAACGAGATAACAGATTTAGGCGACCGACATAAAAACTTCATGCTCCGAACAAACAAGCACCTAACAGCATTAATTTTAATAATAGCTAGATTTTTTTGCACCCTTCGCCTCTTATCATTGATCATGCTAATTAGGAATATAAGATATCTGTTACGAAAAGAGAGAGAGGTCGCATGAAACACAGAAGAACGCGAAGAAGAAAAACGACGACGGTTCTTTGTTATGGAATAACAATGATTACAAGAATGAACCTCTGTCTAGAATCATAAGGAGTTTATATAGACACTCCCTTTAACAGATGAAGCGCCTGACTATGTAAAAAAATTCTGCTGAAGCGTCTGACTATGTAGGGGACCAACTGGGTTTAAATTCAAGGCATTATTAACATAATCCTTATGATAAAATGATTAAGCTGATAATGTGAAATTGACAACCAGTAACCAATATCATCTACTTATATAGTAACGAAAAGAATCATGAATTTTGAAACCCCACCCACCCGAAAAAAAGACGCATCAATCACATTGAAAACAGAAACTATAGCAATTGACTAAAAATGAAATTGGATGTTTTTTAAAAAGATATTAAATGAATTGGGATATATGTGACATATTAATGTTTGAATAATTAAGTATTTAACCTCTCAAGAGGCTTCACTTTCCTCCTGTGTCCAATACTATTTACAAGATCTTTCCGGGTACATACAGGAAACATATGTATTCTTGGCAGTTTCAATCGTCTGAGGACATAGGGAAAACTCAACTGATCTCGCGACGTAAAGCGCACAACTTCGTTGAACCACAAACACATGAAAAGATCTGTCAATGGTGTATGCTCCCTCACAATCACAGAGGCTTCAGCCAGAGCTGCAAAAATCAGATGTCACCATGCATCAGCTGATACATACACTTAATTGAAAGAGTAGATAAAGCTCAAGATGACACCCCACAGTGTTTAGGATAAAATACCCCAAAGTTTTCTTTTAGAGATTGCCTATAGAATGAATAAATTTAGAGCTAACCTTTCTTTCCATTAATCCTCTTATCGTCAGGGATGCCATCTTGGCGATATTGATGTAATTGCTTCTCCACTTCTTCTGGTGTGGCTTTATTTTTCTTAACAACAGCCTTGGCCTCATCATAGAGGCTGCTTCGAGCTCCGTGCTCAGAGATGGCTATAATGGACCTTGTACGCCAAAGTAAGACTTCAAGTACTCCTATTGGATCTCTTCGAAACTGAGATTTTGAATCCACCCAAATTGAATATCTGGCTTCAGGAAAAAGGCGATGTCCTAACAACTGAGAAAGGGCAGATCAAATTAACAACTTCTAGAAGGCAAGGTAATGCCAGTAACATCAAAGATCTCCCAATCACATGCTCTTCCAAACTTGTCAACAAATTGAATCTTGGATGACTTCTAGAAATGAACTATCTCGATGAAAAAGAAAACATGCAATAAGAAACTGGCGGAGCAGCTGAAGCCATATTAGACACCACTATTGATACAACAATCAAAGCTTCTCCAATGCAATGTTTATCAAACATGTTAAAAACGGAGAATGTGACCAAGCTTGTACCAGAAACTGGAGTCCAGCTAAAAAATCAAAGAACTGGAACATCATGCCCACATGTTTGGAAACTAATCCAGGTTTTGATTGTCAACTCAAACATAATGAACTATAAAAGAACATGAAACATTTTTCCTTATATTTGTATCTTCTTATGAGAGTAACATGTATGCACTAAGATTATCTATATAAGCATACGACTCAAATTTACCTTCGGAATTTTCCCATTCAACCGCTGATCTGAGAAAGGAAGATCCTTGACAACCACAATATGCCAGTTACCAATCATGTGGTCCTGTCCAATTACTTTTCCTTCTTTCTCCTGGAATGAGTGAGTGATTTCATCCCAAAATGCCACAAAGCAAACCTGCACTAGAACACGATATGGCAATGAAGAAAATAGGAAAAGATAAATACAGGTAAGTTACTAACAAATGAGCAAAACCTTTGCGAGTGATGCCTCTGTCATTCCAATAGGTTGGTATAGATCATCCCCACCACCAAATGCACATGTAGATACAACTATTTTGCAAGTCCGCATGTAAATTTTGTTCTCGTCAGATATCTTAAACCCTCCATTTTCACTGTAGAAACCACAATGCACCAGAGCAGTTTCATTCACCTGTAAAGGGCGAGCATAACTAAAATAGTAAAATGTACATGTAAAGGATGTATCAAGTTATTAAAAATGAAAATGACAAATATTTCTAAACTATTGATAAGATGCCTACGTTAAGCTGCAAAGTTTTTTGTATTTTACTAGATAGGTTGAACTAGAAAATGTAAAATTCAACTTGGGCATGAAATTTCAGAAGTAAAACAAAGTGGGTGTAGAAAAGGACCTTGTAACTTTCTTCCCTTTCATGGAGGGATTGATATCCGGTGAACAAATTAAATCGAGATGACGTATAATTGTCACCAATATTCTCTTGATTAGACCCTGTTCTATAGACCACTCTCTTGATGGGAAAATTGGGCTCCGCAGTCCTGGGAAACTCCAAATTCTGAATCTGTTCAGGACTAAGGATTTCAAGGCAACCTGTCCACGAAATCCAATCTGTAAGCCAAAGTATCATTTCTTTTCCTTCTTCCCTTTTATGCATACATTTCTAAGAGAACTACTGTTACATTATATCCTCGCTAAATTCAAGTGAAATTTACGGGGAAAAAAACTGCAAGCCCCAATTTTGTCAACGAAGAAAGGTACAAAACGTCGAATATCTTACGAACTCTGGTGCCGTTGACGCGATGTGTGGAGGGATCGAGACGGTTCAGGTTCGCCGGTGACTCGTCTGCCCCCGCACCGTGGACGACGTGATCCGAGCCGCTGCCGCCCTTCTCCTCCAGCGGGCGCCTGCTCCCGTCCAATCGCCAGGCTTCCATGATCAGCAGCGCGATGGCCGGGAGGAACAGCAGCACCGGCCAGCACCGCAACGCCGCGCGCTTCGCCTTCCTCCACAGCCCCACGGGCCGCTTGCGCTTCTGCCGGACTCGGACGCGCATTCGACCGGCGAAGTCGTCATCCTCCGAGACGGAGACGGAGATGCTGTTGAGCATCGCGGATCTCGAGGGTTTCGGCGGCGGGGGAAGGGGCGAGCGGTTTGAGTGCCCTGATTTGGATTCTTGATCGGAGCAAAAAGCTCGCGATGCGCGGAAGTAGCAAGCGAGAACGAGGTGGCAAACGACGACGAGTGAGCTGCGAGACGTTATTTCATTTTAACGGTCGTCATTTAGAAATCGTGGCTTTCTTGCCCGATATCACCGTTACGCTACAAATAAAAGGTCCGGATCACTTTTTTTCTAATTTATCTTTTCTTTGGACCAAGAAATAAAGTACGGATGAGACATTCAACAAATATATTATATAAAATAAAATAACAACACAGATACTTTAATATGTACTAGTACTAGTAAAATAATAATAATAATAATAATAATAATAATAATAATAATAATAATAATAATAATTTGTTTTGAAAAACTAATAATAGATTTAGTCACCGGAAAAAAATAGACTGCAGCCATTCAATTTATGATACTCATTTTAATAGTAGTTAACAAGTTAATCAAGATTGGATCATAAAATCAATGATCGTATAATCAAATCGAGAATCATAAAATTTTACTTATAATAAAGGAATATATTTTGAAAATAATAAATACATCTAATCATTTCACATATAAATTAAATTACATCCCACCAAGTCACTTTTTTTTATAGATTCTATCAAAATATATTAAAACTGAAAAACTATATTAATTTCATCTAAGTTAATTTTTATTATCATAAATGTATTTTTAACTAATATTTAAATAATTATATTAATCAAATGAGTCATATAACCAAAATTAAGATTGTATTGAAATTTTACACATAAAATCTTCAAAATAAGATAGAGATAGATAAAGGACAATAAAGATCAAGATCGAAATCTTAGCAATAAATTTGCCTCATCCGAAAGTAGCAAGTGTCGTTGAATTAACTGAAAATGTTAACTGAAAGTAGCAATAAATTTGCTGTTTTGTAGATGGTTTGGTCATGTTCAGAGAAGACCATTAGATGCGCCAGTAAAAAAAGTAGATCAAATAATCTGAAATCCGATTAAAAGAGGAAGAGAGAGGCCAAGACGAACAATTGACGAACTAATAGAGCAAGATCTATTGGTGAATAATATATCGAAAGGTTTGGTTGCTAATAGAGCGGAATGACGTCGTATGATCCATGTAGCCGACCCCACCTAATGGGATAAGACTTTGTACCTAATGGGATAAGACTTTGTTATTGTTGTTAATGTATGTTTATATATCAGTGTGTCATGTCAGTTTATAACGTGTTTGTCACATTGACTAATTTAATTAACAAAGTCAATTTACTTAAACTCGTTAATTCAATTATATTATCTCTTTATCATTATTTATATTT
Source organism: Pontederia crassipes (assembly GCA_030549335.1). Lineage (NCBI taxonomy): Eukaryota > Viridiplantae > Streptophyta > Magnoliopsida > Commelinales > Pontederiaceae > Pontederia > Pontederia crassipes. The sequence continues at coordinate 23,283,045 of CM060189.1, read as the reverse complement.
TGAACGTCCAAATGCATTCAATGTCTATGTAACAACAAATTTGATTAGATTAATCTAATAGTAAAAATGATGTACCACACTACTGTAGTTCATTTCTCTTAGATCCTCCTTGTAACGTATATGAACATAATCAACAGGAAATCACAATTCATATGAAGAGAGAGAGAGAGTCTTTTCATATGTGCATAGTCATCTCATTTTTTTTTAGTCGACCAGAACTCGGTGGATCCCCCCTTGCGAAGCAGTGTGGATAATGATGAAGTGTTTACTATGACGTTTAAACACTTTACAACATATGAATGAGTGAATCGCAGAAAATTGAAACAAGGTTACAGCTAATATATAGACAGTCTGAAGTCGAAACTGACATGCCATGGAGAAAATAACGTAATTCTCATAACATAAATATGGAACTACCAGAGGCCATCAGAGCTCAATCATCATGTGTTTTGACAACAAAGATGGAGTAAAATGTGGTTTGCAATGAAAGGAACCATATTTGCTTGATTAAAAACCTGAAGACATGGAAATATAGTTAGTACTTTCTCCAAAAAAGAAAGAGTCTAATTAAGATACATGGAAGTCTATACACCTCTCCTAAAAAAAGTCTCTACACCTTTGGATAGAACAAATCAACTATGAAATGGAAAAGCAACGCATAAAGTACAATCTCAAGATTTCTTTGGCTTCCCCATTTTCCAATTGTTGCTACAATCTTATAACAGGAATATGTATAACTATACAACTAATCCATTTGGCTTGCATAATATCTTGCTAATCTTATGGATCACATAGGTCTAATGGAAAAGCAACGCATAGAATACAATCTCAAGATTTCTTTGGGTTCCGCATTTTCCAAATTGTTGCTATAATCTTATAAGAGGAATAAGTATAACTATACAACTAATCCATTTGGCTTACATAATATCTTGCTAATCTTATGGATCAGATAAGTCTAAACTGATGTCTGGAAAAATGTCATTTGCACTCTCTACAAGTATCTAGTATCATTCAGGCAATACATGTAGGACTTTTATTCATGAAACACCTCTTTAGAGTTGTTCTTTTATCTTCAGCAATTCTCATGTTTTGACCAAGAAAAATATCTAGAGGGAAAAGCATGATCACAACTTATCTGCAAGACACATTGAATTCCAATCTACTACCATGTTCATATCTAGGAATGACAAGAAAAACAAACAGCAGAAAAAATTTTAAGAAAAAAAGGACAGTTGTAATTGTGTTCTCAAGCATATAAAAATTTCAACGAAAAGAATGATTCATGTGCATCATCTTGAGATCATCTTTGCAACCTGCAATGGGGGAACATCCCATATCCTCATATTTAGAAAGGGAGGATGACTACAGAAGTTAGGATGATCTCAACAAAGACGCCTAGTGGAACATGGTGACAAAAAATACACTGGAAAAACTAATTCAAACAAATCTTTAACTGATCCTACCTTTTAACGTTTAGAATACTGAGGAGCCTTTCGAGCTTTCTTTAGTCCAACTTTCTTCCTCTCAACTACTCGAGAATCTCTAGTCAGAAGACCTTCCTTCCTCAAAGGTGATCTATGATTCTCACTGACTTTTAGCAATGCACGTGCGATACCAAGGGAAATTGCCTGTGCCTGCCCTGAAAGCCCACCACCATGAGCTTTAACAAAGACATCATAGCTACTCTCAAATCCCAAAGTCAGCAAGGGAGTTTTAACATATTGCAGCCACAAAGGATTTCCTTGCAAGTATTCCTGTTAATCACACTCACAAATCAGCAAATATGTTGAACTCAGACATGTTTAGCAGACCTTCGCTGCTGTTTAAAGATTAACCTCAACTTAGCTATGACAGTAATGCTCTCATGTGGGTTAACCACAACTGGATGTTTATTTTGTGCATAACTGACAAAAAATGAGCTTTTGCAGCATTTAATAGAAAGAACAAGCAATTTTCAAAGTTAAAAGGCATTTGTAGCCATTTCTTTGACTGAGAAAAGCCGTTATAAAAGGTTTCACTAAAAGATACAAAAAGGGAACTGAGCCGGTGCGAGAATCATGATGTGAAAATCCATATACGGGAGTTGGGAAAACATGCATAAATGGAATTTATGCAATATGCTGAATGCATTTTTAGAGCCAGCAGTAAATTGAATAGAATGCAATGGATTATCTTCACCAAGTAAAAATATGATAGTATGCTTTGAAGAAATGTCAAAGGATTCTCACTATTAGTTTTGATGACAGCTAGAGTATTGTGATGCACAAACAGTCATCAGTAACCTTTTTTTTTTGGAACGAATCAGTAACCTAATTTGGATTGAGATTCTTGATGGGACTGCAAATATGATCATTTATGGAATCATGGCATGTTGTTTTATGCCTGACAATGTTCACAGATCTACTTTATGAGAAAATGAGAATGTTATATTGTCCCCTAAAATTGTTTGTTTAAAAGTTTCATTGTTGAAAATAGTATGAAATATAGTTTACCGACGACAACAAATGATATTATGACTAGAAATCATGATGTATCAGAAGAAAAAATAAGAACAGATGAAGCTGTGTTCCATACAACATCAGCAGCAGTGTATTAACACAAAGTACAAATAAGAGAGCAATAAGAAGGCTTGTAGTATCTTGTTTCTTTCTGAGATCCACAAGGACTAACACTAACTAAATGGAGGCTCACATCAACCTCAAGTTGTAGTGAAATTTAACCTAAATGATTAGATGATGGTCGAATTAAGGGGCCTCAATGGAACTTCATAGGTCGAAAAGTCGGAGTCACGAATTTAGAGATACATGACAACAAAAAATCAACGAGTATTTCGTCCATCAATAGCCTTGGGTTTGGCAGGTATGGACACTTCTCACAGGAATTTTAGCAAACAATCCACGTCCAGTAACTTGTTCAGAATTAGAGTATAAGACATTTTCTTCTGATTGCATAAAATGTTACTTTACGCAAATAAAATTGGGTAGTTTAAACAGAAAAAAAATACACTGAGCATCGAAATTAATCATAAGTACGATGAAAGATTGTTGCTTTCTTCTTGCGTCGTATATTCAGCACAAATGTGAAACCAATTTAAACTATATACAAACTTTATTAGGAAAGAGGATAGAGATTAATTATATTTAAGATGAAAAATAACAGCAGACCTTGGCGTCGCGATAGTTGATGACGAACTTTCCGGTCCCCTCCTGGAGCACGACACGGGCGATGGCGCACTTCCTCCTGCCGGTCCCGATAATCCTCTGGGCGGCGAACCCTCCGGGGAGCCTCGACTTCACATACTTCTCTAGGGTCAACCCCTCAGTAAGCTCGGCCGTTAGAGGGCCGGCGGCCGCGGCGGAGGTGGAGGAGGAAGCAACGATCGTCAGGATAGGACCCCTTGTCGCAGCGTTCACCGCCGGTAAGCGGACTCGAGGGAGGGACAGGGACAAGTTATTGCGCTTAGAGACGGAGGAGGAGAAAGACAGAGAGGAAAAGGAGGCCGCGAGGGATGACATCGTCGCCATTGCCGTCGTCCGATGTCCGTTCCCGTTCTCTGTTCTCTCGTTTTTGTTGCAGTGGATAGAGCGAGGATAGGATTTTAAGCGATAAAACGTAACGCCGTTACGTTGAGCGATAGCACTGTTACACTGTGAAACGTTAAATACTTTATTAAATAAAAGAAAAATGAGGCGCCGCATAAAAAAGTTGGGAAAAAATATTTCCATTGCCGGGATTTGAACCCGGGTCGCCTGGGTGAAAGCCAGGTATCCTAACCGGACTAGACGACAATGGATTTATGAACTCTTAATACCTGCAAAATTATCAACACATACTGAATACTAACAAAACCATAAAAAATTTATGGCATGATTACATTACCATAAAAAAGATTACAGGGTCATGTGGATATCTTCAACAATCTCATCCATTGATCCATTAAAAGCATGTCCAAACACATTAAGTTGGAGCCGATACATACACATTAAATTCTCAAACCAATGAAATTTGTTCTTCCACACTGTCGAGACCCAAAAAGAATCCATTTTCATTTTGACCCAGTGATCAGCTATAGGAAGCTCTCTAAAATTTACAAAATAATCTCTAATAATCAATATAAAAGAAATAATAAATTTTTATTAAGATAATTATCGTTGATTTTCTTTAAAAGATAATAAATATTATATGGATCTTAATTAAATTATATGAGAATATCGATATATATAGTTTTAAACTGTGTCACGAGTAAAAAGTTATTTTCTACTTTGGATGTATTTTTAAAATATGTTTACATTATTTGTGTTTATTTCTAATATGGACATATTAGTTTATGGAGAATGTAAAGTACTTGGGCTATTTGGTTAAAGAATTAAAATATTCTTTTTGTAAGAACAAATATATTAACGAAAACATGGGTGTGTTTTGATATGAGTTCTCGTTAGTTCTCGAGAATTAGTCGATTAGATAGAGAAGTTTATATTTATTGTTTGAATGAAAATTGTAATAATGAGATTTAAAAAGTTAATTTGATAGATAAATTTTATTAAGTGTTTAGATAAAAAATAAGAACTAAATTTATTAAGATTATTTTATATTATTAATTATATAATATTTTTATAATTAGTAAATTAAATGGAAGAAAAAAAGAAATTTAAGGTACATTAATTAATAACTAAAAAAATGAAAGAAAATTTAACATTATATTTATATAAGATAATTATATAATTATAACTTGTTTAAGAAACTATAATTGTTCTGATATTATTAATAATTATTGTAATATTATACTAGTTAATTTTTTATTATGATGTATGATTCTTTTCGGTTTTTTTACTTTTTTACTTAAAAGGTCTAAAAATCCTATATGTTGTATATATAATATTATTTACTATAATAATATATATACTTATTTCTTAATTTATTTAAATATAATAATAATAACAAATGTATTAATTATTTATAAGTGTTATAATATGTAAAAAGTATAAAAAACAAGACAAGACGTCATCAATTTTGGTGGACGAGAAAGTTATTGCAACGTGTGAAATTTTTTTCATCACAACTTGGACGAATTAGCAATGTTGACTAGAACTAAAATCCCATAAAAACTTGATGCTGTGTTTAGTAAAACTTAGCCGAAAGTTAACCAAACGCACCCAAATGGTGTCATTTTGCTTCTTTTCCAGATGTTTGAGTACAATGTCCGGAACAAAGGCCTTGCCCCTATAGAACGATTATAAGAGTAAAGATGTCAATGATGTGGCATTATATTATTGCAAAAAGAGAATTTGAGACACGATCAGATAACAACAAGGATAACAAGTATATATAGGTGATAGTTCAAGTATCTTTTTTTTTTTAATTATCTGTGCCAGTCAATTTAGGAGGAAATAAGTTGGAGCCAATATTTAATGTAATATATATATATATATATTAAAATGGAATAAAATTCATTTAAAAAAAACGAATATAACAAAAGTGCAACTCCTTACCTACTAGGCTACTACTGGATTAAAATATAAGAACTTAACAACTCTACTAGTCAGTTCTTTATGTCTTTAATCAAAATGAATGTTTATAAGTAGTTTGCGTGCTTTTAAATATTTCTGCATGTTACTAAATCGACCGCGTTGACGCCGAGTCAGCAACAAGTCATAGAGGGATGGCCTCCCTCCGCGACCTCATCTTCTTGTAATTGAAATTACGAAATCAAATGTTAATTATAGTTTGTGTTCCAAATATTCTCTTTTACACGTGTATATCGTATATGTCTCTAGGACTAAGAGAATGTATAAATATGTTTGTAACGAGCTTATTAACACATTGTTGGAGGATATAAAATTGTAATAAATAAGCATGTCTAGTCTAGCATTTAGTAAATCCAATTTGTCTACATCAACTTTTGATTTTTGAAATCAAGACATCTATAAATGCCAAAAGGAGGAGGAAAAATAATCTAAGTGGGAAATCGATGATGTTGACACAGTACCGACTCACAGGCGTTCTAGCACAGAATCCAACTATTTTTTTTTCTGTTCCTTCCTTCCATCCATCCATGATCCATCTTCTTCTTCTCTGGTTTCTAGTTCTGTAGGCTGTGGGAATCCTGTAATCCGATCAGATATGACGTCACACTGAATTGCATTGATCGGAGTGCATCCTTTTGATCAAGGTAAGAAATCACAGCTTCCTCCTCCTGTAGTCTGTACACAAGACTTTTTTTTTTCAGCTCTCTACCTGCAATTTTGATTCATTTGTTACTCTATTGGAGACCATCTCATTTATTGCTTCTTGCTTCTGAAACCAGGGGCATCCTGTAGCATGCCTGCATGGGTTTCAGGAGATTGTATGAATGGTGGTTTTGGATTGAGATTATACTTATAGTCTTCATGTCAGCTTGGTAAATGAAAGTTTCACTTCTCACTTGAGTTGTGAAGCCAGTGCCGTACTGTATCATGTATGCGTTCTGTGTTCCCTGTCAATTGGCGTTTATGAGTTTGGAATCATGTTGTATCTGAATTCAACCCCTTGTTGACGAGTGAATTTTAACTGCTTCCTGTTTGTCCAATGCACTCTTGCCCCTGCTGATGGATTCTCTTATGGAACCTTTCCTGTAATTAAAATCGAAAAGAAAATGATTGAGGGAGAGTGTCATCGATCTGTTTGAATGGTGCAGTTAGGATAATTTTTTCCTGAAAACTCAGACAGTCATATTTGGTGTTAAAAGCCCAAGCAGCCAAACCCTACTGTTAGGATTGTCATTGGATGCTTTCTGTACTGATTGCAAATTTTGCATTTCTTGATGCAGGGGAATCTAAGAGTTCGCAAATCAAACACTGTGCAATGAGTTGGTTGAAAAAATTATTCAAAGATTCCAGACATAAAGATTCAGGAGGGCATTATCACGAAAATGCTGAAGTTGATGTGAGTCTTCCCCTTCAGTAATTTAATTTTTCATTTGCCTGATCTTTCTTCTCATCATTAAGTAAAAAATAATTGCCCATCATATATAAAATCATTTCTTAAGGAAAACGTGGAGTTTTGACTCGTTAATTGAATCATGACCGTTATGAGTATTTTGTAAATATACTTTCAAACTATTCCACTGCAGAAAAAATTCTAGCACTTTTTTTCCTAATCATTTGGTAACGAATTTAGGTTTCTCTTCACTGGCCATTTCATCTCTCAACCGGGAAAAATATGCTTGACTCTTTTGTTTGCGAATCTCATTCCGTGTTATCCTTAATACACAGGATTTTCAAGAAGGGTATGCAGATGAAGATATTGATCATGCTATAGCACTTTCATTGTCAGAAGAGGAAAATAAGAAGGGCAAAGCCATTGGTGAGTACTTTGCGGCAGGATCAGTTTTAACCGTGTATCACAATTTTCTTCAAGATGTCCTCCATTCCTTTGTTTAGTGGGAACCATAATTCTCCTGGAATTCTTGTTCTCTAACTAAAAAACTGTGAGATTTATGAGAATTTTATTCAGCTGACAGCCTTTTAATTGTACCATTATCAAATCTCTAGTTACGAGCCTGTGTAAAAATTGTATTCTTTCCACTTCAAGGTCCCGCTTTGCTGGTCTGTAAGATTATTCATATTCCAGTTTGTTGGATCTGCAGCACGGTAGTTCCATTGTTGTCTTAGTACAAGTGAAAAATGTACTTCACCATTTACAAGTCCTTCTCTCCCTAAGTATCACTTTGTATTTTAGATAATAAGCCTGACTTGGAGGAAGATGAACAGCTCGCAATAGCCATACAAGAAAGCTTAAACGTCGAATCGCCCCCTAGCCCCCCTAGCCGAAATGCAGAAATATATGATCCATTTCAGTTTATTCCTGCTCCATATACCAGGTACCTGATCCAGAGCTGGATTACCGATGCAAATTTTCTTTTATCATTACATTATGTTAACATTTCTACAAATAACCCAAGCTAGACATGATTCTGTAATTCCTTCCAAGTCATGTAATCAGTTCAAGCAATGTGGTATTGGTGTAGGAGATGTGCTGGTTGCAACCAAGAGATCGATCATAGGAGCCTCATCGCTATGGGTTCTGCTTGGCATCCAGAGTGTTTTATCTGTCATGGATGCAACCAACCAATATATGAACTTGAGGTTGAAATTCTAGTATTTTCTCTCCAGTCTATCACATCATGTAATTATGTTAAATCTAACTGGCCTGTTTTTGCCTAGTTCTCTATACAAGGAGATGAACCATATCACAGTTCTTGCCATAAGGAGCTTTATTATCACCTAAAATGTGATGTTTGCAAACAATTTGTGAGTACCTATCGTTGAAAAACTTGACTTGAGTGACTTCTCGTTGAACATGAACAGAATTACCTAGGAACGTCTAACTTAGAGATAAAAGGAAGAATTTTTGGCAAATTTTCCCAAGTCATGTTTTCTTACATTCAAGACTCGGCAATTTTTTTTTCCTTTTTGTCATCATGAACTTCCTTGCAGATTCCCACAAATCAGATGGGTAAAATTGAATATCGGGTTCATCCTTTTTGGAAGAAAAAATATTGTCCTTCACACGAGCATGATGGGACTCCTAGGTGCTGCAGTTGTGAAAGAATTGAGGTTAATGCACTTAAACTGCTTTCTGGATCTTCCATATTAAGAAATTGTGACTTATCTTTATTTTGAAATGTCAGTCTAGAGACACCACCTATGTAACCTTAGATGACGGGCGGAAACTGTGCCTCGAATGTCTTCGTTTTGGGATAATGGATAACACTGAATGTCAACCCCTATACATTGACATACAAGAATTTTATGAAGGTTTAAATATGAAAGTGCAGCAGCAGATTCCCATGCTTCTAGTGGAAAGGCAAGCTCTCAATGAAGCTATGGAAGGAGAGAAAAATGTGAGCCTCCATGCAAGAAGACTTAGTTACATAGATTGAAATGCATTAGATTTTCAATTTCTTTGTTAAAATTTTATTTTATTTTGGGGTACAGGGTCATCATCATTTTCCTGAAACTAGAGGTCTCTGTCTTTCTGAAGAACAGATTATTAAAACTGTAAGTGCACTTCGATAATCTTAGTTGTTCTTTTCAGCGGAATAGAGGATATTTATCTGTAACAGAAATTAAATTGTCAAATTGTACGCTTAATATGATATTGAACGTTGATTCTCAAACAACATGCATCTCGGCCATCTGTCTGTTATTCGTTCATCTAACATTAATGAGGAATTTATCTTGTTCAGGTTTTAAGGAAGCCAATAATTGGCCCCGGAAGCAAAATGAAGGGCATGCTAACAGGGTCATATAGATTGATTCGGCAGTGTGAAGTTACAGCCATTCTAATTTTATATGGACTGCCAAGGTAATCAGTCTATTTAGTTATTATGTTTGATGTCATTAAGATTGCTATCTTGTTCCTACTTTATAGAAGTGTTATCTGTTATTGCTAGATTATGTGACTGCATTTGCGCTTAAGCATGCATGTTTTGTTGTTATTAGATGGGACCATAACTTCCTTTATGAAATTCCTTTCGACCATGCACTTTATTTTGGTATGGGATCCTTGATGTCTTACATCTTAAGTTTTCAGGTTGCTGACAGGGAATATACTTGCTCATGAGATGATGCATGCTTGGCTGCGCCTTAATGGTAGTAGTTTGATTCTGTACTTGATATATGCTGCTATATCTTTGTTAGAACAATGCAGTAATCCCAGTCTGGAAAATAAATTCCAAAAATATTCATCAATCAGATGGAAAAAAGTGCATTTAGAAAGTCGGTCTAGATCAAATGCAGTCATATCATCTATTAAAAGTTCAAACGTGTCATCTAATAATTTTGTGTATCTACTAAGGTGCATAAGTTCGTTGCCTTGATTGTGCAGGTTTTCGTACACTCAGACCAGAAGTTGAAGAAGGCATTTGCCAGGTTCTAGGTTATTTATGGCTTGACTCAGAGATTGTATCAGGTACTGGGGGTAGCCAGGCATCCACGTCATCATCTTCTTCTTCATCAACGATGTCGTCGAAAAAGGGTCCTAAAACGGAGGATGAAAAGAAACTTGGAGAGTTCTTCAAGTATCAGATTGAATCAGATTCTTCATCAGCATATGGAGATGGTTTTAGAGCTGGTTACAAAGCAGTCCTCCAATACGGTCTGAGACGCACATTAGACCATATTAAGATGACTGGAAATTTTCCATAATTTAAGGTGAAATTGCTTGCAGTAACACAAGTTTTCCATTCTCAAACTACAAAGAGATCGGGGAAGAAAAAAAAAATGTTGACAATATATGATTTTAGTTGGACTCTGATATTCCTTGTACATGTATTTTTTTGCTCAATACAGACACAAATTTTTCACTGTTCAAGTTGCTGTAGTAAAAAAGATGCCTCTTATTTTTGTTGGAGCCTCTATGACTTCTTGGACAAAAATGGTTGTGGAGCCTGATTGAAATCTCCTGCTTGTTATGAATTTTCATAACCTAACAGAAAAGAATTTGAAAGCGTCTCAGAAGTACTTGACAAGTATTTCTTGAGCAAATTGTTTCCGAACACCTTGGACGCCAATTCTGATGGCATCCATGAGGCACCCCTCTTATTGTGGAGAAGACTGGGGCCCAATTCTTCCTCCCCATCTCCTTACACGTTCTTCAGCTTGCATAGCCTGCAATATTATAACTTTTCAAAATAGTATAGCAGAGTAATACAACTAGAAGAAAGCAAATTCATGCATACTAATGGAAAGCAATGGTTATGTTTTCTGTTCAGCTTATACCTCTTTCTGCCACTTGGTTCTTAACGTAATCACCATTAGAATAACAGTCTGTGCTAGGGTCCCTATTAACATCCCAGACCAAATGCCCTGCATAACAGTTAGTTAAAACCAGGTAAGTACTTGAACTTAATAACATAACTATTGGTTAAATCTGTAACTGTTTAATTTTACTAGTTCATTGAGCTTGAATTTGAATCCGAAAAGAGCTCCGACCGGCAATCCGAAAAGGTAGTAGCAACCTGTATTTATGAATGCAACTAAAGTTTGCCAACCTGCTCCTATTGCCACTCCTGCAAGTATTAGAACATGGCATTGATCAGTCATTACATTTGTTAGGGAATTTGATTCCAACGTGGGTCATATATCCTCTTGGATTTGAACATCACACCTGAGAGGACAGGCTGAATGCTGTTGAGAAGTATTGTGGCACCCAGAATGTAACTCAGCTTGGATGTTTCCCTGATGATATTTGGGGCATCCGAGAAAAACTTTGGCAATTCTTTCCTGAAGATGAGGACTATCGCCATAAAAAGTAAGCCTAATAAGATTGACGTTGAAACAGCTATCACTACAGCAAATTTTGCTGCTTTGGGGTTGTTTGCTCCAAGCTCATTGGACACGCGGACGCTGATGCAAGGACGGATGCACACATTTTTAGCTTAAACGAAAGAAAAGATCAGTAACATTAAGCACAAATGAGGTATTACAGAAATATCCACCTGACTGCAGCATTGAGACCCAGAGCAATCATTAGTGTCCAGATTTGATAGTTCATGCTGTCAGGAAAAAAGTAAACATTGATCAGATAAAACATATAGTCCTCAGTATTTATGATAATTTGCAGATAAGAGAGAGAAAGAGGAGGAAGAAGAAGCAACCAGATAGAGATAGCAGCAATCGCAATTTCTGCATTCTTTAAGAGCCCCACCAGTAGTATCACTGCAGTGTAATACCAAAGTTCCAAGCTGCAACGAAATTAAGCAGTTCAGGCAAACCAAGATGACACGGAATTGAATTCCTCTACTTGTATGTCAAACAACAGATTTCATGGGTTCTTCCAACACGTTACCAACCACAGCATTACTGCCGATGCCAGCGAAAGTTTCACAAAAGCCGACAGGTTCTCGAAGGCAGACATGGAGAACCCTGTCCAAGATTCCGGAAAGCATCCTGATAGGAGATAGATCATCTGACCAAGATTCATAAGCCACCATGAAAGGTTCTCGACCATGGCAACTGCCAGCAATCCGCGGCCGAGTCTTACCACGAACAGCCAATTCAGGAAGACGTGAATTCCCAGAACCACCGCAGAAACCGCGGTGATGATCCAAACCTTGCTCTGAGATTGGAAAAACTTCTGCAGAGGAAAGTTCACGGCGTAAGCGTACAGCTGCGGTATCATCCAAATGCAGTATCTGCCTGCCACTTCTGACACCTCATTGGGCTGCCGGAACAGCCTCAAGATGGGCGCCGTGAACACGTACAGGGGCGTCAGGGCCACCGCTGTGGCTGCACAAATGACCCAAGACCTCTGTGCGTATATCCCTAGCATGCTCAGCTGCCCGGCGCCGACGGCTTGCCCGCAAAGAGTCTCCAAGGCGCTTCCCATGCCGAGCTACAGACAACCAAACCGATATATTGATAAGGTTTCGACATTCAAGAACCGAGAAAATGTAAGGCAAAAGCCCTGCAACACAGACGAGCAAAAAATGGCGTGATCACCATGACCCCGTAAGCGAATCCTTCGACAACGTTCTGCGAAATGGAGACGGCGTCAAGCTCGACGACCCCGATGTGTCCGGCGAAGGCGGAGGTGACGAAGCCAATGGAGAACTGGAAGACCGCCGTGAGCATGCAAGGCCCTGCTATGTGCCACGTCTTCTTGGACTCCTCCCGTATCTTGGTGAGCACCCTCCCCATGGTTTGCAGATCACGTCCTGTGAAGAGAAGCCGATTAGTTACATTCGATTCTGATGAACTAATCTTCATAATATATATTCTCTAAAGCCGGGCGAATTAATTTTTCATAATATATGATTGACAATAAAAAGAAGAAGAAGAAGAGAAGCCAAATAACAATTTAACATGCCTTGCCTTGATGAGAGAGGCAGGCAAGTTAAACATGGATTGACCAATGTTATGAAATCAGACTGGCTGATCGGGTTTAACCTGACAGTCGACAATTGGCTGATCCGATTCAGTGTCAAAAATATAATCCGTCCTGAGCAAAATCGATTAATATTTCAATCTTAGTTGTGAAAACATTAATGGACTCTCTCTCTCTCTCTCTCTCTCTCATGTGTATTGTCTCAGGTGCAGGGTCTGTCATGCACTCAGCACGAGACGGTACGCAACAAGAAGCAGGTGACGGAGAGTTTTTTAGTTCTGAAAACATTGGAAGATGATGTTTGGTTGACTTGTTAAGATATTTTAACTTTTTGTTGTTGGTTGATGTTAAAAAAATTACATTATTTGTTTCGTTTATAAGAGATCACAAATGTGTTTCCTGTGGGATTTGGTCAATCCTGATAAGTAGGATGACAATTAAGAATCACAACCACCACCTGAGCCAAGAAAAATAATTGGTCATATAATTTTTTTTTCTGAAGATGACTAATAAATTTTTTTTGGGTTGTTATTATGTACTAAATTTAAAATGAAATTGTCCTCGGAATAAACATACTGCAGTGAATCCATCAACCCATTCAGATGTGAGGATCCGAAATTATTGAAATGATAATAACATTTCGAAGTCTATTGATCCCTAATTAATTTGATTCCTAATAGATAGCATAATGGGAAAAAAAATAAAAATTCTATTATCTAATATTGAAAACAAAATATCATGACAGTGATATAGAGAAAAATAAAATTTCGTTGTTTGTAACGGTGGTGGCTATTGCCCAATATTGAATAGGTTTGCTCTGCAGCATTTTCATAGTTTTTTTTTTTTTGGGGGGGGGGGGGGGGGGGGGGGGGGGGGGGGGATAAAGACATTATTTTCTGTGGACACTATATTTCTCATGTGCTAGCATCATTTGCATTGTCTCCCTATGTTTTGTTTCTTATTACACCTTGTTCTTTATATTTTACATCATTAAATCTCCGTCCAACGATTTATGATAATTTTGTATCTACGGAAGATGCAAAAAAGGGCGCACCTGCCCACGAAGTTGGATATTTATTTTTTTAGGGTTATTTCGCATTGGAGTACAAAAATTGGAGAAATATTTCAAGGTTAATGACAAGTTTGAGACATGAAATTGTACGGTTTTAAGCCTCCAAACCTCTTGAGGTGAACATGCACATGGAATGGACGCTGAGAAAAGTTTTGCACTTTAATGGGGCTTCAAGGTTAATTGGACTAAAACGTTATATGTATTATTTAAAAAAAAAGTGCTTCATGAGTTTGGCTGAACTGCTTGGTGCCTCAAATTATTTTTTCCTCTTTGTGATTCTATTTATTCTTGGGATTTTGATGAAAAAATTGTAAATCATATCAGGTAATAATTATTGAACTAATATAAACTCTTATCTTTCAACTTAATTTATGAATTAAAAAATAAGAAAATTTAATTGCATATAAATGTAAATAGAATTGAGGGAGAGAGAAGTCGAAAAAAGTTGATAATCTAATTACCCTAGCTGAGAATATGACATGTTTTAATGTAGAAATGTTGCTTAAAATAAGAGACTAAAAAACTTGAGATAGAAATAAAGTTAAAGACTTCAAAAGTTTAATCAACTTAAACCTACTTTAACTCATATGTCTCAAGTTGAAAATTTTCGTTTAATAATTTATAGTTATTAGAAATTAAAATTAGTTTATTAGCAAAACATGATACACAAAGAGAACTCACCCGGACGAGAGTTTGAAAAAGGAACCAATATCGAGTTGGATCCTACCCCGGGTTCTATAGGTAAAGGATTTTGATGCTTGTGTAAAAAGAAAAGAAAAGGAGAATTCCAAATGAAAATAAAAAGAACGAGAGAATGGGGAAGTAACCTCCTCTCCCCCACGACTTCGTCCCCGAGAGGGGCGACGAAGACCTATAAGAGGGGTCATCCCCGAGAGGGGCGACGAAGACCTATAAGAGGGGTTCAAAGAGCAGCCTCATACCTCCTTGGACTCCTCACTCAACCGCCTCACTCCTCTACATTTTCTTCTCTGGCGAACGACGAACAAAAAAGGCAGGGACGATCCAACGCAATAACACACTCGACACCCTCGGGTGGACTAGGCGCGCATTTCCGTCGGCTAAGAACGTCCGACGACTGAGCAAACCGACGACAACGCGTCCGACGAACTCATCGATCGAAAAAGAATGTACCTTAGACGTTTAATCCCCATAGACGATAAAGATCAAATAATGAGCAGGATGATTCCATAGTAAACTAGGACCATAAGCTTCATGTTTGGCATTTGAATAGTCACGGATCGACGGTCGAAAGTTGGCTGAAAAAAGGGAAGAAGGTGGGCGCGATTCTGCGCACCACCGACTCGGCCCGAGTCAATGATGACCCAGCTCGGGTCTTACCAGAATGCGGCCCGGGTCTAAACAGACCCGGCCCGAGTCGTCTCGTCGATGATGTGTCGCAAGAGCATGGCGTAACGACCCGGTCGAGTCAGATTCCGACTCGGCCCGGGCCGCGTCGAACGAACGCGATTGGATCGACCACGTGCTCATCCGAGATCACGTGCCGTGAATAGTACGCAATCCGGCCCGAGTCGAATTGTGACTCGGACCGGGCCGCGCACCTTAATCCCCCTACAGCGACTTGACCCGAGTCCTCCCCAACTCGGCCCGGGTCCGGGCAGGCAGAATAATGTGTCTTCTAGTTGAGCCTCGATCTTTCGTAGATGGGCCCCACTTTCGACTGGCCCACTTGGGGTCATGTCCAATAGTATAGAAATCCTAAGGGACCTCTCACATCCGATAGGATGGGTCGATACATAGCGTAAAGAACAAAGTAATAGGACACAATTCTATTGTCTCAAAGAAAAGGGATCTGACCTTATCCCAAAGTAAAGCAAAGATGAAATAACAGGATAATAGCTATGTGTTACCCAAAGTACAGAGCAGATATCAAGGTATGGTACAGAGAAGGGTAGGTAGCTGAACTGAGGAGACAGTGACCCTACTGGTCTTAATGACCACTGCTCCTGGATCACATATCCTCTTCCATTTGTGTTTCGAATAAAGGTAGTGTATTGACACACTCTTCCCTCACGAGGACAATACATGGATTACAAAGTATAGTGTCAGAGGGACAGATAGTTCAGCTGAGGAGACAATGAACATACGGATCTTTAGTGACCACTATTCCTGGTACATGTCATCACCCACCTGAAAAGGGTAGGTCTTAGCATACACCTTCCATTTCATGGACATCCTGGCTACACAGATGCATAGAGGCACCTCTAGCTTTCCAACTTAATAAAGTCGAGCTCATATAGGATAATGAACTTCAAGGAGAGTATAGTAATGTAAAAGATGTAGTATTATACAGAACAAAGCAAAGCATGGTAATGCATAACAGGGTACAGTACAGAATATGGTATCGTCATGGTAGAAAGCAAAGCAAGATATAGTAATGTATAACAGAGTAAAGTACATAACATAGTATTATTATGGTAAAGAACAAAGCATAGAAATGAATAAGCATTATTCATTGCCTACTGTGGTTAAAGCGCTGAGACCCTTGACGGAAGCATGTTATCTTATGGACTTTCTATTATGGTTCTGATTATATTACCATTTTATTGCCTATGTTTCTATCGTACTGGGTGTTTTGCTCATGGGTATTTTATGTCCATGCATTGAGATTTTGCAAGTAAGAACCCTGTCTAAGGAGGTGATGGAGGACACAAAGTTAAGGACGGTTGCACATGATTTGTCCAACGCAATAATATTCCACTCTTTCATTTCATTATTCGAATGACTAATTCTTGTATTCGAAGGATATCATGGTTTTCTCTTTTGAACATTGCAAATGTGATCATTTGCTCGAATCGTTTGAGATTTGTGATCTTCTTTTTCTCTTAAATGATTTTATTAAATATTGATGTTCTTTGATTTACCAATGATTTTCTTCTGCAAATATTTTCTTCCACTTGTTCCGCTATTATTTCTATTGACACGTGTCTCATATATTGACTGGTCAAAATCAAGGAAGTAGCAGACAGTGTAGCGTCCTCACGGTCAACCTGACTACCTCCGTGACAGGAGGGCTGATTTTGGGGGGCGTTACAGCTAGTCTATCAATTATCTCTTATGATAAATAAGAAATTTTAGGTAAAACTAATGCAATATATAAATTCATTTAAAAAAAAGCACGAAACACTCAACATATCCATGTTGGCCAGAGTCTAAATAATAAAATATATTAAGAGAAAAATAAAATTCAATGTAGTATGTTCCTTAACAAATTAAACTACTTCATAATTAGACAAAATGAACATCAAATTAGAATAATATAAAATAAAGATCAAAAAATTTAGATCAAACTCATAGATAATGAACTTTTGTAATAAGCCTTAGCTAAGACTACGCAAGATCACTTGAAACCTTAAAACTTACATTTTTTTTTTTTAAATTGATTTGGAGTGGCATGCATTCTTTATATGGCTATTGTCCCATGTCCATAGCATGCTGATTGCATATCTAACATCCAACTGCATTTAAGAAAACAAAAATTGAAGGAATTAAGTTGGGAGCACCCTCCTATCAATCTCACTGCATGATTGAGACGTGACGATGGAAGATGAGAGCCGGGTTCATCACTTTTTTTTCTCACTCTCTCGTGCTGGATGAGGGACGGTTTGAGTCGATCGATCGTTTATCGACCTCCTCTTTTCTCGGCGACCACCCTTTCTTCGCTTCGACCGATCTCGGTGCCGCATTCCGCACGTCGTTGCCGCGTTTGCTTCGACCAACCTCCTCGTGAGACCTCCCCGCCTTCGTGACTCGCGAGTCATCGCCTCCCGAGCGAGATCTCGCCGCCCGAGCATCAACTGGGCTCCATCAAGTGTGAGAGAGAGAGAGAGTAAAAAAAAAAAGAATGGTTGGCTCCCATCTTCCATGCGAGAGTTGGTGAGCACCCGGGTTAAATCCAAAATGGAAACCACGCAAAATCTTCAAGTCTTACTCCACTTGTCCTTACATCCGTCCATGTGAAAACGCTATATTAAAGTTGTGATTTATTTCGGTTGGTAAGAAAAGAAAGGTTTAATCCCACTCTTTCGCTTGTTGACATCCTGGGCTCATCAATTTGATCTGCATCCATATATGGTGCTACCATTAGATCGACAAAAACAAGGGATAAAAATGCATGCAGTGTGCATTTGAATTGTTGCACGTGATAAGATAATTAGTATTTATTACTTTCGAGATCGAGGTATAAGAATAAACGGTATATATGCATGGGCTGAGTCATCAGGAGCATGCAAAGATTCCAATGACATCATCTCATCATTAGGTGCTCGACCACATTTTGCCTTCTGGAGAGTGCACTTACTGCTTCTGCCTAGAGATGGAAAAACGGCCGTGTCATATCGTGTCCGTGCCGGTCAACTCGTGTTTCATCATACCGCGGATCGTGTCGTGCAAAACAGATCATTTTCGACCTCGACATGGTCTAAGCCCGGCCTGATCGGGCCGGGTCGTGCCGGGTCGGGCGGCCCATTATTTTTTTAATTTCAACTTTTGAAATAATAAAATAAATTTAATTATTAAATTATTATAGAATAGAGTATAATGGATATTATTATTTATTCTATAATATACAATTGATAATAACTATATAGTTAAAATTTCAAATACATTAAGTCCTTAATTTATAATCATTAAGTAAATAAATTTGTAAAATGATTAATTGAGATTTGAGTAATAACTTTGCATTAGTACTATTGTACTACATTATATATAATTTATTGTATAATGCATAAGTAGTATATATAATTAGGTACTTAGGTAGTATACTACTATACTATAGATAATTAAGTATTAATTTATTATATAGTAAAAATAGTAATGGACACCGAGATTAACGTGGTTCGGCTATTTTAGCCTACGTCTACAGGAGTTTTAATATTTTATTATTATTGATTATTATGAAATAATCAATAAATACAAAATTACAAAAAATTAAAAATTACATCTTGTACAATCAATTATTTTATGAAGAATTATAAGCGGAGGAGACATCCATTTCATCATCATCTTCTATGTATGGTAATATAGATTCCTGACATTGTGTTCGAGTATCTGCATCAAACCAATCTTTTAATAATATATAAACCTCCATCGACTTAGAGCTCATTCTATTTCTTCTCTCGTCCAAAATTCTGGAACCTGCAGAAAAATATTGTTCTGATGCCACTGTAGACATCGGCACAGCTAAAAGATCTCGAGCTAAGGCGGAGAGAATTGGATGTGTACGACCATTTAATCTCCACTAGGTCAAGACATCGATTTCACTATCATATTCATTTGGACGTGATAAGTAATCTTGCAGTTCATTATACATAGGGGCAGCTGAATTGGATGAACCTTTATCCGAGCCTCTTGATGTGCCCCCCTAATAGAGGACATGGATTTAAAAAATGATCTATTATTGGAAGGTCTGGGTGCTACTGGTGGACGTGATGAAGATGCTTGCTTTCTACGTACACCAAATTTTGTTTCATAAATATTATATAAGTTATTTATTATATTTTCATAATCATGATCTGGATTAATAAAATCATTAGTTTGCAATTCTGAATGACTTCTTATATATTGTTCGGGAAAACAAATCTTAATTTCTCTAGTGTACCATTTAGGACCGAATCCTTTAAATCTAGGATCCGTCATCATTGCTAAAATTTCTATGAGAGGCAAATTATTCCAATATTCTAAAAATTTTGATTCCATCAAATACATTATTTCAGAAAAATCATTTGATAATTCACATTTTTCATTAAATGAACTTGTCATTTCATGAAGTTGATTAATTATTAAATGTGAAGTAGGAAAATAAATGGCAGATAACTCTAAAATAGCATTATAAAAAACTTGTAACAATTCCATAACTGCATTAGCAACATCACATTCTGAATCAGTAATTCAAGCTGCTGGACATTACATCACAATTAAAATATAATTATCGAGTGCATGTCTAAATGAAATACATAATTTAAGCATGTCGTAAGTACTATTTCATCTCGTAGACACATCAGTGTTTAATTTTCTATAAGGAATATTATAACGATGACAAATTTCTTTAAATGTTTGTCTCCTAGGTCCAGAGTGACGTAGATTTACAATAACTACTCTAAGAGTTTCAAGTACTCTAACAACTACCTTTAATCCTTTTTTAACACACAAATTAATAATATGACATGCACATCTTTGATGAAAAAGAATTCCATTTAAAGGAGGATTTAATTTTTGAATTAAAAATTGTGCAGCGAAATTATTAGCACTTGCATTGTCAAGAGTAAGACATAAAATTTTCTCTTTAAGACCATATTCGTTAATTACTTTTTCTATCACATTGGCAATTTGCAAATCATTATGAGGATGCTCAATTTCTTTAGACGTAATAATTCTTTTTTGCACTACCCAATTTGTATCAATCCAATGAACTGTAACACATAAGAAACCATCACCATTTAAAGAAGTCCATATGTCACTAGTCAAACTATACATAAATTTAAAATCTAAAAAATAATTAATTAGTTCATTTTTCTTCTTACGATATAATTTAATCGAAACTTCTTTAACAGTTTTTCTACTAGCATTTCGAAATGCACCTTGTACATAATTTTGTTGATAATATAAAAATTTTTCATCTTCAGCAAATGTGTAAGGCATTTCTGCATGTATAACATATCTTGCTAAACTTCACGCATATTTTCTTGATTATAAGCAAATAAAGAGCTCCCGGCAGTACCACGATCGGGTGCAACTAGTTGAGTCTGTTACGATAATTGACCCATTAAAAATTGTTCCCTAGTAGTTATAGGATGCAATTCTAAATGTCGTTTTAAACTATCTATGCCCGAAGAAGAGGCGGCAGCATAACTAGCCTTGCAAATTTTACAAATAGCTTTATCTTTTTTGGATCATTTTCATCTATAATTTTTTCAAAATAATTCCATACTTCACTAGTTAACTTTAATGTTCTTCTTTTTTTACCTATTATCTCACCTTGCGCGGGAGCATTTGAGCTTGACGAACCTGGAGGTGTCGCTGTCGCAGTTGCACAATCTCCTTCGGAACCTGCAGAACTTGAAGCAATATTAAGATTATGAATGACAGGAAGATTAACATATGTAATTGGGCAGTTAGTTGATGGCTCCACAGTTTCCATATAACCCGACGAATCGCCACTTAGTTGTGCTGATAAAGAATTAGAATCACCACTACTATTAGTATTATATGGTGTACCATATGGATATGTAGGTAGTGGTCCATAATGTGAATAAGCAACAAAATCACCATATAGACGAAAGGGATCTCGCGAGTCCATTATGCAGTTATATATAAGAAATTAAGAGTGAATAATAATATAAAAATACTACTAAATAAATATTACAATATAAATATAAATTAAAAGTGAGAGAGTTTGAGAGCAGAACACGAATGGAGAGAAGAAAAATGCAGAACGCTCAATGTGAGAGAGGCAGAGAGAGTCACAAAAAATACTTTGGAAGATTGAAAACTTGGAAGACTTGAAAGAATGGAAGTAGAGGGATTTTGGAGTGGAGGTGTGAAGAAGGAATGAAATCGGACGTCCCTTTTATAGGCGGAGGAATGCTCCAACACGACCCATGTTGAAACTAACACGGTCCGTGTTGAAGCTTTTGACCGCGCACCCGTGTTCGTATTGTCAAATCACGAATCTCGTTTAAAAATAGAAAAAACGGGTTGTGTTTGATCAGCGTGGCCGTGTTGAAATTTCAAATTAATGTGGGCCGTTGTCCTCTTCTTAACACGGACCGTGTTAGGGTACACATGGTCCATGTTGGAGTACAAATACTGCATCCGACGCGTCCCGTCATCGAAGTACGCGGATCGTGTCGTACCAAAACGGGCCGTGTCGTGCTGGGTCCGTGTTCACCGTGCCCAGGTCGTGTCGTGCCAACAGTGTGAATGGCCGACCCGACACGGTGTGGCACGACACGGTCCATTTTTTCATGCACGGGTCGTATTCGTGCCGGGCCGAGCCGACACAAATTTTAGGCGGACCGACGGCGTGCCGGACCGTGCGGCCCATTCGAAATTCCATCCTTACTGCTGTCCTCGTACGGTCAGGAGCGTAGTGGAGCTGTTGAGTCCTTCGCACGCCCGGCCGAATTTAGCAGCATATATGTCGTCTGGAAGACCGGGCCCGTTTCATATCATATGACATATTGAATAAGAGAAATCAGCTTTATGCTCTACAAATGGTGTATTTAAGTTTATATATTGGGGTGTATATTAAATATATATATATATATATATATATAATAGAGAGGGGGTACGGTGCAATCATATATAATATAACTCATATATATATATAATTGATCCAATTATTTTTTCACAACTTCGTATTTGAATTACTGTCAGCCAATATTGTTAAGTTGGAAAGTATACGACACTCGTTTTTTGTTTGATAAACTCACGTCCTAGAATCGAATCCTAAATTCGTAAAGTTTATGTACCAAATAAATTTTAATTATTGAAGTAATTATTATGAACTTAAAAATACATATTTATGATCCATAAATCATAAAGAAAATAATATATTTTACTAATATAAAATTAGTAAAAAATAAATATTATAATTTACAATTAAAAATGCTAACTAGCTATCAATTATAATGTTTATTAAGATAGAAAAAAATATAAAATATGAAAAAAATAAAATGGTCGCACTAAGATTTCTAATCATGATAAAAAATTATTTCTAATCACAAATACATTAATAAAATAAAATATTTAAGATTTTACATTTTTTATTATACAAAATAAATAATTAAGTGTAACTGTATAGACTCTATAAGAGTTCAAAAGATTTTACGAGAATTTTAAAATTAATATTTCTATAAAATTCAAGAGTAAGTTATTTAAGAGTTTATGTCGATTTGATTCATTTTATTTATGTGAACTCTTAAGAACTTAAGAATTAGACTTTGAGAGTTTAACAACATTGGTGTTTGTAGAGAGTCTTCAATTGAATATGCCGCAGAAGTTTTAGAGTAACTAGAACTGAATCCTAATTTTGTGATGAATCATCAGCATCCCTTAGTTGCATCCCCACAAACTCTAAAGTACAACAATCAAAATCTTTGTCCAGGCCGCAATTCAATCACCCATTATGTTGTGGGAAACAGAATTCATTGATATGTTAATCTACTATCCAACTTGTAATCAAGTTTGTTTAGGTAAGCTCCCTCTGAAGCTCTCTGTACAAAAGAACTGATGAAAGATTCCAATTCTAGGAAAATTTCTCTATAGCTTTTAATAGCCTATATGACAGGCGCAGAATGGCGCACCATGAACCCTTTTTGTTTCTTTCTCCTTCACTTCTATTCTACACATGATGGAATGCATCTAGCTAAGTCCAAGCAAAGTAGGTGCATGTTCCAGCAACGGATCCAATGTGCTCCGAGTAAACTTCCGAGCAAATAGGAAGCAAACATCCGAAGGTTGATCATTATACAAACAGTGCTTTCCCTCCAAAATCCTCTTCAGGAATGCTTCAGTTATGTCACCCTTCCCGAAGGTTGCTGGATGAGCTCCTCCTCTGGACCAGTCTACCCATGTAATTGTCCTGTTTGCTATAAGACGCGGTGATTCGACTGTGAGCATGGTCGGAAAGTAGTGCTCATCAGGATAGCAAGCCCCTGTGCAAAATTCCCTGAACTTATTGTGATATTTGGTGTCTTTTATTAAACTGACAGCGAGCTCTCGGTTGACTTCAAACCACTGAGCTCCTTTTCTCCATTGCGTGATATTGACCTCGGGTGCCATGTTCTTGTTGTACCGCCCTCTTCCATAAGGGCTCGGGTCATCAAAAGCGCCAACGAAACTGTGGCTTGATCGAATCAAGTACTGGTAGATGATGCTGAAGTTGTACAGTGGAATGCATGACTCGGACAGAAGGACGAATCTCTCGTTGTCCGAGTCGAGTAGCGCGTTAGCGAGGAGACGTCTCTCAGCGTCACATATGCTCATCTTCCCCCATTCAGCCTTCTGAAGATATCAAAAGTCTCAATGTGTCAAAGGCAGTACATGTTAAGAAGAAAAGACTGAGCAAAAGTACTTATTTAATGCATCAAGCAAATACCATAAAAAAAAGGGAGTGAGGTAAGCTTGAAATGACCCAATTTAAAATCTGTGGTTAGGGAAACACAAGGACATTGTTATATGCAGTGGAGTTACTTAATTACTAAAATTTCACCATTTCAAAATTCAAAGGCCTGCAGTTCCTGTATCCTGACATACATATCTTTGATCAACATATTTATTTGTTAACCAATCTGAATTAAGATCACACAATTTCTTAGGTAACTTCAAAATTGAGAATGAACACCCAAATAGATATGGCTTGTCTGGGAAACAAATCTTTCATTACCCTGTAAAGCATTTAAATTTTTTTAGAATCTGAGAAGGTTTCTTTGAGTTCATGAATCCAGCAACTATTTCTTTTCCGGTTACAGAATCCAGCAAGTATTTGACCAGTTTTATCATGATTAATCATGACAGGAACTTGGTTCCAATGTCAGTAATTTAAACTCTCTCAGGGTTGGAATGGATATGCAGAAAAAATATAGCAAGAAATGTGTTTTTGTGGATCATTTTTATTATTATTATACGAATGGAAAGAAAAGTCTAGACAGGCTCAAGTATAGCTCCTTTACTATTTTTTTTTGGGGCGTAGTCAGGGCTCTGGTGTATAAAGAGCCTCTGACCAAGTAGTGATTTCAAGAATCAAATTTTTATTATCCTTTTGTAATAGTTGATGCTGACATATGGTCAGAAGACGAATTCCCAAGTTTATCAAGGATATGTTGGATCATAGTGCTAAATCCGATGTTGATAAGGAATACGAAGGACAAAAACACGATTAGTCTACTGTTACATCTTGTATCAGTAAACAGATTATTAATTTATAACATCACAGAGGGCGAAAAATATGGATCAAGGCAACGATGGCTGCAAAGAATACCTGACTAGGAATTACTCTGTCGTAGAAAACCGAAGTGGACGGGAAGTTTGGCTGGAAGTTCGGGGAGGTGTGGACGTAAATAGAGTAACGGCCCTCGTGCCCTCTGAAGAACACCTCCCAAAGTGGAGACAGTGGCAAAGGCCCTCTGCTCAGGAACATGAATGCAACCTTGGGAACCCTCCGATACGGACACTTCACCTTGGGAATGAAGGACGCTCGCCAAAAGAGTTCCTCGTCGCTCATGGAATGCATCAAGGTCGAAGGCGGCGCAATCCATCGCCCGAGTATGGACGTCTGCTCATCTGCCGGGGACGCGCAGTCCACGCCGGAGCGAGCTTGTAACACCGCGGTGTGCAGATCGTAGTACCAGACCATGCAAAAGCTGAACGCCGAGAAGGCAACGCCGGCAACGACGAATAGCAGAAGAAATTTGAGTGCTTTGAGATGGATGGCCTTGGATGCGGTCCTCTGGTGGGATTCCCTGCCTTCCTCTACTTGCAAAATCCTACTTTGCATCTTAACCGGGAAAAATCTCAAAACAAAACAAGTCTCCGCAGCCTGTGGTACAAATTCCGCTGCCTAAATCTTTCAGCAAGATTGCACCTTTCCACCCGGAGGCCGCCGCCAAATCCGATCTGTTAGATGTTTTGAAATTTGACTTCGAAAGGCGACACCTTTCCACCAGCGTTGAGGTGCCCTCAGTCGTCAGGGAGCAAAAACCGATAAAAGAGGATTTTTTTTTTCTCAGGAGGAAGAAGAAGCAACAGAGATTACTTCAGCAGTTCAGCGTTGTCGCTCTCCGGGAGCCTGCGTTTAGAAGACCACCTGTTTCTTCTTGGCGTGTGGCGACGAGACGGGACGGCGCGCACGCTTCCAACACGGATTCTGTAGACGTGATTGCGTGACAAACTCTGAGTCGTCTAATGGAGAAGAAGAATAAGAACAACAGAAGGCGGAGGATGGAAGTTGTAACAAAAAGATGAAAGATGAACAAAGACAGCAGTTGAAAATGAATGGAATACAATAGGATGAATTTGTTGGGTAATATTGTTGAGAGATATTTAATCTTTCTCGAATTTCCTTTTAATTGGATTGATGGATAATAACTTATTGAGTATTTTACAATGTAAAAAAAATATCAGTTATCGAATGTTTTTAAAATCAGGGGAGCTAGCAAACCAATCGGATCATCGATTTGATATATTTAATTGTTTTTTGGGTGATCGAACTGGTTTTTATAAAAAAAATAATATAATTGATTATAACTTTCAAGACTAAATATGAACAATACTATTTTAAAAAATCAAATATGCTATTTAGAACTAGGCATATACTATTGTTTTTAATAATTTTAATATTTTTTTATCTAGAATCTGTTCAGTTTGTCTCCTTTTATTCTGTTTTCATTTTATTTTTTTCTTGAAAAAAATAACTGTTATACTTTTTTTAATAGGTAGCATCATCTACTAATCATCGTCCAATTTATTCATGACTCGTGGATAAAAAAATTATTCAGCTCATCAATCCATCATCAACCACCAATCTTGCTACCCTTAAAAAGGTACCACAAACATTAAACATTTTTCTTAATATCTTATATTTTAATTTATATGTTATTTCCTTATTTTTATCTATTGTAAATTGAAACGATTCTAATTTTTTTCTTATTTTTGTCTTTTGTATTTATTGTTTCTTATTAATAATATTGCCATTGTTCTGTCTCCACGGATGATATTTATTATTTTATGCTTTATTCGTCCTTTTAGATGCATGGTCTGCCGGTTTTGTTTTCTTTAATTTATTTTTTTCAAAAGTTTGCCTTCAAGTAGAAACTGCATTGATGGTATTTATTGTTTTATGTTTTATAGTTCAACCGGTTGTACATTGTTTAGTTTGTACTCTCATGCACATTGCACATGATCTTGCTATTTATTTTATGTATTAATTCAGTTTGAAAATTGACTTGACATCCGGCATTAATCCTCTCATTTTCTATGCGGATAATGTTCTCCATACAAATTGAATTGAGCTTACTCAAGAACAACATCTAAACAATATGTTTAAAAAATTAAAATGCTTAACATAAATTTAGCACCAACAGAATATAGAGTCCCTGCAAGAACCATTTGAGTTCTTCTATGCACAACCAGTAATTAGGTTATACATCATATAGTGTACAGGGTCTGACTTTGTTTATCCAATAAATTTAATTCACGGATATTAAGGTAATAATGAGAAAACACATTGAAATCATCAAGATAATTTTTTGATATGTGAAAGATCGCATTATGCAAGTTCATTAAAAGTCGAAAGTTATTTGAATGCAAATTTCAATAACGATATTGATAATAAAAAATATTTTATCACTTGTTCATGATAAGTGGTGCAATTTTTTAAAAAAATAAAAAAAAATATTGTTAGGCACACATAAGAAATTAATAATATTTTTTTTGAAGTATGGCGTATATATTAACTATACATTTCTTTTATGGAACTAAATTTGACAAATTAATATTGAGTGTGGATTTAATGAAAATAATAGGAATGTTGTGGAAGAAAAATAAAAAAAAGGTGTTAAATAATTCGGTGGGACCAAAATCACCCGATCTATCTCTTCTACATTTCCTTTTATTATTGTATATATATCAAATAAAAATGGTAGAGGTCAATCAGCTATGCGGCAAGCTGCCAACAATGTTGTGATTATGGCGCTAAGAAAATATGATTTGGCGCTAAGATATCAAATTATATTATCTCGTGAAAAAACTGAAAACAATACTAAAGATATGTGATTGTTTATCTTTTAATCAGAATTAATTGGGTTTGTTTTCACTAACTGCGCATTATTTTATTTAATTAAATTAATATATGTAAAATAATGTACATTTCGATAAAATTTCTTGGATAATGAAAAATCAAATCTTATCTTATTTGTTCTATGAAAGTATAAAAATTAGAAGAAATTATTATCATATTAAAAAAACATTTTCTTCTGAATGGTATTGTTATTTTCTGAGTACTATCGATTTTTCATTGATTAGGACCAAGAAGTCCATGCACGCAAGAAAGAACTTTGGGAACATTATGTCCTTTATATTCAGAGTTTCGAACAAAAAAAAAAAACTTTATCGCCACAAATTTGTGAGAAAAACAGAACATTTCTTCTGATCAAAGGTCCACAAAACAAATCCTAAATCCATAATTAGCATAAACTAATTGTGATATGTATCAAAATAAAAAACTAGTGTGCAACCTAACAAATCAATCAAGAAAGATTAAGATAAGCTAAGGAGTCTAATCTTTCAACAGAACCCAAATCATCTGATGCCATGCGATGCCATGCAATGCATGCAGGACGTTAAAGATGACCACACGCAGGAAACAGCAAGCTCGATCCAACCCTAACGTCGTCGTCGCCAAGGAACTCGCACGGCTTGTCCTCGTCAATCCTCCCTACGACGGGCATGCGCCGGAACTCCCGCCGCAGCTCCATAAATTCCGTCGGCCTTGGCACGTCGAACGCCGGCGCCACCGGCAACGGCTCCCCTTCGAGCTCCCTCGCGTCGTCCTTGTCTGCGTCGCAGGAGTTGATCGTCTCCTCGGCATGGGGGTAGGAGGCGGGGGCGCCGTTGTATCCCTCCGGCAAAAACTCCGGTGCCGCCGCCGGGAACCCCATGGTGGAGCCGTACATCAACCCTCCTCCCTGGGCGCAGCTGGTGATGCTGCGGACGTACGCGTCGCGCAGGCCGCGCAGCACCTGCGCCGGCACCTTCTTCCACTTGGCGAACGGCTTGCGTTTGTCGCCGTTCTTGCCCATGACCGGCCGATGTGATGTGTTGTGATGTGATGGCAATAGAACGGAAAAGTGACTCAGTGAGCGAGAGGGATTCGAGAAAGCTTTGCTCAGGAGATTCGACGAACAGGTAGCTTTTTTATAGACTTCGAAAGTATTTGGAACTCCGAAACAGAGTGCGGTGCCGATAAAAGAAAATAAATCCTGCGCTGAGAAGAAAGAAGGAACAAGATTTCATTTAAATATATAAGGAAACTTTATTATTATTGTTATTATATTATTATTTTAACGGACCAGTCATCAAGGTATTAATTAATTAATTGGGTCGTCCTCGCCCGTTAAGGCATTAGCCCAATCCCTATTATTTTTTAATAATTTTTACTTTTCATTTAAAAAAATAAAAGTTAGATAATTAAATTCCTTTTTACTTTGTCTTTCAAGGAATAATAATAATGTTCATATATCTTCTATATTTTTTGTAAAATGGTCAATTTTACATGTTATAGTTTTGGTTTTTTTTTTAAAAAAAATAGGACTATGAGATGATTAGCAATAGAAGTGAACATGTTGTCAACACCGATCGAATGGACTTAATTAAAAAAATAACAACAACAATGGGATCAGTTATATGGACGTCATTCCGTTCTATTAGTAATCAAATCTTTCGATATATTATTTACCAATAGATCTTGCTCTATTAATTCGCCAAGTGTCCGCCTTGGCCTCCCTCTCCCTCGTTTAATCGGACTCCAGATTATTTGATCTACTCTTCTTACTGACGCTTCTAATGGTCTTCTCTGAACATGACCAAATCATCTCAAACGATTCTCTACCATTTTCTCACTAATATGAGCCACTCCGACTCGTTCACGTATATGATCATTCCTAATTTTATATAATCTTATATGATCACATATTCATCTCAACATCTTCGTTTCGGCGACTTAATTAAAAAAAAAGTTTAGGTCAAATCCGATCTATTTCAAAAAGTTTAAGGTCAGAGATTAGGTACCCAATGACTCCACACTCGGTTCGTTTGACCTAAAAATATTAATGTTATTATATATAAAATTACTCGAAGTATTGAAGAATTTTAACTATTATTTTTGAAAAAGATCTTAAGATACAAAACTAAGGTCGGTTTCACTAAAAGACCATTAAGATCACAAATAAGATGTTATTCACTTAAGTTTTAGAAAGTTGATTAGAAAATTGAATTTAATATGGTATCATAATATGACCTAGAGATCTTGAGTTGCCTTGTTTTTTTTCTTAAATCTCTCCATTTTTTGGGAATTCGCAAAAGATATTAAAATTAGAGAGAGAGACAAGTGCTATGGATATTAAGGAAGATTAATGAACTACTTCACTTTGATTTTATAGTGACTTGAAACTTTATAGGAATTCATATCTACAAAATCGCAAATGAAAGTAAAATTTTATTCGGATGACAAGTTCAACTGTTCAAGGAAAGCCTTGAAACTTTAAAAAAAAAAGGAAGAAGAATAACTCATGTGAAGAAACCGGAGTGCTTGTCTAGTTAATTAAGCATCCGTTTTTTGTGACTTTGTCATTGCAATATTTGTAGCTTGTAAGCAGAACCTCCATGACATGTCAATTGCCAAACGAGACGGGAGGCTTCTAATGATATGCCAACTTGTAAATCTCATCTAATGTGCGATCTAAGTTAATTTGTTATATGACAACTTTTAGCACGAGGGTTTTGGTTTTAACTTTTAATATAATGAACACATGGTACATGTTACATTCGTCGGCTACGTACATCGAATTTGGAATTTCGAAATGCCTACAATGTATTACTAGTTTAATTAATAAGTTTTGGTTTATTAATTTGACTTAACTTTATATTTGATTTAGTAAAATAAAATTATATCTAGTATAAATTATTATTGTAAACATTTCACGAGCTTATTTATTGGATGCAATGTGCAGATTGTGCCCCCACCCCCTTCCATTTCCATTTCTATTTCATTTTGTACATTTGATTTGTTTGTTCTTAATTAATTGTTGAATTCGAACTTATTTTTCCCAGGTAGTCATGTTTTTTTTTTCCTGATCCGATGCCACTTTCGATTTTAATGCTAAATCAAATGGGATCAGTCATCGGTTTTAGAAACGTCAAGAAACGATAAAAAGATAAACTTTGCAGGTACATTCACCGCAGCAATCAAATGGAAAGATAAGCTTCACAGGTATACAAATATTCACCCACCCACCGCAACTATCGGAAAGATAAAATTTTAATGTAACCACAACTATCAATTCACCGCAATCAACCACATCCATTTGGCCCGCTTGAAAAGTTAATTAAGACAAGTTGGAAAGATAAACTTAATTTGCAGGTTTCTATATAATATCATGGATGATGATGTCTGTAACACATCTGACATTAATCAGAGAAGAACGCATATATTGTTATAATAATAATAATAATAATAATAATAATAATAATAATAATAATAATAATAATAATAGGTATTAGAACAGGAATCGATCAACCTTACAAGTACAAGACGGCTTTCTATATTTTATCTACTTATGTATTGGATGGAGGAGGAGGAGGGAGGGAGGGAGGTGTAGTAATAGTCGGCGGGTTCCTTGAGCCGGAGCCTCTTCTGACTCCTGATCTCCTCCATCTCGGATACGCTTGTGATCTTTTCCATCTTCACGTATGCGCTATCGTACTTATTGTGTTGTTGCTGCTGCGTCGTCTTCTTCTTCCTCTTGAATGATCTCACGACTTTGGCCTTGATAGCCTTCACCAACCCCCCCCCCCCCCCCCCCCCCATTCTCTCTCTCTCTCTCTCTCTCTCTCTCTCTCACAAACACACATGCGACCTTCTCTGAAGCTCGACTTCCTTGATTTCTCTGTAGTACTTGTATAAATTGCCTAGCTCCTCCCTTGTGCAGTTATTTCACTGCTTAATTAGGCTTGTGTTGTTTTGGGCATTGCTTGGTTGCCGGCTGCTGCAGATGTTTTATTTCCCTCCCTTGATGATTGGATGAGAAAGTTGCCGCAATAGCCACTTCAACAAGTCGACTGCATTGGAAGTTAATTTGGAAATGTTGAGGATCATATGCATGATGAATAAATGCATAAACAAACGAGGTTGAAGTATATATATTATATAAGATAATAAAACACAATTATCAAGATAAACTATAAAAAGTTAATCAGAGTAAGTAGGCCGTTAATCCAAGCTTTATCACTACAAGAATATTACGATTTTGCGACGGATACGGATATATCCGTCGCAAAATCTTCAAAATCCGTCACAAATATGCATTTGCGACTAATTTTTCGACGGATAGTAATTTATTGGAAATTTTATCGTTGAAAAGAATTATAGACCTCAAACATCCCTTCGGAAGTTTCGGCGGATGTCTGTGATGGATAACTTACCTTCAAAATTTTCGACGGATGGAATCTGTCTAAAGTTCCGAAGGAAAGGTCGTCCTTCCAAACTTTCGATGGATTTTACCGTCGAAAGCTCCAAGTTCCTAATTGCACTGCCGAAGCCGGAGGAGGGAGTGTTGGCCCCTTCGCAGGTTTCGATGGGAAAACCCGTCCATAGTTCAATCTCCCATCGAAACCTTCGACTGGCGCTCACCTGTCGAAGGCCTCGGTGGTTGTCACCCGTTGAAGGCTTCGACAGGACGCACCCGTTGAAGCCTTCGACGGGCGATATCCATCGCAAGCACCAGCGGAGTGCGACACATACATCCGTCGAAAAGTTTTTAAAAATATAAAAAAATAGGCCGACTGCTATCGGATCGGCACTGACATCTAATTCGGAGCAGGCGGCCGAAATCGAGATAAAAGAGAGAGAGGGATAAGGAGAGGGGGATGGGGAGGCAATCATGGATGTGATCTGCCATCCGTGAGTCAGATCGACCGCCCGCGCGCGAATCCGACCACCCGCAAGCCCGATCTGCCGCCCGCGAGCCTGATCCATCGCCTGCGGCCGGATCCGACCGACCGCTCGTGCCTCGGATCGACGGCCTGTGCACCGGATTGGCCGCCCGCGCACCGGATCCAGCCACCTTCATGTTGGATCAGTCGCCCGCTCTCCGGATCGACCGTTGCGCCCCAGATCGACCTCCCACGCCTCGAATCGTCCGACCACGAGCCCGATCTGACGCGCAAGCAGCTGGATCCGGCACACACCGACTGTCGGAGTGAGGGGGCGCGGTCGGAGTCGAAAAGAGGAAGAGGAGAGGGGTAGGGCGATTGGGATCATCAAAGTCGTGAAGGTGGCCGGATTCCTTCGAGTCGTCGCCTCCGCCGCCGTGGGAGAGAGAGAGGAGGAGAGATAGAGAGAGGGGAGAATCAACAAACTAATAATATGTTTCAATATTATTCAACTCACATTACAAGTGTTGTACATGGTTGCATATAAATAGATAGAGTTACAATTTCGTAATAATAGAGTCACGACTGTGTAAGTGGAGCTAATGGCCGAGTATCATGCAGCTGTTGGAGACCGAGTATGTCAGTCAGTTATTGACTCATTCCAATGCGCCCCCTCAACTCCGACAGGGTCACTGACATAGGCGGAGTTTGCTGCAAAAAAAATCGAACCGAGCACCGGAGAGAGGCTTAGTCATGACATCAGCAATTTGGTCTTTGGATGACAAAAATCGAACAATGAGTCGGCGACGGGCTACTTCATCACGGACAAAATGGAAGTCGACCTCGACATGTTTTGTGCGAGCATGAAAAATAGGGTTGATTGTAAGGTATGTTGCACCTACGTTGTCACACCACAAAATAGGTGACGCAAGTGGAGGGAGTTGTAGTTCGTTGATTAGTGACCGAAGCCAAATCAATTATGTGGTGGCATCAGCGAGGGCTTTGTACACAGATTCAGTGGAGGAGCGTGATACAATTCGTTATTTCTTTGCACTCCAGGATATAAGATTCTCGCCTAGGTAGATAGCATAACCACCGAATGATTTGCGGTCAGATGAGTTGCCTGCCCAGTCAGCATCGGAGAAGGCCTGGAGCTATTGAAGGCATGTGGGGGTGAGCAAAAGTCCTAGTTGTTGTGTTGCATTGAGGTAGCCCAAAAGTCATTTTACGTGCTGTCAATGTTCAGAAGAGGGAGCATACATAAATTGGTTGAGAGCGTTGACTGAAAAGGCGATGTCGGGCCTTGTTATTGTGAGATATTGCATGGCACCCACAGTTTGTCTGTAAAGGGATGGTTCGGCGCAAGGTTTGTCATATGCTAGTTGTAATTTCACATTGTTAGCAAGAGGCAATTTGGCTGGCTTAGGCTGAAGCATGTTGGTGCGACGAAGTATGTCTTGAATGTATTTCTGCTGTGATAGGAGAAGACCACGAGGGTGTTTCAGAACTTCAACACCAACGAAGTAATGCAGTGTACCAAGGTCGCGCACAGCAAAGTTCTTGTGAAGATACCGAAGTAGTGAATCAATCAGCCTTGGGGAGGATCCTGTAATAACCAAGTCATCGACATATACAAGCATATATAGATAGACATTGTCATGGTGATAAACAAAAAGTGAGTTGTCTGCAATGGAGCTGCGAAAGCCAAACTGGGTGAGGACTGATGCAAGGTTGTTGAACCACGCCCGTGGAGCTTGTTTGAGTCCATATATGGACTTGTGGAGTTTGCAGACATGGTGTAACTTGTCCATATCTTGGAAACCAGGGGGTTATTCCATGAAGAATGTTTCTTGGAGAGTACCATGTAAGAATGCATTACTAATATCCAATTGTCGCAGAGACCATGCATGGGAGATAGCAATGGAGAGGATCAGACGAATGGTTGTGGGTTTAACAACAGGGCTATAAGTTTTTGTGAAGTCTAGCCCAAGTGTTTGATGAAACCCTTTAGCAACTAAACACACTTTATGCTGATCAATACTGTCATCAGCTTTGTACTTAGTTTTGAAGAGCCACCGACAACCTACAACATTCATGGTTGGAGTTTTAGGAACTAGACTCCATGTGCCATTGCGCAAGAGGGCACCAATTTCTTCAGACATTGCAAGGCGCCAATGGGGATGGGTGTGAGCAGATGAGAAGGTGGTTGGTGTGCTTGGAGGTATACTGGTGGTCACGATCAGGGCGCACAGGCCAGCAAGGGATCTATAGTTGACAGGAGGTCTTATACGGAGGCGTTTAGCCAAGGGGGGAGAGGGGGTGTCAGAGGGTGTTTGTGGTAGTGTTGCAGGGATGACACGTGTTGGAGTGGGCAGTGGAGGGGAAGTTGAAGGTTGAGGAGAAGGAATTGAGGCACCAGGTGATGTTTGAGCAATATGTAGTTCGATGGCAAGCCAAGGGGTGATAGTGGTGTTTGGGGAAGTGGTCGGAGTGGGCATGGCAAAAGGTAGTATAGTTTCATGGAACTTGACGTGTTTAGAAATGTAGGTTTTTCCAGTTGGGGGATGATAGCAGAGGTAGCCATCTGAGTTGCGGGGGTAACCGAGGAAAACACATGGTAGTGAATGATTAGCAAATTTGTATTTATTATAAGGGCGAGTGAGTGGATATACAGAGCATCCAAAGATCCGTAAGTGGGCATAATTGGGTCGACGACGAGTGAGGAGGAAGTAAGGTGTCAGGTTGTTAATGGTAGGTGTAGGTAGGCGATTGATAAGGTGTACAGCAATATCTGCGGCATGATGCCAAAAACGCACTGGTACAGAAGCATATATCAGGAGAGTTAGAGTGGTTTCAGTCACATGTCGGATTTTTCGTTCGACAGAGTCATTTTGTTCGTGTGTGTGGGCACAAGTCAATCGATGTGAAATGCATGCATGTTGAGCAAGATATGAAGACAGAGCAACAAATTCACCACCTCGGTCTATTTGTAGGGAAAGAAGTTTGTTATTAAATTGCTTCTCAAGATAACAATGAAATATGGGAAAGAGCTTAGCTACATTAGATTTATTGACAAGTGGGAAAATCCATGTAAAGCGACTGTAGTCGTCAATAAACAGAAACAAATAGCGATGTCCATCCGAGGAGGCCTGTGGTGCTAGACCCAGACATCGGCATAGAGTAGCTGAAGTGGCTGGAAACTGTGATTATTTGTCTCTGGAAAATGAAGGCGTGAGTCTTTTCCTTGGGCGCAAGCTGAGCAAGGTGAGAGTTGATGGCGTGGTGGTCGTGGTTGAAAAGTGTGAAGGACTTGACGGAGAGCTTGAGGATGAAGGTGTACAAGACGTGCATGCCAGACGTTGGAGGTGACAATTGTATGTAAAGCAGCGGGAGTGGAGGTCGGAGCAGTTTCTAGGTGGTAGAGGCCGTCCTTAGTGCGACCGTGAAGAAGAAGCTTGTTGGTGATGCGATCCTTCACAAGAAATTTATTAGCATGGAACACAAAATAGAAGTGGCTATCTTTAGCAAACTGTCGAACAAATAATAATGGCTTAGAAATGGCAGGAACATGAAGAATGTTGGATAGGTAGAGGGGTCTGGTTCTATTGGGAAGAACAGATGTGCCAATATGTTTGATGGGAAGAAACGTACCATTGCCAATTTGAACTCCCTCAGGGCCATGGTAGTTGTCAGTAGTGGTGAGAGCCTGAAGATCAAGGGTTGTGTGGTGAGTTGCTCCAGTGTCCGAAAACCATTCACTGTAAGGACCTAGCAGTGATGCTGAGGTGCTGCTGGCAGTAGTAGAAGGTGGGTGATGGACCATATTTGCTTGAGTTGTGCTGGAGTTGGGATGCCGATAATGGCAGTTGCATGGAGAATGGCCAAGGACTCCGCAAACTGGGCATGGTGGGCGACCGCGAGTGTTGTGATTGTAGCGATTGCGTCCCCTTCCTCGACCACGCGAACGGCCTTGTGAAGTGCTGTCAGTAGAAAATGGAGTTGTAGTGGTCGGACCTCTGCCATAGTTGGCGATTGGTATGATAAGATCACCAACACGTTGATTCTGCACATGAATTTCATGGCTGAGCAATATGCTTTGAAGCTCAGGAAATGAAATTGGTGTTATGCGAGAGGCGAGAGAGGCCACGATGGAGCTGTAGTCGCTGTGCAAATTGTTGAAAACAATTGCATTAAATTGAGAAGTGGACAGTGGACGCCCAACTGTTGCAAGCTCATCTGAAAGGAGCTTGGCATTTCGGAGATATTGGGCAATTGTAGAATCGCCTTGCTTCAGAGTTTGAAGTTGCATCTGCAACTGTAGGATGTGCGTCTCTGAGGGGGCGCCATATGCATGATGAAGGGCCAGCCATATGTCTCGTGAAGTGCGGAGGCCGACAACAGTTGGGAGAACCTCTTTGGTAAGAGAGGCTAGAAGCCAGCTAAGAAGGAGTTGGGCGCGCTTCCTCCATTCGGTGATTTGTGGAGAGCTTGGTGTGCTGGTTGCAGAATTGGTAGTTTCCTCTGGGAGAGCTGGGCATGGCAGCGAACCATCAATAAATCCTGTAAGTTCACAACTGTTGATGAGGGGAAACATCAACAAACTAATAATATGTTTCAATATTATTCAACTCACATTACAAGTGTTGTACATGGTTGCACATAAATAGATAGAGTTACAATTTCGTAATAGTAGAATCACGACTGTGTAAGTGGAGCTAATGGCCGAGTATCATGCAGCTGTTGGAGACCGAGTAAGTCGGTCAGTTATTGACTCATTCCAATAAGGAGAACGAGTATGAAAAGGGAAAGGGGGAGGCAGGAAAATATAAGGAGAGAGGGGGTGGGGAATGAGAAGGCGAAGGGGGGAAAATTAGGTGAAAAAATATTAGAGTTAGCGATAAGTATATCCTTCGGAATTATCGAAAGATTTGACATTCGTCGGTAATTTCGAAGGAAGCATCCATCGGTAAATAAAATAATATTATTTTTATCAATGTTTATATAAGAAATTTTATTATTAAATATTATAATATTATATATATTAACATATATGACTAAAAACATTAATAATCATAATATTATATTATAAATATTATAAATAAATGGAAGATGGATATGTATTATATTATATACATTCATAAAAATAATTATTATAATTAGCGATGGATATATCTTTCGAAATTACCGAAGGATTTAAAATCCGTCAGTAATTACGAAGGAAGCACTCGTCGATAATTACAAAGATAATGTTTTTTATCAATAACTATACATATTTGATTGATGTGAAGGATATGTGTCCTTCGACGAGTCCTTCAGAAAATGTCCATTGGAAAATTATTATTATTAAAATAAATTCGGTCAATTAATAATTATTGGTGGATAATTGTAATCTTCATTCATGATAGAGGTCACGACTTTTCTATCGGTATGGACCGGTATTCACTGCTATGGCTAACCAAGTATTAAGTTAGTAATGGGAAGATACCAAAATGATAAAAAAATGATCAAAGTAATACTTTCAAAAATTAAATTGAACCAACTAATTCTGGCCAACCCGAGGAAGATATATACAAGAATTTGCGTTCTATATCATAATCGTCTTATCATATTATATAAGATCGAGGTTTAATTTGATATCTTTTTTTTAAAATGTTTTTTTTTCAAATTTGGTCACTTATTAATAAGGGTGGACGTGATTGTTCATTGGAAAACTTAGAAACGAGTGTGAAATTCTAGACACAAATAAGAAATTAAATACATTTCTTATAGTATGAGTATACTATAATCACCTACATCAAAGGTCCTTTTGTTTATATACTGCTTTAACCATGTGAGATATAAGGTTTGATATAATCTTGAGACATAGTGGAACAAATAACTCAAAAAATTTATATTCAGATCGAGCTTTACTACAATCATGATATAATAAAGAAAACAGAAAGTTATTGTAATTTAGATATTATGACATGTTAGTTGATTCTTTTATAAATAAATGAGTAAAAGTATGCACTAAAATACATTAGTTTAATGAGAGTCATAAATATTTGAATCATAATCAAAATGAATGAGTAATAATGTGTCATATTGAGGTACGTGATGCGATGTGATTTTATCGAATTAGTTAAATACGCGATGTGGTACCTGATTTTATGAATAATCAAAATGAATGAATAATAATGTCTTTTTCAACTAAAATGTCAATTTAAAATAACAATTTAATTTGGTGTGTCTTCTATGTAAATATTTTTTCAATAAACTTACTTAAATAATGAAAGTCAAATATTATCTTATTGTTTTATGAAGTATAAAAGTAAAGCAAAACTATTATCCAATAAAATACTTATGGTACAAATCAATAAGATTATTTCGTCAGATATTTATATGGATTTGATATTTCTTTTCTTTTCTTTTTTTTATTTTTTCACCATAGGAATGCCGATAAAGAATTCCCTAATCGATCACTTCGGTGAAAAAAAAAATCGGTAGTTTTATTATTTGAACTTCCTACTGTATGGGACCAAGAAGTCCATGCGCGGAAAACAATAAGATTGGAAACATTAAATCCTTTTTATTGATTTTCAAGAACAAAAAAAGAAAAACTTTTTTTGCAACAAGTGACAGGAACGGAACATTTCTTCTGATCAAACTTCCACAACCGTTGAAGTCGATAAAGAAATCCTAAATCAACAATTAACGTAAACAAATTGTGGTATGTATCAAAATAAAAACTATCTAGTGTGCAACCTAACAAAATAATCAAGAAATATTAAGACAAGCTAAGGAGGACTCCAATCTGTCAACAGAACCCAAATCATCTGTTTCCTGATGACGCCATGCGATGCCATGCAATGCAAATGCATGCAGGACGCCGACGACGACCCAACGAAGGAGTACTTCTCCCTTCTGTCCGCGGAAACAGCAAGCTCGATCCAACCTTCACGTCGTCGTCGCCAAGGAACTCGCACGGCATGTCCTCGTCAATCCTCCCCACGACGGGCATGCGCCGGTACTCCCGCCGCAGCGCCATCAACAGCGTCGCGCTTGGCACGTCCATCGCCGGCGCCACCGGCAACGGCTCCCGTTCGGGCTCCCTCGCGCCGTTCTCGTCTGCGTCCCAGGAGCTGATCGTCTCCTCGGCATGGGGCTGGGCGTCGGGGGCGCCGGTGTATCCCTCCGGCAAGTGCGCTGGCGCCGGCGCCGGGAACCACATGGTCGCGCCGTATGGCATCCCTCCTCCCTGAGCACAGCTGGTGATGCTGAGCACGTACGCGTCGCACAGGCGACGCAGCACCTGCGCCGGCACTTTTTTCCAGTTCGCGAACTCCTTGCGCTTGTCGCTGTTCTTGCCCATGGCCGGCCGATGTGCTGTGATGTGATGGCAGATAGAACGGAGTGAGCGCGCAGGAGAAGTGAGTGAGAGGGATTCGAGAAAGCTTCGGTCGGGAGATTTGATGAACAGGTAGCCTCTTTATAGGGTTCGAAAATATTTGGAACTCCAACGCGAACTAGAAACAGAGTGCGGTGCCTATAAAGAAAATAAATCCGGCGCTGAGAAGGAGGAACAAGATTTATAGCTGGTCCTAACCTCTGATAAAAGAGGAGGATTGTGTTAGGCCTTGACGGTCAGCATAAAATCCTATCGAATCTTATGAACATGGATCAACGAATATATTGTGTTAATGCTAGGTCGGTACCCGTAAGTAACGCGCTGTACAGCTCGGGTACAGTGATAAGAGAGCAAGAGTCGCTGCATCCTCGCCTTGCAGTGTTAAATGAGCAATGACTACCGCACTCTAATGGACGGAGGCGGTTAAAGAAGCTAGTTCATGAGACTAAGGTCAGATTAGGTTCTTGGAACATTGGGACGTTGAATGGAAAGCGTCTCGAGGTGGCACAAGTAATGGACCAGCGTAAGATTAGTATCTTATGCTTGCAAGAAACTAGATGGGTAGGAGAGGGAAGTAAAGATATTAGGTTAAATGGTTTCAAACTTTAGTACACAGGTAAGGTAAATGGAAGGAATGGTGTTGGTATTATCACGGATGCAGAATGGAGGAAGAATGTTGTGAAAGTTAAACGGATTGAGGATCGAATCATATTCGTGAAAGTAATTGTTGGAAAGGAGACTATGAACATTATTAGTGCATATGCACCCCAAGTAGGAACAGAATCACATCTCAAGGAGGAGTTTTGGGCAGATATGGAGGGTTTGATTGAAAGTATACCAACAATCGAGAAAGTTTATATTGGGAGAGACCTTAATGGACATGTTGGTAAAGAGGCAGGACCACATGTAAGGGTTCATGGTGGTTTTGATTTT
The DNA here is from genome assembly GCA_030549335.1 of Pontederia crassipes. Classification (NCBI taxonomy): domain Eukaryota; kingdom Viridiplantae; phylum Streptophyta; class Magnoliopsida; order Commelinales; family Pontederiaceae; genus Pontederia; species Pontederia crassipes. The sequence goes on along the minus strand of CM060189.1, from coordinate 23,242,099 downwards.
GGAGAGTTGAATGAGGAAGGACAAACTATTATTGAATTTTCTTTAGCATACGACCTTAAGATTATCAACACTTGTTTTAGGAAGAGAGAGAAACATTTAATCACATACAAAAGTGGAACTCATAGGTCTCAAATCAATTTTTTCTTGACAAGAAATACTGATAAAAGATGCTGTACTAATTGCAAAGTAATTCCTGGGCATGTGGTGACTACACAATATAGATTGTTAGTTCTTGATATACAAATGAAATATATAAAACCAAAATCTCGAACAATTTTTGATCAAAAGATCAAGTGGTGGCAGTTAAAGGGGGAGAAGCAAGAGACTTTTAGAAGTAAGTTATTAGAGAAAAGTGTGTGAGAGTTAGAAAGAGATGCTAGTATCATGTGGGAGAATGTGGCAAAAAATGTTGAAATGGTTGCTAAAGCCATTTTAGGAGAATCAAAAGGTTTTGGACCACGAGATAAGGAGACTTGGTGGTGGAATGAGGAGGTCCAAGAAAAGGTGCGTAATAAGAAGAATTGTTTCAAGGCGATACACTTGGACAATAGTTCTGACAATTGGGAAAAGTATCATTTGGCGAAAAGAGAGACTAAGAAGGCAGTTAGTGATGCTCGTGCTAAAGCATATGAGGAGTTTTATAAGGAGTTAGGGACAAAGGCTGGTGAACAAAGGATTTACAAGATTACAAGGAATAAAGAGAAGGAGTCGAGAGATTTGGATCAAGTAAGATGCATAAAAAATGAAGTTGGCAAGATTTTAGTTACTGAAAGAGATATTAAGAACAGACGGGAAGAGTATTTCTATAAGTTATCTAATGATGGATGTGAAGGTTCCCGTTGTGATTTGGAGGACTTGACAGTTAGCGAATGTAAGCTTAATATGCCATTTTATCATATAATTAGAGTCTCGGAGGTTAGCGAAGCTCTTAAGAAAATGGAGAATGATAAAGCCATTGGACCGGATGGTATACCGATTGAAGTTTGAAAATGTTTAGGAGAAAAATATGTGTTGTGGTTATGTAAACTATTTAATGAGATTTTACGATCGAAAAAGATGTCTGATGATTGGAGATTAAGTACATTAGTTCCTATTTATAAAAATAAAGGGGATATTCAGAATTGTGCAAATTATAGAGAGATTAAACTTATGAGTCACACAATGAAATTATGGGAAAAAGTGATTGAGCATAGATTAAGAATGGAGACTAGTATTTCTAAGAGACAATTTGGATTCATGCTAGGAAGATCCACTACAGAGACGATTTATTTATTAAGGGGAATGATGGAGAAGTATCGAAGTAGGAGAAGAAACTTACATATGGCTTTCATTGACTTAGAGAAGGTGTATGATCGGGTACCAAGGGATGTACTTTGGAAAGTCTTGCAAAAGAAGAGGATGAGTGTTGCCTACATTAAGGTAATACAAGATAAGTACGATGTGGCATTGACTAGAGTTAGGACACACGGAGGTGAGACAAATGAATTTCCTATAGGAATTGACCTACATCAATGTTTAAGTCTGTATCTATTTAACTTAGTTATCGATGCTATAACCGAGAGTATCACAGAGGAGGTACCTAAGTGCATGCTATTTACGGATGATATAGTACTTTTAGCGGATTCAAGAAAAGAGATTAATACAAAATTGGAAATATGGAGAAATACGTTGGAGTCAAAGGGTTTTCGTTTAAGTAGGAATAAAACAGAATATATGCATAGCAATTTCACAAATAAACAACTTAGAGACGATTTGAAAGTTAGGCTATGGGAGGATATAATTCCTCAAGTGACAAAGTTTAAATATTTAGGATTAATTGTAAGACAAGATGGTGAGATTGATGACGATGTTAATCATAGAATTCAAGCTGGTTGGTGTAAGTGAAGGAAAGCCACTGGAGTTAAAAGAAAATTCTATCGTACTGTTATAAGGCCAGCAGTGTTATATGGTAGTGAATGTTGGGCTATTAAGGGACAATATGAACGTAAAGTGGGGGTAGCCGAAATGAGGATGTTGAGATGAATGTGTGATCATACAAGATTAGATAAGATTAGGAATGACCATATACGTGAACGAGTCGGAGTGGCTCCTATTAGTGAGAAAATGGTAGAGAATCGTTTGAGATAGTTTGGTCATGTTCAGAGAAGACCATTAGATGCGCCAATAAAAAAAGTAGATCAAATAATCTGGAGTCTGATTAAAAAAGGGAGAGAGGTCAAGACGGACACTTGACGAACTAATAGAGCAAGATCTATTGGTGAATAATATACCGAAAGGTTTGGTTACTAATAGAGCGGAATGGCGTCGTATGATCCATGTAGCCGACCCCACCTAGTGGGATAAAGCTTTATTATTGTATTATTATTATTATTATTATTATTATTATTATTATTATTATTATTATTATTATTATTATTATTATTATTATTATTATTATTATTATTATTATTATTATTATTATTATTATTATTATTATTATTATTATTATTATTATTATTATTATTATTATTATTATTATTATTATTATAATATAATGCATCAGTCATCAGGCATTGATTAATTAATTGGGCTTTCCGGCCCGTTAAGGCATTAACCCAATTCGTATTTTTTTTAAATATTTTGAACATTTATAATGTCTTTTGGGAAGAAAAATAAAAGTTAGATTTTTATAAACCAATTTCTTTTACTTTGTCTATTGAGGAGTAAGAATAATGCACATATATCATCTATATTTTGTAAAATGGCCAATAACTAAAATTTTTAAAAGGAAATAAATTATTCATAAATTTTTAATCCAATAACTAAAAGATAGAAAATATGATGCCCTCTTTTAAAAGGGGGACACCTTCATTTTTTACATATGGGCAGAGACAAAAAGTGAGCATGATCAAATCTGCTGAACTAAAAAAAAGTTTAAATTTGAAACCCAATCTCTTTCAAAAAGTTTAAGGTCAGACATTAAGTACCCAATGACTCCATAGTCCTTTTGACCTAAAAAATATTAATATTATTATAGCTATTGTGTATAAAATTGCTCGAAGTAGTCAAGAACTGTAATGCTTATTATTTTTACCTTATTTATTTTAATTACTACTATTTTCTTTTTATGCTTGTATGTATTTTTAAAATCTTAAAAAACTAAGGTCAATTTCACTAAAAATATGTTAAGAATATAAATATAAAAAGTGTTATTCTTATTATCAGATTAAACTCTTAGGAAGTTGGTCAGAACATAGTAGAGATCTTGAGTTGCTTAATGTAGGTTAAATAATTCCATCTCAGGAAGTAAAATTATTCATTCATTTTAAATTGACTTAAATAATGGTGATGTACACTAATTAAGTTCATGACAATCTTTTTTCAGTTATTGAATAAAAAAATATTTTTTCATATACTCATATAATAATAATAATAATAATAATAATAATAATAATAATAATAATAATAATAATAATAATGCCTATAAATTTGGCCTATTACTAATTTATAGGTGGATTAATCGTAATTTTAATCACTGAAGGAGAGGTCAATTTTTATTGATAAGGATTCATCCGTATTCAGAGCTACGACTCATTTACTATTGAATTAGTGTTCGACGAATAGTAGGATTTTATTCGAAGTGATTTGACGTGTGTTAATAATTTCGTGATCGATCTGAATTTTATAGTAAGAAAACATTGATTAAAAGAATAATCATTTTTCACGGTCATCTTTAAGTTGATCTCTTTTTTTTTCTTTGAAATATTTTATCTACCTTTTGCAGCATGCTTCCAAACTTTGATGTCATACCACTTAGTTGGCTCATGATCTGTCTCAACTCTCAACTAACCTCATCATTCTGTTCCATGCAACATGAGGGACAACAAAAGAATTAGGGTCTCCAAACTAATAATGTTGACATAGAAACTGAGGTCATAACATGCACCAAGTCTTCTCTTATATAATTATAAAGTCATAAAGATAACAACTAGCCAGATCCACAAGCAAATGCTCCTCCTTAACATTGCACCAGGTAGCAACACATTAGCATACTATACTTAATTATCAAGCAGTGCTTGCGTTGCGTATCTCTCGCTCACTCACTGTACATCTATCCTAGTAGAGTTAATATATATTATTACTTGCGTAGTGCATACTTGCCTATACTTAATCTATATAATAATAAGCTAATAACAGAGTAGTTAATTATAAGATAACCTTAATTAATTAGGACACACGTATGGTGCAACTGGGTGCATATGTACGTCTCATCAGCAGTAGCCCACGCAGTACTTGGTGCAGTCGATAGTGCATCCCCCGCCGCCGCCTCCGTAGCCGTAGCCATTCCCAGAGTGGCTGTACGTGGTGAAGCATTCGTCCGGGCAAGTCACCCGCTTCTTGTAGCATGGGCCGTGCTCGGAGCAGACCACCGACGGCGGCACCACGCCGCCCATGGTATAGCCACCCTCGGGACCTCCGTAGCTCGCTCCCCAGCCTCCACCAGCTCCGACGCCGCCGAACTCAGGAAAACCTGGGAAGTTGAAGCCGCCACCGCCGTTGCCGCCGAAACCGGGGAAGTTGAAGCCGACACCGGGACCCGGTTGAAACCCCTGGAAGCCAGGGCCGAAGCCGGGACCGAAACCGGGGCCAAAGCCGCCAGGATTCTTAGATGAAGCGAAGTTATCGAACTCGCCCTCGAGGTTGCGTGCGGCGATGGCGGAGGAGATGGAGCCCGCCGCCACGAGCATCGTGGCCGCTAGGAACGTCAAGTACGTCTTCTTCATGGCCTTCTACGTATCTTTTTATATGTTTCCTTTGCTTTCTTTGGATACTGGATGCGGGTGGCAGAGAGGAGTCGGTATTTAAGGAGTTGCCCTGATAAGAGTAATACTCCTTGTAGCAGCAATGAGCGAGTGGCAAGAGAGATGAATAAACATACAGAGAACTTAGAAGGAAGAGAGAGAGAGAGAGAGAGAGAGAGAGAGAGAGAGAGAGAGAGAGAGAGAGAGAGAGAGAGAGAGAGAGAGAGAGAGGGATTAAAGAAAAGGGGAGATGCATATGACGCAGAAGTGGGTCGGTGTTCAATGAAGCTGTGGCACAAATTGGCGTTTGGATAGCTACTTTTAAGTGACGGTCACTGTTACCTGCCAAAATTAATTTATTTCCAACTCTCACAATTGATGGGCATTGTAATCGAATAAACAAAGGCGATTGATGGACACCACGCAATAATTAATAATTATATAAGCTTTTACATTCATATATATATATATATATATATCATTTCTCTCCAATATTTACATTGGTAATAATAACTTAATTCCTTGATAATCCTAAAAATGTATTGCAATTATAAACCATGAATATATTTATTGTTTTTTATCTTAAAGATTATACACATTATTAACCTTTCATAAACAATAATTTATTATAACATGACATTATTTTTCGTGCATCATCAATGACCTTTTGGATTACAAACAACGGGAAATAACCAGAAAAAATATATATTGCACGTATATTCAACAAATCAAACTAATAGAAAAAGGGGGATGATACACTCCTTAATTCGTAAATCCTTATTTTTTTTAATTTATTTTTCTTTTTTAATTAAGCATTGGGTCTCCCTTTGTAAAAAAAATTTGTAAGTTGTAACTATGCATGCATGCAATGCAATGCATGCAGTGCATGACAGCCCTCTGGATGCAAGTTATGACAGCACAAATTTTTAATGGGCTAAACAGTAGTTACCATACATATTTGCAATCGTCAATTTGTCATCGATCGATCGATGAACTTGTTGCCGGCCGGTTATATATGTTGTGTATGGATCGAGGAGCAGCAGGCAAGCAGCTGGCAGGCGGTGGAGACTTAACAGCATTCTGTTCAACACACTATGAAGACAACCTCTGTGCGACAGCACTGCATCCACTTCCTACCTTGTTCTTTCTCTTAACAGCTGGTCAATTTTATGCATTTACCTCCATTTGCATCGATTCATCTGCATGAGCATGAATAATGCATGCTGTGTGTGCAGAACACTCATCACCTTCGCCTACTTCTATGCCTTTTCGCTTCAAACCAAAGATTCTTTTGGCCATCAGAAAACACTTTGTATCGAGTAGTTACTTTTTTATTATCAAACAAATAAGTTGGAGAAACATTTTTTTTTCTAAAAAGAAAACACCTTGTACTGAATAAGCACAGCCTCAACATTCTTTAGTGTGCTAACTACAAAGTATATTGTAACGTCGATAGTGATAAATGACACCTACTTTTGGGTTGACAATAGGAGTTGGACCACTGCACAAATCAACAAGAATGCAGATAATAACTTGACTTATTTTTTTTCCGGATTCTTTTTCTCTCCTTTCACATAATGTTTGAATTTACATTAAGTTCCAGCTATATTCACAAATGATGACTGCAATTATAACTTGGATTTGATCCTTTTACTTTCCCTTTCAGACTTTGTCACAGAAAACTTCCAGCAGATAAGGATCCTAATCTTTCCAGATCTGCCTTTAGTTGTCAGTTTCTTTTCCTCTATTCTCTTCATATGTCATCTACTACCAGTCTACCAAGGTAGCAACATGCATCTTCGTACGTTTACAAATAGCCTGCATGCAATATTCGCAAGTATAAAGTCCTCCCTGATTAATAACCCTGAGATTTCTTGAGAGGGGGACATGTCATTATGACGACTACCTGTCCATACAATGATTTTGATGTCAAATATATATATGCGTTACAAATAAATATTCCCTTCCCTAGCTCTTATCTTTATATGGGGTAAAAATTAACCCAACATAGTCATTTATTATTCTATTTAAGTCAAGATATGGCACATTAATTCTATGTCTGCTGAATTTTTAAAACAAGGCACAGTTCAGTAAACATATAAACACCTATACATGATCATGAACCAGAGGAGACACATAATGGTTCTGTGCACAGAAGATTGTTGTTCAATCGCATTAGTTGACTAAATAGGAGGGATTTGTTTAACATAAAAACAATCCACCAAGGTGCTTCTAAAAGTTTCTGCATAAGTGGGGGAGAAAATCCAGAGAATATAATTAAGTTGCATATGATGTTGACAGGACTGCTGGTCGGAAAGATATTTTCCATTTCCTTCTTTTTACAAAACATTTTGGCTATTCTGGATCCAAAAATACAACTAAATGTTTGTAATATAAAAATGATTCTTTCTCAAGACTCCGACTTCAGAATTTTGATTGGAATAAGATGAGATCAATCCTGAAATGCAGATATCAAAATATCTAGCTGCAACTTGCCACTTATTCCTAATCGCATGGTACAGGGTGATATCTTTGATCTAGACATTCAAAATTTTCAAGATTTACAAAAGTTTCAAAATCATGCAGAAAGGTGCATCAAGAGTAGAGCACCTATCAGTGGGCCTCCAGCAAGCACTGAACCACTTGAAAACAAGCCCCTATTCTGTCTCCCACAATGTTAAAGATGATGGATAAAAAAGGATGCATCAGGCTGAGGAATATCAGAAATAGAAGTGCGAGAAAATGAATCAGATTGAGAAAGAGGAAATCAGATCCATTGCTCCCATGGGTGGTGCTGGTGCTGCTAGTTTAGCAGCTTGGTCTCATCTGTAGTACATTATCTGTTATGATGTTTTCTCCAGGTTCACAACTCAGAAGCCATGAATGAAAAAAAAAAGGAACAAACATGTGCTCCTGCCACTTGATATTTGTCACTGATAGGGGTGTTCACCGGGTCGGGTCGACCCGGTGAACCCGACAATCCGACCCGACCCGACCTAGTTTGGGTCGGGTCGGATCTTGGTCGGGTCGGACCCGACCCGACCCGAACCCAACCCGATGAGGGTTCGGGTCGGGTACGGGTTGGAAAATCCCAACCCGAGTCGACCCGACCCGACCCGATGACCCGGCCTTTATTATTATTTTTTTAATTTTTTTTACTTTTTTTACTTATTTTTAATCCTATAGTTGATTTAAAATAGTAAAAATATTAAAATAAAATATTTTAATTATGAAAATAATGCTCAAATATTCAAAAAAGTATATTTTATATTTTATAATAATTATTAATTATTTTTTGTATTAAAATAAATATAAAAAAGTAAGACAAAAAAATTTAAAAAAAAGAAAAAAGAGTGGTCGGGTGATCCGACCACCCGACCCGACCCAACCCGACCCGAACCGGGTCGGGTTGGGTCGGATTTTCTGCCCCTAAGGGGCTTGACCCGACCCAACCCGACCCGACCAAATTTGGTTGGATCGAGTCGGATTTGTTCACGGGTCGGGTCCAACCCGACCCGTCTATCTCCCACTCTTTCATGCGATGTAAGTAACTGGATGCTACGAATGTCCATAGACTCATAATCCATTAACTTGGTGATACACTAATCAAGCAAAATAATATCCTTAAAACTGAAGTTACAATTTTATCTTTTTTTTATATATTTAAGGGATTTTCTGTATTATGAGGAAAAAAAATGATAAACAAATGATGACTAAACGTTTTGATAAATCTCAATGCATGTAGTTGCATGTGAGACGTCAAAAAGATAAATCTCTCGGATAGTAATAAATTTTGAGTTTGAAACTTGTGGCATCTAATTTAATCAAAGAGTTTATTCAACTAATAAACAATTATTTATATTTAATCTCGAGTTCGATGCTTTGTTTGTGTAAATCTTTTTTTTTTTTTGTTAAAGATATACACGTCATAGCCAAGCGCACCATTTGTACCTAATCAAATAAAAGCAACGCTACAATGCCAGTTAACAAGTAAAAGCCAGCACCGAGGAACTAATTGTTCTTTTTATCTTGGGTTTTAAGAGTTGTTTGGTGTATCATTCAAGTTAACATCCAAACAGGGGTCGGATCGAAGAAATATGATCCAACCAAAAATTATCGGATCGAGTTGAATGTGGTGGCAACATGCTGTTAAGTGGCGGTTCCGCTTATGAGGTCAAATCAATACATTCTAAGAAAAAATATTTGAATATCAATCTCATTGATCTCTTAAGTATCATATCAAATCCCATCAATCGAATCATTTTTTCTGAGAAATACGAGACATCTAAATCGTACAAATAAAGAGATCTATTCATTGATAAGAAAAAGAAAAAAGGTGTGGGGCGCTCGTACTGAGGGGGTCGAAGATCAAGAAGTTGCGAAAACTTCTAAATAGGTATCCTACATTCCACGGATAAATACTGTTTCAATAACAAAAACGAGAGCAAACATGTAATAGCGGATTCAGAATTATAACCAAGCATCCCCCATGGGTTCTATACCCGATTCATAACTAGAGAGCTTCACTAACAGGGTCTAAAACTCCGGAAATTACAAAAAGTATGGATCCAACTTGAGTTGGAATTTCTCAACATATTATCCGACCAAACCACACATCAGCTTGTGATCGAATTGGATCAAGTCATCGAGATGATGGGATCAATATGATGAACACTGATCGCGGGTTAGGTTCTAATGAGAATTGTTTCATAACCAAATTTGGACCAAAAAGGGGAAGAAATCTTTAATGTGCTAATAGCTTTCCAGGCAAAAAAAAATGCAGAGAGATGGATGAATTTGTTCAAAAATTAAATAGGTCATATTTAATAGAAACCAGATGCCAGTTTACTGGAGAGGTCGAAATATTATACAAGGTTCAAGGGCTTACAAAGATAAATACAAAAATAAAGATGAAATTTGAATCCAAAATATCTTGAGGTACGAGTGAATAAGTGTGCTACAGTACCACACCATGACCTCCTTCCCCTGAGAGATACAAATGTTTACATAAAATCAAGGAGCTGATGGACAACTACATGTTTTTCTTCGATATAAAATGGAACATAGAGAAAGAAAATGCTTACGGGATGGGAATCTGCATTGCATCCAGGCTGCAAAGATCCTAACAGGCGATGCATTTTATCCTACAAAATAACCCACGGCAAGCATTCACAACAAAAGCACAAGAGCAATAAGTAAAAACATACAGCTTGCAAATGAAAGGGAACAAGCAACAAGGGGTGTTCCTCTTTCCCCAGCATATGAATTGTATCACATACCTTGAGAAATTTTGGGCAAGAAAGAACTATATGGCATATGAACTACATCCCCCCTTCTTATCACGCTATTATTAGTCACAATTCACAATATGTGAAAGTTTTATCATACAACAAGTCTTTGCATGTCCTTCTCAAAAAAAAAAAAAAAAAAAACAAGTCTTTGCATGAAAAAGTTTAACATGTTTTCCATTTTGTCAGCTGCCGGTGCCAGCATCGCCCTCCTTGGATGCCTCTTCCTGAAGTTTCTTGGCCCAATACTCCTCAAGAGGAGGCCCAAAAATTGCTTTTCCAGAAATAACCCCAATCCTACATACATTACAAGTTATATGATTTATACAGATATACAAATATAGACTCCAAGAAACAGGAATGGAAGCATCAAGCAAGATTTACGTCAAGCATCCAAGGTTATTGCATCATTAACACCAAACTTGTAACCAGAAAAACCTAAACAATCATTAAGCACACAACTCAAGAGTGATAAGAAACATCAGTCAAGAATCAGATGATCTAACCATTCTGAAGGTAACCAGAGTGTAGCCCCAGTAATCAGTCTCCCATTTCAAGCACACATGAACAAATTGAAAAATACAAGAAAAGAGGGACAGTACAACTGCTGGCCAAGCATTGCAGCTGGTTCTGCTCTCATTATTTGGAGGTTTGAATCCTTCTACCCAGATGGTTTCCATCAGAAATGAAAGATGAGATTAGAATGTATCTCATATAAAAAAAACAGCAAAAACTTAATACACTCTCTTGGAAAAGAAAGTAGGTATTTCTTTTCCACATTCTTTGTTTCTTTTTCCACTCAGATGTCTACTTCTGCTCCCTTCTACACTTGTAAATTCTCCATAGTTTCAAGGTCTTAATACAAAGTGGATGATTATTCAACCTTTGCAGCCATCCTTACAGTTTTAAAACATATGGATATTATTTTTCAAATGTTCTTCACAAAACTTTAACTCCGCCTATGTTTTATAGCCGGTCCCAAGCCCGGATAAAGGAGGAAGGTTGTGGAGCATAAAACCCTGTCGAATCTCATGAACATGGATCAACGAATATATTTACTAATAGAGCGGAATGACGTCGTATGATCCATGTAGCCGACCCCACCTAGTGGGATAAGGCTTTGTTGTTGTTGTTCTTCACAAAACTTTATGCCCCAGTGTTGTCGTGCCGGATATTCATATCGAAGGCTTGCATCATTTTGATAACCGTGTGTGAATTGCTAAAACTTGGTTTCAGTTATTCTCACGTTTCACATAGGTGGCCCCACCGTACTATCCGAAATTAATTAAACTGCAGATTCTAATAGCTAGATTAATCAAGCTCATTTTAAGAATCCACGAAACTACACATGCAATTGTTTTGCAAGTCAAATTACATTGGGCCTTTAAACCCTAAATCATCAAACAGTGCCCCTAATAGCAAACGTCAAACAGCCAAAATTGGTATTCTGCAGTTTTCCAACTCTCCATAGTGAATCACAAAAAGGAAAAAGCAAGATTCAGTGAAGACATTGTGATTAAACCTAAACGCAGGAAAAGTTGAGTAACAATAGGATTCGAGAGCAAATTTCATAACAAATATGATGCACATAGAGTGAGGCCAAACTTTTTCAATGCATAGAGTGGCGCCAAACACAGTATTCGAATATCAATAAATATAATTTATCTCGATGCGCCTACAGAAGATGCCTGATATTTTCCTTTTTGGTGAGAACATAATATGATCACAGACCGCCAGCATCAGATCAGACTACTCGATCAATCAAAAGTTCCACTTTAGCTATCGAAAAAAACTGTTTCTTTTTACTAAAGATCAATTAACTTATTGACATATTTAGAACTACTGAACTGTTCGAATCAAGTTAAGATTTCTTGGAACTAAATTCCCACAAACCCTGAACCTACCCTGGACGGGAGTACTTCCCACCCAAAATGAACATGTCGGTCAAAAGAGAAAAGCAAACGATCACGATCTGACCAGATATTACTTACAACACCGCTCCGATCACCGCCGGCAGCGACAAAAACCCTCTACGGCGAAACATCCTCCTCGCCGCCGGCGCCGATCCCGAACCACAGACGAAAGAACAAATGCCGCGAACCAGTTAAAACCATTTGGGCTTTAAGAGGACGAGGGTCCTTAATAGTTAGTGGACCCTTTTTCTCCAACTATTCAAGCCTTTAAAAGCCCACTCCTCTCCATCAGCAGTGGCCGTACTCGTGTAGTGGTCGTATCGACCAAAACATGTTTCGGTCTATACTTCAAAGTTACGGAGGCCTTGGCCCATTTAAATTCAGGGCCTGCTTCACATTTTTATTTTAAATGAGGAGTCAGTAGTTGAATTGTAAAAGGGTACTTTGTTACTTTATTAAGGTTAAGCGATTAAGTCTAATTTATTTTAGGTAAAATATATTTTTGTATAATTTTAATTTTCAAGTAATATTTACAACGAGAGGATATATATATATATATATATATATATATATATAGAGAGAGAGAGAGAGAGACTAATACTAATACCAATACCACATATAGCCCCTTAAGTCCTTTTCTTAAGGTGATTATATAATTCAGGTATGAATCATTTTTAGTACAATTATTATTTTACCATCGTCATCTAAAATTCTTGTTAGAATTTCTGCACGAGAGAAATTATACATCGCAATAAAATTCAAAAAATTTAACCCGACGTGAAGTTCTATTAGATGGAAGAAATATAAGAAAATTACAAGACGGATTGAATTCTGTTTGGATCCCTAGGAAGTTTATATAGACACTTCCTTCTACACACGATAAGAATTATAAATCGATTGGAACCCTAAATTAATCTCTCAAAATAGGACACATATCTCATCAGAGCGTCTTTTATTTCAGAGTGTCTTGGGGTCAGACGAATTTCCAGTTGGTGTAAAATTCAATGCATTATTAACAATTCTTATTTAAGAAATCCTAAATTCATAACTTTTTTTTTCTCATTTTTTTTGTTGTATCTCATCATGTCTGAGAAAACAATACTGAACTTAATGATATATAGAAAACAATACTGCTTTAATATATATTCCCCTTTTTTACTTTGTTTCACGGTATATATTAAATCGTTCCTTCTTTATTTAATAGAATGTAGATAAGTATTTGATTTTATAGTGTGAAATTGAACCTCTTGATGAATTAAATTTATTTATTTATTCTAAAAAAGCAAACGTTTTTTTTTCTTCGGATATATGTCGCCCCTCTTAATCTTGGGTCACTCATGGTTCCATCCCTGATTATGACGAATTATTATATTATTTATTCACACAATTCATTAATGACATGGCAAGGCTATGTACGAGTGATTAATTTCAAAAAGAGCAGCAATTAATGCATTAATTAAGTTTGGTTTACGTGGATGAGCCACACCCCCGCATATATGCATGGCGAAGCCACCGACAGCAAAGCCAAATGATTCCGCATGCAAATCAAATCATCTACTAACTTCGACTTTTGGGAGTCTCGTCTGAATAGGGAAGTGCTCTTTCAACATTCGACTCCCCATTAGTCAAATACTAATGGACATTGAAAATTTTCTTTAGCGTCATCGTATAAAAACTCGCTATGGTGTCTTCATAATTTATCATTCGAAATTTATTAATGAAATACCACAAAAATAGCATGCAATAAATATATATAACCCATACTTTTCTTTATTTTTTTCATCATTTTCTATTGATAAATTAGAAGATTATTAATGATAAAAAATAATTTTATATCATAAGAAGTCATAAAAAATTATTACATTTATTACGAAGTCATAAAAAAATAATTATCATAAAAAATATCATAAGAAGTCGTAAAAAATAATTCATAAATTTTTAGAAATGTTTAATATAATTATCGTTGATAATTTAAATAATATTCTTGTTATCTTCCTTTAAATTATTAATGAAAAAATGAAAAGAAATAAAACGAAATATGTATAAAGTCATTTGATAGTGCATGGCATAAAAAAAAGGACGCTTATTAAATCTTATATATATTTATTTATTGACTGCCTTACAATCCAATAAAAAAAGACCCCCAAAAAATCGAATACATGGGACGCCTTCCATCAATCAAAGCAACGTACAAAACACATGTTGCTCACAAAGAGGAGAAATATGGGGGGAAAAAAAAGATATAAACGGAGGAGGGCCGCTTAAGTTGATAAACAGAAGAAGAAAAGTGGGTTCCTTTTCAACAAAACCCTCCACCGGAAAAAAAGAAAGAAAGCAAAAAGAAAGAACAGGCAGACACCAGAAACTCAGATATAAATTATCCTTTTAATCAATGACTAATCGCCGTGTTTAATTATGATGGTCCTGGGTGTAGATGTAGTCAGTGTGAGCAGCCAGAGTCCTCCTCATCAAGCATTCCTCCTTCCCAACTCCTTCGCACCCCTGATCCACTGATCTCTCATCACTATTCTCTGCAGGCATCTCCTTGTGCTTCATATCCTGCAAACCATGCCATTTTGATCAGAGCTTCCCATCTTTTCCTTTAAAAAGAACTGATGCAACATAAGTGGAACTAATTATATATTAGAAATCTCGGCAGACTTTTAAGACCGATCTCTCACAATAAATTTATTTCATATACACGCTTGACATGTATATAGAATATATATACCTCAACAGCAGGACTAGTCCCCTTCACTGGATCAGCTGGCTCGGTCCTTATTGCATCAGCGAAGGCTGCGAGGAGGAGCAGAGAAACTGCCAGAAAGATGATCTTTTGGGCCATAATTCTAAAGAACTCTCTGAGCTATAGAGGAGAGAGAGAGAGAGAGAGAGAGAGAGAGAGATCAGAGACAGAGAGGGAGGGAGGGAGGGAGGGAGGGAGGGAGAGCTAATTAGGTGAAAAGGTTTCCGGGAGTTATGTGTTGCTATGAGGGAGTTTAAATAAGTGGCAGATTGCTGACCTTTAAGCAATTTAATGCTTGTTGCAACTATTTTCAGCTTCCATCAATTTGTTAATTACCGGGACCAAATACGTATGATATAGGAAAACATTGTAATCTAATCTTTGACTTATAATTCAGTTATATGATGTCTTTAATTAGATAAAGCTCCGACTAATTAATTAATTAACCTACATAAGAACGACTTGGTATTTATTATGACTTTTTCTTTGTGAAATATACTATACTACTTATCGATTAAATAACTAGCTTTTAGCACTTAATAATATGTATAACATTAAAAATGAGAATGCCATTTGAAAGACCGTAAATGTAAATATCATTGATTTGCTAGTTCCACATTATATCAACTTTAATGAGAAATAAATGTAGTGCAAAATTTTCAACCCAAGGTAGCTAGGTACTCATATGTTGGGGCCCCATGTGTAATCTCTGTCTTCCAAGCACATACATTTCTCACAAGTGATCATTTGTCGAAACTATGTGTTGAAGTTTTAACTCGTGGATCTCCAATCACTAACTAAAATGCTCGAAGTTTACTCAATAATTTGTTGCCCTACTCTAATCAGCTAAGCAATCCATACTCCTATCCGGCCTCACCTGAAATTAAAGATGGGCCAAATATACATAAAAAAAGGTTAAATATATAAAGCACGTAGGGGTGTCGACCCGATGAATCTCACGATCCGATCTGACTTGTCAAGTACACTATGAAGTTTTCCTACCTGATAGTTTTTAATTCTTTATTGTTTTACCTTTTATTTTAATTTTAGCTATATATTTTATAAGTATTAGAATAAAATATGTAAGATATAAAATAATATTTAAATTATTAAGAAAAAGTATTTTTGTTTTTAAATAAATATTAAATAATGTAAATGGTAAGAATTTTTTTAAAAAAATGGTCGGGTGACCTGACCCAACTCGATCTAGTTTTTGAAAAAAAACTAATAAAAAGAAACTATTTGGACGAAAATTTGGTCATACAAAAACTCTCATTTCAAGTTGACATTGAATCCTCCTAGAGTCTCAATCCGGTGTTTACCCAATTATTTCATATCATAATATAAAAATGTGTTGTCAAATATAATTATTTTCTTATTATGTTATAAATATTGTGTTAAATATATACTATATACACTATAAGAAAGATGGAAATTACAGACGGTCGCGAACCGCCGAAAGTTTCGACGGTCACAATCGCCGATATTTGCGACGGTCGACGAAGCCATGAAAACTTCAGCGGTCACGCAAATTTCAACGGTTGCTACCGTCGAAACTTTCGACGGCCGTCGCGCGACCACCGAAACTTTCGGCTCTCAGAATCAACAGAAAAAAATTATAATATACAAAAAAATTAGCCGATCGCTGGCCGCCGATCTAAAGACCAGCGACCGGATTCGACCGCCAGGCGGCTGGATTCGACTGCCGACGCGGCCGGATCCGTCCTCCCGCGGCTGGATCCGACTGCTAGCACGATTGGATCCGACCGCGTTCGGATCCGGCAGCCCGCAGTTAGATCCGGCCGCCAGGCGGTAGATCCGGCTGCCCAATCCAACCGCCTGACGGTCCGGGCTGGAGAGAGAGAGACGTCGCCGGCCGTTGATGTTTGTCTGCTAGTCGGGAGAGGCTGGTCGGTAGTGAGAGGAAGAGAGAGAGGAGAGGGGAAAGAAATAAAGAGTGGGATTGGGGAAGATTTTATATATATATATATATATATATATGTGAAAAGATGAGAAAGCGGGAAAACGAAAAAAAGAGCAGGATAGTGAAATTTTAATAACCGATGGCTCTGACCGTCGAAAACTTAGAAAATATTAATAATATATATTATCATGATATATATGAATATGATATTAAATATTTTGAAAGTTACCGATGGTCGTGATCGTAAAAAATTATTTAATTATAAAAATAAAATACTATTTTTAGTTATATATAATATTTATTTTTTAGTTTACCGACGGTTTGAATTACCGCTAATTATTACCGACGGTCCTGACCGTCGAAAATTGTGCCGGTTCAAATTGTCACTAATTATATTAACAAAACACTCGTTACATTATATTACTTTTCATTTACCAACGGTCGGAACCGTCAAAAATTGCGACGGTCTAAACTGTCGCTAATTATATTATTAAAATACTCATTATATTATATTATTTTATTTTATATTTACCGACCGTCTGGACCGTCAGAAAATGCGACGAATAGATTTTCGTCAGAAATTTTGACGTTCTAAATCATCAAAAAATAAAATAATAATATGACAAATTACATAATTTATTTTTTGATTTCCGACGGTTGTGACCGTCAGAAATTCCGACGGATCGCTATCCATCGCAAATTGCGACGAATTTCTATCCGTCGGAAATGACCCGTCGGAAAATCTCAATTTTCTTGTAGTGATATGAATATTTTTTTACGATATGTAATAAGAACATGCCTTTAAAATAATTATAATAATATTTATTAATAAATATTAAATTTATAATATTTTATATAAAAGATAAATTATTATTAAACCATAACAAGCGTATAATCCCAATCAGAAACTCGATAGGTACCAATCCTAACTTGTAACGAGTCGTTTGGTTGAATAAAGCATAATGTTCCAATCATAATAAAATATAACGTAAAATAGGATTAAATTGATTAAACCTTATTTTTAAAAAAAATCCATAATCATAATTTTTAACCTACTATGAAAATATAAATATTCTTCTGAACACAAGAAGATTTATATTCTCTTATTTTCAACATTTTTCAACCATATTTTATTTTATAATTTAACCATCTATTTTATTATTATTATAACAAACATCAATTATTTATAATTAAATATTTTATTCATAAAATATTATATTTTCAAGTTATATTCTTTATGAACTAAACATAAGTGAGAATAAAAATATATTTACTTTTCAAGACTACTATATTATATTATTTTACTCGATTAAAAAATATCCAAGATTAAATTAAAATCGAGTTGAGTAGAGGTGAATCCGTTGAATTCTTACCAATATTTGGAGAAGCGGATTGGATCGACCAATCTGATCGGCTCAATTGTGAATCGAATGTCAGTCCGATCGTAATAACTCAATTTTGATGAAAAATCAGAATGAACAGATAGAATAAAAAAAATCGGATTGAACATGGAGTTTGAGTTCAACGCAGTTTTTTTTTATTTTTTGACTAAAAAAGAAGTAAATAAAAGAAAAATGAAAGTATTAAAATTGAATTTGAAAGTTGTTAATAGAATAAGGGAAATAAAAAAAATTAAGCAAGAGAGAATCCCAAATTAAAGGAGATTTAAAATTTAATAGGAGAAAAAAAGGAAACATAATAATTAGTATAGAAGGAAAAAATAAAAAGTAAAAATAAATAATAAGAAAGTTAATTCATTTGATAATACTAATAATAAGCTTGATTTTAAGTAAGCATTATTTTTAAAAGCATAATAGATATTTTGAGAAATAAAATCAGTCAACTCTAAATAAAAATAAATAATTTAGGTATATTGTAAAGTATAAAAATCTTGCTTTTGAAGATCGAAAAATGTTGAATGAGAAATTATAAAAATAATTGAAAATAATTATGGGAGGAGAATTAAAAATATACTAATAAAAATATTAAAATATATATAATATTGCATCACTAGTCTTATATAAATAATAAACATTAACACATATATATAATATTATTGCGTGAATAAACATTAATTTTTAAACATAAATATATAATATTTTCATATTAATTTATCAATATTAATGATTTGTTATTAATATTTATATATTATATTATGTTAATTATGATTTTTATATTGAAGATTATTATAAAAAATATTATTTTAATAAAATCTTATTCAATTTCGTTGAATCGATTGAACCAATCGGATCATGACCCAATTAACTTTCTGATTCAATTATGAAAACATTGATTCTTACCCCTACGAAGTAAGAAATGCCTCACTTCTTTCGAAATTTTGATACTTAATAGTTTTTTTAAAGTATATAATATGTAGACATATTTGGCTAGCTTATCCCCTTCTGATTTTTATAACATTTTTTTAATTGTTACATATAATCATAATACTATATTTATTTCCACTTAACTTGTACGCATGTGTGAATCATAAATTTATCTTGAAGTGAAATTTCCATCAAATCAAAGACCCCCATGACCACTAAATAGTTCCATCTGTTATGAACACAAACTCTATCATAAGGGTTATTTCTTCTAATCACTCCTAAACTATCATGAATTATCACATCTAATCCCAGATTATGAATTTTATTTTTTGGATACTTAAACTATCACAATTTTTTCAATTTGGTCCTTCCATCTAATTTTGTCGATTTCTCTGTAATTTTTTATTTTTCGTACTTGTGAAAAATTCATTATATCCCCGCTCTAAATTGAATTCTATTTTTACATAAAATAATATATAATAAAAAATAAAAAAAAAAGAAAAAACCACGTGGAGGGGGGGGGGGGGGGGGGGGGGCGGCGACTCCCCCCCCCCTCCCTTTCTCTTTTTCGGCGCTAGGAAAGAGAAGGGGGGGTCGCCGCCCCCTGCGTCATTGTCGACCAAGACGATGCACGCAGGGGGCAGCGACTCCCCCCCTCGTCGTCGTCGATGATGACGTGTCTCGAGGTTATTCTCGGACACTAGATCACGTGCGGTGACTAGGCGGATAGGCACCTAGCAAAGCCTGTTTTGAATGGCAGCGAAAGTTTTATGGTCGAAATGACTATGCCGAAAATCGCTCTTATAGACATTCAATCACGGACATGACTAGAATGTTGGACTACTTGTCATGAGATCGTGGCATTAGCGCGTTGCGGCACTAATGCAGGCGCTTGACGCTTAAAGTCCGAAGGAGCGACGAAGGGACCACGGGACGTCATGAAGGAACACCGATGTGGGTTGCCACCCCACGCTCAAAGTCATGACACTAGAATTAAAAAAAAAGCTTGCTTGTATTAACTATGATAAAACATAACATACAATTAGGCCTCGGAAGACACTAGTGAACTCCTCCAAATGTACCATAAGTATAAGAGTCTTATTACATATTGAAGATGCAAAAGACGTACCCTACGGGAACGTTACCTACTTGGCCATTCATAAGGATGACCTTATAAGATAAATGCCCTACGGGCGGATAACTTGGTACTCCAAAATATTACGCAGTGCGGGGCGGCTGCATGTATTCCATGGTTTCGGCGCTGAGCGGCCGAGAGCTATAAGTTAAGCGGCACTGGGGCCGCGAGGCTTTGCGCTTCGTGTCATGGGAAACGTCCCATGACATTCTCCCCCACCAAAGTCGGCGACGCCCCCGACGCCGTTGTCCGGGCTTTTTTAAGGTCCTCGCCTTCCGTCTTGACTTCGCTTGTCTTGTTCAATTATGCCTTCTTTGCCTTGACTTCTACTTCAACAGCATCACGCAGCGCCAGGAATGCCCGCTCTTTGGGGTCTCGCTGAGGACTCCTCCCTCAGGCATACTTCACTTACTGATCCTTCGTTCAATCCGGGGTCATCACTTGTGCATCGCCAGTGGAGTCCACCATGTGCGGTCTGACTTCATCAAGCAACTATCCGTCCATCAAGTTTATGTTGGATTCACTTCTCTTCGACTTGCGCAGCGTCAACTTGTGTGGTTTGGCTTCTTTGGGGTGAAACAACTCTTGTATGCCTTCGGGAATAGCTCAGTGAAAGAGTTGCTCTACGGTAGTGCAGAACACAATGAAGAGTCTCGTCATTCGACCTGCATGACTTGACTCAATGCTCTCATGTTTCAGGTGGTTGCGACATAAGGTCTTCCTTCCGTCAAATGCAAGGCACGGGACCATCTCACCCTCAATGATCATCTTGTAATTCCGACGATTTGAAATAGCACAAGCTCTTTGATGATCGCATTTGCAACTTGACTACTTGGGGTGCTTCGGGTCGCTACGATGAGCGACAAGAGTCTTCCCACGGATGCTTTGGGACGCTTCGAGTCTCTTTGTGGGCTCAACTCAATGCCTCTACGTTGCAAGTGGTTGCAACATAGAGTCTTCCATCCCTCCGTCGAATGAAGAGCACAGGACCACCTCATCCTTGGTGATCGCTTGATGTTTTGATGGTCTTGAGACAGGACAAGGTTCTTTGATATGGCGCTTCATGCCTTATCTGCTTCGTGTCGCAATGATGAGCGACAAGAGTCTCCCCATGTTCTCTTGTGGTTCAATTCACTGTCTCCGTGTTGCAAATGGCTGCAACGTGGAGACCTTCCTCCGTTGAATGCTGAGTGTGGGACCACCCTACCCTTGACGGTTCTTTGATATGTCCCTCTCTGCCTTGTCCACTTCGAGTCGCTGTAATGAGCGACAACGGGAGTCTTCCCACATGTGCCTGTGGTTCGACTCACTTCTCGTGCTTCGATGGGCTTTGCTTTATACTTCGTTGGGAGATCTCCTCCCTTGCGACTTGAACATCTCTTCTCCCCACCGTTACCCTTGTCCCAAGGGCTTAGGCAGCATGGCACTTGTCGTGGCACGAATGATTTGGTAGCGGCGGCTAGCGAGCGAAAGTTGGGCGATCCTATCGTTCCAACTCTCTCCTAGTCCAAAGCTTCTACCCCTCTGCTTGAAGAGCACCAACGTTGGGTCTTCATTTGCTTGAGAACACTGTAGGCGGAGCTCGGTAACACCCTTCACCTCCTCCTTCAACATGCCCATCTGGCTGATATTGAACAAAGTGATCTTGACCTCTAGTCGCGATTTGTCAGGGCGTGCATAATTGATGAACTGCCATCTACTTCTTCTCATATCCTGATGGGATCCATGTTTGTGTTTGCCACATTCCATCTTGTCGCGATGGCATCGTCATCATGAGTTCGCCACATCTTGCATGGTTCTTGGGATATGTCTTCTTCCGATCTTGGGACCTCCTTTGAAGCTTCGACAACACCTTCGGATATGGATGGAGAGATATCAATGTGCTCGTCCATGAGAGGATACACCTTTGATACTCGTTCATCCACACTTCGAATGAAGTAATGCCATTGTGCCTATCATCTTAGATTATGCACCTTTGACATACTTGTCCACCAGACGGCTTGGCCCTCGCGAAAGAGTAGACATTCCGGGCCTTCACTGATCCACGAGGATGCTCGTGAAGATGCTCCGCTTGGGTAAGCGGATTGTGGTTAGTGAACTCGTGGCATGAGCTCCCAACTTCACCTCCATCTTCATTCGAAGAGATGACATCGTCAGTGTGCTCTTCGAAACCTTGGAGATTCTGATCCTTGGAGGCCGCTTCGATTACTCAAGGCGATGTCCGAGAGGAAAGGGCACTCCTTCCTTCGGTTGGCGGCGGAACACTCGACAGCAGCATGTCGAGGTTTACCAAGTGCTCGACGCTCAGACCATTTGCCAAATTGGTCGTTGAGTTGAGGTATCGATTCGCGTTGGCATGTAGCAAGTTCATCCCAACCCTCAATGGTTGACATCGTGCCGCTTGTGGGACGACACTTGACGATGCAGGCAAGGCTGACAGCTTGTCTCTAAGTGTTTGCAATAATCAATGCTTTGCCCATTTACGAGAGTCATCTTGGTGCGGCAGGCGATGCTGGCGGTATGACAAGACGCTTGTGAATGATACTCCATAGCCGAAAGGATGATGTTCCTTAGTCGAAAGGGATCATGAACCTTGATGCTTAACCTTTGAGCCAACTTCTCCCGTGAAGCGATTGTGCACTTCACGCTGCATGATTGGGCATACGATGCGACGTCACGAAATATCGAGCAGCGTCAGATTATTGCAAGACCGACAGTCCTTGAATATGACATGGGTCCTCCAAGTTAAACGACGTTTGTGTAAGCGGCATCTTGGTATGGGTAGCGCAAGACCATCATGCGGAGCATATGGCCACTCTTGATGCAGCGCGACACTTCAAGATTCCCTGACTGTACATCTAGGGTGGTTGATCTGCTCGAGTGAATGACGCATGACCATCCCGGTTAGGCGCGGCGATCATTCCGTCATCATAATGCATGATGGATGTTCCTTGACACGACACGGGTGTATGAGAAACTTGTTGTGGGGGACACGACTGGGCGTGCGGCGAGGAAGCTTGCCACGCATTCCTCGTTTGCATCCATGATCAAAGATCATGGTACTAGTCAATGTTATTAAAACCGGACCGGATCGGCCGGTCCAGCCGGTTTAACCACGAAATGGCAATGAATTCGGTTCGAGCCAACATTCAAAACCGGAAATGTGATTGGACCGGATTGGCCCGGGTCGAACCGCCGATAACCGGCGAACCGGACTAAACCCAGTTTAATATAAATTTTCATTTACTGGGCATTTCACTAAAGCGGAAGGGCACTTTGTGAAAAAAATTGCAAGATAACCTAATTTGTCTGTGCTCTGTAGTTGCATTTCGGCGGCCAAAACAAAAGAGTTTTTTTTGGCTTGGAATAGTGACCTTCCGGCACCGGCGCAGCGATCTTACAACACCGGCGCAGCGATCTTACGGCACCGGCGCAATAACCTTCCGGCACCTACGCAACCTTCGTCATCTTCGTTCTCCGACGATAGCGACGTGTCTTCATCCCTAGTATGTGTCTCGGCCACTGTTTGATTAGTGAACAACTTTCTATGTGCATGAATGATGAATCTGTGTATGGATGACCTTCTAAGAGCATGCGCGACTGTGATGGTTGTTTTCCCTAGGCATGGATTGTGAGTGCATCTGCAGTTCACTTCCCCTCACTTCCCCTCTTTCATGTTAACCCAGTCTGTGTTCGGCTGTTCGCTCGAGATTTTTTATTGTTGCATCAGAGGCTTTTTGTTTTCTTTTCTCATTGCGACGGAGACAAAGTCTAGTACAAGAAAAAATAGAAATCGGGAAAAGCTCAGGCCTGTTTTGTGTTTTCAGAAGTTTCGTTTGTCTAATGGCATGCAGGTAGGCCTGTTTTGTGATACTTAATCTCCTGTGCAAAAGGATGTGCCTTTCACGTCAAGTCAATCAACAACAATGCTAGATAAGGTGATGATAATGCACCAGAGGCATGAGATAATGAGATGTTTTCGACATAGTGGAGCCTGCAGGTGGCTCATCAACTTTATATATAGACTCTTGAGAAGAGTTCATTTTCTTCAATTTCAATATTTTTGGCATCGTGGAGCTTGCAAGTGGTTCCAAAAGACTTAACTGTAACTGTACTTCCAGGTTTCATACTAAAGTGCGAATGAACTAGAAATGGATGCATTTGTTGTTGGGTTTGATTCTATCATGATAGAAAGCCTGCTGCCTTGAGGTCCACCGATCTTCACAATATCTGTCAAAAGTGGATGAACTAGCTACATCTGTCAGGTTAGATTATCACGGCAATCCAAGTCATATCCAAACAAGTTCAAAATTAGTGAGTTGGTTGAGTTTTATCATTCATAACTTGATAGTCTGATATCTGACATGATTCATCCATTTTTTTTAGGGCCTCTAGCTTATTCATATTAATTTTAAAAATATCTAGCTTATTCACAATAAAAAAAACCATTTTATCATTTGCTTAATGCCTTAACAATGACTATTAATGTATTTATTTATTTGTTATTCCTTAATTTCTTTATTTACTCTGACATTTTGCTTGGCATCTGCATGTCTCATATTAGTAGATTACTAATTAAGTAATTTTCCATATTATGTAATTTTTATTCCCTTTAGCCTTTCAATATAGTGCAGTAGCAATTATTAATTATTAATTAAGTAATTTTTCATATTATTTTGTTAGTCAAATGTTAGCTAGTTCATTAATTAGAAAACTAAATATAGGATGAAGGAGAAGTAATAGAAAAAATTAAAACAACATGCCCATGTTGTACGCTTATATTTGTGCTGCTGTCGTGAGAAGATTGAAATTAATATCAACATTTTAATTATTTATTCAGAAAGCAATGCATTACATTTCCTCACTTCTTGCAATTATAAAAGAGGCTCACTTCAATAATTCATTTTTTTGTTATTTTTAGTTTCCTTTTATGGATTAGTTAATTTAATTATTTTGCTATTGCAAAAAAAGTATGACTTCTCAAGAATCACATTCAACGCAAGATTCTACAACTCCTATACTGGATCATTCAGTTAGGCAGAAAAGGGATGTAGCATAGAAATATGTTAGTGAGGCAGCAAATGCAAAGGAAAGAAAGATATTGCTATGTTGTTTTTGTCAAAAGCAAGTTGCGGGTGGAGGCATTAATAGAATGAAACAACATTTAGCTTGGATAAAAGGGAATATTGATTCATGCAAAAAGGTTCCTGCTCAAGTTAAATTTGAGAATAAAAACACATTAGAAGCTATGTCACAGAAAAATAAGGATAGACAAGGGTTGATTGAAGACGTTGCTTCTAATGAAACCACCGAAGGTCCTGTTTCTCAATCTCATTCTAATGCTACAGGGAAAAGAAAGGTTTCTGAAATTGAATCATATTTTCAGGCTGGTGTAAGTGATCATTCGCAACCTAGTATCAAAGCATGCATGCAAAGTAAAGAAAAATGGAAGAACACTGATTTGTCAATTGCAAGGTGGTTTTATGATGCATGCATTCCTTTTAATGCTTGTAATTCATCCTATTTTCATGCTGCTATTGATAATATTGCTAGTGTGGGACATGGATATAAGTCTTCATCTTTTCATGCATTGCGTGTAAATTTATTGCATGATATTAAGATTCAAGTGAGGTTACTAATTGATTCCTTTAGAAATACTTGGAGTGAAACAGGCTGCACTATTATGAGAGATGGATGGACAGACCAAAGGCAAAGACCTTTAATTAATTTTTTAGTTTACTGTGCAAAGGAAATTTTTTTTATCAAGTCAGTTGATGCTTCTGATATTTGCACTAATGCTGAAAATTTGTGCAATCTTTTTAGTGAAATTGTTGAATGGTTGGTCCTCGAAATGTGGTTCAAATGTTTATAGACAACGGAGCAAATTACAAAGCTGCAGGTAGTAAACTTATGGAGAAATATTCTTTTATTTTTTTTTGTCACCTTGTGCTGCTCACTATGTTAATTTGATTTTGAAAGATGTTGGAGAGATGCTTACTATGGAAAGTTTAGTAGTCTTTGCTTCTAAAGTTACTATATTTGTATACAATTACAAGGTGACATTGAATTGGCTAAGAAAGAGAGAAGGTTAGCGTGAAATCATTCGTCCAGGTGCAACTCAATTTGCAACTACATTTATTGCTTTACATAGTTTGCATCAACATAAGGATGATTTACAAGCTTTGGTAATCAGTGCTGATTTCAAAAATTTTTTGAAAGAAAAGAAAGGTAAAGAAGTAAAGCAAATTGTATTGGATGAAAATTTTTGGAATAACTATTTGTTAATTGTCAAGGTGATGACTCCATTGATACGTTTGTTGAGGATTTGTGATATTGATGTCAAGCCATTTTTGGATTATGTTTATGAAGGAATGTACAGGGCACGCTAAGGAATTATGACAATATTCAAGAATAAGAAAAAATTGTACAAGCTCTATGTTGATATTATAGATAAGAGATGGGATCGTATGTTGCGTCAAGACCTTCATGCAATGGCATATTATCTTAATCCTACTATTCAATATGATCAATCATCCTTTTGCCAACAATTTGATGTGATGCGTGGTCTGCTAAATGTGATTCACAAGATAGATGGTGGATCTATGAACACATCAATATTGGATGAGATAAAAAATTTTCGAGAACGTGGATTAGAATTTTCTCGTCCTAAAGCTCTTGCATCTAGTAAAATTGCTCAACCAGGTAAATTTTAATCTTATTGCTCTTTTGTTAATGTGTATTCTTTTTAACTTCAAAGTTTGTGATTGTAACTTTTTTTTTCTTTTCATATGTAATGAAAGATGAATGGTGGCGAATATTCGGTTATGATGTTCCAAATTTGCAAAATCTAGCTATAAGAATACTTGGTAAAACTGCTTCTTCTTCGGGATGCGAACGAAATTGGAATGTATTCGAACGCATTCATACTAAAAAGAGAAATAGATTGGAGCATGAAAGGTGAAATGATCTTGTTTATGTTCATTACATTTCGAGGTTGAAAGAAAGGTAAGTGTTCTTTTTTAATATAGTTTTAGTTCTATGTTACATCACACATCAAAATAATTATGTTTTTATTCTTAGGATGGCGATGTTCAAAAAATCATATGATCCAATTGATATTGAATCAATAGACAAAATATAATTTTGGATTATGGAAAGAGAAGAAGAAGGGGAACTTGATAACATGATTCAAGAGGAAATTCCAAAGGACATTGAAGGGTCAAATGTTGAAGGTTTGTTTTAATTTATTATGTAATGTTGGTTTGATGTCATTATATTAATGTTCTAAACTTCTAATATTAATTTGGTGGAGGATTTTAAACTTGTGCTATTTTTATTTGTAGATCTTGAAGATTACATGTTGAATCCAATAGAATCTCAAGATGAAGATGAAAATGAAAATCATGATGATGAAGATGATTGAGATACTATGGACAAATGTTAAACTATCTTTTTTTTGAAGACTTTGATTAATTTTGAAACTTTGGTATGAAGATTAACTTTTGTTCAAATCTTCAAAGTTTATGTTGTTTGAAACTTTCTTGATGCAAGAGTATTTGAAATTAATTTAAAAATTAATATATGAATGTTTGGATGTTTGAAACTTTCTTCATGCATATATGGGTGTTTGAAAATAATTTAATAATCAATATATCATTGTTTCAAACTTACTTTGTAAATACTTAGAATTTATTATCAATTATGAGTGTATTTAGAGTGATATTTATTGATGAGTGAATATATTGTTGTATTATAAATCATAATTAATGAATATGTTGATATGTTATTTATTTATTATTTATAATAAATAATATTATTTTATTAAAAATCCGGTTCAATCCGGTTGAACTCGATTGAACCGATCTAACTATGTCCCACTTGACACGGTTCATTGACCGGTCCGGTTATAATAGCATTGGTACCAGTGAACTTGGGCATCGCAGAGTTTTTGAGCGGAAGCATTTTTCCTACGACAGGACACATCGCGACGACACAAGCGAGTCATCGTCGCTGGGTAATCCGAGCAGGATGAACTGCTCTGATACCACTTGTCACGGGGTCATTCTCGGACACTAGATCACGTACTGCGACTAGGCGGATAGACACCTAGCCAAGCTTATTTTGAATAACAGTAGAAGTTTTATGATCGAGATGATTATGCTGAGAGTCGCTCTTATAGACATTTAATCACGGACATGACTAGAGTATTGAACTACTTGTCATGAGACCGTGACATTAGCGCGTTGCGGCACTAATGCAGGCGCTTGGGCGCTTAAAGTCCGAAGGGACGACGAATGGACCACGAGACGCCACGAAGGGACACCGATGTGGATTACCACTCTACGCTCAAGGTCATGACACTAGAATTAATGGAAAGCTTGCTTGCATTAACTATGATAAAACATAACATACAATTGGGCCTCGGAAGGCGTTAGTGAACTTCTCCCAATGTATCATAGGTATATGAGTTTTATTACATATTGAAGATGCAAAAGACGTACCCTACGGGAACGTCTTCATAAGGATGGCCTATTGGCCTTACAAGATAAATGCCCTATGGACAAATAACTTAGTACTTCGTAATATTACGCAGTGCGGGGCGGCTGCATGTGTTTCATGATTTCGGCCTGAACGGTCGAGAGCTATAAGTTGAGTGACACTGAGGCCGCGAGGCTTTGCGCTTCATGTCATGGAAAACGCCCCGTGATAGACACAGGGGGGCCGCGACCCCCCCTTCTCTTTCCTGGCGCCGTCCCCTACGAGCCCCTCTTCACGTGGTTTTTTCTTTTTTAATTATTTTTATATTTATTATATATATTATTTTATGTCAAAATAGAATTCAATTTAGAGCGGAGGTATAATGGACTTTTTACAAATGCGAAAAATAAAAAATAACAGAGAAGTTGACAGAATTAAACGAAAGGACCAAACTGAAAAAATCGTGATAGTTTAGGTACCCAAAAAATAAAGTCCGTAGTATGATGTTAGATGCGATAATTCGCAATAGTTTAGGAATAATTAGAGGAAATAACCCTAAAAAGATAAGAACAATAGTTGCATGTTTATTCCAGAGATAAATAATTAGATGAAAAGGTTTGTGGTAGTTATGTGGGATTGTCAGGGGGTTTAAATAAGTGATAGATGTTGATCTTTAAGCAAAATTTAATGCTGTTCTAACTATTTGGGTCTTCCATCAATTGTTTGGCATTATATATCAATAAATAAATGATTGTGAGAAAACATGCGGCGTAGAATCAATGGAGATTTGGTTTGTGACAAAAGATAACATTATGTTGTACGTGTTTCTTTTTTCTTTCTACATGATGCATAGTAAATTATTTACTTTATATGTTTAATGATTTGTGTTCTTTCATCCTATTAATTTAAACGGTTAACTAATCTTGTTACTTATATTTTATGACGAAATACGAAGTCTCTATATGGTCCCCTAATATAAAATAGAGGAATATTAAGATGAGAATATGAGACTAGGTGCATATAATATGAGACTAGGTGCATATAATTTGTATATGTGCATCTTAATTATTCGGCGAGTGTTTTGTTTATGAGATCGATGTCATTCAAATGTCTGAAAGTAAGTGCTGCATACAACTAGTGGAGTCGCACTTTTAAAAAATAAAATACTTGAAGAAAGTTAATTGAATTGATTTTGTGATAATGGGGGTTTGAGCTTAATTTCTAGAATATAATAACAAGTAATAAAAGTCAAAGGGTTGCGCGAGTCAACGATTGTTTCCGGACCATTTAGAAGTTAAAACTTAAAACGACGAGGAACACGGATATGTCTAATCGAATCATTGATATAAGGAAGAATATCTAAAGTTAGTAGTTTGTATGTTGTGCGAAAAAAAAATATTAGCATGTCTCCTTTCTATAACATAAAATACGAAGGTTATATAATTATTCATATACTCTTCCTAATCCTTTTTTTTTCTGAAATCCTAATGTCGTATATATATTCTATAATCTGTTTATACAGTAGCAAAAAGTTGGTTAGTGAAGTTAAAATATAAAATAATCTTAAAAAGTTTGAAACGAGAATAATTAATTATCCCCCAAAGAAATTATAATTTTTATTGATACCTTTTTTTTATAACAAGTTAAAGAAATTATCGATTAAATACCTCCTCCTGGCCTACGGCATATATCTTGTATTCGGACTTTTTTTTGGTAGTCAATCGTCGATATCTGAGAAGCGGTGCCGACTGTTCAACTCACGCGACGCTACTGAGCACACTCGTCACATGTTCTATTCGGACTCTATGAATGCCTTCACACGCACGGCAATGGCAAGCCTGCGACAGAAGGCTGATGTTTATTTGCACCTTCGAGATTGATCATAGGCCTGAGCAAAACCTTAGATGTTTATTTGAAGAAATATCCATCAAATTAATAAATAATTAGAATTAGTAGTATAATTATAATTTTATTATTGTTATAACCGTATCGGGTCACAGGTTAGATTTTCATACGTTCGACCTAGTCCTGATCCGGATTCATTAGATTTTTATTTTTGTGACTCGGTCTCGATTCGATTTATAATCGGGTCGAGAATATTTTTCAGATAACAAGGTTGCGGGACGGTTCCGACCCGTGCTCTGCCCTAGTTGATCATATCATACATGAAGTATTAAGTGAAACCAACGAGTCCCAATTAATGGGTATTATATTCCTACATAAACATTTACATTAATTCACGGCTACGATGCTGCTTAAAGATAAAATAAATTTAGATGTTGCCAAAATAAATTGTTTGTCACTTAAAATAGTCCAGCTCGTAATTATGTGTGTACGTTGAGATAATAAATATTGACGACGGCATATGAATTTTATCGTGTGTAAATATAAAAAAATGGTAAGTTGCCCATGACTAATGAGTTACAGGAAATATAAGATCGAAATGGATTGGCAGTGGTGCATTCAGTTGACATTTATTATGTTAACGGCGACTGAACTGTGCTGTACATATCAAATCGTCTACCAATAATCTGGTGAGGTTGGACGCAGCGAAAATGTAGTCCATGATGGTTGTGAAACAATAGTTATCAACACGCAGAATTATTTAGACAATAATAGTTATAAATCTGAATATATTTAAATTGAAAAATAAAGCACTAAGCAATCTTTTCCGTATCGTTTAAGCAATGCTTTATGTTCAAATACGTGACGCGAAATAATCTAATCAAATTAATTAAGTTCGATAAAATGAAATTGATAAGTAATTTGTTTTCATTTAAATAATTTCAGGAATTTACTTTTTATGTGCATAAGCTATTTATATTAGAAGTGATAATCAAATTTGTTAGTAAGATACGTACGCTTTGGAAAGGTGACAACGTTGACAATACATACACGACGCTCAAAGATGGAAGGAGTTCATCCAATCATAAGGGGAGACGGCGGTGCGTTCACGTGGTCGGGGGCGCATACATCACGTGGTTTATGGGTCCCGTTGTTTCACTAGATTCATCATTAATCAATTGATGATCTCGTGTATGACATTTGGGAAAAGAAAAGGTCGAATCAGCACCATTTTCTTAAACAAATGGCTCAAAATATTCGGGTTCTTTTATAATTTAATTTTTTATTTCAATATTTCCTATTGTTGAACCAACTTTTCATTTTTCAAAAGGAAAAAAAAAGTTAAGTTTACTAGGAATATAAGATGTTTTTCCAATATCACCACATGTAAATTATGCGACAGGATTGCCCTGGAGAGAAATGAGAACTAACTCGAAGCAAAATATTTAAGGATGTTGTAGTTAATTAATATTATTAATGGCGATGGTGTGAGGTGTGAACACAAGGACGCGGGTTGGGTTGTGACTTGTGAGCCCTAAGTTTTGTGGCATTAATTTCTCCATAAAAGGTGACTTGGATCAATTAATTCATGCACCTAATTAGATATCTTTTGGGGGATTTATGATGGATTATTCTTCAGCATTCACTTCTCAGCACCATAAATGAAATAGTGCACTAAAATTTGATCAATGCTATTAAAACTTAAATCCGACTGATTGGTCCAGTCCGACTAAACATGAGTCGATACTAAATTGATTTTAATCTTCATTTGCATTGTGTATTAATTTGGACTGGAATGAATTGGAAAAAAAATCAATGAGTCAGGTTAGTTTCAAAATTAAAAAAATTGAGAAAAGCTGAACAAAATATTAAATGAAATAGAGAATAAAAGGGAAAGAATGAAGTTAAAAAAGCAAATAATAGAGAGAAGAAAATAATTAAGGTAAGAAGGGTTACTAATTAAAGAAGCGACAAGTAGAGACTAAATATTCACGAGAAGAAGAACAAAATGTAATAAGATATTTAGAAAGATAATAAAACAGCGAGAAGAGAGAAAATTAATAAAGATAAAAGGGAAGAAACTGTCGTAAAAAAATATAGAAAGGAGAAGAGAGGAAAATAATAAAGGTAGGCAGGGTAGAAAACAAATTGAGAAAGAATCAATCAGTGGGAAATGAATTGTAATAAATGGGATAACCAATAACATTAAACGATAATGAAAGATGTAAAGTAATTGGAGATATGTTCATGGATGAAGAAAGAAATAAAAGAAAGCGTGTTTTAAAATATTTTAAAACTTAATGTTGTTTGAAAGTAGTGCTTCTTGATAATGTGTGAACAGTCATTTATATTAAAATTTGGTTCTTATTTGATTTTATTCCATTGTTTTATAGGCTTAATCATATTATTTCAAAAACAAATTATAAATAATATTATTTAAACATCATGTCCGGCCATATATCGATCTAACTTATTGAAAACAACAACTTAGTTTACGCATTAGCTTATTCTTCAATCTGATTATAATAATAAGTTAATAATATTGGATCGATCAATTGATTGTGGCATTAATTAGTATAATAAATAAATAAATTTGGGATGTCACTTACTAATAGAGAAACATAATGTTCGTTCTCTTTTTATTCGTCAAATGAAATATTTATGAACAAAATGAAAGATGCCAAATGTAATTTTTATAATTTATTGAATAATTAAAATAGATGGAGGATAGATATCACTCCATTTTATCCTAACCAATAATCATGCCCTCAAACTATAAAGATAAAACATAAAATTTTATATTTTGTAAAATATTATTTAAATTCAAAGTTGACATCAATAAACATCGTCAATATCATACGTGAGATAGAACGCTCCAAAGTATGACACGTGTACCATAATTGAGATATTATTATAAGATTTAAAAGAATAGGACAAGATGACCATAATTTTAAAGTTATTCAACCTCAAATTATGAAATTTAAATAATTATATCCAATTGAAATTAAAAACGGAATAACAAATTCAAGACAATTATCGTGAAAAGAAATTGAACAACAAATGCACTACGCTGCCTTCAATTTTCAAATTTTGTTCAACCTTTGAAAAGTAATTGGAGAATAAAAAAGTAACCAAAGAGATAATGATACCGATGCCTTAAAAAACTATCTGTCACGCGATAAAGATCAATCTAATTTTGACTAACATTGACTGAGACGGCTCAATAAGCATGATACACAAGCATGGTTAATAAAGAAACATGCTAATTCACCTATTTAGTGGTGAATCAAAAGACTAGGTATTTGAGGAACATGCTAATTTAATTTTAATAAGGATCAGATTTTACATCACCTAATGTTTAAACCATAAAGATGCTAATAATAAATTGGATATAGAAAAGGGCATAATTCACCTACTATAAAGTACTACTGATTATATTAGATTAGTGTAATATATATAAGTGTTACAAAAATTGAAAATTTAATATAATGTCTCCAATCTCGGCTTGAATCAAACAAAATTGTTATACTAGCCATCACAGTATCAATTCAAATCCTAGCATCCTTTGGTATTCCGATTCTTGGAAAGTTTTGTAATGATTAATAAATGTTTCCTTTAAAAATAATTCATATCATCACAAGGGAAAGTGTAACGTCCCCAAAATCGCACCTCCTACCACGTAGGCGATCGGCTTGACTGCAGGGGCGCTACACTATCTACTGCTCTACTGACCTTGACCATTCAACAAAACGGCTTACGTGACACTAATAAAATAATAATAAACCTAATAGAAAATCTTAAATGCAGAAGAAGGATCAAAATGTCATAAAGAACCTTAATGCGGAAATCCATAGTGTCTCATATTATATAAAAATATACGGAAGTTCATGATGTCTTATAATATAGAAAATGTGCGAAAGGAAAACGTGATGTCTCTGAACGATAAAGATAAGTAAACAGATATGAAATAAAGAAGTTCGGAGCGGAATATTAGTCATGTGCAGCATTCTCCAAGCTCTACGCCCTCCATCACCCCATCAGTTGACATTCTCACATGCAAAATCCCAATGCAGGGGAATAGAATACCCATGAACGAGATCGCCCAGTACCATAGTAATAGACGTGAAATAAGGATTAGTGATGATAAGAAAATCAATGTATGAATTTTTAATCATATCAATACTCTGTTCTTTGCTTTACATTACTCTGCTTTACTTTACAGTACTTTGTTTTACATTACTCTGATGTACTATACAGTACTTTGCTTTACATTACTCTGTTGTACGTTGCTTTACTTTATATTGTCTTGCTTTTCAATACTCTGCTTTGCTTTACTTTACATTACTCTGTTGTGAGTTGTACTATGTCTTTTACATTATTAAATTATTCTTAGAGTTGGTTGTCCTATGCGAGCTCGACTTTATTAGGTTGGGATGCCAGATGTGCCTCTCTGATTCACTGATGCCAGTAAGCCCGTAAACGGGAAAGAGGGTGGGTGTTACAGCATCATCCCAGTTCGGAAGGTAGGGGGAAGAATTCCTACAATGTAGGAATAGTGATCGGTTACAAGACCTTGTAGGTTCACTGTCTCCTCAGCTAGCTACCTGTCCATCTGGCATAATACTTTAATCTTTAAAAGAAGAGGTGTGACCATAGCATCACCCTTCAATTCGAGATATCGGTGGGAGAACACCTGAAATCTCATGAATAGTGGGCATCTAAGCCAGTAGCTTCGCTGTCCCCTCAGCTAACTACCTATCCCCCCATTGCTTTAATTCTGAACTTTGCTTTAACTTTAGGGACGGCACATAGAAATCCCGCTTCTTTGTCTTTACTTTAATCATCTTTAGTTACTATGAAATCTATGGTTTAGGGTCCACTGAAAATCTATGTTTGTACAATAAGACTCAGCCAGTGTAGGTGAACTGGTCAGAGTCATAATTAAGATTAGGAGTGGATCAGTCCGATTAAGTTTTGATTATTGGATCTCTGTCGGACCGATCGATGGATAAGGAAGAATCCGCATGTATAATTACATAGACCGGTCGACCGTTTAATTAAATCGGTTGATCGGTCTTTGCGGTAAAACAGAGCCCTCGGATTTCTTCATGAATTTTGGCAGCCGTCCGGCTGTCGATTGACGTCGACATCAATATATAAAAAAATAGGAAATAACTTCAGGATTATAATGAATTAACTATGCGCATCAACGGATCCTTAATTCTTCGTCTATGGTATTAAAATGCTAAGGGTACATTTTTCGACGAAAATCGGATTCGTCGGATCACCGCTCGTCGTCCGTCGATCGCCAGACGTTCGCCGTCGTCTGAAAGGATTTGCTTCTGTCCTGCCGCTCGCGTACGTCGGTCGCCGAGTGAGAGGAAGAAGGAGAAGAAAGAAAAAGAAAGAGAGAGAACGAGAGAGTGGAGGAGAGGGGGTGCGAGAGAGTGTGGGAGAGGATGGCCCCCTCCCCCCACTTTTATACTCCCCCGGCCGACCTTTGGTCGGCCGTGAGAGATGAAACGAATGGTCATTTGACCGTTCGTTTCATCATCTTTTTTTTTATGTATACGAGGCGTCACATTATTACCCTCTAAAAAGAAAATTCGTCCTCGAATTTGGCTCAGAGTTAAGGCTTACCGAAAAGTTCAGAAAACTTCTCTCGCATTTCGGACTCTACTTCCCACGTTGCTTCTTTTCCTTGGTGATGCTTCCATGCTACCCTGACCAGTGCTACTCTCTTCTTCCCTTGTTGATGTTCTTGGTATTCCAGTATCTTTGTGGGTCGTTCCTCATACGTCAGATCCTCTTCGAGGTTTGGTTCCTCGATTTGGATCACGTTGGCGTAGTCGTGCTTGTACATTCGAAGCAGGGAGACGTGAAAAACGTTGTGTACTCTTGAGTAGGCTGGAGGCAGGGCTAATCTGCATGCTGAATCTCCAACCATGTCTAATATTTCAAACAGGCCCACATACCTTGGGGTCAATTTTCTCCGTTTGCTGAAACGCATCACTCCTTTGGTGGAGGAGACTTTGAGCAAAACTTGGTCACCTGCCTTGAACTTATGTTCTCGGCGCTTCTTATCTACGTAGACCTTCTGACGATTTTGAGTAGACTTCATTCTTTTCTTTATCAATTCTACTCTGTCCGTGTACTCATGTGTCTGCTTCTGTAGTTCTGCACTCAAGATCTTCCTTTCACCAACTTCGCCCCAACATGCTGGAGAGCGACACAGGCGACCATACAATGCTTCAAAGGGAGACATTTCTATGCTAGCATGGAAACTATTGTTGTAGGAAAACTCTATAAGAGGAAGGTGCTTGTCCCAACTACCGTGCCAATCCAGAGCGCATTCTCTCAACATATCCTCCAATGTCTGGATTGTTCTCTCTGATTGGCCGTCTGTCTGAGGATGAAAGGCGGTGCTGTACCGAAGCCTTGTTCCAAAGACATTTTGAAGACTCTTCCAGAACCTCGATGTGAATCTAGGATCTCTATCAGACACAATGGCTGATGGAATCCCGTGAAGCCTGACAATCTCTTGCATATATAAATCCATGAGGCTCTCAAGAGATTGTTTCACCTTAATGGGCAGAAAGTGAGCCGATTTAGTAAGTCGGTCCACTATAACGCAAATGGCATCATGTCCTTTCAGGGTCTGAGGTAAGCCCGTGATAAAATCCATTGATATCTCTTCCCACTTTCACTGTGGGATCCCCAGACTCTTCAAGGTTCCTTGTGGTTTCTGGTGTTCCACATTAACTTGTTGGCACACTATGTATTTGGAGACATACTCGGCTATCCCCTTCTTCATGTCTGGCCACCAGAAACTTCTCTGAACATTCTTGTACATCTTTGTACTCCCCGGGTGGATGGCAAACTCGGACTTGTGACATTCGTTTAGTACTTCTCTTCGGAGTTTAGGGTTGTTAGGTACTCACAAATGATCATGGTACCTTATGCCACCATCCGAAGAGACTTTGAAATTTGTTATTTCCATACTTATTTTTATCATCATACTTTGATACTCTACGTCTTCTACTTGAGTTTCTATGATCCTTCCTATCATATCCGGCACTATTCTCTGCATCATCATTAGTGATCCATCATGCTTCACTCTCGGCGTCCATTTGAATAGTTCTTCCATAAGCTCGAACCGTCGTAGACGCATATAGGGCAAGGATCCTTCCCATTTTCTGCTGAGCGCGTCAGCCACTGAGTTTGCCTTACCAGGTTGGTAATTGATGGTAAACTCGTAATCTTTTAGAAACTCTATCCAACGCCTTTGACGCGTATTCAGCTCCTTTTGTGTAAAAACGTATTTCAAACTTTTATGCTGCCGGGGCATTCGTCAACCCAAACGGCATCACCATGAATTCATAATGTCTGTATCTTGATCGGAAAGTCGTCTTTGAGATGTCTTCTTCTGCCACCCTTAACTGATGGTATCCATATCGATCTTTGGGAACACCCTTGCCTTGGACAGCTGATCAAATAGGTCATCGATGCGAGGTAGTGGATACTTGTTCTTTATTGTGACTTTGTTCAACATTTTGTAATCGATACAAAATCTCAATGATCCGTCATTCTTCTTGACAAAAAGGACGGGTGCACCCCACGGTGAGACACTGGGCCTGATGAAACCTTTGTCCAATAGCTCTTGAATTTGATCCTTCGGTTCTTTCATCTCTACTGAAGCCATGCGGTATGAGGCTTTAGAGATTGGTGCAGTTCCGGGTGTCACCTCGATACGAAAGTTTATCTCCCTTCTAGGCGATAGACCGCTAACATCCTCAGGGAAAACATCAGAAAATTCCCTCACAACTTCTATGTCCTGAAGAGTCTCCCTTGGTTCCTCTGTCTTAGTTATACTAGCCAGGTAACCTCTACATTCTTTTTGTAATAGTTTATGTATCTTCATAGCGGATACTATGATTTTTGGTTCCTTTTGTGCAATTCCCCTGACTATAACTTTATTTTTACTCTTTGTGTCTATGATTACTTTCTTTTGTTTGCACAGAATGAAAGCATCATGTGAGGTTAACTAATTCATGCCCAAGATTATATTATAATCTCTCATGGGAATAATGATGAGATTGGCAGGATGGTTCCTTTTCTCTATCTCTATAGGTACATTGGGGAGATGCTTTGTGGTGATGAGAGTGCCTTGTGGGGTCAATATATTCATCTTCTCTCTAAGTTTACTGCTCTTAACCCTAATGTTTTGGCACTCTTCTGATATAAAGGAATGTGAGGCACCAGAATCGAATAACACTTTGGTAGGTAAATCAACTATGAATAGCGTATCTCGAATGACGTCAGCGTCATTCTGGGGAGCATTCTCTTCTAGATTAAAGAGCCTTCCCTGTGCCAATTATTGTTGTCCACGCCTCGGACAACTTGCTGCCATATGACCCATTCCACCGCAGTAGTAACAGGCTCCAGACTTCATTCGGCATTTCCCAGCATGGGTCCTGCCACACGTGTTGCATAAAACTCGCTCTCCTTGTGCGGGTGGTGCCTGAGGGGTTCTTTGAGGCTGTTGTCACTGCTGTTGTGCTGGGCGTCTTTGCCCCTACTGAGGGGGTCGCTGCTGCTGTTGTTGTGGCTGCTGTTGCGCTGGAGGAGGAGCTTGTTGTGTAGGACGGTAAAGTTGTTGTTGTTGTTGTGGAGGGCGGTAGTTCTGTTGAGGGACAGAATACGGGTGGTACTGGTTATCCCGTCGTTGCTGTTGTCGGTTGTTCCCTCGGAACTGCTATTGATGCTGGGAGTTCTGCCCTACATTTTGCTCGGCCCTCCTCTTCCTCATGAGATCTTGATGGTCTCTTTCGGACAGAGTTGCCAGGCTGATTGCTTCGTCCAGGGTTTTACAATTTCCTGGCCTGGTTTAGGATCTCAGTGAGGTCTTAGTCCGTCTACAAAATGTTTCACCAGTTTCTCATCATCCAAAGCCGATTTGGAGTATTTCTTCAACCGGGTGAACTTAGTTACATATTGGTCTACGGTCATAGTCTCTTGCTCTAAGTGCAGAATTCTTTCTGTTTCAAATCTCTCTGGTGGGACGGAAGGTAACGCGTCTCAAATGTTTTGCGGAAGTCTCCCCATTCTACGGTTCTAACTCTCAAAAAATTGGTGGCTTTCTTTGCTTTCCACCATTCCTTGGTGTCCATCTGGAGAGTATCACCGGCGAATAGGACTTTCTTGTGTTCAGGGACGTCGAGGATGTCAAACTTCTCCTCTAAAGTCTCGATCCATTGCTCAGCAATGTCGATTCCTCCCTCCCCATTAAACGTCGGAGGCTTCGACTTCCAAAACTCTTATAAAGTACAAGGGATGGGGGCTCGGCGTCCCTGCTGTGGTGGCGAATTGGGCCTAGGTGGGATAGGCGGAGGAGGATTCGATGGAGGTGGAGGAATAAAATGGTTCTCCTCTTCGTTATACACTTCGTACTCGGTGGACGCTGATCATCTTCTCTGATCGACCATCTATAATAAGATCATGGCAAGATTTGAGAAGGGTGTATAACCAAGGATCTTTAATAGAAATTTTAGATATAAATTGGAGACCATGTTTTGCAAAAACCAAGTATTCATTTTTCATTAAACTTTTAAAAGGTAAACATATGTTTGAGGCTCACTAAGGCCTTCATATTGTGATACATCCAACACTAGTCACTACGTCTAGAATGATAGGGACACTCATCATCAGTGTGTCCCATGTAGCATAGATCACGGCACTCCTCTGGATAGCTCCCGTGGTGGTGTAGGGGCTTCTTCTTCGTCATCGGAGGATATATAAATCGGATTGTCTATATGTCTTCCCTCCATCTTCCAGTTTCCTCTTGGGATTACTTCTTCCCATGTCCTAATCGGTGGGGAGGATAAATCAGGATCATTACTCACAACGCTCTCCAAATCCGAATATGAATGCTCTGGTCTTTCTAGAGCAGGCTGTGGAGGGGTTGGGGGATCTAGTGGGCGTCTATAAATTCCAATTATATGATCTCCCCTACTTAAAATCACGCGACGTGGAGGCATCTATAACACAATAAACTCAATAGTATAAATATGATTCTCCTAAGAAATAGACTTATTACTTACTTGAGGAGTGGGGCCGCAGATGCTTGAGAAACTTGCACATGACTTTACTTTGAGCTGTGTAATGATAAGAACGATGAATGCTATGCATGAACCTATACTCTACTATGGTCAATGAGGGAGCCAAGAACTTAGGCTCTGATACTAAACTGTAACGCCATCAAAATCGCACCTCCTGCCACGTAGGCGGTCGGCTTGACTCCAGGGGCACTACACTATCTATTGCTCTACTGACCTTGACCATTCAACAAAATGGCTTACGTGGCACTAATAAAATAATAATAAACCTAATAGAAAACCTTAAATGCGAAAGAAGGATCAAAATTCCATGAAGAACCTTAATGCGGAAATTCATAGTGTCTCATATTGTATAAAAACATACGGAAGTTCATGATGTCTTGTAATATAGAAAATGTGCGAAATAAAAACGTGATGTCTCTGAACGATAAAGATAAGTAAACAAATGTGAAATAAAGAAGCTCGGAACAGAATATTAGTCATGTGCAGCATTCTTCAAGCTCTACATCCTCCATCACCCCATCAGTTGACATTCTCATCTGCAAAATCCCAATGCAGGGAAATAGAATACTCATGAGCGAGATCGCCCAGTACCATAGCAATAGACGTGAAATAAGGATTAGTGATGATAAGGAAATCAATGTATGAATCTTTAATCATATCAATACTCTGTTCTTTGCTTTACATTACTCTACTTTACTTTATAGTACTTTGTTTTACATTACTCTGATGTACTATACAATACTTTGCTTTACATTACTCTGTTGTACGTTGCTTTACTTTACATTGCCTTGCTTTTCAATACTCTGCTTTGCTTTACTTTACATTACTCTGTTGTGAGTTGTACTACGTCTTTTACATTACTAAATTATTCTCAGAGTTGGTTGTCCTATACGAGCTCGATTTTATTAGGTTGGAATGTCAGAAGTGTCTCTCTGATTCACTGATGCCAGTAAGCCCGTAAACGGGAAAGAGGGTGGGTGTTACAGCATCACCCCAATTCGGAAGGTAGAGGGAAGAATTCCTACAATTCAGGAATAGTGGTCGGTTACAAGACCTTGTAGGTTCGTTATCTCCTCAGCTAGCTACCTGTCCCTCTGGCATAATACTTTAATCTTTAAAGGAAGAGGTGTGACCATAGCATCACCCTTCAATTCGAGATATCGGTGGGAGAACACCTGAAATCTCAGGAATAGTGGGCATCTAAGTCAGTAGCTTCGCTGTCCCCTCAGCTAACTACCTATCCTCCCATTGCTTTAACTCTGAACTTTGCTTTAACTTTAGGGGCGGCACATAGCAATCCCGCTTCTTTGTCATTACTTTAATCATCTTTAGTTACTATGATTTAGGGTCCACTGGAAATCTATGTTTGTACAATAAGACTCAGCCAGTGTAGGTGAACTGGTCAGAGTCATAATTAAGACTAGGAGTGGATCGGTCCGATTAAGTTTTGATTATTGGATCTCTGTCGGACCGGTCGATGGATAAGGAAGAATCTGCATATATAATTACATAGACCGGTCGACCGTTTAATTAAATCGGTTGATCGGTCTTTGCGGTAAAACAGAGCCCCCGGATTTCTCCAAGAATTTCGGCAACCGTCCGGCCGTCGATTGACGCCGACATCAATATATAAAAAAAATAGAAAATAACTTCAGGATTATAATGAATTAACTATACACATCACAGGTCCTTAATTCTTCATCTATGGGATTAAAACGCTAAGGGTACATTTTTCGTCGAAAATCGGGTTCGTCGGATCACCGCTCGTCGTCCGTTGATCGCCGAATGTTCGCCGTCGCCTGAAAGAATTTGTCTCTGTCCTATCACTCGCGTATGTCTGTCGCCGAACGAGAGGGAGAAGAAGAAGAAAAAAAGAGAGAGAGAACGAGAGAGTGGGGGAGAGAACGAGACAGTGGGGGAGAGGGGGTGCGAGAGAGTGTGGGAGAGGATGGCCCCCTCCCCGCACTTTTATACTCCCCCGGCCAACCTTTGGTCGGCTGGGGGAGATGAAATGACCATTCGTTTCATCTCCTTTTTTTTTTCATGTATACGAGGCGTCACAGAAAGTGCATAAATAATAGAGCAGAAGGTTATTAAACAATCATCATAGAAACAATTACAGAGGAAGACAATTACATAAACCAAAGACTAGTCACCATAGCCTACGAGAGTAACAAGACAAACGCTAACAATCATAATTATCATATCATTAGCTCTCTTACCATTTACTAAACAGAACCATACCATGTTGCAGTGGACCAGTGAGGAGCACATTTAACTCAAGTAGGATCCCCAGCACACGTATTGCAGACAATCTCAAATTAACTTTACTACTTTCTGTAATCTCCAGGCTCACGCCTCCTCAACACTGAGAAAAAAAAAAGTCAAATTAATTCTTTGCAGACCAACGATGTCTGCAGGAATAGTAGCACAACGAAATTAGTAGTCCAATGAATAAATAAATAAGAATATGCGAGCCATTCAAGTTAGTCCAATGAAGTCATTAATATGGTGAGATAATTTATTTTATTTTTATTAGGGGGTAATTACAAAAAGGTAAACCCATCATTGCTCATGTTTTGGGGGATTGCAAGTGAATAATCCCCATAATTGCTCACGCTTTTAGGGAATGCAAAATAATGGGATTTCATTCTCCTTGTAGAGGTTACTCTTGATAATTAATTGGGTGCAACAATTGTCCCCTTTCTATCTCTTTTTTTTGTGGCCATCCCAGTATTCAGAACGGCGATCGGCCAACCTCATGGCATCAAGAGTGACGCATTGATCACAGATTGAAATCTCGACTCACTATCGAGCCCGACTAATCTAATTTCATTATGGATAGTATGTCTGACTTTTGTCAAGTGGAATTCCTAGTGAGAATTTATTGCATTTACAAAGGTTCGAACTTGTCGCTCCACTCCAACTTCCATCGGTCTCTTTTAATCTATTTTACTTTATTGTTTTTTAAATTTATTTTACTTTATTGTTTTTTCGCTGTGATTGTTATAGTTATAAATTAAGACGATTTTTTAGAAACCTTTTTCCCATACACTATTGTTGTCTATTTAATTCTTTGGTTTCCAGACTTGCAGTGGAGATCTAGCTGTAGAGCCCGGCCCGTTGAGCCCACAGCGTGTGGACTTCATCACCTTGACGAATCCACACCAATTATTGCTCACGCACGTGCTACGCCGCACGCGCGAGCTGGTTTAAGTCCATAGGCGACCCAGTAAAGAAGAAAAACGAGGAAAAG
This sequence comes from Pontederia crassipes, assembly GCA_030549335.1. Taxonomy (NCBI): domain Eukaryota; kingdom Viridiplantae; phylum Streptophyta; class Magnoliopsida; order Commelinales; family Pontederiaceae; genus Pontederia; species Pontederia crassipes. The sequence continues at coordinate 23,198,291 of CM060189.1, read as the reverse complement.
ATTAATTAGTTTCCCTTAAACTTTCTACCGTAACGTATTAATGTCCGTAATGACTTCATCACGTGTGTTTGTTTTTTGTTAATTATTTTGCCTGATTTGTCTCCTTTCTTCCAAGCTGCCCACACCTCTTCAACTATCTCAGCCACCCAAGATGCCATCGCCATTGCCATGGCCTTCACAAACAGCCTTCTTCTTCGTTTCCCTCGCCTCCGCACTTGGCCTCAAAATCCGCAATCGCCGCCATCATCATCAACTCCTCCATCCTCCTCAAATGCTTTTGGCCTGACAGCACCATGATCGCATGATAGTTACAATGATGTGAACTCTAGTCGCGATCACCGACTAGAATGAGGGCAACGAATATAAAAGAGAGGAGGTGGACTGGTGGGAGCATTGAACATAGTTTTTTCTTCATCCGAACGGGTTTCACTAAGATATTTTAATCTACACTATCTTGACTGTTGAATTAATGCGCCTTGAATTATAATGGTTGAGATTAAAAGAATTCAAGGTGACATCATATTTTTTGATCTCGTCCTAATTTTCCTCATATTATCAATTATGAAAAAATTCAAACATTTTCTCATAATTGATTGAGAAGGTGTATTCACAAACAATTATCATAGTCGCTTTATAACGTAGAATCTTATCTCATAACTAACTTATAATATATGCGTAACAAAAAAATGAAACGAGGGCAACTGTTACTCAAGAGGAGTTATCTTGTGTAACAGACGTCAGGGAAAACAAATCCCACTAAATTCGAAAACCCTAAAATCAGGGTCTCTTAACTTCCTATTAGTTTGATATTCCTATGTTAAAGAATTAAGGATGGTACGGTCTCCCGAGCTATTTCAAGATAAATTGATTAGTTGATTAAACATAAATATTTGATAGTTATGAATATTTTGTAATTTAAGATAAAGAGTCTTCTAATGATATAATTTCAAAATTAAATTTTGAATGTAGTTTAAAATTTTAATTTCTATATAAGTTATAATGAATTGACTCATTTTACTAAGAGCCTAAATATTAATTGGAGAGTTTAACAACTATAACACTCCAACTTTTGTCATCATATTTTATTTTAATCATCAAACTTTATTTTGTAACAAATCAATTATCAAATTTATAATAAATTGTTCCCTTAAATTCCAATAAAAAAAATTTCAAGTCAATTGGATGCTGATGTGACATAATGTGAGATAGACTTAAATAAATATTAACATTTTATTAAAAAATATTATATAATTATTCATTTTAAAATAAAAAAATTATAAAATAGTTAAATTGAAATAAAATAAAGCACATTTATTAAAATAATATATAAGTATTTATTTAGATTATTGTATAATATAATATAATTACCAAATATATATAACAACCTAAAACAATTTCTACAACACATTTTTATTTATGAAACAAAAAATCATAACTAACAAATCATATTGTTAATTTTAAAATAGAAAGACTAAAACTATAAAAAAAGGACAAAGGAAAATAAGAATGGATCACATTTACTTAACTTATTCATAACAAGCATTATATTATTTTCGATTCTCTAAATTCAAGCCTTCTTTTTATTCTGAATTTTAATTTCTTAATGAGTTTATGAACTCATGGTATGACACTATTATGGATTAACTAATGTAAAAGAACTAATATTGCAGTATTATATATAATAATTAAATGAGATAAGGAAAATTATTATTTATATCCGAAGAATAATATAAACATAAGTTAGGTATAAGTTTCTAGTAATAAAATTGAATCAATTTGTTTAGATGATCAAAGAAATATTAATAGATTAACGTCAAAATGATACAAAACTATTTTTATTATGAATAAGTTTAAATTATAAATAATTTTTATTATTACAAAAAATATAAAATTATTTAATATTATTATTTCAAAATCTAAAAATATCTAAACATAGTCTATAATTTTTCATAACAAAACAAAAATTATTTTGATTAGGTTACTTTTTCTATATCTAAGGTGCATTGTACAAGGCATATGTATGAAATTTAGTTTTATTCTTTTGTGTATCACTTAAGGTCTTATAGATTTATTTGGTCCAATTTGAATGTCATTGTTACTATATATTTTCTTAAACACATAAATGTGCATACTAAAATTAAGTTAATAAACACTATGTATTTTATCTATTTTAAAATGAAAAGTATGCACTTGATTATATCTTTGTGTTAAAATTGTTTTTGTCACCTATTTGAATCAGTTGTATAATAATAATGGACCCTCAAAGAAGACAAATATTCTAAGAAAGAGTTTGACTAAAAAATGATATGGGAGAAAACATATTATCATTTTATAATATATATTAGTTATTGTTTAGGTTAAAGTGACTTAATGACTTCTTCTTATTTTATATTTAATTATTTATTGTATCTTCAAGGTTTTATTTTATGTGTTAATTTTGAACAAAATAGTCATAAATGATCATGAAAAGAGATAATTAATTTATAATTGAAATAAAGATAAGAAATGTGCAATTATTTTATGTACTTACAAATATTATTATTTAGTAAACAAAAATATAAAATTACGATAAAAAATGATAAAGTTTTTACACCATCCGCGCATTAGGGCCATCAAACTAGTTTTAATCAACTTTTCATACATACTTATCCCACTGTGTGAACTTGCACCCATAGACTTGTTTATTTGGCCACTTGATATTCACTCTTTAGATAATTAATTTCAAGGTCACCTTAAAATATGAGTTCAAATTTGATGTTATCATCTCACCTTATTCCTTATCTTTTATACAATCAAATCTCCATCCAACGGTTCATGATTAATCTTTCAAATAATTTATCACAGTTAGATGAAAATCTGATGGTGAAAAGATAGTAAAGAAATAAGGAACACCTTCATTTTATCTTTAAAATATATATAACCGGGTTTGCCTCTCCCTTGGCCAACTTTTGTTTTTCTTTGTCATGGTGTATGCCTTTGAGCACATAATTATAATGTTGGGCCATTTGATAATCGGGTTGAGTTAAGAAATTTTATTTAGTAAAAAATCATTTATTAACACTACTAGAAAAACGTTGATTACCGACGGTCGGTAACGTAATTATTGACGGTTTTTTAGTCAGAATCGATCCGTCGGAAAAACGCTCTTCGCAAACGGATTTGCGACGGTTGAAAAAAATTCGTCAAAAATATCGACGATTCTGACCGTCGGAACAATCCCGGCGGTTCGAACCGTCGAAATTTTCCGACGGTTGCAACCGCCGAAAAGTCCCCGGCGGTTCGAACCGTCAAAATTTCCGACGGTTGCAACCGTCGGAAAAGGTCGACGGTCCGAACCATCGAAATTTCCGACGGTTGCAACCGCCGAAAAAGGCCGACGGTTCGAGCCATCGCAACTTTCAACTTTTCGACGATCGCAATTGTCGAAACTTTGGACGGGCGTCGCAATCGTCGATCTTTTGACGGTCGCAACCGTCGCAAATAATTTTTTAAATATAAAAAAAATTAGCGGCCGGATTGGGTCGCGGCCAGCTCCAGCCGCTGGGGCCGGATCCGAACGCCCGATGGCCGATCCGGCCGCCTGGAGGCCGGATCCGTCCGCCGGCCGACAGCGGCCTTTGGCCTGAGAGAGAGAGAGAGAGACGTCGGCGCGGAGCGGGAGAGAGAAAGAGAGAGAGAGACGCCGGCGCGGGAGAGGGCCGCCGGCGCAGGAGGGTCGCCGGCGTCCGGCGCGAGAGAGGGTGCTTGCAGCTGGGAGAGAGAGAGAGAGGAGAGGAGGGAGAGAGAGAGGAGTGGAGGGAGGAGGGAGAGAGAGAGGAGTGAGGTATATATATAAAGAGAAAAAGTGGAAAGAAAGCGGGAAAAGGAAAAAAAGTGGGATAACGAAATTTTAATTACTAATGGTTTCGACCGTCGAAAACGTAAGTATTAAATATTTTTTATAATTATCGACGGTTGTGACCGTCGAAAATATATTTAGTTATATATAATATTTATTTTTTATTTTACCGATGATTTGAACCGTCGGTAATCGTTATCGACGGTCAAAATCGTCGATAATTGCGACGGTTTGGACCGTCGCTAGTTATATTAATAAAATACTTTTTATATGATATTATTATACATTTATCGATGATTACGACCTTCGGAAATTGCGACGAATTTTGCGACGGATGGATATCCGTCGGAAATATCGACGTTCCTAATCGTCGAAAAATTAAATAATAATATAATAAATTATATAATTAACTTTTTTATTTTCGACGGTCGTGATCGTCAGAAAATCCGTCGGAAAAATTTAATAATAATATAAAAAAATACATAATTTAATTTTTTATTTCCGACGGTCGTAACCGTCGGAAATTACGACGGATGGATATCCGTCGGAAATATCGACGTTCCTAATCGTCAAAAAATTAAATAATAATATAAATTATTTCCGATGGTCATAACCGTCAAAAAATCTATCGAAAACGGAACCGTCGAAAAATCCGTCGCAAATTACGACGGATTTAGAACCGTCGGAAATTATCCGTCGGAAAATCGCGATTTTCTTATAGTGTAAATTATTGATAATCCGCATTACTTTTATATTATACATAAAATAATTTAATTAGAAATTGAAATATCATATTTAGTTATAAGAAAAGATATCAAACAATTCACATATCTTACTAAAAATACGAAAAGATATCAAACAATACACATATCTTACTAAAAATACATTTTCATTAAAACTATCAACTTTATATACTTCGTTCATTTGGAACTTATAAACTCAAACCATAAGTTTATAAAATGAATGTATTAGGTAAATATATGTATATTTTTTTTAAAGATGAAAAGTTCTGATGATAACATATTATAAGAATATAATATCCATAGTAATTATCAAATCATAATAAAGCATCACGGATATATCTTTCGTGATAGTGTCATTACTAATAATGTTATTATGTCTTTTATTTACATATATTCATAAGAGAAAATACGAAAATAAAATATAAATCAAATGGTCACCCAAGATATAATTTAGATGGACACTTCCCTCACTCCTGATCTGATATAATATATATAATAAGTTTTTTATAAATAATTTAAATCGCTTGTAAGCTAAAATAAATGAGTACAATAACATACTGCATGCACTCGCATCATTTTAAATTTATACTACCAATAATCTCGAAAGATTAACGTTGAGAGTGAGAGATTATCAAATCACTTTGGCAAGATGTTAGCCAAACACCAAGATATGTTGTTAGTCCTTTTACTGGGATCAGATGTAAGTGTTGAAATTTTACATGTTGATATTTTGTAAGTAATTATTTGTACGATGAAGTTGGTGAGTTACAATATTGTAATTAATTATTTGTACGATGAGCTGGTGACTTACACAACCATTATAATGTTATGATTAAAGTGTAACATAATAAAATAGGATTTAATGTAGGTTTAGATCTATAAATCAATATTATTAAAGTAAATTATTAATTTTTAAAGTTATTTCCATAAATTTCTCCTAAATTATTAGGATTTTTCCCATCTAACCCCAACCTACAAACTTTTTTTATCCCTAAATTATCATGTCTTTTTTACTTTAGTTCTTTCATCTACTCTATTACGTTTTTCGTTACTTTTGATTTATTTTTTATTTATGAAAAGACTAAATTATCCCTCCCTCTATAACATATCAAATAATAAATAAAAAAAAGAAAAAAAAGAGGAGAAGGTAATTTAGTCTTTTTTATAAATGACATTTTTTTTGTTTATCACTTTAATCTTTCCAACATTTTTTATTTGTTATTTCATGTTCTTCTTAAGGGAGGAGTAATTTAATCTTTTCATAAATGGAAAAAGGCAAAACTAACGGAAGACGTAACAAAAGTGACGGGAGGACTAAATTAGAAAAGTCGCGATAGTTTAAATATAAAAAAAATAAGTTCGTAATTTGAAATTAGATGTGAAAAATTGTGATAGTTTAGGAGAGGTTTATAAAAATAACCCTAATTTTTATAATAAAATGTATACATAAAAAAACTGCCAATGTATACCCTTGCAACTTATTAAAAAAAGTTGATTTACACTCTACACCAACATTGAGCTCAATAAAATATGTTTGCCATCTTGGACGAGGTTAAAATTCCTATACACTAGTTTGAAGCTGCTGGCCAGCCCAAAAGGAAGAAAAAGGTGATGAATCAAAAGGTGGCGATGAATGAAACAAAACTAGCAAATATTTAGGGTTCCTCACTTCCTCCGGATCTTTGGTGTGAGATCTGGAGTGGCAAGTACCCACCGACTGCCCCCATGAGATCTTTTTCTTTGATTCTATCTTTTGGATCATGGATTGTAAGAATCTTTGTGGAAGGTGCGGGGTCGTGATCGGAATGAAACATACATACACACTATCTCTAATTAATAATGTAAAGGAGGGACTCGTACGTGTCTTTTATTATTTTAATCATCGGATTAAAAAAATTATAAATAAAATTTGATTTATTTTCATTTAAGAATTTTTCATTTGAGACTTATATTTTTAATTTAACGAATAAAAAGATAGTAAATACGGTGTGCTTGTCTAATTTTTTTCATAAAAAAATATGACACCATGATCAAATCCAAATCCATGTTTAAAATTACTTCACTTGATTACTTAAATTCTAAACATGAATCAGGAATTTATTAATGCTGATCGTCCGAGAGAATTTGATCTATCTCCACCAATCAACATAGTTTGATTATAGACTTAAGAAATTTGGATTGTGCTTTTGGCAATGCACTGAGGGAGGAGGCTATACATATGCCAGGAAGGGTACATGTGCCATCAATTGGTGTGAGATGTGAATTGAATTGATATAATGGTCTGTTAGGTTTACTTTATTTATTGCATTGTCGCTCTGCACTAGTTATTATTAATTACATGAATATTCGCATAAATAATTCACCTAAATTAAACAATTTGTCCGGGTCCCCTCTGTTTTCTTTCTATTTAAGAAAGGGGTCAAATTTATCAAGTTTCTACCCACCCTTTAACATGATCGTAACAGTTAATGTCCAATAGGACGCAGAGCAAATCTGAAGTGGGAAAATTAAACACCCAATCTTGTTTCTGTAAAATTAACACCTAATTTTAATTACTTTTTTTGCCAAGTTAATGTATAAATAAAAAGTGTCGTCTGAATCTCAAATTGAAATAACAAAATAAAATGTGAACTACTATGACATTATTTTCCACAAACTAAATTACTGATAACTCCAACTTTTTTAAGCTATCGAATATGGATTGCCTTAACCGCGTTAATCACCTAAATAAACTTTTTATTTTTTACTTTTTAGGCCCATGACTTGGAAGCAACCGCCCACGTGTTTGAGTCATCGCACGTGGCGCGCCATCGCACACGATAGCTGAATCCTTCGCGATTAAGCGAACAATTAACTACACCCAAACAAAAAATCCCATCTACCGTCGGATCTTCCAACTCTCACCTGTTCAGCGGTCCTGATCGGTCCCCTCCCCCCACCCCCAAAAAAAAAACCGCGCAAAAAAGGTTAAAAACGACTGCAGAGTTTTTTTAATATATGATATATATTTATTTATTTTTACTTTTTTCTTTATAATTTTTTTCTAGTGGCCCTTTTTTGAGTGCTCCCTGACTCGGAGGGCCGCCCCCACGTGGGTCCCGCTCCGCTCTCGACGATCGCCGCGCGACCCATTGAGACCAATAGTTAACAGCCACGTCCAACTGTTGTCAGTTGCGTGGGACCCACTCCCATCCACTTCCCCTCCTATAAGTACCGCTCCGCTTCGACTCCTTCCTTCCCTTTACTCCCTCCTTCCTCTTTTGCATTAAAATTTTGTTCGAAATCCCACATGCCGCTCCTCGACCTCTCGGACTTCGACTTCGACCTCGAGTTCGTGCCCCAGTGGCTCGACTCGCTCCCCGATCCGGCCGCCGGCGAGGCCGTCCCTCGTCCGGAGGCTTCGCCGGAGGAGGAGCGGAAGCGTCTCCGGCGCATGGAGTCGAACCGCGAGTCCGCGCGGCGGTCGCGCAAGCGGAAGCAGCAGCACGAGGAAGGCCTCATCGCGCAGGTGGTCAGGCTCCGAGCCGACAACCGAGAACTCGCCGGCCGGGCAGCGGCCTTCGTGCAGCGGTCCCTCCTCGTCCGCCGGGAGAACAGGCGCCTCTGGGCGGAGTCCGTCGCCCTCCACCGGAGGCTCGAGGAGCTCCGGCGAAATCTCCTCCTCGTAGGGTGCCTGCAGCGCCAGCTGGCTGCCCCTGCACCCGCTTATTATCCGCCGGCTCTCGCCGCCGTTGGCGCCGGTGGCGGCAGCTTGGGCGCCTCGTGCTACTGGGAACAAACCTTGGAGTCGCTCACGGCTTGAACTCTAAACAGGAAAGAAAAGAACGGAACGTCAAAATTCTTGAACCTTTTAAGGGGACTAAAAAGTTATAACAGGAGAAAAGGAAATGGTTTCCCGTTTTTCTATAAGTGGCAGGAAATATTTGTCATGTAAAATATTTTTAAAAGATGTTTTTTTTTCTCTCACTTCATTTTTATTTCGAGTTTTATTTACATAAGTAAATAAATAATACCGACTTAATTAATTAAGGCCTTGCAAATTCTACAATTAACACTTTTAAAAGATGATGGAAAATTGGCTAATCGTGTTGATCGCCGCAGAAAAAGTAAAATATGGAGTTCTGATAGTAGTGACTACAATACCAAAAGTTTGCGGCCTCACCGTTAATATAAGTGATCAAGGAACTACTGCCTTGAGAGCACTAACTAAACTTTTTTTTTCTGTTATTGATGCCCAATATTTAATTTTAAGTTAACTGTGAGTTAAATAATTGAAGTCTATTGCTATCAATTATAATTGATTAAAAATATTACATTTCATACTCGACCAAAGCTTATATATTTTTTATTCAGTCAGTATAATCCGTCATTTTAGTTAGGATTATTTTCATAAATTTTTTTTAAACTATCACGATGTTCTGTATCTAACTTCAAAATATGAACTTATTTTTTCGTATCCTTAAATTATCACGCATTTTCACTTTAATCCTCTCGCTCATTTCTGTTATATTTTCTATTAATTTTTCTTTTTCTTATTTATGAAAATACTAAATTACCTCTCCTTCATAACACATCAAATAATAAATATAAAAAATAAAAAAAGATGGAAAAAAGTCGGGAAAGCTTCCCCTCCTCTCTTGCCTATGACGCAGATCGACCTTTGAGTCTTTGACAAAAAAAAATTTTCTTCTTTTTATCTTTTATATTTGCTATTTGATGTATTAAGTGATGAGGAGTAATTTAGTCTTTTCATAAATGAAAAAAACATAAGTGGACAGAAGGATTAGGAAAAGTCGCGATAGTTTAGTGATTCGAAAAAATAAGTTGGTAGTTTAGAATTAGATGCGAAAAATCACGATAGTTTATGAGAGGTTTGTGAAAATAACCCTTTTAGTTATAAAGCATATTCTCCTTTTTATTGTAATCAAATCCATTAGATGCTAATTATGATCATGAGCAGAAATCTTCCTAGCTAAAAAGAAGACAATACACAATAATGTAACACCGGATTTTCAGTCCAAATAATCCGCCGCGACAATGTGATCCACATGTAGGCATGAGTTTTTAAGTTGGAAAAGTAAGAAGAGTTGTTTGGAAGTGAACCACCTTGAAATCAAATTCAACTTTCAGGAAAGTTAAAAGTTTAATGTTTTGTATAGCAACTCGGTCCAAGTTACTCTTATTTGATACAAAGTGTTGAGAGGGGTCAGAAGTGAATTGGTGTTTAAGATTGATAAAATAAATTTTACAAATTAAATCATAAAAAATTAAATTGATCCAATAAACTTTAAAGCACATCACAAAAGTAATCAAATAACTAGCATAATAGAACGAAAAAAGAGGGAAGAGAACACTACACAATTTGTTATTGATGTTCTGTCATACTTTAACATTCATCCTCATTTTGACTTTTTCGAGCTAGTGAATGTTGGAATTCATTACAAATTTTCTTTTATTGCATATGGAGCAAGAAAGATATCTTTTACACCTCACATAGTTTCTATGATCGACTCACATTTTCCTTCATCGAAAACTTTCACTTGTCTTTTATCCATTTAAGAGGTAAAACACAATATTTTATCACTAAGGAGCTAAATTACTATAAAAAGATACTACAACACTCTCCCTTCCCTCTTTAACAATTCAATTCTCACACACAAGAGAGTAATAGAGAAAGTACATAATATTTTTAAGCTTTGACTCAAATGGACTTCATAGTATTTTTTCACTTTGTCTTAGAAGTCTTTATTTTCTCTTTACCTTTTGGACCTATTTTTCTAACATTCTTAACCTTATTTGGTTGTTGGAGCTTGTTCTCCAATGAGACAAAATATAATCGTTATTGTGCCTATTGTGCGATGAACATCAAATCACTCTATGTGAGACCATTACAAGAATTTGAATATTGAAAGCTTGACCAATCGCTACAGTTTGACCTATTGATCGATCGGTCATTTGACCAACAATGCTACTAGTGGTACCATTTGAGTTGTCAGACTTAATTTTGACTTAATCGGATTTCAACATTATAAACGTTGGTTGACGCACTAATCGATTGCACTTCCAAATCAGTCGATCAATCTTTTTTTTCTTGTCTGATTCAATATTTTTGGCAATCCTACACTATTCCACACATTTCAAGTGAGTTCTTTTTAAAAGAGTACAATTTCAAATATTGAAAGTTCATGTCTACTCTAGTCCACACGATATTTAATACACATATGACTCTTGTCAAATAAGAAATAGTCCATTTTAGATTTTGACAAAGAGTACAAGCTTCATCTCACTCAAGATAAAAATTATGAGATAAAATTCATATGAAAAGTGGTCCAAATAAATTTTTTCTTGCGCTCAAGAATCTTCATTAATAAGTCAGTTAATATAAAAAAAATCTAACACTTTTACCAATCTTCACGCACTTCACACTTTTTACTTGAAATTTTCTTCTTCATTCCTTATGAAATATATGTACAAGAAAATCCCATTTATTTTTTAGTACCCAAACTTAATTTGGTTTGACATTATTATTTACGATCATATTTTAAATTCACATAATCTTTATGCCCATATTCATAAATTATTTAATTTTACAATCAAATATATAGTGACCATCAAAACTCATAAGATTAGCAAGTAATAAACGGTTTCATATGATGATCATTACCACAATTAAATTTCATTATGTCCTTATGAGAGATATGAAATAGTATTGCAATCGACTGCTCATAATTTCATTAGTCATTGATTTCAATTGGTCGATTGATCCTTCAATATCGATCAATCATCGCGTTGTGCATATCGATTGATCAACTGATTCACCAGACTTGTTAATGAACCATTTTGCACTATTTTGCATATAACCTTTTGCACGATTATTATGATGAGGTGATTTTTAATTTGTTGAAAAATTAATAAGATTTTCTACAACTTTTCTACTCACATGTTGGTGTAAATACGAATGAAACATATTCAAATATTAACTTCGAATTTAGTGCATAATAATTCATTCCTATTCAAACTTTTTTAGCACTATAAATATAACTTTAATTAATCAAAATTTGTATCATCAAAATACAACTAGTTAGGGACTAAAAACTTTGTTTCAACATAAGTAACATCCATATAAATATTTAGAGTTTATTCTTAAGTTCATTTTCTTCTTGATGCACATGGAATACACTTTGCAAGAGTTTTAATATCATAAATAAAATTTTGAGCATCACAATTCATTTAAAAAAATATAAAAATTTATCATTTAAAGGTTTTTGTGAAGAACCAATTATCTTTTGTAAGGTTTTATTTTCAATCATACATGCACTATTTTTGTTTTTTAAAATTTTATCTTCGAAAATGCAAGCATATTTCTATTCTTTCAACTCTTATACTAGTGCAGTTAGACTTGTATTATCGCATTTCAAAAAACACAAGGTGCACAAGTATTATTAAGTGAATCAATAGTCTTTTTCCAAATCTCATTTTTTTAAAAAAATACATGTTTTTATATATTTTAAAATGATTTTCATAGTAATAAAGTCATTCATTAATAATTAATTCTTTTTTTATTTTTTTGGGGTGGGGTGGGGGGTGGGGGGGGGGGGGGGGGTGGGGGAGGGGAGTTTAAGCAATGAAAATCCGTTATGTACATCAAAGGCAAAATTTGCAAAATCAACATTATCGCCACTATCCCTACAAGAGTAATAAAAGTAAGTTGAGACTAGCTCATTATTTATCATAAAATACAACTGAAGCCCTTTGTCAGATGGAGTAAATGTGAAGTCATTATTTTGCTTTTCACTTTCATCCAGTGAGTCATTCATATCATTATTATTCTTTTCATATCTATATATCAGAAACTTTCAAATCCTATTACATGTAGAACATTTAGAGATAAGATTCATTTTATAAGCATCTAAAGATAAATAAAAGATAATTTTGATTTATAGTGAAGTTTTTAATTGAAATTTAAGAAATCGTCATATTCTAGAAATGGACGATCGAGAAATATCATTTATTATGTTCTTTGGTCTTTCAAAATTATTTTCCACAACTTCAAACATATCAAGGTCAATAAAAACATAGATATGTTATCGTTCATAATATCCAATAAGAAAAATTTGAAGCATTGAAAATGAATAGTTATAAAATCTAATATGGTAAAACAATGATGGCATGCTAAAAAATATGGTCACATTTAATTATTGGTATATTTATTTTCATGTAACTTTCTTATATATAAATATATGCATAGGTTGTTATCTCATAATACAATTTTTTTGTTAAAATAGTTTTTATTTATTTATTATCTACAATAGTAAATGTAACGACCTCAAAATTATTTATTTAAATTATTTAACAACTTATATAATCATTTTTTTATAAAATAGAGCTGACATCATGATTTCATTATTTAAATTATTTAATTCCAAAATCAAAGGAAAATAAAGCATGAGTTGAAAGAGTTCAAACAAGAATTTGAGTAGAGGTGGAGTTGGTTATTGAATAATTAGTTAAATTTTATTTTAGTTAATTATGAATTAGTGAGAGAGGATTGATGGATTATGAATGGACATGAATTGGTCCATGGCCTAACTGAAGTCAAACCTTAATCGAAAATTATAAATAGGACGTAAAGGGATGTTTGAAATTTCTTATCTGTATTAACAAAATTTTAGCACACTCTTTTTTATTTTCTCGCAAATCGAGACACTTGAAATCGCGATTGACATATCATTTTGAAGCTCTGACATAAGAGTTGTTCAAGTGACCTAAATTTCAGAGTGGTCGAGCGTGGTGCACGTGACGATGTTCAAATTCAGACCGAATTCTGGACTATGTCTGACTCGGGTTTTGAAGATTGAACCCAAATTGGAGTGGACCGAGCCAATCCGGCCTGGGTTCACATCACACTCAGTTTGACTTCTGCTCGACCGAGGTGAAAATTGTGGTTGGGAACACAGTCTGAGTCCCCACGACACAAGCCAAGTTTCAAGGGTTTTAAACCTATTTTGATGTATATTTGTATTTTTTTTATTGCCACAACAATATTTAAAGTGGGTTAGATAAAGATTTAAATTTGGTATCACCAGACTAATTTTTATCATTCAGGACTGGCTATGACATGAGAGCCTCCCAACGAAAATTTTTGCATATAGTATATTTCGAACTTGAGACTTCGTTAAGCAAGAACAAGTTGAAAACTATTAGATTTTGATGTCTAGTGATTGTCTCCAAATTCGAGATATATTTGAATTGAATTGAATTGAATAAGACAGATAGCGTACCTAAAAAATAGATAGCGTGACTATTTGAGATCTATTTTATTATTGTTGTTATTATTAGTTGACTAGCATGCTCTACCATGCATGAAAGTATCACATAGTTTTTCTTAATTGATTGAGCGCTTCCTATTATCTAAATAAGATAAACACTAAATTGAATTGCATTGAAATATCATGATCATTAGATAAATTAGTATTAAATTGATAATTGTTATTGAATCATATGGAATTGATATTTTTCAATGATTATTGAATTAAAAGTTATTAATTAAATATGACTTATTGATCATATCGTTGAACATTGATAATTAATAATCGCTATTGTCCTATTAACTATAGCTTGATCCATTGTTGATATTGTTAAATCGATCATTGTATTGATTAATCAATTGACTTTCAATTAAGCTTATTAATTATTTATTACAATTTATGTATTGAAAATTTTTATACTTTTTCTTGTTTGGATCCATGTAGATGAGAGAGTGATAGAGGATGATATTGAGGTGGCTCAACTTAGTGAGAGAGAGTTGATTGCACATAGTCTAGAATAAAATTGTTTAGTTTTATTTTTAACATTATTGAAATTATGAAATCATGAATAATTTAGCTACTTTAAATATTACTAGTGTTAAATCCCATGCGATGCACGAATGATGGATATTAAAAAATATATAGTATATTATATTATTAACATTTATTGTGATAAATAGTTTAGTTTATTTTGAAAAATAAACTTCTACTTCTACTTAATTTTTTATAAAATAAGTAATTATTTCCAAATAAAAAGAATTAATTTATTATTTATATTTTAAAATTTTATAACGAATTATTAATTTTGATTGAACTCAATTTGAATTATTTGTTTTAAATTATTTTTAAAATTTGAAAATAAAACAATGTCTTGTAAAAATGAAATGAAATAAAATATCATTTATTTTAATCATTCTCAAATTAAATATTTTTTATTTATAAAAGAAGGAAATATTACTTTTTTTATTACACTTGCCCCATTATCTTTTAAACTGAAAAATTTAATCTTAATTTATTAAATTTAAATTATTTTTAATGCAAAATGGATTTAATTGTCTTTTTAAAAAACATTTATATGATACCTTTGGGAAAGGAAAAATTATTTATTTTAATCATAATTACTTGTAATCATACTCAAATTGGTAAAAAGAAATATTAATCGTTATTTGACTCAAATTGAATTCTTTATTGTTTTATTTCGAAAGCAACAAATTATATTTTAAAAAGAAATTATTATTTACTTGCATATTATATTTTAAAAATGTTGTTTTTTAATCACACTCAAATTGATAAAAATGAATTATTAATCTTGATTTGACTCAAATTTTATTACTTATTTTAATTTTTTTTAATTATGAAAATAATATATTATGTCTTGAAAATGAAAGAATAATCTTAATTTGACACTTAATGAATTATTTATTTGATTTAATTTGTAATTCCAGTAACAATAAACTTTCTTTTCAAAATGATTTGTACATTCAATTTGAATTATTTATTTTAAATTTATTTTAAGTTTTAAAATAATAAATTATCGTTTAAAAAGAACTTGTGCATTATATTTAAGAAAGAAATATATATTATTTTAATCATACTCAAATTGATAAAAAGAAAAGACTAATCTTAATTTGGCTTACCATTGGAGCACAAATCTTATAAAACTTAGTCATTACATAATTTTATGGTATTATAATTTTAAGAATTATTGAAATATTTTTTAACAAGTAAAAATATTAAATTGGTTAGAGTACTTTGCTAAAAAAATGTTAACATGATATGAAAAAAATATTGAAAATAAATTTAAAATATGGAATTTTTTAACAGTAAATTATATTTAAAAATTGTGAATAATAAATAAGTTAGTTTAATTTGGGCCAATCTACTATTATTTTTTACGATTTTTTACTTTTATTTTTTAACTTAAATAAATATTTGAAAATTCTTTTAATTTGATTATAATTATGTTAATGTATCTTTTTAAATCTAAACTAATATTAATAAATGCTCACTATCTCATGCATTTATACTTACTATTATAAATATAAATATAAATATAAATATAAATATAAATATAAATATAAATATAGAGATGTGCTCTAATAATTTTTTTAAAATTTTTAAAATTAACAAATAATACATAATTTATTTTGGAAAAGGGAAAAAGTTATTTTTATAATTATACTCAAATTTGAATTTACATTTATGCAGACCAATATTGCCATCATATATTTATGGCTCTCACTTTTACGTAAATTTTACTTTTTAATTTAATCATTGGAAAGAAACAAAATTAATAATATCTTAGATGTTTGCACATGGCTTCTTCAATTTATAAAATCAGAAAATAAAAAGGAAAATACTCAAATTGAATATGTTTCTTAAAATTAATTTTTAAATCAGAACACAATACAAATTTTTAAAAAGAAAATATTTATTGATTTTAATTTACTAAAATTCACTTTATCTTTGTTTATATATAGGTCCTATTTCTACTCGAACTAAAGAATGAAAATTTTAAAAAATTAAATAAATTTGTGAACATCCTATTAGTGCTCAAATTAAATTTATTTTTATTTAATATAATGTTTTTATTCATTAAATATTTATATTTAACCCTATCCAAACTCCTATGTCTTACACAAATTATTTTTTTAAAAAAATTTAATTAAATTTAAATATTATAGGTATTGAATATGAGGATAAAAGTAACGGATGGACTAAAGTTTTATTTGCCCTAATATATTCTATATAGATATTTTATTACGATTATGATTATTAATCTAACTGTTCCTATGTAATAGATAAATTTAAAATTGTATAAGTTCTTATCTTATTTTTTGGGAATACGATTTTATTGGTATATATTAGGATTTTGATTAAAATTTGAAATAGATTAAAACTCTTGGTTTGATTTAAATTAAAACAATTTGTTTTAAAACATATATTTTAACCAAATACTTTATTAATGTTCTCATAACTTAAATCTTACGTTGGTTTTATCCATATGTTTAATTAGAATCTTATGTGTTTTCTTAAGATTAGAATTTTATATTAATTAGGATATGAATCTTACCCAATATTATAGACAATATACATTTATTATTAAAATATGGATTTAAAATAAATTATTTCCTATGTAATATTTTGGGACTACAATTTTATTGGGATTATGGTTAAATTTCGAAATAAATTAGGACTCTTAGTTTGAGTAAACTTATTTTTTTTAAAAATAATTATTTTATTATTTAATATTAAGATCACAATCTAATCCGAATGTCTATATATTGAACTTTTACTCTGTCTCTTTGGATATATATCGATATATATGGATATATAACTTAAATCGTATGCTGTTTTTATCCATAGATTTAATTTAATTAAGACTTACGTGTTTTCTTAGGATTAGTTAATTAGGATATGAATCTTATCCAATGCATGATTAAGAATTGGAGTTAAAATAAATTTGGACTATTATTGTTGATTTAAATTTAAATATCAAACTTTTAATAGATGACACATGTTATCACCATAATAAACTTTTATGATTATCTCTACTTATATATATATATATAGATGATTAGTAGTTAATTATTATATTATTATTGGCAAATTTTCTACACTTTTATTTATCCTTTTAAAAATTTTTGTATGAAAAATTAGGTAGTATATCTGACGACTTTGAACACGTGATAAAGATGTTATTCATGCTTAACATTATTTTGTTATATTAATTTGTTATGTGATTCGTATAAATAAATGTATTTCATATTACCTTCAGTCGGATTTAAATTTACTTTTTCTACGTTTGATCTTCTTTTATCTTTTTATATGCATAAACAATTATCTTATGTAACAACCTTTCTTTTATAAAACTGTTTTCATGTTTCTATCATGTGTGAAAATAAAAAAAATCGAAAATAATAAGTAAACTACTCCTAATGTTGAAATAAATCTTTCTTTTTAATACTCATAAATACTTAACGCCAATGATGAAAACACGCCATCTTGATCAACGGCCATAAACCTTTCCCTTCTATTGCGAAATCCATCATCCACCGTCTATCGTCCACAGGACTCTCCACATCATTAAATACTATATATATGTATATTAAGACCCCCAATATTAAACCCCAGACTTCTTAAAAGTTTAAACCCCTCCCTCTTCTTCTACTCTTCTATTTCTCTTTTGATTTCTAGGGTTTTCAGAAGCACGGATCCTTCAGAGGCATTCTTCATGGAGGCGTCGTCGTCGTCGTCGTCTTCTTCGGTGCCGCCGTTGTCCCCGGCATCGGAGCCTGGGAAGCTATTCGTTGGCGGGATCTCGTTTGGGACTCGGAAGGAGTTGCTGGAGCGGTACTTCAGGGCCTTCGGTGAGGTCAGGGAGGTCGTGGTGATTCGGGACCGAACCGTCCGCGGGAAGGCGTTCGCGTTCGTCCAGTTCGTGGATCCCGCCGCCGCCGAGGCCGCTCTCCGGATCGAGGGGCACTTCATTGGCGGGGAAAAGGTTGGTGCTTGTTTGGCGTGCACTTGATGAGTTGAAAAAACGTGGAAACGAACGTTTTTAACCCTGTATTTGGGTTGTTCGAATTCTTCTTCTCGCAAAGGGGGTCTCCTCGTTATCTTCCATGGCTCAATTTTATTTTCCTTTCGGGAAAAGAGGGGTTTTTAATTCTTAATTGTACCGGGGGATATAAAAAATACACGAACTTTTGCATCTGTACAAGCATAGATGGTTTTGATATTCAAATTCATGCTGTGCATCCACATAAAGCGATGCAATACAATACGCTAGTCGGCTTTATATTAGTTTTCTTCTCTTTCCTCGTTTCTTTGAGGGCCCTCTCCTTTTTTAATGGTATTAATTGATTTTGTTTATGCAGGTGGATGTGAGGAGCGCCATACGCAAAGGCGAACATAACCAAAGACATCAATACCCAAATCAGAACTCAAACCAAGGGAGAGGGCCAAATAGGAGCAGCACTAGCAATAATAACAGCGATGTTGAAAGCAATGAGAACCATGTGGATAATGGAAACAGTATGGACATTGCGAATAATGGTTGTCAAAATAAGATTTTTGTTGGTGGCTTGCCTGATACTCTCACTGTGGAGGACTTTAGGAAGTACTTTGAAAAGTTTGGTACAGTCACTGATGCGATCGTGATTTATGAGAATATCACTCGACGACCAAGAGGCTTTGGGTTCATTATTTTTGAGTCAGCAGAATCCTTTCACACTGTGCTGCAAAATAGCTTTCATGACTTGAACGGTAAGCTTGTAGAGGTCAAGATAGCAGTGCCAAAGCAAAACAATCATCACGATAGTGGAAGTCATCACAACAATTGCACTTCAAGGAATCACAGCAGAAGGCACAATGGTTATCATGGTCATCACGGTGCTTTTTACTCAGACTATCTTCCTCAATTTAGCTTCTACCGTGATTATGCATTTCCTATTTGCCCGTCTTACTTTTATGGTGGATACCCTATGGTGGCTGGTGGGTATAGGTTTCCAAGTTCCAGTTCGAGTGTCCCTTGGAGGGGTCATGCTATGGCTCACTTAAGTTATAATGTTCCCTATGGTAATACTGCAGTTTATCCTGGGCACATGAATGGTGGGTATCACAGCACCTCAAGCATGAGTACTGGTGGTGTAGTTGCTAATGCCAGTGAGAGAGATCTAGAGGAAGGTGAGATGGGCAAGTATACTACCAATGGATATTCTGTGGTCCCTAATTCGAGGGAGAGTAATGTAGGGGAAGATGAAACTGGCGAGCAGACTTCCGGTAACAGTTCTGTGGTTGTTAATTGCAGTGGGAATAATAGAGAAGAAGATGAAGCTGGCAAGCAGGCTAATGGTGAATATATTGTTGTTAATGATTCCTGTGAGAATAATCTAGAGGAAGGTGTGATGGGCAAGTGTACCACCTGTGAATATTCTGTGGTTCCTAATTCAAGCGAGAGTAATATAGAGGAAGATGAAACTGGCAAGCAGACTACTGGTAACAATTCCGTGGTTGTTAACTGCAGTGAGAATAATCAAGAAGATGAGGCTGAGAAGCAGACTAATGGTGAATATATTATTGTTACTAATTCCTGTGAGAATAATCTAGAGGAGGGTGACACTGGCAAGCCGGTAACATCAGTTGGTGGTATAACAACCCAGTGTTGAAGTTATGACATCTAAGACACCTGAAATTAGGTTGGTATATATGGTTGCTGATTTCCCTTTTCCTTACACGTGCAACAACAACAACAACAACAACAAAACCTTATCCCACTAGGTGGGGTCGGCTACATGGATCATACGACGTCATTCTGCTCGTTGATCCATGTTCATGCGATTCGACAGGGTTTTACACTGACTGTCGGAGTCTAACACAACCCTTCTCCTTTATCCGAACTTGGGATCGGTTGTTCTAGAAATTATTCTCTGTGATCATAGTATGCATGATAAGTTATAATTTTTTTTCTAGTTCCCTGCTTAGTTATGAGTTGATTATGCTTGCTCAAATAAAAAGGATGATGCACACTTGAAGTGGGAGAGGGTAATGTGCTATTTCATTTTGTTATAAACATTCATGAAACCAATAAGTTTTCTCAATATCAAAGCAAGCAAGAATTGACATGTCAACCGACTTGCAAGATCAAGAAACCATATGATTTCGTTTAAAACAAGAAACCGTATGATAGCAGATCGATAATTCTGGATTGACTTTTTTTTCTGAGAAAGCTGTCCATTGTTCAATTGTCATTTATGTCCCCTGAGCATCAGCCATGTGTGTATCCGTTGTCCTTCATTGCAGTTTGTTGAACTGGCCTCTCTTATTTGAAGCCTACTTCAAAAACGTATTTATTCCACAATTATGACTCATCATACAACAACAACAACAAAGCCTTATCCCACTAGGTGGGGTCGGCTACATAGATCATACGACGACATTCCTCGTTGATCCATGTTCATGAGATTCGATAGAGTTTTACGCTGGCTGTCGGGGCCTAACACAACCCTCCTTTATCCGAGCTTGGGATATAATCCAATATGCAATGAGCAAAATATTTTGAACTCCCTTCATAAAGAGATACGTCTACTACGTTTGCAGCTCCTTATACTCCTCTCCAATCACCTTAGGGAGGGAAATATAAGTTTACAGAAGAACTTGTTTGCTAACAGAAGAACTTTACTCCTTATACTCCTTATACTCCTTATACTCCTTTGCTAACAGAAGAACTTTACAGAAAATAAGTTTTTGTTTTGAAAATATAACAACTTTATTTGTTTTTTAGGAGAAAGATAGAACAGCTTTAAGATGGAAGTAACATGAAATAGAGAATATGACTTATTAAGAAAATCATATTCAATGATTCTCAATTATAAATATTATATAAGTTAACCAACCATCTCTATTAGAATAGTTGGTGGTTTTAACGTCCATTGAGAAACCAAGATACATTTCCATGGGATACTTGAGGCTCTTCATTCAGGAATTGCTGTATCCTTTTTTTTAGGAGCTGTATCCAATTTTTAACTTACAACTTTGTAATATCCCTACAACTTGTTTGTAATACCAGGAAAAAAAAGATACTTGTTAAAGCTAAGCAAAAATAAAGATGATGGTGCATTCAGAAAGGAAATCGACAAAAGATATACCTTTGCCTTCAACGCCTCAACAATAGCAACACGAGCTGTGAAACGAGGCATCCCTTCAAATTCATGACCACCATTGATATTTATTTTTCCATCATCAGTAAAGATGTTAATGAAATCAAGATTATGGCGTTTTCCAACTTCAAAGTCATTAGGATCATGAGCAGGGGTAATCTTCACAAAAGATTTAAGATCAAATTAAATTTCTTGACAACGCCAAAGTAATTATGACTCATCATACATTAGAATAATTCCTTTCCTTTTGGGAAAAAAGGTGATAATTCCTTTCCTTCAAAAAATGTCTTGATGGGTGCTAATTGCTTGTATTTGTTGTCTTCGATTGACACATTCTGATTCTGCAAGAGAGGTGCCAATACTAATTATTGTCTTGAGGTTCTTGTCCTCTTGGTGTTTGCACGTCGTTTTGGTTGATTTTTAATATTTTGTGAAAATATCTCAATTTCTTTTTCTTCCTTAATCAAGGAATTCAGCTTTAACCATTTTGATGTTTTCCAGAATTTTATTGATAGGATGTAGATAGTGACTGGTTCTCCGGTTGCCTCTGAAGCTTTACAACCTTTAATATAGCGATGAAAATTTGCATGAAATTTCTCTTGTATATTTCTATCTCAGAAAGGAAATATACTTTTAATACAATTAATTTTTCTTTCACTCTGTTAAAAATGTACTAGCTGACGAAGCGTTTAAAGGAAATATTTCTTTCACTCTGTTAATTTTTCTATCTCAGAAAACTCCGTCTATGTTTTATAGCTTGTCCCAAGCCCGGATAAAGGGGAGGGTTGTGTTAGGCTCCGACAGCCAGCGTAAAACCATGTCGAATTTCATGATCCATGTAGCCGATCTTACTTAGTGGGATAAGGGTTGTTGTTGTTGTTAAAAATGTACTAACCGACATTTTTAAGGTAGGTAAGTAGTACAATTATGTTACTTTTGTCCATGATTAATATGTTGAAGCTAACCTCGTTAATTTCTGCTTTTTGAAACAGGGATTTACCTCACATGCGTCTGACACAACCTTTCCCGTAGCTGATTCTTTCTCCACTTTATCATGGACAAAACAATTCAATGGACTTAGATTTCTTTTTCATTTTTCTAATTTTTTTCTAGTCAGGAGATAAAATTTTCCTTTTATTTATACTTGATATCACTGAGAACTAACTCCATGGCATGGCCAATTGTATCCATTTCTAGAATTCCTTGGGTTAATGAGTAAACTGGTTTGTTGTATATGTTGAGCTTCAAACGTGCCTGAGTTGCTGCATTGAGTAGGTTGCTTGAGCATTGTCATATCAATGCGAATATTTGAGTGAGAAACGCCATGCGAAAGGGATGCTGGAGAGAAACCTTCCTGCTTTCCCTTTTACTTTACACTTGCTGCCACAAACGTGTGTTGTCTCTTTAGATCACGTGGTAAGATGTTCTTG
Organism: Pontederia crassipes; assembly: GCA_030549335.1. Taxonomy (NCBI): domain Eukaryota; kingdom Viridiplantae; phylum Streptophyta; class Magnoliopsida; order Commelinales; family Pontederiaceae; genus Pontederia; species Pontederia crassipes. Next base: position 23,175,311 of record CM060189.1, on the reverse strand, counting down.
TGTGTCATTCCTCAATGAAAAATATAGCAAAACTCAGGTTGGGCCCTGGAGGAGGAGAGGCGAAGGGCAAACTGGATAAGCTTAGACAGCAATACCGGAGATCATATGGTGGCTTTGTAGGCACTCGTTAGTTGCAGAAGAGTTAATCCAGGAGATCATATGCGTGAGATTGAATGGATTAGGATGGATTTTTTTTAATCCAACAAAAATGAAGAATACAATAACATCTAAAAATAAAGAATACAATAACATCTCAAACATCCTAATTCATTTTGCATTTGACGATATGTCGACAATTAAGAGATGGAAATATTAAGATCTATTCCATCTCTTAACTCCTAACCAAACAGCGCTATAAAGAACAAGTTCTGAATCAGACCTATAGTTGACGAGAAGGCCTTTCCCTGTGACTTTGTTTGTCATTCCTGGAGGTATTGCAGGCGAACGTCATGATCGACTCCTCCGACTTGTTCAAGTTGCCAAGCCGACAACATGATTACCGTATGACAAAAGTATGATGTCAGAGACAGCAAACACGAATACAGAACCTTGTGCCCTTTTAGCTCATCAAACCCCAAAAAAGGATGTCTCCTGTTCTCTTTCTCATCCCTTCTTTTCTGGGTGCACCGAGATGGATCCCTTTGCCGCTGTGGCACATTTCTTGATTCAAATAATTCCCAAGTCATCATCAGACATCTCAAATGAAGAAGACTTATCTTTATGCTTGTAGGTAGGTGTGTGCTTATTCAGCATCAGTTCATGTATCTCAAATGGAACCATTCTTTTCGGCCCTTCCAACAAGTGGATCTTTTAGAATGCCAATCCCCCCATGGTGTGTTGCCTTACCTGGTTCTGTATGTTAGTTTGACTCATAATTGCAGTTTTTGGAGATGTCTAGATGCCAAAGGACAGTGAGGGATGATCTGTTTCCTTCCAAACCTCATGTTATAGAAGCTGCCGCATCTGCTGTGTGATGGGATTTGGGATAAAAAAATGAACAAGTACAGTGCTCGTTGCCAATCCAACCTAAGCATTAGCAGGGAGCTGCTAATGTTCACTTGCAATTTTCCAGGTTCGCATTAGTTGGTTGACCTGGATACAACGATCTTAGACAACTCAAACATGAAAACAACACCAACTTGCTAAGAATAAAGTTATGAGTTCCAAGTTCAAACCTTTATAAAAACAGTTTTAAAACTCCACTCCATTAATAAACTTCGAACATTCTTCGGACGATTCAAGTAGGAAAATTAACTTATATTAGAAGGAGATCCGAGAATAAAGACAATAATGAATACGTTTTGAATTTAATATTCATTGATGAAAACTATACGTCCATATATTTTATTTTGATTGAACTTTTCTTGTACTAGACTTTGAACCCCCACCCCTTTTGGAACCTAAAAGAAAATCCCCCGAGTTAATTTTATCCTAATATGTTTTTGTACAAGATGTTCCCATCCAGCAAGACAAGGCATAAGAAAGTTGCTCCTCATGTGGAACTAGTAGTTAACACACTTGCATCTCTGTCACGTGGAAAGATGCTCCAGCTGCATGAGACACCCACCATGCAATAACACACCGATGTTAACATAGACTGTTCACCTGATGCGCCAAGAATTAATTATGATCTGGATCAGAAATAAGAAAAGAAAAAAAGGAAACAAAATGTAAGCAATCATTTTTTTACTGCTTCAGGTAAGAAAATCATGAGTGGCATATTCTATTTGAGTTCCTGGGATCAAATCAGTTCCATCTTGACATATGACATCCTGCTATCAAGGAAGGTAGTAACTTTAACATTCATAGAAAGCATTTAACTGTATTGAACTGTAGAAATCCCTTCTGAACATCAAAATTTCTTACAAAAGAATGAGACCTGAAAGAAGGAAGCATCTGACAGGCTGTGGAACTTGGATCTATCTACACCTCCATAAGGAGGAAAGCTTAGCTTATAGTGTTCCCTGAAAGGGATGCCAATGGTTTTAGGAAGGCCATCACAACCTGAATTATCCTTTCCTTCACCATGATAGCTTTCAGTAAAGTAGAATTCTTATGATGAATTAATGTTCCTGCACAATCTTCATGATTGTTCATTCAATCTGCTCTCCGATGAGATCCAGACCCACAAGCAAGAATGATATCCCCTGGAAAAGAAGGAAGTAGAAATGTATACCCTGGGCCGAAAGCAAGCTTCGTAATGAAGCAGTAAGCAGAAGGAATGCAAGTGCTAGCTCTTTTCGGTAGATCATGTTATGCTTTCTCTTGAGCTCCTTCTTTGGCTTTGCTGCTTCCTTTGCGATGGCTTCAAGGTTGGGAGCTGAGGCGCCTCGTTGTTTTGTGGGCTCTTTCTGTACTAAAGAAATCAGATCTCCCTCTGATGATCGACCTGATTTCTTTGTCACTATCCATTCATAAGCACTTCCAAGCTGGAATAGACCCGAGATCATCGCATTGAACTTGGTCACTGACATGGTATTCTCGAACAGAAGGTACGGGACAATGAAGGGAATGGATTTTGGAGAAGGAAGGATGTTCAGAATTGACATCGTCGCAGGAATGTAGCAGACAACCCATGCAGGGAGTTCGGCTTCTGGAACAAACATGGTCATTGGAAGAATTACACAGAATAGGGTGAATGAGTAGAAAGGCAGTATGAGTTTCCGGAGGAGGAAAAAGAGAAATATCAAGTTGGACTTCTTCCAGAACCCAATCTGCAACATAGATAAATTATATTAGCATTAGTACCATCGACAATTACAATCAACCTATTCCATATCACCAACAGAATGATGTAGTGAAGACCTTTTTTTAGAGTAAATATGGTGAAGACTTGTGCATGTCCAAAATATTTGCCATGATTTAGTTCCAGTATTGTGTCATGCCAAAAATGTTCGTTATGGGGGTTCTAAGTTTCAGTTACATCTCAAAGTGGAATTCATTTAAAAAAACAGCATCATAATGTAAACACGATTAAAGGTGCTGCAAAATTGACAGCATGGGAGGTAAGTGGCGAGATTGGCAAACAGACAAGGGATGACAAGGCTACTCCAGTAAAATACATCAAACAGAAATTCACATAAGATTCATTTTCCATTTCTGGACAAAACTAAAATTTGCATCAGCAAGATGTTGAACTAGTTGTCTGTAATGTGTGCATTTTTTAGTGATAGGAAGTTACAGTTTCACTGCACAATATACTGATATTACTTTACAGCGAATGTATGAGCTTACTGGTCTGATCAAACACAAATGGCAAATGAGGAAAAGAGAATCATGATAGATGACTTGAATACATACGCAGCTGTAAATTATACCTTGGAGTGGATAATGTCTGGCAGGCAAAGCCTAAACAATTGCATAGGTCCAGAATGCCATCGATGCTGCTGCTTTCTGTAGGCCTCATATGATTCGGGCAATTCACATTGGCACTGTTATAACAATGATTAAGTAAAAGTAGCTCTTAGATCTCAATTGAACACCCTTAATTTTAGATAATATTCTGAATTGAAGAGCTCCTAGTACCTCGACATCGTTGAGAAAAATAAACTTCCATCCTTTAAGGTGTGCCCGGACTGCGATATCCATGTCTTCCACAGTTGTTCTCTCCAGCCACCCACCAGAATCCTCCAATGCTTTAATTCTCCATACGCCCGCGGTTCCATTGAAGCCGAAGAAGTTAATGTATTGACCATTCACCTGTTGCTCCACCTCAAAGTGAAAGCAAAGGTTAATATTTTGCAGCCTGGTAAGCAAATTCTCATCTTTGTTCACAAAGGACCACCTTGCTTGCACTAATCCAACATCTTCATTGTCCTGTGGATCAAATCCAACCAAAAAGGCATATTTTAGAATTTAATACTTATGTGCTACAAACAGTTCAAATATGTTTCTCAACGCTAACATTTGTGTTCCACGAACCTTGAAATGAGGGACAGTTCGCTTTAGGAAGTCAGGAGTAGGTTGGAAGTCAGCGTCGAAGATGGCAACAAACTCATAATCTTTCACATAACTGCAATTCATGGCAGACTTGAGGTTCCCAGCTTTGTACCCATCTCGTATGACCCGGTGGCGGTAAACAATATGAGATCCATTCTCCTGCCATTTCTGCACTTCCTCCTTGATCAGTTCTTGTGTCAGCGGGTCGTCTGAGTCGTCCAACACCTGAACTAGAATGTGGGACTTCGGCCAATCCAAATTACAGACTGCAGCAATGGACTGTTGATATACCTGCAAAATATGAAAAGCAGACCAGAACTTATGAAATCAGCTACGATTTCTGAGTATGCAACTCAAAAGCTCACGTTCTTCTTAATGCAATTTTGCTCACCTCTTTCTCGTTGCACATAGGAATCTGGATTAAGACCATGGGGAAGTACCCGCCGGATTCGGGATCTTCAGAAGCTTTAGTCCCTGTCTTTGGAACCGGCTTGATCCCCTTGAATCGGATCCAGAAGCAACCAAGGCAGAGGACGAGGCGGTCGGCGCTTTGAATGAGAAAGAGGATGATGCAGACATTGGTGAGGAACTGGAGCGGCGGTGCCACGTACTCCGTGCGGACGCGCACCCACTGAGAGTACAATGACTCGAAGAGCCCCTGGACGCCAAATGACGATGGGAGCATGAATTGCCGCAGGTCGGCGGCTGGCAAATGCCAGCCCTTCAGATAGGCCGCCACTTCGAATGCCAGCATGGCCATCGATAACCAGAGGAAGGCCTTAATGATGAAGTAGAACCGGGAGCGCAACGCGGGGCTTTCCTGCGTCAGCAAGGAAGAAGAGTCCGAATCCGTGCGCCCGGAAGCCACACGACGCCGCACGGACGAGGCGACGCCGAAGACGGCGGACGCGAGGGACGTGAGGCAGCCCGCTGCCTGGTGCGCCTTGAGGAGGAGAACCCAAGTGATCTGCTTCGCGTTCTTGCCACGCCCGCCCTTCCCAGCTGCGGCCCCGGCGAACTCGTCCTCGTCGTAGCTGCTGTCCGGTGAGGAGATCTCGGAGATGGACCAGTTGGGGTTCTCCATCTTGACGACCACCGGCGTCCCCCTGTGGGCGTCTTTCGCCCACCACGACGGCGCCATTACCCCTGCGCAGAAGTTGAAAACCTCTACACCAACCCAACAGGAGACGCCAAAACGCCACTCGCAAACACAGCGGCGAGATTAAATGCAAGCCGAAGTAGTCAGGCGTAGTTCGTAAAGATCCCACCTTTTCCACGAATTTGACCGCGGGAGACGCTTTCCCGGAGGAACACGAAGGTCACAGGGATCAGGAGGGCAATGCGAGATGTCCCACGCGGAAGAACAAAGCAAGAATGTGGTCTTTTACAGGGGAAGCAAGACGACGGAAGAGACCAGAGCCAGCACCGTGTCAGTAAGCCATGGCCTCATCCCCTCATCAGTCACAGCTTATAGAAGATGAGCTACTCTGTTGCAGCTCCTGCAGTCGCTCTCCTTCGCCTTCCCTCTCAGCAATAAGAAGGCGACCACTAACAAAACTATTAAGAGAACAGCTCAACACGTCGGTGGTCTATAAACAAAAGGAGAACGGAAGGGAAAAGAAACGCAAGAAAGGTTGGAATTTTCACGCCCCTCAGGGATTACCATGAGTAATTACGCGACGACCGACGGAGATTTGCGTCAAAGCTTCGCTCTTATATAACCCTCGAAGGCCTGGATGCGACAGCTGGAGATGGTGAGACGCCGATGCAATGGCGTCTTTTGGGTCCTTTTTTTAATGCCAAAGGTGTGATTTTTATTATGCTTTCCTCCAGACCAAGGCGAACGGCAGCAGTAAACGCTTGGAAATATTTGGTGGGTTGTATGCATCATTTTGATGGCGCTGCCGGTAATTGGTAAACTCTGCTTCTTTCTACCTTCTTCTTCCTCTGGTTGTACTATTGTTATTCTTTTCCTCTGGTACAAAATGAGGATCAACAAAGGGATAAAAGACGGTTCTTTAATAATCTTTTGATGCCAACATTAGAAAAAACAATTTATGAATCTACGAGATTAATTCATCTAAAATTTGTACAGGATGTTTTGGATCCATTGATATTTGGATCAAATTATCTTAAGTCGAACACCAAATTTTCCTTGGTGTCTCGAGCAAAAGTGGAATATTGAAGTCCGTGTACTTGGCACGGACAGCAAATTAAGAGATTTAAAGTAGAAACAGTAAGTGAAGTAAATTAGTCATTGGTTGGTAATAGCAAAAACAGGAAAAAAGTTTTCTTTGGATGATGGAAAACATATCCAAGGAAAAATTAGTATTGTACTTGAGTAATATCCAAAGAGAAATAATAGCAAGCTAAAAAAAGCACACAACCATCACAAGAATCTTCCTTGTTCTCAAGTGATGGATCCAAGTGCTTAAACTCACAAGATTACTTCTCATTAATTATTGTAGGCACACAGATATTGGAAGTTTCATGAGCGCAGACCCAGCACTTCTGTTGTCTGCCTTTCCTTTATCATTATTGGTGAAGTTTCAACATATTCCATCTCCACTTTGCCCGACACAGTTCCTCCTCTTTAACTTTTCCTGTGTCCCAAACTCGTGGTAATCTTTGGATTCCTCACTAAGCAAATCAAAGCTTCTCACAAGTATCTGGGCCTGTACATAAACAAATGCATTCTTATTTCCTTCAGACAGACTCATCAAAGAGGGGAAAACAATTATCACAAGTTTATTTATATTTATCAGTGAACCAGATCAAATCACTTCAGCATATTGATTAGATCATATACCATGGTTCAACCTCTTTTCTGGTGATGCAAATGGGGGCAGAAACAACAATTTGGAGTTGAACTTTTGTGGTCCAAATGTGTTTGTCCCCACACTGTGCCAACTTGGTAGATCTTCCAACTACAAGTATGGACATCAAGATCATTAGTTCTTTTTCTTTTACACAAACCACAACTTATATGCAGAACCAATTAACATAAACATTATGATTATATGATATAGCATTTTTAGCTAATAAAATTGTATATATATATATATATATATATATTATCGTGGCTTCCGGGTCTTTGGTGCTTCATGCGACCAACAACTCACACATTTACCATTATTTTATGTTAAGACAATTTTAAATTATGTTTGTGGCGGTAAGTAATCTTAATAATATTATATTTGCTAATTAATAATGTGGTCGCAGTCATTATTAGCATATTTTCTAGTCTTGGGGGGATTCTATGCGTCGGTGGCATAGTGGATAAAATATTTAATTGCCACATAAAAAGTTGAGAATTAATAGTGTACACACATTGCTGTTGGTGGCTTGTCTCCATTAGCTTTGGCTTCATGGCGACGTGATCTGTGAGCTTTCTTCGCAACACATGAATCTTATATATTTTTATGTTTTGCAATATATTTAACACAAATCTCAAGCTTCAGCTGTTATTAAGTCTTTAATCAGAGATGTTACGCTGTTACTGACATTTTTAGATTTTTAATTAATTTTAGAAATTAAGCTGGTAAACAAGTTAGATGTGCATGGTATTTTATTACTCACTCAAACTGTTTATTTATTTTGTTTATCTAATTAATCAAGTAGTTGGAGAACTGTAATTAAATTAGAAGGCTACAATTAAACTGTGATTAAGATGAAGGACCAAAAAATATATATTCAGGATAATTGTCCATTTTTTTCAATGTGACAGATCATGATAGGTAGCTTTTAAGAGTCGGAAGTGAAGCAAATTATATAAATCAGCGACCTCCTGTTACACATATTAATAATTTTACCACAATTCTAATTCTTTAATATTTACTGGCATATTCTACATTAATATTAGAGTAATATTCTGATTGAGAAAATATACATATGTAATCATAATATTTTTTTTACTCTGTATTTGATCTTGAACGTGACAAGAAAACGATTGAAAGCGAAAACAAGAACAAAATCCTTTTTTTTTTCTTCTTCTACTCGGTTAAAGAATAAGTCCCTTTTTGTATCTGGAAAGACGAACAACAAATCTATACGTGTTAGATAGATGGAGCCAAGCCAATTTCATGACATGTCCTGAGCTTAATTTTCACGTCTATTGGATTACATAATATATATATATATATATATATATATATATATATATATATATATATATATATGTATATATATATATATATTGTTACAATAAAAAATATTTTTATAAAATTTATCATACATGACACATTTATTTGACCGAAGGATACATCATTGTTATTATTTAACTAATTGACTTTCATGCTTAATTTGTTCATCAGTTATTGCATGTTTTCATGAAATTACAAAGGATTATGCTCAAACATCATAGTTTGTTAATTATGGATGTTTATATAAAATAATGTATTGATTTTTCTGCATCTGTAAATAGCTTGTTTATTTGTCATATATTCACTTGCTAAGAAGGAGCAATTAAGCAATATGATTTTAACAACTTGTTTTCTTCACACATTCTAACAACTAATTTACAAAATAGAGAAGAAGAAGTTATATCGATCATTCAACTGCCGTGAAACAAATATGTGATTAATAGTTTGATTTTGACTGTAACTATATAAATATAAACTTCATTATCATGATTTTAATGATTTTTTTTCTGTAAAGTTACAAATGTGATGTGATATTATTGTTCCTTCAATACACAGTAGGGCGAGTGTCCAGTCCATCTGGACCCCGGTTCCATGTTAGACTGATTAGATTAAACCACAATGAATAGATTGTTCCAATTTTATTTTTCATATCAGAATATTCTAAATAAAAAATACTTATAAATAACAACTTTAAGTATTTACATTCCTTCTCTTCTTAGTATATATTAATAGTAATATTAGACAACATATATTTAAAGTAGAATTTATGATACAATATGCAAATAGTACATATATGTTATAATACACTTGCATATTAACAAATAAGATAATTGAGTCAAGAATAAATTTAGGTTTTGAAATCTACATTAGATTAATCATGGGCTAGATTTTTTTTGGCAATCAGAGCCTTAATTTTCGATTTAAGATAAATTTCAGAAAATCAAGACTGTATGAGAGGAAACACTAATCCATTGAACCCCATATTGGCCAAGATTGTGTCCATGGAATCCTCTTAATATAAGTGATGCATGCAAACTGTGTAATATACTATCAAATGTATTAAATTGTATCAAATAATAAAGTATATAATAGAATATCGAACTTACGAGTATTAATTTATTTTTTAAAACTTAGTTTATTAATTTATAAAGTGAGAAAATTTATTTTAAATAAAAATAATAAAAAATAATGACAATAAGAAAGATATATACTTTTAATCAATGAAAAAGAGAGTTCTGGATCAGGGTTCAAACTTTTTATTTCCGTCTCTATCTCTTAAAATTATAAATTAATTAGATATAGATTTGGTATTGAAAAGGAACTAATAAAAGTACAGGACTGAAAAAAAATTTACCCTATAACATGGCTAGTCATTAGTTGAGTCAATCTCCATGAGATTATTTTACACAAACATGTTTCATGCATATTATTTAAACCTTAATATTTGTGTCAAACCACCTGCTTGATACGGTATATAATAATAACGATAGTAATAATAATGACCATGATCATTATAATTAAATAATTAAATAATATGCATATAGTACACACATATATATGGAGAGCAAATGAATGAAGCTTACTCGTGGGATCATTTCGTGGGTCTCTCTCTCTCTCATACGCACGAGACGCACATTGGATCTACCGACAGTTCTCCGTCCACCCAATGACAAGAAATTAAGAAATGCATATATTGAGCGGGTGATTTGGACCGCAATAATGCATGCATGCATGCAAATTTTGAGATGTTTGGAATGATATTTTTACCAAGGGTTGATTAAACTCGGCGACATCAAGAAGTAGACTATTTACAAGTTAAAGATCATTTTATTATCGAATTTAATTAATTCTTTTAGATTGCATCACACCACACCACGGATATATTAATTGACTGAAAGGTGAGATTCTCAATATTTTTTTTTACATTTATATAAATTTGAGGTCAAAATTTTATTTAAACGAGAAGGAATCACTTATCATTCCATGTACGTTGGACTAATATCTAATAACATCTCAAGATTAACACCTCTCATCCGTGTGTTACTGTCTCCAATCTTCTTAATTAATCACCGTGCATGGGAAATCGTGATCCGTCTCTAGCAATTACATGACCAAAATCAATGTCCAAGTGGAATTAATTCCACACTTGGCAACAAGAAGGAAGAAATCATTAGAATTAATCCTCCTCTTCTTCTACATTATGAGTTATGACGTCTATAACATGAATAGCTTTCAAATTAATTATTTTCCCCTACCTGAGCATTTTCCCTTGTAATTCAAAGAAGAAAAAGGGAAGAAAAAAATCTATTTGTGATATGTCACATTGTGTGACGTGTAAGTGTTTAATGGGGAGTGTTATAACCTTAGAAAAAAGTTGAAACAAATTAATGCAACTATCAACTTACGTACATCATTTAATATCGATCGACGTGCATGCCATTTGTATTAGTCTTAGAAATTGCACGGCGGCATGACCAGCTAAAATTATGGATTAATTCAACCACAACTTAATTATATATTTTTAGGTCATGGTAGCATGCACGTATTAGTACAAGCACAACTACAAATCCTACTTTCACATTAGAGTAAATACGACTTAAATATTTTAATTTTTTTATATATACCAACGCAAGTTTGACGACTAATCATATTACTTCTCCATGTAAAGTTCCACATATTAAAGTTCAAAACAAGATGACACAGGCTTATTTTCCAAATTGTACATGCACTGACATAATACATGCACTGACATGATGCATATGCATCATAACGAAGCTCACATACACTTAATTGGTTTCACTGGTATATATCCATTATAACTCCTCTCAGGATTTGTTGAAAACTAATTATTGAACGATCGAAATAAATTTAAACATTTAAGACCACAATATGTTTGAATTAGTTGATAAAAATAAAAGGATTCTAAAGGTATATAGTTTGAATTATTAGAGTGCATTAATCTAGACCAAATATTATTATCTAACTATCTTAAGAATAATGAGTATTGTAATAAAGTAAAAATTAACTTATAATTATACTAATATTTCAGTAGTCCTAATGATTTTGTTTTAAATCAAATAATTATCACAAAAAACTAACGTGTCACGTATATATTATAAGAATAATTGTATCATACAAATAATAATCGGTTATAAAAAGATTCATAAGTGTACTTATAGATGATGATCGTCCCCATATGTTGATCTTTCAAACATCTTAAAATAAAGGGTAATTGAGCAGTATTTTGACTAAGTAGCGTTTAATTTATTAAATATGCTAAATGATGTTTTGACTAGCTAGGTAACAATGATATACGCTATTTCAGAAATATTTTTAATACAAGTTAAAAAAATGCCTTGGTTCGATATTATATATATATATATATATATAATGTGCCAACATGCCACATGCCACATCGAAGGACCATTAATTGTTTATATGGGATTAGGAGGAGGAGGATATTTGATTAATTTAAAGGATATACCCAACAAGAGAGAGAGAGAGAGAGAGAGAGAGAGAGAGAGAGAGAAGACGGCCCCTCTGTTCCAAAGGTCATCGACACACGGGCCTAAAATGTACAGCATGCAAATATATCACATCTATTCTAATTTCGATACACCCACGGTGGAATTAAAAGTGCCTCATAGGCCACATTTGTAGTGATTAACCAAACGACTTCCTCCTCTACAAAACCTCACTTTTTATTATACGTCTCTGGCATCTGTTTATATATATTATATATACTATGCCTACGTTCTATTAAGTATATACTGTGGCTCTTCAAAAAAAAAAGAGTATATACTGTGGCAAGATACTCATGCACTGCCAACAGTGACAGATCGGGCACAGGACATATACTTTTCATAATGGAAAGAAAATTTCATATGGTAAACAAAGTTTGTGTACAGGTTTATATGGATAACTGGAAAACAGATTTGCTGATCTGAACGAAGTTGGCATATGTTTTATTTTTAATCTGTCCGACCAAACAGTTCACAGTTGTCACAGCTAATAAAGCACCAGGGGCCATATATTCTGCTAATTGTGCAGGAAGGCGTTCAGAAGAAGGAAAGAACTGAATCAACCTCAGGATTCGCTGCTCGAGCATGTGCACTTGAGACATTGACATGACTCATTTATGTATATGATCGTTCAGCATGTTAGTGCCACTGCCCTAATTGCTTCAAGTAGCTTGTTTAACATGTATTGTTCTTCTAAATCAGTCTTAATCATTACCAAGTGTTGCCACTAATTGAGAGCCAGTTGAAAGGATATTAAAACTTTTTTGGGGTTGACATGCAGTCTGGGGTTCATGATTTCATGATGACCACGAAGATACATAGGAGCAAGTGACAGCTAATTGGCGTCAAGAAGGTTTCCTCAAAATGGCAAAAGAAACAAACTGGTAGTAAAAAGAATTATGTTGTGACTTCTTGTAAAATGTATACGACGACAGATGTTGCAGCTATACATCATTTCTCACATCTATGTGGTTTATCTGTTGATTATATAATATATTCCTCGTCGAGCACATATACAATCCACCTGTGTCTCTGAGCAAAACTGTCAAACGAACAAAGAAATTAAATGGAGTGCAGAGTGAGACTTCCTTCCGAGTTCCAACTCAATGGAAGTCACTGCCATGACATCTATCTGAAGGTAAGGGGGATGCACACCAAAAAGACATGAAACCGTGCCCCCACCCCAGCCATTTTGAAAGCTGTGATAAACAGTTTTAATGAAAACAATTGAATGAAGAGATGCAGGCATCAATGGCCACCTCCTCCTTTCGGTAGATATGGGTCTCCCGTGCAGATGTCTGGCTCTCCTATGCCTCCTGTCGTGTGTTAACTAAGGATGGTAGATTCCATGCATTCTGTGCGCCTCTTCCTTTTTTAGTTTCCTTCGTCATGCATGCATGCATGGCGTTGTCTGATGCAAGTGACATTTTGATTCCTGAGTCCTCGATAATGACCGCGCCAGCTGAATTAACTGGATTGATACAATCGATCCCTTGGCTCCATTGCCGTCCCAACATTCTGACATTGGTGGAATGTTCAAACTTCGAACTTAAAACGACAGAATGTTAACTCATACCTTTTTTTTTCGGTGGAGAATATTAGTCATACTTTGAGAACCCAAAATTACTCTTTCCAGTCGAGTAAAATTTCAGTGGAACTTATTTTATGTCTACAAAAAGCACTAAATAGTTTCGTATGCATGAAATCTATTTCAGGGTAACATGTTTTCTGATAGTTCAGTCTGATAAGCAAATGAGCATTTCCATAATACTCTCTTTCTCTCTCTCTTTCTCTCTCTCTTTCTCTCTGTCGTGTGTGTATTTGGCTGAATCAGGTACATGCTTGCTCCAAGGCCAAGGCCTGGAACTTTAGAAAAGAAAGGGCCCAAGTGCTTCGGTCCATGAAACAGATGGAAGCCTGTCCCGAAGCAGAATATACGCAGGACGTCTAATGGGCTTGCCCAATTAATTCATGACTTCCAATTAGTCATTGGAGCTGTTTAATTTATCCATTCAAAAGTTGCACATGTTGCTTTTACTCAATATTGAATTGAGCTATTTAACTTATATCTGCATTGGAAATCGAGGATAAATGAATGTATACATACAAATCCATCACACTAATGGAATTTGATGAAAGTTCATTAAACAATATTATTTCAAAATTTGCGAAAATAAAAATATAACGTCCCAAAATTTTTCAAATTATAAAAGATAATTTTTCGTAATTAAAATAAAGTCAAAATTTAGGATTGTTAAAGGAAGTTAAATTTTGAAAGGAAATAAAATATACTTATATCATGGATAAGAGAAGAGATAAATATAAGATAAAGGAAGTTTGGAAGTGAATAGAAGTATACTTAAATGAGAAATAAAAAAAATAAGAAAAAGATAATTCTTAATTAGATCGGGAGTTGAAACTATAATAAGATTAGGGATTTAAATTTGAATTTGAATTTAACTATAAGATAAGGTATAATGGACTCCTAGTGTGAGATAAAATAAAAGGTTTATGTCCAAACATATTTGGAAGATAAAATAATATCATATTATTATTTTATTTTGAAAATTAAAATATAATATTAATAATTAATTATTTAATTACAAAAAACCAGGAATAATTATGTTTAGGAGAAATATAATAGAAAAAAATATAACTAAAAGAAATTAGGGGTGAAGTTTAATGTAGGATTGAATTGGAACTACTAAGGAAGTTGAAATCAGGAGTTTTTAAATTAAAAATATTCGAGAAATAAATAATATTTTAATTCCAAAAGTTAAATATGGAGTATAATTATTATGATTTAATTTACAAATTAAATAAACATTAGAATATAAGAAAATGTTATGAAGAGATAAGAGTTTGACTGGTAGAAGAAAAGAAAAGAGGAAAAAAAATGAAAAAAGAAATAACAAAATATTAAGTTAATTAAGATAAATAATCAGAATTTAAAAGTATTTAATTTAAGAATAAGGGATAATTCAAGTTGATAAAAGATAAGAAGTTAAAAAAAAGAATATGAGGTTGAATTAAAGAAAAGAAAGAGAGAGAAAAGAAATGTTAAATGATTTCATAGTTGAAATAATGATTTATTTATTTAATTATGAAAATTAATTATGATTTATAGTTGAAATAATGCTAAATACATAGTTGAAATAATGATTTATTTATTTAATTATGAAAATTACATTAAATAAAGTTAAGAAGAGAAAATTATGTATTAAGACTTTGAATAGAAGAAAAGAAGCAAAAAGAAAGAAAAAAGATAAAAAAATTAATTAGGATAATTGATGATGATTATAAATAAAGTTCAGAATTAGCGTTGGAGATGATTAATCATTTAATTACATATTAAAGCTTAATTTCATCCAAACTAAACTTCCTTTTTATCCTATAAATAATCTTCTACCCCAACCATCCCTCTCACATCCCAAAAACGTTTTTCACCAATTTTGAGACTGTTGAATTCTATGTTTTGATGATAACAAATTAAAATAGACATAAAAGTTACTAATATATGTTCAAGTAGTGATAACGTAGGTGTAGAATTGATATGAACAGATTCGTCGAAAAAATCACCAAATTTTAAAGTTGGAAGAAAAATTTTCAGCATGACCGGTCGACCCATCGGTCGACCGACCAGAAGCACCGGTCGACTGATATTAGGTGAAAGGAAAGACGACAAGATACCGATCGACCCATCGGTCGATCGACCAGAAGCACCGGTCGATCGACCAGAAGCACCGGTCGACTGATATTCGGTGAAAGGAAAGACGACAAGATACCGGTAGGCGTCGAGACTATACCGGTCGATAGGCCGGTCGACAACAAAAAGATCGGTCGACGACGAGACATTACCGATCGTTATATCGATCGAAGGACCGGTCGACCGGACATCGTCAAAGTACAAAAATGAGACAACGGTCACATATACCGGTCGACCGGACCATCCCAACGGTCGATCGATCCTTTAGTCAAATGAACAGTAACAGTTAGAATTTTGAGAAGAACAATGGGGGAGACTTTTTGAACAAATTCTCACCCCTACGAGCCTATAAAAGGAGTGTCAAAGCCTGAAGAAAATTCATCCAAGCAAGAAGGAACATCCTAGAGCTCCTCTCAAATTTTTGAGCATAGAATTACAAATTTCTTCCCTTTTTTTTTCTTAATCTTGAGTGTGAAAAAAAGTTTTGTAAAAGAAAAAAGTTAGAGGAAACATTCAATTTCTGAAATATAGTGAGATTGAGAGCTCATTGTAAAAGAGGTGTGCCTTGCCTCTTGTGCGGAGAAGAAGGCGTGATTGTATTAAGAGAATTGTTCTCTCCCTACAAAAAAAAGAGAAAGATAGTGAATCTCCGGCGGTCTCGAGGTCAAGAAGTCGGAGCGGGGACATAGGCCAAAGCATTGGGGTCGAACATCGTCAACATATTGTGTTTTCTTGTGTTTGTTCTTTATTCTTCATCTACGCATTATTTTTATTTGCTTGTGATCGGTTTTATCATTTTTCTCCAAAGGTGAATTTTTAAAAAATTTAATTTCACCAATTCATCCCCCCTCTTGGTGCTTTCGATACTACAATTGGTATCAGAGTCAAGTTGCTCTAACTTTTAGATTTGAAATATCTTTAGAGATATGGCATCAAGCGGTTTCAATTTTTTCGAAGGTCAATCTATTAATCGTCCTCCACTTTTCAATGCCTCAAATTTTGCTTATTGGAAAATTAGGATGCAAGCCTACGTTTGTTCAATTGATATTGATATGTGAGATATTATTCAAAATGGTTTTGATTTAAGTAAGAAAAAACCTTCAAAATATACCGAAGGAGAAAAACTTTTAGTAAAACTAGATTGGAAAGCTAAAAATATTTTTTATTGTGCTTTGGATACAACAAAATTTAATGGGATTTCTAGTTGTGGAAGTGCTAATGAGATTTGGAAGAAACTCATTATTACTCATGAAGGAATGGATAAAGTTAAAAAGTCTAGATTAAATATTTTAAATCATCAATATGATTCTTTTAAAATGCTTGAAAATGAATGTATAAATGAGATGGTTGTTCTCTTTAATGATATTATAAATGGCTTAGCCTCTTTGGGCGAGCCAAGGACTAACCCTCAAAAAGTGAAAAAGTTTTTCAGTTCTCTCTCCTCCAAGTGGCATACAAAGAGGACAGTAATTGAAGAAAAGGACCTAAGCAAGTTAGACTTTGATGATCTTATAGGTTCGCTCTTAATCTATGAGATCGGGATCAAGGAAGATGAAGAAGCAAATACTTCAAAAAGGAAAACACTTGTATTGAAGGCAAATAAAAATGAAGAAGATACAAGTGAAGAGGATGATGATTTTGAAGAAAAGAAGCTTTCCCTATATGCAAAGAAGTTTGACAAATATATCAAGTTTGCTAAACAAAAGAAGAAGAAATGTTTCTCCAAGAGAATATCATCATCAAGCAAAAGTCAAATAACTTAGTTTGAATGCAAAAAGATTGGACACTACAAAAATGAATGTCCAAATTTGGTCAAAAAGAATAAAGATGAAGAAAGCTCAAGAAGGAAGAAGAAGTCTATTCAAGCCACTTGGGATGAAAGTGAAGATGAAGAGAATGACTCCAACACCTCCTCTAGTGATGATGAAGAAGCTTACATTTGTCTAATGGCTAATAGCCATGAGGTATCATCTAACTTTTCTAACTCTAGTAATAGTGAATCATTCAATGTGCATAAGGAATTTAGAATTCTTATCAATAAATATGGATGCCTATGAAAGAAATATAATGAAATAAAAATAGAGCTGGAAAATGTGCAAAAGAAAAATAAGAATGTTAAAGCATGTGAAAAGTGTGATTCATTGAATAAAGAAAACACTAATTTAGAACTCTCAATTGAAGAATTGAAAATGGAAAATAATGCACTAAAATCAATATGTAAAAGACAAATTGTAGAAAGTGCACGTTTGAACAAAGAAATTAATCAATTGAAACTTGAACTTAAAAAATTCTCAAATGGAAGCAAAATATTAGATGACATGCTTAGTGGATCTAGAATACCTTCAAATAAAAAGAGACTTGGTTTCACTTCTTTTGAAAAGAAGAATGACAAAAGAATTTTATTTGTTAAA
This sequence comes from Pontederia crassipes, assembly GCA_030549335.1. NCBI lineage: Eukaryota > Viridiplantae > Streptophyta > Magnoliopsida > Commelinales > Pontederiaceae > Pontederia > Pontederia crassipes. The sequence continues at coordinate 23,157,592 of CM060189.1, read as the reverse complement.
GCATCACATGATTACACGAGATCACAAATTGTTTGTTTTCATTGTGGATATGAAGGACATTATTCTTATGATTGTAGAATTATGAAAGGAATAAATAAAAGAATGAAGAAAGTCTGGGTCCCTAAAAGGACCATGACTAATCAAGATGGACGCAAGCAAGTTTGGGTACAAAAAAACATGAAACTACTAACTTATTTCTTGTAGGAAGCTTCTATGTACAATGAAGGTAAATGGTATTTGGATAGTGGATGCTCAAGACATATGACCAGCGATGCCTCAAATTTCATCAACTTTTAAAAGAAAAATGGAGGAAAAATCACTTTTGGAGACAATAGCAAAGGAAGAGTAATTGATATATGTAATATTGGTAAGAATGACAAAGTGTATTTAGAAAATGTTTGGCTTGTTGAAAATCTAAAATATAATCTAATTAGCATAAGTCAACTATGCGATAAAAATTATTTAGTTAAATTTGAAAAGGACAAATATTTGATACTAGATGAAAATAACAAAGTTTTACACATGGGATTTAGGTACAATAATGTATACAAAATAGATTTTGTAACTTGAAAAATGAAAAATGCCTTAGTGTCATGCATGATGACATAAACTTGTGGCATAGAAGATTAGGACATGCAAATTATAAATTGCTAAATAAACTCTCAAATCATGAATTGGTTAAATGCTTACCTAAGATCAAGTTTGAGAAAAATAATGTTTGTGATTCATGTCTAAAAGGTAAACAAACTAAAAAAATTTTTAAATTAAAAGGAGTTATTAGTACACATAAGGCTTTGGAACTTTTACATCTTGACTTGTTTGGACCTATTGATGTGACAAGTTTAGGAGGAAAAATATATGTATTTGTGATTGTTGATGATTTCTCTCGTTTCATCTAGACTATTTTTCTCGCAAGTAAAGATGAAACGCTAAACATGTTTTCCAAATTTGCAAAAAGAGTTCAAAACGAATTTGAACAAAAGATTTCAAAAATTAGAAGTGACCATGGAGGAGAATTTGAAAATCATAAATTTGAATTATTTTGCGAAGAAAATGGAATTACTCATAATTTTTCTACTCCTATAACACCACAACAAAATGGAGTAGTAGAAAGAAAAAATAGAACTATACAAGAAATGGCTAAAACAATCTTAAATGAAAGTAAGTTACCTAAATATTTTTGGGCGGAAGCCGTAAACACATGTTGCTATGTCTCAATAGAATTCTACTTAAACCTCTTGAAAAGAAAACATGTTTTGAAATGCTATTTGGTAAGAAACCAAATATCTCATATTTTAAAATTTTTGGATGTAAATGTGATATCTTGAACATTAAAGACAAATTAGGCAAATTTGACGATAAATGTGATGATGGTATTTTTCTTGGTTATGCTAATACAAGTAAAGCCTATAGAGTATACAACAAAAGAACATTAGTTGTTGAAGAGTTTATTAACATTAAATCCAATGAAATTAATGATTTTTTGAGCAAACAAGCACATGATGATGATGAAGAAATAGTTGAAGTACAAAGAAAATTTGAAGTTGTGGACATAAAAGAAGCAAAAGATTACACTCCAAATGTGGAAGAAATGGAAGTACCTTAAAGATAAGAGAATCAAATCATCCCAAAAAATTGGAGACATGCCTCATCACATCCATTTGACTAAGTTATAGGTAACATAAATGAAGGTATAAAAACTAAAAATTTTCTAAAAATCTATGTGCTTTTTCAGCTTTTCTTGCAAATTATGAGCCCAATAATATAGATGAAACAGTTGAAGATGCAAATTGGATAAATACAATGCATGAGAAATTAAATAATTTTGAAAGAAATCAAGTGTGAAAACTTGTAGAAAGACCCAAGGACCATCCTATCGTTGGAACCAAATTGGTCTTTCGAAACAAGTTAGATGAAAATTGTGTCATTGTGAGGAACAATGCTAGATTAGTGGCCAAGGGTTACTCACAAATTGAAGGGATTGATTTTGATGAAACTTTTACTCCTGTTGCCAGACTTGAGACAATTCGAATGTTTTTTGCTTTTGCATGCTATAAATGTTTTAAACTTTTTCAAATGGATGTTAAATCGGCCTTTTTGAATGGTTTTATAAATGAGGAAGTTTATGTTGAACAACTTCAAGGTTTTGAAAATCCAGATTTTCCCAATCATGTATTTAAACTCTCAAAAGTTCTTTATGGATTGAAACAAGCCTCTCGAGCTTGGTATGAAAGACTGAGTTGATTTTTAATTGAAAATGATTTTCAGAAAGGAAAAGTTGACATCACATTTTCTTTCTCAATCAAGAAAAATATACAAGGGAGCTGCTTAAAAGATTCGGAATGAACGACTGTAAGCCAAGTACAACACCTATGAGCACTACTACAAAATTGGATAAAGACAAAAAAGACAAGTCCATTGATAAAAAAGGTACAGAGGTATGATTGATAGTTTGCTCTATTTAACGACATCTAGGCCAGATATAATGTTTAGTGTGTGTTTGTGTGCTAGGTTTCAATCCGCTCCCAAAGAATCACACTTAACCGCCGTAAAAAAAATACTGTGCTATTTAAAGCATACAAATGAATTAGGCATTTGGTATGATAGAAATTCCCTATTTGAATTGCATGCCTACACCGATGCAGATTTTACCGGGTGTAAAGTTAATAGAAAAAGCCCTAATGAGATGTGTTATTTTCTTGGTAGTTCTCTTATTTCATGGGCTATCAAAAAATAAAACTTCATCGCACTCTCTATCGTCGAGGCCGAATATATAGCCGTCGGTAGTTGTTGTGCACAAATACTATGGGTTGATGCGTTGAAATGATGTAGCAAAATAAAATAATTAAATCGCAAAACAAAATGTCAGTTTATTCACAAAAAAAATAATTAAAACAATTAATACATATTTACAAAAAATTATTTACAATTTATTTACATCTCCTAATAATTCATAAAAATCAGAAATTAATTAATAAAATATTCCTCGGCAACGGCGCAAAAAACTTGATGCGTTGAAATGATGTAGCAAAATAAAATCGCTAGCAAGTGCACTAGTCGCTCAAGTAATATAGTAAATAGGAGTAAGAGTGTCGAACCCACGAGGAATATTATTAATTTAATATCTAAATTTATAAATTAATAAGAGAGAAAAAACATGGATTTTGAAAATGAGTTTTAAAAGATAAAGAAAATAAGCTAAAGATAAGATAGTGGTGTTGAAGTTAGGTCTTAGGATGAAAATAGATCAGGATAAATATTTGAACCATAAAAGATAAATTTAATCTTTAAAGATGGATTAGAGTCTCTCTAAAGTAATCTAACATGATTAACTTATGGTCTCCACGACTCGCATCCCTCAATCTAATCATATAGAACTATCTTAATTTAATAAGAATTGAAGTCTCCACGATTGGTACCCCCAAAATCATATTAAAATTAAGATGCATTAAATTGAATTCTCTAGACTATTAATCACTCCACAAACTGGTATAAATTAACAGACCACACAAACTTGATTCTCCACACACTAGTTATCAAATTTATGTCATTATTAATTCCAAATAAAATCAATTATAATTAGTATAATGAATTCTGAAATTAAACACTTCACAAACTGGTATAGCCTAATTCAGAAATTTAATTAACTAACATAAAAGCATTAAGCACAATTAATAATTGATTAGAAAAGATTAAAGCAAATAAAATAGGGTCCAAACATTTCCCTTCAATTAATAATCTCCTAAAATAATAATCCTAAAAATATGGAGTTCATCCTAGAAATTCCGGAGAGATAATAAAATATAAATCATAAAAATTGAAAGAATTACACCCAAAATAGTGATCTCGAATAGTCGGGCAGCCTCTCGGACTTGATCAAGGTCACGATCAACCTCCAACCGTCGCACCTCTCTCCTCTTGGTCGTAGCCTGCAGAGCTCACGACTCGCCGTGGAAGAAACCTGAACTTCAGATCACCAATTGAAATGACGGATTCTTCACGTATTTATAGGGTGCGGATGGGTCTTCCTGTTGATCGTGATGTACGGCCGAATTTAAAATCACGGATAAATCTCGGCCAAAAATGATAATTCTTTCAAAAGATAAATCCTTTTATCTTTACCCCCTTTGAATCTCGGACAAAACGAAATTCTTTTATCTTTACGCCCTATGGATCTCGGCCAAAACCAAGATTTCCTTGCCATTACCCCATCCAAATCTCGGCCAAAACGAAAAGTCTTCATGCTATTACGCCCAAAAAGATAAAATCTTTTTATCTTTACCCCTTCATATCTCGGCCAAAACAAAGAAGAGTCCTTCATTATTACGCCCAAAACGATAAGTCATTTCTTATCTTTACCCCCTCCAAATCTCGGCCAAAACAATAATCATTTATCCTAATCTCGGCCGTAATGATAAATTCATCGGAATTTCGGCCGATACGGCACAATCCATCTAAATCTCGATTTTTCCTGCAAAATAATTATCAAAATTTAGTTAATCCATCCACAATTAAAATATTTAGAGAATGAATAATTAAAATTGATAAATCTAGAATTACGATTAAAAGTGACTAAAAATGATGCATGCCATGATCAAATTACAGAAAAATTAATTAAAATAATAATCTAAAATATGTTACATTTTGCATGCATCAAACTCCCCCAAGCTTAAAGTCTTGCTTGTCCTCAAGCAAAAATTCAAAGTAAGGCTCAAGAAAGTTCCATCCTCCACATTGTCAACTGACTAATTTTCTCACACAATTCTTCTGCACACCTACTACTCAACATCTTATCATTTTTCATGCACTTAACTTCATAGAGGTTCTGAATGCTATACAAATTTAAACAATCTCAAATTCAGCCTTGCGGAAAAATAAATTATTTGTCAAATAATAGCATTAATATTGAACACATAAGTACTAATTGAGCTTAAAACTTTTTTTTTTCTTTTTATTTTTATTTTCAATCATTTTAAAAGTTCTAATCTTAAAGCAGGATTGCACAAGGAAGTCCATGTAGTGGACTTTAGACTGATGACTCCCAGACCAGATGACCTTAGGGCACCAGGTGATAAAGCACCCCTCGAGTTTACTTGCCCGAACAACCAAGGTTCTGAATGAAGAGTTCGAACTTAGCCATGATTCAGTACTCATGTGCTTCTCCATATTCCACAAGATGGTCCATGTAGCAGATTTTCGATCGACGAATCCTAGAACAGTTGCCCTTAGGTCGTCAGGCATGAACCCTACGGATCTAATTACCCGAACACATCTTGGTTCCGGATAACACTTTTGTACCTACACATAAATTTATTCAACTTTTTTTTTGTTGGGGTTTAACTAACCCTTCTTTATTTTATAAGCTCAAAAAGTACTTAATATGGTCAATAAGAAGGCTACTACTATCAAGACTTAAAAGGAATTAATAAAAAGGCATGAATATGATTTTGTCGTCTAGTCATTCATAATTCTACTTAGCATAGGCACATAGTCCATAAGTTTGATACTAAAATTTCATCAATTAACAATATGTCTGAATTTTTACTTAAAGATAATTAAAATAGTAAGACAAAAGTTTGTAAGATGGTAGCAAAAATAAATGCATGCAATGGTATTTTTTAGAAAATTTTCAAATTTTTCAATTTTTTTACAAATAGATGCAAGCATAAGCAAATAGAAAGAAAGAAACATGCAATGCATGAAATGCAAACTCCCCCAAGCTTGAACTAGACACTGTCCTCAGTGTTAAGCCAGCAAGGGAAAGTGATACATACGCAATAAAAAGAAAAATTAAAGAAATGAAAATAAAGAAAAGGGAAAAGACACAACCAGATTTACTGTTTGCGGGGTGGCGATGGTGGATGGTAGCCGAGATTTCCTTGGCGCATATGATACTCATGGATGCGCCTCGTCATGCGCACATGCTGATTCTGAAGGGATTCGAAGCGACCCTGACGATCATCCATATTTCTAAAATCGGCTCGGATGTTGGTCAACTCTTGGGCTTGTCTAAGTTGCTCTTCCTGAATAGCATGCAACTGCCCTGACTGACGAAGTTGCTCTTCTTGAAAAGTGTGAAACTTCCCTGTCTGACGAAGTTGCTCATCATACATTGATTCCCATAAGTTTTGCATGGAAGCATAGTCGGGCTGAGGTGGCGGAGGTGGATAGTAAGTCTGCTCTGGGGCCGAAATGAAAGTAGGTTCTGGTGGTATATAGTGATTCTGCACAGGTTCCTGTAAAGGGGCAGATACTTTCATCGAGTCGCGTTCCTCATAAGGAGTAGAAGGTATGAACGAGGAATCAGAAGAGCTCTCTTGTGCTGGAGATGGAATCGGAGAAGGCACCGGCATATAAGGTGAATGGACGGATGTGGCATATTGGGAAGCTGCCGGTGATGCAGCCTGGAATCCTTGTGGCTGTTGAAGGTAGGGTTGGGCTGCCGCATAATCAGTAGAATCAAACCAGGAGAAATGTTCATCTTGGTGTGGCTGTCCGACAGAGGTAGATGGTCCTGCAGGTGTGATTATTGGAGCTATGACCTGCCTAAAAAGGAGCCAATTATTTGGATTAATCGACGTAAAAGCATCTCGATCTGAGCAGGGCACCTCCTGATTGTGGCTTTTAAAAATAAAAACTTTGATCCCTGAGTTGTTGGTCTTCACGAGACCCATAGCCTGAATGGTCCTACGAGTGAGGTGAGTGTTTCATGGCACAGCTTCTAGATCATCCAAATCTAGTTGTAGGTGCTGAGCGATAGGTGTGAGAAGGGCGCCCATATTAATGCTACCGCCATGATGAGTAGTGCGGCGCTGGAATCGACGAATGAGGAAGGCACCCACATTAACAGGAGTTCTGTGAAGCATGCTGTGGATGAGTTATAACTCTCCCTCTGAGACGGCACCATCATTATCACTGCGCCCACTTAAGGTGTTGCTTAGCATGCGATGGACGTAGCGTAGAACATGATTCTGAATTGAGCTATCTTTAGCGGTGTTCCAAATCAATCGGTCTTCTTCTGTTATCTATTTTCAAAAAGTTTCAGCATCAAAGTCAGCAGGTACAGAAAGAGATCCATTGTTGGGAAATCCATAGATATTATTAATCTCTCCTAGAGTGAGAGTAAAAGGTCGCCCATAAAGTTGGAATGAAATGTGAGGCTGATCATAATTCCTGCCATCTAAATTAAAGATCTCCAAGGATGAGAGAAATTCCATAATTAGTACTTCATAAGTTGGCCATCAAGAATGCACAAAGTCAGAGAGTTCAATCTGAGAAAATAATAGATGAATATCTGCAAGTAAATTATACTCCATCAGCAATGCAGTATCTGAAAATCTGGTGGCATGAATTTGAATCTCAGACATTCGTTCATATCGAGTTTGATACTCCAACTTAGTCCAATAATAATCTCCGGGGTAGGAAATTAAATGTGAGGGCTGTGGGGCCGGCTGAGCATTCGGATGTCGTCGTTCCTGACGTCCCCTCCATATATTAGCAAATCGCCTCATGCTATATTCGCAGAGATTAGTAAAACAAAAATGTGGTGGCTCGGTCAAAAGGAAAACAGAAATGTGGTGGCTCGGTCAAAAGGACGGTTGCGGCTCGATCGCTGAAGTTTCGGCCCAAGTCAGCTGGATGACTCGGCCGTAAGGCAAAGACATGTCGTCGGTGAAATTGGCGGCTGAATCTCGGCCGTAATATGTGTCGGCCGTAAGGAAGAGACCTCGGTCAATCGCAAAGTCTCTCGGTCGTAATACATATGCTGAAGTGTTGGCCGTAAATACGTAAGTCGATGAAAAACTTCGGCCGGTCCATGGCGGTGGAATGCCTTTGAGAAGACGGCCGTTGGGCGGCTGAGGCCTCGGCCGTAAAGAGAAAAGTTCGGCCGTAAGAGTAGATGAACCTCGGCCGTAAGGAGTAGATGTCGATGAATAACCTTGCAATGCAGCTTCGGCGTAAGAGGCGGCGTGATAACGGCCGTGTGACTTCGGGCATAAAAGAGCAGCGGAGACGCCGTGAGACTTCGGCCGTAAAACGAAGGCGGCGTGGAAGCTTGGCCGTAATGCACAGGGCGTAATGGTGAGAGGGGCGGCGTAACTTCGGTCGTAAGGGAGAAAAGGCGTAGTCACTTCGGCCGGAAAGAAGGAAGGACGGTATTGAAGCTCGGCCGTAAAGAATAGGAGGCGTGGCACTTTGGGCGTAAGGGAGCAGCGGTGACGGCGTCGACTCTCGTCCGGGCGTAAAGATAGCGGAGGCACCTCGGCGGTAAGGAGCAGATGAAATGGAGGCGGTGCTTGATCTGCAAAACACGAGATGTAAGATTTTATAGATAAAACTTTGGGCATAATCTGACCTGTTCCGACGTGATGGCTAGCAGTGAAATGTCATGTCCGGGCGTAAAAGCAAAAGCATGCATTTTTTTCTTTCGATTGGACTTGTGCATGCAGATTTCAGAAGCTTGTGTCTTGTCATTCTCGTCTGTGGTGTGATCGCACAACACCTCGGCCGTAAAAAGACATATGGCGTGGTCATCTATGTAATCCTCGGCCGTAACGAGGTGGTAGTGTCTTGTCATTTCGCCTTATGGCAAGTCGGTCGTAAGAAGAACAGGTGGCATTTTTCGAAGGTGTAATCATGTCGGTGTCAGGTGTTGCTCAGCGTACATTTTCCAATTTTTACGGCCTGCTATACGTCTCGGCTTGTCATGTTCAGCCCGACGTGTTAATGCTCGTCGACGTATCCGAATCCGCTCCGTGCACAAAAAGAAATATCGATTAGATGACTCGATATAAAATAAAAATAAGATGCCTAATTAAAATAAAATAAAACTATCTCCCAAAACTAAGATATTAATTAACAACTAATTAGACTAATCTAAAAAAAATAAAAATAAAAAAGGATAAAAATAGTTCTGATTTATAGTCGTCAGCTTGACTTAGTTCTGATAAAAATCAAGGCCTATTTTGCTCTTCTCCCCTTGGATTTTTCTCTGTGTTGCTTGGGAGAGAGCCCGGTGTACGTCCAGTCAGTTGTGCCGCTATCTGGCTCAGTTGTCTTTCCAGATTTCGAATTGATGCATCCTGACTCGTGGCTCTAGATTTCATATTCTTTTGCAATGCTTGCATTGTGTCTATGATCTGTGCCATCATCTCCTGCATGTGATTTGATGATTGATATTGAGGAGTATCATGTTGCCTTTTCAGTAAATAATCTTTTGATGGACCAGAAGATTGGCATTGATTCTGATTATAGACAAACTTCGGATTATGTCTCCAACCATAATCGTTGCTCCTGAAAAATGGGTTGGAAATAAAGTTAGCATTTTCAATTTGATTTGAATATGAAGTGTTACGTGTATGGCTATAATTGCTTGAATTTCCCATTAGTGACATCATCTGCTCGAATTTTTGATTAAGTGACTCCAGCTGAGCCACTATTTCTGAAGATTGTATTCCTTGTGTAGCATGTACATCATGAGTTCGGCGAGATGATCTCCTTTCTTGGCTCGACTTGAGGGCTACAGCTTCAATTATATCCTGTATCTCACTAGGGCGTTTAGATCCCAGTACTGTCCCTCCTGCTGATTGGTCAAGTTTGTCTTGATCTGCAGCTCGCAATCCATGGTAGAAATCTTCCATCACTTGCCATTTTGAAATTCTGTTGTCAGGAACTCTGGCTAATAGTTCCTTATATCGTTCACATGCCTCATATAATGTCTCGTTATCGTCTTGAACAAATGCCATCAATTCTCTTCGATATTTGCCTGCCTTTTGTGGTGGATAATATTTTCCAACAAACTTTTCTACTAGCTCCAACCAAGAATGAATCAATCCTGCAGGCAAAGTTTTAAACCAAGTGGAAGCTTTGTCACGTAAAGATTGATGAAATAATAATAAACGAATAACTTCAGAAGAAACATTATTATTTCTAAAGGTGCTCAGAGTGGCAAAAAATTTGTCAAGGTGATCATGAGGGTCTTCATGAAATTCTCCTCCAAATTGGGATGCTTGTATCATCCTCACGATTGCAGGATTTATCTCAAAATTATTTGCGTTAATATCAGGCAGCACGATGCATGATTCTCGGTCACTGTATCTGGCCGAGACATATTCTCTCATAGAAAGCTCTGCTTCATCTTCTCGCTGATTATTATGTGGTGGAACCAGTTCATTTTATTGCTCCAGTCTCTTATTGTCGCGTGCTTGTTCCACCATTTTTCTTATATTTCTTCATAATCGACGATAGGTTCTTTCAATTTCAGGATCAAATTCCAACAGTGGATTTGAACTCCTAGTGCGCTTATCAAAAGAATGATTTAATTTTCAATTAGTACCTGCAACAACCAATTTTCAGTAAGATAAAAGAAGAAAATAAAAATATATACAAGAAGAAAGAAATGCAGATAATAGGTCATGAAGAAATAAGATTTAAATTGATAAACATAAAAAGTCTTTCGGCTATTATCAAAAATTCATTAGGTCGTCAAAATTAATGTCCGAAAGAAATTAACCTAATTATTGCCACCAAAATTTACAGAAAAATTATCAATTACGGCGAAAAATCAAAACTCGAAAACCAATTCAAATGCCAAACATTAATATCGACCGAAAGAAAGTAAATCACTTAGATGGTCGTAAAAATCAAGCACTCGTTCGACTTTAAAACTTGGAAGAATTAATGATGATGTAACAAACAGCACAAAACGAATCAGAACTAATTTGCGTCCGTAAAGTTAATAATCAGACATTAGCAAAAATTATTTTCAGAGAGGAAATAAGATTAATCGGCCGCAATACATAAATAGATTTACGGCCGAAATTAGATTAATAATCCGAGGCTCGTTCGGCCGCAAAAACCTAACAGTGTCGAAAGTGATTAATCAACGTGAAGACGTAAAACTTGTTGGATTATGGCCGAAATAAAATCGCAAGATGGCATAAAAATTAACTGAATTATGTCGGCCGAAAGAGGATTAAATTGACTCTGGGCGTAAAGAACCAAAGTCGACAGCCTTTTGACCGTAAAATAAAACATGTTTTCGACCGAAATAAAAATTGAACGAAACGTGCGCCAACTAGGGGGTAATCAAATCAGTATGGTGGCGTAAAAATGAATATTCAGAAGAGATCAACCGGTAAAAAAGAAAGCTATCCACGTCTCGGTCGTAACACAATTTGTATCAGAAAATTGAAATACGAATCCAAAGCGACAAATAAACATTACGACCGTAAACACAATGAAGAAAACAATTCTCGGACGCTAATCAATATTGAAAATAAGAGAGAATTCAATTCGATCATAAAGTGAATCTCGACCGTAAAGATAAAAATTATCAATTAAGTCGAAACGAGGTCACATCAATCAGAAATATATTACGGCCGAGATGAAGTCAACACGATTGGCCGTAAAGCAAAATACGGTTTCGGCCGAAATAAAATCGAATGAAACTTGAGAATATTACCCCAACTCTTACGTCGACAATTGAATCATTACGGCCGAAAGTGAATTAAGTCGAAACGTGATCCTTTACGGCCGAGAAAGAATAAATCTCTTTGGCCAAAACAAAGTCAAATCAATACGAGAAGTTCAAACTATTAAAACTTTACGGCCGAGAAGGAAATAAATTCATATGAGGCCAATGAAAATAAGGCGTAAAGAACAAAATTATTAGCCGAAACAAGGTCAATTCATCATTGTATGGTCATGGCGTAAAACAACGTTCGGATAAAGCATTACGACCGTAAAACAGAAGATTAGAACTCAATCGATATTGCGAGCCGTAAAACCAATAAAGCCGACAAAATAAATCTCGGTCGAAAAACCATAAGACGGCGACAAAATTTTAAGCCGAAAGTCGACAATTTAAAATATTGTCATGACCTTTATCTGCAAAAGAAAAAATGTCAGTTTATTCACAAAAAAATAATTAAAACAATTAATACATATTTACAAAGAATTATTTACAATTTATTTACATCTCCTAATAATTCATAAAAATAAAAAATTAATTAATAAAATATTCTCCGGCAACGGCGCTAAAAACTTGATGCGTTGAAATGATGTAGCAAAATAAAATCGCTAGCAAGTGCACTAGTCGCTCAAGTAATATAGTAAATAGGAGTAAGAGTGTCGAACCCACGATGAATATTATTAATTCAATATCTGAATTTATAAATTAATAAGAGAGAAAAAACATGGATTTTGAAAACGAGTTTTAAAAGATAAAAAAAATAAGCTAAAGATAAGATAGTGGTGTTGAAGTTAGGTCTTAGGATGAAAATAGATCAGGATAAATATTTGAACCATAAAAGATAAATTTAATCTTTAAATATGGATTAGAGTCTCCCTAAAGTAATCTAACATGATTAACTTGTGGTCTCCACGACTGGCATCCCTCAATCTAATCATATAGAACTATCTTAATTTAATAAGAATTGAAGTCTCCACGATTGGTACCCCCAAAATCATATTAAAATTAAGATGCATTAAATTGAATTCTCTAGACTATTAATCACTCCACAAACTGGTATAGATTAACAGACCACACAAACTTGATTCTCCACACACTAGTTATCAAATTTATGTCAATTATTAATTCCAAATAAAATCAATTATAATTAGTATAATGAATTCTGAAATTAAACACTCCACAAACTGGTATAGCCTAATTCAGAAATTTAATTAACTAACATAAAAGCATTAAGCACAATTAATAATTGATTAGAAAAGATTAAAGCAAATAAAATAGGGTCCAAACATTTCCCTTCAATTAATAATCTCCTAAAATAATAATCCTAAAAACATGGAGTTCATCCTAGAAATTTCGGAGAGATAATAAAATATAAATCATAAAAATTGAAAGAATTACACCCAAAATAGAGATCTCGAATCTGACAGACAGTCGGGTAGCCTCTCGGACTTGATCAGGGTCGCGATCGACCTCCAACCATCGCACCTCTCTCCTCTTGGTCGTAGCCTGCAGAGCTCACGACTCGCCGTGGAAGAAACCTGAACTTCAGATCACCAATTGAAATGGCGGATTCTTCACGTATTTATAGGGTGCGGACGGGTCTTCCTGTTGATCGTGATGTACGGCCGAATTTAAATTCACGGATAAATCTCGGCCAAAAACGATAATTCTTTCAAAAGATAAATCATTTTATCTTTATCCCCTTTGAATCTCGGCCAAAACGAAATTCTTTTATCTTTACGCCCTATGGATCTCGGCCAAAACCAAGATTTCCTTGCCATTACCCCCTCCAAATCTCGGCCAAAATGAAAAGTCTTCATGCCATTACGCCCAAAACGATAAGTCATCTTTTATTTTTACCCCCTCCAAATCTCGGCCAAAACAATAATCCTTTATCCTAATCTCGGCCATAATGATAAATTCTTCGGAATTTCGGCCGATACGGCACAATCCATCTAAATCTCGATTTTTCCTGCAAAATAATTATCAAAATTTAGTTAATCCATCCACAATTAAAATATTCAAAGAATTAATAATTAAATTTGATAAATCCGGAATTACGATTAAAAGTGACTAAAAATGATGCATGCCATGATCAAATTACAGAAAAATTAATTAAAATAATAATCTAAAATATGTTACATTTTGCATGCATCATGGGTGAAACAATAATTGCTTGATTATGGAGTAAATTATTCAAATGTACCCATGAAGTGCGATAACACAAGTGCGATAGAAATGACCAAAAATCTAATTCAACACTCTAGGACTAAACACATTGACTTACGGTATCATTTCATTAGAGAACATGTGACCCTTAAGGATATCGCCATTGAACATGTGTCCACCGAAGTTCAACTTGCAGACATATTTACAAAACCCTTGAGTGAAGAACGGTTCTGCATGCTTAGAAGGGAATTATGAATGATTAACTCTTGATTGCATATCAACTCAAAGTAAAAGTGACTTGGTTATACAATATCACTTTTGACATGAATTGAACATTAAAAGTGTTGCACAACACTTACATTTGTATGATCCTTTTTGGAATATGATTTTTATGTTTTTTAATGATTTTAAATGGTTCAAAATCTAAAAAATACAGGGATCGATCGATCTACTTGAAGGATCGGTCGACCGACTGAAAGGACCGGTCGAATGCTATAGAAGTTCTAATACGCAGACAAACGATCGGCCGACCGATATGACACAACCGGTCGACCAGCTGACATCGAATCGACTGCTATATGAACTGTTTGGAAAAGAAGTGTTCGGTCGATCGCAAGGGCATGATCGGACGATCGGTATGTGCCAAACTCGCGAGCTATAAGAAGTCGACCGCTCGACTTGGTCGACCTAAACCCTATTCCACGTGACCGCTGCTCCTGCCCAACCTTCGGCCCGCCGACAACATTTTCCCCTCCGGCAAACCCTACGACTGCCGGCCACTCCAGCGACCGGTCGCCTCCGCCGGCCGACATCTCCACCGGCCAACTCGATCGACCCTTCTCTCCCTCACTTTCTATCTCCGACCGCCGCCGCCTCTCCTTCAATTTCTATCTCCGACCGCCTTCTCTCTTCTCCTTTCTCTCTCTCCGGCCAGCCGCCCTGCTACCGTCGGTCGACCGTCTCGCCGGCCTTATCTCTCGGCCAGTCTCTCTTTCTTTCTCTCTCTCGACCTCCCTCTATTTCCATCTCCGACGGTCGCTCTCTCCCTCTCTCTCACTCTCCGGCCGATCTCACTCTCCGACCGATCTCTCTCTCCGGCCGACCATCTCTCCGACCTCCCCTCTCTCTCTGCCACCTCTGACCACATCTCTCTCAGCCAGTCCCTCTCTCTCTCTCTGCAATCTCTCTCTCTTGGCCAATCTCTCTTCGGCCAGCCAAATTTCGTCTTAAATTCAATCAGCGCCCAGCCTTATTTCCGACCTCCATTGTTGAATCCATGGCCGACAATGCTATTTGCGTACTAAGTTAGTCTTTAAGCGTCGTCGTCACCTTTTCGACTCCGGTGGCACTATTCATGTCCTCCGACGTGAACCTGAACCTGAAACCGAACCCGAACCTGAGCCCATCCGATGTAGCCGTGGACGAGGATGATCCCGTGGACGTACTCGTCAGCCATTTTCCTCCGAGCCCATTGAGTTTGATAGCCATCTTTTTGTCTCTAGGGAAATCTCTATTAGCTTCGAAGCCTTGTACGCCTCTCGCGAAGTCCGGCGTGCCTATACCATTGATTGGGATGCTCTGAACATTCCAGATGTTCAAGAGATGTTCGCAACCATCGGTTGGCTGCCACTTCTCTCCATCACAGACTGTGTGTACCCTCGTCTTGTTCGTCATTTTTATGCGAACATGACAATCACTCGAGAGTCCGTTACCTATGTCCTTGGTATGCCCATTCGATTGGACCCCGACCATCTCTATCACATCTTTGACGTGGCATGCCCCTTACCTGACCTTTATTCCTTTGTTACCCACAGCTGGCCTTCCGATTATCTCCCTATCGCAGATGGCATTCGTACGGTTTTTGCTGGACAGGATGTCCAGTATACCGTCGAAACGGCCCATCGACATCTTCATCCTATCATGAAGATGGCACATCACATTCTCAGTCGCATGATCACTCCCCAGGTCGGGCACTATACAGAGGTCACTCACTTCGATCTCTTCTTTCTTCACTGTCTCTGCATCCGTGATGCCTCGTTTCTTCACTTCGATCATTACGTCTTCTATCATATGGACTACACATTTCAGAAGATCTCCTCTGGTGCTCGTGGTCGGTACCACTTATATGTTGGTGCCTGGATTACGAGGATTTTACTCCATTGTGGTGTCGAGATTCTTGTAGATGAGGACTACATTCGACCTCGCCCCACTGACGTCATTGGTTCTGAGACCCTGCACCGGAAGGGTCTTAAGTTTAGTGAGCAGGTAGCGCCAGATTTTGATGATAGAAACGATGCCACAGATGACGAGCCAGCATCGAGGGACACTCAAGATGCACCGGAGGCTGACCCCAGCTTCCCGCCACCATCGGCATCCGCTGAACAGTTTGGACCTTCTCAGCACAGTACTTCAGACTTTCATGGCGCCTATGACTTCACAGCTCTTTCACAATAGGTGACTGCCATCGATCAGCGTGTGATTCAGATGTATCGTCGTGTTCGATGGATGGAGCGTGATTCTCGTTACCTTGTCGGTTCACTACAGGCATACTACGCATCACAGAGTTTTATTCCGCATGTGGCTTGTGAGGATGACAGTCCCGATGAGGAGTAGTTGGGTTATCTCCCTCTTTGATGATGTCAAAAGGGGGAGAAGTCTAGGACGATGTTATGTGTCTTATGTGTCTTAGTATGTTATGTGTCTTAGTGCTTACATTTGTATCGTGCATATCGTGCACCATTTTGTAGCGACTTCAGTCACATTTAGTGCATGATGTTTTATTGACTATGTAATGTAATGACTCTTCTTATATGATGACTTTTTTTATTTCACCTTTGATTCCATATTTATTTCTCGTCATATGTTCATATCAATTATGAAACTATAAATGCCATCGATTTAGGGGGAGAAAAAAATTAAATACGCATAAATATAGGGGGAGCTTGTTTATTCCTTTATATGTAAAACTTACATTTCAATTTATTTCTTTCTTCTCCTTATCGTCCAATTAATTTGCCATCATCAAAAAGGGGGAGATTGTTGAATCCTATGTTTTGATGATAACAAATTAAAATGGACATAAAAGTTACTAATCTATGCGGACGGTTACAACCATCGAAACTTCTGACGAGTTTTTTCCAATTGTCGAAAAACCCATCGAAAATCATAATTTCCGATGGTTTTTGGTAAATTATCGACGGTTTGGACCATTTGTAATTGGCTTTTTTCTTGTAGTGCTTGCCAATCTATTGCACAGTCTCTGAGCATGTCCTCCAAGGTCTGGATCGTACTTTCACTATGTCCATCACTCTGAGAGTGAAAGGCAGTGCTGCAATGCAACCTTGTGCCAAATGTATGTTGTAGCTCTCTCCGGAACCTTGTAGTGAATCTGGGTCTATCTGATACAATGGAAATAGGAATCTCATGTAATCGGATGATCTCATCAACATACAATTTCATCATACTTACAGTTGACTATTTCACATTGTA
The DNA here is from genome assembly GCA_030549335.1 of Pontederia crassipes. Taxonomy (NCBI): domain Eukaryota; kingdom Viridiplantae; phylum Streptophyta; class Magnoliopsida; order Commelinales; family Pontederiaceae; genus Pontederia; species Pontederia crassipes. Next base: position 23,140,461 of record CM060189.1, on the reverse strand, counting down.
AGGTAAGAAGTGAGCTGACTTGGTTAGTTTGTCAATGATGACCCAAATGGCATCGTGATCCTTGTGTGTCTTTGGGAGACTCACAATGAAGTCCATTATGATCTCCTCCCACTTCCACTATGGTATGAGTAATGGGTTCAGCTATCCTGGTGGCTTCTGGTGCTCAATCTTGATCTATTGGTAGACCAAGCATGTGAAAATAAATTCTCCCATCTCTCTTCTCATGTCTCTCCACCAAAATGTTCTTTGCAGATCTTTGAACATCTTAATGATTTCAGGATGGATAGCAAATTCTGAGTTGTGACACTCAATCAAAATCTCTTCCTTGAGCTCTTTGTCTTTAGGTACGCACAACCTCTCTTGAAACTTGATGGTTCTGTCCCCTTCCATCTTGTAGTCAGGGTGCCCTTTCTTACATAGAGCCTTTATGCCTTTTCTCACATAGAGTCTTCAGGAAAGACGACAAGATACCGATCGACGTCGAGACTATACCGATCAATAGACCGGTCGACAGCAAAAAGATCGGTCGATGACGAGACATTACCGATCGTTGTATCGGTCGAAGGACTGGTCGACCGGACAGCGTCAAAGTACAGAAATGAGACAACGGTCACATAGACCGGTCGACCGGACCATCCCAGTGGTCGACCGATCCTTCAGTCAAATGAACAGTAACGGCTAGAATTTTGAGGAGAAAAATGGAGGAGACTTTTTGAACGAATTTTCACCCCTAGGAGCCTATAAAAGGAGTGTCAAAGCCTGAAAAAAATTCATCTAAGCAATAAGGAGCGTCCTAGAGCTCCTCTCAAGTTTTTTAGCATAGAATTGCAAATTTCTTCCCTTTTCTTTTCTTAGCCTTGAGTGTGAAAAAAAGTTTTGTAAAAGAAAATAGTTAGAGGGAACATTCACTTTCTGAAATATAGTGAGATTGAGAGCTTCTTGTAAAAGAGGTGTGCCTTGCCTCTTGAGCGGAGAAGAAGGCGTGATTGTATTAAGAGGATTGTTCTCTCCCTACAAGAAAAGTGAAAGATAGTGAATCTCCGACGGTTTCAAGGTCGAGAAGTCGGAGCGGAGACGTAGGCCAAAGCGTTGGGGCCGAACCTCATCAACATATCGTGTCTTCTTGTGTTTGTTCTTTATTTTTCATCTACACATTATCTTTATTTGCTTGTGATCGGTTTTATCGTTTTTCTCCGAAGGTGAATTTTTGGAAAATTTAATTTCACCAATTCACCCCCCCTCTCTTGGTGCTTTCGATCATACAGAGACATGGTTTCTTCCTCCTCGATGTGCATGCACAACAACTCCGATCACTAATCTCTTCATGGTAATGCACTCCATCCAAGGACGTTAGATTCATTGCCGAAAGTCCCATCATCTTGTCGAAAAAAGTTATCACAAGTTACAAGTTCAAGTAGATCTACTGAAAAAGTACGTAAGATTGCGGTTTTACTTTTGAATATAATTTTTTAATAAAATAGATAAGATGATGAATAGATTAGACTTGGTTAATGCTATTCTATTGTGAATGATTAGTTCTATAGAAGTTTTATGTCAAAAGAATTAGATTACAAATAGTTATATATGCTCAATTTTTTTATTAAACAGTACAAAAGTTTCGGTGGCAGGAACTTAGCCCGCATAAACAACAACCTGGCCCGAGCTCTCGGTGTCCCGATCTGATTTCTACCATGATGTTTTTCGAGTGTTCGACTCGAATTCCTGAGACCTTACTCGAGTTGAAGTTATGTTTGGTCGGGTGTGGCATGTTTTGTGCCAAAAAGTGAGGACAACAAACTCTGCATGTGCTATGTTTGATAAATAATGGAAAACTTACCCAAATGCCCTCCAACTTTAACGTTTGCTCAGTCATATCCTCCAACTTCACTTTATAACACGAATGTCTTTCATCTTTTAACTCATTTCATCCGATGCCCTCTTTACCTGCTATCGATCATCTCTCGGTCGTGGAGTTGTTGTAATGCTATTGTAGCGAGGACAAGACATCTTCTTTCCTCTCCACACAAACATTCACTGACATGGAAGCATTAAAAAAATGAAAAAAGGTCACGTGGAGGAGAAGCGGAGGGCATCACCCCTCCCTTTGCGACCACCGCCGGTCGCCGGAGGGGGGTGAGCCTTCTCTGCGCGCGCCGGCATGCCAGAGGGTGATGGGGATTGACGGGGGGGGGGGGGGGGGGGGGTGACGCCCCCCTCTCTTGTTTGGAGTTTTCTATAAGATGAGACTCAGAGGCAGCGGATCACAGTTGACTCGTTCCCACAGAGAAATGGGGAAGCCGACGACGACCTCCTCCTCTCGTGCCACCTTCTTCGTCGCCGGCAACCTCTTGCTCCTCCTCCTCCTCGTGCTCATTGTTCATTCGCTATCCATTCTGATGAATGGGGACAGCGAGGCCCAATCCACCTACATCGTCCATGCGTACTCCTCTCACAAGGCGTCCTCCTATTCCACACACCGCTGGTGGTACTCTCGCATCCTCCGCTCCCTCCGCAGGGCGCCGACGTCGCCCCCGGCGCGTCTCATCTACTCCTACTCTCTTGCAGCCTCGGTTTTCGCTGCCCCCATGACCGCCGCCCAAGCCGCGGCGCTCCAAGGTCTTCCCTTCGTCGTCGACGTCATCCCGGACTGCCGTAACAGGATTCATACCACTCGCTCCCTGTAGTTCCCTGCCTCTCCTCCTCCTTCGGTCTGATCTCTAACTTTGCCTTCGATCATTGGCGTCCTCGACTCCAAAATCTATCCCGCTCATCGTAACTTTTCCAGTGCAGCTCCCTCACGCCCCTCCGTCGTGGCGCGGATCTTGCGAAGGTGGACTGAGATTCAACGCCTTTGCTACCTGCAACACAAAGCTCGTCGGTGCCCGATTCTTCTACAAGGGTCACGTAGAGAGGGGGGCCGTCGCCCCCGTCTTTCCCATCGTTGGCGTCGACGAGAGTAAAGAGGGGGGCAACGCTCACACACCCCCCCCCCCCCGCTCTACGACCTCGCGGAGGTCGCAAAGCAAGGGGTCATCGTCCACCTCTTTCCCCGTCACCCTTCGGATCGCATCGGCGGACCCCTTCTCTACCGGCGCGCCGAGAAGGCTCGCCCCTCTTCGGATACCCCCGGTGGTCACAGAGGAAGGGGCGACGCCCTCCGCTTCTCTCTCCATGTGGCCTTTTGTCCATTTTTTAATTTTTTTTAATGTTGCCACATCAGTTAATGTTTATGTGAAGAGGAGAGAAGATGTCGTGTTATGGTCACATCAGCGCCATGTCAGCTTCGTGATAGGGAGATGATCGATAGCAGGTAAAGAGGGCACCAAGTGAAACGAGTTAAAAGATGGAGATCATTCCTGTTACAAAGTGAAGTTGGAGGATAGCGTTGAACAAACATCAAAGTTGGAGAGTATTTGATGTAATTTTTTCGATAAATAATAGGATGTTAACAAGAGGAACTCGACCCCGAGTTTAACAGTAACCAACCCAAATTGAGCCATCTAATTATCCTATTGTGAAAATGACAATTTTACTCTTGTATTAATATAGTTAACAAAGAATAATAAAAATGCTAATTAGGCCACCAGATAAAAAATATAAAATGAGATTTCATTGGCACTTATTATTTATGGAATGAGAAAAAGTGAATGCGAGTATTAATAATTCCACCGCCCTAATAGAAAAAGTGAAGGTGTATATTTATAGCAATAGAAAAAAGTAGAGATAAATATTAATAGCCCCAACATTCCTAAGATTTGTGAATTAATCTTAACCTTTATTGGACACGTAATTATCCACTCTATGGCTTGGTTCACCTTAACCCACATGAAAGTATCATGAATGTACATAATAAAAAAGTCAAGTTCGCACTAGGATAACATATATAGATATTTTTTATAAAAATGTTTAAGTAAAAGATGTAGTGAATAGAATAGAATAAAAAGAGAAAAGAACAAAATGGAAAATAAAATAGAAACAAAACATAATCCAAAGGAGAAGGAACATAAAAGAATAAAAATAACATAAAATCCTGAAATTTTGTCTATTTTTATTAAACTTTCTTAAAGTTTGTCTATTTTTATTAAACTTTCTTATTCATTTGCAATAGTATTTTTATACTCACGAATATTTTATATCCCTGTATTTGAATCAAATAGATAATTGAACATACAAGGATGAAGATGTGTACAGGTAGAAATGTTTATGGTGATGTAGTTGCATATGAGATAGCCTTTTATATTCATATTAATTATTCAAATTCATTTATTACTATGATATAATAAGATAATTAGGAGAATCATTTGGGAACAAATTGATATGTTAACTTTCACACTCTTATCGATAATAATTATTGTTAGATTGTAAGTTTATTATCTATCATTCTTATATGAATTTGTGAAAGTCCAAAGATAAAAAGTAAACAATAATTAACATCGGAAATGTCTGAATTTTTTAGGTGTTATAAAAGATACTTTTATTTTAATATCAAGATCATCCGTCTTTAAATATATATTAGTATACGTCACGCACGATGTGCGGTGAATATAAAAATAAAACCTGAATTATCATATAAGGAAACAATTTTTTTAGAAACAAAATATTTTTTATCTTGTTTATTTTAATGGATTCTAAAATAATATGTGTAAGTTCCAACTTTAATTATTCATTTTATCAGTTTTAATTTATTTTAATATATTTATTGATTCCAATTTATGATATATTTTTAATTATTAAAACATAGTAAACTATCCATATGTCACTCAATATTTACTATCTCTTTTGTATGTACCATTTAGGTATTGTTTCAAAACTTGTGATTTAAATATTTCATACAAAAGTTTAGAAATATAATTAATTATTTTTTTAAAGGAAAAAAATGATTGTGTTTACTATCTCTCAATTATATTTCATACAAAATGTACCATATGTCACTCAATATTTACTATCTCTTTTGTATGCACCATCTCTCATATTCATGATGAATTGTGGATCGAAAAAAAATTTAATTAATAGATCCATCATCATGATGCATGACATTAAAACTTTAATGAACTAATTTATTTCATCACTAAATATTATTATAAAAATAATAATTCTATACTCATAGGACCAAAAAATGTCATCATGAAATAGCATGTAGATTATTAATGGATGGACAACTAAAATTAGATGTAAATTAATATTCTAATTAAAATGTATTAGTCATAGGTCAAGATAAATCTAAGAATGATTTATATGGAAAATAAGAAATTATCAACACATTTACTATAAGATATTATCTTCCACTAAAATTTATAAGAAAATTTACAGGTACTTTAAATGAGAAGAAAGATACATAAAATTTGAAGGAGAAGGAGAAAAAGTATTGTTCATTCAAAATAAGAATCTATACAAACAAATGAGGGTACACATTCAACACCCCATATTTCATAAAAAATCATAAATATAAATTTAGTTAAATATTATTTGAGTATTTAACATTTTGTGATGACAATTGTGGTAAATTCAAATAGTTTAGTTAAATATTATTGGAGAGTATAAGTTTTTGTGGTAGACTATAAAAACATCATCAAATGATAACTTTTGGGATACAGCTATTTTGCTAATAAGAAATAAAAGAAAATGTTAATAACATAGTGTCTTCTTACTGAAAGAGACAAAAAAATGTGCATAAGAAGTCGATAAAATGAAAAAGAATATGATTATAATACATTTAGTTTTTCATCTTATAGGAATTTAGATTTTCATGTGAAAATTCACACTATGTACACTTTAATTTTTTAATATTATATTAATTGAAATCAGTGATGAATTTTTCGTTATAATACACTGCAATTGATCATGACAATTTTAACAATAATAATATAATTTGTGAAATAAAATTATCTACTTAGGACTATTCAACATATGAAAAGAAAGAAATACATTGTCTCGTCTCCGGAAAATCTATGCCATATACATTTGTTTGGTCGATAGCATGCACCACATTTATAAAATACATTTTAGGTGGTTATAGTGAACTAAAAATGTAACTAAAAATTAATGTTTATCTATCAGTATTTATCATGTTTATCATTTTCATGTCTTATCCAAGCGATTTATAGATGTCATGTTAAAATTCAGATGAATGAAATGTGGCATGTTTCAAATACATATAGATAAACTGTAATCATTATATTTGAATATATGTATTGTAATTTAATTCATTGAGAATAAAATAATTGATATAATCAATATAATTATATATAAATATTATTATAATAAGTATAATGTTACCAAACGAACTGTCCAGTCAATGTGTTGAAAATACTTTAATTAATTATACCATGTTAAGAGAACATTCAGGAATTAATATTTGTGTCTAATGTCAATGATCTTGTTTTTGCTGTATATAAATTGCTATTTTCTCTTATTAACTTCATTAGTATACTTTAATTTTTCTATCCTATATGTCAAATATTATATAATAATTTTACCATGTTTTATATCAATTGTAAGCATACTTTATAAATTTTAAAAATAATTGACATAATATCATGTGTCATTACATTATCGCCATATAAAATTTTAATTATTAAAATGATTCTGAAAACAATAATACCGTATTAATATAGGTTATTTGCTAAATAAATGTTATAATATAATCAAAATTTTATGATAAATATGTAGCATGCATTTAAAACCTTAAATAAATTAATTATGGTAGCTATGTATTTTATAATTAATATTAAATATGACGTGACTATGTTTTTTATTCATAAGTATAACACATAACCTCTTTACACCAAAAAACAGAGTGATTCTTATAATCCCAATAAAATATATGAAATCCATATAATTATTACACAAAGAATCCTAGTATGAAATGAAAGTAATACCAAATAACAATTTTTTTCACAAATAACAAATTTAATAAAGATGTGTGCTTGGCAGCGTTTCTTGTACTCCCAAATCGCTTGGGAGCCAAACACCTCATCTGCAAGATTAATATTCTATTTTGATGACAATTACATATCAAAAAGGAAACATAACAATGAAATATGAAGATATATGAGTAACCTTAAAATTATTACCGTAAAATAAATATTATTACTTTCAGTGATGTTATCACATAGATAACAAAAATAACCAATATGAATATGATATAAGCGTGTTCTTATTTAGGAAGTATATGATGAAAATTATTTATCACCAAAAAAAGTGATTAGCATAATTTCTAAATTATAGAAATTCATGTTAGCATAAATTTCATATATTCATGACATACAGATAAGCCTTAATAAAAAAAAACAAAGATAAAATAACAACAAATTCATAAATATGAAGTTTGGCATATCGTTATGAGGATGCACAATTCAGATAAGACTTTCAGGACTAACAATAAGATAGTTGAATAAAATAAATTCAAAATTCTTTTGTTGGATTATGGAAGGAGTTTCTTTGGAATCTTATTTATAGTAGTAGTGTGATTAGTTCGAATAAACCGTGTCAACACAATCGTCCAACAATTTATTTTTTATCGACACTGATAAATTAATCTTTTTTAATTCCATATTTTTAATCGTCCAATCTTTGATAACTAATTAACTAATCATCTCTATGTAACCGTATCTTTTCATCACTAACCATCTTAATTAACTAATATAAATAATTTAAGATAATTACACTATGCGAGATGTCATCTTATAATGATTTTTTTAAAAATTTTTGTATTGTGTATTGAGACGGTTGGAAGTGGGAACAGTTTCTAAGCGTTATACATAATAGTAGAGACGGTTGTAACTGTATCAGTTACTAATTAATTTTAAATTAAAATATATTATGATAGATTAGTTAATATTTTGGTGATGACATAATTAATACTTTATTTATTTTGTATTTATATAACATGATAATTTATGAGCAAAAAGTCATCCTACAATGTCCGAGATATAAATACTATTATTGTATGAGTGATACTATCGCTAGTGTTAAATTATTATGATATTAGAAAATTTAGCAGGAATATAATATAGATAGATTAGATGCCTATAGTATTTACATGAGTATACTTTATTATATTAATATGTTATAAAATATTAATTAGTTATGAGTCTATCACAATAAATACTTAATTATCATTTGAAATAATAATTTAAGATTACTCAGAAAATAATTAATCAAGATAATCATAACAAAAAATTTTACTTAGACATCAACACAAGATTATAACGAATGTCATTCTCTTCTTCAATATCAATTACTATCATCTCTCTAATAATATATAGATATAGATAATTCAATAACAACAATTTTTTTTATTAATTTTAACTTATTAGATGCTTATAGTAATTACGTAAGTATGATTTATAATAACAATATGTTAGAATATTAATTACTTATGACTCTATCACAATAAAGACTTAATTATCATTTAAAATAATAATTTAAGATTAGTTTCTATAATTATCATATTTTATAATTATAATCAATACTTTAAAGTTATAATAATTACTATTTCTAGGGACACTTGTCAACTCATATTGATGTCAAGTGTCATTCTCTCCTTCAAAGTACTCTCTCTTTAATATAACTAGTGTGATAGCCCGTGCGATGCGCGGATAATGCGAAATTAGATGAATGAAATGTTTATAAAATAAGTGAATATTAGTTAGATTGATATATTTTAATATTACTTAAATAATATGACAATTATAATTTAAAAAGATAATTTATTAGTCTATTTAATTCCTTTTGTGTATCATTTATTTTTTTTTCTCTTCTTTAAAAATAATATTCTCATTTAAGTTCGAGATCATAATTTATTAGGCATTTTATATTTATATGAATTTCATGATACATATAATCATATATTATATGTGTTTTGATCACTACTCCAATTATATAAAAGCAAGTTAAATTATAAAATGTATGAATACTTGGCGATTGTTGAATTATCCTTCTTTTTTATGAATTTTCAAGACATTCATGCAATTATATTTTTTGTAACAAAAAAAATATGCAACTGACGTGTATAGAAAATAATTGTCCAATAAAATATTTGATATTGATGTAAGGATGGGCTCCAACTATTGATCATGTAGCATGATCAAAACATAATCAGTATACAAAATGCAAAACATATCTATCATCTCAACTCTTAATTTATTCATCACTAAGACAAAAAAAAAAAGATTAAAAAATTTACAATGAATCTTAGAATGTCATGTGCCATAGGACTATCCTCCTTTTAATAAGGATATATATATTACATAATATATAATGATTAAAAATTAGTTAATCAATTGTCGATCAACATATAATTCTTATTAAAAATTGTGTAAAATAATAGCTTATTTTCATAATATTATCCTAAAATACTTCACCTGGTATAAATTGGAGACTACACGGAAAAGTATTTTTTGTTTAAACCATGCAAAATTAATTGTCCAAAACAGATTGTAGTTATTAATCATTCACCAAAAAATTATAACAGATTAATATTTTAATTAATTATAATAGACACATGGTGATTGTATAAAATAATAGCTTTTGTCATAATATTATCCTAAAATATTTCATCAAGAGACAACATCAAAAAGTATTTTTTGTTTAAACCATGCAAATTGTGTCCAAAAAGATTCTAGTTACTAATCATTCACTCAAAATTGCAATAAGTTAATACTATCATTAATTGAAATACATAGACACACATCGATTCAAGAGTTTGCCAAATTAAAGTGTCATATTACTTGAATTTTACATACAGATAGATCTCTTAAAACTTCTTATAATATAGTATAGATATTACTTTTTCCTTAGTGAATTAAAAAAGTATTAAATATTACTATTTACTTAGTCAAATTTATTATGTCATTTGCATTCACGATCAACTCACGCCTAGTAATACTAAAACAATGCAATCAATATATCCACAATCATATTTCATAGGCATATGATGACATTTGTATACAGAAGAGATATTGAGGACGACACACACAGATATATATATATATATATATATATGCTTAAAATTATTATAAGATATTATTTTAGATATCTAGGATAAAATCTAAATATTAATTTGCTGGCAGTTTAAATAAGAAGAAGTATACATAAAAATATCGAATAAGAAAGAAAAAGGTGTGCACTTAAAAAAAGAATCTATACCAAAAAATAATCATGAATGCCCATTTGTAGGCGAAGTGAAAAGTCGACATGATAATATAATTAAATTATTAATTTTATACTGTTTTACTTAGGGACATTTTTTAATCATTGTTACCTTGTTAGTGGATGTAAGAAATAAGAAGATGCCAATAAATGAGAAGCCACATGTTCTTGTGGAAAAGGAATTACTTTTGTGTGTAAGAAAAAAATTATGATATTTACCTTTTCATCTTGTAGGATATTGAATCTCCACTCGCACAAGATATGCTTTAATCTATCAATTGACGGGCATCACTAATAAATTTCATCATAAATGACATGAAATAATAACAATACTGGAAATAATAATAAATCATGAAATAAAGTATCTACATAGGACTATTTAAGTATCTGGAAAGGACAAAAAATGTTACATTACACAGTCTCCGACAATAGTTAAGCCGGTAGTAAGACGATCATTTAAAGAATACATTATAGGTAGTTATAATATGTGGGAACTCGAAACTGAAAGTAAATCATGCTTCTATGCAGTTATGAATTTATATAAATATTATTTACAATGAATAAAAACTAAACTACAGAATAACATGTGGTTATAGAATAATTATGGTAGAAATTTAATAGCAAGTCGAATGAGACAAAGTTTCTTCATAAATATCATAAATGAAAACCTTTTTGGCAACTAAAGATGCAGTTAATCTATGATAAAAACTAACCTTTATAGCAAATTATTAGTTCTGATTCTAAATAGCAATTATTATATATGCAGTTATTAAAACTATTTTGTAATTAAAATATACCATCAATATTTTCTACATTACTTGCAATAATTGTGAAATATTATATTATACTGGTTAGTTACGTCTCAGAAGAATGTTTATAAAATTATAATTGCATGATAAACATATTAGTAATAATATTTATGTTCATTATTAATTATATATCATCACCCAAAATTTAATATCATAAAATATGTGAAATTGATATGACCGTCTCATATATATATATATATATATATATATATATATATATATATAATCAATAACTATAGTATAATAATTGCAATGGATAAAAGTCAAAATGATATTATACATTATAACAATTAGTCTAAATTTGCCTAATGAATTCGTTCAATTATATTATTTATCTAACTAATGGGATATATTCAAATCAAATAAATACACTCATTATCTATGTTTTCAAAATATTAATTATTAGGATATGGACATGTGTCATTCTATCCATGTGCCAAATGTCACTCTCTCCCTCAAAACTTCTTTGCTTTTAATATAGTATAGACTAGTATAATCCCCGCACGATGTGCGGAAAAAATAAATATATGATTTAACAATAAATTTATATTTAATATTAATTAATTTCAATTAGATTAATTATAATTGTATAGTTGATTTATGCACTCTTATTTTTATGCTAACTTTATACTTCCATTTATCTTAATTATTTAATTAAAATGAATAATTATTAAATACATGTGGAATATAGAATGATTATATTATACTATAAAGTTTATGTGCCCATTTTCTTTTATGATGCGCGAGGCTAATTTTAATTTTTTATTTGAATTAGGACATTTTATTGTAGTAGAAGAAATAGAAATATAAATATTTTACATTTATATATAGAAACTTTTTAGGGAAAAATATTTATATCTTGTTTATTTTCAAGGATCCTAAAATATTTTTTCAATGGACAATTTAATCATTTATTCTTATTTATTTTTTTACAATATGCTTGTTAGTTCATATTTTGTGATATATTTTTAGTTATTAAATATATGTAACAATGTATCATATGTCAAATATAGGTATTTATTATATTATTAAGTTTATGCAAAGTTTCTTTGTTAGTAGCATGTTACTCGTCATGTTAAATATAAATAGATTATGGATTATTAAACCAAATTTTCTTTTACCTGGCATGGAATCCTTTTGGCTTTAGTCATTTATAGTTAGGATGTTTCTACGTAGCATAAAAATATGAATATTATTTATTTGTTTTTATATAAAGGAAATTACTTTCTAAGAAACAATATACTTTTTTATCTCGTTTATTTTAATGGGTTTTAAATATTTTGTTACATTTGATTTAATTATTCATTGTTTTTAGTTTATTTTTAAATATATTTGTTAATTTGGATTTATGATATATTTTTAATCATTAAATATACCTGGTAATGCACCCATATGTCAAATATAAATAGATAATTGTACTGTTAAGTTACATTACTATCCTTTTAATTTAATTGTTTTGGGTTAGAAATTATATATATAATATTATAGAGATTATAGAAATTATATATACAATTTTTATAGAAATTATAGAGAATAATATATATATTATTCTCTATATTTTTCATGTAGTTTAATAATCACCTCAATGTTTACTATAACCTTTGATTGTACCTGCCATTCATGTTATATATTGCTTAGTTTTATATGTAATTCAAACTGTTGATTTCTTATATTTTTATTTGTTTACATTGATTGAAATATTTTTTATTGTTAGGACCAAGAACTCAGACTTAATTGACATTCCTCGATTTCTTTTAGTTATTAATGTAATTATGTAAAATGTACATGGAGGAAATAAAAAGTAAAAGTTGATAAGACTATGAAATATTCGAAGAACTCAGTTATCAAGGACAAATCGATAATTACTTAATAATTTGCCATTTTGTATCTTCTCTCTTTATCCAACCATGAATAAATAAAAATGATAGTATAGTAATAATAGCCATATTCACCAAAGTTAGTATTTTTTTTCTTTAAGTGAAAAATTATATAGTAATCAAAATCTTAATTAGTTAAATTATTCACAATATAAACACATATATTAGAGACAAAAGAATATTATATACTATATACTCTCCCCAAATGCTAGGTAATTATCTACATGGCAACATGGGTATCCATCCCAACCTTTGTCATTTTTTGCAAGTTAATTATTTTTTACATGAACCACAAACACATGGAATTAACCATGTTGCGCACCGCATGCATCACCAAATTATTGCATTACACAATGAAAATTTCATGGTTGTGTTAATCTATTCTAACTACGTATGAAAATAAGAAAAGCTCTAAAAGAGAATGTCATGTATTCTTACCACCCAAAAACTTGTGCTTACATATAAATTATAAATATATATAGTTAATTGGCTATGATTTGAAAATTCATGCAAGTAATACCAAAATCTTTTAGGTTACAATTCTCACATAAAAAATGGCTATATGGCAAAGATTATTATAAAAAACAAAAAAATATACAATATACGTACAAAATATAATCCATATTATGATAACATTGCAATACAAATCGTATTGTAAGGATGTTCTCACCATGATAATAATTAGTTGCCACAATTGCACCACTTCACTGCATCTTAAATTAATCCAAACAATATAAAGGGATAATTTAAATAAAGATAAAGTATCAAACAAAAAAAAAAAATTTGAGAATGACATAAGATAAGGGCATATCAAATAGTTCGAAGGTACCTGAGAACATGAACTGAAGATGCGTGATACTACTTAATTATGTATTTATAAGTGAAACAATGGTTATTATATATGCAATTGTAGAAACTGATTTGGTAACCGATATGAAATTAATAATTATCTACTTATATAATACTAAAAATTGACAAATGAAAATAATTTATTAATAATCAGATATCATTATTGTGTATTAAATGGTTATGGTAGTTATTATCTAGTACTCTAATAAAATTATAAATTATAATTAATCAATATAATTATAATAAAGTTCTCTTGCTTGGACACTTGTCAATACATTATTATGCCAAATGTCAAGTTCTCAAGCAAAGTACTCTCTCTTTAATAATATATAGATATTGACAATCAATTTTGTAAAATAAAAATGTGTTATATTTTGTTATTATATAATTTATGTATTTATCATTATATTATAACAAAAAAATTGTATTGTAAACGAATTAAATATGGTAAATAAAAAATAATCCATAATGGAAACAATTTAAAATTAAAATGAATCAGGCTCTTACATAAATTAGAAGGAACTATTTTATAGAACAAAATGCATGGTTGCAATCATGATTATATTATTTTTAAAATTAACTTTGATCATGGAAATTAGTGTTATGCAAAGTTAAACATGGTTCATCTTAAAGAATTTGAAATTTTCCAAAAGTGAAAAATACTTGAAAATATTCTAATTGAATTTACCAATTGGGGTTGTTCTGGAACTTGAAAAAGCAAAAAATATATATTAAGTTATAATAATTTTTGTGTTCATAATAGAGAAAACACATTATATAAAAAAAATTCATGTCTACCCTTAATATATGAATTTATCTTATGCCCTATAAATTATGTCACAATTTTCACTTTAGTCCATCAATCATATTCTATTAACTTTGTTGTTATTTTTTTATTTATTAAATGACTAAACTACTCTTTTGTAACTTGAAATGAAATGTTCATTTTTTTTATTCATTGATAGTAGTTTAGTCATTTAATGAATACAAAATAAAAAAATAATGGGAAAGTCAATAAATTAAAATGAAAATCGTGACATAATTTAGAGGGACGTAACTTCATATATTATGAAAAGATACAGAAAATCGTTATAACTTAGAGATGTTTCAGAAATTAACTCTTATTTTTTAAAACTTCCTTAATTTAGTTTAAAATTAGATTATTTCACAAATAGTTTTTTACATCCAGGAATAGTTATAGTTAGAAATAATTGATCATGAAACATGTACTAATAGAATATTTAAATAATAAGGAATCTAAATTGTTGCAAGAAAGTTCAACGTTTCATAGATCATATAATACTATTTCAAGATCATGTTAAGAACTAAAATTTGTAAAACAAAAAAGATTTAGAACAATAATGTTAAACACAAATTAATTAATGCCACCATCATCCTTATTTTAGTAATTAAGAAAAAATATTCTAATAAAAACAAACCTCAACAATATATTAAACAACAAAAATAAATGCATAATATATATAGACACACACATCAAGAGAGAGAGAGAGATTATATACGTGTTATCAAAATAGAAAAAATTATGCAGAGAGAGAGAGAGAGAGAGAGAGAGAGAGAGAGAGAGAGAGAGAGAGAGAGAGAGAGAGAGAGAGAGAGAGAGAGAGAGAGTGTGCAGTTAATTGAAGTTGGTTTCCTTTTACTCTTCTTATTACATATTCCCTCCACCTAGTGTAGGTGTAATATTTTCCCAAATATCCTTGGAATGTTTTTAACATTTGTTATCATCATAAATTTTAATGTATATATATGTAAAATATTAGTAGCATAATTTATATTGAAAATTATAGCCTTATTTTGAAATTTATACACAATAACATTAATAGAACTTTATCCTAAAATATCTTAGTTGATATAAATGTAGCTGAAAACTTATTACATGTTAATTATTTTAAACTAAAATAATAGTTAGATTTCAAATTACGAAACACTTTCTCAATTAGTATGTCACATGGTTAGTTATAACTGACTTAACTCAAGAAAAAAATTGTTAAAGTTGTTGGGTTTATATTATAAGGATTAACAATTTTAATTAGAAATATTGGTGCACTTCCCAAATATCTTATTCACCTTTTGCATTATTTTGCTTTTAATATAGTATAATATAATAGATTAATATTATTATTTCCAAATTACTGTTTTAAATTAAAATAAAAACGTAAGAATAAGAAAAAATAAAAGAAAGTAAGAAACACATTATAGCATATTCTAGCATTTATTTCCAAAATTAATATTCTAGCATTTTTTAGATAGAAAAATAAGAAAAGAAGTGGTAGACATAAAATAAATATAATATTGAATCGTCATGTTTGTAACTGCTCCTAGGCGGTTCTTCAAAATTTTCTCTTTTGGCTGGGCGGTTATACATATATATCATCTATTCACAAAAGAAAATACATTAAAATTGTTTATATATACATACATATATATATATGTACATCAATCCAAATTAGTTTTAAAACATTTAATTTCATGTTGAGCAATATGTATGTGCCATGCGTCATTCTCTCCTTACATATTCCCCTACTTAGTTATTTAATATTTGTAATTACAAATTAACTGTTGAATCAACATATACGTTAATATTCTTAGTGCACCTTATTTGATGTTCCAAAATTTATGTCGTTGTGTTTATAAAATGAATACTTATCACTCAGTATTTTTTCAGTACTTCAATAACCATTATTATTTCTTTTTCTTCTAAAACCACTATTTACGATAATGAACAAACAAATGATGACATCTCCTTTCATCCTTTTTCTTTCTAATATAATATAAATTAATCTTAAGTATATATAAAATTTTAAGCTAAAATGATGAACTTTCTTAAATGTATTAATAATTTTATTTTTAACTTTTAATTATCTTTCCTTAATTGTTATATAATAATTTTAAACCAAACTACATGGTAGTATGTATCTGAGTGATGTAAAAAATAAAAAGAACATTTAATTATACTTCTATGTTTTATTGTATTAAAATAATAAAAATATAT
Source organism: Pontederia crassipes (assembly GCA_030549335.1). Taxonomy (NCBI): domain Eukaryota; kingdom Viridiplantae; phylum Streptophyta; class Magnoliopsida; order Commelinales; family Pontederiaceae; genus Pontederia; species Pontederia crassipes. Next base: position 23,123,761 of record CM060189.1, on the reverse strand, counting down.
AGGTTTTTTTTTAAAAATTTATATTATACTATTTAAAATTTTTAAATCTCTAAAGATATTCATGTCTAAGCACCCACCACCAGTGCCATAATAACAAATATTTAACGTTTCATACCTAATTTGGATGAACAAAAATAACAGAGCATTATTTAGTATCTTTGTCACTAATTAATCCATTGACTTCACTATTTGAGGAAAAATTGATACCATAATGAATTTTGAAAAGATGCACTCTTATCTATATACTCATAGTTGTATCATAATCGCAAGTTAATCGTTTACAACATGCAAAACTGGAAACTTTAATTTGGCTTGGTGTAGTTGAAATAATGGCACTCACTTGTCCTTTTGGCAATCGTAATTTAACTATCTACATGCATTAACCACGTCATTATATATCATTCCACCGTAATACAATAAAATAACTAACACGTGTGTACAACACATATGTATACTTAATTTCAATTAAATATTACACATGATTGTATGGATATCATAATGAAATGAGAAATAATGTCCAGAACAAAGATGAATTGAGAAAAAAGATATTTTTTAGGATACATTTCTTTAAAATAATGATTGGTGAATATGATAAAAAAATATAAAGCATTTAAATGAGAAATAATATCACATCGAAAAAAATAGCAATCTAAGACTATTGTAATCATAAGATATATCTTTTTTATCTTGTGAGATCATTCAGAAGTAAAGTTGAAAAAAACACTATCACACCCACCCACATTTCTAAAATAATTATATTCATAATAAAGTCATAATATGTTGTAGGATTAATGCTCAAAATTGCAGAAAAAAATTGTGAAATAAAATAGATTACTTACCAAACTTGACCATCTCTCCTAATGATATATTTAAGGGTAATTAAATATAAGCACTATTGAAACATGATCCTGAAAGCATCCTCGATTGTGTCGTTGAAGATTGAGAGGCGATTGTGTCGTTGAAGATTGAGAGGCCATTTTATACTCTAACTGCAGTTACATTTACAGTTATAACCATTATTCAGTTATAATAATAGTTAAAGCAAAATCATTTTAAAAATTATTATTATTATTTTATTAAAATCTAGTAATTTAAAAATTTTAGTGGAATATATGATTATTTTTGTATTCATAATTATGTTTAAGTTTCTATCAAAATCTAATTTATAGCACTTGCCTAAAATTCTTATTTAAAATTTTATATTAAAAATATTAATTTGTACAAATGGTCTGGCCAAACATCATATTTTTTTAGTTAATGATTAATTGTACAATCAGTATGTAGATTAATTAATAATTAGTTATGTCATCTTAATATATGTATATAATTTTTCTTGATGGAAATACAAATATATGACCTTTATATATATATATATATATTACTAATTATTGATCAGTTACTTGTAACCACATTCTACTTAATATATCAATTCACTAATATGTATAATATATGTTTAAAAAAATGTTATTTTCTTTCAAAAAATTGAAGGACACATGGCAACATATTATTATGCCAAGTGTCATTCTCTCATTCAAAGTACTCTCTCTTTAATATAATATAGATATAGATAATTAATACTTTAAAATTATAATAATTACTATTTCTAGAGACACTTGTCAACTCACATTGATGCCAAGTGTCATTCACTCCTTCAAAGTACTCTCTCTTTAATATAATATAGATGTTTGTTTGGCTTTGGTGCATTTACACCATCTTATTGAATATTGGTTACCATTTCAATTGAAATTCCTATTTATTATTCCATGAATTAAAAAAATAAAGGCTATACGCGTGTGTATATATATATATATATATGTATATATGTATGTATATATGTCTTGTTTGAAAAAAAGAAAGATATTTGGACTTGAGTTTCGAGGATGTGAATATTAAATATGTGCTTTTAACATTCGTCTGAGGGTCTATTTGGTTAGGAGTGAAAGGAGATAAGGATGATGAAAGAAAATAAGGAGAATCCGTTCCTCTCGTTTGATTGAATTTAAGTTAGAGGAGAAAGAAGGAAAAAAATATTTCCCTTCAATATTTTATTTTCCCCTCCAAATAAGGATAGAAAGACGGAGAAAGACATATTTAATATATTTTCATTTCTCAATCTTTCTAACAAAAATATGGATATTGATATAATTTATTTTATTCTACCTTTTCAATTTTAACAAAATAAATTAAACATATAATTATATATTTAAAAAATAAAATCGTTTAAATAAATTAATCACTTAACACTTATTCCTTTCCCTTTCTCTTAATAATATTAATTAAACATGAATAATTATTCATCTTTATTCTCCTATATTTTCTCTCATCATTTTCTTTCCGAATCTTTATCTTCTCTACCCCGAATTATGAATCAAACATGTCCTTGGCGCCACGTCTAATTTCTTGTAGAACTATTAGCCTTTTCTATTAATTGAAGTGAGGATAACTAGTGGAATGATTTTTTTTCTCAATTGGGAAATTCTATTTTTCTCGTCACGCCAAATCTTGTGGCTAAGGCTGACAATAGGACCCATTTGACGTAGAATATCTGGTGAAATATTTGCTTATTCTACGGAATATCGTATTCATCAACCATCTGGAAATTATAAATTTATTTAAAAAATCATGAAAATCATTACAAGTATTCTTCAAAATGAAATATTTTTATTCCTTTTATTTGATGAAATATCTAACATCTACGTTGTATTCTAATAAAATATGTACAAAACTTTATTCTATGATAAATATCATATTCTTCAAAATATTTTTTGTTTCTATTCTTCCATAATAGTGGATTAAAATGGTACAACTTAACGTAAAATTAGATGAGTAGGCAGACTGCCAAACTGGCTCCAGACTTCTACTTTTAGCTAAGTTTGTTTCTTTTTAAAAAATCAAACATAAGAAAAATGGTTGATTAATATATTCAAAGATGGGAAAGTTTTCAGAATTTTTTTATGCGTCCAAAGTCTACAAAATTTTAAATGGTCAAAACTATTACGTCGATAACGATAAATATACATTCTCCTATTCAAAATAATGACTTCAAGAATAGAACTTAAAATTATTAGCATCCAACGAGTTTAAGACACAATTTGATTAGCCAATTGAGTGAACCAAGCTTGATGGATGCGTTATTATCTATAGAACAGATTGAGCAAGCAATCATTTCCACACGCAAACATGTGTGTTCATATTTATAATATCAATATGGAATACAGAAGCAGATACTGAGATACATATCCATCAGATGAGCAAGTAGTTAAGAAATCCATAGTGATCTACTGACTACCTATATTTTTTCTTTAATGGCGTGACGTGTCCACTTCACTTTTATATATACCTATATAACTTAAAATTCAGAAAAGGGAAAATGATAACAAAAATTATCTGGATAAAAGAAAGATCATGAGATTGGATTTTTGGAAAAACAGCTTTTACAATTTTAAATGTCGAATTAAATTAACATAGATTATTTGTAAACCAACCAAACGAGAAGATTTTAGATTTTATTTAAATATTAAGAGTGTTTTACTTAATAAGGCGTGTAAGAAAATCCAATCGATCTAAAAAATCCAATCGAAAAAAATTAAAGAATTGAGTAGGATGATTTTTTAATAGAGCAAAATTCATCTGTTTAAACTAGAGTCCCATTCAAAAAAATCGTAGAGATTAGTGAAGTCCATTTCTATTTAATAATTTTTATTTATATAATTAACTTATAAGTAATCATTTTTTATTATTGGTATAATATTTTTTATATAGTTTAATATGTTCTTAACACATTATGAAATTTTAATTATTCTATATTTAGTTATAAAATTTAATATGTTAATATTAATATTAATTAATTTATTTTTTAAAATATTATTATATAAAATAGGAGTTAAAAAAATTATCCAAAAAAATTTGAATAAGTGATTCTTCTTTTTTCTAAATAGTTTTAGGATGACTTTTGTAATCTAAAATCGACCAATTAGATGGTGATTATTTTTTAAAATTATTTAAAGATGATTTTTATAATTTTAAAAATAAATAAAATATGACTGAGTGATTTTTTTGAATTGAAAAATCGGCCGGATCTCACCTCTATACTTAATTATGAAAAATACATACATCGTGCTTGTGTGTAGCACAATGTTGTATATCCATGCATTTATATATAACATAATATAATATAATATAATATAAAGAATTTTCCATCTAACTATTATTATTAAGAGTAATACACGTGATGTATAAGCATCATATTATTCACTCGTGTTTTTTAATTGTTTTTTTTTCTCATCCTCCCTTCCCATTCAATGTGTATGGAAATTTTGATATTCAAATTATGAAGTTTAATATTGATTTACGCTGTCCAAGAAATTCTCTCTCGAGTTAACTATATAAACACTACTTTCAAAGATCGATCCTAAATCTTCAACTTTTTGACTTGGAGTATACAATTCATCGTAAGCATACTCTTTCCAGTATCTTATGACACTTTTTAATTTCCCGTTAATTATTTAAATTATTATTATTATTAAATATTATTAGCATTATTATTTAGTTTAGTTGCGTGTAGTATCAGCCACTCGGGTGTCGGCACATATCACGCGTTGTCACCGTGTTAGCAACTAAGCCGGTCCAGTCCAACCCGGTTCGATCCCTTAAGAAATCACTCCCTCACTTGCAAGTTGCAACTCCCTCTAATTGCAACCTCAACCATTTCTCTTACAAGTTGAGTAAAGGACGCCTTTGGAAAAAGGAAAAGAAAACAAAGAAACCAAGATTTGCCTTCTGTGTCATTTCGTAAAAGAATAAAGGAAATTAACAACCGGCAAAATCAAATATTTCATTTTTAAATGTGACATCTCATCTTTCATGTTCCTAATAATTGACATTTGCTTTCTCAGTCACTTTATAGTTCGCACTTAGCTTAGCCGTATATTAATCTACTACTTTTAATAACAACTCTATCAGCTAAAAGTAACAATTATTTAGTTAATCAAACAATAGGTTAATGAGTATGTAGAACATCCCACTCTACTTGTAGAGCGCTTATTTTTTTTATCATTTAATTATATTAATAATTATAATTTATTATATATTTCTTAGATGAAATAATATATATTTATTTGGGTAATTTGATAATAAAAAATATCATGCTAAATAAATTGCAACCGTCGAATTAGTCATATTTGTTAACATGACTTGATCACGACTCTCGAATAATTCAATAATTTTGATTTTAATTATATTTACTATTTAATATATATTTTAAATTAATATATAAATTTTTAAATAATTTAATAAGTAAAATTAGTGATCCACATTCTACGTCAAATGCTCTACATATACATTTTTTTTCATTAAACAATTATTTTTCATTAATCATATATGTGGTTAATGAGTATATTGAGCACCCGCTCTACAGAACTCCTATTTCTCAACATTTAATTAATTTAATAATGATAACTCATTATTAGATTAATGATGTATTTCTTAAATGAAATAATATATATTTTATTGAGATAATTTGATAATAAAAAAGTATAATGTAAGATTAAATAAACTATAATAATTGAATTAATCATATTTATTAAAATAGCTTGATCATATCATCGGATAAACCAATGATATTGATATTAATTTTAACACATTCTTTTAATTATTATATATTTATTTTATTAATCTAATAAGTAAAATCAGTTTTGTACACAAATACTTTCTCTCGTCACATATTTATCTACTAAGAAAATTATCGTGCACTAGTAAAATTATTAATTATCTTCACCAGAGAGAGAACTGACGATCAATGAATATGGAGTCAAATTTATTTGCTGGGTACGTACAAAAGATTTTGTTGAGAATATCATCGGTCATAATTATATTGGATGATCATACGGGATAATATCACTTGTCCTCATACGGTCGGAATTTGAATATTTGGACTGCATGAACACAAACGGGTTCATTTCGGTCCACAAGAAAATAGTACTAAACCGGTCTTGGGGGCGGCCGGCGGTTAACTTAACGCCTTCTGCCATCCTGTCAACTTTGCCGCTCACAAGATTCTCCACTAGATACGCCCAGCACGTGGTCGCCGACTAACCAATGAGCAACAGACACGCGCCCGCCTTTCAAACGCCTTGCCCCTTCTCGACAACCTATTCGCTTCGTTTTCCCGACCAAAATGAAAATCTCCGGGAGAAAGTATCAGAGTCCAGAAGAGGGAGAAAAATACACGAAGAAGAAAAGATCCCCCATTCGCCGCTACGATTCCTACTCGCAATCCAAACCCTTGATAGATTCCCAGTGATCCCTCCGTGGACAATCTCTAACTCCCTTCTCTTTCTCGATCGACAAAGTTCAATTTTTCGTTCGGTCCATTCAGGTAATAGGCCTGAGCCAATTTGCGTTCGCTGTTGCCGAAAAAGAATTATCGATTTCTGTGCCGGTGCGTATTTTTGCTCTTTGGATTTCTTTGCCAATGTTGAACTGTTTTTTTTTTTTGTCGGTTATGGTGGTTTAATTTAGTACCGATTCGATATCTTGACCTTGGGGCTTCCTAAGAACCACCTTTTTAGCATCTTTTCTTTTCCCGTACTTGAAATCACTGTTTTTTCAGTGTCAACCGCTCGTTCCAGAGATTTTGCGCTGTTCCCAGTTAATTAGAACTAAAAAGTTGGCGTCTTTGCAATGTGTAGGCATCAGAAGAATCGCTCTAGTGCTTGCGTGATGCGGCGGCGGTCCTGTGTTGAGTGAATAAAGGGATGAAATTATCTGCTCTCCTGACTTCTGCAGGCATTAATATCGGTGTGTGCGCTCTGTTGCTGTCTCTGTATTCGATATTGCGGAAGCAGCCCGGAAATGCCAACGTCTATTTTGGTCGGAGGCTCGCCGAGGAGAGGTCTCGCTTCAGGGATTCGTTTATCTTGGAGAGGTTCGTGCCTTCTCCAGGCTGGATGATGAAGGCTTGGAAATACACTGAAGAGGAGATCCTGTCAATAGCTGGATTGGATGCTGTGGTGTTCCTTAGGATGATTGTTTTTAGGTTGGTTGGAATCAGATTCAATTCACATTTTCTGCTAACTTCTTCCTTCTATTTAACTAAAGATCTTGGAATCCTTAAAATTTCTTTTTCTGTCTATTCGTGGTATTTATTTGCAGTTGTCATTAGTTTCCTGATTGAAAGTTTTCTTACTGTCCTTCTCCAGCTTAGACGATTGAGGCTTTTAGCATATACAGATTAAATCCAAAGGTATATAGGGTAGAGATTATAGGTGTCAGAAAGTGAAGAATGATGCTTTACTATGTTGGTTTATTAGGATACTGGAATTTTGTGAGTTTGAAGAGTTCAGTTGACATTTCTTTCATTTTCCTTATAAGAGATATTGTATATGTTGAATGGCTTAGATACGATTTCATTACTGCTAATTTTCTACTTCTCTGTAGCCTGGTGATTCATAAATGATATTGGGAAGTGGCATTCCTGTGAAATGTCCTTTATATCAATGTGAACTTCATGTTGTTGGGTTATCAAAGTGTTCGAACATGATAGTTTAAATAATTACTGTTTCAACAGCATACGGATCTTTTCTATAGCTTCTGTCGTCTGTTTATTTGGAGTTCTGCCAGCAAACTATTTTGGACATGAAGCTCAGCATACTCAAAGTCCTTCGAAGACACTAGATGATTTTACCATTGGGAATATTGAGGAGAAATCACGCTGGTACGCCCTTGAGAGTGATTATTTATCTTACATCAAATGCTTCAAAGTATGGTTAGACAATTGAATGTAACAAAAAATGCTAATTCTTTTTTAATGTTGGTGGATTTTGCATCTACAGTATAATGCTATTAAATCGATATGTACACATTCTCGTCCTTTGCAGTGGTAATACATACTTAAGTTAGTAATTATGGCTGTCATTCATCATTTTATCATAAAAGATATTGTTTGTCCATATTAGTAATGACCACTTCTTCTAAAATGCAGGCTTTGGGTTCATTGTCTTTCATTATACATCATATCTTCTTCAGCTTGTGTTCTTCTTTACTTTGTAAGAATGTGTTTCATTTAGTTGTTCAGTTTCTTTCTACATTTCTTTTGCTGCCAAAATGTCTTGTTCATTTATTCAACTTTTTATAAAACAAAGTTTTTAACTCCGCCTATGTTTTATAGCCGGTCTCAAGCCCGGATAAAGGAGGAGGGCAGCGTAAAACCCTGTCGAATCTTATGAACATGGATCAACGAAGGCGTCGTATGATCCATGTAGCCGACCCCACCTAGTGGGATAAGGCTTTGTTGTTGTTGTTTATAAAACAAAGTTTTTATTCATTTCTGACTTTAAATTTGTTATCCTTTTTGCACAGGAATACAAAAGCATCTCTCAGATGAGGCTGTTTCACATTACTCGATCGCCACCAAGCCCAAGTCATTTCACGGTTCTTGTTCGTGGCATTCCAAAATCAAGCGAAGAGTCATTAAGTAATTCTGTCCATAACTTCTTCACGAAATATCATGGAGCTAGTTATTTATCACACCAAATGGTTTATCGAGCTGGGAAAGTACAGAAAATTATGGTGTGGAACTTATATAATTTATCAAACTTCTGCTGTTTGGACAACTTATTTCATATTTACTCTTTTCTGTTAATGGTGCTGAATTTCTTAGATATTTCTTCATGAGTACTTTTAATAGATAAAGTTACTTGAAGATGATTTGAGTTGCATGATTTTCTCAGATAGTTTCGGAACAAAGTTGTTCGAAACCTTGAAAAGTTCTTTCTGGTTTTGTTAAGTAAACAGAGGAGCAGATAAGATAGACCAAATAGATTTTTTGGAGTAGCATTATAAACTTGATTCAAGATCCGATGAGTCTGGTCAGTTGGAACTTGTACCTATTTCCAATGTAAACTCAAAATGCACAATAAGCAAAGAACATAAAGTGCAATGATCTGGAAGGATGAGCAATTTTCTTAGCTGTAAATCTTTTTTTTATTGGGTATTATCTGTAAAACTTTGTATTATAAAATTTGATATGACAAGATAAATTATAAATGACGTTGGCATTGCAGTTAAGTCCTAAAGAAGTGAAGATGTAATTAAGGAATGTTAAAAGGACAACCTTAGCAGATAGCTGCTTTCATCTTTCCTCTGTGGTTTTTGACTCTTCTTGCCCCAAATGATCATGCTCCTGGTTTGTGTCTTAGTCATGTTAGGAAGCATGATCTTGACAATATGTTGTGTAATACTCTTCTTTAGAGTGAATTCTTAGGTTCTAGAATTCTTGGGAAGTCAAAGGAAGGAAGATGACAGTAGAAAGTTCCCTACTGCGAATAATGTGTAACCATAAAGGTCCTTTGTTGGGTTATGGGTAGTGAAGTTCAACAAGTAAAAGAGGGAAAGCACAATAGGAGAAGCTTGCACTTGGCTGCTTTAATACTGGTAATAAAATTTAGTTAGGTGTTTAGTACGTCTTCATAATGTACCTGAAATATACAAAGATGTAAATAATGGACATTGGAAAACTTCCAATTGCCTAACGGATTGTATAATACGAAGATGCAAAAAAGTTAGATGACATGGAAGAAAACATGAAAATTGAAGCAAAGAGGTCAGCAGCCTGCCTATGAAAGAATCAACGGATTAGTCTAAAGAGTGATGTCTGTAACCGAAAAAAAGAGTGATGTCTAAGAGGATCACCTTCTTTGTGTTGTGGTCTCTGTTCATACACCCAGTATCATCAGTAAACAACATGTACCTATGATTAATTCATTAAATTTCTTCTTTTCATGGAAAATGATTTTAAAGAATTTTGCAGTGCTTATTTTTCTTGTACCTGGTGTTTCTTAGCTCCAGACATTTATTGATGTCAACAACTATGGTTAAGAGAATTGTGTTGCATGATTTTTAGTGTTTAATACCGATAACTTTGATTGTTTCTTATATGGATAAAAGAGCTGCTTTAAGAGGTGATAGTTCTCATAAACATATTTATCCAATCAGAGAAATCATCTACTTGCCCTAGGATACTTCTTTTCTGATGGTTGTCATATATTCTGCATCCATTCTCTCAGTCTTTCTCCTCCATGTTTCAGGTTCCTCAAGTTTTTGTTTGTACATATTTCTGCTAATGCTTTTCATGTTCTGGTTTGCAGAGTAATGCTGAAAGGGTTTACAAGAAGTTTGCTCACTTGAAGCATAATGTCATTGACTATGGATGCCGGTCTAGTAGATTTAGGTGTGGCCTCTGTGGAGGGACATCTACCTCTGTCCAGCGACGCACTAAAGAATGTCAAATTGCCACCAAGAAAACTGATTTGGACCATTCTCATGAAACTGACAAAGAGAAGGTTATTTGTGAATTTGGACACCTTTTCTATTCAAATGAGTTTTGTATTTAATACCTATTAATTTTCTCGAACTTACATCTATATGGAATCTATCAATTATAGTCAGACCTTCATTCTTATACTAACTATGAAACTGTTCTGTCTTTCTTCTCATAGATGCTCTAAATTTACTTGCTACAATAATTTTTCATGGATTGCAATTATGAAATTTGGGGTGGAATTTTGTGCCAGTCTGGACTCTAGAATCTTGGCACAAAAAAGAAAAGTAAAGAACTACCCAACTTGGTTTGGGACCAGCTAAAATCATCGTTGGCCTTCATGCTAGGATTGGGCTGGTCAACATTTGGGAAAATAATATGTCACCCAACTTAATGTTGCTTAGTCCTCTAAAAAAACCAATTAGCCTGAGGCTTAGTCTGAGGCCTAAACCAGGCCAGTCCAAATAGATGAATAATTCCACCATGTACATGCCATAAAGTCTATGCTGGCACAGGTAAGGATCACCTTTATTATCAAAATCAAATCCTCTAGACTTGGTTTTCTTGTATTATCTCTTAGTCAGTCATGCAAATGATCATTTGCATTATGATCTGCGATGCTGTTATAGCTCGGACCAGCATGACTGAAAGGTAGAAAATGACTACTACAAGCTATATTGAAGGCATTTCTTGTTGACATAGATTATAATTGGGCTTATAAACTCTTTTAATCATAATAATAATTCTTGGATATTACTGAACCATAATAATATTTTTTTCCTCCCCCAAAAAGAGCTCACAAAAACAAACCTTAGTGTCAATTCTTCTTCGCAGATGCAAAATTGACTATTTTTCCCTGTGATAACTGTTGTGGGAGTAAAATGGGCCTTCTCATAGACGAGAGAAAAAGGAAAATGAATTGGGTTGCTGAACTGGAATTTCCATCTTCAATGAAACTTGACATTCTATTTCCTCTTTCATTTCTTTTACTAATTATAATTACAGTGTATGTTTTACATTTTGCTAGCCCTTTCTTATGCCAGTATTTAGCTATATAAATACCTTATCCATAGAATGAAGAAAAAAAAAGAATGAAGCAATAAAGGCAAATGATAGGACAGTCTTTATAAGCAAACATTTGGAAAGTGACACATGCTATACTTGAAAATCTTCTTTTGTATTAGGTTTTTTTTCTTTGGGATGTTTCTTCTCCAAGTAATTTTCTGTCTTGTATTTGTATGGGGTATAGTTAGAAATTTTCTTGACACCTGATGTTCATGATCCAAAGCTAGTTTTGGAAAATCATTCTTATGCTTTAGTCTTTTGATATAATTGAACTGGGTTTATTATGTTGTCAATGAGCTTGCAATGTTTGAGATGTGTGAAACATCAGTCATTTGCTTCTCGCAGGAATGTGCTGCTGCTTTTGTTTTTTTCACAACTCGATATGCTGCTCTTGTTGCATCACAAGTCCGCCAGACATCGAATCCTATGTTATGGGTTACCGAGCCAGCTCCCGAACCACATGACATCTACTGGTCGAATCTTTGGCTGCCATATAGACAACTTTGGATACGCCGAATAGCAACTCTTCTTGGTAGCATTGTCTTCATGTTTGTTTTTCTTCTGCCTGTCACATTTGTGCAAAGTCTGTCTCAGCTAGATGAGTTGCAAAAGCGACTACCGTTCTTGGAAGGTATACTTAAGAAGTAAGTATCAATTTTCACTATAAAAGAATCTTCATATTCTTGTGCTGCACCTTTATATTAATTAGCAGTTATATGACTTTATTATTTGAAATTTGCAGTACTACTTGGTTTGCATAATGTTCTTTGAGAAGATTGAATTACATTATGTTGGAAGGTGGATAGACTCATTGTATTTGTGCAAGTACTTGATTTCACTTTATTTAAATTGACCCATTTGGAAATAGATTATGAGATGTCAGGGGATACTATCAATGTAGCCTTCTGATATGTAACTTATCATATAACAACAGACTATAGTGATCTTGTCCAAAGCTTGAGTTACTCTTTGTTTGTCTTAATAAAATATGTTGCTTTTGATGACTTTTAACGAGAACTCTTTTTGTACATTTAGTGGTAGGAAGGGTTGCAAGCAAGGTTTCATAATTTACTTCTGGTTCATAATGGTGCTTAACAATCTAGGAAATATCATCACATTAACTCGCCATAGAGAGAACTGATTTGATAAACTCATGCACATTATAAACTCATAGGTACGATACGGGTACTAATTAATTTATATGAAATAGTTATTTTTCTAGCAACTCCGCCTATGTTTTATAGCCGGTCCCAAGCCCGGATAAAGGAGGAGGGTTGTGTTAGGCCCCGACAGTCAGCGTAAAACCCTGTCGAATCTCATGAACATGGATCAACGAAGTCGTATGATCCATGTAGCCGACCCCACCTAGTGGGATAAGGCTTTGTTGTTGTTGTAGTTATTTTTCTAGCATTTAAAATAATGTTTGAGAGGGAAATAACATTAAGTGAAAATGATTATGAAGATGGTGAAGTTGAAGTTGGTGATCTTGAGTTGATTGATCATGCAATAGAGTTTCTCGGTTGAATCTAATTGAACTTTTTGTGGGAAGTCATTTGGTTTTGTTTGTATTTGCTAAGATCTCAAGTGTAGCATCCAAGTTAAATCTCAATGATTGAATTTTTATGAATCTGCAAAAAAAGTTTAATTTTATGTTATTTTAACAAATATATGAGAAATTCTTTGGATTTTAAATGAAGGGATTTGTTTTATGTTGAGAGTATAACTGATTAAATTGTAACTAACTTTACTTAGTATATACAAATTTGCTTTTTGAGTTTTGTGTCCTACAAATTGAATTTGCATATACAATTGACCTTGATAACTATCTCAAAAAAAGAAAAAAAAATGATATTTCACATGTAGGATAAGGATATCATTTCTTTGTCATCAGGTATTCCTGTGGAAATAGATATGATTGTGACACACCAGCATGTTTGTGCAGCATGAGAATATGATTACCCTGTGAAAAAATCAACAAATTTAGTTTTTCACTATTTTATTGTTTTAACATTTACTAATATGACGGCCTGCGTGATGCTGGGACCATAAAATTTAAAATATCATATGACTATGAAATAATTAATTATTAATTTAATACTTTTTATTATCATAGAAAATAATCATGATTAATAATTTATCTAATATATAGTACTCTCCCTGACTATTTTTTCTCTTATTGAAAAATAATATAAGTAAACACGTCATCATAAAACTATTTACTTATTTCATTATGATTTGTTATTGTAAATTAGTTAAAAATATATAATCTAACATTGATGACACTCTCAATAATAATCAACATAAAAGTAGTAAGGTTCATTTTAATATTTTTATGTAAGTAGGGTCCATGGGCCTTGGACGCCAACGTAATTGGACCCAATTCCAATACTTTTATTTAAATATGGGGTACCGACTTTTAATCCAAACATGAATGAGCGGAATCACTTTCACTCCATCTCTATTATAAACTTCTTTAACTGTTTTTATGCGATGAATTTCATAGGCATGAGCAAACTCTGATTTTTCATTTCTTTGACTCGATCCCAGACCGATTTATAACCGGGCTGGGAATATTTTCTGGACAATTGGGTCGGTGCGGTCCGCGGACTGTGCTCACCCCTACGTTATGAAATTAAACAAGTAAATATAAAATAAAAAGTATTATGTTATTATTATAGTGTAAGAATTCGTGAGGGATTGATATGTCATATTTTACTTTTCTTTTTTATATTACTTTAGATAGATAGGTTCATACTAAAAATAGTTTAATATTGATTTAAAGATAATTAAATAATGATTCTCTTAACATTAATTATTTTATCCCAATGATATTTAGAAAAATCAATCATCATATTTTTTGTGCATAGCTTTATTTTACTACATTTTCTTATTGTTTGTGCATATCTTTTATTGTTCACGTCCTCATTGATTTTTCTTTTCATTTTATGTAGGAGGTTTGTTAGCCAGATAGTTACTGGATACCTACCTAGTGTTATTCTAATGCTATTTCTTTATACTGTTCCCCCAATTATGATGCTATTTTCCGCTGTGGAAGGACCTGCTTCCCGAAGTAGAAGAAAAAAAAGCGCATGCTACAAAGTATTATACTTCACTATTTGGAATGTATTCTTTGTCAATGTATTGTCTGGTTCAATAATCAGCCAGATTAATGTAATATCTACGCCAAAGTTGATCCCTCAGCAACTTGCAAAAGCCATACCAATTCAGGTGATTATTTCCAAAGTGATATGGGTAATTTATTTTTTGGATAGTCAACTGTTCTACGATTTTCTCTCGTATCCTTTCTTGTATATATGTCAAGCCGCCTATGTTTTATAGCCGGTCCCAAGCCCGGATAAAGGAGGAGGGTTGTGTTAGGCTCCGACGGTCAGCGTAAAACCCTGTCGAATCTCATGAACATGGATCAACGAATTGCGTCGTATGATCCATGTAGCCGACCCCACCTAGTGGGATAAGGATTTGTTGTTGTTGTTGTTGTTGTTGTTGTTGTATATATGTGGATTTTTATTTCTTCTTTAATTGATGCAGGCCACTTTTTTCACTACCTATGTTCTCACCTCTGGCTGGGCAAGTTTGTGCTCCGAGGTAATGCAATTATTTGCACTCATATGGAACTTGTTGAGGAAGCATATCTGTGGAATATCATATGATCCTACTACAGTTCCATCATTTCCCTATCATACAGAAGTACCAAGAGTTCTCTTGTTCGGGTTACTCGGTTTCACCTGTTCAGTGATGGCACCTTTAATTTTGCCATTCTTGCTCGTGTATTTCTGTCTTGGATATGTTGTGTACCGGAATCAGGTGAATGGTCTTATATGACATATATTTACATATGATGTTTATCTTAAAGAAGGGAGCATATTCTTTTTGGATTCATTCAATGGAGCAAAATGTTGCTTTTCTATGTTCCACTCAACCAATTGTTTGATCTCTTTTGTCACAATCAAACCATTATGAATGAGGTCATAAACTAATTGGATTAATGTTGTCTCCAAATTTGCAGGTAGTTAATGTCTATTGTTCAAGATACGAGTCTTGGGGGAAAATGTGGCCTCTTGTGCATAATACCACGATCTTCTCTCTTGTCCTAACACAGATTATTGCCCTTGGAATTTTTGGTTTAAAGAAGTCACCGGTTGCCTCAGGCTTCACCATTCCCCTTATCATACTTACGCTTCTCTTCAACGAGTATTGCAGGCAGCGTTTCCATCCGGTATTCCAGAGTTTTTCAGCACAGGTTGGTATAATCTCTTCTGATATATTACTAACTTGCAGATAAGATTTTATAAGTTTTTTTTTCAAGTTTTTTAAAAGCTGCAGTTCCTACTAGTTAATTAAATCTGTTTGAAGAGTTAACATTTCAGATTTTGCTACTTACCGTCCAATAACAATAGTAGCAAATGACATATTTGGCATTTAATATCATAAAATATGAATGAAGAAAGGGACATTATCATTATTTTTTTTTCTCCTTTTGCAATTTCTTGAAAAGCTAATGAACACATTTTCATCTCTGTATTATGCATAACTTAGTTGAGGATTAATAAACTTAAGAAGTGAAAAAAAAAACATTGTGACAATCAAGTTTAGTATGATGAATGCTGGAATCATAATTCAAACAGAATATTTTAAGTTGGCCTTATATCTGATCACGAGTTTGGTCCACAAGCCAATACTGTCGGAATAGTAAGCACTAATCTTATTTTATTATATATATTGATGTGACTTATTTTCCTAACATGTGAGCCAATGCTTTTCTTGTTACAGGATTTCATTGACATGGACGGAGAAGATGAGAATTCTGGCAAGATGCAAGAAATTCATGAACAACTGCATGCAGCATATTGCCAATTCCCAATAGATGGTCAGGATCCATGTATAATATAAATAAAGAAGTTGAATTTTCTGGTGAAATTGGCAGTAAATGTGACTCTAGAGCTTTAAAAGAATGACTATTCTCATCCAACACTTGTTCGGCTCTCAACCTCCATACTGCAACAGATGATTGAATACTCGGCATGCCTATCAGAGTCCAAAGCAGGCACTCATCCATTCATATGTGCATTCAATAGTTTCCTTAAATTTTATACGTCGTCATTAAGCTACAGGAGATTTTTAAAAAATGGTTCTGATGTCATTGGAACTTTAGTTTGACCGAAAGCAATTTCACTTTTTTCTCTTTGCTATTCAGTCTCTCATGGTGATTCTTTTGTTGTACCACTAGGTGTGAAGATGAAAGAGAGAAGATGATGTACATACAGTTATACACATTAAATTGAGAAAGTCCTCCTAGTGTATCGTATAGGAGTCTTATTACATAAGACGTATTTTACGAGAACGTCACATATTTGACCATTTATAAGGATGTTGTTGATGTGTCTTGAATTGTGTATCATGTACCCAAAATTATGAAAGAAAAAAATGAAAAATGAAAAAAAATGAGAATTTATGACGAAAGCGGAGGGCTTGGGCCGTTAGACTTTTATATATGAGGGTTAGGGTTTTATATGATGTACATTTTCTTTTGACTCATAAAATAAATTTTTGACGGCGGCTTTTTTTGTCCGTGGATGTTTCTCTCTTGTTCATATTGATCAAGAGAGTTTTACCATATTAAATTTTTGCTCTTTGTTAGTGATGATTTAGAACCAATTCTTGGATATCTTAGCAAAATCTTTCTGTTCTTAAATATAACACGATTCTGGATATAATCAGGGAAAACATCTTTTGCTATCTTTGTTTCTCTCTCTTTCTTCTGTGTATGTGCCTCTTGAATTTTCTGATTGTGCTGTGGTATTCTGACGTTTCAATTCGGTTAACACTGAAATTTTGCAAACATTTCGTAGTCAATTAACTTGCTGAAAGGCTCAGAATTGAGTAGAATATTGTTCCCTTGATGAAATACAAAAAGCAGGTTCTCTGTAGCAAAAAAGGAAGAAAAGCAGGTTCTCTTGAAAAGACGGTCTGAATTCTGTTTTTCTCTATTTGCCATCTTTTTCATACTTTTCAGCTTACGAGTATTTACTTCTTGTGTACGTGTGAGATTCTTCTCACGAATATGCATAGAAATTTCGACTCCTGCCAAGAGTTGTGGACGCTGAGAATCCAATCTGCTTCGAACTCTTGCCTCAATATTAGGATTGTTTGGCAACATCAAAATTAACGTTTCAAATAGCATTTAACGGTTAAGTTCTAATTCTTTTATTTGATAAATAATAAAAATAAATAACGTTTAAAATTTAGAGTTTCATACGAAAATATAGAAAAGTTACTTCTACTAACGTTTAGAGGTTAACGTTTTATAAAAATTTTCAATACCATTATTCAAATATATTATTTTTTTCTAACTTATCTTTTTTTCATTTTTATTTTATAATCATTTAACTATATTTATTTTTATATTCATGCTTAATTGATTACAAATTATTTATATATGAATAAAAATTAATTTCACAATTAATATCTTTATATCATGGATGCACTATATAAAATTTATTGTTAATATAAATTTCTATATATTTTAACAAAAAATACTTGTGAAATTTTATTTTATTTAATTAATATATAAATATTTAATTTATTATATTATAACATAATTTGTATAGTGCTTAAGTTAATAATTTGTCATATGTCTAATTATATTATTTTTTATTTATCAGCTAATTCTATCGTTAAATTTATCAAACAATTATTTGTTATAACCTCTAACCTTAATCATCATCCGCCACCCGCTATCTGTTAGTTATACACTATCCACTATTTAAACTGCTTTTCTCTTACTAAATCGCTAATAATATCAAAGAGAGCCTACATGGAATAAACCTTATTAGTTTGTTTTCAGATTTATACTTAAGGTCATGACCATCTAATTAAGTGGTCGTGCGGGTGGGAGACCAATAAATAAACTTTTCAATTATAAAGGGAGGTATAGATGTAATTAAAAATAAAAAGGTATAGATGTAATTCAAAGTTCGTAACTTTTCGATCTTCCAACCAGCCAACTTCTTGTCCCTCAATCCTAAATTTAATATTCATCCCATCAACAAGAATAATTATTCAGTCAATATTTCTCTCTACCTTTTTTTCTCATATTCTATTTTATACTCTTTTGATCCAAACATAAATATAATAATAAATGTTTATATGGTGTTTGTTTTAAAGATTGTTAATTCATAGAATAAAGATAATTAAACTGATCGTCTTTCTCTTCATTGAAATTGTCCTCAACGTGAACGTTTGGAAGGTATGGAATAATAAATGAAAAGACATTTGATAAGTAAGAAAAATTAAACATCCAGGGAGAAAAAACAAGAAGACCCATCACACATCAGTTCTTTTGAATAAAACTTTTTATCCTTACAAACACCCATCACACATCAGTTCTTTATCTTTATAACAAAATATTTCTCCAATTAATACTCAAAGTCACTTTGTGATTCATCTTTATTTTGTAATGAGATAGGCTCCCAACTTGTAAATGTAATCAAGAGACTCGCATCATTGACTTTCATTTTAAATATTAAAAGAGATGAACAAATCAACAACAAGGATATACATGGGAAAATGGTGTTATAATTTTTTGACACTAGTAAAAAATAAAAATACTATTGTAAATTATGAAATATTAAAATTTGATACATCAAACAGGAGAATTAACGATGAGATATGTTTTAAAACATTATCTTTTATCTTAAATACTTTTTGACCTAATTAGTAATTTAAAAAGAGTACTTTGTAAGTGAGAAATACTTGGAATAAAATACTATGTACAAATATAAAATAAGAAATACTTGGAATAAAATACTATGTACAAATATAAAATATGACATATACAAATGTTATTTATTATGAAATGATAAATGACATAGATAAGTTTCTTACCAACCTCCCTTGTCATAGATAAGTTGCTTACTAAGGATTCAGGAACTTACTTTTACCATAGTGCTCATCAACCCCACAACCCCCCCCCCCCCCCCCCCCCCCCCCCACCCACCCACCAGCACCACCACCACACACCACACACCACACACACTTGGATAACAGGATTGACGTCGGAGTTATTAGATACCACTAGATGGCCATGAGCAAAGAGAGAGAGAGAGAAAGGACTGAAGAGAGATCGAGCTGCAAGTGAGAATTGGAGGCATGTGGAAAAATTTAGTGGGCTACAAGAGTATAACGCATTATACAATAGATCGATCGACTTATTATATAGCAGAATTTCATTTTTACAATAGATCGATCGGCATATTGAAATGCTACAAGTTGCAGCTAAAAAATGTGCTATACTCTTTTTAGCGACATAAAATTTTTTAATCAATTTTTCATTTAAATACTATATATTTGAATTTCGATGATCGGAGCTTTCAGAATTCTATCATAGAAAAATTTAATATTTAAATAATAATATTATTGTTAGTATAATATTATATGGGTATAATGTGTGTCCTACTTTGAGATGGTAGGATACTCCTCCCTTTGATGGAAGATCGATGGTGATGGAACAAATGTTGGTCCGCGACACCAATTTGCTGGAGCAAGAGAGGTTCGGGTGGCGATGGAGAGGTTTGTCGTTGATGAGGCAAATCCGGCCTGCGGCACTGGTAGGAGAGAACGCCACCGAGAGAACGAATTGTCGGAGAGAGAGGGAGCGAATCATTGGAGAGAGAGAACGGGTGGGAGAAAAAGAGAGGGAAGTGAAAGATATAGACTATATAGGGATGTGGCAGGGAGGGGACACGGGAATGAAATTAAAACTACCGACGTCTTGAACCATCGAAAGTTCCAATGACTGGGACCGTGAGAAACATTAATAATATAATATCATGCTTATAAGCTAAGTTTACTATTAATATAACACGAATCGTCGGCTTGGCCCGTGGGAGGCTCCTACGGCTCCAGCCGTGGAATTTTGCATGATCGAGGCGTAGGAAATTGTCCCACGGCTTCAGCCGTGGGAAGATTTACCGCGGCTATAGCCGTGGAAACTTCACACGGCTTGAGAAATTTCCCACATTAGCCTTTCGATCCCATCTTTTGTGTCAGCTTCGTCGTCCATCCCATCGATGTTTTTGCTCCTCCTCCTCAGCTCTACAACATTTGTTGTTTCCTTTCCTTTCATTTGATGATGACTTTCGTCGCGTCCTCATCTGCTTTGCTCTCCCCTTCGGCCTCCTCCTCCGGGTCACATTCTCCCTCGGAGCTCTTTGTTGTCGTTGCCATGGCGCATCCCGCCACGGATGCTGCAGGTGAAACGTGGATGCCCACACCATGGGCCGTTGGAGTCGGCGACAAGATCACGAAGCTCTTGTCAGCGGTGCCAACGTCCCCAAACTTTGCCGAACCACCGCAGCATGACTTCTCCTGCTGTACGCCCCGACGATCTCTTGAGCTGGCGTAGGCGGAGGGCCCAATCTTAGGCCTAGACCGACGACGCCAATCCCACTGGAAGCGGCTGGGCGATAGGGGCAGGAGGCAGTGTCAGCAGGAGTGGCTACATAGTTGTGGCGGCGGAGATGGCAAGGCTGACGGCTGGCGAGAGGGGAAAATGATGATTCTCGAGGGAGCTTTGCCATGAACTGGCAATCCGTCCATGAACTGGCAGTCATCTTTCGAACCAGTGCGTCGCGGACCGCGCCTTCATCCGTTGCTCTCCATTCCGCATTGGAAGATGGACGCGAATGGGAGGACCATCCTACCATCTCAAAGTGTGAGGACACACATTGTACCCATATCATATACTATAATATATTTGAATTTCGAGGGATGTTTCTATCGCAACTTCCAAAGGATGAACGATTCAACCCTAATTGTCGAAAATTTTAATATTTAAATAATAATACAACATTAGTTATAATATTTTAATACTATAATGTATTCAAATTGTGACGATCAACGTCCTTATCTTCTTAAATTGCAGATGAGTAGTGTGATATTCAGGAAGATCACACTTGTTGATGTGCCTTGAACATGTACCCAAAATTATGAAAGAAAAATGAGAAAAAGAAAAAAATGAGAATTTGTGACGGAAGCGGAGAGTTTGGACTTTTACATATGACGGTTAAGATTTTATATTTTCTTTTGGTTATAGTGAATTTCTTCTGGTGGTGAATGTTTCTTTCTTGATCAAGAGGATTTTATCACGTTAAATCACCGTGTTCATTTTCTTTTCTATTTCTCTACTTCATTGTCTTGATTATTCATCGATCAGCGGTGTTATATTTCCAACAACACTTCTTATGGCCCATCCAGCTTGTGGATTGAGCCACTCCGCGTGGATCTTTGTGCATGGTGGGGTGCGATCACTCAACGAGAACGTTGAGTCCCCTAAGCTGGAATGGTGCATGAGGTATGCTTTGAATTAGTTCCACATGCTTAAGTCAAGGAAGAGATGCTGGATATATATGCACATGTTCTTCGTTAAGTGTGACGCGTTAGAAAATGGTGAGCCCAGGGTGGGGGCAGAGCAGACAATATCACGCTGAGTATAGAGATGAGTTGTTGCACTACTCTGATACCAGGTGACGCGTTTTGAGAAAATCGTGCGGGCCAAGACTCAGAGCGGATAATATCACACACTAGTGAGGAATGTAACATAAAACTCTGAGTTGTTATGGAAAAGAGGCTCAAGTCAGAAAAGTTTCTTTGTCGATAACAACTAACAACAACGAGCAATAGTCTTTTTTTATTGTCTGAAAAGTGGTATCTAACTTTGTAACTCATGCCGCGAAGTGCCATAAATTAGAGGAATTAAATGTCGATTCATGATCGAGCTCAAGTAATCCAGTTAGATTGTTTTGTATCGCGTATCTAATAGTGACACACGAGTTTCAATAAAAATGTTCTACATTCATGAGAATTTGAATTTCAGACTTTAGTAGAGGGAGCAGAGTCTTTAATCTACTTCAAGACGAATAACATGTGGGGTTTATTCACAAACAAAAGGCTGTTATAAATTTGTAATAAAGCGGGAAGGCCATATACCAATGTCGATAACGCAATAACATTAAGGTCAGAACGTCAGATCATGCATCCCCTTAAATTAAATAACCTGGGTCATCAAGCTCATGTGATGATTTATGCCAAGGGGATCAAATCTTTTTAATATATCTATGAAATCTGATATCTAATCTCTCCTTCCAATCTTCGCCCCTTTTCCAATGTTAAATCTATTAAATTATGATTAAGCTAGATCAGAACGCAAATTAAACCTCTCTCACTAGATCGTGGTTTGATTTTTGTGGCCTCCTTTTACTGAATTTGAGTCCACTTTTGCGACCCTTTCTGCTTCTTCCTGCTACTAGTCTCATTCCTTTTCCATGATGTTTGAATAACTAAGAAGATGTAATTAAATTTTGATGTTCCTACCTCACCTTGTTCCTTATTTTTTACATCATCATGATTGAATCTCTCAAATAGTTTATCATTGTTGGATGAAGATCTGATGGTGAAGACGATAGGGAATAAGACGAGATAGGGAACACCTAAATTTTTTCCTATATATATGCATAAAATATCAAAGAGTAAAAGGAAAATATCATATTATGTGCAAGACCAAAGTAATAAAAGTCATATATAATATGTTGATTTGTCTTTCTTTTTTTCTTTTTTGCATTAGGTTTATTGTATAACAGGGAAAAAAGCCATATATAACGCTACACACTATTTATTTGAACAAATAATAAAAGGTTTGTGGTATACTCTCAGAAACAGAGATTTGGAGTTTAATTTTCTGACCTTTTATTCGCAATTTTTGTATTAAACATTTGAACTCATGGACTTCCAACTGAAAAGAAAAAAGAAAAATGCTTCTGCCGACAGGCCTAAACGTGCTAAACATTGTGTGCCTGAGGAAGAGATGAAGGGGTTTAACTTAAACAGTTGTGATTACTGTGTAATTAATTATAATATAAGTAAGCAAAAAGGTAGCATAATTGCATACTAATTGGAACGTCCCAAGCTGCGAGACAGAACAAATGATGCTGCACAATCCAAGATATCCTCTTATTCCTCCTTATATCCCCTTGGACAACTAAATCACAAGCACACCGACGGCTTCCACCTTCACAGTGAAGGGATGATTATTAAGTATCATGTGTTGTTCTCTGATCATTGATGTACTGGAATAAGATATATAAATGCGGAATAAGACTGCCATTATTATCTTGGTGCATGTCCCTGTTGGAGGAATATATAAGCTAGACTTCTGACGTTGCCAATGGCTTTGAACTTAGCAAAAACAAGGCTGCCTCCCTCACCGTGTGACTTTGATATTTAAGTAAACAAAAGTCTCTGGTGATTGATTACTAGTATAAACTATGCTGCTAATTAAGGTGCTAACCATATTTGACGTTTTGCTTTGAGGCTCTTTCTTCAGAGACCTATTTGCTTTCTGAATGTCCTCATTGTCTTTGCAGAGAGTCTCAATGTTCATTATTAGTGAGAACATGAAGGACACTTGGATAACCCCATGGAACCGGCTCCTTTTGTTTTATGTGACGTTCGCAAGATACTCGTTGTTAGTGCTGATGGGTATTTAATTCTATTACTTGTGTTTTTGGTCTAAAGGTTTGGGTGGAATTTGACGAAGAGTTACTTATATGTTTCTAAAGCTACAGGCGGTTCATATCATTGTCCGCACCAGAGAACAGTGCATGTAGAATTGTGGAACAACAGCAACAGTTTTTGACCCATGACTAGATCAGTCTTAAGCTTTCATTAGTTCATGGTGACATATATTAGTTAAATCGAATGCTTCAGACTTGGCTTCCCTTTCCCAAAGAGTTTGAGATTACCTAATGATTTTGCCTCGTCTCCAGCAAATAATGTGACTGGTTATGAAGTTACTTTAGAACTAAGCTGCAAGGATGAAAGAGAACTCAAGAAGTAACAAACTGTACTGGTTAATAAAGAAAGCTTAGGCTCACTACTTTGATCCAAAATCTCATGTACAAATGATTTTGACCTCATCATCATCATCGCTGACTCACGGTCTACAGATGAGTTGTTTTTTGCTGATGAAATATAGACATGCCATGCAGAATAAACAGTGATTTGAAATTGATGCACCAGGCATGCCAACATCTTTTGGTCTTCCAATGATGTCAGTGATGACACCTTAGGTTCAATTTTTTTATACCCTATAATCACAGCTATATTTAGAGCCTTACTAATTTGATCTTGTTTCTTTTTTTCTGAATACGAAATATTTGATCTTATTATCTGAGAAGTTGTAAAAGAACATAACTAATTAATTAGATGTTCTGATCATGGCAATTCTAACATGTTAATTAACAAATTCTGTAATAAGAATGATATTTTTTGCT
Organism: Pontederia crassipes; assembly: GCA_030549335.1. Taxonomy (NCBI): domain Eukaryota; kingdom Viridiplantae; phylum Streptophyta; class Magnoliopsida; order Commelinales; family Pontederiaceae; genus Pontederia; species Pontederia crassipes. The sequence continues at coordinate 23,099,029 of CM060189.1, read as the reverse complement.
CTAATTTAAAAGGCTTATTAGTCAGTGTCTATTCACGGGGTCATCCCTTTCTCTTTATATGGCCTGCATAGGACACATGTTTTTGTCATTTTAGGTAGATGTCTCTTTTTAATGGCCTAGAATTAGTGTTTAATCTGCATATTCTTCTCCACTGAGTTTATCTACCAAAAAATGTTAGTATCATGGGCGGCTTAAAATAGATTGAACTCAAAGTTCATGAATTAGAACATTGTAATAGGGACTAAAGCAAATTAAAACACTATCTATTCTTAAAAGAAAGACTCTAGACTCTAGAGCAACCATCCTGTTCATTCTATATCAATTAATCAGAAATGAAGGTTGATTTTTTTTCCAGCAACACACACACACACACACACACACACACACAACACAATAGAGAAGCTCTTTAAAAAGTCATCGTTTTAGTACTAATAAATCCATTGAATTGTTTAACAGGGAAAATTTTCATTGTATTCTATTTTTTTTGTCTCTCGTTGAAACATTTATTCTATTGTTTAGTTTATAATATTATATTTGTTTTCTTGATGACGCATCCCTATGTATATGTATTACACACGCATTGGCTTTAATCCTTGTGTATTTTAATTATTCTTGTATCTTTTATTTCTATTTGCTTAGCAATTTAAAGTTGCTTTATTCTGTTGTTGTAACGGAAAATTAACTCTCCAAATATGTCTAATTTGATCTATTAAAGACAATGACTTTCATCTACTCTCTTTTATGTTATGTATTTTTTGGTGATGACATATGTCTAAATTTTCTTGTTAAATGTTAAAAGATGTCAGATTTCTTACATAATATTTTTAAAAAAGGATAAAATAGAAAAACAGAAGTGACATTAAGACTTTAGAAGTGATACTAAAGATACTCTTATCTGGTTGACACAATCCAATGGTGAAATTGTATTCTAAGATATTCAATTTCATAATCATCACATTGATAAAAAATTATTTATACAAATTCCATTCAAATATCATATTAATTATGTGCTAATAATCTTGGACACCGATAAATTTTGATAGAAAAGAAATACCCTTATTCAAAAATAAAGATAGGACGTGAAGGTGTGGTGGGATGAATTTGATGCTCTGTAGGCTATCTATCTGCAGCAATAGCGTCTTATAACTAATGAAGATGGAGCGGAGTGGAAAAAGATTATCATTGATTAAGTAGGTCTTGAATTTATCTTTGATATCCTCATTCATATGTTGGCTCAACTCAAGATCTATGCCTATGGTGTGTCAAATTTTAGTTCATTGTGAATTGAATGAAGTCATTTTGGACAGGGTAGCAATGGCAAAAAAAAAAAAAATAGTGTGTTCTATTTGAAGCACCTCTTATAAGACATGGAGATAGAATCAAATCCTCATGGAAAGCATCCTCAGGATTGATTGAAAAGACAGGCCTTATGACGCGCAATAGGAAGCAAATGCACATGAACTTGAGAGCAGCAAGTACTGCTGTCCTATTATAATTCTAGCAACATTGACGTCCCTTCATAATATAATAAACAATCATATAATAAAATGATTGCACCACTTCACATGATTGAAATATCATGGCTCAGACAAAATGGAAGCAAAAGAAGAAGACCGTTAACTGCAACTCAAAACCATGGATGCCGCTGATCAAATAGTTACATCATTAATGTATATGGTTCCTTCAAGAGTTGCAGTACACTGCCACAAAATCGACGAATTGCTAGAAATCTACAGAATTAATGTTCGAATCAAAAGCATCATGCACTGCGCGCATGTGGATGCAGGTGGACAGTACTGTTGTATTGCGTCCCGTGATAACTTTGGAGCACGCTCCTCCCAGGATTCACCAGAGGATTGATCACCTGATCATTCCAGTTCACGCTCTCTGATGCAACAGTGAATCCACTGCCCTCATCGACCATGGCCCCCATCACCATGTCGTGGAAACAACCGAGCTCTTGTAACTTGTCAGAGGTGAAGGAGAACATCTCGTCGAGCTCGGTCGAGTACTCGTTAGACACCACGCGTGCGGAGTCATCAAACAACGTTTGGGGGGACACGGATGCTGATGCCATGAAAGACGTACTCGTCCCATCTGCTGCTGCTGCTGCCTCATGGCCAGCGAAGCTCTCTTCAAGCTTCATGATCAGACTGAGAGAAGCCTGTTCATCATCGAACACAAGTGACTGAAGGCAGTAAGGGCTGAGACCGGCACCATTATTGTTGATAGAATCCAAGGCGCTCCCAGTGATCTCCTCTTTCACTGTTTCCTGCTTTAATATTCCGGCCGGCTGCCGGTTCTGCGGCTGGTCCTTTCGCTGCTTTTCCAAGAGCTTCTTCTTCAGTCTTGTGTTCCAGTAGTTCTTTATATCATTATCAGTCCTTCCTGGTAATTGAGATGCAATAACAGACCATCTGGTCTCCCAAGCAAAGCAAAAACACAGCAGATGTCAGAAGAATCTAATTAAACCATGTCTATCAACTTAACTAAACGCCCAAAGATAATGATGGACAAAATAAAATCTTCTTCGGGTGATCACCTGCTCCCGATGGTTACGTACAAGCTACATATGATATTTTCTTCTTCTTCGGAGAAGCCGCCATGCTTTAAGTTCGGTCGCAGGTAGTTGAGCCACCGGAGGCGGCAACTCTTGCCGCAGCGCTTCAGACCTGCAGAGTGAAAGCATTTACGCATACATGTTCAATCAATTCTGCATGCAGTGTGCAATATATCTCTATCGATGCAGTATAGTACACATCTACTCATACGTCTGTATCTGTATACATATATCTATATACAGCATACCGATCTTCTGAGGTAGGGCGATCCAGTTGCCGCCGGTGCCGTGCTGCTCGATGTGGGATTTGAGCTTGGCGTCCTCCTCCGGTGACCACGGCCCTCTCTTCACGTTAGCCTTGTCGCAGCAAGGGGTACGTCCCATGGTGGTGGTGGTGGTGGTTCCTTTCCCTTTGGCTGGCTCCTTATTTGCTGTTGTACCTGGCTGCTAATTACGAGTGATTAACTTGTCGAATTAGAAGACGGGGCTGAGGCCAATGGTCCTAATCATGGTATTATTATATATATAATCAAAGACCAGCTAGTAAAAGGTGATGGCGGGATTAAAGTAAGATGGTGAAAGGTACGAAGATTACTGGTCTTTGTCCTTGTTGGACTATAGAATCCGTCCATCTATATGTATTAATTAATTAGTATCATGCACCCATCCGCTGTTTAATTTCCTGCTTGCGCCAGTGATCACTTCATGCATCGATGTAATGCTGGAAGATGCAGCGACACTGACCAGTCTCTTAATTGTTAACGCATGCACTGGTATATAATGCCCAATCAACGTCGATAAAAAAGGGGTTAACTGCATGAAATTAAGCTACCAAATTACTTTTCTCTTATAGAGTCTCCTTCCATCTTTAATTATTTAAGACTCGTGTTTGTATCCAACACATGAACTAAATAATTTTCAACAAACCACTTCTGTGAAAAAAGTAGTTTTTTTCTTATATATTTGTTTAACTTAGGACCACTAAAGAAAATGGTCAATAACTCTCTCTCTCTCTCTCTCTCTCTCTATATATATATATATATATATATATAGAGAGAGAGAGAGAGAGAGAGAGAGAGAGACAGAGAGAGAGCAAAAGAGGATTCATTCAGTTTGTATGCATTTAAGCTCTAATTGTATGTATTTCGTGTACCCCGAAGAAAAAGTGCATGCATTTTGAACAAGAATTTTCAGTTCCAAGATGGCAAGATCAGGAGATGGAATTGTAGATAAAAATGTTAATTACTTTTGTCTATTTGTGGGAGCCAAAATTTGAAGGGTCAGACACAGGACGGACTTTGGAATGGACAAAAATGATGGGACTGAATGAGTGAACCCTAATTTAATATGACGCGTGATTTCGATAGAAGAAAATTAAAAAGTGGAAATAAAGTTTGATTGACATAATATAAGTTAGTAAAATGGTGTCCCAAATTCACGCAAGAATTTTAAAGCAGAGGATATCATAATTTTCGGACGAATTTTAAAAGATATTGAAACATCATCTAAACTCGAAATCCACACAATAACTTATAAAATTTAAATAACTTAAAATTTTAAAAAGATAAATATAACAATAATAATTAATAGAATATATCTTATCTCTCCTATCATGAGATTGCATCCCAAATGATTAGGATCCTAGTAACCTTGGATTAAAGTTTTGAGTCGTCATTAATTTGGACTAAATTTATTATTTTATTTTCGTTCAATAACTGATTAATTAAGTGCTAATGAATTTGAATATTGTTGGAACTAGATGGAAGAAAAAAGATCGGATATAGACCATGAGCACAAAGGTAACACAAATTGCCAATGAAAAGTAAAATATGTATCTAAAATTACAATATGATGTACGCATTTAGTTTAGTATCCTATTTTGAAGGGTAAATTTACCGCACAAGCTCTATACATATTATATTAAATCCATGCATATATGTATTCCTCTTGAAAATATATATTGCTTTTGAGAGCCTCAATATAAATAGTACGTCGAAAAGCTTAATTATCATGATAACATGATCAAAGAATAAATTATAAGAACAGTCGCGTCCACATTGGTCCACGTGTTCAACAAAATTATTATTGACTGGACTACAAAATTCTGCACCAGGTGATGTTTTTTAAACCTCTTTTTCTGAATTATCATTGACTGGACATCAAGTCCTCAGAACTGTAGATATAAACATGTTTGGTCTTAAATTGTTATGCCTACCATAACTGAGGCATCTATAGACTTGGCTTTCTTAGATTTGTACATTTATTCCCTGACTAACTGAAGAAAAAAATACTATAGACTTACAATCAATTTGAACAAGCTGGTCATGATATGAAATCCTAATCATGATTTTTTTTATGTGGCCTATGTCTACGAGAAGTCTTTTCTTTCGTTTTTGAGACTATTAACATTCGACTAATTCAAAGTCGAAAAGTTGAGCTCCTGGCCTAACAGAAGAAGCGAGAACTAGCTGCGTAATTATATATTTCATTTGATTGATAATAGCTGATTGAGATTTTGGCAATTCCTTTTTTATGTCATAATTCCTGAAGGGCAGATATCATCTTTAATTCTAAGCGCATCGCTAAGAGAAGAAACTAATTACAAAGTGACTTTTTGCCCTTCCAAATTGCGATAAAAATCCAGACTTCTCTAACTTTTCAATCAGACCTGCAGGTCATGTATTATTCCAATATCTTTATATTCATCGAAGTTTTTCTTTTCTTTCTTTTTTTTTTTGGCACGGACGTCCTCAGCACGACAAGAAAAGGACTACCAGTGATCTTCCATGTTATTTTCCTTACTTTCAATTTTCATCTCAAGTGTTTTTTTTTCCTTGTACTATATGTTTAGTCAAACTTTGCGCACAACGCAGAAATACTTTCCATAATAATATATATATATATATATGGGAAATATTTTTCATAATAACATATATATATATATATATATATATGTACGTGCGTACATGTGTGTGTGCGGGTGTGAAAAAAATGAATGTATGAAGCATTTTTTGTGTGTGATTTTACGTGTTTTTTTTAAATATTTTTATTAAATATCAGAATAAAAAATAATTTTATAAGATAAGAAGTTATATAAAATAATTATATCTCTTATGAAAGATAAAAATAATAATGTGCAATAGTTCACAAAAATTTAAAAAATGATGAATATTATTATTATTGATAATTTAAAGCGCATTTTTATTATCACAATCCTGAATATCGAAAAAAATAAAAAATCATCTAAAATTACTTCACACGTTCATTAAATTATATATATATATATATATATATATATATATGTATGTATGTATATGTGTGTATGTGTGTTTAATGATTGTGTAACACTAATTTGGTGAAGCATTGTGTAACACCCAAATTTGGACCGTTCGATCTAATGAACGATTCATATCTATCCCCCTTCTCTGTCTCTCTACTACCGGAGGTGGCGGGAAACGATTGGAGGAGGTGAACTAAGAGGCCGACGTGGATTAGTGCGACACAAATCAGGATCGACGACAGTTGATTGGGGCGACAACGAGAGAGAGGAGGATGGGGCAAAGAGGGGGACAACGACGAAGGTAGGCACGACGACGACAACGAAACTCGAGGAGGCAAAGCGGCGAAACTCGTCGGATCGAGGTGCGGATCAGGAAAAGAGAGAGAAGCGCAAGAGAGACGAAAAGCGAGCACTCATGGCCATTCGGTCAGGCGATTTCAACTCGACCATTGGATTAGGTGTTACCTCGACCAAATGGCACAACCATTAAACCCTATATATATATATATATATATATATATATATATATTATATAATTTGTCCAACTCCATTCTGGACAGGTAAAACCACTACAAGAAAAAGTCAGATTTTCGACGGATTTTTTTCGACGGTCTGACATCCGTCTGAAATACCGACGGTTTTTCCGGCGGATCGCATAAACCGTCAACATTTTCGTCGGGTATTTTTCGACGGTTCTAGCCGTCTAAACTTTCGACGGTCCAGAATTCATCGAAAGCTTCTGTCGAAATTTTTTTCTCTTCGACGGTTCAGACCGTCGAAAGTTCCAGCGATATTAACCGTCGAAATATTTCAACATCGGTCCCGTAATATTATTTAAATTTTCGACGATTTTGACCGTCGCAATTTGCGACGTTCGGCGCAACCGTCAATATTTCGGCGGTCATTCCCGTCGAAACGTTATGAGATTTTCATTAATTAAAATATTCTACCTTAATTATTTTTTACAGTCTTAACCGTCGAAAATGGAAAGTTATATTTTACGCGACTCTGTTCAGTTGGAAATTTATTAATATATATATCGACGGCTAAAAGCGTCGATAGTTTCGACGATTTAGAGAACCGTCGAAAGTTTCGACGGTTTCTCCAGCGGGTTTGAGCCGTCGAAACTCGAATTAATATTATATTATATTTATCTATGTTACGACGGTTACGATTTATAAATAGCCAACAGTACTGTCAATTTGTCCGTTTTCGATTCCGCTTAATTATTTCCTCTGTTTTCGTCCGGCCGTCCCCGGAGTCCGCATTTCGTTCGGCCGTCGGCCACCTCGAGCCCGCCGTGTTTCGTCCGCATTGCCTTCCCTCGCCGCCGTCCGAAGCTTCCGCCGTCAGGTCGCCGCCGAAAGCAATCTCCGGCGCAGGTAAGCTCCGATCCCCGCCCTCCTTGCTCTCTCCGGCGGCTAGATCCGGCCGCCCTTCGTGCGGCGGCCAGATCCGGCCGGCCTGCGTGCGCGGCGGTCAGATCCGGACGTGCTCCGCGCGCGGCGGCCAGATCCGCCGAGGCCTTTTGACTCGGTCCCTTCTCATTCTCTCAACTGCGCTCGCATCCGCCTCGATCTCCCTTTTCGCTTTCTTTCTCTCTTCGCCTCGTGATTTCGATTCCTTAAACCGGTGCAGATCCAAACGTAATTTGCTTCTGATATTTTGATCCGCTTAATCGCATTGAGGAGGAAAAAGGTAAAATTGCCCCCTTCGCCCATCAATCTTTGCAACCCATTGTTGCCTGTGATCTTTTTTTTTTTCTTCTCTTGAATCGTTGACTCATATCCTCATCGATGTTGTATAGCTTGTCATGGAGTTGTGAATTGTTGAGCAATTAACTCGAGTTGCAGGTCAATGCGTAGCGTAGAATCGGAAATCTGAAACTTTTTTTTTCTTTTCTTTTCCTTTACGCTGATTCCCATATGAGAGAAGTGATTTAATAATGTATGTTTCTTGGGTTTCTGTTGTGAAGAGGGCACGCACGGTATGCAGAGAAGGACTGGTAGGAAGTGTTTTGGTATACGAGTCCATTACTTTTCCTTCAATTTGTGCCGGTGGCTTTCTGTGTTATGTTTGGCACACTTCACTTTGGGTTGGTAGCATGAGAATTTCCAGTTACACAAGGCAACTTCTGGAATTCTCACTCCGCGAGCTGTTATTAATTCTGCATTAGCTTTCTGTTCTTGCTGTGTGTCTAACATGTAATACTCTGGTCTTTGTTCTTGTTCTAAAAGTTCAAATCTTGGGCATTTCTTTCATAAAATGTTGTTTTCCGTGCAGTTAGCATACTGGCATTCCCTGCTTCTGATTGATCCATGACTTATCCATGTTTCTCTTATACACTTCTAGCAACCTTGAAATAATCCTGGTCGTAGAGGTTTGACCAAGGAGCGTGCTTGCATTCGGGCGGATGTATATCCACGAGCACGATTGTTAAGAAAATGGTAAGGTCTTTCAATACAGTGTCGAGAAAATATTATAATTTAAGTTATAAATTTTAAAATATTATCCCATTACAGGAAAAAAAGATGGATAGACCACCTACTCAGGACGAAATTTTTCTCCGAACTCATCAGAAGAACAAAGAATGGGTTTCGAATTATGCTCGGAGACATATGTATGTAAATTTTTTTGCCTCTATTTTTTTCAAAATTGTAAGTTAATAGTTAATGAATAAAACTTTCCAATTGTTTTTTTTCACATGTCTCCTCATCGTTTATAGTTAATTATTTTTGCCGGTTCTTTGTATTTTCTTTATATTTCATGAGTCTTATAAAACAAAAAAAGTTGATCATATTACGCAAGCCACGCAGGAGGGGACCACACCGTTGACCTTAAGACAACTTTGGACGGACCACGTCGGCGTGAAGAAGAGTCACATTTACGGCCTCGAATCTTCTGTGAGTGACATAAATATTGGATATGGTCGACGAACTACTTCAGATTCATCTCCTTCTGCAAGAAATTATAGATCAGGTGACCAAGACGATTAGGAAAGAGGTCAAAAAGGAATTCGAAGAACGTGAACGTCGTAACATTACTAAAATGAAGAAAATGATGCGTGCCTTCATGCGTGACGAATTGAACGACGACGACGTCTAGGTAGATTCATTACTTATATGTTTTTGGAATTATGGATCTGCTGGTGATATGCCATAGAAACAAAATATCACATTCAGTAGTTACATTTACTCACCTTAATTAGTTTGAAACATGAGCTTTCCAACAATTCACATCCCTTAGAAGTTGCATTGAACAGTATGTACTTTTTGTGTTTTATTTCCTTTTTTCTATATGTATTACATGTACTACTAACAAATAAATCTTAATTGAATAAACGCCAACAATGACTCTTTTGAATCTTCATGATAGTTACAACTTTATGTGTATTGCATTTTCATGTGTGTATTGCATTTTCATATGTTATAACTTTCTGAAATCTCTATTGTGCAGTCATGTTCGAGTTGTTTTGCGACATTTGGAATGGCTCATAACTTCAGCTCTTCCTATCTTCATCGTGACGTTTGGAATGGCTTCACCAAGACTTCAATTTGTTTGGAATGACTTTGAGTTATGTTGGATTTCGAATTATGTGATAGTTACATTTTGTGGGATTATGTGATGTTTCATTTATTTCATGTTTGGAAATGATCTGTGATGTGAATTGGTATGAATTATCTGTTGGAAATGGTATGAATTACATGTTGTATTATCTGTTCGGACATTTAAAATTCAGTATTTTTTTTAATTTTTTTGTTTCCAATGGTCCTGACCGTCGAAAATAGCTGAAATATCGCAATGTCGACAACGAATTTTTTCGATACTTAACGACGGTTATAACCGTCCGTGCAGCATTATCGACGGTCGTAGCCGTCGAAAATTAATTGTGGAGTCAACGGGTGAAACCGTCGAACCAAGTTTCTCACGGTTTAAACCGTCGATAATAACGACGGTTGAAATCGCCGATATATATCGACGGTTCAAGCCGCCGATAGATATCGACGGTTTAAACCGCCGATAAATATCGACGGCATGAACCGTCGATACTATCGACGATTTTGACCGTCGATACTATCGACGATTTTGACCGTCGATATATAACGGCGGTCCTAACCGTCGATACTCATCGTTCGAAGGCCGCGCCCGCCAGCTAGACCGTTTGTAATACCGACGGTTCAGAAAAAACCGTTGCAAATTATTTGTGACGACTCTTTTTCGCACGGACATTATCCGTCGAAAGAACCGTCGAAAAACGTTATTTCCAACGGATCTGGACATTTTACCGATGGTTTGGACGGTCTGTAATAAGCATTTTTCTTGTAGTGAACTGTTTATTAAACGACACATCAGAAAAAAAAATGGTTGCAACACCTTGGAATACCAAAAATCATGTCATAGCCCCATTGAAGTCGATTATGAACCACACAAACACTCTACAGATGAAAATACATTATACATAACAGACGGAAAAAACAAAATGTGATGTATAATCTGCACACGAGCAAGCTATAAATCAGACAAGCTAGGAACAAATACATGGGGTTAGGAGAAAAACAAAAAGGAGGATAAAAATAACAAAGCCTTTTCACAACTCACAGGCGGCCAATAAAACCACCGCTTGGAGGTTCAATGTATATTATGTTGGTTCCATGCCAAAACAACACACTTGAATGTGTTGTGGATTTGCTCTTCACGACGTCAGTAGTCAAAGAAGCTGCAGCACGACCAGAATCTTCATAGTTACAATCTAGTAAGCATTGTATACATTGACTGAGTTAATCATGTGATAAGAAACCTCCATAATTTCTTCACAGATCGTCCATCTTCATCTTCATATTTATCATCATCTGACTCATCACCAACAGATGCTCCATTTTCATTATCAAGGTCATTGTGTGAGGCTCCTGATGTGCTCTCTTGAACATCAGCTGCCCCCTCATTGCAAACCTTTGCATTTGCGTTGTCTTGATCCTTCAAATTGACACATAATCCTTCATGCTCTTATGGTTCAGACCCGTCACCTAGATTTTGTGTTTGTGTTTCAAGCATACTTGCAATACAAAAATAAGTCAAAGGTTAACAAATACACATATGGGTAATTCAGTTAAGTTCTTTTGGCTGAGGGAAAGCCATATGAAAACTAAGGAGAAGTAGCATCTACCTGTGGCAGGAATCCAACACAGAGCCAGCACTTTCATCTTGTTTTTGCCTTTTCTGCTGTTTCTTACTTGGCTCCAACTGTGTATCATCAGTATCCTGGACTAGCATGTTACTGCACCTTTTTCTGCCTAAAATCCATGAATTTAAACTATGAACAAGGGTTGCAGATTTCTGCTCAGCACCCTCTGATAGTTGCCTAGCATTTCTCCTGCTCCAGCCCTTTGCAATAACTTTTGTTCGAACTTTATCAACTAATGGTGACACAGGTTCAATTTCTGTTTGACCAGCTCCCTCGAACACTTTCTCACAAAAACCATCCTTTATGTAGGGGTTATCATTATTATCATCTCCATGTATGTTATGTACTTTAGAACCGAAATTCAGAGATTTTGGTTCTGTAAAATCATTCTTCTTATTCTTATTGTCAGTTTTTTTTTTCTGGTGAACGCCAGAATATTTCAGTACATTTTCTAACCCAATATTTAGCAATGGATGTTGGAGGCAAAACATCTGAGGCCTTCTGCGGAAGCAATTCCAAAGCGGATCCACCATTAGCATAAGGAAGTTCTCCATCTAGATCATCAATGTGATGTAACACAGATCTATTCAAGATTCTGATCTCAGGAATGCTCCTTTTGTCAGGCTGTATGTCAGACAATGCTTTGCTTTCAAATTCAATCTTCAAATCCTCCAATTCTTTAAGGTGGCAGATTTTTTCATAAATTTCTTCTCGATCAGCACGCAATAAATCCCTCTGCTTCTGCAGCTTCTCCCGTTGACTATTAAGTTTTTCAATTGAGCTCTTAATTTCATTCCATTCTTTTTCTCTCTGTTCACAGTCTCGGGCAATCTCCATTCTCTCATCATTAAGCTTTTGCATCTCGGCAGCAACATGTTCCAAATCCTTTTTCATCATTTCCTTTTGATAACTTATATCTTCAAGCTCTTTGGCCTTCTCTCGCTCAAATGCTGCCTCCATTTCCCTGAAGTGAGTCTCCACTTCTTCCCGTTTCTTGTTAATACCATTTTCCAGCTCATTCCTCTGGATAGTGATATCCCTTGCAAAACTTGCTCTCTCTTGCTCAATCTTCCTAAACCAATCTGCACGCTGACGATCCATTTCACATATGAATTCTTGTTTCTCACGAGATAACGATTCAAGATCCCTCTTGAAATGACCATCCAAATTCTCTTTCTCCAGCTTAATGCTATTCTGCTCATCTTTGAGAAACTGAGAGACAGTCTCTCGCTCTAGTTTAATTTGTTCTGATAGTTTGTTTAATTCTTCTCTTTCTTTATCGATTAACTCCCATTGAAACTCAAACTTTTCCTTTTCAGTTCTCAATTTATCAATTTCAGCCTCAAGTTCCATCTTTTGAAGTCTAAAGCTATCAATCTCTTCCTTGAGCTTAGTTTCTAGAACAAACAACTCATTTCTCTCACACATGGTCAGCTGCAACTTTTCTTCTGCATGAAGAATTTCTCTCTTTTCGTCTTCAAGTGAAGCTATAGTTCTCTCAAGATCTTGTTTCATTTTCAGGATATCCTCCTTTTCCTTTTGCATGTTCTGAAACTCTACTTGTTGAGTAAACTCTAGATTCTTTTCTCTCTCCTCCAGTAAACATAATTTCTTAGCCAGATCCTCTTGCTTCTCAACTAATAAAGATGATTGAAGTTGGAGAGAACAGTCTCTTTCCAATATGCTATGTTCTCGATCAGACAGATCAGCTTCCCTAGCCTCACAAGCCATTCTTCTGGCCACCAAGTCATCTTCAAATAGTTTGCGCCTCTGTTCGATTTCAATTTCGAATTCATTCTTTTTCGTCTCCAAGAATGACTCATGTTCAGATACAATCCTTTGGATTTCATCCTACAGGCACAAAAAATGGTAACAGAGTTAGGAGTTTGACCAACTTTATTTATCCCATGCACATATTAAGAAACTATTAGCACAGATGCAAAAAAAAAAAAGATTATCTAGCATACATTCTCTTTGCATGCAATTTTCTCCTGCAAAATAAGCAATTCACGCTCTCGTTTTTCAAGCAGAGCTTCCCTTTTAAGAATGGCCTGTCAGAAAAAATAAAAATAAGTAACTGAGTGCATTTGTCATCATAAAAAGCATGAACTCTGAAAAATATAAATACGCGAGTGATGATGGAGAGAGTAAGCACCTCTTCCTTGCTCTCGATGGCAGCTTTTTCTAGGTCCAAGTTGCTTCTATTCTCCCTTAGTTTTGTCAAGTCTTCTTCAAGGTTAGCTTTAGCATCGTTGACTTCCTTCTCGAGGCGACTTAAATCCATTGTTCTCTCAGTGATAAATTCATCCCGTTGATTCAACAAAGTTTGACATTCTTGCAAACTTTGTTGTTCTTGGTTCAGAATCTTCTGCCTGTCATTTAAGGCTTGTCTTTGAATTCTTATCTCATTTTCTTTAGCATCAATTCTGCATTACAGTAAACTTAAAATCAATAAGGACAATCCAATAGGGATCAGTAAATAGAATAAAAACCAAACAATGACATACTGAGATAAGTTACAGTTAGAAGATACTGGAGAAATGTTTTCTTAAAAAAAAACTAGTATATAAAAATTAGCAAAAAAAGGAATCACAATCCCCAAGCACGATTTCTCTGAAGGGAAAAATCCTCAAGCATTACAGAAAGGGTTAGTTCCATTTTCTTCATCTAAACTATAGCAAATTTCCACTTCACCCCCTAAACTTTAATATTATTCAATCTTCATTTACGTTTTTACCCATACTAATTTCATCTATTTAAATTTTAAAAAATGAAAAATGACAAATCAAATGGGGCCATCATGTAGGGCTGGTAATAAGCTAGGTCAGGCTAGGTTTGCATATAAATAGGTCATGCCTCACATAAAAAAATTAATAAGCTGCACATGTAACCTATAGCAAACCAGAAAGGAAGGCCTAGACCTATGTTATTGACTAAATTGACAAGGTTTGGCCAATCTGGTTAGCTTATTAATCACAGTTATTGTAATTTAAATTAATTATTTAATCATAAGAAATTATATACAATAATATTATGATCATATAAATAGGTTAGTTATTATATTGGCCTTATAAGCTAATATGTTAGGTTATTTATAAGTAGACCAAGCTTATTTAAGTCAACAAAATTATTTTTATAATGCGACATGGCTTATTTATCAAAATAATCGACCTAGGCTAGGTCAGGTTCACAAACTTCCTGACACATTGCCATCCCTACGGACAACCCCATTTTTCTTTTTCAAAGAAAGAAGGATGACAAAGTCATGTACATGTATTTTTTTTTTTTTGAGTGTATGTATATGTATAACTGTGAAGATAAGCGTCATGTACAAATGTAAGCTCTCAAGAAGAGAATGGCAAAAGAGGGAGGGTGCACAATCCCTAACCAAAGCCCCACTTCCGAAGAAGAAAGGAAGCATGAAATGCAATGCTCTCAACCATTCCCTGCTCCCCACAAAAAATGATCCCATTATGCCCGAGCGATTCGACATCCTCAGATCCCTTCCCAAAGAAGATATTCAGGCTGGGGTAGAATGTGGATGCCCTAATGTCTTAAGGAAAGCTGTCAATTCATCAAAGAGGTTGAGACTGTATCTGCAGATTGATGAAGGAGATGTCTGTGGTTCATGTAGTCTAAGAGGATCTTGTGATAAAGCATATATAATTCCTGATGAGAAGGAAGGAGCTCGCACTGTTGATGTAGTGCGCATTTTGTTGTCCTATGCGGTGAATCCACAGAGTCTTATGTCATCTGGAAGTCCTGTCAGCAAAGATGTTCAAGATTCTGCAAGAAATCTACTATCCGAGTTAATTAGACTTGGTGATACAACAATTGATCCATCTCTCACAAAACCTGCTTTAATGACTTCAATTCAAAAGGAGGAGCCATCCCAAAAAGTCATTGCTAAGGATAAGAAGTCATCTAATGTTGAAACAAAGAGAGGAGATTGGTTGTGCCCAAAGTAAGTTTTTAACCTGCTCATAATCAACACTAATAATAATTCAAATGTATATGTCAATGCTCACACTTCTTTTGCACTTTATCACACATTATCTTCTTATTCTGTTAATGTTTGCAAACTGTTGATTTATGCTGTGTTCAGTAATTCAGCAAGTAACTGGACCAAAGAGATATATGAACATGACACAAAGTTAAAAGTGATTTTTTGAATTCGGTTACATAAAAGTGACATTGAGTGTTCAAGTCTCAGGAGGTTTCTGGGTTCCCTTACCCTGATTCTTCTTTAACTGCAATTTTATATTAGGTCTATGCCTCATTTGTAACACAAAAAAGATTTATGTGAGTATATTAAATATGCAATTGCTGAAAAAATAAATTAGGTAAATGATGTGAATATGCGAGTTTGCTTAATGAGAATTTTCCTTGTACATGAACAAGCAATCTGAAGTCTTGACATTGTCTGGGTTAAAATTTCTATTTCCCTTCTCAAAAAATTATGATCTATGCATATCCAGGAGGATCTACGAATATCATTTATGTTTGTTTTAGACATATACTTTTGGTTGAGATTAGCTGTTAAAGTAAAACATAATTATACTTGTAATACTAGTCATATCTTATAAGGTTTGGGTTAATATCATACTTTTGATAGGTTGATACTTTAGATTTTTGTGGTGTATAGCTTACCTCCACTAGGTGAGTGTGTGTGTGTGTGTGTATGTAGGGGAATGAAAGAAAAAAATAATCTTTTGACTTTTCAAAAAGCTTTCGGCAAAAGTCTCTTCCTCATATCTTCTCACCATTCTCGCTTGCTCCATCTCATCCATACCCAAAACCTCCAGAAAACACAATCCCAACAGCTCATAGGAGGTGGTCTATACATTTCTAAGGCTTCCATAACCTTGGAAGCAGGTCCATGTTCATTTGAAGCTCTGAATGCCGTGATTCGAAACAACTCCATATCCACTTTCAAGAGCATTGTATCATGATGTGTTGATTATATTTATGGAATGAAATGTGGATCAATATGATGGTGCAAATTGTTAACTGATATGAATATTTCTAGGGTCATGCATATGCATCCATCTTCTTTGTCATGCCTTTACATTTGCCTGGATGATATGACATCCTACAAAATAATATGGAACAATATGACATGCTACAAGATAATATATATTTTTCAATAGGGATGATATGATATTTCTAGCTAGTTGGTAATATGACATTGACAAAATTACTAAAGTACCCCCAAAAATATTTTAAATTTTAATTGCGTATTATTATAGATAAACATTAAACAAAGCAAAAATAGAAAGTTGGATATTCTTTTTTAATAAAATATAGAATTTTTAATTTTAGTGGAATGTATATTTTGGTCAAATATACATATATGCTACTGAACCTAGTATAATGAAATATATCAAAATAGCAGCTTTGCTGCCTGACAAGACAGTGAGGGATGTTGCAATGAGATGTCGATGGATGACTGTGAGTATGCATGATTCATCTTCTTTATGAATTTGCACTAATTTGTTGATAATTAAGTTATTTCTCGCTATTAGACATCATGCAACCTTTCTTTTGTATTAGTTATACAAAGTGACACTAAGAAAGCTATCTTCCTTCCCTTTCCCATTTTGTTTTGAAGGAAACCTTTTCTCAGTAGCCGAGCGAGGATGGAATGAATATATATCGGTGGAAGTTATTCGATTAATATGTTCACTATTAAAGACATCATTTTTTACTTACTACCACATTTTTCTTTTATTCATATCAAGAATGTTGGAACCCATTGATCTTTAACTATATTTGCAGTCACATGATGTTTTAGACAGATGGTAATGCATAATTTTGATTGTTTATCATTGGGGTTACACTGTTTTCCTCATTGCTATCTTGCAATCTTATCTTTTATTTTGAAGAGATTAAGTAATTTATTTTCTGTGCCAATTCTAGTCTAGAGTCTTGCTAACATGATGTGGTACATCACAAGCAAGAGGGACATTGAAGTTGCTGGTTTGTTCAATAGTTGACAGAACTCAACTGTTTTTGTTGTGATAAACTTGTGAGCATAAAGGAGGAGGGTTGTGTTAGGCCCCGACAGCCAGCGTAAAACCCTATCGAATCGCATGAACATGGATCAACGAATAGAGCGGAATGGCGTCGTATGATCCATGTAGCCGACCCCACCTAATGGGATAAGGCTTTGTTGTTGTTGTATGCCGGAACCAAATAGCGCAGGTACTGGCCAGAAAGGATGCCAACAGTGCTCTCCACCTCAATCACTATCACGGCCAACCCCATTTGATGTTTATATATTTTTATTTTTTATGACATATGTATGAATTTAAGAAGTGTAAAAAGGTGAACATTTTTTATATTCATTTTGAGCTATTTCATAAGTTTCTTTCACAGAGAAAAGAACGCCTAGAAGAAGCTGAAGGATATTAACTTACTCAGACTTAGAAGAGAGGAGACGCCTCCTAAGATCATCCTCACGTGCTTCGATGTCCTCTAATGTCCTTGTTGTGGTACTACGAATACGGTTAGCTTCTGCATGCAATGATTCTGCTGCAAGTAACTTTTTATCAGTTTCATCAGACTTCTCCTGTGCAGCTTCCATCATTTTCCGAGCTTCAGCAATTTTGCTTTCAGATGTCAGTTTTCTTTCAGCAGACTCAGCCCGAGTATCATGTAAAGCCTTCTCAATCTACACAGAAATGAAGCATAAGAAGCAAAGGATTGGCAGTCATAATTTATTTTTCATGAAGGAGTTATGCTGTCTTCAACCACCACCACCACCCCCCCCACACACACACAGTTTCTTTTTTTCACTTTGTGTTTAAGTATCCCACGGACTGTTATATCAATCTTAAACAGGACACAAACAAGATAGAAAACTCAGTAAAGACAAATCTCCCATACATGATCACCACATGGGTTTTCCAGTAATTCTCTGATGAATTGGTGTTAAGCTCCCACACTCCAGCATAGCACAATTTTTCTACAGTACGTCCAGAAGTAGTCAAAGTACAGAGGGCATTCCACTATTCCCATGGGATTGCATCCACTCTCAGCAAGAAAATGGATGCAGGGCAACAAATTTCACTCATGTTGTTTCTTACTTGCGCCACCAATGTATGATAACAGGGGTGGTGCTATAGGCATCAGTACATCACTAATTTCTATCGAATTAGTCATTTTTTTTAGGTTCTATCAACTTACTCATATCAAAGAGTAATTTAAAAAATATTCAATCACATGAATAATGTGAACTGAGAGCTATGTCAAACGTGTATATAACAGTCCCCTGACACTGGATAAAGGGGGAGTCATGTTTAATTAGGGTCTACATGAAATAAATTGTTGAAAATCAAAATAATATATGAAAATGATAAATTATCAAGTGATTCAACTGTCAATGTAATCCTAAAGACATCCATTCATGTAGGATATAGCTAATGATTAGTTATCTTGTTAAAAATGAATGAGAAAATGTGTATTATCAAATAAATCAGAATTGAATACAAGCTTTCTGGTAAGATAGACTGAAAGTACTCAGAAATGGAAGTTTAACAAGGTTCGCAAATATGCTTTGCCACCTAAAATATGGAATAACGATAAAAAAACACATGCATAATAGAATGAGGATACCCCTAAGTTGTCTGTGAAATATGATTCCTATCATCCAATTTAGACTACATAGTATTTAAATGAACAAAAAGAGCAGGTTTACACCTCAATACTATTCCCCGTTAAGAAATATCTTACATTTTTAACGCACTCCTTCTCAATGGCCAAAGCTTTCTTGAGGTTCTGCTCTCTTAACCTTGCTTCAGCCAAAGCTGAAAACTGTTTAGCTTGTTCACGCTTATATGCAATCTCAGCAGACTCTGAAGATGCTTTAAGTTGCACATATTTAAGCTCCCAATCTTTCCTGTCCATAAGCAGATGCCCCATGTGGTGTTGATAACTATATACCTATATTATGTCAATGCAAACAAAATTAGTTATGAATCACATATGCCAGCCATAAAAAATTTGACATTGATACTCAAAACGAATAAAGAAAATGCAATACTGGGTACAGAAGCTAATAAATAAAGAAACAGACCACCAATAACAATATTACCAGAGTGAAGATGAAATTACTCCATAGAACAAACATCAAGTAAAATAAACAAAAAAATTGTGATGACTATGAATAATGTCAATATGATCCGATTGTATGAAAACTGACATCTATTGGCAGTAGATATTGTGTTTGATCATCATATAATAATGATGATGCTCACGTTACTAGATGGCATGACGAGCCGAAAAGGTTAAGAGTAAAGACTAGTAAACAGAGGTTTAATTCATTTGTCCTAGTTGTAAGTAATTAAATGAACCATAGCCTTTTTATATATGTATATATCCCCGGAGAACTGAAAATTTGACTTACAACGACATGAAACCTAAACAGCGAGAATTTATCCAAAAAGAGGTAATCTTTTCCTCATAATCGGTTGATAAATATTGAGTCATTTATTATACACCATGTCTTCAAAAACCGAACTATCTAGCAAACCTAACCTGGAATCCGTCATAAAGGAGAGACCTTTTGTGTTGTTTCTGGTTTAATATTTTGGGAATCGACAAAAAATTGACGCGAAAGAATAGAATTTTTAAAGAAGAAGCCGATACAAGTAGGACTAGGACGACAACGAAAATAAACAATTAAAGAGAAATGATGCAATATTGTCCCAATTGACAGAAAGGGGAATGACATGAGGGACTAGGGAGGAACCTCGGTCTCGAGCTTGGTGATGTAGGCAATGAGCGCGGCCTTGTCCCTCCTCTTGACAGTCTCCTCGTCGAACCCCGCATCCCGGAGCCGCTTCCAGATGGCCTCGTCGCCCGGGGGCGTTGCCGTCCCGTTCGCCAGCACCGTGGAGGCCTCCGGGAAGCGAGAGCGGGGCGAGGGGGTCGTCGTATGGCTGCTGGCCATCCCGCCGGAACCCTAGGTAGGGGCCGTGGGCGACCTCTCTGGCTCTGCTTTATTCTTCTCTGATTTGTTAACACTAATGAGTTATGACATAAAAGTTTCAGAGGAAGAGGATCCGAGAGGTTTTGGTTGGAGTCCACTTGAATGTGGTATCTTCCCACCGCGCATTGGTGTGATTACCGCACTCGAGAATTTAATGTATACTATGTATTCGGATATTAAAAAACCTGATTTTTTTCAATTAAATATTTTTAAAAAATATATTTTTTTTACCTAAAATTATAATATATAGTGTTGATTGTGATGGATTTATGTCTGTTAGGGCGTAGAAGAAAACAATTATGATTTATCAATTCAATTATTATCAATGTGTTGCCAGAGGTATCAAACCGGACGCATAATTAGCGCCCTGACAAAATTAAAAGGTCGGCCATAATTTTGGTACATTTTTTTATTTCATAAATAAAATAATAAATGGTCGACAATCCAGTGCAGGTTGAAATTGATAATTATTTTTTATGTGTGTGTTTTCGGATGAAAAAAAATTATTATTTAAACTTTATATCCCCGAGCTAAATTATTCAAGGCTTAGAGCTCTTCCTCTATATATCGGATTAAAAGAAATGGACCATGAGTATATAGTTGTGATGTTTTTTCTTTGGTGTAAAATTCACAAATTATAAAAAGAATATTGGAGTATTGGAGTATTTTGAATGGCCATCTAAGGGAAATGGCTTTAGGTACGGACGTGGATGGAAATTGGAGCTGATGAGCTTGAATTATGTTGACTAAAAAAGGAATCTCAAGCATATTTTAACTGGGAAAAATAAATACGTTCTCACTGAAAAAAACATAAATAACTTTAAGTCAAGAAAAAAAGGAAAAGAATACAAGACATTTGCGATAAGGGATGGATACAAATTCGTATTAAATTGACTTTTCAATTATTTAATGCGTTACTGAAAAAAAAATACATATTTTTTAAAAAATTGAAGCACCTTTGCTTCTCTTATTAGAGGTGAAAATAGTTGGGGTTGATGGAATTTTCGATTCAAATAAATCATCTGTATTTAAATTAAAAGTTCATCCTAAAATTATTTTTAAAAAAATAAAAATCACTCGCTAACGGATTAATCAAATTTTTTTGGACCCTACTTTTATATAATTATATTTAAAATATATATAATAAATTAAAATGAACATAAAAGTGTTTAATTTTATATTAAATATAAAATATACTACTAAAATTTTAAAATTATCAAGTTAAAAATTTAATGTGATAGAAAAGTATGAAATTTTATACAATAATTATTATATCTATAATAAAAATAGATAACTTATAAATTAATTATATAAATAAAAATGACCTCCATATATTCCTAGGATTTTTTTTCGAGTGGAGCCTTCTAATTTTTATTATTTTTTTATTTAGTTTGTATGGAGTTTTCTTACAGGCGTTATCTCTCATGCTGCTGCATTGTTCTGAAATAATAAGTTTTTATTTTATTAAAAGAAAAGATGCCCTGACGCAAATTTCGGCCCGTCCCAATGGCTTGTGGACTTAATCTTACATAGCTTATTGGCCCAATTCGAGCACCCAACGAAAAGAAGATTACGAAATAATGTATCAGCATCGATCCTTCAATTTTTCTAATTTTTTCAAATCTTCATCATACAATTTTCTTTGTTGGATACGAATATGTATGGAAATTACTCCATCAGTAAAGACTTTCTTCGAAAGCTCCAACGTTTAATAAAGTACTAATTATAGCAATAAACATTTGTTTAGAGAATTACACCACATACATATACTCGGTTATTTTTTCTATTACTTTTCAAGAGGTAATAAATATATCAATCTTGCTCTATTACTGTTCAAGAGGTAATAAATATATCAATCTTGCTCGATTATTGTATCCAATACAACCACTGATTAAGGTGACAGTATAATTTCTTGTTTACTTTCACATGTACTTTTATTATTGTGAATAATGAGTGGAGTGATTTGTTCGACTCCTTAAAAAAATATCGAATTCCACTGTCATCTTATTTTCTGATTTACATTTTAGGTTGGCATCCAAGGGAAAAAATGAGTGACTTTTCTCCTATGATTGATGTGAAAGATTTCTCTAACAAAAAATATAAAAAAAAGGATAAGTCGATCGTGATTTCTTTCCTCAGAGGGGTTCACGTTAAAAAGGGGAAAACATAAAAATATATATATAATTCCGAAATCCTCCCAGATGAGTTGATATGAAACAAGGAGAGATGCGATCGAGGCTTTTTCTACGTGCAAAGGAGAAACCATGTTTTAGAACTTTCCGCGGGTAAAAAGGAATACTACGAACAGTATCTTTTCCTCGGATAATTCATGAAAAGTTTACTATATATAAGATTCTCAATGCAAAGGAGAAACCATCTTTATTATCACAACACAAACTTTCCACATGGGAAAAAACATACAGTAGTTTTCTTCTCGGATAATTAAATTAAACAACAATTTTGTAACATTGTTGCATGAATTTTAAGCATATTGGCTCTCATATAAATATAATATTCTCCAATCGCATTTTCTTTATTTTCAGTTAATTAATTAAGACGTGCGTTTGATTATTCGAGTACGTACGTACGTGTTTTGGTACGTATACGTTTCATGGCAAGGGATCGAGCCATGGCTAGTAAGGGCACTGACCGACGTAGTTGCCCGGAGGGTAATAGTTGCAGATGATGAAGATGGCGCCGCTGTTGCACTTGACGCGCGCGCAGCTGATGCTCGTCGACGACCGCCAGACCACCTGGGTGTAGTGCCCGCACATCTTCCCAGACATGCAGGTGTTGGTGGCGTAGTCGTAGTACTGCTTCTCCGACACCCATGACCCGACGGCGTCCGCCGCGGTGCGCTCCTTGCCGTAGCCCCAGGAGAGGTTCTCGCCGTAGGGGCCGCCGGAGTGGACGAGCTGGCAGTCGCCGATTCGCTGGTTCGCGTAGTTCTGGGCGTAGGCCGCGACGGTGTTGTTCCACGCCACCGGGCCGACCCCCACGTCCGCCCTCGGGGGGTTGTGGGCGGCCACGAAGTCCTGGGGGCTGTTTTGAGCGTGGCCGCTGAGCGCCATTGCCAGGGCGATGGCGCAAGCCAAAGCCACGGCTGAGTTTGAGGAGGAGGAGCTCATTGTGACCAGGAAGAATACGTAGGTAATTGATTAGACACTAAATGTGGCTGTGTGTAGGTATAATATGGTGATGGCTGGGGAGGTATTTATAGGCAATGTTATCAAAATCAGACCGGACTGGTCGGTTCGGTTCAATCGCGAACCGGCCGAAAATCTAGTTTGGTTTGATAACAAAATCATTTTCAATATTGAATCGGAAAAAAACCGATTGAACCGGCCAATTGAATCATACTGCTTGAATCGGTTCAGTTAAATTTTGAAAAATAATATTAAAAAATGGTGAAAATAGGAAAGTTAAAAAAGAAAAAAGGAAAGGAATATAAGAAAGGTAAAAAAAAGAGGGAATATTGCATGTATAAAATTAAATAAGAATTTAAATAAAAAAAGGTAAGTATTTAAAATTGAATAACATTAAAATGGAAATTATCAAATAGCATAAATAAAAGAAATAAAAAGGAAAGTGATAAAGAAATAAGAATAATTTAAAATAAAATTTATTAATATACCATCTATCATCAAATAAATATAGATATTAAATTGATAATAATCTATTTATATTTATATGTTAATCATTATTATTTTTTTAATAAATAAAAAATATGTTATATTAATTTTTAATATTATTAATAAGTTATTAATACAATATTCATATACTATATCATGTAATTTATATTATATATTTATAATTATTATAAATAATATTATTTTAATAAAATCTAATTCAATCCGATCGAATCCGATCGGACTGGTCCAATCGTAACCCGATAAGGAGTCCGATTCGGTCGCCGATCCGATTATGAAAATATTGTTTATAGGTGGAATAAAAGCCCCGGGTGGCGTGGAATAACCAAAAGCCATCAAAGTTATCCAGGATGAGAAGAAACTACTATTATCGTTTATCTTGAGAAGATAGGGGATGTTACCTGGTCCACTGTACATGGAGTCATGGAGATTAATATAAATGTAACATATGTATATGTCGATCGCAAGGTACTAACTACTAATCTATCGGGATGGATGGTAAGATCATGTAGGAGCAGTATCTGAGTTTAAAGTCAACCATTTTGGATCATTTGAGTTTATCAGTTCTACTTTCTAATACGAATAATTAAAACAAAAAAAAGTATAGTGCAAGGTAATGCACCCGACTGAAATATTAATATTTGCAAGGTATATACCCATATCTGTAACGCCCCGAGATCCATGTGACTATCACGTGCTCAGAGTCATGTCAAAAGTACTACGCAATTCTATATGAAATGATTTTGCGGAAATATAAATTATAAAATATGGAATTAATAATATCAATATCTAGACATCTCTAATAATGTTCTAAAAGCGACTTTTTCGTCTATTACGTATCCACTCCAATGTACATTTGAATGCATCCCAAATATCAATAACTCACAATCGATCTTTCGCCTGATTTACCTAGAATTGATGATAACTCACATCATATGCTTTTAATGCCTATATCCTGCCAGGAGATTAAAAGTGTCATTTGGAACATGCCACTGGGCAAGGCTCCAGGGCCAGATGGGTTCACAATCGAATTCTTAAGAACTACTAGGATATCATTGGGGGTAAATTATGCACAGAAATCCAAACTTTTTTTTCAAACAGGGCAGATGCCTAAAGATTGGACATGGACAACACTTGTCTTTATCCCTAAAAAACAGACACCAAGAACAGTAAATGATTATAGACCTATATCATTATGCAATGTCATATATAGAGTAGTTGCCAAAATTATTGCAAATAGGTTAAAACTCATGTTACCAAATCTCATTGACCCTGCTCAGTCTGCCTATGTTGCATAAAGACTCATTCAGGACAATATACTTATTGCGCAAGAGCTAGCACATTCTATGGGGAGAAGTAGAAGGAAAAATATGTTAATTAAGGCAGATATGGATAAGGCTTTTAATAGGGTATCCTGGTATGAGATTAAATCAGTGCTACACATGATGAATTTTCCACCTAAATTCATTCATTGGGTACTTACGTGTGTGACCTCTCCAAATTTTAGATGTTGCATTAATGAAGTGCTATATCACAGTTTCAAGAGTAATAAGGGGATTAGGCAAGGGGATCCTCTTTCCCTTTACATTTTCATTCTAGTATCACAAGTCCTTTCCTCCTTGCTAAACAATGATGTTCAAATGGGTAACATCACACCTTTCTCCATTGGGAACTTCCACATGAGCCACTTGGCTTTTGCTGACGACCTACTAATATGTATTGCCGCCACAAAAAGAAATTGTATAAATCTTAACAAGATCCTTCAGTGTTATAACATGCTGACAAATCAGAGAATAAACCCCCAAGTTAGGGCAGTTTCCTTTTAGTTATCTGGGAGCCCCCATATCCTACAAGAGACTACCATCTAGTGAACAAAGGGCCCTCATTGATAGAATCTCTTCTAAACTTGCTGGATGGAAGAGATGCGCTCTCAATCAGGCAGGTAGACTCACATTAATCAATTCAGTCATAAATTCTATCCATGTGTGCTCCATGGGAGTGACACATGTCTCTAATGGAATGTTGGAGTCTCTTGAGAAGATCTCAAGGGGTTTCTTATAGGAGGCCAATGGAAACAAGAGAGGTCTGCATCTCCTGAACTGGAGCACTGTCCAGCTACCTAAAGCTAATGGGGGTTTAGGTATAAAAAAACTACAAAGCATTCGTATTTCCCTCTTGGCTAAGAGAGTACAGAACCTTTTAAATGGGGATAACAGCATCTGGGCCAATCTTGTTATAGCTAAGTATGGAATTTGGTTTGATCACACATGCAATGAATCCATAAATAATCAACCAAACACTGCCTGGTCGTGGAAGCTAATCATGGACACAAAACAAAAAGATTCGAACTGGTTTCACAAAAGTGATTAAGAATGGTAAACACACTAGCATCCTGAAGGATCCTTGGATATCTGACATCCCCTCGGTCTGAAACCTACCTTCATCAATGTTGAAATTTTATCTTTAGAACATAATGTTGATATGCTCATTTCTGACGACTCATGGAATCTCCAGATGCTTCAATCCTGCTTTGGTAAGCAACTAGTATAAAAAATTATCTCTATTCCGTGTCTACTGTCAATGATGAATCATGGGTGTGGACGGCTGATCCTCGTGGCCGAGCTAATGCAAAAATTGTCTATCGTTTCCTGTGCAGGCAAAGCTGCTCGACCCTTGCATCTGGAGGGCTCGGCTGGAACTCTTTGTGGCAAATCAGAGTCCCCCATAAGATTTCGATCTTTTTATGGAAATTAATGCACAATCGGCTTCCTATCAAGGATTTATTTCTTCGTTTCGATAATTCTATCAACACTTATTGCACTTTTTTGTGGCTTAACTGTTGAATCGAATTGCCATTTATTTTTCCAATGTTTAGTTTCCCACGAGCTTTGGACTATCTTTCAGCACAAACTATAATTTTGATTTTTTGGACTCTTGGCATGTGGGAGATTGGATCAAGGAAGGTCGTTCGTTGGACCGGAAATCAAAATGAAGTTTTTTGTCGCTTTTTGCTTTTTTGCCTTTGGGGGTTGTGGAAGGCTAGAAACGATTGCCACTTTAGTTCCAAAAGAGCAATCATTCTTTGCGTCTGGGAGCAAGCTCTTACTGCGCATAATGAATACATTTGCACCCATGTTCCTGAGGCACATCACCCCCAAGACTCCACGCGAGTCCGGTGGGAGCCCCCGGCGGCTGGTTGGGTTAAGCTCAACTCGAATGGATCCTTCCGGGATCCATCCTTGCCGGGGGGAGCGGGCTACATTGTTCGAGCTCCTAACAATTCCTTTTTGAATGCAGGGTGCTGTAGGAGGAATGCGGATGGCATACTTGAGCTGGAAGCCTGGGTCTAATGAAGGGGCTGGAGGCTTGTAAGCGGCTTGGCGTTCTTAAAGTCATAGCGGAGGTGGATTCGGAAATACTTGTCAAGATTACCACCAAGGAGCAAGGCATTCCATGGAGACTACAAAATATCATGTCAACAATATGGGACATCTCAAAAGATTTTCAAGATTTTCGTATATAGCATTATAATAGATCTTGTAATAGAGCAGCTGATTTTTTTGGCGGATCTTGGTGTAACTCATGACACCAATTTCTTATGTGAGAGAGATCTTCCTCTTAATCTCACCATTTTGTACCAGGACGTTAATTTCGTAACTTAATGATATCTAATTTTAAATAAAAAAATATCAATAACTAAATAAAATAAACCGTGACGAGTTTGGATGGAGACTCAAATTTGGACACGTTTTTTTAAAAAAAAAACGGAAGTTATCTGCTATTTCCAATCGAGTTAGTGGGATGCTAATTAATAAGAAAGGTCGACGATTCAATTAGAATAAAATCCTTTTCATTAGCCCAACTCTCATCCGTATCGGTTAGACCAATAATATCGTCAGAAGGTGTTGGCTTAATTCGTGCAATTGCCGTTCTACACACACTACACACTACAAGAAAATCGCGATTTTCCGACGGATAATTTTCGACGGTTCTAAATCCGTCGCAATTTACGACGGATTTTTCGACGGTTCCGTTTCCGACGGATTTTTCGACGGTTATGACCGTCGGAAATAATTTATATTATTATTTAATTTTTCGACGATTAGGAACGTCGATATTTTCGACGGATATCCATCCGTCGCAATTTCCGATGACTTTTCCGACGGTTACGACCGTCGGAAATAAAAAAAATTAAATTATATATTTTTAATATTATTATTAAAAATTTCCGACGGTCACGACCGTCGAAAATAAATAAATTAATTATATAATTTATTATATTATTATTTAATTTTTTGACGATAAGGAACGTCGATATGTTCGACGGATATCCATCCGTCGCAATTTCCGACGACTTTTCCGAAGGTCATAACCGTCGGTAAATGTATAATAATATCATATAAAGAGTATTTTATTAATATAACTAGCGACGGTCCAAACCGTCGCAATTACCGACGGTTTTGACCGTCGGTAACGATTACCGACGGTTCAAACCGTCGGTAAAATATAAAATAAATATTATATATAACTAAATATATTTTTGACGGTCACAACCGTCGGTAATTATAAAAATATTTCATATTTACATTTTTGACGACCTAAACCGTCGGTAATTAAAATTTCGTTATCCCGCTTTTTTCCCTTTTTCCGCTTTCTTTCCACTTTTTCCCTTTATATATATTCCTCCTCCCTCTTCTCTCTCTCCCTCCACTCCTCTCTCTCTCCCTCCTCTCCTCTCTCTCTCTTCCGGCCGCGAGCACCCTCTCCCGCGCGCCAGACGCCGGCGACCCTCCCACGCCGGACGCCGGCGACCCTCTCCCGCACCGGCGACCCTCTCCCGCGTCGGCGTATCTCTCTCTCCCGATCCGCGTCGACGTCTTTCTCTCTCCTGTCGGCCGGATCCGGCCATGGCTGTTCGGATCCGGCCCCCAGCGGCCGATCGGCCGACCGGCGGCCGGATCCGGCCTCCAACGGTCGATCGGCCGACCGACGGCCGGATAGGCCGCCAGGCGGGCGGTTCCGACCTCCAGCATCCGGATCGGCCGCCAGACGGCCGGATCGGCCGCCAGTGGCCGGATCCGAACGTCAAAAGATCGACGGTTGCGACGCCCATCCAAAGTTTCGACAGTTGCGACCGTCGAAAAGTTACGACGGCTCGAACCGCCGGCCTTTTCCGACGGTTGCAACCGTCGGAAATTTCGACGGTTCGGACCGCCGGCCTTTTCCGGCGGTTGCAACCGTCGGAAATATCGACGGTTCGAACCGCCGGGGACTTTTCCGGCGGTTGCAACCGTCGGAAAATTTCGACGGGTCGAACCATCGATATTTTCGACGAATTTTTTCAACCGTCGCAAATCCGTTTGCGACGAGCGTTTTTTCGACGGATCGATTCCGACTGAAAAACCGTCGGTAATTGCGTTACCGATGGTTTTCGGGCTGATTACCGACGGTCCGGACCGTCGGTAATCGATGTTTTTCTAGTAGTGTACATGCATGGAAGTCTTCTCATAAAGCCAGCCAACCTTGACAACGTACAGTACCTTCCTCGTCGTACGTATGCATTATAGGATTGATGATTTGTTTGTCCTCATTTGCTTAAATCCATGCAAGATCACGCATGTCTCTCTCCCCCCATGGATAAGGGAGAGGTGTAAATATTTGCATAAGTACGTGTTTGCCATTATGAACGGTTCCAAAAATGAGTAGAAATTTGATAGCGGTTTAAATAAGATAGCGAAGGATGATTAGTGTTTTAATGTTCATTTAAAATATTAATAAATAAGTATTTAGTAAATTTAACAATAAAATTAACTGATAAGTATAAAATGATATAACTGAACATATAATAAATAATTGAATTCAATTCAAGTCTTATACAAATTTTATTATAATTTAATAGGTAATCATTAATATCTCAATTAAATAAATTTTATATAATGCATACATGATTGAAAATATTTATTGTTAAATTAGTTTTTATCCATTGTTAATAAATAAATAATTTCTAATTAATTAAATATGAATATAAAAGTAATATAGTTGAATGATGATGAAATAAAAATTAAAAAAATTAAGAAAGAAGTAGTGCATTTGAATAATGACAAAATAGAAAAGAATATAAACTTCTAAACGCAGCTTTACAATATTTTCATTCAAAACACTAAACTCTACTTATTTATATCTCTTGTCAAATAATAATGATAATATTTGAACCCTTAAACACTATTTCAAACGTTTTTTTTTTACATTACCAAAGAGAACTCATATGTGGCGTTGCCAAACAGAACATATATCTTTAGACAAAAATTTTAGGGGGGGGGGGGGGGGGGGGGGGCAATGCATCTAAATATGCTTAAAAATTATTGTCCATAGGGTGAATCAAACTCCCAACCTCCCACTGTATCAATAATGTCACTTCCCATTAGACTAACATCATGTTTTTAATATTGTGAGGGGGGGGGGGGCAATATATATATATTTTTATAACTTTATAACCTTAAAATACACACCAAATGGTACAATCTCAAAATGTTGGGGGGAGGGGGGTGGGGGGTGGGGAGGGGGGCTCCCCCCAATAATACGTAGTTCCGTCCCTGAGTTCAAAGAATTCTTCCATTCCATGAATAGCTCACTAGATCGCTGCACCCTTGCTATATAATTTTTTTTTATTTTCTTTTTCTTCTTAATTATCATAGCCCTGATACTAATGAATTGACCTGCATGTGGAATGCTACGGGAAATTAAACCTCACAGTATGTGGTTTCTAATTGATTCGATCAGCTTCAAATAAAATGAGAACTTACGACTAAAGAAGCACTAGATAGCACAAGGGTAGCTTCACATATATTCTAACAAGAAATTCTACAACATTTCTCTCAGTTAGCTAGTCATCAACAACAACTAAAAGACAAACAGACTCACCCTATATAATTTGTCTCGCATGGAGACTATCTAGAGACAAATCTAAGACAAAACTCGTATTAAAGTTTTTTTTTATTCGGTCTTGGTTTTGAGGAAAAACCAGGACAATTCCAAGGCAAATTTGTGGGAAAAAATTGTCACGCTTCAATATATATATATATATATATATATATATATATATATATATATATATATATATATATATTCATCCATGTAATAGCACTACAAAAAACTTTCGTATTAAGACAGCAAACTTTTTACGGGTCAAAATTGTTCGTATTTTTCGATGGAATTTGCAACGAGTAAAAATACCAATGGGCAAGAGACCATTGCTAGTACCAACGGCACAACTCCATTGGTATGTTATCGAAATCGTCCCTGTCGCCGCCCTCCCTCGCTTACCTCCTCACCGGATCTGTCGGCGACATGGCCGCCTGCTCCTCCTCCACCTTGACGGCTCCACTGAGCGGACAAAAGGTAGCGCCTAGAGCGGGCCACCCGCGACGCGCCAGCCTCCTGGTCCGATCACAATACCCACGTCATCGACAGGCCCTCTCTCTTTCTCTCCCTCTCTTCCTCTCCCTCTTTCCCACTCTATCGATAAATCCGGGCCCTCTCATTCTCTTACCGCTTGCGGTCAAATTTGGCCACTTGCAATCGGATCTAGCAGTAATGTAGCTATCCAGCGGCAAGATCCACCCACTTATGGTCGGATTTGGTTGTCCAATGGTAGGCTCTAGCGGTCGCATTTTTTTTAAAGAAGGATTTTTGACGGGTAAAAGCATAAAAAAATTTGAAAGGAGTCTCGTCGGAACTTCCCACAGTTTCGACGGGAGCTACCCATCTTGACGAGAGTTTTCTGTCAGAATTTTTGATGAGGCAGTCTCCGTCAGAAGTTTCGATGGGCGCCACCTCGTCGGAACTTCCAACAGGTAACTCACATCAGAATTTCAGGTAAATTGCAGAATAGTCTCTCAACTTTGAGTCGATTTTGAAATGGTTCCCCAACTTCAATTTGTAACTAGAACGTCCGTCAATTTTGATTTTCTTGCACAATAGGTTCCCCGATTGCCTCGCTTAGGTTGCCACCACGTGGGTTTTTCTCTTTCATCCACATCATGCAAAAATAATAATAATAAAAATATATAATAAACTAATATTAAAAATAAAAAATGAAAAGGGGCTAGCTAAGGGTGAAAGTGATTCGGATTGGATTAGTTTTTTGGTCCAAAAAATCATCCGTTATTTTTCGGGTCGATTTTTTAAATCACAAAAATCATGCTAAAACCATTTATGAAAAAGCAAAACCACCCTCTAGTAGGTCAATTTTTTTTCGGGCTTGTATTTTAATAAATAAAATTTTCAAAAAAATATATAATAAATTAAAATTAATAATATCTTATTTAATTTTATAATAAAAATAGGATATAGTGTTAGAAATATTAAATTAGAGTTTCATAATGTGATAAGAATATATTAAGCTATATAGAAAATTATTACACCACTAATAAAATAATTGATTACATCTAAATTAATTATATAAATAAAAACTAATAAATAAAAAATGGGCTCTACGGGTCTCTACGATTTTTTCGAGTTCGTAGGGACCTAATTTAAGCGGGACGATTTTGGTCTATTTAAAAAGCGCCCTAAATCGTATTTGATCCCCATTTTTTTTATTTTTTATGGTTTTTCGGGTCGGGTAGGTTTTTCAGTTCGATCGGATTATTCTTACAACCCTAGGGCCGGTGGCCTCCCTTCTCCATCAGCGTCAGACTACGTCGACCGCCTCTCCTCCGCGTCGTCATCGCTGCGCTTCTCGGGCAGGTGGAGCAATCGATATGACAGTGATGCCGCCGCCGTCGTGGTGCGGCAGCCGTCGTGGCATTGGGAGGGTGTTGGAAATATCATGTCGGCGTGCTTAGTCGTACCAGCTAAAATCAATCTGTTGAGAGATGTTATCTTCTTCAGTTAAAGTGTTATCTTGTGTCATCTATTAGTTGTAACATGTTCGGTTTATTAGTTTCATATTAGTTTCATTTTACTATAAGTAGGCGTCCAGATCGTAGTCAAGTGTGCTGCTGAGATGTAATCTTTTTTTATACTTGAATCAAGAGTTTTCATCTATATTTTTACTCTTTCTTCCACCTTCGTCTTTGTTTTGTCTTGCCTGCTTTTCTTCTTCGGTGACACATGTTTCGATAGGTTATTGGGAGCTCATAATATTTAACATGGTCTCAGAGCTGAGTTGTCGGCGATCCTCCTGAGCTCCACATCGTAGTGATCGTCATCGGATTTGGAGTCTTGCCGGAGTCCATGGCTCCCGTAAGTTCGGGTCACACAGATCTGGCCTAATGTGCTTCGCGCAAGCTCGATTTCGCGTGAGGTCTCCATCTTTTTTTCTTCTTCTCTCGATCTTCTTCTTCGGTGTTCTTTGCTGGTGATTGCCCCTTGTTCTCTTTAAATTGATCTGGTTGGATCATCTATCACAATTTTCTTTACGTTTTCTTCTATTTTCTTTCTTCGGGTGTGTTGTTCTTCGGACAAATGATCAGATTTGTGGTCGATCCTCTCATTTTTCTTCCACATTTTCTTCCTTCTCTTCCTTTGTTTCTCCAATCTACCATGTTTTGTTTCTTCTTGGCTGACATTGTTGCTCATCGGATTCCTTCTTTTGGATCTTGGATCGCCACAGGAAGTGCGATTCTGATCCACCTCCATATGTTTCTTGTCTTCATCTTCTAGTTTCTCTCTGTTTCTTTCGCCGAACGAGTTGTCTCGTCGGATTGGGAGCTTTGTCTCCATTTCTCGGTGGAGATCACTGATTGATTTTTCGGCATTATCGTCAGAGGGGTAGGAGCCTTCTCTCATTGTTGTCGTTGTCGGATGCTTTCGGTGTTGATCGCCGAATCGGAGCTTAACCTCCATTTTTTCTACTGCCGTCGTTGTCGGCGACTGGTTTTTGGCCGCCATTGTTGTCAATGTGTGGAGTTCATATTCCTCTCTGACGATGGATCGTGTCAAGCGCTCCTCAGGTCATCGCGATGAGTCTTATAATTTCTTCCTCGAGGCCGGGAGATCTTTCTAGTCTCTTATCGTCCTATGCATCGTTGTTTCTGCCTTTTTTCTTCGATTGCTTCTTCTCGTCGTCTTCTATAGCAGACGCAACATCGGTGTTCGACAGAACCTTCTTCCTTTTTAGTTCATCGTCTCCTGCTTCTCTTGATTTTGGCGGGCGGCAGAACATCAGAGTTCTTTGCAAGTTCAACAGATCTACACATTGCCGACATAATACTTTCAAGTCGCCGATGTTCGGTTGAAACTTTCCACCATCGACTTGAGGGGGCGTGTTGGAAATATCATGTCGGCGTGCTTAGTCGTACCAGCTAAAATCAATGTGTTGAGAGATGTTATCTTCTTCAGTTAAAGTGTTATCTTTTGTCATCTATTAGTTGTAACAGTTTTAGTTTATTAGTTTCATTTTACTATAAGTAGGCGTCTAGATCGTAGTCAAGTGTGCTGATGAGATGTAATCCTTTTTTATACTTGAATCAAGAGTTTTCATCTACGTTTTTTACTCTTTCTTCCACATTCGTCTTTGTTCTGCCTTGCATGCTTTTCTTCTTCGGTGACACATGTTTCGGCAGGTTCTTGGGAGCTCATAATATTTAACAGAGGGCAGCGCCTGTCGGGACAAAAGGCTCTCCCTACCTTCGCTTCTCTGGGACGCGAGGTCGAACCCCATGCCATCGTAGTCGGAGACGCTGTCCTGCAGGCTCAGCAGCAAGTGTTTGTTAGTTCTAAAGCTCATCGACAGCTTCGACGCCGTCACGAACAGCGGGTCGGCCTCACCGCTCAGCATCCGCACCAGGTTGTGCATCCTGGCCACACTAGCGGGTCCGGGCTCAAGCACGCCAGCCCGACCAGAAACATCCTCCTCATCTCCCCCTCGTCAAACTCTCCACCCAGCCGCCGGTTGGCGGCCTCTAGTTGCAGCCCCTAGACCCACTCGACCAAGTTGTTGGCCTTTCGGTTGCTTCTGTCAGCGGCGACAGCTGCACGCTGCGATTCTCGTCGCCGTCGATCAACGACGCCCGCATGCCACCTCAAGCGCCACAGCGCCAAAGCTGAAGACGTCGGTCTTATCAGTGGCGCGGCCGGTGAGGAGGTACTCGGGGGCGAGGTAGCCCATCGTGCCGGTCATTGATGGTGGCGTCTGGCGACTTGTCGTGTTCCACCTGGCACGCGAGGGCGAACTCACCGAGCCGAGCTTGGTAGCCCTCATCAAGCATTACATTGCTCAACTTGACGTCCCGGTGGATCACTTGGTGCTCGCACTCCCTGTGGAGGTACGCGAGTACAGAAGTGACCCCGACTAGCATCTTCTTCCGGTGCCTCCATGCCAAACTCGGCGCCTTCGAATGGAGGTTGTGGTGGATGCTTGATTGGTTGCCGGCGGCAGCGACGTGGAAGGAGAAGAGGAGCCGTCGCCGATTGAAGGCAAAGAAAAATTCCACCACTCAATGTTGTGGATTTCGGTGCTCCCTTGTCGTGAGGAAGACGCGAGGTAATAAATTGTCAAGAGGTAATAAATATATCAATCTTACTCGATTACTGTTCAAGAGGTAATAAATATATCAATCTTCTAGTAATGCTAATTAATTTTCTATTACTGTTCAAGAGGTAATAAATATATCAATCTTGCTCGATTATTGTATCCAATACAACCCTTGATTAAGGTGACTGTATAATGTATTGCCTACTTTCACATATACTTTTATTAATGTGAATAATGAGTGGTGGAGTGATTTGTTCGACTCCTTAGAAAAATATCGAATTCCACTATCATTTTTATCTTCCGATTTACATTTTAGGTCAGCATCCAAGACAAAGAAAATGAATCTGACTTTTCTCCTATGATTGATGTGAGAGATTTCTCTAACGAACATAGGAAGCAGGAGAAGTCCAGGGGTTCACGTTAAATTCCGGAATCCTCCCAGAGAAGTTGATATGAAGCAAGGAGAGATGCGATCGACATATGAAACAAGGAACACTTCGAACAGTATCTTTTCCTCGGATATATAATTCTTGAAAAGTTTACTGTATATGAGATTCTCAATGCAAAGCAGAAACCATCTTTATTATCACAACACTAACTTTCCACTGGGGCAAAAACATACAGTAGTTTTTTTTTCTCGGATAATTAAATTAAACAACAATTTTATAACATTGTTGCATGAATTTTAAGCATATTGGCTCTCACGTAAATATAATATTCTCCAATCGCCTTTTCTTTATTTTTAAATTAATTAATTGAGACGTACGGTTGATTATTCGAGTATGTACGTACGTGCTTTGGTACGTATACGTTTCATGGCAAGGGAACGAGAGCCATGGCTAGTAAGGGCGCTGGCCGACGTAGTTGCCCGGAGGGTAATAGTTGCAGATGATGAAGATGGCGCCGCTGTTGCACTTGACGCGCGCGCAGCCGATGCTCGTCGACGACCGCCAGACCACCTGGGTGTAGTGCCCGCACACCTTCCCGGACGCGCAGGTGTTGGTGGCGTAGTCGTAGTACTGCTTCTCTGACACCCACGACCCAACGGCGTCCGCCGCGGTGTACTCCTTGCCGTAGCCCCAGAAGAGGTTCTCGCCGTAGGGGCCGCCGGAGTGGACGAGCTGGCAGTCGCCGATCCGCTGGTTCGCGTAGTTCTGGGCGTAGGCCGCGACGGTGCTGTTCCACGCTACCGGGCCGACCCCGACGTCCGCCCTCGGGGAGTTGTGGGCAGCCACGAAGTCCTGGGGGCTGTTTTGAGCGTGGACGCTGAGCGCCATTGCCAGGGCCATGGCGCAAGCCAAAGCCACGGCTGAGGTTGAGGAGGAGGAGGAGCTCATTGTGACCAGGAAGAATACGTAGGTAATTAAGTAGCTGTACGTACTAATTGATTAGACGCTAAATGTGGCTGTGTTTAGGTATAATATGGTGATGGCTGGGTGTATTTATAGGAGATGAACGTGGAATAAATGCCCCGGGTGGCGTAGAAAAATGTGTTGCTTGGAATAACCAAAAGCCATCAAAGTTTTCGAAGAGACTACTATAATCGTTTATCTTGACTAGGTAGGGGATGTACCTGGTCTCAGTAGTGGAGATTGATATAAATATAACATGTGTATATGTCGATCACAAGTTATTAACTACTAATATATCTGTGTTAGGATTTCAGTACGAAAAAAATCATACGTCGTAAGAAAATTTGAGAAATTTAAGGCGACGTAGAATTTTATTAGATGGAAAAAACATACATAAGAGAATTATAAGACGGATTATTTTATATTTGGACCCTTAAAAAATTTATATAAGCACTTTCTTTTATAGACGATAGAAATTATAGATTGATCGGAACTCGAAATTAATCCCTTAAAAATAAGATCGTGATAAAAAAATAAATTAATAAATTTTGAATCACATACAATGAGACCCCATAATGGGAGGATGCATTTTACTTCAAACTGTCTTCGCATCATATGAGTTTCCAATTGGAATATCATTAAGACATTATTAACAATCGGGAATTCCGGATGGATGGTAAGATCATGTAGTAGCAGTGGGGGACAGTACCAAATGAAAGGCTTCGCCAAGTCTCGAAATTAGTTATAAATAAATGGATTTAGAATTCACTATATAATGACACTAAAAGAAGCTGGATAATATTTACAGTTAGGCCGTTGAAGTGTAACTGTAAACTATTTAACTGCTTTGATTTGATATAAGCAATTACTGTACACTACAACAATCACCTCTTTGCTAAGAATAAATTTTTTTTACGGACAGAAATCTTTCGCATTTTCGAATGATGTTTGTGACGGTCCCGACGGATTGAAAAAAAAAACTTCAGAAAACGAAATCAAATATATATGGGGAAGAAGATAGCTAATTAAACATTCCAAAAACGATTCTTTCTCCTTCACATAAACGGAGCATTGATGCAATTCTCAGAAACGGTAAGATTACTTAATTTTATGGATTCAATGGCTTAAACCGTTTTAGTTTTTTTTTTTTGCGTTTAAATTTTAGGAGGAGCAATGCATATGTTTAAACT
The DNA here is from genome assembly GCA_030549335.1 of Pontederia crassipes. NCBI lineage: Eukaryota > Viridiplantae > Streptophyta > Magnoliopsida > Commelinales > Pontederiaceae > Pontederia > Pontederia crassipes. Next base: position 23,061,344 of record CM060189.1, on the reverse strand, counting down.
ATATATATACGATATTTTATATGTAGTACTATTAGGATATCGTAAAATGAAGGTCTGTGATGTGACGTACATTTTTTTCTGACTTGTAATACGAGTCATAAAAGATAAAAATATTGGAGATTAAGATGATGAATCGAGGGGTGTGAAATTAAATAAGCCGAAGCATGCATAAATTATAATCATTGGGGCACGATTTTGAGCAGAGGGAATGAACTTATTAAAATTCAAAACTGGAATGTTAAAGTAAAAAAAATGTTCATAAAAAAATACAAAAAATATATAATTTTGTCTTAGCGCAAATGGCCACAAATTTTACTTATGTGCTCGAGGCTTATTATTCATCAAAAAAGTTAAAAATTGTGACAAATTCGTTGGTTCATACAATAAGGGCCCTGAGTTTAAAGACGACCATTTTGGATCATTTGAGTTTATCAGTTCTACTTTCTAATACGAATAATTACAACAACAACAAAAAAAAAGTATAGTGCAAGGTATATACATTCACAAGGTAATGCACCCCACTTTCACAATTTTTGGTATATGCCGTTATAGTTTGGATCATTTTGCACCACATTAGCCTAGAGAGAGAAACATCTTGACATCTAATTATACGTGGAAATTAGGCATAATCTGGCTAGTTCTAAAAGCGACTTTTTCGTCTATTACGTATTCACTCCAATGTACATTTGAATGCGTCTCAAATATCAACAACTAAATAAAATAAACCGTGACGAGTTTGGAATATGGAGACTCAAATTTGGACACGTTTTTTTAAAAAAAAACGGAAGGTATCTGCTATTTCCAATCGAGTTAGTGGGATGCTAATTAATAAGAAAGGTCGACGATTTAATTAGAATAAAATTCTTATCATTAGCCCAACTCTCATCCGTATCGGTTAGACCAATAATATCGTCAGAAGGTGTTGGCTTAATTCGTGCAATTGCCGTTCTACACACACTACATGCATGGAAGTCTTCTCAAAAAGCCAGCCAACCTTGACAACGTACAGTACCTTCCTCGTCGTTCGTATGCATTATAGGATTGATGATTTGTTTGTTCTCATTTGCTTAAATCCATGCAAGATTCTCTCTCTCTCTCGATCTCTCGATAAGGGAGAGGGGCAAATATTTTTCATAATTACATGTTTAGCATTAATCAAATAATTTGATAAGTGGATAGTGGTTTGATAGCAGATAATGGTTTAAATAATGAATATCGGATAGCGGATGATGATTAGAATTTAGGGGTTCATTTAGGATGTTAATAAATAAGTGTTTGATAAACTGATGAATATAAAATGATATAACTAAACATACAAAAATTATTCAATTCAATTGTTGTATATATTTTATTATAATTTAATAGGTAATAATTAATATCTCAATGAAATAAAATAAAATTCTACAACTAATGTTTTTTATTAAAATAAAAAATATATTTATAATAAATGTTATATAATATAATGCATACATGACTGAAAATATTAATTATTAAATTAATTTTTTATCCATTGTTAATAAATAAATAAATTCTAATTAATTAAATATGAATATAAAAGTAATATAGTCGAATGGTGATGTAATAAAAATAAGAAAAGTTAAAAAAGAAATAATACATTTGAATATGGACAAAATCGAAAAAATTATAAACTTCTAAACGAATCTTCTTAATATTTTCATTCAAAACACTAAACTTTATTTATTTATATCTCTTGTCAAATAAAACTAATAATATTTGAACTGTTAAATATTATTTCAAACGTCTTTTTAACATTGCCAAAGAAAACCTAAACCTATATCTTTAAGAGCCTATATGTTTCACGCACTCGTACATTTAGCTTTACTAAATCGACACGAATCAAGATCATATACGATCCGCAAACAAAGGAAAAGATGATTTTGTGTACGTAAGTTCAAAGAATTCTTCCATTCCATGAATAGATCACTGGAGCTGCACCCTTGCTATATTTTTTTTTTCTTTTTCTTCTTATCGTAGCCCTGATACTAATGAGGTGACCTGCATGTGGAATGCTTCGGGAAATTAAACCTCACAGTATGTGGTTTTTATTAGAGTTGGTGAATACTTCAGGGCCCCTTGTTTCTCACACCGGGTTCGTCCACGTGAGCTTAGGGGAATCTGAGTATTACCCAATTAACATTATTGCTGACGTACGAACGAAAGGGGGGTTCGGGGGGCCCCGCCCCCCGACGGCGGTCCCGCTCGCCGGTGAGCGGGCGGGGGTTCGGGGGCAGCGCCCCCGAAATCTAGACGGGTTTTGGGCTTTTATTTAGCCGGCCCGTGTGGTTCGGATTAGGTTTTTTCTCTGTTTGTTTGTGTTTTAAACCCGGTTCGGAGAGGCTATTAATAGCCTAATTTCTGATGTAATTTTGTGTGGCGGCTGTAAACCTAAACGATATAGTGGAACCTCTTTGCAGGACGTAGCCCTAATCTCAAGGGTGAACCTGGGTAAATTTCGTGTGTCTCCTCTATTTTTCTGCAATCTCTCTGCGATCTTCTCTCCTTGTTCTCGGATTTTCCCATCAGTTTTTAATTGATTCGATCAGCTTCACATAAAATGAGAACTTACGATGAAAGAAGCACTAGATAGCACAAGGGTATCTCCATCTTCTCAGATCACATATATTCTAACAAGAAATTCTACAAGATTTCTCTCAATTAGCTAGTCATCAACAACAACTAAAGACAAACAGACTCACCCTATGTAATTTGTCTCGCATGGAGACTATCTAGAGACAAATCTAAGACAAAACTCGTATAAAGGTTTTTATTATTCCGCCTTGATGTTGAGAAAAATCCAAGGCAAATTTGTGAAAAAAAGGTGTCACGCTTATAAAAAAAATATATTCAACCACGTAATAGCACTGCAAAATAATGTCGTATTAAGACGGTCAATGGGCAAGAGACCATAGCTAGTACCAACGGCACAATCCGTCGATATATTATCGACGGTCCTAACTTTTAGAATTATCGATGGATTTTGATTCGTCGATAATTTCGGAAGTTAGAACCGTCGAAATTTGATAATATAACAAAATATATTATAATACTATATAATAAAATATTAGGATATGATTTATATTTTAATATTAACATTATCGATGGTCCTAGACTTTGAAATTATCATCACATCAAAATCCATTAATAATTATCATCACATCAAAATCCATCGATAATTTCAAAGGTCAATGTTGTCGAAATTTAATTTCATATGCAATCTCCATGCCCTTCTTTATCTCCAAAGGCATGGAGTTAAATCTCGGTCCTTCGAAGCCTGTGTTCTCTCGAATAACAATAAATTTTTTTTGACGTAGATGATAATTTTTCAGTGATCCACCAACTCTTCATATCAATCACTAATAAAATATTAGGATACAATTACTATTTTAATATTAACATTTCCAAGGATCCTAGCCTTACCGACGAAAACTGTCGATGATTTCAAAGGTCAAGATTGTCAGGATTTGAATTTATAATAAAATATACTATATAATAAAATATTGCGATACAATTACTATTTTAATATTAACATTTCCAAGGATCCTAGACTTGCCGACGAAAATTGTCTATAATTTTAAAGGTCAAGACTGTAAGAATTTGAATTTATAATAAAATATACTTTATAATAAAATATTGAGATACAATTACTATTTTAATATTAACATTTTCAACGGCCCTAAAAATTTGTCCAATTCGTGGAGTTTCTTTCTCCTCACGGAGGCAAATTAAGGGTCTTCTCCTCACGGAGGCAAATTAAGGTGACCCCGGGGGTCACTTTGGGGATCCCGTCCCATAGGAATCTTCAAAATTATTATTATTTTTTAAAAAATATTATTATTTCAATAATTTTTAAAAAATGTTATATATGATTTTTAATATTGCATAAAAATATTGTGTCCTATTATTGTTAGTTAATTATATTTGAATGATTTAATATCTATTTATTATTTCAAAATATTTTTTTTACCCCGACAAAAAAAAGGCCGATGCAATCCCTTGAATAGCTAGCTAATATTTTAGAGAAACCGTAGGTGCCACCCCTACACTACCTAGATGATATAGGGAGAGTTAACTTGCTAAAACACAAGGTTTCAGCATAAGATTTCACTTGAGGACATTGGACTGAGGTAATGAGTCAAATAAATGTGAAAATGCCAACTACTTAATTATTTATCAGGTAAATTTTATATAAAAGCTCAAATTTTGCTTTCTTAACACAAACGTTTAGTTTTTTCTAAAAATCAGAATAATTGTAACACCTAAATCTGAAAAGTGCGGGGTTTATATGATAATAATTCTCCTTTTTTTATTGGAGATACTTGCAGTTATATTCCTTATATAAATCATAATTTTAAATTTAGGAAATATAATTATCCTTTTTTTAGGTATCAAATTTATCTACTTAAACCACCAGAATTTTTTTATTTATTATTTAATTTTTATTACTAATTTCGAAAAATGAAGCATACGCCGAGAAATAGGAAAAAAAATGAAAACATGTCTTTCAGTTTATAATAATTGGTAATGGAAAAAAAATTTGAAACTACTCTAAATGGACTTTTACGCGGGTGGTCCAGTAAAAGTTTCAAACAATGGGCTTCATCTTGCTGACCTCTCCTTACCAATGGGCTTCATTTTTTTGTTTCTTTATTTTTCTTTATCATATTTCTGTCTAAATATAGATTTAATATTATAGGTTTCCTAATTTCACATACATATACATATATGCACAGTATATACATATATATATATATATATATATATATATTACACTTGTGAAGCCAATTTTAATTGTAGCAAAAGTTGTAATCCAGTTGATTTCATACGTGTGATCCGCACTGCGTTTACTTTCTTTTTGGAAAATAAGAAAGTAGTTTCTTTTGAATTAGATTAGTCAACATGCTAATAATTTTGAATAATGAGTAAACTCAAAAAGGCATGCATGCATGTCCCTATGTGATGCATACACGCATGCATGTGTAGTGTGCTTGTTGATGCCTACCTCAGTCCCCATGTGATGCATGCACATGTCCACTTTAGTTATTTGGAAGCTCCTGTTGCTGATGTGCATGATAATTAAAAAACATATTTTAGTAATAATCAATAGATTCGATTAATACACAATCTCACTTTTCTTAGGCCCCTGTTCACAATTAGATTGAGTTGGAACGTACGAGGATTGATGAATGATTTGGGAGTACATGTATGACATAATTATTTTCCAATAAACTTAAGCTTATTTAAAATATTATTGATAGCTATGTGATTACATGTTAATTATATTTTGTTGATGTAAAATACATGCCAACTGAATCGTTGAACCAAATTTCATTTTTTAGAAAATACCATTTTATTAAATTTAATGATAAATGTGAATAAATTAATTATATAAATGAATCATAGTTTTAACAACTAATTTATTAGTACTACATATCAATTTGAAACGATTTTTTTTTACAATGACATTATTTAATAGTTTCAATATACATCCTATTTAAAAATTTTCTGCCTCTTCTGATTTTCGTTCTATTCAATTTTTAAATAATATATTTTCATTTATCTTCTGGTATCATCTTCTTAATTAAAGTCGTGTTCTTTTTTTTCTCCTCATCCCCATTTCCCACGTTGTCTCGTCCTCAATCTTTATTTTTTTTACTCATATATCATTATATTCACAGTGTACTCTATATTTTATGTGACTATAAAGTTCATATAACTTTTTCCATCGCTTCATGTGAGTTTTTATCAAGTGTTATTATCGAGAAAATAATTGTAATTATGATGTCACCTTGAGTATACTTTCTAGTGATTAGCATTAATTAGAATCACGCCTGTTATTGGAAAGGAAATAATTAATTATTTAATACTTTCCTCTCCTTACAATAAAGACGACCACATCATTGTTATTAGTTTACAAATCACGGTCAGAAAGTGCCATATGAGAAAAAAAAATGTTGGACTTAATAAGCACCAATGAATCTTCCCTTTTACATCAAAATCATTTTTACTTTACGGCTTTACTACGAGAAAAGTCCATGATGACACACTGCGCAGGTGACATATATATATATATATATATATATATATTATATATACATAATATATTTATGTATATATTATATATTATGTAAGCCAAGTCAATTTTCTTTTACAAAGTTCTTTTCTTCACGAAAAATATTTCTCAAAAACTGTTTGATAATTAAGAAAATACGGTTCATATTTGCCCAAGAACGTCTAAATTTGAATTTTACACAATTAGGCACCAATTGTATAGTAGGAGTTGTATCCTCGTCTATTTTGTTACATGGAATATTTCGTCCTCTTAGGATGAAAACTAACAAAAAAATTCGTAATAAATCAAACTTACGTATCATTTGAACAGCCATCTTATCTCTTCGAGGGCATCAAACAAAGCATAAAATAAGATGAGAATAAAATACAAAAAATACTACATCTAAGATGATTCTAGAACGGCCACTTTTGACTTCCCCGCTCTCTTCTTAATTATTATAAAATAATAATTCTTATCTTGACAAAACCATTTTATTCTAAATTAATAGCTCTTCATCCAATTAACTATCGAGAATTGGAATTAATTAGTAGGATTAGGATTGCGTTTTCAGTGTCGGCAAACTGAAGCAGAATAAGTGATGTCCACATGATATATTTATACATCTTTGTCTTTAAATTTGTTCACAAATTTGCCACTGTCGTGACAAGAGGAAAGAAAAAGCTCGGACAACATGCATCTATATATGTTATATAAGATTGGAAGTAAGTCGAGGCATTAATTGGAATTAACATGATTTGTTTTAGGTAACAATAATAAAGAACCAAATACATAAAAGAACAACACTGAAATTATATATCCTGAAAGTTCAATTCTCATATTTCTTATCGTTAATTGCACGGCGAATCATTAACAAAATAGTTGGCCTATTTTTGTTCATTTGAGCATAAAGCTACCTCATGCCAATCAGACCAAATAACCTTATGAGGGCAGGGAAATTAAAAAGGGACCAAGATACAAATCAGATCCCATGGTCGATCTGTACATGTGCATAAAAATATCATCAAGCAAAGTTAAGTTACATCTTAATCATTTGATAACATTTTGTCGCTCGACCGAACTCATATCCACACTACATGCATGTGGTACATTCCCTTCTTTCCATGAATTATTTAGATCTAAATAATTGATTCGGTCCCATTAATGGTTCACGAGAACAACTAGCTGTGTGTTCCTTTTGTTTGAACTAATGATCGTGTCGGGTGGATGTTGTGTGTGCAAGTCGATGCATATCCCCCCGTACGTGCAATCATTCTTTCTTTATTTCCATCGTCGTTGCTGGGAAATTAATGAATTTTCATGTGCATAAACAAAGATTGTGTGACAAACCATTTTGTCTTGATATTTTCTTAATCAACCGATTTGTAATACATGTATCATGCTTGCATGCAACTGACATTGCAACCCACATAGATTCATTCTCCGCTTCTATTATCAATTATATTAATATTCTACCCCCATATCCAAGCATTCAAAGTTATTCCGTCGTCAATCACATCAACATATATATATATATATATATATATATATATATATATATATATATATATATTATATGTGTATATGTATATATAAGTCAACTCACTTTAGCTGTGAGAACTCCAACTTCACTTTCTATTTTCATAGGCGTATAAAACAAAACCTTTTTTTAAAAAATAATTAATTTTTGTCGAAACAAAAAAATATGATTAATTAGATAAACTACGATCGAGGCCAATCCATACGAACAATATTAAACATCTCTGGCTTGGAATGTGCAAGGAAGGGCCTTAAATACGTTAAGCAACTAATTAATTTATTGCAAGTCGACATTAATTTCAAAAGCAAAATAGCAGATCATTGGATCAGAAAATTCTTAATATATGCTTCAACGCTCACATATGTAGTTATATACGACTAAGAATCCGAATCATGACTAGAACTTCACCAACCCAAAATTACGACGAAGAGGGGAATCTAATTTTATTTTATTGTTATACTTCTTGGACATGGATGTATGAGAAGAGACGCCACCGACCGGATGGTGGTGTAAACTATAGATCGAGAACAACTACTTGGACATGGATGTAATCTCTAATTAATTAATTATTTAATTAATTTGCTTTACACGAAACCAACAGCTTATTTTTTTAAAAAATGTATAAAAATAAGAGGTTAATGAGTATATAGAGCACTTCGTCCTACATCTCGATGTAGAGCATTTGTTTTTTTATTTAATATGTAGAGCATTTGTTTTTTTTATTTAATTAATTTAATAATTATAATTGATAATTAAAATCAATTATATACATGTTAGATGAAATAATATATATTGAGGTAATTTGATAATAACATGTTTCATCTAAAATTAAATAAATTACAATTGTTGAATTAGTCATATTTATTAACATGGTCTGATCACCACCGTCGGATAATTCGATGATCTTAATTTTAAACACACTTACTATTTAACTTATACTTTAAATTAGCATACAATTATTATATTAAATTAATAGGTAAAATAAGTGTTCTACACCCGTTTTACACAAACATATATTTATTTTTCTTTAAAACAATATGATATTTATACACATATATTATATTCCATTTAAAATCCTCAAATTTCAATTAATTTGATCGTGTTTGTTAAAGATATCCATTCCACGTCTTTTCATATATACTCTTTGACTTTAGCATTAACTTTTTAATAGTATAAAGATATTATATAATATAAATATTAGTTGGTCATACAAGGAGTGGCATTAGAGAGATCCAAATAAGAAGATCTGATTTGCTCGACTTAATTAATCATTTTGGCGCGCATAATTAATTATGTGCGATGGCAGGGGTTGTGTTGTCATGTACAACCCCAATTTGCCGACAACTTGCATAATGCATGCATATGCAATATTGCAAGACATTGAACGGATGACTTGTATGTAAAGGTGAAATCTTTTAATTGTTTCTTTTACTTTCTTTCCTTGTTACGGCAGTTTCTTTTATGTATGGAGGATCGTTAGCATATCTAGAATGATTCGATATATCGCAAGTGTAAAGCCGCAATGAATAAAGGGCACACAAAGGAAAGAGAAAGATAAAGGGTTGCTGTGTCTTGAGTGAATGCATGAGAAGCATCTTGAGACTTCAGGGATCATATGTGAACTCCACTTCATGCATGATCCCTCTTTATACTTTGGAATACAGCTTACTCTCTCTCTCTCTCCACTCACACTTTTCCATGGCCTGACAACAAGGTCTCTCGATGTAAACGAATTCCATAGATTTAAAATCATGCGTTAAACCTTATTTGTTCAGTGAGGAATAGAAACATTTTCTTCTCCCTTTGTCCTTAGCCTTAATATGTCGAGGCATTTTTTTACTTGTCAACGCGACTTATTAGTGTACATTCTCCACATCCACAATAATATCGATAACGCCCTCCACATCATCCATTTCATACATTACTCCCCTCACTCATCATTTGTCCGGCCTCTCCACTCCTTTTCTTTGCCAACAACTTTCAATCACAACTCTCTCTCTCTCCCCCCTCCCTCCCTCTTCTGTCTCTCCATCCCATTAGATGTAGAATACAAAGGACTTCTTGGGTCTTTGACATGGAGAATAAGGCCGAGGAGGAAGAGACCGTGTGTGACACAGTCCTCGTTCTTGGATTGAACTATGAGAGCTGTCGCAACTCGTCTTGGGTCGATCAGGGCCATGAGCAAGAAGAAAGCTTCGGGTGCGGTAGATGGCCATCGAATTGTGCTCCTCCTGGACCGTCGCTCTCTCTCGCCCTCTCCGACAATCGAACTTGTGAATCGAGTGGTAAAGTGTACACCGGCGGCCGTAAGGGTTCTCCTTCGGAAAGCAAATTCAGAGATCTGCAGCAAGCGTCTCCGAAGTCGCCGGTCTCCGAAGACCTTCAGTCGACCAAGATGGTAAAAAAGGAGAACGATGCAGGGAGCATGGAAACTGAGAGGCCCTTGTCGAACAGCAGCGACGAGGAGGAAGAAGGAAGTGCTAGGAAGAAGCTTAGGCTCACCAAGGAGCAGTCTGTCTTCCTCGAGAACCAGTTCAAGGAGCAAAGCACGCTAAATCTGGTTCGTATGTGCATTTTTTTTATCTATTAGATCCCATCGAACAAAAAGTAATCTATTGCATATACATATATACATCAGAGGCAAAAGCAGGCTTTGGCGGAGCAATTAAATCTGCGGCCTCGGCAAGTTGAAGTATGGTTCCAGAATAGAAGAGCGAGGTAGATGTCTCAGATGCCAATTTAACTTTTTTTAATTTTCTTTACATGTATGTGAGAGAGGACGTGTACAAGAATTAATGCGTAAAATCTTGATATATGTGTGCACGCATGCATGTAAACCAAGTAGAGGATAAAGATGGATCCAATATATCATTACTATCTGCCTCCAACAATAGCAGAATAAAATGAAACTTTTATGATGTTGTGCCAACAAGAATGAAAGCAGCAATAAAGTCGATCGGCTGTGTACTACGAGTAATTTCTTCAGGTGTTCGAGTTTCTGCCCTTGCAACTATTGGAATGATGTATTGCATCTGAGAGCAAGCAATAATATGTAATTTGTTTCAGGACCAAGCTCAAGCAAACCAAAGCGGACCGGGAGCTTCTGATGAAGTGCTGCGAGACGCTGACCGAGGAGAACCGGAGGCTGCAGAAGGAGCTGCAAGAGCTAAAGCTACTGAAGCTTTCGACAGCGCCACCGTTGCTCGTTCAACATCCACCTGCACCAGGTGCAGTCTCCTTCACGAAGTGCCCTTCCTGTGAGAGGATCGCCGGACCTATCAATGGAGCCAAGGCCGCAGGCCCTGTTGCCGCGGCACAGTCGAAGCCTCACTTTCTTAACCCCTTCACCCGCTCTACACCATGCTGAGAGGATCATATATATATATATGTAGTTTAGTAACCCTTGTTCCTTCTTGCATGCTTCAGTGAGTTATATAGCTAGGCATCCATAATATATAAACCGCGGACACTCCGCTCATCCTTCTTCCTAATTAGGTTTTGTGAAAAGAGTTCGTGTCCTTGAAGGCCTTGATGTAATGATTGTTGATTAGATATAAGCAAAAGTGTTAGAATTGAATTAAGGTATATAGCTAGGAACAAGAGCCATCTTATCTAGCAAACTGGGCCTATATGTGTTGTAGTTATTATATATCTATGTAGACTCATGCCACTTTATTATTTATTTGTTTTGCTGCAAAGAATTGAACTTATGTTCCTCTCTTTCTTTCTGTGTTCTTTTATGTGTGTTGTTGGGGGGAGAGAGAGAGAGAGAGAGAGAGAGAGAGATGATATGTGGATGGAGCATCAATATCATTGTATTTGATTCCATCTTGCTCAACAGAACTAACGTTATTAACTACCCCATGAGCAACATAAGTTTCGAAAGCAATTGAGCAACTAGTCACGTAATCCAAGGCTCATATCCTTTATCAGTTTTATCTGTTATTTAATTAATCAAATCATCCTAACAATTGTGAATACAGCAAGTTTTCGTGTCGACGAACAATGTGATTAAACCAATTAAACATCCTGACCCACATCGATAGAAGATACTGAAAAAAGTATAGGAAGAAAAAATGAGGAAGAACTTTTCACCTTTTTTTTTGTCTGATATGGAAATTACTTTTTTTTCTTTATTTCTTCCATTAAAATTCTGCGCAAACTTTTCTCTAAATACACACATTGTTTCTTTCACTTGAAGTTGATTGTGACACACATCCTAAATTAAAAATCTCAATTTGGATTCTGTTTCACCTTATTTTTTAGTTTATTTTTTTCTTACACTATGCCCAGTAGGTCGCCTTGCAATGGAAAAAGAAATCTGTCGGCAATGAACAGTAGATGGAACAATTAAAAACGCAGATGAGGAACGGCCGATGATGCAGATACTTATGGCCAATCATGGCATGCATCAAACGTTACCCGTCCAACTCGATCGTGCCCCAGCCTCAACGGCAGGAGAGATCAGGTGCATGGGGCCACTGCAACGCGGTCATGATGCATGGCCTCAACCTTAATTACCTCAAAAGGAGTCCACCTCTAATTAATTAACTTATAATAACTTACAACTATGGGATACATCTGAGTGTTGCACGTGAACGCCTTAAAATAATAGATTATTGAACAAATTCTTGGTCTCCTTGAGGTCCACTCAACAAGTTTAATAAATGGTCGATCCTTGATATGATTGGAACGAACCTAAATTTTGTACAGACATATCTATGATTTAAAGTATATGTTTTAAGGTGAATTAAGCCCAAGAACAGTAGTGAAGTTAAGATGAACTTATGTCGGAGGGATGAGCAATATTTTAAATTTTAACATTTCTTTTTATGCGTGAGTTACCGACAAATTTGGACTTATAAGTTTAAAAGGCTTAACTTTATGGCTGGCTTTGGCAAGTGAACTAAAATTCCTCTGAGTTCTAACGAATAGTTCAATTTGATAGATTAGTTTGATGTGTGTTTGGATGGAGTGAAATTTAATGATGAGGAATGAGTAATGTGATAGGAAAAAATAGATGTAATGGATTAATTTTTGGTGGATTTTGAATTAAAAATTAATATTGTAAATAGGAAATATGATATTGTAAATAGAAAATATAATATTATTAATAAATAAAAGTAAAAGTATAAATTATAAATTTCTACTAAAAAATTGGTTAAAAATATATTATTTAAATATAAAAATTAAATTTTTTAATAATGCATATTTAATGAAATATTGGATTTTTTAATGAAATAATAAGTAATAAATATTATTATATTAATTTCTTATTATTCATATTTACACATAATAAATAAATTATTATATATAAGATAGCTAAAAAGAATAAAAAAACTAAAAAGAAAGAGCTTGCAAAATAAAAAAGGTCACGTCGTTTATCAAAAAAAAAGAAGAGAAAATTGGTTCACTAAAATGATGGAATCAGCTACTAGCTACTGATTCCGCCGCATTTATTACGGTCTGGCTCGCCTTGGAACTAGGTCACATCACATCGTTTGGGGAACCAGGTGGAAACAATGGCTGATTCCACCTGGTTCCGATTGTCAAACGCACAATATAAGATGTAACGATTCGAGATTTAAGGACTACGATGATTTGATTAGATAATTTCACATGGTATAATACGGAGATCATCATGCTTATGGCTATCCTTTATTTATTAAGATTCGTTTTAAATTTGTGTGTGTTGATGGCTCAAAATGAACACATAATACTATCTAACTTCGTGTGCTCACTTGAGCCATAGGAAAAATACAAATTATGGGCCAACACATATTGCTTAATGAAGACGTTGAGCCCCTTAAGAGGGGGGAGATTGTAACGATCTAAGATTTAAGTAAGATGATTTAATTGAATAGTCACATATGGGCAAAATATAATGAATGCGTAGTTATCTCCTTCATCTATCGAAACGTTTTAAATTCGTACGAACAACTCAAAGCGAACAATATTTTAACTGCGATGGGGTGTTAGCAACATTTTTATATTTATTTTCTTACGTAAAACGATAAACACCAACCAAATAACTGATTTCAATAATATTCTAAATTCAAGTTACTAATTTTAGTCTAAATTGAAATATAATTTGCTTAATTAATTATACCAACCAAAAATCGTTGTTCCAAAGCTTCACATATAATAGAATGTTAGGCTCAAGTAGCTTTCTCTCAATACTCTTTGTATCATTGAAAAGATAAATATATATGTATGTGCTTAACAGATTGAGAGAAAGCGAAAGTACCGGTATATAAGTAGCGTGTTCAACTTGAATCCTCGTGAATAAAGGGTTGCGTGGTCGAATTCTATAAGAAATATTTATGTAAAAATTGATGTAAAATTAATATTCAAAACATGATGGTCTTAAGGGAAGCCAAACTTGCATGCTTCATCAGCCATCACATCTGTCCATCTTGATTGCAAAACTTATCCTTTTGTCCCTTTTTCTTTCCAAGTGTTTGTCAACTGACTGTCTAACTTTACATGAGTGGAAGACACCCAAATCTTTAGTACTTAAAAGCACCGCATTCATTTGCCTCTCTGCACAGTACATCATGATTCATGAACAAAAGAAAAAAAAAGAACAATTTGGAAAAGCTAACAGGATAATGTGTGCCTGCCCAAAGAAAGCACCAGTTATCTAATTTTTAAGGTTACGACAACTTTTTCCTTTGCACGCCCATTGGACATTCTTTTCCCTAATTAATGAGGTTAGTTGAGACATTATATATGTTATAATCAGGCTCCTGCTCCTCAGCTCATTAATCAAGAAAGAAGAAGTCTAGGTTGAATCTGAGCATTATCCTATTAATCAATGGTTGGTAAATGCTTGAGTACTATTAACTTTTTTCATCAATTGTCATCATACTATTCAAAATGTTTGGATAAGATTAAATCAATCAATTAATTTGTGTCGTTCAGGATAACGTAACATGACGATGAGACTTCAAGGATAACATACACGACGATGAGACTTCAAGTGAGAATATTTTGCATCTCATAAATTGTTTATCACTTAATCTCAATCATCCTTGATGAGGTTTCCAGGTTATGAACCTGTTGATATACAAAAAAGAAAAAGAAAAAAAGCATGTGTATGACCGTAATGATGACTAGTGAATTAATTGATGATCAAGATCAAATCCTTAATTTACTTATTTAATTAATTTAATGAGAAATGTTTTTGCAAATCTATGCAATTTTGGATTAGTATGCTATGATCATGTATTTACTCGTTCTATGAGCATGTATACACGATCATCAAAGTAGTTATAATAAAAATAAAGCGTTACACACCAACTATAACACTTGAAAACTTTTTTCCCCTGTAAAAATACAATGTTTTCTTTCTACAAAGAAGTCAAATAATTAGAAAATGACCAAACCACCAAATTATGAAGACATGAAGATTACTGACTACATATCTTTCACATACAATTATTGTGAAGACAAGAATAAATGCAGGTCCACAGCATCTGTTTACTAATTTGGCAAAGGGGATATATAGTTGAAAGTTGGAAATTTCCTAGTTAATCATGCAAGTTGATCATGAGCCAATGGAACATCTCAATGTCATGCAACTTGCACAAGAAACAAAGAACACACTATGTATGGTATTTTGCCTTCTTGTGTGCATACATTATGGATTCGAGAAGAACAATTGCCATCACTTAAATATTTGAACAGTGACATTATAGGGGGCCGAAAGCTTCGACTTTAATCATGGTGTCCCTGCATCTGACCGGGACTTCTCGGCCTTATTATATCAAGAACATGCATGCAATTATTTCCTAATGTTATGAATATAAAAAAAAAACATATAATTTTTTTGTGAAGGTGCATGACAAAATTTAAGGCAGATGTGCACGTGTATTTTTTGTCCGAATTGGGATCGATGGATGTAACCGTCGGTAGAACATAATGCCATTTTTAACTATGAGAAAAGAATAAGGAAGTCAGTACGGATGTTCCTTTTGACAATACATGAAAGCCAAGGATAATGAGTATGTTTAAACTTTAAATTGAGACCTATTGATACCTCGAAATGCTTAATGCTGACTTACATTCTACTAAATCATATATTAATATGTAATCGTCGTACTTAATACATCGTTATTAATTGAAATTACTAAAATAAATGAATGGATCAGATTCCACTTTGCTTTCTTGTAACACACGCGAGAGAGAGAGAGAAAATGATCATGACATTTTATGTTGCTTTCAAAAGTCCTAGTAAACTTATTGGGCCTGGGCTTTAATTGGTCTCGGCCTACTCGAAGTGGTCAAGATGGATGGGGAGCATTTAAACAGCATAGTTTTAAGCCCACAAAATAAAATTGATTTATCATTTTATTTTGCCACGAAAGTTCGATCTATGCACTTTTAGGCATTTGGAGCTGATTTTATTCTCAAAACTCAACATAATCGTGATGCAAAAATTTTAAGATTTACTTTTTTTATTAAGCAAATTTTATTAAAAAAATTTAACCTTTGATTTATAGAACCTAACTATTTTTTTTAGAGTTAACTAGATCTTGTTTAGTAAGTAAAAAAATATTAAATTTTTTTCGAGATTTAGGTCTGTAATAGTTTATTTTAAAAAAAAGTACTCTGTTTGATGTTGCAGATTCATGTGGCTAGGATGCCACTTTAGATAATATTACTTAAATGCAATCATAATAGATCATTAATCTCAAATACATTATTAATAAGTTATAGTTGTTTCAAGATAGAGATTCTGCTATGGGATTCCTAGCATAGCGACGAGTCATTTTTCTTTATTAAATGCATTATTTTGCTATTTTTATTCTATTATATATCTTTTTAAATAGTACAAATATTATTGTTTATCTAATATGTGAGTTTAACTTAAAACTCAATAATTATAATGTTAAAAAATTTAATCAGGCTGAATTTAAAAATAAATTGCTATCTTTTAGCCCTATGAGAAAACGTTTGAGAAAAGTTGGAAAGACAGTTGACTTTTAGATTATTATATGGGAACATTGAACTCTCCCCCATTCATGTACTAAATCATTTTTCCCCGGACGAGAAGTAATCGTGTCTTCAATATGATAAATGATTTATTAGCTTGATTTCTCTCAATTATCAATATCGAAGAAATGACCTATAAATTTCGGATAATTTTTAAAGATTGAAAAATCCTTTCTTTTTTTTAAGAAGAAATTGATGTAGATGGTCTCGATTCACCGGGTCCTATTATAATTAATCGCACAATGTTTGAAAAGGCTTTAAATTAAATTATTCAATTTAATTTTCTTTTTCTTCTAACTATATCAAAGTAATATTACCACTCTACAATTCAAAGTAATAATTCATATGCAATTTCATTAAATTAGATTAATAACTTGATAATGTTCACGTTCAATTATACCATAACAATTTAAGTCAATAATATACTTAATCTAAATTATTAGGAACCATAGGGTGGTTTTAGTTATATATTTTTTTAAAAAATTAATCATTATTATTAATTTTAATTATAATATATTTTAAAAAACATTTATTTTTGATCGGGATTCTCTGTGTCCTTTTTTTCTTGTTAGGAGCCATAGGGTGGTTTTGCATGTTCTAAAAACCAACCTAATTTTTAATGGCCATCTAAAAGTTTTAATTTTTTTTAATCAATTTTTTCTGGGTTAGGATATGTTCTTAGGGTGAATAGATTTTGTCACATCCTGACTACTAGAGTTCCAAAAAGAAAAGAAAAAGAAAAAGAAAAAAAGAGTTCAAGCCTAAGTGACAATGGCTAATGGATTGGGCTTGCCTATTTGTCCATGCTGCACGCCAAATTGGGTTACCAAATATAACAGAAAGAAATAAGATACAAACAAATTTATGCAAATGTTATACACAGTATTTTTAAAACCGGACCGGACCGACCGGTTTAACCGTGAACCGGTCGTCGGTCCGGTCCGGTTTAGTTGTAAAAATTGTTTTGTCAAAAAACCAGATTGAACCGGGTCAATCCGGCCAAAACCGGATTGAACCGCAAAATCGGTTCAATCCGGATTTTTTTTTAAAAAGAGTAAAAAAGGTTGAAATAATGGAAAACAAATAGAAAAAAGGAAAGTATATTATAGTATTAATGATGGAAGAATATGAAGAGGAGAAAAATAAGGGATTAGATTTTATAGAATGAATGTAAAAAAGGATATTAATAATAAGGAAGTTACATTTGAATTTAAAAATAAAAGATAAGAATGTAATAATAAAGTTAAATTTAAATAAAGAAGAAAATTATCATAAGATGATAAAATTTAATTCATTATAAATAATTTATATTAAAAATTGAAACATAAATAATATAATAAATTTGATAGGATGATTGTGAATAAGGAAATAGATAATACTAAAACGTGGGAAAATAGTATAAAGAAATATTCAAATAAAAAAATAAATTTATTCATGAAATTAACTAATATATAATTTAAAAATATAAAAATAATTTTCTACTATTTGATTAATTTAAAATGATGATAACATGCTTTTTATTTTATTACTTATTACCTTTTATACTTTAATTTATAATATATTTTTTGAAGTAATACAAATAATATTATTTTAATAAAAATTTGGTTCAATTTGGTCGAACCTAGGTGAACCGATTGAACCATGACCCAGTTGGCCGACTGGTTCGATCACCGATCCGATTTTAAAAACATTAATATACATGCACATAAATACCTACACATAGGGGTGTTCATCGGGTCGGGTCGACCCGTGAACCTGATGACCTGATCCGATCCGACCCTAATCGGTTCGGGTCGGGTCGGAATCGACCCGACCCGAACTTGACCCGACCATGTCGGGTACGGGTTAGAAAAATCTAACCCGAGTTGATCCGACCCGACCCGATTGACCTGACTTTTTATTTTTTTAATTTTTTTTCTTTTTTATTTATACGTAAGACTTATATTTTATTTAAAAATTTTAAAAAACTGAAATAAAATATTTTAGGTGCAGAAATAATATTAAATAGTGAGAAAACATATTTTATGCTTTTAAAATAATATTAAATAATATTTTTATATTAAATAAAATATAAAACAATAAGAACAAAAAATAAAAAAAAAAAGAAAATTGAATAGTCGGATAATCTGACCACCCGACCCGAACCGGGTCGGATCCAGGCCCCATACCCCTTCGGGTCAGGTCGGGTTAGACCCGATCCGTGAACACCCCTATCTACACATACACACATACACACATACTAAGTACATATATATTTATGTCTATTGGCAGATATCATGACTGAAACTTGTGCACTTCAATGCAGTAGGACTCATCATTCATGTACTGCAGTTTTTTTCTGGTTGCAGTTCAGCTCAAATAGCAAGTATCACTGTACCACATGGTCTGCCTTCATATCAATTGATATCAAAATTGCATAAAAAGAAAGGACAGTTCCTCATTGTGCATTAAATGTGATAGCTCAACTCTAAAAAGTTCACTCCTGCATTTCAGCAAAGAGGAGGAAAAACAGCAACCATACTGTTTCTGCATATCACAGTAACTGTGCACACACACAGATATATGTCTCTATGTCCATTCCATACATGTATGTAACGGGGAGAGAGAGAGAGAGAGAGAGAGATTGGCGTGAGAGAGAGAGATTGGCGTGTTAGGGTGCACACGATTACTCCAACAACATTCAGAAGGGGCAGCACAACATAGAGCAAGCAGTGGGGAAGAGGTATTAATGGTAGGGTGGGTCGAGATGGTTAAGGGACACACAGCTGTTGGTGTCCGCTTCTGGCCTTGTGCATGCGTGGGGCTGCCTTGTACTCGGAGTAAAACCTTCTCTCATCTCTCACTTGGTCCCCCATTTATAATTCGGACATGTACATGTAGGGTTAATGTAGTTGGATAACTTTATTGTCACCCCAGCATATTCTCTTGATTATTGTGTTATATATATTTTGATTGAAAAAGTACTAACTTTACTATTTTTTTCCGATTGCAAAAAGAAAATTATATTTGCATCAATCAATCGACGGCACCTAATGACAAACTTTCAAAGTTTTTTTTTTTCATAATTTCAATTTCGGTTTTTGTCAAATGTGACTTCGTTACTATTTGAATCGTGCAGGAATCGAAAAGTGGAAAGAAGGGGATTGGGACACACCGACACGTCAGCTGTCAGAGAAAAAAAAAGGTGATATGAGGTGATTTTTTTCCCGAGTGGGAATCGAATGTGAAACACTCATTTAAATTATTTTTCAATTGTCCCAAAATAAAAAAAAAAGAGGGAGAAAAAAAAAACTAGAATGAGTGAAATCCATGGGAATAGTGTGTGCATAATTCCAAAGTTGTAAAAACCAAAATTGAACGCTCGCCCACGAACGATTTTAGGTGACAAATGATTTCACTCAATAATAGAAGATTCCAGGTTCGAATTCGAAATAAGCCACTGAAGTGTAAAAGAAATGCTTACAATGGTAAAATGAGTACTAATGTGAAACGATTTATTCGTCGAAGTAAAAAAAAAAATTCAACCTAATGATTTAACGTGATAAAATTCTTTTAATTAATATGAACATGAAAAAAGTATTCACAAATTAAAAAAAGATAAAATTTTAAACCTCATGCATATATATATAAAAGTCCATATGAAAATATCACTAACCTTTATTCAAAAAATAATCACTAAATTCAAATGTCAATTCTTATAACAATTCGAGGTTCGAAATTCATGGATAAAAGGTATGTAATCTTAATTTTTTTATATTAAGCACGAAAAAATCCAACAAATTTGTCTCCTTTAGCTTAGAAAAATTAAATGTCTATTATTGCACTTTTTTTAATGCTCTTGAAACCCTTTGTTTTTTCTTGTTTTCTTCTTCTTGTTTTTTTATATTCTCCTCCTCAAAATGAGGCCTACGGCATGTTATTATTTATCGTTATTTTATTTTTTATATCAACATGAGTGCCTTCGTCTGCTTAAATCCACATCTCCTCTGTGCCAGTAGTCTCTCAGTATCACAGTCTCGGCGCGCAGTCCCCTTTGATATCTGAATTCAGAGAACTTTGTTGGCCCAATCTTTCGCATGAGGATGAGAAGAACACCTCACTGCATCCAACCACAGAAACCCTTCCGAGTTCTCCTTTCGGTGTTGCTTCTCTGGGGCTCAATTCAAGCTCAACACCCAGTCGAAGGTGAGCAACGCAGGAATGATTCTGCAGTGCACGTTAATCCTTCTTTCTTCTGCACAGTAAGAAAATTTTTGAGGTCCTTCTTGCAGGCAGATGGTTCTCTATGCTCCAAGGGATTGCGAGCCCAAGGCAACTGCCCGTAAGTAATTGATCCATATTTCTTCGATCTGCAATTGCATGCATGCAGCTCCACCCTCTCAATTGAGCCTCGGCATTCTCAGGTTGCAGATCAGGAGGGGAAGGTGATGAAGAGAGCTCTGATAGGATCCAGGCCCCCGAGGTGTGAGGCAATAAGGTGCGTCGCTTGCGGCCGCTGCGAACCTGTTCAGGTGCCGGTGATCCCACAGGCGCAGGGCAGCAGCAGGAAGCAGTCGGAAACAGCAAGCGTCAGGACGGACGCGTATTATGGGGATTACGGCGCCAACTACAAGCCCATGAAGTGGTCGTGCAAGTGCGGAGACAGGATCTATAATCCCTGAGGAACTCAGTCAGACGAGGAGGAACCGGCCATGCATGCATCATGCACCTGCTCCTCCAGTCCGATTTGTAGATAAATTCTTGAGCTGAGGAAGCCAGATTCTTTTATTTTCTTCAGTTGATGTCTCTGGCCTCTCCTTTCGCTGCAAGCTTCCATTGAGATCTCTCGTCCCCTCCATTTCTGTCTGTACAAAGTATGGTCGTCATATATTCCAAGTGTTAGTTCAACAACGGCAGCTCACTTCAGGGTTTAAAGCTGCATTTTGCTCGATGTTTTTGTCGCTCTTCTGCTCTTCATGTTTATAATATATATGAATTTTGAAGATTTAGATACCTTGTTCGCCAACTTTACAGGACTTTATTAATGCTGCCGAGAGAGGACTTAATAATTAGCACGGTCACCAGCCACATGTCGATTTCTTAATTTACCGAGAGAGAGAAAGAGACAGAGAGAGACAGAGAGAGAGAGAATTAATGTACGTTACGTGCGTCTCTGAAAAGAGTCGCCTAGAAAGGCACAAAGGACATGACTGCATCTTTGTATTTTTTTTCTGTGTTATGTTGGCTTTTATTTATGTTATGTCCTTACTCAGCCTTAGGGGAGGTCACCCTCTCAGAAGTAGAGCGCTCAGTGTTAACCACCTATTCACTCAACGTGCATGTAAAACAGTCTCTTTTCTTCTTCTTTACTTTTTTTTTCAGGATTCATACTTCATAAAACAATCTCTTTTTCATTCTTTCCTTATTTTTATGGGCTCATACTTCATACTCTTGCCAACTAGAGTCTATAACGAATAGTATTAACCGATAAATAATATAAATTATTTATAAATTTAATAAAAAATAATTGATAAAATAATGATTTAAGTAGTATATGTTTATACATTAACATAAATTCATAAAAATTTATTTTAATTGTTGCTATTTTAAAATTATTATTTCTATATAAAAATATTATTTTAAAATAATAATTTTATTTGGATTGTAAGTAAATTTAAAAATGTGATATATTAAAATAAAAATTAATATACAACGTTTAATAATTAAATAAAGTTTTTTTATTTCATAAAGGATGATGGTATAATAAGAATAAAATATGTAATCACAGCTTAAATTTTTTAAATGCTACATGAAAAAGTATTTATAAAAAACTTATACTAATATTTTAAATTAATCAAAATACTACAATACTTTACTTTGCTAAATAGTGTCATAATAATAAAAAAAAATTATGAAATCGTGGACTTACAAGTTCGGGCAATTTTGAATTCAATTTTCGCTAATAAAATTTATTTCAGATGGCATTTAAAAAAATATGTATACATAAATCTCAAACTTGAGATGTATATATATATTATGTACTCTATTATTTCTATATTATTTTTGCATTAGGCGCATGTGCCTTCTTTCATAATTTCAAAGAAGTCACATCTCATGTAAACTCATCTTCGAATCCTCGTTAATATGACATTAAATAAAATAATTCATGTGTTTCCATGTTAACTCTAAATACGAGCGAAAAAAACAGAGTTTTTTTTTGTATGTAGAAAAATGCCTCTATCATGAGTCCTTTTCTCTTACTTTGCAGCTGGCACAAGGGTCTTTTTATCCATGAATAAAGGGGAGAAATATGATTAAAAAAAGAAGATGATGATTAGTATGATTATATGATCATCCCTTTATTTTTAGGAACCAACTTTTTCAATTTCGATCGACACTATGTCTAGAGTTATTAGTATCTTATTAATTTAGTGTTCGGATGAGAGCAATATGTATAAATTTTGATCAAAATAATGACTTTAAAAATTAAACTTGAAACTATTTACACCGGCGATTTTAAAATACAATTTCACTATCCAATTGTGCTAACACTCCTCAATTCACTAGAGTATTTTTTAATACCCACACATTTCAAGACTCTGAATTCAATTCCCATCTTCTTCTTCTTTTTATTGATTCAATGCCATTGTATCTTATATAATATTACAAACGACCAGGGGGATTTTTTTTTTGTGAAGATCTAATGCAATCTTGGCACTCGAACAAAATTCGATTGACATCATTCACTCATCATTAATTCCATCTCCTGTCACATGCTATATATCACACTTTTCCTCATCTGCTAGCTGTTGAAGGTCCACAAGCATTTGGACCAAGAAAGAAGGGATGGAATGAGCGAGAGAGGAAGTTCCATGGCGGAGCATGGGATTAATTTTGGATCGCTTGGACTCCTTCAAGATACACATCATGTGAGGTGTGGACCTCATCGGTGCATGCTAAAAGATGCACGATGTGGTAGAGGACACGACCAAATTGAATAAGAAAAGATGATTTGATATACCATATATATATATATATATATGATGTTTAAGGGGATAATATATTTATATATCTACAGCCACACAACGCACTCGCGACATCTCTAGATTTGGGTTCACACACCTTGACGTGGTCTCTTTTTCTATAGCTTTAATAAATGCCTTGACATATCGAGTCAAAAGAGACATATACATATGGTCTTTCTAGTTTCTACAACATGCGTGGGATTGTGCATCGCAGCAATTGCTCATGGTCCATGCATGCAGGCATTAATAAATATCTGAACACAGTTCAAGCTTAAACTCAAGCTGCCGCATGCTACATGTCATGCTGCAATTAATGAGAATATAAACTTTGTTGTCCTACCAATTGTATATAGTTGATAAATAACTTTTGTTTTCTCGCTGAATGTTGATCTTTGACCATTAAATTGTATGAAAAACATAACTTTGTCTTTCGATCCCGTATCAATACTAATTTTTTTAATTTTTTTGCTTAAAAATTCGTTAACTTTTAAACTAGTGCAGATGTAGGCAATTATTATATTTTTATTGAAACAATGTTAAATATTAATTCACCAATTGCCACATAAATGTGTTACACACCACAGACTTTTGAACTTAAAAAAGCATAAAAAGTAGTGTTTTGTTATCTAATTTTATGCGACTTTGTCGTTATAAGCCTAAAATGTGGGAATTGATATTAACAATATGTTATTATTATAAGTAATTTAAAAGTCTATGGCTTTTAGACAAAGATAAAAGTTCAGACAAATTTTCATATCAAAAGTTGAATTTTGTATATAGAATTTACTCTTTCACTTTTTTTCCTTTTCCTTTTTGGAGAAATAACACAAACTTTTTTTTTACATAAGAACTTCAATGTTTAAACATAAGCATCCATCCTTGTATCTATTATGTAGATTCTTATTTAGTTTCGTTGAACCTCATTATATCTTTGAATAAGATTTAATTTTCTAAACTATTCCGAGTATGATTACTATTATCAATGTTATCTTCTTAATTGCTTAATTTTAATCGATTGGTTCATTAATAAATATTTCATATCACATATCTATCTACTCAATTGAGAATTAGAATGTGTTTACTCGATTGATATGTTTGCATCGTTAATACATTTTAATTAAAATAAGTTAAAAATTTATTCGATTGAAGTGCCTACATGAACTTTTAAATAAGATATTTAATTAGGTAATCTATATTGAGAAGCATTCAATCAAATAAATTAGGTAATCTATATCGATCAAATAAATTTAGATTTGTTTTACTCTTATCTTCAAAATGATAGCAAGAGAATACTTGGTTACATAGTACATTTATCCTATATGAACATCTCTTATCTTTTCCTCTGTCTTTTGACTACATTGACTTTTATATTAATTTTTTAAAAGCAAATCGTATCTTATTTTATCATCTAATTACAAATAAATTATTAGCAAAATAAATTGCTAGCATGTGCATTAATAATTCAATTAATATAATTATATGAGTAAAGAATGTTTAATTAATGAGAAATAATTATTCAAACTCATAAGATAATAAGATAAAAAATATTTAAAATTTATTTTAATAACAATATATTTTGAAAAGAAAGAAAAATATAATATAACGAAAAGATAAAATTACCATATTAAATGGAATCACAATAAAGGTAAGATCAATTTCCTAAGATGACTTGATCACATGATTTAATTTGATGACTTTGGACCCCTATTTATAGGTTGGGCCGGTCGAGGAGAGAGGAGAAGAGTTATTATAATGGTGACGACTAACTACAAAAATAAATTCCACACAAATAAAAATAAGATTCTTTTACAAGAAACTTAAAATTTCTCATGATAAGAAAGTTGCTTCCTTACGACTTTAACATCAAACCATTCAAAAGTGGACATGTGGAATAGTAGCATCAAACAATCACAACTGATAAACTTCTGTCAGATGACTATGCAATAAAATAATTCATGCACATATGAAAATTGTGATCGCAGTAACACCCAAGTCATGATATCTTTTGAGTTTGTCATGAATTCATAACAGAGAATAAATTAATCACGTCATCTTCAAACTCTACCATTACTCTAATGTCATGGCTTTTGAGTTCATGTTGTGATTTGTAGGCTTGTCAAGGAGCACAAACAAACATTCATATTGTAGATGAATTACAAAGTCACAATTTCTAATTGTGACATAAGTTTATTGTGTATTAAAAGTCATTGTCTCATAACACACATTCCTTGTAAGTCCTTACTCCTCTTTAAACTCTCTCTCTCTCTCTCGCTCTCTCTCTCTCAATTTTTTATGGTATTCAATAGCAAAATAACATCGATAAATGAGTAGATCAATGACTAAAATAAAACAACTAAATTGATAAATAAATGATGTATGCAATGCCAAAAGTTATAAAAATCAACTAAAATAAAAAATGTTATAAAGTACCTTAATCACTAACTTAATATGAAAGAAAAGATAAATTAGTCTTATTATCTTCTCGTTGTTTATCACTTCATTCAACATAGTGCTTTTGTTAGTATTGTGTTTTGTTTTGCATGTATCATATATCAATTATTGTAAATTTTACTTCTAATGCTTTCCCGTGTAGAAATAAATTAATGAAAGTACTATCGCTATCGAAAGAAATTTATGGAATCAATCTTATAAAAAAATATTTGATATTTGCATAGTTTGACATATAATTATACTTGTAATTTTAGTTTGATTAATTTGCTATAACATGCATAAGTTTTAGTCATTACTTAATGTATTTTTTTAGTCAGTAATCTATGTAATGATGGTTATATTTTATAAGAAAATTGCTTAGAAAAGATGAAGAAATGACTATAAGAAGTATCATATTAAACAAAATCAATTTCATATTTGAAAGATCATGTATACAAATTTCACAAATCGTTACTAGCTAGTCATGACCATGATAGACGATTTTCATGATCATTACATGCTGAACATGACTCTAACAAAAAAATATTAACATAAAGATAAAAAAAAGTGACATCACAATTTCATGCCCCCATTACATAAAATTTAATTATTAGCATGTCAACAAGATCAAAAAATAGCATATACTCATATGGGTCATGAAGAACCTATTAAGACCAATAACTATCATATTCCATACATCCTAACTGAGTATCATGACACTAAGAGAAGTTTAAATTTCAAGGTTGAGAAATAGCGAGTCGTATAGTAACATCAGATGCACAGAGGCAACATATAATGAATCAAATATTCACGGATTGTTAAAGTAGTATTACGATTGTGAAAATAAATTGTTGATTTCAACTTGAGTTCCTCTGAATCAAAGGTTGTGACTCCCTTATCAAGAGCTATTAACTTCATTGTTGATTGTTAAAGTAGATTTCATTGGACACGACTTCAACCCATTTTGAAAAATCAATGATCTTAAGAAAAAAATTTATTTATAAGAACTTCTACACTTATCATATGTTACAAATCATGAAAAAATATATTACAATTGAAATTAAAAAAAGTCAGAGTATATCTAAACTTCATATTTTAATTAACTCCAAAATTTTTGTTTGGTGGCTTGCAAAGTTTCCAATATCTTTCAAACTGAGTTTCTTATAAATAGAGACCCTCTATAGGTACAATTATTCATGTTATGAGCATGCAACCTAATCCTTCAAGTAATGACATGAGAGCATCTCAGGGCTATTGGGAAGAAATTTTTTATGACAATCTTGGACGAGGATCGTGTAGGAGCATATCGTCACTTCCCAAAAAATACTTTCTATTCTGCAATATATTGGGATGATTTGTTTATGCTTTATTAGCTAATGTCTCTATTATCTATAACATGAAATATAGCATCATTTTGGAAATCAATATTTTTGCTACCCCTTTTAAAGGGTAACACCATTCTATGCATAGTAATTATCGTTAGATTCATAATGAACGATGGATCAAGATATTGACCAATTGGTGAATCCACCATCAAACATAACTTGGATGGTGATTAATAAGCTTATAATAGTTCTACCCCCTAAAAGGAGTAGCACAAATATTAAACCCCATCATTTTTATCTTTGAAATGACTTATGTAATAGTTTAATTGCTAGGGCAAAGTTATAGAACCTTTTTGTTTATTCTTTTAACAAAATTGTTTTTGTTTGTTACTGTTATTCAATTTTGGTTATATTATTACTTGGTCATTCACTAAGCAATGCGATCATCTATTAATTTACGATTCTTTGTATAACTAATAATTAACTTTCAAGTCGAAGTAATTCATGTCACAATCTAAAGTAAAGTCGATAAGTAGTTTATCAGCACAATTCCATAAATTGAGGTTGAACAATAAATGCATCATTTGTTGGAAGTCTAAAATTTCCATTGTCTTCTACTTTGCCTTGCTTCAATGATATTAGCATTTGTAGTGACCCTTGATTGCTGATGAATTATTGATTTTATATGTTCTCTCCTATCTCTGTCTTTACTATTGAGTTTATCACATTAATTAACTTATTCATTTTACTTATTTAATGTTGTATACATTTGTTATTTTCAAATATATTTACTCTATATTTTTGTTAATCACAAAATAAATTATATTTAGACAAATTAAAAGTCTTTGTCATCATTAATTAATGTTATCAATCATTCACATATTTTTTTTTCAAGATTAAATAACATTGTAAAATTAATTTCTCTAAATTATAAATTATTTATATTTTTTTATTTTATGCAAATTTATATAACTAAGTAATTATTATTTGTCTACATCTTAATTTTTTAATTGAATATATTTTATTTGGTTTGGATAGTTATTTGGATTTTATCTTATTTTCTATATTATCAACGAAACATTTATTCATTGTAGTAATTAAATTATTCTTATAACATTATGTTATTTTATATTATTGTAATTACATAGTTAAATGTAGAGTTTGATTAATTATTGATTATCTGAATTTTTTTTCGAAACTAACTTTTGTTCAAATTGAATATTACTTGTACTCATAATATTCTTGTGA
The DNA here is from genome assembly GCA_030549335.1 of Pontederia crassipes. Taxonomy (NCBI): domain Eukaryota; kingdom Viridiplantae; phylum Streptophyta; class Magnoliopsida; order Commelinales; family Pontederiaceae; genus Pontederia; species Pontederia crassipes. The sequence goes on along the minus strand of CM060189.1, from coordinate 23,032,733 downwards.
TCCTTAAAAGAATATGTGTTAAATAAAAATAATGCAAAAATTGATAGCTTATGAGATAGCAAACATGGAATACCTGAATAGCTTTAATTAGGACATGTGAAGTAGGAAAAGTAAGTACAAATTGATGAATAATAATCTAGAGTCAAGCATTGACTCTCTTGCCATGGTGCTTCATGAAGAAGATACAATTGCACAAATAAAGGCTCATGAGTAACATGTCAAAAGAATGAGATCTTTCATATTGATATACATGAAATATCACCTCACTAGGGTCTTTAGGACCCATAAGAACTTTCTTGCTTTGTATAATGATGTTAAACAATAGTACAATGAAAAATAAAAACAAATGTACAACTACTCCTTTATAGATAAAATGCTTGTAAAATAAAATAGGATGAAAATATAATATATAATGTGAACAAAATGATTTTCATGCTTAAAAACTTAGCTAATGCATAGATCTCAGTAATTCTTAACAATCTCCCTCCATATTTTGATATGGCTATTAGGTCACTCATAGAATTGTCAGCCTAGTTAGCCATAAAGCAGGATATGACTAATATCACTAATCCTCAACCTAATGGAAGACTTAGAAGCTAAAGACACTATAGATGTAGCTAAAGAAGCTCATGAGGTGCACTATAGCAAAAATCTTGGACCAAGAAAGAAGCAATTCAAAGTAAAGCACAAAAATAAGCCACCAATGGGTACTTGCTACATATATAGGAATATCATCTATATAATTGTCCTAGATTTAAATAAGCCTTTAGAGGTTTCATATGCACAAGAATTGGAAAGCCTAATATATGACATATTGTGGAGAATGTACACTTTTAGTATGTTTAGTTAGTAGATATCACAATAATCTTGTAAAGATGTACTAAAAAGTCATTGAAATAATACCACAATATCTAAAAGCATAGTGCAATTGATGATGATATAGCAAGCTAACACACTTGAAGCTATAAATTATTAGAATGTAAATTTCTATGTTGACATTAATTATCAAAAAACTACATGATATCACTTATTTATGTTGGATGGCAGATCACACACATAAAATCGAATACGTTTCTTGTAGTATGCTAGTCATTTCCGAAGTATGAATCAAATGATTTCTTATGGGACCAAAGCTCTATCTACCAAGTGTTCCACTACTAATGTATGTTATGACACACGTTGAAATACACTTGATAAGCAATAAAACAAAGAGTTACTATGTAACACCCCCGGCCCAATCAAATTCGCTTTGGGTTTCGACCCGCACAAATTTATTGGATCAATATAAAAATCACATGTCTATAATCTGGAAAAAATCATATCAGTGCTTGACCAAGATCATGGGAGTAATCATATGATATTAACACTATGAAATCAAGGGTTGCAATCATATAATATTAACATGAAGGCTCTCGTCGTGGATCAGAACGGGATCACTTGGTTATGATCAAATAAAAAAATCATGTCATAAAGATCGGAAAGTTCCATATCAACATCACAATCGCAAGAGAAGGAAATGGGCATTTTGTGGTTATAACCTGGGCTGGGTATAGAGTAACTCGGGCCGGGTTCATAGCATGAACTCGGGTCATGGGCCAACACGGATCCCGCTCAACGAGGACGTTGAGCCCTTTATGGGGGGAAGATTATAACGGCATGAATGGTTCTCATTGAATAGTCCCACATGAGCAAAACATGGAGATGATCATGAGCTTATATGTAGCTACTCATTCACCTTTCAAAGACACGTTTTAAATTCGTGTGGGCCGAAAGCCCAAAGTGAACAATATCTTGATTGGGCCAGGGATGTTACATACTAAGGAAAACGTATTAAAATAGAATATCATATATTTAAGTGGAGTATTTTCAATGATATATGATGACCACGCAATAATAAGTTTATAAATAGTGAAGCAAATAGTTCCAAGGGAAAGTATATTAAGATAGAATATCTAATGTTTAAGATATAGTGTTGGAGAAAGAACTAAAATGATCTATGTGTGTACAATCACAAGTAATATACGATTTATTTTCTCACAAGAAAACTTAATCAGGACATTAATTAAACATAGTGGCATAATGAGACTAAATAATAATTGATTCAAGATGAAGTTCCATGAATAATAAACTTCATAGTAACATGTCATATTCGCATTACATAAATAGTGGGAGTGTTAGATGCTATAAACACAAATGTTTAAGTAGGATATATTAGTTTATGACTATGGTTGTCATGACATCGAGCTAAGAGTCAAAATCATGGACCACAAAATGAAGGATTATTTCTTCAAACCACCCCTAAACTATGATGATTTTTTAAATCTAATCCTAAACTACGAACTTCATTTTTTGGGACTCTAAACTATCACGATTTTTTTAATTTATTCCTTCCGTCCACTCTCGATTATCTTTGTTTTTTTTGTATTTGTGAAAAGTCTATTATACCCATGCCTTAAGTATTTGTCTATTTTTACATAAAATAATATATAATAATGGATATAAAAAATAATTAAAAAAGAGAAAACGTAGGGAGGATGACACCCTTGTCACCGGAGCGAGAGGGGGGCGACGACCCCCCCCCCCTCCCCTCTTTCCCTGCTGGGGGGTGGGGCGATGACTCCCCCCTTTCGCTCTTTCCCTAGTCGACGGCTCGGCGCAATCCGCCCCCCCCCCCTGCGTCGACGACGGACGAGACCCCCCCCCCCCTTTTGCTCTATCCTTGCGCATGCGGGCATAGGGAAAGAGAGTGAGGGGGGTCGCCGCCCCCCTCTGGGTCGACGACGAACGCAGAGGGGGACCGGCAACCCCCCGCCCCCACCTCCTCCTCCTCCTCCTCCTCTCGCTCCAGTGACACGGAGCAAGGGGGCGGCGACGCCATCCCCGCACGAGCCATCGCAAGGGGGCGTCATCCTCCCTATTTTTTAAATATTTTTTATATTTATTATTATATATTATTTTATGCAAAAATAGACTCACTTAAGGTAGGGGTATAATGGACTTTTCACATATGCAAAAAATCTAAGATAATTGAGAAGTTGATGGAATTGGACGGAAGGGTCAAATTGAAAAAAATCATGAAGTTTAGGGACCAAAAAAATGAAATTCATAGTTTGGGATTAGATCTGGAAAATCGTGATAGTTTAAGAGTAGTTTGAGCAAATAACACCAAAATTAATACATATATGATTGTTGGCAGAATATATTGACAAACAGGAGCACAATTGGTGGGTGGGCAACTCGAATGTATTGTTCAAGAAACACTAGCACGACAACTGACAAATCTAGTCATTGAATGTTACAAGAATGCAATCAATGAATATGACAGTGATTGTTGAGCATGATCAGCATACGTAACCGACGTGGCTTGTCTAGACGATGCTATAAATTGAGGTCAACAATGATCAAATGTAATATTTCGAAAGTCTCCAATCGTACCATCATCTTCTAATTTGCCTACTTCAACATGTTTCTGATTTGCCTCTTGGTATTGAACTTGAAATATCAATGCCGATGCCCACATTAAGGTTGTCATGGCCTAAGTTGAATCTAATGACCCTATAAGTATTAGTTCTTGTGGCCGCATTGGTCTTGACATGGAAGGAAAAAAAGGTTGTGATGCATGCAACATTATATTTATCTTCATTATCATTAGTTTGATAATGACATTGTCATGACATGCAAAAGAGTTGGTGTGAATACAAGCCATTGTTTATGGTTTTGATAAATCTACTATGATATGTGATAAAATTGTTTATTTGAATTCAAACTTGTGTAAATGTTTCCTTCAAAGTATATAATATTGAAAATAAATATAAAAACTAAGGTCATTGGATAATTGTCGCAAGTCAAAGCCAATGAATTGTAAAATCGAGTATGTCAAACTACATTGTTCATGACCACTATTAAGGCTATAATATGTTCTTTTGATTTGTTTTGTCTTCAAATCAAATGTATATACTATAGCATAACACCCTTGCACTTGCGTAGGATATTGTCCGCTTTGAACCTCCGCCCGCAGGGTTTTTCCCAAAACTTGTCCTCTAGTATTAGAGTAGCGCAGCGGCTCACCTCTATACTTGGTAGGATACTATTCGCTCTGCCTCCTCCCTGGGCTCACGGTTTTCTAACATGTCCTAACAGGCCAAGGCCATGTTCTCATATATACCCAGCATCTCTCTCGTGACTTATGCATATGGGACTAATTCAAGACATGCCTCATGCACCCTTCCCCCCTAGGGGACTCAACGTCTTCGTTGAGTAAGCACCCCACCATGCACAAAGGCTCATGCAGAGTGGCTCTAATACCATATGTAACACACTTATACTTGCGTAGGATATTGTCCGCTTTGAACCTCCGCCTGCACGATTTTTCCCAAAACGCGTCCTATCAAGTCAATGTCATGCTCTCATATATACCCAGCATCTCTTTCGTGACTTATGCATGTGGGACTAATCCGAGGCATACCTCATGCACCCTTTCCCTCATAGGGGACTCAACGTCCTCATTGAGTGATCGCACCCCACCATGCACAGAGGCTCACGCGGAGTGGCTTTAATACCATATGTAACATACTTGCACTTGCGTAGGATATTGTCTGCTTTGGGCCTCCGCCCGCACGGTTTTTCCCAAAACGCATCCTACTAGGTCAAGGTCATGTTCTCATATATACCCATCATCTCTCCCGTGACTTATGCATGTGGGACTAATCCAAGGCATGACTCGTGCACCCTTCCCCCCATAGGGGACTCAACGTCCTCATTGAATGATCGCACCCCACCATGCACAGAGGCTCACGCAGAGTAGCTCTGATACCATATGTAACATCCTTGCACTTGCGTAGGATATTGTCCACTTTGGGCCTCCACGTTGGCGGAGGTCCAAAGCGGACAATATCCTATGCAAGTGCAAGGGTGTTACATATGATATCAAAGTCACTCCGCTTGAGTCTCTGTGCATGGTGGGATGCAATCACTCAACGAGGACGTTGAGTCTCCTAAGGGGGGAAGGGTGCATGAAGCATGCCTTAGATTAGTCCCACATGCATAAGTCACGGGAGAGATGCTGGGTATATATGAGAGCATGGCATTGACTTGATAGGACACGTTTTGGAAAAAATCGTGCGGGCGAAGACCCAAAGCGGACAATATCCTACGCAAGTGTAAGGGCGTTACATATGGTATCAGAGCCACTCCGTGTGAGCCTCTGTGCATGGTGGAGTGTGATCACTCAACGAAGACGTTGAATCCCCTATGGGGGAAGGGTGCATGAGGCATGCCTTGAATTAGTTACACATGCATAAGTCACGGGAGAAATGCTGGGTATATATGGGAACATGGCCTTGGCCTATTAGGACGTGTTTTGGAAAAAATAGTGCGGGCGGAGGCCCAAAGCGGACAATATCCTACGCAAGTGTAAGGGTGTTACATATGGTATCAGAGCCACTCCGCGTGAGCCTCTGTGTATGGTGGAGTACGATCACTCAACGATGACGTTGAGTCCCCTAGGGGGAAAGGGTGCATGAGGCATGCTTTGAATTAGTCCCACATGCATAAGTCACGGGAGAGATACTGAGTATATATGAGAACATGGTCTTGGCCTGGTAAGATGCGTTTTGGGAAAAACCGTCCGGGCGGAGGCCCAAAGCGGCCAATATTCTATGCAAGTGTAAGGATGTTACATATACTTCTTATCATTCTACCATTTTCTTTTGTGTGAGGGATAATGAACAATGAAAAAAAATGTAGATTTACGCAAAATAAATAAAACAAGTAAATTAATGAAATAATGTCCATGATTAGCTTGTCTTAAAATGATATTAATGTAAAACTAAAATATGCTAAAATGTGTTGCCTTATGAGAGTAAAAATGCCTTCAGACTCATGTGGCATTTGTGCAAGAAATGATCATTTCAAAATAACGTCAATTGATTTTTCAACAAAGGATATTAATATATAGTTGTGAAGTCCAAATTTGCAAAGAACCCCATAACTTCTAGACTAGAACCTCATATCCCATCAAGAGCTTTAAATATAATATTATTGGGAATAGAATATCATTTTTTGTTATCTTAACTTTAGATATAATATTATTGGGAATAGAACGCTGAGAATTGATGAATAACTAAGAAAGCAAAGTAGATAAATAAAAAAGAAGATAAATGTGGTAAAATCTTTTTCATCTATGTAAACAAGAGGGAGGCATCCATGGATAAAGAATACCGCCGTTAAAAGAAATCCATTATGAGACAAACAAAGTACATCGTGATAGAACTTAAAAGTGCGTATCGTGAAAGGCTTTGTACGAGGAGGCCTCTTAAATTTTGAAAATTTTATGAGAAGACCCACATAAGAGAAAATAAATGGTTTCTCCTGGGAAAGACATGGAAGATCATTAAAGAATCCCATACTCAACTTATTCATCATTTCAGATTTTACAAAATGATATTTATAAATTATTTTTACTTCTCAAATTTGTTGCTAGGGTGATCCTAATGCGAAGGTATATGACAAATACGACACTAATCTTGCTATTAAGCCATTATATGATAGAAACTTGTTGGAACAATCAAAGGTGACTATCATGGTTAAAAGGAACAACCGGTGACAATTTCTAAACGAAGTGGATGTCTTGGTACATCCATTACTCCTACATCCTTGAAAATATGAAAGGAGTGTCACTGAGCATGTAAGACAACCTTGAAGTTAGAAGGAGCATTACAAAGAGAATTGAGTGCAATTTTCAAATGCCCTTTAAGACCATTGCTGCCATTTACATACAATAAAAAGTGCACTAGTTGTACAGTAATATACAACAACAACAACAAAGCTTTATCTCACTAGGTGGGGTCGGCTTGTAAAGTAATATAATGATGAAGAAATATCATTCCTTCAAGGTCCGAGATACTTGCTAATTAAGACCACACTGAACTTGGTAATTGAGAAGTTAGCTAAGTGTTAGATTTAAATCAAACAAAAGAAAGCAGTTGAAGAAATTGCTCACTTGTATTAAATAAGATGATTTGGTTATCAAGACTTTTCATGGATTGTACCACTATAAAACTAAAATCACATGAAAAATTAATAACTAAGTCAAATTACAAAAAAATAATTAATCTTATTTGGATGCTTTAATTATTATATTAAGAATCAGAAGAAATTGGTAATTTAATGTTTGAACCTAATCTAAGTATTAAAAAAAGATGTATTTAACTGAAATTATGATTAAGAATTTTTTCAACTCACCTTAACAATGCACAAATTGATAATCTTATTTTCTGGCAAGCATAAAATTAAATTAATCCTAAGCAACTATTACAAAATCAACTAGTAGCAATTAATTTATAAACCATAGCAAGTAGGGAAAGAATTAAACAATTATAAAAGGAACCAATATTAAAGAAGACTCTAACACATATACATGATCAATTAGGATGAGCTAATGAAAGCACCACTCCATGTTTCTTGCAAAATATATCAAAGGTTATTTCCATAAACCACCCCTAAACTATCACGATTTTTCACACCTAACTCCAAACTAAGAATTTATTTTTTGAATTTCTAAACTATCGTAATTTTTCCACTTTAGTCCTCCCATCCACTTTTGTTACATTTTTTGTTAGTTTTGATTTTTCTCATTTATGAAAAGACTAAATTACCCCTCTCTCTCAATAACAAATCAAATAACAAATATAAAAAATAAAAAAGAAAGAAAAAATATTCCTTGTGCCGGTGCTCCCTCCCTCCCCTCCTCTTCAAATCTGGTCCTAAAAATTAAGTGTTTCAAGATATTTTTCTTTCATTTTCATTTTTATATTTATTATTTGATTTGTTATTGAGAGAGAGGTAATTTAATCTTTTCATAAATGATAAAAAAACTAATAGAAAGTGTCACAAAAGTAGACGGAAGGACAAAGTGAAAAAATTATGATAATCTAAAAATAAAAAAATAAATTCGTAATTTGAGATTAGGTGTGAAAAATTATGATAACTTATGGGTGATTTATAAAAATAATCCATATATCAAATATAAACAAGAATACAAACAAAAGCGATATATATATAATTAATACTATATTATTTTAGAGAAATTGCCTCAATTTAAAATGAATCCGTGTTTTTTTTTGTCGAATTGACCGCCTTGACCGCTAATTTAGAAGTTGCCTTGCAAACATTTTTTGAATGCATTTCTTTCGCTTTCTACGTGTGTTTGTTAGCTTGTGGACGTATATAATGACCGGGAGCATTAAATTATTAAAGCCCTCCCTCCTCCTGCATCATTTCATTTCATTTATTTTTTCAGGTAGCACGTCACAATCCAATCCATGAAATAATTCCATCCAATGGGAGGACAAATACAAACCCAATCATCATTGTTGCTTTATAAGTAAGAACAAAAGGTTCTTAAAAATAAGGAAAAAAAAGAATAACTATATGCTGACATAATCTTCTCACAGAAATTTCATTCTAAGATTTGTACATCACATAATGTTTATGATCGGGGAAAAACTCATAAATGTTTCTTTAAATTTCATGCATTCATCACGTAAATGTATTTTATCCTAATTATATTTTTTCGGTGACAATTATCAATCTTAATTATTGTTGGACACTGGAGACAAGGCTACTTGAAATTTTATAATATTAACTATGAAGAAATTTTATAAATTTATTGTGACAAATAAATGAAATTAACTGTAATTTTTTAATTTTAATAACAATAACAAGATAATATTAATCCATTTCGATATGTAAAGAAAATTCATAAATAAAAAGGGCAAATAAACCAATCTGCTCTTACGATTGAATTCAGATCAAAAGTAAAGTAAAAATATTTAAGCATTGAGAGAGATAAAGAAAAAAATAAAAAAATAAAGTTTCTTACTTTATTTAAGCATGAGTAATTATAACTACCGAGAGAGTGAGAGGTATTATCTCACATTGTAAGATGAGAGTGAGAGAGGTAAATCCAACATTGTAATATTTTTTTGTTTCATATAAGCATGGCCAAAATTTAAAAGGAGGACAAAAATACGTATTGTAACATTTGTGATTTAGGCTTTAAATTAGGATACATTTGACAGTGCTTTTTATGGATTAATTAATAATTAACTCGTAAATATTTTTATTTTCACATAGTATATTCCTATTTATAATTAGTTGTACTTAATTTAATTAATGGTTTGTGTAAATTATATTCGTTTTTTTTCTTGTTAACTATTTAGGTTAATACAAAATATAAATCCGTCCATACTTGCTTCATACAAATACTTTTTAAAATAACAATAGCCTACTCACCATAAACAATAATAATAATAGATAATAATTTTTAAAGTAATAATAACCTCCGAAGAATAGTGCATAATTACAATCATTATCACGTGAGGCGTCTTAATAATTACTCTAGTAGTTATGTCTTGTAACAATAACTTATATAATTTTAAAGGGAAAAAATGGCTATGCTACCTTTTAAGTGGGTAGCAGTGTTAGTGGTCCATTTTCGTTCGATAGATGATAAATGAATATTTGATTATGTTAACTGTTAAAAAGATAATACAATCATTAAACTCAATTCTAAAATAGAAAGTGCAATTCTTAATCAATGAAAATGGATTTCATTAAAGCGAGGGATCATACAATTAAATTACACTACATAATTTTAATTTGATAATATTTACTTTTATGTTATTAGCATATACCTTTCAATAATTAAAATATTAAAATCATTTTTTTATGCGACATCCAAATATGCTTTGAACTAAAATGTTTAATCAATTTTTGGCTACGTATCATTGTAATATTTTAACCAAACACAAAAATTCTTTATCTAATCGGTAAATTATCGGGAGCGACACAAGTTTTATTACTAAACCAAATAAAATGAACCGGCCAGTATAAAATGCTGGCCCAATCAAAAAAATTAATTGTTGTTGGGAAGAGAAAATTAATCCGCTCGATTTCCAAAATGGTTTGATTGGAACGATCCACTTCAAATCAGAAGGAAAAATAAAGAGCGAAAAAGGAAGGTTGAACAATGAAGGTTAATAATTATTCTTATTTAGTTGATATTATTAAAAAAAAAAAACAATGAATATTAAGTGATTAATTTATTTAGACGATTTTATTTTTTATATTTTAATTTATTTAATTAAAATTGAAAACATATGTTAAATATGTTTTTTTCTTTTTTTCATTCCGATTTGAAAGGTAAAAAAATGAAATATTAAAAAAGAATGAAAGAAAAATGAAAAAAAAAATTTCTTATTATTTTCCTTCAATTTAAACTTAACCAAACGGAAAAAATGAATTATCCTCACCTTTCTTCCCCTTCTTATCTTATCGCCCTTTCACCCCTAACGAGAAGTTTGGTGATCAGCAATCTTTTATTTTCACGATTCACTGATATCTATATACCAAGATCAAGCTCTGATTTGATACGCAGTCAAAAATATCGATAATACAAGAAAAAATAATATCATATTTTTAAGATAAATAATTATTAACATATTTAAATATTTATTTGAGTACGAGCCATGAGCTCCTATCCGACTCATGAAATTAGATTCTATTCGGATAAGTTGCATCCAAGTTGCACATTCTTCGCTTTCTAAAGTTCTTTTCATTTTCATACATGTAAATTTTAAATTTGGAACTAAATTAAATGGTATGAATTATTCCTTTTCAATGTTATTTTAGTTAGTTTTCAATCACGTTACTTTTTATTTTTTATTTCAATAGTGTATATAAATATCGTATGTAAACTATCTTTTTCTTCAAAAAAAAATGCGTATAGTACATTACGTGACTTCATGACTAAGAGAAGTTAAAAAGGTAATATTATACACACGTAACTCAAATAAATATACATTAATTCATAATCTTTAATTTCATACTATGTAGTAATATATTACGTGTCCTCATGATCATTTGATTTGCAATCAAATTTATCAATAACGCAAATAAAATTATATAAAGTTGTCTTCATATAAATAATTATCATTTTTTTTGTTTTTTAATTTAAGTATGAGCCATGAGTCTTTGATTATTATAAGTCTTATCAATTAGTTCGACTGAGTTCACATACATATGGAGAACCCAAATATGGAGATAATAAATAAAAACGTATTTACTATTATAAAAATATTTTAAAAAATAAAGTAATATTAAAACTAGGATATCTTCAACTAGTACATATCTAGCTTAATCATCAATCCCGTATGAGTTAAGTACAATTTAAACTTTTTGGATCCTCATTGAGTCAACTAATCTCATAGCACCTTACTTTCGTTAGCTTATTACTTAATAAATGAAGTAAGAATAAGGTAGTCATTTGATGCATTCCTTTTTTATTATTTGATTATTTGCATCATCATTAAAATATATTATTATAAAATAAATTATGGCTAAGATCATATTACATTCCTGTTGAAGAAAATAGTTAAATAACTAAAATATTTTAGTACATGTTTTTTTTTAGATAACCAAAATAATAGAAACAAGAATTGAATGTAGATAATTGCATGGTCCAAAGAAATTGAGACCATGGAGATTTTGATGATGTCATTTCTTTTACAAAACGATATAAATTTGAAAGTTTAATTAAATAAGCATTTTATCAAAAGGCATCTCACACAGCTAATAATAAATATCTCTAGTTGATATCTAAATCATCGCACGTTGAGGTGATAGTTGAATTAATACAAAAAAATAAAAATTATCAGTAATATGTTACTCAAATATGATAGTTTGATCGGTTGGGTCAAAATTTTAATGTTTTATATAATTATATTTTGATGATACAAACTTCGAAAGATTAAAGTTAAATACTGAAAAAGTTTAAGCACTATACTTTGATTAAATAATTGACTATGATTTGATTAAATTATGGATGAAAAATAAAGTTGCAGAGAATCTTGTTAGCTATCCATAGAATTCAATATTATCTAATTTAGAACTGTACAAAAATTTATGATCAAAATAATATAGGTCGGTCAAACAGCCGGTCGAAGCAAGTAAGGTCGATCGAGACGATACCGATCCACCGAATAAGGATGCCGGTCGATCGACCAATATTGAGCCTGCCCCGAACGACGTCGACGGTCGATGTACCGATCGATATCCAATCGATCGATCAGCAGCGAAAACTGAGCAAATGAGAGCAACGGTCATATAGATCGGTCGATCGATCCATTTATGCGATCGATTGATCAGCTGCAACAATGAAGGAAATAAGCCAACGGTCATATAGATCGGTCGATTGGTCTGATCGGTCCACTGCTGGAATGAACAGTAACGACTATATTTCAAGGAGAAAAATATGGAATAAATTTTGGACGAATTTTTCACATGTTGAAGCCTATAAAAGGAATTTCAAAGTCAGAAGCAAAGGATCCAAACATTGAAGCAAAAAGTTCAAGAAATCAAAAGAAGATCATTTCTCCTGAAGTTATCATTTAGAGCTTTCTTTCTCTTTTTCTTCTCTTCTTGTGAGTGTTCTATTGTAAAAAAGAAAAAAATTTATTATTCAGAAAGATAGAGAGAGCTCTTATGTAAAAGATATTCTAAATCTTACCTCTTGAGCGAGAGAAAAGATTAGCTTTCTAGGAAAAAAAGTTATCTTGCCTATCAAAGTGAAGAAAACGTGGTTGTGTAAAGAACTTTCTTTCTTGCTCTATTTGGAACAAAGAAAGTGCTTAGTGAAATCTCCGATGGTCTCGAGGTTGAGAAGTCGGAGCAGGAATGCAGGTCAAGATGTGGCCGGACCTCGTCAACAATCACTCATGTTCATTGTGTTTGATTTCTCTCACTCTCTGGCCTCCCTCTCATATTGTGTTTATAATCTGAATTGCAAAAGTTTTAAGAAGTTTAAAATGAAATCGATATTTTCATATTAAACACCAATTCACCTCCCTCTTGACGCCCTTTGAGATTCTACAATGAAATTTTTAAATAAAATAAATAGTCCTTAAAGAGTGAAAGTTTTCATCATTTTGTTGGGATAGATAGGAGTCGATCTCAAATTCAAATGCAAGTATCATGCATTCTCTAATATTTATTTCTTGAGAATAAGAAAGAAATATTAAGGACAAAAGTTGACAACATAATTAAGAGAGAGGTTTATTAAAAAAAATCAGTAATCTCACAAAATGGGTGGCCTGCTTTTAGAGAGAATGAATCTAGTAGGAATGAATCCAAAATGTCCTGCACCCTTATTTAATTTCTACAGAGAACTACGCGATTGTATCAACTTCCAGCTTTTTTTATTCTGTAATAGGGATGACTATGTAGAACTAAACTTTGGCATCTCTCGACCATCTAATAAAGTCTTGTCACTGCTATTATATGTGATTAATAGACTTTTATTTCTCATTGGCCATTGGTTGAAGTAGTTTCATTCTCTTGCAATTGTAATTTAAATTTATCCGCGACTCTTTTCCTCAATGATTTTCAGCTTATTTCATAAAAAATCATCATAAAGTTTAATCTTTTTTTTATTTTCTCATTTAAAGATATAAAATTATTATTGGGAGGCATGCGTTTAACGATCCTGATTTTTCAGGATTTAGTAAATAGACATTTTATTATTTTATTTTATTTTGGAAAATATTGTTATTAATATTAATGCATTTAATAATTCCGAAAATAAGAAAATAAAATTGGGGAGGAGTTTGATTAGTGATGAAATTATTTAATTAATTTCAGAATTTATCTATTCAATTATTAGAATAAATATGAATTGGTTAAGTAGATAAATTTGAGGATTAAATATTTAAATTTGGGTGGAATTAGATAATATAGTTAGAGTATAATTAAGAATTTATAAACTCCATAAATAAAGAATTGGAGCCGGCCATCCCAAGATATTATTTATGCGTGCGTGTGGTGTCCCTTGCCGCGACGGCAGACGCGGTTCCTCGGCGACGCAGGCGAGACTTTCAGGGACAGGCCACTCGTCCCCCATCATACACGAATTTATTAAATTATATCGGACTTGTCATGGCACTGATCGTCCACTAGCCTGCATGAAAGTGGTATGGTGTTCCTTAATTGACTGAGCGCTCCTCGTTGAATTGGATAACTTCGAACATTGTAAATTGAATGGAATAGAATTGAAATTGAAATTTAATTAAATGGAATGGAATTGAATCATGGTCATTTTGATATATTGGCATTGAGTTGGCACTTTATTGCCCTATTGAATCGAATTATTATTTACCAATGACCATTGATTATTTAATTAGAAATTATTAATTGAATATTGATTTATTGATCAGGCAATTGATAATTGTTAATTGAAAATTATTGTTGATTTTATATTGGTTTTTTTATCATAGCATGATATATGTTCATATTGATAAATTATTAATTGGTTATTTTATTGACTGCTCAATTGACTCATTATTGATTATACTTTATTTTCGATTGAGCATATTGATTATCTTTTAGACCCTACGTACTGAATATTTTTATACTCATGGATATTTTCCTTCACCTAAATCTGTGCAGGTGAAAGAGGTATAGATTATGGTTCTGCAGATAGCTACGCTCAGTAACAAACAAATGTTGCACATAGCATTAGATCGAGTTATTTAGTTTTATTATTTCTGCACTTATTAGAATTGTAAACTTATGGATGTTTTAGCATTTTGATTATTATGGATTATTAGTTATTATTTTTGAAAAGTCTTCTGCATCTATGGTTTATATTCCACATTTATAGATTTTATTCTACAAAAATATTTTATAGAATATTGAGTAGCGTCTCTGGAACGACTCTGAGCACGTGAAAGTCCGTGAATCTCGGGGCGTTACAATGTGTCCCTGCATCAAGGCCACCCTGCAGTTTGCTTGTGATCACAACCTATCCAAGCATGCTTTGCCATAGTATATTTATGTGGCAGAGGTGACCTGATCGAGACCCTATTCGTTCCATGGTTATCAGGATCTCGATTCTCCAATTTCGATCTTAAACGATTTTATTCGGAGGATCTTAAATGTAGAATTTATATTGGATCTTAAGATCGGCGATCCTACGATATTGATATAAATTTATTTATTCGAATAAAAAATAAAAGTAAATATAAAGATCCTTGAAAAAAATTAATTTTAACTATTTTATTTATATATATTGTATATGTTAGTCTCACTTTCATGAATTTTAATATATTTTAATAATTTAATATTATGTTATGAAATTAATATTATATTATCTTACATCAAAATTATTTTTTATTATTGCATGTATACTAAGAATTATATTGTGTTTTAATAAATATTATAGTTCATTAAGATCAAATATCATATATTATTATTTTAATGTTTCTTAAGAATATAACATATTGTCTTTAAGATGATATAGAAAAATATTTATTAGAATTGAAAATATGAATAAAATATTAATGATCAATGTTTAATTAGCTTATATATAAACATAATATTTATGAATAAATATACTACTTTATTATTTTATATTAAAAAATATTTTTTATTCATGGGCAGGATCTTACCATCAGCGATTCGATATCATCGATTATCTAAACACTACAAGAAAATCGTGATTTTCCGACGGATAATTTCCGATGATTCTAAATCCGTCGCAATTTGCGACGGATTTTTCGACGGTTATGACCGTCGGAAATAATTTATATTATTATTTAATTTTTTGACGATTAGGAACATCGATATTTTCGACGGATATCCATCCGTCGCAATTTCCGACGACTTTTCCGACGGTTACGACCGTCGGAAATAAAAAATTAAATTATATATTTTAATATTATTATTAAATTTTTTTTCGACGGATTTTTCGACGGTCACGACCATCGGAAATAAAAAAATTAATTATATAATTTATTATATTATTATTTATTTTTTCGACGATTAGGAACATCGATATTTTCGACGAATATCCATCCGTCGTAATTTCCGACGACTTTTCTGATGGTTACGATCGTCGAAAATAAAAAAATTAAATTATATATTTTTAATATTATTATTAAAAATTTTCGACGGATTTTCCGACGGTCACGATCGTCGGAAATAAAAAAATTAATTATATAATTAATTATATTATTATTTAATTTTTTGACGATTAGGAACGTCGATATTTCCGACGGATATCCATCCGTCGCAATTTTCAAAGGTCGTAACCGTCGGTAAATGTATAATAATATCATATATAAGAGTATTTTATTAATATAACTAGCGACGGTCCAAACCGTCGCAATTACCGACGGTCCAAACCGTCGCAATTACCGACGGTTTTGACCGTCGGTAAAGATTACCGACGGTTCAAACCGTCGATAAAATAAAAAATAAATATTATATATAACTAAATAAAACAAAAATATTTAATACTTACGTTTTCGACGGTCGAAACCGTCGGTAATTAAAATTTCGTTATCCCGCTTTTTTTCCCTTTTTCCGCTTTCTTTCCACATTTTTCCTTTATATATTTTCCCTCCTCCCTCTTCTCTCTCCCTCCTCTCCTCTCTCTCTCTCCCGGCCGCGAGCACCGGATCGGCCTCTCCCGCGCGCCGGACGCTGGCGACCCTCTCCCGCACCGGCGACCCTCTCTCGTGCCGGCGTATCTCTCTCTCTCCCGCTCCGCGCGGCATCTCTCTCTCTGCTGTCGGCCGGATCCGGCCGCCTGCCGGCCGATCCGGCCGCCTGCCGGCCGATCCGGCCGCTAATTTTTTTATATTTAAAAAATTATTTGCGACGGTTGCGACCGTCAAAAGATCGACGGTTGCGACGTCCGTCCAAAGTTTCGACAGTTGCGATCGTCGAAAAGTTGCGACGGTTCGAACCGCCGGCCTTTTCCGGCGGTTGCAACCGTTGGAAATTTCGACGGCTCGGACCGCCGGCTTTTTCCGGCGATTGCAACCGTCGAAAATATCGACGGTTCGGACCGCCGGCCTTTTCCGGCGGTTGCAACCGTCGGAAATATCGACGGGTCGAACCGCCGGGGACTTTTTCGGCGGTTGCAACAGTCGGAAAATTTCGACGGGTCGAACCGCCGGGGACTGTTCCGACGGCCAGAACCGTCGATATTTTCGACGAATTTTTTCAACCGTCGCAAATCCGTTTGCGACGAGCGTTTTTTCGACGGATCGATTCCGACTGAAAAATCGTCGGTAATTGCATTACCGACGATTTTCGGGCTGATTACCGACAGTTCGGACCGTCGATAATCCGCGTTTTTCTAGTAGTGAAACCCCTTACCATCCTAACTCAAAAAGCGATCCCGACATTCTACTACACGCTTTAGTTTCATGTGATTCCACGAGGCATTTAGGTGTTTGAAACTACTACTCCACCAGGTCAACCGTGCATGAACATTGAACATTGCATCACTCCTCACAGGTGCACACAACAATTCCCCTATGCAACAGGCAGACGGAACAAATACTCCTATAAACAAAGTAGCCAAATGCAGAATAGTTCTCGATTCATCATTTCAGGCATTTACTCATCTGACAAATTCACTCAGATCAGAGAGCAGAGTACAGAAAAGAAAGAAAGAAAGTCCAATGATATGTCAAACTACAATAAGAAGGGGACAATTTTCTTTTACGGCTATAACTACGATGAGAGTATTCTATAAACTGAGAGTAGCTGGACAAGTTACTTGGTAACACTAGTTGTAAATTCAGCCTTTGAAAGGCTTATAACCACGGAGACTGAGGATGAGACCCTCGACAGAGCCACAAGCTGCCACCACAGACACCAGCAAGCACACGCCGCTGAGTACCTTCAACCACGTCCACGTCAACGAGAACCTCGGGAAGCTCTTCTGCATGATGTACATCTCCACCGGGAAGTACACCGTGAGCGGCCAGAACGAGATCGCCCCGATGAGTCCCAGGAAGTCGTTGAAGAAAGGGAAGATCATGGCGACCAGTGCAGTCACGATCACGAAAGCGGTTCTCCAAACCAGGCGGTACAGACTGAAGGAGAACTCTCCCATCATCGGCAGATTCACCACACGCTCTGACGTTACGAAGGAACTGTTGGGCCATCTCTTTTGGCTCCTTGCCTCCACGAACTGGAACAGTGGTTGTGCAAACACCTGCAAGTTTTTTTTTTTAATGAAGAAAGATTATGACATTACGTGGATGGCATTCATGTCACGAGTGTTCAGGACGAAGATAAAAGAAAAAAAAGTTGCCTCGTAATTTTTTCAGAACTAATTAAAGGGTGATGGTTTCGAGCCAATTTCATATCTGGCACGCCTTGCTTTGCGGGATGCTGCAGATCGAACGGATATCGCGGTTTGCATATTTCATTATTGCAGAAGTTGATGAGGAGTGGGTTTCCGAAGTGCTTTGGCATTAACATACCTGGTAAGCTCCGAACAGGTGGATGGCGATGCAGATGTTCCCGATGTCGATGAGCCAGTACGGTTCGTAGAATCCGAATCCGGTGAGGAAGTTGCCCGGCGCAGAGTTCCCGAATGCCGCGTAGCCCAAGACACCACATAGCATGTAGAAGAATGTTGTGACGGAGACACCTACGAATGATGCCTTCCTCATGACTTTGTGCTCCGGTGGATTTGGTTTTAAAGTATCCTGCATGGATACAGAGCATCTCTCATTTGCATACTTATATAGAAGCTTGCAGGAAGAATGTGTGCTCCACCTTGTGGAAAGAGAAAATAATCGACTAAAAATAAATTTTATGATTTGTATGAGTTTTCTGATAAATCCATTCTCCTATTTCCTCCTTAAAAATAAAAAAAATAAAGCAAAACAAAAAGTATACTCCAATTCTCTAAACAGGGATTGTTTGGTAGATAAGTAAATGAGCGAATAATCAATTATTTTAAGAATAATAACAAATATAATTTAGTATAAAAATTGAACTAACCTTTCTTAAAAAACCACCTCAAAATCACTCTTTTTTTGCAGGAACAAAACTTTTCCATTATTTGTTTTCAATCATATTTCATATTTTATTCACTTTATTCCAAACACAATATAATTATAAGATAACTTACTTTTTAGAATATATATGTTCTATCTTATTATTCTTATAAGATTTATTCACAAAATAAAAACCCCCCTAAAGAATGTCTAAAAACAAAGTGAATTGACATTGTTTGTTTTGGACGGTTCCACTTAACGCTCACTTTTAATTCATGCTATCTTGCAGTGCAATATAAAGCATTGGCGACATCAAAATTTCAAATGAAAGAGAATAATAATTGAGTAAAAGATCTACAGGAAAGAAAGGATTAGAGTGATAATGGTAAAATTGGAAAACAAAGGAGTCTAAACCAATAAATGTGACAGATAATAAATAGATGATTACCACCTTTCGGCCCAGAATCATTACCACAGGATACAAGAAGATAAAGAACCATTTAATGCGTCTCATTAAAGAAAACCCAGCATTTAATATAACCCGATCATGCGTTTCTTATCTTGAGGGACACACTACAAGCATGCACACAACTCCAGTACATACATGTCATCAAACCTCTCATAAATACTGAATAAAAGTTGTAAATCTGCCTCTATATTATATATATATATATATATATATATAGAGAGAGAGAGAGAGAGAGAGAGAGAGAGAGAGAGGGATCAGAGAGATTATAGTTAAGAATTGAAATATAAGCATGTAAAAATTAAAATGCATACATACCTCAATCTCAATTAAAACGGTAGAGTAGCTATATGCAAATGCTATGTTCCCAAGAGCTTGAAAGGTTCTCCATATCTTCTGAGTATTTGTGACATCCACTCCTACTGTAACTCCTGTCAATGTGGTCCTTACATGACCCCCCTCTGAAAGGCAGTTAAAAATAGTGGTAGATGTGAGGTGTAGAGACAAGATTCTTGATAGGCATGGTTTAAGAGAATAATGAAGAGAGAGAGAGAGAGAGAGAGAGAGAGAGAGAGAGAGAGAGAGAGGAATCATTGTCAATATCAGATTACGTCGTGTGGATGATGAAAACCTGCTATCTTAGCGATGGAGAGGCCGAGGCCGATGCCGGAGTAAGTAAAAGACATCACGGAAGCCACGATGGAGAGCCACCATATCTTGGAGAAATTAGGAATTTGCGACAGAACAATCTGCAAGCCTGCGAAGATGATCATGTTCTTGTTGTTGCTCGCCTCGCAGATTGCGTGGTGGCCATTTTTGTGGAAACAGTGCGACCTACTGAGGGCCCTGCAAGATACATTTGCCGGCAACGATTGATTGAGAGAAAGGTATATAAATACAAACCATGCACGCATCGATCATAAGGGGCCTGCTCGCTCACCCCATGCTGATGGCCGTCGTGATGGTATAGCCGATGGTCACTCCTACGAGATTCGTATACTGCGCTGCAGCACAAAGATTGCATTGCTTGCTTCCTGGCATACACATGGTGCATGAGATTTATGTGTATAATAAGAAAGAGAAGCATATGTGACTATACGAGATCATGATTGAATCAGAAAATATGCAAGACCTAGATAAGATCTGACAGCGTCCCTGTAGGTGTAATTTCTTTTGCCATGCACGGGGTCGGGGGATCTGTAGCAGTCCACGAGGAGGCTGGAGCAGAAGCCAGTGATGAGGGAGAAAGCGATGAGCGCGAGAGGCCCAGCCACCCAACCAAGCTGAGCGATGGACCATGCAAGAGACAGCACTCCGGACCCGATCACAGCGGTGATGATGTGGGAGCTCGCCGTCAAAAGATTCCCTGCAGGCGCCATGCATTAGGCGAAATTTTGACAACACTGTGCATCTTCGCATGCAGATGAACAGGGGGCTGCATGCGCCCGCGGGTGGCGCCTGGTGCGAAGCATGCCGATCGCATGCAGCGTAGACGGAAGAAGAACGGCATGAGAATTTTACCTGTTCGCTTGGGGCGGCCGTCGTCGTCGAATTCATCGCCCGCTGGCGGCGGGCCGCGTTCGGTGAGCTCAAAAGCCTTCGTCATGTTTTGCTCCCTCTTTCTCTCTCCCCCCACTCTCTCTCTCTCTATCTCTCTCTCTCTCCTCTCTCCTTCGCCGCGGGCAGTGCAGGTGGAGTCGGGGGCGGAGTGTGAGGAATGTGTGGGGGGTGGGCGAGGCGTCTACTACATTTATATAAGAGGATAAGGACGGGTCCTTCTCTCGCCCCCTTGATGCTTGGACTCGGTCCAGATCCTCGGTTTAATGCACGCGCTGCTGTCAATTTGCCTCTTTCCGCCCTTTCTGTTTCTCCTTCTCTCTCTCTCTCTCTCTCTCTCTCTCTCTCTCTCTCTCTCTCTCTCTCTCTCTCTCTCTCTCTCTCTCTTACAGGAGTATTAGAATGGAAATAACAGTCTCCTAATAATCCAGTCTACTAATAATGCACGGCTTTCGTCATGGAGGATCACGTGCCGTGCGCGTGACGAGAGACATTGATAGAACGGTCTTCGTCGTAGGTTTCACTGGTCAATTCGTAAACCAAAAAGGGTCAAACTTTAATCCCCATCGAATTTGGTTTCCTTCGTTGATATGCGCACCAATTAACTCCGAGCATGGAATTTGAGGTTTATTAAAGGTGCAAAATCTTAAATTTGCCAATAAAATATGAATCCATGACGACCTCATAAGCATTGCACCTGCAAGTTATCTTCGAGAATCTTAAAGGCATACGTCTTAAATTAGACTTTGCGTATGAACGTTTTTGTTTTCCTTCAACATTACAAGAAAAACACTAGGTATAGAAACAGAAAAGAAATTAATATAACTGAAATAGAAATATTTTATTCTAGGCAAAATATTATGTGAAGCAAAATTCTTAATTTGCACATATGCAACAACCGGAATCGTGCTGTGCACACTGACAAATTTTTAGTTTGACTCCGCTTATTATAATTTTAGTAATTTATCACATTAGATGTTTATAATATATATATTAATATTTTTTTCCTAAATATATGACAATTTGATTGCTACATATACATCTCGTGAGACAATTCAATCGCTAATATTTACTGAAGAAGAAAAATAGATGCTAAAATGGGCTCCGGGTAGAGCACAAAGAAAGAAAGTTAGCATTTAATACGGATTATATAATGTGTGTATCTTAATTAATACCAAAAACATTTAATTCCATTAATGTGCAATTAATCTTGACATTTAATGGCGCCATTATGGTTGTACAATTTTGATTTGCATGCAGATATGATGCGTGGCAGTAAATGACATACCATTGATCCTTCTTAAACATTTTTCTCCATTTTTTTGTTTTAAATTCTGGCAATATCAAAATTAGTGTTTCAAGTAGCGTTTAACGTTCAAACATTTATTTTTTGTTTGATAAATGAT
This sequence comes from Pontederia crassipes, assembly GCA_030549335.1. NCBI lineage: Eukaryota > Viridiplantae > Streptophyta > Magnoliopsida > Commelinales > Pontederiaceae > Pontederia > Pontederia crassipes. The sequence continues at coordinate 23,010,444 of CM060189.1, read as the reverse complement.
AAAAATAAATAACATTAAAAACTATTTCTACTAGCTTTTAACCATTAGATGTTAGCGTTTTATAAAATTTTTAATTTTATCCTTATTCAAATATATTATTTCTTTCAAGCTTATCTTATTATTTTCTCATTTTATTTTATAATTATTAAACTATATTTTTTTATATTCATGCTTAATTAATTACAATATATTTATATGTTAATAATGAATGATAAATAATTTAATATTTTATATTTTTATAGCATGGGTGCATTATATAAAAATTATTGTCCATATAAAAATGTCTATATATTTTAACAAAAAATTAGTTGTAAAACTTTATTTTATTTAATTGAGATAGAAATAATTTATTTAATATTATAATAATAAAAATTATATAGTACTTTAATTGAATAATTTGTCATATATCTAATTATGTTATTTTGTATTCATCAGCTAATTCTACCACTAAGTTTATCAAACACTTAATTGTTAGAACTTCTAACTGTCAATCATCATCTGTTATATGCTATTCACTAGTTAAACCACTATCCTCTATGAAATAGATATCTTCTAATCAAACCATTAATAATGCCAACCATGAGATCCCATACACATAAATATTTTGTTGCATTATTCCGTCATTTATCCTCAATTATAAAGGATATGTATGTTTTCTAATCTTTAATTTTGTTATCATTAAATAATTTTTCTACGTATTACTATATATTTTAAATGGACTTAAATGTAAAAGAGGAGACATTTAGTTATTTTATTTGTTCTTATCTCATTTTTGCACTTAATCCCATAAAAAGGTGATTACATTACAATGAATGCCATTGTGAAATATTACATTAAAGTAAATTTTAGGCTGAACTAGGAACCTCTTTCAATTTATAAAGAGGACAAGTGTAGATAGCTAATATAAAAGAATTCAAAAGTTAAAAAGCATATGGCGGTATAATGAAAAACTTAATATTATTGTTTAAAAAAATGAAAACTTTAATCGTTTAGATAAGGGTGTAAATAATTCAATAATTTAGAGAATGAATGTAAATAGCATAGAGGATAAGGACTATGTGGGACAAAAAGTGACTCATATATATGGATCATCGTTGGATCGTGATCCGATTCACAAATAAGTATTACTAAGATGTTTACAAATAAATATCTCTATGTAATATATCAGATCACGATTCAACTGTGGTTTATATATATATATATATATATATATATATATATATATATATATATATCACTTTTTGTCCCACACACTCCTTATTTTCAAACAAAAAGGGATAAAGATTATTTGGGACAAAAAGTGACTCATATATATACGTAGTCGTAGATCGTGATCTGACGATTCACAATTAAGTATCATTAAGATGTTTATAAATAAGTGTCTCTTTATAAATTAATTGGGCTGGAAGAAATTAACGGCCGAGACCATTTTGTTCAATTTCTTTTAGATAAAATGAAAAATTCCTAAGCATCGAGATTAATTATGTACAATTTGGTAGATTAGTTATGTTAATGAATATCTTAACTATCATGTTTTTCAATTAAAACATAGGATGTGTTCCCTATAAGTAATCTTTGTAAATTATTGATAATTTGAAGTTAAATTATTTAGATCCATCATATTGCATTATTTGCTTTTTATTTTAATTTACAGATAATATGGATTACCTATTAATGCATATAGCGTATGTAATGACAATTCACAAAGTGGCAATCCACATTGAATTCTCACACGAGGTGCGATAGAATCGCGTCCATTTACATTATTATCCGCAACATATTTTACTCGATTTTTTTCTAAAAAAATTATGACATGCGTATTTGTTAGATATTAGTATATCAAAATCCCCTTGAAAGGGTGCTAGCGATATATCTCAACCGACGTTTCTCGTATCATGTCATGTCTTAAGTTTCAAAATATAGATCTTGTGAGCTTAAACATCGGATTTACTTGGCTTTCCAAGTTCCTCACTCCGAATCTTTAGGAGCCTGAATCCAATCTCAGATTAGGTTTCCATGTTCTTCAATCGAATCTCGAATCCATCCATTATTCGACCATGCATCTTTAATTTTCCTTTTTTTCTATTTCCTAATCCATCTCAATCCACTACTTAATTTGAGTTGCCATAATTACAACCCATATGCTCCATCTACAAAGAGGCTTCCATTATTATTATTATTATTATTATTCTTCTTCTTCTTCTTCTTCTTCTTCTTCTTCTTCTTCTTCTTCTTCTTCTTCTTCTTCTTCTTCTTCTTCTTCTTCTTCTTCTTCTTCTTCTTCTTCTTCTTCTTCTTCTTCTCCTCTTCTTCTTCTTCTTCTTCTTCTTCTTCTTCTTCTTCTTCTTCTTCTTCTTCTTCTTCTTCTTCTTCTTCTTCTTCTTCTTCTTCTTCTTCTTCTTCTTCTTCTTCTTCTTCTTCTTCTTCTTCTTCGGTGAACTTCCCTTAGAACTATAGACATTTTGCCTACCTAATCCCAAGTTCTTTTATCTTATATTCATACACACGACACTCGCACGGAGTAACAACACATTGAAAGTTTTCTGTAGTTCAACTTGTTAGGCCTCGTCTACGCCTGAGCTATCTATCTATCTATTTATCTATCTATCTATCTCCTCTTGCAAGATCTACTAAATACATGATCTTTTTTGTGACGAAAAAAAAAACTTGTGTACAAATCCCTGTGGCACATCACGAATCTACAACACAGACCCGTGCACACAAGAAAAGTGTAGGATGCAACGTTCCACACTCCAGCCATGAAAATAAATTAATAATTGTAAGTTGATCCATGCTTCCAATGGTTAATCTGGGCTCAAAATGATTTCTCAATAATCTTAAGCTTAGTCTCTTCTACATCTTACATTGGTATGTTTATTGGTCACATGTAATGCCTTTTTTTTTTTGACATAATTGTTTTGCTGCAAGATACAAAGACTCCCATATGCTTCTGGTACGGTGGTACCATACTCTGATACTCGATTTAGATATAGGATCTTTGGAATGGCAAAAATAGCTTATAAGAAAAAATAAATGTTTACTTATTACATAAATTGGGTAGTGTATCCATGCACAGTCCTTAGTCCCTTTTCAGTGGAGAGTTGTCAGCAAATTAGCCACTCAATATGGGTGCTAAGATACCCTATATTCCTGTGCGTTTTCTTCTTGTCGTTCAATTTCTCTGGTCTATATGTCAGAAGGTCGTTTTCATGGTTATTCTCTTTTAGGTTTCTCGTCATGCATGCTCATGCTCCATGTTGATTGGTCCTCAATCCGAAATACTTTGATATATGCTGCTGGGGGCACACAGCAGGAAATTTCAGTCACAAAGGAACTGAAGACTAACTGCATATATGTGTGGAAAAGATGTCTTCTCGTCTCTGGATCTTCTGAAGTGGGAGACATGAATGATCGGCTGTTAATTAGTTCCTGTGAAATCGATCCCAAATGGCCGGCTGAAACCCCAAATGCCAGTGAAGCAGCTAATGATACATATAAGTGGAAGTAGGAATAATCAAGTAAGTTGTCAGCCAGCCCCTACATCTCCTCCCCCCTTTGGCATCATGCATGCGCGAGCGTGTGACGACCGCTGCTTTTTTTTTTCTGTGGAGTTATAAATAGAAAAAGGTCCACGTTTTGCCAAAGATGCAATTGACTGATCAGAGGTGCACCTCCATCATTTGCAATCTTTGAACAGTACTTATTCTTGTGTCAAGATGCCACTCACCAAGTACTTGATCAGCACCGAACAATGTCGGGGTCTGATACTTAATCAACTGGCAGAGATGAATTCCAAAGTTGGATGCTCGTCGTTTCAGCAAAAGGTAATAACAAAAAGAAGAAAAATAAAACAAGAACACGAGAATAAACAAAGGACAAAGAAGACCAAAATGATAGGAGAGAGAAATAGTAGGTATCGCAGACCCTTCGAGGTGGAAGAGCTAATGGCTTGAAGGAAGAGAACGCATGATGAGTATGAGAGAATTTGCTACAGTAAGAATCCTCAATTACCAATTATCAGCAACCATGTGAGTGGTCTGAAAAAATAAAAATAATAACAAATTGCTTCTTTAGGAAGCTGCATTCTTCTCTTATCTCACTCCTAATCCTTGTAATGATGTGCAAAACTCGTGCCCACTGCCCAGAAATCAGAAATGTCTACGACGATTCTTCTGTAATCCCTTTTAAAAAGTCTCTACTGCCACTACAATCGTTTCATTTGGGTTGATTCTGCCGTAAATTTAAAATATGAAAAATTAAAAAAAAAAGAGAAGAGAAAAAAATTAAAAATATGTGAAGGCTCAAGGTTTGAATTTTATATATTTGAGAATTAGAGATTATATACGCTGGTAATATTGTATATTTTCTCATAGCACGGCAATCTATTTTATAAAAGGAAATTTATTTACAATTTAACAACTTTATGTGTGAATTGATTATTATTTTTACTTTTTCAATTATAGCAAAGGTGGTCCATCATCGCAAAATTGTGAATAATATAGTTTCTAAGAACTAAATTTTCATTTGGACAACAGAAGTGAAAGTGATTTCTTTTACTGTAAAAATATCATCCTATGATTTCTTTTTCCAGATAATGTTTCACATATAAACTTTTTATCAATTTTTTGGGGTCTTATATATTTATAAATTTTACATTTTCGATAATATTAGCAATATTTTATTTTATAAACTAACGTTAACTATATGCTATTGTTGGATAAATTACATCAAACACCGTTCTTTCTCCTCCACATCATAATTAAAAAATAAAATAATAGTAAAAACACAATAATTAAAAAAATAAAAAATGGGCGCCCCCTCACCGGCTCTGGAGGGAGGGGCGGAACGCCCTATGCCGGTGAGAGGGGGCCTGCGACCTTCCGGCGAGTCCCCCCTCAACCTTCCAGGCCAGACTTGTCGGCGATGATGAAGTGGAAAAAGACGCTCTCATGGCAAGGGGCGTGGTGAGCACCAAATGCATGGCAGTTGTGGTCCCCGATGGGGCCTTGCAATTAGCCACATTGCGGAATCACGGCGCCTGCCGAAACCCGAAACGGCCACCGGAAGAGATCCCTTCGGCGGAGAGGTGTTTGGGGGCGGCGTAGCCCCTGGCGACGCGGAGATTGTGGTGGGAGGAGCAGATGGCCTCGGCGGGGGCAGAAAGCACCGAAGGGAAGGGGATAGCACGATCATTACCATTTGCGGCAGAGAACCCTGAGAGGCACAGTATCCACTACATGGCTCCTCCCCAACGACTGTCGTTTGCATCAACGATGTACTTCCGACGGTGGTGAGGGCGTCTCCGATTGCCGAGGCTGAAAAGGTTAGCGAGGTTGGCGAGAGAGGAGACCCCGAGGAGCACTCGGGCCTTTCCCGACGCAGGGAAAGACCGCCGACGTGCGTAGAAGTGGGGGCACCCATCCCCTTATTTTTTTTATTTTTTAATATTATATTTTAAATATTATTTTATTTTTTAATAATATCGCGCCAACTATATGTTCGTACGTGAACGTCACGTCAATCAAACAATCGAAAAATGGTGGATCATATGAAAAAAGATAATTGGTTAAATAAGTTAAAAATGAAAAATAATTTTGTTATAAAGTAAAGTTGAAGAATATCATTAAAAAAGATTAAAGTTGAAAAATATTTGACATAACTATGTTTATTTGGCAGAATTTTGTCAGTTCATCAACATATGTACTGTTATTTTAAAAGAATGGGAAAAAACTAGTTGAATGTTACTGTTTTTTATATTACTGATGTTCTGAATTTAATATTAGTTATATTATTTTATTTACTTATTATAATATTTTGGCAATTTACATTTGATTCTACATATTTGTCCTTTTGAGTATTAAGCAAATAAAATATAATCCACAAAAACCATATGATGGCGATGACAACAATATTGATTGTACGGAAAACTAAAAAATATTTTATTAGCTTGATATTTATATTATATTATTATGATTCTTTAATAAATAATATATATTTATTAAATATTATAAATTTAAATAATATATTGTTGACATTTGTATTTAAAAATATATTAGATAGCAACATTTATCTAATACATTAACTTCATGAATTTATGACCCAAGTTTAGAAGTTATTATTTATTTATAAAGGATGATTTGGAAAATAATGTATCTTACATGATATTTTTTTATAAGTAAATTTGTAAACTGAATTGTCAATTAGCTTAGTTATGCTATTATGCATAGAAAATAAGATGATATATATAATAAGATATCACTCTTTATGTTCAATTATAAAATGAGAGATACTTTCTCAAAAAACGTATTTTGAATTTTGATGGTCTAGTTGTTAGGGGAAGTTTGGTATGAGGTAATCTAAATAGATTACCGATCATTTTATTTAAAATTCCTAAGTTCATCACATTATTTCATTTAGCTGCGATTGATTATCAGTAATTTACTTGATTATTATCTCACTGGTCATCTAGATAGCATGTATGGGAGGTGTCTTTTCAGATTATCAGTTGGGGAAATGTATTTTGACAAAAATTTTCATTCAATTAAATTTTTTATTTTAAATATTTTATTAATAAATAAATATCATTTAACTTCATCTTTTTATTATTTGAAATATTTTACAAATAGCTCTTGTTTTTGTCTAATCTTTTTTTATATATTCACTTTTCTATTTTTTTTTTCTTTGTTTATTTATAATAATATGTTATTAAAATCTAAAATAATTTTTAGGAGTATTTTGATAATTTTGTCGCTATTCGTTTTGACTATTATTTATATTGCCAATGCTTACCAAACACTGTAATGTAATATTATCGATAATTTAAATAATGATAATCTATTTTTTTTCGGTGGGATGGAAGGCAAAGCCTTGTACAAACTAGAAATTAAAGAAAAAAGGGGATACATGAATCCCAAGGATGTCCCTGAAAAGGAGGCTGCCAATCGTTAGAGGCAGGTGAAGGAGCTCAAGGGGGGAGGAGGTTGCATCGTGAGGATTTCTTGCAAGCCAATCAGCTCAGGTGTTGGCCTGTTTCCCAATGTCTTTTATCTCCACTTACCAAGGTTGTGATACATGCTCTTTGATTCCAACAATGATATTCCTGAGGTGGGAGTTGATAGGACCATCACCAGTGATCAGGTTAATTGCTGATGCAGAATTCGATTGAACAATCAGAAGGTTGAAGTTGTTGTTTCGGACGAACTGGAGACCGAGTAGGATGCCAAGAAGTTCTGTTTTGAGAGCAGACGAGGCGTTGACCAGACCAGACACATCCAATTCCTTGTGCTATCTCTGAAAAGGCCACTGACACAAGCTCTAGTACCACCTTGCTAAACAATGTGAAGCTGCCATCAGTGTTGCACTTAACCCACCCCGGGTTAGGAGCCACCCATGTCCCATTGATACGTTGTAATTGTGGGTGCTTGAGTTGTTGGGATCAATGCTTGGCGAGTAAGAGATTGTACCTTGAGTGCAAGATATCTTGCACCGAGTCACGAGGTCTGATCATGTTGACGTTCCTCCAGCATGCTATTGCAAAGATTTGGCCCCATGAGGCCCACCATGTCTATCTCTTTGTGGCTGGAAGTTAATGGAGAGCGAGTCAGGTAGGGATGCAGGGAAAAAGCGCATCCAAAGTGATCTTGGTATCGGTTGGCGCCAGATGGGCGCCACCATACTACTGTCTCTTTCTGCATGAAGGAGGGTTTCAGTGGCTTGCATGCAACGAGTACACATGTCTGAGCTAGCCAAATTCCTCCAGAGGCGTTGTATGATGGTGAGAAGAATTTCATGTGAGCCAGAGGAAGTTGTGTACCCTTTGTGGCACTTTGAGCTTCCAAATCTTATCGCAAAGAGGGTGTTGTCTCTGCCATTGTGGTTGAGCCAACATATAATAGGGCGATCCGGTGCTGTAGATGCCACTCTCTTCTGCTTACTAGTATAGCTCATATGGTGAGTTACTTGAAGTAGGTGCAAATATCATTGATAGGGCATACAAGGTGTCGGGGGCCAAGTAGAGCGAGAGGGTGCTCCAGTCCCACATTGCGTCCTCCTGCACCATGTCCTGAATCACCGCATCCTGATATTGTCGTGATAGGAACTAAGGTGGATTCTGCAAGTGTGCCACCCTTTCGAACCAAAAATTGGCAATGTTTCCTTGGTTAATCTGCCACCATCGGAGATGTGGGATCAAGCGTGTTGAATGCCCCGCCATAGCGGAGAGTCACCCTCCCTGGAACTGAGGTTGAGCCCAAGGCTGAGACGATCTAAGGTAGATAGTGCGGAGGACTTGTACCCAGAGTGCCTGTGGTGTGCAGATTCCATGCAAGCTCGCTGAGAAGGGCCGTGTTGATGTGATCTAAATAAGTAATGATCTAAATTATCGATTAATTAAATCACTAATGGGTCAAGTTCCCTAATGTACGAATGTAGTGCAGCACCACTGTTATTCTCTTTAGATTATTTACCCTTATTAATTATTTTCTTCTAGCTATTTATCATCCTTATAACTGTTTTGCCTGAATTCTTTTGAACTTCCATTTTTTAAGAGATAATATTTTATTAAAACTAAGTTTTAGTCATAACAATTTTGCTTTATTTCATTTGAACTTTTTATATTTTCGAGGTCAACATTTATGGATTTATTTTGGTAAATATTTATTTAATTAGTTAAATGTATATCAAAGGCGTGTAAAAATCAATTTTTGTATATTAAAACGAGATAATATTAGCCACACGATCATAAAAATACATGATTCGTAGTTAAATTAATAATTGATCTTAACTGCATTGTTGAGTGTGAAAGCTAAATACCTTTTTTTTAGTTCTTTTGTGATATTTCATTGCACAAATTGGCAAAAGTTCATAATAATGCATTAATGCAAAATAAAGACATTGATTCTTCTATTAAAAATGCATAATATTTTCACTTTTCGGACGTGTAGTCATAGTTAAGAAGATTGTTTATAAAGGTTAATACGATTAATCTTATTTTTATTAATTTTAGTTTCGATGTTTTGAGACTGCTAGGTGAATAGACAGGAGAGTTGAAGGGAAAATTCGAGAAGAAGAAGAGAAAATCGCAGAAAGATTGTAGAAAAATAAAAGAGGCACACGAATTACTCAGGTTCATCATTGATATTAGGGCTACGTCTTGCAAAGAGGTTTCACTATATCATTTAGGTTTACAGTCGCCACCACGGTTACATCTGAAAATAAACTATAAATAAGTCTCTCCTAAACGGATTCAAAATCCGAACAAAATAGAGAAAAAACCTAATCCGAACCATACGGGCCGACTAAACAAAAGCCCAAAATTCGTCTAAGTTTCGGGAGCGCTGCCCCCGAACCTCCCTTTTGTTCGCACGCCAGCAGCACAGGCAATTGGGTAATACTCAAATTCCTCTGAGCTCACGTGGGCGAACCCGATGTGAAAAATAAGGAGTCCTGATGTATTCACCAACTTCAACAAAAGTAGAATCTAAAGTTCGTTAAAGTAATAAGCAGTTTGAGTTAAACATACATAAAAAAAATTCAGTCAACAACTAAAAAGATATGTTAACCTGATTTTATTATTCTTCTTACCATAATCTAATATTTTTATCTCTCTTTTATTCTTATCTTACTCGTGTTGTTTGGCAATTGGAACTAAACGCTAGTAGGAATCATGAGTCAAACGATGTGACGTTTGATGAAATCTAATTAAGAACTCAAAATTAGAACCATGAGCCACGTGACCATAGTTCTCGTACTCTGATTCCATTTTTTTTTTTTTTTGTGGAACCAAATCACTGTAACTCTGTTGTCATTTTTTTTTACTTTTTTTTAGATGACATTTTCTTTCTTTTTTTCAAACTTTTTTATTTTATCATTTTCTTTTATAACCTTACTTATATAAGTTAATTTATTTATTATATAAATAAAAATGGATTAATATAATATTATTTATTATTTCATTATACAATTTTAATATTTTATTAAATACAAATTATTAAAAAATTGATTTTTTTATAGTTAGATAATATATCTTAACAATATTTTTTGCATAAATTTTTTAATAAGTATTATATATTTTAATTTTTAACAATTTTATAATCTATATTTGTCATACATATCCTTAATTCAATTATCCATTAAAATTAATTCATCACATCTACTTTTTCTTATCACATTCTAATCTAAATTCCCCAAACACAAATAAGAATTATATTCTTTACAAATAGCAGTGTTTTAAAATCGAACCGACTTGTCACTTTGGTAAAAATTATTTTTTAACATCAGGATGAACTCTGAACCGATTTGAGTCAGGAGTGCTCACTGGGTCGGGTCGAGTCGGTGAACCCGAGGACCTGACCCGACTCAAACTATGGTGCTAGTCGGGTCGGACCCGAACCCAGCCCGATAAGAGTTTGGGTCGGGTACGGGTTGAAATTTCCCAACCTGAGTCGACCCGCCCGACCCGATGACCGGTCCTTTTTATTATTTTTTTACTTTTTTACTTAATTTTAATCATATACTTGATTTAAAATGAAAAAAATATTAAAGTAAAACATTTTAATCAAGAAAATAATGTTCAAATATTCAGAAAACATACTTTATATTTTATAATAGTTATTAACTAATTTTTTATATTAAAACAAATAAAAAAAGTAAGTCAAAAATTTAAAAAAAAAAAAGAAAAAAAAGGGTGGTCGAATTTGTTCACGGGTAACCGACCCGTGAACACCCCCTAGATTTGACCCGGCTACACAGTGAGGTCACTTTGCCAGCCGACAAGGTGGCTCATCCCATTGAAGGCACCAACTCTATTATTTATCCTCGCTTGTCTCCTTCTCACACAACTTATGGCAGCCCATTGAAGCCCATCAAACATTTTGGTCGTTTCCAAGATTAATAAGCTGCTAGTGTACTTTTGACAGTATTATATGAAACAAAATTAATAAGCCCATAATTATTTTACCTCCAAAAGTTGACAAAATTACAGTGCATGCCATTGTGACCTTTTAGGAGGATTATTAGGCTGATTATTAGGAGGATGTAGCAATGCTCCCAAACATTAAAATTAAAAGGCTACGGGAGAGGAAGCATTACTTATTTGATTACTATGCTATTGGACCCTCTTATAGGAATTTAATCAATTATTGATACAAGTTGACTTGGCTGATTGGAAAGGAAATAATTAAAATAATCAAATGATCAATTACTTCCACATGCATAAAGAAGCGAAATATTATTATGAATTTAAGAACTATTCAATCAAAAATTTTAGCATTCAATAAATTTGGATTGATTACGTGATTAATATTAAACTTAATAAATTATTCTTGAATTTACTAAAGGATAAATTTGAAACATATAATCATGACCCAATAGTTTAAATTTGTTGGTTACATATACATTGTGAAAAAAATAGTTACACGGATTAACCTCTATTATTATTATTATTATTATTATTATTATTATTATTATTATTATTATTATTATTATTATTATTATTATTATTATTATTATTATTATTATTATTATTATTATTATTATTATTATTATTATTATTATTATTATTATTATTATTATTATTATTATTATTATTATTATTATTATTATTATTATTATTATTATTAAAAAATGTTTTTCAATCGCTAATTCCTTGTCTCGATGTTGGATAATCAATTCAAGGTGTGGATGCACATTTAATACAGTGGATAGTAGTTTGACAAAATTAGCGGTTTATTTATAAATTTTATAAATATTATTTCATAAACATAGTGATTAAATTAATGTATACTTATAAAATGATAAAATTGGATATAAAAATAAAATTTGTGATCTTAAAAATTAATCTATAATATTTTAATTTTAAAATTAATATTTTAATAAAAATATTGATTATTTTATAATAAAAATCTTATTTGGATTGTAAGTGAAATTAAATATGTGATATATTAAAATAAAAATAATATACGATGTTTAACAAACAAATAAAATTTTTATTTTAAAAAGAATGAGGGTATGATATGAATAAAATATAAAATTACTACTTGTACGGGAGTAGATTATAAAATTCAAGGTGTGGATGCACATTTAATACAGTGGATAGTAGTTTGACAAAATTAGCGGTTTATTTATAAATTTTATAAATATTATTTCATAAACATAGTGATTAAATTAATGTATACTTATAAAATGATAAAATTGGATATAAAAATAAAATTTGTGATCTTAAAAATTAATCTATAATATTTTAATTTTAAAATTAATATTTTAATAAAAATATTGATTATTTTATAATAAAAATCTTATTTGGATTGTAAGTGAAATTAAATATGTGATATATTAAAATAAAAATAATATACGATGTTTAACAAACAAATAAAATTTTTATTTTAAAAAGAATGAGGGTATGATATGAATAAAATATAAAATTACTACTTGTAAGGGAGTAGATTATAATATTCTAAGCTCAACCATCTATACTATTTTTAATATATATATATATATCAAACATTTATAGTAGTGTTTTGACTCGATCAAAATACCATATATATATATATATATATATATCAAACATTTATAATAGTGTTTTGACTCGATCAAAATACTATATATATATATATATATATATATATATATATATATATATCAAACATTTATAGTAGTGTTTTGACTCGATCAAAATACTACATGCTACTCACTACTCTATTCGTTTGTCGAACAGTGTCATAGTCATAACTTTACTCCTAGAAGGTTTTGTACACTACAACTAAAAATAGACTCACTAATCATATATCAATCCCTAAACCTATTTAGTAGGGACCAATTAGTAAGTTGGTCCCAAATTACTAAACCTTAAAGGACCATTATGTGATTGGCTTTTACCAACAAGCAGCAACTAATTCTAATATTGGTCCTTGATCAGACACGATATTAAGAACCAATATGGCATTGGTCTTTACATATATGATCTCTAGGGATTGATGATTGATCTCTATAACTTATAAACAATATTTTTTTTGCACATGTATTAGGTGTTCCCTTTATGAAATAATTGTGGATGGACAATTGCACTTATGAAATTGTTGGTGCACTTCGTCACCCTTAATTTGTCAGGTCGTCGATCTCTAAAGTTGCAATTTTTCTATCCATGAAAGTATGATCAACAATGACAACATATGTCATATTATCAAAATCGTATCTTAGACTTCATGTTAATTTCTTGTGTTATTGATATAATTCTTTGTACGAACGACATTCGCAACTTGAAGGTCATGATTTGTAGGGGCCACAATAAGTGCAATTGGTAATCGCAACTTGGTTGATCACGAACGCACTCATTGACAACTCATGACTTGGCATGTGCAACCTCGAGACCGTCATGATAAGTAAGTTGATGACTTCATATGAACTTGATCATGATTTGGTGTGATCTGATCTTAAATTGTCAAGGCCAAAGTTGCGACTCGGCTGGCTTTTGTCATGACAATTTCAATTAACTATCATGACTTGGCATGATACGTTCGTGTGACATGTTGTGACAAGTGACCCAAGTGACCCAACATGGGTAGTCAATGATCCAGATAAAATCCTGATATATAAACTTAGGCCAAAAGGGGCCTTGTATTTAAATCTTTGAATGTATTTAAATTGAAAGCAAATCCAGGAAAGGGGCCTTGTATTTAAATCTTTTTTTTCTATCAAATCAAGTACAAATATTTATATTTCTATGAATGTCTTTATTATGTACCAATGAGATCAAACCTATACGATAATGTCTCATTAATTATTGATTTGACATACTTAAGATTTTACTAATGCAAAGCTAATTATTTAAAATTTTCAAATGATCTTCTCATACCAATTTATGATGTTATATGTCCTCTCACAATGTATATTAAAGAATATGCAAAAGTTTACAAGATAAAGAAGAAATGTAATTGAAAAATCATTATATAATGAGCTCGTGATGATCAATCAGGAACAAGTAAATCATGTTCTTCATGGATTGAAAGATATTATAGAAATTGAAAATATATGACATTTACAAGTTCAAGATGTGATGTAATAATACAAAAAGAAGTATATTAATCATGAAAAAAATTCTTATGATGATGATTAAAATGATTGCTTCAAAGATGATGGTTGATTTTGCTTAATGTTATTATGATCCTTCTTGAAATTATCTCTCTCTTATAAAACATAGCCCCATCTTTTCATTATGATTAACAATGAGCATTGCTTTTCTAGATGATGATACTATTACAAAGGTTGTTCCCATAAGGAGTCATCCTATTCGATGATGATGATGATGATGATGATGATGATGATGATGATGATGATGATGATGATGATGATGATGATGATGATGATGATATATGATAGTAATATGGGGTAAATTACACAAATCGTTCTTCAATTTATATTGTCCTTCAACTTTATTTTGTAACTAGACTCCTAAGTTTTAAAATCTTTCACATGATGTCCCCATCGATAGTAAGTTTTCTAGTTGCACTATGGACGTCACACAATAAAAATAATAACATAATACAAAACAAATAATAAAAAACAAAAAGAAAGGGTGTACCCCCTCGCCAGAAATAGAGGTGTGGGCTTCCCTACTGCCCCTCGCCGAAGCAAGAATGGCGGGAAAGATCCTAGCTAAATCCTTCCATCGTTGACGATGAGAACTCCCGGCCCGGCCTTCTCTCAGCAACGACGAGAGCAATTCCGATTGCCAAGGCTAAATAGAACAACGAGGCTGGCAAGGGTGGAGTCCGCGAGGAGCTCTTGGGTTCCCTTGATCCCCCAATGGTTCTCGCCTCTCGTCGAAGATGGAGAATGTTGGTCGACCCCTCGGACGCTGTCATACATAGGAGACGAAGAACAAGGTCGATAGTCCCCAATAGGGGTAGCGTGAGTAGCCACCTATCGAATACCATCTCAAAACAAGATTTCTATGAATTTTCAATTACAAGATCCGTCAAAAATTCCATGAAATCCATCGAAAGGATTTTGCTATGGGACAATGTTGTCAAAAAATGCTTATCGATAACGATTTTCCAACTGGCACGTCAAAATCGTTGTTATTTCCTTTGGGCGACGTTATTGCAAAGGGCCTGTCAAAATTTTCGACGGTTAACTGTCGTTGGAAGTTATAAAGGACATGTGTCTTTAGAATTTTCGACGATTAACTCCCGTTGGACTTTTCGACAATGGCAAGCCCTTCGAAATTTTCGACAAGTGGCATCCGTCAAAATTTTTCAAGGGGGGCCATCCTTCGACCTTTCGGACGGGTTCACTCATTGAAAACTTATTTTAAAATAAAAAATTATGCGGCTCCTAGTGATCTTCATATCCTGCCGATCTAGCTATCATGCGACCGGATCCCACCGCCAATGGGCAGATCTCGCCTGATCTTGTCGAGAGAGAGAGAGGAAAGGGAGATGAGAGAGAAGGATCTAGCCGTAGTCGGGGGTCATCGTTGCTAGTGTCTTTGTTTTATTGCTGAGACGATGGTCGTCGGAGGGAGAGAGCGAGACTAGCTAGCCGCCAAGATCCAGCCTCCAAGTGGATGGATCTAGCCGCCTGCAGGCTGTTGAACTGGCCGCCTCTGGCTGGAGTAGAGAGAGAGAGGATGAGGGAGAGGGGATGAGATAGAAGGATGCAGTCGTAGTCAGTGGTCGTCATTTTTGGAGTCATGGCAACACCGAAGATGTGGTTGGCAGAGCGAGAGGGAGAATTGGCGAGCCAGAGTCGAGAGAGAGCGAGAAACTATAGAGGGAGGGCGAGAGGGAGAGAGATAATAGAGAGACAATGAGAGTGAGCGAAAGAGGATATATACAAACTTATTTATCAAAGTGTAGACTCGTCGGTAGCATTAATAATAAGATATTATAATATATTTTATTACTAATTCAAATATCGATGGATCGATCTATCCTTCACCATTATCGATGAATAATACGAATGTCGTTGATAATATCGTAGGATAGATCTGTCGATAACATTAATATTTTACTATATAATATTATACCATATTTTACTATTAATTTAAAAAATCAATGGTTTTGACCTTCGGTACCGAATGCTTGATCTGTGGGTAACATTAATAATTTTATTATATAATATTATAACATATTTTAGTATTAAGTCAATATCCATGGGTACAGATATGGTGTTAGCAACGATTAGTTATTTATCGATAATACCGAAGGCTAGACCCATCGATAATGTTAATATCTTATTATATAATATTATAATATATTTTATTATTAATTTAAATATTAACGATTTTGACCTCCCTCTATTCTGGCAGTATTATCCAATCCGATCTTTAATTTTTTTCCTTTTTATTTAAACTTAAGCCTATATTTGATTTAATTTTAAAAATTAAAATAAAATATTCTAAGTGCTAAAATATTTTTTAAAAAAAACTTATTTTGTGCTTTAGAATAAATATATTTTTTATATTAAATAAATATAGAGAAAGAAAAAATAAAAAATTTAAGTGATCATGTAACTTGACCATCTAACCTAAATCGAATCAAGTTGAAACAAATTTAACCCCTAAAAGATATTGACCCGAACTGATCAAATTTGATTGAATTTTTTTAACCTTGCCCATGAACATCCTTATGGGTTGTATGGCGCATTACCGATTTAATTAATTGATAATTTAATTCACCACTTAGATAGATTGTTAATATTTAAATTATCAATAATATTATATTATAGTGTTTGACAGATGTTGGTAATATATGTTATGATTAAAATAGCTATAGATCAAATTATTAAAATACTCTTAAAATTATTTTAGATTTTCATCAAATGGTATTATAAATAAACAAAACAAAAAAATAGAAAATTGAATATAGTAATAAGATGAGGCAAAACTAAGAGTTATTTGTAAAATTTTAAAATAATAGAGAAGATGAGTTTGGATGATATTTATTTATAAATAAAATATTTTTTTGATTGAATGGACATTTTTATCAAAATACATTTCAAAATCAAGATTACCAATACAATTAAAATTATCATTTATTTAAATTATATATACGACCCTTATGGGAAGGTGCACACTGGCGTCGTCGACCCAAGAACCAAACTGACCATCAATCCGACCCTCCCGTCCTTGTTGCGGGAGTTCGTCCGCCAGTACTCTGTTACGGACGAGAATGGGTTTTTTCTTATTTTTTTTATTAGTTCATTGATTTTTAGAGTATTAATGCGCAAAAAATTTCAACTTCGAAATATGACCGCAATTTTTATACATACATAATTGGACTGTAACATAAAAAGAAAATCGAGTTACGTAATTTTTGCTCTAGCTACTCAATTATGCATGAATCAAAATCATCGAGTTACGTAAAAACAACATGCTAATATTGAACATATTCCATATATTGTACATAATATGATGGAACACGCATAGCAGAATTACTAGCAGAAAAGTTGCAGCAAGCCGAGTTCTGTCATTCGTTAAGACATCACAAAAGCAATAACGGGAGATGCAAGAAGCATTTCAAACGCAAAGATACGACCACTTAAAGTCAAGGAACCACAGAAAGAGTAAAAGACATCTAGTAGTCTTCGCCGTCATCGCCGTCCTCACCCTCGGCAGACTCAGCACCGACCTCCTCATAGTCCTTCTCCAAGGCAGCAAGATCCTCACGTGCCTCGGAGAATTCTCCTTCCTCCATGCCCTCACCAACATACCAGTGCACGAAGGCCCTCTTAGCGTACATGAGATCAAACTTGTGGTCGATGCGGGAGAACACCTCAGCCACGCTGGTGGAGTTGGAGATCATGCACACAGCCCTCTGCACCTTAGCCAGATCGCCTCCAGGAACAACGGTTGGCGGCTGGTAATTGATGCCGCACTTGAAACCGGTGGGACACCAGTCGACGAACTGGATGGTGCGCTTGGTCTTGATGGTCGCGACTGCTGCGTTCACGTCCTTGGGCACGACGTCGCCACGGTACATCAGGCAGCAAGCCATGTACTTACCGTGGCGGGGGTCGCACTTGGCCATCATGGAGGACGGCTCGAAGGCGCTGTTGGTAATCTCAGCCACGGAGAGCTGCTCGTGGTAGGCCTTCTCTGCGGAGATGACGGGGGCGTACGAGGAAAGCATGAAGTGAATCCTTGGGTAAGGGACCAAATTGGTCTGGAACTCGGTGACATCAACGTTCAGTGCACCATCAAACCGCAGCGAAGCAGTAAGAGATGAAATCACCTATAAACAAAACAATGGGGTCATTTTATTGATCCGTCGAGAAAGTGTTCAAACAGAAGAGAACAATATTAGATTGGTACACACCTGAGAAACGAGGCGATTGAGGTTGGTGTAAGTGGGGCGCTCAATGTCCAGAGAACGACGGCAGATGTCGTAGATGGCTTCGTTGTCCAAAAGAATGGCGACATCAGTGTGCTCGAGAAGGGAATGAGTAGAAAGCACACTGTTGTAGGGCTCAACAACAGATGTAGAGACCTGAGGAGATGGGTATACAGTGAAACCCAACTTGGACTTCTTTCCGTAGTCCACAGAAAGACGCTCAAGAAGCAGAGAGCCAAGGCCAGAGCCAGTGCCTCCGCCCACAGCGTTGAACACAAGGAATCCCTGGAGGCCAGTGCAGTTGTCTGCGAGCTTCCTGATGCGGTCAAGGCAAAGATCAACAATTTCTTTCCCAACTGCATCAAGCGAACGAAGACAAAGGTGATTAAACGACAAGTTTAGTTAACAATGGAAGAATTTGAAAACTCTAATGGGGAGCAACGATACTAACTGGTATAGTGGCCACGGGCAAAGTTGTTGGCGGCGTCTTCCTTGCCGCTGATGAGTTGTTCTGGGTGGAAGAGCTGGCGGTAGGTTCCGGTCCTAACCTCATCGATCACCGTCGGCTCTAGATCGACGAAGACAGCACGAGGGACGTGCTTCCCGGCTCCAGTCTCGCTGAAGAACGTGTTGAATGCATCGTCGCCCCCGCCTACGGTCTTGTCACTTGGCATTTGGCCATCAGGCTACAAGCATAAAAAAACTAATTACTTGAAATCTATTGGATTTCAAAAACATCAGGCTATGATTTCATTTGGATATCAAATCATCAGAAAGCTCTGTAGTATCTAAACAGTTAAATCATTTTTTATGACCAGAAAACCACATCAACGGATCCGCAAAAACAGATCAATACCTGCAACCCACAGATGAAAAAAAAAAGCATATTCCACCACTAATTTGAGTTAGCAAAAGAAGGGATCATAAACAAGCAACGATGTCCTCAAAATCTGATCGATTCTAATTTCTAAAATGGTGTTTACTTCCATTATACATTGACCATACATTGCAGTCAAATGTAAACAGAAAAAAAAAAGCAAAACACAAAAATATCCATGGAAAAGTAGGATCTTATTGAGCTAATAAAAATGAGGTAAAGCAAAATTTACTAAAGTATTTACCAAAATTACCTCAAAGAAAAAAAAACTAACGCACACACTCTAGAACGAATTCACTAGGATCTTATCATTTATCAATAAATATTAAACAAATCGATGACTAATCCTTCAGATCTGAAGGAATTTGCGTCACTGACGAGCAACCATCAATCGACCACAACAGATGAACCTCGATGCACTTAAAACCGACCCTTGGATGACAAGAACAGCAGATCTGAAACAGACCCGACGCTTCCAACATAAAAATCCACAGAATAAACGAACGGAAAAGACGCATCACGCAGAAGTAGCTTGAAGCAGAGAAAGAAACGATTAGAATGTATGGGTCGGGAATAGATCCAATACCTGGATGCCGTGCTCGAGGCAGTAAAGTTCCCAGCAGGCGTTTCCGACCTGGATGCCGGCCTGACCAATGTGGATCGAGATGCACTCCCTCATTGTCGAAGAAGGAATCAGAGAACTCGAACAGAGAGGAAGAAATAGTGGCCTTGATGTGTGGCGTTTACAAAGACGCCCCTTTTCGGATGGCTCTCCCCTGCGCTCTGCCTTGTTTCGCTTTATATAAGGAGGAGGTGAATAGAGAGCATTGCTGGGGTTTCTATTTTCACCCTTGTTTATTTTTACGCTTGACTCTTGTTTTCTTTTTAACGGGTCCAAACTAACCACGGTTAAAATGAAGAGGCAGGTCACTCTTTCCACGTTTTGGGACTTTGGAGAGAGAGGGGTTAATCTAATTATGGTCAGGCGGTAATTTTGGCGCCAGTTCGAAGTTCAAATTTCGAATTAGGCCGGTTAAATGTGGAATGACCTTTGTGCCCTCTTGCGTTGGGTTGGGAGTTAATGTGGTCTACTTCGGCCGTTGGTCCCGGATGGGTCGGATCCAACAAATACGGGAGTAGAGTAATCGACTTCATGACGTGGGCGGTACTGGTCAATTCATTTTTGCAAGCTCTTTCTAACATTTCCCTGGCTCGACCTTAGAATGAGAGGCGAGGGTTGCTTCTCGGTCTCAAACGCTACGCATCGCAGGGTACCAATAAATAAACGTCTTCTCTATATGCTAATCAAGATTATCGACAAACAGAATCACTGTCCATGATGAATAAAATTATATCTTATTAGTCGCACTCCTATAACCGGCCTACTGATTACTTAGCTAATTTAGTCGCACAAATACTTGCGACATTTTTTAGGAGGAGAACTCCTCTCCAAATTTCATCCACATTTTGTACGAGAATCATTTGACAACATCTTAATGATTATCCGAATATTCTTTTTTTTTAAATAAAAGAAAAAAAAAGAAGAAGCATCCGCCGCATGATTGAAGGTCTATGACAAAGTTAATTGGGCTTGACTTTTTTTTTCTTTTTTTGATAGGATTAATGGCATAATAGTGCCGTAGCGATTAGATAAATGGGCGTCCAATTCATTTCCATGCTAATAAGTTATATGACCTCAATTCATTTCCTTTTTATCCAAAATATTATGATTGGAAATACTATTTAATTGCTTTCATATAAAGAATGGAAAAACATTTCGGTTGGATGTGAAAGAAAGAAATAAAAAACGTAGCAGTCAAACACTCATAACAAGGATGACCATACTGATTTCTGCATGTTTTTCAAAAAAAAAAAAACAATGATTTCGATAGGATCAATTTTCGGTATAAAAAATTCACTCATTAGTTTTTTAGCCTGTTTTTAAATTACAAAATTCACTATAAAATCATTTAGAAAAAGGAAAAACATCCATCAGTGAGTTAATTTTTTTCGAAAAAAAATTAAGCCCCTATTTAATACAATAGTATTTTCAAAAGGTATATAATAAATTAAAATTAATGTTAATATATTTAATTTTACTACTAAATATAAGATATAGTATTATATCTACTAAATTAGAAATGTGGAAGGAAAATTATTAACCTATATAAAAAATAATTACTTAAGAAATAATTATATAAATAAAAATGGGCTCCTACAATATTTTGGATGGGTCTTAGTTTAAGTTGGCCGATTTCATTCGATTAAGAAATCATCCAAAAGTATATTTCATTCTCTTTTTTTTTTCAGGTTGAATAATTTTTTCACTTAGATCATTTTTTTTACACCCCCTAAAAACAACTCACCGAAGAAAAATAAGTTATGGGAAAAAAATAAAAAGGGACGGGTTGCACTGAATTTGAAGAGATTCCAATAATGCAGATGTCGTCAAATTTATTTGATCATTGATATTTTTTTCCGTTAAATTTTAGAACATCAATTCTAAATTTCAAAACAACAATTTCTTTCAAATTTGATGTATTCGTGAATAAAAATCTAAGGATTTATTTTTTCCGGTAGAGAAAGCTCAAATTATAAACATAAAATTTAGATAAAATTCAATATTCAAATTCATGCTAGACAATATTTATTACCTTCAAATTTTTATTTATTGTTTTGGAAACTTTCTTTGAGAAAAAATTCTCTTGCTCGCTACTTTCTGTCAATTGAAGTTCATTTATCCTTTTGCCCTCTCATTTGGAGCACATAAATACTAACAATTTTTTGTATCTAGAAATATAGTAAGAAAATACAAAAGAAAGTTAATTGACTTTTCGTAGGATTTTTTCTGCACATTTTATTTTAGACAAAATAAATTATCTTCGTATAAAATAATACGTTTAGCATCTTGCAGGTTAGGTCATGCAATTTGAGACTGACATTTATGTATGAAGTGCGGTATGGAGTTTGCGTTTCATTGTGAAAGAATGAGGTTGCAATGTGAATTGCTGTGGTGAAGAGTTGAGAAATACGTAACTTGATATTAATTAAGTTGGTCTTTATTTTGATCCATATCTTTCAACTTCGTATCTTCTTAGTTGAATCATCTCAGCATTGGGAGTGGAGTGATAAATAACTCGTTCTAAGTTTCGAGGTCGACTTTAATATAGAATTTTTTTTTAAAAGAGTTTTATTTATCCCTATACACGATGCGAGATAATTTTAGCGGATTAATTAGACTCGATAATGAGTCGCCCTTCAACATGTAGATAGTGTTCATAATTATTAACATCGCCGGATTGAATCGTCAGTTTCGTTTTTTAAAAATAGGAGGTAGACGACCAAATAAAAAAAATGTAGATTTGAGATTCAATTGAAAAAAAAAAATTAGCCTCCTTCGCTTGTTACTTTGTCACGAACCTTTTTACGAATGCAGTCTAAATCTTCATCACATGCATTGTAAATCTGACTTCGTGTCTTTATGAAGCTTATCAATAAGATTTTGAGATGCTCAATAACGATGTAGAATATTGTCCAAGATATTTAAAAGAGGATATGGTTTATTGATGATTTTAAAATTTAACACTACATTTCATTTAGGTACAACGTCTAGCAATGATGTGTTACGATCCAATGGAGGATGACCTCCCCTAGAATTTCAGAGAATAAGATAACTTTTATATTAAATTTTAAAATATTTTGAAAGAAATTAAAAGAACAGTTGGAGAAATGTTAGGAAAAAAAGATAAAAGATAAATATATTATGAAAATGGGTTGGAGTTGGATTTAAAACAAAAGTTAATTCTTTAGAAATTATAATTAAATTTTAATTTTAAACATATTTGTCTAAAAAATTTCAATCAAATTATAATAAAATTTTGACAGATCTCAACACCTATAAATAACATCTACCTTACCCTTCATCGTAATTCCTCTTTAAATTATACGATTAGTCCTACAATTTTAAGTCGTTTTTAAATTGGTCTCACAACTTCAATTTGTAATCAGAATATTCATCATATTTGATTTTCTTGCATGATTAGTCCTCTTGACCGATAATAATGAGTTTTTCGATTACCTTGGGTACGTGGCCGCCACGTAAATCGTTTATCTTTTTATCCACATCATTAAAAAACAATAAATTAATAAAATATATAATAAACAAATATTAAAAATAAAAAATGAAAAGAGGGCTGGTGGCCCTCTTCTCCATCGGCGCCAGGAGCCGACACCCCCCCCCCCTCTCCATTGACACCGAGAGGGGGGGGGGGGGGGGGGGGGGGGGGGGGGGGGGGGGTCCCCTTCATCGGTCCACGACCGACAAAGCAGAAAAGGAGGGTTGACGCCCCCTTTCTCCATCGCGACCGGCGAAGGGGGAAAGGGGTTCGCCGGCTCCTTCTAAGAACTCGCTCTTTCTTCCTTGGTGTGCACGCGAGGAGGGCCGGCACCCCCCTTTCCTCTTTCGTCGGCCGCGATGAAGAAAGGGGTTTCCTTCCTCGCCACGGCGATGAAGACGCAAGGGGGTCGGCGCCTCCCTTACCCCCTTCACCGGCCACCGACGAAGCAGAAAAGGGGGGTCGGCGTCCCCCTTTCTCTCTTCACCGATCGCAAGGGAGAAAGGGGGGTGCTGACCTCCCATGCTTCTTCCTCACCGTGCGTGAGGAAGTCGCGAGGGCGGCCGGCTCCCCCCTCTATGAGCTTGCAGAGGGGGACGGACCCCCACCCTCCTTCGCAGGCTGCGACGGAGAAAGGGTGGGTGTGGGCCCCCTTCTTTGCCGATCGCGAGGGAGAAAGGGGGGTGCCCCCCCTCCCCCTCCTTTCTACTTCGTCGAATCCGTGAACACCCCTAAAGGGGGCAATCCCCTCCAGCATGTCTTGCGATGCAAAGGGGAAAGGAAGGGGGCATTTGCCGCCTCCCCAGAGAGGTCGCCCCCCTTCCTCTCCGACTGCACAGAGACAAGAGGAGGGTGGCGATTGCCTTTCCCCTCTCTCCTTGAGCGTTGAAGAGTGTCAGGAGGAGGGGGCATCACCCTCCTTCCTTTAGCTCTAGTGAGTAGTGACAACCTCTTGCCTCTTTTTTATTTATCAATTTTTTTATTATATATTGATATTATTTTTTATTATGTCACATCAACAATAGAGTAATCGAGAAAAATAAACTTTAAAAGATAATCTAGTTAGAAATTGAAGTTGAAGAACTGCTTAGATAACGATCTAAAGTTGAAGGACGATTAATGTAATTTACCCGTATATGCTTGGTTCAATTTGAATTTTCTTACATGTTGACCAAATAATACTCGTTTATAATAGATATGCATTTTGGTAAATAAAAATAGTCGTATAAAAAATTGATTTTATAAATTCCATTTCATATATAAATAAAATAAAAAATATTAGAAAAGGCCGAGATCCTAAAGTTAATTTTGCATAAAGTGGCATAAAATGGCTAGAAATAAAGTAGCGACTTTCGCCAAATATTTTTCATATAGAAATAATATAGAAATCTTAGAAGAAGCGAGACACTGAAGTTACTTTTTCATTGTCGGAAATTAAAAAAAAATCTAATTTGGCCAAAGGGGCATTCCGAGAATCGAACTCGGGACCTCTCGCACCCAAAGCGAGAATCATACCACTAGACCAAATGCCCTGTTGTTGAAACAAAACGTATTTATCTTCTAATCCCCTTCATCCATCAAATAAGGGGCTGCTATTATTTTTAATTAATTCATCGTCAATTATATCAAATAAACAAAACATAAACAATCGTTCAAAAGCTACTAGCAAATTAATTAAAAAAACAAGGACTGGTTATTAAATTAAAATAATAAGAAACCAGTACATGATTATAATGTTATCTAACTAATCGTTTCTTCTAAATTTAAAGCTGAAAGTAATGTCTTAAATTAATTATTATTAGCAAATAAGATTTAAGAGTATGATGGTTGGATTTGATTCGTAAACTCAAAATTATTAACCGAGTTTAATGTTTTAGATTGTAAATGAACAATAATTGATACACTTGTATCATATAGTTTAAGAATTTAAGAACTGATTGAGGGATTAACGGAAATTTTAAAGATTAATCTTTACTATTAGTTGTTCACAACTCTAAATTGTATGATAATATAATGCTAGGAATAATCATTTCTATTGCAAAAAAAACAAAAAACAAAACAAAAAGAAACTTGTTCTATTAGGGTTCATATTGAAATTTTAATAGGGGAAAAATCATGATTTTTTTTCATAAAGGAAATTGTATGGCCACGATATCTAGCAAATAATTTTAATCAGGTTAATCTACTCTTAACAAAGAAAATAAGATCATTTATTGCATTTATAAAACATAAATAATTTTAAATTTTAACTCATGTGATCAATTGAACCCATATATATATATATATATAAGTAGAGGTAAAAGTATGGAGTATGAGAGCATGACAAATGGCTTCATGACAAAGTGACATGTGTCATCTACATAAAGTATTAATATTTAAGATAATAATATTACTTTGTTTCAAATTATAGATAAATATCTATAATTCAAATAACATGGAAACAAATCAATATACGTGATCTAAGATGACACATGTTATTATCTTATAAAACTTATAATAATATACAAATATATTTTATTTTCACAAAATAAAAACTTATCTTATAATAGTTAGTTATATAAGGTAACAAAAATAAAAGAAGATTACATTTATAAATATATTTTGATTAGAAACAAAGTCAATTATCCTATAATAATTAAAATTTTCGGAATTAAAAAATAATTTAAAATAAATAATTCAATTTGAGTCAAATTGAAGTTAATCTTTTTTTTATCAATTAGAGTATGTTGAAAATAAATAATATTTTTCTCTAAAAAATAATGTGTAAGTAAACAATCATTTTTGTCAATCCAACGATTGGACTACACATGTAAATTTTTTTATGATTTTACACATGCATTTTTCTCATTTGAGTATGATTAAAATAAATAATATTTTATTTTCAAAGAAATAAGCAGTTATTTTATGAGATTGACTATAATAAAAATAACTACTAATCTAAGATGGCACATGTCGTTATCTTATAAAAACTTATAATAATAAAAACTTATCTTAAAATAGTTAATTATATAAGGTAACAAAAATAAAAAGAATATTAGATTTATAAACATATTTTGACTAGAAACAAAGTCAATTATCTTATAATAATTAAAATTTTCTAAATTAAAAAATCAAAATAAATAATCCAATTTGAGTCAAATTGAAATTAATCTTTCTTTTTTTATCAATTAGAGTATGTTGACAATAAATAATATTTTTCTCTAAAAAATAATTTGCAAGTAAATAATAATATCTGTCTATAAATTAATTTGTTATTTTCATAATAAAAATCATTTCAAAGAGATAATTCAATTTGAGTCAAATTAAGATTAATATTTGAGTAAAAATAATTATTATTTTTTATAATAATTTAGTCCAAATAATTTTAAATAAAGAATTAAAATTTTGAGTTCAATTAAGATTAATCTATTCTTATATTTTCTTTTTCAAATACAATGGACAAGTATATAATTTTAGAAAACTATAATTTATCTTATAATGGTTTGTTATATGAACTAAAAAAAATGGATACTAAATTTATGAGAAGAATTTAATTAGAAAGATATTTTTTTACTATGATTAAAAAATAAATTTCCTTTACAAAATGTACAACTAATAAATTTCCCTTCTGAAACATAATTTGTTGTTTTTAAGTAAAAATAATTTAACTTGAGTACAGTTAATATTAAAATTTTAATTTCTAAAAGATAGTGGACAAGTATAATAAAATAAATAATATTTTCTTTTTTAAAAATCATTGTATTATTTCAGTAATAAAAAATAAATAATTCCATTTTATTATGATTACAATAAATAAAATATTAAATTTGAGTATGATTATTTTTTTTCTTTCTAGAAGGCAATGTACAAGAATAATAAAAGATTATACTATTACATTTTTTAGAAGATATTATTTTATTTTCAAATTTTAAAAATAATTTAAAACAAAGAATTCAATTTGAGTCAAATAAAAATATTATTTCCTTATAAAAGTAATTAAAATATTATAAATCATAAAATAAGTCTATTTATTAAAAAATTAATTAATAATAAGAAAAATAATTTAATTAGATTTTGGAGTTTGGCATATTCAACTTGAATTTTGAACTTTTTAAAATAAGCTAACATTTTGTATAGATGGACAACGGATTGTGTCATACGGTACTGAGGCTGGTTAAACCATGTTTGATTGATTGTGACACGACCCATTTTAAAAATAAGTCGTGTCATGTTGAATTGACATTTTGTCAATCCGACATGATTTGTGCATGATCCGACCGAATTAATCGAGTTAGCTTACGTCAAGTCGGATGACTCATTTATTTTGTCCAAAGTTAATTATTAAAGTATTATAATATATGATATTAAAAATAATATATGGTATTATGATAATTAGATATATAATAAACTTTTTAATATAATATAATTATAACATAATTAAATATTTAAATATGTAATAAAAATAAATCAATAATAAAATAATGTATTCACCGGATTAAGCTCGGTTCCCTTGGCCCGGTGTGGGCCCTTAGCATCTTATTGGGCACCCCGGCCTAGGCCGAACCTAACCCAACTATTGTGTCCGGATCGAGTTCGTGTCGGCCATGGTTGGCTCGGTAGAATTTCATGAAGGTCACGTGCCAGACAGAATTTCATCTTTACCTATTTGTCACATTTAAGTGATAATAAATTAATTTTGATAATTATTAAAAAAATATAATATTATAATTATGTGTTACATTTTTATAATATCGATCATCTTTTGATAATAATTATATACTATAATATTATAATATTATAATTATAAAGTATATAATTTTTGTAATACTCGTGATTCGTGCATCGCATGTGATTTAGGACTAGTTAATATAAAATGTGACCGTGGCGACAAAGATCTATTTGAGAGAGATAATAACATTTTTAATCAAAATTCTCGTTGATTAATGTTTTGTTACAAAACTCTTATAAGATTTCGTAAAAGAACATAAATCGTATTATTATTATCTGATAAATTAACTGAAACTTAAATTCAAATTCAAGGTTCAGTTAATTAATAAAAAAAATAAATTGGATGATCCAATCGATAACCCCTATTCAACTGATCGTTTAAGCAATTTTATCAACTTTGTATAGAAAAACATTATTTTTTTTCGGTTAGACGAAGAACTCAAAGTTTAATATAAAGAAAGAAAAGATAAACTTTAAATAAAGAAGACATGTAACTTTTATGATTGAAATTTGAATTTAAGATCACTTCAAAATAAAATCGTTATATGCCACCGCACCACTACAAAAATCGTTAAATTTATATGCAAAACAATGTCTCTTCAAAATAAAATTACTATAAATTTTCTCTTGATATAAAAGGGAAAAATCACGTGTCAATAATTTACATCTCCAGAATAAATTATGCTAACTTGTTGCAAACAAAAAATAAAGAAATACTAATTTAAGTTTTATGATTGGAGGAATTTGAGGTCGAGGTGACGTCCCATTGGGGGAAGCGGATAAGGATTCGCTTCCACGATGCTACCGGAACGGTTTCCTAACACGTCTGACATCTCCATCTCGACCGTTTTATTTGTGCACGGCGGCACGCAACACCGAAATATTAATGACCTCCTCCTCCTCACGCTCACGCCACACGCGTTTGGTTTCGTCTTCTCGATCCGGATCGCTTTTGCTCCTTTCTGTTTGTTGAGCTCGTTCGTCGAACCGGCAGGATGCAATCCACCACCGACGACGCCTCCCGCCGCCTCGCCAGGATCGCCTCCCACCTCCACCCACCCCGTTCGCAGGTTCTTAATCCTCCCACTTTTTCGTTCCCCCGATCGCTCTGCGAGGATTTGGATTTCAAGTGCTTTCGGTGATTCTTTTGACCTTGTCGCGTGATTACTGTAGATGGAGGAGACTGCGTTGCTGGGGACCTCGATTTGCCGATCAAAAGGGGCAGCTCCGGGGTTCAAGGTGGCGGTTCTGGGCGCATCTGGGGGGATCGGCCAGCCGCTCGCGCTGCTGATGAAGATGAATCCCCTTGTCTCGGTTCTCCACCTCTACGATGTCGTCAACACCCCCGGCGTTACCGCCGATATCAGCCATATGGACACCGGCGCGGTGGTATTACTTCCTTCTTTGTAGGCATGCGCGCTTTAGATATAAAAGTATGCTTATCTGCAAACATCAGGTATCTGAAGTTCAAGTTTTACACTATATTTGGATGAACACTCATTAATATGGGGAAGGGAATGAGAGGGAAGAAAACAGAACTTTTACACCCCAATTTGAAGTTGAAACAAAATAGCACAAAAGGGAGGGAAATTGAGGGAAAAAAATGGATTTTCCCCTCCATTCCCCTCCTTTAAAATTTTATCCAAACAATGGGAAATTTCTTTTCCCTTCCCCTCCCCCTCTTTATCCTCCGTTCACCTCAGTCCAAACATAGTGTTAGATATCTTGGTGAATGGTACCCTGGTGTCCTTGGTAGGAACTAGGAGGATCGAGCATGCACACAGATTAAAAGCTGAAATGTCGTAAATAAAGCTAAAAGTTGCTACAGTTAAATCTGTTTTAGTCAATTTCATATAAAGTTAGTTTCGTTAGTGCCTTACGGTACTTAAGTATGCCATGCCTATTGTTATAGTGTATCTAATTTAAAGCTGTGACTTTAAATAGCTTTCAAGGTCTATGCCATGCTTCCATTTATCAAGAGAAACATAAGCAACTTTATTTTCTAAACCGATGCTTGTTACACATATGTTTTACCAATAAGGATGCTGTTTTTATATTAGAATGCAAATCTGATAAAGGTAAAGAATGTGCCTTTTAGGAAAAAGAATGTAAAAAAAACTGTATGTCCAATCTTGTATAGTTGTATATGTTCTGGACTATGTTTAGTACATACACTAGTACGACATCTACTGGTATACATACATATATTACATATGTGATTCCTCACAAAGTATGCAGCATCCTAATTATTTGTTTTCTTCGGTACTCATAGGTTCGTGGCTTTTTGGGTCAGCCACAATTGGAGGCAGCACTCACAGGCATGGACCTAGTCATCATTCCTGCTGGTGTTCCAAGAAAACCAGGAATGACAAGAGATGATTTATTTAACATCAATGCTGGAATTGTCCAGACCCTCTGCGAGGGGATTGCTAAGTGTTGTCCTAAAGCTATTGTCAATGTGATAAGTAATCCAGTAAATTCAACCGTTCCTATTGCTGCTGAGGTCTTTAAGAAAGCTGGCACCTATGATCCCAAACGACTCTTGGGGGTGACAACACTTGATGTAGTGAGAGCAAACACTTTCGTGGTATGCTTTTATTTTATGCTGAGCTTTCTTATGTTTGGTTGCAATCTAAGGTTCTTTATCACTCATCTAGATTATTCTGTTGATAGGGAGAGGTTCTAGGACTTGATCCCAGAGATGTCAAAGTTCCAGTGGTTGGTGGTCACGCAGGAGTTACAATTTTACCACTTCTCTCACAGGTTGGAGAATCTCATTTTCATATGTACCAGTATTGTTGTGAGCTAGGATTAGGTTTTATGCATATGAAGTGGTAACAGTTTGCCTAACTGTCTTTGTTGCGTGCAGGTTAATCCTCCTTGTTCATTCACCCCAAATGAAGTTAGTTACCTGACAGATAGGATACAAAATGGGGGAACTGAAGTTGTGGAGGTAAAGATATTTCAAAATGAAAAAAATGGTTGTGTTTTCCTTCAAGAAAAAAGATATCATGAGTTTTCTTATTTGATCATAATGCGATTTTAGAAATCTTGAATTGTGTGGACACATGAACATCTTGGATAATCTAATGTTGTATATGCATCGATCTTATGCGAACTAATATTAAATGTTATGCCTTAATGTTCTTGTTTGAAAAATTAAATGTCGTGGAACTTGGTGCGGGAAGCAAAAGTGAACTGGTTCTATCATTGGATCGTGCCTGAATTTAGTGTCATTAATTAGTGGGACAGATAAAATACTATCCTGAAAGAACACACTATCTGGAGTTAGAGTAGATATCTTGCAAACCTGCCAAGCTTTATACTATTTTGTTCTAAGACTCAGACTTATATTTCTCTGAGAATTATGTTGGATATGAGTCTTCATTAAATGTCATTAAATTTGAGTTTTTCATTCATTGATGCAGGCAAAAGCTGGTGCAGGCTCCGCAACATTGTCAATGGTAGTTACTGCTTGTCTCAATTCTCATAATCTGTTAACATTTTCTGAGAAACCATAATTTGCTTTAGGAGTCATTCTAGTAAATTAAGTGGATTGTAATTTGTAGGCATATGCAGCGGCCAAATTTGCAGATGCTTGCTTGAGAGGATTGAGAGGTGATGCTGACATCGTTGAGTGTTCATTTGTGGCTTCTCAGGTCATCTGCAACCCTTATTCTCTCTTTCTCCTTTTAGGTTGCTTTCTTGTTGTTTATTTCTTTCTTTTCATTTCCAATTTGACAGGTAACAGAATTGCCCTTTTTTGCCTCAAAAGTTCGATTAGGCCGTTCTGGGATTGAAGAAATTCTTCCTCTTGGACCTTTGAATGAGTTTGAAAGGTAGAAATACTTATTTTACTAACTAAAATAATCCTTCATCTTGAATGCAGTGAAGATTGAAGGAGAGTGTTAAGATTATGAATATGGAAATACTTTTCTTTTTATCAGTTAAGCTTTTAAGATAATTGGTAGCTCATCAAATTTGACTTTCATGTTAGTCTTGTGATGATTTTAGTTTCTTTCAACGACCTTGGAACTTCATTCCAAACATAAATTCCAAGTCAAAACACAATCACGTTTACAATGTTATATTGTGTTGTAGTTATCTTTTAACCACCAGTGAGTTTTTTTTTTATCTCACTGGTACGGAAGTGAAAAACTACTTTGTTGGACAGAAAATACATAGGATCTCCTTTCATGCATTCATATATTAATGTCTTTCTTCTGATTGTTGTCAACTTATTTATTGATCAAAGCTTTTTTTACGACAATTACTGGCGACCTTTATCTGTTTTTCTTACATGTTTCTTTAATTTCACAGGGCTGGATTGGAGAAAGCAAAGAAAGAGCTGGCGGGAAGTATTCAGAAGGGTGTGGCTTTCATCAATAAATGACGAGTGTTGTCAAGTGCAACCTTGCGCTAGAGAGATTGGTTAAAGCTTTCTGTACAACGGTGATGTAGAATAACCTTAGTTACGTCCGTCGCTTGCAACTGGTCTCAGTTGTTGTTGCAGACAATAAACTTTATACATATTACATCCAAGACGTAATGTTCATAGGTCTGAATAAGTTATGATTTTATTATTTACAGAGCGTTTAAGTGCTCTTTTCGAGCTCTTGTTTTGCAATTATGGAGTGGTAAAAGCTCATTGTGCAATTATGTGGATGTGATGTTTTGCTTCTTTATCAAAGAGAAAAAAAATCACCGAGGGTTGTGGATTAATTTAACTGATTAGTTGCTTAGCAAGTTAAAGTTTGAAATAAAGGCCTCAAAATCAAGTCTTAGTCTAGCTAATAAATCTAGAAGAGCTAATAATCCTTTTTATCTATGTACTAAGTTGGTACAGATTAGCATTGAAAGTTAACAGAGAGAGAGAGATCTATTTGCACATATTTGTTGGATCCCAATTCGAGTAGTCCGTTAAATATTCAACACGAGCCCAACTCGAGTTTCTGTCATGCATCATTATGTGCTATTTAGGGTGTTGGGTCGGGTCGACTCGATGATGATCGGATCTGGAGGATCTCAGATGGCACCAAGAGGGGAGTGAATTGGTGTTTAATCAAAAATATCGATTTCACAAAATTCGTAGCGAAAGTACAAAATCGATTCTTAAAACATTTGCAATTCAAATTATAAACACAATATGAACGAGGAGAGAGAAAAAATCAAACACAAAGATACAGTGGTTGTTGACGAGGTTCAGTCACATCTTGACCTACGTCCCCGCGCCGACTTCTCGACCTCGAGATCGTCGGAGAGTCCACTAGCACTTACTTTGTTCCAAATGGGGCAAGGAAGAAAGTCTTTTACACCACGTCTTTTCTCCGCTTCGAGAGGCAAGGCAACCTCTCCTCCTAAAAAGCTAATATATTTCTCTCGCTCAAGAGGTAAGATTTAGAACATCTTTTACACAGGAGCTCTTTCTAATTTTTCTGAATAAAAGTGTTTCTCTCTTTTACAAAACTAAGCTCACAAGAGAAGAAGAAAGAAAAAAATGAGAAAACTATAAAATGAAAACTTCAAGAAATTATCTCTCTTTACAACTTGAAGCTTTTCTTCAATGAGTGAATGTGGTGCCCTTGCCTCTAGCTTTGGCACTCCTTTTATAGTTTTCAATGTGTGAAAAATTCGTTCAGAAATCATTCCACAAATTCTTCCTTCAAATTTGACCGTTACTGTTCATTTGACTCGGAGGTCGGTCGACCACACTTCTGGACCGGTCAACGTGACCGTTGCATGTTTTCTTCAACTTCTGTGCTTAATCGGTCGATTGGTCCATCAACCGATACATCGATCGGTATCGGCTCTACGTTGTCCGGAGCAGGGTCAGTAGTTATCGATCGACCGGTATCTTCTCGACCGACCTTCTTTGAGTCGACCGACAGGTTGACCGACCTGCACTCTTTTGATCATAACTTTCTGCACGGTTATCCAAATTAGATGATCTTGGAGTACTAACAGAATTCTCTACAATTCCACTTTTCTCCAAAACTAATTAGATCAGTGACAATTATTTAATCAAAGTGTAGTGCATAAAGTTATTCATTTTTATTTAAATCTTTTTTTTGCATTTCAACTTTAATCTTTCGAGGTTTGTTTCATCAAAATATAATTTTATATATCATTAAAACTTTGACCCAACAGGATCGGTGGTCGGATATGGGTTGGAGTTTTCCAACCCGACCCGATCTGATTGATCCATTTTTTTTATTTTTTTTCTTTTTTTATTTAAAATTAAGCTTATATTTGATTTAAAATTTTTAAAAAATAAAATAAAATATTATAAGTACAGAAATAACATTAAATAGTTTAAAACTTTATTTTATACTTTAAAATAAATATTAAATAATATTTTTTATATTAAATAAATATAAAAATAGTAAAAAAATTTAAAAAAAAATAAAATTGGGTGGTCGGGTAACCCGACCATTGGGTCGGATTTGCCCCTCCCAAACCATTTGACCCGACCTGATCCAAGGTCGGGTCAGGTCGGGTTTCTTCACGGGTCGGGTCCAACCCAACCCGGAACACCCCTAATGCTATTGATCACCCAGTTGAGATCATTAGTCATGAGGCTATCACCAAATGCATTAAATTGAGCAAGTCATAAACTTTGATTTCTTTTCCAAGTTTTTTATCTTGGTATGTCACATCTGAAACGTGTCCTTAAATTCCATAGCTCATTGCAAAAAGAACATATTGACATATAAAAATAAAAAGGAGACAAAAGAAGAAAGAAAAAAATAGAAAAAGGTGAAACTTGTTCTATTCAAATTTAGGAAGATCAAATGCTTTCCACCCTCGTTGCATTATCCATAAGCTCGACAGGCCCTCGAAAAATCTGAACAGTTTGATGGTGATTTGCAGTGAAGATGGTGAGACTCAGGAGCATCCTCACCACTGTACCTGGAGAAGGGTTTTCCATATAATTCATGGTTCATGCAAAGACCCGAGAGTTCCTCATTGTTTTTGTGTACTACACCGCCACTTGTCGGAAACTCCTGCATTTTCTTCCCGTTTGCAAATGATAGTCCCTGCATGATACAAACAGGAAACAAATGATGATTGAAATTAATCCATCTTTTAGACATGCAGCAGCTTAGATCAGCAACTCCAAACAATTCTGTGCGGACAAGACAAACCCGAGGCATGATGTAATTTTGTGATTACACAAGATATGCTGAAGGGAGATCACCATGAAAGTTTTGTAGTGCATAAGTTGCCAATTCATTTAGGTTTCCGTAATTACTCAGTTAACCCAGATGAATACCAATTACAACAAAAAGTTCATACCATAAGAACTTTGAACTTAACATATAAGTTATCACATATTTTGGCATCATTTATGAAACAAAGTTTAAAGGTGCTAAACAATGAAAGAAGCATGTCATACCTTTGGGCGCTGTCCAAAGGCTTGGTTCCAAGAGGATGATCTAAATTCTGCTACCTTGTTACCAGGGCATGATCGAGTTTCCATTGAAGGATGGAACCTGAATGGTTCTTGAGCATGTCCATCAGGAGTAGCAAAGCATGCACTTTGCCTGCCACATGGGCACTGCTTTGGGAATTCAGAATATGCTGGTTTTGAAGGGTCGTGAGAGAACAAGTAAAAAAAGTTGAAGTGCTCGTCTCTGGAAACAGGACTATCACTTTGGTCCTTATAGTAAGTTGTCACACTGAAACCTTGATGTTGTTGGAATGGACAAGGAGTGGAAACACATAGGTGTCTATTTGAACAAGGGTGTGCCATTAATGGTGGCATCTTGCAATGAGAATTCGGTGCTGACTCTTCCATGGCGGCAGTTGGCTGAGGATTAGCACATTCTTCTATTGTGATGCCTTGTTTAGCAGCAAAATCCATCAATTGCTTCTGATTAATTCCTAATCCAAGGAGCATGTTCCAGAGGTTCCTAAATGCTTCTCTTTGGTTGTGTATAATTTGATCTCGCATAGCCATTTCAAATTGAAGCTCAACATTGGTCATTCCCTGCATTTGTTAAGCTTGAGAACTTGATTATTACCATTTAGCATAAAACACGATGCTTGTACTTACTAGCAGTCTGTACTGGCTAAGAATGTGAAGATATGTTTGGTTCTCATTATTACTAATGGTCTTCTCAATCGTATCTTGAAGTTGACGCCGATGCTTTTCATTTACTTCAATATCCTGGAAAGGGCTTACTTTGAGGAAGTGTTTATAGGTCTAGGTAAAATTAAAAGATATTACCTTCTTATAAGTAGCACCAGCTTCATCATTATCCCGAACGTTATCCAATATTACCTGTCTCCTTGATCTTAGTGCCTGTGCAACAATACCATCGCCCGCTATAGCCTTCACAAGAGGGAATTTGTTAGTGTCATATCCCAATATAACTATATGAATCTACCCAAATACATGAATGGTGTGCAAAGATGTTTGAGCTAAGCATTTAACCTCTTGCTTGGCAATAGCATCATCAAGACGTTGAAGCTCAGTGCGATTGTGCAAATTAGTTTCCTCAATTTCGAAAAGTGCCCTTTGTATATTTATGCGTTCCTGCACATTTTCACTGGTCTCACAGCTTAAGACATTTAACCAGGATAGCTCATTATCTGCATCTTTTTCAACAGGTCTGGTACTTAATTGTGATTCTTTCTCTGCCAGCTCCTTTCTAAGTAGAGAAACTTCAACCTGAGACGGAGAGATGTAGATTAAATTACAACTAAAATAGTTTTAAGTCAAAAGAGCCATAATGGGGGAAAAACGTACCTGCAGATTATCAATCATTCTCTGGTAGTCTGAGGCATGAGTATCAGCTGTTCCTATGTTTTTCTGTCAAAAGGATGAAGCCAGAGATATATAACAGCCGAATTTCTTTTCTATATCAAAATAACTTCACCTGTGACATCTCAAAAATAAGATCCACTATTTTTTTTTGTGAACATTAGCATCAGTAAGGAGAAATGAAAAAGGAGCAATTTTACTACTTGCCGAGACCCAACCTTTTTGAAAGGGCGAGAAACATACTTCACTTCCAATTTCTTCATGTCAAAGTTTTGAAATAAGATTATCTAATGAGTTCATAATATGCCTGCCACCTCATGTATTACTATGTGATAGAATCAGCCTTACTTCGACATGAGTTTTTATCTCCTTAGCACGATCAGCATACTTCAAAGTATTAATAGTGTGGTGATATTGATGATCAGCGGGTGATATGGTTGCAACCATGACAGTTTGGGAATTCCCGCTTAGTCCATCCTTCAAAATTCGGGTCAGTTTGCTACCAAAAGGAAAAATATGAGAATCAACAAGACACAAAACAAGTAATGTGACATTGTTGATAATACTAAACAGAAACCTGTTGCGGTAAGGTACATATGCGAGGCCCTTCTTATGACGTTTCCCAAGGGAATTAATGCAGTTTGCCAAAGCAAGTAGGGAACGGTTTATATTTGCACCGTCCCTAAGCTTTTGGCCTCCACTATTTGTTTCAGACGCCCTTTCACTGTGGATAAGTTGTGAATTTACATAAATCTGGAAACTAAAGTGAAAACTGAAACAAAAATTGCTAAGCTAAACAAAATTTGCTATACTACCTGCCGGCAAGGTCAACTAATGCAAGTTTTCCACAAAGAACCTGACTTTTATGTTGAACTTTTTGCTTCCGTTTCACTGTGATCTCCAGTACAGCATGTGAACTGTAAATAAGAAAAAATGAAAAAACAAGAACTTTTGGGGGATACACCAAACTAGGAAGAAATTAACAGGGTTACTCCCATCATCAGACATATCCTTCTACTGATGGATAGTAGTCTCTGGAAATTGTTATTTGTTTACTCTCTTCTCACAAAAAAAAAAAAACAAAAGAAATTGCTACTTGGCTATCTCCACAAAAAGAACCTATATTTGTGGAGAGAAATAATGACAAGTGAATTTGAAAATTATGTTTCAACTTCGTAATTATTGAGATTTATTTTCTTTTCTGAAAATATTATTGAATTACTAATTTGAAGCTTGTGTACAATCAAATGCATAACAAAAATTCATATAAATGTACTAATCCGTTAACTATCATAAAATACAGTCACATTCTAAGCGCCCTAATGCAATTATCTATTAAAATAAATTTGCTGCACAACTTGTTAATTTACCGAGATGAGGTGGCATTTGCTTCTGTACTTTCTGTTTTGCGCCTACTATTTCCAAGATTCAAAAGTTCAAGAATCTTATCTGCTGATTGTACCTGAAAAGTTATATAATAATTAAACAAAGGAAAAATTCTTGAAGCACTTTAGTCTGTTATGATAATTTAATCAATCGATTCACAGTAAATTTTACTAGGCACTAATGCAGGAGTTGACTAATCAGACAGAAAACTTGCACATATATAGCATAAAAGTACAGACTAGAGAGGCCAATGATTTATTGCAAAAGAATGACGAAAGACATTGGACACCCATCTCCGATTAGCATATTGCCTAAATGCAATTCCGAGAAAATATTGTCCAAAATTCTTCCAGGCTAACAAAAAGGAAAAAAAAAAGTTACCAGAAAGGAGTACCTTAATGCTTCTCAAACCAGCAACTACTATGCCATGTTCAGGGTCTTCTCTAAGTTCTAAATGTCCAGATGTCTTTTCAAGCAGATCATAGATCACCTGTTAAATTGTAAGTAGCGATTTTACTCTCATATAAAGAGGGGACATACATACAATTTTCTTAAAGGAAAGTGCAAACATACTTCATTATACACTTCAAGATACGAACATGAGACCTCAAATATGTCTGAGCTTTTATCGTTATTGATAAAATCGAATATGGTATGCAAACCGAGAACCATGAGTCCTGGGTCACTACGAGTCCCAACCATTGTATATGTCTTCCCACTGAGAAACGTGAAAGACAGTAAGATCAATGCAAGCAAAATAAACTTCAAAAGGCTAGAAAAACGCAGCATTCCATTTGACACATCAATTCTTTGAAAGGAGAAAAAGAGAAAAGAATCACATATATCACGAATAAAGATGTTATAGCAGTGCAGCATTTTATATGTCATTGTGATTATGAGTTGATTCAAGAGATCACAGAAGAGGTTAGTTATCGATGCTATAACCGAGAATATCACAGAGGAGGTACCTAAGTGCATGCTATTTGCGGATGATATAGTACTTTTAGCGGATTCAATAGAAGAGATTAATACAAAATTGGAAATATGGAGAAATACGTTGGAGTCAAAGGGTTTTCGTTTAAGTAGGAATAAAACAGAATATATGCATTGCAATTTCACAAATAAATAACTTAAAAACGATTTGGAAGTTAGGCTAGGGGAGAATATAATTTCTCAAGTGACAAAGTTTAAATATTTAGGATCAATTGTAAGACAAGATGGTGAGATTGATGGCGACGTTAATCATAGAATTCAAGCCGGTTGGTGTAAGTGGAAGAAAGCCACTGGAGCTCTTTGTGATAGAAAAGTACTCAATAAAGTTAAAGGGAAATTCTATCGTACTGCTATAAGACCGACAGTGTTATATGGTAGTGAATGTTGGGCTATGAAGAGACAACATGAATGTAAAGTGAGGGTAGCCGAAATGAGGATGTTGAGATGGATGTGTGGTCATACAAGATTAGATAAGATTAGGAATGACCATATACGTGAACGAGTCGGAGTGGCTCCTATTAGTGAGAAAATAATAGAAAATCGTTTGAGATGGTTTGGTCATGTTCAGATAAGACCATTAGATGCGCCAGTAAGAAGAGTAGATCAAATAATCTGGAGTCCGATTAAAAGAGGGAGAAGGAGGCCAAGGCGGACACTTGGCGAACTAATAGAGCAAGATCTATTGGTGAATAATATACCGAAAGGTTTGGTTACTAATAGAGCGGAATGGCATCGTATGATCCATGTAGCCGACCCCACCTAGTGGGATAAGGCTTTGTTGTTGTTGTTGTGATTATGAGTTGACTTAAGATTAGGGAAAAAGTAGAAAAGAGAAAAGATATGTAGAAAGGGTAATTATTGTAGATAGTTTGGAAAAGAAACTAATGGTTGATATAATGCTGGAACCTAGGCAATAAATAACTGGCTTTGTAAATCTGGAAAGAGTTCAAGCATGCTAGTTCAATATCGTCGACTTAATCAATAACATCTTCCATGATGATAAAATAATTTTAGATCATCCTTGATGTTGATGCTATGAAACTTTGAAACTGATATCCACTTAGCACTCTCAAAAGCAAGAATTTGAAAGTATTATAAGTAGATATCCCTGATATATAAATGTAATATTTCTTCTGTTGTGAAAAGAGGTTTTGTATCCTTAGTTGCTTGCTCCTGCTCGTCATAAACTTATAATGATAAATTTAAAGCAGTCATGATAACTCTGGTTGTATATGAGGGGCCTTTGACAGAAGCAATTTTGTGAGTTGAGTAGGCTCGTGAAGTTTTGGTGCACTTAAAAACTTCACTGTCAATTACAACAAAATTATGTTGTTTAAGGTTAGCAGTGAGTTAAACTTTTATCATTTGGGCATATAACTCTTGAAGGGATTTTGGCATGGCTCTAAATTTCCAATTAACGGCCTGTCTGAAAGACATCAAATAGAAAAACAAATAACATGAGTTTGCCTACCTTCCTGTTGAACCATAAGCAAACACTGTTGCATTAAGGCCTTGAACCACCCCAGAAATTGTTGGGGATAACTTCCTGTATACATCCTGATAAAATTGACATGATAAAAATGAAAATTTAAGCCATGTCTTGACCAACAAAGTAACTTTTGAAGTCATGTCAAGAAAGCATCACGTAAGGAGTAGTTAAAAAAGTTATAATCTACTACAACCCAAGGAATCTCTCTTCTGGATCACTCCATCAAAAGACATGAAGGACATGAAGAAGAATTTCATATACTAGATTAATATCTGGTGCACCAAATTGGTAGATACCAAGATAAACCTCCTTTTATATAATCATCTATCACACTGTTTTCTTGTCCTTTTCACCTCCTGAGAAAATCTGGACTGTAGAGAAAACTCATGCAGAAAATGGAAGTCCCTAAAATATTAAAAACAGAGGTTTATTGAAAAGTCACGAAGTAACAAAACAAGCAAGTATTCATACCACATTTGAACACTGCGGTCCAAACACGTGATCAAAACTATATTTCCTCTCTTTGGTCCGGTTTTGGATACGATCTAGGAAGTCCTTCGATAGGTCAGGGTCCAAAACAACGACATTCTGCATGCAGAAAAAGAACATATTAACTGTCATCATCAAACGAATTAAATGATATA
The DNA here is from genome assembly GCA_030549335.1 of Pontederia crassipes. Taxonomy (NCBI): domain Eukaryota; kingdom Viridiplantae; phylum Streptophyta; class Magnoliopsida; order Commelinales; family Pontederiaceae; genus Pontederia; species Pontederia crassipes. Next base: position 22,969,137 of record CM060189.1, on the reverse strand, counting down.
GCACTCGTAGAGAAACTAAAGAACAATGCACCTTATCATCAGTAACTTGGATAATATGACGACTCGAACGGCGCTCCTGCTCTGTCAAAGGCCTGCATTTCACTGCTACCTGCAATCACCGATCAAAATGATCAGACAGTCCAAAGCATATAATATGATTCTTAGAATTACCCCAAACTAAACAAATACAAGTTTAGAGAAAAAGAAAACAACCAAGAGGGCTGAAGTCTTCTTTGACGCTGGAGCTCTAATACTCGGCATTTCTGATTGGATTCCAACCCGAACCGAAAACTACTTTCTTTACGGAAGTAACTAATAGTTCTAGGTTTTCCCGTCACATTGCATAAGATTTTTTGAAGACATTGCATAAGATTTAATCCAAACAACACAATCGCATACTTAATTTACATCTCCAAAGAATAACACTCACGGCACCACCAATGCAAGTAGATAAACCTGACTGCATTTGGCCATCACAAACCCATACGCATCCCAACAACTAAAAATTCAATCTTTCCTGAAAGTAAAATGAAAGAAAGAACTTCAACTCTCTGCCAACCATGTACACCCCCAGTTGACCGTAAAAATCGGACCTTTCCACTCCCTTCCCACGAAGCTTCCCGAGGCCAGAAGAAACCTGACTGCAAACCACCTCCGCAGACCACCCAATTCTGCTCTTCTATCCTGAAACAAAGAACTAAATCTCCAGGAAGGAACGCTGCTTCAAAACTGCAACATTTTCTTCAGCACAGTGGCATTCACTTAGCCAAACCTAAAAAAAGAAAAAAAAACGATCGTTCGTACAGACTGAGATCGTCAGAAACAGTGGATGCTTAACCAGGATCGATGTGACCGAGCGCCAACCAACGCGAGAGCTCTGAGAGAGGGGAAGAGCGCATGGAGGAATCCGAGTAGGGCCTCCGGAGGTCGGCGACGAGCTCCATTATTATATATCATCATATATTTAATGGTAATGGTGGCAGACGAGAAGAGAGGGAGGGAATCAATCCGGTAACACCTGCTCCCGCGGTGCCAGTTAACTGTGCAAAAATCAACTTGTAAATTGTAAACAGTTTTAATTATTAACGAGTTAATTAATTCTAATTTGTTTTCGGCTGAACAATTATTTACAATCTGATTGGCGCTCCATCAACCTTGCAAAAAATCCCTTGACAAACTTGTGATCATAATATTTTTCTATTATTGAAGTGAGGAAAATACGACAAATTTATAAAATTCATCTTGATGGGATTAAGCCCTCGTGCAGCAGCTTTTTTTTATATGAAAGAAAATATGAATGATTATAAAATGCAGGCTCAAGTCGTATAAAATTTATTTAGGAACTTTGAACACGATCTTATTCGATCATCGGATTATTTGATTTATTTTTTATTTTTATTCAATTTTAATAAAATGTTGAGAACATTTATTTTAATATTTTAAAGTGAATATTAAATAAAAAAAAATAAGCAAAAATGATAATAAAATAAAAAATGGTGGTCACATTATTGTCCCAAAGAATGTCGACCCGATCTCAACATAATAGAATATATCGTATATAACTCATGAATACTCCTAATTAAATTTGATTTGCCTCCATTAATTTTAGCAATTTTAGTAATTCCGATGGTAAAAAGTTCATTTTTCTTTGTAGAATATTTTGAATTTGATTGATACAACCTTGCAAAGTTCTCATAGAGTTAGTAATTTTATCATTTCTAAAACCATCAGTTCAATTAGGAAACCTTTTTTTAATTCAAATTATTTAGGTATTACTAGTATTGTCGCAAAAAAACTAATAATTGGTATTTTTTTAAAAAAAAAATATTAATTAGTTAATTCAGGAATTTGATTCGCTCCTCATCAATCTTGCAAACACTCCCTACCAAATTTGTAATTAGCAATCTTTTTAATTATGAACGAATTAATTCATTGGAAAAATATTTATTTCGCGTGGACAAATTTGAATTTTTATGCAATCCAAGAAAATTATAATTATTCGATGCAATCAAACGAGACATAAGTGAGTCATTCGATTCTCCGAATTAAAATTGAGAAAATTAGTACTACCTAATTTGCACCTAAAAAATATTAGTAAAAAATGAGTCATTTCTGCGTCATGGATCCAATTAATCAATCATAAACAATTTTAGAAGCGTCCTGGAACAATAAAAAAAACTTAACGGAGTACGTTAGTGTTGATTTAATAACTTGCTTGCAATAATACCATGCCATTATTTCACTATCTCAAATAACAAAAAAACATTAAAGATATAAATATTGATAGAACAAAAACCTTTATGACTTGTCTGCTTGCAAGAGTACTGTCATATTCTCGTGACGAGGCGCCAAGTTGTTATTTTATATAAATAAATAAATAAAATATTTGTGAACATTATATTTTGAAAGCATAATAATAAAAAAGAATACATTTTCTTGAGAAGGCTTTTCTCTAGCAAACATTTTCTCTTATTTTCAATTTAGAAGGGACAAAAACAGAAGAAAACATCTTTAAGCAAGAACAATGACATACACAAATAAAAAAAAATGTGAATTCAAAATGAATCTACCTGCGTGAACTAATCGTCAATTCATAAATTAATGATAATTTTTATAAGTACTTTTTAAAATAAACTTAATACTACTATTCATCTGCACATCAGCAGTATGATTTATTTTAAATTTACACAATTCTTAATTCCAATATTAATAATGTATAGAAATATTAAATTTAATGTGCTGATTAATTTTTTAAAAGATCTAAATCATTAAGAAAAATAATATTAATAATTTATTTTTTTAACCATCACTCTCACATGTGGACGAATGACAATTTTAATTTAATTCAGGAGAAAATATTAATAATTAAGGAGAAAATATTTTTTAATAAGAGGGTAACGTCACTCATTTCAATAATTCTACTAAAATTTGAATGAAAAAATCACTTTCCTTTTTTTAAAACAATAGATATTGAGGTGTGTGAAATGTGAATTGTCCTCTAACATGACACTTATTATTTGTTCCCTTTTTTGGTTCCACTTCCATCTTAGCGCTTGCAATTAATGATTGAAAATTGGTAGGCGATTTCTCATGTATTTATTTCGTTGACTAATTATATTTATTTGGGCATTCGATAGTAATTCATCCACCGTAATGCGATTTAATTATTAGTTTTATAGTCTAGCAATTAATCTTTAATGGTTTAACAAGTAATGTTAAATAATAAATTTGATAAATGTATAACGACCAATTTTCTCCATTGGGTCGTAGTTGAATCAATTCATTCGCATTCAGATTCAACCGAATTTATTAAAATTATATTATTTAAAATAATTATAAATATTAGTAACCTATTAATAATTAAATATTAATATAAATATATCATCTACTTTATTTTAAAATTTTATTATTGATAAAAGTTTATTCCCAACTTGATAATATTGATTGACTATATTAAATTTTTATTATCTTTGAATGCTATTAATAACATGTAAATATATTTACCGTAAATCATTTTTTCCCTTTTTCTTTTTTAACACTTTCTGTTTGCATTGTTTGCTCCATATTCATTAATATTTAATTTATATTTTAGTTAATTCCCTTTTTAGTTTCACATTTCCTTTTTTTCTCTTTAGATTTGAATATGATTCAAATACTTTCCTTCTTTCTCTTGGTTTGAACCAAATCTTTTTCTCTTTGAATATGATTCATATAGATTACTCTTTTCTTTCTTTTATTTTTCTTTTCCTTTCTCTTGATTTTTGGTTTTTTTAATTTTTTTGCTTGAACTGGGTTTTATACCGTTCATCGGTTTTTACTTATTCGACCAATTTTTATCCGGTTCGAAAGTAAATTTGAGTTTGAGCTTGAATCAAACTAGACCAAATGTCGGTTTGTAGTTGCACCGATCGGTCATGTCCAATTCTAATAACATAGATAATGATATGATAAACTTAATGTAACACACCCAAATTTCATAAGAAATTAAAATTTTAATTATTTATGATGTTGGACTTTCGGACGCTCGAAACTCAGAATGGGCGCTCGATATCGCGACCAGTCAACAACTTTAATCTACACCATCGGACGATCGAAACACTTTCGGGTGTTCGAAAGCTGAACGGACAAAAACAAAGAGGATCAATTTCTATCTCTCTCCCCCGTTTCACTCCCATTACTTCCATGGATTTGTAACTCATGCCGCCATAACCTTCTAAATTCAAAGAGCCACAAAACTCCCTAATGAAGGATCATAAAAGGGTCCACCTCATTCCCCTCTTTTCTTCTTCGCCCTCATTCTTTCAAACCCGACATTTTCTTCACCTTCTCACCTCTGATTCACAATTTGGTCTTGACTAGGGGACGTGTGGATGAGCTCTGCAGGTCCAATCATTGGTGACGTAGGAGGATCGGGATGACGCAACTGAAGCTCGAGCCGACGAAGAAAAGAACCAAACGACATCAAAACATGTGTATCTTGGGATTTGGGTCATGGGTTTGTTTACAGATGGATCTTGCATGTTTTTAGGACCTTGCTTAGGTGTAAGATTCATTCTAGTAAAGGGTAAAAGTAGTGTCATATAGTCTTTATAAAATTTTAGATCGAATTATATTGATCTTATGTTTAGCAGTATGATATTGCATGATTATAACATGTTCCACTTGATGAATTTTAAGATTTGTTAGTGTATGATTTCATATAGATAACTGAAAGAATTATTACATGCTCTGGATTGATAGTTTATGCTGTTTGAGTTAAGATAGATTGGGATCATTTTTTGCAACAAATGAGAAGTACTTTGGCTAGCTGTTCATGTGAAAGACGCTGATAGAAATTACTTGGTTAAGATGAGATTTACAGTTAGCTATGTTCCTGAGCCATGAGATGTGCTATAAATAATATTAGTATAACTTTAGGATTATTTTTGTATTGAAGACTGACTGAAAATATAAGGATTCTGCAATGACATGTGGCTCTATCGAACTGAAGCAGACAATCAAAATCCTTTCAGACGTTCGATTCAGCTCGACAAGAGTATAGCGACATTCCATATTGGATGTCCGAAACTCAATCGAATGACCGATATGAACCAAAACAGAAGTTCGAAGTCCTTTCGGATGATCGAATTAGAAAATGTCGAGACTCGATAATGGTGATGTAACCATCGGTCGATCAAAACTATTTTGGATGACCGATCTGAATTATCTCATCGAAAGAACTTTCGACAGTCGACGAAGAAATCTGATCAACTTAGGAAGAATATGATACTAAAGTCTAACCTAACATCTCTCGATCGACCAATCATATATGGCCTTGGAACGGCCGATGGACGAACATAGAACAGATGACCACTCCCTTTTAGATCGACCGAAGAATATGGATAAATAGGAGTTCGCCCACCTTTCGGACGATCGTTGAATGAACCTCAATCGGATGACCCCTCGATTTTCGGACGTCCGCTCTGTGGATAGAATGAATACGACTTTAATCGAAAATCCTCTAATTTCATAAGCTTTTGTCTACCTGACTAAAATCAATATGAACCTAAAGAAGATCGAGAGCCATTTTTGCTCTCGACAGCCTTGATCGATCCACGTAATTGAAAGAGAGGCTCATGAATTATAGGATACGATGGAGAGTTAACATTTGCCTATCTATGTGGGAGTTTCTTTCTACAGAAATTTTCGTTTTGCACAAGGTCATATTACTTGATGGGGCTAGCCATGGCACCAATCCCCATTGACTCACCACAGTTTAGCTACACACTTGTGGTATTCCTTAAAAGTTGAGAACTCTTTCGAAATATGGACAAGATGAAAGAACGTAAATGGTCAAAGATGAAAGAAAGGACTTTGTCCTTATGATTATGAATGTGAAACATGAACCATGAATTACGAATATGAATAATAAATATGAATAATGAATACGAACATGGATATGAAAAAAGAAATGAAATGAAAATGCATGAATCATGATTATGACATTGTTATTGATTCCATATCATGATCCTTTCTCATATCTGATTAATATGTTTGTTTCATGCTTATTCGGATTTATCTTATGATCTATACGAACTCACACTTAGTTTTATGTTAATGATTGAGTTTGCTCTCTGTGTGATCCCTACAAGTACATGATTGATTGTGAGCTTTGTTGATGTGTGTGCGACGATTATATCTTGGTGGCGTGTGCACATGATTATTCTAAAGTCTAGTTGGAGTCTTCCACTTTTTTTATCTCGAGTTATATCTTATTTGGATGGGACCTATGAAGTTGTACTTGTGGCATGGACTTTTTATATTCCTTATGTTGAGACAATTGGATGTACATTTTATTTATTAGCTTCCGCACTTTCTTTCATTTGTTGTAATATTTTACTCATTAAGTCTTATGCTTACGTGTCATATTTCTTGATCAATTAGGAGAAAGAGTCAAAGAAACACTGAAGAAAGTAACGACTGAAGAAAGATTTCGCCACGTGATAAGGTCAATTTTGGGGTGTTACACTTAATATTATAAGGTTTTACCTATTTCTAAAAAGCATTTTAGCATTCGTTATGACCTTGTCGAGAGAGTACAAACATTAGTGAAAAAGATTTACGTGGTGTAGTAGGAAAAAGCAATGTAAAAACCGATTCGAACTGGCCGATTCAATCAGTTCGATAGCGAATCGGTCACAAAAACTGGTCCAGTTCAATTATAAAATCGGAATGAGTAAAAAATTTATTTGATTCGGAAAAAGCGGAAAAACCGGATTGAACCGATAAATCGGGTTCAACCTAGTTTTTAATTTCTGTTAAAGTTAAAATATGGAAAGATTTATTAGGTAAATGAATGTTTAAATGAATTATGATAAAATTGGAAAGTCATGCACGTGAAAGGATACAAAAAAAGGAAACAATTTAAAATTCAAATAAGAAAATGAAAGGAAAGATTTTGGAGGAAAGAAATCAAAATGGAAACAAATTATTAATCAAATAAAATAATTTACTATATTAGTAATAATAAAAAGAAAACTGCTACAATAGAAATAGATTATTAACAAATCAAATAAAAGAGAGTTATATATAGAAGGAAAATAAAATCCGGTAATAATATGTTAGTAATAAATTTAGATTGACATTAAATTTAAATTATTATATCAGTAATAATAAAAATAAAACTACTTTTTAAATTGACATCTAGTAAAAATAATAATTATTTAATTGGTTTAATCATTTTTATAATAATTTATATATTAAATTACTCATAAATAATTATAAATAATATTATTATATAAAATTTTGGTTCAACCAATTGACTTCCAATTGAACTAGTCAACCTCGACTTGGTCGGCACACCGATCCGATCTCTGATATGATTTTTAAAACATTCGAAAAAAGTCTGATTGGTTGATAAATGAATGATACATGAAATCAAATAAAAAAAGAGTCCCCATAATAAGATCATATTATATGATTGGTCTCTATAGGAACATCGAAAAAGATGACCATGATCAATTTAAACTATGGTAGTTTCAACCTTGCACGACAAAAGTAAAAATAGTTTGCGCCAATCACTTTCAACAATGGAACAACACTTGTATCAAGGTTGAAATTGGAGTTAAATGTAAATATAACTTTAGTTAGAAATTTCACATGAGCAACTTGCACTTGCAACATTTAATTATCCATTTTTCGAAATCCTTTCTCATATCTCATATTTAAAGCCATGGATGAAATTTGATTGGTGTGGAAAAATTATGTATATTTTCATCTATGTTCAACATGCATTTATTCTATGTTTTACTATATTATTATGCTCGAACACGTACTTTATTGTTGAAATATAACTTCTATTATTTCTCCATATTCATCTTCTAAATATTATATTTCTAGGATATTTTTACTTGTATTGATTTACTTTCCATGCAGAAATCCCAATCGATAATTCACAGGGGTACAGGTGCATGCCCCCACTCGCACGCATAAGGGGTAACATGGGTGTATTCCACCAACCCAGACACTTAGACAAATTTGAAGACAGATGACGTAGTTCACCAAACCAGCAGCACATACTTTTTCACGTCAGCCTAGCAAACCCCTTGCAGTAGAGGAAGGAAATTTCCTCTACACCTTTATGAGCAGATGAGGACAACAAAAAGGCTGCAGGACAATGGATAGCGGACATGTGGCAAACTAAGGAAAATGCAGCAATGAAGGACCACAAGAAAGATTCCTTCTCGCTGGGACAAATTGATAGGTTGTGAGATGAAGAGAGACAGTTATGCATGACCACAAGAGCACCTTCTATTGGCTGTAAAAAGGTGGACAGATGGCAAGCTAAAAGGAGATAGCATGAAGGACCACGACAACAATCATGAGGACCACAACAAAGATTCTTTGTTGCTGTCTGTTCTTGACAGGTGGCACTATAAAAGAGCAAGAGAGTTGATGAAAAAAAGGGGAGGTTCTGAATTTTGGCTGAGTTCTGAATACCTGCTGAAGGAGGTTGGAGAGGAGGCTGCACCAGCAGTCTCCCTTCTCTCTTGTATTTTCTTTTCTTCCTTTCCTTCTTTTATGAGTTCTGGTTTGAGTTGGTATCTCCTAATCTATGTATTCACTTCTTTTAAATTTGGTGTGACATCTATTATTATATGTATTAAACATGTTTTGGAATGCTATGAATTGATTTCGAGAAATTCAATTATGAAAAGTATATGTGATATGATCTGAATGGATTGTGATGAGTGCAATCTTGTTTATTTTGAAATGGTATTGGATATGATTCATTTTCTTATATTTAGGACATGTTTGTTATGTGATGAATCGTGCATCGCATTTGCATATACGATGGTTGGAGATAAGTGCTATATTACTGATCACGATGAGAGCCACATCTAGAGTTCAATCCATCATTTTGTTCTCCAATAATGGGATGAGATAGGCTTGAGCTAAGTGCCATGCGGAGCTAAGTGCCACATCGTGAGTAATTGTGATGGAGCCTCCTTTAGAATTCGTAGGGGCCACCTTTAGAGTCCACCTATCGTTATATGATTTGTTCTCCGAAAGGGATGATGTACAATGGAGCTAAGTGCTTTGATCCCGATGGGAGCCACCTCTAGAGTCCACCTATCGGCTACTGGTCAGTTGGCGATTCGTGCATACATATGAGAGTGTTGCATTGCATACTCATGTTTGATATGTTTAAGTGACAATGAATGTAAATTGAGTGTAATGATTTTGATTTGAATGTTATATATGTATTTATTATATGTGTGATGATATTGACTTTGATATTATGATTAATGCATGTATTTTTATGTTTCTCCGAATTTATTAGATATTAACACATAGCTTATGAGTTATCAGCTTACTGAGCTATTATTTGTTCATAGTGTTGTTGTACACTTTTTCATATCAGTAGAACTTTTAGAGTCGCGAGAGACAGCCTTAACAGGGTGTGGATCATTTTTTCTGCTAGAGAAGTCATGTGCCCCACCGCGCCTGTTAGATAGAAGATTCGTAGAATATGAGAGAGTTTGATATGTGTTATGTATGAAAAGTAATTTTGTATCTTGTAAAATGTAAATCTTTTATGACTATGTGGTGGTGTAAACCTTATGATTGTTACATGCTCTGAATGATCAATATAAACTACATGGTTTGCTTATATGTGTTATCATTTCTTGCATTATTTAGAGCAGTTATGCACAATTTATCTTTTAAAAAAATTATTTGATCATCTCTAATCAATCGCGAGCTCTAGTTTAAATCACGATTTAAATTGGGGTCGTGACACAAAGAGTGTTCGTGTATTTCTTCTTCGTCATTGTTATTTTCGATTCATTTTGATTTCAAAAAGTTCTACCCGAGAGGGGACATTCTCTTATCCTCATTTGTAATCGGCGACCCGAGCAGGATATATAACAAATGAGATTACTTTCGAATAACTTTTAGTAATTCTAAATCGTATTTTCCAAATCAAACTTTTTCTCCCCTTTAAAACGTCTAAACAACCTCGGTGATGCACTAGTATTTTGCATTGAATTCGGAGGGTAGTCTGTATTCCACTTAGACAAGGTTGAGCCGACCGCAGCCGCCTTGCCTAAGTGTATTTTTTGAATGCCTATACTCAAATCCAGAAGAAAGAAAGATCGATTCATAAAACGTAGCATCGTGCATGAGAGTGACAATCGCACCAGTTCTATAAACTCCTTCACGCGTGCAACAATGATTGACTATATACACGCGTGAAGGGGCATTCATTCACTTCTATCCTAAATGAAGTTCAAAGGACGTAAGTTTCAAGTGAAAATATTCCCCTAGCCCTAGTGTTTAACTACACTCTTCTCAGTCATTTCTATCCTAAATGAAGTTCAAAGGACGTAAGTTTTAAGTGAAAACATTCATCTAGCCCTAGTGTTTAACTACACTCTTCTCTATCTACTTTGGTATTAAAAGCTCGTAAAAATTAGTGTAATCTTATTTGCTGTGATTTTTAGTTTATAACATTTCACTTTCTCGTTTTGAATAGCACTTATAGACTTATATTTTTTCTTCAAACAGTTTAATTAAGTGTGAATATTTTAACTTTGTCTTTATGGATCGACCCTCAAGCACTATAATGATATATCGTATACTTTCGGTTCTCGTGATAATAGTGTAGTTGATTTATAAATTCAAAGCTTCATTCGACATTCTTCTGTGTTTAATGATATACACATTGATTATGTATATTATATTTTTTCTTTAACTAATCATGCAATTTGTCAAAGTACAGGGTAATCATTTGTGAGGAACTGAATTGTTTAAGCGACTGTATAGAATGAATAAATGATATATAATATTATAATTGCTATTGGTTATATATGTTACGCTGACACATGTTTTAATAACAATATGAACAGATATTAAAGGAGTAGATTAAGATAGGAGGAATAAAAAATTAGTTTATCATCACTTGTATAAGGTAAACTAATTTATTCTACTATATTCACTAAAAGTAGTTGCTCTGGAACAATTAGGAGATTTTCTGGAAGAAATACGGGGTTCTGCTTCTGGTGGCAATAGCATGCTATTGGGTGGCGGTTCCGCGAGAAGTTCCCATCGAAGTTTTAAAATTTGGGTTGATTCTAATTGTTATGCATGTTGAATATATTTTCAACAAACTATTATGAAAAATAAGTTTAAAATGACTGGATAATTGTTTATGCATTTGAAATATATATCTTAAAGATTGATGTTATAAGATAAACTCATATTTCATTTGAATGATTTGTTTATATTTGTTTATATTTTGATTTATGGCATATTATTACTATGATGAATTGGACTTCTGTATATGTTTGTATCTTATATTTGTATAAATGATGATTGGAGTTAAGTATTATATCCTGATAAATCATGAAGGGAGTCACCTAATTTAATCCATTAGTTCGATATATTCCTCATAAAAGAAGGGATAATATAGATGGAGTTACATGTCATGCAGAGAGAAAAGCTACCTTTGAAAATTGTATGGGTCACATATAGAATTCACCTGTCATGATCTAATCATGAGATAAAATAGAGCTAAGTGATAAATTATCAAAAAATTATGATGATACAACTCTATAACCTATCAATATACAAAATAGATCAATCAAAATATGAAATTGTTGCATAGATGCATAAATAATTTTATTGTGTGTCAAATGTTATTTATTGCAATTTGACTATGATTCTATTTATTATAATATTGTGTGCGTAAGTTCCAAATGTATATAAATACTTATTGCATGATATTATGAATATAGTATATTTTTAATATCTCTAAAATTAATCATTTGTTAACGGACAGACTTTGGGTTATTAATTTACTATTTTTATTGAATATGTTGTTCCCAATATTTTTTCAATTTATTAAAGCATTTTGGGATTGTAGTTGATAATTTTAGCAAGGTTATAGGTCGAGGGGTTTATATCTTTGATGTTCGTTGGTTAGGATGTGAAGAGAGTATGATATGCCTATTATGTGTGTAATTTGGTATCTCATAAAAAAATACTTTTTTATGAGATGTTGAAGTTAGAGCCTTTCTTATACACTCTAAATGATTAAATATAAGTTGCATGATCTTTTTATTAAATAATATTCCTTATGTTATAAAAAGTTATAGTATATTTTTTTTCAATTTCATTTCATCCACGACTTTCAAATTAAGGAAATGTTTAGAACCAATCATTTTTATTATACATGTATAGATATAGATTCCCATTGTTAGTTTTTTTAAGTGTATTTAAAAAAAACTAAAATTAAAAAACATATATTAAAGGAGAAGTTTGAGATAAAATGAATAGAAAAATAATTTATCACCACTTGTATAAGATAAACTAATTTATTCTACTACTGTAACACCCCCAAAATCCGATCCTAATTTAGTTGTCGAACCCTGAGCGGTGTTACTTTTGCCCAATTCTTCTTGACTTGATTAGATAAAATATAGCAACAGACACATAATAATATATCATAAAATGGCAATAGCATAAAACCGCGGAAGACTTCTAACACATAGCCCCAAGATAACATACTAGCTCATGAGCCACATAAGCTCTAACGTAAGACTCAACGTAGAGTTCATAATATATAAATGAGTTCATATAAATGTACATGATTATGGACTCATAATCTATACATACTCGACTCATTAAATAATCTATCGTCATAATATAAAGTGCGATAAGATAACTTTGGCCATAGCTTGACATATGTGCAATCTCTCCGTCATGAGATCTCCATCGCCGAGCCTAAATCGCGTTCATACCTGCACGGATTCATGGGATATATGAGATTTCTCCCGTTAGAGGCGCATGCATGCTATGACCATATAACATAATATCAACACATATGCATTGTATCATAATGAAACATAGAACATATGCATGCTATGAGCTATGTATGTATTCTATATGGCATGTGAACAATCATCATGACGATATAAGATAAGCATATAACATCATTAACATTATACTAAGAGATATCATAACTTATCATTATTTTAAAGCATATTATAACTTATCTTACTTTACTTTATCATATTCATTCATAACGTCATATGACAATGAGACATACATTAGCATCCTTTTAGATGTTTAATTTATCATCGTCTTCATCTTTATGTCCCAAGTCATTCATCTTAGTTACTTTAAGTGACTTGCATTTTTTCATCTCCTAAATTTATTTAGATATCTTCTTATCTTGATGATTGAGAAGACCATGTTGATTTGCGGATCTTTGGCTAACTAGGCCGAGATCTTCGTAGGTCCCACTTTTAGAAACCCCACCTTATAAGTGTAGTTTCCTTGTGAACACAACACATAAGCTAGCAAGTGAACAACACCTTTATATCTATTCGTCTTTTAATTTCATATATTAAACATACGATCATTCAATACATGTTACATATTTTAATCCTATTTAAAGTCATACAATCGTCAAAAATTTCTAAGTGTGGAGCATTCAATATAACATAATTCTGTCATTGGGCATGACAATGCTGGAAGGCGTCAAGGCAATGCCTATAGTGAGGGAGCGACCGTGGGACCACCCCATCATCATTCCGATCTTTTAACACGTGGGACTCGATTGGTCACGGCCATGCCATACTCATGGAATGATCGTGCCCTCATTTGACTGTACGATTGAACGAACTGTATGATCGACTGACTCAGTGATCGATTTGGACAGTAGAGTTTACCTCTAGAGCGGTCGACCAAATCTTTCGATCGATTTGAGTAGTGGGTTACATTGTGGCCACATTGTCGTGTCATTCTGGAGAACGGTCGCGCCATTCTGGAGAAAGGACGTGCCGCACTCTACAACTTCAGCGCCCAAGACAACAGGCATGCTACCCTGTGGATCACGGTCGTGCCATGGGCGTCATGGTCGTATCTAGGCATATTTCTTCTTGGTTCCAATTTTCACCCATTTGCGCACACTTCTATGGTATGCATTCATGTAACATACAAAAATGCATTGCACTAGTCAGGCTAAGACTCGTATCATGATAAATTTTAGCACGCTAAGCATGGAGTAAATAGAGGTTTGCATAAGAAGATTAAACTTACTAATCACATCCATATATAAACAAATGGGCAACTTCATCATGAGCTTAACATAACAAGAAACATCATAATTCTAATCATGATTGGCAATATAATAATAACCTAATAAAATATGAAGCATCTTATGTGCATTCCCTACTCTTCGCACAAAGAAGATTTGGTTAGCCTTCAACACCCTTAATCCAAATACTCATCTTTAAGGACTACATTAGAGCTTTGGATCCCCTCAACATATCTTTAGGATTTAAGTTAAGACTTTAATCCTAATTCTCCTTTTTCTTTCTTCTTCTCTCCTTCCTTCTTTTATCTTTTCTCTTCGCAGCTGAAGTGTGGTGGCTCTCTTTCCCCTTCTTGACCTGCTACTATAGGTGTGGTGGGGAGTGAGGGGTGAGAGTGGAAGGGAATGTAGCTATACTGGGGAAGCTTCCTTCCCCTTTTGGCTGCTGGCTGGGTGTGGGAGAAAGGAGATAAGAGAATGAGGTGAGAGAGAAGAGGTGAAATGCTTGCTGCTGCTGAGAGAAAGAGAGAGAGGGGGTGAGAGTTGAGAAAGAGAGAGAGAGGGTGTCGTCGGCTGGGGGTTTTGGGTAGGCCTAAGTAAAACCGGGATCGGGTCCAGGTTTACGCGGATCCGATCCCGACCCGAATTACGCCGGGTCCATAATTTTTTAACTCGGAACCGGATCCGAACCTGGTCGGGTTCGGTACCGGGTCAGACTCGACAATCCGGGAATTGGTCGGGTTTTGCGATCAGGAATAGTTTTGGCGATCGATCAGCCAGTGTCAAAAATCATTTTAGGGCCGAGGGGACGAGGGGGAGTCCGGATCGGCCGCCAATGGCTAGATCCGGCGCCTGACGGCCAGATCGGCCGCCAAGTGCCGGATCGTGGCGCCTGACGGCCGATCCGGCTGCCAGGTGCCGGTTAATGGCGCCTGACGACGGATCTGATCGGCAGGTGCCGGATCATGGCGCCTGGCGGCCGGATCGGCCGCCAATGGACAAATCTGACGCTTGACGGCCTATTCGGCCACTAGGCGCCAAGATCCGGCACATGGCAGCCGATTCGAAAGTCACATGCCGGATCTCGGGAGAGAGAAAGGGAGTCAGGAGAGGGGAGGGTGGTCGGAGTCGCCGTTGCCGCCGTGAGAGACTGAGAGAGAGGGAGAGCCGGAGAGGGTGAGAGACGAAGAGAGATGGAAGAGAGAAAAAGACGGTGTGAAATGAAATATTGAATGTGAGATGGGTTTATATACTAATAACTCGGGCCGGGTCCAGGTCGGGTATCTGGACTGTGAATACGGTCCTAACCCGATACCCGACGAGTTTTCCATTATTTGGACCTCGTCCCGATCCAAATTAGATCCGGGCCGAGTTATTTTCTCGATTTTCCGGGTCGGTGCGGTCCGGGTCGACCCTAACTGTGCTCAACCCTAGTTTTGGGGAGGAGAAGTGGGAGAGTAAGGGTGGGTGAGATGGGTAGGTGAAATTTAGGACAATAAAATTATTTATATCTTAAGCTTAGGGCTTTATAAATGGGTCTTAAATGATTATAGATTTTTTATTTATTTTCTATTTTATTCTATTTTTTAGGATATTACAACTACATTCACTCTTTAAATTTGATTTGATTATAATCTGTTATGTATGTTGAATATGTTTTTGACAAACTATCATTAAACTATATTTGAAATGATAGGATAACTATTTATGCATTTGAAAAGCATATGTTAAGGATTGTTGTTATAAACTATAATCATATTTCACTTGTGAATTCCGGACGATGTGCGGGTAGTGTAAAAATAAAATATCTCGTCTTTAATTATAATTTATTATTTATTTAAATAAATTCTTATATATGTCAATTTTAAATCTCTCCATGTGATCATTTGTTCCTTCAAACATAACACATAGAATAAAGTCTTAAATGTACAATAAGTAACCACATACAAAATGAGAAAAAAATCACTTTATATTTAGAAAATAAATATCTATAAAATGATAATCTTTATCTCATCTTACCATTTTTTAGATAAATTCCCTCTTAGAATGTTTATCATTAAGAGCCAATAACAACAACAACAATAATAATAATAATAATAATTATTAAGCTAATTCATATAGGTTCAAAAGGAGAACAATTTTAACACAAAGACATAACCAAGTGCATAACCTTAGTTTTCAAAATAAATAAAATATATAATTAAAGTTTATTAACTTAATTTTAACATGCCCATTTATTAATTTAAGAAAATAGACAATAACAATGAAACATTCAAATTTGGAACAAATAAATTTCCCTAAGACCTTTTAATATTAAGTGGTAGATTTTTATAAATTATATATATTTTTTGTAGTTAGTTAAATTGAAATATACTAATAATGAATATAGTTTATCTTATTATTATTAAAAAAATCAAAATTAGTATTCATTTAATTTATATTTCTGAATTAATTTTCTTGTAAAAAACATCATATATTAAATATTGGTAGATATTTTTGTGGTTATTTTTGTAAACAAACTAAATATATTATTCTAAATTGTATCTATTGAATGAATAATAAGAAAAACATGCATACCACTAGGGACGGAGCTAGCATTATAGTAGGGGGGCCTTGGCCCCCCCTAATTTTTTGGGATATTATGTATACTGCTAATAAGTATTACTATTATATATATAATATATATAGTAAGCCCTCGCCCCCCCTAATGTTTTGCACTTAACATAATTAAGACCTCCCTTAACTTTTCAAAATATTATTTATATAGTAATATATATAATAAGATTTTTCCTGATTTTGTAAACCAAACATAATTATGATATGTTATTATATTTCTTAGAGAATATATGTGTATATTAATAGTAAATTTATATTATATTCCGTGTGTTTATGAATGCATAACATATATGTCAATAATTTTGATTTTTTTCTATAAAAAATTTAGTTAGTTAG
The DNA here is from genome assembly GCA_030549335.1 of Pontederia crassipes. NCBI lineage: Eukaryota > Viridiplantae > Streptophyta > Magnoliopsida > Commelinales > Pontederiaceae > Pontederia > Pontederia crassipes. The sequence goes on along the minus strand of CM060189.1, from coordinate 22,952,105 downwards.
TTAAGCCATAAAGTTAGTTACATATATCTTTCTTTAATATGATAAACATACAAAAATATACATGATGAATAACAAAAAAATAAAATAAAATAAAATAAAATTTATAATTATAAGTTATATTCTAAAATAATACTTTTTATTTTCTTAATTTGGTTATAAATTTTGATTAATTAGATGTATATACATGCATATATACAATTTTTTTCTTTTTTTATGCTTTACCTTTGGCCCCCCTAAGTTGTTATCCTGGCTCCGTCCCTGCATACGACCTTATTGTAGGAGAAATATTAAAGGATTTTTTAAATCCTTCACAATATAAAATGCAGGATGTGAATGGACCACATGAAATGTTGGTGCTTTATCTTCATATTTTTTGTGCAAAAAAAAAACAAATTTGAGATGGATAGTTTATTCTTTAAACTGTTCCTAAATGGTAAGTAATATAGTATACCATTTTAGTTTGTTCTTTTTCTTTCAAAATACAATATAATATAGCATAAATTATTAATTATTTTAATAAATATGCTTCTATCTTATTATCCTATATATAAATAATTGAAGAAAATATTTTAACTTAAAATTTGAGAGCATCCCATGTAAAATAAATGTTTTGGGTGATTTTAACATATTTAATAGATAATTTGTAAAAAATAGTTATAAATTAACCCTAATATATATATATAGAGAGAGAGGAGAACATGGATCGAGTGAGAATGATGAGGCTGGTGGTACTCTCATGTAGAGAATGAGATTATATTCTGGACGGTTACTAAATGAAATAATTATTCCACTAAAAAACTATGATACATTAATGGTTTAATTAGGTATACTATATTAGTTAATTTAAATTTTAATTATTTAGAAGCATGACAGATTTCAAGTAAAAATATTAAATTTATGGACTAAACTAATTTTAAACATATAATAAGATCTCCATGCCCCAATAGCCATTTACTAAAATGATACTTGGGTGTATAAAAATAATAATTCTATATTTTTATAGTATAGGTTTTTAGTTTTTTTTTTATGAGTGTTAAATCGTTATAACTGACTTATCCACTAAACTTTATTGTTCAAGTAATATTTTATAATTTAATTAATATTAAAAGAAAATACACCTATTCATTGCCCTGATGCAATTTTTACAAAAAAAGTACCTAAATTTCTTAGTGAATATATGGAAAAGATATAAAAAAACTTTAAAACTGAAAAGTAACGTATTCTCATGAAAAAATAGAGAAATAGAATAATTGTGTGTAAAAATAGCAATATTTTTAATAATATTAATAAGTATAAAATATAAATTTGTATTTTCAGGATCAATCCAAATAAGACATTGTTATTAGGCTATTCATATGTTCAAGGGTGTCTAGAATTACACTATACAAAATGTAAAATTTCGATGCACCTCAAATTTATTGTGATCATTAATGAAATTCATCTCCAAAGCCATAATAAACTGCTTGAATAATAATCATATAAACATTATCAAATAAAACTAAGCACTCAAAATATTTAAGCATTTGTCACAAAAATATATTAAAAAGAAAATAAATTTCAGCACTATCAAAATCTTTTAAGTAGACTCATAGAGCAAATGAAGGATATGAAATATATAGGGCAGTGTATTTACATGTCAAATATGAAATTCTTTATAATAAGGGGAGAAAAATATAATAATACTTGGAAAATAATTTTTTGAAATGTATTTCAAAATTTAATGAACTTCGACTTTTGGAAAGATTTAAAAATAAAAGGAATGTAAATTAATGCTTCATTGTGTGAACACAAAATAACCCTGGCAATACATATATTATACTAAACTAAGTAGTTGCATATGTTTGTATGACGATAATAATAATAAGAAGAAATTCACATAGGATAGGATTGGATGTGAATGAGTTGAAAATTGGTTGCTAAATAACCGTATATAAATTTTGACAGTTCCATTAATCATTTATATGATAAATTATATTTTAATTGGTTAGTTAGTTAACCAACTTTTTTATTTCACTTAGTTCTATTATAATTATTTAGAAGCATGATAAATTTCAATTAAAATATTAATACAAAGTGATTATGAATTAAATACATTAACATTATTTAAAATATTAATTCATTATGAAATTATATGCTAATTAACTATTCAAATTACTAACTAACCGCAAAGTCAAAAATTATAATAGACTTATATAATATTTTAATTAGTTATAAATGTTATAATACATAACAAATTGAATGGTTACAATGAACCATTTAAATTACTAACTAGTCATGAATTCAACAAATTATTAGATTACATAATATTTTAATTACTTATAAATTTTGAACGACACATGTCATCATATCAAAGTGCCAAGTGTCATCTTCTCATTGCAAACTTCTATGGTTTTAATATAGTATATATAGACGATTGTTTTACATTATTTATATTTTGATTTGTTACAAAAAATTATTTTGATGAATTATTCGTTTGCATATGATTGTATAATACATTTGTATAAATGATGATTGAAGCTAAATATTAAATCATGAGAAATTATGAAGGGTGTCGCTTGTGTAATTTATTCCATTAGTTTGATATATTTCTCATAAAAGATGGGATAATATAAATGAAATTAAGTACCCATCGCTTTCTAATCATGAGATAAAAATGGAGGCAAGCGATAAATTATAAGAAAATCATGATGAGACATCTTTAAAATCTATTTATCAATTATTCAAAATAGTTGTGGAAAAATGAAATGTTGCATAAATAAATTTGTTACCTGTCATATGATATTTATTAAAATTTGACTGTGATTTTATTTATTAGAATGTTGTGTGTATATAGATATAGATAATCATTTTTTCATTGTTACTTAAAAAAAACTAAAATTTAAAATTGTGAGCATGTTATGATATATATTATCTTCCTTTTTATTTTATTTTGAAATTAATTTAACCAAAACTCATACATGTACTCCAAATGTTAACTTTTTTACATTTAATCATCTATTTTTTTAATTATATATATTATTTTGCTCATAATGTTTACCGTAATTTATTAAATAAAAGTAATTGTTTATCCAATTACACTGAAAATGAAATTAATTTTATTAAAAGTAGGAATCATTTCTATCTATATTTTTTATTCTCACTTTTATTTAAACTTAAACTTTTACTTTAATTCATAAAGCAGGTTTCTCATTTTGACTTTTTTTTAATTTAATTCAAACTAATAATCCTATTATATGTCATGACATGATAATGCCACTCGAGAGTTTCATAATACTACTTATAACAAACACGTGCATTTACTTATGCATAATAATAATAATAATAATAATAATAATAATAATAATAATAATAATAATAATAATAATAATAATAATAATAATAATAATAATAATAATAATAATAATATCTAAAGAATTTAATGGGCCCCACCTACCAAAGTGGGTAGCACTCCCTATATTTGGAATCGTCGGATCACGAATCAACGCCTGATGACAAATTCATGCGGTTCAATATTTTCATCGTCCTATTTACATTTCATGTGCATCAGTTCACAAGTGTGTTCGCCTAAACTATCCGCAGAACGCCCTTGCGAGGTCATCGTCGAACGAGGCGAGGTGACGAGGTCGAGCGGCGACGACGTGAGCTTGGGCGGCACCAATGCGAAGGACTTATCAATAGATGGCCGTCAAACTCAAAGTGAACAGGGTTAGGGCACGACGTGAGGCGCTTTAGCGGCGGTGACATTGGCGAGGGGAGCTCGGATGGTGCTAGAGCGAAGAGCTTGAATGGCGCACAGTTGGCAAAGCCAAAGTGAAGAGGGTTAGGGCGCGATGTGAAGCGTAGTGGCATTGGCGAGGTGAGGCGGTAGCGGTGGTGAGGCACGCTCGGGCGACGCCGACGCGAAGGGCTTGATTGATGGACGCCCAAAAAAGGGGGAAAATGAAGAAGGTTAGGGCACGATGTGAGACACTTCAACAACGATAGCATTGGCGAGGTGAGTTCGGCCTGCGCCGACGCGAAGAGCTTAATTGGCGGATGACCGACAAAGGAGAAAATGAAGAGGGTAAGGCATTCAATAGGCAAAGGAAGAAGATAACTTCAGCGGTGAGCTCGAGCAGCGATGACGTGAGGCGCTTCAGTGGAGGCGTTGTTGGCGAGGTGAGGTGGCAATTGTGGCGCGGCAACCTTGGGCGATGCCGACGCGAAGGACTTGATCATTCGACGACCGACAAAGGGGAAAAATGAAGAGGATTAGGACATTCGACGGAGGGAGAAAATGAACCAAACACTCTCGAACCGAATCACACCTATATAGTGAATCACACATTTTTTTTTAATATGGAATCCCACGACTATTAACTCCATTTCTAAATGCAACCTTCGCCAAAGTTCGAACATATTGCATTTTCCACGTTGACATCATCAAGGTTTACATGTCATTTAAAGAAATTGTAAGGGCATTTTGGTCTTTGGTGAAGAGAAAACAAACCTATGAAAAAGGGAATTATGGAAGCCCAGAAGATTCTTTTATATTTTCCCATTTCCCATCGCGGAACCCTTTCCTCTCCCTTCTCCTATTTTATCATCTTTCTCCTCCATCGGACAAAACCCCCGTTCCCCTCGTTCTGGAAGCCCTTCCTCGAGCGCCCGGCGGCGGCGGGAGAGCATGCGACTTCCGCACGTCGACGGCAACCTGCCGGAGTCCGATCGTCGTTGACCACCTCTATTCTTGGTCGGTAGGTGATCTCAATTCCTTATCTTCTCCTCGATTCGAATCCCACGGTAGCAGTTTTAGATTTTCCTTCGTCTATTCACTTCGAGGACTACCAAACTGCGTCCTTGGATCATAGGAGTTCACCCGATCATCGGACTTAGGTCACCACCTCGCCTGAACACTTTCATCTTTCTTGTCTTTCATTTGTTGCTGATAGATTCATTCATGTAACAAGGTAACCAATTAGATGCTCCTGGAAGTTGCCCTAGGAAAAATGGATACGGATGACTTAGATTCTAAACTTTCTGTTAAGAAATTGAGATCCATATACGCGGTCTGATAAATAGATGCGTGCTATTATTGCATTATAGGACGCCATACTGGTTTTATGCTACATCCCTGATTTGAATATTAAGTCAACATCCTGTAGGTAAAGAAGTCGCTTTTTTTCTTCTAGATCTCCTTATGCTAAACTTAAATACATTTGTAGGTTGGAATGCTGAAAAGAAATGGTTGTGACAAGTGCTACTGTTATTTGAAACTGATAACAAAGAGTTGTTTAAACTATAAATTGATATTATTTAAAATAGACAGACTACCCTCTCTGCACTTGTATGCCCAGAATTAGTTTTTAAGTTTTAGGACATTTTGAAATGCATTGCAGTTAGAAATCATTTGATACCATGAATGTGAACTGAGTACATACTAGTGTCAAAAACTACATTTTATGACAAATTTTGTTGTGGAGGATTAGGAACTAAGTTTTATTTCATAAGGGATATATATATACATATACATACATATATATATATATATATATTAGGGTAAAATGAGTATGCGAAGCAGCCTCCTCCTCACATTGTCGCGCACGTGACAAATCGTCCATCCATGGTTCAATGACAGTGGACCCTTGGCTTCGTCTGGATTGTTAAAAAAGGGACAGCGAATGTACATCTCGCTAGAAATTGGCTCCTGCCATATACCCTGCCGTTTCTCTCTCTTCGATCTTTCTCTTCTTCCCATTCGCCGGCTTCTGCACGGGAAGAGCTGCCGGATCTCTCTCTCTCTCTGGTGGGTGCAGGGGCGGCTGCCGGCTCCCGTCCTGTCTCTCTCCCTCCCTATCTCTCTCTTCGCATTTCTCTTCTTCCCATTCACCAGGAGGGTGCAGGATGAGGAGCAGCACGTGATATTTGGAATGTTGTTACTCAAGATCAACAAGACCTTGGCCTTCTCGGGGCCTCTATTCGCTGGGGGGCAGCGGTAAGGTCCCTCTTGATCGGAGTTCAAGCTCTTGGCTTGCTGGGGACATTGTTTGCAGTCCTTGGAGGAGTCCTGGCTACGCTGTCGAACACACTCGAACACGAAGAGGGAGAGAGAGAGAGGTCGGGAGCATGCACCTGCACTCGCCAGAGGGAGGGAGATCTGGAGCTGGCTGCTGCCCCTGCACTCGCCAGATGGGGAGAGACATATAGATCAGGTCCAAGAAAGATCGAGAGAGGGAATAGCCAAAAGTGAAATGGGATCATATTTCTCGCTAGAAAATCGTCTGCTATTGATTTTCTTTTAAGATCCAGATAACTTGCTTCACGCACTACTGTTGATCTTTGGAAGGACACCCCAGATGCCGTGCGACATGCTACAGAGCGGCAAATGCTTCATATACCCATTGTACACTGTATATTATATTGAGAGGTAAATGATGACTCGATCATGTCAGCCATCCATGTATATTTGCAGTTTAAAAGTTAATTTATTGTAGTCAGTGATCAAAAGATGTACATATGTGACTACAAAGTATTAGAGACAAAAAAATACTGGATATCTATAAGAGGAAAGTGTCTGTCCACCCACTCTCTTATCCATACAGCTATATGATGTATGGTATTATCTATGTAGCACCCGTTACCCTCAAAAAGTGTGTGGTTGCACTGGAGCCATATGACCCACATGTCTGCCAACACCGTGATCCATAGTTGTCAGATCAAGCCTCCCAAGAGATTGCTTGATGCCCCCATATTTGAGGCCTATTAGTCTACAAATAGTATATATATGTTTATTTGATAAGACAAATAATATTAAGTTATTAATAGCTCTGGAGGTCAACTTAGTCATACCAAAATTATTTCACTTTTAATTTGAGATCAGATTAGTCATATGCCCATAGTTTTGAGTACCAAAGAGCCTGAGCCGATTCCGAAGATATTAATATTAGGTTATTCTTAATCAGCTAATTATAAGTGTGCATATTATCTTCATTGTCAAATTGATTGTATTCTTGTCTCTTTCATTAATTATGCATTTAAGTCATAATTAATTCTAAAGCTATTCCAAAGGTTTTGCTTCTAATTTTACATCTTAAAGAGTTATAGAAGAATTTAAAGAAAATATCATGCAAATATATGTATATATATTAAGATGTTTACATGGCGTTGTATGATCCATGTAGCCGACCCCACCTAGTGGGATAAGGCTTTGTTGTTGTTGTTGTTGTTGATGTTGTTGTATATTAAGATGTTTACATAGTTTGGCTTTAGGCCTCTAAGTATTTTGAGATGGACCTACAATGTACGTACCCATGCATTAGAGTTAAACATGCAATTTGACAACCAATTTTCTGTACACGATGGCCCATATAATATAATTTACCTATGAGGCTATGAAGGTCAATTTTAAACCATCTCACATCTCAAAGATTGAAACTACCTTAAAAAGAAATGTAAGACTATGATGAGGGGGCAACAGCGGCACAACAACAGAATTAATTCATGCGGGTCACCGTAGCAACCTGATACAACTAGCGTATCAAAACTGGCACGCAAAGAAAACAACGAAACACAAAAGTGTCAAGAAAACACAGCACGAGACGAATCTGCACTGCAACTTGGAGAACACTTATTTCTGAAAAGTCTGAATAACAATAATCCCCCCCCAAATAACTCAGCTGTTCCTTTTTATAGGGTTCAGCAATACAAATTTTATCCCAAGTAGGACTCTTAATAGACTAGATGAGGAAATATTGACTCAACATAAATTAAATACTAACAGCAACTAAATACCAAAACTAAATATTAATCAGCAACTAAATATTTAAAATAACTCAGACTCAATTCCTAAAATAACTCAAACTTGGACTTCAAGTAATCTCATGCCTTAATCTCCAACTCCATCTCCTACATCAGACTATATCTATAAAATCAAATAATTCGAACTAAAACTCAAGAAGTCTCACCATTCACGCAACTAAACTTCCACATATATTTCTAAGAAAGAAATAACCCACATAACTTATAACAAATGGCCCTTCTAAACCAACACCATCAAAGTACTAACTCTTGGTTATAGGGCTGAGCAAATCCGGGACCGGGTCCGGGTTCGAACGGACCCGGTCCCGGCCCGGATTTTACCGGGATTGGAAGACTTTCGACCCGGTACCGGTCCCGGTCCCGGCCGGTACCGAGACCGGGTCTGACCCAGCAAACCGGGACCGGAACCGGGAATGAATCTGGGAATACCATGAACACAACATAAAATAAAAAAAAAGCATAGCAAATAATCATTTGATGAAACTGCCAATAAAAGCAATATACAACTAGTGAACAATATACAACTAGTGAACAATAAAAGCATCAAGAAATAAAAGCAAAGCAAAGAAATATACAACTAGCGAACAATGAGATTAAAACATAATCAGATCAAGCTTGCATGGGATTAAATCTAGTGAACAATGGGATTAAAACATAATATACAACTTGATGGGATTACAATGGGATCTGCATAACAATAAAAACAAAGCAAATCAAAGCATACAACATAAAATCCAATCAAGTGGCATAGCAAAGCTTCTAAGTTCTAACTTCTAAAGAGAACTATATAGGAAAAAAAAGTGGCACAGTGGCACTGGCATTGGCATTTGGCATTGACAGTTTCACACTTGCAGCTCCTTGTCCTAGTTTTCCAGGGTCTGAATGTCTGATCTGATATAGAAAAAAAATGTAGATACATCAGCAAGGAAGGAAGACTACAAGTTAGAAAAAGATTAGAATGACTACAAGTTAGAAAAAACATTATCAGTACAGTGTTTTGATATACACAAAGCAGAAAAAAACAATTGAATTCACAGAACTCAAAGCAGCACCCGGCACAATTGGCCAATTCATAACAATATAACAATATAACATGACAATTGGCCAATTCATAACAATATAACAATATAACATGGTAAATTCAGAAAAGATGAAATCATCAGTTCATCACATCAAGAGTTACAATCAAAATGAAAACTTGATATTAGAATATCATATCCAAACTTTAGATTCTATCACAACAATATCATAAAGAAGAATAGATTTCACAATATTGTTTATTGGCCGTTTCATCAAATGAAGGCAGGGGATAGAAAGATCTACATACTCACAACACAATTGACTTGAGAGTTGAGACAATTAATTGTCGGTTATCATTTGATCCAATGATGAACTTGAGGGCCCAACTTGAGTGCTCCTAGTAGCTTCTGCACAAGTGTCCAACAAAATTTCTTAATTAATAACATGACTAACATATAAATAAATTAAAGAGTTAGGTAATATGTAAATAGAATAATGTAACTTTAACCTATAATTATATTGTTTGTGAGCTCGAATTGATCAAAATCTTCTTCAACTTTAAAATATGGTGATGAAAGCCAACTTTGTGTGCACACGAGAGCTTCTGTCATTTTTGGCGACAAAGAACTTCTAAAGAAATCAAGGATGCGTCTTCCAGTGCTAAAGACAGACTCTGAAGGAACTGTAGAGACTGGAATTGCCAAAATATCATGTGCCATTAAAGAGAGCACTATATACTTTGTGGAATTGACCTTCCACCAATTTAGGATATCAAAATTCTCATCGCCCTCACAAGGTTCCATCTCTTTCAATTTCATATTTGTTATCGGTATTCTTTTTCTCCTTTTGCAATCTACTCCATTGATGAATCCTTGCTGTCTTCTCACCAACATTTACATTCTCAGCCCTATTTGTAAAATTTGTATTCTCCATTTGAGAAGTTGAGTCATTATTGACCTCATGTGCATAATAGTCATACAAACGAAACATACTATCTTGAATCTTCGTAACAACCATAGTAGCTGTGGTTGAATCATAAAGATCTGTATAGTTCCATTCAACATAGCCAAATTTATATCTAGGATCTAATACAACAACAATAAGTATCAATGGATTAATATGTTCAGGTTTTCTCCAATACTTATCGTATTTAGATCTCATGTCACAAGCCATTTTTTGCAAGTACACATCATGGCCGTTACTCCATTTTGCAATTTGAGATTGAACAGACACAATCTCATGAAAGCAAGCACAAGATGTAACAAATGATGAGCCAGATAAATTGCATGTTGCATCATAAAAGATTTTTAAAAACATAACAAAGTTTCGAGCATTTTCCCAATCTTCAACTGTTGGTGGCACGCAATTATTCTCTTTGAAATGTATTTGGTATCCTCTATCTTCTTCATCTAGCCTCTCAAACACTTTTTGAAATTTTTTAGCCTGTTCCAACATTAAATAGGTTGAATTCCATCGAGTTGGCACATCCATAATGACACTATATTGGCTACTGATTTTTTCCTCTTGTACAAATCTCTTGAATTTTTCAAATCGTGCCGGAGATGATCTCACATAGCGAACAGCCTCACGAATTGATACAATTGCTGATTTCATATCATGCAAACCATCTTTGACTACAAGATTTAGTGTATGTGCATAACATCAGATGTGAAGAAAATCACCATTACATTTCAAACCTTTCCAACTACTGAGTTTCTTTTTCAAATGACCAATAGCTTTATCATTTGCCGAAGCGTTATCAACGGTGATGGTGAATACCTTTTCAATCTCCCATGCTAACAAGCACTTCTCAACAGCTTTAGCAATGTCCTCGCCCTTATGACCTTCAATTGGACAAAGATTAAGAACTCTTTTGTGTAAAACCCAATCGTCATCGATGAAATGTGCTGTGAGACACATATAACACAATTTCTGACAAGATGTCCAAGTGTCGGTATGTCTTGCTAGTCATCCTTTCTCGTTTAAAAAAAAAAGGATATAACTGATAGCAATCTCTAGCAATAGTAAATCTCGAAGGAATCATGAATCTAGGTTCCAAGCATTTTGAATACTTACAAAAACCAGCACCTTCTACGACTCTGAAAGCTTGTTCATAACATATGACAAATTCAGCCAAGGCTTTTCTACAATCTTCATAGTTATATGAATGAGGGACCGGTGATTTGGTTGCTCCTTGTAAGCTTTGTGCCAACATCTTTTGTCCCTTCACTTCACTTCTACGGGGAAATTTTTTGAATCTTTTTAAATGCTTAAATAAACCAGTGGTGCCATGCTTGTTAGGGTCCGCAGCAAAGTCATTTTTACAATATTTGCACCTTGCTCTAGTTTCATGATCTGAAGTAAACTTTTCAAAATGATTCCAAGCTTCAGATTTGTTTTTACTAGGCCTCCTCTTAACTATCTCTATTTGATTGGAAGTATCATTAGTTCCTTCTGTAGGATCTGGATTAGATTGTGCAGACTCGATGACAATGTCAGCTGTAATAGGATTAGACCCCATATCAGTCATTGCATTATCCTCCATTTGTAAAATTGTTACGCTGACTTTGTGTCTTTGACAAAAAAAAATACACAAATGTGTTAATGATCTTTTAATCCAGGCAGCCGAGTCATTTTTTATTTGTTTTATAATAAAATTAATGAGTTAGTGGGCGATTTTAAAGAAATAGTACTACTTTATAATCAGTCCACTGGCACTAACTCATTAGGTCTATGATAAAACTAACTCACTAAGGCATGGGATATTTAGGTTCATTTCCTTTACTCATTAGTTTCATTTCTTTTACTTTTTAGATTAGCAATGACATGAAAGTCCACTGGCACTAATGTTGCATAATTGCATTATAAAGAAATTAGTGCCAGTGGACTGATTATAAAGAAATAGTACTACTACTTTATAATCAGTCCACTGGCACTAATAAATTTCATGGAGAGAGGCAGTCAGGCAGATCAAATTCATTGAATGATTCACGATGGCAACAATAAAATTGATTAAAAATAACTGATAACATTGATTATTTCATTATTAACACATATAGATTATATCATATTGATTTATCTCAATAGCACAATCTTTTTACATGGATTCACGAATTGCACAATCTACAAGATATCAAGATTCATTGATTCATGAATAAAAACTTGAACTCAGCATACGTGGAGAGAGGCAGTCAGGCAGAGCAAATTCATTCAACACAATCCGGTGGCGGTAGAGAGCGACAAGGCGTACCTGAACGTCGTCGACCGTTGTGTGTTGAAGAGGGGTGTCAGCGCAGCAGCGGCGAGTGGCGAAGACAACTACAATGGACTAAGCAGTCATCAGTGATCAGTCATGAGAAATCAAAAGTAAAGCACTCGCGACCTTGCGCAGAGAGAAGGAGAAGATGAGAAAGAGAAAGAGAAAATGAGAGGGGGAGAGAACCTGTCAAGGGCGGGCGACGACGGTGACAGCAACACAGCACACAACAACGGCGTCGGCAACACAGCAGCGACTGAGGTGAGGAAGAGGAAGACTGGAAGAGGGAGACTCATGAGAGAAGATCGACTGCTTGTGAGTCGCGACATTGCAAACAGAGGGAACCGAGATGAGATTTGAGAAAAAGAAAAGGTGAGGGAGAGATAGTACCTTTGACGACAAGACGGTAGAATGGCGACGGCAGCGGCAACGGCACACGGCGGCGGCGACGGTAGAACGGCGGTCACGAGCGACGGCAAAATCAGCCCTAAAACACAGCGGTCGCCGGTCGAGGGTAACGAGATGAGATTTGAGAAAAAGAAAAGGTGAGGGAGAGAGTACCTTTGACGACGAGACGGTAGAACGGTGACGGCAGCGGCAACGGCAACACGGCAGCGGTAGAACGGCGGCCGGTCGAGGGTAACGAAGGTCGAGGGTTAGGGATTTTGGATTTGGACAGACGCCGAGGGTTAGGGATTAGGGATGTTTCATTCGTTTCAACGGGTCGGAGTCGGATATCGCGGGTCCAGAATCCAGATCCGATTTCATATTTATATTTATTATAAATAACCCGGGCCGGGTCCAGATCGGGTTTCTACGCTGTGAACCCGGTCCTGACCCGGAACCCAGCGGGTTTCCTGCAGAGTAGAACCGGTCCCGTCCCGGGTTCAATCCGGGCCGGGTTTATTTCCCGGGTTTCCGGTCCGGTGCGGGCCGGGTCGACCGGGTCGACCCGGTTCGTGCTCAGCCCTACTTGGTTACACCTGCCAGGGTACATATCCGCAATTTAAAAATACTATTAATTAATAGGTCCGGATTGGGTATGTTCTAGCCAAAGATGAAGTGGAACCTTGTACAGCTTCTCGTAGATGCGAGGACAGCAGCTGGAATCCCTTCTCATTGTTGATGATGCTGGACTTCCACAGTGCCAGTTTTCTCTACGATGATGACTTCGACGTAATCTTCATCTCCTCTCCCGAACCTTCTCCACTTTCGTGTGACCTTTCTCAACCTTCTGCTGCACAAAGCTTTCCCTCCCGCATGTGAAGAAATCAAGGCAAAAAGCCAGCCAAGGACTTGCATTGCTATGTTTCCCTAATAGATATGGGCACTGGGATTTTGATGTTAAGGAGATGCTGGGATATATTCAGTCCATTTGGGTTATTAAGTTATTTAAAATGTTAAGTTTGGTGAGTTGACTTTGATTTTTTTTTCTAGCAGACAGTGTTGGGCTTTGTTTTACCAGTCTAGGAAATATTAAATCCATTTAAGCCTTGTGTCTTAGTTTGCACGCATTTTTGTTTTTCCTATGTTCGTTATCAGTTATGGTACTTCACTTCATATTTTTTAAATTATGTATATATTTAATGGAAAAATTTAGTATATAGTGCAGTTATGTGATGTGCCTTGCTGTGGAAACCAGAATTACTAATTTTGGTTAAACTTTAAAAAAAGCTTTAAAAAAAGTGTGAAAAAGCTGTTAACATGGGCAGCATAGTCCTCTTTCTCACATTTAGTATGCATTTTCTTATCTGTATCCAACTCCGCCTATATTTTATAGCCGGTCCCAAGCCCGGATAAAGGAGGAGGGTTGTGTTAGGCCCCGACAGTCAGCATAAAATTCTGTCGAATCTTATGAACATGGATCAACGAATATGGCGTCGTATGATCCATGTAGCCGACCCCACCTAGTGGGATAAGGCTTTGTTGTTGCTTTTCTTATCTGAATCCACCCTTACATATGCATCATATGTGTTTAAAGCACTTTTCTTTTACATTTTAATTGCGCTCAAACTTCTTTCTATGTTAAATATAAGCAAATGCAAATCCATTATTTTTGGTCTTTTGATAATTGTTTCTTGAATAGTCAACTGTAGTTTTCATTGGAGGTTGTGGTTGCATTCTTAGCATTTATCTTAACAGATGTCATTTACCAATTTGTTGAACAATCAGGTGGTCCGCAAGAGTGTGACTCCCGACAAAGAATTGTATGGCTGGTCTAGTACCGGGGGACCCTTTACATCATGGAATGATGGAAAGTAGTCCCTATAGGTCATCCCATGACAAACATGATGAAGCTAAAACATATGGTGCTTCTTGGTATTACAGTCGCAAGGAAATAGAAGAGAATTCTCCTTCTAGAAGGGATGGTATTGATCTTAAGAAGGAGTCCTACCTGCGGAAGTCATACTGCACCTTCCTGCAAGACTTGGGCATGAGACTGAAAGTGTGAGTTTTTCACTATTGTTTCATGTTTGGGCAACATTTTTCTGTTTAATAGGCCAATTATTCGTCCTTTGAATTTGTTACATTGGACATTAGGATAAAAGCAATGCATTTAAGTATCAAATTTCTTGGTTGACTAAACTTTCATGTACAACCCGTTGTCTTATGGTCTCAAGTCCATGACTATGTTGAGAAATATGTTTTTTTGAGGAAATGTTGAGAAATATGTTTGTTGAGGTGGGGGGACAGCACTTGCCTTTCTTGAACAGTTCTTTCATTTGATTTTCTTTATAATTACATAATGAAGATGAAAATATGTTTGGTTTTGATTCTAGGAAATGTTGACAACGAGTTTTCATAAGAAAACACAACAAATGTGGGAATTTTGTCCCATTATTTTGTTTTAAGATAACTCCGCCTATGTTTTATAGCCGGTCCCAAGCCCGGATAAAGGAGGAGGGTTGTGTTAGGCCCCGACAGCTAGCGTAAAACCCTGTCGAATCTTATGAACATGGATCAACGAATGACGTCGTATGACCCATGTAGCCGACCCCACCTAGTGGGAAAAGGCTTTGTTATTGTTGTTGTTGTTGTATTTTGTTTTAAGATGAAAAGGCAGTATCAAACTTGTAAAATTTTTATATTTAACACGGATGACACCCTAACTTGGTGCTCATCCTTTTCCTCCTTATGTGTGTGTGTGTGTGTATATATATATATATATATATTTAGGTGTTTCCTCTCCAACACATTTAATAGAAACCTTTTTTTTTCATTCATTACTAGAAGGTTATTTAGATGGGTGTGCTCTGGGTGGTATATCTGCATGATCCATCTAAGGGCGTGTTGCATGGTTTGTGCACACCTACATTGAGATGTGCCTCTCAACAGCACATATAACTCATGTTGGTGCATGCATTTTGTTGGCATGCATGTGGTTACTTAGTTTTGCTAAAAACATAAAAGATAAATTCAAATCAAATATTGTTTTTTTTTTACAAAATAGAACATTGAGGATTTTTTTAAACAGAATCTAGAAATCAAAACAGTATTTCTCAAAAAAAAAAGAAACGAATAAATGGAAAACATCTTCTAAAACCAATCGATTCCTTGATTTTTTTTTTTCAATATTCAAAACTTAAGATTAAAATATACTGTGTTATAACAATCCTAGTCCCTAATCTCCTACACCTGGAATAAGCTTCTCTCACTTGAGTGGGGATCCAAGTACACTCTTTAGTTGTATTGCAAATTGTGATAAATTTTTTTTTTGAGGAGAAAAGGATGAGCACCAAGTTAGGGTGTCATCCGTAAATATATATCACTATGATGTGAAAATGTACAAGTGTAAGCCCTCATGAAGAGAGCGGGCAGAAAATGTGAAAAGGTACAACCGCTATCCAAAACCCCACTCACGAAGAAGGAAAGAGCAATGGTGTACGATATCATCAATCCGACATCTCTCCCCACAAAAAAATAATCCTGTTGCGGTGGATCCAGATAGCCCAAGCACCAGCTAGGAAGGTCGCTAACAAAACTCTCCTCCATCTCCGTCCACCATGGGCTATAAGAAACTGCCAAAATGTCTCTGATGTATGGAAAGGGCAGGAGGCCAAGGCCAACCGTGACCAAACCTCACGTGACAATGCAATCGAAGAATAAGCGTGGGATGTCCTCCTCCGCCTCTCCACATAAAACACAGGATATGTCATCGTGAGGCGCCCATCTCGCCCTGTACTGTCTAGCGAGGCTCCTGTCGTGCTGCATAAGCCAAGCAAAAATCCTGACCTTAAGCGGCACCCGGGTACGCCAAATAAGAGTGAAATCTGCCGCGAGGGTGTCCGAAATCGATCTGGCCAGTAGAGACTCCGAACAGTAAAGGTCTTAGAGAGCCATACCCATTCGTCGGCCTGACAGGGATCTGACCGGAAAGGAGCAATCCGCTGATGAAGGGCCATGAGCTCCGGTATGCGCCTATTGGGGAGAGCTGATATGAAAAATGGGCGTCCAGGAACCGGTGCCAGCGCCACCGGCTTTCGACCATGCCGCTAGATGATTCTGAATGGGCCGCTAGCGCTAGTAGTCAGGGGAAAGATGCCGCCAAAGACCCCACTGGAGCCTGTCATGATGCCAAAAGGAGAAAACCTCACCGGAACCAAGAGAAGGGGCCATGAATGGACGAATCGTGGGAAGGAGAACGACAACACCTAGCCAAAATGCAGATGCCCCACGGGGGATAATAGCACGGGAATCCCAGGAGAGGTTCCGACCATAACACGTGAAGAAAACTGCCCGCCATAAGCTATCGTGGGGTCGCATGATCTGCCCAACCCACCGAGCCAAGAGGGCCCAGTTGATGTGTCTGAGGTCGCAGACGCCAAGGCCACCCAGGGAAGTGGGGCAGCAAATAGTCTGCCAAGATACAAGATGAGTAGCCCGTTGTTTTGGGACGCACCCCTGCCAAAAAATTTGCTTTGTAAAGAGTCAATCCGTGGCTGGACCTATCCAGGCATCCGAAGAACTGGCATATAGTATATCAGCAAGGTAGAGAGGACCGAATGAAGAAGAACAAGTCAGCCTCCTCGTGGAAGTAATCTCGAGCTCCAGCCCTACAGCCTGTGCTCCAGCCTCTCCATGACAGGGGTCCAACGCCGAGAGTCGGCAAGGTGCTAGTCGGGGTGTGGAACTCGGCCGTGCATGCGTCCGCCTCCTCCGAGACCATGATAGATGACTTGGCATGGTTGATCTAAAGTCCCGACGCAGCCCCAAATAAGTCCAGCATGATGGCCAATCGCCTAGCCTCCTGACTGAGAATGAAGCGTGGTGATGCAACTCTTCGTCCAAGCAATCCAGGCCATGGGGAATGCCATAAGAAAGACCGTGAAATAGTGTCATAGGCTTTGGAGAAGTCGACCTTCCACAAGAAGGCCGGACACGCAGTCCTCCAATGCACAGTGATCTCCGCGGCCATGTCATAGCTGTCAGTGATAAATCGATCGGCCACTGACCCGGATGGATGAGATATGGAAGAACCTCCCGAAATTGATTAGCCAATACCCGCGTCACCGACAAGTAGATGGCATTGGATAAGGCAATCGGCCTGTAATCCTCCACGTGCTTCGCTGTTGTGCGCTTTGGAAGCATGAACAACAAAAACCGGTTGAGGCGCTCAAAGCCTCGGATTTCTCCTGTGAACTCCTGAATGACTGCCATGACATCCCCCCGCACCACAAGCCAGAACTCCGTATAAAAGAACACTGAAAACCGTCGAGGCCCAGGGATGTGTCACCATTGAGGTCTCGAAGTGCCTGGGAGACCTCCGAAAGAGCCTGCAAAAAGAGAGAAGTATAATCGTCAGTAAGGCTGATAAAATTTCTCTTAGAAAATTTAATAATGAAGTAGATATCTTGAACTCCAAATTATACCCATTCCCATGTTGAATATCAAAGATTATTCTTTTACAGAATAATATTGTAGTTTCCAATTGAAGTCCAAAATTTACTTCCTTTTGAGAGTGAAGAGGGTGACCACAAAATTTAGTGGTCACTCATTTTTTGCTTCTATGGTAGGGGGTCGGTGGTGAAATTACAATATAATTTGGAATGAGGACATAAACAAACAATGAAACTTCACAAGTTTTCCTCTGTTCACAAATTAAGTAGTCATACATTCTTCTGATCCCAGATGACTCACGGATAAGCCTGCCCCTCTAGGTCTGTAAGTCAGCTCACTCATAACTCAGCTGCTGTATGTGCGTCAACCAACCAAACAACAGATAAACAAATGGGAGGTGCCCTTGTCAAAAGTCTGACTAAGATTACTGAAGAGAGACATGTTTTTTTTACGTGATATCCTGCTCATTTATCTTGGTTATTTCTGTAAATATTTTTTAAGGGTAAAACTGACTGAAATTTACTAGTCATCCATGTATACATCTGCAGATTTTAGAGTGTAGAACTTGATCCCTCTTTACTTTTAACATATGGTGTGCTTAGAAAGAACAAACTGGTGAAGCTGGACTGAATAACCTAATTTTTTGTTCTAAAATGAAATGTGTATATAAGATAAGACACATGCTTTCCGTTATAAGTCAAATCCTTTTTTCCCTAAAACAATTATGGGCTAAATTGTTCAATTGGTTGGAAAAACTTTTAGCTGATATGTCCACTAGGTGCACGTGATCATTGATTTTTAGCTCAGAAGGATTTGATTGAACTCCAAGAAGTTTTGACATGGGAGGTCACTACTGAGTGGTTTATATGGCTGAATACTTCAGTACTAGTTTCTTTGAGTTTTTTTTTGCGAATTTACGATTAACCTTGTATCTTATATTACATGTATAATGATTCCTAATAAAGTTTTGCCTTGTTCTTATAACATGATCTAATCTTCCAGGCCTCAAGTTACCATTGCTACTGCAATAATGTTTTGTCATCGTTTCTTTCTTCGCCAATCTCATGCCAAAAGTGATCGGAGGGTGAGTACTTTTATCAGAATCATGAGCATGTCCCATAATCTATAGTTCTAAATTACATATATGTCAAGGAGCTAATTCTTTTTGCCCTCGATATCTTTTCTTTAAATTATAATACAAGTGAATGTCATATTTTCACCAGTAGAAAATTTCAAAATTTCAGTAAATGGATTTAATATATGCTCCATTCCAGATATGAGGTAATTGCCTATCTATATTTATTATTTTAAAAATCATGCCTTGGAACATCTTCTTGTTATCAATATCTCAATTTTGGACAATTGGAATGATTTTTTGGTTTCATGTAATGCAGCAGGTTTCCTTCTTCTGTTATATCCTAGAAATAAAATGCCTATATCTCTGCAACCGATACTGGACTTTTATTGTCTGTTTGAGTCATCTTTTCAAAGAAAATTTCCCTCATACCATGCTGATAGAGGATGTTCTATTTAGAATTAATAGTACTTCAATGACATTTCTCATTGCAGGTGCAAGTTATATATAAATTTTTTTTAAGAGGAAGTTGTATATAATTTTTCCTTTCAGAATAAAAAGATGTGTATGCTCTTGGCTTGAGTCATCAACAAAGTCACTCTTATGTATTATTCTTATTAGTGTCATTGGTTTTGTAATGCACCTAAACTTTGTAGGTATTTTCATTTGTCTATGTTTGTATTTGTAGAAGTGTCTTCGTATTGATTTTTGTTTTAATCTATGCTGAGGTTCAATAACATGTTCCATTTGGACTTGCATGATCATGCGTCTGATTTTTTTTTCTATTGGAAGCTGCATGTACAATGTACTGTGGAAATTAACTAAGTCATCTTGTTAGTGACCACATGTACTTCGTCCAATGTATGAAAGTTGATGGAGAGAACTCCAAAATTCTGTCTGTCTCTATTGTTCTTTCTTCATTTCTCCAAGTTGCCATCATATCTTTTTTCTCTGTGGGATCCTTATCAACTGGTAGCTTTGTAATATTCTCAATTCTCATTTTTTAGTTTGTTTTATTGTCATTTTCTTTTATTTTTAGCACATATGTGCAATAGGACCATGGGCTTCTACTTTTGCCTTGTGTAAAATATTCTCTTTTAGTGGCTTGACTAGCAGTTTCAATCACTGAAATGTTTTTATTGGCATTTTGTTTATTTTAGCTCGTGTAATACTTTTTTCTTAGAAGAAAAAGGATGACTCCCATTTGGTTGTCATCCAGGTAAGCTCTTGTGTAATACTGTCATGAGTGTTATTATTGGCTTCCGTGTCAAATATTCATGGCCGTAGGTTCTTAACCAGGAATTGCTTATATTGGATGTTCCAACCGACAAGCACTGTGCCATCTCTGAAGATCCTAATTTTTTTTCTGTTGATTGTGAATGTATTTCAAAACAGATATGGATGGTTCTTCTAAAAAACTCCGCCTATGTTTTATAGCCGGTCCTAAGCCCGGATAAAGGAGGAGGGTTGTGTTAGGCCCCGACAGCCAGCGTAAAACTCTGTCGAATCTCATGAACATGGATCAACGAGGCGTCGTATGATCCATGTAGCCGACCCCACCTAGTGGGATAAGGCTTTGTCGTTGTTGTTGTTGTTGTTGGATCACCCTATGAACCAAGGCAGATATAGCTAGATCAGCATGACATTTTCCTTCTCTAACATAACAACACTTTAATCAACCACCTTGCTTTTGTGTCTTTTGTTCTCTTTTGATCGCCAACATAGTTTCCCATACCAGATTCTATACTAGTCAGCATGCATGAGACAGCTGTATCTGATAGGTATTGGCACAATATAAATGTGAAATTTGCCTTCTAAAAAGTGTGAATTTAAATCCTTAGCAAGTGTGTGATGTGATATATGTAGATATGATTTGGTGTATATGGTGTTTTGCAGACAATTGCAACTGTTTGCATGTTTCTAGCGGGTAAAGTCGAAGAAACACCTCGTCCTCTGAAGGATGTGATTTTGGTTTCTTATGAGATTATACATAAAAAGGATCCTGCTGCTATCCAGCGAATTAAACAAAAGGTGAGATGTCTGTTCTTCATTGCCGAATCATAATTTCATTTTCAATAACTTCACTTTGTAACTTGTCACTTTCTGTGATCTTTTGTTGGTGAATCATGACTACCTTGTACCGCTGATGTTAGTTTCACTGCGCTCATGTTAATTTTAAATCATTTAACTTATTAAGATAGATCTTTGAGTTTAGTTTGTCATTGAGAAAGTTACTCTAAGGCAAGTTGTGGCCTTGACCACTTGTCTTGCAATGTTTTCATTGGCAGACAACCACACTGCTAAGTTCTCTTTCATATACTTGGTTGACTAGGCAATAAAAATTCAGGGTCCTTTTGTTTTGGGATGAAATAAGTTATGAAGAAATGA
Source organism: Pontederia crassipes (assembly GCA_030549335.1). NCBI lineage: Eukaryota > Viridiplantae > Streptophyta > Magnoliopsida > Commelinales > Pontederiaceae > Pontederia > Pontederia crassipes. The sequence continues at coordinate 22,930,731 of CM060189.1, read as the reverse complement.
ATTTTAAGGATAACAATTCTATGATAAGTTATTTCTAGAGGTGGTCTACCGTGCGAGGCGCCCATCCCGGAACGCGGCCCGCAAGCAATTTCACTGGGCGCAGCCCGGGCATGACCGCCGGTCTGGTCGCTAGACTGTGCAAGGCTGCCCAGCAGAATGCTGGTACGCCCTGCCCCGGCCCGACTCGACGTAGCACCATCTCCACTCCTGCCAGCTTCTTCAGCAAGGAAGCCGTTGTTCTGCTGCTGGGCATATGCCACCTACGACGCGCACTCGGTGACAACCCCGGCAGTCGAGTCCGTGCCGGGCTGCCCAGCGGAACGCTGGGCACGATCCCGATGAGCATGGGCCGGGCCGGGCCCAATGTAGCACGACCCAAGGTAGTCAAAAACGCGCTTTGACTCGCACCCCGGCGAATCGTGCTCGATTCCACTTGGGATCGCGTCTCAGTGGGACGTGGTAGAAATGCGTGTCGGATTGTGAAATCGGTGGAATCGTGCCCCGTTTTTTTCTCCCGTTCGTTCACCCAAGTGAGGCGCCACGTCACCACGTGACTGCCTTTTTCCCCCCAATTCGCAGATGCCCTATTCCCTTTTTGCTGCTCCAACTTTCACCACCGTGATGCCACGCGATGCCGCTGCTCCAACTCCCACTCCCTCGCTGTCGGCGTTCACTTCTTTCGGCATCCCTGCTTGTGCTGCTACTCCCTTGCTCCCTGCTCGCGTTCGCTTTCTTCGGCTGCTGGTAGCTTGGTACTCTCCTTTGGTCCCTCGCTCCCTCTTTCTGTCTCTCTCTCTTTGTATGTGGCTGCTCATTGTGCCATCTCTCTCCTTTCTATGTGCGACCTCACTTCGCCTAAGGATGCCCTGCTCGTGTTGTTCATCCATACAGCCACCACTCACATCATTCGCCCGCTGACCTCCTGCAGCCGTCCGCCTCTGCCGGTACACCCTCCTGCTCTCTACATGTTTATGATTGCACCCCCTCCCTCCTTCCTCTTTCTCGATTTGTTTCCGAACCCTATTTTTTTTGTATGTGGGAACAACTGATTCCCTCGGTTCCTCTATTTGTTTGCAAACAGAGGAAGTGAGGAACCTCCCTCGGTCCCTCTTTCTTTGTATGTGCGAACAGTTGAAGTGTCGAACCTCCCTCGGTCCCTCCCTCGTGTTTGCGATTAGATGAACCGAGGGGGTGAACTTGGTTGATGGTTTGATAATTTCAATTATTAAATTCTACTTCTTTTTAAAAAAAATGCCATATATTATTTGGGTCTATGACAGTTAATATATAAAATATTTTTCGTGTAACGTGTATACGATTTTGTGTTTTGTCGGCTTCTCCGTGTCGTGTCCGTTTTACGTGTTTGACAACATTGGCACGACCTATGCTCCTGCCAGTCTCTGCAGTGTGGAAGCAGTCGTTCACCTCTGACACCCACTTGGTGACAACCACATCTCAGTCCGTACGGACTCTCTGGTGCCTCTGGTTGCCCTCTATGGGGGCGGCTCAGGCTCAGGATGGGGGCTCTGCTTCGCCTCTGCGTGTGTCCGGCAGATGGAGTTCTTGGAGGCTCTCAGCCGATCTCCTCCACCAGTTTGCCATCCTCGCAGTTGGTGGCATATACCCAGCAGCAGAATGACTGCTTCCTGGTGGGGAACGGTGACAACGCGGAGGCTACCTTCATCCTCGCATGCTGGCGGAAGGCCAACCACTCCCTCGCCTTCAGAACAATCACCATTAATGGAACAACAACAGCAGTAGCAGCATTCACAGCAGGTCGTTGGGGCGGTCGACAAGGGAGAAGTGCCGCAGCGGTGTGGAGGACCTAGGGTAAAAATCAAGGGAGAAACAGGTCGCCCGACCCGGCCCGGTCGGCCTGACCGCCGGGCTGGCTTGATGCCGTATCGGCACTGCACTGCTCGATTTTAAAATGGGTCACGCTGGCACGGTCCGAAAGTCTATATTTAGTTATTTCATGTCTTTGATTTTGTACAAGACTAAGGACAAGAATTTTTTTGATGTGATACGAGAGTTGTGCGAGGAAAATGATTTTTCTTTTTGCAAACTGCAAATTATTTTTCCTGGTAGTTTCCTCTAAATTCTCTTAATTAGGATCCATTTGTTTTATCATGCAATATTTAATATATAAGTGAAAAGATAGATGTGAAAGTGGAAGTGATGCAGTAAGGGAGAAAATCAGCAAGAATAATGGCAAATCAGGCTAGAAGATGAGAAGGATTGATAGAGGAACAATTAGAGTTTATGAGAAAACCGCAAAAATCAGTAATTTTGATAAAAGAGAGGTAATGACTACTGAAAACCCTATTGGCAGTCTTAAATACTAGGGTTACAAGAGGTTAAAACTAATAACCAATCTCAACTTTTAATTAGGACCGTTATAACTAATTAAAAGATCACATGCCTATCACATGTTGCGGCTACAAAAGGTGTCTTCTTGATTGTTCTATTGATAGAATTATTATAAGCAAATTGTGCTTGCGGAAGAATCACATCCCAACTTTTCACATGATTTTCAACTAGGCACTTTAATAGATTTCCCAAACTCCTATTAACAACTTGCCCATTTGTTTTGGGGTGACGTGCTAGAAAACTGCAATTTAGTGCCCATTTTTCTCCACAAAGTTCTCCAGAAGTATCTTACAAACTTGACATCTCCATGCAATCTCACAATCCCTTTGAAGAACAACTCAGCAATGTGTGAAGCATCCAAAGTCTTCGAACAAGTAATGAAATGCGCCATCTTTTGAGAATCGATCCACCACAACAAAAATTGAATCATATCCCTTTGTTTTTGGTAAACCCAAGACGAAGTTCATGCTTAAATGTATCCAGGGGGTCTCTGGAATTGGCAAAGGAGTATATAACCCTGTATTTTTTGAGTTGCCTTTACCAAGTTGACAAGTTGAACATCTTCTTACTATTTTATTCACATCTTAGAAACATTTTTGGCCAAAAATAACGATCTGCCACCATCGTCATCGTCTTATCTCTTCCAAAATGACCTCCTAGTCCATTCCCATGAAGTTCCCTCACAATTTGCTTCCGCAAAGAACCTTGAGAAAATGCAAAGTTGATTGCCCTTAAAAAGATATCCCTCGTGTAAGCGATAAGGCAATAATTCAGACCTTCTAGGCCCTTCCAGGTCAACAAATATTTTGTTGAAATATTGTTCAGTTTTGTATTGATTTTTTATCTCTTCAAAACCGGTTACTTGAGTATTCATCACCAGCAATAACGTGGATCGCCTACTAAGAGCATTTGCCACAACATTAGATTGCCCAGTTTTATATTTCACGAAAAAATTGAATTGATGAAGATAAACAACAAACTCTCGGTAAGCCAAATAATGCTCCCAATGTTGAATAGCTCTAACTAAGGCATAAAATTCCAAATCATAAGTAGAGTAACGCCTCTTTGCATCAGATAATTTTTCACTGAAAACTCCACGGGTTTACCCTCCTGGTTGAGAACTGCACCAATTCCAATATGAGATGCATCACATTTCACAACAAATAACTTCTCAAAATTAGGTAGAGCAAGAATAGGGGCTTTTGTCATTAGTTTTTTATGAGTTCAATGGCTTTTGTGCTGCATTTGACCGTCTAAAAGTATTTTGCTTCAAGCATTTTGTAATAGGACTCATAATAGAATTGAAATTCTTGATAAACCTCCTATAAAATGACGTCAAGCCATGAAAACTTTGAACATCCTTCATGTTTTGCAGAATAGGCCATTCCAAAATTGCACGAACCTTCCCTGGATATGGTTTAATACTTTTAGTTGAAACAAAAAAACCTAAAAACTCCACTTCGCGGGACATAAAAGAGCACTTTTCAAGTTGATAAAAGTTTCTCTCGCTGCAATACTTCCAGAACTTGTCGCAGATGCACTAAGTTCTCATTCATCTTTGCTATAAATTAGAATATCATTGAAATAAATGACAACAAATTTGTTTAGGAAATGTTTCAATACCTTAGTCATTACTCACATGAATGTACTTGGTGCATTAGAAAGGCCAAAAGGCATGACCAACCACTCAAATAACCCATCCGATGTTTTGAACGTTGTTTTCCATTGATCTCCATCTTGTAGTCTGATTTGATGATACCCACTTTTCAAATCAATTTTCGTGTACAACAGAGCCAGCTAGTTGATCAAGCATATCACTCAAACGGGGTATTGGAAATCAGTATTTGATAGTAATTTTATTAATGACACAACTATCCATGCAAATCCTCCACGAACCATCCTTCTTTGGTGCAAGCAAAGTTGGACAGGTTCATGGACTTTTGCTTTCATGTATCAGACCGTTAGATATCAACTTTTCAACTTGTCTTTGCACATCAGCACGTTGTTTAGGTGACATTCTATAGGCCGACAGATTTGGTAAAGAAGTTCCTCGAACCAAATCAATTGCATGTTGAATACTTCTCATTGGTGGCAAACCTTGCGGTAAATCCCTCAGATCCGAAAAATCTTTTAGAATTTGCTCAACTTCAGGTGGTTGGTGGGATATTCCTCCAAGCGGTTCGCCTCCAACTATCTTGTTTGCTAACACAAACAATCCCAACTTCTTGGCATACTAATTCAAACTTCTCGGCACACAAACAACCATTAATCTTACTATTTTTAGATGAAGCAACATCTTGTGTTTCCTCCTCCATTGGATGCAAGGTGTACTTTTTGTTACCCCTATGAAAAGAATGTGTTTGGTTTAGTGTGATGCTCTATGTCATGGTTATACAACTACGGTCTTTCCACAAGAGTATGCCCAACATCCATAGGCACAACATCACAAAAAGCTTCATCTCGTAGATTACCTCCCATAGTAAATTGCACCAAACATCGAGCAGTGACAAGAATTTCATTGCCTTACTTAAACCAATGAATTTTGTAAGGATGTCGATGTTTTTCAATAGTCAATCCCAACTTTTCTACTGCATTTTTGGAAATGACATTTTCCATGCCTTTTAGCCACAAAGAACACGTGTTCTGAAGATACCATGCCTTTTCCAATCTTCTTCTTTGTTGGCTCTGACTCTTCATATTCTTCCTCTTGCAGCACCATAATGCCACCTGAGCATCCCATTAAAGGTCTACGTGCGCCATATCGTCACTCCCATTTTTTAGCAAATAAAGCTTGTTGTCGAGCATCTTCATGAGTACACACACGAGCAATAGGCATTTAGTCTCTAATAGATTGTTTAAGCCCCGCAAGATAACGAGCAGCCACTTGCTCATTTGTTTCATTCAATCCGACATGAATTAATAAGTTCTAAAACTCTGAAGTATACTCTTCAACATTCATACCTCGTTGTTTCAACGAATGAAACTTTTCATATAAATCCATTATATAATCAGCGGGTAAGAATTGTTTTCGCAACTTCATCTTCACGTGCTCCCAATTGCCAATTTTTAATTTATCTTGACGTTCACATTGCTCTTCAACTCTCTCCCACCCTTGAAGTGTAATGCCCTTTTAACTTCAGCTTCACAAATAACACTTTTCTATTTTCTGTCATAGGTTTCCACTCAAAATAATTTTCCAAACTTGTTTCCAATCTAAATAATCTTCAGCATGCATCTTTCCATAGAAATCAGCAACTTCGATCTTACTTCCACCGCCGTTCAGATCTAGGGCATGAATCAATCTATCCTCCAGCTTCATGAATGGGATTATCAAAATACCCTTGATCAGTATCATCCTCCTAGTATGTCTGTGAGATCGTGGCCACCTTCTGGAATCTCCATATGGGCTGCCACACGTTCCAGTCGTTGCAAGACTTGAACACTTCGCTCTGCTTGCTGTCCTCGGCCTCTACCACGTCCAACCATGGTTCAAAAATAAAGAAAACCCTAATATTTTGTAGGATCTTTTGCTCTGATACTAATTTGATGCAGTAAGGAGAGAAAATCAGCAAGAATAATGAGAAATCAAGTTAGAAGATGAGAAGGATCGATAGAGGAACAATTAGGGTTTATGAGAAAATCATAAAAATCTGTAATTTTGATAAAGAGAGGTAATGACAGCTGAAAACCCTATTGGCAATCTTAAATACTAGGGTTACAAGAGGTTAAAGGTAATAACCAATCTCAACTCGTGATTAACCTATTTTTAATTAGGACCGTTATAACTAATTAAAAGGTCACATGCCTATCACATGATTACTAATAGACTAAAACACCAGTTTTAATTAAAATAACTGATTTAAAATAAAAGATCCTGCGTCAGGAAGTAAGATTAGTACCGATAGAACTGCAAGAAACTAAAACAGATTTAATAACTCGTTCATTCGGGAAGGTAAATACAAAATAAAATAATTTGTATGTTGTGAACCTAACTCCAATTGTAAGTTTTTTCTGAGATAGACACTTACTAAGTCGATGAGTTAACTTTTAGCAGGCTAAAAACATAGCTTGAGTCCATCAGTTATTTAGAACTCGAAGTGTTCATTTTTCTCAACAAAAAAAGAACAATGAAAGAGTACTTATGTACTCTACTATAATAAAGTAAAATGAAGGGTTTTTTTTTTTCAAACGAGAAAGGACGACAAGGGGTAGTTGTACAGGGTTTCATTAATTTTAAGCAATATTATAGAGAACTAGTGAGAACAAGTCTGGTAAAACCCAGCACCAAAATGTCCAAGAAAACAGAAATGACAACCCACACCATCAGCACATTTTCCACTTCCCAAAATTAGGGCTGAGCAAACTCGGGACCGGGTCCAGGTCTAAGCGGACCCGAATTATGCCGGGTCAAAATTTTTTCGAGCCGGTATCGGACCCGGACCCGGTTCCGGGTCAGACCCGACAATCCGTGAATGTGACCGGGTTTGCGACCGGGAATCGTCGAGAAACAGGGGATGGCGGACGCCATTCGGATGATCGGATCGCGTGCTTGACGCTCCACGATCCGGCGTATGTATCGGCTCCAGTGGCCAGATCCGGCGCCTGACTGCCTGATAGGCTCACCTGGGGGCCGATCCGGCTGCCAAGCGCCCGGATCGGCCGCCAATGGCCAGATCCAACGCTTGGCGGCCGGATTGGCTCACTGGCTATGGCGCCTGGCTGTCAGATCGGCTGCCAATGGCCAGATCCGGCGCCTGGTGGCCGATCCGGCCACCAGGTGCCGGATCGCGATGCTCATGGCGGCCAAGTATAGAAAGAGGGAGTCAGGAGAGGGGAGGTCGGCCGGAGTCGTCGCCGCTGCCGCCGTCACCGTGAGAGAGAGGGAGAGGGTGAGAGATGGGAGAGAGAAAGTGAGAGGGCGAATGTTATATACTAATAACCCGGGTCGGGTATTTGGATTGCAAACCCGGTCCTAACTCGAAACCCGCCGGGTTTTCTATTATTTGAACTCGGTCCCGGCCCGAATTAGATGCGGGCCGGGTTATTTTCCGGGTCGGTGCCGTCCGACCCAAAATGGCCCTCGCATTGTTCCTGATATTCTCATCGTAAGCATGCCCCCCATGACATAAATAAAGGGTTACATGTATGCTACTATAATAAAGTAAGCAATGAAAAATATGGACTAAATAGAGCATTGTGAGTTGTGACTATCCGTTATTTCTTTAATTATCTCACTATTTTCTTAACTAAATACAATTGGTATCATATTAATAATCCCCCTTAAATTTTACCTTGTCCTCTACTAGACAACAACAACAACAAAGCCTTATCCCACTAGGTGGGGTCGGCTACATGGATCATACGACTCGTTGATCCATGTTCATGAGATTCGACAGGATTTTATGCTGGCTGTCGGGGCCTAACACAACCCTCCTCCTTTATCCGGGCTTGGGACCGGCTATAAAACATAAGCGGAGTTTCGCTGTCCTCTACTAGACAGAAGAAATAAATTGTTTGATCAGTTAATGCGAGTTCAATGGTGATGTCTTCAAACTTATGAAACTCCCTTTCAGCGTGAAGATGTCGAGGATATTTGCACATAAAAATTTCTACTTCATCTTCTTTTTCCTAAAAAAACTTCATTTTATTTTTAGGAAATGAACTTTCTTCGCTGATGTGCATGAAAGTTGATTTGATGCAGTAAGAAAAGAAAACATCATGAGTAAAAAGAACTCAAGCTAGAAATTTGGAAGAATTGATAGAGGAATACTTAGGGTTATGAGAAAATCACAAAAAAATGTAATATTGATAGAAGATGATTGCTGAAAACTCTGTTTGCAGTCTTAAATACTAAGCTTGAAAGGATCCATAATCTCCACCTTTGATTAACCTACTTTTAATCATGACCCTTATAACTAATTAAAAGGTTACATGACGACTAATAGTCTTAAACACCAGCTTTAATTAAAAGTAACTAATCGTTGATCCATGTTCATAAGATTCGACAGGTTTTTATGCTGGCTGTCGGGGCCTAACACAACCCTCCTCCTTTATCCGGGCTTGGGACCGGCTATAAAATATAGGCGGAGTTTATTAAAAGTAACTAATATAAAGCAAAAAGCCTTTGCGTCATGATTTCTCAGCTATGTATGTTACTTTGTGTTTTTTATGTTACTACATGTACTCCCAAGGAACCTTTAGTTTGTATTGTCGTTGATAATGCTGAAAGTTGTTGAAAAATGGGATCAGAAGATGGACTATCTTAGGTGGATAGGTGCTTGATGGCCTTGATACTGATTATAGATACATATATATGAGTGAATAGATAAATAGGAAAGTGAAAATAATATAAATGTTTTCAGCGATAAAGATGCAAAAATTTTAAACAAAATACAACAACAACAACAAAGCCTTATCCCACTAGGTGGGGTCGGCTACATAGATCATTTTATAGTAACAACGAATAATTTATAGTTATAGAAAATAAACTTTCAAGATAAAATAGTCCGGAGTGGATCAAACTCCATACAGAATTGATAAACAACACTAAAAAAAGCTAAAAATATAGCTAGTACCCATCAGTGTATTTATAAATATAACAAAGTTGTAATATGCAAAGGTATCATATTAAAACCTGCCTGCTATATACAAATTGGTATCATATTGCTATGCTATTTCTGGTTTTTGAATTTGTACAATATTAAAGAATGTGTGCATTGATGGTGCACTAAAAGAAGAGGTGTAGGATGCACCCTCCTCACTGTCCTAGATAGGACAGACTCGGGTGGTTTTAGAGTCAGAGGTCCATCTCAACCTCTCTATGTTGTTGATGATCCTACAATGTCTTTGAGATATCGGGGTCTTGGTTTGTCATCACTTTTTCTTTTGGTTACAAAGGGAGGCTTAAGGACCTATTTTTTGCACAAAGAAAAGAAAAGTTGGAAAATAAGGGGCACATAACTCACACCAGTTAGAACGGAACTCGAGACTTGGCTTATAGTTGAAGACTCCACTGTTACCCCTTGTTCTTGTATTGCTATATAACCTTGTAGCCTGCCTTGAGCATCTTTGACAAAACTAGATCAGGGAAGTTGTGTTTACATGTTGAAGTCAGAAAATTAAGTATTGGGATATCATTCTTTGCCCTCCGTTAAACTAAATGCTACCAATGTCTACATATGATGGTAGCATGGTAAAACAATGCAATATTTGATTGCTGAAGCTGTCATAAGGAAGTAGGCTTCTTTGCATACTTTTCCTCCTGAGGCATGTCTGTTTTTATTTTTGTTTTTCTTGTCTAAATGTATGACATGTTTTCAACATGGATGTCTTTCATTGTTTCCTGATGTTATCTCGTGTGTTACTTTATGTAGGAAGTATATGAGCAACAGAAAGAACTGATTCTGATTGGCGAACGGTTGGTGCTCGTCACACTTGGTTTTGATCTAAATGTGTATCATCCATATAAACCTCTTGTGGAAGCAATAAAGAAATTTAAGGTTGCGCAAAATGCACTCGCGCAAGTTGCCTGGAATTTTGTCAATGATGGGTATGCAAAAGCTACGATTTACCTGTTCTCCAATTTTTAATTGTCAGTAATATCTATTTACTACACACTGGAAAGGGCTGTGCAGGCTTCGTACTTCTCTTTGCCTGCAATTTAAACCCCACCATATCGCAGCTGGTGCCATATTCCTTGCTGCCAAGTTTCTAAAAGTGAAGCTCCCATCAGATGGTGAAAAAGTTTGGTGGCAGGAATTTGATGTTACCCCCCGACAGTTGGAAGGTTTGACTGCTTTTCAATATCTTATATGTTTATTTTGTTTCTTTCCATCAAGTAATTTTGGCATCAAATTTTGGTTAATGCTACGGATGCTAATTGATGCTTGATTATATGCCAAGTTTTGGTTTCAAGTTTGACGCCTGGTTTTAACTCTAGATGAAATATGTGGATTTTTCTATTGTTTTGAGATGTAATTTTCTTCATTTTCATATAATCTACATTCCATCAGGAAGATACGGCAATAATTGTTTCTATTCCTGAAGATATTTTGTAGCTTCTATTTATTTTTGGGTCAGGCTTGTTGAAAGATTTCATGATATACATATCCTTGATCTTGCATGTGATCATGTTCAGCTACTATTGCCTCTCATGTGTTGTTTATCTAACAAGTATGTAACTCTCGTCCATTCATCTCAAAAAAAAAAGAAAGAAAATTCTGGTCCTTTCATTTTTTTTTTGAAACGTCCTTTCATTTGTTTCTGCAATTTGTTGTTTGATTTGTTTATTCTTCTTAAAGTTGCAAACATTAGCGATTCTTTTCTATATGATGCATTTTAACTTCCAATTTCCTTTCTTTCCAGAGGTTAGCAACCAAATGTTGGAACTTTATGAACAAAACCGAATGGGGCAACCCTCCCATGGAAATGAAACTGAAGGGAGCTGTGCCAGTGTTGTTAATAACCGCCCTACAAAAGCTTCAGCTGATAATGAGGATTCTGGTGTTCAAAACAGTCATTCTCAGGCATCAAAAGGTGCCACTAACGTCCCAACTTCATCCACTACCCCTGTGCGTGACCAGCTTCATCATGATAAACAAAATGGAGGCCATGGTACTCTCGAAAATGATGCTCATGGGTACACGAGACATGAGCCAAGAACTGGAGTCCCTGATAATAGAGCAGAAGCTTCAGCAAAGGACCGAAAATACCATGAATCAAGGAATAGTGCAGAAAACTCAGGGAGCAGGTCACACCAAGGTGTTGAACATCATCAAGGAAGCACAGTGGCTCCTGCAGATGGAAGTGCCGAAACAAGAGAAAAGAACTCTGTTCACAATGGAGGGTCTAAAGATTACTCACCAATGATGGATGCCATCAAGAAGATTGACAAAGACAAAGTGAAGGCGGCATTGGAGAAAAGAAGAAAATCACGAGGTGATATTGCTAAAAAGCTTGATCTGATGGATGATGATGACCTTATTGAGAGAGAGTTAGAACATGGCGTGGAATTGGCTGTCGAGGATGAGAAGAACAAGCAGGAGAGGACTCACACCTGGTCCAAATCTACCTACAGGCATGAATTGACAGATCGAGTACCTGAGAATGGACATCATGGTACTGGGAAAACAACGGAGCATGCAGAAGAAGGGGAATTATCACTGGATAGTCAGGAATTCCAGTCACCAGATCAGAGTGGCCGAAAAAGAAAAGCAGCTAGTCCAGCTAAGCATTTCAGCGGCAAAGATGAGTATGATCCTCCGCATTACCACTCGTCATCCTCAAAGCACCGAGATGGTTATGATGATTTACGTCCCATGGGAAGATTCGACAGTGTGGAGCGTGACCATAAAAGACAAAGGCAGGAAAATCAAGTGTGACGACTTAGCTTGCGGATAGTGGAATGAGAGTTATAAATGTAACCATAAGATCCGTGCATGAAATTGAACTTCCTTGGACATAATTCAACACGGTCTGCATCAGGTTGTTGTACGATTATGCTTGAATCATTTATGCTGATGTCCACAGGGCTGATAAATCAAAAAGTAGAATTTTGTTCTAACTCGATGAGTAAATTATGATCGTAAAGGCTGTGGATGTAAACACCTATATATTATTATTTTTTGTGGCAACATTTGTTCATCTGTTACAAAGACGACCGCCTCTTGTAACACGACATGGAAGTTACCGATTGTAAGGTGAATGAACCTCCAAAATATGCTATAATTGTTTCAGAGAAAATAGGGAAAGACTGCAAATTGCAGTGGTAAGATTTTCCTCCTTTTTTATTTTTATATAATGTTGGAAAATGTTGAAAGTTCATCATCATTCACGGCCTTTCGCACCTTTTTCTCGAAATTGGATGCTTATTTGAAGTGAAACAAGATCTTAACAAAGAATATCCTGTTTAGCTTTCCGATGATTTATTGAATCAGATGACTGCACGAATAATCCGAGGACAATAATATGACATTTTTAAATTATTTGGCTCCAATAATATTTAATACAAGTCCAGTCACATCTTTGGATGTGCTGTGATATTATGTTAATTAGCTGAACTTGTTATCTTATCTGTTTAGAAATTTAAGCTGTTAAAAAGATATAAATTATCATCATCTTTATATTTATGGGTTAGTTAATGTTAAAACTTAAAAACGTAATGACCCGGCCTGATCTTTCGGAATAGAGTGTTTACTGATCTCCACGGATTAGGGGTAAAACTGTTAAAGTAGTTGGGATCGAATTTTTATTCAAAAAGATAATCTGTTATTTTTTAATCAATTTTTTAAAAAAATTAAAAGCTATTTTAAAATCATTTTAGAAAAGTAAAAATCATTCTAGATTATTTTTTTCGGAGCTCTATGTTTATATAATCATAATTTTAAAATATATAATAAATTAAAATTAACATAAAATATTTAATTTATGTTAAATATAAAATTATATTATTAAAATTACTAAATTATAATTCTATAACGTGATAGAGAAATATGAAATTATATACAAAAAATTATTATAATATAGTAAAAAAATTTGATAAATTATAAATTAATTGTATAAATTAAAAAATCATAAATAAAACTTTACGCCCTAAACAAACTCTAAATTATTTTCAAACCCTTATTGTTTATTTTTTTCAGATTTAATTTTGTTAGAATCAAATAAATTTTTCGGGTTGATTGATTTTTTCTTGAACTTCTACCGTAGATTCTAAGTTTTTTATAAAATAATTAATATATATAAATTGAAATATATTTCTAAAAATTAATAAAGAATGAATATATATGAAATCATTCAAACATATTTAATTAAAAATAATATAAGGTATTATTTTGTTATATAACATTAAAAATCACATAAACAGCTTTTAAACAAAATAAAATCATAAAATTATTAGTAAAATTTATATAATCTAATACTATTTTCTAATATCTAGGCCATGGGCTAGAGCATGTATTTTCGCCTCAACCTCCGAGGCAACTTGGTTACATATGACAGTGGAATCATAATTCTCTATAAGTTCTCGATGAATGGTTGAATTGGTAAAGTAGTTCGGGATTTGTTTGGATGGAGTGAAACGTAACGATGAATAATTAAGAATTTCATGTGATAGGAAAAAGTAGATATGATGGATTAATTTTGGTGAATTTTTAATAAATAATAATAATTATATATATAAAGTATAGTTTTGTTAAATAATAAAAATAAAAGTACAAATTAATTTTTTATGGATTTTTTTTATTTAAATATAAAAATAAATTTTAAATAATCATATTTATTAAAAATCTTAAATTTTTTAATAAAATAATAAGTAATCAATAATAGTAAATTAACCATTTATTATAAATATTTTATATTTATTAAATAATTTATTTTATAAGAGAAATATGTGAGAGAAAAGGAAATGAAAAAGTAAAAAAACGAATCTTAAAAAAGAAAAGCCTCACGTGAGAAAAAGAAAGAGAATTATAGCTATTTACAAAAAAGATAACTCTGATTTCAAACCAATTAATACGGTCTAATTTCGTTTCGAAAACGAGGCCGCGATTCCAATTTAATTCCAACCAATGACGTCCAAAAGATTTTTTCGATCCCGCCTCAGAGAAATTTTTCTCACCCTTAAGGTGAAGAAAATCTACTGTGAAGTTGTAAAAAATAAATAACAAAAACGGTTTTAATGTTTAAACTGCGCTCAATATCTAACAGGGGATAAGGATGCTGCAGGTCAAAAAACTCTCCATATATGTGGGGTATTCTTGGATTTTGACCGGATGGTCAAAAAAATAGCGCGGTTCAAACTTATATTTAGGGGAGCAGCAGTCGGTTCACTTATGTTGGACCCCTTGGTTCACTGGTGTGGGTTCAATATCACGACCTCCCTCTCTTTTCATCTTCTCAACCTCTCTCTCCTCATCTTCTCTCCGAAATTAGGGCAAGCTGCATTTCGCTCTGCCAGGATCATAGCCGCTGCATTTCCTCGTCGTCGTGTGCATCCTCCGTCGGGACATCACCTGTTTGCGCTCTGATTTCAGTCGCTGCATTTTCGGGAGGCTACATTTCTGAGAGTAAGTTCTTGCCTCTCCTCTTTGCCACATGATTTGATTCATGGCATTTCCCTGCTGCTACTGTGAGCATTTTTTCGTCGTCGTGTGCATCCTCCGCCGCGACATCACCCGTTTGCGCTCTGATTTCAGTCGCTGTATTTTCGGGAGGCTACATTTCTGAGAGTAAGTTTCTGCCTCTCCTCTTTGCCTCGTGATTTGATCCATGTCATTTCCCTACTGCTGCTGTGAGCATCTTGAGTTCTCTGCCAGGATCGTAGCCGCTGCATTTTCCCGTCGTCGTGTGCATCCTCCGCTGCATTTCCTTGCTGTCAGACATTTCAGCTGAGCGCCTTGAGTTGCTGCCTCTCTCGCTCTCTCTGCCAGGACCTCAGCCGCTGCGTTTCCCTGTCGCTGTGTACAACCTCCGTCGCGACCCTTTCCTATTTGAGCTCTGATTTCAGGCGCTGCAACTTTAGGAGACTACATTTCTTTTGTGTAAGGTAGTTTTCAGATTAACAAATTAGTGAGAGTTTTCATATTAACATGTAGTTTGTGGACTAACATATTAAACATATTTTCTATAGGTTGCAATAACTGATTCTCATATCTGTACTTATAAACTCTTGTCCATTACAGACTGATTTCTAGAACAATACTTATACTTTTCAACTATATGTCATCTTCAACTTGTTTTTCGTATCCGTCATATGGCTTCGATACTCCATTTTGTGCATGCGGAGATAAGGCGAACTTAATGATGTCATGGACAACCAATAATCCAGTACGACGCTTCTGGCGATGTCCTCATTTCCGGATACTAAAACAAATGATTTCTCCATTCAAATTAATCCATTGTAATTATATTTCTAAAGATTAGTGTTTACACCAATGAACCAAGGGGTCCAACATAAATGAACCGACTGATGCTCCCCTAAATATAAGTTTGAACCACGCTATTTTTTTAATCATCCGATCAAAATCCAAGAATACCTCACATATATGAAGAGTTTTTTGACCCACAGAATCCTTATCCCCTATCTAATAACTTGGGCCCAAGGCGGAGGTAACGAACGCATTCCACGCGGGGATAAAAAAATGCTAATGATAGAATTATTTGGCTTAAAAGAAAAATAAAGGTCCAACCGAGATTTGAACTCGGGTTACTGGATTCAGAGTCCAATGTCCTGACCACTAGACCATGGGACCGATTATGGGATGGTTTAACTTTAATAATACTAAACATGACACATTTCCATCTCTTGGTGATCGACAAGTTGAAAGCCTACTCGTGTTAAGGACGAGTCTCTTGGAACTGTGTTAATTTGTGAAAGCATCTAATCTCTATTTTTATTTTGGGGTTCCATGATATGATCTCATGTCTCCACTCCATGATGTGAGAGACAGAGAGAGAGACAGAGAGAGAGACTACATTCGCTATTATCATAGCTCAATGCAATGCCATTAAGAAAGGTGGAAGAGGAGAGGGTTCGCCTGGAGCAACAAGAGGGTTGGCAATCGAAATTAGTGTAATAATCATATAAAATCCTAACAGGATTGATCACCGATGAGGTAGGATTAGAAACGACACGAGAAGGAAATAATAAAAGGGAAAAAAGAAAGAATAAAGAAGGGGTTAATCGAAGTGGATTTGGATTGATTTGAGTGAGAGGGAAAGAAATTAGCAGAGAAGGGAGTAATGTGGAAAAGGATTGATTGGAAAGAGAAGAAAGAACGTGGAGGGAAAAAAAACGTCAAGAAATTAAATTATGGGATACGAAACTGAAAACGTATATTTTAGAAAAAAAATCATATGATTGCTTTACAGTTAATATATTTGGTGCTCTTATTTAATTACCTTTTCATTATTACGTATATTTTAAAAAAACAATATTATTATTTAATAAAGATAATGAAGGTGAAGAGGCAGCATAGCGATTAAATATTTTTTTGTTAGGTTAATGACAAAAAAAATAGAGGTTAAATTTTGTGATAAAAATATTGAAAGACTTCTTTCTATTAACTTTCATTTTTTTTCATATTATTCTTATGAAATTCTCTTAGTCGTCCACCCCACCTCAAAGAGGTGGACACTCCTCTTTAGATAAGACACCGTCTGATCTCGCGATTGAAAACGCGATTCACTCCAATTTCACATGTGACTAGTGTGGAAGGAAAAAATCGTCGGTTCATTCGTGGGAGGTCTAGCGCGTTTGGGAATGATGAGGTCGGCATAGGCCGGCCAGGAAGGTCGCTTGGGAGGCGAGGTTTGAGAAGAGTGGTACAACAACGTTGCTGCGGGCAGATCCGGTAGGTTGCACCGGGGTCTGACCAATGGTGATGT
The DNA here is from genome assembly GCA_030549335.1 of Pontederia crassipes. Classification (NCBI taxonomy): domain Eukaryota; kingdom Viridiplantae; phylum Streptophyta; class Magnoliopsida; order Commelinales; family Pontederiaceae; genus Pontederia; species Pontederia crassipes. The sequence goes on along the minus strand of CM060189.1, from coordinate 22,913,976 downwards.
GAGTTTGGTGGTGAGGTGGGTTGTGGCGATGTTAAGGGCAATGAGCAAGGTCGACGCTGACTGCAAGGGGGTCGAGGTCGCAGGTGAGGGCTAGGGCTGTGACAAATAGGAGGTCGAGAGCCGCGAGTAAGGGCGTCAACAACGACGAGGTCAAAGGAAGCAATGACGGCGGGGGACGTCGAGGTCGAGACTGTGTTGTACAATTGATATACAAAAAAAAGTTAATTTGATAACCAAAAATTTCATTATCCTTACATGATCATGCATGCAATGCGCTATCTAAGTTTTACGATAAAATAAGTATACATATTTATGAATCCAGGAAATATTTTAATACAGTATATTGGTCGTGGGATTTTTTCTTTGAGCAAGGTAAGTAATAATACACAATGACAAACAGTGGCACTTATTACATATATCAAGCAAAAGAGAAAATAATGAAATAAAAAACTGATCCCGATTTTGAAAATTCTACACCTCAATTGCAAGTCAACCAACAATTATTGAGACGTCCTACTGGCATTCCCTGCTGGCAGTAGCGCATCTTTGAAACTGCGGTCTTAGCCGGCTGCCGAACCGGACCAGGCCGGTCGTAGGAGTCAGCGACCGGTCCAGTTTTCCAGTCCAATCCAACGGGCGCATCCACCCCCGATCGCTTGTGGGTCCCGGGCCCGTTCGATAGTTCCGTGTTCTCGCGTCCAACGTCGAACACCGTCCTGCCCCCATGAGGTGCTGCCACGTTTCAGTGGGTCCCGCGCCCTTTCAAAAATTTCCCTTGTCCACGTCAGCGCGCACCACGACTTGGTTCTCCTCCCCTTCCCCACCTCGCTTCCTCCCTCCGACCGCTGCTCATTCTTTTGTTCCCATTCGCCTTCGACTCATCGGTGTCGTCGTCTCTCCTCCTCCACCCTCCACCTCCTCCTCCTGATTCGGTTCCGAAACCCTAGCGTTTGATCGATCTCTCTCCTACACGCCGAGTTTGAGTTCCGAGCTAAGCTAATGGCAGATGGATCTCGCACCGGTGGAGCTCGAGGGTGGTGATGGCCGGAACGATCTGACATCTTGCGGTTTATTTTGAATAATTTTTCGGGGGAAGCTTAGCTTCTGGGTTTAGCGCAACGGTTTCCGGATATGTCGGTGGCGGAGCTGAAGCAGAAGCATGTGGCGGCGACGGCAGCCGTGAATGATTTGAGGGAGCGGCTGAGGCAGAAGAGGCTTCAGCTTCTCGATACGGATGGTGAGATTTGTGTCATTACTTTTGGGGTTTTAGTTCCCTTGTAGCTGGAGTTGTTTTCGTTCGGCTTTTGTGCTCTGTGTTCTAATTTTGTTCGGTGTAGTGGCCGGGTACGCTAAGAGCCATGGGAGGACTGCGATCAAATTCGGCTCTACGGATCTGGTTTGCTGCAGGACGTTGCAGGGCCATACTGGCAAGGTATAATGATGCTTTTGGTTTCACTCACATAGATGCGGTATCTTTGGACAGCTTCTTATTGCTTTTGTTTACCTAATTTAACCGATCGCTCACAATCAGTCAAAGTTACATTTTTGGTACCTTGGTATTGAATGGCTTGTTCATGTAGTTATGAAAAAGGTGCACCATGGTTGTTACATTTATCAACCGAGAAAATGGGACTTTCGACTTAATAGAATAAAGTGGAAATGGCCAGAGAAACATTGTTGTAAAGTTATTTTCGCTGCTGCTCGGTTTCTTATTTTATTTTGAGAGAATTTCTGTGCAACAAACTAAAAAACACAAACCAAACAGTGTTGATTGAAATATCTGGTAGAACAAACAATTTTATGATGTTTTGATGAATCCTGCCATGAATTCACTAGTTAAGACACTTTCCGTAGGATTCCAGTATTTTCTTAATCACTTTATGTATGGAGATCAAACCGTTATAACGATCCCAATCGAAGGGTCTGCATTCAAACCAAAAGTCACAGGATCCATCTCCTTATCGTTGGAAATTAAAGTTTAAACTGCTATAGAAGTGCAAAGAAAGTGTTCCCTCAAATGATAAAATCAGAGTCGATAGAAAGGATTCTCAGTAGAGAGGTTTGAGTATAAAAAGTGGCTCAATCATTGTCTTGAAACTTAAGGTTCCGTTTTGAAATGTTCAGAAATGCTTATATATTGAGGAGGATCCATGCCAAAAAGTGATGCAAGAAGAATTTGAAATAGTAGAAACACAAAGTGAAAAGTAGCTAAAATGTCAGCACGCGCTAAATGATGAGCACACAGAAAAAATTAGACCTATGACACTTTTGGGCATGAATTTATTGAGGGCATATAAAGCCAAAAAAGAAACTCCCAATTCTGTTTTGGATGGTTTAGTCCATACCTGACAAGAACATTGTAAAGTTGTAGTCAAAATATTGATTCTCAGCTGGTTTCTGGGCAAGCCCATACCTGACAAGAACATTGTAAAGTTGTAGTCAAAATATTGCTTCTCAGCTGGTTTCTGGGCATACTTATAATTTTCGGTTGTAGCCTTCCTGTTTCATAGGCTAACAAAAAGATTATTGTCATTTTATTTATTAATGGTGAAACCCAAAACAGGAAATGATTTGTGCATCCATTCAGTGACTGAACCCAAGCAGGAACATGATTTTGAGAACATGTGATTTCTTCTTTTCTTGGCTCAAACTAACATGAAACTGAAGGATCTTTTTGTTCATCCTTTCTTCTTGTTTGATGGATTATAGTTAATCTTTCTTTGACTTCTGTTTATCGGCTTGGTTGACCAAGTAGATGAAATGAGACATTTTACGAGTAAATAGAAAAAAGTCAAATCTTTTCCTATTTCTGGATGTGGTTTCTTGCTATCATTTCCTTTCGTTTGGCTCATTATCTATTGTTGGGCTTTGACCTTACAAAATTTTGTATGACTTAACATCAGAATTGCTAACCCCTGAAAAGAATCAAAATTTCTCATCCCTATAAAGAATTACAATGACCGAATAATAATAGAAACCCACAGTTTATCTGACTAATTGTCCTATCTTAATTTTACAAGTTATCAAGTTGAAATTCGAAGCATCTAATGATTAAACAGTATGCAAGATAAAAATAATGACAAAACTCCTTCAAATTAATCGTCAAAATGGATAAAATGGTCAAATAATAATAATATGGTTAGTTTATAAGGAAATGAAGTAAATGATATCATGAGAAGGTTGTTTCATAATGATGATAATACTACATGCTGCTTTCATGAAGAGAGTACCTCGACGTAGAGCTTCAAAGCTGGGAAGATCTTTGACCCTGCATAGCTCCATATCTTTAGAAGCCTTGTCCATTATTCTCCTTTCATAGCACAGAGAAGTCAAAAAGTAAATTTTAGTTTACAATACTTTTATTTTTCATCATTATGTTATGTTATTTCATTTGATTCGAAATCAATAAATTTTACTCTCGAAAAAATTTGTCAGGTATATTCACTGGATTGGACATCTGAAAGGAATCGAATAGTTAGTGCATCTCAGGATGGGAGGCTAATAGTTTGGAATGCCTTAACAAGTCAGAAAACTCATGCTATAAAGCTGCAATGTGCATGGGTGATGACATGTGCTTTCGCCCCGAATGGCCTATCTGTTGCATGTGGTGGCCTTGATAGTGCATGCTCCATTTTCAACTTGAATTCTCAAGTTGATAGAGATGAGAACACACCAGTGTCAAGGATACTAACGGGCCATAAGGGCTATGTTTCATGTTGTCAATATGTTCCAGATCAGGAAACACGTCTGATTACAAGCTCAGGTGATCAGACGTGTGTCCTGTGGGATGTTACTACTGGTCAAAGAAACTCTGTATTTGGTGGTGAATTTCCATCAGGACACACAGCAGATGTCTTGAGGTAATTCCACTCAACCATTTGAGCATTAAAAAAAACTGCATTTCTTAGACTACACTTGGGATGATCATAGACTAAAGTTGTGAAATTTCTTATGCTTCCCATTTAAGATATTATTTCATGTTAGATGTCCCTTTTAAGTATTAACTATTAAGCTTCATGCCTTTTGGGAAACTTGTAACAATTTTGGCTTTCTATTTGATTATGTTTTGTTCTTTGATGCCACAAGTCGTGTTTATCCCTTCTCAAAAAAAAAAAAAGTCATGTTTATCTTGGCCGTTGTTTATCTAATGGATTTCTCTGTTCTAAATGATGGACTCTGGAGAATAATATGAAACATCTAGTATTGTAGCGTTAAAATTTATCAAAACAATGTTGCAGTCAATAAAGTTTGAACTCCATATTGTTAACAACAACAACAAAGCCTTATCCCATTAGGTGGGGTCGGCAAACTCCATATTGTTAACATTCGAAGTAATTTTATATAGTTTCCTATCAATGTACATGTAACATACTGAAAGTCGCGGGTAAGATACATATATTTTTAGTCTAGTTCCTACATGTTTACTTTATGTATTTATTTTTTTATTTTCTTACAAAAGCAAACCCCCGTCTTCTTTTTTCCAGTGTCTCAATAAATAGTACAAATTCAACCATGTTTGTCTCTGGTTCTTGTGATGCAACTGCCCGATTATGGGATACTCGAATTGCTAGTCGAGCAGTTCGGACCTATCATGGACATCAGGGAGATGTTAATACTGTTAAATTCTTCCCTGATGGGCAGAGATTTGGAACTGGCTCTGATGATGGTACATGCAGATTATATGACATGAGAACAGGGCACCAACTTCAGGTATACAGCCCACCGCGTGATGGCAATGACAATGATGTCCCTATCGTCACATCGATTGCCTTCTCTATTTCGGGAAGGCTTCTCTTTGCTGGATACTCAAATGGTGATTGTTATGTGTGGGATACACTAATGGCTGAGGTATGCTTTCCTTATATGTGACTTGGAATGACATTGTGCAAAGGTTAAATGTGATGTATCAGTTCATTTAAAGTAACATACCAGGTAGAGCATATTAATCTGATGGTATTCGCCTGGTTTTGCAATTTAAACTTCAAAATACTATACTGCAGAATCATCTGAAAGTCCTTTTTTACTTCCATGATCACTTCTATTTGATGATTGATGAGATCACAGCTTCATCTATGTGAAATATGTTTACCATTGCAAAAGCCAGCCTACTTATTTTCTTTCATCCCAAGGAAACTATCTTTGTTGATATGTTAACTATGTCTATGTCACATGAGACAAGACTTGAAATAGGTTGTTTTATTTCAGAGTTGGCTGTAGTTTATTATATTCAGCAAGCCTACTCTCGGTTATAAGAACACTTTATTTCTGACCATAAATGAAAATGTGGGAATGATATGCAAATTTGTCGCTGATGTTGACCAAATAATTCCTCCATGTTCTCTCAAAAAAGAAATAATTCCTCCATGTTACTTGGTCCTTGTTGCTCAAAGTTCCCTGATTTCAGATTAGCGCACGAGTTTCACTTTTTGTAATGATGATACACACTGTATACCACTTGGAAAGTCCTTTTTTACACCCCTATGTTAAATGGAGTACTCCTACGGCCCACTCAAAAAAGGGTGTTCCTTTGGGTTTATGGTATTAAAAGACAAACAGTTTTTACCCTAAAAAGAAAAGACTAATAGTTTTCTTTTTTCACTTGTTCAGGCCGTTCTGAACTTAGGGACGCTCCAGAATTCTCATGAAGGCCGCATAAGCTGTTTGGGGTTGTCAGCTGATGGCAGTGCTTTATGCACAGGAAGCTGGGACAAGAACTTGAAGGTACGATAACAGTAAGATGTTCAAGTTTTATAGAAAATGGTTTCCGGTTTTATAATCATCTAATGCACGTTGTCTCTTCTCCATAGTTTGCGTTCACCTGAAATTTAATTAGTTATTCCAGTTGCGTGGCAATTCGTTTACTTGTGACGTGGCTAGTTTGGATGCCACGTCATATTTCAGTATAATAATCTAATGAGTAAACTATCAATATGGCAGATTTGGGCCTTTGGAGGACACAGGAAGGTGATATGAACCTGTAAGCATTGATGGTTATCGATGTTATTATTCCTGAGCTGAACTTGCATAACTGGGGATGACTATTACACGAAGCTATGCTGAAAATGATGAAAGCTCAAGGCATTTGAACATATAAGCAGTTAACGTCCGTCATTATTGGACATTGTGTTCAATTGTGTGTGCCATTTGTACCATTTTAGTTTCCCTTTTCTTCTTCATCTTCACATTTACTGGAAATGTTGGCAGTATCGGGAAGGAGATTTTTGCATCTACTTAATGACTGGTATCAAATCCGTTGATATTGAAGCTTTATTATCTGCTACTTGCTAAAAAAGTTATAACAATGCCTGGCTACCAGTTGGCACCGCTAAACAATCAGTGTATTTATTTTCTTGAGTCTTATGACATAATACAAGCAAATATACAGTAAACGATGGATATAAACTTTTGTGACTAATTTTAGGTTTCCCTTTTTATGATGTCAAGTTCTTTTTAACTTTGATATGTGGAGGCTAATTAGTAGGGACAGACTATGGTCTACCTTTTTATTTTATTTAAAAGAATAAGAAACAAAAGCATTTGTGGTAAGGAATTATGAATGAATAAGAATTGTTTTCAAACCGCGGGTTGAGGGATGATGGTGTGTTAGCAGCTGTAGCTCCAATCTTGAGCTTGAGTCTGGCGCTTTCTTGGAAGCAAGGAGAATTAGCGCAGGCTTGCTTGTGGGCCATGGATTTAAGCTCATGTACAAGATGAAAATGTATAAAATATTGATGCATAAAAAAATATAATATATTAGTCAAATATTAATACTACTTGTCTACTTGATAAACATGTCAATAAAAAAAACCTAAAAATTGCTATTGAGCAATTAACTACTATTATACATGACCGAGCAATTATGACTATTTGATGCTGTGTTTGTTTCCTTTTTGTCACATGAGTAATCTAGGACACACAAACATTCTTTGGATTGAGGGGTATGAAGGGGTGGGGTTAGGGGTGTTCACCGGGTCGGGTCGACCGGTGAACCCGATGATCCGACCCAGTTTGGGTCGGGTCGGGTTAGTGGTCGGGTACGAGTTGAAAATTTCCAACTCGAGTCGACCCGATGACCCGATTTTTTATTTTAAATTTTTTTTCTATTTTTTTATTTAAATATAGGCTTATATTTACTTTAAAAATTTATAAAAAATAAAATAAAATGTTTTAAATGCATAAATAATATTTTAATAGTTATAAAACTTATTTTGTGCTTTAAAATAAATATTTAATAATATTTTAAAAATATAAAATTAGTAAGAAAAAATTAAAAAAAAGGAAAATTGGGTGGTCGGGTAACCCGACCACCCGACCCGACCCAAACCGGGTCGGGTTGGGTCGGATTGCGCCCCCATGGGCAGCTTGACCCGACCCGACCCGACCAGATTTGGTCGGGTCGGGTCGGGTTTGTTCACGGGTCAGGTCAAACCCGACCCGTGAACACCCCTAAATGGGGTGGAATATGGGGGAATGAAATTAATTACACTATGTTTAGTTACATTCACCACATTTTTCATTCCATCAAATTTGTGAAATTAGGAGGAATAGATTATTTTAGACCAAATTAATCTCTTTCCCTTTTTTTATTACCAAATTAAACCATCTCTCTCACACACACACAAACACAAACAAACACATATATATTATCTTTTTTCTAATATGAATACATATTTATCTATAATTTTTTATTAAATAAAACTTTTTAGTAAATATAAAATTTAATTCAAAATAAACATAAATATACTATTTAAAAATAATTTAACATTAATATAATATATTCAATCGGGTTAGGACGTAAAACTCGGATTCGGTCCCGACCCGACCCGGCCGAGTGTCAAAGAAATGAGACTCCGTCCTGACTCAATTATCTATCAGGTCGGAAAAAATTTGAAAAATCCGAACTGGTGCGGACGAGGGCGACCAGGTTGTCCCGATTCATGCTCACCCCTAATTAACGATTATAAATACTTTCAATATATAATGAAGGATAAAACTAACTTTTATATAAATAAAATCTTTATTACTCCACCCCATATCTTATATAATTTATTATTCAAATATGGACTTTCTAATGACACACAACGCAACGCCACCTCATGACTCATCACACCACTCCATCCCATCCCTCCAATACTTATTTGCCAAACAAACCCTCAGGTTGAGCATGATTTGGACTGACTAAGAAAATAGAATTTGTTGTTGGCACGTCGGTGTTTGGTAGGAGAATAATGGTGAGAACAATGATTTACTTTGATAGCAATCAAACATTATAAAAAATAGGATTTTTTTAATTTTCCTTTATATTATTTATCAGTAGAGTGAGAAAAGGAAAAAAATAAGTTGATTAACACAAGAATAATTTGTTTTCACTCACTATATTTCTAAAGTAGAAATATTAGATTCTTTCATGAAAGAGAGATTGTGATTGAATATAAAAAAATAGATTTAAACTGTGTCGGAAATGGATTTAAATCGTACCCACCGGATTTTGTCCCAACCCTAATTAGTTTATTGATAATAATAGCCCTTTATTAAAAGTGATAATCTCAAAAGAATATAAGCTATTGGTTGCACTTCTAGTTAAATAATATTTAACTATATCTTTCTAAATTCTCATCATCATTATATATTTTAACGAAATAAATTTCGGCGAATAAAGTATTCCAACTTTTTTTACCCATCAAGATTGGGACACCAAAATGTGTCCGATCAAATCTGCTCTTTGTTCAATGATGTGATGTTTAGCGAAATTCAAATTGAAAATGAAAATCAAATGTCACATCACATAATTTTTCATTTTTCCATTCCACCTATTTTATGGAAGTAGTGATCATCGGTATTTTTAAAATTCTTTATTTACGTAACTTTTTTATTTTTTTCAAATATTATTTTATCTCTCTTCATTTTTTATATAAAAAAATTATTTATCAAATAAAATATATTTATTATAAAAATAATTAATTTAATCTTATTTATTAATTATCATCTTTTACAAAAAAAATATTTTGTGAAACTTAATTTATCAGCAATACTCAGTTGCTATTGGACTTGGCTAGTAAGTCAAGAGGAAATCAATCTTAACTAAGTCATGTAGACATTATTGATTATATTTAGATAATATATTATTTTTAAAAATTAACACATTATTTAAATTTATTGTCAATATTTATTACTTAATAAAATTATATTACATATATAATTTTTTATTTTATTTAAAATATTGACCAAAATTAATCTTGCATTTGCCAAGACTACTTGGAGTCGGATTTCACCGAAACCGTGCAGCATTTTAGGGGACCTTTTTAGTGCCCTCCCAAAATTTAAATGATGAAGCTCCTCAAAATCAGATGCCAATAACGGCAACATCATTATGGTTAGAGCGCTGAGGCCTGTTGGCGGGAACTCTTCCCGCCAGAATGCTTTCGCCTTCCTTCGCCGCCATAAATCACCGGCCGGAGCGTGGTCAAGCGTGTTGTAGTATGCGCGTCCACTTTCCCCCTCGCTTCCGAACGTCTCCAAGATTCTTTCGCCCTCTCCTTCCCCTTCTCCGGAGGCGGGTCCGTATGGCTTCTTGCGGCGTAGCGAACGGCGGTGGCCTCGTACCCGAGGGGCACCACCAGCCCCCTCTCCTTCGCGTCAAGAAGCTTTCCTCCAATGCCGTCTTGCCTTCGAGAGCTTCCGTACTCGCCGCTGGTTACGACCTGTCGAGGTGCGCTCTACTCGGACGCGACAGTCGTAGCTTTCTTTCTCTTTCTGAGCAGTCGTAGCTTTCTTTCTCCAAGATCCCCCCTGCCTTTTGTTCTTTTTTTTTACCTTTTACGAATCTTTTCATGGGCCTTTTTCGTCTCAGCGCTGCAGCCGCCACGGTGCCGGCTCGAGGGAAGGCCCTAGTCCCGACCGATCTCAGCATCGCGGTTCCCGAGGGCACCTACGGTCGAATAGGTAAGTTTTCTCCGCTGGATGCTCGATAGAATGCCGAGCAGAAGCTATCCCTTCGTAGAGGAGCCTTTAGTTTCTACTTATCCTTCCGCTTTTCTTTTCGCGATGCAGCGCCACGATCAGGGCCGGCGTGGAAGCACTCGATCGGCGTGGGCGCTGGCGTGATCGATGCCGACTACCGTGGCCCGGTCGGCGTCGTGCTGTTCAACCACTCGGATGTGGACTTCGAGGTGAAGGCGGGGGACCGAATTGCGCAGCTGATACTAGAGAGGATCATGACGCCGGAGGTCGCCGAGGTCGCCGATCTGGAGGAGACGGCGAGGGGCGAGGGAGGATTTGGGTCCACTGGGGTTTAGGGTTCATTGGTGTTGATTCGACTAGTTTAACTTTGGTGTTTCTTCTTTTGTCTCCCTTTGTGTCATTTAGTTGTCAGTTCCTTTCATGTGAAATAGGAGGGAAAAAAAGAAAGGTTTGTGTCACATTTAATTATCATCTATCCTTTCATGTGAAAATTACACTTGCATATAAAAATATGAGAAACATACTAATACAATCTCGGTAATTGTAGGTTTAATGTGTACATGGAATCTTAAAATATTTGTATAGAAAAAACAAAAGAAAGGCTTCCCATTGCTAAATAAAATTACACTGACATGGAGAATTTAGTAGCTTGCAATTGTAATTTTCAATTTTGAAAGGAAATGAATATGTTTCTCATTTCAACTTATATGATAATACATAAGTTTTTTTGGAATTAAACTAACATAATCCATGAATCTGATATTTGTAGAACCTCTTAATGGTACTTATTCATCGAATATCAAATTCCATATGTAGTGAATCTTATGATATATGTAGTGAATCTTTTATGTAGCCGTAATTTTCATTTGTAGATGGATACTAAAAAATGAGAACTCTTAGGATTCTAGAAGATAAAAAAAACATTAATCTTTATTAATAAAAATACCAATATGTATAAATTACAATGGGTTTCCTAAGTTAATAGCAATGATTAAATTATAAAGACCAGGATGTATGAAAGAAATTAACTGACCTGTGCATGTATAAAGAACCTAACAAAAATACAATAACCTAAACAAAGACTATGTTTGATAAATTAAAAGCAAAGTTAAAATTAAAGTTTCTTAGAGTTATTGGTTTTTTGTCAATTTGTCTTATTATTTTCTCATTTTTATTTTATCACCATTCAATTATATTTTGATGTTCATACTTAATTAATTACAAATTATTTATTTATGATCAATAAAAATTAATTTAATAATTAATATTTCCATATCTTATATGCATTATGTAAAATTTATTGTCAATACAAAATTTTTTATATATTAAAAAAACTAGTTGTGAGATTTTATTTTATTTGATTGAGATATAAATAATTTATTATTATGTTATAATAAATTATTATAGTATTTGAATTGCATAATTGATTGAGGAAGATGACATTGTCCCCAACGGACGATCGATCAAGTTTTTGCTGACCGAAATTCTTGATCGAAAGTCCGAGAATCTCCTTATGTTATAATGGACGACAAAAAATCTTTCAATTGACCGATTCACATGCGACCTTGGAACGGTCGACAAATGAACTCAAAATAGATGACTGTGCCCTTTTTTAGTTGACCGATGGATACAGGCAAGAACGGATGTCCGCTCATCTTTCGAACGACCGTTGAATGCACACCAAACGGACGATCGCTTGAAGTGACGAACTTTTGTCCATCCAATTGACTACTAATTGATATGAACTTAATGATGATTCAGAGACACTTTTTGCTCTCTACAGTCTTGATTAATTCTAGTGATCAAAATAGAGGTTCATGAATAATAAGATAAAAGATGAGGGTTATAATTTGTCTATTTAGAAGGGAGACTTTCTTCTACAAATATTTTTCTCTTGCACGAGGTCATCTTGTTCAATGGGGCACGATCCCCTATTGACCCACCATGATCTAAGTAGTGCACACTTGTGTATTTACAATGGTATTTCTTAAAAGTTTTCTTCGAACCAATAGATAAGATAAAATAATATGAATGACTACAGAATGAATGGAAAGATTTTATCTTTATAAATATGAATAATATGAATTTTGAACATAAAAATAAAATGAAATGAAAGGACATGAAACCATGATAATCTATTGATTTATTAACATATCTCCATTTTTATTGTTTGCTTTATGCTTATTTCTAATGGAACTTACTTATGATCTATACGAATTCACGCTTACATTTACGCTAACAATTGAACTCCCCCATGTGATTCTCATAGGTACATGATATGGATGCATGCTTGATTGATGTGTGTGCGGTGACTCAAGTGGCGTGTGCACATAATTATCATAGAGTTTAGATGGAGTCTACTTTTATTTCATTGAGTTGTATTTTGGACATATGCTTAGACATGTAGTGTGACATGGACTTTTATATGTACTCTTTATTTATCTATCTCAACTTCTGCGTTTCTTATATTCAATTATCGTAATATTTTATTATTAAGTCTTCCGCTTATGTGTTCATCTTCTTCACCGTTTAGGTCAACGAAAGAGTCAAAGAAGGCCTGAAGAAAGTAGCACACCAAAAGATATTTCTCCATGTGGTGGGATTGAATTTCAAAGTGTTACAAATGCATAAAAAAAGATTATTAAATTGAATGTAATTGAAAGAGAAGATTATCAAACATGTGATGTAGATGGTGATATAGATAAGAAGTTTGCACTATATACAAAGAAGCTTGATAAGTATATCAAATTAAAAAATAAAATAGAAAAATGTCGTGAGAAAAAGAAGTTTGTCCTCCAAAATTCAACTTGCTTGCTTTGAATATAATAAAGTTAAACATTACAAAAAATAATGACCAAATTTAAATGAAAAAAACAAAATAAAAATGAATCATCAAAGAAGAAGAAGAATATATTTCAAACTATTTGGAATGAAAGTGACAAAAAATGAATCCTCAAATTCTTCCAATGATGATAAAGAAGTATATATTTATTTTATGTCGAATGGTCATGAACTATCATCTAACTCTTCTTATTCAAGTGATAATGAATTTAGGCATACATTTCTTTTGTGCACGATGAGATGCAGCCACTCAACTAGAATGTTGAATATTCCGAGAGGGAAGAATGAATGAGGCATGTCTTGAGTTAATATCACATGTATAAGTCACCTAAAAAAAAAGGTTGAATAATGTAACATGTTCTTGACTACGTGTAACACATTTTAACAAAATCGTGCAAAATAATGTCCATAACAAATAATACCACACGTTGATCATGAATATTATAATGTGATTTTGTGAATTCGTAGATGACACATTCAATCCATTACACAATTTTTATATATTAGAGTATCAATAATTATTCGTATAAGAAATGAAAGTCACATTGTAATTCTTCCATGTAGTGTCAAATTCTAAACATCATTATAGGAGTTAAAAAATTGTTGTCATTTATCATTCAATATATTATTATATAAAAATATCTAACCTAAATAATTCATTGGAACTCTCACACACAGTGTGAATGTTATTACACCCATTTTATTTAAGTAAATTACAACATGTTTAATTAAATGACAATTGCAATACACCTAGTAACTTTAAGGTCTCCATAAAATTAATGAACAAGTTAATACACATGGTGGCCATTAATAATCATATGAATAACTATTGATGTGGGCTAGATTATTATCAGTCCAAATATGGACTACCACAATCGCCGTGTTTTGCATTCTTCATTTAATAATACTTCATCCAATTAATATTGTAAATAATATTTGCCTCGACTATGAGGTAATTATAATTCTTCATGTCTAATTTATTTAATATAAAGTATGACTTAGAATATGTTATTGCAAGCATGGAGAAGAATTATAACTAATGTAAAATTATTTTACTTGTCAATACCTTAATTGATGAACCTTTTTGTTGACTTTCTTTTAATATTTTGATGAATATGTTATATTTTGTTATTGTAGAAGGCTTATTATTATATATTAAAGTAATGCTAACTCTTTTTCATTGTTAGATTTATTTGTTGACACTGTGATATTTATGCTAACAATTATTTTGATGTTGGTTGTGAACTATAGCTAACTTTTTATCTAGAGCTGTTTGCAACTTGTGCAAACATTTTTATTCGTGTTAATGTTATAATGTATTTGATTTACTTTTTATATTATTGTACTATCTCTTGAAATGGTTATTGGATTGAATAACTTTTACGTTGATAATTTTTATTATTGTTTAACTATTTTCTATGTTGTGTGAACTACCTTAGATTGATTCATCTTGAAAGAGAGGCAATCAAGTGCAACAATAGAACTAGTGTTCTTCTTTTACTATGTTTTCCACTAGTTCATAAAGGTTGGATATTAAGATTGCCGCCTTATGTTAATTGATTAAAATAATGACAAAAGTCAAGAAGGCTATATCATTGTTTATAACCAATCAAGTGAAATGACACTCTCAAATCAATAGGCTAAAGGATAATGAGTTTGGTGTTGACAACGAGTTCAAAAAATAAACTATCCTTTATTCATCACCTAAATTTAATAAGTGATTGTGAGATTGTAATATTGAGTTTGGTGAATGCCCAATTTGATTGTTGTATTTTTCAAAGAGTATAATTAATCACCACAAGACCCCTTCGCAGCGGAGCTCTACCTTCAACAGCTTGCCCTGCAGCAGAACCTTAACATCTTTGTTAGTTCTTTTGATGCCAATTAATCATTAAAATACTATTTTCTTAATAATTAATTTTATGATTAATTTCTCAATATCAAATTTAATTTTTCACACACACAGACACAAAATGTATTGTCAATGGGGTACCGGGCATGTAAGCTCATTGCAATGCGATGAGCTCCGATGACTCTCTATGAGCTATGTGGAGTCTAAATCAATGAAATGAAGTCAAATCTAAATGTGTAACACTAATATCCACACATTGTCGATATCTCATGTGACATTTCTTTTTAAATAGTTCTAAAAGGAAATAAAATGTTTCTCATGTGCATTTCACATGTAGATTCTTGCATGCACAACAATTTCATGATAAAGTGAAAAGTAAGTGATCATATTTGCATGTGCAACAAATGTAATCGTGCATGAGTGCCATGAGTCTTACTCCCTCTTTATAAACAAATAAAAAGGACAACTAATTTTTTTTTGAAAACAAGTCATTCTTGCTTTTGATGTTAGGTTGAAATATATCCTACAATAAGGATGTGTGTTCAATGCCTCATTTTGAAAGATCATCGTTGAGAATCAAGACTCAAGAGAAAAAAAAAAATAAAATAGCATAAGACAAATGTCATAGATAAGTTAAAAAAAAGTTACTTTAATCTTGTAATTTTTACATGTCAAAGTAGACCGTGCTCTCATTTATCATATAGCTCCAAAGGAGTCGTTGAAAAGCGAAGAAGACAACAACAACTTGTGGCTTTTATAGATGACTTTTATTATCCAAACATTAATGCACATTAACGCACGCATTAATGTCCGTTGACATGCAATTTTTTGCGCTTGGCCGCGGATGCTTGACAAGTGTAAAAAGCAAATTTTCTTTAAAACATATAACCATCTAAAAATGATATTTTTTAAACAATATTTTTTCATAATTTTTTGCAAGTTTTCTCTACATTATTATTTCTTTAATTTTTATAATATTTTGAGGAAAATCATGCATATATACCTAGTACATGGGCCATATTACACAAAATATTAATATTAATAAATAAAAATATAATGAATGTTAAACTTCTTAAATGTACAAAAATTTAAATATATTTCCATGAATATATTTTATTTTCATCATCATCATCATCATCATCATTATTATTATTATTATTATTATTAAATCATATCATATCTAAACATATTATTTGTTAAAACTTTTCAACGATACACAAAAAGATAAGCCAATTAAAAATTAAATTGATGGTTCAATCTACCATATTTTGATGTCGAATTTTCAATTATTTTGCTCCAATTCGATCAAATCTAATATTATTTTCTAGGGTAAGGATGAATTAGTTCGAACTCATGATGCCCTTGATCAAATTCAATAATCAATAAATATACTTAGCAAGCAATTATTGGAATCAACGGAGGGGATAGACCTCAATACTTCCATATTTTTGCCAATTTAAGCCCAAATGTCATCCTTATTCTACTTATATCTTAATTGCCGAGCGGTTGAATAAAGATTTGAATTTATAATTATCTAATTAGTTTTTGTGCTCTCGAATTATGCCGAAAATATTTTTGAATTCGAGAATTATTTAAATGAGACAAGCTGTTTCAAGGATGTTGATTTTATTATGAAACATGTTAAAAAGGATGCGTGTGCCCAAATCCAACGGTTGAACCAGGGATCTAATTTTGTGACCTCTTTTTTCCAACCCGAGGACTGCATACCCGCCCACCCAGCCGTACACCTGAAAAGGCACGAGTCTCCGTCTCGTGTAGATCACCCGTTCGATGGGTCAGATGGACGGTAGAGATTCTTGTGTCAATTCGTGCCATACTCGCCGACGTAAGCCTTTGTAATCTCCCTTTTTATATCCCCCGTATTTTTATCCGTCTCCACTCCCCCGAGCCCATTTCCCCGTGCTCTCCTCCCCACACCGAAAACCCTCGTTTACCGCCGAGCGCCCTTTTTTCCTCCGCCCCACGCCGCCGCCGCCGCGCGCCGACATCGATGGCCGACCGGAACAACGCTGACTCCCTCCGGGGACTCGCCGTGGACCCTCCGCCGCGCCAAATTCCCAAAGGTCCTCGTCGCGCCCGTCTCCTTACACTCCCCTTGTGCTCCAAGGGCAATGATACACTCGTCCTTCGTTCGTTCATTTCGCTCGCTTTCGTTGCTTGGACTTGCGTCTACTGTTGTTTTTGAGGGAGATACTTTTCCCCGACTTTCCTTCTATTTAGGGCTCCTTTTGTTATTCTGGTTGGATCAAGTTCATTTCTTTTCGTAAGAGAGCTTCAAGATGATTTATTTCGTAAAGGAGATGTATTTTTGCGACGCGAGTTGTGTTTTTTAATAGTTATTTGTGTAGTTTTACTCTGGGTTGAACACATTTCTTAAAATTTTGGATATTTTCTTTTAAGCGTGGGTTATTTGATTGTTGAATGTGTTATTTTCTTTTGCGTTCGTAGAGATTTTACGTCTACCTTGCACTGAGTTCTCAAAAGTTGGTCCAATTGTGATATATGAAAACAGGCTCATAGTTATTTTCTTTTCTTCTTTTTGGTTTTTATATGTATCTATTGCATGGTACCCTACAGAGGAGTTTAGAATATATGAAGCTTCTGAAGTGTTGTTTGAGATGTATCTTTTTTCATACATTCGGGACGCCCGCCTACTAGCACCTGACTAATAGGTGAAAGAGGGGACCAGATTGCCTTGACAAGTGGAAATTTTAGGAATCCAACCATTATTATCATCCATCGATCCGGGGACACTGCTTGCATGCAAGTATGCGTGTTGCATGCAAGTTTGCCTTGAACGTATGCAGGATATATTTCTGAAAAAAGAGTGTTGATTTTTTTTTCTTTGAGTCCTGCATCTTGTGTAGCTTCCTTTGTTAATCTGATTATAAATGATATAGCCGTCCCATTTTCTTTTGTGATGGCCTACTTTAGCTATTGCCAAATATGCCAGTGATGAGTCTATGCAGATGCATTTCATGTTGGGATTAAATATATATTGGTCTCTTAAGTCTTTAAAAAAAATACATGTATTCGTTTACACTTTCAGTTGATATTTTATGTACAATTTTAGAGAATTTATCCCTGAATTTTTTTGAGAATTTATAATTCCAGTTATTATTTACATATGTCATGGTTGTTCTTTTGTTTTGCTCTTGTTTCACGCTTTTTTTTAATTGTACAGACATGCAGGAATCTGACAGTAATCCCATACCTCTTTCCCCTCAATGGCTTCTTCCAAAGACTGGGGATAACAAGGTCATAGTTATATATGCAGTAAAATGGCACATTTTTCTTTCGGCCCTCATTGGTATCTTATCTCTTTTCTCACTCTAAAAGTTCTTCGTCTTTACTGAGAATAGATTCAGTATAATGAGTATTTTACTGAGATTATGGACATTACTTGACACTTTATTTTCTTCTTGGTCAAAGTTTAATTCTTGTGTTTTGCTGATGGTTTTGCCTTTTTCATATGTAATCGCGCAGGAATTCAATCTTCAACATGGAAATCGATCAGATCCTCTCAAATTACCAGTAGATAACGAAGACTTCTATAATTCTGGTAAGAAAAGTGAAGCTTTAAGGCCTTCACATGAGGTGGAATCTGGAAGTTGGGATCGCTGGCGTGAAGAAGAAAGAGAAACAAATTCAATTCGCCGAGAAAGACGGTGGGAGGGAGCTAAAGACTCTATTGACACTAATCGCAGGATGGATCGCTGGTCAGAGTTCTCCACTAAGCATTCTGGAGAAGCACGCCGAACCCCTGCTGAGAAGTGGAATGATTCTAACAACAGGGAAGGTGATCAGCGCCGTGAAAGCAAATGGAATACTCGCTGGGGTCCAGATGATAAAGAGTCAGAAAATTGGCGCAACAAGCGGTTGGAATCCAGGAGAGATGGTGATGGGGCTCATGAGAGAGCAATACCGTACCAAGCTGGTCTTGGAAAGGACATGAATACTCAGGGAAAGGAGATAGAAAGTGATGACCATCATTCTCGTTCCTGGAAGTCTAACTATTTTGTAGGTCGTGGAAGGGGTGACTCCTTTCACAACCAGCCCATGATGCCAGGCAAACAGGCCTCTCCCTTTTATCATGGTCGGGGGCGAACGGAAAATGGGATATCGGCATCATATGCTGGTCGTGGAAGGTTTAACTCGAGTGCAAGTACTATAAGCAATTCTATTAACCACACACATCATTTAACTTCTTTCTCTGATAAATTTGATGGTGCTTTTGGGGATCCCCCTACTTTTAAATATACAAGGATGAAATTGCTTGACATATACAGATCGTCTGATTTGAGAAATTCAAATCAGTTAGCTTGTTTTCATGAAATTCCATCTCTAATGCAAGCAGAGACCCTGGAACCTCTGGCACTTTCTGCTCCCACTCCTGATGAATCGGTAATTGTCTTGAATGTATTCGTGAAACATGAATGTCTATATTTTTCTTTCATCTTATGTTTTAGTTTTTCTTTGTCTAGGTTATTTTGAAAGGAATTGACAAGGGGGATATTATCAACAGTGGCGCAACTCAAGTTTCAAAAGACGGTTCAGTTGGGAAAACTATGAGTGATGTTGGCTCATCAAGACCAAAATTAGGTAAGGATCAGATTAGACATGGATATTTCTTGTTTTACACATTTATTGACATGTTATTCCCTTTTCTTTAAACAATTGTTTGGGATGATATGGGGATACTTCTCGAATTGATAATCTTGTTGGCATCAAAGGTGAAAATTGTGAGCTTCTCTATCACAACTCTCTTTGTGAAACAAGTTTTGTAATGTGGATTTCATTTACGAATAGAATTAATGACTATACGGCATCACTTGTCAAATGTGATCTGTTTTCATTTTTTAAGAGTGAAAATTGATAGGCAAATTCATTCCATGTTTGCAAATTATTATTGGTCTTAGTTAATTTTTGTCTGTGCTTCTCATGAGATACTTGAGGCCTTCAATCAGTTAACCTTGTTTTAAAATCTTTTCTGGAACTGGAAAAACATCTTTTGCCAATTATTCTCATTGGGAAACTTTTGTCTGTGCTTCTCATGAGATATCTTTTTTTTTTTTTTTTGAGAAGGTTCTCATGAGATACTTGAGGCCTTCAATCAGTTAAACTTGTTTTAAAGTCTTTTCTGGAACTGGGAAAACATCTTTTGCCAATTATTCTCATTGGGCAACAGCTGGTTTTATTATGGGGCAGCTCATGGTATCATATTGATTCTGCATCTATCATGGTTAGAGACTATGGGATAACTTCCTTAGTTCCACCCTAATTCTCGTTTTTCTTGAACTGTCTAAGTTTTCAATATTCAATGATTTCATATGCCAAGTTCAACATCCATCAAACTAGTCAACATTTGTATGTTTTGTCGGAGTATAGTTTACATGCCTTATGTTCTTATCAGAACTTTTTATATTCTTTGATTTGATGATGTTTTTTGGGCCTTTGGCCACCCATCAGGCTTTACATTATCCATGCGTTATCCTGCATGTTTTTTTTATACTCATTCTTTTTTCTTGTTCACACAGATTCTGATCATACAAGTCTAGACGAACCCACAACTAGGGAGGTGAACAAGCTAGAAAGTTCTCCATATGTCGCTCCACAAAGAACTCAGATGACTGGCGGTCACATTCAAAGATCTTCAGGTGATTTGAAAGACTCTACTCCTGATTTTGGATCAAGAGAGTCATATTTGAGCATGTTTCGTTTCCAGAAGGATATAAGAGCAGATCATAAACATACTGATTTTAACTCATCGTTTTTTGAAGATGAAAGCAAATGGCAGAACTTTAAGGGGATTGGTCAAAACTTAGACACAAAAGGTGATCCCATGAGCAAACAACAACCTCCAGAAGTTATGGAAGAAAATAAAGTTATGCTTAGTCATGAAGAACTTAATTCCAGGGATGTGCTAGCTTCTAGGAAGTTGCAGTTCCCTCCATCTCCAGAGGACCTTTCTTTGTACTATAAAGATCCACAAGGTCAAATTCAAGGCCCCTTTTCTGGAAGTGATCTCATTGGGTGGTTTGAAGCAGGATATTTTGGTATTGACTTGCCAGTCCGGCTTGTTGGTTCCCCACCTGACTCCCCATTTTCACCACTCGGAGATGTGATGCCACACCTGCGATTGAAGGCAAGACCACCTCCTGGTTTTCCGATGGCCAAACAGATTGACACTCTAGAAGAATCTTATAGGTTGAAATTTGGTGGTCCGAGCAATGTTCAAACAGGCCCTGGTGAATTTGTGACTCTTAAAAATGAAAGAAGAGGTATGCATGAGATTGCAGCTGAAGCACAGAGTCGGTTTCTGGAGTCCATGATGTCTGGTAATGTAGGTGCTTCATCGAAAGAGGACTTCACTTTCAATAGAGGTTGGTTATGTGAACAAAATTTGTTTGAGCTCAATTAAATTATTAATTGTTGTATCCACCATAAGTTTGTATACCTTATATTCTGGATGTGTTAAAGTTATCTATCTACCTACTGCAAAATCCACTCTACTCATAGACCAAGATGTCTCTAGTAATATTCTCACCAGGGACTTCTCATGCATCTTTATTTCTAACTTATTTTTCTATGTTTTAGGCCCATAGGGTCTCCCTTGTAGCCAACAAAAAGAAGAATTTCCACTTGATCTTATGTTGGTTAACATGCAGGTATACAAGAAATTGGAGCAAATTTATCTTCTGGCATTACTCCTTCCATGGGTGGAGAAAGTGGGAGCGAAATGAGTTATCTCTCGGCCCAAACAAGGTTGTTGGAGCGGCAAAGGTCCTTGTCAAATCCTCTGTCATATTGGCCAATGAGGGATGCTTCGCCTCAAACATCAAAATTGGAGAGGATTTCAGATCCATTGACACCGCATTCTAAGGTGTTGGAGCCAGAAGCCTCACAACATCCGCAACCTCCTCAACATGTTAACTTGTTATCTCTTCTTCATGCTGCAGCAGATAAATCTTCTCATCCAAATACAAATACTGGAGCATCTTCATGGTCAAATTTTAATGAATCTCGGAATCAAAATAATCATATTCATGGCATTGGTGTCCCACATGACAAGCTAGGTCTACAACATAATCAACTTATGTCTTCTGGCACTTCCCAGATTGGATTTAACATTCAGCAACCGAGATCTCTGGTGTCAAATCAGCCAACTTTACCTCATTTGATCGCTCAACCTGGTGATATTTCTAGTTTTCTTCCGCCTGAAAACTTGTTTTCATCAGATATATCTCAAGATCCACGGTTGTTGAGTTTACTGCAACAGCAGTATCTTCTGTCGCAACTACAATTGCAATCTCAGGTGCCTGTTTCTCCTCAACTCTTGTTGCTCGATAAAATCATATTGCTTCAACAGCAGCAAAAACAGGAGCAGCAACACCAGTTATTAATGCAGCATCAGCAACATCTGCTTAACCAGGTTCTAACAGGTCAGCAGGCTCATCAGCAATTTGGTGATCCTGCTTATGGTCAAGCTGATGCTGCCATTCCGACAGGCAATAATTCTAAGGAACATTTAGGGCTTCAGAGACTGCATGAACCATTCAAACTTAATCAGCAAATGTCTTCTGTCAACTTTCAATCTGAACATCAATCTTATCTTCATAATGTTCCTTTGCAAAGTAGCCTAGATGTTAATTCACTAGCATCTCAACATATGGCTCTGCACTCACCACATGAGATATTTGAACAATCTGCTCAGTCTACTGAACCAAATACTTCTATTCCTGGAGCAAATGATGGCAATTCCAAAGATTCTATTATTAGTCAGGCACCGGTTATCACTGAGATTTTACCCTTGTCAGAGGCGTTGAATAAGCATGAGAATGTCTCAATTACACAGTTGAGTGGCCAGGACTTGGGCAATGCCAAAAGGGAGCCTGAAGTAGTTTTGCAATCTCAGTGTGGTGAGCTCAATTCACCAATTTGTTCCGAAGATTTGATCAATTTGCAGTCAGTCATCCAAATTTCTTCTGATTTTGGATCTTCTATATCTGATCAAGTTCAAGGCTTGAAAATTTCTACAGTGGAACTCTCCGACCAGCATCCTGTTGAATCTCCTTTACAAAAAGAAGCAAACAATACAGAATCACGTGATTCCAAGAAGGCTTCTGAGAAGAAATCAAAAAAACAAAAGAACTCAAAAGCACACGTAGCTGCTGATAATGAAAAAGTCTTTTCTAAGGCAGTTTCTGAACAGAAGACAAAAGCACAGTTAAAATCTTGCAGTCCAATTGATGCTACTGAAGTCAAATCAAATTTGCAAAAGGATGCTGAAGACTTGATAGTTGGTGTGGAGGACTTTAAATCTTTTGCTGAACCAGAGAATCCTGAAAGATCAAAGGAGATACCAAACATCATAAGTAATGAATCGAAGGTTGTTGAAGCTGAAGCCGAATCTGCTCTAGGTTGTAAAACAATGGAAACACAGCCTACTCATCGAGCATGGAAACCTGCATCAGGGCTGAAGCCTAAATCTCTTTTGGAGATTCAACAGGAGGAACAATTAAGGGCACAAAAGCAAGGGTCACCAGCTGAAATTGCCTCAGTAGTAACATCTCCCAGTAGTTTGTCAGCCCCTTGGTCTGTTGTAGTTATGAATTCAGAAAATAAACCCAACAGAGATGCTGTCCAAATGTTTACCAGTACATCTGGCATGTCCACTTCTGAAAAGAAATTAAATGCAAATAGTAGTAGGAGCCACCTACATGATTTATTGGCTGAAGAAGTTTTGGCTAACACAAACGAAACAAATACTGAACAACTTGCTCTAACTGATAAGGTTTCAACTCTACCTTTGCATGTACCAGTTGTTGCCCAAGCCGAGATATCAGTTGCTGATGGTGATGATTTTGTTGAAGCTAAAGATCCTAGAAAGAATCGTAGAAAGGCTTCCAAATCTAAAGGTTCTGCAGTTAAAACTCCATCACCAATTGCTTCTGCTGATACATCTGCTGTCCCATCTCCTATTGATAAGGGAAAAAGTTTCCGTCAGGTACAACTTGAGAAAGAATCGCTACCTGCTCTTCCATCTGGTCCTTCTTTAGGAGATTTTGTTCCTTGGAAGGGGGATCAAACAAATTCATCATCTACTCCGGCTTGGTCTATGGATTCTGGCAAAAATAGAAAAGCAACTTCTTTAAGGGATATTTTGCGTGAACAAGAGAAGAAAGTAATTTCTGCGCCACAGCAGGTTCCGATTCCTGCAATGGTCCAGCCAAATCCTTCTAGCCAAGGAAGCGGAACTTCTTGGCAGGTTTCTGGGTCGTCTCCATCACACCTTGCATCACCTAGGCAAAGTTCACAAGGTGCAGCTATCTTGAGGTCTAAAGTTGAAGATGATTTATTTTGGGGTCCACTTGAACAAGTAAAACCAGATCCTAAGCGGTATACTCTTAGATCTTCAACACTATCTGTTTCTTTAGTTTCCCATCCTTTATCGGAAAAGTATTTATCTTTATGTGATTTGATAAGAATCTAAGTATGATGCTTCTTAAAAGGGAAATCTAACAATGAAATCATTCTATATCTTGTTTTTATGTTTTTCTGT
Source organism: Pontederia crassipes (assembly GCA_030549335.1). Taxonomy (NCBI): domain Eukaryota; kingdom Viridiplantae; phylum Streptophyta; class Magnoliopsida; order Commelinales; family Pontederiaceae; genus Pontederia; species Pontederia crassipes. The sequence continues at coordinate 22,889,740 of CM060189.1, read as the reverse complement.
GAATACTTAGTTACTTTCAAACAGTTTTCCTTTTCCATTGTGGTATTGTGATGTCTTTTTGTTTCAATATCTTGTAGAAGTGGCATTGCTTGTAGGGGAACCCTATTTTCTTTCTGATATTTTTAGTATATAAACAAATTTTTAGTATGCTTTAGTTAGAATAACACATGCTCTCCTAAAAAAAACTAATAAGAGCAGAGGTGAATTATTTTCTGAAGTACCTAAGTTGCTTGTAGTCTATGTCTTTCCATGTTCTGGTTTTATTAGTCCCTCCTTAATATGAAATCTTAAATTCATCAAGTACATCCTTGTCTTGCATTGTTGACCTAACCATGCCAAAGTTCTTTATGCTCGCATGTACTGATAAGTCTAGTTTTCTTGGTGTTTCAGCAAATTATTCTCATCTTTCATTTTGTACCCTTGTACTTTCTCTGTTCCAATCATTTTAATGAGTTGTCTCTGCTAAATTTTTTTTTTCTGTTTCAAAAAATTTTTGTTTTTTTTTCTGCTTACCATGTTTTGACTTGTGTAACCATTTTCCTTCATGTGAAATGCACATGAGAAGGATTAGTACACAGTTAGCAATTGACCATGTAGTTTTAGACAATTATTCTACATTTTATGGTGGAGCTGATTAAATTGTTGTCCTTGTTGGTGGATATTTGAATCCACCAAGGATAAATATGCTAATAGTAAATATTCATTAATCAATTCTGTTCCCTAATCTTCCCTAAAGAAAAGTTTGTTTTCTAATATACAACAACAACAACAACAAAGCCTTATCCCACTAGGTGGGGTCGGCTACATGGATTATACGACGCATTCGTTGATCCATGTTCATGAGATTCGACAGGGTGTTACGCTGGTTGTCGGGGCCTAATACAACCCTCCTCCTTTATCTGGGCTTGGGACCGGCTATAAAACATAGGCGGAGTTAGTTTGTTTTCTAATATATCCAATGGAAAATATTTTTGAAGTTTAAAATAAAACCAACCATTTGGGCAAAGATTTCATAATTCTATTCCCGTGTTACATCACTTGTGCTTCTAAAATCACTTGTCCTTTGTGAAATTTGTGTTTCTACATTTAGATTGCTATGAGCAATGTTGTCAAAATCACGTGTTAAGACGTAAAATCGTACGATTTTACGACTTCACCTTTGAAAAACGTGCGCGATTCCACTCCGAGACGTTTCCGGCCAGCACGCCATAGAATCGCGTGCTGGCGCGTAGAATCGCTGGAGACGCACGTCTCCAGCGATTCCACCTTTTTTTTGTCGCCTATTTAGTGGGTCACGTGGTCACACCACGTGATTGCAAACCCATAAGGACGACAAAAACTCGATGATGCCCTAGGCCAATACTTACCTCCGCTTGCTGCCGGCGGTTGTCGATGCCTGCCGGCGGTTGTCGACGCCTGCCGGCATGTGGTACCACCGTGTTTTGCTGCCGCCTGCCGCTCTGCTGCCGCCTGCCGCCTGCCGCTCGCCGCTCTGCTGCCGCCTGCCGCCTGCCGCCGTGAATCATCGGTACACCCCTAGTCTCCTCCTCTCTCTCTCTCTCTCTCGCCGTTCTTTTTCTGGCGCCGTCTTGTTTTGCCGCTGATCTGCTCCCTGTTGTCTCCCTCCCTCCCTGCGTGAGCAATGGAGACCTCGGCACCTCTCTGTGCTTCCCTGCTCTCGAGAGGCGTGGGGTCTCCCTGCTCACGAGCCCTGCGTTCGCGAGCAGAGGCGTCGAGGTCTTCCTGTTCGCCCAATGCAGCAGAGAGGCCGGTCGAATTTTTTAGTTGAGTGTTGAGTTTTGATTAGCTTGTATTGTATCATGTATTTAGGTAAACAAAAATGGCATCCGGTTCGGGTTTTGGAGTTGGAAACACAAGTTTGACAACAACAACAAAGCCTTATCCCACTAGTTGGAAACACAAGTTTGACAACAACAACAACAACAACAACAACAACAACAACAACAACAAAGCCTTATCCCACTAGGTGGGGTCGGCTACATGGATCATACGACGCCATTCCGGTCTATATTCGTTGATCTATGTTCATAAGATTCGACATGATTTTATGTTGGCTGTCGGGGCCTAACACAACCCTCCTCCTTTATCCGGGCTTGGGACCGGCTATAAAATATAGGCGGAGTTGGAAACACAAGTTTGACGATTTAAAAAAATAATATATTAAAAAAAATCCGGTAGAATCGGCCGTGTCGTGTTACGTGTTCACGATTTACGTTTTTTCGCGGCCCTCCGGGTCGTGTCCGTTTTACGTGTTTGACAACATTGGCTGTGAGGTTACTTCTTTGCTTATCTTTGTTCATGGGACAGTTTTCTCGGGTTGTTACTGTCATGATATTATTAGATGTTTTCTGTTGTTGAAATAGCTTTTGAAGTCTCTTGACTGAAATTGCTGAGTATAGTTACAGTTCTTCTAATGCTAATGCAAGTAGTTTATATTCATTTCCTCACGGTATTGTGACTTTTGTTGTATGTGATTCATACTTTTTAGCCATGCTGGTGGATGCACTTCAAATTTGTTCACTTTTTTTGTTCAAGTTGTCAAACATGCTTTGAGAATGATTCTGTTGGACACTTAAGAACAAGGATCATGGTCTTTTACTGTAATTAATCCTAAGTGTGAATCATGATTCTTTTCTTAATTGAAGTGCTTCTATCACCCCTTTAAAAAAAAACTTGATCACCTCTGTCCTTTTTGTTAGTCTTCTATTATTTTTATAAGTTCAAGCTTCATTTTATTTTGTAGCGATAGTTTCATGATTGGTATTAGCTACACTATCTACCATTTGTTCTTAAATAGTTTACATGTTTATATACAATTTTGATCACTATTTTTTTTTAAATTGCTTCTAAGCAGGTCAGACTTCCCATCACTTTCAAATGCCGGAAGTTTAGGAGCTAAAGGAGGCTCTGCAAAAGGAGCGCCTGGGGCTGCGCCAAGTCGAGGGAAGCCTTCTGGTGAGCTTTCAGCGGATCGCTCTACCGCTGCTAGTATAGCAGTTCCCAAAGGAGGAAGGGTGAATGCTGTGACAAAATCATCTGGTGAAATGATTTCATATTCTATGAATTATCCCATAATATACATTTACCTGATCTCATCCTTTTCAGTTTCTCTTGTCTTTCAGAGGCACTGGATTTCAGGAATTGGTTTCAGCACGAGTGGGTCAAGCTTACAGGGACCAATGGTAACTATTCCCAAGCCAATCCAATGTACACTTTCTGTTCTATTGCAAATAAACGGCTACTAATTCTTGCTTCACTTTTGAAATTGTCGCAGATACAAGTTTTCTAGAATTCTGCATAAAGCAGTCTACATCAGAAGCTGAAATGCTATTGAGAGAAAACCTTGGCTCATTGGACCGCAACCACGAGTTCATTGACAAGTTTCTGAATTACAAGGAGTTCCTGTCAGCTGATGTCATCGAGATTGCCTTCCAGACTCAAAAGAGCAACATCTCATCCAGCGACAGTAAGAGGCATGGAAACTCTAACATAGCAGTTAGTAGGGACACTGATGGAGGTCCAGACAACAGAATTGACGAGGTAAACCGAGGGGGAGGAGGGAAGAAAAAGAGTAAGAAAGGGCAGAAAGTAAGTCCATCAGTCTTAGGATTTAATGTAGTTAGTAACAGAATAATGATGGGCGAGATCCAAAGCATTGAGTAGGGAAAGGCAGAGAGTCTATAGTGTAAATAACATTGCCATAGAGGATCGCCTTCTTTTCTGAGGGGTATCTGCTGCTTCCTGCTCTTCAGAGCATCCCATAAAACGCCTTTCACCAATGAGTTATCAGCTCGTGCAATTTTGTGGATACAATCTTGCTATTTATGAATAGAAAAATAACAAAAAGTTGGATTAGTTCTTGCAAACGGTGTCACGAGTTTTCTCCTCTTTCTTGTTACTATTTGTAGAGTTGTTGGCCTCCTCAATCTTCCGGCTGTTCGACGGACTGTCCGTCGTCGTCAGGGTGCTCTGGCTGGTTGAGCACTTGTGTTCTCTGTGAAGTCGGTGGGATAGCTGAACACTGAAGATAGCATGCATATATGGGTTTCCTCAAGTCCATAAAGCCACCTAATTGTGCAGTGTAGCGAAATCTTCTTTTTGTTTTTCATGTTTCTAAGCCTAAATTTCTTCTTAAAATTATTTAATGGAGAAAGATGACCATTCCAGTGGCGAGGAGATTGTTTGAAAGATATTTGTCGGACCTCTATTTCATGATTTTCGTCTATTTCATCACTTATAATTATTGAGTTGGCGGGTGGCCAAGATTTAATAGCATTTGGCCTTTAGGTGAAGTGATAAAAAGACCGTGTATTTAAATGAATTTTTTTCTTAAAAATATAAAATGTTTAATTGAATTAAAATTTATAATATCGAAATGGCCTTACAAGGTTTTAAGTGTATTAGTTACACTGATGTGAATACGTGAATACCACGGTTAGGCATATATCCAAGAAAATATTGAATTGAATTAAAAATTAACTCACTAGTTTATCCATTAGTCAATAAAAAAAATTAGTGATAATTTTGTGGTGAACTACCATTTTTGTTAGCTTAAAGAGTTAACATGTTTCATAAAAAAATAATATTTTGATTGATATATGATTAATATTTTAGTTAAGATTAAGACGACAGAAGCTCCGGATGAAGGAAAGACAATAACCTACCGTTGGACTAAAGGCGGAAAGGCATAGGAGAAGGAACCCGGACTCCACACTCTCTCTCGGAATTCGACGAACTTTCATTAGATCGGTTCTACTAAGGATAGGTTATCGCCATTGAATTAAATTAAAATATAATATCTTATATTAATTTAATCAATAACTCATGTTTATTTTTTTCTTGCTTAAACTGTAATAGCAATCTAGTGTAGTATTATTCTAAACTTAAATATATGAACATTTTAAATAATTATATAAAACGAAACTAAATGTCACATGAAAAAAGAGAAAGGTTTCCAATTAAATTTGAAGTTCATTGGTGATATTTAATTTAAGCCAACATGTGAGAATTGACAAAAGCACTTAATCAATTCTTCTTAAAATCAGCTGGGTTGACTGGTCCGATCCATTCATTTGTGAATCAGATGTTGATTCTATTTGATTTAGCAAAAAAACTATTTTTGTAAAAAAAACTGAATTGAATAGAGAAATCAGTTCAATCCATTTTTAAAACATTAAAAAGATGCATAATATATAGAAAAACGGAAAAAGGAAAATATATTTTAGTAAGAATGTGTGAGAATAAGAAGGGGAGACAAATGAGTAATAAAGTAGATTTCGGCTGATTAAAAAAGAAAACTGATATTTAGGAACATAAATTTGAATTTAAAAAATAAATTATGGAAAATAGTGATAAAAATAAACAAAATAGATATTTATTCACATTATTAAAAAATATTATAAAACTAGAATTATTACAATAACAATATTAAAGTATAAGAAAATATTTTATCAATGTTTGATGAATTTTAAATGATGTTTAATATGGTCTAATTATATTAACTTTTACCTTTTATACTTTTATTTGTAGTATATTTTAATAAGTAATATAAATAATATTATTTTATTAAAAATTCGGTTCAAATCATGATCCAATTGGTTTTAACCATTGCCAAAAGCACTTGAACTACTAATGACATATTGAATTTAAAAAGAGAAGTAAACTTTGTTTTCACTATTATGGAACAAATCTTTATTTTCACTTTGTCATCTTAAATGATTTAAATACTTTAAGTAGGAATTACTTGTCATGTTTTGATTAAACAGATTATTCATGTAGCCACTTGTAAAAAGTTTGTGTGATCCTTTTATCTTATTATTTGAAAAAAAATCTCATGTGCATAAGGGAAGATGTTGGAACATAGGAATAGGAATAACTTAAAAGAAAAGTAAATTAGTACTAGTGATCTCACCAAAAAGATATTATCCATGAAGAATAATATGATTTTTGCAGTAAATAACTAAGTAGAATAAAATTGAAGAAAACTCCGAAAGCTTGTAGATCCTCTTCTTTCCATTGGTTTATTAAGCAACATATAGCTTGTTACCATACAGATGGAAAGAATTCAAACGAATACTAATAGCAACCAATTATATATATTTAGACAAGGAAAATCATGCGTTGTTCTTTTATACACATCTTTATTGGCACGATTTTATGTTTATGATATTACTTGAATAATTTTATGAATTTCTGATGCGTAAAATGATGTAGCAAAATAAAATCGTTAGCAAGTGCACTAGTCTCTCAAGTAATATAGAAAATAGGAGTAAGAATGTCGAACCCACGAGAAATATTATTAATTTAATATCTGAATTTATAAATTAATAAGAGAGAAAAAATATGGATTTTGAAAATGAGTTTTATGAAATAAATTAAAATAAGATAGTGGTGCTGAAGTTAAGCCTTAGGATGAAAATAGATCAGAATAAATATTTGAACCATAAAAGATAAATTTAATCTTTAATGATGGATTAGAGTCCTCTAAATTATTAATTTGACATAATTAAATTGCGATCTCCACAAACTGACATCTCCTCAATTTAAGTATGCAAATTAAACTATCTTAATTTAATAAGAATTGAATTTTCTACAAACTGGCATCCCATCAAATCATATTAAAATTAAGACACATTAAATTGGATTCCCTAGACTATTAATTACTCCACAAACTAGTATAGATTAACAGACCACATAAATTTGATTCTACACACACTAGTTATCAAATTTATGTCAATTATTAATTTCAAATAAAATCAATTAATTTAATTAATGAATTCTGAAATTAAATAGTCCACAAATTGGTGATTACTCAACTCAAAAATCCAATTAATTAAATCAAAAGCACTAAGCACAATTAACTAATTGATCAGAAAAGATTAAAATAAATAATATATGGTCCAAATAGTTTCCCTTCAATAATAATCTCCTAAAATAAAATAAATAGAAATATGGAGTTCATCCTAAAAATTCTAGAGAGATAATAACAAAATAAAAATAATAATTAGAAGAATTACACCAAGAATAAAATAGGATCCTCAGATCTGGGCAGAAAATCGGGCAAACTCTCGGACTTGATCAGAGTCGCGATCAACTTTCAGTTGTCGCACCTCTCTCCTCTTGGTCGAAGCCTGTAGACTCTCGACTTAACTGTGGAAGAAACATGAACTTCAGAGTACGGGTTGGGATGATGGCTTCCTCCTCTATTTATAAGGTGCAGATAGACTTCAATTTGATCACAGTCGTAAATATCGTACGGTTAATTTTGTGAGATAAAACTTGAGTTGATTACGGCCGATAAACTTTATTTTCCTCTCTGAATCTCGGCCAAAACAAAAGTTATCTTGCTATTACGCCCAAAAAGATAAACTCTTTTATCTTCACCCCTTCTTGGAATCTCGACCAAAACGAGAAGTAACTTCTTCTAATCTCGGCCAAAACGTAGAGTCTTTGATCGTTAAGCCCAAAGAAGTTTAACTAACGAAGGTGATAATCACATCTTGACCAAAATGTCTTGGGGGTAAAGCCAAAATCTTCTTTTATGTGGATCTCAGCCGATACACCTCTTTGTAAATGATTTGGAATTCTAGGGCGATATGAGTTCTCGGCTGATACGAGTTCTCGGGCGATATGTTGAAGTTCTCGGCCGATACGTCACATTCATCCGAATTTCGGCCGATACATCAATAATTCATATAATATAATCCATTGAATAATTATGTCTTCGGCCTTTCCTGCAAAAGAATTATCAAATTTTAATTAATTCATCCACAATTAAAATATTCAGAGAATTAATAATTAAAATCAATAAATCCAAAATTAGGGCTAAAAATGGTCTAAAAAAATGCATGCCATGATCAAATTACAGAAAAATTAACTAAAATAATAATCTAAAATATATTGTATTTTGCATGCATCAATTTCAAATATCATTTTCTCATTAATTCTTCCAAAATGCTATTTAGTTGTGCGAATTTCATATTAATATCATTTTCTCATTATAGGGACCTAGAGATAGATCTATAACACTAAGAACTATAGGATGTGTGATAGAGTTCAAGTGAATGATTTTTAACAGCAAGACACATTCTAAGGGCTAAACATATTCGGACTACACGTAGACATTGTTAAAGAAGTTTGTCACACAAAACAAAGTCAACTATATACAATTGCATATTGTCTCTGCAATCACATAAAAACTTTTTTTCGATAAATGTATTGGAGAAAAATGTAACAAATCCTAAGAAATAAAAGGGAGAATGATTGTTGCATTTTAGGGCATTCAACACATTTTTTTAGTCAACCTGGGAGCTAAGAAGCTGGCCTGATGATGAGTCTTCATCCCTTTCCATTTCTGCTATGTTGAAGATGGATGATATTTTAATGTTATTAATTTATTTACATTATTATTTGTAACTAATCAATCAGCTAGAGCTACAGATGTTCAAAGATGTTTTGACTTCATCTTTTTATGGATTTGTAGGTTTTCATTGGCTGTGGTTTGCTTTTATTTTGTTGAATTCTATATGCTTATGTGAATGCATTTGACTTTGAGGGAGCACTACCATTTATACATCTTATCTATATGATGCTTGTGCGTTGCTACAACCCTAACTCAAGAGGGAAGGAAATGTTGTTGGGAGTTCATGATGACCTGAGAAGTTACCCCTAGGCATAATGGCTCTGTGGTGGCTCATTTTGGGGTTGAATCTAAGATGTCGAGTCTCATATCATCCTTTCTAGGGTTATGCCAAAAGATTGCCCCAATTTCTTGGATTTGAGCAAACAACTTTAGGACTCCTTATAACAAGAGCAATAGATATTAGTTCTTTACCAAATAGATATTATTCTTCTAATTCCTTGAAGACCCAAGCACAAGGGTGAATGGAATGTGGTTCCTAATTAATGATATTTTGAACTATAATTTTCTATTTTAATAAAAAAGTAAAGTCAAAGCATACGGCTACATTTTTTATGCCTTAGTGCTTATTTTCATTGCTCAACATTCTAGATTTCCTAACTTTTTCCTTAGAATATATTTACATTAAGATAACATACCCAAAATTCTATTAAAAAATTAATGCAAATTCATTTTTGCATATTTAAGTTTTTAATTAGACATAAATCTCATTCCTTATTCTCGCATATTTTCTTTTGAAAAGGTAGTTTAAAAAAAATATGTTAACAAGTAACTGTTTTCCTTTTGGATTTATCCTTGAGTATTACATTGATAGTTGTGAAATTGTAGCTTTGGTTATGCATTAATTAATGTAAATTTTAAAATCTATTAGGAGTTCTGCTCGTTCGGAGACAAATATGATATATGTGGCCAGATCGATATCTAGGGGTAAGTTCTTATTTCTCCTATGAGTTTATGAATTCTCAAGGAGGAGCTTCATTTGTATTGGACTAGTGACATTTGAGTTTTCATTATTACATCAATATTTAGACAATCTCCTATTTTATTATATGTCAAATACAATTTTATCATTTTAGATATCCACAAGTGTTCATGGAGTTGTTTGGTTTTGTATGCAGTGGATATGGCAACATAACATGCCCCGCATAACAAGAAATGATAGTTCATATTTTCTTCATATATTAAACGTGTCATGTACAATGATATTTAAGATATAACAAAACGATAGAGTTTGTTAATAATAGAACTATTTATTGTATGTTATCAATTATAATCAAGATCATAATAGGGTAATAATAGCAATATCAAGTCCTTGTATAATACTTGTGTGATATAATGGTTGATACATGATGTTCATTTCTACAAACATATTGCAAGAAATTTTACATAAATTTGGCTATTTTTGTATTAAATTTAATAACGGCGCTACCTATTTAAGTAGGTAGGATCATACTACTTATATTAAGCACTATTGGATTTGGTATTGACGGATTATGTTATTTTTTTAATTCAAGATTGTGATTCACTTATTTTTTACATTCATAATTGATTTCAAATTCAATGATGCCTAATATAAGTAGCATGATCTTACTTATTTAAGTAGGTATTATGTACAGGAAACCCTTTTGAATTATAAATACTCTTCCTCAAGTTGAAGAATAAAAAAAATGGTTCTAGCTTGAAATAGATAAATCGAACCTGGTCTCGACTAGAACCATTTAGCAGATAAATAGGTGAGTTGGGATTTGAAAGAATTGTATAAAATTAAGATAGCTTTACTTATAAAATGAAGGCAAACAAAATGAGAAATGTATTTTAAACAATCAAATTTACTTTTGAGGATGTGTAGGCACAACTTATTTCGATAGAAAATGTGAATGTTGTATCATTGCTGATCTAAATTCTCAAACAACAATTCATAGTAGAGGAGTAAATAATTTTAGAAAAATTTAAAATTTTCTCTTGGCTTTATTTTAAAATTCTATTTTTTTTCATGATTTGATTTTACTATCATTCAGTATATTTCTCTAATTTTTAGACTTAAGATTGGATAGATTTATAATCAAATGGTAAAAAGGTTAAAGGATAAGATTATTTCATAATAAGGACAATAATATTGTTGTTAACAAGGACAAGAATATCAACAGAAATAAAAATGACCATATAAATGACACATTTAGAGAAGGTGACAATAGAGTAATATATTATAAAACCTAATAAATCCAATTTCGATATGATATATAAATAGATGTAGTAGATTGGCCCTGGATGATAGTTTAAACTAAGGTATGAGTCTAAAATTTATCAAATTTGATAGTCAATAATCGTCAAATTCCAATTGTTCCAACTAACTTTTATTTATATGAAATACAATATTATAACAAAAAACATATTACCACTAATAAAATTATTAAAAATATAATTATCTAATGCAATGAATAAATTAAAAGTCCAACATTGTATTGTTGAGGTATAAAATATAATAAAATAGTTTATTTTATATAGTATTAATATCATTTTACATAAAAAAATATTGACTATTTCAAGTTGTGGCAACCTCATCTTGACCTAGTTCGGATCCAATTTCTTGTATTAAGACTTGGTTCGGATTCGCTAGGAGTTGCTCAAGTCCTTTTTTTTCTTAATTTTACACACATTCCTAATTTTCATCCTTTTTGCACCATACTTAATATTGTTATTTGTGGTGTCCATGACTATGAATATATTTAAATAAGATTTTACAAAAGATGCTTTTTGGTACAATATCTCAATGAAACAAAAAACATTAAGAATATCATGATTAATTATGATTAAATACAAAAGCTAATATTTCTTTGTGAAAAAATTAGACATTAAATTATTTATATAATATATTAATTTACTATGAATTGAATATATTAATTCACTACGAACTATACCAATGGAAAGAAAGTTAAGATAAATGAGTTCATTATTATGATTTTATCAAGGTCATTTAAATTATCCCTGATTTTAGATCATTAAATATGATCCCTAAAAACGTCAGGAAACATATAACAAAAAAATTATATTGATTATTGTCATCCGTGTTTTGGACCATTATAATTACGTTTACTTTACCTAGTAAAATAAAATCCAACAATAAAACCATAAAAAATACGTGAGATAAATCATGATAAAAAGAACAATATTAGCTATTTTTAAAAAATAACATCATAAATTAATTTATAACAAATTTAGTACTTTGTGGTATAAAAAAATAATGAGTTTTCTGACGCAAATTATAATTCATAAAAAAAATATGGGGATAACAAATTTGCACCGAACTACATCTTAACATATTGTTAAACAACCAATATTATTGACAAAGAAAAACTGTTCAAGATCTGTCGAGTAAAAAAAAATATCCTTGAAACAATATCAATTATGTGCTAAATTATCAAAAGAAATTATCAGGACCAGTGAAGCCATAAAATATCGAGAGAGGATGGAGGCCAAAAAATTTTCTTAAAGACTTCGAACTTGGCTGAATCGAACATATGATATATCAATCACTAACCCTCATGTTCCAACCATATTAACTCACATAATAATAGCATATTATGGGTTCAAGCATCCAACCAAACTAAGAAAACCACCACCACCACAACAACAACAACATTACTCAACCTACCATTAACACAACTGCAAGGATGCCACTAACGCAAGAAGAACATAAAGGTAGCAGATCATGATCGCTGAACGAAGGGCAGCATCGGATCGAGCTGCATGCAGAGAGTGCAGTACGACAGGTAGAGGACGCGGTCCTTGGCCCCCGTGCGATGGTTCTGCGTGTGCTTGCAGAAGTACTTGAGCTGCTCCAGGGTGCAGACCCCCAGCCACTGACCCAGGAACAGGAAGAGCCAGTTGATGTTCCGCTTGTTTTCTGCCATCACGGGCCTCACGCAGTCGACCTGCCCGCACGACGCGCACCCGGGGAACTTGGGAGTCAACCACTTCTCCGGCGCCCGGTCGCGCATCAGGTCCAGCCTCTCGTACATGAAGGCGACCACATCAGCGAAGTTGGAGTGGAGGTCGAGCTTGATGGTGACCCGCAACTCGCAGTGCCTGCACTGAGACTCGCCGGTAATCTCCGTGATGCCAGCGGCCGTGAGGCACTTGAGGCTGCGCACGGTGGCGCGGCGGTCGGTGGCCCAGGGGAACGGCGGAGGGATTGTGTCGTTCTCGTCGTTCCCCGTGGTGTGCGTAGGCCGACGGGTCAAAGGGCGAACGATGTTATAATGGCGCGGCGCAGGCGCGGAAGCGCCGCCAACGCCGCCGCGTCCTCCGTCCCGGTGTACGTGAAGAGATAAACGACGGGAATGATTTGAGTCCTGCTCAGGAATATGAGGCGGCGGCGGAAGGACAACAGACGCGTATGGCGGCGGAAGGAAAGTAGTCGACGGAGGTCTACTGCCGTCGTCGACGATCGGCGGCGGCGATGAGTAATAAGGAAGCTGGAGGGTGAGTTCGCAGTCCACTTCTTCGGCGGCGTCCGCGTCGGCTGCCTGGTCGCGACCTGACATGATCTCCCGATCCCTGTTCTCCTCCTCGTTTGGATCCATCGCTCGATTTCGCTCACGTTTTTTTTTTTTGGTTTTGTCGTTCTTCGCCGAAACGGCGCAACTTAGTTTGTTGTCAATGATACCGCATTCTCTTTTATTTTGATTAATAATTCTGTTTTTTTAATAATAACTAACTAAATAAATATCTAGGGAGATCCATAAAACAGTTAATGGATATTTATTTATCCATATAATCTTAACTAATTAGAGGAGGAGGAGGAGGAGGAATGCTTCCGGGTATTAAGGATTGAATGGTTCCTTTTTCACATTTAATTCCGATTAGTCCATCAAAATGCTCTCCGTTGACCCTGTCAAACCTACTACATGCAGTGTTGTTCGGAGGGAGGAAGGGCAGTGGATGTCCACTAATCAGGCAACAATATTTGAATGAGCATATTTGTGCAAATTAATTTTTATGGGTAAGAAAATATCAAAATTGATACTAATAAATGCTATCTTAATTGTGCCTCCATTTTAAAATTTGAATGCCTTAATTTATGCCTGATCTTTGCTTCAAGAAAAGAAACAAAAGTCCTACGTGCATCGCTTCCTTTCCAACTTATTTAACACACAAACAATTATCATAATAAACATAATTTTATTTGATCATCCCTCCTGGACTTCAATCTCTTATCTCTATCTATAGCTACCTAGAAAATATGCTTCACGCAACTATAAGTTTTCCCCCTACTGCAAACAAGTATTTATAAACTTCTTATCAGAGCATTCTTCACATTTCCTATTGTAAGGTTTATTGAAAAAAATAATCCAAACACTTTTTATTGATTTATAGCTCAATGGTTCTCTTTTTAATTATACAGTGTGCATGCTAAACTTTTACGAAAGTTAAGTACTAATTAAAAGTACTAATTAACACATGTGCTTAGTTGCATGCAACAATATGGTCTATAACTATTTAATGGTAGGCTCTTTTTTCATAAGGAAAATGTAATTCAGCTTAATGTACTATACTTTAGTTTAATATTTACGGTACGGAAACATAATAGTATTTTCCCTATAGGAAAGACAACAGGTTTCGACTAGTTTAATTTTCCTGATGGACAATGATGAAACTTGAAAACTTCCATCAATGGTTATTATCATCATCATCATCATCATCGACATTTGATTTTAAAATTTTAAAAATAAAAAGATATTAAAATTAGCAATTATTTAAATTCGATTATATTTTATGTAGCTTTAAATTTTCTATGTATTTAAGTTTTCTTAGAATGATTACTTACATAAAGTTATTCCTTGAAAAATATATGTATTATTATAATGTGTAAATATCAATAATTTATATTCCGTACATAAGATATCATAACAGAACAATTTCAACTTTGTAACGAAAAAACAACTCCTGATGATCGATATTCTTATTACACTAAATATCTCATCAATGATGACTAATGGCGAGATATAGGAGTTTAAAAAAAAAATCCAAATAAACAAAAGAAACCATACATGAAAACAATTTTGAATGTAACAAGTATTTCTATATAAGTTATGAAAGATAACAATATATATATATATATATATATATTACATTAAACATTATGCCTTAAAGTTTTATTTTTGATCAAGAGTTTGGGAGCTCGAGTCTATTTGGCGAGCACCACGAAACGTTGTTGGTTGTCATTTCTGATCCTTGCAAACGCTTAATTGCCGAGCGTTTGAGATATGAACGCTGTCAAATACACTTAATTAATTAGTATTATGGTTATTTTTTCTATAAATGAAATTAGAAGGTGAAAGGGTATTTAAAAAAAAAGATTTTAAGTCTTTAATCTTTGTGTTTTAGTAGTCGGAGGAGGAAGGTGAAAGGTCGTCTAATTCTTTTCACGATCTTTGAAATAAGAGTCTGGTTCTTAATTGAGATTATGTAGTTATGACTTAAGAGGATAGTCCAACTGACTCTTAATTGACATTATGTAATTGCGAGGGTAGTCGAACTAAATAGCACATGGGAATTGATGTTATGTAACTTAATGAGGATGACTCGATATGAAAGGAAAATGGAGTGATGTTTTTAATAGTGATCTATTATTGTAAGACCCTTTGTGATTAAAAAACTTCAATGCGTTTGCCTTTTGAAATAAAAAACTTCATCGATGACCTTTCGAATTCTAAGTTGCAATTTAACTAAGATAGAGGTAGATAAATGTTAACTTTATTTCTTGTTGAATTTAAAAATAATATAAAAAAATATTTTTTATATAAGGGTAAAGCGGTAATTGGACAAGAAAAAAAGGCTAAAATGAACGTATTAGATGGAACGAGTTGTGTAAAAAATATAGAAGCCGTTCAGAGGATAGATATAGCATTGAGTGATTATGCCTCCGGAGCCGTCAGATCCGAGATGAGCGTTGATCAATGGTCGAGATGGCCGTTGATGATAAACCGGTTCGTGGTTCGGGTGGCACGAAAAAAAACTGTCTGGTTCATTTTATGAGGGTGGACGACGACGACGAGCGTGTTCGAGGCAAGGTTGTAAGACCCAACCCAGCCTTCGATCCGGATTGCTCAACAGGTCAGGTCAGACCGAATGGTCGGACTAGAGACGCCTGCCGTCTACCAACCCAGCACTGCCTTCGGTGCCCGCCGTCGTCGAGCCGCCGATCTCCAACACGCTCATGTCAAGCGCGCCCAGGCGCACCAGCGCCGTGGGTGCCCGGAGCAGCAGCAGCAGCCTCTCATCGTCGTCAAGGTGGAGCTGAAACAACTGTTGATCTCTATCCTTGATGACCCATCCGTTAGCCACGTCATGCGCGAGGCGAGCTTTTCCTCCACTGCCGTCAAGGCTGTCGTTGAGCAATCCATCTCCTTGTCCACCAATTCCTCCTCCTCGGCCGTTGCGACGACTGGTTCTTTACCGTCGCCATCCCTTGTTTGCACATCGCTCGCGTCACCTTCCCTAGCGGGGACTCTCGGCCGGACGGGCGTGCCCTGGACGCCTGGCGGTGCCTTGGCCGGCCAAGGCATGCCCTGACAACGTCTTGGCCGGCCGTCCAGCCCCTAGCACGCATCGCCATGGTCGGCCGGCCTTCACCGAAAATCGAATAGGGCAAGGAAGGGATTCAAGATTTCAAAGGACAAAATCAGCAAGCCGGCAAGGGAAGGGAGAAGATCGACTGACCTGGAAGTCTGGAACATGGATCAACGACGAAGCCAAACGCCGGTTGCCGGCTCGACGGCGGCTGTGCTGGAGCGTCCAAGGAATGAGAACGACGACCACCAAGCCACCCTAGGGTTTCTCACTTTCTCTTTCACGAAATGAATCGGCCGGCCACAAGTAAATTTTTTTTTGTGTGAACCGGCCGGGTCATCGAAACCCGACAGGTCAAACGGTCAAACCCGGGTTTTGACCGGGTTTGACCGGTTCAACACGGGTCAAAGGCCGCTCTAGGTTTGAATCGACCCATGGCCCATTTCACTGGCCGGACCCCGGTCCGACCGGCTGGGCCGGGCCGGGTTTGATAACCCTGGTTCGAGGGCAGGGCGACGGGCAACCAGGCGAGCTTGAGTCGAGTGCGGTGATCGCTTTGTGCAATGGAGGAGCCCCGACGGAATGGGCGATGTCGAGGGCGAGAGGGCAAGCGTGAGAGCGACGACTGAGCGGGCGGGCATTTCGGAGTTTGCTCCTAGGGCTCTTGACGAGGGAGAAGGTGATGTTGCGAGGGAGGAGTTTGCCCCTCGTTGATCGGATCTCGTTGAAGGAGCTAGGGAGGAGTGCCGACGAAGGGATCTCATTTGATTAGAGTCGCGGCGACAAATAGAGCAGCGAGCGGTAACTAGATCTTGGCAATGAAAGAGTTCTGGCGAACGGAGCTCATTGAGGGAGGAGTGTCGACGTCGACGAAGGGATCTTGTTCGATCGGAGTTGCTGCGCAGGGAGAGCGATGAGCAGCGACGATGAAAGCCTGCTCAAACCGAACTGATTTATTAACATCACCCATCTCATCCATTGATCAATCCCATCTCGAATCCGACGGTTCTAGAGGCGCGGTCGCACAGTGCTCCCACCTATTGTGGTAGCACACTAGAATTTTCACGGTCTATAATTAAAAAATGAGTTTTATCGGATTCAGATTTTCCTATTTAATGTAAACAATTAAGCATTATTGCCATTGTTGGTTTGTATAAAAATTCCTAAGAATTTAACGGCATCAATAATAATCGTGAGCTATTTTGCAAAAGAAAAGGCTATAGGAGAAAATAAAAAGAAACATAGCGATTAGCGGAGAAATGATAGCAAAGGAGACGGACGTAAACAGGTAAAGAGGTGTGGAAAATAAAATAAAGGAAAGGAGAGAAATTGCCGTAAAAGAAGAGGAATCGAGGGAAACGAAAAAATTAACTGAGCGAATGAGAAAAAGAAAACGTTTAATAGTGAGGAAAAATAAATGAAGAAAAATGATAAAAGGGTCTCTGATAAAAGATAACGTCAACAACAACAAGCTAGGCCATGCATTACTCTACGAACGCAAATGCATACGGTAGGCATCACTGATCACTAGTAGCACAATCCTAACACAAGTCGCAGATTACTGAACGAAGGGCAGCGTCGGATCGAGCTGCTTGCAGAGACTGAAGTACGACAGGTAGAGCACGCGGTTCTTGGCCCCCGTGCGATGGTTCTTCGTGTGCTTGCAGAAGTACTTGAGCTGCTCCAGGGTGCAGATCCCCAGCCACTGCCCCAGGAACAAGAAGAGCCAGTTGATGTTCCGCTTCTTATCCGCCATTACGGGCCGCACGCAGTCGAGCTGCCCGCACGACTCGCACCCGGGGAACGCCGGTTCCGTCCACTCCTCCGGCGCCCGGTCGCGCATCAGGTCCATCCTCTGGAACATGAAGCGGGCCACCTCGCGGAACTTGGCGACGAGGTCGAGCTTGATGGTGACCCGCGCCTCGCAGTGCTTGCACTGGGACTCGCCGCTTACCTCCGCGATGCCCGCGTCCTTGAGACACGCGAGGCTGCGCACGGCGGCGCGGCGATTGGCGGCCCAGGGGAACGGCGGAGGGATCGTGTCGCTCTTGTCCCTCACCGCGGACTGCTTGGGGTTGATACGAGCGCAAGGGCGAACGACGGAATAAGGGTACTCGCAGCGTCCCCCGCCCCGGTGTGCGTGATGAGAAGAACGCCGGCAATGACTGGAGACGTGCTCACTAAGAGGAAGAGGAAGCAACGGCTCCGGCAATGCAGGCAGCGGCTGCGGATAAGTAGGAGGCGACAGCGACGTGTATGGCGACGGAAGGAAAGCAGTCAACGGAGGTCTTTTGTCGTCGTCGACGACGGATGACAGCGATGAGTAATGAGGAAGTTGAAGGGTGAGTTCGCAGTTCACGTCTACGGTGGCGGCGGCGGCGGCGGCGATTGCCTTGTCGTGGCCGGACACGATCGCCCACGCCATGTACCCCTTTTGCTTAGGATCCATCGACCGATGTCGTTCTTCCACGTTTGCTCGTAGTTGTTTCCCCCGAGCAGCGTAGTCTGTTAATGAAGGCCCGGAGATATCGTTGGATTTGTTTCAATTTGCTTGATTTTTTTTGTTTTATTTTTTAAAACAAATATCTTTGGAGATCAAGAAACTAATTATTAGGATATGTATTAATTAATTAAGCAACGAATTAAAGGAGGCAAAGGAGGAGGGGGAGACAAGGGAGCATTGTTGCTTGGGATTCTCCAACAGCGGATTTTGCTGCTGAGATGAGCTGCTGAGATGAAGCAAAATGGACCTAATCTTCCATTTTTTCACATCCGATTTTAATTACGAAATCAAAATTTGTTGACCCTGTCAAACTAACATATATGTAATGTTGTTTGAAGGAATGGGGGTTCAGACTGCCTTTTACCGACGGTCCTAACCGTCGGTAAATTTGTCAGATCCGTCGGAAATCGCGATTTCCGACGATTCTTTCGACGGACAATGATCGTGTGAAAAAGACTCGTCGTAAATTTTTTGCGACAGTTTCTTTTAAACCGTCGGTATTACAGACGGTCTAGCTGGCGGGCGCGGTAGTCAAACGTTAAATATCGACGGTGCGAACCGTCAATATTATCGACGGACAGGACCGCCGATATATATCGACGGTTTGAACCGACAATAGTATTGACGGTTCGAGCCGTCGATATATATCGGCGGCTTAAACCGTCGACAGTATCGGTGGTTCGTGCCGTCGATATCTATCGGCGATTTGAATCGTGGAAACTACGAGCCCCAGTTGGTGTGACCTCTTTTAAAATACCTAGAAATGCATCAAAACATGCTTGTGAAATATTGTGGTCGACTTTCAGTTTCAACAATCTAACAGCAAGTGATAGTTCCGAATGACTTTCACACCCAGACCAAAGGGTTGGCTCGATGCGTTTAGTAAGTCATAAAAATCTCTTGCTTCTGGATTTGGTGCCTCTTCATTCTGCTCAAATCTAATGTTGTCATACTCAGTTGCAGCTGCGTCATAAACAGACTGTTCATATTGCGAAACAAATGTTGGTTCAGGATCCACAAAATGAAGACCTTCATTTGGGATGCTTGTCGAAGGCGCTCCTTCGCCTAAATCATCACATTCTCAATAATTTGGTTTGAAACCCTTTCTATATAAGTGAACTTTGACAATCTCTATCGTCTGTAACTTTGTGCTAGCACATTTCAAACAAGGACACCTAATTGCTCCCTCCCGCTGAAATTGTAAAGATTGACAAGCCACAGTAACATAATAGTCAACGCCATCTATAAATTCTTGTGTCAAGCCTCTACGACCAGGATTATTTCTTTTGTACATCTATCGACGATCGTTCAAGTATGGCATAATGACTGCATTATTTGCAAATCATAAAAAATTTCAGTCATACAAAATTGTATAAGGAAAGAAAAATGAATATGAAACAACTGATGAAGAATAGATTGTTTAACTAATGTTTACTAATCATACTGCTAGGTATAGAGATAGCATATAATAAGTATATATAACAGTTTTGACCATTTTTGCTCATGATCGTTTTCCATCAAACAAAAGGAGGAAAAAAAATATTACAACTATAATTCTAAACTATAATTCTAAATATTACAACTATAATTCTAAATTCTAAAAATTTCTTATTAGCACAAAAAGTCTAAAGCCGAACAGCAGCAGCAGATCGCAGGTGGATTAGTAAGATCTTTCATAACCAGTACGACACGTTTTGAATAACAACGTAACTACAGTACTCAACTTTGTTCTGGCCTATGAACAAAATATTCACAATAATAAATGATGGTGCAACAAAAATACCAAAGTTTCGTGGTCTGCATGAATACAACTAGTAGTAAGATTTGATTAGAACTTTATGTTACTCTGTATATTGCTTTTCTCCATTTTTATTTGATTCAAGAACCTTGAACATGTTTATAAAGCCTTGATCTGAATAATTCATCTTTGTGGACGCACGTGTCAAGTTACATGCAGCCAGGGAGTCGAGATGCACACCTTAGAAGTAAACTGTGATTTACAAGCAATTCAGTGGTATATTCTCTCTGGCACAATGGCAACAAAAGGTTCTTTTATAAGTTTTCAAGATAAGATTCAGCAAATGGCATCATGCACCAAGTGTTCAAAAGAGCACTTCAAATTAACAAGGATTGATATTGTCGGCTTTATCTGCCGCCGCGCAAGGGCGGCCGGATCTGGCCGCCGCGGGCGGCCAGATCTGGCCGCCGCGCGCGGAGGGCGGCCGGATCTGGCCACCGCGCGCGGATGGCGGCCGGATCTGGCCGCCGCGCGCGAATGGCGGCCGGATCTGGCCGCCGCGCGTGAATGGCGGCCGGATCTGGCCGCCGCGCGCGAATGGCGGCCGGATCTGGCCGCCGCGCGCGAATGGCAGTCGAAACTGGCCGCCGCACGGAGATGGTCGAAGGAGAGAAAAATTATAGATCAAAGGAGGCGGGGATCGGACCTACCTGCGCCGGAGATGGTCGGCGGCGGAAGCTTCGGGCGGGAGGTGGTCGACGGCCGGACGAACGGCGGACGAAACGGGCGGCGGCGGACGGGCGTTCAAAACGTTCTAAGTAAGAGTGCGGTCGGGTTTTTATATAACCACTTTTCGACGGTCAAAACCGCCGCAACATAGGTAAATATAATATAATATAATATCGACGGTTCGGGCGGGAGGTGGTCGACGGCCGGATGAACGGCGGACGAAACGGGTGGCGGCGGACGGGCGTTCAAAACGTTCTAAGTAAGAGTGCGGTCGGGTTTTTATATAACCACTTTTCGACGGTCAAAACCGCCGCAACATAGGTAAATATAATATTATATTAATTCGCGTTTCGACTGCTCCAATCCGCTGGAAAAACTGTCAATAGTTTCGACGGTATTCAAACCGTCGAAATATCGACGATTTTAGCCGTCGATAGTTTTGACGGTTCTTTAAACCGTCGAAATATCGACGGTTTTAACCGTCGATTCCCTTAATGATAATTTTTAAAAACATCGACAGATACATAGGTTGTGTAAATTATAAATTTCCATTTTCGACGGTTGAGGCCGTCGAAAAAAAGTAAGGTAGAATATTTTATTTAAATACTATCGACGGTTATGACCACCGAAATATCGACGGTTGCTTTGAACGTCGCAAATTTCGACGGTCAAAATCGTCGATAAGTTCAATAATTATGCGCAACCAGTCTTGAAATTTTTCGACGGTTCAGACCGCTGGAAGTTTCGACGGTTAGATAAACCGCCGAAATTATCGACGGTCATAACCGTCGAAGTATAAATATTTTCGACGGATTCTTCCGATGAATTTATTACCGTCGAAATTTTAGATGGGTTAAACCGTCGAAAATTATCGGACGAAAATATCGACGGTTTGGAAGATCCGCCGAAAAAACCGTCGATATTTAAGACGGATTTCGGGCCGTCGAAAATGGACCGTTAGAAATACGACTTTTTCTTGTAGTGGTTGTGTATGCAGTACAATTATCAGGCAACAATACTGAATAGAATATTTATGTAAATTAACTTCTACATGTAAGGAAAGATAAAAAAACGTGATTTATTAAATTTCATGTTAATATTGCGTCCCTTTCAAATTTGAATCTTTCCTTCATTATTATGGACTCCTTCCTCTTCAGCTAGCCCAACAATTAACCAGCTCCAACACATAAAACCCTTGATTTTAAATTTGCCGAATATGGAAAGTGAACGTGATTATTTTTTTTTACAAATATGTATATAATTATTATGCTTAATTTATTCATGTCTCAACTTTAATTATCCATTCTTTCGAACAAGATATATCTAAGCATAGAGGGTCTTTCAATCCTCAAAGCATCAAAGTAGATTACAATAGCATGCATCAAAATAAGTATAAATAAGTAAAAAGGATTAAACATCCGGGAGTTCACAATTAAGAAATCAAACCAGCAAAGTTTAATTACGTCCTCCTTAAAAGAACGAGGGAATTAAATCCATCTTTTTAAAAATAGTAGTGGTTGAATGAAGCCACTTTGTCGTTTCCTCCTTTCTCTATTCAGCCTCTCCCCCCTTTTATCTCCCTTCCTAGGTAGTTAAGATTTCTCTTTCTTTTTGTTGTGTCCCAAGTAAATTATTTTGAGAAAAATGTAACGAATAGTTATTATGAGAGTTTAGGAGTTCAAAGAATAAATTTGGACAAAGAAGATACAATCATTACTTTATGTAATTCTATTAAGATAACAAATTTTTGGCTCAAAGAAACATATACAAAATATATTTAAAATGGGATTATTTCCTTATACCTCCATCAAACTATTGCGATTTTTCATATTTAATCTTAATATATATGAAATCACCATAGCGCCTCCTAAATTATTTCACGATTTCCACTTTAGCTCATTCGTTAACTTCTATTAACTTTCCCGTCAATTTCAATTTTTGTGATTTATTAAATGACTAAACTATCATTCTCTCATCTCTTCACTCGTTGTCGGCGCCCAGAGGGCACGGGGACCGACGCACATGAGGGGGCAGCTAGGGGGCATAGCCCCATCTCGTGTGCGTCGACGACGAGTGAAAACGGGCATCGTGCGCGCCGACGAGGTCGGGGGGAGGGGGTCGCCCACCCACCCCCAACTCCGCGTCGCCCCGTGGGATCACCGGTGATGGCTCGCAAGGGGCGATGCCCCTTGCTCCGTGTCACCGATGATCATGGGTGAGTGATGCAGAGTGGGGGGGGGGGGGGGGGTTCCTCGCAAGAGGCGATGCCCTCCTGCCGATGACACAGAGCTAAGAGGGTCGCTAGGCGCGGACACCTCCCTCGGCTTCTCCTTGGATCTATAACTCGCTCCTTGTGATGAGGTTGGCACCAAGATGGGAACCGGTGTGAGCTCCTCTCGCTGACTGTTGAGGATGGGGAGCCATGGGAGGCGAAGGGTTCGTTGCCATCGGCTAAGAGGAAGAAGAAGAAGACGGCCACTGCTCGCCGCCGCGAGTGATGTTCCGACGTCTCCCGAGGACTACAGCTAGGGACGGAGCCAGCCTCGATGTTAGGGGGGCCAATATACATGATGAGAGGCAATTTTTGTATTTTTTATTTATTTCATCATTATATTAAAAAAGGTTCATCATTTTTTTATAGAAAATAGAAAAAATAATTCATTTCAACATCTTTTACAAAATAGTCCTATATAACAAATAATGTGTGATCAAATTGAGTGAATAGTTCGCATACTTTCGTATAGTCTACATTTAATTGATCCTAGTATTATATATATATATATATTTATATGATGGCTTAATAAGAACTTTTTTTATCGTTAAACTATTATAATAATTAATTCTTCATGTTTGCATTCAAATATATTCATGAAAATTTATATGTTAAAATATATAATCAATAATGTAATACTTGATTAATATTTGAAATTAGGAATATTTCTGCTATAGAAATGTATTATGATTAATTTGTATAAACAACAAAAAAAGATAGACTACAAAACACAAAAGAAAATAAGAATAAAAGTAAAGAGAGCAGTGAAATAGTCGAAAGAGAGAAAAATAATTGCTTATAAGTATAACTTTTATATTCATTAATAAGTACTCTTGACAGAAGTTTAGGGGGGCCAAATCATGTTTTAACTCATAACTTTCATACAATCTATATACTAATACTAAAGTTTAATAAAAGTTGGGACGGGCCAAGGTCCCCCCGAGCTACACTGTAGCTCCGTCCTTGACTACAGCGTCTCTTTCAAACGAAAGAATTTGGGGGGAGGTCGTCATGTGCTCTTCTTCGTCAAAGACCCCTATGTTGAGAGAGGTCGTTGTGCGTGTCTCAAGGACAACACAATTTTTTTCTTCTTTTTAAAGTTTTTAAAATTTTTTGTTTGATGTGTTTGAATGAAGGGTAATATAGTCTTTTCATAAATGTGAGAAAACAAAACTAACAAAAAATGTAAGAGAAGTAGACATGGTTCCACCACCTTTTTTGTGGAACTTGGCCACCGTAGGTCTGCTTTATTATTTTATTTTTTATTTGATAGCACTTTGCTTTTTCAATTTTGTGTTCTCTCTCTCTCTCTCTCTCTCTCTATATATATATATATATATATATATATATTGTGATTCACGTACATCTTATTTTCTTAGGTTGTGTTATCATGTTTCAGGCTACTAAGTGGAGTTTGCATTTGTCTGGAGCGTGTCCCCATAAGAATGTCATGCATTGTAATTCTACATCTTGTATCACTCTTTGGGGATTCACATAGTTTGCATCATGTGTGTAGGGTAGATTGCACTGTTGATTGTACAAGTATGGCCCTTCCTCCAAGCGATAAGGTGTATGTTGTTCATTCGGAAATCTTGGAACTCATCGTAGAGATGATTTGATGGAAGCAGTGCTTTCTCAATCTACCGTGGACTAAAGGCACCCCAAGGTACTTCCCTAAATATAAGAATTCCAAGAATCCACTAACTCTTAGCTGAGATTTTATATTTGGATCTATCTTCTTAGCTTTGTTTGGCTACACTTATGTTCTAGAAGTAAGATCAAATTAATGCAATTGTACACCAACACACAGAGTCCAATAAGAACAATTATGTTCTTAAGCCCCACAAGAACATAAATCTTTTCATATTTTTTGTAATTATTATGGTGGAGCCCACAACCTCAAAAATTAGGTTTTTGGTTAGAAAATTGGAAACAAAGCTTTATTCCTTATGTTGCTCATACAAGCTATTAGTGAAGTATATAGAGGTCTTTTTCTTGTTGATTGTCTCGCCAGATGCAAAGAGAACTTAGCAAAAATGTTATGCTCATACAAGAGTTTGATGTCTCTGCAAACAAAAGTATATCATTTGCAAAGAAGAGATGAGAGATAGGAGGTTCGTCCTTTTCAACTCTCATTTGTTTTGATGTTCCTATTGCTACAACTTCATTGACCAACATAAAAAAAAAGATTGCCATTTTCCAATAGATATAGTTCCCAACAAATGCAAAAAAAATGTTGCTATTGCTGAGAAATTATTGTTGGTATATCCTTATTTTCACCTATAAATAAAAATATTAGCAAATATATATTTATGCTTATGGATATATATATATATCATTGGTATTATTTCATTAAATGTTAGGATTGATAAATAATTATCTTAAATAATTGGCTCTATTTAAAGTTAGTTGTTTTAAATAGTTGTAGGAATTCTATTGTACGTGCTTAATAGATAATAACAATACAAAACAAATAATAACAATATGATACTCAAACTTTTTTTTTCTCTTTTTTCATCACTTGGCCTTCCATAACTATCCCTAAACTGAATTTGACATAAATACTATTTCACAAAGTTATTCATCTTCCAAACTATTAGATCCCTCTTATTTTCTATATCTCTATCTCTCTTTTGTTTCACTCCAAAGTTTCTAGATGCTAGAAAATGATTTGTTAGCCTCAAGTTACATTATTTTTATTATCTTAATCTTAGTAGATAAATTTGATTGCTTGTCATTTATGTTTATGTAACTTTGTACTACTGCGTCAATTTAGTATTTTCATTGCATTAATATTATATGATATTGTTGTCGTAGGGTGAGAGAGGCACCCAAGCCACGGTGGATGATGCCTAGGAATTGTGGGGGAAAGACAAAATTCAAGTTATTGAATGAAGATTCTTTGCAATTGAAGGGCACTAGAGTCTTGATATAGAATGATTTTTTTTTATTTTTTTTTTAAAAAGAACTTGTGTAGTTGGAGCATATGTATGTAATGTTTATAATAATGTAATATATCATTTGTTTGTATTTGAACTGTTCAAAGATTGAGTATTTTTGCCTTAAGGTGAGCATGGGCCGGGACAACTTGGTCACCCCGACCCACACTGACCTAGATTTCTCGAGTTTTTTCCTGACCCGATGGACAATCGGGTCAGGACTAGGTCTCATTTCCTTGAGACCCGGTCGGGCTATGTCAGGACTCAGACCATGTTTCGACCCGATTGAATATATTTTATTAGTATTAAATTATTTTTAAATAATATTTTATGTTTATTTTAAATAATATTTTATTTGATATGTGTTAAATATACATGATATTATATTATCATATATGTAATCTGATTGGTAATTATCATATTTATATAATAATATTAAATGTCTTTATTATTTTTTATTCATTGCTTATTTTTGTGGTCAAATTGAGATAACCGAAAATTTCTCAATTTTTGTCCCGATTTGCGTCGATCTCGGTCCCGACCAGGATGTCGTGGTTTCAACTAGAACAGGGACCGGTTCCATTTTTGAAAATCTAGATCAAATCGGGTCGGGATCAGGTCTGACCGGTCCTGAACTCGAATTTGCTCCATCCTATTTTGCCTTGTACCAGCATTTTGTCATCTTATGTACTCAAAATAATCCATTTATATATTTATTTCGCATCTATCATTGATGAAATAAAATCATATGAAGTCATTTAATTATTTGTATTATACTTTAGATAAAGTTTTAATATCAAGTACTATGAAAATAATTTAATTATGAATTGGAAAATAACAAAATATAATCATCATTATTGACTATTAACTAATATTTGTTTATTAAAATATGATTTTTAACAATTTGTTTGTTAGATTGGTTTAGTTATGATTTGGAGAGATATCAAATGATAATGATCAGTGATGATTAGTTAATATTTATTTATCCGAATTTTATTCTATTAACAAACTATCTATTAGGTTGGAATTTTTAAAATAAAAAATAGCCAAGCGAGACATGTATATGATGGCATATGTCTCCAACAGACAAATTTATGTTGGTATAGATTTTTACTAATATGAGTATAACCAACAGATTTTTTGTACATTAGATATGATAAAAATGTTTATGCCAACATATATTATCATTTATACGGACGATTTTTGTTCGTTGCCATATGAAACTTTTCTTGTAGTGTAGGTGAACGACCCCTTTCATACATAGCACAAAAATGTATGGAGACATTGGTCATCCTTGTCGAATTCCCCTACTTTATCTGCTTTTTAGCAGGTGTCCCGTTCCACAAGACTTGTGTTGAAGATGAAGTAATACACTTCAGTCTTGTGGAAATCCAACAACATTTATTGTGTTAGCCATATAACTATACTTTAGTTTGTCATGAATGTTTCAAACCTTGATAAATTTAATTTGATTTGGCCCTATGATGTCAGGTAGAATTGCTTGTAATATCTTGATTATTACTTCGGTAACACTTTTATATGTGGTATTGCACAAAATGCAATAGGTCGTAACTCGCTTATTCTATCTAGGCTTTCTGTCTTTGGAATTAGCACAATGTGAGTGTTATTGATTGACTATAGTGGCTCTTGACTAGAGAAGGTTTATCGTATGTAGGTGGTTGTCCATTGTCCCACTATCTACCAATTGTGTTAGTAAAAGATAAGTTGAAATCCATTAGGGTCCGATGCTTTGTAAGGTGCCATAGCGAGGATGGCATCCCTAATTTCCTTTAGCAATTACATTCTTGCAAATTGTTCAAATTTGGCTTGACAAATAGGGGAAAAATAATTTGGCAAGTCTTGATCCACAATGCAAGCTCTAAAGCAAAGTTGTCACGAGTCATACAATGTGCAAAATAGAGTCAACTCTTATCATAATCAGAAATAAAAGTAAACTCACATTGAATCGTGAATCAATTGTTTAAACTCTGTCGACTCTTATGAGTTTACTTATAAAATCTTAGAGTCTTCGAGATGAAAAAAGATAAAATAAGGTTAGATCTAAAGGTATTAATTGATAAAGATGTATATGGTTCCTTCTATTCTAAATATCATTCCCATCATAGTAATTGAATATCTTCATTTCTCTAATCACAAAAAAATTATTGTTACTCTTAAGAAATTGATTTTGTCACAATTAGCTCTACCTTACTATTGCTTCATCCTTTGTATCATTACAACTAATTCAATGTTATAATTTCTTATTGTGTTAATTCACTCTCATGCGATCATCTCTAACTCATTGCCATCAACTTGCCCTTGTCAATGGTAATTTCATGATTGATTTTTTTTTTCTTTTTTGTACCTTAGTATATTTTTTAAAATCTCACTTTAGCTATTCAGAGTCATAATTTATACAAACTTTAATTATTTTTTTTAACTCAAATAGCTTTTATTTTAAAATATCATTATTATCATCTATTTCACAAATAACACATTTTTTATAGAACATATAGTTGAAATTATTAAAATATATTAGTTGTCAATTTGTTTCTTACATTATATATCATCTACTTGGGCAATACTATATGCTATAAGTTTTTTAACAAATGAATTTAACATGCTCATGATGACTAATTATTATATAATATATATGCAAATGTAGTAATGCTCTTGGCAATATTATACTTATTTTTAAATTGAATATACTTGAGACATATACTTTATGATTTTATGATACAACTTATACGAGTTTACGGGGTACAAAATGAGTTTAGTTAAACTCCCAATGTTGATAACTTTGTTCTAAAGTAGCCACTAACATGTTTCTTGAGTAGGTCGTTATTTTGTTTCCACTTATCATCATCATATTTTAGCATTTTGTGATGCCTTTTAATGTAGTAGATGTGTGAAAGTATCTTCTTGTGTTTGTTGTAGCCATTGGCATCTTGATTTTTGGAACCAAAGCATTTCTTCTTGCGCTCTCCAACTCATTGGATAATTTGAACTACAATTGTGTTAGGAAGGGGTTAGCTCTTTTTTTTTTGTAATGTCTCTTGTATTCCACTTAAGCATGCCAAAAAAATTATTTTATGAAGATATTTTAAAAAAACTTTAATGTTCCAATCCTAAATTATTTTGTGAAAATTATGCAAATTTGTAGTGAGCTTATTCTTTCATGAGCCATGAACCTTGTAGAATTGATTGGAAGTCCTCATGTGAGTGCCAAACTGTTAGTTATCAGAAAGGTCTTCCTTCGCGAGGGCCGATATGAGCTTTTGTACAAAAGGGTAGTGTGTTGTGATCTGATTGACATAATATAGTACCATAATTATAGCTTCAAGGAAGGTCATCCTCCATTTCTCATTGCTCATTGCAAATTTCTAGGTCAAATTTCTCCATTAATTTGGTGCCATTGTGATTGCCCGAACCGTGTATTTTGGCCCAGATGCATTGCATATCATTAAATGCTGAATGTAAGGTGGTAAGATGTTCCACAATTATTACCTAGTAGTTAGAGGGCTCCCATAAATAGTTACATGTAACCATTTCCTTAAATCAAAACTCACTTTACAATGCATGGTCTCTTTATGCTTATTGATCACTTGGATTGTGGTGCTTCCCTTTTCCAAAAGAGTCAAATGCTATATGGAAATCCTTACGTCTCAATACTTTCAAATTCAAAATCTTTGGAGCGCTGACAAACTCGATCAGCTTTGAGACCACCAATTCGTAGTTCCAAAATATTCCAAAGATTTGGTTGTTCCTTTCTTAGATATTCCTTCATTGATCTTGTAAAGTGTGGATGTCCGATAATTCCAAGAGCAATTATAATCTAATTGATGAGCTTAATTGCTCAAGTTACCTTCCTGGGTTTCCTTTACCAAGAGGCATTTCTTCTTTGCTCAGTTATCGATATCGTTGTGCAATGTTATGGCATCCATTGTCGTGCCATTTGCTTCATTGCCATGAGCACAATGGGGCTATTTGGCAGAAG
Organism: Pontederia crassipes; assembly: GCA_030549335.1. Classification (NCBI taxonomy): domain Eukaryota; kingdom Viridiplantae; phylum Streptophyta; class Magnoliopsida; order Commelinales; family Pontederiaceae; genus Pontederia; species Pontederia crassipes. The sequence continues at coordinate 22,859,550 of CM060189.1, read as the reverse complement.
TACAACGTAAGAACATACCCCTTGTTCTCAACTTTTCACCTAAACACTCATTTTCTGTGGCCGCGGGTCCTAGCGCGATAATGGCAAGAACAAGGAAAAAACAGAAACAAAAATGTTCCATGTCCACCCAAGAACTTGATTGTTCTCATCCTGTTCTAGTCGTAATAACATAGTAAGGTCAACTGTTCGTGACCCATGAACAAAATAAAGGATGCCAAACAGACCCAATGAGATTTGGAATCATGTTCTCACATGTCTGCAATACACACATTTATTGATCCTCCTTCGATTTTTCACCTGCACTCTACAAAGTTCTCATTACACAATGTATAAGATATGCATTGAATTAATCCCACGTACATAAGTAATGAAAGAAATGTTGGGTATATATGATAAATTGCACATTTTATTATAGTATAGACCAAGGTCCAAAGCAGATGCAAGTGCTTATATTTATAATAGTTACCTTGTGATGTTATCAAATTATGTACGTATGCTATGTATAAATATTACCTCATACTTTGAAATGTATTTTGTGAATCTAATAATGCATAAAATATTGAACACTTCGTTAACAAAAATTAATTTTGTCTTCGAAATAAATAATTTTTGGGAATCACTTTTGACATTTTAAAAATCACACATCCATATGAGTGTTGGATATTTTTACTCTTATAAAAATAAAATAGCAATAGTATATTTTAGAACGACAATAGTACCACGCATAATTTATTATTTTATTTTATTTTAAGTATGATTATATAAACTATTAGACGAATTTATGCTCTCGCCTGTTGCCCTTGTCGGTTCCTATTGTTGTTTCCGTTCGCCCATCTGAGATTTCCTTGGGATTTATCCGAGTTGGGCATTTATTGAAAATGTTTCCTTTTTTATGTGGTGATTTTAGAAGGTTTAACTTGTTCGACTTGATAAACATGTGTGATCTTTTATTCCGTTTAAAAATTTTCATGCCTTCATTGCTTAAGTTTTACTTTAGAAAATATATGATATGAATAATGTGCAAGATGTAAAAGATTCTATGTAATTATAGATCACATCAGTTGCAACAAACGTGCATAGTTCGTTCATTTGTGCAACCGATCATACATGGTTGGCATTTGTTTAGTAGTAGTTAAGTCAATTAGAGAACCGAGCCAAAGTCTAATATTTACAATATTATAATAAACCATTAATTAAATATAAGTTGTTGTAATCCTTGATTCTATCTAATCCCAATCCTTATATATATATTTTTAGTTTGTATTTGACTACGTATATTTATAAGAGGAAAATTATTGTAATCATTCCACTATTACGAGGACAATTTTAGTCAAGTGAGTAAGATGATTTTAATAAATGCAAAACATTGCATCACGGGTCTTTGATGCCACAATTTGTTTTTTTTAAGCTTGATCATTAATAATGTTTGTAATAAGCATCATCCAAACATTAACAATGTTGGGCACATAACTTGTAAGCACACGAAGAGGGCACATAGCCGTGTAACATTTTATTTCAATCAGCAGTGTGATTATATTTAAATGGTCATGCCTTTAATTAAAGAAATTAATTAACTAGTAGTCTATAGTCAGGTCCATAAGTAAATACATGTACAATTTTAAGGTGGTAGAACACTGTAAATTTATTGGAAGGACCGCGGGATTCCAAAAGATAATAAAAGAATAATGAATTGTAAATATTACTAACATAATTCACTTTAAATGAATAATATTAATTTGGTGATAACAAAGTTAATATGAAAAAGAGAAATTATTTTTGGCTTTTCTATTACAATCACATTTATCCATACACTGGACTGGAACACCTATATATAATAATGTTGGTAAAGTATTTTATATGGACTAAGTCGACGTTGGGGATCTTGTTAAAGTGTTTGCTATGGATTAAGTGATAGTAATTAGTGAACATAATCCTTAAACATGATTAACACGTCGCAATTATCATGTAGCCGATCTTGAACCTTCGATGTTTGGTATTTTATATACAAAAAAGGTGAACTGTCAAGGTGAGTTCAAAACCTAAAATTGAACAAAGTTTTGAGATTTATATGTTTAAATTCAAATCCCATTTTAAATTAGACCATGGGGCCAGATTAGGGTTGCCCGGGGACACCTTCTATCAAGTTTAAATAAGCATCAATCATGTAACAACCGAAAAAATATAATATTTAGTGTTGTCATGTGAGTTGTCAGTGGTACTCCAATCCTTGTTGTTAATTTAAAACAAGAGAAAAATTTACATGCAAAACATTTCATATTTTGAACGAGAAAAATTATTTTTATTTATTAAATTAATCAAATGATTATATATTAATTTATTTCATTAGTTAAATAGCGAATTGTAATCTAATTATATATTAAATTAATAAAGTCATTTTAAAAATATGATTAATTTAATGATTATAATTTATTTAGCTTAAGATAATATATTTTTTATTATCGAGTTATTTCAATAAATATATACTATTTTACCTTAAAATATATAAATAATTTAATTATAAATTATAATCCTTAAATTGATTAAATAATAATAAATAAATACTTCATATTAAAATACGGTTCGTGATTGTTTTAGGTACTCATTAATCTTTCAAAGCACACTAATCGGTGGTCATATTTTATTCGGGGCTTTTTTTCTGTTGAACAACGGTTTAACTTATATAATACTAATAATTAGGCGCATTATTAAATTCGGCTCATCAGTAAGTTCAATTAATTTAATAAAATCGTATCACATGACATATTATGTATGAAAAATTTTTGTATTCACAAAAATTCGAATTCAAAGAAATCGATTATCAATTTCCTTATTTTTATTTTAGGGTATCCAAATTTAACTGAAAAAGGTTATATTCTAAACGTTTTTATCCACATGCTAACACACGGCTGGACATGCAAGACAAGTCAAAAAGAAACTAAACATTAATATTGGAGAAATGTCAGATGCCCGCGGCGATCAGAAATCGTGTTTTAGATTTTTTATTATTTTTAAACAATAACTAATAACGACAAATCCAAATTATAACATATTCTTGATTCCGGATGAAGAGAAACACATTTTTTTAGAAAAAAAAGTGCTGTCTATAATTTCGTAGACGACACTTTTTAAAATCTTAGAATAAAAATTAGAACCTCAAAAGATCAATTGAAATTATTTTATGAATAAAATATGTAACGCCCCCAAAATCGTCCCTCCTGTTACGTAGGCAGTCAAGTTGACCCCGGGAGCGCTACACTGTCTGCTACACTATTGACCATGATATGACTTTGACTATTCAATAATTTGTATACGTGACATCGAATATAATAATCAAATACTCAGGAACTTTATTGCGGAAGCTGGGAGGTCAGAATATCAAAGGACACCAACATATGAGGAAGTCCATAATGAGGTGAAAAATGACAACAATATCCAATAACTCTAGGCAAATGACTACATGTTCAATAATAGCGGAAAAGATCATAATAATTTTCTGATGTAGAGATGAATTATAATGCAATTACAAACGAAAAACATTATTGAGTGCAATGAGTCATGTGCAGCAACCCTTGAGCACTGCGTTCTTCATCACTCCTCTCAAGACAAGATTCTCACCTGCAAAATCCCAATTACAGGAGTATCAAATACCCGTGAGCGAAAACGCCCAGTACAATAGAATCATAGGCTATAAATTAATAATCAAAACATACTTGAATCAATAATAGATAAACAATGAAATACTTTGTCATGAACAGATAATCTCTTCTTTTCTCATTATAATCAATACTTTGGTTGCACAAGGCAATGAATCATCATAACTATATTTCATTCTTTACTATGTCCATGCTCTACTCTCTTTCGTAACTTTGCTTTGTCTTTATTATGTCAATCTCTGTATTTTGCTATACATTACTTTGGCATACTTTGTTATACTTTCCAATACATTATTTTTTCATACTTTGCATTGCAATACTTTGCTATGCTTTACTTTATCATGCTTACTGTACTTTACTTTACTATGCTCTATAGTACTGTGCCATACTTTACTTTACTATGCTTTATTTTGCCATGCTCTGCTATACTTTTACATAAAGCAATGAATCATTATGTCCATACCTTATTCTTTACTATATCCATATTCTCTTTTGTAACTTTGCTTTGTTTTTACTATACCATACTCTGTACTTTGTCATGCATTACTTTGTTATACTTTGCCATACAATTCTTTGCTATGCATTATTGTACTTTATCATACTATACTTTACTGTACTATACTTTACTTTATTGTGCTTTATCGTACTTTACTTTACATATTTTATCATGAGTTATACTATATCTTTTACATTACTATGCAGTCATTAAAGTTCGTTGTCCTATGCGAGCTCGACTTTATTAAGTTGGGATGTTAGAGGTGTCTTTCTGAATCTCTGAAGTCGGTAAGCCTAAAAAGAGAAAAGGGGTGGGTGTTAATGCCTCACCCAATTCAGAATGTAGGTGGGAGAGAACCTACACCCAGAAACAGTGGTCAATTAAGAAACTTGTATGTTCGTCTTCTCAGTTAGTTACATGTCCCTCTGGTTCAATACTATAATCTATGGGAGAAGGAGTGTGACCAATGCATCACCCTTCGTTCGAGATACAGGTGGGAGAAGATTTGAAATCTCAGTAATAGTAGTCATTGAAGACCAGAATGTTCGGTGTCTCCTCAGCTAACTACCTGCCCCTCTCTATACAATGCTATGATACCGTCACAATGAAGTTATTAATACTCATCTTATGACGTTGGCCGTGGTGGGGCTATTAATACCCACCTGTTGGCATCTATGATCTGTACTTTGGGGCGGCACATGGCAATCCCATAATTTCATATTTACTTTACTTACATTGTTAATCATCTATAGAATTTAGAAATCATGGATCAGAGAAAAAGGGTAAGGTCAAACCCCTTTTCCTGAGTGAGAAAGGCTCATTACATTTTGTACTATATTGGACATGGTTTTAAGTGGGCCTAACAAAAAGTGGGGCCCAACTATGAAGTTCGAATCCAAAAAGGTCATTTACGTCTTTTGTAATAGAGCTCGGACCGGGTAAGGGAAATCCGATTCGAGTCTTTTGTGTTTAGGATCCATGTACGTGACTCGGGCTGAGTTGGGGTTCAACTCAGGCCGGATCAGTGTTCGTACTTTGAAATCGATTTGTAATTCTCTCTGTCCTTGGTCCGGTCGACCGCTCCCATTGGTCGGTCGACCATTTTCTTGCACTGATCGATCGATCGTCCACAATGGACCGATCGACCGATATCGGTCCGGTCGACCGCTCGTATTGTACTGGTCGACCGCTCTCTTGACAATGTGCGTTGCCGGATTGGTCGACCGATCTCCTTGAATCGGTCGACCGTTCTCGACGGCACGCTTGTGCCTTACAAATCCGGTCGACCATTCTTGTTGAGTCGATCGACCGTTCTTCTGTTCGATCGATTATTCTCATGGGGCCGGTCAATCGATCTTGCAGTCGGTTGTCCGATCCAGCCGCCCGTCGATTTCTCCTTTTCCGGCCGACTTCCGGCCGTCGGATCACGACGGTTACAATACAAAAGTTGTAACTTATGGTCTCTAGATTACTATGACATCATCGCACGCATTATATGATCAAAGATTTATCGCCTATGGGGATTAAACATCTAAGGTACCTTTTTCAATAGTTTTCCTTTCGTCGGCGATCCCTGCGTTGTCTTCTATGGTTTCGATTATTCCGGACCGGCAATGGGGTGCGATTGACCTTCGAGCACGTCGAGGGAGGGCCACTATGCGTCGGATCTCCGTTGGATCGTCCCTATTCGCCGCTCCTGTCGCTCGGTGCGCGCGTCTCGTCGGAGCAAGGGAAGAGGAATGGAGGAGGTGATGGTTGTTAATGGCGGCCGTTCAGGGGAGAGTCAATAGGAGTCCAAGGGCTTCTCCTCACGCCCTTTTATAGTTGCAAGTCGGCTTGATTTGAGGTGTAATTGGAGAGCGAATCGGGGAGGAAATCTCTTCCCCCATTTATTATTCATCCTTTTCTTCTTCCTTTTTATTTCAAATCTTTTTCCTTTCTTGCTCCTCCCATGATCTGAATTTGATTTAGTATTTAAATTCTTTTCATGTTTGTGTTGATTCTTGTCAGACGTTACATAATGCGTGTTCGAATTCAAATCCTTTTCCTATTGGATCCTTCCGCGCTTTAATTCTATTTATTTGATTTTGAATTGAATTTTGAATTCCCTTCCTCTTTTGGTCTTTCCTTGTCCTGAATTTAATTTGCACTCAATTCCTTTCCATATCTGTGTTGATGTTTACCAGATGTTACACGATTTGTGTTCGAATTCTTTCTTCTTTTGTATTTTTCTATCTTTTGATTCTGAATTAAATTTGAATTCCTTACATTAATTGCCATTGATTTGGATTTTCTTCCTTAATTACAATTTACGTTTGATTTTTGATTTCCTCTCATTAATGTCATTTAATTCCTTGTTTTTGAATTCATTTCCTTCTTTAAGAATTGATTTCAATTAATTTTCAATTTGAATTCCCCCATTAATGACATTGATTTCAATTGATTTTCAATTGATTCCTCCATTCAATTCATTGATTTCATGTTTTGATTTCTTTCATTAATTGCATTAAATTTCAAATTTTGAATCCTTTTTCCTTATATGAAATTTTGCATACTTTACAAAATACATCAAAAAAGACCAATTAAAATTCGAGTGGAGTGATTATAGGTTTTTCTATCATTTAGCAATGTTTTTAAAACCGGACCGGCTATCGAACCGGCGTGTCAACTGGGTCATGATTCGATCGGGTTCAACCGGATTTTTATTAAAATATTATTTATCTATTATTTCAAAGATATATTATGAATAAAACTTTGAAAAGAATATAAAAATACTCACAAAAATTTTTATTAATATTGAACATTAATTTAAATATTTTCTAAATGATTTAATTAATAAACTCATCCAAAATGTATTGTAATTTTATATGATTGGTATATTTGAATGCAAATAGAAAAAAAGACTCATTATATTAAAAATATGAATATACTATTAAAAATATTTCAATTCTTGGTTCATATCTATTATAATTAAAAGGTAATAAGTTGAATGATTTAATTTTAATTAGATTTATTATTCTAATGTATATGTTATAAGAAATTGAATAAATTAGTTAACATCAAGCAAATGAAATTGATCAATATTCTTTATATTATAAATATTTTTATTATTTCATTACTGTTGTTAATATATATTTTAATTTAATTATTGCTTATGTAAATAACTTTATTTTTGTATATCTTTTTATTAAATTATTTCTCCTTTTCTCATTCAATTGTTTCCATTTTATTTTTTCTCTCACTTCCTTTTTTTCCTCTTTACATTTCTCTCTTCATTCTTCTCCTTAATTTTCTCACTTTATTTATACTATACACCTTCACCTACCTTTTTCTCCTTTCAAAATTACTTATTTTCTTTCCTTTTGTATTTGATTCTATCATTCAAAATTCAAAATTTAAAATTTACATGTTTTAATACAAAAAAAAAAAAAACAAACCGAATTTTATGTTTGATAATGATTGATTGCTTTCCTTTTTCATTTCATTCTATCATTAAAAATTTACAAATTTACATTTTTTAATACAATAATTAAAAAATGGATTGAACCGGTTCAATTGGTTAAACCGGTTTTGTCCGGTTCTATCCGATTTTTTATCATTTTTGATTTTGAAGAAAAACCGAATTGAACTGACGATCGATTTGCGATTGAACCGGTCGAATCGGCCGGTCCGATCCGATTTTAAAAATACTGTCATTTAGGTAAAGTATTGAATTCTATTATTGTATAGAGAAAAAAAAACTTGTTAAAAAATTCATCTCTTATATAGATGTATGACTTGGCTAATGATAATAAATTCAGATCATTATTCCGTTTTGGTGGATAGGAAATTAATATTTGATGGTGGTTTCCCACTCTCAATTATCTGTCAGACTTTATTATTATTATTATTATTTAGTCTCTTCATAGTTAAAGATTAAATTCCTGTACCTCTCTTATTTATTTTTTTCTTTTTTCTAGTGTTTTTTATTATATTCTATCGAAAATAAATTCTATCGATAAAAGAGTGTACGTTTTATAACTTCTGTATAGTTTAAATTTATTTAAAATGCATTTTTTTGAGGAATATGAAATATTCGGAGGAATTAGTGGAGTTCTAAAAACATTTTATAAAATAAGGCATATTTTAATTGTATTAAACGAATGAACTCTATCTTTTCAGTAAGAAAAAAATTAAAGTTGATATTTAATTAGTTAGTACTTCTGCTATTTACCAACACAATAACCGAAAAAGCCAAATGAACATGTAAATAATTTATTTCCTTTTTTTTGTCATTCCGTTTTAGAATAAATCAGGCTGCTTACCATTCATTAAATTTAGGGATCAGGACAAATTAATAGTTGTCATGCATACATGACGAACAACGAAAATGATATGGTGGGGTTTCAATTTCTACTTGAAAAGTAAAATAAAATATCGACTTGACTCGTGCTCCCGGATGTTTTTTTTATTCCAACGATTCAGAATAATCTTTCCAAAGATTACTATCAACTCTTAAAAAAATATTATTTTACAGTTGCATATTTTTAATTAATTAATTTACGTGCATAAATTGTTATTTTATGCATGTAAATTAAAGGGGGGAAAACTACTATTGCCAATCAAGAACTTTTGTACTACCATGCCTGAAAAGAATACATAAAAAAAAACATATTTTTATGTTCTTTAAACGGAGAGAAAATTAATAATTAAAATAGTACATTAAAAAATTGAGCCATTAATGTATATCTCAACCTTTGGACATTAAGATAAAAAAAATCCATATGAACAGATCAATAAATATTCCACGTAATTTTTAACTCTACACGAAGTATTATAATTGAAAATTATTAGTTAATTATATATATTTGTTATAATAATTATTATCAAGATCTAAACAAGTAACAAAAGCATAAAACTTAGGACCACTCCAGTCCACTTTGGAAATAGACTGGGAATGAAAAGTCGCCTAATGCGACGTGTATTTTAGCGTATGTAAACCGAAACACAACTTTGACGTTAATGAGAAGTGACGTAATTTTATAATCATAACTCATAAGCTCCACTGGTGTTCCGTGTTCTACGGTTCACAAGGGATCGTGAGCTCCAGTAAACTAAACTACAAAAAAGAATAATTAGGCCACTTGCTTTAGCCTTAACGCCCGTCTCCTCTCTCTCTCTCTTCGTCACCTTCTCTTTTCTTTTCTTTAATCAGCTTTTATTCTTCCCTTCCCACTGACGCTTCTCTCCCTCCTTCACAAAACCCTAAAAAATAAAGTTGTCCCGATTCGACCTCGCCATTTGATTCTTCTCTGAAGCAAGGGGTGGTGGTGGAGACTGGAGAGGAGGGGATGAAATCTGGAGCTTCGGACGGATCTTATTCGATCGCGAATCTCGAAGAAAAGAGCCTCTTTCGGTTGTCGATTGATTTCTTTTGCGCGGTTGTTGTGCATTAGGGGGAGGAGTCTTTTGATCAAGATAGTGGATTTTCGTTTTCAGGATGTTAATTTGGCGTTGGGCGAGTCTCTGCTGTTAATTTGAGGAAATTTGAGCGTTTGAGTTGGGGAATCGCTTCAGGTTGGGTTTTGATTTGGGAGGAGAGGCTGACGAACTAAAGGCCACTCTTCTTTTTTTTTTGGCGCCTTTCTTTGTAATTCTTTTGTCATTTTAATTTTTTGATTCAAAGCCACAGGGAAGGTTTTTTAGTTTTATGTTTACTCTTAACGAGTTGAATGGATTGATTAGTTTCACAGAGTTTGTGCTTTGACTTGGAAATAGTGGAAGTTTAATAGAAAGCACACATTTTTTTTTTCCATTTTCTTTTTGAGGGATCTGAAAGATACATATGTTGAAGATGGATGGTATTAATCTCCCTAAGGATGAAATATTTAGTAATTCGGATGCAGAGGATGAATTCCGCAGCTGTTGTACAGAAGAAGAAGAATGGGAAGACACAGAGGAGTCTTTAGCCGAAGGGTCTAAAGATGTGCTTGATGAGTCCTCGGTGAGGATGTTCTTCAAAGGTATATCGGTAACGGAAGTGGATGGGAAGGAAAGGAGGGCTTCTGGAATCGGGGTGGTGATGGAGAGGGCCCCTGGGGTTCCTTTGACGCAGGTTCAGAAGAAGCTTGATTTCTTTGTAGAGGGATTGGTGGCAGAACATTTGGCGTTGATGGATGGCATGTTAGCAGCTCTGCAGAACGGCGTTCGAAGGGTATATGCATTCACAAACTCAGAAGAAGTTTATTATCAGGTAAGCAACATGCTGCTTTGAAACGTAGATTGCATCTTCAAGAATTGCCTTCATACTTATCAAGCATACTATTAAATTCATTCTTAAATGTTTGCTAAGTATTGCACTTTTTTTCCCTATCCTCATGCTTTTGGGGAACTTTCTAGTAGATTTTCTGTTTTTATTTGTTTATATGTCTTTTTAGGGAAAAATTATGACTACAAAGCTATGTATTCATCATCCTTCCTCTGTTTGTTCTTTAAATTTGTAGTAAGAAGTTGTGTTGGTCCTTTTTGTCATGGCATGCTTTACAATATATTGTATCTCATGGTTTGAAGTTTCTACTTGCTCTTCCAGGAAGAATTAGGAAGATTATAATGCACGCCACCTACTATCTCTAGGATATTTTGCGTTAAAAGATGTAACTTTACATAATTGATTGACGCGAGACATTATATTATTATTTTGGCAGATTGCAGAGACTGAATTGCTTGAAGACCAGCTTTTGGTAGCTCTAGGGCACCGAATTCTAGAACTTGCTGATAAATTTGAAGACTTTGATCTAAAACTTGTTTCTAATTTTGAATTAGAGAGGTCATTATGCTTGGCAAAAAAAGCCATTGGAGTTTGGACGTTTGATAATTGTCTCATCTGTAGCAAGGAGAAGCTAAGTTCTAGGATGCTTAGGATGGGCTGTTCCCATAAAGTTTGTTCTGATTGCATGACCATGTATGTGGAAAGCAAATTACGAACTTCACAGATTCCTATAAGGTGTCCTCAACAAGGTTGCAGATATTGTATATCAGCCAGTGAATGCAAACCTTTTATACCGGTTGCTAGCTATAACTTGCTGGAAAGAGCTGCTGTGGAAGCTGGTGTTCATCATTCAGATGGATTTTATTGTCCTTTTCCAAATTGTTCAATGTTACTGAATCGAGCCCAGTATTTGTCCTCCAGAGCCAGTTCCTCAAGTCAGATAGATGTGAGCTGCATGGAATGTCCAGAGTGTCACAGAGATATTTGCATCAATTGTGGTGTTCCGTGGCATCCCTTAATGTCCTGTGAGGAGTATCAACATTTACCTGACCGAGGTGATGATGCTTTCCATACTTTGGCACAAAATAATAGGTGGAGATGTTGTCATGAGTGCAGGCGAATGATTGAGCTGACACAGGGGTGCCGACACATTACTTGCAGGTATAGTCAACTAGGGCTTATTACAATTAATCATACAACATAACAATGTCTGAATTGTCTTTTCTTTTATTTTCGATTTATTTGCTTGGAGATTGATGTTATCAAGGGAGTGATTCGAGGCTTTTGGTAGATCCAAACTTCCTGCTGGTCTGTCATATCCCATTCTTGTCCATTGGTTTCATTTTACATGTGGCATTGTAATCCAAAGATAATACCCCCACACATATAAGCTTTTATCCGTGGCATACAGCTTGGCTCTATATTCTTTAAAGTGAACAGCATGTGAGTCCATCTTCACAAATTATCAAAATGATATTTGGATTTCCTCTCTTGTGGTTTAGTGAAAATCATATGGTCATACAAAATATGTCCCTGAAATCATAAAATTTACTCTGGACTGTTGTATTCTTGTCACATGATTGCCATCTGCTTTGATGACACCGCTGAACATGGTTGGGTATTGTAGAATGAGCTACATCTTGCAAATGTTCTACTTTTGGAGCATCTTTGTGTAAGAAATCTGTCAGCATATTTTGTTAATTTGTGAACTATGCACTATGTATGGTACCCTTAAATCTTATAAATAACTACGAACTCAAATGAACTTAATGAATGCAAGCCCACTTCTCAGTTTGTTTCATTTTGCATTTTATTGTCTTATTTTCTTAGATATAAAAGTGAAATTTGCATCCCCTTAATTGACTGAAGTTGTAGGCAACTGAACTGCCCCTAAAAAAAGGCCACTGAACTGAAATATGTGAAATTGTTCTTTGAGGGCATGCCTTACAGGCAGTGTGTAGAATGATATGAATTGAATTTCTCTTTTTGGGTGTCATTATTATTGCCATGCTGGAGCCTCTTTGATCTACGATTAAAGTCAAAGTCTGACCAACCCCATGTCGTGCAAAGGAGTTACCTGCAGTGTCATTTATCATGTTTCCTTGATGTGATAGTCCTGCATGTAAATCATGAGTTGGTTATTAAAAAGGCATTTACATTCTTGTCACGTCATATCTAATTATGATTTTTTTCTCTAAAAAAATTATGATTTTTTGTTCTGATGCTTTTTACCTTTTATTACTATTTTTGTAACCTTTTTTATTAACTTTGTTTTGTCATATCTAACGACAATCTTTTAGTTTTGATGCATTGTACCTGCTTATTAGTATACCGATTGAAGTTTGGAAATGTTTGGGAGAAAAAGGTGTGTTGTGGTTATGTAAACTATTTAATGAGATTTTACGGTCGAAAAAGATGCCTGATGATTGGAGATTAAGTACATTAGTTCCTATTTACAAGAATAAAGGGGATATTCAGAATTGTGCAAATTATAAAGGAATTAAACGTATGAGTCACACAATGAAATTATGGAAAAAAAGTAATTGAGCATAGATTGATAATGGAAATTAGTATTTCTGAGAGACAATTTGGGTTCATGCCAGGAAGATCCACTACAGAGGCGATTTATTTACTAAGGGGGATGATGGAGAAGTATCGAAGTAGGAGAAGAGACTTACAAATGACTTTAATTGACTTAGAGAAGGCGTATGATCGGGTATCAAGGGATGTACTTTGGAAAGCCTTGCAAAAGAAGAGGGTGAGTGTTGCCTACATTAAGGTAATACAAGATATGTACGATGGGGCATTGACTAGGATTAGGACACCCGGAGGTAAGACAAATGAATTTTCTATATGAATTGGCCTACATCAAGGATCAACTTTAAGCCCGTATCTATTTAACTTAGTTATCGATGCTATAACCGAGAGTATCATAGAGGAGGTACCTAAGTGCATGCTATTTGCGGATGATATAGTACTTTTAGTGGATTCAAGAGGAGAGATTAATACAAAATTGAAAATATGGAGAAATACGTTGGAGTCAAAGGGTTTTCGTTTAAGTAGGAATAAAACAGAATATATGCATTGCAATTTCACAAATAAACAACTTAGAGACGATTTGGAAGTTAGGTTAGGGGAGGATATAATTCCTCAAGTGATAAAGTTTAAATATTTATGATCAATTGTAAGACAAGATGGGGAGATTGATGACGATGTTAATCATAAAATTCAAGTTGGTTGATATAAGTGGAGGAAAGCCACTAGAGTTTTTTGTGATAGAAAAGTACCCAATAAAGTTAAAGGAAAATTCTATCGTACTGCTATAAGACCGGCAGTGTTATATGGTAGTGAATGTTGGGCTATGAAGGGACAATATGAACGTAAAGTGGGGGTAGCCGAAATGAGGATATTGAGATGGATGTGTGGTCATACAAGATTAGATAAGATTAAGAATGACCATATACGTGAACGAGTCGGAGTGGCTCTTATTAGTGAGAAAATGGTAGAGAATCGTTTGAGATGATTTGGTCATGTTTAGAGAAGATCATTAGATGCGCCAGTAAGAAAAGTAGATCAAATAATCTGGAGTCTGATTAAAAGAGGGAGAGGGAGGCCAAGGCGGACACTTAGCGAACTAATAGAGCAAGATCTATTGGTGGATAATATACCGAAAGGTTTGGTTACTAATAGAGCGGAATGGCGTCGTATGATCCATGTAGCCGACCCCACCTAGTGGGATAAGGCTTTGTTGTTGTTGTTGTTGTTTTGGTTATGATGCTGTTTACCTTGCTTAATGCTATTTTTGTAACCTTGCATTCTTATTTCCTTTGTTTTGTCATTTCTAACTATATTTTTTTAGTTTTGAATCTTTTGATGCATTTTACCTGCTTATTGGTGTTTTAGCCTTGTGTTCTTATTTCCTTTGTTAATTACAGTGAAACACAAGTTAGCCACTGGATTTCATGAGCATTGTTTGCAGGATTTTAATATGCATTGCTTATTAACTTATAGTGAGGAGACGTCAATTGTCAGTTTGATAATAGGACAACTCCAGGACAGATGATTATGATGTCTCGTTGAATTACTATTATCTCAACTTTTTGATATATAATTTGAGGTGTTAGCTTTATGTCGTTTGTTCCAATTCTCAGCTTAATCCATTTGATAACTCTTTCTCATGTTCTTACTTCTATGCCAAAGTAAAGCATTAGTCCCCTCTCAAAAATAATATAAAATAAAATAAAATAAAGTATTCATCTTTGTGAACCAAAGTTCGCTACCACTATTCTTGCTCTGACAAAGCATTGTCGCACAGATTGAAACTCATCCACTTTTGAATGATATTTTGTCTCTCTATTTACTCGTATTTTCCTGGGTTCTGTTCCTTGTAATCCTCTTTGTCAATTAAGTAAATGTAACTCTGTTCTCACGTGGCAGATGTGGACATGAGTTCTGCTACTCCTGTGGTGCTGAATATAGGGATGGAGTTCAGACTTGTCAGTGTGCATTTTGGGATGAAGGCAATCTCCAACCACAGGTGGTATCACCTAATCAGGAGTCAGATTTATGGGCGTGGGATTCTTTCGATTCACTGCCAACTGCAGTTGATGGATATTCTGAGCAAGAAAGGGCACAGCTAGCCCTGATCCAAAGGTTTCTTGCTGGTGGATTTAGCCTAGCTGATCACAACCCTTGTCAGTCACCACCTCGGTGTTCCGATTCTTATATGGATACCATGAAGGACCTCCACCAGTTGCCATGGCTTGAGAGGTTTGTATCGGTGATAAGCGATAGCTACAGTGAAGATTTTATTCAGTGAAGACAACCCAGCGCACCTCAGTGCATATTACTTGTTTAATAAGTGCTGGTGATTTTTCTTTACATGATTTACTGATGCTTGTACAAACTCTTACATTCTCAATATATATGTTATGCATCAAAGGAGTTGGTGCTTTCAATCCTTTTGTGATGAAGTGCCAGAGTTTGTTAATCCACAGCTTATAACTTATAAGATGGAGAAGATTCTTGTACAACTTGAATTCTTTCACATCATTCTGAAAAATCGCAGAAATAAGAAAACTTCTTCTGTCCTCTCCAAATTTTCCGCTGTATGATTCATACTTCATCTCCGCACTATTGCCTCACTTCTGAAAATTCTGCGGATCTAAAGCGATTTGCAAAAGGTGATATAATATTATACTTTGTCGGTTATATAATGTTTTGAACAATGTTGTGACCAGAGAATGAATCGCGAATATCTCTGTTTCAAGTCGAATTGATTAGTAATAAAATATTATAATATAATACAAAATTTATCAAATGATCAAACTAGTTTATATACAAATTATATGTGCTGGAAGATTAACCTTTGGAAGTGCACTGAGGTAAGACTCGCGAGCCCCCATTTCTGCCAGATCATTGTTCTTAATTGTCATTACAGCCTTCAAAATTTGATTAGTGCTCTTTCTTTAGTGTTGAAAGTGTTTTCTTGTCTTCTCATTGAATCCACCAGCCGGCACACAAGGTACAGGAAGCCACCGTTCATCTTCTTGAAGTTGAAGGGTACCATAAAAACTCTGGTTGGCAGAAAGCTATCCAATATCTTTTGCAAAATAATGAAATAATAAATAAAACGGTTCTTTAAAACATAAGAGGGTCACGACACAAAGGCCCCATTTGGATGTTCTAATTTTGTTCTAGGAATAGGGTCTCAATGTTCTATGTTATTTATATTTATTTACATCTTTTTTTTTGGATGAGACGAGATCGTCTAAGTATTTCTCTCTTATAAAGAGTTTGAATGCAAAAAAAAATGATAATCTGAAATATCTGCTAGCAATGTAGTCCGCCTCCCTCTAAATTATTTTGTTTCCTCCCTTAGATCATTTTGTTCTCGTGTTCACTTCTAACTCAAAGACAAAAATAATTTCAAAACTCGCGTGATCAAATTTAAAATTGTTTGGTTGTTAATCCGAATTATGTTATCTTATTTTCTCATATGTTCTCGTATTAAACACTCTCAAAAGACCTTGCAAGTCCACCGTCATCATTCCCTGCTGTCCTAGTGGTTTGAAGTTTGAACAAATTCTCTTCATTTGAACGTCGCAACGTCCATCCCCATTAAGAGTAATATTTTAATTCTATTTAACTCATTTCCCTACCCATCAACTGGCTCTAGCCGGCCGCCTTCACATTTTAGTTCTTTTTTTATCACATCCAATTTTTAACTAGAAAAAAATAATTATATTTTGTAGTTGTAACGCTTGACAATTCATAAATAGCACCCCCTCGACGCACTCATGAAGGCCAGGCGCACCTCCCCATCAACCAGAACGGCGACCAGGAAAATGACGTACAAATCACCGATGAACCGAAGCGATGATCAAAAGGTATTCTAGACATTAAATCCCCTTATGCGATAAATTGTTAATCATATGATGCGTGTGATGACTCCATAGTAGTCAAGAGATCATAAGGTTCATTTTTCATATTATTGTCGTTGTGATCTGATGGCCGGAAGTTGGCCAAAGTAAGAGAAGAAGATGGGCGCGGGTTTGCGCACCAAAGACCCGACCCGAATCATTGTCGAGTCTAAGCGGACCTGATCGAGTCGTCGCAGCCGAGAAAAGTTGCGCGATCGTCAGACACCGACCCGACCGAGTCGGATCTCGTTTCGACCCGAGTCGCATCGACCGGACCGAGCACGAGCTCGACCGGGGTGACGGGCCGATGTGCAGTCCGCAACCCGGCCCGAGTCGGCTCTCGATTCGGACCGGGACATGTGCCCTAATCGCCCGACAACAACCTGGCTCGGGTCCTCCTCAACTCGGCCTGAGTTTTGTCAGGCAGAATAGTGTGCCTTTAGTTTGGGCCCTGATCTTTCATAGTTGGCCCCACCTTGGGACAGGTCCACTTGAGGCTATGCCCAGTATTGTAAAGACCAAATGGTCTTCCCTCGTCCGAAGGACGAATGAGGATGTGGTATAAGAACCAAGTAATAAGACATAATTTTATTGCCTCAGGAAAACGGGAGCTGATCGTATCATTTTCCTGATCTATGATTCTAAATCCCACAGATGATAAATAAGATAAGTAAAACAAAGATAAAATCACGGGATTATTATGTACTGCCCAAAGTACAAAGTAAAAATCATAGTATAGCACAGATGAAGGGGCATGTAGCTGAATCGAGGAGACAGTAAACCTACAAGTTCTTGAAGACCACTGCTCCTGAGGTATAAGTCATCTTTCACTTGTATTCCAAAAAGAAGGAAGTATTGACATCTTCCCTTTCCCAAAGAGGACATTATATTGATCATATGGTTATAGCATCAGAGGGACAGATAGTCATGTTCTTAAATGACCACTATTCCTGGAATACAGATCATCTCTCACCTGTAGTCTGAAGATATGCATTGACATTACACCTCTAATATGCATTGGCATTACACTTCACAGATGCCTAGAGGCACTTCTGATTTCTTAACTTAATAAAGTCGAGCTCGCATAGTATAATAAAGTTCAAGGATAGTATGGTTATGTAAAAGATATAGTACAACTCACAGCAAAGTAAAATATAGTAAAGCATAGTAAAAAAAAGTATAATAGAGTATAGTATGGTATAATACAGAACATGGCATGGTAAAGATAAAATGTTGTCCAGTAAAGTATAAAGCATGGTATAGTAAAGACAAATCATAGTTACAGTAAAGAATAAAGTACAGATATGATAAGGAACAAAGCATTGACATGACGAAACATGACCCAGTGTTTATTGAAATCAAAGTGCAAAGATTAAAGATTCAAGCATATTGTTCACTATTTACCTATCGTTGATTTAAATATCATTTGATTAGCATTTCATCGTCTATGTTCTATCATACTGGGAGTCTTCGCTCACGAGTATTCCATTCCTCTGCATTGGAATTTTGCAAGTAAAAATTCTGCATAAGAGGTGATGGAGGGTGCAGAGCTTGGAGAATGCTGCACATGACTTATCTCAAAAGCATCCAGTTCTCTGAGTGACATTAGTTTAATAATTGGTCCTTGCATTAGAAAGACATTATAATTATTTCTAGTGAAATTCGATTTTTGTTCAAATGTTGAACTTATTGAAGATTTTGTCATTTCCTTATTCCTTATGAATTATATTAATTAGTAATGCTCTTTGATATTCTGACGCTCACTCTTTCCCAATAAAGTTCTTAGTCATTTGATTATTATATTCATTGCCACGTGTTGCTTATGTTGAATGGTCAAGATCATAGCATGATCAATAATATAATAGGCAGTATATCGTCTCCGGGGTCGACCTGACTGCCTACGTGACAGGAGGACCGATTTTGAGAGGGTTACAGTAGCATTTAGATGTTTTTGTCTTAACTTTATTATTTTAATATTGCTATAACTTTATGCAACCAAAGACTAATAAATTGTTTACTATTTGAATTATAATTTACTTGTCATCTTGTATCACTTATATACAATTATTCCCCTGTTTTAAATATATTATTAATCAAATAAATCATTTCATATATTTATTCTCTTATTTAATTATGTGATTTATAAAAACTCTTGTTGAGAAGCACATTTATGAGTGAAAATAACACATATTTTTATTATTTAGTTATGTAATGTCTAGAAAGTATTTATTATTCAACTTTAAATTTTTTTCTTCTACCATTGTTATAAGTTCTGGCAACAAAAGGTTACTTAATTTTACTCCTTGAATATAATTTACTCTTCATCTTGAATAACTAATAATTAATTATTCTATTATTTGAAACATATTAATTTTCAAATAAATCATTATCCTCTTATTCAATTATGTGATTTTATATATTTTATGCCTACACATGTTAGTTATGGAAATTTAAATTTATGTGTGTAAAATTTATAAAAAAGACATAGCATTCATGATATAATTTATAAAAATGTTTATTTAATAAGAAATAAAAAACATAATAATATATGTTTGATCATTATTTAAAAAAAATTAGTGAATTATAAAGTTTTCTAACTATTATATATATTTGTCGAAATTAAATGATGCTTATAATTTTAATTAGTGAAGCTAAAGAACTTGATTCTTGGCTCCTATGTTCCAACTTCTGTAGTGTTGGAAGATTGATATACATGTTTGATCTGGGTTTGCAACTCCTCAAGAGGCAAGGGTTCCAATCTCCATAGTCGCCTGAAGATTGTACTTGCAAAAATGAAATTTTTGACTGAGAACTTTGGAATAAGGGTAAAAAAGCTCACACTGGGCAATCACAAAGTTATAACTACTTACGTTAGAGATTGGCGATGGCAGAGATTGCTAGTGTTGTGCATACTCCTTTTGTGTTCTCCTAGCAACAACTTAGAAAACCTCTTCTTCATGGTGTCAACACCCGAAACAAGGCAAGAGCACATCCCAAAATCAAGTATCCTTCATCAGCTAGTATGATGGCATTTTTGGAGTAAACATTTTGGCGTGCTCCACTAACGACATCTTTGCATAATCATATATTTAATTAACATATTTATAAAAAATGTAAGGTTATTATAAATTAATATTTTTATAAATATCATAAAATATATGTATGTGTTTAACTATGATTAAGTAAGTTTAAAGCGCATAGTTATGATGGGTAAGGTGATTGATCATTCGTATTATCGCTTAGAGTTCCAAACAAGCAGACATTCAACAACTACTTAATGCCAATGGAACGCATATGACCTCAGAAAATTTAAAAAAAAAATATAACATACCAATATTTATGCTTTCATGATCAAGAAAATTACCAGAGGTCGAATCCTAGGAGAATTGACCTGAGAAATTCTAGAAGGTTAATTGATTGACCTTCTGTTTTAGATAATCATTGTGGTCCTTGCTTCATACATTCTGAAAGTTTGTATGATTAACCTATTTGAAATTAGCTTCCTGTGAAATGATTTCTCTTTTATCAAGTTTTCAGAATATTGATGAAAGATGAAGCGAATTGAGAGCATACTATGAGTTAAAGTTTACTATTTTTATTCCTAAATATTACTAAAGTTCAGTTTCTATAAAAAAAATAAGTTCTTCTCAAATAAAAAATATTGAGAAATATATAAATTATTCTTTGACACATAGTCTCTTAGATACAAACCCTATGTCCAATTGACTAACCTCTTAAGGTTTAATCACTATGGATTCGACGATGATATTTATAGGTTGAAAATGTTAGTAAGTCTAGTTTTTAATTCATCCAGACTAAAAAGATTTGACTTTACTATTAAGAAGTGTTGATATGGAATTCTGAGAAGCGCCTCACTTATTGAAAAATTAAGTAGTTCCAAGTGTGGAATAACATATGATCATAAATATCTAAAATTAAACATGAATATTTAGAAGATATTATATGGATTCTAAGATACATAAGCATCGCATATCATGCTATTAGTGATTAGAAAATAAAAGGGCATCATTATTCATAGGAAATTATCACTATAATTGAAAGAGACAAAATCTAATAAACCTCATTTAAGAAAATAAGCAGTCAAGTACAATGTGAGTGGGTAAATTTACAACATCGCAAATTATTATTATTATTATTATTATTATTATTATTATTATTATTATTTCAATAATTTCATATGACTTTTACATGAAAATATTTTCAGGGACAATATTTGTGATGTTAAAATAAGTTTTGCTTTATAATGTTATGTGATTATGATATGTGTACTTTGGTACTATTAAAACTCCACGTGTTTATTAACAATGTTGGTTGAAAAAGATTTTGGAATCACATTCGATAAACATGATGCCTTTGGGGCATATATTGGGTGTCTTTGCCTTTTGTCTTTTGGAGGTTATTTTGCGTGCATGTATTAACATATGATTATTGTTCTGCGACATATATTGACCCATATTATGCTTTGCATAGTCATATCTACACGTGATTTTGAAGCTTTGTTTAACCATGTGACACGTGATTATGAAGCTCTCTGGCACGTACTGATCCAATTTGCCCTACATGACCTATTAACCAAGGCTGAGTATATGCAATGACACAGATGGATATTATGATTTTTGAGTTATTTATATTTATATAGAAACTCATATGACTTGACAATATGTTATATATGGTATGCTTTAAATGTTTACTCTTATGCAAATATGATTATTTAAATATTATATGCACTCATTTTATGTTATACTTTTATTTCACCCTCTCACACGTGACAATTGGGCTAGTCAGGGTCGGCGTTACTTATACACATAACTCTTCATGGGTTTTCATAACCTAATAAGACAATAAAGACATTAAAGAATAAGAATAACTTCTTTCATAAAAATACGGAAGCTGACTAATTCATAATAACTAATAATAAAGTAGAAATATAATGCGAAAGCGAACAATTCTCCTGTTCTGAGAAGTTCTCTACTAACACATTCTATAAAGCATCTATTGCACCATACTAAACTAAGAGAGCTTGAATAACAAACTCTAAGACATGACTTCATGTGCAACTACATCATCATGAACTCTACTATTGCACGCACCTCTATCTGTAACATCAATTATATGTGGGGTTCAAACATATGGACATGAAATATCCGTGAGCAATTATGCTCAATATATGAAATAATACAAATGGATGCAATAACTTAAATAGAACAAAATTAGCAATTAAGTCATAAGCATCAAAGAACATATAAAACAATGTCAAACTTTATCTTTCACTTCTATTGTTTTCTTTTCCATGATTTCTATACATTTCTTTTCATAAGATTTGTTTTTTAGTGCGTTGCACTATATCTTTTACTTTCAACATTTCTTATGGACTTATATGTTCGTTGTCATAGGCAAGCTCGACTTCTTTTATTATGAATCAACATGTTACTTTCATGTAACTATAATGATGGGTCAAGGTAAAACACACAAAGATAGATATGCGTTTACTTACTTAAAAATGGACTTGAGCTTCTCAAGGTTATCCAAGTAGGAACACAAGGATTCCCTTTTCTTTAATTTTAACTATAACAATAAGTGCACATGACCATTTTTCAACTTTTATCTTTGCATATTTATCTATCTGTTAAATTAAACAAACATCATAACAAGGGCAAAACAATCTTTTCGCATCTCTACAAATCAATAGGAAATTAGATCTACCATTTGAACTCCAGCCGAGTTGAGTCTAACGCGAGCCGAGTCAATACCGCGTCAATATCTCCTCCGTCATCCTCCAGAACCCGGGCCAGGTGTGCTGGATCTCGGGCCAAGTCTCACATTGTGACGACCGAGCTGTGCACGTCGACGACTAGGGAACCCGGGTCAGACCCCTATAAATGCGGACCGAGCACACAACGAATTCGGGTCGGGTTCAACCAACGCACCCCTGAGCGTTGTCCAACCTTGGTGAACTTGAGTCGAGTTCATCCAACTCGGGCCAGGTTCTTATACAAAGGAACTTTAGTATCAAAAAATTAAAACTTTGATCTAACTTTCTGACTAATGTAGACATACTTTCGACATGAAACAAAGAGGATAAAGCTTTTGTCTTTCGAGTTCTTAATTAATCTATTAAGAAATCACATCCAAAAGGGAACCCATAATTTCACGTACTTGGATAGTTCCAAACTACCTAGAACCTTAATTTTGGGAACGATTTTTTAGATGACTGCGATGTCCCCGACGAGAAGTCCGTCAACCTTTGACAGAGGGTTGATCGAAAATTGAATGATCGGTTGGAGCTCTCGCGCACGCACACCGAGAAGAGAGAAACAAGAGCTCAAAGTGGAGAGAAAAAAAATTATTTTTTTAGTAAAGGGAGGTCAAGACTAAAGGGGGTTTATTTATAAGGGAGAAAACTCTTACTCTTATTTAAGCTCTTCATGGGTTAAATTCGAGATTTAATGTTTAACATCTTCCAAATATAATTCAGAATCTTATCCCTAATCTTAACTAATAATTTACTTTAAATACTTTATTTATTCCTTTTTTTCTTTAGTTTCTTCTTCTCAAAGTCCTTTCTATACACAACTTCATTTTTAACTTCTCAACTTTTTATCTTTTCTTTTAAATTGAATTTTCGTAATTAGATATATTTATTTATCAAATTAATTAATTCAAAAAAATCTTAGGGTGTTACAACTCTGAAGATATATTTTTTAATTTTTTTTCTAATGATCGTTGAATAATTATTTTTTAGCTAGCCGAACACTTTGTTAATGGTTAAAATGTTTATGCCACTTTACCAAATATCGTACGAGCCAATTCTTTTATTGCCTTCACTAAACAGGAAAAAAATTGTAGTCTAAGTAACAGGACCTTTAGTCAAAATTATATAAAATTTGAGGATCATTTAATTTCAAACTTAAGTTAAGCAATCAAAATGAAAACCGGTCAAAGTTAAAGAAATCATATATGAATGCTATACTTTGAATTTAAGCTCATATTATTATTTTTTAAATTACCAATCAAAATAACGTTAGTAAAAAAAATAAAAAAACCTACGATCACGAGTAAAATGGACATCTCATGAAATTTGTGTACATTTCAATTACAAAATTAAGTTGAGAGATAAAATGAAAATCGGTGAAAGTTAAGAGATTATATATGAAAATTACTTGAAGATGGTGGGCTGATAATGTGAAAGTTGGGACACTGTTGAAGTTTGGGCTGTGAGGAGGAGATCGAGCATCATGAGAAGAACAATATATGTCAGGACGGAGGAGGTCGACCGGCGTAAGGAGAACGACGCAGGCGAGGAAGCTGGACAACTAGGGCGGTCTAGACCTTGAGGAGGAGATCGGTTGTTAGGAGAACGATGTGGGTGAAAGAAGTTATTTGCTTTTTTTTTAACAAGTCATTTGCTTTTTTGGTGTGAAAATTCAAATTAAAACTTTATGACATTTTCTTCGTGTGAAAATGGATGGGATGTCATTTTGACTCTTCTGAAAAGATAAAGAATATATAAATGCACGAAAATTAGATGACTCATGCCATCACACCACATTTTCTACGGGAAAATGAGAATTACGAGTTACATGCTTACATTTTGAAGAAGAGCCTAGAGTTTGATTAACAATAAACAAGAAAGGATGAATTCCATATATTTAATTAGGACTTCTTTTGAAATAGTTATCATGCATTATTTTACTCACACAAATAGTTTAAGTAAAAATCGTATAATCTTTTTGTACCCGGCAACAAGTACTCGAGAACTACTAATAACTAATTAATTTGATTTAATTCAGAGTGGACGTGAGGAATAAAAAACATATTTGATCAAGTGATGGATTTTTTTGCCGTCAGATAAGGATTCAAATCCATTAGGTGAGACCCTGCATATCAAGCGAAATACTTTAGGAATTAAACTTAATATTACGAATTTCCAAGAACTTATTTGGACAGACAAAGTGTTGTGTCAGCTAAATTTGATTGAAGTATTATAATTTTACAAAGACTTCTGTTTACATATACTGATATACTCATCCATACTTTGAACAACTTTCTTGACAAACAATTCTCTCACCCTAATATGCTTGCTCGAGGAAATTGTAAAAAAAAATTGTTGTTATTTCATAAAATAAACATACGAGAGAACGTTTAGTAAGAAATATTCTTAGACTTAAAATTTAGCCTCATGTTTATGATTTATTCTAAACTTATTATAGATTTTATTGGCCATGGATAAGATCTTGGGGATGTGTTGATTAAACTTTGAACTCTACCAGATCTTGAACCGAAAATTAGCCACTAATATACAAAAACCAAAGAGAAGAAAAAAAAATAGCTGAAGAAAAAACGATGATAATTGATAACAATAATAATTATTTTCCACAGGAAGTTTATTTCCGATATATTATTCCATGTTTTTATCAATTATGAATCACAAGGCGACGCAGAATATTCGCCGCCCGGTCGAATCTAAAGTTGATCCTGGTCCGACCCGTTGGACCGGTCTCTTAATTTGGGCTCGACGGAGCCGCCTTACGCTTCCTTCCTTTCTCGGGAGACCTCAGTGCGCTTCTTCCGTGCTCGTAAATTTTTAGGTTTTAACGCGTTCAACGCAAACGGCGACGACGGGCCAAAACCAAACGCCATCGAACGCGGGCGGCCGGGCGCGCGGCAGAGGACTCTGCGCAGCTCTGTCTTCTCCTACTCCTCCTCGCGAACTCGTTGCGGAGGGAGGATGGATAAAGAGGCGGCGGGAATGGAGAAGAAGGGCTGGAGGAAGAAGAAGAAGAACAAAGGAAGAAAAAAGCTGGACACGATCGTAGTCGACGAGGTCGTCCGCATCCGGATTGCCAAAGTTCTCGGGGAGTTTCGGGTTTCCGACGACGAAGGTGACCTTACTCTTCTCATTCCGATGCGAAAGATGCATTCTTCAATTCTTTCTCCTTGATAATAATTCCATTGTCTGTCGGCTCGGTGTAGAAATTGTTTTAGGACTTTGCATTGTCTCCGTTTCTGCAAGGAAGATTTGATTTTTTTATTCGCTCCACCATGTACTTCGTTCCGTTTATTGGTTGGATAATGGCATTATCCGGCTGGCTTGATAGCTTTTTTATACACGAATTTTATGAAGGGCTCGTGTATTCCTGATGAAGATGGGTTTGCCCTCTTCTTTATACAGAGGGGTGTAGAAAACTTCTATTCTAATAGTTTTCTTCCAGAGTTTGATGAATTTTTCCGCGATAACGACCTTAGTTGCTGCTGCATATAGAGAGTTCTATTTATATGTATCTTTCAAGATTAGTGTTGCTGACGTTCAACAAGTACTACTGATTATTAGGTTGCATACTGGAGTTTGGTGTCTTTTTACACTCTATGAGCTGGTTGTGAATCTTAAATCTTCACTCATCGAACAGTGAGGGAATGAAGAAAACTGCAAGTCCTTAAACTTTCCTTTTTGCGTAGGTCTAGTTCATATCCTATTTGGTTATCAGTCCTGGTGTTCTAGAAGCGTCATCAATTTTCCAGAGTTTGGTCGAAACCCTCCTCCAACACATTTTATTCCTTTGTGTCTCTTTCTAAGCTAGGATTTGACGTTAGTAGCTGGCTGTGGCAACGAAGCAAATCTGTTGAGGCCAAAGGGATTACAAATAATGAATA
Organism: Pontederia crassipes; assembly: GCA_030549335.1. Classification (NCBI taxonomy): domain Eukaryota; kingdom Viridiplantae; phylum Streptophyta; class Magnoliopsida; order Commelinales; family Pontederiaceae; genus Pontederia; species Pontederia crassipes. Next base: position 22,833,060 of record CM060189.1, on the reverse strand, counting down.
ATTATTTACTTTTTGTGTCTTTGAGTCACAGTATAAAGTATGAGGTCTTTAAAGATTAAAATGATGTATGAAAAATTTATGATCAAGAAGTCCTTAGTGTATGTATAATGTGTTTCTACATTTTTAAAGCTTGTACATAAACACTACGTCTTTGCATTCAAGTTTATTGGCGTAAAATGAGTTTATCTAGACCCTGAGTGTGGAAACCTTGAGAGGAGGGGGAATTTGCTAAGCATTTGATAATTTAACCATCTCTTAAATAAGGCCATTTAGGCATGAGAAGGTGTTAAAACTTCGAATGCATATTGAAGTGATGTTGTTGGAAATGTCCAATGGTTGCAACTCATCTACAGTGTTCCACTACTTGGCCTGATAGACTCTTGTTTCTTCATCAAGAGAACCGTGTGGGTCACATTCCGTCTACTAAGCTCTTGCGACGTGCCCTAAGCTTCACTTTCTCCCTCACACATTTTCTATCTCCTACACGCACACACGATGGAGTAGAGAGAAACTGCTTACGTTCAAGTTATCACAAGCAGGGATCAAGATGACAAAGTCCAATATGTAAATATCACTAAATGCCTTCCAACATTACCACTTTCCCAACTCTATCCTCCAACTTTACTTTGTAACTATACTGCTTTTGACTACAAACTTATTTCACTAGCTGTCCTTTTTACCTGTGATTGCCCAATTCCTAGTTGTGCCATTTGCATGGCATATTTCTCTCTCCTCCACGTGTGCAAGTGTCCAATGTGGCATGCTAAGATAATATTAAAATAATAATATAAAATAATTTCTAAAAAAATAAAAAAACGAGGGGGGCGTGCCCCCCAATCTCTTCTTTGGCGCCAGAGGGAGAGTGGGAGGGGGCACGACCCCTCATTTTTTTAAAAATTTATAGTATTATTTTAATATTATCTTAGCATGTCATGTCGAACACTTGCACGTGTGGAGGAGAGAGAAACACGTCATATAGATCACACAACCAGGAACATGGTTTGTCGATATCAATACAACAACAACAACAACAAAGCCTTATCCCACTAGGTGGGGTCGGCTACATGGATCATACGACGTCAATTCGTTGATCCATGTTCATGAGATTCGACAGGGTTTTACGCTGGTTGTCGGGGCCTAACACAACCCTCCTCCTTTATCCGGGCTTGGGACCGGCTATAAAACATAGGCGGAGTTTTTGTCGATATCAATACTCAATAAAAAATGGAATTAAATCAACACCAGCATACAAGTAGACCATGCTAGAAAATGCATTATGTGTACATAACAAGAAGGCGAAATATATTGTTCAAAACTGCATAACGAAATTCAATGCAAGGAGCATGAAAACATATTTGGTACCTGAAATAAACAGATGTGGTGGTTTGTTTAATTTCCTGAAATAAACAGCAGACTTGTCTTCCTGTTTGTTTGTAGGACTCGTGTAAAGTGTTATTTTCATCTAAAAGAATCCATGTAATTTTGACATTTGTCCTACAAAAGTAATCATTTTAAGATTTTAGGTTCTCATCCTTTTTCTTTGACTTCTCTATTTGCGATCAGTTTTGTTCAACCCTGAATTTCTTTCTCTGGCTTGTATTCGTAGTGTTTACTTTTTGTTTTTTCTTTAATGTTCATATTAGTTCTTATTTCTTATTCCTGTTAACTCAGATAGAAGAACACTTTTTTTGGTAGGTTTTGTGTTTCACAAATCACTCAGTAAATTTACATTCTGAATATATTGCGTACAGTGTCAGTTTGATTACTATCTGCCATTCTTTGTCGAAATATATTGTTTATAAAAAATTAACCCCAACGCGATACATTTATTAGTTCAGTAAATATATTGTTCAATTTGAAAGATGAACTAATTCCCTCTCTCATATACTAAATGTTGTTTCACTTGCAGTATACACATTTGAACCAGGTTTATCGAAATACGAACGAGCTGCAGTTCATGAAATGTGCATAGAAATGGGTATGACATCAAAAAGTTCTGGGTGAGTAAAAAAAATACAATATTGGCAATTGCTTTTTCCATGAGATACGTTTTTTTTGAGAAGTGAAATGATGACTACCATGCTTAAGTATTTATTCGCTTTGTATTAGAACTACAAATGTGAGTGATTTACAAGTGTTTATAGAAAGTTGAAGCAAAGCCAAAAGAGAAGGTGAAAGATCCCCACAACATTCCAACATGAGTGTCATGCGATGTTAATGCATTTTATCTTTACTTCTATTCATCTAATGTTTAACTTGCTTATTGATATAACTGCAAAAAGGAGATCAGTGAAGCCAGCTACCCAGTCATCTTCTTCTTCAAAAAGAATTTTTCTTACTGGCTTTTAGAAGTACTTTTTTCACACTGGTAGTGCAGAGCATGTTCTTCTTGCTTATGTTACGCAATGTTCTTTGTACTTAATTTTTGCAGTTTAAACTCGTTAACTTGAGAATATTTGAGGAGTAAGGCGAAGCGAACCAGCATAGACTCATAGATTTTACATAAAATTAATTTTAAAAAAATTATAGAATGTTATGAACTCTTATAGAGTTTAGATGATTTTACACGAGTTTGTACAATTCTATATACAATCATTTATTTTGTACAATAAAAAAAGTTTATAAACCCCCTCAAATAAAAAAACGTTTATAAAATCTTAAATATTTTATTTGATTAATGTATTTGTGGAGTGAAAGTGAAATTAGTATTATGTTTAGAATTTTAATGCAACCATCTTATTTATTTCTAATATTTTAATGAAATTTCCAACTTAATAAACATAATCATTGATAGTTACTTAGCATTTATTAATTGTAAGTGATAGTGCTTATTGTGATTACTTTCATATTTATTTTATGTCAGCGAAATATGTTAATTTATTATTTATGGACCATAGATATGTGCTTGTGATTGCATAATTTATTACGCAAACTTATTTGGTATATAAACTCTATGAGTTTACGAGTTTTATGGGACAAAAACCTCTCAGTCTTGATAACATTGCGGATAACGACTCAAACGGCCATGGATCTCGTCCTGACCCACTCCATTCTTCTCCTTCGGTTGACAAAAAGAAATGTGAACAGTAGAAATGAATGTTGAGATTTCATGGAACATTAGAGGATGACGCCTGATTATGGTATGCAATGCAGAAGATGATTTTGATCTTTATGTTTGACTGATCTTAAAGATCTTGTGAGGATCAATCTGTTCAGGCCCTTACAATTTCAATTTTCAAGGCGGAATCGAAATTGTAAAATGCATTTTCGGTACTATCTTTATGATCAAGACATTCTATGTTCTTAAAAATCTTGAAGCACTAGAAGCCATGGGTCAGGAAGAGAATGAGTAACTTTGGCAAAGATCAGTCACAGAGTAGATGTTATAAAGTAAGAATCAGCTGATGGTTTTATGAAATAATAAAATTGCTGGAACGTGCTTTGTAAATGAAGGGGCATCTCAATACTTTTCCACTTGTCTTTCTTATTTATAGGTTGTACATATTGACAATTAGTGATAAGATATACATTCTGATACTTGCTGCTTTGCCTCTTGTATTTTTAGTTATAATGGTAATTCCTGTGCATGAATTTTAGCAGGTTTGTGAGCTTGTACTTTATGAGTATCTGACATCAATGAGCTTGAAAATAGATCCCATGATATGTTCCTTCCCTATATTTTGGTTTTTTCTTCTGTTTCTTTCCTTGCCTTTCTTCTGTGAATGATTAGAGAAGTTGTGGTTATTCTTTCTTGGAATGGGTCAAATCCTGTCTATGACAAATGTAAGAAGGAATATTTATGTGTAACATGGACCTAAGGAGTGTTGTTCTTTTACAGCTTTATCTTAGCTGCTTCACTACCTGTGCCATCCCTATGATCTTGCATGACACCATAACTTTCTTCTAGGACTGGAGAGGGGAGATGTGTTTCGGTTTTCAAAACAAAAAAGAAGAAAGGATCTACTAAGAAGGAAGATGATGGCATCACATGTCTACAATTTTCAGAAGAAACAAAAGATGTTTTAAGGGACCTGTTTACACGTTTTCCCCCAGGTGAAGGTGTGAATGAGGATGGACTGAAGAACTCCAGCGAGAAGGTTGGCAAAAGACAATCGGGTGACGATAGTTTCTGCAGACCATCTATGCGCAAGTCTGAATTGTCACAGAAAGTTGATGAGCTAAACTCAAAGATAAGCAAATCAAAACAGTTGAAAAAGGTTCTCCTGCTAAAAGAAATAAATAAAAAGAGAACGTCATCTTTGACTTGTAATAACTATTTTTTTAACTGATTGACAAATTACAGACTATGGAAGAGAGAGCCAGACTTCCTATTGCATCCTTCAAGGATACTATTACATTGACATTGGAAAATCATCAGGTTCCTGTACTCTCGATTCATTCTCTCTTTCCACATCATTCTAGGATTCTCTGGCATATATTTCAAATGTGGTTCATGTTTATACGTCTGGAAAGCATGTTTGATAGCAACTGATGATAGATAGCTCTTTGCTTTGATCAACCAGGTTGTGCTGATCTCCGGTGAGACTGGCTGTGGTAAAACTACTCAGGTTCTTCCCTCTTTTCTTTATCTGTTCTGGTCGAAGAATTCTACTTTTACATTCTCCACTCCTTCCGTGAATTTATACTCTTTATTCTCCATATCAACAACAACAACAACAACAAAGCTTTATCCCACTAGGTGGGGTCGGCTACATGGATCATACGACGCCATTCCGCTTTATTAGTAACCAAACCTTTCGAGTAACCAAACCTTTCGAGTTGATAAACTTATTTTCGATGCAATGATTGATGATTGCATTTGAAATGTTTGTATTTTGAGATGATGTGTAGGATAATATGCAACATGGCTTATTCTTCATTTGAACGAGTCGGAGTGGCTCCTATTAGTGAGAAAATGGTAGAGAATCGTTTGGGATGGTTTGGTCATGTTCAGAGAAGACCATTAGATGCGCCAGTAAGAAGAGTAGATCAAATAATCTGGAGTCCGATTAAAAGAGGGAGAGGGAGGCCAAGACGGACACTTGGCGAACTAATAGAGCAAGATCTATTGGTGAATAATATACCGAAAGGTTTGGTTACTAATAGAGCGGAATGGCGTCGTATGATCCATGTAGCCGACCCCACCTAGTGGGATAAGGCTTTGTTGTTGTTGTTGTTGTTGTGTTATGGAAAGTCTTATGAAGATAGAGAAAAATCCTTTTTTGCTTGTCATAATGTGAAAGTATTGTGGGATTTTCTTATGTGGCCTGGTTTTTCACTAGCAGTTGCTTGTGAGTGCTTGTGAGTTGTGACAAAGATTGAACAAAAGTATATGTAAATATGCCTAATTCTAGCTTAACTTTGGTGCAAAACATATCATATGACAGAAAACTGGACATGTTGTCAGTCAATGTGCCATAATTTCTGAGTGATAGAGGAGTTCATTTTGCTGCAATCTTCTATGTAAGTGTTCTTGGTGTCGAATATTTGATGTTGTACGAAGGGATTCGCGCTTCGTAAGCTCAAAGCTTCTAAAGACAGTAAATTACTAATAGGATAATTTAATTTTGAATCGAAATAATGGTGTAAAAAGGTTATGCTGCTTTATGGTGACTTTGTTTTCTCAGTATAATGCTATTAATGTTGTTATTTCAATTTGTTATTTAAAACTCAGGTCCCTCAGTATATTCTGGATTACATGTGGGGTAAAGGCGAGTCATGCAAAATTGTGTGTACCCAACCCAGGCGTATCTCAGCCATTTCAGGTGATTCAGCATTCATTCTACATGTAGTGATGCCAATTATCTTTTACCCTGCCCATGTTTATATTCTGGCTTGTCTGTTGTTTAGTTGCTGAAAGGATTGCTTATGAAAGAGGGGAGACTGTTGGAGATAATGTTGGATACAAGGTAAATGATTCCATGTATAAACATTTGCACACACAAATAGCATCTGAACTTATAGTCTTGGATACTGCTAAAGGATCGCTAGAGAAGCACACATGTCAATTTTTCCCAAGTATTTCCATATTCAACTTATCAATATTGTCATATATGCTCCTCTTAAAAATATATTACCATATATCCGAGATTGTTGAAGGTCACAACTTTGGATTTCAATTTTCAAGTCACTCCAATTTTGTTACTCGTAAATTCTTCTGACTTTTTTTTTGAGGATTACAACATTGTCTTCTATTAAGCTATATGGTACATGGCAAATGCCGTATCCAATATTGTCAAAAATGCATTTTGAATTGTAGAATTGAATGATTTTATGTCCCTACTCCGGAAAACGTGCTCGATTCAACGTAGAAACGTTTTTGGCCAGCACACAGTAGAATCACGTGCTGGTCCATAAGATCGGTGGAGTTGCACAACTCGTGCGACTCCACCGATCCAACAATCTTGTTTTACCTTTTATAACTCGTGACATCCACTCATCTCTCAATTTATTTACTGTCCGCCTCTGCTGCTGCTGTCGCCGTTGCTGTCGCTGTTTCTGTGGTCACTGCTGTCGCTGCTGCCACCTGCTCATTGCTGCTGCTCTGTGTTGTTGTCCTATCGTCCCTCTGCCGCTGGTCTGCTGTTGACCTGATGCCACTGACGACCTGACCAGGTTCTCTCTCCCTTTGTCTTTCTCTCCCTCTCCCTCTCCCTCTCTCTCCCTTCCTCTTTCTCTCCCTCTCCTTCTCCCATCGCGCATCTGAGAAGGTTCCCTTTTTTTCCCTCTCTCTGCACGAGTTTTTTCTTCCCACGAAGCTTGTGCTCTCTGCCTGTGTTCAGAGGAGGCTTCATCTTTATTTTGTTATGTTATAAAAATATTTTCCCTATTTATTCAGTCTATAGAATATATCATGTATGAGTTGTATGCAAAAAACTGAATAATTTGAGGTCACATTAAAAAATAATATTTTTAAGACAATTTATTTTGCTACTATTGTTAATATTTTGTTTAATGAAATAGAATCACCAATTACTGCTATTATTCTAAACTTATTGTTGTGTTAATAATTTATGGAATAATAATGAAATTACTTATTGATGTGTTAATTGTTTTATTGTTATAAAGTTATTGGTGTATTGATTTTTTCATGAATTAAATGTAACATTATTTATTGATGTTCTTGAATTAATATTTCTAGTATATATATAAGTAAATAGGTATTAATATCATGATAAAATTAGAATTTTGTACATGTAATGTTGCATTTTGTACTTATAAGTTCAAAAGAATTGGCATCTCTTCACTAGTATTATATATATATATATATTTTATAGATTAATATTGTTATATATATGTATATTAAATAAAAATTTGGTAGAATCGCTCATGTTGTGTTACGTGTTCATGTTTCCTTTGTCTTGAGTCCATTTACGTGTTTGACAACAATAGGTTTATCATCCATTTTCAAAAAATAGTTTAAAAAGGTTTTTGTTGTTTATAGAAAAGCATTTTTTGTTGTTGAAAATTGTTTAAAACATTAATTTACAAAATAATTTTTGCTCATGATATTTGTAAATGTATAATTTCTAAAATATTATAATTCTAATTTTTAAGCTGAATGCCTTGGCATATGCTACCGATTTTCAACTTGTCATTATTAACTTTATTGATGATCTTTTTCATTTCTTCTTCGGGAGTGGGGTTTTGGACAACATTTACTTCCTCACACTTTTGCCGCTCTCTTCTAGAGAGTGATTTACTTTATTGATGACTTACATCTTGACATAACAAAATTTGAGTGACTTTGTATAATGAAATCTAAACAAGAGTGATTAGATGATGATTCTGCAAAAGTCGAGTAATTTAAAATATGATATATAAGATTTGAGTGCATCTTATATTGAAAACTTAAGTTGAGTGGCTCAAACAATGATTTTGTAGTTTGGACCCCTAAACATTTTAAATCCTAATATCCTATATCACTGTGGAGAGCTTAGATCCCATCCATCCGAGTGTATAAAATCCTTTCTTCTTCAGAGGATTGATTCTTGGGTGGCTTTTAAATATGTTTTCTTAAGGAGGCTTAAGCTAAGGATGCGAAATTCTTTTATGGGGCAAGATGCTATCTACAAAATATTTTAAATCATGCATGCATCTTAATTTGGAATGAAGATAGAATTATAATTTGGGTGTTTCGTTGGTCGTAGATATGGTTATGTTCAATAAAATGTATGGCTTAACCTTGAATAGTCATCCTTTGCTTCCTATTTTTTCCTCTAAAAACTACTAAATAAGTAATTATATCTAGAAAATAGTGACATTTTTATTATAACATAGGCTTTTCTTGCCAAAGCTCTATTTGATACAACATAATTTTCCTAATTCATTATAGTCTTCTAATAATACTTTCCAAGACTGGTAGACAGCCTTGGGCTCTATATTGACATTACTAGTAATTTAAGTGGCAGATAGCGGTTCAATTAATTGATGGCAAATCGAGGTTACAGTTAGTATGTAAAAGAAATGTTTGAAAATATAGCAGTTAAACTAAACTGCAAAACAACATAAATAATTGAGATATAATATACCCTATATGTTTTAAAAAAATAAACATACACTATATGCATTTGAGATCATTTCTTAGTTATAACATTTAAAGAAGTATTAGTAAAATTAGATTTATATCTAATTTAGCGGATGAGAAACTTCTACTCAAAACACTCAAATTATAAATGCATTAGGCATCTCCCCTTCTAGAAAACATATAGGCATTTTTTTTGAATTATGACAATGAAGTTTTCCACAATTGGTGGTTTTATATGTAATAACTAGATAGCATGTTCCCTTCAGTCTTCACAGTGATATATATATATACACACACACACACGAACGACACCCTAACTTGGTGCTCATCCTTGTTCTCCTAAAAAAAAAAGATAGCATGATCATCTCAAAATAGCATGAGCCTGATATGATTTTTTTTCCCTGAAAGCTTTGATATTTTATCCCTCTAAAAAGGAACTATGATATATTATTTCTATTTCAGTAGTCATAAGAATACCCTCTCAGGTCTTAAGACTAGAATTATGAATTCTTTCACTTCCATTAACTATCTTACTAATAAAATGTTTTGAACACTTTGTCCAATTATTGCAGATACGTTTGGAGTCCAAAGGGGGAAGGAACTCATCAATAATGTTCTGCACTAATGGGATTCTGATAAGGTTGTTGATTGGCAGAGGTTCAAATTCATTGAAGGATAAACCTCAAAGCAAATCAAAGATGGATTGTCTCCAGGGAATAACACATATTATTGTGGTAATGTCATTTATATATTTTTGGTTTCCTTGGAACAATTTGCTTCTCATTTGGTTTCTGACAAAAGATTAAGTGTATGGTAACACTTTTACTATATGATGAAATTGATATTGCAGTACCTTTTTGGAAATTTTAGACAAAATCTCATACTAAAAATTTCATTGTTCTTCTTGCATATAGTTGACAATTGTTACATGTATTGCATTGCATGCAATTGATAAACTTTTAGTAGATTATTCAAAGGTCTTCCCTGGATTATATGCTATATCTTCAGACGGTAAACCTTTCTAAGCATTCTTTGACTGCTAAATTTTGACTATCATACAACCAAAATTGCTCCTGTCATTACTTAAAAAAATGCTCCTGTCATCCATTGAATTTTGTATTTTTTAGTTTTATTCTCTGACAAAGTTCTGAGTAAAAGTTATGCGGTCTCTTTTCTTAGGATGAAATTCATGAGCGTGATCGATTCTCTGACTTTATGCTGGCAATCATCAGGTATAAATTACACATACTGCTTTTTCTACATGGTTAGGGCGCCTGTAGTTTCAATTTAAAGTTAAATTATTGTTAGGATATTAATTAAACTAGTCTTAAGATATTGGTTATGTGTTGGATTTCATATATATATATATCATTTATGTTTTCCTTTAAAAAGAATATTTGAATTTTTACCACTACCGTTCATATTTAATAGCAATATTCAGGTTGAGGTATTTCACTATAAACCTAAATGTAATAATGTGGAAAGTAGAGAGAAAATCTGCAATGTAGGAATGTGATAATTACAAACTTCTGTTCACAAAGGGAGGTGAACCCTGAAAGTGAGGGTGCATTAAGTTTGGATGAACTCTCTGTCTTGTGTCATATAATATTTTCTTTTGAGGATTAAATTTATGTATTGCGCAAGTCATGGGTAACCCAAAAATGTCCATCTTACCCTCTCTGTTTCATGTACATGTTTACAAAGGTTTCTCTTATGTGATGAGCAAAAATTGTATATTTGGTTTAGAATTCCCTTGTTATGTTGTTGTAGATTAAGTGCCCAGTTATAAAGCCATTCTTAGAGGGATATTTTTCTGTTGAATAAACCAAATATTGATTAAGAGTTTGTATTAAACTTCAGATTATGAGTTTACATAACTACCTGTATTGAACTTCTCATTTCAAGGACTGCGTATCTTACACTTTTCTTCATCTTCTCTGCAGAGATCTGCTGCCTTCATATCCACATCTACGCATGGTAAGCATTTGTCAAGGATGTATGACATGGCTAACTTCATAGAAGTACTAGAGTATGACTTCATGGAAACACGTTACAAGTGATATGCATGCTTTGAGCAAACAGGTACTCATGAGTGCTACAATTGATGCTGTCAAATTCTCCAAGTATTTCAATGGATGCCCAATCATTCAAGTCCCTGGATTTACATTTCCCGTAAGATTCTTCCTATTGAAACTCATTATATAATTGCTCTTTCTTTAATTGATAAATATGTTATCAAACTATTTCCTTTTTCAGGTGAAAAAATTATATTTAGAGGATGTACTGTCCATGTTAAATTCTGCAGATGGCAACCATCTGCATCATGGCACTGCAGACTATGTGAAGGGTGAAGCTTCACTTGATGATGAGTATAAAGGTGCCCTGGACGATTCCATAAATTTTGCTCTTACCAATGATGAATTTGATCCTCTATTGCAACTTGTTTCTGCTAAGCAAAACCCAATAATCTACAATTACCAACATTCATCCACTGGTGTATCACCGCTAATGGTGTTTGCTGGAAAGGGTAGAATCAGTGATGTAAGCATGCTTCTGTCATTTGGTGCTGATTGCTCATTACGTGACAGAGATGGGAGATCTGTCCTTGATTGGGCACAACTATCAAATGATATTCAAGTTTATGAAATTGTCAAGCAGCAGATGGAAAAAAACGTTTCTAGATCTACTGGAGATGAATTACTCCACAAGTACCTAGCAAGTACTAACACAGAACAAATTGATACTGTACTTATAGAGCGGTTGTTGAAATATATATGTAACAGTTCTTCTGAAGGTGCTATTCTAGTTTTTTTACCAGGTTGGGATGATATAAATCAAACAAAGGAGAGACTATTTGCTTCATCATATTTTCAAGATCAGTCAAGATTTATGGTACTCTCTCTACATTCCATGATTCCATCGATAGAACAAAAGAAGGTTTTCAAACGACCACCTGTTGGTGCCCGTAAAATCATTCTGTCAACTAATATTGCAGAAACTGCTGTTACAATAGATGATATTGTGTATGTCATAGACAGTGGCCGGATGAAAGTAAAGAGTTATGACCCATATAACAATGTATCCACACTTCAGTCTTCTTGGGTTTCTAAAGCTAATGCAAGACAAAGAGAGGGGCGTGCTGGTCGCTGCCAGGCAGGAATTTGTTACCATCTATACTCAAAAGTTCGTGCAGCATCTTTGCCAGAATACCAAATACCTGAAATTAAGAGAACACCTATTGAGGAACTCTGTTTGCAGGCAAGATTTAACACAATTATCTGCTCTTTATTTTTTTATGAATGTTAATATTTTCTTACATGTATTGGAATTTCCACTGGCAGATAAAGTTGCTGGATCCTAGTTGTCAAATAATGGACTTCTTGCAAAAAACTTTGGATCCCCCAGTCTCTGAAGCAGTACATAATGCAGTCACAGTGCTCAAAGATATTGGTGCTTTGACACATGATGAAGGACTAACTGATTTGGGGCAAAAACTTGGTTCCCTTCCTGTGCATCCTTCAACTAGCAAGATGCTTTTGTTTGCCATCTTGCTGAATTGCTTGGACCCAGCGTTGACTCTTGCATGTGCAGCGGACTACAGGGAACCGTTTCTTCTACCGATGTTTCCAAATGAAAAGAAGAGAGCCTCCATTGCAAAAGTTGAATTGGCTTCACTGTATGGTGGATATAGTGATCAACTTGCTGTTGTTGCTGCATATGATTGTTGGAGGAGGGCGAAAGAAAGGGGCCAAGAATCACAGTTCTGTTCCCAGTATTTTATCTCATCAAACACCATGTCCATGCTACATGGCATGAGGAAACAACTTCAAAATGAGCTTGCAAAGAAAGGATTTATTCCAGCTGATGTCTCCATGTGCAGCTTAAATGCCCATGATCCAGGTATTCTCCGTGCAGTTCTTATGGCTGGTAGCTATCCTATGGTGGGAAGGTTCCTTCCACAAAGAAAAAATACTAAAGGGACTTGTGTGGAGACTGCTAATGGTACGAAAGTTCGTTTGCATGCCCATTCTTCAAATTTTGGTTTGTGTTCAAGAAGCTCTGGTGGGGGTCCGCTTATTGTATATGACGAGATCACACGTGGGGACAGCGGAATGTACATAAGGAACTGTTCTGTCATTAATCCATATCCATTGCTTTTAATTGCTTCAGAAATGGTTGTTGCCCCTGCAAATGACGATTCTGAAAATGATGAAGATGAATATTCTTTGAGTCTTGAGGAAGATGAAATGGAAACAAATGTGTCCTCAGGCCAGCACGCAGAGGAAATAATGTCCTCCCCTGACAATTTTGTTTCTGTAGTTGTTGATAGATGGCTAAATTTTAAAGCAACTGCTTTGGATGTTGCCCAGATATACTGTTTGAGGGAGCGTCTTTATTCTGCTATCCTATTTAAAGTAAGTTTCTTGGGGCTTATCAGTTCTGATTTTGCGTGATATTCTTTGTTCTCTGGAATAGAAAACAAGGAAATACTATATTCAATAGCATGATATTTGCATCTCACATTGGTTTTGTGATATAAAGTTTTCCTATTCTCTTTTGCAGGTTAAATATCCAGATGCTGTATTGCCTCCTGCACTTGGTGCATCAATGTATGCCATCGCCTGCAGTCTTTCTTTTGATGTATTGCCGAGTATGGTAACATCTGGTGAGATCGTTGAACAACAAATGTCAACAGTTAATCCAATTGGCAGCAATGAGTCGCAATCCAAAGGAAAAAAAGCCATGGGTTATTGTCCAGCTAGTACGTTTTTGCAATCATTGTTTTTTGGTAATGGCCATTCTCCCTCTAACAGTAAGATGAAAGCTTCAAGTAATTGCAGTGCTTCTTTGCCATATTCGAAGTCATCTAGTCTGGGCAATAAGTCAAACTTGCAAAAATCTCAGGCTTCAGGTGACGTTGGATCTGTTGTAAGATCTTCTAAAAGGCGACGATGAAGTTAGTTTAGGCGCCCATTTTATCTCTTATTTACTTATGGGATCTCAATGCTGGAGCTCCTTTTCGGAGAGGGTATTGAGGCCTTACCGATGGACATCCATCATGGGTGGTGCTGTCTGCGTCTCGTCAGATGGATTCTATGCGAGCTAAACCCTTGTCGAACAACTCCATCAGATGCCAACCTAATGTCAGTGGGAGGCAAGCAAAGAACACCTTGACCCTGTTAGAATGTGCGTCATAACTTTCCTGCTGTCAATCAGTGTTCCTTGCTTTGAGTATGCCAATGGGGGTTGATATGTATCCAAGAGGACGGAGGGATCACAGCTCCTATTGCATTAATCTTGTTGCTCTCTTTGTTTTCCAGCAAAAGGAGAGAGAGAGAAGCAGGAAACAATCTTCCTTTCTATGGTCACTCTTTCAGGTTAAAGAAACAAAGAAAAAAAGTTAAAATTAAATTTTAAAAAAATTATGCCTCAATGTATCGTTATTTACGAAATTTCAGTTTTGTTATGTCATGTCAGGTTATAAGGATATTCATATCCGATGTTCTGTTTCCTGTGATAATATTGATGAAATCAATGATGTTGGTTATCATCAGTTAATTTTTGAAGGAGAATCTTGTTTATATATATTTAGGGTTTAATGAGTGGGTGAATTTGTTAAAATTTTTACTAGTTTTTGACATGTTTTAATTTATTTTCGGAATTGTTTATGGAGAATAGAAAAAAATGATAATAAAGTTGTCATATAACATAAGTATGTATGTCCTGGAATAAGATATATCAAATGCAATATATCAAGATTTATTTTGGTCAGAATATGATTTTTTTGGCTTAATCTGATAAAAGTACATTTTTTTCTGAAGAAAACGGTATAGATTTTTTTTAACAAGAGTCTTAGTTTAATGACACAAATGAAATAGAAAGACTGAATGAAACGATCTGAAAAAAAAAGGTGAATTTGATTTAACAACATTAAGTTCCTTTATTAAAATATCATATGTTTAGCAATAAATTCATGCGAGTAGAAATGATGTTATTTTTGCGAAACTAAAATAAGATGGACCTTAAAATGATAAATGTAATTTAAAATATTGAGATAATTGTAGAAAAATACAAACATAATAATAATTAAACTTCAAATTCAAAATTATCATTCTAACTTTTGAATGTACATGCTCACAATGTTTTCTTTTAATTTTTTTTTATTTTCATGTTTTTTAACTGTTGAATTTTTCCCTAAGATTATAGTTAAAAAAAGCTACGTATGATAATACATGACTCAGAGAATATTAAATATAAAAAGTAAATTCACTTTGAATATAAATAGGAGCCATTGTTTGATAGAAAATATCTTTTGTGAAAAAAGTAAATAAAAGGACACTAAATATAAAAAAATTGACTAGAGGTAGGAGTCTCTGTTTATTAAATAATTAAATATAAATGTCTTTTATAAAATTAAATAAGATTAACTATACAATAAATTTAAGAGGGCAATGGATGTGCAGCGCCCTGTAAAATACAGCTATCTTCTTTCCACCGTCGGACTCAATCATAATGGAGGAGCAGTAAAAAACACTTGTTGAGGAGAGTTCAAAGCAGATAGAAAAAAAAGATGAGTCAATGACGACGAACTCCTTGGAGGTCTTCACTCTTCAGATACCAGTTTGGAAAGCTTTATTTGACTAGATCACGACGAGCTCAAGCGTCCCCGACCTCGTCTCCGTTGAGTTCGCCTGGCTATCAAACTAACAAAGTGACCATAGAGCCTCCTCGCCGGTGATCGAACGCGTGCAGAGGGTTCCTCGTCATAGGTCTCACAGGGCCGACAAATGTAGATCGTGCAATGCAAGCGATTCAAGTGCAAATCTCTCTAGCGCAGGGCACAAACTTTTGGGTCAAAGCTTCATTTGAAAGCTCGGGCACTATTTGAGTCTGTGACTTGGAGCTCTCAAGCGCACATAGAATTGGCATAACTTTGACACAATCCGAGCAATCCGATGTGCCCGTTTGGCCGTTAAGTTAGTTGAGAAAGAGAAGAATAATTCAGCATGAGAAGAATGAGAGAGAGATAGAGAAGAATAATTCTGCAGCAGGAGAATGAAAGAGAGATGGGAGAAATAGCTCGGCCATGGAGAAAAAATTGGGGAGAGAACGAAGAGAAGTGGGAAAAGAAAGAAGAAGCCGACTGTTTCTTATTTCATGGACAAGATTATTTTTGAAAAGATAAGTCTCGTACATCTTTGGGTTGAGGGGATCAATGGCTAGGATGAGTTGCCTCTTAAATTTATGATTGTTGGATAGGATTTGAGCCAGCGGGAACCCAGCGGTGAGTTCTCCTCGCAAATTCAACTCCTCGGACCTCCAATGGAGCCAGTTTGATGTAAAAAAAATGGGGCCTTTTTGCGATTTTTCTCTTCTTTCGTGATCTCAGATGGTGGCGGATGCGGGTTGCAGCTTGAAGAAGACTAAACACCAGCTGATGTCAGGTTCCGATAGGTAGGCATTACAGGGTCCCCTTCTTCGAATTCGTATCAGGTTCCGGTATGTAAAAGAAATATGCACGGCAAGCAGCAGCCTATATCTGTTTTTCTTAACCACTTATTAGAATTCCACAGAGATAGGAATATTTCCTCTGTGCAGAAACTCCTGGTGTTGCCAAAGCTTGTGAATCTGTATTATAGTAAGCGTTTGCTCACGATTGTGAATTTCTATATTTTCAGCTTTAAGTTAATACTCAGAGTTCCTTAGTTTACATCATTGATTTCAGTTTTGAGCCTATGCAACATCTGTGCTTGGTACATCTTTTTACCCCTCAATTCAAACAAAGTGGCACCTAGCTTCTAAAATGTTGTGTTAATAATGCCTTGAATCTGAACTCAGTTGGTCCTCTACATAATCAGGCGCTTCAGCAGAATTCTCCAGCGGGGGTCGCAAGGGGGCGGAATCCCCTGAGCAAAATTTTTTAGGGTATTCTGTTTACGATTCGGATTTGATTTATTTTCTTATCACGAGATAGGTGTCCTATTTTCAGGGGATTTATTTAGAGTCCCAGTTCGTATGTAATTTCTATCATCTGTTAAAGAAAGTGCCTATATAAACTCCCTAGGAGTCTAGACAGAGACCCATCATTGTAATCATCGTTATTTCATTGTAATAGATGCGTCTTCTAGTGTGAAAGGTGCTACGTGGATAATGAGCATGGATGGTCATTGGTGGGATAGTGGATTGCAAACTTGTGATATAATGGTGGGATTGTAATTCAAAAGGGAGGAAGTGTAATTTGTATCAACTTCTTAATGAAATGTATGAGTATCCAAATTAATAACTCATCATTTCTTGCTAAAAAAGAGCTTTTACTTGATACATAATTGTGCAATTCACTTCCACTTTAATTAATAATTAGTATGAACGAAAACCTTTGAGCTTGGGATTGCAAAATATCCACAGGTGCTAGAAGATCCTGTTTCTCTCTTACTGCAGCTAATACTTTTTTTGTCGCATCATCTATTATAGAATCAGCATCTGCCACTGACACTCTGACCCTTTCTTCAGCTCTAAATACAGCTGCTTCTAATTAACAGCATGTTCTCTAGCTTCGGTAAGCTCAAATGCCACATGTGTGCTTCTTGCAAAGCAGCTTAGAAATAGTTTTTTCTCTTTACTTAAGATCATCGCCTTGCTTTCATATTCTCTCAACTAAAATTTTTAGTTTGTTACTGAGAAAAGTAAAATCTTAATCATTTCACATTTTCAACATATTATATCTGGGGCATCATGAAAGCCATTTAAGGTCATCAGAAACTAAAATGATTAAAATTTAACCTGATGATGAAAAGAAATCTTGTAAAAGAGTTTTTTGTGAAATTCGCTCACAATATAAGCGATGTGATAGAATTTTTCTACCTCATGATATGCAAGAGTGCAGCAAATATGCAGCAACATGATATTTGTCTAACCTTACAAAGGTTACATCTGAAATTAAAAGATGAATATTTAGTAGTAAGTTGTAACCTTAAGCTGGAAAGATTCCAGCTGTTTCTCTGAATCTTTGGTTAGGCGCTCAGTTTGTGTCCATGCTCATTTTCTCTCCTCATCCATAGTATGGGCTGCAGATGCATTCATGCAGCAGCCTCAGCAGTTCCTGTTAATTTATCAGCTGACTTTTTATGGTGGAATCTCGAACATGAAGGTCCTTCATGTTTCAGTCTAAGGGTCCCCTGTAAAATACAGGAAAGTACATGCATATCTTTTTTAAGGCAAAAGTATATGCATATCTGTTATAATGCCAAGGTGAAATCTGTTACTTAAAAGGGTAAGATTAACATAAAAGTGGAGATGAACTTGTGGATGATAATTCTCAGCAGCATGCAGAGTGCCAATACAGAGTACACATGAAGAGGGGAGAAAATTGGAAATATATAAACAGTGCAATTGCCCAACTCATCTCAGGCTAATTTGCATGACAATGCAATGCGTTATGAGTTGTAGAGAATCTAAAGGCAGATTGATTCGCATAGCTTATTTATGCAACTTCGCATATTCATCTACTGAACCAGTTAAGTGAAGTCTACATGGATGAATCACTTCAACTGATCCATTAAGCATGGTCATCATGAATTGATCATTTCAGACCGAGTCCAAGCTAGTGAGAATCTACTAATAAACAATGATAAGAAGAAATTCAATTGTCTTTAAACTAATATGCACTTTTTAACACAGGCTTCATAACTTATCATTCTGCTTTCATTGGTCATCTCTGTTCTGTTGATTATAGTCTCCCACAAAAGAAGAGAACTAGTTCAATAAGCAAATTTGAATTATCCAACTTCACAAAGGAAAACATAACTGGAACAGTTTGTGCCAAGCCTATCTCACTAGGTTGTGCATAAAGTTGCATAATATTTTCAAGCAATACACAGGAACACTACTCTGCCTATGCCTTTAAGACTCCATCTGCCAATTGATGCATAACAAAACCATTGTCTAGATTCATAACTTCAACAGATCTTCCAGAAGTTAAATTCTATCTTGACGAACTCCAAAACAGGCGTGCCTAACCTGTAAAGTAAAAATAGTTCCTACATTGTTCAACTACAGCTCTTTCCTCCCAGTTTTTACAATCTGCCCCCATACTCATTTTGGAAGGTTTTAATGCAGTGAAGTGGCATTGCTAAAGAAAATCCATGTATTAACTCAAAAAATCGAGACGTACTAAATTAATCAACAGATTGCTAGATCATCTAGGTGATCCTCATTTCCCATATTCATAATCAATCTTGCAGCTGCTCTCATGTATATCTTCATATCTGCTTCAATTTCTTTTGAGGCTTCTATCGCAATTGAGTTGGCTGCAGTGACAACAGTGGCAACTGTTCTCAATTTCATAGATCCATTCCAACTCAAATTGCTTGTTGCATCTCTCTGTGCTCTTAGCACCAACTGAGTCACACTAAGAATTGGGAACATGCAACATGTTACGAGAAGGGGGAGAGAAGGATCGCACGAAATACAGAAGAACGCAAAGAGGAAAAAAAATGGCAGTGGCTTTTTGTTATGGAATAACGATGATTACAAGGATGGGTCTCTGTCTAGACCCCTAGGAAGTTTATATATGCACTCCCTTTAACAGATGATAGGAATTACATACGGACTGAGACTCTAAATAAATTTCCTGAAAATAGGACACCTATCTCGCGAGACCCCCGCAGAGAAATTCTGCTGAAGCGCCTGATTATGTAGGGGACCAACTGGGTTCAGATTCAAGGCATTATTAACAAATCTCCACCTTGACTTGAATCATCTTTCAAACACAAAAAATTTTAATACCATGCCACACCGCCGCCAACCCCACATTGGGGCTATTACCAAGTATTGATGTTAAGCAAGTCCAAGCAATGCTGGAACTTGTCATGAGGAACAGATTTGATGAACATATCAGCTGGATTGTCTTCAGTGCCAATCTTCTTCACATTAATCCTCTTCTCAGTGCGGATGAAGTGATACCTGACATCAATGTGTTTGGTTCTTTCATGATGTACTTGATCCTTGGCTAAACATATTGCACTCAGACTATCACAGTGCACTATAACCTTTTAATCCGAGATCTCCAATCAAGCCTTTTAACCAGATGCCTTCCTTGGCAGCTTCTGTCAGTGCGATGTATTCAGCCTCTATGGTGGACAATGTAACTAATGGTTGAAGTGTGACCTTCCAACTAATAACCGAACTACCCAAAGTGAAGACATAGCCTGTCATAGATCGTCTTCCATCAACATCTCCAGCATAGTCTGAATCCGAGTATCCTGCAACCAAACACTCTTTATTACTTCTGTAGATGATGCCAATATCAGATGTTCCTCTCAGATACCGAAAGATTCGCTTCACTGCTTGCCAGTGCTCTTTTCCTGGATCGCTCATGAACCTACTAACACTGACTGCATGAGCTATGTCTGGTCTTGTGCAAACCATGGCATACATCAGACTTCCAACTGCACTAGAATATGGAACTCGAGACATGTACTCCTTCTCTGCTTCTGATTTTGGTGCGAAGGCAACAGAAAGATGAACATTTGCAGCTGATGGTGTATTCAAAGGTTTCGCTCCTAACATTTCAAATCTGGATAAAATCTTCTCAATATAACTTTTCTGAGATAAGAAGAGTTTACCCTGTGTGCGATTCCTTAGAATTTCCATCTCCAGAATCTTATGTGCTGCACCAAGTTCCTTCATATCGAATTCTGCACTGAGGAGCTTCTTCAGATTCTGAATGTCTGTCATGTCTCTGGCAGCAATAAGCATATCGTCGACATACAAGAGCAGATAGATGGTGAAGCCATCCTTCACCTTCTTATGGTATACACAGCAATCATGGAGATTTCGACTGAATCCCTTACTGATCATGAAGCTGTCGAACCTCTTGTACTATTGTCTGGGAGACTGCTTCAAGCCATACAGAGATTTCTTCAGACTGCAAACTTGATTCTCCTTTCTTGGAATGGAGAATCCCTCTGGTTGGCTCATAAGAATGTCTTCTTCAAGTTCTCCATAGAGGAAATCAGTCTTCACATCTAGTTGCTCGAGCTCTAGATTCTGATGTGCTACAAGAGCAAGTAGCACCCTGATAGAAGTATGTCTGATAACAGGTGATAATATCTTATTGTAGTCCACACCTTCTTTCTGACTATAACCTTTAGCAACCAGTCGTGCTTTGTATCTTGTGCCTTCAACTCCTGGAATTTCAACTTTCTTCTTGAAGATCCACTTACAGCCAACAACCTTTCTGCCTTTAGGCAGCTTGACCAGCTCCCACGTCTGATTTTTGTGAAGAGATTCCATCTCCTTACCCATAGCAGCGATCCACTGTTCAGATTCGGCACATGTGATGGCAAACCTATAAGAGGACGACTCTAAGGACTCCACCTCTTCAGCTACCTGTAGTGCATAAGCAACCATGTCCTCGAAACCATATCATTTAGGAGGACCCACTTCTCTACGAGGACGCCTAGCAGCAATTGACTCCTCTTCAGATTGCTCATCAAATTATTCACCTTTTGATTCTACTTCTTGATGTGATCCTTCATCATCATCCTCAGTTGGAGTGATTTCAACCTCTACCTGTTTACTGACACTCTCTTCAGCCTCCACCTTCAACTGAAGCATTGATGCTTCATCAAAGGTCACGCTTCTGCTGTGGATGACTTTGTGTTCTGAAGGAGAGCAGATTCTGTAGCCCTTCACTCCTGCACCATATCCCATGAACACTCCTTTTTTGGTCCTTAGCTTCAACTTCCCTTCACTGACGTGATAGTATGCTGGACAACCAAAAACTTTCAGACAAGTATAATCAACAGGATTTTCTGACCATACCTCAGTTGGAGTCTTGAGATCAATCGCAGTCGCCGGACTTCGATTCACCAAGTGGCAAGTTGTGTTAATAGTTTCAGCCCAGAATGTCCTATTCAGGTCAGCGTTAGAGAGCATGCACCTTGCCCTCTCCAGAAGTGTCATGTTCATTCGTTCTGCAACTCCATTTTGCTGTAGAGTATCCCTGACTGTGCGATGCCTGGCAATGCCTTCATCTTTGCAGAACTGGTCGAATTTAGCAGAACAAAATTTCAAACCATTGTCAGTGCGAAGACGCTTCACTTTCTTCGACGTCTGATTTTTCACCAGAACCTTCCACTGCTTGAAGGCCTTGAAGGACTCACTCTTGTGTTTCATCATGAATACTCAAGTCATCCTCGAGTAAGCATCAATCACAGATATGAAGTACCTCGCACCTCTTAGTGATGAAACACGAGAGGGACCCCAACAATCGACGTTGATGTAGTCAAGTGTCGCATTCGTCCTGTGCACTGCCTTGCCAAACTGAGACCTTCGTTGTTTACCGAATATGCAGGGCTTGCAGAAGTTGATTTCAGATATCTTCTTCTCTCCTAGAAGACCTCCTTTGCTGAGGATATTCATGTTGTTCTGACTCATATGCCCAAGCCGCATGTGCCACAGCCTGGACCTATCTGATTCGGATGAATTAGTCACTGCAGCAATGCCAGAGACTGTCTTGCCTTGTAATACATACAAAGACTTCTGTCTGACTCCCTTCAGAATCGTAGCATCACCCTTCATGACCGTGAGGATGCCTCCAACAGCATTGATCTGACACCCTTTAGAGTCGATGACTCCAAGTGATATCAAATTCTTCTTCAGTTGCGGAACATGGCGGACATCTGTCAGCGTCCTCACAAGATTGTCATGAGTCCTGATCTGCACAGAACCGATCCCAACTATCTGACAGGCTGCATCATTGCCCATGATAATGTTTCCACCATCAATCTTCTGATAAGTTGAGAATCACTCTTTATTCGGAGTCATATGATAGGAACACCCCGAATCCA
The DNA here is from genome assembly GCA_030549335.1 of Pontederia crassipes. Lineage (NCBI taxonomy): Eukaryota > Viridiplantae > Streptophyta > Magnoliopsida > Commelinales > Pontederiaceae > Pontederia > Pontederia crassipes. Next base: position 22,810,680 of record CM060189.1, on the reverse strand, counting down.
GAACCCAACTATCTGCCAGACATCCTTGATCAGAAGCAGCCAGAACCAAATCATCTTCGGAATTCCCAATTTCCTATGCCACCGCAGCGACGGAGGCCTTCTTCTTCTTCGGATAATCCTTCTTCCAATGGCCTGGTTCCTTGCAGTAATTACAGATGTCTTTCGCAGTGATTTTCTTCTTCTTCGGCTTGGATTTCTTCGAATTCGAGGACTGTCCCTTCTCTGCGGTCGATATCAAATCCGTGACCTGAGTCTCTGCAGAATTTCCAGATGCCTTATGCTAAAGTTCACGAGTATGGAGACTCGATCTTACTTCTTCCAGACTTATAGTTTCCTTCCCGATAATCATAGACTGAACAAAATTCTCATATGATGGAGGAAGCAAAACTAATAGAATTAGGACAGCATCTTCATCCTCGATCTTAACATCGATATTTCTGAATTCCATCAACAAAGAATTTAACTGATCAAGATGTTCCTTCAGAAGGGTACCTTCTTGCATGCGGAGAGAGAACAGACGTTACTTCAACAACAACTTGTTGGTGAGAGACTTCGTCATATACAGACTCGCGAGTCTCAACCACAGACCGGCCGCCTTTTCTTCATCTGCGACCTCGATTATCACCTCATCCGCCAGAAACAATAGAATCATCGAGTGCGCCTTCTCTTCCTGTACCGCCAAAGTTGTGAGGTCGATCTCCTTTTCTTTGCCCTTCGAGTCTTCCTCTTTCGATTTGTTCTTCGACACGTTTGAGAGTGACGCCCAGACTCCTTGTTGCTTCAGAAGCGCCCGCATCTTGATCTGCCACAATCTGAAACTGTTCCTGCCGTTAAACTTCTCTACGCTCACGTTGTGCGACGTCATCTCCCTGTTGATCGAGAATTGCAGACAAACTCTAAGACTCTGATACCAGGCATTTGGATCCAATGGCTCATAATATTGCAATCTTCCATGAAGTATATCTTAGCTTTGTTTAATCAATTCAAGTCACGCATTACTGCCCTTGATCCAATTAGCTGGCGAATCGAATGTTCACAAAGGAGACATCACATAATTAAATTTTACTTAATTTCTCAAATATTTAGAAATTAACTTTTTGTTATTGTCCGAAACGGAGAGAGAATGCGATTACAAGAGAAGGTCATTGATTTAATACAACAATTTTTTGAAGAAAAAAAACTTGGTCTTACTGAAAATAAATCGAAGTTCCAGCTACTTCAAGAATTAAAAAAAAACGTATCAATTAAATTCTCTCTTCTCTGGATAAAAAATAATGGGATGCATTCTCATTTCCCTTTGGAAGGTACATCTTTCATAAAAGCACGTCATGTGAGTTGGCAAAACATGGAAGAGCTAAAAATAAAAAAGAAGGCTACGCTGCCATTAAATATCACCCAACTCATCTCATCTCATCTCTCCGTGGCATGCATGGCATGGCGTATCACCGGATCGATCAATCGCAACTCCGGCTATTAAGTAACTGCAACTACCAACACGCAACCCGCAACACACGGGTTCAATTAATTCTCGATTAGTTGTGTCGCTGTGCAACCAAAAAGTTGTACAATTTGAACCATACAAATTTTGTAATTGTGATTAAATATAATCAACTAATATTGAATTCAACAGAGTTTAATTCTAATCAAATAATTATCATGTAACGATGCTAATTTATTAGTTGCATATATTTATATAATAGGTGGATCCTGTTTTTTACTCGTCTTAAAAGTATAAAAATCTCGGTCTCTGAATTAAGCTTCCAATGGAAAATTTATCAATTAGAATTTTAATGTTACTATTTGTGAATTACTAATTAATTATATATGTTCCATTCTTAAAAAATATTTTCCTATATATGTATATATATATATATATATATATATATATATATATATCTTGGCCCAGTCGAATCACCAACTTGACCAACTTGAATAATAATAATAATAATAATAATAATAATAATAATAATAATAATAATAATAATAATAATAATAATAATAATAATAATAAAATATTATTATTATTATTATTATTATTATTATTATTATTATTATTATTATTATTATTATTATTATTATTATTATAGAATACTAAGTTTATACGGCATTTTCTCCCTCGAACCAAGTTCCACAGCACAACTTCTTAAGCTAAATACCCCTGCATGATGCATTTCTTGTTAGCTAATTAGCTAGGTTCATAATTTGAGATGTGATATATACAAAAATATGTATAAGCAAAACCATATGAAAATTAAAAAAGTACGAGAATGCGTGTAATGTGTCTTGATGTACTGATTTCTTTTCATGCGTGATGCATGCATTTTGATGCCTTGGTTAATACAATTGGTTTTTCTTTTGTTTTATATTTTTTTTTCTTTGGATCCTTAACTAATTTATTCCAAAACAAAAGGGAGTTTAATGTACGTCTACAGTGCAGCAAATAATAATTAACTATACACGCACGAAAAAACAAAATGTTTATAATATATAAAAATATTTGTAATATTATTTATTACTTATAATTTTATTAAAAATTATACAATCTTAATGGATCCTTTGTTTATTTGCAGTAAAGCTAGAGTCAAGGCCACAAGAGTTTTCCTTTTGGATCATTAAATATTCTTAGTTCTTTGTTTGCTTGTAGGAATTTCATTGTAGTTAAGTAGTTAATCATAATGATTCCTTTTATACTATCTCAAGCTTCTTTAGAGTCAAGGACACAAGAGTTTTCCTTTTGAATCATTAAATATTCTTAGTTCTTTGTTTGCTTGTAGAATTATTTCATTGTAGTTAATCATAATGATTCCTTTTATACTATCTCAAGCTTCTTTAAACTTGCATTCTTCTTTTTACTGCCCTTTTATATGATTTCCTTACCACCCTTAATCATAATTCGTTGTGGTTCACATAGTCATGAAAAATGTCAGGAGGTGCTAGAAGTTATGTTCAAGAAGTCAATATCATGCATTGCTATTGTGTAATTCATCATGGAACATTGACTTCAATAATACAAGTAGGTTCTGTCATAATTTTGAATTGCTGACTTGTTACTGATGTTGTTTGTCAAGTAATTTCCTACAGTAAAACTAAAGTCAGTAGTGGATAGAACTGTATATCCATTAATGTATTATCAATTTTTTTTTTAAAAAAAAATGTGTAGACCTATTTCCCCATAGGAGCATTGAACTTTACTGAATATATTAACATTAGATTACGCCATCCAAAATGCCAACTTTTCGGCTACATCAATACTTTAGCTACTTGGATTGATTTTTTTGTGTATTTTGCTTAGGTAACAGTGACATGAAACAAGCCTGTGAAGAGAGATCAGAGTCTCTGCTGCTGCTGCTGCTGCTCGTCTACTGATAAAGCATGCGGGACTCTATAGTATAGACAATGTAGATAAAGCCTTCTTAAGCGATTTAAGAACTATTCGTTCTGATTGCCTAGTCCAAGTGGGAGGTGAGATACAATCTATTGTTGATGCTGAGTGGAGCAATTTCCAATCAACGGAGTCGACTGTAGCTGACAATCATGAGACTCCAACGGAAGCTGGAGGAAAACAGCTTTGACATTGGTTGTTAGCCCAAGAGTTGGTGAAACGTGAACATTGAAACCAACATCCCTGTGAACTATTTAAAATCTAAATATTGTGGGTGTTCAATATTTATTATTTGTGATGGAGATTCCATCTTGCACTCAGTGTTCTACTGTTTTAGAGATGTCACAGACTTCGCACCTCAAAAAGTTGTACTTCAAACAATATGAGGCTTCTCTGAATCTTGTGTCCACGTTTTTTTGCTCAGCAGGTTGAGAAAATATTAAACGGTATGATAAGATGCTCAAGGAAATATTAAGTGGTCATACAAGAGTATTGTAGAAAGATAATATTATCGACATGGAAGTGTATAGTATCAAAAGAATTAGCTGCGGATATAGTAGCAAAAATTAAGAAAAAGAGAAAAATATTAGTTCCATTGCCGGGATTTGAACCCGGGTCGCCTGGGTGAAAGCCAGGTATCCTAACCGGACTAGACGACAATGGATTTGTGTGTCAAAATGTGCCCTTTTAAGAGCTAATTTTTCCACACAAATCCCCATCAGTGCTAATCCTTTTCCCTAGCCTTTGGCAATGAAATGAAATTTAAAAAAAATATTATTAACATCTTATGATAATAAAATATTAAAATATTAACATCTGACCAATCTAATGTTAATGAAATATTAATATACTATATACAACTTATCTGGCAGAGACTTTTGAACAGGGTTAAAACAACTTATTTCTTGTTCCATTTCTCATGGATAATATAATGTTCAATTTCCTTTTCTTAAAAAAAATTCCTTTTCTTTTTTCTTCAGTGAACATTGAATGCAGGTGGGACCGTGGGGAGATCAATCACTAATGTTAAATTAACTAATGCACCCGGAGAGAGATTTGGGTGCCTTTAATGCCGCTCTTCAAGGATCATTACACCCTTCACACTTACACCACATAAATCCTACTTTATTTTATCCCAAGACTAATTATTCTTTTATGATATTAATAACAACATATGTTCATCACCGAAAAAAAATAACAATATATGTTTATTCATTGTCAGTTGCTACAACTTCAAAATCCTTTTAACAATCTTTAATCATTTTATTTGTTGTTTATCTGAAAATATTTTTGAAAATAATTTTAAGTTTTTAAAAGTTAGATATATTTTAGATTAAAAATGTAATGGTTACTAACAAATATTTTAATAAATCAATAAATTCTTCCACGTTCCATCCACGCACAGTGGGTCTAGAAATATTAGTGTGCTATCACACTTTTACGACAACACCGTGCGCCCACAGATCTAACACAGTTAAATCTATGATGGACGAACGTGATTTGTGCACGTCGATTCAAATGAGGTGGAGGCAGTTCAACGAGTTACTATGCGGTTCACATCCATTGATCAGCGAGTCGCGGTTTGGCGGTTCTCTACGCAAGAGAAAAGGGGACGTCGACGATGTGGCGGAGGGTGGGTGATCTCCCCAGCGAAGGATGGGGCCGGGCAAAAGAGCTCCGACACTGGGCGACATGTGAGGATGGGAGATCAATTGGCGAGCTCACGAGGGGGGGGGGGGGGGGGGGTTTGACCCCCGACGAGCTCAGGGGCCCCCCTTTTTTCGGACTCGCCGATGCGGCATCGAAAAAGGTGATCATCGGAGCGAGGTAGAAGGAGCAGAGGAGTGAGGGAGAAGAGGTGTAGATCGTAGAGGAGAGAGGGAGAAGAGCGATCATCGGTCGACGAGTGATTAGCAACCATCGACCCACATATTTGCGTGCGACAACCGGTGACCTAGAGAGCGATCACCGGCGACCCAGAGGCGGTGGTCGGGGAGGAAGATGTGCACGATCGGCGGCTTGCGCGAGATGGGGAAGGGAGCAACAGGAGGCGGATCGAACGACTTCTCACACGAACTACCATTGATGGGGGAGGGAGGAACCGAATGTGAAACATATGTGAACCGCCATTGATGGACGATCACTCATCCCATTCGTTGGATGAACGTCTTTTCACACGCGGGTGCACCGTGGACCTAATTTGTGTGGGCGTGTCACGGGGTCATTCTCGGACACTAGATCACGTGCGGCTACTAGGCGGATAGACACCTAGCCAAGCCTATTTTGAGTTTGCAGCGGAAGTTTTATGGTCGAGACGACTATGCCGAGAGTCGCTCTTATAGGCATTCAATCACGGACATGACTAGAGTGTTGGACTACTCGTCACGAGACCATGACATTAGCGCGTTGCGGCACTAATGTAGGCGCTTAAAGTCCGAAGGGGCGATGAAGAGACCACGGGACGCCACGAAGGGACACCGATGTGGGTTGCCACCCCACGCTCAAGGCCATGACACTAGAATTAAAGGAAAGCTTACTTGTATTAAATATGATGAAACATAACATACAATTGGGCCTCGGAAGGCACTAGTGAACTCCTCCCAGTGTACCATAGGTATAGGAGTCTTGTTACATATTGAAGATGCAAAAGACGTACCCTACGGGAACGTCACCTACTTGGCCATTCATAAGGACGACGTTACAAGATAAATACCCTAAGGGCAGATAACTTGGTACTCCGCAATATTACGCAGTGCGGGGCGGCTGCATGTGTTCCATGTTTTCGGCGCTAAGCGGTCGAGGGCTATAAGTTGAGCGGCACTGGTGCCGCGAGGCTTCACGCTTCGTGTCACGGAAAACGCCCCGTGACATTCTCCCCCACCAAAGTCGGCGACGCCCCCGACGCCGCTGTCCGGACTTCCTCGGGGCCTTCGTCTTGAGTCTTGACTTCGCTTGTCTCGTTCAATTCTGCCTTCTTTGCCTTGACTTCGACTTCACCAGCATCACGCAACGCCAGGAATGCCCGCTCCTTGGGGTCTCGCTGAGGACTCCTCCCTCAGGCCTACTTCGCTCGCTGATCCTTCGTCCAATCCGGGCTCATCACTTGTGCAGCGCCAGTGGAGTCCGCCATGTGCGGTCTGACTTCATCAAGCAACTATCCGTCCATCAAGTCTCTGTTGGCTTCACTTCTCTTCGACTTGCGCAACGTCAACTTGTGTGGTTTGGCTTCTTTGGGGGTGAAACAACTCTTGTATGCCTTCAAAAAATAGCGCGGAGAAGAGTTGTCTCAGGGTTGTGTAGAACACGATGAAGAGTCTCGCCATTCGACCTGCATGACTTGACTCGATGCCTTCATGTTACGGATGGCCGCAGCATAAGATCTCCCTTCCGTCGAATGCGAAGTACGGGACCATCTCACCCTCGATGATCATTCTTGAATTTCGACGGCTTGAAACAGCACAAGCTCTCCGATGTCGATGCTTGTAGCTTGTCTGCTTCGAGTGCCTGGGGTCGCTATGATGAGCGACGAGTCTTCCCACGGATACTCTGGGATGCTTCCGGTCTCTTTGTGGCTTGACTCAACGTCTCTATGTTGCAAATGATTGCAACGTAGAGTCTTCCATACCTCTGCCGAACGAAAAGCGCAGGACCACCTCCTTCTTGGTGATCACCTGATGTGTTCGGCAGTCTTGAGGCGGGACAAGGTTCTTTGATATGACAATCCATGCCTTGTCCATCCAAGTCGCCATAGTGGGCGACGAGAGTCTCTCCACATTTCCTTGTGGTTCAACTCGCTATCTCCAAGTTGCAGATGGCTGCAACGTTGAGTCCTTCATCCGCCGAGCCTTGAGAACAGCTCCATCTTTCCCTTGGTGGATAAGAGATATCTCGACGGTTTGAGGTGGAGCAAGGTTCTTTGGTATAACATTTCACACATTGTCCACTCCCAGTCGCTATAATGAGCGACGATGAGGGTCTCTCCACATGTGCCTGTGGTTCGACTCTCTTCTTATGCTTCGATGGACGATCTTTATCTTCGGCATAAGTAGCTTCCTCCTTGTGACTTGAACTTCTCTCCCCCACCATTGCCCTTGCCCAAGGGCTTTGGTGGCATGGCACTTGTCCCGATTGACTTGGCAGCGATGACTAGTGAGCGGATGTTGGACGATCCGGTCGTTCCACCTCCTTCCTAGTCCAAAGCTTCTAACCCCTCTGCTTGAAGAGCACCAACACTGGGTCTTCATCCTCCTGGGAACACTGTAGGCGGAGCTCGGTGATTCCTTTCACTTCCTCCTTCAACATGCCCATCTGACCGATGTTGAACAATGCGATCTTGACCTCCAGTCCCAACTTGTCAGGATTTGCATAATTGATGAACTGCCAATTCTTCCGTCCCATGTCTGGGATACATGTTTGCCACATTCTACATTGTCGCGATGGCAACGCCATCCTGAGTTTGCCACATCTTGCAGGGTTCTTGGGATATGCCTTCTTCCGATCCTGGGACCTCCTTTGAAGCTTTGATAATCCCTTTGGGGTATGGACGGGGCGAGATCGTTGTGCTCGTTCACGAAGAGGATGCACCTTAGATGCTCGTCCGTCCGTACCTGGGACAAAGTAATGCCACTGTGCCTGTCATCCTAGATCATACACCTTTGACATACTCGTCCACCGGGCGGCTTGACCCTTGCGAAAGAGTAGCCGTTCCGGGCCTTCACTGATCCGTACGGATGCTTGTGAAGACGCTCCGCTTATATAAGCGGACTGCGGTTGGTGAACTCGTGGCATGAGCTCCCAACATTACCTCCATCTCCATTCGAAGGGACGACATCGCCAATGTGTCCTTCAAAACCTTCGCATTGTGATTCTTGGAGGCCGCTTCGATTACTCGAGGCGATGTCCGAAAGGAAAGGGCACTCCTTCCTTCGGTTGGCGGCAGAACGCTTGACAGCAGCATGCCAAGGTTCGCCGATGCTCGACGCTCAGACCATTTGCCAAATTGGTCGCTGAGTTGAGTTATCGATTTGCGTTGGCATGTATCAGGTTCGTCCCACTCCTTGATGGATGATATCGCGCCGCTTGCGGGGCGACACTTGACGAGGCAGGCAAGGCTGATAGCTCGTCCGCGAGTGTTTGCAAGTAATCAACGCTTTGCTCCATTCCTGAAAGTCATCGTGGCGTGGTAGGCAATGCTGCGACATGACAAGATGCTTGTGATTGATGCTCCTTGACCGAAATGATGATATTCTTTGGCCGAAAGGGGACCATGAACCTTGATATTTGTCTTTAAGCCAACTTCTTCCGTGAAGCGGTTGTGCACTTCACGTTGCATGACTGGGCATGCGATGCGACGTCACGAAATACCGAGCAGCGCCAGGTCGCCATGATAGTGCATGACCGACAGCCTCTGAATGTGACACGGGTCCTCTGAGTTACACGACGCTCGTGTAAGCGATCTCATTGTATGAGTAGCGCAAGACCATCATGCGGAGCATATGGCCACTCTTTGACGCAGTGCGACACTTCAGGATTCCCGACTGCATACCTGGGGTGGTTGATCTGCTCGAGTGATCGACGCATGACCGTCCCGATTAGGCGGGGCGATCAATCCGTCATCATGATGCATGACGGACGTTCCTTGACACGACACAGGTGTATGAGGAACATGCTGCGGGGCACGACTGGGCATGCGGCGAGGAGGCTTGCCATGCCCTCGTTGGCGTCCACGATCAAAGACCATGGTACCAGTGCGCCTGGACGTGATGAAGTATTTGAGCGGAAGCACATTTCCTACGCCAGGGCACGTTGCGACGACACAAGCGAGTCATCGTCGCTGGGTAATCCGAGCAGGAAGAACGGCTCTGATACCACTTGTCACGGGGTCATTCTCGGACACTAGACCATGTGCGGCGACTAGGCGGATAGGCACCTAGCCAAGTCTGTTTTGAGTTTGCAGCAGAAGTTTTATGGTCGAGACGACTATGCCGAGAGTCGCTCTTATAGACATTCAATTACGGACATGACTAGAGTGTTGGACTACTCGTCACGAGACCGTGGCATTAGCGCATTGCGGCACTAATGTAGGCGCTTGGGCGCTTAAAGTCCGAAGGGGCGATGAAGGGACCACGGGACGCCACGAAGGGACACCGATGTGGGTTGCCACCTCACGCTCAAGGCCATGACACTAGAATTAAAGGAAAGCTTACTTGTATTAAATATGATGAAACATAACATACAATTGGGCCTCGAAAGGCACTAGTGAACTCCTCCCAGTGTACCGTAGGTATAGGAGTCTTGTTACATATTGAAGATGCAAAAAACGTATTCTACGAGAACGTCATCTACTTGGCCATTCATAAGGACGACCTTACAAGATAAATACCATAAGGGCGGATAACTTGGTAATCCGCAATATTACGCAGTGCGGGACGACTGCATGTGTTCCATGTTTTCGGCGCTAAGCGGCCGATGGCTATAAGTTGAACGACACTGATACCGCGAAGCTTCACGCTTCGTGTCACGGAAAACGCCCCGTGACAGGCGAACGTTAGGATTCCCCAGGCCCAGCTATATAATTCTATAAGATTGAATGACAAATATTATTCACAACTGCACTCATGCATGCATGCCTTTGTCCCCATTTGGAAAAAAAAACCATGTCACTACAAAGTGCCACATAATGCCTTTGTCCCCATTCTATCAGCAGTACTCCGCTTGTAGAGCGGAGAGCAACGTGCCACATAATGACCGCAGTAACGTATGGACCAATTTCAAGTCAATGTAAGCATGTACATTTATACGCACACTCTCTATGTAGTGACACATATGGCCGCAGTAATGGACTAAGTTTTTTTTAACGATGCCAGATCCAAGTCAATGTAAACATCAATATAAACATGCGCGCTTACTCTCTCTCTCTCTCTCTATCTCTCTCTCTCTCTCTCTCTCTCTGAAGATTGAACGTTTGAAGGTAAATATTCATGGGCAGTGGACGTAGCTTACAATTCACAATTTAGTTGTTCCCGTTTCTTCAGTTCTCTGTATGATTTTCTGTCTTTTCGTGGTCGATCAGTGTGCCAGGGAATTTGCAAGTCAAAGGAGACCTCGATCATAACCTACTTCCTTCTTATTATAAACAAATCGATTAGAAGCGCATGCGGATGCGGGGACGGAACTACATGCAAATGCCCCTCCCCCACTTTTTTTTTATACACCTCAATATTGTAGTTGCCCCCTAAGATAAATTTCTAATTATCAAATGTACTAATTTTTCTTTTCATATATATCATAATTAAATGTACCACGACTGTACTATTAATTATCTTAAAGTTTAATGTTTTTTCTTATAATTTGATCCCTTATTAAAAGGAATGTGACATATATATATATATATATATATATATATATATATATATATATATATATATATATATATACTCCCTTTGATGAATAAAAAGAGAAGAATATACTCCCTTCTTAATTAAGAAGGAAAACACTACCTTTAAGTACTTTTCATAACTATAAATATCGGCCGCAAACATCTCGTCATTAATTAGTCTCTCAAGCCAGTCGAAGATTAATATGTAGCTGCTGGCACTCCTAGGTGGACTTAGCAAAAGTTGGATTGCTGCAATTCTAGAACTGGGTTCGGGTTTCAAAGGGTATGCATCACTAATAAAATAATTAAAATGTAATGGCAAACAATGAAAAATTTGGACCCAGAGACTTCAAATTATTTCTCATCACAAATTATGATTCATGCGTCTTTCTTTTAAAATCGCTATTTTCTTTTAAAAGGCTATCATGATTTTTGTTTTGTATATTCGATTCGTGTACTATATATATTCATATCTGGACTTCACGGCTTTAATTTGTGTCACAAAAGACGAATAGCTAATTTGTGGACAATGAATATTTGATTGAAGAATACAGCCATCGATATATATATATATATATATATATATATATATATATATATATATATATATATATATATATATATTATATATACAGTCAGTCAATTGATGATTGAGGATAGTCAAGGATTTGAATTCTCCCATTCAGCTCGTTTCCTTTTCAAACAATATTTCTCAGTCAATTTGCTTAAACGCTACAACAAATTTAAATGTAGGATTTAATGTCACTCTACCTTTTCTTTTCTATATCTTTTTTTTTTCGGATAAGTCTTTTCTATATCTTTGATATATTTTTTTTATGTGCATATGGTCCAAGTTAATTATTGAAAGATAAGGATTTTGCATGAAGAGTAGCACCAATTAGGTCATTTGATACATACATGCAAACACAAACAAACATACATATGATAATTAATCTGATTGAAGTGTTAAATTCATATTGTAGGTCCATATCATCGTGTGATCAAGATTCTGGTGACAAGTCTCTATACAAATGCATATGTAAAAAGCCATGTACATATACTATAGGCCATGCACCACACTAGTATTTATCCTATGGGCTAAAATGGACGCAATTGATAGACACAACAATAAGAAAACTTCTATTCCGATTATTTTCTTAATTTGTGTCGAATAATCTCCTTCATTCGTACACGCATGCAAGTAAAAAAGAAAGGTGTCAAGATGCCAAATTTTCCTCTTAATTGCTATCATACCAAATCCAAGATGCATATATATATATATATATATATATATATATATATATATATATATATATATATATATATATATATAATGAGCGTATCATGCATTTTTCGTATCAAGCATGTGTCAAACGGCTTTATACATACTTTGTTTAATATCTTTCTTCATTAATAGTTTAAACAATCATTGATAATTTAAAAATAGAAAATTAAAATTTTACAAAATTTTGCACATTATTATCCTTCATACAATAATTTTCTATTTCTTATGCTATAAAACTATTTTTTTATTATCATCAATGGTCATTTAAGTTATTAGTAAAAAAAAGATATAAAATAATAATAATAAAAATTATGTGTAAAATTATTTGACACGTGTGATTAAAAAAAATGAATGACACATACAGTTTTTCGTGTCACGCACGTGTCAAACGACTCGCGATCGTCAAATAACATATGATAAGAGAAGGGACTTCAAATAAGGTCGAAGCCTAATTAAGCTTGAACCATCAGCAAGACAGCAACTAGGTTGACAAATAGAAGTTAACAACTTCGGTCCTTAACTCGATTGCATTTTTCTCTGGATAGCTTACATGTAAACATAGGACCAATGGCCAGCCGATATTGACCTATATAATATAATATAATATAATATAATATAATATAATATAATATAATATAATATAATATAATATAATATAATATAATATAATATAATATAATATAATATATACATATTTGTTTACGCCTTTTTACAAATACACATGGAAAATCGATATTGGATTAAAATGCAAGAATTATGAGGTTAATTAGCATGCTACCGATATCGTGCTTAAATAAACACGTATCTTCGTTTTTCAGATCATAAGGGAGGGCTGACTCATATACTCAAATCACAAAGTGCGACTCTCGGCCGAACTAGGGCCCTACGAGAACACGTATAGGGATAATTTTATCTCAATAATAATAGCAATAATTTTAATTTATCTTTTCCCAAGATAGAAAAACTAGGACCTCACAATTGTCGGTGCATTTTTCAATTTTTAGCTTGATTTCCTCTTTTCTTTCTTTCTTCTTTTTTTCATTACGTGGACTTGAGACTCGATTTGTATGCATGTATTACTAATATTATATAAATAAATGACATGTAACTTCTTATACGGATAATTTTGATCGTAAATCATATTTATATATTAAGACATGATTACTAGAATCAGGTGTGTTCGTGTGTGTGTATGAAGTCTCTATCGAAGAAAGAGAACATTAATGTTGGTGCTTTCCTTCTTCACTTTATTTATAAATTTGATCGTCATTAATTACATATTTTTGGTGATCAGATAATTAATATTAATTGTGGTCCGTAACGATCGATACGTGATCATCCTCTTTTGATTTCGTGGCCGATGATAGCTCGCATTTGGTCCCGTTAAAGAAACCATGGGAATCCAATGGATTTCTAGCCGACAGGTACAATCATCATTAATAAATAATCCGTCAGAAATTAATTTTCTTCACTTAAACATATATATTATTGTTATTTATTACGTACAGTCAATTAGTTAATTTTCTTGCACTTTTATATATATATATATATATATATATATAATGTTCTTCACTTAAACATATATATTATTGTTATTAAAATATATATATATATATATGTTTAAGTGAAGAACATTATATAATATATATATATATATTTGATATGCCTTGATTATGAATTTTGTTTTTAAAATTAGGAAAGAAAAAAATGAGAAAAAAATAGGAATATATGACGAAAGCAGAGGATTGAGGAAGCCCCATAATACATGATTAAAATTTTATTGATATGCTATCTTTTGCGATCTTCTTTGTCCGCGGATATTTATCTCTTATATCAATAGAGTTTTATCATATTAAATCATTGTGTTCATCTTTTTTTTTTTATTTCTGTGTAATATTTAGGAAAAATGTGAAAAAATTTAGTAATCCCACAATTCACTTGATGCTATTTGTGATTTATTACGTACAGTCAATTAAATTAGCAACCGGAGATCAATAAGGGAATATATAAATCCGAATAAGCATATAGTAGTACTGATTACGCCAATTGAATATATAACTTGTTTACTAAAACTCTACTTTGTTTCGGAATCAAAATTAGATCTCCAACTTCTTGCCAGAGAGTCTCTTTCCTCCTATCTCTTTAATTGTCCTTCATTGCATATTAATATATGAACTTTCCAATCTAATGTCGCTTTCAACTTCTTTGAACAAGTAAAACATACACATATTATATGGATTTAATGGGGGGTCATACGCCTTGTATGGGGTATGACCCCCATACGCCCTCTGTCCACCGTCTGATTAGATCGGACGGTGGGCGACGAGCATGAGCGGCGATCGAGTGGCGAGACGAGGCGAGGTGCGAGCGGCGAGTGCGGCGATCGAGTAGCGAGACGAGGCGAGGTGCGAGCGGCGAGTGCGGCGAGACGTGAGGCGATCCGGTGACGGCGACGGGACGCGAGCGGCGAGGTGACGCCGACGAGACGCGAGCGGCGAGCAGCAAGGCGATCCGATCTCTCCCCCTTTCTCTCCGATCCGGCGACGGCGGCGAGGCAACGGTGGCGGACGTGAGCGGCGAGGTGACGGCGGCAGGACGCGAGCGGCGAGGTGATGGCAAGGCGATCCGGTCTCTCCCCCTTTCTCTCCGATCCGGCGATGGCGAGGGCGGCCAACGATGTGAGGTCGGCCGATTGTGAGGGTATCCCCTTTCTATCCAATCGACAGCGAGGGCGACAATCGCAGGGGCGACATCGATCGTGCATGCAAAGGTCGTCATCGTCGTCGACTTCGCCGACGATCGTAGGGGGCGCTCGCGGGTGGCAGGCTCGGAGGAGGTTGGAGCGCCAGCGACAATGAGGAGAGATGGGGACGGTGGCGCCGGCGACAGCGACAGTGGCAAATGCGTGGAGGAGAGGTGGGGAGATGCATCGCCCACCGTCCGATCTAATCGGACGGTGGACAGAGGGCGTATGGGGGGTCATACGCCTTGTATTAGGGTGTAATCATATGTGATTGTATGGTGCAATTCCATATTTTTTTATTCAATGGTTTAGATTATTTATGTTTTGAGCCATCAGATCAAAATGATTCCAATCTGATGACTCAGAAGTATGAGACTGCACAGTGCAACCACCTTAATATAACTCTAGATAGATTAGGCCTGAGCAAATCCGGGACCGGGTCCGGGTCTAAGCGAATTCGGTCCCGACCCGAATTATGCGGGGTCAAAAATTTTTCGACCCGGTACTGGACCTGGTTTGGTCCTGATCTAATTCGGTCTTGACCCGAAATCCGACGAATTTTTCTTCCATTAGACCCGGTCCCGATCCGAATCTAATCCGGGCGGATTATATATATATATATATATATATATATATATATAGAGAGAGAGAGAGAGAGAGAGAGAGGGGGTGGGGTGTCGAAGGTAGTGCCTTGACCGAGGGAAATCAACTTGAATTAATTAAGATTTTGTTACCTTCGTGACTTTGTAGTATTTATAAGCACAACAGGTTGTTTGCATGCCAAAGGACCTAGGGAGATTAGGAGTTTGTATGAATTAAAGATTAACTAGAAAGGATATATATCGAGTGAAAGGGAACAAATTAATTAGTTGCTGCAAAAGAAAAGATGGAAAAGAAGAACGGCGTGCATCAAGTAATGGTAGTGAAGGACGGTGAGGAAATTGTGGAGCTGCCGGGCTTCCGGTTCCATCCGACCGACGAAGAGCTCGTCCGCTTTTATCTCCGGCGGAAGGTGAACAAGAAGGCCTTCAGCCTAGAGGTCATTAAAGACATAGATATCTACAAGTATGATCCATGGGATCTTCCAAGTAAGACTTCTTAATTCCGTAGCGTACGTAGCTTGGATATGAATATCTCTGCATGAAACATGCAGCATGTTTCAGATTTTTTGAAGGAATCTAACTGAGGAATCTAGAAATAAGATTGATAGGTGGTTTTTAATTGCTGAACTAAACTGGCATATTTATATATGACGAATATTGCAGAAGTCATCGGTGCCAGAGAGGAGTTGTACTTCTTCTGCCTGAGGGGGAGGAAGTACAAGAACAGCATAAGGCCCAACAGGGTCACCCGCTCAGGGTTTTGGAAGGCCACCGGCATCGACCGACCGGTATGCTCGGGGAGCACCGGCGACTGCATTGGTTTGAAGAAATCACTCGTCTATTACAGAGGGAGTGCAGGGAAGGGCACCAAGACCGACTGGATGATGCACGAATTCCGGCTCCCCTCGAGCGCCATTAACGCTGCAGACAATAGTTCCCCCAGCATGCAGGAAGCTGTAAGATTGCATCTCTTCTCTGTCATGCATTTAGTGCTTCATCTCCCAATCCACACCTGAGATACTCAGACGACATGTCTAGCTGCTAACGGATCATTCATGCATATGATTTTGCTAGTATTTTCATGCACTGTGCTTCCCTTTTTCAATTAGTTCGGCTGCCATAAGTTGTTTGGATTGAGAAGTCTTGTTCCACCTTTTTTTTACCTGCTTTACTGCGGTCAAAATTCAAAGGTTGGTTAGAGTATAATAGATATCAGTTAAGACTTGAGAACTTTGACTACGTAGTCAGTTTTGAAACAAAGAAAAAAAAGGATTAATTTTCTTAGTGGTCGCGTTTGAGAATTCAAAAGCAGCTTGAAGTTTCAACAATGTCCATCCATACTGATTAATTCTCTGCGTAGATACTTCCTTATGGGAACGTGGTTATAATATTTGCCCATCAATTCTGGAAAACGTAGTGCAGATCCAAATGCATATGAAAAAGATTGGACTTTCTGAGATGCTTGCCCACTTAATTGAGCTGAAGTTTCTCATAAATATTAAGAATCAAGTCTTAAAACATGGATTTGCTGAAATTATTGGCTTCAGGAGATATGGACAATATGCCGGATATTTAAGAGGAACGTCTCTTCTCACAAGAATCACCCAGTGGAGTGGAAAGAATCCACTGACTGTGCTGCAGTCCCAGCTGAATCCAGTTTCAAAGCCGGCAGTAGCTTCGAATTCTACCCCGGCGATTTGGCGCCCTCCTGCGCCAGCAATCCTGATCAAGGGGAGATGCCAAAGCATGACCGGAGTGACCATGATCTAGAGAACAACCACCTGCAATCATGGCTCGCCGCAGACCAATTATGGAACTCAGATCAGTGCTCGTCAGTAACACAAGGCAACACCTCGACAGCAGCATTGCACCCCAGCGCCGTGGCAAGTCCGGACATAAATGACCTCTTCAGATCAGAAGGTAATTACGGCTGGGATGAGCTTGGAAGGATCGTCGATCTCATGACAGATCATAGCAGTGTGACCTGCGATTACTTGTATGCTTAAACAGAAACATTTCAGAGTTGGATATGCTCCAAGTATATCACATCGGATTTCTTCTTCAGAATTCAGACTACATGATCTTTCATAATTAAATTAAGTACCAAATGTCCTGCAGATGATTGATTCGTGATGCAGCAATCGAACCTATTTGCACGTGAAGCATTCCTTGTTCTCAAATGTACTCAGTTCTGCATTATCCATGCACGGCAAGACGCATCATTGCAGCAGTAGGGCAATGCAATCGAACTAGTTTGTTGAATTTGATAAAACTTCTGTAATGTAAATCCTGTTTTATTTTTTAAAAAAATATTTTGATCTCAACTCTACTTCTGAATTTTACTTCTATCTTTTCAGTTTCTTCTTTTAACACTTTAATCAACTCCCATTAATTATAATTATTTGGAGCACTAACTTGTCTTATTACAATTACTTGTTCTTACATATCATTCTTTATCAATGATGTCATGTGTACCTTGTCTTGGTCAATCTGCATGCATATATATACTTTACTGAGTCCAACTTGATGTTTGAATCCACTTCACATGCCAGTAGTTTTTTAGTTTCAGGGGTAAATTTTTTTTTTTTTTTTGTAAAAAAAAAAAGATAGGATTGCAAAGTAAAACTCGTTGATGACCGCTTCATGATTACTCTACACATAAAAGGGATTTTTTTTTGTTTTCTTGCAACCTGATAGAACTTTTATGCATGGTTGTTTGGACCGGACCGGACCGGCCGGTCCGACCGGTCCAACCGTCGATCGCCACTTGAGACGGATTTGGTTCGATCCTAAAATCGGACTGACATTTGAACCGTTTTGAACCGGTCAAGACCGGTCAAGACCGGTCAAAACCGGACTAAAACCGGATAAAACCGCTGATTTTAGAACAACCGGCCGGTTCAAATATTTGAAAAAATTGGAAAAATGTGAGTCCACTAAGTTTTGAACCTATAACCTCTTAAACAACTTAATGTGTACATTCCACTATGCTATGTTTATTCATTTGCATACTAAGTTATTTTATATTATACAATAATTATCATCAGTCATCACTCATTTATCAAATTATTTTTTTAATAAGAAAATTTATAATATTTTTAAATATCAAATATTAAATATGAAAAAATTAGTTACCTAATTAAATTAAAAAATAGAAACTACAATAATCTTTCTAGTTTAAGTAAATATTAATAGTTGAATTTGAGAAATATGAATTTGTAAATTATAATTGAATACATTAAAATCACATAAAATTCATATCAATAGTTAAATATGTCACATTTGATTTCTTAACTTTAATTAAAATGATTTTAACCATATGTACTTTGATATAAAAATATATTAATTATTGATAAGAATATATAAGTATTATAGTTTATCTTTTTATATTATTTTATTAATGTTCGGTTCGACCGTCCGGGTTAACCGGTTCGACCGGTGTAACCTAATCCGGAGACCTATCCGGGTCGACGTCCGGTCCAGGTCTTACAACCTTACTTTTATGGGTTAGAACGATTGTTAAATTTAATGAGATACTAATTATTTTTAAAAGGATTATTTTCATTTACATCTAATTCCCTTTCAATTCCAAATTAAGAAATTAGTTACTGGTCATGCAAATGACATCAGATTTGTGCTCGCCCTATCTTTCATTCAGCTGCGATTTTTGACGGAATTTATGTCCGCCGCAAATTCAAATTGCCGCAAAGTTGAGATGGATTAAGTTCGAAATTGATGTCTTCATCAATCTTTTTAAAAATATTTAAGTCGTTAAGAAGAACAATTATTGAAACTGATGTAGTAATTAATTTTTCTAAAAATTCCAATTTTTAAGAAGAATAACATTAATAATTTTATATTCTTAACGAATTCTCATCCTAGTAAATCCAAAATATTCTCTTATCTTATTTTTCTCTTAATCTTTTTGTTATGTAGCTAGAATGTGTTCTCTAAATATTGGATTTCGATAATATAAATCGAAATCTAGAAACATTATCTATTAGATAGATATTACAATAGTTTTTGTGTAATAATATAATTTCGTATAGTTTTCAAAAACATTTATGCAGGTGGTGATGTCAATGCACTGTGAGGATTAATTTGAAAACTTAAGACACGGTATTCGATAATTTATTTTACACATAAAATTGTAATTAGGAGATGGTGGATATTAAATATCCGCATAAGCAATGATGAATTTATGTGAAAGATAGAGAATAAGAGAAAAAAAATTATATAAGAGAAGAGTGATATTATTATCACTCTATTTTATTAGACGTGATAAAAAAAGTAAAAAGTTCTGGATTCATATGCAAAAGTGGCAACATTGATATTCTAAATATACATTCAAATATACAAGTATATACTTAGTTCTCATATGTCAATTAAGATTCTTCTAAAATTAATTTTGTATCTTATTTTCTGTATCTTTTTATTATTCTTTTTCAGGTCCACAAGTTTTTTGTAATGAAAATAATATCAGATTTGATTAGTCAATTAACTGCCTACTTGAGTTAAATCACTTGTTCCGCCTAAGTAAGAGTGTAAGACCCACTTGGCCACTTTGATGTTTCAATTAATGCACCCTTTTGAGTTTTGAGGTTCATATGTGTTTAGAAATGTGAACTATTGTGAACGTTGTTGTTGATAATAAATAAAACCAAAGCTAAAACCTAAATAATTAATATAGGTTCAGGCAATTCCATTAAATATCCATAACTTTTATGAATGATCAATAAATTAAAAGGTGACAAGTTGACGTAGAGCGGTAAGCTGCTCCTCGTTGCTTAATGTTGGGAGTCTCATTTATCATTATCAGATATGTGACGCGAGATGATCAACCGAATTAATTGGGCTCAATGATGAATTGACATTCAATCTGTGGACAATGCGTACAATTATTAGCGTCGCGCGAGTTGAATCATCGGTACCGCTTTCCGCACACCGGAGTGCTCACCACCCAAAAAAAATAAATTAAAAGGTAAGAATTGAGTTAAAAATTCAACGGCACTATTTAAGATTAGTCGTCCTGTTCAAAAAAAATTTAATAATTTTGCCCTCACAGTTGTTTTTTTTCTGCTATCATATCCAGTAGTCGTAGTTAATAGTGTTGACGTTTAATAGTTCAGTCATTTCAATTGCTTTCATTTTTATTTATTCGTCATCATATGATTAATATTGATGTAATTTATGTATAATTAAACGCCATTGAAAAATTTTCCAAATATTTGCTTCACTGCACCGTCAACAAAAAAATGTAATAATTAATTAGTTTTAAAAGATAACAATAATTAAAATAACTTCAAGAAATTACTTTGTTACTTTAGAATAAAAAAAATACTTCTATCGGTAAAATTTGAGAAGTTGAAAGGGGGGCAAAATTTTTTTTATACCAAAGTTAAACTTTGAAAATCTTAATAGTTTACGGATGGCGACTAAAACAATGTTAAGAATGTAAAATGTAAATAGTCAAATCGAACTAGCATGCTTTAGAGGTGGAGAATGTAGTCGTGAAATAATAACATGGTCAGAGATTACATATTAACATATATATTGGAAAATTTTCATCCAAGTATATTACATATATGATTTCCCAATTCGGATTCTTATATATATATATATATATATATATATAATATAGAATTTAATATTGGTCCTACCTGCTCTTGAGGTAGGACCGTCCTCCCTTTTCATTCCTTCATTGGATGAAGAATCGATGGGTGAGAATCGAAGAGTGAAAATGGGATTTTTTGCGAGACATTTTTTTTTCTTTTGGGGGGAGGGGGGTGGAGGTGTGTGGGTGGGGTGGAGGGAGGGGAGAGAGGCATTCTCGAGAAGAGAGAGAGGGGGAGGAGACAAACACTCCTGAGACGTGGCTAGGGATGTTCATCGGGTCGGATCGATTCGTGAATTCGATGATCCGATTCGAATCAAATTCGACTCGACCTGTCGGGTACAAGTTGAAAAATTCTAACCCGAGTTGACCCGACTCGACCCGACCCGATTGACCCAATTTTTTTATTTTTTATTTTTTTTATTTAAACTTAAGGCTTATATTTGATTTATATTTTATGCTTTTAAAATAATATTTTTATATTAAAAAATATAAACCAATAAGAAAATTTTTTTTAAAAAAAAAGAAAATTGGGTGGTCAGATAACCCGACAACTCGACCCGACCCGAACTGGTCTGATCGGGTCAGATTTGTTCATGGGTCGGGTCCAACCCGACCCGTGAACACCCTTAGCTTTGGCAATTAAAGAAAGAGCTGTTGAGAGATAGAGAATTATACTACCTTGAGGAAGAGATAGGACAAATATTAAATTCATATATATATATATATATATATATAGTTTTAATTTAAAATTTTCAATTGTTTTATTTTTATTTATTGAATTTTTATTTTATTTTATTAAATTTAAGTATGTATTTAAATTTTAAAAATAAAATTGAAATAAAATATTCTAAGTACAAAATTAATATATAAATATTTATAAAACATATTTTATTCTTTACAATAAATATTAAATACTATTATATTAAATAAATATAAATTAGTAAGAAAAAAAAATAAAAAGTTAAGTGGTCAAATTCGATCATCTAATTTGCCTTATCAAATTTGATCCAAAAAAGGGTTTTGAATTGACCTGATCCGATCTAATCAGATTTGATCAAATTGAGTCAGATTTATTAACTCGTCAAGGCTAACTCGATCAATGAACATCCTAAGTTAGGATGTAAAGGCGTATGTTTGTTAGTTTGCCATGTCAGTCATAACTCATAAGTCAATATAAAGGCCGAGAATTAATTTTGATACATTTTACAACATCAATTAATATTATTTTTGATACATTTTACAACATCAATTAATATAAACTAAGTTAGATGGGCATTCCCCATCAGAAGGGAAGTTGTGCTGTGGAGAAAATAAATTTAGAAAAAGGAACAGAAGTAGAAGTGTAGAACTAATCCTCCTACAGGGAAAAAAAAGTAATGTACTAATGCATCCACCTTTTTTTTATTTTATACACGCATAACATTTTTTAAAAAAATAAATATATAAAAATATTAAGATGATATAACACACACACACACAAATCATTGAAACTTTTATTGCTGGGCTTTGTTAAAATAATCTACTTTGTAATCAGCCCACCCATGACGGAGCCCAGTTCATCACAAGAAGAAGCCTTTTTATTTTCTTTAGTAAAAAAAAAAGAATGGGGAAATGAAATTATAAAACAAATAAACATTTGCTTTCTCTAAAAGATGAAAATGTGAAAATAGAAATAAGAAATATTTTTTTTCGGAAACGAGCACATGATCTGATTCTCGTTAGTACAACATTACAAAAACATAAACCTACTCTACGTTTCAGCAGCGGGAGCCAGGACTTGTTCCGAACGGGTGTACATTATAATGTTAGCATAAAATTTATTTAATATAATAAAATAAATATTGCATTACATAATAAACATTAATATTATTTTGAGAAACAGAACATTAACAGCATAGACATTTTCATGTAACTTTTACTTTGATTTCGTTTTTCATATTAAAAATATATATGATATAATCTTTCCTCATAAATCTGATTTCAAATAGTTAGCTAAAATGAATGAATACCTTATAAAATATATCATAATATTTGGGAGTCTGTCTTATTAAATTCGATTGCATCAAATTAATTCCCGAAAGAAATAATATAGTAATAAAGCTATAAATAAATGTGCGACATGATAAAATCAAATTATCAAAATTAGTAAATTAAAATATGAGTTGCTACGAAAAGAAAGAAAATGAAATATTTTAGATTCTACAGAAAAATTGAGAGAAATACAATTTAAATATCAAAATCAGGAACTTGGTACTATATATAGGAGCTGATAGTACAACAGGAAAAAAAAATTAATATTGCTATAGAAAATGAAGAGCGAACCTTGCAAATGCCTTGACATATAAAATTTAACTTCTATCTCTAAAATAGTATAATCATATAGCATTTTATTTTTGTACAACTAAATTAATACTTATCTAATTTTTTTTCCCTTGGGTGCACCTGCTGCACTAATCATGGACACTCTCTTCTTAACATCCAGTCATCCATAAAGAAGCGCGTGATGGTCAAGTAAATCGAGATCTCAATTTATTTCACTTGCGTGATTTAAGATGAGAGATTGAGTCGCTAGGTTTAATTTGGACAGTTAATAATAGCGTGGATATTATTAAATATTCATAGCCCATTAAATTTATGACAGCCACAAACAGCTAGATGGATGTATGCATTTATATACACACATCACCACCCAAAAAATATAAATAAATAATTATAATAATGAAAACAAGGCCAAATAATATTAGATCCATAGGAATAGATTGTTGCATTGGCGCCATGACGGCGAGGCGCCGGGTGATGTGGCTGTGGATGCGCCCCCCCGGTCGAGAGGTCACGGCGCGTCCACGTCCTCGCCATTCCAACCAACGGCTAGCACCGAAGGCATGCATCCATGCACGCGCTCACGGACAAAACGCACGCCAACCTGCCGCCATCCCAAAGCTTTCGTAGATAAGTCCGCATACTCCTCTCTCTCTCTCTCTCTCTCTCTCTCCCCCCTTGGTCACGGAGTAGTAGTAGTAGTAGTCACTGGAGCAGCATTGTTTCATACTTTCATCTTGTATCACGAGAGAGTGAGAGAGGAGGGAGGAGAGAAAAATGTCCGGCGCTGTTCTTTGGGTGGTGCCGCCTCAGGGGACCAGCAAGTGCTGCCCCGTCAGCCAGATCATAGGTGGACGGAGGAGGAGTCGGCGCAGCAAGAGGAGGATCAGTCTCGTCAGCCGTGGCTCCTCAGCAACGTCGGCGAGTTTGGTGGCGACGCCGAGGAGCTCGGAGGAGTTCGTCTATGAGGTTATTCTGAAGCAGGCGGCGCTGGGGACCGAGACGAGGAGACGGCGGCGGCTTCCGGCGGGGTTGGAGGCCCCGCCGGTGGCGCCCATGCACTGGGACCTGCTTAATCAGGCCTACGACCGCTGCGGGGAGGTCTGCGCCGAGTACGCCAAGACGTTCTACTTGGGTGAGTCTTTGGTCGCTTTGTGGCCTGATTGCAAAAGTTCGTCAATTCCAAATATCCGGGTGTCCAATTTTGGATAGGAAATATCTGCTCGTATGTTTGACGGAGCCATCTGAATCCTAATTTTGATATCTTAGCAGAGAAGAGGGAAATTTTAATCTGATGATCTTTTCTTATGCAGGAACATTGCTGATGACACCTGAGAGGAGAAGAGCTATTTGGGCAATTTATGGTATGACTATTCACTCATTTCTCAATGGAACAGTGTTCTCTTGATCAACCATGCAGATCCATATTGTTCATGCTAATAGGCCCCTCAGGAGAAACAAACTAGGCTGAAATATCAATAAATTTTGTAGAGTAAATATCTTGACAGAAATGGAGTACCACATATTGTGACAGTATATGGTCTGAGTAGCTTCTGTGATGATGACTGAAAAAATAGTTATAAATTTAAAACTTCTGCACGCAAAGAAGCCTTAGTTACAGCTAATTATTGATACCATCTTCAATGGTGCTACAATTTGTTTAGTTATGTTTGTTTATCTCAATTGTTAATTTACAATCTGACACAATGGTTGAACACATTCCATAAAACTCAGTATGGTGCAGAAGAACTGATGAGCTTGTGGATGGTCCCAATGCTTCACACATAACGCCCACTGCTTTGGATCGCTGGGAGAATCGATTGCATGACTTATTTGAAGGTCGCCCATACGACATGTATGATGCTGCCCTATTGGATACAGTTACCAAATTTCCCGTAGACATCCAGGTAAATTTGCATCAGCCAATTTTCTATCAGGAAAGATCTTGATCAGTGACATATCTTTTATTTTTTGGTGATACAGATTATATCTGAACGTTCATATACATAATTCTTTCC
Source organism: Pontederia crassipes (assembly GCA_030549335.1). Lineage (NCBI taxonomy): Eukaryota > Viridiplantae > Streptophyta > Magnoliopsida > Commelinales > Pontederiaceae > Pontederia > Pontederia crassipes. Next base: position 22,785,336 of record CM060189.1, on the reverse strand, counting down.
CTTCCAAGCACATATCAGCATATGAGTTTTTAAGCACTGTTTGCCCTGCATCCGCAGCCTTTCAAGGATATGATAGATGGAATGAGGCTTGATCTAAAGAAATCAAGATATCGTAACTTTGATGAGCTATATCTCTACTGTTATTATGTTGCTGGAACAGTTGGCCTGATGAGTGTTCCTGTGATGGGAATTGCCCCAGAATCAAAGGCCACGACAGAGAGTGTTTACAATGCAGCCTTGGCTCTTGGAATTGCCAATCAGCTGACCAACATACTAAGGGATGTTGGAGAAGAGTAAGTGCCATACTAGATTGAGCTTTGCATCTGCTTGTCCTGGAATTTTATGCTATCCAACTTTCAATTGGGGAGTGCAAATGGTATTTGCCTATTCTGATAAACTGATCAAACAATCAGCAAATATATCCTGTAACAGAAGTTTTGCTAAGATTCAAGCTTGAATCAACTGAAAGAATCGGAATAACAAAACTAGATCGGATCTGTCGAATGATTAGGAAATTTAATAAACTACATACAAAAACTTACCATCGCACTCTTTCGATTACGAATAAGTTATCCATGGAACACTTGATGGAATGAACTTCTAAAACGACATCACGAAAATCTATTCTTCTTACTATGGGGAATGCAAAAAAAGAACTTTTCACAAATAGATTTCATTCAAGTTGTTATGTGTTTTAGAGATCATGACCATCCATTTATAGTAGGCACAAGGGTTTAAAGTTTCACCCATCATGAAGCCTTCAAATGCACCCTTTTGATATTGATGCATTATGTATATACCATTTCATCATCATATACCTTTTAGTATATGAACACATATATATCCTTATACTTCATACACCTTTTGGTATATATATATATATATATATATACATATAAAACTCTTTAAACTTTATACACCTTTTAGTATATGAACACTTATCTATCCTTATATTTTAAACTTTTTAGTATATAAACCTTTTGATCTCTACACATATTATTTCATACCCATGTTAATAAATATGTCCATAAATACTTTGATCACATTTGTTTGGGCCTTAATATATTTTGACAATCCTTAATTATATAATTATGTTCATATTAAATCCAATGTTGGAATTATGTTCCAACATCAACTTGATAGACATCTTATTATATGTATATCTACTCTTTTTATTTTATGTGTTCTTTTCTCTTTATGCCTGAACTTTATTCTTTCATGAATGTTATAGGAAATTATTTTCTCCGGTAGAAAAATTGTAAGTAATATGGTACAATGAATTATGAAAAGACACCAATATTGCTATTTTTTCAAACTGAGTTCCTTAAATCCATTATATGAAACAACGTGCTTTCTAGTTCTGGAGATTCATTTCTTCTCTTTCAGTGCCAGGAGGGGAAGAATATATCTTCCACAGGATGAGCTGGCTTCAGCAGATCTATCAGATGAAGACATCTTCAGAGGTAAAGTGACAGACAAGTGGAGGAAATTCATGAAAAATCAAATCAAGCGTGCAAGGATGTTTTTTCACGAGGCTGAGAAGGGGATTCAAGAGCTCAATTCAGCTAGCAGATGGCCGGTACGGCTAGTACTATCACTTCCAACTTTCATATTGTAATTTCTTTTGGCAAACGCCAGATATATTTCCAGATTGATAATACCTTCAGTCACACCTAATGTCACATATCTTCATTGTTTCATACATAAGTAACTACATATGTACGCACACATATCTAATGTACCTAATGATAATTTGGAAATCACTACAGGTATTGGCATCATTGTTCATATACAGGCAGATTCTGGATGCCATTGAAGCAAATGACTATGACAACTTTACTAAACGTGCATATGTCGGGAAGGTGCAGAAACTTGTTTCGTTGCCGGTAGCATATACCAAGGCGCTACTAGGTCCTTCAGGATCAATATCTTGATACGGCCATAACTTTCTTTTTCTTTCTTCATTTTCATTCCTTCTGCCCTCTCTGAAATCCAATGCCTCTCAAAATGTATATTTTTTGTCTGATCAATTACTTTGATCTTGGGGGTTTATACAAGGTCCCAAGTGGCAAAAAATGTTTCTTGTAACTTTGACATTTTATTTCTCAAAGTGAAGTTAAAGAGCCTTCCTTTTTTCATCATCTCACTTGCACAAATTTCTGTCTTCAAATAAAAGGATGGGAATATTAAAGAATCAATTTATTCTGGAAGCAATCAGTTCCATCATATGTATAAAAAGATGCATGTGTCTTTTGCATGCCAAATGAACTATTTCACACCTTAACAAAGCAAATTGCAGTCTCAGCTAATCATAAGATCAGATGAATTAGGAAAACATAGAGATGTGTTCATAAATATATAAAAAACTGCAGTTATCAAATTAGACAGCATAGGATTTGTATCCTATTAATAGTTTGTTGACATCTTTCATGGAACTCTGCTGAAGGATGGTGGCACCAAAGCTACAGTTTACTGAACGTTCATGAATGCCACAATAAATGTTGTTTTTGTGTTCGCTAGTCAACATATTGCTGTTCCTTCTCAGAGCATTGCAAGAATGCTACAATTTTGATGCTTTTTATTTCCAAGTTATTTCTTACTTTTGCGTTCTAGTCAACCACGAGTACTACACTCTACTTAGGGACATGACAACAGAGAGTAAGAAGGCCAATGCCATGAGCAATAGAAGAATCAGTTCCACCATTTGTAAGTCCATTAAGCATATGCTGCAAATTATAACGATTTAAGCATTGCCACATTACGTATTTCTTTTCTTTTCTTTTTTTTTTTGAATAAATGTTTTAGCTTTAAGGAATTCAAAGTTTAAGATATGATATTATTTCTATCAGGTGTGTTTAAAATCAGCCTTCCTATTTCATGTACTTTAGTTGATACTTGATACAACTTTCATTAAGATCATCAAGCAGGCCATTCTTCATTTCACTATAACTCGCCCCATCGTTATTCCCTTTGTAAGTCACCGTAGCATTAAATCTCTCAAAAACTCAACACATTTAGGGCAAGTGAAAAAGGAAGGTCTTTTCAGCCAAGGTATTTTCAAAGGTCCCTTGAAGCCCTTCAAATTGACTACTCAATTTACCACTGTCGTGTAGTGATCTGACCACATTTTGGCTTCTGGGTTACAGGAATTACTACCTTGCACATAAACTAAGATCTACAAAACATTCTTTCGACTAAAAATCACAAATGAACAGGGTCTATGCAACACGTCATGCCCGGTAATTGGAGGATATTGTTGGGCATCTATTAGTTAGATAGTTAATTAGACAAGAAAACAGCCGAGGCAAAAAAAACATTTTTCACGTATCTTTATGCACGGTACAGAAGTTGAGAAATTATACACGGTCGCAGTGGCCTTCTCCCACGAGGCCACCTAAACTAAAACAAGATAAAGAAATGCCTCACCCGTAATGGGTGCGAAGGATATAATAATGTGATTTCTTGTTGGAACAATGCCATCACTTATATGCGGGATCATAATTTCCGCTTTACAATAAAAAAATTAAGGTTATTTTCATAAATTTTTTTTTAAATTATCACGATTTTTCGTATCTAATCTCAAACTACGGATTTATTTTTTTATTTTTTCACTTTACTCTTTTCGTCCACTTCTATTACGTTTTCTCTTACTTTTAAATTTTTTTATTTATGAAAAGATTAAATTACTTCTCCCTTCATAATACATCAAATAATAAATATAAAAATAAAAAAAATCGAGAAAGATAATTTAGTCTTTTCATAAATGACAATTTTTTTATTTACTACTTTAATCCTTTCAATGATTTTTTTATTTTTTATATTTGTTATTTCATATTTTTTAGAGAGGGATAATTTAGTCTTTTCATAAGTGAAAAAATAAAAGTAATGAAAAATATAATAAAAGTAGAGTAGAGGTCTAAAGTGAAAAAATGATTCAAAAAAATAAGTTTATAATGTGAAAAATCATGATAATTTACTGAAGATTTATGAAAATAACCCAAAAAATTATCCTCACTTAAAAGTTGTTGGTCAGCTCGGATTGACATGGTAAACCAAGTAACCCGACCATATTAACAACAACAACAACAATAACAAAGCTTTATCCCACTAGGTGGGGTCGGCTACATGGGTCATACGACGTCATTCCGCTCTATTAATAACTTCGTTGATCCATATTCATAAGATTCGACAAGATTTTATGCTGGCTGTCGAGGCCTAACACAACCCTCCTTTATCCGGGCTTGGGACCGGCTATAAAATATAGGCGGAGTTCAAGCATCAAAGGAACAATCATCCAAAATGCCTGATACAAAAAGAACATCTTTTCCTGGCATTAACCCTGGTATCAATGAACCCAATTCGCAGAAGCATGAAAATGGATCGAAGAATTGCTCACCCAATCTCATTTTGCAAACTGCTTTTCTGAGCTTATTTTACTTGAATATCTGTGTATCATGTTAGGAGATGCATGGTAATTCTGGTCATCTATCTTTTCCTTAGTCATATTCTAGTCAAGAAACTGGTCGTCTATTATAGTTGAATATTCAGATTGTACCAGAAAAGATTAAGAAAGAAAATTAAAGAAGATACAGGCAGTTGAATTTGGTTTTCTTAAAACGAAAAAAGAAATACATATGACGAATTAATAAGATAGAAAACTTTAGTGCAAACCTTCTCCAGAGCAAGGGCAAGCTTTGAGAGAACTGAGTACGTGCTTTTCGGAGCCAAAAGGATCTCACATAATCTTTGCACTAAATAATGAAGTCAATTGCCTTCAATATATATATATATATATATATATATATATATATATATATATATATTGAAGTCAGTGACCTCATTGAAAGAACACTACTTGATACAAAAGATTTATCAAATTACAAGATCACTATCAGAATAAGCAAAAACTACAAGATTCTTTAAGATTTCAACTCAAATGTTTCATATCACATCAACCAAAAGAAATCCCGTAAAAGCAATCCATTAGCAAACATGTAAATGTGCTAACAGCACAAAATAGCATACAGAAACAAGAAACAACCACATACAGTGATCGCCAATTATAGCTCCAGGGCAATTGATTAAGCAATGCATTTTTGCAAGCATTCCCATGTAGATTGGTTTGTCATCCCCAGAAGATTATTTTTTTTCAACAAGTCTCGTCTTCACTGAACGGCAAAAATGAGGTAAAACCAGAAAGTGATCTAAAGGACCATCACATGAGCTAGAGAAATTAATAAAACAATAAATATCTTAATGCACGAACTTATCACACATCCCAAGAGTTCAGAAAACTGAGTCTTTTCATTACAATATAAAATTTACCAGTAATGTGGATGGAATGATCAAATTCTTATGGCAACTAAAGAAGAATGAGCCCTAAATGCAGTCTACTCGAACAAATTACAATATTAAAGCATTTCAAAATTGAGTCTTCTATCAGTTCGATCTATAGAATTGTGAACAAAAAAGTAAATTTTAAGATGCGAAAGATCAGAAATGTCAATGCGCACGCGGAGTAACAAATATTAAGTTGCCCGAGACATTTCGTAAGAAGCTAAGATTCGCATGAACCAATTGCATTATCCATAGTCTTAAAAGTCGAGTCCCCATTACGACACAATGCAAGTATACAGTCACAATCACCCAAAAGATTGGAACTTTTCCGTCACAGAAGCAGGACGACGCTGTAAGATGAGAGATCTGAAAGATTGCATTTAGGTCCGATACCTCCGGAGACGAAGAGGGGCTGGGAGTTGTGGAAGTGGACGCCGCGGACGGGGCCGTCGTGCTCGTCGAAGCGGTCGATGAGGGAGCCCATGCGGTAGTCCCACAGCTGGATGACGCTGCTGTGGAGGCTGGCGAGGATCCATGGGCGGCGCGGGTGGAAGCTGAGCCCCTTCACCTGGTTGCTCTTCGTCTCGAACTTGGCCAGCATCGCAGATCGATCGCTAGGGTTTGAAAGGATCTTTCAGGGATCTGAGACGAGGGCGGAGGAGGAGGAGGAGGAGAACAAGGATGACGGGACTTAGCGATAGAACTAAGTTCGGACCAGATAGAACTCACAACCCGATGACTCAATGAATTTTTTATATTTTAATTATTCCAAATTATTATTATTTATTTATTTTAAAGTTTTTATGTACTCAACAATCTAACGTATATTAAAATAAAATATTTTAAATATTAAGAAAATTTAAATAGTTTAAACTATTTTTTTTGTTCCTTTAAATGAAATACTAAATATATTTTTATATATTAAAGAATGTTCCTTCTCAAAAAAATATATATTAAAGAATGTTAAAAAAATTTAAAGAAAAACTGATGGCAACCCAATCATCCAATCGATCCTCGGGTTTAACCCACAAAACCAGGAGACAGAGAATGAACAATGCTCTAGTCATCAATAGAGAGAGTTATTACATCAACCCAATGTTTTAGTCATCAATAGTCAGATAGTTGTGTATTAAGAAGCTCAAATGAAAATCCTGATCTAAAGATAGTCAATCAACGTTGTTAAGATAGTCAAGAGAATGCTTAGGGTAGATAATGCATATAGATTATTGGTTATTTTATTTAAAATTTTCAAAATCTATTGCATTATTTCATTTGACCATGTTGTTGATAATTTTAATTACTCTGATAATCTTAATTATCACTTTACTCATAATCTGAATAATAGGCAAGAAATGTGACTTTTCAAATTATCAATTAATCGAAATATATTTTGACAAAAACACCTATCAATAAAATAAATATCATTCAATTTCATCCTTTTATTATTTGTAATCTTTTATAAATAACTCTTAATTCTACCTCATGATTTTTTATAGATATTCATTTTTTTTATTTTTCACTTTGTTCGTTTATAATAATATGCTAGTAAAATTTAAAATAATTTTTAAAGATATTTTGATAATTTATTATCTAATCATTTTAATTATTATTTATATTACCAATACTTATTAAACAATATTATCAATAATTTAAGTAATAATATTTTATTTAAATAATGATCTAAATTATCAATTAAATAAATTGATAATGCACTAAACGATGGTTAATATCCTTCTACTTCAAACTGGCGTCACTCGTATAGTGCAGATCAAGAGAATGCTTCGAAGTACATGTCACAAATTCATCGAATGATTCTCTTTGTTCACGCACTTGAATGAGTGATCACGTTTTCAAATGAAAGAAAACACTTTAAACAGGCATGGTAATTTCAGAGAAAGAAGTCGACATAAAAGGAAGACGCACAGATCTTATCAAAATTATATAGATTAAAATTCTTTAGGTTACATCCTACAAATTATGCTTGCCGAGACTATTTCTAACTTTCAAACCCATATTATTCGAAGCATCAAGGCATAAGGACTACACATTTACATTTCTCGAGATAATTGAAGTTACAGGGATCCAAATAAGTATGCTGAGTCTGCATACAATGAGATGAAACCTTGTTAGCCGCCTCCACCATCTTATGTATGCAATTTAAAGTTCCCTGAGTGGAGGAAAAAAAATGACACCGTAAGCTCATGTGGTCCGCAGCTTTGTTGATAGAAACAAAAGCTCAAAACCAAATAATTAAACACAAAATCTGAAGCAAAAGCAGAGTTCATTAGAGAAAAGTCATGGAAGATGTCTCTTCAATCAACAAAGAATAGTCGCTCTCATATGTGAAGCCATTTAACAATCTCTCCTTCGACGCACACTCTGTGTATACACTGTTCAGTTTTTTTTTTTAACTAAAATAACCTCGTATCATGAATTTTCAAGTTCCAAAGTAGGTCCATAGGACAAAGATTCGTACACAGCACAAATTTGAGAGCACATAAACTAAATGCACATTCTCCACACACCACAGATGTGTGTGTACAGGTTTGTGTGTGAGAAAGAGAGAAAGCAGACCTGGTAGCATCAAATTTCTCTGACTTGCTGTCTAGCGCATATTTCTGTTAAGCAATCCTTGAAAAGATAAGTAGAGACCCTTGTTATCCGCACCAAATATCTCTTCTGCCTTCCTAAGAGTTTCCTACAGAAAACATGAGACGTCTATTAGAAATCTGAATAATTGTGTAAATGCCTTAAAGTAAAGGAACAAAATGGCAAATGCAGGGACTTACTTCACGTGACTGTCTGTGAGCATTCAGCTCCTTAATGTTGGCAAGAAATGCACCAAACTGTTCATACGAGAGACGGCTCCTAAACACAAGGATCTAAAAGGTGAACCAACATAGATTATGTAATTTTCTTGAAAAAGAAACAAATCTAGAAGTGTCACTAACCTCGCTTGTCGGAAGAACTCCTTTCCATCTACACGTGGACTGCTTCCTGAAAAAAGATAAGACAATCATTCTATAAGAAAGCAGCAACAGTTCAAGATCATACCTGAAAATTTGTACTTCCGAAGAAACAACTTACAAGTGTTTTTTTTAAACGACTTACAAGTGTTTTTTAATCATTAAATAAAAAGGAGCAATATGTTCTGAACCCATTCAATGTGAATCAAGATGAACCAGATGTCAGTCTTGATTCTTGATGATGAGACCACATAGTTTATGAAGATATCTACGCGATATAGAATGAAGTATCATGAATAATATTCTTCTAATGGTATGAACTTCCTGATACATTAAACTCTTTAAATCAAGCCAAAATGGTTACTTTTGAACTCTTTCCCATTGTTAATCCTAGAGGTAGAATATTTTTAGTGTGATTCATATTCAATGATCTGAAAATACCAAATTTGGATTCAGAAATAAAGAAAACAAAAGAGAAAAGGCTTTCTTTCTACAAACATATGGAACAATTCAATGAGTAAATTGGCAGAAGTGAACCTGATATGGAGCACCCTCGAGGCGAGCCAGCAGCAGAGGATTGCTTGCTTGATGGAAGCCATGGTGACATAGAAGTGATTCCTTCATAGAGAGACTTTGTGGGTGAAGTGGCACCAGAAGTAAGTTTTGGTGATACAGTTGTAGATATTCCTTTAGGAGTAGCAACCGTAGATGTTATTTTTGGTGTGGTTATTGGGGTAAACCGAGGGGGAAGCATTGAAGTGATGGCAGATCTTTTCCCAGCTAGCCGTGTCACTGGTTGGTCTAATGGAAAATTAAAATAGTCATCAACTATTCAGTTGTGATGAAAATGTCATATAAGATGAGTCAAATACCATTTTCTTTTGTGTTTGCCATTTCTGTGCTTGTTTTCAATGGATAAGAAGCTCTGCGGCCCATGGAAACATCATCTATGGTAACAAAAATGAAAAAGAAAAGATTGTAATCAATAGTAAAAAAAATGAAACAAAAGTAATGGCTTTAGCTTAGCTTAGAGTAAGGCTTCTCAGTTGAAACCTTTGCACGAAGATGATTGTGCAACCAACTGATGACCTGCCTTGACATCAAGAACATCTTGCTGCTTCTGATAATAGAATATAATTTAGGAGAAAAAAGAAGAGATAATTCATATCATTCCTAGCTTTCAACAAACCAGGAATTTACGAGTTTAAGGAATCATGATTTATGATGAACTTACAGGTGAATTATCCTCGTTTAGGGACAGCATGAGTTGCCTCTTGAACGTCTCCAACTGCCAAAAGGGAAATCATGAATTACAGGATCGGACAAAAGGAACAACAACGTATAATTGTAATTTCATTTTATTTTAGGCAGAAGGTTGAGGAATCTGTGTCCTTCAGCTGGTAGAACCTCAGGAACATCCAGGATGAAATCCAGACATTTAAAAGATTCACACCAATGTGATCGCCATATTATGGCGAACCCATGAGCTTAAACACATTAATGTTACGTGCAACCATAGGTCACCAAAATATGCAGGTGAAAGTTATTCTGTCAACAAATGCCGCAAAAGAGAACACAGATAAACCTGAGCAGCATAATTTTTGTGTGTGCGTATGTGTGCAGGAACAAACGCAATTTTGAAAGTGAAGAAGTGGAATGGAAAAGACTTTACCTTGGCCAAATCACGGGATAATTTCTTCGACGTCTGCACTAGAGAGTCACGCTCATTGACCAGTTTAATCTGCATCTCGACAAGAGAAAGAAAAAAAAAGAGACGTTTTTTTTTAAAAAAGAGACGTTTTTTTTTATTTAAAGTAAGAAACATCCATAAATCTTTCCAACCACTACTGAAATCCAAACACAAGAAAAGGCATCCAAGGAGGGCACGAGAAGAAACTCACGTTCTCCTCGAGTGCCGCCCTAAGCTTCGAATCGGCGTCCTGGAGCATCGAATCGAGCTGAGAGACCTTCTCCTGGAGCTCTGAGATCGCGCGGTCCTTCTCGGCGACGCTCCGCCGCAGCCTCCCGGTCTCCAGGTCGAGCTTCGAGGCCCGGGACGCTATCGCCATGGAGGTGATCTTCCGCGCCAGGTCGAGCTGCTCGCAGGGGTCTGTCGGCATGACGGCCAAGATCTCGTCCGGCAGGCGGAACTCCGACCCCGAACCACCACCGAAATCTCCGAAGGCGGAGTCGCCGCCGCCGGCGCACCCCTGAGACATCTCCACGAGGCGCAAGGCGAAACCCTAGCGAGGTGGAAAGGCGAGCGTGTGCGGACGGTCGCGGCGTGTGTTTTGCGGTCCGGAGTCCGGTGGTACTTTTTCTACCTCTCGGTCCGTCGCGATGCGGCCTTTTCTATGGATCGGAGTGGATGGGGTGGATGGCTGGCTGTACATAATTAATTAGTTGCTCTCCGCGAAGAATCAAACAAAAAAATGTAGGAAAAATTTGAATTTAAAGTTTGGAGGGATTCTTTTTTTTCCTTCTTTTCGGTGGCAGACGACGTGGCGGGCCCGGAAGGGACTCCAGGCCTCCAGCCAATCCAATTTTATGTCTTAAGGGCATTTTCCATTTTCTAAACAAATATTTATAAACTAAAATTCGTAAAATTAAGATTAAGTGAGAAATAAAATTGATATGAAGAGGGAATTAAGATCAAAACTTATAAAGCATAATAAGAAAAAGATATATGAAATGATATATATTGAAAGAAGCAAACTCGCTAGAATTGATCCAGGGAAGAAAACAAAATATTCCATTTCTAATAAGAAAAAAAAACGTGCACCGGACATGTTTTTCACTATGTTTTGTTTTCTAGGTCAACCAAAGAACAAGAAAAGAGATCCAGGATAGCTTTTAAGAAGTCCAGTCCACACATGTCAAATCAACCATTGTTTTCTGTAAAGTTCCATCATACATTTAATGGCTGTTGTGTCTTCAATTCTTCGTGCGAGTCAGTCCACTAGGAGCTGTTAAGCTCAGGTGACAATCAATCATGATATTCCTCGAAAATGCTTACAGTATCATTTCGGACAATTCGATTCGTTTTGATTGTTAACACAAAAAGAAAGAAAAAGAAGCACTCATCACTTACAAAATTTTATTACTTCACATTAATTCTACAGTATATTGATACATTCAATTACAAGTAAGTCAACGCATTGAAAGAACAACAATAACTAATAATCGCATACACTCAATATAAAACATGAAACCAAGAAGAGAGGACAACATTCTGGCGATCAGAACAATTGTGAAGTAAGAAGAGAATAGACAGAAACAGGGGACACGGAAACAGATGCGTTTATTATTAATTTTTTTCCCGTCTTTTTCGTACGCCCTGTTCAAGTTCTCTGTTTCAAACGCTCTCAAGTCCTTCCTTCTTGGCGTGCGCAGGAGACGACGACGCGGAGGCGCCCAGAGGGGGCTGGGGAACCCCGAAGACTTGCGAGCCCACGCCGTCGCGCACGTCCTGCCTCCCCTTGGCCCTGCCCAAGAAGTAGCATCCGAAGCCGAGCAGGATGGCGAAGAGGATGAGAGGGAGGGAGATGACCACGACGAAGCCCATCGTCCCCTGCAAGCAACGGAGTCTTCTTCTGTCGATCTATCTGTGATTGTATTGTGTGAGAGAAGATGGATGGCGGTGGCCTATAAGGCGGGGGGAGGGATAAAGGAGGCCACAAAATCCCTACAATTACAGTTGGAAAGAGGAAAAGAGATGGAATAGAGATATCTTTACAAAGCCTCGATCGCAAGCTGAGCCGGTGGCGGTGGCGAGGAAGAGATGGAGGAGGTGGAACTTTTTATGCTTTGCAAGTGAGTCAGTGACAGTAAAGGCAGGGAACACGAGAAGATCCTTTATATACACCCAACGAGCAGAGATGGTGGTGGGAGCTGCTGCTTTCAAGCTGTCCCAACCCACTGCAACTGTGTGCAGATCACGCAACGGTAGGGCCGAGGAAGATGTCCAACGTTACAGTATTAATACATGTTCTTTAATGTCCACTTCGTCTTCCCCAACGGTCGACTCTGTTCTACCTAAGAGTTAGATAAATTGTCAATTTCTCTGATGTAACTGTGCAAGATAATAAATTTTGAATGGAAACCATTTAAGATTGAATATGTTATAATGGAAGTGATTGAGTAACTAAGAAATTTAAGTTAATCATAATGTGTATACCATTAGAGACAAAACGAGGGTAGAAAAATGTAATATACAATTTTTTTTGTCATCAAATATAGAAACTTATCAGTAGCACGTTTTCTCAAAAAAAAAAAACTATTAAATAAACAATACTTTATCTTAAAAATGAGAATTCTAAATTATTTGGTCCTTGGTCGGGTGATCAATAGACAGTAAGTTTCATATAACATGTAGGAAATGTTAAAAAAAATGTCATCCAAAACAAGGGGCGGACCCACACCTTGGCCCCTTCAATTTTTGAAAATTTAATAAAATTATAAACTAATATATTAACTTTAGGTTAAAAATTAATCTGATCCTCATAAACATTTGTTAAATAAAGTTTTTAAGAATAAATCAGATCAAATCATTTTAAACAATCTATTAAATCTTTCATTATGTATATAAGGAAGTCTTAAAAACACAAATAAGAAAATCACCATTTTGTTATGATTAATTGTTGATCTTATAGAAGTAAAATTCATTATTAATATCAAAATATATTATTGATTAACATCGAGTTCAATAAATTAATTGAGAATTTATAAATATTCAAATTATTAATATTATCTTTTGTGAATCATTTAAAGAAATTGGCTATAATAATATATTGATGCTAAGATGATCATAATATGTAACCACTGTATAGAAAATTATGAAAATGTTATGTGACATAATACATAGAGAAATCATGTATAGTTAATTTTTAATCAAATTATTTTCATTTTCATTTCAAATATATATATTAAAATTTTCAATTATTTTAACCATAATAGATAGCTTAATGAGATAGTTTACATTATTAACTTTACTATTGTACTATTTTTTATGAATCTTAGTTCATATGATTATTATTACAATATGATTAAAATATTGAAGATACTTCTATTAATCATCAGTATAAATATTACATTAAAATATATTAAATATTAGTAGGGAATGTAAATCTTTGTTAAAAAAAATCTCAGCACGGCTCTTTTGTGAAAGTAAAAATATTATATTTGACGTTCATACGTACTCCACACCATTAAAAAATTTTCAATGACATGGATCAAAAACTCGCTTTCGTTTTGTTACACAAAATGTACACCAAATCCTAACACAAATTCAAATAATAATAACTTATTTGTCATCAAAACTGTGAATTACGCACAGCATTTTAGATTGAATTATAAACAAACCGAGCTCGACCATTCACCCACGTATCATCTGCTTCTTACTCTACAAGACGAGTTCGATCCTTCTTATGTGCAGTGCTCGTCACCTTCCCTCCTGCAGGATGCCCTCTGCTCCCTTCGAAGAGCCTGGGCCATGCACCATGCTCGTGCCGCTCGCTGGCGTGTCAACGTTGAACTCCGTGTTCTCGGATCCAGTGTTCAGGGTCTGCGAAGAGTCGCCGTCGCCGCCGAAGGTGGTGGTCAGGTCGTTGAACTGCCAGTCCGTCAAGTACCCAGGTCGCGACGTGACCTCCAAGACGTCGGCGTCTCCGGTCAGCATGGAAACCACCCTGGACATGGACGGGCGCAGCAGCGGCGACGCTTGTGTGCAGAGCAATGCGACGTTGAAGATGCGGATCGCCTCTTCCTCGACGTATGATTTCAGCGTTGGATCCACCAGTTCGAGCTCGCGCTTGTTCTCTCGCAGACTCCATGCCTACTTAAGTACGCGCGCATGCATGGTGTTTTAATTAGTTAGCATTAAACTTTCATGTGCAAGCCTAAAGAAGAACCCCCTCCAAGACATCAATGCTCATGATAAACAAGTTCAAAAAAAGAAGAAAGAAAGGAGAGTTCCTGATGAGGATTGAACTGGAGGGGTGAGTCGAAACATTACCCATTCAAGAAGATAAACCTTCCCGGGTTCAAGGCTGTGGTCTGAATTAGGCCTTCCACATAGAACTTCCAGCGCTACCACCCCGAATCCAAAGACATCAGCTTTCTCTGTGAGGTGGCCCCTCAGTGCATATTCGGGCGCAAGGTAACCTCTTTAAAGATGCAAAGTAATCAATCGAGTTGTATTTACAATAGTATGAGCATAACAAATCAAACAAACATATGTTGTAGCAGTTTAATTGGAGCAAGCAGAAGCAAATTAATTAAAATGGCAATGCAGATCAGAATTAGACGCAATTCGCTATGCATATTCCTTACATTGTGCCAGCAACCCTGGTGCTGATGTGAGTCTTCTTATCGTCATAAAGCTTGGCTAGGCCAAAATCTGATATCTTGGGGATTAAATCAGCATCCAGCAGAATATTACTTGCCTTGACATCTCTGTGCACAATCCGCACTCTGGAGTCCTCATGGAGATATGCGAGGCCTCTTGCTGTGCTCAGACATATATCAAAACGGGTCCTCCAATCAAGGTACAATTTTTTCTCACCTGCAATGCGACAATAATTAATGACACACATCATTAGCCCAAGCTGACAACCCAAGGAACTTTCTTTTAATGTGTAAAAAAATGTAGTTTGGAATATAAGTTGTTTTGTAAAAGAAAATGTAGTTTGAACTTTGAACTATAAGTTGTTTTTCATTTTGCAGCATGGGGTGTTACTTTTTAAACCATACCAAAGATTGCCTGATCGAGACTCTTGTTTTCTAGGTATTCATACACCAGGAGCCGCTTGCCTCCCTCAATGCAACAACCATACAGCTTCACGAGATTACGATGCTGTACTGCAGATATTGTTGCAATCTCTGTCAGGAACTGATTCTTTCCCTGGCTAGATGATACTGATAATTGCTTCACAGCCACAATTCTTCCATCAGAGAGATTTCCCTGTGACAGAAAGAATGAAGTCAAAGCATCTAAATGAGGCACATCCTTTGACATTAAACTGCATCAGTATATTTTAGGAACATATTTGATGACAAAAACAAAGCTTTCATGTTGGGAAACCATTAGGTTACCTTGAATACGGGTCCAAATCCTCCCTCACCTAGTTTGTTAGAAGGGTTGAAGTCATCTGTAGCTGCCCTCAGTTCAGCATAAGTGAAAGTGTCTGGCATAACACCGATGTCTAACAAATCTGTATTCATATGATGAGAAGTTAACCAAACGAACCACTTGATTAGGAACCATATATGAAGTGTAGAATCACAATGTCTTGCCTTCATCATCCTCATTCCTTAACTTCTTCCGCTGTCTGTATAAGAAAACCCCAAAGATAATACATAACCCTAACACCACTGCGCCAACTGTGACACCCACGATGAGACCCGTCTTATTTGATGAACTAGATGGTGAAGTGTCACTAACAGTAGGTATGAAATCTGGACAAATAAACAAGGAAGAGGCTAACATCATGCCGGAAATGTTAAAAAAAATCTCAGAGGACTCGAGTACCATAAGGTGATACGCTGATAGCTGAAACAGATGCCCCATAGTAACCTTGAGTAGGCACACAACAAGTACCTTTACCAGCCCAAAAGAAATGGATTTCTAGAAAGTTGTTGGTTACAGGAGCAATGTACTCCTTACTGACAGCTCTGAAAGATTTCTCTCCAGCTGCCTTTCTTATATCGAAGTCCTTCTCTGTGAGATTTCCCTGAATGCATTGGTAAGAGAAGTGAGAGAATAAAAAGATAATTAAGTAGATAAAAATTCTTCTTTTAAAAAAAAGATGAAACATAAAGCTACCAAGGGAACTCAACTCAATGGAATAAATTGATAGATTCAACATGTTTCACATAACTACTTGTCTTGTTATTAGCTTACCTCGCCTATTTGAACTATCTTTTGAGTAGCAAGTTAGTCCTCAAGAAAAAGCATGAGATAAAATCTCCAACCCTGTGTATATCCATTTTGTTCAGTAGGAAAATTTTCATCCTTTTTGGAATTCACATGCTTGAGGCTGAACCACAGTTAACATTTAATAATCCCTTTCAGCTAATTATATGTGAATTAGAAGCATGAGGTACAAATGTACAATGATTTAAAAGAGATGAAAATACAAGAACTAGAACAAGCTTACTGATTCCAACCTATTTGCAAATATCTGAAAGCAATTATCGTAAAAAATTTATATTACTTGGCAAATGTCTTACCATTTTTTAATCTATAAACTGTGGAATTAGATAAATGTGAATTCTATATCTTAATTATTTACTCTTATATCCTGCTTGTAATTTCATTTATATCTTCTTGAGGAAGAACATGCTATATGATCTATAATAGCACAGATCTCAATAGAGTTGCTTTAGTATGCCTACCTGAATATAAATATCAAAAACTCTTCTTCCAATGCTTTTCCAAGTAGGTGGATTAAGAATCTGAGTCTCTGCAAAAAACAACTGAATCTTGTAATTACCATTCTGAAGCCCAAGACCATAGTATCTTAACGATGATGGAGATATCCTTGAAGTCTGGTACAATTCTGATTGTTGGGTATTTGTGAACTGAGAAGAACTAGAGATTATGTAATTAGGATTTGAGGCATCTGCAAAGCTCCCAACGGTGCTGATAGCCCATCTGCTTGAGTCGGTCACAAAATAAGCTGATACATTGAGAGGTTTGTTGTCAATTTCATATTCTGTACCATCAGAACTTGTTACAGTTCTGTTACCACCACAGTTCACCGCGAAATGAGCATCTATATTCCAATGAATAAGAGTGAAGTCACCGGAAGATGAACAAAGAGTAAACCTTGAGCAGAAAGATATTTTTTATAAAAATCTAAAATGCAACTTACAGCGTGGAGTCAAACGATTGCATGGTATATCCCTTTGAAGACAATTTAAACCTGAAGGCAAAACACTGTACACATGCAGAGTCTGTAATTATTATTCCATAAGAATTTTTTTTAATGCCACAAGAACATTCTATTTATAAAATATTGTGATTGATAGTAGTAGTACCTGTTATTAGAGTTATCAAACACAAAGTTATTAGCGACCAAGTTCCTGTCATAAGATGTGAAATTAATGTTTCAGTAACTAAGCCAGAAACATGTATTAGATCGTAAAAAGAAGCTGAAGAAGGAATTATCCAGAAAGTACATGATGGACACTAAATATAATTAAATAATCATGCTCCATAAAAGGAAAATATTTACAGAATAGCTCCTTAGTTTTCAAGGACACAGTTGTATGGAATAGCTCCTTGAGCCCTGATTTAATATCAATTAGCTAAGTTCATTCTGTTGGTGTAAAAGAGTGTTCAGCTTCAAGCAGGTTTCTTACCTTTTATATGTTGAAGATGAAATGTTAAATAAAGCATTCAGTACAGAATATCGATTAGGAGGTGTGTACAGGTATCGATTAAGTAAAAGGTGAGAGAAATTAGAGATGCACCTAAGTGAAAGAAAAGATAAGTTGATAATTGTAAAGGTACGGCAATCTTTGATCATTAACAAGTTAACTTATATAAGGAATAACACAACATCAAAAGTTGTTGAAGAAGTTTACATCCATGTAAAGCTCCTCTTTACAACTAATACTATCTCAAAACTTCAATGAACTTCCTTCAAACATTTATATATTAACTGTGCATTGTTGAGAAATGTGTTAGGAATATGATCATTGATCCAATGAAAATGGGTGAACCAGTGAATCCAAGTTGCAGTCACTATAAAACCTATGCTGAATTTTTTAAACCACTTATATATCTGATTGTTTGCATCACCTCGAATGATATTCTCCTCAATGAGGATTTTATTTAGGAAGGGTTGATGCTAATATAAGATGCAAAAGGTATGCTGTTTGTTAAATAACAAATGCACTCTATTGTCAAGATTCAGTAGACGTTAGAAAAGAAATAGTTTCTGATTAAACATACAACTCTAGATTTGCTTCGCTGATCCAAGAAGGAAAGGTTCCCGACAACAGATTATATGACAGGTCTCTGCAAAAGAGGTATAACTTGGAGTCAAACTTTGACTGAAGGAAAAGGAAAACTCAGAAACTATCGTGTTATGCAATAAAGGGAAAAAATAAACATACATGAATAAAAGTGAATCGCTTTTGTTAGCTGGAAGGCCACCAGATAGACTATTATTCCCAAGAAATCTGCATAATTTATGGAAGAACACGTAAATAATCTTAAGGTGATAAATAATTTAGAATCAATTTATGACCGGTAATCTTTTTCATAACAAACTAAAAGGAAACTATTTTCTTACAAATAATTCAGGCTACTCAAACTGAAGAGAGATTGAGGTATTTGACCTGTCAGATTGTTGAAGCTCAAATCCCTGAAAAGTTGAGGAAATACTATTAATATGTTAATAAGAATTTTTCCTTTTCTTCCTAATAGCTAATAAACATATTGTATTATTAAACTTAATTATGATGGTAAAAGACCAAATGTGACTTACAATTTCTGCAAACTAGTTAACAACGAAATACTTGGCGGAAGAGTACCAGTTAACCTGCAATTCCTCAATATCCTGCATGGGCAATGTTATAAATAAGTTTGACAACAGGAACACAAAATAAAGAGACAAAGTAAAGGGAAACGGGAAATTAGCTACTATGCGCTTACAATGTGCTTAGCGATGTTAGATTACTGATGAAGTCCAAGGATGAGCTCACATTCTGTAATTCTCCTATCCTCCTGCATATTGAATTTGAAAACATAAATTAGTAAATCAAGGCGGGATGAATGTGGAGGCATGTGAAGATGACAAAATATCTGATTCCTTGTGCATGACTGGTCATTATTCAATCAATACATATATGTGCAAATCCACGGATTACACTAGGAATTTGTTCAATGTGAGAATAAGCTGCAACTTCACAGACTATAAGGTAATGGGACCTACAAGTCTTCCAACTTAGTCAGTCCAGAAAAGCTTGAAGGAATTGGCCCATCAAAAGAGTTCCCTTGCATCCTCCTGTATTGAAACAATTCATATATGAAAATTCAGCACGCTAAAAAAACAAAGAATGAAATAAAGAGGACATAGGCATAAAACAAACATTACTGAGATTCTGCATCTAAAATCTCCTAAAAAAACAAGTTGACATTTTGATATACGGAAAGTTCCCTACTCGTCATACATTGTTTATATTTTAGGAGTGATGAACTGACTCATTAATTATGCAAGACAAAAGGTAAGTACCATAATACCATTGAATTGTTAACTTGATGAACTGACTCATTAATTATGGTTAACTTGATTATTCTTACCCGTAGAAGCATTTTGAATTGTTTGTTTATCTAATGTAACATTCACATCCTCATGGACTGATATCCATCATTCAGATAACTGCTAACAGAGTACAGCTATATCATATGCTGGAGCTTTTCTTATAGAAGTGTTTTGACATAAACGTTGTTCATAACAATGGAATGAAAGAAGGATATGGTCATTCTCTGTTTCAGACAAGACAACTACAGAAATTGACCCTTCAAAGAAGGGGAAAAAATATGTCTTCTACTTACTCATCACTTACAGTGTGTTTATATTTGCCCCAAAGTTTGGTATCTTGCCAGTGAATTTATTATCCATGGCCCACCTGACACAATGCCAGAAAGGCAAGCCTGAACTTGTAAGTATGTTAGCCAAAAGATTTTCAAAGAGATTCATCCAGCAAGACAAAGAAGATCAAACAATGAAGACTTACACGACAGTTAGCGTACTGATATTTGCCAAGGACGCTGGGAACTCACCTTCCACACCACAGCTATTTATATATCTAAAGAAAAGAAGTAACACGTGTCCAATCTTAATCACAGTGCTTCAGCTACGGTGGAGGTATAAGCATGATACTCAAGATCGAAAAATAACTCACATTTGTTGTAAATTGATCAAGTTTCCAAGCTCGGAAGGCAGCGTACCGTTGAAATTGTTGTGCCCTATACTCCTGCATGAACAAAGAAAAGTTCGTCCTTGCTGAAGACACAGGGTTACAATAAATATTGCATATTTGATCAGACAAACAATATTAGATGTGATCCAACTCTAGTATAAGGGCCTATATGTCATACAGTGCCTCCTGAAAAGATAGAAAGAGGCGTAATTTGAAAAGTCATCCAATTTTTCTTACAGAATAGTCAACTTGGTCAATTTCCCAAGCTCCTTTGGAACTGTCCCAGATAATGATGTAAGAGCTATACTCCTAGCAGAGTCAAAATGCACAAAGAAAAATATTATATCGTAGAACATCGAAGAAGAAAAAATATGTGAAAATCAGGAGGTAAAGACTTCCGAGGATTCACTACAATTTAGACTTACAGCATTTGCAGGTTGGTCAAATTTCCAAGCCATGGTGGCAAAATGCCGGTCAAATAGTTCTGGTCTAGTTTCCTGCCATGAATGAAGTTTGGTATCATTGTCTTCCTCAACTGAAGCCACCATAAAAGGCGACATAGTCTCCAAATACAACACCCTAAGGGGTAAATATTGTGCAGTAGTGCGCTGTGGGCATTCAGCTGCTCCTGACGTCTCAGTTTTAATTATCAGCAATCCAAGGATTTGAGCATTAGTATTTGTATTTTCTCAAAAAAAAACATTTTTTACTAATAAAAAAGCAATGGAGAATTTTAGAAATGAATATTTTCTCTTTTTTTGTGATGGAAATTTTCTTTTCAATCACACATTATCTATGATATATGTATATAGAACAATTAATTATATTTATTTTTTTCTTACACGATCAAATAGCAACAAGTTATTTTCCTGAAACATGTGAATTCATTCTCACAATTTATTTTCAACGGACAAATTCCAATTATTTTTTCTTCCCAAGTGGAAGCCAAGAAGCCGAAGTACTTATCATTGAAACTTAACAAAAGTGTTTGATTAATTTGGTAGAAACCCTGCACATGGAGGTGATAATGAATGCCACATGTATGTGCATGCCATAGAGGTCATCAGATCTTCTAAGTAATTTTATGAGAAAGTTTGACCCAGTAAGAATGGAACAGAAATTACCACTAACCCACTAAATATGCAACATGGAAAAGGATGAAACAAGATTTTACTAGAAAATTATTGTCCCCGAACAAGATTTTAGTATTTCTATTCTGACCTTCTAACTTTCATTTGGATGCATGCATGATATTTTAGAAATTGATGTCTCATTGTTCTTATGGGGTATGTTTGAAAGTGAATAAATAAGATTATACATATTCCCTTATGTTTTTAACTTGATCGTTCCACAAGAAATACAGTGATCCTTGCGGATCCAAGAACACGCTGATCTCTTCCTGGATAAATATAAGCAGGACTCACAGGACCATTCAATAATACAACGGGTATAAATCATATTTATTTTCTTGATATTTTTAGAAAATAACAGTTGTGGTTTAGAGGACCACATATGCTTGTCAAACATTGAGTTTTGCTAAAAATATTTTAACTCATAGAATCATATCTAACCGAATAAATAGAATTGATTATAAAAGAACTCAGCAACAACAACAAAGCCTTATCCCACTAGGTGGGGTCGGCTATATAAAAGAACTCAGCATTAAATAAATTTTTTTTTTTAAAAAAAAATTTATTTAATGCTGAGTTATAAAAGAACTCAGCATTAAATAAATTTTTTAATTGAGCATTCAAAATATATTAACATATTCACTTTAAATGACATAATTATAAATATGATATAAGTTTAATCTCATAAAGTTGTATCATCAAATAATATATGGAGCAATGTACCTCTAAGATAACGAAAAAATAAATTAAATTTTGAGAAAAGTTATTCTATCATAAAAAAATTGTACAGAATTATGTAGATCCGAAAAAACTCGTGAGAATTTTATAGTTATAATTAAAGAGTTTATGTTATAGCATTCTAAACAAATAATAAATAAAGAGGAAGCTAGCAAAAGATGACGATTAGAGTGAGGTTTTCATACAAATAAGTGAGGAATGTCAAATTTTGCAGTTCATCTGGGACTGGGCCCGTCACATCCATGGCATAAACCTTCCTGCATGTGACAATATCAGCTCATACTTCAACCTATAGTTAATGACAAGTCATAGTTTGACTCATAATTCGTGGCATGCTTCTAAGAACAACAAAACCTTTTTACGTAAGTGGAAAGAATATGAGATCAACTACAACATTTAAATATATATATATATATATTATTGGGATCTGAAAAGTCCAATAAAAAAACACAAAGACAATGACTTCATTAGCTATTCTTGCTCCAAAAAGACCACATACGTTCAATTTCATTCTACACCAGCCTTCTTTCAAATAAAAGAATATCTTTTGAGTTATTAATATTTGCGCAACTAATTGCAGTAAAGGGTAATAAAAAGCTCATCCTTCCACAGTTTCCAAATTCAGTCGAGCATTAATTTATTTTCTTAATCTTCAAATGATTACTATTTGGATCAATTATTATATATATATATATATATATATTAATTACCACCTAAACTTTGATGAGGGTTTGATGTAAGATCTTAATCACATAATATCCATAGACCTTAATTAAGTTGGTGAAAATATCAAATAAAGTAGAGTATATGTGAGATCGATAATGGCATACAATCGAGTGATGTGGCATGTAGTCCCATTGTTGTAGCTGCACACACATGTGATGCCCGGGTTGAAGTTTGAGTTATCGATATCGGCCCCGCTGATGGCCCCGCCGCTGCATGGATCGCCGGTTATGTTCCACGCCGGCGTTGCCATAGTAGCAGACTTGCCCCATCGTCCAAATATCGTGTTCAGTGCCGTGACTGCAACACCAAATTTAATAGATCAAACATGCACGCACAGCATTTTTCTCTCCCTACATTATGCACAACTTTTTAAGGGCACGGAATAATTAAAGGAGTGTTTACTATATTATTTTTTCACATTGTCTAATAATTCACATTAAGTGACACAAAGATTATTAATAATATGCATTACCTTATTTACTTATAATAAAATATCACTAGGTAATATACATTTTTACTAAAATACTCTTTATCACTAATGTCACGTTAAAATTTATTTAAACTTATTAAAAACTTGAAAAAAAATATAAATTAATAAATTAAATAAATATAGTAATGGTAATAAATTAATAAATATTTTAAATGAAAATATTTGTGATAAATATATGTAATATTTAAAATAATGATTAATAATAATTTGCAATTCATGTGAATAATAATTATAAAATAATAATTTAAATAAATTAATATCATTAATTATGATAATAATGGAAACAATTTTTCATTATTATTATAAATTTTTTATATTATTCCATGTTTAAATAAATTAATTTTTCATTGGACATTTTAATCTTAATCAATGTGAATTGTCACTTCAAATAAACAATGCAATGTCAGTAATGAAAAAAAAAATAGTTGTACTGAAACACCCTAAGAGTGAGTACCACCCAACTTGATCATTTTTAATCTAATCAATTGTTTCAATTGACTCAAATCTGTCCCATCCAATTGATTCTTAGTTGAATTAAGTCGAATTGTTTACAATCCAAAAATTCAAAATAACCAAAATCATAATGTTAGCAAATTATTAATTAATTCGTTAATATTAAAGTTATTTTATAAATATTATTAATGTTCTACTAGTATTTCATTTGTGTTAATCGTTATTATATATATCCTATTTTTAATTATATTAATCTTCATAAAAAATATAAGTTAAGGAAATAGATCAAGGTTGAATTTGGATCAAGTTAATTTTTTTCAACCTGACCATTATTATTCGTGAATTGGTCTAAATTATTATTCTCAAACTTTATCCAATCTGCCCATTGGGATAATTAAAAGAAACGAAGGAAAAAAAAGATGTCGACCAAGGATGATGGAAAATTAGACTGGAGGCGTCTCAAGGTAGAGACCAACTTCACATTATGTTCGTACGTGACCTTGACCAAATTCACATTGAAGCATGAAGATAATGATTGTTGGAACAGGAGAAACAGATGATATAACATACTATTAAAAAAATCGTAAGAGAGAATAAAGGTATTCACATAAATGCTAAAGTTAAAAAGTTGACAAAATTGTAATTATCCAGCAGTAAAGGGCTAATATAATGTAATGTAACTTGATAAGTAGAAGTTATTGGTAATAACTTCTACTTATCAAGTTACATTACATTATATTAGCTCATTACATTACATTATATTAGCCCTTTACATAATTTGACCAAGCAATATAAAAAATTTGCTTAAATTAATATTATGTGTCATTAGGCTACCATTAGATGCATGATATAATTATTAGATTCAATTAACTCATGTCATGTCATGGCCATTGGGGAAAAGGACGTCAAACTGGGAGGGACCCCACCAAAACCCATTCACACATCCGATCACCCAATCGCGTTACATTCGCGCTCCCCACGTCGCGCCAGCCAAAAATGGACAGACACTCGGGGCCCACGTCCTACCTGCCACCTCATTTCGGAGCAGGTTGTATCCTGCTGGGCTTCTTCGCCATTTCATCAAACACCACAAAGATCGAGCTGGAAAACCAGAACACCGAACCAGTGAATGGGATCTCTTCGAGCTCGAAAACCAGAACGCCGAACCAGTGAATGGGATCTGGGATCTCTCTCTCTCTCTCTCAAAACAGAGCACAAAGAGGGCGCACATAAGAACAACTGATCCGGAATGTTTAATCATGAACAGCATGATACTTCCGATGAGCAGTGTGCACGAAGACATGCTTAATTATTCATCCATTGACTCCCACGATTTAAGCAAGCATGCAGATTTTGGGCCTTCATGAAGGCTTTTTTTAAAAAAAAAAATGAGGAGCTTGGAATCAGATCATACGTACCTTCCACTGGGTCAGTTGTGGCGTTTGTTGTAGATTGTGCGCCGGAGCTATCAACGAAGAAGGAGAGGACGAGGAGGAGACGAGAGATGCGCAGAGCATGAGATGATGCAAAGCTTGGAGACCTTCTTCTTCCTCCACCTCCTCTCTTCAGGAGAGCCATCTTTCCTGATCCCTTATCCGATCAGTCCCTCAGCTGAGTGAGCCCACAAATTTTGCTACTCTTTTTTTTCTACAGCCATCAGTATATAATGCTTATACCCATCAGCCAAGTTGGAGAGTTGGTGGGAGCGTGCCTTTGATTGATTCTTGTTTCTTTTTGCTCTTTTGGCATCCACGACCATATAAATAATTGGAGAGTGAAAATATATTGTACTTTATTTTTCGGTGTTCATGGTGAAGAATAGAACAACATATATTGTACTTTATTTGTCAAATTCGTGACTTTATTTGCAATATATTTTAAGTTCTATTTATGTATATTATATGTCTTATAAATTAATTAAAGGGTCAGGTTTTAATTTGAATCCGACTTCTTTCTTAAAAAAAAAAGGTGAAACTGAAGTGATGAGCCTATGTTGCTCCAATATCATACTCTAAATTTGCGCGAACAAGATTCACCCAAAAAAGCCATCACATACAAGAGATTTTACCAAGGGTCGTGCTTCAAAAACAGCCTTTTATTTCTTAATCGATGAAAAGAGAAGAAAGCAAGCTTGTTAATGTAAGGAACATGGTGGGAAGAGAGGTACAAGAATAGATGGGAGTAAGAGGAATGAGGGCCATGAGTAGATGGGAATAAAATGATGAGTGCCTAGGGGCTGTTCTAGAGAATATACTTTTGTTTGGTTGAAAATAATTCATATTTTATAATTAAAATATTTTACTATAAATAGTTTACATTTATAATAATATTATTATTGTAATAATTATAATATAATAATATATAGTTAAATAATGAAAAATAAAAAAATGGTGAAAAATGAAAAAAAGGTAGAATATATATGTTATGCAATTTTATAAGAATATAGATACTCTTTAAATTGGATTATGTATAGTGATTTCACGTTCTCCTAAACAATTTTGTAAAAATCAAATCAAAATTTGATCAACTTAATCCTACACCGCATTTGATTATATTTTTTACACTTATCTACGAATCAAACGATACTAAGTCTCATAGTTTTTTTTATAATAATTTACAAATAAATAATTATTTTATTTTCCCATCCATCTTTTATACTCGCGATTTAATTTCTCCTTTGTCTTATCCATGTACTTAGGTGAAAAAACTTGTATATTCTTATCTCCATTTTTATCCAAATAATTTTGAATTTTCTCCACTATTTGACATTTATTTAAGTTGCATGTTAATCATATAGTGTTCTTAATTCTTCATATTTTAGATTTGTGGGTCCATGTTGCTCATCTTTTTAATTGTAGAGCATGGATATTTTTGTTTAGTTTTTTGGGTAATGTTATCTAACTTATCTAAGTTCATTCTGATTCCAATATGTACTTCTCCTTAACAAGTCTTAAGGAATTTTGTATAGGAGTGTTGTGATTTATGTCCTGCCAAAATTTGTTGCAGTATTGATCTTGGCTCGGAATATTCAAAACAAAAGTATTAGTATTTAAAAGGTCATGATTTTCTTTCACTTTGATCAGTAATAAGTCAAAGAGCATGATTAGAAGTTCTCCTACTGAGGGTGGTTAGGGATAGATTAGGGGAGTTAGTAATTCAGTGTTGATTGATTCATAGCCTATCTAATCTACGGTGTATCCTAACAAGATGTTTTCTATTGTATGGTTCTTGCCGGTGCAAGTGATTGCTAGAGGATATTTTTTTAGAGAGGAAGAGTACTTGCTTAAATTGTAAATAGTAAAAAAAATTAAGGGATACTCTCTCATATATGGATGATTGATCTGAGGTCTGGATAGGAGTGTACCATTAGCAGCATTTTCAAATGATGATTTTTGTCACATTATGCATGGGTTGATGTATGGGGTGCCACTCAGCATCAGGTAGTCTCCATGGAACAAGAGTCTAAATTAATTTTGGCATTTCTTTATCAACTTCATGCCTGTCTTTTCTTTTTCTTTTTTTTCTTCTTTTCAATTGCCTTCTTAGAGCTAATCTTGGGAGGTGTGGGTGAAAAGCATAGTTTTCCTAGCACGCTTTATTAGGCTTATCTCTATTTTCTTCTGACTCTGAGGAACTATTAGGTGGTTCTTTCTCTGTCCCGCCTTAAGGTGTTTGAAGCCGATCAAGACATTAATTCAAGACAAATTTATTCAACATTGCCGGTCCATACTTGTAATCTAATAAGTAACAACGATCACCCCCGAATGCATGCGTCCATACTTGAGATGATGTCATGATAATTACGTGCAAATAAAGAATTCATGGGCATGACATGACAACGGTTTCTCGAAATTGTTGACCGTGAGACAAGCTCTCCGGCCGTCAAACTCATCTATTCAATGCGTCTACATATGTACACACATACATCCTTGTCCATGGTCAGCATATGATTTAATCGCGTGCATACATGATGCATGGCTGTTGCATAACAAAAGAAAGGAGACAATAAGGGGCCACATCTATCACTATCATATTTTATCAAATTAATTAGTTCAATGATCGACCTCTGGTCATTAACTTTCATACACCAAAAATTAACAACTAAAAAAATTAGGAGTACAGCACCTTTTTTCTTATTTGCAATGGGAAAATTAAAGGCTCCAATCAGACCATATAATTATGGATGAAGAAAAAATCTTCAATTAAATTATGGTCATTAACTCGTCGATGAGACCATAAAAATTGAAATTGTGTTCATTTAATTTTCTAGTTATGTAAACAGTCATTATAATAAATTTGTTCTTTCTCATTTAGAAAACAAATTATAATATTACAGTTAAATTCGATGCATCCTTTGAAATTCGGTGAAACTTTTGTAGAACAATATTTTAAGTTAACGCTATGGGGTTGATTTTTCCTTAATTATACCCTTCGTTATTTCTGTGTTCTTGAGAATGTGTATTCAAGTAAAGAAGCACCAAGTAGAAAAGGTTGTTCACAACGGTTGGGTGGTTCAGACTTAAGAGCTGATAAGTTGAATTTTAAATAAGAGATGTTGGATTCCAACTTCTAAAATTTTAGTAGAAGGGTTAACACAACTTTGTTTTCTTCTGAGCACTATTTGGATAAATAATCATCAAGAAAAAAATAGAAAGAAAAAAAATAAAAGAATGAAAGATAACGAG
This sequence comes from Pontederia crassipes, assembly GCA_030549335.1. Classification (NCBI taxonomy): domain Eukaryota; kingdom Viridiplantae; phylum Streptophyta; class Magnoliopsida; order Commelinales; family Pontederiaceae; genus Pontederia; species Pontederia crassipes. The sequence continues at coordinate 22,756,877 of CM060189.1, read as the reverse complement.
GGAGGAAATGTTAACTTAGTTTGGTAAAGAAAAGAAAAAGGAAGAAGAAAAATGATAAACAATTTGAAGTGATAATTATATCATTAAATATATATAATTTTATCATTCAAGAAATGCAAATAAATAATTTAATAAAGTAAAAATAAATTTCATTAAATACCTTTCGACTTTCGTCATTTTTTCGGTGTTATCCTCCAATTTTACTTTGTACCCTTCATCTTCTAACTTATTTCACAAATTGTCCTTGTGACCTACCATCGTTCCTTTCCTATTGAAGTGCCGACGTTGTGACCACGAGAATTATTTCTCACTCCTCCACGAAAATAATTTGTTATCGTGGCATGATTAAAAATTGAAATAATATTAAAATATAATAATTAAAAAAAAAGGGGTCATCCCACCACCCCCTCGCCGACACAGGAGGGAGGGGGCGGTGCCCCTCTGCCTCTCCCGGTCCCCTTCTTTCCCTGGGCCGGCACCGACGCATGAACGCTGGCGCAGGGAAAGAGGGAGGTGACGCCCCCCCCCCCCCCCCTCCCCCCCCCCCCCTCCCCCCCCCCCCCCCCATGACCTTGTGCCAGGTGTAGAGGCCCCCCTCCCCCTTCTTTTCCTACGTTGGCGCCTGGACGGCCACCATGTCGAACCCCATGTAGGCCCAATAGCTGACAGAAGACACCTCGAACACACCCTTAGCGTTGAAGGGAAAGAAGGGTGTCGCTGTGAGCGGACCCTGCGGCGAGCACGAATCCTAAAACGGCGACGTCCTACTTTGCCACTCTCCTTGTCTTCGACCTGCTCGATGTGATCGCGGTCGTTGGCACAAGGAAGAGGTTTGCCCCCTCCGACGAGCTGGGTGCTGAAGGGGGAGGCGGACTTTTTTATTTTTTAATAATGCCACATCATACTTTTATGCTTATGTGGAGGAGAGCGATTGGGAAATCACCGATCATACGTCAAAAGGTAGTTAGTGAAATAAATTAAAAGATGGAACGTAGTTTTGTTACAAAGTGAAGATTAATGGTAGCGCTGAAAAGATGTCAAAATTGGAGAGTATTCGGTGAAATTTATCCAATAAAATAATATATTATTTCTTGTTTTTTTTCTTTGTTTTGGGTTATGCTAAAGATTTAATAGGTATCCCCTTTAGTGAAATAGGGGAACCGTTCCACCTAGATCGGAAGGATGAGATTAGAGCACGGTTCAGGCGCGATTCACGTGTGACTCAGGTGGGATGGAAAGGAAAAAAATCGTAGCTTGAACAGATCATTCGTGGGACGTCTGATGAGAGACAACTATCGAGTCATGAGGAATGTCCTCACCGACGATGCCCAAGACAGTAGTGAGGAACTCTGAGGATGACGACTTCCTAGCGGCCTTACAAACGTCTTTGTCGACATCTAGGGTATAGGCATCTAGAGCACATATCTAGTTCAACCTCGTCGCTCGTTGTCGACCTCAAACTCGTCCATTCATTATCACCTTCGACCTCGCCGCTCGCCGTTGACTCTCAATCTTGCCATCACCATCGTCACCTTCAACCCTCGACCTCGCCACCGTCGCCTTCGAACTCGCTCATTGCTGCCACCATTGAACTCAACCGCTCACCCTCGACTCTCCATCATCGCCCTACTGCTATCACGACCTGTGGAGGGTGAGTAGTGGAAGACGAGCGGGGAACAGGGCAAGTTCGAGTCGAGTGCGTCCGTAAAGTCAAGGATGGTGATGGGAAACGATTTGGAGGAAGACGAATGTGGAGGCATTTTGCCCAAGCACTGAACTGTCACCCCAACAGATGCTAAACCGTCGTTGAACCGTGTGCCTGAACCACGCTTCGATCGCATCCATCCGAGTTAAATCTTATTAATATTTTTTATTATTATAATCGGGTCAGGTCCTGAGTCAAGTTTTCATATGTTGAATCATGTTCCGACATCGAGTTTTTTTAAAATTCTTTGATCCGATCTTGATTCGATTTATAACTAGACAGAAAATATTTTTCGAAAAATCGGGTCGGTGACCGTGTCACCCCTAAGTATAACTCAATTAGTGGATTTCACTTTATATTTATTTTGGCGCATTAAGTGTTAATAAAAAACTTGATAAATTGATACGTGTTCGTGAATTTTGTGTAATATGTATAACCTTAAATAAATATTGGTGGCAACATCATTCCTACTTTTGAATGACGATGTATGATCATATACATGTAGAATTCTGGTTGTTGTGTACGAAAATCAATCTTTTTCTTGCAACATATTTTATTTGTTAAAATGTATATGGGAGAAAAAAAATTCACTCGTTGCACATTTCCAAACCAACCAAGTTTTATTCACAATAGCGGTTTTCTTTTCCCAATAAATTGTTCTGTCGATTTGCAATTGCATCACTAGCTTTGGAGTTAGTCAACGATAGGAATTAGGAAAAGGGTGAAGGGAGTGGTTTCCTGGATAAATTTCTGTCTTGATCTCTATATCTTTTTTGTGTCACGAGTAGGCAACAACAACCAAGTTCCACTTGCTTTGACTATGTTCCGTTCTAAATTTGTAATGATCTTAAATATATGACATTGTTATGCTATAAGTTTATATCATATTTTTTTTCCTTTTTGGAATGTGCTTTACATTTTAGCTTATTTTTATTGTCTCGCAATCTATCAAGATTTGAAATTCTGGTCCTTAGTCCAGCAAGATTTAAAAATTTCCTTCACCAATTTCACATCTTAGGCACATCGAGGATGGATCTCCGAAGGAGAAACTAGACTTTGAACCAGTAGACATGCATGACAATGTTCGGGTTAAGCTTACTTATTTCTTAAGTTTTTTTATAACGGAAAAAGAAAAGTTGATAAGTACTTATTTTTTTTAAAAAAAATCTGAGGACTTAAATAAGGGAGAAAAAAATAATTTATTTTGTCCTTAGTGTATATTCACATATTTTTTTCAGAATTTTTTTTAGCATTTGACTAAATTTATATTTTTTTATTATCAAACACATAATTAATTATTTTTTAAAATTAACTTAAATCATTAAACTATTTATCATCACTTAAACTTATAAACTATTATCTATCAATTAAGAGAAGGGCTCATAATTAAATCCACATTAGCTCTTTTGGGGCCTATGGAAATTGAGAAATTACATGCACTTTAAGCACTTTAGATCTAATTCCCCTACCTTCTCACTTCGTGGACTTGCTTCATATTTCTTTGGTGAAATGCAGAATTTACAATGAATCTTATGATCAAAACGATAATAATTTGCTACTTTTTATTAGAACAAAAAGATTTAGAAAAAGTGTATATATAAGACCTTGACTAATCTTATGACCAATAAACAATTTGTTTTATCTCTTATACGCATCAACTCTAGTTGAAGTTATCATGATATCTTAATAGGCCACAAAAGAAGTATCACTGTATCAAAATATAATTATTAAGTTCGCTTATAAAAATAAAGTTAATTTTAATAAAAGATATGACATTTGTGAACTTGTCGGACAATATTGAACTATCGAATGATCCATATAAAGGTTATATAATCAAAATGAATTTGTACCATTGTCATATGACAATTCTATCGATCCCATATATCTCTAGAAAATCATAAGACGCTATTAACTGGATCAATACCCTGATAATTTTGGCTTTAATGCCATCAGATAATTCAATATATGTAAACTAAAGATCCACTTTTGAATCACGTTCATGATACCTTTTAATTAAATTAAATTTTATTTTTGTATCTTATATATTCTATAATAATATAAAAAATTAATATTGTGCTTCATAATAGATATAAATATTTATGATAAATCCTTGAAAACGTTATGAATAGATAATCGAATATTTGAAGTTTGATTAGTTCATATAAAAAGTATTTGTGAATACACACATATCTAATAATTATTTGATATAAAAATAATATTTTATTCGTAAAGTAGGATCTTGTAAATCCGATCTTAGGATTGTCAATCCCAATCCTTGAAATTTATTTATTTTTAGATTTTACATTTACCATTTTACCCTTATTCAATTCTATTTTAAAATTTTGAAAAGTAAGAATTTTTAAAAAAACAGATAGGATTATGAAGATGAGGTGAGAAGGTAGTCGCATTTATTTTTTATGTTTTAAAAAATAAATAGAGTAATTGTATAATTAAAAATAAAATAAAATTTGGGCATTTGAGATTAAGTGGAATTCTTTCGAAAGTTGAGGAGAGATAAACGGATAACATCGATATTTAGGGAGTGAAGTAGAAAATATGGTATATATTTGATCAGAGGTAAGAATAATGTTTACAAAAAGAACTAAAATGAAAACCATTATTTCATTTTGGTATGTGGTAAATAGTGAGACCATGATTGGAAATCTGTTGGACGCATGGTACACCACTGCATCGATATATATTGAGTCCATATGTAAAGGCGGTCCATAGCAACTAAAATTAATCAGGCAGATCGGCTGCATTTGATCACAATGCACATACCCCCATATGAAATTGTGTTCCTAATGCACATGCAACCACACAAGATAAAGTGACACCGCCGAAATAAATTGCACAAATGTTGTTAAATCAGAAAACAAATGTGCAACATGTGCTGTATACTGCCAAAGTTCTGACATGCAGTTGAGTAGATCTATCTGAAAGTTGAGAAACCAGTAAAAGGCAGAGAATCTGCTGCGGACTCCATGTTACCTTATTATCACACATAAAACTAATTAACGATTGTTTTAAAAAATAACTTACTTTGCTATCACGCTTTCAACCTGATAGAGTTAGTTATTTCGCCAGTTTGTTATCAGGATTTTGATTAATAGCTGTCTTCGACATAGAAAAAGAAAGAAATGAATATTAAGGGCAAATCGGACCAACAGAAAAACTCAGACATTTACATTGTCACAACTTCGTAGTATTTTGCAAACTTTTTCATTTATTTATAGTAGTGCAGTAGTAGTTTCAATAATATGTTTAAGCTGATGCAGGACAATCAAATTGTATATGATTAATAGAGTTTGATGCTCCTCCATCATCATCTTTCTTCACTGGGAATCACAAACTAGTTGAAGAACTTTCTTTATGCCATATCAGGTCCCTTTAATTTAATGGGCTCGGTCTCTAAGAATCTCAAGGTCAAGCTCGGAAGGATCAGTAGCCTGAATTTCATAGTGCACTCCATCCAGCTCCCTCCTTATTCGATCTTTCGAGGTTGCGTAGAGCATCTTAGCTCGGATTCGTGATGTACTAGGAGACCTGCAAAGGAAGAAAATAACCAGAAGTATATGATATATATAGATATAGATATATATCACCAGCAAACAAACCGGAAGTCCGCCTTGGAGAAACATTAATTACACAATATGCTGTATTAATTTATCATGGAGAATTCATAAATAAAAGGAGCAACACAGAGAGAATCGAAGCTGTAAGTATATTATCACCAAAAGAACGATGGGCATAAATGGGTATCAAATATCTGCTATGGGAAAGTAATGACATTCCTTCAAACAAATGAAGTAATAGAGAGAGATTCCCTGATAATACTTCAAAGACAGCAGAAAACCAAGTGCCATCTCTAATCTAGTTTGCAATCATTATGCTACAAACTAAGGATGTTAAGATCTGGAGTTGAAGAAAGAATAAAAAAATTCCACTAAGAAATAACATTTCTGGGAAGTTCCCAAATATTAACACTTACCAAAAATATATATAATTCTTCCATGAACATTAGAACCACTTGAGTATTGTTTCACAAAATCCACATATTTACTAAATGAATTGGCATACATGAACAAGTTATGATAAACAAAATCAGAAAACTGTTTTATGCAGAACATCTAAATAGCACAAATACGAGCATGTAAAACACTCACCAAGCAATGAAGAAGATCTTGCTTTTCTGGCAATTTTCCTCAGTGACAAAGTCAAAGTCATATATAGCATAACGACAATCATTTTCAGGCAGAGAAGACATGAAATCATCATAAGTTTCAGTAACAGCTCCAGTCTTTTCCACAATGACCTCTTTCCCTTTCTCATTAATTTTGAAAATCACATAGCGGTGTGCCTTTTTCCTCTGAAGCTCTAAGAACATAGCCTTGCAATCATCAGCAACACCCATTCCAGATGATGCATTCGACTGAAAAGGTTAAGATGTAATCAGGTAAGCCAAAATACCTTTCCGATGTAGTCCATAAGCGTTTTGCTTATTCTTAATAAGAATGTGAGAAAGACGTGTATGCATCCATCAGTACGTATTGGAAAGCCCAAAACATACAAATTAGATTAAAATAGCCAGATCAAAAGCAAATGGAGTGCAACGTTGGTCAGCATGGGAAAGGTATTCACAATACAAGATGCATAAACTAAAAGATAGCAACATCTGACAGAAGCTGTAGGAACCTTATCTACAGTGGAAGGGATATACATGATTCAGAACTGGATGTTAAACTGGTACTGCAACAAAATGCTTTCCCATCAAAAATTTCCTCATACTCTCGTCAAGCAACATTGAACTAAGCTTAGAAAGAAAAAACTCTAAACAATATTCATTGATAAAATAACTGCTGTACACAATTTCCACAATTTCCCAGCAAAAACGAGTTGGCATGCAAATACCTCATCCTTAGGTTTCAGGTTTCGCTTTCCGTAACATTTCCTGAAGGAAAATTGGTCTCCTAGCTCGCAGGGTGTTTTACAGGCAATGATGCCAAAGTTAAACTTGTCTTATGGCATTTTCTAACTTCAGAGTTTACTCTAATATTCATATGCAACCAACTTAGATGATAGAAAAAGGCAACGGTCAAACTACTCTCCAGCACCAGGATATGCCACAGAAGCAAATCAATATTCATCATTGAGAATGCTGCAGCCTACTTGTAGAGCCATCACAGAACCCTCAGGAGATAACAAAGCATTAGCTGCTCTGGCTCTTTTTTAATAGCACAATGGACCATTTTGTAATAAGCATGTACATAAAGACAAGTGCACAAACCAAACTATCTGACAATCCGGTAGCAAACTCGAACCCAGCAACAATCATCAGAACAAGAAACTAGGTCTAAGAAAGCAGCGCTGATTACACACATATCTATCGGAAATTCATAAAAGAGAGCAAAAATACACAATTCCTTGAAGCATGTCATCAGATCACTAGGAAATCTCGACTAATGGCAGTAGTGGACACATTATAGCTAAGAATCGATCGAAAAAAATATACATGCCCCGATGATAAAAGAAAATTAGTGATCAAACGTCTCTTCTACTCAATTTTTTTCCTCCGAGTTGCATCAAAAGTGGAAGGGTAAATAACGAAATAATTTCATCGAGCGGTTGGAGTACAGGACTATGCACCTACACAAACCGATTACAGAGCCTCCGATCGGTGTATGAAACAAATGGATCGAAGAAAGAACTTACGTAAGATCGGAGAAAAGCCATTTGATCGATCGACGCGATGAAGAGGAGGAGATAATGCTCTTTTTCCTTTGGCTTTCTGCCGCTGCTGCTGGCTGCGGAATGTGAAGGAAAGAGGAAAGGGGAAGAGAACAGGAATAAAGGAGACTGTGGGACGAAAGTTAATTTTGTACCTATCGAATAATAATGTGATAGAAAAAAAGATGAAGCGGAAGAATAGATATTAAGAAGAAAAGAAAAAGATTCCGACCTTTCGGTTGTGGATTTTTACTATTTCGTACGCATTTGCGATAGGAGACGTCTAATAGTAAGTAATTTAGGTAGATTATTTGGTTATTTTGGTTAAATCTCTGCCTAAATTATCGAAACCGACCGTTTACTATTTTTTTCTTGTAATTCCAACGAACCTTCTAAAAGGTAAATCCCCTGGTTACACCGATTGGAACATGGGTCACCACTTGAACATTAAATTTTTTTTTACACATATTATTGAATTTGTGCGTAGAAGTACGCGGCAAATTTTGTATCCCGATTTAATTTTTTAATCGTATAAATGAGTTTGATGAAATAATTCTCTTTGAATTAATGTTTTTAACTCATGAGCTTAATACAAAAAGTTGAAAATAAAAAAAATGCAAATCTAAATCTCATATCTTCATCACTCCATTCTTTTATCTTGTTCAACTTTCTTTTACTCAAACCACATATTTTATCGGTACTCTCTTTTTTCTATCTTTTGTAACAGTATATTATTAAAAATTAAAAAATTGTTACGGATATTTCAACATTTTAATTTCTAGTTAATATTATGTATTTTTTGTTGCAAACTTAAACTCCACGGAGGACCATCAAAGATGGAATGAGTGTGGCTTCTCCTCAATTAAACACTCAAGTTTAAATCCTTATGAATATAGAAATATCTTGTTGAAAGTCTCGTCACATTACGTGGACAACCTTATCAGAAGTTGGGCTAACCTCCAACTTATGAACAGTGCATATATTCATTAATACCGCACGAGTCAGTACCGCTTCTCGGACATCAGAGATTAGCAACTCAAAAAAAACTCCATAAAGGGAATTTCGATTATTGGAAATATAATTGGATCGCATTATCTTATTTGCTTATTTTAAATTGCAAACAATAATTGTCACAGAAGTGAAAAGTCCACTGGTAATTTAGTTTATATCTCATTTTCATAATTGTTCTTATGTACTTAGATAAATAAAAAAAAAAGAAATATATTGTATCCCATAATAACAACAGCCATGCTACCATATGTACTATTGCTATTATTAGTATCATATAGTTACCAGTACTACTATTTCTATTGCTAGTTACAATATTAATTATGAATATTGTATTTCTACAATATATTATTATAATTATTATTTGGGAAAAATATTTATTAATTAATTTTGTATATTTATCATTTGAATTTACAAGTTTCAATAAAAAATTGATACTACTAATAAAAAGGTATTTTAGTAATACATACTATTTGATTATATTTTTCATAAGTAAACATGATTACCTGAATTATAAATAAGTTATCAGTGCAAATAAGATAATGCATATTATTATCAATTTGATAAGTGGAAATATTATATTAAATAATGTGGAGTGGCAAATAACTTGAAAGTTGAAACACGTCCGCGTGCACTTTTTTAAGATTTAAAAAATACGTTGATCCAAAATAAGTTCACATACATGGATATGAATTTAACACCACCATTGATAGAAAGTTTTGATCAGACAGTGCAAGTTCTTTGAAGAAACGCTGCCGAATAAAACTTTTAAGGGAGAAGACGATCGTAAGGTCACTTTTGCATAAGAATCCCATAAATCGTAGCCATCATTTATCAACCATTATAAAATCGATGATGGAAATGAGTTGTTGACAATATACCATTTAGTCCTTTATAAATTATTTATTGTGTACATTCCAATCAAATTCCTTTTTCCGGTGAGAAGATTGCAATCAAATTTCTTGTTCAACAAAACAGTACATAACTGTGAATTGTCTGATTAATTTGAAATTTTGTAAGAATGAAAAATATAATGAACAAGTAAGAAACGACTTATCAATGTTATATTATCAAATAATAATAAAGGTGGCATACCTATGAAATATATTGATAAAGAAATGATCGTCGAATTAAAAAAAAAAAGTAACTCGCAACAAAATATAATAACATAAGTATTGTCAAAGTGTTTCCATTACATGGTCGTAATCAAATTTAGTGGCAAAACCAAAATTCTTAATATCCAACAAAAAATGAACTTAATGAGCATTGATATCGTACTATAATTTAGGAAAAAAATGAAAAGGAGAGTGAAATATTCTACTATAATTTAATGGTAAATAATACAATAACTAATAATAGTATGTGCTTAAAAAAAGTCCTCATCAAAGGCAAAGAGTCAAAGACTACAAAATCCCAAAACAATTTGGGCGAAAGCAGATATTATTTATACAAAGTCTTGCGAAATAGAGAATATAAATTGGGATCAATAAAACGTACCTAGGTCAAAATTGGCCCATCCCAATTTTTAAGTTTACGTAATGACATGGGTAATATTTTATTATTTTTTGCACCCGACAAAAGAAAAGAAAAAGCATTATTCGTTGTGGTAGTTGGAAACAAAATCACTTCTTGCTATTAAATAGCATAAATGAGATTTATGAGCTCTAAATCAAGGTATAATTATTTTTTCATTCCATAGAATTGTATCGTAAGTTAAAAAGATTAAGCAAGAAAATGTGATTACAAAATAATTATATACTATCAACATAAAATAAATATCCTTATTTATTTATAAATATGATGTACATATAAACATAATATGAGTTTAATTAAACTAATGCAACACTAGTTCTTTTTTTACAAAATATAACTTTTATGATAAATGAAAGTGGATTCGCGTAGTATTTGCTCGTATAAATTTTATGATTATAATTAAAAGCATTATATCATAGACAATGCTATGCCGATTTGATCGACCTAAACTCTAAGTCTACTTGATATTAAGTACAAGTTAGAGAATAAAAAATAGAGCCTAACTGCTCATATTTTGAACTATCAAGCAATGAGTTAGTTAATCACCTTACAATTTTGTTAATTGCAATATCAAGTTAAATATTTTTATAAACGTGAAAAGTAAAAATCTCTCTTGACATATAAAGATATATAGTGCTAGTGGAGATCTGGATGCAAGCACATTCTTCATGAACAAAGTGTTTTGGGAGGGAAGCTTTGAATTCTAATCTATTGAGCTTGGATTCAAAATAGAACCCTTCTTCAATTTTTATAGTTACAAACATATCGGTAATGCATATATCGGCGCTCACATACCGATATTAGAACTCAATGTACAACTAAAAGAATTGATAATAGAGGTACTCATATATACATAACTCTGCTAACAGGTATTTATGTAACATCCTTGCACTTGCGTAGGATATTGTCCGCTTTGAGCCTCCGCCCGCACGATTTTTCTCAAAACCCGTCCTACTAAGCCAAGACCATATTCTCATATATATATTAAGCATCTCTTCCGTAACTTATGCATGTGTGACTAATCCAAGACATGCCTCATGCATCTTTCCCCCTTAGGGGATTCAACGTCCTCGTTGAGTGATCGCATCCCACCATGCCCCCCTTAGAGGACTTAATGCCCTCGTTGAGTGATCGCATTTCAACCATGCACAGAGGGTCACACGGAGTGGCTCTGATATCATATATAACATCCTTGCACTTGCGTAGGATATTGTTCGCTTTGGACCTCCGCCCGCACGATTTTTTCAAAGCGCGTCCTACTAGGCCAAGGCCATGTTCCCATATATATACACAACATCTCTTCCGTGACTTATGCATGTGGGACTAATCCAAGGCATGCCTCATGCATCCTTCCCCTCCTTAGGGGACTCAAGGTCCTTATTGAGTGATCGCACCCCACCATGCACAGAGGCTTACGCGGAATGGCTCTGATACAATATGTAACATTCCCCACTAGCGTGTGATATTATCCGCTCTAGGCCTAAGCCCACACGATTTTCTCAAAACGCGTCACACCTAATGAAGGACATATTCTCATATATACCCAGCATCTCTCCCATTACTTATGCATATGAGACTAATCCAAGGCATGTCTCATGCATCACCGCGTGAGCCTCTATGCATGGTGGGGTGCGATCACTCAACGATGACGTTGAGTCCCCTAATGGGGGAAGGATGCATGAGGCATGCTTTGGATTAGTCCCACATGCATAAGTCACGGGAGAGATGCTGAGTATATATGAGAATATGTCTTTCATTAGGTGTGACTCGTTTGAGAAAATCGTGCGGGCTTAGGCCCAAAGCGGACAATATCACATGCTAGTGGAGAATGTTACATATAGTGTGATCCGCGTGAGCGTACGATCACTCAACGAGGACGTTGAGTCCCCTAAGGGGGAAGAATGCATGAGGCGTGCCTTGGATTAGTCTCGCATGGAGGCATGCCTTGAATTAGTCCCACATGTATTAGTCACGGGAGAGATGTTAGGCTGTGTATATATGAGAATATGTCCTTCACTAGGTGTGACGCGTTTTGAGAAAATCGTGTGGTCTTAGGCCTAGAGCGAATAATATCACACGTAGTAGGGAATGTTACAATTTACCTAATTTATGGTTATAAAATATAGAATAGTTGACAGTTCCGGAACTATGATATCAACGTAAAAAGATATTAATAAAATAAAGAAAACGGTACTTTTAGGTCCGCCTAACTAGACACACATTGGATTATTTTGGAAAAGAAGGTCATATATATTAATAATTTCTATAAATTTCTTCATCTCTATTAGCATGCTAATTAATAATTATACATTCCTGCTGGTCCACATTTTCCTGCACACTGCACAGTAACGTGACAATTTTAGATAATTTAACGACGTCGGAAAAGTAACAAAGTGATGAGGTACTCAACCATAACGGCCGTTACTTCACAGCTCAAGTTCCCTCTCCAAGTACTCCAACCATCTCTCCTTCTCCATGTCCCACGTGCTACTGCAAGACGAAGACCCCTGTTCTTGGTTGCCACTCGAACCAGAAAGTAGAATTACAGTACTTTTGCAGTCGTCGTCAACGGCTCCCGCCGGCGCCAATGGATCCACCACCGCCTCATCAGGAGGTCGAGCAAGCTGCAAGAGCCATTCGTCGTCGTGGTCTTCGTCCATAAACCTCCACACTTCTTCCAGATCGACTGTACTGAGCTCACTTATTTCCAATAGGTGGCCGTACTGGTCATCCTGATCCTGACCATGGCCATGATATTGTTGCTGCTGCTGCAGTAGTGGCCATGACTGGTACTCTTGGAGGAGCCTGGGAGATGTAACGCACGACTCCGTTGACGAGCAGTTGAGCTCATGATCCGAGCTCAAAGCGTACTCATGATAAGAATCCGGACATTTTACTGGATGTTCGACGTCGTTGCGCTCTGCGGCGCTTCCACGACGAACGGAGCCATCGGCGCCGGCGCATGCACCTTGTGGAAGCCGCCTGCCCTTCTTCGTCTTTCTCGGAGGAAGCTCGGCAACTTTGGATTCCTCGCCAGCTTGTAGTGCTCTCTTCTTCAAGTAGGTGTGCCACATGTTCTTGACCTCGTTGTCGGTTCTTCCAGGAAGGCAAGAGGCGATTTTGGACCATCTGATGGACAAAAAAAAATGTAAATTCTAATTAATTAGTTATTTATGCATCGGCACCAAAGAACTAATTAACTACAATGTGATCGAATATTGATTAAGTACTTGTTGCCTAGGAATGCATGCAGCCGTATGATGATCTCTTCTTCCTCCTCGGTGAAGTTCCCACGCTTCACATTGGGGCTCAGGTAATTGATCCATCTCAACCTGCAGCTCTTTCCGCATCGTTTCAGGCCTGCATGCATGTACCGTATATGTAGGAAGATTAATCATTATTATTTTGACTTCGGTTTTACTTACTAGCTTGCTACTTAATTAATACAGAAAACACGATGCATTGCGCATTTGCATGCACTATATATATTCGTCCATGCAAGATATCAATTAACTAATCTTTATATAATATATGCATATTATAGAGAGATAGAGAGACCTGCAAGCTTGGGCAGCGTGCGCCAGTTGTCGTGGCCATGCTTCTTAACGTAGGCAGCGAGCTTGGCGTCCTCCTCCTCCGTCCACGACCCCTTATTCACTCCGTCTACTTCGATGCACCGAGCTCGTCTTCTCACCATCCTCTCTCTCTCTCTCTATATATATATATATATATATATATATATATATATATATATATATATCTTCTCCCTCTCTCTCTCTCACTCTCACTCTCTCTCTCTCTCTATCTATCTATCTCTATCTATCTTCTATCTGTGAAGAATGTAGTTACAATAAGTATATATGTATATATATATATATGAAAATGATGCGTCTGCGCCGTCCCAAACCCCAAGTCCTGTCTGCAGTGGCCGAGACCGTGGAGTTCCCTAGCGAGAGCGAGAGCGAGAGATGGCGCCAGATGAGGGGCAAGGAATAATTTAATTAATGCAAGTGGAACACGACGCCTCCCCTCAATGATCTCGTGGAACACGATTTCTCAGCGTCAGTGACGAAGAACAGTACTTGGATATAATTTTTCTTAATAAATGCGATTGCGAGGAGGGTCACCTACGTGCATGACCCACGTCGCATGCTGGAAGATTCGTACCGAGCACAGGGTGGTGCATGTGTCAACTTTCAATTACTAATGAATAGTTGCCCACAGTATGTGTATATATGATATGTATACGCGTGAAGAAGGATATACATGTATAATGGCATGATTTGATTGTTCACCACTTTTCATGATATTATTTTACTACATAATATAAAAAGTGTACACACGTTCAAAATGCTTACTAAATAAAGAGTAGTTGAGATGTTGGGTGTGCAGTTTTTCCAAGTATTTGATTAATACGTCAAAATAGCTTCAGTTAAAGTAAATTCTATAATTAGGCGTTTGACATATACTTTTAGCTACACGAAAACCTACATTTTTGGGTTAAAATTTTGTCAAAATATTATCTACTTCCTGCTCCTTTTTTTGCTGCAATTGTGCAATTGTACTTGTGAATTGAGCTCCTCCTCAACAGCGGGAGGGGCTTCCTTTCCCTTCTCGCAGTAGCACTTCTATTTTGGGGGAGAGAGAAAGAGAAACGTGGGTCAAACTATTTAACCTTTGTTTTAAATTTGCATACTTGTGTTTAAATATTAGAAGTGTATATATGCAGTTCATATATATATTAAGAATGTAAGGAAACGTGATTCCCAGGAATCGAATTAAAGAAACCTAAATACAGGAGACTCGATTAAATTCATAGAGAGAGAGAGAGTTTGTAATATAGATTTTGTATCACTTTATTATTGTAAATGTTTCATATGCCATAATATATTTAAATTTATGTTATAACAGTATTAAATTATAATAGTGTATTTATGAAAATATTTTAATTTTTGAAATTCAATATTTTTTTTATAAAACATTAAAATATAAAGTTCGCCGTTGGACAAATGGATGAGAACAAATGAAGGAAATAAATCAAAGTTTCACACAAATGAGTAACACACAATTAATATCATCTAAGAATTAATTAATACCTTAAAATTTATGTCAAAGCATTTATCGTCTAAATGTGACTCGCTAATATTATCCAATGTTCGCAATTAGTTATATTATTTTTTGAGTGTGCTCAAGTCATCTTCGCTAATATTATTCGATGTTAACAATTATTATTATTATTATTATTATTATTATTATTATTATTATTATTATTATTATTATTATTATTATTATTATTATTATTATTATTATTATTATTATTTTAACTTCTCTACGTGCGCGTGTCACGGGGTCATTCTCGGACACTAGACCACGTGCGGCGACTAGGCGGATAGGCACCTAGCCAAGCCTGTTTTGAGTTTGCAGCGAAAGTTTTATGGTCGAGACGACTTTGCCGAGAGTCGCTCTTATAGACATTCAATCACGGACATGACTAGAGCGTTGGACTACTCGTCACGAGACCGTGGCATTAGCACGTTGCGGCACTAATGTAGGCGCTTGGGCGCTTAAAATTTGAAGGGACGACGAAGGGACCACGGGACGCCACAAAGGGACACCGATGTGGGTTGCCACCCCACGCTCAAGGCCATGACACTATAATTAAAGGAAAGCTTACTTGTATTAAATATGATGAAACATAACATACAATTGGGCCTCGGAAGGCACTAGTGAACTCCTCCCAGTGTACCTAGATATAGGAGTCTTGTTACATATTGAATATGCAAAAGACGTATTCTACGGGAACGTCACCTACTTGGCCATTAGGCGGATAGGCACCTAGCCAAGCCTGTTTTGAGTTTGCAGCGAAAGTTTTATGGTCGAGACGACTTTGCCGAGAGTCGCTCTTATAGACATTCAATCACGGACATGACTAGAGCGTTGGACTACTCGTCACGAGACCGTGGCATTAGCACGTTGCGGCACTAATGTAGGCGCTTGTGCGCTTAAAATTTGAAGGGACGACGAAGGGACCACGGGACGCCACGAAGGGACACCAATGTGGGTTGCCACCCCACGCTCAAGGTCATGACACTATAATTAAAGGAAAGCTTACTTGTATTAAATATGATGAAACATAACATACAATTGGGCCTCGGAAGGCACTAGTGAACTCCTCCCAGTGTACCTAGATATAGGAGTCTTGTTACATATTGAAGATGCAAAAGACGTATCCTACGGGAACGTCACCTACTTGGTCATTCATAAGGACGGCCTTACAAGATAAATACCCTAAGGGCGGATAACTTGGTACTCCGTAATATTACGCAGTGCGAGGCGGCTGCATGTGTTTCACGTTTTCGGTGCTAAGCGGCCGAGGGCTATAAGTTGAGCGGCACTGGTGCCGCGAGGCTTCACGCTTCGTGTCACGGAAAATGACCCGTGACATTCTCCCCCACCAAAGTCGGCGACGCCCCCGACGCCGTTGTCCGGACTTCCTCGGGGCCTTCGTCTTGAGTCTTGACTTCGCTTGTCTCGTTCAATTCTGCCTTCTTTGCCTTGACTTCGACTTCACCAGCATCACGCAACCCAGGAATGCCCGCTCCTTGGGGTCTCGCTGAGGACTCCTCCCTCAGGCCTGCTTCGCTCGCTGATCCTTCGTCCAATCCGGAGTCATCACTTGTGCAGTGCTAGTGGAGTCCGCCATGTGCGGTCTGACTTCATCAAGCAACTATCCGTCCATCAAGTCTCTGTTGGCTTCACTTCTCTTCGACTTGCGCAGCGTCAACTTGTGTGGTTTGACTTCTTTGGGGATGAAACAACTCTTGTATGCCTTCAGGAATAGCGCGGAGAAGAGTTGTCTCAGGGTCATGTAGAACACGATGAAGAGTCTCGTCATTCGACCTGCATGACTTGACTCGATGCCTTCATGTTGCGGATGGCCGCAGCATAAGGTCTCCCTTCCGTCGAATGCGAAGTACGGGACCATCTCACCCTCAATGACCATTCTTGAATTTCGACGGCTAGAAACAGCACAAACTCTCCGATGTCGATGCTTGTAGCTTGTCTGCTTCGAGTGCCTAGGGTCGCTATGATGAGCGACGAGAGTCTTCCCACGGATACTTTGGGATGCTTCAGGTCTCTTTGTGGGCTTGACTCAATGTCTCTATGTTGCAAATAATTGCAACATAGAGTCTTCCATACCTCTGCCGAACGAAAAGCGCAGAACCACCTCCTCCTTGGTGGTCACCTGATGTTTCGACAGTCTTGAGGCGGGACAATGTTCTTTGATCTGACAATCCATGCCTTGTCCATCCAAGTCGCCATAGTGGGCGACGAGAGTCTCCCCACGTTCCCTTGTGGTTCAACTCGCTATCTCCAAGTTGCAGATGGCTGCAACATTGAGTCCTTCGTCCGTCGAGCGTTGAGAACAGCTCCACCTTACCCTTGGTGGACAAGAGATATCTCGACGGTTTGAGGTGGAGCAAGGTTCTTTGGTATAACATTCCACACCTTGTCCACTCCCAGTCGCTATAGTGAGCGACGATGAGGGTCTCCCCACATGTGCCTGTGGTTCGACTCGCTTCTCCTGCTTCGATGGACGATCTTTATCTTCGGCATAAGTAGCTTCCTCCTTGCGACTTGAGATTCTCTCCTCCACCATTGCCCTTGCCCAAGGGCTTTGGTGGTATAACACTTGTCCCGATTGACTTGGCAGCGTCGACTAGTGAGCGGAGGTTGGACGATCCGGTCGTTCCAACTCCTTCCTAGTCCAAAGCTTCTAACCCCTCTGCTTGAAGAGCACCAACACTGGGTCTTCATCCTCCTGGGAACACTGTAGGCGGAGCTCGGTGATTCCTTTCACTTCCTCCTTCAACATGCCCATCTGGCCGATGCTGAACAATGCGATCTTGACCTCCAGTCCCAACTTGTCAGGGCTTGCATAATTGGTGAACTGCCACCTCCCGTCCCATGTCTGGGATGCATGTTTGCCACATTCTACATTGTCGCGATGGCAACGCCATCCTAAGTTTACCACATCTTGCAGGGTTCTTGGGATATGCCTTCTTCCGATCCTGGAACCTCCTTTGAAGCTTTGACAATCCCTTTGGGGTATGGACGGAGCGAGATCATTGTGCTCGTTCACGAAGAGTATGCACCTTAGATGCTCGTTCGTCCGCACCTTGGACAAAGTAATGCCATTGTGCCTGTCATCCTAGATCATACACATTTGACATACTTGTCCACAGGGCGGCTCGACCCTTACGAAAGAGTAGCCGTTCCGGGCCTTCATTGATCCGTGCGGATGCTTGTGAAGACGCTCTACTTAGATAAGCGAACTGCGGTTGGTGAACTCGTGGCATGAGCTCCCAACATTACCTCCATCTCCATTCGAAGGGACGACATCGCCAATGTGTCCTTCGAAAGCTTCGCATTGCGATCCTTGGAGGCCGCTTCGATTACTCGAGGCGATGTCCGAAAGGAAAGGGCACTCCTTCCTTCGGTTGGCGGCAGAACGCTTGACAGCAGCATGTCAAGGTTCGCCGATGCTCGACGCTCAGACCATTTGCCAAATTGGTCGCTGAGTTGAGGCGTCGATTTGCTTGGCATGTATCAGGTTCGTCCCACTCCTCGATGGATGACATCGCGCCGCTTGCGGGGCGACACTTGACGAGGCAGGCAAGGCTGACAGCTCGTCCGCGAGTGTTTGCAAGTACTCAACGCTTTGCTCCATTCCCGAAAGTCAACGCTTGGCCGAAGGGATGATATTCTTTGGCCGAAAATGGACCATGAACCTTGATATTTGTCTTTAAGCCAACTTCTCCCGTGAAGCGGTTGTGCACTTCACGTTGCATGACTGGGCATGCGATGCGACGTCACAAAATACCGAGCAGTGCCAGGTCGTCATGATAGTGCATGACCGACAGTCCCTGAATGTGACACGGGTCCTCCGAGTTACACGACGCTCGTGTAAGCGATCTCATGATATGAGCAGCGCAAGACCATCATGCGGAGCATATGGCCACTCTTTGACGCAGTGCGATCCTTCAGGATTTCCGACTGTATACCTGGGGTGATTGATCTGCTCGAGTGAGCGACGCATCCCCGTCCCGGTTATGCGGGGCGATCAATCCGCCATCATGATGCATAACGGACGTTCCTTGACACGACACGGGTGTATGAGGAACATGCTGCGGGGCACGACTGGGCGTGCGGCGAGGAGGCTTGCTATGCGTTCCTCGTTGGCGCCCACGATCAAGGACCATGGTACCAGTGCGCCTGGGCGTGATGGAGTATTTGAGCGGAAGCACATTTCCTACGTCAGGGCACGTTGCGACGACACAAGCGAGTCATCGTCGCTGGGTAATCCGAGCAGGAAGAACTGCTCTGATACCACTTGTCACGGGGTCATTCTCGGACACTAGACCACGTGCGGCGACTAGGCGGATAGGCACCTAGCCAAGCCTGTTTTGAGTTTGCAGCGGAAGTTTTATGGTCGAAACGACTTTGCCGAGAGTCGCTCTTATAGGCATTCAATCACGGACATGACTAGAGCGTTGGACTACTCGTCACGAGACCGTGACATTAGCACGTTGCGGCACTAATGTAGGCGCTTGGGCGCTTAAAGTCTGAAGGAGCGACGAAGGGACCACGGGACGCCACGAAGGGACACCGATGTGGGTTGCCACCCCACGCTCAAGGTCATGACACTAGAATTAAAGGAAAGTTTACTTGTATTAAATATGATGAAATATAACATACAATTGGGCCTCGGAATGCACTAGTGAACTCCTCCCATTATACCGTAGGTATAGGAGTCTTGTTACATATTGAAGATGCAAAAGACGTATCCTACGGGAACGTCACCTACTTGGCCATTCATAAGGATGACCTTACAAGATAAATGCCATAAGGGCGGATAACTTGGTACTCCGCAATATTACGCAGTGCGAGGCGGCTGCATGTGTTCCATATTTTCGGCGCTAAGCGGCCGAGGGCTATAAGTTGAGCGGCACTGGTGCCGCGAGGCTTCACGCTTCGTGTCACGGAAAATGCCCCGTGACACGCGCATATGCACACACGTAAAAAATGAACGAGTTCTTAACATCCTTAAAAAAAATACATTTTTTATTTATTTTTCCCAGAATATCCTCAAAAAATATATATGGCAACGTGACAATATATATTGCGCTTATATCACTATATATGCAAAGCTTTACGATGTGCTTCACTATGAAATTGTTTGTGTTAGACAGAGCCGGAGGCAGCATGGAATTCTAGGGGGCCATCTTATATATATATATATATATATATATATATATATATATATATATATATATATATATATATATATGTGTTCTATAAGATAAATTAAAAGAAAAAAGAGGGAGTGGGTGTGGGGGGGGGGGGGTTTCCTGGCGTTAGATATATTCAAATTCATGTAAACATTTACCAAAAAGAAAGCAAGGGAAAAAACAATATTCTTCTTTTTTTAAGAAGAGTTATCTATTATCTAATTATGAATTGGATTTGGCCCTCATTACCTCGTAACTTATTAATTTCGTATGCATAATGACATGTATATTAATTTCATTTTCCTCCCTCAAACTATATAAAAATATGTCCACTTACCTCGTAACCTTTAATATTATCATTTATTTTTCTGATCAACTTTCAAACAGTTTTCTAAATGTTCAAACTTTATTAATGTGTAAACACAGTTTTATCTTCGTACTGTTGGAGCAAAGGTGTTAATACATATATAATTATATTTTGATGATGCAAACCTCAAAAGATTAAGAGTTATATTTAAAATGTCGAAAAAATTTAAATAGAAATGAGTGACTTCATGCACTAAACTTTTAATTAATATTTGTCTATGTTTGCATAAGATTTATATTAAGAGATGAATATAAAAGTTATGGATAACTTTCTTATATTTCTAGAAAACTAAGAATCATCTCATTGGGACAATCACATAAAACGTTATGTTTAAATGAAGTTTGAAAAGTTAAAATTGCATTTGATATTTTTATGTACTAAACTTGTACTTAATATTTGAGTATTCCATCATGAGATTTGGATAAAAAGATTAATATAAAAGTTATATATAACCCTCTTATATTTTCATAGAATTAAGAATTACCTCATTTGGACAATCGTATCAAAAGTTATGCCAAAAATAGTGAAGATCGACAAGTTTTATTCGAAGTTGATAATTTTATGTGCTGAACTTTCATTAAATATTTGATTGCTTTATCAACTAATTTGGGATAAGAGGTGAGCATGAAAATTATAAATAAAAGTGTTAGCTTTCATAGAATCAAATATCATCTCATTTGCATACTAGTATGAAAAGTTATGTATAAAAGAGTAAATATATAAAATGTTTCATTTAAAATGGACAATCTTGTGTACTAAACTTTGAATTAATATTGGACTATGATCTCATTAGATTTTGGATGAATGATGAAATAAAATTGTAAAGAATTCTGTTATATTTCCATAGAATAAAAAATGAACTCATTTGGATACTTGTATGAAAAGTTATGTATAAATGAGTAAGGTCTATAAAGTTTAAATTGAAATTGACAACTTTATGCACTGAACTTTGATTGAATATTTGACTATAATCTCATTAGATTTTGAATGAATGGTGAATACAAAAGTTGTAGAGTATTGTGTTATATTTTCATAGAATTAAATATCATCCCATTTGGATAACCGTGTAAAAAGTTATGTATAAAAAAGTGCAGGTGTATCAGGTTGTCACTGACAAAACGGTCGACCGATACATTAACGGTCGACCGTTATGGGTAAAAAAGGATGAACGTTTTACAACGGACGACTGAAGGTGCTGTCGGAATGATCGCTAATCACAGATACTAAAGACATTTCTAAAACGGACGACCGAAACATTAACGGTCGACCGTTATGGGAGCAAAGGCAACAACAACGGCTAAAATCCTTCTACGGACTACCATCAACGGATAACTACGCAGAAAAAATAAGTGCAACGGCTAGCTACTATTCATAACGGTCGTCCGTTATCTAAAGCGGTCGACCGTTATAGAGCTGACAGCACAATCTTTTTGAATTACTTTATAACGGCCAAATTTTCAAGAGAAGCCTATAAAAGGGATCCAAAAGATTGAAGGAATACCAACTAAGCAAGGCAAATCATTCTAGAGATCCCTTCAAATCCAAAGCATTTTTCTTGAGCGAAAGTTGCAAATCATCCCTTCCCTTTCTAGTTTCTTAGTGAGAATATTATTTGTAAGAAGAGAGCATTAGAGGAAATTCTTGTTTAAATAGTTTTTTTAGAGCTCCTTGTAAGAAGAGGTGTGCCTTACCTCTTGAGCAAAGAAGAAGACATTGTCGTGTAAAAAGGGTTATTCTCTCCCTAGAAGAAAAGAGAAAGCTAGTGAATCTCCGACGGTCTCGAGGTCGAGAAGTCGGAGCGGGGACGTAGGCCAAGGTGTGGCTCAACCTCGTCAACAAATCACTGTGCATCTCGAGTTTATCTTTCTATCTCATTCCTACTCTATTATGCATGTGATTTGATTGCTATTGTGTTGGTTTAAATATAAATGAATCGATTTTAAACTTCCGTGACGATTTTCGTACTATCGGTATTTTCAATTTAAACACCAATTCACCCCCCTCTTGGTGCCTTGTGATCCCACAATTGGTATCAGAGCAAGGTCGCTCTTATTTTAAAGATTTAATAATCTCTTAGAGCATGGCACTATGTTTGAAAGAAGGTCATTCTATTTTCGACCCACCGAGTTTTAAAGATCATTCTTTTTCTTCTTGAAAAATTAGAATGAAAGCTTATATTTGTTTTATTGATTTTGATATGTGGAAAGTTTTGGAAAATGGTTTTGAAAAGCCAAAGAAAATTATAAATGGTGTTTCTATTGATCTTCCATTTTTTTAATATGATGATTTTCAAATGTCGATTGAAAAACTTGACTACAATGTCAAAAATGTCTTTTATTCCTCTTTAGATTCTTATGGTATGAATCCTGTTTCTAAATGCTCAACTTCTCATGAGATTTGGCAAGTTTTGTTAAATAGTTATGAAGTGAGTGACTTTGACAAAAACGACACATCGTATGTGGACAATTTATATCCACGACATTCAAAGATGAAGTGTTATGCTTAATGACCAAAAGTGAAGATAATAAGGTAACGTCAACTTCATCTTCTTCTTCTAGTGATAGTGATAGTGATAGTGATAGTGATGATGATATTGATATTGCTATTGATGTTCATAAAGAATTTTTATCTCTTATTCAAAAACATCTTTCTCTTAAAAAGAAAAATGAAACATTAATGAATGAGTATATTGCTTTGAAAAATGATTTTGAAAATTTAAAAAATGAAAAGGATGCATGCTTAATTTAAAATGAAACTTTGATAAACAAAATTGATTCACTCTTCTTGGAAATCTAAAATTATGAAGTTTTGAAGGTAGAAAACTCAAAGTTGATTAAATTACAAAATGAATCACAAAAGAAAATAACTTATTTACAAAATGCTTCACATAATAAAAGTGCTATGCCTTTGAAACATACTAGGAATGTTCAAAAGCCTATTAAAATGTTTGCAAACTCTAATGATTATAGAAAGGAAATGAACTTGAAGAAAAATATCAAAAATACAAAAGGATGTTATTTGAAATATTATTATTCTTCAAAATCAAAGCATGCCAATGATTATTATTTGAAGAATAAACATTATTATGATCGCTCTTTTAATGTTAAACATATTCATACTTCTAATTACGATTATTCAAAGTTGAAATATGATCAAAATAATTGTATTATACCATATACTATTTGTCATTATTGTAATGCCCATGGTCATTATTCATTTGAATGTCAAATTAAAAAATATACTAATATGGGCATGAAATTGATGTGGATTCCTAAAGGAACCAAAATTAATCATGTTGGACCCAAACAAGTTTGGGTACCAAAATGCAAATAATTTTTGTTTGTAGGTGTGCTTCACAAGGAATGAAAAGAATGATTCAAGCAAAGTGAAGGTACATAATTTTTTGTAAAGTATCATTGAAGTAAAATTTTTTCTTCACATATTATGACATATCATATCTAAAACTGAGCATTTAATGTGTCCATTCTTGATCATGACTATACACAAGTTCAAATGCATAAAAGTCATGTTAACAAAAAATTATGATACTTTCTATGATTAAGTGTGAATGTGTGTTTTGATTTGATATACAAAAATTTTGATGATTTTGTGACTTGAACTAAATATCTATTTTATGAAAGTTGTATTTTGATGATAAATACTTGTATATAAAATTAAGATGATCTTACTTTTACTCATAAAGATCTAAGACATTTGGGTTTATCTTGATATTTTTAAATATTTGTGAAGAGTGCATAACGATGATATTTTGAATTTAATTTTGTGCAACAATTATTTGAGATTTAAATTTATTTACTAGTTATCATAATTTTTACACAAGACTATGATTTTTTTTTAAAAAAAAGTAAATTCTTGTGCATAATTGGACCATTCTATTTTGAAAATGATTATGTTTACATATGCTTAATCCTTAAAAATGTGAGCAAGTATAATTGATTATGCTATTATTAGCTTTTATTTAGACATTTGATGCATTATAATTTTGAAATTAAAAAAGAATTTATAAATTTGGAATTTAAATATAAGAACAACTTTTTGAAAATAAAGTTTGAGAGAGTTTTAAATTTTGATATCATAATTTCTTTTGACTTGTGATAATGTACTTGAAAAATATCCTCCCTCACATGTTAAATAAAGTAACTATATGCATATCTTAATCCATTGCCACATCTATTCTAATTGTCATTATGATTTGGCAAAAGAAAATGATATATGTGATAATCTTTGATAAATATTTTATCTATTAACATTTGAAAATCATTTATGCAAAATTAAGTTGAATACAAATTTAAGAAATATTTTGAACATCATTATGCTTATTTTTATGAATCTATACATGTTAATGACAATGGTTGAAATATAATTTATATTTGTTATGCATATAAATTTCAAGATCACCATTTTGTTTTATGCGGAGTTGAACAAACTAATCATGGTGAAATGAAATTATTTCTAAAAAGATATGTGACTAACAACCTTGGATCTAAACAAATTTTGGTACCAAAATTGATCTTTTATTTGTAGATTTGTGTCACATGAAAAGAAAAATGAAAATAAAGTTGAAATGAGATGGACACATAAAGTTTCCGATAAAAATATTTTGTGCACGAAAATGAAAATTTGAACTCATTTTTTTATACATACTAAAATTATCTTGCTTATCTAATCTTGTAAATTCCTATATTACTCATTTTGATCAAATATGCTTAAAGATTATGATCATTGCTAAGTTGACATTTTTGGACTATCATGCTAATTCAATGTGAAAATCATATTTTATGAAATAAGAGCATTTATATCAATATTAAAATTTGCATGCATGATTCTTCACACTCAAAATATGTTGATTATGGTATTAAGCATGTATAATTGATTTATATGAACCTTGTGTACTATTTTGCATCCTGATATTTGTGATCCTACAATGATTCAATATAGTTAAAAGATGCCTATAATTTTGAAGTATAAAAGAATTATATTTTTATGAGTAAAAATTATTAAATGGTTTTGTTGGGTTGAAATTTGATTATCACATTTTTTTTGTTGATGACACTTGATGTTTTAATATATTGAATTAAGAATTGAATATCTTTTGAATATTTAGAAATGCAAACTTATGAAAAATTTCTAAATTAATATATAATATCTTCTTATTGACTTGTGATAATATATGCTTGCAAAATTTATGTTGTTCACAAGTCAAAGGAAAGATGATTATATGCCTATTTTTTCTCTCGCCATATTTATTATTATGATTATTTTTTTGGCAAAAAGAAAAGACATAAAAATATGAATGCTAAGTCTTCTAAACTTGAGTAACCTTTTTTTTATCCATAAAGAAGACTTCATATTTATAATAAACATGTTTGACACTATATTTATATGACTCTTATGTTATGAGCTTTATGTGCATGAACATATTGTGAATTTTGACATATCATTTATACATGCACATTATGATGTGGAATAAGATGATTGATCATATTGGTGTTCCATTTGAAAATTATTGCATAAGACATCTAATTGCTAAACTCTATGCTTATGCACATGTTTGAAATGAATCATATCACTAAAGAAATCATATACATCTTCTATTAAAGTTAATTTGTATGCTCATCTTTGTGAAATACTTTGACATGTATTTTATTTTTTCATATTTGAAATGATCATGTCATAAAATGAAAGTTATTTCTCTCATTCATAATTTGAAATAACTACTTTAAGAAAGAAGGAACATATAAAAGACTAAATTTTAAATACCTTTTAGTTTCATTTCTTGTCACCAATTTTGATAATTATCTTATGACAAAGAAAGAAAAAGAAAAATGGATTTGAGTGAGTGCAAACACAAATTTTATGGTAAAGGTATTATTTTAAACTTGGATATACTTTTGTGTCACAATTATTTGTGCTTGTCTATTAGTAATCATAATTTGTGCACAAACTTATGCTTATTGAAAAAACAATTTTTGGGTGTATGTTTGACTTTGAAAATTCTTATACTATTTATCATGATTAGTCGTTAAAATTTGTGAGTATATATATTTATTTGGTCATATACTAGTTTTTAATGCTTTGTAAAATTGAAATTGAAAGAAGTTTTAGTTAAAATTTGGGAAATTTTTAAAATATCATATACCTCACTTGTATTTTTCTTGGTAAATAAACTCTTGTTCTATAAGATTAATGTGCATTAATTTATATGATCATGATTTGTTATCATTTTGAGTAGCCATATATCATATGATACATGACTATCTATGAAATTTGAAATAATATGGTATCATATTATAAGGCATTTTGACTTGTGTACTAATGTATTTACATTTGAGATATTTATGTTATATCATGAAAAATATCAACTATATGAGCATGGATTTACATTTTCATGATTTGAAAAATTATTTTATTATCATATCTTAGTACAAATCCTTTAATTTTCAAATCTTTATGTTATGAAAATTAAATTTTGACTCGTTATTCACAATGTTATATTGTTATTGATTCTTTCAAAGAAAAGATAAACATATAAAGGATTAAAGTAACATAAAAAAGAGAGAAATTTGATCATGATAGGGGAAGCTTGTTCAAAAGTTTGAAAGATTATTTTCTCCCTTCATTTTGAATATTGTTTTGTTATCATCTATTTTTATTGTCAAATCCTTGATTATTTGATATAATTTAGTTTAGATTTGACATATCATTGTTGTTTCAAAGTTTTATGCAATATTTTAATTCCTTATATGATATTTTGAGACATGTTATTCATAACTCCTAATTAAATTTGATTTCATTTTTATCTCTATGAACCGGTCATAAACTTAGGGGGAGCTATTTTTGCCTATTGCATATATTGTTACTTATATGGAAAAAGGGAGAGAAATATATTGTAAGGAGGATGACATGATTATGGGAAATTTATATATTGTTTCTTATATACTTCATGTGCAAATTATTTTTTGATGAAACAAAAGGGGAAGAAATATAGGAGAAATATGATAAAAATATAAGAGAAATTTATATAGATGTGGACCTTCTGAATATAACTCTATATGAAAAGTACATTACAATTAAGACTTATGTGCATATCTACTATTGTAAGGAAAGCTTAGTTTTAGGGGGAGTGAAATTTCGACTTTGATATATTTTTCTTCCCAATTTATATACTTTTCATATTTCTCGGTTTGTCTTCATCAAAAAGGGGGAGATTGTTGGAGCAAAGTTGTTAATTCATATATAATTATATTTTGATGATACAAACTTCAAAAGATTAAGAGTTATATTTAAAATGTCGAAAAAGTTTAAATAGAAATGAGTGACTTCATGCACTAAACTTTCAATTAATATTTGTCTATGTTTGCATGAGATTTATATTAAGAGGTGAATATAAAAGTTATAGATAACTTTCTTATATTTCTAGAAAACTAAGAATCACCTCATTGGGACAATCACATAAAACGTTATGTTTAAATGAAACTTGAAAAGTTGAAATTGCATTTGATATTTTTATGTACTAAACTTGTACTTAATATTTGAGTATTCCATCATGAGATTTGGATAAAATGATTAATATAAAAGTTATATATAATCCTCTTATATTTTCATAGAATTAGGAATCACCTCATTTGGACAATCATATCAAAAGTTATGCCAAAAATAGTGAAGATCGACAAGTTTTATTCGAAGTTGATAATTTTATGTGCTGAACTTTCATTAAATATTTGATTATTTTATCAACTAATTTGGGATAAGAGGTGAGCATGAAAATTGTAAATAAAAATGTTAGCTTTTCATAGAATCAAATATCATCTCATTTGCATACTAGTATGAAAAGTTAAGTATAAAAGAGTAAATATATAAAATGTTTCATTTGAAATGGACAACCTTGTGTACTAAACTTTGAATTAATATTGGACTATGATCTCATTAGATTTTGGATGAATGATGAACATAAAATTGTAGAGAATCATGTTATATTTCCATAGAATAAAAAATGAACTCATTTGGATACTTGTATGAAAAGTTATGTATAAATGAGTAAGGTCTATAAAGTTTAAATTGAAATTGACAACTTTATGCACTGAACTTTGATTGAATATTTGACTATGATCTCATTAGATTTTGAATGAATGATGAATACTTTGTAGAGTATTTTGTTATCTTTTTATAGAATTAAATATCATCCCATTTGGATAACCGTGCAAAAAATTATGTATAAAAGAGTGCAGGTGTATCAGGTTGTCACTGACAAAACGGTCGACCGATACATTAACGGTCGACCGTTATGGGTAAAAAAGGATGAACATTTTACAACGGATGACCGAAAGTGCTGTCGGAACGACCACTAATTACAGAGACCAAAGACGTTTCTAAAATGGACGATCGAAACATTAACGGTCGACCATTATGGGAGCAAAGGCAACAACAACGGCTAAAATCCTTCTACGGACTACCATCAACGGATAACTACGCAGAAAAGACAAGCGCAATGGCTAGTTACTATTCATAACGGTCGATCGTTATGAATAGTAACTAGCCATTTTTGAATTACTTTATAACGGCCAAATTTTCAAGAGAAGCCTATAAAAAGGATCCAAAAGATTGAAGGAATACCAACTAAGTAAGGCAAATCATTCTAGAGATCCCTTCAAATTCAAAGTATTTTTCTTGAGCGAAAGTTGCAAATCATCCCTTCCCTCTTCTAGTTTCTTAGTGAGAACATTATTTGTAAGAAGAGAGCATTAGAGGGAATTCTTGTTTAGATAGTTTTTTAATGCTCCTTGTAAGAAGAGGTGTGCCTTACCTCTTGAGCAAAGAAGGCATTGTGGTGTAAAAAAGATTATTCTCTCCCTAAAAGAAAAGAGAAAGCTAGTGAATCTCCGACGGTCTCGAGGTCGAGAAGTCGGAGCGGGGACGTAGGCCAAGGTGTGGCTGAACCTCGTCAACAAATCACCGTGCATCTCGAGTTTATCTTTCTATTTCCTTCCTACTCTATTATGCATGTGATTTGATTGCTATTGTGTTGGTTTAAATATAAACGAATCGATTTTAAACTTCCGCAACGATTTTCGTAAAATCGGTATTTTCGATCTAAAAACTAATTCACCCCTCCCCCCCTCTTGGTGCCTTGTGATCCTACACGTACACTCGTTCAATTTTATTTAGCTCATAAATACAGTTTCAAAGAATATAATTTCTGCCGAAACTTTCAAAGAATAATTCCGTCAAAAGTTATTTTAATTATATTTAATTTTAAAAAAAATGAAGAATATATAATATTCAAATTGTTGGGTGTCCACTAGATTCATTTTTTGGACCGTCACCTTTTCTTCTTAATTGACCAGAAAATTTATATTAAAAAAGTTGATTAAGTTGAGTTGCGTACATGGAAAATATTTTTTATGTTATCTTTTTTTCATCATATATATATATATATATATATTATTCTTTATTATCATGTAGGTGCTTGAAATTTCACATTCTTTATATTGTAAAATATGCCAAAAATATGATAAAGATTCATTAATATGTATTATATAGCGTGCAATGTGTTTATCATTTTTTATTTTTTAAAAAATATAAAATATCCAAATGTACCATGACTATTTCCTTGACTAGTTCTAGTAAAAATGGTTTCGTCAAGTCTTTTTTTAAAATCATTTGTTATTTTTATATTCCCACCTAGTGGGATAAGACTTTGTTGTTGTTGTTGTTATTTTTATATTAATCTTTTGAATTACAAAAATTATCTAGAAAAACAATCAACATCTAAACGGATCAATTTTTTGGACCTATATTTGAATAAAACAATATTTAAAAATACATAATAAATTAAATTAATATAAGTATATTTAGTTTTATAACTAAATATAGGATTTATTACTTGAACTATTAAATTAGAGTTTTATAAGGACATAATAAATTATATAAAAATTTATTATACTAATAATAAAAAATGTACTTACGAATTAATTCTATAAATAAAAATTAATAAATAGGAATTGTCTCAACAGACTTCTATGATTTTCTTCGGGATGAACCTTAATTTTAGCCAGTCGGTTTGCCTCTATTAAAAACAATTTAAATTGTATTTGATATTCTAATTTTTTATTTTTTTCAATCTAATTTGTGCGAATGGGGAAGGACTTCCGGATCAATTGAGTTTTTCTTGCACATCTAACTAGATCCAAGATAACCTCCACATTTCCCTCTTACATAGTTTTATACGACTTTAATTATATATATATAATGGATGTGTTGAGCACCTCAACACCGTGTGAAACGTCTCCTCAGCCATTTAGATCAAATCTAATGGCCCAAATAAGATCTCATCCACTACCGTCCAAATATGATCCAAAGCCTCATATTCATCTCGCAAGACGATGCATCTCCTCCCTCCCTCCCTCTCACAGAGTTTCTCTCATCGGCGACCTTGATCCGCATCCCGCGCCGATCGTCAGCGACCTTCGTTCGCCCCTCACTTCGCATCGCCATAAAGGGAGATAAGGGAGAAAGGGGAGGGAGTAGAGGGAGAGATCGAGAGGTCGCCGTCACATCGCCTCATCCGCCTCGCCGTCGCATCGCCTTGCCGTAGTCATCACCTGAGAGGAGATCAGGGAGAAAGGGGGAGAGAGCTGAGGGACAATCATGAGGTTGCCGTCACATCGCCTCACCTCGACGTCGCTGTCGCTGTCATCGGAGGGGAGATCAGGGAGAAAGGGGGAGAGAGCGGGAGAATCATGAGATTGTCGTCGCATCGTCTCACCTCGTCGTCGCTATCGTCAGAGGGGAGATCAGGGAGAAAGGGGGAGAGAGCATAGGGAGAGATCGGGAGTGAAAGGGAGCAACGTGCCAAAATCTCGTTGGTGACCCTCCCGCCTCGCTTCACTGTCACCGTCGCAATCACCGAGAGGAGATCGGGGAGAAAGAGGGAGAGATGCCTCATCATCGTTGTCGAATGTCGCTTCACCTCGCCGTCGCCGGAGGGGGATGGGGGAAGGAGTGATAGAGAGTGATGTGTCAAAATCTTGCCAATGTATCGCGAGATGACGTCAAAATATCGCAACGATGAAGATCATGGACAAAGAACTCATTGTGCTGCTGATTCCTTTTCTATAATTGTCTTTCCATGTGGGAGTGTGCCAGGAACAAAATATATCATATTGTGGTAAAAATCGATTAATTTGACGATTTAAAACACAAGTTCAGCTTAATTTTTCTAATGCAGCTATACATAGAATCAAAATGATGTGTTATTATATACATACATACATATACATATATATATATATTATATATTATATATTATATAATAATAATAATAATAATAATAATAATAATAATAATAATAATAATAATAATAATAATAATAATAATAATAACTGTAATATGTGCATATGTACATCCAATGCATTAGCCAATCAATCTAGCAATCTAGTCAATGTATCATTATCCATAATTAAAATAAACCCTTTTAACTTTATGGCTTAAAACCAAATCATGGCCGATTTAATCACAGACAGCGTTTCTTTCATCCTTTTTCTCCGTGCTCTCATATCTAATTCAAATCAATAAAATTTATTCCGATCCATCAATAAATACTAATTAATTTAGCAAACAAAAGGCTTGGGAACCGAGAATCACATATAATGATTCAATTAATATACATATACACTACATTATATTATATTATATTATATTATATTATATTATATTATATTATATTATATTATATTATATTATATTATATTATATTATATTATATGAAAAAATGAATGCATCGCACATTTTTCACGTGTCGCGTATGTGAGAATAATGCAAAGTGTGATATGAGTCAATATTATTCAAGTGAAAATTTTAAAACGCAAAGCAAATTTATAAGGTCACCTGCACTATTACAAACTTCTTTACCGATTATACGAACTCAATTACTTTGTGCAAATTTAAACGAGAGGGGACATATGATATCGAGTAATTTGTGTCAAATTTGAATTAAGAAAATTGGATAGTTAAGTTGATTTTTAGTATTCTTGTTTCGATCACGTGTCCTTGCGTGCTAATAAAAATAAAAGGCACGTGGGCAACGAAATAGTAATGCATTATTTTATTGGGTTTTTGACCAAAGACGCAAATAATTGTGGTGTTGGAAATTCTATTCACAGCACGTGAAAGTGCAGATCGATTATGTTTTTAGTCTTTACTAACAAAATTATTTATTTATCAAATCTGTTATTTAATGTCCCCTGAGCAAATTAAAGAAATAGATAATTAGAACGGGACACGAGGTGTAATAAATTTTGTACAACAGAGTGGATTTCTAACTCTCTATTGATTAATAAAACTTCGATATCATATATTTTTTTATCGCTCTTTCTAAATTGAACTAGTCAAAATTAATAGTAATACTCTATCATAAAAAAATCGTTTTATTTTCTTGTTTCTGGTAATTAATAAGAATCTCGAGTCTCACTTTCTTTGCGAGGCCCAACCCGAATAAAGAAATGATTAAAATAGGTGATAAAAAGATATTAATAATACGAAAAAAATAGAAACTAATGTTTCTATTTCTCGATCATTCCAAGTGTCTCCTAGAGTCATGTCATATCATGTTTAATGCTTTTAGAATAAAAAAAGACCAGGAATTGATAAGACGTAAGAAGTCTCGTATGGTACCAAAAAGGAAAGTTGTTGAATCATAATTTTTTTTCTTTTGTACTTCGCTTGTTGACAAAATAATTCTAAGGGACAAGGACACCTGATACTTACAAAAAAAAAAAAAAAAAAAAAATTGGAAAAAACAAACAAACATAGACACACATGACACAATGTGGAATCACGTCATTCTCATCTCTTTATTGTTATTTTTATCGTGAAAATATAAAGGACGCGGTCATGACTTCCCCAAACTTTGTCGGAGAACGGGACGCGTTATTTCCATTTAGGGCACTTGGAAGAGTCACGTAACATCGAGAAGGGTCTTGGCGTGGCTACTAGTCCCTTTGCTAACATGGTCTCAATGATCTCATGGGTTGTTGAGGTATTTGTTGAGCTCGACATTTAAATTGACATTCGATACGTTTTTTCATTTAAATGAACAATGAGTTGTTTATGCACTGCGTGTTCTACGAGATCAGCTTGTATAATTAAATAGTTGTTGATAATTATATTAAAATAAGATGTTATACTTATATTTGCAAAATATATTTAATTAATAAACATGACATTTTTTTGTTAAACCCAAGGTTGTTTGGATCGGACCGGATCGATCGATCCGACTGGTCCAACCGTCGACCATCACTTAGGATGGGTTTAGTTCGACCCCAAAACCGGATTGCAATTCAGACCGCTTCAAACCGGTCAAGTCCGATCAAAACTCGACTAAAATCGGATAGAACCGTTGAACCGACGATTTTATGACAACCGGCCGGTTCAAAAATTGGAAATAATTGAAATAACGTGCATACTAGATTTTAACCCAAGACCTCTTAAACCAACTAATGTGTACATACCACTGTGCTATATTTATTCATTTGAATCTTAAGTTATTTTATATTATATAATGGGTTACCATCACTCATTTATCAAATTATTTTCTATGATAAGAAAATATATAATATTTTTAGATGTCAAAAATTAAATATGAAAAGATTAGTTACGTAATTAAGTTAAAAAAATTAGAACCTACAATAATCTTTCTAGTTTAAGTAAATATTAATAGTTAAATGTGAGAAACATGAATTTGTAAATTATAATTGAATATATTAAAATCACATAAAACTCATATCAATAGTTAAATATGCCACATTTGACTTTTTAATTTTAATTAAAATGATTTGATCATATGTACTTTGATGTAGAAATATATTAATTATTGATAAGAATATATAAGTATTATAGTTTATCTTTTTATATTATTTTATTAATATCCGGCTCGATCATCCGGGTTAACCGGTTCGACTAGTCTAACCTGACTCGGAGACTTATCCGGATCGACGTCCAGTCCGAGTCTTACAATCTTGGTTGAACCTAGAGAGCAAATGATGTAAAATTAGAATAATTGTATATAGTTATTACAAATGGAATGAGAAAAAAAAGGATAACTTTAGTACTAATATAGTGATACAAAAGTGAAAGTAGTACAGTAAATGTAACTCTGTTGCAATTTAGCGAGACAAAAAAAGTTGCATAAATTCAAATATGATTATATAACATTTTCCTATCTCTTTCTTGGGGTAAATTACATGTATCATTCCCTCAACTTTAAGTTAATATTTTATTAATTTTTCAACTTCAATTTACAACTAAATTATTTTGAATTTTATTTTTCTTGCATGCTTCATCCTACTGACCGCAATAGTCGATTTCCCCAACTATAATGTGGACGTGGCATAGAAAAATATAACATAATAATATAAAATATAATAAAGAATTAATAAAAAGAATCTCGCCTATCATCAGAGGAGAGCAAGGGGGCGACAACCCCTCCCCCTCTCCCTTTCGGCATCGAAGAGGAGGGGAAGGGGCGTCAACCAGTTGCAGTGGGGGGCAATCGCCCCCTCTTCTCCTTCACCGGCCACAAGGGAGAAAAGGGGGTCGATGGGCCCCCTTGAGAGCTCGCATGTCGGCAAGCTCAAAGAAGGGGGTGCTTTTTCTTCCTCGCCGACTACGGAGAAGAAAAAGAGGGCACCACCCTTGTGCGAACCTGTGTGCCGCCCCCGTGTGAGCTGGTCGCACACTTGGGAGTTGACACTCCCTTTTCTCCCTCGTCGGTGCTGCGCATGAGGAAGAAAGGTGGTGCCGGCCCTATGCGAGTTCGCACAGGGGCGCCCCCTTCCCCTCTCCCCTTCGCTGTTAGAGAGGAGAGGGGAAGGAGTGTTGACTCCTTTAGTCCGCTCCAAGACTGCCACTTCTATTTTTTATTATTATTTTTATTGTGCCATGTTAGTAACATAACTGGAGGATTGACTATTACCGGTTAGGAGAATGACACATGCAAGAAAATTATATTGAATTTTGGGGACCGAGTAGTTATCGCACTCAAAATTAGGGGACGATCCGTATAATTTACCCATTTTTCTTGTGTGTGTTATGAGATCTTTTTTTCCATAAGATATATTCTTGCGATATTTAAACATGTCTGCCATCTGTATAAGTTCTTTGAATCAAACGTAATGAAAGTTTTTGTTTTGTAGCTTGCTAAATTAATGTGAATGATTAGATGGGCATTCATGAATGAATGAACACTTAGGCACATGCTTGTAGATTGTCATCCTATGCTTGACACAAAATGCAATAGGAGTAAAGAAGTTTTAGAAATCATATTGAGAATAAAATGTTTGATCATAAAAACTTTGATAGAGTACTAGACTAGTACTCTTATAATGTACCATTGTTATGGATGCTACATATGCAACATAAGGTAAGGATAAGCTCTTAATTGATTGAATTATAAACCACTCACAAATTGCTTGATCTGCCAAAGTGCTTTTGAGAACTCCTAAATTATGTCGGCATCTAATCTTTCGCTGGATTGAATAAGGTACTTTTTTCACTTCAATTCTCAAATTGCAAGAAATTCTTTAACTTAATTAGTAAAGTATCGAACAATGATCGGCGGAGCATGGTTTGACACCCCACGTTCGAGATCTTCAAAATCTTCCTTATATGGATTGAGCATGGTGATGTGAAAAATGAGATGTTATTGCAGTTGAGGTGGAAACTCTAATTCATGTGACTCATTTCCTACCTTCTTGAGGATATTCAATATATTTTCGTAACATCTGACAAGACATTTGTGCAAATTTTTTTGGACCGGGTTCACAATTGTGTCGGCCTAACTTTAGCCTATGCAAGGAACAAATTTCTTAAGTTGAAGTTAACATCAAACTAGATAGTGTCGACCCATTTGTTCGTGCATTTGGCCACCTTGTGGAGACATACTTGGGACATGTCATTCTGTTCATACAATTCTCTCATCATGCGGAACTGATAGGGACTTTATCGTCATAAGAATTAGTTACAATTTGAGAAATGAGGGTTTGTTTCCCATCACTATCTCGAATAGATTCCCGTCGAATCACTCTCTTGAAGATTGTAAAAAAGTTGTGCGGCATCGAGTAACTTCGTTTAACCCTTTTTATTGGCATTAATATAATTCCACATGTAGATATCCAAGACATAATTCATCCTTTTTCATTTGGACATCCGTTTAGAGATTGAGTGTGGTGGAGAAATGCATATTGAAGTTTTAAAAATTTGTTAGTGAATCATCCATCTTGATTATTGATGATTATTTAAGAAAAATCCTAATACTTAGGCATGCCTGTGATGAGGTTCATATGAATATCTTTCCATGATTATTCTGAAATAGGCAAAAGTTAGTAGAGGTTGATGGGTTCTTTTGTCTTGATGGCGGGCAAGGCGTGTCTTAATGAAGCCTTTAATATCATACTTCATGATGAGCCAAAAGTAATTTTTGGTGAATTTCAAATCATGATAAGGGCCCAAATGCCCCACCCACTAGGAACCATGATACTACTGCATTATGACGCTTGCAAGTTGTTGAATAGTAGAACATAGATGTGGTCATCTTTCACCCAAAATCAACAAATATTGCCTTCCCATGTTTGCTTAAGTTTTTTTTTTGCCATGAGTTCGTACTCCTATCCCTTCATGATTCTCTTGGTCAGGTAGAAATGAAAGTAGCTCATGGATTTTCTCAATTGATGGCACCGACAATAATGTTCATCTTATTAGACTTGTACTTTATACATAGTAAAATTCCGTCGTAAAGTTTCATCATCATTTTGCTCTTGCGGAAACTTCTTCTACATTTCAAAATCTTGACGTGGAACCACAACCTAAAAAGATATGCAACCATGTTCATAATTAGTGGATCATCACACTCATCTACTTCTCTTGTACGTTGTAGCACCAATAGCTCGAACGAAGACATCAAGTTGGCAAAACATATGACTTCTCTTGTGCATATTGGAGTCCAACATCTTGAATAACTCGTTTTAAAAAATTGTCAATGAATCCTCCATCTTGATTATTGATGATTCTTTAGGAAAGATCCTAATACTTCATCATTCATGAATAGCTCGTAGCCTCGATAGGACAACATATGGAGTCAACAACAAATATGACATATTTAAATAATTGATCTATTACTACCATAATTATACCTACTCCTTCATACTTAGGCATGTGAGTGATGAGGTTCATATAAATATCTTTCTATGATCGTTCTAAAATATGCAAAAGTTAGTAGTGGTTGATGGGTTATTTTGACTTGATGTCAGGCAAGGCGTGTCTTAATGAAGCCTTCTCACGGAGCTTTTAATATCATACTCCATTATCAGCCAAAAGTAATTTTCGGTGAATTTCAAATCATGATAAGTGCCCAAATGCCTCACCCACTAGGAACCATGATACTATTGCATTATGATGCTCTCAAGTTGCTGAATAGTGGAACGTATATGTGATCATCTTTCACCCAAAATCAACAAATCTTGCCTTCCCATGTTCGCTTAAATAATTTGTTTGCCATGTGTTCGAACTCCTATCCATTCATGATCATCTTGATCAAGTTGAAATGAAAATAGCTCATGGCTTTTCTCAATTGATGGCACTGACAAACATCTTATTAGACTTGTACTTTAGACATAGTAAAATTTTGTCATAAAGTCTCATCATTATTCTTGCTTTGTTGAAAGCTTCTTCTACATCTCAAAATCTTGACGTGGAATCACAACCTAAAAATAAAATACAACTATGTTCATAGGTAGTGGATCATCAAACTCATCTACTTCTCTTATATGTTGTAGCACCAATAACTCGAACGAAGACCTCAAGTTGGCAAATCACTTCTCTTATTATTAACTATAAACTTATTAAGCATCCCATAGTCGATGTACACATGGAGAAATCCATCTTGCTTTTTTTCTCAAAGGGAACTAGCACGTTGTATGAAGACTTTGATAATCGAACATACTCTATATCTTTGCTTAATTGATTATGAAATAAAAAAATTGAGGGGGCCAATTGATAGGGGACTCTAGATGGTGGCTTCAATCGTGCGATCAATTCAATGATATGGTATACTCTACACGCTTCGAAGAAAGTGCTTTAGCAACTCCAAGGGCATAATATCTACAAAGTTCTCAAGGGATTTGAGAATTTTAGGAGGCATTAGATTAAAGGACCCTAGATCTATTAATATGACGACCCTAAAAAAAGTGTGCTCTTTTTTGCGAAGCTTCTTCAATATTTGCATGGCAGAGAGGGTTTTCTGCTTTAAATTTATGTTTGACCTCATAGAAATATTGTAAGGTCTATTAAAGTCGAAGATGATCAACAAGTTGGTGAACAAAATGACAGGTTCGACATGTCATGGGAAGAAAAGTGTCCATCACTTCTTAATCATCCAAGGATATTACATGTCATGTCAAAACTTTCCGACCATATTTTTATGCAAACTTCTATTATAAGAGAGATTTTCATGATGTAGATAACTTTCACGTTGATCGTCCTGAAGGTGATCGAAGTCACTTTAACTTCTAAATGTCCACTTCTAATATGAATGACTCGGTTGATCTTGTGTTAATGAAAGCATTGAAGGTTTGCCCATTCAGTTCGATATCTGCAAATAATTCAAGGAGGATACTTTTAAGACGTTGATGATGCTAAGAACATGCATCAACCTGAGACATGTATCATCTTTCTCCATCTCTTTGGGACAATATCTAACATTGACTATATCCTTTTGCAAGCAATCATCTATCCAAACCCTTTGCAAATGTAGCAAGAGTTCCATGACTTAGTGTATCATTTTTTAACTTGTTATCTGACCTCTTGTCTTTTCATAATGCTAATGATTAGGTTTTGCCCCAACTTGCGAGTTTTACTTGCCTCTTCTACTGTTGCCTTTGTCAAGGGGTTTGTTAGTGTGACACTTGACTTGGAGTTTTACATGAGTGATTTGGCACTGATGGCTAACAAGCGAAAGTTGGGACAACCTAATCACTTTAACTCCATTCTAAATGAAGGTTTCAACCCTTTAACAAAGATTACCAACAATGTGCATTCTTTTACTTGTGAATTTTGTAGATAGAGCTCGATGAATATTTCATGTAATTCTCCAATGAACTCTTTTTATTGACGTTTAACAATGTGATCTTAGCTTTCAGTACAAATTTGATATGGTAGAAATAATCGACGACTTGATGGCTAAATGCTTTTCATGTTACAAATGAGTTATTCATTTTTATGTTCCACGTCTTAGCGAGTTTTTTGCTTTTGCATGACCTCAACTTAGACACATCAATTTTTAGTCCATGTGAGATGACTAGCTCATAACGTTGTTTATTGTGTCATCTTATCTCATAAGATCTTGAGCTCCTCGATCAAGCCTTGTTGAATGGCTTGTATCTCGTTAGCCATGAATTCCCACAAATCCATGTCAGTTTGTTCCATTGATTCGAGACACACATGGAGTGATGTAATTTCTTCTCAATGTAGCATCCCAAAGGGCACCGAGAGGGGAGAGGGTGAATTGGTGTTCAAACAAAAATATCAATTTCACAATAATCATTGCGGAAGCTTAAAATCGATTATTAAAATCTTTCAAATCAATGCAATTCAGATCACATCAAAACCAATATGAGAGGGAGAGAGAGAGAAAATTAAACACAAATAAATGCGGTGGTTGTTGACGAGGTTCGATCACACCTTGTCCTACGTCCCTGCACCGACTTCTCGACCTCGAGATCATTGAAGATTCCACTAGAATTTCTTTTGTTCCAAATGGGGCAAGGAAGGAAAGCCCTTTACACCATCGCCTTTTCTCCGCTTCGAAAGGTAAGGCTCACCTCTTCTTTAATGAAGTTAATATTTTTTTCGCTCAAGAGGTAAGATTTTGAACATCTTTTACACAGGAGATCTCTCAATTTTTCTGAACAAAAGTGTTTCTCTCTTTTATAACTATGCTCACAAGAAGAGAGGAGAGAAAGAAGAGAAAGCTATAAAATGAAAACTTCAAAAGAATGATCTTATTTTGATAACTTGAACTTTTTCTTCAATGAGTGAATGGATGTCTTGCCTCTGGCTTTGGTACTCCTTTTATAGCCTCAGTATATGAAAAATCCGTCCAGAATTTATTCCACAAATTTCTCCTTAAAAATTAATTGTTACTGTTCATTTGACCAGGAGGCCGGTCGACCGCATATCTGGATCGGTCGACCAGTCTTTGTGACCATTGTGCAATTTCTTTAACTTCTGCGCTTAATCGGTTGACCGATCCATCGATCGATATTGTCTCGGCCTCGGCCTGTATAGTCTCGTCATTGATCTGAGCACATCATATATTGGTCGGTCGACTGGTGCCTTGATCGGTATCGTCTCGACGTCGTCCGGAGCAGCTCACGTATTTTTCGTTCGACCAGTATCTCAAGATCGATTGACCGGTGTTCTCTCGATCAGCTTTCACTGTGTTGATCGACAAGTTAACCATCCTGCACTGTTTTAATCATAACTTTTTGTACAGTTATTCAAATTAGATAATCTTATATTCTACGGATAGTTAACAGGATTCTCTACAATTTTGATGTTTATCATTCATCCAAAATCTAATCATATCATAGTCAACTGTTTAATCAAAATTTGTGCACAAAGTTATCTCTTTTTTTAAAACTTTTTCAGCATTTTAACTTTAATCTTTCGAGGTTTGTTTCATCAAAATATAATTTTATACGTCATTAAAACTTTGCTCAAACAATCTCCCCCTTTTTTATGAAGACAATTCGAGAAATATGAAAATATATAAGTTACGAAAAAATTATAAAATCTCGTAAAATCAAAATTTTACTCCCTCATATCATATTTCTCCCCATTTGTTTCATCAAAAACATAATTTGTATATAAATCATATAATATTATTCTCCCCCTTAAAAAATTATTTCCCCCTTTTTGTTAACATGTAAAATGTTGCATCATAAAGAGTAAAAAAAAACTTGTAGAAAAATAGTTCCCTCTAAATTTATGGCTATTTTAGAATGATAAAAATCAAATTTATCTAGAGGTTGTGAAAAATCAGAAGAAAAAAATATTTCATAAAACTTTGTTACAACAATAATATATGATATGTCAAATAATAATG
The DNA here is from genome assembly GCA_030549335.1 of Pontederia crassipes. NCBI lineage: Eukaryota > Viridiplantae > Streptophyta > Magnoliopsida > Commelinales > Pontederiaceae > Pontederia > Pontederia crassipes. The sequence goes on along the minus strand of CM060189.1, from coordinate 22,715,067 downwards.
TTGGAAGATTTTACTATGCTCCCCCTATCATTATGACTAATATTTTTTTATTTTATATATTCCTCTTTTCTTCTAAAAAATAGTAGCTTTGAAATTTTTGGGTGAAATAAAAAAGTAAATGATACTTTTACCATAATCTTTGTGCCTTCATCACTTGTCCTTTGCTTTGCATGTGAGGCACACCTGAAAAGTAATTATGTAATTTTTGATACCCAAATTTCTTTTGTAATTCAAGTCATGCCATGTTATGTTGATTTTATTATTTTGCATTGATATGCATAATGACCATAAAGCCACATGAAAAATATTTGAAATGTGATTTTCTATTAAAGGGATAATTAGATTTTCAATAAAAGTTTTTTATTTCCAAAATGATTCCTAAGATGATTTTTCGTTATTTGAGAGATAGTTTTATCATTATTTTGTATATTTTTCAAAAAAAATATTTTATTGTTTTACTTTTTCTAACGAACATGCAAGTTTTACAATTTCACATGCATGTGTAATTTTCAAAGTTTTATTTTCATTTTTCATATTTTCATTTTCCATAAAACATGTATCATTTTATTCTTTTAATTTTTTAATCTCATGTATTAATTTTTCATTTTCTTCCTTAATTGTAAAATATCTTTTTATAAGAGAGGAGAGTTCTTTATTCACATCTAAAGAAATATTTTTTTCGAAAGAATTCGTAGTCATAATTTGAATTTGATGGGTTAGAAATTACATCATCGTCGTGTGCCAAGCATAGATATGCTTCATCACTAGATTTTGAAGAATCACTTGTTTCATTAGACTCTTTATATTTTTTTCTTTTTACCTGTTCTAAGATTTGGTGTTTGTACGATCTTCTTGTTGGCTTCTCGTTTTTGTCTTTCTTTTTTTACCAACTTGAGATATTTATTTAGTTTTCTTGTGTAGAGCGCGATTTTCTTTTTGTCCATTTCTTTTTCACTTGAGTCTTCTTCTTTTGTATTTGCTTTCAATGTCAATATTTTCCAATTTGAGGTTTTTTCTTCTTGGTCTTCTTGGATTGAGATCTCATATGTCAGAAGTGAACCAATTCAAAATCTAATTTGTTTAGATTTTTTTCTTCGATCACGATCCTCTTCGTATGCCACTTGGAGGAGAGAGATTTGAGAATCTTTTTTACTTTTTGAGGATTAGTTCTTGGCTCGTCCAAGGAGGCTAAGACATGGATAATATTATTAAACTGAGCAACCATATCATTTATGGATTCATTATCATGTATTTTGAAATAATCATATTGATGATTTAAAATATTTAATGTAGATTCTTTAATTTTGTCGGTTCCATAGTGATGAGTTTTTTTACAAATCTCGGTTGCAGTTTCACAACTTGAAATCAGATTAAACTCCATTGAATCCAAAGCACAACAAAAAATATTTTTGTCTTTCCAATCAAGTTTTGAAAAATATTTTCTCTTTCTTTAGAATCTATAAGTAATTTTTCATGAAGATAATAACATTTTTCAACTATGTTCCACATGTCGATATCAATAGAACAAATATATGCTTGAATTCTAATTTTTCAATATGCAAAATTTGATGCATTTAAAAGTGGAGGACGAATAATTGATTGTCCTTTGGCAAAATTAAAACCACTTGATGCTATAGCTCTTAAAGATTGTTAAATTTTAAAACAAGGTGATCAAATCTTGAAACTGTCAGAACTAAAAATGATTAGATCTTAAAACAAGAGCAATCCGCTATGATACCAATTGTAGAATCCCAAAATGCACCAAAATGGAGGAGGGGTTGAATTGGTGTTCAAACAAAAATATCAATTTCACAATAATCGTTGCAGAAGCTTAAAATCGATTCTTAAGTCTTTCAAATCAATGCAATTCAGATCACATAAAAAAATGAGAGGAAGAGAGAGAAAATCAAACACAAATAAACACGGTGGTTGTTGACGATGTTCGGCCACATATTGATCTATGTTCCCGCTCTGACTTCTCAACCTCGAGATCGTCAAATATTCCACTAGATTCTCTTCCTTTGTTCCAAATGGAGCAACGAAGAAAAGCCCTTTACACCACCGCCTTTTCTCCGCTTTGAGAGATAAGACTCACCTCTCCTCTAATAAAGCAAATATTTTTTCTCGTTCAAGAGGTAAGATTTTGAACATCTTTTACACAAGAGTTCTCTCAAATTTTTCTGAACAAAAGTGTTTTTCTCTTTTACAATTCTGTGTTCACAAGAAGATAAGAAAGAAAGAAGAGAAAATTATAAAATAAAAACTTCAAAAGAATGATATTCTTTTGATAACTTGTAATTTTCAATGAGTGAATGAATGCTTTTTTCTCTAGCTTTGGCACTCCTTTTATAGCTTTCAATATGTGAAAAATTTGTCCAGAATTCATTCCACAAATTTCTCCTTCAAAATTGATCGTTATTGTTCATTTGACCAGGAGATCGGTCGACCGCACATCTAGACCTGTCTATGTGACGTATGTGCGATTTTTTTAACTTTTGCGCTTGATCAGTCAATCGGTCCGTTGATCGATATTATCAAGGTGTCGAATGGTATAGTCTCATCATCGATCTGAGAAGCTCATACATTAGTCGGTCGACCGGTGCCTCGACTGGTAAGTCGATCGGTATCGTATCGACATCGTCCGGAGCAGCTCACGTATTTATCGGTCGACCGGTATCTCAAGATCAGTCGACCGGTGTTCTCTCGACCAGTTTTCATTGTGTCGACCGATAGGTTAACCGCCCTACAATGTTTTGAATATAACTTTATGCACAATTATTCAAATTAGATAATATTGAATTTTACGGATAGCTAACAAGATTCTCTACAATTTTGATGTTTGTCATTCATTCAAAATCTAATTATATCATAGTCAATTGTTTAATCAAAGTTTGTGCATAAAGTTATCTTTTTTCTTTAAACTTTTTCAACATTTTAACTTTAATCTTTCGAAGTTTGTTTCATCAAAATATAATTTTATATGTCATTAAAACTTTGCTCCAACACTCAAACCATAGCTACGTCCACTGTTGTGGCCACCATGTGTTCGTGTGTAACACTCTTATCTTATATTTCACCTACAACTATTTATACTTGGTTGTGGTGTTGTTTAAAGATGGCCATGTCCTTCATTTTGTCACAATCTCGCTCGAGAAGGTCTTGTCTTGTGCGACAAGTTGATCATGGGTTGAGTTTGATGCCATTTGCCTTAGTCGTCGAATGTAGCACGCCTAAGTAGTTCAAGTTATGGGTATAAGTACAAAACTAGCAATCCAAAAAACTTATCCAAGCAAAAATAAAAAAATCAACCCAAAAAAATAAAAAATTGGAACCCAATTAAATATTAAGTTCAGAATAATTAAAACCACCTATTAAAATGATGGTTCCTAACCAAAAAATTAACCTAATAGAATCAACCGGCCGGTCCAACTGTAGCCCGACAGTGTGAACGTGTTTGGTTCAACTCTAAAATCGGATGGCACGTTGGACCGCTTAGAATTGATCAAGACCAGTCAAGACCTGGATAAAATTGGGTAAAACTAGGAACTAGACCTTTTTTGGAGAACCAACCGATTCAAAGTGAAAATAATACAAAAAGATGATCCAGCCCTAACATCTTCAGATCTTCCTAGTTTTGATTGTCGCCTCATTTTTATCTTATTAAAGGATCATGGAATTGTCGAATCATGTCTGAAGCATCTCGGCGGCTGGCGACTGCTCATTGATCTCTCTCCTACGATAGCAACCGGCGACTGCTCATCTCCTATGACTTCTCGACGTTGGTGTTTTGAAGTAAGTGAAGGCCGCTTCATTGTTTTCTTAGTTATGATATTCTCGACTCTCGCACAACCCCTATGTTCTCCTCATCTCTCTTTGACGTCGCCGCCATGGTCACAACATCACAAGTGACCCTGTTGTAGTCGACAGTCATGTTGCTACGGCCGCATGAGGCGACCTGCCGCCGTCCTGGTGTTGCGGCTGTCGCGAGGCGACCCGCCACTATCCTAGTGCTGCGGCTGTCACGAGGCGACCTGCCACTGTCCTGGTGCTATGGCTATCGCAAGGTGACTTGCCGCCATCTTAGTGCTAATGTTGTCGCGAGGCGACCTGCCACCGTCCTGGCGCTACGGCCCGTCGCGAGGCGACCTGCCACCGTCTAAGACTCTCAATATGTGTTATGTTAGACTATAAACAAGTTTATCTTATTATGCTTTGAACTTTGAAATATGTGTGTGATATTATTGATTAATATTATTTTATTATATCAAGTTCGACCTGATTTAGAAGCCTCACCGGGTTGATGTCCGGTGCGATTTTCACAACCTTGGCTTTAGCTTACAAATGAGATTTAATAGTTTCAACTTTTTTCTTACCCATATTTATTAGATTAGATATAGTAACGAGTTATTATGATGTAAGAACTTGAACATTATTAAGCTATTAATCTTAAAGTTTATATAAAATTATTTCAATATTTTGAATTATAAATGTAAAAATATGTTAATTTAGTTTGGTTACGTAAAATAGTTGAACTTAGAGTTAAATTATATTTTTTTTCAACAGCTAATACGATACATTTAGTGTTTATATATTTTTTTTTAAAAAAATTATTTTAAATAGGGTCCCAACCTGAAAATGTCTAGTACATTTATGTCGATTTTTTTTCTCCTAAATAAGTTTTGGAGTGCTATTATATGCTTAAAAACCACTCAAGATTTAAAGGTTAATTTTTTCGATGAAAAATATCACCCAATTAGAATCACTTTCACTTATTACTAATTTGTTTTGAGTTTTTCTTCACTTATTACTGATTATGTGGACATGTTCTTGTAATTGAGTGATAGAACTATTTGCTTTCTAGGTTTTCAAATGCCACGATTTTAAGACGATTTGCTCCGAGAGCGAATGCTTTCACAAACTTTCGTAAACAAAGGGGCATGCCTAGATGAACTATTAAAAAAAGTCAATTTTGTTGGCTCCCCCACATTTAAGGGAAAAGTCTCTACAATTAGGGAAGGCTTGATAATAAAATGTTTGGTTATAAAAAACGCAGGGGAGTACTAAGTTGCTCTCCACTGATATGCTATCGATATGGGTATTATATATGCGAAATATGACATCGAGAATAAGATCCCTTTTAAATGCTTGAATTACAAAGGTATCATTGGGAGACTTGTGTTAATATTAAGTACGAAACTAGTATAACACCCGCGTGATGCGCGGTAAAAAGAATTTAATAATGATATATAAGAAATATAATAATTTTATTGTTAAAGATAATATGTATTTCTACTTGAACAAAGGATAATGCATAATGAAATATTGAAAAGAAAGTTTTAATATAAATTACGAAAAACTTCTTTGTATACAACATTTGTAATCTCATTTGTTACTTGACCATCATCATCATAAGCTAAAATTTTAAGTCCTTCTCTACTTGTTACTCGTGAAAGTGCAACATATAATTGCCCATGAGTAAACACAGGTTTCTTCAAAAATAATCCCACATGAGATAATAATTGACCTTGACTTTTGTTAATCGTCATGGCAAATGATATTGTGATTGGAAATTGTCTGCGCTGAAATTTGAAAGGCACCCTTGTATCAGATGAAGTTAAAGTCGTTCTTGGAATGAACACTTTATCTCCTGCATTATTTCTTGATAAAATTTTAGCTTCGATAACCATATTTCCAAGTCTTGTGATGATGAATCTTGTGCCATTACACAATCCAGATGATTGATCTATATTTCTAAGTAGCATCACTAGTATACCGACCTTCAAAGTGATCAAGTGATTTGGAACTCCAGAACATTTAATACTATTTAAAAATTCTAGTGTATAAACATGATCCAAAATATCAAATGAATGATCAGACATGCATACTGTATCTGAGCTCAAATACATTTTCTCTGGATTGTGATTGAGAGTAATCATATAGTTGTTGATTGATTCCACCATATCAAGTGTAGGAGCAAGAATTGCTCTATGTTGAAGGTAGTTTATGTCATTTGCATGTTGTAAAAATTCAGGATATGTACTCTGGACAATTGTAGATAATGGATCATCACAAAACTTTATGATTATGTCATCAGGAATTTGAATTTTGTCAATACCATCCACTTCTTGCCCAATTGTTCCATCACCAACTCCCAAAATCCAATCAGAAAAATTTCTTAGATCATTCAAATGCATAGGTGACTTGTTACCTTTCAATCTCATATTCTTTGTCAGCTTTAAAATTTGGCAATAAGGCCATAAATATGAAGAATTTAAAGAAGCATGAATAATATCTTCTCTTGTACCTTTAGGAATAACATGCAAAATTTGTCTGAAATCACCTCCAAGAACTACTGTTCTTCCATCAAATGGTTTATCTAAGTTGAATCTGTCTTCAAACCTAAGAATATCTCTAATGGTTCTATCAAGAGCTTCAAAACAAAATTTATGCATCATTGGTGCCTCATCCCAAATAATCAATCTTGTCTTAAGAATTAGATTCGCCAATTGACTTCCTTGCTTAATATTGCACGTAGAATCTTCATTTGCATTTAAAGGGATTGCAAACCTTGAATGAGCAATTCGACCTCCTGGCAATAAAAGTGATGCTAACCACTTGATGCAACAGTTAAGACAATATCCCATCTGGATCTTAATCTAGAAGAAAGTGTCCTCCAAAGAAATGTCTTTCCAGTGCCTCCATAATCATGTACAAAAAATAAGCCACCTTTATCTCCATCTACCTTTGCCATTATTGTATCATAAATAGATTTTTGTTCCATTGTCAAATTGTTCATTAATTGTTGATGTTCTTCGTATAAAGTTACTTTATTGTAACGAAGCTCATCAAGAATTAATCGATTGCCAAAATCACACCGGACTTCATAATAAATTGGCCTAGGCATTGATGGAAATTCTTGAAAACTTTTTCCACAAGCTTTTAGAATTCTTTCCAATTTTTGCAAGCATCGATTTTTAATTTCATCTTCTGGTAACTTTGCATCTAAAGGAAGACAAAAAAATTTAGCAATAATAAGAATGTGTAAAAAACAAAGAATCAATACTAATATATAATATCCAAGATTTTATAATGAATATTTTAAAAGAATATAAAATAATTAAAGTTTTGTAATGAAGGGTGAACAACAAAACATGACATATACATGTTATTAAAAGTTAAAAGTTTTTTTGTATCTGGATTGTTCAATAATACTCTTTCTTCATATAGTAGATCATCAGATAATAGTTGCCAGGTCTTTTGCCACACAATATCAGGTTGTGTCATTGAATTTGATAATAATAACATAGCAAATAATTGTCTGAGGTAAGATGGCATACCCCATTGACTTGCTTCCCTTATTGCATCTATATATTCTTTGTCATCATCCAATAATCCAAGTGCATAGCATGCCTCTTTGAAAGTTTGATAGGTGCAATTATTGACTGTTCTAAGATCCTCAAAGCAAGTTGGACCTTTGATTATGTTCAGAAGCAATCTCAAATAATATAATTCACCACTTCCAGGTGCAACAAAGAAAATTCTTTCAATAGAAAATCCTACAGTTTTCCTTTTTCCCATCTTTTTAATTTTTTTCCATACAAATTTAAAAGGAAATTCTGCATAAGTTAATTCCCTTGCTTCAGGATATAATTTATTTGCCTCAAACCAACATAAAAACATTGATTCATTTATACTTTGTCTATTGACAACTTCATTAATAGGGTCATCATCAGAGAATATAACACTATGTTCATTTGGAAGATGAAAGGCTAATCGTTCCATTGGTGGTTCTCTACGATGGATTGGGAAACTATAAATCCTCCAGGAAGCTTCACATGGAGATATGTATCGACAATCATAATACATATTAATTTCATCAACACAATTTGATGAACCTTCATCATTCGAACTTTGAGAAAAAGCAATTGTAATATGATCATATCCTTTATTAACATATTTAAATAAGTATTTGATCGACCTTGACTGATTTCACCATTCAACATTTATATGAGCACCATACTTTAATAATAATAAGCGATTGTGTGGCACTACATACCTATTATCCAAGTCAATACCACCTTTCTTTATAATTCTACCATTATCCATTCTTCTATATATAGGATAACCTTCTTCATCAACTGTTGTTGACTGAATAAATTTCTTTGGAAAGTGTTTTGTACATTTTCCATTTTGCATGCAAGGAGAAGATTTTCTAATGGCACCACATGGACCGTTTAACATGAAATTCTTTACTGTTTCATAATAATAAGGATCCATTAACTCATCAGGTATTTCTGCTAAAATTATTCGATCAATATCAGCTGTTGTTGGAAATTTATTATGCTCATGAAGAAATAGCAAGATGTGAGCATGAGGCAACCCCTATTTTTGAAACTCAATTGTATATATCATTGCATCAAAATAAAACATGTAATAAATAAAATGAAAAATTTAACAAATAAAATGATAACATATATGTATATAGACGGATCTATGTTGCATAATTTAAATTCAATGTAAAAAATTTTTTTTAGAGTCAAACTATGTACCTGCTTTTACTTCTCCAAAAATTTGATTTTGACGAAAATCCTTTATCAAGTTGTCCAATTTGATCTTGAAAATCCTAGATAAGATGTCTGGACGATCTTCAGAATTGAAGCCTCTATTGTTTACATATCTATGTACTTCAGGACACTTTGGATTGCATGTGAATGTAATGAAAAGATCAGGATATTCAGCCCATTTACACATAGCCATAGCATCTTGATAATTTTGCAACATATATCTTGCACTACCTGTAAAGCTAGAAGGCAGAATGATTCTTTTTCCTTGAGAAGAAGGATTTGTTTCTCCACGCAAAACAGCATCTGCCAAACCTTTGTAGATATCAGCTCTCAGTTGTTTTTTATGATCTCTAATATACTTTAAGCGAGAAAATTCAATCATAGTGTATGCATCAACCAAGAATTGTTGAAATAATTTTTTGGCAAAAATAATTGTTGAAATATCATTCTTCCTTTCCTGAATCTTGTAAGCGAAATATTCTCTCATGCTAATGCATTTTCTTCCTTGATTTGAATATTTATAACAACTGAGAGAAATGTCTTCTCTATATCCATCTTTTGCATATGGATAAAGTAAAGGATATTGCAAACTTAAATAAGCAGGATTTAATTCATTTATTCTTTGCAATTTCCCACACTGCGTTTCAATAATAATATCTCTATCTCCTCTAGACAATTCAAAGTCTCCAACTACCAAAGCTGCAACTTCTGAAGTGGTGCGTAGATTGTATGTTCTCCCATCTGAACCTCTTCTGCCAATCAATTTGAGTCTAATATTAGAGTTTATGTTTTCTTGAAATCTATCTCTCACCATTCTAAATGTTTTTGCCAAGATATTGTGTTCATCAAGCATTTGTTTCAAGTCAGCAACAATTTCAATGTGAAAAGCATTTATTGATTGCCCACCACTGTATAAGAATATATCATGAAAAAAGCAAAAACAAATTAATTTTAAAAAATAATGTACATATATCTATATAAATATTTTAAAAAAGATGAGCAATTATTTAAATATGTTAGAAAATTACCTTGCAATGCCAATTCTATTTTCTATTTCATTTTCTGCATCAAAGATATAAAGTTATGCAAACTTTGGGAATGCTCCTTCAATAGGCAATAAACTTCCAATTTGATGCCGTGGTCCTTTTGTTTGATTTATAGATGTATCAACCTTTCCACCCATTGATGTAAATACGAACATAGAATTATAATTCCTAATATTTTCTCGAAAATGATCACTTTTAGCTCCTGCATTAAATAATAAGATATAAGTTAATAAATAATTATAATTTTCAAGAAATAAATGAAATTTTTGCCTAACGTGGTCCAAAGTTAATAAATAATTATAATTTTCAAGCAATAAATGATTTTTTTGCCTAACCTGATCCAAAGAACAATCGCTTCAAAATTTGAGGAGGCTCTTTTGAACTTGGCAATTTTATTTTTCCATGGCAACAATATAGTGAGAACTCTGGGATTTTTGCATTATAGTATTTGCAGATTTTTTCTTCATACCAAAATAATGCTCCACAATTTTTACATTCATAAGTTGGATCTCCTACATCCCAATATCCTATTTTTGAAATATAAATAATGTTAATGTCAACATATAATTTATGATTTTTTTTAAAAAAATAGTTGCATACCTTGATTACACGTGGTTGAAAGAACTTCTTCATCTTCTGAAAATATATAAAATAAAATGTGGTAATTAATGTATGTTAAATTTTTAATATGTGGATATATTAGTATTAAGATTTTACATGTTCATATGCATGTATGTTTAAAATGTATACATACATTCATTGCAGACGTCTATTAACTCAACATCATATTCTAAAAAGGTCATATAATAAAAAATAAATCATTTCAAGAATTGTAATTTAAATATTTCATGAATAAATGTGTGCATGATTTTTTTACCTTTAAGCTCATTTCCGAAATGATCCTCCATGTGATCTGGCATAAAATATTCTATGTATGTAACAAAATAAATAAATAAATAGTATATAATATTTTATTTTGAAGTAGACATTGATATATAAGTAATTTCTGAATGATACACTTGATACAACACCATTATTAGTTTTCGTCTCACATTCTAGTAGGAAAAATTATATAATTTATGAGACAATTGCAACATAGCATGATATTTTATTTATAAATAAAATGTAAAAAAAATGTTCCACAAGGATATTTAATGGTATTAAGGTTAATTTTAGAACTATTTGAAATATTGGTATATGAACGACATATATGGTACAACGGCATTGTTAGTTTGAACTTTTCCTTGTAATAGGAAAAATTGAATTGTGAAACAATTTTAACATAGTGCGCTAATTTTTTTATAAGTGAAATATGAAAACAAAATCTTTTATAAAAGAAAGTAACCAAAGATCACAGTAAAAAATAAGAGAGGTTCATGTCATAAATAAATAATAATATGAATATTTGCCTCAAGTTTGGATATTGTAATGTAAATGAGTTAATGTTTCACCTTTGTCTCTTTGATCAACATTTAAATTGGGTTGGCTATCATCAATTAGGATATCTATCATGAATAAACAAAAAGAGATTAGAAAAATATAGTGGAAATAATAGAAAAAATCACAAATATTTTAATTGTTGTTTGACAAAATGTACATTTTACCGTTATAATTTCAGTATCTATGTACTTTGGTATTCGTGTACATAGAAAATTCAGATATCAAACTCCTATTATATAAATCTAGAATATCATTTCACTATTATGATTTTATCCTTCTTTTGTGTTCGTGAAGAGATGTCATTATAAAAAAATGTATATGAAAACAACCAAATAAATTACATATTTTCTAAACAAATTTATCATAAAATAGAAATTAAGAAATTGTGAAAGTGCATAAGTTTCGATATCTAGTGGAAAAATTAGAAGTATAATAATACATAAATTTTATGAAGAAGAATATTTTGTTGGTTTTATTATAAATCATTCAATTTCTTGATGGCATAACAAAAATTAAATAAAATCAATAAAACTGGACATTTACAGAAAAAGTAAATATATGACAGTCTTTTATGGTACTAATCATTTGTTATATCATTTATAGATAGAACTCCTATTTTATTCTTCTTGCTAATCCTTTTGGAATTCAATAAATCACTATTTCCTGTAGAACAAATCACATAGAGATTCATATGAAATGTTAGTAAACAAATAAATACTATATGAGTAAAAATATAGAGTCCAATAAAAGCTTTCTCAAGTTTAAAAAATATTAATTTTTACTCATATTAAGGGTAAATATAAAGTTATATCTAAGTTAAAAAATGCATCAATATCTAAGCATTATTTAGCTTATTTTTAATGTTTACAATTGAATATAATTAAGGACAACTTTGACGAATTTGAATTTTTTGAAAAGATTGAAGTTATTCTTACCTGAATGTTTAGTCCTTTTATGTCTTCGGATATTTGTTCTGTTCATCCGTGCAAGTTTCTTCTCCATTTTTTTCTGATTTAAATCTGTAGAAGTATTTAAAATATTTGCAGGTACATTATTTTTTATATGATGAATTATGTCATTTTTTCACATTTTCAAATAGATCATAATTTTTGTTCAAGCTTGACAATTATACAATCAATTAAGAGGAGAAGCTTGTTGGCGTCACAGCTAATGGGTTTGATAAATAAAAGGACAAGCATGAGTGATTACGAAAAAAATATTTGTCACCATGGTCACCGCTAAAGGATGAACATAAGGTATCCAAGGTTTGTAAGTAATAGCAACGGATAAAAACTTTAGAAAAGAAGTAAAAAAATAGCGAGCTAACATAATGGGGACAAAGCTAAAATGAAAATGGATAAGAAACAGAAACAAATGGTTGATATGACAAAGTGCAAAAATAAAATTGTGCCCTCAAGTTATGTTTACACCCACAATGTATTATGATATTATGAAGAATTATCGAAAATTAAAGTAATTATATAAAAAATTTTCAAGCAAACGTAGACTGAAGTTAAAGTAATTATTAAAAACTCAATATAATTTCTTCGAACCATTTAAATATATTGCATATAAGAATTATGCACATGTATGCTAAACTTATGTTATTTCTTAATAAAAAAATAATGAATAGTATCCTAGTATTTAAACATATAAATGTAGAAAATATCCTTTTTCTATTTTTGTTAAACATGGTGTAATTTTGTTTCGCTGATGATATATACATTTTTTAAAAATATTCATTGCATTCATATTAAAATATTAATATAATAAACTATTATAGAATATAAAATAATAATTAAGAAAATAGAATATAACTAATGTAGAATACAGAACTTATTGGATAAGAGAAATCTGATATAATGCAGAAATTTATTTTTGCAGATATATAGAACAATAATTATGAAGGCGAACTAAAAAAAGGGAAAGGTTGTACATAAAAAAGTAGTATTGAGTACCATCTAATATTTCCTAAGACACCTCACCAACCACACTTAATACTAATGGAAAAAAGGAATGTGCAATTTGACAGTTGTTGTATTGCACACGCTACAGTTCCCATTACTTTGCCACTTGGAATATTCATAGGTGCACACACAATCATGCATGTGTATTCTTATATTGCGCATTAATTCTCAGAATAAATAATAATAAATGCATAAAATTATAGTAATTGCATAAAGTATAATTCTTAAATAAATATGCATGCATGAATATTGCAGCCACGTAGCATCACTTTATTCATGTTTTGCAATAAAATATTGTCGTTATTAGATAATTTGCTAATGAGGTGGTTATGAAGTCATGCTCTGCGATATCATTGCATTAATAAAGCATTGCTCTATGTAGTTAAATATCATGGACACTATCAGACATTGCATGAAAAGGTATAAATTTGTTTGCACTATCAGATTTTATAAGAAACAAAATAATGTTCTGTTAAAGATAACTAACTATATTAATGGAAGATCATGTCTCAACACATGATAATGTAAGAAAAAAAAATAGAACATACCTTTTTCATCCGGTACATAATCTCACAACACACCCTGATGTTGAATGATATCATTAATAAAATCCATACTTGAAGTGAAACAATGCTAGAAATAAGAGGAAACAAATTATTAATAACACAATAAGTTAAGATAATAACAAAATGTGTCAAATATTACTAAACAAAGGAAAGATAATATTTCTCTTACCATTGTTGTCTTCCATGCTGAAATACCCATAGGAATACAATCCAACTATGTAGTGATATTTTATTAATGCTTGTTTACTTGAAGTTCACTTTTGCAGCTAACGGTTACAAACCCATATCTCAGTATTATAACTATGACGTTAGATTCACAAAGCACATCCTACATTAAAATATTTTAAAACTAAAATACTAATTTCCAACAATGTATATAACTATATTTCCATTATAATATCATTATATTAATATTTGCTATGTAGGATAGTTACATAGCATTACATGGGTACTCTACCATGTTCATTATATATATTGTAGACTGTTGCATGTGTTTAAGTAGTTTATGACCAATTTTATACACTCACATTCTGATAATTGTTAATAATTGTATTTTTTTTATTTTATTTCGATCTTGACAAAAGAGGCATGCTCCGAATATGTTATAACACTTGACTTTACATAATATAAATATAAATTTAACGCATATAGGTTATATTACTATTTATTATTGTTAGGAAAATAATATTTAAAGTTTTACTCATGCAACGTGGTCCATTTTTTTAGAATAAATTGTACTTTAAAAAGAACCTAACTTCGATTGGTCAAGTCCAAATTATCAACTATATCATGACTCATGCGATAAATTGCAATTTAACTTAAAAGGTTCATGAGATATTATAAGTAGAGAGTGAAGTAAGTTTACTTACTATAATTTGAATTGTATTTGAAAATTGACGTTGCCTCCATTGTTATTATCCTCCATCTAAACACTGATGGCATATATTATCATACATATATTTGACAAAAATAAAATAAAATGAATTTAAACAAACAACTATTATCCATATAATGCGTATAAAATGCAGTCATCACATAAGTGTTTCTTGGAGAAAATGTAACTTGCTAATAGCATAACACTCTAAGTTAAATAGAACACTAATTAACAGTCTTTCTCTTTTTTTGACCATCACTCTCTTGACCTTGTTGCTTGAAAGTTGGGAATCTGGACCATCATCAAGATCTAGTATTGATCTTGCATTACCCTCAATCAAACATTTAGCCTTCTTTTTAGATGGAGATAACATTTCACTATCAGAAGTTGAATCCTGCAAATAATTAAAATTTAAAATAAAAACTTCAACAACACACAATCTAATATGATGTGCAAGTCAATATAATAATGAGGTAAAATTTATAATGAAGTATATACTAACCTTAAATTCTTCGATGTTACATGAAAAATCTTCTTCATTTAAGGCTGGATCCTATAAAACCAACATAAATTGTCAATAACAGAAACATAAAAATAAAATATTTATACATGAGTAAAGACCACATGTACTTACAATGAATGCTTGTTGATGGTTGAATAACTATATTGCTTTATAAGTTTTTCATCCTCACAAAGTTTTATGACATTGTAAACTTCATCATGTGTTTCAATGTTTGAAATCTTAACAACTACTTTGAATATAACTGTTTTGTCCAGAATAGTATCAAGCTCCATCGGATAGCAATCATCGTCAATGTCAGAAGTCTAAAAAAGTGCAATATTATTCAATGAAGAAAAATAAATAATTGAAACAAATAATTTTAAAATACTACCTGTAATGCATTTTTCTTCACTTCCGTTGCAGTCTTTTGGATGAGCCGCATGGCTTCACGGTCCCAAAGTAATAATGAAATAAATCCAGTACCATCTATTACACGCACTTGAAGTTTATATCTAAAGAAAAAAATATAAAATGAACATATATTTTATACAATTATATTTTTATCAAATTTTATGATACATACTTATGAGTAATTGAAGTGTCAATACAATCACATTTCTTGCAATAAAATTTGCTGCCAACTTTATCAACCTTTTTTTAGCATCTTTTGTATCATATGTATGACCATTCCTTTTCTAATTCCAAATGAACTATTTTGACGACAATCCAAAAGTTTTTTTCCTGAAATGAAATATTTAATTTTATTGTGCAAAACGAAACTAAAATATCAATGAGAATTATATAAAAAAAACAAAACATGTAGGCATTGAAGCAATTCTTGAATAATTACAACTTCCACCAGTTTACATGATAACTCTTTAGAGATAGGATAATTTTGTTGTGATAGATATTTGAGTGATGGTTTCCGAAGTTTCTCCTTGTTCATGTAGTAATATGCATTTGCTCATATAAAAAATGTGTTAATATTAAGTACAAAATGATACTAAAAGTAAAAATATATAAGAAAAAGTAAGAAAGCATGGACATGGTGGAACTTCTACATGTATTATTTTATTTCTTCCAATATGCTCTATCTAGATTAATCACAGTTGGGTAATGCGAATACAAGACAATTAAAATTATGTTAGTTTTATGGGCGTATAACAAAGTTTAGGTTGGAAGATAATACTTAACAAAAGGGAGATTTTAACTTAAAATCAAAATAATGTACTAACTTATGTCCGTTTTGTTATTATATACCTATTGTCTAATTCAATTCTTAACTTAGGAAAAACTTATTTATTTGGACCTCTGAAATAACTTTTATCCATGATTCAGCCATTATTCGTTGATTACACTGTTGTCTGCATGTCACACACACACACACATAATCTTGTGTTTTAGTTTTTGAAAGGTTTGAGATATGAGTTAATTTTTGTTCAAGCAATTTTCGATTGAACTGCTCATAAATTTTTTCACAAAAAAACTATTATTTAAAATTTATGCAAATAGATAATGATCATATTTATTCTAAATAATATTTCTCTAATCCCTTTTTATGTGTTTCAAAAATATGTACACAATAAATAATTGGGCCATAAAGTCTTTTTGGGCGATTGGAGGAGCCCAATACTGAGGCCTATTAATTTACCCTTTTAACTAAACAACCATCGTGGCGACAGACAGTTATGATTTATAAAAGTTGCACGAAAACTTAACTCCCCCCACGTAAAAGAAAACGGACGCGAACGGCAACACTAACGGAAACCAAAACCGCCAGCCAGCCATCAATTTGTCCGTCGTCGCGTGCTTCCAGCGAAGCATTCCAAATAAAATATTTTTCGCTTCCGCTCACTCGAATTGCCCGTTACCGCGCACGTTCTCCCGCTAAAAGTAGTAAACATCCACATCTCGAACTGTCCACACCGGTGACCACACCTCATCGAAATAATTAGCTCAGCGTCTCCCTCCAAATCTGCACTCCTTTCGCCGTTGCCGTCGTCGTCACCGTCTCCCTCGGATCCGCTCCGCCGCAGTTGCCGGAAGTATCAGCGCCGACCGCCGCAAGTATGAGGGAGATCCTTCACATCCAGGGGGGACAATGCGGCAACCAGATCGGGGCCAAGTTCTGGGAGGTGATCTGCGATGAGCATGGGATCGATTCGACGGGGCGCTACGCCGGCGACTCCGACCTCCAGCTCGAGCGCATCAACGTCTACTACAACGAGGCCAGCGGCGGGCGATACGTCCCCCGCGCCGTGCTCATGGATCTGGAGCCCGGGACCATGGACTCGCTCCGCTCGGGGCCCTATGGCAAGGTCTTCCGCCCAGACAACTTCGTCTTCGGCCAGTCTGGCGCCGGGAATAACTGGGCCAAGGGCCACTACACCGAGGGCGCGGAGCTCATCGACGCCGTTCTTGACGTCGTCCGCAAGGAGGCCGAGAACTGCGATTGCCTCCAAGGTTTGTGTTCCTTCTCTTGTTTATGGAGTTTTGTTGAACACGTGCTCAAACTGTTGTAGATCTCTGCATTATTATCCAAATTCCCTGGGTTTCTTTTCGTTTCATTTGTGACTAAGTGATGTGCTACACCTTTCTGCTTTGTTGGTCATATTTCGCTCTCTGTTTCTTTACTTCAGTCTACTTCACGACATATTCGTACAAATTATTTCTTGCAATCTCTTTTAGTTTGATCCATGTTTTGACATGACTAACATCTCTAGGAAATCAGTCAATTCTATGTGCATTGTCAGATTGGCTTTGTTTCTCACAGTATGTGGATTTGTATCTCATTATCTGCTATGGAAGTTATTTTCTTTGTGCATGGAGGGAAAATAGATAAACTTGATGCAGTAGAAGGATAGAAAGAAGCTGTATAGTCCCACCAATCTTTGTTTTAAGATCCTATTGGTTCCCCGTACACAATAATGTTCTAATTGACGTTAGTAGTGCACATAAAAGAAGCTTGATTCGTACTCAAAGTTCAAAATTTTGAAAGAATTGCCAAACAGTTCACATATAGCTTTAGCGAATAGCCATCCTAGGATAAGTTTGAGAAGAAGATAGTCCATAAAAAAATTCAGCAAGAAGTTCTATGAGCTTATAGGTAATTCCATCCGTTTGAAATCACATGAAGAAATAACTGATCCATGCAGCTGCCTGATGTACATGTAGATTACATGCTGTTTAAGACGTGTTTCATATATTATTGCTTTCATCATTTTGTTCCCCAAGCAAAAGTTTCCATGATCTGAAATCCCCATGAACTGCGATAATGCAAAAGATGTTGCCACATAAGCTATTTACTCATAAAAGATACTAATGCAAAATGTTGAGACGAGATGATTGCATGCTCTTTTATACGCTTGGAGAAACTTGTTATAGAGGTCTAAAGAAATGGTTTGGTGAGTGTTAGGAAAAAAGTGTTTATAGGAGATATTCAGACCCTTTATACCTATGACAGGTTTGTGAGAGGCATGAGGACTGCAGTGAAAACCGGTTTAAGTTATCGCTCAAGAAAGTAATGGACTTAAGTTCCTTATGTCAATTATTTAAGAAGTGAAGAAATATTAGATGTTAGAAATAAAATTCATGTTTGGCAGATGAGACGGAGCGATGTTCTGGCCCTTCTGGATGCTCTCCAATTATCAAATACCTCTATATTGGAAAGCATATTATATATAGGACAACAGCAGAACTACTGTGATGTATTTATATAAATTTTAGACACGGGAAACAATATATACTATTAGTTAGATGGGCCTGAAATCAGACTCCTAATATGAGTGCCGAGAATCATATGAAAGATAGGTGAAAGAATGAACATGTTTGGAATAGACGTTGATCTATTTTTGTAAAAAATGGTAATCAACTAAAATGAGTTAATCATGCTCTTAGGGTGAGGGAAGGTAATGAGAGGGAAGGAAAAATAGGGTAAGGGATGGGAAGGTAAGGAGTGGAAAAATTTAACCTTGTTTGCATAGATACTCATAAGGGAAATGAAGGGGAAAAGAGGGTAAAAATGAGGACATTTAATTCATTTTGGAAAAGAACTCTGTTGAAAATGTGTTTCCCCGCCTTTACCACCTTCATTTTGTGGTTGAAATAAAGTGGAGCAAATGGAGGAGAAACTCCCTTCCAGTCCCCTCCATACTCCATTTCTCAATCTTAAAATTGCATATGCGAGTTAAAAAAAGGTTTCCCTTCCGCTCTCTCTCTTTATCCTCTTCTAACCTCAATCCAGACAGGCCCTTACATCACCTTTCAAATGTCCTGTTTTAAGGAAAGATGAAACCTTAGAAGTTTGTGCCTCTACAAAAGGTTGACTGACCAAAAGAAAATTTCAATATTTTTAAAGAATGGTGTCTTATATTGGATATGTAGTAATATGAACCTATATAAATTGTTTGAAGGTTAAGGTTCACATGCTTGAAACCAAATGGTTTGCACCAAGGACTCGTTTTCAAAACCCTTTCATATTTGTATGCATTTATTTTTTTTCATTTATTTTTCAGAGCAAACATATTAAGAGATGGAATCACGGTTGGGAGTTGTTGATCTGAATTGTGCCATTTAAATTAACTCTCAACAATATTTTCTGACAGAAGAAGAAAATTCTGTTACTGATTCAGATAAATTGATGATTGTTTCTCGGTATTATTCTTTGATGTATATGTATGCTCTATGATTAATTCACAATGTTATTGACCTTTTTTTTAATTCCCTCAATCTTGACAGGATTCCAAGTATGCCACTCTTTGGGAGGAGGAACTGGGTCGGGCATGGGAACCCTTCTTATTTCTAAAATCAGAGAGGAATATCCCGATCGCATGATGATGACCTTTTCTGTCTTCCCATCACCAAAGGTTTCTGACACAGTTGTGGAACCATACAATGCTACTCTTTCAGTTCATCAGCTCGTGGAGAATGCTGATGAATGCATGGTGCTTGACAATGAAGCGTTGTATGACATCTGCTTCCGCACACTCAAGCTTGCCACTCCTACCTGTAAGTTAAATATTTTGTACTCGTATCTAGATTCCATTTTCGTTAGGGACTATGTTTTCAAGTGGCATTCCACTTTCTTATTGAATATTAACTGGGATTACTATATCATAATTACATTTCTCTTTCCATCAAAGATACTAATTACACTTTGCAACTTTCTTTGTTCTCCCAAATAATAATGCCAGTTTAAGTCAATATCTTGCCTGAAATGTTGTTGTTTTGCTTATTTTGCAGTTGGCGATCTTAATCATCTCATATCTGCTACAATGAGTGGTGTCACATGTTGCTTAAGGTTTCCTGGTCAACTGAACTCTGACCTCCGCAAGCTTGCAGTCAACTTAATTCCTTTCCCCCGTCTGCACTTCTTCATGGTTGGTTTTGCGCCCTTGACATCCAGAGGATCACAACAATATCGTGCCCTCACTGTACCTGAGCTGACACAGCAAATGTGGGATGCCAAAAATATGATGTGTGCTGCTGATCCACGCCATGGCCGTTATCTTACTGCTTCAGCTATGTTCCGGGGGAAGATGAGTACAAAAGAAGTGGATGAGCAGATGATCAATGTCCAAAATAAGAATTCCTCCTACTTTGTGGAGTGGATACCTAACAATGTCAAGTCCAGTGTGTGTGATATCCCACCAAAAGGGTTGACAATGGCATCAACATTTATTGGTAACTCAACCTCAATTCAGGAGATGTTCCGTCGTGTCAGCGAGCAGTTCACTGCCATGTTCAGGAGGAAGGCTTTCTTGCACTGGTACACTGGTGAGGGTATGGATGAAATGGAGTTCACTGAAGCTGAGAGCAATATGAATGACTTGGTGGCCGAGTATCAGCAGTATCAGGATGCAACAGCAGATGAAGAGTATGAGGAAGAGGGGGAGGAGGATGTTGACGCCGCGTGAAGTGTTTGACCGACTAGATGATATTTCAAGTTCATTCTCGTCATTTTTTGTTGTATCTGTGTATGCTTTTGCGTTGGTTCGTTTGTGATGTTTGTGTAGGTGAACATATCGATCGTATCTCTCAGGTTGCCGCAGTGTAATATGATTTGTTTCTTGTCTAGGCCGCATTGTGTGCTTGTACGGATTGTTGTTACTTTGAGTTGTAGGGAAATTTGTTTTTTTTTTATTTCTGTGTTTTCTTTTTTTTTTTTTGCCTTTTTGCATTCATCTCCTAGTCTAACCTCACTATTCGTGTATCTGATGGAACACTGGAAAACATCCGATCTTATCTTCCAAACTCTCTGAAAATAAGGATTGTGGGAAAATAAATTTGAGAAAGTTTATTGACAAACTATTTTGTTTTTTTGCCTGTTCGTTACTAGAAAAAACGGCAATACTATCAATTAAGTGCTTTACAGTTAGATGTTAGGAAAGGTTTTTCTTTCTTATTAGTGTATATCCAATAGAATCTATTTTTCGATCATCATCTTTTCTTTTTCTGTATTTTTTGGGTCAAGCAAAGAAAATTAGGGGGAAAATGAATTCAGAATTCGTTTCCCTCCCAACAACAAATAAGGCATAAGAAAATAATAAAAGATTGCGTACCTTGATTGAACATCTTTCTCTTCTCACAACAAATGCCTAGTCGGCACATTATGTAGCAAGCCATGTTGAGCATCTTTTCTCCCGGTCACATTTCTTTTTCATGAGATTCCTAAGATTCATTACATAAAAAGAACAACTTCTTAAATTTTGACCAATTATTTTCTTGCCCTCGTAAATATTTCTTTTTGTTAGTCTCAAAATCACATTTCATGTATTTTGATGATAGCAAACAAGGAAGATGATGTACTAATTATGCTTAAAGTGATAGTGTGAACAAGTTTAATTATTTTCGAAGAAAAATAGCCGAAGTTTTTATCAGTACTAAAAACGTGTGACCGATACTATAACGGTCAACCGTTATGACAGATAATGAACGACCGAACTCAGTCCGCTAATCACAGAATGAAACAACCGCAGTAAAACGGATGACCGATTTATAACCGGTCGACTGTTATGAAGAGAATGGACGATCGAAATAGAAGACTGGATCATTCGCTAATCACAGAAAGGATCAACCTATAAAAACGAGCAATCGATCTTATAATGGTCGATCGATATGAAGAGAATGGACGACCAAAATAGAAGTCTGGATCATCCGCTAATCACATAATGGAATGAACTTCAGAATCGGGTGACCGATTCACTATCGGGCGACCATTATGAAAGCATGAACGACTATAATTCTTCTACAGCCTACTATCAACGGTAAATTGCACAGAAAAGATAAAATAACGAATATAATTTTTTAAACGGACGATTGATTTGGTAATGGGCGACCGCTGAAGAATCAACAGACAAAATAACGACTAATTACTGTGCAAAACGGACGACCGATACCAAAACGGTCGACCGCTTCAGGGCTGACAGCAAAAGCTTTTTTTATTACTTTACAACGGCCAAATTTTCAAGAGAAGCCTATAAAAGGGATCCAAAAAAATAAAGAAAGATCATCCAAGCAAGGCAAATCATTCTTGAGCTCCCTTCAAATTCAAAGCATTTTTCTTGAGCCAAAGTTGTAAATCATCCATTCCCTCTTCTAGTTTCTTAGTGAGAATACTATTTATAAGAAGAAGAGTCTTGGAGAGAATTCTTGTTTAGATAGTTTTTTAGAGCTCCTTGTAAGAAGATGTGTGCCTTACCTCTTGAGCAAAGAAGAATGCATTGTGGTGTAGAAATGATTATTCTCTCCCTATAAAAAAAGAGAAGGATAGTGAATCTCCGACGGTCTTAAGGTTGAAGAGTCGGAGCGGGGACGTAGGCCAAGGAATTGGGCCGAACCTCGTCAACATATCGCGTCTTTATCTTCTCTTACTTATCTTGCTTCTCTTGTGCTTTTATTACCTATCATTTACTTGCTTGTGATCGTATTTGCTTTGAATTTACTTCAACGTCTTTTTCGATTCTAAATTTTTATACACCAATTCACCCCCATCTTAGTGCTTTTGATCCTACAATTGGTATCAGAATTTTATTGCTCTTGTTTTAAAAATTTAAACATCTTTTGAGCTATGACATCAAATGGTTTTACCATGGGTGAAGGTCAATCCACAAATCGCCCTCCACTTTTTAATGCTTCAAATTTTGCCTATTGAAAAATTAGAATGCAAGCTTATGTATACTCTATTGATATTGATATTTGGGATATAATTGAAAATAATTTTGACTTGCATGGAAAGTCACTTTTGAAATACACCGAAGGTGAAAGGCTACTTGTGAAATTAGATTGGAAAGCAAAAAATCATCTTTTTTGTGCTTTAGATGCAACGGAATTTAATTGTGTTTCAAATTGTCAAAGTGCTTATGAGATTTGGAGGAAACTTATTATTACACATGAAGGTACCGATAAGGTTAAGGAGTCCAGACTTAATATTTTGAATCATCAATATGACTCTTAAGATGCATAAAAATGAGTCTATAAATGAAATGATTGTGCATTTTAATGATATTGTGAATGACTTAGCCTCTTTGGGCGAGCCACGGACTAACTCTCAAAAAGTAAAGAAATTTCTCAGGTCCCTCTCCTCCAAGTGACATACAAAACGAATCGTGATCGAAGAGAAGAACTTAAACAAGCTAGATTTTGATGATCTCATAGGATCATTGTTGACTTATGAGATTGGAGTCAAGGAAGATGATGAAACAAGTATTTTCAAAAAGAAGACCTTGGCATTGAAAGCAAAGATGGATGAAAGTGAAACAAGTGAAGAAGATGAAATGAGAAGAAGCTAGCCTTGTGCGCTAAGAAGCTTGACAAATATCTTAAATTTGCCAAGCAAAAGAAGAAATGTGGCTTTTCAAAAAGAAGATCATCAAGTAAAAATCAAGTGACGTATTTTGAATGCAAGAAGATTGGACATTATAAGAATGAGTGTCCAAATCTAGCCAAGAAAGAAAAGGAAGGAGAAAACTTGAAGAAGAAAAAGAAAGCTCTTCAAGCCACGTGGGATGGAAGTGAAAATGAAGAAAATGACCCAAACATCTCCTCAAGTGATGATGAAGAAGCTTACATTTGTCTAATGGCAAATAGCTATGAGGTATTGTCTAACTCATCCGAATCTAGTGATAGTGAATCTTTCGATATGCATGATGAGTTTAGAATTCTTATAAATAAATATAAATCTCTTAAAAAGAAGCATGGTGATTTGAAAATAGAATTTGAAAATCTAAAAAATAAACATGATACTAGAGTTTGTGAAAATTGTGATTTATTAGGTGATGAGAATTCTAGTTTATAATTTATGATTGAAGCTTTAAAAATGGAAAACAATACCTTGAAACTATCTTATGATAAACAAACATGTAGTATTAAAACTTTGAAAAATGAGAATATTAGTTTAAAAGGTTAGCTTGAAAAATTTACAAATGGTGGAAAAATATTAGATGCAATGCTATCAACACAAAGAAAACATTTTAACAAAAATGGACTTGATTTTAGTTCATTTGATACTAAGAAGGATAAAAGAATTCTATTTGTTAAAGCATCACAAAATTCTCATATGAAATCGCATATTACTTGTTTTCATTATGGTTATTAAGGACATTACTCTTATGAATGCAAAGTAAGAATGGGATTAAAAAGTTGTATGAAGAAAATTTGGGTCCCTAAAAGGACCATCACTAATCAAGTTTGGGTACCAAAAAGATGAGAATCTTAATGTCTTGTTTGTAGGGTGCTCAAGACACATGACGGGTGATCCATCAAACTTTATTACATTGGAAAAGAAAAATGAAGGAAGAATCACCTTTGAAGATAATAGCAAAGGTAGAGTAATTGTCATATGTAATGTTGATAAGAATGACAAGATATATTTAGAAGACGTGTGGTTAGTTGAAAATTTAAAACATAATTTAATTAGTATAAGTCAATTATGTGATAAGAACTATTTAGTGAATTTTGAAAAGGACAAATATTTGATTTTAAATGAAAGCAAAAAGATTTTACATGTGGGTTTTAGGTATAATAATATATATAAAATTGACTTTGAAAATTGGAAAAGTGAAAAATGTCTTAGTGTTATGCATGATGATATAAATTTTTGGCATAGAAGATTAGGACATGTAAACTTTAAGTTGTTGAACAAACTTTCATATCATGAGTTAGTTAAAGGTTTACCTAAAATTAAATTTGAGAAAAATAATATTTGTGGTTCATGTCTTAAAGGTAAACAAATCAAAAGCTCTTTCAAATTAAAGAATGTTATTAATACACATAGGTCCTTAGAACTTTTGCATCTTGACTTATTTGGACCTATTGATATTATAAGTTTAGATGAAAAGAAATATGTATTTGTAATTGTTGATGATTTCTCTCGTTTTACTTGGACTATTTTTCTTAAAAGTAAAGATGAAACTACAAATATATTTTCTAAATTTGCAAAAAGAGTACAAAATGAACTTGAGTTGAGAATTGCAAAAATTAGAAGTGATCATGGAGGTGAATTTGAAAACTACAAATTTGAATTGTTTTGTGAGGAAAATGGAATTACAGATAATTTCTCCACACCTAGAACACCTCAACAAAATGGAGTAGTGGAAAGAAAAAATAGAACTATTCAAAAAATGACTAGGACAATTTTAAATGAAAGTAATTTACCCAAGTATTTTTTGGCGGAAGCCGTAAACACATCAAGTTATGTTTTAAATAGAGTCACACTTAGTCCCCTTGAAAAGAAAACTTGCTTTGAAATCTTATATGGAAAAAGGTCAAATATTTCATATTTCAAGGTGTTTGATTGTAAATGTTGTATCTTGAATATTAAGGACAATTTTAAATGAAAGTAATTTACCCAAGTATTTTTTTACGGAAGCCGTAAACACATCATGTTATGTTTTAAATAGAGTCACACTTAGTCCCCTTGAAAAGAAAACTTGCTTTGAAATCTTATATGAAAAAAGGTCAAATATTTCATATTTCAAGGTGTTTGGTTGTAAATGTTATATCTTGAATATTAAGGACATATTAGGGAAATTTGATGCAAAATGCGATGATAGTGTATTTTTTGGATACTCTAAGACTAGTAAAGCATATAGAGTATATAATAAAAGAACATTAGTTGTTGAAGAATCTATCAATGTTAAATTCAATGAAACTAATGATTTTTTAATGAGCAAGCAAAAGTATGATGATGAGGAAGAAATAGTTGAAGTGGAACAACATCTTGAAGACATACAAATCTAAAATGAAGAATTGGAAGAAAATAGAACGGATAACTCAAATGTGGAACAAATGGAAGAACCATAAGTGGAGGACAATCAAATCATTTCAAGGAATTGGAAACATGCATCATCACATCCACTAGATCAAGTTATAGGTAATAAAAATGAAGGTATAAGGACTAGAAACTCTTTGAAAAATTTATGTACATTTTTAACTTTTCTTGCTCAATTTGAACATAGCAATATTGATGAGGTTTTGAGTGATTCAAATTGGATAAATGCTATGCACGAAGAATTAAATAATTTTGAAAGAAATCAAGTTTGGAAGCTAGTAGAAAGACCAAAAGATTATCCAATAATTGGTATAAAATGAGTGTTTAGAAATAATCTAGATAAAAATGATATCATAATAAGAAACAAGGCAAGACTTGTGGCAAAAGGCTATTCACAAGTAGAAGGAATTGATTTTGAAGAAACTTTTGCTCCCGTTGCTAGACTTGAGGCTATTAGAATGCTCTTAGCTTTTGCTTGTTTTAAAGGATTTAAACTTTTTCAAATGATGTAAAATCAGCGTTTTTAAATGGATTTATAAATGAGGAAGTCTATGTTGAGCAACCTTAAGAGTTTGAAAATTTAGATTTTTCTAATCATGTATTTAAACTTTCTAAAGCCTTTTATGTACTAAAACAAGCTACTAGAGCATGGTATGAAAGATTGAGCACTTTTTTGTTTGAAAATGGTTTTCAAAAAGGAAAAGTTGATACTACATTATTTTTTAAACATTTAGAAGATAATATTTTAATAGTTCATATTTATGTTGATGATATTGTTTATGGTGCTACTAACGAAAGCTTGTGCAAATGATTTGAATCTTTTATGCAAAAAGAATTTGAAATGAGTCTTGTAGGAGAGCTCATATTCTTTTTAAAATTGCAAGTCAAGCAAAACAAAGATGGAATATTTCTTAATCAAGAGAAATATACAAGGGAGTTGTTAAAGAGATTTGGAATGGATGAATTAAAATCAAGTTCAACTCCCATGAGCACTACAACAAAGTTAGATAAAGACGAGAAAGGTAAATATATTTATCAAAAGAAGTATAGAGGTATGATTGGTAGTTTACTT
Organism: Pontederia crassipes; assembly: GCA_030549335.1. NCBI lineage: Eukaryota > Viridiplantae > Streptophyta > Magnoliopsida > Commelinales > Pontederiaceae > Pontederia > Pontederia crassipes. The sequence goes on along the minus strand of CM060189.1, from coordinate 22,687,767 downwards.
TATTTGACGGCATCTAGGTCGGATATAATATTTAGTGTATACTTGTGTGCAAGATTTCAATCTACACCTAAGGAATCTCACTTAGTTGCTGTTAAAAGAATATTACGTTATTTGAAGCATACTTATGATCTAGGCATTTGGTATGATAGGAACTCATCTTTTGATTTACATGCATATACCGATGCAGATTTTGCCGGATGTAAAGTTGATAGGAAAAGCACTAGTGGGATGTGTTACTTTTTTGGTAGCTCTCTCATCTCTTGAGCTAGCAAAAAGTAAAACTCCATCGCACTCTCTACCGTTGAAGCCGAGTATATTGTAGCCGGTAGTTGTTGTGCACAAATATTATGGGTAAAACAACAACTTCTTGATTATGGTATAAGTTGTTCAAATGTACCCATGAAGTGCGATAACACAAGTGCAATAGAAATGACTAAAAATTCAATCCAACATGCTAGAACTAAACATATTAATTTGCGTTACTATTTCATTAGAGAACATGTGACACTCAAAGACATTGCCATTGAACATGTGTCTATCGAAATTCAACTTACGGATATATTCACGAAACTCTTAAGTGATGAAAGATTTTGTATGCTTAGACGTGAACTTGGAATGTTAGGAATCTAATTGCCTATCAATTCAACTCATAAGTGACTTGGTTATGCAAGTATCATTTGTGAAACGAATTGAACATCAAAATTGTGTTGCACAACACATATATTCAAATCGGTCGTTTGTTTTAGTAACGGTCGACCGTTACTGCGCTGATCGGATGACCGTTAAGTCAGTAAACGACCGATTCTGTTTCAATTCCAAAACGGTCGCCCGAAACTATTTCGGTCGACCGATAAAAATAAAATGTATTAAGTATAAATATCTACGAGATAATGGTTGCCGATATAATATCGGTCGACTATTTTCAATGCGATATAAAAACCAAATCGGAAAATTTTTTCCCCAAATTCGCGAATCGGTCGACCTTGAAACTTCTGCCGCCCGATTCGCCATCGACGATCTCCTCTGTTCCATCCCGTCGGCGATCTCTTTCGTCGTCGCCACCGCGGACACTGTCGCCGCTGTGCGCCGCCACCGTCGATCCATGTTGCCGCAGTCGTCGTCACCGTCGTCGGAGCTGTTGCAGTCGCCTCTGACTGACGCCGTTGTCGCCGCCGCAACAGTCGCCGCTGCCGCTATCGTTGACCGCAACTGCCGCCACCGCACAACGCCGGCGAAATCATTTAAGGAATGTTCTTAGGTCCTTCCGAATCGCATGTAAGTTAGAAAAACATTGACAAAGAATGTGATTCGCATCCGAAATTCATGACCTAATTTCGATTGTTTTTCGTTTGACAGGTGTTCGACATTGATATCGTGATCTCTCTCAGATTTTCTTCGATTCAAATCATTCCATCTTGTCCAATTTCATCCCATTGTATGTCCTTAGGTTATGTGATAGTTGGAATCTTAGATTCTGTGAGAAGTTGTAATCCAATGATCGTTCTAAACAAACGATATATTGTTGTATTCTGGACAAAAACGGTCGACCGTTTCTCATATCGGACGACCGTTTCTCCATTTCACAAACGATATATCGTGTGTTCTGGACAAAAAAAATGGTCGACCGTTTCTCATAAAGGCCGACCGTTTCTATCTTTCTGAGTCATTTCTTATCACTTATCATCTCTTACTCCCAAAATTTGATCTTGTCCAAATGCCACTACGGAAGAAGACGTGTGTTGGTCCTCGCAAGAGGAAGGAACTAGCATCATCTTCTCGTCCATCATCGGACTCTCCACCAACATCTCCTCGAGATTTCGACTCTTCTCTCTTTGTTAATGCTTCCGTTGCATCTTCTTTTGAAACCTTATATTTTACTAGGGAGGTAGCACATGGCATGCGAGTAGATTGGTCGTCCCTTAATATGCGCATGCTTCACGATCTCTTTAACTGGATAAGTTGGATTCCCCTCCTCAATGTCAAGGAACCAGTCTATCCTAAGTTGGTCAGGCTTTTTTATGCCAACTTATCTTTCTCAGAGTCCAAATCTACTGTGAAATCTCATGTACTAGGTCATACCATCAAACTCGCAGATTCCTTGATTTGTGAGATCTTTGATATCCCAAACCAAGGACTCTTGAACATCGTATCTCACAGGTGGCCTACTGATATCTCTATAAATGACGCTCTTGAAGTTGTCTTTCGTGATGAAGTGCATAGTTTTCCCATGAAAGGGCTTCTCAAAAAGTTGTCTCATCCACTTCTTGTTGCCCACCACATCATTAGTCATATCATCTTCCCTCGCTCTGGCCATTTTACTGATATGACTTTTCATGACCTACGCCTTCTTTATTGTCTTCTTCGACATGATTTTCCTCCGGTTAACTTTGGTGCGTATATGATTTATCATTTCATCTTCACCAAAGAAAGGATCGATTCCAGAAAATCCCATAATATGGTCCTTCACTTTGGCTCTTTTCTCACTCGCATCTTTCGTCATGAACGCATTTCTATTCCTGAGAGTGAGTTGTCCCTTTCTAAAAGACCGACCAATATCATTGGAAATGGCACATTGAAACGAAAGGGTCTTGTCTTTGTCAATGAAGAATGGGTCTTTTCCACTCAAGACCAAAATGATCAGGACTCGGATTCCAATAATGAGGCCGACACTGAGGCTCCCACGCCGGCTCCTTCGCAGGCTCCCGAACCTTCTTCACGTACGCCGATGAGAGTTTTGGACTCAGTACCGACACGTAGTGACCGGGATGAAATGGTGGCGCGCATCGACCGCATAGAGCTTGATCAGCGCCACCAACAGGAGTGTAGCGTTTTTCTGATCTCAGGGATTCGACACTTCTCCCTATGAGAAGGTTGCGCCCCCACCCGATGACGCTCCGGATGTTTAGTTTCTCATTATGTTAGTGACAGATGTCTAGTTTATCTTTATGTTATCTTTTTTATGTTGTCAAAAGGGGGAGAAGGGATATGTGAAATATGTGACGATGTATGACTTATTGTTATGCTTATGAGATGTGTTCACTACTCGTGTTTATGATGTGGATTATATTAAAAATTGTGAGTTATGATTTATTTTCACTATATATATGACATAACATTCATGATATTTACAAAAAAAAGTTATGCTTTGATTAAGGGGGAGTAAATAATATATGTTTAAAAGCAAGCATGAATTTAGGGGGAGGAATTTATAATTTTTGATATTTTGATTACCTCCTCGTCACTTTGTTTGCCATCATAAAAATGGAGAGATTGTTGGTCTCAAGACCATATTTCATGTATTTTAATGATAGCAAACAAAGAAGATGATGTACTAATTATGTTTAAAGTGATAGTGTGAACATGTTTAATATTTTTCGAAAAAAAATAGCCGAAGTTTTTATCTGCACTAAAAATGGGCGACCGTTATGACAGATAATGGACGATCAAAATTAATGATGGAACGTTCGTTAATCACAGAATGGAACAACCACAGTAAAATGAACGATCGATTTATAACCGGTCGACCGTTATGAAGAGAATGGATGACCGAAATAGAAGACTGGATCATCCGCTAATCACAGAAAGAATCAACATATAAAAACAGGCGATCGATCTTATAGCGGTCGATCGATATGAAGAGAATGGACGACCGAAATAGAAGTCTAGATCATCCGCTAATCACAGAATGGAATGAACTTCAGAATCGAGCGACCGATTCACTATCGGGCGACCGTTATAAAAGCATGAACGGCTATAATTCTTCTACGGCCTACTATCAAAGGTAAACTGCACAGAAAAAATAAAATAACGGATATAATTTTTTAAACGGACGACCGATTTGGTAATGGACGACCGCTGAAGAATCAACAGACAGAATAACGACTAGTTACTGTGCAAAACGGACGATCGATACCAAAACGGTCGACCGCTTTAGGGCTGACAGCAAAAGCTTTTTTGATTATTTTACAACGGCCAATTTTCAAGAGAAGCCTATAAAAGGGATCCAAAAGATTGAAGGAAGATCATCCAAGCAAGGCAAATCATTCTTGAGCTCCCTTCAAATTCGAAGCATTTTTCTTGAGCCAAAGTTGCAAATCATCCCTTCCCTCTTCTAGTTTCTTAGTGAGAATACTATTTGTAAGAAGAAGAGTCTTTGAGAGAATTCTTGTTTAGATAGTTTTTTAGAGCTCCTTGTAAGAAGAGATGTGTCTTACCTCTTGAGCAAAGAAGAAGGCATTGTGGTGTAGAAAGGGTTATTCTCTCCCTATAAGAAAAGAGAAGGTAGTGAATCTCCGACGGTCTCAAGGTTGAGGAGTCGGCGCGGGGACGTAGGCCAAGGAGTTGGGCCGAATCTCGTCAACATATCGTGTCTTTCTCTTCTCTTACTTATCTTGCTTCTCTTGTGCTTTTATTACCTATCCTTTACTTTCTTGTGATCGTATTCGCTTTGAATTTACCTCAACGTCTTTTTCGATTCTAAATTTTTATACACCAATTCACCCATCCACCCTCTTGGTGCTTTTGATCCTACACTTTTTACGATGACAATTTTTTTGAGACTTTCGAAAAATGAATTTTGATTTAGTTTTGTGTGTTTGGTACGTGTTTTCAAAATAGTTTTGAGTATGCAAGAAAGTGAAGAATTTACGTGAGCAAACTAAATTTTTATTTGGAAATTTTCCCCCAAATTTTGCCTATCTTCTCGTCAATAGAAAAATATTTAAGTTATTTTCTTGAATCATCCCTAAACTATCACGATTTTTTCAATTTGATCTTTCCGTTCAATTCCATCACCTTCTCAGTTATCTTTAATTTTTTGCATTTGTGAAAAGTTCATTATACCCCGGCCTTAAACGTGAAGCACACTCTTGGCCCGACCCTTGAGATATGTGTCATCCTCCGCCTCCTCGGAGATGGCGACCACCCTGTCCACGGCGGCGAGATAGCGCGCGGTGACATCAGGAGATTCCCAGATGAGGGAATCCGAATTGGAAGGCTCCCAGTGAAGGATGACCCTTTCGGCCTCCCCGAAATGAATCTCCGCCTCCGAAAGCCCGACATCATCGGCGGCTCCGCCTGGGACACCTTCGTCGCCATCGAAGGAGTCGCCATTTTTCGCAGCAACGCTACCGTCGGGCGGGGTTGTGAAGAGGTCGGGGAAAGAGGAGAAGCGCTGGTCGAAGGCGGAGAGGATGTTCATCATGTCGTTGGCGGCGTTGGGTGTGGTGGTGGCGAGGGTGCGGACGATGTGCCACGTGGCGGTGATGACGTTGGCGGAGCTATCGGACTTCGTCGCGGCCGTCATTCACCGGAGGAGAGCCGGAGCTTGGGTTTAGTTTTATGGCTTCAAAGGAATCGGGAAGCCGGGGAGAGAAACGGAAGGCGGAGTCGCCGCGGAGAGAGAAACCAAACGAGTTTGCGTCGAAAGTTTACAACAGCCGCTTGAGGGGAATCAAGTCATGGCCAGCGAGAAGGTTATCAAGGCGTGTCACGGCCAATGTCCGCATTGCTTCGTGTCCGCTTGCGGGGAGTCAAGTCACGTCGACACGGGGGGGGGGGGGGGGGGTCGACCCCCCCTTAGCATGAGCGATAGGGCTGAGCAAACCCGGGACCGGGTCCGGGTCTCAGCGGACTCGATCCCGACCCAAATTATGTCGGATCAAAATTTTTTTGACCCGGTACCGGACCCGAACCCGGCCGGATCCGGTTCCGAGTCAGCCCAAAAATCCGAGAAAGTCACCGGGTTTGCAGTCGGGAATGGATCGGCTCACATGCCCGGCACCCGAATCAGTGGTCAGTGGCCAAATTCGGCGCTTGACGGTCGGATCGTCGCCAGTGGGCAGGCGGCCGGATCGGGTGCCTCGCGGCCGATCCGATCACCTGGCGGCAGATCAGACTGTCAGGCGCCCGGAGCGATCGTCAGACGCCCGAATCCGGCCGCCTGGCCGATCCGGCGGCCTGGCGACGAATCCGGCCGCCTGGCCGATCCGGCGGCCTGGCGACGAATCCGGCTGCCAGGCGGTCGGATCTGGCCGCAAGTGCCAGGCGTCCGGATCTGACCGCAAGCGATGGATCTGGCCGCCAGGCGGCCGGATCCGACGCCAACGGCCAAATCCGACCGCTCTGGCAGCTGGAGGAGAGAGAGTGGGAGGGTTGCCGGAGGAGAGAGGTTCGCTGCCGCCGTGAGAGAGAGGAAGAGGGTGTCGAGCGAGGCGTGAGAGGGATGGGAGAGAGAAAGCCCATGTGAGAAATGAACGAATTAAATGTCCGACGAGTTTATATAGTGAACCGAATTAAATCGGGTCGGGTCCGGGCCGAGTATCTTCAGTGCAGACCCGGTCCTGACCCGAACCCGCCGAAATTTTTATCCATTGAACTCGGGTCCGGATTGGATTTTGTCCGAGCTAGATTTTTTACTCGATTTTTCGGATCGGTGCGGTCCGGGTCGACCGAGCTCAGCCCTAGTGAGCGAGCTCGCCGAGGTTACTCTGGCCACAGAGGGGGAGGGGGGCATCGTCGATGATTGGGGGCGTCGCCCTCCTCCTGTCTTTTTCTTTTTTTAATTATTTTTATATCTATTATTATATATTATTTTATGTAAAAAAAGTCTAACACTTAAGACATGAGTATAATGGACTTTTCATAAATACAAAAAATAAAAAATAGTCGAGTAAGTGACGAAATTGGACGGAATGATTAAAGTAAAAAAATCGTGATAGTTTAGGAATCCAGAAAATGAAGTTCGTATTTTGATATCAGATCTGAAAAATTATGATAATTTAGGAGTGATATGAGAAAATAACCTAAAATATTTTTAAAACTGAACCATCTATTTCATGTTACGCAACGGTAGAAAGCCAAGAAACTATTTTTGTAAAAAAAAAATCGTCAAAACAGACGTATCAGTTCTCTCTTAACTCGAAATTCAAACCCATCCACTTGAACCAACCGGCCGAAATTTGAGCATTCTATTAATATTTGAACTATTTCCAACGATATACTTTGCAAAATTAGTGGAGCTACTAACACTCTCAAGGAATTGAAGTCATTAATTTCCTGAGGAACATCTCTTTGCAAAATTATTTTTTGCATCATTTCCCATTCATGGAACTGAATTGCTTACTTTGATTTCATTATCATTTTATGGTTTGCAATCAGCGAATGACTAGCCAATAGCCATCCAAACGAAAAAATTACAACAAATGCTCTCCAATTTTGACGTTTACTCATTGATATCCTCCAATTTCACTTTGTAATACGAATGTCCTCCATCTTTGAACTTGCTGCACGGAATGCCCTCCCGACAAAAAATATCCGATTTTTTTATCGATCTGCGTGGCGATGCTCTCTCTCCGCCACACAGAGAAGTATTCGGCATGACACCGCCACATGATAATAAAATATTAAAAAACATATTTCCTCTCTCTCTCCGGCGTCCTCGTCGGAGGGAGAAGAGGAGGGGGGCAAAGCCCCCAAGGGAGGGAGGAGGGGATATTCCCGGTCGAGAGGAAATTTCGTGCAACAAATTCAAAGATGGATGATATTCATGTTACAAAATGAAGTTGGAGATTATCGCTGAGCAAACGTCGTTGGAGGGCATTTGACATAACTTTCCCCATCCAAACTAATAAGCCTTCTATTTTAGTTAATATGAATTAACATACCAATTCGACCTCTTTATTTCGTCAGTGGCATACAAAGAACAACAACTAATTCGTGAGGAATCAAATGAAATTGAGATGATCTTTACCATCCATGTCATACTTTTTTCTCTGATTCTTTTCGCTTGTTTTAGCCGTCGGCCGCTGTGCAGGTCAACAAGGATGCCAGCTCTGACAACCATCATTCTTAACTTAAGCTATAAACTGCTCAGAAATTTAGAGACAAATTTTAATGGCACCTCCAACATGCTGCCACTTCAGTTCATGTAGATCACTATTGCAACTCCTTGCAGTTTCAGACAGCAGCCATCTCATTTTCTGAACGAGCTTCACTCTAATGCAGACAACAAACAAACAATGAGGACAAAACCTCAGAATGCACAAGTATAGAAGACTTCTACTGTAGTGGTCTATAACTACTTGCATCTGTCCGAGAAATGAAGATGGACCGATTTGCCAAAGCAACATCCACACCATCCAATGGAGGAAAGAAGAAGAAGAAGGAGGAGGAGGAGGGTAGGTGAAATTTAACGAAGCCACAATGCTTTACGATTATACAGAAATCAGAAATGAAACATTTCGTTCTGAACTCGAATTTTTTTAATCTCTCTATAACAGTTTTACACATGAACTTGTGATTTTGCAGTACAGCGCGATACTTCCCTCGCCACTACGCAATCGAACGTGACATGATGAAATTAAAATGGCTCTCCGACTCATTTAAATACAAGGCAAAATACAGACAATTCATTCACAGAAGAGGGCACTTGAAAGACAATTTTAGGGTCACATGGGACAGCATTAGATAAAACTGCTACAACGAGGGAAGACCAACCCTCAACTCAACTGGGTACTGACTCCTCTCCCATTTAACACTTTGAAAATTTTCATTTATATTTAGGATGTGCTTGGATTGGTTCTTTTTTCTTTTGTATGAACAGAAAGTTTAGTGATGGAGTGTTCATTTCTCTTTTAATGGACACCTAACCACAGGAGCATCGCTTTACCTGCCTCGCCCATTAACTTTGGCCGTTGAATGCTGCATGCGTAATCAGGTCTATCACTAGAGGAAGATTTAGTAAATGATAGGCCAACCAACGCATGGCAGAAAAGAAAAAATAAAGAACTTGAATGGTATTACATCAAAGTTATACAACATGTCAGTGGAAACCATTCGTCCCCACAACTCTCCAATCCATCTTGGATGCCAATAATGTTGTGCTCGTATGAAAAATATAAAGACGGTATCCAGTTTTAAGAAAGACTGGATTTGGATATTATGTTTGGTTTACCAAGTTTTAAGATATGATATATAGGGATGAAAGTAATTCGGATGGAATGATTTTTTTTTTTTTGAAAAAAAAATTGATCTTTAAATTTTGGATGTTTTTTAAAACATAAAAATCTTCCTAACTTTTTTTTAAAATTTCTAAGTGCAATGAATTGGATTCATTGGAGTTGCGCATTGCATTAATACAAATATGACATTCTACGTCATCATTATTCATCTTCAATCATTAAATTACTTATGAGCACTTCAACTTTTCAATTATATATTTGTTAATCATAACTAAAAGCTTATGGTTAACTATTTATTTTCTTTTTTATAGTTGCTAAATCATGTATAATTTAAAAATAATTTATAATCAAAGTCCTTTAATTTTGGATCTTATACATTATATTTTAATATTTTTTCTGGATATCCTTAACAACCCGACTACTCAGAGTTGGGATGGAAGAGTGACGTAAGAATTGGAATTGAGCTACTAATGACATAATCATGCTAATCAGTTATTCCAATAAAAATTGATTCTACTTTTAGTACCTTAACCTATTTTCATTTCCTGTGTTAAGTGGCTACCTCGTGAAGTAGAAACAAAACATGCGGGAGCAAAATTTATTCTTGTTACCAATGAGAACACAATATTCTTACGTTTTAAATTTTTTATTTGCCCACAAAGAACGAAAGAAAAAATATTCGAATATGATGTTTGGATATTTTAGCTTGAATATCATTTTTTTTGTTATTAGAAACATGACCATGTCGAAATAAAGAATGATATTCATATTCTTTAGCACCATGCAAATCGATCGTCGATATCGTTTTTCAAATATCGGTGGTTGGCCGTTACTAAAAAGAAAATCTTATACAAGTCGCGATTCTAAAAATCAAACTCCAAACCGACAGATTTGAAGCACGATCTTATTAGCAAAATGACTTATAAGTCATTCAAAATCCATATAGGCTCAAAGTCAAGCATGAAAAACAAAGAAACCTCGCATAACATACTTTTTTTTGTTTGCGGGTGCCGACCCTTTAATCCACTCAGCGTATTATCCATGTATTCATCTAGCTTAATTAATTTAATAAGAACGTCCCATATCGCATAACTAATAATTATAAATGAGACTTTTAATAATTTTTTTTACATTTATAAGAACTCCATGAAACTTTAATCATTCCGCTGAACTCTTGTTAATTCTCTCATATATTTTTAATTAATAGATTTTATTCCATCAACAATTTCACCGAGTTGACACTATATTTTCTGCTGCTGGCTCTATATTTTTTCCTTTGAACATTTGCGCTTTTTTTGGTTAAATTTGCTCATTAATTGGTCAAGCTAAATTAAAGTAACCTACATTCTTCCATAAGCTCTCTCTCTCTCTCTCTCTCTCTCTCTCTCTCTCTCTCTCTCTCTCTCTCTCTCTCTCTCTCTCTCTCTCTCTCTCTCTCTCTCTCTTCCTAACACATACTCTTTAATTCTTCACGTTTAATGGTAACAATTATTTCGGCATTACAAAGGAGGTCTACATGGTCTACACTTTATAAAGAAATAATTTAAAAAAAAAGCTAGACAGATAAAATAGCAATTAAATATCAATTATACAATATTATAATGTAGGCAGTAACAGTTGCATTTTTAATAAATTTATCATGATATAATAAATCAAATAAAGAAAAAATTAAGTGAACTCATAAATCCTTCAACTAAATTTGATACGTTGCATCACCGAAAAAGACTTTTTGATACGTCACAGCTACCAAAATTAAATTAATAAATTTCTAACCGACGAAAAACATAAATAAATAAATAAAAATTGATCACGTTACTACAACGAAACGGCGTCATCAACGAGGAAATAAAACGCCTCGCTGGGCGAACTGTGAGCTGATCCTTGCCTTCTCCTTGCCGTATGATCGCCGCCACCCGCGGCCGGCGACGATGCCGAACCATCGGAAGAAGCCGCCGCATCCTTCCGCCAGCGCAGCATCGTCGGCTGCCTCCGGCTTCTCGCGGCTTGTCTCCGGCCTCCGGCACGAAGCGGGTGGCTCGTCGCTCGTCGTCCAGACTGGCTTTCCGACCTCCCTCGCCGACCTCGTCGTCAAGAACCGCGACCGTCTTAAGAAGCCGTCCCGCCGGAAGAAGAGCTCCTCGGACCTCGACTCTTCAACCGTTGATGTCTCTGCCCCCTCGCTGACGTCGGACTCCGGTCCTTCTCGACCCTCTCGAGAAGATCGCCGCTGCCGACGTCTTCATCCCGTAGTTACGGAGACTAGTGCTCCCCGAGGAGCTGAACGATCCCATCGTCTTGCGCCGGCCGCTGCTGCGCCAACTAAGAAGACAGATTTTGGATTCCTGTTGGGCCTTTTTCTGGTGAACTTGTTCGTTTTGGCGGTCCCGACGACGGGCAGGAGGAAGCTTGCCGCGGGGATCACGCTTTCGGCCTTAGGTTTGTGGGTTCTTGAGACCATTGGGGTTCGTGTGTTTGGATTCTTGCAGTCGAGCGATAAAGCAACGAGGAGCTTGGAATTGACTTCTGGCGGCATGCGTTTGGAGAGGAGGGTGTTGGTTTCTCAGATCAGTGAAATATGGAACGAGAGATTGGTTTCCCCCATAAGAGAAGTAGGGAATGAGAACGGGAGACTTTCCTGTTCAATTGTAGCATCGGAACGAAGCAAGAGTTCTTCTGATTTAACTGAGGCATCAGAACGAAGCATGACCTCTCCTAATTTAATAGGAACATCTGAGATGAGCAAGAGCTGCCCTGATTTATTAATGAGATCAAATCAGAGAGTTGTGGACTCAATTGATTTGAATGGAAAAATTATAGTGTCACCGAAAAGGAGGGATTTTGGAGCTCTTGCTAAGGTCTGTGTATCACGGGCTGTTGGCTCTTCGAATAATTCAAAGGCCAAAAAGCTTTTTGGGAAGTTTTTCCACAAGAAGTTCCGAAGGAAAACAAATGGCAACGATGCGAATGCAGTTGCACTTGATTTGAGCTCTAGAGAAATCTTCAATTCCATCACAGAACATGAAGAGGAAACAATGGAGGATGACGAAATCACAGAAAATAATGTTGAGGATGTTATCAGCTTCATCGTTTCTGACTGTGTTAATAATTGTGATGTCGAGAATATGGATGTTATCAGCTTTATTGCCTCTGATAGTATTAGTACTTGTAATGTAAAGAATATGGATGTGGTTCAACAGAGAGTGCCGGGAGCTAAGTATATGAGTTCTCAGAATCTGGCCTGTTTTGCCTTCATCCTTGTAGGTCTTTTGGAAGGGAAGACTCTGGCTCTTTTTCTGACTGTGTTTTGTTTTCTCTTTAGAAAATCAACAGAGTCCTTGTGGAAGAAGAAGATGGGTTCAGTTGTTGATAAATTATACAATACTTGGTAGAAAGTTTTTGTATCTCTCTAGTGTTGAGGTCTTACTTGTTTCTCACACAACTTCGGATGTGAGTTAAACATTGTCTTGCCAGTTTGAGCAAATGAGTTTGTACATGCTATCATCCATAACAGGTGAAATAAAACATGCAATCTTTCATCAATTCTCCTTGTTTGAAATTATCGAGTTAAGAAACTTTGTTTCATTTCTCCCTATGCAGCTATGGTAAAAGAAAGGAATATGGGATCCTTATTTCGGTGTTGAACACTAGAATCTGCTGTTAAATTTTGGCACAATATCCTAACCATGTCTGTCATAAGTTAAGCATATGACTGTTGACCAACCTTCATCTCTTGGGCACTTTGAACCATTTGTGAACTTATTTCCTTGTAGCATTATGAACCATTTGTGAACTTATTTCATTGTAGCATTATGGACTCTATCTGTCTGCTTGACTCCTACTTTTTTATTCAGTTGAATATCTGAGTCATGCGTTATTTATGAATTTGGTTTAGTAAGGGTCTTTTTCCTTTCCGACTTAGAATCTGATCTTCTGAAGTAGGTATAATTATCATAAACAGTGTCTTTGTAGTTGATCTTTTCTATAATACTTTTTTTATTAATTTGTCCATACTCTATATAGTCAATCTCCCGATGACTTCTGTCAAAAAAAAAAAGACCTCTAGTTAATACTTGATGGATTTTTGTTTAGACCAAGCTATGTATGACAAGAAGGATCTCGATCCAATCTGTATGGCTTGATCATTTCCCTTTGCAAGGTGTTTCTGTCATGTTCATCTTTTAGAAGGATATATTTTGATATCTTCTGTCAAACTGCTTCTAGCAAACTTATAGCTCATCGTAGAAGCCACAACTATGTTTTTTGTATCGATCATAATTGCTGAAAATATCTGTCTGAAGTTCTGTTTCATTTTGTAACATTTAGCTTGTTGTTAGGTGCATGTGTTTTATGACTGCAATAGGAATTAGATCTCGAGCTATTTCAAATTGAAAATCCTCAATCATTTTGGTACATTGTGGTGTCAGTTCTGAAGTGGACATGTCTTTTCATATATTTTATGTATACAGCTCTTTTTAAATTTGGTGTGATTCTAATTATTATGTAGGTCGAATATGTCTTCCGACAAAGTATTACGAAAAATATGTTTAAAATGATTGGAACAAATATTTATGAATTTGAAATATGCATGTTTTATGTTATGAATTCGTGTTATATCTTACAATCCTTTTTTTATTTGAATTAATAATTAATATGATTCATCTTTTGATATGAAATTCTCCATTGACTCGAAAGAAACATCTCTGAATTTAGTACCAGTTCATAGTACCAGCCACATTGTGTTGCCTGCTTTTGAGATGCGGTCTTCAGTTCCAAAATTCTCTCTCTACTAATCCTCATCCAACTGGAACTGAAACGGCTTTTGATTCGAGTATATATGTCACGTTCTCCACCGACGAGAGATTCCTTTTCCAGAAATTCTACACACAGGATCATTTTTGGACACAAGATCTCGTATGATGATTAGGCGAAGGGGCATCAATCGAGTCTGTTTTTAATAGCAGCGGAACTTGATCATTTATAATAATGATGATCTTACAAGATAATGCTTTAGTACTCCATAATATTATTTGATTTGATGTTGAGCGATCCAAAGTTTTAATTTGAATGGCACTAGTGCCAAAAGGATTTGTGTTTCGTGTCACGAGAAAATGCCTCGAGACACGCACACTGGGTGATGCTTCTTGCCGCTGCTGCTTGTAATACCTCAAACTTTTGCCTCAACATAAATGGACGAATCCAAGTAAGTGAATCTTCTTGATCTTTATCTCCTGGTTTCAGATGCAACTCTGTCGCTTAGTAAATTCTTCTTCACTAGGAGTACTCATCATGCCGAACTCTTCTCAGTTGCGTGCAACTTAAGCGGTCGTGTTTGATCTTTATCTCCTGGTTTCAGATGTAACTCTGTCACTGTTCAGCATTTATGGCTTATCAATTATGCTCGTCCCACTGCAGCCAAATGTGCTTCTGGATTCTCTCATTTTTTGGTATTGCCATCAAGATACGACTCAGCTTATGGTAGAAGACGTTGATTTTGTTCGTTCCCATCCCTTCAGAATCCAGATGAACTACTGCTTTGTCAAAAAGACTTGTTGGAAAGCACAGACGACTGCAACTTGAACATATCACCAAATTGGGATAATAAATGAAAACCCAGTATTCGAACGCATGTACTGGTTGGATCGATACCCAACGTGATGATCTGGATCATAGTTCATTTTGAACTTTAGTGTAGTTGAAATGATCGAGTCGATTGATTTTGCTATTTTTAAGGGAAATGTTATCTAACGTTAATATAGGTTAAATTTTATTCATAGATGAGAGGATTTTTTTTATAGTCAATCATCGATATTTGAAAAGCGGTGCTGAATGTCCAACTCACACGACGTTACTGAACGCACTGATCACAAATTAAAAAGCCGGCATTCTATCGATTTCAACTAATTCGGTAAGATCGTTTCATATCGCATGTCTGACAGTGGCAAGTTAGATTTTTAATAAAAAAAATTACATTTACATAGACTCAAATTCAAAACATTTGTGACGCTGCTTAATTATACAATAAAAATTATTTGACATTAGCTGTACGATTTTTAAGTACATTTTTCGCACATTTCACTATTAGCTTGCAACAAATAATTTTATCGAAACTTTCTTAGAATTCATATACTTAGGATAAAATATGAAATTTCATAATACAATTCGGACAAACTGGCAAATAGAAGGTTTAGTTTTTAAAAAAATGGTTAATAAGTATTAGCGAAGATGTAAACATCATGCATGAAGCTAAGAAATATAAAAACTACTACTAGGAATCGATCGCGTGGGAAGAAGACTAGTTGAATTATCGAGGATGGTTGTTACTTGTACCATTGGGGCCTTAGAAATATAGGTTCAATAAAACAAAAAACGATCGCGATGGGACTCGAACCCACAATCTCCCGCTCCGGAGGCGAGCGCCTTATCCATTAGGCCACGCGATCAGGTTGTGAGTTCTCAGGTTTTCTTTATTCAATTATTAGGTCATTGGACAAGTTTGTCCTATACCCAACTGAACTGACACGACATTCATGTAATTAAAAATATAAAATGGAAATGATCGGCAGAATGATAACTTGAAGATTGAAACAATAGAAGTTCATAACTCTGTGGAGATTATTTTCAGTATTCTATCAGAAACAAACTTCTCATGAGCAACCTCGAGGAAATGGAATACAGGTTCAACAAGATCAACCTAGAAAAAAAATTTAGATGCAACGAGAATCAGAATAAAAAACATTACAATGTGAACAGCATTGCTATTTGCATGTGTCTCCTAAAATATTAAGAACAACATGCTAATTTAGCTTCGTCCATTTTCCTCTACTTCTTCTCTTTTATTACTTTTCGTAATTTTTCTTTTTTTTTTCACATCTTCCTTTTTTCGTTTCTTTCTCGATAACGAGGCGCATAATCCAAAAAAAAAATATTATTCACCGAAATTTAAAAAAAAAGTTCATGTGTACTGTTTTAATACGAGACGCCGTGTAGTATATTCGTATTGGGCCGTACTTAGCGTATTATTTATATTCAAGCATGAGTTATATAAACAGTACCCATAATCAAAATGCATTCTTTAAATCTCATCGATCCTTACTTTATCATCTTAATCCATCTCCCCATCATTAAATTACCAAACAAATCCTAAAAGTTTCAGATCGAGATTACTCATAAAATCATATGATTTAAGCGTTAGAATTGAGTGCTTAACTTACAAAGTTAAATTTTCAAATAAATCATCACTGCACAAGCATTCTCAGGAAGCAGAAAGGAAAAACGAGATTTGGCATTCACTCATGAACGAGACTTGAAACATTTCTGATAAAAAAATATATCATTCAGAGAAGAAACCGTAAATGCCTCTAGAAGCAATTAACTTGGCATGTTCTGTTGCTTGTAGACACAAAAATGCTTTTTGACAGAGGAAAGCAAAATCTGTAGCTGATAGGGATGAGGAAATCTTGAAGTTAGCCGAACATAGTCTCGTAACCATGTAGTATTGCAGTGTACCAATACATTAAACTACCACGGGATTTCTTGTCCATCCCAAGCAAAGAACTTCCCATTATCACTTCTCTTAGCATTGTCAATAACCTTCAGCAACTTTTGAACAGAAAATTCCTTTGTGAACAGTTTACCCTCAGGGACGTTTCTCTGGAACGGACGTGAAAGGTCAGTGTCCACGGTCCCAGGATGCAACAGGATGGATATGATTGGGTCTTTCTTGCGAGCAAACTCCACCGAAATGGTCTTATTCACTGCAAACGTACAACCAAAGATTAAAACAAACAGAATACAAATTTTTAATTTCGCTGCATTTATGATGCCTCAAAAGCTTGTAGAAGAAGACTGTGGACGCAACAAAAGCAGGAGAAATATATGCAACATTATGTTAGGACTTATTTGTCGGTTTTCATAATTGTTTCATAGGCATCATACTAATCGTTCTTTTTCTTTCTTTCATGTTAACGGAATGTGCTAGAGGATCTTCCATGGAACAGACTTAGTTAACTTCATCTTTGTATTTAAAACACAAGCATAAAACTTCCAACCACAAAAACAAGCAGCAATAAATCAACAATGTGATCTGAAAAGCAACTGCTCATAACCCAAGATGATCACTCTGTCATGATCTGATGCATCCAACTGAAAGTGCATTGAGAGTTAAGGAATTCGATAATATCACATACATTGATTCAGTGCTGATTTGGAAGCTCGATAAGAATGCCATCCTCCCAAACCATTATCGCCAATGGAACCCACTCTGGCACTCAAGCTTGCAGCTACAGAATGTCTTCCTTCTGCTGCAGACCCACCTCCGGCCCTTAAAAGTGGCCACATATGCTGAAACATATCAACTTTGAATCAGAAGATAGGAATCAGGTATGTGATAGAATAGTACACACTTTGAATTTATCAAGCAAGTGGATAACAGACTCCGTAAACCCACCAAATAAATAGATCAGATAGAATTGATATCAGGAGTTTACATACCTTTATCACTAAAATTGGCCCAACTGCATTAACTTCATATGCAAGAAGCAAAGAACTTTTTTGTACTTTGCTCAATGTTGTTTCTGCACTAAGATTTTGTTAGATATGGGAACTTTTATCAATTGATGTTGAATTTGACATGCTCAAAGTTATGAAGTCAACACATATCAAACAAGCAGTGATTCAAAATTAAGAAAGGAAAACAATATATATGCATCACAGTACAACAAACAATTGATAGGTGTTTTCCAAAAAAAAAAAAAGAAGCTAATAATGGAAAGAGCATTCGAAAGTGAAGTATATCATTAGACTACTAAATCTAGGTACATACCTGGTTGAAGTACATTAGGTATGGAGAGGATACCAGAAGCATTAACCAGGAGATTAAGCGCACCATGACTTTCTTTTATAGACAATGCAGCTTCCTGTCATTAAACATATTTATTGTACATAAACAAACGGAACATCGTCATTATTTTCAGTTCGAATGCAAGAGGAAATCAAAACATATCATATGTAGAAAAACACTGGAGTACCTCAATGGTGGTTTCATTTGTTAGATCAAGCGGCAATACGCTAAGCCTCTTTGGAAAATTTTCTTTTAGTTCAACTAGTCCTGTTGCTGCCTCAGGATTCCTACAAGTGGCAATAACATGTTCTTTGTCATTCCTCTCCAACAATTGTTTGACCTAACCATGTGAAACAAAGAAATATATATTATGGACAAATATGTTCTTGGGTCCTACTTTTAACTGAAAGATACCAAAAGATTGATCTGCCTCAAGTTTCAATCATAGTTTCATTTGATTTACAAACTTAAAACATGATATCACAGTTTTTAACAGATGTACCATGACCCAAGAAAATTTCAAAAGTTTCATATGGCACATTTGAGCCATATTTATAGATCCGAAGGTTTCTGTTTGATCCAGAATTTCGTAATAACAAAAGATAATAAATATGCTACATAAACCTTATATATAGGTTATGCTTAATGGAATAAGATAAGAAAAGCGCTCATGTACTATGTATATCATTCCTGCAAAAAAAAAAACCTTGTATTACATAAAAAATACAGTTTTAGCAATATCTACTGTTTATCTGGTCCAAAAGGCGATATGATCCTTACATCCCCATGATATTAACTGTTTCCTTGTTTTTTGTGATTTTTCTTGAAATGACAGATCAAGAAGTCCAATTAAGTCCTAATTCAATCCTTCAATAAATCCCCATTGACACAACCAGCAGATAACAAATTCTGTATATTTGTGATCATTCTTATGATGTTCTTATTGTCCAGTTATCCTTGCAATCTTTACTAGACTAATTCATAGAAGTAAATAATCAATCTGGGCCACTTAGAGGATGCTTATGGACCTCAGTGCTCAGGGGTAGTACAAAAATGCTTCTAAGAACAAAAATGCTTATGAATTAATGCTTTCTTTGTTATAGGGGAACTTTTCACTAAATTGGCTTTACTTAAGAAGATTTGGCCTTAAAGGAACTGCTAGAAATGACCGAAATAAGCTGTCCGATCAGTTATCTCACCAAGATACAGATTTTAGTGTCCAATGGCAATATCCTTTCTACATACAGCAAGTAGCCAACCATCAAACAGAACTATTGGCATTTGGTGCAGATAAAATTTCTTGCCAAGTCCAGTTGTGAGATGACTTCATTCATCAAATATGAAATTTGGGGCATTATGTCTCATGTAAATAAACCAATATCCACATCAACCAGTGGTCCAGTGCACATTATGGAGCACCTTGCCCCATAACCATTTGCAGACGATCCATGTCGAAACGGTATCAGGTCCACGACTATCAAGGAAAAATAACTGAGAAATGCAAAGGTTTTAATTTCCACCAAAGAAAGAAGAATGCATATTCATAGTAGAACAGTGACCTGAATCGTCGCTACAGGGCATTCAAAATTTGAGATGATAACAAAATGCTAGAAAGAACAACATAAATCCGCCGCAAATCTAGTTAAATTGTAGAAGCAGGTCTCACAAATTCGAGTCCAATCCCTCTGGAAGCGCCTTGCACCATGGAAACACCTGCGGCCGCGGGTGCTGAGCAGCTGCAGAAGAATGCTCTTCCCGTCAGCGCCGATCTCACCCTCATGATCGTGGGCGTTTGCAGCGACACTGCCACCAGCTTCAACATGATCAGGAGCTGCAAGTGCAGGAAAGCGAAGGATTGGATTT
The DNA here is from genome assembly GCA_030549335.1 of Pontederia crassipes. Lineage (NCBI taxonomy): Eukaryota > Viridiplantae > Streptophyta > Magnoliopsida > Commelinales > Pontederiaceae > Pontederia > Pontederia crassipes. Next base: position 22,668,105 of record CM060189.1, on the reverse strand, counting down.
GGATTGATCTCTTTCTTTTTTATCGATTCTGTTTTCGTTTTTTTTTCCTTTTTTCGCCTGAAACTTTTGGAGAATCCATCATGCATCAGCATGACGTGGGCCGACTTAGGCCGCCAAAATCCTATGGCCACCAGACGACGCTCCTGTGAGGCGGCCAAACAAATACATAGCTAATTATTCTGTTTTCTTTCCTTATGATATTCATAAGAAATATGATACATACCTTTTGAAAATTAAAAAAAAAGTGAAATGTTTTCTCGATGCATAATTGATTTTAATATCAATGTCTAAACTATAAAGCCATTCTAAAGGGAAAAAAAACCGGTACGCTACGATTGCTCGATTGATGTAGCTTTATTAATGCTAAGATTGATCACGGCGAGGTCACTGCAAATATACCTTTCCAGAACTTCTAACTGTCATTGCTGAATTTAACTTCTAATCAGACAATTAAAACATTCAATTGTCAAATGAAGAAATGGAAGTTCGACAATGGCTTCTACCAAGAGTAGCTTCTTTTCTGGGTAAAGAAATGTTTACTTTGACTGGTAAAATTTACAACACAAAATAATTATATATAGATAGTTACATATCGAAAAGAGTACTAATAAATTGATATTCTTTTTCTTTGGCCAGTTTATTTTTAAAATGGTTTGGCTCTTCTTCAAGCATCAATCATCACATAAATGGAGATGAGAGCATTCAGCAGTGAGAAAGAAAACGGAAAATAACAATCAACTTTTTTTTTTTTGGTTCTGGGGGGTGGGGGGGTAGGGTAGAGGAAAATAACAATCAACTAAAATAGTGGAGCCGAAAAAACAATTAAGACTAAATGATCAACTACACATCAAAGAGCGACAAAGAAATCAGTAATGAGAAATGCGAATTTGTTAGAAATGTACAAGGCAAATCTTAGATATGCACATTTACTAGGAAAAGAAGCATTTTTTTTTTTTGTACAACGGTATGAAACAACTACAAAGAACGTGTCAGCAAACAATCAAAGAATGCGAAGTAAGCCTTTGCGAAACCCCAAATGTACAAGATCGAATCTTGTCCCCTTTGCAGCATAATATTTTGCTCACTGCAACAGGGGGATGGAATTGTCTGAAGTCATCATGTGGACGCGAGGAAAACACCATGTTGTGAATGCTGAGACAGTGCCTAAAAGTTACAGTAATTATTTCTATGATTTCTTGGCCTATGGTGGAGTTCTGGCATGGCCTCTTGCTATTTAGGTCGAATATGGGGTTGACCCCGAGAACTGCTGGAGTGAGGTGATGGCTCAAGGCCTTTAGAGACTTCGGTCAGCGTCGGTAAAAGATTTAGGAAACTTCCTTGTACGGGCTGGGTCATTGTAGTTTCCATGTCCGTCTCTGTGCATACCAAAGCACATGCGTCAGTAAATCAGTCAACCATTTTGCGAAATATAACAAGGAGATTACCAAACAGGGACTTGATGGTCGGTCTCTTTGGCTTATTGCTCTTCTTCTTTAGTTCAGCTGCACCGAAACAACAATATACCGACAAATAAATAAGTCGATATGTAGAAGTGTGTATATATATAGAGAGAGAGAGAAGGAGCAACCAATGCCAGGAACTTCATGATCATTCACAATCTCAAAGTTTTTGTATGTATAGCCCGCAAAATTAGCGTCCTTGGATGGAAGCATCTGCCAGAAAGAGGCAATACCAATATGAAAAAAAAAATATTAAACCTCGGTATAAGTTATAAAGTAATACAGATTTTGTGCTGAAATTCTATTAACAATCATACAAATATAATAAATGCTTTGAACTTTTCTTTGAAGTAGAAATTTCACATATAAATCAAGAGCCATAAGTTTCAATACAGATTTGTACTGACATTTTATGAGCAGTCACTACAAATATACTAAATGCTTCTAACTTTTCATTGAAGTAGAAATTTCATATACAAATCACGTAATCAAGGATGTTGCGTGCTTGACATGAATTGCAAAATCTTGAAATATTCCCAGTTATTGGCAACAAAATTCCAGTTGCATTTGGATGATAACTTACTATGCTATTCAATCAAGTGTATAACAAATATTTGGAATGGCATGGAACAAAATGCTGGAGATTTTAAAGAAAAAAATCACCTTTCGCCATGGTCCAGATTTCGATGAAGTTTGCACTGGAGTTGCAGTCTGCATCAAATCAGGAATCAATAAAAATGTAAAAATGTCAAATGGTAAACAAAGCATGTCAGAAGATTCACAAATTATTTGTTTTCATGAATCTATATATATAAAGCTGATGCATTAGGATCATCCTCCATCCATCTTTCTCCTTTTTCTTTTTTCATGTGTTTTTGAGTTTTCTAATATATTATGGCCACTTCAGTTTACATTGCAGGCAATAATACTCATCAAAGCCATTTTCCTTGCCCTTGTGTCACTGCCAAGCATTTAACTGATTAATCAAAGCTATAAATGAAATATATATAAAGCTGATGCATTAGGATCATCCTCCATCCATCTTTCTCCCTTTTCTTTTTTCATGTATTTTTTAGTTTTCTAATATATTATGGCCACTTCAGTTTAACTCTGCCTATATTTTATAGCCGGTCCCAAGCCCGGATAAAGAAGGAGGGTTGTGTTAGGCCCCGACAGTCAGCATAAAATCCTGTCGAATCTTATGAACATGGATCAACGAATTGGCGTCGTATGATCCATGTAGCCGACCCCACCTAGTGGGATAAGACTTTGTTGTTGTTGTTGTTCAGTTTGCATTGCAGGCAATAATACTCATCAAAGTCATTTTCCTTGCCCTTGTGTCACTGCCAAGCATTTAACTGATTAATCAAAGCTATAAATGAAATATACAGTACTGCAATAAAGTCCAAGAGTCACCACTATGTACATGCCCTGTCCACTCACCTCCCGCTCTACTCATCTGCTTTAAATTATTAATTCATTCATTCATTTACTGGGTTGCACTACACCGATGCAAAGCTGCAATGAATATATCCGTTGCACTTGCACCGGGTCCTTTCGTTTCCTGCTCGCTCCCTCCCTCCCTTTAAAGTCATCACCCTTCCCAGTTCACCTGCAATTGGTCTCTCATCAACTCTCAAGCAGAAAAGAGCACTAACTCATCGTGGGATGCCGCCTCCCTCTCTTCTGGCAATCTCTTGCGCCCTTGTGATGCTCTCTTCTCTCAACCCTTCGGGTGAGAGCAAAAACATAATTGTGTGTCTTGGTTGATTTCATGAGACCATGTACTCGTCTTCATGCATTGATGCTATAATTTCTTGGAGGCGACGGAATCATGATGAAGTTGGTGCAGGGTTTGATAACATAATTGCCATTGCTTTGCTTTTTTTTTCTCATCCTTCTTAGCGATCACATTGAGAGTAGATTACGCCTGCTTCTGCAGAGAACTTTGTGTGTGGCGAAGCCTTCGGCGGACGAAGCGACCGTTCAAGTGAACTTGATCTGTGCCTACTCTCAGGTGGACTGCAGCGTACTGCAGAAGGGCTACACTTGCTTCTACCCGGACAACCTCATATCCTACGCCTCCATCGTCATGAACCTGTACTACCAGTAGAGGGGCAAGAACTAATGGAACTTCTACTTCAAGAACTCCGCAGTCATTCTTTTTTTTTTCCTAATTTCTTTCCTTCTTATATATATATATATATATATATATATATATATACTTCATCTATATTTTTTTAGTAAAAGCTAATACATCAGAACAATACTCTGATCATCTTTCTCCTCTTTCCTTTTTCATATATATTTTTTTTGAGTTTTCTAATATATTTTAGCCATTAATTTATTTATTACCATTAATTAAATTAAAATATTAAATGGGTAAACTCCTAAGTCTGCTACTTGATTAATGCAACAGTTTCATTGCATGACATCAAATTTCTCTCATATGTCAATTATTGTACTACCATTAGACCATAACAACAACAACAAAGCCTTATCCCACTAGGTGGGGTCGGCTACATGGATCATACGACGCTATTCGTTGATCCATGTTCATGCAATTCGATAGGGTTTTACGCTGGCTGTCGGGGCCTACCATTAGACCATAAAAATTCAATTATTTTGTCACAAGAACATAATGTTGCATAGGAGTTCAAAATGGATTATATAAGAAAAAATGAATGGTCTATAGACAAATAACAAGAAAATAACTAAACTCCTACAACAACAAAGCCTTATCCCACTAGGTGGGGTCGGCTACATGGATCATACGACGCTTCGTTGATCCATGTTCATGAGATTCGACAGGGTTTTACGCTGGCTGTCGGGGCCTAATACAACCCTCCTCTTTTATCCGGACTTGGGATCGGCTATAAAACATAGGCGGAGTTAAAATAACTAAACTCCTAATGGGTAAGAATTTTTTTTATAAAAAATTCCATAAAAAACTAACGATATTAAAATAAGAAGGCTTCAAAATAGAAATGATATTTATAATTTAAAAATATTAAACAACTATTTCACTATTGTATCTAGATATAGTATGAAAATATTTGGAATTTATGTGAAACACGGCACCATGACACAAGTTGATGTTTTTCATCCAAATACGTGTAAAATGATTTAAAAGTGCATTTTCAAGTAATATATAATTGATCTTCTTTATAAAATATTCTCATTTTTTATGTAATAGTTAACTTTTGCATATTTCTCTTGACTTAACAAAAATATATATGATAACATTCCGATTATAATTTCTTATATGTTACTACTAATTCAATTATCATCTCTATAATTTAATTAAAAATAGCTTTCATCATTACTTAACTACTTTACTACTGTTAATACAATAAATAAATAAATTATTACTTTGTTGTAACTGTTGCTTATTTTCCATATTTAAATTGATAACAAATGATTTAAAAATATGTATTCATTTAATCTAATTTTTTAACCCTAAAATATCTCATTATTATTAATCGCGCTGTGCGCGAGAGAGTTCCCTAGTTAAAAAAAATGTTCAAATCTTTCTGCACGTGACAAGCTTCATGGACGGACAGAATTAAGCTATTTGAAAACAGAGCTACACAAGATGGGATTTCAAAATCTGGTGCTGGTCGGTAACTTTTCATCAACAGTGTTTTCATCATAATCCACAATTTCTAGAACTTGATTAGTTACCAGGCAAAGAATGGGCAGAAAACATTTCCAGATCAGAGTTGTAAAATAAGATACGAGTTCTACAAAGAGCTTAATGGTCACATCTTTTGGTTTGGTATTGCTACCGCGCATGACTTCGAGAGTCACGATATTACTGAGAAACGTCTCTATCAGAACATTTTTACTTCTCACTTTGGTCAGTTAGCAATAATCTTTCTGTGGACGTCAGATCTCTTTCATGTAGCTTGGCAAGGAAATTTTGAGTCATGGATACAGGCAAAAGGACCAATTTAAAGACAAATAACAAGATTCCAAGATCAAGAACAACCAGAAAACCACATTAATTTACATACCTCTTCAAACTTCTCAAAATTTTGCGTGTCTAATTCATCATTAACTTCTGGTATAAATGCAGCTTTCATCTGGTATAACTTCTCCCATTCAATACCCTTAAAGAATCGATGTGCCTAAAGCCAGAAAGAAATGTTGTAAATTTCAAGATGCATTCAAATTACTTTTCTATTCTATAGTTGCACACCTTTATTTCATGGGCGCCTTTTGTACCAAGTCTATACTCTACATTACATAAAAGTTTGCAAATGAGATCCTTAGCTCCAAGAGAAAGTTTAGCCTCTTCAGGGAATTTCAGATGATTTCTCCAATTTACAATCTGCAATAAAAGTTGTTGAATCAGGACAAGGACGTGCAAATATTTTCCAACTTTGCAAGTATCTTTGATGAAACTGTTATTAGAAGTTCATCTGGCAAAATGGACTCTAGATCGAAAAGTCTAAAAGTGTACTAATGTAGTTCCTTCCAAGATAAAGGATTCGAGGAGAATATCTTTTACTACCAAAATGTAATGAACAATATTCAGGAACTTATGTCAGAAAGTATCACAACAGCTCTTCTTTTTCAAACATTTGGCATACAACAATGAGATGTTCATCTGAACTCAGCAGAAACCAAACTGACACAAACGGCAAAAACATAAATGTGTGATTTTGTGTAATACCTTTCTACAAGTAGACATTGGATCTTCAGAATAAAATGGTGGATAACCAACAAGCATCTCGTACATAATTGCTCCCAGTGACCACCTAAGAAAAGAAGGTAATAGAACATAACATCAGTTGAAAACTTTTCTAGATAACAGACAAATTTTGCTGTGTGCATGAGGAGGGCTGGAGAGGGAGGGAGAGAAAGAGATACCAATCACACTCCAACCCATATCCTTTCTTCAACAGAACTTCTGGGGCAATATAATCAGGTGTACCAACAGTTGAGAAGGCCTGGAATTGCGTAAAAGTACGACTTAGAAATATATCCAAAAACTAAAATGAAGAAACACTACTCCATCCCATCGAGCAAGCCACTCTTGGTCAAAAAAAAAACAAAATGAACTAAGAGGCTAGAATAATGTAAGTATGTAACCATAACAAAAGGTTCAAATGTCAAGGTTTCTTACATTAAGATTATTTTCTTTGGTGAAGGCATTAGGTTTACCGTGTCAGTACGTCACATGGAAATAAATTTTGCCTTTATGAGAAAGAATAATTTAACCATAATAAAAAGTTCAAAAAAGTTGAGGCTTCCCACATCAAGCTAATTTTCTTTGGCGAAAACCTAAGGTTTATTGTGTCAGTATGTCACACTATGGAAATATTTTTTCCTTGATGTATTGAAAGTTATTATTTTTACTCATAAATAAAATTAAAATATCAATTTGCATCATCAGCATCTAACACATCTCGTCAACAAAGAGAACCAATATATGACATGAAAAAAGAAAAAGCAAAACAGAGTAAAAGACATGATGAGCAAGATGTCATCTTACCAGCATGCGCCTATTCCTTTGCCAATGTAGTAATTGTTCCTGTTGTGTCCGCCTAGGTGCAGGGGATATATTAGATTGTCTATCAGAATCCAGTGGGGATTTCATATTCGTTGTTCCTTGATACTCAGGATCATTAAGGTTTGGAAAGCTGCTACTATCCAGAGGCTTGCACAATCCAAAATCAGAAAGCTTCATATGGCCATTTCGGTCTAACAATAAATTGTCTGGTTTGATGTCCCTAGAAGAGTAAACTGCTTAAGATTATGTTCAAGAAGCAGGTGCCCTTTTTTTTAGGTCAAGATGCAGTTGTCACCGTTGTCTCAAGTTATAACATTATGATTCAACATATACGAGATACCCCAAACATATGAGAAGCTTTACCTATGAATGTAATTATGTTTGTGGATTGATTCAATTGCTAATACTGTCTCTGCAATATAAAATCTTGCTTCATTCTCAGATAATACATCCTTGCGCATAAGTAAAGTCATCATGTCACCACCAGGAAGATATTCCATAATGAGATACAAAAATTCTTCGTCTTGGAAAGAGCAGTACAGTTTAACAATGTAAGCACTATCAACTTCCGCAAGAAGATTTCTTTCAGCTTTCACATGCTCAACCTAAACATCCATGTAAGTACATCAGCATCATAATAATAAAAAGAAATTAGATCAACCATATTACCATGAAATTACCTGGCCCCTCCGTAGCATCTCAGATTTTTTAAGCTTTTTCATAGCAAAGACATTGCCGGTTGTTTTCTCTCTGCATAGTCTAACCTGTGAACAGCAAAGTTTGCTTGGAACTCGGAACGCACAATTTTAGATGGCCACCATTTTTGTTGAGGATTGCAAGATTATGTATGCCAAAGCCCTCAAAGAACAAAACTGAGTACACATTTTTAATGAGGTGTAAAATTAAATCCCCGGAGCCCTAGAGCTCTTGATTGCCAAACATTCCTTGATCCTTTTAGGTAGACAGAATGGAACTTTCAATATCAAGAAATAATTTTTTTTAGGAGAAAATAAAATATATATGAAATAAAAGTATGTGAACTGATCACAATAAAGACTAGTTGTTAAAGTTGTGACTTTAGGAACCAACCAATCCAAATTCTTTGAGGAAAGTTCAACATCCAATGTCCATTCTATAGGAGTGAAGCAAAAATAGTATATACCAATGGCTGTCATCTAGGCAATTTGGTTACAGAGAAATGCATGTGTCTTTAGCGATGAACATTGTTATACGGATATTATTACATCCCATGCTTTGAGCATTACAAAGTTGTGGTCGGATGATTGATGCACATTTGGTGCTTGGTACTAGTGCTCCTTTTGTATATAAGTTCTACTGTATGTAATTACTAAATTATTCTCTAAATAAAATTTGATGCCTACATCTTGGTGGGGATCCCCCGATATTTCAAAAAAAAAAAGATAGTATACCACTCATCTGAAAATGTTCTAGTGGCAGCCTATATGACGTTTTCATGCACTTTTCTCAACCATAAAACTAGATAATGTCCTGTAATCAGGTTAGGTAAGTTCATATTTTTAACAACCAGCACAGTAATGAAATTATTAAATTAATCAGGAAAACACAATGTTTTGATAATTAAAAGTCAATTCACTTCACCACTTTAGTAACTTGGTTATAAATGTGTCAAAATACAGAAGTAATATTGGATATGTCCAGATCTAATTCAACTTTACATATACTTTTTTCGACCAGAAAGCTGGATACTCAATTTCATGGAACCAGGTCAGGTTATACCATTTTTATTTTTATTTTTTTTTGAGGTTAGGTTGGTTCTACCATTTTTAAAGCAGAATAACCATCACAGTAATAAAAAAAGTTTAATTTACACTAGAAAATTACTTCTTTTTTTTTTTTACTTTTTGATCCATTAAGATTCATTTAGAATTCCCACTTTCATGACTTGGTTACAGAATATTAAATAGTAAACTTAACCATTTAAAATAATAATAAATTCAATGTGCAAAAGGATCAAAACTTCAAATTGAATATCCTACAGCAAAAGACACAGTAGTGCCTTTCAAAACAAAAAAGAAACAGTAACACTGACATGGATGATCTAATGGTTTAAGATGAAAATAGAACATCCACAAGACCATAATTGCCCAATTGATCCAGAAGTTTCTACATTAAGAAACACATGCCAAAATGCAATAACATGGGGTTAATATTACTGAGCTCTAAGAGACCAGATAAGTTTTTTTTTTTAAGAAAAAGAGACAAGATAGGCTTTTTTCACTTTCAAAAAAAAATAGTTTGCATCAATTTACATAAAGATCTTTGATCCTAAGGCATAGTAGGAGTATCTAAGAAAAAGTGTAAACAGATGATAACCTCTCCAAATGCTCCTCTTCCAATGATGGTCATAAGTTCGAAATCATCAACTCCCATTTTGTGTCTTTGAAGGCGCATATATTCAGTTTCCTTTCTCTCTAAATGTTTAAGGATATTGTTATGCTCTTCCTCAGATACATCAGCATCCGCAAGTTTCCTCTCCAAAATATATCGTCTACAAACAATGATAGATGGAAAACAAAGTAAATAAGAGAGAAGACACTTAGCAAAATAATTCTTCGTCCCAATCCACATATATGAACTTTTCCAATAGGAGGTTTAAAAGTCATCGTTACAGTAAAATGAAAGGATATGTACATTCTGGCATATAGTCAAGAATAAAAGCTTCGCACAATGTCACACCATGTTTCTTTGGAGACACAATGTCACCTTTTCACAGTCGATAAACGGAAATCAACTATAAAACGATCATAGATATAGAGTGTAAACATCAACTACAGCTGCCAGTTTGCATGCTCTCTGTATGCCATCAGTCTATCAAGGTCTAAAAGTCTCATGCTCAATGGAAGTCTATGGATTAATCAGTTTTTGCATAAAGCTATCATTCAACAGACTGACAAAGACATAAAAGAATGTGCTTTCCAGCAACACCCTGAATCAGGATTCAGAATGATTTTGATTATCGGATTCAAGCATAGATTGTAGAAAGATAAATGTTTTTAAAAACTGGCAATGATCAGAGCATGAATGGACAAGTTATAGTCAATTACGATGCATGAAGTATATAACGTTGCCTATGAAAAGTAACACATCCTACAAACCCCTTACCTCTCTTTCCGATCTTGCAAATTCTTCCATTGGGCCTTGTAATGATTCTCAATATACTGTTTGGCTGCTGCGACCTTCTGCTTAGTGATGTTCGATGGAGCCTCATCGAGTGGGGGCTGCACATCCTTCCCATTCCCCGTTTCCTTCTTTGGGGTTGCCGACTTTGCTTTGTCCCCCCTGGGTTGAAACTTCTGAAACCAACGTCGCGCGGAATCCATCGTCCCAGTTACAATAACATCACTCAGGTACCAAATAATCGAATTTGCTCGTTACAGCCGGATTTAGATGCCACTAACAATAACACCCTCTAGCCACAGATATGCAGATCGCAGTCCCAATCACACCAACTACTAAGACAACAGAACAACGTATCAAAACCACGACTCACATCAACGAAATTATTTATAAAGCAGAACTGCCAAAAGGATCAATATTTCGCAAAACTATCAAGGAAAGGAATACAAATTAGTTAAACACTAAGAACATTGCGGGAACCACCAAAACCCACGTATTCTAGTTCGCACGCGACCTACGATATTGAAACCCTAAAACGTTGAGAAGAAGGACAGATCGCAGGACATAGACGAATTGAAGCAATTCAAGACCAAATTCGGCAACGAGAAGATCAAAGCCGCCTACCTGGATCCAGAATCGCAAGGAAACAAGACGAATAATTCGATATTGACGTCGCTTGGACCGATCTGAGCAAAGCATTCGCTTTGACTCCCCGCGAACTGTGAGACGTTCCAGCGCTATGTCCACCTTCCTTCCACAACACGATACAAGAAGCCAAAACAAGGAAATCGATCTATGAAAAAAGGAAAAAATGAAAAATAATAAAAGTGACGCGCCGAAAATATTGAAAAATAATAATAATGACTAACACGCCGCTTTGTTTCCGATACTAATTTCAGAATCGTATCGTCCCGAAACCGTTACAATGTTGATGGAATCATGACCAGAAATTCCCAAGTAATAACCAACTTAAACAATAAAAATTTATTCAAGCATCTAATCAACTTAAATAATAATTCTGGAAATTGACACTTTTTTTTCAACCGAGTACGGTAGAAAATTTTAAGAACTCAAGAACTAATAACAACTTTAACTTCCTACATTCAAATATTATTTAAGATAGATTAATTCGTGTATATTTGAATGTAGTATAGAAATTAAAAAAATAATATGTTATGAAAAATTTAATGTGATAGATTAATTTTAGTAAGTGTTAAATAAAATATAAGTATGGTAAATATAAAAATATAATTTATTAAATAATAAAAAATAGTATAAATTAGTTATTTATGTAATTCTTTATTAAAATAATTATTTCAATATAATAAATTATATTTACAAAATATTTGAAAATTTATGAAATGATAAGTAATAAAATTATTTTTAATAAAAAATTTGTGAGAGAAATATAAAAGAGAGGAAATAAGAAAATAAAAACATATCGGAAAAAATAGCAAAAACATTTTGAAAAAAAAATAGTTCTGCAACAGTGCAAAAAGGTGGACGTGACGCTGATTTTCACCTCGAATTTTCGGCACGAGTTTGTCAAGCGTAGCCTAAAAGTTTATTTGAATTGAAATAAATATTAAGTTGGATAGATTATAAATGCATTGTGCTTATATAGTTATATTTTAAATAGTCTAATTTAATAATATTCGAGCGTCACAAATTATTTTTACATCTTTTATGCAAAGCCAGCAAATTTCATCTTTTTTTTTTGTTGTCATTGAGTGTCCCGAAAGCAATGTGGATCACCTACTCTACGTAGCGTTGAGTTATAAGTACTAGTCACGAATTGAAGTCCCGGCACATCAACGAACTTTTTTTTTCAACCTCCCTTCCTAAAAAAATTTTATCGATTGATTCTTTGCTCAAGTTAGGCACACTTCATTTACAAAGGATTATTCTCAATCTTTTTCTCTAATCCGAAAGATGAGAGGCAAGATAAAATCTTTTCTACACGGGATCTCATACCAAAATGTCTAAACAAATGTTTCTCTATTTTACAATATCAAACTCACATGAAGAGAAGAGAAAAAAAAAGAGAAAATTCAACAATATGACTCAATAATTCTAAAAAAAATATTTTCCTTTGATGTTTGATGTTTTTCTTCAATTCTTAATTGATTCTACACTCTTTGGACTCCTTATATAGTTCTCTTTGGATAATATGAATATTATCCTTTTGTCTGGCCAAAAACTAGTCATTATAGATCATTTTGCGTACGACCGTTGCCTCCAGTCGGTTGATCGGTCTTCAAAATTTTGCAATTTGTGAGTTCTCTATTCAAATCGATCGACCAATTCACCTGGCCGATCGATCGACTAGTCGACCACTCTGCACTATTTTGCACATAATTTTTTGCATCGATATTGGAATATAAGATGTTTTTTTATTCATTGAAAAGCTAACAAGATTATCTACAACTTTCATTCACGTGTTAGTCCAGATACGAATGAAACATATTCAAATATTAACTTCAAATTCAGTGTATAAAACCATTCTAAATTGAACTTTTCTCGTCCAAGTAGAGAAAAGGTGGTGTGTTGTAAATGTCAGCGTTGAGCTTGACATTCTTGTGCCTTGATGCTACCACTCACCGCCGACGACATTTGTATGCCTTCAACGTCGCTGCTCATTGGCATTGACGTTCCTATGCCTTCACAAGGCTCACTGTGCCGCCGCCGAACCTCCTATGCCTTCACAATAGTGAGTGTGGTCGATCCACAAAGATGACTGATTGATTATATCAACACCTTCAACGCTACTGCTCACCACGAGTAAGGACAGTTGCCCGTGTCATAGACTCGCTTTGTCGACTAAACGACTTGTGACCAACGTTGAGCTCGATGTTCTTGTACTTTTGATGCTACCACTCATCGGCACTGAAGTTCCTGTGCCTTCGCAAGGCCGAGCATGATCGGTCTACAATCTATGTGCCCTATATTCCCAAGAGCAACTGATCGACTATCTCGACGCCTTCAATGTCATCGCTCACCATTGGCAAGGATGTTCGTAAATCCACCATCCTCAACATTCCTCACCATCGCATCTCGCTATCCTCGAAGTCTCTCATCACCGTGCACCACCCCCCGACGTTCCTCACCTTGCAACAGTGTTGTCATCCTTGAAATCCCTTATCACGCAATAGGAGCTCGTCATTCGTGGGAACATCGTCGCATCGCTCGCCGGAGCAAAGGCTCAATGCCGGTATCTAGCTTAACACGTGAACGTTCATGATTTTGATCTCATCCGAGCCACACGTGAATCAAGATTTTTAGTCGTGGTCATGAGATCTAGATCGGATGATTTTTTATCTAGGTAGGAGTGTCCACCTCTTTGACACAAGGTGGAGGCCAATTAAATCCTAAAATGAATGAGAAATTAGGAGAGGAAAAAAAATAAGAAGAGTGCATTATACTTTTTTTCCTCTCATTTCAGCCTAACCAAATCCCATGCATTTAATTTTCCTTATATGCTGAGACTAACTACCTTTGTTCCAAAAACGTGGGAATTTTTTTAAAAAAAAGTCGAACAAAAAGTAAATATGCTAATCATTCTTGTTCTACAAACTTCTTTAAGAAGATTTCTTTTTGTCTTCAAGTTGTATGTTTTTTTCCTAATGAAAAAATATCGTGGAACTTAATATTATTTATATCCTAAAATATGGTTAGTACTTGTTTATTTAATACCTACAAATACTATGTACCTAGTTGTCGGATTGATAAATGTTTACACAATATGATATAAATAAGTTAATCTCATACTATTTCAAAAACTCTTCTCGTGAAGCATAGGCATATTCCATTTTTATACTCATTATCTACCTTGTCTTTGTTCAATTATCACACAATGCCCACCATTCAATAAATTAACTTGGTGGGGCTGATCATGTATATGATGCATATAAAGTAAACTGAGTGAAAATATCAACATTTTTCTAGTCGGACTGCAGATATTATTAATTAGACCTATAAAACATGAAGGTTTATAGTTGTATTTATTTTAAAGCAAATATATATATATATAAGTACTTTTAACTACAAAAAACAAGAAAATTCTTTTCAATTGAGAAACAATTTAAAACGACCGTAATAACAAAATCGTTAATAAAAAGTGATATTTCTTCCAATCTCAAACATCTTCCTATATTATATATAACGCGTACTTTTATAAGTTTTTTTTTGTTATAGAAAGAAAATTCCTTAATTTTCAGTTCTTTTGCTTCGAAACTTAACCTTTAAAGACTTTATTTCTCTAAACTTCATTTTACATGTCTATTTATTTCCGATTATTCATTTATCTTATGATTATTAAAATTCTCTAAATTTTAAGCTCTCTTCTTTTTCTCTCTTTCTTTATGCTATTTCGATCTATCCTACGATTATAATATTTTTTATTTTTATTTTTCTTGTACTAAATTCATGAGCCTTTCATTATAATCGAAACAAATAACAACTTTATTCGAAAGAAAGGATAAAATGAGTATATGCTTAAAAAGTCGATCGAGGAGCAAAGTAAATGAAGAAAGTGCATCATATGATTATTATATATTAATGACGCACTATAATTATTTAGGTGTGACGCATAAAAGTGTATCCTGTTTTATTAATTATTGGTACCCTTTATATGAACCTTTCATGCATGAATATTCGTTATTTCTTCTGTAAGTTCACACCTTGAGTTGTCCATTTCACTAGTCTTCCATGGCCATCCACCTTTGCAAGTCTAACAAGCAAAAGATGTATTTGTTCCTTCGTACCACGAGTGGATTTAGTGGGAGAAACTGTAACGTATCTAACTTTTGAAAAAAAAAAAGGAAGATGAAAGAAAGGAAACGGCCGACGGGAGGAAATCCCTCCCCTGATTGCGCCCATTTTTGAATTCGGCCGGCCAAGAGCCGGCCGAAGCTATATAGGGCGCGAAGGGGAGCGCCCTAGCACCCCTGTGAACCCTGCATCACCGCCGCCCCTCTGCCTTCTTCTCCTTCCTGCGAGCCGGCGATCGACTCACGTCCGAGCGACGGAACGAAGCAGAGCAAGCACGCACGCAAGCCAAACGACGACTCTTGACACGCAGCGCCCTTCCTCGACGTGCGCAAGGACTAGACGCTTCTTCTCATCGACCCAAGGATGACCTGCGATGACCAGACAAAGCACAGGAACGCCGGCGACCGTAAAGTACAAAAATAGAGGTACCCTAATGTCTTAAATCCCTAAATGATGAAATAGCGATTGTTTAATGCGTAGGATTAGTTCATTATGATCTTGAAATGATTATCTACACTTTTCGTATTGTTGTCATCGTCGTTTGATGGCCGGAAGGCCGTCAGAAATGAAGAAGAAATCTGACGGCCCTGTTTTATCGCAGGGACTGGTCGATCGATTTTATCAACGATCGACCGATCCACGTAAAGAACTCATATCAGTCCCTATTGATCAGTCGACCGGCCTCACCATGGCGGTCGAATGATCTATCTGTCAACGAACAGAACTGACCTCATGATCGGCCGACCGGTCGACCGATCCAACGCGCAGTGTGTCTCTTCATGACCTAACGACCGATCGACTGACACCCAGGACGGGCGACCGATCCTAGAGAAACTGATCGACCAACACTATATGCACGGTCGACCGATCCACAGACTTCCAACCAAGATCACGGCCGACCGATCCTAGAGAATCGGTCGACCGGTGTCAGAGTACGACCGATCGATCCTAAAGGACCGGTCGATCGATGCCAGAGAACAGTTGATCGGCCCATCAAGAATGGTCGACCGGTCCGATAGTTAGATTCATCTGTCTGAACTAATCGAATTGACCCACTCGGATCACAATCGAGACTCTAACCAGTGCACATATGCTGGCTGAGTCCTATTGTACAGAGATTAACGTCCAGTTGGGTCCTGAATCATAAATTTCATGATAACCAAAGATAAATAAAGTAAAGATAAAAACATGAGATTGCTATGTGCCGCCTCCAAAGTATAGAGCAAAGATCAAAGTTAAAATAAATGAGGGATATGTAGTTAACTGAGAAGACAGCGAAGCTACTGGTCTTCAATGACAACTATTCCTGAGATTTCAGGTCTTCTTCCACCTGTGTCTCGAATGAATGGTGATGCAATGGTCACACTCTTTCCCCCAGAGATTAGGTCAAAGGGACAGGTAGCTAGTTGATGATACAATGAACCTACAGGTTTCTTAATTGACCACTGTTCCTGTATTGTAGAATTTCTTTCACCTACCTTTCGAAATGGGTGAGGTATTAACACCCACCACTTTTTCCCTTTTTAGGCTTTCTGGCTTCAGAGATTCAGAGAGGCACTCCTGGCATCCCAACCTAATAAAGTCGAGCTCACATAGAACAACTAACTTTAAAGATATTATAGTAATGTAAAAGACGTAGTGCAACTCACAATAAAGCAATATAATGTAAAGCAATATAAAGTAAAATACTGTAAAGTAATACAATGTAATGTAGAGTACTGTAAAGTAAACCAATGTAGTGTAGAGTACTGTAAAGTAAAGCATATAGTATGATAAAATAAAGTATGGTACAGTATAGAGCATGGTACTGTAAAGCATGGAACATGGTATAGTAAAGATTATGCAGAGTAAAGACAAAGTATAGACATAGTAAAGAATAAAGCATATATATTAATATTGTCAAAGAATGATGTATTGATCTATTATAGTCAATGCATAGAAATCAGAGTACAATATTGTTCATCATTGATATATTGATTACATGATTATCATTGATTTCTATTTCACCGTCTATTTTATTATTATACTGGGCTTATTGCTCACGGGTATTTGATTCCTCTGCATTGGAATTTTGCAGGTGAGAATGCTAACTGATGAAGTGATGGAGGGCACAGAGTTTGGAGAACGCTGCACATGACTGGCATTTTGCTTCAGCTTTCTTTGCTACATATCTTTTAAATCATTGTAATTGTTCAGAGACATCATGTTATTCCGCTCATTGAACTTCTGACAAAGTTTCTTTATGCTTTCCGCACGTTTTCTTCCATTGATAGACATCATAATCTTCCGCTTATCGAACTTCTTAAAGTTACTATTTTCTTATCTCGTCATAAACTATATTATCTATCAAAGTCTATTGACATTCCACCGTTTGAACTTTCGCATTAAAGTCTTGGTATTATATTTTTCCTATTATATTAGTGTCACGTAAGTTATTTTGTTGAATGATCATGATCAATAGTGTAATAGGCAGTGTAACACTCAGGGTCAACCTGACTGCCTAGCGATTTTGAGGGTGTTACAGAAACATTTCTAAGCAACTTCCTCATCTCATGTCCTTTTTTTCTATTTAACATAATGATCTTAAAAGGAGAATAATGGAGTAACTAAATTGCGATGACATGTTAATTGTATAATATATTTGAATTTTCAAAATTACTATCTATGACATCACCTTGCATGCGTCTATTACGATAATGATGAAGTTAGTTAATCAGCCCCTAGATTTAATAAAAGTTTTAATTCCTTTAAAATTTCTCAAATAAAGTTTGAAGATTCGAATACTAATTTAGCTGCTTTACTTTGTCGTAAAACAAGTGACGTGAGTTTCGAATACAAATGAACATATTATTTCACAACAAGAAATATGACTTTAACATCATAAAATATGATAAAATAGCGATAGAATTACGAAGAATTATTTTTTTATTTTTTAAAACATTAGTGTCAATTTTGTGATAAAAATATGATTATAAATCACAATTTTGTCACACAATTTTTTTTGTGGTTTAATCAATTATGATCAATCAATTTTATTAGTTATTAATGATGAATTTTTATTATTTTGTGATAGAAATTTTTGTCACGGTAGCTCAATTTTATTATAACGTATAATTGACTAAGTAGTAAAGAGGACGCCAAATATTATTATCAACTTGTTGGTCACCACTCGGTCGCCTTCATACGTAAACAAATAGCCATGCATTGAAGTTTCACCTATTCAGTACTCACAATAAGATTATTTCAAAAAAAAATATTTACTACCTTTTTCTGACAGGAGGATCCACCTCAAAGTCTCCTAAATATTCTTACTTCAATAGATAACCCCATGTTTATCTAAAAAAAGCATTCATATTCATAAAGATAGAATAATCGATTATTTTATGAAAGGTGCTTTAGCGGTTAATACATTGTAATTAAGTGGTAACACCGTTCAACACATAATATTTATCATCTGATGTACGATGGACAACGAATCATAATAATTATTTACTTCATGAATTCATCATATCTATCGTTCAATTAGACGTTTGATAATGCTACTTCTTAGCACAAACATCATATTGAGAAATTTCTCAAATAGTTAATAATTTGAGTTGGAACTTATGAGATATGTTCTTGAAAGAGATACTTTTGATATGATTAGTCAAATGCTAAAAGTAGCATACGATCCATAACAAAAACGAATCCCATACATTATGAATACATCACGAATCCATACATTTTTTTACCTCTCTCCAGTATGATTATTTTTTTACATACTTATCAATTATCAAGTTACAAGCGGCAGGCCGTCGGCTTCGCTTTTTCAAACACCGACGGCTGACTATAAAAAAAAAGACATTAAAATAACATGTTGCATAACAATTATTATACACCATTAATTTTAGTACATTCCATAATATTTATACTAGTTAAACTTTAAATTAAAATCCAATTATTACAAGGAACATCAACTAGCATTCTCCAACTCCTTTAGAGCGAGCTCTTTTGATATATCACTCCTACAACAATAACAATAACAACAAAGCATTATCCCACTAGATAGGGTCGGCTACATGGATTGATATATCACTCCTAATACTAATTAAAATTTAGACATGATCAAATAATTACTAGATAGAAATGAGGTTGTCGAAATATTTTAAAGAGTGGTAAGATCAAAGGAGGATGATAAAATCTTCTTTATTAATAAAGAAATATATTTTGATAAATTTATCGTACTCAAATTTTAAATTATATTTCATTAAGTCATAATTCTATTGATTTTTAAATTTGATTACATCAAAGGTAATAAAAGTAGAAAATATTTTATTATCTAAATAATTAACTTATATTACTCATATTTTATTAGTATTTTTTAAAAAAAATTAAAATTGAACCGTGTGACTAAAATTAGGATTTTATTACTCGAAAATGCAATTGAGATCCGATGATAAAGTATAAAATTGTAAGATATAGAATGAGAACCTAACAACGATCATACTAACATGACAAGAATCGATCCACTTCGAACAAAAGCAGACCAAAAGCAACTAAGCAATAAAAAAAAGGCGATTGACCCCCACAGATCAATCTCTCTCCCCCAAACTTGTCAGTCAGAGAGAGAGAGAGAGAGAGAGAGAGAGAGAGAGAGACTCCAAACGCAAAACCACCTCGTGTTGACCAAATTTGGTTACTTCTGTGCTTCTTATTGTTGACTTCATTTATTATTTACGGTACTGCCACTTTATCTTCTACTCTCTGGGGGCTTGAGATCTCTCGCAAGCTGGAAAGATTTCCCAATCTCGTTGGTACAATTTCTAGGGTTTCGGGGTGTGCTCGGTGCGGGTTTAGTTGGCGTGTGGCGCGATGATGGGATTCGATTACGAAGGCGGAGGGACTTCCTCGAACCCTAATTCTGCCGGGGATGGTGCCGGAGAATTGGGAGGTATCGGCGTTTCAGGTGACGCTTTCCTTCCTGTAATTTCGTGGAATTCCTGCTGTTTTTAGTAAAGCTTGGTGGCTCTTGGTAGTTGAAGTAGGATGATGGTTTTTTTTTTTTTTTTGCTCGGAAGCTGTTGTGATGGGGTTAGACAATTGGATGCCTTTTCCCTTTGGTTTGTGCTAATCAGCATGCTGGATTGCGATGAGTTCCTTTGCGGGGATTGTTTAGTTTCATATCAGAATCTGCGTGTTTGTTGGCTTGAATTTGGAGCTCTTTCGCGTGATTTTTGTAGGAAAGTTCCGCATGGTGTAATTTACTTCTTCAGCATCATCTGAGTTCATACGGAAAATGGATGCCTAATTTGCATGTGTTTGTGGGTTTTTTTTTTTGTCGTAGTTTTTGTGTGTGGCAAGTTTGGATGAGTATTCGACATTGCTTCTGGTTTTACGAAAGCTTAAAGTGATAGTTGCGTTTCCTGGATTGTAAAGTTGGAAAAGGTGATTTCTATTGTTTCGAGTGGTTTCGTGTATTTCACTAGCTGGCTTCTATTCCATCTTCAAAAGTTAATTACACTTTTCTAACGATCCTTGAATTATTTGCCTTGTTGGAAATTAAATTCTGCAGATAATGCTCAATTTGATGCATCGCAATATGCGTTCTTTGGTAAGGATGTCATGGAGGGCACTGAACTGGGGGGTTTAGAAGACGAGGATGGTGATAATATTGATGTTGCCAGCTTTGGCACCAAGGATTATAACTTTTCTTCTATTGGAGATAGGGAGGAGGTGACTTTCTTTTGTTTTTTTGACATTTCACATTTATTTCTAGTACTCATTTGTTGTTATCAATTTTTTTTTCTTTTGAGGAGTTCTGAGTAGAAAAGTGCCATTATTCTGCTGCTATATGCATCTGTTTGACAAGTGCTTATTTTTATTCATTACTTTAGGAAATTAGTTTAAAATTTGTAAATGTGGATGTTGTTCCAATATTATTGACAGACCAAATAATTGAGTGCACTTATCACTCTTTTTCATGTTCTTTCTTATTCCTCAGTTTTAGTTATGGTTATCTGAACAGTTTAATGCTGGAATTAATTATTTAACATAGCGAGTTTTTCTTGGTTTCTCATGTCTTTCAAGTCAAATGATGACGTTCTTTATGTTCATTGATGTGTCATAATAATTAATGGTAATTATCCCATTCTATCTTCTGGTCCTTTGTGTCTCAATGCTGTTTTGTTTCCTTTTTAATGAGGCTCGGTACTATTTTAGATATTTTGCATGATAAAATTCTTTTATGGTGCTTATGTTTCCAACAGTTTATATTTTGAAAAGATGTTTTTTACTCTTTTCACGTCTTTGATTCCTTCGTACCTGGGGTCTTTCTAAATAGTTTTAGAGTAAGCTAATAGCATCTAGTTCCTTACTCTTCTCTCATACAAGTGTTCTAAATGTGTCATAGCTGGATTTATGATAAGCATATACTTACAATTTGCAGGTTGATGTCCTAGCTTCTTTATCGGATATTGATGATCTCACAAGTACCTTTGCAAAGGTTGGTTTCTACCTTTCTATGCTTAGGTTAATTTTGTAATGTAGTCTTGACGTAGGAGGTACTTTGGCTGCAAGGGTTGTGAAGCTCTATTGTTCAGTGTCTTTTCAAGGTACCCAAACATGAGTCTGTTACTGCAATGGGGCACACAAATTGTATATGAACACAAAGGAAATGCAATTGCACTTCATCTTTTGATGTTTTTAATCATTTCTACAATAAAGGATGTGACTTTTATAATGGTACAACCTTATGATATATTCCACCCTTATTTTATGTAATACTAGATTTGATTACTAGATCTCATTCTATGTAATACTCTTCCCAAAAAAATTTTTAATACTAGGTTCAAGTATACTTATAACCAAGTCATCCTTTTTTTACTTCACAAAAAAAAAAAAAAAACGGTTCAAGAATACTTATTTCAACTACTACTCATTTGCTACTCTTATTCTGTTTTAACTCAATTCTTACAGAAGGGTCAGCGTATTTTGTGGGCTATTGTAATGTAACTCGTGGATGGTTAACAATCTGGTTAATCATCCTCTTCCACTAAAAAAAATAAAAAAATCTTACAGAAGGGTCACCTTCGATCCAGGTTTTTGCATATATAAACGGTAACTAGTAGTATTCTTATAGTTTGCTTTAAGTACCCAAGAACCTCGTACCTATTGCTTGTACCTAAAAGTTTATATTACCTGCCAAGTATCACTGGCCACTTGGTTGACTTATGTGAAGTCTTCACCTTCGAAGCTGAATATGCTTCTCCAACATATATTCCATTTTCCATAAAAACATATGTTCCATTTAGTACTCTAAAAGAGAAAATTTTAGAGCAATTACTCTAGAAGAGATGAAAAACAGAGGTTCATTTTTTTAGTGATAAAATGATAACTAACAAAATTCTGTCATCTGTGTGCGCGCGCGCATGTATGACACCACGGGGAAGTACATGTATACACTAAGAGAAAAAACGGGACAAGAAGGAATGACAAGAGATTATGATAACTCCTGTTAACTGAAACCCTGTTCTTCTCAATTGATCCTTCACGGGCTCCGTAATTTTTCTCAATGTCTGTTCAACTTGGCAAATATCTTCTTTCTTCTAAAATCTGTCATCAATAAGTTTACGTTATATCACAACACTGTAGATATTGGATAGAGTCTAATTGTCTATGCTACAGATGTGGCGTGTGATAATCCAGCAGCTATTCATATGATGTATTCTTGTCATTTACTAAATGTTAACCTGTCCAATATTTTTTTTAGTTTTGATCAGTCTAAAACATTCTTATATGCCTCGATATAATGTTAAAGAGGTATGCTAGTTTCTGCTATTTCCATCTCGTATTCATGTATGAGATTTTTTTTTTCGCTTTTTGACCTTCTCAAAAAAAATAGAGAAAGGCTTTTGCCTTTTGTGCATGTATGTTATTAAAGAAAAATATTTGACCATTATGGCCTCACTTTTATCCATGTTGTCTCGAGTATAACTGAAGTCTCATGAAATCCTTTCTCAGTTAAACAGAGTTGTTAGCGAACCAAGGACAGCAGGAGTTATTGGTGATAGAGGATCCTTTTCCAGAGAAAGTAAGTGAAATGGATATATATCTCTCATATTATCTCTTTGCATATATTATAATGAATATGAATATTTTAGTCTACTCAATGTCATGTTTTTTGTTTGGTAGTTGAATTTCCTTTATTAGTGAAGCAGTAAATACTTTGTTATTCGGTTATAATAGTTAGAATCGTTAAAGTGAAAGGTTGCATAAATATGTCTGACTTGTTAATAAAGTCTTTTGGTTGAATTCATTATTAAACTTTGAGATTGCTCGCTTTTTAGTCAAGTTAATATTATGATTGTATGGTAGTCGAATTTCCTTTATTAGTGAAGCAGTAAATACTCTGTTATTTGATTATACTGGTTACAATCATTTGGTGAAAGATAGGATATATATGTCTGACTTAATAATGAAGTCTTTTGGTTCAACTCAAAATTAAACTTTGAGATTGCTCACCATTTTATGCCGTTGGTTGCTTATATTCAAAATTTCCAAAATAATATGATTATAATAACTTTTTTACATACTAAAATTATATGCAAATGAGTCAAAGGTGAACATAGGTTATTGACCTCACAAACTGTATTTACTTATAGTGTGACTATCGGAGTTCTCTATAGCTAGATCCATGCCCTGAAGTTTTTCTTCTCTTAATTTGGTCCTCTGTTGATATGCTGCCTCATGTTACTCATGACCTTGCTACATGTGTGGCAACCTTAAGAAATATCAATGGCTACCAAATGCTGACTTTTGCCTTCATATTCTTATCTTCTACCTTGGCACATGTCATCAGGTTCGTCAACTGCAGATTGGACCCAAGAAACAGATTTCACGAACTGGATTGATCAGCAAATATTAGAAGCTGAAAACGTTCAAGAAAGTAAAAGGTGGTGGTCGCAGCCACACCTTTCTTCACCCTGGCTAGCTAATAGCAAACCGTTGTACAGATCATCCTCATCTCCTCAGCAACAGCAACAACAACAACAACATTTCACCAGTGAGCCTATCCTTGGGCCAAAGACATCTTTTACTTCTTACCCTCCACCTGGCGGACAATTCCAACCTCCAGCAAACCTCACACGCCATTCAAGTATTCCATCACTTTCTGGTGGGCTGCAAATGCCTGGTGCTAATTTCTCCCCTCATCCCAATGCTTCATATCATTTGGGTGGATCACTTCAAGGATTGCACTTGGCTGCAAATATGTCACAGGTTACATCTCCTAGCCTCTCAATAAATAATAAGTCAAGAAATTATTGGCCAAACCAAGGTAGCCTCTTTGCCAGTGAACATGAAAATCTCTTGCCGAACTTGTTACCTCAACATTTACCTCTCCCAAATCATTTAATCTCTTCACAAATGTTGTCACAGCAGCAACAACACAGAATACAACAGTCATCTCTTTCCCATTTGTCTCACTTCCAACCTAATTTATTCACCTACAATATGAACAAGTTCGATGGAGTTATTGGTATACCTGATCTGAGAGAACAGAGGCTGAAATCATCACAAAGGGGAAAACAGAACAAACAGATCTCTCGGCAGCCTTCAGAAACCAGCAGCCTAAGAAGTGAAAATAGTTGGCCACAGTTTAGATCAAAGTACATGTCGTCTGATGAGATAGAAAGCATTCTGAGAATGCAGAATGCTGCTACCCACTCCAGTGATCCATATATAGATGATTATTACCACCAGGCATGTATTGCCAAAAAATCAGCTGGTTCAGGATTAAATCAAAATTTCTGTCCAACATTAATAAAGGATCTGCCTTCTCGATCTCGTGGTAGTAATGAACAACATGCATATCTTCAGGTTGATGCACTTGGAAGGCTTCCATTCTCTTCTGTGAGAAGGCCTCGTCCTCTTCTCGAGATTGATACTCCATCTTCATCAGGTGATGGTATCCATGATCAGAAGTCATCAGTGAAGCCCCTTGAGCAAGAGACCATGTTGGCTGCCAGAATAACCACCGAGGATGGTATTTGCGTGCTGCTTGATGTAGATGATATTGATAGGTTTTTGAAAGTTAACCCACCACAGGATGGTGGGTTACAACTGAGGAGGAAAAGGCAGATCCTCCTGGAAGGGCTTGCAGCATCACTTGAGCTGGTTGATCCACTGGGTCCTGGTAAACCTGGGCATTCTGTTGGGCTCTCTCCAATGGATGACCTTGTTTTCCTCCGAATTGCCTCTCTGCCGAAAGGGCGCAAGATGTTGTCTCGTTTCCTTTGCCTTCTTATTCCTGGAAATGAACTCACTCGAGTAGTTTGCATGGCCATTTTTCGCCATCTAAGGCTCTTGTTTGGGGGTTTGTCTTCTGACTCGAGTGCTGCAGATGCAACAAACAAACTTGCAGAAACTGTCTCTCTATGTGTGCACAATATGGAATTGAGTGCCCTTAGTGCATGTCTTGCTGCTGTTGTCTGTTCATCTGAACAACCTCCTCTTCGACCGCTTGAAAGTTCAGCTGGTGATGGCGCCAGCATAATTATAAAGTCTGTTCTTGATCAGGCAACAGCTCTTTTGACAGATCTTCATACTGCAAGCAATTATAGTGTCAATAACCGAACACTGTGGCAGGCATCATTTGATGCTTTCTTCGGGCTTCTCACCAAGTATTGCCTGAACAAATATGACAGCATTATGCGGATGCTGATTATGCAGTCACCAAATATTTCAACTGTGGGGTCTGATGCAACTAGAGCTATTAGCAGAGAGATGCCTGTTGAATTGTTACGTGCAAGTCTTCCCCATACAAATGAGCACCAGCGAAAAATACTTATTGAATTTGCTCAGAAGGCAATGCCTGTTCCTGGTTTTAGTGCTACTGGGATTAGTTCTGTAACTTCCGAGTCAGTTCCTAGTTGATATTTCAATTAACTAGATGGGCCTGAACATCATGGACATCATGATGTATTTATTTAATGTCTTGCCCCGACATTTTGATGATCCAGA
Organism: Pontederia crassipes; assembly: GCA_030549335.1. NCBI lineage: Eukaryota > Viridiplantae > Streptophyta > Magnoliopsida > Commelinales > Pontederiaceae > Pontederia > Pontederia crassipes. The sequence goes on along the minus strand of CM060189.1, from coordinate 22,642,200 downwards.
TGTTGGATCCTTCGGTAACCAAATGTGCATGTGGTCGCATATATTGAACATAAGAAATGGAGGGTGTTGGCTTTTTTTATAGGCTAATGACTCTTTTATCCTTCTCGACATGCTTATTTCATTATCTGTTGTGAACTGAAGTGCAAATGCAAAAGTTGGGAACTTTCTTGGAGTTGGTTGGGGGTTTTCCTTTTGGGGCATGCTTAATTTTGATGCTCCACGCTGGAACCTCACAACCATAGTCGGACAAATTTGTACAGGTTATAATATTGGAACATTTTCTTTTGTTGAATTCCTTGTATGAGACAATATTAATTGTTATAGCACCTAAAATGGCATAATCATATCTTCTTTCTTTTCACCTCTGACACGAAAGATCAATGTGATTATACTTTGCAGATGAACATATCATGAAAATGGCATGTATTAGTGTGTTACTAAATTATTGTTTCTTACTATAGCAAAAGGGAATAGAGTGCCTGCCCATGGTTCAAGTGGATGGCGTGTTACAAGAATTTTGGCGATCATTTTAATAACTGATAGCTTTCTGTACTTTCAACCTCTCTTTCGTGCTTCAGTTACTTGTCAGGAAGTTTTCTTTTTAAAAAATCCTGATTGTCAATTTTTTATGCGCTGGGCCAAGCAGCACAATGTGCCTCACTTGGGAGAATTGGGTATTATGCTTGTTTTGATTAGATAACTTCAGCGACTTCTTCCCCTAAATGCATTTTGATTCCAATTCGCAAGTTATTTTGATGGCAGCAGAATACTACAACAACAACAAAGCTTTATCCCATTAGATGAGATCGACTACATAGATCATACGATGTTATTCCGTTTTATTCGTTGATCCATGTTCATAAAATTCGACATAATTTTACGCTGACTGTCGAGGTCTAACACAATCCTCCTCCTTTATTCGAATTTTACGATGGCAGCAGAATACAAGAGAACAATTGTTCTGTCTTCGAGTTTCATGGAAAATATATATGATTTGCCTTCTTAAGCATGAAATATCCATGTTTTTGTTTTTAGACTATTTTTTGTTTCAGGGTCCATAGGGATATCTATCTGGTTATTTTAACTAGAAAGGCGTCTACCCTCTTCACATTCTTCTTATTCTGCATCGACCATTTGGTTTCTTTTGGTCGTTCCAAAATCGTTCTCAAGTCATCTTGCCAACTCATATTTGTGGGTTTGCCTTTTTCTTGCATTTGCTCAATTAGTACCAGAGGTGCTGCTTGTCTCATGGCTTCCATTCCACACATATCTGACCTGGCCTCATTTAGGCATACATTGTTATAAGTGATACATCTCAACAATTTCCGTTATTATTCCAATGTATCTGTATTCGGCAACACTTAGAGATTACGAGTTCCAATCTTATTAGTAGGACTAATGTGCCCCTTTATTCAATCTTTATTTTCTTTGTATTGAGTCCATAAACCTTCCTTTGTAATTGAAAAAAGGGTTACTAGTCAATAGATTACTTTTTATTAAGGAATACCAATGGACGCCCTTCTTAGTCCAATTTTCTTCAATTCTAATTATGAAATTTTAATATTTCATGTTATAATTAAGTTTCACACGAGGTCAACAAATAATCCATTTACACAAGCATTGAACCCATTGCATTGTCATTAAATGAACGCGTGAAGTAGTATTTGTTAGTACTGTAGTAACCTGTAACCATCAAATCTTACATTTGTGATCATTCATAATTATAATTATCAAATAATTATCATTTTATTTTTTGACACATTGATATTCAATTAAATTTTCATTTAACTAGTAATGTTTTAAGTTGTTGCATTTTTTGTTTTTAATTAAAGATAGTTCTACATATATTGTGTTTTTACCTTTTTTTTCTCATTTATACTGTATTTCATTTATGTGAAAGTTTTGGACATGGTGTTTGGCTTTTTGTTGGATATTTGGAAACATGAAAAAAATAGAGTTATATGCCCAATAGAATTATGATAAATTAATATTAATTAAATAAAATAATTATTTTAAAATATAATTTAGTCTTATAAGGATTCATTTGTTCTACAACAAAAATGGTGCTTATTAGTACGTGATTCCACATGCACAATTAAAATTGTTTGGCTTTTTGTTGGATATTTGGAAACATGAAAAAAATAGAGTTATATGCCCAATAGAATTATGATAAATTAATATTAATTAAATAAAATCATTATTTTAAAATATAATTTAGTCTTATAAGGATTCATTTGTTCTACAACAAAAAATGGTGCTTATTAGTACGTGATTCCACATGCACAATTAAAATTGTTTGGCTTTTTGTTGGATATTTGGAAACATGAAAAAAATAGAGTTATATGCCCAATAGAATTATGATAAATTAATATTAATTAAATAAAATCATTATTTTAAAATATAATTTAGTCTTATAAGGATTCATTTGTTCTACAACAAATATGGTGCTTATTAGTACGTGATTCCACATGCACAATTAAAATTGTTTCTATCTAAAATATAGAGTGTAAAAATGAATAGAAAACGTCTTGTGTGTCTTTTACATGAATAATTAATGTTCTCAAATAAAATATATTTAAAAATTAAATATTTAACAAATAATGTAAAGTATAGATCAATGGCTACAACTTTACCAACAATGAAAATAACAATAGTTTATTTTCAAGAAAAAAAACATTCAACACCATTATGTATTTATTCCTTTTATACAATATGTATAGTACATACTTCTAAGACATCAAAATTTAAAGTTCTTTTAGAAATTAACTTGTCCAATGAATATACCATACAAGACTTAATACATTTTTTTATAAAGATACTATGCAACTAAGTCAGAAAAAAATTAAATGTTTGTGTTTTTTTATCCAATAAAAAAGTTTAGGGTATATCTAACAAAAAATTGTAAAGTAGTTCAAGCTAGGGTTTAAGGAATTTATAGACCCATTTTGGATCACGACTATGGACTGCCATCGATCAAGTGATCGATGTGCCATCGATCAAGTGATCGATGTGCCATCGATCAAGTGATCGATGGAGGTTCTCCTTCACTCTTTATTTGTGCGGTTCAATCGGTTCGGTCACTTAATTGTTTTTTATTCGTCACTAGTTTTTTCTCCCGATGTCTCTTGCTCGCGCTATCCCTAGGTCCTTTCCCATCCTTCCATGGGTAGTTTTGTAGTAGAGTGCCTATAATTTGTTGGCCAGGGAACTTGAGCAGTGGGGAATCACCATGGATATCAACCAAGAGTTGGATAATCATTAACTGAATCAAAGAAATTAAAAATAAAAACAAAACTATCAGATGGACTAATCTTCCAAAATCAACATTATCTTCATATTCTCTGGGAATTTTTGGGAAAATGTCCCGTCTAGCAGATCCAATGAAGATAGGGTGACATTCGGAGGATGCAGAGCAATGAGGAAGGGCGGGCTCCGGGGGCTGTTCAACAAATTTGGCAAAGGGAGGGCCACTCAGCACAACAAAGCAAGCGCAGCATTGCAGCTAAACCGAAGACGCTCCTAATTCAAGTGAATCAAATTGAGCCGCTTCTCATTAATTGGACCACCAAATCAAAAGTAAAGAAGAACTACGATCCTACTATAGACGACAGTTCACACTTGTGGACCCAAGCTTCTTTAATCCCTTCAAGCTATGTTTGTAACCAACATAAAAGTTGAGTCGTCTTTTGTGCAAATTCTTTATTTTTTATAGTTAAATTCAGTGTTTTTTTAAATTCAATTCTCAGCCAATAACATTTGATTAATCAATAGAAATGTTACCCATCCTTTTGGTTTTTGAATTTGAGGTGAATTCACTCTTGTTAACTAGATTAATATATACTTTTTAAATCATCCTAACTTTAAATTTAAGATTAAATAATCTCTAATTTAAATCTTTAGGTTGACAAATCTTTTAATTCAATCCTTCATTATTCTTTTAGAATAAATTTCAATAAATATACTTGAATTTTACTTTCTTTGCTAATTCTATCTTTCAATTTTACTTTGTAATCATATTTTTTAAATATTATTTTTTTATGTTATTATTTTAGTATTTTATATTTATTTTATTTTAAATAATGTATTATGGTCGGAAAACAAAAAGACAATTAGTTATATCCGATCCAAAGGAAAGTTAGTGAATAAGTAAATAATTGAATGGTAGTATGATTAAAAAATAAAGTTAAATGATAGAATAAAAAAAGGGTAAAATAAGGTCTATTAGTTATTTACTAGTGTATAACCCGCACGATGTGCGGATGATAAAATATAAAACTTATACTTAATATTTTTTATTTTTTGATTATGAATTAATTATTCAATCAATGTATAAAATTAATATAGTTATAATGTGTTAGTTAAATCATCTATTCAATCAATATGTAAATCATATTGTTACAGTGGATATGTATTTCTTAAATATAGTAATGATTCCTAATATGATAGAATATAACATCTTATATTATTTTTTATTTTATAATATCTAATATGATTTTTATAACATATAAAATATATGCAATATTTTTACTTTGTATAATTTTCAATATTAGTTGGATGTCGCAAAGAATATTAAAAATATCAATAAATTATCCAAACACTTCAAAAAATTTGTCATTGTTTAGCGAGAAGCACTTTTAGAAAGACTAAGGTGCACATTTTTATGAATTTTTTAAAAGCTAAGAAAGAATTTCAAAATAGCCAAACAGGATTTACCTTCCATCTTCGGTCATGTGATCTTGTTCGGGTCTCTGGATAATAAAAAAGAAATGATATATTTAGTCATCAAGTTAATTTTAAATTTAATCATCTATTTCGTTTAGATTTAATTGCATACCCATAATAGTTTTAAAATTATTATTTAGTCCAATAGAGAATATTTTTTGTTTGAATTTATTTTTTCTTATTTCTGTCTTTACATGCATACTTCTCTAAATATATACTCTATGCTCTGTGATCCCTTTTTTTCCTATCATCCATTAATGAGTTGATATAAAAAGCTAACAATGACTATTTATATGTTTATTTATGTATTTTTTTAAAAATTATTTGTCATTACTATAGCTTTTTTATCCATTATACGTCTAAGTTTAATTTCAGTCAAAAAATAATCTAAAATTATTAACATGACTTTTAATTTTGAATATATAATAGCTAACTTTAAGTTAAAGTAATTGTATCATATGATTTTGAATATAAGAAGGCTTAGGCAGTTAGGTAGAGCAACAAATTACTAACATTCATCCAACTAACATGTATATGGAGACGTGTGATTACTTCGCCACATACTCAATGAAATGACAGCATGCCACAAACATATCCAACATTGGTACTAATATAGTTATATATAGATGAAATGTTAAAACATAACTATTATATTATATGTATGTATGTATGATAAAATATTATTGCAGATATGAGTGACATTAAAAATTATATGAATTAAAAAATATATGAAATCTGTTGTGAAAACATAATTATTATCTTTTATCTATCTCATTTAAAGGCAGACATCCATATATGCAATCGAAGGAAGATCATGTCTAGAGAATGCAATCATGGACAGTTGTAGAAGAGACTAAGCTTGAAATTTCTCGGATGATTGAAAGAATAAAATAATTTTAATTTTTTAATTGCTAAATAACTTATCAAATAGCATGCCATTTATATTTAAATTAGTTACAATACATCGCGACTTTTGTTTTGCTAATATATTAGAATAGATAAAATACATAAAAAAATTATTATAAGTTTTTAGTTAGCTAAAAATCATTATGGATATTATTAAGTTTTATAATTATTAAATGACATTACAAATAGTATACAAATTAAAATTTTAATCCGTTATAACACATGGCAACTTCTACTTTTTGTCAAGCGTGGAATTTTTAAAAATTATTTATTCATAATACATGCGCAGTCTCCTATGTTGAGGAGAGAAATATTTATCCATGTAATATTTTTGTCCTTGATTTGTTACGTGCTCTTGTTTATATGTGCCAGTATTTGTTCACTTGAGTTGTTATAGCTAACCTTCTCTTCTCAACTTTATTATCTATATATACTTTTTTTTATTATATGTGCCCGCAGTTATTTATATCAATTACATGTATAAGTATTATTCAATTGTTATCATACCAAATATCATCTTCTCCTTAAAATTATTCTGCTTTTAATATAGTAATATAGATAGATTATTAATAATATTTTAAATTCATAGTCCTTTTGTATCCTCACTCTAAATCGTATTGGCATTTCTTTTCAAAAATATATCATAAAAGTAACTTAGGCATATTAATGCATATGGATCCATATCAGAAATCTTGACATTAAAAATGATATGGATACTAAAATCATTTTAAAAATTAATAAAGTAACTAATAGAACAAATATTATTGTTATATAGAATAAGAATAATCTTTAAATTATATTGCTAATAAACTAACATAAAGAAAATTTGTTATGCTAATAAATTAAAATATAGTGATATATTCTCAATTGTGAATATTCTCACTTTACAAAATTATATTGCTAATAAATTAAATATTGTGAATATTCTCACTTCGTAAAATCTCTTATTCATTATGCAAGTATACTACATATTAAATTGATCCAGATCACTAATAAAATTTATGTCATAACATAGTTCATGATATCCATACTCCCTAAGAAAAATATCTTAACGAAAAAAAAATTGATAGAGGATCTAAACAATAAGGAATAAAAATAATAAAATTGATATATAATGACTGCTAGAATATTTAAACAGTAAAGAATCAAATTAATGTTATCCACGCAAGAAAGTCCAACAATAATATATATATATATATATATATATATATATATATATATTACGGAGAGAGAGAAGAGAGACAGATATAAAGAAAGAGAGAAGAAATTTGCATGAAGAAGAGAAATGTGTGGAGAGGCATTTGTTCAAGTTGATTTTTTTTAGGTATTTATAAGGTGGTATTATCATGAGAATAATGGACGCAATTGCCAAAATGAAATAACTACCGTCCACTATTTTTTATAATTAGTAACCGTCCAAAAAAATTATGATGTATTAATATTTTATTTAGTTATATCATGTTAATTGGTTTTAGTTAAATCTATAATCTATAATATATTAAAAGGAGAGTAGTATGAAATGAGAGAGTGACATTTGGCAGATGGATTGCGTGCCATGTGTCCTCTAACCATATTTATAACTAATTAAGTCATTTATTTATAAATTGATTAGATAGTTCATTAGTAACTAAAAATTTATTAAATGATTAATTTTGAGAAATGTTTATAATATACTTTCAATTATGTAATATAATATAATTTTATATGATATTAATGAAGATTATATCATAATTTTAATTTTACAACAATACATTAGTGCATGATATCTCAAAAAAATTATAATCAATTCCATTTGTATTTTATAAGTTTAATTTTATTTAAGGATAATAATAATCACTAAAATTGAAATAAAAAAATTATAAAATATCTATTCTCCATTGTCTCATGCGAAATGGCATGTTCTCAAAATTTTAAAAGAAAAAGTTTAAGGTAGTTAATTAATTATTTGTTAATAAAAAAATGTTTAAAATCTATAGAGAACATTTATCCAATGAATGTATTTAAAGTAGAAAAGATATAGTTAACACTAAAAATTTGTACTAAGTAAAATCTAAACAATCAAGACTAAACAATTATATTTAAATTGCAAAAAATCCATTCAAATAAAAAATATAAGAAATAAATATCTTTACTATTAAGTTTCTTCTAATTATAGTAGCATGAGAATGAAAATCTATCAGTTATTTTATAATAATTTTGAATGTAAATTTAATTCTTAATAGAAAATTTGAAAATCGGTAATTATAACCTACCACTTAGTGAAAAGTTAAACTCTCGCTAGAAATTGTCTTCAGATCTCACATTATAAATATCGAGCAAACTAACTTGAAGTCCTACCCATGCGTATCCTCTTTCCATTCCTCAAAATCTGCCCTCTCAAAATCCTCCTCTCTCTCTCTCTCAGTATATATATATATATATACTTCCTTTTATTGCAAATTACTGTATTATGGGTTACTTTTTTTCTTCTGTATTGTGCAGATTAATGTATTGTTGAAAGCTAGCTCTTTTTTAATGATTGGAATTATATATACAACAGTTGGCTATTTTTTCTTGCAAAGCAATGTGTTATGGATGTTAGTTATTCTTCTCTTGAACTATGAATATTAATGTATTATTGAAACTAAATTATAATCAAAATAATATCACAACAATAATTGGGGATTGACAATGTAAAATTATGTCATAATTATATATAAACAAAAATTTATTAATAATTAATTAGCATGATGTCAACAATTTTTACTAAAAATTTTTATATAAAATTATGGAATCTGTAACGTCAATTTAAATTATGTATAATTTGTCTTCATGTATTATCATAAATGTTACTAAGTGTTTTTTATTGTTTCATCTATATTTGTGTCTCCTTTTTTTATATCATGCACTTACAAATAAAATAAATTGTGAGATCGTACTATTATTTTTTCCTAGACACGACAATTCTCAGTTCTATTTTTTAACTATTGAATAGTAAGATTTCTATATACAATTGCTTATTTAAGAAACAGATATAATTGTCTCTTAAACCTATAAGTTATTTTATACGTGCAAGTACTTTGTACAACAAATTATATCATATTTAATGTGTATAGAATCTATTTTCAATATATACATATATTATTTTTTCTATTTAAATATATTTTTAGCTCTCATTTTCATGGATTGTCCACGTGACATTACCATGTTTTAAAAATATAAAATTATTTTACCTTTAGAATGTCTAACTGAATTGTTTTTCAAAATAATAAGTTGGTTAAAATATGTACTCATTGTTTATTTAGTTAATTAATAATTTAAAACTTCAGCCAAATCATTAAGTAGTTATGATTTTATAAAATATCATTTAAGCATTGTAAGAAAAAATAATCTTAATAATTTTCACAAATTATGTAACATGACTAGATGAATCTAGACTTAGAAGATAGTAAACGGAAATTTTTTTATAACACATTAATATAAAAATAATATCTAACTTGATAAAAATCTAAATATTAACATTATGTGTTTTATATATTGGAATTCTATTATGTTAAATGTATAATGTGAATGTATAAACGTGTTTGACCTTTAACTACATGAACTTTTTTGCATGAATATATACATGTACAACAGCATATTAGTAGGATGTCAAGTTTCTAATGTCCAAGAAGATTGATTTGAGACAAATTAAATAATTAATTATAGTATCTTTCTAATTTGGTTAAACTATTCTTATTTCCATGTGGCAATTTCCATTGCGAGCATATACACTAATTATGAGGTATAATTTTTTATAAACTTAAATAAAAATATAAACATTAAGTAAATATACAATTATTACTGTGTATGATCTTTTTTTTATTTATTGCATGGGGTTGTAATATGTTAGTTTAAAAAAGGATGGTTAAATATTTTTATTTATGAATAAAATCTCATTACTAACAAGGTTAATTTTTAAATAGGAAGAAAAAAATTATAGAAAAGGAGAAAGACAAGAATGAACCACATTTACTTAACTTTTTCATAATAAGAATTATTTTATTTTCAATTTTCTAAATTTAAGCCTTCTTTATTGCATGTATTAGTGTTTAAGAAAATTTTTCATGTGTTTCTTAATCGAGGGTATCACACCAACAATGGATTAATCAATACAAAAAAATAATATCACAGCCTTATATAGACTAATTAAATAAAAAAATATCCAATTAAGTCCAATTAAATAAAAAAATAATGGAGAGGTTGAAGTCAGTGAGAATATCCAATTAAGTCACTCATTCCATTCAAATAAATAAGGAATTTAAAATCATCTTTTATAGTATAAATATTAATATACAAAACAATTTTATTTTCATAATTAATATATGTCACTATAATTAAAATCACAAATAAGAATTTAGATTAAAGAGAATGCAATATGCTATGAGAGAAAGTCACATGTTATATTCATGTATCCCCGCAAACGTGTTATTATATTTAATTTTAACAAAAAGCAAGTATTAAGAAGTATCACACATTACTTTACATCATATCTTAATTAGGTAACATAAAAAATATAATATCTATGTCTTCATAAAGTTATTTAATTTAATTTAAACATGAAAGAAGACACATGAAACTAAAACAATATAAAATTATTTCAGAGATGTAAACAAAATTAATTAGATATATAAATTTGAAATATGAAAATCTATGATTCGTAATATAAGTCACATAGTTTATAGTAGTAAAATATTCTTTTAAAAATTAAATATTAATGAGATAAAAATATAAAAGAAGGGTGTATAGGAGAATACAATAAATTAATCAATCAAGTAATCATTACTTTTTAATGAAATTCCTAAATACACTATTGCGGATTAAGCAATGTAAAAAAACTAATATTGCAATCTTATATATAATAATTCATTCAGATAAGGAAAATTATGTTTATTTAGATCGAAAGAATAATATAAACATAAGTCTGGTATAAGTTTCTAATAATAAAATTGATTCAATTGTTTAGATGATCGGAGAAATATTAATAGACTAATACCAAAATGATACAAAATTATTTGTATTATGTATAAGTTTAAATTATAATTCATTTATATTATTATAAAATAAATATTCATTATTATTTTTAATATTATTATTTCAAAACCTAAAAAGATCTAAACATAGTCTATAATTTTTCATAACAAAATAAAAAATATTTTGATCAATTACTTTTCTATATCTAAGGTACATTGTACAAGGCATATATATGAAATTTAGTTTATTCTTTTGTGTATCATTTAAAGTCCTATAGATTTATTTGTTTCAAATTTGAATATGTCATTGTTACTATATATTTTCTTAAACACATAAATGTGCATACTAAAATTAAGTTAATAAACATTAATAATGCATTTTATCTACTATTTGAATCAGTTGAATAATAATAATGGATCCTCAAGAAGATAAATACTCTAAGAGAGAGAGAGAGAGTTTGACTAAAAATAGATATGGGAGAAAATATATTATCATTTTATAATATATATTAGTTATGATTTAGATATAAAGTGACTTAATGACTTCTTCTTATTTTATATTTAATTATTTTTATTGTACCTACAAGGCTTTATTTAATGTGTTAATTTTGAACAAAATAGTCATAAATGATCATGAAAAGAGATAATTAATTTATAATTCATATATATATATATGTGTATAAGAAATACATAATTATTTTCTGTACTTATAAATATTATTATTTAGTTAGACAAAAATATAAAATTATGATAAAAATGAATTTTTTTTACATCATCCTGGTCATAATACTCCCTACGTCTTGACTACAGGGAGAGTGCGCGGGCCATCGTACTAGTAATTATATAAATAACAAATTCTATAACTAACTCCCATAGTTAATCATTAAAAATTAGTCACAAATTAATATTAATATTTTAAATAATTATGACATTGTAGTTCCTATATAATCATATCTATACTATTATGCAGATGAAATTAGTATATTAATTTTGTAATGACCATTGTACTGCATATTAATATTAATATTTAATTAATTAATATTTGCAAAGAATTTGCAAAAGTGTCAATGTTTTAATATAATATATATATCATGATAATATAATATAATATTATTGAAGTTGATTTTTTTGAGGTATTTATATGGAGGGAGACATTATTTAAAAAAACGGAAGCAGTTGCCGAATGAAATAACCACCATCCAATAATCTTCACAATTAATAACCGTATCCGAAAAACTATAATGTATTAATATTTTATTTAGTTATATCACGTTAATTTATTTTAATTAAATAATTAATGTAATTTGTAACTACCTTCCGTAACTAATCATTATAATTTATTTAAAAATTATTATTAATATTTTAATTAATTAAACATTGTGCGGATGAAATTAGTATATTAATTTTGTAATGGCCATTGTACTGCATATCAATATTAATATTTAATTAATTATTATTTTAAAGAATTTGTCAATCTATCTTATATTAATATTTTAATTAGTTAGATCATGTTAAATAATTTATATATATTAATTAATTAGTTATTTGTACGATTATCACATTTAATTATTATCGTTATCACTTAATATGATAATATATGCTTTAAAATTTTAAGAACGAATGATAACATATTATAATTAATTATAATTCTTAAAGACACTTGTCATTTTATTCTTTTGTCAAATGTGAAGCTGTTAATATAGTATAGATTCTTAGTTTTTTTTTGGTTTTTTATTTAAAAGAATTGAGGGTCCATATATCGCTGTGGTAAAGCCCATATATTGTTAAAGTAGTTCTCCCCAATCTCTTGATTCCTTAACTTGTTCAGCGACCACAATTTACCACCTTAAACCCTAATTCCCCCCCTTGGTAGACCGTGCTCATTCCCCTCCTTCCCCGCCGGCCGTCTCCTCCCCCGCCGTCCCGCGCGCTCGATTCCGGCGGCATTTCCTCAAGGGAAAACGCCAAATAGGTGTTGTAGCACAACGCCGGCACCATGATTTCCGGCGGGGAGAGTTTCGTTTCGGCCCCTCCGGCCTTCTCTAACGATGGCAGGAAACTCCTGGTCTGCACCGGATGCACTGTCTCCGTATTTAGTACCTCCACGGGCATGAAGGTACTTCAATCTCCTCAACGCCTGCTTCTTGATAGCTCTGAGGCATGGGATGGGGAATTTCTTCTCAAATCTTGACATTTCTGGTGTTGCAGGTCTCGGAGTTAGAAGGACACACAGACCGTGTCACTTCCGTGGTAGTGGTTCCCGTGGCGGCACCTGCAAGTAAGGTTGTGAACTACTGCTGGACCTCATCGTTGGACAGCACTATTTGTTATTGGGATTTTTCCTCAGCGGAGTTACTTAAGAAGGTGGATGTTGAACTTCCTGTGTACCATATGGTGAGCAGAATGCACGCTCTATTGTTTTTATTGGGCTCGGTTCCTGGCATATTTTGTCTCCTGCGTTGATCTTTCTATTGAGATTAAGTGATATCATTGTGACATTTTATGTAGGTAATTCCTCGAATATCAGCACCAGTTGGAAGCAACGAGCAGACATCTAATCATTATGCTGTTGTCTCGCTTGAAAATGTTGATATACCAGCAAACCAACTTAGACTGCATGGTCAAATCCGAATTTATGACTTAAAAAACTCACGTCGCGTTGGAGGAGTGTTGGCTGAGGTTTGATTAGACAACTTTTCTGGATTTAAAATTCATTTCTAATTGAATTTTTTCATACACTGTTATTTTTTCTGTTTTTTGTATAAAATTATATTTCTAAAAGATGTTGCATCCATCTCTATTTCTAATTCAAGTATATGTTCTCCTTACAATTTGCTTTCAAGAATTTTTCTGTGATTCTTTTAAAAATATATAGATAATTCCTTAATAGTATTCAAATCTGACTTGGTTATAAAATAAGAACAAATTTGAGATTTTATTCATTCTCAATCTTTTCAGTCGCACATCAATCACCAAGTGATATGGCATGTCTATTTGATTTGGAAGATTCTTTTCCAAAAGTCTTCCTCTATGCATGGTTTTTTATATCATAGTTTAAAACATGACATCTATCACCAAACTTTAGTTAATAGAATAAGGTTGTTAAACATATTTGAATAATTGGAACTAAAGAAAAAATGGGGTTATATTGTTGAAGGCTTGGTACGAGGTACCATATATGGTAATGTCAGCCTGAGAAGTATGGAAAACCATAGAGGATTCATGAGGGACCAAATATAAGTGTCAAACCGATCATGATTCCAGATGGTTTGAAAAGCATGGAAAACTTTTCCTCTTGTTAAGGAGTAAAGCTTGTCTTCAAACTTATCAGAATTGTTGTCAATGCTGTTATTTACCATCAAGATCTGTACTCTAATTGGAGTACATCAGACCAGTGGATTTTCCATATGTTTCATTTCTGTATGTATCACATGCAATTTGTCATCTTTATGCTCATGCTATAAAGTTTCTGATATTGTTCTTCATCAAGTAGTAATTTGGATACATGTCAATCATCCTTTCCCCTTTCAAAAAAAAGTAGTAGTTTGGATAATCCCTAAATTTGATGCTAGATTTTTATTAATAAACGAAATTTGATATCTCGTGTTTGCAGACACACAAGCCAGTGTGCATATGTGTTAGTAAATCTGGAGAATATTTTGGTACTTTATACAAGCGGAAACTTTACATATGGAGGATCTCTGCTAGAAGTTCTAAGTATGAGGGTGTGCAGAAGATCAAGCTACATCATACTAAAAACTTCACAACCCTTGCTTTTCATCCGAACAATAGAATCGTAGCTGCAGGTGATGTGACAGGTAGGATTTTGATATGGATGGGCTTTGGGAAGAAAAAGTTTTCAGGAAATATGACAACATCCCGTGGAGGGAAGAATATGGCTGACGAAGACAAGCCTGGGGTGAGGGGCAACGATGATGCTGACTCCTGCTCAACATGGCATTGGCACTCACGTGAAGTGGCATTCCTGTTCTTCTCCTCAGATGGATCTTACTTATACTCGGGTTGGTTTATGTTCTGCCATATCATACTTAAGCTTATTATTGGTAGTTAGTTGTGTACAAACCCCAGTGACGTGTCAAAATCCGTCAGTACAGAATAACTTACATGCCAGCCTGGCAGTCCTTTTTGTTGATGAGAATTTATTTCATCTGCTAATTGATGCATAATTCAATCTCTTTCTTTGAAGTTTATCATCAGCAGCATAATTTTAGTTGTTAAGTCTTTGTCTGAGCTAATAATCATTGGTTGCATTTAATCAGGTGGAAAGGAAGGAGTTATTGTTGTTTGGCAGCTTGATACCGGGAAAAAGAAGTTCAAACCACGTCTAGGGTCTCCGATCTTATACTTTACTGATTCTCCTGACCCATCAATGTCCTGTGTAAGATGTGCATTTCTGCTTGTGAATTTAATTTAGGTGGTCGCATCTGTGTATATGATTATTCATATTCTTTGGACCTCAGTTTTTGACTATCTGTGCTATTTGGGGACTCAAAGTGCATCAAACATGCATGTTTTGAGAATTGGCAACAGTGCCACAATTTCTGTCGAATTCACAGTATGCATTAATATATAATTGCAGCTTGGGCATGCTAAATCGAAAAGCAAATAAAACACCTAGCATTAGCATAAAAAGTAGTCACACTAGTGATCACGAGAATAATGTTTACCTTTGGCATGGTTCTGAGTGTTTCTAAAACAACATAACAATATCAATTAAAGATGCCACATCCACTTTGGTGACTGCTGTCTGTAAGAGAGTTTGTGGCCTTTTCCTCTCTTCCTTCTCCCTTTTACTATCTACATCATGCGTTCTTGATACTTTTATGTTCACCTCGATGAAACTTAGTGTTGATTTAATGCTTTTATTCATGACAGGTATCTTGTGCAGATAACCGGATACACCTATTAAAAATGCCAACAATGGTGATATTGAAGTCAATTGCTGGAATTAAGGTTTGCCATATCAATTATGGTGAAATAGTGCTTTCAAGAACTTATAATCGACAATGGTACAAAGATTATGGCTTACGCTTTTCTCTTTCAGGTTCCTTTTTCAGTTCCTGATGGACACAAAGGTTTATTTACAGAATCTACATATGATCGAGCTTCTGGGTTGGTTGCCCTGCAAACTCAGGACTATTGTGTACAATTTTTTAACTTATATGATAACGTTGAAGTTTCACAGGTAATCATATTTATCTAATGGCTTGAGTTTTCCTAATCTCTTTTCTGTTCATTTCGATCCAATGACTTAACTACTATATATGATTCACAGGTTCAAGTGTGCGAAAGAAATTATCACCCTGTTGATGATGTTACTGTAAGGCTCAAGTTTACTTTTAGCTCATAGTTTTCTATTTCTTACTGTACCTTTGCTGGTCCTTTACTATTTTTTGCTCTTCTTTTTTAAGTTGTGATGCATTCCATTTAATCTTTTTTGTATTGAATCATTGTAGATGTTCTCATGCAGTCATGCTGATCTTATACGAGAGAAAAATATATCTGTTCTTTCAAAAAAGGAAATGTTTTTTTTATTATAATTGCACACATTTGCACAGTATTGGGTTTTCTAACTGGTTTCCAGCATGGGTGTTTCCTTTAAGGAAAGTTTAGCAACTTTGAAGTGCTAAAAAAGTGTAAGCAATAGTGGCATACACACTATCGGCTCAGTCAACAAGTTGATTTATGCATGCTCTTGTCTACTTATTATATGAGAGGCCAGATATTCAGCTACCAAAGTTTGGTAGTCATCATTTTCCTGCCTCAAAAAATACTCCATAAGGAGAGATCATCTAACTTGATCCCAATCCCACAACCACCTGTTCCCCCATATTTTTTTCCAGCATCTATGTGATAATCTGAGCAAAATGTTGCTCGCTTCCATCTTTTTCCAAGAACTTTATTCCTGCTGCGAATTACTATAGTTCTGTCTTTTAATTTCAGGTGTTTATAGCCTTGATAGCTCTTTCTTCTGATGGTTCTCTGATGGGGACTGTTGATGTAAGGCTTCCTGAAGAAGGATTAGGGGGGCTTGTGAGTCTGAAATTCTGGATCCGTGGTTCACGTGCTGGAGAATACTCCTTATCTACTATCATATATGAACCTCACAGGTTAGAACAGTAAGACAATGCTTATTGCTCAATTGTCTGTATTCAGAATTATGGCCACTGCTGTGTTTGCATTAATCAAAGTGTGTCTGTATTCATCAATTAAAGCAAACTTCGAAGCAAACAAAATGAGAAACATATATGGATCCAATCTTAAGGTTCCATTGGCATCTCTACTAATTGCTAAATAGATATCCGCCTATATTTTATTTTGTCCTCACGAAATTGTATTAAGAAAATAGAAAATTTTTCATTCTCTTTGTACCATTGACGTTCTTTAACCACGTAGTGTGCATTTGCTAGTATTCCTTGAAACATTCCGTCATGATTATTTTTCTTATTCCAAGAGCAAAATATTTTTTTCCTGACACCAAGAACCCAAGTTCTCTTCTTGAAACACATGTTCTGACATCTCAGTGCTAGATAAAAATGTAGTAGTTGGTCATTCTCAGTGTTTCCATTTTCACAATTCAACTCATAGAATCATGTGATTTTATTATACCATCAAGGCATCAGATACTGGAGCAGAAGCAATTCTGTTTCGAATCAGCACACGATAGAATCACATGGCTTGCAGAATCAGCGAATACTGCATGTCCACCCCAGCTCCTGGCTAATCTTAATGCTCACGACTGGAAGTCCTCTCTCTGCTCACCCCCCTTCTCCCTCCTTTCCAAATCCCATCTTGTGAATCACTAGCAGGAGGGGTAAAGGTAGCGCGTTAGGTTTCCCTTATAGCTAATGGGTACTGGAGCCTCTAGAGGCTCCCCTTGTGTTTTAATCTTTTAAACTTCTATTATCCTAGCTTTAAGATAATATATTAGGGTGAACATTTAAAAATGTAATTCTTGATTTTAATTGTTATTTATTTTTATGGGTTGATGGAGCTATTCTTATAACTTTTTTGAAGGGTTATTTCTATGATGATTAAACAAAATTTAGCCATTTTTAGAATACTTGTGTTTTTTACTATTATTTGTTATTTTTGTTATATGGATGAATTGCAATTATTGTTGATAGGTACCAAATAAAATTTAACATATTAAGTACGTTTTATTGGTTATATGCTTTAATTGTATATTATATTTATGAAGAAATGCAATTGTTTATCTATATCTAACTTGAAAGTTTGACCTTGAAATCTTATCTGGCTACTTGAAAGATTTATCCACTGGCAATGTTGCAATTGATATGTTGTAATTTGTTAAGTTTTTGTGAAGTAATATATATATATATATATATATATATATGTGTGTGTGTGTGTGTGTGTGTGTGTATATGTATATATATATTATGTATTAAAATTTTTAAAATAAAAAACTGGTGGATTTCTTGCTTGTTGTGATTCTACGTTTGTGTCCTGAGCTTAACATCTTCGGCTATTCCTGTACAAGTACTTTTCCAGGCAAACTATTATGTTATATCATTTCTCTGGTTATGGACAAAGATTGCATACAATGATCCATGTTTTTAAGAGGTCTTCTGAATGAAATATCCTTTCAAACATTAATGTGTCAAAGATTGCTCGTTGATGATGATGTTATATCTAATAAATATGGATTATTCAAGGTGACGTTATATCTAATACATATAAATTGTTCAAGGATCTTGTGGAGGATTCATTTGTATCTGTTTGGCCGCCCTGTATAACTTAGCTTTTGGCTTTTTTCTGGCCTACATTTGCATCTACCTTTTGATAAATAGGTTTTTTAAATGGGTCTTTTTCTGTTCTTTCCTCAATTCTATTCTCCGTGACAAATGTATCTGGGCTCTAATGTAGCGATGCAGGAATTGCTGCTCTTGCGTTTCGTCCCAACCATGATATGGCTGTTACATCTTCTTATGGCGGTGACTTCAAGGTAGCTATTGTTGATTATTTTCAGTCTTCAGTCTTCTTCCAATATTTTGTGAACAATACAATTAGCTTGTTAACTTTGTAGATCTGGGTTCAAACTGCGTCTCCTGAGGCTAGTGATCAATTTTACAGAACTGGTTGGAGATGCCAATCTGTCGGTTCTTACAAGTATGCACTCTCTTTTTCTTTGGGTTCTTATAAACACTTACAGCATCCATTTCAAATATATACTAAAGCAAACAAAACAACTGTTATTTGAGAATTTTTTACCAATAATGAGAATAATTTATGATGCAGAAGAAGGATTATCCACTAAATTATGTTTATGAATTTGCTTTTGTTCTCCTAAAAAAAGAATTTACTGTTGTATACTACGAGTGCAATATGGTGGCTTGCAGTCCCACCAAAAAAAGTTAATTTTCTCGTTTAATGTTGAAATCTTAATCACTCGCACTACCTGGAGTTGATGACAAGACATCGTTGTGACTCATTAACTCAGATGTTTGGTCTGTATGTGTTCTGCAAAATGCAAATAACCTGAAATGTATAAACAGTTGTTATGCCTGAATTTCAACATATCCTCAATAAAGAAGTTGTGCCTGTTCTCTCTCTCTCTCTAAAAAAAAGTTGTGCCTATTTATTTCTCAAAAAGGTTGAGATCTAAACAACCAGGTAATCTCCTAGTTATAACTCAACTGGTTTTCACTACAACCTGATCAGGCACACAGCAATAATGAGACCCTCAAAACAAAATACTTCAATAACGATTCTCGGGTAAATTACACCCAATGCCCTCCAACTTTCGACTTTGCTCAGCGATGCCCTCCAACTTCACTTTGTAACCACGATGCCCTCCAACTTTTGACTTGTTTCACTCGATGCCCTCCTTACCTATAATAGGCGGTTTTCCGGTCACATCGCTGATGTGGCGCTGATGTGGCCCTCTTCTCCTCTCCTCTCCTCTCCACGTTACAATATTAAAAAATAAATAAAATAAATAAAAAAATGCCACATGTGCAGCGAGAGGGGGATCGCCCCCCTCACCTGCGACCTCCGGTGAGGTCGCAGGTGAGGGGGGCGACCCCCCACCTCCCCTGCGCTGGCCGGCGCGGCGCACGGGAGGTGGGGGGGGGGGGTCGCCCCCCTCACCTGCGACCTCACCGGGGGCGACCCCCCCATCTCCCCTGCGCCGCGCCGGCGAGGTGGGGGGGTCGCCCCCCTCACCTGCGACCTCACCGGGGGGGCGACCCCCCCACCTCACCTGCGACCTCCGGCGCAGTGCAGGGGAGGTGGGGGGGTCGCCCCCCTCCCTGCGACCTTGCCGAGGTCGCAGGGTGGGGGGCGACGCCCCCACCCCTCGTGCCGGCGAGCGCAGGGGAGGTGGGGGGTCGCCCCCCTCACCTGCGACCTCACCGGAGGTCGCAGGTGAGGGGGGCGATCCCCCTCTCGCTGCACACGTGGCATTTTTTTATTGTAACGTGGAGAGGAGAAGAGGGCCACGTCAACGCCACATCAGCGCTGTGACCGGAAAACCGCCTGTTATAGGTAAGGAGGGCATCGAATGAAACAAGTCAAAAATTGGAGGGCATCGTGGTTACAAAGTGAAGTTGAAGGGCATCGCTGAGCAAAGTCGAAAGTTGGAGGGCATTGGGTGTAATTTACCCAACGATTCTCTAATGCAATTGTTTACTAACCGAAGAATATTCACCAATAGTGCAACTTAAGAGCTAATATGTAATACTGAAGTCTATGCATTAACTTATATCCCTTTTGAATGTGATTTTCTTTTGAGACCGTTTGATGTGATTTTGAGTGCATTTTCTTGGATAAGAACAATCAGTTTGGACCAAATGATTCATTTTTCTAAGTCCCAAAACATGCAGGAAAAAAACTTTGGCTGCTGTTGCCTTTTCCGCTGATGGATCTGTACTGGCTGTTGCAGCAGATACTGTTATTACACTATGGGATCCTGATACCAATACTCTTGTGGCTGTTATTGGAGATTCACTTTCGGTGATCTACTACAAACCTATTCTCTCATGTTTGTATGTAAAGTTTTAACATATTACTTGGGTAATAAAATGTAACTACCATCCTTTTGTAGACAATAACATTACTTTCGTTCATTGGGAGGTCAAGTTACCTGGTATCCCTTGCTCAAGGTTCTGTGGCTGTATGGGATACCTCAAAGTTGTTGTTGTCCTGGTCCTATAAACTTATAGCAGAAGGTAAACATTTTTGCTTATTGCTAATGTATGGTTTCTGTCATGCCTTTGCATAATAATCATAACTTTTGCTGTCCTGGCCCTATAAACTAATAGCAGAAGGTAAACATTTTCTGTCATGCCTCTGCATGACAACCATAATTTTTGCAGATTAGTAATATGCAATATTCATTGTTTGTTTTCTTTATAGCCGTTAGCAGCACAGAGGATGGATCTCATTTTGCAGTTTTAGTGCTCCAAAAGTTGGTCCATGAGGCAACAGCCATAGAGAGTGGAGTAATATTATTATTTCAGGCCGAAGATCCTATTCCAGTATCTTGTTGGACTGTGAATAAGGTATGCCTCTCTGAACTATGCCTTTGTCATTGGACTGGGTTCATATGTTGTGATCATTTCAGATTATGAAACCAGTTATTTACAGGAGAAATACTGGAATATTTGTTACTAATATTTGTTAGCTGATCTGACTATTCATTGTTTACCTAATAAACTTTATAACACACTGATGTCTTGCTGATGATCTGGCCTTTTCCCAATTCTGGATATAGTTCTAATAAATGGAAATATATTGGATTAGTTTGATTGATTTTCTGTTTGACACAGGCGAAGGGAGGAAGATTAGTTTTTCTACCATCTAATCCATCTTTCCAGAGCAAAACTACAGAGGAAGGTGCTTTATTATTGGCATTCATAAACAGCGACCATGAATATGTTGTTTTTGATCCACTAAACTTCGGAGAGAATTTGAAGGGCAGAAATCTTCGGAAGCATCAAGTTCCTTCTGAAGAAGAATGTAAGCTCTCTGCCAAACTTTCCCTAGCAATTTCTCTTACCTGTGCTATTATTGGCTGTTGCACACTGCTACCGAAACAAACATAAGGCTGAAAAGAAAATTGTGATTTGTCATGGAACAAAAAGGACACAAAGCCCAGTTATTAGTTAATGCTGTGGAATTATATGCTAAAATTCAGTCCAAAGGTTATGTTACTTGTCAGTCTGGGAGTCATCTGGATGACAACCACAAAGTCTGGGAGTCATCCTTTCTTTCCTCAAAAAAAAAAAAGGCCATAGTTTTATTGTGATAATATAAATAGAAATATCTTTAATTACATACATCTTTCATTACATCCAAGTTTTGCTTCCTCTTACAGTTACCGTTGGATATGCATCTATATACGGGGATCTTCCTGACTTTAGTTTGAAGAAGGAACAAGTTCCAGAGCTCCCATTTGTTCCGGCAGAAAGACCTTGGGAGACTCTCTTTGCTGGACCTTGCCATGCTTTGCCCCCACTTAGCAAACTCTGTTCTACATTCTTGTCATTCTTGATGGAACGACGACAAAATGGGGATGAGTGATGTTCTTCAACAATCTCGGTCAAGTTCGCAATCTTTCGAGCTGTCATCCATAAAACTCTATCAACTGAAGCATTCTACAGATAGTGGTTCTTTTCCTACCATGCACGTGGAAGTACAAGAAAACCTAAAAGGCATTTTGAACCTCAAAGCCAACGCCAGCATTTTTGCAAAGGAGAGGTCTACATGGTGGCAGCTGCTACAGTTATTCCGCCGTAGTACTATTTAGCAAAACTAGAGGCAATGTATAAATGAAAGGCGTTAAGGCCTGTTCTAGCACTTTTTGTTAGTTTAGCTGAAATTTTCCAATAGGGCACTTAGTGATTAGCAGAGGCATTTTATAAGCTTGAGAGCAAGAGCTCTGTGACCAAATTTTTTGTTCAGCGATTCCGTTTTTACTTTGTACCTGCACTGATCAGCCCTTGAGGATTTTGTTGAGAGTTATTACTTCAACACAATTCTTTTAAGTGAGTTTACATATTTTCCATAGTTTTGATCTCATATTTCCCTTTGGTTATCTGTATTTTCATTTGCTCTACACAATGTGAAGAATGAAGCACAGGTACTCTTAGAAGCAAAATATAGACATGGTTGCGACTACCAAAAGAGTTGGTTCATCAGGTATAAAAGTTGGGAGCTCGATTTTCGAAAATTTCATTCTGAGCCGTGTGACCCGAGTTTATTTTCAATATTTGTATTGTTGAGGACAAAATCTATAATTATCGCCCGAGACAAGAATAGTGTGCATATACTTTCTTCCAAACGCAGAGGGCATCTATCAGTATCATTTGCAAGTACCCCAAAATCCCAATACAATTGATGCACATAATTTTATATTTTGTTGGTCTCAGATAGATTGTTCCGCAAGGACTTTATACAGCTATTATGTTATTAATTTCCAACATCAGTTCACGTGCCAAGCTAACATGATAAAATTAATGAAACCAAGATAATACACAACAGAGATAAAAGGACCTGACACAAAATGAAGATTTTGTTCAGCTTTTAATATAGGAGAAAATCAATGTTCTTGTAGTCATTGTCTGACACATCTGAAATTGCATGCACCATCACTTATAGCACAACCTCACAGATAAAAATGTATTCTGCATGATCCTTGAAGATGCATTATATATATGGCAGCTCTGATAAGAGAGCTAGCTAGCATTCAACTGAATCAACCAATCAAGGCACTTTTTCTAAGCAACATTGAAGGAGCTGGCGGTGCTCTCGACAAACTTCCTGGCTCCCTTGAACCATCTCTTGTCACCAGCTTGCGCCTTGCAGATGTAGAGCTTGCCATCAGAGACGGCTGCCGTTATGAGCTGGTGCTTGCCACCTTCATCTCCGTCAGCTGTCCTGGTCAAGACCGAGAGGAAGTAGTACTGTTTCCCATCAATCACGGGGGTGGAAGTCTCCAATATGTTAGCAGTTGCCACAGCATCAGAGTCGAAGCCACCCTAAAATGTATGCATCATGCAGAGTTAGCATAATCAAGCGTTAAGAAAATGAACATTACTTTTCACTGCAGTAATTTGGTTCTGAAATCTCAGATAATTTACCTCGGAGTCTGTTTTGCCAAAGAAAGCCTGTTTCCCCAGCAAGTAATCAACCTGCGCAGCAATTTATAAAGTAGTGTCAGAATTCATGCTATTGGTGGCCGACAGATATCTCGTGACCTCAGTTTTTGAATACAGCACCATATAACTTTCATTTGTGATGAGTTATGCGAAGTAGGTTGATCATCTTATAGTATAATTTTTTAATCGAGTATTGCACTAGTTTGACCTTGTAAGTAATTAGTCTAACCACTATTTGCTTATTAGCATGATTGGAAACGACTTGGTTGTGAAGTAATTTAGCAGACTGCACTATTTAAACTTTCGATCTAATCACCATTAATTCGCATGAGTACTGGAAACGCCGAAACAGTATGGTTTGTCATTTTTGCACTATCGTCATGAGGTGGATGTAATTTAGCAGAGTGCACAGGTTAAAACTTAATTATAAGCAATCACAGAGGCATCCACTCATCATTAATTTCAGATATAGTTTCATACTAAAATGCATGCATGAGAAAATATGTATGCCTAACACATTGATGACTGTACAAATTTCTCCTTAGCGTCAATTTGTATTCTTCATCACCGAGCATAAGAGAAGAAGAAGGGCCCATTATAGTTTCAGGTAATCAGAGAGCACCTGAGAGAGGAACTCCTCTGGCGTGCCGTAGTCAGTAATGGACTTCTTGTCGGACGGGGTGATCATGACGGCGACGTTGCTGGTGGTGTCGAAGTTGTCCTCGTACCTTAGCACCTGGCCGGGGTACTCCACCTCTTTGCTTGGGTTCCACTTTGCCGGGACCAGCAGCTTGAATCCGTCGCCATTGTAGGGCAAGAAGTCGGTGTTCTTCTTTGGCTTCCCGAACACGTTAGCTGTGTGGCAGACCGATCATACAATTTTGCATGCAAATTAAAGTTTAAATTTTAATACTGAGAGCATTGATTAGGCAAACAATGGGGTACCGGCTTCGCCGTAGGCCGCGTCGGCAGGCGACACCTTGCTGCCGGCGGCGGCAGCGCCGATGAGAACGGTCAGCGCCAAGCGACGCGAGACGGAGACGTTGCTCTCCTCGTCGCCGGCGCTGCCCTGCTGCTTCTGGGCCCTGCAGACCAGCTGGTTGGGCCTGGCGCTCGGCGGCGCAAGGCGCTGCGAGGGGTTCCTGGAGGCGGCGGCGGTGGTGGAGGGGACGTGGTGGAGGAAGCAAGCGGTCGACGCCATTATCCTTCTATCTCTCTCTCTCTCTCTCTGTCTCTGCCGCGACTAGCCTCTCTCTCTCTCCCCTATTGTTTGATGTGCTTGGGGAGGGCGATCGAGGGGTGGATTTGAGGCGAGTGGAGAGAGCGTGAGCATTGGGCGCATGTGGCAGGGACAATCACGACATTGGATCGGATAGGGTGATTCATGCCCTGATTGGACCACGTAGGATCATGCAAGTTACTCAATCTGGGACCACCCCTGTCTACTGTACATAATATTAATAATATTACATTATCAGAAAGAAAACCACGCATAGGAGAAATAAATAAATAAATAAATCGATATGGAGAAGAGAGTGGGGCAACCATGAGGTCCCTTGATAAATGATCAAATTGGATCTCGTCATTCACTTATCAGTCGAGTTTGAATTATTTTTGAACTTAATGGAATCATAAGTCTCAAAGAATTTTAATTTAAAGTGAGGTGCTAAATATTTAGTTTCTCTTAATGGGATCAAATGAGAACTACTATCTAATTTTCATTAATTCCCCATATCTAGAACTATTACCACATGATTAATTCAGAGTCAAGGTAAAAAGAAAATCGATGATTTCAAAAATTGAACCTGAACTTACTAGCTCTCGACTCGGGCACAACCTGTTAATTAGTTGTGCCAATTTCAATTTTTATTAATTTAGTCAAACTATAAAATATAATGGAAAAATCAAGGTATACCAAAACTATCCTTCTTTTTAAATAATAAATGATGGAAATAAGTCCTTCCACCAAAATTGATGAATCAATTATTTATTTTGCTTTTGCTTTTTTTTTTCATTGGCCTTTTCTAAGGGTGTAAGCAAAATACCGAAAACCTAAAAAACCGACCCGACCCAACACGAAATTTTTAGATTTTTTTTTGATTAAAAAAACCTAGGTGGTTTTTAAAATTAAACAAACCACCCAAGGAGCCCGATGGAGACTTACTTAATTAAAATTTTATAAAATATATATTAATATTATATTCTAAATATTTATAATATATATAAATTACTCACTAAACATATTATTTACCCTATAACATGTATAGGAAATTAATATAAGCCATAAATATTACTATTACAATATATAACATGTGAATGTTGTTAATTTATGAAACAAAATATCTCTTCATATCATTAATATTTTTTTTATAAAAATATAAAATGTATAAAATAAAGGGCCCCGAAAAAATCACCCGAAAAAACTGATAAGGTTTTTTTAATTTTAAAAACCCAACCAAAATATATAGGGTAGTCTTTTTTAACGAAAAAATCCACCCGACCCGCACCATTTTCACCCCTAGCCTTTTCTATTGCCCTCATTAAGTAACATTAAATATGTATGTTTTTATTTATTTCATAAATGATGTTAAATAATTAATTATCATTAAAAATATAAACAAAAACACTATTCATTTATCAATACAAAATAGGTTAACTTTTACCGACTTTACTGAGTTAATAATTAAATAACGATGGGATCAATCACTAAGTATTATTTATTAACAAAAGTATTAAAAATAAAGTAATTACTAAAAAATTAAGATTTATTTTTATTAGAAAATTATTACTATAATAATTAATTCATAATTTATTTTCAAATGATAACTATTATATATCATATTATTAAAAATAATAATTTAAACTAGTTTTTGTGACAATGGGCATCTGAATTTTTTTAGTTCTTGTTCTAATTTCACCAAATTACCCATGAATTTATTATATGAACTTTTAATTATCATTATTACATTTAATTCATCCAAACACGATCAAAATCAATATTGTAATTCAATCTAAATTTTTGTTCTAATTTCACCAAATTACCCATGAATCTATTGTAACAAGTTTTTAATTATCATTGTTACATTTAGTTTCATCCAAACACGATCAAAATTAATATTATTTTTCATCTATTCATTGAGAACTTGAAGAAATTACGGTATCAACTAAATTTCTCTATGATTGAACTTTGATTTTAAATGATTAAAATTCGGTTGTTACATTGTAATTACTTTTTAGCTATTATAATTTTGATAAAAGATAAAAAAATCATTACACAACATTCTAGAAATGGAAATGTGGCAAATTGAATTTAAGAATAAAATTCTACAAAATTGTTGTTGATCTAATCCAATTAATGGAGATAAAGTAGGTATTATTTTATGCAAATGAATCAAATGCTATAAATCGAGCTCTTCATTGTGCTGTCCTTGTTATAAATTAGGGACACCATACTTTCTATCTTTTTAATCATCTGAATAAAAATTTATGGATGCTTTTTGATCTTACTTTCATTGAAGAAGTTTTGATCTAATCCACATATTTTGATCAAGATGTCTCTTCTTTAAAAGAGGAATATTATCATTAAGTCATTTGTTTATATGCATTACACACAAAGAACCATGCATCTTCATCCAGAATATCTCAACACCAGCTTTGTGTTTGTAAATGTACATTATATCGACTTAAGAATATCTTAATCTTAACATAAAAAGTTTCTCTTGACTTATGTATAAATGAGTAACAACCACTCAAATATCATTATTTCCTCTTATATTCTCTCCTCTCTTCTACCTCCTCATAAAAAAAAAAGTTAGG
The DNA here is from genome assembly GCA_030549335.1 of Pontederia crassipes. Classification (NCBI taxonomy): domain Eukaryota; kingdom Viridiplantae; phylum Streptophyta; class Magnoliopsida; order Commelinales; family Pontederiaceae; genus Pontederia; species Pontederia crassipes. The sequence continues at coordinate 22,614,623 of CM060189.1, read as the reverse complement.
ATTTTTCTTTCCTGTAGGAAGTATTTAAGATTGACTTGGAGGAGTATTAGGTTAAGAGCCATAAGATCTAGAGGCTTATAAATGAAAAAAAAAAGAAGAGGCATGAGAAATTATTAGAAAAATAATTTTAGATATAAAACATAAAAAAATATTAGCATCTCAATGTGTTTAAATTGTTTGGATTGCAAATTTTAAAAAACACATTGTTCTTATGATTTAAAAGTATTGAAATTGCATAAGTTATGATGTATTATGATTTATTCAAATGCATAATTGTTATTTGAATAAATATTTAAACAGGTTTTTATTATTCAAAATTATATTTAATCTCTGGTAGACTTGAGTACAAGGCGGATGGAGATATCTCTCCTTCCTATAAAGTACATTTTGATCTATTTGCTGCTGATTAACCACACGAAGCAAGAAGCTAACGGAATCGGAATCATGCATATGATGAATACAGAATGGTTAACATGCATAGAATCCAGACCTAAATAATGTTTTTTTTTTTTTTGGGGGGGGGGGAGGGGATAAATACATGCATCATTCTAATTAATTTGAATGATGCAGATGTTCCATGAATATTCTTCAATATTGCGAACAATAATTATTAAAACTAATGTTTAATGTTTTTTTAAAAAAATTGACTTCATATTTTGATTTGCTTTGATTTTGGAGAACATAGAACAAATCATTAACATGAATCTTGAATAGTTTATATTATTGAATTATAATGCAGTGAAAAACAATATTGCACATCATGCATTTATTAATTAATGCCTTGAATCTAATGATGTTTAACGGCTCGGACAAGGTCTTAATAGTTTCGGTTAATCGAATTTTGACCACGCTCCAGCTTTCGAGCTTTCTAACCGGTCCGATTCGAAATGACGAATAGACGGACCTAATAGAATTTCAAATCTTGTCTTGCTCCTTAAGGTCTAATAGGCCTTAATGGATAGATTGACTAGTGGACGAATCGGGCATGTCCATTAATTTTTTTAAAAGTAATTTATTTTTTTTATTTTTAAATTTGCCATTTTTCCTAAATTGTCTTATATTCTTTTCTTGATAAATTAATAAAATATTATAATAAATAAACTATCATTATTTTCATTCAATTTTCTCATAATTTTCTTTAATATTTTTTCTTTTTACTCATTTGTTTATTTTATTTTTTCATTAATAATAGAGCAAATCAAATTAATAATGAATAAACTACTTATATTCCATTATTAGGTAAATATTGTTATATAAGCTTAGTAGCTACTATTGGTTGGCACTAAATAAGTAGTAATTAATTCTGTTTAAATATTTAATTTATAACAATTTAACGGTGACGATTTGTTAATTAATGGATGGATATCGAAAGTATCGAATATCGTGCAAATGACTAAAATATAATGTCCGAACTATTTTCCGTTTTAGCTCGATAACTTATTGAACGAATTTGGACCGGACATGGACGGACGTACCCATTATCATATTGGGTCGAACAATAGATGGGTCAGACCAGTCTAATAAACACCACTATTTGAATCCTATCCCAATTGAAAACCCATATGGATCCAAACACTTCGAAATAAAAAAAGGCATCCTTGTGTTAGGAGATTTCGTTGTCCGATTAATGAGCTTGTGGAGGGTCAACGAGGGATAAGGGGATCCCCTAGTCAAGGAGCATGAGGATAAAAAAAATATAAGAGGATAAGGGGATCCCCAGATCAAAATTATATGACATATATTGTATGTGATTCGAAATCGATTTATTTTCTTATCACAAGATATGTGTCCTAATTTTCAAGAATTAACATAGAATCCAATGTTATTAAAACCGGACTGGACCGACCGGTTCAACCGCGAATCGGCCGGTGATCCCGTCCAGTCGTGTCAAAATCCGTTTTAGCATTGAACCGGGCAAAATCGGTTGAACCGGGCTGGTTGAACTGGTTCAATCTGATTCAATGTAGATTTTAAAAAAAATATATGTCAAAATGATATAAATAGGAAAGTTAAATGAAAAAAGGAAAGAAATATTAGGAAATTTAAAGAGGTGGGAATATCATATCTATACAATTAAATAGGAATTGAAATAAAAAGGTAGGTATTTAAAATTGAATAATATTAGAATAGAAATTTATCAAAGGCATAAAATAATGGAAATAAAAAGGAAAGTGTTAAATAAAAAAGAAATAAGAATAATTTAAGATAAATTTACTAATATAACATCTATCATCATTAAATAGTAGATATTAAAATATTAATAATTTATTTATATTATCATTATGAAACTTTTAATTAATAAAAATTATGTTATATTATTTTTTAATATTTTTAATAAGTTATTAGTACAATATTTATATACTATATCATATAACTTATGCTATATCTTTATAATTATTATAAATAATAAAATCTGATTCAATCCGGTCGAATCCGATCGGACTGGTTCAATCACGACCCAGTGATGAATCCGGTCCGGTCGTTGGTCCGATTCTGAAAACATGATAGAATCCTAGTCGGTCTGTAAAAGTAGTGCGTATATAAACTCCCTAATGATCTGAATAGAAATCAATTTGATTTGTAATCATCTGTTTTCTATCTATTAAACTCTGAGTTGGCTCAAAATTTTCGGACGTTCGTTCGAACCGTAATATCTTTGGTACAAAAATTCTAACGACTTTTTTTTTAAATTGTAAACTATCAATATATTGCCTTAGAAAACTAACATATAAGAGAACATTCACTTTAATTTATAACTAGAGAAAAACAAAGAACCCTGTATTACTGTTACAACTCTTACTCCAGCAAACAAACATTGCTTGATAATTAAGCATCACCTAAAGTGGATATTTAAGTTGGAAGCACAAAAAAATACAATTAATCAGTCGCAATGAGGTTTAAAAACGTTGATGCACCATACAAAAAAATAAAGAAAATTCAGAAAAGATAAAATATAGACTGACTTGCGACTTACAAATTTAACTCGAGGACTCCTATTAACATCTGTGTGAAAGTTTTTTTTCATAAAAATAAATATCAAATAAGTTTATATCTACATTAATATTTGAGTCATTATCAATAAACACTCCATCTTCTCAATTCAATTACTCCCTTGAAAGCTAATAAATGTTATATTTATATACTGGAAGTCAGAAGTCAGAACATAGTGAAACGCTTGCGACATTCAAATATTAAAAGGAGGAGCGCAGTCAATGACAAGATGTCAAATGTTAATTAAGATACTTTTAAATGCCGTTGCTGTCCATATTTGATTTGATAACCTCCTTCTACCTAAAATCAACTCTCTCTCTCTCCAATTTCCTCCCTCTCAGGAATCTCTTCGCCTTCTCCGTTGTTCCCACTACTCAGCCTTTCGGTGAGTGGCTCCACAGAATCTTTGTTTGCGAATTTCTGGTGGCCTTTCAATCTTCTTTCTTGTGTTCTGAATCTCTTTGCGTTGTCAAGTTTCTGAGAGAAGTTGTGATTGCTATGATTATATTGGTTTAAGGAACTTGTAGGCTCGTTTTGATTCAACATGTATCAGCAGCATTTTTTGTTAGAAATTTTGGTGTTTTGAGCATTGGAAGGAAACGGGAACAAAAAGGAACACTTTTGCCTATCAGTCGTAGCAATAATGGCCGTAACATCTGAGAGCGCTCTTGCTTCATTTTCAGAGCTCTGTTTCCACCTTTCTGTTGTTGTTATTCCTCCCAACTCTTTTGCCTATCAGTACATATCTATTTGATGTACCTTTTTTTTTTCCTTCTTTTGCTATCGATATTGTTGGCCAAGACTGTGGAATATCAGATAGTTGTCAAATGTACGGTGAAGGCAAGAAATTTCCATCTAAAGTGCACTGCAAGAAGGAAAGTGAATAGAAATGGAAAGGGTCTTAGTCCTTGGAGAAAACTTGTTATCACTACAGTGTCTTAAGTAATTGCATGAAACTAGTTATCATATGTGGAAAAACATGTCCTTGATCAAGAGTGCTATTGTTTAATTACTACGGAAGGTCACGGGCCTGATATATGAGAAGTTATTTAAAATTTAGAGGTCCTGTCTGGAAGTCTTGCTGTTGAGGTTTGAATTTGGAATTTCTTATTCATAAGTGAAAGTGTGTGCTACAACATGACAAACATGTTTCTCATTTAGAACGCTCTTTTGTCTGTGCTTAGTTAGTTAGTTGGTTTCCTGTTTCCCTTGTCTCGTGTTAACTGAAAGTTATCATGATTGTAATGAGTCGATTCTGATGATTTAATGACTAAGCATTATCCTTTTCTTCTTCCACGACATGTTAAGGAATGATTTCACTGTTACTTTAAGTTTGCTTTGTACTTAGCCTGGAGAAACTGTTATTTACTGGTGATTAAATTGAGTGCTAGGGTGCTTGTTGATGTGCCTTGAATTATGTACCCTGGGCACAAGCTCGTAGCCCGCCACTGATTCTTGTGGGGGGTGCGGGGGCGAAGTCCTTCACGGTATGGACTTTTATATATGAGGATTAAAATTTTATCATGATGTACTCTCTTTTGCTCATAGTGAATTTTCTTATGACGGCGGTCTTCTTGTCCGTGGATGTTTCTTTCTTGTTCACATTGATTTTCTTTTTCTTTCGTTGTTTTGATTGTTCATCGATTCTCGGTGTTGTACTCCCAACGATGCTCATGAAAGATGAGTAATAGAATCGTGAGGCATAATGGGTTCAATGATTTGTTTTGTTGCAGATAAAAAAATGCCTGAGAATCTGGAACATGCAGCTGAAAAAATCTTGAACAACTTAATGGAAAAAATATATGATAATGTTTCCAAGCAGAAATCTGGTGGATTTTTTCAAGAACAAGATACAGTCTCTTCCCAGATGAAGAGGCTCTTTGGACGTCAAAATACCATTCATAAGGTTTTGGGTGGTGGAAAATGTAAGCCATTTGCCAATTTGAACTTTCTCATTAGTGGACGTTTTATGCCATACAAACAAGTAATCTTCACTTTGGCCCTTAAAAAAGATTTGATCTTGCAGCTGCTGACGTTTTACTGTGGAGGAACAAGAAGATTTCGTCAAGCACACTAACTGGGGCAACTGCAATTTGGGTGCTCTTTGAATGGCTTAATTATCACTTCTTAACTTTAATAGCTTTTGCACTTGTTATTGTAATGATTGGTCAATTCATTTGGTCAAATGCTTCCGGCCTCTTAAGCAGGTATCAGTTATCTTAGATGTCTTAGTTCCTATATGGCTAGGTTACTAATCACAAACGTTGAATGTTTAGGATACTAATTATCAATTTGTCTGACTTTGGTAGATCTGAATCCCAAGTACCTCGTCTTGTTATTCCTGAAGAATTATTTGTGAATATCGCTATTTCTCTTGGAGCACAAATCAATCAGTTCTTAGGATTCATTCAAGATGTTGCATGTGGAAGAAACTTAAAGCAGTTCCTTGTGGTATGTTGTTAACTTGAATTTCCATTTTCCTACCTTCAATGTCGAAGGTTTTTTTTTAGTTTGGAGTATTTGACTAGCCGACCCCACCTGGTGGGATAAGGCTTTGTTGTTGTTGTTGGAGTATCTGACTATCTGATCATATTCTTTCCCTAAAACACAAAGGTTAATGTAAAATTGTATTGAATATTGAATATCTTGCACTTTTACAGGTTGTCATTAGTGCTACAAAGAGGATAAAGAACGTGATGATACTATTATCTAAAATTAATCAAGCTATTAATGACTGGTAAAATCTAAGAAATAACCCCTTATGTGCAAAGTTGCAAAAAAAAAAAAACCTCTGACAGTGAACTTGGTGTGGGTCTTGAGCCATAAAAGTGGACGTAGCAACTAGATAATGAATATGGGCCGTAACTCACGTCACAATATACGGGTTCCAAGTATTACATTTTTTTCCAGATGATGTAACAGTAATAACACTGTTAAAGTTATGATTGGGGTAATCTGATTTTTTTTTCAGGATGCTCAATCACTAGTATTTTAGCAAATCAATATTTCTGAAATATCCAAAGACTTCAATTTAATTAAAATGTATTGTCCCTTTCAGGTTGCTACAGGCTTGTGGGCTGCTGCTGTTATTGGAAGCTGGTGCAATCTTCTAACTGTCCTCTACATAGGTGATTTACTCATACCTTGCTGAGTTTTATTGAACTTGTATCTTTTGTTCACTCAGAGAATATGTTTGATCTGAATTTGATGAAATAAGTTTGATTTACAACAAGAACATATTTGCATATGGGAGGTTGCCCAGTGTAGTGCGTTGCACTAGGGTGTGCATTGGCCATACCGCATATGATAATTTTGTTGCACATTACATGTGTAGTGTCCTACACTTACCTACTTACATAAATATGCCTTTCTTTGTGGATGGTGGGAGTTGGAGTGGATGTAACGACCCACTCAATATAAAAGAGAATTGAAGCTGGAAATGCCTTTTGTTTATTGCTACATTGATCATGACTTATGATTTAGTTCCTCAATCATTGTAGCCAAATGATAAGTGTGAAAATCATATATGACTTATGAGATTGTTTTATATTTGTATCTGCATGAAAAAAAAGCACTTTGTTGATGTTTGTGGAGGTTTGACAAACTTCGCTGCAGGATTTGTTTCTGTCCATACCCTGCCGGCGTTTTATGAGAAGTATGAAGATCAAGTTGATGACTTCCTGTACAAACTGTTCGGCCAACTGCAACAACACTACCAGAAGCTGGATGAGAGTGTTCTAAGTAAAATACCAAAGGGAAGTCTTAATTCGAAGAAGAATGAGTAGTTTGAGCAACAAACTACTCGGTCTGTTGCCTGATTGTGCAATCAGAATACCATTATTCTTGTGAATTGTGTAATCATGCCTCTATAATCAGGATTTATGTGATCCTTGTTACATTATCGCATTCAAATTCTTGGCGTCAACATCCTAGTTCTTGGACTATAGAAACAAATTGATTGGTCAAGGCACATTGTCCGGGGGAACAAATTGATTGATAAAACATAACATGTACCACATCATCTTTATTGGTAATCGAGAACAAAAGATAATTATTTTCATGTTCATGTCCTCATCCCAAGGTCGTAAAAAACGTGAGCGTGACAATCGTGCAATTTTAAGACAATACCCCACCCCAAAACAAAAGCATTCGCATTCCAATATATTGGCATCATCATGCCATTGACCATTCTTTCTGTACGTATCCAAGGCCTTTTAATTTCAAAAGAGAATGGAAATTATGAGATTTGTAGTGTGCTTCCAATGCGTTTGTTTGAAGTTGTCTTTTGTTCATTTCCGTATTAATACTTTGATCTTAGCCCTTGCGACTACTTTTAGTTGAGGTCATTGTTTGTCAGGGTTTCCGCTTTTCGTCATCCTGTTGGGGGTTTAGGATTTTCTTCTGGTTCTGTTTGTTCTCTGAATTTGGTTTACTCCAGTCCATCTGTAAATAATTTGGTGGAAAGTTTTCTGCTTTGCCCTCTTAGTTGCATGTGGTGATGCTTTGCATAATTTTTGTCATTTCTCTGGGATTTTTTACTCAGTGCTGCATTTTGGGGATGTTTCAGGGATTTTTTTTCTTTCTTCTTACAGATAACTGAGAATATTAGGTAGAAGATTGACTGCTAGGATACTATGAGCTCACACCTATATTATTCTTTTTTTGGGCAGCTTACAGTTTTTTTCCTAAAGGTAACGTTTTGTAGTTCTTTCATTCCAGTGGTTAAAAAGTAGTTTAATAAGGAAATTCATGCAATAAGTTTTTGGTCAGAAAACCAAAGTATGCACAGATTAACAACATCTGTTACTCTGTTGATCTTGATTGCTGGTTATTGTTTACTTGGAAGGTTTGCTGAATAGAAGATTGTAATGAATTTTTTTTTCCAGAACCAAAATGTTTCGGATTGGTATTGTGGGTAATGACTCCAGAATTGCGCACATCTCCTTCGACAAGTAAGACTCTAATGCGCAACTAAAAAAAATCTCTAATGCCAGAGCTAGGGTCCAATGATTATCATAACTAATTCAGGATCTGTAAATGTTAATCCTTCCATGTTACTGTTTTTCCAAAATGAAAATCTACAGAAGTTCCTTTTTTTCATTAGATATCTACGAAAATGACTTAGATATTCTTTTTTTTGTATGTATTAATTTAATCATGGAGTTTCTAGTAAGACAGCTTGCTAGAATCTCCTTCCTTGAGAGCCATTAATTATCATAGGATTTTCTCTGGAGATCAGTCCTGAAGAAGATGGCAACGAGTGTCATAGTTGTTTCTTCGTGACTCTTGTCTAATATTGTTCTCCAACAACAGATTGAAGTCACAGTTCATTTTTGTACATTCTGATTCCAGGGGATGACAAATTCTATAATCGTTAATTGTGTTATATACTCAAGTTGTTGATAAATCATTTTGCCAGATATGTGCACGAATTGGTAGTGAGAGAAATTTGTTCCTGTCACTTGTTGTCAACAAACACTTTGTAATTTCCACTCTTCCCGAATTAGCAAACATATAAACTAAAATCCCTGATTCAGTAGTTCATTAATGCCATAAGAATTTGCTTATGCATTTCTTTTGTGGTCTTAAACGACTCTCGATGTTGGAATTTGGTGGCTTTTTGTACTATTTATTGTTCAAACATTGGAAATATAAATGATTGGATCTCCAAGTTTGCTTCATCGTTGTATTCTAATTTCATACATATTGTAACACGTCATTCTACAGGATCTATTCCATAGCACCTTTGCATGATACTGTCACCTGCAGTTGAGGTTCCTGATTACTTTGATTCATCTCTTTAGGCTTTTGATCTGCACATGATGTAACTACCATATGTACTATATACATATATCTCGTCAATTGTAAACATTAGCATGCTGAGAAATACAAGAGAAACATACGTACATACCTATATACTCCAATGTGCATCATGCATAGAACCATTGACTGTTGAAATCAGTGATAACATTTTGGTGCAATTTCAGCTGTCTTGAACTTCCACTGTCTCAAACACAATGAAGTTTCCGTGCTGGATATTGGAGGATCAAACAGAGATTAGAAGATAGCAGCAACATAATTTTTTATTCTCTAATGTGGATGATGCTTCATACTAAAGATAGAGATCTCAGAACTTGCCTCAAATGGTCTCATTATTATTTTAGGTTCCATTGAGCTGCAATTTGTCCTATAGCAGTTGTGATTCTAATGGGAGGAAACAAAGTGGTCATTTAGATAATCTGAGCATGGTCCATCCAAGAATTCCTGTACTCTCACCAGTTTGTCTCCTTACCACTTGGTAGTTGGTATGTCTGCTGCTAAATGACCAAGCAGACATGAGAGGAAAGATCTCATAAGAAATTCTTTTATAAGAAGAAATATTGCATGATCTGAGTGATGCCTGCTGTCTACTGATATGCAATCATTTTAATTTTGGTAATTTGGGAGTACATCAGACATCCTTAGAAGAACGAATTCGATCATCTCTTCATCCAAAATATTTATCTGAGCTGCCTTAGAACCTCAGGCATGCAACATGGTCTGCATCAATAACAAAAATTGGGTATGTGGCATGCAAATTCTTCCATGTTATAGCAAACAAGATACATGAGGTCAATTGTGCCCCAAGTAGCAGGTAATACATAAAAAATACCTAATCTTATGATTACCTAATGACAATTTCTCTCCATTTTTTTAAATATTCTTGCTGTCACTTGATTGAAGTATATTATAAATAAGATGTAAAGGTAGTGATTGATTAAAAAGAGAATATTCATTTGTCCTTTCAACTCGAATCCTAATATCAAATGAAATAATAAAAAAAGTTGTCAACTTGAGCTCTAATAATTGAAAGTAAACTATCAAAGATAGGACTGGACAGCAGTACAAATATACCTATGAATAAAGTAGTACATATTGAGGTAGAGATGTGATCGGGAATAAAAATTAGCATGCCTTGTCCTTTTCGTTGATGCTTGTGTGACAGAGACAAATGGAAGGTTGCTCATCATCTTTCCAAAATTTTCCTCTCTTTTAGAAAGTTGGATGCAGTATGATTTGATTTGCCCACAATTCTTGTTATATTCTCTCTACACTTATTGTACCCAAATGAAGTTGTCATTATTCATGAAAAAGCCTTCTTACAATTACGAATAGTTTTTTTTTTTTTACTTTGGCTCCTAAATATATATAGTTACTTGCATTCCACGAGTTATCATTTTTTCCCTTTCACTCACTGCCAACTCTTTTATCAATTTTTCTTAAAATGATAATAAAGAATAAAACAATGCGTGATTGAATAACAAAAGCGAATAAAAACATTGATAAATATCTAAAATGAAAATTTAATAGTTCGAAAATGAAGATAAGCGAGTGTTCTTAATTTAATATTTATGCTATATTAAACCATAGATAAAAATAAACAAATAAATACTCATAAAATATTGTCTCAATTGATTACCTCTACTAGTGACGATATTAGTTCAGTTGGTAAACATTTTTTTTGCTGGTGCAAATTTCAAAGTACAATAATTTACATATGCAAAATTATTAACTGACTAAATTAGTCAGAAGTAAAACTCTTATTTTTACATGTAATGTATAAAACTGTTTATTTAATCATTTGCATAATTGTGATGGAATATCCTACGGCTACTTGACAATATCATATTTGATGAATACTTCCATTTAGCGGACAAAACATTATGAGACATTTCTTTACATCTAATATTTTATACAATATCAATTTACATTCTCTAGGAGGGGTGTCATGTGGCAATGTTATTTATATTTCCATTTCATATTTATTCTTCCAAACCTTACAATAATAAAATTGAAATTGCGAAGATAAATTGATCTTTGTCATCAACTTTTCATTTTTTTTCTTTCTTATTGTAAAGAGCTATCAGCATTTAACTAACTTAATATTTTGTTTTTCAAATAAATCTCAATTTTAGAAATCGAATACGAGACTAATTAGTGTGAGAACTGAGAAGCATCCGGGATCAATCTTTTGTCTTCCGGTTGTAATATTTTGTTAAGAATATAAAATCATTGATATTGTTAATTCTAACGATTTAAGTTTTTAAAAAAACTTGTTAGTATATGTGTTAGAGTTAGAGATCAAGAGTTCGAAGTTCGTTAAGTTCTTATTAAAAGAAAAATATTTTCCTTCCTTTGTTGTCCACTTGATGGGCTACGCTAGATCAAAATTGTCAGACCCCACATATGAAGAAGAATGTTAAGAATATAAAATCATTGATATTACTATTTCTAATAGCTTTAAACTTTTAAAAAAACTGATTAACACATCAAATTTAACAGCCTTCAAAATTTGTGGACCGATTCTTTCATGTTCTTACACAAGCAATATCCTTTCATTATATATCAGCTTTCCATCGTATCCAGCACTTCCAAAGAGCCAACAGATGGATACTATGAAAAAGAAAAAAAATCTGCACATTTGAATTACGCAACTTTTGTTAATTGAAAACTTTAAACTTCTGCTTGATCCCCTCATTGCTTCCTTTGCGAAGGAATTCTGCTGATGCCAACACAGGCTTCGTTGATAAATTAAAACCACAGATCAACGCGAGCAGTTGCTTCTAAAGTATCCTGCATGATATCAACAGCTACATTAATTATATTTTGATTTCTTGCTGTGCTACAACGTTTGATGCATACTTGAGAACTTACCAGTGTACACAATCATATGTCCGAAAAGTTAGTCTGATCTCTGGTAACTTCTTAGTCAGATTAGTTTAGCTAATTAAGTGCGTTGAATTCTGCATGATTCCATGCTCTATAATCTGTGAAGTTTATATTATTCAGCAGGACATTTATATGTTAACGTGATGAAACCATATTATTGATTCAAATTAATGAACTGTCATATGATATGACATGACTCTTCACTTAGCTTTAGTTCTCCATTATATATGTTCATAGAAAAAGCATTCATCTGGTGGAGATGGAATGATAAACTTTTTTTTTTTTTACAATTTAAACAGTTCACTTGTAAATTAATTGGATTGTAGTGACTTTGAATTTTATCCGACCACTTTACACATATTGATGTCCTAAAGTATAATCCTGCACACCAATGGATTTACACAAAAAAAAAAGACAAAAATACATTGAATTCTGTCTGCCAATAAAAATTGACTTTGCCGCTATCCATCTTGAAATATGGAAAGTTGGACCTAATACGAGATTATGTTAATCAAGCACATATGTAGAAAGTCATACTTCGCTGGCCCATCATTTCTGACTTGCATGGAATGCTGCTTATAGGTAAAATCCAACTAATTAAAAAGTCGTGACCAGCAATCTTATCTCTTTCGATTACTTGCATATTCCGCATCCCTCTTTGACTTCGGATGAACTTTTAGTACTTTTACAATTCTGGCATGTAAATGAGAAAGTGAAGTGATTTTAACTCGAAGAAGAAAGCTGATTTATTGACCTGAAAACGAGCTTCTTTGCAAGATCAGCCTTCAGAAAGCTTCACCTTTTATGCATGCAGTGGATGCTTGCGGATTCACTACACCTTCTGCTTCCTGCATTAATTGGCAATGCCAAAGTTTCTGAAGAAAGTGATTTGCTGCTATTGATGACGACTCAGATTGAGGTCTTGGGTTGCACAGTTAATGTCATGGACTCTGAATGAAGAGCACTGTGAGCATACAACTGGCTGGCGGCTGCGTGCATGCCAGGTTCAATGCTCCAAGCTTATCCTAATTAATTTGGCCATCTACATCTCAGCAGCTTCTGCAAATTGGCCGCGCATCTTCTTGGCTACACGATGAAATGAAGCTATCACAAGGGATGGGGGGAAGAAAAGGACTCGCCGTTGAGTTGTTGGTGCAACGAGAATATATATATCAAACAGCTGGCTGTGAAATGACAGAGTCATATAATAATTTGAAGACTTTGCTGGTCCTCTTTAATACCTGACTTCGTTAGAGTGATGGAAACATAGAATAGTTCCGGCGATATCAACACAGACGTCAACTGCCTCCTTGCCCTACAAGTTCCATGCTGCCTTAATCTCATTGGAAGCAAACATCTATATATGCAGAAAAAGGGGGATCAATTTGCATGCAAAAATATCATGCATAACTGTATCGAACATCGAAGAATCTGTGGAGCCTGTCATCCTTACTATTTGTCGTCTTGTTTACCAGTTCGCCAAGTGGAGAGATCAATCTCTGTATGTGTTGCGCCCATACATTGGCTCCATTACTATACTCATATGGCTGGGTGTTGGGACCATAACAGTGGCCCCATGCCACCATGTGCCAATGCGCAGTGGCGCAGCTCGAGTGCTATGGTTCTGCCAAACATTATGGCTCCATTCTCATTTCACTCTCCCCACTCTTCTAACTGTGCACTGTGCGTGTAAAACATGTAATATTATGTGCTACATGCACCACATGTAAAGTGCCCTAGAGACTCCTTTACCCCATGTATGTATATTGGTTGGTTCAACCATAACCATAAGAGACGAAGGCATCAATGGTCATTCATAGATCATCGTTCAGAAAGAAGCGCCTCCAACCCATACACTGATATAGACAATCTCTTCCGCTTGTAGAGAGAGAGAGAGAGAGACGTTGCTTTAACTTTATAATTCCCACACGTAACATATATATCCAAGTCCAAAGGCATGGAAAGAGCCTTGAATTGAACAGGTCGACAAGTCTAATACTATATATATTGACAAACCAACCTATATACCTACATAACAACCTCAGCATATGATACAACCACAGGCTGTCTTACTTTTAGTATAAGTATTCACAAACACAAAGAAGAATCACTACAAAAAATTTGGATTTTCCGACGGACAGTTTTCGACGGATAGAAATTCGTCGTAATTTGCGACGAATTTTACGACGGATAACGATCTGTTAGAATTTCTGACGGTCACAATCGTTAAAAATGAAAATAATAAATTATGTAATTTATTATATTATTATTTTATTTTTTCGACGATTAGGAACGTCAAAATGTCCGACGGATATCCATTCGTCGTCATTTCCGACGGTCCTAACCATCGGTAAATATAAAATAATATAATATAAAGAGTATTTTATTAATATAATTAGCGACAGTTTAAACCGTCGTAATTTCCGACGGTTACGATCGTCGGTAAATGGAAAGTAATATAATATAAGGAGTATTTTATTAATATAATTAGCGATAGTCCGAACCGTCGTAATTTTTGACGGTTACAACGTCGGTAATAATTAGCGACAGTTCAATTCATCGATCAGTGAAAAATAATATAATATAAAAAGTTTTTTTATTAATCTAATTAGCGATAGTCCATACCGTCGAAAATAACAGTCCAGACCGTCGAAATTTCCGACGGTATGGACCGTCACGACCGTCGGTAAACTAAAAAAATAAATATTATATATAACTAAATATATTATTTTATTATTATAATTAAAAAAATTTCGACAGTCATGACTATCGGTAATTTTAAAAATAATTAATATCATATTCATATATATCATGATAATATATAGTATTAATATTTACTAAGTTTCCGATGGTCATAGCCATCGATAATTAAAATTTCACTATCCTCCTATTTTTTTTCGTTTTCCTGCTTTCTCATCTTTCCACCTATATATATATATATAATCTTTCCCCCTATTTCTTTCCCCCTCACCTCTCTCTCTCTCCCTCTCCCTCTCTTGCCGGCTAGCCTCTCCCGACCGGACGACAACCCTCTCCCGACCGGACGACAACCCTCTCCCGCCGACGATCCTCTCCTCTCTCTCTCTCTCTAGCCCGGATCGGTAGGCGGCCGAATCGGCCGCGTCGTGGCGGCCGGATCTGGTCGCTAGCCGACTATTTTTTTTTATATTATAAAAATTCTTTGTAATGGTTTTGACTGTCGAAAGTTTCGGCGGTTGCGATGATCGCCGAAAGTTTCGACGGTTGCTACCGCCGAAGTTTCGGCGGTTTCGTCGTCCGCCGAAAATATCGGCGGTCGCGACCGTCGAAACTTTTGATGGTTCGCAACTGCCGAAAGTTTCGACGGTCGCGACCGCCGAACTT
The DNA here is from genome assembly GCA_030549335.1 of Pontederia crassipes. Lineage (NCBI taxonomy): Eukaryota > Viridiplantae > Streptophyta > Magnoliopsida > Commelinales > Pontederiaceae > Pontederia > Pontederia crassipes. The sequence goes on along the minus strand of CM060189.1, from coordinate 22,599,560 downwards.
CCGACGTTTTTTTTCAAACCGTCGAAAATTAATTTACAACGATCATTTTTTGGACGAATCGATTCTGTCGAAAATCATCATTTTCGACGGTTTTCGAGAAATTACAGACGGACGAAACTGTCCATAATTGCCATCTTTCTTACAGTGAATATTATAAATAAACCGCTTTCACCTCTAAGACAGTTAACGAAAACTATACAGTAGATGTTGAAAGGATTGCACAGTTAATCAAATATGATTTTGTGTATAGACAACAAAGGAACTATAAGTTGTTCACGTGCTTGCTTTGGTAAGCATCTGAATTAAAGAAGACCTTTTGCATCCGTGGACTGGAATCCGGATGACCGGCAGATCATCCTGCCGGCCACGTCAGATATCCGTTCGACAAATTGATTATCTATACATCCATGTCTCCCCATCACGTTGGAATTATATTCTCTTTTTTTTTCTCTTATGATTAATTAATTAATTAAAGGGGCAGACCGCAAATGTAACCTTTTATGTCACCGCTAAGGTTCTGCACATCCTGCTACAGTTTCATATAAGCCTTAAATTAAGTGTTTGACTTGGTGGCCTGCTTGAATAATATCTGTATCTTCCTTGCTCAGCTCCTCGCTCATGTGATATATCTTCTCTTTCAAACCATCAATAGTTCGATCAAGACCTTGGAAGAGAATTGACTGAGCTATGAGCTGCTTCCTGTGCATGGTGGAGGAGAAGCTGCCTCCTGGTTTCCGGTTTCATCCAAGGGATGACGAATTGGTGTGCGACTACTTGGTGCCGATGGTCGAGGGCGGCGCCGTCGGCCGCAGGGACAGCAGCAGCAGAAGCTTTATCTTCTACGGCCTTCTGACGATGGTGGTCGTCAACCTCAACAAGTGCGAACCCTGGGAACTCCCTGGTACGATGCAAGCACCTTATACTCTCTCCATCATATATAGGGCGTTATCCCATCTGGTCTTGTTCACTAATCATGGAAACCGGCAATTGATTTCCTTAGATTTTCTTCCTCATGGAAACCAGAAGATAGCATTGTCGTATTAACTTACCATTCGTCTTCTGCTTTATGGTCGCTTCTCTATGTGGGTCAAAGTATTCAAGTTGCTCTTCTTCCACCTCTAGCATTTGCGAAGATAAACTTAATCTATCTCATGGAGGAAATTAAGTGGTTATGTCATTGCTGTGTCAAATTCTGTTCTTGCGAATTAAGTTGTATATATGGACATGATTGAACTCAAGAAACAAAACAGAGAATAAGAAGAAGAATGTTTAGGCCACTTTGATTAGGAGAAAAAAAAATTAAAGATAAAAATGGAGTCGCCCGGACTCGAACCGGAGACCTTCAGTGTGTTAGACTGACGTGATAACCAACTACACCACGACACCAAGGACGGCGAATGAAATGATGTAAATATATTCATCCGCTAGATTAAACGAAATATTCTAGGACAGCGACCAGAAAATTGAACTGTAAAGGGGCTCATTTTCATGAAAGCAATAACCAATAGATGCTTAATTGTAACCTTAAGAGGAAATGTTACAATAATCATCATGCAACGTGGGATCAGAAACCGCACGCGTCGGGGGGAAGCAGTGGTACTTCTTCAGCCTTCACGACCGGAAGTACGCCAGCGGGCCCCGGACGAACCGGGCGACGATATCCGGGTACTGGAAGGCCACCGGGAAGGACAGAGCGATCTCAAGGCAGGGTGCGGTCGTCGGGATGAGGAAGACCTTGGTTTTCTACCGGGGGAGGGCTCCCAAGGGCAGGAAGACGGAGTGGGTCATGCACGAGTTCCGTCTGGAAGGAAGAACACCCAAACCACAGCTCCCGTTCAAGGTGATCACATATACATATCTTTTTACTTTGTTGTCATATAAGCTATGGAATATCATGCATGGCATGGTTGAGTTACATTTTGATCATGCTCGTTCGTGGACTCTGACGCATTGGTCCTCGAGTTAAGCCGCAGGAAGAGTGGGTGCTGTGCAGAGTCTTCTGCAAGAGCATGAGAGTCTTCTGCAACAGCATGGAGAGGAGCCACGGTGACGCTGCAGGCTCCGCCCAGTGTCTCTCACCTCCCTTGGGGGAAGACAACTACATCAACTTTGAGGACCAACCCCCGATGAGTTCGGAAGGATTCGAGCAGGTGCCCTGCTTCTCCGGCAACGCATCGCACACAGGACCTACCTTGGGGTCGGGGCCACACCTGCAGGTTCCAATGGAAACCCGGAGCTTGCGCTGCTCGATCACCAGGGGCAGCCCTCTAGTTTTCCAGCAGTTTGGGACATTGCCTGAGGTGAGTTCTCACAACAACGCCCTGAACCAGTACCTCTCAAAGTTGCAGGAGGCGAGTGGTACCAAGGTGGAGGCACCAAATGCAGCTGAAGGAACTCTGGGCGGTTGCACCCTCTTCAGAGAGTGGACTGCCGACACCTTGGACTGATTTCATATTTTGAGTTGCTCTGTGTTTTTTTTTTTTTTTGTGGAATTGATTGATTGAGATGTTATATACTGTTGTACATACTACATGTTTGCCATCATCTTTAAATTTGTTTGCATTTTAATGTTACACACTTGTGTCCTCTGTACATGATCTTTGTGCAAAGATTTGTGGGAGAAAAATATAAAAAGATGTCTCACCTATGCTGAGTCCCTTGTGCATGGTTCGTTTGTTGGAACACTATCAAAAGCTCTTGTGAGTGCGTCCTTTGTATGTGACTTTGCACGAAAGCAAATGAGATTTCTTCACCTAATTAAGATTTTTTACCAAGAGATGAGGGGTGAGGGGTTGAGATGGAATGATAGATGAATATTTGCTCTCGAATTTAATTTTTTATGAATGTAAAATTTTTTTGTGAGAATTTCATCTCAACTCAAGATATCTTTAGTCTTTACAAGATTAATGAAGCTCTATGATGAACCAATATAATCAAGCTCTGTTGAACGCCATAGTGAGCTAAACAATCAGCATCCCTTCTCAAATAGAGAAGACTGACAACCTAAAAAAAAGAATTTTTAAAAGTTGATATATTTAACATTCCGCCCTTAAATGCCACTACTGAGTGGGTTTGATTAATATCAATATAAAATATTCAATCAAATGAATTACAATTTTTAGAGAAGCAAATTATTTATAGAAAAAGAATTCAGGAAGAGTCTCGTATAAAACGGGGGAGAATTCCCGAAAATAAATCCTCCTATTTTTACCAAAAACACTAATAATTAATGTCAGGTTTGAGTAAATTCTAAAAAAATGACCTCCATTTTCGATTTCATTTTAATCATTCGACTCCATTTTACAATAGAGTGCTCCATGAACTTATAATTTGTAATAAAATGTTGGAAATAAGTTAATTGGCTAACATGGACACCTTGCCCCCTCCCCATCTCTCTCCTCTGACAGGAGGAGCTAAGCATCTTTTTTTTTAGTTTTATGATTAATTAATTAGCATCGTTCTATGTGATCTCCCGTTAGCATATGAATATGCAAATATCCGATCATCGATTAGGAAAATCATAACTTGAAACAAAATTTTATTAAAAAAAAGGTTGGAAGAAAATGAAGTAAGAGAATTAAAATAGAAACAAAGAAGATTTGAAGGACAGATTTGTGTTATTATGATGTTATCTACAGTGGTTCGTTTGAGATATATATTTGTACAAATATCCTAAAAAATTAACTGATAACTTGTACGATGAAGGGAAACTTCATTTATATTATATACCTTAAACAAATTATATAGTATGCCTGGTAATTGCTTATTTCTTACACGAAAACAAGAAATTAGTTTTCTGATAATTAAATATATGAATATACAACAGTTTTGCAAATCTTCCTGCGGCGTCAGCATATAATAAGATGACGTCTAATATGCATCAATTTTCAGATACCAACTATCGAATGAAATGCGTATATTTCTGCCGATCAGAAGCAAATTTTTTTTTTAAAAAAAAAGGTTGTTGGCACCAATTCCATGAGAAAATATCATTTGCACCTTTAATTTAATTAGCGGATGAGATATCTTGAAAGAAACTTTGCGCCAACTTATATATTTGCCTTGAGAATGGTTTGGTGGATGATGGAGTCGTCGAATGGCGATAATACTTGTGGCAATTTTGTTTATTGAGATTTCCACAAGCGATAAACCAAATCTCTCGCGACCAAGTGGTGACAGTGCATTCGCTCAGCATATGCAGCACATGGATATGGTGGAGTTTTTACGTCAAAAAAACAATAATTCATGATAAAATGGCAATTTGGATACCAATGATAAAAACTAATGGCTTCGCCCGGACTCGAACCGGAGACCTTCAATGTGTTAGGCTGACGCGATAACCAACTACACCACGAAACCTCGGTGCTAACATTTTATGTATGATTTATAATATGGTTTAACATACAATTGAATCCCCTTTTTTTTCGGTTTAGCCTGACACTTATGTGGCTTGAAGCTCAATATCACCCTCATTGTAATAATCTCTTGAAATTGTTGTACCATACAACACCAAATAAAATGTGCTTTACACTTCGTCTCTCCAAATAACAATTTGCAGTAATCTGTTTGCAGCATCTGGACATAAAATCATCTCCTCTCTCAATGGGTGACATTTGTCATAGGGAAACACACAATTTGCCAATTTGGGTTCGTCCTCAAGCGAGAAGCTTTAGACAACAACAAATCTCATGTCCATTCTTCTCTTTTCTTTTTTCTTATTTTTGAGACTCGTGCTTATTCAATATTCCTATGGAAGATGTATTCTCTTGGCATAACAGGAATCGTTCTGGTGGAAAAGTGATATGTTCTTGATGTCCAGTTTCACATGTATGCACACGTTGAATCTGATTATTTAGGCTTTAGTTGTATAATGTTTAATCTCAACAACGCCAATTATGCAAGCATATGGAATGGACCCTGTAGATAGTTCAAGTTTATGATTTGACATTGACGTTGAGCGAACCAGAAAACGAAAAAAAAAAGAAAGATAATTAGCGTTTGGATACAACGGAACATTGATTGCAGTAGATGAAACTAGACATAGATGTCTAACTCAAGTGACAACTTTGGCATCTTTCTCATTCTCTATGTCCTATCACTAGCAAAAGATCCAATGCTTGCTTCTTCATTATCTGATACTTCATCATCCACTTGCTTTCTTCCTGAGCTATCTTCTACTTCAACCATAGTGTCCCTCACCCTTGTATCCGTCGCTATCTCATCTTCTTCTGCATCTTCTTCATCACTTGCTCGAGGACCGCTAGAGATGACGGCGGCACGAGCGAAGGCCTTCATGATGGAGTCTAGAGGAAGGGCACAGTCCTCAAGCCCGGCATCCTCCAGCCTAGGCGGCCGGATGGTGGCTGCTTCATCCATGATTGAGCATGCCTCCTCATCTTTGCTGGCCATAGCTATATCAGAAGATTGAGTGCAAATATCTTTTGAACAAAGAAGCTTCCAAAGTGCGGCCTAGGATCTGCAAAGGGCTCGCGGCCCATGGTACTCAGAATCATGAGGCAGGGGGGCATGTTCATGATTTATGAAGTATAATCATACTTTATGGTTCTGCGTGATCTTAAAACACACCTGCATTCTCTACAAATTGAAGGAACTACTGGGAAGTCATATTGAGAAAAGATGACATTTTTTCCCTTTTGTTGTTTGAATTATATTATCTATACATCAAGAGGCATATGCTGAGACACTTCATATTATGCATTTATGCTACTACCCTGATCCTAAACTGCTACTGCAAGCAGCCCTTAGAAATTAAATTCACAGGGTGATCAAAAGCAAGATACCAAAAGGCATGACTTTTTGTCACAGGAAACCTAGATGCAATTCAGATCATATTCCCAACTTCGTCATCGAGAGTCCAGCTCAGAAAACATTCAAAACAGATGAGACAAATTACTACTACAGGGAAATAGATACTTGCTCATGTTTCATAGCTGTTTTGCAACAACTCACAATTGCTAACAGAAAAACAAAAAGAGGAAAAAAAAAACATTAGTTGATTAACCGGAGGCGATCAATATTGCAGAGGGTGACGCATCGGAATGGCGTTATTATAATATTCAACTAATCATACGACTCACCCCAGTGGAACAGAGGGGGAAGTCCGAGGCAATTTGGCGTGACAAAGGGCCTCTTCGACGAGGAAGGAGCAGCTCCAGCGACGGACGGGAGCAGCGCCTGCGCCTTTCGAAGAAGAGCACGCCGACTAATTTCTGATTTTAGGGCTTGGGATTTGGGGACGTTTAGGCACATTTTATTTCTTATTTTCATACCATTTTTTTCTACATTTCCATGTCAAAAATTGTTGTTGTCTTGTATTGATATTTTTTTCTTACTTCTACTCAGGAATTTGTAATCCTTTTTATTACCCTGTCTCGCACCACACAAGACTTTTTGAAGAGCTTGTTGTCGATGCATAATTGATTTATATTTCTTTTTCAGCAAATAAATAAATTGAACTTGTTCGAAGAAAAATTGGAATCCTCCCCAAAGTCAGAAGATTTATGCACCCAATCCCACTTGTATCTTTTATTTATTTCAGAAGAAAAATAAAAAAGTTCTAAAATAAAATGCTGTAATTTCTTTAACCTTAGAAGTCTGCAGTTTCTAAGATGTTTTTATTTTTCATGTCACTTGAGAAGAAAAAAATCTGAATATAAGTGCAAGGAGAACAATTATAGGAGTGAATGATAGTTTTCTCGTCACTCTATTAAAGGTGTGGAATTGAGAAAATTTTTGTTATGACTCTTATTTATCATAGTCATGTTATACGAAGTAATGTGGTAAAATTTAGATCGAACATCCACCCAAAAAGAACTTTCGGATCGGACCGTTTCGATTCGAATGATAATAAAGTAATATAAAAATATATTTAACTAAAATAGTTATGCATATATATTGATAATTAATATTATTACACATATCAAAGTATATGATATTATTAATATTTCTTAACAAATAAAGGAATGAGATAGTTGTACTTAATTATTAACGTTTGTTTAAGACATTTTTAAAATATAAACAAAATAGGTACATTATTTAGCATTTTATTTTTATTAGAGGATGCATTTTTTAACATTGAAATATAGTAAAAAAAATATTAGATGAAGAAAGTTGTAACAAATTTAGTAAAAAATGCATTTATATTACAAATAATTGTCGGCTGATAGGTGTGCACATAAAATTCTTCCACCATCATATATTCACATAAAGTTGTTAAATCGGCTAAAGTCCCACCGATTCAGCTGTTGAACTTGGGTGTGAGCACTTGAATCTGGGTCAAAAGCGCCATCCATTTAATATTGACTCACAACCTGACTCGGATCATTGTCATGTCGAATCGGTTCATCAGCCGATTGGATTCAAATTTCATTTAACAACACTGGTCCTGCTTAATCATAGTGGTGTTTATTAGACAGGGCAGTTCGACCTGATATGATAACAGATAAGTTCGTCCGTATCCGATTCGAATTCATCAGTCCGATATTCGATAGTCTAATATCCGTTCGATGCCCGTCCGTTAATTAATAAACTGTCCGATAGGTTGACTGTTAATCCGTTAATAATATTAAGTATTTAACATAATTAATTACTATTTATTTAGTGCCTAGCATAATAGCTAGTATGCTTATATAATAATATTTACCTAATAATAGAATATAAGTAGTTTATTCATTGTTAACTTGATTTGTTCTATTATCGTTGAAAAAATAAAATAAACAAATGACTAAAAAATATTTAAAAAATTATGAGAAGATCGAAGGAACAATAATGATAGCTTATTTATTATATTATTATATTAATGCATCAAAAAAAGAATATAAGAAAATTTAGAAAAAAATGCCAAATTTGAAAATAAAATATTTTTTTAAAAAATTAACGTCTTTGCTAACTGTTCTGTTCATTAAAACCTATTAGATCTTAGCGAGTCGAACAAGTTAAGAAGTTTATTAAATGATCTAATAATAACTTATTAAATTAATGAATTTGTCCGACTCATCCGAGTGAAAACCCGATTGATCGAAATTATTTGAAGCCCGTTAAACTCTGCCAATTTGGTGAAAATGAACAACAACAACAACAAAGCCTTATCCCACTAGGTGGGGTCGGCTACATGAATCATACGACGCCGTTCTGTTCTATTAGTAACCAAACCTTTCGGTATATTATTCACCAATAGATCATGCTCTATTAGTTCGCCAAGTGTCCGCCTTGGCCTCCCTCTCCCTCTTTTAATCAGACTCCAGATTATTTGATCTACTCTTCTTACTGGCGCATCTAATGGTCTTCTCTGAACATGACCAAACCATCTCAAACGATTCTCTACCATTTTCTCACTAATAGGAGCCACTCCGACTCGTTCACGTATATGGTCATTCCTAATCTTATCTAATCTTGTATGACCACACATCCATCTCAACATCCTCATTTCGGCTACCCCCACTTTACGTTCATGTTGTCCCTTCATAGCCCAACATTCACTACCATATAACACTGCTGGTCTTATAGCAGTACGATAGAATTTTCCTTTAACTTTATTGGGTACTTTTCTATCACAAAGAACTCCAGTGGCTTTCCTCCACTTACACCAACCAGCTTGAATTCTATGATTAACATCGTCATCAATCTCACCATCTTGTCTTACAATTGATCCTAAATATTTAAACTTTGTCACTTGAGAAATTATATCCTCCCCTAGCCTAACTTTCAAATCGTCTCTAAGTTGTTTATTTGTGAAATTGCTATGCATATATTCTGTTTTATTCCTACTTAAACGAAAACCCTTTGACTCCAACGTATTTCTTCATATTTCCAATTTTGTATTAATCTCTTCTCTTGAATCCGCTAAAAGTACTATATCATCCGCAAATAGTATGCACTTAGGTACCTCCTCTGTGATACTCTCGGTTATAGCATCAATAACTAAGTTAAATAGATACGGGCTTAAAGCTGATCCTTGATGTAGGCCAATTCCTATAGGAAATTCATTTGTCTCACCTCCGGGTGTCCTAACCCTAGTCAATGCCCCATCGTACATATCTTGTATTACCTTAATGTAGGCAACACTCACCCTCTTCTTTTGCAAGATTTTCCAAAGTACATCCCTTGGTACCCGATCATACGTCTTCTCTAAGTGAAAGCCATATGCAAGTCTCTTCTCCTACTTTGATACTTCTTCATCATCTCCCTTAGTAAATAAATCGCCTCTGTAGTGGATCTTCCTGGCATGAACTCAAATTGTCTTTCAGAAATACTAGTCTCCATTCTCAATCTATGCTCAATCACTTTTTCCCATAATTTCATTGTGTGACTCATAAGTTTAATCCCTTTATAATTTGCACAATTCTGAATATCCCCTTTATTTTTGTAAATAGGAACTAATGTACTTAATCTCCAATCATCAGGCATCTTTTTCGATCGTAAAATCTCATTAAATAGTTTACATAACCACAACACACATTTTTCTCCTAAACATTTCCAAACTTCAATCGGTATACCATCCGGTCCAACGGCTTTACCATTCTCCATTTTCTTAAGAGCTTCGCTAACCTCCGAGACTCTAATTCTACGATAAAATGACCTATTAAGCTCACATTCGCTAATTGTCAAGTCCTCCAAATCATAACGGGAATCTTCACATCCATCATTAAATAGCTTATAGAAATACTCTTCCCATCTGTTCTTAATATCTCATTCAGTAACTAAACCTTGCCAACTTCATTTTTTATGCATCTTACTTGATCCAAATCTCTCGACTCCTTCTCTTTATTCCTTGCAATCTTGTAAATCCTTTGTTCACCAGCATTTGTCCCTAACTCCTTATAAAACCCCTCATATGCTTTAGCACGAACATCACTAACTGCCTTCTTAGCCTCCTTTTTCGCCAAACGATACTTTTCGCAATTGTCAGAATTATTGTCCAAGTGTATCGCCTTGAAATAATTCTTCTTATTACGCACCTTTTCTTGGACCTCCTCATTCCACCACCAAGTCTCCTTATCTCGTGATTCAAAACATTTTGATTCTTCTAAAATGGCTTTAGTAACCATTTCATATTCGTTGATCCATGTTCATAAGATTCGACGTGATTTTATGCTGGCTGTCGGAGCCTAACACAACCCTCCTCCTTTATCCGGGTTTGGGACCGGCTATATATAGGCGTTTGGTGAAAATGAAATTTCCCCTTTTTGCGCCGCCCATGGATTCACGAAACAAGGCAAGGACGAGGGTGAATGCGTAATTATATTAAACGCCAGTCCCAATTCAGCAACGCACAAAGATAGGATAGGATTCATATGACACGTTCGATTCGAGGAACAGAAAGAGACACGCATGGCCTGAAAGCGCAGATGGATAGATAGATTTAACTGCAGTGCTTGTTTGATAGGTCCGTCCATCTCTTTATCACTCTCTCTTCCATATCTATATATATGATTTCTCCCTTCCTGTCGCAAGATCCCAACTCAAATCGCACCGCAACGAGTTCGATGGTAACAAAGATCTGGTAAGCATTTGGGCCAACTCGATCTTTTTTCCTCACGACGGCGAGCAATTCTCTGGAGTTCCGATTGCTCCACATTTCTCCATTAGCACTAGTGCTTACAGCAGCAGTCGCAGTATGATCTTGTCGCTGAACTAGGAATCTGTCACTGTCTTTAAGTGAACTTTTTAAAATTGTTTCTATATGCTTCCTTAAAAAGTTTGGGTTTGCATGTTTCTTATTAGCAGCAGCAGTATATGTATATATGATGAATCGATCTACTGTGATATGGTTTTGCTTATTATTACTGCTTTTGTGGAAGGAGATAGGAACTGTTTCCTGTATTTTCTTTTTTTTTTTTTCTGAAGCTGATATTGAACAAATATGAACATGCGGCACACTTCTGGTATTTGATTTTTTGACTCAATCAAACTGAATCCAAGGAAGTATGCTGAATCAACTGCATTGCACAAAAAAAGTGTCCTTGTGTGGTCATTATCTCACTTATTTTACTGTTAAGACCTGTTAACCGCATAAAATTACAATTGTTTTTCCATGTTGATACTGATCTGTGTTGGATTCTATTCATTTTAACTTGGCGTTGATATAAACTTTTGGTTCCTGCTGCAGTCCCTTATGATCATTAAAGGCATCTTGAGGAGATACGCAAGATGGAATCCTGTGCACCCTACCATGGGCACCTTTTGGGGCATGGGGATAGGCATCGGATGTGGAGTCGGATGGGGTCCTGGTTTTGGCCCTGAGGTCGTTGGATATGTTGGCGCAGGTTGTGGTGTTGGATTCAGTGTGGGTATTACATTAGCTGGTATCGGTGTAGGCCTTCCACAAAATGGTCTTGTCCAAATCGTTTACAATGGTATGTTCCTATGCATATCTGATTCTGCCTATGTTTTATAGCCGGTCCTAAATCCGGATAAAGGAGGAGGGTTGTGTTAGGCCCCGACAGCCAGCGTAAAACTCTGTCGAATTTTATGAACATGAATCAACGAATGGAATGACGTTGTATGATCCATGTAGCCGACCCCACCTAGTGGGATAAGGCTTTGTTGTTATTGTTGTTGATTGAAACTGTATCCTTGCTGGTCTGCCTGAAGGCCATGAATCTTGTATGTCTAACGATTCATGAATTAACTAGGCTTGATCATGTATCAAACTTATGCATTGGTCAGAAACTATCTGATTTGAATTAATTAGGCATGTGGTACTTGGTATTATTTTCTTTCTTCACTATGGTTATGTTAGGCATGAAATTTTGCACGTCATGATTTCAATGTGAACTGAAGCAATTAAACTGTACTGCACAAGGATGATGTGGTTGAAACTATTTCAAATATAGCGGGAGGTACATAAAGAAAATTTCATTGGTTGAGTGTGGTTTCTGCCTCTCACAAATGTAGTTTCTGATCACCAGTTGGTCTATTAAGTACACATTTGCATGTTTGAAGTGATGCATAACTTAAGCAGGAAGTTTTTATCCAAGGAGGTTTCCTGGAAATCCATTACATGTAGCAGTGAAATCTCGATGAAGATGAACAAATTACTGACCTTCTAGGATGTTATGGCCGAATATCTCCAAAACAATAAAAAAAAGAATAAGCACTAGTCCTGTAATACAACATAGGCAGTTTAGATTTTAACCTGGAAACTATTAAAGATGATTGAGCAGAAAATTGCAATAGTAAAAGGAATATGAATCTTGTTAATGTTGAGTCGACAATAGGTGCAAGTGACTCATTATTCTGTCCTCTCTCTCTTTGAAGATATTGAGCAGGCAAATTAACATATACATTGCAGCTCGTGTTTGGGCTAGACCATGGTTGTATAGTCTCTGATATATCTTTTTTTTTTTTCAGACATTGCAGCAAATAATAGTTCTTTGGAGTTTGCAAGATCACATTCGCTTACTGTGGAGAAGAATGTCTTAGATGAGACCCTGAACTATGCTACTCCTCATGTTTCCTTTTCGAGGAAAGAGACCGGCGGTAGGGTGTCAAGTTTACAGAGTGATACAAAGTTTACAGAGAGATTTGAGCTGAACAAGCTCAACATAGCAGTATCAAATCAAATCCAATCAACGTTGGAGTGTTTGGAAGCCTTCAGAGATAAATTGTGGCCACCTGGTGGAGAATCTTAGAGCTTCGACGTGCCACATCAGGCTGTTCTAGCAGCCAAGAGTTGATCACACTGCTGGCTCACCGTGATCTCATCGCATCTTGTTCTTAAGGGATTCCTTCATCAGTTACCTTTCTTTTGTAAAAATTCGTCATATTTGATCGTGTAAATCTTGAGGAAACAAGAGTTTCAGCGAGATTGGTGTTTATAACATCTTTAACATTTTATTGTGTTGTAGTAATGTACTCATTTTGCTGGTGCTGAGGACATGATAAAGATTAAAAGTTCTTTTTAGTTTCTAATTTCCAGTTTTGCCATTGTTGAGATCTGGCCATCTTGCTCTGACCAAATAGGTGTTCTGTCATAGAATAGATTTGAAGTTGAAACGCTAACCTCAACAGAACATATGAGCACAAAGATTTAATTGACATTGCAACATTCAAGCTATTGGTTGGGTGACTAATAATATTCTTTTAACGATCAAACATAAATGGTTTCCTTGTGTGCTCTACAGAAAGCAAGACATGGCTTGGAAGGGTGAAATTGTCTTTCCCGCGGTGATAAACCAGAGATCAAATACATCTGCAACTTCGACCCAAAAAGAAGCATCTGACAAAAATATAATGCCAGAAAATGAACCTCAACGAATCCTATAAGGTTCTGTGAATTTATTGGGTGAATCTATGCCCATATGATCTTGCTAGAATATCTGCAGAAGCAAGAATGAATACTAGGGAAGAAGACGAAATGGTACATGCCGAGTTACAAGCATGCTGACAAGTTACGAGGAACCCATAGAAGACCTCATCAGTCAGCATTGTTCTCGCCAAAACTATTTCCACTGGATCCAAAATTGCTCGGCCTGGAATTGCCAAACCCACCAGAACCGTTAGGACCAAAGCGGCCTGATCCAGAATTACCAAAATTTCCAGAATCAGAATCACCAAAGCTACGGAATCTCGAGGAATTTGAATCCATGAAATTACCGAACTGCCCTGATCCACTATTGCCAAAGCTACCAGAGCCACTAGAACTAGAACGGCCAAACCCACCAAATGAACCTGAATCTGACCTTCCCAAGGAACCAAAACGGCCAGGCCTAGGTTCACCAGAAGTTCCATTAGGGCCATATGAGTTTCGAAAGCTGCTAGAACCATCAAAACCTCGAGAACGGCCGAAGCTGGAACCGCCAAAATTTCCACCACGGCCGTAACCCGGCCCACGTCCATAGGAATTTGTATTCATGCCAGCAAACATGTCCTCAGCTCCACCTTCAACTTTGATCCTTGGAAGCTGCAAAAAAACATAACATACAAATGCTTAGCATCCTCCATTTTGTCCATAAAGCAGAATTGTACACCATTCACTGCTTTTTTCATAGGACTTCCACATCAACTAGGTAAATGTAGACAATATCTACAGGCACATTTTCTGAAGAAAGAATAAGCCTGAGACATGAAACAATTCAAACCAATTGATTTAAGCCATGAAACAAGTAGCCGGCAAATCAAAATTGGAACTACCGCAATTTCAGAGTTATAAGCCTTTGCCCAATTCGCTTTGGATCTCAATAAAGCTACCCGGAATCAATTGGCAAGAAGTAAATAATGAGTTGAGGATAAGATCATGGAAACAATTGTCTACCTCAACAAATTTGCATCCGACATCTTGCTCAATGCCCCTAACTAGCCGATTTTGCTCATGTGTGTGTATGAGAATTGCATTTCCTTTTTTTCCAGCACGCCCTGTGCGACCAGATCTATGAACAAATATCTCAGACGAGTTCGGCAGTTCATAGTGTATTACCTACACAAAATGTACTCAAATCATGTGGTGAACCATTACATGATAGTGTCATAACAAAGTAATGTAGCTTATTTCATGTGTAATTACTATTAATACATAATATAATTAAGTCTGGCAAGGAAATGGCAAATCTAAATCAACTACATTTGTATCTTTACCACAAAAAATTATCTTGTTCGTATGCTGAATAGATTCTGAATCAACTTTTTTCGCAACACTGATGACATCAAATGAATGGAAAAATGTTATGATGTACTTTCTAATCACAAACACTGTTTGAAAAGTCAAGATTGAAGACAAGGAAACAAAATCAAGTATAAGCTAATACATATATATATATATATACATCCATAAAAACAAGGAATAGAGATCTCCATCTATCATAATTATATTGCTCAAGAGTGGAAGGAATATTGTTCTTTTTTGAGAGGAACTAGAAGGAATTCTTTTTTGAGAGGGAGTGGAAGGAATATCTAATGTCTATATGGGCGTAAAAGTCTTCTTATGATATTGGCATAAAAATTACAGAGTAGGTAAATTTGGTTGGTGGGTTGGTTTGTTACAACTAGTGATATATTAACGAGAAACGTGCATCTAACCATTAAAAGTTTGGACAAGATTCTAGCTGGTCGCTTGACAATGTTCTTCATGGCAGTAATAAAGCAGATGAAATTCAACATGACTGATAAAAGAATGCTATTTGAGCTAACCATAAAATAAATCGAAGGCTTACCAAATCAACATTGGGTATATCCAAACCACGAGCAGCAACATCAGTAGCTATCAGTATATTAAAGCGACCATCACGAAAGCCAGCAAGTGTTCTTTCTCTTTGGTTTTGTGAGATATCACCATGTAGTGCCTCACATCCAAAACTTCTGCCCATTGCATAGGCCAAGCGATCTGCATCACGTTTTGTTTGAGTGAATACTATGCATTTCCCCCCTTTACCATGTTCCTGTAAGTGGGATATGTATATTAAGTCATGTAATTACACGATAAAAAAGATGCACATTGAAGACTTGCTTACTTTAATTAGTGGCCCAAGAATTGAAGGCTTTGCATAATTGTCTGTAGCTATAGAATATAGTGTAATACCATCTGCTAATTTCTGGTCAGAATCACCGACCTGCCAAATTAGGAAAAGAAGAGAAAGAAAGTGTCAAACTAACACACATAAATGGCTTAATAGAAGAAACAGGAAATATGATAATAACAACTAAACTCGAATAACAATAGGGCATTTATTCAGGCCCAACTGAATTTTGTTATGCACATTTCAAATTATTCGTGGATCAAATGGAAACTAGAAGTAACATCTTTAACAGTTTCATTGGGGAACATATAAAAAAACAATGATAGACAACTTGAATTCATGCAGCTGTGCAGTTTGTCTTGGTTATACCAATAGCAACATTATCAGTTCAGTAAACAGAAGCAAATGGAACGGGCTTATTTCCAAGCAAAAGCTTGTAAAATAT
Organism: Pontederia crassipes; assembly: GCA_030549335.1. Taxonomy (NCBI): domain Eukaryota; kingdom Viridiplantae; phylum Streptophyta; class Magnoliopsida; order Commelinales; family Pontederiaceae; genus Pontederia; species Pontederia crassipes. Next base: position 22,583,642 of record CM060189.1, on the reverse strand, counting down.
ACAAGCAATTGCAAGAATGTAGCTGTTATCCTGTAACATAGCGGACTTACATATTATGATTTTAAACCTTTGAAGCATTCTAAACTGGAATGCGTGCCTCTAACGAAGAGAATTGAGTTGATGAAACATATCAAAAAATTGCTATAGCCATGATGACAGTAGAAGACACCATCATGAATCTATTAGGTTAAAAAAGTATATCAGCAAAAGTTACATAACTTAAGATTTGAATTAAAGACAGATAACATATAAGAAGATGAGAATTAACCAAGTCAACACAACCGCACATTAGATGGGCTTAGTAGAAGCTATCAGAAGCAAGTGAGGAATTGAAAGTCCTCACATAGAATAATACGATAGACAAGATACATTTAATCAGATGATTTGATATAAAAAATACACAAGAAATACCATTTTTTAACAAAGCAATCTAATCGATAATATACTAAACAGATGCATTACCTGTTAAAGTACATATGCCAAAGGATCCAGAGAGGTAAAAATGAAAATGAGAATATTAGAAGAAAAGCAAAACTGAATATTTGCTATTGATGCAACATATAAAATAAAATATTGAAGTGATTACACTATCAGTCTATCAACATTACCCATCCAACAAGTTATAATGTCACTTACAAGATCAATGGTAACGGGATCCTTTAAGAATTTTCGAGTAAGACTTCTTATCCAACTGGGCATTGTAGCAGAGAACATCATGCTCTGACGATTCGGTGGCAACTTCTCTAGAATTTTCTCTACATCTTCAGCAAATCCAACAGCAAGCATCTGATCAGCTTCATCTAGAACAACAAACTGAATCTCTGACAGATTCAAAGCGCCTCTATTAAGCAAGTCTATAATTCGTCCAGGAGTGCCAACTACAACATCAACACCATAATTAAGAGCTTTCATTTGTTGACTAATGGGTGTGCCTCCATAGACACATAACGTATCCAAAGAGCAAGACTCAGCAAATTCCTTCTCCACTTGACGAGCTAGCTCCCTGGTAGGTGCCAAGACCATGGCTAATGGGTTCCTACCACGTCTGCCAAATTAAAGAAAGTATAAATTGCAATAGATTGCAATATGCTAATCATTTATGACTTATGATATCCAATTCCACAAGGAATAACTAACCCATGCTTAGCCTGGAAACGAACTATATTATCCATGATTGGGATGCCAAAAGCAAGAGTTTTTCCAGTGCCTGTCCTTGCGCGGCCAATCATGTCTCGACCTTGCATTGCCGGTTCAAGAACAGCTCGCTAAACGACAGAGAAAATCATCATCAACCCACACAATGTTAACACTGAAATTCTTGAGATTAAACTCGCTCAAAATAAATCTTACTAATTGTTTACATCCTAATTATTTTAATAACTACAAGTGACACCAAAAATAATACTCATGGATGAGCATAATTCATCAAAAGAAAGGCACCTTCATCATGAAAAAGACTTTGCTCTAATTATTTTAACAACTACAAGTGACACCTAATCACATTCATGTATGAGCGCAATTCATCAAACGGATTCGTCATAAAAAATATTTTGCTATAAAGATGAGCACGATTTATGAAATTTCTATCAATGGAATTAGAACTTGATATAAATCCACTGCTTCCAGTTATCACCCGGCCTATGATTATGGTACAGACAGCAAAATGGATAGGGATCAATCCGATACTTACGAGACGTTCCATAATGTTTCATGTTGCAAACAGATAATAACCGCCACATCAAATGCAAAAGAGGGTCAAACTCTATTAGGTAGAAGACGTGTATACCTGAATGGGGAAAAGCTTTGCGATCCCCCTCCTCGAGAGTTTTGTTACGATATCCTGCGAGATACCCAAACTGGCGACCTCCAAGCCGTCTCCACCTCCTTCACCTTGCTTGACAGAAGCAGATACTCCTCCCTCCTCATAGTCTTCATCGACCGCGGCGCACTGCGCCCTGACGGCACTTGTAGCCTTGAAGCCGAGCGGCCCGGAGGCAAAATGGATCTCCCTCCGGCCACAAGATCCAACTTTTCCAGCAATGGAGAAACCGTGGACCAGACCGGAGCTTCTGACGTCGGTGTGTGACGCCGAAGCGACCAGCGGCAGCTCCGCCGCGAGCAGGGAGGCCAGGGCCCGCCTCGATGCCGAGGAGGCGATCGAAGACGATCTACGGAACAAAAAATTCATCGGTTTCCGATCGGAGACCTCGAAGGGGGGGGAGGGGTTTCAGGAGGGAGGGTAGGAAATGGAGAACTCCCACTCCCAGAATTGGCTGTTTAGGGTTTTAGAGACGAGCATTAAAACCACTTCAAGAAGGGTTTAAGCAAGTCGCAAGGATGGTGAAAAAAGGAATAGAAATATTTAAATGTTGGCATTTGTAATCGGACGGACGGTGTCGTTTGGGTTTTGGAGATGTTGGACGGCGGATGTGATGTATCTAATGTATACCGGTCATTTGGGTGGCGGCGGTGGTTGATGGAAGCAAAGTGAACACGGGAAAACTAATAACAAAATTAGGGTGAGCGACCCGGTCCGGACCGGTTTGCTTTGGGTTTAGGAAATCTGATCCGGATTTGGAATAGGAACGTTACGATTTAATCATAAAAAATTAAATAAAAAATAATAATATTATATAAATATGATAATTATTAATTAAATTATATATATGATAAATATAATGTATATTTAAGACATACATCAAATAAAATATACATTTTTATTTAAAATAAATATAAATGTAGTATTTAAAAATAATTTAATATAATATGATATATTTAACCGGATCGGGGTCAGGTCCCGACCTAGTTTTGGCCGAGACTCAAGAAAATGAGATCCGATCACGACTCGATTACGCACTTGGTCGAAAAAAATTTGAAAATCCGGTCGGTGCGGGCCGGGATGACCCCGTGCTCAGCCATAAACAAAATGCGTCATCGAAAAAAAAAGAAAGAAAACTAATGAGAATTATTTTTAAAAAGTTTGCAAGTTCGTTCACAACTTCGTACTTCAAGAATGATCCCACTTGAAATATCTTGTGCATCATTTTTTTACATAAAGTCATTGTATATGTCATGAAGTGATGTTACGCATCTTTTTCTTATTTATCTTTTACTAATCATAACTAAGAAGATCTCCCATCCTATCTAACTAAAATAATTATACCAATTTAATGGCCACGCCTCAGCCCCCACCGTCAGATCTAATCTGACGATGGGTGCTTTCTTCTACCTCTCTTCTTGTCATCTGATGGAGGCGGAGCAGCGGCAGCCGACGGCGGCGGAAGGGGCAGAAGCGGAAGATGGAGGAGTCTTCATCAGCGGGGCCGCTGGCCGCGAGGGAGACAACCGCCGGTGGAGGACAGGAGATTCCCAATCGGTCTAGAGGCACGCCCAAAAGAGTAGCAGCCGCCCTCGTCGCCATCGCCAGATCGGGAGAAAGAGGGAGAGATTAGATCGTCTCGCGCCTCCTCGCCGCTTGGATCCCATGCAATCGCCCGCCCTCACCTCGTCGCCGTCGCCGGATCGGGGAAAAAGAGGGAGAGCTCATGCCTTGCCGTCGCCTCATCCTCGCACCTCGCTATCGTCGTCGCCTCACCACCGCCGTCGCTGCTCACGCCTCGCCCAACGTCGTCTCGTCGCCAACCTTCCGATTAGATCGGACGGTGGGCGGGGCGTATGGGGTCACACGCCTTATAAGGCATATGACTTCCATTAAATCCTAATTATATATATATATATATATATATATTAAGAAAATTTATTATTTACAATTGCTAAATTTTGACGTTTATAAATTGCCAAAATTTTAATTATTTTTTAAACATAAACTCCTATAGACAGTCAAAAATGTAATAGTAATGTATTATACATCAGCGCACAGCATAAATCAGGTGATTCAATTTTTATTATAGATTCACTAAGTACATGTGTTACAACCTCACAACAATAAAAAAAGTCTGACAAAAAACTATATTCAAGAGAAAGAATGACTGGTTCTTTGAAACAATGATATCTTTTTTCATGGAAAAAACTCAGATTCCTGCGTTCAGATGGGGAGAACTCTACACTAGATGCATGATGGGGACCGACCTTCAGTTGTAATGTAAAGAAAAGACCTTCACACAGCAACAGAGGCTGTACAAGTAGAAGTAAGATCAAGGATTGAAGAGTTTCCGGAAGGGTCCATCCTTCTTATCTTTGGCTGCTTCTGTTAATGCCAAGAATCTCTTGAAACCAGTTGTAGCAGCTCCCCTACCAAGAGCAGCAGCACGAATTAGAACATCTTCTCGGGATGCTATGGCTACAGATTGTGTCACATTGCTTGAAGTAGTTGGCATGGATGTTGTCGATGGGGCCGATGGAGCTGATGGAGCACTTGGAGGAGTGGATGGAACTGCAACTGATGGAGCTACAGTGGGGTGTCTAATTCCTGAGTTTTGCTTGTTAAAATCATCCAGTATAAGTTGTTGGTCTGCTTTCTTCAAACCCTGTAACACATTTCACGAAAAGTAACAGTTAACACATATTTATTAGAAATCGATTTATCTGATGGATCTTTCAAATTTCTTTAAAATAGATGAAACTTGAGCCTAGTCAGCTTGCATTAAAATGCAATTGGATTCACTTGCAAAGAGATGTCTAGCAAAACAGACAAACTTGCTGATCATTTTGACTGTGAAGATGGAGAAAAAGAATGCCATGTTAGCTAAAAGGCCAAAGTTTAACTTAACTATCTAAAAGGCCAGAGTTTTACAATAGCATGTTTAGCTAAAGTTCTCTGATGCAAAAGGCAGAACTTTCTGTTAGATCTTTTATCAAAGAGTCATCTTACTCAGGACAATGGTTGAAAAGATATTAAAAAAAGGATAAATGCATATGAAGCAAACATTGGCATTTTTAGTACGGGTGCAATATGGCAATTTTATGAGTGAAAATTTTGAAATAAATATTTAAATTTCAGTTGAGTATAGGCATGCCTACACTAGATTTAAAGTAGATGCTGCATATATAACACGTTGCAAACTTCATTCGACAGTTAGAAAAGTTAAAAAATTCATGGAAAATGCAACCTTGAGGTCAAGTATCCTTTGAAATTCCATTGGTGAGCCTTCAGGAAGTAGTGCACGATAAGTATTTGCAACAGAATCAACAGGAGATAGTATAACCTGCAAAAGATCACATGATCATCAAATTTTTATCCGGCCTAAATAATCTTAACAAGTCAATAATGTACCTTTAGAAGGGCTTCAGCTTTGCTCATTTCACGAGTAACAAACTTGGAATAGCTAGCAGCAACTGCGGTCTGACAAGGCAATACAAAAAATAATGTGATACAAAGTTGGCAATATGAAACATCTTCAAATTTCATAGAAATTGTAACAACTAATCAATTGAACTTCTTTAATTGTACATAATTATACAAATCTAGAATGAAACCAACAGAGATATTACAATATTGGTTTTTTATTACTCTCTAAAATATTATTGCTTATCAAGCCCAAAAGTGGTATTGTCAACTATGGAGAATCTTAGCAATGGGACGGTACCACATGATGGATACAAATAGTGCTGAGTACATATATTCTCTACCTGTTTCCCTAAGTTAGGAATTTCCAAAAGCATTGTCTTTACAGCCTGGGTATCCAACAGCATCTACGGAAAAGTTCACATGAAAACAGAATTATTGAAAAAGTAAAATAACATAGCTTGCACTGAAGGTCTGATGATGACCTAACAAAGTACCTGTTGTGCACCAGTTTCAGATATAAATTTGCATTTGTAAATATTGAGGTAAAATCGAGGACCAAGAGTTGCTGCCAGCTGTAAAATAATAATAGTTCTTTGTAAGTTAATCTCACAAATAAAGCAAATTATGAAAAAGACAAAGGAAAAGCATAATATGAACCTCCTACAAATGATAAATAAACCTTCTGTACTCCAGAGTGTTTATTTTCTTTATTCACTACAAAGAAATGCTCACTACGTTCCTTTCCCTTTTTTACCAATTAATACGGCACAGGCCTCTGTGTTAGAATCTCCAGTATAATATTAGATGTAGCATATCTAGGAGACTTGAAAAGAAAGCCTCTAACATGAGTAGACTATGAACTACTTGGCTTAAACCAATAGGTGCAGTCAGAAAGGTTAAAAAGTGCAACCAAAATGACAGACAAAGGTGCTTCTAAAATAGAAAAGCATAGCTCGTTCTGAGAACTTAAACAGCAACCAAAATGACCAAGTCAAAGTGCAAAAGCCTTTACAATCTCTGGCAGGCACTATGAAAGAACAAACAAGCGAAAGGAGAAACAAATATGTCAACAATTATCGACATCACATTCAATAATAACTCATGGAAATTGCATAAATGGAAAAAAGCATATTTAACTATACAAATCATGGCTTGCAGCATGTTACCTTGTCCAAGAAAAACTGGAAATAGGTAGGAGATAGTAGGCTTCCGAGAACAGGGATGCTACTAGCAAGTATAGAATTAATGCCATTGACATATCTGTAAAGTGACAATTGAAATTTTATGATAATTATCCAACACAATTAACTCATAAATTCAACTTTCCTAAACTCAGTGCATAATAAAAAACGTTGATGTCAACAACAAATTCATCTTTGCTACATGGTAAGACGATTCTGTCTTACAACTGAACATGAGTAAAGCAACAATTTCTAACTGAGAACACAACTAAGTAACAATTGGACTTTTATCAATAATGTATTTCCCAATGGCAATCTAAGCTCATTCTGGGAGATCATCAGTGAATGATATATACTTAAAATTTAGAAAAGGAGCAAGACATAGCAATTTTACTCAGACTGATCACCAACGCTCTCTAGACTCGCCCACAGAACACGAGTCATTGCAGTCATCTCAACATCAAATTTGGTTTCAAGGCCATGCACCAATGTCAATAGTGCTTTTGTGATCAGAGCTGAAAACTCGTCCTATAGAAAAATATAGTGTTTGTGAATGTAAAGACACAACAAGTTACAAAAGAAACCAGAAATACCAGACAGAAGTTATTACCTGAACTTCTGACATATCCACCTTGTCTGCTAGTGATGGATCAATAGTCTTCGAGACATTCTCAGCAAGCTCACCTGACTGTTGCCACGTTGAACAGAAATAAAATGTTAAGTTTAAGCTAGATGAATCACAAGTTGAAATTAAAAGAAATAATCGGTCGTCTATCAAAGTCGTGAAAAAACACTTTAACAAATAAATTAAGATTAAAATTCCACTGTAACAAGTTATCATTTTTGCTACTGAATAATTTTATTCTGAAGTTTACGCTCTAATGACACTCACTGTCTTGTGGCAATACTCTGCTGTATTAACGATGTAGCATATCATTCTCTCATCTCGGTCAGATGTCTGCAATAATTGTAAGTATAACATAGTCATCAATGTAGATAAATAAATTACCAAGTCCTGTGATGCAACATAGAAAGATAGATCACCTTGATTTGCCCATCAGTTCCAGTGGCAGCAGCAACAATCCCTGTACCGCCTTTGGGCAATTTGGCATAGAGCTTTGTTGCATAGGCTTTGAGAATTCGTTGGAATACCTACTAAATCAAAATATGGCCAAGTAGAATAAGTCATCTCATAGAAACGGTTTTAAGAAAAATACGTCACAGACAAATGAGTTATAATTAATCATATTCACATCTACGAGACATGCAGCATACAAAGATGCACAAAGACTGAGAGGTAGTCATTTATGAGCATCAGGTGCTAAAGTAAATTTGGTCACTGCAATAAACTTGAATTTGAACATCAATAGAATCCTTCAAAAGTTAAAAACAATAGTATGAAATTTAAGTACCTGACATATTAAGGCTCGTTAGTAACAGAAAATGAATCAAAATTTGATGAAAATAATGCAATTCACAAATATTGTCATCTGGCAGCAAAACTTATCCTTATGACAATGGGATCCTCGTACCTTTTATTTGCTTATCAGGTAACAAAAATGTTCATACTGAAGAAGATATATATATATATATATATATACATTATTTGTGTGTGTATATACATATCTCATGGAAATCAAAACCTAATGTGTGAAGAATATGATTCAAAGAATTTTTTACCAGAAACTTAAAGATTTCCTTGAACAAAGAAAATTTAAACAAACTAGTTTCTAGACTCAAACTTGTAAATTGGATATCAACTAAAGCGTAAAGATATGGGATTTAACGGTCAGTACAAATTAGAGGGACAAAAATGCAGTCAAATTAAGTCTATTACTGCACCACACTTTACACATGGAAAGTACTATTTCTTAGTAAAATAGTTCTGAAATAGTCATAAGCATATTACATCATGCTTTGTTTTAAGAGCCCTCAAGGATGATTAATGCTCACCAATTAGTAGAAAACTTTAATTATAAATAATCATCATCCATCAAAGTGATTATGAAAATATTAACCACATGGGATAGGGAAAAACTGTGTATAAATAGTCAAGGGTATTTCTTCATTAATCTCCATTTTCTACCTATATAAAGAATAAATTGTTTTCAACTTTATGCAAAATGGCTTGATGCACCTACTGTACTTTGGAAATGACCCCACTTCTTTCTGTAGAAACTCTAAAGACGTACCTTTTATACAATAAGTAACAAAGTGGCTAGGAAAGATAAAAGTGTAAAGTAATGTGTTCAACATTATTTTTAAGATTGTCAAAGGAAATTGGAAAACATATGGCTTGCATATTATGCAAGCTTTCTTCTTGACAACAAAGCCAAAATGCTCTTCAAGTTATGTGATAACTAAATCAGATTTCGAGACTAGTCAGGAAAATTTCATGAGTAGAGTAGGCACTGTAATATTAAGGTAATCATTGTTATCTGAAATTATGTTGTTGCGGTATGTACCTCGAACAGATTAAACAAGGTCTGATTCTTCGTCAATGCACTACACCTCTTTAAGCTTCTCCTTATTATTACGAATACCTGAATTATATAATAGTCAGTTGCTTTGTCACACTAAATCTGGTTCAGTGCTTGTTTTCTGCTGATTGTTGAGTATAATCATGAGAAAACGATTATTTGCATGTACCCCAAGATATTACCTGCATACTGCTTGACAAGATATTTGAATGACTTCCCTCCTCGGTTTCCCAAGTTTCTTCCTACAAGAAAACATTTTTAGGGTGTAGGAAAAAGAACTTTATATATGACATGTCTGTGGATGATATGAGATAACATCATAAGTTCATAGCTTTAAGTAAAACCTCTTAATAACCTGAACAAGTTTCTCCAAATGCTCCATTAGCGTTTTTTCCTCCAGTTCTACATACACTCCCAAATGTGCTTCAAAACAAGATGAAATAATCCCACGAAAATTGAACTGCCAGAACAGTGCATAAATAAGTGGCCTGATTTAAAATGATTAAATGAATCATGCCGGTCCAAAATATATGAGACGGGATCTTTGTCACAAGAAGCCAAGTTGCTTACCCCAGCACCAGGTACTGACAAATCTTTATTCTTGTCCTTTTCCTGTTAGTGAAGAGGCAAATGATGAGTACAAATTAGATCTTTATATCTCAATGTAATATGAATTCAATGAGTTCATACTGCTTCAGCTTCGCCACGGTGTATAGCAAGCTTCTTTTCATATTTCTTTCGAATATCAGATATCATCTTATTATTTTCCCCCTCATTAGTTTCTTCTACATCATTGCCCAATTCTTTATTTTGGGAATTTGTAGTTCCTCCACTAAATTTTTCTGCCAATTCTTCCTCGAATTCAAGTGTCCGTTGTAGCACCTGAGAAAAGAGGCCAATTTTGTTTCTTAAGATTGCATATTGGATTTGATGATGAAGTCACTTATAAACAACAGAAAGACAACAAAGTATAACAGCAGATTGAAACGCATAGAAATGATAGAATTGAATTATGCCTCGCAACTCACAATTCAAAAGGTCAGGACGACAACAACCAAATTTGACAATCCAGGTGAGTATCAGAATTTAACATCCATACAGTACAGTTTTTTAAGGATCCGTGGCACAAACTTACTTTCCATATTCATTGGCGAAATGATATCAAACTAAAGCCCAAACATGGGAAGACAACTGCAGCAGATCTCATAGAGCAAAGAATATTTCTTTCAATGGTATAAAGCAAAGAATAACTCCGCCTATGTTTTATAGCCGGTCCCAAGCCCGGATAAAGGAGGAGGGTTGTGTTAGGCCTCGACAGCCAGCGTAAAACCCTGTCGAATCTCATGAACATGAATCAACGAAGTCGTATGATCCATGTAGCCGACCCCACCTAGTGGGATAAGGCTTTGTTGTTGTTGTTGTTGTTGTTGGTATAAAGCAAAGAATATTACCAATAGTAGTGTCGCAACATCAGGCTTCTCTCTCAGGTTATTGAGAATGTCGACAATCTGTACCCTGAAAAAGTAAAGGACATGAAATTTTCGGACAATATGTATCGAACCTAAGATTAGCCTTTTGAACTATAAATTTTCAGGTTTCAAAGGCCATGAAATCTATAGTGTCAACAATCAAATGATCACACAAGGGACCAATGAAAAAGCAAAAAAGTAATGTGTGATATAACAAGTTGAGTTATAAAAACCTTGTCAGCTTGCAGAACTGAATGCACAACAAATAGTCAACATGCCATGCAGGTGGGAAAATTTTCCAGACTTCCTCATTTGTCCTCAATCGACGTTTAATCCAGGCATATCTCCTTTCAGTCTTATCCAACCTTGCTAGCTCTAGGAAGAAAAAAAGCCAAAGGCTCGATAATTTGAAAACCAAATTGAACAGGAAATACATGAATACCTAGGAATTGAAAATATACCTGCTCCTTCAAATATTTGACGATACGAAGTAAGTTCCTTATTGCAGAAATTCCTTACAAGCTCTTCCCTCACAGATGGCTCCAGTGCATCAACAACTAAACAAGCGTCAGACAATTGTTGTAGCAAATTAGCTTCCTCTGTCTCCTTTCCAGTCCCTAAGCTGCAAATATTGTCAAATGTTGAATTGTATCGCTGCAATCATATATGTGGTTTATACCAAAAAAAACTTTACAAATATGACATCAACGAGAAGCTAGAATATAACAATCCCAAAAGTCATGCACAGTAACAGGACAAGTGCATTCCCAAAATCCAACAAGATAATCACTGCATTTCTTAAATTTTAGGTCTAAGTAATTAGTATACAAACCTCAGTCTATGAGTGAGTCAGTGACATCCAAATTAACTATGAAAATCTTAGTCATCATTATCAAAGTATCCAGTAATGCATAAAAGGGTTCTCAGTTCTCACATCAAATAGTAGAAACGCAAATAAAAAAATGAATAACTTCTTTATAGACGCCATAAAATCATACTCAAGATAGCTTAAGTCACTGATCACTAGCTGATCAATAGTTTTTTATCCCATTTTAGAAGCATTTCACCCCTATCGAGCCCCTAAATTGCCCAACTTTTGGCCAATTATGTTTGGAATGCATGGATTGTGATAACTGGTTGATCTTCCTCATTTTATACTTAATTCCATGTGCATAGAGGTTCTGAAATGCTAAAATCCATAAATAATTCAATTCTATACCAAGTTATCATTTTTAGGGCAAATTATCACTCCAATAGGCCAAGTTATCATTATTTTGAGTGAACTGATTTTCAATGATTTTCTTGCCCTAAATCCATTACTATCATGAATAAATCATATTTGGATGGTCATATCTCAACTTGTGCAAAATTAGCAATTCATTTGAACAAGTTATCATTTTTCTAATGCCAAGTTATCGTTAAAGGGCAAAACTGTCATTTCGACATGCAAAACTATCAAATCTGCACAAAGGCCATAGGCAATCATTATATTATTGTTCTAACTCATTGCTGTTCAAATTTGATTACATTTGGATAACCACAACCAAAGTTATGACAATTTATCGTTTTTAAGGCAATCAAGTTATCATTTCTGTGAAATCTTATCCATATTTGATTTCTGATCTCATTCACTTGTCATCCTAATCCATTTGATATTTTCAATGCTTTGAACTATCCATATTTGATCATTTTTCAAGATTTATGCAAAGTTATCATTCCGGGTTCTCAAACTTATCATTTTAATTACTGATTTCACATCTTCATAACACCAGGTTTTATTTGATGTTTGAGCTGACCCTGGTGACTTTCCTTATCCTTATTTGTTCATTTCCTATTTGAGGACTTTGATGCTTGATGTTCTATCTCTTCTAGCAGGGAAAAACAAGTTGCAAAAAGTTGGAAAAGCAAGGGCGGACCACTTACTTTTTGCTGTCCAAAAAGCTGTCACCTGAGATATTTTCTGTCTAGAAGACACTTGGCACAATCAAGGCATAGGGGAACACTTTGATGCTGATCTAAGGGTGGAGGAAAGGCAGATATAAGCTGAGAACCCTAGGAAATCAGGGAGAGGTCGGCCATTACAGGAGAGAGCAGATTGGAGCAAGGATTCATGCTGGAGAGGAGCTGTTCTTGAGCTGAAGAAGCTGATTTCTGTCAACAGATCTGATTCCAGGATGGATAGTTTCTATTCTTCACTCTATTTTGTAACTATGAGGAGCTAAACTTCATGTCCCCTAGGATAGGGTAGTAGTCTAAGTTAATTTTAGATGGATGTAGACAAGACTGAATTCCTGCATTGATATTAAACCTGATTTCTGATTTTCTATTTCATATGAACCTGATTTTGTCTTTGTAAGGTCCTAATTGCATCTACAACTGAGAAGTTGTCATTTGACCTAATCTTGTTCAGAAATGAATCAAGAATCAATGCCAAATGTTCATGTTCTAATCCAATTGAGATTGTTGATTTCTTGAAAATCTGATTTCTATTTTTCCTGATTTCTGAACTTTCCAATTTCTGATTTTCTGAGTTGTCTAAATCTGATTGTCATTGGGGACTGAATTAATTGAACAATTGAGAGGTTATCATATATCCCAATCTTGTTCAGAAATGAATTAAGAAACTTTGACAATCCTATGATTCAATTATGTAATTACCATTAGCTTTTCTAATTTTTATGAGTTGCTGATTTATGGTTTCCTGAAATTCCTGAAATCTGATTGTCATTGTTAAGCCCCACTTTAATCCACCATTGAGAGATGGTTTTAAGGCCTTCCTTGAGATTCAGAGATGAGCCAAGGAGCAATGACAATTTTTGATTTCCCAAACTTGAGATTCTATGCATATTGGTTCCAATTATCTAATGTTGAGTGTGGACTTCATTTTTAATTGCAGCTGAGAGGCTGAATCAAAGTCCTCTTGTAGTTTAAAGATAAACCAAGGAACACTAGCATTAATATTGAATTGATTTCATCCATGTTTAGTTGATTGAAGCATTCCTTTCATTTTCAAAGTGCAATCTAGAAGTTATCATTCAGAATTTTATTGAATTGCCAAAAAAAATCAGCAAGTGACTTGAATTGAACTTAATGATAACTTGGTTTTCAGTGAGGATCCTTTTCTAATTCAACTTGGCTAACAATCATATGACAATATATTGTTGAGTTCTGGTCTAATTGAGCTGTGAAAACAGCCATATTGAAAGTTGAATTAGATTTGACTACAAAGTGATAACTTGTCCATTTCCATCCATAATTAAATTAGATGAACCCCAATTCCTAGGAGGACCTTCCTCATTGATAGATAAACCCTTTTAGCCTTTAGATTAGCATTTACAATTCAGTTTAGATAACTTTTCAAAAATCTCAAATCAGTTATCATTTTAGCCCGTTTTAGAAATCGATTTTAACTTTCTTTCAAATTCTTGAATTTTTAACTTTAGATAAGGCTAATCTAGATTGTTTAGAGAGTCTTGAACTTCAAATCACTGCGGATACGACATTTGGGTAACTACAATTGACATATATACTTACAGTAGAGAGTGAGTTAGGGAGTTGAAACAAAAATTGAAAAAATTGACTTTTGACCCAAAAATCAGCAAGTTATCACTAAACCCCTCAATATCACTATCAGTCACTTATTGCAGAAAAATACTTGAAGCATGCATATTTTACATGTCATTTAGACTATTTTTCATAGCTTTGATCATTGTATGCATATTTTTTCTTAAATTCTTTTGTCCAAAGTTGCCCACTCTTTCTTTGTTTTACTTTCAGGATTCATAAATCAGCGGTACGAAATGACCAGATAAAAAATTGGAGTAAAGACAAGCGTGTATAATTATTCTCTAGAATAACCAAGACCAGATTGTGTTCATACATGGGTCGGGCCAGACATGTAAACCGAGTCCGAGCAGGATTTGCTCGACGCTAAAACTTGGATGGGGTAGCATCCAAACCGAATATGGTTCCACTTTTCAAGAATTCTTTCATCAACAGTCGACAGTTTTGATGTGTAGGACACGAAATTAAACTTTGAAGATGACATGAAATCCTAGGGGGATGTTCTCTCTGTTCTTTCCTATAAATAGACTTGAAAGGAGACCCAGGACAGATCCGATCCCAAGCAGTCTTGTGCCCTAGTCACTGAGAAAAAGAGACGAACTTCTGCCTGCTACTGCTGCTGAATTCTGGAGTAACTCCAAGGCTTTTCAGCAATCTTCTGCGACGACCACTCGGCCGAGGTTCAAGACAGGAATCACTGAAACCATGATAGTGTACTTTGTAATTTGATGTCAAAAAACAGTTCTATATGGAGTAATTTAATTGTTACGGCAACACCAAGTTTAATCCCGTTTGTCTCTTAGTTAAATTTGGTTTTTTAGACTTCTGTGAACACGCAAGTTATTATGATTTCTGCTAATATCTTATCTGGTTTACATGTTGTGTTAGATTGCGAGTTTTTGCATGATTAGCCATTAAGTATGCCAATGATTGTTTCACATAAAATTCTGCAATCGACGAGCTCAGGCTGGGTCATTTGAGAACTTGGGCCCTGTTCTGAAATCCAAACAGAGGGGTCAGTTATTTAGTTTAAATTTAAATATGCAACAGAAGAATCTGAATCGGGTCCTTGGTAACCCGGGTTCACATAATCATTTCGCTTGGTCCGAGTTTGTCTGTTTCCAATTATAAATTTCTATACAGACCCGGGCTGAGTTCCATTAGACTCAGATCAAGTTCTGACCATGCATGTTCTTTACTGATTAATTAATTTTAATTGTTGGTAATTGTGAGAATTAAAGGGTTTGTCACATAAAGCACTTAGATTACAATAGGTTCAAGTTGATTGAATCTTCAACTACTTTAATTGTATTTTCATCCAGGATATTTAGATACTTAAGTTTTTTTTGTTCTTTACTTTTAGCAACCATCATTATCATAAACATCCTAGTTAAGAGTGAAATATTGTAGATTGCGTTTTCAGTTTTCTTTAATTATTTATTTATCTGAAATAATTAGTTTTCAAGTTTTTTAGTACTCAACTTTTATTTGTTTCGTTGCATCTTAATGCATTCTAATTAAAGTAGATATTGAGTTTGCAACGACTTTAATTGTACTTAAATTTAGGATAATTTGGTTATTAAGTTTTTGAGCCTGATATTAATAAATTAAGAGAAACTGGTATTAATTGATAAATTAAGAGATAATGGGAAGACACCAAGTTGGAACCTTATTTCTATTATAATTGATCTTTCGTTTGCTAAGCACATTTTTGCCTCTCATTACATTCCCAATTTCTTTTCCTTCCACCTTAACTATTGAGCCGAACTCAACTTTTCTTTTTATTCTCACGATAACTAAATAAGGTAGAAGACTATAAATCACTAGTTCTTCAGGAATTGACAACCTTACTCACACTTATTACTTAATTCGACCTAGTATATTGCGATTAATTTGCACGCATCAATACCCAAGGAATGGCTTCTTTCGAAATGTCATTTGTAAGTACCTTATTGCTGAAAGATACATTACGAGTAGTTTCTTTACCAATGACATAAAATCTCGGTGATCCCACAACATATTTTCTTGATCGAAATAATTTATTATCCTCAGGAACATGCCATAGTTGCAAAGAGATACTCTTTTCTTCTAGATTGTAAAAATATATCCTCAGGAACATGCCATGGCTGAGACTGAGAAGGTGTTGCATTATGACCAGTTAATGCAAGAAATAGATGTCTCCAATGTTAGGGAGCTTGAAGATTTCCTCATTAATGAGTGCATGTATGCAGTAAGTTCCTCATCTCAGATTGGACCAATAAACTTTACAACCTTGGTGCTTCTTTTGTTATTTGCAACTTTTATTTGTTAGTCAATTTGATGATACCATGCTGGTAGGGAAAACTTTGGCATCTTCTTGCATCTCTGTCCATACCATTTAAGTTTTATTTGTTTTAGTGAAAATGAGTTATGCATGAAAATGATTTTGGGACAAATAATTTCTTTGAAAATGAACTCCGCCTATGTTTTATAGCCGGTCCCAAGCCCGAATAAAGGAGGAGGGTTGTGTTAGGCCCCGACAGCCAGCGTAAAATCCTGTCGAATCTTATGAATATAGATCAACGAATAGAATGGCGTCGTATGATCCATGTAGCCGACCCCACCTAGTGGGATAAGGCTTTGTTGTTGTTGTTGTTGTTGTTGTAAAAATATATGATCTAATAGGACATAGTTCATTAATCTATCAACTACACATAGGGGTGGCAATATTCCCCACCCCCGCGGGGATTCCCCATTCGGGGCCCCATCTTCGGGGAATTTTTTCCCCGCGGGGGCGGGGATGGGGACCAAACTGCCCCCGCCCCCTCTTTCGGGGATCGGGGCGGGGGTAGTTCCCCCCGCCCCGTCGGGGCCCCGATTCCCCGATAATGCATCCCTCCTCTCTTTTTTTCTTTCAATGACCTCGACCGCAGCCCTCCTCTCTCTCTCTCTTCCTCTCTTCTTCGTCCGCGCAGTCGCCCCCTCCTCTCTCTCTCTCTTCCTCTCTTCTTCGTCCGCGCAGTCGCCCCCTCCTCTCTCTCTCTCTTCCTCTCTTCTTCGTCCGCGCAGTCGCCCCCTCCTCTCTCTCTCTTCTTCGTCCGCACAGTCGCCCCCTCCTCTCTCTCTCTCTTCCTCTCTTCTTCGTCCGCGCAGTCGCCCCCTCCTCTCTCTCTCTTCTTCGGATCCGGCCAGATCCGCACGGATCTGCCGCATCCGATATCCCCCTCCTCTCTCTCTTCTTCTTCTTCGTCCGCCTCCGAGATCGACTGCATCCGACGCGGATACGGCCAGATCCGCACGGATCTGCCGCTCTCTCGCACCCGCCGGCTCTCTCTCAACCCCCTCCGCCGGTCTCTTGACCCGCCGCCGCTCTCGCCCCCACCGCCGTGCTCTCGCCCGCCGCCGCCGTGCCCTCGCCCGCCGCGGCCGTGCTCTCGCCCGCCGCGGCCGCTCTCTCGCCCCGCCTCCACCGCGCTCTTGCCCGCCGCCGTGCTCTCTCGCCCATTTTCGCCGGCCATCAAAGAAGAGATCGGTCGCATTCGAGATCAGCCGCATCCGAGATCCTCCTCTCTCTCTTCTTCTTCTTCGTCCACCTCCGAGATCGGCTGCATCCGACGCGGATCCGGCCAAATCCGCACGGATCTGCCGCATCCGATATCCCCCTCCTCTCTCTCTTCTTCTTCTTCGTCCGCCTCCGAGATCGGCTGCATCCGACGCGGATACGGCCAGATCCGCACGGATCTGCCGCTCTCTCGCACCCGCCGGCTCTCTCTCACCCCCTCCGCCAGTCTCTTGACCCGCCGCTGCTCTCGACCGCCGCCGCTCTCGCCCCCACCGCCGTGCTCTCGCCCGCCGCCGCCGTGCTCTCGCCCGCCGCCGCCGTGCCCTCGCCCGCCGCGGCCGTGCTCTCGCCCGCCGCGGCCGTGCTCTCGCCCGCCGCGGCCGCTCTCTCGCCCCGCCTCCACCGCGCTCTTGCCCGCCGTCGTGCTCTCTCGCCCCTTTTCGTCGCCATTCTCTCGCCCCCGCCGCCGCTCTCGCCCCCCTCCGCGGGGATTCGGATTCCCCGCGGGGATTCGGGGCCCCGCGGGGATCGGGGCGGGGGTTAAAATTTCCCCCGAACCGGGGATTCGGGGCGGAGGCGGGTTGTCGGGGTCGGGGCGGGGGTGGTGTCCCCCGCCCCGAACAGCGGCGGTTGCCATCCCTAACTACACAGTCAGCCTAAAGTTTATAAACTATACAATCCAAACTTTTGTCATTTTCATTATAAGTTTTTTGGGGTAACAAGGTTGATTAACAAAAAATATTAAGATGGTGTTTAGTAATTACCAAAAAGGTTGATTTGTGAAAGAATACAAAACTCATACCTCTACACGAATGCACATTTATACATCATTAATATGGAAATATACAAAACAATAACTGAAGCATACAAAAGAATATAGGCACCGTTGCCTAGAACAATGTATTTTTATAGCTCCAAATACAGAAATCGTATTGATGCTTACCTTGAGAAATCTGAAAATACATGAGACTTGAGTAACTTCTTTATGTTTTTGAACTTCTCTCGTAATTCAGTTATTTTTGGTACATCCCTATAAGCTTCAAAGTGGTTGCATAATTGGTTAACTGCCTGGAAGTATGAAATTCCTTTTTTACTATTGACACTTGATTATAACAGTTAACTCATTCACATCTGAAACCGAGTTCAAGTAGCAACTAAAAAATAGAACCAACAAAAAAAAGAAGAAAACAAATATACTTTTTTCGAGAGGGTGGCAAAAATGAAGCGATGCAGAAGGTATGCACATGAAAAAAAAGAGTGTAGTCTCTTTATTTTTACCAGTTTTTTTTTAAAGTTGCTATTATTCAATAATAGATTCCTCTCTTTCCTTTTGAGTTAGACTGCAACAAAATGCTCAATGGAGGATTCAATTGGAGCTATCAATCTGGCTAATATCACGTTTGGATCAAATAGAAATCCAGCAAATGCTTCAATTTCTAATTTTGCCTCAGGAATCAATAACCCACTCCTTCTCAAGAAAAAATCAATAACCCACTTCTTCTCAAAAAAAAAAAAAAAATCAATAACCCACTCTTAAAAAAGATTCATGACTTGATAAGGTCTCTTGTTAAAGTAAATAGATGAATCTTTTTTAAGGCCTAAAAGTAGGACTTGAACATTTTTTTTCTATTCTTTTTTTCTCCAGAGACATGAAATAAAATGTCATCAAGTAAAAATTCTTCAGAACATTGCAGAACATTGCAGAGCATGAGCATTGAATAGTGAATTGACATGTTAGATTTAGTGATACTTCCTATTTCACTTACACATTTTTCTCCTAAATGTTAAACCATGATCTATGATAGCCAAACATCGCAAAGTAAGTGAATTGACATCACTATTTTTTCTGTTTTTTTTTAATTTAAACGATGTTAACTCCGCCTATGTTTTATAGCCGGTCCCAAGCCTGGATAAAGGAGGAGGATTGTGTTAGGCCCCGACAGTCAGGTAAAACCCTGTCGAATCTTATGAACATGGATCAACGAATATAGCGGAATGGCGTCGTATGATCCATGTAGCCGACCCCACCTAGTGGGATAAGGCTTTGTTGTTGTTGTTATTGCAGAGCATACCCATAAAAGATCGTGTCCTGATAGCCTGATATCACTGAAAAACAATCACCTAGGATTTCTTCATTCCATAGTTGATCTAAACAAATGTCATGGTCATTTTATCTCAAAAAAATACCATGGTCATTTTCCCTTGGATAAGCTACGGCGCCAGTCTTTTCTTTTTTCTGAAGAAAATCTATTTTAGCAATCAACTGATTGAACAATGTAAAAGCAATGATGAAAATGATTGTGATTTGATCGTCTATATCAGATGCCAGATCATGGAGCTATGAAGTGCTGCAATTCCTAAGCCAACACCGCAGATTGCATACAGTGGATTACAACGCACCATCATTACTCCAACCTAATATCTTAATCGGAAGAAATATCGATTAACTATGACAAAATAACAAATCATGATGCAAGGACTGCATAGATTTGAAAATAAGAAAATTTCTCCAGTCCCACAAAAAAGTCCATTTGACTATGAGCTAATAAATATGGATGTGTTTCGAGTCTTTCGACGTCATTATTTAACAGACAAAAGGCAGATTACCTCCACTTGTGCAGCAGCTTCCTTGTACTGGCGTTTGGAAGCCATTACTTGAAGTTGCTCAACGGCCGACACTACAAACATGATATTGTGACAGTCATGAATACATATAGGCCAGCATTTGTAAATAAAACATTAGACAAAATCTTCACATGGTGCATCATAATTGAGAAGAAAATCAAGGGAAAACCACAAATGCAAAAGTTGAGAGACTTAGTCGTCTTATAATGGTGCAAGGAGTATCAACATGACAAACTGTTCATTATTAATATATCTGGGAGAGCCACTATACATGGAACTCTATTAATTGAATGCAGATGCATAGTTCATTTAAGAAAAGCAGTTGTTTTCATATGAAATACAGGTTGAACAGACTGCTATGATGATTTCTCAATGAGTGAGGATTTCCAAGTAACACTAAGATGATTCCAAGGGAGCAAACCATGAAAACAATGCTATGAAGCAAAACAAACTGAGGAGAAGACAAAAGAAGTCAGGTCATAGGACTGACGGAAGTGACAACTCCAAGCCCACCAGCTTACTTACTACAGAGCAGAAAGGATTTAGGGAATTTTTCTCAATATACCAGACCCTCTTGTACTAGTCATGACTCATGACGCCAGCCATCAACAATAAGAATAAGGAACCATTTTCATGTTAACCTTCTCTATTTTCAGTTTCTTAAGTATTTTTTTGTGAAAAAAAAATATATTTAAAAAATATCTAAGTTTTTATAATTCATATGAAGAAATTAATTTGCCATTGTTAATTATCACAATTGTTATTTATTCTAAACCTCTATATTGCTATGCAGCCTATGAAAAATGCTAATTAAGTAAGTTGTAATGTTGGTATTGGGAATAAAATATTAAGTTGCAATAAGTAAGTTGTAGTAATTATTATATTATTTTTTAAAAAAATATATTTTTTTTCATTGGTAGGTAGGATCTTGGGATTCTCGATCATCCAAATCCCTTCTAATCCTACCTCAAAAATTTATCCTAACAACCTTGCGTAGTATAACATCCCTCCTCTAAATATGCAACCATGACACCAGGTTCAAATGGACAACAAAAAAGCAATTGGTGTTTTTGCTCAACATATGCCTGAATATTTTCACGTTGACTGTCGAATTTGAAAGATTTCATATATACATAATATTTGGATGTTTTTTTATCTTTGTACACTTTTGTAGAGTTTGCCTCTGTACATGGATTCCGTAAATTAATCTCAGTTGTACTTTTCACAAAGACATGTTACACTAAACAGAGTTGATGATCCAAAATATTCATAGCACAGGAAAAACAATCTTTCAAATACTTCCAAATCATGATATTATTCTGACTGCTTACACCAAGTGGCTCATAGGCCTCCCCTTGGAACCAAAAGACAAAAAAGAAGAAACCAGCTCAGAATAGTAAAGCATACAATGAATTACAAACATACAAAATGTGATACAGTTTCAGTGTTGTACTGGGAGCATGTTTTCTCTTCTTTCTCAAATATTGGGTTAACAGTTTCAGTGTTGTACTGGGAGCATGTTTTCTCTTCTTTCTCAAATATTGGGTTAAGGAAAAGAGTGTGCAGACAGACAAAATAAGATATAAATTCAGGATTATTTATTTGAGGAAAAGAAAAAAGAAGAAAAATGTTGTTGCAATAAACAGCCATTCCTATGGGAAAACTAGAGAAGCTGGAAATGATGACTAACCTAGCATAGTAAGGCGGTGAAGAGCTGTAATTGTGGTTGTTATATGCTTCTTTGCAAAATCCAATTTCTTGATATCACGACAAATTTCTTGAACCATTGTTTCACTTTGTTCTGCCTTTGTTTTTATTTCATGTATCTTGTGCATGAGTTCCTGCATACCAAAAGATATGTAATTCAAAACACCCAAAATTTATATGCTATCACTGGTTAACTAATTTTGGATCCAGTTAATTTCCATTTGTTCCTCATAAAAATGAACAATGAGTGAAGAAATCAATACTTGGAGCTGTAAGACAGAAAGAACAATACAGCCAACATGTCTGCCCATTCACAAAATCTCCATTATCAGACCGAAACTTAAAATTTGAATTCGAAAATAAAAAAGACACTTTGTAAGGATGGAAAGCTAACCTGGACAGCATGAGTTGCAGCAGCAAGGTCTTCCTTTGCTTTTGTGCCAGAGTTACTCTGTGCAATCATATGAACAGAATGGTTTAACTTTCTACTTAGCTATGCATCCAAATCAATATAAAGCAATTCAAAGAGCTCGAGTAACCATGACAGTCAAGCCTACATAATAAGAATGAACAATACTAAAATACATGAGGACAGCAAAACTACAACGCACCTGTTGGCGAACTGCTGCCAATATACTCGCATCCACCCGACGAATCTCACTCTGTATTTTTTGCATAAGAGGTTCAACACCAGATAGTGAGGCTTCTGAACATACAAGATAGCCAATCATTAGTTTTTTCAAAGATTGAAGGTCTAGAGAGACCTGCAGATTTGCTAATACAGGATAATTTGTTAAAATTTAAATCATACTGATATAGCAGCACTTGTGAAAGGCTGTTTGTCAAGGAAACATTTTTTAGAGGAATTTCCAATGAATTCATCCGAAAATGCATTACGGAAGTATGATATACTTCCAACTGAAAATTAGTTGTTTTACACGAAATTCAGAAAAAGCACAGCCCATGTTACATAGGAAAAATAAGGATCTTTTCTAGATATAAAGGTGGGAGTAAATCAAAATACGATCTCGGAAACCCTCTTTTTCGGTCTAAACCCACTGATTTCTAAGAACAAGTGCGGAAAAGTAAATTTTAACCAAATTTACAACTCCACCCGAACTACTAGCTCCCGCGCATTCTGGATCATGGTCTCGCTCACCAAAATGTTCCAACCAAATTTGACTAAAACCTCAATTTTTTCTTCGAGCTGAATTGATCCTTAGCTCACAGCAATTGTATCTTACGTTGCATTAAGTTCCAAATATTTCCAAGCTTCCATTGACCAAAAGCGTCAATGACCAAGGAAATTTCCAAATGATGCAGAGGAAAACACCAGCGACTACAAGGATCCAAATATTTGCTCAAGGTGCATAAGAATAAGGAAGAAAAAACCTGTAGGAAACATCTGGTTGATGTATTCTAAAGCACTGGACTTGTCCATGTCTCATAAAAACTTCTCGTGGCGATCGCCGGCGATCCAGAAGCACAATCCAGCGCCAGGCCCAACCTGCCAAGAACGAGATGGTTGCCGTCTCAACATCAAAATCCAAATAAAAGAAAGAACTTACAACAAAAAATTATCATATTCGACGCGGAACCTATCAGAATCAACTAAACTACGATAAGAATGTGGCCAACAATCCGCGCCCATTGGAAGCAAATCAGATCGCAGTTAGAAGGGGGGGTTTAAGAGGGGATCATTCCGAAGGTAGCAAGCAGTTGAAAGATTGGAAGCAGATCTGATTCAAGAGGACAAGCGGCGGAAAAGATCGATTACCTGAATCGCTCTTCGAGTACTCTCCGGCGACCGACCGGAACTCTTGGGAAGACACTCGTCGTTGTTTGGGGAGGAAGAATATACCCGCCGGAGATCTCACTCGGGGGAAACAATTTGAGAGCTCCGTTGTTTAACGGGGCTAAACAAATCCAACCGCGCTCTACATACAAAACCTTTTTTTCTAATACATAAAAAATTGACTTGTTTTTTTTTATCCTTAATGTGTAAACAAAACAAATAAGGATTAATTTTTTAAACCTTCTTAAATTGTAATGATTTTTTAAGTGTGTACTTAATATAGTGTCCCCTAAATTATGTCGCGATTTTTACTTTAGTGAGTTCCATTAATTTTTTCATTATTTTCAATTTTTTATTTATTAAAAGATGTGATGTGCAATGGTTTTAAGTTTATTGACATTTGTTTATTTATTTATTTTTCTTGTTTTGACTATTTATATCGAAAAATAAAATAAAATAATTATATTTTAATACAAAATTTTAATAATATATTCTAGCAATTAAAATAAGAACTAAATAAACAAAATACAAGGTTAAACTTTTCATGAATCAATAACTTGTAACAGCCGCAATCAAATAAAGATGAAAAAATGAAAAATAAAACTGACATGTTCGGACATTTACAAAGAGTATTTCATAATTGTTATTTGTTTACATGAAATCACCAATGTGAATGTGATTCACCAAGTATTGTGTGATACATGGAACTCTTGAGACTACAACATGTACTTAGGAAATATTAAAGCGATTGCAACTTAATATGATGAAATAATAGATAATATGTTGGATTACATCATAACCCATAATGAGAATATGAATAGGATCTCACAAACACTTCTAGGATCCCCACTTTGATCATATTGTCTTTTGCTAATACTCTCTCTCCTTATCATGCTGCATAACGAGCAAAACTTTTCAGAGTATCTCTTTCCCATACAAACCTATTTATGTCACTATGATTACCTGAGGTTGTATTTCAGGATCTTTACTAGGATTAGCGAGATTGCATTTTAGGGTCGACAGAAATTAATAATGTATGATTTCTGGAATCACAAATCTAGTCAGAATATATCATTTCATTCTGTTAAAATTTCTGTACGTGAGAAATTATGCATCGCAAGAAAATTCGAAAAATTTAAAGTGACGCAGACTTTTATTACATGAAAAATCAAAAGAGGATTACAAAACGGATTATTTTCTATTTGAACTCTTAAGAAGTTTATATAGGCACATACTGAGACTCTGGGTTAATTCCTCAAAAATAAGACTTTTCTTTACAAATCACGTACAAAATATCCTATAAAATTTTCGCCTAGGGGACTCCGCCCCCTTACACTCCTCACAGGGGATTCCCGGAATCCCTTCTAGATTCTCCTCACATATTCGTTGACCGAACAATGAGACATTTGTAATGCGAAAGCGCCTTTTATTTCGAAGTGTTTTAAGGTCAGACGGATTTTCAATTAGAGTAGGATTCAAGATATTATTAATACATTTATGTCAAATCATCGAATTAGTTGACTGATAATAATCTTATATATACTAGAAAACGACTAAGAATCTCGAGTCATCACGACTCTACATGAACAAGGACTAGTAGAGTTTTCCATGTACTAGATAGAACCATTCAATTGCAAAGATCTCTTAGAGACAAATGCTCCTCTCGGGATTAATTAGGATGTGGACATAAAGCCCTTTATGACAATCAATAATAATCCACGTCATTTGCAAATAAGGTTTACATTTTATGCAATAAGTAGAACTTGTACTATAGCAATTTTCAACAATAAGAATAACATTTTTTTATCTTTAAACATGTTAAGAATTTAATCCCTCTTTTTATGTGTGAATTAAATAATATAAACCAAGCACGATGCACAAGAAAATAATAATAGGCAAAATAGACACCAAATTTATGTAGAAAAATCTTCCAACGAGAAGGAAAAAAATCACAGGGAATCACAGAGCAATATCACTAATACAAGAATAGAGTACAATATCTTTCGAGGTTTACCCAAACCCGAATAATAATTCACTGGGATAAATAATTTTTCTCTGAAAAAATACTGAAATAATAGTAGGAATAATATCACATGATTACTATAATTTTCTATGATTGTAGTATCAGCAAAACCTTAGAGATCCTCTTAATTTGACTATGTTCTTAATTTTTTGCTCTTCAAGAAGAAATCTATGTCTTCTTTTTCAGCCCTCTTCTCTTCTCTAACTCTTCTTTTCTTTTATCCGTTGACTAAAGAAAAATTCATTTTCTTTTTCAATCAACTCTAAACATGCCTTTTCTTTTCTTTTCCAGATCTCTCGACGGCTTGACAAGGAGAATAAGAAATTCTTCTTCACGTACTCGACGGCCACAACAACTCAAGAGAGAGAAGCACTTAAGTTAATTAGATTTAATTAACTTAAATATGTTTACCTTTTAATGGGCTGGATTAACTTCAAAAGCCCAACAATCTCCCACTTCAGCCCATGAGAAGGAGATCCTCCATCAAAAATCATCGCTTGATCTTCATGTCGGTCAATCCGACACCTCGTTATGACTTTCTTCTTGGATTTGTCTTTGGCTCCCCCTCTTCAGTAATCACTGAGTACTCAGAAATTGGATATCTAGTGAAAGCACGACGCTCTCTTGTAGATCTGTGAGATGGAGTAGCATCTTGCCCCCCCTACACAAAATCTTCTACATCTACATCATCTGTATCCACATTTGATCCATTGTTTCCAAATTCATCTTGTACATAATCACTGCTTTGCTTTTTTTAATTTCCTGAAGTTTGTCAAAGTTTCTAATACATGAAAAATTACATCTTTGCTTCTCATGATTTTCTTCTTCTCTGAATCCCACAACTTATATTTAGAGTATGTATCTCCATAACCCTAAAATATGCACTCTTGAGTCTTCTCATTCAATTTCTGTCCATGTTCATTTCCCACATGTGCAGAAACTCTACAACAAAAAACTTTCAAGTGAGAGTAAGACACATTCTTACCAGTCCATACTTTCTCAGGAGTTTCTGAATCCAAAGGAACTGATGGAGATCTGTTAATCAGGTAGCACACAGTATTCGCAACTTCACTCCAAAAGATCTTCGGTAGATTAGCCATCCTCAGCATACACCTAACTCTATCCAGAATGGTTCTATTCATTCTTTTAGCAACATCATTGTGCTGTGGAGTCTTAGGTACTGACTTTTCATGTCTGATACCATGCTTTGCGTAATATTTTTTGAATTTCTGAGACGTATATTCACCACCATTGTCTGTGTGAAGACACTTCAGATGATTTCCTGACTCCTTTTTCACCATGGTATGAAACTTCTGAAAAATCTGAAATACTTGATCTTTTGTCTTCATAAAATAAATTCATAATTTTCGTAAAGCATCATCAATAAAAGTAACAAAATATCTATTGCCACCTAAAGAATTTACCTCAATGAGATCACACACATTTGAATGCACCAAATTCAACTTATTTTCCTTCTTAGAATTGGACACAAATGACACCCTGCACTGTTTACCAAATAGACAGTCATCACAAGTATTCATAAATTTACCTTTGGTAACAGTGATGTGAGAATTCCTCGTCAGAACTTGCATTCCTTTTTCACTCATGTGTCCTAATTTTTTGTGCCATAAATCTAGTGTAGCTTCTTCCTCTATTGCATTTATTGATTGTCCAATCAAATTCATTTGAGTTTTATAGAAGACCCCTGATAGCTTTCCTTTGGCAACAATCATGGATCCATTGATCAATTTCCACTTTCTGTCACCCATGTGACTATAGTAGCCTTCCTGATCTAAAAGCCAAGGAGAAATCAGATTGAGACGTAAATCTGGTATGTGTTTGACATCCTTCAGAACCAACTCACAATCAACATCTGTTCGAATACATACATCTCTAATTCCTGCAATTTTAGACGCTGTCTTATTGCTCATCTTCAAATTCACCAGTTTCCTAATCAGAAAGCTTTATTCTGAGCAGTATTCCTTTCATATAAATCTTGTAACTTCTTCCACAAAACTTGTGCATCTGTCTCTTGAGCAATATGATGAAAAACACTAACATCAATAAATTGCCTAATCATCCCAACAACTTTTCTGTGCATCTTTTTCCAACTTCCATCAGTTTTTCTAGTCGGCTTTTTATCTCCTAATTCAACGAGATCAAACAAGTTCTTGCAATAAAGAAAGTCATCCATCCTAACTTTCCAAACTGAATAATTATACAATGTCACTTTGATCATCCCGTTAAAATAGTTATCCTCCATTTAATTCATACAAAAGAAATCTCAATTAACCTTGCTCTGATACCACTTGTTGAGAATTTAATCCCTCTTCTTATGTGTGAATTAAATAATATAAGCCAAACACGATGCACAAGAAAATAATAATAGGCAAAAGAGATACCAAATTTATGTGAAAAAACCTTCCAATGAGAAGGGAAAAATCACAGGGCAATCACAGAGCAATATCACTAATCCAAGAATAGAGTACAATATCTTTCGGGATTTGTCCAAACTCGAATAATAATTCATTGGGATAAATAATTCTTCTCTAAAAAAATACTAAAATAACAGTAGAAATAATATCACCTGATTACTACAATTATCTATGATTGTAGTATCAGCAAAACCTCAGAGATCTTTCAAATCTGACTCTGTTCTTGATTCTTTACTCTTCAAAAAGAAATCTGTCTTCTTTTCCAGCCCTCTTCTCTTCTCTAACTCTTCTTTTCTTTATCCGTTGATCAAAGAAAAATTCCTTTTCTTTTTCAATCAACTCTAAACATAAGAAAAGAAAAAAGTTTTTTCTTTTCCAGAGCTCTCGGCGGCTTGACAAGGAGAAGAAGAAGTTCTTTTTCACGTACTCGACAGCCACAACAACTCAACAGAGAGAAGCACTTAAGTTAATTAGGTTTAATTAACTTAAATATATTTACCTTTTAATGGACTGAATTAACCCCAAAAGCCCAACAATATTGAATAGCTCATTAGTCATTATCCCACATAATTGTAAGAAGAAACATTACATAATAGACGAAGCAGATAGTGCTGGATTATGTGTACGATCTAGATCAAAATCATATTTATCTAATACAAGTATAATTTTCATTATACTATAACAACCACAACATTGTAATAAAATGAAATTTGAGATTTAGATTAGAACATGAGTATTTCTGTTTAATTATCATTTTTGCGTGTTAAATCCAAATGTTAAGTAGGTGGTCATCGCCAGAAGCGGATCCACGTAAAGTCCAAGCACTACAAGAGAATACAATTTTTACATCTGATTCATCCGACACAAAAAATTGCTTATCCGATGCAACTAGTCATTTTGTGATGGATTTGTGTAGGATTGAAATCCAACGCAAAACCCTTGGAAGCAAACTTATAGAGTCCAACTTCTCTCACGCAAATATGTCATTCGACGGTTGTCGGACGCAATACTTGATCTTGAAGTGTCCTCCATTCTGACGCAAAGTTGAACACTAAGTAATCCTAAGTGTCCTCCATTCTGACGCAAAGTTGGACACTAAGTAATCCTCTGTTGTAGCATCTGATACATTCCGACGCAAGTTCCATCACAAAAGATAAAAAAAATTAAAAATAATACCTCAAAATTTCCCCACATAATCTATATCGATTTACAAAATTGCAAAATTTAAACTATAAAGTGTTCTTACTTCTAATGCTCTGGCATTTGCTCATTCATCACAAATTTAGCAGCCATGCAATAATATTACATATCCATCTGGTTTAGCGGTCCATGATGATAAAAAAAGAAGAAAAACATGAGCTAAAAGTAGGATGTAATAACAAATCAATGTGACCCCTGGAAATTTACGAAGAAAATAAGAAGTTGCTTCATCAACATCTCTTTGTTCTGGCATCATGTTTTCTGAATGATATCGGCTCACTTCATTTCAGATTGGTGCCACTGAGGCGCAAGTGCACAAGTGTGACTGAGGCGCAAGTGCACAAGTGTGATATCGCTTCTGATTTTGGTTATCCTGATCTTGTTATCAATGTACCTGAAATGAGCATATAACATTATGACATTGTCGTTCTGAGCAGCTCCTATACAGGTAAATTTGGCAGCTATAACAGGGGTATTTCTTGAAGTTATCTTGAAGCAAATCTTTTACCACTTACAACAGTTCCATGTCGAAGTTGGTGTTTGCTTCCAGAGGAACTTGAAATCCACCGAGAAGAACGGCTCCATCAGTGATTTGAACATGGTACAAGTTGCTGTCAGATGTTTTGCTGAAATCACAAATCAAACGTAATATCAAAAGAGATGCACATTTTACTATAGTCATCACATAATTTAAGAACCGAAAAAAAAATAAAAGAATAAAAAATGAGGCAAACATGTAAAATGCCAACAGTAAAAGATGTTCATCTCCGATGCCATTAAGAGCTACGAATATGCAAATGCAGGAGTTACCCATTGTTAGCATTCATTTTGAAAACGTTGACATCAAATATGTGCACTTCATTCCTAGCCATATACCTGGAATAACTCGAATAATAAAAGCTAGATGCATCACAATATTCAAACTTTGGCTTGCAATTAAGCAATGACAACAAAAGTGATCCACCAAGACTTCACCAAAATGAACAAAATAATAGTTAGCCATGAAGTAGGTAAGTACTTAAAGCCAGTATAAATAGTTAAATACATAAAATACTAATGAAATGGCCTTTAGATTTGTGCGCGGGAGCTAAATTTGTTCATAGATATATAGAAAGCAAATACAATTTACATATCAACATTGTATTGGTGGATGTTTTAAGCAATTAACAAAGTCTTCGGGCTTATGACAAATTACTTGATGATATGGTTAGAATAACGAATACTTGTTTATGCATGGAAACTAATATACTATAGTGACATGATTAAAAGCAACCAGAAGAGTGAAAAACACCAACAAACTTACACAAGACTGTCTTTTCCAGATATCTTTGTGCTAGGAAATGAATCAATCAAATTTTCTAGTTGTTCGTCTTTTTGTATGATTAAGGCATAGAAATGAAAAAATAAAATAAGAAATTAAATGTAAAATCATCCCATAATGTATACATTAAAGGACAAAATAAAAAAATGAACACTTCACAACATCCTTTATCTTTAGGAATTGACCTGAAATCCTTTAAGTCCATAGGCAGCTAGAGATGACCAGCTTTCATTTTCTGACTGCAAAATGAAAAATAGAATTTACATCAGACATGGAATATTGCCTTAGAGACATGACCAAAACTTGATAAGTCATTAGGTACTGATTATCAAATTCTTTCATTTTCTAGTTAAAGGAGCAAATTGAATTTACTGTTTCAGTTAAAGAAAAGCCAGTAGTTGATATAAATAGTGGATAATAAGATTTTGATGTTTAACCTCTTCTACTCCTTTGCCAATAGATATTGCTGACAATAGCCTCTGCCTCAGTTCACATTCCTTTTGTAGCACAAATGTGGTTCCCTGCACTATATTTTCCAAATGAATACTGAGTTTAGAAAGAGTAAAGTTATGAGCAAAATAAAAGACTTGAAAGAACGATAAGAAAAGAAATTTGCTATATTAAGTTTGCAGAGAATATATGAAAATCTTATCTTGTTCCCTCGTGAAATACGTATGTTTCCATTGCTAGACAGATATGTTGTGTCCAACCAATCCTTAGCTTCATCACCCAGGAGCCTAAAAGGCATAGGGTATGAAACCTTAAAAGGTAAAAATTTTAAAGAGAATGGAGCACGGTCGAATCAGAAGAGTATACGTTTTCCATCATTGATTGTTGCAGCTGCCTGGAATAGAGTTTCATCAATAATATATTAGAATATTATCAACAAAATAAAAAAACTGTTTCATTCAAAGGGCATGATACATTACAAATCAGGCCGACGAATAAAGAACTAGCTTTTGTCTTCAAATGAACCATAGAATCCTAAATAAGAATCTAGAAATATAACTAGAAATTTTTGGATCCTACATCGCACAAAGCAAAATATGAGCAAGGAAATAAGAATCTAATTTTCATAAGCTATAGTGGATAATTTTTCAGTTACTTGTAACCATGCTTTTAATAAGTATGCTTCAGTCATTGTCACACAAATACTCGATCTCAAAATAATTTTGTTCCCCATAAGAGTTACTTTTGTAGTTCTGTCACGGATAACTGATGTCTCACCCCTTATGCATGCAAAAAGGCTTTTCTGTCTAGATTGTACAACTTCAGCAAAGGTTGTCAGCAAACAGGCTTACTGTGGACATTCTCATGAAGTTCATGAATGACCTCTCCTATCAAACATGACCACATTAATTAAGCATGGATTTTGCCTTTCAACCACCTTGGAGACAATGTTAAGGTATTTCTTTGTAGAAAAAGGAATCACATATTTCTTCCGTAGCAAGGAAAACTATAAAATCAAAATAGATAAGTTTTGTTTTTAGAAATGTAAGCATTATTTGAAGAAGCGGCAATCAAAATTGGTGACAAAAGCAATTAATTTCACCAGCAATTCAGAAAAATTATAAACTGAATATCTATGTTAATATATTTATTGCAACTTTAAGAAAGCATTGTGATCATACCTCTACTTTTAGCTCACCAATTGCATCTGAGAATCTTACCACATTTAATACCCTTGGATCATCTGTTCTCAGATAAACCTCCTGAAATATCTTGAAAACATCGACTCCTACAAATGTTCTCTGTAAATAATGGAACAGATATGCATCTCTGAGAAATAAGTGATCCACATGGCATTAATACCTCAACCACATAGAGTAGTTGATAATGTTTGAGTTACTCAGAATTACTTATAATGTCATCTTACTTGTATTGGGGAAGCCGTCCCAGGTCTTGTAGTAAACATGAGCTGCCAACGACCTTCAATTAAGTTGGAGCTCGTCTGTAAGAAGTATCATGCGACACATGCCAATTCATAGAATCTATCATCAATACATTTCTAGATATTGATGAGGATAAAAAAAGGTCCGAATTTTCAACAAAATATGCTCTGAAGAAGAAAAGGTATGGCCAAATATAATCTGGAAAATGGGCAATTTCTCAAGAGATGCAATGCAACGATCACTCACAGGATCAGACACCCCTTCCAGGCTCTACACTGCCTGCTCAACATCATGTAAGAAAATAACGATTCCCGGAGCATCAGCAGGGAAACAGAAACAGACGAGAGGATTTTTGGCATGGCC
This sequence comes from Pontederia crassipes, assembly GCA_030549335.1. Taxonomy (NCBI): domain Eukaryota; kingdom Viridiplantae; phylum Streptophyta; class Magnoliopsida; order Commelinales; family Pontederiaceae; genus Pontederia; species Pontederia crassipes. The sequence continues at coordinate 22,550,798 of CM060189.1, read as the reverse complement.
AAGAAGCAAAAAGAAGTCTACTTGGAGCTGCTGGGCATTCGCTTTGCCCCTCTGCCTTGGATCCTGAGGAGGGCTTCGATGAGTTGGGCCTCCAGCTCCGTGAGGGAGAGCAGTTGCTCTTCCTCGACGCGAGAGGCCGAGATCGGACGAAGGGAGAGACGACTCTTCCCACGGTGCCCAAAGGAGAGGTTGGGAAGCCCGGACGATCAATCGATGGCAGCGAACTGATCTCTGACAGGAGTGATGCCCTAATACTTTGTTACTTTTAGGGGAATCTGGACGATGTGCTGCAACTCTCGGAAGGCAACGAGGATTCCACAAGGGAGGTGGGCATTGATTTGAGGGACAAGTCCGTGGGCCTTGGCGTGCGGTGCCGGCGCTACACCTTGCTCCCGAAGGATGGCGTCGTCAAAGTCCTGAACCAGGTGAAGATGATCACCAGGCTGGACGAAGGCAGAGCGAGGACATGCTTAAGGTGAAGATGATCACCAGGCTGGACGAAGGCAGGAGCGACGACAGCCACAAAGGACGAAGGCAGGAGCGCGCGATGGCAACATTTGGGTCCGTAAAAAAATTGTGACGGTCAATTTTAGCGTTCGTAAGTCTGACACAAAACAATAAGCATAAAGCGTGATGTGACGATTAATTTTAACAGCGCATTTGATAATTATTTTGTGTCGAATCATAATTCATCGTTAATTATCAGACGCTAATTATTATTTTTTGAGGAGCTCCAACATCCTCGAAATTTGAAAAAAAAATCATTTGATATATTATTTTAAAATTAAAAGTTTATCAAATTCTTTTTGTGTATCATGCTTTTAAAATATAATTTTTTTCATGATGGTTATGACATTATAACTCTTGAAAGATTAAGGATTCAATTCTTTTTACATTCATATATTTTTTAACCTGGTCTTCTCTTGAAAATGATGGGCATGTAAAATATCCTCATTGAGCGAAACTGGAAAAAAAAGAGAGGAAGAGCTAAAAACTATAAGAAATCTTGAGATGTAAAAAAACAACAAAAATGGATTTTTTTTTCTTAACACAATTTTAATCACGATTACAACAACGTATCATCAAATCTTTTTAGATGAAATAAGAATATTTTGTTAATCGTGTTTAACATAGTAAATTAAATAAATCATATGTAAAATTGATTGAGAATACCTCCAATAATTTATGTCTAAGAGATGGATTAAGTTTAATTAGGATGGGATGGATTTGAAATTCTATTTCTTCTTTGAATACATTTTTTATTAATTTAACTAAGGTTGTTCCTAAGCTTATTATTTGACTTAAAATTAAACCCTTCAAAAGTTTAAATAACAAAGTGAATTTTAATACGAAGGCATTTAATAACATAACGAGTAAATTATGTCAAGTACCCTCCAACTTTGATCATTTTCTTAGCGTTACCTTCCAACTTTATTTTGTAACACGACTACTTTCAATCTTTTAACTTATTTCACCAACTATCATCATCATCTATTATTGGTAGTTTCCCGGTCACCTGTTGATGTGCATGCATGCAACAATTTTATCTCTCCTTCACCTAAGCAATAGTTCGATGTGACATCATTAAAAAAAATAATAATCCAAACGAGCTCTGACAAGCTCGTCGATTAGGATACTCAAAGGTTATAATAAGCATATATAACTTAGAGCTTTGAACCTTACTCTAAGACTCTAATCCCCAAGAGCTTCATCTTTCATTGTAACGGTTCAACTACGGTTTGAAATAGAGTTAAAGTTCTAAAGATCTATCACCTCTTAGGATACCAAAAAGTTATAATAAGTATCAATAATTTAGAGCATTGAATTGTACTCTAAGACTCTAATCCTTAAGAGCTTTATCATTGATTATAATGGTTCAACTACGATTTGAAATAGAGTTAAAGTTCTAAAGATCTATCAGTTCTTAAGATACCCAAACGTTATAATAAATATCTATAACTTATAACTTTGAACATTACTCTAAAACTCTAATCTCAAAGAACTTTATCATTTATTGTAACGATTCAACTACGATTTGAAATTGAGTTAAAGTTCTAAAGATCTATCACCTCTTAGGATACCGAAATGTTAGAATATGTATTTATAACTTAGATGTTTGAACCTTACTTTAAGACTCTAATCTTCAAGAGCTTTATCATTTATTGTAAATGGTTCAACTACGATTTAAAATTGAGTTAAAATTCTAAAGATCTACCACCTATTAGGATAACTAAAGATTATAATAAGTATCTATGACTTAGAGTTTTGAACATTACTAGTCTCTAATCCACAAGAGCTTTTATCATTGATTATAATGGTTTAACTGATTCATATCGTCGAGTGTATCCATTCTAAATTTCATTTCTGATCGATCAACAAGAGCCAATACATCTCGCGGTAACAAAAGCATTATGAATTAAATTATGAACGAAGAGCCAATTCTAAATTATGAATTAAATTTCATTTTTATTCCAATGATACTATTGTTCCGAACCATTATGAATGAAGATCCACGTACCAATCTACTTTTCTTTGATATTTTGAATTAAATTCTTTTGATGAGATGGGGGGCCCAGCTTTTGCGCTGCCAGCTGCCCCCACCTCAGCACAAAAGGGGGGAGCGTCACCCCCCTTGCGAGTGTCTGCGTGCACGATGATGCACGCAGCGCAAAAGAGGGGCCCCTCGAGCTCGTTGGAGCTTGCAGGGGGCGACAACGCTCCCCTTTGGCCTGCGTGCGCAGATGACGTGCAACGCAAAAGGGGGTGGCCGTCCCTCCTCTTCTTCCTTGGGCGCTCAAGCAACATTTGACGGCGAGGATGTCGGAGAGAAAAGAGGGAGTCTCCTTTTTAATTTATTATTATTATATTTTTAATTTATTATTTTGTATTTATTTTATTGTTTTAATAATTTTGTTGACTTGAAGAGTAGTCTGCATGGCAATGCCACATCGGCTTACCTACGTGGCGGAGAGAGTGCCGCCACATCAGCAAAGCGATAGGGAAACTGAGTATTTTTGATCGAAAAGAAATTCCGTAACATGTCAAATAAGAGTAATGACCTAATAAAGGAACATTAAATTGTACAAACTTATAACGCCGATAATAAAATAACTACAACCCACAGGCAACACCCCCACCCGTGGAGTTAGCGCATACTGCTGACTGGTTAACGCACCACAACTCAGGAGCTGCCCTGGAGTTAAATCTTGGGCATCTTTTATTTTGTGATGTTTCCTGTGCTCAATCTTGTTATTTTGTAATGCTTATTAAGCCTCTTATGTCACCCCTCAAAAAAGTACTCATATAATAAAAACATCTAAATGAAAACGAACTATTCGGCTCTCTACTATTTGTTTTTTTAATGTAACACTAATTTGAACAATTCAATTTTAGTTTATTAAAACAGTCTAATTGAACTCCTAATATTTACTTTATTCACCTCTACTAGATCTTTCCGCCTGAACAAGTGTTTAAGAAATCAATAAATCAATCAAATGATTTTCATAATTAGTATGTAACTATGTATGAAGAAAAAAAATGATGTAAACAAATACTTATTCGTTATTAAAAGATATACATATTGATATAACTAAAATGATGCACACTTTACACTTCAATTGTAGCACAACGTAGAAGAACATCTTATATTTATACTCATTATTTTTTTATTCAAGTCACTTCGGTCATGTGCATGAGATTTTAATTATTTTTTTTACATTCACATGAACTTAAATTCAAAATCTTTACTTAAACGAGGAGGAGGTACATCCACGTGGGCCAACCCCAACTCTCATAAAAAAGAATCTTAAAAGGCCACATATATACCTACTTATTCCATGTTAATCAATCATCTTTCATTTGCTTCAAAGTAGTAGTCTTTAATTAGTTACACCTCTTAAATTTACGAAAAGTCCTCGTCCACCCACATGAAACAGGTAACGTGCAATCATCTTTATCAGAAGTTAACTGCTGCTTACCCCCATGCACATGTTGCCGTGTCATTAATATATAGTTCTCTGTGCCATACATACTTCACACTTTTTGCAACCATTGGTAGCAAGTTATATAACTTACCTAACTTCCTAAATAAAGATATATATAAGAAGTTGGAATTAGGGAGAGAGAGAAATCAAACTTAGTGCAAGCCTTGCACTAATCCGGTATCGTGAACTATATATATTATTATATCAAAGTGCGATTTATGAATAATAAAAACAATAGTTAAAATTGTTTAATAGCATGATACAAACAGTGATTCTTCTTCTTCTTCTTCTTCTTCTTCTTCTTCTTCTTCTTCTTCTTCTTCTTCTTCTTCTTCTTCTTCTTCTTCTTCTTCTTCTTCTTCTTCTTCTTCTTCTTCTTCTTCTTCTTCTTTCTTTCTTTCTTTCTTTCTTTCTTTACATAGTCCATGATTGAATAACAAATAAAAAGGAAATACATATTGCAACATTGCAACAATATCTTCTCACAAATCAAAATGTTCGAGTGTGAAACAGAAGTCCAATTCCGCAGCATGCACGCACTGAACTTTGTGGTGTATGATCTTGAAGCAAACAAATTATTTTTACGTGACCTAAAAAAAAAAGCCATTCAATAGTTTCGTATTTTCTTATAAACTAGAAGTAGCGAATCCGCCTTGCAAGAGACCATTTTATAGAATCGACATCGAAATTAGCAATAAATTATATTCATCATTAATGTGGGAACTCATTGCATGCGATCATAAAATAAAAAAACTGATACAATAATTATCGATCATTTTTTATATTATAATAATATTGAAGGACTTTTCACGTTAAAACATTCCTTAATCTATTTTTATTATTTTTTATTGAGATAAATTTTAAATATACAATCATGATTTATAATTAGAATTATCCATATGACTGTATCGTTGATATATATTTTTTTTGATAAGTTTAATCACAAATCATCATAATTATAAATCTACGATTTCATGATTAATTAAGAGTAAATAAAAGAAGGAAGAATTTGCTGCTCTGGATATAAATTAAAAGCGGGAAATCCGCTTGTGATCCTAACCGTCCATTCCGATGACCCGATCAGGTAATAAAGCAATTAAGAACGTGCGTGATCAGGGGCAGTTCCGGGGCCTGAGACTGCGACTCGTCATCTTTGCTATTTCGTGTTTCTTAGTTAATATTAATAAAATAAAATAAAATTATTTATTTTGCTGGATAATTATTGTTACTTTGTTAGTAGTTAGTAGTTAAACAAATCAAGAGAGCCTTAAGTGCTCCTCTCCATTTTTAGCGCCCAAACGCACGACGAAGAGAGAAGACAGAGAGAGAAACCAGAACAAGGGGAGAGAAGACGCGAGATTGAGAGAGAGAGAGAGAGAGAGAGAGAGATCGGGTTTCTTTCATATCGCAAGGTGAGTTCCCCTTCGTCCCATTAATTCTACCACGTTTGTTGCTATAACGTGCTTTCGATCGAAGGCATGTTTGTTTGCAGTTTTTTTGGTTTTTTTCTCGTTCAGGTTGTGGTATTCTGCATCAAACAGGGTCATCGCCACTAAGTTTTGATCTTTTTTTTTTTAATCTCCTGAATCGTTTTGTGTGATTTTTTTTCTTGCCTTCTGAGATGATGATTGTCTTACCGAGTGAAAAAAAAGACATTTTGGTCTTTTTTGTAGTGTTAAATTAGACCCAAATAAGATATTTTTCAAAGATAAAATGATAAGCAAAAGCAAGACAGATTGATGCAAACTTCTTTTCCGATGAGAATCGAAGTTTGAATTTTTGTTTTTGGCTCACGATCCTTTTCTTTAGGAAAAAAACGAATCGAGTTTGATGTGCATCATTGCGTTGCCTTTGTCTTAATTGAAAATCTGTTCTGGGGAATCCTTTTTAGAATTCAGATCTCTCTCTCTCTCTCTCTCTCTCTCAAAAATTGAAACCTAAGAATGAAAGACCAGGACATTTTATTGACCCACTTATGCAAATTGTGTGTTTGATTGGAACGTTATTATGCTTATTTTTCTGTAATTTATGTTACAACTTGGTGAAATTTGTAGGAGATAGGAGTTGTTGTCTTAATTACACCGAATAGGAACAGAACCTTTTTACTTGTTGTTGCATTCTTTTTCTCCATTGACTGAAGTTATTAGTGGTGCAGAATTTACAGTACAATTTACCCATTGGATGTGAAGAAAAATTGGCATGCGTATGAATGCAAAATGTCATGCAGATTTCTGGTTATTTTGTATTGTCAATCAACTTAGCATATGCGCTGCTGTAAGTTCTTTTTTCCAAAATTTTGTGTTCACTGGAACTCGCGAAACTTGCATGCCTGATTTCAGATTATTACGTTTTCAATTTGTTTTCACATGGATATAAGTGTGAGCATTGACCGTTTTAAAATAACAGCAGTGTCATGAGTAATTAACAAATGCAGTCTTGCATAGAGTTTCATCCCAATCAATAGGATGGTCTACTGCTTGTTGTGTTTTCTCAATGTTCTTGCTTCTGTGCTAACCATTAGCATATCAACTGTGGTTGTCTCTATTCATTTCACGTTCACCTCTCGGATCTTGGAAATCGTTTGTCTATCGGCACAAATGTTTTGCTGCTCCTGTGATGTTACATTTGATTTGCCCTCCTTAAAAGGGATCAAAACGTCATAAGAACTTAGTATATAGACTGATGTAAAGATTTTGACTTCACATCTCCTTCTTGATTTAATGCAAATTTCACATCTACCAGTGCAAATTTACTAGTTATCAAAATTTTCGGAGTTCTTCCCTCATGAGAAGCTCGTCCAATTGTTTGCTTATCAACTTACGTTTCTCTGTCTTTGTTTCCAGACAATGACGAGTAAGCATGTCCAAGAGTCATCTTTGCCACTTTCATCAGCTGGCATTCAATTGTAGTTCATCGGTATGGCCAGGAGATCTCCCCGTGCTCCTGGGTCCAGGAGAAAGTTTCCGAACAGAACTCTTGTAGTCCTCTTCATTTTCTTGATACCTGCATTTGTTGTTGCAATCTTGATCCATGGAAAGACGATATCCTACTTCTTGCGGCCACTGTGGGACACTCCACCTCCCCCATTTACCAGCATCCCTCACTACTATGCCGAAAATATATCAACAGAGCAACTCTGCGAACTCCATGGTTGGTCTGCTCTGCCCTCTCCTCGTCGTGTGTTCGACGCAATTCTCTTCAGCAATGAGCTTGATATCCTTGATATTCGATACCACGAGCTGCTCCCTTATGTTCACAAATTTGTTATCCTGGAGTCTAGCACTACATTTACTGGCATTGAGAAACCACTTTTCTTTATGGACAATGTCCAAAGGTTCGAATTCGCAAGCTCAAAGATTGTCCATGGAACATTCTCGGGAGAGACAGCCGATCCAAAAGTCTACAGAGATCCTTTCATACTAGAAGGTCAACAGAGGATGGCCGTAAACTCTCTTCTTCGTAAATCTGGAATTGCACCTGGCGACGTAGTTATCATGGCTGATGCTGATGAAATACCCAGTCCTGAAACCATAAAGCTCCTGCAGTGGTGTGATGGAATACCACCAGTGATGCACCTGGAGCTAAGGCACTATATGTATTCCTTTGAGTTCCCTGTGGATTACAGCAGCTGGCGTGCCACAGCGCATATTTATAGTCCAGGAACGCATTATCGGCACTCCAGGCAAACGGACTTGATCTTGGCTGATGCAGGGTGGCATTGCAGTTTCTGTTTCAGGACAATAGATGAATTCGTGTTCAAGATGACAGGGTACAGCCATGCCGACCGTGTAAGGTGGCTAAGCTTCCTAGATCATTCCAGAATTCAGAGGATAATCTGCCATGGTGAAGATCTGTTCGACATGTTGCCTGAAGAGTACAGCTTCAAGGAGCTCATAAAAAAGATGGGTGCGATTCCGAAATCTGCCTCGGCTGTTCACCTTCCCTCGTTCCTTATCCGCAACGCTGATAAGTTCAGGTTCTTACTGCCTGGGGGTTGCTCAAGACCAAGTTAGCGTTCTCGGTTTTTGATGAAAAAAGTTGATAATGAATAAGCAAATTTAAGGCTGACCATAGGAACATTCTTACCAGAGAAAAAGAACATTGATAATGTGATGCTTAAAGAGCTGTGCAGTTTTGGAACAATTAATAGTTTGTCGGAAGTGCATTAGTGAGTGAAGTTTACTCCTGCCTCCGCCACCGCTGATCGCCCTCGACGCGAAGACAGGAACCACTGGCCAAATGGGGAAGAAAGTGCACGACCGTCAACACCTACTACAGATAAAAAATGCTTTCGAATAATTTTTGTTTATACGTATTACATATATATACACACTTTGTGACTTATGCTGCCCACGACTCCATGTTCTTAGATTACAAACAAGCTTTTGTGTTTCCTCCTTTCTGCGTGGAGTAATTGCTTTGCAATCTGGGCGACGATTAGTTTCAAAGGTCATTCCCATGTATTAGAAGATAAAAACAAGATAGGAAATCTGTATGGCCGCAACCAATCCTTCTCAATATTATCAATTCAAGATTGTGATCTCATAGTTTATAATTGATAGGTGAATTCACACTGCATCGCCACACCATAGTGTGCTTCGTGAGTGTTAGGCATTGCTTTCACGTACATTCATTTTTCGGTTGCCACCGATCGAACAACGATTCAAATTTACTATCATCCAACTAGTTTGTACATTTTTTTCATATACATTATTTTGACCAAAAATATAACTTCGATTAATCAGCGGAAGTCGAGACATAATTGCAGAAAAAGAAAAGGCTATTGTCGGATCAAGATGAGGCATAATCAGAAGAAAAGTGTGAAACTCTTAACAACATTAAAGAATATGCATAAACTAAATACAAAGAATAGTAAAAAAACTGAGACTCGACTTCATGTCTTTACATAGCATGATTGTCACCTATAGTTTTGAATACAAATGAAAGATGAATCTCCCTTGAACTTTGACTCTCAATACATAGTAATGGTAATATGGAATAAGACATCATAGCATGGACGATAGTGATAAGTGTAACAATGAAAGTGGCAGAATCATCATAAATTATTTGGCATATTGAATGACAAGATTGAAAGTAGATCAATAGTATTATTGTGCATAGCTCATCATTTCATTTTCAATATGTTACACAAAAGTATCTTTCAACTTTCTTTAATATAGATGGATGGAATGTCAATCTCTTTTGTGGAGAGGGTGGAGTGTTTTAATGCCAAAGGTTGAGTGTTTCTCAACTCTCTAAAATATGGACTAATGAAGTATCTTTTAACTCTTTTTTATTGAATGTTGCATCATCAACATAAAACATAAGAACTCTCCATTTTATATGTTTTGCATTTTATCTTTTTTTTATCTTATAAACATCTTTGGGGTTTAATAATTGATGACTAGAGTTTCTTGCACATTTTTGGAGCATGATTATCTTTATTTTTTAATACATTTTCATCACATAAAGCTTATGTTTTTTTGTCTCCTACCCGTAGCCCACTTGATGAAATTCATATGTCATTTTAATTTTTACTGTGAATTCAATAATGTTGAAGTAAACTTATGAAGTCTCATGTTTTAGGAGATGCCTGGGAGTACCCAACAACTATTCTAAAAAAACTTGGGCTGAGGATATTTAACGCTTCAGAAAAGAAAAAGATGAATTGACAGAAAAATACAAAATACAAGCGGGCCTTGGGAAACAATTAAAATCATAAAAAATGATATATTAATTAAAAAATGTATTTCTTGCACCTTACATTAATAAACTCATGTTGATTTTAGAACTAAGGATAAAAACCAATACACCATTGAATTATAGATTAATTAACTCAAATCATTATTTTCAAAAGAAGTTTTTATTTATTTTTCATATTTACCCTTTTCATATTGATCATAACCTACCAAAGTATTTACATTTGCATATGAAAGTATTAGTTATATAACAAGACAAAGGAGATTAATTGTTTATACGAAAATGCTAAATGTATATTATCTTTTCAACATAAAGCATTTTTAAGATAATAATTATTGTCACAACTGAATTAACTTAATATGATCATTATTTTATCTAAGCACATATCAAATCAATTTTATATTAATAAACTATTTAACAATCATACACGTTGAGTAAAAATAAGGGTTATTTCCATAAACCTCCCCTAAACTATCACGATTTTTTGCATCTAATATCAAACTACGGACTTAGTTTTTCATATGCCTAAACTATTATAATTTTTTTTCACTTTAGTCCTTCCGTCTAGATCCGTTATATTTTTTTTACTTTTTTTTCATTTATGAAAATACTATATTACCCATCCCGTCAGAAAAATATGAAATAAAAAATAAAAAAAATCACAGGAACGATTGATGTGGTAAACAAAAAAATATCCTTTATGAAAAGACTAAATTATTCTCCCCTAATTTTTTTCCTTTTTTATATTTATTATTTGTTGTGTTATTGAGGGAGGGGTAATTTAGTCTTTTCATAAATGAGAAAATAAAAAATAATATAAAATATAATAGAAGTAGACGGAAGGATTAAAGTGAAAAAATCGTGATAGTTTAGAGTTAAAAAAATAAGGTTGTACTTTGAAGTTAAATGCGAAAAATTCGTGATAATTTAAGATAGGTTTATGAAAATAACCCTAACAATAGTAATTGATTGCAATAATTGTTGATAAGAGATTAAGAGGGGTGAATAATAATAATAATAATAATAATAATAATAATAATAATAATAATAATAGTAATAATAATAATAATAATAATAATAATAATAAAAGCGTGCGTATAAAAAACTTGCATTCTTATACTTCTTTTAGAAATTTATTCAGTCACTCTGATCTACGATTCCGGATAAAGCTCGAGAATTAGTTTCAGGTAGAGACGACGACGCATTGTGCGGAATACTTATTACTACATATTCATTTTTTGTGTGTGTTGTTTTGTTTGTTTGAGAAAACCCGATGATTAGATTCATGGAGGTGATCCGCACATCTTTACTGGCTAAAAGAGTCCTCGACCTATTAAATAATAAAAATGTTCCTTGGGTGCAGCTAGTCAGGCACAAGTATGATAATCTTCATTCGTGGACACAACCTAATTCTCTCAAATTGTGGACACAACCTAATTCTCTCAAATCTACTTCCCGGTGTTGGAGAGCTATCATGAATACTATGAATTGCACCGAGCTTGGTATTATAAAGATGATTGGAAATGGATATGACACTTTTATTTTAAATGATCCTTGGATTTTTAGTGTGCCTCTTGCTTGGAAGCCTTCATACATAAATGTCAATTCCATATCTTATGGTTTATTAGTTAAAGATCTTATTAGTAATAATAGCTGGAATCATGATGCACTTTCTAAGATGTTTGGTCCTGAATTGATTAATTGCATTCTATCTGTTTATTTACCTCTCAGTGCCTATGATGATTCCTGGCATTGGGTACATCCATGGTGTGGCTAAAGCAAATTTTGTGTACAGATTCATGATGGACAGCTTTTTACCGTCGACTCTGCCTGGACGACCATCTGGTTTCAACATCTACCTAGTATGCCATCTTGGAATCTTCTCTGGCATCTTTGTGCTACACCAAAAATTAAAACCTTTCTTTGGAAAATGCTGCATAAAAGACTACCCCCAGCTGATATTCTAATACATTTTATTCCTTCACTAAATCCTTTTTGCAAGATTTGTGGAACAAATATTGAAACGGATAATTTATTTCTTGCTTGCCCTCTCTCTGTTCGGTTCTGGTCCATTGCCCAAGCTGAGCTCAAGTTTAATTTTGAACTATTTTCTCATTGGTTTGATGGCTCCTGGTTGCTTTGAGGGCTCTACTTTGAATCCTAGTTCAAAACTAAAATTGAGATCATCTGTTGGTGTGTGTGTGTGTGTGTGGGGGGGGGGGGGGGGGGGGGGGTGTTGTGGTGTGCTAGATGAGGCAGTTTTTAATTTCAAGTTGGCAATCGCAAAGTCAGTTTGGCAGAGAGTCTTGTCTATCTATGATGATTATCTCAATTGCCAAGTTCCTGAGGCACTCTCCCCCCATGGCCTATCCTTGGCACGATGGGAGCCCCCGACGGTGGAGTGGACTAAACTTAACACCGATGGCGCTTTCACTGCTTCTAGTGAGCTTGGGGGTATTGGTTTTATATGTCGCTCTCACAATTTCTCGTTTCTGACTGCAGGCGCGATCGTGAGAAGATGTCGAGGGCGCTTGAGGCTGAGGCTTGGGCTATGCTTGAGGGTGTCAAGTGTTGTATTCGGATGGGCATCGAGACTCTACATATCAAGACGGATTCGCAAATCCTGGTGAACACCCTTAGCGGCTCCACACGGGCGCCATGGTCTATCAGGCACATCTCCAGGGACATTACAAGTTTACTTCCATATTTTGCACGTTACAAGATCTCACATTGTAATAGAAAAACTAACTCCGTAGAGCATTTTTTTGCTCATTATGCTCGTGGTCTGTTGCACGACATCTTTTGGGAGGGCCATCTACCTTCGGAGACCCTTCAATTTCTATATTTTGACAATTTACGCTGATTAAATGATCTTTCCCTAAAAAAAGATTCATGGAGGTGATGAATAACCGCATAAGGGATTTATCATTTATGTCGAGCCGTAGCCTATGGGAAGTACACTGCCTAGTACACTGCCTCATGAACTGTGAACTTTTATACATGTTTTTCCACCATTGTTAATTTATGGAAATTTATTTGAATGAGAAATTATCCTTATCCGGCATCGAGTTGAACAGTCTCCAAGCCTTTTCTTTTTTGCTTTTTTTTTTCAACTCACAAAATGCTAAAAAGCGCACTGGGCTGTCGCTCTAAACAGCACGTCTAAATATAACACACAAAACTCTCAACTATAATTTTCTCCTTTTAAAATTGCCAAAAGCAGAATAACCTGCCACGAGAGTGTTCCAGGTGCACTGGTCACGTGCTGCCAAAGGCAGCCCGCCACACTTGGAGAGCAGATCGATGAGGCGATTGGAATTGAGGACGCCAAGTTGCGGTCCGAAGGGGAAGGAGGCAGCGGCGACGCGGCGGGTGGAGGCAACCAGGTCGAGGGAGCGATGGGCGGGGTGGAGACTGTTGGCGGCAGAGGTGGTAGATATATAGGCACCCAAAGGAAACCAACAGGTGAAACTTGGAAGAGGAGATGATTAGATGACCGATTATAGCAGAAACGCCAGAGGTTACGTCTTCCACTTCATATTCTAGACCAAAAAAAAAAGTTACACTTCATATTCCAAACAGAAAAAGTTATAGAAAGATAAATAAAAAAAGAGCGAGAAAAAAGATAAATCAACGATTTAAAACCGTCATTGGATGATCAGCTTTATACAAATATAAGATTGTTGGCTTGAAATTAGCACGCCCGTGCAAAAAATAAGAAACCCAAAATGAAAAAAGAAACAACCGAAAGCCCCCCGGTATAATAGAAATTCTTTTTACTTAACAAATGAATAACAATACAGACAATAAGGTCTAAGGAAGAGAGATTACTTTTACTTGTTACCTAAAAAGATTTCCTAATCAGCGTATATTACAAAGCCCATCCAAAAACCTCAAAGAGCAACTACGAGAGTGCAATCCCATCTTTTTACACGCTTTCAAAGATACTACACAGATTTATAGCACAAACTCTCCTGCGGGCAATCTAGTTTTATCAGGATTCAGAAAACCTTACTGAGTAGTCACTTCCCAACTTTAATCCTGCTGATGCTATACAGATAAAATGTCTTTGTTCTTATCAACTACTTTCCTTTCCTGGCATTATCGCACTCGAGAACCTTATTAGTTTCTACTTTATCACCAACTATATTTGTATTCACACGATTCCCGGATCCTTCGCCTCTCCTCGAGAGCTGGGCTTCATCGCTGGAGGCACCTCCTGTTGTTTTCCTCCGGAAACATTCTGTTGATTTTCTTCTGACTTGGAATTGAGGAACCTGCCTCCACTTCCTCTAGCTCTTTTCAAGGCATGTAGGTGACGTGATTCGTGTAGGTACGGCTGCAGACACAAAATATGTTTTTTTAGGACATAAAATATGTTAATAAAGCAAAGGAGACATAGCAACAGAAACTAGGCCAATGTACCACAAAACAAATGCAAACTGCTCACAAAAGTTGACTTGGAGAAAAGAAAGAAAGGGAAGTACAGCCACTTCAAGTGAATTGAAGATTAGGAGTTTCTCTTATTTTTGTATGATTTAAAAAAATAGAAAAATCAGATTAAGAAATGAGACCAAGAAAACAGGGCCATATATGCACCCCTTGTCAATGCATCAAGAAAATATGCACCCATTTCAAAAATTACCACGTCACATATATGCACTCATACATGCATCAGAAAATTGTATGGATGCGCAGCATATACAAAAAATGACAATCAATTTAAAACAGGAGCAAAAGCCAAATGATGAGCATGCCAACATTTCTTTTGTAGAATTATCCTAACATGGTGAAATCTACCAATGTGCCTACAACATATATTCAATTAAAAGATGCAGACTAATACGCCACCAGTATAGCTTTCAAATTTGTTTCACAGGCAAACAAACACCTGGGATGCAGTTATAAAACGGTTGGATCAACTGCAACACATAAGAGACATAAGGATATGATGTGAACAAAAATGAATGAAACCCATTTCACTAATATTCTCTAAGGCCTCGTTTGGTATGACACATGGGCTCCACGTTAATCATCAAGAAATGTGAGAGCAGCCTGTTCATGGTGTGGTGTGGAACACATTTGTTCTTATGGGATTAAGAAGATGAGGTTATCTAGGGTTACAACAAATTTATTCTAGAATAAACAAACTTGTATTCAAATGACCCCTAAAGTGGCTTCATTCATGAAGAACTATTTTTCCATTTCCACTGTGAAAACTGATGTAGGAAAGCAAAAGTGTTCCGCTAGAGTTCTATTTTCTTGGTCAACTGAGAAGAAAACATTTGGATAATGAAGTTCAGCATATGGGTGTGCCCTGTTGATTAATGAAGCTCACTTTCAGATATGAACAACTATATATTATATAATTTTGTTAACAGCTTGTGATCCAGAGATCTGATTTTTCAACTGAAATTGGAGTAAGAGATTCCACAGAGAAACACAAGTATTGTCAATGTGCACATGGATAAACCAGTTGAGAACAAACTGCATAAATATTAAAATATGTGAAATGTTGTTCAGCATATAAATATAATCTATAATGGTTACAAGCACAAACACCAAATCAATAGTTCTTTCATTAGTGCAAATAATATTAGTCTGGTCCACAACAAAAGCTTATTATAATTGTTACACATGTGAGTAACTAATATTAGTTTGCTTCATAAAAAAAGTTTATTATAATCACTACACAAATGAGTACATGTACTCTGAAGCATGAGACACGTACCTTCCGACCCTTGGCTAATTTATTCTCTGATTCAGCTTTTGCCCGCGATTGTCTACGCCTTAGAATACCATGATACTGCTTCGCATTGACATAAACAGGCTCCTCAACTGTATCAACTGGCAGAGGCACTCCAGGATGATGCATCCCGATCATCTGCAAGTGCATCTTAAAACAATAATAACTGAGAGGAAATGGTAAAGCAATACAGAGATCGGTACTCCAACAAATTTGATCTTTGCATATTTGGACAATATTGCATCAAGTATGTGTGAGAAGACATACCACAGGCTGTCCACCATAGGGTGGAAATAAGCTTCCATAATAAGGATCTATGTATGGGTAGGCTGCTGGACCCTGCCATAAGGTGCAATAGACATATCTTAGTTTCATACATTTGATCTAAGGAGCAAGCTGAAAAAAATATTTCAAAGGTCACCAATGACAAAATGAGCAATCAAACATGAGAACTAGGCACGACTCTTCATATGCATACTGCATCACAAAGAGAAATGATGGCACAATCCAACTTAGAAATAATGCATAATATCCAACCGACCAATACCCAAATTCAAATAGTCCCATGGACTCTATATTCTATACTTCCAAAGACAAGAAACTCACATGGGCACATCAAATAAATACAACATAACCACAAAAAAAATAAGTTGCAGTACTATCGTCATTGGAGGAGAAGCCCTAGTAAATGCTCATTGGTAACCGAAAGATCACTAGTTTGAGCCAGAAAAGCAACCCCCCAGAAGAATCAGGGATGACACTGCATGCATAAACTCCTTTTTGCTACCCCTATTTACTTGTGGTGAGCTTAAAGCACAGGGTAGTCCAATTTTAGATCATCATCATAAGAAGGAAAATATTGATTTCGAACTTGTGATATGTGGCCAGTATTCTGGATAAATTCCCTGCTGTCATCAATTAGTTTTGAACAGCAAAAGAATAAAATGATGCCCTCAGGGACAAGTCTAAGGCAAGAGATCTGTGTGAGAGACACATCAATTAGAAAGTAACATAGCTGAGTCGCCAATTTCCTAGAAAGGAGAATAAGGTCGGAAAAGAGTACTAGATAAAGAAAAGCCACAAGCATAAAAACCATCGAAGATTTGCAAAGAAAAATCTTTAATACTAATCAAGTCTCTAAGGTGTTTAGGTGACCCATGTCAGGAAGATTTTTATAAACAGTAAGTTAATTGAAGAAACAAAAACTCAGAACCCAACCCTTTGTACTTAAAAGTGACAAATGCAGAAAATCTTACATATAAATAAAAATGATAGGAAAGTAATGCAATCTCATTGGTACCATAGTTTGTCCTGCTTCAAAGTGCACATTGGGCATTACATATCCAGCAAAAGGTGTAGCCATATCAGGTTGGAGATTTGCAGTTTCTGTAGACCCTTGATTATCAGATGACCCTTGCTTTTGTTGCTCATCGGAGCCATTACTTTCTGAAAATTTGTTAAAGTAAATACAAGGAACACAATGAAGCAAATTTGCAGAAGATGTCATGCAACAACAAATGTGCAACAAGGAAGACACCGACAAATATTGTTAAGAAAGAAACAATTATAGCTCTTTATGAATCAATTCCCTTTACTGTTATATGCGCTTCTATGATGCATGGGTATGGGTACAGGCTTCTTCACATTTATAATAAACAAATATGGTCTATGTGCATAAAATGTAAAAAAATCATAAAATAAAGCATTGGAAAACAAATAAGAGCAATATCATACTTTAGCATAGGATACAGTGCCCTCTCGAAAAATAATATAAGACACAATAATTACAAAGGATTTTGAATAATTATGTTATGGTATTGAATGTTTACTGAAGTATCCAACAAGGACCAAAAATGGGGTATGTAACTGGTACGAGTATTCGAAGCTATTCGAAGTACCCATCTTAATAGATTGGCTCTAAGGTTGCAACGAAGTTAATGTAATTTCTAAGAGGAAGCATTGCTACACTGAGAATATAACAGTAAGTCCTTTTTCTTTTGAGAAAATCATACAAATGAAAAGAAAAAAATGGAAAAATGGAAAAAGTTAATGTAATTTTCTTTTTCTTGTAAGTTAATGTAATTTCTAAGAGATCATACAAACATGGGCCATCTGATGAACACTTTGTCAATGTACCACAAGTCCTTTTTCTTTTGAGAAAATCAAATTGATAAAAAGACTCATAATCACTTCTTAAAACACAAGCTAAAGCAGCAATCATGTTTTTGTGAAGCATGGATGCATAAATATGTAAACACATGAAAAGAAAAAAATGGAAAAAGGACAGAAATACTATATTTACAGGTTAAATATAGAAACTAAGCAACAACTCTTGGTAGAGTGGTCAGAGTTCTGATCGCCGCTTTCGAGACCAGGGTTCAAATCCCACGTGACACTTGGGGATTATTTTCTTTGGGCTACATTACCCCAACTTAATTTTCTAGTTTCGTTGTAATAGGTTTTGACATCCTGCTGCCAAAGAATAAGTAGAAACTAAAGCAGCAAACATGATACACAAATATAGATTCACATGGACACGTGAAATATTAATGGAACTGGGAATGGAGAGAAATACCAGATAAATCATGAATTGAAGACGTCATACTTCACAAGAAGCCTCCAAAGTTGTAATGTGACTAGAGAGAAAGCAGATTACGGATGCATCTAGTTATTATATGCCTTCAAGTGTAGCTTGGCTCAAAATTCTCAGGCACAAAGTGCTGGGAAGAATATGTGTGAAGGTTGTATGACCCCAATTGCCAATTTCCTGAGAAGGTAAGAGCACCAAGAAATTTAAATAATATTTCAAAATGCCACTCAATTTTGTGTAACAGCTTAAAGAGGACGACGAAATTCAGTAACCTAATCTACTATATCATGGTAGCAGGAAAATTATACTAAAGTTCGGACAAGCTTCAGAAAGTGGGATTAGATGCAGTAATTTGAGGTAAAAAATGATTCTGCTAGGACTCTTCTTATATGGAATCAGTAGGCATCATCAACTTCAATAATGAAATCCTAAAAAAACTTCAATAATGAACATTCAATGGTACAATTTCTTAGATATTGAGAATGCAAGTCACAAATACTGGACATAAAAGTTAGTATATACAATTTGGTCAAGTACGGAGCTTATAGGATGGAACAAACTGACAAGAAAGAAGCCTATAAAGAACAAGCAGTTTATAGCCAAATAACAAAGATGACAAAGTCTAGGAATAGCCTAAATGTAGAACAGAGACCACAGAGATCGTATTAAGCATGTCACTTGCAAGACCATAAATTCTCAAACATAAATAGTTCTCAGCACAAAAGAATCCCAAAAAATCCAGCCCCCTATATATACACAAAAAACAACTTCAGGAACGTGTCGGAAAAGGTAACGTTTTGTCAATAATATCCTTGAATCAAATGTACAACAAGTCCAGATAATGTTAAATAACACAAAGCCATGCCCACATACAAATTTCAATTTCTCCAGATGTCTCAAAATACATGCAAATTCACCTGCTCCAACAGAATTCAATTTTACCACAAAGTCCGGAAGAACAGGGAACGACTCTATGAATCCCCGGATTTCCGCTTTACGACATCTCATACGAAATTCAATCATAGTGCACCTCAATAGTTCATCCCGCACTGTGCTCTAATGTGTAACCAGATAGTATCAAATACAAACGGAATTAACCAATAGAACATAAGAACACCATAGTAAATCGCAGAGCATCAACAACTAGGGAAGAAAGTAACCCCAAAGAATTGGAAAACAAGAAGTGACGTCACATAATGCAACAATTGGGAATTAGGGTTCATCTAGTCGATTAAGAGGAAGGAACCAAAGGCGAACAAAAAAAAAACCGCGAACTTTCAGATTAAGAAGAACCAGAAAGAACAAAGGAGCCAGAATTGCGAAACATGGATTTAAAACGGGATTTTTCTCCTCTTCAAATCGATACCTTCGGGATAATATTCCAAATTCGCCGATCGAAAGCTCACTCGATGGATCAATCTCGACGTCCGAGGAAAAGGCAAAAAACGAAAACAAAGACGACAAGAGCAATTCCAGCTTTAAAAAAAAGAAAAAGAACGGAAAAAAATATGAGTTCGAGAATGTTCTACGGTGTCACAGCCGTCGGATGAGATTTGGAGGGTGTTGATGCGACGAATACCAGCAATGGAACCGCTTGAGATGGACGGGCAGGCGACGGTGGTCTGAGGCGTTTGGAAGCGGGTGGAACGAGTGGCGGGCATGCGGCCCGCACCTGACCGCGGTCAGCAGCATCATCTTGGCGATCCGCGTCACGCGATGCGATATTTTAGACCGTACGATTGTTTCAGTGGTCCCGAACTAAAATTTTGAATCCGACCTTAATTTTTTATTAGAATAAAAAAATGTAATATATATATATATATATTCTCAACTAAATTTTTTAAACTATTTCATCTTTGTTTCTTATACATTATTTTCATCAAAATTAAATTATATTTTTTACATAAACTAGTATCACATTTTTTTTAAAGGATGGATATTTTAATAATTATAATATAAAATATAATATGGCGCATCAAACCTTGATAATTTTGTGATTGTTATCATCCTACGCAATCATATAATTTTAAAATATTGACATGTCATTCAACCTCAATATTTTAGTTTTTATTCACACCAAATTTAAAATAAAATAAAATAAATTACGGTATGGATCTTTCTTCTCTCGTCCACTTAAACTTTAAAAACATAGAAAAAGTAAAAATTGTTACTATCTCCCGATGCCCTCCTCCTAAGCACATAAAGGGAGGATCTATCTATTCCCTAGGCCTTTGATACGAGAATAATTTAAAAGAATAAGATTTTATTATCAAACATTAGTTTTACAGATATGTATATCTCAAGTTAATAATTGCATAACAAACAAAGAACAATTGATTCTTACTCCACCTTAGGATCATTTTGATAAATGAAAATAAATACATATTATTCTAAAACTTATTAATCTTGTATCAAATTGGACCTTCCTTTTTCGCAAGAGTATCTTTCTTATTTCTCTTGTATCGTGAAAAAATGGAGAGGGCCTTCCCTTCTTGAAAGCATCCCCTTCCCTTCGTCGTCGGCGGCGTCGTCGTCGTCATCATCATCATTATTGATATAATGCACTTATTATTTTTTAAAAATATATTGTGGAGAAAAAAATACTAACTTGGGTGCCACGTCATATTTTAAACAAGTTTCTATTACTAATTACTAATTAGGATGATCACAACTATTATTAAAATATGTAGTTGAGTTACAAAATAAAAATAAGTTATCATGTTGGGAACGAGTGTATAATTAACTGACCACCATAAATTTTACACTTTTTTACCAACATGATTCACAACAAGAATAATTGATTACTTATTGTTCATGTGTAACAAAATCTGATGTGATATTTGTTTATCATACTTTGATAATCTGTTGAACATACTAATTTCTAGTTATTATTAAGAAAATGACACCATCTTATAAATTACAAAGAGAATGTATGTAGGATTCGATTCGTGAATGGTATCAAATAATCTGATCAATTGAGTCGATAAAAAATTTCACGACCTATCCCATCAAAATTGAATTGGATGGTCTGATTACTTTTTCTGTATATCATGGAAATGGTAAAAAAATAGAAAGTAATAGAATAATTCTTCTCTATTTTTCATCGTAAGATTTTCATCCAATTATGATAAATTATTTAAGAGATTCGATCATGAATCGTTGGATGGAGATGGTGTAAACGATAAGGAATAAGGTGAGACAGAGAACATCAAAATTAAACTCAATTTTAAAATGTATAATTATGATATAAAATATTAAGATAGTAAAATTACTAGAAATGTTAAAAATAATTACATATTAAAATAATAATAAAATAACTAATCACTATGTCATTGTGTCGGAATTTGGCAAAATGGTATTAATGGAGGTCGGGATATAGTGGTCTTTCTCATTTAAATAAAATCTATTGTTATAAATACAAAAAAGAATTATTAAGAGTCTTATCTCTCTGTCGGAACAATCTTTAGTTGGATGATGGATCATCTTTTAATTTATGGATAATACACTTAATAATAATGTTCCACCAGTTGAACGTTCCATGGGGGAAAAAAATGGAATAAGAATAATCAATTTGACTTTGGGTGTTCACAGGTTGCATGGACATGTCTCAATCTCAATCATTTTTTTAATGCGTTTGGGTTGATGCGAAAGGGATATTTGGATGGAACCCTTATTTGAGTCATATCGTTAGACTTACCTAGTTAACTTTGATCTATCAATACTCTACTTTTTTTTTCAAATTCAGATAATAGTCAGAAGAGAAAACAATTCAAGCATTGTCTAAAAGAATTTTAAATAATCTTAGATATACATTTTTCGATCAGAATAAAAAAATAGAAAATATAAAACAGCTCTCAACTAAATTCCCTTTTACTATTTCATTTTTAGTTCTTATACGTTATTTTCGCAATACTGATATCTTTCATCAAAATTGAGTTCTATTTTTCACATAAACTAATATCACATTTTAGTTTAATGCAATATTATACCATTATCTTTTTATAATCATAATATAAAATATCATATTGTTCTTCATAATGCATATAAAGTATTTTATATTAAGTTTTATTATATGTAGTAGTAGTATCTTACGAAACCACCTAAGTGAATCTGACAACTCTGCCATGAGCAATTACAATTCCTAAAGACATGTTTAACAAATTTTGATAGGATATATGGTTAACATATTTTGATAATTTATCAGGCATAGTAATTGCTAACTATTATTAAGAAAATGATTTCATGTTATAATTTATTAGTGAAATAGCATCTGGTCCAACCGGATCAATTGGGTCAGAATAAAAAAAATTCAGAACTTACCTATCAAAATTGAATTGGGTGTTCTTACCTATTGTATTTTTATTTTGTATATCAAGACAGCTGTTAAAAAAAAATATAAAAAGGAAGTAATAGAAAGTTTAATCAAACTGGTTCCAAAAAGTTAAAAAAAAGAAGAAAGAAATATTGGATCATTCCATTCGATCAGGTCTGAAAAGTATAATTTATCCGATTATTGTTGGTTGAATTTGGGGTTGGTTCGAATTATTGATTTTACTAGAGCTAATCTATCTCCATAAGCACACCCAATGAACAGATCTTGTCTGGAGATGATGTCCTGTCTTCCAAGACAGATCTTGGCTTATATTTACTGTACAAAATACGCACCATTATAAACATTATTATGTTTGTCTCAAAATTGAACATTTGCCAGAGGCATTTCATTTATGACTGTGGAACTACACCAACAGCTGATCTACTCAGATCCCCCTACAAGCACAAGTGCTCCAGATTTTAGTGCCATCAGCACACAGCGCTTCATAAGCATGCATTCAAGTACAAAAGAAGCAAGATTCCAGTGATCTGAAATGCGAATCTCCTCTGAATCGAAGATGGTCGGGCATTCGACGGCCTGCCAAATGGATAGATTTTCTGGTCAGTTAACAGGATTATGGCATAACTGCGTTCAGCAGCTTATATGCTTCTGAAATGTCATTAAAGCATCTCTGACAGGCATGAAAGAAGGAAAAAAATGCAAATGTCATCATATAGGACTTACTCTGATGCTAGATATTTGCAGGATCCATAACCTGACACAAAATAGATTGTCAATTTGTCAGATTTAGACACCCGGCCTTCAGAAAAATGATAGTTGAAATGGAGAGAGGGAGACTCACTGGGATCTCTCTTGGTGATGATGCCTGTTCCACCAAAGTTGCATGCAACGTCGGAGTTGCCATTCTGCTGATAGTAGCTGTTGAAGACGTAGGAGGCATGAGCGAGGATGGTGTCAGGCTGGTAGCATGCAGAGCCCGGCTGGACAGGCGTGCAATCAGCTCCGCCCAGGCCGCACGCCCAGTCGAGCGCACTCTGGAGGTCGAACATGGAAGCCCCGGGATGCGCGATGCACCATGTCGTCCCGTCGATGAACGTGGTGTTGCCCTCTGGAGGGGACAATGTCGGGATTGGAGTGGTAGATTCAGCCTTCTGTTGCAGTCTCGCACCAAGCGCGCAGGCTATTGAAATCACAGAGCAGGAAGAGAAATCAGATGTTTAGCAGACAAGTGGTAGACAGGAACAAAGATCAGATAAATCCATGCATCATTTGAAAATATGATCACTAGAATTAGAAAGCAAACTGAAAAGGAATAGTATGACCATCAAACTCGCAATGTCTGATTACCCATGAAGCATGCAAACATCAAGAGCCCATGAACAATCATCCAATTTTTTCTCCTCATGGCTGGAACCACCAACTAGCACTCTGCAGCTTGTTCCGTCCCTCACAGGTCACCACTCTTCTCCTCTCTTCCTCAATCGATCACTGTGAGCGTGAGTGAAGCAAATGAAACCTTGTGGCGCAGGAAGGAAACCGTCATAAATATATAGCGACGCCTTAATTAATTAATTAGCAGAAGAAGGCTGCATTTCTAACAGAAGAAGAAGAAGACGAAGACGGTACGAGGACTCAGAAGAGTGCAAAGAATTCGACAGCCATCAGAACCTTTTGGATTTGGAGTATCTCAAAAAGGTTGTGCCTACTTGATTGCCTATGGCTTGATCTGTGATATTTGAGTTGACAGAGGCTGCAGTAAGGGAAAAAAATGCTTACATGGTGGGAGAAATATGAATGAACTATCTTTGATGGGATGTTTTCTTATAATTAATTTCATCCTAATTAATTTTAAATGTGAGAATATTTTCATAACTTGTGGATGGAGAAAGCCAAGATGCTCTGCTGCCACTTCCTCTTTCCTTAACCATGCATGAGGTGGAATCTATAAAAGGCCATCATGCATGGAGTAGGCTGTTTTTAATTTGCTTGTGCACTAAGAGAAGGATACCTTCTTCTTAAGTTTGTTGGATCTACAAAGTAGGATCGAGATGTTATTAACTAATACCATACCTTTGATAGTAAATGAACGTCTAAACTTCTAGTTAATGGATCAAAGAATTAATAGCTTCTAGAAAAAAACTTTATCACCCCATATCCTTGTGCAAATTAATTAGATGCTGTAAATCTGCACAATGACTGTTTTGGCTAAAAGAAATGTTTGGGGAAAAATGATTCATGTTTTAACCATGATTGGAATCATATGTCCCTTTTTCCTTTTTTATTTATTTTTAAATAGATTGTATTGAAAACATAGTTAAAAGTGATAAAGATACAGATATTATAAAATGTCATAACTCCAGCAACAAATATAATAATACTTATAATAATTTCAAGATTATTAAAATTTTTTTAGAAAAAGAATACGTAATAATTAAAGCAACAGCATAGTTCAAGATTACAAATATGTTATGATTCTAGTATCTCATATGGTTCCTTTTCGATCCAGCCCATTGGCATCTGCCTGTAAGCAACTCTGCATTTTAAAACTATAAACCCCAAACTGTCTCATTAATCTAAGTTAAATTCTTGCATCCAACAACCATTTGTTTTGTGTGGTTCTATTGTATCCAATCTACTTGAAAGATTCTTCTTATTCCAGTAATTTTTACAAAATCAATTGGGACCAATCGCCTGATTTTTTTATCGAAGCCATTCTAGACATATGATTTAGTAATATAAGTTTTATTTTCTGTTGTACGAGGATTAATACTTTCAGGGACATCATTGATTATTTTTAGCAATCTACTCTATTGGCATTAGAATAAAGTGTGAATTGACACATTGTTAAATTTTCATCCAAATAGCATTTGGGTTAATGAGGGAGCCCACTTACAATCAAGAATAAGATAATGTATGAATTTTTTCTTTCATAACATGTCGAGAAAAAAAAAACATTTTTTCCTACTGATTACTAGCTGATCATATTAAATTTCTATTTATTTTTCATCTTAATTCATATATATATAAGCTCTGAAATATTCATACTCATTAAATTATGCTTAATATATCTTCTCAACATAATGTTATCTTATATTTGCACATTTAAACTGGATAATATACTGATTTAGTTATTATTTATTTAATTTTCTTTTGCAGAATTGATGCTTGCTGTTCATGTTATTGTAGGATCAAAATCAAATAGAAAATATAAAGAATCATGCTGGAAAAGTATGAGGGGGCCACAATGCAGGTTGCCAACCAAAAGCAAAAAATAAATCTTTTTGAAAAGAAGAGGGGACCATGACATAAACTAGAAGAAATAGAAGCTTTTTATTGAGATCAAAGAGTGATGATAATATCATATAAAAGGAGGATATTGAAGAGCAATAGGGGGAGCTCCTCTCCTAGTCATTTGGTTGGAGGTTGGAAGGTTTTTCTTGCTAGAGCTGATGGTTCTTCTTAGGTTTTAGGATTATGTTCCTCATCTATTTTTCATTGATTTCATCACTTATGAGGAACTAAATCTTAGCTCTTTTATAATAGGATAGTAGTTTAATTTCTGTTTATGAATAGATGATTGAATAACACTTTTGCCACTGATGTTAGTGCATTTCTTAATATTTTTTAATCAGTTTCTTGTTAATGTGAATCATGTTTTATAATGACAATTGAGAAGTTGATGTTTGATTCTTTTCTTGCTCAGAAATGAGTAAAGAACATTAGCATGTTTTCTGGATCTAATCCATGTCAAGATCTGAATGTATCATTTTACTTCTTGTTAATGTGAATCTCATCTTATAATGGTAGCTGAGAGGCTGATTCTAAATTCTCTTGATGTTTAGAAATAAACCAAGAACATTAACAATTAGTTTCTGAATTTGATTTTATTTATGATTTATGTTGACTTGGTTTCCTGGTTCTAATCATTCCATACTGATAATTGATTCTTTGTTAATGTGAATCTCATATTAGAATGAAACCGAGAGCAAGGTTGTTAAAAACTAGTTTTAGTACTTAAAAACTTATGATTTTACGTTTCTAGGGTCAGAAAATGAGTTGACTCGAGTTAAAATCGGAAATGGGGGTGAAATCGGACTTCAATGCGTTTTTGTTCGGTGGAAACGGTTAGAAATGGTTCACTCGTACGAGTAAGTAAGAAAATCGGCGATTCTAGAACATATGTTCTCATGTGGTTAACTGGTAGATGTTGTTGTCTCATATGACAAAGTCGCAGGTTCGAACCTTAGCAGCCACATTTTAATACTATTTCACCATAATTCATATATTATACATAATTTGTTTTATCAATTTACCCTAATTCATTAATAATATATTGGGAAAAAATCTTATAAAATAATATACTATTTTTTATATATTTATTTGTACCTAAATCTATTGCTAATAAGATTTAAGTTCATTATTGCATATATTTTTGGATCTTGACAATTTTAAAATAAATTACATTTTAATTTGATGTAAGTTTATAATTTGCAATTTTTTATTCACTAATTATTGATTTTATTTTAATGTTTTTCATATTTACTAATATATTTGATGTTGTTTATAGAATAATAATTATTAAATTTATATTGTATCTAAATTCTACGTATTTACGTATCGAGTTTACGAGACGAATTCACCCCCTAAAACGAATTTAGGTAGAAACTCGAACTTGACAACCTTGACCGAGAGGTTGATTTTAGATTCCCTTAAATAAACCAAAAGTATTAGCACAAGTTTGTGGATCTGATTATATTTATGCATTGAACTAGAGGTTTCATGATAATTTAATATCAGTTGAAAATCTTTGAATCAACCTAACTAACATTCATATGAAAGTATGATATTTAGTTCTAACTTTAATGCACCGTGAGAGCAGTCTTTATAGGTTGAATCTGGTTTGATTTGTATTGCTAAGTTATTCTAATTCATTCCATAACAGAATATTATATGAATAATTTTCTAAGAGAATATTTCATTATCTGTTAGTTATCATTTTATATCAATCACCTTAAAATACCAAAAAAGTTAACTTAGTCTATGATTAATTTAGATTAGTTAGTGAATATTAAGTTTCAAATCATTATGGATACGACATTCGAGTTTACTACTCTGATCTGTGCACTTGCAGTTCAGTGCAGTGAGGAGTGCATATTCTACGTCTAGACCTTGTTCAGTTTCATATTGTGCATAGTTTACGCCTAGACCTTGTTTAGTTTTCATTTGTGCATAGTCTACGTCTAGACCTTGAGTTTCATATTGTGCATAGTCTATGTCTATACCTTATTTAATTATCATTTGTGCATAGCCTACGCCTAGACCTTAATCTCTTCACCTACTCTTGATCGAACGAAAATATTGAAATAAGACATTAATCATTATCTTATTCTTGTGCCAAATGGGGCAATGTATGTCTTTCTTGGCATTAACTAATAAAATGAGTAATAAATGATTGATAAAAAAAAGTAGGAGTTGGATCAGCAGATAATATAAAAAGCATAAATGAAATAGCAGTTGAATTAGCAAATAATATAAAAAAATCAGAAATTGGCACCTTTTAATCAAAAAATCCAAAGGAAAGACAAAGAAAAAACAAAGATGAAAAACAAAACAAAACAAAATATACATATAATATAAAATCAATATCTCTAAATTAAAATTGTACAAATAATTATCTAGTGAACTTGATGGCATTAGTGATCAACAAGATTTTCTAACATTCGAGTGATGATACTCGGGGAGCACTGAAATTTTCATATAAAATTCTTTTCAAGTCCTTGTGTACCATATTCATTTAACTTATCTAACGTAGAGTCTAATATACAAAAGTATTTGTTTGACTAATGGAAAGAGAAAAAAGAAATATTCATATTCCAATACAATTCATTTTGTATTAGAATATATCCATTCATATTTGTAAAACAACAAAAAATCATCAAATTTAAAAAATAATAAAATATTATTTGGGGATTAATGGGGGAAGATATAACAAGTATCAATGAAATTAAATCTCCACTTATTTATGGAATTATGGAATAATGACATACAATTATACTGCCATCTCATAATCTATAGTTCCTCTCCCTCTAGAATTTAAATTTTTGTTAGTTATTGAGAACTAATTTATTAGGCAAAAAAATTTCGAACTAGTGTTTGAATAAAAAATGTCGTAATGAGAAATTTAAAAATTGTTTAGACAGGTAAATTTTAGTGAGTGTTTCAATAAAAGTTAATAACTAAATAAGTAATTTATCATTTGAAGAGGTAAAAATTATATTAAATAAATTATTATTTAAACATAAATTACTACTACATATATGCATATATATATATGTGTACATAAATAATATCTTTATAATGTCCTAATATAATATAAATTAGATTATGTATATTTTCTAAAACCAATATATATAATACAACAAATATAATAATTTATTATTTAATTAGTTACACACTAATTTCATAATGGTTTTTAAAAAAATTATTGTCTATAACACTAAATAAATTATAATTAATAATTAATAAAGTAATAATAATATTTAATATAAATAATATATAATTTTATTAAACTAATCAATATATTGGTATAAAAATAGGACTGCCTCTACTTTTAGACCAATATGTTAAAAGCAAAAGAAAAAAAAGAGTTGACGTCTTTGCTAGAACCAAGAATCATGCAGCAAGAACTCATGTTCTTGCATTTAAGATTGCAAATTTTGGATTTATTCTCGTGTCAAACAATAGTTGAACTCTCTTATAGCAATGCTCGAAAGAAGGAGGTGGGTTGGTGATGCACAGGAACAAGAATGTGTTGCTAGAAAAAGTGGAGGGCTAGGTGAAGAAGATGGAAAGGAAATATTCAATAAGTGCATCAAAGGAGGTGGGTGTTTAAATGGAAATGAATTGTTTTTTTATTAGGCAAAACACGATTGTTATGAATTGATGATGACATATTTAACTTAATTAGTTGTAAAGTCAATTTTGTCAAAATTTGTACCCTATATTTGAATCAAATCTTTAGATAAAATATACTCAATAAAAAATTATAAATGATACGGATGACCAACCCTCGGGAGTCTAATTTATGTGAAACTAATAATTTAAAAAATAGAAGAACTATGTAAGAACATATGATTGAAAATCATAACTACTATCATGATATGAAAACATAAATTATGTCTATAGGAGCTTATGATGTGTTTTACTTGTCCAAATTTTATGTATGAGAAATTGTCGAATCTATCCACAAAATCAAAATCACATAGATCTGAGATGCTTTTGATATAGTTGTTATCAAGAATTCTACTACTATCAAACTATCTTGAATAACACCTTAACTAAGTTATAAAATATAGATAGATCACATACATTAGATTAGGATGTGATATTTTATATGTAATTATATGTGTTTAATTATTTTTAAATAAATCTTAATTCATTATTTGAATATGTGAGGAGAAAGATATGAATATTTCTTTGTCAATTGTCAAAATATCAAAAGTAGAATAAGATATGTATTATTCTATAGTTTGTAGGATTTTCTAAAAACAATCAGTAAAAAAGATAAAATTTGACAAATTTACTTTTAATCTCTTTGAGTGTCTATACTCAAGCAAAATTATAATGAATGAAATTAAGTTTTTATAAATAAAGTTATAATATATAAAGCAATGGTATCTCAAATGTGTCCAAAGCTGAAATTTGATGATTTAGGTTAAAAAGATATTTTAATGTTGAATTAATATTTGTTTTAATCTAAGCATGCATAAATTGTTCCTATCCTCCTTTGATTAAAGTATTTTGCCTTCCATACTTTTATAAGAGATAAAAATAAATAATATTTTGAAATATACATTAAAATTTTCATGGATATATTTTTATCAATGTAATAGTATTGTTTTGTTGCATAATTTCATCTCATGTGACATACACCATTCTTATTGATGTCGCTACTATTTTTCTATGCAAATATATCATCTATCATATACATATTCTATTTGATGTCATAAGGATGTCATTGTAGGAATTCTTTTGTTATAATTTAGTTAATCTATGAGTAGTCATTACATGGATTCTTTTTGTTGTAATTGGTTGACCTATAACATGGAAATGATGAATATATGATTTGCCTCTATGTGATCCATGCTTTTGAATGCATATTGATTCGCGTATTATTATCTGATCTATTATTAATCATTGATCTCATGCTCTAGCATTATTGATTTGGAGTACTTTCTACTCAAATACAATTCATTGATGATTTATGCAATTTTAAAGACAAATATGAAGTTAATAAGATAAAAGATTAAGAATGAGGGACACCAATGTGAAATCAAGTGCATCATTATTATTGCTCATCGATAAAAAATTTGACTTGAAGTGTGAGTGAAACATTGTTCCAAAAAAAATAAAGCATTTGTCATGGCCTGATCCGCCATTGATCATTGGCACAAAGTTGTATTATTCGCATGACTTACCCGTATAAATCAAGCGAAGAGCTCTTTTAATAATAACAAAAATATAAAAAATCAAAAGACAACTTCCATGGGTCAAAGTCATGAATTAAATTCATGAACATCGAATAACATTAAATACTAATTGATTATTTATATTATCATTGAATACGGCATTGATGAAATGATATTGAACATTTATTGATTATTTTTATTATAGAACACTACAACCATATCATAAATGATGTTGAATATTAATTGATTATTTTATTATCGAACACTACATTTATTTCATTAATGACATTGAAAATTAATTGAATTGCTTAGTAGATTATTGAACACAAAAATATTATCGCATCATTGAACCATTCATAAACTTAATTATTTTTATTGAAATATTAGTCATAAGAAGATCCTCGAAGTAAATATAGAATATCATCTTTATTCTAATAAATGTCACGTCCAATTATTGTTTATGTTTATAAATACTTATTCTTGCTTTGATGAATCATCAATTTTAGTATTATTATTGTCACATTATAGATTTGTGAAGCTCATGATAAAATTGTCTTTCCTACATTTAATTCAGACAATGATATATGAACTATGGTGTGTGATGATAAAGCTCAAAGGCAATATTAGACTTGTATTTGATCATTGTTTCAAGCTTTCAGACTTTTGCATTCAATACAACTTTTTTTATTATTAGTATATTTTTGTTAATGTGTCATAACTATTGGCTCTTTATAATCAATATATTAGTATTTTAACAATTTGATATCGGTGTTTTTAAAATTGGACCAAACTGGCCGGTCCGACTAGTTCAATTGTGAATTGGCCATCGGTCCGGTATGGTTTGGCATTAAGAATCATTTTGACAAAAAAATGAATTCAATCGGGACAACTTGGCTAAAAATGAGTTGAACCGATCCGATTTTTTATCAAAGAATAAAAAACTAGATATAAATAGGAAAAAAATAAGGAAACGTATATTATAATAGGAGAACTCGAAGAATTAGAAGAAGAATTAAAAACGGATGATTGATTTGAAAGTAAATTGTAGGTTTTTTCTTTAATATCTCTTGAAATATGAAGTTTTCTCGCGTCTACCCATGACTTTCGAATTTTTCGTAGGGCTCTTCTCAACCATGCCACATTTTTCACTTTGATATATCCGTCAATATTTGTTAACTTTTTTGTTATTTTTCATTTTTTTGAATTATTGAATGACCAAAATGCCCTCATGACTAAGCCGCCTCCTTGTACCCTTCCCTCGATCGGTGGCGCTGGATCAGCATGATTGCCAATGGTTGGCCGCTCTATGGCGTTCCCATAGCCAGCTGACTTGGCGACCAGCACGCGAGGCAGTTCGACTCGATTCGGAGGAGGACAGCGACAGTGAAGAGGTGGTCCATTCGCCGCCGCGCGAGCTCACCCCATGTACGAAAAGGGGTGTCGGTGTCCCCCTAGCTCGCACGCCAGTGAGCTTGGGTGGGGGGGGGCTTGTAGGAGCTTGCGTGCCCGCAAACTTGCATAGGCGGTGCCATGCCCCCTTTTCTGCTAGACCCTTGTGCGAGCTCGCACGCCGACAAAGAAGGTCGGAATGACGCCGGTGAAGAGGTTGCTGAACATGTTCAACACCTGAAGCATCGAGAACCAACCAAAGCTCGTCGGTATCTTGTCGAAAAAATTGTTGAAGGAGAAGTCAAGTACTTGGAGATAGGTGAAGTTGGGGTTGTTGTCCACCGGTGACAGCGACCAAAGTGATGGGACGCGGCAGAAGGCGGCGGGAAATCCCCCGACGAGACCCAATCCCATTAGGCGGACGGTGACAACCGCGAGGGAGGAGGGGTCACAGGCGACGTCGATGTAGTTGCACAGGGAGGCGGAAGCAGCGGTCCAACTGTTGAGCCGCCCGACTGAGTCCACGAGGTAGTTCGCGACTCGATCCAGAGGGAAATAAGGAAAGTAAATTTGAATTTGAAAATAAAGAAGGGAAATCGTAATAAAAATAAAATTTAAACAAAAGATACAATTACAATGATCTTAAATAACAAATGATAAAATTTAAAATAACATATATCAAGAATATAAAAATATATACTATAAATTTTATAGGATGAATTTCAAAAAAAGAAACATATATATGGAAAGACCATTTGAATTTGGAAAATAAAATACGAGAAGATATTAATAAGAAAAAAATCCAAACAAAAAAGAAATTTATTCATGAAATTATTAAATAAGAAAATGATAAAAGTAAGTTATTATAAATGATATAAATATGTAACAAATAATTTGTTAACATTTGTTTAATTTAAAATGATAGTTTAAATACTTTTATTTCATTATTTTTTACCTTTAATACTTTTATTTATAATAAAATTTTAAATTAATAAAATAATATTATTTTAATAAAATTTTAATTCAATCCGATTGAACTAATACACAATTGACCGATTGATTAGATTATTCATCCCGTTCTAAAAACATTGGTTGATAGGATAAAAGTGGGGATGTTTAAAGCAGCCACACCCTGTCAAGTGTGTGAGGCTGTGAGCATCCATTGATAATAATATGAAAAAGTTAAATGACACACGAAATATGATATAAATATGAATTAACATTTGTTGGCAGTTAGCAGACTTGTATTAGACTATTAATGTTGATTCTTGGAGATATCAATTAGAAAAATATCGCTTCGATTTAGTCGGATGCTTATCATTTTGAAGGTCGAAAAAATATAATATGAATTATGTAATACTATATTTAAATTAAAGACATAAAGCAAGTGAAAATTTGCAAAAGGAAAAGTGAGTAAACATAAAAAAATTGAAGATGTCAAAATAGTATATACGACAAAAAGAGTTAACTAATTTGGTCTATTTTTTAAATAAATAAATGTTAAAATCTATACTATATTAAAAGCAAGAAAGTTTAGAAGGAGAGCTTGACATTTGGCAAAAGTAGAAAGTGATAAGTGTCCTTAAGAATTATAATTAATTAGAATATTATTTTGATGAAAAAATTATTTGTCACTCATTTTTTAAATCAGTTATTGATAACTAATTAGGGTATTAGTATATATATTATAATATTATGAAAGATACATTCCACAGTTATTTCTGAAATTATTTATAAAATGCTATAATTATATTTTTGAAATAAATTATATAATATTATATTTTCTTCATAAAAATAGAAATTACCTTAAATTATGCAATTATATAATTTGGCACGTGGAGTTGTTATCGTATTATGAAGTTAGTTAGCTACATAATAATTTTGAATATAATATATATATCTTATATCTATACTATATTAATATTAATATAGTATAAGAATAAATATGAATGATATAATATGATGACATTTGGCCCCATGTGTAATAGTATAATTATTATTATATATAATATAATAGATATATATTCATAATATCCTAAGTTAATTATATTATCATTTTATATAAGTAGTATTACTTTATGTCTGTATACTATATTGAGGGAATAATAAGCATGAAGAAAATGATATTCTATCTATATATTATTAAAAGGAAGGTAGCATTGAAGGAGAGACAAATGTCTCTATAAATTAATAGTATGTTAAAAAAAATTCAGTCACAAATATAGAATGTATATATATGATTTTATTATATATAAAAGTAATTGAATGTCAACAAAATCGTGCCCTCTTATTAGCAATCATTTCCACTATTTATGTATATAATGCCACCCATTAGCCATTCTCTCCATCTCCGTAGCCATTGTTTCCACTTCTCATGCAATATAGATGGTTAGTTATTTAATAATTGTTTATTAATGATAAAATAATAAATCATTGGATAGTTACATATGGTGGTTTATTTAACTAATTCTACCATTCCCTATAAATAAGATTCCAAAGGAACTCTATCCACAATCCATCGAGGGGATAAATATTTATTCAATTATCTTATTGTTATGTCTTGAAAGTCTTTAACTTTTGAGATTATCCTAATAAGTTATTATCTAATCATGAGAGTCTAATTTATACCTTATTAAGAGTATACAGATATTTCTCTTTGTTGCACTGAAGTAAAAACATAATTATATCATAACCTATATTAGTTTTTTTATTTTTTATTATCTATATTATCTTGCACCACATAGTTCAGATTCTCTTAGATATATGTCATTATATTTTGACATTCTCAATATTCTTAATTGTTTAGTTTGTTATAGTATCTTTATTTAAATTATCTCTTCATATTGTTTAAATTAATTTTGGATGCAGTTAGTGAAGGCGAGGTGCAATTATGGCAACCAATAAATATCATGGTGAGAATTAATAACTTGCTTACAATAAATATTATATTTAAATCATATTACAATATGAAATGAAAATTTTACTTCTATTGGGTTTTGTTTTTTTTTAAATACATATTTGTCATAGAACCATTTGTTTATTGTCACATTCTATTTTTTATCTATATATATTATTTTTCTATTATTACGGATACTTACGTATAGATAAAAATATTATAGTAACTTCATATTTACCAATAAGTAAATGAAAAAATTAATATTTTACCATATATTTTTATGATCACGTTTTTTAGAAAAATAATATTTTCTTTATAACTTCCCAGAGTAATCATAATATATAATAATACGACTAGGTAATTATACATCCATTATTCTCGGTATGTCAATCTATTTTATCTTCTGCACCGGTCTCTATGTTTTATCATCTTTCTATTTATACTTATAAATGACTTAGTAGTTATAACTGACAATTTGACATGTTATAAATATTGACGACGAAACAAACTTTACTTAATCTCTCTCTCCTATTTTTACAGGATAGATCTCAATTTTAATGAAATTTGCAATTTTGTAATTGGATTTTCATTTTGTAAAAATATTGATTAATTTAAACATACATATATTTAGAAGTTCTTTTACATTTTTTGACCAGCCTATTTTTTATTGTAAATTAATTGACTATCAATGTTTAACATTTATGAATTTATTTACTTAAAAATTAATAATTGTCAGTTTGTACCAATTTCTATTTAATTTATCACCATTTCCATTTCTGTTACTAGCTATTTTTGTATTATATTTTTAAATTATTTTGTTCCATTCCTCATGAAAATATATGTTTCATAAATTTTATATTTTTTTAGTTTTTATTCCATGAAAATTAATATACATGCATAACTATATATCATGACAATTTTTTTATATATTCCAAGGGATTGATATATTGGAAATGGTGTTTGTAGAAGGAAAGATACATTACTCTCACTATGTTATAGATATTCTTATCTTTTTTTTTAATTTATCTTTGTGATATGGCAGGGATTGGATGATATATATATTATGTTGACATAAACACGAATAATTTATCATGCATTATTTTTGCATATATATAAAAGTTACTAGGCTATGAAAGAAATTAAAATTTGTCGATTTTGAATTATTATATTTTACACCGTTGAATCATACGCCACTTTTGTAAGAAAAAAAATATTACTTTATAAAAAAATATTTGACAGATTAATCTAAAATAAAAGTTAGATTGCTTGCATCTGGACTCCATTGAAAGGTTATAGTGATATCCATGACTTTACATGTTACATGCAAAATTATATTTGAAGAATGAAAGATATATGATTCTCACTATTTTACAGATATTCTTACCTTTTTTTTTCTTTCTTACATGTCATGGCTTAATTGAGAGCATGGGATAAACATATTAGTTTACATTCAACTTTTATATTAATTTTGATCATATATTTTTTCACATTTATTTACATATATTAATTATGTACAGGCAATTACTTAAGAAAATTAATGTTGAGGAGAATGAACTATTTGGTAATTATTTTTATATGGATTTTTTTCATTATTTATTATGTTTTATTTATTAATAGTTGCATATTTTTATGATTAATATAAGTTTTAAATATTTTATATATTAAATTTAGTATGCCCCGTGCATTATATTTGAAGAATGAAAGATATATGATTCTCGAGCATGAGATAAACATATTGGTTTACATTCAACTTTTATATTAATTTTGATCATGTATTTTTTCACATATATTTACATATATTAATTATGTACGGGTAATTACTTAAGAAAATTAATGTTGATGAGAAGGAACTGTTTGGTAATTATTTATATATATATATATTTTCATTATTTATTATGCTTTATTTATTGATAGTTGCATATTTTTATGATTAATATAAGTTTTAAATATTTTATATATTAAATTTAGTATGATGCACGGTGTTACACTAGTAAAGTAAATAAACGACTTTTTATAGCATTACTTTTTTTTACTAAAAAACTATTAAAATTTTCTTCTTTTTTTTATATAATTAGTTTTTTTTATTTAGTGCCTTCCGCGGGTTATTCTAATTTTGCTTAATTATTATAACTTTTTTTCACCTTCTTATAAAGTCACGATAAGCGCTCATCTCATCTCTTCTCCCTTCTATTTCACTCACCGCTGTCCTGCTGCCCGCAGCTCACCTCTCTCCGCTGCGGCCCTTGCTTCCGCCGCCCCTTACGCTGCTCATCTCTTGCTTCTGCTGCTGCTCGTCTAATGGGTTCTCGCTCCTTTCCCTCTCTCTCCCTCTCTCTCCGCGCGCGTGAGCAGGGGAGCCCTAACGGCGGCCTGCCCGCGAGCACGATCATCCCTCCTGCTCACGGCTCGCGGACAGGCATTAAGGGCTCCCTTTTATCTTTTATGTTATAATAAAAAAAATTCCCCATCCCGATGTTTGACCATTATTAATGTTCTTTTAAGAAAATACAATTACCAATTGCTGTTATTATTATGAATTTATTTGATGTGTTAATTTTTCAGTTTTAAGGAGCAAGATCATTTAAATAGGTATTATTATCACGAATGAACGCTAAGAACATAGTTAAGATTTTTTTAAAAAAAAAGATAAAACGAAGGAAATAACTGTCTGCTACTTCCAAAATGTCACTCATTAGATTTGTTTATCAGACGCTTAAAAGTAGGATTTTGACTAAATCAAAATGCTAAACGCCACTGTTGTATGCTAAACCTAAGTCGTTCACTGTCTTACGTGCCAAACTATGCCTAGAGTAAAAAACACAACTGAAAAATAAGTTTTTTCTTGTTATAAAATGCCAATAGTTCTATTGGTACTTGTGGTTATAACTGTGAAACAACGATACATATCTTTAATTTGTGTATGTATTTTTTGTTGTCTTTTGTTTAATACTAGACTGATATTTGGCAACTCTGTTTTAGTTGTCAGTTGGAAATAGAAAGTAAACAATTAAGCTGCTGGAGTGAGCTTAAACAATAAGTAAGAAGAAGAGACAAAGGAACGATGGGATCTTTGTCACATATGTGGCTTTATCAAGGTTTTTCTTGTGAATACTTCACTCACTGTGCTTTGATGTTACAAAGTCGTCTGGGGGGTGATTGCTTGTTTTATTTGCAGCAGATGCTTCCATGGTTAAGATATGTTCTGATGCATCAATTTGTGGAGCATCGGGTTCTCAGAAGTTGAAGGTGCATTTGTTTGCTTTTCTTTTCTTTTCTTCCTTTTTTTCTTTTCTTTTCTTTTTTTTTTAAGATATCTTCTGATGCATCAATTTGTTGTTGTTGTTGGGGTGCATTTGTTTTCCTTCAATTCAACTATTATTTGTAGGTTTTTTGTTATTATACATGCAAAATGGCAGGTTTAACAATTACAGAAAAATATGTAGTTAGATATTTTTAGTTGACATGGTAGCAACCTGTTACTACTATGTGAAATGTTTATTTGACATTTCATTTTGAACTTTACAGACAAGGTTCCTAGGACTACTCCGTTCAAGGAAGTTACTTTCCTTTGTTCCAATCAATTTAAACCAAGGCTTGTCCAAGGAGGCTATAGTTTTTCACAGAATACAGTGTGCAAAGAAGGATGGGCAATTTGATCCATCAAAGATTCAACCACCGCCATATGACAGTTACATGGATTCAACATCTGGGCAGCTAGAACCTGCCTCAGGTGCTCGGGCAAGTATTCCTGGGAAGGAGTATTGGCCTGAAGGAACAGCTAGTCGTGTGGCTGCAGCTAGGGCTCCTGAACCAGTAGGTTTGTCTGATGGGAAGCCTTCTTATGGGCGAAATCCTGGGAGCCGGAGGAAGAATTTTAAGGGTCAGGCAACAGCTATGGACCCCTCAGAGACTAGTATGGACTTGAGCGAGCCATCTATGCTTGAGATGTTGGAACCGAATGACATTGTTGATGAGCCCAAGGATCCATTTGATGAATTTGTTATATATCAGTCAGAACCAGAAACAGATAACAGAAGTTCTTATGATTTAGACAAAGAGAGGGGTAGACCTCATCCATTTGTGGATCCAGCTTTGGTTAGGCCTGTTGAGGAGCCTCGCTCAAGTGAGGATTTATGGTGGAATTGGCGAAAGCCAGAAAAAGAGCAGTGGTCGAGGTGGCAAAGGAGGCGTCCAGATGTTGACACGGTTAGTACGATTCAGATAGGAACATATCTGGGGAAGCATTTATTGTTTCATAGTAATGTTAGATATATTAGATGATAATACATATTTCATAATTGCATTATAGGCATGTCTTTATTTCTCATTATTGGACGCCTTTAATCTTTTTTCTCCAGTTTCTAACAGTTGTTTTGGATTTGGATGTTTATTAACATTGAAACAGGTTTTTGCAAAGGCTATGGCAGAAACTGGGCAAATAAAACTCTTTGGTGATCATCCAACGCAAACTGAAACTGCTCTGGCAAGGGCTAGAAGGCATATCTTTAAAGAAGAAAGGTACAAGTAAAATTTACAAAGAAGAAACCATTTCTATAGAGAGAGTGATTATACTTGGACACATCTTTGTCAATTCTGACCTTGAGTCTGTAATCTAGAGAGCCCTAATATAAGGAAGAGTTGAGGGCACTGCTAAAATTTTTCATTTGAAGTATATGGATGTGTAGAACTACGCTCTGATGGTGAGCAACTTTTAGCTGTAAGTGTACACGTACATTACAGGTAAATTAGCGAGTGAACATTTTTTATTCAAAGTGTACATGCACACTACGTCTAAAAATCACTCTATATCAGTGTAGCTCTACATAATCATTTATCACTGGAATAAATTAATATAACAACAAAATAATTAGATCCTATCCCACATGAACTTCTACCTTCTTGTATCGACGATAGGTGTAGCTCTACACAATCATTTATCAACGTGCAGAATAAATTAACATAACAAGAAAATAATTAGATCCTATCCCACATGAACTTCTACCTTCTTGTATTGAGATAGGAAGTGAACGGGTTTGAGGGAAAATGCTGTTGTAACCAACAGGCATGGATGCAAGTACAGCTAAACCCGGTGCCTCACACTTGCTCCTGGTTGTAGGTGGGCAGCACCTTCAGCTAGCTGTGCCAGTCTTCTGTTTGACTTATATATCATGCATGGCCACCATGGCAGGAGGCTGCCTTGTGCTTTTGGCAAATCCATGGATTTGATTTATGTGTTTTATGCATTTATTACATTGGTTTGGAAATCTAATTGAATTTGTGTTAATAATGCCTTGAATTAGCCGACCCCACCTAGTGGGATAAGGCTTTGTTGTTGTTGTTGTAATGCCTTGAATCCTACCCCAACTGAAATCCGTCTGGACCCATGACACTCCGAAGTAAAAGACGCCCTCGCACTACGGGGTCAGCGAGCCTGTGGGGGGTGCTAAGGGGCGGAGCCTCCTGGGCGAAAATTTTATGGGGTGTTCTGTATGTGATTCGGAATTGATTTATTTCCTTATCACGAGATAGGTGTTCTATTTCTGAGGGATTAATTCAGAGTTCCAATCGATCTGTAATTCCTCTCATCTGTAGAAGGGAGTGCCTATATAAACTCCTTAGGGGTCCAAATAGAAAGTAATATGATCTTGTAAGTTTTTCCATCTAATAAAATTCTGCGTCGCCTTAAATTTCTCGAATTTTCCTG
Organism: Pontederia crassipes; assembly: GCA_030549335.1. Classification (NCBI taxonomy): domain Eukaryota; kingdom Viridiplantae; phylum Streptophyta; class Magnoliopsida; order Commelinales; family Pontederiaceae; genus Pontederia; species Pontederia crassipes. The sequence continues at coordinate 22,509,989 of CM060189.1, read as the reverse complement.
CGGTGCATAATTTCTCTCGTGCAAAAAATCCTAACAATTTGTTAATATGAGCCTTTCACATCTGAATGGGATCACTGTGACTGTATTAAACAATTGGACCTTGTAAACTGGACACATATGGGTCTCTGTCCTCCTCAAAAAGAAAAAGGGTCTCTGTCCATGTTCAATGATAGCTTGGTGAAGCAGCCATTAACCTACTGTAGTTCCTCCAAAATGTAATTGGGAGCTGTCCTAACCTGGATTGCATGTGGATCAGTTCTATAAATGTGTTATCAGATAGTATAGGTAAAATTTTCCATGGGTTGTTCAGTGCAAAACCACACACATTATGGGAAAATCATGCATATAGAAATAATTTTTTAAAAAGTTAATTTTGTGAACATTAACTTCTGATATTTTATGCCAAAAGTTCAGGCTGCAAGCAGAACAGCGAAGATTGGAAGAAATTGGGCCCATGGCATACTATTCCGAATGGGTCAAAGCATGGAATAGGGATACATCACGAGAAGCTGTGCAGAAGCACTATGAAGAAACTGGCGAAGATGAAAATACTCAACTTATCACGATGTTCCAGCATCAAACTGCTGAAGAATATCGCATCATGATGGGCACAGATATGCGAATTAAGCGAGATCCTTTAGCTATGCGGATGCGGGAAGATCAGATCAAAGAGAGTATGCATTTTACATTTTTTCTATTAATTCCTGCTAATGTTCCTCATTAATGTGAATAGCTTTCAATGTATCCATTTTTTTTCCTTTTTCCAGTACAACTTCTTTTTAGTTATTTTCCATATCTCATGGAAACTTAATTGGATGACACAACTTGTTATCATGCATGTTATGACATTGTTATGTTTGATCACTATCCCTCATTCAGAATGCAGCGCAGATGCGAGACTTGAGACTTTAAATTCATGTTCACTCTCATACTTAGTTGAAGAGAATAAACATGTTGCCTTGTTGCAACCAACAATGTAAATGCTTTAGATTGATATTGGCTCATTGCATTTCTTAAGGTGTTTATTGCATATGTATGCTTTGCATGGTTGACCTGAATTCAGTAATAAAGCCAACCAACAGCAACATTTATTGCAAATTGGGAGCAACGTGTCCAACTGTGTTACTTTCCATTTACATCTGTGATAGCTAACTCTCGCTCCACCTTTGTGCTTTTGCAGTATGGGGTGGTGATCCTGTTTACCCTACAATTAATTACATACAAGATCCTGATGAAGTGATCGACTACAGGGGTCCGGACTTTCATGAACCTACACCGAATATGTTGGCTTATCTTATGGAGGTAGTCTCAGCTTCTCTTTGCATTTATTGACATAGACATGCAAATGTACTTCTCCAGTGAACCTAGCATCAATAATCCAATGAACCACATTTTGCCTCATACAATTTTTAATGGTAATAATTATCTTATTTGTGCTCCAAAGTACCTATAGCTGCTAGTAAGCAGGTTTCCAACTAATTTCATGTCAGTGTCAGATGCGCTTGAGTCGATTATGACTCCTCAATGTGGATCAAACTTATGGTGTTCTATTTTACAGCATGGCAAAATCATACCAAAAGAAGATCTTGAGAAAACTCTGGCCAAGGAGAAGTCTCAGGAACTCGAGGTGATTATATCTTAATAAAATTTTCCATGTCAAACTAAAGTTCAGGTTAAGTTAGCGAATAATTATGCATATGTTAGTCTTTTTCCTATTCATGTGACCTCCACCTATTTCTTCGTCTAAAAATACAGGTAACTGATATAGATGAAGCCATGGCAACTGCTGTTGACATCGGTGAGAGTGATGTGAGTAAAATGTCCATTTTTTTTCCTTCCAAAAAATATTTGTACCGATGATTTTTTGGATGTATAAGATATTGACGTCAGAATTTATTGGTTATTGAGGGTACCCCACTCATTATTCCTTTAAGCTAATAAATTCTCCCTTTTACATTTATGATAGGATGACGAGGATAATGTGGTTGAAGAAGATGAGGTCGAAGAGAAAATAAAACGTAATTGGAGTGTCCTGAAAACTACTCCTCAGCCTCGCAAATCAAAGGTATTTTGGTTAAGAATGATCAATATGACATGGTTGTCTTTGGGGTGTGGAAAACATTTTGTGGCAATTTATACGGTTTCACCCATCCGAAATCCCCAATCTTCACATGTCGAACCATAAGTTACTTTTCCCACCTGTTTATTTTTTTTCTGAGTGTTAACCATGGTGTTCGAACCATAAGTTACTTTTCCCACCTGTTTATTTTTTTTTCTTTGGGTGTTGACAATGGTGTTCAAAAGGCTATTAGCTTCCTTTGACTATCCAGTTAGGATTAGAATATCAATTGTATTTCTTCTTCCAACAGTGGATCTACTGAGCTTTGATATTCAGACCTTATCTTATCGAGGCTCAACCCGTTACCAATTGCTTGCTTCTGTCGTCTTCATTGTAAAGAAGCCACATTGCTAATTTTTGACATTTTTATGGCCTCTTCTATCTTATGGTAGATTTCCATCTACACCGTCTTTGATGTTGAGTTAAAAATTGACACTTGAACATGGTTTTGCGAAGACCCTTTAGTTTTTTGATACGATGCACATATCAAGTGCATAAGCTACAGATTGACTGTAGTCCTGGAAGTTATTCTCATAATGGCTATCACTGATGTAACTTTTCGACACCTTTTTTATTTGAAAAAACTTAAGTCTAACATTTTAGCGAACTTCAATCCACGTTTCTATTAATTAATACAATCTCCATTTTGTAAACCAAATAATTTATTGTTTTGTTCTCTCCAGGAAAAACCAAAGAAAGAAGGTTCAATGTCTTTGGAAGAGGCTATTGATGATTCAGAGAATATAACTGATTTTCTAATGGATTTTGATGAAGAGGAATGACCTTTGAAATGAAATCATTACTTGGACGTCCTGTACACTGGACCGGTGAGGGAAGTGCTTTTACAGGCTTTGTATCGTGCACCTGTTTCAAACATGGTAAAATTTAGTGGTTATTCAAATATTATAATAGTGTACCGCCATTCTACATGTTAGAGCATGTAAAGTAGATATGTTTCTGTAACTTGTATTGATGTGCATACATGCAATTCCTAATAAGTAATATGTCTAATTGGTAAGATTGACTGAACGTTGCTCCTTTTTAGTTGTCCAGTTATGATATGGAACATTGAGATATAAGATTGTAGGCTAGACTGAGAATTTTCTCATCTGTATTGCAGATATTTTCTGGAGCTCAAGGCAAGTGCGGTTGAGTTATTATCATTCAGATCATAATATTTTTTTGCAAAGGACTTCATTGGCCATCCACCTATTGATAAACTATATGTGCTCAGAGAAGTGTTGATTCTCTTATAGGAAATAACAATCACGATATTGCAACTTGTGATTGATATGCACCTTATAAGATCACCTGAAAAGATATACGCCTCCAGCCAAAGCAATTGCTGAGTTTTCTGGTATGGAAGGTTGGTTACATGAAGTTTCACTCTGTTGCACAGTTGTGGACTTTCTAGGAGTGCAACACCCCTCTCTTAGTTCTTTGTAGGCATTTCAGTTTGTCAGACAAACATTTAGTTTTTGCTTGATAAAGATTCTGCCTCAGTTTTGCTTTTAGTTGTCAGACTTCACGATCTAAATAATTCCATGGGAGGCAAATGCCACCTTACCATCTTTGGTTGCCCCTTGTTTGTATTTAGGCCTTTGTTAGCATTTTTTATTTGTAAGTTTGAATGTCAGAATGTAGCATTGCCCATTCCAACGTGTGTTCTTCCTGTTCGCTCATGCTATCAATTAAGCTGCACAATTCCATTCTTATTCCGTTCTTTTCAAAGCCTACAAACTCGGATAGATATAAAGGCAAATCACATTATAAATAGGTGTTGCAGGGAACCTTCATGATTGGCTGGTTATATCTGTGTATGTTTCCTTTGCTCTTCTCTTGTGTGCATGTATCTCATAGCCCACATGGGGATACGTACTTTGAATAATTTTTTGGGGCCGAATATTTTTCTCTCTTGCTCTATCAGAATAGTGGCTGGACAAACGATGACTGTCACTCTTACGAACCTTGGAAACGTTTTCTCAATAAATAGGAACTTAATTAGTAATCAATATTATGGGGATTGTAGCCGAGTGAGTTCATTTGGAATCTAAACGAAAACTTTTCTATTAGACTATGCAAATCTCGGTAATCTTTTGTACGTAATAAGACGTGTGATGTAACTAATGTGACCGCCAATTTTAATTTCATGGATAAGACTTAGCTATGATGTTTTTTTGTTTGTTTTCTAATCTTTCTTTTGTAACTCAAGAAAGACGTTTAGGAGCATGTTGCTCATGTCGAATAGCGTATAACGCACAAACTAGACTTAGTTATATACAAATAAATAACAACAAAATCTTATCCCATTAGGTGGGGTCGGCCACATGAATCATACAACGCCGACGGAGACTTAGTTATATATTTAGAATATAATCACTATCTGTATCATGTTTTGAATTGGGAATATACCTATCATCTCTACATGCATTCGGTCTAGATATACTATTCCTCTTTACCAACCGAAAAAAAACACCTACTAAATAATAATAATAAAAGCACCAATTGATTGGGTCCTCAATCTTGTTTTCGGTCATTACCTTTGTAACGCATCACACACACCAAAAAAAAAAAAAAGAGGGGAGATGAAATGAAGATGACCTATGACCTTCGTCTTGTTGGAGTTGGTGAATACTTTAGGGCCTTTTGTTTCTCACACTGGGTTCGCCCACGTGAGTTTAGAGGAATCTAAGTATTATCCAATTATGTGCTGGTGTGCGAACAAAAGGGGTGGGAGGGGGGGGGGGGGGGGGTTCGAGGGGCACCACTCCCCGACGGCGTTCTCGGACACCCCCGAAATCTAGACGGGTTTTGGACTTTTGTTTAGCCGGTCCGTATGGTTCAGATTAGATTTTTTCTCTATTTTATTCGGGTTTTGAACCCGTTTAGGAGAGGCTTATTTATAACTTATTTTTAGATGTAATCTGGGTGGCGACTGTAAACCTAAACGATATAGTGGAACCTATTTGCAGGACATAGTCCTAATCTCAAGGGTGAACCTGTGTAATTCATGTGTCTCCTCTCTTTTTCTGCAATTTCTCTGTGTTCTTATCTTCTTATTCTCGAATTTTCTCATTAATTGGTATCAGAGCTCAGATTGTTCGAGGAATTAGGATTTATTCGAGATGTCAGGAGGATCGCGGATTGAGATAGAAAAATTTGATGGAACACGATTTGATCTCTAGAAGATGAAGATGGAGAATCTCCTCCGTGATCGAGATCTTTGGATGGCAATCGAGAAAGAGAGGCCAAGCATGAAAGCGGCAAAGGTCGCGGATGGGGCTTCCTCCAGTCATGCAGATCCAAAGGCGATCGAAGAGTGTGATCGGATTGATAGAAAGGCGAAAGGTTTGATTCAGCTTTGTCTCGCATATTCAATTCTTACGAATGTGATGAGCGAACCTACAGTCAGATATATGTGGAGGAAATTAGAATCCTTATATCAAAGTAAGTCACTGGTTAACAAGTTATTTCTGAGGAAGAAACTGTACAATCTTCGAATGCATGAGAGTGACTCGTTCTCTACACATCTTTATAATTTTAACACGGTGATCAGTCAACTTGTATCAATCGGTGTTAAGTTTCAAGATGATAATAAGGCAATAACATTGCTCTGTTCGCTGCCAGATTCATGAGACAATCTGATTGTCGTGATTGGTGGCGGGGATAAAGAACTTTCCTATGAAAGTGTATGTGCTGCCTTGTTATCAGAGGAAACACAAAGGAAGGGATCGACAAGTTCTGGTAAAGAGCCGCTGACGGCTAGAGGAAGGCAACTAGAAAAGACTCAAAATCATAGAGGGTCCAGATTCAAATTTCGTGGGCGTTCGAAAAGTAGAGATAAGAAGGTGCAATGCTGGAGATGTCAAGAGTGGAGCCATCTGAAGCGAGATTGCAAAAATAAGGTGGTTCACAAGAAAGAAGCTGAGTCATCCTCGGATAAAAATGAGGTTGAAGCAGGAGATATGTATCTGACTTTTGCATGTATGTAACAGTCAGATAAGGATGTCTGGCTCATCGATACTAGTGCTTCGTATCACATGACACCCCATATACACTAATTTTGTGAATATAAGGAGTATAATGGTTGGCATGTCATGCTCGGAAATGATACTGCGGTTCAGATTGTTGGACGTGATAGGGTGAAGTTGAGGATGAATGATGGCACGGTGAAGACTCTACCAGATGTGATGCATATACCACTTATGAGCAGGAGTCTGTTATCTGTTGGTACAATGACTGATTCATGTGTTATATTCAGTTGCGACAATGATTCATGCAAGATGATCAGATGGTCTATTGTGATTGCACGAGGGGTTCGCTATGGCACATTGTACAAATTGCTCGGAGAAACTATATCTATGAGCTGTGGATTTATTTCTGAAGAGACCAAAGAAGATGAAAATAACACATCTATGTTGTGGCATCATAGATTAGGTCATATCAGTAAGAAAGAACTTTCTACCATAGCATCAAGTCAAATGGTAGAATGAATTCCAGATTATTTTGTGGACTTTGGGTTTTGTGAACATTGCCTACATGAAAAACATAACCGAGTCAGTTTTCAACACACAGGTACAAGAGCAATGAAGATTCTCGAACTGATCCATAGTGATGTCTTTGGACCAACTCCGACTCCATCTATTGGAGGGTCCAACTACTATGTCTCTTTCATAGATGATTTTTCGAGATACAGTTGGATTTATTTTATAAAAAATAAGTCAAATGTATTCGATAAGTTTCGAGAATTTAAAGTTTTGGTGGAAAACCAATTGAGAAGCAAGATCAAGGTCCTTCGTACAGATAATGGAGGCGAATTTTGTTCAGATAAGTTTGAGCAGTTCTGCGTGAACAATGGCATTGCAAAGCAAAAGACAACTCCATATACACCTAAGCAGAATGAAGTAGCCGAAAGATTAAATCGGTCACTCATAGAGAATGCCAGATGTATGCTGAGTTGGGTTGGATTGGAGCAAAAATTCTGGGCGGAAGTTGTAGCCACAGCCAACTATCTGAAGAACCGCTCACCGACCTCATCAGTGAAGGATCAGACGCCTTATGAGGCAATGTTTGGAAAAAAGTCAAATTTGTATCATGTTCAGGTGTTCGGATGTGACACATATGTTCATATACCCAAGAAAAAGTGGGGTAAGCTTGATAGTAAATCTGAGAAGAACATATTTGTCGGATACAAGGAAGGGGTCAAGGGCTATAAACTGTGGAATACAAGGATAATGACTATCGTATACAGCAGGGATGTTATTTTTCGTGAATCAAAATCCCCAGTTGAGGCTCAGAAAAATGATGAACTCAAGAAAGCTATAGTGTTTGAAGAAGATTCTTATTCTGAAGCTGCAGAGGTGATTGTATAAGATACTTTAGTTGAGTCTGTTCCAGAATATGATCAAGAGGACTCGGTTAATGAAGTTGAAGATGCTGATTCAGATGAAGACCCAGATATTAGTACCGTACCAGTCCTTAGGAGATCGACACGAGAAAGAAGAGCACCCATTAGATACTCTCTTAGTGCTCTGAATTCATTTCATGCTTTGAGCATCATCGGAGAAGAACCTATTTCTGTAAAAGATGCAAGGTCTATGGATGATGCAAATCAGTGGGAGCTTGCTATGACAGATGAGATGCAGTCACTGGATAAGAATGAAATATGGAGTTTGTGTAAATTGCCTAAGGATGGAAAGGCAATTTGTTGCAAATGGGTGTTCAAGCGAAAGCTGAAATCGGATGGTTCTGTAGAGAAGTACAAAACGAGACTGGTAGCAAAAGGGTACTCTCAGATTAAGAGAGTCGACTATGATGAGATCTTTTCTCCCGTGGCGAAAATGACTTCAATAAGATTTGTTCTATCTCTGACAGCAGCATATAATCTTGAGATAGAGCATATGGATGTAAAGACGGCATTCCTTCATGGGAACTTGGAGGAAGAGATATATATGAGACAATCAGAAGGTTTTGAAGTTCATGGTAAAGAGAATCTGGTGTGCAAATTGAAGAAGTCTTTGTATGGATTGAAGCAGTCGCCAAGGATGTGGTACCAGAAGTTTGATATGTACATGCTCGAACTCAAGTTTGTACGTTCAGATTCAGATCACTGTGTTTACGTGAAGAGAGTTGACAATCAATTTGTCATTCTTACATTGTATGTGGATGACATGTTACTGATTGGAAACAACATGAAGATTGTGAATTCAGTGAAGGATTTATTGGCCAAGAATTTTGAGATGAAAGACTTGGGATCGGAGAATTTTTATTTTGGGTATGCAGATTAGAAGGGATCGTCAGAAGCGAAAGTTGTGGCTAGGATAGGAGAAATACATAAAAGAGGTGTTGAAGAAATTTAACATGTCGGACTGGAACCAAACTTTTTACAGAGCAATGCCCAAAGACGAATGAAGAAGCCAAAGAGATGGACCGTGTGCCATATGCAAGTGCAGTGGACAGCTTGATGTATGCCATGGTGTGCACGCGTTCATATATAGTCCAAGCAGTGAGAGTCTTAAGTCGGTATATGTCTAACCCAGGCAGGGAACACTGGAATGCTATCAAGAGAGTTTTCAGGTACCTTCGTGGAACTTCAGATTTTTCTTTGTGTTTTGAAGGTACAGGGAAAGGAAAGAGGCTTGATATTGTAGACCATGTAGATGTTGATTGGGGTGGAGACATTGATAGTAGACGGTTCACTAGCGGATATATTTTTATATTATTTGGAGCTACACTAAGCTGGATAAGCAAGAGACAGAGCGTGGTAGCACTTTCTTCTTCAGAAGCTGAATATATGGCTCTTACTCATGCTGCAAAAGAGGCCATATGGCTACGATGGTTGTGCTTGGAGCTCGGATTTGAGCAAGGGGTCATGGAGGTGAGATGTGATAATCAATGTGCTATTCAGTTAGCTAAGAATCTTACATTTCACTTACGCACAAAGCATATTGACATCCAATATCATTTCATCCGGGGAAAGGTGGAAAAGGAAGAGGTTCAGCTTGAAAAGGTTGATACAACAGAGAATAGTTCTGATTTTCTGACTAAAGGTGTTACAGGTGCAAAGTTTGAGTGGTGCTCTACTGCTGTCGGATTGAAGAAGAATGTTGCTGGCAAGGCTCTCATTGGTGTGAAGTATCCACCAAGTGGGAGAATGTTGAAGTTGGTGAATACTTCAGGGCCTCTTATTTCTCACACCGAGTTCGCCCACGTGAGCTTAGGGGAATATGAGTATTACACAATTGCCTGTGTTGCTGACGTGCGAACAAAAGGGGGGTTCGGAGGGCATTGCCCCCCGACGGCTTATTTAGGTTTTTTCTCTATTTTGTTTGGGTTTTGAACCCGTTTATGAGAGGCTTATTTATAACTTATTTTCAGATGTAATCTGGGTGGCGGCTGTAAACCTAAGCGATATAGTGGAACCTTTTTGCAGGACGTAGCCTAATCTCAAGGGTGAATTTGGGTAATTCGTGTGTCTCCTCTCTTTTTCTGTAATCTCTCTGCGATCTTATCTTCCTGTTCTCGAATTTTCCCATCACCTCTCCCCCTCTTGATTACACTTTTCACCTTCCTCTCCCCTCTTCATTTCATACTCTCTCTCTTCCTTTCATTCATTTGTGATGACCTTTCATTTCTTCTCTCTTCATTGCACGAGATCTTGGGAGGCAAAGAGTCAATGCCACCACTATAAAACCCCATCACCATCTCCTTTCTCCTATTTTGGGCCCATCTTACTTTCCTCTCATCATTTACCCCATTCTTCGTGTGGGGGTGTTGCTGGTCACGGCCAGAGGTGTCAATTCGGGAGAGGAGCGACGCCAACAAGTTCTTCCGGGATGAACAGGGCAGGAAGATGAGGGGGAACCTGAGGACGATCCAGCAAAGTGACAAAACGAGAAACTTAGGCCAAGAGGTGTCAATTCGGGATCTTTTCATAGATTAGATTCTGGACGATTTTTGCATGCCTTAGGACTAAACTAGAAGTAGAATGCATGGCCAGTAAGAGCAAGAAAACCTTCCACGTGATTGTTATAGAATTGCGAATCTGATCCATCCACTTTATGTGTTGCTCATGTGTTAGATTGCGTCGACATGAACATGGCGTCTGCGATTCATGCTCTAAGGACGTAGATAGATGAAACTCGTGGTTACATGTATAGGAGACAAAGCTTATGAAATCTGAAATGTCTGATTTCTTGCTTCTGCGAATCACATGAATTGCTTCTTAGTTTATCACATAGATTTCTAATTGCCTAGACATTGCGTGTATAGATTACTCTTATATGATGTACATGATGAAGATGATCAGATGTAAATTTAGTTATGTTCACGAACCCGTAAAGTTGATGCTTGATCGCTTTGATTGTTGAAAAGAATGAAACAATTAAAAATCATAAACTCGCCCAGTTTCCTGTGAACAAAGAACCCGGCCCGGACCAGATCACCCCGGACCGAATCCTTCCCAACTCGGCCCGGATCCGCCATTAAAGTTCATCCCGAGCTCTACTCGCATTAGCAACTCGGCCCGGGCTCTGCCTGACCCGATCCGGGCATTGATCGGAGAAGACAATCGGGCGCCTCGACTTTTCCGACCCGATCGCACACCCAGCTCGGCCCAGGTATGACCCTGACCCGGCCCGGGTTCCCACTTGAAATTTTCGAGTTTGATTCGGTCAGGAACTCGGACCGAGTTCCTCTATACTCGACCCGAGTCCTGACCAACAGATAGATAATCTTATGATTTACGGACTCTTGTTTATGTATTTGATATCCAATCTGTCCATGAAGTAAATTACGCCCAATAGAACTATGTTATCCTTTCTTACGATCAAATGGAACTAATAGAATGTGATGCCAACTTGATATGATCCTCCATGAATGATAAATGATGATGACTCTCATAAACCGCATGAAGAACAATGATGAGCCATTATGAGTCACTATGAAATGACAAACGGTCGTCCGCTCCCTCTTCGGATGACCACTGAAAAGATATAAAGACGGACGACCATTTGACTTTCGGGCGTCCAGTACGTGGACAGAAGGAATTCGACTCTAATCGAACCCTCTGATTTATTAATCCTATGTCCACTTGATTTATTATCGAATAAAATGAGCAATAGAACGAATAGGGAGAAGGAAGTTGATGCATTAGGTTGTTATAATGAAATACATGTCAAGTTATTGGATTTATGATAAGGAGAAATTAGTTAATGCTATGAGATGTTACTAAGATGTGAATGCTTATATGTTATTAAATGATGTATTAATAAGATGACTTCTAAGTTGGGGAATTGCTACAGCTTAATCCTCTGTATTAGAAGTTCTTCTCATATGATTATACATGTTTAAGGTTGTAGAAGTCAGGTCGTGGTTTGGTACTTTAATTCTTATTAGTTGGTTAAGATATGTGGTTAAGAATGATAATGATAGACATGTACGAAGTGATGATTCTTGTTAAAGACCTAATGATGAGTTATGAATTAATGTCAAGTTAAGAAGATGGATAATTGTATGAAAAGGAAAATAATGCATGGCATGACAATAGACTAAAGTATGATATGGAAAGGGACAAAACTATGAATGAAGCAAAGGAGATATGATGCATGAAATAAATATGAACATCGTGTGAACGTTCTCTGGATGATAGTTAATCTTAGATGTAGATCGGAATTAATTGTAGAATGCAGTATTTCAGAAACCAATTGAAACGTAAGGACTTTCACAAATGACCTAAAATTCTGCTTGGTAGAAACGGTCGACTGATCCTCGATCGGACGTCCGTTATCGAATGGTAGAGTATAGTGGACTGTCGGTCGACCGAAACTCTCGATCGGAAGTCCAAGGATATTCACAAGTTATGACGGACGGCCACGCTCTTTCGGTTGACCGATGGATATTGATCAACGAACGTTCGAACTTCTTTCGAACAACCGATGATGAATCTCAAATGGATGACTGCTAACCTTTCAATCCTCCAATTTATGGATAGGGGAAATATGACCTTAAATTAAACCTCATGATTTGACAAGCCTCCATCCACTTGATTGGTATTGAATGACATGACTTGGAGCCACTCTTACTCCCTACCAGCTTGATTGATCTAAGTGATCGAAAGCATACGATCAATGAAATGAACAAAGAATAAACACATAATGGTCGATCACTCTCTTCTCGGTCGACCGAAGAATAGTAATAAATGGGCGTCCGCCCTCTTGTTTATCGGACGACCGCTGAATGGACCCAAAGCGGATGACCCTCGACTTTCGGGCATCCGTTATGTGGACAGGAAGAACATGACTTTAATCGACCCTTCTGATTTGATAAGCTTCCGTCCACTTGATTGAAGTTGAACAAATATGATCATGAAATGAATGAAGATTGAACATCAAACAGTCGACCGCTATCTTTTGGTCGACCGACAGACTGATGAACGGGCGTCCATTTCCTCCTATCGGACGACCGCTGAATAGACATATAACGGATGATCGTTTTATTAATGGTCGACCGTTATGAGGACAGAAGAGAACATGACTCAAATCGAACTCCTCTAATTTATAAAACTTCTGTCCGTCGGATTGTTAAAGAATGAAATGAACTTAAAGAAGAGTCGGAGATTTGCTCTATACGGCCTTGACCAATTTACGGATTGGGAAATAGGTTCACATGATTCGGAGCGTTGCTTCATACGGCCTTGACCAATCTACGGATTGGGAGATAGGTCCACATGATTCGGAGCGTTGCTCCATACGGCTTTGACCAATCTACGGATTGGGAGATTTACTCCATACGACCTTGACCAATTTATAGATTGGAAGATAGGTCCACATGATACGGAGCTATGCTCCATATGACCTTGATCGATCTTTGGATTGAAAGAAAGATCCACTATGATGGGAGAAGTTGAGCGAGCCCTAAGTAAGGCACTCCCTTATGGGTTACCATTTGTCCTATCTAGATGGGAGTTTCTTCCTTACGGATGTTTCCTCATGGCACGAGGTCATCTCAGCTCGACGGGGCTGATCGTGGCACTGATCACTCACTGGTCCATAATGGTCTAGATAGTAGCACTACGAGTGTAGGCAATGATATTCCCTATAAGAATGAAGAGCTCTTCCAATGAATGATTGAATGAATGACTGAATGACTGAATGAATTGAATTGAATGAATGACTGAATGAATTGAATTGAATGAAAGAATGAATGAATGACTGAATGAATGTATGAATGATGAGCAAGTGCTCATGATGCTTTTATTGATCCTTCACAATTGATTCATTTTATTATATGATCTACATGTTTGTCTCATGCGACGAATGAAAGGATCTTGTCCTCAATAGTATGAACAATAGATATGAATCGAAAAATAGAAAAACGAGTGTGAAAAGAAATGAACTATGAATATGCTCTCCTTATTGATTTTTTCATTATGATTTTCTCTCATATCTGATTCAAATGTTTACTTCATGCTTATTCTGACAGAAATTAATCTATAATTTATATGAACTCACACTTAGCTTTATGCTAACGGTTGAGCTTGCTCCCCTGTGTGATCCCCACAAATAATTGATGATGACCGCGAGGCGTTGATGTGTATGCGGCGACTACAGCTCAATGACAGATGCACATGATTATCTAAAGTATAGATGAAAACTATAAAGTTGCACTTATGGCATGGACTTTACATGCCTTATGGATAAACCATTATCTATTTAGCTTCCGCATTTCTTTATTGTATTATTTTATTGGTAAGTCTTCCACTTACGTGTCACTTTTCTTGACCATTAGAGTCAACAAAAGAGTCAAAGAAAGAAGAAAATGATAGCGCATGAGAGGAGATCGCGCCATGTGACGGATCAAATTTCGAGCCGTTACAATCTTAAAATATGATTTACAAGCAATACTGTCCATGCTTAGCAGTTGAGAGATGTTATGTCAATTAGTATGCATGATGACACGTACTTCTCATATTACGCATGTATCAAATAAATTTTTTCTTATTTTTTACTATTTTTTCTTTACTAATAATTTAAATAATCATTAATATACAACTAGAAAAATAATTTACAAAATAATAAATTATAAAAAATAATTATTCTTTCCTCATCTATATATATATATATGCATGTCACGAGAAGTATGGTGCACCATGCATGCAGGCTCTTCATGCTTAATGCAGTTTCCCTTGTGGTGAAACCGATCGAAGAACGTAACGCTTCTTACGAAAGAGAAATAAAAAAAGGGCAATTTTGATCCTGACTAGTTCAACCGATCAATCAAGCGCGCATTATATAAAGAACACATTAATTACACCACCTCTTCATCTGGCTTAACCAAAACCTCTCAATTACGTAAACAGTTTAAGCAGCATCCTGCAACCATGAGCTCAGGTGCGCCGACGCCGTCGGAAAGCTCCTACCTCCTCCTCCTATCCCTGCTGCTCTCCGGCGTCGCTCAGCTGACGGTGATGCCCAGGCCGGCCGGCGCCATGACGTGCGGCGAAGTGGCCGTGAACCTCGCCCCATGCCTCTACTACCTGCTCGGCTACCAGAACGACCCGCCCGTGCTGTGCTGCGGCGGCGTGCGCACCCTCGACGCCCTGGCGGCCACCGCGTGGGAGCGCCGGGCGGCGTGCGGCTGCCTGAAGCGAGCGGCCGCCAGCTTCCGGGACCTCAAGGCCGAGAACCTCGCGGCGCTCCCGCGCAAGTGCGCGGCGGCGTCGCTGCCCTTCCCTGCCAAACTGCGCGGTCTCTGCAACAGCTAGCTAGGTGCGCGCGCCAGCTTGTTCGCGCTGCCCCTTTCTTTGAGCCTTCAATTTGTTGACGTGCCCCTTTGCCATTTTGGCCATGGCAGGTCACGGTGAAGTGTGAACGTTGGCGTTTGTGGCCTTCGTCGCTGGAGCGCCCGCGAACTGTGCGGAAGATATTAAGGGAATTAGCGCTAAGAATTTATGTATGTGGTAATCTTTCGTTGTTTGTTTCTTTCAGGTGATTAATGTTATTATATGTGTCAATTTGACCTCTAAATTGTTACGTGGATTTTATAAAAAGTGCGTGGTTAGGCATCGGGAAAAATATTAGTTATGAAATCTTCTTGGTCTAGTATATTTTGCATGCAGTGCAAGACAGACCTTCAATATGACTTGAATTACGTCTTTTAAAAAAAAGTAATAAAACGAGCTGCATGTGAATGGACGTGCGTCAATATGATCTCGAATGAAAAAGTAACTGAAATATTTAACAAATTATAATAGATAATATATTGAATATTCAACGAATGTTAGAAGCACCTAGAAAATTATGTTAAAATTATCACTCCGTCATTCTTTCAATATATATATATATATATATATATATTCATGCGGCTCACATAGAATTACTAGCTAAAAGTAATTTAAACAATGGAAGAAAATTTTCCCTATTTCATATTTTGTTTTTTTTCATTTTACTTCGAGAAAATTTTAGAGAGAGGGAGAGCGAGAGAGAGAGAGAGAGGCCTCAAGGAACGATGGCCAGCCAAAAAAAGGACACGACGTAGTTGCGTTCTTTAGAACCAAAACAAAAGTTATAACTTTTATAGTTATCTGAATCAAATTTGTCGGGTTAGTGTATACGGAAAAAAAATTAGTTGATTTAATAATGAGATCAACTTTTTGAAAATATTTTCGTAAGTAATACTAGCCTTTTAATATATATATATATATATATATATATATATATATATATAATTTAATTAATTTCCAAATTCAATCCGCTAACAAGTTAAACCAAGTAATGAAACATGCATTTTAGACAAAAATCCAAATACTTCTCAAATAAGAATAAAAAAATCCAATCGCTCTTTGAAGAATATTAGAATTGAGTCTCTTTAAAATTTGTTTGCGTAAGTTAATATCTTTTATCGTAGCTAAAATGAAGTTTAACTCAGTTGAAATGGAGGCAAAAACAGAAAGTGGAATTACTAATATCCCAATTCCTCATCCTAAAGTTAAGATCCCAAGTTCAAAAGGTACCGGGATCTTGTTGTGTTCGGAATTTACTTGGCCGAAATGACCATAAATATGCAAGACAGCCAGCAGAACGATTGGACACTGTTTCATTTGGTAGAAAATTAACATCAAACGAAATAATTTGACCTCTAAATATGTATGCATTTATTAAAAATTAGCCAGAACAGCGCATTGAGATTTTTCCGCTACTTCGGCATTTAAAACAATACAAGGAAACTTGCTAACAGATGATAAAAGAAAAGGGAAATAAGTTTTAGGATCTGTGGCTTCTATCATTATTTGTAAATTTATTCTCCCTTTATACAGCTTCTGTCCTGCAAGATGGCTCTTATTTTGTTGTGCTGGAAAAATAAACACATTTAGCCTAATAATGGTTGTGCTGTGCATTCTTTATGGAAATGAAAACTCTATAGAAAAGATTACAGTGACATTAAGTCACCACACAAAAGGGAGCATTTATCGACAGTACAACTAAAGCAGAGAAAAAAGACAGCTACATTCAAACAGCTAGTAAGCAGAATTGCTAACAGTTAATACAATCCTTAGAAAAGGGATTACAAGGCCAGAAGTTGGCCTGCCTCACAAGATGCTAGCAGTTGATACCTTTCCAGGCATTTTGGCTAGATCGATTAAAAAAGCTCACTCGACACGCATGACCATGCATGTGAAGTAGATGACAAGCAATAAGTAAATAGACTATATTCCTGAAGTCAAATTTATTGGAAGATAAATTTATTTATTTATGCCCTGAGTTTCTTGTACCAGTGTCCACTAACGGAGATATACGCACCCTCATGCACATGTTAGCCTCAATTATGAAGATATAGTTACATAGGTCAGCACCAATGTTACAGGAATCCAGTGATATCATTCAATTTACCTGCTTCTAGTACATCCCGGAATTTATAGGCTCCCTTAAGCAATCTCGTTTGCAAGTCAAATCATCTCCCAGATGCTGTCCTAGGAATATGAACCATAAATAATCAATAATAATGAGGAAAGGCATTAATAATTATCTATCAAATCACACAGCTTTTAACAAAAGACGAGATTGGAACTAAAGATCATGATGTGGACCCATCTTAAGGCATAGAAATTTCCAATAACCTACCCTTACGAGAGAGGCCAATCAGCTGGACATTTAGATGTCATACAAAGAGAAAGATACTATAAAGGATGCATGTCCCAAAGATGGATCCACTATTTTAAGCTAAAAAATAGATATTACACTGTTTGTACCATGGATGAATCATTGTTCAAAAACTATCCTGTAAATCTGATATTTGGGATTGCATGCAAGTGTGTCAGTAATTTATTGTTTAAACATGCCTAGCTCATATAAATATCAGAGAAACTTTACTGCTCGTGTCCGTATTGAACTGTCCTGCGTCAACTAAAAGATTTAATATAAACT
Organism: Pontederia crassipes; assembly: GCA_030549335.1. Lineage (NCBI taxonomy): Eukaryota > Viridiplantae > Streptophyta > Magnoliopsida > Commelinales > Pontederiaceae > Pontederia > Pontederia crassipes. The sequence goes on along the minus strand of CM060189.1, from coordinate 22,492,448 downwards.
GTAACAGAGATTAAAAAAAAAAAGATAAATGCATTTAGCATTTGATCCTGAATTCAATTTCATGAGATTGTGCAAGGAAAGCATTGGCTGACCTTAAGGTTCAATCTATAGCACAGGCACACCAAACAAATTGGAGGTTTGTAAATTCGTTAGGGTAACTAGTCGCTTATCAAAACATAAAATAACGAAGATTTCATTGAAATATCATATTTTCTGTTGGTGGATGCAAAGGAGAAAGAAAATCAGAAAAGGGCTTGACTTCAGTTAACAAAAAGAGAAAATTTATCAAGTTGCATTATATGCATTTTTTTAAGGCAAAAAATAGAGGAAGGCTGTTTTGATCCCTCGACCTCTTGACAACTTACAGAGAGTGAGAACCAATATAGTATGACTTCTCACACATCTGGAATGGCGAAGTCGCTCGTCTCATTGAGGGTTCGCTTGATATATTAGGTGAACATCCAAAATCTAGACAACAACAACAAAGCCTTATCACACTAGGTGGGGTAGACAGTTAACAAATTTCTATTTCTTATGTTGCATTGAGTCAATATATTAACTCGGTGCTTTTTTTGGATACTCCTACGGGGCTCGCGGTGTTCAAAACTACTAGCACCGGACTGATTTGGACTAGAAAAGAAAGAAAAGAATGATATTCCCCGACCAAATCATGTCCTAGGAAATTGCAAAAGATCTGAAACTGTGGAAAGACAAAGAAAGTTCAACAGTCAAAGACTCCACTTAAGAGGAAAAAAGAAGCCACAACCAATATTACCAAATAAAATAGGCATATTTCAAGCAAATGAGTTAGATATTCTTTTTTCATACCTGAATTGAAGATAAATTGGAATTATTTCTTTCCCTGCCTTCTACTCACAGAATGACGTGTCAAAAGTTTTTGGCTAGGGGATACATGGTCATCCTGAACACACGAATCACAAAATAATCATAAGATATGTGTGGTATCTCTTTTTCAATTGCATTGACTTATCTTTTTCCTTTTTTTCTTTTATTTTTTGAAGGGTGATTAAAACTTACCTAGAAAACCAAGTGTATTTTACACAAGAAATTGAATATAGCTTCAAAGATCACATCTAATCCTGCTAACATGACGAAAATTCCATTTTGCATATCGAATAAATAAAGATCGTTGGTTTATTAATCAGTTAACAATAGTTTATCCCATGAAAACACGTCAGCCGTTGCATCATTCCCTGCACATCTTTTACAATCGTTTTGAAACAACTGACAATTTATAATTTGTCACAACTGTATAACATGTGATCCCATTGGTGTTTAGAAAGTTATCATAACTATATAACAAACGACCCCATTAGTGTTTAGCAAGCAAAAGGGTCTCAACCGAAATGTCTCGAGAATTCCTGTGGACTTTTTTTTAGGGAAAGTTCCAGTGGACTTCAAAAAGAAGGCCACAAAAGATCTTTTTAGTGAACTAATGATGACATTTGCAATAAGTTGAAAGGGAATTCAGAGATTTGTTGAGAACCGATAGATGTCTCAATTATTATTATTATTACTTTTTGCAAGCACAAAATAGACTAATTTTTGTCATTAGTCTCTCAACTTTAACTCAATCCCATTTTGATCCCCCAACTTCATTTTGTAACAAAGTAGTCCCCCAACTTATAAGTTTGTAACAAATAGTCCTCTTAACTTGCAATAACAGGTTTTCAGGTCAGTTTGCTGATTTGGATGGTGACATAACAATCTAACTCAAACAAATAATATATTTATTAAAACAATATATAAATATTTATTTAAAATAAATTAAAAAATTTTAGAAACAAAGGAGAGAGAGGGAGAGTCTTTCTCTTTTTTTATTTAAATTTTAAATAAATATTTATATATTATTTTTTATTAGTGCACATAAAAATGTGGATATACTATATTAAATTTTTTATTAACATGCTAACTTGGCATACTTTAAAATAAATAAAATATAGTTTTTTTTAGGGAAAAAAGAATGACCACCATGTGGTTGTCATCCAGGTGTATATATAACTATGAGATGAAAATGATATACAAGTGTGAGCTCTCAAAGTGAGCGCAGCAGCAAAAGGAAAAGTACATCAACTATCCAAAACTCCACTCTCGAAGAAGGAAAGATATGTGATGTCCAATATGCTCTGTGTGACATCACTCCCCACAAAAAATCACCCAGTTATGCTGAAGCCATAAGGCAAATAAAATATAGTTATTAAATACTTTCTCTTTCTTTTAAATTTTTTAAAATAAATAATTATATATTTTTAATTTAAAATAGGAAAAAATAAAGTTGTCCCCTATTTAAAGGAGGGACACTGTGTCTTCTATGTTTCTATTCATTGAATTAGAAATCTATGGATCTTATTTTGTTCATTTCCATTTAAAGACTTTAAATTTGATTGACAAATTCTTGATCTGACGAATAAGAAGAGGGGAGACACTATGTCCCTCCTTTAAAATGTATTTTATTTATTTTAGTACAACTAATAAATAATTTCAACATCATTTTGTCCAGCTCTTGTCTTTTTAATTTTTTATTATATTTTAATAAATAAATTTATATTATTTTTAATAAACATATAATATTTTATTTGAATTCAGCTTATATAAATGCCAACATCCAATAGGTTAAGGGAACTATTTTGTTATAAACTTATAAGCTGAATGTTTGTTTTGTTACAAAATGAAGTTGGGAGACCAAAATGGGATTGAGTTAAAGTTGAGGGACTAATGGTGAAAATTACTCGCAGAAAATAAGCAAGATGATATTTACCTTATACAGAGAAGCTGCAGATTCAGACCGCATTATTTGATTGGGAACATGACCAAGGGATTGGAAGGTGTCCAAGGCATCGAGAGTAAGCTCCCAACCACAATGGGCTTCAAAACTGCTAACATTTGAAGCAACATCACTACTACAACCAGCAGAAGCAACATTTCTGTTTACCCATGGGCAGTAATTATAGTGATGTTTAATAGGGTCAAACTCTCCAGCTTCCCCTACATATTCATTTTCTTCATTTGCGATTCCTGTAAGACAAATTGACATCTTAGTTTTTTATATTATTATATTGTAAAAACTGAAAGGATGAACCACATGAAATCTACAAGCCAACAGCTTAACAAATCAAAACCATGGATGTTGCTAATGCAGCAGCATTGTGCTAGAAAGAAAACATATATGCATTAAACATGGCAGCAGCAGCCCCGTTGAGACAAGCAATGGTCTCACAAATATGATTAAAATGATGCCAAATACCAACTCTGAATGCAGATCTATCACAGTTGCCTATTTGCTTACTGCAGCATCATTGCTACAAAATTATCCAAAACAACGTTACTGTTTATTGCTCAAAACATGTTTCTCAATGCATTACAAGAGTGAAAAATTAATTGACGGAGAATGAAACTATAGATTTTTTTTATTTTTGAGAAAAGTAACTATAGAAGTTAGCACTAACATTTTGACTTGTAAGATGACTGATGCAAATATTAGGAAATTTTAGGTTGTGTGTTTGGATAGGGAACATTCTACATGGAGATGATTTCCTGCCTTTCCTGTGTTTGGCAACCAGGAAAAACGTCAACAAAAAATATTTCAGTCGACTAAGAAATTGTATACAACTTTGGAGAAATTTGTTTTCCTTTTATGAAGAAGGGAAAACATTTCCTATCTCAATCTGTATCCAATATTATATGTAAATAAATAGAATGCATATTCTTCATTAAAATTTATTACAGAACCAAATAACAGAAAAAATGTTTTTCCTGACTGTTCCAGAAAATATTTTCCCCACAACTTATTCTTTATTCAAGACACTAATAGGATATACAAATACATGAAGACATAAGAGTGAATTTGTTGATTATAGTGAACCAACAAACTACAAACGCAGAAAAGAACACTCAAATAGTTACCTATTCCACTGCCAGGTACATAACCTGATACGAAGAAAGCACAATCATCAGTAACAGATGCCTTGCCAATTTGTGTTACCTCTTCCTTTGATGCCTCATATGTTGAGCAAATTACTGCATTGCAAGAAAGCGAAGGTTGGGCACCACTACCATGACCTACATTATGACTAACCTTCTCTCCACTTTCCATTGAATCAGCCTTTGTTGAACCATAAACTTTTGAACCACTATCAGCCCTTCCAACAGAACGAGACATCATTTCTTGACTTTCCCCATGAGGATCAATTCTAACTTCTGGGACAAACTCGTCCATAACCCCTGGCCCAGGTGCTGATTCACCAGTTTGGCCAACATTCTCAGTGACCTCGGCAACTGGTTCCCCATCACCAATGGCACTGTCAGCTCTATGCACAGATACATCAACCCCATGAATTTCAGCCTCGTGACTAGCACCCATGCCAACACTTCCTCCACTAATTCCCAAACTGAACCTATCCCTGGCATAAGCTGTAACAGTTTCTGCATTGACAATCTCTTCTCCATCATTTGTGCTGCTACCTCCCATTTCTCTGGCGACACTTTCCCCAGCAGGTTGCACATAAGCACTTTGTTGTGCTTGGTTACTAAAATTGGAATCTAAGGCATCGTTCATGTCTAGGTTCCTTGGTATACTTGGAGATGGAAAACTAATATCACCACCATCTCCTGGATAATTTTCAACACTTTCCATAGAATCTTCCTGTGGGCTACAGATTGTGTCCATTGCAATCACAGAAGATGCCCTTGCAGAATCTCTCGTCGATGGAAATCCAACTCCTACATCACTTTCTTCCTTAACAGAATCAACTCTGTTGACGTCAATATCTAAGTCAAAACCCAAATTACGGCTAGGACCAGCACCAGAAGAATCTATCCTACGCGATCTACGATCGCTGTCAAAGATATCAAACCAACGGGCCCGCTTGTATGGGCCATCAGAATCCTGAGTACCATCATCAACTTCATCTGCATCGCGATCAATGACAGTTCCTTCTATACTATCAGCATGCTGAATCCGGTCTTGTGGCCTATCAACAGTACTCCCACCTTCCTCCAAGTTGCGCTTCCTAGTGCTTGGACCCCGCGACTCATATGAAGCTGCCCGATCACCAACCTCACTTCCAGTAGGCTGGCCAATAATTAAATACCTCCCCATTCCCCCATTGTCAAAATGCTCAGATGCTGTCGGTATCACAGATTGTGTTGATGGCAATCCTCCAATTGTGAGATTCAAATCTACACCAACATTTGACTGTGTCCTTCCATCTTCATTTGTTGCCGCTTCATCAGCGCCCTCCATTTGTTCCTTATCAGTTACCTCTGTGGCAACACATCCATTGATTCCACTGGCAGCACTCACTCCACGTGTAGTAAGCAACTTTTTACCACCATCAGGTGCATCGATACTGTTGGGCTCTAACTGTGCAGGACGTGGTAATGTCTGGAAATTCCAAATTCTAACAGTAGCTCCGCATAAGCTGCAATCCAATAAAGGGCATCGGATATTGCTCCTTGTTTCTTCAACAGGGGATTTTCCTTTGCCTCTGTCCTTTTTAGAAGTGGAGAACTTGCTCTTACTAGGTCCTTGAAAGTTGGAATTGTTATATTCACCATTAGTAGGGATAATTGAGCATCCATTTTTAGCTGATTCAGCTGAATTTTCTTCACAGTCTTGGACATTTGGAAGCCATCTAGGCTCCCAACCGCAAAGGCTTATAAGCTTCTGTGCCTACACATTCAATAAAGAAAAAAGAAGTTAGTCAAAGAGGAAGTATGTTACCATTGAAATGGGAAATTCCTAAAATCAGCCATAATCGATACATCACATGGTCGTAACTACAAATTGGGTGCTCATGAGAAAGTTTTGTTGCAGGAATGCTGTCTGCTCTAAATAATTCCAAAGAAGAATGTGTCTGAGAAAGAAAAAGATCAATTTCTCTGCTTCTTGTAAGTTTCATAGTTTCAACAGCTGATGAAGCTATCACTGGCAGACAGAGGAATTGCAGAAGACCATCCCAGCGATCTTTGTAACCCCCAATGAGCGCTGATGGCAGAGTTGGCGGAAACTGTGCCAAACTGTCAGCACAGCAATTGCCTTTCCAAGGACAATCAACTTTGTGACCTGCATCAAGCTGCTCTACAAATGCTTCCACGTCGAGATCAACTGGAAGACAAAATGGATTATTGTCATAAACCAGCTGCATATTTTTTAATAGAGAAGCAATTATATATTGAAATCATAGTAACATGTTGGAGACAAGGGTGGAAAGGTCGGGCAATCAGCCCTGTTCAAATTCAATTAAAAAATAATAAATAAATTATCTGAATCACGCCTCATATGAGCTATGATCATCAGAATCACAATCAAGTCATCAAACCACTCAAACAAAAAATTATTGGCAAAGTATTACAAAAAAACTCACCCCTACCCTAAAAGGGTTATTGTACAGGAAACCCTCTCCTAAAATATTATAATGCTTGTCTAGAATCTCAATTCAAGCCACTTAGTTATGAATAATACCAAATTCCCACCCTTAAATGAATACAAGATTGGTTCACCTTCCTAGCCTAAATGCAGACTCGTCCTTGAGTAAATACGTATAGTTGACCTTTTTTGAGTGGCACAAAGTACATCAATAGAAAGACTACATAAATTTGCCATAGGAACCCATGGGTAACATATCTACCATGAATTTTCATGCATTAAACTAACAAACGAGAACATCTAACCAATTTGGTGGAATAAATTTATAATCTTACACAATTCTGAGAATGTTGGTCCAGAAGACTGCACATTAGCAAGAGAAGAGTGCCCCGATTCAGATAACAACATAATTGACGGAATGTGGAAGATATTAATACTCTTTTTTTTCTTTTGAGAAGTAGTAATTAACATATGACAATACCTTCAGCAGGTTTACTTGAAGCTGGCGAAGAAAAAGTCAGATGTGAGCCACAAGACACACACTCAATTATATCTTTGTCAATGTTCATCCAGCCATGACGGGCACAGGATAGAGAACTTGCTCCCTGCAGGTTTTAACATCCTAAAAGTCTTGAATCATGAAGAACAAAACCATAATTGTAAATCGCTTGGAATTTGAGCATAAAAATATGCAATGATAAATTCATTTAAACTATTTAAACACAACAGAAAAGATGTTGCCTATTTGCAACAGTATCGATACAATCTACAACACATACTAATCTAAAAGGGTACATCATCTATTGAAATGATGAATGCAAGTATCCCAAAATCTAGTATCTATGCCAAGCAAAATTCACTGTAGCAAAAAGTGAGAAGATAACACATCAGAAGTTGGCATATGCAGTAGGAAAAATGCACAGTGGCATCTGAATACTATTTTCAAAATGAAAAGGAACACAATGCAATTTCCAGTGATAAGTAATAACATTTTCAACCGTTTCTCATCTTTGGGAAAAGAAAATAAACTTTTGTATCATTGAAAGACATGTTGGCTACCAAAGTATCAATCAATAGTGTAAAAGTAGTCTAGATCTCATGGATAAATACTACATCACAATTCTTTCCCAGTATTCTTTTTCAACTTTATGTCTGCAATCCATACCTAGGAAATGTAAAGAAACCATTGGCAGATAGGTGTTAATCTATCACCTAAAATATAGAACGACATTGCAAATGAAGTTAGACACAAGGAAAGCTCCAAATTGTGGTATGCGTAAGGATTTCATAATCGATGTCATAATTATAAATACTAAAGGTTGAGTAAAAATAACTTTACAGGTGTACTTGATGTGCATGTATGTAGGCACACACACAGAATACGCACACGAAGGACAGAACGCTACTACTAAACATGGATGTGTCAAAGACAAGAAAGTGCGACCGGAAGAAACACAAAATAATAATAACAATACACAAATAGGAAAATTGGACGGCTAACCTTTGGTTTTGCTGACCAATTTGATGGCTTGAATGTGGCTATCCGTTTAAGTAGATCCCCCCTTTCCCATGGTCTGCAAGTGGATTCTGAAGATCCCAAGGTAGATCCACCAGCATTAGTGCTCAAAGAAGCATGGAGTGGTTGGTGAAAAGAAGATGCCTTTGAATCCTGTGCACTTCCAAGCCAATCTATACTGGCTACATTTGTTGGAGCAGCAGGTGATGACGCCCCAGCAGAACTGAGACGTAATACAAAAAGACAGTTTAATTTTGGCCACAAATGAACTCATCTAGTCAATTTAAACACAATCACGGCTTGCTGCAAACAGAGGAATAAACTGCTGTGTTTGTCCAAGAGCTGGAGTCTTGGACATACAGAAGCAATTAACTAGCGACAATCAGAAGAATATAACAGAGGAATAAACTGCTGTATTTGTCCAAGAGCTGGAGTTTTGGACATACAGAAGCAATTAACTAGCGACAATCAGAAGAATACAAATGACACTGTAGAAAATCAGCGGGCCCTCCTCCAAATCATATATGGGGAACAAATCAGTTGTATTATTTTGATGGAAGACAGCATACTTTTACCAAGTGCTTGAAATAATTTATGATACATATGGAATATTTCACATCAATCAAAGGAAAACAACTCAACTTTCATGAGAAAGAAAAAACAACCGAACATACAAACACTGAGCAGAAAAAAAAAACCGCTGACTGAATATACAAGTTACAAAAATCTACTTACCAAGGATACCTCCTTGAAATAGGAATAGAAACAGAAATAGAAAGGTTTGAATGAAGGGTGTAAGTCATGCCGATGGCAACCTAAATCCCTCCAAAGTAGACAAAGGTGCAATCTACTTGCACCAAAGATTCCCACAACATATGTTCAAGTCAAATAACAAGCCATCAACATTATCGACAATGAAGACTAAGATAAAATAAAAATTATTGAAGCAAAAACTTTTTCAGATCATATACCAAAAGAGTGCGCATCAAACTCTGTGCTTCCACTTTGTGACAAATTCAACTCAGCAACATCTCCTCAAATTCAAAAAGTTTGTAATTACCAATCTATTAATAGCTGCCAATCATAGCTAAATTCTACTCATTTTCTTCAAATCAAATCCTAGGGTCTCGGGATCAGAATATGTTAAGTTTCTAGTTATCAGCATAAGTCAAAATGAAGGGTAAAACCAAGATGATTACTCATTCAGCAACAGCATCAAATACGAACCACGTCAGTTTAGCTCAATTTCGGTTCCAAGCAAATCTAGGCATCCGTTCCAAATAGAAACATTGTTCCCACACTCATTTGAACTACAAAACAGCTATCAAAATGGCAACTTGAGACAATTAATGACAGAATAAGCATCGGCCCGCTCTGCTTCCAAATTAGCTCAATCTCAGGGATATTAACCCAAATTTTGGGTCCTTTCTGCTCAGCCGAAACAGCAAAAGCTTCCGAACTCAACTGAATGCGATCCATATGCATAAAAAAAATTAGGGTTTAAGGGCCAAATACCGCCAAAACCGGGACTTTTCGGCACGCACGGCATTCTTTGATATTATTCATCCAATTAAACAAGAGAGGAAGGAGAATTGAACAGAAAACACCTAGAAAAGATTAAAAAAAACATACATAGAGCACGAGAAGGAAAAAAGAGGGGAACAAGACCCAGCGCTCTTGTTCAATACCTGGCGGCAGGAGTTGCAGGAGGAGAAGAAGACCTCCCGATGGTCATTGCCTCCGCCGTCCCCGAGCTTATCACCTCCTCCCTCATCTCTCCTCCTCCCTCTTCTCGCTTCGCTCTCGCAATTGGGGGAAGACGAAGAACTCCTCGGGGCGCTCGTCGCAGGCTCCCCTTTTTATATGAAAGCAACGGAAGCCTTGAGATGCTCGCGCTCGCTAAAGTGCGCCGGGGGACTGCCCACGCCGTGGATTCCCGTCCCCGAGTCTGCCGTCGGATCGAATCAGTTCCTCAAATCTCCGCCGTTTATATTATTCGCATATCCGGACCGACTCAATAAAGACCGGATCTGCAAATGGTTCGGAGTACATCACAGAAGATCCAATAACCCGTAGATTCACCTGAGCCCATATTAGTTGGGCTTTGAGTTGTAATGGCTGGCGGCTTAATAAATGTGACCTGTGCTTACTGATTAGCCTTATGTATTATTTTAATACTTTAAATAAAAATTACTAAGATAAAATATGAAGAGAAAAATGGGTTATCATGCATCATATCATTATTTTAATTTTGTTAGGATATACTAAGTAGATTAGTATAGAGTTATTTTCATAAATCTCTCTTAAACTATCATAATTTTTCACATTTAATCTCAAATTATGAACTTATTTTTTTATATTCCTAAACTATCACGATTTTTTTACTTTAATCCTTCAGTATAGTTTTGCTACATTTTTCGTTACATTTATTTTTTCTCATTTATGAAAAAACTAAATTACTCTTCTCTCTAGAAAAAATATGAAATAACAAATCATTGGAAGGATTCAAATGGTAAAAAAAATTATTATTTATGAAAAGACTAAATTAGCCTCCCCTAGTTTTTTTATATTTATTGTTTGATGTGTTATGGAGGGATGGATAATTTAATATTTCATAAATGAAAAAAGTCAAAATAACAAAAAAATGTAAATGGAATGACTAAAGTAGAAAATTTATGATAGTTCAGGGATTAAAAAAATAAGTTCATGGTTTGGGGTTAAAGTGGTTGAAAGGATTAAAAAATCGTTGAAATGATTAAAGTGGTAAAAAAATTATTATTTATGAAAAGATTAAATTAGCCTCTCTCAATTTTTTTATATTTATTATTTCATGTGTTATGAAGGGATGGGTAATTTAGTATTTCATAAATGAAAAAAAGTTAAAAGTAAGGAAAACGTAATAAAAGTAGACAGAAGGATTAAAGTAAAAAATTCATGATAGTTTAAGAATTAAAAAATAAGTTCATAGTTTAAAATTAAATATGAAAAATTGTGATATTTTAAGTGAGATTTATGAAAATAACTCGTTAGTATAATAGGTGGAATTTATGAAATACCATGGAACGGTGTACAGTAAGTTTTATTTTGTTTTTTTCCTGTATCAGATTCAATTGGTAGAATAAGATGTGGTGCATTGTATAACAAGAAAATTCTTTTTTTAAAAAGCAATAAAAGCGACGTGATAGAACCCATTAGAAACAAAGTTTCGGCCCAATGCGACGCATGACGTGTGATTCCATGTTTGAGATTCCTGCAAAAAGTAGAAAAGTTAAATTCCGTTGATTTGGCTGGCCATAGTGTTTTTTTTTCTTTTTTTTTATTTGACGTGACATTTTCATCTCTTTTCGTTTTTTCTGATTGCTTAAGAAATTATTTACTAATTTCCTGCTACTATCATATAATATTCATCTCTATTTGGTGATAAATAAATCATCTGCGTCTCTTTTGATCTTTCACGGAAGCTCCAATTAAGGACATACTTATTTATTATTATATAAAAATATGTTTATGAGATTTAGGAATTAGGATAATATATTAATACAAAAATAATTGTGTCTATATTAATAAACAAAGTGATAAATATGTCTGAAAATATATGTGAAAACATGCATGTAAGTTTCTGCGAGAAGCAAGATCTCAACTCCTTGAGTTATGCCACGATCGTTATTCTTATGGAATTAATATTTAGATGAACCGTCTAAATTAGAACTAATTCTACTCCTAGTTTCAACGTCCAAACAATATCATGTTTTATTTTTAAATATATTGCCTTTCACTCTAAAAATCAGAATTTTTTAAAACTTGCCTATTGGATAGAATAGTTCTTTGAATAAGTTCACTAAATGGGAAGAATCAAAATATTAATGAGATAAATATTTTTTTTAGGATGTGTGGCTTGAGATAAATTAAAAATTAAAAGCGGCTCTTTATGAATACATAATAGTATTTTTTATTTAAACTTTTTCTCATATGAAATAGTCTAGTCAATATATAATCATAATTTTTCCCCGAGACAATTAGCGTGAATAATTGTATTATATTATATTACTTAATGACTAACCAAAAAAACTATTGTTTAAAAGCATTATTATTTTTTATTAGATAATAATGTTTTTAGAAAAATATTAACGTGATATTCTAAAATATTCTCGAAATGAAATAACAATAATTAAACATAATTTTCATATTAATTAGAAACTTAATGCAAGCAACATGTGTAGTAATTATGTTTATCATATTATAATATAATTTTACTAATTAAGATTTATGATTATTTTTAGAAAAATTATACATTATATAATTTTTATTATATTAGAATCTTATTATGATATTACTTACGTACTTAAATTATAATACTAATACATGTCAAAGAAAGTTTTAGCCAAAATCAATATTAGAATATTGTTTCACAGTTTTTTAATGACATCTAGATTTTTTAATTGAATTCAATATATATATATATATATATATATATGTGTGTGGCGCTAATATTAGTAAGTATCGTTAACCTGGGACGTGGGCGAACAAAAACCCCCTAGCTGCTTCCTTCCACTCTCCCACTCTTCCCCCTTCTTTCTCTTCACTCAGTAGTTGTTCTCCTCCGATCGGTGATGGCCTGATCTCCTCTCAACCTCGCTGGCCGCTCTGCGGCCTTGTACTGAATAGTGCTCCTCTCTCTCACCCTTCTCCTTGGTCCTCATGGAGGCCTCGATTGAGGTGCGCCTTGAGTCGTTTCCACCCCTGTCCTCTGGTTCTAACCCTCCGTCGGCCCCCTCCCGCTCAGGCATCCTGCCACTTCCCTCATCTTCCCAACAGTTGTTTAAGTCCTGGTTATCGGTTGCCAGGGGCTCACGGCCTTCTCTGCCATATCGGATGTCTCCTCGGCAACTCCGTGAGCTCTAGGCGGCCACCTCTTCCGAAGTTATTATCCCGGCCTCTGACGTCTCCCATCACTCCGACTATCTTAAGCTCTGCCTTATTGGCCATTTTGTTGGAAGTTTAGTCGTGCTTTGGGATGCAGTCCGCCCTCTTTGGGGCTTGGCAAATCCATGCGTTATCTCCCCTATGGGCAACTCATTTTTCTTATTTGCGTTTGATTCTGCTGCTGATCGCTTGCAGGTCCTCACCAATGGGCCGTGGAAGTTTGATGGCCATCTTCTACGGGTCTCTTCGATCTCACCCTTCCTCCGCCTCGACTCAGCATCATCCCTTGACACCCCTCTATGGCTGTAGTTCTCGGGTCTTCCTCTGGAGCTCTGGAACCTGACCTCCCTCAAGCGGATTGCGGCCGCTTTCGGCAACCTTCTTTGTATTGATGAACAAGCCTTGTTCTCGGTGGACTCTCCCTGCGCTCGTGCCTATGTCGAGGTTAGTCTCTCCTCTCCCCTTCGTCAGGCTACCTGGATTTCTTTACCAAATGGTGACAGATTTCTCCAACAGGCCTCGTATGAGTATCTCCCTACCTTCTGCTATCGTTGTGGTATCATTGGTCATCGCCTAGAGGCTTGTACGAGTGTGCCGGCGGAAGGTCCTTCGACGGCGGCGCTGCTGTTCAGATCGTGGCTGCGGGTGGCGGAACCTTTCCGCCGAGCACCTCAGCGTCCACAGTATGTTGATACGCCTTGCCCTTCCCTGGACCTCTACCTCCCAGATGGTCTCCTTGCCTCGTCGGGTGCTCGCCGTAGGGCTGGTAGCGCCCGGGGTACGGAACCCCCAAGGTCCGATGGTGCTCGCCTAACGGCTCGGAGCGTCATTACGACCATTACGTCCGCTACGGAGGGTCTGTCGCTTGCCCCTGTTGCCACGTCGGTAATCCAGGACGTACCACTCCTTCAGTCTGCGCACTGCTCTGCCACGTCAGTGATCCTGGGCGAGGGCATCCATCAGCCCTCGCTGGATTGCTTGGACGGTCAGGATGCGACGATCGTTGCTACAGATAGGGCAGTGCGACGGCTCTGATTCTGCACTTTCTCTGATGCCTCATCTTGCCGCTACACGTGTCCCACTATCTGTCGTGCAGAACCCTCACCTGCTGCCTTGCGACGGACGAGATTCGACCCTCTCCTCGTCTTCTCATCCTGCCCCTACACGTGTCCCATTAGCTAGTGAACAGTCCCTCCATCTCAATCTTGCTCTATCTCCCCAACCGACTTCACTTCTTACCATCTCTCCCTCCTCCCTCTTGGCCTTGGCCCCGCCCTCCTCGGTCGGCGTCTCCTCCTCTACTGTCCAGATGCACACTGCCATTTGTGGACCATCCTGACCTGCTTGCGCGCGTGTCGGCTGGCCTCTGCGCCCCCACCCCTCCCCTCACCCATACGGACGATGACTCCTCCCAAGATGAGATTGATGACCCTGATCTGCCCCCCCAGATCCGAGCGAAAGAAGTCCCGCGTCCAAAAGCCTACCCCTCCTACCCCTTCCCTCTCCCTTCGGCCTAGGCCGCCACCGATCCCGGCCAAGAGCAAAGGTAAGAAGAAACTTTCCACTACTCTCGATAACTCACGTCCTTCTATTTTGCAACTGCAGGTCCCTGGATCCGGGTCCGAGCTTTATCCATCCCCCCATGAAGATCCTTGCATGGAATTGCCGCAGGCGTGTTCCAGGCGAAAGTTAGAGATAGGCTTAGGAATCTTATTAACTTGTACTCCCTTGATTTTGTAATTCTTCTCGAAAGCCATGTTGGGTATGTAAATGCTAAACAAGTTTTCCGCCACCTCGGACCATCGTGATCCGGCACCTACTGTGAGGGCTTCGGCTCCTCTAAAGGTATTGTCCTTGTCTGGCATGGGCAGGACACTCAAGTTACCTCTCTCCTCACTTTTGATCATCTTCTGCATGCTGTAGTTTCTCACAATAGTTTTCATTTTCTTTTATCTTGCGTTTATGCTAGTACTTTGCCTGCTGATAGATGTCTGTTATGAAATAATCTTAATCTTATTAATTCACATGATTTCCCATGGGCTTTAATTGGCGATTTAATTGCATTTTATCTCCTGAGGACAAAAGGGGGGTAACCAATTTAGAACATCTAGATCTTCTACTCTTTTGCAGAACCTCATTGATTCACATGGCTTTATTGATATCAAACCCTTGGGTATTCCCTTACTTGGTGCAATAACCGTTTTGGTCAAGCTCGCATTTTTTGTAGATTAGATAGAATGTTCGTCAACCACTTTTGGTTTGACTCTTTTCCGAGTCTTGATCTCTCGACCCTCCCGCGCTGTGCGTCGAACCACGCCCCGATCCTATTTCAATCTGATTTTCAACTTCCCTGTCCGTGATCTTTTAAATACGAACATTTTTTGTTTCTCCACCCTCAGACTAAGGATATTGTCAGTCGTCACTAGTCTTCCTCCTCGGACTCCACTCCCATTCAGGACACCCTTAAGCTTATCCGTAAGGACACTCTCCGATGGAACCGTGAGATTCTTGGGCGACTGGAGGTGCGCGCCCAGGAGGCCCTGGATTGCATCTCGTTGCTCGAGGGTCTCGATATCTCTAGGGGTCTGTCTAGCCCTGAATTAGCTACTCTTAGGTCCACCTATCACCTACATGCTGCACTAAGGAAAATCAATGTCAAATGGTGGAGTAAAGTAAAGGCTGGTTGGCTCCATCATGGGGATCGTAACACCAAATTCTTTCATCTTCAAACCATCATCCATAAAAAATAAAACCTCATTCGCCAAATCCACCTCGACTCTGGTGAGGTTCTCACCCAGCCCCATCTTATCGAAAAACATTTTGTTGAGCATTATGTCAATCTCTGGAGTCCCCCGTTGTCTCTCTCCAGTCCGCATACTTCTTGGCCTATTTTACCCACCTGTGATTCGAGCTATTTTCCCTCTCTTACAAGCCCTGTCACTCCTGAGGAGGTCCGTCGGGTTATTTGGAGCATGCCCTCGGGCCGCGCGCCCGGTCCAGATAGTTTTACTCTCGACTTCTACCGTAATTACTCGGACATTGTAGGTGTTCGCGTTACCCACGCCATCCAGCAAGCTTTCGATACATGCCAACTTCCTATAGATTGGTGTAAAAACCTCCCTTTTCTTTATTCCCAAAAAGGAATCCCCCTCTACGGTTAAAGACTATTGACCCATCTCTCTTTGCCATACTCTTTATCGTGTTTTTGCCAAAATCCTTGCCAATCGGCTCAAGCCTTCCCTTGTTAGGCTGATTAGTATTTCTCAGTCTGCCTTCATTGCTGGCAAGAATATCCAGGACAATATCTTGCTGGCCCAGGAACTCTCTCACTCCATATTTGTTGGCTGAGTTAAGCACCTGCTAATTACAATCGATATGGAAAAAGCTTTTGATCAAGTTTCTTGGGACATGGTTATCCATATTTTGATCCTCATGAATTTTCCACGTCAGTTCACTGACTTGATTAGCCTCTGTATCAAATACCCCTCGTTCTCATGTGTCATCAACAAAAAATCATCACCCTACTTTCAGGCTTACCGGGGTATCCGTTAGGGTGATCCTCTTTCACCCTATCTCTTTATCATTGTGTCACAGATTTTCACTTCGCTTATCGATATGCAAGTTGAGGCCAACCGTATTACCACTTTCCAGTTCAAAACCTTCTCGCTCAGCCACCTCATGTTTGTTTATGACTTATTGGTGTGTATCCGGGCCACCTTGTCCAATGCCAGAAATCTTTGTGTTGTACTCACCTCGTACGAATCTCTCACAGGACAACGCATCAATCTTCTCAAATCTGCTGTCTATTTCCCTGCCCGCCTCAACCCTCGTCAGCGCCATGCGCTTATCCATTGCCTGGGTATCTTGCAAGGATCTTTCCCCTTCATCTACTTGGGCGTACCTATTTCCGCTAACTATATCTCCTCCAAGGAACAAGGCTTTCTTGTTAAGCGCTTCTCCTCCAGACTTTCGAGCTGGTGGCGTATGCTTTTGAGTCAGGCTGGACGCACTACCATTATCAACTCTTGTATTTCCTCCCTCCTCACATACTTTCTAGGGACTACCTATCTGTCCTTAGGCACTCTACATTCGCTGGAACGACTTACTAGAGCTTTCCTCTAGGACTTCGGCAATTCTCGACAGGGTCTCCACCTCATTGGGTGGTCTACCGTTCAGCTCCCCTGCAACTTAGGTGGTCTCGGTATTAGAAATGTCCAACTTGTGCGACTCTCTTTACTGGCTTATAGGGTCATGTGCATTCTTAATAATTCACATTCGCCTTGGGCAAGGCTTACTCATGCCAAGTATGATTGCTTACACCCCTGGGATTCCCTGCCCACTAAGGGCATTGCTTGGAGTTGGCGTCTCATCCTTGACTCCCTCCAACACCTACGTCTGGGACTCATGAAGTCTAATAGCTGTGGACACAATACATCGGTTCTCTTTGACCCTTGGATTTCGTTCATCCCGTTATGTAGAATGTCTACTTACATTAACATGGACTTAGATATCAGTACCTGGAAAGTATCTGACCTCGTGCTCAACTCCGCTTGGAATACCCCCCTATTGTCCCAATTTTTTTGTAGTTCTATCTATGCGGCTATTTCTGGTATTTATATTGCTCGTTCTGCTTGTGATGATGCGTGAATTTGGACGACTGATGAGCATGGGCTCCCCAATGCTAGCTCCGTTTATAAATTCATGTACCACCAGGCTTTGCCAGCGTCTTCGGCTGGAGGGCAGTCTTGGTCTGTGATTTGGGATATCTCCGTTCCCCCTAAAATCCAATTCTTCCTTTGGAAACTCTTCCATTTGCGCCTCCCTACTCTAGTTTATATCCTCAACTTCCATCCTTCAATCAACTCCTCGTGCCCCATTTGTGGACTGGCCACTGAGTCAATCTCGTTCCTCTTTTTCACTTGCCCCTTCGCCCTGCAGCTTTGGGATATTTTTCAATTTGAGCTACACTACTCCTTTTCCCTCACCTCTTCATGGGACTCTGGTTCCTGGATCCATGAAGGCGCCAATCTGGATCTTCCTTATAAGCGGCGCCTTTTATCTATCTTTGCTTATTGCCTTTGGTCCATTTGGAATCTTCGAAACGATATCCATTTCAGATCCAAGTATGCAACCACCAAGGTGACCTAAGAGAAGGCTTTGACTGGAATTCATGAGTTCTCCTCCTATGCAACCCACGCCCCTGAGACACTTCACCCCCAAGTCCTGCCAGGACTCAGTGGGAGCCCCCTTTCTTCGAATTGAGTCACTCTCAATTCGGATGGCTCGTACCTACGAGCCGATGGTTCTGGGGGATACGGCTTTCTGCTCCGATTTCATTCTGGTTCTTTTATTTTTGTAGGAGCTGGTGTTGTCAACGCTTGGTCTGCTCTTCACTATGAAGCCTGGACGCTCTTGCAAGGAATCCTCGCGTGCGCAGCTCATAACATTTCTCACATCAATATTCGCACGGACTCAGAGGTTCTGGTTCACCTCCTCACCAAAGTCCGTCCTTGCCCGTGGCGTCTTCGGAATCTTCTCCAGGACATTCTAGATAACCTTAACAGGATTGCACCCACTTCAATTGTATTCTGTCCTGGAGTTAGCAATGCTGCCGTTGACCACTTAGCTATTTTTTGCCGTCAAAATTGCGAGTATTTTTGGATGGAAGGTCCTCCTCCAGGCCTCCATCAATTTTTGTACAATGACTCTAGTAGTCATAATTCGCATTAATGGAATCTCTTATTTTCTTAAAAAAAGTATCATTAACCTGCATTAAATTTTATGGGTAAGGGTGCCTTCACATTATTCATTAAATTATTTCATTGAATTATGTAAATACATGCATAAATAATTAAGCAATTGTAATTTTCTTATTTAATGTTGTATTTTCTACTTTATATATAATAAACTTATCTTTCACATTTTGTTCAAACAACTATCGCGATGTGAGAGAGAGACACCATCATAAGAAAACAAGCTCTTTCCTCTCCTCCGCCCATTCATCCGCGATGATAAAAGTAAGGAATTTGCACACAGTTAGATATGCCTTGCTTGCTAAAAAAGTTCTGGCTCTCTTAAATAATCATTCCACACCTTGGGTTCATCTCGCTAAGGTCAAATATGCTGATCATCATCCCTGGTCTTCCATTGCTCCACCTGGGCATCCTTCCTGGTGCAGGAAATTAATACTTAAAACTCAACTGGAAATCAAATTTGGCCTCAAGAAATACATTGGTAACAGTTCATCCACTAATGTTACTAAGGACCCCTGGATCTTTTGTACGCCTTTGATACTCATGCCAACTTACGTTAATATAGATATAGATTTTGATGCAATGTTAGTTAAGAATCTCATTTCCGATAATATGCAGTGGAATATTCCTCTCTTACACTTATGCTTCGGTCCGATCCTTGCAAACCTTATTGCTTCTATCTTTCTCTCTCACCCTGCCGATGATGATAGGTGGTTTTGGATCCATGATTCCTTTGGCAGACCGTCTGTCAAATCTGTTTATCGCTCCTTGCGCCGTCAGCATACTCCGCCGGATAAGTCTGGATGGCCCTCTTGGAACCATACTTGGAAGCTCATGCTACCACAAAAAAATAAGCTTTTTATGTGAAAATTTTTGTAGAGCGGAATGACGTCGTATGATCTATGTAGCCGACCCCACCTAGTGGGATAAGGCTTTGTTGTTGTTATTGTTGTTGTCTGTGAAAAATTTTGCATCGTCGTCTTCCTACTTTGGCCTGGCTCTCTCAATTTACGCCCAACTTCCACCCCATTTGTCCTATGTGTGGTCTTCACCCTGAAACTATTGACCATCTGTTTTATGAATGTTTTGATACTTATGCCTTCTGGGCTCTTGCTCAGTCCAAGCTCACTTATACCTTTAAATTTTTTTCTTCTTGGAAGCATGGAGACTGGATTCTTGAAGGCTCTGACTTTGTCCCTCACTCTGAATCCTTCCTTCTATCCTTGATCGCCTTCTCTCATTGGGCCATTTGGAAATGACGTTGCGACCTTCAGTTTGGTTCCAAACGGGCAACCACTGCATCTCTATGGGTGAGAGTGCTGGCCTGGTATTCGGAGCATGTTGATTACCACTATTTTGAGGCTCATCCTTCCCCTTCCCTTCTTCAACCCCAAGACAATCCCTCTGTCCATTGGGAGACCCCGCCCGATTCCTGGATCAAGATCAACTCCGATGGCTTCTTCTGTCATCGGACATTGGCCAGCGGCGCGGGATTTATCTTACGAAATGCTAACTCTAACTTCATATGTGCAGTTTCTATCAAGTGTAATGCCACTTCTGCTCTCCTGGCAGAGGCGCTGGGTGCTTTGTGGGGGCTGCGGGCTTGCAAGCGGCTGGACCTGCTGAATATTGTGCTGGAATCTGACTCTTCCGCCTTAGTTGACATCATCAACCGCAAGTAGAATGTACCCTGGAAGCTCTAGAATCTGATGCAGGAAATACATGGTCTTTTGGACTTTTTGTAAACTTTAAATGCTATCATTGCCCTAGACATATTAATCTTGCCGTTGATTATCTTGCTAAGCCTAACAAAACGATTTCAGCAGATACTTTTTGGGAGGATAATCTTCCGTTGGACCACTAACAACTTTTGTACCAGGACAATATTGATCATCATATATAAGATATGCATTTCGTTAAAAAAATAAAAGTAAAGCACAACTAGTCAAACATATTATTATATAATAAAATAATTTAACCCGCAACGCATTGAATTGCACCATGCCTGCACAAACGTAATCTAATCTACCTCCCTCCCTCTTTCTCTCTCCTCTCCAGCGCTCGAGCTCTGCTGCATGTGCTGGTTGCTTTCCCTCCTTCCGACGCCACAGCTGACAACACCACCTCCCCCACTTGGCGTTGTGCCATTATTCAAACACCTGAGAACTCCATGATGCGCCCCTCCATATATTTTCTTATTTCCTTGACACTTTGGCCTCGTTTCATCCGGCATCCACCCGGGCATCCTGCATCCCACGCTGCACGCGCCGGCATCCCTCGGTCCGCCCGCTCGCCCGAGCGGCCGGTCGCCCAGCGACAACCGGACGCCGTGGGTTGGAATCGGGGCGCAGCGCGCGCGCGCGGGCCGGAGGCCGATGCGAGAGGACACGTCCATTTGCTCTTTTCTTCTCTCTCTCTCTCTCTCTCTCTCTCTCTTACACACACCCTTTTGGCTCTTCTTCCTTCGCCTTCTCTCCATGTTAGATGTGCAGACGAGAGATTCCTTAACGACTACTGCGTGCTTTGTTTCGTGCTCAGCACATTGTACGAGGATAACGCGTGACTTTTCCAGCAGCCGGTGACCTCGGCCAAGAGCGAATTTGAAAATATTATATATATATATATATATATATATATATATATATTGTTTATATCGTGTATCCTCGGTTGCATGCATGTTTGATTCGAGATTCCTGACACCTCGTTGTGCAACGTTGTTTAAACGGGGAGTTATATTATAATTATGATCTCCTGTGAGGGCACCGAACAGATTTGAGGTATGCATACATGTGTCATTGTATAAGATTATGGTTTTAATTAAGTAGATGTCCAGCGTATGGGTCATGATCTTGTTGTATGTAATGCAGCTGCTCACCAGGTGCATACGAAGTAGTACATCTGCAGCAGATATGTACACACATACGAGGACGAGGAAGGTGACGAATGCAGCTTGCAATCATGGCCCTGCTCTGAGCTCAGCACCATTTGCTATTGGCCTGAGAAATAAGTGATGAGAAAGGGAGTGGGGAGAGGGATGGCCACTTGCATGTATAACGAGAAAGGAGGTCGCATGCAAGAAGAAATTTATCAAACCCACCATGAACTTTTAGATTTTGCAATACCCTAATTTGCTAGTGACAGCATATGACATATAGAAAAAAGGATGCCAACTCGCCCTCGTTAATTTACTAGCAAAAAGAAAAAAAGAGAAGGAAGAAAGATGCCAACTGTCACGGACTCTCCATGATTAAAGAAGACAGAGATGCATATATCAGACAGATAGGAAGCTACAGGAGCTCATGTCTCCTCTGTTCTCACATGTCCACAAATAGTGCCATCCTATTGCATGCTCATAAAACTACATGAACATGCTTAACTAACAGTAGTTTAATCAGTTGATAATTTAATATCATATCATGGACTCTATATGTGTTTGTGCCGTTTAAGGAAGCTGTTGAACAATTTAGTTGTTGTGCAAAGTATTTTTCTAATCAAAATGAATAATTTTAACCTGATGATCCTTTTCATAGGTAAAGACACCTCATACTCTGATCTTGTGCTTTATCAATTAACAATATGTATCATAAAATAAAAGATGATTAGGAAGGAATAAAAGACTTTGCTGGCTACATATGGCCTGTTGCAAAGAAAACAAAGCTGACAGAACGGCAAATTTGGCTGCAACATGTTGTCCTGCAAAATGACATGTTTCCTAGATCATTGCGAGGACTTGAATATTGTTGTCCACAAGTGCAGTTCTGAAAGTTAATTAATCTCCTACTACCACAGCACGCGGGCCATTCTGTGTAAACCTTATTTAGCTTCTCAAATGTACAGAAACAATAAATATAGAAACCATGGTTGCACTAGTTAATTCTTCTGAAATTCGAACTTGAATAAAGACATGCGAGATCATGATAAGAAGAGAAGCTGACAGCTCACAGAGCATTTTTTTTCTGTTCGCTTGCATTTATTTTCGCCTCGGAGTTACTGTTTTCTATACATGTTGTGTCCAAGTTGGATATATGCATGCTGTTGTCTCGCTTGTGCTGCAGGTATCACATTCCATTATCATGTTGAAACTCTTGTTAATTGGACCGTCTGGCTGATTAATTAGTGCTACATCGTAAGGAGGGCAGAAACAATCAAAGTTTTGTCAGAAAAAAAAAAGAACTTGGATGGTTTTTTTGCCCCTTCGACTGATCAGACGCATGTAGCTCTGACTTCACCTCCAATGCATATTGCATGAGGTTAGTAGCCAGGTGGATGAGTATTTTCATCATGAATGCTTCCTCCTTGTTTAAGTTTGTCGGAAAGATCTAAAAAAAAAGGTGCCATGCATGAAGAGAACAGCACACCCACAGTTAAACCTTTAATGAAAAGTTTAATTGAGTTAATGAAGGTGTCGAACAGAGTGTAATCTTGAATTAAATTACGAGTACATTTTGTTAACAAGATTATGGGTACTAATTAATAATGTTGATAATGCTTTCAACGTGAACCTACTTTGTAATTTTAGAATATTTTCTATGTTAGGTAGGCGCTTAAACAATAGGAGCGGCTTCATCGTCCCCTATGACAATGAATATGAAGGGAGATATAGGGGGATCTACCCTAAATCCTCCCTTGAGGGGTTCGGGGTGGACCCTAAAAAAGTTAAATAATTTTAGAATTTATGCTTTATATTTAGTATTAAAGTTCTCAATATAAATTAAGTTATTTTATATCCTTGTAATCATCAATATTTCATGAAAGTTGCCGAGAATGTAGCCCAATTTTAAGTGAACATCGTAAATCTCTACATTCTTATGTGTTTGTGCAATTTCTCTCCCTCCTTTCGTAACAAACAAATTTGTGATTAGCATTTTGATTGAAAATAATGTTCCGGATTACTTAGCAAAAACTCACCCAAATGAAAAAAAATGTAAAATATTCGGCATCTTTCGTGTGATTTTTATAATTATGTGATTTTATCTTTCTTTTGCTTTTTTCCTTCCCAACACATGATATATCTAAGCATTTTATCTTAGATATTAAAATTTTCATTCACGTTAAAGTTTTAGTTTCTATGTTTTTATTTATGTTTTTAAATTGAAAATTAGGACATTGTGAATTTCTACGATAAATGTAACGATTCCAAATTTAGATCGCCTGGTGATCAAATCTTCTTTTGCTCTGTTAACATTTTTTTACTCATCTTTGAATTTTCATTTGCCAATGTGGTCAAGAAAGATGCCGCATCTATGATTACTCTTCATTCGTCCAAAGGTCGGATGCGACCCACCGTTCAATAAGTCGTCGATCTTTGTGGACAGAAAGAGTGTCGACCGAGATTTTTGGACGTTCAAAACTCTAACCGATTGTATGTTATGTTCAAGTTGTAAACACATGATTTAGTTCATTTATCATTCGACCAATGCAAGTGAATGGTCGATCGTCGAAAGTATGTTTTGGTCTCGACATATCATATTGGACATCTTATCAACTCATCGGTATGATAGCCATTATCTTCTATCGAGAATAAATGGGCATTCAATGGGAGCGATCATCCATTCTGCTCGAGCTGCGGTCGTTGTAGTGTCCTTAGGTTTCCAAGTAGTTTTCACACAACAAATATTTCTAAGCATACAAAAAACTTATCCCTAGCATTTAACAAAGTTTAGAGGTCATATAAAAACATTATCGTCTTCATTTTTTACATAAAATGTCATAAGGGCGATAATATCAAACGCATACCTTTCATATCACTTATAAATCATGATGATCAAAATAATATCATAACTGGAATCATAGTAATCTAAACTAGAGATCAAGTTATGCAGAAAACTTGTGAAGTAATCATCATCTAAAGATTGAAATTGAGGCATCCTTTAACTAACAATTTCAGCATGCAAATAATTCATTTCCTAATCCATCAAGGCAATATAAAAACATTGATATGATGATATAAATCAAAAGCAATAACCTACCCATATCTAACATGACATTAAGCACATTTTATTACTTAAAACATGCATAACTATCAGTAATTTTACTCTATGACCTAGATTTCGAATATCATACCTTATAGTCGCATTTTCCAATTCTTCCTTCGATGGGTCAAGCTCTAACTCTTCCTCCTCCTTGCTCCTTTCTTCCTCACAAGCCCAACACTTGCTTGACCTCCTCCAAAGTCCTCCGACCGATACAACGATGGAGTAAAACACATAACAAAATGAAAGAAGAGGGTGAGAGGATGAAGAGAAAAGAGAGAAAGAGATGCTAATAAATTTTTAAAATCATAACTCTTGAGGAGTTTAATTTCGTCTGAACCCAAAGGACGTGAATGAAGGGGTATGTGAATTCTAAGGTGTTATTATGACATAAATTGAGACAAAAATCGAAATAGATTGTCTTCATTTTTTTTGTCAGTTATGCTTTTGGACATTCACTATGTGGAGTGATAACTAGTGGCACCGCGTTCGTTATACCTATCGCTACGATTTCAGACGTTTGTTCTATCAAACGATCGACTGGTGATCGATGACAACGAATTTTAAAATTTGTACGAAAATTATGATGTGGTACAATAAATATCTAAATAATATACATATTAACTATTTAAACTTTAAAGATGTTGGTGTGAGATGGAATGAAAGACCAATATAAGACTGGATACAAAATGTGAACTTTATTCACCGTCTAATTGTTGTTATTAAAGATACTGATTAATGACTAAAATAGTAAGAAATGATTTAAAGCGGTAGAATAAAAATCTAATTACCATTTCATGAATTCTTTTCCTTCAAGATGAATAACACTTTGAACCAAAAAAAATAGTTTATACATGCAAGATTTAAACGTGAATTAGTTATTTATCACAAAAAAGAGATTTGAACGGCAATTGAATAAAATGTGCAAGTTATTAATTATCAATCAGACACTCATGGCGCCATTAACAATTGTGTAGTTGTAAACTCGTGACAACTGCTAGGTACATGTGGATCAATTGAAGGGCAGGTGCCACATTAATGGCGACCTTGAGGCAGCAAGTGCGCGTAACTCGGCCCCCACCCACTTCCAGGTTCCAAACATGCATGATGCACGTATATTTTGATTATATTAGTCTTTTTTTTTGGATGGAGATCTATTATTAAATTATTAACATTCGACTAATTGAATATTAGGATAAAAATGATATGATCAAAATAATAATTTTAAAAATCAAATATGAGAGTATTAATATCCAACAAATACAAAACACAACTTTACTATTTAATTCTTCTTCTTCTTCTTCCCTACTGTCATTTCTGCATTCTCATATTAGTTTAATATCATTTTGAATCGTACGCATAACTCAGTATAATTCTTTGAGTATGCAAAAGGAAAAAAAATTCAAATTTGAAATATGCGCAAGAGATACAAAATATTTATATACTCGATTTTATATCCATTGATAAAATTAGTAGTCTTCTCCGGGTGTTTGGAAAGAGTATTATTATTCGTAGAACAAGAATATATTATTCAAAACTAGATTTATTATTCTCTGTTTTATTCAAGAGTAAGAAAAATTATTATGTTTGGGTGAGAATAAACTAACAGTAATAAATTAGATAGAATAATTAAACTTCACTCTTTTAATATTCCCATGTATAATCATTTTTTGACTGGATAATTAATCCAGCTCAGTTTTTTACTTGTTGATAGAATAAATTATTTTATTCACTACTTATTCTACTTCCAAACACCCCCTCCCCTCACGTATTCTATTTGCATATGCATCAGATCGAAATTTGTTGATGCGTTCTTGAATTATGTATTATGTACTCATAATTATTAAAAAAATGAGAAAAATAAAAAATAATGATCCGTGATGGAAGCGGATAATTTGGACTCGTAGGCTCAAGCCCGTAATCCGTCACTGATTCTCGTGGAAGGTGCGATAATAAAAACTTTTATATATATTAGAGTTAGAGTTTTATCACAATTTACTTTTTTTTGTTCATAGTGAATTTTTTTTATGACGATCTTCTTTATCCATTGATGTTTTCCTTTTGTTCATAATAATCAAAATAATTTTTAGCACATTAAATCTTTATATTCATCTTATCTTTTATTTCTCTATTTGGTTATTTTGATTATTCATTGATGTACATTATTCCCAACAAAAATCGTAGACACGTACGTACTACGCACAGCTTCTATATGTTACTACATACACCCGTGAATGGTTGTTGAGAATTATACCAAAACAGAGAATCGAACTTTATATATGCACTCACTAAACAAAGTTGGATTCTCTCTTTAGTATCATTCTCAACCACCATCCACATCTATCGTTTTTTTTCTCAAAATTTTTAGATTCCCCTTTTCTCTAATCATTTATTAATAATTAAGTATAATTACCACATTTAGTGATGGCATAAATAAACCGCTGAAAAGTAAACGAGTCGTCATTGGTTTCCTTGTAGTCAATATTATGATCATTGGAATAATTAATGTTAAATACGCATATATATATTTACTTAATTCTGGTCATTTCTTAATAATTATCACTTTCACATTTAGTGATACCGGCCATTTGATATATTGACATTTACAAAGTAAAATATATATTTAAAAAAAAACGTTTTTTCCCTTCATTTCTCAAAATTCCAATTGAAATAAAAAGTTGGAGTTGAAAATATGCCATGTGAGGTGTCAGCTTATCTTGGTATGATGATATCTTTATTAAAGTATGCATATATATATATATATATATATATATTTGTAAAAGGACCCCACTCGTGCATGTTGAACATGTATAAAGTTTGCAGACAAATGAGAAAGTTCATAGGCGAGAGGTGAACAGCAGAACTAAAGTTCTGGGACTCGGCGGATTTGATTGAAAAGTTCTAACATTGTGTTTGGCTCAATTATGCCTCCACAATAAGAACTTGACTGATTCGACGTTTTAATCCACTGAAGTTTTGCCCATGCGTTTGGATGGAGTTCTCGGAAGTCCTATATTTGTTGGCGCGAAGGACAACTGACCATGCCATCTTTGGTGTTTAGCTAGAGCGAAGGACAGCTCAAAAGAGTCATCTGCAGCCTACCATGTCAACGGATATTGAAGATGAATTGCACTTCGAATAGATGAGGTCCAATTGACAAAATGGGATACAAAAAAGTTAACAAATTTTAACTAAAGTGGGACACAGGTTAAGCCATATATGTGCATTCTAACGACTAACTTCAAAGCATTTACAAATGAAATACGACCTCACAAATATCAAAACTTAGGAAGTCATTCACAATCCTTTACAACTCAATACATAGAATACATGAACCATACAAACTCTGTTGCCAATTGGAAATAGGGAATCAGAGGATAAAGATATGTAAACTAAAGATTAAGTACTAGGCAGCACAAAGTTGATAGGTCCTTAAAACATTGTGTTCAGTTCAAATGGTGCGCAATAGCAAAGCGGTCAAATGTCAAGCATTCTACACGTGCCATGCAGTCGCTGTAAACATTCGCGTCACCTGCGCAGAGAAGGCGCCTCATAAACCCTCTTATATAAAATACCGGAGATGTGTTCATTTGGACTGGTGATGCCAGTAGGCGTGCAATTAGATGCTCGCCGGCCGGATCCTTCAAGTGGCACCGTCTGGATCCTTCAAGTGGCACCCTCATTACTCTCAATGAGGACGCTAGCGGCCGGATCCGGCCCTCTCCGCCCAGATACGGTCAACCATAGGAGGGATCCGCCTAAACGTCGTCCGATTCCGCGCCAAAGCCCCCGATCTGACCGGATCTACTCGCGTGGGCGATGCCAAAGTGAAAAAAAACTTATCGGAGAAGAAGGGGAGAGCTTCTCACCTCAATGTAGCAAGAAGACAGATCTCTTCTTCGTCGGAGCCTACTGAATGATTTTGCAGGGAATGGGCCTGGGCATGGAGGAACCGCCACGAGGTCTATTTGCGAAGGCGAAGCGAAGAATGAGACGGATAAGTTGGAAAGAGAACGGTGGGAGAAGGATGAAAATGGACGGCTCGAGCGTCGAGGAAGTTCGCTGTGAAAAAAGTTCTTATGCGATTGCAGAACTTTTTTTCCGAAACTTTTGAGAACTTTTAGCTTTGACCAGAATAAAAATTCAAGTGGGTTCCACGAAAATTTTTGCTGATGTTTGGATGAACTTCGACTAGTTCTGACAATAAGTTCCACGCCAAACACTGGCATAAAGCACACAAAGGCGATGGTTTCCTTTCATTCGAAAAAAGTACATTTAGCCTAAAAATTCTCCTACGATACCGACCATACCAATATTTGGAAACCCTTTTATTGTATGAATATTAGAAGGATCTTTAGGATTAATATAATATTATTTATCACTTACTATTTCATTATTTTTTAGATATTTTATTAATATCATTTAGTAAAAAAAATAATATGATCCATGTAGCCGACCCCACTTAATGGGATAAGGCTTTGTTGTTGTTGTTATTATTTAAATTCTATATTTTGAAAAAAATATTTTTAATAAAAAATTTAATTTATACTTTTATTCTTATTAACTAACAAAATTAAATTTTATATTTACAATACCTATTTTCTTTTATTAAAACACCTACTAAAATTAATCTATTACATTTTTTTTAAAATTGTCGGAGATTCTTTCCGTTATCATATGTGATCATTAATATTATCAATTGCTAAAAGCACTGAAGTCTACAGGTGACTAATTATTATATCTACCTGGCTACCTGCATTATTTTTCATATATTTGTCAATGTCATCTACATGAGTTTTAAACGATCATGACGCATAAATGGGACGACAGAAAACGACATGGAGTTACTAAAAACAGAGGAAAAAAAATGCTTGCATCTGAAATATAATTTAAATTAATTGAATATATTAATAAAAAGTCTCATTGAATATTTTAAATAACTACGTTTATTTTGAGTATACTAATCGAAACAATACAAAAGCAACAATAAATCTAGTAAAGAATAAAACGATCAATGCTTTTTTTCCTGTCATCAAAATACTATGTTTTTATTTTGAGAAATTTTGTTCCATATGTTCTCTAATTAACATGACTTTTTTACTTTATCCAAGAAAGAAAAAAAAGGACAAATCATATTGTTTAATTAAGCATGGGCATGAGATAGAACACTGCACACTATCCTCATCATTACCACTCTCTTTTTTTTTTCTTAGGGCAAATTAATGATATTAGTACTGCACTTTAACAAACAGGCCATGTGGTCAAGCACTCTTGCAGTGATACAAATGACCTTGTGTAGTCAGTAAATTATTAATTAGTAGCATGGTCTTGATAAAAAGTGAACTCCACATAAAAAAATAAAATTTGAATACTAGAAAGTTTGCTTCCCAATAATGCAACATTTTGATTTTTGTCATAAAAATTAATAAACAATCTGGAAAAATGCATCTTCTAAGTTTAATAATAAATTAATTAATAAAATAATCACATCGTCACTCCCTCAACTTCAAAAATATCCAGCGCAATGAAAGAAGCCATAAGGACAATCCCGTAGTTAATGCCAACTTCCGCGTCCCTTTTTGGCAATTGGAAGGCCCCCACGCCGCTGCCAGCGCGCATACTTCCACGAGCCTACGATGATCCGAACGTCCAACGCGATTTCTTCCAATAGATCCGCGAAACGTGGTGGGTGTAAGAGTTTTTTTAACCGAGTTATGGTGTATGGTGTTTAGCACCTGATAGGAAAAGGCCAGGGCTGTATTGTGAATAGCTGACGAATTGGGGCAAATTGTAGGAGAACTCAATAGCAAAAAGAAGAAGAAATTAAAAAAAAAAAGCAGAGTGGGGAAGGAACGGCGCTCATCGCTCTGTGACCCTTTTCATGGTGGTGGAGCTCGGCGATTGCTCGATTGGGGGAAAGAAGAGTTAGGGCTCCGATCCGAGGAGTCATCCTCGGAGGGGAGTGAATATTCCATTTGGGTTCTATAATAGCTCAAGCATCTTCTGCCTCCGCTAGGATTTCCGGGAACAGTGTCCGCAAGCGGCGGATGTTTGTCCGATGCGGAAGTAAGAGGAGTTCTTGATTGCGTCTTTCCTTTTTGGCGTCGAAGTGAGGATTAAAGCCGCATTGGAGTAATGCAGGTCGATCGGGGGGCGCCGGCTGCAAATCTGGTCTGAAGGTGAGATTCTTTTTCTTCTCTCTTAGTGCAAAAGGAGCGACCTTGGTAACTGTGGTGCGAGATTTTGTTCACCCATTCATGCGATTTAGTTCGATTTTATTTTGAGATCTCACCTCGACGAACTCGGTCTAGTTGGCGTTATTTATTGTTTTCTTCGTTTTACTTTTGGCCTTCTCCTGTTCTCTTTTGTGGCTTTCTCGTGTCGCACTTTGTTAGTCTTTAAAGCTGCTGCTGCTGCTGCTGTACAAGGGATTAAAGTTGATGTCTTTTGTGGATTTTTATTTTTACTTCTGCAGCCCTCGGTGCAGTCGCTGTTGCTGCTGCTGCTGGTACATACTGCCAATATGGAGCAGTGCTGCTGATTTCTGTCTGCCTGCGGAGCGCAAGAAACTAAAGAGCGACAGAGACGTAGAATTGGTCTTGACCAAGAGGAGAGCACTGATCGCTGTGCGGGAAGAAGAAGAAGAAAGGATGAAAAAATATTAAAAAGTTGATAGCCAACGCGCCCTGACAAATCTCCGGCCACGAGCTTCCAAAGGCCTCAACTTTCTCTCCACTTTGGTACTGCAGCAGCAATGAACTCGTCATCAATGCTAAAGGACAGCTCCACCGACCGCCACACTTCTTAGTAGCACACTGTCCACCATCCTCCCCCTAAAAGGGGATTCCAAAGTCCATAAAGGCGTTAACATCCGATCTTGGGGGTGCCCAAGAGCGGTAAGAGAGAAAAATGGAGCCGGAGGACGATCACCACCACTCCTGCAAGCGCGCCTGTTTGGGCAATGGCCATCCGGCTACCAAGATAGGCCACAAGGAGCTGCAGCACCAGGACGAGGACGAGGAAGATGGAGAGAAGAAGATAGGTCGCGAAGGTTGGGCAGGCATCAGAAGCGGCGGCAACTGTCTTATGCCGTGGCAGAATCATCCATCGTCCAGAATTTATCGCGTCTCACGCGCATCCGGTGGGAAGGATCGGCACAGCAAAGTCTACACGGCCAAGGGGCTCCGGGACAGAAGGGTCCGGCTTTCAGTGTCCACCGCCATCCAGTTCTACGACCTCCAGGATCGTCTTGGCTACGACCAGCCCAGCAAAGCCATCGAGTGGCTCATTAAGGCTGCCACAGCAGCCATTGATGAGCTCCCTTTGCTAGACAACTTTCTGAGTCTGCCTTCGCAGCATCCTATAGACAAGGATAAGCCAGTTGCCGCCAATCGGGAGGGGAATCAAAGCTACAACGACCAGCAGCAACAACACTTGTCCACCAAGTCTGGCTGCAGCAGCAACTCGGAGACAAGCAAAGGCTCTGTCTTGTCGTTGTCACCCTCGGAGAACTGCATCAAGAAAAGAGAGCAAGCACATGAAAGAGCAGTCAAGGATAGGAATGAAGGCAGAGGTCCCACTGAAGCTTCAAATCAACAGAAGAACAAGAGTTCTAACCTTAACACTCACTCTTCCTTCACTGAGCTGCTCACGGCTGGCGGTGGTGGCAATAATGGTTCTACTGTTGTCTCTGCTATAACTGCAACTGGGGTGGAACGCAATCCTATCTGTATGTCAAAGCAGATCTCAACTGCCAATTACTTTAGCCAAGCTGGTCTCTTTTCCCAGTCACAGAAACCCCCTCAGATATCGTCAAGCTTCTCCTCACCCTCCGATTTTGGCCAGAGTTCAACGTTGGGAATATTGCCATTCAACATTACAGCTGCAGCAGTGGCAGGTGCAGGAGAACAGTCGGAGATGCACCAATTCTCCTTCTTGCAGGATCATCTCATCCCTATTCCGGCACAAACTGTGACGGATGCCCAAACAGGAGTTCACAACCTCAACTTCTCCATGTCATCAGGTTTTTCAGGTTTCAACAGGGGGACCCTTCAGTCCAATTCATCATCCGAGTTGTCTCATCACAACCACCAGCATCATCACAGCAATCACAATCATCTACAGCAGAGGTTTTCTACTTCAATTGATGGATCAAACTTGTCACCATTCTTTGGCGTTACCACTGCCGTCACCAACGTTGTAGAGAATCAGTTCCCACCAGGGTACGACAGTCGCCTGCAGCTCTATTATGGCGAGGGATTCCAGCATTCCGATTTGAAAGAGAAAAGGAAAAGTTGAAAGGATGTTGGCGACTTTCGTGGCTGCTGCCCAAATGCTGGTAAGAAGTCCTTATTGTAACGCTGTATCAAAAATTGGATTCTGATTTACTATTTATTTACAAGCTTTTGTTATCTTGTTGTCTAGTTGCTTTGTCTCCTTGCATTCTTGCGCCTTGAAGCATTTTGGATTGTTACATTCTAACATCATGTAGCCTTGCCCTGAGACTCTAGCACTAGCTTTCTCGTGGTTGCATGCCACTGATCCCACAAGCTTTTCTAACTTGCAAGATGCCATTGCTATCCATGTGTGGTTCTAAGCATTTTGGATTGTTACATTCTAACATCATGTAGCCTTGCCCTGAGACTCTAGCACTAGCTTTCTCGTGGTTACATGCCACTGATCCCACAAACTTTTCTAAGTTGCAAGATGCCATTGCTATCCATGTGTGGTGCATGCTAAGATGAGTTGGTGTCATTTTGCCTCGCTTGCAAATCTTAAAAATCTCTCTGCTGCCTCAAGCAACCATTAATTGAATATGAAGCACCTGAACTTTGTATCTCATTTGAGATAAATATGATTAAGATCAGCCACCTGGGATTGAATATGATGCACCTGAACTTTGTATCTCATTTGAGATAAATATGATTAAGACAGTATGAGATTGAACAAAGCCTTCCAATTTATGAATCTCGGTAATGCCTAGAACAACATACAAAAGAGTCCAATTCATGAGCAAATCATGCATAAATCTCTTTAACTTAACATGATTCTTTCAAACTGGGATTGAGTGAGTCCAGTTCTAGATTGTTAATACCCAACTTTACAAACGTTATTAATTTCTTTGGTCGAGTTTTTAACAAATTTAAAATGAAACAGTCTTGACAACTTTACTATTGCATACTCCTTTTTCTAACCATATTTTACAGATTTACACATTTTTGTGCCTAAAAACTTATTAATTTTTGAGATGTAGCATTTTCCAACAAGATCCATTTGATTCTTTTTAAATTGTGAAAGGATGCTTTTTGATCTTTCAAATTATAATTCATAAATTCTAGAAACCTTTTTTATTTATGTAATATTATTTGATAGGTTTTAAGAAACAGATAAAAAATGAGGGTGGCAATGATCCCCTCTTTGCCATCTTCGGTAGGATGTGATGGCATCGCCTCCTATTGGCAACAACTCACCCTTGACCCTTCTTTATGCTCAAAGTATATTGTAGGGGAAGGGTTGACACTGTTGTCCTATGCCGGAGATGGCACCAAGGGGCACCACCCCCTTCATTTTCTTATTTTTAAATTATGTTTGATGGGCGTGAGAGTTGTTTCATGCTTTGAAACGATATTAAAATAACAAAAAAATGTGAATGAAATTTAGCTGATGTTGTGAATTGTCAAAATATGAAAATGTTTCGAGACCAAATTTGTAAATTTATGTTTCAATGTCAGCTACGAAAATACATGATCATACAAGGGAGGTAGGAGGAAGTAATCAGAAAAAAACTCATGTTACCAATGAGGGTTGAGGTAAAGTGGTAAGCAATTTTCCTCATTTAAGCAAGGTTTCGGATTGAAACCTTGATGTAAGCAAAATATCATCCTTAAGAGTAGGGTCAGACCCACATATAAGACAAGCAGGCCCGTCGTCCCCCCTCCACCCATCTTTAAATATCCAGGATTTGGCATTTGGTCACCCGTTTTCATATCACACCTATCTGATCAATGCTTCATAGAGTTTTTGGCCCTCCATCAGCGGTTGGCAGGTCTACGCCCGGACCGGTCCAGGAGGGGGACGGATGGATCTGGCTAGTCTTTCTCCACACAGAGTCTCTACATCCGCTTCCTCCCCTCCCCACCACCACTTTGATAGAGGATTTTAGGACCGACTGCGGACTCATCTGGCGCACTCGGATACCGCTGAAGGTCAAGAATTTTGTTTGGCTTCTGCGGCGCAGTCGGCTCCTCACCAAGAGTTACAGGGCGAGATGGGCACCACATAGTGGCACATCGTGTGTAGTGGCGAGTCGGTAGAGGATATCCCCCATCTGTTCTTTGGTTGTCCGGGGTATCTGACAGCAGACAAGCATTGCGATCCTTCTTCCTTCATACTCAGAGGCCATGTGGCAGACACTTTGGGGACTCATACATGACCTTTGTGTTCGGTGCTTGGCCATTTGGCTTCAGCGCAACCGGATCATGTTTTGTGGGGAGAGCTGTCATCCTGAGAGCGTGGTGTACACCACATGTCATTCCTTATCAGGGAATGGGGGTTTTGGCTAGCTTGGAGATTTTTATTATGATCTTTCAGAGTTATTACATTTGTACACTTTTTCGACAGCATACACACACATATATGGATGACAACTACAACTCTGGTGGTCATCCTTTTCCTTCTCAAAAAAAAATATTAATTTTAAAATTAAAATTTGACATCATCCCCTAAATATTATTATGACATTAAAACATAAACAATAACTTGTCACATTTAATGTCACACTTAAAAATTCGTGGTCCAAACCTCCACCCCACCCCTCTCAATTTTTAGTCTTGAGTCAGCTTATAATTGGAAGTCTCACTCGCACGATATAGTGCAATACAAATTAATCGAGTGGTAGTGAATTTATGTTTTATCTGACCACTCCGGATATTGTTGTGACAATAAAAAAAGTAATGCGTATTAAGAATGTGATAACATTTATTGTGAGACTTTATTTCTAATTTCTTATGTATTGTTGCGTACATGACCCTCTAAACTATTGTTGCGTACATTTCTTATTTATTTCTATTTCCATTGATTGGAAAACTAATCATGCTTAATATAGTTGACATTTATCTAAACTATAAATACTTGAGCTTGACTTTTTCCTTTGAGATGAGCTAAAACTCTGCACTTCACTATTTTTAATCCTTTTAAAATGCTGAGAAAAAATAATATCAAAGTTTGACGAGATGCGGCATGTTGGGCGATAGCACGATTCACAAGTTGTGGTAACCACAAATTGAACAAAAATAACTTAAATTTACACTTTTTGTAGAGTGTATGATTTGAAGGAGAAAACTTTGACTTGTGTATTGAATATGAAATAGAACCTTGAGCATATCTAAACTGATTAATTGATTAAGGCCGAAGAAGTAATGTCATTTGAATATTATACAATTGGAAATAAATATTTTTCTATCCGTGAAGATCCCACTAGAGTATCTTCTATTTCAAATATGTCATGAACTAGATCACAATCTGTCTCGTCTCAACAAATCCATAAAAGTGAATCAATTTTTTCATCAGCTTTGGATTAATATCAAAGATCTTGAGTGACCAATATGCTGAATAACTCAAAAGATAAAGTTTGTTGTACTTGGATTTAGAAAAATAGATAAGAAAGTGATCCATGCCGGGGCATCCAACAAGGAGGTCATGTTATATGAGGGTTTTAGATTTTAGCTCTACAACATGATAAATAATGTTTTGAGTAGTGCATACGAAATGATGAGGTCATTGTTGTTGACATGGTTCAAGATTGAATAATAGGTCAATGTAAATATTTGTAGAATCAAACATTGCTATTCTAAGTTGATGTCCCAAGTTGATCCAAGAGTTTAGATTGTTTTAGAATGGTAGAAAAAATGTGACCGCTGAGGGCTCTAATCAGATGTTATTTAGCTAGTTCACAAATTGATATAGCCCACATTAAGTCTAAGCGATGACTCTGATTTTTATGTTATCATACATCACATGCCTCCTATAGATCACTAGCAGAGGCATTTTCTACCTCATTAATTTTCCGTTAACAAGAACCCAGATCATTTTGGTTTCTTTCTTTAGTTGGAATCACTTTGTTGTTAGCTAAAGATGTTTGTTGATTGAATTTTTTTTCGTTAGCGTATCTTTTGTGATACATATTCATACTGTAAGTTCAATCTTGACATTTTGAATGCAAAAAGGTTGCTCTGTTTTTCGTTTGCAAGATGATTTTTCTGCCAAAGTTGTATTCTTACTCTTGTGCTTACTACTACTATAGCCCCTGCTGAAAATTGTGTTATAAGTTATTGCGCTTGTAATTAACTTACCTCTATATTCAAAATTAATATTTCCATGCACATGAGGGTGTATCAACCTTTTTTTTGTCACGTTATCATCATTTCTCATCTTAACTAGTTTTGTGGGCTATCGAATTCTTATATTCCCTGGTAGTTTAAATTCTTTATGTTTGCTTGAGATCCTTATAACCCTTGACTTTAATAAAATCTCTCTGGATAATGCATTTTGGGCATGAGTCTAGTACATGAAAAGAAGGAAATAAGTAAGTCTAACAACAACAACAACAACAACAAAGCCTTATCCCACTAGGTGGGGTCGGCTATATATTCGTTGATCCATGTTCATAAGGAAATAAGTAAGTCTAACAGTGAGATTTAAATACAAGATTCCTTGGTCTACTCGGTTATGTGATTTAAATGCAATTCTTTATGTTTTCTTCAGCACTTCGATAATTGTTTACTTTATCTGTGTTAAATGAGATTAGCTTTTAGCCTGACCGGTGAACCGCAAATTTTAATTTCTGATGAAATTCAAGTGATAATTTGTTAAAAGAAACGAATGCCACACTTTCCAAAGTTTATCATCTCGCATGAGAATGTTTTTCTCTGTTGATTTTGCCTGGTCAACCACAAAGATGTGAATTCCATATTCCTCTGTGATTCTGGAACTTAATGCTCCGAGAACGTTATAACGATCCATAAATGCTATTTTGTTTTTTAAAAATTCTTGGGTAAGAATCAAGATCTTCCTGTAGATGCCAATCCTATTTCAAAGAGTTAGTTTGGGCTCTTTTGTGCATTTAAGCATCAATTTCTCTAGATCCTATAACACAAATTATTTGCAGGTTTGGTGGATGCAGGAGGGAACGAAAACCACCATTATCCAGTGCAAAGGCAACCCTTTTCACCACAAGCATATGGAATGTATTCATTGCATCCATCTGCCGTTGGTAGTGTCAGACTAGTTTGTTTTATGTTTTAGTTTGCTCTGTTCCAATGAATTGATTCATCAATCATGAGCCAGGATGATTTCTTTTATTTGTGATTTTAGCAGTATGCTGTGTTTCTTATATAAAAACATAAATATTTCTCTCTTCTGCAACTGGTCCTATGTTCAAGATCTTTTTGCACTGTCGAAATGATTTTATTCGTATTGCGAGTAAAGTAAGTGATGGAAAAAAAATCCATATAAAGTATTTATGAATAAGTGTTTTGTTTTTTGTGCATATTGGTACATAAAATTAAGAATAATTCGGGTCATTAAATGATCAATCGTTGGTTCATGCTTTCTGTTTGCATGGTGAAGAGGATTCTTTTGCTCCACCTTAATTTTATAGTCTCATTTTTTTTCAATGAAAAGATTATGCTATGCATATTAATGACAGAATTCGATAAGCGATAAAATGGAGGTGTAAATATGTAGTTTTTTTAAATAAAGTGATAAATTTTGGAAATCCAACTTAAAATTTTGAGGAAAGAGGCGCTTAGCACACTGCATTTTTTTTTCTTTTCTGTGTTCGTTCGCCTCCTCGCCCGCCTCCGCACCCTTCTCCCTGCTTGCCTCCGTTTGCCTCCTCCTCCCCGCCCGCCTCTGCCCCCTCCTCCTTGTCGGTCGCTGACTATCGCGTCCTCGCCCTCACCATCTTCGATTTGTCGCGATGCCGCCTCTTCCTCCTCGACGCGTCCAACGCTGTCGTCGCCTTCGCTTCGCCCTCGCCCTAGCCCTCCTTGGCGCCTCCAATGCTGTCGCCTTGCGCCATCTGCTTCGCCCTTGCCCTCCTCGACGCCTCCAACGTTGTTGCCGTCGTCGTCTCCACTTTGCCCTCACCCTCCCTCCAACGTCGAGATCGACTGTCCGTCCGCTGCGCCGCAACCGCCGCCTCCATTACGCCCTCGCCCTCCTCGATGCCCGCCTCCGACATTGCTACCTCCGTTCGATCTCAACCGTCCAAGATACCATCGACGATGAAGATTAAAATTTCAAAAAAAAAAAACGCGCACGGTGCGTGATAATGTTAGGCAGCCGGCGCTCTTTCCTCTAAAATTTTTAGCACTTAAGGAATTACTTGGAATACAATTCAGATAGTTGATTATTGTGTCAATGTTATAATAAAATAGAGTGTGCGGGACATCTGTTTTCTTTTTCTGATTATTAGATTAAAAATATTAAGTTTATTTTTATTTCTCGTCAATTTAAGATTTGAGCGGCGGCTGGACCCTTGAATTTGAATCTGAAACATTGAGCACTCATCTATCTTTTGGTTTAAAGGTGAATGAGAAAAGTTGACTACAAATATTCACACAATATCTTAAAAAAAGATGTAAAATATTAAACTAAAAAGAATCCTTTCCTTAAAAAAGCCCATTCTTTGTAGCAATGCAAGAATAAAAATAATCTTTCATTTAAAGTGATTAAAATAATCTCTCGTATAGGTAAAATAAAATAGCATGAATAGTAATGTCGTTACCTATAAAAATTGTCTGGCACCACAAAGGGAGTAAAAGGAACATACAACTATCAAAGCTATATATGTTAAGTTGAAAGGATAATATTTAGATAAAAAATAAAATTACTTGAGCCATGAGGTTAATGAACTCACTCTCTCTCTCTCTCTCTCTCTCTCTCTCTCTCTCTCTCTCTCTCTCTCTCTCTCTCTCTCAATTCTATGAGTATAAATAGGAAAGGAGAAGGTGGATTGTAAAGCAATGAAAATATTAAGTGAGATTCTTGAAATTTCTAAGAAAATGGGTATAAAGTATTTTTACCTTATGCAAGTTAAAATATAAATAGATGTACACATTTCGAAAATAGAAAAGAATAGTTATTAAGGTTTTTTGTTAATGCCTTCGTATCCTTTCATATATTGGTGAGCCATAAAAACTATGGAATTAATTCCATATTTATTATCATTATAATGAAATTAATTATTTTATGACGGGAAAGAGTTGCAAAAGTCGGATAATTAATGATGGAATCAGTTATAATTATGCCTTTATTTTATCTTGACTTTTCATTTAGCAAGTAATTATAGTATTTGTTGTTTTATCCTAAAGATTAGACTTTTTTTTCTTGGTATCATGAAAGGATTAGAATCTTTTAGGAAAAAGGAGATGTGAGAGAAAATTAAATTGAACAGAAAAATAAATTTAAGGGATTGCATTTAATGATAATGTTTTTACTAATAACGTTATGAGAACCATAAGAGTGGATAGACAATATTTTCTCTCCAAATAACATGTCGAGCAATTAAAAATAATGACATATATTTACATAACACTTCCATTATTAATAAAAGAAAAAGAGAATTTAAAAAGTTTGAATTTATCCTTTCATATTCCCACTCAATAAAATGAAACCATGCTAATTACTTATTTTAATTAAGAAAAATAGATAAAATAAATTAAGCGAATTGCCAAAGAAGAGGCTTCTCAAAAGACGGTAAATGCATAGATATACACATATAGATATGTTAATAAAATATTATTAGGCAATATACTAATGAGATCAAACACATGGTGTCTCAATTTTTAAAGTGCCATTTTTTTTGTCTGTTCCAAATAATTATTTGATTTATCAAAATATATTGTTGACTTTAAATTTTCTCATCCGATTTCTCATTATATTTATTAATTAAGAATAATAAAAAATTGGATGGTGGAAGGTGAGAAGTTTAACTCTCTATAAGTCAGATACAATAATTATTATGGATTGATGTTTAAATTCAGATGACCAATAACCTATCAAAAGGGAAGAAGAGGTGAGAGAAAAGAATGACAACTCTAAAATACATAAAAATAAAGGCCAAACTTGAGAGGTCCTTGCATAACAGCTTTACATAGATATATGCATTATATGTATAGGATTGTACAAAGCGGGCATTCTTCATATCCATACCTAACATATGACATATCTATGGCTAAATAGTCATTTGACTTTCTTCTATAGCATTCCGTCAACAATAGTAAAGTGATAATAACATTTCTCCTTTTTTTTCGGTTAGAAAAGAATTTTCCTAAAAATTTGTCTTCTGGTACCTCTTTTTTAGGATCCCTTTCCCTTATTTTGGACATGTTTGAAACATTTTTATCCAATTGATTGATGTATCTCTTTACTTGTATGTCTAATTTATAAGAAAGGTTCATACACGATCGAATAATTAGTTAACTAATTGTGAACTATGTATTCACAAAACAAAAAGCCTTTGTGATTTTAGATCGTGTCGTACAAGTGTAATGACCCGAAGTCTTAAGAATCAAGATATTTTGATAGAATAATTTTATATGAATAAAATACGAAGATGATCATAAATTTATACGATCAAGACGCATTTTAAATTCGTACAAATTAAAAGTTTAAAGTGAACAATATCTTGATTGATTTTATTAAGTGTTAAAACTAAACTAGTTATAAATGGAATATATTCCATGATGGAATAATCTTGTAATTGAATTTTAATAATAAACTTATTTTTCTTATATTATCATAATGATTTGTATGTAAACCTGCAGACACGTGAAATATAAAAGGAAAAAAATGATTGTATTATATATTTTAAAGAATATTGTTAAATGTTCATTCATTATCGTTGGAATTTATAATGAATGATGTTGGATCGACAATTCATGACGCTACATTTTCTAAAAAAAAAATAGCGCAACAATTAAACTTGATATAAAAATCATAATCTTAAAAAGCTTAATTTACGTTTACACATACAATGATCATTCTTCTAAAGAAAAAAAAACATACAAGGATCATATTTGCATCTATTCGTTGTACGAGACTTCATGGCGTCATTCTGCAACTCTGACAAGCGGCGACCGAAAGTGAAGGGGAGATAATGGACAAAAGCAAATTGGGTCCCCTTTTTTTTTAAGAAAATAAGAGATTTCATTAATGTGAAATGTGACTACTAGAGTCGTACAAAAATTGACGGAGATCGGGAGGAACCATCCAAAAATACTCACCATTTTGATGGTCAAAATTAGCTAAGTGGTCAGCGACATCATTATTAGATCTGGGACAGAATACAATTGAAGTGGATTCAATCCTTTTAAGGTTATCGAGAATGTCCTGAAGAAGATTCCGGA
This sequence comes from Pontederia crassipes, assembly GCA_030549335.1. NCBI lineage: Eukaryota > Viridiplantae > Streptophyta > Magnoliopsida > Commelinales > Pontederiaceae > Pontederia > Pontederia crassipes. Next base: position 22,450,485 of record CM060189.1, on the reverse strand, counting down.
GACGCCACGAGCAAGGACGGGCTTTGGTGACGAGATGAATCAGAACCTCCGAGTCCGTGCGAATATTGACATGAGAAATGTTATGAGCTGTGCATCCGAGGATTCCTTGCAAGAGCGCCCAGGCTTCCAAGTGAAGAGCAGACCAAGCGTTGACAGCACCAGCACCTGCAAAAATAAAAGAATCAGAATGAGATCGAAGCAAAAAATCGTATCCCCCAGAACCATCAACTCGTAGGTACAAGCCATCTGAATTGAGAGTGACCCAATTCGACAGAGGGGAGTCCCACTGAGTCCTAGCAGGTCACCTTGGCGATTGCAAACTTGGAGCTGAAATGAATATCATTCCGAAGATTCCAAATGGACCAAAGGCAAAAAGTTGGAAGGAAAATCCAGATTAGCTCTTTTATGAATTTAGGAACCTGAGTCTCATGTAGAGGTGAGGGAGAAGAAGTAATGTAGCTCAAATTGGAAAATATCCCAGAGCTGTAGGGCGAAAGGGCATGTGAAGAAGAGGTGCGAAATTAACTCAATGGCCAGTCCACAAATGAGGCACTAGGAGTTGATTGAGAGATGAAAATGGATCCCCTAGTGCACTCTCCAAACGCCTTAATGCCGCTTCAAACTTTTCATTTTATTCTTTATTTAATTTAATTTTATCTTCCCTCAACTTCCTTCGATTTAGTTCTCAATTCCCACTCAACTTTTTTTCTTAATTAATCTGTCTCTCTTCCGTATGTTAGTATCTTAATTTTTCATGATTAAAAAATGTAATGCTAATATTATATAATATGAGATGTGATACATACATATAAATTTAATGAATATGAAAACTATAATTACATTATATATATTATTCAAAAGTATATGAAATAAAAATGAAAATAAAGATAGTAAAAATTGAAATAAATTGAAAATATATTATTCAAAAGTATATAAATTTAAAGGTGAAAGTTTCATTATGAAACAATTGCATATGTATTACTGGTGAATTTTTCACAATTTTTTATGAGCTAATTTATTTTTATTTTCAAAGACTACTTTATATTTATATTACAATATATTATATTATTTAATATGTCTTCAATATCATCTTATGGAATATTATTACGTTCAATAAGTTGGCTGGAAGTCCATGCTACTGAAAAAGAGAGAAATACATAAAAAAATAATATAAATTGGGTGGAAGAGGAAGATGCAAGAGAATATATTGATCATTAAAATAAAAAAAGGAAGTAAAAGTTGGTTAGAGAAGGAAAAAGTCGTTAGAAAAATGGATGAAAGATGAAGAAGTAAGAGATTATTAATGATATTGAAAGCTTAAAATAAGAGCGAATGATAAAATTATCACTTTGAAATGGCATTAAGTTTTGGTAAGAGTGGCAGCACCCAAGCAAAATAATTGACAGCGAGTGGGATGACTGGGAGATTCATTACGCCGCCCTCCTGCGAGCAGCAGCATCTTTCTTTCTTTTTCTCCTTTCCTTGTGTGATACGAGAAGAGGTCGAGCAGATCAGCCGCCATCAGCACAGAAGTCAAGGAGATCGAATGCTTGCTGCCATTACAAGATTTCAGCACATGATCTTAAAAACATTTGCCCTTTCAACTGTGATTGACCTCTGAATGCAGATTAAACTAAGCGAGTGTTAGATCATGAGATCGAATAGTGATGGGAGAATCTCATTCTTATCGCTTCTCTGCGTATAGAAAGAGTCCAAAGAGGAAGAATGAGTCAACATGATGTGTGTGTGTGAGAGAGAGAGAGAGCGACCTCATTGGTGGCTGTTGATGCTTAGAAATGCAGCAAACATAAATTGTTGACAAAATTGATTGATTCAACTAGTAGCTATTAGTCAGAGTAGGGTTGGACTTATTAGAGAGCAATAACCATTCAAATATCAAATCAATTATAAATGAATAACTTTTAGATATCTAGGACTAGGATTAATAACGAAAACGACTCGTAGAAATAAACTGATAGCTACGCATTCACTTGATATTTGTCATACTTGGAGTTGTTCACCAGGCTTATAGAATTTGTAACAAATAAATTTGCTAACAAGTGTACTAATCCTGTCAAGTAGAGTGTCGGATCTCACGAAGAATTAGTTAAATTTAATCTATCCTAATAATATAATAAGAGAAGAAAATGATGTTGTGATATAAAAGCAAAAAATAAATATGCATAAAATTAAATAATAGAAAATAAAATAAGTTGGTGTAAGCCTAAAGACGATGGATGATTAAAAATTCTAACTCAAAATTGGACCTTTTAAAAGATTGTCCATGCCTCTGCAGGTACGATCGTTATGGACATATAACGATCCGTTATATTCAATTCAACTCTGACAGCCTTCACTAATTTGCACTTTTTGACTCCATTTTAATTTCGATTTAAATGCGATTTATTTCTGTAGATTTCTAACTCAATTGTCTTATTTTTCTATAATAAAATATATAATTTGAATAGATTCTCATTTTTATAAAATTAAAACAAATAATGCTATACAAAAAAATCGAAATATAATTAAATACATGACTAATTATATATTATATTTTCCACTTTCACTATTTCGTCCCGTGGTATTCCATCGCCCATCGAGTAGATGATGAAGCCCGGGGGCCGGGATACTAACTACCAGTCCTGTTCTTAAGACAAACTATAAATGGAGATCACATCAAATGAATATTAACCACCTAATAGATCGTAGTATACATTGTGAATGTGGTATCTCGCTGTGTTGGTCAACATCTTCATTAATTTAGACATTAAATGCAATATATCTTTCTTCTTCCAGGAAGAAATGCGACGTATATTTCTTTTTTCTGAGAAGAAACGCAACGAATCTGCCAAATAATTCTCTCCAAGCAACTTGTCCAAAATCCTAGCTTTTTGCATACGAGTGCTAGAAGAATGAATTGTGCCAATAACATTTAACAACGCGATTCAGAGACCATTGAGAGCACTGGCATAACATCTTGACAAGTTTCATGGAGCAGCTTCAAAGAAAAGGCGATGACATGGGACATTAGAACCACATGTTCAAGTTCTACTGTATGTTGTTGTCTGAAAGCACAACGGATTGTCCATGTGACGATTGGAGACAAAGATTTAACGATCAGCTTTGCTCAAAAGCTGGTAGGGGTTAGAGAGAACCTAAACATACTTCCATGCACGTTTAGATACTGAAATGGAAGATTGCAAAAGGCTAACATTCCTGACAGGAAAAAATTACATGTAATCTGATAAAAAATATCTGACAAATTTTAATGATGACAAGCATGGCAAACTATTCTGAACGCGTGGTCACATGGTGTTGGCTTTCCTGATGCCACCGTTTGGTTACTTCGGTAACTGGTGGCCATGACGATCTTGGTTACATTGCAATCCATAGAATATATTATATATGTGTTCCTCTTGCTATCATCATACCAGGTTTTAAAGTCGCATCTTAAATTTGGAAGCAATCTGCATCCAACCTTAAGAAATCTATCAAGAGACAAGGCAGACAAGATGCATATAACATAAAGCCTTCTTCTTCTTCCTTTTTTTTTTTTAAATTGAAGTTCTCCAAACTTCTAAGATAACCATGAGGCATATGCCATGCTCCACTTTTATACAAGAGTGGTAATTTATTTAACAATACGCAGTATGCATTAATTTCTTACAAGAGGCAAAGATGACATAGCAGAATTTAGCGCTTAGAACTTACATCCAAGAATTCAGCTTTTTTTATGACGGATTCTTTCCGAGAGCTCAGAAAGAATTCATCTCCAGGCAGTAAGTCTTCCTCTTCATAAGCATCTTCGCAGCTATCCTGTAAGGCTTGTCGAAGGCATTTTCTACCCAGCACTCATCACCACTAACCACATTCGCCACCTCCTTAGCCCGCTCATCTTTGGGCCTGATGGAAACAAGCGTGGCACCTTTCAGGATGACCCCTCCGGGCAGCTCCAGGTGGGAGGAGTACCAGAGTCGCATTCTGAGCGCCGGCACGAGGGTGCGCTGCGAGCATCCTGAGGCCGACAGTGGTTTCGCCCTCAAATCCCGCAGCTGCTGGCGGTTCATGGACAGCACTCCCTGCCCGTCCGCATCCGTCAGGTCCAGGCTCTCCAGGGTCTCGTGTTCCGCGATGATAGGCTGTAGAAGGTAATGGCGCGCGGAGGCAGCGACGAGAGAGCTGATGGTCCATACCACCCTCAGCTTCAAGCTCCCGTTGGTGTAAAATGACTCGGGTATGCTCCCGGAATCATCGCCGCTGCAGGCTTCCTGAGGGAAGGAGCTCGAACTCGAAGGTTTGAAGGACTGCGAGGAGGATGAGGAAATGACGGCGGACGCCCCCAGGATGGCGCAGCTGTCGAGGGTGGAGCCGAAGTCTGCCTTCCATTTCAAGAGGGCGCCATCGTCGACGCCAAGCTCCCCGGCAGGGAGCTCGATTCGGAGGCGCCGAAGCTCCTTAAAGTTCCTCAAGACTTCCGTCGGCGAGTGGTGGGAGAATTCCGACGGTGTTGACGAAGAGGACGCGGTCCTCCGGTAGACAGAGCCACCGCCGGAAGTGGAGGACGATGACGTAGCGAGGATCTGGCCAAGAGCGTGGAGGGGCCTGACAAGGCCGCCGAGGACAAGGCGGGCAATGTGGGAGAAGACCCCCCGGGCCTTGTCACCGGCGCCGGAGGAGGAGCCACCCCTGGACGAGGAGGAGGAGGATGACGACGAGGGGTCGTCAGAAATGACGCAGTCGACGCGGACGACGACATCATCAACGAGGGGCACGAGAGAATGGAAGCGGCGGGAAACGACGGAGCAGCGGCCGAGGGCCTTGACGTCGCCGACCCCGTTGAGCACCAAAAGCAGTACCGAGTCCGGCAGGCGATCGAAGTGATCGATCGCCTCCTCCCCGCCGACCGGAGGCTCCTCGGCCGTCAGATCGCCTCTCCGACGCAGGGACGCTGGCGGATCCATCAATCTCAGGCTGCCAGAGGGCGACATCAGCAATGGAGAGCAGCAGCGGAAAGAGGGCAAAAGGGTCGTAACCCTAAAAAGCTTTCGGTGCTTTCTTTTATAATCCTGCTACTTTTCCCTCGGATGCGACACGAATTTTGAGACGGAAGTGGGGGAGAAAACACAGGCAATTAAGGGGCATTGTGGAATACAATACAAGAATTTGTACTAAACGCACAGAACAAAATACGAACCCGTTTTATACGGGAAAGAAAGAAATAGGTTTATGGGAAATGAAATATTTATTCTTATGCACAGTACCTCATGTTTATTAGTTATTACAAACAATATAATCTGCGACACTTTGGCCAATGGCCACATAAAATTATATTATATATAATAAAAATTGTTCACATTTCATGTAATGATAAATAACTTATCATCTTTATTATTAGAAGGAACCTAGTCTTTATATAAGTTTATAAATAGAAATAAAATAATAATAAATTCTATAATATTATTACATCATCAAAAGGAATGTAATTTTTAGGGAAAATTTAAAAATAAATTTTTTCTATAATTATAATTGTACATTAAACTATAATTATTAGCTTAAAAGACAAAAATGTTTTTTTATTAATTGATTAATTTCTGTACCTATTATTATTATTATTATTATTATTATTATTATTATTATTATTATTATTATTATTATTATTATTATTATTATTATTATTATTATTATTATTATTATTATTATTATTATTATTATTATTATTATTATTATTATTATTATTATTATTATTATGCCACATGGAACATGGCACAAAAAAGCTTCCTTAAATGTATATGAATTTTAAAATACTAATTTAACCATCTTCATATCCAATGGTTATATATGATACTAGCTGGCTGCATTATATTGTTATAGGTAGTTTTATTATATGATTATACAAAAATTGGTATTAATAATTTGTATATATTTTTTATATTATTTAATAAATAAAAAATTCTAATGATATTGCAGCCAATTATAATTATTATGCTCGTGATAGGTAAAGATGGAGAAACAAGCGATGTCATGTCGTGCTTGGGCCGGTCAACTCGTGTTTGACCGTGCCGCAAGTCGTGTCACTACGGGCCCAGCTTGACCGTGTCGGGTCGGACGGGTTATCTTTTTCCTTTCAATTTGAACTTTTCCAAATTTTAATTTACTTATTAAATTATATAATTAATATTATTAATTATTGTATAATATATGACTTAGTGAGTAGTGTCTAGTTTAATTAATATTATATTAATATATAATAATTATATAATTATATAGTTAAATTTTCAAATACATTAAATCATTAATTCATAATTATTAAATAAAAATGGAAAATGAATAATTGATTAATAACTAATAAGTTATAACCTTATACGTAAAATTAATTGATAAGTATTTAATAAATAGATATTAGTAGTATACTAGTAGTCTAGTATAGATAGTTAAGTACTAATTTACTATATACTAAATTATACTAAGAAAATTAGCATTTAACTATCTTATAACTAAGTTACTATATAGTATATACTAAGTTATAATTAAACTAAGTATAGGAAGTTAAGTACTAATTTACTATATACTAAATTATAAGATGAATTTCTGACTCGAGTATCTACATCAAATCAAGTTATAAGATTCTATAACGAATCATGAATGCAAGAATTAAGATTTTCAAACCCTCTTTGAGCAAATGTGATAACATTCTTACAATAATCGTTATTTAAATCCATTTTATGTGAAAATGCAGCATCACTTGAAGTGTATCTCAATTACTTAATAAGAGGAGAAGAGATTGAGAGAGAGCCTGAGAGTGAGAGGAGATTGGGAGAGAGGGACGAAGGGAAAAAGAGTGAGAATGAGTAAGTGTAAAGAAGGGGGAGGGAGTTCAGACGCGTTTTATAGGTGGAGTGGAATAAAAAAAATGACCTGCGTCATTTTAAACACGACTCGTGTTGTATTCAGTTAACCGTTCACGTTCGTGACATCATGTGTTGTCAAATCAAAATAACGTGAACCGTGTGATTTTCAATGTGGACCTTGTTGGTGTGCTGTGCGCGAGCCCTGTTGGTGCATGAAAAAAGAGGCCGTGTCGTGCTGGGTTTGTGTTAATCGCACTTGAACTGTGTTGTGCCCACAATACGAATGACCGATCCGGCATGAAATGGCACGATAAAGTCCGTTTTTGTGTGTAGCCCGTGTCCATGTCGGGCTGGGCTGGGCATGGCTTTTGGGCATGTCAGACCGTGCGGCTCGCCCAAAATTCCATATATAACCATTTACTAGAACGATCATTATTATTAGAAATTATAAAAAATCGAATCAAATAGATTCTATAGATTGGTATAAGATATGAAATGAATGATCAAGAGAAATGGCAGTGTAAAGTAAAGAATTATTACAAAATGGAAGATAGTGTTTTATAATTTTTGAGAAAATATTTTAAAATAACTTTGATTTTAACTTGATATGTATACCTACATTATATTTTAAAAGTAGCGAAAAATAAAAAATGTTAGAGAGAATATAAAAAAGTAAAACATAAAGACAACAATGCATAACCAATGTTTTTTTCATATTTGAAAGGGATGGAACATTGTGTGGATAAATAGTAGCCTCAAATTGATTATAAATTTATTTTAAAAGTGTTTATTAAGGAACATCCTTAATTTATAAATCAATTAGAGAACTCATTTCCCTTAAAGTTTATCTAGAAATTTTTTATTAGGATGGAAAAAGATTTATTTTGTTAGCTCAAGCCATTATATATATAAACATAGACTTAATCCATAAAAAAACTTGCCAATGATTACAAATAAAATAGTAGAACTTTAATTATAATCGTTAAATCATAAAAAATAATTATAATCATGTTGTAATTTTTCATAATCAAATATATTAATACATGCACCCACAAATTATAATTTTTTTCATAATAAAATATACTTTTTTTCAAAAAGTTTTTTTTTAAATGGGTTCACGGCAACGCCTCAAATGAATTGTATAAACTATAAAGTATAAACCCTCCGTCTTCCCAGTAGAAAGAAAAAGCTAAAAAGCCCCCTTCATTCCCTAATGCGTTCCATCCTCTGTTCAAAATTCTTCCCTTTCACCTGTCCTTCCATCAACCTCCTCCTCCAAGAAGTCGTCGCCTCAGCGGCGAAAACGAACATGTCCAGTGCTGCTTCCTCCTCCTCCTCGTCTTCCTGGTCTTGTTCCAGGTGCACTTTCTTGAATCCTCCTTCCCAGAAATCCACCTGCCAAATCTGCCTCTCCCCGTCTTCTCTTTCTCGTTCTCCTTCGAAAGTCCTTTCCTCCGGCGCTGGCCTGCTATGGTCGTGCCGCGCCTGCACCTACTCTAACCCGCCGGCCGCCGCCTCCTGCCAGGTCTGCGGCACCGCCAGCGGGGCCGATGCCCCTGCCGCTTCCTCCTATAGACCCTCCATGGGTTTGGGCCTGGAGCCCGAGGAGATCGCCCACCCTGCCATCGGCTCAGTCTTCTTGCCCCTCCAGCGCTGCCGCTTCGGCAAGCGCGCCGCCGGCGAAGAAACTGACCGCTCCGCAGGGAAGGCCGCTAAGGTGGACCCGGACGACGACGATGAGGACGAGGAGGTGGTGGCCCTTGCGACTCCGTCACCTGTCGTGACCGGTTCGTTCTCGCTGCTGATGATTTCATACAGTTCATATTTCTTGGCTTGCTCAATGTTTCTCCTTTGGAACTAACTGTTCTTTCTTGCTCTGGTCTGGATGAATTGATCAAGTCGAATTCTTACTTCTGCTATGAGTAATGATATTTTTTTAATGGAAAATGTAAGTATAAAGTGTAAGCTGTAGATAAGTGGGCGCACCCCACTCTTTACAATACTCGTACTCCCTTTTAAAGCTATTGTTACTTTAAATATGGCCTGTAAAATTGCAGAAGGCGGACTGAACGGGCATTGGGGGATGGAAATAAGATGGGAGGGCCTTCTGAGAATGGTGAGCCCTTCCCATTGAGGTCCCTGAGTGCATGTAGCACTCCGCCTTTGTGAGTGTGTGTAAGCATTGCGATTTGCGAGCACTGGTTTGGGTCGCCCAGCGCCCTTGCACAAAGAGCTCCCTAGAGTGCTCCTCGACAGTTCTTCCAACGTGCTCATGGTTGAAGACCTCCTGTCCCTTGTATTAGTTGGTTACCTATCCTGTCATGTTGATGGTGAGAACTTGTCAATGTTTGAGTGTAGCATCATCCTCGCAAAGTCAGAGCTCATGAGAGCATTGCTTCCATTGTGAGGTCCATGTGTAGTCTTTGCCCCCCATAGATTCCTTCAATGCGAGGTCCCTTGGTTCTCAATTTGATCCAATCGGATCTCATCCAGGGCATCCCTTTGTGTTTTCTTTCACTCTCCTCATATTGCATGTCGGTGACATGAGGAAATCACAGTGATGTGCAAGCAGGTGTCCTTACTTCCTGGGTCATTCTTTGGAAGCTAACAGTCAAATATGAAATAACAGTTGTGTGTCTTTATGTAAAAAAGTTTTAGCCTATGTTGTCTGCACTCTGATGATTTGATTGTTGTTGCGTTTCTTATTCTACTAGGTTAAATATTTGAGCGATTATCTTTGATCTTTCTTTACAAGTATTTCTTGTTCTTGATACTACCTGGTACCTACAACAATTCTAGGACTCTGTGGGCTCTGATTCTACTAGGTCGAATCCTTCACTGGTTGCCATTGTTTGACATTTCTATAAGTGTTTCTTGGTCTTCTTGATTCTACCTAGAACAATTCTAGGGTTTGTCAGTTAATGTGGTAAATCCTGTTAGCAATAGGTCAAGTTTAATATGGCAAGGAACCAGTAAGTGGCTTTTTTTTTCACCACTATGTTTTAATAACTAAATGAATGTACTTCCAGCTTGTTTAATATTTTCCATCTCATTACTTGGGATGACAGATATTTAGTATGCTTAAGAAGGTGAGATTAACTTCGTAGCACAAGCCTTTCTAATGCTAATTCAGAAATGTCTATTGATTTCTTTCTTTGATAATTTGCATATGTTACTGTGAACTATTTAACTTGTTCTGGGCCATTACAGAGTTTGTGAAAACTTTGAATTTGAGCGATATGAGTGCATATGTCTTAATTGTTACTGTGAACTATTAACTTTGAATTTCTGTTATTCAACGAGACAGCCTGTCATTTTATAATTCATTCAAAGATACTGTCAGATTTATGTATCTTCTATTTTTTTCTACAGGAAATGCTAGTACCATATCAAGCAGGAGCATGTTCAAAATCTTGAGCTATAATGTTTGGTTCCGGGAGGATCTGGAACTGCATAAGAGAATGGAAGCTCTAGGTGATCTTATTCAGCAACATTCTCCTGATTTCATATGTTTCCAGGTATGATATGGACTGTATATGTTGTGTGGTTAAATCCCTTGCAAATATCACAGTGGGCACTAATCCTCTTATAAGCTCAGGAGGTAACACCAGATATTTATGAAATCTTCCAAGAGTCAAATTGGTGGAGGCATTACAAATGCTCATTGTCGCGCCAGAAGGCACAGTCAAGACCATACTTTTGCATGCAGGTTTGATAATTTTTCTTTTGGATGTTCTTGCAACTCCGCCTATGTTTTATAGCCGGTCCCAAGCCCGGATAAAGAAGGAGGGTTGTGTTAGGCTTCGACAGTCAGCGTAAAACCCCGTCGAATCTCATGAACATGGATCAACGAATTGACGTTGTATGATCCATGTAGCCGACCCCACCTAATGGGATAAGGCTTTGTTGTTGTTGTTGTTGTTCTTGCAACCTGTCTTTATTCTTAGGGGGATCTTTCATCCTGTCCTTTGTCTAAAACCTTGAACTTTAGGCCATATTTGGAGTTTGCTTTCTGAAGAAACACTTTATGGTGGTTTTTTAAGAAGCAGCTGGTTATCACTTCTTAAAATACCCATAAGCAGTGCTTTAGTAACCGTAACATCAGCCTCATCAAACTCTATTCTTTTTTATGTCAGTTCCTTTGTATTTGCATATATACTTATGGACCACTACTAGTAATTGAGCTATGTTATGCAAGTTAATCACTCTAGATAAGTCTCTATACTTATGAGATTCCTAAGCCTGAACACCTCAAGACATGGGATTGATAAACATTTTCTCCTTGTTAATTATGAAAACAAAAGACCTAATCAGGGGATCTTTGTATGCTTTTCATACTTGTGTCTAAAGGCAGAATCATAATTCATAACTTTAACCTGTAAAATCTTTCGGTATCTATTTTGCTCAATAGGAAAGTCACTATCATATTTCTTTTTGAACCTTTCATTCTTCTTGTAGACTTGAGCCAAATTTATTGAAACCTTATATAAAGTTTATATTGATGTATATTTTCAGATGAGCAAGCTCAACGTCAACCAGTTCAGATTTAAGGAGTTTCACAACTCAATAATGGGAAGAGAACTGTGCTTAGCTGATGTTGACGTTGGAGGGGAGAAGAAACTTGTCATTGCCACCAGCCATCTTGAGAGTCCCTGTCCCGCACCTCCGAAATGGGATCAGATGTACAGCAAAGAGCGGGTCAGCCAAGCGAATGAGGCAATCAAACTTCTCAATGATCTACCAAATGCAATATTCTGTGGCGACATGAACTGGGATGACAAGCTGGATGGCTATTTTCCTCAGCCCAACGGGTGGGTAGATGCATGGTCGCAACTAAAACCAGGAGAAAATGGTTGGACTTATGACACCAAGGCCAACCAAATGTTATCAGGGAACAGGACGTTGCAAAAGAGATTGGATCGTTTCATGTGTAAGCTTCAGGACTTCAAGATCAACAGCATCGAAATGATAGGGATGGAGGCAATACCTGGTCTTTCCTACGTGAAGGAGAAGAGGGTGAGAAGTGAGCTAAAGAAGCTGGTCCTTCCTGTTTTGCCTAGTGATCATTATGGCTTGCTCTTGACCATCTCAAGGGCGTGACCTGGTGGACTCCCACAGCAGGGCTGAATCCTGCAGCCTCTGGAATGACTTTTAATGGTTCTGACAATTTTTGCAGGAAAAAAACTTGCAACATAGGCTACGGATTTTGTCCAACCTGAAACAACGGTCTATGGATATTAGGGGTCCTATATCATCCCAATTTTGAAGTGATATTTTAGAGGGACTGGTGAGATCGTCTCTCAATGTCCCTAAAACATTGTTGCGTAGGTAAAGGCCTAATTTAACTATGTTGCTGGAAGAAATATCATTATAACATTCATATCATGTTGGTCATTGTTCACTTTCCTTCTGCCATCATTGTTTTTCTGAGTAATAGTCCTATTGATTAGCATGCTTAACATCGGAATATGTAACCAATTAATAAATTGCCCGTTGGGGGAAAATAAAGGGAAGAAAAACACTGGTACGCTTAGGGGTGAAAATGGTGCTAAAAAGATCACATTATATATTTTGGTTGGGTTTTTAAAATTTAAAAAATCTTATCGATTTTTTCGGATGGTTTTTTTGAGGCTCTTTATTTTATACATTTTATATTTATATAAAAAAATTATTAATGATATGAAGAGATATTTTGTTTTATAAATTAACAACATTCACATGTTATATATTGTAATAGTGCTATTTATGGCTTATATTAATTTTCGATACATGTTATAGGGTAAATAATGTGTCTAGTGAGTAATTTATATATATTATAAATATTTAGAATATAATATGAATATATATTTTATAAAATTTTAATTATGTAGGTCTCCATCGAGTTTCTCAGAGGTTTATTTAATTTTAAAAATCACCTAAGTTTTTTTTTAATCGAAAAAAACCTAAAAATTTCGTGTCGGAACGGGTCGGTTTTTTAGATTTTCGGATTTTCGGTTTTTTGCTTACACCCCTAGGTACGCTTTACTTTTTATGTGCTTAATTAATTTAATTAGTTTAATTTTGTTAGAAACTCCACCTATGTTTTATAGCCGGTCCCAAGCCCGGATAAAGGAGGAGGGTTGTGTTAGGCCCCGACAGCCAGCGTAAAACCCTGTCGAATCTCATGAACATGGATCAACGAAGTCGTATGATCCATGTAGCCGACCCCACCTAGTGGGATAAGGCTTTGTTGTTGTTGTTGTTGTAATTTTGTTAGACCAGTTTTTTATTAAAATAATATTATTTGTGTTTTTTAGAACTAATAATAATAATTATTATTAAAACTTTTTTTCTTTATTTTACCCTTCGTTTTATTACTTTGTTATCTCCCTTCTTACTGTCTTTTATATTTTTCTTCATGCCTTTCCCCCTTTTTTTCCTTTATTCTTTTCTATGTCATACTTAAATTTTCTTATTTTTTATTTACTGCATAAAAAAATAAACGGCACGCTTTTGATAAAAAATGTGCAATTCTAGTAAAATTTGTAATATGAATATCTTTACAATTTAGAGCCATTTTTTACTTTCATTTTTCGTAGTACTATGACCAAAATGAAGAATATTTTTTGAAGTCAAAAGAGCATTCGTATTGGTCTCCTCTTCTTTCATTCATTCTCTAGGGGCTATTTGGAAGATGATGGATTTATTGTTCATTGTCTTATTCAAAAAGAAAAAAAGTGTTTGGACGAGAGGAGAATAAAATAAAAAGTGTGATGAATCTAATAAAAATAAAAAAGAATAGTTATTCATCATATTTGGTAGAATAATTACTCTTAATTTTTCATATTTCAAAGCATAATTATTAGGTTTGAATGAATACTTAATCCAGTTCATTTTTTATGTGTTTGGAGAATAAAAATCTATTTATTTTTATATTATTCCGCTTCCAAACACTCCCTTTCGACCTTTTTTTTAAAAAAAATAAAATGAATAAAGATTGACTATTTATATCTAATAATTCATTTTACTACACCATTTCTACCTATTCAAACTGGTTCAGACGGGTCAAACTGCAATTCCACTTTATTTAACCAAACCAAGTGGATTAAGAACACATATGATTGACACGCCTATTGATTGAATCCCATATCAATATAACATTGATCCCATTTTTGTTCTTTTCTCTTACATAATTTTGCTCATTGCGATCAGTGAATACAATTATACCTAAACTATGTTGCTCATTAACAATGATCAGGGAATACAATTATACTTAAACTATGTTAATGATTACTAAAAGGGATTAATGGGCATCCCCCTAGTGAAATGGAGGACCGTCCCACCCCTATATCAGGCAGTCGGATCGTTATTCATGCGATCAGAGCTCGGTCCACACGATCGAAGCGCGATTCGAAAGATCGGAGTGAAGCGAGGTCGGCAGCCCCGGCGAGGAAGATCCTCGCTGATGGTGTCCAAGCAGCAGCAGCAACGATCGTCGACACATGGCAGCGGCAAAGATAGCAGCAACGACAACGGTAGCAGCAACGAGCAGCGACAGGCAATAGCGATAGGGCCGTCGATCAAGATCTGTGCGACGTCGATCCGAGCGGTGACCATGGAACGGCGACAAAATCTGTGCACGTTTTTTGACATCCAACGGACAAAAAGGTAGGTGGGACTTGGGAGCCGGCACCCTATTAAACTAGGGTGGACGTCTATTAGATCTCTAATAGAAATATAATAGTATAAATTTTAGCTATGATGCACGGGTACTCCAATTTCCTCGACGTACTCGTACCGGGTACGTATCCGGTACCGGTACTTCATGGGTACTCGTGGGTACTCGTACCCATACGTACTTAATAAAAAAAATAATTTTTAAAAAATGGGTACTTCAATGGGTACTCGTACTTATGCTATTGGGTACTTCATATTAAAATTTTGTCAGATAAAATTCTAAAAAAGATAATAAATGATTGATGATCATGAAAGCACTAATACTAGAGAACATAATACACATATATTTTGCTACGTTTTTATCAAATGTAAACAATAAAATCTATAGATGTTAAAGATGAGAAGTCATAAGGAGAAAGAAGACTATTAGTAGCTCCTCATTTAGACATAATCAGTAAAGTGAATAACTAATTACTTATTTTGAAAACTTAAACAATACGAAGATATTAGAAATCTTATAAAAATTTATTTTATGTATATATTATATACTTAATATATTATCTTATCCGTACCTTAATTTTTTAGAATTTAAGATATCCCATCGGTACTCGTACCCGATACCGGTACGAGTAGTAGATCTCTCAATAGAAAAATAGCATGGAGCCGAGTAGTAGACGACAAGTTGCAAGTTTGAGAAGCTCATCTGTCACTTGGTTTTGGGCGCCTCAGCAGTTCCGGTGGGCGACGGCGTTTCTACGTTCTATTTGGATCTGCGAGCTCGACGAGTTGCGGCGCAAGCACAAGACAGTTCGCGCGCCACTGGTCGTGTCGACACGCGTGCGCCAGTTTGTTCTTTCTTTTTATATACGTCTATATGGTCCAGGTTCAATGATCTGAGGCGAGGACCGCTTTCGCGGCTATATCAGTGTAGCAGCTATAGCTGGAGAAACGACCAGAGCAAGAACAAGTGGGTCAAGGGGAAAAAGGTATCTTCTTTGTTTTTGTCGTCGGAAAGCAAAGGTTTTTGCCAATCTTTTGGTGTCTAATGGCTACCCCCGCCGCCGTTTCGCCCTCAATACTGCCGCATTCCTTCTTTTCTCGCGATTACGAAGGTGAGTGAGTCCTTTTTTCTGTAAAAAGATGGGTTGTTTTTTCGGCGATTTCCGCTGGAAACTTGTTAATATCTGGACAATTTAATGGGTGGTGCAGTGGCGATGAGAAGCTCAGTCAGACATTCGGAACCTTCGGCGTCGAGCAATGGGTCGAGAAGACGGCTGGTTGCACGGCCGCTGTACGTCCTGGAACCCTCCAGGCGCAACGAGTCGATGCTGGCAGCTGCCGCGGCGGGCGGTCCGCTAACAGTGGCGGTCGAGAAGAAAGTGGTTGATTACGAGAACCTGGCGGCGAAGCTCGAGAACGCCTCGCCGCTGGAGATTATGAATGTGGCGTTGGAGAAGTTTGGGGACGACATCGCCATTGCCTTCAGGTATTCAGCTCTCTTATGTTTGTCCCCCTTTTTTCTTTTCCCATTTTCTCAACATTAAATCCTCATCTTTTCTGTTAATGCGATTCATTTCAATCCCACTGGGTTTCTTGAAACATATTCTTAGTTAATAGGATTCAACCATTAGGCAAGAACTGTAAAATTGGTGCTGTGGCTTAAAGATTGAACTATTAGAGGAAAGATTTCAACCGTACAAGTTTCCATGGCCAGATTCATATGGCTCTTATATGCATTTGATGCTCCAATTGGCAACTGGTGATGTAGTTCACATTGAACAATCAAATGGAATATATTGATTGATAGAATAATTGGCAGGATTGGCATGTTAAAATCCTAATATTTCAGTGACTTTGCCGAGAAAAGTAGTTCAAGTAAAACTCCAGCCACTTTCGTCAATACAGTATAGAATTATGGTTCATGTAGCTAAACTAATCTCAACTAAATAGATCAAGTTCGATTTAAATTCAGTGCATGTTTCTATGTGGTCATTTGAACTCGCTGTTCCTCTTTTTGATATTTCAACCTGCCTTAACGAACCATTTTTCTAGGATTTCTGTGAATTTATATAGTGAAAACTGAAGACCGACAATATTTTACAGCTAGCGAGAAGAACAATGTGCGAACTCCTTTGTACAAGAGATTTTAATCTTGCAATGATAATGTAACTGTTAACTTGTGTCTTTTCTTCGTGGCAGTGGAGCTGAGGATGTTGCCTTAATCGAGTATGCTAAACTGACTGGTCGGCCTTTTAGGGTCTTCAGCCTTGACACGGGAAGGTTGAATTCGGAGACATATAAGTTTTTTTATGCTGTGGAGAAACATTATCATATCCGAATAGAGTATGTTTTCCCAGATGCAGGGGAAGTGCAAGCCCTTGTTAGAAGCAAGGGATTATTCTCTTTCTATGAGGACGGGCATCAGGAGTGCTGCAGAGTGAGGAAGGTAAGACCTCTAAGGAGAGCACTCAAGGGTCTTCGGGCTTGGATCACTGGTCAGAGGAAGGATCAATCTCCTGGAACTAGAGCTGAAATCCCGGTTGTTCAGGTAGCTTGTCACCAAAATATGCTGTCATATTTTAAAATGTAGGTCCTCTGTGTTATTTGTTTCAGTAATCCTTAATCTGGTTATACAGATCGATCCTACTTTTGAAGGTTTCAATGGTCTTGGTACCTTGATAAAATGGAATCCAGTAGCTAATGTGGAAGGGAAAGATATCTGGAATTTCCTGAGGACTATGAATGTTCCTATGAACCCCTTGCATTCCCTGGTGATTTTACTTAGGATGTTCTTTTTTTGGAAATATACTGAAACCAAAATAGCTCTCCTAAGCTCTAATGATTTTTTCCACCTTCTTGATCAGGGATACATATCCATTGGTTGTGAGCCCTGCACTAGACCTGTATTGCCTGGGCAACATGAGCGGGAAGGCCGATGGTGGTGGGAGGATGCGATGGCTAAGGAGTGTGGCCTCCACAAGGGAAACATAAAACATCATGAGACACAAAGGATGGGGAATGATGAAAATGTGGTTAATTCTAGTGTCGTTAATGGAACCACGGACATTTTCAAGAGCCAAAACATTGTTAATTTCAGTAGGCCTGGGATAGAAAACTTGCTGAAGCTTGAAAACTGCAAAGAGTCATGGTTGATTGTGCTCTATGCTCCATGGTGTCGGTTCTGCCAGGTAATTGAGTTGGACCCCTTCTTTTTCCTTTTTGTATGCCTACTCTATATTTATATTTCAATGAGTTACTCATGTATTATCCATCAAGCAGGCAATGGAACCCTCATACATTGAATTGGCAGATAAGCTCTCCAATTACGGTGTCCAAGTAGGCAAATTTCGGGCCGATGGTGATCAGAAGCTATTTGCGCAGGAAAAGCTACAATTGGGAAGCTTCCCTACTATCCTTTTCTTCCCAAAGAACTCATCCAAGTTCATCAAATGTCCATCAGAAAGGAGGGATGTCGAGTCACTGCTTGCTTTTGTCAACGGTCTTCGATGATGCATGGTGAAGCACTGTGGCAGTCTGTTCCTTCTGCCATGGGAGGAAGAAACTGAAGATGCGCTCATGTTGAGGTTGTGAGATATTGCTCAATACGGCTATGCACCATTTGATAAGAACTTTCCCTTGGCTCCTCATCTTTGAAATTGTGGACTGAGTTCCCCTGCAAATTCACTTCTCTTCTCTGAGCTTCCTTTTCATTGTTGGTGGAAGTGTGTTGCAGGGGAAGTACCTGCTTATGTTATCAGGTCTTACAGATCCATCTTGATCTCCTTTCCATTCCTCCAGAATTTGTTAAATTTAATAGGTTGCACGTTCTCCATCTTATATTTTTTTCATACTGTTGGTGAACTTAACATCAAGAACTACTTTCAGAAGTAAAAGATGTATTTGGCTCAAACACTTTGCAGTACTTTCCCAAATTTAAATGCAATGTTAAGTTCACACTATGCTTTAAAACTCTTATTTTGATTTGTAAGATAATAAACCAAGGCCAGATATCACCACCGATCATCTCTTATAAAATGAAAAGTTGGTTCGTTATATACTTTGTGATCAACTTATCTCATATTATTGTTCATCACATTACAAGAATCAAAGTCCCAATTACGAGCTGGTGGTTAAGTTTTGGTTTACCTCTTAATATCGAAGAGGAAGCCTTGAATAATGTTTTTAACATCCAATCTTAAACTATAAAATTATACATCCGTTTACGACCATTAATCCCTTCGAGTCATATTTATGACCTTAAAAGTACTCTTGTTTCGTTTACATAATACTTTATTAGAAACAAGGCAAACTAAAGAGCCCAAAGCAAACACTTCAAAATCAAAACAAACAACCAGGATGCATCTACATTGAAATAATAACAACAATAAAGCCTTATCTCATTAGGTGGGGTCGGCTACATGGATCATACGACACTTCGTTGATCCATGTTCATGAGATTCGACAGAGTTTTACGCTGACTGTCGGGACCTAATACAACCCTCCTTCTTTATCCGAGCTTGAGATCGGCTATAAAACATAGGCGGGGTTAGAAATAAAATTAATTTTTCAATGATTCATTTCCTTAGTCATTTATGTGTATTTTTTTATTTTCCGAATCCCTTGTATGCATGGTTCCACATGTTACTCGAGTCCCAACTTCTTCCTAAAGGCGCAGATGAAGTCGTAGAACCATTCGGGCTCCGAAAGGACCTTGGCGACGCTTCCCCTCTCCATGCACCTCCGCGTCCACTCCTCGAGCTTGGGGCACTCCGCTGCCACGGTGAACCCCCGAACCTCTCGTAGGCCTGCAGCCACCCGGCGAAGGCGATCAGGGCCACGTCCACGTACCCGATGGCGTCGCCTCCGAAGAACTGCTTCTCCCCCAGCTCTTCTTCCAGCTGCTTCAGGACGCCGGCGAGCTCCCTGGTGGCCTCGGCTTGCGCCTCTCCATTGCTCCTCCACACCTTCGCTCCGCACTCAAAAAGCTGGAAACGCAGTGGCTAAGTAGCTGGTAAAGAGGTTCCACTTTGGCCAATAACTTAACTTACCTTCTTGTCGATGTAGTCTGCCCAAAACCGGGCGTTGGCGCGCTGGTAGGGGCCCTGGGGGAGGAGGGCGGGGCCGCGGTCGCTCCAGACTTCGTCGATGTACTGGACGATGATGTTGGACTCGCAGAGAATCTTGCCGTCGTGGAGGAGCACGGGCACCTTCTTGTGGACGGGATTGGACGTGAGCAGGAGCTGGCTCTTGTTGAATGGGGTCTCCTCCTTGAACTCGTAGGCCACGCCCTTCTCGGCCATGGCGATCTGCACCCTGAACCCGAACGGGCTCGCCCGAAAGGAGAGGAGGACGACTTCGCTAGCCATTGTTTGCTAATTTCTAGAAAGACGCACTTAAGGATATATGGAGCTGTTGGATCATGCATGTTTTGCTGGATTCTTTTATAGGCGTCGAAGGAAGGCTCAGATGCATAGCCGACATGGAAATTTCTATTGTCGCAAGCGCCAATGTCATGCGACGAGGGAGGCTGCTAATGGCGCGGAGCACATCCTGACGTAAGCAGTGACAACGAGATCTGGTGCAAGATCTCATAACCTCCGCTCCACAGACAGATTCGCTTATGCACATAGACAGAGTTAAAGTCAAACATATATATCAGGAAAAGGAATGAAAGAAGAAGTAGTCAACCACGTACCTAAACTTGTCTAGGTAACGACTTATTAAATTATTTTGCCGAGAAACAAAAAGAACTTTAACAGCACTTAATTATTAAGATATTAAAAAAAGTGTCGTGGTAAATAATTGAAATCAGAAAAAATGGTGGTGATGTTTGTAGAGTTGCATGTATTTGACAAATATTTAATGGTTACGGTGACCGGATGCAGGGCAGTCTCATAATCTCAATATATTGATCGGAGGCCTAAACCAAAATAAATTTTAATATAAATAAATTATTTTATTTAATTTATTTTTCTATCTTTTCTTAATTAAATACATATTTCTAATTAAACTTCACAATCAATCTTTGGACAATAAAATATTAGAAACGTTTAGAAAATTAGAAAAAAAGACTGTAATATGTAATATAAATTAGAGGTGTAAGTAAAAATCTAACAACCGGAAAAATCTAACCAAATAAAAAATATCAACCCAAAAAAAATCTAAAATATGGTCTCCGACTAAAAATTAGGTTGATCTTTCAGAATAAAAAAAATCATACGTTTTAATTAGGGCTCCTTATAAAAAAAATCGAAGGGGCCGATCGAACCAAATACTTTTTCAAAATTAGTATAATTAATTAATACTTCATTTTTTAAATAATATTTTATAATTTTACCATTTCTATTATTCATATTTATTAGATTAGGTATATTATTTACTTATTATCACACATTTGAACTTGAATATGATTAAGTTACTAATATATTTTCAGAAAGTTTGGACAAAATTAACTAGAATATTTTCAATTATAATGCAACAATAGGTTATTTTGGTTTATTTACATTAAATAGTTAAACTTATAATTAAGTTTTATTTTTTTTAAACATCTACGTGGCATATTTGATATTTATAATATTTTTTAAAAAAATATTATTTTAAAGTAGGCCCCCGACTCGAAAAAACCGAGGCCGTCTAGGTCTGATTTTTTTTCTCCGGAAAAAAATTAGAGTGGTCTTTTATGTGTTAAAAATTCACCTGAAATTTGAAGGTTAATTTTTTTCGTCAAAAGAACCACCTGATCCGAACCACTTTCACCCCTGTTATGAATATTCATTTTTCAAAATTCAGTGAATAAGGATTAGGTGAAAGAGAGGTGCGAGATAAAAAATAGTAAACTATTTTAAAGATTAATAAATAATAGAATTATTTTCATAATCCACTCCTAAACTATTACGATTTTTCACATCTAACATCAAACTACGAACTTATTTTTTTATCCCTAAATTATAACGATTTTTTCAATTTGATCCTTCCGTCAACTTATTGTTAACTTTTCTGTTATTTCAATATTTTTCATTTGTGAAAAGTCGAAAATATTCCTCCTTTCAAATTTATGTTTTCGTTCCAACCTCTTCAACTCTGATGGATATTTTTGACTTTTTACAAATGAAAAAATTGAAAATAACAGAAAAATTGACAGAAGATGATAGAATGATCAAATTGAATAAATCATGATAGTTTAGAGATAAAAAAGTTAATAATTTGATATTAGATGTGAAAAATCGTAATAGTTTAGACCTTTAGAGATGATTTATACAAATAACCCTAAATAATATAGCAACTAACAAACATTACGAGGCCTTAAATTATAGCGGGGGGTGGGGGGCCTCAAGCTCCTGCTCGAAGTTTAAAAAAGGTTTTAAATAGAACTAGATTCCCTAGTTCTATCAATGTTTGATACAAAAATAAAACAAGACTGGAACTTTATTCTCGACTTTGCATCCATGCTGTAAAATTCGACCGATCGATGTTCTGCTATGAAAATGGTTGGCGGGACACTTTTAGCCCGCTCTTGAGATTGACCCGCTTTGACTCGATCAAATTTGATCAGAATACGAGTTAGACCTGATGATTTTGGGTGACCCGATCAAGTCAAAATAAAAAATAAGTTTAAAAAATTTTAAATAAATTAGAACACATTACATATATAAATATATATATATATGTTTAAAATTCATACTCTAACTTTTCTTCATTTTATATAATATATTACCGATATTGTTTTAACATATAATTATGAAGATTTTATCATCTTTTAGATAATAATTATTTAATTGATAGTTAGTTTATTATATTGTTTGACTTATTATACCATTTTATTTTGCTTTATTATGTCTTTATTTATTTATTATGCATCTTATATAGATATTAAGAATACAAAAGAAATTTTTTTAACATATTTAATTTTTTTACTAACTTATATTATTCAATTCGACCCTATTCAAACCGATTCAATATGATTCGGCCATCAATCCATACAACGTTGCTTTGCATCCAAACATCAATGGGTCAACTACTGATGCCTAGAACAAAATAATTGCAGCGAAACTTTGCGTTGGCCATCTAGCTCTATTGATTGTTAATTTGCGATTTCATCTTCATATTTCTTGGTTTTATTTCTTCTAAATTTGTCTTCGTGATGAGCCGAGGAGCTACCGAGATACGAGGAATGTTTCACTCTCTTGGTGGGAGGAGCTGTAGACTGGCTACATTTTTTTATGGTCAATTCTGGATGTTTGAGAAGCCGTGTTATAATTCAATTCACATAAAAAAGTGCATTATCTATAAATTGAGATCGGTCTATCATCGAGTCCAATTAATTCGATTAGATTTGGAGTTAGGCGCTGTGATATATCATGTTTGGAAAGAGTAAAGGTAATTCATGTTAGATATGTGCAACTTTTCATTGTCTAAAAATAAAAAAGAAAAAAATAGTCGTTTTTTTACTGTTCCTCCTAATAGTATGAACATAAATTCTTAAATTTTTAATATATTTTGGAAAAAAATAGTGGGGCAACAAGAATATTGGTTGTCTTTTCATTTGTTCGGAAATACGAAGAAATATGAACAATGACTTACTTTTATTTTTAAACCTATACCAAATTTCTCTTGGAATAAATATTTTTGTTCCCCATGTGCTCTTAGAGCAAGAACAAAGTTGAAACGCGGATGTTTTTTAGTGGAACAAGAATAAATTTAAAGTTTCTTTTTCTTTATTCCTCACTTTATAAAGTCTAAAATATAATGTACAAAGGTTTACTCCTAAAGTTATTTTGATACCAACATATACTTAGTGTAGGAATAAGTGAAGGAATTAACATCGACTTGTTCTCACTTTTTATTTTATCAAACGATGGTTCTTGAGGTGTGTAGACATCGCATTGATAATTATAAGAAGAGAGAAAAAACAAGTTCACACTGAAGTCAAGAAACACATTATCTTCATATTGCTCCAACCAACCGTGAGAATATACTGAAACATTTTATTTTGTTCGAGGGACAAAGAAATATATAAACAGGGAGGCAGAGCTATTATAATTTCTCCGAGAGTAATTTGGATAAAAATGTTGGGGAACATTTGGTTGGAAAATAAACTTTAGAAGTGTACAAATTGAACAATTTTTTATTTTATTTTTTTCTTATTAGATTAGACGGTATGTATCTTAGTTGTATATATTTGTTTAATTAGTTTACTTTGATGTGAAGTGTATAAATTATGTCATTAAATTAACAGAACTAACTCTGAAGTAAATAAACATTTAATAGCTGAAATGAAATCTATTTCTTGTGATAATTAATTAGTATTATTATTCTATGTTATCAAATAGTAAAAGATAGGTGGACCTCCCTATGTACAGAAAAAAAAACAGTAAAAGATAATTATTAAGGATTACTCCTTGCTGGGCCAATTTGTGGCAAAATTTAATGAAGGTATGTGCTATAAATTTAATAGTGGCTCATTAATTATTAACTAATTCCGCGTACTTCAATTTTTAAATTGTGAATTATTTGATTTATTTAGATAAGTCGTCAAAACTTTTTATACAGATGAAGTGATCGTCCTATGAATTTTTCAAAAGAAAAAAAATTAAAATCCAAACCAAATTATCAGTCAAATATATCCGTAGACCTCTTTTTGACATAATACTTTATATCATAAAATTATTAGTGGAAATTTATGTTCCATTTAATCACTGATGATATGTATGTTTTGAAACCATATATATATATATATATATATATATATATATATATATATATATATATATATATATATATATATATATATATATATATATGGGCATAATGTATATATTGAGTGTCTGTTCACTTCACCTCAGACTCATCACTCGTAGACTCATCCACAGAAATGTGTTTTCACCGTACTGTGAAAGTGACACCGGCTATGCAAGTGGATCTAATCCCTATATTAATATAATTGTTCATTTTTTATGAATAAACGTGCTTATGTCGATATTTTCATATGGATCCCCGCGTAATTTACATGATGATTACAAGTTCTTAGGGCTAGAATTGATGTGCTTGAAGTATACAAAAAATAATAAAATATACAACTCAAGATATGTATTACCTTAAATTTACGGACGTATGAGCATAATAGGTGAATGCTACACACAGTTCAGAATATTTAAGCATGTAACATTAGAATAATTAATGTCATCAATTCTATAAGAAGTGAATGTAACTTCTTTGGATAGTTTTCTCTCTTTAGTAGCCTTTCCTTGTGTACTAATGAGATGAAGAGAATGTGTTGGGCCAGTTGAAGCAGGATCAGAAAATTTTTTCCTCCTTTACATATTAAATTTGAGGTTGAATAAAATTACACAAGTAGAAGAAAATGAAGGAAATCTTTCTTCCATTCTCCCTCCAAACCGAAAAAAAATTTCTTTTTCCTTCCTTCTATTTACCTTCCTTCAGTATTCGACCAGACTCTAAATTCGGGGGGGGGGGGGGGGGGGGGGGGGGGGGGGGGGGGGGGTGGTGTGTGGGGTGGGTGGGGGCAACTATATATATATATATTATATTATATTATATTTATCTTCAATACATTGTACTTTCTATTAAAGTGATTATGGAATGTGGCAATGTATAGAAAAGGACGTCCGTTCAGCATGTTCTAGAAATGTAAAGTGACGAATAATTAATGGTTAATATATTTACCTTTTAATACAATATTTCAATTAATACAGCTTCTATCAAGTAGAAAATGTATTGTCACGATTAATTTTCTTTAACTACTTATTACTAGACACACAAAAAAGAATTCACAATTCGCTCATCACAAAAGTAAAAACGATCAATATTAATCACGAAATCCTCTACGTAGAAAAAACATAAAGGTAGCTTTTTTCATTTTCCATGTACTCAATTTATTCAGAATCAAGGTCAACAACCAACACAAAATAACAATTTCCATCAGCAAAAGAACAAACACGAAATAGCAGACAACTCTGCGGTATTTATTCATGAGAGAAGGACCAACTCGAACAAAACTAATTGTTCGATCAGTTTCCTTCTTTAGTTATATAATTTTCCCCTCAACTTGGCACGTTTCATTCGAGTCCCATCTTCTTCCTCATGGCGCAGATGAACTCGTAGACCTTTTCGGCCTCGGGAAGGACCTTGGCGACACTGTCCCTCTCCATGCACCTGCGCATCCACTCCTTGAGCTTGGGGCACTCTTCTTCCACGGTGATCCCCCCGAACCTCTCGTACACCTGCAACCACCCGGCGAAGGCGATGAGGGCCACGTCCACGTACCCGAACGCGTCGCCCCCGAAGAACTGCTTCTCCCCCAGCTCTCCTTCCAGCTGCTTCAGGACACCGACGAGCTCCCTGGCTGCCTCGGCTTGCGCCTCTCCGTTGCTCCTCCACACCTTTCCTCCGCACTCAAAAATCTGCAACATGTATATGCATGTGCATGATTCATCTGTTCAACTTTTGTCAATTAAGTTAACAAAGCATTGACGTATGCACAAATATATGTTTTTACTTACCTTCTTGTCGATGTAGTCTGCCCAAAACCTGGCGTTGGCGCGCAGGTAAGGGTCCTGGGGGAGGAGGGCGGGGCCGCGGTGGCTCCAGGTTTCGTCGACGTACTGGACGATGTTGTTGGACTCGCAGACGATCTTGCCGCCGTGGAGCAGCACGGGCACCTTCTTGTGGACGGGATTGGACTGGATCAGGAGCGGGCTCTTGTCGAACGGGCTCTCCTCCTTGTACTCGTATGCCACGCCCTTCTCGGCCATGGCGATCTGCACCCTCAGCCCGAACGGACTGACCCAAAAGGAGAGGAGAACGACTTCGTTCGCCATTGATCACTGTTTCTGCACTGCAGTGTATGTCCGAGCTAATTAACTGTAAGGGAAGACGAAGGAACTGCTGTTTGGATGAATCACATACGCATCTAGTCTACTGGATCCTTTTATAGGTACTGAAGGCTCAGATATAAAATTTCCATGGTCGCAGTAGGGCGTCAGCTCTGAGGTGTTCAGAGAGCAAATTGAAGTATAAATGTATAATCCCCCAGGATTAATCGACGTGCGTAGGTGGTGGTGGTGGCAGAGGAGATGCATGCAAATATCGCTAATTTAGCAAGGTTTAATTGCGACGCCGACGTCGACGGTGACGACTATTTGAATTGTCTGCGGATCTGCGCGATGTACATCCAAATCCAAGCTGTCAAACAATTATTTCAGAAGGGGTTCGTACTAAGTTTTGCTGCTGATGTAAGCGATGACGCATAAGTTACGAACAATTTAGCTTATGCACATATATAATTAAAGTCAACATCTCAAGAGAAGGAACCCAAGGAAAAAAAAAGGAGTCAACCACAGGTCTCTCTAGGCACATATTAAGATAACCAATAAAAATGTCTTGATAAACTATTAGTCAGCGTTTGTGGGATAAAAAAAATAAATGGTGCAATACACACCTTGCATGTTGTTGCCCAGTAAAGGTGAAAGCAATTAAGTTGAAACATGTCTTATTTTATGCTTTCTTGTATTTCGATTTAATGAAAGTTAAAATATAATATTTTGACTATAAGTAATATCAAAACAATTTTATGTACCTTTTAATAATAAATATGCATAAAATAATACAGATATAAAGATGAATAAGAAAAAAATTAATTGTGGTACCTCTTAAAGTATATAGCACTATCATATCCATATTAATCATCAATCGATTCATGATGAATGGGAGATAAAAAAATTGGGTTATTTCCGTAAATCATTCTTAAACTATCGTGATTTTCTACGTTTAATCCTAAACTATGAAATTATTTTTTTTATCCCTAAGCTATCATGACTTTTTCAATTTAGTCCTTCCGTAGACTTATGTTATGTTTTCCATTAATTTCATTTTTTCTATTTATGCAAAGTCAAAGTTACCCTTTTATAAAATAACATATAATAAATATAAAAATAATAAAAATGTAGGCGCTCCCCCTGCGATCGCCAATGCTGGCTCGCACTTTGGCGAGCCCCCTCCCTCGATCTCATCATCGACAAGATCGTGGGAGGGCGATGCCCCCTCCCCTTTCACTCGTCGCCGGGGGAAAGAGGGTGGGGGCGTCACCGCGCGGGAGGAAGAAAAAGGGGGGTCGGCCCCCTCGCGAGTTCGCAAGGAGGGCGCCACCCCCCTTTTGTTCCTCGTGCGCGACGAGTAAGAAAAAGGGGTGCCGACGCACCCCTTGCGAGCTCGCCGGCACGCGAGCTCGCACGGAGGGTGCCGATCCCCTCGTGCACGGCGAGGAAGTGAAAGGAGGCCGACACCCCCTGTGTGACGCTGGCGCACGAGCTCGCACAAGGGTGTGTCGCCCCTCTCACGAGCTCGCCGGTGCCGGTGAGCTGAGGGGGGCATTGTTGGCGAGATCGTAGTCTCCCTCCTTTCGCTCCATGATAGCGGAGCAAGGGGCGACACTCTCGTGAATCGTCTCGGATATTTTTTTATTTATTATGTATTATTTTAAAGGTTAAAGGGGTAACTTCAATTTTTCATAAATATAAACAAAATAAAATTAATGGAAAACATGACGGAAGGACTAAATTGGAAAAGTCATGATAGTTTAGGGATTCAGAAAAATAAGTTATGTGATAGTTTAAGGATAGTTTACTCTAAAAATTATCTAATTAATTAATTCATAATCTATTATGAATAGAATAATAATTAATATGGTATATATGATGATGTTGTAGGGGTAGCACAAACATTAATATAAAAAAATTAATTGTATTAATACATATATATTATTAATAAACACGCACTTATTTATGTCACTAAATATATAATTCATTACTAATATAAAATTTTAATATGAAAAGTAATTGAATTTATCGAAATTCATATGTTATAATATGCATTTACGCATTCATAACATACAAAAAAATTAATAACACTTGATGATTGGTCATTGTATGAAATAATATAAATTTATAATAACATGTGGCTAAAAGGAGGAAAAAAGAGTGAAATGTGATTGAAAAGGAATCCTTATAAATCTATTTTTGCCAATGATCGGAATAGGATTTTAATTCTTCGTGATTACGAAAGAGTGATATTAATTATAGACTACTTGGTAATTTTTTTATATAAAAAGATATTTGGTATCATTAGGCTATATCCCTAGATATTTGTAATCTTCATCTATGCATCTTCCAAACATCCCTTCATTTTTAGTAGTACCGTAGAGTATCTATGAACTGCTTAATTTCACGACATTTTTATTTCATCTTTCTCGTAAAATGTCTTACCATTACATATTGTTTTATCAATTTATCATATTGACAAGATTGTAGTAAGAAGGCTATATTGACAAGATTGTAGTTAGAGTTCTTCTTGTAAGAATATAAAAGCAGAAATTACTCTCTGGATGAAGAACAACTTTGACACCGATTTGCAATCGGGCGAACAACGTGCGAAAATAGTCTTGCAGTTCTCACATCTCTAAATTTGTTCTATTTATGGTGTTGAGGTTCGTCTTTCCCATCCTTGTAGCATCTGAATTATGACCTTAATTGGGATAATTATTTACAGCTTTCCTGGTCTTCCCAAGTCTTCATTGATGTTCTTAAGGTTTTGGAGTTCTTTTTCTATTGAAATTAATGAAAGGAGTCGAGTTTAAACAAAAAAATAGGAGATTCAGATCGAGTCTGTCATAACCCAGAATAAAATATTTATATAACAGCCATATATAAATCAGCCATCAAAATATATAAAAATAAAATGAAAACTTATGACATGTAATGTGGAAAAATTACACCAAATGCTCTTCAACTTTCACGTTTGCTCAGCGATACTTTTCAACTTCACTTTGTAACACGAATGTCATCCATCTTTTAACTTATTTCACCTGATGTCCTCCTTATCTATAATCGGCGGTTTTCCGGTCACAACGCTGATGTCGCATCTCTTTGCTCTCCACGTTCACGTTACTAGTAATATTAAAAAAATAATAAACAAAATTAAAAAATACCACGTGGAGTCACTGGCGCAACAAGCGAGGGGGAGTTGCCCCGACATTCGGCGAGGCTTCAGCTGGCGCGTGCAGGTGGGGGGTTGCCCCCCTCCTGCGACCTCCGGCGAAGTTAAGGTCGAAGTGAAGGGGGCGACCCCCCTGCGCCACACCGGCGAGCGTAGGGAAGGTGGAGTGGTCGCCCCCATCCTGCGACCTGGAGGTCGCCCCCCTCCTACGAACTCCAGGTCGGGGGGGGGGGGGGGGGGTGCCCCCTCCCTGCGACCTCACCCACCTCCCCTGCGCCCGGAGGTCGCAGGGAGGGGGCGACCCCCCACCTGCGCGTGCTGGCGAAGCCTCGCCGGAGGTCAGGGCGACTCTCCCTCGCTCGCTGCGTCAGTGACTTCACATGGCATTTTTATTTTTTAATATTGCCAGTAACGTGAACGTGAAGAGGAGAGAGACGCAACGTCAGCGCCATGTTAGCGTTGTGATCAGAAAATTATCGATTATAAGTAATGAGGGCATCAGGTGAAATAAGTTAAAAGATGAAGGGCATTCGTATTACAAAGTGAAGTTGGAGAGCATAATTGAGCAAACGTGAAAGTTGGAGGACATTTAGTACAATTTATGTTGCGCATAAGGACCACTATTCAAATCAGTTCTATCAATTGTTACATTAAGTAATTGGTCTATCGAGTGATTCCTTCGGTGAAATATATTATTTTGATTCTTTTGCCTTGATTTTAAGTCCAACTTTAGCGCAATGGATCTCCTCTCTCTTATTTTTTCATCAAACAGATAAACAACAAAAAGTTGGATAATCTGTTAACTAAAATAACATGAAATGAATAACCTAGTAAAATTGTGGGTGATATGATACAAAAAATGTAACATAAATTAGATGTCATACTAAAAATATGTGTTAATCAGTTGTAGCATGAGCATGTTTTTATTATGATATTGCAAACTAAATATTTGAGTTAATCGATCCAAAAGTTAACTAATTGCGTCAATTTAGTGATTGGATGTCACGGTTTCAATTAAGTGCATGCAATTAATAGGGAGCAAAGTGCAAACATAAGTAGATTCAGATGAGTAAGTTGTAATATATTTAAAATTATTTAAAATGTCAAAAGCTCATTTGTATTTTAATTTTGATACATACTTTACGAATTATTAGTAACTGAATTACTAGAATTTAATGAAGCCTGGATCGAAGCTTTAGAATAAGATATCTAAATGTCATAGTGGAAGATTAGTGCGATACATAAAAATTAATACAGTGTTGGTAATTATTGGAAGTATTTATCATGACTTAACTTTTGACTACGTGTTACAATAATATAGATGCATGCCATTATTTTTTTATATATTACTGTAATAATAGCATGAATTTTAACCCTAACTTGACTGAGATGAAGTGGAACTAAATTAGAGGGAAAATGAAATGTAATTACTACGACAAATTATTATAATAGGAGCCTGATTGTTCAACTATATATATATATATATATATATATATATATATATATATATAACTCGACCAACTCCGCCTATGTTTTATAGCCGGTCCCAAGCCCGGATAAAGGAGAAGGGTTGTGTTAGGCCCCGACAGCCAGCGTAAAATCCTGTCGAATCTCATGAATATGGATCAACGAGAGCGGAATGACGTCGTATGATCAATGTAGCCGACCCCACCTAGTTGGATAAGATTTTGTTATTGTTATTGTATATATATAACTCGACCCCTATACGCCTCAGTGCTCACCGTCGGATCTAATCCGACGGTGGGCGCTGCTCACTTTTTTTTCATCACTTTTGGACGCGGAACGACGGCCGACGTCGGCGGCGCACCGGTGGAAGGGACAGGAGGAGTCCTCGTCGGCGGGGACGCTGGCCGTGAGGGAGACGTACGATAGGGAAGAAGAAAAGGAGGAGGGTGAGGACGGGGCTGCCGGGGGAGGACAAGAGATTCCGCCGTTGCCGATCTCTCTCTTGTGCGCGATCTCTCGTAGCTTCCCTCTTCGTCGATCGGAGAGAAAGGGGGAGAGTAGATCGCGGCCCTCGCTTCGTCGGATCCCTCGCAATCGGCCGCCTCGCCTCGTTGCCGTCGAAGTCGCCATCACCAGATCAGAGAGAAAGGGGAATAGATCGGATCGCCTAGCAGTTGTTGCCGCCTAGCCACTCGCGCTTTGCCGCCGCCGTCGCCTCGACTTGCCCAGCTGCCATCATCGCCTTGCCATCGCCTCCCATCCGATCTAATCATATTGTCGCCTGTGGCTTGATCCGCCGCCTAGAGGCTGGAGAAGGCCGCCTCACGATGGATCCGGCCGCCCGCGACCTAATCTGCCATCTGACGACCAGATCAGGCCGTGGCCGGCCCAGGCTGCCTGATGGCCGATCAGGCCACGGTCGGCCATATCGTAGGGCCGGGAGAGGGAGAGGGGCGGCCAGATCTGGAGAGGGAGAAGGAGATCTCCGTCGAAGGGAGGTCCATCGTCCGATTTAATCCAATCCTCCAAACGGTCACACTTGCAATTAGATGAATAAAAAAAACATAGATAATATTTTCTCTTCATAAAAAAATATTTATGTTTTTTTTTTCTTTTTCATGTACTTTATTCAGAATCAAGGCAACCAACGAACACAAAATAATTTCCAGCTGCGAATTAAAGAAAACCAACACAAAACAATAGACAACCTGCAGTTTTTATCCATGAACTGCGCCAAGCCAACTCGAACGAAACTAATCGTTCGATCCGGTTCGTTCGTTTCCTCCATTAATTATATCTGTCTACCCCTTTCATTCCAGTCCCATCTTCTTCCTCATGGCGCAGATGAACTCGTAGACCTTGTCGGCCTCGGGGAGGACCTTGGCGACGCTGTCCCTCTCCATGCACCTCCGCATCCACTCCTCGAGCTTGGGGCACTCCGCCGCCACGGTGAAACCCCCCAGCCTCTCGCACGCCTGCAGCCACCCGGCGAAGGCGATGAGGGCCACGTCCACGTACCCGAACGCGTCGCCCCCGAAGAACTGCTTCTCCCCCAGCTCTCCTTCCAGCTGCTTCAGGACGCCGACGAGCTCCCTGGCTGCCTCGGCTTGCGCCTCTCCGTTGCTCCTCCACACCTTTCCTCCGCACTCAAAAACCTGCAACTCACGTGTGCATGATTGATATATATATCGTGCAACATGGCCAATTAACAAAGGATCGACGTATGCACATATCTACTTACCTTCTTGTCGATGTAGTCTGCCCAAAACCTGGCGTTGGCGCGCAGGTAAGGGTCCTGGGGGAGGAGGGCGGGGCCGCGGTGGCTCCAGGCTTCGTCGACGTACTGGACGATGTTGTTGGACTCGCAGACGATCTTGCCGCCGTGGAGCAGCACGGGCACCTTCTTGTGGACGGGATTGGACTGGAGCAGGAGCGGGCTCTTGTCGAACGGGCTCTCCTCCTTGTACTCGTACGCCACGCCCTTCTCGGCCATGGCGATCTGCGCCCTCAGCCCGAACGGACTCACCCAAAAGGAGACGAGAACGACTTCGTCGGCCATTGATGACTGATTAATTGCTGCTGCGTGCGTTCGTACTACTTGATCGATCGATGGCGATGGAGTTTGAACTTTGAACTGTTAGGAATGTGAAACATCAGATACTCGATCGATCTATTTATAGGTGAATGCTCGAGAGGACTTGGATTTTTTTTTTCTTTAATTTTTTGTCGTTGCATTAGAGCGTCAGCTCTGAGGTAATGCATATCGCATATATTTCGATTGTATATATAATTTGGGAGAACTCGTACGATATTTCTACGTTCAGAGTGGCTGTATTTTTTATTTTTTTTTTGGTTTGAAGGTCGAATGGCCACGATGATGTCGAGGATGACGCCATCAACATATGATCCGATAGAAATTGCGGCACACCCGATCACAATTATTTATCATGTATTGTTTCGATCCTTCTATCGACATGAATGATGAAACAACCACATAATCTCTCGATACTTATAAATTTACCGGATTTATTTATCGATTCTATTTTTTATTCCACTGGGCTGAAATAAGAGACGAAAAAATGAATCTCATTGACGGTGTGAGAGCTACTGCATGATGAAATTACTTTGCTTTCAAGTTTAGAATATCTAAAATTCGATGATTTTTCGTATATATATATGTATATATTTGTGCGTGCCTTTTAGTTGAAATTAGCTGATCGATCCAAGGCAATTCTCATTTAAACGCAAAATGAAATCAATTACGTGAACATTTAAAATTAAGTCGAACATCTCCGGATGAACAAAAGAAAGTCAACCACGTCCCCGTAATTATTAATTAAATTAATTAAAAAACAACTTGCGCTGCAATTATTAATTAAGATAACACACTAAACAATTCCTTTAAACAATTGAGTGGGGGTGGGGTGGTTCCTAGATAGAGATAGACAAACAAAAAGGAAGAAATTGGGGCGTCCAAAAGAATACTACGATTATGCGAATTCTATTTTCTTCATATTTGTGGTGCGTGGATTGATAGCGTCAGGTCATTTATAAATATATCGATGTAACAACAACAATATATCGATGAAAAAGTTGAATTATAATTTTGCTCACTCAATTCTTTAAAATGTTTTTTTTTTACAATTTAAGTTTTTATTTTGGCTTAAGTCCGAACTCTACTCCAGAAATATCGTTATCAAATAAAAGTATGTACAATATTATGGTTATTTTCTTTTACCACTCTAAACTATCATGAATTATCACATTTAATTTCAGACTATGAACTTTATTTTTTAAGTACATAAACTATCATGAATTCAATTCAGAGCAGGGGTATAACGAACTTTTTACAAATACGAAAAATAAAAAATAACGGAGAAATCGACGGAATTGGACGGAATGATTAAACTGGAAAAATCGCGATAGTTTAGATACTCAAAAAATGAAGTTCGTAATATGAAATTAGACGTGATAATTCGCAATAATTTAGAGGTGATAAGAAGAAATAACCCACAACATTATGACTGCTTATATTTATTTTTTAAATATATACAATTGATAGTTCAAACCCATATACTGTGTTTAATATATAACATTTAATATCTTATAAAAAACTATATATTAAAAGAAGTCATGTCCTCATAGTAGAGATTTGGGTCTTATCTCTACTTTTTGCCCAAAAGTACTTTTAGTTCCGCTGGAGCATTGTCAAACATATATAGTCACTAACTGATAACTCATCTAAAAAAACATTGAATTGATAACATAAGTAAAAAAATTCATAATTATGCATTATCACCAATTTGATTTGAAGAAACAATGAATACTTATTTCATATGTATGTATAATATATATATATATATATATATATATATATATATATATAACTCATCTAAAAAACATTGAATTGATAACATAATTAAAAAGATTCATAATTATGCATATCACCAATTTGATTTGAAGAAACAATGAATACTTCTTTCATATACGTATCATCTCTGCATAAAAATCTCACATACTAGTTAGAGGCATCATATCGTCTTCTAAATTATCATACATCATATTATCACTATAGAAAACGCGTATTATTTTATAAATATAATATTGGTCATTTCACATTAATTATTTCATAAAATTTCGTATCGTCCATATATAGAATACGTATCTTCTCGACAAGGGAATACAGATGTATAACTGTCATATTCATATTATTTATTTTCATATGTCATAAAAGTATTTCAAACATGTCAATAATTTATCCATTTCAAATAACATTTTAAAATTGTAACATTAATTATAACAAAAATATTTATCATTTAAGTGCACATTAATGCACTAAGAGATTAAGTGATACTGAATATAAACTGCATAACAATTCATAAGCATATAATATTCAAATATCAAAGGTACACTATATGATGATAAAATCATAGAAATTCCATATTTTAATATGAAGGTTTTGATTTAGAAAACCAACTTATTCAGCGGAAGTAATACAAAGTTCTTTTATGTTGTTTCGTACGGGACGGGACGACGATCACTTTAAAAAGCCGACACAAATCCACAATTCAAATACCTACATAATATAGCAAATATAGAACAACAATGAAGCAAGGAGAGTTTTCACGTGTGTGTCTACATATGCAACAATGCAACTCTATTTATAGAGTTTGCATAAGTCAGTTCTTCAACTGCACGTGAATGCAGTTTTGCAACTGCATAGATTGCAGTTCGGACAAAATATATGCACACATGTGCGTATATATGTCCAACAATCTCTCACTCACACATGATGTGCTATGTCACATTCGCAAATTTCTGTGTATGGTAAATGAATCGTGCGACTCACGAGTACATTCATAATATAATACGAGAGAACTGCGACCTGTTAGGGATACACAATCACTCAACCATTTGAGAATATATACCATGACCTGTTAGAGATACATAATACTCAATCAACTTGAGAGCCAAGATTAAAAAGTCGCTCAATCAATATGCGAGCCAAAACTATATTCTCATATAGTCGTTCAAGCAATCATGTTACTCGCTTTGCCTTAGAATCACCTTGCTTGCACAGCTTAGACGACTTACGCCTAACTCCGCGGTTACTCAATTTTATATGTATACTTTATAGTTGACCAACAACATATAAAATTTATGCAGCACCAGTGAATCTTTCTCTCGCCCTCATATTTCTCGATTCTAAGTTAGCTGCTTTCCTAGACGTGGCTCGACGGCCACATATAATTTTAGCCTTTGAGTACCTCGCTAAAGTAGCAACACTAATATATCACTTTAAAATATAGTCAAGAGTCGAAGGGCAATCTCCGAACTTGTTCAGTCCTTAAAGACTCACACATGTGACGAAGACTCGATTATTCGTCACGTCTTAAGGTCGACTTATCATACTTGATAATACACTCAAGTATTGCGATGGAGACTTCCACTGAAGGAGTGTATGTCATTGCTCAATAACATCGCACAGACTTAAGTCCAGTCGCCAATCTATGGCACCTGACCTGAGTCCTCCCACTAGTCGCCCAAAATTGCGGCGCCTTAAATGAGGTCTCATATCTGGCTCCCCTTGTCAGGTCACACGGAGTTAAAGTAAACTCGTGTTCAAAACTTCCCAAACAAATCAGGGCGGTTTTAAATCATATTATGATTTTAAATCGTTTCTTCTCCACTCGCTATACTCTAAGCGCCGGAGGCAATTATCTGTGTGATTTGATAATCTCGTGCCTGACTGACATACTCTACTTGTTTATAACAACTCATAATAACTTAAACAAAAGAAATGAATACTTTCATTGAAAACAAATGTTTAAGTACAATTAGGATTACGTAATTCTATAACTTTTATATGTCTAATAAATGCATCTCTCGGAATAGGCTTCGTAAATGGGTCAGCCACATTCTGATGCATAGACACATATTAAATCATGATCCTTTTCTGAACATCTTCATTTTGTACAAATTTATACTTAGTGTCGATATGCTTCCTTTTATA
Organism: Pontederia crassipes; assembly: GCA_030549335.1. Lineage (NCBI taxonomy): Eukaryota > Viridiplantae > Streptophyta > Magnoliopsida > Commelinales > Pontederiaceae > Pontederia > Pontederia crassipes. The sequence continues at coordinate 22,413,492 of CM060189.1, read as the reverse complement.
GTGATATTTCTCATCTTTGACATATGCAATGACAGCTTGATTATCACAGTATAACTTAGTCTTTGAAGCATCATCAGCTACTCTCAGATGGCGAAGGAATTTGCCTAACCAAAGGCCTTCTTTTGCAGCTTCGGTATATGCCACAAATTCAGCTTCCATAGTCGACAATGCTATGCAATCTTGCTTCTTGCTGCTCCATGTCACAGCGTCATTGCTAAGCAGGAAGACGTAACCGGAGGTGGACTTGCGTTCATCAACATCGCTAGCCCAATCAGCATCCGTGTATCCGGCTAACTTTAGGCTTCCTCCTTGATAGCATAGTGCATAGTCAACGGTTCCCTTTAAGTATCTAAAAATCCTTTTGACAACCTTCCAATGTTGGTGTCCGGGATTAGACTGCTATCGACTGATCAGACCAATGACATAACATATATCGGGTCGAGTACATAACATGACGTACATCATACTTCTGACTGTGTTGGCATAAGGAACAGAGGCCATAGCACTCTTTTCTTCTGAAGTCTTCGGACACATATTAAGACTTAAAGCTTCACCTTTCACTACATGAATATCAATGGGTTTGCAGTTATTCATTCGAAAATGTTCGAGAACCTTTTTGATATAGGTTTCTTGCGAAAGAGCAATGAATCTCACTCACACATGATGTGCTATGTCACATTCGCAAATTTCTGTGTATGGTAAATGAATCGTGCGACTCACGAGTACATTCATAATATAATACGAGAGAACTGCGACCTGTTAGGGATACACAATCACTCAACCATTTGAGAATATATACCATGACCTGTTAGAGATACATAATACTCAATCAACTTGAGAGCCAAGATTAAAAAGTCGCTCAATCAATATGCGAGCCAAAACTATATTCTCATATAGTCGTTCAAGCAATCATGTTACTCGCTTTGCCTTAGAATCACCTTGCTTGCACAGCTTAGACGACTTACGCCTAACTCCGCGGTTACTCAATTTTATATGTATACTTTATAGTTGACCAACAACATATAAAATTTATGCAACACCAGTGAATCTTTCTCTCGCCCTCATATTTCTCGATTCTAAGTTAGCTGCTTTCCTAGACGTGGCTCGACGGCCACATATAATTTTAGCCTTTGAGTACCTCGCTAAAGTAGCAACACTAATATATCACTTTAAAATACAGTCAAGAGTCGAAGGGCAATCTCCGAACTTGTTCAGTCCTTAAAGACTCACACATGTGACGAAGACTCGATTATTCGTCACGTCTTAAGGTCGACTTATCATACTTGATAATACACTCAAGTATTGCGATGGAGACTTCCACTGAAGGAGCGTATGTCATTGCTCAATAACATCGCACAGACTTAAGTCCAGTCACCAATCTATGGCACCTGACCTGAGTCCTCCCACTAGTCGCCCAAAATTGCGGCGCCTTAAATGAGGTCTCATATCTGGCTCCCCTTGTCAGGTCACACGGAGTTAAAGTAAACTCGTGTTCAAAACTTCCCAAACAAATCAGGGCGGTTTTAAATCATATTATGATTTTAAATCGTTTCTTCTCCACTCGCTATACTCTAAGCGCCGGAGGCAATTATCTGTGTGATTTGATAATCTCGTGCCTGACTGACATACTCTACTTGTTTATAACAACTCATAATAACTTAAACAAAAGAAATGAATACTTTCATTGAAAACAAATGTTTAAGTACAATTAGGATTACGTAATTCTATAACTTTTATATGTCTAATAAATGCATCTCTCGGAATAGGCTTCGTAAATGGGTCAGCCACATTCTGATGCATAGACACATATTAAATCATGATCCTTTTCTGAACATCTTCATTTTGTACAAATTTATACTTAGTGTCGATATGCTTCCTTTTATAGTGATATTTCTCATCTTTGACATATGCAATGACAGCTTGATTATCACAGTATAACTTAGTCTTTGAAGCATCATCAGCTACTCTCAGATGGCGAAGGAATTTGCCTAACCAAAGGCCTTCTTTTGCAGCTTCGGTATATGCCACAAATTCAGCTTCCATAGTCGACAATGCTATGCAATCTTGCTTCTTGCTGCTCCATGTCACAGCGTCATTGCTAAGCAGGAAGACGTAACCGGAGGTGGACTTGCGTTCATCAACATCGCTAGCCCAATCAGCATCCGTGTATCCGGCTAACTTTAGGCTTCCTCCTTGATAGCATAGTGCATAGTCAACGGTTCCCTTTAAGTATCTAAAAATCCTTTTGACAGCCTTCCAATGTTGGTGTCCGGGATTAGACTGCTATCGACTGATCAGACCAATGACATAACATATATCGGGTCGAGTACATAACATGACGTACATCATACTTCTGACTGTGTTGGCATAAGGAACAGAGGCCATAGCACTCTTTTCTTCTGAAGTCTTCGGACACATATTAAGACTTAAAGCTTCACCTTTCACTACATGAATATCAATGGGTTTGCAGTTATTCATTCGAAAATGTTCGAGAACCTTTTTGATATAGGTTTCTTGCGAAAGAGCAATGAATCTCTTTGAACGATCTCGATGAATTTTTACTCCAAGTATATATGTTGCTTCATCCATGTCCTTCATCTCAAAGATAGAGGACAACCATTGCTTAATGGTATTTATATACTACTTATTATTCCTAGCTAGAAAGATATCGTCGACTACTTATCTTTGGAGCCACATATATATACATAGTGGTCTTCATCAATCATAGAAAATCTGAAAGAAATTATTGATCGATGAAATTTTAAATACCACTGCCTAGATGATTGTTTTAGTCCATATATGGACCGTTGCAATTTACATACTTTGCGCTCTTGACCTTTTACAATGAAGCCTTTAGGTTGCTACATTTGATGTAGTTCTAAATCCATATGAGCAACTATAGCTAGGATTAAGCGAATTGAAGAAAATCTTGCAACCGATGCAAAAGTTTCATCATAATCTATACCCTCCTTTTGGGTATATTCTTGTGCAACAAGGCGAGCCTTATATCTTTCTATGGATCCATCTGCACCACGTTTGACCTTGAGAACCCATTTATTCCCTACTGGTCTTCTATCGGGTGGGAGGTCAACCAAATCCAAACTTGGTTATCTTTCATTGACTTCATTTCTTCTTCCATCGCTTTCATCCATTCTTCCTTCGCAGGACACGAGAGAGACTCCTCAATTATTTTAGGCTCATGTTCGTCTTCCAGACCAACTATAAAAGCTTCCCCCTCAATCTCAAAACGACGACGTGGGATACTTTTCCGATTAGTCCGACGTATTGAACATTCATGTATATCTCGTTCTTGAGTTGGCGATGATTCTCTCCCACTCGGATCAGGATTCTGAGATAAGGAGACATACTCCTCAGCAGATTGATTCGTTGGATGAGCCAACTCATGATCTTCTTCCTCCTCGAGGTGAAGATCTTTATCTATTTCGTCTTACTTAGAAAAATCATCTTCTAAGAATGTAGCATCTCTACTTTCTATCTCTGTAATAGTTCCATCATCCTTTTCACCTATGAAAACATATCCTTTGAAGGTCTCAGAATATCTTATAAAGATATATTTTTTCTCTTGAGGATCCAACTTTCCATACTTATGAGAAGTATGAAGTACATATGCTGCACACCCCCAGGGGCGCAAATAATCAAGTTCAGGCTTTCGGCCTCTCCAGAGTTCGTAAAGAGTAGAACTTACAGACTTTGATGGAACTCGATTCAATATATAGGCTGCAGTCAATATGGAATCACCCCAGAAAGAAATATGGAAATTTGCTTGTGCCATCATTGATCGGACCATATCAAGTAGAGTCCGATTTCGTCTTACTGCAACACCATTTTGTTGCAGAGTTCCAGTAATTGTTAGTTGCCTAACAATACCTTTTTCATCACATAATTCTCTAAAAAGATCAGATAAATATTCACGCCCACGATCTGTACGCAAGACTTTAACTTTGTGATCCAATTGATTTTCAGTCATATGTAAGAATCATTTGAAACACTCTAATGCATCAGATTTATGGGTGATTAAATAGACCACACCATAACGTGAATAATCATCAATAAAAGTGATGAAACAAGAGAAATCATGTCTAGCCTTAACATTCATAGGACCACAGATATCAGAATGGATTATTTCTAAGGAAGATTCAACATGTTTGCCTACTCCAAATGGTTTTCTAGTTGCTTTATTAGTAAGACAATTTTCACACGTGGGCAGAATCACTTTAGCGAGATTGCCTAAAAGGCTTTCTCTAGCTAGTCGATCCATACGATCTTGCCCAAGTCTGGCATGCCAAGTTTTGACATCAACATTTTTATCAGAAAATGATACAAATGAAGAACTAGAATTTTGAAAATCTTGAGAGATTTCAATAATATTAAAAACCATTATGCTTGTAAGCAGTACAAATACAAATATTGTTTAATATCAAATCAACACAACTTGAACCAAATGTTATTACATAATCAAGTTCATCTAAACGAGACACTAAAATTAAATTTCGTCAAAATTCGGAGCGTAGAGGACATCATGGAGGTACAGGACACATCCTCCGCAAAGGTCCAATTTACATGTACCAATGCCTTTAACCTCCACACATGCATTGTTGCCAACGTAAATCCACTTGGTTCCGGCACTGAATTGACGAAAATCCACAAAGGCGTCGCATTCCTTCGCTATGTGGTCAGTTGCTCATGAGTCTACAATCCACGAAGGATGAGAGTCAACGACTAATGCACAGCTAGAAATATAAATAAAAGTTTGTTCAGAAAAGTATACCTGTGTTTTCTTCTTCGGCTCAGTGCACTCACGAGCGAAGTGTCCACTCTTGTGACAGTTGTAACACTTAACTTTACTTTTATCAAACTTCCCACTGCACTTACCACGTTTGCGCTGGTGTTTTTCCTTTGTTTTCAGTCTTGTTTTTACTCTTCTTATTGTGCGGTCTTTTCCGTTTTGAACTTTTACTCTCATCTTTCACACTGGATTCAACAACATATGCTTGACCGGAAGGTTTAGCTGCCTCAAGGCGCTCTTCTTCCAGTTCCAGATGGCGTGTAACATCAGTAAATGTTTTGATGTTATCGTTATGAGCTAAGTTCAAAACCATTTGTTCCCAACGTGCTGGAAGGGAACGAATGACAGCATGCACTTGTTGTTCATTAGTAAGAGGAACACGAGTACTCTTCAACTCACGAATCATGTTCGATAATTCACGCAAATGCTGTCGCATGGTGTGATTTTGGCGCATACGGTATGAATTGAACTTAAGATTAAGTAATCTTAATTTCGTGATTGATACACTGACAAATTTCTCATGAAGGGCACCCATATGGTTTTGGCAGTTTCATGCACCTCGTACTCACACATTAAGGAATTGTCCATGCTGCTCAGCAACACAATGCGAGCTCTTTTGTCTTTCCTTTTCCATGCATTGTAAGCGTCCAAATTCCTTCTGTGTTGAAGTGTAACGCCAAATTCTGGTTCAGCTCATCTCCCACTATTCCAAAAATATTACCAAGTTATTAAAAATAAAATAATTGCGCAAAAGTAATATTCTAGTAATTTTGGAAAAACGAATATCCAAAATAATTTAAAATATATAATGTGATTAACATATCATTTTCAAAAAATTCGGCCAGACAAACAGAGTTATGTGATGGGGGCTCTTCCTTTTCTTTGTAAGGTGCCAATTAGGAAACCATCACCCCTTCGCCTCGACACCAAAATAATTAAAAAAATGTTATCGTGTCACGTGAACATAGTAATATTTAGAGACTACGTCAACTGTACACCAGGTAAGTCCATAGAGAAAGATGGTACAAAATTTTCCACTTACAATCTCATTTCGGTACTTTCCTATACATGTACATGTCATGCACCATTCAATAAAAATTACTACCGTGACTATCATATAATTTAAATGCCTTAGTCATATTTGGACTACCTATGTTTCATTATGGAAATAATTTACTTAGGTCCAATTTATTAAATTCCTAAATTCATAAAACATGTCACATTCATAATTGACATTTTTATGCATAACACAAACATAGCACAAAAATATTATGAATTACAAAGCATACAAATAATTATACAATTCATTTATTTTGTCACATGCTTTTAACATAATATATGCATGATAATAAGCATGGTTATTATTAATTCAAATATTTACATAAAATGGAAAAAATAAAGTCACATGCTTATAAGACATATATGTATAACACAAGGCATTTAAATAATTAAAATATCAATTTTCATACAAATTGAAAATTATTTGTCACACATGCCTTAGTTACATATATGTAGTGAAAATATTCATACAACAAAAATAATGTTGTCATATCATACATATATTATTAATTGCATAAGTTGAATAAAAAATATGCAATATCATGTGAAAATACATTTGTTACATCAAAATAAATTTTGGTAACAAAAAATATATGCACTTAAAAAATTTTCTTACAAAAGAAAAAATATTTTTTATAAGTTCCATATCATAAAATGAACCTTTAAAAAATAACATTGTGCACGAAATATTTTATTTTCACATATAACATAATGTAATATAATTATGTTCATAACATAATTTCAAAACATATTACAATATATACATGACACATTTAAATTTTGTATACATGGCATACCAAGAAATGTTCATAATTATGTCATATAGGTTTCAAGAAAATTTCTGTAAATTTTGAAATTATCATAACATAATTACATGCAAGACATTTCATATAAAAAAATGTCATATTATGTCACAAAATTTCCAATATGCATAATAATTACGAAAATTAACAAAAAATGCATATTATATGTCATGAATAGTCAATACAATTTCAGAGAATTTTTCAGAATTTTATGAATCATAAAACAAGTAATTTTTAATTTTAATATAATCTTCCCGAAATTTCCTTAATACACTATTTTTTTTCAAAAAAAAATTGCTCACAATGGGCTGCAGTTGCAGCCCAAAAGCACACTGCGCGCAGTAGCAGCGGACCTTGGCCCGCGCTGTGCGGCAGCAGTCGCAGGCCTAGGCCCGCGCCTTACTGCGCTGGACGCTGCCTCCAGCGATGTCGACAGCCCAGCGGCGCAGCGGGGCAAAAAATCACGCGCGTTATGGCCAACAGTAGTGCCGCATGGCACTGTTCACGCTACAGTGCCATGCGGCACTGTTCACTTAGAACAGTGTTTTTTTAAAAAAAAAATTACGGAAAAAATATATATTAAAATTTGTACTAGATATTCTGTTGAATTCAGTACATATGGATAACAAAAAAGTTTAATTTTTTGTTCTTTGATTATGGTCATATAACTAAAGGTGAAAAAAATATAATTTTGCACAATCCCGTATTACACAAAAAAAACTAACGAAAAGAATCAAATTATGGCTCTGATACCAATTGAAGATTTTGATTTAAAAAACCAACATATTCAGTGGAAGTAATACAGAATTCTTTTACGTTGTTTCGTACGAGACGGGACGGCGATCACTTTGAAAAGCCGACGTAAATCCACAATTCAAGTACCTATAGAATATAGTAAATATAGAACAACAATGAAGCAAGGAGAGTTTTCACGTGTATGTCTACATCTGCAACAATGCAACTCCATTTATAGAGTTTGCATATGACAGTTCTTCAACTGCACGTGAATGCAGTTTTGTAACTGCATACATGCAGTTCGGACAAAATATACGTATATATGTTAATCTATTTCAATAAACCTATAAAAAATAATAGAATAACCACATTCTCTTTTTTGTTGTGTGTTGACAAAACTAACGATATTGAGTGTAAATTCATAATGATTAGTTTTTTTATAATAATCCAATTATTCCAATAATAGAAGCATGCATCCTTGGTGGCTATATATACATTTCACGATTTTGGGGTGGGTGACAATCTTGGACGATATGGGACTTGAGACTAGTAATGAAATTGAGTGAGCTATTCAAGCATTTATTCATGAATTGTTGATGAAGAGCTTAATCAAACAATTAAGAGGCCGATTATCATATTTAAAAGCTTAATAAAATTGATACTTTGTATCAAAACAAAGAATTTTGTATCAAAACAAAGAAAAATAATATTAGCCTTGATGTTATAAAAATAATTAAGAATAATCAAACTGAATTTATTAAGATTATAAATATAATAATAATATGTAGTTATAACTATGGTTATTAAAACCGGCCCGGCCCGGTCGGTTCAACCATTTCAACTACGAACCAACTGATAGTCCAGTCTAAATTAATTAAAAAAATGGATTGGAGTTGAACTAAATCAGAAAAATTCGGTTCAATATTTAAAGTGAAAAATAGGAAATAAAAGTAAAAATAGGAAATAAAAAGTTAGAAAGGAAGGTAAAAAATGAGAAAGTATTTGAATTAAGAATTGGTAAAACTTAAAAAAGGAAATAAATGTGAGAAATCAATACAGGAGAGGAATTAATGAAAATAGAAAAGGAAAGTATTAAAATGAAAATAAAGAAGAAAATGAAAGGAAGTAAATGTGATGTATGGCAAATTAAATTAATTTATTATCATCACAAAATATTATCAAAAAATAAAATCAAATAATTAATATAGTATATATATCAATAATAATAACTTAAAGTTTTTTATGAATATTAAAAAATTTAATATCTTTGTATTATAAAAAAAGTAAATAAATATGGGGATTAATGGGAAGAGAGGAATTAATGGAAATAGAAAAATAAAAATATTAAAATGAAAGTAAAGAAAAAAAAACATGAAAGTGATATATGTCAAAATTAATTAATATATTATCACCATAAAATAGAATTTAAGAATAAAATAAAAGAATTAATATACTATGTTAATAATAAAAATTCAAACTCTTTTTATGAATATTAATATTTAATTAAATATTCATTTATTATATTTTATTATGAATTATAAGCATTATATAATATTTATTATATATATAATAATTATAAATAATATTAATTTAATAAAATTCGGTTGAACCCGATTGAATCTCATCAAACTGGTCCAACCACGACCCAATTGTTCGTCCAGTCGCGTGGCCGTTCCGGTTATTAAAATATTGGTTATAACAATTATTAAGTTTATATATATCCTTGAAGAATGATGGCAAAAATATATTATTAAATGTAGTTATAACAGCTATTATTATAATAATATATTTAATCTTAGTAATAGTATATTAATAATAATGATCACTAATTTATAATTTTTAATCATAACGATACTTCTACTGACAAAGAATGAAATAAGGTTAACACCCTTTCAACTATAATATTTTTACATTTATCCATAAATCATAAACTTATAAATTTTAATCTCCTAACTTATCCCAATTGGAGAATTCAGTCCTTCCATCAAGTTTCATTCTTATTTTTTTAATAACTATGAATATTATTTTTCCCTTATTTTTTTTACAATAAAGAGAATGAATATGGTAAAAAGTATTTTTTTAAAAGATAATGAAATATGTTCTCAAGTGTCATTTTTCTAAATATTTTCTTATGTTAAAAAACTAAGGAAACATTTACTGTATTACATTTTGCATATTATCTAGCAATCAACATTAAAACTATTGACTCTATTAAATTATTAGCAATGTACATTATTTTGTTTATTATGTATAAGTAGTCTTTTAAGAAATTTAAATATTATTGTTTATTTATAATAAAAATTATTAGGTAATGCACAATTTTGACTTAAATATCCTTTATTACTAATGTCAAGTTAAAATTTATTTAATCTGGTAAAAAACTATAGTTATAAATTAATAAATTAGATAAATATAGTTATAATTTTTATATATTTTTAAATGAAAATAATGATAATAAATATATGTGATATTCAATAATAATATGTAATTCGCGTGAATAACAATAATGAAATAATAATTTAAATAAATTGATATTAGTAATGCTGATGATAATAATCGTAGTAATAACTTTGCTATTGCTATTTTTATATTATTTTATATTTTAGTTGTATTAAATTGGAAATGATGAAAATAAAAAAGATAAAACTATATTGCCATTCAAGTAACAATACCAATACCAATGAACACTTTCCACATAGTCAACAATTTACATTGTTGTATAATTCAAAATAAAATAAGGTATACAAAACAATGTGATGAATCAAAGTAAGTTAATTATCAAAATTTAAAAAGATTACTCGTAAAATACTCGAAATGAAATTTCGCAATTGTTAAAAAATAAAAGTTAATAAATATTTGGATGGAGAGTAGACTTAAGTGACAAATGTGGATAAATTTCGTATTTAAAATTCATAAGGTTACATGCCAAAACAAGTCTAGCAAGCCGAATAAATAATAACATAACAATATCATTATTCATATCATCATGACTAATAACAAGATATTTGTTACTATATTTAATGCTTTATTTGAATAAGATTAAAATGATAAATAAGGCAACTTATTTCACTAAAAATTAAATAAATAAGGCTCAAAGCGGTGAACCCTGGCTGTACTCAACCGAACCCGTTCGTTCATTTGGATCGCGCGACGCTTAACGAAACGTAATATTTCGCCGGCGAAGGCGGCGTCGGTAAGTTCGTTGCCGCCGGTGTCCATTCCAAGCCTTCGTCCGTCATTCGTCGCTTTACGGCGATGATCAGGCCACAATTCGTGCTGTTCGGCGATTCGATCACGGAGCAATCCTTCAGGACCGGCGGATGGGGCGCTGCGCTTGCCGACACCTATTCCCGCAAGGTGCGCTAAACATGGTGCTCCTCCTAATTTTCATGCCTTTCTTGATCGAACAAACCAGTTGTCGTCTCATCTTTTCTCGTAGAATTTTTTTTATGTATTGGTTGGATTCTGTCATCATGATTTTGACAAGAAAATGGCAGTAAACAGTATATAAAGTTCTGAATTTTTTTTTCTTTTTTTAGTATAATTTCAGATTGAATCTGCAATTTAAAATAATAATAATCTAAACGACTAATCAAAGTTCAGGCGATTGAATGTTAAAGTATAATCTCTTCAAGTAAATGCGCTTTCCAGGGTTGAATCTTGTTACCTTCAAGGCAATTTAGACCTAAATGTGGAGCTTTATACTGACTACTTGGTCCCCATTGAGTTATTAATCCGGCAATCAGTTGCAAAATGGTTCATGGATCTTCAAATTGCAATATTTTTTTACTTGTTTCTTTCTATATGATGATGGCTAGGAATGGAGAAGATCTGAGTTTGACAGATCTCTGGCAGCATGATTTCCATGGCGTACTATCATCCCCGTATTATGATGTACTATCGTGTAAAATTTTGTTAGATCGAGCATGGTCATTCAATATACTTAGTAATGCATTTGCTGGCCCAAATTAAATACGCAATGAAAGAACATAAGCTCTAATATGCTCACGTCCAACATAACCATGTCTGAACATGACATATCGATGAACCAATAGTTACTTGGATCTTCTGGGAGTCATTTGTCATATAACTACTACTCTCCATCTTTGACTTGTTATTAATCCGGCAATCAGTTGCAAAATGGTTCATGGATCTTCAAATTGCAATATTTTTTTACTTGTTTCTTTCTATATGATGATGGCTAGGAATGGAGAAGATTTGAGTTTGACAGATCTCTGGCAGCATGATTTCCATGGCGTACTATCATCCCCGTATTATGATGTACTATCGTGTAAAATTTTGTTAGATCGAGCATGGTCATTCAATATACTTAGTAATGCATTTGCTGGCCCAAATTAAATACGCAATGAAAGAACATAAGCTCTAATATGCTCACGTCCAACATAACCATGTCTGAACATGATATATCGATGAACCAATAGTTACTTGGATCTTCTGGGAGTCATTTGTCATATAACTACTACTCTCCATCTTTGACTTGCATGCATCACAGTTCTCATCTATTGTTACTTTCTGATTTAATTCAAAGATCAGTGTGAAAATTCTTACAGATATAAATGTGGATAAGCAATATTGATGATTGTTCAAAAGTAAACAGGGATGAATATCAACTCTAAGAACAATAAGCTATTATAAGAATCTGACGCTTGTAAATGTGGAAGATAAAATGTTACCAAAATGCTAATTTGTGTAAGAGGAATAGAAACCTCAGTTACTTGCTACTGTGACCTAAAATAATATTCTTTTTTTTTGTTTAAAGGAAAAGTATTACAGTGTCTTGAAATCCGTATACTACTCAGACTGTCAACATTACTTCTAGCAACTCGAAGCAATCAGGATAAAGTTGAACACTGTATTTTTCAATTATAAAAGTGCTTCCAGCAACTTGCTGTTTGGGCTGAAATCTTTTTTCTTTATTTTTAAAGACAAAAAACAGAAAATACAAAAAGCAAACAAAATAACTCTTTTCTAACAAATGAAAGTTTGAAACTGATAATAAATTATAGTAGATGAAAAGAGAAAAAAGAAACATTTTCAAAAACTAAATGTGCCCTTGAAGTTCTTTTTTTCATTTACAGTGGATTATGCATACTAGCATAAATCTTACTCAACCACAGACATGAGTGTATTCTGCCTTATTCCACCAAACAAATTATTATCCTTCAGGGGCAAATTTGATATTTTAAGAATGGCAACCTAATGAATTACAGAAAAATGAGAGAGAAGATATTCTACCAAAATGGTGGAACTGCTTATCCACCCTTTTAGTTATGATTTCTTTATTCTTATTCTAGCTTTTCCTTCACTCCAACAAAACAACACTTCATGTCCAGATGAGCTTAATAGATCCCCCTGAAGAAACTATAACATGATTCTTATGAGTCTGGTTGATGGATTGCACACTCCTTTTCTGGCCATAATGATAATTCTGTTTTGTCACTTACATTTTTTTTTGTTAAGCTCATTATTCTTCCCTACATGAGTCATTGTTATTATTTTCATATAATAAATTTCCAGGCTGATGTCATTGTTAGAGGCTTTGGCGGTTATAATACAAGATGGGCTTTATTCTTGCTCAACACTCTGTTTCCTGTGGTAAGATTTCTCAAAAGTTTAAGTCTTATTTTTCAGCTTTTCTTTTAGGAAGAATGCTTTCTATTATTTCCTGCAGATATAATAGAACACAATTGTAATGTAGTGGCAGCCCATTCACAGACTAAGAGGTTTTGAGTTCACTTATTGTGTGACTTCGAAATGTATCCTTCAGATATAATAGAATGCTTTCCCACGTGCTGTTTTATTTAAAATTATATTCTGCAGATGCAGTGTTTCCTCCCTTTGATTAATATGTAACCTATATTAAATTTGCGCTGATTTTCCATACCATTATGTTTGGTAAATCATCTAATGGAAACTGCAATAGACAAGTTTACTGAATGTTGTGACCTCCAATTGTTTGATTGCTTTAACATCATTATTGTCTCAGTTGTCCTTTTTAATGTGGGAGAATGAATAGATTAATGATTCTTATGATCTGACTTGATTTTCTTTTGGGAGGTGATCTGACTTGATATTACCTGTAGCTCTGGTTTATACATATTCTTGTTTTGACCTTGTAATAGCTTCTAGCATACTGATAATTATTATTATTTGAAGTTTTTTTTGTAAAAGTAATTATATTAAGTTATAATTAATAATTTGTCAAATGTTATACTATCTTAACAAAAATAAACATCTCACGACCAAATTACACAAAAATACTAACATTTATTACTAAAAATCGATCGTCTAATTATAATATCTCATGAGAGAATCAAGAACTAGTCCTCCATCTGTTATTTAACTAGTAAGCTACATGTGAAGGCCAAACTTACATCTTTATGCTCCTCTATAGTTTGATTTGGGCGATGCACACAATTTCGCATTTCTTTCCTTTGTCTTATGCTTGTATTTGTGTGCATTGTTTATTTTACATTGCTCCAAAAAATCTGTTCTTTAAGTAGAGATTTACAAGTATGTTTCCATTTAGCTTTCTGCCACTTTATTATGTCTATGTCGAATAATCAAATTTGTTTCTTCACATTGGTAGAAAGTTTTTACTCTGTGCATTTTCGTGTGTCTCCAGAGTAACTGTCAGGCATCACCTGCTATGACGTCAATATTTTTTGGTGCAAATGATGCGGCCCTTTTAGGAAGGACAAACGAATGGCAAAATGTCCCTGTTGAAGAGTACAAGGAGAACTTGAGAAAAATTGTTAACCATTTAAAGGTGATTGATTTCCATATAATAAATCTATGATGCTATTTAGGATGCTAACTATCCATGTGAGTGACATTTTTTTATGCTTAAGCAAAAACTAAAGTATCACATGTTATTGTAAAAGACGTTCATATTTTATAAAGTATTTTTAACGACATGTTCTTGCTTTCCGCAGTTTCATGTTGGAGGTCTTTACTTCTACTTATTTCCAACTTATTTTATATTCATAACTTTACACTTTCTACATGTTGGATGTCTTCACTTTTACTTATCATTCCAACATACTTCTCAATTTCATATTAGTTGTTTATTTATTTTTTAAAACCAAGTTGTCTACCACCTCCTAATAACTGGTAGACAAGAGGTGAATATGTGGTGTGTGTGTGTGGGGTGGGTGGGGGTGGGGGGGGGGGGGTGTTTAATAATAATGGTCTTTAAAGAGACATTTCTACAGAAGGAAAACTGCTACTAATATTAATTGAAATTGCTGAGTTTTGATTAAAGCATTTGAACATATGTATAGAGTAGAAATTTAACTATTCCATTTTTGTCTTTCCTGTAAATTCGACGAAATAAAAATTTTAGTTAATTTTACCTCTATTGGAGTACAGATATTGTTAAACTCCGCCTATGTTTTATAGCCGGTCCCAAGCCCGGATAAAGGAGGAGGGTTGTGTTAGGCCCCGACAGCCAGCGTAAAATCCTGTCGAATCGCATGAACATGGATCAACGAATGCGGAATGACGTCGTATGATCCATGTAGCCGACCCCACCTAGTGGGATAAGGCTTTGTTGTTGTTGTTGTTGTGGAGTACAGATATTGTTACCATGTTTTAGCTATTAGTAAGGGTTATTTCCTTAAACCTCCCTTGAAGTAAAAAGATTTTTCGTGTCTGTCCTTAATATATGAACTTACTGTAGGCCCCCCCTAAACTATGTCGCGATTTCCACTTTAGTTCATCCATCTAGTTCTGTTAACTTTCCCGTTATTTTTTGTTTTTTATTTATTAAATGACTAAATCACCCTTCTCTCATATCTCCTAATATTTAAAAGTTCAAAATAATACATAAAAATAATAAAAAAATGTGCACTGTGTATGGCCGGTGCACATCACCGACGCGCACGAGGGGGGCTATGCGATCTCGCTCCGCGTTGCCGGCAATGCAGAGCAAATGGGGGGGGGGGGCATTGCCCCCCGCCCTACGATCTCGCCGGTGATGAGATGGGGATGGGGTGGGGTGACGCCCCCCTCGTTTCGCTCTATGTCACTGGGAGGGTGACACATTCTTTATTTTTTATATTTATTATTTTAGACTTTTAAATATTAGAAGATATGAGAGAAGGGTAGTTTAGTCTTTTAATAAATAAAAAAAATAACGAGGAAGTTAATAGAACTAGACGGATGAACTAAAGTGAAAATCGTGACATAGTTTAGGGGGCGCTATGGTAAGCTCATATATTAGGGGTAGACGTGAAAAGTTGCTATACTTCAAGGGAGGTTTAAGGAAATAACCCTTAAAAAAACAAAATAGTCTATAGGAAGATGAGTGATTTAGTTTTATGTGCAACAGAGCTTCAATGGCAGCGGCAAACTAGTTTCTTTTAGACTGGTTTCCATTTTGGCTACATATCACTTAAGCCATGAAATATGTTCTCTACAATAGTTTAACAATATTGCAGTAGTTTCTTCCAGATCTGGTGAAGGCATGTCTTAGCTTGGTCACTTGACCTCCAAGAAAACATCTAAGTTGTAGATGGATTTTCAAAGTGGAACAAGAGTCATCGGTATAATACAACAATATAAAAATGCAAAATTGCCTCCTCTCACCAGTATCTCTTAATTGGATCCCTCTTTGTTCTCTTATGACTTCGAGCTTCCTCCTTTCCTATCTTTGTAGGTTCTTTCTCTCTCTTACATAATATCAACCTTACATACAATTTCCATTCTTTGCATTTCCTTTTTGCAAAATTGTCAAGATCCATATCCGGCTAAGATCTTACAACCTTATGTTCATTATTTCATTCAATCCTTCTGTACACAATCTTATTTTCTTTTGTGTTGTGCTATCATGGAATAAAAAGATAAAAAAATGAAAGAAAACACTAAAGGACCTTGATCGGATTCTTTCACGTTTTCATTTTTCTCTCTTATGCATCCTTCTCATTAACGTTGACTTTAACACCATCCAGTCATCCAATATTATCTTAAGATTTGACAATTCATACCTCTTATTGAACATAAACAAAATTCTTTTTTATTTTAATATAATATTGCGCTTCTTTAAGGTCCAATATGATGTGATTAGTATTTTTAAGGTTTACATTAAAAAACTATGATATAATTCTACTATATATATTAATTTTTTGTCCATTTGTTATGAGGTACGAAAGCGGCCTGAATAACCTTACCTCTTTGTTTTGCGTAGTCTCCCTCCTTGGCTCCAATTAATGCATTGTTGGTTTTTTTTTCGAGGAAGAGAGCATATCATAAACTTCACATAGTCTTTCCTTTTCTTTCCACTTGTTTATGGACTGTTAGCGTGATTGTCGGTCCGTGCACCGTTGTCCTTGCTTGCAGTATATTGATAAAAAGCTATCCCATATCTGATTTGTATAAGCAAGGAAGTATGTTTGACTATCAATCAGAGTTAGAACAATAAAGGGGAAACTTGTAGTTGAGTACTTGAGATATATATGAAGGTGTAGACAAAAAACCATGTTGTACCATTGTGCCAGACACATCCTCATGTGGTCCTTCATCATCAAGCATGTTTTACCATGTTGTACCATGTTGCCAGACATATCCTCATGTGCAAAAAAGAAAAAAAAACTATGTTGCCAGACACATCCTCATGAGGTCCTTCATAATTAAGCATTAAATGTTTAAAAAAACTCATTTTTCATTAGATGCCTGATGGCCCAATTGTTTTGGTTGCCCAGTGCAATCAAAGTTTTTTTTAAATGAGCAATCAAAGTTTTTTTGTTGCAGATAACTTAAAACTCATATACGAGTTCCCTTTGGGTTCGCCCTCCACCTCATTTTATCAACAATACCACTTTAAGTGTGGTAGTGTAACACCTGCGTTCATGCACTATTTACAGTTTGGTTGAATCCAGCATTTGAAGTTTGTCAAAATATTATTTTTTATTAAGCCTGTTGTTTTATAGCCGATCCCAAGCCCGGATAAAGGAGGAGGGTTGTGTTAGGCCCCGACAGCCGGCGTAAAACCCCGTCGAATCTCATGAACATTGTAGCCAACCCCACCCAGTGGGATAAGGTTTTGTTGTTGTTGTTGTTGTATTAAGCCTGTTGTTTTCATCTTTCTTCACAACTTTTCCCTGGCTTTCATGTTTTTTATTTGTGATATGATTATTTCTATTATTGGGTTATTATTTTCTTTTTTGAGATAGGTTATCATTATGAGTATGCAAGCAAATAATACCTAGATTGTCCTTTTTCCACTCTAATCTTCTGCAAAACTGCAAATATTCCAGGAATGTTCTCCCAGCATGCTATTGGTGTTGATTACTCCACCTCCAGTCGATGAAGGTGGTCGAATGGACTATGCACGGTTGATTGTCTTACCCTTTTCAAATTTTCTACTTATAGATGGCATTTTATTCCTTACTTTTGTCAGGCTCTCCTAGAAAATCTTATTCGAATTGTTGGTGTTCTTGTTTATGTAATTTAGAACTTCTAGTTATTGCATTGGAATAGAACGATATGGTTATGTTTTCTTTTCTTAGCCTATTATTAGATGCAATACTTGAAGTTAAATGTGAGAGAACATAGATGGGTGTGATGCAAAGTCCAGATCTCGAAAAGTTTGAAGATCTGAACTGATTGTTTGTGAGATGGGTAAGATGCAAGTCCAGATCTCAAAAAGTTTGTAAGATCTGAACTGATTTTGTGTGACATTGGATAACTGCTCAATTAGGTGGTGGTAATACAAAATGGATGGCTGCCCACATCTCATAGTGATCCTTCTATGTGTGGGTCTGCGTGAAAGAAAAAAGATAATAAAAATGGATTTGTCATGAAGAGCATTTTTTTACTGAAAAGATTTTTCTAAGACATTTTTTGAGAAAGATTTTTTGTAGACATCGATATTTTAAAATATCTATATCATATGTCTTATCTATCAATATCAATTGCTTGCCACCATTGTTCTTGTACTCTCATGAAAATGGAACAAAGGATCCAAGGGTCAAATAAATCTACATTCCTTCAGACAAAGAAATCGGAACATTAATGTCCAGAAGCCCATGCTTCTCCATTGAATGATTGCTTTAGTTATGACAAGCAATTTGAAAACCATGTTAACAAGTCGTTTAAACTGTTCAAAAGTACCAGCACTAATAAAAAAATATATTTCATTCTCTCTCAGAAAAAGAAAATTATTTCATGAACATCAGCAAGCGATGCACATTACATACATCCTGCGAAAACTCTTGACCAAGTCCTAGTGCACAATTTTAGCACAATGGCATGCCCCTGCAAAGAAACTTTGTTATATCATGTAAAGGCGTGCCTTTTTTGCGGGCCATTTTGATCCAACAAATTAATAACCATTTTGGGTTATGGATATGATATATGAATAACATTGGACATCATATTTTATCTTCCAATACGAAGTGTGGAGACACATGAACTCTATTTGCCCTCTCAAAAAAAAAAAAAAACTCTATTTGATATTTTGGCCAGCATCATAGTGTTTGTTTTTTCGTCTCACTTGTATATTCCTTCAGTACTCAATTCCCAAACAAAAAGGGGAATAAAGCTGCATTCACTTCCAACCTGTGAATTCAACATCCCATGAGCACCTATGAAGAAGTGCGTAAATAGGTTAATATGCTTGTCATATCCTGATGGCTACTATTTTCCATATTCAAGATCTCTATACGGTGAGAAAACCATGACACTTCCTGAAAGGACAAACGAGAATGCTGGAGTTTATGCTAGGCAGTGCATTGATCTTGCTAAAGAACTGAATCTTCCTTACATTGATTTGTGGTCCAAGATGCAAGAAACTACAGGATGGGAGAAAACGTTTCTGAGGTAAAGATTCAAACTACAAGAAGCTTTACATTCCTTTCTGTTTGAATTTACGACAAGGTATTGCTGTCAAAAAGATTCAAGGTGCTCAATACTACTGAAAGTAGGTAGGTTACTTTGAAATTATCATTCATGGCACTGATATCACATAGAAGATTTCATGTATTTAATCTTGATTTATCAGAACAAATATTATTATACTAGTTAAAACCCACCTTAAATCTTCATCATTACAAAGAAATATTTATGTAGCTCTATTAGTGCATGAACCAAGGGTGCATGAGAAAGGTTCCGTTCAATGCTTTAAAATTATCTTCCTCTTTGCGCTTTCCACCTCCAACCTTTCCTTCCATTCATCACTTATTCTTAATCTTACTATTAGTCTTGCCTGCAGTTATTGTTTTCAACTGCTTAAACCATCATGTAATAGTCCTACCTGTCATGAAGTTCAATGCTGACGGGGGAGGGAACTAGGTTTAAGGATTGTTGGATGCTTGTCCTCGCAGGCATATTGTTTGAACGTCTAATGATGGTATTTTGATAGTGCTCATAAGTGATAATAACAATATTTGGATAGCCACCCTTGAAAATATAGCATCTGGATAACCATCAGATGCCTTTCTGTTTCATTGAAAGTCTACTTTTTGAGTTTTAGCCACATCAATCCAAGAAGTCACCCCGCGATCAAATAGGATCTCCATATTGTAGTAACACCTTTTGACACACGAAAACTCACCTTCGATTACTCTGTGCAGTGACAGTGCCACATGGATGTAACACACATCCATTTGTCATGTTATCTATCATTATACACCTACAAAGGATGTTATTTCTTTTTCAAGGTGTACTTGAGCTCTTCTAAAAAAAATCTACTTGAGTTGAGCTGCATGGTGAAGTAAATAACCAACCAAACTAGTCTTTAAAGAATTATGCCATACATGGTTGCATGATATTATAAACCAAGCTAGAAGGCAAAATTCTTAAATAGTGATGTAGTAAGGGGGTGCATTGTTGCTTCCGGAGTTTTTTTATCCAGATGAACGAGGTTCTTTTAACTCCTGATTCCTGCCAAGATTAGCAAATAAAGGGGGCGTTTCTTTACATGCAATCTTTGTAGATTGTCAGATAATGTTGTGTTAAATTATCTCTTGTGACATGCAATGAATAATTTGAATTGCTTAGACAATTCACATTGCCTCACATTACCTAGACAATTTATATTGTCTATGAAATGACAATGTAGATTGTCTATATGAGGGAAGACAATTCAGATTATCACCTGAGTTGTAATCTTTTTAATTTCACTTTTCGAATTTGTCCTTTATAATTTTATTTAAATAAATTATAAAACTAACTAAATAAATTATAAAATAAATCAAATAAATATTAGTTAATTATTATAAATATAGTATTATCATATTTTAACAAATATAATAATTATTTTATAAATTTTAATTTTATGGGTGAGAATTTATATTTGTGATTTAAGTTTATTAAGTTAAAAATAATTTATATATCTAAACATGATTCTTTTGATTAGGAGTATATTGGTAAAAAATGTACAATAACTTATAAATCCTTATTTGTTAATAAGTAATTAATATGAATTGCTAGATATATTATTTATGCATATTAAATAAGATAATGTACATTACTGACAATTTAACAAGTGACAATATTTTTGAGGGGCAATCCGCTGGCAATGGAGGGAACACATTCTTAGGTTATAACTTTATATACTGTAGCTGAAGGGGCAAGAGGTTGAGTCTTTTTTACGTTATAGAATGGCAGTTGTGCATTGGTTTTCATTCTGGTTTAATGCATCCTGGACACTGTTTCTTTCAAGCTCAACAAATATTCATTGATATGTCAAAAAAGTCACTAGTTGCACTGACAGACGTCATTTTTTTTCAGTGACGGATTGCATCTGACAGCTGCAGGCAATGCAGTAGTTTACGGTGAAGTTGTTCGGGTGCTGAATGATGCAGGATTCCGAGCTGAAGACATGAAATATGATTTTCCTCACCATTCTCATATTGATGCATTGTTCCCTGAAAAAGCATTCCAGGCAGGGAACTAAATCGTTCTGGCATGCCAATGGTGTTTTGCTGCATTTATTTTGTTCCCGATAACAACATTCCTGATGTGGACTGAGTTCTGAGCACAATATACTTTTGGCATCTTTCTTTTAGGATGCCTTCTATTCCAAGTTCTTCATGGCATGTGAAAGGTTACTGTTTATCTTTCTTTGATTTTTTTTAATGAAGTTTGCTTAACACTTTTCAAGTATCTTTGATTTATAAAGTTCCGGACTATGATATTGAAGAAAAGTGTACTTTGATATCATTGTTTTTTTTTCATTTTCTTCATGTTAGTTTTTTTTTTATTTTGAACAACTAAAAAGAATCTATGACAAAATATTGTTTGATTAAAGAATGGTAAAGTTGGATTCCTTGTAATGTTATAAACAAGAGACCCGCAAAAAACACTCATCATCCATAAATGATGCAAAAAAAAAAAAAAATCAAATTCTTGTTCCATCTCAACTCGTTCTAAAATAGTGTGTAATCTGACAAAGAAAGAGAATAATGATACCGGAAAACAAGTATTGCGCAAATTTAATCATATTCGAACAGTAATCATAGATCTGCATTAAGCTATAAAGTTGAAATGAAAATTTCTCAACCGTAATATGTAAGAACAGCAAAATGTGAGTTTACATACTGAAATTTCTAGACGGATGCATAACATAAGTTTTTTTTCCCTTCCTTTTCTGAATCAGAGGCACTGAGCCAAAAAAATTATATTTTCGGTCTATTGAAGGCGAGTATTTTTGCTGAATGTATCATTGAGGTAGAACTTGAATTCGCAACCCAATATCCTCCTAAGTTTGCTGATCAAAACGGGATGTGCTCAACAACTGTGCTCAGATCTCTACAGCCGCATATTCGTGGAAACAGAACCAATCGACTTCTGAGCATCAAATTGCGTTTTCTTTTGTGTGTATGATGGCCTCAAATTGTAATTTACATAATCTCTGCTCTTCAATCTCCGACGGAAATCAAACAAAAAGGATGAAAGGGATGCGATTCTTTTGGTAAATATGCAGGGACATGGAAATGGCCGCTATGACTTGATTGGGAACAGCAACAGCTGCTGCTTCTTGTGAGCGTACGGGGAGACGGCGCCAATTCTACTCTTCCTCTTCTGCAGGAACCTCTGTAGAGATCTCTTCATGGAGAGACCCGCGGCAGGGAGCGGCCGCAGAGCTTGCAGAGATGGAGGCGCCTCCGTGGCCGGAGCCGGAGACGACTGCGCCATACTCCGCTGCTGCTGCAGGTATGCGTCCTGATGATGGCTGTTTTTTGACGTCGGATCATCCATTCCCCTCATTGCCATGGACAGGATTGCATTCGCCTGTTCAAGATCAGCATGAATCAGAATCTTATTACTGCAAGAATGGGCATTTATTTGAGGATCGGATCCTCTGGTCTGGTGTAACGTGGAAGGAGGTAAAGTATGTACCTGCAACTCTGTGACATCGAAGGCGCAAATTTGGCCATTGTAGAACATGGTAATCTTCTTCTTCCGCATCTGCTGGATTTGTTGCTGCCACTGCTGTTGCTGCGAGCAGTGAATCGAGTCCCCGGACGATCCGGAATTCATCTCGTCACTTCTGCCGGACGAAGCGGACTCCGCCGGGCTCAAATCTGCGCTGCGGCCGAGGCTTAGACGGAGCTCGGGATCCCAACTCTCGCCGGCCACCATCACCATCTTCTTCTTCTGCTGCTGCTGGTGCTTGTGAAGCGAATTGGAAAATTGCCTGTCGAGCTGAGAATGGGGAGGGAGGGAGACCGAGACTTGGACTTTTATACAGGGTAGGGGATTAGATTTAGTTAGGACGTAGGTAGGACCTAATGAAGGAGCATGCGAGGAACGAGGAACACGTGCAACGTGCGCATTCTTCACGTGTGCATAATCTTTCTGTGGTCGAGAAAGCCTCGTGCGAGAACGGTGGGGAGCCGACAACCGGACACCTTTTCCAAACTCACGTTGCAGATAACGCTGGATAATTATATATTCGGTAAAAAAAATATAAGGTATCTTTCAAATTTTTTTTTCTTTTTTCTTTCCTTATTTACTCTCTCTCTTATATTTCTCTCACAAAATAATTTATTTATTAATTATGATATATTTATTATAAAAGTACTTATTTAATATTATTTTTTACTTATCATTTCATAAAAAATTAATATTCTGTTAAATATAATTTATTAAAACATTGCATATTTACATAATATATTTTAATAATTTTATAATAAAATTTTAATTTATACTATTATTTTTATTAAATAAAATTGTATTTTATTCACACACCTATTAAAATTATATTTTATTCAATCACTCTAATTATTCACTTAGAATTCATAAGAAGTACAGATCAACTCTTTTTATCAAACAGAGATGACACTTTAAAACTACTTAACTAAACAATCCCTTATTAATCTCGTATGCATAAATTTTGAAAAAAAAGTGTTAATATTATAAATATATAATCTTAAATTTTCCTGATCTATTTTGATAAAAAAATGTGCATCAAAATAATTTATTTATGGATGAAGATAAATTTGATGCAAAATAAATTGTATAAATTCTTTATTTTATATATATATATATATATATATATATATATATATATATATATATATATATATATATATATGATAAAATGAGTGTGTCGTGAGCAATTTTATAGACACCATGTTACTCATTAAAAACCGTCAATCCTGATTTAACATCATGATGTCTATAAAATTACTTATGACACGCTGATTTTGCTTATATATATACTTTCACAAAAAAAAAAAAAAAACAAACTGTTCTACAAAAACACGTTGAACATCTGCGCATCGACATTGTTGATCCAATAACATATTCGGTACGTCTCCCATAAGGTGCTTCTTTATTTTGGAATTAATTTAATGTGCCTTCGAATATTCCAAAATTGCAAGAAGACTTGCGGACCCGTCGCCATTTCTTTCTTTTTTTTTTCAATTCCCTTGTGTTAGTTGTTTTCATTGAGGCGTGCGCTTTTTTCCCGTCGACAAAGATTTGACGCATGTGCATTGTTTGTGACTTTTGCCGAACCTACTCGTCTTTAATTATTTTTGTCATGCGGACGTGTTGCATGCATTAAGCCTAAAAGTAATTATTTCTTTTTTTTTTATTTCCTTTCGATATACGAAACGGAACAAAGCACGCCAAATGGGAATATCTTATGCCGACCATGCACTCGACTGCTTGAATTGTATTTAAATAATGTGAAAAGTCTATCGAGTCCTCAAAATTAATTAGGACCGGTGCTGTTCAGATTTGGAAATTAAAAAGATGATGTAAACGGAATCGGTTCATACGAAAAATAATTTTGTTTACATTTAAGTAAAAGTTTTAAGTTTTATTTTCTTGTACACAAAATTTTCTCATTGGCAATCTCTCCGATCATAATTAGGTGTTTCATAAGTATACCAAACGGAATTAATTAATTGGCTATACTTTTCAAAACATCAATATTTTTTTTGGACGGCATCTAAACAAATTTGGCAGCTGTGATAAGAAGATTTGTACGGTTTATATTCTTAATCTTAGATATTAAAAAACATGGTTATTTACGATCTCAAAAATGATATTTACATCTAGAAATTGAAACCTTTTTTAACAACCAAAAAAGAAAACTCCCCTCGCAATCTCCTGTCAGCAATTTCCAATAGATGAACGCAAGCCAATTCTTTTCATATTGAAGCAGGGAGATGGCCTCTAGATTCCATTGGGAAACAGCAACAGCTGCTGCTTCCGGTGAGCGTGAGAGTCGACGGCGCCGATTCTGCTGTTCCTCTTCTCGAGGAACCGCTGCAGCGATCTCTTCATTGAGAGACCTGCAGGTTGGCGGAGCCGCTGCATAGGTTGCGGAGGCGGTGGCGCCGTCGCCGGAGCCGGAGGAGACGACTGCACCAAGCGCTGCCGGTGCTGTTGTTGGTGGCGCGCGTTGTTCTTTGACATGGCATCATCCAATGTTTCTGTCCTCGCCATGGATAGGATTGCTTTAGCCTGTAAGGTGTTCAAAGTGTCTTAATTACTTCCAGATGAAATCGCTGCTACCAATTAAGTTGTTTAAGGTCAAATGGGAAGGAACTCATAGCAATTGATATATTACCTGCAGCTCTGTGACATCGCAGACGGAGATTTGTCCATTGTAGAACATGGTAACCCTCGTCTTCTGCTTCTGCTGCTGCTGCTGCTGATGATGATTCTGATGCGGGTTGTGACTCGAGTCCCCGAACGATTCGTCCATCCCACTAACTGGCGTGCAGGACTCCGCCGGACTCCCATCTGTGCTGCGGCCGAGACTTAGCCGGAGCTCAAGATCCCAACTCTCTCCTAGAACAACCATCTTCTGAAGTAAATTACAAAATTCTCCGTTAAGCCAAGAACGGGAAGGAGAGAGATAGTAAGAAGGTTCGGCCAGGGATGTGTTAGTATATATACGTACGAGAGAGAGAGAGAGAGAGAGAGAGAGAGAGAGAGAGAGATGAACGGCGGGGCCGTCAGGAAAGGGGAGAAGAAGATTTGGCAGGATCTAACGGAGGGACATGTGAGGAATATATAAGGAGCACGTGCAACATGCGCATTGTTTGTGCAGAATCTTTCTTTCTTTTTTTTTTTCAGTGAAGTGCAGAATCTTTCTTTGAATCAGTCAAGAGGAGAGTCGTGACAGCCTCATGCGAGAATATCGGCGAGCCGACTCCTTTTCCACATTCACGTCTATATTGCTGTGATTTGGTTGGAACACGTACCGAAGGCTAATTCTTATAAAGGAAAATTACAATTACTTTTCTGCCCATCTAAATTATTAGAATTTGCTTTATTTCAAATATTGATTAATAAAGTCCACTAAACATATTGGCGATGTTTGGATGGCAGGTTCTGCCCAAATTCTACTAAACATTCTACACGTGAGTAATTTGAAAAAAAAATTCTTGCTTCAAGTTCTTGAAGGAAGCAATAATTTTTTTTTTACGTTTTACTTCTTCTTTTTTATTTTATTTTTTTCATAGGTTTAAAAGTAGCTCCAAAAGTAGCTCCAAAAATAGGTGGAGCTATTTTTAGACCTATAACTTATTATTTTAATATATCATTATATATATTATATTATATATATTATATACATATATATTATATTTATTTATTATTTATACCTTATCATAAATTTATAATTTATTTAGGTATAGTAACAAAAAGTACATTTATTATTTATTACAATTTACTTTGTGTTATAATAAAATAAAAATTTCCATTATTATTTATTATGAAAATATATATTTTCTTGTTTAAATGTTGACATAAATATTTTTATTTATTTTACTTATAATATATCATAATAAAAATTAACTAGTATGATATTAGTATAATTATTAATTATGGTATTCAAAATAAGTTATAATTATATAATTATTTTATATAAATATGATGTTAAATTATCTTGTATATTTCATGTTTTAGTTATTAATTAGCTTATCTTAAATTTTTTTCTTCTATCTAATTTTCTAATTATAAATATTTTATTAATTAAGCTATTCAATTAGTTTTTTAAAAAATTATATTATATTTGAATCTTAAGATGTACGTAAATTATAATATTAATAATATTTAAAGTATTTAATCAAATAAATAATAATAATATAATAATAATTTATGTACATTATAATATTAATAACATATTTTTATTTACTATAATTTTATATCTCATAAAATAATAAATTATATTCTTAGTTCTTACTTTTTATCTAAACACCTACTAAAACTTATCTATCAAATCAACTTTTTAAATTCTAATCATTACACTTTTTCATCCAAACATCAACCTAAATTTTTCTATTAAATTGATTAGTTCTCGAGAACTTAAAATTCTCAATCCAAACATAGCCAATATGAATTTAAGGAGGTGCTCCTAAATTAAGTTTGAAAGTACCATACTCTCAAATCTTTCCACCGCACGATTGAGGTGTGACGGTGAGGATGCAACCTCGTCTAGATCGCAACTTTTCACACGAATGACGAATAGCGTCAGGTGAGGCCAAGGTCATCAGGCGAGGGTTTAGGGGAGGATGTTGGGAACGCAGCGTCGAGGATGTCGAAAATGATTTCGCCGAGGAGTCTGTGCTAGGCCACAGTCCGCCGAGGTTGCAGGCCCTTCAACGTGTGAAGGCGGCGACGACGTGCAGAATGTGGCGGTGACTCATGAAGGGGGCGATGACTCGCTCGGGCGGTGGCGGCGAGGTCTCGCTCAGACGGCGAAGAATCGGAAAGGCGGCGAGGGCTAGCGATGATAGAGAGGTCTCGCGATGATAGAGAGGTCTCGCGAGAAGCTCAGTTGAAGTGGAGACGTGGAAGTTGATCGAAGCGGCGACGTGAAGGTGGCGGCGAGCCACAGAAGAAAAAGGAGATTGCGATGAGTTTGCATGTTTTATGGTAGATGAGATTTGGAAAAAAAGAAAAAAAAGCTACAAATCGGGTCTGCAGTGGAGAGAATTGAGAGCAGGGTGCTCCCAACTTAAGCATTAACCTTACACACACACACACACACATATATATATGGTGTTAATGCAGGTGCTCCCACACGTTTTATGATGGACGAGATTTGGGAAAAAAAAACTACAGATCAGGCCTACATCCCTGTCGTTGCGTCTCAATCATGCAATGTGAAGATTAATCTCATACACACACATATATATACATGCACACACACACAAACACACACACACACACATATATGGATTTAATGCTGGGGGAGGACCCCCTTCCCCTGTCATGGCCGTTGGATGGGGATTCGACGATCGCAACATTAAATCCGATTTTAACTAAGATGTCACCCACACATGAAACACAATAGAGGAAAACGACACACACATTCGTTATGTCGCCTGGTTGATGCCCTAGTGTCCATTTCTTTTTTTTGCCCTAATCGCTCTTCCCCGTTGCGATATGATTGCTCGCTATGAGACGTTCGCCCCATCGTCCCTCGTCATCCCCGCTGTGATACAATCGCCTGCTGCGAGATGATCGCACTATGGTCCCTCATTGTCCCCTCCGCGAGATGATCATTTCACATAGTTAGGTTACGACGTCCTTCCCATCGCGCAAGCCCCCCACCGTGAGACTGTCCGATCGACGACCCCCGCACCGCGAGACTGTTCGATCGGCGACCGTTGTACCCCTTGTAAGAAATTCATTCCCTACAGGCATGATCCTTTTTTCAACCTAATTTTTTCTTACATTCGTTCTCTAGTTTTGTGATCGTTGACAAGCTCTGCTGACTCGAAGCTACCTCCTCATCAATGTTTTCAGAACCGAGCGATTGGACCGGATTCCTTACCGGGTCACGGTTGGACCGGTCCGATCGGGTTCGATCGGATTGAACCGAATTTTATTAAAATAATATTATTTATAATAATTATAGAGATATAATATAAGTTATATGACGTAGTATATTAATATTATACTAATAACCTATTAATAATATTAAAAATTAATATAACATAATTTTAATTTGTTAAAAGTTTTAATAGTGATAAATAAGAATAATTAACATTTAAATATAAATAGATTATTATTAATTTAATATCTATTCTTTAATGATATAAATGCTATATTAATAAAGTTTATCTTAAATTATTTTTTTCTTTTTTCTTTAACACTTTCCTTTTTTATTTCCTTTATTTATGTCTTTTAGTAAATTTCTATTTTAATGCTAAGCAATTTCAAATACTTACCTTTTTTTATTACCATTCCTATTTAATGTTATACCTGTCATATTCATTCCTTCCTTACATTTCTTTTTTTTCTTTCTTTTTTTTCCTTTCCTATTTTTGTCATTATTTTAATTCTTTTTTTCAAAATTTGAATTGAACCGGGTTGAACCGGTTCAACCGGCTTGGTCCAACCGGTCGATTCAACAGATTTTCCCCGGTTCAACATCAAAACTGGTTTTGTACCTTGACCGGACCGGATCACCGGCCGGTTCACGATTGAACCGGCCGGTCCGGTCCGATTTTCAAAACATTGCTCCTCATCATCGTTACTTGAAGCACGCTGTGTGAAGAAGATGGCGATCTGTTGGACCAAATCACTGACGATCGACGAATTGTTCCCCATTCGATATTTATATTTCTGTCGGACTACTTATTGTATGATGATTAATGCATCCTGTTAATTCGTGCCCTAGTTGTATGTTGGATTAACATTCATGCTGACTGCGGATTCGTGCCCTACTTGTATGTTGGATTAAGGGTTCATGCTGACTGCATATTCGTCCCTAATTGTATGTTGGATTAAGGGTTCATGCTGATTGTGAATTCGTGCCCTACTTGTATTCATTTTCTTTTTTTTCAACTGAAGAAGATTGCTATTTTAAGGCTGTCTGATATAAACATTGCTAGGTTATGCAAGCTGAGGCCTTTGTGGTATGAAATTCAGTTCTTTTGTTTCTAAAACTAGTAATTTGCTATCATCTTTATATGTTATCATGCTCATAAAACTCTTTATATGTTTGCATGTTGATAGAATTCTTTTTTTCTGACTGGGTATATGAGGCAGGCATTAATACAATCATGTAACTCCCTTAATAAAATTCTTATTTAGCTTGTGTGAAATTGCTGATTGATATAAATAATGATTGCACATTTATTGTGTATAGATAGTTTAATAATGTGGCCTAAATGTCATGCCAACAGGACACGATAACAAAATCATCCTGGACAGAACATAATCTTGGATGTAGGTTTTACGGGTGCCCATTTTATGGGGTTAGTTTGACAAAACTTTTATATTAAAATGTTTTACGAATGCTTTTGAAACTAATATTGTCTTTTGTGAATTATCTTGCAGCAACATGGACCTTGCACATACTTCAGATGGTTAGATCCATCGTTTGAACCGAGATCTACACAAGTTACCAACCGATTGTTATGAAAAATTGATAGGATAGAGGCTACAAATTTAGATGAGGATGAAGTTAGAATTGCTAGGAATGGAATGAATTTTTTTCTTAATTTATTTGTGTAATTGTTGTTCTTCTAGCTATATATGTCATGTTGATCTGTTGAACAAAACTTCGTGTCGATTTTCGTTAGATGTAATGGATGTTACTCCTTTCAATTGTAGTTAGATGTAATGGATCACCCGTCGATCATTGTTCAATGACAATGGATGTACTCTAATTTTCTGTAGATATATTCATACAGTGTAAAATATGTAGATATATTCACACGTTTACAAAAGATTGTGGATATATTCATACAATGTAAAATCTTCCAAGAGTCTCCATGTCCACTGCAGCAACAATCTTTGTTGGAACTTTATCAGAATGCCATTCCCAAGTTCACATAGCAAAAGCTTTAGAATGAAACTTGCATAACCTAAATGAGTAAGGCAATGATTTCACACATATACTAAGAACATATTATATGTTGGTGGTGAAGAGGATGTTACTTGTGTGGTGAAGAGGATGTTGATGGTGAAGAAGACATGACTTGTGTAGGAGATAAAACAAGCTAAAGCAAGCCAAATTAATGAAATATCAAGAAAATGGCTTCCGACTCATATCCCCAATGCTAGCAGCGGCACATAATAAATGAAACATAATATATTGGCCAATTCTCTAAGTACCTTTAACGTGACTAAGAAAAGCCCCAAATAGAGACAGTAATGCGTCAACTTAACGAGACCCAGAAAAATAGAGACAATAAGGCATCAATTAAAATTAGAGAAGGTAACATGATTTGCTCCATCATTAGCAACTAGCATATAGTTAAAAAGTATTTCCACAACCTTATCCAAAGGCAACATGTTTAACTAGTACACCGAGTTCCACATACATAAATATTAAAGCCTGAATATTAGAAATCTAAGATCATATATTTGTGTAGATATTCAGGTTTGGTCTTCACTTACCTGTAAACAACAGAAAAAATATTGAGCAAAACAAAAAAAAAAGTTTCTATGAGCAAAAGGAGCATTGAGTACCATAAGTTAGCATGTTGCATCATTATGAGCAAAAGGAAAATTGATCTTGCTGGTGCACTAACCTTGACTCTGCGCATCTTGTTTATAAAGTTATTTTAAATAAAACTGAGCAATTACCAAGTAATCTACAAGCATAAAAGAATATTAATTATGAAAAAGGACTTTTACCTTCAACAATGGATTCTTTTATCATGTCTATTTCTTCCACAATGTCCATAATTCCTCTTCTTAGCCTCTCTTTGAGACATAAAATTTTCAACGCCATATTTAATCCTTCCAACATTTTTTGACCTACCTTTAAATTTCACACGAACTGGATCACGTATGATGAATTACCCATCACAATGTCTTGATCTGTAATAATACATTTTGGATGCTTTCCATACATGCATTTAGACCACTTTTAAAATAAGCATACAAATGTGTCTTTAGTTTCATCTGAAAGTAAGGCACACCCAAATAAATATGATCTTCTATGATAATTTACATCGGTAAAAGAAACAAATGTCATTCTAAGTTATTTGTCTGATATGTTGTATTAAATACAACATCACCAAATGTCAAATAATTATCCATTGACCTTCCATCGTCCCAAAAGAAATTCAGGATAGCGTCATCTCCATTCAATTCCCACCTATGAAAGAACCCTGTATCAACACTTACCTTACTTTGAAAAAAAGATATGATACTTAGGCATTCATTATTAAATTTGCCTTTTCTTCTCGTCCTCAAATGGTCAATAAAATCTTGCATTATTATGAGTGGTTCACCAGACATATTAAGTACTCTGGCCATTCTTGATGGCCCCATACCGAATCCATGTAGGTTTTCTATAGTTTCATTGAAAGTTTCCTGAACTCTTTTTGTAAGCGCAAATACTTCACCTTTGAGTGAGTTGTTAAAGGATGACTATGTTCTTCTACAAATATTGTAATCACCCACTTTCCATTCTTACCAAGACCAACATATAAGCAGGCATGACAATCATCTTTAACTTCTCTTCTTTGTGTAAAGACCGTTTCAGTACCTTCCTCCATTCTCTTGTGTCATTCTTTGGAACAAACAAAAGATCTACTAATGATATTTCACATACTCTTGGACTTATGCAAAGCTTGTTTTCTAATAGAAAAATCAACAAATTTGGCATACATATTATAATATTTGTAGGCTTTATCATTGGTGTCGAATGTCATGCCACTACACGGTTTTGATACCTATCGTAAGATTTCACATAATCTACTTGCACTTCATCATTATTTGATTCCTCAACATTTTACACTAACATTTGTCTTCATCTCCATGTCCTTTAGCTAACAAATATGCAATTATATTCATATAAGAGGACTAAAATTGAACAAAAAATATATGAACTAAAATCACACAACTAAAATTATGAAATAACTTAAACTATTCATCTAGAAAGCTAGTCCATTCTTCTGTGCCAATGTAAATCACACGCATGTCATGTTCAACGTGGCAAAGGTTTATCACAAATCTAATAAAGTTATGAATACAGGGGGTTTAGCATGTGATATATGGTTCTTCAATTGGCTTCATTACATCCTGTAAGTTTGGATTCAAAACTCTATTTTTTCCCAACTTCATTATAGTTTCATTACAGTTTATAGTTTCCCAAATGCTTTTACAATGAGATTCACAGATTACCATAAACAAATGACTACCAATCCTGTAAGTTTGGGTTCAAAACTCTATTTTTTCCCAACTTCATTATAGTTTCATTACAGTTTATAGTTTCCCAAATGCTTTTACAATGAGATTCACAGATTACCATAAACAAACGACTGCCAATTCGCGAAATTGGGGCATGACCATCACCACCGGATGACCACCACCAAATGATGACCCGCAAATACGACCAGAGGAGCCGAGCCTGCCGCCTAATGAACCACAACCCACACTCCAAGTTAGGGCACAATTCGCCGCCACGATTCTGTCAGTGAAGACGACAGAAGAGGAGAGTCCGCTGCCGAAATGCCTGCTGCCAAGAGCCCGCCGCCGAGATCCCGCCACCAAGTTAGGACACGATCCGCCACCGAACGAACCACAATCCCCCGAACAAAGGGGAGAGCCCACTGTCGCCGTCGTGCGATCGTGTTGTTAACGTTGACAAAATGCCGCCCTTTCTCTCCATTCGCACTGACATAATAGAAAGCACACATCATTTTTCCTGCTAGATTAAAATTGGATTTAAAATTGCATTTTGTGCGTGCGTGTCGTCATTAAAATCGAATTTAATGTCGCGGCCATCGAATCCCCATGCCTCGATAGAGGGAGGATAATTTAATTAATTTAATAATTATAATTTATAATTAAATTAATTAGATGAAATAATATATATTTATTGAGATAATTTGATAATAAACAATATCATTTAAATCTAAATAAATTAAAGTCATTGAATTAATCATATTTGTTAAAATAGCTTGATCATAATCATCAGATAATCTAATAATCTTGATCTTAATCACATTTTCTATGTAACACATACTTTAAATTATATATATATATATATATATATATTATTAATTTAATAAGTAAAATTAGTGTTCTACATTCGTTCTACATCAAATGCTCTACTTATGCATCCCTCTCTCTCTCTCTCTCTATATATATATATATATATATAGTCGAAAGAAAACTTTCATTAACCATTAAGTAGAAGACCGGATTGCTCTAAGTACAAAATGTTATGAAGGTCCTAAGGAGGATTAACCTCCCACAAAATGTTATTTGGGCTTAAAAGACCTAACTTTGTCATATAATCAACTGCTTGATTTTGGGTTCGATAGCAATGTTTACATTTGAAAATTTCAAAAGAATTAGCATAAACATTGAATTCGTCAAAGACAGTCCATAAGTGCCAAGGTGACTGAGCGATATTGTTGATAATGTCCACCAAAATGGTAAACTCGTAGCCATAAATATTAGCACTCTTTTAGATCACATAGTGCCTTGAGAGATTCAATGACCAAAACCGAACTTGCAATAACTCGCAGTGCACTTGCAACGACGAGATTAGTGTTAGAATTTATCTCGCACTTGCATGATTTGATTGGCAAAAAGAACTATTCAAACTTATTACGGTCCAGTTCATGGACGGGACCTTCCAATGGGTTCAAGAAGAATCCCTGTGGTGGGTGGTCATGTAACACCCACGGTGACGTTCAACACAAGATTTAATGCTTATATATGGAGAGTGAATACATTTTATCATATAAACTTCTACATAACCAATGAGGGAATCCTGTGAGAGTTTTATGGAAGTGTGATGAGTCATATAGTCTTTGAGGAGCGAGTCTTGCGGATGATTGGGTGCTAATCGGTTAGCTCCAATACACTCCTCAAGTGTAGCAAGGGTCGAGGCGAAGTTTGTCTTATTGGAATAATAATATGTTTGATTAGTGCTTTAATAATGAAGTTGCCAATCGTGGAGATGTAAATGGTGTTTAGCTACTTCTTTGAGGGAAAAATAGAATCAACGTCCACATGTTTTGTCCGATTATGCAAAATGAATAGTAAGGTATGTAGCGCCAATGTTGTCACACCACGGCACTAGAGGAGAAAGTTGCTCGATGTGAAGCTCACAAAGTAGGGAGTGTAGCCAAATTAGCTCATCTATGATGTTGACCAACAACTTATATTCATATTCCATTGATGTCCAAGAAATGATACATTGCATTTTGACAGACCGTTCGATGGACTTTCAGTCATCTTAATTAGTAGTCCAATCTGCTTAGAGAAAGTTGAGTGGAAGAACACTATTAGAAGTGTAAATAGAGATCCTTAGTGGCTTTAATATGTCGCATGATCACTTTTTCGGCTAGTGATCATTAGTGAGCAGATTCATAAATTGACATATAGTGTTAATAACGTGCACAATATAGTCTTTTCATGGTTAGATATTGGAGAAAGCCCGCTATTTGCTAATACAAAGTAGGATTGTTGAAAGCATACCTTGATGACGTGAACCTTGATGAGGCAGCAAGTGACGAGGAAACTGGTTTGCCCTTAAGCATTTGAATGTGGCTTAAAATCATGTCAATATATTGCCTTTGGAAAAGAGCAAGACCCATGCAGTAAGAATGACTTCCAGATTGAGAAAGTGATGCAGGCGCTTGAGATCACAAACTACAAATTTGTTGCTCAGTTGTTGTGTAACTTGGTTTACACTTGGAGGTCTGCGAGAGTGACAATTAAGTCATTGACATAGACAAGAACATAAGTGGTAGCCGATAGTGTCCGGAGGATGAAAAGAAAACTGTCCATCATGGAACCATGAAAATGGAAGACAATAAAAGAGCTTCAATAGTTTGAATAAATGGTGTGGCTTAGATTTGTCAACAAACTCGAGTAGTTGCTTCTTGTACACATCCTCTGATAGGTCACCATGGAGAAAGGAGTTGGATATGTCAAACTATCCCAACAACCATTGTTTGCTGATGGGAGGGCATGGATTACACAGATCGTAGATGGTTTAATGATAGGGCTAAAAGTGTGTGTAGTCAGCATCGGTGGTTTGTTGAAATAATTTCACAATGAGCGAGCTTTATGTTAATCAATGCTACCATCTTCACAATATTTGGTGCAAAAAATTGACTTGCATCCAATGATATTAGTTCTTGATGAACGTGGTACAAGCTTCCTTGTGCCATGATAAAGAAATATGATGAATTCATTGCACGTTGCAATGTGCCAATGTTCAAATTATTGGCACGGGTAAAGAATGTATGATCAAGAATGCTAGAGTTGGTGAGACATTTGAGACCAGCAAGTTCAAATAATCTAAACGGTGTTGCTTTTGTAGATCACGAATCATGGAGGCTGAAGAGTTGTCATCACATAAGGAATGATTCAAAAAGGAGGATGGAGATAGTAATGATTCAAAGATGAGGTAGATGGAGATGTGTTTGACAAAGTTGGAATGTGTGAGGTTAGTTAATGAGACATGATATCGAGAGCCAAGAGCACATATGTGAAGAGATATAAAGGATATGGTTTCATCAAATTTGATGTGTTAGGCAATGTAGGCCGGTGAAGACACTTGTATCTAAGGCTATTGGTAGGATATCCAATAAAGATGAAAGTGAGAGAATTATTATCATATTTATGTTGATTATAAGGTCGTATGAGGGTTGTGTTTGAACAACAACCAAAAACTCAAAGTTGTTTGTAGTTCAGTTGTGTTTGATGAAGGCAAAAAAAGGATGTGTTCGATGAAGGCAAAAAAAGGATGTCATGTGTTTGAGAACAAGTGTTGGCATGCGATTAATAAGAATAACTACAATTTTCACAATGAAATGCCAAAAAAAACATGTGAGGCATGGTAGTATAAATTTAAAATGTTAGTATTTTTTAATGACATGATTGATCTGATGCTTAACAGTGCAATTTTGTTTGTGTATGAGCACACACAAGATGATGAACAGTGCCCTTTGATGCAAATATGGTGCAAGAACTAGAAACTCATCCTTACGATCAATTTGAAGGCACTACAACTTTGTATTGAATTAGCATTCAAGCATTATATGAAAGGTAGAAAATATGGATAGAGCATTATACTTTTGCTTTATGGAAAAAAGTGCATATAATGTGAGTAATCATCCACAAAAATAACAATATATTGATGCCTCACGAAAGATGATGGAGGATCAACATAAGCAAATAGCAATTGTAGATGAGATGTGCTCGTATTTGATGAGGGTGGTAGATGAACCCTCGTGGCCTTGCATGCATGCTATGATAATTACATTTTATTTGAGTTATGAAGTTGTTGTCGTCGAAGAAGAAAATTAAGGGTGCATGATGACCAAGATGTGAATGCCACATGCTCGAAGAAATATGACTTATGTATGATGATAGGGAAGAGGATTATGGTGGAAGATGATACAAGTCATGTTTAACTATTCCGCACTGCAAAGGATGTGAGGTTACATGATCTTATGTTGGATGGAATTCAAATAGGCAGTTATTGTCACTAGTGAACTACTTAACAGAAAATAACGATTTACAATTTGATGAAACATAAAGTAATTGTTGAGGAGAAGGTTTTGTTATTGTTATGGAGAAGTGATGATCCAACATGTGAAATGGGGATAGTTATACCATTACTAATTTGGAGTTGATCAAAACATTGCAATGAGATTAGAGTAGGGATAACAGATCTTGTTCAGGGCAGAGGATACTCTCCCTACCCTGATCATGTTGACTAGCCCTTACTCACCCCTGTCCTGAATTCTGGGTGTAGAGGAACCTGAATCCCCACGGAGATTTCAATTCCTCGATTTTTTGCTAAAAAGTGTGAAAAAATTAAAAAATATTCAATAATTATATAGTATTAATGCAATAATTATAATACACATGATTAAACATTAGAAGATCAATATTAGAAATTTATACCATAACACAAATATATCATCAATATGAGCAATTTAACCAAATTATCATAACACAAAGTAAAAAATATATCCTTGTTACAAGTTCTACAATATTACTACAAGTTTCACAACATAAAATTCAAAGTTTGATACAAGTTTCACCACAACATAAATTCCAAAATTTGATACAAGTTCCACCACAAAATAAACTTTAAATTTTAATACGAGTTCCACAACATAAAGTAAAAGGTACAACAAGAAATATTTTAACAACATAATGATTTTGAATTTTCGTATCATTTTTCACCACATTCATTTGTAAAAGATCAATAAGAGCACATACATCTTTTTTTATTTCATTCTTCACCCCTTCGCAAATTTTCCTACAAGTTAAGAAAAAAATGATTAATACAATAAAACTAAATTGAATAGAATTATAAAAAAATATAAAAAAATTACCACAACTCGATCATTCAATCATATACATCTTTATCTAAATTGATTGTGTACAAAGAATATTTTCTACTAGAAGGACCTAACAAAAAGCATTATTAGTTTTAAAAAGAGAAGACACATAATAAACTTAATAAATAAATAAAAGATTTAACCTTTTAAAATATTATGCAACTAATCTTGATAATACATCAATGCTTCAATAGTGTCTTCTTTCAATCTACTACGATGTGAACTCAAAACGACTTCTAGTACTGAACGCGAATTCTGAAATAAATATAGAAATGGAAATAGGTAAGCATATTCTCACTTTTGCTTTTTCGGTGTAAGGTCATTTTTTGTTATAGTTAAAGATAAAGAACTAAATGAACACTTCTATTATCATTAGCTTGATATTCAAGAAGAAAATCTTCACACAATTTTTTTACCATTTTTAACTCATTGTTTCTTTGACTTCCATATTGCTTTGGAAAAAAATAATTTAACAACTCCATTTTATATCTTGGATACAAAGCAGTTCCTGTTGTTATCACTATATTATCTTTTTCAATACTTGTCAAATTTAGAACTAATACTTAAAGACATTATTTGAATAACTTCATTAGGAAGATAAAGCCACTTATTCAAATTGCAATTCTTATTTCACAAACTTTAGGAAAGTAAACATTTAAAGTAAGCATAAAATAATTCAATTATATCAAAAAGGACTTTCAGCTTTTCACAAACTTCAAATACCATTATCCAATATTCAACACTAAAATAATATTTTCATTCAGAATCACATTGCTTTAAATAATCAAAAGCATAAATGAACCTATAAGAATAAAAATAATGCACGTTAAAATTTATAATTTTAGAAGTATATAAGAAACATACTTTCAAGAATAATCAACTAATTACTTCATGAGTCGATGTTTTATAGTAAAATTGTGATCAACAAAATGATTTGTAACAGTCATATAATCTTTGCTTTGGGTACTAGATGTCCACATATTAGTAGTTATTGCATAATGACTTGAATTCCTTTTGAAAAGATTTGATGTCTTACGCTTCTCAATTACAAATAGCTTCATCATATCACTTTTTATACTATTACAAGAAATCACATTGAATAAAGGCTGTGTACACCATAAAATCGTCTAAACCCAATATCATCAATTATAGAAAGAGGATACTATTGAAGGACAATCATATTTGTAAGTTCTTTCCTTACAACATCTTGACTAAATGAATAATGACCAACAATAAATGTGTCATCTTTATTGTCTAAAGAGTATGATTTAGGTAAATTTTTAAAGTTGCTTGCTTTGGTCCAAGTACGAAGCTTATAATTTTTTATGTGATCATGCAAATGTTTAGTTCTATTTTTAATATCACAACAAGATTCAATACCGAGAAAGATTAAGACTCGCCATGAGTGCAACATGTTCAAAATTCAATGAGGAACTAGAATCGTTAAAGCATGCCTTCATGGATTGCAAACATATCAAAGTTCTTTGGAGAAGAGTAGTTCCAGGGATGTACCACCTATCCTTCTTCTCACTTCCCCTGCCTTCGTGGCTATCCTTTAATATGAAACTAAACATATCTGTATCATATACGCAATAGAACTCTATTTTTCCTATAGGCCTTTGGCTTCTTTGGTCGTGGAGGAATAAGAAAAAATTTTAGGAGGGATTTAGTCGCCCAAGAAATCAAATATAAGCAATACTAAGCACATCTAATCAATTCAGAGTAGCGTGGAAAAATGAAGATGATTTACAAAGGTCTTCACGAGTGAGACGATGGATTAGATGGACAGTCCCAGCAAAAGGATGGCTTAAGATATAGCGGGAGTGGAAGGATTAATTCAGGATCAAGATGGACGATGGTTAGGAGGATTTGCACACAATATTGGCTTAGCAACAACAGTAATGGCAAAATTATGAGGAATTTTTATAGGTTTGCAATATGCATGGAACCAAGGCTAGCATAAAATCATACTTGATGTCGATTCTCAAGTAGCAGCAGGATTGGTAACATCCACAATCTCTGGAGCACCTTATTTTTGGAATATTATTCGTAGAATCCACACCTTAATAGGTAGAGAGTTGGACATAAGAGTTTGCCATACATATAGAGAAGGAAATGGATGTGCAGATTGGCTCTCAAAATATGCACTCGATCTTCCTATGGGATCACATTTCTTTTTTACAGCCTCCTGGTCAACATCTTTCATGACTTAATAAGCCTTCACCCTGGACAATACTTGCATACTGCATGAATTTTTTTGTCAATTAATGCTCTATGAAGGTGGCTCCATGCCTGAGAAGTCAAACATATTTTGTTTGGACTTCCCTCTTCCTTCTTATTTTTAATTTTTGAACTTATCGGGGTATTTTCATTATGCTCAGATTGAAATAGTTCAATTGCAAATTTGATTGCTTGCAACTGGAGTAGCTGATCAATGAACCTCCTTCCATTTTTGCATAAAAAATTTGTATGTTAAAAATGAATTTCTTATTAAATAGAAAATGGCAAAAGACAAAAAGAATCGAGTGATTCAATCACCTCTATGAACATTTTATAGAGGAGATTGAATCACAAAAAAGATCACAATCTCCATTTTTCCTCTATCGATCTTCTCAGTCCTCCTCTCCCGTTTATACTTAGGTCTTCCTCCTAAAAATTCCTCCTTCCTCCTTTGTCGACGACTAGAGCCATGTATCGCCTCCCAATTATCATGGCAGCTCGATTCACTTGCACAATGAGGTTGTTCGAGATGGCAGCTGCCAGCCTAATGACAAGACCGACAGCCGCGAAGGTGGTGCCTCTGTACACGAAGGTTCTAAGGCAAGAAAGGAGCGAGTAGGTGCCGAACTAGAAGATGTGGCTCAAGAGGGCGCCAGTGGCGAAGGCGGCAACCGTGGTAGCAAGAAGGTACATCAGAATGAAGTTAATGATGGAGCCGACCACAATGTTGGAGAAGACAAAGTTGAGCTCATTGATACTGAAGTTTGGGCAGCACAGAATGTCGCCAAGCATGTTTGCGGAGATGTGGATGAGCTCCTCCATTAGCACCTTGAAGGGAAGCTAGGGATCAGCCTTGACCCTCGATCCCCACCACTTGAGCAAGAAACCAAACTGTCTAATCCATTTCCAGATGGTCCATTCTCGCTGGCGCCATCATCGTCGGGGTTCAACCTAGCATCGTTGACAGATCCACCATTGTTATGTTGTCCTTGTCATTATAGTCATTGGAGCCTGCATCTATGAGAGGCATAGAGGGGAGAATCATGAGGTTTAGGGTTTAGGATGGAGTGGGGATACCTTTCTGGTGAAGGGTGGAGTGGGGACACAACATGCCCCCAATCCGGTGAGTCAGTATTACCATCACATCGCCCATTGCAAGGTCTATATGAGCATCATCAAATCCTTCAACTTTTGCAAGAACACGCTTGACATTCTCGCTTTTGTTGCCATAGACACATCAATCATGGCGCCCATGAGGCAGTGGAAGGTTGCCGCCGAGGTGAACTAGAGGAACGATCGCCGGGACGAATGACTATCGAGATGAACGACCATTGTTGGCAAATGAAATCAAAAGAAAAGAAGATTCATTGGGATGATAAAGAAAAAAAGCAAAAAATACCTTGAAAACTTCGATTCATTCGGCCAGAGTTCAAACTTCGATCACTAGACATTAGCCGATCGACGATAAGCTTCGACAGTTCAAAGTTGATGAGGGCACGGACGGTCCTTGAGAGATAAGAGATGGTGAGTGATGTTAGGGTTAGGGAGGAAAGAGATATTTTCATATTCGGGAGGAAGAAAGAGAAAAAAGTATAATTTCTCATATATATATATATATATATATATATCCAATGGCGGAGAACGAGACACATGATCTGATCCCTTCAGATGCCATCGGACGGCCCAACAAAAGTATCGTGATATTTTCATTTCTCTCTCCCTCCTCTCTTGCCTTGCTCTCACCTTCCTAGTAGATTGCTAGTGGAATCTCTCCATATTGTCCTTGATCATTGGCGAGAGAGAGAGATCGGTCGCCTACAGGTCGAGAGAGAAAGGGGGAGAGGAAATGAAGAGAAAGGATGATTGATTTGATCGGAGAGAAAGGGGGGGGGGGGGGGAGATTACCTGTCGGCCAACACCAGCTACCTCCTCACCTTCAAGATGGGCTACGTGATCATTGTGAGCAGCCAGGAGACGGTGCTGCAAGAGCCGATGGAGGAGGAGGAGAGAGAGAGATTGAGAGAGGAAGGGAGAGGGGGAGATTGAGAGAGAGGCCGAGGGACGACAAGAAGGTTTGGCAGGAGGGAGATAGAGAGAGAGGTAACGAGGAGATAAGGTGGTGGGGCAAAGAAATGTGAGATTGTGATCGCATGATTCATGTTTCGCTTCGCACAATGCTGAGCAAGAGGCACTCAACATATTCATTTATCCCATATATATATATGTATATATATATATGTGTGTATATATATATATATATATATTGGAATATTAGTGTGCAACCACACTTTTGTGGTAGAATTGTGTGCCCACACATTCAGAGCCATCCAATATTGGAAGGAAGGCCAAGATCTGTGCACGTCGGTTCAGGGCATAAGGAGGAGGCAGTTCGGCAGGTCGATGCTTGGCTCGAGGGTCGGCGTTTGGGTCGACAAGATTTGAGAAGGCAAGAGTTCGGCGGCGAGTGAAAGGGTGGTGGCGAGAGGAGGGTGACGACAAGTGGCAGATGGAGGACCAAGGAGGGTGAGCAGAGGGCAGCGCATGCGATGGACGGAGGGCGACTGATATGCGAAGGAGGGCAAAGGGGGGTGATCTGGAACCATGAATCTATGAATGAGGGCAATGGTTCTACGTCGAGCTAAGATCGGGGATGAGCGAGCGGCTAGCGGAGGGCCGAAGGGGAAGAGCGGAGGGCGACGGCGGGCGGCTGGCAGAGGGCCGTGGGGGAGAGCGGAGGACATCGAGCGATGTGCAGAGCACGATGGGCGGAGGGCGACCGATCTGTGAAGGAGGGCATATGGCGATCTGGATCTGAAGGGCAATAGTTCGGTGGTGAAGCAAGTTGGCGATGAGCGGAGGGCGATGGCGAGCGGCATGCGATCTGGATCTGAGAAGGATGGTAAAGGATCCGTCACGAGCGGATCGACATGCCCGGAGCTCGGTTCACTACTTCTAGAGGGGCGCTTCGTCGGCGACGTCCTTGCACGGCTCATCATCGGTGAGGGAGGGGAGGTTGACAAAGGTCGACGACCCATTGGGGATCGAAGGCGGATAGGTGCGCGATCGCGCACAAGAGATCGAAGGAGCCTAAACAATGACCCAGACCTCGCTCGTCGTCGCACTGCTCAAACTGCCCACGCGTGCTTGAACCACGCTCCTGAATCGGTGCGCACAAATCTTGAGCTTCCATCTTAGATGGGATGACCCTAAATGTGTGGGCTTATAGTGCTACCACAAAAAGTGTGGTAGCACATGAGATGTAGTGTATATGATATGATAGTTGTTAATTATAATAAATTATTAATAAAAAGTGAAGGCATGAAAATTCGAGTACGTGATAAGGCTGGGGCAATCCACCCCATCCCAATCCCTGAAAAAGGGTGCAGGGTGAAGTTTACCT
The DNA here is from genome assembly GCA_030549335.1 of Pontederia crassipes. Lineage (NCBI taxonomy): Eukaryota > Viridiplantae > Streptophyta > Magnoliopsida > Commelinales > Pontederiaceae > Pontederia > Pontederia crassipes. The sequence goes on along the minus strand of CM060189.1, from coordinate 22,369,692 downwards.
CCCCCTCCCCACAAACACCCCCCTAGGAAGACACTGGGGCAAAATTCTCACAGTTCAAGGACCTAATTAGGGATTCCTCGTGGCACCCTATAGGTGGGAGGTGTTGCATTCTTGCTATGTGAATTCGAGTAGAAAAAGAAAAAGAAAAAGAAAAAGACGAATTGGTTTGAAAACCCAATCGGAGACAAAGTGCATGATCGAGATGAAGTAGTCATCTCACGATGCTATAAAAGCATGCTAATGCATTGATGCATAGAGTGCACTGGACGAAGCTTCACGAGAGAGAAAATATTCTTTTCTATAGTCGTGAACTTTCACCGAGAGAGAGAGAGAGAAAGAGAGAGGAGAGAGAAATTTCGGGGTTCGATTCGGGAACGAGTTCTTATCCGTTCTCAACGAAACTTTAGGCATTACTTCTCGGCAACCTTCTCATCTATTCCTCATTTTCTGGTAAAATTATTCTGACTTTTATTCTCAGTTTTGAGAGACATTTATTCTGTGGCATCCAAGATTAATTCTTAAGATTATTATTTTATTCTTCTGCATAGTTCAGAGAAGATATTTTGTAACCTACTATTATTTCATAGTGGAAGAATTGCTCCTTGCTTCCGTGGTTTTTTCCTCTCATGTTGAGAGATTTTCCACGTTAATCCTTTGCGTCTTTGGTCTGATTTAATTCATTTATATTATTGTCATCATCCCATTATTATTGTGCACATTAAAAGGGAAAAAGAAGATAATTTCGCAACTATCAATTCAGTCTTTTTTCCCAATAATAGTATCAGAGTCTGGTCAGGAAGAGCACATTATAACGGAGGACAATAATGCCCCCAGTCGAATGCCTGTGCTCACATGTATAAATTATTCTATCTGGAAGCCTCGAATGAAGGACTACTTAAATTGCAAGGACCTTTATGATCCAATCGAAGGTGATGCTGCAAAGCCCGACGACATGGATGTTAAAAAGTGGAGGAGGATTAAGACCAAGATAGTCGCACAAATCCGACAGTGGGTCGATGACAAGGTCTTTCATCATATCGCAAATATTAATGAACCTGCCGAAGTGTAGAAAAAATTGCAAGAAATGTATGAGCGCAAATCGTCGCAGAATAAGGTACTATTGATGAAGAAACTTGTTAACCTAAAGTACAAGGATGGTCATTCTATTGCAGAACATCTCGGCAGCTTTCAAGAATTAATTAACAAGTTTTCCTCAGTAAAGATCGTGTTTGAAGATGAGATCCAAGCACTATTACTGCTGAGTTCATTACGTGATAGTTGGAAAACGCTCGTTATCTCTCTAAACAACTCTGCTCCTGGTGGACAATTATCTTTAGAAACTATCAAGAAAAGTTTGTTCAATGAAGAAACGAGAAGGGAAGAGCATAATCTCAACAATAAATCAGAGGCATTCATCGTGGAAGATCGTGGGACAAATAAACAGATAAACTCTCATAGCCATGATAGATCAAGATTAAGAGGCAAATCGAAATGCAGAAAAGAAGTCACATGTTATCATTGTGGCAAGCCAAGACACTTCAAGAAGGAGTGCAAAAAGTTAAAGCGTGATCAATCACATGAAGGGTCTGAATATACTGAAAAGGAGAAGAAGAGCGGTGGTGGAAACAATGTTGCGGTGGCTACATCAGATAATGTATACTTTCTTACTCAAGGAGAGGAAGAAGATGGTGTCAATGTTATGAGTCAAGATTCAATTTGGATCTTAAATACTGCAGCTTCATTCCATGTTACCTCTCGCAGAGATGTATTCTCAACATACAGAGAGGGAGTGTTTGGATCAGTAAAGATGGGGAACAAGTCGGAGTTCCAAATTGCTGGAGTTGGAGACATTCAGTTGAAGACCAATACATGATGCAAGATTGTGCTCAAAGATGTGAGGCATGTACCTGAAATTCGTCTCAACCTAAATTCAGTTGGAAAATTAGACGACGACGACTATGAGAACAACTTCAAAGGGGAAGTGTGGAAATTCAAGCGAGGCTCATTCCTCCTGGAGAAAGGAAACAAAGATGATACTCTTTACAAGACTAAAGCACAATACAGCACCGAGGAGATAAACGTGACTCAAGAGATGTCATCCATTGAGTTATGGCACAAGCGGCTTGGTCATATAGGTGAAAAATGACTTCAAATATTAACTCGATAAAATCTACTACCAAGTATGAAAGACACTTCACTTGACATATGTGTTCATTGTTTGGCTGGTAAGCAGATTAGAGTTACATTTAATAGAACTTCTCCGTCTAGAAGTTTACACGTACTTGATTTGGTGCATACTGATGTCTGCTATATGAAGGATAAAACTCTAGGTGGTGCTCTTTATTTTGTTACATTTATTGATGACCATTTTAGAAGAGTTTGAGCTTTTCCTATAACACATAAAAATTAGGTGTTGACAGAGTTCAAGAAGTTTCGTGCCAAATTCGAAAGAGAAATTGGTAAAAAAACTCAAGTGTATTCGGGCAGACAATGGTGGCGAATACAGAGGACATTTTGAAGAATACTACAACACCTATGACATCAAGCTTGAGAAGACAGTTCCCAAGACTCCTCAGCAAAATGGTGTTGTTGAGAGAATGAATAGAACAATTGAGGAACGTGTCAGATGTATGCTTCCACATGGCAAGCTATCGAAGGGATTTTGGGGTGAAGCAATGATGACCGCAGTTGAACTGATCAACCACTCACCATCAATACCTCTGAATGGTGATATACCTTTGAAAGTTTGGTCAGGGAAGGATGTTTCGTACAAGCATCTCAGAGTGTTCGGCTACAGAGCCTTTGTTCACATTCCCAACGATGAGCGTTCAAAACTTGACAGCAAATCGAAAGAATGTATCTTTCTCGGATATGGAGGTAATGAATTTGGCTACAGACTTTGGGATCATATTAAAAGGAAGGTTATCAGAAGCAGAGATGTTGTGTTCATGGAACACCAAACAATTGAAGATCTGTCGAAAGACAAAGAGCCAACTATCTTCACTGATTATCTAGCTGAACCAAGTTCAGTTAACGCACCGATAGAAGATGACATTGTTCTAGAAGTTGATCAAGATGATAATAGTAGTGATAGCAGCTCATATAATTCAGATATACCTTCGGATAGTCAAAACAGTGATGATGAGCCATATGTCGAGCATGATGATTGAACAGACAAAGACAAGAGTCAAAGCGGTACTCCCCGATAGACTACATATTATTAACTGAAGGGGGAGAACTAGTATGTTATCAAGAAGTCTTGTCACATGAGCAAAAGGATGAGTGGATGAAAGTCATGCAGGACGAGATGGAATCTCTGCATGAGAACAACACTTACAAACTGGTGAAGCTTCCTAAAGGGAAGAGGGCACTCAAGAACAAGTGGGTGTTTCGACTGAAGAGTGAAGAGAATAATCCACACCCAAGATACAAGACAAGATTAGTTGTCAAGGGGTTCAGTCAGAAGAAAGGAATTGACTTTGACGAGATATTCTCACCAGTGATCAAAATGTCATCAATTCGAGTGGTTCTTAGATTAGCTGCTACCAAGGACTTAGAAATTCAATAGTTAGACGTCAAGACAACTTTTCTCCATGATGACTTAGAAGAAGAGATTTACATGAAACAACCAAAGAGTTTTCGAGAAGAAGGAAAAGAAAATCTGGTGTGTAAATTGTAGAAAAGCTTATATGGACTCAAACAGGCACCTCGTTAGTGGTACAAGAAGTTTGCATCGTTCATGACGCAGCAAGGATACAATAAGACCAGATCATATCATTGTGCCTTCGTGAAATATTTTTCACACGATGACTTTATTATCCTATTGTTATATGTTAATGACATGCTTATTGTAGGTCAGGATAAAAGCAAAATTGACAAGTTAAAGCAGGAGCTGAGTCAATGCTTTTCCATGAAAGATCTAGGTGCAGCAAAGAATATCCTTGGCATGAGGATCACTCGTGACCGAGAGCAACGCAATCTATGGTTATCCCAAGAAACGTACATCGATAAAGTCTTGGAGAGGTTCAACATGAAGAATGGAAAAGCAATTACATCACCACTTGCACACTTCAAGTTGAGTTCTAGACAGTGTTCGAGGAACAAAATCGAGAAGCAAAAGATGAAGAACGTCCCATACGATATGCAGTTGGCAGTCTGATGTATGCAATGGTTTGCACAAGGCCGATATAGCATATGTAGTTGGTGTGGTGAGTCGATTCCTATCAAATCCTGGTAGAGAGATTTGAGATGCAGTCAAGTGAATTCTCAGATATCTTCGACGCACGTCTAAGATATACTTATGTTTCGAAAACGCCGAGCCAGTGTTAGAAGGATTTACTGACGCTGACATGGCAGGAGATATTGATAGTCGAAAGTATACTTCTGGTTAGTTGATGACATTCGCAGGAGCAGCAGTCTCATGGCAATCCAAGTTACAGAAGTGTGTTGCACTATCAACAACTGAAGCAGAATATATCGCAGCTACTGAAGCAGACAAGGACATTCTGTGGATGAAACAATTTATGAGGGACTTAGGTTTGACACAGGAGAAGTACATTATCCATTGCGATAATCAGAGTACGATACATTTGAGTAAGCATTCTAGTTTCCACTCTAAGTCCAAGCACATTGATGTCCGATATCATTGGATTCGTGACGAAATGAAGAAGAAATTCTTTCTTCGAAAAATTCATACTAATAAGAATACGTCAGATATGATGACGAAGCCTCTACCGAGAGAGAAGACCGAGTTCTGTAGGGAGCATGCAGGTCTGATGGATTCCTTCGCATAAACAAGAAGGGGGAGTTTGTTGGATTCTTGCTATGCGAATCCGAGTAGAAAAAAGAAAAAGAAAAAGAAAAAGAAAAAGAAAAAGAAAAATATGGATTGGTTTGAAAACCCAATCGGAGACAAAGTGCATGATCGAGATGAAGTTGTCATCTCACGATGCTATAAAAGCATACTAATGCGCTAATGCATTGATGCTTAGAGTGCACTGGACGGAGCTTCACGAGAGAGAAAATATTCTTTTCTACAACCGTGAACTTTCACCGAGAGAGAGAAAGATAGAGGAGAGAGAAATTTCGGGGTTCGATTCGGGAATGAGATCTGATCCGTTCTCAACGAAACTTCAGGTATTAGTTCTCGATAGCCTTCTCATCTATTTCTCATATTCTGGTGAGATCGTTCTGACTTTTATCCTCAGTTTCGAGACATTTATTCTGTGGCATCTAAAATTAATTCTTGAGATAATTATTTTATTCCTCTGCGTAGTTCAGAGAAGATATTTTGTAACCTACTATTATTTCATAGTGAAAGAATTACTCCTTACTTTCGTGGTTTTTTCCTCTCACGTTGAGAGATTTTTCACGTTAATTCTTTACGTCTTTGGTTCGATTTAATCCCTTTATATTATTGTCATCATCCTATTATTATTGTGCGCATTAAAAGGGAAAAAAATTCGCAACTATCAGTTTAGTCTTTTTTCCCAACAGGAGGATATTATCATCCCTAAATTAGAGTATTTATTGCAGAAAAATGAGTATGGAGTAATATATATTTTTTACTTTTATACATGCTCATTTTGAGAATCCATATGTAAGGTTGTAACTTGTTAAATCTATGACAATGAGAATAATACACTACAAATTTTAAAATCTCACACTAACTAAGATAATCACAAGTGCACGATGTATCGATTGTACTATTTAAGGTATAAAATCCAGAGGAAAAAAAGTACAACTACACCAAAGCTAAATCTCTTGACTAGTATTAATCACTACAAGAAATTTGTTGAATAGCCACACAACTTAGCAATGCGAAAGACGATGATACTAAGTCGACATTAAAAAGGTCAAAACAATGATGTCATTGGGTCCACAACCAAATGAAGCTAATTGCTTCTCCCGTAGCCTCTCATTAGCGTCGCCTTTGCATTACCATGCCTCGACACCAAATGTGGCGCCTTCTTAACGCTATGGAGTCAATATTATTATGTGTGAGAAAAGGCAAATGTGTGATTAACTATAGCACTACATTGACGGCGCCAAGTGATGACGCTAAAGTGACTGAAATAGAGTCATGTCTTATGTCGACGCTATTTAAACACTAAAGTGGCCTTGTCGACGCGTTACACACATCACAATAGTGGTGTCACACAATAGTGGCGTTGGTGACCTAGGGCGCTAAAATTTTTGTGACGCCATTGTGAGTCTAATGTGTCCTATTTTGTGAGCGGCTCTATTGCAACCCCATTGCCGCGCAAACATTTATTAAAATCACTACAAGAAAATCGTCTATTTTTTATGGAATTTTTTTACGAATAAGAATCCTTCACATTTTTTGACGGCATTTATAATGAATAGAAAAAACCTTCCAAAATACTATAGGCTAAAAAGTCCTTCATTACTATTGATGACAAATTTTCGTTGGCAAATTATCGATGGCATTAACCTTCAGAATTATCAACAAATTTAAATTTGTCGATAATTTTAAAATATAGGACCATCGGTAGTTTTTTATAATAATATATATGTAATATAATATAAGTATATTTTTAATATTTTATTATTAAAATTATGACGGGCCTAGTCTTCAGAATTACTGATGAATTTAAATCCACCGAAGACTAGGACCTTCTGTAATTATTTTTATTGATTTAACATCTTAAGAGTGTCCTCTTGCTTTGGAGGAATACTAGCATATTTGTATCTGTATAGTTGATTCACTAATCAATTTATATGAAAAATAATAAATCTCATCGTTTAATATTTATTATTTGAATTGTTGTTCAATGAATCAACATCTAGATGCACTTAACATTCCTGTAGGGCATATGATGCTCATATATATATATATATATATATATATATATATATATATATATATATATATATATATATATATATATATATCCATATGTTTTTGGAAGCCCACTCAACCCAATAAGACTAGATAACCCAAACTTATTTAAGGGTGTATGATATTATCGTATTGGGTCCATAGGCTAGAAGTTGATGTTTTAAAATTATATGTTTAAATTAATTATGTTATTTTTAATGGTTTATATTATTAAGCCTTTATTGTAAATATGTTATCATGCTATATTGAACGTCAAAGATGAAGCCAAATATAACATAGATTTCAATTCCGAAAATCAGATCTAATTTTAGAAGTGATATATATATGGAGTGAAATAACAATTGGTAAAGTTTGATTGGTGCAAATATTTATTACCTTTTGCTATCAAGATTAGAGTGCAATCGATCAAAGCTCTCTAATAGTTGGCAACTTGCGGAGGTGGGGGGTTGCAAGAGCGAAAAGAATGGTGCATTATGCATCATTACTTTCACGTACGGCGCAATGCATATGGCCAAACTAAACATGATCGATCACATGATCAACTTGTGATTCTCTGCCTGTGTACTCGAGCCACCAGTCGGTCGGCCTTCTCCATGCAAAGCTGCATGTGTTGGAAGAGGAAACAACTCTCTCTCTCTCTCTCTCTCTCTCTCTCTCTCTCTCTCTCTCTCTCTCTCTCTCTCTCTCTCTCTCTCTCTCTCTCTCTGAGCCAACTTGTTCCACATGGTTAGGAAGCAAACTACGTGTCTCGCTCCCAGCTATTGTCTTTTCTTCTTGCAACAGAAAAGAATTGCCACAATCGAGATAAGCTCACTAGTACTAGTTAAACAAAAAATAATTGTTTGATCACTTCAATCCCCAAAGGACATAACAGTCGCAGTAGCCCGTCAAAGATCGTGATTGAGTCGATTGATTTTTATTAATTATTATCTATTTACAAGGAAATATTAAATTATTTCTTTAATGTTAGTTTGGTGATTCGAAGGTAATTCTTATACACGGTCAAGTCGATATATTAATATATATGAGTGCCCTAATGACCTACGAATCGCTCCCAAATTTTTATGTATTTTTTAGTTCTTCAGTTCTTCTAACAAACCGTTTAATTTAGAAATTAAAACTATAATGTAATATCCATAATAAAAAATTTTAATATTTAATCATACTGTGAGCATAAATTATTATAATTGCAATAGGGGATTTAATCCATGTGCATGCATATCCGTCACAAGAATTGCATTTACCTAGCCACACTAATCGTCATTACATGCAGCCATATAATAAATTATTAATAAAATAGATCTATTGTTGTTTTATTTTACGTCATATTACATTAATTAATTCGTTGTTGAAGAATGTTCTTGAGTTAGTGGGGTAAATTACACGATTAGTTCATCAACTTTAAGTCGATTTCAAATCGGTCACAACTTCAATTTGTAATTAGAATATTTCCCATCTTTAATTTTCTTGAACGATTAGTCTCTTTGATCGATGATAGTGAGTTTCCCGGTTACCTTACGTACGTGGCCGTCATGTGAGTCATTTCTCTTTTATCCACGTCATTCAAGTCATCCACGTCATTTGATGCTACTAAATAAGATAAATTACACATATCGTCATCCAACTTTGAGTCAATTTATAAACGGTCTCTCAATTTCAATTTGTAACTAAAATGTCCATCAATTTTAATTTTATTTTACCATCAACTTGACCGGTAATAGACAATCTTTCGATTACCTTACTGACATGGCATAATAAAATATAATAAAAAATTTAATTTATTGACATTGCACAATAAAAATTATTATAATAAAAATATTACAAAAATTAATAAAAAGAAAAAATGATAAAAAGAAAAGAGGGTCCGACGGTTACCTCTGCCAGCTCGTGCGCCGACGAGTTGATAAAATGGGGTGTCAGCCCTCCTTTTTCGTCTTCGCGCACGGAGAGGAGCAAAAGGCGGCACCCCCGAAGCTGGCAGAGGGCTCTCCTCCCCTCATTTTTCTATTTTGTATTATTTTTTTATTTTTATTGTGTCATGTCAACAGGTTAAAAAATTTTATTATGTTTTATTATGTCACACGAGCAAGGTAATTAGGAGAAGACTACCTATTACCGGTCAAGTAGACGAATCATGCAGTAATTATTAAAGTTGGTGGACGTGGACAAAATAGAAATGACTCACGTGGCGGCCACGTATGCAAGGCAACTGGAAAACCACTATCACCGGTCAAGAGGACTAATCGTGCAAGAAAATTAAAGATGATGGACGTTCTAGTTACAAATTAAAGTTGGGGAATCAATTTGAAATCGACTCAAAGTTGAAGAATTAATCGTGTAATTTACCCTGAGTTAGTGCAATCGAATCCGATCTTGTGACCTCGTTGGATTCCCTTTGACGAACTATATGTCATTGGTAGCTTCTCAATTCAAACTCAATTCAAGTTCTTTTTTCTCCTCCTGGACACTTGTGGGAACAAAAAAAAAACTTTTTTGGATGTATTTTAAGAAAAACAAATGAAACTCCCTAAAATTTGTGAGAATAATATTTGTAAGCGTATAACATTATGACTTATATTAAATTTGATGTGCAAATAAGAAAGAACAAAATTAATTATTTTATATTCTTAACACTTTCTTCTCTGACAATTTTAGTTTATCCCAATTCACAATGTAGAAATAGAGGAAGGAAAATACATTCTTACATCATATTATATTAATTAATCGGTTATTGAAAAATGTTCATGACTTGCGTGATCGAAGCCGATCTTGTGACCTCGTTGGTGTCCCTTATATGTCATTGGTAGCTTCTCAATTCATGTCCTTTTTTCTCCTCTTGGATGCCTATGGAAACCTAAAAAATTACTTTTTGGATGTATTTTAAGAAAAAAAACAAATGAAACTCCTTAAATTTTGGGAGAATAATATTTTTGAGCATATAACATTATGACATGTTAAATTTGATGACCCAATAAGAAAGAGCAAAATTAATTATTTTATATTCTCAACTTAGGTGTGAATTGCTCAAAACTTTGGTCTAGCCAGGCACATGACGTAGACAACAAATGAAGATAAATACATTTTCATAATAGTTCAACCAGATTTGTACTCTTGAGCAATGTTTTGAAAACCAATCCGGACCAGTCCGTCCAACCGGTTCAATCTCGAGAAAAATCGAGCTAATGTATTAACTCGGTATTGATGAAAAACCGAAATGAACAGGATATAACCAGAAAAATCGGGTTGAACCGAGAGTTTGGGTTCAACCCGGGTTTTTATTTTTTGAATAAAAAACAGAAGCAAATAGAAGAAAAAGGAAAGTATTAAAACTGAGCTTGAAAGTTGTTAATATAAAAAAGGAAATAAAGAAATTAATGCAAGAGAGAATCCCAAATTATAGGAGATTTGAAAATTAAAGGGAGAAAAAAAGGGAAACATAATAATTAATATAAAGGAAAAAAGAGAGTAAAATTAAATAATAGGAAAGTTAAGTCATTTGATAATACTAATAATAAGCTTAATTTTGAGTAAGCATTTATTTTTAAAAGCATAAGAGATATTTTGAAAAATAAAATTAGTCAACTATAAATAAAAATAAAAAATTAAGGTAAAAATATTGTAAAGTATAAGAATTTTATTTTTGAAAAGGGAAAAATGTTGAACGAGAAATCATAAAAAAATTGAATCTAAAAATAATTATGGGAGGATAATTACAAATATACTAATAAATATTATTATAAAAAATATTATTTTAATAAAACTCGATTCAATCTGGTTAAACCTGATTGAACCAATGGGACCGTGACCCAATTAGCTTTTCGATCCTGTCTCCAATGCGGTTATGAAAATATTATTGTGTTAACCGATCTTCTTAAAAGTTTAAGTAATTATAAATAACAATATCAATTATTTTACATTCTTAAAAAAAATTCCAATAGAATCCACAGTCAAGTGATGTGTACACGACTACAGGTACGCTGTATTAAATGTAACTCAATGAACACATATTAGTTAACACTGAATAAATGTAATTAAAATCGGTAATCAATTCAATACATGTATGATATAAGTCTTAACAGCTTGTAGACAGAAGTATCATCCTAGATATCATTATCATATTCCAATTCCTTTTCTCAATGTATGTTTATGATTAATTGTATCATAATATATAAATATAGTAAAATAATCATTAACGTGGAAGAGGGTAAAAGAAGCTTTCTTTGCGCAATCCTTAAAAAGTTCCACAAATGGATGCGACTGGGGGTTCATTCTGAAAGTGCTGCGCAACCACCCAAAGTTGCATAAACATACATCCAGCTGGACGGCAGAGAGAGGAGAGAGAGAGAGAGGATCTCGAATAAGGGGTAAAAATAGTGGTCAATCTGATTCAAAATATTGCCGGACGGCAGAGTTTGCTCCTGCTCATAATGGAGATATTGTGCGACAGGGGAATCTCCTCTCTAGTCCCATGGTTATCCACAGACACGTCCCATGTAGGGCTGTATATAAATATAAAGATGACAGACTGCCAAATGTGTGAGCGAGGACTTGGGAGTTGGGAGTACACACTCTCTCTCTCTCGCTCTCTCGGACACAGACAAAAACTTCGGGGGGGCCACTAAGAATTGACAAAGGGATGCAGGGAACAGCCCGAGCTGTCTAGTTTGTGGATTCCTATGCTCTATTGCTCAGGATTATCTAAACAGCATCTGCAATTCATTCTTTACTGTGGAGTACATCTCCCCTTCCCCCTCGTCCAAACATTATCTCTGGATATACATGCGTACGTATGATCCATGCATGATCTCGCCCTAGCTAGTCATTGTTTTAGCAGCTCCAATAACGCGAATCTCAGATCATTCTTTTCTTTCTCTCTCATCAACTCACTCATTTCTAGTTCTCGTAGAAGCATGTGGGGGCTCTGCAGATTAATTGGCAAAAATCCGTCCGTCTTTACTCTTTTTCCAAATTTGGTGTTCTGGATTCACCCGTAATTATTGCAAAATTGAAAAATATTTTGAATTTTTCTGTTCTTAGTCTCATAGGAATTTCTTTGCTCCCGATGGATTAAAGGTTGGCTTACAAATGTTTTATTATGAGTTAGAAATTCTGCACTAAGACCATGTTGATTCTTCTTCTTTTTAAAAAAATGGTAAGAACATTTGTTGCTACAAAGACTTGTAATAAACCTTTTTCTCTTCACTTTAAAAGCTTTTTTATCAACAAAAATTTACCAGGTGACGACTAATTTGAGATAAGGATTGAAAGTATCGTAACTCAAGTTCAAACTCTTCAGGCTCTATATCTTCAACCAAATTAGAAGATCGTTATATAGGATATAAAAAAAATCATATGTCTGATCATAACAAGTATTGATTCAAGATTTAATGGACCTGTTTGGACAGGATTTTTTTGTTAGACTTGAGGGAAATTCAGTCAAACAACAAACAAAATCTGATGAGCTCAGTTTCGATCAATGCAATAGTTCTCAAAGAGAAATTCTCGTTCACACTGAGGTTCGATGGTCATACGCATTTCGAGCACTTTGCTCAATATCTAACACTACAAGAAAATTAAAATTTTTCGACGGACAATTTCCGACGGAGAGAAATTCTTCGCAATTTGAGACGGATTTTACGACGGATACTGATCCATCTGAAATTTTGATGGTTGGGCCCTTCGGAAATTAAAGTAATAAATTATGAAATCTATTATTTTATTTTTCAATGGTTCGGACCGTCAAAATTTTTTACAGATTCTTATCCGTCGAAACTTTCGACAATCAACCCATCAGTAATTAGAAAAATAATGAAATATTATATAATATATAATATAGTTAGTATTTTATTATTCTAATTACCGACGGTTCGGACCGTCAGAAGTTTCGATGGATACCGATCCATTGGAACTTTCAACAGTTTGGACCATTGATAATTATAAAAATAATTTAATATTATATAATATATAACATCATATTATATATAATATAATTAGTATTTTATTATTATAATTACCGATAATTCGGACCATCAAAATTGACCGTCGATAATTGAAAAACTAATTAAATATTATAATCATATATATATCATAATATATAATGTGTTTAATATTTTATTTATTTAATTACCGACGGGTCACACTATCGGTATTTTTTATGGCCCCAACTGTCAGTAATTTTAATTTCATTCCCGCCCACCCTCCCCGCTATTTTTTCTATTTTAATATTATATATTTCTCCACTCTCTCCTTCCCTCACCTCCTCTCGTTCGCACTTCCTCTCCCCGGTGGTTCTCTCCCCCTCCGGCAGCGGCTTCTTCTCCGGCTCCATCCACTTCAGCTCCCTCTTCTTCAGCTCCTTCCGGCCACGCTTCCTCTCCGGTTCCCTCCTTCTCTCCGATCTCCTTCTCTCCTCTCTCCTCTCTCCTTCTCCCCGGCTCCCTCCTGCTCTTCGGCTCTCTCCTTCTCTCTTTCTCTCCGGCTCCCTCCTTCTCTCTGATCTCCTTCTCTTCGGCTCCCTCTCCCTTTCTCTCTATCTCCCTCTTCGATCCGGCCGCAGCCAACTTGGGCCGGCCGCCAGGCGTCGGCCACCAAGTGGCCTGATCTGGACGCCTGGCAGTCGGTCCGGCCGCAGCCGGTCCGGTTTTTTTACCGTCGGAAATCATTTGCGACCATTGTTTTTCGGACGGCGACCTTCCGTCTTGTAGTATAATCAACGAAAAAAAATCTCATAGGAACTTTTATCAACATCCACAACTAATCTATCAAATCGGACGATCTTCGAGAACTGATTAGAATTCTAGTTCAAACATCCAAGTGCCGCTTAGGTTCCACAACTTTATTATTAATAGTATCTACTATTAGATTTGTTATCAAAATCTAAAAGCACACATCACTTGACTACCGAAAATTAAAAATGACATACATTATTAATTGTTGACAAGGTTGGTCCTTCATACCAACATTAGTAACTTGTCTTTGTTAGAGTCTCACAGATAATAAATATTAATGACCCACTCATCAGAGATTATTGTTTAAAAAGACTAAATAAGTTTGAACAGATATAGATGTCCCCTATGATAAGGAACATTATCGTACTACTCCTGTATTTAGTTGTCCTATTAGTGGAGAGAAACTTATTAAGTAAGCCAAGAAAACATATTAAAACAAGTTTTTTTTTTAAAAAAAAAAAAGGGCAGCACGTACCAGTTACTGACGTCCCTACTAGAATCACCACGAGCTATCCACGTATCACGACAACAATCCGAATTCAGAAGCATGCAAAGTTAATTTGGTGGCCCGCAAAGGGCTCCTCACAAGTACTGGGGATCACGTGGGATGCCGAGAGAGAGAGAGAGAGAGAGAGAGAGAGAGAGAGAGAGAGAGAGAGAGAGAGAGAGACAGCTACCGAAACTTGAACGGAGAAATTCAATCTCCCTCCCTCCCTCCCCCCTGTAACCTTTGCTGCCCTCCCTCCATTAGAAGGCCAACAACCAAAGTTACAGGCTTAAGAGGCAAAAGTGGCCTGCGTGCTGCTGTTTGAGGAAATTAAGACTATATAAAGTGCATGTGAAGTAACAGATCTCCCTTATATGAAACACCTCTTTACAAACAATTAACCACCACCAAGCACAAAGCTACAGGCATGCATGTGTTTCTACTTCTTCTTTCTTCGGAACCACTCTACTCTACACACACAGACTCTGGCCAGAATGCGAACAGTCGAAGCTTAGGACCCCAATCGAAGAAGACAAGATGACGTTCACCGTTTACTGTCTCCCTAATATATATAACACGACCAACTATTTAAGGAGATGTATGCAAAATCAAGTAGACTACGAGGCAAATCAAAGGCTGGAGGTGCCTCTTGGACTTCCCTCTTCCAACTTATAACAGCGGGCTGATATGCTTGGCAGACCCGGCTACAGTCTTAGGGAGAGGTCGAGCATGGCCTCGGCTTCGTCATCAGGATGAGCAGCCGCGCTGCAGCACTCCCTCTGCATGGCGTGGGAGCCCCTCTGCCAGTTGAGGAGGTCGATGGTCTCGTTGTAGCCGGCCGAGGGGTCCGTCTCGGCGCACATTGCCCTGCTGCCGCTCACGGTGGCCAGCAAGTGGTGGTCGGCGTCGAACCGAGGCACTCGGTATGATTGGAACGCCTCGGGGCTCTGATCGCGGCAGGAGCGGTTGTTCGGCGGGCTGCCGGACTTGCAGGAGTGGGAAGCGATGGGGAGCGAGGGGGGCGTTAGGTTCAGATCTTCGGGACCGGCAGCGGCGACGGCGGTGCCGGGGATAGTGATGGAAGGGAGGTAGAGGTGGGCGCTCCAGCCGATGCTCCTCTCCTTCTTGTGGGCGTTCTGGTGGCCTCCCAGGGCCTGGGACTTGAGGAACTTCTTGTTGCAGAAGAGGCACGGGAAGAGCCTGACGTCCTTGGCACCTCCGCCGGAGGACGGTGAGGAGGGGGCCAAGGTGAGGGAAAGATCAACGCTGGACAGCGGAGACTGAGGCGACGTCGGCGGCGACACTTCAAGGGGGGACCTCATCATCCTTCTGAGAGGGCGGACAGCGGACTTGCTGGAGACTGCAAAGGAAGGAGGGAGCTAATCGATTAGCTTTCTCACACCAACTCCCCCCAAGTCAATAGCAATCACCACAAGGCGCAACATGCACATGATACTGATTACCTAATCATGGTCACTGCGCCCACCATTTCCCCCTTTTTTGCTTTCGACCAATCACCGCGTGCTGACACACGAATTGCCCATGTGTCGCTCTGTGTCCCCCTGTTGCCGCAGGCTGCAGCAGTATAAATTTTTCTTGCTGCAAACGACCAGATTTAGTCACTGACAGGAGCCAAAACTGCGAAGGGCCATCAAAATTCTGGAGCTCTAACCAAAGACTTGTAAGCATCATCAATGACTGGAAACAGTCATCTCGAGAGCGCTCACGAGCATCAATCCACCTTATGATGTAATAAGTTTTGTGTTTACTGAGAACAGGAGCTTCGCTGTTGCGTGGATTTGGGATCCAGCAACTGGTGCAACTTTTGGTGGCAGATCACAGGGTCCCCATGTCCTCTTCTCATTTGTCAAGTTGGCAAACACAAGAAGAAGAGAAGAAAAAAAAAGAATTAATTACAAAACGTGAAGGCTGAAAGAAAACAAACTAAAACGTGTCCCCAGTTTTTTAAACCTTCGCTCAACTCAGAGATCCGGACAAAGCAGTCTGAATCCGGTGAGCTGACGGGTCGTCCGAGCATGAAGCCTTTGACCTGTGTGGTGCAACTACCCAACTGTAAGATTTTCAGGTGCAAATTTATCACCGCCATAAGATTCACATGCTATAAGATAATTGACAGTACAAAATACCCTGAGTGCCAAGACCCTCATGATGATGCAATTGTATATATAGCGTTCTATAAGATTCTGAACATACAAATGTGTACACTGTTTTGTCGACGCCGAATCCAACTAGGACACCTTAAGTTGCAGGTCGTGGGTTCTCGAGTCGATCATTCTGGCCCTGGCAATTGCACTGGTAAAGTCTTGTTTACAAAACAAACCAAGTGGACTGTTAGGGTAGCCGTTCTGCCCCATAATACTTAGAATGATTAACGCTGAACACGAGACGATGATCAAAGCTGATGGACAAAATAACTTCACCTGCAAAATTATCGTGGATGCCTGTAATGTTAGGGGCACCCAGTTTTTGGGTCTATTGAATCTTTAAAGCTGTCTGGGCCAAAATAGCGAGGACCACTAATGTCACTGTCCTTTATGTCCCTCCTGTTTGATGGAGTGGTCCTGCATGACTGAAAAGTTTTGTATTGCTTCTGCAACTCTTTGTTATGATCTCCATGATGAGGCTAGTTTCATTGTAAAGGTGAACTGCATCTTCTTTTTTTTCTGGTAATAAAAGGTGAACTGGCTCTATCGGATATACTAGCAGTTCAAGGAAAACAAAAGGAGACAGATATATGGACCAGATTGCCAAGAGATTGAAGCACAACATGGATAAGACCATACAAGAATATAACGGTGAGAGTGAAAGGACTGGCTAGAGCAACTCTTTATGGCTCGAACCATTGCCTAGACTGATGAAAGTACTTTGCAAGAGAAACATGTTAATTCTATACTCCTTGTGAACCTTTTTGAAGGGAAATATAGAAAAGCACCAGAAATCAATAGCTCAGCTTACTCTGGCATTGATGGGACAAAGGAACTGCTCCCTTGATGGACAAAATCTAAGACTAAAAATAGGATCCAAGTTCGAAGTCCAACAAACGTTATAGACGGCATGCATATATATATAACTGAATGTATGTACATGCACATAATGTATTAGCCAAAAGACAGACTGGCCGAAATCACCAATGACAATGGAGGGCCTGCCATATCTGGTGGCACTGCTGAAGCTCTGAAAGGTAAAACATAGGGACAAGAAACACATAAAAGAACCTGTGATGAGCAGAAGTTAATATTTGTGCAACCTAAACCACCAATTACAATGGAAGGCCTGTCATGTGTGGTGGCACTGTTGAAGCTCTGAAAGGTAAAATATAGGGACAAGAAACACATAAAAGAACCTGTGATGAGAAGAAGTTAATATTTGTGCAACCTAAACCACCAATTACAATGGAGGGCCTGTCATATGTGGTGGCACTGCTGAAGCTCTGAAAGGTAAAACATAGGGACAAGAAACACATAAAAGAACCTGTGATGAGCAGAAGCTTAATATTTGTGCAACCTAAACCACCAATTACAATGGAGGACCTGCCATATGTGGTGGCACTGCTGAAGCTCTGAAAGGTAAAACATAGGGACAAGAAACACATAAAAGAACCTGTGATGAGCAGAAGCTTAATGTTTGTGGAACCTAAACAAAATAAAGAAAGGTTTAGTTATCAACTAAAATGAGTCTCAAATCTTGTGAAATAGAGATCATCTAAACATGGACTAAAAAATAACAGGAATAAAGAATAACACTTAAACATGAAGACAAAGAAATGTTCGATGCATCTAGACAACCTATGGGCTAATCAAATCAAGGGATTTTTTATACGAGGACAAAGAAAAGTAATGGCGGAGAATTAATGCTATACTATTTCATGACATTAATTTGCTTATATTATGGTGAAGCAATATAGAGCTAGCATCAGCAAGAATTAGCAGACCACAAACTTCAATACTTATTATTCAATTGGGACAATAAAACTAATGAAACTGCATAACCCTACTTGTCAGAAGTTTTAATTTCACTTGAACTTAGAATACCTTGGTGAACAATTTAAATTAATCAAAACGAAATATAATGATCTTGAAACGCCTATGATAGCATGCAGGGCTAATCTGTGCAGCACTCTCCCACAGTGACAGGTTGGGAGCTGCAGCAAAATATAAGCCTGCAATCAACAGATAAAAAAAAAATCCTACAAGCAATATAAGTAGCTGTAATGCCACAAAAATCAGAAGAAAGAGTTGTCCCCACATATCTATGAAAAAAACGACGTTAATAAATGTGATAACATAGAGCCCGAAGGTCAATAAAAAAATCTTGATGCATGGCCAACTGTCTGCATTGAAGCCATGTACATAACAAATCATGTGGCATTTGGGCTGTGCTGAAAATATTAAAATTGCTTTTTACATCGAAGATTCAGATAGTTTAGCACTCTATAAAGGAAATTTTAATAGGACTATATAGTATATATACTAATAGATTAATACTTAATATTTATTACTGCAACAAAAAAAAAATTTGAAACTTTATCAACACCATCGAAATATGGAACTTTAGAGTTCTCCGGAAATAGTTTAGTAAAATCAGAGAGCCAACAAAAGCTGTACACCCAAAATACATACGCATTTTAGGCCTGCCGAATGAGCACTTTTGAAGTCTACACAAAATTGCAAATAACACACGATTCTTTTTAAAAACTATAAAAGCCATTGAGTTTCTCTTGAAAGTAAAGTAAAAGTATATGTGACACCTCAAAAAAAAAAAAACCCACCACGCCACGTAACATAATGCACTTTGAATAATTATAAGTAGATTATATAATGATAAAAAAGGATTCTGACTTTTCACATTTTGATCATGCATGGAGACCCGACCCGGCCATCAATCTAGATTGTCCAATGGATCAAATAGGACATCGAACCGGGTAATATAAATTAATAGTAAAAATAAATAATTTAAAATTTTATTATAATATTTTTAATATGTAATATTTTATTTAGCAAAAATGAAAAATATAATATAATAAAGTAAAATAATAAATTAAATCACCAATCAAATATTTCCTAAATAAGAAAATTTTGTGAATTAATTATAAATAAATAAAAACATCGACAATATTTTATACATTTAATAAGAAAGACATTAAAACATAAATTGCAAACAAATACATACATATATAATACATATATATATATATATGGATTAATAAAGGTGTAACACCCTTTGGGTGAAACTTGATGCAATGCTTTTATCTCAGTTGTTAGATCTAATGGATGGCTAAGATTAGATCTGTTACTCTTCTTCTCATCCTCTCGATCCCGACCGCTACCCCGAGCATCAGCGTCTCCCTCGACCCCCGCAAACTTTGACCCGATCCTTGAGATTCCCCTCTGCGATTCACCGCCCTGATCCTTGCGATTTCCCTCTACGATCGCTGGCGCACTCGACCCCTATGATCGGTGCCCCCGACCCCTATGAGCGCGAGTGTCGACCCCTTTGTGAGCGCTCTGACAATGGACACCCTCGACCCCTCTGAGAGCGCTTCAACGATCCGACGAGCCCCTCTGACGATCATCGTCCCTAATTCTGTGATCGCCACCCCTAATTGTTGCCCCTGAACTCTCCAATCGCCGCCCCCGACGAACCTAATCCCATCACCGATTGTCGATCGAGAGAGAGATGATTGCCGCTCCCCAAATCCCACCGTCGAGGTTGGTCTCGCCATCGATAGTCAATCATCGAGCGAGAGAAGATCGTAGATGTGGGTGCCGACGGCGATGGCCTGCGAGCGCCTGCTTGTGAGCGCCGACAACTCGCTCCTGCTTGCGCTGCCGACCAAGATTGTCGCGGATTGGTGGGTGTCGTCACTGACAGGGATCATCATTGATTGGAATTGCCGCTAGGATCTCATCTGAACCTGGTGATATGATTTGAACTGTTCATGTGTTAACCAAGTTTCACCCTATGGGTGTTACACCTCTATTAATTCCATATGTATATATATATATATATATAGTGCCTAAAAGTTTTTAATATTTTTTATGTTTCAATTTTTTATATTTTACAACTTGGTCGGCCGGTTAAATATGAGTTTTGAAGATATTTGACTGGGTCAAAATGGGTCAACCCAATGATTGCATTTTAGGTGACCAGCGGGCTGTTTTAGTGCCCGGACACCGATTCGATCGGTCATACCAGTCGGACCGGGCCAAATTTTACAATATTGTTTGAGAGTTGTTTGTGGATTTTGTAGAGTATCAACTATCTCTCTTGATTTCTAAGTCAATACAGTAACAAAATAAATTAATAAACAAAAGAAAATAGACAAATTAGTAATAATCATTTATAATACAAATATATGATAATAAAGATAAAAGAGAGTCTCATGTTTCTTCTTAACTATCATAATCGCACAAAGGACAATAAAATTCGTACAATTCGATAGACTCAAGATTGTAAAGAGATTCCGTTATGTCCACGTGACGCTGTTTTCATTAAGTAGTGTCAATTACCTACAATTTGAATTTATAAAAAAAGATGAATTTACTATGAATTTGGACACTCAATATGTAATAATAATATGAAAGTTTAACAACAAAATATTGGTAATCAATTTGAAAGAATTGCATCAAGAACAATGGAAATTGTCATAATTATAGGAATCAATAACATATCAATAAGGCATAGAAATCATTACTATATAAAATCATTATCAAAATAATCAATAAGATAAACTAGGACATAGCTAGACATCATGAGGAGTTACCATCATAGGATCATTAAAACAATAATGGTAATGTGTCAATCATCATTATATAGGATCATTATCATGATAATCAATGAGATCGACAAAATAAATGAGATCAATAAGAGCATTGTCTAACATTATAGACAATGACATCATCATAAGAATCAATAAGATCAGTATTAACATTATGACAATCATTATCATATAGGATTATTTTAGTTAAACATCATATTGTGTTACAGTTATAATTAGAGTGTTATTCAACTTTTCGAATAGGTAGTAAGGTGACTTTCAACTCCCTCTTGATCTTGTCAAAGAAACTTAATGCCATATGGATAAAGTGTATTTCAACTCGCTAAATGACTGATGGAGTCTGATGGAGTATTTTCCAACATTCTGACGGCGTGGATGAAAAAAATCAACGCTAATAGGTGGTGGTGTTTCAACTACTTGATTAACTATCATCATTATAAAAGCTCTTAACTCTACATTTTTAACTTTTATCTTATTTAACTTATTATATAATTATATTTGGTGCATGTCATTTAGTTTGTTGAAAAATTCAAATAAGAGTTTAAGAAACTCTCGATCATATAAAATTACCAATTAAAATGTCATTAATTATAATGTAATATATCATAAAGAAAGATCTTAATACCACAATGAATGAAAATAGACCATTTCGAGTACAAAGAAGAACTTTCATTAAAAATCACATCATTTTATATCATAATATGACATTGATCGATTGAAAGTTTGGGAACATCAAATCATAGATGGAATCACATTGATATCGATATGAGAACAAAACATGTATCAAATAAGAATTTGCACACTTTAGGCGGTGATTGATAATATTTATATCATTGACAATAAGTCACTATCATAAAATTAATATTAATCATTTTGAACATCTAAATCAAATATAACCAATAGAAGTAATATGATACATATACCTTAAGATAAATAAATAGGAAGTACTTCAATAAGTGATAGATCATATTTATGTTCATTAACAATATATCATAAGTATACAATTAAAATTGATAAATAACTCCAAATCAACATATACTCAATAAGAGTAATAGTATACATAAATCATAGAGGATTAACAAATATAATCAGGGAAGTAATGGAGAACATTAACATGTTCATATGGAATTCTAAAACATTATACAATCATAAGGAGGAATGTTACTCATTTGAAACACCAATTTACAAAAATCTCATATCACTGCCAAGAAGTCTATCAATACATAAATTTTGTTTTTTTTTAATTTATCATTTGTTCCTTCTCCTCCCTTAATCAGTTTGATTTGTAAACTAAGCAATATAACGAGAATTAGGATGTACCATTAAATACAATTTTCACTCTAAAGTTGGTCATATTTCGATAGTTAATAATAACTTGAGTAACATATAATATAAAATTCATAATTTTACAAACCTCTTGATTTTAGTCTATAAGTCTCATATTTTTGTTCTCATTCTATGATTCCTAAAAAATTAATAAATCAAACTAGGTTTTGTTTAATTTATACAAATGGGCAAACTTGATGCTGGTAGATGTAAAATGATAACTTTCAATATACATATCAAATTATAGTGATTCTAATTTTATTTGAAACATGATTATGAAACTTCAAGATATATTTATTTCGAATTTATACTAGCATATATTAGTTTCAATAAATCATGAAATCACTAGCATGGAACTTCAATTCCAAATCATTGATGCACACAACACCAATTAAGGTGATTCCAATCAGGTTCTACATCTTACATCGCCTATAATTCATCATGTAAATATCATAATTGTATATATTCTATACTACTTATAGTGTAATCATCAATGCAACTCAACCTCCCGCATGGATTAGTTGTCTCCCTTATTCACAATCATGAACATTTTCTTTCCTTTATGGAGAAGGACATCCTTATCTAGATCGCATGTCAAATTACATACATAGGTTTGTGTATGCATCCTAATATCTCTATTTAATGAAAGCATTTGGCTACTACAGTGTGAATTCTAACACTTTTGTTGAATGATATATGTTCTAACACAAACATAAATTGATATTATGTGTTCCCCACTATTGCTGAATGATTTTCCAAATTTATTATTCTATTATGTAGATTTATGTTGGATTTAAATTTTTTAACTATTGGATTTCTAATGCTAAAAGCACTTTCTGCTGGATTAGTGGCGTGGATTCATTACTTACTTAAAATTTTAAAAATTATTATTTGAAAATATGATTAAAAGTTATTTTTCCATAATGTTTGGGCACTGAATTAGCTGATTAGACTTGACCAAATTTTAAAACATTGATAATTATTAGTTGAATAATAATCACGTTCATTTTTATATCAATTTAAATATTTGAATGATAATTATTTTATTTTAAAAAAAAATAGCAATGGATATATCATCATTCAAAATTTGCAACAAATTTAGCTACTAAAAATTAAGGACAATTTGTACCTTTTAATTTGTGGTGGAACTTTTTCTTTGCAAATTGAATAGTATTTTCTATCCTTCTCAAAATTGTTTCCTTTAGGTTGTGTTTGGTACGAGAATTTTAGAAAAAAGTTAGTTCCCGAGAACTAATTGATTAGATAGAAAAATTTAGATCGGTGTTTGGATAGAAAAATGTAATGATGGGAATTTAAAAAGTTGATTTGATAGATAAATTTTAGTAGGTAGTTGGATAAAAAGTAAGAAGTAAATATATTTTTTTATTATTTTATAAAGATTATTCTTATATTATTAATTATATAATATTTTTATAATTAGCAAATTAGATAGAAAAAATTTAAGATAAACTAATTAATAACTAAAAATGAAATATAAAAGATAATTTAACATCATATTTATATAAAATAATTATATAATTATAACTTATTTAGAATACCATAATTAATAATTATACTAATATCATACTAGTTAATTTTTATTATGATACATGATAAGTAAAATAAATAAAAATATTTGCATCAACATTTAAACAAGAATATATATATTTTCATAATAAATAATAATGGAAAATTTTATTTTATTATAACATTAAGTAAATTGTAATGAATAATAAATGTACTTTTTGTTATTACACCTAAAGAAATTATAAATTTATGATAATGTATAAATAATAAATAAATATAATATATATGTATATAATATATAGAATATACATATATACATATAATGATATTACTAAAATAATAAATTATAGGTTTAAAATAGCTCCACCTACTTTTAGACCTACGAAAAAAATAAAAAAATAAAAAAGATTGTTCTTGCAATTAGCAAGAACTTATTGCAAGAACTTACGATGAAAATGCTTTACCAAAATTTTTTGTCGTACCTCACGTGATACAAGTTCTCATCACATGAGATGTTTGGTACAACAAAGAATTATTCTACCATTTGTTCTGCAAACAAACACATCTCTAAGAACTACATATATATATTTTGGACAAACATTTTTCTAAAGTCTAAGATCCCTTCGAAAGTCATTGCAAAAATCATTTGCGATGGATTTTAAAAAAAAAATTACGGCATATTTTTTTACCCGTAAATTTTACTTTTTTTGTAGTGGTAGGTGTATTTTGTGTTGAAATTCAATATTTATTTCTAATTCAATTTTTAGATCAAGATTTTAGTAGTATGTCTACTTACGAGAAAATAACCTACTTTTGAGTGTACACGTTCAGTTTTGAGGTCCTATTTGAAATTTTGGACTCCTTGATGGTAAAATAGAGGTAAACATTTCTAGACGAGTTGATCAATCATTTCTTTTCATCTCTATATTTAGATTCTCAAATTTTGGTAGTGAAATTAAAAATAAAATCGTTTTTTTTTCCCTGAAATTTGAAACTTCAAGTCATAATTTTACAGTTTGTATTAAATAAACAAGCTGGTACTTGGGCTGTACATCGGGCTGTAAGAATGAGTTAAGTAACGGTCCATATGTGCGTCGATGGTGACCAATATTGGGCCTTAGGGTGCGATATGGAATCCTTGGTAGTCCTATTAGAGGCCCCAAACGCTATTAGCACTTCCATGCGAAAAAATTTTGGCTTCTGTTCTATGTATGTTTTCTTTTAAAGCAGTGAATTATTCTGTACGTACCATCCATGTATATATACTTTTTTTAGAACATTATTATGGAATAGTAGTTAAAGCACAAACAAGTTACGATGTGATGTGATCATAGCGTTGCTGCATTGCTTTTAAACGATTGTGACTGAAATGCATGCACTAGCTTTAAACTATGACTGCATATATACAGTTAATTAACATTGTAATTTATTTTCTTCAACTATTCAGATTTGCAAAAGAACACATTTAAACACGCAATTCCCTTTTTTTTCCTGTTATGATATGGCAGAAAGAAACTTATCTACTTTTTTTCTTAGCCTAATCATATACCTCCATGCAAGTGGGCAATGCCTGCAGCTAGCTAGCATCCATGCATGCAGACAATTGCGAATACCACATATAGGGATGTTCACCGAATCAGGTCCACCCGGTGAACTCGAAAATTCGAGTGGTCAACACGATCCGACTTGGGCTGAGTCAGGTTTGAGTTGAAAAATTTTAACCCGAGTTGACTCGACCCGACCCAATTCAATATATCCGGTTTTTTTCTTTTTTAAATTTTAAATGATTTTAAAGTTAATTTAACAATTTTATATCATTTAAAATTTTTAAAATATAAAATAAACTATCTCAAATGTAGAAAAGTATATAGATACTTAAAATAATATTTTTTATATTTAAAAATACTTTATTTTATATTAAAATGTAATAATAAATATTTTTATATTAAAATTAAAAAAATGATGGTCGAGTAACCCGACCAACCGACCCGACTCGGTCTAGGTCGGATTGAGTCGGGTCATAGCGAAAAAAATGAAGTGATCCAACTCAACCCGACCAGATCAAATTTGTTCACGGGTCAAATCAAATCAGACCCATGAACAGTTCTATAGATCACGAACAATGTACTATGCATTGACATATCTTGCAGCTATTCACTCGATTCACTAACTAATTAATTATCAATACTCTACTTGTAACATTTAAGCGTTACCGAAAGTTGTGTAATCGTGAAGTATAAGCATCATCAAAGATAATCTATTCATGACATTTACGTGTCACAAAAAATTATCTATGTTTAAGGCTCTGTCTGGTTGGGGGTGAAAGAAGGGAAATCAATGGGAAGAAAAAAAAGGGAAATAGATTCCTCATGTTTGTTTGAATTAAGTTGGAGGAGAATGGAAGAGAAAGTCCCCTCCTTTTTTCTTCATTCTCCTCCAATTCTTTCCCCCCCCCCCCCCCCAAATCGGAGTGGAAATGAGGAGAAAGACATACTTAACACGTATTTCCATTTTTAACCACATAAATTAAATATATAAGTATATACATAAAGAATAGAATCGTCCAAATAAAATTATCATTCACTTTCCTTCCTTTTTAATGATGTGAACCAAACACGAGTAATTATTCATCCTCATTCTTCTGCATTCTCTTCCCATCTTTTTTCTTCTCATTCTTTACCTTCCTTTCTCTTTAATGAAATTTGAACCAGATTATAAGTGTCACCAATAGTTATCATGTGGTAACATTTAAATATTGCAAATAATTATAATTTTTGTAACGTTTCTGTTTTAGGTTATAACGTTTAAAATATAAACATTACAATAACTTTTTGTAACACACTTTGTGTAATATTTTTAGCATAACATTTATAAAACATTACAAATAGTTATTTGTAATGCTTAAGTGACTTTTAGTGACACTTATTAAACGTTACCAATACTCTATTTTCTGCATCCACGAAAAAATCAAACGAATGCATTGATACCAAAATATCGGGAACTTAATTGTTGGCAGATGCAACAGAATAAACTAAGTCCATGGATGGAGTAAGAGGATTCTTGCTACTGACTAAATAATATAAGCAACAGTAGAAGTGGCGCAAAAAAGAAGAAAATATAACAAATTTAAAAAAGAATGGTACGTGTAGATCGATCAAATGGGCGGAGGTCATCGTTTTCCTTGGTGACTGCAACATTTGTTCGTCGTGCAGCCGAGTGCTATATATAATGTGGGGCTGCGCCGTCGAGTCCCGCACCGCGTCGTGCCCACTTAGCATTCAGGTCGCAGGTGCAACGTGTCCTTAATTTTGACGAGGTTTTAATTGTAGAGTAAGCTTATTCATGCGAAGAATACAAGGGCGCCCCTCAAACTCCTTGTCCGGACGATTAATCATAATAATGTGAGGATGTTTTTTTTTTTTGCGTGTGGGAATATATATATTAAATTTTTAACTAGATTAAGATTGAAAAAAATAGAAAAGATCAATTTTTAACTATAAGACTGAGAGACCATTGAGATCCGCCGAACATTTGAACCAACCAAACTTTTTCATTAGTTTGGTACGAAAAGAATACATGTTTTCAATGCTACAGAAGATTCAGATTTAATGTCCTAACCTCAACTCTTTTTTATTTGAATACGAGTTGTGTAAAGGTGTGTCTGCTTGCACGATTGGCTCGTTTACTTGCGATCACGGCCGGGCGACAAACGAATACAATGATCGGGAAGAAGAAGGCACCATCCTTTGCGCGACTACACGTGGCATCGCATTGCACTTGGACGACAAAATGGCACCTCACCTCAATTATCAGGTGCTCGACCTTTGCCTGCCAGCTCCCATCAAGAGCATGGCATTCATGTTCTCATGCTCCTCGTCGTCGTACGTACGTGGCCTGCCGGTGCCGGTGCCGGTGACGGTGACGTGCCACTGCATGCATGGATGCATGCGTGCACTAGTTGAGGGACCACTTGTCGCGCGCTCCATTTATGTGCTGATGATATATATCTACAAGCGGATCCACTCACTTGTGTCTTGTGTGCTGTGTACGTCGTCTCTCACTCTCGGTGGACAAGTGCATTGTATCTATATATCTGTCAGTTAAAATCCGAGTGGAGTAACTTATAGATCCTCGTGGAAGAAGATATATGATCGATCGTGTTGATATACACAAGCTTTGTGGGAAGAATCATATAGGACTATGTTTGCATCGATGATTGCATGCATGCAACTACTACAAGAAAAATAAGGCCGATTTTCGATGATAAAAATTCTTCCTCGGAAGAAATATTCTTTTGAAATATCGACGGGCGAAGTGATCATCGTTATCAATGATATCCTTCGGTAATTTGCCGACGGTTCATGCGTTCGATATTACCGATGAATTATCATTAGTTAGGAATATCAAATGGCAGTATCATCGATATTTGAATTAATAATAAAATATATTATAATATTATATAATAAAATAAAGATTGTCAATGTTGGACTCATCGGTATTTAAATTAATAATAAAATATATTATAATATTATTAAAAATAATATAATTAAGGTTATCGACGGACCTACCTTTCAATATTGCTAATGAATTTTCATCCATCGGTAATACCGAAGGTTAATACCGTAGGTATTCGAATTAATAATAAAGTATGTTATAATATTATATAATAAAATATTAAAATTCTATTATTAATGTTACTGACAGATCTTGACGGATTCCCATTTATCGATAATACTAAAAGGTAGATCGGTCGATAATATTAATAGTAAAATCATAGTATTTTTATAAATAACATAATAGGCTCGTCAATATTTAAATTATTAATAAAATATATTATAATATTACATAATAGAAAGGTTATCGATGACTTTAGTTCTTGATATTACCGATGGATAGAATCCGTCGATGCAACGGAAGGTTGGGTATTTGAGTTAATATTATATAATATGTTATAATATTTTTATTATAAGCGTTACGGACAGGTGATATGAGGGAAAGGGAGAGGGCGAGGGAGAAAGGGGGAGAAAGAGAGGGGGAGGGGGAGGATATAATATAAACTAATTTATCGGCGAGTCTAACTTTCGATATTATTAAAGGTTAGACTCGTCGATAATATCGAAAGGTAGAATCGACGATAAATTAGTTTATATTATATCTAATCCCCCCTCCCATTTCCCCCTCTCTCTCCTTGTCTCCCTCTCTCTCATATCCAGCCATTGGCAAGTAGGTTACTCACCTAGCGGTCAGTCTCTCCCACTCGCTCCCACGACCATCATCTCCAGTGATTCCGTGGCTTCGGCGGTGACATAGCTGCACCGACAATGACGAAAATAGCTACAGTCGGGTCCGTCTCTCTCATCTTCCTCTCCCTCTCTCTCGACAAGATCCGATCGTCAGGCGACAAATCAGTTCGGCTGGCTGATGGCGGGATGAGCCGCTGGCTGCCGCATAATTTTTTATTTTAAAATAAGTTTTCGACGGATTCGAGAAAGATGGAAGGATGAGAAAATATCATTAATATTATCGATAGATAGAGAAAATATTATAAGAAAGAATGTTTGCTGCAACGTCTAAATCTTAATTTGTTAGATAAAAAAATATTGTTAAAAATATTATTGTATCGAATCTGATTTTTTTTATTGGACAAAAAACATGAATTCCATTTTGCCCCTCATATTTAGCCTCATTTTTTTTAAAAGAAATATATATTGAATTTGATGTGGAAAATTCATATTGCTATATTATTTTTTACAAAAAGATAAACATATAATTGTGTGCAACTTTTTCCTTAAAAATAAATCATTATTAATGTTATCATTGACAAATTTATACCATTGATATTTAGAAGTCTATTATACATTTTTTATTGAAAATTTAATTTTCGTGTATAATAAAATTGAAAATAATAATGTTAGTGACTCACATAAAAGATACACCATTTATATATTATTTTCTATTTTGTTTATATTCTTGTAGTTAAACAAAATGGGCTATGCAACATTCACTTATTTTTCTATAATGTTTATATTTTACGTAAATTTATCATATATGTTTTTTGTGAGAAAGATATTATGACGTTAAATATGAGAAAGATATTCAAATTTGGTGCATTTTTCTTCAATAAAAACAATATTTAGAGTACATTTACTGAAAATTAGAAAGTTGGCGATTTTTTGTTTAATAAATTAAAGTGTAGATGATATTTACAAGGAAGAAGTTTAGGCTTTTAGGTCTATTTTTTCCCAAAAAAGATACAATAGATGCTTTTCCCTTTCATTTTTTGATGGCTTCGTAGAGGGTGGATAAAAGTTGGATACCTCACGATTTTTTTCTTTTTTTGTAGATTCACAATAAACCACCGAAAATGAGATTTAATTTTCATGTGTGCGCACACGGCTTGGATCGATACTTCATTACGGGTCAATTTGAGTCTTCGAGCCGACCACATCATATAAAAAAGTTGATTGACCTAACTCGAACCAAATCATATGATCGAGTCGACGTATGTCATGCATTAATAAAATAAAAAAGTATAAAGGATGGATAAATAAACGTGCGGAATCTTATTTTTTTTTTTTCCGTGAAACATCAACATGGATAAATAAACCTGCGTGATCTTATTATTTTTTTCTCCGTGAAACATCAAGTCTTAGTTAATGTTCACAAGTTGATTACCAACTAAAGTGCAATATGGATAATTATCTCTTGGCCGAAATTGTCATGATACTTAAACATTAAGCTAATCCCCAACTATGTAGCTTTTTATGTGGTTTCATCTGTGTTATTAATCAAGCTTAAAAGATAATTACTTAAATGAATCTACAAGTACGTGATTAAGTGAAAAGGTTGCCAAAAAGGTCATTTGTATTGTTTAATTAATGGATTGAGAAAGTTATCCAAGTAAGGAAACTTAACCGTTGACAAGTTATTACAGAACAATGAACAGAAAAGATGACGAAGAAAGTAGGTAGAGAATTGCAAGAAGATATAATAAAGCAAATGTTAAACCTGCATAGAAAAATACAATTCCTGCACACTTTCTACGACCCTTTAAGGGAAGGAAACCTTGATTTATAGAACCAGATGACTTGGGAATCTAGAACTTTGATATCTTTTGAGAGAGAGATAGATTACATTCCAGATTTGTGCATGAGTTGTCAGTTTGTCGTGAAATATACTAGAAGAGAAAGAAAAATAATGTTGGGTATATCTAGTCGAACATTTTGGTCAGACGTTTTACCAGTGAGAAATGTATCTTTAATATTCCTATATCAATATTAGCTTTGATATTTTGAAATAATTGTCCTGGTTAGTTGGGTTCTTGTTTCTAATCAATAATCCAAAGAAAGAAATATTGTTTGATCACGAATGCATTAGCCAGCAATGACACAAGAAAATTTTAGCTTTAGGAAATCCTGGAGTGGTGATTAGAAAATTATATGATGAATGACTCAACAACTCCAAGGCGTACAAGTTTTCTAGTAGCCTCCCTTTTCTTCCTGGTGAATTAACCGTGAACCTTCTTCATATATAAGACAAGATAAAGTTAGTCTTTGGATGCCTAATTGGGAGAACAATATAACACTAAAACCAAGTAAGACATGCATGAAGATTATGCAAGCAAGTTCACATCGGTATAAATTCTCAATCAATGATTTATTTCGTTTGATCGCGTATATATGCACAATTTATTGGCCAAATAAAGCACCGACGTGGATGACTACGTTTCATTACTTTTCTAGTCATTAAATTGACTGGGATTAGCATCCATGAATCGTTCGAGTCAAAATGTATACTCCCCCTTCCTGCCTCTCTCTTGTCAATTCAACAACTAGGTTGAACTGCCACGACTTTGTGATGTTTGTGGTGATGCCATCGCCCTCGAGGGATGCAGCCAAATCATGGGACTACTTGTTGAATCTGTCAAACATGGACGTTGCTTGCATCTTTTCAAGTGCTCCACTGCTCCTTATTCTTTTTGCTTTCCCATTCCCCTTCGACTCTTCTCAGTTTCGTTTTTTTATCTTGTTCCTATAATTACGAAGTCAAAGAAAATACATATAATTCAGTGTTTAATTCTGTCGATTTGTCTTGGGTCAGAATGTACAGTAAAACTGAAAATTATGAAAGAAGTAAAAGAATTAGAATTTGAGGACTTAGAGAAGGGATTAGAAGATCAACAAATAATTCTCGTTGTGTTATAGGGCGCCGTTGACCATTAAATTTTCACCGTATGCAATAGGTTTAGCTTATAATATTTCACTTGCATTTTTTATTTTTTTCATATTTAGTAATCAAACTTCTTTGAATGTTTTATATCGTAAACATGTTGCATCCGTTCGTCTTATTTTCTGTTTTTCATCAAAGAGACTTGTCAAACTTCATCTAGTGTTAAGCATAAATCCCAGCCATATATAATATAATCCAAATGAAATCAAAATTAAGATCCACACTTAGTACGTGAAACGTGAAATTAATAAATTACAGTGCGTCATTAAGCACACATGGAATTGTATTTATAATCTATAAATTAATTGCAACGTATCGCTTGCTCAGTCAAATCGAATTGTAACTCGAAAGCAGCGCACGTCAGACTTAAACATAAGAGAAGGAAAGTTTGGTTCGTAACGTTTAACGATTCAAATGATCGAGTTGAAGTGTCCAAAGCAATGTTGTAAGACCCGGACCGGACGTCGACCCGGATAAGTCTCCGGGTTAGGTTGGACCGGTCGAACCGGTTAACTCGGACGGTCGGACCGGATATTAATAAAATAATATAAAAAGATAAATTGTAATACTTATATATTCTTATCAATAATTAATATATTTCTACAACAAAGTACATATGATTAAATCATTTTAATTAAAATTAAAAAATCAAATGTGACATATTTAACTATTGATATGAGTTTTATGTGATTTTAATATATTCAATTACAATTTACAAATTCATTTTCTCAAATTTAACTTTACTTAAACTAGAAAGATTATTGTAGTTTTTATTTTTTAATTTAATTAGGTAACTAATCTTTTCATATTTAATTTTTGACATTTAAAATATTATAAAATTTCTTATCAAACAAAATAATTATATAAATGACTGATGATAACCATTGTATAATATAAAATAACTTGGCATTCAGATAAATAAATATAGCACAGTGGTATATACACATAAGTTGGTTTCAGGAGGTCTTGAGTTCAAAACCCAGTGTCCACATTATTTCAAGATATTTTCAATTTTTGGACTGGCCGGTTCTTGCAAAACCGCCGGTTCAACGGTTCAACCCGGTTTTAGGCGGGTTTTGACCGGTCTTGACCGGTTCGAAACGGTCTGACTCCTAATCCGGTTTTGGGGTCGAACCAAACCCGCCCAGAGTGGCGGTCGACGGTTGGACCGGTCGGACCGGCCGGTCCGGTCCGGTCCAAACAACCATGGTCCAAAGCCCGCCCCAAAACGGAGGCGGCTACTGCAATGTCGTTAGTGATCACCGCAGACCCTCACCATTACACGCATGCATACATCACTCCCTGCGGAAAAAAAAGTTGATTTATCTTTTAGTCCAAACTCCAAAAGGCCAATCATGGAATTTTATATGTAGTTAAAGCCAAGTCCAAGGTGACTATCTACGGTTGACTGTGTGCTCAGGGGTTGCATTCGATCAAGGTCCTTAACTTTTAAGTTTTAAATGACTCGGTCAAAGATATTCAAAAGAAGGAAGCTCTCATCCATTAGGTCAAACAAACACTTTTTTGTAATAAGACATTCCGAAAATATCGGGTGCCATTACTGACAATATACGGCCAAAAGATAAATCGCCCATTTTCAATGGTTCAGATCTGCCACCCCCTTCATCGCAGTCTGATCAGCTGACGCGTGGCGCTCACGATGCCCATATACCTCCTACATCCTTGTGCTCTGCGAATCTTCCCCCTCCCTCGCAGGTCTTAGAGCATGTCACTCTAGTCACGGACGTCTCAAACCGAATCCTGGCTGTGGCCGTGGATCAGGCTGCTGCTGTACCGTCCGATGAGGAGCCACCAGACTCGGATCTCGGATCCTCGGTGGCTGACGGCATCTCCGGTGGTCCACGACGGCGCAGGCCTTCGGCGGTTATTCCCCCTAACTTGCGGCGCAAAGAAAAAAAGCCATCTAACCCTAAAGGTAAAAAGCCGCCGCTTCCTCTCAAACCTAATCACAGTAATCTTGTGCAGGGAGGTGCTTGTGGATCTCAGGTGGAGGATCTTTTCACCCTGGATCTTAATACATGAGGCTCATTTCTTGGAACTGTCGGGGGGCTCTTCGTAGCCGTGTCCGGGACCGCCTCTCCGACCTCATAAAGGAACATCATCCGGACTTCTTAGTACTACTTGAAACTCACTGTACCCCTCAAAACTCCCTTACTGTAATACGTAGGCTTGGATCTGATTGGCAGGGTTCCTTCCAGCCGGGCACCGATCACGCTGGTGGCATTATTTTCGCTTGAAAAGGCAACTTTCGGGTCTCCTCTGTGGGGCAGGATGCTCAAACCCTCCATGTTGTGATTTCCTTAGATAATTTCTCCTTCTTACTAACTTGTGTTTATGCTTGTGTAATACCCACTCTCAGGAATGATCTATGGCGTAGATTGTCGCTGTTGGACTCCTCTAACCTTCCTTGGATGGTTGTCAGGGACTTCAACTCGATCATTTTCGCTTCCGAAAAAATCTGGCGGCAGGTCCTTCACATACACCAACTCCGTTCTCTCTCTAATAAACTTCATGAGCTCGCAGGGCTTGATGGACGCGCATTGCTCGAGCAATCGATTCACATGGTGCAACAATCGGCTTGGTCCAGCTAGAATCAAATGCAGGCTTGACCGGGTTCTTATTAATTCCTTCTGGCTTGAAAACTATCCAAATTTATCTGTTACCTCTTTAATTAGATGTGTTTCGGACCACTCTCCTCTACTTTTCTGCACAAATGTTTTTACTAAAAAGCCTAAATCCTTTAAGTTTGAACATTTTTGATTTGAATATGTCGAGCCTAGGAACATCACCCAGCAAGTGTGGGCCGCCCGTACCCTGAATCCTGATATTGATATTCATCACTCACTAAACAAAATTAAAATAAAAACCCAAAAATGGAACCGAGAGATCTTTGGATCCCTAGACTGTCGTTTGGCCACTACTAAACAGGACATCCTCCTTATGGAGGCTAAGGATGATAACTCTGGTCTCAGTGACACAAAAATTAGGAAGCTCAGATCCCTTTATCACCTCCACGCGGCCTACCTCCGTCAGATCACCCTGAAATGGTGGAGTAAGTCGCGGGTCAAGTGGCTGGAACATGGCGATAAAAACTCTAAGTTCTTCCATCTTACTACCATCATCAGAAATCAACATAATAAGATTAAACAAATCAATGATCCTGATAATCCCAGTACCCTCATTACACAAGAACATACAATTATTGAGCAATTTGCCAACTTTTACACTGATCTATGGAAACCCTCTTCTAATCCTGATATTCCTATTATGGATTGGCCTGATTTGCCTATCTTATCAAACTCCTGGCTCGATCACCTCACCACTTTTGTCACTGCTCAGAAGATTCGTGATGCCATCTGGCAAGGCCCCTGGCTCAGATGGTTATACTCTTGAATTTTTCAAAAATTATTGGGATATTGTGGGACCGGATGTAACTAAGGAAATCCAAAATTTTTTCAACACTGAGATCATGCCTAACCAATGGTCATTCACAAATTTAATCTTCATCCCTAAAACCCCCCAGGCTTCTAGGATTACTGACTACCGCCCCATTGCCCTCTGTAATGTCATATATCGTATCACTGCTAAGATTTTGGCAACCAGGCTGAAGCCCACTCTTCCTCAACTCATTGATCAGGCTCAAACTTCTTTCCTGTCTAGTAGATCTATCCACGACAATATCTTAATCATCCAAGAGATTGCCCATTCTATGCGGAAAGGTAGAAAAAGATACATGATTCTCAAGGCCGACATGGCCAAGGCTTTTGATCGTATATCTTGTGATTCAATCTATAAAGCGTTTACAATTATGAATTTTCCTCCAAAATTTATCTCCTGGATCATGTTATGTGTTCAATCTCCCATCTTCCGATGCAATATCAATGGCACCCTCTCGGCCCCCTTTGCAAGCTCCAAAGGTATTCGACAGGGTGATCCCTTATCACCATACCTCTTTATCATTGTCACTCAGACTTTGTCCTCCCTCTTAAATCAGGTTGTTCTGGACAATAGCATCCAACCTTTTAGGCTAGGCTCTTCTACTATTAGTCACCTGCTCTACGCTGACGATCTCCTTATCTGTGCAGAGGCAAATGTTAGGAACTGCAGGAGTATCAAGAACATCATGCACCTCTACTACCTCCTGACAAATCAACTTATAAACCTTGAAAAATCTTTTGTCTACTTACCACTTAGTTTGCCTTGCAGGAGGAAGCAGGCTATTATCTCAGCCTTGGGTATTAAACAAGGTGCATTTCCTTTTCTCTACTTAGGTGTTCATATCCCTATGTATGGTGTAATCAAGCGGCAGCACCACGACCTTATTGAGAAAGCCTCCAAGCGCCTCTCTGGTTGGAAGGGTAAAAATCTAAATCAGGCTGGACGTCTAACTTTAATTAAATTCGTTCTCAACTCCTTTCCCTCTCACATCTTTGCATCGACGTTTGTTTGTAAATCTACAATTGCAATTCTTGAGAAACTAAACCGCACCTTCCTTTGGTCTTCTAATGGTAACAAAGGTTCACATCTTATAAACTGGCATACTGTCCAACTCCCCACCTCTTCGGGGGTCTTGGAATTAAAAACCTACACTTTATGCGGACATCTCTCCTTGCCAAGAAAGTTATGGAGGTTCTTAATTTCTCTAATAACCTTTGGGTAAAACTTGTTGTAAACAAATATGGGTCTGTGCATCCTTGGCAGAATACTAACATCTGCAGGTCCCCTGCCTGGTCGTGGCGGGCTATCCTTCACTGTTTAGACGCTATTCGTCCTGGCATCAAATGACTCATTGGTAATGATAACTCTACTCGTACTTTTCTAGATCCTTGGCTTTTCTCGACCCCACTACGTTTAATGCCTACCTTCGTGACTACTGATCCGGTCATTCATATGTCAAATGTTTCTTTTTTTATCTCTGATGGTATGTGGAATCTCTCTTTACTTCATTGTCATTTTGGTCCGGATATTGTGTCGGATATTTCCTCCATTTGTTTGCCCCCTGTCGCCTATGATGACAGATGGTTGTGAATGTATCATCCAAGTGGGAATATTTCGACTAAATCTGTCTATAATCAACTCTGTAGCCAAACCACTCCATCGCAGGATCTCCGGCAGCGTGTTTGGACTGATATTTGGGGCCTCTGCGTTCCTCAGAAACTTAAGATTTTTATGTGGAAATTTAAACATAACAAGCTCCCTACTCTCTGGCACCCTCTCGGACCCCTTTGCAAGCTCCAAAAGTATTCGACAGGGTGATCCCTTATCACCATACATCTTTATCATTGTCACTCAGACTTTGTCCTCCCTCCTAAATCAGGTTGTTCTGGACAATAGCATCCAACCTTTTAGGCTAGGTTCTTCTACTATTAGTCACCTGCTCTACGCTGACGATCTCCTTATCTGTGCAGAGGCAAATGTTAGGAACTGCAGGAGTATCAAGAACATCATGCACCTCTACTACCTCCTGACAAATCAACTTATAAACCTTGAAAAATCTTTTGTCTACTTACCGCCTAGTTTGCCTTGCAGGAGGAAGCAGGCTATTATCTCAGCCTTGGGTATTAAACAAGGTGCATTTCCTTTTATCTACTTAGGTGTTCATATCCCTATGTATGGTGTAATCAAGCGGCAGCACCACGACCTTATTGAGAAAGCCTCCAAGCGCCTCTCTGGTTGGAAGGTAAAAATCTAAATCAGGCTAGACGTCTAACTTTAATTAAATTCGTTCTCAACTCCTTTCCCTCTCACATCTTTGCATCTACGTTTGTTTGTAAATCTACAATTGCAATTCTTGAGAAGCTAAACCGCACCTTCCTTTGGTCTTCTAATGGTAACAAAGGTTCACATCTTGTAAACTGGCATACTGTCCAACTCCCCACCTCTTCGGGGGTCTTGGAATTAAAAACCTACACTTTATGCGGACATCTCTCCTTGCCAAGAAAGTTATGGAGGTTCTTAATTTCTCTAATAACCTTTGGGTAAAACTTGTTGTAAACAAATATGGGTCTGTGCATCTTTGGCAGAATACTAACATCTGCAGGTCCCCTGCCTGGTCGTGGCGGGCTATCCTTCACTGTTTAGACGCTATTCGTCCTGGCATCAAATGACTCATTGGTAATGATAACTCTACTCGTACTTTTCTAGATCCTTGGCTTTTCTCGACCCCACTATGTTTAATGCCTACCTTCGTGACTACTGATCCGGCCATTCATATGTCAAATATTTCCTTTTTTTATCTCTGATGGTATGTGGAATCTCTCTTTACTTCATTGCCATTTTAGTCCGGATATTGTGTCGGCTATTTCCTCCATTTGTTTGCCCCCTGCCGCCTATGATGATAGATGGTTGTGGATGTATCATCCAAGTGGGCATATTTCGGCTAAATCTGTCTATAATCAACTGTGTAGCCAAACCACTCCGTCGCAGGATCTCCGACAGCGTGTTTGGACTGATATTTGGGGCCTCTGCGTTCCTCAGAAGCTTAAGATTTTTATGTGGAAATTTAAACATAACAAGCTCCCTACTCTCGATTTTGTTACGCGTTTTAACCCAAATGTTTCTAACTTGTGCGCTTTATGCGGTTTGGCGATCGAAACTATTTCTCATCTCTTTTTTGAATGCTCCATTGCTAATGCCATTTGGACTCGGTTTTCAAGCTTTACTAATTACGTTTTTCGTTATCGTCTCTCCTGGTCTTCTGGTGATTGGATTAAGGAGGGGGAGGACTTGGACTGGCTGTCCAGGACTACCCTGAGATCCCTGTTTGTTTTCTCCTTATGGCATATCTGGCTTGTTTGCAATGAGGCACATTTTCAGTCCAAACATGCTACCATTTTCGTGACGTGGGAGAGGGTTCTAGCAAGCCATAGTGAATATGTTAGGCACAACCTGTCTGAGGCAAATCCTACCTCCCCCCGCGACCATTTGGTCCTGTGGGAGCCTCCACCTGCTGGTTGGGTTCGTTTGAACTCCGACGGCTCCTTCTGTGGGCCGGGGCAAGCTGGAGGTGTCGGCTACATTATACGTGCTCACACTGGTGCTTTCATTTTTGCAGGTGCCCTGCGGCGGGAGGTGCACTCCGTTCTCGAGATCGAAGCTTGGGGGCTAATGATGGGTATTCGTTGCTGCATTCAGTCGGGCCACACGCATGTCTCCTGTCAAATCGATTCCGTCTCTCTGGTCAACATTATTCACAAGAAAACGCCATGCCCTTGAAAGATTCTGAACATTGTATGTCATATCTGGCACGATATCAATCTTTTACAACTTTTTACATGTAATCATATTTACCGCGAAGCAAATCTGGCCGCAGATTTTTTGGCATCGCTTGGTCGGATCTCGGTTTCCGACCGTTTTTGGGAGAACAACCCGCCTCAGGGCGTCCTCCATTTTTTGTACGAGGATTATCCTACTACTAATCTAAGTTAAGCTCTTTCTTTCTAAAAAAAAAAAGTAACTAGTTTTTTTCCTAGTAGGTTGATGAGGGCATCTGATAGCTCGCACGCAGAACAGTAACAAAAGGGCATGCACATTGCAGCACATTCCCCCACTCACCCACCCCCCCTCCCGGCCGATGATATGCACCGTGCATGATCAGTTAATTAAGCAACTAATCTCTCAAGATACATATATACGATCAGTCGATCGACGATTATTTGCTGCAAATTAAAACGAGTCATGCATGCATATGCTCCTCCATGTGTCGATGATCAAGCTCACCCTGATCAGAGGCTTAGTTTGCATGCAGCCATTCTGACATTCGCATCCAAGACAAGAATCCACCATTTGGATGACTTATTTTTGTCCTGGTCGGGTTTCATCCATCTACTCGATGTCATATGGCATTATAATTATTTTTGGGTTCTATAATTACATCAAAGGTGACTAACTAATTATACCCTGATTTCTGGCAGTTCTAAGTTAAACTTTAAGGATTTGAATCAGTCAGACAGTGGACTTGGATTCGTCGCCTTCCCCAGTAGAGACCCACTGCAGTCTTGGGATCATCTGCTGGACGTTGCTGCTGCTGCTGCTCATATGTCTTCACTTTTAGCAGGTATTTGACGTGGGTCGCTCTCGCCCATGCATGCTGTGTGGCCTGCTGCTGGTTCGGCTCTGTCGCGCAGTCGTAGGGACCCGTGTGCTCGGCCGCCCTGAGACCACAGTGGCACACGGAGACCCCATCCGCCGTGTGTGCCGGACGAACTGGTCGGCGCCGATGGCCGGCCACCGCCAAGGGCTCAAACCATGCACGAGGCCGGACATGGTTTTATAATATGCCAGGGAACGAGGGGCCATAGGAAGCCCGCGATGTTTTGCGGAGCATATGTGGTGTCTCAGCTCAGCCTTATCATAGACTCATAGCCCCTGTTTTTGGATTGTTTCTGCCGTGTATAGCTTGTTAGATAAATTCGGCTAGACTTTAACGTATAAATCTTTAAAAACTGATCAATTTCTCTATATATTTTTAGAATTTGGATATGAGATTAAAGGTTTTAATTTTGATTTAGTTGGTTGAAAAGACACAAACAACTAAAGTTTGGATGATGACATCCGACAATTTTTCTCTATTATATTAAAGATAAAAAAAGTTCTTACAAATGTATAACAATTTTACATTACTAGAGAGTTATATAGCATTCAAACAATCATCTCCTCCAAGTTATGTTTTTTCACAATCCTAATTCTGAAGGGGAAAAATCTCAATTATTTTCCTAATAAATGATGGACAGCCTCAACTCAATAATAAGACCAAGGAGATCACATCAGATAAATTCATTAAATGTGTTAAAATTTAAGGCATATTAATCAACCATTGGTGAAATCCAATCGCATGACTCAACATTTACCATGGCAATCAGACAATGAAGGTGATGGCATAACAACGACATTGTTGTTACGAAAAGCTGCGACAATCATGCACATGGAACGTTGGCAGGTAGAAAATATATTTCAGAAATAAAAAACGTAGCCAATTGCATTCATGTGATGCATATATTATAAAATAAATAAAAGACCACAATGTCATGTCAGTTATCCTTTAAAAGGAAATTTTATGAGTCATTAATTGCATGTTACTCTTATCGTACTGCCTCATATTGGAAATTTTTATTTTTCTCCCCACAGAACCGAATCAGAATAGTTGAGAAGACAAGTAAAATAG
This sequence comes from Pontederia crassipes, assembly GCA_030549335.1. NCBI lineage: Eukaryota > Viridiplantae > Streptophyta > Magnoliopsida > Commelinales > Pontederiaceae > Pontederia > Pontederia crassipes. The sequence goes on along the minus strand of CM060189.1, from coordinate 22,328,550 downwards.
AATTAATGAGGGTCAAGTACAGGTTTACAAAATTCAAATCTGAGCGAATCTTTGATTTAATAACTCAAACTATCTTTGCTTCTAATTTATTATTATCTTTAATATTTCTTAAAACATTTACCACAGCAAATTTGTTCAACCAAATTGGACAAGTTGGATTTAGGAATTTAGTTTCAGAAAATGTGACAGGATCGATTGAACTATTTTATATCCTCCTGACAAATTTCGCATGCAGATACCCTCCCAGTTGCAATCACTTGTATACAGTGCAACAGTGCAAGTTCTGCCCCTTCAAATTAACTGTACTCTCCAAAGATATTAATTACAAGTTGTTTTTTCAAATCTTTTTCTAAACTGCAATTAGAAAGATGAAATTTGGAGCTTGTGACCATGGGAATTGGATAACGCATGGTAAAGCCACTAGTCTAAACATAAAAAACAGTAGCTTACGTAGCAGGCTGCCATATTGAATTCCGGAGTAATAGGACTTGTGCTTCTATTAATATGTCAGAATTAAGATGCTTATATTGTAATTTAAGATAACAAAAAGGCGATAGAGGAAACATTGATCACAAAGTGTCCATCATCTGCATATTATTTTCTGTGAGAGCAAGCATATATTATTTTCTGTGAATATATATCGCATATTCATTTTATTTAATAAATTAATAGTTTATTTAATCTAAATCCATATATATATATATATATATATATATAATGTACATGAGTTGCAGCGTTGGGGTCAGCCATGACATCAGAATCCATCACGAAGGCACCGACGTCATACAAATCAACATTAATTGGTCAACTCGAAGCGCATAAGGAAAAAGAAAGCTCATTAAGAGAGTCGTAGGATGACAAATGGGAAGACCATGTCAAAACGGTACACGAGTGCTTAATTAACAATCTCGGGCTAATTAATATGTACTAATTCGGGGGAACAGATGAGATAGATCCATAGGGTCGACGGGCCGGATACCGTTGGACACCAAACCGAAAGGTCGCGAGGGAGCCTCGTCATTAATTAACATGTTAATTAAATGGAGGATTAAGGAGTCCCCTCCATATATAACAACACATGTGCACAATATACAAATATTCATATAAGAGATTTCTAATTAATTTGGGTAACGCTTCAACGTGCACTATTTTCCGACTGAGATCGAAGAGACAATTTTATGCATCTCTATTAATTCGACGCTCTCGTTCTTTGTGATTAAAAATTTCACTTTACCGAAAAACCCCCCGATTGAGCTACCTGCACCGGCTTGGCATGCATGGCACTCAATCTTGTTTTACCACCCCACCCCCACGCGCGCGCACACAGAGAGAGAGAGAGAGAGAGAGAGGCTGTGAATTCATGCGATGGGGTTGGTTGAGAGGAGGAATTCCACGCACACACCGCGTAGGAACAACTACGCTGGTCGGTGTGTTAACCTATGGCTATGAAGAAGGGGATTAACATCGTACAATGTGGGAGGCAACACATCGATGCAATTTACTCCACATGCAAAAAAGGCACTACGTACACCGAGAAAGACATGTGGTGATGTCATCTCCGACGGCATTCTGGGTTCGGGGGTCAACACGGAGTTTGTGTGCATACAACACGGAATCAGATTACGTGGCTAAGAATTTGATTTTATTTTATTTCTATAGGATCGTTTAGAAATAGAATCACCATTCTCCTAAATTCTTGATATATAATTGAATCGGATTCTATCTTGTCGAAGTGGAATTTGACGATAATGAATAAGGTGATTGATGTAGTAGATATATTTTTTTTTGGATTTTGAATTAAAAGTAATCATTATAAAAATAAAAAAAATATAATTAAAAGTAATTTTTTGGCTTTTGAATTAAAAGTAATTAAAATAAAATTTTAAAATAAAAATATTTTATGAGAAAAAAATTTGTTAAAAATTATTATTTAAATATTAAAAAGCGTTTTTAAATTAATTATATTTAATGAAATATTAAATTTTTTTAACAAAATAATAAATAATATTATATTAATCCATTATTAAAATTATTTTATATTTATTACTTAATTTATTTTATAAAAGATATAGTGTGAGAGAAAAGAAAATGAATTTAAAAAAAACCGTCACGTCAACAAACTCAAAAGATAAAAAAAAATAAAAAGTGGATGTGCCTCTCGGTTCCATTCTCCGATTCTTCGGAATTGGATTCCGGAACGGGTTTGACGAAATCGGACAGAACAAAGGCACGATTCCGTCCGATTCCACAAACAAACGCAGCTGTAATGTTCTAATCCATAATTTAATGCATTCATTTCATAGATTAACTATTAACTATTTCCTATTAATTAAAATTTCTTGTAACTAGAACGGCAGGTTTAAGCAAACACATTCACCAATTTGTGTTCTAACTTCTAACTTTGTTTCTTTTTTTAAGTATTATATGCATGATCTCAAAGTAATGCTAACCATGGAAGAAATGAAAACCCAGCTAAGTCGCAGTCGCAGCAGAACGATACGGACCGGGACCTTCGTCACTCATGTAAAAATAAAAATTTTAAACGGTGTTGTTTGTCGACGTCGGTCAAACTTATTTATAATTAATAACTTCTAGAAAATACAAAACCTTGGAGCATTGATCTACTGATTAATAATTTAAATAAATAATATATTTAAATAACTTATAATGACCATTATTAACAAATAGTACATAATTATTATTTGTATTATCAACGCATCTATTCAAACATATATGTAATTATTTGTTTCTAAATATTAATCCTAGAACTTAAGCCCATGTTTGGATTGGGGAGAAAGAGAGGAAATGAAGGGAAAGGGAAGGTAATTTTTTTTTTTAACTTAGTTTGGGTGAGATAAGAGAGAAGGAAATGGAGGGGAAAGAGAAAAGAGAGAAGGAAATGGAGGGGAAAGAAAATTTTCCTTCGCGTGAAGTCAAAATTTTCAACGTCAATTTGAAGAGTAAGAAAGGGGAAAGAAATAATAAAAAGTTTATTAAGTGAAATGTCTTAAATATTCTTAAATAAAACATCCTTTATCATTATTTAAAAGGATATAATTATCATAAAAATTAATACTAAAAATTTTCCCTCTCGTTTACATTCATTTACCTCCATCCGAACAAGATTAAAAAAAGTTTTTCTCATTTACTTCTTTTCCCTTTCCTCTCATTTTCTTCATTTCCTTTAATGACATGTTTATTATTTATTTGTTAGAATAATAAATAATAATTCTACGTGATTAAAGAAGAAAGAAAAGGAATATCAACATCACCCACCAACCTGGATGCGATTCAGATCCTTTACGGAGCATTATTATTATTATTATTATTATTATTATTATTATTATTATACAACATTCTTTGCGGATTCGACCCATCAACAAATTCGACCCGACTCGATCAAATTTTGTCGGATCTAGGGACTGAGGGGCCAGATCCTATATTTTATTTAATATAAAAAAATATTATTTTAAAAGCATAAAATATGTTTTCTAACTATTTAATATTATTTCTGCATTTAAAATATTTTCTTTCAATTTTTTAATTTTTTAATTAAATATAAGTCTTAAGTTTAAATTAAAAAATAAAAAAATAAAAACTGGATCAATCGGGTCGAGTCGGTTCAAGTCGGGTTAGATTTTTTCAACCCGGATCGAACCCGACCACCGATCTAACCCGAACTGATTCGAATTGAGTCGAATGATCGGATTCACGAGTCGGTCCGACTCGATGAACACCCCTAATCATATGAAACCCCCCCCCCCCTACAACCCTCCGGAGATCCACCACGTGGCTTCTCCCAAGCCGACTGACTTACTCCAAACATTAGACCCGCCGTCCCCTTTGTTCTGGATGCCTCCTATAAATAAGGCCATCGCTCCTGTCGTCCCTCTCCAAAGTCGAATCAAACCTACTCACGACCAAAGCAGCCAATCCCCCCCAATTCCCAGTCGTCGTCCAACAGCTCGGCGCTCTTGAGGAATCACCAAGGAAGAGAGAGGTAGAAGAGAGCCATGGCATCTGCCTCCAGTGCGGCCATTTGTTCTAGTGGTGCAGCAGCTCAATCCACAAGCAGCTGTAATATTAAAGTTTCCTACCAATTTAACCCCCAGCTCGGCCCCGGTCGGGCCAGAACAAGCACAAAGGTGGCAAGGACGCACTCGATTTTCTGTTCCGCTTCGTTCCAGACCCTCACCTCCACGCCCTTCCGTTTGACACCGCCACCTTATCGTAAGGAGCAGGACACTCTGCTCACGCCGGCTGTCGAAGGCAATCGCCAAATTGCGAGGCCCAATTGGAACGTCTTCCAGCGGCTGGCCGCGGCCGCCTTGGACGCCGTCGAGGAAGCCTTCATATCGAACGTGCTCGAGCGGCCGCACCCGCTGCCCAAGACCGCTGACCCGGCCGTTCAGATCGCCGGAAACTTCGGGCCCGTCGACGAGCGGGACCCCTGCGGGGACCTCCCCGTGGAGGGCAGGATTCCTCCCTTCATCGACGGCGTCTACGTCCGGAACGGCGCCAATCCTTTGTTTGAGCCGGCCGCCGGTCACCACTTCTTTGACGGCGATGGGATGGTTCACGCCGTCCACCTCCGTAACGGCGCCGCCGCCTACGCCTGCCGCTACACTGAGACTGCGCGACTCCGTCAGGAGCGCGCCATTGGGAAGCCCGTCTTCCCCAAGGCGATCGGCGAGCTCCACGGGCACTCGGGAATCGCTCGCCTCCTCCTCTTCTACGCCCGTGGCCTCTTCGGTCTTGTCGACCCCTCACACGGCATCGGCGTCGCCAACGCCGGCCTCGTCTACTTCAATGGTCGCCTCCTCGCCATGTCCGAGGACGACATGCCTTACCACGTCCGCCTCGCTGCCTCCGGCGACCTTGAGACGGTGGGTCGGTATGACTTCGACGGTCAGCTCCGCACCTCGATGATCGCTCACCCGAAGCTCGACCCGCACTCAGGGGAGCTTTTCTCGCTTAGCTACGACGTCGTCCAGAAGCCTTACCTCAAGTACTTCTATTTCTCTCCGGACGGCACCAAATCCCCCGACGTTGATATCCAACTCGATCAGCCAACCATGATGCATGACTTCGCCATCACCGAGAACTACGTCGTGATCCCCGACCAGCAGGTCGTGTTTAAGCTTCAGGAAATGATCCGGGGCAACTCACCGGTCATCTACGACCGGGAGAAGACGGCCCGTTTCGGCGTTCTCCCCAAGTACGCCGCCGACGCGTCAGAGATGGTGTGGGTGGACGTGCCGGACTGTTTCTGCTTCCATCTTTGGAATGCGTGGGAGGAGCCGGCGAGCGACGAGGTGGTGGTCATTGGATCCTGCATGACGCCGCCGGACTCCGTGTTCAACGAGTACGACGAGGGCCTCCAAAGCGTGCTCTCGGAGATTCGGCTCAACCTGAAAACCGGCAAGTCGACGCGGCGCCCCATCCTGTCCCCTGCGGACCAGATGAACCTGGAGGCCGGAATGGTGAACAAGAACAAGCTCGGACGGCGGACGCGGTATGCGTACCTTGCCATTGCGGAGCCCTGGCCCAAAGTTTCCGGGTTCGCGAAGGTCGACCTCTTCACTGGTGAGGTCACCAAGTTCGTCTTCGGGGACGGCAAGTACGGCGGGGAGCCGTACTTCGTGCCCAAGGACGCCAACTCGCCGAGGGAGGACGACGGCTACGTTCTAACGTTCATGCACGACGAGGAGACGTTGGAGTCGAAGCTGGTGATAGTGAACGCCGGGGACATGAGGGTGGAGGCGACAGTGAGCTTGCCGTCCCGGGTGCCCTACGGCTTCCACGGCACGTTCGTGAGCGCCAATGACTTGGAGGCGCAGGCGCAGACGTAGAAGGCGCGAGGTGGCCACCACCTTGATGCATGCCCCTCAATCAATTCCTCTCGTCTTCTCCGGGGGAAGCCTGTCTGCAGAGAGGTTCCCGGAGTCTTCCCCGTATATTTATGGTTTAGTTCATTCATTCATTGTTACGAGTGACTTCAACATTTTTTTGGAACCAGTTAGGAGCGAGCTCCGCTGGTTTCTGCCATTCTTTTCCTATATTTCAGGCTGCAGATAATAATATAGTGATACTCTGATTATGATTAGTCATTTTGCATAGAAGTTACCCTGTTCGTATGTGCAATGGTGGTGACTGGTGAGGAGAGAAAGGGTCCTCTCCACCCTTCGCCTGGCTCGCCCTCTTTGTGCATAATTGTACTTGCCTGCAGGGGTCACGCCTCGGGACTGCGCTACGTTCTTGAAATCGTCATTTTTTTTAATCGCAAAAGAAAACTGAAAACCTAATAAAAGAATATAAATTTTAAAATAAAAGAATATATATATATATAACTTTTTTATAAATTTAGAGATGTGCTCAGGGACGGGGGGCCACCATAGACGATAACTTTGTAGCTTTTATTTCATAAATAAGAAAAGATAGGCTAATAAACACACAAAAATAAGAATAAAAGTAGTAAAATTGAGAAAATAGTTTATATACATATATATAAATTTTCTAATATTTATTAATATGTGTTATGACAAAATTTTAGGGGAGGGCCAAACTATGCTTTAATTAACAAATTTTATATGATTTATATACTAATAATAAGTGATTAGAAAAAGTTGGGAGGGGCCAAGGCCACCCCTAGGTACACTGTACCTCCATCCCTCGATGTGCTACTGAATAAATCCGATCAGAAAAGAAAAAGAAAAAAAAGAATATACTACATAATTACATATGGTATTATGCTATACATTTTTTTTTGGTATTATGCTATACATGTAGATGGACTCCCTAACGTTCCAAGTTCATACCAGAACATTCCGAGGCCATCAATGGGGTGAAAATGATGGACTCGAAAGAATGAGATTAATAAAAAGGAACAATGACCATAATCCATCTTAATTCAGCAGTGGAGAGTAGGGGTGGCAATATTCCTCACCCCCGCGGGGTCCGTGGGGATTTCTCATTCGGGGCTCATCTTCGAGGATTTTTTTCCCGCGGGGGTGGGGATGGGGGCCAAACTGCCCCCGCCCCCTCTTTCGGGGATCGGGGCGGGGGTAGTTCCCCCGTCCTGTCGGGGCTCCGATTCTTTGATAAATTATATATAATTAATCATTATTATAATTATATTTATTAGATTACATTTGAACCGTCCATTTTACGTATATATACAATCAACAAACCCTAATCTCTCAGATATCAAACCTCAACTCACCTCGACCGTCCTGTAGCCGCCGCCGACCTCCAGCTGCCGACCATCGACCGCCCCCTTCGTCGGTGATCAATGTCGTCTCTGGCGATTCCATCTTCACAAGGTAGATGACTCTTCGTCGCCGCCGCGCGCTGCAGCGACTTCGCCGCTGCGCGAAGTCGTCGCCGCCGCGCGCTGCGGCGACTTTGCCGCTGCGCGAAGTCGTTGCCGCGCGCAGCGGCGATTTCGCTTCTGCGCGAAGTCGCCGCCCTGCGCAGCGGCGATTTCGCCTCTGCACGAAGTCGCCGCTGCGCGAAGACGCCGCCGCGTGCAGCGGCGATTTCGTCGCCGCGTGCAGTTGCCGCCGTGCGCAGCGGCGATTTCGCCTCCGCGCGAAGTCGCTGCCGCGCGCAGAGGCGACTGCGCCTCCGCGCGAAGTCGCCGCCGCGCGCAGAGGCGACTGCGCCTCCGCGCGAAGTCGCCACCGCGCGCAGAGGCGACTGCGCCTCCTCGACTTCGCGCAGAGGCGATCGCCTCTGCGCGCAGTCGCCTCTGCGCACTGCGCTCGAGGAGATCGCCTCTGCGCGCAATGCGTGAGGCGATTGCCTCTGCGCTTGTGCCAGAGGTGACTCCTCTGCACTATTTTTTTCATATTTTTAATAAAAAATTCGGGGAATCGAATTCCCTGCGGGGATTCGGGGCCCCGCGGGAATCGGGACGGGGGTTAAAATTTCTCCCGAACCGAAAATTCGGGGCGGGGTCGGGGGCGGAGACGGATTGTCGGGGTCGGGGTGAGGGTGGTGTCTTCCGCCCCGAACAGCGGCGGTTGCCATCCCTAGTGGAGAGAAAGAGTCAAAGACTCTACAGTCATTTCACAATGAACTGACGCAAAAAGAATGGGGCGGCTAATGACAGGAAAAAAAACTAAATAACAGAGAGGGATTACCCTCCTTTGTTGAAAAAGGTGGAAGAAAAAAATGTTACCTTTGTTGAAAAAGGTGGAAGAAAAAAATGTTATTTTCAGCCTTCCCTAAATTATTGCAAATTTTAGTATTTAATTTTAAATTACTAACTTACTTTATCTTAAATTAGTGTGATTTTTCACTTTAATGTTTTGATCTGCTTTCTGTTACATTTTCTATTAATTTTATTTTTTATTATAAAAAATCTAAATTACTCATCATCATGTAATCTATCAAATAACAAATATAAAAAATAAAAAGAAGAGAATTCTTTTAGCAAAGGTCGATTTGCTCACTCACAAGAGAGGAGGGAAGTTTTGCTGCATCACGATAATTTTTCCTGTTTTTTTTATTTTTTATATTTATTATTTGATATATCATGAAGAGAAGGGTAATTTAAAATTTTTTATAAATAAGAAAAAAATTAGCAGAAAATGTAATAAAAGTGGATGGAATGATTAAAATAGAAAAATTATGATAGTTTAGGAATAAAAAGATAAGATTTTTGGAGTTAAATCGAAAAATCGTGATAATTTAAAAATAATTTATGAAAATAATATAGATAGATAACTCATTCACAAAAGTAAATGAATCTAAGGAACGTTTAAAAATAAAATGGTCGTTCCTTTGAGTTATAGATGAGTTAAATTGTTTTATTAATTCATTAAACTAAATCTATGGTCAATAAAGTTATACCAATATTTTCATAACCGGATCGACGACCGGACCGGGCTCCTTACTGGGTCGCGATTGAACCGGTCCGATCGAGTTTGATCGGATTGAACCGGATTTTATTAAAATAATATTATTTATAATAGTTATAAAGATATAATATAAATTATATGATATAGTATATGAATATTGTACTAATAACCTATTAATAATGTTAAAAAATAATATAACATATATTTTATTTATTAATTTTTTAATAATGATTAATATATAAATATAAATAGATCATTATTAATTTAATATCTATTATATATTGATGATAGATGCTATATTAATAAATTTCATCTTAAATTATTGTTATTTCTCTTTTTCTTTAACACTTTCCTTTTTATTTTCTTTATTTATGCTCTTTATAATTTTCCATTTTAATGTTATTCAATTTTAAATACTTACATTTTTTATTTCAATTTCTATTTAATTTTATACATGTCATATTCCCTCTTTTTCTTACATTTATTATATTTCTTTTCTTATTCCCTTTTTAACTTTCTTTTTTTTATCATTTTTTAATTTTATTCTTTAAAAACTGCATTGAACCAGTTCAATCAGCCCGGTTCAACCGGTTTTTCTTGGTTCAATGCTAAAAATAATTTTAACATCAAATCGAACCAAATTTTCGATCTGTTCGCAGTTGAACCGGTTGAATCGGCCGATCCGGTTCGGTTTTGATAACATTGCGTTAGACAATTGAAAGTTGGTCCGGTTCGGTTTTGATAACATTGCGTTAGACAATTGAAAGTTGATTTGATATGGATCAGTGACCAAACTATAATATATTTAAAACAAAATATAAATTTTAAAAGATATATAAACGTTTTAAAAAATATGATAAATGTTTTTATAATTGAATAAATTTTAAAATATAATGATTTTTTAGACAAAAAATATACTATAGGAAATAATATTAAATTAATATTTTACAATAAATAAAACAAGAAATATTTCTTATTTATAAAATTATGTGCATTGCGTAATTAGTGTATCGATTGCTTAATAAATATTCTTTAATATCAATCAATGTGTGGACTGTGTATATTTTTCACTAATACAAGATTTAGGTGTACACTTTGATCAAATTAATCTAATTTATAAATTGTATAATATATAATAAATAAATATTGAATATGTATTATTTATAAGATTACTAACTCAAACTCAATATGTTAGTATTTTAACAATAAATTAGGAGTTAAATAACAGTTTTAATATTATGATTGAGTTAATTAAAAAATAAAAAAAATAAAAAGTAATGTGTGAGGGTGCGCGATGGACTAATAAATGTTTAATAAATAAGGTGTTACTTTATCTTTTATAATTATTTTTTAGTTAACTAATGAACAAAAAGTTTCAAACTTAAACAAATGAGACAAAAAATAATTTTCGTGAGAGAGAAGAGAGAAATAAAATAAAATTGCAAACTTTAAATAAATTATTAAGATAATAAAAGTAAAAAATGAGAGAGAGAGAGAGAGAGCAGTGAAAAATCAAACAGTGATGAAAGAGAGCGACAGAAGGGATTCCAATCACATCCTAGCAGAAGTGTAGAACCGACTGAAGCCAACATCACAACTTTTCAGAAACATGTGAACACCCAGACATAAATTATCACCTATCATAATGTCCAATAGATAGTTAACCTAGTTTATGTCTAGGTGTCTAGGGACGGTAGATAAATTAGAAGATATCTATCACATCTAAAATTTCTCAAGGGCACAGTGCAACAGCACATTTTCTAATTTTTTGCCTACTTATTTTTTTTTAATTATCTTTACTTATGTCAAAATTTTGAACCTCCTCTGCCAACAAGTAAAGAAGGCTCTTATGTGAATGTTTCAACCATTCCTCTTCAATACTTACCGATTGTGTTTGGATTAGAAATTTTAACTTCCCTTAGTTTTCTAAAACTAAGTGATTTGATAGAAAAATTTAAGTGTGGTGTTTGGATGAAAAGTGTAATGATAAAAATTTAAAAAATTAATTTGATAGATAAATTTTAATGAGTGTTTGGATGAAAAATAAGAACTAAGGATATAATTTACTATTTTATGAAGTATAAAATTATAATAATTAATATATTATGTATTTATTAGTTTAAAATAATAATTTACAAAAAATATTTATATTTATATTTTAATTTATTAAAAATAGTTCTATTAATATTATAATTTATTATTTTAATATCATATTAATATTATAATTTACAAAAATATTTATATTAAGTTAAATAATTTATTTCTGAATGATAATATACTAATAAAGAAAATATTATAATTAATTATTATTTAATAAATTTAAAAATACTTTAATGAATAATATTAAGAAAAATAGTAATTATTGATATTTTATTAATTAAAATATAATAAAAAATTAAAAGAAACAAAACAAAAAAAAAATCAAAAGTTCTCGCTGCAAACAAGAACTCATAGTTTTCCATGAAAAAGAATTTTAGTTGTGTCATTAAAACTTTTAAAATTATGGTACACTATCTATTTGGTAGAACTTGAATAAGTTCTGCCCAAGTTTTCCCAACCAAATAAGCCCAACAGCTACAAAGAAAGGGCGTGCATTTCTAGACAATGAGTCCATAATTCAATAAATTAGGAACGAGTGAATAATAATTGCTCGTTGGGTAAAAATCGAAACTTCAATCTTCAACATATCAATGTACATAGTTTTTAATGTCGCATGAGTTAAATCACTACATTCGTTAATGACAACCTGAAAAAAAGAACTATCTGGTGTGCCTCTTGAACTGCATTTCATTCCTGATGTACTACTTGGAAAACAATTACTGAATTACGTCCATTACAGAGTCATCTACATTGAGGCGGCATACATTTGATCCCCAGTATATGCAAGTTCTTGTGCTTAATTATTCTTGATTATTCCATCCATCTAATTAAGCCAATCTTTATGTATCAGAACATTGAGATGGCCACAAAAAAAGGTTTCTGGCCATTTATTGTACCAATTATATTCAAAATTGAGCCATCTAATTCGCATGTTCAAGTATAAAAATGGATCGGATTCTTGAAATGTCCGGTGATCAAATTACACAATCATCAAAAGGGTTCAAATTACTAGTTTGCACCGGAAAAAATATTAGATTTAAACTTCCAAGAATTGGGTCACCAATTGTGCGTGAGCATATTGAGAATTAAAGTGTAAGGGAGGAGGGAGGAAGTGATTATATCATGAGAAGAGAGAAATACAAAAAAATGTGTGTGTGAGAGAGAGAGAGCAGAGTAGAAGGAAAAAAAAAAAAGAAAACGATAAAATTATATGAGGAGAAATGATATTAAAAGAAAACTTGAAGAAAGAGGATAAGTAAAAGATTTTATGAGAGAGAGAGAGAGAAAATATTATAAGACATAATTAAATATACATAATAAAATTTGATGCGAGAAATAAGTATGCAAATTATGATACATGATAAGTAAAAGATTAGCATATTAGTTAAAAGGAATAGGATTTCTAACACTATGAATCTCATTTCAAGGACAATTTATGATTCCTAAATAGATTTATTTGTCAAACTAAGTAATGTATAAGGGTTTCCAAGAATGTTCCGAAGAAAGAACCGACTAAACATGCCAGTTTTTTAGAAGAATTTGTAAGAATATTTGTGGATTATTATGAAACTACTTTTTGAGGGCCAAATCTAATAGTTACCACTTACAATTAATATAAACACTTAGTAATAACTTACCAATAGTCACCTCAATAGTTTAGAATTGCACCTCCAATGTCTCGCCACACTTCTTTCACTATATCTTAAACACATTGCGCGTTTGAGGTCACTTGAATTTTTTTTCATTACAAACATATATCACTTGACTAAATTATAATATATTCGAAAAGAATAAAAAAGCTATTTTTGAAGCAAGTGCTCGTTCTCTCTTTTTTACATTTATTCACTACAAAAAAATTTCATGTGATTAAATATATATATATATATATATATATATATATATATTTCTTGTCTTGTGGGTCTCTTCTTTTATGGAACGTAACTCAAAAGCACTTATTATGGTACTAGCTAACATACTCTCCACAATAGGATAGGATAGGATAGGAGTCCTTGAACTTGATGGAATGACAACTTAATCAACTATTCAACTCTACATGTTAGTAGTTGCCGAAGGAAAAGAAAAAAGAAAAAAAAATGTCGGCCATGAAGAACACGTGATCCCAATGTGGACACGTTGATGCTGATAAAAAGCCTATAAATTACACTATTACAAGGTCAGATATTAGAACGTTTTGTCGCCAAACATGAAACCTATTTATTGTGTTTCGCCTCAACTCAAGTTCAAGTTGGGGGATAGTATATGCATGTTATTATATATATATATATATATATATATATATATATATATATATATGAAACCTATTTATTGTGTTTCGCCTCAACTCAAGTTCAAGTTGGGGGATAGTATATGCATGTTATTATATATATATATATATATATATATATATTCATATAAAAGTTTGGGTGGGGGGCAAGCCCCCTTCAAAAAGGTCTGTCTCGGTCCCTAATGCAAAAGTGGGCTACAATTAGGAATGATTGACAAATAATAATAAGATAACCGATGCCTTGTGCGTCCAAGGTCAATTGCTAATGCAAACAACAACACTTCACAAGGATAATGTTAATTAATCCGCAGCCATTAGATAAGAATAACAACTTAGTAACATCTTCTATGACTTCAAAGTCAACTGCAGCCTCTGAATTGAAGGAGGAATGTGCATCTCTCTCTCTCTCTCCCCTTCTCTCTCTCTCTCTCTCTCTATATATATATATATATATATATATATATATATGGGTATAATACCACCACTGTTATTGGTCGGCAAAAGCTACTTTGGCAGCCACGAAGAGGGTTAGTGCGGCTAATCCTCTCCTAGGATGAGTAAGTAAGAAAGAAAGAATTAAGCTAAGACAAATGCATAGTAAATACTAATTAGGCACTCCCCCGATGTGCGTTCACATCGACATGAAGCTTCAACTGGTTTAATAATCAATGATTCCCCGTGGCAATGGAGGTTCGTGCTCGAGTTATGAAGGTTAATTAGTCAAATACTATAAAATTAGGGCATGAATCGGCATCAAGGAAAATGACACCCGAAGGGAGTAAGTGTTCGAATCTTCTTCCCTTCTAGTAATTTATATCACTACAAAAAAAAGTTGTTTCTCACGGCCCTAGCCGTCGGAAATAATCAAAAAATCGTCGCAAAGTTAGTTTTGCGATGGCTATTTTGACGGTAGAGAATCATGAAAAAATTGCTCGTCGCCAATTTTTCACAGCTTGACTTAAGCCGTGGGACAAATTTTTCACGTCCCTAGCCGTGGAAAGTTTTTGCGGTCTGGGCTGTGGATAAAATTATCCACGGCTCAGACTTTGAGAACGTCCCATGGCTCAAGCTGATGCATGCAAAATACAACATATTTTAGTTAATTATTTTAATTAAATTTTCTATAATTTGATCATGGCATGCATCATTTTTAGTCACTTTTAATCATAATTCCGGATTTATCAATTTTAATTATTAAAATCGCTGAATATTTTAATTGTGGATGGATTAACTATATTTTGATAATTATTTGCAGGAAAATTCGAATCTCGGCCGAAATTCAAAGAAATTATTTCTTACGGCCGAGATTTGGCTTTACACCCAAGTCGTTACGGTCGAGATTCAAAAGGAATAACAAGATTTAATTCTTTGTTACGGCTAAGATTTGAAGGAGTAAAGATAAATGATTTTATCTTTTGGGCGTAATGGCATGAAGATAAAGATGTTACGGCCAAAATTTGGAGGGCGTAATGACATGAAGATGAAGGGTGTAACAATCAATCGAGTTTATCTTTGGGCGTAACAAGATAAGTTCATTCCATACGGCCGAGATTTGGAGGGGGTAATGGCAATTGAAATCATCCGTTTTGGCCGATATATGAAGGTGTAAAGATAAAATTGTTTGGGCGTAAAGATAAAAGGATTTTTATCTTTTGGGAGTAATGGAAATGAGTAAAGATAAAATATTTTCCTTACGGCCGAGACTTTAAGGGAGTAAAGATAAGAAAGATTTATCTTTGGGCGTAATGATAAAAGGATTTATCTTTGGCCAAGTTTATCTTATAATTTTAAAGTCAACCGTACGATGTTACGGCCGAGATCAAATTGAAGGCCGTCCGCACCCTATAAATACGTGAAGAATCCGTCGTTCCAAGGTGTGCTCTGAAGTTCAGGTTTCTTCCACGGCGAGTCGTGAGCTCTGCAGGCTACGACCAAGAGGAGAGAGGTGCGACGGCTGGAGGTTGATCGCGACCCTGATCAAGTTCGAGAGGCTGCCCGACTGTCTGCCCAATTCGAGAGCTCTACTTCTATTTTGGGTGTAATTCTTTTGATTATTATTGTTATTTTGTTATTATCTCTCCAAAATTTCTAGGATGAACTCCATGTTTTTAGGATTATTATTTTAGGAGATTATTAATTGAAGGAAAATATTTGGATCCTACTTTATTTGTTTTAATCTTTTCTGATCAATTATTAATTATGCTTAATGCTTTTATATTAGTTAATTAAATTTCCGAATTAGGCTATATCAGTTTGTGGAGTGTTTAATTTCAGAATTTATTATACTAATTATAATTGATTTTATTTAGAATTAATAATTGACATAAATTTGATAACTAGTGTGTGGAGAATCAAGTTTGTGTGGTCTATTAATCTATACCAGTTTGTGGAGTGATTAATAGTCTAGATAATCCAATTTAATGCATCTTAATTTTAATACGATTTTGGGGGTACCAGTCGTGGAGACTTCAATTCTTATTAAATTAATATAGTTCTATATGATTAAATTGAGGGATGCCAGTCGTGGAGACCACAAGTTAATCATGTTAGATTACTTTAGGGAGAATCTAATCCATCTTTAAAGATTAAATTTATCTTTTATGGTTCAAATATTTATCTTGATCTATTTTCATCCTAAGACCTAACTTCAACACCACTATATTATCTTTATCTTATTTTATTTATTTTATTTTCATAAAACCTCTTTCCAAAAATCCATGTTTTTCCTCTCTTATTAATTTATAAATTCAGATATTGAATTAATAATATTCCTCGTGGGTTCGACACTCTTACTTCTTTTTACTATATTACTTGAGCGACTAGTGCACTTGCTAGCAAATTTTATTGTTACAAAATCAAACGCATCAAGTTTTTGGCGCCGTTGCCGGGGAATATTTTATTAATTAATTTTTGATTTTTATGAATTATTAGGAGATGTAAATAAATTGTAAATAATTCTCTGTGCATATGTATTAATTGTTTTAATTATTTTTGTGAATAAACTAACATTTTTTTTCTTTTGCAGATAAAGGTTACGATAAATTTTTTTATTTGTCTGCTTTCGGTTTAAAATCCGACGCCGATTGAATTTTTTGAATTACACTGTCGACTTATGATTTTACGACCGAGATTTAATATGTCGGCTTTATTAATTTTACGGCCTCGCAATGAATGATTTCTGAGTTCTAAACTTTCAATTTTTACGGCCATAATATTTTTATCCGAACATTGTTTTACGTCATGGAATTGATTTCGTTGTTTTACGGCCGTAGAGAATCTTCTTAATTCACTTTCGGCCGTAATGATTCAATTTTTTATTTCGGCCGAAACCCTATTTTTCTTTACGGCCTCGTGTTGACTTCATCTCGGCCGATGTGACCTCGTCTTAATTGACGATTTAATCTTTTTTTACGGCCGAGAATTGATCTCATGGTTTTACGACCGTAAAATTTCTGAACATTTGTTTTTACGCCATCTTACGACCTTTTAGACCAATATATTTGTGATTTTTTTATTCTCGGCCGTAACATTATAATAGTTTGAACTTTTGATTTGACTTTGTTTTGGCCGAAGCGATTTAGTTTGTCTCGGCCGTAATGGATCATCCGACATGGATTTTACTCCCTTTCGGCCGATTTATATGTGTTGATGTTTTACCTCTCGTTCGACTGAACTTTCATTGTTTTACGGCCGATATGAACTATATTCTTTGTCGGCCGTAATGATTCATTTGGCAACATTTCATTCAATTTTTTTTCGGCCGAGATAATTCATCGCCATGCTAATTTTTACGGCCTTGACGTTGAATCCTTTTGACACTGATTCAATATTTTTACGGCCGAACGGGCTTCGAATTACTAATCTAATTTCGGTCGTAAATCTATTTCTGTAATTACGGCCGATCAATCTTATTTCTTCTCTGAAAATAATTTTTGATTATTTTTTATTATTAATTTTACGGCCGCAAATTAGTTCGGACTTATTTTGTGCGGTTTGCTACATCATCATAAATTCTTTTGGTCGATATTAATATTTGGTATTCATATTGATTTGAAGAATTTCTGAAAAGTTCCTCTAGAAAATTAATTTTAATGACGAATTTTCAAATTCTATCGTGCCGAAAGACTTTATTAGTAAAAAAACTTATTTTTCGTGACCTATTATCTGAATTTCTTTCTTCTTGTATATATTTTATTTTATTCTTTTATCTTACTGAAAATTGGTTGTTGCATGTACTAATTGAAAATTAAATCACAACCAATCCTGGAATCTTCTGATAAGCGCACTAGAAGTTCAAATCCACTGTTGGAATTTGATCCTGAAATTGAAAGAACCTATCGTCGATTACGAAGAAATATAAGAAAAATGGCGGAACAAGCACGCGACAATCAGAGATTGGAGCAACAGAATGAACTGGTTCCACCATATAATAATCGGCGAGAAGATGAAGCAGAACTTTCTATGAGAGAATATGTCTCGGCCAGATACAGTGACCGAGAATCATGCATCGTGCTGCCTGATATTAACGCAAATAATTTTGAGATAAATCCCGCAATCGTGAGGATGATACAAGCATCCCAATTTGGAGGAGGATTTCATGAAGACCCTCACGATCACCTTGATAAATTTCTTGCTACTCTGAGCACCTTTAGAAATAATAATGTTTCTTCTGAAGTTATTCGTTTATTATTATTTCCTCAATCTTTACGTGACAAAGCTTCCACTTGGTTTAAAACTTTGCCTGCAGGATCGATTCATTCTTGGTTGGAGCTGGTAGAAAAGTTTGTTGGAAAATATTGTCCACCACAAAAGGCAGGCAAATATCGAAGAGAATTGAGGGCATTTGTTCAAGACGATAACGAGACATTATATGAAGCCTGGGAACGATATAAGGAACTGCTGGCCAGAGTTCCTGACAATAGAATTCCAAAGTGGCAAGTGATGAAAGATTTCTACCATGGATTACGACCTGCAGATCAAGACAAACTTGATCAATCAGCAGGAGGGACAGTACTGGGATTTAAACGTCCTAGTGAGATATAAGATATAATTGAAGCTGTAGCACTCAAGTCAAGTCAAGAAAGGAGACCACCTCGCCGAACTCATGATGTACATGCTACACAAGGAATACAATCTTCAGAAATAGTGGCTCAGCTGGAGTCACTTAATCAAAAATTCGAGCAGATGATGTCACTAATGGGAAATTCTAGCAATTATAGCCCTACAGGTAACACTTCAGATTCAAATCAAATTGAAAATGCTAACTTTATTTCCAATCCATTTTACAGGAACAACGATTATGGATGGAGACATAATCCGAAGTTTGCCTATAATCAGAACCAAGGCCAATCTTCTAGTCCATCAAAAGATTATACACTGAAAAGGCAACCTGATACTCCCCAACATCAATCATCAAATCATATGCAGGAGATGATGGCACAGATCATAGACACAATGCAAGCATTGCAGAAGAATATGGAATCTAGAGCCACGAGTCAGGATGCATCAATTCGAAATCTGGAAAGACAATTGGGCCAGATGGCGGCACAACTAACTGGACGTACACCGGGCTCTCTCCCAAGTAACACAGAAAAAAATCCAAGAGGAGAAGAGCAAAATAGGCCTTGATTTTCATCAGAACTAAATCAAGCTGACGACTATAAATCAGAACTATTTCTATCCTTTTTATTTTTATTTTTTTCATTTTTTTAGATTAGTCTAATTAGTTGTTAATATCTTAGTTTCGGTGATAGTTTTACTTTTAACTAGACATTTATTTTATTATGGAGTCATTTAATTTAATTAATAT
Source organism: Pontederia crassipes (assembly GCA_030549335.1). Classification (NCBI taxonomy): domain Eukaryota; kingdom Viridiplantae; phylum Streptophyta; class Magnoliopsida; order Commelinales; family Pontederiaceae; genus Pontederia; species Pontederia crassipes. The sequence goes on along the minus strand of CM060189.1, from coordinate 22,309,493 downwards.
TTAATGGTTTGTAAGGAGAGATAAACTCAGGGGCGTCAACTCCAAGCATGGGCGTAAATTCCAAGAATTGATTCTCTCTACGGCCGAAGCTCGGACATTACGCCCTGCCACCCTCGTTACGAGTGCATTACGGCCGAGTTGTCACACATGCATCAAGCTCGGACATGACAAGACAAACTGCCACCCACCGTTTTCATTACGGCCGAAGCGACCGAAGAAAAGAACCGTCGTTACGCCCTGCCACCATTCCGTTACGGCCGAGATGTCACACCAGCAGACCACGGACGTCTTGGAAATCGTCAAAGATCCGACATGACAGGGAGACCACGGACGTGCCTTGGAAAAATGCATGCTTTTACGCCCGGACATGACTTTTCACTGCGTCGTCACGTGGGACAGGTCAGATTACGCCCGAAAATTCATCTATAAAAATCCTACCCCCTCTTTTATGTTGCAGATCAATCTTCTTTACGGCCGAAGCCACCGCGCGCCACCCTCTCTGCATTACGGTCGAGGTGCTTCCACTACCCTTACGCCTTTTCTTCTCTACGGCCGAAGTCTCAAAACCGTCACCGCCGCGCATCAAGACTTCTTTACGGCCGAAATATACAGGTCCATCTACTCTCACGGCCGAAGCTTCCACGCCTCCTATTTTTTACGACCGAGGTTCTTCATCAACCAACTCTTACGGCCGAAGTCTCACCATTACGCCCTGTGCGTTACGGCCAAGCTTCCACGTCGATTTCGTTTTACGGCCGAAGAACCGACACCAGCGCCACCACCTATTCGTTACGGCCAAACTCCGGGCGAGTTTTTCACTTTACGGCCGAAACCACACCGCCATTCCTTACGGCCGAAATCTACAGGTTCATCAACTCCTTACGGCCGAGTTCCGAGTCACGCCTCCAACTTCTTACGGCCGAGTTCCGAGTCACGCCTCCAACTTCTTACGGCCAAACTCCAATCTCCGGCCGAGCTTCATCAATTACGGCCGAAGTTCTTCGTCACCTCCGACCTTCAGCCGGTTCTTCATCGAATACTACGGTCGAAACCTCAGTCGCTTCCACCGAGTCGGTACATTTTCTTTGTTTATTTTTGTCCAGATCAAGATGAGGCGATTTGCTAATATATGGAGGGGACGTCATGAACGACGACATCCGAATGCTCAGCCGACCCCACAGCCCTCACAATTAATCTCCTACCTCGGAGATTATTATTGGACTAAGCCGGAGTATCAAGCTCGATATGAACGGATGTGTGATATTCGAATTCATGCCACCAGATTTTCAGATACTGAATTGCTGAGGGAGTATAATTTACTTGCAGATACTCATCTATTATTTTCTCAAATTGGACTATCTGACTTTGTGCATTCTTGGTGGCCAACTTATGAAGTACTAATTATGGAATTCCTCTCATCTCTGGAAATCTTTAATTTAGATGGCAGGAACTATGATCAGCCCCGCATTTCATTCCAACTTTATGGACGACCATTTACTCTCGCTCTAGGAGAGATTAATAATATCTATGGATTTCCCAACCATGGATCTCTTTCTGTACCTGCTGACTTTGATGCTGAAACTTTTTGGAAACAGATAACAGAAGAAGATCGATTGGTTTGGAACACCGCTAAAGATAGCTCAATTCAAAATCCTGTTCTGCGCTACGTCCATCGCATGTTAAGCAACACCATAAGTGGACGCAGTGATAATGATGGTGCCGTCTCAGAAGGAGAGTTATATCTCATCCACATCATGCTTCACAGAACTCTCGTTAATGTGGGTGCCTTCCTCATTCGTCGATTTCAGCGCCGCACTACTCATCGTGGCAGTAGCATTAATATGGGTGCCCTTCTCACACCTATCGCTCAGCACCTACAACTTGACTTGGATGATCTTGAAGCTGTGCCAGGAAATACTCACCTCACTCGTAGGACCATTCAGGTTATTGGTCTCGTGAAGACCAACAACTCAGGGATCAAAGTTTTTATTTTTAAAGGCCACCATCAGGAGGTGCCCTGCTCAGATCAAGATGCTTTTACGCCGATTAATCCAAATAATTGGCTCCTTTTTAGGCAGGTCATAGCTCCAGTAATCCCACCTGCAGGACCATCTACCTCTGTCGGACAGCTACACCAGGATGAACCTTTCTCCTGGTTTGATTCTACTGATTATGCGGCAGCCCAACCCTACCTTCAACAGCAACAAGGATTCCAGGCTATATCACCGGCAGCTTCCCAATATGCTACATCCGTCCATTCGCCTTATATGCCGGTACCTTCTCCGATTCCATCTCCAGCACAAGAGAGCTCTTCTGATTCCTCGTTCATACCTTCTACTCCTTATGAGGAACGCGATTCGATGGAAGTATCTGTCCCTTTACAAGAACCTGTGCAGAATCGCTATATAGCACCAGAGCCCACTTTTACTTCAGCTCCAGAGCAGACTTACTATCCACCTCCGCCACCTCAGCCTGACTATGCTTCCATGCAAAACTTATGGGAATCAATGTATGATGAACAACTTCGTCAAGCAGGAGAGTTTCACACTTTTCAAGAAGAGCAACTTCGTCAGTCAGGGCAGTTGCACGCTATTCAGGAAGAGCAACTTCGACAAGCACAAGAGCTGACCAACATTCGAGCTGATTTTAGAAATATGGATGATCGTCAGGGTCGCTTCGAATCCCTTCAGAATCAACATGCGCGCATGACGAGACGCATCCATGAGTATCATATGCGCCAAGGAAATCTCAGCTACTATCCACCATCGCCACCCCGCAGACAATAAATTCGGTTGTGTCTTTTCCCTTTTCTTTATTTTTGTTTCTTTAAATTTTCCTTTTTATTGAGTATGTATCACTTTCTCTTGCTGACTTAACACTGAGGACAGTGTCTGGTTCAAGCTTGGGGGAGTTTGCATTCCATGCATTGCATCTTTCTGTTTATTTGCTTATGTCTGCATCTATTTATAAAAAAAATCCAAAAAAATTTGAAAATTTTCAAAAAAATACCATTGCATGCATTTATTTTTGCTACCATCTTACTAACTTTTGTCTTACTGTTTTAATTATCTTTAAGTAAAAGTTCAAAGACATGTCGTTAATTGATGAAATTTGAATACTTTTCTTTCTTATCACTTGCTATTTTAGTATCAAACTTATGGACTATGTGCCTATGCTAAGTAGAACTATGAATGACTAGACGACAAAATCATATTCATGCCTTTTTATTAATTTCTTTTAAGTCTTGATTAGTAGTAGCCTTCTTATTGATCATATCAAGTACTTTTTGAGCTTATAAAAATTGAAAGTGAATAAGAAAAGAAGGGTTAGTTAAACCCCAACAAATGAAAATAAAAAAAAAATGATGTGTAGGTACAAAAGTGTTATCCGGAACCAAGGTGTGTTCGGGTAATTAGATCCGTAGGGGTTCATGCCTGGCGACCTAAGGGCAACTGCTCTGGGATCCGTCGATCGAAAACCTGCTACATGGACCATCTTGTGGAATATGGAGAAGCACAGGAGTACTGAATCATGGCTAAGTTCGAACTCTTCATTCAGAACCTTGGTTGTTCGGGCAAGTAAAATCGAGGGGTGCTTTATCACCTGGGGCCCTAAGATCATCTGGTCTGGGAGTCATCAGTCCAAAGCCCGCTACATGGACTTCCTTGTGCAATCCTGCTTGAAGATTAGAACTTTTAAAATGATTGAAAATAAAGTTGAAAAAGAAAATGTTTTAAGCTCAATTAGTACTTATGTGTTCAATATTAATGCTATTATTTGACAGACAATTTATTTTTCTGCAAGGCTGAATTTGAGATTGTTTAAATTTGTGTAGCATTCAGAACCTCTATGAAGCTAAGTGCATGGAAAATGGTGAGATACTGAGTAGTAGGTGTGTAGAAGAACTGTGTGAGAAAATTAGTCAGTTGACAATGTGGAGGCTGTGATGGAACTTTCTTGAGCCTTGCTTTGAATTTTTGCTTGAGGACAAGCAAGACTTTAAGCTTGGGGGAGTTTGATGCATGCAAAATACAACATATTTTAGTTAATTATTTTAATTAAATTTTCTATAATTTGATCATGGCATGCATCATTTTTAGTCACTTTTAATCATAATTCCGGATTTATCAATTTTAATTATTAAAATCGCTGAATATTTTAATTGTGGATGGATTAACTATATTTTGATAATTATTTGCAGGAAAATTCGAATCTCGGTCGAAATTCAAAGAAATTATTTCTTACGGCCGAGATTTGGCTTTACACCCAAGTCGTTACGGTCGAGATTCAAAAGGAGTAACAAGATTTAATTCTTTGTTACGGCTAAGATTTGAAGGAGTAAAGATAAATGATTTTATCTTTTGGGCGTAATGGCATGAAGATAAAGATGTTACGGTCGAAATTTGGAGGGCGTAATGGCATGAAGATGAAGGGTGTAACAATCAATCGAGTTTATCTTTGGGCGTAACAAGATAAGTTCATTCCTTACGGCCGAGATTTGGAGGGGGTAATGGCAATTGGAATCATCCGTTTTGGCCGATATATGAAGGTGTAAAGATAAAATTGTTTGGGCGTAAAGATAAAAGGATTTTTATCTTTTGGGAGTAATGGAAAGGAGTAAAAATAAAATATTTTCCTTACGGCCGAGACTCTAAGGGAGTAAAGATAAGAAAGATTTATCTTTGGGCGTAATGATAAAAGGATTTATCTTTGGTCGAGTTTATCTTATAATTTTAAAGTCAACCGTACGATGTTACGGCCGAGATCAAATTGAAGGCCATCCGCACCCTATAAATACGTGAAGAATCCGTCGTTCCAAGGTGTGCTCTGAAGTTCAGGTTTCTTCCACGGCGAGTCGTGAGCTCTGCAGGCTACGACCAAGAGGAGAGAGGTGCGACGGCTGGAGGTTGATCGCGACCCTGATCAAGTTCGAGAGGCTGCCCGACTGTCTGCCCAATTCGAGAGCTCTACTTCTATTTTGGGTGTAGTTCTTTCGATTATTATTGTTATTTTGTTATTATCTCCCTAGAATTTCTAGGATGAACTCCATGTTTTTAGGATTATTATTTTAGGAGATTATTAATTGAAAGGAAATGTTTGCATCCTACTTTATTTATTTTAATCTTTTCTGATCAATTATTAATTGTGCTTAATGCTTTTATATTAGTTAATTAAATTTCTGAATTAGGTTATACCAGTTTGTGGAGTGTTTAATTTCAGAATTTATTATACTAATTATAATTGATTTTATTTAGAATTAATAATTGACATAAATTTGATAACTAGTGTGTGGAGAATCAAGTTTGTGTGGTCTATTAATCTATACCAGTTTGTGGAGTGATTAATAGTCTAGCGAATCCAATTTAATGCATCTTAATTTTAATACGATTTTGGGGGTACCAGTCGTGGAGACTTCAATTCTTATTAAATTAAGATAGTTCTATATGATTAAATTGAGGGATGCCAGTCGTGGAGACCACAAGTTAATCATGTTAGATTACTTTATGGAGAATCTAATCCATCTTTAAAGATTAAATTTATCTTTTATGGTTCAAATATTTATCTTGATCTATTTTCATCCTAAGACCTAACTTCAACACCACTATCTTATCTTTATCTTATTTTAATTATTTTATTTTCATAAAACCTCTTTCCAAAAATCCATGTTTTTCCTCTCTTATTAATTTATAAATTCAGATATTGAATTAATAATATTCCTCGTGGGTTCGACACTCTTACTCCTTTTTACTATATTACTTGAGCGACTAGTGCACTTGCTAGTAAATTTTATTGTTACAAAATCAAACGCATCACAAGCAGTAGAAAACTTTTTCTACAGCTCGAGCTATGAGAACGTTCCCATGGCTTGAGCCAGGGATAATGTTATCCACTGCTTCAACCGTGGGAACGTTCTCATGGCCTGAGCCGTAGAAAAGTTTTTTACAGTCGTGGGTACGTCCCACGGCTTGGGCTGTTAGAAACTTTTCCAACGGGTAGAGCCTTGAGAATGTTCCCACGGTCGAAGTCGTGGAAAAAATCTTGATGATGGCTACAACCATTGCAAATCTTATTTCTATTATTAAAAATATGCCACCCATCTCGCAGCGAGATCCAACCACCGATTGGCCAGATCCGACCGCAGGAGGCAACAACTGGTCGCTCGCTGCCAGATCGGCCGTCGGGCGGCCAGTTCAACCACAGGAGGCCAGATCCGGTCGCCCCACAGTCGGATCGACAATTGGGTGGCCGGATCCGACCTCCCGCGGTAGAACCGATCATGAGCGGCCAGTTCCGGACACGAGAGACCAAATCCGGGCATCGACATCCAGCCAACACCAGCGAGGTCAGCTACAAGGTGAACGGGAGAGGGAACTGGAGAGGGTAAGAGGGAATGGGAGAGGGAGCCGTCGGAGGAAGAGTGCAGCGCCGAAGGGAGAGATAGTCTCCTGCGTCTAGGGTTGGATCAGGAGGGTCTCTTAATGCCTTCTTTTTTCTTCCCATCAGAGTTATTTCACAAAGACTTGCCATGGTAAGGGAGAAGGGGGAGGGGACAAGCACACTTGAAGAGCACAGTACACAGAGACACCGCCAGGAGGGAGAGAGCCGCACGAGGGAGAGTGCGTCGCCGAGCAGATCGACGCGGGCAGGAGATATATAACAATGTTGCTGGGCGAGAGATCGACATGGAAATGAAATTAGAATTTCTCATGACTGGAGCCGTGGGAAAGTTTCCTGCGGCTCCGACCTCGAGAACTTCCCACGGCGGAGCTGTGGGAAAGTTTCCTACGACTAGAACCATGGGAAAGTTTTCTTCAGCCATGGAAACTTCCCATGGCTCGAGCCATGGGACATTTTCATATGGCTAGAGTCATGGAAAATGTTATTTTTTACCAAAAAGAAGAGGACAAAATAAAAATAAGGAATAAATTCCATCGGCTGGAAATTAAGTTGGAAATTAAAATAAAATCAATCAGTTTTCAATCCGAAAAAGGAAATGAAAAATCCATTAATCCAAATACGGTAACTGTCATACAAATAAAATCTATGAATACATGCACTAATCTTCGTCTTCATCGTCTTGTTGCTGGCCACCCATCGTCTCATGAATTATTTTCCTCGTCTCTCTTTGTTGTTGCGATTCAAATTCTTGGCGAACCTCTTAACGGACCTCTTCTCGGTCCTTTTGTTGGCTTCCGTTAGTCTTTGTTCCCACTTGTCTTCAAATAGATGCCACGTGTTTTCACCTGAATAATCGGATATTGATTTTCGTTCATAACCAATATCCGTACTACTTACGGACGACCCGAGACCGTATATGCGGCCCCTATTCACTCCAACATGATCCGTCCATAATTGTCGAGTCGTCAATGATGTCGTCATCCCTTGAGTGACTTGTGAACGATGCTCAGGCCCGACCGGCATCTTCGTTCATGGTTCGATATTCTGGTGTCCTAGGCTCATTGCAGCGGAAGGCTCCGGCCGTAGCGAGTCTGACTGACCTCGTAGAGCCATGGGAGCTCTGCCGGCGGGCATCGGAGCCACGGTTCAGAAGGGGGAGGACGGAAGCATAACATGGCAAGGCATGGGCGTACCTTGAAGTGAATCGCCAGAGCGTCCTCTGAGGGGTCTCGCTGGAGTCGACTGATGGAGGGGACAAGGGGAAGAAACGATCGGAAGTAGGGGGTTGGTTTAGTTATAGGCGGACCTATGACGGATTTTCTGGTGATTGCAACTTTCGAAAACTTTTAAAATATATTTTCCAACGACACTTGCTTCACCATATTTTATTTATTTATTTTTTGAATTCCCATGTATTCTTGAGAAATATGTCTAGTCATTTCCTAGGTATGTAGTTGTGGGCAATTCCCACGACTCAAGCTGTGGTAACATTAATATACATGTTTCTTCCATCTCTTGGAAAATATTTGTCAGTCGAATGTGGGAAAAAAAATAAATTATGTTTCCCGTGGGAAACTTGCGACGATGACGCAAGTACTTCTGACGGTTCAAAATGTGAGAAACGATTGCGTCATAACTCTCGTAGGATAGCATACGTCGAAACTTGCGAGGGATATGTAGTCGTCCAAAAAATCCGTCGCAAAAACCTATTTTTCTCGTGGTGTATAATTATTATGATTCTTATCCTTACCGGTCCTCCTCGTATTTTATCAAGACATTCACGTTGAAATCTCGAATTTAAGCACTGCCTTGTAGGGAGTAAATGTTAGTTCTAGATTGCATCCGAATCCCTGTTCAAGATAAGTGAAAAGATTAAAATATTAAAGCTATCTCTATATTCCCGAACACTGAAAAAGAAATCTAATGATTACTAGAACTGAAAAATGGTCGATCTAACATCATGATTTTTTATTTGATTTTCTAAAAGTTCTTTATTACTTTAATAATACATTAAAAATATAATATATATAATAGAAAGCTTATATTGTTAAGATTATTAATGATAATTCAATAAAATTGTATCGTCTTTATTTATTGCATGTTAATTTTTTAATATTACTATAATATGTATTATTATCGTAGTGAAAATTTTATAGAGAAAGAAAATTTGGCACCAATTCTTTATATTATTTTCTTGTTTACAAGAGTACTTATTAGTTTCGACAAAAATCTAAAATCTAGCCAATATAATTATTTAATTATAGTGAGAAGTTATCTATTCATCTAATATTGCTCCAAATTAAAACAAATTATATTTTAAGTACAATTAACTAGTAATCAAAATGAACCATAACATTCATTTTATGCAAACTTGACTTTATAATATTTCTCAGATAACTCTTGCACATAACAATAGTCACTTATTTAATTTTATACGATAGAATCGAGGTATTTTATTTACTATACACTAATGTAATACTAAATTAAGCGTAACAATCTTATATAAAATATTTTTGTAACGAAGAGTAATTGATGTTATATATTCACTATTTCTTTTAAAAATTAGTTTATTACAACATATATTCTTAAACATTAATTCAACAGCTACATTATTTTCAATTTGACACCCTCATCTCTTTAATAAAGGAAACTGATTTTTTTGATCTAAAATTTCATCCCAACACGCGTGGAAATAGTGAAATATATAATCAAAATTTGGATTCTTTTATCATGACATATTGACATGTTTTCCACTCAAACATGGAACAATCCAATGGTTTTGCCGACACGGAAAGGAGAAATAAAATAAACGACTTTAGCAACTGGAAAGGAGGACCGACAACTGAGCAGCTTAAAGATGCAATGCATGCGTTGGTCAATGAAATCTGTCACTCAGTTTGCTGGCCGTCATTAGCAAGTCCACTATCAGTGGTGGCTTCAACGTGTTCAAGAGCCAGAGGTCTACAATCAGCCAACTATGACATGTGTCAACACAGGAAGATGTACACGAACTACAGGAGTAAATCCAAGTCGTTCAGATTCATTTTGTAGCCCTATGGATAAAGATGGGTCACTACAACAGCATAAAGTAATGTTATGTATAATATTGCGCATGTATAAACACGTGGTATCATGAAATCATTGAAAGAAAGAAAGAAAGAAAAAAAGAAAAAAAGAAGAAGAAGAAAGAGATGGAAACCAAATATCAAGAGAAACCATCATATGTAATATGTCCAACATGATCCAAACCAGAATGTGACATGAAGCTAATTGATTAGCCACCTGACTACCAGAGGTGGCAGCTACATTGTGACATATCCACCCACCTCACGTATTTGATTTTGACCTACACATTATTTATTTTAGTCTAGAAAATTTATAGAGAAGAAAATATTAGAAGCTATTTATATGCAACTCCATTTTTAATAGGGCCTTCATATTTTTAGTAGAATGGATAATTTTTTAAGGAAAATATGCATTAACTCCTCGTACAAGTGTTGGAGGAGACCCGGGAGAGCTCTAAAAAAAATATCATTTGGAAGAGAACGATCATGGTTAGCTAGATGATGGTTGGCTTCACGGTATACATGTAGAAGTTTCAGCGGTAAAAAACTGAAAGGTGAAAATACTCTCAAACTTTGAACACTTTTTCAACATTGTCATCAAACTTCACTTTATGACAAGACTATCTTCCAATCTTGGATACTTTCTAAATATTATCCTTAAATTTCATTTTGTGATAAGACTACCCTCTATTTTTTAACTTAATTCATCAATTACTCTTTTCACCTATTATCAATGATTTCTCGGTCGCCAATTGATGTGACGTATATACGATAATTTTCTCTTTTCTTTACATAAGTAATAAACTGATGTGGTATCATTACAAATAAAAATTGATCGATGTTATCTCGTCAGCACTGAACGATAAAGGAAGGGGGGGGGGGGGGGGAGAGTTGGCGACGCCCCCTCTAGCATCATTATTTTTTTAATGATGCCATGTCAGACTATTGTATGTGTGAAGGAGAGAAATTTTTTGCGTTGATGCCACGTCAATGGACGATCGGAAAATCGACGATAATAGGTAAAAATGATAATTGATAAAATTTGAGGATAATCTTGTTATAAAGTAAAGTTTGAGAATAATGTTAGAAAAGTACCAAAGTTGAAAAATATTTAATGTAATTTATTCGTGAAAGTAAATATCACTAATACAAGTCTTGATCCTCCAAGATCTAGCAACGCAGTTCAGAATGAGTTCGACGAGCACATGAGAGTCCGACTCCAATTCGACTCTCTTGTATCCTCTTCTAATGCAATGTTTTACCTTCAGTCCCTTGTTTCTAACTTCAGAATGTCTTTACCTTTGCCTCTCCAAGGCCCTTGCAAACATAAAAAGTAGTCGATTTGAGGATATAGTCTGCGGTCAGCCCCACTTGCCTCTAGTGGCCCCCAAAATGAACCATCTCCGTTCAATTTGGTCCACCTAAGAGTAATGAGCTCCCACCGGATCAAGTGTGAGTCGTGGGGGATGAATAATTTTAGATGATCATGACATGAACATAAGTGGCAAAAAAAATTCAACAAGGTAAATTTCAAACGTGTCACTATAAATTGATGAAAGAAGAAATTTCCATAAAAGCATGAGTTGCTCAAAGTATCCTAAAGGCCACATAGGCACAGACACTAACACTGAAAAAAAAAAACCCACGTTCATGAGGTACGAACAAGGAAGGCACGAAGAAGATGCATAGGTTTAATAATTGCTTCCGAGGACAACTTTAGTTTACGCAGCCTTTTGCCTTGACCTTTTTTTCTTTTTTGTATTCAGGGTGGGAGCAATAAATGTGCGCACTTGACATCAGCTCAACATTATCGGACCAGCCGAACCCAATCACCGTATACTCTCTCTTTCTCTCTCTCTCCCCTTTAGTCCGACCACACTCATGACTCAAGTTTTTTTTTTTTAAAAAGAAAGTTAAGCTTTAACTATTATGCAAAAATGCATCTTGGTATAAAATATCAAAAAGCTCACAAGAAAGAGACTCACAAAAAATTATGTCGCAGCCTTGCCCCCGACCATAATTAGCAAAAAAGTTCGCAACCCTATTACAAAATCTATTGCAATGAGTTACAGTACGGACATTACAATCACTTATAAGTTCCCAGATTATGTGCATATTATTTCTAACACGCAAAGGCATGGAGATTTGCGAGTGACTATATTTGATAACATTTACGAGTCTATTTCCATGATAATATTTGTGACGTTTCTGTGCTTGCACTCCTGGAGTCCCAGCAAAAGTTCGGCCGCCTTCAAATCCAAAATGTCCGCTGTCGTGCGCCTACAACAGCCTGCAGACACCAAAGTACAGTTAGATTTCCGAATAATGTAGCCTGCTCTCCCTGGTATCGATGGATAAACGAATGATCCATCGGTGTTGAGTTTGACCCAAAGGCCAACCGGAGGCTCCCACCGGACCCAAATTGAGTCCTGGGGGCTGTTTGTCTCAGGGACATGGGTATGAACATATTCTCTGTGCGCGACGATAGTCCGCTCCCAGACACACAACATGGTTGCACTACAAAAAAAATGGCGATTAGCGACGCCATGTAGCGCCTCAAAAGTATGTGACGCTATAAAGACGCCACTAGCGCCTCCATTGTGCTTCTTTAGCGTCACACGAATCAGACGCCACTTGCCTCTCAATAGCGTCTCATTAGCGTCTTCCTAGCTACTCAGAGTGTTGACGTTAAAAGTAGCGCAATCGAGACGCTACGTAAACGTTATTATTTCTCGCTAGGAATCGCAAATGTGCGGCAGTACCTAGCGCCGTTATGTCATCGACAACGTTAGACGCGAAACTAGCGTCGCATGTATGGAGACTCTAAAGCGACGCTAGATGCCGTCTCAATCGAAAGAGACGCTACAATATATATTTAAACACTATATTATATATACTATATGTCAATCAATAAATTCATTAAATATTATATTAGTATTAGTTACACGATTATCAACATATTATCAATAGTATAATATCAACATATAGATGTATTAATTACACGATTATATATATATATATGCATTTTTACATGATAAGAGTGTTTTTAAATATATAATTTTTTTCCTATATTATCTATGTTATCTATACATATAATATATATAATATCTTTATTATGCATATATCTTAATTATACGTCTTCTTAGCTATTCAGCGGGTTGACGTTAACTCTCTAGCGCTGCAATCGAGACGCTACGTAGACGCTATTATTTTGCGCCACTATTCTTAATGCACGGCAGCACCTAGCGCCGTTTTGTTGTCGACCACTTTAGACCCGACACTAGCGTCTCATGTCTAAAAACTGTGAAGCGACACTATATGGCGTTTCAAACAAAGGAGAAGCTAATGAGACGCTATTGTATATATTTAAACACTATATTATATATACTATATGTCAATCAATAAATTCATTAAATATATATAATATCTTAATTATGCATATATTATTATATACTTAATCATGGGATTACGATGGTTGATTAAGTGAGTGATATGTTAACGTCACAGTAGACACACAATAGCGTCCACCTAGCGTTTAACGAGCGCCGAAGCTATTGTCGACGCTATGATGACACCAAGGGCGTCTCTCTAGCGTCGCATGTCGAGACGCCATATTGTTTTAGATGCTAGTTAGGCGCTACGAAGTCGCTAAATGAATCTAGCGACTCAATGGCGTCTATATTGCGCCTCCTAAGCCGACTTTTTACCCCTCGCTCAATCGGGCACATATAGACATATAAATACGCGTATATGCTGATACCTATATTTAATAAGTGCATATATACATATTATTATAACCTACTCTGACACATAAACAAATACACATATATATATATATATTAACTTCGAATACGTATACATATACATGTTATCTATATATATATGACTCGCACATGTGTAGACATATACATACACATATATATTTATAATACATATAGACGAAACACATTGTTGTAACTTAATCTCTCACACGTAGACATATATATGCGTACACATATATGACATATGTATATATATACACACACAATTGTGTTATATACACATATACATACATATTTATAATTTTGTATACATACATGATAGATTATTGATCACTTGCTGATCACTATATGTTTCTAATCCATTCTAAATGCTTTTCATACATGTCGAGTCCCACTTTTGCCTATTTTTGGACCAATTATACTTGGAATGCACACATTGTGATAACTAGTTAATATTCCTCATTTCATACTTAATTCCATGTGCATAAAGGTTCTGAAATGCCAAAATACATTAATATTTAAATTCTATGCCAAGTTATCATTTTGAGGACAAGTTATCATTATTATATGTCAAGTTATCATTATTTTAAGTGAACTGATTTTCAGTGATTATTCTGCCCTAAATCCATCATTATCATGTATAAATCATATTTGGATAGTCACATCTCAACTTGTGCAAAGTTTTAAGCCCATTTGAACAAGTTATCATTTTTCCTTTGCCAAGTTATCGTTAAAGGGCAATTCTGTCATTTTGACATGCAAAACCATTAATTCTGCACAGGGGCCTTAAGCAATCATCTTATTATTGTTCTAACTCATTACTGGTCAAATTTCATCATATTTGGATAGCCACAACTCAAGTTTTCACAAGTTATCATTTTTAAGTCATATAAGTTATCATTTTTGGGAACCCAAGTTATCACTTCTTAGAAATCTCATTCATATTTGATTTCTGACTGCACTCACTTGTTACCCTAGTCCATTTGATGCTTTGCTTTGAATCACTTACATTTGGATAATTTTCATGATTTGTGATAAGTTATCATTCCGGGTCCTTAAATTCATTTATATCGATATGAGTTTTCATTCCGGCACAACATAAAATCCCTTTTGATCACTGAGCTGAGCTTACTTGTGGTTCTTATCCTTATTTGTCTATTTCTTATTAAAAGACATTGATACTTGCTGTTATGTGGCTTCTAGCATGTGGAATAGGACTGAAAAAGGGAGAAAAAGGAGGGGGGAATACTTGCTTTTTGGCTGTCCAAAAAGCTGTCACTGCAGATTCTTCCAGGACCAGGACACATGGCTGCAATCAAAGGATAAAGAACATTCTGATACTGATCCAAGGGTGGATAGGAGTCATATAAAAGGGGAATTTTTGGAGGAGAGAAATGGGGCTGGACATTGAGGGTTTGAGCAAGGGTTTGGAGCAAGGAAGGGAGGAGCTGCTGCTGAAGGCTGCTGCTGCTGGCTGAGAAGCTTCAAAGAACAATGATTTGTATCTATTTCTCATTCCATTTGATTTCAAGCCTTGTAAATATGAGGAGCTAAACTCTATTTCTCCTAGGATAAGGTAGTAATCTAGGTTAAGTATGGATGGATATGGATTGAAATAATTTCCTGCACTGAAATCATTTCTGATTTTCAGAATTCAGCTCGTTTCTTGCCATTGTGTAGATCCTATTGTAATCTATAACTGAGAAGTTATCATTTGATCTATCCCTAGTTCAGAAATAAATTAGGAAACAATGTCAAGTTCTGAATTCCAAATTGATTGAAAATTTTGATTTCTGAAATTCTGATTTTTGGGTTTTTCTGGTTATCTGATTTCTGAACTGTTTGAATCTACTTGTCATTCTGGACTTGACTAATTGAGCAATTGAAAGGTTGGTCTTCATCCTAATCTTGTTCAGAAATGAGTTATGAATATTTGGGCATTCCATGATTCAAATCTATTCTCAACATTACTTTAAGTCTGATTTTGAATCTGAAATTCCTGAATTTCAGAATCTGATTTCCTGGGCTTTTGGATCTGATTGTCATTAAAGATTGGATTAATTGAATAGCTGAGAGGCTAATATTTGCCCTAATCTTATTCAGAAATGAATCAAGATGTTTAACAATTCAGGATTCAAATTTGTCTTTTTCAAAATCTGATTTCTGAGTTTTAATTCTGAAATATATTTTCTGATTTTGTTTGGAATCTGACTTGCCAATTGTTAATCCCTATTTCATTCAAATCACTGAGAGGTGTACTCTAGGAATCTCTTGCAGTCCAGAGATGGGTCAAGAGGCATTTGGCAAGTCTGAATTCCATCAATCTACATTGCTGATTTTCCTGAAATACTGATTTCTGTTTTCTTATTTTAATTAAATTCTGATTTCCATTGTTAAGCCTCATTTTAATCCACTACTGAGAGGTAGTTTTAAGGCTATTCTTGAGAGTTAGAGATGACCCAAGGAGCATTGAATAATCACTGAATTCTCCATTAATGATTTGATGCCTTTTAATTCCAATTAATTAGTGTTTGTGTGGATTCCATTCTTAATTTGAAGCCAAGAGGTTGAATTCCAATCCCCTTGAAATTCAGAGATGAACCAAGGAGCATAAGCACTAATATTGGATAGATTTCATTCTTGTTTAGCTAATTGAAGTGATTTTATTAATTTGTGGTTGCATCCATCAAGTTATCACTGCAGATTTTCTTGAATTGTAAAAAATCAGCATTGAACTTTCTTTTGAGCCCAATGATAACTTGATTTTTAGTGAGGATTCTCTTCTGATTCAACCTAACTAACAATTATATGATAATACGTTGCTTAGTTAAAGACTAATTGAGCTGTGAGAGCAGCTATATTAACGGTTAAATCAGAATTGAATTTCTAATGATAACTTGATCCAATCTATCCATAATTAATTTAGATGAACCCCAACTCCTAGAAGAATCTTCCTCATTGATAGTTAAACTTTTCTAACCATTAATTTAGCATTTATAATTCAGTTTTGCAAAAGTTTCCAAAATCCCAAACCTGTTATCATTCTGCACTAGTTTAAAAAATCTGTTTTCACTACTAATCAAAAATCTGTTTTTGCCACTTTAAATAGGATTAGTCTAAATTGTTTTTAGGTAGTCTAGAACTTCAAATCACTGTGGATACGACATTTAGGGTTACTACAATTGACCTGTGCATTGCAGTAGAGAGTGATTTAGGGAGTTGAAACAAAAATTGGAAAAATTGACTTTTGACTTAAAAATCAGCAAGTTATCATTCAACACCCAAATTTCACTATCAATTATCGGAAGAAAATAAAATAATTGGAACGGAGCATAATGCGATGAGACGTTAATTGATAAATAAAATTACATACATACTAAAAAATTTGAAAAAACTTTTATTCAGCGTCTTAATGGCGTCGCGATATTGAGACGCTACAAAATTGCGACGCCCCGACGACGTGACGGTGTCGCTACGTTGTCTTAGCGACACATTAGCTTCTCTATAGCACCGCGCTAGCCGAATTGTGACAGTTTCAGCGCCTACATGGCGTCTACGTAGCGTCTCGTTATTTTGCGACGCTAAAGATTACTTAAATCCCTAACCCCTCTTCTTCATTTTCACTTTTACTGTTTAACATTTACCATCGCCCGACGCCCGACGCGCACCGACGCCCGACCTCCGATGCGCCCCGACGCCCGACCTCCGGTGCCCGTCGCCCGACGCCCTCCACTGCCGCCTCCGGCCTTCGCCCGACGTCCGACGCTCGACGACCGCCCTCCACTGCCGCCGCCCTCTGCATTCGACCTCCCTCTGCATTCGCCGCCGCCCTTCGCCGCCTCCTCCTCCTCCGCCCTCCCCGATGGTTCGCCGCCTCCTCCTTCACCGTCGTCCGTCGCATCCTCCGCCGCCTCGTCCACCCTCCGCTCTTACCCTCCGCCGCCCTCCGCCTCCACCGTCGCCCGTCGCATCCACCGCCGCCTCGTTCGCCCTCCGACTCGTCCTCCCTCCACCGTCGCCAACGTCCTCCATCGACGTCGACGTCCTCCTCCTCCACCCTCCCCGACGGTTCTCCACCTCCTCCTCCACCGCCGTCCGTCGCGTCCTCCGCTGCGTCGTCTGCCTTCCGCTCTTCCCCTCCTACGCCACCGCCGCCCGTCGCGTCCACCGCCGCCTCGTCCGCCCTCCGCCGCATCCTCCCTCCACCGCCGCCGACGTCCTCCACCACCGCCTCGTCCGCCCTCCGCCGCGTCCTCCCTCCACCGCCGCCGATGTCCTCCCTCCTGAATCACGCAATGTTAGATTAGGACTTTGCACTGACGACTTCAACCCATTTGGTTTATCGAGTACTGCTTATTCATGTTGGCCTGTTTTTGTGACACCGTATAATTTGTCTCCAAGCAGGTGTATGAGACGAGAGAATATATTGCTTACTTGTATCATCCCGGGTCCTCGATCTTCTGGTAAAAGTTTAGATGTTTACTTAATACCTTTGATTGACGAACTCAAGATGTTGTGGGAGAATGCGTGGTTACCTATGACAAATCTAAAAAGCAAAATTTCATTATGAGAGCCGCATTAATGTGGACCATAAGTGATTTTTCGGCATATGAAATGTTGAGTGGTTGGAGTACAAAAGGAAAACTTGCTTGTCTCATATGTGGAAAGAATACGAAATCCTTTTTTTTTGAAAAATTGTAGGAAAGTTTGCTGGTTTGATTGTCATAGGATGTTTTTGCCATTGGAGAATTCGATGCACCGTAATTGAAACTCATTTAAAAAGAATACATCCGAGGACGCTTTGTGTCCAATTCATTTGACAGGAGAATAATTGTTAGAGCAAGTAAACAAGCTTAGTGAAGTCTCATTCGGACTGAAGGCTGGTAGTTATAAGCAAATTGGGTTTGGAAGTGAACATAATTGGGAGAAAAGAAGTATTTTTTGGGAGTTTCCTTATTGGCCTTCAAACTTGGTACGTCATAACTTGGACGTCATGCATGTGGAGAAGAACGTATTTGACAACATCTTCAACACTATTATGGATGTTAAAGAAAGAACAAAAGATAGCATACATGCTCGCGAAGACATAAAATTAATATGCAAAAGACCAGAGTTAGATATCATTCATCTTCAAAATGGTAATTGCAAAAAGTCAAAAGCTACTTATATCTTGAGCAATGATCAAAGAAAAGTGGTTTTCGAATGGGTAAAGCAATTGAAATTCCCCGACGGATATGTATCAAACATATCTCGTTATTTTAACTTGGACAATGGGAAGATACACGGGATGAAGAGTCATGATTGTCATATTTTTATGCAAATGTTGCTTCCAATTGCCTTTAAAGAACTTTTGCCAAAGGCCATCTGGGAGGTTTTAACAGAATTATCTATGTTCTTTAAAGATCTTTGTGCATCCATCGTTCGGAAAGAAAACATAACTCGGTTAGAGACTTCTATTGTGATTACCATGTGCAAGGCTGACCTTCTTTCTTTGATGTGATGGAACATTTGATTTTACATCTTCCATATGAAACAAAAGTTGCTAGTCCGATTCAGTATCGATGGATGTATCCTTTCGAAAGGTGCATGTTATATTTAAAAAGGAAGGCGAAGAATAAGGCAAAAATTGAAGGCTCCGTATATGAAGCATATTTCATTGAGGAGGTGTCAAACTTCACTTCAAAATACTTTGAGCCACACATACAATCACGACACACCCAAGTTCCAAGAAACGATGATGGTGGTGAAGGAGAAGTTGATATGAATATTCTATCCATCTTCAAGTACCCATGTCGACTTCTTGGTGCAGGACGCAAAGTTATCTTGAATGACAGAGATCTCACTGTCGTTGAGAATTATGTTCTTGCAAATTATAACGAAGTGACACCGTATCTCGAGTAAGGCAATTTGTTCTAATTTCTTATATAATTTAAAGCTAATTGTTGCTATATGATTGTATTAATTGAAAATTATGAATTCAGGAAATTCGAAGAATTACAACGAGAAATCAATCTGTTAGTTTCAAACGATGAGTTATTGAAACTACGAGACGAACATTTTGTCGATTGGTTGAGATGTGAAGTGAGAAATCTTTCCGCTTGTTCTTAATTGTTATAAGTTCGTAACTTTTAATAAAATTTTTAGTTATTTTTTTGTAGGTTATTAATGGCTCAGTCATAGAGAACAAAATACGAGATCTTGATCATGACCCGAAGAAACAAGTTCTTAGCTACTGCAGCGTCATAGTCAATGGATATCAGTTCCATACTGAAGAATATAACCATCAACGTTCAACTATTAATAGCGGCATATGTGTTCTATGAAGCATGTACGGGGACGACAACTTTGATTACTACAGTGTTATAAAAGACATCCTAGAATTATCTTATTTGGGAAAATCTAACAAAGTCGTGGTGCTAAAATGTCTTTGGTTCGATTCAGAGAAAGGAGTTTGGATCGATCAAAAGTTTAAATTGATGGATATTAACCCTCGATCAAAACTTCAGTCATACGACCCATTCGTATTGGCGGAACAAGCACAACAAGTGTACTACACTAAGTATCCATCGAGAAGAATCAATGATGAATGGTGGGCGTCATGCAAGGTGATGAGTAGACTATTCTTAGCAGAAACAATGATAGATGAGAATGAAACATCATCCATACACAACGATGTGCCCATGGATGATTACTATTAAGAAGATAGAGTGAATGAGACGATTGATGTGGCCGATGGAGTTGAGAATTTTCAATTGGTCGATGACGCTGAGCCAATGGAAGAGTTCAATTCAAATGACCTCTTGGATGTGAACTTCGATAATTTCATTGATGATGACTCGAACCAAGATTATAGCGACAATGACGAAGATGATGAAAATGAATCAGAATATAAAACAAGCGAATGAATCCTGTAGTTATTCTAATGACATAAGCATTTTACTTTTTTTAAAAGTTATATATGGTTACCGATAATAAGAGAAGTTTCTTTCTTTTTTTTCAGTCATGATTACTAGGGGTTGAGCATCTGGGTCATCTCGCTCTTCCAGGCGTTCATTCCAGATGAGTCAGCCATCACAACCACCAGGTAATATATTTATTGTGAGCTGCTTATTTATAGTTGATTATAATAGTTAAATTCTTTTTTTAATACTATTAGTTCCTCCGTCGCCGACGGAGCACGTAGGCGATCCATTGGTGGGTCTGCTGAGCGTATCACTCCAGGTACGTGACACATTGTAGGCAATAGACAGTAGAAGATAGAGGTTTTTGAAAATATTTTACTTTTTACAGTTGCTCCACCGTCGACGGGGAACATAGTCGGTACGTCTCGATCGCACGACCAAGATCGTCATGTTACACCAGGTTATTTTTTGTATATTACTTAACTTTATGTAGGAGCCAAATTTTATGTATTTTCTTGTGATGGCAGTTGCTACCCCACCGCCACCGCCGAGAATACCAGACGTTTCACCACAATCTAGCGTTGGCGAGCGATATCTTACGCCAGGTGATATATTTATTGTTATTGACATTTCTCAATTAATTATATTAATTATTTTTTAATAATATCAGTTGCTACGCCACCGATAACACAAGCATCTGACTCAATTCATTCAGACAAGCGGACTGCTACTGATCATGCGGTACACATCAATCGAGGTGAGAACATTAATGTACATCTATCAATTATCACAATTTTAATTTGGTATGACACTAATGATTTATTATGTATTAGGGTCCGTAGCTGATGTCAGATCTTCACAGCCTACCCCAGCTGTACCGGATGATGATTCATCTTCGAGTGATGAAGAGGGGTTACACGATAATGGGGTGGTCACTGTGAATAATATTGCTCGACCGTAAGTTAAATAATTTGTACAAATTTTGTTATAGTTTTGGTTATCATTGAAAATTAATTCTTTTTTTGTAATTGGCAGGACCACTTTTTTACCCATTAGTACCGTGCGGGATGTCAGTGCTCTCGTTCTTTCTCACTTGTCGGAAGGGGCAGGATCCTGAAAAGATGTCCCAATTCAAGTGCGAGATGACATCTTTCGAGCTTTTACGGTACGATCTTCTATTTGTGTTACATAATTCGATTTATATTTATTTTAAAATTACTAAGTTTTAACGTTATATTTGTAGGAGGCAAATCAGTTTCATCCGGATCTTAGTTTAGGGACGATCCGGAGAGTTTTTGAGGAGGTCGCTGCGAAACGCCTCCGAAATCGATTATATAAGTTTCGCAAGGTCGTCACGTCCGCCGGCCTCACTTTGGAGTAGGGTATACAAAAATGTCCAAGACATATTAGGCGCTCGGTTTGGGAGTCCCTCTGTAGGAAGTGGTAAGTATGTATACTTTTACATTATTTTTATGAAAATTATAGTTTTTTGAAAGTGTAAGTATTTGATGTTCACAAAGGACGGATGAACGATAGCAAAGGAAGTCGGAAAAGGAAAGAGTTAACCGTCTTTCGAAGCCCGAGGCCCACATCCACATAGGGTGATCGATGCGATTTGATGAGCATCGACGGCGCATGATAATTTACATATCAATTCCATTAATCAAACTTTTGACTTATACTTATGTTATCAAATTTGAAACTTTATTGTAGGAAGAGAAAGAAGGCGATCCCGTAGACTTTCGTGTGGTCTATGAGGCCACGCATAAGAGCCGGAAGACAAACGACTTAGTCACACCCACTGTTAGTAGGCTTCTGGTAAGTCTCATGATATGGTCATTTGGTTGTTACCGTTAGTGCAATATTTTTGAAATACACAACGTTTAAATTTTTTAGGATGAGTATAATGCAAAAATGATTGAAAAGTATGGAGATGATCCGAGTACTCAGCCACCAGGTAATGTTTCTTCGTTGGTTTAATCATATTTTTAATTTACGTGATTCTTGATATATAATTTATATATTATATGATTTTATAATTTTTCTTTTTCGTAGAGGACCCTACTGTTTGGGAAGAGGTGGCCGGCACGACACGAGGGGGATACTTGTGTGGCCTCGGCACAGTCGCTCAGATACCTAGGAGAATCGGAGGATATGCAGGAGGTGCATCTGCTCCGAGCTCATCCGCTGCACCTGACCTGACGCAGCTATCACAGCAATTATCGGAGCAGATATCGCAGCAGGTGTCGCAGCAGTTGTCGCAGTAGATGTCGTAGCAGTTGTCACAGCAGTTGGGTCCTCTATTGCAGGCGTTTCAGGGATTGATCCCGACGCAGAATCCATCCCCGCGAGGCCATGGACCGAGCACGTCTGGGTCGAACATCCGGAATGATAACAATAACTCCCAAACCTAGGATAGAAAATAAACTATGCATTTGTTACTTATAGACTTAAACATACATATAGTTTGTTAGTTCGGTTTAGTAGTTTTCATATTCTTATGTTATATATTATGCCTGTGATGGTTTTATATTGCCTGTGATAGTTTTATATTGCCTGTGATGATTTTATATTGCCTGTGATGCTTTTATATTGCTTGTGATGAATATCAATGCATCTTGAGATGCATTATAAATTATATGGCGTGGGAAGGGAAAAATTGAGGCTGGGGCGGGTAAAAAAAATGTGTATGTAACGACACCATAGCGTCTCATTGGCGTCTAAACGCATGTCGACGCTAATTTAGATATATCGCACTTAGCGCCATCTTAGCGTCTCATTGGCGACAAATGCAAAATCATATTTGCGTCAATCTAGCGCCTAACTTAGCCACATGTGGGCGCCGGAAGAGCGTCTTAAGTTTACCGCCCCTGTGCGTCGACTTAGCGACGCGGTCCTGCTTCGCGTAGCCCCAAACATCGCGTCTTAATACCGTCAATATGTGGCGCTAGTTGCGTCTCAACATCTTTGACTCTAGTGTGACGCCACTAGCCACCGAGTTCCAGCGTCTCAATTTTGCGACGCTAGTTAGACGCGAAGGAGACACTCTTGACAACAGAGACGTAATAGCGCCTCCCTAGCGTCTCCGACTATGAGTCGCTAATTGCCAATTTTCTTGTAGTGTTGCTTGCTTGGAATTAAAATGGCGATCATTACGAGCTGTCCAAAGCCCCCATAAACAAAAAGCAAAAAGAGAAGTCGTTTGGATCTCCGGTCAAGCGGTCGACCTTCCTTGATCCAATCTTCAATATGCCATGAGTCCATATATGTAAAAGAAAAGTTTATTTTCTGTTGGAAAATCGACCAAAGCTGATGCGAAACAGGGCACTGAAAAAATAAATGGGCATTTGTTTGAATACTTAAACCACAAAAAGAGCATTCAGAGTTAATCGAGCGGTTAAAATTCAGGAAATAATCTTTGGTTGGCAGGCGATTGTGCATAAGCTTCCAAATAAAAATAGAAATCTTAAGAGGGGCCTTGATATGCCATATAGAGTTCCAGGAAAGCCTTATAGATGTTGAGGTCGAGCCACTATCACTGCACAGATAATTGTAAACGTTTTTAGCATTTGCACAACCATGTACATCATGTTTCCATACCCATAAGTCATCATCGACATTAGAAGCAGGTAGAAATATAGAAGATATCTTAGTGATCAGGTGAGGGCCGAAGCAAGAGGAGATCAAAGTAAAGTTCCATGTATCATTTTCGATGAGATCAGAAACCGTGTGCAACGTAGATAATATGTCAACATTTATAAATGTAGGTTTAAGAGCTAGTGGGATATCAGATATCCAAGGATCCTCCATAATATCAGTGTTGATTCCATTAACAATAGATTTAATGAAACCATATCTGATATTGCTGTTTGCATGTAACATAATTTTCCAAGACCATGCATGAGAGTTTTGTGCAGTATTAAGGCCAACATCAGAGGAGAGACTTAAAGTATTTACCCGTGGATGGAATTCACCATACTTTTCTTGCACTAACTTAGACCATAGATTTGAGTTCCCCAGTAACATGGCAAGTATTCTTTTGGCCATTAAAGCAATTCTAACGTTTGAAAGTTTGATCCCTAGCCCCCTAGCTATCTTAGGTAATTGAACCGTGTGCCAGTTGATAAGATTTAAGCCTTGTTTATCACCATTGGCATCCCAAAGAAAACCTCTGGACAACTTCTCAATAGACCCTAGAATTCCAGCAGGAACATGTGAAACACTTAAGGAATAGATGGGGATGGAATTCATGACTGAGTTAATTAATGTTAATCTCCCAGTTTGATTGAGAGAACATCTCTTCCAACCAGCCAATTTAGAAGATAATTTATCAAGGACGATTCTATGTTTACCAAGTGGGATTAATTTAGGTGAAATAGGCACTCCTAAATAGATGAAAGGGAAACTACCCACCTGTATACCCAGTAGGCCTTTAATGAGATTGGCCCTATTAGAATGTAATTTGGGGGGGGGGGGGGGGGGGGGGGGGGAAGTATAACTCAGATTTATGAGGGTTGAGCTTTTAATTTGTTAACATGCCATAGAGCTGAAAGGCCTTCTTTAGATTTACACAATTTTTTTCTAGTGGCAGCAATGCATATTAATAAGTCATCAGCATACGCCAAATGCTAAGATCAAAGTTACCACATTTAAAAGGTTTGATGTTGCCAGTTATGACTTCTGAGTTTAACAAAGAAGAAAGAACTTGAGATGTTAAGATGAATAAATAAGGCGATAGTGGGTCACCCTGTCTAATGCCTTGGCGGCTAATGAAACTCTGGGAGAGTGTGCCATTTATGCAACATCTATAGATTGGGGAGGTAACACACGCAAGAATCCAATTAATGAAATCAGGTGGAAAGTTCATTACGTTTAGAATAGTGTTAATACTATGCCAAGAAACTCTATCAAAAGACTTTTTCATGCCAGTTTTGATTAACATGCATTTGTTTCTACCCCTATCCATGGAGTGGACGAGCTCTTGGGCCACAAGGATGTTGTCTTGGATTAAGCGATTTGCAACAAAGGCAGATTGAGCTGGATCAATAAGAATGTTCAACACAGATTTTAGTCTATTTGCAAGAATCTTGGCAGAGGCCCTATAAATGACTTTACATAAAGAGATGGAACGGTAATCAGTAATAAGCTTGGGGGACTGCTTCTTAGGAATGAAAATTAAGTTTGTCTGAGCCCAGGCAGGAGGGATTTGTGCAGTGTGAAAGAATGCATGGATCTCATTTAGAACCTACAATATCCCAGTAACACTACTAGAAAATTGTCATTTTCCGATGGACAATTTCCGACGGTTTGAAATCCGTCGCAATTTGTGACGGATTTTGCGATGGTTTCATTTTCGACGGATTTTCCGACGGTTATAACCGTCGGATATGAAAAAGAGATTATGTAATTTATTATATTATTATTTTATTTTTCGACATTCAGGAACGTCGATATTTTTGACGGATATCCATGCGTCGCAATTTTCAACGGTTACGACCGTCGAAAATGAAAATAATAGATATATAATTTATTATATTATTATTTTATTTTTCAACGTTCAGGAACGTCAATATTTTTTACGGATATCCATCCGTCGCAATTTCCGACGAATTTTCCGACGGTTACGGCCGTCGGAAATAAAAAGTTAAATTATGTAATTTATTATATTATTGTTTAATTTTTTGATGATTAGGAATATTGATATTTTCGACGGATATCTATCCGTCGCAAAATCTATCGCAATTTCCGACGGTCGTAACCGTCAGTAAAATAAAAAATAAACATTAGATATAACTAAATATTTTTTCGACGATCACAACTGTCGGTAACTTTAAAAATAATTAATATTTACGTTTCCGACGGCCAGAGCTGTCGGTAATTAAAATTTCGTTATCCCGCTTTTTTTTCGTTTTCCCACTTTCTCTCATCTTTTCCCCCTATATAAATATAATACCTCTTTCCTCCTCTCCTCTCCTCTCTCCCCCTCCACTCCTCTCCCTCTCTCTTCCTCTCCTGGCCGGCGTGCCTCGTCAAACGTCGACCGTCGGCGACCCTCTCCCGCCGGCGTCTCTCTCTTCGTCGGCGTCTCTCTTTCTCTTTCTCTCCCACCGCTGGCGGCCCGATCGGTTGCCTGGCGGACGGATCTAGCCATTGGCGGCCGGATCCAGCCGCGGGCGGCCGCTTGCTGCCGGATCCGACCGCGGGCAGCCGGATTCGGTCGCGGATGGCCGGATTCGGCCGCTGGCGGCCAAATCCGGCCGTCGGCGGCCGCTTGTTGCCGGATTTGATCGGCCGCTGACGGCCGGATTCAATCGCTTGCGGCCGGATCCGACCGCGGGCGTTCGGATCCGGCCCCAGAGATCGGATCCTTCCGTGGGGCGGTCGGATTTGGCCGCGGCTGGAACTGGCCGCGGCCCGATTCGGCCGCTAATTTTTGTTATTTCTAAAAAATTCTTTGCGACGATTGGGACCGCCGAAAGATCGACGGTTGCAATGACCGTCGAAAGTATCGACAGTTGCGACCGTCGAAAAATTTTGACTGTTGGAACCGCCGGACTTTTCCAACGTTTGCAACCGTCGGAAACTTTCGACGGTCGGAACCGCCGGAGTTTTTCGGCGGTTGCAACTGCCGGAAACTTTTGATGGTCGGAACTGCCGTGACTTTACAGACGGTTACAATCATCAATATTTCCGACGAATTTTTTTCCGAACGTCGCAAATCAATTTGCGACGACCATTTTTTTGAGGGATCGAATCTGTCTGAAAAACCGTCGGTAATTGCATTACCGATGATTTTTTGACTGATTACCAATGATTTTGACCGTCGGTAATCAGCGTTTTTCTTGTAGTATAATTTTTATAGAATTTAGCAGTGTATCCATTACGCCTTGGGGCCTTACCAGACGGCAAGTTCCAGATGACATCTTTTATCTCGTCATTAGTTATAGGGGGCAATCAAATGAGGGTGATGTTCATCCTGAAGATGGGGTAACTCAGACCAACAATCAATTGGAAACATGGGTGTGTTTTCAGAACTCCAGAGGTTACTGTAATGAACTACAAATATATTTCTAATTTGGTCCTCATTCTCAATGGTCTCCCCCTCACTAGATGTTATTGTATAAATGTGGTTTCTCCTTTGTCTGATCAGAGTGCTAAGGTGAAAAAATTTTGAATTCCTATCTCCCCCCTTAATCCAATTAACTCTGGACTTAGACCACCACTTAATGGTAATCTGTCTTCTGAGTGTTGCATGAAGATGATATGCAGCCCTCAACTTACCACAATCTTCCATTGAAAGACCAACAGAGCTATCTTTTAGTTCTAACTTTCTAATGTCTTCTAGGACCCTCTCCACCCTGCACTCTAAACTGCCTAGGTCTTTCTTATTCCATTCTAGAGTTTTAGTTTTGATAACCCTCAAGGCTTAACTCACAGTCCTCTTCATAGTCCACTCTCTTTGGACACTCTCTCTAGGTTGGTTGTAACTGAACAAAAAATGTTCATATTTGAACAACCTGAGTTTCCTTTGACTTTGTTGTAAATCTAATAATAGATGATCCGTCGGGCATCTTGCCAGCGGCCGAAGGGTCTGACAAGGAAAGGCTATGACCTAAGCCCTGTTGACTAAAACTCTATCTAATCTACATAATATTCTAGCAGCCACCTGGCGATTGTTGCACCAGGTGTGTTGGATGCCGATGAGGTCAACATCAATTAAGCCCTGCTTATCAATGAGTTCCCTAAATGTCTTGATTGAATTTGCTAAGGTAAAAGGCATGTCCCCTTCTTGTCATCTGCCCTAATTATACAGTTGAAGTCCCCAATTATCATCCATGGAATATCTTGAACATTTAAATTCATTAACTGTTTAAACAGTAGGGTTCTAGTTAAAGGAATTGT
Organism: Pontederia crassipes; assembly: GCA_030549335.1. Taxonomy (NCBI): domain Eukaryota; kingdom Viridiplantae; phylum Streptophyta; class Magnoliopsida; order Commelinales; family Pontederiaceae; genus Pontederia; species Pontederia crassipes. The sequence continues at coordinate 22,281,464 of CM060189.1, read as the reverse complement.
ACTAGCATAAACGCAGGAAAATAGAGATGAGAAACTACCTAAGCTAACCATAGCATGGATTATCTGTGAATCTAAACTAATCACTGTTACCTGTATGTCTGGGGTTCGCCGGATCAGGATGATGCCTCCAGAAGCGCCGATGCTCTCCTAGTAGCAGCCACCCCGCTGCGGACCAAGCTTACGTAACAGGCGCTCCGCATGTTCCTTATTAGCATGTGATTCTAATAATAAAACTACGCCCGGATGATACCTGTGAAAAAGTTCCTTGAGATGATCCCTAACGTTGCCGCGACATACCCCACGACAATTCCATGAGATGACCTTCATTATTTCGTGGTAGGGTTCTCCACTGAGCCCTGCACATACACAGACAGAGATAAGGGAGCCGCAACATCTAAAGGTTTTTGCTTACCTTTTTTGGTTTTTTGATTATTTGTTGGGGTGGTGGCAACAACGATGTTGGGACCCTCCTCTTGCCTTTTCCCTTCCGTGGATCTTTTCTTAGAGGCGGAGCTAAGTCTTCGTCTTGTAACTCCTCCACATCTTCCGCTTCCTCTCCTTGGATTTCCCCTTCCTCCATGTCTTCACCGACTTGTGCGTGAGTGTTGCAATGGAAGAGAGACTTTATCTTCTCTGCGAGTGATGCATGATCTTCAGACGCCATGGTTCTTTGCTCCTGATTCAAGCCGACCTGCAGAGGAGAAGAGGAAGAAGATAGGTTTTGAGCCCTAGATCTGGGCACCGAGAGAGGAGAGGCCGAGAGGGGAGGGAAGTCCTCTTTCTGCGATTCGCATATGCCACGCGTACGTTGATCCGCGTGGGATTGCTGATCACCACCGTTGCCATCAAGAAAGTGCGCACCACGTGGTGAGATCCTATGTGCCCCCACGTGCATCTCTTGATCCGGACCATGAGATGGGGCAACGACGTCCGTTACGACGTCCGGCGAATGGTTGAGATCTAAAACACTAAACCGGTTTGCCACAACTTCCGGTTCAGAACCAGAAGACCCTTCGACCGGCAACTTCTGCCCGTCGGCACTTCCAGAGGTGGAGCTCCCGGCGACTTGAGCACCCTCACCGGTGCTCGAGAGTCACACAGGTCTCCACCCCGAGTGTCCGTCGCGTCAGAGTGCCCAGATCGATGTCTGCCGGCAAACGATCGAAGCCAGGGACCATACAATAGTACTTTGCCGACTTCACCACCACTCGCCGGAGGCGCCATATTATAGCCTTCAAACCTATGACCCACCATTCCACAACGAAAACAAAACACTGGTAGATTTTCATATGATACCCTCTGGAAGTACCGACTACCATCCGGGTTGTTTACCCATACACCTTGCTTGATAGGTCTGGCGAGGTCGAGGTCGATGCAGACTCGGGCCCCTTGGAAAAGGTCGTTGGCGATGGATGTGTCGTTGAGGAGCAGCGGAGTGTTGAAACAACCAGCGATACGCATTACAGAGTCTCGGTTGAAAAGCTCATACGACATATCAAAGAGGCGTATCCAGATTGGTAATTTCTGAGGTTTTCCACCGGAGGCTTTGAAGAAAGGTTGTGGTTGCGAAAGGAACAGCAGCTGTCCACGAATGCTCCAAGGACCTCCGGTTAAGGCCTTCAAACATTCCTCTAAACAAGCGAAAGAGAAGATGAGATAGTTTTTGCCTAGTTCATGGATTTTTACCATATGTTGCAGATTCCAGAAATGTGGGATCTCGCATCGCAAGAGATCCAGGTCGATGCGCCCAGCGATCCTTCCAACCAGACATCTTTTTAATTCCTCCGACCGATCCATGACCTCGGTCGTCGGAATACTAATCTCCTCCATGATCTCCGCTTGCAAACACCGTAGCTGGTGAGGTGAGATCAGATCAGTGGGGTTCCGCTTCTCCAGATCTCGTCGGCCGTGGGATTTCGCCTGAGCCCTAGCGGCAACTACATCATTATACGTTTGTCTCGTAATGTGGTGGTTGAGAGGTGGAGGGAGGGGGTTGAGGATCCATCGGGTGGCTCCGCATAAGGCTGAGCGTAGGGGGGAAGGGGGAAGCAGGGGTGGTGTCCCCGGCGGGGGTCGTCGGGGCCGGCTCGGGGGAGTGCCTCAACTAGCCGTAGGGTTTAGAGGAGTGGGAGTTTAACTAGCCGTTCGCTTCCTGAGATGTTAAACTTCGCCTATGACTCAAGTTGAACTCTGGACTCAACATCCTTTTAATTCAAAATTGCAGGATTATCTTAAGATGGTACGTCAATTTTTTCTCTCATATGCGTATAATATTATATGTGTAACATATGTGATGATGTTATACATTTTCATTCCTTAAGAAAGTGTGATGATTATGTTATTGTCGGAGTTTTGGCATTTTAATTAGTCTCGCACTGAATAAAATTCTGTTATTCGTGAACAATGTTTTAATATATATATATAACCGAACCCGCCACCGGACCGATGATTCAATTGGTCATGGTTGGATCGACTCGATGAAATTCAATCGTAAAGAATCGAATTCTATTATTCATATAATATCGGTGATGTTATATTACTTTATTTAAATTTAATTCATTTTTAAAATTTTTCTTAGTTCATTTGCTTTTTATTTTCATGTCTTTTCTTTTTATTTTCTTTTACTTTTCTAATTGTATATCCTTCCATATTTTTTCTTTTATATTTTCATTTTCCCATTATTTCTTCTTTCCCTTCTTTTCATATTTGTAGTTGAATTAGGCTTCTTTTTCAATTTATTTATTATATTAAAAAACTTAATACTTATCCAATTATTTTATTATTATTAATTATTTTCTTATAGTTATTTTTTAACTTCCAAATTTTTTTCTTCTACCTATTAATTATCTTTCTATATTCATTTTTGCATCATGTCGTAGTTCCTGTCTTCTTTATTTTTTTCCCATTTTATTCAACCTACTTTCAATTTTAACTTGACATTTTTACAAAATAGATGTTGCCCGATTCGTCGATTTTTTAATTAAATTAGACTTTTTTAAGCCAATCCGAATTGAATCAAGTGCAAATTCATGGTTGAACAAGTTGAACTGTCTCGTCCGATTCTATTTTAATAACATTGATACTAAATGGATGGTCTATGACATGGAGTGGAATTTGACATTGTACATATTAAATATGCAAAGATGTTGATTTAATGGCATGAGGCTTGAGGATCATTTTATTTACCTAAGAAAATATATCATTAGCTTTTGGTTGTCAGTTGGAGGCGACCAAACCTATCCATCATATTAGCGTTAAGTGGTTAATTATAATTTACTATTTTGACTTTTATCAAATGAGTTAATGGGGTGCTCCCAAATCTCCCCAGCGCACGATCAAGGCGCGATGGTGGGCATGCAACATCGTCTAGATCATAGCTTTCTGCACAAACAGCAGATGGCGTCAGGCAATTGCGAGGGCAGGCGAGTTCGGAGGTTGTCAAGTGAGGGTTCGAGGGAGGATGTCGGGAACGTGGTGTCGAGGAGGTCGAAAATGATTTCATCGAGGAGGTCGCGTCGAGGCCGCAATCCGTCGAGGTTGCAGGTCCTTCGACGTGTGACTCGCGAAGAGGTCAATGGCTTGCTCGGGCGGTGGCGGTGAGGTCTCACTCAGGAAACGAAGAATTAGGAAGTCAGGGGCTCACCACGGCAGCAAGGTCTCATGAGAAGCTCGATCGAAGTGACGACATGAAGGTGGCGGCGAGCTGCGGATGAAAGAGGAGATCGATTGCTACAACGAGTTCGCACGTTTTAGAGAAGACAAGATTTGAGAGAAAAGGGAAAAAATTATGAACCGGGTATGCATCTCCACTATCGCAGCTCATCGTGCGGTGGGGAGATTTGAGAGCACCCCATTAAATCCTTTATCAAAACACTTTTTATTTAATCAAAGATAATTGGTGGAGAGAATAATGATGCTAAAGTGACACATACTTTGACATGTGTGGAAGTTCATTTCTTAAAATTGTCATTAATATCCAAGGGCAGACCCACCTAATGTTGAGGGGTGGGGGGCCTCTCTCCCTTCCTCCTCCAATTACTAATTTAAGCCACCAATTAAGACTTCTATATATATTAAGGTATATAATATTAACATTAATTACAACTTTCAAAGATAACATTAAGAGTTTTATAAATATTATAACGCGTCAAAATTTGACTTCACCAAGTGGCGAAATATCCTTTCAGTCGTTACTTTCTTTGAAATTTCTTTTACTCTTTCATTGATCCAAATGGTCAAGAAAAATGATATATAAACGGAAGAGTAAATAATAAAATATTACAACAATTAAATATAGGAAATGCGAAAGTTGAAATCAAATAAGAAGAGAGTACATCAACACATATAAGAGTCCACGTATGATACAACTCGATATAAGGAAAAGTGAAAGACTTCAAGTAGACTATAAGATAACTATGTGCACGTCACCCGAACTGTAGTTGCCGCACACACATCAACTCGGTACACATCCAAATTAAATACCTGTGGGGATCACACAAGAGAGAAAATTCAATCATTAGCATGCTAAGTGTGAGTTCGTATAGGTCATAACATAGTTCCATTAAAATAAGCATGAGGCAAACAAATAAATCATATATGAAAAAGTATCATAATGAGGAATCGATAATAATGTCGTGATCATGGTTCATGCATTTTCATTTCATTTCATTTAGTTTTCATATCCATATCCGTGTTCATTGTTCATATTCATAATGCATGGTTCATGATTCATAGTTCATAGTTCATATTCATGTTTATAAGGACAAAATCCTTTCATTCATCTTTGATCATTCATGTTCGTTCATCTTGTCCATAACCTGAAAGAGCTCTCTACTTTTAAGGAATACTATTTGCAGGCATACAAGTGTGCAACTATCTAAATCATGATAGGCCAGTGGGGATCAGTGTCACGTCAAGTCGAAACGAACATCCGAAAAGGGTTTCGATCGTCCACTCCAGTTAGACAAAGGCGAAGGTCATTGCAGAATCTGTACGTTTTCATCACAATCAAAGATCTAACACAATCTAACATGGTACTTAACACTTAGTATAATCCAGGAACATATCAAGGCATGAATCTCATCCTAATCATATCGTTCATATCATTTCCTTTCATATAACATGTTTCGCTTATTTCTTCTTTTCATGCATACATGAATTCCCAATTAATCTTTAATTCAACTAGCGTAGACTACTAATATTAAAGCATGATTTACATCATGAGGTAACTATCTAAGTTGTACACTAATTGATCTAATCAATCAACATATTAACTATATATATATATATGTAATATCATTCGGTCATGCAATTAAGACATAAAGAAATAAATAGATCCATAAACCTACAAATCATAAGACTTGATCTACCCCTTACTAGCATGAATCTTAACTACGAATCAGTCCTTAAAGCATGCAAAATTCCTCTGAAATTAACATATGACCCAGATCTCGAAAACACACCTATTTTGCATATTTCGAATGTTTTCACATTGAGTAGAACATCAGTTGTGTCCTTCCTTCCTCCTTGGTCAGTTGCGTCGTCTGTGTCTAAAGAACATGCAAAGCCCTCGCCTTAAGTTTCTGGGCGAGCAAGAACAAAGCAAGAACACGAATGGGCAAGGGAGGTGGAGAAGATGAGAGAAAAGGAGAGGGCAAGGCAAAGTGTGGGGTTTTAAGGCCATCATCAAGTCGGGGGTTTCGTGCCATAACTCTTTCGATCATGGTGGAGGAGAATTACAAGATCCGACCATTATTGTGGTGAAATGAATGAAGAACAAATGTTGCTCTTTCTACGGTTTCTTGACCGTTGGACTTTTGGACGCCCGAAAATATTTCGACCGTCCGGTATTGCGTCGGCTGAGCTGTCAACTTCATCGCGACATTGAAGCTAGTTTGGGTTTTAGTCGCCCAAAAGTTCAATGTCAGATAATAATAAAAGTTTAATTTTTTTCAAAAATTTCAGAGTGTTACAAGTATAATACTATTATAATTCAAGTGTAATGATAAGCATAATAATATTATTATATAAAAGTCTTAGTTTTATATTTCCTCGTATTTAATATTTTTAAAAATAATTATTGAGATTACCCCGACCCACCCCCAAATTTCTTATCCTGATTCCGCCCCTGGGAATATCATTTTATTCTGAAGTTGATTTTAGATTAATGCGGTGTTAGACATTGGAGACTCGAAGAAATAAAAAAAAATACTTGTTTTTTCTTACTTTTTGGTGAATTTATTTATTTATGAAGGAAAAAGTTAGGGAATGAAACAAATATTAAAGTGCTAATTGTATGAGCGCTGGGCGTTTTGGCGGAGATCTCGTCTCAAATGTTCTTTTCTTTACGGTTTAATAGGCGAATGGCAGCTAAAACATTAAAATAACGATTAAGTAGTGTCCAATTGTGAAATTGATAAACAAATGTTTGGTACATTTATTGGTTGAGTGAATTGATAAGTATAAGATGACATAAAAAAGGCATCATATAATATACTATTTAGTTCATAATATTATATACATTAAAATAATTTCTATTGTACTTTAATTACTTTTGTTATCTTAAAATTAAATATTCCTTAAAAACTTGATTCTTCATAACCACACTAACCAATTTTCATCATAAAGGTCTTATAAATAAATTACATGATCACATTACGAAGAGAAATCCAATTCACAATTATATTACATTATATTTTGAATTATGATGATTCTCTGGCTGTCGAAATTGTAAATATCAAATATATAAATGTATTCGGATGTATCTTTCCATGGTTCCGAATGTTGGATTGTTGGTCTGTCATAAAAAGTTTTTAGGTGTATTTGGATGATAAAACTTGTCCAAATTTTATCAAACTTTAATAAAAAAATATTGTCATGTAATTCTAGCAAAAACCTCACGTGTTGTTTTTTTTTTATTTTAACATTTATATATATGATGTATACTAATTAATTTAATAGTATATATATGCATATATAATTACTTATTTATTCATAACTTTATCATAAAAAATTATAAAAAAATAAGTTTGATATAATAATAAATAAGTATTTATTATAATTTAATTAGTATTATGTTACAGTAAAGTAAAAAGTTCATTTATTAATAAAATAAATTATTTTGATATAATAATAAATAAGTATTATTGTAATTAACTTAGTATTATATTACGGTAAAATTTAAATTTCCATTATTAATTAAATAAAATTAATTTAAACTTTATAATAATCATTATTAATATATTACGCAATTATTTTCTAATAAAATTTAAATCAATAATTACATATAATAATTTTTATGTGCTATTTATTATTACTTTAAATAACTAAATACATAATATTTTTTACTATAATTTTATATTTCATAAAATAGTAAATTATATTCTTAATTCTTACTTTTTATACATACACTTACTGAAATTTATCTATTAAATTAAAATTTTAGACCATCATCATTATATTTTTCATCCAAACATCAAAATTACTTTTTTTATATCTAATCAATTAGTTTTTAAAAACTAATAAGAACTTAAATGTTATCATCCAAAGACACCCTTTGTGAGTTCTTATGGTCACAAATTTCACGTGTGTTCATTCTATTTTATTTTATGAAGATAAAAAAGTGTGACACTTTCAGTATTAGTGATAAATATTGTATTTTGAAGTGACAATAATGATATATATTTTTTTCAATTAAGCCTTACTCAAATTTTACATTGTAATTATTTCGTAAAAATAACTTTTGTCTATGTGCTATTATATATTTGTATTTACTATTATATTCCATTTGTTCCAAATACTTCTCAATCGTAAAGTATGTTATTTGTACTAATATTGGGGTTAAAGAAGTGTATAAGAAGAATAGATAATATCCATTACAAAAGCATATTGCATTATTTTTTAAAATTTCCCCCTAGTATTAAATTATATTATCCTTAGCATTTTTTTGTTAAAAATTATATATTAGTGTTCTAATTAAGGGGAAAAAGAGAAAATAGTGAAATACACAAATATTCCGTACGTCATATAACACATGGTCCTGAAATCGTGTGTAATATTGATTTTTGATTACACACGGTTCTAAAATCTAAAATGCCGTACATATTTAATGTCCTCGTTCAGGGATTTTTTAATATTATTTTCATATGTTGAAAATCTAATTTTATTTTCGATTTTTTATATTTAAAATCGAAGTCAAATTGAAAAACCCCTTGAGTTAGAATGCACTAAAACTATTGAATGTTATAATTGATAATTTAGGTTAATGTTCGAAATAATTTATTTATTATTTTATGTTAATTATAATTCTATAAATTATAATGCGAGCTTATGAACAGTTGTGCGCCCAACCAATGCAAATCATGACTCACCATTTTGAAACTTTAAGGTAGCATTTAGAAAGTAAAATAATTGTGAATAGTTGAATTGAGATATTAGTTTGGAGTGTATTTGAATGAAGTAATTTAAAGATGAGATTAAAATTGATGTGATAGATTAGTTTAATGAATGTTTGAATGAAAGGTAAATATTATAAATATAAAATATAATTTTTAATTAGTATAAATAACAGGTTAAAATATTTTTTTATTAATAAAATTGTTAAAAAATATATTACTTAAACATCATAAATTATATATTTTAATAAATTATATTTAATAAAATATTTAAAAATATTAAATGATAAGTAATAAATAATCATAAATTAATTTTTTATAATAAATATATTATATTTAGTAAATAACTTATTTTACGAGAGAAAGATATAAGAGAGAAAATCAGGAAAAACATTTGAAAAAATAAACTGCATGTAAAAAAGTTTCGAAAAAAAAGAACGTCATTATTGTACTTTTATTTTTTGTGAAATAAAATAGAATGATAATAATGTGTTTTTGAGTCATCATAGTGATTAAAAAAAAAACGATGCCGACCTAATTCCACGGGACGGTAGAAATCAAGGTCACATGATTCTCGATGGATTTTCTCTCCGAGTTCTAGACCATTTGGATTTGTGATGTCCGGAGAAATTGCAAAAGTGGAACGTCCATGTCATTAACATCAGAAAAAAGATGAAATTAAAAAAATGCTAATTACTTCTAAAAAAACTATTTTTAAAACCTAAATATCGTACATATTAAAAGAAAAAATACACCTGCGGTTTAAAAATATTGACACTTCAATTTTGTTTGCTTCCCGTTTTATTGGCTTTATATTTGTTGATTCAATAGGTTTTTTAGAAACAAAAAAAAAACATATTTGGCACAATACATACCACGAGAGAAAATAAAATAAAAATAGAAAAAAAAACGTGGAGAAATTTCCTCCCCTCCACCCCAACAACAACAAAAAAAAAAATCTCAATGGCAAAAGCCAACTTCTATTTGCCCCAAAACTTGTCTTTTAGTTGGGGAGCTCAAGGAAAAGTTGTAAGCCTTTTGCTTTTTTATCTTCTCGTTCTTTCCTTTTCTTTTTCTTTTTTTTTTTAAATTTCCTGTTTAATTAAAACCCTTCCGCTTTTCATCTTCTTGTTCTTCCCTTTTCTTTTCTTCTTTAGTTTCTTGATTAATTAAAATTTCTTTCTTTTTTTTTACATTAATTATTTTATTATTTTTCTATCAGAATAAGCTTTAGAGCATTAATTTCATCGTATGCCAAGGGCATTTGTAATTACACGCCAACATTGCATGATCTTTCACAATATTGAATAGGCAATTAGAATTTTTTCCCCTTTTTTGTTTTGTAACAGCAATTCGATTTAACTTAGGGAGAAAGCTCCCTGTGATCTATTAGCCTTTGACATCGATTTCTGTCTCTGAAAAGACAAAAAAAAAGGACGATTTTGTTTTTGCTCAATGCATGTGAAATGAATGGCACGCCATGTTTGTAGCTACTACGATCCATAGGATCTCCAAGAAGAGGAAAACGTGATGCACATTTGATCTTTAGATCGGCTGGATTTCCTGTGCATTTGTCGGCGGCAGCTGTTTATGGATTTAGGCATCGTTGATCCGCGACAAGATGTTTGATTGTGGCTACAAGGCACAGTACATAGACGGGCAGAAGGAGAAATTTGTAAGGTATGTGCAGAAACTTCGCCACAAAACTTTTGTCTGCCCCGTTTGTCTTGTGCCAAAATTGAATCATCACTGTACAAAAAAATTTGGAAGCACTCTTTGGATCATCTGATGTTGAAGTTGCATTATGTATGCATTGAGACCACTGCACGATCACAATAAAAATGTTTTAGCAGCATGTTTAACCCTTCCCTCATTTTCTGAAACATGACAAGGTATCGTTGTACCAGCTATTTCTTGTACAGAGAGGTCCTCCTAAAATGCAGCCTGTGTGATACACATTCGTTCATGCTTGTTATAAACCAAACTGATGCTTTAAGTAAATCAGTTACAAAAGTGTGTTGTCTCTGTAATATTTTGTAAAATTGTCTTGCTTTCAATCAATTGTTTGTAATGTGTGTAGCATGGGTTGAATCCGGTAGAATCAAACCTATTTTCTATGAGCTCAAGTTAATCCAATTCATAACCACCTTCCCCTGAATAAGATAACTTGGGGCCTGGAAATATGGAATGTGATTCCAGTCACCTTTACATCTATGGTGCAAAGACATAACAAAAATACACTTGGCAAGTAGGAGTCTGATATTTGATATCTTTTACTCCATATCTATTTATCTGTATTCATTCATACGACAACCAACATTCTAAATATTGCAGAATACCGGAACTTCTTCTCCATTTCAGACGCTAAACTAAGCTCAGTCTTTCTCTGTCTTTGTGCTGCAGGCTAGAGGAATCGAGTCCCAGGCTATCCTTTTCTTCTGATACAAGAAAAATGAACTTGTGTGGACTCAGTATTGAAGCTTTCGGTCGCCGGTCGAATAATCCCTCGAAATCCATTACACAAGGAATGAAAAGGGGATCCGAGGGTCTCATGTCAATTGGCCGTTCTTTGAGGTTCGGTGTTACGAATGCAGTCTTTCCAGAAGATCTTAGGGTCTCCGAGAAGAAGATATTTGATCCTCAAGACAAACTGCTGTTAAGAATAAACAGGCTTTTCATAATATCATGTATTCTCTCCATAGCAGTGGATCCATTGTTCTTCTATCTTCCAGTATACGATGAAGAGTTACGTTGTCTGGGGATAGACGGAAGCTTGGCCGTCACATCAACTACCGTGCGAACGCTCATTGACGCCTTCTATCTTTTCCGCATGGCTCTCCAATTTCGTACTGCATACATTGCACCGTCGTCCCGGGTTTTTGGTAGAGGTGAACTAGTGATCGATCCTGCACAGATAGCTCGGCGGTACTTAACACGCTATTTCATCATTGATCTTCTAGCTGTGTTGCCCATTCCTCAGGTTTGAAGAAGTGTGATTTTAGATTCTGAACTCTCTATTTTTCTGAACTAAAACTCCATGCAACAGGATTCACTTACTCAATGTGGTTCGCAAAGCACATATTATGTTTCTTAGCGGCTGAGTTTGTCTAATGAAAACAACTCCTATAGTGTTACCATTTTCTAAAAAGCCATATATAATTACTTGTGAACATGCATTTGATTGGGTTGTCAAACAAAGGATATGCTAGAACAATATGAAGTAAATGATACCTCAGATAGGTGGGCAAATAGCATTGGGTACCATAAAGTGGCGTCTTGCTTCTTTTGTTTTCTCCAGTCTTGTCAAAAAGTAGATGCTCTAGAAATTTTGTTTTAATGTTTTCTATATATGCTAGAAGTTATCAAATCATAAATGTCAATTATGTCATTACTTCAACTTCATATCCTTATTGATGGGCCAATTTTTCATTGTTCAATTAATCATCCATTACAACTGTAACTTTTCTTTGTTTTGTGGCTTCCAAAGTTTTTCATGCCTCTTCTAGAAGCATGCTTAGGCATTTACTACGTTAATCCATGACATCTTCTGTAAGCATAAAAGTCATGCAGCACTTAACATTCTGAACCAATAGCATAAAATTGTGGTACAACAGCTTCAATTCTTAATATGAGAGCTATCTTTTGTTTCAGATTGTTATTTGGAGTTACCTTCACAGTTTAAATGGTTCAGATGTAAAGGATACGAAAGACTCGCTGTTCATCATAGTTTTGCTTCAATATATTCCTAGATTTCTTAGAGCCTTACCTTTGACAACAGAATTGAAAAGGACCGCTGGAGTCTTTGCTGAAACTGCATGGGCTGGTGCAGCATACTATTTGCTATGGTATATGCTAGCAAGTCATGTAAGTAAACTTTTTGCTTGAACTTCTGATAGTTAGCATACGTTTTGCTTAGTGTTTAGGAAGATAAGCTTTAACCTTATGAAATCAAAGAAACCGTTTTTGTTTTCCTATAATGAATTTAGCTGGAGAAAAGAAAAATTAAAATTACTCGCTCTAATTGGAACACAATATAACACGTATACATGGTTGTCAGAGAACCAATGTATTCATATTACGAGGTGACTGTCATAGAGTTTCTGCTCCAACAGTCGAGTTTTTAGTGAACCTATGAAAGATAGATATTTTCTTTATGATTAGTCCCTTTTTTCCTATCTCCCATCGATCTATTTACATTAGTAGGAATATAAGCTGAAACGTCTCCAGATTGAGTTTCAACTATTGGTAAAGCAGTCATACTTCCTTCACCTAAACCAGAACTTGATTTAGCGGCTCTTTCTAAAAGCAGGATGCCCATGACGGGTGCATGTGGGATGACCCAAATACTCATCAAATTTTAGTTTTCCGTTAGAAGGAACTCGTGTACCTTGAAATAAATAATTGTTCCAATGGAACCTTCTACTGGAAATTGCCCATTGATGTATGGTCCAACTCCTGGTCCTGTTGATAAGTACAACTAACTAATCCTAAGGCAAAGGAAAGAGTTGAGAAACTCAAGGCCACTATTATTGAACAACTTGGAGCCGAGCTTTCGTTTCGCACTATTATGGATAGTAAAATAATGGGAAAAATTGGATTCAATTATCAACTGCCCCTATTATCCTAATAAAAACCTAAAATTCCTAATAATAAACCAAAATCCCGAAACTAGCGAGCCAGCACCATCCAAAAAAAGAATATCTAATCCAACGAAAGGCCATAGGCTGTTAAGGAGTCCCAACCATTTATCTAATTTACCATTTCTGAGGGCAAGCCGTAGATCTAATGTAACGGATGTCTCTGTCTCCGTCGGGGGGCGGGTGTGTTCCACGTCAATCATGATAGCCAAAGTCCAGTCGTTTGTGTTTTTGCCGGTTGCTTGGATTCGGTTGAGGCACGGAGTCTAGGTGAATGTGGAATCCTATGATTTATGTCTCTGATATTTGTATTTGCAGATAGTTGGTGCATTCTGGTACTTGTTTGCTGTAGAGCGTGAAGATGACTGCTGGCAAGCAGCTTGCAAGAAATTTGATGGATGTAATATTAATTACTTGTACTGTGGAAACACATATATGGATGGTTTTGATGCATGGCACAATGTCAGCCAAGAAGTTCTTGACCAGTATTGTTCCGTGGATGGTGAAAGTTCGCAGTTCAACTTTGGAATTTATACACAATCCTTGACATCAGGAGTTGTTGCCTCAAAGAAGTTCGTATCCAAGTTTTGTTATTGTTTATGGTGGGGCTTGCAGAATCTAAGGTCAGACTTCTTTTCAGTTGAAAGTCTCGGTAACATAGCGTTTTTTTTCCTTTCCTCTATCTGAACTCGTCATCAGTGTTCTTGCAGTTCAAGTTGCCAAACATCCTACCATAGGGAATGATCTTTTATAAAAATTCTCTCTTTTGATCTATCTCTTAGTATTGGATGTAGGTATAAAGAAATTGGCCGAGAGAATTGTGGTGGAAACTGGAAAACATATGGTGAAAATGTAGAACAATTTAAGTAAGAACTTAGATTATAAACTATGCAGGTTAGAGAAAAGATTGTGTGAACCTGGCCATTATAGTCTAGTAATAGTTATGAAATCCATCAACATTCTTTTTTCTTCAGCAATAGTTAATCAATTCAATAGAGAGAATGAGGTCAGAAAGTGAACCATGCTTGTATATATGCAGTTAATGAGCTTGATATGAAATTTTGGCGAAAATATGATTATTACTTTCATCCTTAATTTGATGAAAGTAATATCCAACTCTTTAGGAACAGTGACCAAAATAGGAACTGAATCAAATTTTGGGTAGCTGAGCTCAAAGGTGTCTTGGTGATCCATCCTTGGTTGCAAGTTGTAACCAAGTATACTGTAGCAGGCACATGAATCATCTGAAATCTATATTGCGAAAAAGATATGAACTTTTGAATGTTTTATACGTCAGGAGAATGTTCTTGGAATGTTATCTGTCATTTCTCGTGATCCTCTCTCACCTGCTCAATGTAGTACCCTTGGCCAAGGTCTTGAGACAAGCACTTATCCTGGAGAGGTGATATTTTCCATTACTCTTGCTATTTTTGGGTTGATCCTCTTTGCCCTCCTTATCGGCAATATGCAGGTAAAAATTCTTAACGTCCTGCCTTATATTATGCGTTCTATATTTATCACACGTCCTCTGTTTTCTTTGCGAGTTCTGAAACAGTGCGATCTTTCTCTAACAAGTTTTATGCTCGTTAAGGTGATCCTGCTGATGTGATTTTACATGTAAATTCTTACAGAGTTATCTTCAGTCATTAACAATACGGCTTGAAGAGATGCGAATCAAAAGGCGCGATTCGGAGCAGTGGATGCACCACCGGTTGCTGCCGCAAGATCTCAGAGAACGAGTGCGGCGTTACGACCAGTACAAATGGCTTGAGACAAGAGGAGTGGACGAAGAAACCTTGGTTCAGTCCCTCCCTAAGGACCTTAGGAGGGACATCAAGCGCCATCTCTGTTTGGGTCTTGTTAGAAGGGTAAGTGCAGGACTTGCTCAAGATCATTACTTTAAAAGAGACACTCCATGTTCTTGACGTCTTACTATATCAATAAGTAGGCACAGTCAAAGTTTTAGGTACCCAAGTCAGTAGGATCTGGCTGTGATACCTTCGTTTGGAACTGGTTGCTAGGTACCTCTGTTTGAGAACATGGATGAGCGACTGCTTGATGCCATATGCGAGAGGTTGAAGCCAAGCTTGTGCACGGAGAACACGTACATCGTGCGAGAAGGAGACCCGGTGGACGAGATGATATTCATAATACGCGGTCGCTTGGAGAGCGTGACCACCGACGGCGGAAGGAGCGGCTTCTTCAACAGGAGTCTGCTCAAGGAGGGGGACTTCTGCGGCGAGGAGCTGCTGACGTGGGCGCTGGATCCGAAATCAGGGACGAACCTCCCATCCTCCACCAGGACCGTGAAGGCCTTGACGGAAGTCGAAGCCTTCGCGCTGACCGCCGACGAACTCAAGTTCGTGGCCAGTCAGTTCAGGAGGCTCCACAGCAGGCAGGTGCAGCAGACCTTCCGGTTCTATTCGCAGCAGTGGAGGACGTGGGCGGCCTGCTTCATCCAAACCGCGTGGCGGCGGTACATGAAGCGGAAGATGGCCGAGCTCCGGCGCAGGGACGAAACGGCGGAACTGGGTGACAATTTTGATGGATCATCCAACTTCGGGGCGACGATATATGCATCCCGTTTTGCGGCCAATGCTCTCAGAGGGGTGCACAGGCTGAGGAACAAGAGTACTAGAGAGCTCGTGAAGCTACAGAAGCCTACTGAACCTGATTTTGAGGAAGACTGATACAAATTGACCAATATCAGGTGAATAAAGGATCCGATGTAATGTAAGTATCATTGTACATCCAAAGGATGAAACATAAATAGTGTTTTCCTTGTTCTCTCAAATCATAATAATGATTTTTTTTTTTTTTGCTTTTTCTGCCTCCAAGCTCATGAGTTGTAGTTATAATATACTGCCTTGCGAGGCTCTACATATCTCCTTGAAAAAAAGGCCAATTCTAACTGATACTATCATGAAGATTTGAACAAAGTGAAATTAATGGATGCGTCTCCTTCCAGTTTTGATGTGAAAGTGATCCTGCATTCTTTCATCTAGTACATTAATTATCGAAAAGACCGTAAGATATTTCCTCATAAGTGGAAGACAACCTAGATAAGTTCCATTTTTCTCATGAACTACCTACTTGCAGCTAACTCTTAGCATGCCAACAGGCGCCAAGCCACATTGAGACTCTTGATGGAACTTCATCAGATGACAGATCAAACGTACCAGATGGCATCACAGTCTAGGGTTTTGTTTGATAATGCAATGATAAAAGGGATGAGTTAAGGCGGTGAAGTAAAAAGTTGGTGATATAGAGTGTGATAAGAGTTTATAGAAATTTTGTTTGGATATAAATTAATAAGATAGAGGGCGGTAAATGTCTTTATTATTCTCAAGAAAAAAATATTTTTTTCTTTTTTTATTGAGAAGAAATAAGAGTATAATGAGAATAATTATCTCTAACTATTCCAAAATTATCAATTTGGCTGGTTTAATTTTCAATCATGTGAGGCGCTTATTATTGGTCCGAAGACTATATTCCAAGTATTTTGATGATAACAAATACGAAAAAATGATGTAGTAATATTGATTAAAGTGTTGAACCACGAAAGAAAAGATCACTTTCAAATTTTACAAAAGAAACAAACGTCTAGTAAAGTCGACGGATGACCTCTATGATAATTTCGAAGAACCTGTCGATAAATATAACGGGCAATCAATTTGATTATTGGGCACTTGTTAGGATAATGAATGGACTTACAACTATCAAAACATATGACTATTTGGAGCAACAGATGAGCACTACAACATTCGTCAAATGTGAGAGTTGAAAGCTTCTAAAATGGACAACTGATTTATAGAATGGATGCTCGCTGAAATATAAAATGGATGATCGAGAATGTTTG
Source organism: Pontederia crassipes (assembly GCA_030549335.1). NCBI lineage: Eukaryota > Viridiplantae > Streptophyta > Magnoliopsida > Commelinales > Pontederiaceae > Pontederia > Pontederia crassipes. The sequence continues at coordinate 22,264,575 of CM060189.1, read as the reverse complement.
CGAAAACGTGAGAATTGAAAGCTTCGAGAGCGGATGACCGATCTATAGAATAGACACCCGTTGAAAAATAAAATTGGAGATCGAGAAGCTGGCATATTGTCCAAAAAAATACGAGAGTTGAAACCTTTTATAACAAATGACTGATTCATGAAATGAATGCTCGTTCTAGGCCGAAACTAAAAACCAAATAAAATGGACGACCGATGGCTGAAGGACAATGACCTGTTGTGATTGAGTAATGGCTATATTGTCAGAGTGGATGATCGATTTGTCGAACACATGCTCCCTTCAGAAAAGATAAACAGTATAACATCTATTTACTATATAGAACAAACGCCCAATAATCCTAGTGGGCGCTCGCTTCAGAGTTAGTCGGACAAAATCAATTTTTTTTTTCAAAAAAGTAGCAATAATCATATTTTCAAGAGAAGCCTATAGAAAGTAATGCCAAAACATGAAGGAAGATAATCAAAGCAAGAAAAATTATTCTAAAGCTTCATCCAAGTCTAAAAGCACATCCAATAGCTCTACAAATCATCTTTTTCCTCTCTTAGTTTTTAAGTGTAAACATCTATTGTAAGAAGATAGAACCGGAGGAAATTCTTATGTTCTCATTTAGTGAATTGGTAAGAAGAGGTTTGCATTAACTTTTGAGCAAAGAAGAAGACGGTGTAGTATAAAAAGGAATATTCTCTCCCTACAAGAAAAGAGAAATATTATGAATCTTCGACAGTCTCGAGGTCGACTATTACATACTTGTTTGGGCTCATTTTTCTACAACGATTTTTTTAAAAGAATTATTGTGATTGAATATACCACTTTACCCCTCTTGGTGCTTTTCGATTCTACACTTATGAATATCAACCTAATCTTAGTTAAAAAATTAAAAATAATATCCAAACAATGTGTAGTCATTATAAACCCGCCACACCTCAATTAAATTTAATCCATCCCTACTAAATCAAGAAACATAAGGAAATAGTTCCTTGTTTAAAATCCCATATAAATTCTTGATATTTAAAAGGTGCACAAAGGCAAGTTTAAGAAATATACATTTTTTCCTGCTCGAACTAGACTTTCTGACATTTTAGTTGTGCTAGTTAGAAGTGGAACAAATGTTAAAAAGTTAAAAAAATGTTTTCCAAAGATAAGGGATTTTCGCTCGTCTTTCCTTAATGCTCGCTTTGCGCCGCTCGGTTCTTTCATCTTTTCCAAAGCCCGTGCGTGCCAGCTTGTTTTCATCAACCGGGTTCCTCCTCTTTTTCAAGTCAGCAGCATTAGAGCATTTGGTCGTTCAAAGGATACTAGAGACTTCAGCTGCCCTAATAGAATGGCTTTTTTGACGAATGGGAGATCCCATAAGATTAAATTGAAACACCTCTTCTAACCTTGATCACCATATTCACAATTCACGCAAGCTGTTATGAAAGGTATGCGGAATTGCAATAACATATCAAATTAACAGTTTAATTAGAATAACAATTCATCTGTGCCATTTGGAATCCCATGTATTATTTTGCCCCTAAAAAAGTTCTATGAGCCCTTCGTCTCAATAGTGCCCACTATTTTCTATCATAGAGAAATTTTAGATGATTACAAAGTAAATTGCAACAAAATAATATGAATGATAAATAAAGAGTAAGAGAAGAAACCTGATGAACTAGGATTTTAGAATACAAAGCTCTTTAGTATTTTCATGGGCATAGTTCCATCAGTTGGATTCAAATTCAACAACTCTGTCGAGATCTATAGAAGTCTAAAATTAATAGTTAATAAGAAAAGCTAGACCATGAAGATAGATAACCAAAAGATATTACGTCTTCTTAGCAATGAACATATTTGTCTTTACTCATTTTAGGATGTACAATCATTTCAAGGTGTGACATTAGTGTATATATAAGTCTTGAGATATGCTTTTGATGATTGAGATGGGTTGAGACAAATGTCATGGAGTTAAGAATCAAGGACGTTATATTAATTATATGTGAAGATGTTGTTAATCTGAACATCATCTCATCGGACCTTCTTATTAATTTGACTTAATTATTGGCTTAAATCTTGATAATATAACATAAAAGTAACTAATTAATCTTAAACTTTATTGAATATTGCTTATCCTTTTACCATAATTTTTCTTTAATTGTTATTGTGATGCCCCATAACTTGGTAAATAAAACAATTATTACATTTAATTAGAAAATAAATCAAGGAGATACTTGATAATTTGAAATGGAATAAAAGTATAGTTAGATTAAAAAAATAGGAAAGGAAGAAAAGATAAAACATTAGTTGAAATAGGAGTAATTAGATTAAATTGAATATTTAAATTTTATTTGGATTTAAATATAAACTTATCTTATTAACTCTCAATTATGATGAAATTAAGAGTTCTAAACTTAGAAAATATATTAACAAATAAAATAAGAAGGTTTCATTAATTTAATCTAAAAACTAGGAGATAAAATATTATGATATTACTTACTTTCAAATTTGAAGAAAGAGGATAAAATAGAATATAGTTTGATTGCAAATAAAAAGAATAAATGGAAGAAGATTATGAAAAAGAATGAGTCCTAGTCAAAATTTAAATTCAGTTAGAAAAAGATTGAATGCACATCCACCCTTATAAATAAACCCATAATAATAGTATGATTTTCACACAACCAAAAGCTTATTTTCCTACACAAATGTCTGATGTTCTCTCTCGTGTGCATGCAAAACAAGGCATGAAAGGAGGAAATGGTTAGAAGTCATGCATGAAAGAATATTCCAATTTGTACAGCAATCATACAAAGTTTATAATTTGTGTGGATGGTATGTATGAATAAATTATGGATAGAATTGCATAATTAATCATTTCAAAAATAGGATCGAAAGTCGTGTCGAAAGGCATAATTTTGGATGGATTGTGGAACCCGATCTAAATTCAACAATACATAGCCTAGGTTTTGAGAAATTCTGCTTGGATTATTATCGAATCCTAACAGAGTTCATAGAACTTGACGTGAGCGGCATAGTTGCAAAACCCAAGTTTCAAGAACTTGTGGTTGATGACGTTGAATAAAGAGAATTTGGACTAATTTCTAATTAACTCGCTAGAGTTTCAATGATATGGATTGAGAGAAGAGAATTAGAGCTGATCCAACCTTGATTCTAGGCGTGCCTAAATTTCATTGGTCAAGGATTATATTTTTATATACAAGATATGACCCAAATTTGATGATATAAAACATAATTTTAGGAATTAATTTATATATAATTGTGATTATTATTATGATATATTGATTGTTCATAATCATATTATTGTTGTTGATTAATTAATTGATGTTTGACTTATTATTATGGTTGATCAATAATTTAATTATCATAAACTATTATGGAAACGATCTATCACAAATTATTATCATCTAATTTATAAATTGATTATATATTATTAATTACTAATAATTGATAATTAAAATATGTGAGAAACTGGATCTATTTGTTTAATTAATAGATTGAAAAGCTGACTTATATGACATGGTGTTCTATATGATCTCATCATTGTACACCAAATTAAAAAACATAAGATAAATAAATGACAAAGACATACATTTAATTAATGAATAATTGATGTCTCATAGGTTCCCTTAATAAACTATATATCTGTAATTACACTCGTTACTTGCTTGATGAATAATTCTTAACTATTAAGAATGAGTTATTACTATCTTTATAGTTGATTAATAATTAATTATAGTCTTTTGTATTTGATGGATGATTAAATATTAATAATTATAACACATTGATAATTATGACTGAGGAATAATTAAAATGATTAATCAACTACTAATTGCAACCAATTGTTGACTTATAGATAATTGTTAAATTAATAATTTTAAATGGGACCAAAATTGATTTGTGAGCAATTGCTAATTTATTGTTGATAATGACAATCATTAAATTGATATATGAATAATTATTATTTAATTGATTTTCATTATGATTATGATTAATCATAAATTATTTAAATAATTGTTCAAAGCATTGATATGAAATTAATTAATAGTGTGTATGCTAAAGGCATATGCATTATTTATATGTTATCATTGGATGATCATGTGTACTGAGTGTTATGTTCATTGGAATTTTCTTGTACCTAAATGCGTGCATGATAAATATACGGAAGAATATATGAATATTTTATTGTTATATATGAACATAAGTATATATAAAGAGCATGACATTAGGTAGAGATTAATTGTTATACAAAATCACATTAATTTGTTACATGTGGATGCAAAGAGCTGTTGCAACCAATGAGAGTAGAAATTGTTACAAAACACTTGATACAATAATTTTTGTTCCAACATGCCCGTACAAGCCTAGCGTTATGATGGGCGATCCTTAAGATGAAGCTGGGCATACAAAGAATGAAAGCGAGCATAATGTCATCTAGCTAATCCCAAGAAGAGATAAAATGCACTTGTAATAGTCGTTTAAATGATAAGATCACACACAAAATGAAAAATCCACCTCTATATTTTATACGTGCATGAGATATCAGGTTTGTTGTAACATAAGTCACATTGAGGTTGTCACACTAAAGAAAGAGGGTGAGATTGAAAGACCGAGTTCATTGAGGAGAGATCGAAGCCATACAAGTTTGGTTGTAGCATTAATAATGACGCGACATTTAGTCTCAGTAGAAGAATGACTAATAGTGTATTGCTTGTAGCACATACCATGATACTAAATTTTCACTAAGAAAAATTGCATAGCCACCAACAAACTTTATGCCATTAAAATTATCGATCCATTTAGCATTCAAAAATGCATATAATGTGAAATTTACAAAGTGAGTAACCTGAAGACTAAGTGAGACAATGTCCTTCAGGTAGCACAATATTTTTTTATGGTTTACCAATGAGAATTCGTGGGTCGATGCATGTATTGGCGTATTGTATTTATTGGAAAAGAAAAATATGATTTTGTTAGTGCAACATATTGAAGGGATCCCTCAAAAGATGGTGCAAGAGGAGGAACCACAAAAGAAGGAATAGATGATGAATAATTAGGGCTAGGATAAGTAATGGAAGGAGTAGATGCAGAAGTTAGTGGCGACGAAGAAGATGAGATAAGTGGAAGAGAAGCTGGAACCATCATAGATAAGTAGTTGGAGGTGATGTATGAGAGATCGAAGTGAGATGACAAAAAAGAAAATCATTTTTGTCAAAACGAATATGTCACTCTATATTCAAACATTTAGAAACAGCGACGCTACCAACTGTCATAATGAAGTATTCTATCCATTTTAGAGTTAAACTAAATTCAGAATTGAGTTGAGCTCAAAAAATGACAACCGAGTGATAACTAGTGATAATCTAGTGATAACTTGTTCAAACAATGATAATCTGATGGTAAATGATGATATAAATATTAAAATATATTGAAAATATGGTGTAAAAGTTAGAAAAGCACCATGTTTCCTCCCCCAAGCTTAGCCTCAACACTGTCCACAGTGTTGGAAAGTTAAGGCAAGGGAGAGGGTATGAAATATATGGAATTTGCATTTGGTCCCTTCCAATGGGTCTTGCATTTCAATCCTACTCTTCAGGTGTTCCATACTTCATGATTTGCAATAATTCCTGCAGAGAAACAAGAGATATTAGTGAAATCTGCAATGTTAGAATTTAGGGTGCACAATGCAACAATGCAATGAGATTCACTAAAGTGGCACTGAAATTCAGCTAAGATAGATTGGGACAACTGATATGCATGATGATTCAGATATTAACATGATGATTTCAGCATGAATGAAAAGATAATATCAGTTATCAATAGGATTTCAGTGAAAAGAATTAAAATTAAGGGTAGGGATACTCCCTTCTAGTCAATTTGTGGATGGATTTGATTCCTCCCTTCTTTATTCTTGCAAAACAGAAAGGTTAAGTATAAAAAGGCTTGGGTTACCTCTCAAGAAGTGCCCTACTTTATTGTCTTAGGCTAGACATTATTACAACTTCTTCATATCAAGGAGGTTTAAATAGTATGATATGATCAAGTAAAGATCTCAATCTGTGAACAGCTTCACTAATTAAGTATAGATATCTTTGTTTGTTAATGATTGGCCTTTGTTTTTCACTTGGATGTACCCCTCCTTCATTGTCCCAGAAGTCTACTAGCTTCTCATCTCTAGAATCCTCATGTATGATATATGAATCCCCTGGATTAGAAAGAGGTTTTAGCTCCAATTGGAAGGAAATGTCCTGAATTGAATTGGTGTGGGGTTCTGCAGTGAAAACCTCCAACACCCCATTTTAGAATTCCGAATTCCCTATTGATTGGAGTGCATTCATAACTGATTTATATGCTTTGGCTTCTGGATGGGAATGAGGACAAATAAGGCGGTGGATGATGCCAAGTTTGGCAAATTCGAAAGTTAAATGATAGACACTGTCACTTGGAAAACTTTAATAGCTGAGTTAATTCGTTGTTCAAAATAATCATTGGAAGAGAGAAAACAAGAGTCATACTTTTGTTTTAAAGGAAATAACCAAACATACTTAAAAACTCATCTAAGAAGAATGCAAAATAGCACCGTCACATGTTTTTACAAGAGGAGGACCCCAAACATACATCGAGTCATAGTATACAGGTAGCTTTTCCTAGTTAAAGTTTCACATATGCGAGCTGATGATGCAAGTGCAGATGGAAGGCGATGAGCAGCAATAAAATGATGACTAAGACAGACAAATGAATGACCACAAGGTTGGTGTTAACGATCAATGGGAGGACCACCACCAACAAACACAGATGGCGAAGTTGAAGACATCAAACTAAGAACAGTATAGAGACCATTCTTAGTGCACCACTGAAGATTGATTTGCAGGTTCTTGACAACAGATGAAGATGGATAAAATTCAATAGAACATTTGATATCAAAAGTAAGTCATTGGATAGATAATAAACACTTGGAGAGAAAAGGAGCATGTAGAACATTATATAAAGGAATAGATCCTAAGGATGAAGAGCTGTGACTATTTCCAAGTTGAACTTTTCTTCAAGACATTAATAAGACTAAACATGTGTGAGAGCTTGGAAATTAAGTGTCATGTGGTGTGTGGCGCCAAAATTTGAAAACTAAGGAAGAACACCAGGGGAAGAAGCCATCACCGAATAAATTGGAGGAGCCGCAATTGTCATGTGATGAAACTTGCACTTGTAAGGGTTGTGTCCAAAGACTCCACAGATGGAACAAAGATCACACCGTGGTTGTCTACACCATCCACGAGGTTTAGAAGTCCTATGAGATCCATCAATCGGAGGAGTTGTATTTGCCGGAGTAACACGAGTGAGGTGAGCAACAAGACTCCGTAACATGGGTTTGATATTGTTGTAGACGAATTTCATGGCTCAGCAATATATTATGAAGGTTGACATATTTAATAGGCTTTGTTCGTGTATATATATATATAGAGAGAGAGAGAGAGGGAGAGGGAAATAATGTCTTGAAAGTCACTGTCAAGATTATTAAAGATTATAGCATTGAAGCTAGGTGCAGATATAGAATGACCTGCTGTAGCAAGTTCATTAGTAATGAACTTGACTTGTTAGAAAATAGAAGAGTCTCATTTCTTCATGTTCTGTAACTATAAGATCCTAATATGCAATGGTGCACCTAGTACTTGATGAAGAGCTTTCCATGCTACAACAAATTTGAATGACCAACAATTAGATGATGAATGTCCTCAGAAAGAGAGGAAATTATCCAACTTAAAAGGAGTTGATCCTTTTGCATCCTTGTCGTATGTCCAGAATAAGACTGAGAGGGAAGTAGCACAGAGGACATGGATTAGAGCCATTAACAAATCCCATTAAATAAAGATTGTGTAGAATTAGAAGAAATTGAGTCTTCTAGAGGAGGTACGGTCAATTTTAAGAAAAGAAAATGATGAATTGGCTAAAAGATGGAAATATTGAAAGAGAGCTTGCAAAATTTTGAGCCAATGAGGATGCATTGAAAGAGGCATCACAAGTTTGATTACAGAAGGCCATAATTGGAGCTCTAATATAATATGAAAGAATATGTGAATCTTTTATTGTTTCATTATACATATGAACATAAGTATATATAGTAAAGTATGGCATTGGATAGAGATTAATTAATCTGTCATTAACAAATTAATGTATTACATATGGATGCAAAGAGCTATTGCAACCAATGAGAGTAGAAGTTATTGCAGAATATTAGATGCAATAGTTTCTATTCCAACAAAATATTAGATACAATAACTTTTGGATAACTTTTTTAAATGAATATGAATATTGATGGAGATCTAATAATGCATAAATGTAGCTCCATAACATATAGATAATTTCATATTAGATAATTTCTTTTCACTAAAATTATGTTTATGTATTTAAAATTTTCATTTATGTAAATTGTTATGATGATTGATCAAAGTGAAAAATTATAAAATTAAATAATGCCTCTAGAATGACTTTTTTGAGAAAGTGAGTATTATAATTATTATATTATCGCATTTCTAAAAATTTTTATTTCAAAATTTATTTAAGTATACATAAAATCTAAAGAATAAAAAAAAACTCAATCCGATGATGATAGTAAAAGTCAACTTTGTCTCTCTCTCTAAAATGTCATTTCAAGAGTCATAAAAAAATCTTAGAGAAATTTAAAAAATCCAACAATTAATTAATTAGTTCGAACCAAACAAATTTAAGTTCACTTCCGCTCACAATGTTTATAAATTAAAATAAAAAATTGTGATCAAAGAATAAGAAAATAAGTCATTACCTTCCTAAAATTAAAACCCTATTCTAATTCAGATCGGGTCACTCGAACTTTTATTATGAGCTTGAAAATATATCTATATATATTTTTATGAGTAAAGTTATACTTTTTAAATAAGGATTTGAATAATAATGATTACAATAAATAGAACTAATAGTGAAATTACAATTAAAATTTAATAATAAAATAAGTGATTTAGCATTAACTAATTAGCTAATTGCGACAATTACAACTATTGTTGTTAAATTGCATCCGGGGCCCACTTTGAAATATCATCAAATGGTTTGCACAAGATCAACAAACTTCATAAATTATAAGTAAAGACAAAAATATATTACAATAAATCGACGTTTAAAAGACAAATCAAGAGCAAAATACAAGTCGGAGTTGACGAACAAAAATTGAATTGCAATTTTAAAGCATGGTGCATTAAAATTCAAATAAACCAGACATCCTTTGAAAAAAAAAATCACAATTTCAGAATTACAAGAATGTAGGATCTAAAATATAGATGTTGATAACCTTTCTAAGAATTACTAAAAGGCAAAAACTCTTAAATTAATCTACATATATTAAAAATCTTAATGATTAGGATGAAAATAAGGAATTTCAAATAATTCAATAGGATTAAATATTATTAGATCCCGGAAAAAAATAATAATTTGCACGTTTCCCCCCTTTTTATCTTTTCGATACTTACAAGTTAAAACAAAACAAGTCATTTTATTTCCACAAAACAACATGCATTTTATTGATCCCTAAATTGTGCCATGATCTCATACATTTTCTTAATCTCTATTATTATAACCTTTATCCAAATACATAAATTTATTATTCTTTTAGAATTGACTTTCATACTTAAGATATTTCATTAGTTAATACTAATAATTACATTTTTTTATTAGATCCGCCAAATGATCCATTGGACAGACAAAAAAAAGTGATACTAAATTAACCTTCATTAGATTTAAAAGTTGGAAAAGTTATACGAATGCTTAGAAAAAAACGTTAAAGATGTAATCACCACCAATTATTTTAGTTCAATAGTTTCCTTTAAAATATTCGAAAATAGAATCATAATATGAGTGAAGTTTAAATTTCGATGAATAAAGTTCTATTCTATCAATATTTAGTTTTATCATGTGGCACCTACATCAAACTTCTTAAAACTATTTGAAAAATTATGTTTAATATTACAAATCAAAATTGTGGACGACGTATATATTTTTTAAAAGGAATATATAATTTATTAAGTAATTAAGATTTTTCTTAAAAAGATGATGGTCAATTGGTCAGAAAGGTCTACATGTAATATCAAAATGTGTCTGGGTTTTATGTAAAGGTTGCCATTTCAGGTACTAAATTGCAAAGATAGTTTTTCTCTCTTTCTTTATTGTCTTCTTTCTCGTCCCCTTTCTCGTCCCCTGAAGCTTCCACTCCTGCCTTTCGGGCATGCTGGAGGTGAAGGTTGATCGCGTAGTACTTTCCGTGCTTCCCTTGCTTCCAATCTTAGTCGTCAAAGTGTGTAAAAAGGTTTGACCTTTGAGCCATTCCTTTTGATTCAAATTTCAGTTTTTTTTTTAAATTTCTACTTTTTCCTATTTGATTTTTTTTTCAGTTTTGAGATTTCCCTCAGAGCTATTAGAATGGATAAGGAACTGGGAGATTGGTTTCCAAAGGCAGTGAAACTTTTCCGACGAGAGCTTAAAATCTTTTCTAGCTTCCTTTTCCTTTTTGTTTTTTTAGTTCTTGTAATGGCCGGGATTTCAGTTCACAATAGGTTTGCACGAGGATTCGTCGATGTTCCGGGGTTATGATTTGATGCCTGTGTGGCTTTTTTGGGACAAATATGAATACTTTACTAGGTCATGTACTTTCTAACGCACAATTTTAATATTCTTCTTGTTCTTTCGTAGATGTTAATTCTTTTTTTTTTTTAAGAATCTGAAAAATTCAATTTTGAAGTAACCAAAGAGTGCATATTTGAAGAACTTGAAGGATAAGTGGTGGCAGTGCAAATTGATGAGCTTGTTTCACCAATCTTTTTTGATATTTAATTAACTCTTGATATTACTTTTTTTACAAATGTTCTTTAATGTTTTTTTGTGGTTTCCAATTTACAATAAAGAACAAGTTAAATGGCTTGTTGGAGTTATTCTCACCTTTTCTTTTCCTTTTTTTTTTCTTTTGAGAAAAGTTTTTGGTTATTGTCACTTAAATGGATATAACTTTTGCAGTTCATCATTTTCTTTTGCACATTTAACAGTCTTATCATCTTGCTGTGCCTTACCATCTCATTGCAGGCGGGAAGGATTTGAGATAAGTTTTATGTGAATGACACCTTGCTATGGTCATTGTATGCTTTCTCTAGGAATTATTTCATGTTCTGTTGGCACAGTTGCTAGGAATTTCTATTACAAGTGGAATGCAATCAAGGTAGTAAAAAACGCGAGTCAACTCGTAGGAGTTCACCCGGCGAAACGTGTTCGTTTCCACGTGAGAACGCCACTGCCTTTTTTTTCTCCCAAATCTCAAAGCCCTAAAATCCTTTTTCGTCCGCTACTCTCTCTCGCCACCACGACACAGCTGCTGGCGTTCGCTTCCGCAGCCCCCCTTTCTTGCACTGTTCGCCGCCTACATCCCCGCCCCCGTGCTGCTGCTGCTCGTCTTTGTTCGCCCCTGCTCGTGCTGTTGTTTCTCGGCGTTGTTCGCCCCTGCTTGTGCTGCTGCTTCTCGGCGTTGTTCGCCCCTGACCGTTGACTCATTCTCTCTCTCTCTCTCTGTATGTGGCTGCTCACTGTGCCATCTTTCTCCTTTCTATGTGCAACCTCACTGTTCACCGCCTAAGGACGCCCTGCTTGCGTTATTCATCCCTGCAGCCACCGCTGACCTCCTGCAGCCGTCCACCCTCTCTTTCTACTGCTGCCGGTACGCCTTCCCTCCCTCTTTCTCTAACAGAGGCACTCCCTCGGTTCCTCCCTCTTTCCTTGTGTCTTTGCGAACAGCAAAGCCTCCCTCGGATCCTTCCTCTTTCTCTATGTGTTTGCAAACAGAGGACCGAGATGTGTGTTTGTGATTAGATGAACCATGGGGGTTGGACCTCAGAATGTTATATTTAATCTAGTTGCGTTATAGCCTGTAGACATATGATCATTTGACAATTTGTTATTTTGTATGAACTTAGTTGATGAATTGATGATTTTAAGTTGAAAATTTTGCTTCATTTTAAAAAAATACAACAACAACAACAACAACAAAGCCTTATCCCACTAGGTGGGGTCGGCTACATGGATCATACGACGCCATTCCGCTCTATTAGTAACAATATATTCGTTGATCCATGTTTGTGAGATTCGACAGGGTTTTACGCTGGCTGTCGGGGCCTAACACAACCCTCCTCCTTCATTTTAAAAAAATAATATATATTATTTCGATCTATGCAAGTTAATATGTAAAATATTTTTCTGGTACAATCGGCCGTATACGATTTCGTGTTTTCCCGACTGCTCTGTGTTGTGTCCGTTTTAAGTGTTTGACAACATTGAATGCAATCTTCCTTGCCCGAAAAAGCATCACCAAATTTTGGTTTTTCTTCGAGGTTTCTGTTTTATGCGAGGATATTCTAAATTCTTTCTTGTCAAATTTTCAAAAAAATCAGCGGAGAGAAAGCAGATCTTAGTTAAATCCATCATGGCGTGTACAAGCTGGCAGATTATACATTTACAGCTGCGTCTGAAGAAGTTCTGTGAATAATAGTCAGTTGAGTGTGGCCAGCGGAATATCTTGTTTTGCTTACTTCAGTTCTCTGAAGATGATGGATTGCTACTACTGAATTCCCAAAAGTTTCTTTCATCTGTGACGTGTACGAGGATAAGTCACTTTTGCTTTTTTTTTAATTTGACCCATGCATGTAACTTGATCAATCAAGCTTACCACGACACCATATTTTTTTCCCTCTGATCCATGGAATAGCGTGTTTACCATCCTGGCACGCAGTTTATTTCCTGGCCATGGAAGCTGCAAAATCTGGAATGGTTAACCTGTTTTTTCCATCCATTGGGCCTGCACTGATTATATCGATGGGTTATATCGATCTTGGAAAATGGTTAGCAACAGTGGAGGCTGGGGCTCAGTTTGGATATGATCTTGTGTTATTGGCCCTATTTTTCAATTTAACTGCCATTCTATGCCAGTATCTTGCAACTTGCATTGGGACGGTCACTAGGAAGGATTTAGCACAGGTATTTTTTTGGTCCAGGTTTGCAGCTAAGTTTAACATTCTTTTGCTCAAATTCTTCTTCCCATATTTCTTCATTTTTTATGATAATGTGCAAAATCAAAATGGATACAAAGACCTCTATTGGCAATAGATTTCCAAAATGAAGATCTAAATCTTAGAAAGGAATAGAATCCTCTCAAAAAAAAAAAAAGAAGAAGAAATGAATAGAATATTTAAGTGCAAGCAACTTATACCAACTACGCATAAGTTTACAAAAAAGGAAGAAGAAAATTTTGGGATATATTTGATTTGCAATTCTCTCATTGCCCCTTTTGCTTTCTTGATCCAATTATGTCCTTTGCTTTTAGTTCCTATTATGTCTGTTGTCTAAAATTCTAGGTGACACTTCACCTCATCTCATGAGAGTATTAGTTCTTTTCTAATGATCCGTGGATGCCACTTTTGTTTATTTACTCTGCAAGCACATATCAGTAATTTATTGCTTCAAAATTTTGTTTTGCTCATTTTTTGCATAAAGGCTTGATAGTAGTTCTAAAACGTTGTTAATTTTTTCATGAGCTTATTGATTTTTCTTCATGTGTATTTTACATATGATTTCTTGTTTAATACTAAAAAATGCTGAAATGTTGCACACCCTTAATGTTACTTGCAATACAGTTATGCGCCGAGGAATACTCCAGGCCAACATGCATGATACTGGGTATTCAAGCAGAAGTATCTATGATGGCTTCAGATCTCACTATGGTATATTTCTAATTTGAACAAGTTATGCACTTATTCCTTTCCTTTTTTAATCTTATGTTTTTCTATGTTTTTCCTCTTGTAGTCAAAACAAATCTCCGACCTGAACAATTTATTGCTTTGTTCTTTTTCTGCTGACATTATGGAATGCCTGACATTCTCTTAACAATACAGATCATTGGGATAGCACATGGTTTAAACTCACTCCTGGGGATTGACTTATCTCTCTCTGTCTGTTTTGCCATAGTGGGTGCTATTCTGCTTCCATTTTTCACCACCCTTGTGGTAAGTTTTGATCATGCGCATTCTAGAAGTACTTCAACACATGCTACCTAAGGTATAACTTTAGTTACCGATGATGGTATATCATTGAATGCAGAAGAATCAGGCGACTGAAGCATTCCATGTAACCATAGCCGGATTTGCCATGGTGTTTTATGTAGTTGGTGTTTTAACTAGTCAGCCAGAAATGCCTCTCACAATGAATATATTTTCCCCTAAGCTGAGTGGTGACAATGCTTATTTGCTTATGGCTCTTCTTGGGTCGAATATAATGGCACATAACTTTTATGCGCACTCGTCCATTGTCCATGTAAGTTGAATTTCTCTTTCTTGGTTTCCTTAGTTCATAGTTTTTTTTCTTATTTTCCTGTGGAACTTATCAAACTTGTATAGTTATTTATTTCTTCTGATAACAGTAAAATATCCATACTTGTACATATTGTACAATGCAGTATTCATTAATAAATGGATGTCGGACTCTGAGTGATGTCCTTCTCTTCAACAACAACAACAACAAAGCCTTATCCCACTAGGTGGGGTCGGCTACATGGATCATACGACGTCATTCCGCTATTCATTGATCCATGTTCATGAGATTCGACAGGGTTTTACGCTGGCTGTCGGGGCCTAACACAACCCTCTTCCTTTATCCGGGCTTGGGACCGGCTATAAACCTCATACGACGTCCTTCTCTTCCTCAAAAAATAATACAACAACAACAACAAAGCCTTATCCCACTAGGTGGGGTCGGCTACCTCAAAAAATAATAAAACAATAGAATATCCAACTAGGGTATTTTCATCCAGTCTTCTTTGGATGTTGATACATGTTTGAGAACAATTATTGTAAGTTGTAGCGATTGTTGTGGCCATTGTAGTTAACTAGATTATCTACTTTCTACCTCAAGGGAGCATGGCTTATCATCCTAAGCTACATTAGCTAATTTACAAATGTTATATCAGTTAGATTTTATTTCAGTGCTTTTATAATCGAGTTTACAATCTTCTCACCCAAAAAGTATTGAGGTCACAAAACATTCGTCATGTGCTTCCATGTTGTATAACTATATGTGATACATTAACTGAATATGTCTATTGCATTGTATCATGTAACTGAACACTGTTATAGGTCTTTTAGAGAAAGAAGGATCATACTTCATCATATATCCTCTCTTTTTTCTGAAGGGAGAATGGATGATTACCCCAGGTCCCCAACTTAACAATCGTCCATTTTGTTTTCTTTTTGTTTTTTGAGATAAGCATAAATGATTTTATATCCTTACTTTGTTGGACCCTGAACTTTAATTCAGCCTTGTGACTTTCTATAGATCCACAACACCTACACAGGTTGCTATCCATGTCTGCCAAAATACTCTGATTGCAATGCTTGAGCCACTTACTTTCTATTATATTGTCAGACATTTGAAAATACTTGAAGTAACTGAATGCAAAAAAATCTTCTAACAAATGGTTGCTGCAGAAAACAGGGTAACTGTTTTCCTGCTGGTAGAATGAAAGGTATACAAGTTGAAATATGTTGTGGAATAAATGTCTCAACACATCTTGAATATTTCTTGTCTTAATTTTAAACATTGAATATGTTGTGAAACTTTGCTCTAGGTACTTATTGACTGACATTATCTGTTGTAGAAGAATAAAGGAAAGGTTGTCTTATGCTAATAGAACAATTGTTAATCCTGGCATTTTTTGGTCTGCAAAAGGAAAAAAAAAACTCTTCTGAGGACCATTTGTTTGTAGACATCTGATTATGATTTTTCTGTATGCAGCAGCAGAAGCAAACTCTGAATGTACATATTGGTGCCTTATTCCATGACCATTTTTTTGCTATCTTGTTCATCTTTACTGGCATTTCATTGATGAACTATGTTCTGATGAACTCCGCAGCAGTTGTTTTCAGTGGTACAGATGTTGCACTCAATTTTCAAGATCTTTCTCTACTAATGGATCAGGTAATTAACATTTGATGGTCTTAATGTTTGCCTTTAAGGAGCATTGGCTAACTGAAATGTCTTAGCAGTTGCAATGCAAATTTTAAAATCATGTGATTGAGTTCACTTAGTTCATGTTTGATGTATCAGGTTCTTTATATAAGTGGTGTGAGCATTTAAATCCTTTTGTCACTGTTGTCAATAAATCTTGCCTATATTTTACATTCATGCCATTGTATTTGGCTGTATGTGTTCTTATCAAATACATATGTGTCTTATTCTTCTATATATCCACTTTAAGTGCATTCAGCTTGAAACAAGACTTCTAAGTATTTCTTGTTGATGATGCACAGTCGCCAACTTTTGGGCTTTTCTTAGTAGTTGAAGAACAGACCCTAAACCTGACTGCTTGTTATCTCAGCTAATTTGATAAAATCTAAAATGGCTGTAAAATCTCAGTGTTACTCAGAAATGAGGGAGATGGAAGAAGATAAACCAATAATCAGATTCTGGTATTTCACGACTTTCATAAGGATAACTAAATAAATGGTAGCTTGAGCAAGATCATATGATTAGAAGTTCAAACTCATTGAGAAAAAAAGACAATGGCATGTTCATTATTGTCTTCGGGCTCTGGGAAAAACTATTTTCTTTGCTGTAAAATGCAACAATGACTACATAGTTTTAGTAGCCATCCTTTTACATTACTGAGGTAGTAGAATGTAGGAGAGAAAACTATTTTGCACACGGGAAAGGTCAAAAGAAGTAACTCTAGAGTGATTGGGGGCATAGATTTTGTGGAGCCCATTTTCTGAGAGGTGGATTTACTCTTCCAAACTTGGCAGCCAGCCTTCCTTCTCTCAAAGAAAGAAGTAACTCTAGAACTTAAATGCCGATTCAATTGTAGAGTACATTTGCTTTGTTGATTCCTCCACAAAATATGCATATGGTATCTAACATCTCTAAAAAAAGTACTTATTCACCTTGAGAAAAATGAGGGTAGAGAAAATCATGACTATCAGCTAAATTGTTAAATAAAGGGAGTCGATTATGATCATCAGGCTCGAGTGGCTATAATCACGATCAACCTCACTATTTAACTAACATGACAGATTAATACATGGAGTTCGAATTAATGGAACGATATAAAATAACATTCTACATTGGTTGTAGAAAGAAGTGTTGAACACTTTATATGTATACATATTATATATACAACAACAACAACAACAAAGCCTTATCCCACTAGGTGGGGTCGGCTACATGGATCATACGACGTCATTTCGTTCTATTAGTAACCAAACCTTTCGGTATATTATTCACCAATAGATCTTGCTCTATTAGTTCGCCAAGTGTCCGCCTTGGCCTCCCTCTCCCTCTTTTAATCGGACTCCAAATTATTTGATCTACTCTTCTTACTGGCGCATCTAATGGTCTTCTCTGAACATGACCAAACCATCTCAAACGATTCTCTACCATTTTCTCACTAATAGGAGCCACTCCGACTCGTTCACGTATATGGTCATTCCTAATCTTATCTAATCTTGTATGACCACACATCCATCTCAACATCCTCATTTCGGCTACCCCCACTTTACGTTCATGTTGTCCCTTCATAGCCCAACATTCACTACCATATAACACTGCTGGCCTTATAGCAGTACGATAGAATTTTCCTTTAACTTTATTGGGTACTTTTCTATCACAAAGAACTCCAGTGGCTTTCTTCCACTTACACCAACCAGCTTGAATTCTATGATTAACATCGTCATCAATCTCACCATCTTGTCTTACAATCGATCCTAAATATTTAAACTTTGTCACTTGAGGAATTATATCCTCCCCTAGCCTAACTTTCAAATCGTCTCTAAGTTGTTTATTTGTGAAATTGCTATGCATATATTCTGTTTTATTCCTACTTAAACGAAAATCCTTTGACTCCAACGTATTTCTCCATATTTCCAATTTTATATTATACATATATATATATATATATATATATATATATATTGATGAAGAAAAATATGACTACTCACTTTTTCCTCATTAACCTTTTGCAGGTTCTTTAATTAATACCCCTTTTCCATTTATCTCAAGAACTTTTATCCGTTCGCTTTGTAAATTTGTGTTGGAAATTTTTTATGTTCTTGTGGAACTAAAAGCAACTCCGCCTATGTTTTATAGCCGGTCCCAAGCCCGGATAAAGGAGGAGGGTTGTGTTAGGCCCCGACAGCCAGCGTAAAACCTTGTCGAATCTCATGAACATGGATCGACGCTTAACGAAGCGTCGTATGATTCATGTAGCCGACCCCACCTAGTGGGATAAGGCTTTGTTGTTGTTGTTGTTGTGGAACTAGAAGCAAAAACTTGTTCATACTGCTTGTCAACCTAAAAGAACTTTCTTTTGATGTCGCAGATCTTTAGGAATCGTATTGCACCTCTAGGATTTCTTCTGGTCCTTCTGTTCTCTAGTCAGATTACAGCTTTAACATGGAGCATTGGTGGAAAACTGATCGTGCAACATTTGTTTGGTGCAAATCTCTCTTTTCATGTTCATTATCTCTCAGTTAAGTCATTCTCTGTTATTTCAGCTTTTTATTGTGCAAAAAGTTTTGATACTGAAGGGATATATGAGTTGCTCATCTTGTGCCAAGTGGTACAAGCAATGTTCCTTCCATCTTCTGTAATTCCATTGTTTAGAGTGGCATCATCAAGATTAATTATGGGAACCTTCAGAATGACATGGTATCTTGAAATCCTATCTTTGCTGGCATTCTTAGGGATGCTGGGTTCAAACATAATCTTTGTCACCGAGATGTTATTTGGAAATAGCAGCTGGATACATAGGGTTGGAGGAACAACTGAGAATGCTAGAATTGCCTTATATGTTTCTCTTCTTGTTGTTGCTTGTGCATCAATTTTTTTCACACTGTATTTAGCAGTAACACCCTTGAAATCTGTGAGTGCAAGACCAGAGACTGAGTTGTGGATCTTGTCCTCACAAAAGGATTGGCATGGAGCATCCGAGCAGGCAGAAGATGATGAACTAAATAAAGTATCCACTGATGAACATAATATGTCTTTGATGGAATCTTCTTGTGACAGCCCACTGGAGATCCATCAGGATAAATCAATCTTAGAATTCAAAGTTGACCAACCTGAACTAGCAGTTGATTCAGATCAGGATCTCTATCAATTTAACGATTGCCTCGATGTTGTTAAACCACTCATGGACTATCCTGAAGAACCAAAATCTATCATAAAGGAGGAGTTGCAAGTTGATGAGGTGTCTGCCGCTAGTTTGTCAGATCCGGATGTTGTTGAAAAGAATGATGCCACGGATGTAATAGATAAAGGTTCAGCAGAAGAGGCTAATGTTTGCACAATAAAAGATGGTCATGAAATTGTGGAGCCTCAGGAATCTCTCAAGGAAGTTGTACCAAGTGTCATATCTGAGGATTCTGGATTTGCCAATATTGCTAATGAAAAACGTTTGGACAGTGGTAATGATAGCGGAAGTTTATCGAAGTTCTCTGGATTAGGCCGTGCAGCCCGACGACAATTTGCAGCCATCTTGGATGAATTCTGGGGGAATCTTTTTGATTTCCATGGGAAACTGACGCAAGAAGCCAATAGTAAAAGATTTGGTGTTCTCTTGGGGACAGATCTAAAAGTATCTGGTTCTTCTGTGAAAGTGGGTGCAGAAATGCAATCGTCCAAACATTTACTTAAGGATTCAGCTAAGGAAACAATAGCAATACCTACCGAATATGACGCCCTAAGGAAAAAGAATCTGCACAGTGGAGACGTGGCTTATGATGCACAATTGGGTTCAATATTTTGGCCTCAAGGCACTCCTCGGTCAAATAGTAATCTGTGTGACTCCTCCAGCAGCCTTTTTGCATCTAGAGATGAACTGCATTCGAACGTACACCAGCAACAGTATTTGGATTATAGTGATTATCAACCAGCTACTATTCATGGATACCAGATAGCATCTTATCTCAAAACAATAGGTTCAGGTAGAGCTCATTTGCCAAATCTGTCACAAGATCTTTGGATGTCTCCTAATCCTAGTTCAACATCTACTCAGAATTTCGGTGATTCAATTCTTTCCAAAAGGGGGAGAGAAAATGGTTTTAATGTACTTGAACAATCTGGTTTACAAAGCCCAATAGTATCACAACTTAACAAGGTGCAAGTAGGAGGAACTTATTATGATGCCTCCTCTTTTGAACCTGGTGAAAACGTTGGTTTTTCTTCCTGCACAAAGAAATACCATAGTTCTCCAGATATTTCTGCAATCATTGCTGCTACCAGGAACTCCCTTCTTAATGAGACGAAATGGGGAAGTCCAATTGTCTCTAGACCGCCTCTGGTTAGCATGGCATCCGAACAATCACAGTATATTAGTAATATCCCCAAAACTGGAGTCTCGCTGGCATTCAACGAACTTTCTCAACGGAAAGCTCATAGGGATGCATTTTCACTTCATCCAAACTTAAGCTCAGACACAAGATCGCTATGGTCTAAACAGCCGTTTGAACAATTATTTGGTGTATCAAGCAGAGATCGGACTATGGGACCTCCAACAGTTAGCGACAGATCCAGGAATGCTCCACCAGATGTTTTCTCTTACTCACAATCAGAGGCCAGGCTACTTCAAGCCCTTCGATTTTGCGTTTTGAGGCTCCTGAAATTGGAGGGATCAGAATGGCTCTTTAGACAGAATGGTGGATACGATGAGGAGTTAATTGATCGAGTCGCTGCTACTGAAAAGCTTCTATCTCAAGGAGATGATAATGAGATGAATCGTTTGTACTCCCATGTTCAATATCAATCTTCTGACCAAAAGCTTGAACTAATTAGCAAAAAAGAAGATGCAGACCTTCCTTGCAATTTATCCTTGCCTAACTGTGGAGATAGTTGTATCTGGAGATCGTCATTAGTTGCAAGTTTTGGAGTCTGGTGTGTTCGTCGGATTTTGGAGCTGTCTCTTGTGGAGAGTCGACCAGAACTGTGGGGAAAATACACATATGTCCTTAATCGCCTCCAGGTAACTTCTCAAACTGGTTTTAATGAAATTTACAAGATAAAAATTTTTTAGTTATAAATACAAGGAAAAAGAAGGTATATTCAATTTTGGAACCATAGTTGATTTATTGTGTTAGCTAATTGTCCAGGCATCATTTATTTTCTTAAACCTATGTTAGCCGGTTCAAAAGTTAACTGATTAGCTGGGAATGAAAGAAGGTAGAATAATCCATTTGATAGCCTAAAAAACCCAATCAGAGCTTTAAATTGTTACAAACATGCACGGTGCTGGTTTTTGGTAAGAAAAAAATGAGTACAGTGCTGCATCATGCCAGTGGCTCAAGGATGTGTGTGGGCATGTATCAGGGACACATTGATATGTGCAAATTGGTCATAGTGACATGACTGGAATTCATGGATACACACAAAACTGTGATCACATATTATTTCAGTGATCCCGACTTGGTGCCATGTCATTTTGTGTAGGTTGGTACTGTTGTGTATCAATTTATATGCACTTTCCTGTGGGCACAATTTTCATGGCAATATATCCTGCATTTTGCCAATTTTTCTTTCCTTCTCATGAAATAATCCGGTAAATTACACGAATGGTCCCTCAATTTTGAGTTGACATTCAACTAGTCCCCCAACTTCAATTTGTAACCAGAACGTCCCTCATCTTCTATTTTCTTACACGATTAGTCCTCTTGACCGGTGATAGTAGGTTTCCCGGTTGCTTTGCATACGTGGCCGACACATGTGCCATTTCTCTCTCATCCACGTCATTTAAGTCATCCACGTCATTTAACGCTCCAAACCAGGTAAATTACACGGATCGTCCCCCAACTTTGAGTCGATTTCTAAACAATACCCCAATTTTGATATTATTGCATGATTCATCCACTTGACCGATAAGAAACAATCTCCCGATTATCTTGCGACGTGGCATAATAAAATATAATAAAATTTTTTAACTAGCTGACATCACTCAACAAAAAATCAAAATTTAAGGACGCGGACGAGCTGACAGGGGGGTGTCGGCCCCCCTCTTCAAGCTCGCCCTTTGGCGAGTTGGCATATGGGGTGCCGATCCTCCTCTCCAAGCTTGCCCATTGGCGAGCTTCGCACAAGGGGCGCCAACGCTCCCGCACGAGCTCGTCGACGACCCTAAACGACTCAAAGTTGAGAGACTATAAAAAATAAAATTGATAGGACCGCCGACGAACTCGCGAGAGGGCGTTAGCGCCCCTTGTGCGAAGCTCACCAGTGTGCGAGCTTGGAGAGGGGGGCCGGCGCCCCTATGCCAGCTCGCCAAAGGGCGAGCTTGGAGAGGGGAGCCGACACCCCCCCTCTGCCAGCTCATCCACGTCCTTAAATTTTTATAATATTTTTTATTGTGTGATGTCAGCTAGTTAAAATTTTTTATTATATTTTATTATGTCAAGTCGTAAGATAATCGAGAGCCTGGATAAAGGAGGAGGGTTGTGTTAGGCCTCGACAGCTAGCGTAAAACTCTGTCGAATCTCATGACATGGATCAACGAGGCGTCGTATGATCCATGTAGCCGACCCCACCTAGTGGGATAAGGCTTTGTTGTTGTTGTTGTTGTATGTCACGTCGTAAGATAATCGGGAGACTGTTTCTTACCGGTCAAGTGGATGAATCGTGCAATAATATCAAAGTTGGGGGACTGTTTAGAAATCGACTCAAAGTTGAGGGACGATCCGTGTAATTTACCTGGTTTGGAGCGTTAAATGACGTTGATGACTTAAATGACGTGGGTGAGAGAGAAACGGCTCACGTCCACATATGCAAGGCAACCGGAAAATCCACTATCACCGGTCAAGAGGACTAATCGTGCAAGAAAATAAAAGATGAGGGACGTTCTGGTTACACATTGAAGTTGGAGACCAGTTGGAAATCGACTCAAAGTTGGGAGACCATTCGTGTAATTTACCCTGAAATAATCCTTAATGTATACTATTCATATGGACATGAATATTCCAAGTATTTATTGGCACAGTGGCATCGATTCAGCAACTGCATAGCTGTGATCACAATTATTCATTTCTTCTGGACTTGATATCAATCAAAATTTTCTTCCTTTTGTGTTTGGGATCTTTGTGCACGACCTCCTTTTAAAGTATTTATTCAACGTATTATTACTATTTAGAGAATATCTCACTTGATCGGGCGTTAGAGAGATGCTAATTCATTTTTACAGAATTTTTTATTGAGTTTTACATTTGGTTTGTTCTTGATTCATGACCTATTTTGTTTTGATGCAGGGAATTCTTGATCTTGCATTTCTGAAGCCCCGACATCCCATTAGCATCTGTTCATGTCTTGAAGTGCCTGATAAAGTCATGGGAAATTTTAATCAGCCATTACAAATTGCATCTTTATGTAAATTTCAAAACCCAATCAAGGGATCCTTTACAACTGCAACCATGATCCTTGAGATAATTAAAGATGTTGAAATTGCAATCTCGGGGCGCAAGGGTCGGACAGGCACTGCAGCAGGTGACATTGCTTTCCCTAAGGGCAAAGAGAACTTAGCATCAGTATTGAAGAGATACAAGCGCAGGCTTTCGAACAAATCGACCGGGTCCCACGTCGAAGATGCCACATCTCGGAAGATCCCGTCCAAGGCTGTTGTATCCTAGCTACTCTTGGGAATTATGTTTGTGGTTATCTGATTAGTGGACGTTTTTTGTTTGGAGAATGCTAAGTGTTCATGTTGTGTCTTGTGCTCTCCAAATTTGTAGTTCCCGTGTATGTTGTATAAAAGCTTGTAAGAACCCTGAGAAACCCATGTAATATATATAGAGAGAGTAAAAAAAATATTTCTCTGGGCATAAATGCCATTTTCTTCATGCCTGTATAAGTAAAGCCCTGCCAAAAATATTTGATGTCTGCGACCTAAGCTTGCCAATATATCCTGATTATATGGATAAAATGAAAGTGTCCTTTCTTAAAGAAGGGATATCATGTTTTTTGTTTATTATTTTTTTAGTCGTTGAATTAAATTTTATGGATGATGGTTAATTTATATCTGTTTAATTTTTTTAATCTGATTCATATACTTTTAATATTATAAATAAGAAAACAAGGGACGCGGTGTCTCTTTTTTAAACAGGAGGCACCATTATTAATAGTATGGCTAATGCATTCCACTTAAAAATGAACGATGCCATTTTTGAACCTGTCACAAACTTAATGAATCATTATTCTAGTTAAGAAAAATAAAGGTTTTAGCCTCTGCTTGAAGATAAATGCAAATTGTTCTCGTTTCTTCATTGGATTTCATTTTGGAAGAACCGTATGGTTACAATCCAGATGACGATCAAGTCATCTGATTAAATATCGTATCAATATAAATAATGACTTGTATAATATAATGATAAATATTTTTGCATATCCATGAGCAAGAGGGTTTTTTTCTTCCTTTCCTCAATCTGACACATCTGAAAAATTAGTTTGAACAGTTTTATAGGTGCAACTATCAATTAAACCCCAAATAAAGCTGCTGCTAATTTAATGGATGTATTTTCACAGTTTCCTTCCACATTCTCTCCCCTAGGTAAAATGTTGTTGTCTAGAGTAGAAAACATTAAGTTTTCTATCACACCAAGTTTATATCATCCAACCAACCAAGGGACATGGATCGGCCACCCAATTGTCGAACAGCAACACGCTACGACCACTAAAAATTAAGACAATCAGATTAAGAGAGAGAGAGAGAGAGAGAGAGAGAGAGAGAGAGAGAGAGAGAGAGAGAGAGAGAGAGAGAGAGAGAGAGAGAGAGAGAGAGAGAGAGAGAGAGAGAGGAGAAGGTTTAAGAATTAAGACCATGCATGGGAATGGGGTAACAATTTGAATAGATCGCACGTACCCTTTGTTCTCTCATTTTTATTATTAAATGAAATGAAAGAAACAAATGAAACCCCACCGACGCCATAATCCGCGTATTATATATTATATTATGTTATATATAAAAAAAGAATGAATTGGCTTGTGACCTAATGAAATCACCACCCCTCTTCGATGTTCGAATCCAACACCTTAATTTCTTGACCTTTAATTGCACTTTGCACGCACCTCCGTCCTCGTCCGTCCCACGAAAGACGACCATTAATCGCCGTCGATTTCCTGGCAGGCGATGCGTCTCCTTCCTTGTTCCGTCTCTTCCATTCTTTAGTTTTCTTAATTTAAGTAAATCGTGATGGAGGAGGAAAATTAATTATGAAAGAAAATTCTAGAATTTTATTATAAGGTCTTCTCGCTTAGGGTTTAACCCATTAGTTAGCTAGTTAAATAATTAGACCTTGGTGATTTTCTTAGTTATAAAACTATAATAACCACATACATAATTTTTATCTCGAGCGAGACCAAATCGACGCTCTAACAGTATGCATATGCATGCATCTTATCCCTTATCTTCCGCTAATTACTTACCCCCGTGCTTTTAAATCTGCGTAAACTAATTATTTGTTAAATATCGTGCGAACATAGCTGCCACATCTTTAAGTATATAATTGTGATGTTGTTATTAGAATTATTATTATTTATTTATGTAATAAGTTGCACCATCCATAATTATTGAAAATAATGCCACTTGCGCGGTTCCAGCGAAATTTTTTGCATCCGTTGGTGAGATGCTTTTTACATCTTTAATACGCACTAACCGAATGAACTACGGATTTGCTGCGTTTTATTTGTTCACGTGTTGGTAGTTACTAGATACGGAGGATCTACCTCACCGACTCGTGTGCGAGCTTGGCTTCTACAAAATCTTCCGACCGCCACGTGTCGGTGCCCCCACCCCAACCCCACTCTAATAATTACACGAGAACTAATCTCCGAGAGAGGGAAACAAAGTATCCGCCGGAGTCCCCTCCCGCGCCACCTGACGGCGACATGGAATCCACGACACGTGGAGGCGCCGCCGTCGTAACCCGTCTCCTCTTCCTCTTCCTCCTCCTCAGCTCCGCCGTCGCATTGCCGGATCCCGCAGTGTCTCAATCCGCATTGCCCGGCGGCGGCGGCGGATCGGGGCATATCAACTCGAACTCCGTCCTTGTGGCGCTTCTGGACTCGCACTACACGGAGCTCGCCGAGATGGTCGAGAAGGCGATCCTCCTGCACGCCCTGGAGGACGCCGTCGGCGCCCACGAGGTCACCATCTTTGCCCCCCGCAACGACGCCTTCGACCGTAATCTCGACCCCGAGTTCAAGCGCTTCCTCTTGGAGCCCGGCAACCTCAAGTCGCTGCAGGCCTTGATCCTCCACCACGTAGTCCCCGCCCGCATCGCCTCCGCTGCGTGGCCGCGTTCCGGCCGCCGCCACCCCACACTCGCCGGCGACCACCTCGACCTCTCCTGCTCCGAAGCGGAGAACGCCACCACCTCTTCCTCCTCCTCCGCAAAGCGCGTCGGTCCTGCGGTCATCATCCACCCGGACGCTGTCGTTCGCCCCGACGGCGTCATCCACGGAATCGAGCGTCTCCTCGTCCCACGTTCCGTCCAGGAAGACTTCAACCGCCGACGCAGCCTCGCGGCCATCTCGGCCGTGCTTCCCACCGGCGCTCCGGAGGTGGACCCTCAGACCCACCGCCTCAAGAAGCCCGCGCCGCCCGCCCCGGCCGGGTCTCCCCCGGCGTTGCCCATCTTCGACGCCATGGCGCCCGGACCCTCACTGGCCCCCGCCCCCGCCCCTGGCCCGGGCCACGGTAAGCACTGGTTCGACGGCCACAGCCAGGTCAAGGACTTCATCCAAACGCTGCTCCTCTACGGCGGGTACAACGAAATGGCCGATATCTTGGTGAACTTGACGTCTCTGGCGACGGAAATGGGCCGGCTGGTCTCTGAGGGGTACGTGCTCACGGTGCTTGCGCCCAACGATGACGCCATGGCGAAGCTGACCACGGACCAACTGAGCGAGCCCGGTGCGCCGGAGGCCATCATGTACTACCACCTCATACCGGAGTACCAGACGGAGGAGAGCATGTACAACGCTGTCCGCCGATTCGGCAAGGTGCGGTATGACACCCTGCGGGTGCCACACAAGGTGGTGGCGCGCGAGGCGGACGGCTCAGTTAGGTTCGGCGCCGGCGAGGGCTCCGCGTACCTGTTCGACCCAGACATCTACACTGACGGGAGGATCTCCGTGCAGGGGATCGACGCCGTGCTGTTTCCGAAGACTGAGGGTGCGCCGCCGGTGGCGACGACATCGCCGGCAGAGAGGAAGGCCGAGCTCGCGCAGGTCAAGGCCAAGGCCAAGCAAAGAAGAGGTTTGTCATAGTTCAAACTATAATAGCAGTATCATCTTAAAAAGTGATCGATTTGATGCCTCTTAACTTTTTTACTTTTGTGGAATATTCCGGCGATAGATTGTTCATTTTTAATTTTGATGATATATCAAATTAACTAGAAGGGTTAGAGATTGATGGACAGTGTGTAATACTAAAAAAGGTCAATGAGGAAGCTGCACGTCCATTCTTAGTGCCCGTTTTAATTAATCAATAATTTACATCACCATTTAAATAAATTATTACTAATTAAATTAAATTTGATAATATTAGATTGTGTGTGGAAAGCATTGATAATATAAATAATGGTTAAAATAGCTAGAGAACAAATTATCATAATACTCCTAAAAATTATTTTAAATTTTCAACACATGACTAAACAAAGAAAAAGTAGAAAAGTTGATAAAAATAAAACAAGATAGGCAAAACTAAAAGTTTTTTGTAAAAAAAAATTAGTTGAATGATATTTATTTATTAATAAAATATTTAAAATTAATAATTTTAATTGAATGAATATTTCTATGAAATTATATAAAGGGTAATTTGAAAAGTCACTTTCTCCGTCTACTATTTGGATTACCAATTAAGTAATAATTAAAATTATTAGAACAATTAAAATTATCGATAATCAGTCAAACAAATAGGTTTTGAAAATTACAAATAAAATAATTGATAATATATTTAGATGACTTCATACTAAACTGCTAATAACTTCTGTACAGAAAAAAATGAAGTTAATTGTGTTAATAATTTCTTTTTGTTCGATAAGAATGTCATTCTAAATATAGATTGAAAAACCGGAGAGGACAATCTCTGAAAGATAGATCTTCCATGTGTTTTTATCTGAGATTTGAATATTTGATTACTATGTTAATTGTGATCGCCAAATTATCTTATTGATTCTTTAAATATTTTTAAAATTATATTAGGTTTTCTCATTGAAAAAATGAAGTCTTTTATTTTATTATTATATTTTTATTTTGTGTTGGATCGATATATCCGAAAGCTGAAAAAAAATTAAGTCGTTGAGCATACACTGCTCAACTTTTTTTTTTAGGGGACGGAGTTGACCCTTCCATTAATTTCGTGACAACATATCCATAACAACTCATTTTATGACCGAATCTCAGTTAAAAATTTATGGTGATGGTTCAAACTTTGCACAATAATTTCTCATCATTTGATCGTCTTACTTTTTTTTGCTTTTACCATCATTTTCTCTTATACTTTTCATATTTCTTTTCTAGTGCAATTCATCAAGTAATACATTAAAAATAGGTGTCTTTTAGGAAAGACCATTTACAGAGTGATATTCCATGCAAAAACTCATGTGTCAACCCTGAAAAATTACTAATTCTGATTGCTCAGCATTGATGATGATTCTTCTTTCTCAACCCCATTATCAGAATCGACCTCTGATTGGTTGCATGCAAATTAAGTTGCTTTAGGCTGAACAAATTACTCCTGAGAATTCATTTGTCGATCTATAATAAGCAATTAATGTCCATGGCTTGGTTGTGGCGAAAACTATATGCCATAATTACATGCATAAGATGATAAGACTAATTAATATGGATTGCTATGCATAAGACTAATTAATTAGTTTAAGTTTAGGATTTCTTGATGTTGTACATGCATGTTGATGTAGGGAAATTGATGGACGTTGGATGCAACTTGATGGAAGTTCTAGGACAGCGCCATCGATTCATCACCTGCCAGTAAAAGACTAAAGAGAACGACTCTCTCTCTCTCTCTCTCTCTCTATACATATTATATATATATATATATATATATATATATATATATATATATATATATATATATTAAGGGAAAGCTGCAAGAATAGAAAAATGGAATCAATCATCCCTTAATTAGTAGTTTTGTAATAGAATAGTAAAGAATTGAAAAGGGGCAAGTATTTGTAATGGTACTCGTGAACACAGGCGTATTTGTGTATATGTGGACGTACTAGTTTTGTTTGAATAAATGAAGGATGAAAGTGTGCAAAGATTTTTATATTTCCTTTATTTTTGGATTTGTGTTATAAACATTGAATCATATACTTGTTTTCCACCTATTTTTATTTTCTTTCTTTCGCTGATTTTTGTTCCAACCACCGCATTACGATGGTTGGTGTTTTTTCACCGACGGAAAAAGAGATTAAAATATCTCTATTTATTTTGATTAATGCCATAATTTTTTTCTATCACAAGATTATATATATAGTAGTGTAGTGACATTAATTAAGGAGTAAATAAGTCTATGCAGATACATTTATTTGTGAACTCACATTGGCCATACGACAAATACTCCTACATCAATTTATAACGCATCATATGATCCATCTTAAAATTAAAAGGCAAAGTTTATATATCGACTCGACCAATTGAGACCATAATAGTCATTTAAAGGTATGCTTTAAATAAAAAAGAAATTCAGATGTGCATCCAAATTTTTGTAACTTCGTGGAAAAAAAAAATTAAAATTTGCGACCGATTTTGTGATGGCAGGTCATCCAAAACTGACTCATTGAAAATTACTGTGGGACGATAAATCCCATACAAATTGTAACAATATCTGAAAAATAGTTTAATAAGTCGTCTAAAAAAATTTTTTAAGAAAATATTAAAGTGTCTAAAAAGTTCATTACAAAAGTGAAACTTAAATCAAATTACAAAGTTCAAATCATTCTCCTCATAACAAAATATATTTTATATGCATGATGAACTAAACATTTCAAAAAAGAAAAGAAAAGAAAAGAAAAGAAAAGAAAAGAAAAAAGAATACGAAAAGTAAACAAAGAACATATTGTTTTTTATTGATCATTTCCTTAATATTTAACAGTCATATTTAAAAATTACAATTACTGATAAAAAAAATACTTTAGTATGTTACAAATCTCATAAATAAAATACTTATTGTCTACTTCTTTTGCCTCTTGTCCTAGCAATAATCTAAAGCCTCATTGTGATCCAAAACACGATCTGATGTGTAAAAACCAATAAATGCTATCAAGACAAATCAAACATAAATTTCTTTAAACAAGAGTTAGGTATGCAAACTTGTGACTGCGGTACTCCACTCATGTTGAGCATGGCCAGCTGCAGTTATTCTAATTTCTAGCAGGCATCCAGATTCCAGAACTCCACCAAGGGACAACCATTAACCCAGAAAAACTGTGGGAAATTCTTGTTCCAATCTCAAGATGTCTTGCAAGGAATTAAGCTGAGAAAGGAGCTACCTTCCATCTCCGGCCAACGGCAAAATCCATGAGCTAAGCATTGAGAACAGTCCTAGATCTTTTAGTGCAAGATGGAAGGGTAGTTGCAACAAAAATTGAAAGCTTAGTCTATTCCTTGATCTTTCATGATTGTGACTTGAGGGCTTGTTGCTGCTTGCAATTGCAGTACATGGAACTGACCACTCAGCTTTCCCACTTGTTTTGTCACGCAACCAGTTTAAATTAAGCTGGTAATTGCAGGTGCAGCATCAAAATCTTCAAGTTAGAAAATAATACGATGTGTTTTCTTCTACTGGATCTGTCATATATAACCAGACCCCAATGCAAATTTTGGGAAAGGGAAATATCTTGCATGTCCTTTCATGATTAAGAGCACTATGTTGGAACGTTGTGAAAGAAGCCTTACAATTTTTTGACATTGTTGAAATTAATCTAGTGGACCATCTTCCAAATTGGGGCAAATGTACTTCAGAAAGCATTTACTGAAACATTCTTGTTCTTGATCTTGCATGACTTCATATGTGAAAGCCTACCGGAGACGAATGGATAAATTGGAAAAAATATATGAAAAGGCTAATGAAATTCAATATTTACGTCCAAATATCTCCCCCCCAAAAATGTAATCTGGATCTAAATTTTGAGGTATTTGAATCAAATGAATATCGTACGTATTACTTTACAACTATCAAGATGCTGCTAGCACGACAACTCTATCAATACATCAAGAAAACCCCGAGGTCCGGGATGCTTGAAGTCAGCAACTTCAGCTCTATACGTGACGGCTACAGGGCAAACAAACTTCAAAATCACAGCTTCAAAGCCTCCCGGAAGTCAATACTGAAACTACTCTGCAAACCTTTCTTCCCGCCAAATCCAGGATTTCCCTTTTGCATCATGGCTACGAATTCATTATAATCTATGAGTCCATCCTGAAGAAAAACAAAAATTATATTGCCTTCTGTCTTGTGTGAAAGTTAAATAAATATCGAAGACCCAATAACTAAAAGTTACATTGTTTTGATCCACATCTCTGATCATTTCCTCCATTGTTGCATCTTCTATGCCAAACTCTTGACAGGCCTGTTGTAGCTCATCTGGAGTTATATAACCACTGCCATCTTTGTCAAAATATGAGAAAGCAGCAAAAAGGTGATCCTCCTTCTCTATCTTGTTTAAATGTAGAGTTGCAGCAATGAATTCTCCATAATCAATGGTACCACTATTATCAACATCAGCCTAGAAAAACAGAAAACATAAATAGAAATGTCAAAAGTTAAATTGAGTGCGTATTGGCTCTTACTCCGTAGCCATTGGGCACTACTGTTAGCAGCACCAGCCTAGAAAAACAGAAAACCTAGATGGAAATGAGGTGAACCTTAAAGAGCAGTGTCTATTGACTTCTACACATCAACTGCTTTAATGGCACAGGTTTCCTGGGGCTTTACTTCATTTTTAAAGCTATATCAATTACTTTTCACAAACTAAAGAAAACTGAGAAATTATCAATGAATAATAGAAACTAAAATGCAATTGCTATCCTCAAAATATAATCACTAAAAACATCATTAACCATAGAGAAGTTAACCAAGAAGGGCATTTCTCCTTTGTTTTATACTCATGTGGATCTAGGAACTATCCATGGTGACTATCCAGTTCAAATTTCTAGGACTACCATGTAACAAAGTAGATACTGAATATTCACTCGTATTTCCTTCTTTATGTAGTAACAGCAATCTTTCCATGTTAAGAAGTGACACACTAGGTCTACACAAAGAGGTTACTGTATCTTCTTTCATGTATAACAGTACAAGAACTTCTAAAACATAAAAAAATGGACGAAGTAGACATATACATCACACAGATTATTGCTCCTAATGAAACCATGTAGCAAACAAGATAAAACAATGAAATTATTTAACTTAAACTATGGGCAAATTATATCTCTGCTTCAAAACTGCAACAGCCTAGAGTGTACAGCAAACAGAAACATCTCTCTTTTTTTTCTTTTGAGAGAGAGAGAGAGAGAGTAGCAAACAGAAACTTACTGCCTGCATGAGAGCATATATTTCTGACTCCTTAAGATTGGCGCCCACCCTTTCCAATCCAGCTTTGAGTTCTTCAAAAGTAATTTGCCCACTATTATCTGTATCAATCATTTTAAACATCTCCTTTAGGCCAGCAATCTCATCTTCGGAGAGGTTTTGTGCAATGACCTAAAGAAGAGACAATGTTTTAAACACAAAAACAACATAAAGAATATGTTAAACTTAAATAGTCTAACTCCCATAATTAGAAGAATCAAGTGAATGAAGGGAAAAATCTAGATGTGTGCATGTCAATTGTCGATCTAGAGTTCAAAATATCATCAGAACTAGGTAAGGTAATATTAGACCACAATGGATTGTTTAAAAAGGAAATATTTTGCATGTATTTAGCAGTTTTGTGTATCTCTACCTCTTTTGCTATATTCTTGTCTGTTTTTCTAGACTTTCATTAGAGTGGGAACATACATCATGGCCTGATATTACTTCCAGAATATTGAAATATGCTCTTTAAAGTATGTCATCTAGCTTATTGATGTCAAATTGCTGGGAATCATTCAATAATGGATGTTTTCCTCCCATTAATGTAAGTGAAAATAAGTTGTATGAAGAACTTAATGATATTGTTAAATGTTAGAAGCAAAATGGTTTTCTTATCTTGCGCTAGTGCAGCAGGTTCAAAATTTTCATTTTATACACATGGTGTAAATTTTACGCAGATTAATGCTAGAAAAAATTCAATAACATGACCCATTTTTAATAAGCTAGGAGCATTAAGATAGTTTATTAACACAATTATTTTCTATTAGTTTCCCCACCATGTTTTCCTTCTTTCACAAAGCAAGTTACAACAATATACCTAGCAATCGTTTTAAGAAAAAACAATATACCTAGCAATATATATACAAACTTATACTTATGAAACTACAATTATACAAGGATGTGTAAATTATACATCTGAATTAGGGGTGAGCACGGGCTAGGATGACCCGGTTGTCCCGGACTGCACCGGCCTGGAATTCTTGGACTTTTTCCGACCCGGTAGGTCACGAGGTCAGGACCCGGTATCATTCTTTGAGACCTGGACAATATCAGGTCAGGATCGAGTCCGGGTTATAAAAACTTATACCGTGTCTCAACCTGGTACTATATATTATATTAATATATAACATTATCTAAAAATATTATATTTATGTTTATTTAATTAAAAAATTATATTTTATTTTATATATTAAATATAAATTAAATTATATTATTATGTAATTTAATTGATAAATATTATATTTATATAATAGCATTAAATATTTTTTTACTATTATAGTTAATCTTTTTCATTTATTATGGTATGTTGAGAGCTGATTTATAGCATATGATTTTTCCTACTTTCCTAATATGTACTTTCCTTTTATGTAATTCCTCCTTTGGTCTCCACTATATAAGGTTTCTTTTATGAATGAGAGAGATAGTATCCTTATTTTCTACATGGTATCAGTGCAGCGGTTTATGTGCCTAAATTGAGAAACCCTAACGCTTTCACAAAAAAAAACTAGTCGTCATCTCTTTCACACTACAACAGGTGCTTTAGATATGAAGAGGAGGTTGTTGCATCTTCTTTTGGGCACGTTGGTATTGTAGAAGGACCGTCTTGGCTGTCTGCTATCCTCTCAAAGGATCACTTCCTCCATCTAAGATGGCAGATCAAATTGATAACAAGGACAACAGGATGACTATTTAGGAGGAGATCAAACACTTGGGCCCGATTGTCAAGATGAATGGATCCAATTTTGAGTTGTGGTCCATGCAGTTCATGAGTGCCATGGAGTCTCATGACAAGGAGCATAATTTGATGGAGTCTGAGCCAACAGTCAATATTGGAAAATATGCTTCTTGGAAAAAGGACGACGCCCTTGCCAAAGTCTAGCTAAAAGGGACATTATCTTTGGAGATAGCAAATGATGTCCTACACAAACCCGCAGTCAAGGCTACGTGGGATTCTTTTGCTGCCACACTCTCAAGCAAAGAACAAGACGAAAATTCTTCAACTTCATTATGATATCCATCGGACCAGGCAAAATGGGGTACTCTCCACATTTATTATACATCTCTATATGCAATATTTGAGAATCTTCATAGTTATTTTCCAATCTGTACGTGTGAATTCCAATCTGTAAGTGTGAAGATCAAAAGGCATACAGGGACATGCTAATGGTAGGGATCTTTCTCGCTAGACTTGATCTATACTACGAGTCTGCGAGAAATCAATTGTTGATTGGTGCAAAAATCCCACCTATTGAGGAGTGTTTTAGTCATCTCAATCAGATAGTTGTTCCTGCAACTCAAACTCAAAGTTCTGAGATTCCCTCAGCCCTTGCTACCACTCGTGGTCGTGGTGGATCTAATGTTGGTCAGGCTCGTGGAACTAGTAGAGGTCGTGGAGGTGGACGTGCAAGACGACTGCAATGCAACTATTGCAATAAGTTGGGACACACAAAGAAAACTTGTTGGCAGAAGCATGGGCGCCCTTCCTCTACCAACAATGTGGCTGAAGATTCCATTTGACTCACTGCCTCATCATCCCAAGACATCAAATACACGGACCTGCTCTCACAGTTGAAGCATCTTGTATCAACTAATTTTTCATCCTCAGCTCCTAGTGCTGAATTAACACAACTGCTGTTGTTCCCTCAGGTACACCACTTGCTTATACCATCAGATCATCTGATGCATACACAGGGTGAATTGTTGATTCAGGTGCTTTCCGGAACCTTTGTGGAGATAGAAATCAATTTACTTTCATTAGAATGTACGTTCTTATTGATAGTACTACAGTTGATGTGTCTACAAGTGATGAATTAAAAGAGACAAATTTACATAGTGATGACTCTACTCTTGCCCCATTGGTACTGCTCCTGAAGAAATCGTCAACGATTTAGATGTTCCCATAGCCGTGAGGAAGGGCAAGCACTTTTGCAAGTCTGCAGATTGCATTTCAAATCTGTCCATTGAGAGACTTACTCCTTCCTATCAACAATTCGTTTTGGGGCTCTCTGTTGTTGATGTACCTCAAACTTACCAAGAATCTCTTCACGATGATAGGTGGAAGATAGCTATGCAAGAGATGTCAGCTCTTTAGTTCAGAGGCACTTGGACTCTTGTAACACCTCCTAGTGGTGCATCAGTGATGGGTTGCAAGTGGGTGTTTACAATCAAACATCGTTCCGACAGATCCATTGAGCG
This sequence comes from Pontederia crassipes, assembly GCA_030549335.1. Lineage (NCBI taxonomy): Eukaryota > Viridiplantae > Streptophyta > Magnoliopsida > Commelinales > Pontederiaceae > Pontederia > Pontederia crassipes. The sequence goes on along the minus strand of CM060189.1, from coordinate 22,228,706 downwards.
CTATAGGCTCGTTTAGTGGCTCAAGGATATACACAAACTTATGGTGTTGACTACTTTGACACCTTCGCTCTAGTGGCTAGGTTGGCCACGGTTCGTATTCTTCTTTCTATCGTAGTCAATAAGGATCGACATTTTTTCAGTTGGATATGAAGAATGCATTTCTTTATGGTGATTTACAAGAGGAGGTTTACATGCAACAACCTCCTGATTTCATAGCTCAGGGGAGTTTTACAAGGTTTGCAAACTGCACAAGGCCATTTATGACATGATGCAAAGCTTGAGAGCTTGGCTTCAAAAATTATCAGAGAAAGTACAACGAGGATTCATCCGTTCCACCACTGATCATTCACTTTTTGTAAAAAAACCTCCCGTGGTAGAGTCATGCTCCTCGTATATGTTGATGACATCATTGTCACCGGTGATGACTTGCAGGATATCTCTTATACCAAAGCATTGCTTGGAAAACACTTTGTTATCAAGGATCTTGGTGATCTTCTCTATTTCTTTGGAATAGAGTTTGCTAGAAATTGTAGAGGCCTGGTTATGTGCCAAAGGAAATATGTCACTGACTTGTTGAAAAAGACAGGAATGTTGGGATCACGCCCTGCCCCTGTGCCAATAGATCCTAACATTTGGCTTTATGATGATGATATAGATGTTGATGCTAAGAAATATAGGTGTTGTTGGAAAACTCTTATATGCCACTGTTACACGTCCAAACATTTCTCTTGCTTTAAGCAGGATTAGTCAATTTATGGACAAGCCTAAGAAGGTACACTAGGATGCAACAATGATGAGCCTTAGATATTTAAAAGCAATGCTTGGAAAGGGACTTTTTTTCTTAGTGGGAAGAGCTTAGACATCACTGTTTATGTTGGATGTCCAAATGATAGAAAGTCTACCACAAGTTTTTGCGTCCTTTATGGGAAGTAATCTGATTACTTGGAGAAGTAAGAAACAAGATATGATTGATAGATCCAGTGCAGAGTCTGAGTGCAGGGCCATGGCTCAAGCCACTACTGAAATAATGTGGGTGAAATCGGTCATGACTAATGTTCTAGTGGAGGTGTCTCTCCCAATGCAATTAAAATGTGATAATCAGGCAACTTTGTTCATAGCTAATAATCAGGTTTTCCATGAAAGGACGAAACATGTTGAAGTTAATTGCCACTACACCAAAGACATTATTAAGAAAAAAAATTATTGTCACATCATATGTATCCTCGGGTGATCAAACAGTTGATGCCCTCACTAAGCCACTTCCTAAGGGAAAGTTTGATAAATGTGTTTCCAAGCTGAGCACGATAGATATTTATGCTCCAGCTCGAGGGGGAGTGTTGAGAGCTGGTTTATAGCATATAATTTTTCCTACTTTCCTAATATGTACTTTTTCCTTTTATGTAATTCCTCCTTCGATCTCCACTGTATAAGAGACCATAAGGTTTCTTTTATGAATGAGCGAGATAATATCCTTATTTTTCACATGGTCGAACCGGGACAACTGGGAATGTCCCAATTTTTGTCCCGATTTGATTGGGATATCCCGGTCCGGGCCGGGACTTGGATGAATTTTAAACAACTTGGGGCAAACTGGGTTGGTACCAGGAGGGCCGGGACCCGATCTTGAACTCGGGTTTGCTCACCCCTAATCTGAATAAAGTAAATTGAGTTCTTAAATCCCTTTTATAATTGAAAAGATCATGATTTTGTCACTTATCTGATAATAATAGATACAAACAGGATCTCAAAACATAAGAATTAGTTAGACTTACTCTCAATGCCATCTTTTTAAGCTTGTTCATTGCAGAGAACTGTTTCATGCGAGATAGAACTGCAGAGTCCAGAGGTTTATCAGGAGCCACCCCATCAATCTGGACCCAAGGATGGCCTGAAAATGAAGCAAAAAACAAATAATTTGAAACAGCATGGAAATACACCTAATTTGACATAATGATTACAAAAGATAAATAGTTCACAACTACCAAAATGGCCAATCTAAGAATCTGAGTTTTCTTTCCAACTGCAAAAAAAATCACCGACTATTGTTTGCAATGGCATGATATTGATAGTGTCAAAAGTAAATCAGTAGTCCAGGACATATTTCATGCGGGTCAACTTTTGATAATATGGTGTCAGACATGGGTATTAATTTACTCAAAACAAAAGACTTAGAAAATGGGTTGCAAGATATGGTCAATATCAGATATCAAAAGCAAATATGAGATAGTAACTCACATAAAACTTCATGAGCAGTCAACCGCTTCTTGGGGTCTCTAACAAGCATCTTTTTTACAAGATCCTTAGCATCAGCTGAGATGTTAGGCCATGGATCTGAGTGGAAGTCGAGCCTTCCATGTAAGACCTCTTCAAAAATACCTTGCTCAGTTTCTACATATGGCAAGAATCAAAAGGCTCAAATTAATTCAAAAACACAATCAATTTTACGTCTCCTATGTATACGAAGAAATAGTAAATATGTGTGCACAATAAGGTCAAAATTCCTAACCAGCCCAAAATGGAGGAACACCACTAAGAAGTATGTAAATGATTACTCCAGCACTCCAGACATCAGCCTCTGGACCATATCTCTTTTTCAGGACCTCTGGTGCAACATAATAAGGACTGCCAACCACATCAGTGAATATTTCCCCTGAAGAAGAAAATTTACCGATTAGCCATCAGATGAACAATATTCCAATTTAACATGAAAACAAGAAAAAATGAGAGCCTTGAAGGCCTACAGTGGTTTAAAAAGATGACATGTGACAACAATATTTTTTTCTCAAAGGGAGTACAAAATCTTTGGAGGAGGAACTCGAGCTTCATTCCTAACAACTGTGATCAAGGTAATATAGGCAAGAAAGAAAGACTTTACCAGGCCGAAAGAATATTGACAACCCAAAATCAATGGTCTTCAGTGGTGCATCCTCCATCTTATTAGAAAAAAGAAAGTTTTCAGGCTTGAGATCACGATGCATGACCCCCATAGAATGACAAACTTCCACCACTCCCACAATCACCCTTGCAAGTTCTGCAGCCTTTTTTTCTGTGTAATGCCCCTTCTGAACGATCCTATCAAATAACTCACCCCCAGCACATAACTCCATGATAACATGAACAGCAGTTGCATCTTCATATGCTCCTTTAATCGAAATAACATTAGGGTGACCAGACAAATGGTGCATTATTTGGATCTCTCGTCTAACATCTTCCACATCCTCCTCAGTGGTTAATTTCCTTTTCAAAATGGATTTGCAAGCATATTCCTTTCCAGTTGCCTTCTCCACACAAAGGTAGGTAGTTCCAAACTGCCCTTGTCCTAGCTTTCTTCCTAAGCTGTAAACATCTTTTAAATTCCCTGTTTTGCATTTCAATACAGAGTCTGTCTGAAGACCAGCAATATTGGATACTCTCTTAACATGTGTTGGCTTTTTTGGTTGGTTGTTTGAATTCTTATCAGATGTATCTTTGGCATGTACATCTGGAGTAGAAGACTTCGTCTCCCCGCCATGGATTTTAATCGGTTCAGGAGCATCTGTTGCTGTGGATTTACCTGTCACAGAAGATGCATTCTCCGTTGGTTCACTCTTGGCAGGAGGGAGAGCATCCTTTTCTGGTTGATGCCGCCATAAGGTAGCAGAAACTGATTCGAAGAAGCTGTTCTTCGTGATGCTTGGCCCAACGCATGTGTTGCCCATCTAGTTTGTCACTGAAATTTGTTTAGCTTCCGATCTGGGCATTCAGTAGAACATTCCACGAGCATGCACCAGAGACTACGATGGATCTGCAACAGCTGGATTTGGCTATTAGGAGATAAATGCAATTAATCTAAGTCAAAGGCCAAACTTATAAAACTAAATTGGAAGATCAGCAGACGCTAGGAACACGCTTAACTTAAATCGTTTTCATGCATAGATCGCAAAATGTGCATAAGACCGCGCAAAGTCAAACCTTCCTCACAGTCAAAAATTAGATGGAGGATGGAGGAAGCATCGGAGGGCAAGAAGGGATAGTCGAGGCAAGATCATCTTCGCAGTTCGCATGTATGCATACAAAATGGGCAGCAAGCCAACAAACCATGAACTAACAGGCAAAGCCGGATCTTTCTCATAGGTAAACAATCCAACAGGAGAAGAATGTGGAGCTCAGTCGATCCGTGGAGGACAAAACTGTAGTTGAGAAAAAAAGGATCTTTTCCACAAATGCCCGGCAGAAGAACAAGAAATCCATGACAAAATCGAAACTTTCACCGAAGAAAATGAAAGGATATCGGAGGGAATTTTTTTTTTTTAAAAAAAAGGATCAGACGGGCGAAATCTGAATGAAGTCGTCGACAAACTCCCAGACAAGAATGTGGTCGAGACGAGGTGAAGTACCCGAAAGAAGTCGGAGGAATGCTGGAGCGGACCGAATTGGAGCGACTTCGGCGACAAGATCTTCGGCACTCGCAAAGGAGAACAGAAGGCATCCGCTGAGCTGCTGTTCCTCCACCCGTGGGAGCTGCAGCAGGATGAGAGAGAGAGAGAGCGAGCGAGAGAGAGAGAGAGAGAGAGAGAGAGAGAGAGAGAGAGGAGAAGAATAAGAAGAATACAAAACGACATCGTTTAACGGTCGTCAACCGGCTGCTGTCAGCGTTGGTTTGGATGGAGTCAACTATACACAACGCGTTCGATTTCCTGATCCTTTTATTTACCTCTATTTCCTGTATCTTTAATCAAGATTACAAAATATCACAATTATTTTTTTTTTCATTTTTATTGATGAAAGTTGAATTTTTTAATCTATGGGTCCAAGTATGCACCGGTCTGTCACGCAAGATGTATGAATCTATTAGTCATGGGTCATTTTTGAGCGGTTTAAAAAATCTTACCATTAATTGTTGATCTCTTTTTCTTTATTGATTATATACATATATATATATATATATAATATCTTATTTTGAAATATTAGAATCTCATATTGTCTCATGAAAAGAGTGATTTGAGTAATATTTTTTTTTAATTCGATTCTTTCTATTAAATCTTAATAAAAACCTAATTTAAAATATTAGAATCAGCCAATCTGATATGGTCTCAACAATATAACGATCTCAATAATAATAATAATAAATAAATAAATAAATTTGATGCTTCGACGAAAAAAGTTGTGTTTTTCCTTTATTTCTTTTCTTGAAATCTATCATTTCCAAGATTTTGAATTGTAACTAAAGAGCTAAGAATTATATGTGTGCAGATTTTATTTTAAAAATTAGTTTTATTAGTATTGTTTATATTTACATGAAAAATGGCAAAAAATGTAAGGCATCATATATTTAGAAAAATGCTCCAATACACGGTGTCATATATTTAGAAGAAAAAAACGGCAATTTACCCACTACACGTGTAAACGCGTAGTTACAACTATTAACAACGTACTTACTTTTTAAAAAAGAATTACTACCAAAATCATGTGTGTATATATACACACACATATAATAATAATAATAATAATAATAATAATAATAATAATAATAATAATAATAATAATAATAATAATAATAATAATAATAATAATAATAATAATAATAATAATAATAATAATAATAATAATAATAATAATAATAATAATAATAATAATAATGGGACCAGATCCCCTCTTCGTGCAAAAGAGACGTAATAAATTTAATTGTTGGGGCAAAATAAGGGTGGTAATGGAAGAGTAGTGGAGAATTGATCATGTCCAACGATGCCGGCTTGGAGTTGATATGTTTATTAAGGGAAGGAGACATGGCATTTGCCAACCAGGATGATACCAAGTCATACAACAACACATTGTTGTTGACACATTCTCCTCCATCTTAACCTTGAAAATAGATATTTATTTTAAAGGAAGCTTCATATCTCATGTCTAGGAGAATATCCTGATGCGTGCCTTGTGTTTCAGTTCGAAAAATAGGTTCAACTCTTGAGATTGTTCACATAATTATGTGACTCGGCATCAATTTGATTCATTATCAAGGAAGAAATGCATGTATTGTTTCTCATGTAAGGTACTAATTCAAGTAGCTATTCTTGACATAGTAACTCTTTGATGACAAGAATACTCTCTTGAGTAAAAAAGAAACAACAACATTTGTGATCCTTCCGTCAAACAGAGCTAATAATTAATGATTAATAATAAAAGTTTAACCTAAGGCATTGAGTAAAAAAGTTCACTGAAATAAATATGATAAACTTTATCCAAATTCTTTTGAGGTGTATCTCACTCTCGACCAATTAGACCTCTATTTTTATTCTGTATCAAAAACCATCCTTGATCTTGGTGGCTTTTCCCTTTATAGTCCTTTTGATAAGCTATAAAGGGGAGCAATGCTATAGAAGAACATAGTTCATTGTGCGGCCATTTATGAGTGGGAGGGGCTACAGCGATCCTCGATCCGCTTTTCAATTATGTTATAATCAGTTTATTCGCTGATGATTCATTTGATCATTATAAATCAAGGCTAATTAGAGGATTTTTACCAAACACCAAGGGGTCGTTTGGTGTATTATCGATTTAATTATCCGATAATTTAGATCATCACTTAAATGCATTACTGCTATTTAAATTATAAAAAATCACATTATATTGTTTGAAAAGTATTTATAATATAAATAATGACTAAAATAGTTAGAGAGCAAATTATCGAAATACCTCTAAAAATTATTTTGCATGTTCATCATATATAGTATCTATCGTAAATAAACAAAGCAAAAAATTAGAAAAGCGAATATAGATAAAGATAAGAAAAGGCAAAATTAAGAGTTATTTGTAAATTATTTTAAATAATAAAAATTTATTAATTGATACTCAAAATACTAATAATTTATTAAAATAAAAGATTTGATAGAATATATATATTTTTATTAAAATGCATATCGAACAATTAATAATTTAGAAAATCACCTCCCACCTCTTGTCTGTTATCTACTAGTGATGTGGTAGTTAAGATCACTAGAGTAATTAAAATTATCGATAATCAATCTCAATCAAACAAGATAATGTGATGGGCCTTGAGCATTTCAAATGAAATAATCGATAATTTAACTAGTTTACCTCATACCAAACCCCCCAAGAGTCAAGTATGGCTAAACTTCTAATCCTCTAGTAGTGTTAAAAAGTCGAGCACCAAACATTTGTCAGAAATTGATGAGAAGGGGAGAAGACGAAATAGAGGAGAAGAAGACAAATTGGGAAAATTTTCTATTTCATTACAAAAGACTCGGATGCCAATTACAATCACAAACACTTATACTAAAATGAAACCAACATACGAAGACATTAAATCAGATTAACTAGTATTACACCTGTTACAAACTAAAAGGTAAGTCGATGAAGGTGATGACCACTAGAGATGAACCGCGATGTAGATGAAGCTAATGTTCGCCGACGACTGTGCATTCCAACTCGCCCTCTCAAGTTGATGCCGGAAAGGGTTTGAACAGAGACAACTTGAATTCACACATCGACGGCACAACAAACCAACAATTCGTCGAACACCTATAAGCTATCGAACAACACCAACTTCTTAGATGATCAAAAGCAATAAGTTTTTCATGAGACAAAACATCCAATGAGGTAACAAGGTAGTTGGAGATGTAAAAGAGAAGAATGAACGAAGAATGAAATAGAACTCCTGGAAGGAAAATGAGAGAGAAGAACAAACTAAGGGCCCGTTTGGTTCAAAATTCATTAAGGGGAAGGGAAGGTAAAGAGTGGGAAGGGAAATGATGGGAAGGAAATGTAAGAGAATAAAGTTGAATAGTTAATCATGTTTGGTTGATATCATTAAAGGAAAGGGAAGGGAACGAATGTTAAGTGATTAATTTATTTAGACGATTTTATCCTTTACATATATATTTATATAGTTGTATGTTTAATTTATTTGGTCAAAATTGAAAACTCATACTTAATATGTCTTTTCCCTCCTTTTCCACCCCGATTTGGAGGGAAAAGAAAAATGGAATATTGGAGGGAAATTGAAGGGAAAGGAGGAGACTTTCCCCTTCTTTCCCCTCCAACTTAAATTCAACCAAATGAGGGAAACAAATTCTCCTCCTTTCCCTTCTCACTCTTTACCTTTTCTCCTCCAACCAAACAAACACTAAGAGAAGAAGAAAAGAAGACTCAGAGCAAATGATTGCTGCACGGAAGAAATCGAACGATGAAGACGACAAGAATGGAGACGTTGAAAAAAAAACTCTCTCACACTTGGACTTCGACACGAAGAGTTCATAAGGGCATCAGAGGACGATCGAAGGCAAAACATCTCCCAACCTCAACAACCCAAAATGACTCATCGGAGAACATCCGATGGGCAAAGATCCGAATGTCGACAATGACAAATGGAGGCTAAGCTCTGAATTGGCAATCGTCATCGAAAGCGAACATCCAACTATAATGTCGATGAAATCAAGAAGCCCAAGCTCGGAAAATGGATGAAAAATGTTGTGATGACAACATGGCCGAAAAAATATAGAGGCGAAAAATGGAGAATGAAAGATGAAGCGCTTAGACGTGAAAACCAAAGAAGGAAAAAAGAAGATCAGAGAAGAAGAGAAGAGAACAATGCACCATGAAGATGGTCTATTTGCAATCGATCACTACTAGAAAAACGCGGATTACCGACGGTCCGAACCATCGGTAATCAGCCCGAAAACCGTCGGTAACGCAATTACCGATGGTTTTTCAGTCAGAATCGATCCGTCGGAAAAACGCTCGTTGCAAACGGATTTGCGATGGTTGAAAAAAATTCGTCAAAAATATCGACGGTTCTGGCCGTCGGAACAGTCCCCGGCGGTTCGACCCGTCAAAATTTTTCGACGGTTGCAACCGCCGGAAAAGTCCCCGGTGGTTCGAACCGTCGATATTTCCAACGGTTGCAACCGTCGGAAAAGGGCGGCGGTTCGAGCCGTCGAAATTTTTGACGGTTGCAACTGCCGGAAAAGGCCGGCGGTCCGAGCCATCGCAACTTTTTGATGGTCCCAACTGTCGAAACTTTAGACGGGCGTCGCAACCGTCGATCTTTTGACGGTCGCAACCATCGCAAATAAATTTTTAAATATAAAAAAAATTAGCGGCCGGATCCGGCGCTAGGCGGCCGGATCCGCCGCCAGGAGGCCGGATCCGGCCGGCCCGCCTGGCGGCCGATCCGGCCGTTGGAGGCCGGATCCGGCAGCCTGGTCGCCGGATCCGACAGCCTGGCGGCCGGATCCGAACGGCCACGGTCGGATCCGGCCGACAGTAGAGAGAGAGAGATGCCGGCGCGGAGCGGGAGAGAGAGAGATACGCCGACGCGGGAGAGGGTCGCCGGTGCGGGAGAGGGTCGCCGGCGTCCGGCGTGGGAGGATCGCCGGCGTCCGGCGCGAGGGAGAGGCCGATCCGGTGCTCGCGGCCGGGAGAGGGAGAGAGGAGAGGAGGGAGAGAGAGAGGAGTGGAGGGAGGAGGGAGAGAGAAGAGGGAGGAGGGAAAATATATAAAGGAAAAAAGTGGAAAGAAATCGGGAAAAGGAAAAAAAAGCGGGATAACGAAATTTTAATTACCGACGGTTTCGGCCGTCGAAAACATAAATAATAAAAAATTTTATTTTATTTAGTTATATATAATATTTATTTTTTATTTTACCGACGGTTTGAACCGTCGGTAATCTTTACCGACGGTCAAAACCGTCGGTAATCTTTACCGACGGTTTGGACCGTCGCTAGTTATATTAATAAAATACTCTTATATATGATATTATTATACATTTACCGACGGTTACGACCTTCGGAAATTACGGCAGATTTTGCGACGGATGGATATCCGTCGGAAATATCGACGTTCCTAACCGTCGAAAAATTAAATAATAATATAATAAATTATATAATTAATTTTTTATTTTTGACGGTCACAACCGTCGGAAAATCCGTCGAAAAAATTTAATAATAATATTAAAAATATATAATTTAATTTTTTTTATTTCCGACGGTCCTAACCGTCAAAAAAGTCGTCGGAAATTACGACGAATGGATATCCGTCAAAAATATCGACGTTCCTAATCGTTGAAAAATTAAATAATAATATAATAAATTATATAATTAATTTTTTAATTTTTGACGGTCGTGACCGTCGGAAAATCCGTCGAAAAAATTTAATAACAATATTAAAAATATATAATTAAATTTTTTATTTTCGACGGTCGTAACCGTCGGAAAAGTCGTCGGAAATTACGACGGATGGATATCCGTCGAAAATATCGACGTTCCTAATCGTCAAAAAATTAAATAATAATATAAATTATTTTCGACAGTCATAACCGTCGAAAAATCCGTCGCAAATAGCGACGGATTTAGAACCGTCGAAAATTATCCGTCGGAAAATCATGATTTTCTTGTAGTGGATGACTCCTTCGATAATAGCAAGAAGAGTGACCGGCTGGGTGAAGTCATCGATCTTGGCACTTGGCGATGAAGCACGCAAATGGATTGTCACGCGCTTCCACGCAATACTCGTCGTCATAAACTAGATGACGTCCAACTTCGACGACCTTAGCGTAGGAAGCAAGATCAACATTGCCATGTAAGCCGACGAGAGTCCACTCAGTGAAGACCTTCACGAAGGAGAATGACAACATATTTTGAACAGCGGCATGACGAGCCAACGGTGAAGCAAAGCTTAGCACGATCTTCAAAGTGCTGGCTCTCATACCATGTTAAAAATTCGAGCACCAAATATTCGTCGAGAATTGATGAAGACATTAGATCAAATTAACTGGTATTAACATGTTACAAACTAAAAGGTAAGTTGACGACGGTGATGACCACTGAACATGAACCAAGATGCATTCCAACAAGTAGAATAAATTATAATTTGCACAGTACTATCGTCCATCTCCGTTTCCATCAAAATGGCCAATACTCCAAACTGGTATTGGCATTGCATCCTCCATGGAGAACTTCAAGAATGCATTAACATTGAACAAGCCTAGGATTCCAAGGTACAAAACGCTCATGAAAGAGCTCGTACAATATGGCTCGTGCAATATGGCTTTGTCATGCATCAATGATTTAAGGATTTAATTGCATGTACCATTAAACATCTCTATATCATTTTTTGTTTAGGATCTTGTCAACTTTACATGACTCCCTCATAATGGAAGCAATATACACAGAATGACCAAGCTCAAGAGGTAAACTAGAGAAATTATGTTATCAATGCAAAGCCTATCCAATCTCCTCTGCACTTGTAAGTAAACCATGATCAACACCTAGTTGTTCTCCAACCTAACTATTGTCGGGCCGATTATTGTCATGCGGTCGCTCCACGACAAATAGGAAATCAAAAGAAAAAGAGAAGGAAATGGGTTGCATTGAAACTTGATGAATGGGCTGAGGATGTGCCTTCAGCCATCAAGAGTCTAGCGAAGTGGTTACATGAGAAGAATAAGACTTTTCTTTCTCCGTTCCTCCAAGAGAAAAGAGAGAAAGTATACTTCGAAGATAGATTGGAAGATGAATTCTTACTCATTCTCAACAAAAACTTTCAATATTATTTTTCAGCAATCTTCTCATGTATTCTTTATATTCCAAACAAACATTATTTTATAGCATTCAAGATTTATTCTTGAGAGTTTTATTATTGTACTTCTTTTCATAGTTCAAAGAAGAAACTTTTTAACCCATTATTATTTCATAGTAGAAGATTTTCTTCTCGTTTCCTTGATTTTTCCTCTCACGTTAAGGGATTTTTTGCATAAATCTTTTGCCTCACTAATCGGATTTAATTATTTACATTATTGTCATCATCTCATTTAAATTTGCGCATTAAGAAGGAAAATGAAGATAATTTTGTAAATATCACTTTAAGTCATAAATACAAAATCTTGTAATTTCAGATGAAAAAACATTTATGATCCAACCAAAGGGGATGTTGCAAAGCCCAAGAACATTGATGATAGAAAGTGGGAGAGCATAAATATCAAGGCAGCCACACAAATTTAACAATGGGTCGATGAAAAGCTTGATAAACCTGATGTAGTGTGAAAAAAATTGTAACAAATGTATGAATGCAAATCATAAAGTGATATTAATGAAGAGAGTTGTTAACCTGAAATACACGAATGATAATTATATTGCAAAACATCAAGCTACATAGCTTTCCGGAATTAATTAACAACTTGTCCTCATTGAAAATTATTTATGACGTCGAAATTGAAGCACTGCTATTACTGAGTTCACTACTTGATAGTTGAGCATTGCTCATTTTTTTAAAACAACTCTGATTATCTTTAGAAACTCTCAAGCGTAAATTTCACTAAATACCCTCCAATTTTAACCTCTTTCCCAACTCTATCATCCAAGTTTACTTTGTAATAGCTTCCAACTATTGATTTGTTTCAGCAACTACCCTTCCGACCAAGAATAGCCAATTTTCTCATCATTTTGCTAATGTAAAATTTTATTTTAAAAATAAATAAATATAAAATATTAAAATAATAATATAAGAATTTAAAAAAATAAAAAGGAGGGACGCCGCCCCCCTCCCCCTCCCCCTCTAACTATGTTGACAGCGCAAGCGAGAGCATGGAGCGGCACCTAAAGTCGGATGGGGTCAAGGGAGCTTCAGGCAATGATGGTGAGATGGTGGTGGGGAGCCATCTCAAATGAGGTGGGTGCCGATGCGGTGGCGGAACCAGCAGCCACCATGGCTCAAGGCGTAGGGAGAGCACATCTATCATCGACGCTAGTCGCAGGAGCAGGACTTGCGACGACACCATCCTTGCCCGACTGGAAGCGTCCGAAATCGCCGGTGAGGACAAGAAGGGTTACATCGTGGAGCTCTACTTCAACTCGACACTAGAGAACTAGGTGCTCAAGGCACTAGAGAGCTTCCTATGGTCGAGCCTATCTGGCGGCGATCAATACTTGAAGACAATCATCGACGATGATGAGTCGAAGCTCAGTTGGATCCTCAAGTTTATGGAAGATATCTTTTCATGTTGCATGTTGGTTCTGAAGAAGAGAGGAGGAGGGGTGGGCGACCTTCCCCTCTCCTGTCTAGTTGGAGTGGTGGGCACCCCCTCCCCCCCCCCCCCCCCCCCTTCTTCCCCCTTTCCCCTCTCCGGTCGACGCTCAAGCGACCAGAGGGAGAGGGAGCACCCCCTCTTTTTTTAAAAAAAAAATTATATTTATATTTACTTTATTTTTAAATAACATGTCAGAAAAATGATCAAAATATTGGCTATTCCCGATCGAAAGGGTAATTAGTGAAATAAATCAATAATTGAAGGGTAGATTAGTTACAAAGTAAAATTGAAAAATAGAATTAAGAAAGCGACAAAGTTATATGGTATTTAGTAAAATTTATCCAAACTATGAAAGATAGCATGTTCAATGAAGAAACGAGATGATAATAGCAGAATTTCAACATCAAATCGAATGCAATCATCGTGAAAAATCGTGACAGAAATAAATAGAAAAATCTCATAGCCACAATAGATTGAGATCTAAGCAAATAGAAGTCCAAAAAGAAAGTCACTTGTTATCATTTAACAACCAAGAACACTTCAAAAAGGTATGCATAAAATTTAAGCATGATCAATCACATGAAGGCCTTGAAAATACTAAGTGGTGAAATAACACTGTAGTGACTACATTTGATGACATATAGTTTCTTACTGAAGAAAAGGAAGAAGATTATGTCAATATTGTGAATTAAGATTCAATTTGGATATTAGACACTATAGCTTTATTCCATGTTACTGAGGGAGCACTTGGATCGAAAATAAGTCAAAATCCCAATTTGTTGGTGTTAGATACATTCTGTTGAAGACCATGTATATGATGAAAGATTGTATTAAAAAAATATGAGACATGCACTTGAAATTTGTCTAAGCCTAACTTCAGTTGTCAATTTAAATAATGAAAGCTATGAGAACAACTCAAGAGATGGTACACTCTACAAAATTAAAACACAACACTGCACCAGAGAGGTAAATATGATTCAAGAAATGTCATTCTCAGAATTGTGGCATAAGCGGCTTGGTCATTAAGGGCTTTAGATATTAACTTGATGTATGTGTTCACTGTTTGCCTAGTAAGCATACTAGAGTTACATTTAATAGAAACTTCGTCACCTAATGTATTTGATTTGGTACATATTAAATGATGCACTAGAGTCAAAGCCTAGGTTGAGAAGATTGAACAAAGGCAAGAATAAAGTGTGTATTAACTGAAGGGGAGAATTAGAGTTTTGTGAAGAAGTGTTGTCACATGAGTAGAAAGATAAGTGAATGAAAATCATGCATAACGAGGTGTAATCTAGAATAATAATTACAAACTAGTGAAGCTCCTAAAGAAAAAGGGCACTCAAGAACATGTGAGTGTTTCGACTAAAGAGTAAAAAAAATAATCCGCACTCGAGATACAAGGCAATGTTAGTGTCAAGAAATTCAATCAAAAGAAAAAGTCATTTTTGACGAGATATTCTAATCAAGTTTTAAGATATCATCAATGTAAGTGCTTCTTGGATTAGATGCTACTGAGAACCTTGAAGTTAAACAACTTCATCCATGATGACTTGGATGGAGAAATTTATATGGAGCAACCAAAGAGTTTTTTAGACAAAGAAAACAAACATATGGTTTGTAAATTGCAGAAAAACTTATATGAGCTCAAGCAAGTACCATGTCGATGGTATAGGAAGTTTAAATCATTCATGACACAACAATTATATAATAATACCAAATCATTGTGTCTTCACGAATGATTTTGTAAACTATAATAAAAGCAAGATTGGCAAGTTAAAATAAGAGTTGAATTAATCCTTTTTCATGAAAGACCTAGGTGTAGTAAAGAAGATGCGCATGAGGATTATCCGTGACCGAGAACAACATGAACTATGGTTATCTTAAGAAAAATGCATTGACAAAGTGTTGAAGAGGTTCAACATGAAGAATGCAAAAACAATTTCATCGTCATTTGCAAGTCACTTCGCGTTGAGTTCTATACAGTGTCCAAGAAGTATAAAATGAAAAAATGGCCCATATGCATCTGAATTGACAATTTGATGTATGCAATTATTTACCAAAGGTTAAATATAGCATATGTAATTGGTGTGGTGAGTCGATCCATATCAAGTCCTAATAGAAAGCATTGAGAATTAATCAAGTGGATTCTCAATTATCTTCTAGGCATGTCTAAGATATGCTCTTGATAATGTTGAAATAGTGCTGGAAGGATTTATGGATACTAACATGACAAAAAAATATTGATAGTCGAAAGTCTACTTACGGTTATTTTACATTTGTAGGAGCAGTAGCCTCATGACAATCCAAATTACAAAAGTGTGTTGCACTATTAACAACTGAAGTAAAATATATCATTACTGAAGTTGACAAAAAAATTCTATGGATGAAATAGTTCTTGAGGAACTTTGGTTTGACGTAGGAAAAGTACATTATCTACTAATACTATTAAAATTGGACCTGCCGATTCAATCGTGAATTGACACTTCGTCTTCTCTGGTCTGAGTTCAAAACCATTTTAGCTATTGAATCTCAAAATCTGATTGGAAAAAAATCAATGAACCGACAAATATGACAAGAACTGGTTCAATCCAATTTTTTTAAAGAAATCCAATTTAAAATGGAAAGAGGTTAAAAATGGAAGGAAAATTTACAAAATAAAAAGTTAAGGAAAGAAGGTTCAAAACAAAAATAGGAAGGGGAAAATAAATATAGGAAGACAATTAATAAGGAGAAAAATGGTAATTGAAAAAAAAGAAATGATTAGTGGAGAAGAATTTGAAATTACAAGGAAATTAAGAATTCAGTGAAGAAGAAATGAAAAAAAAAATGAAGAAAATAAAATAAATAAATTAACAAAATAAAATATTAATATGATTTGTGATAAAATACATTATTATGCTTAGCATTAAGACTATATTATTATACTAATATTTGAGTAAGTATTAAGTTTTTTTTAAATATAACAAGTAATTAGAAAAGAATAAATTTTGAAAAAAGGAGCGACAAAAAATGAAAATAAATACGGGTAATAAACAATAGAAAGAATAAATGAAAGAACCAAAATTTTAAAAGTTAATTAGACTTAAATAAATTAATATATCACAAATTTTATATAAATAATAAAAAAGTATAATAAGGTGCCAATTATGGTACTTTTGGATAACGTAAATTTATATAATATAATAAATAATAATTTTATTTTAAAATTGAAATAGATTTAAAAATTAATATAACATTAGAATATTATATAAATAATGAAAAATTAGAACAATGTGTCAATTATAGTAAATATGGATAACTTAAATTTATATAATATAATAAATAATAGTTTTGTACTAACTTATTATTAGTAGTAGTAGCATAATATATTATATAATATATTAATTATGATATATCTATTCAGAATTAATATAAATAATATTATTTTAATAAAATATGATCCAATCCGATCGGGCCGGTCCAATCACGTCCCGATGACGGTCCGATTTTGAAAACATTATTATCTACTACAATAGTAAGATGCAATATATCTGAATAAGCATTCTAAATTCTATTCTAAGTCCAAGAACATTGAAGTATGATATCACTAATCTTTTTTCGAAATCAATAGGAAAAATTTTTATCTTCAAGATCTATACTAACAAAAATACATCAAATATGATGGACGAAGCCTATACCATGAGAGTGTTTTGTCAAGCTTGGTGGAGTCCTCCGCATAAACAAAAAGAGAAAGTTTGTTGGACCGATTTTTGTCATGCAGCCAGAACGAGTAGGAAACAAAAGAAAGAAACCAAATTCTATTGAAACACCAAGAATGAACCACCATGAAGCTATAAAAGGACGTGCCTTCAAATGTGATGAGGCGAATGAGTGGTTGCACATAAGGATATCAAGATCGCGATCTCGATTGTACTATCATGTGATCTCGTATCGTACTATCAAGTTCTGTGACGTTTGGTTCGTGAATAAAGGGTAGAATATTTGGATATTTCTGATAATACAACCAAACACAACACGAAATAGGAATAACGTCAATAAATTTCATTTTCAACGAAACCATCTTGATTTCTGTGAAACCACCAATTTTTGTACAAAATAAAGAATATATTTATTCTATCTCCTTATTTTTCATTTTTTCATATTTTTTATTTTTCATTATTTAACTGTATATTATTATATTATAATTTGTATTATTATAATAATAAATGTAAACTATTTATAGTAAAATATTTTAATTATAAAAATATTAAATTTATTCTTTTCAACCAAACAAGATGCAGAATAAGAATATAGTTAGAATATGATATTCTTTAAAATAAAATTTTTTATCCTTAGAAAAAAAATTCCTAACCAAACGGCCCCTATACATGATCTCAATTTCAAATTTGGGATGTTTTTTTTTAGGATCGATAAAATCATAATAACAAAGTCTAAGATCAGTAAGATTATAAAATGCTACCGACCTTACCATTCTAGTTTTTCATATTTTTTTATTTTTTAAAAGTTTCACCAAGTGCAACAATTTTTGGAGAAATAAAATTAAGAAAAAGATGATTTGTTACAATAAATTAATTTTTTTAAAAAAATACTTTCTCACAAAATAACTTTAATATCAAGGTAAGTTAAAAATTATTTATACAATGGTACTCCATGTAATTTTTTTTGGAAGTTCACACTAAATTACTATTATATAAGTAATATATAAGTGTTTGTAGAAAGTCTAATCACGACCCGGTAACGAATCTAATCCGGTGAACAGTTCTGTTCTGAAAACATTGTTAATCTACTACAACAATAAGATTACAATATATCTGAATAAGCATTCTAAATTTTATTCTAAGTCCAAGCACATTGAAGTTTGCTATACTAGTATTTTTACGAAATCAATAGGAAAAACATTTATTTTCAAGATTCATACTAACAAAAATATGTCAAATATGATGGATGAAGCCTATACAATGAGAGAAGATCGAGTTCTATAAGAAACATGCAAGTTTGGTGGAGTCCTCTGCATAAACAACAAGAGAAAGTCTGTTGGGTCAGTTATTGTCATGTGGCGGGTTCACAACGAGTAGGAAACAAAAGAAAGAAACTTAGTTCTATTGAAACACGATGAACGAGCCACCATGAAGCTATAAAAAGATGTGCCTTCAAACATGATGAGGTGAATGAAGTGGTTGCACGCAAGGATATCAAGATCGCGATCTTGATTGTACGATCACACGATCCTATCTCGATCTCAAATTTGAGATCTTTTTTCAGGACCAAAAGAATCATAATAGCAAAATCTAAGATCATAAAATCCTACCATTCCATTTTTTCATATTTTTTTTATTTTTTTAAAGTTTCACCACGTGCAATAATTTTTGGAAAAATAAAAGTAAGAAATATATGATTGGTTACAATTAATTTTTAAAAAAATACTTTTTCATAAAAACTTTAGTATCAAGGTAATTTAAAAATTATTTATACAATGCTAGTCCATATTAATCATATTATTGTTTTTAATTTCACACTAAATTACTATTATATAATTAATATATAAGTGTTTGTAGAAAGTCTAATCATGACTCGGTAATGAATCTAATCCGGTCGACGGTCTGATTATGAAAATATTGTTATCTATTGCAATAGTAAAAATCAATTGGAAAAAATTATCTTCAAGATCCTTACTAAAAAAAATATGTCAAATATGATGGATGAAGCCTCTACCATAAGAAAATATCGAGTTCTACAAGAAACATGCAAGCTTCGTGGAGTTCACCGCATAAACAACAAGAGAAAGTTTGTTGGGCTAATTATTGTCATGCGGCGGGTTCACGAGTAGGAAACAAAAAAAAGAAGCTGAGTTCTATTGAAACACGATGAACGAGCCACCATGAAGCTATAAAAGGACGTGCCTTCAAACGTGATGATGCAAATGAAGTGGTTGCATATGCAAGGATATCAAGATCGTGATCTTGATTGTACGATCCTACATAGGATCCACAATCTCGATTTCAAATCTTTTTTTAGAATCAATAGAATCATAATAGCAAAATCTAATATCGGTAAGATGATAAAATCCTACCAATCCCACCATTCTATTTTTTCATTTTTTTTAAGTTTCACCAAGTGCAACATTTTTTGGAGAAATAAAATTAAGAAAAATATGATTGGTTACAATTAAAATTTTAAAAGAATTACTTTTTTACAAAATAAATTTAATATCAAGGTAAGTTAAAAATTATTTGTACAATGGTTTCCATATTAATCATATTATTGTCATTTTTTGTAAGTTCACAATAAATTACTATTATATAAGTAATACATAAGTGTTTGTAGAAAGTCTAAATCGGATAATATTCAAGTTAACATTATTTATAATACAAATCATTACAAGTTTATTTAAAACATTAATTTCTGACATAATTTTATATATTAAATTATTTTTTAATTTATAGGCAAAATCTTAGGATTCTTGATCCCATCTTACAATATTTGATTTTACATACTCTTCATAAGATACCAATTATGACTACCTCGGTTGCACGAGAAGAAAATTTCTTTGTCCAATTGTACACGTCCATGAGATAGAGGAGAGAGAAAAACAGAGGAGAGATAAATCGTATTTTGAAACTCAATTAATTTGAAGACTAATTCTTATCTGTTCTTAATGAACTTAGTAATTCTCAATAATAATAATAATAATAATAATAATAATAATAATAATAATAATAATAATAATAATAATAATAATAATAATAATTTAATGGGTCCCCCATCATCGAGATCTTTGATCCCCTCTGATCCTCGTCGCAGATCCCGTGGCCCTCTCTCCCTCCGGTGACATTCTCTTCCTCCGGCGATGTTCTCTTCCTTCGGCGATGCTATCTCCCTACGCCGTCCGGCTCCCATTCCCTCTTCGTCGACTCCCTCTCTGTTCCCTCTCCCTTTCTCGCGATATGGCCATCTGGCGGCCGATCTGGTCGCGGTTGGCTGGATCTAGCCACCCGCGATCTATTTGGCTGCGGGCGGCTGCATCTGGCTGCCCAGCGACCGATCTTGCGGGGTGGTTAGATCCGGCCAATCGCAGCCAAATCAACCGTCGGGTGGTCAAATCCGGTCACCCGCGGCCAGATCGGCCAATCTTGCGGGCGGCTAGATTTGACCAACCACGGCCATATCGGCCTTCAGGCAATCAGATCCAGCCGCCCGGCGGCCGATCTGGCCGTGGGTGGCCTGATGTGGCCTCCCGCGACCGGATATGATCGCCCAACGGCTGATCAACCTGCAGGCGGCATGATCTATATGGCCACCCGCAAGTGGATATGGCCGTTGTTGGCCCGTGAGATCGGCCGCTCGTTGAGCCAAGGTTTCACGGCCGTTGTGTCGTCGCCGCCACTATCGCCGTTGGCCGCATCATCTTCTTCGATTTTCTGCACTGAACCGTGCGCATTTTTTCCCTCGATGAACCAAATCGTTCATTTTTCATCTTGAATCATGCAAGAAATAATAATAATAATAATAATAATAATAATAATAATAATAATAATAATAATAATAATAATAATAATTCAAACTCATTATTATTTTGTAGTAAAAAAAGTTTTATTCGCTCCCATGATCTTTTCTCTCGTATTAACAAAATTTTCACATAGTCTAATTTAATTGCTTATATTATTGTATCATCTCATTTAAAATTGTGTATTGTTCATAAATATCAATTCATCAATTTATTTTTCATAACTAGTGTCACCTAACGGGCATTCTCCAATACTTACCAACTCTTTTTTTTCCCTGACCTTGCATTTACTATTAATCATGTTAATTCATGCACCTATCCACAGATATCATCATTGGTACGAATAGTCAAGCCAAGCAAATTCTTTGTTATCTCCATATACTCAATCTGATCTTGAAGACAAAAGGTTCCTACTCACTGCAGCTCCATGCCTTTCTAAAGGTTGATTTTTCCGGCTGCCCGACTTATCATAAATCAGTTGGTGGTTTGGCCATTTAATCGCGTAAATCTCATTTCCTGATCAGCTTACAAACAATGTACTATCTCGCGCTACTAAACTGAATCTGAGTTCAATGCGTCTACTACAGTCTACAGCTGAATCCCGTTTCCTGAATTTCTTCTCATCTTATGTGAACTTTGGTTCTGCACAGCTTCAGCCTCCCATATTATGTGACAACATTGGTGCAGCCTACATATCTGCAAATCCTATCTTCTATGCAAGAACAAAGCACGTTTACCTCGACTTCCACCTCATTCCTGAAGAAGTGTCAACAAAATGCCTCTTTTTTTGGTTCGTCTCATGAGAAGTAATGACAACCTCTTTCTGGTCATAGATTTATTGTCATTTGCAGCAAACTCTGATTGTGCTTACATCCACCATCAACTTCTTGCAGCATATCATAACAAGTCTCTCTTCACTAGCCAATACTACACAAGCCCGACTCTACCTCTCTGTTTTAGAAAAAAATGACTTGCATCATCAAGCAAAACGATTAGTGACCTCTTTTTTTTTTTTTTTTTTTTGCATCGCCTCTTTTTTATGGATCCTGCAAAATTAAACTAAGGATTCCCAGAGACAGCAATGTATGCACAATTTACTGTATCAATTTTTTTTTTGTCTTCTCTATAACTTTATATATAAATCTTGCCATATCTCTTCAGTACTTTCCTGTAAATTTCTATAAAGAAGTAGTTTCCGGAGCTGTTGCTGGCTTGCAATTCTTTGTTTTGTTTATCTCAAAGGAACGTCATGGCACATGGCAACTGAAGTGAAAAATAAATGGCTTAGTGGGATCTTCAAAGCATATATGCAGGCTCCTTCCCATATGTTAAGTTGATTGGATGTGAGAAGTAGACTCAGCAGCGAAGTAACGAAGCTTGCCTAGGCACCTTCTGTCGTAAATTGTAATTGACGCCGTCCATTTAGAACACGTTATTTACCTTTTTCGGTAAATTACATTATTTACTTTGACTCTATAAATTGCTTAGAAAAATAGAAATAGGATGCTTGTTACCAGTATACAATGTGAATTTTATTTATGCTCCCTGCTAACGTATCTGGGTTGCCCAAAGCAAGCAAAGAATTCTACTGTCCTTACCTTTGGCAATTTATGTATTTTTGTTACATTCATCGGTTCATATTTGTTGGAAGAGAGAGATATTTTTTCTCTAAAAAAGGACTAATTTCTCATATATCTGGGCACTTTCGCACATGGCTCTTGTGATCATAAACGTTTTGTGTCCAATTTCTGCGCCACGAAGAGGAGCGAAGAAAATCCAACCGAACCGATAAATCTAACCGACTCGAAAAAAATGATTTGAAAAAATTAAAAATCAAGAGACCGAATATGATATAGAACGATTTTTAAATAGAGCAAAATCGATTCGTTTAACCTAAGACCCATTCAAAAAAAAATCATAAAAATCCGTGGAGCTCACTTTTATTTATTATTTATATAATTAATTTAGATGTGATCAATTGTTTGATTACTAGTGTAATAATTTTTTATATAGCTTAATATATTCTTATCACATCATGAAACTCTAATTCAATAGTTTTAACACTATATCATATATTTAGTTATAAAATTAAATAAGTTAATATTAATTTTAATTTATCATATTTTTTAAAAAAAATATTATTTATTAAAATAAGGGCCCGAAAAAATTGATCCTTTAGAGGGTGATTTTTATTTTTCCTAAATGATTTTAGATGCTTTTTGTGATTTAAAAATCGATCTGAAAAATAAAGAATAATTTTTTAGATAAAAAAATCTATCCGATGCGAATCACTTTCACCCCTAACCATGATCCTCATACGGTGCATGAACCAAATATTTATTTTTTTAAGGACAGAACAAAGTATCTATTAATATAACAATCCTGAAATGCCTTTATACAAAAAATGATGCCTAGAGTTGGGTCGCAAGAACCAAAAAGATAGTGTTCCTAGATCATTGACAATGCATGCACGTTTCCCCTACCCTTCCGATAAGATTACGCGATGATATAATGATATCCTTCACCCCCTTAATTTGATTACGTAATTGTCTCCTGAGATCTGATAGGACTTATTAATTTGCTCAATTTAGTTGTGTATAGTTATTTTTATTTTCTACTCTTAAACTATATATCATATTTTTATGTTATCCCTTAAAACTTTTAACATTACCAACTTACCTCATGTCTAGACTTTTCGTACATATTCTCTTTAACTCCAAGGGATATTTTAGTAGAATAAAATAATAGAATATCCTATTCTTTAAAGTATGTATATTCTTATTCTATCTTACATTTGAATGGTAGAGAATAAATTTTAAAATATAATATTTTTAACTAAAATATTTTATTATAAATAGTTTATGTTTAACATTATAATAACAATAATAATATTAATATAAAAGCATAAGATTTAGAAATAAAAAAAATAAAAGAAC
This sequence comes from Pontederia crassipes, assembly GCA_030549335.1. Taxonomy (NCBI): domain Eukaryota; kingdom Viridiplantae; phylum Streptophyta; class Magnoliopsida; order Commelinales; family Pontederiaceae; genus Pontederia; species Pontederia crassipes. Next base: position 22,205,242 of record CM060189.1, on the reverse strand, counting down.
GATTCAGAAAATAAAAAATGAGAATATCTCTATTCTTTTTATTTTTAATAATATCTTTTTCCTTCTGATGGGAATAAATATAACATTTTCGACGACTTTTAGGTAGTTTCACGATTTTTTATATTTGACCAAAATAATCTTAAATTAACTGATGTTTGACTATATTCCAAAAATAAAGTGATATTTCTCGGTTTCCAAATGACTAAATTATATTTATTTTTAATTTCACATTTACTTTTTTCCTCTTGTCAAGTTTTATCTATTTAGCTTTATGAAACAAGAAATAAAAACAAATGGAATCCGCCAAACCCTCATCTTATTCATGTTCCCGTTGATTTTATGTGTTGTTTAATTAATTTATTTTAAATGAAATAGATAAAACTGAACAATGGTAAAATAATAATTTTTTATATTTAAAAAAATTATGGTTTTATCCATTTGGGGTGAAATTAGGGATGTCAATATTTTTTAAAATTCGTGAATTTCCATTGGAATCTTCGGTCAGGGGCCCAACTTCAAAAAATTCTTTTCTCAAGAATGGGGCCATAGTGAGCCATCCATGGAATAGGATGGAGCGTTCGGGACCCCTGACCCTCTTCCACCCCGAAACCACCTTTCGCCTAAATCCTTCTCCTTCGACAACCCATCGCTCACCACAGATGGCACTCCACCACTAAATGCCACCACCAGATCTGGACTTTCACACAGCACCAGATTTGGCCCTCCACCTCCACATGACGCTTTACTACCAACCCCCTGCCTTCCTCCCCTCTTCTGCCCCAGCACTGCAATCCATCACCAGATTTGGACCCCCACACGTCTCCTCCTGGTCAGATATTGTCCGTGCACGTGCTCCTGCAACACAGAACTCCCCAAGGCAGTGGCAAAATATGCAGGCATCTATCACGGATGCGATCACTATCCTTGCCGAGGAAGTTGCTGAACGCTCCGCGGAGGTCGCCAATAGCCTCATGGGGCATTTCCTTGGCAGCCCTAGCGATCTCGCAGAGATGGAGGCAGCGTTGCCGCAGATTTGGGGGCTTACTGGACCTATTCAGCTCCGGGAATTGGGAAACACTTTTCTTCTCTACACCTTTTCAGCCAACGCCAATCGTCTGCAGGTTCTCACAGATACTTCAAAGTCTTTCCGTGGGCATCTACTGGGAGTCACCCAATACATGCCTTTTTTCCATCCCACCGAAGATCGTCAGACCACAATCCCCATCTGGTTACAGCTCCCCGGCCTTGCTTTTGAGCTCAAGAACCTCATCTCTGTTCAACGCTTAGCAACTCATTTCGAAGCACCATTGTCACTTGATGAAGCTTTCCTCGCCGCCGCCACGTCCACATGCGTATGCGTCGAACTGGATGTCACCGTTCCAGTCAAGCAGGGTGTCTGGGTTAATCTTCCCGACGACAGTAAGTTTTTCCAACGCGTGACTTATGAGAATATCCTTGTCTTTTGCTACAGGTGTGGAACATTGGACATCGATTCGAAGAATGCCCAAGGCGTCCTCCGGCGAGGGATCCACCGATGACGCTAGGGGCGTGTTACTTTTTGGCCCGTGGATGCAGACGACGAACCTGCGGCGGCAACTCATGAAACGCTCGGCTCTCGCCTGCCGCTCTACTGCGAGGAACCCTCTCGACCCGATTCAAGCACCTGAACCGGTCTCCCACCCGGATCACTCTCATCCGCAAATCCAAACAACTAACTCGTTCCAGATCTCAACCCTTGGATGTAGGTATCGCAGATGACGAAAGGCTGCAAAGTACCCTAACAAAAATGACAGCCATCTCTATGCCCACAACAACCTTCTTTGCGCGCAACAGAAGGGACTCCAATGACACTAACGGCGCAACACGTCATGCACCTCCTTCTCCTGATCACACATGTGGCACTAATGATTTGACAAACTCCCCCCCCCCCCCCCCACCCCTGGTAAAAAATATCACCGTGTCCTCACCACCCCCACCCACCATCTTTTCCCCCACACCCACCTCCATAGCGACATCCCCCACACCCACCTCCTCCATGGCGACCTCGCAGACTCCGCAACCACTCTATCTTAACCCCTCTAACATCACATCCCCTCAAATCCTACCGACCTTTGTCTCCTCATCTAGCTTCTCTTCCCCTTTTCCTCCTCCAGGTCCCCTCAGAGTGAATTCTCCCGCTTCATCCCTCACTCAGTGCATCCCCCTGGATCATGACAACCTGGCGGTAACTGTTATGCAACGGCTCGCCACGGCCCCCATGTCTGCTTTGATCGAAGTTCCAGAAGACCCTGAGGGAGAAACGGATGAAGAGATAAAGATGGAGCCCCTGCCGGCCACGGTAGAGATGAAACATGATCGTGTTCGTCGTCCCTCCGCAGGTTTATCCCCTCCAGTGCTAAAACAAAAAGGAAAACAACAACCACAAAAATGTAAACGATATCAAAATACAACAACCTCTAACACCTCTCCCCCAGTGCAGGAGCGACACCTGGGCCGCGAGAGTCTAGACCTCAACACATGAAGTTGATATCGTGGAACTGTTGAGCGCTTTTCGTAGTAAGGTCTGGGAGCGTCTCTCTGATATCATCCGACAGGATCACCCAGATTTCTTAGTTCTATTCGAAACACACACCGTCGCGTCGCGTTCGTAGCAGGTCATCCAACATACGGTTCCTGGTTGGAACGGGGTTTTTGAACATGGCACTAGCAACTCCGGCGGAATTCTACTTGCTTGGAATGGGACGGACACTAAGGTTACGATGGTAGGTCAGGAACCTCATGTTACCTTCAATAATTTCTCCTTTCTACTGACCTGTGTTTATGTGAGCACCTCAACTAGTGTGAGAACTGTGCTCTGGCGCCGTCTCTCTGCCCTCCATCTTGATGACATACCATGAATTATAGCTGGTGATTTTAACTCGGTTACTTCACAAGAGGAAAAAATTGGCGGTAAGCCCTTTTCTCACACCAGATTTGTTCTCTCTCTTACGGGACTAATTGCCTCGCAAGGTTTTCATGATGTTCCTGGTAACGGATCCTTCCTTATGTGGAAAACAACCGCATCGGGACTGCCAGGATCCGTTGCAGACTCGACCGTGTTCTCATAAACTCCCATTGGTTAATCCTCTTCCCAACATAACTCTTAAATCTCTCATTAGATGTTGCTCTGCACCATTACTTGTTATAACTGATCTACATAGCACTAGGCCTAAAAGCTTTAAATTTGAGCATTTCTGGCTAGAATACGAAGAACCGCATAACATCATTAGGCGGGCTTGGAGCTCACTGACCCCAGGTCAAGGATCCTCCAAAGCCCTAAAAGCTGTTAAAAAGAATATTCTTGCATGGAACCGGACGCAGCTGGGCTCTCTTGATCTCAGGCTGCAAGAGACAAAAAAAGAAATTAGCATGTTAGAAAAAAAGGATAATGACATTGGCCTCAATGAAATTTCTCTAACAAAGTTAAGATCCCTCTACCACTTGCATGCGGTTTTGCTTCGCCAGATCACTCTGAAGTGGTGGAGTAAATTCTGGGTTAAGTGGTTAGAGCATGGAGACAAGAATTCATATTTTTTTCAATCTTTCTACCATTACTAGACATAGAAGAAACTTAATTACTGAACTCACTGACCCCTGTGACCCAGTAAATAAGATTACCAACATCAAGGATATCCTTCAAACTTTTGTCAGGCATTACACTGATCTATGGGGTCCATCAAACTTGCCTTCCACCCCCTTTTAGATTGGCCAAATCTTCCTCATATCCCGGCCACCTATCATGACTCCCTCATTGCCCCTATCACACCTAAAGAAACTAAGGACACTTTTTGGAGTATGCCCCTTGGTAAGGCTCCTGGCGTTAATGGGTACACTGTAGAGTTTTACAAAACCTATTGGTCCATCGTTGGGCATACCATCACCAATGAAATACTTAACTTCTTTTCCACGGGAAATTTGTCACCTGATTGGTGCAACACAAAACTAATTTTCATCCCTAAATCTCCCACGGCAAACAAGATGCCTGATTACCGGCCTATTGCTCTCTACAACATCCTATATCGTGTGATCGCTAAAATTCTTGCAGCACGCCTTAAGCACACCTTGCCCCACAGCATCGACTAGGCCCAGGCTGCCTTTATCGCGGGGCTCTCCATGTATTATCCTCCTATTTATGATTCTTAAAGCAGACATGTCAAAAGCTTTTGATCGGGTATCCTGGAATGCTATTCTAAATGTTCTTACCATTATGAATTATCCTCCTATTTTTATTATCTGGATCAAAGCATGTATTACATCGCCTATGTTTCATTGCACTATTAATGGTCAAGGTTCTGCCCAGTTCAAAGGATACAAGGGTATTCGGCAAAGTGACCCTCTTTCTCCTTATTTATTTGTCCTTGTCATGCAAATTCTTTTCAGGTTGCTTAACGACAGTACTAATTCTAACAAAATTCAGCCCTTTCGGATAAACAATTTATTTGTTGTTGATCTCCTCATTTGTACTGCTGCAAATATTAAGAACTGTAAGCAGGTGGTCAAGATCCTTGGCAAATATTATGGCCTGACAAATCAGATTATTAATCTGGATAAGTCTACAATTTATTTCCCTAGGAAATTACATTGTCGTCGTAAGCAGACCATATGTAGAGAACTAAATATCATAGCCGGTACCTTTCCATTCCTTTATCTTGGTGTGCCTATTTCTTTTAAGCACATTCATGCTAAGCAGCATATACTTATTGAAAAGCTCTCAAAGCGTCTATCTGGATGGAAAAACAAGCTGCTCAATGAAGCGGGAAGGACAACACTGATAATATATTTTAAATTCATTACCTATTCGTGCTTTTAGTTCTAGTTATATTTTTGGCTCCGCTATATCGACGTTAGAAATAATCAGTAGAAAGTTTCTCTGATCGGCTACTGACAAATCTCATGGCCTGCACCTCATCAGTTGGAACATTGTGCAGCTACCTATGGCTTGCGGGGGATTATGAATAAGAAATTTTCAAAATACTAAAGATTCCATGATGGTTAAAAAGGCCTTTCAAATACTAAACTTCGCATCTAATCCTTGGGTTAATCTCGTGCATAACAAATACGGAGACCTTCACCCTTGGACACACCCCCTCCCCCCTCGCGCCAACACTAGCTCCTTTGCTTGGTCTTGGCGGGCCATTCTTTCTTCCCTGACTAGAGGGGGAATTCTAAAGCTTATTGGCAATGGTTGTTCCACGCAGGTGATGTATGCCTACTTATGTAAACGTATGTGTGCCTCTTTCGAATCTTACGGTGTATGAGCTTATCACTAATTCTGCCTGGAATGATGTATTGCTTACCGAATATTTTGGTCCCTCACTTGTTTTAGCTATCACCTCCATTTGCTTGCCCTTTTCGGCCAATGATGACAGGTGGATCTGGACCATGGACTCCCATGGCCAGGCATCCACCAAGATGGTCTACAACTACTTGTGTCGCAGGGCAACTCCACTACCGATGAATGGGGAACCTTCTTGAATTGCAACTTGGAGCTTCTTGATTCCTCAAAAAATAAAGTTTTTCTATGGAAATTAAAGTATGGCCGGCTTCCTACGTTGGATTTTATTTCAAAATTTAACAATGCGATTAACTCCTCTTGTGCTCTTTGTGGTACCTCGATGGAAATGGTTGCGCACTTATTTTTTTATTGTTCATTTTCTATGGCTTATTGTCACATGTTTTCTCACAAATTACATTATGCTTTTTCGAATCGTGATACATGGCATTTGGGTTCTTGGATCGAGGAAGGATCATGACTACAGACTCGCTCTCGGACCATCATGAGATCCATGTTTGCTTTTTCTTTCTGGAACGTATGGTCGGCCTTGGAAATGAAGGCATGGGGACTCATGAAGGGGATTCAAACATGTAGGAGACTTGGCTACACGAACGTTGTCTGCGGCACTGATTCGACAACACTTCAGCAAATCATCATACGCGCTACGAACTGCCCTTGGATTTTAAACGTTCTACGTAATACCTAGAATTTTCTTGAAGACCTCCATGCCTTTAAGTGTAATCATATTTATAGATAGGCAAATCAAGCTGTTGATTACTTGGCTAATCTAGGCAGACTTTCTGCATCGGATTCTTTTTGGACGGGAGACTGATCATCTCTTTAGTGTACCCTTAATTACTACAATTTCCATGAATTTTATGTAAGAATTAGATATATTTAAATGTTTTTTATACCATTTTCCAGAAGAAAAGTTGAATGAGTAAAAGGAGAACTAACAACTTTTCAAAATTCAAATGATGACAGGAAAAAGAAACAAAAAGGGAGAAAAAGGGGGGAGCATGCGAGGCCATGAGGGGGAAGGAGAAAGGACGTAGCCGTGAAGGAGAAGATGGAGAACTAAAGAGATTTTTTTATTCCCTTGGGATGAGACTCTGTTAATGCTTATTATTGTCTGATTTCCTGACATTATTATTTTGATTCCTCGCTTTGTATTTACATGATGCATAGCCGTAAGAATTTCTAACTGGTTTTAAATGGATCGAGAGATCAACTATTTTGGGTTTAAGCTAATTTCACCCGAGAGGGGAACTTAGTTATATCAATTGCTGTGCTTTTCGTAAATTGTTATTTTGTATTTATTAAAAGGGATCGAGAGATCCATTATACCGATTGTTATGAGATGAGAATCCTTGCAATCGTGTGAGTAACAAATCCTATATTTCTGATCGTTTGATTAAAATTAAGAGCCTTAATTATAAAAAGATCGAGAGACTACATTCGACCTGATTAAAGATGAGAGTCCTATTAATCGGTAGTCTTAATCATCGGTTAGGACCCCTACTATTCTTGATTTCTATTTGTATATATCGTTAGAATAGAAGGGAGTTCAAAACTTAGTAAATCAGATAAGATTATTGTCATAGCATCAACTAGTTCATTCCAAGGGAATCTCTTCTTCCAATTGCTCAAAATCCTTTCTTACGTTCCTTTATTATTCTTAATTCTTGTTCATTTCTCTTTATGCTTATTTCTTTTATAATTTCGTGACAACTTTCGGATATACTTGGAAAAAGTAATTAGTCTAAATCAACGAGGTTACGACACTCAGGGTTTCTACTCGACCTGTGCACTTGCAGCTACGTGAACTCTTGAGTAAAATTTAAATCGTGACTGGACTTATTTCTTATACAAAATCCGTAATTCTGCAACTACGTTTAGTTCACGTCAAGTTTTTGGCGCCGTTGCCAGGGATTTAGATTAATTATTTACCTTTCATTTATATCCTTATTTAGTTTGTTAAAGCGCTATTCACGTCTGATTATATTTTCTCTCATTTGATTTCAGGGAATAGTATATGCCCAGAAGTATTCGTAGTCAACTACTCGAATTAGATCCTGAAATTAATCGAACTTTTAATAGAAGAGTGCGAGAATACAAGTGTAGAACATCACATCCTGAAGGTACAAGTAGCATTCAATCTATAGAGCTCAAAGAGAATTCTAATCCTGAGATCGAAATGATGGCTGAACAACAAGAACCACTCCAACTGCGACCACCGGTCCCATCATTAGAAGAACTCTATACTCCTACCGCAGATGGACTAGAGTCTGCAATTTTAAAGCCTGCCATTCAAGCCAATTTTGAGTTAAAATCATATCTAATCTCCACAATCCAACAAAATCAATTTGGAGGAACCCCAGGTGAAGATCCAAATCAACACCTTAAAGATTTTCTGGAAATATGCGAGACAACTAAGTTGAATGGGGTGTCGCCAGAAGCATTGAGACTGAGAGTTTTCTCTTTCTCACTAAGGGGTAAGGCCAAACAATGGTTACAATCCCTAGAACCGCGGGCATTAACTACCTAGGAGCAACTAGTAAAAGCCTTTCTGTCAGAATATTTCCCTCCCAGCAAAACTATAAGGATCAGAAATCAAATCATTGGTTTTGTGCAAAAAGACCAAGAGACGTTGTATGAAGCTTGGCAAAAGTTCAAGACATTGCTGAGGTCGTGCCCCCATCACGGCTTGAGCAAATGAATTTTGGTCCAATCATTCCATAATGGACTCAACTACACCTCAAAAATGGCGCTTGACAACGCTGCAGATGGTGTGTTTATAAAGAAAAATGTAGATGAAGCCTATCAACTTATAGAAGAAATCGCTCGGAATCAACATTTCTTGGCTCATTCAAGGTCTAATGAGTCCACAGCATTAACTCAAACTCGACTTGACGGTGAGGATTTTACTTCCAAGGTAGAGTATATAGTTCAAAAAGCAATTAGTCGACTGGGGCTCAATGAAGCTACACCAACTATCAATATGATAGCAAGATGTTGTGAAATATGTGGTTCATCTGATCACATTTCTGTGCACTGTGAGCTGCTAAAACAGCAAGGACACCAACAACAAGCTAATACTATAGACCCTTATCCATCGAATAATGATTCATACTCCAACACTTTTAATCTAGGATGGAGAAACAATCCAAAGTTTTCCTACATAGATAATCCTCAACAAAACTAGGCTCCCGTTTGGCAAAATAGATTCAATCAGAGAGCACAACCTCAAAATTCCTCAACAGAACAAGGGTCATCTTCCACCAACAAGCTAGAAGCAATGATGGAGAAATATATGTCAAAACAGGACACCCTAATGCAGAAAATGTTTGAAAAAATAGAAAGCCTCTCCATTCATAACAAAATGTTGGAAAATCAAATAGCTCAGCAAGCTGCGTCATCTTCAAGATTACCAGGGATCTTACCCGGACAGCCAGAAAAGAATCCAAAAGAACAAGTCCAAACTGTGACTTTAAGAAGTGGAAAGACAACTGATAATACTAAAAGAACAAGGGCGGAGGTCTCGACAGAAGTAACAGATGAAGTTGGTGACCAAAATTAGATAGTCCAACCAGAAGACACAATGAATAGACCAAATAAATCTAAACAACAGCCTGCTGAGGGACAGCCTAGCTATTCTTCGCGGATACCATTTCCTAAAGCCCCCGAGAAATCTCGACAAGACCAACAATTCGGCAAGTTTGTAGAAATCCTAAAGAATCTCTATATCAATGTACCTTTTGTGGAAGCTATTCAAGAGATGCCAGCATATGCCATATTCTTGAAAGATATTCTATCAAAGAAAATGAGGATACAAGAAAATGAAACTGTCGCGCTAACTGCTGAGGCAAGTGCGGTGATTCAAAATAGATTATCTCCGAAGCTAAAAGATCTGGGGAGTTTCTCCATACCCTGTGAAATTGGAAATCGAAAGATACAAAGAGCCTTATGTGATCTTGGTGCTTCAGTAAGTGTTATACCTCTGTCATTGTGTAAGAAACTTGAAATGGGTGTTATTAAGCCCATGAATATGTCCCTCCAATTGACAAATAGATCCATAAAAATCCCACAGGAAATTCTAGAGGATGTACCCATCAAAGTAGGCAACTTCTATATACCAGCCGACTTTGTGGTTCTGGACATGGACGAAGACAATCAAACTCCCATTTTGTTAGGGAGACCCTTTTTAGCTACAGCCGGAGCAATAATTGATGTTAAACAAGGTCGTCTTACCTTTCAAATAGGTGATGACACGATTGAATTTTGACTAAATCACATTATTAATTGCCCGGATATGGAAAATCACTGTCATCAACATGAGCAACTGGATTCTCTTGTACAGAAGGTGGCATCAGTTATTCATATATCAAACCCTCTGAAAGTATCTCTTGAAGTTCAAGAATCATCTTTGTGGACAGAAGAAGCGGGCATTCTCACGAGTCACATACTCTCAACTGAAACAAAACACCCTAACGCTCCACTGGAGGACCAACCAACAGAAATTATACAACAACCTAGCTCAAGGAAGCTAACAAAGCCAGAATTAAAGAAGCTTCCTCAAAATCTCAAGTATTAATTTCTAGGAGAAGATTCCACTTATCTTGTGATTGTGAATGCAGATTTAAAGACAACTCAGCTTCAGCAGCTATTGGATAAGCTAAAAGCTTACAAGCATGTAATCGGATACACTTTAGATGATCTCAAGGGAATTAATCCTGCTATATGCATGCACCGTATCCATATGGAAAAAGACCATAAACCCTCCATAGAGGGACAAAGAAGGCTTAATCCAGCAATGAAAGAGGTAGTGAAAAAAGAAGTGATTAAACTATTGGATGCAGGAATTATCTACCCTATATCAGACAGTCAGTGGGTAAGTCCCGTGCAAGTCGTACCAAAAAAGGGTGGAATGGCCGTAGTAAAGACAGAGTCGGACAAATTCATTTCCACACGGATGGTTACCGAATGAAGGATGTATATCGACTTCAGGAAACTTAATAAGGCCACAAGGAAGGATCATTTTCCATTACCTTTTTATTGACCAGATGTTATAAAGACTGGCAAACCATTCCTATTTTTGTTACTTGGATGAATTTTTTGGATTTCATCAAATCCTCATTCATCCAGAAGATCAAGAAAAGATTACCTTTACTTGTCCCTATGGAACCTTTGCATACAGAAGGATGCCTTTCGGATTATGCAATGCTCCAGCCAGTTTTCAAAGGTGCATGATGTCAATTTTCTCTGATTATATTGAAGAAATAATGGAGGTATTTATGGACGATTTTTCCGTGTATGACACTTCCTTTGAAGTCTGTCTTCAGAATTTAGGAAAAGTATTACAAAGATGTGCTGAATCTAACTTGGTGTTGAACCGAGAGAAATGTCACTTCATGGTACAAGAAGGTGTAGTCCTTGGCCATATTGTTTCAGGTCGAGGTATTGAAGTTGACAAGACTAAGACAGAAGTAATTGAAAGATTACCTCCGCCTACTAATATCAAAGGAATCAGAAGCTTTCTTGGTCATGCCGGATTCTATCGGCGTTTCATCAAGAACTTTTCTCTCATTGCGAGACCTTTGACAAAACTACTATCCAAAGACGTTGAGTTCATCTTCGATGAACACTGTTTAAAAGCCTTTAACACTATGAAAAAGGCTCTCACAACAGCCCCAATCATCCAACCACCTGATTGGTCTCTACCGTTCAAAATTATATGTGATGCTAGTGATCAAGCTGTGGGAGTAGTGTTGGGACAAATGAAGGATAAAAGGCAACACGCAATCTACTACGCTAGCAAAACTTTGGATGACTCACAAATAAATTATGCCACAACCGAAAAAGAGTTTCTAGCAATAGTTTTTGCAATAGATAAATTCAGGTCCTATCTAGTTAGCTCCAAAGTCACTGTGTATATTGATCATCAAGTCGTGCGATACTTGATTACTAAAAAAGATGCCAAACCTAGATTGATCAGATGGATCCTTCTGTTACAGGAATTTGACTTAGAAATCAAAGATCGTAGGGGGACAGAAAACTTAGTAACTGACCATCTCTCCCGACTTCAACTATCAAAAGGAGACGTTAACTCTGAAGTTCGCGATGAAATCAATGACTCTTTTCTAGATGAACAATTATTTTTAATCCAGAGAACACAACTTCCTTGGTTTGTTGATTATGCCAACTACTTAGCCTTTGGAGTCTTACGACCGGATCTTCCTTATCAACAAAAGAAGAAAATTTTCTCCGAAATCAAATACTACTTTTGGAATGAGTCATTTCTGTTCAAAAAATGTGTGGATGGGATGTTTCGTAGATGTGTACCAGAGGAAGAACAATCTGCTATATTACAGGAATGTCATGCATCTCTTTATGGTGGCCATGGAGGATATCAGAGAACATCCGCTAAGGTTCTTCAAGCAGGTTTTTATTGGCCAACCCTATTCAAGGATGCAATTAATGTTGTTAAATCTTGCGATGCTTGCCAAAGAACTGGAAATATAGGTAGAATAAATGAGGCACCTCAGTAACCTATACTTGAGGTAGAAATATTTGATGTGTGAGGAGTGGACTACACGGGACATTTCCCTCCTTCATGCGGGTACAAGTTCATACTTCTAGCTGTTGATTATGTCTCAAAATGGATTGAAGCTATTCCCACAATCTCAGCAGACTCGAAGTCAGTGGTCAAACTTTTTAAAGACATAATATTTCCAAGGTTTGGCATGCCAAGATTAATTATTAATGATGGGGGATCACACTTTATCGAACGGAGTTTTGAAAAGCTATTGTTCAAATACGGGGTCAAGCATAGGATATCCACTTCCTATCACCCTCAAACCAATGGACAAGCATAAGTCTCGAATAGAGAAATCAAGCTAATCTTAGAGAAAACTGTGTCAATAACCAGAAAGGATTGAGGCTTGAAACTTAACGAAGCATTGTGGGCATATCGAACTGCGTACAAGACACCAATTGGAACAATACCATTCAGGTTGATCTATGGCAAACACTGTCACCTACCGGTTGAATTAGAACATAAGGCTTTTTGGGCAATCAAAACATTGAATTATGATTTCCAAGCAGCTTTTGGAAAACGTCTTTTACAATTCAATGAGCTAGATGAATTGAGATTAGAAGCCTACAACAACTCTCGCATCTATAAAGAAAGAACAAAGAAATGGCATGATTCACACATATTGAGAAAGAACTTTAAAGAAGGCGATCAGGTTCTATTATTTAACTCCCGATTGTGACTTTTCCTGGGAAGTTAAGAACGCGATGGTCTGAACCGTTCATCATTGAAAAAATTTACCCTCATGGTGCGGTGAACATCAAAAATAGCAATTCAGTGACCTTCAAGGTCAACGGGCAAAGGTTGAAACGTTACAATCCAGGTGAAGTAAAGTTCGAGGAGGTGCTCTATCTGCAACCAGATCATTAGAAAAAAAAGAAGGGGTCGAGCCAACAACGTTAAAAAAAGGCGCTATAGGGAGGCAACCCAACCGAATAAACGGTCAGCAACCGCGTCAGCATTAGCAAGGTCAGGAATGTCAGAAAATCACCTGAAAGTACATTCCCAGATTTAGTTGAGAATCCCAACATAATTTAACACCATATCTACCAAAATATCCATTTTTCCAAGTCTCACACGAACTCCCCCACGTCGCTTCATTTTCCACCCGATCATGAAATACTCATCGCCTCTCATCCATCTCTCATCCGCCTTTTTGTTTCAAAATCCCTAACAGCTCCCTGTCACCCTCCACGAAAACTCCGTCGCCATCCATCTTACGATTGCCATAATAGCTCGTCGGAGTCCATCAGGCGACGACTCCGTCCGGACGGCCTTCTACAACCTACAACTAACCTCCGATTGCCGACAGACGACAATGAGGCTCAGCGTCTTTTGAATACCAGGTCCAGAGACTTTTCATCTACTCGATTTCTCGATTTTTCTGCTCTTGAATCTCTCAATTTATTTGCAGATGTCAGGACTATACTCCATCGCTCTCGCCTTCTCCCCTTCTTCATGAAACGTTGGAACCTCTACGAAGAGGTATCAACAGAATTCTTAGGAACTCTGTATCCCACTGGTTTTGACGAAGATGGAGTCCCAGACCATATAGAGTTTTGGCTATGTAATCATGAAGTCGCTATGAGTCTGGACACCGTTGCCAGCCGACTGAATCTGCCTAATACCGGTCATCGAACTCCTCCACCTTCTTTCCCTACATATGACGTTTGGTATCAACTCACTGGACAACAAGCTGATAACATGCTCCACCTCGTTGGCCACCGCCTGAAGAACCATGTCCTCTGATTTCTTCACATCCTTCTGATCAACACTATCTTAATCCGGCCTAATGAGTATGAGCGGGATCTTGTTTCTACTGATGAGCTTTTTATCCTCTGGTGCTTGCTGGCTAACACAGAGATCAACCTTGCTTCATTCCTTCTGCAAAGTCTAATCACGGAGTCTGCCCGTGAATTTAGTCCAATCCTCTATGGTAACCTCATCACCCCCTTAGCGGAACATTATGTCTTCTTAGCCAACACCACTTCAATTCCTGCCACACTTATCGACCTGGATTTCTTGGTTAAGGAGCGGGTTCTTCTAATGGTCAATGGCCAGCACTTTTGGCGGCAATCTAATACATCAGCCCTCCTCCAACTGCCTAACCCTAGACGGACCTCAATTCTTGAAGGCCGGAACTGGTGGATGAACGATTTCATCCAGGTCACAAGGCCTATTTCTACACTACCCCCGCTACTCCTCAACTATCGAATAGCCCCTCAACACCCCCTCTGGTCCTCGAACCCCTCGGCGACAAATTCTTTCGTCTTCCTCCTCCTCAATGCCGGATGTTCCCCCAGCTGTGCCACTTACCACCAACCAAAAATTAGATCTTATTTTGCAACATGTAACACAACTGGCAGACGCCTCAGCCCACCATCACCAGGACATACAAGCATTGAAGGATCACCTCCATCGACTGGAGCAGCAAAACCTGGTGCACCAGTAGAAAATTCAAGGGGTCGAGGAGGTGCAGAATTCTGTCCTAACAACCCTCAGTGATATCCAACAGGTCACTGACTGAATCCTTCAGCTTCAACCAACTCCGGATCCCTCTTCCTGGCATGATCGACATTGAGGACAGAGTCGATTTTTAAGCTTAGGGGAGATGGCACATGGTACATTTATACTCTTCACTATCATTTACTTATTTTTTAGCTTTGCTTTGCACTATGTTAACTCCACACAACAAAGAAACCTGATGTCCACACCTTGATTTCAATATATTTTAATGTTATATCATCAATTACCAAGCTAACTTGGCTATCAATCTTCTTGCTTTAATTAACACAATCATTCAAATGCATTTAGATTAAATTCAGCTAAAAAATTTTCTTTTGTGGGTAACACTAGCCAACATCTATAGATTTAATTGATAATATATTATGTCTAGAGGGGAGTCAAGGCTCTTGCTGCCATATTAAATAGGAAAACTTGATTTTTTGGACTAAGGGATCTAGACCTTACATTAGTTTGAACTATTGCTCACTTCATGAACATGATAGAAAAAAATGAGAAAAAGGAAAAGTAAAAAGTTGCATTTTGCATTGCATGCATGCATAGAAAAAAAAGTTTTAAGAGAGCAAAACTTCCATTGAAATCTCTCTTAAAGAAAGCAAAGAAAAAAAATATAGAGAAAAGAAAAAAAATTTAGGAGAGCAAAACTTCCAAAGGAATCTCTCCTAAAGAAAGCATGAATAAAAATCAGGCCTTGACATGTTTACTTGCATTTCATGAATAAAAGTCAGGTGCTAAAACTGTTTAATCAATGGAAAACCTGTTTATGAAGAGATTTGTAGCTCAACCTCTTGTAAAGTTAACAACTCCTGAAATTCAACTTGTTATTGCTAGTACTTCTTTCATGGCTTAAATTTGCTTTAGCCTCTGTGATTCCCTAGCTAAAAATTTAAGTTTTTGAAAAGGATGAAGTGTTGGGAAAGTGGGAAACTCATTGAACTTAAATTAGCTGATTTCTAATTCATTTGTGGACTGCTAATTCAAAGTTTATCCTTAATTTCTGAACGTTTTGTTTGAGGACAAGCAAAAAGCTAAGCTTGGGGGAATTTGATCATCTCTTTATTGTACCCTTAATCACTACAATATCCACAAATTTTATGTAAGAATTATATATATTTAAATGTTTTTTATACTATTTTCTAGAAGAAAAGTTAAATGAGTAAAAGGAGAACTAACAACTTTTCAAAATTCAAATGATGATAGAAAAAAGAAACAAAAAGGGAGAAAAAGGGAGAGCATGCGAGGCCGTGAGGGGGAAGGAGAAAGGATGTAGTCGTGAAGGAGAAGATGGAGAACTAAAGAGATTTTTTTATTCCCTTGGGATGAGACTCTGTTAATGCTTATTACTGTTTGATTTCCTGACATTATTATTTTGTTTCCTCACTTTGTATTTACGTGATGCATAGCCGTAAGAATTTCTAACTGGTTTTAAATGGATCGAGAGATCGACTGTTTTGGGTTTAAGCTAATTTCACTCGAGAGAGGAACTTAGTTATATCAATTGCTGTGCTTTTCGTAAATTGCTGTTTTGTATTTATTAAAAGGGATCGAGAGATCCATTATACCGATTGTTATGAGATGAGAATCCTTACAATCGTGTGAGGAACAAATCCTATATTTTTATCGTTTGATTAAGATTAAGAGCCTTAATTATAAAAAGATCGAGAGACTACATTCGACCTGATTAAAGACGAGAGTCCTATTAATCGGTAGTCTTAATTATCGGTTAAGACCCCTGCTATTCTTGATTTCTATCTGTATATATCGTTAGAATAGAAGGGAGTCCAGAACTTAGTAAATCAGATAAGATTATTGTCATAGCATCAACTAGCTCATTCCAAGGGAATCTCTTCTTCCAATTGCTCAAAATCCTTTCTTACGTTCCTTTACTATTCTTAATTCTTGTTCATTTCTCTTTATGCTTATTTCTTTTATAATTTCGTGACAACTTTCGGATATACTTGGAAAAAGTAATTAGTCTAAATCAACGGGGTTACGACACTCAAGGTTTCTACTCGACCTGTGCACTTGCAGCTACGTGAACTCTTGAGTAAAATTTAAATCGTGACTGGACTTATTTCTTATAAGAAATCCATAATTCTGCAACTATGTTTAGTTCACGTCAGAGACCCACCTCCTGGGCTCCTTACTCTTTTGTATGAGGACAACTTGATGTTAACTTTTAATAGATAAGCTTTCATTCCAAAAAAAAAGAATGGGGGCATAGTCCCTCTGTTTTTAGATTTAAAAATAGAAAAGAAGAACATCACCACTACAAGAAAAAAAATGAATTTTCGTTGGTCATATCCATGGTAAGTACCAAAAAATCCATCGAAACGTCATTTTCTGAAGGAAAGAAACCATTCTAAAGCACCTCTCGAAAAAACTTTTCGACGAAAGACATTGTTCCATATGAACTTCTGATGGTAAAAACCATCAAAGGTTTTGACGGAGATGCATGTCGAAACTTGTGATGGTTATCTACTTCTTCGACGAATTCGTCCGTCAAAAATTTTCTTTGAAATATAAAAAATTAGGCTGGCTTGTCAAATCCGGCCACCTACGGTCTAGATCCAAACTGCGGCGATCGGATCAGCTGTGGGCGGCCGGAGCTGGAGTGACTGTGGTTGTGGAAAGTGGTTGGAGTTGAGAAAGGGAGAGGACAGCCGTCGCGAAGTTGTGAGAGAGAGAAAGAGGGAGAGAAAGAGACAAAGGGGAGAGAGAGAGATGGAAAGAGAAAGAGGGGAGAGATAGAGAGATGAAAAGAGAGAGAGAAGGGAGAGGGAAAGATAGAGTGTGAGAGAGGGGAGAGACAAATAGATGGAAAAAAGAGGGCATAGGGAACATCAATAATAAAATATTAAATGTATTCTTATATTTATATTATAAATAATATTATTATTAATTAAATTACTGATGACAATGTTCGTCGGAATTTTCGACGAATGAAAATTTCATCGATAATTTCAAAGGCTATGACCGTCGATGAATTATTGTTAATATTTCGAAAGGATTTTTCGTCCGTCCAAGATTGTGTGTCGAAAATTTGTCATTATCTTCTATCTCTGCACACATAGTAAATATTAAATATAATCAAACCATTCCATTGGATATGAAAATTATAGCTGCTAGATCTAACATATAAATAATATAAAATATAAAATCAAATAGATCAATGAAAACTTTCATTAAAGGATAAAATAGATCTGTTAATTGAACAACTTGGAATTTTGGTTAGAAATATGATCCGATCCGATCATTCTAATAGGATGAATTAAGTCATATTTGCACTCATTTGAATTATCCTACCATATTTTTTGTTATTTAACATAAAATTTTAATTTTAATTTTAATGAATGAAACATATTATTAAATATTTTTTCCATACTTCAAATATATTATTTATTTATAAAAAATTCCAATAGAATATACGATTGAAATTAAATAAAAAATAAAAAATGAATAATGTTTGGATGGTCGGGCCAGATGATTGGTTCGAGTCTTAATCTAAATTAAGATTCAATAATCTAATTTCTAAACTTAGTTTTTAACTAGAATTATTTTCATAAACCACCTCCTAAACTATTATGATTTTTAAAATCTAACTTCAAACTACGAATTTATTTCTTTGAATCTTTAAATTTTTTCCAATTTGATCCTTTCGTCAATTTTTATCGACATTTCTATTATTTTTTATTTTTTATTTATAAAAAGTAAAAAATATCCCTCTACAACTTCGAGGGGTATTTTTGACTTTTCATAAATGAAAAAAATAAAAAATAATGAAAAAGTTGACAGAAGTTGATGGAAGGATCAAATTGAAAAAATCATGATAGTTTAATGTTTCAAAAAAAATAAAGTCATAATTTGATATTAGATGTAGAAAATCGTAATAGTTTAGGGACAGTTCATAAAAATAACTCAATAAAATTTGAATGACTTGTATGCTAACAATTAAAATGGAATGCTCCACAAATTTGTTGATCCGCACTTTGTCATGTGAAAAAATGGATAAAAAATAATAGAAAATTTTAATGTCGTCTTAAATTTCTTTTAGAAATCACATCCAACGCTTGATCGCTCTTTCGAGATGTAACAAAAGTTTGTTAAATTTATCAAATTATGAGAATGTAGTAAATAACAAAAAGAATCGTTTGAACCATAGTGGGAGCCCCCCACTGAATCATGGGTGAAACTCAACTCCGATGGATCCTTTGTGGACCCATCTCAGTCGGAGGGAGTGGGCTACATTATACGTGCCTTTAACACTTCTCTTCTTTTTGTAGGTTCTTGTAGGTGGGCTACTGACTCAATTGAGGAGGTTGAGGTATGGGCAATATATCTTGGGCTCGAGGAATGTCACAAAAAGGGTTACATAAAGGTGCATGCTGAAGTTGACTCGGAGGTATTACTCAACATAATTAAACAAAGTCGTAGATGCTCGTGAAAAATGTAAAATATTATTAAATCAATTATGAACCATAATCGAAACTTTGAATTTTTCTTTTTGACACATTGCAAAAGAAATTATAATAGAGCTGCAAGTCTTTTAGCCTATATTTGAGAGAGTGCATGTTCCCAATATTTTTTGTGAGGAGCAATTCTCTTGTGATCTCTTTTATATTTTGTATGCCGATGCTTATAACCTCAATATCAATACATAAAGTATCATTTAAAAAAAACCATTTCCACACGTGGCTAGGAGGCCGTCCGATAGAAGATGTGGGGCCCCGTGGCCAGACAGCACAGTGCGTGTACGTCGGGGGCTTTTTGTCGGTTTGGCCGGATATTACAAGGACGCTGTTTAGATTTAATTTATTCATCATTCATGCCATGCGTGCCGTTCCAATCCAATCTATATAAAAGACGAGCACTGCCAAACTGGTCCCCCTCCCCCTCCCCCGGCGGGCCGACGAGTGTCTGGTCAATCAGAGCGAGCGCGAATCTTATGGCGCGATACACGGCGTCAGGCGGTCTACGTCAACAATGTCTATTCAACTGCGTATGCAGACTGTGATGCCATATATAGCAGGAAGAGTTTAATGCCAACTTTGGCAGCTTGCAATCTCTCTCTCTCTGTGCAAACTGCAAAGTTGTGGGCCTTGTGGCAGTGGCCATGTAGTACAAATCTAGAGAGAATCACAAGATATTGAGGTTTAGCAATTCTATAATTTCTAATTTTGGATCTGAAAATTGCAGTCATAATATATAACTTGGAATTACGCAGAGTTTGGCTTCTTGTGAATGCCAGCTCCTTCAACATTCTGAATCACTGTAGACAGTGACACTTCCATGGCTGATCTACTCGCCAGTCTCTCTCTCTCTCTCTCATTATTTCTCTTTCTCTCTCATTTATTGTGAATTTTAGAATGTATTACACTGTTCCTGGCAGAAAAAAAAAAGAAGAATGTATCGCTCATAACTGCGCTTCGACATTATTGAATTATTGTTTCAGTAACTTTCGTCCGCTGGTGTGTGGAATACTGATTCTATGAAAAAGTAGAGTCAATGGCTCGATCATAACAGAAGAAAAGGAAAATAACTACGTACGCTGCTGCATGCATGTAAAGGGGCAGGATTCTATTCCATTTTTTAGGCAGCCTTCCATTCACTTCATATCTCTCTCTCTCTCTCACACACACCCCCCGCCCCCCCCCCCCCCCCCTCCCGGTGTCGACAGTCTCTCTCTCTCTCAAAGGTAATGTCTGTATAGTTATGACCACGTTCGAAGAAATCGATGCCCATTTTCACTGCTTACTCAAGTGTTGTCCAGAAGAAGATGAAAGAGTAAAAGTAAAGGTTAATTTATAGTACTGAAGTTTTATCCATAGGTTAATATTGCTCCGTAGCATTGTCATAAAAGATAGGAAAGGCGTACAAAAAGAAACAGCGCATATTATGCCACCGTAGTTTTTTTTTTCTTGAAAAGTGATTGTATTTATATTAAGCAACTACTTTAATGAAATTCTGAGTACACAAATTGAGCTAGGTCAGTAGGAGGTCTGCGCATTCAAAAATTATGGTTATGATGTTGACAACCTAAATGTGCCAGGTAATCTGCCGCACGATTCTCGTCACGGAAGCGATGAGAAACAACAGTTGGGTTAAGACCGGTGAGAAGCCACCGTAGTTATGGGTCCATGCAAGTCTACCAACTGGCTTTCCATATATTTGATACTAGTTTCTGATCAACAAATGCCAATTAACCTTTTAACACATGTTCGGTGGTTATTTGATTGCATTAGCTAGCATTTACTACACCATTCGGTATCAGTTCACGTCTACAAATTATATATAAACCCAATTAATCATAATAAAAAGTTAGGCCGCCTAAATTTCAAACGAAATATTTTTTTTACAATTATCATCGAATAAATATTCAATGTGATACATTGAATTGTGATTTTTATGTGATCAAAGTGTTGACAATGCATCTGATTCATCCTTCTACTGAAGTATTCTTAATACTCCAATTATTAGTATATGTCGTCTGTCTCAGTTAATGTGTGCACATTAACTAGATGATTAAAACTCTAGATTCCTCGCTAGAATGAAGCAGATACAAAATATAAAGAGGGAATATATATTAATGGTTTTTGTAGAAAGCTAGAAAAAAATGAACATCAAATCACAGGTCACTAGGAGATGAGCCACTTTGTGTTCGGCGTCCAGGACAAAGGCACTTATCATTGACTACAAGCTAGCTCTTGCAAGATTCAGATTCACAAATTAGATGCAGTAGTGTGGTCACTCACATTGTTTGCAAATTCTCAATAGACACCATGAGCTTTTTTTTTTGGCCTCATGGTGCAGCAATAACATCATTTACTTGGTTACCACTTTCCATGTCGGTTACTCCAAAACGAATATGAGGAAAGTGTGCCCACTGCAAATCAGAAATTCAAACGAACCAGAATTATAAAAAATAACTGTAGATGTAGTTATACTCCAACATAGTTAAGAGAAATAAAAAATGGTTTACTACAAAAATTCAAATATTTTTTCTTTAAAATTGCAGAATTTTATACGTGTACAGACACTATCAATAGAAATTTTAACCTTAATATTTCCATGCGGTCAAAAGAATTCTATTGCATTGGACTCTATCTTTGTTAGGAAAAAAAGGAGTTAGCTACATGTAAATTTAGATTGGAGAATATTGTATTATAATTTTCTGGTTACATATATAGTAGATTAAAATCAATGCTCTTTATGCAATTTTCACCAATCATCCACAACCAATAAAATATATTATAGATGTCAAAGAGAAGAACATTTTTAGATTGCTGATATGTAGATAGTAATGTCAATAAAATATTTGACAAAAAGAAATTATATATGTTCATGATGTCCATGAGTTGAAGTTTACGGGTTAACTGAATATAGTTAAGTCAAGTCTGAGTTGGCTTAAGTTATATATTAGACATAAAAAATGACCAAAATAGGTACGCATTCAATTGAGTATATACTATGTTTCATTAATTTGTATGATGCTATGCACAAATGGCCAGTAACATTTGATAGCTCAGCGACATAAAACACATGCTGCCCTAACACACTTAATCTCACATCTATATTGTGGAGACTAGGAAATATATAAGGTATGTTGGTCCTACGGGATATGTATATATATTTATTGGCGCATTCACAAAGAAGTGAAAAAGATAAGATAATTTCTTGTCCTCATAGTGTTGTTCTGTGAACCTATTTTCTGCGCTATGGAAAAATGCTACAGTTGATGACACGGATAGTTGCATTCTATAAGTTGTCGTAGAATTGAACACTTTTGAGATATATAGTCATTGGAGTCCAAATCACCATACAAAGTGATCAAGGTAAATTTTCATGCCATAATTTATTATGCTGATGGAAGCATGATAAATATGTCATAAGGATACAAATTGGAATAATTATTGTGGATCATATTAGATAGAAAAGGTCGGACACCTGAATATTATTTCTTTTAACAAAAATTATGAATACTCCTAAAAATCTTCCTAACGCTCACATACTTATAATACAAAAAAGTTGATGAATTCACAGTCCATGCCATTGTGACCTGTTAGAAAGGATTTTTAGGCTGATTTTTTACTTTTTTTTAATCATCCTTCTTTTCCTAAAGAAGTTATGTTGTTGTTAATTACGAGTTCAGCTTTGCTATGTGGGAAGTTCCAATTTCTTTCCAAAAGGCCATCCAATGCAAGAGTTTGATCTCTTTGTGACACGTGTAAGTGTATAAACTCTAAGAAGTGATCATGGTAGAGAGTGGCAATATATATACTTTTATTTAATATGTTTCTTAATCCGTTTTTCCTAGATGGCTGAACAGATACCTGAAAGCTAATCATATGCGCCATAGATTAGATATGCGTAAGATAATATTTGTGCTTTAAGGGTTTTCTTCTTCCCTTGGAGAAAGACCTATAGTGTAAACATCACAGTGAAATGTAAACATAACTTTTTCTTTGTACATTTCGCGTGATGTATGAATGGATCATTTTAAGCAGTTGTCATTTTAGCTTAGAGAAAAATTGTTACAATTATATATGGGGAAATTGTTCTTAAGATCCACATTTTCTTGTGCAAAAATTGCTGAAAGATAATATAACATAAAATCTGGACGTAATTACCATTCCTCAACCAATATCTTTTAGGACATGCATCTTGGCATTAATAGCTGACATCAAACCTTTTTCTTTGTTGTTAATAAACATTCTTGATGCATTTAAATTTGTCTGACTTTATGTTTCCACATGTCTCATGCATCTGCCAAACGGAAATTTCAACTCCCTTAAATCTTATTACGTATGTACTTGCATGCATACATCTGTTTCTACCATTATAAACCAAGCATGCCTTAATGAACAGGAATATATATATTTCCTTCCTTTGCCCTTTATTTATATATAATATTTCTTAAATTATTATTTTTTTTACCGTTTGTGCTACTAGGCATCGCCTCTTCGTATGGCATTACTAACTAAACCTAGAAATTTATGTACGACAGCCTCATAACTCTTGCAACTCCATCCGCAAACAATTACTATGCATATCTTTTCGCTGCATTGGGGTCGATGTCAAGTTGTAGAGTTTGGTTGTGCTTTATATGTGGTTATACGTAATAGTTATATATCAAGTCACAATTGCACCCTAAGTAATGTGACAGACCAATAGCATGCTTAATGGTGTTACTCTTTAGTGCTTCTGAAATTAAATGGGATTCAACCACATCAAAATTTTTTTGTTCTTTCCTTTGAGAATAACAATGATCACTTACATTTTTTGCTGCCGCACTGAATGCCTCCCTGTGGCTAATGTCTGGGTTGTTAGCCTTTATCCTTTGTATCTCCTCTCTGGAAAATGTATAACTCGTTTGCAATCGATGAGCATTACAAGACACAAGAGAATGCATAAAATAAGTTTTTAAATATTGGAAACTCACTTGATGAATCTGTTATAAGCAGAGGGAACGCGTTGTCTTTTCTCTGGAGCTGTGAGAAAGAATTAGTAGATAATGATGTGCTCAAAATAATTACAATTGATATATATTCCTCTGATTAGAGGTGTTTGATCGAGAACTATATATGCGCGAGCCGAGTTATAGGGTACGTATAACATGCACCTTTTTGTGTGTGATATTATAGTATTCGTAATTTGTTTAATTGACGTAAGCTAAAGATTTCACATGGGATAATTACTCTATAATCATGGACTTCATAAATAACGAAGATAAATTTACTGAAAGAAACATAAGATAACTTTTTCACTTGAAATGATAACTACTCTATGATCATGGGAAAATCATACATATTTTACGTGCATGTATATGAACATCATAACTCCGCCTATATTTTATAGCCGGTCCCAAGCCCGGATAAAGGAGGAGGGTTGTGTTAGGCCCCGACAGCCAACATAAAATCATGTCGAATCTTATGAACATGGATCAACTCGTATGATCCATGTAGCCGACCCCACCTAGTGGGATAAGGCTTTGTTGTTGTTGTTGTTGTATATGAACATCATATGGATTCGAAGAGACTTACGACGAACAGACAGCATTTCTTGTTGTTCATTCTGCACTGAATACAAGGTTGAATTTCTGCTAGACTTGGAAGATGATCCATATTCCATTCGAAGTTGTTGAGGTCCTATATTGCGAAGCTACCATTCATATCCAAATATTGAGTTAGTTGGCTTGTCAAGTTTTAACTGAGCTCGCTAGCTAGATTTTTACTTCAACTCATAAAGAAATTAAAGGAATGAACGCCGATTCTTTAATTAACCGACCTAATATCATACAAAAAGAATCAGATCGCACTCATTTTACAGCAATGTTTCTTAATTCTCTAGAGGAAGAAATGGCATCAACTCTTTTGAAAGATTTTCTTAGAAGTATTTTCTCTGAGCTCGAATGGAAAAACAATCGGTTTTCACAAATAGAGTATTACTTTCTTCACAGAAGTCATGCTGCATGCAGGCTTTTAATATACCATCACTGCATTAATGACTCAGTCTACTATTTTCTTTTCATTGCACTTGCGTCAAAAAATGAAAGATCTGAACTTAAATTCATTTAGAAACTGTAGAGGAAGAAACCTGAAGATCCTGAAGTGTAAGCGTTTGAAGCAAGGCTCCCATGTTTACAGACAGCAGATTAGCACAATGCCCACATCGGACAGTTACAATGTTAAACAAACTGTTGCCTGGTACACTAACCTGAATCATGATATATAGCAAGCTGTTTATATATTGTTAATATGTAGCCAGCAATTCTTCCCAATTAGTAAAAGGTATATAAAAAGAGCGAAAACAAAACGAACAGATAGGGAAAGCTCTCATTGGCAATCTGGGAACACTACAACAAATGGCCTAGCATGGGAGGCTATATATTAACTTTACAAGAAGGAATGATATAAGCACACCCTTGAAGAATAATACATGAGCGACATTCATATTCCATTTTATAAGCTACAATAAGTAAAAAGATGAACATAATGCATTGAAAGAATTTTCATCGGGAAAAAAACAGATACTGGAAAATTAGAAGGAAGCGAGAAAAAGGTGGAAAGAAAACTAAATGAGTACTCCTCTCAAAGAACAAGGATTTTGTGTGTGTGTGAATGCGCTTCTAAGAGAGCGAAATTGTTGCTTTAATGCGCAGTTGATTGCATAAAAGGTCGTCTTATGTTTCTATTTTAAGATTAGTTTCAAGCTCGCTTTCGAGGATCTGACCTTCATTTCCCTTTTACATTGTTATGGATTCCTTTTCGCATTTGTGCTTTTATTGATCAATACCTGGAGGGCCATCAGAACGGAAACAAGTGTGCACGACCTGCTCACTTCAAGAAATCAGAGTGAATCATGGCATCTGATGAAAGAGAAAGGGTTTCTCTAACTCAAAAGAAGGGAAAAGAATCAGGAAAAAACGTGTGTGTGGAGTGAGTGAGTGAGAGAGACTATCATTCTTGAGTTTGAAGGCCTCATGCCTCTTGAGCCTTCTCTTTCTACTGCATGCCACGGATTAATGAAAGCGTGTAAAAAGACAGAAACAAGTCAGTGAGGAGGAGAGTGACAAGTCAATAGACCCACTTCCACGCCTCCCAAGAATGGCTGGAGAGGATGATGATGGACATATATATCTTGCATGAAATGTAATGGATTATATCAATATATGCAGACCAGCTTGCTTTTGTCAGTACTGTGATTAGGAATTAATAAACTGTGTTTCTTTTGTCAAAACTGGACTTTTGGAGAGGGCAAACCGGAAGGATTCAACAAAAGTGGCATATATATCTTAGGGAGAATAAGTTGCTTTCTATGAATCTTTCCCGAACTGGTTAAAATAGAAGAGAACTATGACGGAATTAAGGATATTATATCTACTTCATCGTCAGAAAAAAATAAAAGAAGAATACACCTTCTGTAGCTACTTTATTGTCAGAAAAAAAAGAAGAATACATCTTCTGTTATATTCCAATTGAAAGTATATATATATATCAATTAACCAATGCATGGTTCATACCTTTATTTTATTCTTCAATGAGATTTCTGCATGATAGTAGTCATTAACTAAGAGCAACAAATACGATTCCATCTTGTGAAACAGCAAGCTTGAATCGCGAAAAAAAAAAACTCAATTGAGACTACGCATATATGCATATATGACTTCAACAAAAGGTAAGGGATCTAACAAGTTCAAGTTAAGATTGGTGACAAAATATAAATAACTGCATGTCCGGACAGTGTTCAATTCTTTTATACTCCTCATATGCTGAGAGGAGGAGACTAAGCCATAGTAAAAAATTAATCCACTGGTCAAAAGGGTTCTTTAAAGTACATTAATTATCCGCAGTGCTTGCAACAGAATATCATTTTTTCATGAATCTCAGATCAATCGTTGCAAAGATGAATTGCACAAAATATACTGCAAATCAGTTGCATGGTAGCCATGTATGCACATAATCTTGCTGATTTTCATGAAATATTTCTTTAGAATCAAGATACGGCACTTACGAAAGTGTCTTTTCTGTGCACCTAACTAATTAAGCTATGGAAATAAATTTGGGGGCCAAACATAATCTGCTCAGGAAAATCAATTGAATCTATTCAGAATCTCCATCAAATGTTCCAAAGAACTAAAAGTCAGCTGATTTGAGAGACAAAAAACGAACTGAGTTTTCCTTTTCTGTTAAATTAGTCTTCTATAAATTGGTAAACTCCTAGAGCTACCTTTTGGCGAGAACCTAGATAACTATATTGATCTTAACATGTAGCCTTAACAATAAAAAAAGGGAGGGAGGGAGGGAGAGAGAGAGAGTATGATGAGTCATTGATACCGCTAGGATAGTGTTGCAGAAGTTGCAGTGGACGTAGCAAACATGCTCGGGCACGAATTGCGATGACATTTCCCTGCGAACCAAGGGCTTGAGTGCATATGCACAAGCAAGAAGATCAAGAAGATGATGAAGAAATGAGAAGCAATTGAGGAGGAAGAAATGAATGGGAATTCAGCTTATTTATATGCAAATGAAATATATGTGCAGAGAGGAGGCAAGGGGAGGCAACTTTACTTTTATTTTTCTCTCTTTTTTTGTTTTCTTCTTTATTTTGGTTCTAATTTGCTTAGGAACAGGAGAGAGACTGGTGTGGGTGGGGCCGTGGGGCAATTGTAAATGGTTCTGGGTGTTGATTTCATGGAAGGGATGATCGAAAGAGTATAGAGGAGGGAGAGGATGAAGAGGGAAGGAGATGGGAGAGAGAAAGGAGGAAGAGGTGGTGATGGTGGTGGTGGTGGAAAATGTGATGATTGAATGAATGAGTGGGTGGGAGTCTACTTCTGTAGCTCAACAACATGTGGGAGTGGGGGGAGGGTGCATTAATGGAGAGGCAAAACCCTTTTGATTCCGTTCAACATAAAGTTACCTAACTGCCCATTCAATGCAACAAAATCAATAGAAAATTTATTTTGCTTTATATAATTTTTCTTTTGCTTCTGTGCTGTCAAAAACTCAATATTTTATTGCAGACTCTCCGCATAGTATTAATTTTTAACCTCGTGCAGCATCTAATAATTTTATTTTCATGGAGCTGGAGCATCAATTACCTTGACATGTAACTTTAGGATCTAGTGTAAACCATTTTCTTCTGCCTTCTGTTACTCGATTTTATTTGTAAAATGGCAGGGTCACAAGTAGTGTGCATAAATATTGAATGAGTATGTTTAGCATAAATATGATAAGCAAATGACACCAAAAAAGGAAAATATTTATCATTACAAATCAAGATCACTTGCAATCGCTGTTTATATCATTTCGAGAAAAAAGGATGTATAATAGTTTTTGTTACTTGACAAGCATGCATACTTAGTAATGTACTATATTGACTCATCCAATGGATGGTACAAAGTCTGTGCATAATCACAATAAGCACGCACATTCAACATATGTTCCTGATCACTGTTCATTATCATTTTTTTTGTTCGAATACAAATGCTACCAGTTTAATTTCTTGAAGAAATCAATATTCAATGCATGCACTAATTTGCTTATTGAAGTTCCAAAAGCAAGCACTCTGCTGACTGGTGAAAGCCTTTGGCCACTAATTAACATGCTGTACTGCTCCGCTGAACAGGATTTTATGGGTTCACGATAATCCAAATCTTGTTTTGGGGGCATTTCAAATATACAGAACAGCTTTGGTGATGTTGTTTCTGTGCAGGTACTATTCGCGCGTGCACCAGCTCGCAAAATTTTAGCAGCATGACCAGTTAACTAAAAGTCTGCAGCTTGATATCTGATGCAGATCACACAGGGAACTGCTGCTACTGAAGAATCACAAGAGCCAACTTTTTCTGCAGTATTCATTGATCACAAGTCAGGTCAGTGGTATGCATTCCCCACTGGTGTTCATAATTTGTTTAGCCACCGTTTTAATAATTGATGCCGTAAGATACCACAGCACCAAACTACAATTGACCCACTATTATGATCAGTATAGTAGCAGCCAGGAGTATATATACACATATCCTTGACTTTTATTTAGTCATTGGAAAGTTAATGCTATATAAGTAGGTGCAACATTTGGAGTTCGTTTTCCAGGTAGTGTTTTAACTTTTAAGGCAGAACTGATAACTCTAACAGACGAAATTAATTTCATTACATGAATATATAGATGCACAAAAGCAAAAGTTTCAAAAACATGATGATAACAAAAGTGAGATACATACAGCTAGGTTGAGTTAGTGTTCATACATATTATTGACTAGACATAACATATATATGCAGCAAATGGACAAGTCGCCACCTCCAAACAGCCCTTCCTACAGTACATGATGCAGGAAGGCAGTTTGTCGGCTACACATTCGTACATTACGCATCGACTATACAGTTACCACAAAAAATACACGTATGCCATGTGTACACATATATAATATTTTTTTATAAATACGTCGTTGCTCAGTTACGACCGGATTGAAAGCCTCATAATTAGATACCGCGTACCAATGAAATTCTTTTTTTGGATGCTAAGTTGAGGCTTGATCTTAGTATGGAATATATATATATATATATATATATATATATATATATATATATATGGATAAAATGAAGATATCCTATTTTTTAATCATTAAAAATCTACGCTTGTTTAATTTGTGTGTGTATATATATATATACTGAATTCCAGAGAACCCTGAATGTAAGTTCTCTATGGTAAAATTGCTTGGTGAAATTCCATTAAATACTGTAAGCCTAGAAGATAATATGTATAACTGTATATATATATATATATATATATATATATATATATATAGTTCTAGTTAATTTTATTGTACAAGTGAAAAGTTTCTAGAGGCAATTTAAGCTTACACTTTGCATGCAGTTGATGTCTTTTAATTGATAAGTAAAGAAGGGAAAAGAGGGTGGTGTAGTATAGTCCATATATACAAGGTTTCATTGTTATAATTGGTGATACATGCAATGGATTAAACATTACCAAAGTTAGTAGTTCCCCGGAACCGATCCCTAGAAATATGCCAACTTCATGAAAGGAAAAGCTATTTCAAAAACATTTATTGTGTTTGAGAAATATGTAAATCTTAGTTCTAATTTTATTGAATTTTAACTGAAAGAAATCGAAGAGAAAGTTTCTCCTTTTTTCATTCTCATCTAACATTCCATTTAATTTCATCGAATTTTCAAAATAAAGGTGGAAGAAAAAAGTAATAATTAGTCATAGTATATTATTTATTATTATCATTAATAAAAAAATATACATATATATATGAATGACATATTTATTCAAATCAATTTATTACTTAATTATTATTATTCTTTAATTATGTCATCCAAGCAAGTTCAGTATTTTCATTCTCATTTAATCCTTTTTCTATCCTCTAATTTCCATTTCTTTCTATTATCTTTCCTTCTCCTTCATAATGTTTCAATAAAAGATGTAACTGTTGTTTCCTAAACGCATTTTAAAAAGTAAAAAAAACTTTTTCTCTAATATGCTTTAAATCTAAAAAGTTTGTTTCCGGCTCCAATAAATTAGATCTTATTTTCATTTTTGTACAGCATAAATAAAAAGTTACTCATGATCTAGCAATCTTTGTTCACTTTATCACAGTCATATTTTTTGAACATTTTTCTTTTTTATAATCCACTTTTTCATGTTTTATTATCATTTTAAAAGAAATAACCTGATGGAAAGAGTAAAATAACTTAAAGAAAAATCGCTCATTTCTATCTCAAAAAGTAACTTTACATATTTATTCTTTTTGTGGGTAAAGTAGAAATATTTGATCTCATGAAGAGTTTTTTAATTCAGAGATTAAAGTAAAAAACCAGCAGTGTTAAGTTAGGATTTATTACAATTTCTGTAGTTAACAAGTTAACTCTTCGTTTTTAAAAAAAAAAAACTGGCCCTTTTCGGTTTCCTATATATCTCACAAGTGTCTCTTTCTTTCTTGTGTTTTATGATATCTCCACTTTCCTTTTTGCTGTTGCCAGCAGAAAAGCAAACATGGTGCGGATAGCTACTTGCCAGAACTCCCACCCAGGTAATGTCTTATCGATTGGACGCTTTAGCTTCCTTTGAAAAGGGACACCAAATGCAGGTCATGCACTCATGCTATTATAAGCTAAAAAATAGGTATATCCGTATATGTGCAATAGTAAGTTAACTCTTACAAACTAATAATATATGAGGATAAGTATGGTACAGCCAACATTTTTTTGACTGTACAGTGCTGACAAAAGATTTGGAGCGTTGATAATGACTTATGTTGGTTAAATGATTCAGATTCATTTCATCTTTAAAGTTATAAAATGATTTGATTTTATTATCCAATGGGTC
This sequence comes from Pontederia crassipes, assembly GCA_030549335.1. NCBI lineage: Eukaryota > Viridiplantae > Streptophyta > Magnoliopsida > Commelinales > Pontederiaceae > Pontederia > Pontederia crassipes. The sequence continues at coordinate 22,173,962 of CM060189.1, read as the reverse complement.
CAAAAAAAGCGGTCGGCTGCTTCTTCCTCCTCCTTTCTAGGTCACGATTTCTATCACAATACTCTTCTTGCCTTGACGACAAACTTCCTGCTGGACCAGCAAAGCAACAAATCCTGCCTGCCGACTCCAACATATGCTCTCGAGTTGCTGTCTCCCTAGATCCTGTGGCGATGCATTTTGCCTCCTTACGCTGCCTTTGAGCAGGAGTCTGGTGATGCCATCATTTCTCCTTGGCAAAGCTCCCTCAAAAAGTCATGTAATTCTGAAAATTTTGATATCTCAGGATACATCGTAAAATCACTCTTTGCAACAACAAATTGGAAAAGTTAATTTGAAAATTATCACATACATTAAATAAATTGAAAAATAGTTCGAGGGCGCCAATAGAGGCGGAGTGAGGATGATAGACTATCCGCTTGAGGGAATCATTGCGGAGGTGGAGTGACGATCATCGGACTCCCTATCATGACGGTCGTCGGACTCCCTCTCAGATCTGGGCAATGCAGCAGGCTGCTGCTTTGTTGGTCCGGACGTTGAGCACATTTCGGAGTCAACTTTCGTCGCAGCTCGTCGCAGTAGTCTCTCGGCAATGCAGCAATGTGTCAGAGGCGTCAGTGAGGCAAAGTTCACCGCAGCAAGATCTCAGCAATGCAGTTCGCCGGATGCTGAGCACGTTTTTTAGGCAAATTTCCTCGCATTAGTCTCCTGGCAATGCAGCAACTCAAGAGCACATGTCGGAGGCATTAGGGAGGCAAGATTTGTTATTTTGCTAGTCCAACAGGAAGTTTATCATGGAGGCAGAGTTCAGGGAGAGTAGGAATTATTGTTGGGGAAAAAAGCGTGACCTAGAAAGGAGGAGAAAGAGGCAGCCGACAGCTTCCATTTTATAACTTTAAAGATGAAATGAATCTGAACCATTTAACCAACATAAGTCATTATCAACGCTCCAGATCTTTTGTCAGCACTGTACAGCCAAAAAATGTTGGTTGTACCATACTTATCCTCATAATATATATATATATATATGTATATATATAAACCGTGGACTTTTAGACGTTTTAAAATGAAATTATACTTCTTCTCAAGTTTTTTATGAACAGTTGAATTGATAGATTAATTCGAGATACATTTAGATGAGGTAGAATTTAGTGATGAGGAGTGAAGCAATTGATATGATAGGAAAAAAAATAGATGAGATAGATTAATGTTTAGTGGGTGTTCGAATTAAAAATAGTTATTATAAATATAAAGTATAATTATATTAAATAATAAAAACAAATGTATAAATATTTTTTTGTGAAACCATTTTTGTTAAAAATATATTATTTAAATATAAAAATCAATTTTTACTAAATTATATTTAATACAATATTAAATTTTTTATTGAAATATTAACCAATAAATAATAGTATATTAAACCTTTATTATAAATATTTTATATTTATTAAATAATTTATTTTATAAGGGAAATGTGGAAGAAAGAGAAAATAAAAATGAAATGAAATGAAGAAATAGAAAAAAAATTATTGTCACATTAGAAAAAAAGAACCATAGCTACCGTGCTTGGAGCACTTGGAACTAGGGCCACATTGGGAACACAACTTGGTGTTTGGGGAACTAGAACCAGCCCTTAGTTTCAACTTGGTTTCCCGGGGCATTAATGTTGTTCAACTTTGACTCCATATATATATATATATTAATTTGTAACTAGATTATCATCAATTCTTTTCTTTCTATAAAATAATGCTACCTCGAAAAATGCTAGGTTCTAAGAAATATACAACAAACCTTAGTTTTTCCTACCTATGATCTTGGTGCCAATTCGACGGGTCCCGACAACCTTGGTGATGGCCCTGAACAACTCCTCGACGCAACCTTCGAGACAATCGACGGTTTGGGCGATGGCAACGCGATCGTGAACTTAGAGCGCGATTAGTTCAGCTGCACCAAAGCCATCAAGCCGCCGCCCCGACTTCACCCTCAAGCAAGCAAAGAGAGAGGATGGTTCGGCATCGTCATCGGCGTCGCGTTTGGCATTGTCATTGGTGTCGCTTGGGCAAAACAAGAGAGAGAGGAGTTGAGGAAAGGCTGCTCCATTTTCTCACGAGATGTTTCTCGCTGAACCCATGCGCCCTCTCAACAGTTGGGATCATGCTTCACATGGTGTGAACCAAATGATGGTTCACATATTCATTTTACCATATATATATATATATATATAAGAGTTTAATGAGCGTGTGAAGTGTCTTCCGTGTGAAGCACGTGTGAAGTGACTTTAGACATATTTTTGTTTATTTTTTCGACATCTTTCTTCATTGATAGTTTAGAGGGTCATCGGGGATAACAAATATATGATTCAAATCATTAACAATAATTTTTTTCACCATTTTTAAATTTTGATGGACTTCTATTGTTCTGCACATTATTATCCATCATAATGGATATAATCATTTTATATAACTTATAATCTTATAAAACTATTTTTTTGTTATCATGAATGATTCTTTAAGTTATTAATAAAAAAATATATCGAAAAAAATAAAGAAAAATATGTCTAAAGGCGTTTCATACGCTCATTTTTTCTACATATAATGTAAGGAGACAAATATTTTTTTTGCAGGGAAGATGTTTTTGCATTACAAACCGAAAAAGTAAGAGCACAATGTTCTTGCCACTAATAGGAATATTTTTTTTATTTTAAAATAATAGAAAATTACAAGAAGAAAAGTAATTGACCCTATTCAAGGGTACCTTAACCCCACACCAAACAACAGGAGAAAAAACACGAGGAGAATACACGTGTTGTAACAGATGTCTCCAATTAGTCGTGGGCAATGAATCCAACGCTGAAACCGAAGGTGATGCATGTCAATTGCTTCCCATCTTCTCCTGCCATATTCATCTTAAGAGTGTAGGAACCCTGCATGGACAAAATAAGATCCCAGACATGAGAGGGTTCAGAGCACGGTTCAAATTGAATCAGCCCATGATTGTGCATAATGCACAATGTTCGATAAGAAACATCTACCCCCCACCCCCCTAAAAATTTTTAAATCATCCATTCTTAAAAAAAACTTTTTAATTTCGATCAGTTTGAGTAAAGCACCATGAATGAAAAAATAAACAAGATTACTGTGATGGTTACTGATGAACAGTAATTGCTCTTTCTATTAAGAAACCAGAAAATGTCGAAAAAAATCATACTAAAGCACTTACAAACAGTTGAAACATATACTGGAAAAGGATCTCCAATGTGATGTAGCATAATTTAAAATTTTGTTGTCATAAAAGTTAATACTATGGGAATGCAAAGTAGAGTACATAAACTCACAGGAGGCGTGAACACTGGTAGGGTCTGTTCATGAGCTAACACAAAGTCACCAGAGACTGGACATGATGTTTCCTCACAGAGATCGTGAGTCTCCTGGTGGACATGAAATCCAAAGTAACTGACATCAATCACCATTTTTCCTTTCGTTATTTCGCTGTCTGCAACATAACCTCAAAACAGTGAAATATCACATATGTCTAGGTTCAAGCAAATGAAGATGAACAGCTGATATTTAGTTAAAAACATAATATAACTATGACAATCTACATACAATTAAATGTTGACTGTTATGAGTTTGAGAGGCAACTTTTCTGTAACTAAAACACTCTGACCACATGATACACTGTATATATGAGAAAGTAACTATTATAGAAGTCCTGATGAACTACAATTCAAATCAGCGACATTTTACCAGAACCAGAAGTTGCTGAGATACTAAATTTAGCTGGCAAGCCTCGAGCGACCGGAGAAGGAGATATGTCGACGCCAATGACTTTAACTGGATAGTCGACTCCCTTTTCTGAAAATATCAGAGTGATTAGAGCCATGAAAGGTCAGCATATTTTGCAAACTAAATGTTCTGAGAGTCTGAAAAATAAAACAAGGGCGCCATTGCAGCCCAACAGAACTGACTGCAGTATTCTACGCTGGTGGCGACGGCGGCGGGCGACGCGACGAGGAGGGCAAAGATGAGAGCTGAAGCGGCGGTGGAGAGTAGGATTCCGCAGCGACACGAAGCCATGACCGAATGGAGAGGAAGAACGCGTGAGGCAAATTAGTGCTTCAGGCGGAGGGAACGGGAAGATGATGCCTTGTTGGTTATTCGTCAGAGAGAGAGAGAGAGAGAGAGAGAGAGAGAGAGAGAGAGAGAGAGAGAGAGAGAGAGAGAGAGAGCAACGCACGCGAAGACGAGGATTCCGGTCGTTTGCCGTTTGGTTGGAAGAACCGATGCCAAAAAATCTAACGCGAACGCCAACGAACGTGCAGTCCACGTGTTTGGAGTGGAGTTACATATGGGCCGGACCGGTGGGATCGAACCGGACCTTTAAGGGGCCCATGGACACAAATCTCATTGGAAGTTTTTTTTATTTTAGTATTTTGGGATTTAAAGTATCATTGGTCACAGAAGCTCTGTAAAATAATTGTTTGGATTATTCATTTTAAAATTAAAGTAATTGAAATTTTTTAAAATTATATTCTCAATCGTTCAACTTCTGCAAAATCATTATTCGAATTATTCGTCTTTAGTTTTGTAACGTACCGCCTTCAAAAAAAATATAATAAATAAAAACCAAGTCAAATTCTTGTATTAATGCACCATTACACCCAATTAACACCTCAGATTTGTAACCCCTTTTTCCTTCATGAAATCTGAGATTTTGAATCCACAGAATTTATGACCATTAAAATCCCATTTGACTTCTCTCTCCTTCCCTTCATCCGTCACTTTGCTTCATAGTTTCCCTTGGGTTCTGATCTCACAACACACTGATCTCACGACCTAGCTCCGCCAAAGGAAGTAGGATCCCCTGTAGGTATTGTGGACACGAGAGCACAAAGAGGAAGAGGGAGACACAGCTAGCACGTTATCATTCGAAGATTTGATCGAGATTCATCTACAAGAGGTGTGTGTTCGGAATCGATTTCATAAATTATTTCAGAAAGTTTCATGCATCTTTTAATAAATTCGTTGACATACGAATATCATCTGTATGATCCCAATTTTAACGATCAGATTGCTACATGTTCTTCTGCGGACTTTCCTATATGGAAATGACCATTTATTCTTATTTAGCGTTCACTGTATCGATATATATTTAGTGTCTTACTGTACATTTAATCACATGTTCATTTAGCATTTGGTTAATCTAGTTAAAATTATTTAATCAATATTCATTTCATCTATTACGAAATCCCATCAGTTTGTCTGCGAAATCTAATCTTTTATTGCTTGCCGAATTCCTTGTTGCCCCTCCAGATGTCATCCTGTGATTCTGAATGCATGAGTATTATGTTGATGTTAATGACATGTGTAATATTACAATCACACACCATGAAGTCACGTTTAGTGGGCAAGGTACTGCATGGATGTATTAGCAATTAATGCATTATTAGTATTGGATGCACAATGGGATTACCTTCACGCATGAGAATGCGTCTGACATGCGTCAGCTACTTGCATGACATCTTTTTTTTCATATATATATATATTCCTATAGTAATTTTATATATAATAGTGATGTCATGGTATGAATATTTCTCTCGCATGATCTCTGTAGCGAGTCTTTTCTGCAATCTTCTATTTGATTATACTATTATATTTTTTTTAATCTCTAGTAGATTTATTATATCGGATCTCTTCAAATGTTCTAAGTATGATATGGTAGATCAGTGAACTTCATCTTGGTCTCCTCACAATTTCGTCAGTGATTCTAATTATTCTTCGTACTATCATGATGACAATGTTAGAACAAATTTGACGTTGAATCCCTTTTTTCGGAAAATCACCGATGAACTTTTAAAAGGACGACCGTTCGACCTATTCGGCGTCCGATTTATGGATAGAAAGATTTCGACTTTAATCTAAACTCCTTGATTTGATAAGTTTTTTGTCCACTTGATTGATAATGAAAGATATGAACCTAAAGATGATTTGGAGCTTCCCTGCTCCCTACGGTCTTGATTGATCCGAGGGATCAAAAGATAGGTCCATGAAATATAAGAAGGAGGGTTATCAATTGCCTATATAGATGGGAGTTTCTCCCCTACGGATGTTTCCGCTTTATGCGAGGTCATCTTGCCCGACAGGGCACTCACCGTGGCACTGATCCCCCACTGGCCCACCATGATCTAGATAGATGCACGCTGGTTTGCCTGCAATGATATTCCCTAAAAGAAGAAGAGCTCTCCTAAAATATAAATATAATGAAATAACATGAATGGCAAAAGATGAATGAAAGGACTTTGTCCTTATGAACAAGAACCATGAATATAAACAATGAACATGAAAAAGAAAGAAAATGAAAAAGTATGGACTATGATTCTTCTTATCGACTCCTCTATTATGATTCACTCTTATACTTGATTTCCATGCTTACCTCATGCTTATTCTGATGGAACTAATTTATGATTTATACGAACTCACACTTAGCTTTATGCTAACGGTTGAGCTTGCTCCCCTGTGTAATCTCCACAGGTACTTGACATAGATGTGTGCCGTGTTGATGTGTGTGCGGTGACTACAGTTTAGTGGCGTATGCACATAGTTATCATAGGGTCTAGATGGAGTCTTTAGCTTTCAACATATCGAGTTGTATTTTTATTTGGATGAAACTTATGATGTTATATTATGGCATGGACCTTTATATGCTTTATGTGAGACATTGATGTACCTTTTATTTATATAGCTTTCGTATTTCATCATATTATTGTGTAATATTTTATTTATTTAAGTCTTCCACATACGTGTCACTCTTATTGACCATTTGGGTCAATAAAAGAGTCAAAGAAAGATCAAAGAAATTAACGACCGAAAGGAGATCTCGCTACGTGGCGGGGTCTTTCGGGGTGTTACATTTATGATATCAGAGCCTAACGATAGGACTCTCTTGATGTCTAGATATAGAGCATAGGTTAAGTATAGTCCATGTGCACCCACCAGAGCTACCGTCACACTCAACCGCCGCAAAGAAAAGTAAGAAGTATTTTGATTTTTAAAGTTATGAATTATTTATTAAAATGAATTGTTATGTCTTATAGATGGCTCCCACGACACGCTCAGCAGCCAGACGCGGCAGAGGTCGTGGGCGTGGACGCAGAGGTGGTCGCATTGCGGCTACCCCAGAGATCGTCACTGATGGACTTGACTCTCCTCCTGAGAGTCAAGTAGGGGAGGATTTGTAGTAGTAGCTCCCTCCAGTACAACAACCGGAGCTCCCACCGCCTTCACAACAGCCGACATTCTCAGTGCCGATGTTCCAGGCACCACCTCCTCCTCCAACTGCACCAGCACCACCGATGGCTCCTCCCAGGGAGGATACGATTCAGGAGTTCCTAAAACTGCACCCACCCTACTTCAGGGGGCAGTGAATTATGAAGAAGCAGTGCAGTGGCTTACTTGGATGAAGAATTTGTTCGACACTGACAGATGCGATGAAGACAACAAGGTTCGTTATGCCGTCCACATGCTCATCGGTCGGGCCAGCGACTGATGGGAGATGACACGTGCGACCAGTTTTTCGAATCAGAGGGTTATCCCTTGAACTAGTTTCAAGGAACTATTTGAAGCTCAGTACGCCCCTTCCTTTAGAAGGAAAGAGAAGTCCAAAGAATTCAAAGAGTTGCGCCAAGGCAACTTGACGGTGGCTGAGTACCATGCTCATTTATGAGAAAGTAAGGATAAGATGGATGAGACAGATCGCGCCGAGCAGTTCATTGACGGTCACCACCACACTATTCATGAGAAAGCCATCTACGGAGCTGAGATCGACTTCCATGGTGCTGTTCGCATGGCATACAGAATCGAATGACAGATCCAAATACGGAAAGAAGAACTGAAGAAAGAGTCGGCGCGAGCAACAGAGCCAGCTAAGCCAAGATGGGAAGATCGCCGCCCAGCTCGCAGAGATGCACTCCACGATCGCCGCCATCAGCCCTACCAACAGCCACAATGCGAGGCTCCCCGCCAGCCCGCACCTCGCCAACCCCAGGTGATGTAGGAGTAAAGTGATTTAAGAATATGCATAGAATGATACTGACTAATGATGAATGTGAACTTCAGCCACAACCACAGCGACATGCACCTGCTCCGCAACCTCCAAGACAACCACCGGCACCCCAACAATAGGATGTGCCAAACTGCGTCTACTGCAATAGGCCCCATGGAGGGGAGTGTCGCATGAAGAACGACACCTACATCAGATGCGGTAAGGCCAGACATTTCATCAGAGATTGTCCGATGAAGAACCAGAGGGGCGCAGGAGGGGTACCGGGATGTCTCTACAACGTCCAAGCAGATGCGGCCCCATATGATAATGATGTTATCCGAGGTACTCTTCTCATAGCAGGTCTTCCTATGGTTGTACTATTTGATTCGGGTGCATCACACTCTTTTATTTCTGAGGCGTGTGTTTCCACCCTTAGTGTACCTATAAAAGGGATGGAACACGGTATGAATGTAAAGACACCAATGGGGACCCTCCACACGGCGAAATACCTTCTCGTGGTACCAGTTGTTGTGGATGAAAAAAAAATTTCCACCAATTTGATTGTAATCCCCATGGTGGACTACGATGTCATTTTAGGTATGGATTAGTTGTCATACCATGATGCATCGATTATATGTAAGCAAAAGAAGGTTATCATTGACAACCACGGCAATAAGAAGACGATGATCAGAGGTACATCAAAGCCGAATAACGGAATCATATTATCAGCTATGAAGGCCCATAAGCTGCTACAGAAGGGATGCCGAGGGTACTTGGCGAGTGTGATGATAGCCGACACACAGACACCAACTCTGCACCAGATTGACAAAGTACGAGACTTTTCGGATGTCTTTTCAGAGGACATCTCCGAACTATCGCCGAGGAGAGAGATCGACTTCAGGATCGACTTGACACTAGGGACGCCACCGATCTCCAAGTCTCCCTACCGCATGGCCCCGGCGAAGATGCTAGAGCTGAAGAAACAGATTCAGGAGTTACTCGACAAGGAGTTCATCCGACCTAGTGTTTTCCCTTAGGGTGCTCCGATTCTATTTGTTAAGAAGAAGGATGGATCACTACGACTCTGCATCGACTATCGAATGCTGAACAAGGTCACGATCAAGAACAAATACCCGTTGCCTAGGATCGATGACTTGTTTGACCAACTGTCCAAGGCCTCAGTATTTTTGAAGATTGACTTGAGAAGCGGCTACCACCAGTTGAGAGTCGTAGAAGAAGATGTGCCGAATACTGCTTTTCGATCGCGCTATGGCCACTATGAGTTCACGGTCATGCCTTTCGGACTGACGAATGCTCCAACAGCGTTCATGGATCTTATGAACAGGGTATTCAAATAGCATTTGGATCAATTTGTGATCGTCTTCGTGGACGACATCCTGATCTACTCCTCCAACCTAGAGCAGCACCGGGAGCACCTACGGATCATCTTGGAGACTTTGCGTCAGCATCGATTTTTCGCAAAGTTCTCCAAGTGTGAGTTCTGGATGGAGCAGATGATGTTCTTAGGGCACATTGTATCCAGACAAAGCATAGCAGTAGACCCAGCGAAGGTCGAGGCAGTGACCAACTGGGTCAGACCGAAGAATGCGACTGAGATCCGCAGCTTCATCGGTCTAGCGGGCTACTACAGGCGTTTCATTCGAGATTTCTTGAAGATTGTAGCTCCACTCACTCATTTGACAAAGAAAAATGAGAAGTTCATCTAGACAGATAAGTGCGAGAGCAATTTTCAAGAGCTAAAGAATAGGTTGACCTCCGCTCCGATCCTCACTCTGCCATCAGGGAGCGGAGGGAACACGATTTACAGTGATGCTTATGGCACTGGATTGGGATGCGTCCTCATGCAGCACTGGAAGGTAGTAGCCTACGCCTCACGACAATTGAAGAAGCACGAGGTGAATTCAAATAGCAACTGGATCTGGAGCTTGCAGCGATTGTGTTCGCTCTGAAGATCTGGAGGCACTACCTGTATGGTGAAGAGTTTCAGGTGTTCACCGACCACAAGAGCCTGAAATATGTCTTCACCCAGAAGGACCTAAACATGCGACAGAGACGATGGATGGAGTTCCTCAAAGACTACGAGTTCGCGATCAACTATCATCCCGACAAGACGAACTCGGTGGCCGACGCTCTCAGTCGGAAATGGGAGGCTTCGCTGGCTTTCCTCCAGCTATGCAGGTATGAGATGATTGAGGAACTTAACTAGTGGAATCCTCGAACTGTAGGACACCGGGCAATACTGATGATACACCAGTTACAGCCAAGCATGATCAACAGAATCATCACAGCACAAATGGCCGACACCGAGTATACGAAGATGTTCAAGAGGTGTCAGAATGAACCTGAAGACTTCAAGGTTGGCAACGATGGAGGGATTAGGTATCAGAATCGCCTCTGGGTTTTGAATGATGCTATAGTCAGACGAGAGGTGCTCGATGAAGGCCATAAGTCAGAGTTTGCGATACATCCAGGTAGCACGAAGATGTATAGGAATGTCAGACGTAGCTTCTGGTGGCATGACATGAAGAGGGAGATAGCGGACTACGTCTCCAAGTGCCTTGTATGTCAGCAGGTAAAGGCCGAGCACCAGCGACCATATGGTCTGAGGAAGCCGCTAGGGGTACCGGAATGGAAGTGGGAGAACATCACGATGGATTTTGTCTCAAGTTTGCCCAGGACACAGAAGGGCCATGATGCCATTTGGGTCATGGTCGACAGGTTGACGAAGGCAGCTCACTTCATTCTGATCAAGTGGAAGCAGTCATTGGAGAGCCTACTTGAGGTATATGTACGTGAGATCATCCGACTTCATGGGATTCCAGTCTCGATCGTGTCAGACAGTGATCCCCGATTCACATCGAGATTCTGGAAGAGTTTGCAGAAGGCTTTCGGCACCAGATTGAGTTACAGTACAACCTTCCACCCACAGACAAATGGATAGTCCGAGAGGATGATCCAAATATTGGAGGACATGCTCCGAGCATGTGCTTTAGATTGGCACTACAGTTGGGACGAGCATTTATCGCTGATCGAGTTCTCGTACAATAACAGCTTTCACTCCAGCATTGGCATGGCGCCTTTTGAGGCTATGTACGGGAGACCTTGCCGATCGCTTGCACACTGGGACGAGGTCGACGAGAGGATAGCTATGAGCGAGGAGTTTGCAGTCAGAGCTCAAGAATATGCTGATACCGTGGAGGTAATTCGAAAGAGAATGAAGGTTGTACAATCCAGATAGAAAAGCTATGCCGACAAGAAGAGACGAGAGCAGATATTCAGAGCTGGAGATCAGGTACTACTGAAGGTGTCTTCGATGAAGGGTGTTATGAGGTTCAGCAAATGAGGGAAGCTCATCCTCGATTTGTTGGTCCCTTCGAGGTTTTGGAGTTAGTCGGCGATGGAGCTTGCAGGTTGGCTCTACCTCCTTTCTATGGAAGAGTTCACAACGTCTTCCACGTATCCATGCTCCGGAAGTACAAGCATGACGACGCCAACGTCACGAGGATCGAAGAGCCGAATTTGAAGGAAGACCTGACTTACGCAGAATATCCCACGAAGATCTTGGAGCACAAGACACAATATCGAAAAGACAAAGAAATACCATTAGTCAAGGTCGCTTGGAAGTACCACTAAGGAAGGGAGATGTGCAAAGAGTTTTCGCACTTATTCGGTGAGTTCTATTCCTTACAAGATTTGGGGACGAATCCTTTTTCTATGGGTATTATATTGTAACATACCGCATTAAAAAAATATAATAACTAAAAACCAAATCAAGTCCTTGTATTAATGCACCATTACACCCAATTAACACCTCAGATTTGTAACCCCTTTTTCCTCCATGAAATCCGAGATTTTGAATACACAAAATTTATGGCCATTAAAATCCCATTTGACTTCTCTCTCCTTCCCTTCATCCATCACTTTGCTTCATAGTTTCCCTTGGGTTCTGATCTCACAACACACTGATCTCACGACGTAGCTTGGCCAGAGGAAGTAGGAGCCCCTGTGGGTACTGTGGACGCGAGAGCACAAAGAGGAAGAGGGAGACACAGCTAGCACGTTATCATTCGAAGATTTGACCGAGATTCGTCTACAAGAGGTGTGTGTTCGAGATCGATTTCATAAATTATTTCAGAAAGTTTCATGCATCTTTTAACGAATCCGTGGACATACGAATATCATCTGTATGATCCCAATTTTAACGATCAGATTGCTACATGTTCTTCTGCGGACTTTCCTATATAGAAATGACCATTTATTCTTATTTAGCGCTCACTGTATCGATCTCTATTTAGTGTCTTACTGTACATTTAATCACATGTTCATTTAGCGTTTGGTTAATCTAGTTAAAATTATTTAATCAATATTCATTTCATCTATTACGAAATCCCATCAGTTTGTCTGCGAAATCTAATCTTTTATTGCTTGCCAAATTCCTTGTTGCCCCTCCAGATGTCATCCTGTGATTCTGAATGCATGAGTATTATGTTGATGTTAATGACATGTGTAATATTACAATCACACACCACGAAGTCACGTTTAGTGGGCAAGGTACTGCATGGATGTATTAGCAATTAATGCATTATTAGTATTGGATGCACAATGGGATTACCTTCACGCATGAGAGTGCGTCTGACATGCGGCAGCTACTTGCATGACATCTTTTTTTTTTCATATTCTCACTAGTTGAACAATTACATTGTTAAACATTACACAATTGGCATACATTTGATACTTATATAGATTACATTGGATTACAATCTTGTTATCGACCCCTAATTTTGTTATGCACAATCTTGTTATCGCCCCCAAAATTTGTTATGCACAATCTTGTTATTACAACCATTACAATATTCTCTTCCATCAGCAAATGAACGGGGCTTCCATATGGTCATCGCTATAGTAGAGGCCCGAGCGGTGGTGGTCGCCCTAGAGTCGAGGCACAGGCTCCTCATCGTCCAACTCGTAGGCAGTGGTGGCAAAAGTTGTGGGATCGACCCAGGGTTCAGCACGTGCTCGAGGAGAGAACTGGAAGGATGTCGTCATAGGTAGCGGAACGACGGAGGGGAAGGGGCGGCCGAGATCGGCGGGGATGCAGGAGAGTTGGAGGGGGATTCGACGACAGCGACATCGGGAAAAGAGGACGGGGGTTTTAACATTCGTGGGATTTGGTGAACACGCGTAGAATGTTGGATTGAAGGAAAGTGGAGGGTTAGGATTCATTCCTTGATGAGTACATGAATCGAGTTTAGCGACGCAATATCTACGACACTAATGCAATGGTAAAGTACCGCCAAAATGTCGTGATGCTATTTCGAGGCTAATACGACGTCGCGCGGTTAATTTTTTATTTTTTAAATTAAACTATGGAGAAAATTGTATCCCTTAAGTCAATTAATTAGTTTTAAAATAGTTAATTAATAGATAATTAATTTTAAAATAGTTGGATCATTTATGCATGTATATGTATATATTTATACAATTATTACCATGGAATTAAGTTAACGGTGCGGCGCTAAAGCGTAGCTAAAATATATTGCGACGCATTAACGTTAATATGGTGACACCGTCTTGCGACGCTAATGTAGCATTAGGAACTAACGATGCTAAATCGACATTGTAGTGGAACTAACCAACATTTTTTGCACTAAAGAGACGCTAATTTGCACCGTGTTAGCGTCGAGTGCCAAGTTGACGCAATGGAGACTCCATTGCGTGTCTACAGTGGTGCTAAATATCAGTATTCAAATAGTATATATGTACAACTATATATATATATTATACATATGTATATATGTATATGTATATGCGTATATGTATGTATATATGTATGTATGCATATATGTATGTATGTGTATATGTATATATGTATATTATATTTAATTTATGAATTAAAGTTTAGTGAAGTGTATGTGACAATGGCGCCACATTCACATCATATTAGCGACGCAATGAGCGTTACATTAGCGCCACAATGGCGTCGACCCAAGCGCGATGCTAACTTTGACAAATCGTAGCACCCCATTAGTGTCACAACTACTAGCAGCACAATACGTTTAGCGCCACATATTACCGACGTCATGGCGACGCTGAATATAAGCTCTCACTTTAGCGTCGTCTTGGCGTCGTCCCCTTTGAGGTGCTAAAGTATACAATGCATCATCACGTGCGACGTTAATGAGACGCTGATATTTGCCCCGTGTTTGCCTGTTCTCGCACGAATTTATAATGTCTAGCGTCGAGAAGGAGCCAACATGGCATCACTATTTCCATCGCGTGTTTTCTGACGATAAGATAACGTTGCATCACTAGGTACGTCGCGCTAGCGTTACCTCTTTTGAGACATTAATATGCATCACTCTTGCGCATATTTTTTTTATAGTGACTGTATTAGTTAATGAAAATAAAAAAAAAAGATAAAGATAAAGGAATCAGAATTAAAAGAATCAATAGATTTACATCAAACATAAATAACTCATTTTGGATCATATGGATCCGCGTCCAATTAACCCTGATTTGATGTAATTGCTCTCCTGGATAATTGGCCAAATGCATGAACATAAGCTCAAGTTATTACACTATAAAGTACACCGCAAAGTATTCAAAAAAGGTTCAGGAGTGTCATACAAAAAAAATAAGTTAAAGTTTAAGAAAATACTTATATATTTCGTCAACTTAAATTCAAAACATTTTAAATTTATCAGTCGAGGATCTGGCTCTATTTTTTTCGGGGTCAAAACAAAACTCTGACAGGTAGCCTGCCTGGTGGTGCTATTTATTAGACGCACATGTAACAATTCTCATAGACGTGGCGCTCTCCATATCCTTTATTTTATTTATTTATTTATTTATTTATCTCAGCAATCAGCATGTCATGTTCATTTCATTCTAAATAGCACCTGATGTATAAATAGCATGCCTAAGAATTTAATTAGACGCACATGTTCATTTCATTTTATTTTATTTTATGTTCAAATCTCTAAACACTATTTAAAAAAATATTTATCAAATATTTATAATAGTATTTTAATTTTAGCAAATATTATTTGTTATGACTTAACTGATATAAAGTAATTGATAAGTTGAAGTGCTCACAATTGAGTTAATGGCTAAAGTTAATTTAAAAGAAAAATAAAGAGTTATGTGTTTGATAATAAAAGTTTTTTTATAAGTTATTATTTTCGTCAAATTATCAGAAGTTTTAATATTATAATAATTAATAAATATGAAGAAAAATTATGTATATGTTATTTTTTTTACACAAAATAAGTTGAGTCTTTCAACTTATTTTTTATGATTTATAAGTAGGTAGAACAAATATTTATTAGCTCTTTATTTTAGTTATCAAATAGGAAAAAAATTTAAAATTACTTATAAATCATTTTAACTAACTTATAAACTTAGCCAAATAGATTTTAAATATTATATCTTTTACATGTTAAATAGTGCATAAAGGTTAAGCCAACAACAAACGAATTTTATCATTATTATTATTATTATTATTATTATTATTATTATTATTATTATTATTATTATTATTATTATAAATCATTTAAAATTTTATTTTAGTTACTAAATAGGAAAAAAATTTAAAATTACTTATAAATCATTTTAACTAACTTATAAGCTTGGCCAAATAGATTTTAAATATTATATCTTTTACATGTTAAATAGTGCATAAAGGTTAAGCCAACAAGAAACGAAATTATTATTATTATTATTATTATTATTATTATTATTATTATTATTATTATTATTATTATTATTTTCATAAATCACTCCTAAACTATCGTAATTTTCGCATCTAATCTCAAACTACGAGCTTTTTTATTCCTAAACTATCATAATTTTTTCACTTTAATCCTTTCATCTACTTTTATTATATTTTCTGTTACTTTTAATTTTTTTTTGCATTTATGAAAAGACTACATTATCCCTCTCTTATAACACATCAAATAATAAACATAAAAAAGAAATAATAAACATAAAAAAGAAAAAATCGGGAGGAGGGTAATTTAGACTTTTTCATAAATGATAATTTTTTTGTTTACCATTTTAATCCTTCCGATGATTTTTTTATTTGTTATACCATGTTTTTATAGAGGGAGGAGTAATTTAATCTTTTCATAAATAAAAAAAGTAAAAGTAACGGAAAATATAACAGAAGTAGACAGAATGATTAAAGTGAAAAAAAAATATGATAGTTTAGAGATATAAAAATATAAATTCGTAGTTTGGAGTTAAATACGAAAAATCATGATAATTTAGAAAAGATTTATGAAAATAATCCTTTTATTATTATTATTATTATTATTATTATTATTATTATTATTATTATTATTATTATTATTATTATTAGCTGGCAAATGTGGCGCATACCTAAGTTCGTGTGTGGTGATCCATGTATTATGTGCACAAATTCAAATCCATACGGCACATTACACACAATACAAATATAGAAATATTAAGCCATAAGTTAAACATTACAAATATTATAATATTATTTTTTATGATTTAAATAATCAATATTATTCAATTTAACACTACAAACTTCTTCTTAAACCCTAATAAATTTATTGAAAAAAATATTCTTTACTTTTGAGTCATCAACTTACTAAGATTTCATGTTAATTGTTTTTAAACATATATATTTTTGTGCATGAATAATAATAATAATAATAATAATAATAATAATAATAATAATAATAATAATAATAATAATATTATTATTATTATTATTATTATTATTATTATTATTATTATTAAACATGGGTGTTACATTATGATCAAGTTGTGCGTGTCACGGGGTCATTCTCAGACACTAGACCACGTGCGGCGACTAGGCGGATAGGCACCTAGTCAAGCCTGTTTTGAGTTTGCAGCGGAAGTTTTATGGTCGAGACGACTTTGCCGAGAGTCGCTCTTATAGGCATTCAATCACGGACATGACTAGAGTGTTGGACTACTCGTCACGAGACCGTGGCATTAGCGCGTTGCGGCACTAATGTTGGCGCTTGGGCGCTTAAAGTCCGAAGGGGCGACGAAGGGACCACGGGACGCCACGAAGGGACACCGATGTGGGTTGTCATCCCACGCTCAAGGCCATGACACTAGAATTAAAGGAAAGCTTACTTGTATTAAATATGATGAAATATAACATACAATTGGGCCTCGGAAGGCACTAGTGAACTCCTCCCAGTGTACCGTAGGTATAGGAGTCTTGTTACATATTGAAGATGCAAAAGACGTACCCTACGGGAACGTCACATACTTGGCCATTCATAAGGACAGCCTTACAAGATAAATGCCCTAAGGGCGGATAACTTGGTACTCCGCAAGATTACGCAGGGCGGCTGCATGTGTTCCATGTTTTCGACGCTGAGCGGCCGAGGGCTATAAGTTGAGCGGCACTGGTGCCGCGAGGCTTCACGCTTCGTGTCACGGGAAACGTCCCGTGACATTCTCCCCCACCAAAATCGGCGACGCCCCCGACGCCGTTGTCCGGGCTTCCTCGGGGCCTTCGTCTTGAGTCTTGACTTCGCTTGTCTCGTTCAATTCTGCCTTCTTTGCCTTGACTTCAACTTCACCAGCATCACGCAATGCCAGGAATGCCCGCTCCTTGGGGTCTCGCTGAGGACTCCTCCCTCAGGCCTGCTTCGCTCGCTGATCCTTCGTCCAATCCGGGGTCATCACTTGTGCAGCGCCAGTGGAGTCCGCCATGTGCGGTCTGACTTCATCAAGCAACTATCCGTCCATCAAGTCTCTGTTGGCTTCACTTCTCTTCGACTTGCGCAGCGTCAACTTGTGTGGTTTGGCTTCTTTGGGGGTGAAACAACTCTTGTATGCCTTCAGGAATAGCGCGGAGAAGAGTTGTCTCAGGGTCGTGTAGAACACGATGAAGAATCTCGCCATTCGACCTGCATGACTTGACTCGATGCCTTCATGTTGCGGATGGCCGCAGCATAAGATCTTCCTTCCGTCGAATGCACAGTACGGGACCATCTCACCCTCGATGATCATTCTTGAATTTCGACGGCTTGAAATAGCACAAGCCCTCCGATGTCGATGCTTGTAGCTTGTCTGCTTCGAGTGCCTGGGGTCGCTATGATGAGCGACGAGAGTCTTCCCACGGATACTTTGGGACGCTTCAGGTCTCTTTGTGGGCTTGACTCAGTGTCTCTATGTTGCAAATGATTGCAACGTAGAGTCTTCCATATCTCTGCCGAACTAAAAGCGTAGGACCACCTCCTCCTTGGTGACCACATGATGTTTCGACAGTATTGAGGCGGGACAAGGTTCTTTGATCTGACAATCCGTGCCTTGTCCATCCAAGTCGCCATAGTGTGCGACGATGAGGGTCTCCCCACATGTGCCTGTGGTTCGACTTGCTTCTCCTGCTTCGATGGGCGATCTTTATCTTCGGCATAAGTAGTTTCCTCCTTGCGACTTGAGCTTCTCTCCCCCACCATTGCCCTTGCCCAAGGGCTTTGGTGGTATGGCACTTGTCCTGATTGACTTGGCAGCATCGACTAGTGAGCGGAGGTTGGACGATCCGGTCGTTCCAACTCCTTCCTAGTCCAAAGCTTCTGACCCCTCCATTTGAAGAGCGCCAACACTGGGTCTTCATCCTCCTGGGAACACTGTAGGTGGAGCTCGGTGATTCCTTTCACTTCCTCCTTCAACATGCTCATCTGGCCGATGCTGAACAATGCGATCTTGACCTCCAGTCCCAACTTGTCAGGGCTTGCATAATTGATGAACTGCCACTTCTTCTGTCCCATGTCTGGGATGCATGGTTGTCATATTCTACATTGTCGCGATGGCAATGCCATCCTGAGTTTGCCACATCTTGCAGGGTTCTTGGGATATGCCTTCTTCCGATCCTGGGACCTCCTGTGAAGCTTTGACAATCCCTTTGGGGTATAGACGGGGCGAGATCGTTGTGCTCGTTCACGAAGAGGATGCACCTTAGATGCTCGTCCGTCCGCACCTTGGACAAAGTAAAGTCATTGTGCCTGTCATCCTAGATCATACACCTTTGACATACTCGTCCACTGAGCGGCTTGAACCTTGCGAAAGAGTAGCCGTTCCGAGCCTTCACTAATCCGGGCGGATGCTTGTGAAGATGCTCCGCTTAGATAAGCGGACTGCGGTTGGTGAACTCGTGGCATGAGCTCCCAACATTACCTCCATCTCCATTCGAAGGGACGACATCGCCAATGTGTCCTTCGAAACGTTCGCATTGTGATCCTTGGAGGCCGCTTCGATTACTCGAGGCGATGTCCGAAGGGAAAGGGCACTCCTTCCTTCGGTTGGCGGCAGAACGCTTGACAGCAGCATGCCAAGGTTCGCCGATGCTCGACGCTCAGACCGTTTGACAAATTGGTCGCTGAGTTGAGGCGTCGATTTGCATTGGCATGTATCAAGTTCGTCCCACTCCTTGATGGATGACATCGCGCCGCTTGCAGGGCGACACTTGACGAGGCAGGCAAGGCTGACAGCTCGTCCACGAGTGTTTGCAAGTAATCAACGCTTTGCTCCATTCCTGAAAGTCATCGTGGCGTGGCAGGCGATCTGCGGCACGACAAGATGCTTGTGATTGATGCTCCTTGGCCGAAGGGATGATATTCTTTGGCCGCAAGGGGACCATCAACCTTGATATTTGTCTTTAAGCCAACTTCTCCCGTGAAGCGGTTGTGCACTTCACGTTGCATGACTGGGCATGCGATGCGACGTCACGAAATACCGAGCAGCGCCAGGTCGTCATGATAGTGCATGACCGACAGTCCCTGAATGTGACACGGGTCCTCCGAGTTACACGATGCTCGTGTAAGCGATCTCCTGATATGAGCAGCGCAAGACCATCATGCAGAGCATATGGCCACTCTTTGACGCAGCGCGACACTTCAGAATTTCCGACTGTATACCTGGGGTGGTTGATCTGCTCGAGTGAGCGACGCATGACCATCCCGGTTAGGCGGGGCGATCAATCCGCCATCATGATGCATGACGGACGTTCCTTGACACGACACGGGTGTATGAGGAACATGCTGCGGGGCACGACTGGGCGTGCGGCGAGGAGGCTTGCCATGCCTTCCTCGTTGGCGTCCACGATCAAAGACCATGGTACTAGAGCGCCTGGGTGTGATGGAATATTTGAGCGGAAGCACATCTCCTACGCTAGGGCACGTTGCGACGACACAAGCGAGTCATCGTCGCTGGGTAATCCGAGCAGGAAGAACTGCTCTAATACCACTTGTCACGGGGTCATTCTCGGACACTAGACCACGTGCGGCGACTAGGCGGATAGGCACCTAGCCTAGCCTGTTTTGAGTTTGCAGCGGAAGTTTTATGGTCGAGACGACTTTGCCGAGAGTCGCTCTTATAGGCATTCAATCACGGACATGACTAGAGTGTTGGACTACTCGTCACGAGACCGTGGCATTAGCGCGTTGCGGCACTAATGTTGGCGCTTGGGCGTTTAAAGTCCGAAGGGGCGACGAAGGGACCACGGGACGCCACGAAGGGACACCGATGTGGGTTGCCACCCCACGCTCAAGGCCATGACACTAGAATTAAAGGAAAGCTTACTTGTATTAAATATGATGAAACATAACATACAATTGGGCCTCGGAAGGCACTAGTGAACTCCTCCCAGTGTACCGTAGGTATAGGAGTCTTGTTACATATTGAAGATGCAAAAGACGTACCCTACGGGAACGTCACCTACTTGGCCATTCATAAGGACGGCCTTACAAGATAAATGCCCTAAGGGCGGATAACTTGATACTCCGCAAGATTACGCAGGGCGGCTGCATGTGTTCCATGTTTTCGGCGCTGAGCGGCCGAGGGCTATAAGTTGAGCGGCACTGGTGCCGCGAGGCTTCACGCTTCGTGTCACGGGAAAAGCCCCGTGACATGCGCACCCAAATGATGATGACACTAGAATTGGTGACCGGCGAGAGGGTGGGGCAATTACTATAAAACGGACGGAGGCATAAAGCCATGGACCACGACTAAATTATTGGTTCTTTAACACTTACTAGTTTTTAAAATGGACTGATAAATGATTCTTACGGTTTAATATTTTTTTATCGAAAGTTTTCACTATATACGAACTATGTACCACGTCAAAAGATTTAAGATAATATCAAATTAATTAGATTAAAAAATGAATCGACTTTTAATTTATAGATAATACGGATAGTCATTAGCATTGCACGAATTAAATTATCTACGTCGAGAATGATAATTCAAAAAAAAATATCTAATTAAACTCAGGAAGAAAAATATAGTTGTTGCATAATAATAACATGAGATTCGAGTATCTTCTTATGTCATATGGAAATAAATTGATGGAGGGTAATAATTTCTCTAAAATCAAGATTAACATTTAGAAGACGTCATTGGTCAGTGGTTACCATAACCTTTTTTAAATAATTGATTTAACTTACGTTTGAACAATAAAAACTAAGATATAAAAATGGTTTAATTTTTAACGTTCCTAATTTCAAATTAAGTTGGGTACTAAATTAATCTCTCTTTCTCGCTATATATATATTATTTATATAATTGATTCAAATAAGTTAATCAATCTAAAAAAATCTGCTTATTAGATCCGGATTGGAGAGAATTTGCACTGCACTAATCAGAATTTAATAATAAACCTTTTAAATATGAAAGTTTAGGAAGACGGAAAAAGATAACATTTGAAAACAAAATCAAACAAGGAAAGCATCTAAAAAAGACATGGAAAGAATAAAGAAACAATATTCCTGTAACTTTGATGAAAGCAGCTCCTTGTCTTCCCCATCTTTGCAATTATATTCCTCGTCGTTATTATTATAATTATTATTATTGTTCACGTCACAGGTACATATTTTTAACTCGTGGTGGTGAAAACTTTATACACCGTGAGAGAGAGAGAGAGAGAGAGAGAGAGAGAGAGAGAGGATTCATGCATGTGAAGGTAGAGAGGTGAGAGAAAGCACAAAATGGGAATTCATAGCTGTAACAGGGTGACCAAGAAGCTTCCATTCTCCCAGCCTCTCATCAAAGTTGCCATAGATTTCTCCTCCTCGTGGCAAGAGGGAGATTGGTTTTGGGGGGATGAAGGAGGCGAAGTTGCTGCAGAGACTCAGAGCTTTGCTTCGTTCATGGCGCCGGCGATCGCGAAATGGTATAAAGATTCGATTTTTACCGATGTTGCTTTTGCTCTTCTTCCCGTCCTGTGTTACAGTAGGTAGTTCCTTGGCAAAAAAATATAAATTTGATGGTTACATTTGGACTATTGAGTACTGTGAATTGCTTCTGCTCTTGGATTAGATTAGTGTATTAAGGATCTGAGTTGCAGCTGCACCTCTGGGTCTTATAAGGTGGTGAGTCAAGAAAACGAGGGTTCAACCTGAGATTTAATGTGAATTATCCGTTAAATCTCATTGGTCTATTTCGGGGGAAGCTTGCTGTACCAGTGCATAATAATTCATCAAATTAGACTGGAAATTTTGGTCAAGGGATCAATCGCAATTGGAGTAGTCAGTTGGCAAATTTGTTCTCGATTCTTTCGTTTATTTGCTGTCTCCGGTTGAGAAAAAAGAATGCTTATTTAACTGAAGAAATTTCTAACCCAGGAAAAGAATTGTTGCGTTTATCTTGATTAAGATTGGTGCCTTCAGATGTGACAAAAGTAGAGTTCAATTTCACCGGTCATTAAGTTCAGACTTCAGAGTAAGATTTTCCATGAGCTAATATTCAGGTCGAAATGACCCCGTACAAGTAATTTTTTGTCATGCAGTTTTGATGCTGTTAATTAACTTCTGGCTTCTCCATACAGATGGAAATGTAATGTGTTGCTTCGGAGTAATTGGAATAGTTTGATTCGAATTAGAATTTCAGTAAATGAACGCCTAAATGCTAAATGGTGCCAATAAAGGCAAAAAGCAGAGTTTTACCAACTATGGGCAGGGTAGACGCCGAATTAGACATTTCTTAGTTGTCAAAACATACATATAGATTGTTCTACAATGGAGCATCTGAAGTGACGAGTACGCTAAATCTGCTTCTAGACCTCTGCTGAGGATTTGATAGGCTACTTTTCACTTGCAATGTAGGTTCATTGCCGTTTGTAAAGAACTTCACATTCAAGGAGATCAAAAAAGCAACTAAAGGATTCAGTATAATTCTCAGAAGTAGCTCTCATGGAACGATATATAAAGCTCGATTTCCAGATGGTCTTACTGGTGCAGTCAAAAGAGTAAGATGTCTGCAGTTAGAAAAAGATGTCCATTATAAGAACTTGGAACTCTTGGGGCGTTTGCACCATCGACATCTTGTTGGACTTAAAGGATTTTCTGAAGGAAAAGATAGGTAATGCTTTGTTACTTTAAGGCCATTCGGTGGTTTATTTTGAAGAATCTAGTAAGGATGTATCCCTGCAAAATAGTTTTACATACCTGACTCATATTTGAAAATTTGTTTGCAGGTTTCTCATCTTCGATCATATGCATAACGGAAGCCTCAAGGATTGTCTTCATGGTAAATTTCATCTTTGATCTTTCACTAATAGTGGAAGGAGTTTTTATGTAAAAAAAAGTAAAAGATTAGCTGTTATTGGCAGATCCATTAAGGACACCACTGAATTGGAGGACCAGGATACATATAGCCATTGATGTAGCCGCTGCTCTGGTAAGTAATCTCCACAGAATGGAACCTACTAATCTTATCGATGCATTGTAAATAAGAGGACAAAAGGTGGAATATGTGAGAGATGACAATTCTCCTTACCAGTTTAGACCATTAAAGATTGATGTATTACTGTGTTGATGTTGCAGGATTATCTTCTTTATTTTTGTGAACTGCCTGTACAGAATATAACTATCAACTCGAGCAATATTTTGCTGGATGAGAACTTTGTTGCCAAGGTAAAACTGCTGTGCAAGATGAAGCAACATTGTTTTTGCATAAAATGTTCTCCACAAGATTACTTTTTGTTGTGTTGTTGTAATGATGCAAGACAATTACTGTTACTTGTTATATAGTGTCTCCAGAAGAAATTATTATGTTTTTCCCTTTGCATTCTTCAGCTATCAGATGCAGCTTTCGCTGACGAAAACCTGAATTATCCTGATGAGTCTAATGCATATTCAGAAGGTATATTTCCTTTTCTACACCTGGTACTTGTTAAAATGAAAATAATTATATTTCCTTTATGAGTCATTTTCTCATGCCACAGACAACACACATCAACAAAACAGAGATTTGATTTTTCAGTTTGGTGTTCTGCTCCTCGAGCTCATAACTGGTCAGTCATTAACTGAAGAAGCTGAAATAATTCAGTGTGTCCAGGAATCAGGTGTTGCTTGTTTAATGCACAATATGGTGGATGCTGATCTGGAGGACAATTATGATTTAAATGAGCTTCAAAGTCTTCTTGCAGTAGCAAGATTATGCATAAGTGCTCGGCGCGATACATTAATTTCTATTCCCCAGATACTACGGTATCTTCAGGGAAAGTTAGAATCATCCACTTTATAACTTGAATTTTCCTTCACTCCTAAAATGTTGTAAATCAATAATATTGAGGAGTTGAGCAGGAATTTGAATAAGGTTCCATGACTTTAGTCGATTTTGGCATTTTTCCCTTTTTATGATTAATTGTTCTTGTGCATAGATGGTTCAGGGTTGGTTTACAGCATTGAATATTTATAGTTGTTTGAGTTTCATTTTTCTGAAAATCAGAAGATCCACTATTATGTTGAAATCGGCGATGAAATTGCCTACCTTCTTAATCAATTGCTTATCAGAGACACTTCTATACTGAGCATATGGGATTTACGTAATGATACAACTTCTTGCTGATCATGATAATGCCTCGACCAGTAAAGTTTATGTCTATCTGATGGAAGCTGTCAAGTGCCTCATGTATGCATACAGATCAGTGTCTCGAGAGCAAATGATCTTGTGTGACCTTGCATTCCACCGATAAACGAAACACCCTCAAGAGAGAAGCTGAATAGAGAACTGGGCACAAGCAAAGAAGTACTGACTCTGCAGGGTTGGAAATGGCAGGGTCAAGTTAGTCGCTTAAAATGGCATTTCATGCCACAAATAACTGGCATTCATGCCATAGATAACTGCTGGAATGAATAAGAGTTTGTTCTACTAAGGGAGGCTGAAAATTGCACTTATTTGTGATCAACCATCTTGTCATGTATATTTTTTTGTTGATTTGTATAATGACCTCTCTTGATGTCAAACTGCAGGCATGATGGTTTTCTACATTTACGTTTTTTACACTAAATTTTATGAAATTACAAGGTAATGTGCACTCCTAATGCATTATAGATCAGAAGGGATATAACAACAACAAAGTAGTGGTACTTTTTTTTTTGTAATAACTTACCGGTGTCCAGGACTATTAGCACTTGACTAATCCGGTATCGGTAACAACAACAAAGTAGTGGTACTTTGTTATGTATATCTAGGAGCATAATGTGACTATTGCCAGTTGGAATTCATAAGCAACATAACAAGAAAGTTTACTTCCAAATGCCGTATGTTGTACTAGCGAGATGAAGAAAAAGACAACTCATACGGAAATTAAGTTTTATGATAAAGAGAGTTGCAAAAGAAGTGAATAGTCCAACATAAAACCTCACCCAAAATATAATTACCAACATAATCTTCTATTATTGCCAAATTACCCACAGATTCATGAGAATTAAAGGCTGAACATTATCAATCCTCGCCTAATTGCACAAACGAAGATAACTTCAATAGATAAACATAGTCAAACAACTAAATACTCACGAACCCTTATGAATAAAAAAGTATCATGATACAAGCCTTGTGAAGATTTCATTCGCTTTGTGTAGGACCAGAAATTTGAGATGAAGAGAACAAAAGCATTATGATGAGATCGACAAAAAATAGTATGAATCTAATCTGGAGAACTGTAAAAAAAGAAGAGGTCTCGTCACGGAAATCCCAACGGCTAACTGAGAAACCCTTCCCCACCCCCTCCGGCGTCCCCCCCCCCCCCCCCCCCGCCATGGCGGAGCCACTTGATCTCCTCTCGTCCCCCTCTCTTCCTCCGATCAACTCTCCCAGATCGGGACAATCGTACCGGGACGCTGTTACAGCTAGCGCTAAGCATGACGTTTAGCGAGATTCAGCGCGGCGAAGTCCCACGGACCTCATCTCACCTCACCAACTGAGGTGCCTGCAGACGAAGATCTCAGAGGAAGTCTCCATTCCGGCATCTGATGTGGAGGAACGCTCGGAGGAATTGAAATGGTGTTTGGTTGGTCGGATCGCCGGCCGTCTGGCTCCTGATGTGCTGCGAGAAGAGCTTCCTAACTTTGGGATCTTCGGCGGACGGCGAAGACCAAGGAGATGGGTAATAACTTTTTCCTCTTTTCGTTTGAATGTATGCAGGATCGTATGAAGGTGTTAACTGGGGGTCCGTGGAACATCCGCGGCCGGCTATTATTTGTCTCACAACCGCAACCTTTCTTCTGAGCCGTCGGCGAAAGGCTTCGGAAGTTGCCTATCTGGCTGCGGCTGTCCGATCTTCCCTACGAACTCCTTAATCGTGACTCTGTGATGAGAATCGTTACCTATTTTGGTGCTCCATTTCTCCTGGACAATACATCCATCCACAGCGATCTGTGCTGTGACTCCCGGGTGTGCATCGACCTAGATCTGTCCGCACCGATTAAACAGGGAGTATGGGTGAAAAACCCGGATGGTAGTAGGTATTTTCAGTGGGTCTCCTATGAAAATCTTCTAGTTTTTTGTTTCCGTTGTGGTTTGATAGGTCACAGATTTGAAGGATGTAACTCTCCCCCGGTCGCCGGCGAGGATGGTCGCAAGGTCCTTATGTTCGGCCCTTGGCTCCACGCCTTCGTCAGGAGACACAGACCCGGTCATTCTGGAGCCAGCGGTGCCCGGAGTAGCGGCCTGCAGGACTCTCGTAGTACCGACATTGGTGCTCGAGTTCTCGCCGGCCCTGTTCCTCGAAGCGCCGCCGGCGAGCAGATGTTGCCGCGGGGTGTGTCTGTCCTTATCGAACCGGATGCGGGGGGGGGGGGGGGGGGGTGGAGCCGGTTCAGCGTCTTGGATCTGAACCACTCGCCTGGATCCAACGATCAAGAGGACGCGACCCACCAGATAAACCCTAAAGATGTGATGGTCGGCTCGGATCTTGCGGACCTTTCTGTGGTACATCATATCGTGCCACGTGGATCGGATCTTGCAGACCAACACAATACCAACGGTGGGGATCATAGTGCCCTCGCGGATCCTCCTACGGGTGGCACTTATGAGCAACACCCTCACGAGGACTTTTCACCTCTTTCGGCCTCTCTCCTCCTTTACTTAGATCTAGGGTTCGCTTCTCCTCCCCTCACATGCAGGCTGTTCCGGAGACTGGCGGGCTCGTGCACCGGCGGGAGGGGCTGACGATCACGTCACCACTGCGGAGAAGATCAAGGCCCGTTTCACCTGTAGCACGCTGTCGCAATGTGGAACATAAGTGGAAGAAGGCGAAATACAAGAATAAGATGGAGAATGCGAGGAGGAGGCGCCAGACAAGGACTTGGCCCCGCCGTTGAGGAAAAATTCACGGCGCGACAAGGTTAAGAAGAAGGTCCCCCCGGCGCTTCTGCCTCCTCTGCAATAGATCTTGCGGAATCAAAAGGCAAAAAAAGGTAAGCAAAAAGGAATGGATAGTACGACTCTCTTACCGGGTTCTATGTCTGTGCAGGACTCGGAGCACCACCAGCATGTCTAATTATGAATATTATTTCCTGGAATTGCCGTGGGGCGTGTAGAATCCTGACGTTCTTGTATTACTAGAATCGCATGCCAATAAGCAACAGGCTAACCGTCTGCTTTGTAAGTTGGGGACCCAATGATCCGGTTGCTATCAGGAGAGTACTGGTGTCTCAGGTGGCATTATACTCATCTGGAAATTTTCAAAAATTCAGGTTACAATTACTAATACTGATTCACAAGTAATTCATGTTGTGGTTAGCTCAATCTCCTTTTCAATGTTTTTCTCCTATGTGTATGCAAGTACTATTCCATTAACTAGATCCTTACTTTTTTAAAAGTTAATGAGTCTTAATATAGATGATTTTTCGTGGATGATTATTGGGGGTTTTAACTGCATAATTAGACATAAGGATAAAAAGGGGGAAGACCTTTTACTCTCACAAACTCAATTAGAACTTTTAGGGACTTTATTAATAATCAAGGTTTGATTGACGTAGACCCAATTGATATCCAGCACACTTGGTGCAATAATCGTAAAGGGGCGGCAAGGATATTATGTAGATTGGATAGAGTCCTAGTAAATAGTGCATGGCCCTGATATGTCCCTCAAACCTATGGCCAGGTGTCCATCTAACCATGCTCCCCTACTGCTGTAATTGCATCAGAATCAACGCAGATCTAGGTTATTTAAATACGAACACTTTTGGTTCAGTTATGACCAGCCTAGATTGATTGTCCAAAATGAGTGGACCATGGATAGGTCTATGAGCCAAGCATTGCGGGCTGTTAGGGTTAAGACTTTGGAATGGAATAAAAAAGAGTTAGGCAGGTTAGAGCATAGGATCGATAAGGTCCTAGAGGATATTACGAAATTGAAACTTAAGGATAGTACTGCTGGACTGTCTGAGGATGACTGTGACAGGCTGAGAGCTGCATATCACCTCCATGCAGCACTCAGAAGGCAAATCACAATTAAGTGGTGGTCCAAGTCTACGGTGAATTGGATCAAAGATGGTGATAGAAATTCTAAGTTTTTTCATCTAAGCATCTTAATCAGATAGAAACGAAATAAAATCTCAATGATAACTAATCAAGATGGGGAGATCATTGAAAATGGGGACCAAAGAGCCATGTTTGTTGATCATTATACTAAACTTTGGAGCTCTGAAAATACTCCCATGCTTCCTAATGATTGCTGGCCTGAGCTGCCTTGTCTGCATGAGGCCCACCACCCCCAGCTCATCACTCCTATTACCTGTGAAGAGATTAAAAATGTGCTATGGAATATGTCTCCTGGAAAGGCCCCTGACTCAGTTGGATTTACTTCTGAATTCTATAAGAACTATTGGGATATTGTAGGTCCAAAAATTTGTAATGAGATTCAATCTTTTTTTTCAAACAATGCACATTCCCCCTGCTTAGTCTGGTACTACTCTTATCTTCATTCCTAAAAAGCCTACCCCTAGAAACATAACTGATTATCGCCCAATATCACTCTGTAATGTAATTTATAGAATCACTGCTAAGATCCTTGCGAATATATTGAAGCCAATGCTAAATCATCTTATTGACCCAATCAGCTTTTGTTGCAAATCATTTAATCCATGATAATATTTTTGTGGCCCAAGAGTTGGTCCATTCTATGGGTAGAGGTAGAAAAAAGTATATATTAATTAAGGCAGATATGGAAAAGACATTTGACAGAGTCTCTTGGCATGGAATTAAAACTGTTCTAAAACTTATGAACTTTCCACCTGTTTTTATTAATTGGATCCTAGCCTGTATTGCCTCCCCAACATTTAGATGTTGTATAAATGGTATGCTCTCCCATAACTTTACTAGCTGCCAGGGGATTAGGCAAGGTGATCCCCTTTCACCTTACCTATTTATTTTAACATCTCAAGTTCTCTCTTCCCTGCTCAACAATGAGGTCAGAATTGGCAATATCAAACCTTTTATGTGTGAAAGTTTTAACCTAAATCATCTTGCTTATGCTGATGATCTTCTTATCTGTATTGCAGCCACCAAGAAAAATTGCATTAATCTTATCAAAACTCTTAGACTTTATGGCATGTTAACAAAACAGAAGCTAAACTCATAGAAATCTGAATTATATCTTCCTCCTAGGATGCAGCTTAGCCGTGTGAATCTTATTAGGGGTCTATCGGGCATTCAGTTGGGAAAATTTCCTTTTACATATCTTGGGGTACCAATTTCTTATAAGTTAATCCCAATTAGTAAACAAAGAACTATTATAGACAAAGTCTCGTCTAGGCTTGCTGGTTGAAAAACGTGTACACTTAATCAAGTTGGAAGATTAACACTAATAAACTCTATCATTAACTCCATTCATATTCACTCCTTAGGTGTCTCTCATGTCCTTGTGGGGATTCTGGGATCCCTCGAGAAGCTCTCTAGGAGTTTTCTTTGGAATGCTAATGGCGATAGGAAAGGGATGAGTCTAGTTAGCTGGAGTACAGTGCAACTACCTAAGGACTCTGGGGGCTTGGGATCAGAAATATTTGATTCGGACTGCCTTAATGGGTAAAATGATCCAGGCTATTCTAAGGGGTGAATCAAATGTGTGGACTAGCTTGGTTAATGCAAAATATGGTATGTTTCATCCTTGGGCTAATGTTGTGGGACACCCTGCTGGTACTAATCAAAATTCTCTTGCTTGGTCTTGGAAGGCTTTCCTGGATTCAAATAGTAAAATCAAATATGGCTTTTTAAAACACATTGTTAACAGTTTGCATACCAATATTATATTTGACCCCTGGATATCTGATATTCCACTTGCTCTTAAGCCTACTTTCATAAATATTGACGCTCTATTTGAGACACATAATGTCTCTGATCTCATTATAAATGGTACTTGGGACACTAATATGCTATCCTCATGTTTTGGTCCTCATCTGGTCTCTAAGATCTTATCTATAACTTTGCCTACTTCTAATGTCGATGATGATTCATGGGTATGGGAATCGGATGTACATGGTTGTGCAAATGCTAAAAGTGTGTATAAATTTCTTTGCAACAATAGCGGCTCGGCCCCAGCATCTGGACGGCTTTCTTGGAACTCAATGTGGCAAATCAAAGTTCCTTATAAGATTTCTATTTTTCTTTGGAAGCTTAGACATAATCGTTTACCAACCAAGGATTTTTTTTCTGCGTTTTGATCAATCGACTAATACTACCTACTCTTTTTGTGGCTTATGCATGGAATCAAATGTCCATTTATTTTTCCTCTGCCCTGTCTTGGTTCAGCTTTGGTCGCTTTTTCAACAGAAAAATGCTTTCACTTTTGCTTATATGGACTCATGGCACACTAGAGATTGGATTAAGGAAGGTCAATTTTTGGACCGAAGATCAAAAAAACTTCTGCTTTCTCTTTTTTCTTTTTGTCTTTGGGGACTTTGGATTGCTAAGATTAATTCGCCATTTCAGTTCCAAACAAGTAACCATGCTGTGTGTCTGAGAGCGTGCTGTGGCAGTTCATAAGGAATATATCAATACCCATGTTCCTGAGACAATTAGCCCCCAAGACTCTTATCGGGTCCGGTGGGAGCCCCCGGTTGACCTTTGGGTCAAGTTGAACTCCGATGATTCCTTTGTGGACCCATCGGAGCCGGGGGGAGTAGGTTACATTATCAGGGCTTCTAATAGTCTTTTTGTGGCAGCAGGTTGTAGAAGACGTGAGGTGATGGATATCTTGGAGTTGGAGGCTGCCAGTTTGTTACTCGGATTGCAGGACTGCGTGCGGCGAGGAATTTCGAAGGTTGTTGTGGAGACGGACTCGCTGGTGCTCATGAACATCATCAATTGCAGGTCACCGTGCCCTTGGAGAATCAACAATTTGGTGTATAATGTTCGGGACTGCATGAGAATGTTTAGTGCTTGTGTTGTTAATCATTGTAATAGACTTTGTAATAGGGCAACATATTTTATTACAAACTTTGGCCGCGAAAATGGCGACCTGATTTTTTGTGAGGAGGCTCTACAACTCCTCAGCATCTTGTACCACGATGCGTTTTTGCACGCCGGTTAATGCTAAATTTCGTTTTCAAAAAAAATTTTGGAGAACTGTGCAGTGATTGCTGGGCACATTAAATCAACCAACCATATTACTATGAATCTAATTCAGAGAATTGTACACTTATTGCTGAGCACATTGCACCCTCGATGCACCACTACCATGCAAATCATCATCCTCGTCATAAACTTCCTGCACTTGTTTTCTTCTCATTTCCTCATCAATATTAACATCATGAAGTGTTGTCTCCTCGCACTCATCCAGTTCCATGTCAGTCAACTGGGACCGCGGTTTAGGAGGAAGAATGGTCATGAGAGCTTTGCACTGATCAGAAGTAATTGTGTTTGGGAAATCTATGGTAAAATGAATATAGAGCTTTCCCCTCATAAATGGCCTCCGGTAGATTGGCATGCCTTCATCATTTATTGCTTTGTATTGATCTGTGAATGAAAAAAGTCATGTTTAGCTTTGTAAAATGATTGGAAAACATAGAGCTCAACATAATCAAAGATCTAAACTGGCCAGGGTCATACCAGGCTTAGTAACTTCTCCAGGTTTTGATTCAACAAGTAATTGCCGGTTGTCCAAATGAGTTAAAACAAATTTAAATCCACAAAGAGCCTCGGATAATGACAATGTGTGCTCCACAAATAGATCATCACCATTTCTCCTGAACCTAGGATGATCCTTCTGTTGAAGGACAAAAATAATATCTCCGGAGACAGTATCAGGCTGCAAACAGTCAAACAAGATAGGGGTCAGCAATCGGGAGTGCTTCTGGAAACACATAAATGAAGTTGGTGTTCAAGAAATAAGTGGTGATCTGAAAAAGGAAACGTACTGCCTCATCAGCCTTCCCAGGGAAGGTAATCTTCTGGTGGTTCTGCATTCCCTTCTCAACTACAACTTCCAGCACTTTCTTCTCTGGCACCACCTTATCACCTTTGCACTGGTGGCAACGGTCCTTCTCCTTTATGGTTTCTCCAGTCCCCTTACAGTCAATGCAAGGATGCTGCATCTGCTGGATCATGGAAGGTCCCAAGTGGCGAATTGTAACTTTCATACCTGTGCCCTGACAAACAGCACATTTCATCGAGGCACCTGATTTTGAGCCCTTGCTGCAAAAATACCAGAAAAAATTAGAAACAGTAGCCCAGCATTTTATGTCAACCATATATAACCAATATGACAATCAGAGAGAGATAGCTCACCCCTTGCATTTCTTGCAGTTCACATTTCGCAAGAGGGAGAGTTTTCTAGACATTCCATTGTAGAGGTCTTCTAAAGACACCTTAAGAGGATGGATAACATCCTCACCCCTCCTCTGCCTTCTTCCATGTCTGCTAGTGCTACCACCCCCTGAGGATCAACATAGCAGTACAACTTGAGAGGATGATTCCCTTGAAATATGATAAAAAGTCATTACATGAAAAAGGACAGGCATAGTTCCACATTTACCTCCGAAGGGATTTCCACCAAAAAAGGACTGAAATATATCAAATGGGTCATGGCCATCACCACCATTCATTCCATCCTTGAGGCCATCTTCACCAAACTGATCATAAATCTGGCGTTTCTCATGATCACTAAGAACTTCATAGGCCTGGCCTATCTCCTTGAACTGAAAAGCCAAAATACTGTCGTTAAGATCACCAATATGCAAGAATAGTATGCATTTCATCATATCAGCTTCTCAAAAATATGACTAAACCTGGATGCTAATATTGTATACATGATAACAAAGGCAACAGCTTTATAAGGACAAGCAACCCTTTAATCCTCCACAGAGTGAGAGAGAGAGAGAAAGAGAGAGAGTTTATGAAGAAAAAAATAAAAAAAAAATGGCTAATTCGGTAGAAAAGAAGGTGCATGAGCTTGCATGCAAGAAGATGATAGCCTCAAAGAAGCCTAGTTACCCTGTCAATACTAAATTAAGTCTGGAGTTCAAGAGCATAGCGCTATGCACAGCACCTTTGACATCGATTCAAGTCACTACTTCAACCAAGGAGTTCGCATGTCTGTAATTGTAGACGTTTTAGCTTATGACAATAATATCATTTCAATCTGATTTCTGGACTTCTCCCAAGTTTTTATAGATGATCCAAACAAGTTATGTAAGTACGTCAGAAATCAAGTTTTTTGGGGGCATTAATCACCGGGAAAAAAAACCAAGCCACCCGTGCATCCGCATATTCACCGGTTACTACAATATCGATGCTATCCAAAATGCCCAAAACCTTTGTTCAATATTAAAGAACCTCAATTCCACCTCGATAAACTCGATCGCGACTCTGTAAACCGGATGCAACTCACAACCAACGCGAAAGGGAACGAAGAAACGAACACAGAGGATGGAACTTTCTTGCTCACCTTCTCCGGGTCGCCGTTCTTGTCGGGGTGGTTCTTCATGGCGGCCTTGCGGTAGGCCCTCCTGATCTCCTCCGGCGTGGCGCTGCTCGGAACGCCGAGGATCTCATAGTACCTCTTGTTGTCGCTCTTCTTGGTCGCCCCTCTCCCGAACATTTCTCCCTTCTGCAGCGATAAAATCGAACCGAACACGCCCCCCTCAGGACACGGCAAGCAGATCGAAGATTCCACCGGAGGTTCGCCGATCGGAGCCCCAAAATTTTCGATGCTCGGCGAAGAAGACGATGAAAAGTAGGCCGACGACTCGAGGGACTTGAAACGAAGCAAAGTTCTCGGGACCTTTTATAGGCTCGTGGAAGACTCCAGAAGGCTTGCAACTTTTGGGTAGAGCGCACAATGAAACGTTGGATTATGATCGAACGGACAACATCGCTAGTTCGTGACGTTTTTTTTTCGACAAGAGTTCGATGGCTACTACGTAGGAGAAGGGAGGGAAATGGGAACCTTCGTCTTTTTCTCAGGTATTAAAGAGCACGTCGCGTTTGACCTCCGAGGAATGAAATAAATGGATGAAAAATGAGTGACGATTTTATAATTGAAGAAAAAAAAAGGAAATTGGTCAACATATTTTACTCGTGTGTTTGAAGAAATTATTTTCCAATGAAATGAATTAAAGAACACACGTGTGAGTTGTTCTTATTGTTATACATCAATATAAAAAAACAAAGTTTAAAATATATATAAAAATCAATTTAATATTATTCATTTTATATAAAGTATAATTATTTTTACGATATAGAAAAGTAAGTAAATATAAATAATATATAGTTTAAATACATGTGTCATATTTAAAATGTGATGAATCATAGTACACTACACATTGTTTTGAGTCAGAATTGACTATTCATCAAATAGTGTCACATCAGGTTTTTTTTATTTCTTTGCAATAAAATCGATACACTTTTTTTCCAAAATATTAAAATAAAGAAGAAATGAACTCTTCGACTTTTGGTACTCTTTTTCTATGTTTGCGCCAAGCTGAGTCATCACCTTGCTTTTGGAGCTTCATTATTGTCATTCCGAAATGCTTAATGCCACCATTTTTTAAATTATTTTACAAGTTTAGTAATCAACTTTTTATAGTATATAAAATATTGCAAATGCAGCGATAAAATGGTTAAAGACAAAATATCATTCAGGGCAGGAATCCTAATTTTATACTTTTTCGCATAAAAGGTTCAAGTTTCAAAGCATCCATCCTATTACTTCGATTTTTTTTGTGCATGATAATATTTTTGTTGATGAATGGAATTTAATAATAACATTTGGCAATTTTATTACGAAATATAAATTGACACGATCAACTTATTATTTTATCGATAATTAGTTATTGAGTAATGTAAAATATTTAGTGGCGCTGCAATGTTTCTTAAGATAAATACACATTATGCGATGGCATTAAACATTTGATTTTATATAAATGTCACCTTTTGGAAATAACAAATATTCAGCTAAACTTTAATTGTTATGTCATAATTTGAATTAACTGTAATTGTGCATTATCCAAATTATGTCACTCTTAAAGTCCATTTACGTCATTTCACAACTATCCACTAATTTAACGGTTACTTTTACTAAACACTTTTATTCAATCTATTAGTTGAACCCATAATCTCATCCACTATTAGTTAACATCTATCTACTAATTAACCTTCTATCCTCCAATAAAAGAAATCTTAAACTGGTGCAACCTTTTTCTTTTTAAAAAAATAAAATTTGTAAAATATAAGAAAATTGGAGGGGCCTTGCATACCTGTCAATTTTAGCATGTTGTTAATTAATGGTGGCTTAGTAATATGGTCCACTGTTGGCATAATAATGATCAAAAGCTGCAATGCTACAGAAAACATCTTTCATGTCATCTGCCAAACTTTCACTGCACCATATCTTTTTCTCTTGTGATTAAAGGAAGCCCCTACCAAATTATTAAACTGCTTTGCATTCCTTACTTCCCACCCTTCCAATATCTTTTTTTTCTGCTAAAAACATCAACAAAAAAACAAACTAATAATAAAGAAAAGAGTTATCTAGTGTATATTCTCTCCATGTGTTTTATTGTTATTTCAAGAATCACTATTATCGTTTTTATATTGGATTTTGATTTTTTTTTATTTTTTTTCCTAACAAAATTAAGTTATGACAAAAATGCATGTACATAATGGATGGTGACACATGGTGTAAAGAGTAAATAATGGAACACATTTTTTTAGATTATAAAAGGAAAGAGTATAAGAAAACTAAATAAATAGATAGGTTCCATTAAATTAATCTTGAGACTTAATGTATTTGACTTTTTTTTGTAGTTCAAAGAAATTATTGTGAACCTCATAAGTGAACTATATTAGTTGGTGTTGGACACAATATTCTAAGACACTAGAGTGATAATAATAAAATAATATATATTTTCTTATAACTGAAATATGTATATATATTTTAGTAATACTAAAATATTCAGAATTAAAAAAGTTGATAATAGGGGCATGAGAGGAAATAGAAATGAATTTTTGGGATCACCTGCAACCACCCAACAGGCGACAGCCAAAGCGTAAAAAAGGAGCGAGTGTTCTTTTTCATCTTGGCCTCCGGTAGCGGGAGTCTTTTCCAGAGTCGCAGAAGACGCGGCACGAAAAAGGAGAAGAAATAGAAACAAATGCCACGAAGAAGCAAAATTTGAGGGAAACGAAGTGATCCTTCCTGAATTTGAGGTAAAACCGAATCTTATTTGTATGAACAAGAAAAAAAGGATGTGTCTTTCGGTCATCTAGCCGCATTTTGGTCACGAAGAATGTGTCCGTTCCAGTTCTTTGCGCTCAGATCTGTGGGCTTCTTGTATCTTCAACAGTTCGGTTATTTTTTTCGTATTTTGATGCCTCTTTTAGGGGAATTTCGTCTAATTGGCGTTTGAAAGCAGTTTCCAGACAGTTTCTTACTGATTTTTCATGTTAGAATTGGATCCTGTTGGTCTTGGATGGAAATGCTTTCTAAGCATACACCGGAGTGCTTCTGTGACAACGAGTTAGAACAAATGACTGAAAATGCCTTGCATAAGACTTTCGATCGGTTACAGACTTTGCGTATGCTTATTTTTTAGAGCTTAAAGGTGGCATTTTTAAGTAACGGGTGATGATAATACAATGCAGAATGATATTTTGAACGAATGTCGGAAATTTGATCGTTTCTGTATTATATAGGCTTGACTGAGGTGGAAAGTTGGCATGTAGGATGAGTATATTGTGCTCGCTTGTCCGTGGTTATAGGCTTGACTGATCTTAAAGGTGACATTATATTTTATTCGCTGTAGTTGATCGCTTGTCCTTAGTATCAAGCTCGATTTTGTTTGGCAATCTATTCTCCTTACGATGAGACGTGTGGCAGATTGTTTGGCTACTTGTTCTTCTTCCTTATTATCAACTACCAAAAGTGGCGTGGGCACTACATTATGTGTGATTTTCATGTTGTATCTTTTTCCTATTCTGCACTATGATATAGAATCCTGAATTGGCGGTAGAACAAGAAGATGGTCGCTTTAAGATGTTAGATATTTGAACAAAGGGGAAATTGTGATGTTTATTGGGAAGCAGCAGGTTTGCATATATGATAAAAAGAAAAGGAGAGGCTAACAAAGTTTTGAGGTAGTTTCACAGATGACTGAAAAAGGAGTTCTTTCTTTTTACATAGAAGACAAAGTTTTTGCTGTCAGATCATTTTGCTTCTCTGAGCTTCCTAGAAGCTTCTTTGAAATAATCAAGCAAAATGTAATACTGGTAATGCTGAGCTCTGAAGGTTCATAAAGATCTCCGTAGCAATAAACTCAAGTAAAACTATCCCATAACAATTACCATAAATTCCTAATTAT
Source organism: Pontederia crassipes (assembly GCA_030549335.1). Taxonomy (NCBI): domain Eukaryota; kingdom Viridiplantae; phylum Streptophyta; class Magnoliopsida; order Commelinales; family Pontederiaceae; genus Pontederia; species Pontederia crassipes. Next base: position 22,135,812 of record CM060189.1, on the reverse strand, counting down.
CAATTTGGAGCTGGTGTTTATTGACTCAGTTATCTTCAGGTTTCTCACATATTCACTATCCTTTATCTTCTTACGTTGTTGGCATAAAAACTTGTTACAAGGGTATAGGTTTTGGTAATAACTCGAACTGAAGTCAGTTGCTTCAAGTTTGCCTCTATTAGTTATGGTCTTATGGAAGTAAACTTTTCATATATGCATGCTTCTCTTTCTTGTCTCTTGTCTATTGCCCATATCTGAACTTCTATCACGATTTACTTATACAGCAAGTAAATTCTGATTTTAACATCCACTGAGCAGTAATCTGATTGTTGTATGATTTTCGCTTGAGGTTTTGATTATAATCTCTGAAGTTGCAGTTTTTTTCCCAATTTCGGTAGGCATCATGGGGATTGCATCAAAGTGGCTGAGATCACTGGTTGGGCAAAGAAAGAAAGAAAGATCTTGTTCTGCAGAAGAAGGCCAAAATGTGGGTACCATTTTAGTTTCTCTTTTTTAATTAATGTTTTTAAATTGTGAAGCTGTTAACCCATTTATGGTCATCATAGTAGGTGACGAGTTGCCTTGGAATTGGTAATTTATCGAAGTATGATATGCCAAGTCATTTTGTTATGGAAGATAGTGTCTAATCTCTTTGAAAATCTTATTGTTTTAAGCTCTTCTTGGACTGAATGATTTACAGCAAGGTAGTATGCCAACAAAAAGTCTTGAATCTGTAGAATTTTGGAAGAAAGAATGTTAGATTATCCTGATTGAAGACATTGATTGAGGGGGTCCTGTCATGATGTCATATATGGAAACGATTTTAAGTCATGGCACATTTATCAGCCTTAGGATTATTCCTTTTATTTTTTATTTTTTATTTTTGAGGAAGAGCGAGGAAAGGATGGTTGTCCTTGTGGCAATTATCCGAATTTATTAATGGTTGAATTACATTTACATATGATGATCTCAAAGCTAAATCCAAGTTCTCAATATAATACTCCAAAATATCGCACTGCTCGCCTCCAAAATTGCATTGATTCCACTGATTCTATGGCCCACAGGAATGCAAGTGGCGACAATATATTCCTTCAGTCCCTAGTATCAGGAAAACACTTTTCAACGAAAACTGTCCTGGGTTGAGTTGTAATGCTCGTAGGTTTTGGCACTGCATCATGATCCATCATTCTAAAATCAGATAATGCCATATGAAATTGAAAAATGTTAGGTCACTGATCTATCGCTGGTGTAGCTTAAAGCTATTTAGCTTTGTCATGAGAGTTGATAACATTAACCCTTTCTCCACTTTGTGCTCTTTTCTTATCACCTCTGGTTTGGAATGTCGCAGAAAGGATCCCCTGCAAGTACATTGCAGAATCAGAAGAACAACGCTGTTGATGTTGAGGATGTTATTGTTAAAGAAGATGCTGTTGCAACTGCTCCATCGACAAATAAGGACAATAATCACACATCAAATTCTGCTTCTTCCTCTACCACAGCATATCAAATTCAAGTGACTGTTCAAACTGAGGAGAACACGAAGGAAGATTGGGCTGCCACAGTTATTCAAACTGCATTTCGTGGTTTCCTGGTACATTAATTTCCTCTAAATTTTCTTTATTCGTGTCCTTTGTTTGACTGTCTGAAGGATGGTGTCTTTTTTTCAGAAACAAGCTGTGGTCTGATTTCTATTATTTGCATTTTTTCTTTCCAGGCTAGAAGAGCTTTACGAGCCCTCAAAGGGCTTGTTAGACTGCAGGCTCTTGTTAGGGGTCATGCTGTGAGAAAGCAAGCCGCAATCACTCTTCGTTGTATGCAAGCCTTGGTAAGAGTTCAGGCTCGTGTAAGAGCTAGGCGAGTTCGGTTGGCACTAGAAAGCCAATTGGGCCAGCAAAAGGTTCAGGAACAACAGTTGCATGAAGCTCGTGTCCGGGAAATTGAGGTAAGTTATTAACTTTCCGATCATGTCAATCAGTTGATGGTTAATAGAAAATGTTAACATAACATGACAATGGGAGACGCGGAAACTTGGGAAACCCGACTTATTGTGTCAACATGATGTTATCATGACAATGTTAACATCACGTTCTCGTGTCAAAACTTCTTAAATGCTATTCCACGTGTAAAAAAGAAAAAAAAAAGCTCAGTGCTCAGCATTTTAGCTGGTGGTTCGATGGAGTTCTAGATGCCATTTATTCTATTGAGTAAACAGAAAATATTCAGCAATCAGTATTTCACAAGCATATGAGAGGATAGGGTTGTAAGATGTACAAGACAAACATTTGTCACAAGTGAGTTTGGTAATATGAACTTCGGTTGTTGAAGTTTTGGGCTCTTCAGACAACTGAATCATTTTTTTCCATTTCCGTAGTGTCTGTGTTCTAGAGCAATTGAGTGGTCTTCAGCTCTAATGTATACTTTAAGCAATTGTGTGCCTGATGTCCAAATGGCACATTGGCACAGTATGCCTTAAACCAACCTTTCTTTTATTACATAAGATTTAAGATTTAAAATATTGCATATGATTACCATCTTGTAGTTGGTGCTCTAAGTTATCTCTATTTTTTATAGAATATGGGCTACATGAAAATTGTGTTGTAAGTTGTAAATTATTGCATCTCTTGCTTGATGGAAAGTAATGGTTTGTGGAAATATATTACTGATGTTTTAACTTGCACTAGGATTGTGCATTACTTGAGTTTGTGATCATCGATAATTTTGCTAATTGTACACTTTTGATTGCCTTTGAACTTTCATTTAATAGATGGCATCCTGTAATAGACTCGGGTTCACGATATTGAATGCAGGAAGGCTGGTGTGACAGTGTTGGTTCTGTTGAAGAAATTCAAGCAAAGTTGCTGAAGAGAAAAGAAGCTGCTGCAAAACGTGAGCGAGCCATGGCGTATGCTCTCACTCGTCAGGTATTCCTTTGATTAGCCTGGATTCTGTCTTCTATCACATTGTTTATTACTTGGAAGAAAGATTGGGAACTGTATTGTGGAGATTATTGAAGGATGATTTCTATGGGGTTGTTTGTTTACATCATTACCTTTTTTTTTTTAGAAGAAAAAGGATGACCACTGGAGTTTTGGTTGTCATCCAAGTACATACATATATACATACATACATATATATATATATATATATATATATATATATATGTATGTATGTATGTAGTGGGAAAGGTGTACAAATGTGACCACTCGAAAAGGTCCTAAAGGAAAAGATATCCTGGCTAGCCAAAACCCCACTCCCTGATAAGAAAAGTGTGATGTACAATGCGCTCAGACATCATTACCTAATGAAAAACTACTATGTTTCAAGATATTTGTGGCAACAAATTTAGGCATCAGAATTTCAAAGTTGTCATCCATATTCAAAATGGTAGAGAAACAGATGTGACCACCAAGTCAATTAGAATGATATGATTTACTGAATAAGTAATTCTTCACTCTTCTTTATGCTCTTTTTTTTTAGGCATGTTAGCTCTTAATGCATCCTATAAACATTTTGGAAGTTCTCCTCAAAAAATAAAATAAAATAAAACAAACATTTTGGAAGTTGGAATATCATGGGCACAAATTACTCAAATACATTTCTTATATTTTTGGTCTCTTATTTGTCTTGTAATGTAATAGGAACTTATGTGAAATACGTAATGCCTATGTTGCATCAATACAATTTTAGGTATTTTGTTCTTCTAAAGTCCGAGACACAAATGCATTGACATATATTATAACTAAAGCACTTTATATGCAGAAAAGATGAAAAGTTTCGCACCCATAAATCATTGAAAACAAATAAATAACAACATATTATCATTACATAGAAAGTACTCATAATGGTAGTATAACCTATCATATTTCTCAATTTTTTCAATAGAGAATCCTAAATATGACTCTAAATTAATTATGCAAATATTATTTATGTAATACGTGCTAATTTTATTTAATCTTAGTTGATTCCTTTAATATGAAGAATTCAGTATGTGTTTAAGGTGTTTCCAAATTCCCAACATGATGCAGCACAGAGTCCTATCAGTTTACAATTTTTTTTTGAGGGAATTAGTTTACAATTCTTAATAGTTAGGATTATCAGTTACCTTGTATTCCTTTTGCATCATAGGATGATTTATTTGTTTTTTTAGATCTTTTAGATGAAGTCGAATTCTTCTTGTGAAATCCTATATAAGATTTTCATTAGTATGAATAAAAGAGATGCATTTTTTAGGAGAAATAAAAAGAGATGCATATTTTCACCCAATAAAACTTAGTGTTCTTCTGTTGTGTGGATTCACGCCTTTAATTGAATTTTAATGTCTTCTAGAGCAATTATTTTTCTTATCTAGTTGCTTATAATGTGCACATTGATTTAATTGAATTCCAGAGTTCTCGATGGATTTTGGGATTGTTTATTTGTTGTTCATTTCCCGTCATTGTTCTTGTCACCCTGCTTACGTCCATCTTCCCTAACTCGGTTGTGTAAGTGCATCAAAGTAATTTGATTGAACCTATGGTTACCTTTGATGTTAGTGGTTGAAAAGAATAAGTCCAACCTCTTTCTGCATCGAATTTGTCAAATTGCCAAGCGTCGCATCTCAGCCGAGTAGCACAACTTCAAACCATCCAAATTCGACATTAAGTTCTTCTCAGAATGGAGAGTCTTGTCAGTTTAAAGTTCCTAGTAGTGATGATTATTAGTTATTTTGTTTTACTTTTGTCTTAAGACAATTTATTTATTATTTTGGATTGTTTAGCTGGTGTCGTACTCTTTATAAATTTCTGGACAAGAGCTCTGTTTGTATGAATGAAATTATAGATGAATATTTTCCTCCTTGAACTTCATTCATTTATCAAATGAATCTACAATGCTTTCAAAGGATTCCAACACATTTTGGTGCATACGGAAGCAATGATTTTTTTTATAAAACTGAAGTTGGTGGCTTGCAATTCGACATCATTGGTGAATTTTTAAGCTCTTAGGGGTTTTAGAATTGTTTGTTTGTCATTAACCTCGTCTCATTGTCTTCGCACAACCTATACTTATCTTCCACAACTCTGCTACATCACAGAGCATGTACTTGGTATGGATGCATGAAGGGATTTGAAATTCTCATGCTTCACAACTTAACGCCTTTATTGCAATTTTGACATGTTTTTGTTTTTATTGCTTGACCTTTAAATTCTTTGCTTTTATGTTAATGTTGGTGTTGATTTGTGTTCTCTGTCAGTGGCAAGCAGGTCCTAAACAACCAGCTACCCATGCAGGATTTGAACCCGATAAAAACAATTGGGGTTGGAACTGGTTGGAGAGATGGATGGCAGTTCGGCCTTGGGAGAACAGGTTCCTTGACGTCAATCTTGTAGATGGCATGGATGCTAATGTGAACGGAATAGCTGATGCTAGAAGTGGATCCAAAGCTCAGTACAAGTCCTCTGTCATGAAGCCTGTGTCAACTTCTCATTCAAACATCCTAAACCCAAAGGTGACTGCATCACTTTCTGAAGGAAGTGTCTTTTCATCAGTCAGGCGAGCCAATACATTGGCCCCTTCTGGTTTCTCCTCAGGTAAGTCAAAACTAAGATCATCTGAGGAATTCCATGGAGATGTTACATCCCGACATCCTGAACTCGGTAGTCGGTCCTATAGCAATTCAAAAGAGAGACGGATTCCACTAGATTCACAGGGCAAGAGATTATCCTTACCAAACAGTATGTCCACTTTTCTTTGGCTATTCTTCCAGATTGTCTGGATACTCAAATTGTTTTGGCTGTGTAGTGATCAGTTACTGTTTCTCTTTGATCCAGAGAGCGCCACTAATTTATGTGAAGGAAAATATTTCCATCTGTATTTTATATGTCATGTATTCTTCAAGGAAAATGTTAACTTATGCAATAAAAAATTCTAGACATTCTTTGAAATAACTAAACTTATTGCCTCTAGGAACCAATTATGTCTCACATTTTAAAATGTTGTTGCTGAACCTCGGACCAGCATGTTCTGAAATTTATGAGAAGGCTATTCGCTTTCTTTGTCATCTTTTCATGTTTTTTCTCTAATTTAATTATCTTCCTACTTGTGCTCTATAATGCAAAAGTCTGCATCGGCTGCTCTCTGATGTTGGAGTCTGACTGAACCTTTTGATTCTGATTATCAGGCATTGGAGCACGAAAGCACCCTGAAAATGGAGGTACACCTAACAAGTCAACAAATGTACATATGTCCATAAAAGATCCAGCTGAAACTTAGATCAAACATGCATCGTGATCCTAGATAAATGCTACCGGGAGTTAAATGTCCTTGCGTGAGTGACCATGCAGGTATTTCCATGCCACTTGATAGTAGTTGTTGTAACTTGTAAGATGTTTTGCTACTGTCTCAAAAGATTTATATGTATATATGGTCCTTTGTTCATCTAGGTTACAGTTCTTTATGTGTATACATGATTCTTCAGGGAAATCAATTCTACTACTGTATTATTTGTTTCTACGCCATGGAGAAGTACTTCCAGTTGTCTACACTACGCATATGAGTTATTTTTTTCTTAAACATTGGATTGGTTTGAGTTTCTTTTTCCATATTTTTGTTATGCTCAGTATGTTGGTAACTGTGTCTGTATACTCAACAACTCATTGCTGTAACGCCTTGTATCCTTTGGTATGTCTTGCTGTGTTTAGGGATTGGGAATTATTTAACAGATTATGTGTCAAGTGCACTTTATTTAGGCACCATCATTAGCAGCCTTTATGCCTCAACTAAAACATGCACCTTATCCTAGATATTGTTTTGCTTTCTTCTTTACGTTGCTTGTTTCATCATCTTTGCAACTTAAATTTTGCAGTGGGTACTATTATGTCTTCTTTCCATTATTTACACATTTTAGTGTTACTCAAAACTTGCTACTTTTTTCTGTTTTTTCACGGATTAAATTGAAACAAAAAGCTCATTGTTATTCCGGAGTTTGATTATCTTTTTTTTTTTCGATTTCGGCACTTATCTTGAACATTAATGTTATTGTCTTAACTCTGCCTAGATTTGTGTATAACAATAAAAAGCAACTTCCTCTTTTTTCCCCTTGTTTTTGTACTCAGCTCGTGCTTCCAAGTTCCAGTTTCCTCCCCCTTCGATCGATCTCCGATCCTCCACAACAAACGTTTCATTTCACATCGATGAATGCCGAATACTGGCATTTTGATTCTGCTCTCGGATGTGGTTCTGAACAGAAATGTAAATGTGTGTAGGAACAGAAATCTGTATAAAAAAGTGATGCTAGATGTTAAATTGCGAACCATAACACACACACAAACATATATATATCCATGAGATCAAATAATACCTGCTTCGATCTGCACATGATTGCTTAATCCACCAATGCCACCCTCTCAAACTATGCGCATTCAACCTTTTCTTCTGGACAATTTTGGCTCTCAAATCATATGTACATTCAACCTGTCTTGCTTTGGCTTCTCCGCTCTCTGTAGTGTTTCTACTTTCTAGGACACCTTTTTTCTTCCCTTTTTTATGCTTTCAGAATTATAACATAACAAGACTCTATCAGGAAAAAAAAAAGGAAACAATTTTATGACAAGAAGTCTATTTCCGAACACTGAGATATAATCAATCGAATAATGGATGAACTTCACTGTCTTGTACGAAAGCATTATCGTTAAAAGAGATCGAAGTTTTATATTTCTTAAAACTCAAACTAATTTTTAGTAGGTTTTGAATATTATGATTACCATTTTGTGAAGAAAAAAAAACTTATCAAAGAGTAACCACAAAGAAACAATAATGCTTGAATCATAAAGTCGAATTCTTAAGCATTTAGCCCTTGATTTCTCAATAAATTCCGATAATAATAATAATAATAATAATAATAATAATAATAATAATGATAATAATAATAATAATAATAATAATAATAATAATAATAATAATAATAATAAGTAAAGGAACAAAACAAGAGAAGTAAAAAAAAGGAAAATTTATTTTTTGGTCAAGCTGATGACGATGGGCAGGACGACGACGAGGACTATGACGAGGAGGACGACGATGGCGACGCACGTCCACTTCCTGGTGCTCCTCTGGTGCCTGCGGGCCTCGACCAGCTCCTCGGTCCCGTGCTGGACGAAGGAGTGCGCGCGCCCGACCTGGCCCTCGATGTCGTCGAGCTGCTGCCCCTGCGCGTCCAGCAGCACCGCCATGTCCATGAACACCTGCTGCAGCTCCAGCAGGCTCCTCTCCAGCTCCGCCACAGCGCCATGCCGCTCGTTGATCTCCGCCACCACGTCCACCACCCTCCCCCTTCCCTGCTCTTCGATCGCCCGCTGAAGGAACCGCTCCCCTTCACCCGTGGCCACCAGCGCCTCCACCGTCGCCTCGTCCGGCCTCTCCCCCGTCACCGTGTAGTACCGCCGCTCCACCGTCTCCCGGTACTCCGCGCCCACGAGGCGCCGCAGCTCCGCGAAGGCCTCCATGGAGTCCCTGAGCTTCCGGCGCAGCCCCGCCACGACGGACGTGCGGGTGCGATCCGTGGACGATCCCGGGCCGCACCCGGGCACGGAGCGGCTGGCAGCGTTGGCGCGGTCCAGGGCCTCGAGGCGGAGCTTGATGAGCTTCGCCTTCTTCAGGGCGGCCGCGACGTCGGCGTCCATGCGGGCGCGGAGGGCGCGCACGGCCGAGGCCTCGTGCAGGGTCTTGCCGGCCTCGTTGGACGCGCGGAGGGAGCCCTGCAGGCGTTCCACCTCCCCGAGCTCGACCTTGACGGCGTCCACGTCCTCGAAGAACTTGTCGAGGTTGGCCCCGCCGGCAGTGGCTGCGGCCGACGAGCCCGTTCCCGCCATCTGGACGTCGCCGAGCTCTGGGTCTCGGCGCCAAGATCCAGAGGAGAAGAGGTCATGATCTCATCTTAGTGCCGATGGCCGAGTAGTAGTTGACCACCACCGCCACCATTAAAGCTACTTTTTAATACTACAATAATGGCGACGAGGGACGTGAGCCGATCTGTAACGCAACGCGATCTGCTTTAATTGGTGGACAAAAACATTTTGCAATTGCACTTTTGCGAAACCATGAGTTATAAGATTCTCTCATGTTACCATATAGCATATATAACAATTCTATAAGGAGACCACCAGCGATTCTGCAATGCCAGATCTGGAATGTGTACTTTGATCTTTGGATTTTTTCCCTCTATTTGAATGTGATTCAACAATTATAATAATCGACAATGGAAAGAAAATTTGATTAATTAAAATATCGAGTATGATCATACATTCATGTCATGTGCTTTGAATCAATGTAGTGTGATAGAAGTGATCAAATACTTGAAGCTTCCATCTTTCAGCAAAATTCACCATGATTAAAATGGGGAGAAAGGTGGAGAGAGAAATTATATTTCCATAGCATACTTATTGGTTTTTACATACAAATAGTGTTTGTGCTTCTGTTTGAGATTTCAGTGGGCTTAACATTCATAAGCAGCATCAAGTGCATATACGACACAATGATCAATATATTCAAGTAAATTGTGTTTCCTTCCCTCGCGTAAAAAAAGGTCTCATCTTGTAAACATTTTTGTTGGAAAAAAAATGGGTCGTTTGATTCATATAACAGTGATGTTGAACCAACTTACAAAGGCAGAGGGATGCCACAGAAGCATTTTGTTGTTTCCATTATTTCACTCAATTATCTTTTATCGAGTAACGTAGGAAGTTAATCAAATGGTGTGACAAAACCTTCTTAGATGACATCATCGCTGCTCGCCACTTTTTGTTCCAAACTTCCAATTAGGATGATCAACACATTGACATCCAATCGCAAGAAATCTGAATCGATGAAGTCCCTACAAAACAAATTCAGATATCTAATTTCTAGAAATTTATTTTCTGAATGAAGTTGCATAGCATCCATCCATGAGCCTCTGTCTTTGTCGCAGGACATTAGAAGATCAATTCCCTTTTGATACTTTTCTTGTTTCTGCATCATTTCGGTGCAAAAAAAATAAAACATAAATGTATGCCATCAATAGTTTGCATCGCTATTCTCATTATCCATGGTATCGTCGACTTGTTCTGCCACATTCTGCTCTTGTGATAACCTTGTTTCCAGTTGTCATTGGTTGCCTATACATTGAGAAGAAACATGTGATTTTATCGAACCAAAAATTGTCTCAGGGAGAAATGGCCATCATAATTGATAATCATTCTGGTTCAACAAAAATCTAGCTCGAGAGGATGGAACATAAGGCACTAAAAGAACCATCTTTGTTGGAGACGCAAGTTGTAATGGAGAAAAGCATAATCCTGAGCCGGTGAATCTCTTCCTCTTATAGCCATTGGACGACTAAAATCCCTACAACATCTTCATGAAATGATTTGTGCTTTGTTATATTATCTTGGGCCATCAGATCAGGCTCCAAAGTTTCAATGCAATCGAGTAAACCTTTTTGAACAACTTTACTATGAGCAAATCTTGGCTATAAAACATAGAAGGATTAAGATAATAAGCTGCAGCATGCAGGGAACAATGAAGTTCTGCTTGTGCCTGATTTTTATCATCAAGATATGGCATGCACTCAGACTCGTTATCATTAAATCTCGTGATTATATCTTTCTTTGCGTTTTCAATTGCATCATATATGAATCCCATTGAAGGTCGTTCTGCACTGTCTGCTGCATTTAACGCCAATATTGATGAGAAAATTTGAGAATAAGAGTAGAATATCGCAAAGAAATTACGAAAAAATTAGAGGAGATACTCAATATTTATCTAGGTTCACCCTTGAAATTAGGATTACGTCCTGCAAAGATGTTCCACTATATCTTTTGTTTGGTTATAACCATACAAAGTTATATCTGAAAAAGAGTAATAAATATGTCTTTCCCTAACAAGTTCAAAATTCAAACAAAATAGAGAAACCCTTAATTTGCACCACACGGACCGGCTAAACAAAAATTTAAACCCGTCTAAGTTTCGGGGGCGCTATCCCCGAACCCTCCTTTTGTCAGTACGCCAACAACACAGATAATTGGGTAATACTCAACTTCCCCTAAGCTCATGTGGACGAACCCGGTGTGAGAAACAAGAGGTCCTGAAGTATTCGACAATTCTAACAAATATAAGGGGGTTAGAGACCTCTGTGACCTTTAAAATAGTAACCAGAACTCTAGATTTAAAACAGCTTAGACATCTCTGATTGCTCCCAAGTAGGACAAGTAAACATATGATGCAGATAATCTTTTAGCTCGAATATATTTTGTAATGTTAAGAAGTCCATAACATACTTTGCTGTGGCGAGCTGAATTACATCTCTTCCTTTCGTTGCATGCTTCAGCAAATCTAAAACCCATGCGTCATTATATATGAATTGACAAATTTTCTTTGCCTTTGCCATTACCTCATTTATTTCATCAATTTCACTAAAACCTTTAAGGATTAGCTCAATGCACTCGTTCACACACACTCCAGAAAAATGCTTTGTACTTGTCTGTAAGTTGCTTGCCTGCTTCTTTATACCAGCCAAGATTTGTACAATGTTCTTAGGACCAACATCTTGAACAATACTATCAAATAAGTTAACATGAGAATCCATAGAAGCTTCAATATTCGTTGCATCTACAGATTTGAGAAACATTGTGCCTTTTTTACAATAAACAAAGAAATTTAGCATAGTACATCCAACTTTATCGATCCATCTATCAATCATGATACTGCAACCTGTCACTTCCCATTACTTTCGAAGCTCTTTACTAATTTCTCTTACTTAATTTGTGCACCTATCCAATAATTTGTTTTTAAGGTAATGATAGGATGGTACTTTATAGCTAGGCCCTACTACAGCAATTGCATCAGCCATTCTCTAAAAATATAAAGAATTTGCAGCATTGAATGATATACCAGTCTCATAGATAAAATTTACTATGGAGATAAACAACCTGGTCTATGGAATCCTGTGAAGCAAAAAATATTAATCGATACATTCTGTGAGACATTTGAATTGCATGACATCTTGGATTTCTTATGTTTGTTGGAATTTCCTTCACCAATAATTCTTTTGCGGGAACCATCTACTGAAGAAATTGTGTAAGGAACATCACCATTAAATTTTCAATGTCCGAGTCCTTCTGCCCCTTGAGCCTTTCTATGTTCTTGAATCCCAAATGTTGTTGCATTTGTACTTTGACATCATCTGGAACTTTGTCACATGGTGTAATATTTCCTCTTTCCCAAACTAGATGTTGTTTGAGACGAGTGATTCCACCTCCAAAATTTATTTTATGGTTATATCTACTCTGGATTTTTTATTTGACTAGACCTGACCCCAGACCCACTCGACTCGCCCAATTTTAATCGGGTCAGATCGGGTCCGATACGACTCGACTTGGTTCGGATCGGGTGGTCGAGTTCCATATTTTAAAAAAATTTCTCACTTTTTTATTATTTAATATTAAAAAATACTATATAATATTTATTTAAAAGCATAAAATTAATTTGTTAAGCATTTAAATATTATTTTACACATTTAAAATGTTTTATTTTAAGATTTTTCTATTTTTATATACAAAATATAAGCTGAAAAGTAAAACTAAAAAAGTCGGGTTGACTCGGATTGAAATTTTTCGACTCATATCTGACCGACCACTATCCCCCGACAGGTCGGGTCATTGGGTTCCGACCCGCTGAATACCCTTAAATAGTACCAACATTCTTTTGGGTATTAAGAAAGGAAATGAGATTAGTGCCAGCATTTTAAGAAACAAAGACAAATGACTTGTGAGACATAGTTGCTTGTCCTTGCCTTGAGCAGCAGGAAACGCATCAAAACACTCCCTCGTCCCTCCATCAAACTGTTGTTCTACAGACTTAGAAACTTCATCAATAAAGAATGAAGCTGCTATGCTCTCAATAACAATAACGTGAGAAACATACTCTATCATAGTCCATGAAACAACTGATTAGACACCTATTTGACATTTTGATAACGTTCAAATTACCATGACTATTAAGGGAATACCTCATGCTCTAAAGAATCCTTAGCTTATAAGAGTAGACAAATGTGTACACAACTTTCTTATTCCCAGTACCAACAAAGGAATAACTTAACCATTGCATCTCTCTTTTGATGCATACCATGTGTAAACCATCATATTCTCATGTTAAGAAAAAAATGTTGCATGCAAAAGGAAAAGCACTTAAGAGATACTTCAAACTACCAAACTTTTGAAAACAAGGTGTATGTGGATGAGCCAAACATGTAAGAAATCATGAAATAAATGAGGACAACATACTAACATGTCCCACTTCAAAAAGGAAAAAAAATACAATATATTAATGTGTCATTACTTGCAGTTGTGCTTAATATCTTTAACTAATGACAAATATATGCAAAAATGAAAGATCATGAAGACTTCAGCCTAAGAATTGAACCTTATTAAATAATGGTTTCCTTTCATGATTCCCTTATTAATTTTTCCTCTACTATGTAAAACAAAAATATAATGTTCTTTTGCACAAAATAATGTGTACCCATGCATGTTGCTTATAATTATTGGGTGAATAGTACTTCCCTAATATCAAAGTTTGGCCATATGATGTAGCAATAAATATTTTTTAAAAAAAAAGATGAGTATATCTCAGTTTGCATACACGTGTAAATTTTAAGAAACCAAGAAATCTAATTTGTGTAGCATGATAATAGCAACTTGTTAGGACATTGCACATATTTAAAGCTTTACTTCAATATGTGATTATAGTATAAACCACTAGTATGTTTATCATTGACATTGCAACTACGACACAGAGTGTTCACTCTAATAAATGATTAAGAACATAAGTGTAATGAAATAAAGAAGACAATAGTTTTTTGAAAAAGTAGTCGTAGAAAGAAAATAAAATGCATTAGCATTCAAGAGTCAATAAATGCACAAGAAACACAATGACCTCCAAAACAAATTGAGACATTTTTAGGGCATACATTGAACTTCTACATCATTAATTGTCAGAAGTTCTTGTCTAGCATCATTGCTTCCGGATTAGATGCATTTGATTCCACATTGAAATTTGTTGAAAGAGGCACTTCAAATGTCCCCTCAGTCCCCTCTAGTACAGCCGCATTCTATCGACCAATGTCAGGAGGATGAGGCATTCTGAATCACCACAATAACACTTTTATCAATAAATGTCATATATCTCAAATTATGGAAAGATATTACTATTAAGATGAACACAGAAAGAATATATGCAACTAAAAATAAGACTAGTCAAATTAACATATAGGTGATATCATTATGGATCCTCATTGTATCACAATTTCTAGTTCACTACTTAATTGTGAAATTTCAAAAACTCATGCATTGTTAAAACTTAAAACATCAAGGAAACATCCACTAATTATCTGCATGATGGATCACCCACATATGACCCTGACTCTTTATTTCTGATTGCTCTCCTAAGGACTAATTTAAATCCCAACATTCCAAGAAGAAATCCTTCTTCAAACCTAAATAGTCTTCCTACTACCTAGCACATAATTTATTTTTACTTATATTCCCATATCATCAGAACAACTCCAGAGTCCATGATTTTTTAGCTTCGTGACAGGCTTGCAAGTGAGGCCACATGTGTGATAGCTGCCTTTTGTCTTATATACTTGGTAATAGGCTTGCAAGTGAGGTCGCATGTGTGATAGTTGCCTTTTTCAGCTTAAATTTGGATTCTTACATCGAAAAGAAAGAAAAAACAAAGATTGTTCTGTGGGGAAGAAAGAAAAAGGAGTTGGTATGCATCTTACTCCTTTTTATTCTAAGTTTGTTGCTGAATTTTTTATACATTATTTAAACAAACTAATTATCTATCAATAAACATGCACTTTTTATATATTTTTGGAATCCTCTTATTCTTGATGCATACCAATATATCAATTTTAATGTGTTACATAAATTTTACTATGTCCATTAGTTTTTTGTCAAATTATTTGAATGCTCAAATTTAATGAGCTTGTTTCCAATTGACTTTTTTCTAGGAAAGAAATAATGAAAGACATTCTCATTACATTTTTTGTGAATAGTATTATTTTATTATATATATATGGGTTATTTCCTCTAATTACTCCTAAACTATCACGAATTTTCAAATCTAATCCCAAACTACGAACTTTATTTTTTGGGTACTTAAACTATCGCGACTTTTCCAATTTGATCATTCTGTTCAATTCCATCGACTTCTCCGTATTTTTAATTCTTCGCATTTGTGAAAAGTCCATTATACCCCTGCTCTGAATTGAATTCCATTTTTACATAAAATAATATATAATAATGAATATAAAAATAATTAAAAAAAAAGAAAAACACCACCACATGGAGGGGTGGGCGGTGACCCCCCCCCCCCCCCCACGTGGTGGTGTTTTTATTTTTTTAATTATTTTTATATTATTTTATGTAAAAATGAAATTCAATTCAGAACAGGGGTAAAATGGACTTTTCACAAATGTGAAAAATAAAATTGGAAAAATCATGATAGTTTAGGTACTCAAAAAATGAAGTTCGTAGTTTGAAATTTGATGTGAAAATTCACGATAGTTTAGGGATGGTTAGAGGAAATAACCCTATATATATATATATATATATATATATATATATATATATATATATGCATGCCTTAATTTTGATGTTGGTACTTTTTTCAGGTTAGAATTTTATAAATCATTTTAGGTTAAATGGATTAAAGGAGTAAACTAATTGCCATAATAAAATGGAGAGAATTACGTAGAAGGATTATCACAAGTGTTATAGCATTGATTTCTTTATATGTTTGTCTAAGAATACAATCATGTCAGAAATGTCTAACCAAAAATGATATGTATTTTGTCGGATTGACAATGACAATGAGGCATTCAAAATAATCTGAATGCAACCTCAAACTTTCATGAGATTGTAAAATTTACTTCAAAGGGATGGTAACCTAAAACCAACATGAAGACTTTGTATAGAGAAGTACTAAAGATTCTCTATATATTAACCCAAAATGCTAAAAATCGTAAAGTTCAATTTTGGTTACGTAGATCTAGGGAGACTATAAGTCGACATTTTCATAATGTATTGAGGTAGATTCTTGAACTAGAAGATCAATTCATAATTCAATCCGATGGATTAGAAGTTTCCTCTCATATTCTTGGAAGCAATTGATTCAACCCATATTTTAAGGTAAATATTTTAATATTCCAATTAAGAAATTATTATGTCCATTTTTTTATAATTATATTAATCATCAAACATAAATTTTAGTATTGTGTAGGCCTACATGTGTGTTATAGTATCTAATATTAATGCTCATATTGTGGTAGAAAAGACGTTCCTACGTACATTAAATGTTTTAGCTGCATGCAATTTTAAAATGAGATTCACTTATGTCTTTTGTGGATGGGAAGGTATTGGCTCGGATTCGAGAATTGTAAAAGATGCATTAAGAAGGGAATACAATCTTAAGATCCATGAGTATTTTCTTACTTTTTAGTCTTAGAAAGAAGCTTATGTGATATTAATGTTGAATATGTAAATATTATCTCGTTAATGTTAGATTCTTATTGACTTATAAGCTTATTACACCATATCGAGGGAAAAGATATCACTTGAAGGAATATTCAAGCAGAAATCCACCACGGAATGTCAAAGAATTATTCAATCCTTGTCATTCATCTTTACGGAACATTATTGAACGAGCATTTGTCATTCCAAATGAGGATTTAATTGACGAAGTGGATCGTGAACTTGCACATCAAAATCCAAATGAAGTTGACCAACCTGATGAAAAGAGTAATGATGAGGATGAGAATCAAGGGACGACTATAAGAGATGATGTGGCTGTATTGATGAGGAATAATTATAATATGTAGTTTGCTTTAAAAATTATGTTCTTTTGATTGATAAACATTTTAAGATAATATAATATCTTTTGTCGCATACTCTTTCTTTATCAAGTTGAACAATTTTTTTTCATTTTTTATGGAAATTATATTAAACTTTTGTTACATGTTATATGCTTTTACTATTTTATTAGGTTGATCAATGTCATAAAGGGGTGGTAATGAAGTTGAAAGTTTAATGAAGAATTGTCGTTTGCAATGGAATCCATACATGGACGAAATACTACTTGATGCATTTGTTCATGAGTATCAAATTGGAAATAAGGTTAATGAAACATTCGCATTACAAGCTTATAAAAATATATTGACCGAGGTCGATAAAAGATTGCAAAAGAATTTGACCAAGGACAATATCCGAAATCGATGGAAGACTTTGAAGAATAGTTTTTTTTTCAAAACACCATGATATAATCAAGACTAGATTGAGTGGATTCGGATGGGATCAAGTCACCAAAATGTTGATAGCTCAACCTAAAGTTTGAAAAAAAATTTGATTAAGTATAATTTTTATACACATATTTATATTCATGTATGTAGTCTTTATTATTTTATTATAATGTGTACTTATTTGTTATACTTCTTTATAGGCCCATTCTATAGCAAAAAAATTAAAACAAAAATGAATTGAGAATTATGACAAGTTGATGCTCCTATATAGGAATGATAGAGCTACAGGACAACATGAAGAAACCAAGGAGATGAGAAGATGTCAATTAATTGAAATTCAAGAAGATCTTATTGACATCATTAATGGTATAATCTTGTCAATCAAAATGAGATTAGTCTTGAGAATTTTGACACTGCCTTCAATACTGATACTATGGACCATGAAAATGTGGAGGAGACTTTTCGAACACCATCTGAAAATAGTTCTAGTGCTAAAAGGGAAAAATTTTCGTAAGATAATTCTTACATTTATTCAAGTTGCGATTGAAGAAATGATAGGGACTTTAGAAAAAGAAAAATGATGCATTTATTCATGCTTTTCTGGTAAAATCTTCAAAGACTTGTATATTGATGAAGCTCATTTAACGGATGTGCTTTTTTGTGGAGTATCCAAAAAAATTGAAGGTCATACTGGATTGTCCAAGGAAGATGCACAAATCTTTGGAGATGCATGCAACATTTGGTTCAAGAATTCATTAAAATATATCATATTTTCACGAGAACTTAGTAGGCTAATTATTTTTTTATTCAACTAGAGATAAACAATTAATATTAATGACTCATTTACTATTTTGTGATACTTAAAATATTGTTATGGTCATTAATATTAATGACTCATCAACTGAATGTTTTAAAAGTTTATTTCAATCATTCACTTTTTCATTAAAGGTCGTTATGGACTTTCCATTAATAATGTATTATCATAATATATCCTTCCCCACTATTTTAATCCAAACATGAGCTTAATAAAATCATACCTACCTCTTACCTCTTACTTCACCAATTCAATATTATGTTCACATGTTCACAAGCAAATCCCTCCTCTCTTTTATTCGAAGTTTTCAAGTAAAACCACCAAAATTACTCGAATTTTTAAAACGCCATTAAAGTTATTATCATTTATAGCTGCTATTAATATTCAATGCTAACAATTCATAACAACATCACTTTTAGGATGCGTTCACTACATTGTCATTCAACATTACTTAGCAATGTAGATTGCTTCTCAGAAAGATTGTCACTTGTTAAATTACCAGCAATGTACATTACCTTATTTAGTATGCATAAGTAATCTATCTGGCAATCCATATTAGTTATTTATAAGAAAATATATATTTATGAGTTAATATATCATTTTTACTAATATAACCCTATTCAAAAGAACTATGTCTAGATATATAAATTATTTTTAACTTCATAAACTTAAATCACAAATATATATTTTCACCCATAAAATTAAAATTTATCAAATAATTAATATTTTTAAAATATGGTAATAATATAGTCATAATAATTATAATATTTATTTTATTTATTTTATTATTTATTTAATTATTATTATAATTTATTCAATGTGTTTTAGAATTTTTTAAAATAAAATTATAAAGGACAAATGCGAAAAGTAAAATTTAAAAGATTGCAACACAGGTGGTAATGTGGATTATCCACCCTTCCATAGACAATTTGCATTGCCATTTCATAGGCAATGTGGATTGCCTAGGCAATGCAGATTATCCATTACTTGTCACAAGTGAACAGGGTAATGTGGTGGGCCCAGGTAATTTAATACAATATTACCTAGTAATCTACAAAGATTATCTCTAGAGAAACGCCCCCTTATTTCATTCTCACATAGAATATTTACTAATATGTGACCTGTGAAGTGTGAAGTGCATCATATATATATTCTGTCCCTGTTTGATATTATCTATTTAATATATAAGATATAAAAAGATAAATCCGTATTAATTCGCACTTCTTACCAATGTTATTAAAATCGGACCGGACCAGCCGGTTCAACCACGAATCGGCGTTTGGTCTGGTCCGATTTGAAGTCAAAATCGGAAATGGTGTTTGATCGAAAATAAACCGGTTGAACCGGAAAAAACCGGTGAACCGGCGAACCGATAGGAATCCGGTTCAGTTGAAAAAAGTGAATAAAATTCAAATATAACTAAAAGAAAAGAAAAAGATGAAAAGAAAAAAAAAGACAAAAGAAAAGCAAATATTTGAATCAACAGAATCAAATGAGGATAGTGATACACTAAAAAGGAATTAAAATAAATGAAGAGAGAGGAGAAGGAATGAAAAAGATAAAAGAGTGATTTTGGGTAACTTAATGACATTAAATGATAAATAAAATTTAATATAGAAAGTTAATGAAGAGAGAGGAAGAGATAGGAAAAAGAAAGTAAAATAAAAATAAAACATAAGAGTTGTTTTTGTTTAAAAAAAATTAACGTATTATTAATAGAATTAAATGATAAATAAAAATTAATAATAATCAATTAATATTTTTAAATAGACTGAATAAATATATTTATTTTAATATTAAAATTTAATAGGTTACTATTTTTTATATATAATATTTATTATATATATCTTCAAAATTATTACAAATAATAGTATTTTAATAAAATCTGATTCAACCCGATCGAATCCGATCGAACCGATCCAACCACGACCCAGTTGGTCGTTCGGCTCGACGGTCGGTCCAGTTATGATAACATTGCTTCTTATATAAAATAAAAGATTTGCTACACCCAGACAGAGAGAGATGCAAGACGAACGGTTACCCAACCGACTGACGGTTCCTCTAGAAATGAAGGGCTGCCTCCATGCACGGTGTCATACTGCCTATAAATACTCCCATGCGTCTGCGACTCCCACAACACACATGATCCAAGCTGTTTACATAGATAGAAAATGATGAAATCAATGTTAAAGGGATCTTTCATCATTATTTGGTCCCTACATTCTTGTCTCATGATGCACGTACGTACGTATGTGTTTTCGCTTCTTCTCACCAAACAAGCGCAGGTGGTGAAGATAGACGTAAAATACGTACATGCGGGGGGAGACACGAATGGAGGATCAAATGAGGATGCCTGATTCTGGATTTATAGCTGCTTGCATTGGACTTTAATCTTTGCGACTCGACCCAAACGTCTCAGAGGAATCCCTCCCCCCATCATTATCTCTCTCTCTCTCTCTCTCTCTCTCTCTCTCTCTATATATATATATATATATATATATATATATATATATATATATCTGCTTGTAAGTTGTTCCAATGCTAGCTGCGTTGATTAGATGCCTGTTTATGGGATATACAAGCTCATGTTGTATCGTGATCACTGATCAATCAGAAGAGATGGCATGTTCAAGATTTGATACACACTGAATTCAGGTGACTGACGCAGATGTTAAACCACTAACCTGCCTTCTATGAACAAGCTAAGATGAGGATCACTCATCCTTGAAATCTGCTCCGCAGTTGTGCAAAGCCTGAATTCATATCTGAGTGATCCTGCCATGCATATACCAATCAATAATGCGGTGGAGCTTCCAATTTCTGTCACTTCTTTCTAAAGGAAAGATGTGCCGAAGTGCGTGCAGCTTTTACGAGGCTGTAAGATTTTCTTAGTAATGCATAGCTTCCGTTTGGTTGGTTGCAGAGTCATTAGGAAAGGAGAAGATGAGCAAAGGGAACGAAAAAGATGAAAAGAAAATATGATTAAATAAAATAAAAGAAAAAATAAGTGTTTAATTATAATTTAGTTAATTTCTTCTTCATATATATAATATATAGTTTACAACGTTGAAAATAAAAATATATGTTAATTATATTTTTCCCCTTTTTTACTACTCGAAATTAGGATAAGGAGAAGATCTTATCCTTCTTATTATTTTATTATATTATAAATTACCAAATAAAATATATTTGTCATCTTTTTTTATCTCTTCCTTTATAATTTTTTTTACTCTCAACCAAACAGGCCAAAAAGAGGGTGTTTGGAAGATAAATATAGAGAGGAATAAGTAAAATAAATTAAGGATTTCGCAAAACATTGTTAGAATGACATTAACTTAACCTTTTTCCCAAGACCACCTATAAATTTACAATTAAAACTTTTAATCATTAGCATGGAATAAGCTTATTCTTTTTCTAACAACAAGTTAATATTTTTTCTTAATTAATTTTAGAATTGATTATTAATTACTTGTAATTAAACTTTTGTATTTATGTATCGTCTGAGTAATGTAAATAAATATTATATTATATTACTAGCTAATCAGTAAACAAAAGTATTGTAATGGCAAAAAGTTGTTCGCTAGGTTACTTATTGTCAAAATTATAATTTTAAATTTTATTCATTTTCGGGTCCCTGATTTCAGTGCAAGCAGGGTCGTTTGAAAACGGAACTAAGATGAAATAGAGGGCATGGTTCCAAAATGGAATCATTGGAACCAGCGTTACCTGAACTTTGGTTCCACCAAGCTCATTCCAGTCCGTTGATTCATCTTTTTTTCTTTTTTTTATATTGACGTGACCTTTTTTTCAAATTCTTTTTTTCTTTTACTATTTTCTTCTTTTATCTTTCTTCTCTAAAATAATTTATTTAATAAACATAAAATAATTTTAACAAATGATTAATATAATATTATTTATTATTTAAATATAATTAATTTAAAGATTTTTATATTTAAATAATTAATTTTTTGATAAAAAAATTTTATTTTATAATTTAATTTTAATTAATAATAAAATTATACTTTATAATTATAATAATTATTTTTAATTTAAAACCCAACCAAAATTCTTCCATCACATCATTTTTTTCCTATCACTTCAATTCCTTGGTTCTCATCATTACGTTAAATCTAATCGCTCAAATATGTGGAAAAGATATCCACATCTATTATTATTGATCATTTGGCAAATAGAAATGTAGTTCTTCCTAGTTTCAAATTAAATTTGATGAAATGTTATAATTAAAATTTATTGACTTATAAATTAGTTATATAAACAAAACACGGTTCTATATACGGGCACTAGTTTTAGGCTGGTTTTAATTTATTAAAAAAATCATATTACATCTTATTATTGAACTCCTAATTTTGAATATTCTCCCGTTCAATTCTTTTGTGCCGGGTAAAATTTTTTTGGTTGATAGGATTTTCTTGTGCCTCAATAAGAAAATAATATTGAATTGCAAAAGTTAAAAGTGTTAAATACAGCTTATCTAAAAGTAATATTAAAGTTATGTTTGGACAGCGGAATCATACTTTTTTTTCGAATTTCATGTAAGTAATTAAATTGAGACTTGAGAGTGTATTTGGATGGAGTCAAATGAGAAATTAAAAAGTTGATTTAATATAAGAAACTAAAAAATTGCTTTAGTATGAAAAAATAAATATGTTAGATTGATTTTAATGAGTGTTAGAAAAAAAATAAGTAGTATAATATATAATATAATTTTATTAATTAATAATATTTTATAGTATAAATAAAATTATTTATTAAAATTTTTGTTTAAAATATATTATTTAAATATAATAAATTATATTCAAAAAAAATTATGAAATGGTTAGTAATAAATAATATTATATTAATATTTTTATAATAAATATGTTATATTTAACAAATATTTATTTTGTGTGAGAATGTAAGAGAGAGAAAATCACTACAAGAAAAACGCCGATTAAGTAATCAGCCCAAACAAAGTCGGTAACACACTTTTTGACGGTTTTTCGAACCGAATTGATCCGTTGGAAAAACGGTCATCGCAAATCGATTTGCGACGGTTGAAAAAAAATCGTCGGAAGTATTGACGACTACAACCGTTCGAAAAGTCTGGCGCGACGGTTCTAACCGTCCGAAAAGTACGAAACTTTTGACGATCGTCGCAACCCGCCGAAACTTTCGGCGGTAAAAAATGCCGAAACTTTCGGCGGTCATCACAACCGTCAATCTTTCGGCGGTCGCAACCATCGCAAAGAATTTTTTAAAAATAAAAAAATTAGCGACCGACCAAATCTGACCGCCTGGAGGTCGGATCGGGCCGCAGATCCAGCCGCCCACGACCAGATCCGGCCACCCGCGGCTACGATCCGGCAG
The DNA here is from genome assembly GCA_030549335.1 of Pontederia crassipes. NCBI lineage: Eukaryota > Viridiplantae > Streptophyta > Magnoliopsida > Commelinales > Pontederiaceae > Pontederia > Pontederia crassipes. The sequence continues at coordinate 22,112,344 of CM060189.1, read as the reverse complement.
CTAGCGACCGGTCTGGCCCCCGCGGCCAGATTTGGCCGCGAGCGACTAGATTCGACCGCCAGGCGACCAAATCTGGCCGTTGGCGGCCGGATCGACCACCTAACGACCGATCTGGCTCCCGCGGCCAGATTCGACCGCCCGCGACTAGATCTGGCCGCCCGCGACTAGATCTGGCCGCTCGCGACCAGATCTGGCCGCGCCGGAGAGAGAGAGAGCGGGGGGGAGGTCGCCGGTGGGTCGTCGTCGATAGGGAGAGGGTCGCCGATGGGTCGGGCCGGCAAAATAGGAGATGGAGAGAGAGAGGAGAGAGGGAAAGAAGTGGAGAATGGAAAGTGGGAAAGTAAAAAAAAATATATATATATATATATATATATAGGGTAGAAGTTGGGAAGTGGGAAAACGAAAAAAGGAGAGGCGGGAGAGTATTTTTAATTACCGACGGTCATGACCGTCGGAAAATTATATAATATTTATTTTTTTTAGTTTATCAACGGTTCGAACCGTCGGTAATATATTATATTAATAAAAAACTCCTTATATTATATTATTTTAAAATTACCGACGGTCGAATTATTTAATTATAAAAATAAAATACTATATTTAGTTATATATAATATTTATTTTTTATTTTACCGATGGTTTAAACTGTCGCTAATTATTATTGACGGTCAGAACCGTCGAAAAGTGCGACGGTTTGGACTATCGCTAATTATATTAATAAAATACTCCTCATATTATATTATTATACATTTACCGATGGTTATGATCGTCAGAAATATCGACGTTCGTAATCGTCGAAAAATAAAATATTAATATAATAAATTACATAATTTATTATTTTTATTTTCGACGGTTACAACCGTCGAAAATTCCGTCGGAATGTGCGACGGATGAATATCCGTCGCAAATATCGACGTTCCTAATCATCGAAAAATAAAATAATCAAATTATATAATTTATTATTTTCATTTCCGATGGTTACAACGGTCGGAAATTTCATCGAAAAAGTTTCCGTCACAAAATCCATCGCAATTTGCGACGGATTTCTATCCGTCGGAAAATGCCAATTTTCTTGTAGTGAATAAAGGAAAGGAAAAAAAGAAAATATAGAAATGAAAATAAGTAATTGAAAGAAAAAGATAAAATGCCCTTGTTCAAAAAAAAGATGAGAACAAGTCCTTAGAATCCGACTCGACTCGTTTCGTGATTGACATGTTTGATGGAATCAAGTGAAACTACCGCTCGTTCGAACATGTAACCTAGATCCAAATTCAGAAGTATCTAATTAGCATAAATTATGACTGTCACATATCATTTTTTCTGGTTTTTAGACTAATTGACCATTACTTTTACTTTCTTAAATGCTATAAATTTTGCATAAAGTTGAAGTTTAAAATGTCATTTAAATTATTATCATTTATAACTACTATTAATATTTAATGCGTACAATTCATAACAACATTACTTTTATTTCATTTTTATCCTTGTTTGTTAATATTGAGGAAAATATATAGAGAGTGCATTTGACGTAAAACAGGCATAGTAATTTTATTTATTAAATTAATAAAATAATTATATATTAGCTTAAAGTATATGTTAAAATAGTAAATATCATTAAGATCAAGATCTCAAATTATTCTCCTATCGCGATCAACTCATTTTAATAAATATGATTAATTCAATTATTATAATCTATTTAGCTTTATATGATATTTTTATTATCAAATTATTCCAATAAATATATATATTATTTCCTCTAAAAATATATAATCAATTTAATCATACATTATAATTATTAAATTAATTATAACAAATAAGCATCTTACATACATACTCATTAACCTCTTCTCCATTTAATATACTTTAGCTTTGATGTACTATAGCCTCTAGAAGCTATAGAAAGATAAATCCATATTAATTCACACATTACGAGAGAGAGAGAAAGAGAGAGAGAGAGCGAGACGGTTACTCAACTGACTGACGGTTCCTTTGAAATGAAGGACTGACTCCATGCACGAAGACTTCATGCCGCAAAACTGCCTATAAATACACCCATGCGTCCGCTTCTCACTCACCACACATGTTTCTTCGTTTTTTTTAGACAGTTAGTGTCGAGGAGTATATATGTCATTGTGCATCCTCAACTCCTAAAGGGATCCTCCATCATTATTTGGTCGCTACATTCTTGTTTCACGATGCATGTTCGCTTCTTCTCACCAACAAGCGCAGGTGGTGAAGATGGATATACATACATGCGGGGGGAGACATGAATGGAGGACCAGATGAAGATGCCTGGTTCTGAACAGCCGCGTGCATGAGACTTAAATAATTTTTTGCTCCTCGACCCAAACATCTCTGAAGAATCCCTCCCTCCCTCCACCATTATCATTGTCAGATGGCCGGTTCATGTTCTCAGACAAGTAGCCTTCGAGTGATCGTTGCTGCCGACGGTTTGAACGATTGGATATCCGACAAGGCATGCATGCTTGCGTGAGACATGAAGAAGTAGCCACCTGATAGTGGCACATGTCCCATGAACTGTTCAGGAGCGTCCTGGTGGCACGCAGTACAGCTTGAGCGGGAAACTAAATTCTTACAAAGGGCGTGAATAGTTCACAACGTGGATCTGAATGCCGTCAAATTTTCCTCTTTTTTTCTCTTTGCTTATAATTTGCTCCTATGCTTCATTGACAAGAAATCTGTTGAAGAATTTTCTCTTTGGCTTTAGGAAATAATTTGAGAGTACCTGCAAGCTCATGTTTTATCATGATCGATCAGACGAGATATCATGTTAAACTACTAGCCTGCCCTCTATAACTAATTAAGATGAGGATCCTTCATCCTTGAAATCTGCTCCACAGTTGTACAAAGCCTGAATTCAATTCGACTTATGTGTGATTCTTAGACTGCCACTCCTGCATGCATACCAATCAATAATACGGCAGAGCTTCCAGTTTCTCTCACTTCATTTTAGGGGTAAAGATGCGCCGAAGTGCGTGCAACTCTGACGTGGTTGTAACTTGTAAGATTCTTTAGTAATGCACAGCTTCCGGTTGGCTGAAGTGTTCATTAGAAAAGGAGAAGAAGATGAATAAGTATAAGGAAAAAGATGAAAAAGAAATATGATGTAGATGAATAATTATAATGTAGATGATTTATTTTTCATATGTATAATTATATATTTAATTGACACGATTGAAAATAAAAACATATTATAATTTTTACTACTCTAAATTAGGAAAAGGTGAAGAATATTTTATTTTAAATTACCAAATAAAATAAATTGACTATCTTTCTTTTGCTTCGTACTTTTTCAATTTCTTTTTACTCTCAACCAAACAAGCCGAAATGGGGGTGGTTGGAAGATAAATATACAGATGAATAAGTGTAATAATTAAGGATATAGCCAAACATTTATTAGAATAAGGTTAACTTCACTTTTTTCCCCAAAATCTACTATTTAATTATTAACCCAAAATCTACTATTTAATTGTTGCTAACCTTAATCTACTCGGTTAATTTTATGACTGGTTATGAATTTCTTATAATTAAACTTTTACATTTATATATACATATTAATATAAATTGGGTGATACTTTATTGTCACTCCAAAAATGTTAATACTCCACTTATTTTCATTAGCGTTGGCCGGACCTGTGAGCTGAGACCAGCAATTCTGTAATACATTTCTACTTTTGAATCACAGTTTTACTTTTCCCTTTTCTTCTTCATCTGTCTATTCCTCTTCCTCTGCATTTCTGACTTCCTTTCTTCTCCTCCTCTGGCCAGTCAACACCATCTTAACAAAAACTAATCTCTTAATTTTATTTCTTAACAAAAACTAATTAGATAATCTCTTAATTTTCTGGACAGGATGTGACAGATGCGATGTTCAGATTTCTGTATCCATTGCACATGCGCATCTATTTTTTTAAAAGAAATCGACAACTGCTGCCTCAATGCATGTGTCCCGAGGGCTTCTCCCCGGGCAGTATTTTTCTTTTCAACTATTTTTTTACTTAGTTTATTTTTTAGATGTGGTAGTTGCAGTTTTGTAATTTGTACTCCAGAAAAGTGCACCCCCGAAGATGAACCTCCACACCACACATCGCAAACCGAAACGGTGGTATAGTAGGGGAAACCCGCTAGTGCTCCTCCGAAGCGTTGTAATCATTCTTATTTACTCAACAAAAATTTCAAGCTTCCCTAAATCTAGCATCGTGCCTCAAGCGTGAGGTGACAACCCACAAAAGAGCGTCTCAAGCGATCGAGCGTTACGCCGAGGTGCCCGTTTGTTCACAAACGCCTCCACCGAAGAAGCGTCCGCTCGGGACCGTGCGTCCCAAAAGTTGTGACATACAAAAAGTGGCATAAGCAAGCTTCCGCAAAGCGCTCAAAAGAGCTTGCCTAGACGTTAGGCACGTCTAGGCGCACGAATCGGTCGAGCGAAAAATGACCCCGTGATAAGTTGGCGAAAATATTCAATTCTCATAAGATCCTCTTGACGCTTACACTCTGACCCGAGTAGCATGGGGCACGTGGAATCCCGTGTGAATCAGCAAGGACCACCTTGCAAGGTTAAATACTTCTGGGCGACCGATAGCGAAGTAGTATCGTGAGGGAAAGGTGAAAAGAACCCCCATCGGGGAGTGAAATACAGTGCGATGGTTGGCTGTTCACGGACTAGCTGTACCTACCATTTCTTTTTTGGGGTCAATATCAGCAATGCAGTTCATCCAACGATAAGATAAAACCTAATTTGAATTATAGAGCTATGACACAATCAAACCCGAATGAACAAGAAGTTCATCAAAATGAAAAATTTAATAACTATTAAATAAAAATAAAAAAATTCAAACGAAAAAATTAAAATTGTATCAGAGTAGCGTTTCTGGGACTGCTCAAGTTGACGTTCGACGATCAAGGTGAAATGACGTCGAACTCGTAAATGACGCATGAACCCGTCGCACCGGAGAAGGGCCGCCAGGAGCGAGGGCGCGCCCGCTCGAAGGATGCATGTCCGCCTTCGAGCAACGCCTCGGCCAATTCCAATTGGACGTGGGCGAGATGCAAGACTAACTCGCAACGCACGAGCGGGAGTTAGAGAAGACCGTGGATCTCGCAACGGTGCGGGACGAGATGGCGTCGTTGTATACACGGCTCGAGTCCACGGTGCGGGACAATGGTCTCTCAAACATGCAGTTCGAGATGGAGCAAGAGTTCAAGACCATTCGAGAAGAACTCGAGCGACGCTATGGAGATGGGCGGCGTCCCGAGATGCCAGCCCCGCATGAAGCAAGGATTGATGTGCCAAAGCCGAGGCCCTACAAAGGTGAGCGGTCGGCAAAGGAGATCAACGATTTTTTGTGGAACGTCCGAAGGTACATGGAGGCCTTGGACGTGTCGTCTGAAGCGAGGACGGTGAAGACCGCATCCTTCTACTTGCAAGATGCGACGAGTCTGTGGTGGTGGTGTCATTGCGATGACGTGGAGCGTGGCATCATGGATCCCATTAAGAAGTGGGACGACTTCAAGAGGTAGTTTACCAACAACTTCTGCCCTGCCAAGTCGGGACTGGAGGCTAAGATTGCGTTGTTCAATATTTGCCAGAAGGACACGCTGAAGGAGTACGTGAAAGAGTTCACCGAGTTCCGCCTGCAGAATTCACAAGTGGACGAAGATACGTTGCTGGCTGTCTTCGTGAAGGGTTTGAAGTCATGGACTAGGACGGAGTTAGAGCGATGAGATTGTCCCAACCTCCGCTCGCTAGTCGCCGCTGCTGAGTCGCTCGTGGAGTACACCAAAGCGAGCGCTCCACCACCAAAGCCCTCGGGCAAGGGCAATGGTGGGGGAGAGAAGTCCAAGTCACAAGGAGGCAAGCCGCACTATCAAAATAAAGACAAAGGACACCAAGACAAGAAGCCGAACAACGAAAGGTTCAAGAGAGACGGAAAACCGCCAAAGCCTTGCTACATTTGTAAGGGTCCATATTGGACGAGCGATTGTCCGCAAAAGGCGACAGTCAACGCAATGTATTGCCCCGACGAGAAAGAGAAGGACGAGGCGTGTCTCAGTTCGATGCACGTCATCAGCGCCATCAACGCCTCGAAGGGTCCTTCAACGGCTGCTCGACTTTATGCGGACATCGAGTTGAACGGGCAAGTCTTCAACGCTCTCATCGACATGAGAGCATCGGAATTATTCATGTCAGAAGTGGCCGCCAAGAAGTTAAAGCTGCCACTACAGAAGACTAATGCCACGTTCAAGACGGTGAACGCGAAGTCTATCTCGACCATAGGAATTTCTCCTAGAGTGAAGGTTCGCATCGGCAAGTGGTCGGGAAGCTTCGACGTGATGGTGGCACCAGTGGATGACTATGAAGTGGTGGCGGACATCTCTTTCCTGCGATACATCACTGCATATGTCATCCCGCTCACCAACTTGATGGTCATCTTCGACCCCAAGGGACCTTACAACGTCCATGTGAGGTCAGTCGGAGATCTTAAGAAGAAGACCCTCTCCGCTATGCAAGTGGCGAAGGGGTTGCGTAAACAGGAGCACACCTTCTTGACGACTGCCATCTTAAAAGATCCGGGGCCCTCCACTCCAACACCACCCAAAGTCCTTAAAACTCTTGAGAACTTTGCGGACGTCATGCCCCCGGAACTCCCAAAATGGCTACCGCCAAAGCGTGAAGTGGACTATGTCATCGACTTGGTCACAGGATCGAAATCCCCACATGGAGTCCCCTATCGGCTCGCCCCTCCGGAACTCGCAGAACTCCGTAAGCAACTTACCGAACTATTGGATGCAGGATATGTTCGGCCCTCAAAAGTCTCCATATGGCGCTCCGGTTCTCTTCCAGAAGAAGCATGATGGTTCCCTCCGGATGTGCATCGACTACCGGGCGTTCAACAAGCTTACGGTGAAAAACAAGTACTCCATCCCCTTGGTGGCGGACTTGTTCGACCAACTTGGTGGTGCAAGATGGTTTACCAAGTTGGATCTTCGATCGGGCTATTGGCAAGTTCGGATTACGGAAGATGATGTGCAGAAGACGACGTGTGTCACAAGATACGGCTTCTACGAGTTCCTCGTGATGCCTTTCGGCCACACCAACGCCCCGGCAATCTTTTGCACCCTCATGAACAAGGTATTGCAACTATTCCATGACAAGTTCATGGTAGTTTACCTCGACGACATCATGATCTACAGCCGCACCTTTGAGGAGCATATCGAGCACATTCGGCAAGTGTTCGAGGTGTTGCGGCAGAACGAACTCTACGTCAAGCGGGAGAAGTGTGCCTTCGCTCAACCGGAAGTGCGCTTCTTAAAACATGTCATCGAAAGTGGAAAGCTGAAGATGAATGGCGCAAAGATTCGGGCCATCATGGAGTGGGAGCCGCCCAGGCGGGTTCCCGATATGCGTTCGTTCCTTGGCCTGACGAACTACTATAGGCGGTTCGTCAAGGGGTATTCACATGTGACGACCCCTTTGATGAATCTCCTCCGGAAGAATGTGAAGTGGGAGTGGACGCCGACATGCCAGGAAGCGTTCGACACCCTCAAGAAGGTCATGACGGAGGAACCGGTGCTTGTCCTACCAGACCACACCAAGCCCTACGAGGTACAGACAGATGCTTCTGACTATGCCATTGAAGGAGTTCTCATGCAGGAGGGACATCCCGTGGCGTTCGAGAGTCGCAGACTCAACGACATGGAGCGGCGCTACGCCGTTCAGGAGAAGAAGATGACCGCGGTGATTCACTGCCTTAGAACTTGGCGGCACTACCTTCTCGGGTCGCGATTTCACATAAAGACGGACAATGTCGCGACAAGTTACTTCGAGACACAGAAGAAGCTCTCGTCGAAGCAAGCAAGATGGCAAGATTTCATGGCGGAATTCGACTATGTCCTAGAGTACAAGCCTGGCAAGACGAATGTCGTTGCCGACGCCCTCAGTCGACGCACGGAATTAACGACCATAAGCTCCTCTCAGGCCGACCTCATCGAGAGGATCAAGAAGGGTTGGAGTCAGATCCCACGGCGAAGAACTTATTCGAGCAAGCAACAGAGGACAAGACACGCCGCTTTTGAGTGGAAGATGGGTTGATCTTCACCAAGGAACATCGCATCTACGTTCCACTCTTCGACAACTTGCGGCGCACTACCATGCAAGAGTGTCATGACTCCAAGTGGACGGGACATCCGAGCATCTGCCGCACTTTGGCACTCATCGAAGACAACTACTTTTGGCCAAGGATGTAGGACAACATTGAAGCTTTCGTGAAGACATGTCTTGTTTGCCAGCAAGACAAGAATCTCAACCAAGCGTCCGGAGGGACTTCTGGAACCCCTGCCTATCCCAGAGCGTCCATGGAAAGATGTCTCCATGAACTTCATCACGGGTCTGCCCAAGTCTGAAGGGGCAGGTATCATCATGGTGGTCGTCGATCGGTTCTCCAAGTATGCCATCTTCGCCGCCGGCTCCGCAAGTTGTCCTGCTATTGAAGCTGCGGAGTTATTTATGAAGCATGTAGTGAAGTATTGGGGCCTACCACAAAGCATCGTCAGCGATCGAGATGGACGATTCGTTGATAACTTTTGGAAGGAATTGTTCAAGATGATGTGCTCCAACTTGTATTTCTCGACATCACTTCATCCTCAAACCGACGGCCAAACTGAGAGGGTGAATTGTATCCTGGAGATCTACTTACGGCACTATGTGAGTGCCAATCAGAAGGAGTGTGCGAAGCTACTCGACATCGCGCAATTCTCCTACAACCTACAACGAAGCGAGTCGACCAATCGGAGTCCCTTCGAGATAGTGACGGGGCAGCAACCTCTGACGCCCTAGGGCGTCGCCACTTCTTATGATGGCAAAGTCTCCGCCACTCACCGCATGGCGAGAGAATGGCATGAGCAGAATGACATGGCGAGAGCATGTTTGCACAAAGCGTCGAAGCGCATGAAGAAGTGGGTGGATACCGCCCAACGGGGCGTCAACTTTGAAGTCGGAGACTTGGTCCTAGTGAAGCTGGTCCAACATCTTCGGCTAAGTGAGAAGAATCTGCACAAGGGCCTCGTTAAGCATTACGAGAGCCACTTCAAGATCCTGAAGAAGGTATGGAAGGTGGCCTACAAGTTAGGAGCTCCCGCCCCAGATGCAGCAACATCTCGTCTTCCATGTCAGCATGCTCAAGCCTTTCATTGAAGATACTGAAGATCTCGGGCGTGGGGTTTCAGACCGCGCCCCGCCGACCATCCGTCAGCAATTTACTGATCAAGTTGAAGAAGTACTCGCCGTCCGCACGAAGAATCGGAAGAATGAATATCTTGTTCGATGGAGCGGAAGATCGGACGTCGATACAAGTTGAAAGGCAGCCGAAGACATGTGGTAGTTCAAGCAGAAGATTGAATAATTTCAAACTGTAGCTCTAGGGACGTCGCTGACTTGAGTGGAGGAGAATGTCCCGATGGCTTCTCCCCGGGGCACGTCAAGTTATCTTACCATGTATTTCCCTTTTCAACCCACTTTTGTACTTAGTTTATTTTCTAAGTGTGATGGTAACAGTTTTGTAATTTGCACTCCAGAAAAATACACCCCCGAAGATGGTCCTCCACACCACACGTCGTAAACTTACCACCCGAAACGGTGGTATAATAAGGAAGACCCGCTAGTGCTCCTCCGAAGCGTTATAATCATTCATATTTACTCAACAAAGATTTTAAGCTTCCTTAAATCTAACATCGTGCCTCAAGCGCGGAGTGACAACTCACAAAAGAACGTCCCAAACGATCGAGCGTTACGCCGATGTGCTCGTCTGTTCACAAACGCATCCACCAAAAAAATGTTACAAAACGCTCAAAAGAGCTTGTCTAGACGTTAAACACGTCTAGACGCCGCACGAATCGATCGAACGAAAAACGACCCCGTGACACATGCACATTTCCTTACTGCAGACCACCAAGTAGATCTCAGATGCATTCCTACTTCGCTTCAAGTTTTTTATCTGTTACTACTAGTTGATTTGACAATGTGTAATAATAAACATTGAGCTAAAAAACTCAGGGGAACTTGGAGAACACCTAAATGTTTCCAAAGGGCAGCTAGAAAAACAAATAATGGATTCAATTTAGCAATGGCGAACAGATATCAAATAGAATATAGGAAGACAGGGAGATATTTAGGTGAATATTGTAGATTTCAAGTTCAACGGCCAAGCAAAGATGCGCATGGGCACAATCCAAAAAAATGAAACAGCAAATCCAATAGAAGAATTTCTTTTGAATGCAGTGAAAATCCATAGAACTAGACCAATTGGAAACTAACACATGGAACATAGTCATGATCCACTGAATTACACGAGTCTGGAAAATAAAACCTGAACACAGTTCACAATACAGCTTTCAAACCACAATGCAAAATTGCTGATAGGTTTACTATGAAGTTGCAGGTGAACCAAGCCAAAGATGCACAAGACAAGCTCAACGATATCGGCGGAGAGACACTGTCTGGTTTCTTTTCCATGTGGCCCTGCGAGATGGCCTGGCCTTGTGACTCAGGTGTCCTTTGCTGCGAAGGCCTCTGTACTTCTTACCAGCTGAAGTGAGACCACGAAGCTCACGATGCTTGTGAACACCCTTACAGATCCAATTGATCCTTGGGTCATTGCGAATTGCATTATGTGCAGGATCAACAAGTATGATTTCGAAGTATTTGTAAGTTGAATCCTGATAATTACAAGGGACATGAACACAAGTCAACATTTAACAAATATGGAAAAACAAATCATTATTTACAAGCCAACAGTAGGGTAAAAGCTCAACGGCTTCTTGGAATCAAAGCTAACCAACCTCATTGACCCAGTAGGAGTTCAGGACCTTCAGACCTCCCAACCTGCGCCCAGCTCTTTCCTCAGCAACGGATCTCTTGTTCCTTTGGAACTTCAACTGAGTGATACCTTGATGCTTAGGCTTTCCATAGACGATACCCTTAGGCACTGGCCTCTTCCTGCCACCACGCCTTACACGAACACGATAAATGACATATCCCTGTATCAGAAGAATGAGGTGAAAAAGCATGGTCAGCAATGATGAAAAGGCTAGAACTATTTGTTATCAATATTAACCTCATATAGGTGACACAAACAACCTGTTCATCCCCAATTCAAACAAGCATGATATATTAACAGACGATATAAAATGCTAACAATAACATAACATGTGTAGTTATCAAGAAATATGATGCAAGCATACAACTGTAAATAGAAATATGTTTCAATAAAAACGGACAACCAGAGCTGTATTTTTTGTCTAGAGCAATCTGTAAATATTACATCACTTAAAACACTAGAAAATCATTTGAAAGTCACTGAGTAAGAGAGTTCCAAATTACACAGAACTTGCAACCTAAAACCTGAAAGAAGATTCCTTTTAAGTCCATACTACTCTAATTACACTGAACTTGCAACCTAGAAACCTAAAAGAAGATTCTTTCAAATCCATACTACTCTCAGTATTTAATAGCACATGAGTAATTACATTATTATCGAGCATAAAAAGTGATTCCTATCACGCAGAACACAAATTTATATCAACTGTAGAGGACTGATTTAAGTAACAACCACAGGATGATGACAACCAAAAACGTACAACAAGCATCACATATATTCATATAAATGACCTATATTAATAAGCATACAATGACATTGACTAGTTTTATCCATCCGCAAAATCAATTATCACGCCAACGAGTCTCACTGTTTCCACACATAAATTAGAATGCAAGAAATTAAAGAAAGATATCCTCAATTGCAGAGGAAATCCATGCGGTTACATTAAACCACAAAATGGAATGGGAACGAAGTTTAGTGTAGCTAAAAAAGTCTTTTTTCATCAGATGCATAATGATGCGCCAAAGAACTAAATACGAGTGCAAATATAGCATAATTAATAGATGACCGAATCATGAAAATGGACAACAACAAGAAGTAGACCGCGCATACAAACACGAAGTATACAACTTTCACATGCACAAAACGGCAAGCCATAATTCAAAGATATTTTAAGTGATATTTCTAAAAAATATACCAAAAGACAACGAAATGGTTTAAAAATAAAACCTGCTTGGCCTTGTAGCCGAGACGGCGAGCCTTGTCAGGGCGAGTCGGATGCGTGACGCGTACGATGGAAGGATGCTGGCGGTACTCCCAGCAGCGCACGCGTAGCAGAAACCGCATCACATCTGACTGCTTCTTCCTCCACAGCTCCGAGACGTACTTGTAAGCCCCTTCGAAATTCCAAAGGATACATTATTTACAAGACTATTTGAACAAATGTCAATCAGAACGCCAGAATGGCGCATGAAAATGGCGGGCAGACTCGAACAAAAGAGAAAGGCAACAACACCATGGGAATAGGATGAAGAGACGAAGACGGCAAGAAAAAAAAGAGATGAGAGATGGGGGAGAGGGGAGAGGGGAGAGGGGAGAGGGAGAGAGACGAGCTTACCCATTGCCGCTGTCGCCGATGACGATCTCCGCGCTCGCCGCCTTACGGGATTCGTTTAGGGTTTTGGTGGCTTTATATCAGGGAGAGTGGTGCAAGAAGAAGATGCCATTATTGTAGATTGACTCTGATCGTTGGATTCGAGGGCATTCCGTTGCCAGCCGTCCGTTCTGCTCGCTTGAGGGTTTCGGCTGTAATGGGTTGGGTTTTGGGAAGTTACGGATGGGCCAATACAAAGCCCAAACATCGATCCACCAACAATGTTTGCTTTTTGCAATGATCTAATAAGGCCAGCCCATCTTGCTTAATGCGTTCAAGATGCATGCGACAACTCAATGTTTTATGTTTTTAAAATGGGAAGGCGTGGCCGTACATGTACATTTTACGATTTCTATTACTCTTTATTAAATTTTATCTTTATGTGTAAGAACTTAATATAATCTTAATTTTAATCATATATTATCAGCATAGTCATTTAAATATTAATTAAATAATATATTATGATAATAAGAATTAATTTAAATTGAAATTAATATATTTGCTTTATTTTTAATATGTTTTAATGTAATTTAACTTAAGACTTAATAAAAATGACTTAATGAGATGTAATTTAAAATTTAAGTGCGACAAATTTATTTTTAAAAATTTATTAATTTAAATATATATTTTTTTTGTTAATTATAATTTTATGATCTCAATTAGATCGATTTTATAATCATCCTCATGTTATATAAGATTTAGATCTTAATAATATTAGTCGTGATTCGTATATTGGCTGCAAGTGCTGTCATGAAATTTCCCTTAATGGATGAAAACTAGTCAACGTAATATTATATGTATGAATTTAATGAAGATGTAAATCAGATGTAAATTAAATAACTAATATATATAACTAAAAATATCTATTTTAAAAGATAAAATCACTGCTAATATTGAATTTGATCTTAACCATTGAATGTATTTTATTATTATTATTATTATTATTATTATTATTATTATTATTATTATTATTATTATTATTATTATTATTATTATTATTATTATTATTATTAAAGGGAGAAAAAAATGTAAGATGCGACAAAAAGTACCATAAATAGACATAACTTGTCTGTCAATGTCCACGAAAGAAAAATAAAGTCACTACTCAAATGAAAAGAGTTAGAACAATGATCGAGCGTATTAATTTAACCTATCCATCTTTAAAAACAGAATCTAAAATATTAGGTTATCTATTAATAATTTCATGTAGTTAGGTGACACTGTTGTCACTTTAAACATATTATTGTATTCTAAATATATTATTATCACTTTATTTTATTAGATAAATATAAAAATGTTCACTACTTTTTGCCCTTTCATTTATTTATTTTGCGACTACTTTGACTAATGTTTGACTTATTTTGTTTAAGTAATATGCTCTAGATGGTAATCTATAAAAATTTGAAAACATGAAAAATAAGTGATACACTACATGTCTAATGTGCTATACTAATGTTCCTTTTTATTTGCAATATAGTTTATATTTTGAATTATTTTTAATAGTCGTATTATAAATGTTATTGTTGTAATTAAATATTTATTCTTTACTGTTATATAATAATATCACAATATTTTTTTCTCATTTCTTGGCACGGTATACACTTTAGGTGATCCGGCACGACCCAACGCTGAATTAAATCCGGATTCAATTTGGTTAAGTCTAATAAAGTTCAACCCAAAATGTTAATTAATTAGTGTTAAAATTTGGAGAGCTCCCATCATTTGTGGCCGTTGCCGGAAGTAGATAGAAGAAATAAATGTTCTATTCAAAAGTAGGAAACTATTACATATTATTCAATCACAGATTTATTTCAATTTATATTAAAAGACAATTAGTCATATGAAACAAAACTACTTTATAAAATTAACTTAATTTATGCAATTATTCAAAACTAAATAAGATGAATCACGAGGCTGGGACGTGTATGAATTTCAACAATTAGTCGGATTTTGATCTGGATGACAACTTGCTCGCACTAGTTTCGATAAATAAAAACTTACACATTCAATTTTGGCGTTCCTACCTCACCTTATTTATTATTTTTTACATCATAAGATTTGCATCCAACAGTTCATGATTGAATATCTCAAATAGTTTATTGGATAAAGATTTGAAGACGATAGATAACAAGTGAAGTAAGGAACACGTAAATTTTTTCCTTTAAATAAGGGTTCAATTTTAGTACTATCTACCTCACCTTGTTTTTTATTTTTTACACCATAAGATCTTCATCCAACAGTTCATGATTGAATCTTTCAAATAGTTTATCACTACTGGATGAAGATCTAATGTTGGAGACGATAGGGAACAAAGTGAAGTATGGAACATCTAAATAATTTTTCTTTAGATAAGGGTTCAATTTTGGTATTCTCTACCTCACATTATTCCTTATTTTTTACAACATAAGATCTTCATACAACAGTTCATGATTGAATCTTTCAAATAGTTTATCACTGTTGGATAAAGATCCAATGTTGGAGATGATAGGGAACAAGGTGAAATAGGGAACACCTAAATATTTTCCCTTATATAAGGGTTCAATTTTGATGTTCCCTACCTCACCTTGTTCCTTTAGATAAAGTATACATTATTTTATTTAAAGATATTTTGATAATTTATTCCTTTAATAATTTTAGTTATTATTAATATTAGTCTTATGATATTATCGATAACTTAAGTAATAATAATTTATTTAAGTAATAATTTAAATTATCAATTAAGTAAATAGATAATCCACCAAACTATCCCTATGTTTGTAACGTCCTCTCAAAAAAAAGAAAAGAGGTAAATACTTTTAAAAGGAGGAGTATTCTAGTCTTTTGGCAGGGAAAAAAGAAAAGAAATATAAGAGTTTTTTTCGTTGACCCCCCTTGAATTATGAACTTTTTCTACGTCTACCCATATCTTTCGAATATTCCGTTGACCCCCATTGAACTATATCGCATTTTTCCACTTAAGTTCATCCATCAACCTCTGTCAACTTTTCCATTAATTTTTATTTTTTTTATTTATGAAATGACCAAATTACCCCTCACTCGTATCATCAAATATTAAAAATATAAAATAATATATTATAAAAATAAAAAAGTTTACATCGCCCGAATATTAGGCGAGCTCGCAGTCGGCGAGATGGAGGGCATCCCGGCGAAGTAAACTTTTTTATTTTTATAATATATTATTTTTATATTTTTATAATATTATATGATACAAGGTAGGGGTAATTTGATCATTTCATAAATAAAAAAAATTAATGAAAAAATTGACAGAGGTTGACGAATGGACTTAAGTGGAAAAGCATGGACTTAAGTGGAAAAGCAGTATACTTCAAGGGGTGAGCGGAATATTTCAAAAACGTGAGTAGATGCGAAAAAAGTTCATAGTTAAGGGGGGTTTGCGGAAAAAATCCAAAATATAAATACGTGGAAAGGTGGAGAGAGAAGACATCGTCTTCCCTCTCCCCCTTCCACTATTCACGTCGACACTGTCGCACGACGTCCCAACCATCGTCGCTTCCGGAGGCTCGTTCTTTGTCATCCGACTTTCATTCTTCGCGTGTGAGGTACCGTTGGAAAGACCGACACGAAACGAACGTTTTGACATTGGTAGACGAAGATCGGTCCACGGCAAGCTTCGAACATAAGAAAGAGGGAAAAGTTCGCCGACGATGATTCCGGATCCGATTCGTGTCGATCTTCCTTCTGATGAGTGGTGCATCATTCTCAAGTCGATTAGATTTATTTTGAGTTTTGGAATGTGTTTTACTCCCAATCTTGTAGGTGGCCCAGATTGGGGCATTTTCGGCAACCTTTTCGGCGACTTTTTCGACGAGTTAGGCGGGGGGTTTCGGCCGAGTTCACCACGACGTTCTAGTACACAAGAGGGAGAAATGTATTGAGTTGTTGTCCGTCAAAAAAATTTAATCACAATTTACCTGTAGGTTCATCTAATTCGGGTTCTTATCGTCGGGCGATATTTCTGATGACTCATTTTCGACGTGCATTGGTAAGCGAATGAAAATGCACAAAAAATTTAATTTCAGATATAATACTGATTTTGATTAATTTTATTATGCTACTAATGAAGGAGTTCGATGACTTTTGACGTTTCGATGGGTGCGACTATAGTTCTAAGAGCGGTGGCTACGATTGTTGTGGTATGAATGATTGGATAGCTGAAAGTAATTATTTATAATGTAGTTAAGGTTCTAATTAGAATTTACTTAAAGTTTGATTTGAATTTCGCTCATAGGGGTTGTTAATCAGAAGGCGATAGTTCGTTGGTCGTTGGGATTCGATTAGACTACTACTAGTTGACAACGATTTTATTTTCTTCTTAGTAAGTATTGTAACAAATTCATAATGGGACTTGATTTATGATAAGAACGTCGAGTTGTTGTGAAGAGTGAAGTACCAAGTTTACTTTTATAATTAATATTAATTAATAAAGTAATGAATGTGATATGTTGTGTTTACTTTTAATTGGATTCGGACGAGAAGATAATTTGGGACTCCACGAATCCAATGTGAAGGAACTTATCTCAATTTATATGAATTTCTAAATTCTTCAGAGTGATGACATTATTCCACCCGACGTGGAATGGATTTTCGTGATAGTTTCCTTCATGCATATTCATATATTTGTATGCTTCATATGTGTGCCATCATATAACTTGTGATATTTTATTATGAATTTTAAAAATCCGATGAAGTTTGTCTTTGTGAATTGAAGTGAATATTTAATTTTTGAAAGAAAAGTTTATATGATGTTTTCCAATCATAAACTTCTATTTGCAAATTGCATTCATGCATCATGTGCACTACATGTAAAAACCCCGCATAAGGCGAAGTGTTTTCACCTCAAAGGTTTGGCCAACTTCGAGTAGATCGATTGGAGTCCGATTTGCTCTGTATCGATATAGTGGTACGAGAAAAAAGTTCAATACCATGTGTCGATATAGTGACACGAAATGTGGAATTAAAACAACCATCTTGTGACGATGAAGTGACACGAGTGATGGAGTGAAGAAAGAAAAGAAATAAGTTCTGTGTCGATGACACGAAGAGCGGTTCAGCGTCCTATGACGATATAGTGACACGAGGGACGGAATTGGAATAACTACCTTGTGGCGATATAATGACATGAGGGGTGGGTGAAGAGACACTCGATTGATGAGTGGTATGGATATTCGTGTTTGATGATGTTTTCCCAATTTTATGATGTTATTTTATTACTATGCATGTGCAATCATAACATTCATTATGAGTATGATTATTATTTAAATGTTTTCCTTGGAGAATTGAAAAGGTTTTTGAATGACTTCTGGAAATAAAGAAAGATGTTGGTTTTCTTTCATTGTTTTAATATTTGAGATAGTATGAGCTTCTTAATGTTCACCCTTTCACCCCTTTCATTAATTTTTTTTAGGTATCGAATGAAAAATCATACTTGCTTGCTTGCTTTGCATGAAATAAGAAATATAAAGGGGTAGGGATTGGTCATGTGTGAGAGGCATGATCGATGTTTTAGTTACTTTGTATTTCATTCATTTCTTATACGACTTGCTAATTTGAAGAATGTTTTGAAAGATTTTGAGAGATGCTAAATTTATGATATGGAGCGATGGATGCTCATGTTATATAGTTTACGAGCATTTGACTCGGATTTTGATTTGAAAGTGAGCTTGAGACTCATTTATTTTGGGCATGTGTCCCACTCTTTTAGTTATTCATTGAATGGTCATTAATGTCATTATAGGTGTCTGTAATTATTAAAGTTTTAAAGTTAATTGTCCGCGATGATATATGAATTGTTGTACATGACGTATAGACGAATTTACGCATACGTCATGCCTGAAAATTTTCGGAGTTAATTTATTTTGTAACGTTAAATTTTTTGTTGAATGTTTGAACTCGAATTTAAGCAAATGATTTTACGATTTCACCATTTATTACGCCAAAAGAAATAGTTGAGCGTCACAAATATGGTTATTAAAACCGGACCGGACTGGCCAGTTTGACCGGTTCAACCACGAACCAGTGGCTGGTCCGGCCCGATTTCAAGTAAAAATCGAAATGATTGTTTGCCGGACAAATCTTGGTTGAACCCGGTTCACTACAAGAAAAATGCGGATTACCGACGGTCCGAACCGTCGGTAATCAGCCCGAAAACCGTCGGTAACACAATTACCGACGGTTTTTCAGTCGGAATCGATCCGTCGGAAAAACGCTCGTCGCAAACGGATTTGCGATGGTTGAAAAAAATTCGTCGAAAATATCGACGGTTCTGGCCGTCGGAACAGTCCCCGGCGGTTCGACCCGTCGAAATTTTTCGACGGTTGCAACCGCCGGAAAAGTCCCCGGCGGTTCGAACCGTCGATATTTTCGACGGTTGCAACCGCCGGAAAAGGCCGACGGTCCGAGCCGTCGATATTTCCGACGGTTGCAACCACCGGAAAAGGCTTTCGGCGGTCCGAGCCGTCGATATTTTCGACGATTGCAACCGCCGGAAAAGGCCGGCGGTCCGAGCCGTCGAAATTTCCGATGGTTGCAACAGCAGGAAAAGGCCGACGGTCCGAGCCGTCCAACTTTTCGACGGTCCCAACTGTCGAAACTTTAGACGGTTGTCGCAACCGTCGATCTTTTGACGGTCGCAACCGTCGCAAATAATTTTTTAAATATAAAAAAAATTAGCGGCCGGATCCGGCCGCCTGGCGTTCGGATTCGGCTGCTGGAGGCCGGATCCGCCGTCATGAGGCCGGATCCGGCGCCAGGCGGCCGGATCCGCCGCCAGGAGGTCGGATCCGGCGCCAGGCGGCCGGATCCGCCGCCAGGAGGCCGATTCCGCCGCTTGGCGGCCGGATCCGGGCGGCCGCCAGGAGGCCGGATCCGGCCGACAGCAGAGAGAGAGATGCCGGCGCGGAGCGGGAGAGAGAGAGATACGCCGGCGCGGGAGAGGGTCGTAGGTGCGGGAGAGCGTCGCCGACGTCCGGTGCGCGGAAGAGGCCGATCCGGTGCTCGCGACCGGGAGAAGGAGAGAGGAGAGGAGGGAGAGAGAGAGGAGTGGAGGGAGGAGGGAGAGAGAGAGGAATGGAGGGAGGAGGGAGAGAGAAGAGGGATGAGGGAAAATATATAAAGGAAAAAAGTGGAAAGAAAGCGGGAAAAGGAAAAAAAAAGTAGGATAACGAAATTTTAATTACCGACGGTTTCGGCCGTCGAAAACATAAATAATAAAAAAATTTATTTTATTTAGTTATATATAATATTTATTTTACCGACGGTTTGAACCGACGGTCAAAACCGTCGGTAATTGCGACGGTTTGGATATCCGTCGGAAATTGCGGCGGATTTACCGACGGTTACGACCTTCGGAAATTGCGGCGGATTTTGCGACGGATGGATATCCGTCGAAAATATCGACGTTCCTAACCGTCAAAAAATTAAATAATAATATAATAAATTATATAATTAAATTTTTTATTTCCGACGTTTACCACGGTCGGAAAATCCGTCGAAAAAAATTAATAATAATATTAAAAATATATAATTTAATTTTTTTATTTCCGACGGTTCTAACCGTCGGAAAAGTCGTCGAAAATTGCGACGGATGGATATCCATCGAAAATATCGACGTTCCTAATCGTCAAAAAATTAAATAATAATATAATAAATTATATAATTAATTTTTTAATTTCCGATGGTCGTGACCGTCGGAAAATCCGTCGAAAAAATTTAATAATAATATTAAAAATATATAATTTAATTTTTTATTTTCGACGGTCGTAACCGTCGGAAAAGTCGTCGGAAATTACGACGGATGGATATCCGTCGAAAATATCGACGTTCCTAATCGTCGAAAAATTAAATAATAATATAAATTATTTTCGACGGTCATAACCATCGAAAAATTCGTCGGAAACGAAACCGTCGAAAAATCCGTCGCAAATAGCGACGGATTTAGAACCGTAAAAAATTATCCGTCAGAAAATCGCGATTTTCTTGTAGTGGTTGAACCGGAGAAACGACGAATCGGAAGAAACCCGGTTCAATTTCAAAAATATGTAAAGAAATTAAAAACCACTAAAATGGAAACAAAAAGATGGGAATAGGAATAAATCGGATTGAATTCAGAAAAAAACGGATTTAACGGAAGAATTAATGAGGAGAGAGAGGAAGAAAGGCAAAATAAGGAAAATAAAATAAATGAAGAGAGAGGAAGGAATGAAAAAATGAAAATAAAATAATAATGATATGATATTAACGAGGAGAGTGATTTGGGGCAATAATAAATTAATATATCATTAATAGAATTTAATGATAAAATACGAAGAATTAATGAATGGAGAGGAAAAAAATGAAAAAAAAGAAAAGTAAATTTAAAGAAGAGAGAGAAAGAAATGAAAAAAAGACAGTTAAATAAAAATGAAACATAAGAGTGATTTATGGTGAAAAAGTAATATATTATTAGATTTAATGATAAATAAAAATTTAATAATAATCAATGAATATTAAGTATTAAAAATTGGAAGTAATTGTCTTATCAATAATAATATTTTAATATATATATGTTAATATTTTGATTTTAGTAGATTACTAATTTTTTATACATAATATAATATTTGTTATGTATATATCTTTAATATTATTATGAATAATATTATTTTAATAAAATTTGGTCGAACTCGAACGAATCCAATTATGACCCTTGATCACCGATTTGTTTATGAAAATATTGGTCACAAAGTTAGTTGTTAGCGACTATCATTGGCGTCGTGGCGGTGGATGGCAACTCCAAAACACTAAAATCGGCAGTCAGACCACTCCCACGTCATTTACTAACCTTATTTGTCGGCTTCTTTATATGCCTAAATCAGGTGCACGCTGCATGCATGCATGCATGCTAAGCTATGTAACTGCTGAGTGTCTCCCATGATCCCATCCATGATCCACCTCATAAGTATCCTTTTTTTATTCTACCCCGTAAATTAGTATCTACAAAACCATCATGGACGACATAATTGAGTTCAAGTATTGAGCAAGCCAATTTTGCCAAATATTGAAACTATGGATGCATCATCATAAAGAATTGGCTATACAGACAATATAAGGAATTCTTCATGGAACATATCAAGTTGAGTGGAAGCGATAGACAGCTTTCGTTTTTTTCATGTCACTTGTTTTCTTCCCCTTTCCTTGTTAGTAGATTAAAAAAGTTTTAGATTTTTTTTCTCAACTAGGAGGCTGTGAGTGTACATGTACATGATATTACAAACTTCTTATCTGTTATAGACAACTCTTTATAGTTAGCTTTAAGTTCCTAAACTCCACCAGAAATATATATAACAATAGTAATAAAAAGATTACACATTAGAAATAAAAATGTCATAATACTCTCTCTATATATATAATTTAACTTGAAGGCTACGGTCAAAACGAAAACGTTGACCAGAACCGGACGGCCACTGCACCGTCACAATTAGTAGAGCCGTAGAGGCATCGCATTAACGCCTCGGTCCCTGTTACGGTTATGGTCACGGCAACGTCTACCTCGATGTCACCGTGTCCCGGCAACGGAAGGGGCCGTGCGGCTCACCGTTCGTCCTCCCGTTGCGACGGGCTCCGCCAGAATCCCGTTCCGTAGAACTTGGCCCATATCTCCTTCTCCATCATCTCCTCCACATCCGCCGCCGACGCTCTCGCCGTCCAGAAATCCGAGCGCCAACCACCCAGCGCCACGGCCACCGTCGTCCTCCGCACTTTAAACTCCTTCTCGACCTCGTCGTCGTCGCCGTCGCCGTCCGTCGCTTCCACCACTCCACCGGAGGAAGCCCCAACGGCCGCCGCTTTGGGGCCGAGGAAAGAAGCTCCAGCGGCCTTGCGCCTCTTGATTTCCTTTCGCCTCTTGGCCCTCGTCCGGAGTGCTCTGCGGCAGAGGCCCGCCGGAAGCCGGACGGTCGCAAGAAATATCAAGTTCACTAGCCCGATCGGGCAGCAGCACACCACGGCCACGCAGTTAGCCGCCGTGCCTCCCGCCACCTCCGCGCACCTCGCCTTCACCGGCACTGGCTCCTTCAGGATCACCGGATGCCTTCTCCTCGTGGCTGTCGCCCGGGTACCTGAGGAGGCGGCACGAGGATGAGGATCCCGATAGAGCTCCGTCTTTAATCTCCGCGCCATTGATCAATTAATTAACTCGACGAGCCGGGATTCAAAGGGTCATACACGTGCCACGCTAGTAAAATATTCTCCGGCGGCGGCGGGGCGAAAGGGGAAAGGGAGGTTTCGCCGGATTCCCACGGCTAGTCGACAATGGTTACGAGGTTGCTCGCTGGGAGAGACCACGACGGCGAACGAAGAGACGGCGACGAGAGAGAAGGAAGGAGGAAGAGTGTGCCACGAAGTGCGATTTTAAACGGGGGACAAGAAGAAAAAAAAAAAAATCCACTCCACTAGCTAATATTTCTCTACACCGCGGATCTCGAATAGATATGCGGTATCGACGGCGTGGCAAGGAATCATTGGTCCGCACGCGGTGTAGGCGACTTGAGGAAGAAAGGATAAGGGACGGAGCCAAGAATCGACGTCGCACGTGTCAGGGGGTTTTGTTGTTTAGAGAAAGCGACCATGTGTGTGGTGTCATGTGTTGCTACGCGAGTGTTGAAGAGAAATAGTAATAAAAATAAATAAGTAAATAAATAAATGGTTGGTCCTATGTGTTGGTGGACGGTGGGGAGGGGGGATGTGGTGGTTTGTGTGTGGATGAATGATTGGTTGATAGGTGATGAATAGGAGAGAGAGAAAGATGAAATGCCATCAATTGCAGTTAATGCAGGGTACATGGGCCCGGCCCGACAGGGATTGGACTGAATTCTGCAGCCTTGCAGGCAGGTCGCCCCTTTGCTTTCTGTGTGGTCGAAATGATTTATCCATCACAAGAACAGAAAATAATTAGCCGATGGACAAAAATGTGTCTACATATGTACGATCCAAGACACACATTGTTCCATGCATATTAGAATAATTAACATTATATCACCGAAAAAAAAGAATAATTAACAATTATAATGTTTGAGTTTGGTTTCAGTGCTAAAAAATATTGATTGGAGTAATGCTTATGGAAGAAAAAAAAACAAAGATACAATTTGATATTGCAGACAAACGCAAAAAATACACATATGCAAATAAATTTGATATTGCAGACAAACGCAAAAAATACACACATGCAAATAAATATCGGTGACCGTATATCTTACATACGCCTATGTGAAGTTGGAGCTTATTAAATGCGTGGACAGGTGACGTATCAAGCCAATATATATATATATATATATATATATATATATATATATTCATAATCACGTTTCGAATTAGTGATGGACACACAATTTGATCCCTACTTTAATTAATTAAGCAGGGGTGGTTACAGTTAAACGGCATTGGGTGTTATAGTTAAAGCATTAATTTTGTTCTTACTTCTTGGCCAACCAATTAATTAACTACTCGTGCAAGCTTCAACAATTCAATTAATACCCCAACAGCCGATCTTACATGACTTTGAATCGTCATGGATGATGTTACATAAGATGCATTGTATCTTAATTTCTTATTTAAATAAAAATAAAAAAATATGAACGATTGTATATTTACTTAATTCCACGCGGCATTTAATTAGAACAATGCATGCACGATGTGCAAATATCGATCAACATGGCAACCCATTGAGTTATTTGCTTCGGCTTATTACCTATCTATATATGAGGTATTAATAAAAAAAATACTATATTGGAAATAGATTTCACTATAACAAAATGAGTAATTTGCTAGGGCTAAAATATCTTAGCAATTTGCTAAAGAAATTTAGGACGGTTGAGAAAAGTCTTAAGTCACTGTTTTGATATAAAATAATTAATAAATTAAAGTGCTATAAGCAGTTGAATGATTGAACTTGATTTTAAAAATAAGTAAATATGTGTTTACTATAAAAAACTTATAAAATCATTATTTTAATCAAATGATGGAAAAGTCTTTAAAATTATAATAAAAAAATATGTGAAAAAAGTTATGTATGTTTTAAGAATAAAATAGTACATTTATTAAGGCTCGTTTGACTATTGACTAAAATTTATTTTTAAAAATTAAGTAGTTGCATATTTGGATAAAATTAATTATATTAATAATAACTAGTTAATTATATAACTAACTAACTTTTTTTTTTAGAAAAATAAACACCCTTCCTCCTTTTTTTTCAACTTATAAAGAGATTTATATGTAATCAGTCATATTATAAATACCAGACGCTAAGTTTTTTTTTATAAAAAAATGAGTTATAAATTGCTTGTAAATTTAGTCAAACGGGACTTTAAGTTTACTTATAAGAAGATAAAATATTTATCATATTTTTTCAGTTACTAAAAGTAAGTACAAATTTTGTAATTACTTATAAATTATTTTAACTAATTTATAATCTTAGCTAGACAGACTTTAAATCTGTCGAAATTGTCTTAGCAACTTTTCTTCCTCTCTTTTAACGGATAAATTCCTTGCAAGATTTTGGCGATCAAAAAATCATAAAAAAATATCAAAGGATTTCGCTCTTGAAGATTTTTAAAAAATAATATTAATATTATATTATAATTACATTTTTGATGAATTTTCATCTGCAATTTTCAATGATAATGCAAAGTACAAATTCGTATATAAGATTTAAAAATTCCAAATAATTAAAAATATTTTATTGTTTTAAATGTTATGCCATATTATTTAAAATTTATGATGGTTTTTTTATATTTTTTGACGGATAAAAAACTCTTCAAAAGTTACGAAGGAAAATTTCTTGAAATATTAGAAGCATCTTGTAATTAATTTAAACGTTTGAGACGTGTTGATTCCCGAGGTCCAAAGTATTGTGTTATTTTACAAATTTGCCATGGATTTTTCGTCTCAATCTCCAATGGACTATGATAAGTCCAAAGTTGCGAGAAAAAATTATACTGCAAATTTGTAAACACAATATGATTAAATACATTTTAATAATTGAGACGTGCGTATTCTCCAAGTCCAACATATTATTTATTTTTCAAATTTGGATTTTTTTATTTTCAATTTTCGATAGATTTTTTATCCGTCCAAAATTGTGAAGAAAAAAATTGTCAAAAATTTGAAATTGCCATATAACTAAAAAGTATTTTAATATCACAAATGCATGGATTCTGAGGTTCAACATATTGTACTATTTATCAAATTTGTTATGGATTGTTTATAGCAATTTTTTATGAATATTTTATTTTTTCAAATTTGCAATAATTTTTTATTTCGCATAATCTATCAATAAAATTATGATGCCCGGCTCTCCTCCGACTCTTCACTCTATTTCTACTCCCTCGGCTCTTCATTCCCTCCTTTTGCTCCATGGCGTTATTTGAATTTGATAAGTGAATAATAATTTAATAAAAAAATAACGTAAAATGAACGATGATTAATTATTAGAGATTCATTTAGTATATTAATAAACAAGTATTTAATAAAATTCAACGTACAATTAATTAATGAATATAAAATGATATAAATAAATATATTATAAATTATTTAATTCAATCACTATACTAATCTGATCATAATGTAATAAAACATTATTTATACCTCAGATCAAATAAAATAAAATTGCACAATAATACTTTTTATTAAACTCCATAAATATATATATATATATATATATTCAATATTTTTTATATAATACATGTATGACATGAAAATGTTAATTATTAAGTTAACTTTTTAATACATTGAATAAATAATTTGTAATTACTTAAGCATGAAAAAGAAATATAATTGAATGGTTATAAAAATAAAATGAGAAAATAATAAATAATATATTTGAATAAGACTAAGATTGAAAAAAATAAACATATATCCGCTAATAGCTAAACGTTAATAGAAATAAATTTTCAATATTTTTCATTTTCAATGCTAAACTTTACTTGTTATATATATATATATATATATATATATATATATATATATCATTTATCAAATAAAAAATAGACTTTCTCTCCCTCCATTCTCTCTCTACAATGTTGGTTTGGCTCTGATGATTGACACCCACCTCTTTCTTCAGTGACGATCTATGAGATTTTTTTCGTCCCTTATATCTTCCTCTCATCACTATTTTTTTTTCTTTCAGTCTCCTTTTTTGTTTTAGAAAAGATTAATATTAAGGTTTTCTTTTGTAATTTGTTAACATTTACGACAAACTCAATATTCTTCACAATTCATGAAGGATAGGTTTGTCGCAAATTGGGAAGGGCTGTCGATTTAATTGAAGATAACAATTTGGGCCAAAAAGTGACTCTAGAAATCAATATGATTAGAGCCATGGCTTATCTATTTATATGTGTTATAGAGTCCTCTGTTACAAAGTTATCAATAGCTACAATGTAACTAAGTAAACGATACATACATCAGTCACCAACACTCTCCCACAAACTAGGTATGATAAACACTAATCATACCTACTTTGGATACAAGATAACAATGTTGTTTGATACTCAAAGTTTTCATGAAAATGTCTGCGACTGCTTTGATGATGAAACATGAATAGGTTTGATAAGCTTAATTACAATCCTTTCCCGTACGAAATGACAATCCACTTCTATGTGTTTCGTGCGTTCATGGAAAATTGGATTATTTGCTATATGAAGTGTCGCCTTATTGTTGCATCCAATCACAATTAGTCTATGAATTTCAACTGTCATTTTTGCTAACGCTCGTTCTAGCCAAATAATGTCTATTGTCAAACTGGCTAAGCTCCGATACTCGAATTCTATAGAAGACTTCAAAACAGTCGATTGCTTCGTAGATTTACAGGAAATGAGTGCTTCACCAAGTTTAACACAATACCCCATGACAAAACGTCTAATGTGAATGCAAGCAACCCAATCAACATCACAGAAACTTTGTAGTTGATTACCTTTTGTTGATGGAAAGAAAACTCCTTTCCCTGGATCTTCCTTAAGATAACGAACAACTTAAAGTGCATCTTTCATATGAGAGGCTTTTGGTTGGTGCATAAACTGACTAAGATGTTGTACAACAAAGGAAATATCCGGCCTAGTGATCGTGATGTATATTAATCGACCTACTAGACGCTAATAATATATGAAAGTAAATGATTTTAATAGAACTTGTACCAATCTGACTATCAGAGTCCATTGAAGTGAGTTTTACACTTTGATCTAAAGGAACATCTGCGGGCTTAGCAATTGAAACCCCTGTGTCCGCAATAAGATCTAATGCATATTTACACTAATTCAAGATAATCCTTTTATTTGACCTCAAAACCTCCAATCCCATAAATAATTTAAGTTGTCCAAGGTCCTTGAGCTTGAAGTTAGTTTGTAAAACTTCTTTTGCCTCTTGCACTAATTGTTCTTGGTTTCTAGCGATGATAATATCGTCAACATTGATAAAAGAAATAATTATGCCACCTTGATGACGTCTAGTGAACATAGAGTAATCTAGCTTACTATGTACATATCCAGTTGCAACTAAAATCTCCGTGAGTTTAGGATTCCATTGTTGAGATGCCTGCTTCAACCCATAAAGGAATTTTTGCGGTCGACATGTTCTATTTGTGGAATTGGACTCCCCGGACTACAAAAATTCAATGGAAGCTGCATACAAACCTCTTCATAAATATCACCATTAAAAAGGACATTATTAATGTCAAGGTGAAAGAGGGGCCATGAAAATTGAGCCGCAATCGGAGAAAAGTCTCCTCGTAATCAATGCCCTCTAGTTGTGTAAAACCTTTGTCAACTAAGCGCGCTTTGTAGCATTCAACCTGACCAGAAGAGTTGAGTTTGACTTTAAATACCTACTTATAGTTAATGACAGACTTTCAATACAATATCCCAAGTATGATTGGACTCTAGTGCATCCATTTTAAATTTCATAGCTTGAACCCAATTAGGATCTTGTGCAGGCTATCGAAATGAAGACGGTTCATGAACAACATTAAGACAAGCCAAAAAACATGATACTGGATGGGCAAATGATTATAAAGACAAAGGATACGAAATGTTGGAAGAACCCTGAAGCACTAAATTATTAGTAACATAGTCGTGCAACCAATTAGGAGGCTTAGTAGATCCTCGAAGTCTAATTGAGATAGAAAGCTCACTGATAATTGGATTAACTGGAGGTAAGTTATCAGTTGACAAAGAAGGACCATCATCCTCTGTAGCAGATAAAGGAAGAGGAGATGAAGATAAGGGTGTAGAAGAATTTGGCTGATTATTTAATACTAGAAAAATTAAAGGGTCATTATACATAGCTGAATATTGAGGAGCTGACAACAGTTGAAACTTTAGTTGGAGACTATAAAGTAGAAGAACTAGAAAAAGGAAAAAAATATCCTCATAGAAGTGAACATCTCTGCTGACCATGAATTTGCCAATATCTAGATTCATAATCTTGTAGCCCTTTTGAGTAGGTGAATAACCCAAGAAAATTGAAGCAGCAACTCTAGGTGAAAACTTGTCACCGGGAGGTAAGAGAGTAGCATAGCAAAGGAAGCCAAATACTCAAAAGTAATTTAGATCAGGTTGAGTTCCAAACAACATTTCATGAGGGATTTTATTATGTAAAACTGATAAGGGAGTATGATTAATGATGTGAACTGATGTAAGGACACAATCCCCCCAAAACTCAAGGGGTAACAAACTCTGAATTTTAAGAGAGCGAGCCACTTCAAGTATGTGACGATGCTTGCACTCAACTACCTCATTTTGCTGAGGCGTATATACACAAGATGTCTAGCGACTAATTCCTTTATCCATGAAGAAATTGTAGCAATCAACATTAGTAAATTCAGAACCATTGTCAGATCTTATAACTTTAATTCTGCGGTTGAACTGAGTGTCAACCATGTTAACAAAAGACTTTAAGTGCATTCCTGCATCACTTTTGAATTTAAGAAGAAATATTCATGTCATTCGATTGAAGTAATCTACAATAGTGAGAAAAAAACCGATAACCATCATATGTTGATAAATGATATGGACCCCACACATCCACATGTACCAAATCTAATGGACATTTTGATATTGAAATACTGACTGGACAAATGACACACTTTTGCCAAC
This sequence comes from Pontederia crassipes, assembly GCA_030549335.1. Lineage (NCBI taxonomy): Eukaryota > Viridiplantae > Streptophyta > Magnoliopsida > Commelinales > Pontederiaceae > Pontederia > Pontederia crassipes. The sequence goes on along the minus strand of CM060189.1, from coordinate 22,082,657 downwards.
TATATTAGGAATAGTTACAGTATCAATGTATCTGAACTTATCAAATGGAAGATGTCCTAATGTGGGTAATGTGTGATATATTATCATTTGATAATTTAACTTGCCTTACTTATTTAAGCTCTTTCAGTTCGGAGAAACAACTAGGATCATATATCATATGATCCGATGCCCCCTAGTCAACTACCCATTTGATTGTTGAAGAAGTGAAACAAAAAGGTTCATTACCTGCCATATTTGCAACAACATCAGATAATTGGAACTATTATTAAGGAATTTCAAGATTTGCTGATATTGGTCATTAGTTATCATAGGGCTTTGTAGGTTGTTTGAAGAATTCCCATGTAAGCTAGATGAACATGCTTCTTTATAAGAATCATCAGACAGTTCTTCATTTTCAGTTTGGACAGCATTTGCAATGATCTGATTCTTTCATTTGTTAAATTTGAAACCATGTGGAAAGCCAACAAGTCTGTAACACTATGCCTTAACATGTCCAATCTTACGATTGTGATCACATATGTTTATTATTCTTTTTTTGTCTTTTGGTTCTATGACTGGCCTGAATTATAAGTTGTTGCAATTGCCTCTGTAAGACTGAGAGTTCAATTGACTAAACCATGACTAGCTAAATATATATTATGCTTTCGTTGTTGCTCTTCTTTCAGAACCATAGCATACACGATTTTTATTATGGAAATGGCCTCATTAAAATGATTTGTGACCTTACTATTGCATATGAATCATTCAACCCCATCAAGAAATGAAACACTTTTAACTGTTGAAAGACAATGATGCTTTCTAGATTTAAAATTCCAAGAGATGGAATCACAACATATAGTTCCTCCCAAACTAACTTCAACTTAGTATGGTACTCTGTAATTGTCATCGACCCTTGATTTCTTGAAGGGCTGATTACATCAAACCTCTCTTTCAACTCTGTCGAGACTTCTGAAGCATCTGAGACATAGGCTATATTATCGAATAGAGACTATAACAGTTGAGATGATCGATGAAAGAACAAGTGCGTTGCATCCATTGATATTGCATGTTAATATCAAAGTGTTCTAGCCGACATGATCCATCTATGAATCCTGATTTGTTTTTTTTTTGCTAAGAGTGTGTTTGAAAAAGCCCTACTCCACATTGAGTAGTTCTCAAACCCATTTAATCGAATAGGAACCAATATAAGCCCAGGTGAATCCGATTGACGCAAATATAAGGGATGTGTATGATCCAATGCAAGAACAATAGAAGAATTCCTACAATATGCTGGATCTGCCATTTATCGAAAAAAATACGAAGAACAAGAAATAATGCCAGAACAAAAATTTCAAGCTTCCAACAAAATGAGATCTAAGGGCCGATCAACAAGAAAAACTTTGATGATGAACAAGAATGAATCACAGATGAATAATGATGAATTGCACAAGAAACCTGATACAATATGTCACACCCAACTCCGTGACTAAGTTCTAATCCCAATTATTATAATATTAATTATGTTTAGCAAATCTAAAAATAAAATCAGCAAACATCCCTCCCTTATTTATCTTGTGTTATTTGTCAATACATACAAAAGATGCATATATATATATATATATATATATTCATCAAAATTTAAATAAAAGTTATAAGACATCACATTCACATAGTATTATTATTATTTCATTATACCATTTCACATCTAACATCCCACAGGATCAAGTTATATACGACCTTACAAATAGTTCTTCTCAAACTTAATTACAACATCTATGATTATCTATTACATGTATGCTCCCAAAAACAAAGGTGAAGGGGAAATAAAATTACTCCAGCGGCTCGACATCTTCTATATGCAGCAAAACAAGCTCCGAGTCGATTCAACTCGAGAACTTATGAGTATCTGAAAAATTTAAAATAGATACTATGAGCAACAATCATTTGCTCAGTGAGTGGAATAAAAGTACAACATAAGAGAACAATATGAGTGCATATAACATTTAAATAGCCACATTTCTTTCATATAAGAAAACATTTAAAGCATAGCACATATAACATAACTTCTCAAATCATATTAACTTTCGCATAAGTAAAAATAACTCAAAATATCATCATTTTCATAATTAAACTCCACACATGTGTCATTGCACGTACTCATCATGGATCAATACATATCCCTCCATGATCGTGTGTCATACAGTTAAGCAGAGCTTCATAATCAAGAGTCACGGATACATAGAGTAAATCATGAGTCAATACGTATTCATCTATGATTGTGTGTCATACAGTTAAGTAGAGCTTCACAATCAAGAATCTCATATACGCAGAACAAATCATGGATCAATACGTATTCCAATCATGTTACCCAATCATGATTCTTAAATATGCAGAGCATATCATATGTCAATATGTGCACGCAGAGCAGCCTCCAAAGACAAAGACACCTGATATATGCCCCAAAGGCTTCATGTAAATCGAATGCGGTCCCAAAGACCTTTTTCAAATAGCATGGCTAATTAACACATGGAGTTTAACAATATCAAAATACACATATCATAATCACATATCATTATCAAATAAAACTTATTTTAACTTCACAAGCATTGTTCCCTGAAAATATTTTTGTATAAAAGATCACTCCATCTCATATAAATTTCTTAAAACATATCATAAATATCTTTCATAACTCAAGATATGTTTCAATAATAATAATAATAATAATAATAATAATAATAATAATAATAATAATAATTGCTTGAGATAATATCATATATAAAACAACTAGCATATAACATTTTGCTATGTTGTAAATTTACCCACTCACCTTATACTTTATCCCTTCAAGGAGATTTACTAAAGTTCATCCCTTTCACTTGTACCTTGATGTTTTCCTACAAGTAATAATGTCTTTTTACTTCCCAATCACTAGTAAGATAATATGCTATGTATGCTCATGATACATGAATGCTTATGCACCCTAAAATGCATATAATCTCCTCTAATACTAATTTTTAATTTCAGATATTTATGTTCATAAGTTATTTTACAATTGGAACTTCTCAATCCTTCATAGATTAACTAGCTGTTATCTCAGGATTCCAGACTGACTGTCTATTAATTAATAATTCATAACTTCTTAACCACATAGGCAAATCTTATGATTCGAGATAAACTAGAAACTAAACTTACTAAGGTTTCTAACCCTCAAATATCATTAACTAATTCCAAGTGAGTAAGTCATAATATATAAGATGATCTGACCTAGGGTTTGTGTCATAGCAGACTGTATGTCACTGAAATATTGATTTATATTTTTCTTCATACTTGCCTATTTAACTATGTCATAATTTTTCTAAAAACTAGACTTCCTTAATATTGCGTCATAAAAATTAGAGAATTTAACTCGCTGTATAGCCTTATAGCAAAAATAGGTAATTCGGATTGTGATCTGTCCATGTCCTGAAATCTGACAGAAGAATCACTATGAAATGAAAAATTCATTTCTCCCAAGATACATGTGAATAAGATGATTCCACCTCTCACCGAACCCTTGGAATGTCTATTTAAGCATATCCAAATTTCAAACCCTAATTTGCTTTATTTCAATCGTGTCCTAATTTACAAATTGAATATGTATAAGACTCAGGACAGGATGAGTCCAGCGAAGTTAACTACATAACTTCTTCTATAAAACTCCTTTTAGGTGATTCCAGAGGCCATGGAAAGGTAACTTCGAATGAATTAATCATATAAAATTTCATAATTTATGATTTGGTAATCACGAGGGAATGATCCTCTCAATCAGAAGAACATTTCAAATCAAAACTCACCTTGAACAGACTATGTTCCCGATTTCCCCCAGGTCGTTTAGCTCGAGTTCTTCGTCTGGTAATTTTTCCACGGTGAAAGAATAATGTTAATTGGTTCATATATTTTTTCAGAATTGTCTGACCTCATATGACAGTTTGAAAAAATATACATTTAAGCAGTTGTTCACCTGTCTACTTCAGCTGCTTGGAACTTAAGTGATGGTCAATCACATTTTTTGTCATAACTAAGTGTTTTAACGCTAATTAATGTTACTTAATCCTATTTAAACATATATTATAATATTTAGAATTTTTACAATTTATTCATAATAACTTTATGTAATTACTTTGTAAATTTTATCAATAATTAAGTAATCATTATGCTCTAATCAAAATATTAATTGCTATATACAACTATCCCTAAATGAACATCCAAACTAGCTTAATATGTTAATTAAATACATGATTATGCAGAAATGACATTTGTAGAGTACGTCCGTGACACAACATCTCGCTGTGGAAAAGATTTGTGCAAATCTTCCAATGTAGTGCCGTCACCTTCTTCAGATCGCAACAAGTTCTAATACCATGTCGATTTAACTAAAGAGAACAATTTGGGCCATAAAGTGACTCTAGAAATCAATCTTATTAGAGCCACGACTTATCCATTTATATGTGTTATAGAGTCCTCTCTTACAAAGTTATCGGTAGCTACAGTGTAACTAAGTAAACGATACATACATCAGTTATAACTACCTGAATTCTAACATGTGTCCAAGCCACTGTTACAAAGTCACAACTCTAATCACCAACAAGGGCGATGATCTATCCTTATCTACTTGAGAATGAGTAACCATCCTTCCCAATTTAATACTTCCTTCACTATTTGGACAGAAGTAACCATCCTTCGAAAATTGCGACCAATGTTTTCTATTTAAAGTTGGGACCAAATTTCCTCCCTAATAATTTCAAGTGCACAGAGCTGTGAGTTGTGATAGATTCGAATATTCATCACAAATTTTTTTTCGACGAATTCAAGTGACTATATTTTGTTGAAAGATCTCAAATCGTCTAACGGATTCTATGGGTTTTGCTGGAAAATCCGTCGTGTTGGAATAGTGCCCTTTTGGGCACATGGGCCGCACATACGCGCAGCCCATTAGGACGAGGTGCATGCCTGCGCAGACACATCATCATACGTGTGATGGACGCGCGTGATGCGTTCTGCCTAACTTGTCGCCCAAGTCTTCCCACCCTATAAAAGGGGACCCATAGCATAGGTCCCAAACACACTTTCGCAGAGGTTCGTCCAGAGTACTTGTGCTGTGGCAAAGAGTTTCGTTCCCCAGATGTTCGGTTCCCGATCCCGAGGTGCAAGTGCGTTCGTCAAGAGTTCGTGGAAAAGTCCCGACGATCCCCTTCCGCTGCAAGAGGTATTCTGCAACCTCTATAATTTATATCTGTTATAAATTCCAACATTGGTATCAGAGCTTTTTTTTAGGTTTTTCTCGAACTTGTGATTGCGCCGAAAAAATAATATTTATTATTATTTGGAATCTGTGCACCTCAGTTGTATGACCACAACCAAGGGATAAAATAAAGTTTGTCATCACAAATATATTATGGATGAACCTAGACCATATTATATTTTTCGGATTTATTTTAATATTTTTTGGTGAAAATTTCGGATTTTTTTTGCATATGTTGCAAGAAAAAAAAGAAAATTATTCTAGCAGGCACACGGCCCACTGGAAGGCCCAATTTGAGTGCAAAAGAGTTGCACATATGAGAAGTGACAATTGGGCTGACTGAGAGGCCCAATAAATAGTTTTTTTCTTTTCTTATTTTCACCAGTTTTTTAAAATAATCCAAAAATAGAAAATATCTATTATAAAATCTCGAAAAATCACGAAAAATTTGTTATTTCCGGAGAAATTTTGCTGTAATATTGCATGCAATTTAATGTTATAAAAAATCATTTGTTGATTTAAATCATTAAATCAAATTATTATATTTGCATGTCAATAAATGTGTTATCATGCATGAAATAAATATCTTCATTTATGAAATATTTATTTCTGTTATTAAAATTTTGATTGTGTTAAAATCAAATTGGTATGTCCAATCTTGTTAAGCATGATAATTTGCCTTGAATTTCAAATTAATTTGAAATTGATTAAATTAAAACCAATTCCTTTTGTGAGAATTAATTAAGATGGCGATATTAATTTTGGCCATGTGCTGAAATACATGTTTCATGCAAAGCCTATGATAAAATAATTAGTTAGTCTAATTATACAAATTATAGGTAATTAAAGAATACATGAAACATAGGTAATTCTTTTGTAGGACTAAGGCACCTTGAAATTCAAATATTGTCACAATAACTAACATTTTTCTGTTGAGTGGTGCGTGACCCGAAATGCATGTCTAAAAAGGTTCCGAGGAACTGGCCTGGTGCATGGTCAACACAGTTTCCAAAAATAGGGTTGATGTGTGACAGTGGGAACACAATTTTTTCCAATGTGATGTCGAGATGAAGGATAGTGCACGGTTATTTAATTGGCACACCTCGGGGAAGAGCTCACGTTGCACTAATCCTGATTGTCAACTTTACTAAAAAGTTTGAAACATCAATCTCTTCATGAACAGTTTTTCATTGCTTAAACAGGTTTGAAACCTGACTTTTATTCATGAGGATGCAATAAACAGGTTTGAACCTGATTTTTATTCATGCTGGTTCACAGGATAAAAATCCTAGCTTTATTCAGGAGAGGTTCCTTTTTGGAATTTCACTCTCTTTATTCATGTATGCATACAATGCAAAATGCAACTTTTCACTTTTCCTTTTTCATTTTTCTTCTTTCTATTCTGTTCATGAAGTGAGCAATGGTTCAAACTCAAGTATAATTTATATCCTTAAATGCAAATAGTCAAGATTTCCTATTTAACATGGCAGCAAGATCCTTGACTCCTTTCTAGACATCTTCTACTTTTCATTAAATCCATGAATGTCAGCTAGTGTTACCCACAAAAAGAAAAATTTTCAGCTGAAAATTAATTCAAATGCATCTGAATTGATAATGTCAATTAAAGCAAGAAGACTAATGGCCAAGTTGGCCACTTGGTATTAGAGTGTACCAACTGTCATAATGAAGTATTCTATCCATTTTAGAGTTAAAATAAATTCAGAATTGAGTTGAGCCCAAAAAAATGACAACCGAGTGATAACTTGTTCAAACAATGATAACCTGGTGGTAAATGATGATATAAACATTAAAATGAATTGAAAACATGGTGTAAAAATTAGAAAAGCACCAGGTTTCCTCCCCCAAGCTTAGCCTCAACACTGTCCACAGTGTTGGAAAGTTAAGGCAAGGGAGAGGGTATGAAATATATGGAATTTGCATTTGGTCCCTTCCAATGGGTCTTGCATTTCAATCCTACTCTTCAGGTGTTCCATACTTCATGATTTGCAATAATTCCTGCAGAGAAATAAGAGATATCAGTGAAATCTGCAATGTTAGAATTTATGGTGCACAATGCAACAATGCAATGAGATTCACTAAAGTGGCACTGAAATTCAGCTAAGATAGATTGGGACAACTGATATGCATGATGATTCAGATATTAATATGATGATTTCAGCATGAATGAAAAGATAATATCATTTATCAATAGGATTTCAGTAAGAAGAATTAAAATTAAGGGTAGGGATACTCCCTTCTAGTCAATTTGTGGATGGATCTGATTCCTCCCTTCTTTATTCTTGCAAAATAGAAAGGTTAAGTATAAAAAGACTTGGGTTACCTCCCAAAAAGTGTCCTGCTTTAATGTCTTAGGCTAGACATTGTTACAACTTCTTCATGTCAAGAAGGTTTAAATAGTATAATATGATCAAGTAAAGATCTCAATCTGTGGACAGCTTCACTAATTAAGTATGGATCTCTTTGTTTGTTAATGATTGGCCTTTGTTTTTCACTTGGATGTACCCCTCCTTCATTGTCCCAGAAGTCTACTAGCTTCTCATCTCTAGAATTCTCATGTATGATATATGAATCCCCTGGATTATGAAGAGGTTTTAGCTCCAATTGGGAGGAAATGTCCTAAGTTGAATTGGTGTGGGGTTCAGCAGTGAAAACCTCCAACACCCCATTTTAGAATTCTGAATTCCCTACTGATTGGAGTGCATTCATAGCTGATTTATATGCTTTGGCTTCTGGATTCTCTAATTCCTTCAAATGATCAAACATTATGCACCTTTGCAATGGATCTTCAATGGGAATTATAGGAGAAACTTGTTGTACAATCTGATCCAGTTGCCCCTTTTCAAAATCATTTTCCTGAAAATTTGGCCTACCAATAACTTGTGACAATTGAGCCTTGACCAATCTTTGTGGGAATGGTACCTTGTCAAAAATTCTTCCATTGACTTTATTTTGAAAACTCTTCTTCTGATTCCTCACAACAACCTCTTCAATTTCTTTTTCTTTAGGTTCTGGACAGGAGCTTTCCTTAGCTGAATTGCCTTCCACATTCTTGGAGTTTGGACTCTCTTGAGCTGGATTGGCTTCTACATTTTGCATTAGCTCTTCCACTAGCCTTCCACTCCTTAGTTGAATTGCCTTGGCTTGTTCTTTAGGGTTCACCTCTGGCTGTCCAGGAAAGAATAAATGGGGTCTTGCTGAAGTGCTGGCCTGCTGAGCAATATGATTTTCCAACATCTTTTGATTGACACTCATGTTTTCAAGTCTAGAGTTGATCTTCAATATTTTTTCTCCTTGGCTGTCCTGCTTCTTCAAGATTTGTTGTAGCATCTCCTTCATTTCAGTTTGGAATTGAGAAGCTTGACTTTGAGGAGGCTGCTCATAGGGGGTCCTTTGCATTGGAACATTTGAATTCTGATTTCCATATGGAGGTGGCCGATTCCTTGGCAAAATCTTGGGCTGCCAATGAGAATTCTGCATTGGTGCCCCTTGATAATGATTGGTCTTGTAAGAAAAGTAAGGATGGTTCCTATTCTCTGGAGTATAGAATTCAGAAGGGGACTTCACTCCATAATTTCCTACAATATTAACTTGGTCTATGGATTGCTCATGTTGCTGCATTATCAAGTTGCAACTCTCAGTGATATGGCCCTGGTTTCCACATACATCGCACCTTGATTCACAATTGGAAGGCTTTCCTACATTAGTTGACAAATTCAGCTTCTCCAATGCCCTTTTCAATCCTTCTTCAATCTGGACAGCAATGTTATTAACTTGAATTTCATTGGATGACCTCCTTGTCCTGTCATGTGTAAGGAAATGGTGGTTATTTGCCATGTTCTCAATTAATTGGTAGGCCTCATCAATGTTTTTTGAGGCAAAAATCCCTCCTGCAGCAGTGTCCAATGCCACTTTAGATGAAAAATTCAGACCCTTGTGGAAATAGTAGACCAACTTCCATTTCTCAAATCCATGATGTGGACATGGCCTTAACAAGCTTTGGAGTCTTTGCCATGCATCATATATGCTCTCCTGATCCAATTGGTAAAACATGACAATCTGGTCCTTATAGTTATCAGTTTTGCTAGGTGGAAAGAATTCAACTAGAAACAATTGAACTATGGACTCCCAAGTGGCAATCACTTGGATCATTTGGTATCATTAATTGATGGATTATTTTATATTGCTAGCATCTTTCCTGTCTTTCTGACCTGTCCTGTGTATGCAAATCTTTTTGCATCTCAGTTGACAAATGCAGTAAAACTATGATTTGTTGATTGTTCAAGCAATTTTGTTCGGGTGTATAATTTATCCTTGAGTGAGAAGGGGAACAACTTCATGTAGACAGCATCCATGGGTGTATTGTTGAAGTGAACAATGCTGCAATTCTCCTTGAAGTTGTCAAGGTGTGAAATTGGATCCTCATTTTCCAATCTAGCAAATTGGTATTGTCCTATCATTGTGATTAGTGCTGAATTCACTTCAAAGTTAGCCACAGGTGCTATGGCTCCATCCCCTTGTTTATTTCTGACATTTCTGGGTGAATAATAATCCTTTAGTGTCCTTGAAGCTGCCATATTTTGGTTTGCAACCTCTTCAAATTCTAGATTATGTGCCTCTTCTTCAAAAAAATCCTCCTTCTTGCTTCTTCTCTTTGAAGTCTCCTCCTTCTATTAAATCTCCTTTTATGTTCTGGTTGAGATAGATATAAGTCCTCTTGATGGTCCAAGTACTGTATAAAGGAATTCAAAAGTATCAAATTCAAGAAAGAAAGAAAAACTAGACAAAAAGTGGAAAATTGGGAATAATAACTTGCAAAAATTAAAAATTGGTCTAATAAATGGACTAAAAATTAATTTAAAACTAATTTAAACTATCTAAGTTAGCCTAATTGACCTCAAATTCCCGGCAACGGCGCCAAAAACTTGATAGTGATATTTGGGAGGTTGAGTGATAACTTGTTGATTTTTGGGTCAAACTTGAGATTTTTTAATTTTTGGTTCAACTCTCTAATTCACTCTCTACTGCAAGTATACAGGTTAATTATAGTAATCCTAAATGTCTTATCCACAGTGATTTGAAGTCCTAGACTATCTAAAAATAATTTAGACTAATACTATTTAAAGTGGCAAAAACAAATTTTTTAAAGGAGGTGAAAATAGATTTTTTTTATGAAAGCAAAATGATAACTATTTTGAAGTTTATGAAAAGTTAACTAAACTGAGTTATAAATGTAATCTTGAGTCTAAAAGGGTTTATCTATCAATGAGGAAGGTCCTCCTAGGAATTGTGGTTCATCTAATTTAATTATGGATGAAAATGGACAAGTTATCATTTTCTAGTCAAGTCCAATTCAACTTTTAATATGATTGTTTTCACAGCTCAATTAGACCAGAACTAAATAATATATTGCCATATAATTGTTAGCCAAGTTGAATTAGAAGAGGATCCCCACTGAAAATCAAGTTATCACTATGTTCAATCCAAGTCACTTTGCTGATTTTTTTGGCAATTCAATAAAACCTGAAATGATAATTTCTAAATTGCACTTTGAAAATGAAGGGAATGCTTTAATCAGCTAAACAGGGATGAAATCAATCCAATATTAATGCAAATGCTCCTTGGTTTATCTCTAAACTACAAGAGGATTTAAAATCAGTTTCTCAGCTGTAAATTCAAATGAAATCTACATTTTCATTAATGAATTGGATAGAAATCAGCACCTAATACAAGTTTGGGAAATCAGAATTTGTCATTGCTTCTTGGCTCATCTCTGAATCTCAAGGAAGACATTAAAACCATCTCTCAATGGTGGATTAAAGTGGGGCTTAACAATGGCAATCAGATTTCAGGAATTTCAAAAAATCAAAAATCAACAACATTGAAATCAGTGAGTAGCCAATGAAAATCACAAATTTGAACCATAGAAATGTCAAGCATCTTAATCCATTTCTGAACAAGATTGGGACCAATATTCAACCTTTCAGTTGCTCAATAAATCAAGTTCCCCAATGACATTCAGATTCAAACAACTCAAAAATCTGAAATCAAGAAATTAAGGAATTCAGAAATTAGAAAATCAGCATCAATTACAAATTAGAACCCTAGGAATGTCATTGCATCTTGATCATTTCTGAACTAGAATGGAGCCATAAAATAACCTCTCAGTTGTCAACACAATTGAGGCTCCACAATGACAAAACATATTCTAATAATTCAGAAATCAGATTGAGGAAACCAGAAATCAGCAACACATACAATCAGGAAAATCAATGATAATTACATATTTGAATCATGAAGTGTCAAAATTTCTTAATTCTTTTCTGAACAATGAAAACTTCTCAGTTGTTCAATTAATCAAATCCTCAATGACAATTCAGATTTAACAGCTCAAGGAAATCAGATTTGCAGGAAGTTTAGAAATCAGATTTGCAGAAATCAAATTTTCAATCAAAATAGAATTCAGAAACTTAGCATGGGTTCTTTGCTCATTTCTAAACAAAGAATAGACCTAATGACAACTTCTCAATTGTAAATACAAATAGGGTCTTCCAATGACAAGAACAAATTCAGATTTATACAGAATTCAGAATTAATTCAAAACTTGATTCAAATGAGGAAATAAGTTTGTCCCTAATCCATCCACAATTTGCATTAGACTACTACCCTATCCTAGGAGATCTAAGTCATACTAAACAGATTAGAAAACTGATACAAATCATCCTGCAATTAGTTGATATGAAGGCTGTCCACAGGATCAGATTTGCAGCAACTCTTCAGCTCTTTCCCTCTTGCTTCCTGTCCAGCCACCCTCCAAATGGAGGCTCTTCCTGATTTCCTAGGGTTCTCAGCTTATATCTGTCTTTCCTTCACCCTTAGATCAGCATCAAAGTGTTCCCCTATGCTTTGATTGTGTCAAGTGTCCTCTGGACAGAAAATATCTCAGGTGACAACTTTTTGAACAGCAAAAAGTAGGTGGTCCCCCTTGCTTTTCCAACCTTTTGCAACTTGTTTTTCCCTGCTAGAAGAGATAGAACACCAAGCATCAAAGTCCTCAAATAGGAAATGAACAAATAAGGATAAGGAAAGTCACCAGGGTCAGCTCAAACATCAAATAAAATCCGGTGTTATGAAGATGTGAAATCAGTAATTAAAATGATAAGTTTGAGAACCCAGAATGATAACTTTGCATAAATCTTGGAAAATGATCAAATATGGATGGTTCAAAGCATTGAAGGCATCAAATGGATTAGGGTGACAAGTGAGTGAAGTCAGAAATCAAATATGGATAAGATTTCATAGGAATGATAACTTGGGTGCCAAAACAATAACTAAATTACCTTAAAAACGATAACTTGTCATAACATATTGGTCAAGATCGAATGAATAAACTTGCTAGAGAAGGTCTCTAGGGGTCTCTCGTAAAACTTGATCTTCCAACATGTGAGGAATGTCTAGCTGGTAAGAAAATAAGAACACCATTTGGGATGGGAAAACGCGCCGAGTACCCATTACAATTAATCCATTCGGACATATGAGGTCCGATGAATATTCACGCAAGACACGGTTTCTCTTATTTCATCACATTTATTGATGATTATTCATATTACGGTGTTGTATATTTGATTTCTCATAAATCTGAAGCATTGGATTGTTTTGTACGATTCATGAACATGACAGAGAATCAAGTGGATCGCAAGATTAAAGCCTTGCGAACTGACCATGGACGTGAATATCTCTCTAACTTATTCAAAAAATTATGTAATAAAAAAGGTATAGTTAGGCAACTAACAGTACCGAGAACTCCACAACAAAATGGTGTTGTGAAAAGACGGAATCGTACCTTATTTGATACGGTCCGATCCATGATGGCGCAAGCTAATATCCCAATTTCGTATTGGAGAGATGCATTATTGACTGCAGTCTATATTTTAAATCGTGTACCATCAAAATCCGTTTCTACCACACCTTATGAACTTTGGACAGGTCGAAAGCCTAACCTTAGTTATTTGCGCTCTTAGGGTTGCGCAACCTATGTTCTAAATAACTCTTATAAGTATGGGAAATTGGGTCCTAGAGGGCAGAAATATATCTTTATAAGATATTGTGAAATCTTTAAGGGCTATGTATTCATAGGAGAAAGAGAAGATGGTACGGTAACGGAAATCGAAAGTAGATATGTGACATTTAGGGAACGAATTTCCTAAGCAAGGCGAAATAGACAAGGAATTTCTCATAAATGTAGAGGAAGATCCTGAGTTGACGGCTCAAGCGGATCAACCAGTTGAGGAGTTGGTCTCCTCTATCCCACAACTTGATCCGAGTGGGAGAGATTCACAACCGTCAACTAATGAACAACCTGAAGGTTCTTTTCGACGGAGTACTAGAAAACATGTTCCGTGCTGACGTTTTGAAATCGAAGGGCTGCATGAACATGGACCGCATGAGGTCAATATAATAAGTCTGAAAGATGAATTTTAGCCAAAATCTATCAAAGAGGCTCTCTCGTCCTCTGCTAAGGAAGAATGGATTAAGGCAATGGAGGAAGAGTTAGGGTCCATGTAGAAAAATCAAGTCTAGAACTTGGTTGATCTCCCGCCAGGCCGTAAGGCAATTGGGAACAAACGGGTTCTCAAAATTAAACGTGGCGTGGATGGATCAATTGAGAGATATAAAGCCCGCCTAGTGACGAAAGGTTTCACCCAATCTGCGGGTGTTGACTATGAAGAAACTTTTGCACCAGTTGTAAGGTTTGCTTCAATTCGCCTAATATTAGCTATAGTCGCACATATGGACTTAAAATTACATCAAATGGATGTAAAAACTGCATTTCTCAATGGAGAACTAGATGAGGAAATTTACATGGAGCAACTCAAGGCTTCATTGTAAAAGGGGAAGAGCGCAAAGTTTGCAAGTTGCGCCGGTCCATTTATGGACTCAAACAATCATCTAGACAGTGGTATCTGAAATTTCATCAGTCAATCATTTCGTACGGTTTTAATATGATTGATGAAGATCGGTGTACGTTCATAAGTCCGAGGATAATTTTACTATCCTGACGTTATATGTCGACGATATTCTAATAATTGGGAATAATAGAGACAACGTCATTACCATTAAGCAATGATTGTCCTCCATGTTTGAGATGAAAGACATGGGTGAAACAGCATACATACTGGGTGTGAAAATCCAACGCGATCGTTCCAAACAACTCCTTGCCTTGTCGCATAAATCATATATAAAAAATTTTTCGAATGATTCCGCATGGATGACTGTAAATCCATTGACACTCCTATTATGAAAGGCGAGGTTTTAAGCTTGGACATGTGCCCAAAAATTCCAGAGGAACAAAAGGAAATGTCCAATGTTCCTTATGCGAGTGGGGTCGGCAGCCTGATGTACGCTATGATGTGTACTCGACCGGACATATGTTTTGCCGTGGGTCTAGTTAGTCGATATCAGGCTAATCCAGGAAGCCAACACTGGAAGGCGGTGAAGAGAATCATGAAATAACTCAAGGGTACTGTAGATCTTGCACTGTGCTATCATGGAGGAAGTCTACAACTTGTTGGATTCACCGATGCCGATTGGGCTGGTGACGTTGATGAACGTAAATCCACCTCCGGATACACTTTCTTGCTCAGCAATGGTGCTGTTACTTAGAGTTGCAAGAAACAAGATTGTGTGGCACTGTCAACTATGGAGGCTAAATTCATAGCTTGTTCAGTGGCAGTACAAGATGCCTTATGGCTTAAGAGATTCGTTCAAAACATGAGGATTTATAAGAATGCAATGAAGAAAATGATTCTCCACTGTGATAATCAAGCATCCATAGCTTATGTGAAGGACGAGAAATACCATTGCAAAGGAAAGCTTATCGATACAAAGTACAAATTTGTACGAAATTAAGAAGTCAAAAAGGATATTTCAGTTGAGTACATATCAACACACAAAATGGTTGCTGATCCATTCAACAAGCCATTGCCAAGAGAGGCATTCTTAAGACATGTAAATGTCTTAGGGCTGCGTAGATTATAAATGTAATGATGTACTCAAATTTTTCAATGAATAAAAGATTATTTTTCTTGATAAATTCATTGTTGTGAAGTTTGTTATGCATGTGAAAAGTATGTCGATCAGGTCTAGATTTGTTCACTCACACGAACAAATGTTTTCGGCGCTCACGAAGATAACGAGCGGAATGAACTATGTGAGTCATAGCGTGATTTAACATGGGTTTTAGTAACTCATTGTCGCCTGATTTAGAGAGAGAGAGGCCAGATGCGAGATTCAAATTTGGCGCTATTGATTAGCGAGCAATTTGAAAACTCGGGTCAGACGCTAAAAGTTAGCGACTGGACTTAAATCTGTGCGGTGTGTAATTAAACTGAGCTAGACATACGCTCCTTCAGTGGGAGTCTCCACCGCAGTACTTGTGTTTAGTACCAAGTATGCAAAGTCGACCTAGAGAGACATGATGAATTGATTAGTTCAATGATCATCATGGTGTGAGTCTCTGATCGATGTTTCATCTGCACGTGCCCTTAGACTCTTAACTATGTCTTAAGGAAAGGAATTAGTGCTTGCTACTTTAGCATGATACTCAAAGGTGAAAAGTAAAGTAGCCTGACGAGCCATGTTTAGGAAAGCAGCTAGTTCACTACTAAAAGACATGAGGACGAGAGAAAGAACTGTTATGAGCTGCATAAAGTTTTCGCATACAATTGGCCAACTATTTTTTTGAAAATAGTGTATGTGAAAGATAGTTACCGCGGAGCAAGACATGTGTTGTCTTAGCTATGCTGTAAGACAGATTTAGGGCATAACGAGTTATATTATTTGAGCATTTGTTGGCTCATTATGAGCTATCATGAATTCCTAACGGGCATGACATACGCTCTAAAGATAGTTGAGCGATTGAACCTAAACATGTATCTTTCTAGCTCCTATAAAGAAGCGTGCTTGTATTCGTGGGTCGCACAGCACATTTACAAATTCTGGATAAACGAAAGTACAATGCCCAAAGCGGGCAAGTGGGAGATTGTTGGAATAGTGCCCTTTTGGGCACATGGGCCGCACATACGCGCGGCCCATTAGGACGAGGCGCATGCCTACGCAGACATATCATCATACGCGTGATGGACGCGCGTGATGGACGCGCGTGATGGACGCGCGTGATGCGTTCTGCCTAACTTATCGCCCAAGTCTCCCCACCCTATAAAAGGAGACCTATAGCATAGGTCCCAAACACACTTTCGCAGAGGTTCGTCCAGAGTACTTGTGCTGTGGCAAAGAGTTTCGTTCCACAGAGGTTCGGTTCCCGATCCCGAGGTGCAAGTGCGTTCGTCAAGAGTTCGTGAGAAAGTCCCGACGATCCGCTTCCGCTGCAAGAGGTATTCCGCAACCTCTATAATTTATATCTGTTATAAATTCCAACACGTCAGAAATATCAATTTTTTTGTAGTGTTATATTTAGAAGTTCAAAATTATGTGAATTATATCAAACTCTATGAGCCGTTTGGAAACGGAAATTGGAGTTTCTTTGAGTTTCGAGTAAATAGTTGAATTGACAAATTAGTTCGAGTGTGTGTTTAGATGTAGTGAAATTTGATGATGAGGAATAAGATAGTTGATGTGATAGAAAAAAATAGATATGATGGATTAATTTTAGTGGGTGTTTGAAAAATTGTAAAGTAGATAAGTTATAAATTTGTAAAAAAATAAAAAATAAATATATGTTATAAAATTTTTATTAAAAATATATTATTATAAAAAATCATTTTTTAATAATTTATGTTTACTGAAATGTTAATTTTTAAAATGAAATGATAAATAACAAATAAAATTATATTAATTCTTTATAATTAATATTATATATAAATTAAATAAATTATTTTATATAGGAAAGGTAAAAGAAGAAAATGATAAAAGAAAAGAAAAAGTTGAAAAGAAAAAAAAACATCGAATCCAAACAAGAAAAGTAAAAAAGGGAACAACCCTGGTTCCAACAAAAAAAATGACGAGTAAATTACGTCAAATGCCCTTCAACTTTAAAATTTGCTTAGTGATGCTCTCAAATTTTAATTTGTAACAAGAATGCCGGCCATTTTTTTTATCTCATTGCATCGAATGCCCTTTTCACAGTTGAACACCCGTTCTCCGGTCGCTCTACTAACGTGACGACGCTCTCTCTTCGCCATGCAGACAAGCATCCGACGTGACACCACCATGCAAACTACTCTTCACGTCAGCAAATTATTAAATAATATAATAAATACAAAAGAATATAATAAGAATAAATTAAAAAAGGAGGGGCACTCCCTCCTCCGTCCTCTCCCTCTGCGTGATCGTGCATGGAGAGGGAGTCCTCCCCCTCTACCGCCTCCCCATCTGTGTGCACTCCTGCATCGCCCCTCAGAGACTCTTCTTATGGCGCTTTGCTTCTCTCCTCTGCTCAGGACGCGAGGTTCCTCTCGTCGGACGTCACCACTAAATCAGCGTTCATCGTCACACCCACGAGCCCCTCGCACATCTAGGCCGCTGTCTCCTACGGCTGCGGCCATGGCCTGCGAGTTCACATCTAGAGCGGGAGCCACGATTTCGAGGGCATGTCCTATGTCTCCGCCGGCGACTCCTTCATCCTCTTGGACCTCATCGAGCTGCGCATCGTCATGGTCAACATGACTGGTAAGACTGTGTGGGTCGAGTAAGGTGCGATGATCGGCGAGCTGTACTATAGCATCGACACCACGACCAGGAGATGGCTTCCTCGTGGGCTTTTGTCCTACTGCCGATGTCGACGGCCATTTCAACGGGGGCGGGATGAGGTCTCTGATGAGGAAGTACATGACTAGGTTCACTGGCGCAAGCCCTCGTAGTGTTGGGAAAGGAACGACCCGTCGGACCACTTGTCGCCGCTCGCCGACGTAGGGAAAGGGTTCACCCCCAACCCCTCTCTACGACCTTGCCGGCGTAGGCAAGGTCGCCCATTTCCTTGTGCTTGCGCTGACGAGCATAGGGAGAAGGGGGTGGGGGTGGGGTGGGGAAGGGTTGTTCCCCCTTCTCCTCGCGCTTGCGCCGGCAAGGATGGGGTCGCCCCCTCCGACGAGTTGGGTGTGGGTAGTGCCAATTTTTTAAATATTTTTAATTTGTTTAGTAATGTCACGTTGAACTCCTCTGCTTGCGTGGAGGAGAGAAATCATCGCGTGGTGCCATCGAAAAATTATCTATCAAAGATAAAAAAAGGGCATTTGGTGAAATTAAAAGATGAAAGACAAAGTGAAGTTGGAGAATAACGTTGGGAAAATAACTAAAGTTGAAAGATATTTGACGTAATTTACCTATCAATTATGTTTTATATCTGTGGCTAAGGAAAAAAAATGTTGGATGTATTTGATAGTTCTTACTCTCTTATATCTATGCATTTACCCTAAACCCTTAGGGTGCGTTTGATACGTTCTTTATTTGGATGCTTTCTTAAGAATCTCTGAAGGCATGTTAGATGTCAACGTTTGGAAGTGCGTTATATTGAAATGCATTTGATAATATTACATTTCGAAGGCAACACATTTCGGAGGCAATTAAATTCCTGCCAAATGAGTCAATCTCATTCCTTTGAAAATGGGAGTAATCTCATATTCTAAGTTTCTATCTCACATTCCAATGACACTTTTCCTACTATAGATTCCCAACTTAAATCAAAACCAAACATAGTTATGTTTTATATTCTAAAATGTGATTTTAAGTTATCATATTTCTTGAAATGCTAGGATTTCAAGGAAGAGATCAATCAGTGAACCAAACACAGAGGAATGCATATTTACGCTCCAAAGTTTTGTTGCTAAATATATGAATTTAATTTACTCCATATATATGTTGAATTTTAATTTGTATTATTTCATACGTTTTCCCCTTCCGCTTGAAACAAATCCACAATTATGTTTGAAGAGTGCATGCAAGCGTGACGTCAAATTAACGCGTTATTAATTAACTTTTCAATATTATTTATTATTTATATAGAATCAAATTCGCCCTCCATTCTTATTCAAGGGGGAAAAAGAGAACATAGGCCACGCACAGGGACTTAACACTAGTAGTTTCATTTGGATCTAAATTGCAATGTGTTTATATATATATATACACTATAGGAATTATTTGGACTATAAATTTTGTTTGAGTATAAAGGGAGGTAATTGGTTTAGAATAAATATCTTTTTAAAAGAAAATATCAAATCAACTCACTCGTGACTTAGACTCTGATTTAGATTGATTTAAGACTAGTTATATAACACACCATCTGTAGTGTTCCATGCATACACCATCCCTTCGCTCTTGCTTTAAAGATAAAGTATCCAATAACACGAATCAATGAGCTTAATTAAATATAACTAAGCCGCCTCCAGTTTTCTTAAAACCTCTAGATAAGTTCGCACATGAAACGTAGAGTAAAATTTACTCTATCACACTGGACTTTTTAGTGTTATATATATATATATATATATATATATATATATATATATATATATTCAAATGTAAATATCTCCTCACGCCATAAAAAAACTTTAATTATACGAATTAAAGTTTGCTAAAATAAAAAAAAAACTTAGATGCGTCTCCTACGTTTTTTTCGAATCAATTAATAATTAACTTAGATGCGTACGCATGTCTCCTACTACTTTTGATATGATATACTAAAAATAAACTTAGACAAAGGAAGCACATTTTATTGATAGGCAACATATATAATTATATTGGTACAAAACTTTTTGAGTTAAGCATTAGGCATGAATCTCGTGATGCAAGAAGACCTAGCACATCCATACAATTGACCATGCAATATATCTAATTTGCAGCAGTGTTCAAAATCTAATTAAGGCTGCAATATAGGAAAAGAAAAAAAAAAGAAGAAAACAAAAAACGTATAAACTGGAAAGAAAATTAATTAAGGCTGCAATATATCTGATTTGCAGCAGTGTTAAAAAAATCTACTATTCCGCTACTTTGATCATCACCGATCTCAAACGGAGGTGAATTTGGCGTGTATGCAAGAGAAGTCAACGTTCAGAACCCCGGTCGTAGTCGACGCCTCCGGTATTCTTTGTTGTCCGACGACTGTTCGACTACGTCGGTGGCGAACCTCACCTTCTTCTTGGCCGTCTTCTTTCCATTAATATCGCCTATAAAGATCCATCAATCATCCATGTATAAAAAAAGTTGTTCCATTCCAAGTTTCCAAATACGAAGCTTGAAAAGTGCGATCGATCATGCATGCATGTAGTCTACTTGGGCTTAAAAAAAGGAAATTTTCATTAGTTGATCGCATGTTCTTAGGAAATTCATGCATGCATTAAGAATCTAAAATAATATAACTTAAGCACAGAAAATATATAAGTTGAGTTCTAACAAGTGGAACTTAAAAGAGTTTCGATGTGAAATATAAGGGCCAAATTTGAATTATATATATATATATATATATATATATATATATATATATATTATATCAACAATCCACTTGATAAAATTGCATTATTGCATGTAACCAAATGTATATATTTAAATGCACGTTATTATTTATTATGATAAGTGGATATCAGAGAACGAATGTAGAATTCATCCTTCATGTGGACCTTTTAAGCTTATGCAAACCTGATCGTATGATGATGTTGAGATATATAGATGAATCGACGCAGAGAGAGAGAGAGAGAGAGAGAGAGAGAGAGAGAGAGAGAGAGAGAGAGAGAGAGAGAGAAAACAAACACTGATGAAGGAAACCAAAAACGACAAAAGAAACAGGAAACTTATTATACCTACATGTAAACATAAACAAATTAAAAAAATGATTACATTTATATACCATTAATCTCCAACTGGATCTTCTTAAAGAAATCGGAAGAGAGGCGCTTCTGAACATGAACAGCTACAAGCGCAACGCTGCTGGAGACGGCGAAGACCGCCATCAACCCTGCATAGCCTGCGTTTTCCATCTCTCTCTCTCTCTCTCTGTTGTATATATAGAGAACTATATTGCGGGCATTGAACTTTGCATTTATAGGAGGGGAAGAAGAGAGGAGAAAGAAAAGGAGGAGGGAGAGAGAGAGAGAGAGAGAGAGAGAGAGAGAGAGAGAGAATGACATGGGTTGACTCGGGATTAATTAGAAAAAGAAGATGGAATTCGTAAATGCTACTTTGAGGCATTGTCTAATAAAAAAAAGATTACCGCATTTAACAAATTGGGTCCATAGCTCAGTGGTAGAGCAATTGACTGCAGATCAATAGGTCACCGGTTCGAACCCGGTTGGGCCCTTATTAAATTTATTTCCTTTTTATTTTCTCCTTTTTCTTTTTCTTTTTTTTTGTCAGTAGTAACTCTCAAAACTACCATTTAAATAAAATCAAGCAGTCTTGTCTCCTGCATTTGCCATACATTAACTCGTGTCTTCAAACCCACGAAGGTCCAACGATGTTGCAGAAGCCAGAACTCTCTCTCTCTCTCTCTCAAACTTTGAGCAGATTACATTTGTAGTTTTACTTACAATTAAATCCAAATCAAATTAACAATTCTTTTAAAACAAGCGTGATTTCATTTTGAGAGAAACTTTTTTCTTTTGTGTGCGCGCGCGTGTGAATTTAATGGATGTGTCAACTTTTAAGGCAACTAAATATATTTATTTTTAATTTTAAAAATAAAATCATATAATGTTTATGTTGACGCATATAAGTCAAAAAGTGAAGACAAGAAAATCATTTAATCCAATTGCAGCAAAAATTTATCTAATAATGGTAACAACATTAACACAGAAATTTTACAAAAGTTTCGTTACACTCATGAGGTACTTTGTAAGGACACTCGCAAAGGAACACGACTTGCGATGGTTTATAATTCTCAGTACACAAGGGAAAAATAAAACTGTGTCCACGAATATTTAGCAACACAAAAAGTTGAAGGCAATGGCAGGGCCAGTAATTGTTAGGAAGAACTATTTGCTTCACAATATAGCAACATCCGCATGTGCTATGAGAAAAATATATTTGTCAGCATATGTGGTGGCTCTCAATGATAAATTTTCTGATTATCCACCAATGAAACCAAGCTGATGAAGGATGAAAGCCAGAATCAGCATAACAATTGCAAGGATCATGCCAGACCTCCCCAGGAGCCAGTTCTTGGTCTTTTTAGCAGTTTCAACTGCTCTCTGTGCCCTTTCCGCCCAACGCATCTGAGTTTACAAAAGTCTATGAGAGCAAGTGAAGGGATGAGGAAAGCAAGGTGCAACGAAACACATGACAGAAAATATAAGAAACTTTGTTGCATAGAGAGAATTACTTTGAATTACACAGAGGTGCATTATTTCCTTCTTTTCCCAGTTACAAAGGAAATAAAGTAAGGGCCGTTAAATCGAAAAAAGATAAAGGACATAAGAATCGAACCAAAGACCTCTTAATCTACGAGTTGGAGGTGTGCCATAGCATCATATTCGTTAAGCATGGCAATGCATTCTATATTTCACAGAAGATGCATCCATATTCTCAAACATGAGAATCCATATGTAGGTAAAAATACTTGATGCTGAGATTGAACGAGGACATAACCACATATTACACCTTCATGAGTTGATGGATGCATACTTAATGCTCAGACTAAATGAGGATGCATACTTTGAGTTGATGGATGCATAAATATACAGATTTGGCATGCTAGGGTGAAAAGACGGAAACATAATGTTTAGTTGCATAGGGCATATGTATGTGTACTGTTAATTGAGATAAAGCATTAAGAACATAACAATAAGCAATCGTGGAGGCATACCATTCTATCCAAGTCCTCTGGTGACAACTGCGACATGACCTGCTGAGTTTTTTCTGCATCCTCCTTGGAAAGCTTCATTCCAAATTGCTCACTCATGCTTGCCATCATATCGGGGCTCATATTCCTCATCATTGATGTAAACATCTGCCAATTGAAAATGTTTACATGTATTGCAAAATATTTAAGAATTGCAGAAATATTATCTAACAAATCAAACTCAATAATGGAATCTCAATATTATAGAAGTTTTATACCTGTCGCATTGCTGGATCTCTCATTGAATTTCGCATTCTCTCCTGCAAATCAACTGCTGAGGCAGGTGTGCCTGATGAAGACTGACCTATACTGGAACTGAGAAATGATTCAGTAAAATTAGTTTCTCCTGAACTAGGGCGTTGCATAGATGGATTCCCAGCAGCAACAGATGATTGAGATTCATTTTCCGAGTTTTGAGCCCTACTAATTTTTGAGCTTTTATGAGAGACTCCATTTCCATTCAGTGAAGAAGCTACGTTGATCATCCTCTCCATATCTTCAGGAGACATCTTACTAAAAGTATCTGATGCCATTTTAATCATTTCAGGAGTCATCTCTGGGAGCTTAGATCCAAACATTGAATCACCTAGGCCTTTTCCATTCAAGGATGAGGCCATTTGCAACATTTCCTGAAGCTCATCCGGCTTCATGCTGCTAAGCCTATCAGATGCCATTTTGACCATTTCAGGCGTCATCTCTGGAAACTTGGATCCCAACTTTGAGCCATAAGGATCATCTCCATTGACGGATGAAGCCATCTGGTACATTTTCTGAAGCTCTTCAGGCTTCATCTTGCCAATCATATCTGTTGCTGTTTTAAGCATGCCAGGTGAAACTCCTGGCAAGCCCAAGTTTTCTGAAGTGCTAGGATTTGAGTTTGCAGCACTATTTTTGAATGGCCTGGAACATAAAAATTTCAAAACAGATAATCAAACTGAAAGAAATTAACTAAGCCATTCTACATTGCTTGAGGAAAACATACAGACCAATTTTATTGAAAGACTAAAGGATGACTAGAAAAAGTTTTGCCATCCATGGGTAAATATTTAAATCAAACTGAATAAACAAATGAGACTAAGGGATCACAAAAAAACTCCCTACTGAGCCTACTCTCTAGCCAAAAAGTGTATATGATGTACAATGCTCTAAATACAGCATCTCTCTTTCTTGAAAATTGCTATTGCACTATAGGCTGCAGCCATACTCTCCAAGAAACAGCCAAGGGTATGGGTGAAGTTACAATGTGAAAGGTCTCGCCTCCCAAGCACACAGTAGGTGTCCAAAAAGAGTCTGAAAAGTATGGATCTAAGTTCTCAATGCAAAGTCATCTTCAAACTTCCCACATGATAGGCACACTAAAAAAAGAGATGAGGAATATCCTTGTCTCCCAAGCTGCAGAAGGCACATGAGGAATTTGAATTCAGGCCTATATCATCCGATACAGACCAAAATGTTTACACATCAATCTTTGCATAACTTTATATTAAATTCATAACATCAAACCCATCATAAGATACTGTGACTGTATAGGGATGGATGGAGTCCTATATCTAAATATACAATATTAATGAATTTTAACAAATACCTATTGGTTTCAGAGCCATCTCTTGACGCTTCTTCATTAGGATTAGAGTGATTCACATTTTGAGGTATCTCACCAATTTCAACTGGTAGAACAGAATTTGAATTCTTAGAGGTTTCTGACGGAACCTCATCATTCTGTTCTATTATTTCTTCAATCACCACACCTGTAGATGAAAAGAACCCACATAAATCAAGAAGACTTTGATGATACATCTGAACTATAAGGTATAAATAAAGCACAATGAATCAAATGAAGGTGTAATCTCATCTCACTCTAAGTTTACATAGTTCAGCATTTGTTGTATTTGATCTGCTGATCTTGCAAGAACTCATCTTATGAGGTAAATCGTAATTCTAATTTTGGTCATGGCCATTATTAAATTCAATATTCCGATGACCATGTTTTTTCTTTCCCTGTACACCATTTTAGATCATTAGATTAATCTAACAAATTTACCTCTTGAAGATATAAAATAGCAGATTTGATTGTGATTCAGCATTTGTTGTATTTGATCTGCTGATCTTGCAAGAACTCATCTTATGAGGTAAATCATAATTCTAATTTTGGTCATGGCCATTATTAAATTCATTATTCCGATGACCATGTTTTTTCTTTCCCTGTACACCATTTTAGATCATCAGATTAATCTAACAAATTTACCTCTTGAAGATATAAAATAGCAGATTTGATTGTGATGCATAACCATGGAATCAAATTTGATGATATAAAATGATAGATGGCACTGGTGTAGGGATGAACTACATCCACATTTTCCTCAAGAATAATACATCTAGAATAAATGCTGCAATAATCCATAAGCTTAAATTATGCATCTATTTATAGAAACATACCGTGCGATGTATTATATATATTTCCACCTTCATCTGTTAGCCTTTTCTCGGCATCTCTGCACCAGTTAGAGATGTCCATAATTAATATTGACTTCATAATACTAACGATCCAATTATGCAAAAACATCGACTTCATTTGGAAGTTCATATACCTCAGGACAGCTGCAATAGTTTCATCATCAGGGGAAATTTCATGTGCATTGCTCAAATCAGAGACAGCAGCCTGTAAGGATGCTCACCTTGTTATAGAGCATATCAAAGAAAATACATACGCTTATGGCAGTTTGACAAACAGCATCCGGCACACAACGAGAATCTAAAGGGAAAAATAGTAATTGACTCACTTCAAGATTCCCTAGCTCTTTATATGCTTGACCCCTGCGATAAAAAGCCTTTACATTCCTAGAATCGTGTGCTAATATCTGAAGTTGAAGAAATATCAATAAGAAATTAGAAGTATAAATGAAGTACCAAACATGACTTTGCCATATTTTATATGGCAATATTAATCATCAGTTCCAAGCTCAAAAAATTAGCAAGTAAAAGCATTGACCATCAAACTGTGCATAACAGAATCACAGTTAAAATTGTTAACATTAACAGACATTCAACACTGGACAATACAAAGCACATGTGTAAAATATTCAGTCTACTAACAGGCCTGACATTTGGATAGAGGGTGGCACAAGAGATGAAAAGATGATGATTCTTGAAGAAACAAAAGAAAATTTTGAAACTCATTGGAATCTGAAGAAAATAGTAGAGAAGTTTTTCAACATACCTCTGAACCCTCCTGAATACAATCCTCGAACTGCTTGGTCTTCAGGTAACATGACATTAGGTTAAGAGAACAGTGTAACTGGAGGGTTCCAGCCATGGCGGAGGGAATGTTTTTTAAGTTGCTCTTGGCCTGTTCATTCATTGGCCTTGAAGTGTTAACAACTAGAAGTCTGAGAACTAGAACATTACAAAAAAGTGGACATAACAAACAGTGGATTAAAAGCACAAACATACAAGTGAATACTTCTTTGCTGCCTCACCATATTGCCCACATCTGTGAAGCTCATTCCCCTGATATAAATGAAAGAAAGCATAAAATGAGTGTTCAAGAAAAAAAGAATGCAACAACTGGGATGTGACAATTATCACATAATCAGAGGGCATGACAGCATAAAACAGCTAGTGCCACCTTCATGGTCTGTTTTAGGGACCTTAATAACCTTACAGAAGAACAGATTATAACAAAACTGATCTATAAAGATGACAACAAAGTAGACAAGCAAGTTAAACACGGATACAAGTCAAATTGCCAGAAGAAGAAATATGAGTATGGGATTTTAGAGGAATAAATTTTTTTTAATTGGTTCTACATTTATTGTTTTATAGCCGGTTCCAAGCCCGGATAAAGGAGGAGGGTTGTGTTAGGCCCCGACAGCTAGCGTAAAACTCTGTCGAATCTCATGAACATAGCGTCGTATGATCCATGTAGCCGACCCCACATAGTGGGATAAGGCTTTGTTGTTGTTGTTGTTGGTTCTACATTTATTGGCATGAATATCATTGCTTGTTCCTTCATAGTAATGGCAAGAGTCAAAGAGCAAGTGAACTTGTGATGCTTGACCATTTTGAAACGTAGTTAAATTATGTTCTAAATCAAGGACTTCCATGTGGGCTCACATAAGCTGGCAAATAGCTTCCTTTTTCATATTCCTTCTCTTTTATTCCCAACGTTCAGCTGGAACAGATGGTTGTCATATTGGGATGCATCATGAGAAACCACCAATATGACATTAAAAGCAACACTGATGCCACTCATTTTTGTAGGGCTGTAATATTTTTTTAACAACCACAACAAATGTAATTGATGCCACTCATTAGATAAATGTAATTGTGATGCAGTCAAATTTCATTTTGACCGAGTAATAGTATGTAATACTTTCTTACTTTGCTTTCACCTAATTCTCATAGATTACTTGAAAATAATGATGCATGCTACACATGTTGTGATGCCATTACTCTTAACCCATTTGTCATTTCATGAAAACAACAGGTACAACAACAACAAAGCCTTATCCCACTAGGTGGGGTCGGCTACATGGATCATACGACGCAATTCCGCTCTATTAGTAACCAAACCTTTCGGTATATTATTCACCAATAGATCTTGCTCTATTAGTTCGCCAAGTGTCCGCCTTGGCCTCCCTCTCCCTCTTTTAATCGGACTCCAGATTATTTAATCTACTCTTCTTACTGACGCATCTAATGGTCTTCTCTGAACATGACCAAACCATCTCAAACGATTCTCTACCATTTTCTCACTAATAGGAGCCACTCCGACTCGTTCACGTATATGGTCATTCCTAATCTTATCTAATCTTGTATGACCACACATCCATCTCAACATCCTCATTTCGGCTACCCCCACTTTACGTTCATGTTGTCCCTTCATAGCCCAACATTCACTACCATATAACACTGCTGGCCTTATAGCAGTACGATAGAATTTTCCTTTAACTTTATTGGGTATTTTTCTATCACAAAGAACTCCAGTGGCTTTCCTCCACTTACACCAACCAGCTTGAATTCTATGATTAACATCGTCATCAATCTCACCATCTTGTCTTATAATTGATCCTAAATATTTAAACTTTGTCACTTGAGGAATTATATCCTCCCCTAGCCTAACTTTCAAATCGTCTCTAAGTTGTTTATTTGTGAAATTGCTATGCATATATTCTGTTTTATTCCTACTTAAACGAAAACCCTTTGACTCCAACGTATTTCTCCATATTTCCAATTTTGTATTAATCTCTTCTCTTGAATCCGCTAAAAGTACTATATCATCCGCAAATAGCATGCACTTAGGTACCTCCTCTGTGATACTCTCGGTTATAGCATCGATAACTAAGTTAAATAGATACGGGCTTAAAGTTGATCCTTGATGTAGGCCAATTCCTATAGGAAATTCATTTGTCTCACCTCCGGGTGTCCTAACCCTAGTCAATGCCCCATCGTACATATCTTGTATTACCTTAATGTAGGCAACACTCACCCTCTTCTTTTGCAAGGCTTTCCAAAGTACATCCCTTGGTACCCGATCATACGCCTTCTCTAAGTCAATGAAAGCCATATGTAAGTCTCTTCTCCTACTTCGATACTTCTCCATCATCCCCCTTAGTAAATAAATCGCCTCTGTAATGGATCTTCCTGGCATGAACCCAAATTGTCTCTCAGAAATACTAGTCTCCATTCTCAATCTATGCTCAATCACTTTTTCCCATAATTTCATTGTGTGACTCATAAGTTTAATCCCTCTATAATTTGCACAATTCTGAATATCCCCTTTATTTTTGTAAATAGGAACTAATGTACTTAATCTCCAATCATCAGGCATCTTTTTCGACCGTAAAATCTCATTAAATAGTTTACATAACCACAACACACTTTTTTCTCCTAAACATTTCCAAACTTCAATCGGTATACCATCCGGTCCAACGGCTTTACCATTCTCCATTTTCTTAAGAGCTTCGCTAACCTCCGAGACTCTAATTCTACGATAAAATGACCTATTAAGCTCACATTCACTAACTGTCAAGTCCTCCAAATCACAACGCGAACCTTCACATCCATCATTAAATAGCTTATAGAAATACTCTTCCCATCTGTTCTTAATATCTCCTTCAGTAACTAAAACCTTACCAACTTCATTTTTTATGCATCTTACTTGATCCAAATCTCTCGACTCCTTCTCTTTATTCCTTGCAATCTTGTAAATCCTTTGTTCACCAGCCTTTGTCCCTAACTCCTTATAAAACCCCTCATATGCTTTAGCACGAGCATCACTAACTGCCTTCTTAGCCTCCCTTTTCGCCAAACGATACTTTTCCCAATTGTCAGAACTATTGTCCAAGTGTATCGCCTTGAAACAATTCTTCTTATTACGCACCTTTTCTTGGACCTCCTCATTCCACCACCAAGTCTCCTTATCTCGTGGTCCAAAACCTTTTGATTCTCCTAAAATGGCTTTAGCAACCATTTCAACCTTTTTTGCCACATTCTTCCACATGATACTAGCATCTCCTTCTAACTCCCACACACTTTCCTCTAATAACTTACTTCTAAAAGTCTCTCGCTTCTCCTCCTTTAACTGCCACCACTTGATCTTTCGATCAAAAACTGTTCGGAATTTTGGTTTTATACATTTCATTTGCATATCAAGAACTAACAATCTATGTTGTGTAGTCACCCCATGCCCAGGAATTACTTTGCAATTAGTACAGCGTCTTTTATCAGTATTTCTTGTCAAGAAAAAATCGATTTGAGACCTATGAGTTCCACTTTTGTATGTGATTAAATGTTCATCTCTCTTCCTAAAACAAGTGTTGATAATCTTAAGGTCGTATGCTAAAGAAAAATCAATAATAGTTTGTCCTTCCTCATTCAACTCCCCAAAACCAAAACCACCATGAACCCTTGCATGTGGTCCTGCCTCTTTACCAACATGTCCATTAAGGTCTCCCCCAATATAAACTTTCTCGGTTGTTGGTATACTTTCAATCAAACCCTCCATATCTGCCCAAAACTTCTCCTTGAGATGTGATTCTGCTCCTACTTGGGGTGCATATGCACTAATAATGTTCATAGTCTCCTTTCCAACAATTACTTTCACGGATATGATTCGATCCTCAATCCTTTTAACTTCCACAACATTCTTCCTCCATTCTGCATCCGCGATAATACCAACACCATTCCTTCCATTTACCTTACCTGTGTACCAAAGTTTGGAACCATTTAACCTAATCTCTTTACTTCCCTCTCCTACCCATCTAGTTTCTTGCAAGCATAAGATACTAATCTTACGCTGGTCCATGAAAACAACAGGTAGAATATAAATAAATATTCTTAGCATCTGAGTTTATCCAAGCAATCCATCATGATCCCCGTGTGCACAGTTGCCTGTTCTTTAACATATGACCCAAAAGTGTGCTTTTGGAATGGTATTTCTCTTAACATGTTTATCATTGCATGAAAACAACATAACAAAGTGGAGAAACCAAGTAGAATATAAATTAAAATATTATTAAGTCTTAACATTTGAGTTTGTCCAAGCAATTAATTATCATTCTCTTGTGTGCATACTCTCTCTAATTGCAGTTCTCCTTTTTAATATATCACCCAAAAATGTGTCTCTGGAAGGAAATTTTACAAGATGAAACAAAGGCAGAACAGCAAACCTGTTGCTTGAGCATCTTTGCTGCATTCATTTCATAAGATATTTGAGCATCAGCATGGGCCTTCATGGATGCAAGTTCTTCAGGTGTGGCTTTGGATATCTTTTCACTAACTCCAACCATGTCTTCAGGCCTGGTATGTTTGAGCTGTTCTGCAGCTCGTCTCACATCTTCAGCCCTCAGGCTCTTCATACTTTCAGTTGCCATTTTTACAAGCTCTGGATTGGCCATCATCTGCAGAATATTGGGAAATAGAAATATTACACGAAAAATTAAGTGCTAGGAACAGTTAAGAGAAACAGAACGCCCAAGTCAGAATTGGTGGAAGAGAACAAAACTCATCCCCATATTGTCCCCTTTCCCTAAGACGGATTCTCCAGACTGGTGGGCAATAGTGTCACTGGAGCTTATGAGTACAAGGAGAAAGGTGTCACAGGGATAATATTGTACATATGATGATGTACATGATAATTGTTTTTTTATGATCTGATCTGTTTCTTTCGGTGAGTAATCTGATATTACTTTGTACAACCTTGGTTTCCCTGTTTCTCAGGAATAAATATGGATGCCTATCACAATGACAATCATCCTCTTTCTTAAAAAAAGATTGCAAAAATCAACAATCTGTCTGGATGGGTACCAGTTCCTCTTTATGATTTAAGTTTTGACACAGTAGAGGTAGACCGACTAAGTTGACAATATGCAAAATTGATAATTCCCACTTACACTCTAGATTCCAACGTCCTGAACATGAGAAGTTGTCAAATTAAAGTTCATATTGCTTGGTCATTTCAGCAGTTCAAAATTGCTTGATTCTCTCAATTGGACTTCTGACTTTTCAACTATGTCTTTTTGAAGAGATTCAATGTTAAAAACAAATCATGAAACCATGTGGAGTATGCATCATTATACCCCATGTCTTCCTCATTTCTGGTCCGACAAATGCCTAAGAGGAAATGTGTGATGTTGATACATCATACTTGTTCTTTAATTTAAATTATTCAGTATGAATGTGATTTGTCAGTTTACACAGCTAGAACTTAGAAGTACTATGCAATTTTATGGAGACCAAACTTGTGGACATAGAAAAAACTTACTCCACTGCCCATAGAAGATTGAGGTAGAATGCAATAAGTGTATCTTCTCACAAAATAATGCAAGCAAACCATAACGAACGAGGTACTGGACAGTGGTAATTAAGAAATCGACAACAGCATTCTCTCATGCGAATAAATCACTTAAGCATCAATCAAATGGCCATGCCTATATTAAAAGACTCTTCAAATATAAAGAGCACTGCCCAAGATAGAACCTACTGTATAAGGATTGTGGAATCAAGATCCACATCAGATCATTACTACTAGTCCTAAACTAGAGAAAGGAACAAGATGGAAGAAGAAAAGTAGCTTTAACACAATTAAACGCGTTTTCCGACTAATAACAGTTAGTTTGTCTCTCAAACCAATCACTAAGAAAAAAAAGGTTGCAATTTGAGTTTTCTGCACGATATTACATAAAAAATCCAACTTGTGGCACCTGGAATTAAAAATTATGCCAGGACACGGCACGGCAAGAGATTAAAGAACAATTTCAACCTAATTCGGTCAAGATTATGCTTGAATTCCTAATTGAGGTCCGAGAAGATGACACCTCCACTGAAACTGAGCACCGAAGGCTATCACAAGTTCCTTCGTTGATCTCCGCATCGAATTCAAAAAAGGTAGAAAGGGGGGATCCATATAAACCTGTTGCTGAATCCTGGCCATCTCTTCCGGGGGCATCCTGCTCATCTGCTCCTGAGCGAGCCGCAAAAGCTCTGGATCTAACATGGCGTTGTACATTGCCGCCTTCGCTCGCTAGATCGCCTCGCCGCCCGATTGGGAAAGGATCTTTCTTCGCCGATCGGAAATCGAACAAAAAAAGTCGAATCTTTGCCACGCTACTCAGCATCAGATGGCCATCAAGACCCATTATATACATAGAGAGATGAGCGAACCGGAATAGGAATTTAACTCGGAATTTTTTATATTATTATATTCTAAACATAATTACAATTTCGCAATAAAAAAAATTTGTTTCGAGATCAATTTGAATTCGAAGTTTATTTATTTGTGATCCGTTTAATTACTATGTAGTTAGATTATAAACCATTCTTGGAAAACTACTACTGAGTACTGATTATATATTTTTAGTTATTTTCTCATTTAACAAGAATTGCTATTTTTTTCTCTCTTAAATTACATTTTATTCAAATTAAATAATTTGAAATAAAGAAGTGGCCTTGTTGAGACAATTTATCTTTAGCGCTCCAACGTGTAATAATTTGTTTGATAGAAATTTATTAGATTATCAGACAATTCCAACGAGTCTCCTTATAATTTTAAAGTGAACCAAAGATAATAAAAATTTTAGCTTTTTCCCTATCTAAAACATAGAAAAATAATGTATACATAACAATAACATCATATTAAATTTTCGTTATTTTCTAATTTATTAAATAACTAAAATGTCCTCAATGGAAAAATATATATTTATTTTAAGTTATAAATAGACAGTTTAATCATTTCATAAATTGAAAAAAATAAAAAAATAACGGAAAAATTAACCAGCTGAATTGAAAAGGAAATCACAACATATTTAGGAGAGTTCTATGTTAAGTTCATATATAGTTCAGAAAATGTTTAAGAAATTAACCTTTAAATATATGATACATTATTATGAGATTATTAGATACCCTACTCCATGGTAGACTTGAATGCTTGAAAAAAAATGTCAAGCATAAAAAAATTATATACGATTATCATCCATGCAGAATGATAACAATCAAATTTTAAATTAGAAAAAGATTGAATTTGCACGCTAAAAATATTTTTTCGTCAACAATAAAGAATATTTACTTTTGTGCTCTCTATTTTTCTCCAAGTACTTTGTTGAATCCCAGGTGACAGAAGAATAGTAGGAATATTTTTCGTCAAGCGTAAACAACTGCTTTTTATTTGAATTGAACGGGTCAAGGCCTCATGGGTCAAACAAGCAAAGATCTTGGTCATAAAATATATTGAGAAGTCAAAGTTTTCGAGCTCATATGTCAGATATGTACATTGGGAAAAAACAGATTAATTTCTGCAATATTCTTTTTCAGAAAAAAGATAATTTGATTCCTGTAATAAAATCATTAAGTCTGTGTTTCATTTTCAAATTTCACGATGAAAAAAAGGTATATAAGACGATGAAAATTATATAAATAAATATATAGGGAAAAGATAAAAAAAATAACGCGTCAGGTAGGGGTCGAACCTACGACTTTCTGCTTAGGAAACAGACGCTCTATCCACTGAGCTACAGACGCTTATTTGCTGGTCTGGAATCTAGGTTTTATGTATAGACATTTTTCATCCAAAACAAAATAATATAAAACATATAATGTGAAAAATATAAAAGAAATGAAATTAATAGGTTAAATGGGTTTATATGAATCCAAATCTCATTTTATATCTATATATATGAGACGTGGAGTTTTGAGTTGTATTTGAATGTACATCTATATTCTTTTGTAAGGCTAAACAGGTTTTGATGAATTTTTTTAAGGGTGCCATTATTTTTATTGCAAAAATATTGTTGTTACCTTATCATGTGAATGCTGAAATGATTGAATATTTTTATTTTTATGAAATAAAATGAAGTGTCAATAGTATATTCTAAAGTGAAATAGTGATGTTCATTTTTTTTAATATTGAACAATAATATATTTTAAAGTGACAATAGTGATGCTCATTTTTTTAATACCGAATTGGTTTATTTTCTACCGATTGCCTTAGGATAAAAGTGTTCAGTATAGTGTGGGAAATAGTAAGTGCTTGCTATGGTGACGTAATGCTCGTGATTGTCGATCTTTGGTATAGGAATTTTGAGAAAAAAAAGTTAGTTATCGAGAATTAATTTATTAGATAGAAAAGTTTGGATTGATATTTGTGATGAAAATTTAAAAAATTAATTTAATGACAAATTTTAATGGGTGTTTGAATAAAAAGTAAGAACTAAGAATATAATTTATTATTTTATAAGTTATAAAATTATAGTAAATAAAAATATGTTATTAATATTATAATTTACGTAAATATCTTATATCATTAATATTATATTTATTTTGATTAAATCCTTTAAATGTTATTCTTATTATAATTTATGTAAATCTTAGGATCCAAATATAATATATTTTTTATAAAAAATTGAACATTTTAATTATTATAACTGATTATTTTATAATTTTTAATTAATAAAATTTAATCTTTTATTTTATAAGCTATCTAATAATGTTTTAATAAATAACTAAATAATATATACTTATATTAAAAAATAATTAAAAAAGAAAGAAATTAGGAAGCTGAAAAAAAAAAGTTCAAGTGTGACGACTCAGAAGACATGACGCTGAAAAAGAAAAAGAAAAAAAAAAGTTCTTGCCTACGGCTGGAATTTGTCCAAAAGTTTTAGACGTACATCACGTGATGAGAATCTGAAAAGTTTCCGTCATATATGGTGTTTGGCAAAAGTTTTAGAACTTGGGTCAAGTTCTAGAGCCAAACACAACCTTTATGTCGTTTGCTTTCTAAATAATGTGATAAATTACACAAGTCACCTCTCATTTTTAGGTGCAATAATTATTTGATCTTCCAATTTCAATTTATAATTGAAATGTCTTCAACTTTTTATTTTCCGTCCTCCGGACTAGTTAGGTGTGAGCACGGTCCGGGTCGACTCAATCAACCTGGACCGGACCGACCCGATTGTTCGAGAAAAATTCCCGACCCAGTATGTAATCGGACTGGGACCGGTTCTATAATGGTGAAAACTCGATCGGTTCCGGTCCATTATTAAAAAACCCGATCCAGTTAAAAAATGTATAATAATATATTAAATTTATCTAATTTAAAATAATATATCATAATTTTACCATCATTTTATCCAATTTTAAAATATTATAGGGTTATTTCCTCAAACCACCACTCCTAACCTATCGTGATTTTTCAAATCTAACCTCAAACTATGAACTTCATTTTTTTTTGTCTTTAAACTATCACGATTTTTTCAATTTGATCCGTCCTCCAATTCCGTCAACTTTTCAGTTATCTTTAATTTTTCGCATTTGTGAAAAGTCGAAAATGCCCCTGCGTGAATAAAAATCTATCTCCCTGTGCACGCTCCCCCTCCCCCACCTCTCCGACCGTTGGACGAAAGTGGATGGAGGCACCCCGTCCCCCCTCCTTCCCTGCGTTCGCCGGCGCACGGGGTCGCCCCCCTCTCTACGAATTCTAATTTAATTTTGATAATATAAAATTATTTAATTTTAATTGATTCTTGGTTTTATTATCAATTTTGCAGGTCCGGCCCGGTTTCAAAATTAATGGGTCCGGAACCGATTCTTATTTTTTTATTCCCGAGCAAAACCAGGTCAGGACTGGGTTCGAATGGACCCAAACCCGAACCCAATTTTGCTCTGCCCTATGACTAGACGTGGAAGGGAGGGGGAAGAGGCACCGACCCCGTGTGAGCTCGCCGACGAGTTCACATGGGGGGCGACGCTCTCATTTTTTTTCTTCACAATCACTGAGAAAAAAAGGGGGCGCCAATCCTTGTGTGCAGGGAGGCTGATAACCCCCCTCCCCCTTTCTTCCTCGCAGTCAGTGAGTGGTGCCTCTTTTTCTTCATCACTAGAGCTGCGAAGAAGAAAAACATTTATGATTTGGGGAAATACTTTTTTTCCAACTTGTATGATTCTTTAAACATTTATGATTTGAGGAAATACTTTTTTTTCCAACTTTTATGATTCTTTTCAAAGTGTCTTTGCCATTTTAGGACACTTTTATTATATTTCCGTTAGAAACTTCCTAAAAAACACAATTTTTTGTTAGAACATTGTATTTTGAAAAACGTAACTTATCTTTATCAAATTTAACATTGATTATACTTCTTAGAGAAAAGTTGTTGCTTTTTCATAAATAAATCAGGAATAGTATTGACTGTTCTTAATGATGTAGGAGTCCTTTTAATTTAAAACTAGGGAACGCCCTTGTTCTTCGCACAACATTAAATAATATAAAAATATAGTTCAAATATAAAAATATTAGTAAAAACTTATAAAGCTGGTAAATAATCTTTATAGTTAAAAGAAATAATAACTATTTTAGTAGTAAATGTAAAAATATTAGTTTTAATATCAATAAAAAATAATGTATAAGGAACATGTCATTTGGTAATATTAATGAATAGTAATTAATTAATTAATTAATAATAATAATAATAATAATAATAATAATAAGAAGAAGAAGAAGAAGAAGAAGAAGAAGAAGAAGAAGAAGAAGAAGAAAGTTAAATACTTTTCTTTTTTAAAATAATTTTCTTAAAGGTTATCAATTTTTTTTTAAAAAAAAGTAGCATTAAAATTTCAGGAGCACCATAAAAAAGTAATAATAAAATATATTAGCATATTTGGTAAACATAAAAACTTTACATGAGCAAATAGTTTATACCAACCATCATATTTTGAGAATTATATTTTTGGTACTAAGATCACGAGGCCATCTGATCAAGTAGGCTGTGTTCATTGAAAGCCTCTTGGCAAAATCGTGAATTGACTTTATAGTGGTCGAACATGAGAATTAACTTAGAACCAAGAATCACTTAATATATTTCCTAGTACATAGATAACAACGAGCAAAATGACCTCATCATTGTTATACATAGATAATGCTACCACCACCATGCATGAACTTGAACACTTCTAGCTAGCTCAACATGTTGCTCATTTCCCTAAATAAGTTTATACAAGTAACAGATAATAAAAATTGTGAAAAATTAAGTGCTTATCTACACATATAAATAGTAAAAAAGTTCAAATAACTTCGTTTGAAACTGTTAAATTTGCTAGAATGAGAATAAAAAATGCACCTAGCATGTATTTTGTCATATATATATCTTCACTATTTAGGAATAGACAAAGCAAATGTAACATTATTGTGAATCCTGCTAGATTAAAATGTATATCTCATTTTTATAATTTATTTTTTCCAAACCCGAACATCATATACTTTTGATTCTTCCGTGGGGATTTCTCCACATTGCTTTTTAAGTCTCTTGAGACGAGCTTCACCTGCAGAGGTATATCAAGTTTTAGTAACCACAACATCAAAAATAACTAATTATAGTCATTCTTAACAATAACTTGTAACAATTTTAAAGAAATGAAAAAAACTTTTTAAGAGGTGAATATTATAATCTCCTCCCTATTTCTTCCAAATATACCTGGGGTTGTTGTTGCATATTTGATTACCACATTATGTCTGTAACAATAAAGAAAAACCTAAGTGAATCAAATACTCTTGCATGGGCGACTAAGTAACAGATACAGATGAGGAGGTTTATCTAGTTCTTTACACAAGCAGCAGAAAAAAAATCCAATGAAATCGAGAAAAATTAGAGCATCTATTCAGAAATCCCATTGGTTAATATGTGCAAATCATTAACATTTTATTATCCCTTTTTTATCATTAACTTAAAGATGAGTTCAGAATAATGTAATCAAAACTAAGATACTTGAAAGTAGCTTAGCTTCTACTGTAACTTGTCATTTGTGTCATCTCGATTTGGGAGGCCTAGATCATAATATTTTATATCCAAGTTCAGAAATGGAAATATAAGCTGCAAAAGTCTAAAAAGCAATAAACTATGGTAAGAAAATATTATCTAGCTTGTAAACTGAAGGTAAAATGGTGAGAAAATAGTAGAATGGTGAATAATCACTTTGTCTTTAACTGATTTCCAAATAACTCAAATCATTTCATCCCTTGCAACAAATGAACACATAAATAATCAAATTTAAGATAACTTCCAGACGAAAATGCAAGAATATAAATAACACCTTTAGCACATGAATATAAAGATATGAATTGCTTTCTTACCCATGGCGATGGATGGCCAGACCCAAGAATCTAATGGAGGATAATGTTGTAC
Organism: Pontederia crassipes; assembly: GCA_030549335.1. Classification (NCBI taxonomy): domain Eukaryota; kingdom Viridiplantae; phylum Streptophyta; class Magnoliopsida; order Commelinales; family Pontederiaceae; genus Pontederia; species Pontederia crassipes. The sequence continues at coordinate 22,043,863 of CM060189.1, read as the reverse complement.
CTTGAAATGACGATGCTTGAGAATCCATCAGTCTTTATTTCGCAATTAATGGTTTTTTTGTACAATTAGATAATTAATAGCTACTTAGATGTTTCGGTTATTTGTTGTCTCTTTCCTATGGAAATAGTCTGAATGGTTGATTTTGTGACTGGAAAAAAAATGAAGAATACCTAACGGAAAATACTAATTGTAGATTAATTAAGTGGTGAAACAAAATATCAAGAACATACGGGGTAAGTTGGATATTTAATAATATGTCAGTTTCGTGCAAAAATGTATGAAATTTTGAGAAAAAAAGATAGACATGTATGCAGCCATTAGAATTATTCTAATTTCTCAGCTACCTAGCTCTATATAAGAATTTCTATATAAAAAAAATGTCATTGTGAGGAATGTGAATATGTAGTAGAGAGGAGAAATTTTTTGAATTGAAACAAGTGAAATTAAGGTCTAGTTTCACATGATTCCATCAAATGAACTCTAGTGGAATCAGGCTTGATCCTTTTTTTTCATTTTTTTTATTTGACAACAGTTTTTTTTTCAATTTTGTGTTTTCTTTTTCTTATTTTATCATTAAATAAAATATTTATTAAACATAAAATATTTGTTATAAAAAGGATTAATATAGTATTATTTATTAGTTATTATTTCATTAAATAATCTCAATATTTTATTAAGTATAATGTATTAAAAATGTTTTTATATTTAAATAATATATTTTTAATAAAAAATATTTTATACTTTTATTTTTTTAATAAAATTATATTTTATATTTATAATACCTATTTTTAATTCAAACACCCACTAAAATTAATACACCATATCTATTTTTTTCGATCACATCAAGTATTTCATTTTTCATCATTAAATTTCACTTTATTCAAATACACTCCGAATTAATATGTCAATTCAACTATTTAGAACTCGAAAAATTATGATTTTAATATCCAAACGGCCCCTTAGGTGCTAGATGGACATTTTAAGTTTCCTTTTTGAGGTGTCTAGATGAACATTAACCATCTTTGAAGCATCTTATCACTTTTTAAGCATTGACTATGTAACATTTGTGATTTGAGGAAAGACTTTTTTTTCAACTTTTGTGGTTCTTTTCAAAGACTCTTTGGCCTTTTTTGACACTTTTTTCATATTTCTGTTAGAAGCTTTCCGCAAAGAAACACACTTCTTTGTTAGAAATAAGTGATTGTATTTTGAAAAATGAAACTTATCTTTATCAAATTTAATATTGATTATATTTCTTAGAGCAAAATGTTGCTTTTTCATAAATAAATTAGGAATACTGTTGACTGTCCTTAATGATTTAGGAGTCCTTTTAGTTTAAAATTCAGGCCTTTTAGTTTGAGCCAAATTCTTGTAAATCTCCATATAATTTGATTATTTTCTCCTAAATTGAAATTCGTATTCTTTTGTAATTATTACAAAATGACAAAGAGATCGCATAAACACAGAATAACACACGAGTTTTACCATGTTCATCCTAAATTAGGCTACATCCTCGAGTGACGATGACCCTTTTTTGTTATTGAATATTGATGATTACAAGGATGCAAATAATTCAACCGTCATGAAATTTATATAGGGAACTTCAATACAAAATAAGAAATAAAAATTCTAAAATCATCTATATTTCGGAGGCGCCCCGAGCCACTGCAGGGCCCCTAGATCTCCTCTCAGATTCGATGTTTGGGCAATAAGATCCCATATGGGATGGGTGGCTTCGCTGCCCCCATTGCTAAAGTGCATGAGGCTCATCTAAAATTACAATTGGATTTAGATTAAAGGTATTATCAACATTAATCCACTCTGATGCATTTTAAAAAAGTTTGATTAATTTCAAAGCAATTTGTGTTTAATTCAATTGAAGCACTTTAGCTGCAAATCGTCCTTGATGGATTCTGAAGTTCTCGACAAATTTTGGATTCTTTGTTCGTCATATGCACTGCCTCGTAGCCATCTTCTTCCCACATATGCACATCTTCAGCAACCATTCTACATCACTTAAATAATGATGTAGCAAGTGTGATTTCTTTTAACCATTAATTTTCATCAAACTTATCCCTCTTGTGCTCATCTTTCATAATATCTACATTATTTTCTATGCCTAGTCTTGAAAAGGCAGAAAGATAAGTTGGCAAAATTACAATTACATTTTTACTAACTTAAAGTTGGATGAATTATAATTGTTAGAATTTCTTTTCACTTTCCCCCAAAGTATCATAATTTTATTTTTCTACAACTAGATTAAATATATCAAATCAGAAGGCCATCGGGCAGAAGTCTAGATGGAAACGATGATCAAAATAAAATGTGGCACAAAAAGCTGTCAGAATTATTGTCTCATTTGTAAATCTTTTGAAGGCCACAATTTTTTTTAGAAACTCATGTTCTTTTTATCTTTTGTGGTTGTTAGATATGAAAGGTGAGAATGCATGGAAATATTCGAATGAATAGAAATTATTCATGTAAGACAATGTTCTATTTCACATAGCGTTTGGGAACACATGAATAACATCCTACAAAATGACCATCGAATCATTTTCTATTTTCAAAAAGTTGAGTCATATAAGTCACATGAACAATGAAATTACATTTCTATCCTCGAGTTCATTATAGAATAAGTTGTATTCCACCATTTTAGATGAATATCATAACCCACAAAACATGTGCCTTACAAGATTAAACTAAAAAACAATAAAAACATGAGGGGCAGAATCAAACTCTCAACCTCTTTAAATTTTTTAAACAAGACAACCACTATACTAAACTAAAGCATGTATAAATTTAAGAGAAAATTTTATTTAAAGAATAACATATTTTAATATTTCACCATATATTAATATATAATATTAATAAAATTTTAAAAATTTGGGGGTGGGGTGGGGTGGGGGTGGGGGAGGGGGGGGGGGGGGGGGGGGGGGGGGCCTCCCTCATGTATTACCTGCCCTGCTTATTCGAACACTTATTCTACAATCAAACGGCGCCTAAGTGGTTTACAATTTTCAAAAGAAATGGGCCACGGAGAAGTGTGAATCAAGTGTTTCAATAAAAATAGTATATAATATATATAATTTATTTGATTAATACCATAGTAGTTTCAAAACCAGACAATTATAAATTGACAAAATAGTAATAAACAATAAAGTATTGATGCCTATTACAAATAATACTTTCATTATATAATGTAATAATTAGTAATGAAATATTCTTACCACGTATTGGCAAATATATTTTTTTACGTGCAAATCGTTATATGCAAATGTTAATATTTTTTTTTCCGATTACCTATTTGTGATTATATATAACATGTGAGGAGTAAGATATTCAATTTCGGAAATCTCAATATTTCAAGTATCCCAAAATGCTATCATTATTTTTAGTCATTGATTGCATTAAGAATATTTTAATTTGATCGAACTTTCCATGCTATCTAAGATAATAATTTTAAGAAGGTGCCTTATCATAATAAAGAATCAACAGAAAATAAGATATTTGTTCTTTTGATCAAGTAACATTTAGTCAAGTTTCTTTTTCTTCATTTGAGTTACCAAAAGAGACCAATCTAGTACAAGAAAAGATAAATTTTACTAGAAGAGTGATACATGCTTAATAACTTAAGTATAAACATTGAAGAAGCGGCTATCCCCGTACTACTTTGGTACAATTCTCCTTTTCTGAGTGAAGTGTTAAATCCCGTGCGATGCATGGATCATAAATATTGAAAAAATACGTAATATATAGTTGGAATATTATAATTTATAATAACTATCAAAACTAATTTATTAGCATTTAATTTTGATAAATATGTTAGTATATTTTGAAAAGTTTAAAACTAATCTAAATCTAAACATGACCCTAATTTCTACTTAAGTTATTTTCTTCTTAAATAACTAATTATTTTCAAAATCATAATTATTTTCTGATCTATAATTTTATTTATTTTTATAAGGAAATAATAATTTTCATTTGACTCAAATTGAATTGTTTTAATTTTGGAAATAAGACAATATCTTCAAAAAAATAATAATGTAATATTTTATTATACTTTTACATTACCTCTTAAATTATTTTTTTATTTTTAAAATAATATATTATCATTTAATAAGGAAATATTATTTTATTATACTTGTCCTTTATAAGGAAATAATTATCTCACTTGATCTCAAATTATTAAATTAAAATTATTTTTTGTGCCCAAATAACTAATTATCTTTTTAGAAAATATTACTTAATTTGTTATGCTTCTACGATACATTTGATAAAGTAAAAATATTTATTTTAACCGTAATAAAACTGAATCATTTATTTTTAAATTCTTTATATATTACATTATTTTAAAAAGGAAATCCTTTTTATTTTATTATATTTTTTCATTATTGTTTAGGTGAAATATCTAGTCTTAATTTAACTCAAATTGATTTCTTTATCTAAATTATTTTTAAATAAAAATTAATAAATTATATTTTAGATAGGAAATCTTATTTACTCGTACATTATATTATAGAAAGGAAAATTATCTATTTTAATCATGCCCAAATGAATAAACAGAAAAGATTAATCTTAATTTTGACTCGAATTGAATTATTTATTTTTAATTAAAATTGATAAATTATCTTTTCAAAAAGATTTTTACATTATCTTTAAGAAAAAAAATATTGTTTATTTAATTGATAAAAAAAGGAAAGATTAATCTCAAATTTAATAATATTATACTATTTATTTTAAATTACTTAATAATTCCGAAAATAATAAATTGTAGTTTTAAAAGTAATTACTATTTAGTTGCATATTATTTTTTAAAAAAGAAAATATTATTTTTTTTATTAATACTCAAATTGATTAAAAGGAAAGATTAATATTAATTTTACTCAATTTGAATTATTTATTTAGTTCCGAAAAAAATAAATTATCTTTTAAAAATGATTTGCATATTAATTTCAAGAAATAAAATGTTATTTATTTTTAATCATACTCAAATTGGTAAAAAAGATTAGTCTTAATTTGATTCAAACTAATTCTTTATTTTATATTAATTTTAATTTCTAAAATAACAAATTATATTAAAAAGGAGTTATTATTCACTTGCATATTATCTTTTAGAATTAAAATATTATTTATTTTAATTATAATCAAATTGATAAAGAGGAAAGTTTAATCTTCATTTGACTCAAAATATGTTATTTATTTTATATTATTTTTAGAATTCGAAAATAATATATTATCTTAAAAAATTATTAATCTTAATTTGACTCAATATAATTATTTATTTTAAATTAATGTTATTTCCAGAAATAATAAGTTATCTTTTTCAAAAGGACTTGCACATTATCCTTAAGAAAGAATATATTATTAAAGAGGCCCTGCTTGGCACAAATGCTAAGCAGCATGATTAGCAGTCATCTGGACCACACGATCTCGATCTAACATGTGCAATTCTTTTATTTTAATCCACTGTAGCCGTCCGATAGAAATTGTGTGGTGCACACACGAACTTGATCTAATAACCCTAAGGTTAGGGTCGCGAAGGGCGACTTCCACACTGTGAGCGGTGTCTCCCACACCAGCAGCGAATTCCACAGGGCGAGAGGGGTGACCAAGCGAGGGCGGTGACTCCCACATCGAAGACGACTTCCATAGGGTGAATAGCGATTGAGAGGGGCGACCAAGCATGGGCGGTGACTCCCACACCGGCGCCAACTTCCACAGCGCGAGTGGCACGACGATCAAGCGATTGAGAGGGGCAACAGACAAAGAAAAGATTATTCTTAAGATGACTCAAATTGAATTATTTATTTTAAATTGCTTTTATTTCTGATAATTTGTTATTTTCATGTCATTTTACGCATCAAGTTTTTGAGTTTGATGCATGCAAAATATAATATATTTTAGATTATTATTTTAGTTAATTTTTTTGTAATTTAATCTTGACATGCATCGTTTTAGGTCACTTTTAATGATAATTTCAAATTTATAGAATCTAACTATTGATTTTCTGAATATTTTAACTTTTTGAATAAATCGACTTAATTTTTATAATTATTTTGCAGGACAAGTCGGACAAGTCGAGATGACGGATCTATGCGAGAATTATTCTTTTACGGCCGATAAGTCTTCATTCAACAAATGCTATTTACATCAAATCGTTAATGAAAGATGACTGGGCGCAAAAGATATCATCAATTAAAGTCATGGCCGTCATTAGGCGATAAAGTGATATCATCTATCAAGTTTGTCGGCCGCGAAATCCAAAAGTTTTATCCTTAACAAATTACTCGCCAAGATCATTGGGCGCAAAAGCTTATCATTAACCAAGATCATTGGTGATTATCGGCCGTGAACTCCAAGTGATCTTGGGGGCAAAACACCATCACCAATCAAGACTATCGGTCGTAAAATCTAACCGTAATAGAGATGAACATGTATCATTGGGCGATAAAGAGCGATAGAGAACTTTTATCCTTAACCAATAATTAAGCTTTGCGGTCGAGAACTCCAATCATTGGGCGACAATATTAAAGTTTGGTGGCCGAGAATCATCAAGAAAAGTTTTTCATCAAGTGCAAAATGGATAATTTTATCTCTAGCCGAATTTAAAGTTAGTCGTACGATATTCACGACCGTGATCAACTTGAAGTCCGTCCACACCTATAAATAGAGGAGGAAATCATTGTCCCAACACGTGCTTTGAAGTATGGTTTTCTTCTATAGTGAGTCATGAGCGCTGCAGGCTACGACCAAGAGGAGAGGATGCGGCCTAAGATTGAAGAAGGGGTGCTGGCCAACGTTCCTATCCGAAGTCCGGTGGTTTGTCATTTGTGCACATACTTTGTTAGGTGTAATTCTTTTTTTATTATTTTCATTATCTCTCCCATATTTCTAGGATGAACTCCATTTTTTTAAGATTGTTTACTTTTAGGAGATTATTAATTGAAGGAAAACTATTTGGAGCCTATATTCTTTGTTTTAATTTTTTTTATCAATTATTAATTGTGCTTAGTGCTTTTGATTTAATTATTTGGATTTCTGAGTTGAGTAATTATTAGTTTGTGAACCATTTGATTTCAGAATTCATTAATTAAGTTAATTAATTTTATTTGAAACTAATAATTGGCATAAATTTGATAACTAGTGTGTGGAGAATCAAGTTTGTATGATCTATTAATCTATACCAGTTTGTGGAGTGATAATAGTCTAGAGAATCTAATTTACTACGTCTTAATGTTAATATAATTTGATGGGATGCCAGTTTGTGAAAACTTCAATTCTTATTAAATTAAGATAGTTTAATTTGCATACTTAGATTGAGGGGATGCCAGTTTGTGGAGACCGCAATTTAATCATGTCAAGTTAATAATTTATGGGGACTTTAATTCATCTTTAAAGATTAAATTTATCTTTTATGCTTCAAATATTTATCTTGATCTATTTTCATCTTAAAGCCTAACTTCAACACCATTATCTTATCTTATTATTATCTTATTTTCTCTATTTTATTTTATAATTACAAAACTCATTTTCAAAATCTATATTTTTCTTCTCTTATTAATTTATAAATTTAGGTATTAAATTAATAATATTCATCGTGGGTTCGACACTCTTTACTCATTTTACTATATTACTTGAGCGGCTAATGTACTTGCTAGCGGATTTATTTTGCTACATCATTTTACGCACCAAACACAACAACCAAAATTTTAACTGAATACTATAATAGTTTAAGGATCTAATGGGTGTTAAGTTGGGAGCACCGTGCTCCCAAATCTCCCCACCGCACGATCGAGGCATGATGGTGGGATGCACAATCGGGCAATTGCGAGGGCTGGCGAGGTCGGAGGTTGTCAAGCGAGGGTTCAGGGGAGGATGTCAGGAACAATTTCGCCGAGGAGGCCACACAGAGGACGCAGTCCGCCGATGAGGTCCTTCAACGTGCGAAGGAGGTGGTGACTTGTGAAGGGGCGACGGCTCGCTCGAGCAGCGACGGCGAGGTCTAGCTTGGGCGGCGAAGAATCGAGAAGGCAACAAGGGATAGCGACGGTGGCGGCGGCGAGGAATCGCGAAGGGGGCGATGACTCGCGAAGGCGACGATAGTGAGGAATCGAGATCCGACTTCACCATCTCTAACCTGGACTTCCCCTTAATCTCTGATGAGAGCATCGACACCGTCGCCTCCCGCGACTCCCTCGTGTCCCCCCTACATCTCCCAGCAGCCCCGTCCCGTTGCTCTCGGCGCCTTTATCCTCCAGATCGTCAACAAGGTAAGTTGGGAGCACCCCATTAATTCATTAAATCCTAGTTTTAATAGAACGAACGGTCTCATATATTTAATTTCTTAAAATGTAATTACTTACATGTTACTATTAGGAACATTAAATGTTATTGCCTTAGAGAACGAACTTTTGTTATATAATATTTGTCATATATTAAATATTATATCTACTATGATTGGGATTAAACAGTATCAGAAATTAGATATATATTAGAATAAGTATTAGGAATATTTTAAATCAGTTCTTTGATTTTTTTTTCCATGTAGTACGGTATAAATATTTGATATTATTAATTTTAATATAGAGTCCTATATATTGGTACCTTATTTAAATTAGTTAAACCTTATTATTTGACTTGTCAACACCTCGTGCATTTATCTCTCCTTTTATATAGAGAGAGATAATTCTCTTTTTTATGAGTGAATTCCACAATTATGTTCTAGTGTCTCACTCAAAATGCTTCAAGCATTGTAGCGGTTGTTCGATTAGAAACTATTACTTCATGAGACGACCAAACGGATTATAATCTTTTAAGCGAGCTTTTCTACCACTAAAAAATGGGACTTCATTGACTACTCGATATTGATCAAATCATAATTTTGTGGAGTTAATAATGTTAATTAAGATGAAAAAAGTGAAGGTGTCATAATACTTTCAACGTTTGGTTAAGTTGATGAAGACGGGAACCAAAGAACTAATATAGATAGAAGATGATGTTAAAAGTGAGAGAACAATTAATTAATAGCACTGGAACTAGTTTATATATGAACGTTCAAACCAGCTAGAAAACGTAAGGTATCAACGCCTTGACGTCCTCAGGGAAACCCTGGAACTTGGCAGCGTACCACCTCCTCGTGGCGTAACTCCTGCCATCAAGTAGAACGCGCTGCCCAGCGCGAAAGCGAACGCGTACGGCGTCTGCGCCATGCAAGCGATCCCCGGGAACCCGACGATTTCGAACAGGTAGTGCGGGCACGCCACCAGGCCGAAGAGGCCTCCTGCCGGCATCTTGTACCCCTTCTCTCCCTCCTTCCGGAGCCCGGCGAGGAGCCGATGGTGGTAGAGGTTGCCGGAGGTCCCCACCAGGAAAAGCGCCGCCCCTGCGTACTTCAGATCGATCGCCGGCTCCGGCAAACCGCTGGAGAGGTACTGGGCGTAGATCATGGTCAGGGTACTGCATAGATAGCTGAGCAGTATTGGGATGACGACGTCCAGCTCGATTTGCCCGCTGTACCGGTGGACGAACATGACCTGCAAACACGCACGCACGCATGCATGCAGCAGGTTTAATTTAGAGACATGCATTTAACTGAGCGTACAATTAATTAATGGCAATCATCATGATGTTAATACGTCGGAGCTGCGTTGTTGGTACATATATATATATGTTAATCACCTCTAAGTCCCTCTTGAAGAAATGCAGGCACAAGGCCAAGCGGACGAGGTAGCTCCTGACGCCCCCGCCGGCGGCCGGAACGGCCAGGGACGCCAAGGCGACCGCGAGCGCCGGCGTGTACAGAAGCAGCATCCCGGCGCGGCTTGACATGGGGACCTCCTTCGCGGGCCGGCCCTTGCGCGAGTCGACGTCCCAGAACTTGGAGTAGCGCAACTGCTTGCCCCTAACCTCGGCGTGGCCTTGCTTGCCCATCGACAACAAGGTGACGACGGACATGGTCGCCACCAAGACCTACGGAGGCGGAGGGTAGAGAAAGCTCGACAGGAAGTTTAATACGGCGTCCATGGCGGCACTGCGTCCCTTGCGCGTACAGATCGTGCACTTTAAATCTTTAATTGCTAGGTTGTCAAAATCTGAGAGCTCCGATCATTCTCACCGGCCGGAAGAGAGCAGAACCAGGAGGAAGAGGCAGAGAAGACGGATGCAAGAGGAAAGGAAGAAGAAAGAAATAGTGGAAATGATTTTTCTATTCCAATCAGTAAAGTAACTACACTTGACGTTTATTTATAGTAAAATGGAAATGCTACATGAAGGTAAATGGGTGTTATAAGAAAAATAAAGTGACGCGTCTGCAACTCTCTGTTTCCGGCGAACTGGAACTGTGTGATGACGCAGAGTGACTGCCAACATAGGTACTGGTGTTAGATGCTGCCGACAGGGATCGATCTCCAAGATGGTGGGTTCATGCGTTTTGCGTGTGGGCAAAACACTGAAACAGAACTAATAGAAAGCAGGACGGGGACAGATTCAGAGAAGATGCATGAATGACGTCCAAATCATACTTTTCTTAATAATACTTTCATCATTGTCACTTTTGATAATCTTTTTTTTTTTTAAGATATAGATAGCAATTTTGAATTTCGAACATTATAAATACATACTTGAGAGGATAAATCTTATTGAATTAGATTTAATCAGATTGATATCGACGGATACACTCAAAAAAATATAACCAATAATTTTGAAAGGTGAAGAAAATGTCGTCTAAGAGTTTGTCTCTCCAATAAAACGTGAAAATTTATAACGAGAAAATAAGAATCTTATTTCGAAGTTCAATCCAACCGTCTCAGTGCCTTTTAATTACATTATTATTTATTATTTTTTGTTTCTTTTAGAAAGTATGCGTCGCTAGCAACACAATTAATGATCTTTTTTCTCAAAGAAAAAAGAAGGACGTGCATCAGATTTGTCCATACAATCTTACCCGGCTAGCAAAGTTTTAGAGGCATCATTTCCATGAAAGGGAACGTTTTAGAGGCATCATTTGCTCATATCAGATTGCTTTCTACTTCGACTTATTTGGATTTTATCCTATAAATAGGAATAATTGAAATCTTTTTAATCATACATATGAAAATTAATCTTCTTTGATAATTATTTAGCTAGAGCAAATATTTTGAAAGTTTGACTCTCTCTCCAAGTGATCCATTAAAAGTTTGATTTTGTTGAAGTGATTTAATTAGGACTAGCATCCTATCAATGGTGGTGATTGGATTTTTATTGGAGGAAACAAAGGAAGGAGAAGTGAGCTGGGAACAGTAGTGATAAGGGCCGGAATGAGTGGTGGAGGATCCTTCGGTTGGGTTCAGTCGAATCGACAAGTGGTATCATCTTTTTTCATCCACCCTTCGCTCTTCTTCTTCTTCCACTGCTGGCTATATACATTTTACATACGAGGAGAACATTGCTTTATTTTGTTATATAGAGCTTGACTTGAAGAATTAACTCAAGTGAAATTTCTGTGATACGCATAAATCAGACACCGTTCATGCTTTGTTTGTAAAAATAGCATGTACTTTCAGAAGGGAAAAATTTTGTGCGTCATGGAGAGAACTGCAATAAACTTTCCATTCAGAAAAAAAAAACAAACTCGTGTTTCATTGATTTTATAGTTACATGATATCAAATTTAAGATGCCAAACATCGATTACTACAGCTCTCTTAACCACGCCCAAGAGGGAACTGCATGGGAACGAATGCTGTTTTTTTTTTTTCGGTAGTGTAACGAATGCTGTCTTTTGTTCATAGAAACAGTTAAGATGATATTTTGAATATAACATTATCACTGACGCCATTCTTGAATTGTTGCTGATAGACAAAAGATATATGATCAATGTGATTGTTGCTGCTTATGCCATTCTTGAATGTCACAATGAAGGGCACGATTTGGGATGAGATCCCAGTTGGGAAGTTTTAAGTTTATCACAGGTGATGTGTCTTGTCCGCTATCGATCCAACTCTTTATGGCTTCAGCTTCATATGTGAGTGAAGCCATCTGCGGTCATCTGTGGATCATTCATGATCTCCTGAATTTTATTTCCAAAATAAATAAATAAAAGTGTCAGTCTGTCAGAAGTTTGAAAGACAAGTGAATTCAAGGAGAATTGCAACCAATTATGATGGGGTTTCAATGCAACTCAGGAGGATACGTATTTGTTGGAAGCAATTATGTGCTAATGGTTGCACACATGAAGCACAATCCTCCAAAATAAAATTACTCAAAACTTTTCATGAGTTATCAAACGTGTGCGCTTGAACTCATAAATCTAATATGCTAACCTGGGAGATTGGACCGATGAACTAAGAAGGAATGTGGGTTCTGTTGTCAGAGATAAGACGGAATGACAGCCGGGATGCAGATAATGAAACAGACTTCATCATACGCTCAACAAGCTTCCAGACCTCCACAAGATCAGGACGATTCTTCCTGCCTCATCTCACAGCATTGTAGACCTAAATGTGCCAAGTCCTTAGCTTGTACATAAGGCCAGTACTTCCCCTGCTTAAGGATCCATGAGCACATGCGAGTTATCATTAGACAAGGCCTTCTCCACTTCTCTAGCAATGGCCCGTGGAGGTCTTCACGTCAGGAGTTGAAGGATTACAATTCCATAAGAGTAAACATCAGATTGTGGCGTCATCTCTCCTGTGGTTAGGAATTCAGGGTCTATGTGTGCCAAGGTCCCCTTGGGATGTGTATTGTGGAAGAAAGTTGTGCGTGCATTGTTTGGAATGAGGAAACGGCAGATGCCGAAGTCACCAAGCTTACTTACGTAGTTGGCATCAAGAAGAATGTTAGCAGGCTTAAGGTCACCATGGACCACAGGATGGGGCTTGTAAGAGTGAAGAAAGATCAAAGCGGAACATATCTCAGAAATGATGCGTGTGCGGACCTGCCATGTGAGTGGCTCAGAACTATTCTTACAGACAAGCCGGTCTTCCAGGCTTCCATTTGGAAGGAACTCGTATATGAGAAATAAGGCTACCCTGCATGCTCCTATAAGTGTGACAAGGTTTGGATGCTGCACCTTACTGAGAACAACAACCTGAAAAGGCCATGCAGAAACAGTATATCACACAACTTCTTTAAGTACAAAAACAGGAGATGTAACAAAAAACCATTTTGCCTAATGGAAGGAAACTTTTTGTTTCCTTATTACCAAGTGTTTTATTGACAGCGGAGTTTTGTCCCAGGTTATTGATGCAACACTAACACCATTACCTGAGTAAATGGAGAAGGAACCTAAACTAATTGAATGCATCACCAAATGTACCTCTTGTTGGAATTCAGATTGTCCTTGAAGACTGTGTGGATGCAGCATGTTTATTGCCACATCTGTATTGCGTAGAAAACCTTTATAGACACTTCCAAAGCCACCTTCTCCAACCTTAAGTGAATCGTTGAAATTTTGAGTTGCTTCTTCAAGTTCCAAATAAGAAAACTCGGTTTCAAAAATCCCTGGAGTTTCAGCAGCCATCTGTTCTCTATTGTGGCGTACTTGTTCGAGTTCATTGGCTGCATCTTCTAGTTTTTGCTGCAAGACATCATAATCTGCTTGAAGAGAAAGGAGAAGACAGTGTTCTTCTGAGAACTTTTCTTCGAAAGCCTTTGCGATATTTTGCAATTCCACAACTCAGATTTCAAGATCTGATTTCCGCTTGATTGCCTCCTGGAGGTGTTCAGATATTTCATCATTCCTTTCTTTTAACTTTTGAACCTCCAACTTTTCCATTGCAAGTTTTTCCTCAATCTCTTTCCTGTGTCTGTTCTCTCTAATGTACTGACGCTCATCGATGAACAACAACAACAACAAAGTCTTATCCCACTAGGTGGGGTCGGCTACATGGATCATACGACGCCATTCCGCTCTATTAGTAACCAAACCTTTCGGTATATTATTCACCAATAGATCTTGCTCTATTAGTTCGCCAAGTGTCCGCCTTGGCCTCCCTCTCCCTCTTTTAATCGGACTCCAGATTATTTGATCTACTCTTCTTACTGGCGCCCTAATGGTCTTCTCTGAACATGACCAAACCATCTCAAACGATTCTCTACCATTTTCTCACTAATAGGAGTCACTCCGACTCGTTCACGTATATGGTCATTCCTAATCTTATCTAATCTTGTATGACCACACATCCATCTCAACATCCTCATTTCGGCTACCCCCACTTTACGTTCATGTTGTCCCTTCATAGCCCAACATTCACTACCATATAACACTGCTGGCCTTATAGCAGTACGATAGAATTTTCCTTTAATTTTATTGGGTACTTTTCTATCACAAAGAACTCCAGTGGCTTTCCTCCACTTACACCAACCAGCTTGAATTCTATGATTAACATCGTCATCAATCTCACCATCTTGTCTTACAATTGATCCTAAATATTTAAACTTTGTCACTTGAGGAATTATATCCTCCCCTAACCTAACTTTCAAATCGTCTCTAAGTTGTTTATTTGTGAAATTGCTATGCATATATTCTGTTTTATTCCTACTTAAACGAAAACCCTTTGACTCCAACGTATTTCTCCATATTTCCAATTTTGTATTAATCTCTTCTCTTGAATCCGCTAAAAGTACTATATCATCCGCAAATAGCATGCACTTAGGTACCTCCTCTGTGATACTCTCGGTTATAGCATCGATAACTAAGTTAAATAGATACGGGCTTAAAGCTGATCCTTGATGTAGGCCAATTCCTATAGGAAATTCATTTGTCTCACCTCCGGGTGTCCTAACCCTAGTCAATGCCCCATCGTACATATCTTGTATTACCTTAATGTAGGCAACATTCACCCTCTTCTTTTGCAAGGCTTTCCAAAGTACATCCCTTGGTACTCGATCATACGCCTTCTCTAAGTCAATGAAAGCCATATGTAAGTCTCTTCTCCTACTTCGATACTTCTCCATCATCCCCCTTAGTAAATAAATCGCCTCTGTAGTGGATCTTCCTAGCATGAACCCAAATTATCTCTCAGAAATACTAGTCTCCATTCTCAATCTATGCTCAATCACTTTTCCCATAATTTCATAGTGTGACTCATAAGTTTAATCCCTCTATAATTTGCACAATTCTGAATATCCCCTTTATTTTTGTAAATAGGAACTAATGTACTTAATCTCCAATCATCAGGCATCTTTTTCGACCGTAAAATCTCATTAAATAGTTTACATAACCACAACACACATTTTTCTCCTAAACATTTCCAAACTTCAATCGGTATACCATCCGGTCCAACGGCTTTACCATTCTCCATTTTCTTAAGAGCTTCGCTAACCTCCGAGACTCTAATTCTACGATAAAATGACGTATTAAGCTCACATTCGCTAACTGTCAAGTCCTCCAAATCACAACGCGAACCTTCACATCCATCATTAAATAGCTTATAGAAATACTCTTCCCATCTGTTCTTAATATCTCCTTCAGTAACTAAAACCTTACCAACTTCATTTTTTATGCATCTTACTTGATCCAAATCTCTCGACTCCTTCTCTTTGTTCCTTGCAATCTTGTAAATCCTTTGTTCACCCGCCTTTGTCCCTAACTCCTTATAAAACCCCTCGTATGCTTTAGCACGAGCATCACTAACTGCCTTCTTAGCCTCCCTTTTCGCCAAACGATACTTTTCCCAATTGTCAGAACTATTGTCCAAGTGTATCGCCTTGAAATAATTCTTCTTATTACGCACCTTTTCTTGGACCTCCTCATTCCACCACCAAGTCTCCTTATCTCGTGGTCCAAAACCTTTTGATTCTCCTAAAATGGCTTTAGCAACCATTTCAACCTTTTTTGCCACATTCTTCCACATGATACTAGCATCTCCTTCTAACTCCCACACACTTTCCTCTAATAACTTACTTCTAAAAGTCTCTCGCTTCTCCCCCTTTAACTGCCACCACTTGATCTTTCGATCAAAATCTGTTCGGGATTTTGGTTTTATACATTTTATTTGCATATCAAGAACTAACAATCTATGTTGTGTAGTCACTCCATGCTCAGGAATTACTTTGCAATTAGTGCAACGTCTTTTATCAGTATTTCTTATCAAGAAAAAATCGATTTGAGACCTATGAGTTCCACTTTTGTATGTGATTAAATGTTCCTCTCTCTTCCTAAAACAAGTGTTGATAATCTTAAGGTCGTATGCTAAAGAAAAATCAATAATAGTTTGTCCTTCCTCATTCAACTCCCCAAAACCAAAACCACCATGAACCCTTGCATGTGGTCCTGCCTCTTTACCAACATGTCCATTAAGGTCTCTCCCAATATAAACTTTCTCGGTTGTTGGTATACTTTCAATCAAACCCTCCATATCTGCCCAAAACTTCTCCTTGAGATGTGATTCTGCTCCTACTTGGGGTGCATATGCACTAATAATGTTCATAGTCTCCTTTCCAACAATTACTTTCACGGATATGATTCGATCCTCAATCCTTTTAACTTCCACAACATTCTTCCTCCATTCTGCATCCGCGATAATACCAACACCATTCCTTCCATTTACCTTACCTGTGTACCAAAGTTTGGAACCATTTAACCTAATCTCTTTACTTCCCTCTCCTACCCATCTAGTTTCTTGCAAGCATAAGATACTAATCTTACGCTGGTCCATTACTTGTGCCACCTCGAGGCGCTTCCCATTCAACGTCCCAATGTTCCAAGAACCTAATCTGACCTTAGTCTCATGAAATAGCTTCTTTAACCGCCTTACGCTCATCGATGAAGTCCGAGCTAATTTGTCCGTCTTCTAAATTCAAATTTTCAAAATCAATCACATTGGATCATGCAGAGTGATAATGATCCATTGGACAAGAGCATTTGATTAATGTGTATAATGGGTGCTTACTTGTTTATTAATAAGATCTTATTCTTCACCTTTTTAATCAAATAATTCTCTTTTTATGAGTGAATTCCACAATTATGTTCTATAATGTCACTCAAAATGCTTCAAGTACTGTAGCGGTTGCATGCTTGATTAGAAACTCTAATATACTTCAGGAGACGACCAAACGGATTATAATGTTTTGAGCGAGCTTTTATACCCCTAAAAAATGGGACTTCATTGACTACTCGATATTGATCGAATCATAATTTTGTGAAGGAATTAATAATGAGAATGAAGATGAAAAAGGTGAAGGTGATGTATTACTTTCAACGTTTCGTTAAGTTGATGAAGACGAGAACAGGTTACAAGATTTTTACAGATTTACGATGGTACCAAAGAACTAATATACGATAAGATGTTAAAAGTGAGAGTACGATTAATTAACAGCACTGGATACAGCTGATATATGAACGTCTAAACCAGCTAGAAAACGTAAGGTGTCAACGCCTTGACGTCCTCAGGGAAGCCCTGGAACTTGGAAGCGTACCACCTCCTCGTGGCGTAACTCCTGCCCATCAAGTAGAACGCGCTGCCCAGCGCGAAAGCGAACGCGTACGGCGTCTGCGCCATGCAAGCGATCCCCAGGAACGCGACGATTTCGAACAGGTAGTGCGGGCACGCCACCAGGCCGAAGAGGCCTCCCGCCGGCATCTTGTACCCCTTCTCTCCCTCCTTCCGGAGCCCGGCGAGGAGCCGGTGGTGGTAGAGGTTGCCGGAGGTCCCCACCAGGAAAAGCGCCGCCCCTGCGTACTTCAGATCGATCGCCGGTTCCGGCAAGCCGCTGGAGAGGTACTGGGCGTAGATCATGGTCACGGTGCCGCATAGATCGCTGAGCATTATTGGGATGACGACGTCCAGCACGATTTGCCCGCTGTACCGGTGGACGAACATGACCTGCAATCACGCGCGCGCGCATGCATGCATGCAGCAGGAATGGATTAATTTAGAGACATGCATTTAACTGAGCGTACAATTAACTAATGGCAATCATCATGATGTTAATACGTCGGAGCTGCGTTGTTGGTACATATTTTAATTACCTCTAAGTCCCTCTTGAAGAAATGTAGGCACAATGCCAAGCGGACGAGGTGACTCCTGACGCCCCCGCCGGCGGCCGGAACGGCCAGGGACGCCAAGGCGGCCGCGAGCGCCGGCGTGTTCAGGAGCAGCATACCGGTGCGGCTGGACATTCGGACCTCCTTCGCGGGGCGGCCCTTGTGCGAGCCGACGTCCCAGAACTTGGAGTAGCGCATCTGTTTGCCGCTGGCCTCGGCGAGGCCTTGCTTGCCCATCGACAGCAAGGCGGCGACGGACATGGTCGTCACCAAGACCGACGGAGGCGGAGGGTTGAGAAAGCTCGGGAGAAAGTTTAATACGGCGTCCATGGCGGCCCCTGCGTCCCGTGCGCGTACAGATCGTGCACTTTAATTGCAAGGTACTGGTGTTAGATGCTGCCGCAGGGATCGATCTCCAAGATGGTTCAACGAGCGGTGGACGTGGTTCGTTTTGCGTGTGGGGAAGCAACAGAACCAACAGAAAGCAGGACGGGGAGAGATTGAGAGAAGATGCATGAATGACGTCCATGCCTGGCAATTGAACACGTCGTTGTCCTCGGTCACAAGTCTTAACTATCACGACCAAATCATACTTTTCTTAAAACAAATTAAGTTATTGATTAATTGCAGTCTTAACTAAATTGGATTTTAAGTACTCTCCTCAACCAATTCATTGGCACTTTTGATAATCTTTTTTTAAGATGTAGATAGTAATTTTGAATTTCGAACATTATAAATACATACTTGAGAGGATAAATCTTATTGAATTAGATTTAATCAGATTGATATCGACGGATACACTCAAAAAAATATAACTAATAATTTTGAAAGGTGAAGAAAATGTCGTCTAAGAGTTTTTCTCTCCAGTAAAACGTGAAAATTTATAATGAGAAAAAAAAATCTTATTTTCGAAGTTCAAACCAACCGTCTCCGTGCCTTTTAATTACATTATTATTATGTATTATTTTTGTTTCTTTTGGAAGTATGCGTCGCCTAGACACCCATATGACAGATAAGATCATAAGATTAATTACGAGACTAATTGGTTAATTATTTTGATATTTAGCAACACAATTAATTTAATGATATTTTCTTTTGCTTAAAAAAGGAAACTTTTTGTAGTTGTCTGAAATTGACCGGATCGGTCGACCGGCCCATAACACAATCTATAAAAAGCTTCAAAACTGAACCGAAATCAGTTAAAATTGAAAAAGAAAATTAGGAACTGTATTTTTTTGGACCAGCCAATTTTTTTTATATTAAGATATTATTTGATAAATTTTATCTTATTTGTTTCAACAGTAAGATAAAACAATAGTATGTATAATATAATTAGTAATAGTATAGTAAAATTTGTATATATCTTATGCGTCAATATGATTGTTATATGTATAATATACAACAATAGTATAATATAATTAGTACAGCGTAATATTATATATATTATAAAAATCAATTTTTTAATTTAGCATGTAATAAGTTCAAATTAAATAATAACCCACTAATTATACTATATATTTATTTACAAATCTTATATTAATTTTTTTAAAAATATTTATTTGTTGTTTCATAAAGATATGAAATATATAAAATTTAACCAAAAATTTATATATAATAGTCAAATTCAATAACGTTTGAATTTATTGAGAAATAATTTTAATATCTAATCTTAAAATTTATTTTGATGAATTTAAGAATAATGATTTATGATTATTATTTTATCTTTTGTATACATACATTTTGACATCATTGTATATAATCAAAATATCATAATTTGATTTAATATATCATATTAAATATAATATTTTATTACCATTCGACTTCAAACGGACGAATTATTGTCCGTTCCGATCCTGTCAACATTGTCTAAAACACAAGTTATATTTGAAAAAAAAAAAGAATGGAAAGCATATTAACATTATCATGGCGAGGCCAAGATTCCGGGACAAGTAATATTTTGGAGAGCATCTTGTACACTCGAAACACAGTTCCACCAATCCCATATACAAATTCATCCCTCAACAAAAATAAAATGGAGAAAAACAGGAAAAAAAACAAGGCAGGAATTCACAGGAGAGGATCAAAAGGACAACAACTATACCCTGTATACATGAATAATCCAAAATCTTCTGTCCTAAAATACACTGGAAGATGGCAAACCTCAACCCAGGAAAAGGCCATCAGAGAAGATGAAAAAGATGGAAACAGCTAAGCAGGCCGGTGACTCAAATCATGCATTCACAAAACCGCCGCTAAATAGTTAATTCCACTTGAACTCGCCTCAAAGGTTGTGTTTTTCGCACAAAATATGCATGCCACGCTCTCCTTATTCATGTAAATGGGGAATGTTATGGCGTTCTGTTTCAGGCGAGAGGAGGTCTGGTTGACTCCTAGTTGTAGATTTTCACAGGCTTCTCAAATGTGTGACGGTTCTGTAATATAGGTCAGAAGTTTAGCGAGTAAGAGAACATAGTCCACTCAGAATCCCATGCAATTAGAAGATGCAAAAATTTAGACAGACCAATTCCGAAAATTATCACCTAAGTCAACTCCAATAATCTTAGAGATGCAACAGTGCGGTTAAAAAAAATTTAAACTCAAGACTCCGTTAAGGTGCATTAATGGAGGAAACAAACTGGCCATGTTACCTGATTTGCTGTGTAAGCTCTTTTTGGAGCGGTGTCTGAGTGCTCCAATCCGAGATACTGCTCCCAAGCTCCGTAAACGTCTCGTCTCTACATACAGGGAAAAGGAAATAGCGATTATAATGTAATAAGATCTTGTTTTAAGGTAGTTAATAAGTACAAAAAAGAATACCTGAAATCGAGTTGATACTACATCTGAATCTTGAAGATAATCAGGACGCCCAAGTGCCATAAAAGCAAATTTCCACTGCAAGTGATGGAACAATCTTAGATTTTATTTCAACTCAAAAACCCAGTCATGAAAATAGTTGACTTGCTCATAGTGACCAATATCATTTAAGGAGAAAACTGGGACTTCATAATCTAATGTAACATATTGAGAATAATGTACATAACATTCACATTTTGACGAGTGGAAAGTTATGAATTGTTCCTCTCACCTGTAATATTTTTCTTTCACATTGTTGTGGTGTGGTACGTGTAAATATAAACATAATGCATGGATGACTTGACACTTTCTAGTCATTCTTATACCTCTCAAATAAAAGTTGTTGGACTTGCTTTCGTGGGAGAAGTTAACAGTGGTGGTCTATGATAAAATTGATGTATAAACTTATAAGAGAGTGATAAAATATGACTTTGTATTAGTTTTAATATTGATGGATTGATAGAGAACAGTGGGTACTTACAACTTATCTGTTTATGTTCTGTATTATTAGTCATATTATATAGTTGTAGTAAATAATTCTTATAAATATACTGATCGATTCTAATTTGGCCCACTCCATGTGGACTATTTTACTACAGAGATTTGCTGTTTGGAAGAACAAGTTATTGGTTGTAATTGTGTTTAAGATACTTGCCTCTAATAATTAATAACATATATCTTGGTTTTGTTTTCATAATAAATTTTAATCACTATTCTTGGTATCAAAGTCATAAAGATCTAATGTCGATCCAACTTATCCACCATGTCATCCAATTTTTCTAGCACTTTCAGCATTACCAACCACAACACAAATTATTAATTCCTTAAATGTACCAGTGTTGAAAGCACAAAGAAACAATGTTCATCCATGAGAAATCAGCTTTCATGCACGTAACAGAGAAAAGATTATGGTGGTCCAAACATTCTCTCCAACATCTTCCCACCAAAATGAAGTTTCTGAAGTCTAGAAACATCAATAACGTACTTGCAAAAAATACCAACCAACTTTCTTTTTTCCGTACTTGAGAAGGCAAAATTGTAGAGGGATATGCTAATAACAAACCACTTTGTATTAGTTAAAAAGACAATGGACTGATTAAAAGAATAATAGTTAGTTACAACTTGGCCGGGGGCTGGGTGCAGCCCCAGCGAGGTGTCCGTCAGGGGTGCCCCCTAGCACCCATGCTATTCATGTTGGCGGTTGACGGCCTCGCCCGATGGACGCATGCCTATCCGGCCTTTCCAGAGGGTTTGATGGCGGGCTCGTGCCTTTGCTCCAGTATGCTGATGACACAGTCTTTTTTGTTGAGGGTTCAGTGACTGAGGCCAGACAGATGGCCATCTTGGTGATCTTTGGGGCAGTCTCGGGTCTTGAGATCAACCATGCCAAATCATCGTTCATTCCTTTTGGCATGGTGACGGAGGACGCTCTGCGTTGCGCGGCAGAGTTGCGTACACCTGCAGGGGCTTTACCTATCACATACTTGGGGCTCCCCCTGTCGGACCGTCACATTGGCTCTCGAAGGTGGACCCCAGTTATTGAGCGGTTGGAGGGCCGACTTCAGGGAGCGGTCGTCTTATTCTGCTTCGATCAGTACTGTCAGCACTCCCGATCTACTTCATGTCGGTTCTACAAATGCCTGCACAGGTACTTTCACGGATTGACTCTTTGAGATGCAGATTTTTTTGGCAGGAGTGCAGTCCCACTTGTCGGGCCCACTTGGTGGCTTGGAGCAGTATATGCAGGCCTACCTCGCACGGTGGTTTGGGTGTTCGGGATCTCCGCTGCACTAACTAGGCACTCCTTGCCCGGTGGGTGGGCCGAATCATGGGGTCTAAAGACAGTCTGTGGAGGGACGTCTTTTTCGCGTGCTACGGCCGGGATCTCTCATGGGACTCTAGGCCCACTGTACCCCGTGGCTCTTCTTCTTTCTGGAGGGGGGTGGCAGCTATTTTCCCACGTGTGCGGTCCTTCATGACTCCATCACTTGGCTCTGGGGAGGTTTTCTCCTTTTGGCGACATGATTGGTGCCTTAGGGGACCCCTAGCAGACTCTTTTCCCCGGTTACTGGTTCTTGCGGTACATCCTGAGGCTTCGGTGGCGGAGTGCTGGTAAGGTGATCATGGGACAGGCTCCTGGACGCCCCTTTTTAGGTCTCCACTCTCTGATCAGCGGCTTTCTGATTTACTGGCTCTTCACTAGAGGGTTGCCCCCTTTCATCCTCATCCGACCCAGTCAGATGGCTGGGTATGGGTATCGGGCGTTTTCTCGGCACGCAGTCTCTATCTTCGCTTCCTCCCGGCTTCCACCGACCCCGAGGACTTCAGAGCTGATTGCAGATTGATTTGGTGTTCTCGATTGCCTCTTAAAGTCAAGATCTTTGCTTGGCTTCTAAGACGAGAGCGGATTCTCACCAGAGTTTATAGAGCGAGGTGGGCGCCGCATGCTGACACCTCCTGTGTTATGTGTGGAGAGGAGGCAGAGGATGGTACACACTTGTTCTTTAGCTGCTGCGTATCTAGGGAGATTTGGTCCCAGGCTTCCATTGTGGGTAGTGTGCCTCCGGTAGCGGCAGACTTCTGGCAGAGCATGAGGGCGCTGGGTACACAGAGACAGGGCTGGAGACTCCCGTTGGCGACTCTTCTGGCCGGTGCCTGGGCTATTTGGCTCCAGCGTAACCGGGTTATTTTTTGTGGGAAGAGATGTCAGGTGGACAGTATTGTTTCTCACATGTTTTACCTCCTTCGAGAGGGGTTTTGGTTAGCTGGTTGTCTTTTGCCGCTCTCCACCGGAGAGCTTTCACTTGTATATGATGATTCTCTTTAGTGATATATATATACTTGGATGACAACCAAACTGGTGGTCATCCTTTTTCTCCTCAAAAAAAAAACTTACATGTTCATGTTCTTCATTTTTTGTTATGTTATATAGTTATAGTAACTAATCCTTCATGTTATAAATACATTGACGGGTTCTAATTTTATTTTTTAGCCTTTAAAAATATTTATCTATTTTATAGTTTGGCCCATCCCATACAGGAATATTTTATTATGAAATTTTGTCCTCTCGAACAAATAGTTGAGTTGTGATTGTGTTTACGCTATTGCACTTTATTATTTTTTTTATAGAGCATTTGCACTTTTATTTAATAACATCTATCTTGGTTTCATTTATAAGTTCTCTCTATTTACAAATGCAAATCAACCATTAAATCTTAATCCAATACTAAAATTATTGTTTAAAAAATAAGTTAACTTTATTCCATTATGCTACATTGATAGAATCAACATATAAAAATCAAAATTCAATGAATTCTGATTAACTTATGAATCCACATGTGTAAGTATATTTTTGTATCACACCACCATGTAACGCTTTACTAATATATTGCCTAAGAGAATAGTGTAAGAATCAAGAACTAATACAATAATTACAACCGAGTCTTTTTAGATTCATGCAATAAATTGACATTCAAATTTTCTCAGTTTGACAATATATTGGGATAAATCCCAATACCCTTGAACTGTTCAAATCCCGAACTGGAACCAGACACAGTTCACATCCACAACCCAAATGCCTTTGAGCAGCCATAGATGACCCTACCGAAACTGAATCGAACCTTCATGCCAAATTGGAAGACCTGAACTAAACAGTATGTCTACCTCTTACCCAACAGAACTGATTTGAACTCCTTTAAATCTGGACCATGCCCAAATTCTGAACTCGTGGGATAAAACCGGAGTCAGTTAAGTCCCAGCTCTTTCCTATCCAGATAAATCAGAAGGAACCAATCTTGACTCCACCCACCCCAACCAACCAACTCACATCTGAACAAACCAACTGACCATGAAATGGCCCTAGCTAAACCTGGAATCTGGTTCCAAAACCAAATGGCAACCAAACCATATCCTTGTCCACCACCCAACAAGTCTGAACACCCCCCACCCCACACACACACACACAACATTGAGCATGTTGCACTACAACCACCACTCAATGGGGAGGCTGCACTTGCCCCATGAAGTTTCTGCAGCAGGATCATCATCACTACAGGTTTTAACTTTCTCATGCCAACAAAATGGAGAAGATAACAATAATGCTAAAGTTGTGATATTTACATTAGACGTTCTAGAGTTTATGTACGCGTATGTTCAATGTCTAAGGGTTCCCAACTCTCTTCATGATGAAGATCCTGACAGAGAACCTTAGAGGCTTCCATGAAAAGAAAAATGGAGGACCTTCAAAAGCTATCTTTGGACATTTGGGGTGCATATTGCCACATATGCAGGAGACAGATTGAGAGTTGCCAGACATCAGTTTGGTGATGAATAGGAGACATCTGGCTCACTAATCGGCTTTCCATGGACTGGGACTTCATCAAAAACTTCCTTGTAACCAATTATCATTACGCATAGAGGGTATAACACCCACAGCCTGCTCTCACCTGGATTGATTCACACTGGAACCGTATATCTGGCGGAGGCTCACCATTTGGTAGAGTTCCAAGCTTTAGAGAGGTCATTCTCAAATCATATCACCTCACGCAAATGAGGGGGTCCACACCAACTTTTGTTTCAAGCTCAAGTATTCATGGTTCTTGGAAGGGTATTCAACACATTATAAGCAATGGCAAAGCTTTCTATTGTCCACATTGACAGCTCAAACAGTGTCATCGTCGTGATTTCCTTCCATGTGATATGGGAAGAGTGAGAGAGGAGGCAGTTGGAATCAAGCACTTGCTGAGATCATAAATGCCTCAGTCACTTGGTGCTAGGAACCTAACACCGAAGGAGATATCAGAGAGGAGACAACATCACACTATCAGTCTATATGACGGGTGGCCATTTTGATGGAGTTTTTTCAGGGAGGCCTCTGGTTTCCAAATCAACTATGCTAAGTCTTCTTTCATCCCTTTTGGCATGGTGACAAAGGATGCGGATAGATGTGCAGCTGAGCTTCATAACACCATGGACACTTTGCCAATCACTTATCTGGGCCTCCCCCTATTTGACCGGCACAACACATCCCGAGGGTGGACCCCAATCATCAAGCGGACGGAGCACATACTTCAGGATTGGAGTTCGAGGCTATTATCACATGACAGACATCTCATCTTGCTTCGTTTTGTTCTTTCTGCACTACAGAGTTTTGGGTACCAATTTCTACTTCACTTTTTTCGCTCCCCTCCGGAGAGTGCCTTACTTGTACATGTTGATTAGTTGTATTTATATACATATATACCTGGATGACAACTGTAGATTCTGGTTGTCATCCTTTGCCTTCTCAAAAAAAAAAATCATTCTAGATGAGGATCGAAATACCAAAGTACATTGAAGGCAACATTCTCAATAGCTATGCCAACAGTTGATTCTTATATGACAGATGCCATTAGCTGATTAATAGAACACATCAGGATCAAGGGGCTAAGGTTATTGAATATTATGTGGAAAAGCAATCATGTCGTCCATGTACCACTTTCTACCCCTGAAGATACGACTGTTGTGTATAAATGTACAAAAGCATGTAGAAAAAATTAATGATCCTCCTACATTGTACATCATGCACTATCCTTGGTTAGATTGTGGGAGTTCAGCATATGATCGTATTGCAAGGGATTTTGTTCATTTTTCCCTTTTTGAGGTTGCACTTGTAGATTTTATTGATCTCTACAAAGCAGATGGTCTACAAAACAGTGTAAACATCCTTTCTTCAAAATACAATTGAAAATTCTCACATCAGTTATGCAATCACCGAACACTATAGATCCTTTACAAAGATCAAACACGAGTTGACGAAGGGGGCAAAGATACCCCTCATTTATATGAGAAAGCCACTGAGTTGACAAAAGTCCTTACAAAGGATGTTCTACAATCCTTGTAGGATCTTAACAAGGATGGTGCACTGGCTCCAAATGGTTTTTAAATCTTTTCTACATGGAGTTTTGAGCAATCTCACTAGGATCCCCACTACATGGAGATGATCTAGAAGCAAGGGATGTTGTGGACGGCCCATGCAAACTTACGAATCTTTGGAAGTTCGCAGCTCCCCACCAATCATTTATCTCCACAAACATTTCTCGGTGTTGATATATCAGAAACTAGCTAGCGAAAGGGTCCAACCACAAGGTGGCATGCACCAAGGGAGTCCAATCATGTTTTTCCTGACCACCCATCTGGGGCGCTTGCTTTTTATCATCATGTTGGTTCTAGAGCCTGGACGACAATCATCAAGCATCAGGATGCCAAACTTCCAGGCTAGTGCCTGAGATTTTAATCGTTGATGGACGCCTTGTTCTATTTAGATTGAAACTATCATCTTTCATGCCAAGGTAACACATCTTATTGCATGGAGTGAGGTGAACCACCCTACCACAGTAGGCAGGTTAGGGTCCAAAAGTGGGTCTTGGTCAGTCATGTCGTGGGTCCATTCACGAACATTGGAGGTTGATATTCTTTGTGGGTTATTGTTGAGATGTCTCTTGGAAAACTGGACCACATGCCATATGTGATGCATCCTTCTTTTGGCACGGAATAGGAATAGTATTGCTTCAGGTCAGGACTTCTTAATAGGTTCTAGCACAAAGTTTTCATTTTGGATCCCTATCACTATCCTAGTAGATTCCTTCCCTAAATTAGCAACATTTTCGTAGCACCTTCCTTTGGTCAAACCCAAGGACATGTTTAGAGGTTGTTGACCCCATTGTTTCATGATGGTTTGTTTGATGTTTCAGTATAAGAGTTTTCAGGCCCAATAGACCAGCAAAACCCCCAATAGTCCCTACTGGAATTGTCTTGGACTCCCCTTTTCAGGTCTCCTCTCTCCGATCAGCGGTATTCCGACTTACTGGCACTCCACCAGAGGATCTCCCCTTTCCGTCCACATCCGTCCCGGACGGATGGCTGGGTATGGGTATCAGATTCGTTCTCGGCGCGCAGTCTCTATCTTCACTTTCTCCCGCCACCACGGACTCAGCAGACTTCAGAGCGGACTGCAGACTCATTTGGCGCTCTCGTTTGCCACTGAAAGTCAAGATCTTTGCTTGGCTCCTACGGCGTGAGCGGATCCTTTCTAGAGTCTATAGGGCGCGGTGGGCGCCGCATGCGGATACCTCCTATGTTATGTGTGGGGAGGCGGAGGAGGATCTCACGCATCTTTTCTTCAGCTACCGGGTGTCCCGCGAGATATGGTCTCGGACGAGCATTGCAGGTGGCATTCCCCCAGTGGCGGCAGACTTTTGGCAGGACATGAGGAGGCTTGGCAGACATTAATATAAGGAGGCTTGGCAGACTTTTGCAGGTGGCATTCCCCGGGGATGTGTATATACTAGATCTTTTTTGCAAGAGAAACAAATGTAGTAAATACATTAATATAATACTCTGATCTTTGGGCTATTTGCTTGTGAAAAAGGATCAAACAGTAGCGAGAAAGCATTACAGAAAGCACCTTTGAGAATTCATCATCAGGAACCTGCAGCTTTTTCTGGATACGTTCTTTGACCTCAGCCAACGTCTCATTATCACGGATCACCATGAAGAAAGGTTCACCAAAATTTTGAACTTGCTGCAATGTCAACAATGAATTGTTAGGATGGGACGACTTTCAACTACATAATCATGTTGGAGCTAACACTGGAACTAATGAAAAGCAGACACCGAAAAGAAGAGAACTCATCTCAAAGAACTATGAATAAGAAGTCATACCAACATTCTATAATTCAAACAATATTATTGTCATAATAGCACATAATTGATACAACCAAGAATTTAAGTGCCAGAGTGAGCTAATGGAAAAGTTACTTAAGCTTCACCTTAACAGGAGAGTTTCACCTGGTCCTACCAGACAGTCACACTGATACACTCGTTACCAGAAACTTCTCGAGGACATTCCATCATGAGGGAATGGCTACCTTGTTTGTGTTGTCTACTCAACGGAAGGGCGGGAAAAGGTGATTTTGTAGTTCTATCCAATTTTTTTTGTAGGTAAGCGGTGGTAAGATTTTATTAATGGCGGAAAAGAATGCCACACTGCCTTTCCATCACATGATCCATCTTTTGAAAACCCTGCTGTGTGTTCAAGGAAAATGGATGCCAGTTCAAAAAAGAGAGTGATGAATCTTTCTAGTAGTTATTGGATAGATAAGATCATCGCATTGAAGATCCAAGTCTTCCCTGTGGCCTTCATCTCGTGGGATCCCAGATCGCTTGAAGCTTCCTATTCTCCTTGGGGGGGGGGGGGGGGGGGGGGGGGGTTCGCCCACTGAGAACTTTCTAGTGTTCGCCTTCTAAAAGGCCTACTGACCTGCCGGTGCTTTTTCTAGTGGTAGAGCTGTTCAGAGAAGCCTGAAGACAGTACAATTACCAAGCATAGGAAGGCTTGTGGACTACCCACCTCAGTGCAGTCCTTAGGCTGTATGGCTAGCACAGCTACGATTTTTTTCTCCAAGTTTTAAAATTTTCTATTTTGCTAGAGTGGATCAAAGCTCAGTGGTAACACCTGCTGCGAAGTGGGACTACCAGTGCCCATGGAAATTTAATCCTAGGATAAAATACTTAAACTGTAAATAGGAAAAAACAATGCTGCAGATGTAAAAACTATAATCCTGGTAAACCGAGACAAAAAAATGTCAACCATCAACAGTACAACAACAAAGCCTTATCCCACTAGGTGGGGTCGGCTACATGGATCATACGACGCCATTCCGCTATATTCGTTGATCCATCTTCATAAGATTCGACAGGGTTTTACGCTGGCTGTCGGGGCCTAACACAACCCTCCTCCTTTATCCGGGCTTGGGACCGGCTATAAAACATAGGCGGAGTTTAGAGGGAAAATATTCCACGTAGCAAGGTCACTCTGCAAATGGAATCCCTACATATGGAAACAGGAGAATTAGAGAGAAAAAAACAAATGCTGATGTGTGTGTTTGACGTGAACAAGAGTAGGTGAATGAACTGCCCACCAATTACCTGACCGTGCATTGTGCGATATTTTTTACCTTCCCCCAATAACAATTAACCCATGATGGCTTCTAGATCAAAATGAGGGTAACTAAAGAGTCAAAATTTCATATGAAAAGCTTTAATCACATAAGATTTTTCAGTCCCTCGATATTTGATGCAACAACAACAACAAAGCCTTATCCCACTAGGTGGGGTCGGCTACATGGATCATACGATGCCTTATCCCTCGATATTTGATGCAACACCAACAAAAAGAGCATGAACTTAAACAATGACCAAGATAACTTTGGTTATTCTTGAAATTTTCCAAAGGCACCAAAACTGGAGAAACTTGGAACAAGCTACTATGAAATCTGAACCAAACCAATACATGAAGTAACCACCCTGGAAAAAGGATGAGAAATCTTGTAAACAAAATTGTGTATATAATCATATACTCATATAACTCCGCCTATATTTTATAGCCGGTCCCAAGCCCGGATAAAGGAGGAGGGTTGTGTTAGGCCCCGACAGCCAGCATAAAATCATGTCGAATCTTATGAACATGGATCAACGAATATATTCTAATAGAGCGGAATGGCGTCGTATGATCCATGTAGCCGACCCCACCTAGTGGGATAAGGCTTTGTTGTTGTTTGTTTGTAATCATATACTCATATGTCATTAAGTTGTACACAGATTACCACATGACTGCTAACCCGGATCACTATAATAACCACACGCAACATAAAAACGATAAGTCTAAGATAGAGCCTGAAACTAACGAGCCTTACATAAAAAAAAACAAATAAAACTAAAATAAAATTCTGAAACGTTGTTGTATAGTAACATATGAAATCCAAGCCGTATAATCCATGAGACTAAACGGCCGCGCAGGTAAAAAAAGGAACAGATAAAAGTCATCTGCTCGAAGCATGATTATCTACTAAAATCGCAGCTAAAAAAGATCAATCACCTCTAGTTTCGGTGCGTCCGAATTTGAGGAACATGTCAAAATATCATCCACTTAAATCTAATTGCAAGCTCATGCTCTAAATAATACGTTAATTAACAAATACATCAGCATGCAGAATTTGTAGGACAATTTCCCAACAAAATGGAAACAAAATATGCAGCCTAGTAGCAGAAATTAACGGGCGATCGGAGCAACCAGCATCACCATACCTCCCCGAATCCGTGGCCGCGAGTTCGGTAAACAGGACGCCGATCCGCTCCATCGCGATCAAGCGAAACGAATTCCAATTAGTTCCGATTTGTGACGTTTTAGATTAGGGTTCTTAGAGCAAAATGGGGGGAAACGATCGATTGCTACGAGGTCCACGGCAACGAGGAAGGAAGGAAAGGGGAAGCGGAGATCGGAAGGAACGAAACGATTCACGGAACCGCTGTTGCTTGGGAGTTCATCATTATTTAAAGAACAAGAATATCATAACCTTTTGGATTATAGGAAATAAAAGAAAATTCTCAAGCATACAAGAAAAAAGATTCACATACCGAACAGAAATGGTTAAATCAAGACCTATGTTTCAAAAGGAAAG
Source organism: Pontederia crassipes (assembly GCA_030549335.1). Lineage (NCBI taxonomy): Eukaryota > Viridiplantae > Streptophyta > Magnoliopsida > Commelinales > Pontederiaceae > Pontederia > Pontederia crassipes. Next base: position 22,012,548 of record CM060189.1, on the reverse strand, counting down.
ATCAACAAATGGAAATGAAAAAAATAGTTCATATTTACCCCTGGATTTTGATTGAGATCTCTAGTAAAGTGATACACATGAATCAATCGATCAAAAGGACCAAGATCCTTCTCTTCTTCAGGGATCTGATATTAATCATTGATGAGAAATATGCACAATGCTTTTCTCAAAAAGGAAATGTGCATAATACAGCAAATGGTGCATTTGGTTCATACCTCCTCTGCACGTAAAGTCCAGTACTGATCATTGATGTTTTCTATCTTTTCACTGTGTGGGAAGATCTACAAGAAATATAAAAAGCATGTTACACAAGTGAACAGATATTTAGCTTTTTCTGTCTATGAAAATTTGAAATAAAGCATGAATAACGAATTTTACTTAAAGATGCAGTAGCATCTCTACCTAGAATGTAAAGTAATGTTCCAGAAGCTAGTTGAACTGGACAGAAAGCAGAGGAACTAGTTTGGTTTCAACACCTTTTTCCTATGGTAGGCCCAGTAGTTTAAGAAGGTGACAAAGGAAGAGAAACCCAAGAAGGGTGCCAGAAGTGTGAAATCCAGGTCATTTCTTATGCCAACTACTTTTCTCACTTCGGATTTTAGTAGCAGAACTACTGCACTAGATGCAATCTTCTATTGAAGATTTCAAAGCAACATGTTTACCTTATAGATCTTGTGATAAAAGACCTCAAGCAACCTGAGTTCAGCATCAGGATGAGACAAGTCAACCTAGTCAGAAGCAAGTAACACGAAAGTTATGTTAGCTGATATGAGTTCAGATGCATCAAATAAAATCCATCAAATTCAATGTACTTTTGTGGCAAAGAAACTTCATAACAATATTTAACTTATAACAATGAAAAGCACATAGCAATACCTTTGACTTGAGATCATTGATTACGTCACCCACAGTGCTATTTTTTGGAAGCCTGATGCTATGGACCACTACCTGATTTGAGAAAAAAAAAATAGATGTTTACTATCAAACTGTAGCATGAAGTAATAATCACAGACATCTTCATCATCAAATCACCTCATCCTTTGTGGCATGATGGAACGCAACCTTTAGGGTTTTTAAACCTTGCAACTCTGGCAGAGGAATGTCCAGGACCTCATAATACAATATATCAGAAGTCTGCTTCAACAAGGCACTAAAGTTTGTTAGGTCTTTGAAACATTTTTTCCTAAAACTGGTTGCTATGGAGTTAAATAACCTGGTTGTAATGAACCAGCATGTCCAGAAGATGATCTACGCCCCGATATTTGATAGGCTGGGGTTTTGGCTGCTGAGAATAGCAGTTGTGGGACGTGAGACGGATTTTCGATGGATCATCTACATCAAGTTGACGAGCAACTCTTTCCACCACATCATCATAAGTGAAAAGCTTTGACCTTTTCAATTGAAGTAGAATAATGTGTTAGACTATAAAAAGGCAAACCAATTGAATTTTGTGACAGCAACAACTCAATAATAAAGCATACAATTCCAAGCAAAAGTCATCTTCCTTCGGCTTCTCCAGCGATCGAAAGTGAACCACCTAAGAAATCAAATCATACAAGATTTATAAATGAAGACTCTAGAAAAATGATTTTTTTTAAAGTGACTCTGGAGAAAAGTTAAATAGCACAAATAATTACAATAGTAACTATATTGTATGCAGACAAAGAGCGAACCTGACGGTTATGAACATAATCCAAAAAAGACGGAACATCTGGATAACGGAATTTGTCTTCATTTTCAGACGCCAGGGCTTTCTGATAGCAAATGATATCTCCATCTTCGAGCTGCACAGAATGTTAAAGAGTCAAAGTCAAGTATGGATTAGCAAAGAAAACAGTTAAAGAGAACTGTTATAAACCTGGCTAGCTCGGAATGTGGCCCTTTTATCAACATGCTCACACATTATGGTTGGCTCAAACTTTATTTCCTACAAATTGAGGGAGAAGAAAAGTAGCGCACTTACATAGATCAATCTGGTACTAGTTCCTCAAGGCACAATTAGAAGATATTTGTGAAAACTCGATGAGTGCTAACCTCAAAAAGTATAATTTCTTCATTTGGAGGGAAACCGGCCATTTCATTTAATTTGGATATAATTTCAACGGGTCTCCCTAAAGCTTTCACAAATAGCTTTCCCACAAATCTAGATCAAAATTGAAGGTCATAAAACTGTGGTTTACATGCAGAAGGATAAAATCAATGTCTGGTATCATGAAGGAAAAGCCAAATCAAGAAATTCACAATTACCGAAGTTCTTCTTTCACAGGGTCATAAAGTTTGAAGAAAAGCAAAATGTCTTCCTTCGTCTTCTCTGGTGGTAAGACAGGTAGACGATCCTGCCAGATCACATCTAAGGTATTACTGATTGATCGCACTCATATTACCTAATTTATAACTAACAATACTGTGAAAATTTGTAAACATTACCAATCCAAGCTCTATTTCCAGGAATAGCTTGAGTTCAGCATTGTGTGCCTTGTTGGATACGTCTCTTAGTTGTCCAACCTATAATCATCCAAAATGATGCTATATAAGGAATATCAAACGACATTAACTTCAAACCATGCATTAAAACATAAGGCCTAACCAATAAACAGGAGGATGTTGATATTTCATAATCTTTTCTAACATGACAAAATGAAACATTACAGAAACAGATAACAGATGGTCTGGAGAACACAACACCATAAATGAAACATAAACTGTGAGTACATATTTCACATGACAAGAGAAAGAAAAAATCAATTCTACTCCATACAAGGTCAATTGAGATCAGCATAGCCGAATTCAGACACGTCGGACAATATCAGAAAAACCTTTAGTTTTTTCCCCAACTTATTAATCAGAATGCAGTCAATGGTACATAAAATGTCTATTGAAACACCTCATAATAGGTATGATTGACTTTTTACTCTTAACAATCGTATCCAGATGTCCATTGAACCCTTACTAATCTAGTTGAGGAGAAATACTGTTGCTTTTCATGATGTTCTGAAGACAGATTTGACAGGTTTGGCTTCCCTGACATCCAAAGTTTCTGCTTGCTTTTAAGGTGACAATGGCTTCCCACTGGGATGTACAAATCCAGGTGGGCAACGAATATGAATATCTTGTATCTTATGTAGGGTGGATACCTTGTATCTTTCTCAAAAATGTAGGATGGATAAAGAGGATATTCGACATCCCTTTTTGGATGCATGGTTTATAGACAGGCTTCAGTTATAGCACGCTGCAGAAGTTGGACTTAAAATTTGCAGTAGATCTAGAGATATTTCAGATTTGAGAATTGACAGCTAGATGTTCAGGCACATCACTCTAGGAATCCGTATTCGGTAGACTGAACTGTTTGGTTTCTGTGGCCATCTGGCTACAACTCGATGGATGCATTTTAATGAGAGATGTTTTCTCGCAATATTATTAGTAATGTCAAAAATCAATACTTTGAGAGTGGGCATGTTTTGTTGATTCCTTTTAGAAATTTTGTATTCTGCCACATGGCGATAATGCAAATAAGCCTTTTTTTAGAGGATATGCAAATAAGCCTTCTAAATTAGTAACTCATGATGACTGCGCATCTCAACCATTAATCTTTCCTTCTCTCGAGAAGAATCGAAAAATACGTATGAATGATTAATGTAATTTTTTTTGTTTGCACGTTACAGAATTCAGACTCTTGTTCCTCGGTGAGACTTGTTATGAAATAATGTCCTTTACTCATGCTCAGCACAGCCCATTCTCCCCATCACTTTCAGAAATTAATGCATGTCCTGGACGAGAGCACATCATAATTCTTTAAAGCTTCACAGCAAATTAATGTAAAATACTTGGAATAACTATGGAAAAATAAAGGCCTAAATAACTAATGAAAATTCTCTCACACATTGGGAATAACCCCACAAAAGATGTTAGAATAGCCACTGCATTTGATGAATAAATATTTACTCACAGACTGTGTCTCCTCCAGTGGTGTCAAAGGGCGATTAGGACGATAGGTATGGTTTTGTCGCTTAGCCCACAACCAAAACCTTTGAAACTGCACTGGAATACCAAATTCCTTGGCCACCACCTCCTGAAAATTATGTTACTGATTTAACCAGCAGCAACACTACAGTAGTGATAAATCGAGCACTACAGAACACAGGTATAAGATACACTACCAGATACAGTGAAACTTGGATTTAGAGATTATAATACGTAAATATATGAACATAAGAAATATATATGTATAAACATTTGTCACATAGTCCAAATGTAGTTTTCAGGTAATCGGGTCTATTATGAAGCAGATACAGAATTTTACAGACTCCAGATGCCGCTTACCCAGTAGACTGATATTTGAACATGCATTTTCATCGAGTTTCAAGATTATGTGCCAAGTGGGCATGCATGACTCATCCCAGATTTGGTTATCCCACACAGGCACTTCAGTTTCAGTGCAAAGGCAATGAAGATGTTTAGTTGAGGATGTATATAAAATTGACCAAAATAGGAAAAAGGAAATACTGAAACCAGAAAAAAGAAAAAGAACTAAATACATCATTTGCAATGCTTTACTTCAGAAAGAGAATTGTTCCAACCCATCAGACATGTTGAGACAAAATATAAGGGATAAAAACGTGAAAAAGATGAATAATGTTCCTTTTAAGTGCAAAAATTATTTAGGAAAATAACTCACTTCACCTTCTAAAAATGTTTCCCAGAACTGATACATAGTATTGACATGTAGCATAAAAACAAATTGGCAGTTTAGCATAACTTGGATTCTAATCTTAACAATCAACACAGTCATTTATCGTGATAGGTGATACCTTAAAATGATTAAAAGGCAGCTGCTTTTGGATGCGAAAGCTACGAACTTTATCATGATCCACTAAATCAAAAAAGATATCTTTTCCAATCTGTTCCTCTAAATCTTCACACCTTGCTACCTGGAAACATTAACACATAATTCATTTTAAGCAACAGGCATAATGGTACAATCTACAACCGCCTTATGACTCCAGAGAAAGAAACAGCTTTAACACCTTGATGATGGTATAAAGGTGCGCCTCAGCTTTTTCCTTTTTTTTGTGCTCCTTCTCCTCTTGCTCCTTTTTTAGGCGTATCTGTCAAAAAAGATCAACAGTCAAAGATGAAAATAAGCAATTGAAAGATACCTAAGAATAGTCCACTTCTTGTCTTACTCTGAGATGTTCAGCTATGTCTTTCTCGTCCACATTACACATTATTTTCTCCTTGTCACTTTCACGAATATATACAAGCATATATGCATTGGAATACTTTGTAAATTTGAAAGGTGTATTATTGAAGCCGGGATTTGCCTGAGGTAACTGAGATGTTCAAGCAATCAAAGGACTCAGTATATCTTCAAGATAATAGTTAAAACATAGAACAAAAAAATGCATATAGTGCCTGACCTCTTCTTCACCGCCATATTGCTCCTCCAATGCTCTTTTGGTGTCTTCCTTCGTTACCCGTTCATCATCAAACTTATACCTATAGTGAAATTATTTTGTTTACGGAGATATGTACCACACAATAAACAGCAACTATCCAAAAGAGACAGAATTGGTCAAGCTTCGTTGTATATAAAAATCAACAAAGATGCAAAACTGCTTTAATATTGCAAAAACTACATGGCATGCATCATGTATGATTAGCCAAATAAATTTAACGCACAAACTACTGAATGCATCAAGCGAGACACACATTTGGTAATCCAAATACGAAGAGTTGTTTATAGGGCATTTAATATGCATAATGGAAAAAAATCAAAGGCTGCCCAAAGACCTAAATGTTCAACATAAAACCTTCTATAAAAAGATGGTCAACATAACATATCGACTTCAAAGTCAAGTTGCTCAGTCAAGAATGATGTTCTTTATTAATGGTACTTCCAATGTAACAGAGCACGCCATGTGGTTAAAATGCAGAGGAAGTAATTGTCTAGAAGGGACCATCTTAAGCATGATCAGTTAAACATGCACGAGGATGGTTACGTTTTTTTTTCAGGAGAAAAAGGATCTCTCGAAAAGTGAGCGTAAAAAAAGGAGAAGATTTAAAACAGCTAGACAAAACCCCACTCTCTCGAAGACAAAAAGAAATGTGGTGTACAATCTGCTCAACCACATCTCTCCGCACCAAAAATCACCACATCACGCCGGTACCGGCCAAAAAGGTCGCCAACAATGGTCGGACCGAGGAAGTAGGGAGCTAGGCCTATATCCAGCCTGTCTAGCGAGATCTCGAAGTGACATCCAAAAGGCCTCCGACGCTTCCAATATGATCCACATGAGTACATAAAGCTATCACATCGCAGACGCTTAGAAGATTTGGGTGACAATGCAAATGCTAAGAGGAGGATGCTTCTACAGATTCTCATGATTCAAAAGTACTTTCCAGAGAAAGCAATACAACAAACTAATCCAGCTTCTGGCGAAATCCCATTTTAGGACATATTGCTCATACGACCTGTGACCATAACTCTAACATTTGTGCACTATCTCAACCTATGGCTAGGCAATAATAAGCAAGATTTATCTAGATATACAAAGAATCACTGGGTGTTCTATTTTTTTGAGAGACGAATCCAGCTTCAAGCTCTTTTTTTTTAGGGGAAAAAGGATGGTCGCCAAAGTTGTGATTGCCATACATGTATACATATATAACTATGGAATTGTCAAAATGTACAAATGTGAGCTCTCAAGAAGAGAGCGGCAAAAAAAAAAAAAAGGTGTACATAAAAAGCATGATGAACAATATTCTCCACCTGAAATCGCTCCACACAAGATATGGTCCGGTTGCGCTGAAGCCAATGGCCTAGGTACCGGCCAAAAAGATGCTAACAAAACCCTCCAGCTCTGTCACTAAGTCGTGGAGTGCCTGCCAGAAAATCTTTCTCCGCAGCCACTGGAAATGTGTCCAAAATATCCATCTGCAACCAAAACTCTCGAGCCACCACGCACTCAGAAAACATATGGTCGCTGACTCATCCGCCTCAGCACATAAAGGGTAGGATGAGGATCTTGCCTTGTAAACTCTAGTGAGGACCTTGTTGCTTGCAGCATGAACCAAGCAAAGATCTTGACTTTCAACGATATCCAAGAATGCAATATGAGCCTGCAGTCTGCTCTGAAGTTGTCTGAGGAAGAAGTGGGAGAAAGGAAACGGAGATATAAACTCTGAGCTGAGAATGACGGCAATTCCGATATCCACTCATCCGGACGGGAGGGATCCGAAAGAAAAGGAACCACCCTCTAAAAAAGTGCCAAGAGCTGGAGAAGGTTGGTCTGAGAGAGAAGAGCTGAAAAGGGGAGTCCATGTGCAAGTGCCCAAGCCACCGGCCTCCGACCAGGTCTTGGCTACCATAGCGTCAGGCTGTGCCGCTAGGGCTTTCAGTTTGTTTTATATTTGTTAAATGTAATTCAATCTGAGTTGTTCAACAATGTTTCTTTCCTGAGTCATTTAATGTTCAAGCTTATTTCATATTTGCCAGTGTAATTTACAATATGAGTTTGAGCTGTTTACCAATGTTTCTTCCCTGAAATAAAATCCTTCAAGGCTTTATTGTCTCACCATCAGCACCTGCTTCCTCCCACACCCCCCACCACTGACAACAAATGATGATCAGGCAGATCCCCTCGGTTGGTAACATTTTCAAAATAGAAGTGTCGGCATCATCAATGGTTTCTCTCTTGATTGAGAGAGAGGCAATCTTGTTCTCCTTCAGTATGCTGATGGCACAATATTTTTCATTGAGAATACAACCAACAGATTGCGATCATGGTGTTGTTAGGTGTAGCATCGGGTCTATAAATTAGCCATGCCAAATCAGCTTTCACATCCTTCATCATGACAATAAAGAAGATGGCTATCTATGGTATGGAGTTACGCACACCCATTATCACCTTACCAGTCACATATTTGGGACCAATGTTGTCAAACTCTTAAATCGGAGTCCACACAGAAAGGCCAGGTAAACACGTAAAATGTGAGATCATAGCATGACTCGTCCAATTAAACAGAAACCATATTTCAAATTAAACTAATACTAATTCTTCTTAGCACCTAATTTACCTACGATATAATAATTGAATATGATTCAGAAGATCTACGAATAGTTAATTATTTAATAATCTATGATTTAATAAGTGATAATAATTAATAAAGTAACAATACATTACATAAACAGCAGCAACTTTAGTAATACCCTAAAAGACATCTGCTTTTGAACCAAAAAATAAAAAGAGAAAAAGCATGGAAAAGAATATGAACAAAAAAAAAAGCCACATCAATGAGTCTTTCCTGCTCGCGAATCCCCCAAAAAAGACACTATCCTCTCTGCTCAGCAGAGAGGACGAGTCTTTTGGAAACAAAAAAAAGGACTGTATCCTCTTTGCTCCAGCAGATAGGACGAGTCTTTTGCAAACAAAAAAAAGACTAGCAGAGAGGACGAGTCTTTTGCAAACTCACTTTTTATGCAAAACCAGAGAGAAGAGAAGATGACTACATTAGATGGTCGGCACCGCCGCCAGTCGTGGGCGGAGATCGCCGCCGGCGGTGGACCTCGACCGCCGACGGAGTCCAGATGGGTACGTCGTCCGAGGCCTTTGCCTGGACACGTGGCCCTACCTGGGATGCCCGAGGCACCTGGAACCGAGGCGCCGCCCCCTGCATCTGCTCTCGTGCGACAGACCTCCTGCAGTGCTGCTCTTGTGCCGCCTCGTTGCCCGGCCTCTTCGGGATCTGTTCGCAAGGTCTGGAGGCAGAAGCCACGTGTCACAACACCCCCTCGCAGCATGCCGTTAACATCTCCATGCTGACCTCTGCGAGCTCCGAGGCGCTTGTGCATGATATTGCCGCCTCGACAGGGCCGTTTGTGTTGGAACCGCTGTCTCGTGGATTATGCCACACGGGAAACGAAGCATCATCGATGGTTCTATGCGACAACTTTTCGGCTTCCATTTCCCCTTCTGTGCCCAGTGGTGCCCAACTCCCACTACATGACGCATGCATTCACACTACTGAGACTGCCCAGCTTTCCTTGGGATCTGGGGACCCCACGGTACCATCTTTGAATGTTGCTCACGATGATCCCACGTGCTCCCAACTGGACCTACAGCAGAAATCCACTAATAATCTGGGGGTACCCGTTGACTGTGGCTTTCAACCTGGAAACGACACATCACCCCAGCCAGATCATGATTTATTTGCCTTAGTGGCTAAGGCCTGCGGGATCAAACGAAAGCAGTCGAGGGCTCCTGGCCAACATCGGTTTTCATCTAATATCCAATGAATGTCCTCTCTTGGAACGTCCGCGGTCTTGGGGATCCTGACCGTCGCCGATCCCTCGGAAGATATTTTGTTCGATGGAATGTTGACGTGGCTCTTATTCAAGAATCTAAACTCACAGGGTGTGATCCTTCTATCTGGTCACAGATCGGTGGTCAGCGTATGTCCAGCTACCTGGCCTTAGACTCTTCAGGCCGGTTGGGGGGCTGTCTGATGGGCTGGAAAAATGATCTATTCGAACTGTTGGATCACCGCTTGGGGCAACACTCTATTTCTGCTCTGCTTCGGCGGAAAAGCGACAATGCTGCGCTCCTGATCTCCTGTATTTACGACCCTCAATCTGTGGAGGGTCAGCTGAGGCTCTGGGATGAATTGAATGTGGCTTTCTCGGCTCTCAATGCTGATCTGTGGCTTCTGGGGGGTGATTTCAATGCGACTATCTGTTCTGATGACCGCGCAGGGGATGGCCCTAGTCGTGACACTAGCTCGGCTGACTTTTGTAACTTCATTGCGGGCCATGGCCTCATTGATTTCCCTGCTCAGAATTGCACCTATACCTGGCGTGGTGCCCCTGGTTCTCTGTCACGACTGGACAGATTCCTGGCTTTTGTTGCCTTTGCTGAGAAGTTTCCTCTTGCTCAGGTGGAGGCTCTTGATCGTCCTTTTTCTGACCACTCTCCTCTCCTTTGGAAATCGATGGAGACTCGCCCATCCAGCACATATTTCAAGTTTGAGCGTGCTTGGCTTCTGGAACCTGGCTTTCGTGAGGAGATGCAGGCGCAGTGGCAGTCTTATCCATCTTTTGGCTCTGCCACTGCGACTCTTGCAGGGCGGCTTGACCTCCTTCGGGTGTTTCTTCGTGAGTTTAGAAGAAATCTAGTATCTTGCAGAGAGCAGCGGCGCTCGTCGGCCCTTAAAATCATTCTTGAGCTTGATAAAATTGAGGAGACTCGACTCCTGTCACCTGCGGAGTCTGAACAGAGGCGGACAGAGTTCCAGGTGGTGAAAGAAGAAGGTAAAAAAGATGAAATCTCTTGGCGACAACGCTCCCGCCAGACGTGGCTCAAAGAGGGAGATAACAACACCCGCTTTTTCCATTTATGGGCAAATGAGAGGAGAAGGACCAACTAGATAATCAGGATTTCTGACCAAGGGACTATGGTCACTGGTCACAGACAGATCGGGGAGGTTGCTGCCAAATATTTTAAGAATTTCTCTAGGCGGCGTCAGGGTGGCCACTGGGAGTGGACAGACTCCAATGTTCCTGCGGTGACTGACTGCCAGCGTGAGATGCTCATTGCGCCAATCTCTGAAGCTGAGGTGCTAAAGGCCCTAAAGGATCTTAATGCTGAGGGAGCGCCGGGCCCGGACGGATTTCCTATCCTTTTCTACCGGGTTTTCTGGCAGGTTGTGAGATCCGATGTTCTTGCTGCCATCTAGGAATTCGTTGTTGGCAATTCTGGATTCGAACGACTTAATAAATTCTTCATTTTTCTTATTCCCAAGAAAACTGGGGCGGTCCATCTTGAGGAATTCAGACCTATTGCCCTCTCCAACGGCACTTATCTTATCATTGCTCGGACGCTTGCGAACAGACTTGGCTCTGTCCTTCCTAATCTAATCCATCCTGTACAAACTGCATTTGTTTCTGGCCGGTCAATTTCTGAAGGTTTTGTGGCTGCTTCGGAGATTCTTTCCTGCTGGCGTCGTAATGGACAAACTGGTTTTCTATGGAAAGTTGATTTTGCAAAAGCTTATGACTCCATCTGCTGGAAATTCCTCTGGTGCTCTCTCAGCCGCCGTGGTTTCCCTGACCAGTGGATTTCTTGGATGCGCAGATGCATTACCACGGCATCTTTTTCTGTCCTCATCAATGGGCGACCCTCTGGTGGCTGGGTGCAACCCCAGTGTGGTGTTAGGCAGGGCTGTCCCCTTGCGCCCCTGCTTTTTGCACTGGCTGTGGACGCCCTTGCTCGCATCATGTTTTTGGCTTGCCGATCTGGCCTCCTGTCTGGGTTCTGTACTCCAAATACCAATGATTCTCTCATTCCCATCCTTCAATATGCTGACGACACTCTCTTTTTTGTTGAAGGATCTGCCCAATCGGCACAGCGCCTCTTTGCTTTGGTGGAAATGTTCTGTGATTTCTCTGGGCTTAGCATTAATTTTGCTAAGTCCATTGTCATTGGTTTTGGCATGAATTCTGCTGACATTCTGGCTTGTTCTCAGTTGCTCCAGACACCAATTGGTTCGCTGCCTGTATCATATCTTAGTCTTCCTCTATCTGACCGTCATATTTATTCTCGGGATTGGCAACCTGTTATCAGGAGGGTTGAGCAGCGTCTGGCTGGCTGGAGCTCAAAATTACTATCTCGTGGGGGAAGGCTTATCCTGCTTCGACATGTGCTCTCAGCTTTACCAATATATTTTCTATCTATTTTAAAAATTCCTAAGCAGGTCGAGCGCCGGATTGATTCTCTTCGTATGCAGTTCTTGTGGAGAACTAACCCTTCCAACCCCCATGGAACTCATCTGGTTGCCTTAAATGATGTGTGCAGTCCAACTCTGGAGGGCGGCCTTGGGGTTCTTAATCTTGGTAGGATGAACACTGCTCTCCTCACAAAGTGGATAATTCGTATTATGGGGAAGCCGGAGGGCATTTGGTTTTCTGTTTTCAATGCCTGTTATGGTCGTGATCTTAACTGGGATTCCCGGGTGATAGTAAGCAACAGCGCATCTTCTTTCTGGTTGGGTATTGCTGGGATTATGCCCCTGGTTAAGCAGTTTTTCTCCCCTTCCCTGGGCACTGGACGTGAATTCTATTTCTGGAAAGATAACTGGTCTAGTTTGGGCCCTGTAATGAATATGTTCCCTCGGCTGTTCCAGCTGGCCGTTAACCGTCAAGCAAAGGTTGCTGATTATTGGACTTCACCTGCCAGTGGTGGCCAGGGATCGTGGTTGCCTACTCTCTCCACGAATCTTTCTGAACAAAGATTTGATGAGTTCCTTTTGCTGCTGTCTAAATTAACTCATATTTCTCCCCGTAGTGACACTGCTGATGCCTGGAGCTGGAAGGATGGCACCTTCTCTGTCAGGGAGGTGTACAAACTATTAGGAAACTCTAGTGTTGGTCTTGATGCTGACTTGCTCTTGGCTTGCAGGCTTATCTGGAGAATCAAGGCCCCTCTTAAAATTAAATTCTTTTCCTGGTTGCTACGGAGGCAACGAATCCTAACTAAGTCTTACAGAGCCAGATGGTTAAATAATGCAGATACGATATGTGTCTTTGTGGTGTGGCTGTGGAGGATATGAATCACCTTTTCTTTGGATGTATCATGGCTGCTCAGGTCTGGAGAAGGGCAAATATTGGTTGGTTAGACACGACATCGGAAGCTGGTTTCTGGCAGTCTTTCTGTAATGATTGCAGGAGAAATCTTCATATTGTTTACAGGTCTAGAAGACAACGGGCCCTCCCTCTAGCATATATCTGGGCATTATGGCTGCAAAGAAATGAGACACTCTTTCATGGGGGTCGCGCCTATGCTGAAAATATTTGTCATCATGCGGAAAATATCTTTAGAGAGTGGAGGAATCATCTTTGATGTAGTCTTTTATTTCTTGATGTGGGGATTGTCATATTTTAATTTTTGCTTTAATATTGTAATCTCACTTAAACATTAATGAAATTCTGGATGACTACCATCTTGCTAGTCGTCCTTTCCCGTTTCAAAAAAAAAAAAACTAGTCCATGGAGTGATATGCGATAGCCCAAGAGATGAGGCTAACATGTCAATCAGTTTACAGGTCCGACATATATAAAATGATGCATTTAAGATCGTGTTGACCCAAGCAATAGCATGAAAGATCTGAGGACATAAGATTTAAATGCCTGGCAGACAATATAAACCGCATCCTTCGGTTCAACAAAAATATAGACCACCTCCTCCTACAGATCTAGCCTAGACAAGTAATAATACAAAAGTGGTTCACAAATAAATGAGAAGATAATAGCCATAAGCAATATGACATTAAATGGAACTAGGGGTGTTCACGGGTCAGGTTGGATCAGATTATATCCATGTAAGGCTCTGACCCGGTCCAACCCAACCCAAGTCTTCAGCCACAAGCAATATGTAATGTAGGGGTGTTCATGGTGGTTTGGGTCGGGTTGGACCGGGTCACGTGTTACCCAACCACATTTTTCCTTTTTTCTTTTATTTTGTTACATTTTTAAAGAAAATTATACTTAATATTCATTTTAAATCATAAACAGTTTTCAAGTCTTAACTTGACTGAGCAAACGGAGATATTTATAGATTTAATTTTTTATTTTAATATTTTTCATATATTTTAAATCAGATATCAGCTTGAAATTAAATTAAAATATAGAATTTTTCAAAAAGAATAAAAGAAAATTTGGGTCACCAGGCCGGGTTGGTCGACTCAGGTTTGAGAATTCTGACATGTACCCAACCTAACCAAGTAGGGTAACACCAACCCGACTCGAACCAAAATGGGTCACGTAATAAGATGAGCACCCTACATTAAAAATTTCTACTCATCATCATGGACATATCTCAACATATTGTAGTCAGGTCGGGTCCTACCTGGCACCAACAAGACTAGAACCAAAATGGGTAAGGTAGTCAGGTGAACGCCCCTACTAAAATATTTCTACTCATCATCCTGGACATCTCAACATACGCCTCATGTGCCCTTTCTGGGACATAAAACGAGAACATCATACACCTTTCTTTGGAAGTCGTCATCAAGGTTTGGACGTGTGGGCAAGGAGGGGATCAACACTAGACATTTTTCATAGTGCCCACCCACGTCCACGATTATTGCAACTACTGAACAGATGATTGTATTTGTTAATAAATTGACATTGCATTTTTCCTTGAATGAGATATTTCCCTTGAATATCATTCTGTTTTGTTCTATTTATGGAAGCACCCACATTCCTATTTGACAAGGGAAACGAACACTTGGGAGATTTTTTTTCTTCATTTTTTATGAATTTCCTTGATTTGTTTATTCTTTTCATTAGTGGGTTGTATTGGCACCTGCCAGAACGCCCCTAACAAAATGGTGAGGGACAAGAATCATACAATACTTTAACCTTGGTCTCTCCTAACATAAACAACAAATCAAGGACTACAAGAAACCATTCAATAAATATATTACCTATGAAATGTTGTTGTTCCATGGAACAAAACATTTGGAACAAGAATCATACAATACTTTAACCTTGTCCTGGCATAAACAACAAACCAAGAACTTCAAGAATCCATTCAAGGAATATAACCCATGAAATGGTGTTGCTCCATGGAACAAACATTCGGGACAAGAATCATATAATACTTTAAACATGGTCTCTCATAGCATAAATAATAAACCAAGGACTTCAAGAAACCATTCAAGAAATATAACCCATAAAATGTTGTTGCTCCATGAAAAAACTCATCTAGATACATTACGCATAAAAAAGAAATCTGAATAGCAAGCAGAAGTTACATACCATTGATCTGAAAGAGTTGGTCGAATGAAAGCATAATAATGTCCACCATGCACTCCACCACTGTGAACCAAAACACTAGGAAAAAAGTATAAATTAGTTACAAATCTCTAAAGTTAGATGACATTATGCAATACTAATTATGCAAAAGAGAAAAAAATTCAGAAATGACTAAAAGTTGAAAGAAAACACAATTCAGAACCAATATCTGCAAGTTATCTGGCATAGAACAACAATAACCAAGCATAAAGAGACAATAACCTGTGACAACATTATATCATGTGCTAAACAACTCATAATATCAGTCAATAAAGTGATAGCAGCCCACCAACACCCTTTGAGGACCCTTTTCGTCCCATGTTCGAC
Organism: Pontederia crassipes; assembly: GCA_030549335.1. Lineage (NCBI taxonomy): Eukaryota > Viridiplantae > Streptophyta > Magnoliopsida > Commelinales > Pontederiaceae > Pontederia > Pontederia crassipes. The sequence goes on along the minus strand of CM060189.1, from coordinate 21,997,373 downwards.
CATGCTTGTAACCCACCAATACCAACTTGTTGTAAGAAAATGACACCAGCTTAATTATATGATGGGATCGAAGGCGCACCAGGCCCGGATGGCTTTCCTATCCTCTTCTATCATGCCATCTGGCAGGTGGTGAAGGCGGATCTAATTGTGGTCATTCAGGAATTCGCTGTCGGGAATGCTGGCTCAGCGCCGTAACAGATTCTATTTGTTCCTCATTCTTAAGAAGGCTGCAATGAACATTGATGATTTCAGGCCCATCGCTCTATCAAAATGCACCTATCTGATCATTGCCCAGGTCTTGGCCAACAGGCTCCGTCTTGTTCTTCCTAGCATTATTCATAATGTCCAATCAGCTTTTGTGGTTGGCAAGTCCATTGCGGACGGATATGTGAGGGCTCTCATCTTGGCATCGACCCCGTATGATGGATTTCTTGTTTGGAAGGTTAATTTCGTGTAAGACTAAATCTCCTGGCCATTCCTGTCGTTCTCTCTCCGATGCCATGGCTTTCTGGAGAGGTGGATTTCCTAGATGCGAAGATGTATAACAACAGCATCCATTTGGTTCTCAACAACAGGCAGCCTTCGGAGGGCTGGGTGAAACCACAGAGGGGGTCAGGCAAGGCTGCCCTCTTGCATCGATGCTCCTTGTTATTGCAGCGGATGCTCTTGCATGGACCACTCTCACTGCCTGCATCTCCGGCATTATCACTAGCTTCCGTGTTCCAAACACATCCGAAACCACCATTCCTATCCTCCAATACGCTGATGATACTCTGTTTTTTTATTGAGGGCTCCCGGCAGGTGGCAGAGAAGCTGGCAATTCTTGTTGGAATGTTTGGAGATTTCTTGGGTCTCAGCATCAATTACGCTAAGTGCAATTTTATTGGTTTCAATATGCCCATATCCACAAGTCAGGACTGTGCTCAGGTGCTTCTCTCACCTATTGGCACCCTCCCGCTATGCTATTTGGGTCTGCCGCTGACTGACAAATGCATAGCTTCATGCGATTGAACGCCAGTGGTCAATAGGGTGGAGCAGCGATTGATAGGATGGAGTTCTAGGCTGTTATTCCACGGCGGCCGTCTCATACTGCTTCATCATGTCCCCTCGGCGTTGCCTATTTACTTCATGATAGCTCTGAGAATTCCATGGCAGGTCGAGCATCATGTCCCCTCGGCGTTGCCTATTTACTTCATGATAGCTCTGAGAATTCCATGGCAGGTCGAGCGCTCGACTCGCTGAGGATGTGTTTCCTCTGGCATACCAGTTCTAATGAACAAGCAGTACACATTTGGTGTCCTCTGAGGTGGTGTGCCGCCAAACTGAGGAGGGTGACCTTTACATCAACATAGTTGAGAGCAATATCCTAAAGCCATCATTCCTCAATTGTCAGAGTGCATAGTAGTCTAAGAGTAAATACTTGAGAACTTTGACTAGTTGACAACCACCAAATCTCATCCAAGTACTGAACTACTAGTTCTGCTGCGGCACGTATTGTCGGCCCTCCCAATCTACTTTATGTCCGTATTAAGAATTCCCAAACTTGTGGAACGACAGATTGATTCATTGAGATTAAGGTTTCTGTGGCAGACCAGTTCCCCCACCTCTCATGGCATCCATCTTGCCTCCTCTCAACTTATGTGCCAGCCAACTGCTGAAGGAGGCCTGGGTGTTCTCAACCTTCGCCGTATGAACACTGCCCTCCTCACGAAATGGATCACTCGGATTATGGGCTCATATCATGGCATTTGGTTGGATATTCTTAATATTTCTTATGGCCACAATCTCAATTGGGACTCGCGAATCACTCCTATTCAAGGCGCATCCTCTTTCTGGCGGGGCATTACTGAAATTATTCAACTGGTCAACCATCTGTTCTCCCCTTCTCTTGGATCTGGCTCTCTTTTCTATTTTTGTAAGGATAACTGGTCGGGTCTGGGCCCTGCACAACTGCGATTTCCCCGCCTTTTTCAGCTGGCTGGTAACAAGGAGGCTAGGGTGTCTGATTGCTGGGCATCAGTGGCAAATGAGCAGGGGATTTGGTCGCCAACTTTCTCTCTTCACTTATCAGATCAACGCTTTCAGGATCTGCTGCTGCTGCTTGGGGAGATTTCCCACCTATCCCCAACAACAAACAAGGATGATGGCTGGTTATGGCAAAAAGGGAACTTCTCTGTTCGTGAGGCTTATATTTTGCTTGGGCTGTGGATACTGTTGCCTGCGAGGAGATCTTGATGGTCTGTAGGTTGCTGTGGTGTGTTAAGACTCCTCTTAAGATTAAAATTTTCACTTGGCTGCTGCTGCACCGTCGCATTCTCACTAAAATGTATGGGTCTCGGTGGTGTATTGATGCCGATACTATCTGTGTCCTCTGTGGTGTGGCTGATGAAGATTCTGCTCACCTCTTTTTTGGATGTCACTTGACTCGCCAGGTCTGGGAGGCAGCTGACATTGGTTGGATTGATTTTTCCTCCGAATATGCTTTTTGGAGGACATTCCGTAACGGCGGCAGTAGGACTCAGGGGTGTGTTTACAAATCCAGAAGACAGTGGGCCCTCCCATTGGCATACATTTGGGCTATTTGGATACAAAAGAATGACACTCTGTTTCGTGGTGGGCGTGCCTATGTTGACAACATCAAGAATCATGTGATGGCCATTTTTGGAAATTGGAAAATGTGCTGAGTTTTTGGGCTGCTATTCCTGTTTTTACTTCCTTTGTAATATGGTTGCTGGGTTTCTTCTTATCCTTCTGCCTTAATCTTCTGTAATATCTCACCAATATTAATGAAACTCTGGATAACCACCATCTTGCTGGTTGTCCTTTCCCGTTTCAAAATAATAATAATAATATGGTTGAACATGCATCAACTTCAAGAACATAAAAAATGCCAAATACCTAAATCTTTTTTTAATGGCAAAAAGCTAGGCATCCATATGGGTACAATAGCCAACCAAAAGATGTACGTGTATGGGGAAGGGGCAAAAGTATAGAGGTGGGAAACAAGAGGTCACAAAAGCTCTCTCAAGTCACTAGTAAAAAAATGAATATAATGTACAATATTCTCTACATAGTACATCTCTCCTCTGAAGATGATTCTATTGCATTTAAGTCATATGGCCCAAAACGCTGCCAATGGTGTGCTCGATGGGTACTATGAATGGGTTTGTGTATCCCAGCGGCTCAATATGACGGCCAAAATAACTGATGAATGTGGACCCGAATCTTCCATGTCTTGGGCCTGAATCTTCCATGTCCACCAGGTATCAGGTCTCGCATCAAACTGAAGGCTCACCAAGTCCCACAGCACACGTGCCAGATCTTAGGGTCCACCATTCGGAGAATACATGGGTAAGGACTCTGCAATGTTTGATGAGCCAGGGGAAAATGCAATATTTACGAGTTTTTTTTTTAAACGGGAAAGGACAACCAGCAAGATGGTGGTTATCCAGGGTTTCATTAATATTGGTGAAACATTACAGAAGATTAAAGCAAAAGGGTTAGAAAAAACCCAGAAACCATATTACAAAGGAAGAGAAACAGGAATAGCAGCCCAATAACTCAGCACATTTTTCAACTTCCAAAAATGGCCATCGCATGAATCTTGATGTTGTCAACATAGGCACGCCCACACGAAACAGAGTGTCATTCCTTTGCATCCAAATAGCCCAAATGTATGCTAATGGGAGGGCCGGCTGTCTTCTGGATTTGTAAACAAAACCCTGAGTCCTTCTGCTGCCATTACGGAATGTCCTCCAAAAAGCATCTTCGGAGGAAGAATCAATCCAATCAATGTCAGCTGCGCCTCCCAGACCAGGCGAGTCAGGTGGCACCCAAAAAAGAGGTGGGTCCTCTACAAAAATTAGCAGCCAATTGAAAAGTCTCGATCCACCTCCTGGTGGGAAATAGCTGGTCATAGAACACATGTATGGAGATCGACCATGGCCAACCACAACTAGATCTGGTATGATGAAAGTGAAAATATTGTCCAAAAGGGTAAGGAGCTCAGCTGTCCACTCATTTGTGATCACACAATGGAGCACTAGAGACCAACAAAATCTGCAAACTATCCACGACATTGGACCAGCAGGACGCCATCATGTCCCTCACCATCACCACTACACACGGGAGCTGCAATCCTAGGGAAGATCATGGCCAGAATGGTGCTAGTGATCTGATCCAATGTTGTCAAACTCGTAAAATGGACACAATGCAGAAGGGTTGCAAAAACATGTAACCATGGAGATGTAACATGGAAGATTGTACCAGAATTTATTTCAATGTACATGTATATATTAATTTGTAAAATATATATCTACAATGTTTTTTTGAGCAGAATATATCTACAATGTTAGTGTTGACATGCACTTACATTTCAACTAAATACAAGATGTAATGTCAAATGACTCGCATTTAGTGTAATTCATAACAACAATACCTATAATGACAGTATTGAAACGATCTTGTGCCTTAAAGTCGAGAGGATACACAGGGAGTCCCCTCTCAAAAAGGATACACAGGGAGTCAAATTCCCACAATAGTAAGAAAAATTCTTGGTCTGTTACCACAAAGTTGAAAGGAACTATTTTCTTTTAAAAAAACAATTTAGTAAAATGAAAGAAAATATTAACTTTAAATTTGAAAGAAATTAATAAAATATTCTCGAAAAAAGAAATTAATAAAAAAGTTATCCCTTTCAAAAAAATAGCAAGAAAAAAATAATGATTGCATTGTTTCTAAAATGACATAAAGATACCTAACAATTAAATTTAGAACATAAAAAGTGTTCACCTCAAGAATAAAAAGATTTAAAAAATTTTCTGGTGTCCGCAAGCAAGGGAGGCAACTAGACCTCCCTAGCCATCTATACATGGTCCTAAAACAAAAATATATATTTATATTGACTCCGTAACTGCAAAGTTTTTCTTCTATTGTGCCCTCAAATTTCTTTTTCTTCTTGAAGAAAATTCTTAAATTTTGAGAAGGAAAAAGGATGATTAACCAACTGTTAACCATCCAGCCCACTTCAATTAAGACATTTAGAAAAGGATACAAAGAGATACAATTGTCGCCAAAAAAAAAAGACAACCAGTCCCGGAGAAACAAATTTTAAATCAATAATCAGAGGATATTCATGGATCATAGAAGAAACTAAGAAAGTATGCTGAGATGGGAGATTATCAAATATTCAAATTAGATATGATAAGTGATTCAAGTATCCCCGTGTAACTTGCAAAGGAGCATATGAAATGCTTCACAAAGAAGCCTTCAAAATGCAAAAACAAAAAAAAAAGCATATCCTTTTGAAGAAAACAACATGCGAAAAGGAAAGGAAAAGCATAGATAACCCAAGGGCATAAAATGATATGCTCAATGAACAGGACTTGAAAAGTATTACCTATGAAGAGTATAGAGATTGCGAATACTCTTATCAGCCTCTGGAGAAAGATACTTCCCGTCATCTCTATCAAGGTCCAGTTGTAATGGGAACTCATAACGATCATTAATCTGTGTTTGGAAAAGAATATTCAATTGACACCTTGATTGATTTTTGCTATACATCAAATTTTGTTCTTAACCTTAATAACTGACTCGTCTTTTATAAATGCAACAAATGCTGACCCCTTTTCTGAATTCTTAGAATTCATTTGATTGAGAAAGACCCCTAGATATTTATATATGTCAACAGTGATTCTATTTGTCAACAGCGATATTAAGTGCTTGGTAATCAATCTTTCCTTCTTCAAAATAAATTAGGATGGAGAAAGCTGAAAATACTCAAATTACTTAAAGGGAATGAATTATAAGCCAGAGTGACTTCAGAAAACTGAGATCAACAAAACATGACTTAGGGGTAGAATAACTTTTAAGGAAGAGATCACACAACAAAACAATGTTGAACTGGACATCGACTTGGCTAACTTACATATATTGTTCAAATATTAATTATGATTATGTGTATCAAATAGAATGATAATATGATTAGTAAGTTCCAATAGTAATATAAGTCTTTCTTACAGACTAACAAGTACAATTGTGTGGAAGACACTAATCTTGGAAGTACTTTTTTTTCCATATTTGACAATACAAAAAAATTCTAGTGATCATTGAACTATGTAAAGCAACAAGACTATGTAATGTATGAACCAATAATCAAGTTAAAGACCAGGATAAAAGATGTAAGAACAGTAATTAAGAAGAAAAATCATTGCATGTTCTTAATTAAGAAATGACAAACCATGTATCAACAGGAATAACATTTAGAAATCAAGAAACAATGTATAATGCTGCATAGAAGTGGCTGAAATGAAGACATAACACAGTTTTTTCCCCGCTGCGCAACTAACCTTTACCATCATATCTCGCATAAAATCATACTCAAAACGTTTAAGCTGGAGTTGTAAAACTGGGGGAAAATCAATGAATAGAACACCTTTCTTGGCATCCTGAAACAATAAGGACAACTAAAATGAATCCTCTTTGAGACAACAAATAAAAAACTTAAATGGAGAAAATTTATGTGTTACAGTTTAATTGCAATGACATTGTTCATTCCTCACTTTTCTTAATCATCAAAGCATAACTTCTGTTTAGAGATTTGACTCAAAAAAAATTCTGTTTAGAGACAATGGAAAGCATATGAAATATAAAGTATGTGTTATAGGAACACACAACAGTAGCTCGATGCAAATAATGACCCAACAAAACATTGAGATCAGCATAATTAGTGAAGGTCAAGTATCTCTGTGTTGAACAGTCAGATACTTTTGTTTGTTAGCTTTTAACCAACTGCTTGTAGGTCCTCATTTAAAATATCATTTATTTCCTTAAAGGGTTCGTCATTTAAAATACTACTACTCCTAATAAAAAGAATAAAAATACACATTTAAACAACAATCATGATATGCCCATAGAAAGTTGAAATCGAAAGTTGAAGAAAAAACCAAAAAGCAATATATACAACAACAACAAAGCCTTATCCCACTAGGTGGGGTCGGCTACACGGATCATACGACGTCATTCCGCTCTATTAGTAACCAAACCTTTCGGTATATTATTCACCAATAGTTCTTGCTCTATTAGTTCGCCAAGTGTCCGCCTTGGCCTCCCTCTCCCTCTTTTAATCGGACTCCAAATTATTTGATCTACTCTTCTTACTGGCGCATCTAATGGTCTTCTCTGAACATGACCAAACCATTTCAAACGATTCTCTACCATTTTCTCACTAATAGGAGCCACTCCGACTCGTTCACGTATATGGTCATTCCTAATCTTATCTAATCTTGTATGACCACACATCCATCTCAACATCCTCATTTCGGCTACCCCCACTTTACGTTCATGTTGTCCCTTCATAGCCCAACATTCACTACCATATAACATTGCTGGCCTTATAGCAGTACGATAGAATTTCCTTTAACTTTATTGGGTACTTTTCTATCACAAAGAATTCCAGTGGCTTTCCTCCACTTACACCAACCAGCTTGAATTCTATGATTAGCATCGTCATCAATCTCACCATCTTGTCTTACAATTGATCCTAAATATTTAAACTTTGTCACTTGAGGAATTATATCCTCCCCTAGCCTAACTTTCAAATCGTCTCTAAGTTGTTTATTTGTGAAATTGCTATGCATATATTCTGTTTTATTCCTACTTAAACGAAAACCCTTTGACTCCAACGTATTTCTCCATATTTCCAATTTTGTATTAATCTCTTCTCTTGAATCCGCTAAAAGTACTATATCATCCGCAAATAGCATGCACTTAGGTACCTCCTCTATGATACTCTCGGTTATAGCATCGATAACTAAGTTAAATAGATACGGGCTTAAAGCTGATCCTTGATGTAGGCCAATTCCTATAGGAAATTCATTTGTCTCACCTCCGGGTGTCCTAACCCTAGTCAATGCCCCATCGTACATATCTTGTATTACCTTAATGTAGGCAACATTCACCCTCTTCTTTTGCAAGGCTTTCCAAAGTACATCCCTTGGTACCCGATCATACGCCTTCTCTAAGTCAATGAAAGCCATATGTAAGTCTCTTCTCCTACTTCGATACTTCTCCATCATCCCCCTTAGTAAATAAATCGCCTCTGTAGTGGATCTTCCTGGCATGAACCCAAATTGTCTCTCCGAAATACTAGTCTCCATTCTCAATCTATGCTCAATCACTTTTTCCCATAATTTCATAGTGTGACTCATAAGTTTAATCCCTCTATAATTTGCACAATTCTGAATATCCCCTTTATTTTTGTAAATAAGAACTAATGTACTTAATCTCCAATCATCAGGCATCTTTTTCGACCGTAAAATCTCATTAAATAGTTTACATAACCACAACACACATTTTTCTCCTAAACATTTCCAAACTTCAATCGGTATACCATCCGGTCCAACGGCTTTACCATTCTCCATTTTCTTAAGAGCTTCGCTAACCTCCGAGACTCTAATTCTACGATAAAATGACCTATTAAGCTCACATTCGCTAACTGTCAAGTCCTCCAAATCACAACGGGAACCTTCACATCCATCATTAAATAGCTTATAGAAATACTCTTCCCATCTGTTCTTAATATCTCCTTCAGTAACTAAAACCTTGCCAACTTCATTTTTTATACATCTTACTTGATCCAAATCTCTCGACTCCTCTTTATTAAAAAAGCAATATATACAATGAATACTTAAATAATAAATGTTGACAGGTGAAATGAATAACTTCTTAAAATACTAGACTACTACAAACATTGTTATGTTAATTCTGTCCACAAGAAAGATATGAATTTGTCATCAAGTAATCTATGTCAAAGTAAAACAAAGAAACAGAAAATATAAGCACATAACATATTATATTTGAAGATAGAAAAGAGAATATCAACAGATTTCCATAAGACAAACTAAACAGCTTCCCCTTTTCCCATAAAGGAAAAATGTCAGGTGATAAGATGACATAGTATATACTCTTAAAGCCCTCATCTTGACAAGAAGCTAAAGAAAGTGCCACAATCATGATCCCAAATTACAGAACCTTAGGACTGTAGGCAGTTAAAGAAAGTTTAACTAACCTGCAGGCCATGATGTTCTGCCTGGTACTTATTATCACCCTCAAGGCGCTCAACTTCAACATACTTATCAAATGAAGCATATACATCACGACAACCTTTGACGTCCAGCTGAAGATCTAAACAATGCAGACAAGAGAAAGAATGAAAAAAATTGTCAACTCCACAATTTGTTCCTTAAAATAATTACTTACCATAAAAGGACTCCTTTCTGGTAGACTTATAATCTACATTAATGCATTCTATATAATTCATATGATGTCCTTCGAATAATTGTTGTATTGTTCCCTCGACCACTGTTCCCTGAGGCAACATGTGATATTAATATAATTTAGTTACAACAGTAGACCAACCCGAAGGAAGAACTTTTAGAACTACAAACCTTCATTTTATCTTCCAACTTCTCACAAAGGACCCTATTAAGTTCTTGAACATCATGCTGCATGAAAGAGTCATATGTATCCCATCCAAAAGATTTTGTTAACTCTTTTGTAGCAACACTGTTGTCACTGTACTGGAGCTTATAAAATAAGCTTTGAAGAGCCAATGGAATGCTTCCAGAAGGAATATCGTTCTCAGTTGTTGGCATATGATAAACAGCCTGAATCACAAAAAAAATTGTTAATAATGCTTGACGACATTACTATCAAAATAGCATGACTCATAACTTATTACCTTTCTGAAATAAGGAATATGGTACAGTGTTTGGAGAAGAGAGTTCATGTAACAAGTAGCTCCTTGGTTCTTGAGCCCAACAAAACCTGTTTCCTTTTTTGAATCATGATTCCAGTATTCTACCAGTTTACGAACTGCAACTTCTGCTTCGACTATACACCTATCATTAACAAGGTATCCTCTACTTGGGTCATAAAGTTCACTTAAAGGCATAAATGATGTAAAACCCCAATCACTTTCTCGTGCATTAAACTGATGTTGTGTATCTGCACAAGATTGAGGAAAGAAGTGAATATGCATTGAAAGAGAGGAAAGACAAGTATTTCCTTTAATCGTAAGTGCATCACAACAGAATTAAATAATACATAAAATGATTGCATACAAAAGTCATGATTCCCTGAAGGCACTTCATTAGTATCACATAAAAGTGAAGCATGAGTCAATAATAAGCAGATGACATGAAAACTTAGTAAATAATCACTATTGGGGAGAAAATCCTAAGCAGGACAGTAGTGAGTACAATGAGGAGAATGCAAAAATTCCGAGAACGCAGAGAATGGGTGACTAAAGTCCTTGCTATGGCATAAGAGACCTGTATCCAGTGTAATCATTATTTTCTGACATCTCAGCTAGTAATTCAGATATTCAAATGAAAGAGTAACTTTATGTAACATCAAGATAAATGTAAATATAAATGAACATGACGAGTGACTGATGTTTCAATCCAGGAGAAAATTTTGAGGTGTTAAAATGATAATTTTATAAACAAAAGAACCAATTAGGAGAGTTTAATGGTTTCAAATTATTTATAGACAGTCAATTAGGGATCGTGATGACAGATTTCAATATACCTTTCCTTATAGAATACTTGGGGTGAATTTGATTAACCACTCCGAGGCTAAACTGTGCATATCTGTTCCAACCGTATGGCAGGGTGGATGAATCAGCAACATCCAAATACATAGACAAGTGATCCACATTATTCCCCTTGGGGAAGATCAGCACTCTCCTGTTATTATGGTGCCAGTATTAGCATGTAATTGTCTCCCACAATTTATTATTCCTACATCTAGTGGATGAATGATTGAAACTAGTCATAATACACTGAGTCCTATGCTTACCACTTGTACCCTCCTACGACGAATGTTTCTGAATAGAGTTTCTTGTTGTTCAACCTGGAGAAATTATCAATTGTCCAAGTAAATCTGGACGTAGGAGGATCCTCCACTTGCTGGGACTCTGCCGTTGGCGTGGTCTCAGTTTGTATAACTGTCACGACAACAAACAAAATTAAGAACCAAAAAGGGGATAAATATACAACCAAAACCCTAAACCATCGCTCCTCATTACTGACTAAGCAAAAATGAAACATAATTAAAGTTGGATCAACGATAATCGCAAAAGTCCAGCTCTTGGCCACCAAAACCCACATTCCACCAGCCACTCCGAAGAATTCAAACAAATGAGAGAAGAAGAGCTGGTCGGCATTCACCTTCCATCGGCTGCGGCCCCTCCACCAACTCCTGATGCGGGACAAGCATCTCCTCGTCTTCCTGCTGCAAAAAAAAAAGATAAAACAAGTGCACAGAAATCAGATAAAACATAGAATCACATCCAACAAACTGCAATCACCCGGCCAATTTTCCCTCAATTCAATACCCCATCACGGAAAAAGAAAAAGAAAGCAAGCTCCAAACCCTAAAACCAACTCAAATCAACGAAAGGAACGCTCCAAAAATACCGAAATACAAAGAGATCGAATCATGAGACGGGAGGCTCCGGATGCTAAAAGTCGAGGAAAAAATTGAAAAAAAAAAATGGAAAAACTAAGACAGGAGGAGATCGGGAACGGAGGCGCACGTCGAGGGGGGGAGGCGTCATCATGGTCATGAGGGCGGGCGTCGGCGTCGGAAGAGCAGATCCGAGGCGGCGGATCGCCGGCGACGCGACGGGATAGAGAAGCGCGGTGGACGAAAGCGACGAGCACGACGACGGCGACGAGAAAGAAGTAAGCCAAGGGAAAGGGGTAGAGAGTTAATTCTGGTACAAAACGAAGGGTATATTTGGAATTACAAAAGGATGGGCCGGCGGTCGTGTTGTTTATTATTTCCATGGTCCGGTTCACATTTGGCTGCCAATTCATTCACCTGAAAAGAATAATTATATAATTTAATGAAACCATGGTATTTTGGACCGTTGCACTCCATCTCATTTACAAATGAATAAAATTACATTATTGTGATTTTAATTTTGTATCGTTCGCAATGAGATGTCATTTCATGGTGCCAATGGTCCAAAATCGATTCATTCATCTGAGATTAGTAGAATGTAATGTATTGATTTAACCCTTTTTTCTTATGTTTAATAATACCAGGTTTATTAATTTTAATGCAATAAAGACCATAGAACATTCAACAACTTTGAATTATTTCATTAACAATGAAAAGTTTTCATCTTAACCCAACTTCAACATTAATTATTTTTTTGAAGTTATTATTTTATTGTAATTTGAGAAATAAAATAGTATAGTTGTGGAAATAACTAAAGACACTATAATTAATTTTTAATTGACTCCTTTTAAGTTTTCATATTTTTCAGAAAAATGATGATAAAGAGTAAAAATATAGTTGGGTACACAAAAAATAAATATAAGTAACCATTCTATACTACAATGACTATTTTGTGCACCTAATAATGGAAAAAAAAATCACTGAAATTGACCCACAAAATTCTGTTATGAAAAATGGGGACACATGAGACCTCCACTTTTTACCAAGGTTGTAAGACCCGACCCGGCCTTCGACCTGGATTGCTCAACGGGTCAGGTCGGATCGGGTCGGACCGAATGGTTGGATCGGAGTATAATAAATTAATATAATTAATAAAGATATGTATAAATTCAGCATATATTGTATCACTAATAATAATGCCATAACAAAGTTTTTAATCACAACTCAACACAATCAATAATTTAAATCTAACACTAATCCATATAATAAATAACATAACAATACTAAAGAATTAAATGTAAACTCATAAGATAACATAATTAAATACAAACTTATAATTTACAATGTTCATAAAGTACCATAACAATATATAAATGTTCACAAACGCAAATTCATTTCATAATTCTTCCACAAAATAATAAAATTAAAGTAAATACTTTTCTTTAACACTCTTCATCTTGAGGAAAAAAATCTAAATTGACTTTCAAATTCTCAACATTATTTTCTTCCACATCATCTTCAAAAACATATAAACAAAATGAGTTAAAAATCATACTTGGCAATTATAAACATCTTACAAATCAATATTTTGAATTTTGAAACGAAAAGAAAAATACATTTACCTTCTTGCATATGAAGTTTTGATCTTTCCAAATTATTATAAAGCATCTTCTCCAAATCATCATAATCAAGAATTGAACTCTCTTCTTCCTCCATAATCTAATATTCAATCTTGTCTATACTTTCATAATCAATAAGATCAAGAAGTGCTTCTTGTTTAATAAGGTATCTACAAAATAATGAAACAATGATATAAACATAAACATATAAGAGTTGTCAAATCTAAATTAGAAAGTTATAAAGGAAAAAATGAACACATAAAATTTTCATTTCACAAATCTATTTTTTAAGCCCAAATTGTAATGCACATAGACATGATCATTTAATCTTTGATGTTCTAACTTGTTTCTTTTATTTGAATGAATTCTTTCAAATACACTCCAATTTCTTTCACAATCAGAATATGATGTACTTTGAATTAAAAGACGAATTGCCAATTGTGACACTAATGAAGCACTAAATCCAAAGCTACGCCACAATTGATCTATCACAAAAATTACATAAAGAAAAAAGGTTAAGTAATTTTTAAATGCATAAAATTAAATGTAAGAACATAATGTAAAATATAAATGAATCTCATCGGGTCTCAACTCTTTAGCGGTTGCAATAGCACGTTGCTTATCAAAACTTTGCAATCTATCTTGATATAACCAACTTTGTTTTAACACTTCAGTTTTTTGACTTGTAACAATTGTATCCAATACATCAAGCCATCCTTGTTGAACTTCTGACTTGATGCAAAAGTTATCTTTGTCATAATAGAAAGTCGGATTCAAAAAATATGCAGCACAATGAATATGTTTCCGAAGTTGGTTATCCCATCGTTGCTTGATTATTCTCGTGTAAGGTTTGCACAAAGTTTTCTTATGCATGAAAGTACTCTTGATTGTCCTCTTTGCTTTATATATACCATCATACACATAACCAAGGGAAGATTTATTATCCCCATCAACAATTCTTAATAAGCGTACCAAATGAGTCACAATTTGCACAATAATGCCACAATCATTTCAAAATCTACTATCTAACACAATATCAATGACAACTTTAGCTTTCTTATTTTTGTAATATCTTGAATTTGTAAAATCTAAACTAGTCATCAAAGCTTGCAAATCAATCTTGTGATCACGGATGCTTTTCAATGCAATGAAGATTGTTGAGAGTTGGACCAGGGCGCAAGATTTTAGTCCACTGTGGTCTTTTCCTTAATCAAGCAAGAAAAAAACATGATTATAAACAAACTTTATTACCTTTGGTGTCCTTTCAGTTAAGCTGTTTACAAGAGTCATTTTTTTAATATCTCCTAAAATTAAATTCAAACAATGTGCAGTACAAGGAGACCAATAAATGGATGGATATTTCTCATTCAACAACCTGTCAGCAGCTTTATAATTTGAAGCATTATCTGTAACTAAATGTACAATATTACTTAGTCCAACAAATTCAACCAAATTAGCAAATAAGTTACAAAGAGTTGTAGCATTCTTCACAATGTCAGAAGCATCAACTGATTTAACAAAACAAATTCTTTAGAAGAATAAACAAGAAAATTGATGAGTTGTCTATTCTTTTGATCATGCCAATCATCTCTCATTATAGTACATTCAGTTTCTGACAAAGCATTTCTAAATGTATCAACCAAGAAGCCAACTTCCTTCATAATATCATATAGTAGTTTAGTTCTAATTGCATGATAGTTAGGACCTTTATATCATGAACCAATAGTTGCAATGGCATCTATCGTAGGCTGATAATAAACTGAATTTGCACAATTAAATGAAATGCAACAATCATAGAAAAACCTAGCAACAGCTAAATCAACTCGGTGAATAGCTTCTTTACCTGCCAAGGCACTTCTAATTGAATGTTGTGCACCAGGAGTAGTTCTTTGAGCAAAAAAACTAGTTGCACTTATTTCTTTTCCTTTCCCCTTAACTTCCTTGTGACAAGTGCAACTTGTTATTGTACACATATGTCAACTTCCTCACTAATATTTGTTTCTTCATTTTTCTCATGTGCTCATTTCTTTGATGTAGCTACATATTTCAAATGTTCTAAGTCTATACTTGACTTCATAACTCACTTTATGATAAGACAATGCCTCTCATTTTTTTTCAGCAAGATGTAGTTTCATTCTATATATTCCTCCACCTTTTAAAATTTTTCCACAATACAAGCAATGATCTTTTTTCCTGTGCATCAAAACAAATCTGACAATGCTCCCATGCAGGATCTGTCTTTAATCTTACTGCTTGAGAACTTAGCGGAGCTAATGTAGTGTGTTTGAGATTGTCCAATAGGTGTTTGAATTTTACCACAGCTACTCCCTCCTAATGCCATTTTTTGAAAAGTAAAAAATAAATATAATTATATATATAACATTAATTGATAAAAAATTAACTAATAAACGCACTCCTTAATCGTGCCTTGACCGACCAAGGAATTATTTGGCCGTGCCCTAGTCAAGGCATGCCTTGACCGATCAAGGGCTCAGGACATGCCGCCTTGGCGGCGTTGGACGCGCAGGGCATTCCCTGGCTGCCTTGGCTGGCTAGGGCGTCCAGCGCCATTAGGGCATGCCCCGGCGATGCTGGACGCCTTGGTCGGACAGGCCAAGGCATGCGCTGGTGGCGCAAGGCCAGCCAGAGCGTCCAACACCGTCAGGGCATGCCCCCATGACGCTGGATGCCTTGGCCGGGCCGGCCAGGCATGCGTTGTTGACGCCAGGGCATGCCCTGGTGACGCCTTACCGGTCAAGGCGTTGGACTTCCTGGCCGTCCAAGGCGTCACCGCCGCCATGCCCTGGATGTCCCGGCGACGCCTTGGCCGGCCAGGGCATGTCCCGACGACGCCTTAGCCTGCCAGGGCATGTCTTGGCAGCGCCTGGGCATTTAGCACCTAGCACGTCTCGTTATGGTCGATCGACCTTATTCGGAAATCGAATAGGGCAAGGAAGGGATTCAAGATTTCAAGGGACAAAATTGGCAAGCCGGCAAGGGAAGGGACAAGATCGTCTGACTTGGAAGTCTGGAACATGGATTGACGGCGAAGCCAATCGCCGATCGCCGGATCAGCGGCGACTGTGCTACTTGCGAATCAGCGTCCAACGAATGACCACCAAGCCACCCTATGATTTCTCACTTTCTCTTTCACGAAATGAACCGACCGACCATAAGCAATTTTTTTTGTGTGAACCGCCCTGGTCATCGAAACCCGACAGGTCAAGCGGTCAAACCCGGGTTTTGACCGAGTTTGACCGGTTCAACATGGGTCGAAGGTTACTCCGGGTTTGAATCGACCCATGGCCCGTTTCACTGGCCGGACACGACCGGTCTGACCAGCCGGGCCGGGTTTGATAACCTTGCTTCTTACCAAAACCTTAATTAATATTATTATGAAGATTAAAATTGGAAACAATTTTATTTTTGAAAAAAACACAAAGTTATTAGCAATTATTGAAAACCTAATTAAGAGATTTCATATGAATGTAAACGTATAAAATAAGGAAAAAGATTATACTATCATTTAAGTAGATTCATCGTATGAATACTTTTTTATGAATAAAAAACAATTCAAAATCATCTCGCCGATAGAGGAGCTTTTTTTATGTAAATATGATAATAATCAGCTCGTACATTAATGAGGAGTGAAATGAAAATGTTAATGCTTTATTTGACAATTATCGAACATCGGCAATACATTTTGTTGAGCGTAACCCAAAAATAAAAATGGCCCGATCCCAACATAAAGTCCTAAGTTTTTTTAATTAGGAAGAAAGTAGAATGTTTTAAATATAAAAAAGAGCACATTTAAGATGAAGATCAACATAACATAAGTTGTTCATTGGATGATAATTATATGATTGAGATTAAATTTAATAACTTAATATTAAATTTAATAAAAGTTTTCAACCAGATCTAATGATATTGATTTATCGGTTGCATATTGGCCGCATGCTATATATATATATATATAGAGTATTTGTGAATTAGAAGAAATGTAAAACACTAATTTTACTTATTAGATTAATAAATAGTTAATTATATATTAATTTAAAGTATATATACAAATGATAAATATGATTTAAATTAATATTATTGGATTATTCAATATTTGTAATGTAATATTAATAAATATGATTAATTCAATGATTACAATTTTTTAGCCTTAAATGATATTTTTATTATCAATTTATTCTAATAAATATATATATATTATTCCATTTAAAAATATATAATTATTAAATTAAATAAATCATAAGAAATAAGTGTTTTATATTGAGACGTAGAAAGAGGTGCTTTACATACTCATTAACCTCTTATTTAAAATATATATATTTATTATCATATTTCATGATATAAATATGACATAAATATCAATATCAAGTTACGGAATAAAATAATTTACGTAAAAAATCATCCAAAATATAAAATGTTCTTGTTATGAGAGACTATGGTTAAATTTGATAAGAGATCTAAGAGCTATAAATTTGTGCCCGTCAAGAAACCAAAACAAATGTCTTGATAAATTAGGCAGTGCTACAAAACTAGCTTAAAAAAATTAAAATTGAGAATTTTGAAAAATCAAACATACGCCAAAAAATTCAAAATATAGGAGATTGATTAGATTTTAGATCAATATATAAAAAGTGTGGTACGCCGTCGGTGATCTCCGATTCCTTTTATACTATTAATACCTATATATGGTATGATGTTATTTTACCAGAGTTTATGTTTTATGTGGCTAATTTGAGATGTGATTTATAGTTTAACTATGCACACATTGTATATGTTTACATTAAATATACTTCTTATAATTTAATAAACGAACTTTCTTATTTATTTAAAAAAAACACTTAAACATGTTAATTTATTGGAGGCTAGTGTTTTTTTTTAATTTAAAGAATAAAACTCATCCGAAAAATGTTGAGATGAATTCTAACTGAAAACTAAACCAGAATCATTTTCACTTTTCCACTGATGAAGAAGAGTCAGGAATTTGGTCCAAAGATCCAGTAAAAGTTAGTAGAAGAGAAATCTACAAGAAAGTTACCAATGAATTAAGCTAATCGATACCTTGATTATTAAACTTTGAACTCTAACTCGTAATTGTTTTGTATGAATTTGTGCTGTGAACTCATAAATTGGACCTATTAAAAAATATCGAGATTCACTAAAATCCATGAAGTTAGAGGACGGATGCATTCGCTCATTAACTCTTTATACCTAAGTATTAATCAAAAGTTTAGAAAAGTGGCATGATTTATTTTGGATTCAATTGTATAACCTTTTGTGGACTTAGCTTGAAACCATGAAACTTATCACGATGGATCATCATTTACTTTATATTTAGATTTAAAGTCTGAATTATGAACATTTATATTTTCTCCACAAGTCACACACCTTTGTTCGAAGACGGAGAAGTCATAAATTTAAAGTTAAACATACATATTCTTTTATTTTCAATTTTTAATTTCCTTGTCCATAGATCTCTTTGTAATGGAAAAAAAAAACATAGAACAAATTGAGTTGCAAACCTTAATACAATTCACATCTTAATATAAAGCGTTCATTTTTTATTATTTAAATAATTTAATTACTATAATTTATTATTACATTAATCATATACTTCTCAAATAGAAAATATATATTTATTGGATTAATCTGATAATAAAAAATATTATTTAAGATTAAATAAATTATGATAGTTGAATTAATCATATTTGTTAAAATAATTTGATCATGACTCGAATAATCAAATAATCTTAGTCTTAATCAAATTCACTATTTAAATAGTACAATAAATTAATATATAATTATTTTATTAATCCATTAATTAAAATTAGTGTTCTACCCATATTCCTCGTTTTAAAATTTCAAGAAGTTGCCAATGGATCAATTTAATTTCAGAGCAGAGATTTAAAGACATTACAACATGTGAAGCTTAATCTTTGGTCAACTTGTTCCTTTTATGGACACGAGCTACTTGATGACATTAGGGTCTCGGGCTTAATTCATGGAGAAGTGATCTCTATAGACCTGATTGCCTGCACAGTTATCTTTACAAAATGTGAGCACGTATCGTCCAACTGTAAGGGTACACTGAATCAGAGTGTTTGGAGTTCCTTTATGAGGTTTAGAAGTACAACAATCGATTAGTTCTTTAACATGGACTACGTTCACACTTCAAACCCAAAAACATTTGGCAACTAAAGACAATGAAATATTCTCCACTGAAAACCGAGAAAAGCATACAGAAAAGGGGCTAAGTAACGAGGATGTTAGAGACAACATGAAAACCAAAGAAAATGAACTTGCAATTGCTTGTCCCACCACTTCTACCAAGATATGAAGTTTTGATGGAACCTACCCAACTCATGTCACATGGCTTCTTATTGATCAACGGCTTTATTTCCTGCTAGCTTTACTACGAATGAAGCAATTTCACCTTAAGAATGAAGAAATCAGTGGTAGGCTTCAAAGGTGATGAAGTTGAGTGATCATAGAAACACATTGGAGGATCTCCCATCATTTGAGCTTTGCGGCTCCAGGTAATTTTGGTAATGAATTTGTCTCATTTTTTTAGAGGAATTTGTCTCATTTTTATCCCTGCATGGATCATAAATAAAGAAAAGGAACAAATATAAGGCTTGCCACTAAATTTTTATTTCATTAGTCAATAATGAAAAGGTGCGGTGCATACTTGTTGGGACATTAGAATTTCAATAGCCACATTAGGATCTCCGTCAGCTGCAGCTAAGGCAACTTCAGCCCTGGTCTGCAATAAGATTGAAGATAGCTTTCAAATGTATAGTTTATATAAATGCAAGTTAAGAAAGCACAATGGTGCAACCGAAAACATATGAATTCCAGTTCAATAGAAATAATTTCCATAATCAAACTTCATTTCCAGATTAATGCCTAGTGCAATCTGCCAAACAGTTAAAAAAACAAACCGAATCCCTAGGGAATTATTCAGTGAGGCAAGACAAGCTTGCAGGAAAATTTTCCTTTAATTCCAGCTCATTTCAGAGACAGCTCAGTTTCTCTAGCATGAACTGTTCTTGTACTATAGCAGTATAGCCTATTATGCTGTAATAACTTGCCCAAATACCCAACAGAGACATGCTTGCCATTTGAAGTTTCATTTCACCTTTCTACATTTCACACAATAAAATAACTTTATATTCATTTCTGCCTTATGTAAGATAATCCTGATAAACAAATGGACGAGAAAACCAAGGCAAACATATCCTAGAACTGAATGACAAAGATCATTCGTTTTTTTTTTGTCAGAAGTAGATCATTGTCGAAAATAATCTGTGAGGATATGGCATTTGATGCCATCACAATTCACAAGGAAAAGAATGTGGATAAAAACAACAGAAGCTAATAACAGTTTTACCAGATAAACAGAGACTACCATTCTACGATTGGAAACAAGAAGAAACTACTTTGAAAATACCTTCTCAAAGCCCATTTGTACCAGTTTCTCAAGCTCTTCATCAAAGTTGCCATGATCCTATCGAGAAAGACATGAAACTTTAATGATTAAAAGATAGCGGAAAGTAAAGTCATCTAAGAATGGTTTAAATGATGGAAAACTTCCGTAACTTAGTGTGATCTTACCACTTTAACCATATACCAAAATTCAGCCTTTACAATCCACAAAGGCACAAACTCTTTTCAATTTCTCTTTTGGAAGCTTTCAATTACAAACTTGATGGATGGACTTTAGCTGGCATAAATCTTCTTTCTATTGGTGATGCCCTTGTCCAGTCACCATTAAATTCATCATCTCATTTCAGATTAAGCTTCATCCTGCTTCTGTCTGATAATACTACCCGCGCTGCTATTTAACACAATATTTACACCACCTATGACTTTTGCAATTACCGACAAACCCTATTTTTAGATCTCCCTTTCTTGTTCCTTTTCGTTTAGAGTAGAAACATTTTTTGTGATTCTGAGAGCAAAATTTCTTACATTTACACTTTTCAATAATGATCATCACAAACCATTTCCCCCTTGCAAATCATGTCATTTTTTTGCCATTTAGTACACTAGAAGTACCATGTGTGACAATAATTTTATTATAAATCATGTCATCAAATGTGACAGAAACTTGTCACGTCAATGATTTACCTAAGTTCGGTCACAGAGGTAAAATTGAGTGAGTTCAAGTTTTTTTTTCTTTGTTCACCCAAAAGGATTTAGATTGCATTATAAGCATAGTAACCTGATTGGGCAAGACTACTCCTCCAGTTCCCTCATTGTTCCTTGCGACATTCCTAAAATTGGAGTGGCACAAATAACATCATATGTGTTAGCATACATGATCTTAGTAAAAGCATCACATATAGCATGAGAGGAAAAAGTACAATAGAAGTTGATATATGTGAAACTGTGTTACCTGGTTTCTGATATGTGGGGTTCTCTAACAGGTCCTGATGTTTCAAGCGGATGAGTCAGGGAATCATCTAAGAGTCGAGCTTGCAGACTTAAGTCAGATTCAGCATGAGTTGCAGTATTTGGTGTACCTCCAAGGACCCTTCCCCTCCCAGGAAATCTCGAGTCTTGTGCTGCCTACAGTGTGTACAATAGAAGAATTTAGTAATATGAAGATACAACTCTTGGTAGACCTGTTATTTGTTGTACTTGTTTTTAGATATTTTCACTTTCCAGATTCTATTCATGCTCTGTTCCTTTTTAAATCAAATGAATTTTTTTTATCTAATGTGATAATACAACTCTTGGTAGATATTTTATTTGATCGTTAACTATTATTAGATCAAATTTACAACAACAACAACAACAACAAAACCTTATCCCACTAGGTGGGGTCGGCTACATGAATCATACGACGCCATTCCGCTCTATTAGTAACCAAACCTTTCGGTATATTATTCACCAATAGATATTGCTCTATTAATATATTCGTTGATCCATGTTCATAAGAACTCCGCCTATATTTTATAGCCGGTCCCAAGCCCGGATAAAGGAGGAGGGTTGTGTTAGGCCCCGACAGCCAACATAAAATCATGTCGAATCTTATGAACATGGATCAACGAATATATTGTGTTAATGCTAGGTCGTTACCCGTAAGTAACGCGCTGTACAGCTCGGGTACAGTGATAAGAGAGCAAGAGCCGCTGCATCCTCGCCTGAATGCAGTGTTAAATGAGCAAGGGCTACCGCACTCTAATGGACGGAGGCGGTTAAAGAAGCTAGTTCATGAGACTAAGGTCAGATTAGGTTCTTGGAACATTGGGACGTTGAATGGGAAGCGCCTCGAGGTGGCACAAGTAATGGACCAGCGTAAGATTAGTATCTTATGCTTGCAAGAAACTAGATGGGTAGGAGAGGGAAGTAAAGAGATTAGGTTAAATGGTTCCAAACTTTGGTACACAGGTAAGGTAAATGGAAAGAATGGTGTTGGTATTATCGCGGATGCAGAATGGAGGAAGAATATTGTGGAAGTTAAAAGGATTGAGGATCGAATCATATCCGTGAAAGTAATTGTTGGAAAGGAGACTATGAACATTATTAGTGCATATGCACCCCAAATAGGAGCAGAATCACATCTCAAGGAGAAGTTTTGGACAGATATGGAGGGTTTGATTGAAAGTATACCAACAACCGAGAAAGTTTATATTGGGGGAGACCTTAATGGACATGTTGGTAAAGAGGCAGGACCACATGCAAGGGTTCATGGTGGTTTTGGTTTTGGGGAGTTGAATGAGGAAGGACAAACTATTATTGATTTTTCTTTAGCATACGACCTTAAGATTATCAACACTTGTTTTAGGAAGAGAGAGGAACATTTAATCACATACAAAAGTGGAACTCATAGGTCTCAAATCGATTTTTTCTTGATAAGAAATACTGATAAAAGACGTTGCACTAATTGCAAAGTAATTCCTGGGCATGAAGTGACTACACAACATAGATTGTTAGTTCTTGATATGCAAATAAAATGTATAAAACCAAAATCCCGAACAGTTTTTGATCGAAAGATCAAGTGGTGGCAGTTAAAGGGGGAGAAGCGAGAGACTTTTAGAAGTAAGTTATTAGAGGAAAGTGTGTGGGAGTTAGAAGGAGATGCTAGTATCATGTGGAAGAATGTGGCAAAAAAGGTTGAAATGGTTGCTAAAGCCATTTTAGGAGAATCAAAAGATTTTGGACCACGAGATAAGGAGACTTGGTGGTGGAATGAGGAGGTCCAACAAAAGGTGCGTAATAAGAAGAATTGTTTCAAGGCGATACACTTGGACAATAGTTCTGACAATTGGGAAAAGTATCGTTTGGCGAAAAGGGAGGCTAAGAAGGCAGTTAGTGATGCTCGTGCTAAAGCATACGAGGGATTTTATAAGGAGTTAGGGACAAAGGCGGGTGAACAAAGGATTTACAAGATTGCAAGGAACAAAGAGAAGGAGTCGAGAGATTTGGATCAAGTAAGATGCATAAAAAATGAAGTTGGCAAGGTTTTAGTTACTGAAGGAGATATTAAGAACAGATGGGAAGAGTATTTCTATAAGCTATTTAATGATGGATGTGAACGTTCGCGTTGTGATTTGGAGGACTTGACAGTTAGCGAATGTGAGCTTAATAGGTCATTTTATCGTAGAATTAGAGTCTCGGAGGTTAGCGAAACTCTTAAGAAAATGGAGAATGGTAAAGCCGTTGGACCGGATGGTATACCGATTGAAGTTTGGAAATGTTTAGGAGAAAAATGTGTGTTGTGGTTATGTAAACTATTTAATGAGATTTTACGGTCGAAAAAGATGCCTGATGATTGGAGATTAAGTACATTAGTTCTTATTTACAAAAATAAATGGGATATTCAGAATTGTGCAAATTATAGAGGGATTAAACTTATGAGTCACACTATGAAATTATGGGAAAAAGTGATTGAGCATAGATTGAGAATGGAGACTAGTATTTCTGAGAGACAATTTGGGTTCATGCCAGGAAGATCCACTACAGAGGCGATTTATTTACTAAGGGGGATGATGGAGAAGTATCGAAGTAGGAGAAGAGACTTACATATGGCTTTCATTGACTTAGAGAAGGCGTATGATCGGGTACCAAGGGATGTACTTTGGAAAGCCTTGCAAAAGAAGAGGGTGAATGTTGCCTACATTAAGGTAATACAAGATATGTACGATGGGGCATTGACTAGGGTTAGGACACCCGGAGGTGAGACAAATGAATTTCCTATAGGAATTGGCCTACATCAAGGATCAGCTTTAAGCCCGTATCTATTTAACTTAGTTATCGATGCTATAACCGAGAGTATCACAGAGGAGGTACCTAAGTGCATGCTATTTGCGGATGATATAGTACTTTTAGCGGATTCAAGAGAAGAGATTAATACAAAATTGGAAATATGGAGAAATACGTTGGAGTCAAAGGGTTTTCGTTTAAGTAGGAATAAAACAGAATATATGCATAGCAATTTCACAAATAAACAACTTAGAGACGATTTGAAAGTTAGGTTAGGGGAGGATATAATTCCTCAAGTGACAAAGTTTAAATATTTAGGATCAATTGTAAGACAAGATGGTGAGATTGATGACGATGTTAATCATAGAATTCAAACTGGTTGGTGTAAGTGGAGGAAAGCCACTGGAGTTCTTTGTGATAGAAAAGTACCCAATAAAGTTAAAGGAAAATTCTATCGTACTGCTATAAGGCCAGCAGTGTTATATGGTAGTGAATGTTGGGCTATGAAGGGACAACATGAACGTAAAGTGGGGGTAGCCGAAATGAGGATGTTGAGATGGATGTGTGGTCATACAAGATTAGATAAGATTAGGAATGACCATATACGTGAACGAGTCGGAGTGGCTCCTATTAGTGAGAAAATGGTAGAGAATCGTTTGAGATGGTTTGGTCATGTTCAGAGAAGACCATTAGATGCGCCAGTAAGAAGAGTAGATCAAATAATCTGGAGTCCGATTAAAAGAGGGAGAGGGAGGCCAAGGCGGACACTTGGCGAACTAATAGAGCAAGATCTATTGGTGAATAATATACCGAAAGGTTTGGTTACTAATAGAGCGGAATGGCGTCGTATGATCCATGTAGCCGACCCCACCTAGTGGGATAAGGCTTTGTTGTTGTTGTTGTTGTTGATCCATGTTCATAAGATTCGACAGGATTTTATGCTGGCTGTCGGGGCCTAACACAACCCTCCTCCTTTATCCGGGCTTGGGACCGGCTATAAAATATAGGCGGAGTTTATTAGATCAAATTTACATGCAATTAAAATTTCAAATAAGCACAACTCAGGCCAAAGTGATTGCGATGAGTTTCTTCAGGATTCTAGGCACACAGATTGTGAATCAGAAGTTAAACATGTCAGACAACAATGATTTCGCATTGACATAGGTATATGAAGTATATTAAGTGAAATGTAAATGCTCAATCAGTAAAAAAGATATACTTTTGCAGCATAGATATTAGTTTATTTTTTTGAGAAGGCATTTACTGTTGCCATCCAGGTTTATATGTATCACTTATTAGTTTATTACCTCACTATTGGGAGTCTCCCTTCTTGGTATCCATGAAGATAAGCTCCTCCATAAATTTCCTGAGTTAAGACCACTAGAGGAAGAATGACAGTTTAAGTTGAATAAGTTGAACAAAATCATGCAAATACTTTTTGTATTACCAAAGAGGCCAACGCCTGTTATAAAACAATCAATAAACAGTTGGCATATACATCACCTGGATGTCGTGGTTGGGTGTGAAAACATTGGTATATGACCATATGTATTCCCTCCAATAGACAAGATAAATCCAGGACGTCTTACACAAGCTGACTGAAGAATCAAAGAATTACACCCAGATTCAATATGGCAATAGTCAGGGTGAGAAGAAACCAAAAGCTATATTTTAGACGTGCAAATACCTTAAAAAATTACGTGATTCATATAAAACCCCTAAGCATATCTTATTCCATCTCTGGTACACTAATTGAGCTAAAAGTCAGGCTGTCAATTCAAGAACTTACTATGGAAGAAGAACTTTCTATGGCCGCAAAGAAGGCTGGTCCAGGGAGTACATAATTGAATAAGCCATTTGTATCTGATTAAAGAACCAGCATACGATAAAGCATTAGTTTGAAATCCTCCCAAAGCCTAATCAGCAGATATAAACACAGTACAACATAGTGAATGCAAAGCACATACAGGCAAACCCAGATAAGATGCCGCACAAGTGTCCGAGTAAGGAAACATTGCTTGCTAGAAATTGGAATAAGATCAATAAAATCCATGCATACCTGAAGTTGGCATTTTTGCAGAAAAGTAAGTTAATATACTGGAAAAAGCAAAAGTCAATCATTTCATTTTTCAGATCTTAGACATACCACTGGGCAGGCACACTGAAGAGACCAAAAACACTGCAAATGGAAAACTCTGCATCAATACGAAATTATTTGAATAATCAAATCAAGACAACAAAAGGCAAGTTATTTGTCATTTCACGCTTCAATCTAAACCCAGAAGATCTTCTAATGCTGGTTCTGGATCCTGGTGTTTGCAGTTTTGAGCAATGTTTCAAATATGGATATATAGATTACAAAAGGGGATGTGATACAACATAAAGTTTCATACAAGTGTTTTGCCATGTAAACAGTCCACATACAGGCAGCAAGGTCGATCATCAAATGGTTACTATGACAGCCATAGATGATGGCCTCACATGCAATCCATACAATTTGTCTGTAGTCCTCATAAATCATGCCATCTACAATAAATTTGTCATATATTATTATTTATGATTAATTAAACTGATAAAAACTTAATCAAGTAGTAACTTTTAAATCGAATATAACTTTGATGTTTAAAAATAACTTGGGCAGTATCTAGGGGTGGTTACATAGAATCTCTTTTACTTTTGTTATCTAAAAGTATCATTGACCTGTCATTGACAACTACATAACCACCCACAAGGTACTTACTTTGACTAGCTGAACCCGTTCTCCTCTTATTCCTACTTTTTGAAACTTGTTTCCAAGCCAAACATTGTTAATACAACTAAAAACATACATGCAGGCAACAAACAAAACGAGATATAAATGACAAGATGTGAAAGAGCCAAACATTTGCACCTTCTAGACTGTACTCCACTCAGTCTCGTTTCGATGACGATCATCGAGAATATGATTCCAGAAAAGCCAATGGCACATTCATCCATAAGATAAGGTAGAGGATGAACTGGATTGTGGGAAATCAGCAATGCAATAATGATATGGAAAATAGCATTGCTTGTTGCAAGCAAGACTATTACAAACAAGAGGCGTATAGATCCCATAATCCTCTCCAGTTCAGCACCCAAAGGCACCATTGCCAGCATGTTAAAAACAATATGCAATAGGGACCCATGAAAAAGAACTGAGGTATAAATCCTGTACACTGGAAAAGTTCATAGAAACAGAATAAGATCTTAGCTAAAAATAAGAGAAAACATGAAAAAAGCGAGATTATTTTTTCAACATCATTTCATGTTTCAATACCTTATAAATACAGGAAATCAACATGATTACTTGACTAAATAAGTTTGTCCAATGTTAATCAACATCTTAACTAAATAAGAACTGGATTCTTTGTTTTCTTGGTAACTTCTCAAATGATAACAATTATATTGGCTTGGAATATCTAAGTTTCCATAAGGGAAAAAAAATATAAGTTTCTAGGTGATTCATTGTGCAACCTAATTACCATGGAGGAATTTATACAGTTATCCTTTACATTCATATTGTCTATAAGTTCAAAACACATTATTAAATGGCTGATACTCATGAAAAGAAACATACCTTGAAACCGGGAAATCACTTCAGAGGGCAAGAAACAAACTTCATAGAAGGAATCATATCCAACTAATAAGCATACCAAGTAAATGATTCCACATATGATAACCACACCAGAAGTGATGAATGGGACACTAGCCCACAACTGATTCATCCTAGTAGGCAAACCTGCCTATAGAAGTAAGAGGAGGAAATATTATAAGTAAACGGCAACATTTTTAAGGAAGAAAACAACAAACTTATAAATTGAATTTGAATAACAATATTGAGAGGCCAACTGATGAGGTTTACTGTATATTTGAAGTAAATCGTTTTGGAAACAAACTCATTGAATATGATCATTTTATCATGCTTCCACTCTACACGAAGAACATAATTAATAAAAGAAATGCACCACAAGCATTTTCCATAACCAATGTAGTTAAGAATTCATCTTAAGTATCTGATCCAATTAATCATCCTCAGCTCACAAAATGTTGAGGGTACGCATATATGCACAGACGGACAAAACGTTCATACTGTTCGTCAACATATTAGTGATGATACAAGTAAGAACACAGCAAGGCTTCCATCTTATTTTGACACGATGGTAAAAGTGAAGCACTCACACCTCATGCCCTCCCCTCCCCCCCTTTAACCTAACGCATACACATGCAAATATGCAGCACTCACAAGAGAGGACTAACCCAATATGTACATTACCTTGTCCAGGTACAGGGGAAAAGATAGTCATGTTTACCCTCCACTGCAAATGCCTAAAAGCTCTACCACATTAACTCATACCTCAGAAGAGAAATGGATTAGAGAATTAACTCACGAAATAGAGGATGAAGGGAATATCGGAGAGCTACATAAAGAATATTGACAACTATGGTTTAATGAATTGGCCATAAATCAGATAGCATCATCCTGAATTTCTATAAACATTAAAAAAGTTAAACATTAAGAAATTTCAACCATAATGCTACTTCAGGTCCTCGATTGATCCGGCAAGTTCAGTTATTCCTAGTTACATGCCTTGGAATTTTAGCTTGGATGCAGCAATATTTTGTTAAATCACTCTAAGGTAAATCCAGAGCCCTATGGATCAGAGCATTCACTAAGGAAATCCAACATAATTAAGATACAGCGAAAAGGAAACAAAGCACACTAAGGAAATCCAACATAATTAAGATACAGCGAAAAGGAAACAAGGCACGAGATCTAAACTAAATTACGCAAATCACCTCTGACGCACACGCACACCGGAAGAACACTCTACCAGACCTTCAAACCCTACGCCCAATGCTAAAAAGATGCGTTCTCCATGACACAAATTAGAAGGAACTCAAACCCTAACCGAAGCACAATCTGATAAAACCAATTGTTCTTCCAATTCTTACCTCCGTGACAAAGTTTGGTCGCATCTTGCGGTGGCGGTCGAGTTCGCTCTATTCCTTCTAGCGTGGAAAACCGGTAAATCTTTAGTTTATAACGTTGCAACCTTGTTTTTTCTTTTACTTTCCTTCTCCTTATTGCAACTTTAATTACAACGTTGACTGCCTGACAGTCCTCTCACACTTCAACACTTTCTTATTTTGGGCAACCTTTTTCTTCCGTATTATAAAATAGGGTGTCCTTAATGTCACTCCATAATTCTTAATGTCACTCTTCTCTTATCTATTTTATCTTTACTTTTTTAAATTATAAAATCAGCTTATATTCTTTTAATAGTGAAAGTTAAAGAGTCTCCTCTCTTTTTCCAACAAAATTTATTACTTTATAATAATTAGCATCAAAAGTATATTTTTTATAATATTATAAGATCAAAGATCCCTTTTCTATTTCTTCAAAAATAAAATTATTTTTTAAAATAATTAACATGAAATGTTTTAATATTATCATTTTTACTTTGTTTTACTATATTTGTTGTGTCACTGTGAATATATTTTATTCAGCTTATTTAATATTTTTATATTTATTATGACACTAAAATGTGATGCTATGTCGAATAAACTGAATAAAATAAATATTAAAATATTAAATAAGCTGAATAAAATATAGACATTGTTAATAATTATATACAAAGTAAAAATTATAATGTTAAAAAAAATTCACGTTAATTATTTATAATAATAAACTTATTTTTGAAGAAAGAGAAAAGGTATTTTTGATCTTCTAATATTATAAAAAGAATGAAGACTTTTAATGCTAATTATTATAAAATAATAAATTCTATGTTGAAAAAAGAGAGGGGACTCTTGATCTTCCACTATTATAAAAGATTTTATAGTTTCAAAAAGTAAGGGTAAAATGGGTATAAGTGGAGTGGCATTAAGAATTTTGGAGTGGCATTAAGGGCACCCTATAAAATATTGTGTTAATATTGTGTCATGGCTAAGGGTGTTCCGATGATCCGACCAGGTCACTCGACCCGAACTTGGGTAAATTCTGACCTGAGTCGACTACACCCGAAAAATCTAATTTTTTTTTATTTTTTTTAATTTAAAATTTTACTTTATATCTTATATAAAAAAATAAATATTGAAATAAAATATTTTGAATATGTAAAATAATATTTAAATATTTAACACATTATTTTATATTTTTAAATAAATATTATATAATATTTTTATATTAAACAATAGAAAAGTAAGAAAAATAAAAATAAAAAAATATTGGTCGAGTAAGAAAAATAAAAAAAGAATGGTCGGGTGACCCGACCACTTGACCTGATCCAACTCTCTTTGAAGGGTTGACCCGACTTGATCAAAATCGTAAGGGACGGATCGGATCGGGTCAAACAAATTCGTGAACACCCCTAATTATGGCAACATAAATTTCACGATTAAGATTGAACTCAACAAAAATTCCTTATTCTCACTAGATTGTGTTTATTTTCTAAAGGAGAAATATATAAATTTCTCTATTCTCACTAGATTGTTGCTCCGTTGAAGGTTTCTCGAGGAAACTCGTCGTACGTTCCGATGGGTTCCTATTATTAAAATATAAAAAATCAAACACTACGACTAGATTTGACGACATAACGATCTATGTCGAGAGGGTGAGCAAGAAAGAGGCAGGAAAGAGAGATCTGTCAGGGGGCGTCGGATCTACTAGAGGAGGTCACAATCATCCGCCTACAGCCTGAAGTCGGCTGCGGAGGTCAGATGCGGCCACCTGCAGACCGAAGTCAGCCGTGGAGGTTGGATCCGGATGCCTACAGGCTGGAGCCGGCCGCGGGCACTAGATCTTGCCACCTGCATCCTTGTTGTCCTTAAAAAATTGTCCGTTACAAATATGCAATTTTCTTGTAATATAATAATGAAACATGGATAGCCAACATAAAATCATGTCGAATCTTATGAACATGGATCAACGAATGGCGTCGTATGATCCATGTAGCCGACCCCACCTAGTGGGATAAGGCTTTGTTGTTGTTGTTGTTGTTGTTGTATAATAATGAATTATTAAAGGGACAAGCATTTAATGTATACCCCCCCATAGGGGGATGTTGGTTCTCCCCCATCCATGGGCGTCGGATCTACATCCGACGACTGCGAATGATGCATGCGGTTCACTTTGAAGGAGTGCACATTTTAGGTGTTTCGAACCGGTTCAGAGTGAAATTGATGCATGATTTAGTCATGAAAAATTGAAGAGATATGGGGGAGATGACAATTGCCACAACGGATGGGGTAAATCGCGATGACGACGACGATCTCACGAGCAGTGGTGGTGGTGACCTCAGGGTGTGAAATGAATTAGGGCGTGAAGATCGTACGACGACGACCTCAGGGAGTCAAAGAGACTCGGCGCGGCGGCAGCGATCTCGCGATGACGGCGAAGAGACCTGACACTGGGCACAACGGGGACAATGATGACACTAGTCACATGGAGCGGGGACAATGACACTCGACCCCATCGCGCTCGTCGTCCCCGCCGTGAAAACCCATGCCCTAGTTCATCCCCATCGAGAAATCACCGACCATGTTGTCATCCCCATCGCAAATCCAGGCTCGTCGTTGTACTAGCAGCACCGAGAATGAAGACTTGCGGCGGCAGCAGGCTCACATCGAAGAAGGAAGAACTCAAGGCGTCCGACCTCGTGGCAACGGCGGGGAACTTGTGGCGGCCTCGCGGCACGGGCGACACTAGGGCATCGTCAATCTAGCGGTGACTAGCAGGCGATCTCGCGGCGACGAACATAGTGTGACAGGGATGACAACGGTTGCGAGGGGGCCCTTGTTTTTTTTTCCACGCCAAACCGCCCTTTTTTCATTTCGAAAGCAAACCGGCCTATCTAAATCGGAAAAAAAGCGCCCGTTAGATGGGCGCAGATGGGGGAGTGGGGAGGACTCATTAAATCCTATTAATAACACTTCATCCTTGTTGATAATAGAATCAAGGTACTTGATAATAGATCAAAGGCAGGATTAGCGCAGCATGACATTATTAATATTTATATTTTGAAGATGTAACACAATTGTAAGTTCTTTTGTAACATTTTTTTTATACAAGCAATATTTTAATACGTCAATTTTTTTAGAAAAAATGGAAAAACCCTAAATTAATTTTGAAATAAAATCGATTTTTTACAATATTTATTAATTTGTGACAGATGAATATATAGTTTGTCCTTCCTAATTTTCGACATTTTTTTCATAAAAAATTATGAAGGACGACCTGCTGCTCCCAACTTGCAAAGGGTGAGAATTGTCAAAAATATCAAAGGCAGATCTCCCATCGCAACATATGGCTGAAAAAATTCATCGAAAATTACAAAGTTAACATGGTTTATAGTTTGTCATAAATTTCAATGATTTTTCTAAATTGTCACAAATTTTATTTATATTGAGTGTTTCTTGAATCGGCATAATTCATCGTAAACTCGGTAGCAAATAGTTGTTTGCGATTAATTTCTTGATATTTGTGATATAAAAAAATAGGTCGCAAATTGTGATTTTTGTTCTAGCCAGCTAAGAAGTGTGATGCCAATCATATGACACCAATGTTATTTATTAGAGGACGATGTTGATGCTCTCATCGTGTTTTTCCTTTTCTAATCCAAGCGACGATGTTGATGCTCTCATCGTTCGAACGAATGGCGTTTATGAAATGCTTTAAGTTAGTGTATTCCCTTTTTGTCTATTTGTAAAATATGAGTTAATTTTTTAATATATATATATATATATATATATATCAATTTAGTAATAACAATAAAAATAACAATTCCGAAGAAGAAAATTACTCTTAGCATTTTATCGATGCCGATTGGAACTCTTCCATACATAGTTTTGCAAATAAAATTTGGATTTGATTCTCATTTAAAAAAAGAAAAAGAAATTTGGATTTGATGAACGTGAAATCATATGTTAATGTTGACTTTGTGTTATGGATGTCGATTAAATTATTCAACCCTTGAATACCTTAATGAATCGACAAACAATATGAGTAAAAAATTTATATTTTCATTCGTCGTACGGTTCATCTCCTTCCATAGTCGAGTAAATCTGACAACATATTAAAAAAAAAAAGAGAACAGAAAGTAGAAAATTGATCAGGAGCTCGATATCTAAGTAGCCGTCTGATAATGGTATCCTCGCAAGATCAAGAAGAAAGATCCTCTCGGCCCGCCGGTCAACATGAAAACGACGGTTGCAAGGTCGAAGGATCCACGCGCTGTCGCCATTGTCGAACTCTGCCGGGCAAAGGGCGCACGGGCGCTCGCAGCTGCTTCGTCTGCTCGTTAATGCCGAATTCGGGGGCATGCAATCCTACGACGTCGTCCCATCGGAGAGACGTCGACGCCTGCCGAGTGGTGCGATAATGAATGCAGAAGGCGCCGGCGGCAACGCAGCAGCGGTACAAGAACTTGAGCACGGAAAGCGTGCATGCCCATGCACGTGCGAGCACGTCGCCAGCACTTGGACGACGTCGACGCATGATGTGCGTGGTGGATGTCTCTCTCAGATCGATTCTCTTCTTCTTCTTCTTCTTCTTCTTCTTCTTCTTCTTCTTCTTCTTCTTCTTCTTCTTCTTCTTCTTCTTCTTCTTCTTCTTCTTCTTCTTCTTCTTCTTCTTCTTCTTCTTCTTCTTCTTCTTCTTCTTCTTCTTCTTCTTCTTCTTCGATGAGCTCTCTCTTAGATTCTGCGATGTGTGGAATACATAGCTTGCGTAGTTACATATATATAGCTAGAGACATCCATCGATCGATGCTCTGACAAGATCCAAATCCTACTCGCACTTTGAACATAGAACACACAATAAGAAACCTACCTAAACTCTAATTCTACTTCTGTTGGACCAGGTCTTAATTTTTTAAGACTAATTTGTGAAAGGAATTAACTACGTATCCTAATCATAGTCGTAATATCTAATATGTAATATCTATATGTCCTACCCGACGTATCCTAATCATAGTCGTAATCGTAATCCATATTACGAATAAAAATTAAATAAGATATGGACGTCTTCGTGCAAGCGCGCGTGTGTCCCGGGGACTTCTCCCCGGGGCACGTCGAGTTATCTTATCATGTATTTTCCTTTTCAACTCACTTTTGTACTTAGCTTATTTTCTAAGTGTGATGGTGGCAGTTTTGTAATTTGCATTCCAGAAAAGTGCACCTCCGGAGATGGTCCTCCACATCACACGCCGCAATTCTACCACCCGAAATGGTGGTATAGTAGGGGAGACCCGCTAGTCCTCCCCCGAAGCGTTGTAATCATTCATATTTACTCAACAAAGATTTCAAGCTTCCCTAAATCTAGCATTGTGCCTCAAGCGTGGGTGGCAACCCACAAAAGAGCGTCCCAAAGCATCCCAAGCGATCGAGCGTTACGCCGAGGTGCCCGTTTGTTCACAAACGCCTCCACCGAAGAAGCGTCCGCTCGGGACCGTGCGTCCCAAAAGTTGTGGCATACAAAAAGTGGCATAAGCAAGCTTCCGCAAAGCGCCCAAAAGAGTTTGCCTAGACGTTGGGCACGTCTAGGCGCCGCACGGGTCGGTCGAGCGAAAAACGACCCCGTGACAAGTTGATATCAGAGCAGCGTTTCTGGGACCGCTCAAGTTGGCGTTCGGCGATCAAGGTGAAATGACGTCGAACTCGGAGATGACGAATGAACCCGTCGCACCGGAGAAGGGCCGCCAAGATCGAGGGCGCGCCCGCTCGAAGGACACCATGTCCGCCTTCGAGCAACGCCTCGGCCAATTCCAATTGGACGTGGGTGAGATGCAAGACCAACTCGCAACGCACGAGCGGGAGTTGGAGAAGACCGTGGATCTTGCCGCGGTGCGGGAAGAGATGGCGCCGTTGTATACGCGTCTCGAGTCCATGGAAGCGACAATCATGGACATGCGGGAGACCTTGGACAATGGTCTCTCAAACATGCGGTTTGAAATGGAGCAAGAGTTCCAGACCTTCCGGGAGGAGCTCAAGCGACGCTATGGAGATGGGCGGCACCCCGAGGCGCCCGCCCCGCATGAGACAAGAATTGATGTGCCAAAGCCGAGGCCCTACAAAGGCGAGCGGTCGGCAAGGGAGATCAACGACTTCCTGTGGAACGTCCGAAGGTACATGGAGGCATTGGACGTGACGTCCGAAGTAAGGATGGTGAAGACCGCATCCTTTTACTTGCAAGATGCAGTGAGTCTATGGTGGCGGTGCCATTGCGACGACGTGGAGCGTGGCATTGTGGGTCCCATTGAGAGGTGGGACGACTTCAAGAGGCAGCTTATCAACTACTTCTGCCCTGCCAAGTCGGGACTGGAGGCCAAGATTGCGTTGTTCAACATTTGCCAGAAGGGCACGTTGAAGGAGTACGTGAAAGAGTTCACCGAGCTCCGCCTACAGAATTCCCAAGTGGACGAAGACACGTTGTTGGCGGTCTTCGTGAAGGGTTTGAAGCCATGGGCTAGGACGGAGTTGGAGCGACGAGATTGCCCCAACCTCCGCTCGTTAGTCGCCGCTGCTGAATCGCTCGTGGAGTACGCCAAAGCGAGCACTCCACCACCAAAGCCCTCGGGCAAGGGCAATGGTGGGGGAGAGAAGTCCAAGTCACAAGGAGGCAAGCCGCACTATCAGGACAAAGGCAAGGGACATCAAGACGGAAAGTCCAACAATGGAAGATTCAAAAGGGACGGGAAGCCGCCAAAGCCTTGCTACATTTGCAAGGGTCCACATTGGACGAGCGATTGTCCGCAAAAGACGACAGTCAACGCAATGTATTGCCCCGACGAGAAGGAAAAAAAGGAGGAGGCGTGTCTCAGCTCGATGCACGTCCTCAGCGCCATTAACGCCTCGAAGGGTCCTTCATCGGCTGCGCGACTTTATGCGGATATCGAGTTGAACGGGCAAGTCTTCAATGCCCTCATTGACATGGGAGCATCGGAGTTGTTCGTGTCAGAAGTGGCCGCCAAGAAGCTAAAGCTGTCACTCCAGAAGACTAACGCCACGTTCAAGACGGTGAACGCGAAGTCTATCTCGACCACAGGAATTTCTCCTGGAGTGAAGGTTCGCATCGGCAAGTGGTCGGGAAGCTTCGACGTGACGGTGTCACCGGTGGACGACTATGAAGTAGTGGCGGGCATCTCTTTTCTGCGACACATTGCTGCATGTGTCATCCCGCTTACCAATTCGATGGTTATCTTCGATCCCAAGGGACCTTACAACGTCCCTGTGAGGTCAGGCGGAGACCTCAAACAGAAGACCCTCTCCGCCATGCAAGTGGCGAAGGGGTTGCGCAAACAGGAGCACACCTTCCTAGCGACCGCCATCTTGGAAGATCCGGGGCCCTCCACTCCAACACCTCCCAAAGTCCTTGAAACCCTTGAGGATTTTGCGGACGTCATGCCCCCGGAACTCCCAAAGCGGTTGCCTCCGAAGCGTGAAGTGGACCATGTCATCGACTTGGTCCCAGGATCTAAAGCCCCACATGGAGTCACCGAACTATTGGATGCAGGATATGTTCGGCCTTCAAAATCTCCATATGGCGCCCCGGTTCTCTTCCAGAAGAAGCATGACGGTTCCCTCCGAATGTGCATCGACTACCGGGCGCTCAACAAGCTTACGGTGAAGAACAAGTACCCCATCCCCTTGGTGGCGGATTTGTTCGACCAACTTGGCGGCGCGAGATGATTTACCAAGTTGGACCTTCGTTCGGGCTATTGGCAAGTCCGAATCGCGGAGGAGGATGTGCAGAAGACGGCGTGCGTCACAAGATATGGCTCCTACGAGTTCCTCGTGATGCCATTCGGCCTCACCAATGCCCCGGCGACCTTCTGCACTCTCATGAATAAGGTATTGCAGTCATTCCTTGACAGGTTCGTGGTTGTGTACCTCGACGACATCATGATCTACAGCCGCACCTTGGAGGAGCATATCGAGCACATTCGGCAAGTGTTCGAGGTGCTGCGGCAGAACGAGCTCTACGTCAAGCGGGAGAAGTGTGCCTTCGCTCAACCGGAAGTACACTTCTTGGGACATGTCGTCGGAAGTGGGAAGTTGAAGATGGATGGCGCGAAGATTCGGGCCATCGTGGAGTGGGAACCGCCCAAGCAGATTCCCGACATGCGTTCGTTCCTTGGCCTGACGAACTACTATAGGCGGTTCGTCAAAGGGTATTCACATGTGACGACCCCTTTGACGAATCTCCTCCGGAAGAATGTAAAGTGGGAGTGGACGCCGACATGCCAGGAAGCGTTCGATACCCTCAAGAGGGCCATGACGGAGGAACCGGTGCTCGTCCTGCCAGACCACACCAAGTCCTATGAGGTACAGACAGATGCTTCTGACTATGCCATTGGAGGAGTTCTTATGCAGGAGGGCATCCCATGGCGTTCGAGAGTCGCAAACTCAACGACACGGAGCGGCGCTACGCCGTTCAGGAGAAGGAGATGACCGCGGTGATTCACTGCCTTAGAACATGGCGGCACTACCTTCTCGGGTCGCGATTTCACATCAAGACGGACAACGTCGCGACAAGTTACTTCGAGACACAGAAGAAGCTCTCGCCGAAGCAAGCAAGATGGCAAGATTTCATGGCGGAATTCGACTATGTCCTGGAGTACAAACCTGGCAAGACGAATGTCGTTGCCGACGCCCTCAGCCGACGTGCGGAATTGGCGGCCATGAGCTCCTCTCAGGCCGACCTCATCGAGAGGATCAAGAAGGGATTAGAGTCGGATCCCACGGCAAAGAACTTGTTCGAGCAGGCGAAGGAGGGTAAGACACGCCGCTTTTGGGTGGAAGATGGGCTGATCCTCACCAAAGAACGTCGCATATACGTTCCACTCTTCGACAACTTGCGGCGCACTATCATGCAAGAGTGTCATGACTCCAAGTGGGCGGGACATCCGGGCATCCGTCGCACTTTGGCACTCATCAAAGACAACTACTTCTGGCCAAGGATGGAGGACGACATTGAGGCCTTCGTGAAGACATGCCTTGTTTGCCAGCAAGACAAGAACTTCAATCAAGCGCCCGGCGGACTTCTGGAACCCCTGCCTATCCCAGAGCGTCCATGGAAGGATGTCTCCATGGACTTCATCACGGGCCTGCCCAAGTCTGAAGGAGCAGGTACCATCATGGTGGTCGTCGATCGGTTCTCCAAGTATGCCATCTTCGCCGCCGGCTCCGCAAGTTGTCCTGCTACTGAAGCTGCGGAGTTATTCATGAAGCATGTAGTGAAGTATTGGGGCCTACCACAAAACATCGTCAGCGATCGGGATGGGCGATTCGTTGGCAACTTCTGGAAGGAATTGTTCAAGATGATGGGCTCCAACCTGCATTTCTCGACATCACTTCATCCTCAAACCGACGGCCAGACTGAGAGGGTGAATTGTATTCTGGAGATCTACTTGCGGCACTATGTGAGTGCCAATCAGAAGGATTGAGCGAAGCTACTCGACATCGCGCAATTCTCCTACGACCTACAACGAAGCGAGTCGACCAATCGGAGTCCCTTCGAGATAGTGACGGGGCAGCAACCTCTGACGCCCCAGGCCGTCGCCACTTCTTATGGTGGCAAAGTCCCCGCCGCTCACCGCATGGCGAGGGAATGGCATGAGCAGAACGACATGGCGAGAGCATGTTTGCACAAGGCATCGAAGCGCATGAAGAAGTGGGCGGACACCGCCCGACGAGACGTCAACTTTGAAGTCGGAGACTTGGTCCTGGTGAAGTTGGTCCAACATCTTCGGCTAAG
The DNA here is from genome assembly GCA_030549335.1 of Pontederia crassipes. NCBI lineage: Eukaryota > Viridiplantae > Streptophyta > Magnoliopsida > Commelinales > Pontederiaceae > Pontederia > Pontederia crassipes. The sequence goes on along the minus strand of CM060189.1, from coordinate 21,958,286 downwards.
TGGGAAGAATCTGCACAAGGGCCTCGTTAGGCGTTACGAGGGCCCCTTCAAGATCCTGAAGAAGGTAGGCAAGGTGGCCTACAAGTTGGAGCTCCCGTCTCAGATGCAACAACACCCGTCTTCCATGTCAGCCTGCTCAAGCCCTTCATTAAAGACACTGAAGATCCCGGGCGTGGGGTTTCAGACCGCGCCCCGCCGGCCATCCGTCAGCAGTTTACTGATCAAGTTGAAGAAGTACTCGCCGTCCGCACGAAGAATCGGAAGAAGGAGTATCTTGTTCGATGGAGCGGAAGACCGGACGCCGACACAAGTTGGGAGACAGCCGAAGACTTGTGGCAGTTCAAGCAGAAGATTGAAGAATTCCAAGCCACAGCTCCAGGGACGTCGCTGACTTGAGTGGGGGAGAATGTCCCGGGGGCTTCTCCCCGGGGCACGTCGAGTTATCTTATCATGTATTTTCCTTTTCAACTCACTTTTGTACTTAGTTTATTTTCTAAGTGTGTTGGTGACAGTTTTATAATTTGCACTCCAGAAAAGTGCACCCCCGGAGATGGTCTTCCACATCACACGTCGCAATTCTACCACCCGAAACGGTGGTATAGTAGGGGAGACCCGCTAGTCCTCCCCCGAAGCATTGTAATCATTCCTATTTACTCAACAAAGATTTCAAGCTTCCCTAAATATAGCATTGTGCCTCAAGCGTGGGTGACAACCCACAAAAGAGCGTCCCAAAGCGTCCCAAGCGATCGAGCGTTACGCCGAGGTGCCCGTTTGTTCACAAACGCCTCCACCGAAGAAGCGTCCGCTCGGGACCGTGCGTCCCAAAAGTTGTGGCATACAAAAAGTGGCATAAGCAAGCTTTCGCAAAACGCCCAAAAGAGCTTGCCTAGACGTTGGGCACGTCTAGGCGCCGCACGGGTCGGTCGAGCGAAAAACGACCCCGTGACACGTGCACGTCTTTATAATTTCTTAATATTATAAAAATTATTTAATGATAATAGATGCTATATTAATAAATTTTATCTTAGACTATTCTTTTTTTTAACACTTTCCTATTATTTTCTTTATTTATGCTCTTTGATAATTCTCCATTTTAATGTTATTCAATTTTAAATACTTACATTTTTATTTCAATTCATATTTAACTTTATGCATATCATTTTTCCTCGTCTTTAACCTTTCTTTATATTCCTTTCTTCTTTTTTTAACTTTCCTAATTTTGCCATTTTCTTTTATTTTTTTTTTCAAAATTTGAGTTGAATCTGATTGAAGTTTGAACCAATTCAGGTTGAACCGGTTCAACCAATTTTTTTTGAAGTCAATGTCAAAATCGATTATAAGACACTAAAAATATTTATATTATGAAGATGTAACACAGTCGTAAATTTATGTGTGACCCTTATGTTATACAAGCACTCAATATTTTAATATGTCAGTTTTTTTGGTAAATTGGGAAACAAACTAAATTAAAATTTGAAACTTGTAACACAGTCGTAAATTTTTGTGTGACCCTTATGTTATACAAGCACTCAATATTTTAATATGTCAGTTTTTTTGGTAAATTGGGAAACAAACTAAATTAAAATTTGAAACTTGTAACACAGTCGTAAATTTTTGTGTGACCCTTATGTTATACAAGCACTCAATATTTTAATATGTCAGTTTTTTTTGGTAAATTGGGAAACAAACTAAATTAAAATTTGAAACTTTTTACAATATTTCTTAATTTGTGACACATGAATAGTTTGTCCATCCTAATTTTTGACAATTTTTTATAAAAAATAATGAAGGTCGACCTGCTACTCCCAACTTGCAAAGGGCGAGAATTGTCAAAAATACCAAAGGGCAGATCTCCCCGTAGCGCTGAAAAAATCGTCGAAAATTATAAAGTTAACATGGTTTAGTTTGTCACAAATTTCGATGATTTTTCTAAATCATCACAAATTTATTTACATTGAGTGTTTTTTGAAATGACATAATTAATCGTAGATTCCATCTCAAATAGTTGTTTACGATTCATTTCTTGGTATTTGTGATAAAAAAGGTCGCAAATTGTGATTTTTGTTCTACTCGGCTAAGAATTATGATACCAATCATATGACACCGATGTTATTTATTAGAGGAGGATGTTGCCGCTCTCATCGTGTTTTTCTTCTTCTAATCTAAGCGACGAACGAATGTGTTTATGAAGTGCCTTAAGTTAATGTATTCCCTTTTTGCCTATTTGTAAAATATGAGTTAATTTTTAATATATATATATATATATATATATCAATTTAGTAAGAATAATCCGGAGAAGAAAATTACTCTTACCATTTTATTGATACCGATTGGAACTCTCCCATACATAGTTTGGCAAATAAAATTTGGATTTGATTCTCAATAAAAAAAGAAAAAGAAAATTGGATTTGATGAAAACGTGAAATCATGCGTTGATGTTGACTTATGTTATAGATGTCAATTAAAGTATCTATACTATATTAAAAGGAGAGTAGTTTTGATGCGAAGATGACATTTGACACTTTGTTAAGATGACACGTGTCCTCTAGAGTTTATAACTAATTAAAATATTATATAATATATTAATCCTTTGAGTAGTTAGTAATTCAAACGGTGATAACCTCTCCATTTATCATGTATTATAGCAATTATAACTAATTAAAATATTATATAAGTATATTATATTTTTTTCACTTCAAGGTTAGTTAGTAATTAGTGGATGGATTATTCGTAACTAATTTATTAAAGCAATTTTTAAATGTAAATAAATTTGATGCATACCAGTAAGCATATCATAATATTGTATTATAGAAAAAATATTATCCGTATCATGATACCATTATCCAGGACTGTCTTCTAGAAAAATAATATTTATTATAGTTTTACTATCATGCACACTTTTTAATAAATGTAAATTTTGATTCTAATTACATGATGAATAAATTGGTCTATTAAAACTTTTCAATTATGCATATACTAATATCAATTGTAAAATAATAATTGAATAATATAAGAAAAAATTGGGAATTTTATTTTTTTTCAGAAATTTCAATCTATTCCAAATCATAATATAAGAAATTAAATAGAAAAAATAGATAAACTAACGAATAAAAAATTAAAAAATCATATCATAATCATACTTAGCTAAGACAAAGATAATTGATTTATTATAATGATAAATTATAGTCGAGGATCAAGTAGTAAAAGTAAAGTTATTTTCAATTTTTTCGTGAATAAATTATAATAAGAAAAAAGAGAATTGCATGTTCATGAAGCCATGTTAAAATACTAAATATATGTAATATTAATTTGTAATTAACTTTTTTAATGATTAATTGTGAGAATTAGTTACAAAATTAGTTTGATCCCTAAAAGATAAATCCTTAGAATAATAAAGTGTGCAAGAGAAAACGTCATTTGGCAAAAAATGAATTGTCCTTTAAACTAACTAATTAGATTGCTAATAAACAAATAATTTTTAATGATTAGTTAGTTACCATAAAACTCATTGGATAGTTATTTAATTTAGCAACCGTCTCTATCATTTAATCACCTTATAAATAGGAAGGAGCAAATCAACGTGAATTCACATATCACATTCTCTCTTTTCCATCCAATTCTTCATTTTGATAAAATGTGTATTATTCCTATTCCTATATAATATATATATATATATATATATATATATATATGAATTATTAAATATTTGACTTGCTTATTGTTTTGGTTTAATGTCAGTATTTATTGAGAATTCACTTTGCATTCCTTATCTTTTTTTAGCACTTATATTATGTGTTTATATGTCTGTTTACTTTCTTAGTTATTATATTGTTGATGTTTATTTTTATCGAGTTACTTTTCAATTATTAGTATAATAGGGATGAAGGATTACACTGATTAATTTGGGTTTAACATTTTTTTACCTCTTTTTGTTTTTACAAAATTTAAATGACAACATGAGCTTCAAAAAACTATTATATTATTTATAAAATGTTGGAGTTGCTTACACAGACTGTAGCAATTTAAATTTTATTTGAATCTTCTATCAATTATTTTCTTCATTTCATATTCATATTTTAGTACTTTGTAAACTTTGTGCATGAATTATTTAAATATAATTATTTACATAAAGATGGATGTATCTTGAATTAGTATTTCTTTTGTTATTTTAGCATTGTTCTTACCACACATTATGATTAGAGGATAGCTTTTATCAACTATACAGATTAATCTAAGATGCAGTGACGTGAGGTTGTGTTAAATTACAGCACCAAAAAATTATTAACGATGTTGTCTCTTTTGAATAATCTTATAATATGATAATGTATCTTTTTTATGTCGATACTGCAACATTGTCTCTTTTGAAATGGAGCATAGAAAGTTATTTCTAACAACCATTAGTTTTCTCACTTGATATTGATCTTTTGTTTTTCTATCGGCAAATATCATATATTGTTGACATCAATTTTGTCATATTGTATAATAATATAATATCTTATCAAAATTTAAAGCGTATATATGCACATTTGTTTTACATTTAATTAGTGGTGACATATATAGTGTGTATTTTTTTCTCTTTAATCTATAGATAAATGCCAACATTTAGAAATAAATAGAGTGGTTTATACTGCCTTTATTTAGTTATGGTTCTGATGGGATCACCTATGAGAAATAATAGTATAATTCATAAGTCATATTACATGGTTACTTACAAAATTTATCATATTTTAATGCATATGCAAATCTTCCTTAAATAGTAAAAGGTCATCTATATGATTGTGATCTATTTATAGAAAAATAAAATCTTTGGTTTATATTTTTTAAGCTTTTCATTTGTGATTATGAAATGTTGAAAATATATTGATATAATGAACGATGGCATTCACCTTCATGTATATAATTTTAATCATGTTAATTATGATCAAGATCATTTAAGGAATTATTTTTTTAATTTTAGAAAGTATAAGCATCTTTTCCTTTGTTCTTTTATCAATTTATTTAAATCATTTTAGTGTTCATATTATTTTTCTAAACCAAAGTTTCAAGTGCACAAGTATTGTAGTCCATGCATATTATAATAACATATTAATGCAATATATGGTAAGTATGGACTTTCCAGAATGAAAACATAAAAGTCATGCTAAGTGGTTGAAATTATGTTTAAATAATTAACTCACCAAATACTATCACATTTTAATTATCATATAAAATCTTTCTTAACCAATAACATGTGGTGGATATGTTTGTTTTGAAAATATTAAAAATTCTGTCTTCAGAATGAATTAATTATTGGATAATGGTATATATTCAAAATATTAATAATCATGCAAATTTAATTACAAGATATCATAATTATATAATTTTATTAGAATAGTGGATAACAAATATAATTTTGTCAAATATTCAACTGTATCGATAGTATAAAAATAACACCTAAGGCATGCATGAAATGTCGCATTGACATAAAGTTATTATGCTATTTTAATTAAATTGAATATTACTATCATGATGTTAACTGTCCAATATTTTTACTTATTGAAGAAAATACATTTATATATATATATATATAACATTTGACAAGGATATTAAAATAAGTGCTATATTAAATAGTATTTAGTTAAAAAATGGATGAACAGCTAGAATATAACATAAAAGTGGTTCATGAATCATTCTACGTTTAACTAATTAATTAGACAATTAAATGTATATAAATAAATAAATTAATCTATTGCAAGGATTAGTTTTTATGAAATATGATGATTAATTCATGTGTAGTTACCTAAAGAGTTTTAGGAACTGAAACACGTGATGAGCGCCAATTTGCAATAATGCACATGCTCATATGTACTTATTGTGATATTTTTTGTGAAAATTTCATTGATTAAAAAATACTATATTATACCATACCATTCTCAATATTCTTATTGTTCCCTTTGCCATATTGTCTTTCTTTATATATATATATATATATATATATATATATATATATATATATGTGTGTGTGTGTGTGTGTGTGTGTGTTTTCTTTGCGAGGTGTCTTTCTTATATTTTTATTTGTATCATAGAAATTACTAAAAATACTTTGCTCCTCGAACATGCAAATGATTTATTCAGTGTCCAAATAAGAAGTAAATTCTTCAAAACACCATGTTTATGTATCTAAAATTTAACATTCTTTCAACTATTTAGAATAATGCTTTAAATAAATATAATACATGATTATACGTTACATATACTTATGAAATTAGACAAATCTTTTTTTAAATGATGCTGAAGGCATTCTTACAATTGATTATATTCTAAAGAGAGGAAAATAAATAGGAGAGAATTAGATATACTAATAAATTACTTCTTTAATTTATAATTATCATATTTTTTACTTATCGAACTAAAATTATTCATTTTATAATCATAGGATATGGTTAATTTGATGTAATTCATGCATCGCGCGGGACACTATACTAGTTCAATCCTTGAATACCTTAATGAATCAGCACACAATATGAGTAAAAAAATATATTCACATTTGTCGAACGATTCATCTCCTTCCAATTTAACCTTCCATAATCGAGTAAATTTGACAACATATCTATATATAAGATAAAGTCATACTTCATGATAATTTTGTAATTATAGCGATCAACACTCTTATTTCAACATTCATCCATTCTTTTTGTAGATTTTTTAAAATTTCTATAAAAAATATTAACAAATTAATATTAAAGATACCAATTAGTTAATGCAGTAGTTTATTAATCAACATTAAAACTGTAGCTTATCATAACATTTCACTTTTGATATTTCATAACATTTTATATATCACAAAAGGTAAATTTTATTTAATAAAAAATAAACCACCAATAAACATATGCTACTTTTTAAAAATTAGATGTAATATTAGTATCATATTTTTTAAACTTTATTATTTTGGAGTTTTTTTGTAAGAAAATATTAGCTAATTAATATCAAAATAGTAATTAGTTAATGAAGTCATTTATTATACAACATTAAAGTTGTAAGTTAACATAATATTTGATTATTCATATTCCATAAAATTAGATGACATATTAGTATCGTATTTTTTTACTTTATTATTTTCCTCATTGAAAATTCTATATCTATGTATAATATTAACCCATGTTTCACAATTTTATAATTGTAGTGAGGAACTCTCTTCTTCTATATCCATCTTTTCCATTTTTTAGAATTTATTATTTTTATACAACAAATATTAGCAACTTAATATTAGATATGTCAACTAATATTAAAAATAAAAACTTGAATTTTTAATATTATTTCAATATATATATAAATATATTCTAAATTTTATAATATGACTTAAATAGAATATATTTCTAATTTTCTATTTGTCAATAGATAGTCATTTACTTTATAAACCATATGTTATGATATATTGAAATAATTAAATTAGAAAATTTTATATATTAATTGGCATATGTTATGATTTAACTGTCTATATATGTTATTTTTCATTTTTTTTATTACATATCCTAATTATTAATTCATAAAATTTTCTAATTAATGGCCAAATTTTAATTCAATATATCTACTATTAATCAAATTACCACCACTATTTGTATATATAACTCTATTAAACATAATTAAAGCACCACCTTTACGGTTACAAAGCACAAATACTTTATCCTCTCCCTTTTTTTACTTGATAAAATCATTACTCTTTTTATTGTGTTATTATATTTTTCCTTCTTTGTGTATTTTGTGATACAATTGAGTTATGTCATCTAAAAAATAATAATTTTATAGTATCCTATCAATATAATTTAATTATTAAAATAACTAAGTATAATCTGTGCTTAGTATATTATAAAAATAATTTTGGAATAATTATTATGAATATGTAAAATAATTTATTTTCCTTTATGAAAAAACATTTTAGTCTTACCACCAAACATGTTATAAAATTATTTATAATATATATTTCGAAGACAAATATCTTTCATTATTGCATTAACATCACGAAAACTTGTAATATATATCTCTATATTGAATTATATTTTTAAACACAAGTTTCAATGATTTTTAATATATATTTTGAAGATATGAAATCAAAAAATAAATATTAGTGTGTAACATTCAAGTAACTTTAATGCATGAGAATGAGAATTAATATATATGTGGAAAGCTGCCATCATCCTCATTTATATATTTTTGTTATTTTGCAATTTTTATTACATCTTCTAATTATTAAATTCATAAATTTTCTAATTAATGTCCTACTTTTAATCCAACATCATTGCTATTAATGAAATTAACACCATTATTTGCATGTACAACTCCTTAGTATTAAACATAATCCATTATTCCAATTATTAAAGCATCACCTTTGTAGTTACAAATCACAAATAATTTCTACCTGCTAAAGTTATGAAGACCTTTTTTTACGTAATATTATTTTTTTTTTCTTTGCATATTTTTTGATACAATTCAATTATTTCATTTTAAAAAAAGCAGCTCTATTGTAAACATACCAACAAAATTTCATATTCATTTTTCAAATCAAGGATGAGTATGAAAGATGAGAGTTCCATATAATTTATATAATATAATATATACAATATTTATTAAATTATTCTATTTGTATTATTAATCTTATATATTTATATAAATTGTTATTTAATTATTATTATATTATTTTATAGTGAATTAATGTAATTTATTTTTCTTTTAGTTATATATATATTTTTAAAAATCTAATAAATTAATATATTTTGATTTTGATTCAATATGATTAACATTTAAATCGGGACGTCGATCCAATCTCAATTAAATCGAGACAGATATTGGGATAAATTATTGAATGAGTTAGATATTATAATGAGAAAAATATATAGATCATCCTAACAAATATAGTTTCAAATAATTATTACCAAAATTTGAAAAATAAGTTTTAAAGAATATATTCAATCACTATTATGTTCCATAGTTAAAAAAAGAACAGTAGACTTGATCAGGAGATCGATATCTAAGTTGCCGTCTGCTAATGGTATCCTCGCAAGATCAACAAGAAATATCCTCTCGGCCCGTGAGTCAACGTGAAAACGATGGTCACAAGGTCGAAGGAGCCACGAGTTGTCGCCGTCGTCGGACTCCGTCGGGCAAATGGCGCTGCACAGCTCGCGGCTGCTTCATCTCCTCGTTAATGCCGAAGTCAGGGCCATGCAATCCTATGATGTCCGGCCGAGTGGTGCAATAACGAATGCAGGAGGCGTCGGCGGCAACGCAGCAGCAGTACAAGAACTTGAGCACGGGAAGCGTGCATGCCCATGCACATGCGAGCAAGAGGAAGAACTTTTCAGTTGGAGGCAACCCTACTAACACGTCATCAGCACTTGGATGACATCGATGCATGATGTGCGCGGTGGTTGTCTCTTTCTTAGATCGATTGTAACGCCCCCAAATCGATCAACGCCATGTGACGAGGATCTATTCGAAGGCGCTACGAAAACACTATAACATTGACTAAAAATTTGACCAAATCTCAATTAAAAACAATGACATGCCAATAATAAAAACAAATAAGAGAAGATAGAAATATCATAAAAGCAGAAGTCCTAAAATATTACATAGTCCATGATAGTCTTAATGTCTGAATTACATCAAGCCCATAATAAGAAAAATAAAGATAAAGATAACTAGGCCCTCTCTTGGTTCATGTGTTTTAGCATCGCTGGTCGCGGCACACGATCTCGACACCATCACTGACCTGGCCCTGTGGAAATCAACACATGGGAGAATGTCCTCACGTAAGCTATACAGCCTAGTGGGGATCCATAAGTGCACAATGCATAACAATAAATAGCAATTGACATAATTAGTAATCGCTTGTAACAAAATCAGATTGAGAACATAAGATCATTTGATTGAGATATCCATGGATGATAGAGATAGAGGTCATGAGTCAATTTTATAATCATGAAGGATTTCAGTAGTTATGCTTGATCAATGATCATATTCATCATGTTCATATTACATTTTCATGCTCCTTGGGCTCTTGGGTGCCCTTAACTTGTCCATACTCCTTGGGCTCTTGAGTGCCCTTAACTTGGGGGATTTACGTCAGAGCGACCAATACAGTTTTGTGGAGTCAATGGGGGATCAAGTCATGGCTAAGGGAGCGACCCAAATATGAAGCACTCAGCATAAGCTCTGACCACCACTCCCATAACATGTTAATGTCTTTCTTACTTAATCACTTTATCACTTTGTCATACTTGCATATCATGATAAGGTTGGATCATAGAACATATCAAAACAAGATCAATGATTCAATCATATAACATGCCAAACAGTAAGGAGTAGCACAACACAAGCATAGAATGAATCTCAATCAAAAAAGGAATCAATATGCAATCTGGACAGATATCGGTCGATCGGTCATCACTAGTCGGTCGACCGTTTCTCAGACATCGGTCGACCGATATCTCTGGATCGATCGATCGGTTGGTCTGAATGCAATACAATAAGTTCGGATACACCGATCGATCGATATCTCTGGATCGGTCGACTGGTAACACTTAGGCTAAAAAGGAACTTCGATCGACCGATAAGTCAATCGATATAAGGCTCTGGAGGAATGATCGATCGATCGGTCTCTATGGGTCGGTCGACCGGTAACCTCATCATCGGTCGACCGATGTACATAATCGGTCGATCGGTCTTCATGAAAATAGAAACCTGATAGAATCGAAATAACAACGATTTTCAATCTAAAATTGCAATAAAGGCATATAATCAATCATCTAAGCATGGATGACTAATACAGAACATATCTATAGTCACAAGAATCATAAAACATGCATCAAACACAAGAAATGTAACCAATCATCCCATTTCCATACTTCTCATCAATCAAGAACACTATCCATAATAAGAATCCTAATTCTACGCAATTACTAATCATGTTATGCAGGGGGATTTCGGTATCACCCATCTTATTTCGTGATTGATCATAACTTGAACTTTTCCAATCTTCGATAACACTTCTCCTTATTGTTCCTCGCCTAGGAAGCAATCCAATTGGAGAGAAGAAGTGAGGGGATGATGCTAACACTAAAAGGAATGCATAAATGAAAGAAAACCTAGATAAAACCTTGCTGGAGTGTCCCTTCCTTAGGGAGGAAGAGAGAGAAGTGAGAGAAAGGAAATGGTGGCTAGGATGTGCTTAAGGCATCTAATGCTTTTATAGGCTAGTTTTGGGGCTTAATATGCTAATGGGCTCATTAATTGGGCTATGGGGGTGGTATTTATAATTTGGTTTTCATTTTCTATTTATTTTATTTTACTTTATTAATTTTAAATAGACCAGATATTACATTATTACCCCTTAAAAAAAATTCGTCATCGAATTATGCACTAAATAGAGATCTTACCGAATAGATGCGGAAACTCCCTGTGCACCTCGGACTCGAGTTCCCATGTGGCCTCATCGCCGTGATGATAACGCCAGGCTACTATGACCATGGGCACATCTTTATTCTTCTGGCGCTGGATCTTCCGTTCCACTATATGCGTCGGATACTCCGCGAAGGTCAAATCTGCAGCTAGATTTGGCTCTTCGATCCGTAATACATTATCAGCATCGTACTTGTACTTCTTAAGCATGGAGACATGAAACACATTATGCACACGCCCATAGGAAGGTGGCAATGCTAGCATGTATGCTACTTCACCTACTAACTCGAGCACCTCAAAGGGTCCCACGTACCGAGGGTTGAGCTTCCCTCGCTTACTGAATCTCACAGGAGACACTTTCAGCAAAACCTAAACGTCAGTCTGAAAGATCTGCTCATGTCTGCCCTTATCCGCATAACTCTTCTGCCTGACTTGAGCTGTCTTCATCCTCTGCTTGATCAGCTCCACTTTCTCAGCATACTCAACTGCCTCATTCACCTCTTCCTTGCTCATGATCTTCTCTTCACCTACTTCACCCTAATGAGCGGGTGAACAACAATGTCTTCCATATAAAGCCTCGAATGATGCCATGCCGATACTGGAATGGTAGCTGTTATTATAAGCAAACTCGATCAGATGAATATGCTCATCCCAGCTACCCTGTCAATCCAGTGCACAAGCTCGCAACATGTCCTCTAACGTCTGTATAGTCCTCTCGAACTGCTCATCATTCTGAGGGTGGAAAGCAGTGCTGAAATTCAACCTGGTGCCAAATGCCTCCTGCATGTTTTTTTAGAATCTGGCAATGAATCTGGGATCTCGGTCTGAAATAATCGATGCTGGAATGTCATGTAATCTAATCACCTCCCTAACATACAAGTCCAATAGATTTTCTACCGACTGCTTCCATCGGATATGGATGAAGTGTGTCGCCTTAGTGAATCTCTCTACCACCACCCATATGGCATCATGACCCTTCTTGGACCTGGGCAAATTGGATACAAAATCCATAGTGATATTATCTCACTTCCACTGTGGGACATCTAGAGACTTCAACTTTCCGTAGGGTCTCTGATGCTCAATCTTCACCTGCTGACACTAGACATCTGGACACATACTCAGCTATTTCCCTCTTCATGTCTGGCCATCGATAGCTGCGCTGCACATCTTTGTACATCTTCGTGCTTCCAGGATGGATAGCAAATTTGGACTTATGACAGTCGTCCATAACCTCCCTTCTGATGGTGGCATCTGAGGGAACCCATAATATGTTCCTATACCTAATTTCTCCATCTGCTGATATTTGGAAGTCATTCGGCTCCTGCTGACATCTATTCAGCTCCTTCTGATACTATGGATACTCCTTCTGGACGGCTATGATCCTGTCTATCATGTTGGGTCTCATCTGGTGCATCATCCACAACGCTCCATTACTGCCAAGCCTGAGGCACCACTGATTTATCTCTTGTAACATATCGTACTCCCGCGCTCGGATGTAGGCTAAGGAACCTTCACATTTCCTGCTCAGTGTATCTGCCACCGAATTTGCTTTACCCGGGTGGTAATTAATAGCAAATTCATAATCCGTCAAGAGCTCCAACCAACGGCGCTGCCTCATGTTCAGGTCTCTCTGGTAAAAAATATATTTGAGATTCTTATGATCTGTGAAGATCTCAAAAGTCTTCCCATAAAGATAATGCCTCCAGATCTTCAAAGAAAAAACAATAGCAGCTAGCTCCAGATCATGGGTGAAGTAGTTAACCTCATGCTTCTTCAGCTGGCGTGAAGCATAGGCCACTACTTTACCGTGCTGCATTAGCACGCACCCTAAGCCTGTCCCACATGCATCACTGTAGACTACAAATCCTCCGCTGTCCATCGGAATAGTGAGGACAAGTGCTGATGTCAGTCGATTCTTCAAGGTCTGGAAGCTCTGCTTACACTTGTCAGACCAGATGAACTTCTCCGCTTTCCTCGTGAGGTTCGTGAGCGGTGCTGCAATTTTGGAGAAGTATCTAATGAACCTCCTGTAATAATCTGTTAATCCCAGAAAGCTACGGATCTCGGAAGCATTCTTCGGCCTCACCCAATTAGTCACTGCTTCTACTTTTGCAGGGTCTACTGAAATGCCCTTCTTGAAAACTATATGTCCAAGAAACATGATCTCTTTCAGCCAAAACTCACACTTCGAGAGTTTGTCGTACAACTTGTGTTGGCACAGAGTCTCCAACACTATCTTGAGATGCTCCCGATGCTGCTCTGGGCTGGACGAGTAAATCAGGATGTCATCCACAAACACTATGACGAATTGATCCAAGTGGGGTCTGAAGATCCTGTTCATCATGTCCATAAATGCTACAGGAGCATTCGTCAGTCCAAACGCTTCACTAAAAACTCATAGTGATCATACCTAGACCGGAAGGCTGTCTTCAGTATGTCCTCCTCAGCAACCCTCAACTGATGATAGCCACTCCGTAGATCGATCTTAGAGAATATGGTTGCCTTCGACAACTGATCGAAGAGATCACCAATGCGAGGTAGTGGATACTTATTCTTCACCGTCAACTTGTTAAGCATCCTGTAATCAATGCAAAGCCGTATTGAACCGTCATTCTTCTTCACAAACAGTACAAGTGCTCTCCACGGCGAGATACTCGGCCGAATGAAGTTTTTGTCTAACAATTCTTGGATCTGCTTCTTCAACTCTTGCATCTCGGTAGGTGCCATGCAGTACGGTGCCTTGGAGATAGGCGCAGTGCCAGGTAGAAGCTCGATCTTGAAGTCTATCTCCCGCCTCGGTGGTAGTCCTGAAGTATCTTCTAGGAAAACATCTGAAAATTCATGCACTACATCTATCTGCTGCAGTGTAGTGGCCGGTGCATCGGTTTTTACCACGATTGTCAAGTATGCACCGCATCCTCTATGGAGCATCTTCTGAGCCTTCATAGCTGAGATGATCACTTTCTTGTTTTCCGATGGGGTACCCCTGATGACTGCCTTTGGCTTGTCTTGTGCACCTATAGTGATCTTATTCTGCTTACAGTATATAGCTGCATCATGGTAAGAAAGTCAATTCATCCCTAGGATGACATCATAGTCTACCATCGGGATGACAATAAGATCTGCAAAAAAATTCTTCTTTTCCACGGTGACAAGTACATTCGGAATGTACCTAGCCGTGTGAAGATCTCCCTTGGGGGTACTCACCCTCATGGCATGAGGCATCTGCTGTAAAGACAAGCCAAGGTCTTGGGCGCACGACTCAGAAATAAACGAGTGCGTGACTCCTGAATCAAACAAGATAACAACAGGCATATCAACAATAGGAAGGATACTTCTGATAACATCATTATCATTCTGAACAGCATTCGCCTCCATCTGGTGTACCCTGCCCTAGACTACGAGGTTTGTGCCTCTGGCACCCCGGTTATCACGACCCCTTCTAGGAGGCTGGGGGCAGTTTCGAGCAAAATGCCCGAACTGTTTGCACTGAATGCACGCACCAGTCCTCAAGCGGCATTCACCATCATGATATCGCCCGCATTGAGGACAGAGAGGCCTCTGTGGAACTACTGGCGCTGATGGCTGAGGCTGACGTGGAGGAGGTGGCAGCTGTCTCAGAGGCTATTACACGTAAAGTAAGCTAATTTCTACGCTGTAACACATCCTAAATTAACATCT
The DNA here is from genome assembly GCA_030549335.1 of Pontederia crassipes. Taxonomy (NCBI): domain Eukaryota; kingdom Viridiplantae; phylum Streptophyta; class Magnoliopsida; order Commelinales; family Pontederiaceae; genus Pontederia; species Pontederia crassipes. The sequence goes on along the minus strand of CM060189.1, from coordinate 21,943,172 downwards.
TGAAATCTTTATACCTGACGTTGTGCTGGTGCTGGGCCCTGATGAGGTGGAGCATAGCGTGGGACCTCTCTCTGATAATAAGGCCTATAGCGGTGATCGCGATGATCGTCCCTCCTGAACGGTCGGCGATCTTCGATCCACGGTTGTTGCTGCCCTGCTGGCTTGGTTGGGGCTTTTGCCTTGCGTTGAGCGTGGTCCTTCTCCATGCGAGTAGCCAGTCTCACAGCCTTCTCCAAAGTGTCACAGTCCCCAGACAGGACTTCAGTTTTAAACTCCTGTTGCAGTCCATTAATGAACTTATTTGCCCTGATGCGTCCCACAAAAGGCATAGGGTAGTACTGCTCCAGTGTGACAAACTGAGTGTGGTATTCCACCACAGTCATAGTTCCCTGCACAAGATCCAGAAACTCCTCATGATTTATCGACCCGTTCGTGCTCAGGGGTGTAACGGTTAGCAAATGCCTCCTTAAACTCCGCCCATGGTATCTCCTCTTCCTCCAGCCCTCTAAATCTGGTGGCTTTCGTAGTCTTCCACCATCTCATGGCAGTATCAGTAATCATGTGAACTGCATACAACACCTTTCGCTCCTCAGCACATCGCATCAACTTAAATATGCGATTCAGTGTCTCAATCCATTGCTCCGCCTTAAAGAAATCCGCCTTGCCCTCAAACTGTGGCGGATGAAGTCTCAGGAATGCCTCAATAGTATCCTCAGGATCCGCTTCTCGAAGTTCTCGTGTGCAACGTCTGGTCGTGGGCTAGCTACCTCCAATTTGATTGCCCCCAGTGGGTCAGTCTCATTCACGTACTCATCCTGCACTTGCGCCTTCGCGCTGCGGCCTCGTTCTCAACCGCGAGTGGGAGTGCGGCTTCGATCACGGCCCCGTCCCCGGCCTCGCTGGGCTAAGATCTATGAATCAGTGATTGGGCCCTCTGGTGCCTTAAGAGCAATACGGGCCGATCCGGCCTCTCGCTCCTGGATCCTCTCTGATCGCCTCGACATCCTTATCCTTTAATCATGAAAGAACAATACATTCAAAACCAATACCATATAATAAACATGAATTTGACTTACAGTCCTCTTTTGGTGAAGAGTGTGGCGACAGCTCAGCGATAGCACATGAACCTCTCTTATACCATACTATACAATAAGACGTCAAAAGAGTTCGAACATCGGTTCTGATACCATAAATGTAACGTCCCCAAATCGACCAACGTCACGTGGTGATGATCTATTCGAAGGCGCTACGAAAACACTAAAACATTGACTAAAAACTTGACTAAATCTTAATTAAAAATAATGACATGTCAATAATAGAAACAAAGAAGAGAAGATAGAAATATCATAAAAGTAGAAGTCCCAAAATATTACATAGTCCATGATAGTCTTAATGTCTGAATTACATCAAGCACATAATGCGGAAAATAAAAATAAAGATAACTAGGCACTCTCTTGGTTCATGTGCTTTAGCATCGCTGATCGTGTCAAACGATCTCGACACCATCACTGACCTGGCCCTGTGGAAATCAACACAGGGGAGAATGTCCTCACGTAAGCTATACAGCCTAGTGGGGATCCATAAGTGCACAATGCATAACAATAAATAGCAATTGACATAATTAGTAATCGCTTGTAACAAAATCAGATTGAGAACATAAGATCATTTGATTGAGATATCCATGGATGATAGAGATAGAGGTCATGAGTCAATTTTATAATCATGAAGGATTTCAGTAGTTATGCTTGATCAATGATCATATTCATCATGTTCATATTACATTTTCATGCTCCTTGGGCTCTTGGGTGCCCTTAACTTGTCCATACTCCTTGGGCCCTTGAGTGCCCTTAACTTGAGGGATTTACGCCAGAGCGTCCAATACAGTTTTGTGCAGTCAAATGGGGGATCAAGCCATGACTAAAGGAGCGACCCAAACATGAAGCACTCAGCATAAGCTCTGACCACCACTCCCATAACATATTCATGTCTTTCTTACTTAATCACTTTATCACTTTGTCATACTTGCATATCATAGGATTGGATCATAGGACATATCAAAATAAGATCAATGATTCAATCACATAACATGCCAAACAGTAAGGAGTAGCACAACATAAGCATAGAATGAATCTCAATCAAAATAAGAATCAATATGCAATTTGGGTAGATATCGGTCGACCGATCCTCACTGGTCGGTTGACCGTTTCTCGGACACCGGTCGATCGATATCTCTGGATCGGTCGACCGGTTGGTCTGAATGCAATACAATAAGTTCGAATACATCGGTCGATCGATATCTCTGGATCGATCGACCGATAACACTTAGGCTAAAAAGGAGCTTCGATCGATCGATCGATACAAGACTCTGGAGGAATGATCAGTCGACCGGTCTCTATGGGTCGGTCGACCGATAACCTCATCACCGGTAGATCAATGTACATGATCGGTCGACCGGTCTTCATGAAAATAGAAATCGGACAAAATCGAAATAACAACGATTTTCAATCCAGAATTGCAATCAAGGCATATAATCAATCATCTAAGCATATATGACTAATACATAACATATCTACAATCACAAGAATCATAAAACATGCATCAAACACAAGAAATGCAACCAATTATCCCATTTCCATACTTCTCATCAATCAAGAATACTATCCATAATAAGAACACTAATTCTATGCAATTATTAATCATGTTATGCAAGGGAATTTCGGTATCACCCACCTTATTTCGTGATTGATCCTAGCTTGAGTTTTTCCAATCTTCGATAACACTTCTCCTTATTGTTGTCCACCTAGAAAGCAATCCAATTGGAGAGAAGAAGTGAGGGGATGATGCTAACACTAAAAGGAATGCAGAAATGAAGAAAAACCTAGATAAAACCTTGCTGGAGTGCCTTTTCCTTGCTGGATGAAATGCCTTAGGGAGGAAGAGAGAGAAGTGAAAGAGAGAAAATGGTAGCTAGGGTGTGCTTAAGGCATCTAATGCTTTTATAGGCTAGTTTTGGAGCTTAATATGCTAATGGGCTCATTAATTGGGCTATGGGGTTGGTCTTTACAATTTGATTTTTATTTTTTATTTATTTTATTTTACTTTATTAATTTTAAATAGACCAGATATTACATCGATTCTCTTCTTCTTCTTCGATGAGCTCTCTCTTAGATTCTGCGATGTGAATACGTAGCTTAAGTACGCGTATATATATATAGTTAGAGACATCCATCGACCGGTGCTCTGCAAATATCCAAAGCCTACTTGCACTTTGAACACATAACGTAACATAGAACACATTGGAAACCTACCTAAACTCTAATTCTACTTCTGCTGGGCACTTGGGCCAGATCTTAATTTAAGACTAGTTTGTAAAACAAACTATATACTGCATTGCTATGGGTTCAGCAAGGAAATGAAAAAAAACATATATATCAAGTAAGATTTATGTTTGTTGGAAATGTCGTCTTCTTCGACTCTGCTACAGCTCTTCATGTCCAGTGTGTGTTGCAGAGGATGTAGACATGTACCACTGTTATGTTTTTTAGTATACCGGTTTATGTCTTCTTGTAATAGTTGCATATTAGTATAAATAGACCTCCATTAGTTGTAATCAGGGTAACATTGAATAGAAATTTTCATTTAGTTGCTTCCTTCGTTTTTCCCTGTGTGTTTCTCTGCAATTTTTCCATCTTCTTCTTTCTCTCCGACGAGCGACGATCCGCAAGTTGATCCGCAAGACGATGTGCAACATAAATGTGAGCTGACGATCTGCAACTGTTACAAGACATAAATCGGTATACTAAAAAACATAACAATGGTACATGTCTACATCCTCTGCAACACACACTAAACATGACGAGCTGCAACAGAGTCGAAGATGACATTTCCAACAATGTTATTGCATAGTGGGATTTATATATGTTATCAAGTAAGATTTATGTTATTGCGTACGTAGTGGGATACTACGATCATTATTGTTAATAAAATCATATAAAAACATAATTCGATCTTCTCTCGAAGTTTGGTTTGAGAAACGAGAACGACCATGTAAGAGCTTAATTATCACAATAAATATTTCGATTTATTATGTATGATCAAAACAATATTAAAAATACACCAGTTCCATTCAACATGTAATATCTATATGTCCGACCCGACGTATCATAATCCTAGTCGGAATCATAATCTATATTCCGAATAAAAAATTAAATAAGATATGAACGCCTTCGTGCAAGCGCGTGGTGCCCGTGTTTTCTTGATATTAATTAAGCTTCGGTTGGATGCATGCGTACCTACACGTATTTTCCTGATCGGGCTGCATGACACCACCACAAGTTTGAGATTCAACGACGTGTGCAACAATTGCAAATGATACTAATATATAGGAATATTAGCAGCATTTAGGTAACGTCACTAACAATTATTAGGGACGCCTATTTTATTTATTTGATTCAAATGAAATATTGGATTAGCAGTCATAGACATCATTAGAGAGTGAGGGGATTTTAACAATGGATACAAAAATTAGTTTTTCACCGTTCAACTATATTCCTTTTATATTCATATTTTTAATTGATTAAAAATTATTTATTTTATTGACAGTGGATGAAAAAAATACTTAAATAATTAATATTTTTAATCATGTACGCTTTATATAAAGTTTTATGTATATTAATAAAAATATTAGTTATAATTTTTTTTATTTCATTGAGATATTAATGATTTACCTATTAAATTATAATAAATTTTGTACAATGATTGAATTAAATAATTTATTGTACGTCTGGTGATTTCATTTTATATGCGTCAACTAATTCTACTACTAAGTTCACCAAACACTTATTGTCAACTAATTCTACTACTGAGTTCATCAAACACTTATTTATTATTATCATAAATGAACTGATAAAGGATAACCACCATCCACTATCAAATCATTATTCACTTATTAAATCACTGATAATGCCAAACAGATAGGGGAGAGCAAAATTAGGTTTCGATTTTGATCCAACCTAACTCGATCCCGATCCAATTTTTGCCGGGTTCAAAAGATTTGGATTCAATACTAGACACTACAAGAAAATACAACTATTGTGAAGGAAATTTTCATCACAAAAGATTAAAAAATTGTCAATAATAATAATATGTGACATATTTGTGATAAAACTATTGGTCACAATTGATTAAGCTAATTTTTTTATGACGATCACATTTCCATCACAAAGTCGATATTAAATTTTTTTAAAAAAATAAAATATCGACCCCTCACATTTCTGTGATTACTCTATCATATTTTGTGACAATTTTTTTCTTCGTAATTTTTTGTCACTTAAAGTTATATTTTCTTATAGTGGGACTCGGTCCCGATTAAGTACCGAGTTTGAGTCGGTCCAAAAAAATCGGGAATGAAAACGAAAAATACAATCGGGTAAAAAAATATTAGACAAATAAAATATATAAAAAAATAAGATAATAAGCAAAATTAAATCATAATTTAACCAAAAAAATATCAACTTATAATTTATTATGTCAATGTATCATATAATAAGACATTTAACACTTTAAACTGAACAAATAATTATCAAATTATAAAAAAAATTAGAACTATATTAATGTTATTAATATTTATTATTATCATAACTGGGTCGAATTCTAAATTAAATTTTTATATGTTAATGAATTTTTTATTTTTTTAATCTGGCCCCGGCCCAATTTATAACCGGGTCGGTCGGGAATAATTCTCAGATGATTTGGTTGTTTTGAACACAACGATTGTGTGTGTTGTGCAGGAGTTAGGGAAGAACTTGGAACCATACCCCCCCTATCCACTGCTTGCTCCAGTAGACTAATGCCATGGCCCATGAATCACAAGAGCTCCTTCTTGGACATTAATCTGTACACCATCGACAAATTTGTCTTAGAGTTAATGCCAAGTATTCAATTTGAAAGTTCATAAATAGAACAAAATTTTATTGGAGACTTCATCAACGAACATATAGTAGCATTTATTTTTTTGATATTTAATATCATTTATTAGTATCTTGTATATATAGAAACTTTCATTATTGTTATTTTATAAACAAATCCAAAGAAAATCTAAAAAAAATTATTTTAATCCTACCAAAGGTATTAACTTTACACAAAGTAATTTAGTTTATATTTAATATCATTTAAATTTTAGCTATACATATAGTATTATACTATATATATTACATATAGAAACTTTATCATCATCATCATCATCATCATCATCATCTATGAAATTTTAAAAAATATAAATTTAATCCTATCAAAACTCCTATTTCCACTCAGATTAATCTTTTATATTTTTCCTTTAACTTTTAGTTATACATGTATTATTATCTTTTGTATAGAGAGAGCAAGAGAAACTTTTATTGTTAATATTTTTTATTCAAATGCGGAAATTAAAAATATAAAATTTAAATGAATTTAAAATTTTGCATGTGCCAAATGTGGAATGATTTCACTTGCCACAACTCCTATTTCTACTTAAATTACTTTTTTTTATATCTAACCTTATTCAATTTCTAGTTATACGTACAGTATTATCATATATGTATGTAGATTATTATTATTATTATTATTATTATTATTATTATTATTATTATTATTATTATTATTATTATTATTATTATTATTATTATTATTATAATATACAGATCCAAAAAATTTAAATTTTTTAATTTAACCCTACTGCAACTCTACTTCTACTCAATTTAATTTCTTATATTAAATCTCATTTAACTTCTAGTTATACACATATAGTATTTAATTTAAGCATATATATATATATATGTGCTTTTATTGTTAATCTTTTCTAAACAAAACCTAAAATTTAAAAAAATACATGAACAAGTGTCATCGTGGCATGATGTCAATTGTCATGTTGTCGTATGTGTGTGTAAATATATAAGATTTTTTTTATTAGAATGATGGTGGGGACCACGACGATGGTACACTCAAATTCTTTTATTAAAATTAATTTTATTTTTTACATTGAAAAGGCACACTCAAATTCTTTCTTCTTTTTCTGATATTCATAAAATAATTGTTTTAAAAGATAAAAGTATAGGTTTTCATATTAAAAAGTTAGAATGATCTTAAATATGTTATATTTTTTTTAAAAAAAATAACATATTTATTTATGTCAAAATAAATTTATAATCTCGCTTTAAACTTCCGGACCTCTAGAGACGTCCTATTCCAAGGCATGGAGCTTTCATTTTATTTTGTTATATTGATTCTTAACAGTTTATCTTCTAATCCATGTTTTTACCTACTCCTTTCTAGGATGAACATATCTCTCCATCGTATTCAAAATTAAGCAACGGATCCTAGTGATGAATTTGTGAGGAGATAAAAAAAAACATGGACGTCAATCATAGTGATGAATTTGTGGGCAACGAGTTCAATGCAAATTATGAAGAAACAATGCATGGCATCCGAGCTTCAAATGACCAGTTGGCAGCCCCTGAGGGCACTATTTATGGCCCGACGCGGCGCTTTCCGTGGCAACAAAAAGCACGCCTTCGTTGGACTCCTGCAGCTGCATGAGAAATTTGTTATTGCTGTCCATTTGCGAGGTGGCCTGAACGGTTTGTTTTCTTTCGCCAACTCCTTTTGTCAAATTACACATATATATATATATTATGAATTTTGATACCAATTCATTAACATATGATGAGAGTTCACATGGGGGGTGAAATAATCATATTAGATTATTCATTGACGAGTCATATATTATATTATATTATATTATGATATGACAATTTATTCACAAAAAATCGAGTTTCTAAATTAACTAGCAATTTCCTGCACTCATGCTTGTTTTCTTGAATTGCGATTTTTTTTTTCAAAAAAAACTGTAGATGCGAAGCCAACTGCCATCATATTACAATGAATGGAGAGAATGGGAGCCTATGGACTCAACATGCATCAAGTGAAGAGTCACCTCCAGGTAATTCTCATCATCCTTTCTAATAGTCAAAAGTCATTTTCTATGTTAGTAAGTTCTTATGAATATCTGTAATGTATGTCACCATATAATTTGGTTAACATATGAAAAAAACATTTTTTAATGCACCATATATATATATATATATATATAGTAATTTTCCTTTTATCTGTATAAGATTAATACTTTTTTTCTTTATATATGTCGAAAATATAGAAATTGGCTGAAGACAATTATAGAGCAATCCGTGAGAGCAGCACAAGATGACATGCTTATAAAAAAGTTTCACTGCATCTTGCAACATAAGGATAAATTACACTAAATGCCCTCTAACTTTCACGTTTGCTCAGTCATGCCTTCCAACTTCACTTTGTAAACAACGATGCCCTCCATCTTTTAATTCATTTCATTCGATGTCCGGTTTTTCGATCGTTGAGCTGATGTGGCACGCACGTGGCGCTAATAGGACATATTTTTTTCCTACACGCTAACGTGACAATATTAAAAAAATAAAAATATTAATTAAAAAATAAAAAATGCCACCTCATTGCGTGAGGTGGGGGTTCCCACCCGCCCAACCTCGCCGGCACGTGGGACGCCAACGAGGAGGTAGCAGCGGGAGAAGGGAGGTCTTGACCCCCCTCTGCCACCTCGTCGGTCGCTAGCGAGGTCATAGAGGGGGGGTCAATGCCCCCCTCTTCTCGCGCGTCGGCGGGCGGCCTCAACCCCCCTCTGCGACTGTCGCCGGCGAGGTTGCAGACGGGGGTCGAGGCCCCCCATCTTCTCGCGCGCCGGCAGCCGGGAGAAGGGGGGCCTCGACCCCCCTCTGCGACCTCGCCGGTGATAGTCGCAGAGGGGGCGAGGTCCGCCCTCTTCTCGCGCGTCGGCGAGCGGGAGAAGGGGGGGGCCTCGACCCCCCTCTGCGACCTCGCCGACGATAGTCGCAGAGGGGGGCGAGGCCCCCCCTTCTTCTCGCACGCCGGCGGACGGGAGAAGGGGGGCCTCAACCCCCCTCTGCGACTAGCGCGGGTGAGAGAAGGGGGCCTCGACCCCCTCTACGACCTCCCCGACGACAGTCGTAGAGGGGGGCAAGGCCCCCCTTCTTCTCACACGTCGGCGAGGTCGCAGAGGGGGTTCGAGGCCCCCTTTCTCCCGTCCGTCCAACCTCATCATGAGGTGGCAATTTTTTTATTTTTTAATTAATTTTTTTTATTTTTTTTAATATTGCCACATCAGCGTGTAGGAAGAAAATATGTCATGTCAGCGCCACGTGAGTGCCACATCAGCTCGACGACCGGGAAACCGCCTATCCCAGGTAAAGAGGGCATCGGGTGAAATGAATTAAAAGATGAAAGACATCGCTGTTACAAAGTGAAGTTGAAGAGCATGACTGAGCAAACGTGAAAGTTGGAGGGCATTTGGTATAATTTACCCTGCAACATAAATACAAATTAAGAGTTCTCTCCGAATAAACTTTAATCAAGCTATCCTTATTTTTGCATGGAAAAAAAGCAAATCAAGGAGTAAGGGAAGAACTTGAAATCATACCCCCTCCTCAGCCTCTTGCTCCTCCAGTAGACCATGGGTAAGATTGACATGTTTGGGGTTGATTTCTTCATATTATTTAGCAACAAACTTTCGCAGATTTATCCATTTTAAAAAAATGCATTAATCTCAAATATGGCATATGACTTTTTTTTTGTCCTTACAGAGACCTTGGAGTTCAAAATTCTATAATGATGCACAGCTCATGCCCATGAATCACTAGAGATACCAGCTTCTTCACATTAATTTGCACACAATCTATCACATTAATGCGAAGTATTCAATTTGAAAATTCATACAGTAAAGTTTTCTTAGATACTTCACAAAGAACTGAACTAACTTACATTGCATGCATGCATATTTGTAGTCACAAGATGCTGAATGGTCTTTCATTTTCTTGTCTTAATTAAGCAGGATGATGGCAGCTGGTACATGAACTATCTCAAGGATCAAGGCTGCGACATGACTGTTTGGGAGTACATAAATAGGATAATTTAGCCAAAACCAAGCATAGCATATCTTTCTTTCAATAGCTTATTAATGGAAAAGTGGATCCAATGTATCAAGAAGTCAATTTGCTATGAAACTAGCTTCTTTTATTTCTGTAATATTTGTATTGAGAAATTATTATCTTTTCTTCATCCGCTTATGTTAATTGATCAAGACATATGAAATTAAATATTAAGAAATTTATCCAAGGAGAGTGCATTGGTATGATATTGAAAACCATTCAAATGAACCAAGTCATGATTAAAAGAAATTTGTTCACAAGAACCTCCGGCCACATTCCATTGAGTAAACCCAAAAAAACTCGGTTGATTAAGAACTACGTACTGTTCTTTTCACAAGGCATGCTTGGCCTGTATGCAAGGAAAATTGAATCAACGCCGTGAACTGATCAACAAAGTAAGGATGATGTTAAACCGGAACTTCTTTCTGTGAAGGTTCTCATAAATCTGCAAGTGAGGGCTTCCACTGTGTAAGAATTGCAGGTTGATGTTGGCATACCTTTTCCTCAAAATTGTTGCACTAAATCCAGGGAAACATAACTTTTGAACACAAAAAACTACAAATATATTTCAGATTGAGGTGGTTAGCTGGCATTGCGACGGAAGATTCTGCTGAAAACTGGATCCAGCATACACAATTAGGATGTTCCTGTGCCAGCAATGCATACTATAGTACTAGAATGCAACTGGTGCCCAGATGAAGATCCCTGTTTGTATGATTTACTGGGACAATTAAGGAAACCTGTTCAGAAAGCCAGACTCCAGATCTTAGCATTATAGAACATGCAAGGGGATAAACACCTATGATTCATTGATTAACTACCCTACCACTATCAATCATAGATACCACAAAAATTAAGTCCCCCTTCAGTTCGTACAATTACATAACTTGAAAACCCTGGCCAACAATATTGATTAATGGACCCAAAGAATGTCGAGGCCAAAATGACAGGATGAAACTTCCACCACGGTGAATCACTTGTTCCAAGGTTGTATTATAGACCCATTACATCAATCTTCAATCAAGTATCTATTTCGCCGTGCACCGAAAGCCAGTCTCTGATTGTGAAGAAAAAAAGGGATTAGTCTCTTTGGCTTAACTAGGTGAAGTATCTAAGGAGGCAGTATGGATCAAAACGAGGAATGCTAGCAGTAAATAAATAAGAAAAAAAGTCATTCATCCTTAACTGAAAAGATTTGGGAGTAAGCTTTCAAGCCAGTAAGAAACCGTATGTATGTGGGTCTCATGGATCGACTCTCGGCGACTGATCTGATTGCTGGAACCAGGTATGCGGCAACCTGCAGAATGAGTTGATAGAATCAAATTTTTAGTTGTCCTTAAGATTTAAATATCAACTATATAAAATGATGCAATGTCCTGTGGCACAACAAGGAGAACCGCCAAGAACAACAGCACCAACTCAATAAGATGAAAGAAAGAACAACCTAAATAGGCTTGCAATGACCATATTGGTTAATAAAAAGTAGTTGATTAATTTCAACAGGATCAGTCATACACCATATACCTGGTTTATAAAATGATTATGTTAGCCAAGATCAATCTTTATATAAACTTATCCATGATTTGACACCAGATTAACAGCTACTTTATGACACATCCGTACTTTTTATAGCAGGACAGCTGAAGCAAAATCAGCTTGAATTCGTAAAGAATCTATTATCATCTATAACAAATAATTCAGTTAAGCCAATATCAAATTATTTGAAAGAACATTAACTCTCTGCTTACCACTTCAGGCGGCTCAGCTAAAATGTTGATGAAAAATTTGGCCTGCAGTAAGATATGTTTGCTTTTATGAAAGATAGCAGTGCGAGTATAATAACAGCAGCAGGCTGGGGATCGAGACCATACTTGTTTTGTGTTAGCCCCAGACATAAGAAGATCAGTTGTCACCATACCAGGCTGAAGAAGGAATTAAAAGATGCAATTAACCCAAAATGAGCCATTAGAAGTTATTGAGACCTAAATAATACACTACACTGATATAAGACCTATTGAAATTGCATGGTGAATAACCTAAAATTATCTCAGTAAACAACAGAATGTTCTCAAATATCCTGCCATACCGATAGATTATGCACCACAACATTTTTCACTTCATTCATCTGCAACTCTGCCTGGAATACAGTTTGCAACAGTAAGTTGTCTTAACTTTGTGAATGACACTAAAAGCATGCTATAGAACGAGCATGTTTAATCACATTCAATCAATGCAATTTTGTAGACGAGCTAAACAATTCATGCTCAACCCAAGGCAATGTTATAAGCCAGAAAACTTATTGAATGGCAGCAAGAGTGACCACATTCAATCATATACTTAGATATTTGATGAACAGTGATTGATCATACACAGATTACAGAACATGGAAGCAACTTGAGCAGTTCCCAGTAGCGAGTGCAGAAGAGTTTGTAATTTCTTTTGCCACAGACTTCTATACTTCTATTTTGGTTACACGACATTTTCATATATATAACATATGCATGGATGCCAAGCCCTTCCTACTCATCATTTTGTCTTCAAAAAATAATCAGAAGCTCCCAAATTAACAGCAAGTTCTAGGTTGATGATTTTAATTTCTTAGACCAAATGAAGATCACAATGGAGTGCAATTAGAATACTTTCAACTAGAATAATTACCTATCCTAGAAGTCAAAATAAATGTCAATGTGTTTATAGGCGTCATTAGATAATCTGAAATTGGTATAATTGCGGCATCATGGTTCATGCAGGTTGCTAAAGAAAAAAAATTGTTTTTTATTTTTTGGGAGAGAAGGTTGCTAAAGACTAAAGAAAAAAATGTTCTTTTTTAAATTTTTTGGGAGAGAAGATTGCTAAAGAAAACTTCCAGATCAAAGTTCATTATATGGTTTTTTTTAAGAAACATTCTAATGATCTGAAGACCCCAAATACTTCACTTAAGATTACTCTCTTTTTCCCCTTAAAAAAGTCATTCTCTTTTACACAAAACATAAATATTTTTTACAAAGAGGATCTAGGAATAAATTGTATCAAATCAAATCATCTCAATCAACCAGATTATTTTTTAGGAACATTTCAGGAGATTCCTAGAATGTTATTTTAGCCGACCCCACCTAGTGGGATAAGGCTTTGTTGTTGTTGTATTTCAGGAGATTCCTGAGATTTTTTTCTTTTCTTTTGAGGAGACTCCTGATGTTCAAAATTTTATCTTTAGAAAATAGATTGCATGCAGGATGACGCTGTGACAAGTGACAACTCACATATATATATATATATATATATATATATATATATATATATATATAAGTTAAGAGTGTGAATGACTGTGTACTACATTGTTAATATTGATAATTACCTGCAAGGATTTGGTAAGATGCACCACACTACGCTTGGTTGCACCGTATGCAGCAAATCTGATAAAGTTCATGAACAAATCTTCAAAATATGACTTTCAGAAGTTCCACATAATAGTAAAGGTTCCGAATGAAAAAAAACACTGAGATGAATATAATATGTACTTAATGTCATTTAATCAACTTACAAGAAATGAGGAAACATTTAGGACAAAGAATGGAAATATTCATATACTCAATGCAACTAATAAGACTAAAAGATGTGAAATAACCAGAAAATTTAAATGGATCGGTCAAAATTGCTAACCACTGTTCTCAGTGAAATAGTTAACCACTACATTTCTTTTCTTTCTTTTTTCTTCTAACCATTACATTTCTGCTGCCATCAGAACCAAGTCTTGAAGAAATCACTGATGAAGTTGAAAGAAGCATTTTCTCCTTTTCACTTATTACTTTAAAGTACTTGGGGTAACTTTCATCTTATTTCATGTAAAACAACCATCAACATACAAGATAACAATTAGACTATTCATATCCAATTTTAGTACAAATTTTATGAGAAATGCCACATGGATTTCCTAGGTCTATTGTTTGATATCTGAACAAGATACCGTGGTGTTGGCCTTCCATCTGATCCAGCTCCATCAATGTTGAAGATATGGCCACCTCGAGGCTGGTTCAACATCAAATTTATTGCCTACAATTGTCTTGAAGTTATCAGAACTGTGAAGGAGATACAACAATGAGATGATTCAGATGAAAGATTATCCCAGAATCATTACCTCACGGCAACATATCATCAGACCAAGAGTGTTTGTGGTGACAACTTCCCTTGATATAAAGAAAATTCATGAAAATATTTAATAACCCAACAGATGAAATATCCAAAATATATTCTTGGCGCACGATTAATGGAAAAGACATTACATGAGATCTTCATCAGAAGTTTCAGCCAGCGGTTTGAAACTGTATGCATTTGATCCAGCATTGTTAATCTGGAAATTCTTTGAATGTTAGTATAGCTTTTCAAGGAAACCTTAGGGAAAGTCCCCTAAATGTTAATATAGTCAAGGAAATTAACACTCAGGTATAGAATGAAAACTGTAAACATTGTGAATAAATGAGAGATTGAAAAATTATAAAAAAAAAAAAAAGATAATAGAACTTTTCCCCATATGGGAGCAAATTGAAATGTGTAACTTTGACAATCATTGTACATCTTAAGACAATGAAAAAGATCTTAGATGATTAAATCATCGGTATTGATGGCTTAAGATTTTACAGATGGACTTATTATGTCTATAATGGAACGGAAAATGATTGTTCTAACAAGGGCAAATAAGCAAGAGTGTGAAAGCCAGCTCAGACATGCATTGCAAAGACACTATCTGAGCAACATTCACAATGGTATATGCAAGAATGGATCTCTAGCATAGACGGATGTACATAGGCCAAGATGGGGTCAATTGATCCCATAGTTTTGATGTTGATATATTACTACGTATATAACAATTCTACAATATATTAATATTAGTTAATTATAATTCAAGAATTTGAACTCACTTAGATTCCTTTAAAATCTTAATAAAATAATTTTTCACAATTAATTTTAACATGTCCCAACATAATTAAGTACTAAAAAACTTATTCTTTATGTCCTTTAATTCACTTCTCAATAAATCATCCTAATCAATTTCAAGATTAACTTATTTATTTAGTTAGCTATTTTTATTTAAATCATAATTTATAGTATATGAAGTGAAACTTATGGCCATGTATTTAATTTCAGATGAGGTAACTTGCTAGTGAACACAAAGATAATAATTCATTATCTTACATTTCTTTTAATTTAAGTGACTTGTAATAATTTATTTTGTTGTCTTAAATTAATTATATTATTATTAGAAATTATTAAAAATACAATTTCACCCATAATACTTCAAGTTCTAGGTCTGCCCCTGATCTCTAGCATAATTGAATTGTGGGACAACTTTCTGTCATAAAATTGGAAGAAGCCTTGTCAAAAGAATAATTGAAAACAGCAGTAGAACTTCAGCTTTTATACCCATATATCAATGTATTTTAGCTTCTCCTGTGCAAAAGCGACTAGTTGTTTGACATCCTTTCCTTCTCTAACATCACATACAGTTCCCTGAAATTCAAATGAGAAATATGTTGCACCCCAAGTAAGGAAAGAAACAGGACAAAAAACAGAATTGAACAAAAAATAGCTCTGCAGTAGATACCCACACATGCTGCTCCCCGAATTCCTTTCTCAAGCTCTGGACTGCTGAATCTACACGTCCAACTGGAAAGTAAACAATGCACACAAATGTATCTTATGCTAATATTGTGTACTTTCCAAGATGATTCAGAAAGAAGCAATGGATTTTGAGTAAATTTAGAACATGTGTTCTGAACAAAAATCTGAAGCAATTGCAATATTTTACAAAAGGGAGAAATGACTGTTCATATATCCACATTATTGACTACCTGATCTGGAGCATATTATGACATTGTCACCTGCCTTTAAGAAATCTGTGGCAAGTGCATACCCAATTCCTGCCAAGTAATTATCAAAATCAGAATAAGATCAATCAACACAATAAAAAGGAACTTCGAAACTTTCAAGATAATCCACATAATTTCTTAATCTATACGCATTGCTAACGCGTTGTGGCTTAATGTTTCTTCTTGGGAGAATGTTATGGATTCAAATTAACTTCTCCATTAGAACCCCGTCTAGTGAGAAAATAGATGAATTTCCTGATAAATGATGCTCCTGGTAACAGCGCAAACAGCTATTTCATGAAGGTGATTACTTTTCACGATTCAGAAAGAATAAAATAGCATGCTTATCACGACAGCTTTATTCACAAATGTAATCATGTAAACGGCGATTCCTACCCTTCGTAAAATTTATGAATCATTATAAAAACCACGTCCTAAAGAAATCTATCCAGGTCGACAAAATGCAATTTCCAACAAATTAAACCAGAGCATTTTTTCCACCACAGATACCGAAAAAAGCTACTGCGTGTTTAACTTTAATCTGATCATGAGACGATAACAAGTTATGCAGCAAGAAAAGGAACTATAACATAACTACAACTTCCACTAACAAGATAAAAAAAACAAAACAGTCTTTTTTCCAGATCGATAACCAAAGCAGTTAAAAAAGAAAGATCAAAGAAAATAGAGAAGAAATGGGGGAATTAGAAGGGAAAAGGGAGCACCTTTGGTCGAACCCGTGATGAGAACATTATAAGGGGGAATCATCGGCTCTCTCTCAATCCTATTGGAATTCTCCGCCCGAACTGCTCGCAGAATCCGATTCCGGCAGCATTGCTTATGCCGGCGGGGGGCAGACGGGAGGGCGCCGAGGGCAACGGCGTCACGGGGTGTCGGAACGCGTCGGCGGCTAAGCGACGCGGCGAGGCTGCGAAGAGGGACGCGGAAGTGGGGGTGCGAGATGGCGGGGGCGGGAAAGGAGAGAGAAGCCATGCAATTGAGGACGAACGATGGCAGTCACTGCCTGAGACGATAACCTGCGGATAAGTTTTCCGTCATTTTCCTTTTTTTTTTCTTTTTTCTTCTCAAATTTTAATTTGGGATATTTCTCATATTAAAATATCCCTTTTCTTATCACCGAACTTTATAAAAACACAAAACATACTCTTTTTTGAAAACTATTAAATAATTAACCTTGTCATTTTTTTTCTACTTGGCACATGCAACTAAATTTCTGTTAAAAAAAACAGAAATACACGAAATTTTCCAATGACTTACTTTACCGGAAATCTTTTTTAACCTTTCATTATTCATTTCAGAAACCTCTTACAATCATATTTCGAAATTGAAATTTGAGAGTTTTTTTTAACGGTTGCAGAATTCAGCTCTCTTCATTGAAAAATCGTACATAAAGGTCTACGAGAAGTACATTCGAATTGACGTGAATCTGTCTCCTTCTTTAATATCTCTTTTCCATGCTTTGTTCATGTGTTCATAATGCCTATAATAATTTATGTTACAGCGCGCGCATATATATATATATATATTATATATATATATATAGTCATAATAGTATTATTCTTTTGGTGGAAGAAGAAAAATTAAAACTTGCAATCTTGCATGCAATGGCACATATATATGTTAAAGTGATTAAATTCCACCAAATTTGGTGCCAAAAGTTCATGTGTTCCAAGGAATCCACAAAAAAGTAGAAACATCAAGGAAAGAAAATAAAGACTGTTATGATCATATTTCCTGAAAATTGTTATTCTACGCTGTGATAAGAATAAGAAACACACCAAAAGGGAGAAGGGAAAAAATGTGAAAAAAAAAAGATAAATGGCAATGCTGATCGATCCACAGTTTTATGGATGATCTACAGATTGGAGGTGCTGTCAACCATCAAAATCTGTGGGCCAAGATACTCCACGCCGTCCATCTTCAAATCCTCCGGCATATCGACCACCTGCAACCACCTAAGCCTATCTACGTTCTGCTGACCTCCATTTTCTTGTGAAGCAGCATCTGCAGAATTTTCCATTAACACTTAGCATAAGCAACCCAAATACCGGATGGAATTAGAGGTGATCAGCTTCCAAATAATAATCTTTAAGATCAGACAGTAAGATAATCATGACAATAATAATAAACATAAACGACACATCATATGCTGATTGTAGGATTTCTCGTGCTTCCTTTATTTTTATCGGTCAAAAAACCTCTTCACTCGAAACGTTTTCAGAAATGAAACACTGCATCTGCCCTGCTGGCAGAATTAATAAATGAAAATGGATTTCGTAAAGAACTTGTTCGGATGCAGAGCCACCCCACTTTTAGCAGAGGTTAGCATGTGTTTCAAGCCATGCACACCCAGGAAGCACATAGTTTACAAAACAGTATGCAGATATGGTCTGTTTCTCTTTTTTAGGTAGGCAGAAATGATGTTATCCAATATTTGAGCACACAGTTTTCGAGCATTCATGCATGAAGGCAGACTAGTTGTTCCAACGACAGACTGAGGTGGTGATGATATGTATATGAGCGAGAAATCTCATGTCACGTAGCAGTAGTTTATACTATGATACTGCACCAAAATCATTATAAAATGGATACGGCTAAGTCATGGTCGCACACTTGGAAGTCATATGTTTAGCTACTTGCTGAATCCTACGATTTTAGTGACAAGACTGCCAAAAATTTTAAGATAGAGATAATGATTGAAAATGACAAAGTGCCTAATTTTCAAATATTATATCACCTTAGGAAGATAAGTCGTACCTAACTCACTTGGTGATCCCATAGTGCATGAAAAATATACACATTTAAGAAATATCTCATTGATATTACAGTTATCTTATGGTCAGGAACAGGCAAACAGCTAATGCAGAACATTCATGTTCAGCGCAGTTGTAAGTAGCATGCTGTATTATATGATCCAAACAAGAAAGTACGCAACTCTTTAGGGGAAAAAAGATCACTACATACCATAATGGTGAGAGTAAGGATAATCATGATAGTATGTGCAGTCACGGTCATCTACTTTCGAGTAAGGGGGTCCGAGGACATCTAACACTGCACAAGCTGTACGCGCCCTGAAGGTATGCATGTTTCCTCCGCTTGTTGGATACAAAATGCAAGTGTTGCAGGGAGCAGTGAAGTCCGAATCTACAACTAACCGGGCCAAGCTCACTGAAAATGAGAAAATAATTCTCCAATAAGATAAGAGGATTAAACAGTGAAATGACTCCAATGGTTCATGCAATAGAAAAAGCCCTTACATTCATCTGAAGGAGTAGAAAGTTCATTAGATGTAGATGGATCCACCCAGTCGTAAGACTTTATATGCATCGATCCTAAGAGCAACTTGCTGAACACTGTCATTCCTGGGTGGTTATGCAAAGGAATAACTGCAGTTGGAGGTAAGAAGAATATACACATCTGCATTAACCCAGAAACACAAACAGACATTAAAACATCTGATCACTGTGTTCTTATAAATATCTGTAATGCACCACATCTCCCAGCTTAGTAAGGATTTCGATAGAACAGTTATTCTTATTTTTTTGACAAGCATCAGTATCAATTATAATCACTTATTCCTCGTTGGCCATTAAAACTGATAGAACAGTCATTCCTATTTTCTTGACATGCATTAATACCAACAATAATCACTTATTCCTTATTTGGGCACTAAAACTACCACTTTTCAACTCTTTTCAAGCAATGTATAGCTAGGCATTATTAAATAATACTGCAGTGTTTTTCAGAAAAGGAAAATATAAAAAGGTTCATTTTTCTTACCGAAAAGTTTTCACAGCTATAAATTGTTGTATATGTGATCCTTGGTGTTCCTTTGCCAGCAGTTTTAGCCTTAAAGAAGAGTAGATCCATGCTTAATCCAACATCTTGGGGCCCCATTGTATCTGGAAAAAAGGTAGCAACTTTCATATCTCCTGTAAATATACGTCTGGAAACATGTAGCCAAGACAAATAATGCAACCAAAAGAAAATAATTATGGCATTCTGATCAAGAATCTAGAGTGATACAGTTGTTAGAACAATGGCTATCCCATGGAGAGACTAAAGATGGTAACTAAGACACTCATGGAATCACTAACTAATGTGTGCAAGAATTACTATATCAAGCGAATCCAAACACCTTATCATCAGCCCTTATATGTCATTGGCAGGTGGACTACTGAAAGCTTTACTTCTTTGAGAAATGCCAATTATTCAAGACACACAGACTTCTCCCAAACCATACATGATCAACTGCAACTTACCATGACAGATATGAGACCTGACATGTCCATTGCACCAACCTCACCTTTTGCATGCACATTTTGACATAACAATAATAAAGAACATGCCACATTTTTTCCCTTAATTTTACTAATTATAGAACCCACAAGACCTATAACCATCAATCCTAAAATGAAACGTACTACTATTAATTAACTGTTGGATCATTTCCGGCACCATAGCAGCAGAACTGCAAAGTTTCATATGAGGAACACAAACCCTCGAAATAAGCAGTCAAGTGGACAAGTATAGGCTAAACAAATATCACAAGACATGCTACATTGCCAAAAAATTAGTGAGTCACCCTGAACATATAATGAGATCAACGAACTATATGTATATATATAGCTCTTTCATACTAAATCATATCTGATACATGTTTGGAATAAATTAATATGGTACAGTGGTAGAAATCAGGTTTATCCTTGTAACTAATGACTAGTCCAATTTAGTTTCACAGCTCGCAGAAGAGGTCTCTAGTGCCCAACACCTGGAGAATGACTCTTCTATAAGCAAAAATAAATACAGAATAGTAGAAGTGCTGTTTCTGATAGTTCAATTATTACTAGAGCGAAAATGGCATGCAAAGTTCCACTGTAGCAATTAAAAAATATTGCCCTACAATTAAGAAAAGGCTCAGATAAACAGACAAGCACAGCGGCGCACCCAGGAGCTGCCGCAGCATCTCGACGTCGGCGGGCGCGGGCACGGTGCCGGGGCCCTTGAACACGGCCTTGCAGGCGAGGAACAGGCGCTGGATCGCGGTCGACGGGGCCTGCACCCGCCGCCTGGTCCGCCTGCTGCACCCCCTCTTCCTCGCCGCCCTCTCCCCATTCCTCTTTTCCCCCGCCGCCCCCGCCTCCGCCGCCTTCCTGCCCGCCTCCCGGGCGCTGCTCGCCTCAACTTTCATTCAGATTCGCTCCACACAAGATTCAATCTTTTTCACTCGCCGACGCACGGGGAGCCCCCAAGATCGGAACTTTATGGCTCCCGGGCACAACAGAAGGCGATAATGTCCGAAATTTGAAGCGGATAAGGCCGAGAAAACGATCGGACACTGGAGAGAAAGGGAAAAAAACAGTGCAATATGTTTTTTTTTCCTTTTCTTGGCGCAAGGGGAGAGGAAGGCAACAGGGGGAGATGGGTATATAAAGTGATACAGGGTGGGAGAAGGACCAAAACCGGGGGCTATCGGCTTTGGCAGGAGGAAGGCGAGGAAACCGCCCCCTCACCGAGAGCCATAAAGTAACCCCAATGGACGCCAAGAAACTGGGTCTCTCTCTCTCTCTCGGTTTGGATAGAGTTTAAAAGATGCAGTGAGAGAGAGAATGAGAGAGAGAGAGTACGAGGAGTGCATGGCCGCCCGCCCGCCCGCCTATTTGCGAGAGGAAACAGCTTTCCGCCTGGAATGGGTTGAATGGTTCCGTACACAGATTTTGGAGGGTGAAAAAAATCCTGCTCGTATGCATCTGGGCCAACAAGAACAAGTAGCTGTCCACTGTGGGGGGAAGGGAGGGGGAGGGAGATGGAGATGCCGCTGGTGACTTGGTGAGGAGCGGTGGAATTGGTAGCTTTTGGTGGTTTGGTTTGATTATTTTTTGTTTTCTTATTACTTTATTAGTCTGGAGCGATAGATTGCTTTCTTGGATTCTTATTGCCATTTTTGGGCATGCGTGTCGCTCTCACCGACACGTCGGCCTGAGAGATATTTCCTTTTTTTGTCAAAAAAGCGCAAGGGATATTACCATTTGCGCATTTCAGTTAAAACAAAACTTAACTTCTATGAAATATCTTTTGGGAAAAAAACGAAAATTTAGTTAAGAATCTTAAGATAGTATTTATTTAAATCTAAAAATGACATCCGAAAAATCTGGTGAAACTCTATAAATTATCTATGTATGTATGCACAAAATTATTCAATTAACATCAAAATTTAAAACACGTAATATCAATAAATAGAAAAATCTTAACTGTACGTATAAAAGTGAATATTTGCTAATTGTTATATAATATTAATAAGTCGACGGACTTGTACATTCATTGGGTATATATATATAATGTCTTTAAAAATAAATTTCTTTTGTTATAAATCTCTTATACATACGTAATAAAAAAAAACTTAATGTAGGTTGCGAGAAAGTTCTCGTCGCTACGTAATAAAAATAAGTGATGTTTAATGTTTCACACAAAAAATATTAAAAAGCTATTTCTACTGATGTTCAGTGATTAAATATTAGAGTTTTATAATTTTTTTCAATTTTATTTTTATTCAAATATATTATTTCTTTTTAACTTATCTTATTATTTTATTCTTTTTATTTTATAATCATTTGACTATATTTCTTTTTATATTCATGCTTAATTAATTACAAATTATTTATATATTAACAATGAATAGAAAATAATTTCAAAATTAGTATTTTATATCATGGGTGCACCATATAAAATTTATTGTCAATATAAAATTTTAAATTTTTTTTAAAAAAATAGTTATGAAATTTTTTTATTCAATTATGATGTAAATAGTTAATTTATTCTATTATAATAAAATTTGTATAGTGTTTAAATTAAATAATTTGTCATATGTCTAATATGTCATTTTATATTCATCAATTAATTTTACCGTTAAATTTATTGAACATTTATTTGTTACCAACTTCTAATCACTAATCATCATCCGCTATCCGTTATTCGATAATTAAATCGCTAATAATATTAAATAAAGCCTATATCCGTGCCCCCACGCCCTTACAATAGATTGTTGTGAACATTTAACACAACATGAGTCGGTATATGTGGAAAATTTGGACCTAGCGCGGCTTTACATAGGGGTGTTCACCGAGTCAGGTCGACCCGGTGAACCCGACAATCTGACCCGACCCAACTCAGTTTGGGTCGGGTACGGGTTGGGAAATCCCAACCCGAGTCGACTTGATGACCCGACTTTTATTATTATTTTTTAATTTTTTTTACTTTTTTACTTATTTTTAGTCCCATAGTTGATTTAAAATGAAAAAATATTAAAATAAAATATTGTAATTATTAAAATGATGCTCAAATATAAAAAATGCATATTTTATATTTTATAATAATCATTAATTATTTTTATATTAAAATAAATATAAAAAGTAAGACAAAAAATAAAAAAAAAAGATGGTCGAGTCTCGAACCGGGTCGAGTTGGGTCAGATTTTCTGCCCCCAAGGGGCTTGACCTGACTCGACTTGACTCATCGCGTCGGATCAGATTTGTTCACGGGTCGGGTCCAATCCGACCCGTGAACACCCCTAGCTTTACGTATGTGAGAAAATTTCAAAAAAAAAAAAATTTGTTCCACGTACTTGAGAAAAGCGAATGATGGAATATCGTGTGATTATACGACACCTTGTAGCCATGAACTGTCATATTGCCTTCAATTTTTTTATTACAAGGAGAAAAACCAGTAACATATGGATAATTGAAACGCGTGCAAATTGTGTGACGTCCAAATTTTAAAAAAGATGTTCATAAATGCTACGATGTATTTATTTTATTTGACCATTCCTCTTGTAGGGAAAAACATTTGAATCAGGTTGGGCAATGATTCACGCCGTGCATTATTCCCTCCATTCTGAAAATAGATATATCATATATGTGTTAAGCAAAATAATATATCCTCCTAAAATTTTAGTCTAATAATTTGTTTAATACTCATATTTTGATAAATTGGTCATTTTTATCGAGATTATTAGGAGACCATATAAGATATACCAATATTCATATTCATTCCAAAAACAAACAAAAAACTCATATTCATTCATATATGTATATTTATTTCGTATATGTAAGTGCAGGTTCCACGCATCGTGATCTTTCGGACTATGTAGTACAAACGAGGTTCTTAGAAAAATAAATTAATGTTTTCGGCTTCTTTTGTCTCTATTTTTTTTTATATGAGTGTATTACTGTATTGTGCTATGATGAGTTGAATCTCTCTCTCTCTCTCCCCACAGATTTTCTGTCACTTTTATTTCATGGTGAACTTATATATATAACAATTTATCGAATAATATAACAAGTCAATGTTGTACAACGAAACGAATGAAATAAAAAAAAATGTAGAGGTATTAAAAAATAATTTGCTTTTGCAATCTGAACATTTTGGCATTCCAACATAAATCAAAATCCAAAAAATCCAAATACGTACTAAATAGAATTAACTAGTTGGTGTAGACGTGAAACTTTCAGAAGACTTTATTTGTCTTCATTCCATTAGAACACAATTGAAAAAGTTTGAGCTGTTAAAGAATCATTATCATTACATATGAATTTTTTCTCATAGTTTTTATCTAGCCTAACAAATCATGATATATTTTCCTTGGGGTTAATATAAATCTAGGATCATTAAGATGGTTATAAATTTAACTTGTTATTACATTTACCTACCCCTTTTAATATTAATTTTTTGCATAATAATTATTATTTATATTACTAAAAATCACCATTTTCTTTTTTTATAAAAATTTTCTTTTTTAAATAAAAATGTATTTAATATTTTATTTTATAAAAAAATATTATTTTAAATATCTAAATATTTGTTTACATGTAAAATACTTTATTTTATATTTTTAAATTTTAAACGATATAAAATATTTAGATTAACTAAATAATTATTGAAATAAAAAAATTGGATCCATCGAGGCGGATTGAAAAAAATTCAATCCAAACTCGATCCGACTCGACCACCAATCCAATCCAATTCAAATGGATCGGGTCGGTCGTGTCGGAGATTTGAAAGGAGGGTCATATACAATTAGTTAAATTGAAGGTGACCATTAGGATTTCTTTTGCTTTGAGATTCCAATGTACACATTGATCGATGTTCATATATGTATTAGACCTAATATTAAAATGAGAGCAAAAGGATAAATCTTATCCAAATTTATGTCTTTGGCGTTTGAACTTGGACTAACTTTCGCTTTTGCTAAGTAAGCGCGCTAAGATGCTTTTAAGCATTACTTAATTTGGCCTAGATTTGGATTATGCTATGTCTTTTATCAATTCAACTTTAGGCACTATTAAGTCATTGGTTTGGCCATTAGAGCAGCACAAGGTTATGCAGTCTCCTCAATTTCTTATTTCTTTCGCCAACAACTATAATGGTTGCTAACGAGATTGCACTGAATTAATTATTCAGAATAATTAAGTTAACATTTGTCGTACAACAATTCAGTACACATTACTGTATGGTCGAACCTTTCGTTTGCTCAACAATTCATGTGCAATTCGCGAGTTAAGAAATAAGATATCTTTTTTTTAAAAAAAGAAATTCTACATATATCGTTGAAGCGTATGCCGCACAACAATTCATGTGCATATTATAAATTATGCCATACTTGTCCGTTCATGACTTCATGTGCGTAGGTTCTAGATCTTTTTAGTTGGTTTTTTGCATAATAATACTCGATCATTAAATTAATGTTATCCTGTACGTTAACTAATGTGACATTATAAAGATCTCTTTAAACGAACATGTGTTATATTTATTAGTTTTCTTTAATAAATAAAAATCGACGTTATATATTATATATATAATATAACACTCATGTAATTAAACATAGACAAAAGGATAAGATCGAGGCCCATCTATTCATTGTACACAACCATCACATATACAATTTGATGTGTATTCATTCAATTATTGGTTTTATATTATCCTAATATTATTGTAACGAAAGAAAATAATATATGTGGAGACTTGAATTGATAGTTGTATCGGGGCTCGAGTTGATGATGTGGATACTTATGCGGACGCTTCCCCGTTCCTGATAAGACCATCGTTCCACTTTACCTGCGGGGTCCACAAATTAAGGTGCCCGATCGAATCGCAACCGCTGCAAAATCGGTCAATCGTCAATGGACGGTTCGGATCACTTCGAAGGGATCCTTCGAATCCAACGCCCGCATTCAAGACCCAACCAAATGCCAACAAGTGGACACGTTTGGAGGTCCCTCCCAACGACGGCGGGTTGACGTTTCGAGTTGGCGCACGGGGAGGTGCCACGTCATCGAGATATTGTTTAGGGGACGTAGGAAGTACGTAGTAGTGTGTTATTATTGTGAAACACATTATTAACAAGTTCATTTTATTTTTAAATAAACAATGTGTTTTTAAAGTTTGAATTTGTTGTTATTTTTTTTATTATCTCATTTCTTTAATTACACACGAGCTGTATATTTCTTTACGTAGTGGGTTTAGCAAGCTCTTTAATACAGGAAAGCTTTTAATATGTAGTGCCAATTGACTCTGTGCCGGTCCTAGTCATCTCGGACACCTCGAAAGGAAAAGTATATATAAAAGTATACACTTAAAATGAATGATGTACTAATTTATTTTAATAAGAGGAAAAAAAATAAAAAAAAGAAGAGTTGCTTAGTATTATCAACTAATTCGATAAAATCACTAAATGCGAAGATAATAACTCCGAGATTAAAGTCAGTGGTTCACCCTTACTGGTCTCGATTTTGATTTTCATGGATGAAACTGAAGTAACTTTTTAATTTAAATATTTATCTTTTATAGCACATTCATGAGCTCCTTTTGTAGCTGAAAACAAAAATATTGAGATATTGAAAATTTAATTCACTAGTTTATGCAAGTAGGATTCATAAGCCCATCCCACTTGGTATGGTGGATTACATGAGTGTTTGAAATAAATAAATAAATAAATATATATATATATATATATATGCGAAGTTATTATGCACATTGATTATAATAAAAATTTGGATATGGCGGACCACCAAAAATGGACGAGACTCCACTCACTATGCATGCCCACTTGGATATTAGACGAACCCCCATCATCATCGGCTCCATATTATTATTATTATTATTATTATTATTATTATTATTATTATTATTATTATTATTATTATTATTATTATTATTATTATTATTATTATTATTATTATTATTATTATTATTATTATTATTATTATTATCAGTTGTTGATGTATTGTTGTCAAGGCATCGTTAGAAAAAAATAATAATGTATTGATCAACAATATCTAATTCCTAGAAGATATTATGTGACGATGTTTTAGTGGGCCTCCAAATCCTAGTATGTTAATGTGCACATCATCGTACACTTATATTTCTTTATATAACATTTTCCCTTTATATCTCATAGTAAGTAATTATGATATGCAGATTAACTCTAATGATGTGACTTGATATATCAAAATAGCAAATGACATATGTGTTCTACAACTACAAGTAATTAAAAAATGAAAATAATTAAAAGCATATATAAGAATTTTTGTTGTCCTGCTGGTTGGTAACAAAATCAGCATCCTCATGTCATTCTACTTTCTTTATTACAACAACAACAAAACCTTATCCCATTAGGTGAGGTCGGCTCATTCTAGTTTCTTTATTATTATACAATAACCAAATTTCGCCACATAATGTTGGAAAGGACTACAAAATACATTTAGAATGAGATTAATTAAATTATAGCATTCCTTCCATCCCCTTCAAACTTTTGAGTAGGTGAATAGAGATTAATCGAAGAAGTAAAGTTAGTAATTTTAGTTAAAAAAAAAGAGTGACTACTGATCAGGCTCGTACAAATGAACTACAATGACTATTTTAAATTAGAATGGAGAGAGATTCATAGCAGTGGCACCACCGGATCTGGGCGAGCTACTGACATGTTCTGGCTGCCTCCTATCGAATCTATCTCTATCTACCAAACTTGGAGCAACATTTTACCTTTGTTGGTGTTGACACTGGTATTTGTGAGAATTTGGGTCTGCTGCTCAATTTGAATTTGCATATTCCGAAGGTATTCGGTTGCTCAGTTCAGGGATATTTATATTTGTGTGGATTCAAAGTGGGTCCAATTATCATTAATTTAATGATCAATGGCAGTCTTTAATTTATTATAAAATTACTTTAAAAAATAATATCAAATATTATTATTAACTTATAAATCTGCATCCACACATGTAACCCACCGATCCACTCATTCCTTATATCCACATTCTTCAATCCTATATTATTATACTCTAATACTCCTCCATGAAACAGACCAGTTTGACCCAAACAAGGAATTTTTTGCTGATAGCTGCTACTAATAATTATTTCTAAGACCGGACACAGGCCTAGACCTAGATGGACCTTCCCGTGGGCAGCCAAATCTAAATTGTGAGCCAATTTTATCATATTTCCTTTTTTCACATTGAACTTGTATTAGCTTTTTTTTTTAGACAAACTTGTAGTAGTTCTTCACCTCTCCTCAATGAACTTTCTAGCAGCTTCCTCAGCATGCCAATCCAATGTGTGCAAATTCCTGTATTCTTTATGTAGCTTACGTAGGGTCATGTTTCCTGAGCTCATTGTGGACTAATTTTGCTAACATATCTTTAGATCCATTTTGAATAAAGAGTTCGTCTCTTTTTCCCTTGTGGTTGAATCTGGGGGTTTTATGGCTCAATCTCGGCGTGAATAGTGTTTTGGCGAAGTATGTTGCTCTGTATTGAATACAGATGGTAACAGACGTTTTTTGAAGTAATCAAACTGATCAAATCTGTTAGGAGGTCAAAATAGACCCTACAAACAAAAAAAAATGAAGACAAGAAAAACTACTTACTGTACACTGATTTGATAAAGTTTATCCGCTAAACAAGACGTCTTTTTTAGCTGCATCCTGGATATGATGATTTGCATGTTCACAAGGCCTTTTGTTTTAGTGATACAAAGATCTAACCCGAATTTTAGAAAAAAAATGTAGTTATTTATAATGGAAGTAATCTTTTGATATTACATTTACCCACATTTATATGTGCAAATCGCTGCACACTAGAACAGGAACGGAAAAGCATTACTGCATGACTGTGGATTGCGAGAAAACGACTACATACAGCAGACAACTTGCTAATTGTCAATGGGTCAACCTCCAAAATGCATAAACCACTACAATTGTAATGATCATACCAGCATATGCTATCCACTTATCAATGCGATGTCGCCTCTCGATCAGTTTCAGAACAGAATTCGATAGCCCCACTGTATTAAGTATGTCAAGAGCTTTCCTTTGAGCAATCTGCACCAAAAGATCCAACAAACCAAGTCACCATGAAGAACATAATAATGCTATTAATTACTAAGATAACCATTAAAATCTAATAACAGAAATGCATACAAGAATGTGAAGCTTTCATCTGAAATTGAAACATGGTATAACTGTAGGAAACTTCGACAGAAAGGTGGGAGAACTACTATGTGATGTTACCTTTAAGCGGTCTCTCTGCTCTGCATATTTTGAGAGGACCGCAACACCAGTGGCATACGCTTCTTCAAGCATTATTGAGGAGTTTCGTGCTGACTGCATGGCTTGTGTTTCATCATCAAATATCTTTAAAACATATTCAGAATCCCCATTCTGCAGTAAAAATTTATAGTGATTGGGGAAACACAGTAAATTGTTCAGACTCTGAATCTCTGAGTAACAACTAAATTGTGATTTTAAACATTCTTGCCACCTCAGGAGGATGTACTAGACTACTAGCAATCCATGTTAAATAGTTGGGAACCGTGCATAAAAATGGAATGAACAAACAAATAGAGAAAACTGATTCCAGTTTACAAACAAAAGGATCCCGTGTCTTACCGCCCTTTCCAACAATTCTGCTCTTTCTTTAGCTTCCTTTATCCGCTTCTGTTGATGCAGTGAGTACTTGTCAAGGCTTTTTTGCAAAGAATCAACCTCTTCAGCGACCTGCTCCACTTTTCTTTACCAACATAAAACAATACATGAATGTAAAAAATTTCCGCTTGTGATTAATAGAAATATTGAAACCAACCAGAATTGCAAGGTTGCCAACAATTTTTAAAACTATAAGTTTCCTGTGTAAAAGAGAAATACTTTTCCAGTCCTCTGATTGGTTCCTTATACGTTAGTTATTCTCTCACTCACTCACTCACTCACTCACACACATACACAATCACTCCTTGTTTACTAATTAGCAACACGTTCCAATAGTACACGTCCAACTACCAGAGTCAATAACAAGTAACACTACATAGGATAGCCACATTGCCTCTGTTTCTTCAATATTGTCCACGGCACACTGATATGTTCAGTTTCTCCTAATTTTCACCTAAGAATCTGAAACTAAGTGATAAATCAATTTTGTGTATCCCACTTATTTAGTTTTATTTGGTTTCATAGACTATACTGATGGCATTAATTATCAATTAAACTGACTGGTTTGCAACATCGCAAACTTACAATCAAGAATTTGCATATGATGTAAGCAGATTATAATAACAAAAGAAACCAAGCAGTGGTCTAAGGATATTTTCTTTTGTCGATGACTAAATCCTGTTCTGTTACTAATCAACTTATCAATGATCATTTTCTTTTTGCGACCAGGGGTACATTAACACACACAAAATATAATTTATATCGAACAGGGTATTGAAGAGCAAATGGTTGGTGACTATTCAATGTACAGGGACTACAAAGGTGATTAAATGTGTAACTGAGTTAAGGTATATTATTGAGTGGTTCCAGTAAGTAGAAGGGTAAAATTAAGGTGACAAGCACTAAACGCAACAACAACAACAGGTGATGTGTAAATGTCAAACTTCATTGAGCAATAGCAAATGGAGAGCCCACGTGTATGGGGTAACCAATCATAAAAAGCCTCATTTTAAATGTTTCATTACAGTTATATAGGAACAAATAAAGACTAAGTACTCAAATGATTCATTAAAATATACTCCAAAACTGTTGCAGAACATCAACAGAACAATATTCAATAAGCTCATTGAACTGCATTGTGTCATGCGTTTGGATTCCTGTGGAACCCGATTTTTATTTGTTGTTCCCTGTTTCTGCAATACATAGACCTTATGGCTTAAGTTAAATAGAAGATTTTACTAATTGAGAATGCTCAGAAACCATATACTTCCAATCGATTTTTCAGTCATACATATTTTGTCCAGTGAATTAAAAGAACCGCTCCAAACATAAATCCATAAAGGCCCTCTCCAACTAGTTACAAAAAGGGCATGCCATATGAATCTTATACTATCTTTCGCTGAAGAATTAAGTTTCAGTAATAAATTGGGGAACTTCCTGAATGCAGGAAGCAACATAACAATTTGATTTCGAGGAACCATATTGGTCACTTATTCTACATACC
Organism: Pontederia crassipes; assembly: GCA_030549335.1. Taxonomy (NCBI): domain Eukaryota; kingdom Viridiplantae; phylum Streptophyta; class Magnoliopsida; order Commelinales; family Pontederiaceae; genus Pontederia; species Pontederia crassipes. The sequence goes on along the minus strand of CM060189.1, from coordinate 21,911,780 downwards.
ATATTACTGCAGTTTCTATCTCTTTATCACCTAGAGAAAAGGTTGTTCATAATACAATCAGCAGAAACGAAATCTTCATAATTAAAACAGTGCTTGATCTCTTTATACGTATACAAAGGAATCCATCTCCTAGAAGGTACCTAAATCCCAGAACAACGCAACGGTCCAAGTAAGGAATCAACACTTGGGGATCAAACAACTCGAGTGGGATAACGATACCTCTTCCACAGATCCCGCTGGCCTTTGGAAGCAAGGGACCGCCAAAGGCGGTCCATCTCCGCGCACATAGACTGGATCTGGACGATGTCCTTCTTGATGTTGAACGAAAGCTCCGGAGGATCCACCCCAATCCCAATCGATGCCGCCGTCTTAGACGACGACAACGATGAATTGGGGGCGGAGGAGGAGGACTGGAGTCGCTCCAGCCGCTCCAACCCGTCGCGAGCTCGGAGGAGCAGACGGCGCGCGCTCTGGAAGACCTCCGAGATCGCGCCTCCGCCGGAGGCTTCCATTAATCGACCGGAAATGGCTCACCGGCGGTCGGTCGAGTAAAAGTTCGAGGAGTTACGAAAATTTGGAGTGGTTGGAGGATGAGGCGAGTTTGGGCATAAAATTTCTTAAATATGGTAATATAAAACATAATTAATCATGGTTATATTTAAATTATAAGGACAAATTTTGTTTGTGTCGAATTGTATTCTTTTTTGCTTGATAAGAACGATTAGAATTATCCATGATAAATTTTATTATCATTATTTATGAATTTTAACAGTTTATAAATAACAATAATCTTTATAGTTTTTATATTTCATTTATTATGAATATTTTTTGAACGTACGATCTCAATCATGATAACGGAAATAAAGAAGTAATTATATTCCTTTATTTATATTTGTGTTGTTCAGTGGAATTCCTTTCTATAGTCGAACATTTACAATCTCTTTCACGATTTTTTTTATATTAATTTTATGCAACGAATTTAACTAAAGGCTGTGAGAAATCAATGGCTCCACTCATTATTATTCAAAATTAATGTTTTATTCTCTCTTCTGTGGCTATGCCTAACTCAAGCTTAAGGATTTATGTTATAGTTTTTTTTACTATGGATTTCGCATTCATTTACTTGGGCTCGACATGGGCTCAGCCGAGTAAACACGTTTTCTTTTAATTTTATTATTAATTACATATTCAAATATTGAATCATATATTATAACTATATTGTATATCTAATAATCATAATATTATATTATTTTTATATTTTTTAAAATATATATTTTATTATTATTTTTATTATTATTACAAAATAACTTTTGGATAAAAATAAAAAATGGACCGACCATCCTGACATGACCTCACTCGGCCAATCCGATCGTGTCGGGATGGCGTAATTTTAATCCAGCATGACATGACCCAGGTCACAATCAAACACAAGTTAACCGGCTTAGACAATCCGTTTGTCTATCTTTACAAATATCTTAGTTTGTTTTAAAAAGTTTAAAACTCAATTTAAATCTACCATAACCCAACTTATATTTAAATTGTTTTCTTTTTTAAAAATTATTTTTTTAAAAAAAATAGGCTTATTTTATTTTTCTTTTATAAGTAAATATTAATTTTAAAATTGAATTCTTTGTCTTATTTTTTTTTAAAAATGGAAAAAAAATAATATCTTCTATAAATGAAATAGTACAATATTTTATTATACTTGTACATTACTTTTTAGAAAGAAAAGATTATTCATTTAAACATACTCAAATCGAATATTTATTGTATATTTATGAAATAATACATTATCTTTAAACCCAAATATTACTTTTTTTTATTATACTTGTCCATTGTATTTTAGAAAGGAAAAACTAATCTTAATTTGCCTTAAATTCTTAAATTACAATTAATTTGTAATAAAAATAACCCATTATTTTTTAAAAAATAAAATATTATTTATTTTATTAGAATTCTACATAGCTTTGGGAAAGGAAAGATTATTTATTTTAATCATAATCAAAAGGGATCATTTATTTTAAAATTATGAAATAATACCTTGTTTTTTAAGTCAAGCTTATTTATATCACTACACTTTTCCTTTATCTTTTATAAATTAAAATTTTAATATTAATTGGATTCAAATTAAATTATTTATTTTAAATTATTTTCTACTCCTAATAAAATTATATTTACCTTTTACTTTAGTATAAGATTTTTTATTTTCTGTAAATAAATTTGAAAATAGTTGTAGACTATATTTTTATTTTAGTCCGACAGAATATATCTATATATAGGGATTGGGATTTTAACGTATTAGGATTAGTTATATTAGTTACATGATGATAGGATTAGGTATTAATGATTTATATATTAGGATTGTGTTTCGGATTAGGATTTTAATATATTTGGATAAGTTATTAGTTATGTTATGATTATGATTAATTGTATATAGGACATAAAACTAACATATGTTACTCAGATCATGTTTTATATATTTTTTATATTAACTGCAATTAGTACTCACTCTCTCTCTCTCTCTCTCTAAAAGAGATCTTGAACCACCGTGGGATTAGAGTTGAAGATTATTCTTTAAAATAATTTTATTTATCTTACTTTTTCATGTATTATGTATTCAATCGTATTTATTGTTACCTTATTTAACAAATTTTATAGGATTAGTTTTATTTTTTAAATTTAAACTTTATTTTATGTATCATATATTATTAATTTTCTACCTTATTTAACAAACTTTTTAGGATTAGTTTTAGCTTTTAGATTTAAACTTTTGTAATAATCATCGTCATCATCGTCATCGTCGTCATCATCATCATCATCATCATCATCATTATCATCATCATCATCATCATCATCATCATCATCATCATTATTATTATTATTATTATTTGACACACATCGCTATGGTATTTCGCCACTTGTCACGTTCTTAGGCTTTTGCTTTTACCTCTACTTTTATATATACTAGTGTAAGGCCCCGTGCGATACACGGGAGCATTACAAATTGATCATATAAAAAAGTTTAAAACTAATATTAATGGTACAAAGAAGTCATGTAATTATAAAAATATAATAAATGAAGAAAAAAAATTATAATGTCTCAATATAAATTCCAATTTTTTTATATAATATAATTGTGGCCTCATTTGTTATTTATTTATCATCATTGTAGGACAAAATTTGAAGACCTTTTTTATTTGTCACATGTGAAATAACTTATTGTCCATGTATAAACACTTATTTTTTCATAAATAATCTCACATGAGATAATGAATGCGACCTCCTTGCAAAATAAAAAAAAGTAAAAAATCTATAGATTTTAAAATGTAGTGTTATTTGTATATAATAATATATTTATATTGATACATTTTCATTCTCTAATATCAGTTCGTTGGAGTGCGTATTGTTTGGATTATAATAATTGGAAATATTATACAATCTAATCACACAAACTTTGACATTTCATTGCATCTTAATTAGATTTACATAAGAGATGAAGTCAATATTTTTAGTCATGCTACATAGAAAAACATTGAAAAACATTGAAAAAGTTATTTAATTTATCAAATAATTTTAAATAATATACAACTTGTGAGGGCAATGTCAAAAATATGATTTAAAAAATTATGTAAAAAAATTATCGATAACTATTGTTCCATAGAAAAAAGATAAAGATGTATAAATTAAGTAAAAAATACTAATATATATGACAATGATTCTTTTTATTATCCTTTTAGTCATGTCTTTTTTTTGTTAGAGCTAATAACAATTATTATGAATTTTATATATCAGGTAGATAATGATAGATATTTTTTCATTTATAGTAGTTGAATAATTTGTTACAAAAAATATTTCATTTATAGTAATTAAATAATTTATTATTAGTTCAATATACTATCTTAATTAATTAACAAATTGTTAGTAAAAATAACAAAATGTTTAAATTTAGTTGAATACTTTGTTATTAATTGATTACATATCAAATGATTGATATATTAAGTCTTCTATCTCTTTGATATAATAGCAAAAAGTTAACTGTATGCAACTAAAATTATTATCACTAATATATATATGATTATAAATATTATTAGAATTAAAATATATCATTTATTTCATATATTATTGATTATCATATTGCTGGTTACTGAAATTTTTTTTATTGTAGTAGTTAATTTTTTTTATTAGCTGTCAATAATGCTTTGAATCTGAACCCAATTGGTCCCCCTACATAGTCAGACGCTTCAGCAGAATTCTCCTATTTTCAAAGAATTTATTTAGAGTTCCAGTCCATATGTAATTTCTATCATCTGTCAAAGGGAGTGCCTATATATAAACTCCTTAGGTCTAGACAGAGACATATCCTTGTAATCATCATTTTTTTCCATAACAAAGAGCCGTCGCCGTTTTTCCTCTTCGCGCTCTTCTGTGTTCGTGCGACCCCTCTCTTCCTCTTTTCGTAACATTAGCTTATTATATAATTAAAGATTAGGAATCCTAATTTATTTGATATTATAAAATTGTTGATATACATGAGTTTTCTATCTTCTTAATTTTTATATAATAACAACTTGATAACAATAAAAATAACTATACACAACTAAAAATTCTTAACATAGATAATATAGGATTATAAATAATATTAGCACAAAATACATCATTTATTTCATATATTATTAAGTATCATATTATTGTTTATATAAAAAATCTTTCATTTATAGCAGTTGAAAATTTTATTATTAGTAGGGGTGAACGGATCCGGTCGGGTCGGATTATTCTTTTTTTGGGGTCATGACCCGACCCAATCCGACCCAGGCTGGGTCGGGTGGTCGGGTAACCCGACCATCATTTTTATTTTTTTTAAAATTTTCTTTTCTTTTTTTAAATATAAAAAGCATTTATTATTATATGTTTAATACAAAATAAAATGTATTTAAATACCAAAAACATTATTCTAAATATGTATATACTTTTATGCATTTAAAATAATTTATTTTATATTATTAATAATTTTAAATGATATAAAACTATTAAATCAACTTAAAAATCATTTAAAATTAAAAAAAAGAAAAAACCGGGTCTATCGGGTCGGGTCGGATCGGATTGCCAGGACTCGGTGAACACCCCTAGTTATTAGTTCATTAGAATATCTTATTCAATTATAATAATAACATAATGAGTAAGTTTGGTTGAATATTTTTGTTATTACTTGATTACATATTTTATAATGATTTATAATGACATGTCCAATAACAATAAAATTATTACGAATTTGAGTTGTTTAATATTTTAAAATGATAAATATACTTAAGTTTTTTATCATTTTAATAGAATGACAATTTAACAACAATAATATATAATTGTATACGATTAAAAATTGCTAGCATAAATAATATATGATTATAAATATTATTAGCACAAAATTATATCATCTACTTCATATATTATGAGTTACATAAAAAAATTATTTATAGTAATCAATAATTTGTTTAACTTTTAATTATGTATATATATATAATAAATTCACAAAATGCTAACAATATTAACAAAATGATTAAATTTGGTTGATTATTTTATTATTAGCTGATTAATTCTATATCGATTTATAATGAATTATGATATACAGATATACATACAATAATAAATTAATAATCTATTAGTAATAATTAAATTTGGTTGATTAGGTATCTTGTATTGATTATAATATGGAGAGATTGATGATGAAATGACAAAGATGATAATGATATGTAAATTCTTTTATTACTTATATCTTTTTATAATTTGTAGTTACTTATATTTTGTTGTCTATTTTTTTTTAAATGTTAACCACAATGCATTCACTTCTTAATTAAGTATATCATTATAATAATTTATTATAAAATATATACTTAATAACTATAAATTTCTTTCAATAATCTATATAAATAATTATAATTTTTATTTTTAAAATTAATATTATTTTTTTTATCATGCATGATCTAACTTTAAAAAATCAATTATCTATATCATATCACATGACTTCATGATAGGGTTACATCAGGTGTGTGTATATATGCATGTTATGTATGTATTAAATATAAATAATTATTAAAGTTAAATATTTTATCTAATATAACTAAAAGTGTATATTTTGATAGCATTTAGAAATAAATAATATATATATTTAATATTATTATTTGAGTATGGGTGTCAAAATTTTAAATTGGTCATAAGCTAATTTCATGCAAATTCTCATCTTGGTTATACCTTTTTTTTTTATAATATTTTACTTTTTAGTGTTTGATAATATATACATGAGAAACTAAAAGAATGTATGATACATTTATATAAATTAATATTTAGTTTATTCATGTTGTCATTATAGATATACATAATATATTATTTAAAAGTAATTTTAAAAAGTTTATTTTGTGTGTGCCAAGTAGCATTTATGCCTTCCCCTCCCAAATATGATGTGGATTATTATTAGTAAATAAATTTATCTTTTTTTATTCCTCACTTGTGTTGTTCTCAATGGAACAATATGAATATATTTTATTATTTATAATACAATATAGATATGAAATATGATTGTTATATTTAGCTTTTACATAACTCATTAGAATTTATTTAGAAATTTTTTATTTCATTATGCATCACATGCTTTTGCCTTTAAGTCTTTAAAATAATTTATATTGATTGACGTAATCCAAAAAGATAATTATAAAGTTTGTGAATTGTTCCTATTTTATAGTTCATCTTATCTATTTCATATTATAAACTTCAAATGTGGGATTAGATAGTTGAATATGCTTCCATTTTCATTTTATCTCGTTTCATTTATATTTGGAAAACCTTTGAATGTGAGACTAAAAACATATTTGATAGAAAAATTTATTAATTTTATTGGACATGATCAATTCTAATTCATAATAGTTTAAAAATATTTATAATTATTTAATATAATTTTATTTCATATATGGCATCATAAGAGTTTTTCGGCAACTTCTACCTCAATATATATATATATGTGTGTGAATATAAGTATATAACTATAATTTTATAAATAATTTATTTGTTATTATAAAGTAAATAAAAATTTGAAATTATAAATTATATTATGTAGAGAACATAGATATTTACTCAATATTAATTAATATCATCATGATACTTATTAATTATGAATATAATATAATATATTTATTATTATTTAATGTAACTAACATACTTTATACACTCTCATTTAAAAATACTTAGCATCTTCTATCTTTTCTTTTATATAGATGTATAAATATTGATATAAATGCATCAACTTCAATAACTAACAAAAAAGTTTTGAGCATTAATGTGATACTCATTGATATTATTAAGTTTACCATAGTAATAATTTTATGAATATTAATTCATTATGATTATTAACATAATAAAATAATTAAATATTGATAATTTTTTTATTAATAACAAATATAACTATTATTATAAGATCAAAGATGCAAGTTTTTGACTTAAACATTTTCATATACATACAATATTTTGTGAGCACATAGAGACTTGCACTTAGAGATCTGCACATGCTCTGATATATCAGAAAGGACGTCAAAGTATACTAATATTTTGAAAACATCCTCTATTCATAGCTACAAACTATTGAATTTAAAAATATGAATATATATATATATATATATATATATATCATAATGAACTTTTGAATATCATGATGATATTATAGTAAAATAAATTTTTTATCATGCACATGTGTATATTCATATACCCACACACTCTTTGCCTTTAAAGAGGGAATCAAATATGCAAATAAAAATTGAAAGCCCCTCTATTTCTACATAACATGATGTACAATACACAATATGTATATACAATTTATAAAAAAATATTTCTTATTCTTGAGAGAAAGTACGCACACATTCTTTTATTTTGAAGTGAATGTAAAACGTGCTTTTGCAATATGCACCATTGCATTATCTACATCACGATATTTATAGTTAATGTAGAGAATATAAAGAAATACTATTTAAATTAGAAACTACTCGATAACAAACTTTTATAGATATACTATATCTTATTTACAATATAATCCTGTTAAGATATATAAATAATGTGTATGATTTACTTCTAGTTAAATATCATAAATAATATAATTAAATAATAATTTAAATAATAACTACCTTTTGAGTATTCATAATTATATAGCTAATTTTTGCTATAGGTGATTATGCATCTTATATCGGTTTACAACTAACTATCTAATAATAATAAAATGATTATTTGTTTTATATTCTAAAATGATTGATATGCATAAATTTTCTACATCATGATAAAATAACAGCCTGATAATACTAAAAAATAACTATATGCAACTAAAGATTCTTAGTATATCATTTATTCCATATGTTATTTGTTATCATATTATTGGTTACATTTTTTTTTTCATTTATAGTAGTCTACGTAGCTGTATACATACATAAATACACATATATAAGATGCATAGTATCATCAATTAATGAATATTATCATTAAAGTATGAAATACTTATCTTTGACTTGAATTTCCGATTATGGCATATATTTTTTAATGTTTCCTTGTATATAAAAATTATAGCATTTAATATTTTCCATTAGATGAAGATAAATTATATAGAAGTATTTTTTTATTATCCATAGACTTATGTTTGTGGATCTGTACATATTCTTTGTCATCAAAGAGGACATCGAGTATGAAGATGTAAAATAAAAGCCCCTTATAATATTTAATATTCTCTATTACTTGAGAGAAATTAAATAAACGTATTTTTTCTTACAAAATTTAATATTTTTATTAGAGGGAGAAAAATTATATATAAATATTTTTTTATCATGCACAGATCTAAATTTATAGATCCACACATATTCTTTGGTTTCAAATAAGATGTGGAGTATGCAAATGAATTTGAAAGCCCTCTATTTATAATTACAAATATAAAATTTAGAAGTATAAATAAATAAAATCATAAATTTTCTAATAACTAACTCTTGAGTTTCCATGACTATATAATTATAATATAGCAATTTATATATTCAATTTATGAGAGCTCAACACGTGGCACTTTCAACCTCTGTTTTTATATATAGAAGATATATAATCTTGTTAATTACACTTAAAATATTATTATGATATATATATATATATTAATCATTATTATAAATTAGTTTATTTATTATTATTAGCTAACAAACTTTACCAATTTTCTTTTAAAAACTAATTTTAGTGACACATAACTTAATGAGAGAATGACACTCGCATATTCTACATTTTATTTTATATAGATTTATAAATATGGATATAAATAAATTATGTATGTGTTAACTTTAACAAAAAATATAGTTAGCATTAAATGATGTTATTCTTATTAAAATTATTGAATTTATTAAACTATTATTTTAATGGATATTAATTCATTATAATTGTTATCATAATATTATAATTAAGATGTTGATTATTCTTTTATTAATTATCAATATATATATATTATCATATACAAGCTTTTGACTCAGTTATTTTTATATATGATAGCTTTTGAATAATTTGTTATTAGTTTATTAGAATATCTCAATCAATTAATAAACTATTAATAATAATCACAAAATGATCAAGTTTGGTTTAATATTTTTTATATCGATTTATAACAAACTATTCAATAAAAATAAAATGAATACAAAACATAGTAATTTTTTATTAAATGGTTGATTTATGTAAGTCTTCTTTTTCATTGATAGAATAACAACTTGATAAAAAAACTATATATAACTAAAAATTATTAATATAAATAATAAATTATTATAAATATTATTAACACAAAAAATATATATATAAACAAACATATAGATATACAACAAATTAGCAAAATTTTAATAATAATAACAAAATTATTAAGTTTGATTGACTATTTTGTTATTAGGTGATATCAGTTTTATAGTGTACTATGACATATAAATATACATATAATAAATTAACAAACTGTTAATAATAATAACATAATGATTAAGTTTGATTTATTATTTTGTTATTAGTTCATTACATATCTTATAGGGGTTTATAACAAATTATTCAATAATACTAAAATGCTTAAGAATCATAGTTGTTAAATGATTGATATAGATAAATATTCTATCTTCTTCACATAATAACAATATTATAACAATAAAAAATAACTACATACAACTAAAACTTATTAGTAGAAATAATATATGTTTATGAATATTATTAACACAATATTTTTTATATACATATAATAATAAATTAACTATTAATAGTAACAACGAAATGATTAAGTTTTGTTAACTATTTTATTATTAGGTGATTACGTATTTTTAAGGAACTATGACATATAGATATACATATAATAACAAATTAAAAATATTAATAATAACATAATGATTAAGCTTGATTGATTATTTTATTATTAGTTGATTACATATCCTATATCGGTTTATCAAACTACCAAATATAAAATATTTGATATATGTAAACTTTCTATCCCCTTGACACAATAATAACATGATTATAAAAAATTATTAGTGAAAATAATATATGATTATAATTAACACAAAAAATATATCATTTATTTCATATATTATTTGTTATAAAAAATATGCTTAATTTATAGTAGTTGAATGATGCCTTTAACTTGTGTTTATATTCATAAAAAATAAGATGTGGAGTATGCAAATGAATTTGAAAGCCCTCTATTTATAATTACAAATATAAAATTTAGAAGTATAAATAAATAAAATCATAAATTTTCTAATAACTAACTCTTGAGTTTCCATGACTATATAATTATAATATAGCAATTTATATATTCAATTTATGAGAGCTCAACACGTGGCACTTTCAACCTCTGTTTTTATATATAGAAGATATATAATCTTGTTAATTACACTTAAAATATTATTATGATATATATATATTAATCATTATTATAAATTAGTTTATTTATTATTATTAGCTAACAAACTTTACCAATTTTCTTTTAAAAACTAATTTTAGTGACACATAACTTAATGAGAGAATGACACTCGCATATTCTACATTTTATTTTATATAGATTTATAAATATGGATATAAATAAATTATGTATGTGTTAACTTTAACAAAAAATATAGTTAGCATTAAATGATGTTATTCTTATTAAAATTATTGAATTTATTAAACTATTATTTTAATGGATATTAATTCATTATAATTGTTATCATAATATTATAATTAAGATGTTGATTATTCTTTTATTAATTATCAATATATATATATTATCATATACAAGCTTTTGACTCAGTTATTTTTATATATGATAGCTTTTGAATAATTTGTTATTAGTTTATTAGAATATCTCAATCAATTAATAAACTATTAATAATAATCACAAAATGATCAAGTTTGGTTTAATATTTTTTATATCGATTTATAACAAACTATTCAATAAAAATAAAATGAATACAAAACATAGTAATTTTTTATTAAATGGTTGATTTATGTAAGTCTTCTTTTTCATTGATAGAATAACAACTTGATAAAAAAACTATATATAACTAAAAATTATTAATATAAATAATAAATTATTATAAATATTATTAACACAAAAAATATATATATAAACAAACATATAGATATACAACAAATTAGCAAAATTTTAATAATAATAACAAAATTATTAAGTTTGATTGACTATTTTGTTATTAGGTGATATCAGTTTTATAGTGTACTATGACATATAAATATACATATAATAAATTAACAAACTGTTAATAATAATAACATAATGATTAAGTTTGATTTATTATTTTGTTATTAGTTCATTACATATCTTATAGGGGTTTATAACAAATTATTCAATAATACTAAAATGCTTAAGAATCATAGTTGTTAAATGATTGATATAGATAAATATTCTATCTTCTTCACATAATAACAATATTATAACAATAAAAAATAACTACATACAACTAAAACTTATTAGTAGAAATAATATATGTTTATGAATATTATTAACACAATATTTTTTATATACATATAATAATAAATTAACTATTAATAGTAACAACGAAATGATTAAGTTTTGTTAACTATTTTATTATTAGGTGATTACGTATTTTTAAGGAACTATGACATATAGATATACATATAATAACAAATTAAAAATATTAATAATAACATAATGATTAAGCTTGATTGATTATTTTATTATTAGTTGATTACATATCCTATATCGGTTTATCAAACTACCAAATATAAAATATTTGATATATGTAAACTTTCTATCCCCTTGACACAATAATAACATGATTATAAAAAATTATTAGTGAAAATAATATATGATTATAATTAACACAAAAAATATATCATTTATTTCATATATTATTTGTTATAAAAAATATGCTTAATTTATAGTAGTTGAATGATGCCTTTAACTTGTGTTTATATTCATTAGAGTATGAAATGCATGTTGTTAACTCTAACTTCATATCATGACATAATATTTTGGTCCACAACCCCTCATGCCATTTAACATTTCTTTCTTAGACAAAAATAAATTAAATATAAATAACTTTTCCTATAACATTTGTTTGAACGAAAAGAAATTATATATACGTAATTTTTTTATTACGCACAGACCTATATTTGTAGGTCCGCACGTATTCTTTACCTTCAAAGAGAACGTTGAGCATGCAAATGAACATTGAAAGTCCCTCTATTTATAGTTACAAATATAAAATTTTATATTATAAATAATAACATTGTATATTTTTAATAACTAACTTTTAAGTATCCATATTTATATAATAAAAATGTTAGCAATTTATATATTCAATTTATGAGAACTTGACACATGGCACTCGACCTCTGCTTTTATATATAGATAAATATAGATTCTCAATATCTTTTTAATACCATACCATATAGCTGTTTTCAATATTAAATTTTACATATTTGATTTTAAACAATAACTTTTTTCATGACTGATTCAGGTTAAATTTTTGCATTATTTTAATATAATTATCTTTAGTTTAACACAACAAACTTTTGACAAATATAATACTTGTATATGGTACTAAAAAAATAACCCGAGAAAAAAGGACCTGAAATATAGAAAAGGCATAAGATATGGCCACGAGTCAATTGGAAGCCTCTTTGAATTTCTTGAAGCTCAGAATAAGTAAATTACGTTTACTCAATTTTTCGGTCGGTCCGCCGACATGGCGATGCTCTCTTTCCACCACGCGAAAGAGCATCCGACGTGGCATCGTCATACGTCAATAAATAATAAAAGAATACAGAATAAGAATATAATAATAATAATAATAAATAAAAAGACTTCCCTTTTCTCTCCAACCAAGGCATGCGGCCTGAGCGTCGGAGAACCGATCGCCTGAGCGCCGGAGAACCTTCCAGTCGGCCAGACCACACTCCCGCCGCACTTCTAGCCGTTGCAGTAGGCCCGCCAAAGGGGCCCCTCCACCAGCCTCGCCGCGGCCAGCTTCTCCCTGCCGTCCGTCTTGCGCTCGCACTCCAGCGTGATCTGCACCAGGCCGGACGACATCTCGTGCACTAGAGCGGCCGTGGGTGTGGCGAGCTCGATGAGGACAACAGAGGCTGACCGCGCGTCCCCTGGAAGGCCAGCGGGATGTGGCCTCGCCGGTGACCGAAGAGCGTACTCATGACACGAGAGCCAAGGTCTGACGATCAGTTGCAGTGGCCAGGGAGCGGGGCCATCACGACCGAGCATAGGAGCGAGATGATGGAGGAGAAGGGGGTGAGCGAGGTTGCGGGGGGGGGGGTTGGTGAGGTCATAGAGGGGGGCGAGACCCACCCCGTCGTTGGCGCGTGGGAGGCTGTGATGCTCGCAGGCGAGGTCGAGGGACCCCACGTCGGTGATCAACTTTTTTATTATATTATTATTTTGTATTTATTTTATTAATTTGTTGACGTGGAGTATGCGTGACATGCTCTCTTCTGTGTGGCGGAGAGAGCGCATCGCAACGTCAGCGGACAAATCGTAAAACTGGTATTCTCGGTCAGAGGTGTATTCCATGAAATAAATTATAAGATGGAGGGTGTTCCTATTACAAAGTAAAGTTCGAGGGTATATTTTAGCAAATGTCAAAGTTGAAGGGTATTTGGTATAATTTATCCAGTGGAGAATATTTTCTAAACTTTCATTTGCCAATACCATAAAGACACACAAATAAGGGTGTGCGTAATCTATTTATTGTTCTAAAATAAATAATAAAATAGAGTCAAATTCTTAATTTTTACAAGTTTAGAAAAATAAAACGAATCAAATCGACATAAGCTTTTAAACAAGGGATAAATTACGCAAAATATCCTCCAACTTTGACGTTTGCTCAACGATATCCTCACTTTGTAACAAGAATGCCATCCAACTTTGAACTCATTCACCCGGTGCCTTTTTACCTGCGATCAGCCGTTGACGTGCTTATTATCATTACTATTCCTTGAATTTGGCAAAAGAAAAATACACATGAAAATATGAATGCTAAGTTTTTTAAATTTGAATAATTCTTGTTTATCTATAAAAAGACTTCATATTTATAATAAATATGTTTGGCACAAGATTTATATGACTCTTGTGTTATGAGCCTTGTATGAACTTATTATGAATTTTCACTTATTACATTATATCATTTGGACACACATGCACATTATGAATTGGAATAAAATGATTGATCATATTGATATGTCATTTGAAAATTATTATATAATACATCTTATTACTAAACTCTATATTTATGCACATGTTTGAAATAAAGCATATCACTAAAGAGACCATTTTCAACTTTTTATATGTATCTTCTATCAAAGTTGATTTGTGTTCTCATCTTTGTGAAATAGTTTGACATGAATCTTATTCTTTCATATTTCAAATTATCATGTCATGTAATAAAAGTTATTTCCCTCATTCATAATTTGAAATAGCTATTATCATTTTAAGAAAGAGGGAGCATGTAAAAGATTAAACTTTGAATAAATTTTTAGTTTCATTTCTTGTCACCATTTTTATTATTATCTTGTGAAAAAGGAAGAAAAAGAAAAATGGATTTGAAGGAGTGCAAACACAAATTTTATAGTAAAAATATTATGTTGAACATACAAATGAAAAATTGGATATACTTGTGTATTACAATTATTTGTGCTTTATACTTATCTATTAGTTATCATAATTTGTGCGTAAACTTATGATTATTGAAAAATCAACTTTTGGGCATATTTTGATATGTTAAACTTTGGAAATGCATATCCTATTTATGATGCTTATTTATTTGTCTTAGCATATGGACTCTTATGCTATGAGATTAATGTGCATAAACTTATATGGTCGTAACTTGTTATAATTTGAGTATTCCTATATCGTAAAACATTTGACCATCAAATTTACAATGATATCTCTTTTGAACAAATGAAAAAATATAAAATATATTTTGACTTGTCTAATAATATATTTACATTTGAGATATTTATGTCATACCATTAAATATATCAATTATATGACTTATATGAGTATGAATTTACATTTTCATAATTTGCAAAATCATTTTATTATCACATCTTAGTACACATCTCTTAAGTTTAAAATCTTATCTTTTGAGCGAGAGAAAAGATAAATTTCGTAGGAAGAGAGGTGTGTCTTAACTCTCGAAGCATAGAAAAGGTGGTGTGTTGTAAAGGGTTTCTTCTTTACCCCATTTGGAACGAAGGAAGGATGTTTAGTGAAATCTCCAACAGTCTCGAGGTCAAGAAGTCGGAGTGGGAATGCAGGTCAAGGTGTGGTCGGACCTCGTCAATAAATCACCATGCACCTTGTGTTTGTCTTTCTCTCTCCCTCTACTTTCTACCTTATTATGCATGTGATATGATCGCTTTTGTGTTGGCTTAAATATTAACGAATCGATTTTAAGCTTTCGTGACAATTTTTGTAAAGTCGGTATTTTCGTTTTAAACACAAATTCACCCTTTATTGGTGCCTTGTGATCCTACAGTTGACTCTTGTTTTGCGCTACGACAGAGATCGATTTAGAGACTTGCTTAATAAATATATGCCTCTTATAATGAGGATATTAACAAGCAAAAGTCTATCTTCAATTATGTCTTCATATTATAGAATGACATCGTTGCAAAGTTTAGCTAAAGTAAAACCATATAAAGTAGTCAACTATGAAATTTGAGTTTGTGTTATACTCAATGATGGTATGAAGTCCTTTGATTAAGTAAATTCTTTTACTCATGTATTGTCAATTGTCAAATATGTTCTTTATTACAATAAGTATGTCACTATTGCTTGATAAAAGGATGGACCATTAAGGAAATACACTATTGGAGTAAAGTTTTTATTCTTTATATAATTATATTTTAATGATACAAACCTCAAAAGAATGAAATTATATTTAATATGTTGGAAAAGATTAAGTAGAAATGAGCTACTACATGCACTAAATATTTGTCTATGTTCCCACGAAATTTATATTAAGAGATAAATATAAAAGTTATAGACAATTCTCTTATCTTTTCAAAGAATTAATAATCACTGCATTTGGACAATTGTATAAAAAGTTATGCAAAAAAAGTGAAGGTTGACAAGTTCTATTCGAAGTTGATATATTTATGTGTTGAATTTGTATTTAATATTGGATTACTTTATCAATAGGTTTGAGACAAGAGGTGAACATGAAAGTTGTAAATAAAGTTGTTTAGCTTTTCAAATATGATCTCATTTGAATACTGGTATGAAAAGTTATGTATGAAAGAGTAAATGTCTAATATGTTTCATTTGAAATAAATAACTTTGTGTACTGAATTTCGAATTAGTATTTGACTATGATATCATTGGATTTTAGATGAATGATAAATATCAAAGTTGTAAATAATTCTATTAACTTTCCATAGAATAACAAATCATCTCATTTGGATACTCGTATAAAATGTTATGTATAAAAGAGTAAATGTATAAAAATGTTTAATTCAAAATGGATAACTTTATGCACTAAACTTTGATTGAATATTTGACTATAATCTCATTAGATTTTGGATGAATGAATGCCAAATTGTAGAGAATTCTATTATCTTTTCATAGAATAAAAAAATTGGATAACTATGCAAAAAAATTATGTATAAAAGAGTGCAGGTCGATGATTGAAAATCTTTCGATCGACCTCTAGAGATAAAATGGGACTGAAAATGTTGGCGCAGCGACAAAAAATGTTCGAGACTTCAAAATTTTTATAAAGGTCGCTCGAAATGTAAACGGGTTCCCGAAAGTTGTCTGTAACAGTTATATTTCACTAAAACGGACGTCCGAAACTCAAAATTGACATTTGTTTCAGTGCAGAAAAGTACATAACGGCTTGTTTTAAGTATCAACATCTAGGGAAAGATTGGAGGCTATAAAAGGAATCCAAAACATATCCATAAGACCACGACTTCCTAGAAAAAGATAGGCAAACACTTGTGTTCATCCAAGAGGTCATCTTGAGCTCAAAGTTGCAAATCTCTCATTTTTTTCTCTCTTATTTTTTTGTTTGAGGTTCCAAATTGTAAAAGAGATATTTTGGTGTATTTTTGTGATATTATAATAGTTGTTCAGCTCATGAGTAAGAAGAGGTTGTATCTTACCAACACGAGTGAAGTCTATGAGTGAAAGAGATGCGCTTTACCTCTTGAAAAGGAGAAAAGACAAAAGTTGTAAGGGATTTCTTCCTTGCCCCATTTGGAACGAAGGAAGTGTATTAGTGAAATCTCTGACAGTCTCGAGGTCGAGAAGTCAGAGCAGGGACGTGGATCAAGGTGTGGCCGAACCTCGTCAATAAACCACCGTGCATTTTGTGTTTATCTTTCTTTTTCCCTCTCCTTCCTACTCTATTATGCATTGATTTGATTGCTATCATGTTAGTTTAAATATTAACGACTCAATTTTAAGCTTTCATAATGGTTTTTGGAAAATTAATATTTTCGGTTTAACACTAATTCACCATCCCTCTTGTGCCTACAGAACTAAGTCTTTACCAACTAACTTAAGTGTCGAGTTCCTCTGGAAGCAAAGTCGACCCATTGTGGTAGTTTTTCCAAAGGGATAAAGAGATTATGGCCTAACTAGCCAAAGATCATCGAGTCAACATGGACTTCTCAATCACTAAGATAAAAAGCTATCTAATTAAAGATAGAAGATGAAAATATGAAAGTCACATAATGTGACTAAGATCAAATGACTTCAAACATAAAAATGATTATGATGTTGATGTAGCATCTAAAGGGATGCTAATGAATGTTTCATTATCATATGATGTTATAAATGAAGATGATAAATGTTAAACAAGATAAATATATAATATAATTTAGCATAATATTTAATGATGATGTATGATTATCTTATCTTCTCATGATAATTGCACATACCATATAGTGTGCATATGTAGCTCATAACATGTATGTGTTCCATGTTTCTATTATGATGCAATGCATATGTCATGACACGAGGAAATCTATGTTATAGGATCATGACATGCATGAACTTCAACATACTCTAATGGTAGAAAATCCCTGCATCCCATGAATTCGTGCAAGTATCAATGATGCATAAACTCGACGGTGAAAGTCTCATGATCACGAGATGCACATGTGTCAGTCTGGCCGGTGGCCCAAATTATTTATTATGGTTTGAGTATGATATTGAACTCTTATATATAGAGTCAAGTATGTATGATTTATGGGTCTTGAGTCATGAACTTATTTATATATTACGAACTCTACGTTCAATCCTTATGTTATAGCATATGCGACACATGAGCTAAATTATGTATCTTGGGATTTATTTACTTTATAAGTCTTCAGTTGTGTTTTATTTATTTATTGTGTTAATTATTTCTATATTAATATGCTTCCGTTGTGATGTCAAATGACATTAGACTATGAAGAATTGACGCAAACATAGCGCCGCCTAGGGTTTAACTTCTAAATTGGAACTAAATTTCAAGAAGGTTATATACATCAAAACATAGGTATTCTGAACATTAACTTATTTCAAAAGAATTTTAAATTTTGGAGGCTAATTTAAGTCAGGAATAAAATAATTATTTCTTTTAACAAGAATTGATTATCTCTTCAATTTGTTTGTTGATGGGGATATAATTTTTTTTTTCGAATCCATCTTTACCTCTCATTAAATAATTGCTTTAGGTTAAAATTGATGTTTGATAAAATATGGCAAAACAAGGTTTTGTCCTAAACTTTATTCCACTATCAAACATAAAGAACATATATATATTCATATAATAAAATGTTTAAAAAATAAAAATTATTTTCCAATCATAACATGATAGCATGATATGCTCTAGAGTGGTACAACTTTTCATTAGCATTTGAGTTTGTTTTTTAATTAGATCGATATGTATACATGTAAGGAAAAATGTGAAACAACTCAATTGCAGATAATGTGGACCGATGTGAAGTCCAGTTGCATCCTCAAACCAAATTACAAAGCATTATGACATATTAACATCACTACAACCACTTCCCATGTGCGATCACTACTTGACCACCTCTCTTTTCTTATACCAATTACAATTTTATGCCAATCTTGAGAACTTGTTTTAAGTTTTAATGAACAAATTGATGGTTCATAAATTGGTGATTGGACTAATTTGACAGCTCCAAGTTATTTTTACTAGAATACTGAAGATGTTAAACTATCAACTAAGGGCGATGATGGAGATGAATTAATTAGTGTTAGATTTGAAATTTTCTTTATATTCAAGTTTTTTAAATAATATTAAAAGATTTTGACCTAAATATAAGTACATGGAATAATGATTGAAATTAATAAATACAATAATAAAACTAATAAATAAGTAGTTTTTTGAAATTGACAACTTTATGCTGAACTTTGATTGAATATTTCTCTATGATCTCATTGGAGTTTTCATGAATGATGAATATCAAAGTTGTAGAGAATTATGTTATCTTTTCATAGAATAAAAAATTGTCTCATTTGGATAATCATGCAAAAGGTTATGTATAAAAGAGTGCAGGTCTATTAGGGTGTCGATGATAAAATGGGCGATCGAAAATTTTTCGATCGATCGCTGGAGACAAAAATGGGCGCTAAAAAATATTGACGCAACGATCACAAATGTCCGAAACTTCAAGATTTTTATAACGGTCATCCAAAACTCAAATGGGCGCCTGAAAGTTGTCTGTAATGACTATATTTCAACCGCTAGTTCTGAAACAGACGTCCAAAATTCAAAATGGATGCACATTTTAGTGCAAAAAAGTACATAACGACTAGTTTTGAGTACCAACGGTTAGAAAAAGATTGGAGATTATAAAAGAAGATCGAAACACATCAATAAGGCTAAGACTTTGTAGAAAAAAGATAGACAAACACTTGTGTTCATCCAAGAAGTCATCTTGAGCTCAAAGTTACAAATCTCTCGTTTCTTTCTCTCTTACTCTTTGGGTGATGTTACAAATTGTAAAAGAGAGATTGTGGAGTGTTATTGTAATATTGTAATAGTTGTTTAGCTCATGAGTGAAAAGTGGTTGTGTCTTACCTCTTGAGCAAAGAAAAGACGAGTGAAAGTGGTTGTGTCTTACTTCTTAAAAAGGAAAAAAGGCAAGAGTTGTAAATAATTTTTTCCTTATCTCATTTGGAACGAAGGAAGGGTGTTAGTAGAATCTCTGACGATTTCGAGATTGAGAAGTCGGAGTGGGAAGGTAGGCCAAGGTGTGGCTAAACTTCGTCAACAAACAATTGTGCATCGTGTGTTTATCTTTCTCTTTTTATCTCCTTCCTACTTTATTATGCATGTGATTTGATTGCTATTATGTTGGTTTAAAAATTAACGAATCGATTTTAAGCTTTCGCGATAATATTTATAAAATTGATATTTTTGATTTAACACCAAATCACCCCCTCTTAGTGCCTTGTGATCCTACAAACACATTGTCTAGTATGTCTTGACAATGTGAATAAGATATGATTGATGAATACATATAAGTATGAGATACTTATTAAGCCATATTTGACCGACGCATTAACATGCACACGGCTTATTAATGTATTCTAAAATCTTCTTACGATGAATAAAATTGTGTTATTTTTATTCTAGAGGAGGTAGTTAATGATTTTGACAACGCATGTAGAGTATGTCAATCTGGCATGAGATTATCAGTCACACGGATAATCATCTCGGCGTTTGGTGTATAGTGAATGGAGATGAAATGATTTAGATCTAAATATATGATCTACGATTGCTTTGATATATTCGGGAGGATGACAAGTTTATATATAACTTTGCGTAGCATGATAAAAAAGCCAGATATGAGACCTTGTAGTGCCAATTCTTGGCATACACTCATTGAGTGGGAGTCTCCACCGCAGTACTTAGTTATAACCTAGTACGCTAAGTCGACCCTAAAACTCGATGAATACTTTATAGTTTTTCTTCAGAGTGTGAGTCTTTAAGGATTGAACAAATTCGAAGATTGCTCTTAGACTCTTGACTATATTCAAGGTAATGAGTTAGTGTTGCTACTTTAGTGAGGTACTCAAAGGCTAAAAATATATGCGATCCATCGAGCCACGACTAGAAAAGCAACTGACTTATAACTAAGAAATATGAGAGCAAAAGGAAGATTCACTAGTGCTGATAGTATTTGTGATGCAATTAGTCAAATACGTAAGCATACAAATACAAATCAATTGAAATTATGCATGATAAGATGTGTGTCGTCTGGAGTGTGCAAACAAGGTGTTTATAAGGCAAAGTGAGTAACATGGATGTTTGAGTGACTATGTATTATTGATAAATCATAATATTGGCTCACATAATAGTTGGATAGCTATATATGGATAAGAAGATATAACATGAGCTCACATATTAATTGAGCACTTATGTCGTCATAATAGTCTCCATGGCTTCAACTCTACAATAATCAATTAACAACAAGGCATTGGGCCCAACATCGAGTCCTGGACAAATCATATTAGGTCGTCCAACGAGTTGTTGGGAACGACCCAACATTTAGTGAGTTGTTGAGCCAAATTGAAATATATGAAGAAATGTAATCAGTATGTTATTTGTCTAATTTTTTAATTATAATATTTTTTATTAGTCCAAATTTTAGAGAAAAAAATTCTTCTATTTTAAGTAATCATCCATGTCAGCGCCACATCAACGATATTAGCTAGTCGATTGTAATGATTGTGATTGAAACGTTTATAAAGTTCGATGACTTGGTGTTACAAAGTGAAATTGGATGATCATACCGGGAATAACCTTTAAGTTGAATGACCGGCTAAAGTTTACTCCTTGATCATCCCAATGGGATCCCTATTTTCTTTCTTCAACTTTTAATGTTTTTATGCTTTTTTATGTTCATGAAGTCAGGAGGATTGTGTGTGAAAATTGAAAGATGTCATTCTTGTTACTTGTTACAAATAAATTTGACAGATCAAATAAATATAACATCTAAGTTGAAAGATGAGATTTATCCATTTTTATGCATATAGCTGCGTAGCACAAATTAATGTTGATAAGTTTATGCTCATGACCAGCGAAATAAATGAAACGATTTATATGAAGTCTAGCTTTAATATATTATAAGTTAATAAATATATGTAACATCCAAAATAGTACTCCGATTGAAAAATAATCGTATAAATAGTCATGTTTTACTATTGCCATCGGATTTGTTTCCTATCAATTATTCCATGATCTTTTTTTTTTGCTACAATACTACATGAAGTTGATAATGCACATCATGAACTCAGAATTTAATATATTGATGAAAATAAATAAAATAATTATGAGCGGTAAATGTTGTTGCTATGATAAATATTCCATGAGTCGGATTAGCTTGCCAATGTTTAATTAAATTACAATTCTAGATAAAGGGAATAAATTTTATTCCCATTTTTTATTTCTAAAATATCATCTCGTTCTCCAAATCAATAGTAGAACTATCTTTCCTTTTTCATACACACATGCATAACATATTTTGTGAACAACAAATTGCACCGACACATAATTAAAAAAATAGGGAAATTGAACCTTGGAAAATATAACATGTATATGTGTTATTTAACTGAATATGTCTTGTTCGATGTGTAATTAAAAAAGGAAAATTATATCTCCATCCAGTCTCGTCGAATAAGATGATCAAAGGTTTGTTCGAGGTCATCGGGTCATCTTTTTTGGTTGACATGCATCAAACTTGACCAAGCTTTGCTTGCCGGAGTTCCAGAGTGGTGCAAGTTGCCGCATTGTGTATTCCACTTCCACCTATTTATTTTGGATTTAGATCCATGGATATTGACAATTATTAACATAGAACTAATATTTTGGTAAACACTACTTAAACTACAACAAAATATATTTGGTTGGCGATTGAAATTTTCATTTTTGAGAATAGTCCGCACAAATACTGTCGAGTAATTGTCATGGATAGTCCTCCAACTTTACGGTGATCCCATTTTAACCCCCAACTTTTATTTGTAATTATTTGGTCCTCCATCTTTTTAAATGTTTCATGAATGATCTTGTTTAGAGAGAATGGTCGACAGTTACTTATTGATGTAGTTTGTACACCAAAGCAACAAATACAAAATAAAAGATTATTCAGAAAAACAAAAAACTTAAATAATGAAAAAAACTTTAAAAAACTTAACACAGTCGGCTAATTTTCAAATTGAGTCATGTGTAGACACATCTTGAGTCAAATTGAGTGTTTTTTATATTATCCAATAATTGAAATTATCTGATAATTTTTTATGTTACTAGAAAGTCCTTTTTTAAAAAAGTTTGTATTATCATGCTTAACAAGCTACAACACAATCTCTTCATTCTTTCATCAAGACATGGTTAAATATATATGAAACATATTTAACCTCTCAACAAGGCATTATATATGAAAATGAAATATCTTAACACAGGATGATGAAGCTCTGAATGAATAACTATGACTCGTACAAAAAATATTACACATAAACCCTTTGAATAATAGAATGAGTTGCTCAAATGAATAATATGGACTAACACATATGGTTGATAATGCAATAAAATGTTATATTATTACCATCCAACATAAGCTGCTAACACTACATAGATTCAATATGTTTCAAAATACATGAAAACCAATTAACAAGATTCACTTAAAGTTGAACACTTTGAATCCATGCAAAAGACATTCATACAAAAGATGTTAGTCTCATTCACTTTAAAAGGTAGCATCTTAAATATTTTTAAATAACATGTTGAATGACATCATATGAAGCAAAATGTTTGGACAATGTCTTGAGCAATAGCATTTTCGAATAGCATCTTATCCAAAACTCTTTCATTCAAAGTTCCTACATAAAGATAATAATTGGAAGTGAGAATTTTTTAATACAAAGTTTGAAGTGCCATATGCATGCAAATTTAAGTGTGACATGCATTCAAATTTGATATTGCAAATTTTTTTAGTTGTGAGATGCCCTAATATAAGATAGATATAGCTGCATTTTAGGTAGCAAGAAAATAATAAAATCGAAAGTACACATTCCCGTTCATCAACTTGTCCAACCTCATTCATCGGCTTGAGCAGTGACTATTTTTTTTTCACAAATTTAAAACAAACGGCATGTTAGGGAAATAAATTTAATGGCAAACAATATATAATATAAATCTTAGCACTTACGTGATAACGTTTGTTATGTCCTACAATTCCACATAAGCTGCATCTCATTTGTACTCTAGCTTTTTTTAGACAATCTTGTTCCTCCACCAATAGTATTATTTTTAAGTTCATCCGCTTCTTTTCGTCTTTTGGTTTGTCTCTTTCCTCTTTTCTTAGGTTGAAGTGGAGGTGGAATGATGAGCATGAGTTCATCTACAATGGGCCATTGGTCTTTGTCATTTAACGGTTTATGACATTATGGTATACCTTCATAAAGGTCTTAATCCAATAACACCTATCAACATATGCTTCTGGTTCCTCATTATTCTCATGGATGCAAGCAAGTAAGCAACAACATGGACACAAGGGATACCGGTTAGTTCCCACCTCCTACAAAAAAAAGTTCTTTCAATTGTATCAATGACCATATTGTGTAACATCCTCACTCATTCTTTAATCTTTTCTAACTTCTTCAATATTTTTTAGCATATAGTTCCATCATGTTTCTTCATCTCCTCTCTCTTTTTCCAAGGTCTTGTCATTAATTTAGTCCTAATTATTTCAAGCATTGTAATAATCAGTTTGTCTCTTGCATCCAATATATATTTATTGAATACTTCTATTAAATTGTTCAACAATATGTCATATTTAAGTTTAGAAGAAAATGATGCTCTACTCCAATTAGCACATGGTCTTTGCCTTACCTATCTCTAGCCACCATAAATTTCTTTTTCAATTCATCCAAGTAGTATTGTTGCAATCTAACAATGTTCCAAAGGATTTCCTTCAACTCCATGCTTTTAAAGCCTTTGTTTTTTAAGTTTGCATACAAATATCTTATTCACATGTTATGTTTTGCTTCTAGAAATATAGTACTCACGCCACTCAACATTCATGAAATTAAAGTTAAAAATATGCTAAACAAACTAAAAGTTTTCTATAACGATAAAAAGTATACCTTTTGCCTATTACTCATAAATGTCTAACCATTGCGGTATGAAATTTCAAGATCACTAGCAAGACATTTCAAAATTAAATCCATATTGTTGTATATTCTTTATCTTGAACCGAAGCATATGCTAAAAGAAAAAAATATAATCATTAGGATCTATGACCACTGCGGTCAATACTTGACCATCATATAAGTCTCATTTAGAAAACATCCATCAAGACAAATGAGCGGCCTACAACCATACTTAAATGCATTACTCAAAGGTTTGAAACAAATGTATATGTCTTTCCTTTGTTTATTCTCCCAAAATTCACTTAGGGGGCGTTTCTTTAGAGGTAATCTTTGTAGATTACCAGATAATATTGTATTAAATTATCTGGACCTACCACATTATCCTGTTCACTTGTGGCAGGTAATGGGTAATATACATTGCCCAGATAATCCACATTGCCTATGAAGTGACAATGCAGATTGGTTAGGAAGGGTGGACAATCCACATTATCACTTAGGTTATAATCTTTTAAATTTTACTTTCCACATTTGTCCTTTACAGCTTTATTTAAATAAATTCTAAAACACATTGAATAAATTATAAAATTAATAAAATAAATATTATAATTATTATGACTATATTATTATAATATTTTAAAAATATATGAATTATTTTATAAATTTTAATTTTATGTTTGAGAATATATATTTGTGATTTAAGTTTATGAAGTTAAAAATAATTTATATATCTAGATATAATTCTTTTGATTAGGGGTATATTAGTAAAAATGATATATTAACTCATAAATTTGTGTTTTCTTATAAACAACTAATATGAATTGTCAAATAAATTACTTATGCATACTAAATAAGATAATATACATTGCTGATAATTTAACAAGTGATAATTTTTCTAAGAACAATCTACATTGTTAGGTAATGTTGAATGACAATGCAGTGAACACACCCTTAGCGTTGGACCTCAACAATTCATCCTATACCTGTATACATTCTAAACTGATTGTGATTGTAAACACTAATAAAACAAAAGATAATTAGTAAACACTTTTGTAAATGTGTTTTTCGAGTAATTATTTTAGGGATGAAAAGAAAAAAAATATTTGGTTAATTGGTGATTGGAATTTTCGTTTTTTTGAGGATAGCACAAATATCTTCCAAAGAAGAGTGCACCAGATCCAGTGTAAAATATAATTAAAATCTCTATCTGACTTGATGCCCCCACGAGTATCTTTGCTCCAATCTATAAATAGATGCTCGTCAGATCTCGTCTTCTCTCCCTCCTCACGACGATTCCTTGTCGGTCTCCTCTTTCTCTCTCCAGTCTCCACCCTATCGCCTCTACCTCCGCCTCCACAGCTAGCACTTTCTCTCTCTCATATTCAGCTCATCCCCTTCCCTCTCTCCTCCCTTGTTTGTTCCCCTTCGTTCCCCACCCTGCAACGTGTGATCGGGTATACCTTTGTCTTAAGAAAAATGCAAATTTTCGTCACTGGATGTGATGCGGTGGTAGTATTATACTTTCAGAAAGCAATTTTTTCTCTCTTTTTGCCCGTGGTTCTAGCAATGAATCAGGAGCCGTCTCTGGTTCAAAATTGGGTTTCTGCGGTCGTTTTGATGGGATTCAGGAGCAGATGTGGATGCCTTGTTTCTTACATTGTTTTGTCGTGAAATGTAGTGTGTTAAGTGGTTTAGGTTCAAATCCGTCTATGGATGACTAGTCCTAACTGGATATGGTAATTTACGTGATTTTGTGAGAATCGTAGGCTTGGATCATTAACTTTGAATACATTGGTCGAAGGAATAGTGACAATATCTGTTTTTTTTGTGGCAGCGGATGTGATCTTGCATCCATTATGTGAAAATGTTCTTTTTGTACTTGGTTCAAGTGATCTGTTGTTTCCTCATGGTTTGGACTTCCAACATCTTGAGATCTACGTTTTGGTTTACTGGATTGAACACTTGTGGAAACTAAGTAGAGAGCTTCCGAAGAACTTACTTCATGCTTACAAGCAGAGTAATTACATGTCTAACGTGTAAATATTTTTTAAAGCTACTCATGTGTATTAAGGTA
This sequence comes from Pontederia crassipes, assembly GCA_030549335.1. Lineage (NCBI taxonomy): Eukaryota > Viridiplantae > Streptophyta > Magnoliopsida > Commelinales > Pontederiaceae > Pontederia > Pontederia crassipes. Next base: position 21,884,046 of record CM060189.1, on the reverse strand, counting down.
ATAATTTCATCACATTTAATCCATGCTTTAATCATATATGAATCACATTGTCAGACTATCTGCTTCCTGTGCCCTCACTCCTTAAAATAGCATTTCAGAGTTGTTACTTCTGAATAATTGTTCTCAACATGTGCCTGCTTTTTTGTTTGTTTATTTGGTTATGACTACTCGTTTCTGGTTGGAAAGTTTTCCATAATAAATTCTAAACCATTCCCTTTTCATTTTCTTTATCGAAGTCAGTCTGTGTTTCACGTGCCTTGGCACGTTGCTAGACAATAGTCCCTCTTTTTTTTTGGATTTAACGGGTGTCCCCCCAATTTAAATGGGGGACACTCCCCCCATTAAATCGCGCCCGTCTGATACGAAACGGACGGGCGCGCATCTAAGCCGGTTAAATCCAGTGTTGATTCCAACTTAGATGGAGGCGATTGGAGGCGACCTGACTAAATCGCGTTGATCCGGTTCGACGAACGGTACAAAAGCGCCCCGGTTAAAATTTTTCACCACTTTTACTCTCTTGCTTTCTCTCACCTCTTTTTTCTGTTCGATTTCTCTCTCTCTCTCAGCAGATCGATCGACGAGTTCGCCCCTTCGAGCTTCTCCCCTTGCCTCGGCGCCGTCAGGATCTACCGTCGGAGACCTCGTCCGTTCGAATCCGACCGCCACCGCCGAGATCCACGCTTTCCAGATCGTGTCTATCCAGATCTACGCCCGCCGACCATCCCTACACCCCGCCGTCGACCAGATCTACGCCTCCTTCGACCCCGGCCAGATCTGTGACCTCGCGCCGACCTCCTCCGAGCCCCGGCCAGATCTGCGACTCCGCCAACCAGATCCACGAGCCCCGGCCAGATCTACGACCCCGCCGACCTCGCGCCTACCCGCGGCGTCCCCCTCAGAGCCCTGGCCAGATCTGCGACCACACCGACCGGCTAGATCCGCGACTTGCCGCCGCCAAGCTCGCATGCAGCCCCGCCGCCGAGCTCACCTGCGCACCGTCGCCCCGATCTCGCCCGCACTGCCGTCGCTGAGCTCGTGCGCCGCCGCCGAGCTCATCCACCCCGCTGCCGTTGAGCTCGTGCGCCGCCGCCGAACTCATTCTTCTACATTCTTCTCTTTACATTCGCCCCCGCGCTCAGATCCGCAACACCCCAGCGATGCACAGCGGCGACCCCCGGGCGACCGGCGTGCTCCTGCACCTCCGCTCACCGATCTCGCGATGAAGCCTCGCACGCCGCATCACAGCCGTCGCTTTCGAGCTCGTGCACCTCCGATGCCGAGCTCGCCCGCACCGCCATTGCCGAGCTCGGCTCTGCCGTCGCCGATCTCATTTTTTGTGTTAATTGTTAATCCTTTGCCTTGTAAATTTTTTGTATAATCGATGTTGTTACTAGTTAAACATAAACCTTTGTACTTTGTAAATTTTTTGTTGTTAATTCATGTTTTCTCGTTTGAGTTTGTGCAATGCTCTCATAACGATAGGTGTAAATTTTTTGTTGTTAATCCATATTTTCGCAATGCTCTAAGAATGGATAGGTCTTTAGCTTTCAGACAGTCAAGTCCTCCATCTTCGGACAGTCGCTTCAACTATGTAAATTACAGTACTTCTAATTCAACAAAAAATGCGGCGATAGGGAGGCGGGCGGCTGCCGAGCTCGGTTCTGCCGTCGCCGATCTCATTTTTTGTGTTAATTATTAATCCTTTGCCCTGTAAATTTTTCAACATCTCGACGCGATCAAGTGGGGCGGAGCTCAGGAAGGCGGGTTGGCGGATTATTAGCTTAACATGTAAAAATTCTGACATGTACTAATTCCGACATGATTAGGGATATTTACACATGGATTAAACATGAATTAGTAATTAATTACAAAATATCATGGCGGGGGCAACGACAGTGCGCGAGCTCGGCGGCGGGGCTGCATGCGAGCTTGGTGGCGGCGGGTCGCGGATCTGGCCGGTCGGTGTGGTCGCAAATCTGGCCAGGGCTCTGAGGGGGACGCCGCAGGTGTAAGAAATTTAGGATTGCTTTTTGGGGATCCCAACCGATGGATCATACCGAAGGAGACAGTCCTTCTTATAGGCGCCGTTCATCCACAGAGTCCTCCCCCATCCGCGCCACGATCGGTAATGTCTGTAATCATGTCTGTAATCAATATCCAGTCATTTACTCATTGATCACGTCCGCAATATCAATCACCTTGATCCTCGCCTACGTGATTCACCTATTAATGGCGTTCCATGATTTCGGGGATCACCTTTAATGGCTTCTTCCCCTTTTTCCGGCGATGACCATAAACGGTCACTTGCCAACATCTCCCACTTGACCATTATGGTCATTATATCTAACACTCCTACTATTCGTGTAGTGTCAACTAGAAATTTAAAAATTTCTTCAAAGTCTATTATCCGAACTTTGTATTTGACTCAATTATTCCTGAGTCCCATCAATCCAACATGTTTGATGAATGTCTCAGCTGCAATCCCTTTTGTAAGAGAATCAGCCAGCATGTCATTAGTAGGCATGTAGGACACTGTCACTTCCCTTTTATCCACTATATCTTGTATATAGTGATATTCAATCTCAATATGTTTTCCTTTAGAACTGTTGGCTCCACTGTGTATCAAACTTATTGCAGTTTGATTATCGCAATACATTTGAAGTGGTCCTGTGACCAGATTGAGCCCTAGTTCTAAAAGGAAACGTCTGAGCCAAACTCCATGGGTGGCTGCTATACTACAAGCAATGTACTCAGCCTCCTGTGTGTGTCTAGCCACACATCCTTGTTTCTTGCTACCTCAAGAAACGGCTGCTCCACCCAATAAAAATAAGTGACCCGATGTGGATTTTCGGTCATCAATATCACCTTCGAAATCTGCATCTGAATATCCTACAGCCTCAAGAATATCATCTTGATATGTTAATCTTAGGTGTACGGTACCCTTCAGATATCGTAAAATCCTCTTAATGGCCTCCCAGTGGACCTTACCAGGATTACTTTGAAATCTGCTTACTAGGGTTACGACATAAGCCAAATCGGGTCGTGTACAAAGCATCGCATACATCAAGCTTCCTACCGCCTGTGCATAGGGTTTCTGTAAAGGTTCTTGCCCTATTTTGGGATACTGACTTTTACTCAATCTTTTCCCAATCACAAGTGGCATAGATGCCGGTTTGCAATTTTGCATCCCGAATCTTCACAGTACTTTATTAATGTACTCCTCCTGATTTAAACTCAAAGTTCTTGAGTCTCTGTCTATAATAATTTGAATGCCTAGTACATAGGATGCTTCTCTTAACGTCCATTTGGAACAACTCCGATCGTCCTTATTAACGCAAACTTAGCCACTGGAGAATAGATTTCCTGAAAGTCAATTTCGACTTGCTGAGTATAACCCTTGGCAACTAATCTCGCTTTGTGCCTGTCAAGAGAACCATCTGCATGGTACTTTCTCTTGAATACCCATTTGCACCCTATGGATTGCCTACCTTCCGGCAAATCACATAGCGCCCATACTCAGTTTCGATCAATTGAGTCCATTTCAGCTTTCATGGCGGCCGACCATAATTTTGACTCACTAGAAGCCATCGCTTCTTTATATGTAATAGGATATGTACTATCCTCTATATCAACATTGACGGAGTAACACGAAGCCTCACACTCGTACAATACATAATCATGGACTCTTGTTGCCGATTATACTCATAGAATTAATGAGTTTCTCTACTTTTTCCAAAGGTATAGAATCATTTGTAGCCTCAACTCCCACTGTTGGATAGTCCAGTGTATTTCTGGAGTTGTCTACATCATATTATAGAGTCATCAGAGGATCATCATCCTCATAAACTTTTTCCTTCTCATTTTCTACGAAAGTTGCATCCCGACTCTCTATGAGACCCTTATCTGGGTGAAAGAATCTATACCCAAGGTTGTTAAGATCGCTTTTCGAGGTAGGATCGTAAGGGCTTTCGAGGATCGAGGATCGTAGGATCGGATCGAGGATCGTAAGATCCTACCCGTGAATAAAAAAATATTATTTTTTAGGATAAAAAAATTAAGAGTGATGCTCATAAGTGTGACAAATATTAAAAATAATAGGGATATATAATATTATAAAAAATAATATTACTTCACATTTTATTAAGTTTCGGATGGAGGCAATGCTAAGAAAATAAGACTAGGTATCAGAGGATTACTTTCAAAGTCTTTATTAAAAAAAATGGAAAAAGAAGATGCAACATTTAACATCTCAGTTGTCCAGAACCTCTTCCATCCACTTGATCTTGAAGCTCCAAAAACACATACATTCCAATCATACTTGGCCAAAAGTCACAGAGACAACACTAATCACATAAGCACACTAATCATAACATAAATTGATGAAATCAACTTAGATAGATACAATCTCAAATAAGAACAGGGGCAAGCCAAGCCTAATTCATAATAGAGAAATGTTTAACTACAAATTAAAATTAACATAGCCACATTATCACATATTCACATACATATCTTGCTGTTGGAATTTCATACATGAACTGATGAACATACATGAACTGGTATTAAGATTTAGGATCTTAGAAATCATACATGAACTTATCACTGATGAACATTTCGTGACTCGTTAACATCTCAAGAAGAAAAGATTAAAAAGAGACTTACAAGATGACAAAATGTTATAAGTCTCATGGTGGTTGGATTTTGGAACTTGAACGGCAGTACAATGAGGGCTGAGAACAGTACCGAAGTCGTTGATCGTTGGAGGTCAAGCGGCGTGAGGTGGTGGCGTGCCGATGGGAAGCAACGGTGTTGGAGATCAGGCAGGCGGGCAGCAGCAGCGTTGGAGATCAAGCAGGCGGCGGCAGGAAGTAGAGGCAGCAACGGCTCTGGAAATCAGGTGGGCAGGCAGCAGTGGCAATGGAGATCAAGCAAGCGGCAGTAGGAAGTAGCGGCAGCGGCAGCGCTGGCGATCAGGCCGGGGGGGGGGCAAAGCGGCGGCGCTGGCGATCAGACTGGTGGGCAGCAGCGGCAGCATTTGGCGATCAGGCGGGCGGGCAGCGGCAGCGCTGGCGATCAGGTGGGTGGGCAACGACGGCGGTGTTTGGCGATCAGGCGGGCGGGTTGCAGCGGCGACGATTGAGATCAAGCAAGCAACGATTGAGATCAAGCAAGCGACGCCAGACGGTAGCGCTGGCGGCAGGAAGTAGCGGAGATCAAGCGTGAGAGGGGAGGGGGTTTGAGCAGCAGCGATCGGGCAGGCTGCGTAAGGAGAAAAGGGGCGAACCAGAGAAGAAAGCAAATGAGTTGTCGTCTAGGAGCCTAGGGCACTTGCTTTGGGTTTTTTCAATGTTGATCTTTTTAAAAAAAATATCATAGGGATTGGTCGGATCGTTCGATCTGACCAATCTTACGATCCAACGATCGATCCTGTTGCGATCCTACGAATCTGATCTTCAAACTAAGATCGAGATCTCAAGCCTCCTATAGGATCGTAGGATCTTACGATCCTACGATCCTGCAAGCGATCTTAACAACCTTGTCTATACCCTTTGGATTTTTCACTATATCCAATAAACCTACACATTACCGTCCTAAAGTCCAACTTATCCCTCAGCTAACTAGGAATCAATACGTGTGCTTTACATCCCCATTTTCGGAGATGGCCCAACTCGGGCTTCTTGCCATTCCATAATTCACATGGCGTAGATTCAACGGACTTGGTGGGAATTCTATTTTGTATGTAACTCGCGGTTAATATTGCCTCTCCCCAAAAAACTTTGGGTAAACCCGAGTGAGACAGCATACATCTCACTGCATTCATTAAAGTCCTATTTTTTCTTTCTGCCACTCCATTTTGTTGTGGCGTATAGGGCATAGTAGTTTCCCTACGTATCCCTTCTAAAATGCAGTAATCATCAAATTCCCTGGAGGCATATTCTCCTCATCTATCTATCCTTAAGCATTTGATTGGTCTTCCCATTCTCTTCTCCACTTCTATCTTATATCTTTTGAAAAATTCAAAATTTTCTTTCTAAAAAATAGACATAGGAGAATATGGAGTAATCATCAATGAATGTTATAAAGTATGCTTTACCGCTGTGTGTAGCAATACTCAAAGGTCCACAAATGTCTAAATGAACTACATCTAACAATGCACTCGCCCTTGTTCCTGTTGGAAAAGGTGTTCGAGTCATTTTACCAATCAAGCAATGTACACAAGGCATTGTCTTTGACTTTGATATGTCAGGCACCAAGTTCATTTTTATCATTCGTTCCATTTTTTAGTTTCCAGGATGTCCGAGTCTCTCATGCTAGAGATCATAATCAGACACATAACACAGAACATACTCAGAACCGACATTCATTGCTTCATTATTAATGGAAAGACAAAATAAATCATGACCAGGTACATATTTTCCTATGGCCAAAACTTTATAGTTCTTTCCTATGGTGACATGACCTTTATAAAAACGGACTTCATGACCCTTTTGCAATAAGACAGGAACAGATATCAGGTTTCGGCGGATCCCTGGGGTGTAAAGCACATCTTGGAGTATCATAACATTATTTCCAAGATCCAGCCTATGTGACCCAACACCTTCAACATCCAAATAGGTGTTGTTCCCCATGAATATCCTTTGTTCCCCTTTCTTCAGCTCTTTGAAGTAGGTTAATCCTTCCTTGGTCTTAGCAATGTGGCGGGTTGCTCCAGAATCAATCCACCATCCTTCAACAGTGTAAGAAATTTAGGATTACTTTTGGGGGATCCCAACTGATGGATCATACCGAAGAAGACGAGGTCCTTCTTATAGGCGCCGTTCATCCACGGAGTCCTCCCCCATTCGCGCCACGATCGGTAACGCTTGTAATCAATATCCAGTCGTTTACTCGTTGATCACGTCCGCAAGATCAATCACCTTGATCCTCGCCTGCGTGAATCACATGTTAATGGCGTTCCATGATTTCGGGGATCACCTTTAAAGGTGTCTTCCCCTTTTTCCGACGATGACCATAAACGGTCACTTGCCAACAGCGGGTAGGCGAGGTCGGCGCAAGGTCGGGGGGTCGTAGATCTGGCCGGGGGTCGCGGAACTGGTCGGTGGAGTCGCAGATCTAGCCGGGGCTCGGAGGAGGTCGACGAGGTCACAGATCTGGTTGGGGTTGGAGGAGGCGTAGATCTGGTCGGCGGTGGGGCGTAGCGATGGTCGGTAGCGGGCGTAGCGATGGTCGGTGGCGGGCGTAGATCTGGACAGACACGATCTGGAAAGCGTGGATCTCGGCCGCGACGGGCGGATCCGGACGGACGAGGTCTCCGGCGGTAGATCTTGACGGCGCCGAGGTAGGGGGAGAAGCTCGGAGGGGCGAACTCGTCGATCAATCCGCTGAGAGAGAGAGAGAGATCGAGATGAAAAAAGAGTTGAGAGAAGGCAAGAGAGTAAAAGTGGTGAAAAATTTTAACCGGGGCGCTTTTGTACCGTTCATCGAACCGGATCGGCACGATTTAGTCGGGTCACCTCCAATCGCCTCCATCTAAGCCGGAATTCACACAGGATTTAATCGATTTAGATGCGCGACCGTCCGTTTCATATCAGACGGGCGCGATTTAATGGGGGGACACCCATTAAATCCCTTTTTCTTTTTCGGTACATGAGGGGCTAAACCAACTGATAAGTCATGTGCTACATAACCATTTTTCCCCGTGACACATCAGCAAAATTCAGCCTGCTAATGGAGATATTTCTTTTTTTTTTTAGTTTGATGATTTAACAGTGCTTTGTTTTCTATACAAGTGTAGAAAGATGGCGTCTCACGTTGTTGGGTACCCTCGCATGGGTCCTAAGAGGGAACTCAAATTTGCATTGGGATCAGCGCCGAGGAGTTGCAGAAGGTTGCCACTGATCTCAGGACTTCCATCTGGAAGCAAATGGCTGCTGCCGGGATCAAGTGCATTCCTAGCAACACCTTCTCTTACTACGATCAAGTGCTGGACACCACAGCGATGCTTGGTGCTGTTCCAGAGAGATATGCCTACAGTGGTGGTGAGATTGGATTTGACGTCTACTTCTCCATGACTAGAGGTAATGCTTCAGTGCCTGCTATGGAGATGACCAAGTGGTTTGACACCAACTAGTGAGCCATCTAAACCTTCTCAAGCTTTAATTTGGTGATGCTTTCCATTTTTTTTGTTTGTGCTAAAATCTTTATATATGATTTTGTTAACTCAGCCATTTCATTGTCCCTGAATTGGGCCCAAATACCAAGTTCACATATTCATCCACAAGGCAGTATCTGAATACAAGGAAGCCAAAGCGGTATGTCTTATGACAGTAAAGTTTATTTGTTTTTGGCTCGTTACAATGATTGCTTACGCTAATTTTTTTACGTCTTCTATTATAAAAATACCTTATGTTTCCTATGATTTGTTAACCGCTGTCTTTTCCATTGTGCAGCTTGGAATTGAGACAGTTCCCGTGGTTATTGGACCAGTGACATACTTGCTACTCTCAAAGCCTGCTAGAGGTGTAGAGAAATCATTTTCTCCTCTTTCACTTCTTGAACGTGTTCTGCCTGTTTACAAGTAAGAATTCTCGATTCATATGTTTTCTTACCCTTTTGTTTCTTTACCTTCTGGCCTACAATTTTCTTTTCCCTGCTCAGGGAAGTTATCGGTGAACTGAAGGCAGCTGGTGCATCATGGATCCAGTTTGATGAGCCAACTTTGATATTGGATCTTGAGGCTCACCAGTTGGAAGCTTTTACGAAGGCCTACACAGAACTTGAATCATCCCTTGCTTCCTTGAATGTGATTGTTGAGACTTACTTTGCTGATGTTCCTGCTGAGGCATTCAAGTAGGTCATTTATTCAGCATTTGCTTGTCATGCCTTTAAGATGCCAACTGTCCATTTATGTTGTTTTACTTGTCAAAGGACTGTTACTGCTTTGAAGAGTGTATCTGGATATGGCTTTGATCTTGTCCGTGGAACAAAGACGCTTGACCTGGTTAAAACAAGTTTCCCTTCTGGTAAATATCTTTTTGCTGGAGTCGTGGATGGAAGGAACATTTGGTCCAACGATCTTGCTGCTTCTCTCAGCACTCTCCAGAATCTCGAGACAGTCGTGGGGAAAGGTATTTTATTCTCGACTACTCTTAATTTCCATTTTACTGACAACTTCTCTTATCTCTCTAATCTTTTCTTTTTCCAGACAAACTTGTTGTTTCGACTTCGTGCTCGCTCATGCACACTGCCGTTGATCTTGTAAATGAAACAAAGTTGGACACTGAGATCAAGTCGTGGCTGGCATTTGCTGCACAAAAGGTGGTCGAAGTGAATGCCTTGGCCAAGGCACTTTCTGGTGAAAAGGATGAGGTGAATACGTGTATCAGTCAAATGATAATCTCCATTCAGTCTTTTGGTCTATTGATTTATTTGTTTCAGTTATAGTAGGTACACATTCTGTGAGACAGCTATGTGATAGTAACATCTTGTTATCAATTTATGAAGGCTTTCTTCTCAGCAAATGCTGCTGCTCAAGCTTCAAGGAAGTCATCTCCTAGGGTAACCAATGAAGATGTTCGGAAGGCTGTAAGTATATACAATTTGGTACTCCATGCCAAATTTTCTATTATGGCTATTGCATAACAGTTCATATGGTGATATTACAGGCTGCTGCTTTGAAGGGCTCTGATCATCGCCGAGCTACCCCTGTTAGCGCTAGATTAGATGCACAACAGAAGAATCTGAACCTCCCAATTCTGCCTACGACGACAATCGGTTCCTTCCCTCAGACAATGGATCTACGAAGAGTCAGACGTGAATATAAGGCTAAGAAGTAAATGCACTTTACGAACGATTCATTATTTCTGTGACATTCAGACAACTATTCATCAATTATCATAATTCTCTTAAAAAATATCACCAATATTCTTTTAGGATCTCCGAGGAGGAGTATGTGAAGGCCATTGAAGAAGAGATCAGAAAGGTCGTCAAGATCCAGGAAGAACTTGATATCGATGTCTTGGTCCATGGCGAGCCTGAGGTAAGTTAATAACTAATATGAATTTTTACCAAACTCAACAAAACAAGGACAACTATCAGTAAGCATAAAGAAAATGTTTTGATCGATTTTATAACTAATCTTCCTTTCAATGCATTCATAAAAGTAACCATCTCTATTTTTATCTAGTTACTATATCTTGTATGGTTGCTAAGCACAATACATGTTTCTCCTTTTTCCTGTGCATATGCAGAGGAACGACATAGTTGAATACTTTGGTGAGCAATTGTCAGGTTTTGCTTTCACAGCTAATGGCTGGGTGCACTCTTACGGATCACGATGTGTTAAGCCTCCTATCATTTATGGCGATGTAAGCCGTCCGAAGGCCATGACTGTATTCTGGTCTAAACTTGCTCAGAGCATGACTGCCCGCCCAATGAAGGGAATGTTGACAGGTCCAGTGACAATTCTTAACTGGTCTTTTGTCAGGAATGACCAACCAAGGTGAGTTGACATGGACAAGAATATAGAGGCCTTGGAAGCTTTTATTTATCGTTAGATATATTAAATCTGCGTTTCATGTTCGCCATCAGGTTTGAGACCTGCTACCAGATTGCCCTGACCATTAAGCAAGAGGTTGAAGATCTGGAAGCAGCTGGCATTCGGGTTCAGTTCCTGTTAACTTACGAGGAACTTGATTGAACACTCTTTGATCTTCTTTTAAAAAGTGACAACTTTCCTTTTGGTTGATTTTAGGTTATCCAAATCGACGAAGCAGCTCTCCGCGAAGGTCTCCCTCTTCGCAAGTCTGAACATGCTTTCTACCTTGATTGGGCTGTTCACTCCTTCAGAATCACCAACTGTGGCGTTCAAGATACAACTCAGGTGCCCCTTCTTTTCTTGCCCCATCACGTTTAAGTTTTGTATCAGATCCTATCCATTATTTTGCATCATCTTAATGAGTCTTTTCTACAGATCCACACGCACATGTGCTATTCCAACTTCAATGATATCATCCAATCCATCATTGACATGGATGCTGATGTGATCACAATTGAGAACTCTCGTTCAGATGAGAAGCTTCTTTCTGTATTCCGTGAGGGGGTGAAGTATGGTGCCGGCATTGGCCCGGGTGTGTATGATATCCATTCTCCCAGGATCCCATCAACAGAAGAGATTGCAGACCGTGTCAACAAAATGCTTGCTGTGCTTGAGACCAACATCTTGTGGATTAACCCTGACTGTGGACTCAAGACCCGAAAGTACGCTGAGGTTAAGCCTGCTCTCACCAACATGGTCTCTGCAGCTAAGGTCATCCGCGCCGAGCTGGCCAGTGCCAAATATATTTTAAGCAATGACATCCTACCCTCAATCCCTTTGATTTAGGAAGAGCTTAGCAATTCTTGACTGAGTACTAAATGCTCATTTTCAGCAAATTGGGGAAAGCTAGTTCCATTTTATTGTCAGCTATTTCTTATATTCGTCTTGTCCGTTCATGTGGTATGATTCACAAAGGAACAAGAATGTTACCCCAAGATGAAAAGTTTTGGCATGAGCTTGGATACAATTCTCGTTGTCAAGTTTCTTATCTAATAGCTTTTGATATGTTCTTAACAGTCGAGTTAAACATCTGACATAAGAAGGTCTGGCTCATGTACATTCAATTTAATTGGAAACAATTATCAATTTACTTGTAAAGTTTCAAGCAACTTCTTGAACAAGCTGGACGCGTGAATCTTGTAACAGATGCATATTCTATGCCTCCGTTTTATTAATAGTCTGTGGTTTCTACTATGTGGAGTTAAATACAATTCGAAGGATACCACTCAATTTAATTGGAAAGAATTATCAATTATTAAGAAAAAAAATTCAAACTGTTTTATCATTTTTTAGAGGGAAAAGGATGACCACCATTGTCACTATCATCCGAGTATATATATAACTATGTAAAGAAACTCATGTACAAAGTGTAGGTTCTCAACTAGAGGCCAACATAGTATGAAGAGGCAACATAAAAGAAATGTGGTGTACAATCCGTACATTGCTCCTCATAAAAAATCATTCGATTACGCTGAAGCCAGATAGTCCAACAACTGGCCACTGTTTTATCATGGAGTATTACATATATGTCTTTTCTCCCACTTGCTGTTCCAAACTTCCAATGTTAATAGGATTTGCACTTCTACTTGACTTTTACTTTTTCAAGATGGAACGCTATAAATAACGAAATCATCCTGTATCTGAATTAGCTGTAGGGTTCAATAGCATACATCAGCCACAAAAGAAAAGAGAAACTGAAATACCGTAGTAATATAAATCCAATTAACAAGTGAATTGAGCAGCGAATACTAAAATATGCAGAGACAATCGATTCAAAACATCTCCAACATTTCGACACAACCACATTCCATATAATATTGAGAAACATATTAAATGAAAGCATTGCTTGTCACAAAATTCTACAATTAGTACTATTGATGACCATTACCAAAGGATCAAAACATCATCAGAACATTCACATCTCAGGAACATTTTGAGGTGAGACGAGGCGCACCAGGATTATTTTGTCTCCCAATCCTTTAATTTCCTGCTTCCTCGAGGCTTTTCTATTGCGCCATTCATGCCTGCCATCTTCTTATTGTACTTTGCAAGAAGTTGGCTATTTGTACTCCATCTACAACATCATGAAATCAAAGAACAATAAAATGGTAAGGACATGCGACATATATTAATTAACCAACCAAATCTTTCAACAGCTAAAACATAAATTTCATCCCCATGACAAACATGAGACTTCTTCCCCACGAAACCAAATCTTTCAACAACTAAAACATAAAATTCATCCCCACAACAAACAAGAGACTTCTTCCCCATCAAAAAGTAGCCAATATGAGATTTTTAAACTTTGAAACAATCTATTTTATTATTTTAAAATAAGTATGCTTACAATGATGGTAGCTCAGCCTCTGAAACTTAGAGCTTATTTTTTTCTAAAAGATCCAATACACAACTTAAATGAGAGGATTTATGAAATTATTTACTTCTACAGTGTAAAGATAATAGCTTCGGTATCTGAAATGTTGAACTTATATGAGGGGATTGTTTTTTTTAATGGAGAAATGAGAGGATTGCTAATGGTGTCAAAAGTAGAACCAAATTATCAAATGAAACAAGGAAGCTAGTACAGATTACTCAAATACCATAGAATGATTAATTAGCTGAACAATGCAAAAGGATACTTACGGAGCATTCCAATCAGTTGTGTCCTCATTAACCAAATGAGTCCATTTGGTTCTTCCACTACGACCAAAGTGTTTGACTTGCATGACCTTAGGCAGGATAGTCTTGTCCATTTTATCTTCCCCTGTTGGCGCAGAGAAATCACGCCTATAGATGTCATCACTACCCGCCGATGCTGCCTTGTCATCACCGTTCTCTTGGAAGAAGGCACCCTTGTGATAATATTTTTGCATGAATCTCCATTTTTGTTTTGATTGAGGGAGTGGTTTGGGATTCTTCCTCTCCCACTCCCTTCTTTCTTCCTCGGTCATATTCCTAACCTTCTCAATTTCTTCCTTTTCCTTCTGTCTTGCTTCCCTATCATCTCTTTCTCTTTTAATTCTTGCAATTTCCCTTACTTTCCAAGCCTCATACTCCTCAGCCTCATTCAGCTCATCATCAGTATCAATATCAGCAATATCTGCCTCTGCCTCAAGATTTTTTTGGATCTCCATGTCCTTCCTAATCTCCTCCACCACAATCTGTTTCGTCTCCACCTTCCTTTCTTCCAACCTCCTCTTTGCCAGCTCCTCTATCCTTCTCTCCTCTGCCTCGAGCCTCTCCCGCTCAGCTATGGTATCCCTCTGTGACTTTGGTATGAAAACAGGCTTCACAACAGGCATACCAAACTGGTCCTCATCGGAGTCAGTCTCGTATTCAGATTCTTCCTCTTCTTCTTCTTCCACCTCTTCCTCCTCTTCCTCAGGGAGGAGCGCTGCCTCCTGTTCTCTCAGGAGCGCCTTCTCTCTTATTCTCCGCCTCCTTTCCTCCAACGCATCTTCGTCCTCCTCCTCTACCTCCAACCCTTCAAGCCTGTTCTTTTCCTCCTCAATTGTCGAGACAATCTCTGCCTGGCGAATCCTGCGGTGGTCAGCCCTCACCTCCTCCTTATTCTCGGCCCTGATCTCAGCCAGCCGCCGTAGTCGCCGATCATCCTTCTGTGGAGCTTCACTGTCATCTCTGGTCGGAAAGGCCTTCTCAAGGGCCGACGACTTGGACGTTCGCAGTCCCTCGTCATCCTCAGCCTCGTCCGCCCATTCGGGGGCCTTTCCGGGCCAGTATCGCTTGACCTTGGTCTGCCCAATCTTTCCCCGGAGCTTCTCCCGGATGGCGATCACTGTATCGCTGACTCCCGCCGTCACAGACATGACTGCAGCTATCTAAACCACTCAAAATATGTCCTTTATGGAAGAAACCTTTTCAAGACGACCAAATCCTACAATCAACGTCATGCAGGAATCAGAAAATTAGGGTTTCAGCGGAACAAGGCAATAATCACTTGGAGACTGCGGTTGCGGCGGCATCAGTGATTGCCCGAAACGACCTGCTCCCAAGAGAATAAAGAGAGCGGAAGACTGGAAGGAATAAAGGATCACAAAATAGATCTAAATCAAAAACCAGTCACAAGAATCACAAATGAGCGAGAAAGAGAGAGAGTAAAAAAAACAACCTTAGAGATGACAGCATGAGAGGGATTAGATCGTAGGACGACGGTCGAATGCTTGCACGGCGACCAGACGCGGGGATGATCGCCACTTCAACAAGTTGGATCGCCGGAAAAAGAGGTGAGCGACTGATGGCGATAAGAACCAGAGGAAAGAAGGCAAATAAAAGATCGTGAAAAAAAAAACACGCTGCCGAGGTTTAAGTTGGGCCTATCCACTTGGGCTGACATAATTAATATAAAGCTAGTTTTTTTCGTTAACCTCCCTTTAATTATAAACTTCTTACCTTTCATTTTTTTTAATATTTTTTCTTTTTTTAATTAAATTGTCTTTTTTTTGTATATTTCACCTAAATTTTATTTCGTTTGATTATTTTTTCCTCATTATATCACATGTTTATTTAATTTAGATTGATAATGTAATTTAGCTGCGCTGTTCTGCACCTAAACTCAGCAGGTTACTAGTTACTTATAGAATTATTACATAAACAACATTCTTTCTGTAAACTCTCAGTCTAACAGATAAAAGATAAATGAAAAAAAATAATACTCAATCAATTCATAGGAGTAACACTCAACGGAAAAAGGACTTTACTCTTTGTATCCAATAGAAATGACTCGATGTTTATTAATATTAATTTTAAATAAAATATAAGGTTGAAATTGTATATAAAACTATGAATTAGATCATCGAGTTGGATCCCCGTTCCGCCAGATGATATAGTTTGAACTTACTTCGACATTTGAAATGTTTTTTTAAGAATATTAATTTTAAATAAAATATAAACTTGAAAAAGCAATATTATGAATTAAACATATAATATAAAAAAAACACCAGATCATAGAATTTGAACCGACTTCGATTCATCTCCAAACTTGCAATATATATATATATATATTTTACCACAAAAAGGTGTTTAATTAAGGCATACAGTGAATTGGGTGGAAATGAACATATCTAATGTCAATCGAGCGAAATAAGGCAAAATAATTTATTTCCGCCTTCTGCTTAATTTGTGCACTTTCGGTATTTCTGCATCCCAGCCATTCATCAGAATAAATTTGTCTGTTTGCATTTACAAGCAATGATAACGCTGCATTTTGGATACAGATGAACACAATAACTTTGCTGTGAGATGATTAACCTGCATGCACCAAAAAGAACGCAATGATTCAGCTTCAGTGCTCGAAGAATATGTCAAATTAATCTGAAGACGACCAGCAGATTAACTTCATACATCTTGACTTTGAATATGAAAAAGAAAATAGCAACACCTTTTCAAGTGTCATAATCCCATTTTACGTAATGAAAAGCAAACGCATCGAGCTACATTTGAATTTTGAGCAGTGACGTAGGGACTTGAAGCCATGATATAACCCAAGGAAGCAACATAAAGCAGATCAACTCGGTCACTGAACGAATACTTTGGTTCATGCAATTGGAGTGATCTCAAACTACCAATCAATGTTGTAGCAACATAGAAGCACAGTGAATACATCCGATAGAAGCATGAGAAGAATTGATACAGAAGGATGTAATAAAATAAAAGTACTGAGCCCATTTGCCCTATATATAAAAATGGAATTCTACAGGTTCTTTACTAATTCAATTGGAGACGTTATCTCATCCAAAGTCATTCTTCACGGGCGCCATATACTTGATCAAATTATTTTACTAGTTTCAAATTAGACTGGTGAGAATGCGAGTTGCTCTTCAAAATTCTTTGGAGAAGTGAAGGGTTAAATATTTTTAAGAAATATGTTTTTAATTGGATTATTAAAATGAGAGGGCAATCAGAAATTCATGAATAACCACACAAAGTAAATAAATTTAACGACTACAAAAGATTATGGTGATGATCATAAAATGGCCAACGATCTTCCAAAAATGTTGTCACAAGCCAAGCACCCAGGCTATCAAAATTTCATATCCAGGGTGACATATATATGGATTGCAGAACAAAGGATTGATATGTAATGTATACATACGAATAGTGTATAAAGAAACTTGAACACTATACATTTCTTAAAAGTAGGGTATAAAACTGAAAAATATTAGCCATGTTGCATGTGAGGAAGCATATAATAAAATGTCAGAACCGTACATTGCAATTTATGTAGAATGACAGTTTTTTTTTTAGGTTCCAAAGGACGCTCACAGGATCTTGGTTAGAAAGTTAATATAAAGAATGCTAAATTAAGTACAGAAATTCGAAAATTTTCAAAGTGATCCTGATAGGACACACATCACAGAAATTTCCAAAAAAAAGTGGGCACAAGTTCCAAATTACAAATGTTGATTTCTTGAGGCCTGGCCTGTAGCTGGTTGAATGTGTCACTAACGAAACATCTCTAGGGATCACTTAGAAAGAAATCATTTGAATTATTTGTGCTATTTGGTCACAATGCAATAGTTGTAATTTTAACTCCGCCTATATTTTATAGCCGGTCCCAAGCCCGGATAAAGGAGGAGGGTTGTGTTAGGCCCCGACAGCCAGCATAAAATCATGTCGAATCTTATGAACATGGATCAACGAATATATTGTGTTAATGCTAGGTCGTTACCCGTAAGTAACGCGCTGTACAGCTCGGGTACAGTGATAAGAGAGCAAGAGCCGTTGCATCCTCGCCTGAATGCAGTGTTAAATGAGCAAGGGCTACCGCACTCTAATGGACGGAGACGGTTAAAGAAGCTAGTTCATGAGACTAAGGTTAGATTAGGTTCTTAGAATATTGGGACGTTGAATGGGAAGCGCCTCGAGGTGGCACAAGTAATGGACCAGCATAAGATTAGTATCTTATGCTTGCAAGAAACTAGATGGGTAGGAGAGGAAAGTAAAGAGATTAGGTTAAATGGTTCCAAACTTTGGTACACAGGTAAGGTAAATGGAAGGAATGGTGTTGGTATTATCGCGGATGCAGAATGGAGGAAGAATGTTGTGGAAGTTAAAAGGATTGAGGATCGAATCATATCCATGAAAGTAATTGTTGGAAAGGAGACCATGAACATTATTAGTGCATATGCACCCCAAGTAGGAGCAGAATCACATCTCAAGGAGAAGTTTTGGGCAGATATGGAAGGTTTGATTGAAAGTATACCAACAACCGAGAAAGTTTATATTGGGGGAGACCTTAATGGACATGTTGTTAAAGAGGCAGGACCACATGCAAGGGTTCATGGTGGTTTTGGTTTTGGGGAGTTGAATGAGGAAGGACAAATTATTATTGATTTTTCTTTAGCATACGACCTTAAGATTATCAACACTTGTTTTAGGAAGAGAGAGGAACATTTAATCACATACAACAGTGGAACTCATAGGTCTCAAATCGATTTTTTCTTGACAAGAAATACTGATAAAAGACGCTTTGCTAATTGCAAAGTAATTCCTGGGCATGGGGTGACTACACAACATAGATTGTTAGTTCTTGATATGCAAATGAAATGTATAAAACTAAAATCTCGAACAGTTTTTGATCGAAAGATCAAGTGGTGGCAGTTAAAGGGGGAGAAGCGAGAGACTTTTAGAAGTAAGTTATTAGAGGAAAGTGTGTGGGAGTTAGAAGGAGATGCTAGTATCATGCGGGAGAATGTGGCAAAAAAGGTTGAAATGGTTGCTAAAGCCATTTTAGGAGAATCAAAAGATTTTGGACCACAAGATAAGGAGACTTGGTGGTGGAATGAGGAGGTCCAAGAAAAGGTGCGTAATAAGAAGAATTGTTTCAGGGCGATACACTTGGACAATAATTCTGACAATTGGGAAAAGTATCGTTTGGCGAAAAGGGAGGCTAAGAAGGCAGTTAGTGATGCTCGTGCTAAAGCATATGAGGGATTTTATAAGAGTTAGGGACAAAGGCTGGTGAACAAAGGATTTACAAGATTGCAAGGAATAAAGAGAATAAGTCGAGAGATTTAGATCAAGTAAGATGCATAAAAAATGAAGTTGGCAAGGTTTTAGTTACTGAAGTAGATATTAAGAACAGATGGGAAGAATATTTCTATAAGCTATTTAATGATGGATGTGAAGGTTCCCGTTATGATTTGGAGGACTTGACAATTAGCGAATGTGAGCTTAATAGGTCATTTTATCGTAGAATTAGAGTCTCGGAGGTTAGCGAAGCTCTTAAGAAAATGGAGAATGGTAAAGCCGTTGGACCGGATGGTACACCGATTGAAGTTTGGAAATGTTTAGGAGAAAAAAGTGTGTTGTGGTTATGTAAACTATTTAATGAGATTTTACGATCGAAAAATATGCCTGATGATTGGAGATTAAGTACATTAGTTCCTATTTACAAAAATAAAGGGGATATTCAGAATTGTGCAAATTATAGAGGGATTAAACTTATGAGTCACACAATGAAATTATGGGAAAAAGTGATTGAGCATAGATTGAGAATGGAGACTAGTATTTCTGAGAGACAATTTGGGTTCAAGTCAGGAAGATCCACTACAGAGACGATTTATTTACTAAGGGGGATGATGAAGAAGTATCGAAGTAGGAGAAGAGACTTACATATGGCTTTCATTGACTTAGAGAAGGCGTATGATCGGGTACCAAGGGATGTACTTTGGAAAGCCTTGCAAAAGAAGAGGGTGAGTGTTGCCTACATTAAGGTAATACAAGATATGTACGATGGGGCATTAACTAGGGTTAGGACACCCGGAGGTGAGACAAATGAATTTCCTATAGGAATTGGCCTACATCAAGGATCAGCTTTAAGCCCGTATCTATTTAACTTAGTTATTGATGCTATAACCGAGAGTATCACAGAGGAGGTACCTAAGTGCATGCTATTTGCGGATGATATAGTACTTTTAGCGGATTCAAGAGAAGAGATTAATACAAAATTGGAAATATGGAGAAATACGTTGGAGTCAAAGGGTTTTCGTTTAAGTAGGAATAAAACAGAATATATGCATAGCAATTTCACAAATAAACAACTTAGAGACGATTTGAAAGTTAGGCTAGGGGAGGATATAATTCCTCAAGTGACAAAGTTTAAATATTTAGGATCAATTGTAAGACAAGATGGTGAGATTGATGACGATGTTAATCATAGAATTCAAGCTGGTTGGTGTAAGTGGAGGAAAGCCACTGGAGTTCTTTGTGATAGAAAAGTACCCAATAAAGTTAAAGAAAAATTCTATCGTACTGCTATAAGACCAGCAGTGTTATATGGTAGTGAATGTTGGGCTATGAAGGGACAACATGAACGTAAAGTGGGGGTAGCCGAAATGAGGATGTTGAGATGGATGTGGTCATACAAGATTAGATAAGATTAGGAATGATTATATACGTGAACGAGTCGGAGTGGCTCCTATTAGTGAGAAAATGGTAGAGAATCGTTTGAGATGGTTTGGTCATGTTCAGAAAAGACCATTAGATGCGCCAGTAAGAAGAGTAGATCAAATAATCAGGAGTCCGATTAAAAGAGGGAGAGAGAGGCCAAGGCGGACACTTGGCGAACTAATAGAGCAGGATCTATTGGTGAATAATATACCGAAAGGTTTGATTACTAATAGAACGGAATGACGTCGTATGATCCATGTAGCCGACCCCACCTAGTGGGATAAGGCTTTGTTGTTGTTGCAATAGTTGTAATTTTAGGAGGGAATTGTGTTATGTTGATAATAGTGATGGACATGCACGATTTATTGTGAGAGAATGGTTAGCTAATATGTTCAGCTCCTTGTAAAAATTGTCCCTTGCCATTGAAGGGTTCATCTTATATATCACCCATATGAACAAACTGAATATTGTCTGCCTTGACAGTCATCATCCTCTCAAAAGTCCCCTAAAGAAGATCTTTCTTCTAGAAACAATTATATCTTTTAAAACAGAGTGCACTTCTTCTGCATCTAGTTGATAACTATATACACATATAATCCCAACCAACATTCACATGGTGTTACATTTTCTGTCATTACCCTTCAACTAAAAAAATAATAAAAAAGATTAAAAAAGAAGGGTGCAGATAATCAACCCAGTTCACATTGGGACATGTTTTTTTATATCAGACAACATGTGTTTTCATTTAAGTGTCTAAATAAAGAGAGAACGAACATTTGCCTTCAAGCAACAAAGAGAAATTTTAAAATGGAATGATAAATTTAATCAACATTGATCAATAAATACCAGTAATTCAGTTTAAGCGTTTTTACAGTTATTTCTCAAAAGTTTTCATTTATAACAAAGGAAAGTTGAAATTTGCAAACGTACCATGAATCTCAAATTATTGCATCAGCTGGATATCATTTGGCAAGCCTATACCACAAGCTCGTCCTCAAGGAAATCATACTCAAAAGTGAAATCAGGCTTAATCCTTTGGCACCTGCAACCAGGGAAAAGATAGTTCATATTGATATGCAAACTATGTTACTGTATCAGAACAAATGATGAAAAAGCCAATTAGCAGAGCAATTTCCTCCCCAAAAGTAAACTAACAACAAAAAGGTATAATCAACTTTCAAGTCTGCTGACAAAGCCAAGTTTCAGCTAATCATTTCAGATAACATCAAAGTCACAATCAAAGTTCAGAGCTAAAATGCACATGAAAAAAATTCGGAGCTGAAGACGAAGAGTTGTGAATGTGCTAATGCAAGAATAGGAATGAAACTATACAATTTTTGGAACCAAGAAGCAGAAGAAAAATTGCTCACAGAAAGAACAATCACCAGCATGCAAAAAAGTAGAATTAAAGCTTACCATCCATGGTGCGGTGCCTCTTCTGCCATTCGGAAATCAAAATAAACATAGGATCCACTCTCAAAGTTATCATTTGTAATTTTGGGCTCCTCATGCCTTTGAAACCAAGTATTGAATTGCTTGTGGTATCGCCAAGATTGTCTTTTCAATTCTCTAGCAGCTAAGTATTGCTGATAGGTGTTCTGCAGAAAACAATATACATTATCAGTCATCAAGATAAGAAAATTAATACCTAAAGCAACATGGAACCATTAGAAATCAACAAAAGACGAAAGAATCTATACTGGTTGGTAATAAAATGCAAAGAACAAGGTATCAACGCCCATTGAATCAATGCCAAATTTTCCCCAAAGAGCAGGATTATTCACTATGGAAGCTGGAGATTGAGGGTAGCTGGCTGGAGTTACTGCAGGGTGCCCCTGGACAAGTATGAAAGAAAACCATCAGGACAAAGTATTTATGATATATTTTCAGTTATAAATGGAGACCCAAAGGGCTAGTACAATGAAAGGTAAATTGAGAATAAAGTGGCAAATCAAACTCAGCGCATCTTAGTCGATTAGTCGATAGATGCACCACTACACCATGCCCATATTTTCATATTTGTAACATTTGAAGTTAAAGAACTATATATAAAGGGTGAAAAACAAATAACTAACTGGAACATAGTTCTTCACACGCTCAGAGTCCTTGGGCTGCGGAAGTTTGTGATATGCAGCTTCCAACAACTGCAAGTTATAAATCTGATCGCGTGTTCCTCCAGAACTTCCAGCTGATCCACCAAGGTTATCACCAATGGCACCGAGGTCAGATACACTCCTTCGTCCAATGACACCAAGGCTGGCTGGAAGTTGACTGGACTGCAGTGGCTGTCCTGGTAAAAGATCATTCTCTACTGGTAATTGTGCACCTTCTGCCACAGATGCTGAACCTGTCCCCTGTACAAAACCATCAAGTGACTTCATAAATTTCAGGAACTAGGAATGGTGGGACAAACTGAAAAGTAAGTTCAGTTAATTCTCAAAAGCAAACTACAAAAAAGGGCATTAAATTGAAGAAGGAACTTTGGCAGACCAAACACATTTACATCTTTTTTATATCAACATCTCTTATTAATCTTATAACTCCATATAACAAGATGGGAAATGTACCCACAAAGCACCCACTACAAGCTTTCTGACCATCAAATTACTCCTCAGCAGCCCATATCAATAGAAAAGTTGAAGTGAAAAAATTTAATCACTCGCAATCTGGAACGTTGATGAGCAAATCAACAATTAATAAGCGGTTGACATTCCTACAAAGTAGTGTGTTTTACAGATACATTGAACTCAAGAAGATACATTAGGTACATATTAAGAAGATATTATCAAGCTTTCTCCAACGGAATAAGCTGGATAACATTAAAGTTTTATTAACATGACCTTGTTGATAAGGAACCATGTCAAAAGGTATGTGGGTATCGTATGTCTACATAGCAACTGAACCAAAACATACAAGTTACCGGTTTCACAAATCTAAGGTTTGTCATATTCTGTAGGATCTTAAATGATCATCAGAGTAGATCAAACAACCAAATAGTATGGAATCCAGATAATTACACAAGGAGAAAAGAAGATTATGAAGTCTAGATGGAAAAGAAAATATCATCAGTTCAAAGTTAAGAATGTACTGCATATGCCATCCGCAAATCATCATCACGAATAATCTTGTTAGGACCAGGGCTCTTGGAACGATCTGAAACTGCATCATCAGACAGACTGATTTGTGGCTGTTCTTCAACCATAGAGAATCCAGCATCTGAGCAAAAAATGCAATTTGTTTAGGAAGTCCTAAGATACCACATAAATATAAAGGTAGAATATCCCCACAGAACACCTTTTGGTAGACTTGACATTAGGGTATGATGGGATGACTGTTGTTGCAAAGTTGGCGGGGTAGCAGTGGAACCTGCTCCCTGAAGTCCCAATCCTATCCCAACTTGAGGTGAAATAGAAGTCTGGGAATTAAACTGCATATGGCATGTCGGAAGATTACAATCTCAATAATATAGACAACATAAGTATGAAAGTTCCATGTAAAGATGTTTGAAAAGGTTTCTTCTTTGATAGAGAGAGACCACTATATTGGAACAGGATTTCTTGCTCAGAAAAACCACAAGATTTCTTGCTCAGGAAAGCACACCTGATGTAAAAGGGAGTTTTGAGGTTGAGATGTGGGCTTTGATTCTGACTGGTGAGAAACACTTAAGTAGTTACTGTGACCTTGTTGAGTTTGTTGATACCGTTGCAGAAATTTCTCTCTCAGATCTGGAGCAACCTCAGGCCGTCCACGTAACTGGCCCTGCATAGAAAAAGAATTCATCAAGAATCGGGCTCTGTAGAACTTCCCAATAAATACGCAAAAAGTGAAAAATGCAAAACTTAGGAGAAGAAACAAAGACCTCTTATTCAAAGGCAACAAACTAAAAGTTTAGCTTGCCTTTGGCACCCTTTTGCCTGAAACCTTTTTTTTTAACCCACCGCAACAAGTCCAACTGTTTTTTTATAAGTGGTAAACATACCAGTATTGTCACAAAGGCAACATGATTTCATGGAGCACAAGTCAACACTTTCAAGGACAAAAGGCCATAGCATAGGAAAGTATCAAGTTCTAGTGTCTTGCCATCGATAAAATTAAGCAATCCCTTTGAGATTCATATTCTAGTAAGGGGGCACATGAGTGAGATAGACCCAAAGAAACAATGTGTACTACTGGAAAACGAATCTGGTTAAGAGATGGGTTTTAGCAGAAAATTGTAGTAAAAGGATAAGGTGTATCCATCTCAAGAAAAAAAATTGGTGTCTACAACTATAGATACACTGCAAGGATAACAACTGAGACCAAATGATGGTCATGGTACAACACAGAAATGGATAGATCATAATGGTTTGGATTGCCAAGAAACATGGCCACATGTATAACGTAACAGTCACTTGGTTGACCCACACAATTAGAGTTGGATCTTTTTGTTCTTCTACTCTCATCCATTTTAAGTTGACCCACACAATTAGTAATGGAACTCCTGGATGACTATCTTCTTCCTAGTCATCCTTTCTCGTTTCAAAAAATAAATAAATAAATAAGTACTGGTTGTATTGAAAGGTGGCCCCACAGTTTCAGATCCAACATGATGACTTATAGGATGCCAAACAGTTAAACTGTACTATGATACATAATGTAACTACAGTTAGACCAATCTACGCAAGTCATTAGACGCATTTCACTATATAAGAGAACTCTAAGCTAACATTTCATATTTCACAAAAATAAAACAACAGAGAACAAGTATTGTAAACATTTCAAGTTGCTTCACCTTATCAACAGGAGAAAAAGAGAGAAAATTGAAGCTTCACTTTAAATGCTTCAAGGAAACATTGATGAAACAAGGATTTGACTTTATCAAAGATATTTTTTTCAAAAAAAAAATATAAAAATGGATTGAAGTGTTCTTTTTAAGACACTTCTTTTAGAAATGATTTATACTACACTTGAATAAGGCATATCGCAACATGAAAGAAAGGGCCCATATATCTGAAAATCAGTTTTTTGAGGCAGCTTATAGTAGCATCATTAGAGAGATGCAATAACAGTTGATAATCATGTTCTAAGCATACACCATGCCAGTCACCTTTTGACAGTAATGATAGAGCAAATCATTTAGAAGAACAATAGAAATACACCCATCTTACATATGACCTTAGCAAAATCTTTCAGGCTTTGCAATGCTAAATTTGTCCACAAAATTTAAATCAGTATAAATGTACTTCTCATAACCACAATACTCATGTGGTTGAAGATTGCTTTATCAAATAATACCCATTATAAAGAATAAACATATTGTACGTGAAAAAAAAGAACAGAATACATGTGATGATCATGACATTAAAGAGTTTAAAACAATAGGAATATTTTTTAGGGGAAAAGGGATGATGGCCAAATGGAGTCATCCTATTTTATTATCCAGACGCTATAAACAATTGTTCTGTGCACTAGGAATATTTTTCTTGAGAGGGTAACAGTATGAATATTTATCTTGTATGTGACTAAAAGTATAGCATTTTCAGGTTTTACATTGTTAATCGTTCAGAAAATCTTCATCAAAACAAGTGATAAATATGCTAGAGATATAACAACATATATTGTCTCCTAGACAACTCATAACTGCATGCCAACAGCTTTTAACAGAAAAATGTACCGTTTCAGTCAAATTCTGAAAAGATGCTGCACTTTGAGGTCTCCAGTGACTTCCAGAAATTAATGAAGGTGAAAAGGCTCTTCCTCCCATAGCAGAAGCATCAGCATTGTTATTATCACTTGAGGCAGTTGCATCAGCATTTCTTGACATTTGCTGCAACATGATCCTGTTACTCAAAGGAGAAACCAACGGCTGCCCAGAAACACTGCTTCCAGATCTCTCATCTATGTTTAATATGTTTCTCTTTGTGAAATCGGATACTGTAGAAACAGAAGCAAAAGCTCCATCGCCTGGTGCACTAGCTGAAGGTAGAGTAGCAGAAGACGCACTTGAAGTTTGATACGAAATTCCTCGACTAATGCCTTTCACTAGTCCAACTTCAGGAATGGCTGGAGATGGTTTGCGTGGAGGAAATGGCATTGTATCATCATCATTTATTGCAGTGGATGAATTAACAAGTGACGATGATACGCCAGTGGAGGGATTCTCAGCCACAATTCGAGTGGCCAACGGACTAGGCATTATCATTGCAGCCGTTGGACTAGCCCCCAAAGGAGCAGGAATAGTAGCAGTTGCTGCCAGATTAGATCCAGTTGTTATTCCAGAACTGAGAACAGGGATGGGTGTTGATGTCACAGCCATATTAGTTACAACTTTCGGAGATGGGGTTTTTGGGATGACATCAGTGTTACTCTCCTGTGATGTTGTTTCTTCATGCTCCTGAGCAGTAGTTTGTGATGCAGTTGATGGCGAAGGCTGTATATTGCAATATTCAAATAAGTACATGATGGGGAAATTGTAGAATGAATTATAATGACAAACAGTGAAAGAGCCCTTAAATTTCCAATCCCAGAATCACAAGAAATCAGTTGAAGAAACTGAAAAGCAAAATTCAATGAATATAACATAAAATATAATAACGTTTGTGAATTAATAACAGGACAAAAAATATTATCTTTTAACAAGACACTTTCATATCTCTGCAACAGGAAATCAAAATACATGAAGTATTAAGTGTAGAATTCAGAAATCATACAAATATAAACAGCAATGTTGATATAAGGTTGCTAATCTCATTCTTAGAGTGCAATTATATGCAAGTATTTAATGATACTGTTTCTCAATAGAGTATTTCGCAGGAGGCTATCTCTGAAAGCAGAAAGAAATATGAGGCATGTCCCCTTATGCAGCATGTTCACCAATTTATGAGACTTCAGCAATTGCTCATCCCACACAACACTGATGTAGCTTCTTAAGAAAATGGTTTCACATGGTTCTTTGAGATCCACACACTGTGCATTCTTACTAGCTTTTCAAGCATCAACTTCTCCAGCAATTTCCAGGGAGCTAATGTGAGATATTATGCATATTTCTGATGTATACGTACACTATACTACTGGGGAGACATGAGTAGCAACATATTAACTGATTTTTTTATCACAAGTACAAAAGCATCCTTTTGTAGGTTCCTAATCATCATTTTACCCCTCAAGGAAAATTTTCTGTAGTATACAACAAATTTGTTCGTCTTATCATTTCCGAAAAAGTTAATAAACTAGGTGGATAAGTAAAAGATATTATTTGTTTTTGACCACTTGGGTGTGTATAAAAATAATATTGTGACATTTCATTTCGTACAACATTTTCAAATAGATATTTTTTATATATCAAAATGGACGATTCCACCGTTTATAATCGAAAAGAAAACTTAAAGGGGTTTTTCCAAAGCAGTCTTTTCACTTTTGCCTTCTTTAGGTCTTCCGAATTCCCAGTTCTCTCGGTAAGTATCAAGAGAAGAAACTTCGTAAATTGGGCGATCCTTATAGTATGTGTCTTCAAAGTGAAAGTGGATTCGTGCTTTGTTCTTCTTTTCTATTCACTCGGATATTTTTCGTTTCATCTATTTTGTCCAGATTATAAAAAATCCTTATGCAGTTTTACCACCTCCACACTTTGGCTTTCCCCAGACTTTACATTTTCATATCTCATTACATTTAGATGACCAGGCAACTCTTGACAACCTTTCACCCCTCAAAAAGAAAGGTAAAAAATACCACATCAGAGTAACAGAGAAGAAAGCATTAAAGCAATCATAAAATGCAACAGCTTGAACACTTTAGGTAGTGTAGATCATTAGATTAAGTATGCATAACATGTGCACATCAAAGAACATTTCTGTTGTCAAATATACTTACAGGTATCTGAATTGGTGAACTTGCTACAGAGTTCTTCAAACCTAAAACTGCACTAGTTGTGGAAATAGAACCAACACCCTGCAAGACAAAGTTAAAATGTATGAAATATCAGAATGAAGTGGAATACTTATTCCATAAATGAGCTAGTTTTATCACAAAAACGAGCCTACAGTAATACCTGAAAGAGCATTGTGGACAAAATAAAAGCTGCAGCAACAAGTGTAATTTTTTTTTCCAAAAAGAATAACGTTTGTAAATGATAACTAGATATGCATATGCAAACAATGGTACACATTTCCCCTGAGCAATAAATATAGCCTCATAACTTCTAGATTATATGGTATAAGCCATTGTGACAATTTTTCACAGTTGTACAACTATACTCCTCTTTTCAACTTGGCCTTTGAGATTCTTGCACAGTGGAGACGTAGCAGCCGACAGGCCTTCCTTTGGAAGGTCGATTTTTTCAGAGCTTATGATCCCTCTCATGGTCTTTCCTTTGGTATTCCTTACAGGTGAGAGGTTTCCCTGCGACCTGAATTGCCTGGACGAAGCGGTGTATCACCACTGCTTCTTTCTCGGTCCTGGTCAATGGGTCGATGGCCGGGGGCTGGGTGTAGCTCCAATGAGGTGTTCGTCAGGGGTGCCTCCTGGCACCCATGTTGTTCATGCTTGCGTGCCTATCCGGCCTCTTCAGTGGATTTGCCGGCGGGCTAGTGCCTCTGCTCCAGTATGCTGACGACACCGTCTTTTTCATCGACGGCCCAAGGGCTAAGGCTAGACAGGTGTCTATTTTGGTGGAACTCTTCGGTTCAGTTTCGGGTCTCGAGATTAACCATGCCAAATCATCGTTCATCCCTTTTGGCATGGCAACGAAGGACGCTATGCGATGCGCGGCGGAGCTGCACACACCGGTTGGAGCCCTTCCTATTACCTACTTGGGGCTCCCCCTATCGGATCGGTATATTGGCTCTCGGAGGTGGACCCAATTATTGAGCGGATGGAGCGCCGTCTCCGGGGCTGGAGCTCTCGGCTTTTATCTAGTGGTGGTCGTCTCATCCTACTCCGATCTGTGCTCTCATCACTCCCGACCTATTTCATGTCGGTACTCCATATGCCTGCTCCAGTACTTTCACGGATTGACTCCTTGAGGTGTAGATTTTTTTGGCAGGGTTGCAGTCCCACTCGTCGGGCCCACCTTGTGGTTTGGAGCAGCATATGTAGGCCCACTTCGCAGGGTGGTTTGGGTGTTCGGGATCTCCGTTGCACCAACTGGGCACTCCTTGCCAGGTGGGTGGGCCGGATTATGGGGTCCGATGACAGCCTATAAAGAGAGGTTTTCTTCACTTGCTACAGTCGTGATCTCTCATGGGACTCTAGGCCCATCGTACCCCAGGGCTCTTCTTCTTTTTGGAGGGGGGTGGCAGCTGTCTTTTAGCATGTGCGGTCATTCATGGTTCCATCCCTCGGCTCCGAGGAGGCCTTCTCCTTTTGGCGACACGACTGGTCCCCGGAGGCCTCTTGCAGATTCCTTCCCTCGATTACTGGCTCTTGCATCACCCGGAGGCATCAGTGGCGGAGTGCTGGTCTCAGAGGGGTGATCCTGGGACCGACTCCTGGACCCCCCTTTTCAGCTCTCCACTTTCCGATCAGCGGCTTTCTGACTTATTTGCTCTTCATCAGATGATTGCCCCTTTTCATCCTCATCCGACCCAATCTGACGGATGGGTATGGGCATCGGGTGCTTTTTCGACACGCAGCCTCTATCTTCATTTCCTCCCGGCTTCCACCGACCCAGAGGACCTCAGAGCTGATTGCAGACGCATCTGGCGCTCTCGTTTGCCGCTTAAAGTCAAAATCTTTGCTTGGCTTCTGCGACGGGAGCGGATTCTTACCAGAGTTTATAGGGCGAGAATGGGCGACGCATGCGAATACTTTATGTGTTATGTGCGGAGAGGCGGCAGAGGATGTCACGCACTTGTTCTTTTGCTGCCGCGTGGCTCGGGAGGTTTGGTCTCGGACCTCCATTCCGGGTGGTGTTCCATTGGTGGCGGCAGATTTCTGGCAGAGCATGAGGGCGTTGGATACTCAGAGTTTAGGTTGGAGACTTCCTGTGGCGTCTTTTTTGGCTGGTGCCTGGGCTATTTGGCTCCAGCGCAACCGGGTCATTTTTTGTGGGGAGAGATGTCAGGTTGATAGTATTGTACACCACATGTTTTACCTTCTTCGTGAGTGGGGTTTTGGGTAGCACTTTTTGCCTTTTGCCGCTCTCCACTAGAGAGCCTCTTACTTGTATATAATGTTCCTTTTTAGCGTTATATATATTCATGGATGATAACCAAAGTGGAATCATCCTTTTTCTTCTCAAAAAAAAAACTTGGGTCTCCAACTTCAAGTTCTCTTAACCAGAGATCAACAGTTTACTGGTTAATACCATAAAAAGAACAGTTTACTGGTTAAATATTAACACGTTAGCATTTCATCTATCTGCAACATCAGTTTATAAATAAAAAAAACAAAATAATTGTAAAACAATAAAGAAAGAAACAATAAAAAATGGGCGACACGCCCCTATAGTAAGAAGGGATGTTGCTCCTTGCCGACAGGGGGGGTGGTGGTGCATCTAAGCTGGAAGCAATTGCCACCCTTTTTCAAATGTTCACGCAACAGTTG
The DNA here is from genome assembly GCA_030549335.1 of Pontederia crassipes. Taxonomy (NCBI): domain Eukaryota; kingdom Viridiplantae; phylum Streptophyta; class Magnoliopsida; order Commelinales; family Pontederiaceae; genus Pontederia; species Pontederia crassipes. The sequence continues at coordinate 21,853,520 of CM060189.1, read as the reverse complement.
AAAAGGACAACGAACTGCAAGACAACAAAAGATGGAGAACTGGCTCATTTAAAGTTGGAGTAGCAAGATGGAAAAAGGAGTATAGTGACAGCTGAAAGTTTATCTTAAGCCTCTATGACCAGGAATTCATGGGTTCCATCTCAAACAGTTTCCCAGCAAAAATTTGAATGGAATCTAAGGGTAATTCTCCTCCACATTCACAAGATAAGGAGTTTCTGCACTAGCCTCTGTTCATTGTTTCCAAGATATACAAGAAAATGTGGGTGTAGAACACAAAGAAGAAGGGAAAGCAAAAAAAATGAAGCAACAAAAAAACAACAATGCTACCAGAGAAAAATTCCACATCAACGTCAAACAGCAATGTGGCGTGTAACAGTCGGCAGGAAAAAATAGAAACATAGGAACAGATGACAAGGAATCTAACACATAACCAGAGCATGTTTCCAAAATTGGTTAGGAGGCTTCAGAAGATAAACTAATGCAAAACAAAGAAGTTGGACCTTCGAGGAATCTAACACATAACCAGAGCATGTTTCCAAGATTGGTTAGGAGGCTTCAGAAGATAAAGTAATGCAAAACAAAGAAGTTGACCTTCTGCCCAAAGTCATTGGTCATTAGTTATGGGCTTTTAGCAAAAGCCCTTTAGTTTAGGTCTTTTTAATTAGTTGTTTTTCCTTTTATTAGATTTCTTAGACATTTGGCAGTCGGTGTTTGGAACTCCATATAAACTATCATATGATTGTAATAGAATAATGCTTTGATGAAGGAAAATTATTCTCTAGCTATTTTGTAGGTAGATAACTTAATTGGGCTTTAGGAGTGATTTAACCTAATAAATATCCCACACAAACTTCTCTTGACGAACTCATAAGACAAATTAAGAGACCAAGTGCACTATATTATGCAAAATTCGATAGCTGAAATTTTCTCAACAAGAAAGTCAATCACTAAAGTTCACAAGGAAGCATTATAAGTGCATCACAACAAGTTTGGCAAATTCCATAATAAGCATAACAATTCTTCAAGAGGAACTGACAAAATAAATACAAGTATCTCTAGGGTCAAAATAACTATACAACACATAAGAACTAGAGACTTCTTTCTTTTATACAAGAGGATTAAAATCATCTTATTTTTTGAGAGGAGATTAAAATCATCTTATCTATCTCAAAGCTTCAACACTTGACAAGAAAAAATTCAAATAGAGCAAATAGAAGTAGAAGTTATAGTGACCAAGGGGAAAATGACCTTCACAAGACTAGAGGGGCCAAGGGAAAATTGATCTTCAAGTGCTTCAACCTTCTCCAGAGGCAACGAACTATAGAGTTCATCAACATCCTCAAATTCATCAAAATCCTCCTAAATTTTGAAAGGAACAAATTAACAGCAGAACATTCAAAAATTCAAAAGACAAGTCTTTTATTATGAGAACAAACCTGATTCCTTTCTATATAATCTTCTATGAAATCCTTAACATCATTGACCTGATCAGGGCTCAGCTCATCGTTATCTAACAGCCTCAATATTAATTCCAGCTTCATAATGTGTGCCTTATGTCTTGCAATAGATGTCTCCAGATGTACCTGAAAGCAAAAACTTTTCAGGAACAAAACATCTGCTAGAGTTAATTTAATAGAATAACACAAAATGTTTTTTACATACCAATCGAGGTGGTCTTGTCTTTCCCTTCTTCACAGAGAGCCCTTCAACCTCAGCTTCAAAGTTGTCAATCTGACTCTCCAAATCCCCCACCTGAAAAAAAAGTGTCAATGCTTATTACCAAACTTCAATAAGCTGACTTTATTTAAGCCATAAAATGAATTGAGGAGAAAATTCCTTTCAAAATAATTAAAGAGAAACAGGCATCCAGAAGATTAAAATGTGTCTTATCAGCTAGCATACTTAGTGGGAATGAGTATTGAAATCATGATTTAATTATAAGTCAATTTCAAGCTTTAGATAACCACCAAGGCATGAATAACTTTGATTGCCAAAAGTTGAGGTAATTTTTCTGAATTTTTTTAGGAGATTTTTCTGAAATTCTTGATTCCAACTTTAGGCCTTCTTTTGTGTTAGCAAACAATCTAACAGGAGTCATTAAACACCTGTTATTTTAATGAATAATAATTCACTTAATGTGTTGAAGGACAAATTGGTCCTTTTGCAAATAAAATAAAATAAATATCATGCTATAAATAAAAGATGAGAGAGAAAAAGAGACTGAGAGAGGATGGAATCATCCCTTGCTTTTTCTTCTGTTTCTGCGACTTGGGGAATGAGAAAATGCCACTGTTGCTGATGGTTTGAGATCTGTCTCCAAAGAACGTTGCAGATGCCAATGCTATGGCCAGTAGTTATTGCCAATGAACTATGGTAGAAGATAGATAGGTAAAGGAGAAAAGGTGTTGTGAGCTGTCTTTGCTAGATGTGAGGCCATGATGGCATGTGGGTTGTTGCCTAAGTTAACAAAGAAAATTTGCATATTTTTTGTCGATCTTCAAATTGATAAGTTCACTACATGAATTAGATCAATGTTTGATGAATTGGGATATGTTTCATTTTAATATGTATTTTTCTATCAATTTAGTGGTTTTATTTCAACTTTTGCCATCGGCATTCACCGAAGAGGAGATCGGTCAAGGTCGTGATCTTGGAAAAGGAAATATGTGATTGGTTGGAGAGGAGAAATCAGCCATTGAGGTTTATAGATGAGACCAAAATTTTCACTTTTTTCTTAGAGAAAATAAATTCTTATTGGGCTAATTGAATGCAACAACAACAACAACAAAGCCTTATCCCACTAGGTGGGGTCGGCTACATGGATCATACGACGTCATTCCGCTCATTCGTTGATTCTTGTTCATGAGATTCGACAGGGTTTTACGCTGGCTGTCGGGGCCTAACACAACCCTCCTCCTTTATCCGGGCTTGGGACCGGCTATAAAACATAGGCGGAGTTTTTGGTTAATTGAATGCAAGCATAAAAGAATTGATTGTTTAAATGTATGATTGATATATTGGTTAATGCTGAAGTTTAATTAATGGAATGTGCTTAACAAAATGAACGCTTGATTAATTACTTGAGAACGTGTAAGCTGGGAATAATAAGACTTAATGGATGTGAAAACATTTAATATTAATTAAGGAGCTACATATTGTTATGGAAAGAAAGTAATATCAATAAAAGAGTTTCTAAATTTATATTGGTTAATCAAATAATTAGGGATGTGATAAACTAAGTTAATATGTAATTAATTATCTGGGAATCAAGTGGTAGGCACTATGTATGTGATGCAACATATGTTCTGGATGAGTCAAAGAGTTCAATATCAGATATATTTAGGGATTTGGTTAGGTGTTTGCATGATTACTAATTTTCTGAGAGAGCACTTAATTGGAACACTACAGAAAACTAATGTAGAATGGAAATTATTTATAAGCTGGAAACATGGTTATTGGCTACAATGAAATATTATGTGAAGTTCAGTAGTGGAAATAATTAAATAAATATAGGCTAATTTTGCACATGATTAAATGGATAAGCAAGGGTGATATTATGTTCACAGTGCTGTAGAAAATCGTTGTAGAACATGATTATTTTTAAGAAACTTATTACTGTAACAATGCTGTACAGGTCACTATAGATGTACTGCCGCGGTCACCATAAATGAGGGTTAGTAATTAATAAAGTTGGTAACTTAAATTGTACTACCCCCTCAAAAGAAACACAAAATTGTACTAAATTCTTATTTAATGATGGTTTAGTTGATGAAACTTTTTACCTCTAGAAACATAATAAAAAAATTGAGGGGAAATACATAATAAAAGTAGTGGCATATATAATAAGACCACACGATTGGTCGACCGTCATCTTATTATACTAGTTTACTCAGAAGTGACAGAATTAAAAATAAATTGTATGGAAAAAAGTTTAAAAAGAGCTTTTAACTATCAATAAGTAAATGTGTGAATGATTTAATTATATAAATTATGTTGAAGAACAAATTTACATGTTAGCTTAAGGAATAAGTCAAAATGATGTTGGGATTTTTTTCTTTTTTTTTTTTTTGAGAATAAAAAGGATGACTAACAAAGGATGTTGGGATTTATGTAGGATTTGCATAATTCGTGGTCGGATTAGGACAAGAGAAAACATATAGAAGCTTGATGAATAAAGAAGTCAGTGATCTTCTTCAAATGACATTACGAACATTTCAAATTAAAGTACACAAGAAACATGTTTCACATTATCATAGAACTAATCATTTATTTTAATGTCACCTTCAAGAAGTCCACTCAGTTCTTTATTTGTTATTCCATATTTATGATTCATTTGTTTTTATGTTTGACTAATTGTTTTGATGTAGAATGTTACGTTATGATTGAAATGCATGATATATATAACATGTTGAAAAGTTCGTGGAATGATGCTTTGACGAATGAATTTAAAAATTCATGATGGAATCAATTTATGATCATGCTAATTAATAGTCGCATTCATGCATAAACATGCATGTCGCTAGATCGTAATCCTCAGGAGCCTGAGCAAATTCCATTGGACATTAAAAAAAACCATTAAGTTCATAGAGAGTGGCAATCTAGCTGGTAAGAACATTGAAACAACAAACTATTCAGACCATTGGAACAACAACAATTATGATAACATGTATGGAAACAATTAAAACTGTGTTATACATATTCTATTTAGGTCACTGAGATTGGCCTCTATCTTTAAAATAACTTTATTCATTCATGATATATCATGGTTCAAATGTGATTCTATGTACTTGTAGAAATATATTGGTTTGCCAATTCTGAAATATTTATGGAAGTGCAATTTCACTCACTCAATAAATGTTCCCGTACACTACTCCCATCCCCTCCCTTCCTCTCACTACATTTTGCAGGTAATGAATGAGAAGTTTGTGTGTTCGATGATGAAAAGGTTGGCTGAAACGATAGGAACAAGAGTGTGAGTCATCGTATTCATTTGATGACCTTTTGTCGGCTTTCCTATACTTGATATCTTTTCATGAGGTTATTGAATTTGATAGGAAATAAGTGTGAGTGAGTTATTGTATTCATTTGACTCCCTTTTGTCACCTTTCCTATGCTTGATATCTTGTCATGAGGTTATTGAATTTGATACCACTTATTGGACTTAGATTACATTGTATATTATTCACGAAGAAAAGACGTGATGACCCTTAGTCTATGTTGACTTTGATGAGCATAAAGCCCAAGTTACCTTGATAATGTTGACATGAGCTTGAGACTTAAGCTATGACTCTTATGAATATATTTTTTTATCATGACTTTGTATTGGGTTTGTTAATATTTATGTGAGAATAACATGTTGTTGGCCATTATGTAAATTGTGTTTTAGTGGAATTTATACACATACTTCTTGCCAAAATTTTGTGAATGTTTGACGAGATGTATGTTATATTGAAGCATAGATCTTAATATGAATTAGAGATTTATGTGTTATGAAAATTTCACCCCATTGATAATAACAGGTAACGTTATCATCAGTCAATTCTTGGACTACTCATGTGAATATGCTCGGACCATGGAGTTTGCAAAACATAAAACAATGTGCCCACACAAAGATACGACTACAATAGTAACATATGATATTCAAGAAGAATAGCATCAACTAATGCTTCAGTGATGCAACAAGACCACCGATAAAACATGTTGGTCGTCCTGTAGTGATCAACCTATATGGCCCTAAACCGATGCTCAAAACACAAGTGACACAAAAACACTCGATGAGTGACATAGGAATAACTGTAGAACCAGAAATTTTATCCATTGTTGGTGCACATAGAGATTCAACTTCATTAGGTTAAGCATTGCTTAAGCATGTTATATGTATCAAGGAGGATGTTAGGACATGCATAAACTCAATGTCAAAAGAAAGAGTTAAATGTCCACTTACCACATTGTTCAACCAATCCCTTGTCTCCGATTTAGCTTTCTCTTTTGGGTCCTGAAAAGTAATTCATATGGTTTGTTGTAATATACATACAGCAAAAACAATAGACTGAAGAGAGCATAAAAGTGAATATATATGTGGATGGTTTAGAATGTAAAATGAACATGTACATATTTCAATATTACATATAAGCAAAAGTCGTAATACATGAAATGACATACAAAATGGAAAAAGATACATACAGTCTTAGGTTGTTGACCTAAACCTTCTTTTGAAAAAGCTTTTGTTTTTGTCTCCTTTTCACAGACCTTAAACCTTTCCATTTCACGTTCAATCAGTTTGCGAGCATCCACAAGAGCCTGCTCATAAGAGGCACTAACCTATGTCAAAATATATCACAAAATTCCTTGTCAACCTTGAGATCATAAACTGCATATATGTAGTACAATAGCATCCATTCACAACCAGGCAGTCTATATTTCATTGCACATGATTTATTTAAAGGAAATACATGAAGAATTATTTGGATAATTGGTACCCAAAATGGGAATCAGATCACAACAAAACGACTCACAGTAGAAGTTCCCTTATGAATGTAAAACAAGAATGGCGCTTGATTTGACCTGTAGAGGTCAAGGGATTTAATCCCAAGTAGGACATAACTTACTATATTTTTTCTTTCCTTATATTAAGTCAACCGCCTCTCTCTAATTAAAAGAAACAAGTAAATAAAATATCATTTTTTCTTACGACATAAATTAATCCTTAAAAACATATTGACATGAATTAGTTATTGAGGGGGAACTGAAGTTAAACAACAGGTGTTGCATTAAATATAGGACATTATAAAACTGCCAGTCTACAACAAAATATCACTATCTTATCATGGCTCATGGTCCTAATACTTGCTGATACTATAAATTGAACATCTTCAGTTAATTGTCACTAAAACAGATTTCTAGATATGAGAGGTGACCAACAAATGACATAGGACTAAAAGGATAAAAAAATACTTCTTTTGGAGAAAAGCACTACTATTAATCCAATATCACATAATTATTGTTTTCTCCTAAGCAAAAGATACATTTTCGGTTTCTTGATTTTGCAAGAAAAAGATGGAATCTCATTTGTAGCATAGTATCTTTCCATATCTAACCCTATATTGTAAAACTTGTCAATCACTTTCCTAAACTTCTCTGTGCTTCTGTACTACTCCTTCCATTAGTATCCGTCTACGTTCGCTAAGCCTTCTCGATGTTTCAGGATTACTCCTTCCACTAGTATCCATCTACATCCCCAAATTCGGCCTTTTATGATTTTGAACTCCGTATTTATAACACAACACTTGAGAATTCATTCTCTAAATTTTAGTTATTAAATTTTTAAGAGAATAAACACCTTAATCAACACTGTATCCAGCAGGAGGTGGGTTGTGCAAACCCTACCCCCACCTTCTCCTTCTTGCAAAGGAGAAGTTGCATGTGCGGAGGTCACCCACATGGCACTGACATTAGCAGGGAGCGGCACCCTCTCGGATTGCAAAAGGCACACCCCTCACGCCTACTAAAGATGGCAGTGAGGCCCCACACCAAGTTATTTTTCCCATTTTTAAAAAATAACTGACCATTTTATTGATAATAAAAAAATCAAAATTAACTAAAATGTAGACAGTTACTGCTGCTGATGAAATGAGTATAAAATGGAAGCAACGAACGGAGACAAATGATATACATGATTAATATGGAAATAACCTAAAGAAGTGAGATAATAGTAATACAATTATTTTCTAGTACTGTAATAACTAACTTGCTTCCGGCAAAAAAGGCATGAGGCTACCATATACCGGACTAACCATTCCAAAAGATTCTCATAAACATTCTCACAACATTTAAAATGATCAAGATAAGGAATTCCTTTCTAAAGACCGCCTAAATGTAAATCTAACTGAACTCAAGCCGAAACTTAGAGCAGATCCTCCTACTGGACTCTTTTGCAAATCTAAAGGTCACTAAGATATGTCCGAGTCAGGAATTCATTCGTCAACTTCCACCTTTTATACTAACATCGAACATAGCAGATATCACAAACCCACAGAGACCCTATCAAACATTGCAACTAACGAAACACTACAGCAAATGGAATAAAGACCACACCTTTTTATCCTTTATTTCACTCGATTGGATCCAGGTTTTGATCTGATCACGGTACCGCTGCAACTTTTTTATCTCCTTCTTCAAATCCGCCTCGAACTTCTCCTTCTGGTTAACGTTCTCGGTATCGTAAACCTGCAAAATCCCGAAAATCCACCAAAACCTTCGCAAAAAAAAATTTGCCAAAACAAGAAATGGGGGAGCGGGGTACTCAAGAATCATGGGTCACCTTATTCCATATGCTGTCAAAGACATCGACGCCTTCCTGGACCTTCTTCAGCACCCGATCGATTTCCCCCTGCAACTTCCGACTGGCTCCCATGGCGACAGCAGTTACGAGAATTCGAGCGTTCTCGCATCAAATTGAGGTGTGAGAGGAAATTTAGCATTCGGTCTTAGAGCCACGAGTGAGCATGGGCCTCCGTCCTTGCTGGGCCCAAAAATATCGAGCTTTTAGCTGGAGCCCAAAACATACTCTAGTCTGTAGGAGTTTTACTAATAAAATTTTGATCCAAATTAAGTCAGAATCAAATTTAAAATTGAAAAAAAAATGCAAAATTTTGTTAAATACAACATTATCTGCATTCAGCCACAAATTTAAGGGTAATTAATTTGATTCAAATTAAGTCGGAACATAACTTACTTGTCGACAAGTTCAAGAATTTGTGACAAGTGAAATGGCGGAAGAAAAAAGAGAACACCAAGAAGAGATAATGAGCTGATAAGTTGAAGTGTAGTTTATTTTAAAAATAAAATAGTTATATTTTTAAAATAAAAAATTTATAAGTTATTATTTTAATCAAATGAGCAAAAGTAATTACTATTATAATAAATGAAATATGTAAAAAAAAGTTATGTCTAAAAACAAAATAGTACATTGATCCAACTTATTAGTTTTTTCTCACATAATAAGCTGGCTAATTTATAAATAGATAAAATAAGTGCTTTTAAACTCTTTATTTCAATTATCAAATATTTAAAAAATTTAAAATGTTTATGTCTTGTTGGAGAAAATAATATTTTCTACATTTAGCCACAAATTGATGGTAATCAAATTATTCCTTGGCCATTTAGATGGGAAGGGCGTTGTAGATTAATTTTCTTTTCTAAAATTTCCTTCCAAACAAGAAGGATGAATGTTAAGTTTTTAGGTTCCCCCCAATTAAAGTTAAAGTAATCAAAATTTCAGACCATAAGTAAAAATAACTATATTGTCTAAAAGCATTGAGTTGCTTCGTCCACTCCTAAAGACATGTTTGGTTCAAAATTTATTAAGGTGAAAGAAAGGTAAAAAATGGAAAAAGAAATTATCAAAAGAGAGTGTAAAAGAATGAAGGTTAATAGTTACTCCTGTTTGGTTGATATCATTAAAGGGAATGGAAGAGAATGAATGTTAAGTGATTAATTTATTTAGATGATTTTATCCTTTACATATATAGTTGTATGTTTAATTTATTTGGTCAAAATTAGAAACATATATTAAATATGTATTTCCACTCTTTTTCACCCCGATTTGAAGGGGCAAAAAAAATGAAACATTGGAGGGGAGTGAAAGGTTCTTTTCCCTTCAACTTAAACTCAACCAAACGAGCGGAATTGATTCTTTTCTTTCTCTTCCCACTCTTTATCATCATTTCACCCCTAACCAAATAGACCCCAATTTAAATCATTAAGGGGAAGGAAAGAAAATGAGAGAAAATAAAGGAAGGAAAAGGAAGAGAATTATTACATCCCAATTTGAAGTTGAAACAAAATAGCACAAATTAAGGAGAATTGAAGGAAAAAATGGAAATCCCCTCCATTTCCCTCTATTAAAATTTTATTCAAATAAGAAGATTTTTTGTTTACCTTTCCTTCTCCCTCTTTAACCTCCTTACACCTCCTTTCAACTCTTATTGTCTTCTTAAATTAAAAATAAATAAATTGCTTGGTTGACAAGAACAAAGTTGTATTAGGCTTTTGTTTATCCGTAAAAAAGTTAAAAGGGCAATGTTCTCAATTGAAAAAATAATAATAATCTAGTGAATTATTCATAGTGTCTTGAATTTCTAATCCAAATAAAAATTCATATGTCCTCCAATCACAATTAATACATTCCATAATAAAAGACACTCTTACACTATCATATCTCATTAACGATAACGAGAAGAAGTCAATGGAGGATGTAGGAGGACTTTCTCTATTGGGTGTGGAATATGAGCCTCTGAAGTCAAATTTTGATATTTATTGTGTTTAAGATTTGTTTTATTTAATTTTGTACTGTTTGAAAATTATTGCACAATCCTAATCAAAGTTAAATTTCTATAATTTATAAAGTGAGTGGCTACATAAAAACTAGTGACTCTTGTCGTCTTAGGAGAAAGGATTACGACTAAAAATGAATCCCATTTAATCTCTTATGTGTGCTTTTGCATGCGGTATCTCATTTACCCTAAAAATTCACAACATGAACAATATTTTTTACTTTTATAAAGATAAATTAATATTTTAAAATACTGGGATACCGTACTACTAACTCAAACCTTGTAAAATAAGTTAATCTAGCAGAATAATTGCTCTTATCCTCTAAAACATTATTGCCAAACCAAGCAACACATTAAGTATTGTTTTGGTTATGTCAAACTTCAATGAAAATAATTAATCCTATCACATTTATCGAATAACTTATCTCTATATGGGGTTAAATCCTTTTTAATGTCAATTTTGCCCTTCGATAAAATAAGATAGCTTTGATTAACCACAATGACACATTTATTCAAATCTCCAATTTTGCTTTAGTCTCAAGAAATAAGGGGAAAGTATTAACATAATTTTGAACCAGAACAATAATTGGAACATGAGCACAATGATACATAAATCTAAAACTACATCCAAAAAATTCTAAAAAAAAGATCTCATGTAACAACCCAATTAGACTGTAAAAAAACAAATACAATTTAACTAAGATATGTGTCTTAATTAAATTTATAATAGGAGTCTAATTAAGACAAACTCTATCTTATTAGAACTAGTTCACTATTTAACTAATAGACCTCCCCTTAATTTCTTCCATCCCCAATTAGGTGAGCAAAACCCCTCTCCTCTTTCAGTGCACTCTCCTCGTCCTTCGAGTGAGCAAACACCCTTTTTTGCCTTCAGTCAACATGAAAAACCACTTCAACAATGCCGTTAGCGAGGGACCTCGGGATAGCCTTGAATGACCAAATATTTAAGGTAGAGTATGATCAATGAGAAGATATGTGGAATATCATATTCATTTTTGCCTCCAATTTCACAATAGAAGATATGTAAAGTTTGTTTGCAATCCTAATTGTGTAATATCATCCATAAAAAATTTCCCTAGGTTCTCAAAATCTTGACACATTATTCTGAGATTTTGAATTATGATAAAAAAAAAAAGACCAACTCTGGGCTAGGTTGCACAAGTAGAGCCCGGAATAGATTGCAAGAATACACATTGGGACCTCCAATATTTCAGCAACATGCTCAATGATGTCCGGTCGCAAAATTGATCCAACCCAAATTGGTTGGAGTAGGAAGTAACTTTAATAATCTACATTATCTATCAGAAAGATTGTCACCTATTAAATTATCAACGATGTGCATTATTTTATTTACTACATACAAGTAATATTTTCAATAATTTAAATGTCACTATACAATTTTTACTAAAATACCCTTTATCACTAATATTAAATTAATATTATATAATCTAACTAAAAACTCAAATAAAATTAATAAATTAAATAAATATAATTATAAATATTTCATATATATTTTTTAAATGAAAATAATGGTAATGTATATAATATTTAAAATAATAATAATAATAATAATATACAATTCACGTGAATAACAATAATAAAATAAATTTTATATAAATTAATATTATTAATTATGAAGATAAATAATATTATTTGTTGTTGTTATATGAATTTTTATATTATTTTTATGATTTATTTGTCTAAGATTTGAAAGGGAATGAATGGAAATAAAATAAAAATAGACTGTCATTTGGGTGGCAATCTGGATGGACATCCCCCTCCTAGTCAATGTGGATTACCATTTCATAGATAATCTGCATTGCTAGGCAAATCAGATTACCTGCAAATTAAAATAAAGTAAATAAGGCAATGTGATGGGCTCAGGTAATTTAACTTCGTATTACAAGTAATATAGAAAGATTACTTATAGGAAAACGTCCCCTAAGAGTCAATCAACATTTTATCCACATCATTTTTTTTAGGATCCAATGGATATCCTACCACCTTAAGTAGGTAGGAGTATCCGACCTTACATGGATGTCGTTGGATCAGACATCGACGACAAATGAAATCTTGTGCGGTTCGATGAAGGTTTATGTCCAGTTGAATCGATTCTACTTGGTTCAACATTTGGCTGTTGCATCTTGCATCGCCGCCCACCTTCCTATCGTGCCCTAGCCATTGTCGCTCAACCTCTCCTCTCCCCTATTAACCTTGCCGTCGTCATTCTGCCCTCTCCACTGCTGCCCAGCTGACCTCGTCGCCTTTCGTCCGACCTTGCCACCATCATTTCGACCTCGCACGCTGCTGCCCAGCTGATCTCGCCACCATCCATCTTACCTACTCGCTGCGGCAGGTGGCGAGGGCGATGACAATAGTGGCGAGCGAGGTCGATAGCAGCGGCGAGCAGGCAAGCGGCGACGAACAGGAGAGCGGCGACGACGAGCAACAACAAACAGGCGAGCAAGCGATGCGATGGCAGCAGCGAGTAGGCAAACGGCGGCGACGATGATCAGGCGAGTAGGCGATAGCGATGGCGAGCACGTGAGCGACAGTGATGAACATTCGAGCAGGCGATGGAGACGACGAGTAGGCGAGATTCGAAGGTTAGCAGGGGAGTGGGACGCATGCGACGACCAAGAGAACGGCGAACCAGACGAGTAGTCAAGCGGCGACGACGAACCAGACGAGCAAGCGATGAAGAAGACGAGCAGGCGATGGTGACGTCGAACAAGTGAGAGTCGGTCGTGAGCATGGAGCGGCAAGCAGACGAGAAGTTGAGCAGTGATGGTGAACCAGACGAGCAAGCAAAACTTTGTTTGGACTGGAAGATGTGAACCGCTCATGTGCATACAATCGGGCCGATCACTTTTGAACGCCCCTTAACAAGATCTGTCATTAATTTACCATCCGACGGCTATCGAGATAGGTAGGACCATCCAGGGGCGGACCTAGACTTAAAAAATAAGGGGGCAAGATAAAGGGAAAGAAAAAAATATCAAGAGGAATTGAACCTAAGACCTTTAGAGAAATGACAAAGTGAGACATTCACTACGCTGGAACTACATTTTTGTCCTTGCTTGATATCTAAATTATTTAAGGAGGGCCAAACTTTATTTGTAATCCTAAAAGTTAGATAATAACATATATACTTAATAAAATTATAAAAATTTAAGGGGGCCGGGCCCCCTAGTGGGTCTGCCCCTGGGACTATCCTATCTATTCATATGGGTAGGACATTCATTATATCTATTTTTTTAACCTAGCTCAAATAAGTTTTTTAAAAAATAAAATTTCTAACTTGATAACAACTATGGGCCACCTAAGGATTCGGGACAACAAAAAAAAACACACGCACGATATTTTCTTTCGAAATTCAAGCCGTATGAGTAGAAGATCTCACTCGAGTTCTGGAGTCACCTCACTCGAGTCAAAGGAATTAAGATTGAGTTATACTATATTTAAATAGGAATTTGATCCAATTGTTTAATTTATAATTAATTGGCCTTTTTGCTTTTACTTAACAATATAATTATTGAAAATGTATAAAGGTAAATAAATATGTTTATTAAATGAAAGATGTACAACATGAATTATCATATGTACCAATTATCGTTTATCACTTGTCACTTGTTACTCGTTTATTTGTTACTTTAAGGTAAAAGAAAACTCATCGCCTCAGGTTAAAGAGAAACTTTTTTTTGGTCGTGGCTTGATCCCTTGACAAGAAAGTTTGGAATACGCCTTGTAGTAAAAAGGGTGCTTGGAATAGTTATTTTCTATGAATTGGGTGTTGTAAAATGTTTATAGGATTTTAAACCTCATCCTTTTGTTTCAAAGGCCATTACGCCTAATATGTAAATACAACATAAATTATAACTCGCCAAAAATCGAGGTCCAATTTAATAACCGACTCCTCTAAGCATTTATTACATTAAAATTAACATAATTGGATATAGCATTTTCCCGTGTTAGCACCACCCTTATTACTCTGGGTAAACTTTAAGCCAGTGGATAAAATTAGGGAATGAAAAATAGCATTTTATTCGATTTTACCAAAAACTAGTTATACCATAAGACGAACATATAATTTTATTATATTTCCACAATAACAAAATAGTAAATGTCGATTTCTTTTGGATGATTGATATTTGTTAAATCATTTTTATACTCAAAATTACATTACAATATATCAACATCGTTTAAATGGAAATACCAAAGGTCGTTACATTGCATGTGCGTAGTCAAATAAAATTATAAAATTTGTTAAAATAATTAATCCTAGCCACATACTCAAAATATACTCATATATCTTTGTATGTAAATTTTTTACCAAAGTATTTTTTGAGTAATTATGTCACATGAATTATGTTTAAAAAGGCCGACCTACTATCTTACGAAGAAAATGGAGTTTTTTTGCTTTTTTAAATATATGTGTGTATATATATGTCATCTTTTGTAATTTCTTTAACTAGCAACATTGATTGAGAATTGATAACAATTATATACTAGCAAGTGTATTAATTTTTTTAAGTAATAAAAAAAAGTAAAATGTCGAATCCAAGAGAAATTAATTTAGTTTATTAAACTAATTTTAAAGACTAATAGAAAACAACAAGGTTGTAATAAACAAAATTATAAAAATTAAATAACAAAAATATATTAAACTAAACTACCAATGTCTAGAGTTATTATGATGAATTAAAATGATTAAGAATAAATTTGTTGAACTTCTAGAATAGTTTATTTAATAAAAAATAATTAAGTTCAACCTTTTTATGATTTCGGAACACCTAAAGTATGATCTCTGTCACACGGTAAATAAACTATACTTAATTAAAGATATGCTGAGAATACTCCACTGGGCTCTATTCTTAGGCTCTGTTTAGTATTATTAGAAATTTGACGAGCGGATAGCGGTTTAAATAGTAGATAATGGATAGCTGTTATGATTAGCGGTTAGCAGCTCATTTAAGATATTAATAAATAAGTGTTTGATAAATTTGACGGTGGAATTAGCAGATAAATATAAAATGATATAATTGAACATACAAATTTTATTAAAATTTAATAACTAAATAATTAATATCTCAATAAAATAAAATATAATTTCACAAGTAATTTTGTTATAAAAATATATTTATAATACATTTTATACAGTTCATACATTATCTAAAAATATTAATTTTTTATAACCATTGTCAATAAATAAATATATTGTAATTAATTAAATATGAATATAAAAGGAATATAGTTGAATGGTGATAAAAATAATAAGATAAGTAGAAAAAAGAAATAATAGGGATAAAATTGGAAAAAAGTAAACTTCTAAACGCTAAAACCTAAACGATAGTAGAAGTAGTTTTTCAATATTTTTATTCAAAATGCTAAATTCTACTTGATTATGTTTGCTGCCAAACAGAAAAGCAATCGCTAAACTCTACTTCAAACGTTATTTTTACATTGCCAAACGGAGCCTTAATCCTACTCAATTAGGACGCTATTTGTTGTAAGTCCTATGCTGCCAAATTGTCCACCCGAGTCAACTTGACATATCACGTAATTTAATATTTCGTTCGGCTCTATTTCGACATAAATTGTTTAACAAAAAAATTTGAATTAATAGATTGATTACACTCTCATCCAATAATTAATCAATAATTCAATTAAAACTAATGAATAGATATAAGAAAAACTTTCATATTATTAAAAGTTAAACAAATTATAATCAAGCACTAAGAAATGTTCACAAGTTTGCCTTAACAATAAATCTTTTGCATAAATAAAATTGAAAAACTAATCTAAATTGTCTAGATTACAAAGATGAAATAAACTGATCATCAAAGTTTAAAACATCATATCAACATAAGGTAGAACAAGAAGTATTTTTCAGAAACTGATACACAATCCTCGCCCAAGTTTACTATGCAATTTTTCATTTCACCGTTCTTAAAAAATATCTTTCTTCTTGTCCTCAAAAGCATAGATTACATGTCCTAGCATCATCGATAATATAAAATATTTATTTATAGGACTTCAAGTTTTCATATAAAAAAAGTGAAAACCTTTTTATGCAAAAAGGTAAACTTCAGAATAGAATCAATTCTTAAGTTTTGGACTTGTAAATTTGGCATAATAAGTTATAGACACCTTTCTTTACTTTGTATATGTCTAAATCATCTTGGGATGTAAGAGTTATTGTGCATTTAAAAGTCCTTAAAAAATTTGTCTAAAACTCGAGTCCAAATTTATCACAAGTTTTGATAGCATTTGTCATGACCCACACAGAGTCCTAAAAGAACTAAATATGAATTTTATGGGTCATGGCATGCTAGTCACGACCCATGAAAAAGTGTGTTTTTACGATCCTTTACAAACTTTTCATGGCTCGTGACAGCTCGACCACGATCCTGACAGTCAAATTTCTTCACTATTTTTCACTTTCTAACTTTGTTTTAACTCGATTTAAGTACGATATTCTCATTTGCTTTGTAATTTGCTCCTTAGAGAATAAAACACAAATTTTGGATAGAATTTTATTTTTATAAAGTTAAAGCAAATAAGCTCTTACAATTGCATGTATATTTCAAATTTTAATATTTTTTAAAAATAAATTATAAAAGAATAAAATGAGTGTGTCATATACTTTTAGTGTCACACGCATATCAAGCAACTTTATGAATGTTTTTTTAATCTTTTTTTTACATCGTTATTTACTAATACTTTAGAGAATCATTCATTCATGATAATAAAAAAATAATAATTTTACAGCATAAGATAGTTATAAAAAATTGTGTTATAACTATTCTGAAGTATACCATGTGCAAAAGTTTGTAAAATTTTAAAAATAATTAATGTCATTATTGTTTACAATTTAAATCGTGCTTTTATTATTATCAATAATATTCTAAACTATGAATAAAGAAACGTATAAAAAAAATGTGTAAAATTTGTTAAAATTAATGCGATGAACATTTTTTTAAAAGCTTAAGTTTTTAAGATGAACATCATAAATGATTTTATATTTTTAATGGTTGGTGATAATTTTGATTTAATCCAATCATCACGTGGATAACAATAAGAAAAAATAATAAGAGTTTAACGAATTTTAAAATCTACACCTCCAGGTCTAATATTATGTTAAAATTAATATACTGACTAATTTTTTTAAAAAGCTTAAGCATTCAAGATGAGTGACATCAAGAATTTTATATTCTTAATAAAATTGTTTAACATGCGTTCGACACGAAAATCACGTGACACAGTAATTAAATCCATTATTAAATATAACAAATCAATTATTTTCCATATCATTGCATTTTGTACTTAAAGAATATTATTCGTGCACATGGCGCAGTTATCGGCCCGGGGGCATGATTAATTAATCAAATTAATAAGAATTAGTAAAATGCGTGATTTAGGTTTCCAACAACTTTTAGTTTCCAATATTAAATGATATCCCGAGAAAACTACAAACAAAAGCTATGCGAAGACATGACATGACATGACATTTAATAATAATGACATTTGTAGTTGTAGTTTCAGTTTGATATGGTCGTAGATTCCCAATATTAATTCTTTGTTTGAAAAAAATTGGTTGAAAGGCGTATACTCAACGTGCCATTTTGCAGTTTGAAAGGCGTTATTGCACGTGCTTTTTTCTTAGATAAGAATTAATTAATAACTTGGGGGCAGGAAGGAGGATATATTTTGTCAAGTTTAAAAGTCATGTTCATATATATTTATATATGATAGCATGCAATCAATTTTTGTATAACTAATATGTAATTAATAAATTAAGATCTTTAGATCATGATTAGATGATTGAGATTTAACTTTTATTAAATTTAATGTTAAGTTATTAAATTTAATATTAAGTTATTAAATTTAATTTTAACCATTTAATCATTATCTAATAATTCAAATTTGTCCGATACATATTAATTGTATAATTTTTAATTACATATTACTTAAATCCAAAATACTATATCCTCTTAATTCATCCTTCTAAATCTTTTTCCTACCACTCACATGTTAAAAATACTCCCAAAAGTTGATAAAGTTACTTATCATGTCATTGTAAGATGTTAGACTGATTTTTAGAAGAATGATTAGAATGATATAACATTACCCATTTGAAAAATGCTACATTCTTCTAAAAGATTGACCTAAAAATTCTCGTAATACTCATATTTTATTAATACTCATATTTTTCATTTGTCCCAAAAAATTGATAATATTATATTTCATACCGCTACGAGAGAGTTAGAGGATTAATCCTCCTAATTTAGGAGGAAATAGCATCTCCCTTGCTCATTTATATATATGTGGACGTCTTTCTCCGAGGCCAAAACAGCCAAAAAAAAGACATGCATATTCCAAAGAATTCTCCATTGGTTTCCTCCAACTGGCTTTTGAGGTTGCATAAAAGCCAACAATTCTTTGAGTAGCAACTGATGAGCTCACTCATTAATTAACTAATTAATTTAATTAATTAACTAAAAGAGGAACTTGTCCTCTTGCTTGGGATCAAAGAGATTGTACCCTCACTCACCAGTCACCTCACCATCTCGTTGAATTATCATTTCATATTGAAGTAATGTGATTAAAAAAATAGTGATTAAAATAGGATATCACTATTATCACTTTAAAAATATTATTATCATTTTACTTTATCTTTTTTTTTAAGTGATTGAAGTGATGACTTAAAGGGATCATTTGAATATTGAAATTGTAGTTATCCAGAGTTTCAAGTGAATAATTAAATTGATAAATTAGTTCAGAATATGTTTGGATGGAGCGAAAGAAATTAGAAAACTCATACGATACGAAAAAATAGATACGATGAATTAACTTTAATAAGTATTTGATCAAAAAATAAGTATTATAAATATAAAATATAATTTTGATAACAAATAAAAATAAAAGTATAAATTTAATCTTTTATCAAACTTTTTTGTTAAAAATATTATTTAAATATAAATTTTTAAATAAATTATATTTAATAAAATATTAATTTTTATATAATAATAATTAATGAATAATATTATATTAATTCTTTATAATAAATAATTTATTTTATATAGGAAAGGTAAAGAAGGAAAAAAATTTGAAAATAAAATAAAAAAGAAACATAAAATAAAACTTAAAAAAAAACAATCTGATTCTATCAAAATAGTAGAATCAAGGTGTTGGTACCAGATCACTGACCTCAGTTCTAACCAAAAAAGAAAAAGTTGGGTTTTTCACTTCGAAAACTAAATCAGCTCTTAACGTTTGAGGAATTAAGTAAAACTAGAGGACCGATTCTAATTAGTTTCATTACCCAAACACAAACACGTTCAAAGTAAATTTAGTTCCAGATATTCGTAAAATAGAATGTATTAAAAAAACATTTTGCAAGCAGGAACATTTTGGAAACATCCTGCCGTCATAATTTAAACAGCTTTGATGCAGAGGTACAACATTTAATGTATGTGTACTGTGTAGGGCAGGACCGGTGAATGCAAATAAAAACTTATTTTTAACAAAGAAATCTATATTAACATATATGTGTGTATGTGTGCGTTAACATTGTAAATTAATTTTATTTTGCATGACACGTTGTGTACAAAACTACAAACTCTTTAATTAGCATTCGCCTATTATTTTCTTCCCTATTCCGTGCTCCGAGGCACCGGCCACATAGTACTTAACCCTATTTAAGATTGGAAAGCCAGAAGTGTTAACGAGGGTTCAAGCTACAAGGATATACTAACACTACATCAGCATGAAAAACAAAAACAAAAATGTGGAAACAAATAATTGAATGACCAATTATATTTCATATTCCATTTTTTAGTCGGCCACCGATATCTAGAAAGTGGTATCGACGATTCAATATGCACGACGCTAAAGAACATACTGTCCACATGTTAAAAGTCGATCCACCATCGAGCATAACTAATTCGATAAAGTCGTTTCGAGTCGCGTACTTGACAGTGACATTCGAGATTTTCAATAAAAATTTTTTACATTGACAAAATTCAAATAAAAAATATTAGTTAAACGAAGAAAAATAAGTTACTATTCTACTCCAATCCTTGTTGATATTTCATATTTCATATTTAATAAGTTAGTATCTTTGCACAGGATCACCGATGTGAAAGAATAAATTATACATGCATCTCTATCTCGATCACTGTGTGTTGTCAGGGTAAGGAACACGAAAATGTACTGAAAGAATGTTTGCATATCTGGGCAGTGAACAGATAAACAACTGTACGCTCTTGGCATCATTATGTTCCGGCCATGAACAGAAAGAACGATAAAAAAAAACACAAAGATTCTTATGAAAAGGTGAATAAAGAATTGAAATCGCCATTGGCCTTTGCAGAAAGACGCCAATAAATAATGACGACCCAAAACATTGGCAAACCACACTAAAAGCCAAATAATGACTAATCGATTGCCTCACAGATGAGACAAAAAATTCAAAGGGTAATATAATAAAACGATTGTTTTGCGATTTATACTGTAATTAAATTCGGGAGCTCTGATTTCACCTCTCTTCCGATTGATTACTTGTTACAAAAAAAAGAAGGACGTGTACGAAGACAATTGAGAAAACAGTTCGTCCTAAAATTTCACTACAAAAAAAAATCACATTTCCGACCGAAGAAGTTGTTGGAAATATTTAAAAATTCATCAGAAAATAAACTTTCCAACGATTTTTCCCACGGAAAAAGTTTTTTCGAAGGACGACACGAATTTGACGAAAGCTCCGACGACCGCAGTCCATCGGAACTCCATCGTCGGAGCTTTCGACGATCGCAATGGAAGTTCCGACGGACAACCACCCATCCAAAGTTCCAATGGATGTTGTCCATTGAAAGTTCCGACTTCATCATGCGTGGTCCGCGTAATATGCTTGAAATCAACTGACATTTGTTAATAAAACATATGATCTTCTTAACTATTTTGAATCTATAGTCTTACGTATGTCTCCCGAGCAAAAGATGAAACACATTCTTTATTTTTCTTACGATAGATTTTGAGAAAATTTTCATCATGAGTGAGTATTTTACCCGTCTCATTTTCCTGCAATTAAAATCAAAATTTCATCTTGAGTTTCATTGGGTACCATTATTTTAAAAGATTATAAAGATATTACTGCAATTATTTATTATTCTTGTAATTATAGACGTAGATATACAACCACCAACATGCATGTAAGCTCTCTGGTTAGATCCTCGATTTTGTCTTAGCTTTTCCGTACTTTGATTTATACTCCTCAATAGATCACTTTGCTAATAACTCGACCCATAGAGTTTCGCCAATCCAATTGAACGTTGACCTACAGTCTGGGCATCTGACAACATCAAAGACAATCGTTTTGAACATTTAGAATTAAATACGTCAATGTACTCAACGTCCCACCACACGCGAGCCTTCAAAGAAAGATATAATTTTAATATCATAATAATTCAAAATTGACAACATTTATAATATAATGTAATAAAATAATGTTCGATTAATTGTCATAATATAATTTATTGTTTGAATTCTGACAATCATAGCCGTTAGAAGTTGGAACTTTCAACGAATGCATATTCGTCAGAAGTTTTGACGGCTACGGAAAGTTTATCGATCGCTTTCCATCATAAGTTCGGAAGGAATTATTTGTAATATTTAATTGAGAAGAATTTATTTTTCCATTGTAAATCTTTATGAAATTAAGAAGAATTGATGATTCACTACAAGAAAATTGTCAATTTGCAACATAACATTTTCGACGGACACGAATCTTTCGCATTTTTTGACGGCATTTGCGATGGACAGCAAAAACCTTCCAAAATACTGAGGGCCAAAATATCCTTCACTACTATAGATGGAAAATGTCTGTCAGTACGTTACCGACGGGAATATCCTTCGAAATTACCGAGGGATTTAAATTTCTCGAAAAACATATTTATTCCCTTATAATATATATGTAATATAATATAAGTATATGTTTAATATTTTATAATTAAAATTACTGACGGGTTTAGCCTTCGAAATTACTATGGTAATTTTGAAGGCCATGACTGTCGGTAATTAATTTTAATAATAATATATATGTAATATATTTTTAAAGAGTCATATTGTTGAATATTAAAAATAATCATTATGTTAAAATTTTAGTGCATATTAAAATTTATCAATTTCATATTATAAATTTATTTATAATCTATAATCTATATCTATAAATATATTAAAAGGAAAATGAGTAAAAATATAAAAAATAAAGATGTTTTATGAGAAATTAAAAAATAATGATAACTTATTTATTCATAATATTTATTAATGCATTAAGAAAAGAATATATAAAAATGTCGAAAGATAGGCATGTGTTATAAAAAGTGATACAAAATAATATTATTTTAATTACCGACGGGTATTATTCTTTGAAATTACCGACGGATTTCAAATCCTTCGATAATTTCGAAGAAATTTTCCTTTGGTAACTAAAATAATAACTTATTATTAATGTTTATAATCATATATATTAATTCATGTAATATTATTAATGTTAATAATAAGATTTTATATATTGATAATAAATAATATTATTTTAATTACCGACGGGTAACTCCCTTCAAAATTATCGACGGATTACAAATCCTTCGATAATTTCGAAAGAATTATCCTTCAGTAATTACAATAATAATTTATTATTAATGTTTATAATATAATACATATCACTCTTCCATTTACTTAAAATATTCATAATATAATATGATATTATTAATGTTTATAATCATATATATATTAATTCATATAATATTATTAATGTTAATAATAAGATTTTATATATACTTATTGATAATGAATAATATTATTTTTAATTACCGACGGGTACATCCTTCGAAATTACCGACGGATTACAAATCCTTCAGTAATTCCGAAGGAATTATCCTTTAGTAATTAAAATAATAATTTATTATTAATGTTTATAATAAAATAATGTTTAATAATAAAATTTCTTATGTAAATATTGATAAAAATAATATTATTTTATTTACCAACGGTACTTCCATCGGAATTACCTACGAATTTTAAATCCTTCGATAATTTTGAAGGATGTATCCGTTGCTAAGTCTAATATTTTCCCGCCCAATTTTTCCTCCTCGTTCCCGCGCCCTGTTTCCCTCTATTTCTATCTCTCCTCCGCTCCCTCTCTCCCCCACGGCGATGGCGGCGACTCATTTCGGCACGACTTCGGCGATCCTGGCCGCCCTCCCTCACTCCCTCTACCTGTACTCTTGCTCGACTCCGACAGTCAGTGCGGGCGAATCCGGCCATAGGCGGGTGATCTGGTGCTCAACGGCCGCCTGTGCACCGGATCCGATGGTAGGCAGCTGATCCGGCGCCCTACGATCGGATACGACCGTAGGTGGTGGATCCAGCGCACAGGCGGCCGGATCCGACCGTAGGCGGCGGATCCGATGTACAGGCGGCCGGATCCGATCGTAGACGGCGGATTCGGCGCACAGGCGGCCGGATCCGACCGTAGGCGGTGGATCCGACGCACAGGCAGCCGAATCCGATCGTAGGCGGCGGATCCGACGTATAGGCAGCCAGATTGTGCAGCCAGGCGGTTGGATCTAGCGCGGGGGCGGGATCTGTCGCGTAGGAGGTGGATGGGGCGCACAGGCGTCTGATCCGTAGTTCACGACCATGGCCGCCCAGCTGCCATGATCCTAGGTGGACGGCCGCCTCCCCATCCTCCTCTCCTCCTCTCTCTCTCGATTCCGGCCGCGTGCTCCGGATTGGCTACCAGCGCGACCTCATGTGGCCTATTTTTTATTATTTTTAAAAAGCTTTCGACGGATGTATCCGTTGCACTCCTTCGGTGCCTGCCGGTTGCCGACCGCCGAAGGCTTTGACCGGTTGCCTACCGCCGAAGGCTTCAATGGGTCTAACCCATCGAAGGTTTCAATGGGAGAGCTCCCGTCAATACTACTGATGGGAGAGCTCCTGTTGGTACTTCCGACCGGAGGTCTCGTCGTAACTCGTTGGAACCTGTGAAGGGACCATCAATCTCTCCTCTTTGTTTTTTTAATGTTGATCTCTCCATATTACTATTTTCACTCTCTTTTTTATAATTACTTCATTTCATTTCATTGTACTTTTAGGGGAAAAATGTTCTTTAAGTTGAACAAATTCGAACATTGTACATCTCCAGTGACAAGAATATAAAATTGTAGCACTCACTGTAAAGCGAATTATTGTTGATAATTTAACTAAAACGGAAAACGAATATCATATTTATGTAAGGATCCATATCGATGTTCCAAGAGATTTTCTCATAAAGCACTATCACTTCGAGTATAAGTTTCAACCATAAATTGATCGCCTTCACGAAATGAGTGTAATAAAGTTCACAAAAAAAAATAGATCTTAGAAAGTTGCACTTGAACGGCCTGCTTGGCAATTGAAACTAGCGGTTGTAACCGATATAGCAAGAAAAGCAAGACGTGTAGGCAGATCGACTCATCAAATTTCTATTGAAATAAGATCTACACAAGGAAAATTACTTGTCATTCGTTGGTTATTAGGGGCATCCCGACAACGTCCGGGGTCAAAATATGGCTTTCAAATTAAGTTCCGAATTAGTGGATACTGTCGTGATATTTGACGGAGTTGAGTAAAGAATTCGAAATGGGAACCATGAGTCACGCGCTCTGGAATTGGAGCACTTAGCACTTGTTTTCTTTTTCAATTTCGGTTTTACTTTTTTTCTTTTTAGATTTTTCTCTCCCTTACATATCTCATGTAAAATGATTTATTTATTAAATATAAAATATTTGTTATAAATATTAATATAATATTATTTATTACCAATCATTTCATTAAAAATTGTAATATTTTATTAAATATAATTTAGTAAAAAAAATATTATATTTAAATTCTATATTTTTTGACAAAAAATTAATAAAAAAATATTTATACTTTTATTTTTATTAATTATAAATTTATATTTTATATTTAAATATTTATTTTTTATTCATTTAATCACTAAAATTAATTCATCATATCTACTTTTTCTATCACATCAACTACTTCATTCTTCATTATTAAATTTCACTCTATCCAAACACACCTCCAATTAATGTATCAATTCAATTATTCAAAAATCCAAACGGCCCAAAGAAAAATTCCGTACTGAGACTTACAAGTTCTATGATTTTTTTCTTTAGATTTAGTTACTCTTCTGTTATAACTAGTTTATATATATATATATACACACACAAATTACCTATGTGATTAAGACGTACATGTTGACTAACATTCTAAATAAATCCAATTTCTATCATCATATGCGGATCTTATTCTTGTCAAGTTTATCTTTAATTATATATAGCAAAGTTCATATAGGCTCTCTTTCCATATATATTACTAAACTTTCAGGGCTAATGGTGTGCATTCCTCTTTTCCCTTTGTTGTTTTGTTTGCAATATAATAATTGAAGTTAAAGCATATTAAAGTCTTTGTTAACCAACGTTTAATTACATTAATGAAGGCTTATTCAATGTGTTTCTATCTACCATCTAACTTATTACTACCAAATAAAATGCATCTATAATAAATCAAGCTAATGAATGTGATTTGTTGACGTGAAGTATAAAACTTATTTGTTATTTTACAAACGTCCTTACGTTTCCTTTACTTGGCGTTGTTATATCTAATACACTAATTTGCTGAGTACGCATACAGATGATAACGGCTCAAAACTTACAAATTTACATTAATACAATAACTCTATGCAATTTACAAATTTACATTAGAAGAATTATCCTATCTACTTTTAAATAGTTCACATAGAAATGGCAGGGAATCCCCTTATATGTAGGGCTCGGCGGCATAATGCTATTTTATCTGTAATTTTCACCACATTTATGAAAACTTTATTACTTTTACATCATCGCAACATAGTGAAATAATATGAGCATCATAAATAGTTATATGTTTGTGCTTGTTAAGTTCTTCTCTATTGTTTGATATCATAATTAAAAAATGACAATATTGGAAGAAGTTTAAAGTTATTTTTATAAACCTCCCATAAACTATCGTGATTTTACACATATAACTCCAAACTACGAATTTATTTTTTTGAATTCCTAACTATCGCGACTTTTCCACTTTAATCCTCATGTCCACTTTTGTTACGTTTTTCGTTACTTTTACTTTTCTTCCATTTATGAAAAGACTAAATTACCCCTCCCCTCAATAAAAATATGAAATAACAAATATAAAAAGTTAAAAAATCATTGCAAGGATTAAGTGGTAAAAAATGTCATTTATGAAAAAGACTAAATTATCCTCCCCCATTTTTTCATTTTTCATTTTTTTATATTTATTATTTGATGTGTTATGGAGGGATGGGTAATTTAGTCTTTTCATAAATGGAAAAAATCAAAAGTAACGGAAAATATAACAGAAGTAAATGGAAGGATTAAAGTGAAAAAATTATGATAGTTTAGAAATAAAAAAAAATAAGTTCGTAGTTTGAGCTTAGATGTGAAAAAAAGCATAGGAGATGTTTATGAAAATAACCAAGAAGTTTATTAGCTAGTGATTCTTTTATTACATTCTTTCAATTAAGTTTGAAATATCGAATTATTTAATATATATATATATATATATTATAATGCAAAATTTTTTAGTTTTTTTTAAATTAATAATATTCTATAAATACTTCTTATATACAAATGTTTCATTTCGGATAAGGAGAAAGGAAAATCTCCACCTTCTAGACCAAAGAGAGAGATCACATATTCTTAAATCTCATGGAATTCTTATCGTGGAGAACTACACTGAATGTTTTTTTTTCTTTTAACGACAGAGGCCACTCGCATTAATGATGTTGAGACACAATTGTTGAAAATTACAACTGATGCATTTATATCGGGACATCAATTTAAACCATACCAACAACTAGATGCTCATTCGGATAAACCTTATAAATCAATAAATATGAAGTTAAAAGTGCAAATTTTATAAAATTTATAAGTATGTGCAGTTGAAATTGGTTGCACTTGTTTGTACTATGATCAATCATAGTTTACATGAAAAATTGTTTCACATGTCACGAGGCACATGTGGTTTATAGAATCACACACACACACACACACATATATATATATATATAGGGATTAATGGGCGTGCAACGCCCATACGGTGAAACGTCGTGCAACGCCCAAAATCGTAGCCGTCAATTTGATTTTGACGGTATAGATCGCACGTGAACGAAGATGCCCAGATCAACGTCTCTTCTCTCCATCAGTGATGGAAACAACGGCGGGATCCCGACCTCACTGCGAGCGCCGGTGGCCCCCCATCATTCCTGATCCCGCACGACCTCCCCTTCTCCCCCTCCGTCTTCCCCTTCGGTGCCGGCTCCGATGATCGACACCCACGACCCCTCTACGAGTGCTTCGACGATCCGACGAGCCGGCGATCATCGTCCCCAATTTTGCGATCGCCGCCCCTGATTGTTGCCCCCGAACTCTGAAATCGTCGCCCCTGTCGAACCTAATCCCATCACTGATCGTCGATCGAGAGAAAGAGAGATGATTGCCGCCCCCTAAATCCCGCCGTCGATATTCGATCGTCGAGCGAGAGAAGATTGCAGATGTGGGTGCTGATGGCGTTGACCTCTCCCTTTTCTCTCAGATGCCGGCGCTCGTAGGTCGGGGATGATGGGGGGCCGCCGATGCACACAGGGACGATGGGTCGGCATTGATGCTCGTGAGGAGGATTGGGATTGTCGCTCGGCGCTCGCGGGATCCAGTTAGGGCGTCGGAGGGGAAGACAAGGGGACGTCGCACGGGATTGGACGATGGGTGTCCGCCGACGCTCGCTGAGGCAGGGATGATGGGGGCTTGCTTTCGGCACCCGCGGGATTCGAGGGCGGCGAATGCAGAGGTCGGGAGCACCGGCGCACTTGCAGGATCCCGCCGCCATCGATCGGGAGAGGCGCTTCCTTCGCATGAGATCTACGCCGTCGAAATCAAATGGATGGCTGTGATTTAGGCGTTGCACAATGTTTCACCATTTGGGCGTTGCACGCCCATTAATCCTATATATATATATATATATATATATATATATATATATATATATATATATATGATGTCAACTTTTTCATAGGATTTAATATTGACTTCAAATAATTGTGCAAGGCTGATATCTAATGGGATATTAAGCAT
This sequence comes from Pontederia crassipes, assembly GCA_030549335.1. Classification (NCBI taxonomy): domain Eukaryota; kingdom Viridiplantae; phylum Streptophyta; class Magnoliopsida; order Commelinales; family Pontederiaceae; genus Pontederia; species Pontederia crassipes. Next base: position 21,824,932 of record CM060189.1, on the reverse strand, counting down.
ATATAACAAATGTGAAAAGTATTTAATTCTAAGTATTCAAAGTGTTGCCTTTGATGTACGAGTTACGAGACAACAATTCATTTGGATAAGTGAGGCTATATAAATCGAGACACTATCAAAGTGTTCTATTAAAGAATATAAATCAGAGTGGAAAAGCAAACTGAGGAGCTTGCCTACACATTGGTGGTTATATAAAATGATATGTCAATTATTGTATTATAATTGTATTTAATATATTTTACTAATAAATTTTTAGAATTTTTTATGTTTATTTTAATTTCAGAAAAAAGAATTAGTAAGGAAATGACTCAAAATAATATTTTTCTAAGAACTCATCCGAAGAAAAATAAAGAATGAGTTTCTTCATTTGCCCGAAAAATATATTTTATTAGTTTTCTAGTATGATTTTTTTTATTGTTGTTACTAAATTTTAGGAATGATTCAAAATTAAAGAAATCAAATACATTATAGAGACTACGCAAGAGTGTGACACCGATGGGTACTCGAAAAAAAATACTTTACATACTTGCAAGTTGCAACAACAGTTGCGGCAAGATATGCAACAACAACTTCAGCAACAACATGAATAGATGTTAAAATCTCAACAAAAATAAATGAGAGTGATGATGAGATAAATGATATGTTGCCGATGAGGAGAAGGACAATGAGATTTTATATAATATTTAAATATTCTATTTTTTTATTTTTAAAATAAACTTTCTGAATTTTGTAGAATTATTTAGATATAAATTTTGTTGAATTTTGTAAATTTTTTAAAAATATAAAATTTCACAAATAATTTATTTAAAATATACCCTTCAAAATATAATATAATAATTAACTCATTAAATTTATGATTACTTTAAATTGAAAATAATTTTAATTTCTCATGAATAAAATTTATTTATGTTAGAAATTTTGAAGGTCACAGTATCTATCGATAAATTATAACGGCTTCCTCGACAGGGACGGAGCCAGGAAATTTTTTTTTTTTTGAGGGGGGGGGGGGGGCAAGGCCTCTAGACCTCTAACAGAATGAATGATGACATTTCCACCATACTAAAGTTAGTTTTTTGATATTTTGTGGGGCGCCAATTTATATATAATATAACTTTATAACCTTGAAACACAGATAAAGACATATGATCTCAAAATGCTGTTGGGAGGGGGGGGGGGGGGGGGGGGGGGGCAAGGCCCCTCCCCAATAATACGTAGTTCCGTCCCTATTTCTCGGCCTTCAGAACTTTCGATGAATATTATCTTTTGAGACTCACTAAGGATCTTTTTTTGATAGTTATATTCGTCGGAACTTGCGACAAAGTTAAGAGAACATTGTAAAATACTTTGCAAAGAGCGCTCTATTCGTCGAAAAATTCATTGGAAAAGGAAATTTTTTATGCATCTAGTGTGATTTGCAATGTAAAATCCATTTATGAAATGGAAACTTTGTTTGTAGTGCATATAGAGTAAGCACTAGAACTATGGATCGATCTGCTGTAATAGATAAAAAAAATTTACTTTGTAATAGATCGATTGGCATATATAGTGTTTACGCTATAGTTACCTACTATTTATAATTTACTCTAATTTTACCATTGACCCTACATGCATGTGCAACAATGAACAAAGTGATATCTCTCGTCATCATTATAAACAGTGCAGACACAGAAGCAAAAATAAGGGCGGGGGAAGCATGTTTCTGAACCCGCGACCTCACAACCAAATTAAAATTTTAGGGGGGCAGGAGCCTTTTAAGGTGGGGTGGGATCAGAGTGATTTTTAACTCTAAAATTTAATATATAAGTACACATATAAATATAACTAATAAAATTTTAAAAAGTTAAGCGGGGGCAGCAGGGATCGTTCCCCTAAGCTATACGTGGGGTCAGCGCATGATTATAAACTGCCTATATATGTCGTCCTCGTTCATATAAGTAACTATTGCCAACACCATGGTGAATGGATTCAGTGAATATTCAATGGATCCTATGTCCTGAGACTGTTCCTAGTGAAGTTGTAATGGGGATTTATCTGAAAACTTTTTCTTTTAGCGTAAAAAAATAGTAATAACAATAATGTCATGAAATTATTGATTTCTTGATAATATCAATAGAATCCTTTATCAAAATATATTTATAAAAATAGCCACTAACAGTAAGACTGGTTTAGTATCACTAAACATACGTAGGCAAGGAAACAAGTGGACACAAGTGAGCTTCTTCACGTCCATCCATGGAAGTAACCTGATCGGCAATTTAAAATATGCCATAAATCGAATGTCAAATAACGAGAAGAAAGTGAACTCTTTAGAAAGGCACAAGGCCGTTGGCTGTGTAAAGATCGAAGATACACGAGGAATGCAAATAAAAACTGATTTTTAACAAAGAAATCTATATTAACAAATATATACGTGCAGATCGTTACATGATGCCATTATGTAACACCTCCGATTTAATCAAGATATTGTTCGTTTGGACTTTCGACTTGTATAAATTTAAAATGCGTCTTAATAAGTGAAGAGGTGACTATATATAAATCATGATCACCTTCTTGTTTTGAGACTATTTATCAAATCATCTTGATTCTTAAACGTTAGGTCGTTACACTTTAATTATTATTTTCTTCCCTATTCCGTGCTCCTAGGCACCGGCCACATATATAGTACTTTAACCCTATTCAAGATTCAAAAGCTATAAGGATATACTAACACCACATCAGCATGAAACAAAATGCATCACGTTTAAAAAATGTGGAAACAAATGATTAAATGACCAATTATATTTCATGTTCCATATTTAATAAGTTAGTATCTTGCAAAGGACCACCGATGTGAAGAATATATTATGGTACATGTATCTGGATCACTGTGTTGTCGCGTTGTTAGGATAAGGAACAGCAGAATGTAGTGAAAGAATATTTGCATATGTACAAGGATTTGATTTATTCTTCCAACTCTGGCAGTGAACAGATAAACAACTGTACCCTCTTGGCATCATTTCCGGACATGAACAGAGAGAACGATAAAAAAAAACAATGATGAATGATTCTTGTGAAAAGGTGAAATCTCCATTGGCCTTTGCAGAAAGACCTCAATAAATAATGAGTTAATGACAACCCAAAACAGTGGCAAACCATAGCTAGAATCCAAATAATGACTGATCGATTGCCTCACAGATGAAACAAAAAGTTTAAAGGGCAAATATAATAAATAGATTATTTTGCGATTTCTATTATAATTAAATTCGGGAGCTCTGATTTTCCCTCTCTTCCAATTGTTACAAAAAAACAAGGACGTGAATGAAGAAAATTGAGAAATCGGTTCGTCGGAAAAATTCACTACAAGAAAATTTCACATTTTCGATCGAAGAAGTCGGAGATTTTAAAAAATCCGCCGAAAAATAAACTTTCCAACGACTTTTCTGATAGAAATGAACTATTCAAAAAATGCTCATCACAAAGTCTTCTCAATGGGCAACATGAATCTGAAGCTCCGACGGTCACAGTCTATTGGAACTTCGCCATTGAAACTTCCGATGGTCGCAATCTGACGAAATTTCTGACGAACGACCACCCATCAGAAGTTTGGATGGGTGTTGTCCATCAAAAGTTCTTACCTCATCACGTGTGATCTGTGTAATATGCTCGAATTCTTTTGCTTTAAAACTCTAATAAAAACACGTGATCTTTTTAACTATTTTGTAGTGTCGTCGCGATCGGACCAGACCGGCTGGTCGGACTGTTGATCGGGCAAAAACACGGCTCACATCAACCCCTAAAATCGGGAACCCTATTGGACCGAATTGGGCCAGTAAAAAACTGAATCAAGCCAAAAAAATCGGACCAAACCGCATTTTTGTTAGACTCACCGGTCCAAAAAAAGAAGAAAAAGAAGAAAAAACTAAAACCCAAAACGGCCAGCCAAAAAAACCTAAACGACCTAAGGTCCTAAACAACTCTCAAACAGAACAATCCCTAATCTAGCTGTGACAAAGCAAATCGGTGGCTGATGCGCGCGACTTCGACAGTGGCAGAGGAAAATCGGCGAGAAACATCGGTGGCACGTGACTCTGGAGTGACAGAGATAAATTGGCGGGAAAATTCGGGACGCGTATGACTCTGGTGGTGGCGGAGGCAAATCGGCGAGAAACTCCAGGGCGTGCGATCCGGCAACAGTGAAGGCGAACCCGAAGGTCCCAAACTGTTGAGAAACTCCGGCGTGCATGACTCGTCGACTCCAACAGTGTCCGGCCATCGCTGAGCTCCTGTGTAGTGCAACCATCTCTGACTGCCAGCACTCCATTGATGGTTGCAGACGCCGCGTGATAGCGATTGGCAGTGTCGCAGCCTCGCAAGGCTCGACATGAGCGATAGAGCGGCAGTGAGGCAAGTGGGATTTCGGAGCTCTTTGCGTCGGCGCTGTTAACTGCCCACGTTCGTGGTGGTGCTGGCATGCCGCTGCCCGCTAAGACCCTCCCGCGATCGAGTGACTTCTCTCCACGACGTGAGTGGCAACAAGGCAGGCAATTCGGGAGGTCTCTGGCTCCCTTTGATGGCGGTGTTGGCTGCTGTTGCCCCTTGCCGTAGGGCTGCTGTGATGCGGCTGAGACAATGGATGATAGAGCATGGATGAGTGATAAAGTGATAACAGTGTGACTATGTTTCTTTAATTAATTATATTGCTGTGAAACATTATTATTGATTACTTGTAAAATGCGATATAGTGTAGTTGCTTACTAAGCCATGCTATGTCAAAGTGAATGTGATCGGTGATTATTTTTTGTCTTGATTATTGATTATATTGTTGTCTTGATTATGCTATGCAAGCTTAAATTATGGCATCTGCCGAAAGTAGTGCTGATGAATTTCAAACAGTAGCATCGAACACTTAATTTGCAATTGTGAGTACTCAATTAGTGAGACTAAAATTTGATGTTGTGTGGGAACATTGCAAAATTTGCTATGACGCCGAAGGAAAAATTGGTTAAAATATTTATATTTGTGCAAAAAATTTTAAAGGTGGAGGAATACATATAATGAAGATGTATCTTGCAGGACAAAAAGGAGATGTAATGTCTTGTCCCAAAGTTAGTTATGAGGTGAAGTATCTTCTTGAAGAGCAATTGAAAGTTGCATCTGCATCTACAAAAAGAACTCTTGATCAAATAGATGAAGAAAATTCTAATTAACAGACCCATGTAGATGTATGATGTTCACAAGAACAAATTGCAAAAGGGAAGGTAAAGGAAGTAACAAATGTAACCACTTTTTTTGCACAACTTCTATTAGAAGTGTTATGGTAGGTAAAGATGCTATATATCGAGCTGATTTGGTTGTTGCTAAATTTTTTTATGATTGTTGTATTTCATTTAATCATGAAAATTCAATTTATTATCAACTCATGATAAATGCTATTTGTAACGCCCCAAAATTTAACCCTTCTACCATGTGGCATTTGGGCATATTTGGGCCGGCGTCACCTACAATCACTCTCTTCTTCTTTGGCTTTTCTTACGTATGATGCGAAAGCGAAACAACTATTTATCTTTCTTTAATAGAGTGCGAAAGCGACTTTTCTTTCCAACTATTCTTTCCTAATAGTCCTCCAAACGCTAACCAATTTCAAATAACTTTACATCAATTAATAGTGAAGAGTTCTAATGATTCAATTCCCATGTGCATTCTTACATTACTATGAACATCGCTATTGTTCATGCCACCATCCTTACCTATTTGGTTCATCTATCTGTGGGATTCAAACACAGTGAAATAGAATTTCCATGAGTATAAAATACTCAGTACATAAGACAATACAAATGAATAAGAGGACTTAATAAAATAGGGAAGCTTTCAGCATGAGAAAAACACACTTCTATTTTATTCTTTTCTATTATTCCTGTTCTTTCACTTTTTCTATTTGTCATCTTTATTATATTTTTGTTCTTTTCTATTATTTCTCTTTTCTATACTATTCTTTTCATTATGTTCTTTTTCGTTCTTTCAATTCTCTTCTTTTCCATTCTTTCAATTCTGTTCTTATCACTGCATCTTTTACTTTAAACAATTTCTAAGATATCTATATGTGTTGTCCTAATGCGAGCGTGACTTATTTATTATGGATCAACATGACACTTTCATTTAACTATAATATTGGGTCAAGGTGGATCAAACCAGGACTAGGTGAGTGTTTACTTACTCACAAAAGACTTGAGCTTCATATATCTACTCAAGTAGGACCGCAATGATTCCCTTTCTTTAAAATCATCATAGAGGGACCATACTCACATCGTATGATGTTGCCGTAGTGGGACTATTAATATTCATATATTGATCTTCTTTAACAAAATCCGTCACAATGAGACTATTAATACTCACCTCATGACGTTGTCGTGATGGGGCTATTAACACCCCGTTGTGGCCTATAATAATCATTGCACATGAGGATCCTATTTAACAACTTTTATCTTTTCCTATTTAGCTATCTTTTCCATACAGTTCATCAAGTGACAATATAAGGGCAAAAGCATCGATTGATATATATATATATATATATATATATATATACAAATCAATAAAAAATCATATCTGCAATATGTGCAAAATTCAGGCCGGGCACAGTCAAATTCGGGCCGGGTTTAGTCCGAACTCGAGTCAGATTAGGGGCGACTCGGGCCGGGTCCTTACTTCTTTGTAAGAATTATTAACACAAGGTAAAATAGTCATTGCACATCATAAAATTAAAAATAAAATAACTTCTTTTCTATTCTATATATCTGGGCTGGGTGCCATCCAACCCGGGTCATATTGTGGCTGAACTCAATGAGATTCAGATCGAGTTCTCAATGTTGCACTCTGATCTTCTTCCTATTAGAACCTGAGTCAGGTCTGAGGTAGCTCGGGAACGTCAAGCAGAGTGGCATTTACCTACCCGGGTCGGGTGTAATCTCAACTCGAGTCGGTCCTTTCCAATTTAATGTTTTAAACATTTCTTTGCTCAAACTTGAACCGAGTTTCTATATGGCTTGGTCCGGATTGCATAAAACTAGATTCTTCGCTTCTATTCTCGAGAACTCGTACGGGGTCCGAGGATGGGTCGGTCGAGTTTCGCATGGAACACAATCCCTCTATTGACTGAATCCGGGCCGAGTTCGAGTGTGGCTCGGTCCGAGTTCAATGGACGATCATCTATTCTACTTTTGGCAGAACTCGGACCGGGTTCGAGAGTGGCTCAGGCTGAGTTTGCTGACATCATCTTTTGATCATGATGTGATGCTGCCCGGGTTGGGTATGAATACCACTCGGGTCGAGTCGTCGGAAAATATCCAATTACTCGAGACAAATTACGACAGAGCTCGGGCCGAGTTGCCAAGAGTCCGAGCCGGGTTGACTACGAATCAGGATCGGGTTTGGAGGAATGCCATGACGGTTGCAATTTACAGAAGAACCTGGGCCGGGTTCTTCTTCATGTGGCCGGGTTCTGTCGGCTGAAACTCCGGTGATGTTTTATCGAGATCTTGGCATGCCTTTTTGTAAATTATCCCTCTCGGCACAAAAATGATCTAGAACTATTCATGCATTATAGGAGAAATAATCCAATCCTAATTCATCCATCATCTTATTTATTTTTAAGAAATCATATTCAAAAGTGAATCCGAAATCTTATGTACATGCATTGTTTTAGACTACCTAAAACTCAAGACTTTGGACGTAATTTTCGACGAGATTTGGCGACGAATAACCATGAGGTCGGCATCCTTGGACAGAGGGTAGATCCTAGATTTGATGATCAGTAGGAACTCCTACTCATGCACATTGAGCAAGAAGAAAACGTAGCCCAAAGGTAAAGAAAAAATCTCCCAAGTGCTAATCTAATGAGAATTCCTATCCATACTTCTTATCTATAATTTATCTTTTATTTTCCATGAATTTTCGGATTTAAATAATTAATTAATATTATCATCTCTTGATTTTCAAAATTAAAATAATATTTTGTTATTATTTTATTTCATGAATATTTTTATCATTAAAACTCCTAATTTCAACCTCATTAGGAGTCTAATTGAATCCTTCAACAACTAATCCTCTTCTAACTATCACTCTAAGAAAACAAAGCATCAATGACTATAATTTTGTGACGAAAAATTCTACTTACAAATTGTGACAGTTTTTTGACAAAATCTGTAAAAAAAATGAATTATTCATTTGATACATTAGTGACAAATATGTGATGGAACTTATTGTCACAATACTATCCATCACAATTTTATCACAAACTTTTGACGACTTTGTGACTATTCAAATTTAATGATGGAATAGTGAGAGAACATAGGATCATCACAAACTATTCCGTCACAAGTTCATCACAACCATTTCTTTGTATGTGATGATAATTGATGAGTCAACAATATATTGATCATTTCATCAACCTAAATTGTGTCAAAATAAAATAGAACCTAAGTTTTTATGATCAAAATTTTGTTGAAATAAAGTGATTAAGAAAACTTTTTTCAAAGCAAGGAGTAATATTTTTTCACTATTTTATAAAGGCTTTCTATCTTTGTCTCCTCCTTTTTAAAAAATAACTCTTAATAATGAGAAACTTTTCTCTTTTTTATTGTAGAAACGACAATGAGAAATGTTACTTGGCGTAGAGGGCGAAGGAGGGGAGCTCTCTCACCTCATGAGGTCTATTGTGCATTCCTTGACCGATCTCTGTGGATGGATGTAATGGGAACTCCAACAAAAGGACAAGCATTGGATGATGTATGACAATATGGTCATTACTAAGAAACAACTTAGGTTTTGTTTTATCATAATAAGTGGCTTACATTGTCGTAAGTGATCTTATGTGGCCACATTTGTAAGGTGGATAAATGTTCATGTGATCTTTGGATCATCAAGAGTTGTTTTGTTTGGGATCTATGTTTTTAATATTTTGAATATAAATACTTTTGGGCAATATGATCATTGGTATATAGGTTTTAAAAAATTGTGACAATAATTGCGTCATTAATATTATATATATGCACATTATTTGTAATTTTATATTCAATGAAAATTTCATAAATTGTCACAAATTCATTGTAATAATTAGAAAAAAATTATCATAAGTTGGTCACAGTTATATTTCATCACAAATTATCATCACTATTGTGACGAATTGACCTCATTTTCCTTATTTTTTATGGTAATATTGTGACAGACGCATTTTAACTTTTGTGACGGTCTTCATCATCACAAGTAGTCTTGTGATGGAATATTTTCTTCACAATACTATCTGTGGGTCAAAAATTAGTGACATACTTAATGTGTCACTAGCCCATCACAAATAATAATCTGTGGTAGTTATTTTTTCTTTATTTTATCTCTCTTAAATATATTTATTTCTGAATTTCAGAATTAAATAATTAATTATTATTCTTTTCTTTTAATTTTTGAAATAAAATAATATTATTTTATCTTATAGATATTTTTTAACATAACACTCTTATCTTAACTCTCATTAGACTCCTTTTATATTCTAAACTTCTAGTTAGATTCAAATTAAATTTTGAATCCCTAATCTCATTATAACTTCAACTTCTAATCTAATTATGAATCATCTTTTCTTACCTCTTATCTGATAAGACTTCTATTCATATTCAAACTTTTCTTATTTTATATTTTTCTCTTCTTTTATCCTCACTCTAAGTAATGTTTATTTCTTTTCAACTTTATCTTTCTTTAACAAAATCCTAAATTTTGGATTTTTTAATTAAGAAAATTAATTTTTAATTTGAAAAAAGTCGGGGTGTTACATTATTACCTCCTTAAAAAAATTCGTCATCGAATTTCGCTCTATGTAGAAATTTACCATATCATTTTGGTAACTTCCAATACATTAATTCTTTTACTTATCATATCCCATAATATACACTTTACTTTACTATCCTTGCATTCATCTAATACTAGATGAGATAAATATGTGAAGTGCCCTAAGTACCCCTCATACTAAATGAGCTTCTTCTTTCAAACATGTACTACTTTTCTTTTTTACCTTGTAACTCATCAATCTAAAAAGTCAATCCTATTATGTTGGGATAATATTGACTTAAGGAAGTTATGCATAGAAATCTCTTTATGTTGAGATCCTTTGTAATTGCCATACTCTTCATTGACTATTCTTATGCTATGTTTTACATTAATTTATCAATTACTGTCGATATTACCCCTTTAAGGCATGTCTACCTATCTTTGTGAATCATCTTGATTATGTATAATGTCAAAGAATTTTTTGGCAATGATAAATTAAATATCAAATCAAAACTTACTTAACTTACTTTGAATGGTGTGGCAACTGTTCGTGATGTTTGCACATGGATCTTCAACTTACTTTGTCCTAAGGAAGACCTAGGACTTTGGCTCTGCTACGAACTGTAATGCTCCAAAATTTCACCATTCTGCAATGTGGCATTTGGGCTTACTTGGGCCGGCGTTACCTATAATTTATCTCTTCTTCTTGGGCTTTTCTTACATATGACGCGGAAGTGAAATAACTATTTATCTTTCTTTAACAGAGTTTTCTAACTATTCTTTTCTAATAGTCCTCAAAAGGATAATCAATTTCGAATCACTTTAACATCAATTAATAGTGAAGAGTTCTAATGACTCAATACCCATGTGCATTGTCCACGCCACCATTCTTACCTATTCATTCATCTATCTGTGGGATTCAAACATAAGGAAATTAAATTTTCATGAGTATAAAATACTCAGTGCATAAGACAATACAAATGGATAAGAAGACTTAATAAAAATAGGCAAGCTTTCAACATGAGAAAAACACACTTCTATTTTATTCTTTTCTATTATTCTTGTTCTTTCACTTTTCTGTTTTGTCCTCTTTATTCTATTTTTACTCTTTTCTATTCTTTTTCTTCTCTGTTCTATTCTTTTCATTTTGTTCTTTTCTATTCTTTCAATTCTCTTCTTTTCCATTTTGTTCTTTTCTTGCAATTTCTTCTTTTCCATTCTTTCAATTATGTTCTTATCATTACATATTTTACTATAAACAATTCTTAGGATATCTATATGTGTTGTCCTAATACGAGCTCGACTTTTTTTATTATGCATCAACATGACACTTTCATGTAACTATAACATTAGGTCAAGGTGGGTCAAACCAGAACCAGGTGAGCTTTACTTACTCATAAAAGACTTGAGCTTCACATATCCACTCAAGTAGGACCGCAAAGATCCCCTTTCTTTAAAACCGCCATAGAGGGGTCATACTCACCTCGTATGATGTTATCGTGGTGGGACTATTAATACCTACTTGTTGGCCTTCTTTTAAAAAAAATAGTCACAGTGGAACTATTAATACCCACCTCATGAGATTGTCGTGGTGGGGCTATTAACATCCACCTTGTGGCTTATAACAATTAGTGCAAGGATCCCATTTTGCAACTTTTATCTTTTCATATTCACCTATCTTTTCCATTCAGTTCATCACGTGACAATATAAGGGCAAAAACATGAGTTGATATATATATACAAATCAATAAAAAAAATATACGCAACCTGTGCAAAATCCGGGCCGGACAAAGTCAAATCGTCGGCGGATTTAGTCCGAACTCAGGTCGGGTCAGGAGGGACTCGGGTTGGGTCCTTACTTCTTTTTAGGCATTATTAACACAAGGGTAAAATAGTCAGTACACATCATAAAATTAAAAATAAAATAACTTCTTCTCTATTATGTATATCTGGGCTGGGTGCCATCCAACTCGGGTCAGGTTGTGGTTGAACTCGGTCCGCGTTCACCGAGATTCGAATCTTGTTCTCAGTGTTGCACTCTCCTCTTCTTCCTAGCAGTACCCTTATCGGATCCGAGGTAGCTCGGGCCGGGTTCGCTAATCTCATTGTCATGCAGAGTGACGTTTACCAACCCGAGTCAGGTGTAATCCCAACTCGAGCCGGTCCTTTCAAACTTAATGTCTTAAACATTTCTTTGCTCAAACTCGGACCCAGTTTCTATATGGCTCGGTCCGGATCACATAAAACTAGATTCTTCAGTTCTATTCTCCAGAACCCGAGTGAGGTCCGAGGATGGCTCAGCTGAGTTTCGCATGGAACACAATCCCTCTGTTGACAGAATCCAGGCTAAGTTCGAGGGTGGCTCGGGCTGTGTTCAATGGACGATCATCTATTCTACTTTTGGCAGAACTCGGACCGGGTTCGAGGGTGGCTCAGGCTGAATTTGCTGACATCATCTTTCCATCATGATGTAATGCTGCCCGGATCGGGTATGAATACCACTCGGGCTAAGTCGTCAGAAAAATATCCGATTACCCGAGATAAATCACGACAGAGCCCGAGCCGGGATGTCAAGAGTCCGAGCAGGGTTGACTCCGAATTCGGATCGAGTTTGGAGGAACGCCGTGCCGAGTTACAATTTACAAAAGAACCTGGGTCGGGTTCTTTACGCGGGCCGGGTTCCGTCAGCTGGAACTTCGGTGATGTTTTATCGAGACCTTGGCATGCTATAGCTTTCAGTACATTATTCCTCTCGTCATAAAAATGATCTAGAACTATTCATGCATTATAGGAGAACATAATCCAATCCTAATTCATTCATGATCTTATCTATTCCATTAAGAAATCGCATCCAAAAGTGAATCCGAAATTTTACGTACCTTTACTGTTTTAGACTACCTAAAACTCAAGACTTTGGATGTGATTTTCGGCAAGATCCAGTGACGAATAACAACGAGGTCGGCGTCCTTGACAGAGGGCAGATCCGAGATTTGATGAACGATCAAAACTCCTGCTCACGCATATCGAGCAAGAAGAAAACATAGCCCAAGATGAAGGAAAAACTCAAGTAGAGAAGAGAGAAAGATGTGTTGGTGGAGATTCTTTTGCGTCCTATTTATAGGGTGGAGTCTCTCAAGTGTTAATGTAATGAGAATTCATATCCATACTTCTTATCTATAATTTATCTTTTATTTTCCATAAATTTTCGGATTTAAATAATTAATTAATATTATCATCTGTTGACTTTCGGAATTAAATAATATTTGTTATTATTTTATTTCCTGAATATTTTTATCAGTAAAACTCCTAATTTCAACTTCATTTGGAGCCCTAATTCAATCCTTCAACAAACTTTATCCCTAATCCTCTTCTAACTATTTTTTTTATCTCTCTCAAATATATTTATTCATGAATTTCAGAATTAAATAATTAATTATTATTCAAATAATTAATTATTATTCTTTTCTTTTAATTTTTGAAATAAAATAATATTATTTTATCTTCTAGATATTTTTGAACATAAAACTCTTATCTTAACTCTCTTTAGACTCCTTTATATCCTAAACTTTTAGCTAGATTCAAATTAAATTTTGAATCCCTAATATAATTATAACTTCAACTCCTAATCTAATTAGGAATCATCTTTTCTTACCTCTTATCTAATAAGACTTCTATTCATATTTCAAACTTTTCTTATCTTATCTTTCTCTTCTTTTATCCTCACTCTAACTAACTTTTATTTCTTTTCAACTTTATCTTTCTTTAATAAAATCTTAAATTTTGGATTTATTTTAATTACAAAAATTAATTTTTAATTTGGAAAAGTCGGGTGTTACACTATTGCTGCTATTGATGCAGGATGCAAAGGGCCTTCTTATCATTCTATTAGAACCAAATTATTATATGATATCAAGAAGGAGGTAGGATTATTGGTTGAAGCTTTTAGAAATGCTTCGAAAGAAATTGGTTGCACTATCATGGGCGATGGTTGGTAAGATCGAAAGAATAGACTAGTGATTAATTTTCTCATTTATTCTTCAAAAGGAATTTGTTTTGTTAGATTAGTTGATGCTTCTGGTATTGTTAAAGATGCCCTAACTCTTTCTAATTTATTTGTGGAATTGGTTGAATTTGCTGGAGTGGAAAATGTTGTGCACTTGGTTATAGATAATGTTGCAAATTATAAAGTTGTAGGTAGATTGTTGAATGAAAAGTATCATACTATTTTTTGGTGTTGCACATTGTTTGAATTTGATTTTAAGAGATCTTGAAAAAATGGAGCTTGTGGCTACTTTGACAGAAAAAGCAAGTAAGATAACAAGTTTGTTTACAATCATCCATTTTTACTTGCTCGGTTAAGAAAAAATAAAATTGAACTGAAATTTTACGTCTTGAAGCAACTTGTTTTGCTGCAACCTTTATTGCGTTGAAAAGTATTTATGATTACAAAATTGATTTGCAAGCTCCAGTTACAAGTACAGATTTTTCAAATTCAAGATACTACATGGATAAGGAAGCAAGAGTTGTCATGGACATTATTTTGGATAATAGGTTTTGGAATGATTGTGGTGTTATTGTGTAAGTTGTAGCTTCTTTGATTCGATTGCTAAGAATTGTTGATGGAGATGATAGATGTATGTGACGACATCTAGAAAGAAAAGAAAATAATTAAGCAAATATTTATGATGAAAAGATCTTTGTATAAGCATTATACAAGAATTATCAAGAATAGATGGGATAATCAACATCACAAAAATATTCATTGTCATATTTTTTAAATCCTACATTTTTTTTATGACAAAGAGAACTTTTGTATCAAACCAGAAGTGCAACAAGGATGGTTTGATGTATTGGATACATTTGTTACACATAAAAAAACTGAAGTCTTGAAATAAAGTTGGCTATATCATTATTGAATGCTAAGCTTTGGGAATTACTTAGCTATTGAAAGTTGAAACACCTAAAGAGTTAAGACCAGGTAACAATCTCATTTTTTCAATTTTTTTTATATTATTAACTTTGTTAAGTGTTACTAATCTTTTTATATTATTAGGTCAATGGTGGCATAGTTTTGGATTTAATGCTCCAATAATAACACAACTAGCAATTCGTCTACTAAGCCAAACTGCGTCTTCTTCTGATTGCGAGACGTATATATACACCCACCCATATGCAAGCAAGCTCCCTGGTTAAATGTTCGTTTTGTCTTAGTTATTTCGTACTTTGATTTATACTCCTCAATGGATCTCTTTGCTAATAAGTCAACCCGTAGAGTTTCCTTAATCCAATTGAAACATCGTCCTACACTCTGTGCATCCTACAATATCGAAGACATTCGTTTTGAACATTTAGAATTAAACGCTTTTCACATTTGTTCGATGTACTCAGCGTCCCACCACACACGGCCTTCAAAGGAAGATATAAATTTAATATCATAATAATTCAAAATTGATAACATTTATAATATAATATAATATAATAAAGGAATGTTTGACTAATTATCATAATAAAATTTATGGATTTTGAATTTCGACGATTGTAGTCGTCAAAACTTTCATCTCATTCGTTGAAAGTTCCAACGTAAAGTTTATGGATCGCTTTCCATCGTAAGTTTAGAAGGAATTATTTGTAATCTCTGGTTGAGAAGAATTTATTTTTCCATTGTAAATCTTTATGAAATTAAGAAGAATTGACGATTGTCGAAAATTATTTGTCAGAAAATGTCAATTTTCTTGTGGTGGTTGTTGACAATATCACATGTGTAAAACTTATAAATATGGAGAATATTTTGGTTACAAAATATATAAAAAAGTAGGTGGAAATAGAGGACAAACACTGCAATAAAACTCGTATATATAGAAAAATCTTACAGTTAAATAACATTATTTAAAAGTTAATATCTATTAGAAAGTTATAAGTTAATGGGTTATTTTCATAAACCACCCTTAAATTATTACGATTTCTCATATTTAATTGCAAACTATGAACTTATTTTTTGGTTCCCTAAACTATCGTGATTTTTTCAATCTGATCATTCCGTCGACTATTCACAACTTTTTCATTATTTTCAATTTTGTCCATTTATGAAAAGTAAAAAATACTCGTCATGTCGACTTTATATTTTCGGAAGGATCAAATTGGAAAAATCACGACAGTTTAAGGATAAAAAAAATAAGTTTATAGTTTGAGGTTAGATATGAAATATCCTGATAATTTAGGGGTGATTTATGAAAATAATCTTAAATTAATTTCATGTGATCTAGGACCTAAATTAGAAGGATATTAAGATATTATATTATGATTTCTTCTAATAAATTGACACGTGTGATTTTTGTTAACATATTAAATTGTTACTTAGAATTTAAAGGAATCAAATTATAGCTCTATATACATATGTATGTACATAACATTACGTTATGTAAATTCTTAGACATTACACATTGCATGAACTTACATGGTGAAAATGCATGGGAACAACCAATGGGACACGAAACAAACTGCATGTGTTTCTGCTAATTAATATATTCATTTTTTACTAATTATATTGGACAAATGAAAAAATGACCTCTCTCACACACACATTATCTTATATTACATTCGATACATGCATGGATGAATTTCTAACACAAAAGAATGGAGTTGACAAGTTAACATCGAGTCTGTGACACAGGTAATTATCGAGGCAACGAGACAATCATTTTTCACGAGGGAAAGAATATTCTCTATGTCAATTGTCGTGGAAGAAACCAAAATTAATTTGAAATATAACCACTCCACTGTATTATATATGTAATCCAAGTTACAGGGCCTTGGAACTTGGATTAGATAACCATTTGTACATGCATGTATTATAGACTTTTACTCGTGCTTAGACAACGTTCGAATGCAAAGTTGTGTCGACATCATATATATACAAATTGTTGTATCTGAACTCCTGCACACACACACACACATATATATATATATATTTCATCATCTAGCTCGAAATATTTCTTTGTTTTTTTAATGTTGATCTCTCCATATTATTATTTTTTTAAGTACGTTTCATTTCAATATATTTTTCGAGGAACAAAATGTTCTTTAAGTTGCACAAATTTGAACAATGTACATGTCCAGTGACAAGAACATAAAAGTATAGCACGCACTGTTAAGCGAATTAGTGCTGATAATTTTGGATGTGGAGATTACTTTTGAACTAAAATGGAAAAACGAATATCACGTTTATATAAGGATTGATATCGATGTTCCAGAAAGCACTGTCACTTCGAGTATAAGTTTCAACCATAAATTGATCGCCTTCACGGTAATAAAGTTCAAAAACAAAAAAAAAACAAAAAACAAAAAAAAACACATAAAGTTCAACTTGAAAAACCTTTTTGATAATTGAAACTAGGCGAAATTAAGGTTTCAATCGGTTTCATGAAATGTTAGCTAACAATCTAAATAAATCCAATCTCTATCATCATATGTGGATCTTATTCTTATCAAGTTTATCTTTAATTAAATATAGCAAAATTCATACGTCATATACGCTCTCATATACATTATTAAACTTTTAAGGCTAATGGCATGCATTCCTCTTTTTTCTTTGTTGTTTCATTTGCAATATAATAATTAAAGTTGAATCAGATTAAAGTCTTTGCTAACAAACATTTAATTACATTAATGAAGGCTTATTCAATGTATTTCTATCATCATCTTACTTATTACTACCAAATAAAATGCATCTATAATAAATCAAACTAATGAATGTGATTTGTTGACGTGGAATATAAAGCTTACTTGTTATTTTACAAATGTCCTTACGGCTCCTTTACTTGGCTTTATTATGTCTAGTACATTATTTGATGAGTATGCATATAGATGATAACGACTCAAAACTTTTTAATTTATTGTTCACTTTTAATTATATATTAAAATTTATGATAAAAATAAAATAAATATATTACGTTTTATTATACAATAACTCGATGCAATTTTACAAATTTATATTAGGAAGTTCTCCTATCTACTTTTAAATAGTCCACAGAAATGGCAGGGGAATCCCCTTATGTAGAGCTCGGCGGCATAATATTATTTTGTCTGTAATTCTCTCCAGATTTACGAAAACTTTATTACTTTTACATCATCACAACATAGTGAAATAATATGAGCACCATAAATAGTTATATGTTTGTGCTCGTTGGTTTCTTCTTCTCTATTGTTTGATATCATAATTAGAAAATAACTATAGTATGTAAATATTGGAAGAAATTTATTACTTAGTAATTCTTTTACCATGTTCTTTCAATTAAGTTTGAAATATCAAATTATTTAATATATGTATGTTATATTATAATGCAAATATTATTGTAGCTTTTGTTTAAAACGAACAATATTCTATAAATACTTTTTATATACAAATGTTTCATTTTGAATAAGGGGGAAAGTAAAGTCTCCTCCTTTTAGACCAAAGAGAGAGATCACATATTCTTAAATCTCTTGGAATTCTTATTGTGCAGAGCTATTCTGAATGTTTTTTTCTTTCACTCGCATTAGTGATGTTGAGACAAAATTGTCGAAAACTACTACATGCTTTTATATGGGGACATCAGTTTAAACCACACCAACAATTAGATGCCCATTCGGATAAACCTTAGAAATCAATAAACATGAAGTTAACAGTGCAAAGTTTATTCCATTTTTTAAATTTATAAGTTTGTGTGGTTGAAATTGGTTGTAGTTGTTTGTACTAAAGTAATTCGACTACGATCAATCATAGTTTACATGAAAAAAGGTTTCACATGTCATGCGGCACATGTCGTTTAGAGAATTTCAAATATATACATACACACATACTTATGCTGTCAACTTTTTCGTAGAATTTAATATTGATTTCAAATAATTGCACAGTTAATCCTAAATATTTATTTGAAGGCTGATATATAATGGGATATCAAGCATACATAACAAATGTGAAAAGTATTTAATTCTAAGTATTCAAAATGTTGCCTTTGATGTACAAGTTACGGGACAGCAATTCATTTGGATAAGTGAAGCTATATAAAGCGAGACATTATCAAAGTGTTCTACATATAAATCAAAGTGGGAAAGCAAATCAAGAATTCAACTGAGGAGCTTGCCTACACATCGGTGGTTGTATAAAATGGTATGTCAATTATTGTATTAAAATTTTATTTAATCAAGTTAGTAATATTTTTTAAATTTTTATATGTTTATTTTAATTTCAGAAATAAGAATTAGGTAAGGAAATGACCCAAAATAATATTTTTCTAAGAACTCACCCGAAGAAAAAAAATGAAGAATGAGTTTATTCATTTGCTCGAAAGACATATTTTATTAGTTTTCTAATATAATTTTTATTGTTATTACTAAATTTTCTATACTAATTATTAGGAATGATTCAAAATTAATGAAGTCAAGCACATTATAGAAACTATGCAAGAGTGTGACACCAATGAATACTAGAGAATTTTGGTCAGATAATGTCGCATGAAAAGGGTCAACATGTGTAATGACTTTTGAATGAAAATATAGTATGCGAGAAAAATACTTTACATACCTGCAATAACAGTTGCGGCAAGATATGCAATCACTACAAGAAAATTATCTTTTACCGACGATCCTAACCGTCGGTAAAATGATCAAATCCGTCGAAAATCACGATTTTCGACGATTCTTTCGACGGACAGTGTCCGTGCGAAAAAGGGGCGTCGCAAACATTTTGCGATGGTTTCTTCTGAATCGTCGGTATTACAGACAGTCTAGCTGGCGGGCGCGGCAGTCGAACGTTGATTATCGACGGGGCGAACCATCGATATTATCGACGGTTAGGACCGCCGATATATATCGACGATTTGAACCGTCAATAGTATTGACGGTTCGTGCCGTCGATATTTATCGACGGCTTAAACCATCGATAGTATCGGTGGTTTTAACCGTCGATATATATCGGTGGCTTAAACCGTCGATACTATCGACGGTTCAAACTGTCGACAATCTTGTATCGACGGTTTTACTCGTGGGCTACGACCGTCGATAATTCTGTACCGATGGATATAACCGTCGGTAAGTATCGAAAAAATCCGTTGAAGATTGCAATATTTCAGCTGTTTTCGACGGTTAGGACCGTCGGAAACATAAACAAATTTAAAAAAAATGGTGAATTTTAAATGTCCGAACAGATATAATACAACACATTTGATTCACAGATAATTCAATTCACAGATTCACATCACAGATAATTCAATTACTACACTTAATTCACATAATCCAAACATGAAACAAATTAAACATCACATAATCGAACGGCATAACGTCTTCGTCACGACGAAGAGCTGAAGTTCAATTCGCATAACGTCTTGATCGCAAAACATCACTGCACAAAATTGAAATAGAGTAAAAGTTATAACATATGAAAATGCAAAAAAAAAAAAATATGAATTCAGATTTGTTAAGTGTTGAAGAGCAAAATCTAAAGTGCGCACTAATTTGAATCTAAAATCTAAAATATAAAAACATAATTTGAATCTAACATCAACATAATTTGATAAATTCAATAGAAGATGCGTAAACTAACAAGCTAACGCCGAATCTCAAAATTGAAGTAAAATCGAGCATAATCATCCAAAATAATAGAAAGAGGCATATGAGTTTTAATCATCATTACCATTTAAATCCAAAATGCCAAAGTTATCATTAAAATAAGGTTGCTAAGTTTTTTTCCTATGATTTCATGCGGTGATAAGGAAGTATGTTGAAGTTCATGGCCAATCAGAAAAAAACAGGAAACACAAACTACAAGTATATTTATTTATACTAAGTACTGACATTTACATGATCCTGTCTGTACTCCATTTTCGGTGAAAAATTTGAAAGTCTACAGATCTAACTGAAAGGGATGAAGAGTAAAATTTAAGTTAGTACCCATGTTGATGTCAAAGTGCATATGAATCTAATGAGTACAATGAACCTACAGATTAAAGCAAATTCCAAAAATAATTATGTATTATGAATCTACCTCGGCGTCGTCGTCGTTCAATTCGCCACGCATGAAGGCACGCATCATTTTCTTCATTTCAAGCCTGTTACGACGTTCACGTTCTTCGAATTCCTTTCTGACCTCTTCCCTAATCTTGATGGTCACCTGATCCACAATTTCTTGCATACCAGAAGGAGATGAACCTGAAGTAGTTCGTCGACCATATCCAATATCTGTGTCACTCACAGAAGATCCGAGGCCGTAAATGCGACCCTTCTTTACGCCGACGTGGTCCGTCCAAAGTTGTCTTGGGGTCAACGGTGTGGTCCCCTCCTGCATGGCTTGCGTAATATGATCAACTTCTTTTATTTTATAAGACTCCTGAAATATAAAGAAAATACAAAGAAGCGACAAAAATAATTAACTACAAACGACGACTAGGTGATCGACTTCAAAGTTTTGTTAATTAACTATTAACTTGCAATTTAGAAAAAAAATAAAGGCACAAAAATTTACATACATATGTCTCCCGGGCATAACCCGAAATCCATTCTTTGTTCTTCTTCTGATGGGTTCGGAGAAATATTTCGTCCTGAGTAGGTGGTCTACCCGTCTCTTTCTCCAGCAATGAGATAATATTTTAAATTTTGCACTTAAAGTATAATATTCTCTCGACACTTACCATTTTCTTAAAGTGTAATATTTCGTCCTAAGTTCGGAGAAAGACCTTACCATTTTCTTAGCAATCGTGCTCGTGGATACACATCCGCCCGAATGCAAGCACGCTTCCTGGTCGGACTCTCGACTGGTTTTTGCTTTTTCCATTTCAATTTGTACTCCTCGGTGGACCACTTTCCTAGCAAATCGATCCAAACGGCCTCGGGGATCCAATTGGGTCGTTCTCCGTCAGCTCGAGCTTCAGAAAGCATCACGGACAATTTCTTCGAGCACCGAGAGTTAAAAGTCTTCCACATTTTTTCCGTATGCTCGGGCTCCCACCACACATCAGCCTGTAAGTGTTTAAAAATAATTAATGTATTACGAAGAAAAATTTTAATGATCATCTTGGCTTCTAATGATACCTGAAATTCATTAAATAACATCTGTCTCGTGGCATAAGGAACTTCCCTCCATGTAAGTCACATTTCAGTATACCTATGTCGCAACACTTTAGTAATTGCCGCAGTCACTGATTTCGACGGTACAAACCTAGAAGGACATAGAATTATAAAATGTCATGGTTGAATCAAAGCATGAATAAGGATTCGATATACATAAAATAACACTTACCCTAAATTCCCATCTGGCTGCACGTATGCTTTGTAAACACGATTTGACGAAGCCTGGTCTGAGCCTTCCACGGAACAACGAGCTCTGACAGGTTGTGGCAATTGTGTATCCAAGTCCGCAATATCAGCGTGAGAGGAAGGACGGCGGAGGAGAAAAACGTTCTATTATGCGAATGCTCGTGGCTGATCTAGGAGCCGACGGAGGAGAAGAACGCTCTGTTATGCGAATGCCCATTACTGATATAGGAGCAGACGGAGTACTGAGAGCTCTAGGGACGACCGACTCCTTTCCTTTGTTTTTACTTTTAACAAATCGATACATCTGCATAGTACAAAATTTATTCCAAGTCAAATTCACAATTGATAAAAAATTCAAATGTCACAACGTCTCAACCTGACTATGTTCGGCTACGTCTTGTGTTGCATCTTGAGGAACGAAATTGTACGTATAACTCGAGAACCAATTCTAATATCCGAAGGCGCAAAAAATAAACAAATTAATTCGAATAAGCTTTTGCGAAAAATTCTTCTGATCATTATTTGAAACACTCACGAGATGGTAGCGAATATAAGAATGCATCGTCCGCGTCAGGCATCCGTCGATCCGATTGTTTGTCCACATGCATCGCTAACGCCTCAAACAAACTATTGCCTCAAACAAAATGAATATGAGTCATAAATGAACAATCCATAAGATGACAATAGTCGTAATAAAATATCCTAGTCGTAAGGTAAAAAAATTGATAATTCGTGACGACAAGTAAAGACACAATTACTCATCATCTGAATTTCCACATGACTGGTACTCGTTATCATCATCATCATCAGAAGTCATCGTAGTTTCAAATTCATCTTCGTCCGAGCCATTTTCATCATTTTATATGTCGACGTTATCGAAGTCTTCAAATACGTGTTCCGAATCCTGTAGATCGTCGACTAATTTAGTGTCAACAATAGGGGCCACAGAAGTCTGCGAGTCATCTTGAAAGGCACATTACAATGCACCATCAACTTCTATCCTGCTTCTTGCCTTCGTCTTTATTACAACCCACCATTGTACTTTATCCCTGGTCTTCTCCGGATATGGCACATAATATACTTGTCTTGTAGAAGACGGAATAATGAAAGGATCAAAACGATCATAACACCTATTGTGACGTATTTCAACTATTTTGAAATCTTTGTGAACTCGCATCCATCTCCTTTCCTTTGGATCAAACCAATTACACTCAAATAATGTGACTTTATTACCTCCAGTATATTGTAGCTGAATAATATCTTTGAGAACACCGTAGTAGTCACACTCATTTTCTCCGTCCGTGGATCCCACGACACATACTCCACTGTTCACGATTTTCTTCCCGATCGACCAAGTTTCAGTGTGAAACTTATAACCATTCACAAAATACACCGGCCAACTTTTCACCTCTCGAGTCGGTCCCCATGCCAAATTATGGAGACCAGACGTCGTGCCGGTATTGAGAACCTAATATGAAAATAAATGAGTATAGTAGACGCTAAAGACATCAAATTATTTAGAATATTTTGAGAATTACATGTTCCTTAAACCACGGTGCGAAGTCATTCTCGATTCTATCTTGTACATGTTCTTCAGGGACATTGTAGTATTGTAAGAAAGCACTACATACGAAGTGATGGCTAAATCAAAATGTTGTTTGGGAAGACGTTAAAGAAAAGAACGCATGGATATTAAACTTACTTAATGTAGCATTGCACCTCCGGCGTGTTTAGAAGGACATGATTCGTGGCAGACTTGAATTCTACATCACTGAGCCATCTACTCCTTGGCTTCCCAAAATGTCATCCTAACTGATTGAAGAGCGACAAAGATGCCACATCAGACTATTCTTCTGAAACTTCATCATTTCGATGGACTCTGGTCTTCGCACACTTAACATGGGACTCGAAGTAGTAAGAACAGAAGTATGAAATCTCCTGAATCATATACGCTTCACATATGGATCCTTCGACACGTGCTTTGTTCTTATTCGTCCTTTTTATTCGATTGAGATATATTTCAAAAGGATACATCCACCTATATTGTACTGGTCCACCTACCCTTGCCTCATATGGCAGATGAATAGGTAAGTGCTCCATGGAATCAAAGAATTCCGATGGAAATATTCGTTCCAACTTACATAGTATTATCAGAATATTACGTTCCAATTGAATCATATTTTTCACCGTTAATGTTGTAGAATACAATTCTTTGAAGAATTGACTCAACTCCGTTATCGGCTTCCAAATCTTATCCGGGAGTGAAGAAAAAGCAGTAGGAAGTAAAGTTTCCATGAATATGTGGCAGTCGTGACTTTTCATGCCAAACAAACGCAAGTTATTCATGTCCACACATTGGGCCAGATTTGATGCATAATCATCCGGCATTCTCGGCTCTTGGATCCAGCGACACACTTGGGTCTTCTGCTCCTTAGTGAGAACATAACTTACTTTTGGTTTTGATAAACTTCCTTGGGTAAAGTCACTAAGTGCAACTCTGGCCTTCGACAGTACTCTTCAAATCTAGTCTCGCCTTTAGGTTGTCCGTTGTTTTACCCTTAATGTCCATTATGGTGTTGAATACATTTTCAAACACATTTATCTCAATGTGCATGACGTCCAAGTTATGACGTATCAAACAATTAGACCATTAAGGTAAATCCCAGAATATACTTCGTTTGGTCCAGTTATGACAAACACCATACTCATTGTATGTGACATTTGGGTCGTCGACAATTCTGCATAAAGCATTGACAATGCGACGTAATTGAGCTCCTGAGCGTCTGACCGGAGGCATGTCTTCTACAATCCTATTCCGTCGAAATGCATTTTGGTTATTTCTATACGGATGATCAGCTATAAGAAATCGTCTATGGCAATCAAACCAACTATTTTTACTCCCATTTCTCAAAGTGAACGCATCTGAGTGTTCCATACAAGATGGACAAGCTAATTTTCCTGCGGTCATCCAACCAGACAACATCCCGTAGGCTGGAAAGTCATTAACAGATCACAATAAGGCAGCTCTCAATGTGAAATTTTGTTTGGTCGACACATCATAAGCGACGACATCATCCCACAGTTCTTTTAGCTCGTCTATTAGAGACTGTAAATACACATCTATCCTCTGTTTAGGACTCCGAGGACCAAGAATAATGCATGTAAAAAACATATAAGGTGCGAACATACAAATCCATGATGGCAAATTATAAGGTGTTATTGAGACCGGCCAACATGAATAAGGAACTGAAGTCTTACCATATGGTGTAAAACCATCTGCGCATAATCCGATCTTATGTTCCTTTCGTCCCTAGCAAAATCAGGATGCTTACGATCAAAATGTTTCCACGCTTCACCATCCGATGAGTGAAGCATGACACCTTCAGAAGTATTATGTTGTGCATGCCACTTCATTTGCGACGCTGACCCTATAGACGAGTATAGTCTTTTAAGCCTTGGAATAAGAGGCAAATAATGCATTCTTTTCACAGCGACTTGAGACTTGTTAGTCACTCTATATCGTTCGGCCTCACAAAATTTGCATTCATTTAGATTGATGTCCTCGCCGTAATATAACATACAACCATCACGACAACAATCTATTTTAGTTGAGCCAAGACCAAGTTTACTGACCAATCTTTTTGTCCTATAAAAATTTTCAGGAATACGAGCCCCAGTTTGGTGTGACCTCTTTTAAAATATCTAGAAATGTATCAAAATATGCTTGTGAAATATTGTGGTCGGCTTTCAGATTCAACAATCTAACAGCAAGTGATAGTTTCGAATGACTTTCACACTCATGACATAAGGGTTGGCTCGATGCGTTTAGTAAGTCATAAAAATCTCTTGCTTCTGGATTTGGTGCCTCTTCATTCTGCTCAAATCTAATATTGTCATACTCAGTTGCAGCTGCGTCATAAATTAACTGTTCATATTGCGAAGCAAATGTTGGTTCAGGATCCACAAAATGAAGACCTAGATTTGGGACGCTTGTCGAAGGCGCTCCTTCGCCTAAATCATCTCATTGCCAATAATTGGGTTTGAAACCCTTTCTATGTAAGTGAACTTTGACAGTCTCTATCGTCTGTAACTTTGTGCTAGCACATTTCAAACAAGGACACATAATTGTTTCCTCCCGCTGATATTGTAAAGATTGACAAGCCACAGTAACATAATAGTCAACGATATCTATAAATTCTTGTGTCAAGCCTCTACGACCAGGATTATTTCTTTTGTACATCCATCGACGATCGTTCAAGTATGACATAATGACTGCATTATTTGCAAATCATCAAAAATTTCAGTGATACAAAATTGTATAAGGAAAGAAAAAAAGATTATGAAACAATTGAGGAAGAACAGATTATTTACTAATGTTTACTAATCATACTGCCAGGTATAGAGATAGCATACACATATACACATGTACATTTACTCTATGTAATCAATGGACTTATTGTTGTTTCGGTTGTCATCTCAATTTAAGGTAGAGATTGCACGTATTTTGTGGTCATCCTTCTAAATTTTATCTTTTTGTTTTCTTATGTCCACTATACTAAAATAAGGTGTTACTGAAGGGCACTTTTACTGTGAATATTACTAATGAAACTATAGTTGCACTTGTTTCAATGGCGTTGAGCTTGGTTGGCTGCATTAGTCCTGGCTGCACTCAGATGTCAATTAGTATTTTAACAATGATGGCTAAACCATGGTTGGTTCAGTCAAATGGAAATAAAAAGAGTAATTTATTAGCATTAGTCCGCGGCCGGATCTGGCCGCCGCCGCGCGGAGGGCAGCCGGATCTGGCCGCCACGCGAAGGGCGGCCGGATGTGGCCTCCGCCGCGCAAGGGCGGCCAGATATGGCCGCCGCGCGCGGAGGGCAGCCGGATCTGGCCGCCTCGCGCGGAGGGCGGCCGGATCTGGCCGCCGGAGAGAGCAATATATATGCAAGGAGGGCGGGGATCGGATGTACCTGCGCCGGAGATTCCAGTCGGCGGCGGAAGCTTCGGGCGGCAGCGAACGCAGGAGGTGGTCGACGGCCGAACGAATTGCGGACGAAACGGCAGCCGAACGTATCGTCGGACGAACGTTCAAAATGATCAAAGTAAGAGTGGGGTCGGATATTTATATAACCACTTTTCGACGGTCAAAACCGCCGCAACATAGGTAAATATAATATTATATTAATTCGCGATTCGACGGCTCAAATCCGCTGGAAAAACCGTCGAGAGTTTCAACAGTTCTTCAAACCGTCAAAATATCGACGGTTTTAGCCGTCGAAATATCGACGGTTTTAGTCGTCGATTCCCATAATAATAAAATTTTCAAGAGATCAACAGATCTATAGTTTGTGTAAATTATAAATTTCCATTTTCGACGATTGAGACCGTCGAAAATAATTAAGCTAGAATATTTTATTTAATAACGTTTCGACGGGTATGACCGCCGAAATATCGACGGTTGCTTCGAACGTCACAAATTTCGACGGTCAAAACCGTCGATAAGTTCAATAATTGTACGGAACCAATGTTGAAATATTGCGACGGTTCAGACCACTAGAAGTTTCGACGGTTAGGTAAACCGTCAAAATTTTCGACGGTCAGAACCGTCGAAGTGTCAATATTTTCGACGGGACCTTTCGACGAATTAGGAACCGTCGAAAGTTTAGACAGCTAAAATCGTCGAAAATTATCCGACAAAAATTTCGACGGTTTGGAAGATCCGTCGAAAAAATCATCGGTATTTTAGACGGATGTCGGACCGTCGAAAATGAACCGTCGAAAATACGACTTTTTCTTGTAGTGAATAACAAGTTCAGCAACAACATGAATAGATGTTAAAATCTCAACAAAAATAAATGAGAGTGATGATGAGATAAATGATATGTGGCCAAAAAGCCGATGAGAGGGAGGACAATGAGATTTTATATAATATATAAATATTCTATTTTTTAAAATAAACTTTTTAAATTTTGTAGAATTATTTAAATATAATAATAAATTTTGTTGAATTTTCTAAATTTATTAAAAATATAAAATTTCACAAATGATTTATTTAAAATATACCATTCAAATTTTAATATAATAATTAATTTATTAAATTTATGATTACTTTAAATATTTAAAATAATTTTAATTTCTCATGAATAAAATTTATTTATGTCAGAAATTTTGAAGGTGGCAGTATCTTTCGACATTTTCGATGAACATACTATTGAAAATTCTAAAGGCTTCCGCGGCCTTCAGAACTTTCGATGAATATTGTTCTTCAAAACTCATGAAGGATGTTTTTTTTATGGTTATATTTGTCGGAATTTGCGACAAAGTTCAGAGAACATCGTAAAATACTTTGCGAAGAGCGCTCTTAAAATGGTGCCTATTCGTCTAAAAATTCGATGGAAAAGGAAAATGTTTGATAAATCTAGTGTGATTTGCAATGAAAAATCCCTTTATAAAATGGAAACTTTTTTGTAGTGCATATTGAGTGAGCAGTAGAACTATGGATCGATCTGCTGTAATAAATAAAAAGAACTACTTTGTAATAGATCGATTGGCATAGTGTTTGCGCTATAATTACCTACTATACTTGAGTTTTTATAATTTACTCTAATTTTATAATTCTAGTTTTACCACTGATCCGACTTACTATTCTATTTCTACCGATGTGCAAACAATGAACAAAGTGATATCTCTCATCATCATTATAAACAGTGCAGACCCAGAAGCAAAAATAAGTGTGGGGGAAGCATGTTTTTGAACCCGTGACCACACAACCAAGTTAAAAATTTAGAGGGGCAGGAGTCTTTCATGGGGTGGTGGGGTGAGATTGATTTTTAACTCTAAAATTTATATATAAGTATATATATATATATATTATAACTAATAAAATTTTAAAAAGTTAGAGGGGGCGGGGCTGCCCCCCTAATTATACGTGGGTCAGCGCATGATTATAAAGTGACTATACATATATATTGTCCTCATTCATGTATTGAGAACATCATATGGTGAATGGATTCAGTGAATAATTGATGAATCCTGTGTCCTGAGACTTTTCTTAGTGAAGTTATAGTGGGGATTTATCTGATGTCTTTTTTCTTTTAGCGTAAAATAGTAATAACAATAATGTCATGAAATTTATTGTATTTCTTGATAATATCAATAGAATCCTTTATCAAAATATATTTTAAAAAGTAGCCACTAACAGTAAGACTGGTTTTTAGTACCACTAAACATACTTAGGTAAGGAAACAAATGGACACAAGTGAGCTTCTTCACGTCCCATCCATGGTAGTAAACTGATCGGCAATTTAAAATATGCCATAAATAGAATGTCAAATAATGAGAAGAAAATGAACTCTTTGGCCGCGTTTGGTACGGGAATATTGAGAAAATTTTTGTTCTCGAGAACTAATTAATGTAATAGAAAAAATTGAGTTGGTGTTTGAATGAAAAAGTGTAATGATGTGAATTTAAAAAATTGATTTGATAGATAAATTTTAGTAGGTGTTTGGATAAAAAGTAAGAACTAAAAATATAATTTATTATTTTATTATTATTATATTGTTATTTATTTAGATAAGTTTTAGTAGATGTTTGGATAATTATTATATTATTATTTATTTGATTAAATATTTTAATATTATTAATATTATAATTTTAAATATTATAGTAAATCTAAATATCCAAATATAATATAATCTTTTAATTAAAATAATTGAACATTTTTATTATAAAATATTTTAGAATTATTATAACGTAATTTTTTAATTAATTACATTTAAGCATTTATTTAATAAGATGACTAATTGTATTAATAAATAACTAAATTATATATATTTATATTACATAATAATTAAAAAATAGATGAAAGAAAAAAAATCAAAAGTCAAAAGTTGTGACTGCCTCGACGTGAAGAAAAAAAATGAAAAAAAGTTCGGCAAGAATATTTGATCAGAATATTTCGTAAAATGTTATGGTCAAAGTCACGTGACGGGAACACTCCGTCACGTAAGACGTTTGAGAACATTTCGCGATGTTCTCGTAAAATATTCCCAACCAAATGCGGCCTTTAGAAAGGCACAAGGCCGTTAGCTGTGTAAAGATCGAATATACACGAAGAATAAATAAGTACTTAATAGTGACTGAGAGGATGCAAGAAGATCAACATATAACATTACAATAATTCATGTTCCTGAGCTCATGTCATATCCAGAGACGACAATAACTACTTAACAGTGACCGAGAACATGCAAGGAGATCGACATATAACATTATAATAATGCATGTTCCTGAGCTCATATCATATCCAGATCATGGCAATGGGCAAATCTGATTTTGTCGTTAGACCAACCGCCGGCAGTTTCCAGGAAGCAGCGCCACTTTTGTCCATCACTGCACGAACACTTTGTGATTACAAGAGTCCACATATTGTTACCACTTACCAGTATCAGATGGCACGAACGCACGCACGCACTTCCTTCGCATTCATGCGTGTCCATGACCCAATCAGTTCATCAGTGGCCAGCCGTGCGTGCATGCATGCATAACTCACAGATTTATCCATCGCGCTAGAACGCAAAATTCGCACCTGTGGTAATAATTACTTCTTTTGGGTCAACCTTTGGTTTCATCGGATGTGCGCCAAGGTGTCAATGAGAAAGCTGACGAAGTCCATTACTAGTTTGTTGAACTAATTAAGTTAATTCGACTTATTTGCATTACGTGTCTTAAAAGGAAGGCATGTTTGTGGCTTTTGATCATTAGCTGCTCAAAGAGTTGACACTTGACACTCGCTATTCAACGTTTAGTAATTGCGGTGGAACACAAAAAGACTGAGACTTTGTCCTAGTAATTGTCCAGGGGTGGAGGCAAATTAGGGCGCTCCTGCGGCAAGCTTCCAATTCAATCCCCAACGTATCTACCAATACATTTATGCCTGTAAGAATCCCAAGCTACGCATCACATGCGTATGTCAGTAATTAATAAGTTTCTCCCGAGGAAAAAGTAATTAATACTTTTTACTGTGCGTGAAAAATAAATTAAGCTACATTTACTTTCCTAATACAAAATATATTTTATCATGTATGTCCGTCCCCCTTTCGCACTGCCTATGGCCATAATAATGTAGTCCATGGGGAGAAGCCGAATCTTTTCTCCATTAGATCCCTGGAGAGTTGTGATGAAAAAATTAGAAAATAAGAGTAGAAGATCTCAAAGAGATTACATAAAAATAGAGAAGATATACGAATTTACTTAAGTTTACCTTTGAGATTAGGGTTATAGTCGTCACACATATTACATCTAAAAATAAGTTATAAATAAGTCGTCAGGGGACGGTACCCTCCGGATCCCCCTTTTATTAATACGTCAGTAGCACAGATAATTAAATAATACTCAGATTTCCTTAAACTCACGTAGTCAAATCCGATGTGAGAAATAAGAGGCCCAAAGTATTCAACTCGAACAAATTGTCCCCCTACTCCCCCATAATATATATAGCAAATCAATAATCCTTCCTGTCTTCGAATCCACGAACAAAATTTTTTCCTTGAGTTAGATAGAGCTGTGTGTCTAAATTTAGTTGGTGCAACTGCGATACGTGTATATCCATGGCTGCTCCCGTTCAGCTCTCTCAAAAGCTCATGGCCTTCATCAACACGTCCTTCCTCCTGCTCCTGTGCTTCTTCGTCACATCGCACGTCCGCTCCCCCGCCAGCGCCACCTTCCACCACCTCGCGAGCCCCCAGCTGCCGCTCGCGGGGCCTCGCTGCAGCGGCCTGCACGAGCTCGATGGGCACCATGCTAAATGCGCCTACGTCAAGAGTCATGGCCCGTGCTTCGCGCAAGGCTTCGTCAACTATCTCCACTTCCACTACTGCCTCTGCGGAGGGATCCCTTTGTTAGGGCTCTCCTTCCTGGCCCTGTGGCTCATCGTACTCTTCTACCTGCTGGCCAACACCGCCTCCCGGTATTTTTGCTCGTCGGTGGAGAAGCTGTCCAAAGTCCTCAACCTGCCGCCCGCCTTCGCCGGCGTGACTCTCTTGTCGCTTGGGAACGGGTCCCCGGACGTGCTCGCCAGCGTCGTGTCGTTCCGCTCCGGCGCGGGAGAGGTGGGGCTCAGCAGCGTTCTAGGCGGCGCGTTCTTCGTGTCCTGCGTCGTGGTCGGCATCATCAACCTTTGGGGGAGTTCCCAGCCGCCCTCGTCGACGGGGACTCAAGCCGCAAAGCGCATCGACATGTCGAGCTTCGTCCGCGATGTCTGCTTCCTGATCGTCGCGCTGGCCTCGCTCCTGGCAATCCTAATCGTTGGGAGAATAAACGTCTGGGGCGCCGCCGCCTTCACATCTCTATATATCGTGTACGTCTCGATCGTGTCCGCGACGCACTTGTGGGGCGACAAGAGCGATGAACTGATCGAGCCCATGCTCGAGGTCGAGGGATGCGGCCTCGTTGGCTCCGCGCCATTAGAGACCGAGGAACACTTTGTAACCAAGAAATTATCGCTCCAAGAGAACGCATCGTCTTGCTTCATGGCTAAGGTTAAGACGATCTCCTCGAGCTATCTGCACTGGTTCCTCTATCTCATAGGCATGCCTCTCTATCTGCCGAGGCGGCTAACTATTCCGGACATCTCGGAGGAGAGGTTCTCGAGGTTCTACGCGGTGGCATCAGCCACCTTGGCGCCGATCCTCGTGACAATCTTGTGGAGCGCCAAGAGAGGGGACCAGGGCATCTCCAATAGGAACTCGATTGCCTTCATGTACGGCGGTGCAATCGGATTGGTCTCAGGCATAGCTGCTCTGTTCTCCACAGTGAAAGGCCGCCCACCAACGAAATGTCTATTCCCATGGTTGGCCGGCGGGTTCCTGATGAGCATGCTGTGGACGTACGTGATAGCAGAGGAGCTGGTGGGACTGTTGGTGTCCCTGGGTTACATATTTGCGGTAAGTCCTGCCTTTCTGGGGCTCACCGTTCTGGCGTGGGGCAACTCCACTGGAGACCTGATAGCAAACGTGGCGATGGCCATCAATGGCGGGAGGGACGGGGCTCAGATTGCAATCTCCGGGTGCTACGCAGGGCCCCTTTTCAACACGCTGGCCGGGCTGGGGATGTCGCTGCTGGCGTCGGCTTGGGGTGTGCACCCGGCTCCATTTGTCATTCCGGCGTCGTCGTCGTCGTCGTCGTCGTCAGCTGTGTTCGAGATATTAGGTTTCATGATGGCGGGGTTGCTGTGGGCTCTGGTGATGCTGCCTAGGAAAGGCATGAAACTGGACAGGGCGATCGGCGCGGGACTGCTGCTCATATATTTGTGCTTCTTGTTTCTCAGATTATCCCGTGGTTTGGGCTTGCTGTACAAAGTGCTTTCTGTTGCTTTAAAATTGTTTAATTAATGCATGATGCTGCAACTCTCTCTCTCTCTCTCTCTCTCTCTCTCTGTTCCAGCAATCTGGGATTAATTAAGATATTGTGTGGATCATGCAACTGCCATACTCAACTGTGTAAGTTGCATAGTAGAGTACATACTATGGAATCAAATCTGTTTAGTTGACCCATTATTTCTTTCTCACTTGTAAGATATTATACGGTTTGAAATACGTCTTGAAGGAATAGCTGTTTATAAATTCATGATCATTTTTGTGATTTGCCCATATTAAATTATTAAATGAGATTATCTTGATCCTTAGACCACAAGTCATTACATTATTATTAATTAACTATTTACATGGAATTAACTGTTAATTAATAAATAAAAGAACAAAGAAGAGTCGGACGTGGTGTGGGCAAACAACGAAAAAACTAACTTAATTTTATCTTGATTAATTATAACTAGTTAGAAAGAAAATAATTTCATCTCCAATTTTCTAAAATTTGTTTTCCTTTATTACTGAAATGTTAGTGTATTATTAATCATATCCAACGTTTCTGTTGCCCTTCATAATTGATTTTTTTTATAGTTGGTACTATTGTATTTAAAGAGTTGTAATAATAATGATCTCCAATACATCAATCGATATATTAATTAAAGTGCCCAATTTAGTGATTCCAAATCTCTCAGCTGTTGCTGCTGCTGCTTCTTTTTCTTTTTCCTGAGGAGACGCACAAGCTCAAGTTTATCACAAGAAACATAAATCGAAAAGATAAGAATAAACATAAATTTTATTGGCGACTCATCTGTGTATATGTACAATAACATGCAGCATATCTCGACTACCCGCAGATTAATTAATTATTTCCACGCACCATATATATAGATCCATATATATATATATATATATATATATATAAAAGAAGAACAACAACGTTGAACCTTTACCAATTGTTTGGCTTCGAATTTGGTCCATTAAATTGTGTGCGTCTCTTGCTCCCACCCAAAATCTTCGCTCTGCGTGCTACGTTGTTTTTTAGCTTCGACGCGATGTGAGCTGTAGCCTCTCATTGGCCAAGTTCACTGTGCGATTGACGACTGCACGTACGTACTGATGCATGCACTGCATGCATGGGGCGAGAATCACGAATTTGATATCAATGGTTGTGTGTTTCAGTGCATTTAATTGCTAGGAGGTTGGCCAAATTTAACATTTTTTGTCCTGCACCGTGGATCTTGCGCTGACTCAACGCATAAACGTATTTTATCAGAAGTCAGTCCACCCTCATTTTTCTTCCCCTTTTGGGTCATGACCTTTTAATCAATATTTTTAGAATCGGACCGACGATCGGATCGAATTTCTTATCAGATCACAGTTCGACCGATCCGATCGGATTCGATTGAATCGAATTTAATTAAAATAATATTATTCATAATGATTATAAAGATATAATATAAATTACATGATATAGTATATGAATGTTGTGTTAATAACTTATTAATAATATTAAAAATTAATATAACATATTTTTTTATTTATTAAAAGTTTTGATAATGATTAACATATAAACATAAAATAGATTATTATTAATTTAATATGATGCTAGATGCTATATTAATAAATTTTATCTTAAATTATTTTTTTTTCTTTTTAATGTTATTCAATTTTAAATCCTTACCTTTTTTCTTTCAATTCCTAATTTATTTTTTATACATGTCATATTCCCTCCTTTTTTACCTTTCTTATTCCTTTCCTTTTTCCTTTTTTGACTTTCCTATTTTTACTATTTTTTTAATATTATTTTTCAAAATTCAACTTGAGCCGGGGCCGGTTCAATCAATTTTTTCCAGTTCAATGTAAAAAACGATTTTGATATCAAACCGAACCGAATTTCCGGCCGGTTCGCGATTGAACCGATCGGTCCGGTCCGATTTTGATAACATTGCTTTTAATATATAAAGACTGGTACAAATAATATATATATATATATATATATATATTCTTTGTACCAGTCTTATATGATTGCATCCTCGTTCCCCTTGAAGTAACCGACTGATTGAGTTTATTAACATCAACTACTTACTACTTCTTCTTTGTATGATGGGATGGAGATTATAAGATCGATTATGCATCAAATAAATGTAATATTGTAAGATATATATATTTTTAAAAAATAATAAACATGAAACTTCAATATTATTATTATGCTTAATATTGTTACTAATTAACTAGTTCACCATATTATATACCGAAATACTGAATAATATTGGATCTGATGTAAGCAAACAAATGACAAAAAATACCAGTAGGTAATAGTTCTAACTAAAAATTTTAAAAAATGAAATTAAAAAAAAATCGGTGGACTTACTTTTAAATTAACTTTTAATTTTTTTATTCTATGTCATATATCATGAGTTAATGGACTCTAAACATGACACTAGATATCTACAAAGATTCACTGCAAGATAAATATATTTATCCAATGGTCAAGTCCAACGCCTATATATGATAATGAGCAATGACACAATATAATAGTGTATTACTATCATAGAATCATAATTAAGAAATGCTTAGATCAATAATATAAATAAGAGATTGAGAATCTTCTTTTAAAGAGAATTATGAGATCTTATTAATTAGCCGTATAGAGATATTGACAATCTTGCTTACAATAATTTATAAATACATACAAAAACAAATATAGGGTCGTGAGACTTAATAAAATGGTCAGGATAAGTATTTGAAAAATTTATGACTTTGCACATCGGATTCATCTTTTACGTATTCGTAACAATCATGTTCTGCCTTGTGAGCATGACTCATATATAATCAATTCAATGTGACAGATGCATGACAAGGTCAAAACAAGACTTTGGCATCATCTAACCAGTCAGACTTAGCTGTCTTGTCATGTCCATTTTTTTCTGTGGCAAAAGGTTTTGATATGTTTATGATATGTCAATTTTTTTTCCGCAAAAGGATCGACATGCCATTAATGACGAGATGACAAGACTTCATTTTTGTCTTTCCTCATTTTGTTGTAAGAGAGACGGAAAAAAAGGCATGCTCGATGTGGTTGACATGATAAATATGTTTAGACTTTGCACTGTGTACCACGGGCTCAGGATTAAACTACGAGCGATCTTGAATAAAATTCGACCACTCGTATGAATGTACAGCATGATGCATGTATCATGCAAAGTATGCACATCATACATGAAGAAGTACATATTCACATTCTTATAGACCATTTGATCATGGAATAGTCATCATCTGGGATTATTATTCTCTAAAATTTGAGTTTTTTTTGCATTCTTTTGGAAAAAAAAGTTATTTACCATTTTCAAGAAATAAAATCGCACTGTGTCTGTGTGCATGTACAAACAAAAGAGTGAAGTACATGCATGCACTGAGGTATTTACCATATTCTACGAGGTACTGCTCATCATGAATCCAATTACTTGATATGATCGATTAGCAAAATGATATGTTTTAGCCAAATAGTTGCAAGGTTAAAAAAACTTGGAACCTTTTTTTCCCTTTCTTGTTGATTTTCACGGTGCTTTCAATAGGCCACACTTTTGATTATTTGGGAGATTATTTAATTTATGCATTCATAAGTGTGTTATGTTATTATATCCACACTTTTAAAGAAATCAAGCAAACTATATTAAAATGTGATTGTGATGAATTTTCAAATAATTTTGATCTTGAAAAAATAGGTCAATACGAATTTGACCGAATCGTGCAAAATTGGCGTGATGCTTACGGTTCGGAGAAAAAAGAATAATATAACTAATGTTGATAGAATAAAACAAAAGAAAAACTCAGTTTTGTGTAACTGAAAAAAAATCTCAATCTAAAATTACAAATTATGTTCTTTCTATTTCTATTTCTAATTTTGTTTTCATATGTTAGTAATTATTGGTGTTTATTGTTTCATGTCTTTTTACCTTTACACTAGATTTGCAATTTATCATTAAATGGAGAGATAATAATGCATATATAATCGTTATGTGTAGCTTAATTATATATTTGACCACTGTATTTGACATAGTACATGCATTATATTTGGCATTGTTTCATTATTAAAAGTTAAGAAATATGCAGGGCATTGTCTCAAAATTTCATTGTGACACGATATACTTGGGCAAGAGACAATATCTCACGATTTTTCGACGGATAATTTTCGACGGTTCTAAATCCGTCGCAATTTTTGACGGATTTTTCGACGGTTCCGTTTCCGACGGATTTTTCGACGGTTATGACCGTCGGAAATGATTTATATTATTATTTAATTTTTCGACGATTAGAAACGTCGATATTTTCGACGGATATCCATCCGTCGCAATTTCTGATGACTTTTCTGACGGTTACGACAGTCGAAAATGAAAAAATTAAATTATGTATTTTTTATATTATTATTAAATTTTTCCGACAAATTTTCTGACGGTCAAGACCGTCGGAAATAAAAAAATAAATAATGTAATTTATTATATTATTATTAAATTTTTTCGATGGATTTCTCAACGGTTATGACCGTCGGAAATGAAAAATTAAATTATGTATTTTTTATATTATTATTTAATTTTTTGACGATTAGGAACGTCGATATTTTCGACGGATATCCATCCGTCGCAAAATCCGTCGCAATTTTCGAAGGTCGTAACCGTCGGTAAATGTATAATAATATCATATAAAGAGTATTTTATTAATATAACTAGCGACGGCCCAAACCGTCGTAATTACCGACGGTTTTGACCGTCGATAAAATAAAAAATAAACATTATATATAACTAAATATATTTTCGACGATCACAACCGTCGGTAATTATATTCGACGGTCGAAACCGTCGGTAATTAAAATTTCGTTATCCCATTTTTTTTTCATTTTCCCGCTTTCTTTTCACTTTTCCCCTTTATATTCCTCCTCCTCCATCTTCTCTCTCTCCCTCCTCCCTCCACTCCTCTCTCTCTCCCTCCTCTCCTCTCTCTCTCTCCCGACCGCGAGCACCCTCTCCCGCGTCGGACGCCGGCGACCCTCTCCCGCACCGACGACCCTCTCCCGCGCCAGCGTCTCTCTCTCTTTATCTCTCGGACTCCGCGCCGACGTCTCTCTCCGGCCATAGGTCGCTGTCGGCCGGATCCGGCCGTGGCCGTTCGGATCCGGCCGCCAGGCTATCGGATCCGACCTCCAGGCAGCCGATTCGAGCCTCCAGCGGCCAGATCTGGCTGCATGGCGACGGATCTAGCCCCCAACGGCCGGATCGACCGGCTTGGGCCGGATTTGGCCGCGGCCAGAGCTGGCCACGGCCCGATCCGGCCGCTATTTTTTTTATATTTAAAAAATTATTTACGACGGTTGCGACCGTCGAAATATCGACGATTGCGACGACCGTCGACAGT
The DNA here is from genome assembly GCA_030549335.1 of Pontederia crassipes. Classification (NCBI taxonomy): domain Eukaryota; kingdom Viridiplantae; phylum Streptophyta; class Magnoliopsida; order Commelinales; family Pontederiaceae; genus Pontederia; species Pontederia crassipes. Next base: position 21,786,083 of record CM060189.1, on the reverse strand, counting down.
TGCGACGGTTCGAACTGCCGGCCTTTTCCGGCGATTGCAACCGTCGGAAATTTCGACGGTTCGGACCGCCAGCCTTTTTCCGGCGGTTGCAACCGTCGAAACTTTCGACGGTTCGAACCGCCGGGGACTATTCCGGCGGTTGCAACCGTCAGAAAATTTCGACGGTTCGAACCGTCGGGGACTGTTCTGACGGTCAGAACCGTCGATATTTTCGACGAATTTTTTTCAACCATCACAAATCGGTTTGCGACAAGTGTTTTTCCGACGGATCGATTTCGACTAAAAAACCGTCGATAATTGCATTACCGACAGTTTTCGGGCTGATTACCGACGGTCCGGACCATCGGTAATCAGCGTTTTTCTAGTAGTGTATGATCCCACTTGAACTGAGTTAATTGGGTATTAATAATTTTAATTTATTTTAAATGACCCGTTGAATGTAAAAATAATAGTAAGTTGCCTGCCGCACATAATGATACTTGAAAAAATAAAAATAATAATGAAAATACATGGAAAAAAGTTTTACGTGGTCGGCAGGATTCGAACCTGCGCGGGCAGAGCCCACATGATTTCTAGTCATGCCCGATAACCACTCCGGCACGACCACATTGCTTGTTCATTTGAATGAATTGAAATAACAATAGGTGTTTAGATTATATTGTCATTTTCATATGAATAATTTCTACTTCATTTAACAATATAATTTTTGTCAATATATAATAAATATTTATTTAATAATACTTATTCTTTAACATTATTAGTTCTTGATTTGATATTTTTAAAATTTTGTATTTACATAATAATATATTTTTCATGTAATCCATTAGTATGCGTTATTTCATTCATACTTTTTAAATTGTATATCAGACTTATATGTATTATTATATATTTCCCTATATAGTTTAATATGTTCAATAATTTCGATAATTAATCATAAAAGTTGTACTCACATATGATGGTGCTCTGTCCTCGGCTCCAAAATTTTTGGATGAGTTAGAGAGGCTACTTGGTATCGGAACTACAGAAATAAGGTGTTTGTTCTTGGGGTGTTTTATCCAAACAGCATAAAAGTTAAGAACAGTAGAAGAAACATGAAAAAACTTGTTGATCGTCTTGAAAAAATAAAAAAAAGAAATAAAATGTTCCTAATGGCAGAAAGAACAAAATGCACTGTTCAATAACTTCTTTGCTCCTACATATATTTGGAACATTTTAATTCTTTCGCCAAACAAACCCAGATGGTGTTAATGAAGTGATAGTGTTTTTGAACGTTTTTTCTACTTGGTAAGCAAATATTTAAAAACATAAGCTCATATTTTCAAACAGTTTCTAACTAAAAAATTATAAATTACATTATTATAACACAATAATTGATTTTTTTCAAAGTATTACACTTATAGTCCATTAATTCTTCTAAATAATTTTTTACTTGTTAAAAATATTTTCTCATTTTTTTTTACAAGAGCATGCTCTTGGGCTACTCCGCAAATATAATTTTTCTATAATTATGCTTCTAATTAGCATATTAAGTTAGTTCAGATGTTTATATAGTCATATTTGTATGTAGTAATTAATATTGGATTAAAATATAATAATAATTTATCGATAAGTGTTATAAATAAACTATATAAAATTATTAGGAATAAAATTTAATATTTGTAAATGTAATACATATGTTTAACTATGATTAACTAGGTCAATTAGAGGTTAAATACTAATTTTTAATAAAATAATATGATTAGACCTTCACTTCAACAAATGAGAACTTAAGTAGTTGAAGTAGGCAACTTGCTAGCTACTTATTAATATATTTTTTCTAAACCATCATATGATGCGTTAAAAATTTGAAACAAACACTACAAGAAAGTTGCTTTTTAACGAAGAGAGTTCTAGTCGCTAAAACTCACAACCTGGTTGTTAATTGATAATAGCGACCAGATAAATCTGATCATCGCTATAGGTCTCGTCGCTAAAGGTTATTAACGACCAGTTTGCTATTTAGGGCATGTTTGGCTGATATAAAATAGCTGATAAGTTAAAGTGCTGATAAGTATTTTATTGGCTGAAACTTATTTTTAAAAATAAGCAGTTACGCGTTTGGATAAAACTACTTATATTAACAATAACTAGTTAGTTACGATACAACTAATTGACTTATTTTTTAGAAAGAAAATAAGCACCCCTCCCCTTGCTTATTTTTTTTACTTATAAGTAGATTTGATATCTGCTTATTAGTCGTATTTTTAAGTTATCAAACGCTGAGATTTTTTCAAACTAACTTATAAGTGACTTATAAGCTTAGCCAAATAGCCCCTTATCCTTAATAATATTTAGGGATGAGCTCAATTCTTGTCCTTGAAAGTGTTTTTGCGACCATTCATCTGGTCGCTTATGGTATTTCCTAAGGACGACTTCTCAGTCTATATAAGTTCATTAGGGACCAGCTTTCTGGTCCTTAGAAGATGTGTATTAGTTTTCTGGACCAGAACTATTAGGGACCAGTTTTCTCGTCGCTAAGTTCAGGAATTAGAAACATATACATTTCATATTTCAAATTATAAATAGTTACAACAATAAGCAAGAGATAAGTGCTTATAAAATTGAACATAAATATCACTTATACTCATTAACTTTCATATTCAACAACCTTTGAAATCCAACATTTGCATCCATGTTCTACATATTAGTTCCAAAGTAATGCAAATATTATTCATACCGTAATAAATTAATATTGAAACCTTCCTTGTTTGTATAATTCCTTGAGTTTCTTGGTCTTGTATTTCTTCATTGGGTTGAGTAGGGCTAGCATCATCTTGAGAGGCATCCTCTTGAATATGTTCAGCATCAAAAAATGAGACCTCTAATTCACATGACAATTTGCTAGTACTTGTTTGTGGCATCTTTTTGCTAGCATTCATACAAGAATTTGTTCTTTTAATGATAGGTGAAGTGTTTTCACCCACTCCTAAAGAACATAAAGATCTTTTTCCTCGCCCCCTTCCAAGAGCACCTGGTGCAATGAAAGTTTGTTTGTTGGAATTTGAAGCTGATGGCATCCCTCTAGCAAACTTAGCCAAAGTCGTATTTATCTAGAAGAAGCATCAAGTAAACTACAAGTCAAAATATATACATCAACATATATATGACATAAAGTAAACAAAATAGATCTAAAAGATAGTGCACCTGCAATGTTCATTTACATCTCTATGTCACTAATTTGTTGTGCAATTTCAAAAGTATCACGTGGTTGAACTTTCCTCACAACATACAAACCTTTATTGGAAAGGTCTGTGGCATAAAATACTTGGGATGCTTGATTGGCTAATACAAATGGTTCATTACTTTTCAAAAGTTGTCTCGAATTAACACTTACAAAGTCATCTTCATCTCTTTTGATTCCCTTTTCTTCGTCATGTACATTAAACCAATTACAATGAAATAAAACCAATCTTTTGTTATTAAGAAATTACAACTCAATGATATCAGTTAGGATTCCGTAATAATCACTATTCTCAGCATCTTTATCATTCTCACCAATCACAACCATCCCGCAATTTTGAGTTCTCAAATCTATATCATAATTTTCAACGTGAAATCTAAAACACTTGATGATGTAGCCATTAAAACATGTCACATAATTTTTAGGACCACGTGACAATGAGAACAAATCCTCCATGATTTTTGTATTCTCTTTTTTATACAACCGTGCAACCTACAAAAAAAGTATATATATATATATTTAAATATGTGTGTGTGTCATTATTAGAATGTTCAAGAGATCTTTTCTTTCCAATCAATATTCAAGTTGAACTTACCCTAACTTTAAACCAATCAATAAAATGCTTGCTATATTCTGCATCAAAAGTACATTGAGAAGTATTATGTTGAATTTGTGTGAATTCTTTGCAAAAATAAATGAATATCTATTTATTTATTGAAAAAAAATGGAAATTAAGAACAAAATGTTTCATACTCTATAAATGGTTGGACTTCGTCATAATTTCTTAAAATGTATATATGTGCTTGCTCCATTTCATTTGCATCAAGAACACTTTGTTTTTCTGTTCCTAGAGCTCTTCCAGGTTGACAAAAAAGAGATAATCCATCAATTGATTTACTTATACCACCATCATAATTTCTTTCAAGTCAGTTAAACTTGGTGTCCATTTTATGCAAATACTTTGAACATAAGATCATACATTCATTTGCAATGTAACCCTCTGCAATAGACCCCTCTGGATGCGCTTTATTACGAAACAAAGATTTCAAAAAGTACAACCATCGTTCTACATATACATCCACCTATAATGAACAGGCCTACCATTTTTAACTTCATCGGCTAAATGAATTGGTAAATGCACCATGACATAAAAAAAAGATGGAGGGAATAATTTCTCCAACTTGCACAACGTCACAGAAATTTGAGAATCAAGTTGTTCCAACTCGTCCATCCTTAGCACCTTTCCTCCAAGAATATTGAAGAATAAAGATAGTTCAATAAGTGGTTCACACACAGATTTGAAAACAATACCACGAATTGCAAGCGGAAGCAAGTGTTGTAAAAGAACATGATGATCATGACTCTTTAAACCTGAAATTCTATGTTCCTTGAGATTGACACATTGAGAAATGTTAGATAAAAATCCATCTGGACCTTTAGGTTTTTCATAAAAAGACAAAAGTCATGCTTTTGTTTGGTAGATAGTGTGTAGCTTGAACTCGGCAATTCAAGTTTTTCCCCATTTTCTATTGGATGCAATAAATGTCTTATGTTCATTTCCTTCAAGTCCAATCTAGTTTTGATAGTGTCCTTTGTCTTCCCTTTTACATTCATGATTGTCCCTAAAATATTTTCGCACACATTTTTCTCAATATGCATCACATCTAAATTATGACGCAATAAAAGAGTTTTCCAATATGGAAGGCCAAAGAAAATACTTTTCTTATTCCAATTATCCTTCCTTGTATCATGTGATATTTTAATCCTCTTTTTGGGATCCTTTGTTAGTTGAAACCCATCAAGATGTTGTACTTGATTAAGTATGTCAACACCGGAAAGAACCTTTGGTGGCAACCTCCGTTCTTTAGTGCCATCAAATGAATCTTTGTCATTCCTCCCATCTATGATTGGGTGGAAGAAAGCGTCGATGACCCATATAACAATATTTTTTTTCCATATTTCAATCTAAGTGAGAATGTGTCTTTATTGCAACAAGGGCATGCCAACTTACCTTTTGTACTCCATCCAGACAAATTCCCGTATGCGGGAAAGTCATTGATCGTCCATAATAAAGTTGCTTTTAACATAAAATTTTGACGAGTTGATACATCAAAAGTCTCGATCGCAATTTCCCATAACTCTTTGAGCTCCTCTATTAAAGGTTGAAGATATACATCAATTGCATCTCCAAGGTTGAAGAAAAATCAAAATACTTAGTTTTATATCAAAGAGTTCTTAATTTTCCACATAAGTATTAGAATTCTCCACAAAATTCCATTCTTTATAATTTTCAGAATTCTCTCCACATAAATTTGCACATTTCTTCATAAGGAATCAGACTTTTGCACAATACAGAATTCTAAGCTATCAATAAGAAATCAAATTTTTGCACAACATAAAATTCTAATTAATTTCTGCACAATTTAGAAACAATTTTCTGAACATAATTATGAATTCATAGTAGAACATCATAATCATTGAAGAATTTACTGTGCAAAAATCTGAACAAAATTTTTAAATATGAACATAATTTCTGAATTATTTCTAAGAATTCCAAAACATGCCATGTTCTGTCTAAAATTATGAACTTTTGGACAGAATTCTAAATTATGTCGATGACCTTGAATTTTGGACAAAATTTCTAGATTTATGAATTCTGTTGAGAATCAATTCAAAATATAGAGATTTATGAAAGACAAAGTAGTAGGTAAATCCAAGTACAATGGCCAAGCATCTTTAGTGAAGACACAAGTTGTCTTGGAAACATTAGATTTTGGATTCAAGTTGCAGCAGAAGCCTTGAGAGATTCCAATAGCCCATTGGTCACATGTTGTAGTCTTCATCTAAATCTTAATCACTATGAGATTGCCCAAGTTTTACTTAATTTTTTTCCCTTGTATGCCAAAATGCATAAGTTTGTACAGAAACTATGAAATATATCTCAGTTAGTGGTACCTTCAATTGATCATAAAAAACTATGGATAAATCATATAGAGAGGTTGATAAAGTTTTGTCATACAAGAATAATCTGAATAGAGAAAAATTTGGCAGCACTGATGTAGACTATAAAAAACATTGGAAATAGTCAAATAAAGCAACTGAATAAAAGTCCGGTTGCTACATAGTTGTGCATTTTAACAATAATAGTTGCTTTTCTATGACAAAAGCACATTGTATGTTTTTTTTTAAAAGCTTATAACTCAACTCTGCTACAAAAAGAATAGGTATACAAACTCATAAATTTGACTTTCACCAACAAATAGTAAGAACCATGAGGTAAGATATGTTTGTATAGATATAACCAATCTGGATAACTAGTAACTGGCATGTGGGGTGGTGGTGGAAAGGTTCTCATGATGACCCCGTAGTTAATAAATTAATCAATGACACATTTATTTCTGTTAGTAGCCTTCACTGGTCATCAGGTGATTTAGTAGTTAAGGTAGGATAAAATCTTTAGCTTTATCGCCCAGTCTTCGCACGTTTCATGCCTGCAGAATTAAATGGTGATGCACTTGGACTCATATGTGGGCTCTCCTCTCTTAATGTTCCATTTAATATGTAACTATCTTCTAAAATGGAATCATAACATAATGAATACATTAGCATTGTCAAAGAAATGTGAATTTCAGAATTGTTTATATTCAGATTTATTTACAAATTCCTAATTTTCTTTTTGCACAATCACAACTTTCTGCATAACTTTTAGAATTCTGCACAAAATCCTAATTCCTGCACAAGATGCTGAATTTTGTGAGTTCAGAGTTATTTTTCTGAACAGAATTATTAATACGAAACAAAATTCAAACTTTTGCATAAAAATCCTAATATTCTCTCCACATAAATTCTTATTTTCCACAAAAGAATTCAGTAATGAGGAATTCTATGCCCATAATCCTAATTCCTTGCCAAAAAAGAACGTTGTGCAGAATTATGAGTTTAGTCATTTTGGGAGGAAGGCATCTTATATAGCAAGATTAGAAAAAAGGTAAAACAATGTTACAAGAGATGTGGACATGATCTAATTTTTTTCATCTATCTTTCGAAGTTCAAAGCCTTCCTAAAATTGGTGGGGTTAAAAGGGATAAAACGTAAATTACCTGAACAAATAAAAAACCCTTATGTAGCGGCAATTCCTTTTGCAAAAGCAGTAATCCCTTTTGCACCCATAGAAATCACAACAAGACAAAAGGATAAGTATGCAGCAGTCATAGGAAGATCACGTTGGAGGAGAATATGTGGATGAGCAACAGATTTCTTGTAGCAATCTGCAAGAAAAAAACAATCGGGACGAGCGGCTTCTAGTTTTTTTTTTTTGTAGAAAGGAAAAAGATTGGCTTATCTAGCATAGGGTTTTGTTTTGTTTCTTTCTTCTTATCAGATGGCTGAGATTTTTTATTTGAAGATAACAAAAAGTAGTGAAAAGCGTTTGGAGGGAATGCTTTTTCATTTGGCCCGCCAATGATATTAGTAACCAGAAGCTGCCCGTTAGTTGTCGTCGCTAAAAAGTATATTTCTTGTAGTGAAATATATAACTTACCTATTCTTATCCACTAGTAGTAAAAAAATCTCCAAGACGAAGGCAAGATCACTTGTGTAATGTGAATTTTCTGATCCAAAACTGACCTTTAATTTCATATGATCATATCTTCCCGATTATTTATCCATATTTTATGTAATTCCTACTTTCGAAGTTATTTTTTCATGACTTCTAGAATCACCTCAAAAGGACGAACCTAATTTCATAGGTCGCTCATTCTATCTTGAGTCAAGGAGAGATCCATCTTGTAAGTTAAAGCATTATTAGGGTAAACTTAATTAGAGTTTGAAATTTGGATATATTCAATTAATTACAAGGGTTCAGTGAGAAGTGTAATTATTCAATGTGAACTTTTATATATTGAGAAATGAATTTTTCATCCTGCATAGGTTCTTCTGTCTGATTTTATAACATAGACATAACCCAAGTCGAATTGACTATTTTTGTTACAATAGTATACAAAGAATTAAATTCTATAATTTTTATGCTAAATGATACCGAAGTACAGTTTCTAGAAAAAATGGGATCTATTCAAATGGACAAGTATTGTTAAAAAATAAATTATTCTTTTAGTATCATAGAGTTTGCCAAAACACAAGTCCTGAGTCAAATTGCCTAAACTTTTATGAATTACCCATTGGGAATTAGATGATGATATTTATAGGTTGAACACTTTAATAAGTCTAGTTTATAATTCATCTAGAATCATAAGATTTGAGTTTGTGACTAAGAAGTTATGAATTATTTATTGACAAACGCTCATTCTGAAATATTGAGATAACACATAGTCAAGCTTTGAAAGATTGAATAGTTTCAAGTGTTAAATAACATATGAACATAAATACCTGAAATTATACATTAGTATTAGAAGGGATTATATGCATTTTAAGGTGAATAAGTGTTCATGCATCATGAGCATGCATTGCATATTATTATTATTATTATTATTATTATTATTATTATTATTATTATTATTATTATTATTATTATTATTATTGAAAATATATCTTGAGCTATGAAATATAAATATATTTATGATATATTTTAAGAACTTCCTATGAGATGAAGTAAATTGTTATATGAAAATATTTTCATGGAACAATGCTTATGAAATTAAAATAAAGTTTACTTTATATTAATATATGATTATGACATGTTACTTTGATATTACGAAATCATGTGTTCATTGGCTATGCTGGTTGCAAGGAAAATGTCTTTGACACTGAATTCGATATGATTGATGTCTTTGGAGCGTATATCAGGTGTCTTTGGCCTTTGGGAATTTGGCTTGTGTTATGGATTGCGCATTTGACACTGATGATTGTGAAGCTCTACTTAACTGCATTATACATGACCATGGAGGGATACATATTAATTCATGACATGATCTGTTTTATTCGAAATTTATGATTGTGAAGCTCTTCTTAATTGTATTACACATGATCATGGAAGGATGTGTACTAACTTATGACACACTCTACGTATTCGAGATTCATAATTATGAAGCTTTACTTAACTGTATAACAGATGATTATGGAGGGATACTTATTAATTACGTTTAGTATGTGCAATGACACATGTGTAGATTTTAATTATGAATATGATGAAATCTTGAGTTATTTTTATTTATGTGAAAGTTCATATGATTTGATAACTTATTATATATGTGTTATGCTTTAAATTCTTTCCCTTATGAAATAATAATTATTCAAATTTTATATGCACTAATTTGTTCTCCTATATTGTACTGTATTTCACTCATTTAGCAAGCGATTATTGCTCATATTATCCTTATTGAAATTTTCAAATAATCCTAAGTTCTCGAGTTTAACTCGACTTGAAATTTGATTTTGATGCATATAGAAGAGGTTGAGCTGATGGAGCAATTTATTTTTCTTTCACTTTTATTTTTGACATGCATGTATGTATTATATAACCATGGAGGGATACTTATTAACTATGTTTAGTATGTGCAATGACACATGCATAGACTTTAATTATGAACATGATGAAATCTTGAGTTATTTTTATTTATGTGAAAGTTCATATAATTTGATAGCTTATGATATATATGTTATGCTTTTAAATGCTTTCCCATGTGAAATAATAATTATTCAAATTTTATATGCACTAATTTGTTCTCCTATATTGTACTATATTTCACTGATTGAGCAAGCGATTATTGTTTATATTGATCCTTATTGAATTTTTCAAATAATCCTAAGTTCTTGAGTTTAACTCGACTCGGAACTTGATTTTGATGCATATAAAAGAGGTTGAGCCGTTGAAGCAATTTTATTTTTTCTTCACTTTTATTTTTGACATGTGTGCATGTATTATATAACCATAGGTGTTGAAATACATAGCAAGAATATTCGACAAGGTGTGTGATATGTTAGATAGTGTGTAAAAAAAAGATGACACCATATGAATAATATGTCTTATGTTCTTTTGATTAAATGTTGATAAATCTATTTGTATTTGTTATATGTATAAGTAAATAATACCAAGGGAGGAGGTTTTTCTGAATTTATTTTAAAATGGTTTAATAAAATTAAGAGTTATAAGAATTTGGTTTATGACTTAGTCATAGGCTTGGGTGTGATAGCTCTTGTCTTCCTTTTATTTTTTTATTTAAATAAGATATTTTATTTAATACATATATATATATATATTGCAAAACATATTGTCAAATTTTAATTTACATTTGATTATATTGAAATATTTTTTATTTATATATTTAAAATATATTTAAGTTTTCTAAAATATATTTACTAGTGATTTTATTACTGAAATTACATAATTACATTTATCCAAACATGTAATGACTTATTTTTAAAAATCTAAATAGTTTAGTGTGTTTAGTTCAATAATTACGCGTAAAACTTATACTCATGCTTCGACCCGAATTTTTGGATAAGCTAGAAGGTGCTAATGAGGCCATAGTGTTTTAGAACATTTTATCTGCTTTGTAAGAAAATATTTTAAATACAAGTTCTTATTTCAACAATTTTTAATAAGAAAATTATAATTGATATTATTACGACTAATAAATACTTTTTATCAATGTATTAATCTTATAATCATTCTCTGAATATATTCTGCTGTATAAAATATTTTCTCAATTTGTCTTCTTTCTCTTTTTTTATTTAATTATCAAAATATATAGATTACAAAACATGTTATTAAAATAAATAATTTTAGTTACATTTGATTGGATTAAAATATTTTTTTAATTTATATTCTTCAAATATATTTGAGTTTTTAAATTATAAAATTATCTTATCAGTGATTTTACTACTAAAAAGAGATTAGGACATTTATTCAAACATGTAATTTCTGATTTTTAAAAGTTAGTTTCAACAACACTTACCATTATTGAGAATATATACATATACATATATATATATATATATATATATATATATATATATATATCATAACAACATTGATGATTAATCCTTTTTTGGATTATTTACTCGTTTGTATCGGATGAAAAATGTTGAAAATTTTATAATTATAATTTCCATGACTTGTTATTTTTTAATGCTACAAGACATAAATATAAGACGTTAATTATCAGAAAGATAATATCACTATTTTAAAATATTTCGTAGCTTGATATGTCTGCCCTGCTCTTGTGGTTCCTTGGCTATTTAAAAATATTAAACTCGTGCAATGGATTTCTAGTCGAATGAAAATGTCAACTCTATCGCTATTTGACCAATTACATTTGCATGGTGTTAAATTATATTTCTAATTCACGACACTTTTTTTTTAAAAAAATTGAGTGAAATATAATGAAACTTTAATTAAAAAAAAAACATGTGGTCACCACAGAATACAATATATAAAATGATTTTATATAATTATCATTTCAGATTCATCACCTAATGTCCGTATTTTTTTATATAAATGCGATCATTGCCATGGATCTTAAGTTACTCAGTAAATTTTACTATATGATTTTTAGTTATTTTCTAAGGTTAGCAAGCTTGTGCTTCAGGAGTTTGAGACATGATCTCATGCACAAGTATTCAAAAAAAAAAAAAAAGTTAAGTTAGAACCAGCTGGATAATCATAAATTTAGAACACCCAAGGAAACTGACTCGAGTATCCTGCTATTCCTGCATTTTCTCTGGCAATGACTCCAACATGCTCTTCCAAGTCCAGAATCAACAGGAGAAGGCTGGGGTCCAGATACGGAGAACTGCAGAACTCTTCGACAACATACTTCAACTTCACTATCCAGCTTGATTTGTCTACTTGACCTGCTCAAGGTACATACATATGCTTGCCATATTTTGATGCCCTTTCATATATAGTTTTGTCTAAAGCCGATCCCACTTGGATTACAAGACGAGCGAAACAAAGGGGCATTTGAGGCATCGTATGATCAGCAAGATCAATGAGATATACTGAGACTGACCGTCATACCTGGCTTTCAGGAATTTTCACATTAGTTGCATCTCAGAATACAAAAGATAATTTTCACATTATGCATGTGTCAAAGGCTCATCTGGCTCTTGTGTTGAACCCGTATCATTAAACTGGGGCAAAACAGATCACTTACAGCGAGATAATTCACAAGACCAGAAGTATGTTTAGAACCTGAGTAGTAGTAAGAGTAATCTGGAACTACTGTTCTGTAAAGCATATCCCTCAAACCACACATGATGCGATCTAAATGAAGCGTTTCCATTTTCTTTGTTTTTACATACCAACGTGAGGACTAACAGCACAAGAAAAAAAAATCTTAAAAAGAGGAGAGAATGATGCTTAACACACATTAACATCGATGTGGCAAGCTCAAACCACATCTACCAACACCTTTTTATACACGATTGATTTTTCAAATATAATACCAACTTAAACAGTAACCAGAGTCACATCACATGACAGTTCCACAACATTTCTTGGAGAGAATGCCCCTTCTTGTTAATGCAGGCCATGGCTGTCAGAAGATGACACATTGACAATGAGCTTTATAGTTCTCAATCAAGATTCACTTTCAGCGACTCAGATCATATTTTCTCAATCTTTTCAGCCTTGACAACAGGATTCTGCTTTGCTATAGTGTCTCGACCAGCTGTCTTATAGTCAAAGGAACATTCATGATCTTTGAAATATCGATGCAATGAACAAAATGTGCCACCACATCGGCACTTGAATCCAGTTAAACCCACCCTTTTACGGCACAGCAAACAACGATTAGTTGGCTTTTTGCTGCATGATTCTTCCGCTTGGTCATCAACTTTCACTGCACCAACTGAATCCAACTTGACAAACTCTTCAATATCTGCAGCTGGTTGCAGTGAGCAAGATGCTGCAGTCGATGATTTATCCGTATGTGAAACCACTGGAGTCACAATAGACTGTTTATTCATGACAAGGTCCCTGTAGCACTTGGAGCATAGGTTATTGGTCAAAGCACTCCCAAAGAAACCACAGTTATTAGCGCAAAGAATTGGTGCTTCAGGCGCTTGGCATTCAGTCTGATCAGTCTCCTTCCAACCCTCTTGTGCCATTCTAAACTGAGCAGAAAAAGAAGATATCATAAGTTTATGATAGAGAACATATATACTAGAGCTAACTCTTGAGTTGTGTAACTCTCGTTATTACTGAGATATAAAGTTGTATACAACTAATGGCCTCATTTCATGGCAAAATCATGCAAAATTAACTCTTGAATTTTCCAATAATCTCAGATTGCTGCAGATGCTGAACATTCTGAATAAAACTCAGTTAAGCTTGTTGAGAACTCTTGAAATTTCAATCTAAGATGCTGCCACTGAACATTCTGGATACAAGTAGATTCAACTTTCTATCAAGAAGAAGATCCGAAACTAACATGAAACTAGTGCATAATTCCAGATGAAAGTTATACGGCCCTTAGCATAGGGCGTCCAAATTCAATATGCAAAAAATATAGCTTTCGAACAAAAAATGGAAAAACAGTATAGTTTTCAGCTTAAAGTTATAATAATAATTAAACTGAAAACACTGAGATAAACAAAAGCATGATTACAAAACAAGCGATCCTGATCAGCCGTGAGTCCCTAATTTGCATAATTTCTCCCCAACACCGGCCAGATTTAGCACTTAATACCAACGTAAAATAGTATAAGCAACAAAATGGACCTCTATTCACATGAATCATATATATGACCATTTACTCCCTTCAAAAGATATTTCTTAGCATCGTCGGTCCACAATCTTCCGAACAAATTACCAGGCATCTAAACTCGGGCGATAACAAGCACGATTGCCCCAGGTTGTATGCATAATTAGTCAATTCTCCGTCTGCAAAGCAAAGACTAACCACAAGAATCTAGACGATAAAAGAAACCCACGCCAGAATCTAACAAAAAGGCCAGATTTTTGTCAGAACAAGCGAAAAACACACAAAAAAGGGGACATATTAACCAGGCAATTCGGAATCGAAAGAAAGAGGCCGCGAGATCCAAATTACCCCAAAAAATTCGAACGAATTTGACGAGAAACAGGGAATGGGAGAAAAAAAGTACCTTTTGGAGTTCGATGGATCGGTCGGTCGGTCGGTCGATCGATCGATCGCAGTGCGGGTGGTTGGAAGGAAAGGATTAGAGGTAGGGTTTAAATTACGGAAGCATGGGGCATTTGTTCCAGTCCACACCTGAGAACGCTTCGTCGGATCTCGATCCGACGGTTTATGGTAGACTTCTGAATCACTTCTACCATGCTCTGCTCTTTCAATACCTAACAAAAAAGTTGTCAAAACTCCTTTGTCTCAAGTATGAATGAATACTTGTCATGTCGACATTTTTATTATTTTTTTATGATCTATTTAATTACATTTATATATTTAAATAAAATCCCTAGATAGGAAAAAAAAATGGATGGGGCCATCCGGTTTGTAAAACGCAGCTGGTTGAATTGCAAAAAAAAAGGGGGGAAATGGAAAGAAATTAAGGAATGACAACTAGAAGAACAAAAATAGGAGTAATTTAAGGATTGAAATTATACTAATTGCCATGATTACGGGAGGGAAAAGTTTTGAAAAGGAAATAGTGAGAGAAAAGAAAAATAGTGAAATGGAAATGCAAATAAATCGGAAAACAAGGAAAGGAAAGAGAAAATTAAAGACGATCAAATAGGAGAGATATAACCGTGGATATTTAATAATTTAAACATGCCATTGTAGAGTTATAGATCTAATTAAACTATGTTGTTTTTGTCAAACGTGTAAAGTTATAACCAAACTAGTTCTTTGCTAAAACAATAAATAATATTTTCTATTTTTCTTTTTAGAAAAAACATGGGAGATTTTTTATGACAATAACATATGATTAACTAATTTTAACGACTTTTTTTATTATTTTCCTACCGTAACTGTTACTCTCCTAGCCTACGATTCACGGGCATAGACGTTAACTCTTCTTTCAACTTTGAACATATAAAAGAACACTAAAAGGAGTAAAATTAAAATGTGAGAAAATATAAAAGTATGTTGTTTGATAACTTTTAAAAATTCGACACTAAATATACAAGTTGTCATGTTTTTCAAATGAGGCGTTGCATAATTTTGACCCCGTATTTAAGAACATGCTAGGAGTAGCAAAACAATAGTATTGTCAAGCCGAAAAATAATAAGAACAGACTTCAACAGGAAAATACAATTACTATGAGTAGAGAAAAAAGCATCACAGAACTATAAGCTTGAGAATTTTTTTAACAATAGACTTGAGGGGGGGAACATGGAACAAGTTGCGACTTTTTAGGATATTGCAACCTCCTCCAAAAAAGGAAAAGAGTCTTCTGAGGCATCATCACCTCTTGGCTAGAAGATAAACACCAGAGGCAACAGCAATCCCAACAAAGGCCACACCTACTGTTGTCAAAACTTTTATTCCGTGGAAGCCTGTATTTTGTCTAGGATCTTCTAGCAGGTGACTTACCTGCAACGAGACCAGGGAAGAGGAAGATATGATAAATAAGCATGCAGGTAGAAGAAAATCTTCTGCAATATCCATAAAACCTTAGAAGATTAGTGGTGAAATGGCCAATCCTTTGCCAGAAATTCTTTTTGAGTTCAGGCTATCCATAAATCACACAGAATCAGGGGGTAAGTAGATATGTAATTTCACGACATCTTATACTCTTCCAAGATGTGGGTAGGGAACTTTTGTACGAAATAATTAAGATATTTTAATTACACAAAGACAGAGGAAAGAATTTCTGACCTCAATAGGTTGTTTCCAGTGTTTCTTAATCCCAGATAAATGTCCTTTACCGACAACTGCGACAACAGATGAGTTTTGTTTTGCCACATTCAGCAACATGGATGACATATACCTGAATACATGAGGGGCCTTGAGAGGAGAAAAAGAACTATATTTGCATGATTTATTAAGAAATGTACGACCATGTTAGAAAAGATGCCAGTGAATTTTCCTAATGTATGGGATTATGCCTTGGTTATTAAAATGTGAAAATTACCCATATCTTAGCTGTTAAAATGTGATGTAAAAAATTCCACGATATCATCGTTCCCTGCTCAAGATTTCATACAGTTCTCTTGAAAAAGATTTCATATGGCTATACTTGGAATAAAGTGCATCCAAATGGAGCATGTAAAGTAGAAGGCCATCCACACAGCTAGTCTTTAAGACACTATAAAGAAACCATGGATAAATTCAAGATGCAGAGTACAAAATGCAATGCAGCATGCCTTATATCACAAGCCTATACGAAATGAAAGGCAATACTTTTGATTATGATCAATATTCCAAAAAGTAGAGGCATCCTAGATCACCTTATTCTGAAGAACAGAAGTAAATAACTACTTTTAGAATCAAACATGAAAAAAAACCGACTAACATGTCACGCTCATGTACAAGTGTTTCCATCAGACTAGGGAATTCCTTGCTCATCTCTTGAATAACTAGAGTCAGCATGTCACCATCCATCTCCTTCAACTGAAACAGGCACCATATATCAATAAATTGGTTTTGAGAAAATAAATCAATAAAATTTCCATGCTGTTTAAAGCAGCATCAATATGCAATAAGATCAGAGTGGGAGGTGAAAATATGCACATGCATATTTAAAAATTTAAACCAACATACATGATCACATTTCTCTCATCAAACAATACTGATTCTGACTTCTTTTTTTTTTTTTTTGAGAGAGAGCGATTCTGACTTCTTACTAAAAAAAGGTTTAACTAGTGCTGAAGTGCATCTTGCCATTCGGATAACAATGATGTAAAATCTGTGTGGACATAATAATATCAGGAAAAAGTGACCTCATGAAATTTTCTTATAGTAATGTAAAACTAACAAGTTATAAGAGACAAAATTAGAAAAATCCCACAGACAAAAGAGTTATACAGTATGAAATAAACAAATTACTGCAAAGTAGATGTGATTTTTATCTTTTTTCTCTATTGATTGAACAGGGCAATACGCAAAATATTGGGATCAAACTAGATTGCATCCCAACTATCTGACTACATCAACGAATGGAACTACTTCACCTATGTTAAATAATCAAAGTTATTATTTTTACTGCAGAATATATAAAATCAATAACTTTCTATTTGGCTATTATCTAAAGAACAGAAATAGCAAGAGAAACCTGGGCAGAACTATGTTGGTTCACTTTGTTCAGAAAGCAAAGACTAAAGAAATTACTTGAATTTCATGTTAGATCTAGAAATCATGTTGGATATAAGCATATAAGTTAAATTATTCTTTCATCTGCATATCAAACCCCAAACTTCAGGCCAAGGATTATATTGGGAACCATATAGTTCAGTGTGAAATATCCGATAATGTACAATTTGGTGACAGAGATATTTCTCCTTTTTCCAAACATCTCTTTCCTGACATCATACCAAGCCAAACAATTATGCTAAGAAAAACAAGATGATAAAAAGAGTATGCCACATAATTTTCTTCTTATTCCATGTAGCCGACCCCACCTAGTGGGATAAGGCTTTGTTGTTGTTGTTGTCAGTTACATGCAAATTACCTAACCCTGGAATAAAGTTTTTCTAGACGACCAGATTGAATGTTAGGTGTTTAAAGGATTACTGAAAACAGTAATATATATATATATATATATATATATATCTTACCATTTTATTTAAATCATCAGGGCTCGGCAAGAATACTGTTTGAAATAATATATGATACAGGAACTTTGCTTTATGCCACAATGACATTTTCCCCCATGTTCTCCGTAAAGTGATCTGAAAAAAATAGGAAAGCCATTAACTTATTGCAGATAAACCAGTACAACATTTTCCCCTGAGCTCTTTGTAATATGAAAAAAGGATTAACAAACTGCAGATAACCCAGTAGCCTACCATCCAGTAAATAGACAAGTTATCACCTACTGGAATTATGAAACTAGAATGGACTTGTAAGATGAAGCTGGATTTCTATATCATGTGCCTAACAAAGGAAAAGTTACATGTATCAATCATATAAACAAACCGTGAGGGCAGAATTACCAAACTGGATGACTGATGAGCTAATGAAAACTACAAGACAACAGCTTCAAGGCTTGAAACTTTGAGAAAGCAGCTAGTTGTAAATTCCCTCAGTCAAGAAAACTGAGTAGGAAAATATTAAAAGAAAATAGGTATCATGCCCCCACAGCTAGTCAACGGTTATATTTTTGGGGGTAAACATCAAGTTCTGTAGTTATCTTTGTCCATTGAAAGTTCACTATACTATAATACATGTGTGAATAACTTCTAAATACAAAGGAATCAACAATGCCATCACAAGCTTCTCTATAGAATAATCCGTGGAAGAAATGAATGTTCTCTCTCAAAAAAGAAAAAAGAAAGTTCATATATAACTGCCCTCCCAGGAAAAGTACAAGTGTTAAAAGGTAAACAGATAACCCACAAAATGCCAAAGGCATATCTCATGGACACCATCTGAGGTTTAACTCCATGCTTTTTAACTATCGAAATGAAAAAGAACAAGCATGAAATAGTTTAAAAAGTTATCGCCAGTGGAAAATGAAAAAAAAAACACTGAAGCGTGTACATTGACAGGACGATCACCCAGTATAACTTTGGCACCATAAGACCTTGCTTCTTCAAATGCCACTCGAAACTCCGAACCAGGGAAAACCTCAAGCTGATCTGCGACCTAAAATGACATTAACACACATGTCACAGTCTATGCTCCGGAGAAAACCAAAGAAGAGTAAAGAAGTACATACTTTTGCAAGGAACCAGCTGTAGAGAATTCCAAATGTATTCATCTTCTTTTTCTTCCACATATCAATCATTTCATTAACAGTGGGAACCTGATAGAGTACTCAAGAAAAAATTACATGTCGAGACAGACAAGCATATAAATCAGAATAATGATCTAGGCCTAAGAGATCCAAGAATTAACACATCCGTTGGCCATACAGATAAGTGGAACTTGTATCAGGACAGTTCACCAACAAGGTTGATTTTCCCCCTGTCCAAATGATCTTTTATTGGCAAATATAATCCCCATGTTCATTTTCCATTTAGTTTTTTTGCATTTTCCTTGTTTACTTCTTGGCCATCCTTTGTTATCTGCATATGTTATCTCAAAAAGAATATTTCTTTAAGTTTCTGCTTTGTCATTTCATTTCTATTAATAAATAGAGCAACATCTAGCACTTAGACCATGCAGGTTCTCATCCATTTCTTTTTACAACAAAATAGTAATTTCCTGTTCTTTTTATGTTTATTATCTCACAGCTTTAATCGTATGTAACAATTCATGTTATCATTACAAATATTTTCCATAGATGTGCTAATCAAGCCACTTTCTGGCTTCATTGGTCGTACTTGAAGAAGAAAACAAAGAACCTGTCAGAAATTTGTCTTTCCGCGAGATATTGAATATATGAATTTCTAGTTATAATCAACAATAGAAACCTGGAGATTCTGAGGAGTTAAAATGCCGATCCTGCTGGGACAGAGCTCCAGGAATACAACCTGCAATAATCACCTCAAATGGAATGAGACTTCTGAAAATAATGACAGAAACAAGAACCTGAGCCACATGCAAGATTAAAACACGCTATTCAGTCAGCCAGCAACTGTTCCAAAGCTTGCGGCTAACCTGCTAATAATGATCCAGCCATGTATGAGTTCAAGAGGGAAGCACCTGCGGTTTCAAGTAACTGATGACAGCCTGAACTTCTCTGCAGGATTCCTGCAAACCATAAATAAAAAGTTTTAATATCTTAATTTGCCTTCTCAAAAGAAATTTCTTAATTTGTCTCGAAAGGGATTCCTCGCTAAAAAAATGAGATTAGAATTATCGACCTATGTTTAGAACTGGCGTGTTTTATAGAACTCCGCCTATGTTTTATAGCCGGTCCCAAGCCCGGATAAAGGAGGAGGGTTGTGTTAGGTCCCGACAGCCAGCGTAAAACCCTGTCGAATCTCATGAACATGAATCAACGAATTGGCGTCGTAAGATTCATGTAGCCGACCCTACCTAGTGGGATAAGGCTTTGTTGTTGTTGTTTATCGACCGCCCAAACTAATTCGAAATTTAGCAAAACGGAAAACTTTGATTTACTTTTGCGTGTGAAAGAGGGAGAGGTAGAGATGATAGAAATAATCAAACACATTTATCTGATTGTCATTGTATAGTCAATAGCCAACAGACTGAATTCTGAAAAGATGAACTACTGCTGAGTTGAAACTGCATCGGATCTATGCATTAGTTGTGAAAAAGTTCTAATCATTTATTAATTTAGCACAAAATCCTGAATCCAATCCAATCTCTATATAAATAAGCGATTTATCCAAAAGATTATTCCTTTTCCAGGTGAGATTCCAATATGAAGAAGAATCGCTTATTCAAACAAGATATGAAGATACCTGCGAGACATGAGCTGTCCCGATGAGGTACACATCGCAGGATCCACCCTCGGAAGAAGACTCGCATTCCAGGGTCACAAGACCACTCGCTAACTCCTCTGGCAAGACCCTCCTCTCCTCCGTCTGTCCTGTCGCCGGGGAATCGTCCGGACCTTCCAATCCTTCGCCGACAAAGCCCGTTTTCGCATCCCCCGGATTAGCAGGAGGAGCATCCGAACTGACTTCGGATTCCGAAGGAAGGACAGGATTCGAGACGGCAGCATCTTCGCCGTCCGCGGCGTCATCGGGAGCGCTGTGGGGGCTCGAAACGTGCACGTACGAACACGACAACGACGAGGAGCAGGCTGCTGCGGGATCCATCAACCGCGTTGGCGGGCGGAGACGGTGGCCGGAGAAGACGAGGTCGGAGGCGGAGAGGTTGCAGAGATTCGGTGGCGGTCTATTTATGATTTGGGCGGAGATTTGGAGACGGAGGGCGTCATCGCCGTTCTCGCGCTGAGTTGAGTTGAACAACCAAAAACCGGCGAGCCGAGATCGCCGAGTCGAGCGAGCCATTGGATTTTAATGATATCTCAAAATATCTTTCGCATTAAAATATGGTAAGGGTACTAAATTTTGTTTAAATTAATTGAAAAACAACCATATCCTATGCATACAAAAAATTAACTACAACGCTTTTAAAAAAATTTATTGTCGATTTAATTCATTTATAATTTACTTCGGGAGAAAATAAATAACTTTTTTATGATAAGTACTATATTATTTTGAGTGGTCTATTTTTATTATATTATATTATTTAGAATCAACACTTTGCGGAAAAATATTTATATTTTTTTGCTTTACAAAAATATGAGGAAACGCATCGTGTGACATTAGACTGTTTTATTTATTTATAATATCATAGTATCATACATATAAATATGAGGAAAATGCATTCATACTTGAATGGACGTATTAATTAGATTAATAATATATATATATAATTATGCTTTAAATAGTAAATATGATTAAAATCAAAATCATCGATTATTGTATGATATGAATAAGTTATTTTAACAAATATGATTAATTCAACGATTATAATTTATTTACTCTTAAATAATATTTTTTATCATCAAATTATTTCAATAAATATATTTTCTTTTCAAGTAAAAAATATTTTATTAATCTAATAATGAATTATTATTATTAAATTAATTAAATGATGAAAAACACAAGTAAAGTGTAGAAGGGGATGCTATACGTGCTCGTTAACCTCTGTAGATACATATGATTAAATTTTTTACTAGAATAGATTGACCATGCAGTGGAATTATTACCCGCATGACAAAAAGGCGATAGCGGTTAGCAACCCCATGAGTTCAAGATATAAGCAATTATTTTTTCAAGTTTTCGAATTCAATTTCTTTTTTATTTTGTGAGAGGTGAAATCAAATTAATAGAAAATAACAAAACTCCCATTATCGTAAATTCAGAATTAAGAAAAATATAGTTGTCGTTACTAGCAAATGACCATAGTTAACTTAATTTTAATGATACAGTTTAAGTTGTAAATTAATTTGCTTAATCGATTTGCATTATGAAAGAGATCACATATTAGGAGAATTATAGTGTAGTGCAATGAGGCACGTCGTCATTCGAAAATTAAAATGTCACAAGTTCTAATTTCACTAATAAAATGTATGTATTTTTAATCTTTAATTCTTTCATATGAACTTCCCTATTTAATCGAAAAAAATCTCATAAGCAACTCTCAAAATTATTATTATATATTTTAATTATAAAATAAAAGAATAATAATAATATATTTTGAAGTGACGATTAGTATTATTCATATTTTCCATCGAAGTAGGTACACGAAAAAAATATGTAACTCTTTTATATGTGCCCCAGTACAATATAAAAAAGATTCATTCCATTAAATTAGTTTCCAGGAGTCTCAAATTATCCAAAACTTGTTAACGAAATAAATCAAAATGAAATTCCCACAAAAAAAATAAATGTAACACATGGAGCTTCCAAAGTTGTTTTTTAAAAAAACAAAGTTATGTAATGATTCTAGAAACCACTTGATAAGATCGAAGCAAATGCCCGAAACGCCCCTCAGATGGGAACCGGAAGCAACCGGTCAAGTCTTCGTGCCATCCGTTAAATGGCCGGTGGACCGATCTCGCATCTCAAAAGGGCTCCTGTCGTCCATTTCCGAATTGTGAACCCTAGAAAAGGATTCTCTTCCTCCTCCTGCTTCCCATGATCCGTAACATTTCCCCTATAAAAGACCCCTCCTTTTGAAATCTCTCTTTCCCCGAACACCATTTACCCCCTCTGATCGATCCATTTCCCGCTTCCCACCTCCATTTCGACTTCGGATTGCACGCGGAATCGCCCAGATTCGCCGGTGGGCTGAGAAAGATCCTATTTTTGCGGCGAATCATCCGGGAAAGATCCGATCTTTTTGGTGGTTTTCTCTCCTGTTTGAGCTAAAGAAAGAGTCACTTGATGTCAGAATCATTCTCCAGTAGTTTGAGTTGAATTAGGGCAAGAAAAATAAGGAATCCGAGTTATTGCGAGATCGGGGGTTTAGGGGTTGTTTTTTTTGTTGCCGTAAGGAGGGATTTGGGCGGTGGAGGGAAGAATGGCAGAGCAGGGATTGGAGGGGAGCCAGCCAGTCGACCTTTCTAAGCATCCATCTGGGATCGTTCCCACGCTCCAGTAAGTTCCCTTTTTGTTGCAATATTTAGTTGGGTAAAGGGTCGATCTTGTTATCTGACGAGGAATCACCATTTATGATGGTTGCGTTTAGATCGAGTTCTCATTCTTGAGGCAAAGTTGCATCTTTCGTCCCTTTGATTCCTTTATAATCTCCTCCGAGGAATGGAAACATTGTGGCGTCATTCTGTTCCTTGTTGATTGTCCATTTGATTTCATTGAATCTCTGTTTGAGTTTATCTGTCGTAACTTCTTGCTCTGTAAAGGAGACGTTTGCTTCCACAAATTTTCTGCGTATTGTCTTCTCAGCCATAATTTGTTAAATTCTTTTCTAGTCTTTCACATTTTAACCGACGAAGAAGGAATCTAGAATCGTCCATTTGTATTGCTTGGTAAAATTTATTTGAACTAGTGTTGTGCATGTCCACCCCTTCATGATGTGCAAATAGTTACCAGTAGTGCTCTAGGTTATGAACCTCTGGTAGATTCGAGTCACGACCATTTATGGTTCTTAGATTCAAGTCATGACTGTTTTGTTCTGTGGTTACTTATACGCATGCTATCAATCTGATGCATTTCTGAGACACATTTAACAATTTTGTTTCTGAGTATATTGACGAGTATTATAAGACCATAGAGTTCATCTAATTTGTGAAATGTTCTAAGGAAACAAGAGCATGGAATCTTACAATTTCATTAGACTACACACTTGAGAGTTGTTGATGGATTACACTGATGTTTGAACTGTTACTGAATTATCAGGAACATTGTTTCAACAGTAAACTTGGATTGCAAGTTAGACCTTAAAGCCATAGCCCTGCAAGCCCGCAATGCAGAGTACAATCCTAAGGTATCATACAGATTTTCTTTCAAAAAGGGCATCGGACATATTTTCTTTCAATAAGAAGTATTGTACAGTTTTCCTAAAAGTTTGTTAGTTTTTTCTTATGAAAAAATTTATCGAGTCTCCTTTTCTTCTTGTTAGTTTATTTTTCCTGAATTTTTTAGGGGACTGCCTTTTTTATTCTATTGATTTTTTGTGTTATTGATTCCTTTTTCCCACACCGAAAAAACAACTATTTTGCCCTTTGGATATTTATTTTTCTATTCTTCTTATCAAAGGATCTGCTAATATTTGCTATAGCAACTTTATACTCTTTATGGCTACTGCAAAAGGCCTAAGAAAATCCCTGAGACATCATATTTATTTGGTGCACGTGTACCATATTATACGCCGTTGTTGTATTCTGTAAATGACAACTAAGTTGCAACATGGTCTAACTTAAATCTGCTGTTTTAAAGCAACCGAATACCTGTTTGGTTTTTATCTCATGCAAATGTAAGTGGCTGTACAACTTGACAAAGTCCAAGCAAAGACAAGAAAAATGTCATGATATTATTCTCAAATAGTCGAAGTCTTATCATTTTTCAGTAGTGTGGTAGAATCATTAGAGTTCAGTTGACACCATTTTCAATTGCATTCATCCCTGTTTAGAATTTCTGTCTAATTTCTTTTTCTTTCTTTTGTAGCGTTTTGCTGCAGTCATTATGAGAATAAGAGAACCAAAAACCACAGCTTTAATATTTGCATCTGGAAAAATGGTAAGTTGTGAATGTGATGGACAAACTCAGACTATATGTTTTTGTCATTGATATGATTTGGGCCCATATTTTGTTGGGTTATATTGTGTTTTATGCCTTCTGGCTTATTCAATGTCACAATTTTCACAAAGCTCTTGGCCCCAAAAACAGTTTCACAAAGCTCTTAACATATTGTGGATGCTCTTCTGCCTGACAGTTATCTTGATATGCTTCGTCAAAAAAAGTTATCTTGATATGCTTGTTCTAAACAGATTCCCATCTTTTGCTTCTCAAGTTGGTGCCATCAAGAACCAAAGCAGGCACAAGAATGCCACAAATCTGAAACTGAACGAAAATTGTCATTGCCATTCTTATTCTTTTTGTTGATCAGACTAATGTAGTTCTTTTGTTTCCTTAGATTGGATTGAGTACATTAGTTTGGTATAGAAAATAGATCTAATTCTGATTGCTTGTTGCTCATGGTTTTGAATTTTGGTTGTCATGGAAATTTGGTTGTATACTGTGATCTTCGTGCAGCGCTTGCTTTGCTAATAACGAGAGGTGAATAACTATTTCTTTATCACATCATAGACTAGAATAGTTCCTCCAAGTCTTCAATTAATAGGCTCTTGAGCTTTGAACATTAGCTACTCTTGAGGTAATTTTGTATTTATGATGACAATTAGTTATGCAAGGCTAATTATTGAACTTACTACTGTTGTTTTCCATATTTAATCGAGGTGTTTGGATGTTTAAATGCTTCAAACCATCAGTGTTTCATGGTCGCAGTATCTTTACTGATATTTTATACCACTTTCTAAAGAAACTGATATTATTTCACAACACCATTCTTGCATTGTCATAGGGCATGTCTGGTTTGCAGAAACTGGACAGGCTGGCATGCCATTTTACCCCAGTTTTACCATTCTATGTTTGATTGTCAGTGAGTGTGCAGGAAGTGCAGAAGCTACAGTGCCACATGTAGCTCCACTTCAAGGTGCTGGTGATGACCTTGCAGCTATTTTCTTGATACACGTTCTCACAAGAGGGTAATGGAAGAGAGAGAGAAATATTGTCACCTATCCAGAATAATAAAAAAGAGAGACAAGAAAGTTAAATGTACCAGAGGGAGAAAAAAATGTTTTTTAATATAATTGTACAATTTAATTATTTTCTAAAATATACCAAATAAATTTACATCTATTTAAAATATTAAATTAAAAGAAATTGAAAAAATATTTTTTATAAAATGTTGGCTTATAAATATAGTAAGTGTTGGCATTTAGAACAAACTATACATTAAAGAATAAACTAATAAAAAGGAAATCTTAAATAAACTAAAAATGTAAATTTGTAAAACTTAGGGCTCAATAAAATGCAAGTAAAATTATAGTGATCTATACATAGAGAAAATACTGGTGAATATTAAAAAAATATAAATAGAATGTTCAAGTACAAATGAGTTATTTTTTTTTTTTGAAACAAGAAAGGATGACTAGCAAGGGGGTAGTCATCCGAGTTTCATTGATGTAAGAAAGAGTTACAACAACTTAGGAGATAAAGCGAAACAAAGGTGAAAAGAAAGGTGTGCATCTCCACCAGATTACAACTTATACCACATTACAGATACTTTTTCCATTCCAAAAAAATCACCTTAGCATGAACGCCAACATTCTCAGCATAAACACGTCCATCACGAAAAATGGCGTCATTCCGTTGCTGCCAAATGGCCCAAATGTAGGCCAAAGGACGAGTTCTTTGATGCCTGGAGATGTATAGCATTGGTGAAGGTTTCTGCAGCCATTACAGAAAGACCGCCAAAAAGACATCTCCGAAGAAGAATCAATCCATCTAATATCTGCCTCTGCCCAGACCTGACGGGCCACCGAGCACCCAAAGAACAAGTGGGCGGTATCCTCTTCCGCCTGTCCACACAGTGGACGGCAAGTGTCAGCGCCAACAACCCAGCGCGATTTGTAAACCTTGGTCAGAATTCTTTTTCGATGCAGCAGCCAGGAGAGGAACTGCACCTTGAGGGGGGTCCTTGCTTTCTCAGTAGGAAATCATTACTTTGATTGCCATGGCCCTCGCTAAGCAGGGAGTACACCTCACGCACACTAAAAGTATCCGATCTCCACCGCCAGCCGTTCTCCATATCATTGTTAGGGAATTTGTGGGCGATCCGCCCCAGTAGTAAGACCAACTCCTCAAGCCTATGATCAGACAGATTCGTAGAAAAAGTTGGAAACCACGTACTACTACCACTACTATCATGGATAGACCAGTTATAAGTATAAAACAAAATAATTTGGAATACTATTCTTACTCATTATAAGTTGACATCATAATTCATTATAAGTTGATAACTAAAACAAAATAAAGAAATAAATTATATTAAATAAAATGTACAAGTAAATTGATTTCAACAAATATGATTAATATTGTATTTTCAAATATGTTTTTGTCCAAATACCAAAAAATAACTTCCAAAGTTTTGCTTGAATCTATCCGAATACTTGAAAGTATTTTCCAATTTTCCATTTTCATCTACCCAAAACTGGAAAATAACTTATAAAATATCAATTTAAAAAACAACTCTGTTTCCTACCATTTATCGTCACTTACCACTACAATCCAAACGAGCAAACCTAGTATTTGGGCATTTTCTCCTCAAAAAAATAGTATTTGAGCATTTGATGCTGTTTTAACATAAAAAAAGTTGGGTGATTTCTCTCTTAAAACATTGCAAATTGAATAGAATGTTCAGTAACTTTGTTGCTGTTAGACCTTTCAAGTGAGAATTCCTAAAGAAATGGAACAACATTAAAAATGGTTCACCATCATCTGATGAAACTTTTAGTTGTTGCTTAAGGAATCAATTTGCCTAAAGTAATTTCTCACAGTAATCAAGATACATGAAATAGACAAGATTGTCCCTAATGGGTACATTATTAATTAAGCTCTAAAAAGCCCTTTTGATTAGGAACTCTTTGTTGTTCCCAAAATATTTATTTTTTATCACCTTCCTTTTCCTTTCAAGGACAACGAGTTAGCTTACATGAAGAAGCATATATTGTTATTTTATAGTCTTTGTCATCATGGGAACCTTTTCTTTAATTTTTTTTCACATTGTTAACATTTCATTGTTGCAAACCCCCCCCCCCCCCCCCCAACCAACCAACCAACCAAAAAAAAATGATTGCAACACAAAAGGTTTCCTAGTTTCTGTTATCTTTGCTGGGCTAGGTATTTGTGCTCTATCATTAAAATATTCTGTTCACCTTTGTGAACAATTATGATTATAATGGTGATTTGTGGCTTGGCTGTCATTTTATAGGTTTGTACAGGAGCAAAGAGCGAACAACAGTCAAAACTTGCTGCACGAAAAGTACATAATTTGTTTTAGCTTTATCGTCCTTTGCCCTAAATAATGATGGTACACATTCATTTGAATTTCTACTAACAAAGTTACGTGTTCTGTTTTTCAGTATGCTCGTATTATTCAGAAGCTTGGTTTTCAAGCTAAATTTAAGGTAATAAGTTGCATTACTAGGCAAGTTTTATATTCCTCTACTGTCTTCTCTGAAGTCAGTTCCCTTTATGCTATCTAGTTCCTTTTCTTATCATGTAGGATTTTAAGATCCAGAACATTGTTGGTTCATGCGATGTCAAGTTTCCCATAAGGCTTGAGGGACTTGCTTATTCTCATGGTGCTTTCTCAAGTGTAAGTGACAAGCTATAATAGATGAAGTGATAAGCTCAAGTTTACTTTTTCGTGAATTATATAACTTTCCATGTTATGAAATGTTTGTTTGTATAAAAAAAATGTTACGAAATGTTTGTCTTATCAATTACTAAATCATTGGTCTGCTTAGTACTTGAGTCGCTTCGTATTCAAGTCAATATTTATCAAATGTTCTCATTGGAAACAACAACAAAAACAAAGCCTTATCCCATTAGGTGGGGTCGGCTACATGGATCATACGACGTCATTCCGTTCTATTAGTAATCAAACCTTTCGGTATATTATTCACCAATAGATCTTGCTCTATTAGTTCGTCAAGTGTCCGCCTTGGCCTCCCTCTCCCTCTTTTAATCGGACTCCAGATTATTTGATCTACTCTTCTTACTGGCGCATCTAATGGTCTTCTCTGAACCATCTCAAACGATTCTCTACCGACTCGTTCACGTATATGGTCATTCCTAATCTTGTATGACTACACATCCATCTCAACATTCTCATTTCGGCTATCCCCACTTTACATTCATGTTGTCCCTTCATAGCCCAACATTCACTACCATATAACACTGCCGATCTTATAGCAGTACGATAGAATTTCCTTTTAACTTTATTGGGTACTTTTCTATCACAGAGAACTCCAGTGGCTTTCCTTCACTTACACCAACCAGCTTGAATTCTATGATTAACATCGTCATCAATCTCACAATCTTGTCTTACAATTGATCCTAAATATTTAAACTTTGTCACTTGAGGAATTATATCCTCCCCTAGCCTAACTTCCAAATCGTCTCTAAGTTTATTTGTGAAATTGCTATGCATATATTCTGTTTATTCCTACTTAAACGAAAACCTTTTGACTCCAACGTATTTCTCCATATTTCTAATTTTGTATTAATCTCTTCTCTTGAATCCGCTAAAAGTACTATATCATCCGCAAATAGCATGCACCTAGGTACCTCCTCTGTGATACTCTCGGTTATAGAATCGATAACTAAGTTAAATAGATACGGGCTTAAAGCTGATCCTTGATGTAGGTCAATTCCTATAGGAAATTCATTTGTCTTGCCTCCGGGTGTTCTCATTGGAAAATTTACCAAAATATTGGTTCCATATCATCCTTCTTTTTCGACTATATATGTGTGTGTATGTATATATTTAGTAGTTCGTGTCGTGGACACTACATCCTGTGGGACATTTTACTATTTTTTTCTTATAAAACTAGAATAAAATAATTCCTCTTTCTGGTGTGTTTCTCTTCCTGACTTCAGCTATTTGATATTGTTCCAGTATGAACCCGAGCTCTTTCCTGGTCTTATTTATCGGATGAAACAACCAAAGATTGTGTTGCTAATATTTGTTTCTGGCAAGATTGTCCTTACTGGAGCCAAGGTACTTTATAACTTGTAGGGTACCCAGATAAATATTTAAGCTGTAATGTGTAGGCTTTTAATTGTACATTTTTCACCTGGATTTATACATATTTGGTTCCTTTTCAGGTGAGGGATGAGACTTACACTGCATTCGAGAATATCTACCCAGTTCTCACAGAATTCAGGAAGAGTCAACAATGGTATGAAGAGAAAATGAATTTGTACTCTTTGTATTTTCATAAACCAAGTAGTCCTCTGTGGCTTATTGCCAGCTGGCATTTTTTGCAATAATATTTTTTGCTCTTTTATGAAGTGATCAGGATTTATAATCATGATGTTAATGATGTGTGTATATATATGTATTACGGACTTTCGCTTACTATTAAAATTATGGAGAACATCATCAAATAAGGTTTGGACTTATCTCTACATGAACTATTGATGAAGGATATGGTTATAGTTTTGCTCCAGATGAATCTAAATATCATAGTTTATGTTTTTGCCTGGAAGTTTAATTTAATGTCATGGTTTTATAAGATTATAGTAACCTTGTTGTTTGGTGGTGAATGCTATTTTGTATCAATCAGTATTCATACCCCTTTTAGACATTAGCTTATCCCATAATTTGCAATCGTCACATTATTTGATCTCTGCTCTGTTTACAGATCAACTCAGGATTTCTGGGTCTGAACATGGCTGGTGGCGGCAGGTCCCGTCTTAATTGCTAAGTCTATATTCTTCTCTCGGCTGTATATACTTGAGAGAAAGATTCAGTAGAGTTGCTGAAACAAATGCTGCATGTGTTGGCTCCTATAGCGTACCTAAAGATGTTCCTGCACTCAATTCCAATTATCTGTCCATGGTGGGAGCTTCTGATTTGAATTTCCTGAGAGATACCAGCAAGTGATAATAAAGTTGGTTTTACAATGGGGTTTCAACCAATTAACAATCTCAGCTCCTCTGTTTTTGTTCCCACTGGATAGAAAACCTTGTAACTTGTATTATTTTGCTGTACTTGTGTGACCCAAATTGTAATCTGAGGACTGTTCAGCAGTTTTCTCATCGATGATCCTGCCAGACGTATGCATGAATCTTAGTCGGTTCCGGACTTGTACATGAAACTTTTTGAGCACGAAATCTGCGCTTAACAGTTACCGTAACATTTATTCTCATGCTGGGATTCCTTTGATGCTCTGGGTATTATTTTATTATTTGTATTCTCAAGCAGGTGGACGTGGAGTTCTGGCCACCGGCTGACAGGGCATGGTGTCTGATCGTGCTGTTATATGAAAGTGACAAGAGGAAAAAGGAAAAAACCTTAAAACTTGGATTTTGTGGCGCATCAGATTTTTTTACCAAGTCATGTCAGTTGTCTATTCTTGTTGATTCTCGAGAATTAAAGAAATAAAAATTTCAGCTCAAAGTTGGATTCCTTAGCTAAAAACTATTTCAATCCATTAAATTGACGATTTATATGTTGGGTTCCTCTATTTCCACCCCAAAAACATTAATGTCACTCCATCTAATAAAATGGAACGAAAATGGTATTTTTTAGAGTGGTCAGGCACCCTTGTATGTTTTCACGACTAAACTTGATTTATGTGTTTTTCCACATCCCTCATCAACGAGAGATGCCTCTGGCTCAACAATGATTGGACATGATCTTATATTTTCAAAGTTACAAATGAAGTACGAGATAGCACCAATCGAAGGTTAAACCAGAAACAAAGATAAATCTGAAAAGAACTGATGCGATTTCATGTCTCTTGATATTCTAACACTTATTTAGAAAAGGAATCACGGTCCTAATGAGTTCTTAGACTTTGCTAGAAGGTGCTCATAAATGGTGATCTTATTAGTGTAATAATGACCATGGAGTCCATGGATATTAACTGTAATAAATTAATAATAATATTAAAGCATTGCAACTAAGGGCAACTGTGGCCATTTATGATGCTTGGTTGCAAGCATTATGGCCATGAATAGAAGACTGGCCTTTTCCGTCGCACATGAATATATATACATTTCATTGTAGACTGTCCCAATGGATCATCACTGAAGGATCCTCCCACATAAAATGAGCACTGGACAAACAAATTATGTTGCTAGTAGTTTACCGTTGCCTTGATTGCATCCAATACCTGAAAAAAAAAATCGCTACATTATGACGATGTAGCCATGAAAAAAAATCCAAACGTACTTCAGAAATATAAGCACCTTGTTCCTCGTCGGCATGTAGAAAGGTTCATAAACAAGAGGGAAGGGAGTATCAAGTCCGCATACTCTGGCTACAGGAGCTTCCAACTGTGCAATAAAATTTCAAAGGTATGCTTAGTGTTATATGATAGTGAATGTTGGGCTATGAAGGAACAACATGAACGTAAAATGAAGATAACCGAAATAAGGATGTTGAGATGAATGTGTGGTCAAGATTAGATAAGATTAGGAATGACCATATACGTGAACGAGTCGGAGTGACTTCTATTAGTGAAAAAATGATAGAGAATCGTTTGAGATGATTTGGTCATGTTCAGAGAAGACCATTAGATGCGCCAGTAAGAAGAGTAGATCAAATAATCTGGAGTCCGATTAAAAGAGGGAGAGGGAGGCCAAGGCGGACACTTGACGAACTAATAGAGCAAGATCTATTAGTGAATAATATACCGAAAGGTTTGATTACTAATAGAACGGAATGACGTCGTATGATCCATATAGCCGACCCCACCTAGTGGGATAAGGCTTTGTTGTTGTTGTTGGAGAGATCGCGTGTAACATGAGAAAGGTAATGGAACATTCAAACTGATTCATCGATTGCATATTTGTTGAATGCATGAAAAAAGGTAGCATTAAGAAGTAAGAACTATTATCTCGGCATTACTCTGGTACCAAAAGTGCAATGGACCTTATAAGTAAACCTCCCAACAGTGCAATGGATTCGATCTTTCGGCCTTTCCTCATCAAGGTCTAATCCGCTACCAGTTGAACCAATCAATTGTTGTACAGACTAAGAATGAGTTTTACTATCCTATTTCTCATTAGACTAAAGCTAACCACAGTAGTCTTATATTTGAATAAAAGTAGGATTTAACCTGCTACAAAATATTCGAATCATTGAAGCTTATTTTTTTCACCATTTTCCTTAATTTCCTCTTATAACAAGATGATGAGTTCAAACTAATTGGTCTTTTTATTTCTTCAGCAGTGTACCATGGTCTAGTTTTATTCATTTGTTAGCAAAAGATACTTGAGAGGTCTGAAACATCCAAAACAATAGAAGGACATGCTGATTATTCTTGAATAACCAAATTAATCAAAGGAGAATGATTGTAAAAAGAATGCAATCCGAACAATTACAAAATGGTCCAACTTGACTCCTAACCAAAACTTTTATTAGTAAGAAGTAGGAACACGTGAAAGAATTATAGGAAATATGTACCCTCAGGAAGCAGCGCTCAACAATTGAAGCAGATATCTCTGCACCAAACCCTCCAGTTACTGGTGCTTCATGACTAATCTGTGATCGAGAAACATTACCAGAACTTATAATTTCCGATCCTCTATAACAAATTACTGGAGCAATGAAGAAGAAATCTTACAAGAAGCTTCCCCGTCTTCCGAACAGATGCTTCAACTGTGTCCTTGTCCCAAGGAATTAATGTCCTCAAGTCTATTAGCTCACAAGATATTCCCTCCTGCAGATTTTCCATGAATCATATATTATATATTTGTTGGGGGTGGTGGGGTGGGGGACTGGGGGGTCACAATGTGCAAAAGACTAGAAGATAGTGTTTTGATACTTCAATCTCAAGTGGCCATTCATAGGGAAAGGGAACCAGTATCAGTGCTTATCTATTGTAGTTTTGTTGTACTAAGGATGCCAACTATGGAAGACAAATCATTCTTTTCTTTCCTTCTTTCTTTTAGACAGTTAGAAATTTAGAAATGAAAAATTTTATGTCTGACAAATTCTTATGTCAAATCCAAATCTGATGAAATGAAATTACAATTAAAAAGAACAGTGACCTTCTCAGCATCCTCACATGCTTGCTCTAATACAGAAAGCTGAGCTCCCCATCCAACAATTGTTATATCACTCCCTTGACGAATCACCTGATAAAATAAAATGACAGATTGTACTTGTATTATTTTTTTACAACTGGTGGAGAGGAAATGAGTACCTCCGCTTCAGATAATGGCAGCACATAATCATGCTCTGGAACCTCTTCTACTGCCAAGCGGTATAGCCACTGAATGCAAATGAGTTAAATTATATTATCTTGATGGAGGAAGCGAGTGTTCTAAAGTCCAGAACTAATATAAAAAAAAGCAATCTCCTGATGCAGACACATTTTGAATCAACAGATAGGAAATAAAGATATGAAATGAATACATTTCATGTTCTCCTGGAACAATTATACCTTTGGTTCGAAAAATACAACAGGATTTTGATCCCGTATGCTTGCCAGTAAGAGTCCTTTTGCTTGTCGTGGGCTTCGAGGTACGACCACCTAAGAAAACATAAATACAAACATATTTTCTCAAATTCACTACCAAATCACTAAAACTATAAATGCAAAAGTTTGTTAAGATAGATTACATGAAGGAATGATAAAATTTTATAAATGAAACAAAAGTAGCTGGCTGTTAGTATTATGAACTCCATGTCTAACCCATAACTGAAGCAGATTAAAGCATCACAATGGACCCATTAAGAGTTCAACCTTCAGACCAGGAACATGACAAAAAAAAGACTCCGGTGATTGTGAATGATAATGCCCACCATGCCCAACAGCTCCATAGGGAGTTCTTATTGTTAAACCTGCGAATGGATCCAACTTTAATGAACATAAAAAGAATAACTATCAAAAAACAAAAGCAAAATTGTATGGATACTTACCTCCACAGTTAAATTGATTTCCACTTCGATATCTGAATTTAGCTGCTTCATTGACGATCTATTGTTTCAAAAAGACAAAGGTCGGACAAAAATGTCAGAAATGATTATAAAAAGTAAACAACATATGTTTTTTTTCTCTGAAGAAAAAACATGAGAAATGCATGCCTTCACTTGGATAACTTCATCACGGTATTTACTTGTATAATTTCTTTAAGGTATCCAAGTTTGATGCATCTCATGAGCATGCATCAAGTTATGAACAATTTTTTGCATATTACAGTAACAATCTAGTCCCTTTCTGCAGAAGATGCACCTGATCAAAAGCAGGAAATATATAATCGGCAAACTGTATTTCTGCAATAGCTCGATTTCCCTGTCAAATGCAATCATGTCAGATAAGCCTTAATAGCTAAAGACAGTAAAACAATGTTGTAACAAGGCAGACTAGTGAAGTTACAGTGTTCTAAAAAAATAACAAATTATTTCATCCATACCATTGCCGCAAGGCCGATTGCAAATCCAGCAATACCCTGCGCCACAAGCTCGTCAATACCAAGAGTGAAATGATAACTACAGTTACTATACAACACATATAATCCAATTGATTGTATGGCGTTCATTAACAAGATGTTCTTGGTCTTTAAGTAATCATAATCTATCTGTACATATATGTATAAATTAAAAAAAAAAATGGGTTAGACGCAGAAGTCTGATACCTGTTCACACAAGGGAGTATTGAAAACCCTGTCTTTTCCAAATCGATCAGCTAATCCTGTGGTGCAACGAAAGACACCGCCGAAACCGATATCTTCTCCAAATACATAAGCACTGCAAGAAATCCATACATTGAGTATAACGACGATAATGTTTTTAACACTTTCACTGATACACACTCGCCGAGAATCATGTTATCTTTTTTCCTTTCAGCTATTGATTGTTATAACAGATAGAAGACGAGTTATACTGGTAAATTGGACAGGGCCAAATCTGAGAGGAAAAAAAAAAGAATATAGCAAACACTTCTGCTAACATGTTGTAAAGCCGCGAAAATAATAAGAATCATTCCTTTTGAACAGAATGATGACCACTACGATGCTAACAAAGAAATTGCAGATATTGTCAGGGCTTGGCAACACTATCATAGTCTCCAAATTTTGGAGCAAATACTCAATCCTGCCACAATAAAATTTTAAAACCGAAAAGAAATGGTGCAAGAACAGCAAAGTAATAATCCGAAAGCATTCCACTTTTATTTTACGAAAAGACCTATCTTTGCGATATCAAACATCAAACAGCGTTAGGGGAAATGCCCTCCCCCCAAAAAAAAAGAATAAGAGGATAAAACGATCGCCGGCAAATACCGATCAGAGCTCACCGTGGATCTGACTCGAGGGCGATGTGAAGGGCCTGGTTGATGGCGGTGAACAGGTTCATGAGCTTGCCGCCACCGGGAGCCACCTTGTCCGCCTCCGACGAGCTCGAGAAGCCTCTCATGGGGGCCCAAATCCTCCTCCGGCCGAGTGCGCGCAGGGCCGTCGCCATTGATCGATCCGGAGACGGAAGAACTCGAATAGCAATCTTTCTTTCGTCCTGTTTTTTTTTTTTTTTTCCTATTAGAAACGTCGACGCCTTCTAGGAGATAAACTCGATGACGTAGATACAAGTGTCGGCATAAGCAAAAAGTTGATAAATAAACCTAAATAAATAATAAAATATACATAAATTGAAATCTTAAAAAATCGAGTTGGATTCTCTTGACTGATTTGTTTTTTTCTTAAATATGTTACGTGTCCGAAAAAAATGTTTCGATATTTACAATAATATTTCGAAATAAAAAAATAAGCACTAATATTTGCACACGTGAGTCGTGGCAGAAAAAAAAATAACGTCCACGTGATTTGTATCCTAATCATAGAAAAATATTTACTACTATCTGTTAGGCCGTCTGATTTGAAAATAAACATCACGTTAGGATTGTTTGATTAAAGAATAATAGAATATCGTATTATTTTTTAAATATAACTAAACACTAGATGAAATTAAATTAAAATGGTTGAACTTTGAAAAATGCAAAGCCACTCGAAGTTGATAAAATCATCGTTTTTAATCTCTCCATGAAAATATAAATATTCTTTTAAAACATAAAAATATTTATATTCTCATTTTTTTTAACTTTTTAAAGCATATTTTATTTTTAAAATTTTAATAAAATATTATTATCTAAATATTAAACGTCAATTCTATATGATAAAACATTTTAATTATATAATATTATATTTTTAAAAATTATTTTCTTCGAACCAAATGAGAGATAGAATAAAAATATATTTATTTTTATTAAAATATGTTATTTTATTGATTTATTTCTTTTGATATTATCCCATAATCAAACGGTCCATAGAATCCAACTAAGCATTAGATAGAATAATCATAAATCCTTCAAATTAGAAAATGTAAAACCGTTATTTTTAACTCACGAATAATATATTCTTATTCAAAATAAAAGAATAATAAATAATAATGTGCTTTTAATTTAATTTAATTATTTATTCATACTATTATTAATATGTATATCAACTATTCATAACAAAGTAATTTAAATATACAAAATTATCTTTTCAAATAATATTCTCGATAAGAATATACTTATTTTTACCTTAATTCATTCCATTGAAAAATATCCCTCCAAGTCTCCAACCAAACGGGTAACTTCCAAGAATAGAGCTGTGCTGTTGGTACAATTTTGGTCCACCAATTTTAATTGGTAACTATTTGATCCCATCTATATAACTATGTAAAAACTAGTCATCTTAACTTATGATAATGAGGTAGTTGCCAAATCAATATTGACAAAAAAAAACAATTAAATCATGCTCGCATTAAAAATACTAAAAAAACTCATTGGTTGAAATGCTTATTAGTATTAAATGATATGTTTAGAAATTTATTACTGAAGTCTGAAGGTACTTTGACAGTGGGGCAACCAAATATTTTATAATAATTTCCATCTATCATCTTATCTAGGTGCTAAAATTATTATTTTGCCTATATAAATTTGCTACAACATTTTTTAAACAAATAAAAAAAACTTCAAAGAATATTGATTAAAACTAAGAGTTCAAAACTAAGTTTAGTTCACTATAGTGCACTAATTTTTTTATTGAAAGTCAATATCATAATTATAAAAAAAGAAGATGGCTTCTGGTTAAACAACCACATTTTGATGAGATAGTTAATAATGTCAAATACCAATTTATTAAACAAGCGTATAATGCATGTGATGACATATACATAATACACAATTAGAATAATACTTGTCTGGTGATAGTAAACATATATGAATCTACAACAATTTGGTGGGATGTAAAGCAAAAAACATGCAACCTTTAATTGCTTCTAATAGACAGTGCCAAAATAATAGTCTCATAAATTATTCGGAAAAAAAATGACTCGAGAGTTAATATTTAAACTTAAAAAAGAATGATTTGAACCACTTTCTTAGAGCTTCTGCAGCCCAATCCACAAAGTCCAAATACCTCTTCAAAAAATATCCAGCAAAGAAATATAAATGTCAACACTTATACTGTAGATCCCATCTTCTCTTTTCTGTCCATGAGTTGTTTCTTCCCAGATATAGTTAGTCCTCTTCCTCTTTGCTACTGTAGATCCTCTTTTTCGGTGCTGATATTCATTCACTGATGCAGAGATAATATGGATCAAGAAGCTTTTTTGTGTAAGTGATTCTTCTCAGCAATTTGGATTCTTTGATTCCTCTATATGCTTCTCGATAATACCTTGTTCAACTCTCTCTCTTCTTATTTGCTATGATATTATCTTGTTAATGTGTACAAAAATATGATCTCTCATCTTGCAAGAAACGAACAGTCAAAGAAAGAGAAAGATAAAAGAAAATAATAAAAAAACACAAAAGGATTTCGAGCACCTCAAGCTCCCAAAATGGATGTGTAAAATGACTTTGAGATAAGATTCTCGTCCCAACCTCTTCTGGCATTTATATGCCAAATGTAACATCATGTACATATTTGTAACAAATGTAACTAACTATTTATAAGAGTTGTTGTTTCATTCCTTTATTTACATGTACATTTGTAGACTACTATGTATGTTAACATGTTTATCTATAGGTTGTCCACGATATTTCTTCATGTATTAATCTGCTTGTATTATTTGTTGCTCCCCTTCTTCTGTAATAATGCCATGTTGACATGATTAACTCATAATAAAATCTTTGAAATGCATTGATTTTCTTCTAATCCATTTCTCCCCTCTATTATTATCTTTGGATAATACTTTTTCAATTGTTTCGTCTGTAACATTTTCTCCCTCGAACGAAAATAGACCTCATTCTTGAGGTCGAACATAGGACATGATTTAGAAAAGTACTTCAAGGGTGCATCCACCATAAGTAGACTTCATTCTAATATGTTGGAATCTTTAATCTGAATAGTGCTTCATCAAATAAGTCTTCAAACTTTTCAATATATCATCTTTGTCCCTAAACTCAACTTCCACAACTTCAACTAGTAATTTATCTTTGATATAAGCTGGAACTCTTAAAGGTTTACGACCATACATAATTTCGAAAGGGAATATGTAAGATTGTGCACAAATTGACTAGTTGGCAACAGGAGAAATTGATGATGAACACTCTTTTTATCCAAAAATTTATCTAAGACAATCTCGGTCATAAAAAGGAATATGATTTATTTTTTAGTCCATTGAACTAATAGTCATTTGAGAATATGATATGTTCTCTTGTTTATGACCAAGTTGGTGATCAGACATGTAGCATGTATCATCGAAACAACATTTTTATAGGGATAACATGTATAGATAATGCATTTGAATTGGTCATAGAAGTAGTTGCAGTATGAGTAGATCGAACAGAAGTATAAAACTGTAAGCTGTGTTTGGCAACATGAACTTTAGTTTTATTAAGTTATTAGAACTTTTTGATGTGATGTTTTTATTATGACAACACGTTTGGACGACAACCGTCCTCTAATCGGAACTTCCTACTTGATTAGACGCATGTGTTCTTCTTAATTCTTCAAGGTGTTTGGATGGGTAGAACTTCCTACCTGATCCGACTAGCTCTCATCGCGACAACACTGCTGGCTGGGGAAGTAAAAAACAACGCCGTCAGAGAAAGGGGGGAGAGCATGGTACCTCAACACCCAATGAGACCAAGGTTGTCGTCACCGAAAGAGATCGCGTGAGTCGTCGTGAGTGACCTCGCCTTCACCAGCAGATGGCAGACACCTAACCAAGAGAGCTAGAGTGTGAAAGTGTGAGAGGGAAAGGAACGGGGGAAATCCGGCAACATCCAATCAGATCCGACAATCGAGTGAGGGATCCGGCCGCAAGCATGCAACCAGATCTCACTACGACGATGCAGCCACCCTTAGGAAGAACTAACAAATAACATGGCTGAAGAAGCGAGCTTGTCATCATCGAAAGAGACCGAGGGAGCTGTCGTCGGTTGCGGGCGACCTCGCCTTCACCGACAGATGCCATCCTAGGGAGCAGAGTGTGAAAGTGAGAGAGGAAGAAGGTGCGAGGGAGAGAGAACGTGAGAGAGAAAGTGTGAGAGAGCGACTGAAACGTCGCATGGGCATCAAGGAAGTTCGACATTTCGTGTAAAACTTGCAAATTCTTGCATCTCGCAGGAACTTTTTCTCAAAAACAAATTCGAACTTTTGCCGTTGACCAAAATGAAAGTTCCCATGGGAACTTTCGAACCTGTTTGCCAGAACAAAGCCGAGTTCTAGGGCAAATCCCCCATTTAAACACATGCTAAAGGTCTCAAAGTGGAATTAGCAATTGAATATTGTGGCCTTGAATATGCATATGTGGAATCAACTTGTGCATTCTCCAACTTTCCCTCTTGTAACATTACCAATACATAATCTTGCATTACATTTTTGGATTCAAGATTTGATAGCTCAAACCTTAGTTTCAAGGCCTTCACAAAATTATATCAAGAATCAAGTTGTTTATTTTAATGTATCCATCTGTATCATTGTTGTATATCTCCTTTAAAAGTCATTGAGACCATTATGTTTTAGACCCTTCAGAAATATTATAGAAATCTAAAAATTGTTCAACCTTCAAAATCCATCCCATAGGATTATGTCCACAATTAGGGAGCTCCACTTTAGCATTATCAATACATGCATTAGAATCAATGCTACTCGTAAGATGACTTGAAATTATTTCCAACATTAAGATTACCACCAAAATCACTTTTAATATCAGTAGTTTATATCATCAAATTTCATCCCAAGAAATGCAGTAGAACTATTCAGAAGCAAACTTTTCGTTAACAAAAGAAATCTATTGTTCTATTAAAGCCTGAAGCCTGTTCATAGTCTCATCCATTCTAAACCATTTAATCTCTATAATAGAATGCAAAGAATCTTCTTAATTGCATAATCCTTTCTAAAATACAACAACACTTGATTGAAATTTCTTATCCATTTCTTATCAAGAGATTGCAGAAGTCTCTTCCAGAATGATCAAAATTTTATTAGAATTGTAGAAACAAATCAAGAACCGTAGAAATTCTCTCCAAAAATGTCAAGATTGGTATCAAGATTACAAGAAACTCAACAAGAGCAGCAATAAGAGCACCAAATGTTAGAGCTTCTGTAGCCCAGCCCACAAAGCCCAACTACCTCTTCAAAAAATATCGAGTAAAGAATGTCAATACTTATAATCCCACCTTCTCTTTTCTTCTGTCTATGAGTTGCTTCTTCCTACCTAGGGTTAGTCCTCTTTTCCTCTTTGGTACTGTAGATCCTCTCTTTTGGTGCTGTCGTTCACTGATATAGATTCTTGTGTAAGTGGGATCTTCCCAGTAATTCGGATTCCTTGTTTTCTCTATATGCTTCTCGGTACAATGAGTAGCTAATACCCTATTCAACTCTCTCTCTTTCTATTTGATATGATATTATCTTGTTAACGTGTAGAGAAAGCTAACCACAAGGTATGATCTCTCAGCTTGTCAAAAATGAACAATCAGATGAAGATAAAAGAAAATAAGAAAAAGAAACACAAAAGGATTTGGAGCACCTCAAACTTCAAGAATCCAAAATGA
Source organism: Pontederia crassipes (assembly GCA_030549335.1). Classification (NCBI taxonomy): domain Eukaryota; kingdom Viridiplantae; phylum Streptophyta; class Magnoliopsida; order Commelinales; family Pontederiaceae; genus Pontederia; species Pontederia crassipes. Next base: position 21,744,027 of record CM060189.1, on the reverse strand, counting down.
ATCTCTAAAATGGCTCTGAGATAATATTCTTGTCTCAGCCTCTTCTTGCATTTCTATGCCAAATGTAACTAATTATTTATAACAGTTATTATTTCCTTCATTTAGCTACATGTACATTTGTAGACTACTATATATGGTAACATGTTTATCTATAGGCTATCCATGACATTTTTTCATATATTAATTTGCTTGTATTATTTGATGCTCCTCTTCTGCTGTGATAATGCCATGTTGACATGATTAATTTATAATAAAATTCTTGAAATGTGTTGGATTTCTTCTTATCTGTTTCTCTCATCTGTTGTTATCTTTGGATGATACTTTTTCAGTTGTTCTATCTGTAACACTTTCGGTCAGACAAAACTCAAACGAGGAAAAAGTGCAAATATATTTCTGCATTTGAAATGTGGACTTAGCTTAAGAATTTTATTATTGAGTTTTAAGGGATGAAATGTATGAACCCATTCATAGATTTTTGTTGTTATTTTATTTATTTATATATTTTTTGGTATTACAAGAAATTTGAACTCTTTGATTATTAATACATACATACTGTACTAAATTATTAATGCATTCCCGGTTCATTCGTCTAAAACCAATTAGTATGAATTATTTACTTCTTTATTTTCCATTAATGGACAGAGTGGAACTGCTTCCATCAGTTTGAAATTTTTAATTTTTTATGCTATTTCTTTTTTTTTTTAAAAGAACAAAAAAATTGTATCGTGCGACATTTATTAATTTTGACAGCGTCTAAAAATTTAACTACCGGTTGCCACCGTCGGATAAAGATTTAAAATTTAATTTACTTCAAAAATTTAAAATTTACTATTGTAGTAGCATATAATAGAAAAGTTTAAAATTTAAACATTTTTTTCATAATCACGATATTATACAGCATTCAAGGTAAAACCTCATTCAAGCAGATACCATACAATCGGATTACAAATTGATGAAATTGGCCATTTTTAAAACATTTTTACTTGATGAAATAGAAGGTTAAACATTTTTAAACCTCGTTCACGATATTTATTGCATAAACTAGATATTATACGGTTGATGAAATTGGCCATCGGATAAGAAATTAAAAGATAGAATAGTAGAGAAGTAAAAAGGGAAAAAATAAAGTAATATACTGAATTACTAACATTTGATAAATTTTACTTGACGTGATCAAAGATTACAAAAGGGAATTATGAAAGACAGAGATTAAAAAGATATATCTATTTTTTTGTGTGAATTAGTTAGCATTTAACAAGCTTTTTATGGCAAAAACGAAGTGTATTATATGAATTATCGATATTTTTTTTAGCAATAGAATAAGGCTCTGTTTGACTAAGCCTTCGTGCGCGATAACTTTATAATACAATTGAGAAGGAAATATCTAATCTCTTTTTAAGATAAACAGGGAAGGAGGTGCTTAACTTTTTTTAAGGAAATAAATTAGTTTAGTCATAACTAACTAATTAATTATTGACTTTAATAATTTTATTCCAACACGTAACTATTTGTTTTTAAAAATAAATCGCAATTAATAAATTATTTATTAGTTTTATAAAGTATTTTTTATCATCTAAACCAAAAAATCTTATCGTGCAAAAGTGTAAGTAAAACCTAACAAAAAAAACTCTAACCAAACTAAAAAAATCAACCCGAAAAAAAATCTAAAATATGACTTTGGACTAAAAATTAGGTCGGTATTTCGGAATAAATAAATCACCCGTCTAAATTAGGGTTTCTTACTGAAAAAATCGGAAGCCCCGAACTAAATATTTTTTCAAATTTATTATAATTAATTCTTACTTTAATTTTAAATAATATTTTATAATTTTACTGTTTCTCTTATTCATATTTATTAGATTAGTTATATTGTTTACTTATTATCAAACATTTCAACTTGAATATGATTAAGTTATTAATATTTTTTAGAAAGTTTTAACAAAATTAACTAGAATATTTTTCAATTATAATATAATAATATGTTGTTTTGATTTATTTACATTAAATAGTTAAACTTAGAGTTAAATTTTATTTTTTAAAGCATCTACATGATATATTTAATATTTATAATATTTTTTTTTATAAAATATTATTTTAAAATAAATTTTTGATTTGTAAAAATTGAGATAGTTTAGATCAATTTTTTTGAAAAAATTTAGAATAATGTTTTATATGTTAAAAACTCCGCTTATATTTTATAGCCGGTCCCAAGTCCGGATAAAGGAGGAGGGTTGTGTTAGGCCCCGACAGCCAACGTAAAATTTTGTCGAATCTCATGAACATGGATCAACGAATTGGCGTCGTAAGATCCATGTAGCTGACCCCACCTAGTGGGATAATGTTTTGTTGTTGTTGTTGTATGTTAAAAATTCACCCGAAATTTGAAGGTGTCGAAAAAATAGGCCGAACCACCCCCTATCGTAACTTAGGTGCTGTTTGGTTAAGCTTATAAGTTAGTTTTAAAAAATCTCAACGTTTGGTAACTTAAAAATTCAACTGATAAGGAGATATCAAATCTACTTATAAATAAAAAAAATAAGCAGAGGGAGAAGTGCTTATTTTCTTTTTTAAAAATAAGTCAGTTAGCTCTCTCATAATTAACTAGTTATTATTAATATAAGTAGTTTTATCCAAACACATAACTGTTTATTTTTAAAAATAAATTTCAGTCAATAAAATACTTATCAGCGCTTCAACTTATCATATCAATTACTAAGCCAAACAAATCTTACAAACTTTTATTTTCACTAGCTACAAAACAGTCGCCTACTCGAAATTTTACAGTTTATTTATATATCACTGAAATTTATAATTTATTTATTTATATATAAAGTTAAAAATTATATAAAAAAATAATGTTTTGCGTATGGCCTCCACAGAACAAGCCGCCACTCACCACCACGACCACCACCTGTTTGATGTGTGGCCTTCGTGACGAGTGTTGCGCTCATGGCTCGGCATCCCACGAAGAGCAGCCACAAGTGCCGCTCCCTGTGATCTAAACGCTTACGCCACAGCTCTCCTCTTCCTACCTCCACCACCCGAATGGTCCTCCTCCTCTCCCTGCACTGAGCTCCATCAGAAGACCACCAGGTGCGTTAACAGAGGAGTAGGTCGAGGAGGAGGAGAAGAAGCGGACAAAGGCAGCCGACCATGTCTGTTGCTCCTGTCACCGGACCATCTCTGTGCTCTTCGTCTCCTGCACTTCGGAGAACCAGACAGCATGCTAACCGAAGTCCGTGTCAACCCCTCCCTCCGAGCTGCTCCAATGTGAAACGACGCTTCTCGTCCACAGAGCGCATGCTGTCTATTGTCTCGCGTTCCTGGCTGTCGAATCCGCCTGCATTCGTCGCTAGAGCGTCTTCGTCTTCTTCAGCTACTGAGTCCCAATCTTCCAAGACAGAGGAGGGCGCGGAGGGACGGTACGAGGAGTATGAGGTTGAATTGGACAAGCCTTATGGCTTGAAGTTTGCGAAGGGGAGAGATGGGAGCACTTACATTGACGCGATCGCCCCTGGTAGCTCAGCTGACCTTACCGGAAAGTTTGAGGTTGGAGACAAAGTCATCGCCACCAGGTTTAATTCACTCTGTTCTCTCATCTCTTTTTTTGTGGACCAACAAATATTTGTTGCGGAAACATTAATCAGAGAGCACCTTTTACCAATCCTTTGGACTTTATTCCAGATGAAGTTACCAACTTTTTGTGAAAACCTTCTTCCCTTTTGCCAATAACCTGAAACTTGGTTTAACTTTACTGAATTTTTTTTATCTACTTGTTGGCCAAAGATATAAACCACCAAGTCTCGGGTGATTTTTTCTTGAAAGCATAAACCTTCGTCAGATGCATTCAAATCTAATTTCTGTTTGGTGCTGTCCATTCTGCCCTTCAAAGATGTGTGCAATCAATATTCTGTGCACTAAGTGGTCCCTAGATTATCATTATATTATGCCGTAATTAATTCTGAAAAAATGGTTCCGGCTTTGCTGCTGCCTGGACCATTGTAGGAGTGGGTGCTGCACTCATTAGTTTTTGTTCAACCCCGTGCTTCTATTGTTCATCCAACAGTTAGATGCATATTTTCAGCATTGTGCAGAAGTAAAATTATTAAATATCTTCAATGTATACAGTGCTGTTTTCGGGGATGAGATTTGGCCAGCTGCGGAATATGGGAGGACAATGTATACCATTCGTCAGAGAATTGGTCCCTTGATCATGAAGATGCAAAAGAGATATGGTAAGTTTGCAACCTACACTATATTTCATAACCTCAGAATGGTACTTCTTGTACGCCTTCAGGTCTCTCTTTTTATGCACGATTAAAGGGCTGAGTTTGCTTCATATTCTAGTTTCCATCTGATGTGTAAATATCTCAAACCTCACAATCTTCCACATTTTTCTTGCAATTATTGAAGAGAAATGTCTTTTCGCTTTTTCGATTAATGCTTAGTTTCCAATTTATGAGGATTTGAGCCATTGATTAACGATAACACATGTTGCAAATTCATGATTATCTCTCATGAGACAAGCATGACAAAGCAAAATTTTTGAGTTTGGAAAAGACACCTTGTGCATGACAATCCAGACATTGAAACAAGATAGTAGATGTTTTAAGAATGTTGAACCCTGGATGAAATTTCAGTGCTAAAGTTGAGTTTCCTGGTATTGTGATAACTGCCTTCTAAAAAATCACAAATTACCAGGACAACCATTGGATACTGGCGAGCTTACGGAAAAAGAAATTATTAGAGCTGAAAGAAACTCTGGTGTTATTAGCAACACAGTGAGGGAAATCCAGGTCAGTGCAATATAGTCATTCATCAGTATCCTTAATATTGAACCTTCAATCCCTTAAAAAAAAATATTGACTTTTCACTCATAATACATCTTAAATATTCATGCATCATATTTCTATTGGATATCAATCATCATTCTTTTTCTTTTTATCACAGATGAAAAACTACTTGCGCAAGAAGGAGCTTAAGGAACGCAGGCAAAATGATCTTCGCGAGGGCCTGAAGCTTTATAAGTAAGTTAACATCCCCTAGTAGTCCCCCCCCCCCCCCCCCCCCCCACACACACACACACCCACCGACCCATATACTGGAATAAAAAATTTCGAGCAACTGAAACTGGAGTGAAGTTAGCATGTGAAAAGTAATGATAATTTACTGTAAAGGAGAACAAGTGTACCCAGCTAATCATGCAAACATGGGTCCAGTATTTCATATTATACATCTTTGTACTGTGTTATGTCTTTTCATACACCATAATGCGGTATGTCTCCAGCTGCTAAGAAAGCCAAAAAGCCTAGCTCTCAAAATACTTGTAAATCACATGGTCAATTGTTCTTTTTTTTAGAAAACATGGTTCATTTTGGGATACATTTTGATTTACTTTTATCACTCTTTACAAGTATGAGGTTTTTTAGTCAAACTAAACTACGAGTTAAGATCCATATAGCTTCCATCTTTCCCCCTATTTCTTATGATAGTTTTTCTACAGTTGTATTGTAGAATGAAACTCATTGTGGTTGATAAATATCTTCAGCCCTTTGGGTGACACAATGTTATGTACCTTTTATTATGTAGCTCAATGATGAGTTTATATTTTTTGGGGGCTGGAAGATGGATATATTGATATACTTCGATAGGGTTGAACGAAAGTTGCTGAGTATTATTAAAGATCGATTTAGAAAATAGATGTCCCTCTGTAGACACCAAATTTGGATTCTCTTAAAAAAATTGTCCAAGTTATGTTTCCGAATCTGCAGTATCTCACAGGTCAACCAACGTGCAAGTTTATAATTATAAACTGTTGAAATGACCCCATAATGTTGGACATGGGCATGGGATTTGGTGATTGTTATGCAGATGACTTCTAGGCACAAAATAAATTAGACGGTATTCAGATTTGATAAAAAATAAAAGAATCAATGTTTCACAATGACTAGATTTGAATTCGTTTGATTCAATCAATTAATCTGATTGATATATGTTGTTCTTCACAAGGTCTGGAAAGCATGAAGAGGCTTTGGAAAAGTTTGAGTCTGTACTAGGTTCAAAACCAGAACCAGATGAAACATCAGTGGCATGTTACAATGTTGCATGTTGTTACTCCAAGCTTAATCAGGTAAATGAGCTCAAAATAATTTTCTAAAACAGAAATAGATTCAGTACCAAACATCATCTTATATAACTTTCCTGCAGATACAAGCTGGACTTTCTGCACTTGAAGATGCCATGAAGGCAGGATATGAGGAATTCAAGGTAATAGAATTGTGTATAATGCATTTTGTCAAAATTGAATGTGCATACTGTTTGCTTTGATATTTCCATATTATGTTTTCTCATTTTACATCAAAATATCATTTATCAAACTGAAATGATATCCAATGAAGGCGCGATCTTGATATTCTAAGCTTTTCATTTGCTGACAAAATTGATAGATCAGTAAACCAACCATGCAGAAACACTCAGATCTTGACATAGCATTCGCTATCCCTTGTAAACTCACTCAAGGCTCTGCTGGGGAAAAGAAATTCAAGGTTTAGATGCATGTAGACAGTTTTCGAAATACCTGGCCTGGCCATGCGAATGCCTTTTCTTCCCATCTTTTATGGTTTGGTAACTTTTTGCCATCTATGGAAACAGTAAAAATGATACCGAAAACAAAAGTAACTTTGTAGAACTCGAGCATACCACGACTCTCAAAAGAAAAACATAGAACATTGGAGGAGAAAAAAAAAAGAGACAGTATCCTGCGCAGTATCTCCAGCTAGCCGAGGAGGATCCTTTATGTGTTTCTTTTCTGTGCCACTTGGTATATGCTTGGATAGAAGGGGATGAAGAAGAGAGGGAAAATTAGCCATCATTTTCTTGTTGGCCTATGTCAGAAAACATACTCTTAGTGCATCTTCACTTGATAGTCATCATTTCAAGTAAATGCTTCTTGCTTCCAGGCCTCTCCAGATGAAAGGGAAATTAAAAAGTTATAGATTTCTTAGTCATCTTAATTATGATACTTAAATATTATTATACCTTACTGTGCTAGTACATATGGTTGTTAGGCGATGTGAAAGTTTGCTTTTATAAATACCGTGTCGTGATCTGTTGCTCTACTGACACTAATGACTATTTTATAAACTCAGACTATCCGCACTGATCCGGACCTAGCCAATGTACGAGCTTCTGCAGACTTCGAGCCCCTCATGAAGAAATACGATGAATCCTTCATCAATGAGAATGCCATAAATGCAATCAAGTCAATCTTTGGCATATTCAACAAAAAATGATAAATTACGCCTTCAAGGGACCTTTATCAAATTGTTTGGATCAAATAGTGACTAAAGGTTATATGAAACTTCAACATTGTCCGTTGGGAGGATGAGAAGAAGAAAAGTGATATGTATAATAGTACATTGCTTTTCTTGCTCACTTCACAACTTCTTAGGAGAGCTGAGAAAAACCCCTTTGTATAGGCTGCTGACAGTGAGGGCATTTGTGTAATCCACATCTTCTTATTGCCAATTGTATAAATTGCTTCCCTCGTGAGTTTAAATTTCATGTATCGATCCGAGTATTAGCAAGTTGTTCTAGAACATAGGAAAAATAAAGATGGTCTTTATGGGCTCTTGAATAAAGTTTTTGTTGGGAATAAAACACCGAGGATCGATGAACAATGAAAACAACGAAAGAAAGAGAAGATTAACATAGAAATTTAACGTGGTAAAATCTTGTTGATTAACGCGAACAAGAGAGAAACATCCACGAGCAAAGGAGACCGTCGTCAGAAAAATTTCACTATGAATCAAAAGAAAATACATCATATAAAATTCTAACATTCATATATAAAAGTCCACGGGCTACGAGCTTCCGCGACAGATTCATTTTTCCTTTTCATTTTTTTTTCTTTTCTTTCATAATTTTAAGTACAGAGTATATAATTCAAGGCACATCAACAATTTTGTCCCAATTTATTCCGCCAAACAGAAGAATTATTTCTCAACAAACTCTTGTTTTTTTAAAATGTCTTAGAGATAAATAATTTCAGCTTTTGATTGGATTTGATTATTCTTGACTCACACTAAAATAAATATTCAACTAGAATAAATATTCTTATCACAGAAAATTTATCTTCAAACAAAACACCACCTACTCCTACACATTCCATATTTTGGATGGAGAAAAAATAATTAAATATATAATTTATTCTTTAAGACAAACAAAAGTATGAGATATTTTTCTCACAATTCACTTGTTTCATAATTTATTTCCTACTTGATTTTCTTTCATATGCTATATTACACGTAAAACGACAAACAACATAACCAAGGAAGCTCAAGACCACCACCGATTTTCTATGCGAGCATGTGAAAGACGATTAATGCAGAAAAAGTGAATTGGTTAATGCAGAAAACAGCCAACCAAGCACTCTGGGGAGCAAAGAAGGAAAACAGGAAAATGTTTTTATCCTGACATTTATTATCTTGGGAGTTTGTTCAGGGACAAGAAAATGTTTTCCAGGTAATCATCTATGATTGGGTTTGGGAGTTGTTTAAACAAGATCTTAAAATTTTTTTATGCATATTAAAAAAGTTAGAATTCGACTTGTCATAGTCATTGGGAATTATCCATTAATCAGAGGTAATAACTTACAAATATTATATTTTCAGTGAAAAGGCCATAACTAAACCATGAACATTTAGCAATCACTCATTAACACTTATAAAATCTTAACTTAACGTAATCACAAACTTATGAGATGCACCACAACATGCGGCGCTGGCATACACATTTTGCACATTTTTTTAACAACGATTCTCTAATTTCAAGGGCAGTGTCACATAAATAGTCCGATCTTTTATCTTAATTGAACGACCATTGAGCATCACTGTCTCTTAATTAAAGCTGGATCTTGATCTACGGGTGAAAATCTTTTTTTTTTTTCTTTCCTATCACGTTTCTCTCCTCCATCTTTTTTCTTTAATTGAGAAGAAAGATAAAAAAAGACAGATGAAATGTTGATTGATTTGGACTGATCTATCCGATCAAATGAAAAACAAAAGAATGGTATGCAATGCAAGTCTCCATTAATCACCAGATAATATTTTTTAAAAAAAAACTAATGCAGTTGGGTTTCTATCTGTGCAAACTTTTCTGCATTGAAGGTTCTAATTGTTGTGACAACTTAATCCAAAAAGCAAATCATACATCACATGACATGATTCCCAAGAGAAGTATGCGAGGGAACTTATTGTGATCATCGTTTTACACATGCCATATGATAGAGAAAGTCTAATTATGTGGATAAATCAACCTCCCTCATGACCTTTGCAGCATCCTCTGGAAAGACCGGATTAATAAAGCACCCTGTCCCTATTTCGAAACCCCCTATGACACTCAGGTGAGGGACAATCTGCAGGAACCAGTGCATGTAGGGCAAACAGGAGGATGACAACTCGAGCGGTGCTGTTTGGATCATGAAGTTGTATGGAGGATCATTTAGCTGCTTGGATAACTTCTGAAGTATGAGTTTCAACAAACTGGCAAGATCAACAGCCTGTGCACACAGAGAAGCAAGTTGCACTTTCATTCAGTTAACTTTGTTGAATAATATATAATAGACATAAGATGATATCAGTGGCAGGAATATTGTGAAATATATTGCCCATAAATCTTCTGCATATTTACAATGAGTTCATGGGCATAACGATTACAGCTCATAAGTAGCCAAAATGTATCCACGGTACCACCCAAAGCAATAAAGTCCTAGGGAACATGACAGGCTAGAAGGGTAATAAAATTATTGATCGGATAAGAAAAATGATTGGGGAGTTCATGGAAGGAACCAAATCCATCAGCTGCAGAAGAAAAATGATCATCACAATGCTAGAGGAGAACCTAACATAATTCAAACAAGAGACCAGAAAGTATTTGATAATCATAAACATAAAATCATCAATATCAAATCTCGAGATTCCAATAACTATGCAAGGAACGGAAGAGGAGCTTTGAATAAGAAAACAACGGGAAAGGAGCTTTAAACAAGCAGAAAGAAAGGAAATTGTTGAATCGAGAAAGCTTGTCTGAAACCATTTTTTCATAATGAAGTCATGAAAATGCACCATCACCAAAAAGTCATTAAACTGAAAAATCAAATCCCATTAAGTTCTTAATTGTTAAAACTTATTTACATTAGAAACCACAGCACTATGTTTTTTGGGAGAGAACCGACTACATGCTAATATCTTAGCAGTGGACATAATAACTTTTCACTGTACTAATGGTGGTGAACATATCGAAAGATTGGGAGAATCCTTAATATATTCTCAAAGAGGAATCATTCGACAAGCAGTTCCAGCTTACAAAACATTAATACAGTTCCTTACTACATAATTTAGCAAGCTATAATCTATATGCTAAATTTATATTTCCACTAGATCACCATGAAAAGAGCAAAAACCGAGAGAATAATATATAACCATTGACTGAAAATAGTATTTTTCCCTTGATTCCTTTATCATTTGAACCACAAGATGGAGTAATATTTTTGTTTGACATGAAACTTAGGACTGTTTTTTTTAAACGAAAACTTTTGGGACTGTTACGCATGTACACATTCTTCTAACATAAATCAAGTACAACTCAACCACCTGAGTAAGATAATGCACCGAAGATGTATACTATGACTGATACTAAGCCTTCATTGGAAATTGAATGGGCACAAAATCCACCAGGCACCAAAAGTTTTGATCGTAGTAAACATTGGTGAAGGCAAGAACACATGCCACATGTATATATATATACATATATATATATATATACATATATATATATATATACATATATATATATATATATATATTATATAACTATCGTGCTTAAATCTTGAGGATAAATCAACCGGCCCATATTTTTTTCCTATTCTACTTTCAGAAATTTTGCATGTTTCTTGACAAGTCCGCCTATATTTTATAGCCGGTCCCAAGCCCGGATAAAGGAGGAGGGTTGTGTTAGGCCCCGACAGCCAGCATAAAATCCTGTCGAATCTTATGAACATGGATCAACGAATATATTGTGTGGCGTCGTATGATCCATGTAGCCGACCCCACCTAGTGGGATAAGGCTTTGTTGTTGTTGTTGTTGTTCTTGACAAGTCATGGAAAATTCATAGTTTTGTTACATTCGGTACTACTAAGCATAGTTAACACATTTTATGACTAAACTGTTGCTGATAGTAAAGAAGTTTATGCCAGTCTCAATGAAGACGACATCAAAATGAAACCAAATTGATCAATATGAGAAATATTATTTAGGGGTATCAATATGAGAAAGTAATGAGAATATTTCGGTGAAACTCTGAAGTCCAAATTCCTATGCCAAAAACATCAGTCCATTGTTTTCTATTTACTTCTTGATCAATGAACTGCTGTAATCAATCAATGAACGAGTGTTGTTTTGAGAGCGTCATTGGACTAGTGTTACCAAACCATTGTTGTTTTCAGTTTCTACAAGAATGTTCACTGTCGCTTTAATGACTTATGATTTTTCTGTCACCATATTCTTTCTATTGGCATTTTATAGGACGATGAGAATTTTCATGCGCAAGAGAAGAATAATTTATTTAAATGGGATTGGCCCAAAACTTAATTGTGAAGATATAGGGAAGAATATGGAAACAATACATAATTAACTGAAAATCCAAAACATTAAACTACATTAGTATTATATGAAAGGATACGAAGCTAAGGTGAAAATTACCTTCTCCTGATCAATGTCATGAAAATGAGCAGAATGACTCTGAGGAACAATCCAAATCTCGAAGGGGTATGAAGCCGCAAAAGGAACAATAGCAAAAAAATGGGAGGTTTCATCGATCAAAGCATCCTCGGATCGGATCTCACAAAGGCCACATTTCCCAGTCAAATCGAAAGATCTTTTCATGCTAGCTAGCCGAGTTGAAACCAATGGAGGGACCACTGGAAGCCCCATGATCTGACTGTGTGAATGAGCCATTGATGCTCCAGCAGATGCCCCATAATTCTTGAACACCTTCAGTATATAAAACACAAAATGTTTAACCATTCACTCAACATAACAAGTACAACAACAATAACAAAGCCTTATCCCACTAGGTGGGGTCGGCTACATGGATCATACGACTAACCAAACCTTTCGGTATATTATATTCGTTGATCCATGTTCATAAGATTCGACAGGATTTTATGCTGGCTGTCGGGGCCTAATACAACCCTCCTCCTTTATCCGGGCTTGGGACCGGCTATAAAATATAGGCGGAGTTACTCAACATAACAAGTAAATACATGAAATTCTAAAGCAACAGAACATATATAAACCATTATGCACACAGACATAATTTTTTTTTCGGCCGTGGTCAGTGACCCACCGGTGTGGCCGGAGTGTGGCTACTAGCACCCAAAGCTACTAGCACCCAGCGTCCCCAGGACACAGCCCAGCCTGTGCCAACGATCGTTGGTTCACACAGACATAATTTGATACCAAAATTTTGATGAAGCTACTGCCTGCAATAAACTATAAAGCTGGCTCACCCAAGATCAAAGTCACTTTCTCCTAGTCTCTAATTACAAATTTTCATGTTCCTAGAAAGCGTAAAACACTTTTCTTTCCTCAAGTTGGTGAATAAGGGCCGAGTAATTCAATCAGGATGGGCTGCGGCATAATGTTTAATAGCGAGATATGTAAGCTATAAACCAAGCACATCACATAAAGTTGCCTAATCTTATATAATTGGGAAAAACGGAGAACACTGAAGAGGCTAAAGAACGATCCAGGCATCACATCAATACTGACACTCCAAATTGTTTCGGCCTTCTACCTGCACGTACTTAATAGAGCCGAGGACGGCCAATTGCAGGGTCCGCTCCCTGTACGCTAGAAGCACCTCGCCGATCTCCTCCGGCGAGAGGTCCTGTAGGTGGACGGAGTGGTCTGGCGTCTCGATGACCACGTCGTGGAACCCGTACCCTGTGACCACGCACCGCCCCTCCCCCGCGGCTGCGTCGTCGAGGCCCTCGCGCGGACCGGGGGGTTCAACGTCTCGGCGGAGGGCTGGGTAAAGGTTCTCGATGACGCGGATCTTCCAAGGGACGACAGATGATAGGCCATCTCCGGAGCCTGCGGGGATGCGGAAGATCTCTGGCGCGCACTCGCCCTCGCGGCCGGCGCAGAATGCACAGGAAGAATTAGGTTTAGAGTCGGAGGCCGGGGCGCGTGCCTTAAAGTCGGAAGGGCGGCGCGCGCGGGCCGGCGAGAAGAGGACGCAGCGGCCGAATACGTAGTCGCTTCGGATCTCGGCAGCTGCCGATGGCGGCGGGGCAGCGGAGGAGGAGGAGGAAGAAGACGCCGGCATCGTCGCCGTTAAAAACGAGGGTTTAACTTTGTTAAGCTCGGCTTAATGCATGATGATGTACACGTACAAGGCGGCGCGCTTAAAATGGACGCTAAAAGGTGGAAACGGAACGGGGACGCGAAGCACTGAGCTCGCTAACCGACTCGTCCATTGTGAACCGCTCATTCAAGTGGGACCTGGTCTTTTGATGGGCTCACGAGAAGTGGCACGGTGATGGGTGTGCGTTTATTTTGTCTCTTACAATAAAGTGGTATATGTGCATTTTTTATTTACGCTTAAAGCCGTCGAATAATTTTTTTCACGCGAGAAAAAAACGCAGTATTTTTTTTACCACGGTACAAAACATAAAAAGAAATTTTTTAATGTTATAATTTAAATTAAATATTTTTTTCAATCAAAATTCATCTTCAAATTATTAGCACCCAATTAATTTAATATTCGGCCGAAAGTGATATAAATAAATTTCGTAAGAATTAATTCATTGAAACCACTCGACAAAAATCATTATCAGGTGGCACTTGTTTGATGTATGATATCTCATGCAAATTTAAAACTTAATTTTAGACTATTTCTTATTACAAGTCATATTAAATATTAAAAGAAAAAATAATTTTCAGGCCGGATAATATAATATTGACAATTTTGCACTGTTAAGTTCTTTGATTGACAGATAACTTAAATGTTAATGAAATGGATTATCCGTAATGTTGATATATAATTATTTAAAACTACGATTTAAAATTGGCTGGTGGCACAAAAGTCCCAAAGACTTGCTCTTAACTACTTACAAAACCCTATTATAAGATAAAATTAAAAAGGATCACTTAAAAAATTCTTAAAGAAATCACAAACTCAAATTAAATTCCTGTGTTTTTTAGCTATCTGACCATAGGGGGTTTGAAAGTGAAGCCTTTAAATTTCATGTGATAAATTATTATTCTAAATTTATTTAAAGGAAAAAAATTCGTAAATAGTTGAAACTTTATTTTAGGATAGTAGGACACCGAATTTAAGACAACAGTAAATTACAAATATTAAATATGAATCTTATTGCATTAAAGGAACTCATAATTAAATGACAATTAAACTACCTAATTCAACTTTTCCATCTATATAAACGAAGATGACATTGTTGTCGTTTTGTAATCTAATATACTAACTAATGTTATATTCATTTACATCGAAATAGTTTTAAATAATAATAACAATCAATGAAACTATACAAAACAATAAAATCTAACATTAATATTTTCGTTCAATTATGTCAAAACAGTTTAAGACAGTAAAGTGAAGCAATAAACGTAGCACTTCAACTATGATAATAATTTACATAAATCACTCATAAACTATTATGATTTTTCACGTTTAACTTTAAACTATGAACTTCTTTTTTATTTCTAAATTATCACTTTTTTCAATTTAATCTTTCCGTCGATTTTTGTTAATATTTATGTTATTTTTTTCATTTATAAAAAGTCAAAATTATCATTTCAAACATCAAATAGAAAAAAAAGCACAGACGAGGCTCATCGACGAAGAAGTATCTGCGTCCTACGACGATGGAAAAGGTAAGTTCACAAGGGCGGTGACCCTCCGGAAGCCGCTAGAGCTCATCACTTCTCCATCGTTGTGGGACACGGATATTTCTTTTCTTTGTCGACGTGCTCCATCTAAGATTTTTTTTATTTGATGTTGAATGGGTAATTTGGATTTTTCATAAATAAAAATAACAAAGTTAATAGAAAATGTGACATAAATTGATAGAATAAATTAGAAAAATCTTGATAATTTATGGATATATAAATAAATTCGTAATTTGAATTAAATGTGAAAAATTATGATAATTTTGAAGTGATTTATTTATGGAAATAAAACATAACTTTAAAATATATTTTAAAAGTTAGACTCATATTTTTATAAACAAAAGTTTTTATTCTTCCGAAAAACACGCGTCCAAAGGTGGTGTGAGAAGCTGGCTATCCTATCTACTTATTATTATTTTTTTAAAAATTTACGTTCCGTTTAATTCATACGTTTGATTTCTATTAAATAAATTTCATTCTCTGTTTACGTATGCATTGGTGTATATCTGTAAATTAACTTTTTCAAGTTGCAAGTATAAATAAAAAAATATTTTTGTCTTAATTAAAAAATTGATTTACATCGTACAAATTTATATCTCCACAAAATTTGAATAAAAAAAGACATATGCTCCATAGTAACTTTCAAGCTTTTTTTTTCTTTCCTATAGTATTTTTAGTGTGTTTAATAATGCTTTAAGCCTTTTATATGCCCTTAATTCTTAATATATTATTCATTTATCGATCATAGTAATTTTTAGTCATTAATACTTAATCGATGGAATTTAATATAATTTTAATATAGTCTCTTTATAATCTATCATTAATTATACATTTAACTTAATTTATAATAATCAAATGACTTCGTATTTCTTATTTCAGTTTGTTGATCATTTTTTTCGATTGAGACACAATATTCAGAGCTATTAGCACTCGACTAATTCGTATTTGAATGAGACTCTAAAAATCGAATTTGAGAATATTAGCACCGTGCCAATCGTTGTTTATAGATCATATTTGATCTCTCTATTGAGACTCACCGATGTTCAGAACTATTAACATTTGACTAATTTGTATTCGAACGAGACTCTAAAAATCGAAATTGAGATTATTAGCACCGTGCCAATAGTTGTTTATAGATCATATTTGATCTCTGTTTCAACAGTCAGCACGAAAAAATAATGAATTTGGGTTCACATTCTAAAATGTTGAAAAATAAAGTTTAAGAATATAATTTCTCACTTACCCTTATGCCCATTTTATTCACAACTGAAAGGCGTGCACTCAAAACGAGGAGAAAAAGTCACAACAACATTTCCGAAACCGTTAGCAGTAAGAAAAATATAAAAAGACCATTTTTTATTATAAGATGTAATAATGAATTATTACTATTATACACAAAATGAAACGTAAGATCTATATATTTCTGACCAGGGGTGATAGTGAATCCGGTTGAATCAGTTTTGGTCTAAAAAAATCACTCATTACTTGTCGGACCATTTTTTTTAAATTACAAAAATCATACTAAAATTATTTAGAAAAAAATCATCCTCTAATGAATAGATCTTTTTGAGTGATTTTTTCGAACCCTAATTTAATAGAATAAATTTTTTAAATATATATATAATAAATTAATATTAATATAAATAATTTTATAAGTAAATTTCAGATATAATATTAGAACTATTAAATTAAAGTTTATAGGAACATATTAAACTATATAAAACTATTATAATAATACAAAATTGATTATTTATAAATAAAAATTAATAAATAGAAAGAAGAATCCTACGATTTTTCAGATGTGGTTCTAGTTTAAACGGACTCTAAATCGTATTCAATTTCTTAATTTATTTTTCTTCGATTCAATTTTTTTCGATCGGATAAATATTTTTGGGGTCGGTCTAATGTTTTTTACTCCCCCTAATTCTGGCCCTTGGGCGAATTGTGCACATATAAAACTATAAGCATAGCATATCGGAGGGCCACTATGTTATATATTATTAATTATTAAATAAATAAAGGGGATAAGTATAAATGCAGCCCCTCTAACATTGCGTTATACGCATGCATGAATTGCATGGCACTAAAAACACCAACATTTTTGACACCCCTAACGTAATGATGTTAAAATTACGTTACAACTTTATATATAGCAACATCTGAATTAGAAGTAAATTAATTCTTCACTTGCATTTATTAATCAATCAAATATTTAATGATTGAGGTAACATTTAACATAAACAGATGTTTTTTTAGTTTTAGAAAGCTAAGACTATGTTTTTTTTGGGGAAGAAAAAAATAATTCTAATTTAAGAAGTGAAAATGGATATTCAATTTACATTCCCATTAAATTATTTTAAATATTTGTTTATAAATGCATTCATTTTATTATTAAAAATAACTGTTCCTGTTACAGTAAGACAAAAACTACTAAAAGCACAAAACGAAGTCTCACTATTATCCATAATAACCCATCTACAAGATACGAGTGACTAGACATAAGACATCCAAGGTCCACTATTATATATATATATATATATATTAAAATAAAGGGGATGAAGTTTTTTTTTAAGTAAGGGGGGGGGGGGGGATAAAGTTACAAATATGAATTGTGTACTAAACCACACCATATTAAGTGAGTTAGGAGGACAAATAATATGATAAAAGCCGTACCACAAACTCTTTTGACCATGTATATATGTCTACTCACATTTGAATTTATTTATTTTTATGTCGAATGAAATTAGTAAGATATTAATGTACGTATGAAAATATATTTTCCCATATTTTAAGATCAATTTTTGGTATTATGATGTAATTAATTATATTATCATTGTTATTATAAGGCAACTAAAAACATGAAGCCTCGCTATTATCCATAATAATCCATCCATAAAATACGGGCGAGTGCATATATAAACACATGCAAGGGGAGTATTTTCTATATTTGTTTAAATAAAAACGAGCATATAATAAAAACTATAAATGCAACTTGAGACACCAAAAGAGAAATATAAAGACACGAGAAATATAAAAGACACGGGAGAAAAAGGAAAGAAAAAACAAGAAAAAAAGCCTCTCGACACACAGGAAGAGAGAGATAGAAAGAGCGAGCGAGCGAGCGAGCGAGCTCCACATTTTGGCCTCCTCCACCATCGCCCACCTCTTCCTCCTCTCCTATTCCCCTTCCCAACCCTTCTCGATTCCCAAGGAAACCCTAATCCCCCCTCCGCCGATCGCCCCTGCCGAGCCTAATCCAGCGGCGACCCTCACCGCGTCTTCGGTAATGCCGGTGATCGCCGCCGGAGCGTCCCGAGATCGGAGCATGATCAGTGACCCCAGGTGAGCAGCTGATCGTAGGACACTCGATCTTTCTCGTCCTGCCACCCGATCGTCGTTTTTTTGTGACGATTTTCGCGTTTGCGTAGTGGAAATTTTGAATTTTTTTGTGCGGTTTCTTCGCGGCCGATGATCGAGTTTCCAGCTCCGATGATCGATTTTCGCGGTCGGCCGTCACCTTTGGTTGCCGAAGATCGGACTTTGACGTGGTACTCGACGTCGGGTGGATTGGGAGATTGTAGATAAGGTGGAAAGGGGATTTCTTTCCTTATGTTTTATTGTTTCGATTGATCGGTTGGTGCCTTAGACGCATACAAGATCCTGTTTTGCGTTAGATTATCTGGAGAACGAGATTTGGGGATCCGATTGGATTTGGTTTGTGGTCTGATTACTTATTTTCTTAGTTGTCATTATCTATTCGGGTTAACGTTGATGCTTCTTAGGAAAGGTGGAATTTTAGATTGCAAAATATGCACGTCAGTTAATAGGGATGTCTATTCTTTTTTGCTGCATTATATTCCTGTAAAAAAAGGTAGTAGTGCCGTAAAAAAGAGACATTTTGTGGTTACTGCTTTGGAAATAATCAGTTTCGATTCTGTCCGTTATTTACCTGGTTGCTTCATTTCGTACGCAGAAAATTTTTCTTCCACCTAGCCCTGTATGTATACTGTTTCTCTTTTGTTTTCCCTTCTTGTCCAGCATTTGCTTGTTCTTTTTTTCAAAATTTTGTATTTTTTTACCTGCCATTCTTGCTTAACTGAGAAACGCTAGATTGAATATTTGTAATATGCTAGATTTAGATTTTTCTGCTGGTTAGTCTGGAAATTTTCCTGTTTCTTCATGTGCGATTGTATTTATTCATTTCGTGTCCTTGTTTTTTTGGTTGAGGAGATTGGCAAGGAACTCCTAGAACCTAATGTGGATGTGACTTGTATGGGGAGAGGATGCCAGAACTGCGAAGTGGAGCACGGCAGGCTCGTTTGAAGTCAAAACAACTTGATGATATTGCAGCCCCAGTGCAAAATTTAGAACAAGCCCAAAATCTGATATTGCCTGCGCCCAACAGAAGGCGTGGTGGTGTAGGAAGAGGCAGAGGTGGCAAAACTGCTGCAACAGTGAAAAGACCTTCGGCACCATCTGGCAGGGGGGCAATTGGTGGTAGAGGGAGAGGCATTGGTTTCATTGACTTGGATCCTGACCAACCTGAAATATTACCAGGAACTGCAGCAGTTGGTGTGGTTGGTGGTGCTCAGGACTTCATTCTGAATCAGGCAGCTGTTGGAATTGCCGACAAAAATCTGGCAATGGAAGGTGGCAGCGCTGAAAAGGCCATTGGTGCTGATGATGAAACTAGTGCAACTCCGATTCCTGAACGAGTATGTCTCATCTTTTTTGACTTCTCTATTCATAGATCATAGTAAAAAAAGTGCAGTTCATATCCCAAATTTAATTCGTTTTCTTTATGTATATCTTTGAAGATGCTTTGATTACGCTGACTAATTTCTCACATGGTTTGTTAGTCGTGCATGGATACCCTTGTATTCCCATTTTTTCTTAATTATGTTGTTTTTCTTAATTATTTATTCGTTTAATGGTTCACTTGAGATTTTGGTTTCCTTCCTGATGAAGCCTTGTTTCTGTGTTTACCCAACAGAAACAGAACTTTATTTCTGAGAAAATTAATTTTTAAGGGTTTGTATTTTTTATGCTAAAATGTTCGGGTCTTTTTTGCTCTGAACATGGTATTGTCTTGTGGAAGAAGTTAAATGATGAGACAATGATTGCATGCATACCAACTTGTTATATTTGCATAGATAGATACAACTTATGGTAATTTGAATAAATGACGCCGACTTATTTCTCATGTTCATGTACTTTTTGGTTCGCTGTATTTTAAGAATTTGAAAATTTTAAAGCTTGTATAATTTGTATTTTTGAATTCAAGTTAATATGGAAACGTGTCAACTTTCTATATCAAGTACACCCATTCTACTGCCTCATGATTTCAATTAAAAAAAATGCCTTGCTCTTCTATAGTTCTATGTGCTTCTCACTTAAAACGTTACTAATTACATTCGAATTAATTTTCAGAGAACTAATGATTTTCCTTAGAAATAAGTTATATATTGGTTTCTGCATGATACATTTTTTTTTCTTTTATAGAATTTTCGCTTCTGTTACACATGCATGTACTTTCCCTAATAGTTTTCACTTGTATGATTGTATCTAGCTTATCATTGTTACCCCAAATATACAATTATGTAGAATCACTTGTCATGTTCAGGTTCAAGTAGGTAATTCGCCTGTATATAAGATAGAAAGGAAATTGGGTAAAGGTGGCTTCGGTCAGGTCTATGTTGGAAGAAGGGTGTCTGGAGGAACTGATCGAACAGGGCCAGATGCCTTTGAGGTTGAATTCTTCACTAATATTCGTGTTCCACACTGAAAACTAATTCTTCAATTCTAATACATCATATTCTTAGGTGGCTCTAAAATTTGAGCATCGAAATAGTAAGGGCTGCAGTTATGGCCCGCCATATGAGTGGCAAGTTTACAGGTAAGCGACCTTCTCTAATGTCAACTTGTACTTTATTTTTTGAATGTAGGTCTAACTTGGTATTATTTGCTCTCAAGTACTCTTAATGGATGTTATGGTATCCCATGGGTTCATTATAAAGGCCGTCAAGGAGAGTTCTACATTCTGGTAAGTGAATCCTTTGTTCAGACGCTGTTAGAAGCTCTAAGCAGCATTTTGTAAGTACATTGAAGACTAATGATTAATGAAAGCCTGGATGATTTCTGGTTGATCATCCTTTTTTCCTTTAAAACAAAATTCAATACTTTATTCATATGCTGTTAACTGACTGGTTTACTGGGAACTTATTGCTAACTGGGCATGGTCAATTCTTTCAGGTCATGGATATGCTTGGTCCTAGTCTTTGGGATGTTTGGAACTCTGTTGGCCAAGCGTAAGAAGGCTTACTATTTTAAATGTCAAATCTACATTTTTTCTAGTGTCTTTTTAATCAGAAAAAAAAATGTAACAGGATGTCACCAAACATGGCTGCGTGCATTGCTGTAGAGGCCATATCAATTCTCGAGAAGCTTCATTCAAAAGGGTAAATTGAATGAGTCCTATTCCTGTTGACATTAAATTGAATTTGTATTTATTCACATATTAATGTTTGATTTTCCTACTAATTATTATGGTTCCTTGTTCAGATTTGTACATGGGGATGTCAAACCCGAAAACTTTTTATTGGGACAGCCTGGAACTGCTGATGAGAAAAAACTCTTTTTAATTGATCTTGGTTTGGGTATGCTTCTTGTCACTCATCTTGCTTCATGCTGGTTTCCTGTGTAAAAGGAACCTTATGCAACGAAGATATATTGTTTAATATGAATTGTGCTTCTCTCCCACACTGTTGACAAAGTGGATAAATTTCTTCATGTTATAATTGCGGTCTTGTTAATTTCTATTCTGCAGCATCTAGATGGAAGGAAGCATCTTCAGGTCAGCATGTTGAATATGATCAAAGGCCTGATGTATTTAGGTGACTGTGTACTTGTATCACTATTTACTGATATATTTGATGGTATTTATGTTTTGATCTCTATCTACCTAAAGGTCTGCAACTCCTGAAATCACTTTTTTGTTCTTCTTTAGAGGCACAATAAGATATGCTAGTGTTCATGCCCATTTAGGGCGTACTGGAAGTAGGAGGGATGATTTAGAGTCCTTAGCTTACACACTAATTTTTCTCATCAGAGGAAGGCTACCATGGCAAGGTTATCAAGTGAGTTTCCTCTTCTTACTTGTATTTCTTTTCCTTCACAACCCTTTTCTTCTGCTATTGTAGAGCTTTTACTCTCTGTTATTGTCACAGGGAGACAACAAGAGTTTTCTTGTTTGTAAGAAGAAGATGGCTACATCTCCAGAGCTATTATGCTGTTTTTGTCCTCCTCCATTCAGACTATTTCTTGAATATGTGACAAATATGAAATTTGATGAAGAACCAAATTACTCTAAGCTCATTTCTTTTTTTGATAGTTTGATTGAACCATGCGCTCCTTTGCGACCTATCAGGATAGATGGTGCTCTAAAGGTTGCTACAATCCAAAGACTCACATATCCTTTTACATTATTTTAAACTAATTTGGTTATCATTTTTTAAAAACCAATTTAAAAGTTTTATTAATTCTTAAATCTTAATTCAATTATTTAGGTTGGGCAAAAGCGTGGTAGGGTGCTTGTAAATCTTGAAGAAGATGAGCAACCCAAGAAGAAAGTTCGGTTAGGGAGCCCTGCAACACAGTGGATATCTGTTTATAATGCTAGGCGGCCCATGAAACAGAGGTAGTTTAATCAGTGAAATGCCCAATATGAAGTCAAATACCTCTGGGTTCTGATTATATATGGATAACAATTTCTTATCATTTTCATTGACTGATGCTGTGTGATTAATTAGCATTCTATTTCATAACTGTAATGATAAGCAGCAATTAAACCTCTACTTATTCACATATCAGTTATGGTATATTTTTATTGACACAGATTTTCCAATCAGATCTCTTGAAAAACCTACTTCCATGTTCAAATTGTGATAAGTCAATGATTCTTCCCTGCGCTAACATTTCATAGTTTCTTATTGATGAAAGAAAAAAAAGCTAAATGGAAAGATTGTTATGAATTAATTGTTGGTCCCTTTCCTTTATCTTATTAAGCTTGAAAACTTGATTTAGGTTAATTATCAAGTTGTAACTGTTAAAGATGAAATGCTGTTTAAAAGATCATAGCATGGATCAGATAAAAATGAACATACCAGTTACTTAATTATATGGCACCCTAGAGCAAGGTGGAAGCATGATTTGCTAGTAAAGTTCATTACCTGAGCAACCGGGAAGTATGGGCTTTCTATTTCTCGATAGAGATGCACACATTCATTGTTGACAAATGGGGTACTATTTAACTTATCATTCTGATAAACAGATTTTATATTGGAGCAATAATGCTGTAATTGTGGTATGAGTCAGAATTTTAAGGTGCGAGATGCACTGCATCTTCACAACAAAGAAGGATACACTTCATCTATCCACCTCACAGGGACATTAAATTTTAATTACTAGTTACACAAAGCAATAATTATAGACGAAGCTTTGGTTTGTCATCTTATGATACTTCTGGAAATTAAAGATTATAAATAAGTATGTTGAAGTCATGTTTTATAGTTTGATGATTGAAGTTAAACAGTGAAGTGACCGACATGACATCACTCATGTTTAATATGTTTTGCTTGTCCAAAAATTTGTACAGGGTAACTTTTCTGGTTATTTTAATATTTGAATTATCTGGTCAAGACTAAAGAGTGTTATGGCGTGTACATGAATGGTTGCACTTTTGTCTTTTGTTTAATAATTGCTGATATAGTGCATTATTCCTTGGCTGGGCAACATAAATTGGATATTAATTATCGCTCCTTGACAACTATAATATAACAAAATGTTGCCGAAAAATCACACGAGTCTGACTAGTGGGCTTCCATGTAAGAAGAATCTAATTACTGACTAAGGTATGTGATAATCTTCTAAATGCATTCTTTCTGAGGTCATTGTAAAATTTGATGTGCTAACCAATTTTGGGACGTTTTTCTTTTGAGGGAAAAAGGCTTAGGATGTTAGGAAGAGCAACATTATTAATTTTATATTCTTAACACTGCTGACAACTTTGGTCTAGTCCAGTTCACCACGTGGACAATTAAGGTAGGAAAATATTTTTTTAATAAGAGCTTAACGAGGTTTGAATTCTTGAACCATGTGGAGAATAAGGATATTGCTTCTCATTGATAAAAGAAACCCTAAGGTCTCTTATATAGAGGAGACCAAAGGAGGAATAACAAAAAAGGAAAGTAAAAAATCATAGGCTATAAATCAGCTCTCAACATTCATTGTATGAAAGTTTAACAATTACTGAAGCGTATTGGCATTTCCAATTTTGGGTGCAACGGTGATTCATATTTGTCCAATATTTCTATTTCGTCTATGGGATTTACATCACGCCATAGTCCGATCTTAATAAGGCAAGTGCTGACAATTTGAATGGGTAAATGAGGAGCAAGTGGTGCCACATAGACAATATTGTACACAACATTTGCTTTTTTATGAGAGTGGGGAGGTAATTAGATTCTTTTGTCGGCCAGTGTCTTTTGCTCGCAAGAGTTTTATGCTTCGTTTTTTTTGGTGCTCCATACATACTTGTCAATTGCCCTGGTGTTATAGTTTCAATACAGGCGTAGTGGTTACCTAGACTTGGTAGTCATCCTTGTAACTAATAAAAGGGGAATAGTCATGCATGTCAAAGAATATTGAAAATATATTGTTCCAATGTGGTCGGTGTATCGGCCTATCATTTACATGTATTAGCATCTAATATAACTAGAAACCTCTGTTTCATGTTGGTTAAGACAAAATGGTAGGTATCAGTTAATGAGTGTGGACATTGTGTACACTTAAAATGTTGAATTTACACTTGCTGTATAGAAAAAGCACACATGTTGGAATTATCCATACAAAATGATAAAGGAGTTCCCTAAAAAAAGAGATTGGGAGCATCTGAATGCCTTTTCCAAACATAGAAAAGTAAAGATAACCACAGAGATTGCGCTACACACATGGTTTGAGGTATATCCTGTTGATTAATTCTTTAATGCACTTGAGAAACATAGCACCTCTCTTTCGATAATATATCTGGAAGTTCTGTTCAGAGTGAAATCTCTACTTAGAAGAACTAGTTAGGCTTTTAGATCGTAGTATATTCTGGGCAACTGTTAGTTATTTGTTGTCTGGCATATTTATCTGGCTATTTTTTCAACGTTGGATGTCTCCAAAGAGACTGATGTGGTCACTTTTTATCGGAAGGACAAATATATTTTTGTAAAATTATCAAGAGTTAATTCATGCTGTCATCTTCCTTTGTATTAAATGCAATTTCTATTTGCTTTTGATTATTTACATATTCATCGGTGTTTCTTGTATTATTGCCTTACCATCTTTCCTGTGTATGATGCATCGGAAATGGAAAACTTCTGTGTTTTTAATTACCCCATGTACCTTATAATTTTGGGATTTTTTATGTGATCACAAAATTCAATCAATCATTTGCCCTCTTTTTTGCTTTTGTAGATACCACTACAATGTATCCGATGTAAGACTTCAGCAGCATATTGATAAGGGATATGAAGATGGCTTGTACATTAGCTGTGTGGCGTCTTCAGCAAATTTATGGGCCCTTATTATGGATGCAGGAACGGGATTTTGTTCCCAGGTTTATGAGTTGTCACCTGTATTTTTGCATAAGGTTTGTCATGATGAAGATATTGTAAAGCATGCTGTTATAGTGTTGCTTTGGGTACTGAATTACCAAGTATTTTATTGCCTTTTGATTTGTTTACAGGACTGGATTATGGAGCAGTGGGAGAAGAATTATTATATAAGTGCAATAGCCGGTGCTGTAAATGGGAGTTCATTGGTTGTAATGTCTAAAGGTTTGTCACCAATTTTCACATGATTTCGTTGAATGTATGATAGCAAATATCTACGTTAGATTGTCGTTCAAATCGCCGACCCCACCTAGTGGGATAAGGCTTTGTTGTTGTTGTAGATTGTCGTTCAAATTCTTGACGTAGTTTTTTCAAAAATTCTGACTTCCAATAGCTGATATGTTAAATACATAAACAGTTTTACTTGTACTGTTTGATGAGGATATTAAATAACTAAGTACATAATGGTAATGCATGATGTGTCTTGTGTGATCATGACAGAATCTCATCCAGTAATCATCACCGTTACTTTACAAATGAAGTTATTCATGGTTTACTTAAATGGGCCGGGAAAATATTGACCATTGACAGATTCTAGTTATTTTTGTAATGCATTTAATTGACATTATTTGGGTTACAATCATACTATAATTATCTGAACACTTCCTAAAAAAAAAATGTCTAAACACTTCATGTTGAAATCCTTGTTTCCTCTTGACATGCTAAACTCTGGATTTCTGATTACGAGTGAGCTTGCTCAGTTTATTTTGTAATTATCT
Organism: Pontederia crassipes; assembly: GCA_030549335.1. Lineage (NCBI taxonomy): Eukaryota > Viridiplantae > Streptophyta > Magnoliopsida > Commelinales > Pontederiaceae > Pontederia > Pontederia crassipes. The sequence goes on along the minus strand of CM060189.1, from coordinate 21,717,620 downwards.
TTAAGGGAATTTGTTGGTAATCCATTGTTGGAAAAAAAATATATGATGTATAGTAATCAACTTACCTAGTAGTGATCATATCCCTTCTAAAAGATTTTAGTTCATTTATTTTCCCCATAAAAGTTTATTTCATTTTATATGCCTTTATATTGATATTTGGTAGTAATAAAAGCCTCATCATTGGGAAAAAAATTCTATGATGTCTAGAAAGTAAAGATAGTTTATTTCTTTTATGATGATCACTGACCTTAGTGATCCTTTCCCTTCTTAAGAAGTTTATTTAATTTATTTTCTACAAGAAAGTTTATTTATTTAAATATCTTTATATTGATATTCTCCTGACAATACACGTGTCAGATCACATTGTAGGAAGTGGAATGTTGTAAATATGGTTAATTTATTTATATAATACTATAATCTATATATAACATATGAACAGAGAACGTCAAACAATTCTTTACTTGTTAGAATAACAAGATTGAAGATAATCCAGTTAGTTTGTTATGTGTTTGATGCATATTATTTGGGTTATAATAATCATGCTATAAATTATCCAAACACACCACATTCAAATCCTTTTCCTCAAAAAGTTCATTTCATTTATATGATTATTTGATATTCTTTTGACAGTAAACATGTCAAATCACGCTGTAAGAAGTAGACTTACTGTTGCAAATATGTTTAATTTATTAATAGAATGCTGTAATCCTATAATAGAACGTATGTGATGGAGAAAATAGAACGATTTTATTCTCGAGAAGAACTTCATTTTATTTGTACTTTTTGAATTGATCAAAGATTCAACCACATTCTAACTTACTTTTTGTTTGAGACAACTCAATCTTAAGAAGTGTGAATTCTTACCTTCAAAAAGAAAAAAATCTTAAAAAGTGTGAATTCTTATTTGATTGTGCCTTCCACATCAACTCATGTAGTTGGATGCCCGTTGTCATTAAAACAAGATTCTTCAGACTTTGACCTCTTTGTCAGATGTAGTTGCTATGCTTTAACAAATGGTGTCAAGGACCATCCTAGAAATGTTTATGATTTTTGTTCTGTCGAATCTCATGAACATGGATCAACGAGTCGTATGATCCATGTAGCCGACCCCACCTAGTGGGATAAGGCTTTGTTGTTGTTGTTGTTGTTCTGTTAAATTCCTTGATGCTGCTTCACATTTACATTTCAGTGCAAAATAAGGTTTTCATTCTGTATTGTTGTAGCAGTTTGTGCAGCGATAAGTTGGTATCACTGTTTTGATGCAGGAACACCCTATACACAACAATCTTACAAGGTCAGTGAATCATTTCCATTCAAGTGGATTAATAAAAAGTGGAAAGAAGGTTTCCATGTTACATCCATGACCACTGCTGGTAGCCGATGGGGAGTAGTCATGTCAAGGAATTCAGGCTATTTTGATCAGGTAATCTAGTCATGTTGCTTTAGCATCCACTTAGCGACCTTACTAAGAAAACAAATTGATCTTTTGAAATGCAATATTATTTCAATATTTTTCGCATGTTATACATTGCCCAGTCAATCCTCTGATGATTCACTTTTCAGCTCAGCTTTTGTTTGCCTGTCCTTGAGTTTCTCTGAAATTCTTATGCAGCTTTACTTTTTCATTCTATTACCTTGCATAGGTTGTGGAGTTAGATTTTCTTTATCCAAGCGAAGGCATCCACCGCAGATGGGAGAGTGGTTATAGGATTACCTCGACAGCAGCTACTCCTGATCAAGCAGCTTTTATTCTGAGCATACCAAAAAGAAAATTGATGGACGAGACACAAGAGACTCTGAGAACCTCAGCATTTCCGAGCAATCATGTCAAGGTAAGCCAGCTTCCTTAGGAGTTGGGTTCTTATCATCGTTAGACTACATTTACTCATTTTTCAACCATCTTATTTAACCCTTAAATACAAAACTCGAGATTCTCATAGTTAACATTAATGATTTACACCATATCAATTTGGGATCTAACAGGAAAAATGGGCAAAGAATCTCTACATCGCATCCATTTGCTTTGGGCGGACCGTCTGTTGATGCTTTAACCGCGGATTCATCAGCCAGTCCTGATCCAAGGTTATCGAAAATTTTTAATCTCGAGGAAAAGAGCCAGCCTCCTTGGCTCTGCTTCATATGTAATTGCAGTAGTTATTTCCCTCTTATATGTAAGTTTGTGCTGTGAGATGTTACCTAGCATTTGGGGTTAATGATCACATGTGACATACCTATTTGTTTTCTTCTTTTCACCGTTTTTTCATGCCACTCGAGAGCGAAGATATAACCTTCAATATTACTGAAGAGCCCCAAAACTAAGGACAAATGAGGAAAAAGCTAATGAGAAGACTTCCACAATTGTCCTTTTAGCTTCAAGCCCTAATAACTGGCTTGAATGCAGTGGCAAATATCCTTTTGAGAACTCAGAAATGGTAGAAAACCTTTGGCAATTCATAGAACTTGAATTTGGACATCATATACTCACTTTTGGAAAGCAAAGTTGCAAGAAGAGATTAAATTGCTGCCATATCTAGTGCATACATTAATTTGTGATATTTATGTATCTAAATCGCCTTCTTATACGATCAATGGCGACCAAATAGAAGGTGCCTTTATCATCTCTTCCAATATCTTTTATGTCACTCTTCTATCAGCATTTTATTATTTACACCATTAAAATGCCCTTTTACTCTTCCCCATTCTTCATATGGTGCACAACTCACCACCCATCTTTTTATTTCAGGTTATATATATTTTTTACTCAAAACACTAATATTATAGTTTAATTTAAGTTTTATTTGTGTACAAATGTATATTGAGTGTTTCTTTATTCTAAATATGTAAGTAAAACAATAATATATGATTGACTTGATTTGTACCTTCTAATGAATGTTGTCTTCATGATTCATTTATATAACAGCATTCGATTATTTCATTTTATTTCTTTTCTAAAAGCAGTTCATTTGGTTTTTGTTATTGAACAAATATTTGAAATCTAGATTAATTGAGTGATCCATGATCATTCTAAACTCGTTAGATTAGATGATTTTGATCGCTGTACTAGATGCAATAATAGCAAGTAAAGAATTGTATAATAGTGATATGAAATAATAAAGGAAAAGAAATAGAATTGATAGAGCAAAAAAAAAAAATGCAAAGTAAGAAAGGATAAAATCTGTAACCATAAAAACAGGTAAAGTAGAATCCGAGAGTTGAGTGGCCGTAGAGAAATGTGAAATGAAAAAAATATATATATTACAAGGCCTTTCATTTTCTTTTAGTATTCATAACGTAATAAAATGGTTGAAACTTAAATTATTATGTATCTATTTCTTTATAAAATCAAGAAGTACTAGTAATTGATGCTCAGTTAAATATTTCTAATAGATCTTGGTATCTCACATGACTGTCACTACATTGCATTGAATGCTGCTCATGAGATATGAAATTATTATGTACCTATTTCTTTATAAAATTAAGAAGTACAAGTAATTGATGTTCAGTTAAATATTTCTAATAGATCTTAGTATCTCACATGACTGTCACTATTCCATTGCATTGAATGCTGCTCATGAGCTATGAAATTTACTTGAAACTGAAACTGCCCAGAATCCTAATTGGATGCAGGCCATGCAATCTGAAACGAAGGCATTGCATTTGATTAGAGTTGGAAATAAGTGGAGCGGGTGACTCTTAGCTCGATTTATTTTTGGCCTAGTTATTATTAAAATAAGTCAGGCTGAAAAATAAAAAAAGCTTATGTTCTTAAAGAGGTTTAGTTTCTTAATAATTGGCTTAATCTTATAGTTATTAGGTCAAAATTTATTAATATATTATATTATATATCTAATTTTTAAAAAAATAATTTTTTTAAATATTTAATTTACTGTTATTTTTATTATATGTTCAAAAAGTAAATTAGCGAAGCTTCTTTTATTTAGTTCATATTTATTATTTTTTAATAAATAAAATTTATTATATTTAATCTAGTATATCATCGACTTGACATGTTAATAAGTTAGACCAAATATTAAAAATTAATTAAACAAGTCAAGGTAAGTTTATGTTATTGGCTTGTTATAAATTATAGGTCAAGTTTAAATATTTTTATTTTGCAGCAGACTTGACCTATTTAGATGAAAGTCTAACTCGTGTCCAACCCTGAAACATGGTCTTTTCTGGATTTCCTGTTGACAAAAGTTCCTATTGATTGTGAGTTTTCAAATTCAAGGTAAAGACAATAAAAGTGGAAGGTACAAGTGCCATTGGTTGCTAAAAATTATAATTGAAAGGAGGGATACTTTTTCATCCGTGAACAAAATGGGAAAATGTCCTCCAATGTGCTAATTAATTATACTTTGATGTGCTAATTAATTTTTTAAAAAAAGTTTAAACCATTAAGAAGAACAACATAAATAATTTTATATTCTTAACACAAGATGTCTTCTTCATCAACATATTAACAATGCCTTTTTAATGACGATATCTTTGGGCAAGTACACATGGAACTTCATATATTGACAATCTAAGGGGAGAATGAAAAGCATGTCAATTGCAAAAATTCTGACTACAAGCAAGCTTCACGCAATTGGAATTTAAAGTTAGCACAAGTGTTGATTTAAGTCGAGTTCATTCAGAGTGAACTAGGCTATTGTTTGTTCACCGAGAAGGATGATAGCTGATGACATCTTGCTAATTAGTGACAGCAGAAAATTGATTCAGGAGGTCAAAAACAATTTTACAATTTAATTTCAAAGTTAAGGATTTGAAGAATCTAAAATGTTTTATTGGCCTTGACACAAAGATATGCACTGGACTTGATAGATGCAACATGAATATGGGAGCAAAATTATTTGAAACACAACTAAAAATAGGACTTGAAATTGATTTTTAACAAGACATGGTATGTTACATTCGTCTGAGAATCAAGATGTCAAAAATTATGATTTTAACGTACAGGTTGATTGCCATTCCATCAACGCGGGGATTCCTTCAGGCACGTAGTAGCATTAAATGTATAAAAGATTTTGTTACTGTCAAGAATGATATGAAAGAAATGTTTGATAAGATTAGTCACCTTCATAAGGAGATCGCCACTTTTACACGAGGAACTTCATCAACATCTGATGACTTTATTAAGCTGAAAAAAATCTATAGTAAGAGTTAAACTCCGTAGTTCTTGCAATTGTGGATCCTATACCAGAATCCAATTGTGAATCCTGTACCGGAACATGATGAGTACTTTTGACATATGAAGTCGTCACAGTTCTCAATGGGTCATAATGATACATCTGCTGATGAGAACCTTACCAACTGTTAATGAAGACTATGCTATGCTATGTGAAGAGGAGCAACAAAGGAAGATCACCTATCAGATATCAAACTATGTCTCCCCTACAACAACCAGCTTTCAATTTGTGCTGGGAACCAAAATGTGAATAGATTCAAAGTCAGAAAGTAAAAGAAGAATAAAGAATGTCTAATTCCATACCTATCACAAATCAGAACATGTTAAGGCTCAATGTTACCGAATTATCAACTTTCCTCTTAACTTCAAGTTCTCAAAAACTAAGAATGCAGCAGGGAGTGCTTAAATACAGCCATCATACACTAAATGATAACTATGAATATTGAAGGCTCTTCATCTAGTGCAATTCTGGTTTCTTCTATTAGTCCACAAAAATATCAATATATACTAAAACATTTGACTCGAAAGGGAGCCATGCTATATTGCTATGTCTAATATCAAATTACAATGCATCGAATGATAAGTGGATAATTGATTGAGGAGCCTGATCACATCTTGTCTAATTTAATTGGAAGTTGCCAGGACACCTAAATTTGTCAGCTATATATGCTAATCGAATTCAACGCATATTAATAAATAGGTCTCCACTTTAAGTTCTGAATAATCACTCCCATTTCCAAAGCATTTTGATTGTCTTGGCTGTGCAACTTCTCTACCGAGATCAGATAAATGTCTAGCTCTAGACTCTCCTTGCGTGTTTATGGGATATTCGTAAAACTAAAAGATATTAACAAGTTGAAACTAAACATGCATGCATGTATAATTTGTAGCTTGTTCTCGCTTAAACGCAACTCCGCCTATGTTTTATAGCCGGTCCCAAGTCCGGATAAATGAGGAGGGTTGTGTTAGGCCCCGACAGCCAACGTAAAACTCTGTCGAATCTCATGAACATGGATCAACCAAGTCGTATGATCCATGTAGCCGACCCCACCTAGTGGGATAAAATTTTGTTGTTGTTCTCGCTTAAACGTGCATGTGTCAAGTTGAAATTAAACAATAGAATAATATTACCGTGAAGAGCCTTATCCCATATAATAAGACGTGTGTAGTCCCATTCTCTATCATTAGACGTGGTATCTCCATTGAAGAGATTGTTCACCATGGTTAAGTACCTTTTATTTCAGGGGGCTGGCATGGCTACTTTGAGAGCATATTCTTGCACAATAACTCCTCCTAATTGCGCTGGAGAGTGCGAGGAGAATGGAACACACCTCCATTGCCATTCACAAGGAACTTATTCACTGGGACTTCCATATCAAAAGTTCCATATCAAAAGTTTTGTTGATTCTGGAATGACATGGGAGGAGAAACATTGAAGCACTGTCATATGCATGCATTTAGAGGTGGTACTGGGACGTAGCAGTGAAGTGATCAAACCTATGCGTTAATCTTGTGGACGAAAAGCTGATGTCTATGTATGATTTTGAATGTATCTTATGAGAGATACCTTACGCAGACATGATTCCTGAACATGTAATATTTACTGTGATTAACATGCACATGAGGCAGTTTTTATGTTGCACGCCAATTCCGGAGAATACGACTTCAGATTGGAGAGATAGCGAGCAGTTCGAATCATTGTTAGAGTTGGCACCTTAAACCAATGTCAAATTTTGATATGTTAAGATCACAAAAATATATTAATACATGGACGAGGAAAACTAAAAAAGCCTCACTCTATTGGGTCTAAAATTGTGACCAAAACAATTATGATAAATTATTATTATCAACAGCAACAACAACAAAACTCTAGAAATGTAGTCCTACTATCAATAAAACTCTTAGAAATGTTTAAAAGTAAACAAGCCATTGGGATCAGAATAAAATAAAGTCATAAATTTGTTAGTTTAAAAATAAAATTAAGTCAAAGTCTTCACCAAGACTAAATAGAAATAGAAATAGAAAATGGTTTTAATCATAATTTTGAACAATAATATTTAATTATTTTAAAAAAAAATTAAGTATTTTCTGTAAAATAAAACTTATAATGCAGTGGTGATAAGATTATATAGTCTTGCTCAACAATCTTGCATCAATATCGAGATCAAATTTGGAAAAAAAATTCCTTGTTAAAACAGGTTATACTTCAACTCATCCCTGAAATAAAGTTAATTACATTCTTCCTTGAGCTCAGAATTTAAGGTTCACCAAATTCATCTTCCCAGAAATAACTATCATTGGAAGAGTCTTGGTATTATATTCATGGAAGCAATCTCCACTTATCTGCGTTGATGAAATAGCAAACAATTCAACCCACCGTGTGTATGTGAGCACTTAATGATTTCAAGGAAAAAAAAGAAACATTTTTTGTGTAGCATTTCATAGCGTAACCAATGTTTTGAAAAAGAAAAAAAAAAGATCGGAGATGGAAAATTACAGATCACTTTGAAGGATACACGTTATCAATGTTTGAAGTTCAGAATGTTCCCAAGAACAAAAAGGAAAGAAACTCTCCATCTCCAATGGAACATAGTTTGGGGGCATGCCTATCAGAGGCAACATCCTCTGAATCTTGAGACAATTAACTTCCTAAGTGAATCTTATAACATATGCATAAAATTTTTACATAAAAGAAAAACACAAGTGTCGAGAGGAGACCATAGACGTAATTACAAACCTCCCTGCAGCTAGAGGTGTTCCATTGGAGCTGTACAGAAGTAACCAGATCCGAGAGCAAGGCGTTTCAGGAGGCATGGCAATGAATGACAGTTTGGTTTCTTCGAAATCTATGTTAGAATAACGAATACTTATTGAATAGAACACGTAAACAACGCCCAACCAGATGCATCATCATAAGATTCCTCATTTTCACTGTACACAAGACAAGCAGTCATTTAGATCATGTTCACTGTACACAAGACAACATTTATTTAGATCATGTGACAAGGTGATAAATTAAACTAAATAAAATTCATTCATGTACAAAAAGAATAAATTCATCCATTTGTGAACTAAATAACCTCCTATGACTGTAAATATTAGGGAAAAGGGAACCATTTAGCTTCAATAACTAAAGACATGAGATTATGATGGAATTGGCGTTTCTAAGAAGAACAAGCCTCTTTCTGAGTTCAGACCTTTGAAATGTATGAAACTTGACAGGCAATGTGTGTTGCATTCCTCGCCAGTTATTTCCATTCATTTGTGATAGATAATCTACATCGGAATATTGAGGTACACAGTTATAATACATAGCTAAACAGACAAATTCCATATGAAACCAGGATGCAGTCAGCCTTGAAGCATGAGCTGCCTTGCAGAATAAGTTGACTCATCAAACTGTATGCATTTAGCACTTCAAACGAGAGGCAATACTACTAAGAATGTGTCATGTTGTGACCAACTCAACCAATTCTAACATCAATTATTTCTGCATTAAAAGGGGAAGATGTAACTTTTGGAACCATTCCTATTGTTCTAAAACTTGACTGATACTATCCTTCTCTTGATGGATAACGTGGAGCATATTTTTGTCAACTTGCACTAATTTGTAATATTCATATCTCGTTAGAGTAATCACCAGGTTGCATAAGGTTAACACTACATAGGAAGTAAGACGTATGTCAAGACAATCAAAATAACAACCGATAAAGTTTTAACAGCAATCTGTAGAAAGGAGATGAAACAAGTGTAGTTCCAGTAAGCATTATTCCTGAATGATGCATATCAGTAAAAATAATAAAACCATACATTATCTCAAACTCCTTGATTTCCACGAGTTCCTTCCCCAAGAAATCCATCCATTTCACATTTCCTTTCCTGGCCTGCTCTGGGCAATAACTTCCGGGCTTCTTCAGACTGCTCTTTGGAAAAATCAAAGTTTTAACATCATCCACGCCTCCATGCTCAACCCCAACCTTCTCCTCAGATGGACTGTTCTCCAAAACAACAGATATTGTTGCTGGGCTTGATGACACATTCTGTGCATTCACCCCAGTCTTCAATGCCGGCGGCGGGGACGACGACCGACGATTGAGCGAAGACGCCGAGCAGCAGAACAAAGTATGACAATTCCAGGAGGATGCCCTCATGTCAGATCACAACCACCTGCATCTCATTACCTGAACCCAAAGTTGGCAAGTTTCTAGCGAAACCCTCTGAAAGTTAAAAACTTTCGGCCAAAATCAGATAAAATTTCCAATCGACAACTCTCCAAAACGAACCTTTGCGGAAAACAATTGAATCGCGAGTGAAGAAACCAAGAAAAGCCGCAATCTTTACTACATCTTAGGTCATGGCCGCTTAAAATCCATCTCATAAAACTAAAAAGGGAAACAAGAATTAAGAAGCACAATTGCACTCATCTGAAGCAGGAATCCGGAAAAGGAGCAATCTTTCCTTCAGAGACCGAAACAAGAGATTCCAGGCCGCATGTTTGGGCATGAAGATTGGGTCCTGCTTCAAATTTGTGGGGAAACACTGTAAGCCACCCAAAAGATAAAAGAGGTAGATACCAACGGAAGGTGGAAGGCAGACCAAAAAGGAGAAATGAAGAGACTAGGAAGGAGCCCCTGCGATAAAGATCGCATCTTTTCTTTGCCTTAATTCTCAAACTCGCGCTTTGAAACTTGCCCACAAAAAAATTGCTCAGGAGCCGCACAAGGATTTCAACCGGGAAACAAAAGGAATAACTTCTGACACATTTCAAAAGGCTACAAAAAATTGATTCAATAACTAAAACGTTTACTTAACTCGAACTCTGAGCAAAGTTGTTATGAGTATGACCTTGTAATCACTTCTTTTGTTCCTAATTCTTTATTATATATAGATTCCCTGTGTCGGTTATATTACTCTAATTGAAGACAAAATTATGGTGCACACACAATGTATAAATTTTGGATTCATATTTCACTAACATGACTACTTATAACATCCTCACTTTCTATTTAATTTGTATATATTTGGAGGCCATGAGTTCACAATCACATCACTCAGTTATAATTTTGTAAGAAAAATACAGAGGGTTCTATAACTGAGATGAAGATTGTGAGTGATTTATTTTTGTAACTCAAAATAGAGTATATAGTGATTTTGTAGAGGCGAGATTAATTAACTTTTGCTCAAATTATGTAAGTGAAAAAAAAAAACAAGTTTACAATTCCAAAGAATAAAATATAGGACTTTAGTGAATGCAATGAAGTTTGAAATTGCCCTATTTACACCATGATAAGAGAGATTTTAACAAGGTTTAAATTTTCTTTACAGGATAAAAAGGAAGTAGCCGTATGTGCTGGGATGTTTTTTCATATAAATTAATTGAATTATTTTACCTTTTTACCACAACATTATGCGTTGTCAATGTGATTTATTTTTGTGCTGATTTTGTTTCGAATGACATTTTCTTATTCTTTTATTCATTCAATTATGTTTCACTATTGCCATTTAATATTTTTTTAAAAAAAGATATCTTTCTAGAGTTTAAAAAATGAAAATACTTTTTCCAGCTGCGAGCTAAATACATTTCCAATATTAATAAAGATTAAAAGTATATTGCATAAATCAAAGAAGAAATTCTAACAAAAGAATTGGCCATTGATTAAGTGAATAAAATTTGATAAATTAGGATATATTATGAAATTAACTGATAATAAAGTGAAAAACATTTATACATGATGAATAAGGGTGCAATCGTTCAAGTCGGATGGTTTTTTCCAAAAAGAATTATTCTGATTTTTAGCTTAGTTCTTTTTAAATTAAAGACCACCCTATTTTTTGTCAGAAAAAAGGCCCTCTGAGATCCAATTTTTTGGAGCCTTATTTAATTTTTTTAAAAATCAATTAATTAAATAATATTTATGATGATAAATATTTAATTTAAAAATAGAGAATATTATAGTGAAAATTTAAAAGTCAACCTCTCAATTTTAACCACATTAAATCAAAACTATTATATAAAGAATATAGAATTAAATCATATACATTTATTAGGAAAATAAAAAAAAGCAAGATAACTTATGTAGCAATGAGAAAATCATAATTTATGAGTGGGAATTTATAGACTTATTGAGTAGAAAATACATAAAAAGACTGAGAGATCAGCTTTGGAGAGCAAGTAAAAGCATTTAATTTCCACTGAACAAACAGAAGCCACCGTAGCAATTAGTTATACCAAGCACAGCATTAAATGTATGTGAAGGTAAGAACCAAAAGCTTATTCAATTCTCTAAACATTATGCCAAGTAGAGTTTAATTAATTTTGCCGCCACAGAAAGATTTTGCAGCAAGTTTATGCTTCCCATCCTCGGAGGACAGTTGCTCGGGCCACTCGGTTTACTCCAAGGGTGAAGGCTCCCATGCGCAGATCACAGTTGTGGGACTTGCACATCTCCTTCACATCTTGGAAGCTCCTTGTCATGTATGTTTTCAGTTCAGCATTGACCTTGTCTTCATCCCACATGAATCCTTGTATATTCTGCAGAGAAAAACAAGTTGGTTTCCTTGTCGCATATAAGAATTTGGACAAGAAAAGAAGGAGATAAGAAACAGAACGGACCTGCACCCACTCGAAATAACTCACTGTAACACCACCAGCATTTGCATATATATCAGGCAAAATGAGCACACCTTTCTTTGACAGGATCTATCATGAAGTGGAACAATTTTAAGTCCAACTAATGGGCTTTAATTGAGTTGTAGTGGGCAACTGGAAACATTAAGTTCAGATATTTGGAGATGATCACCTCATCAGCCTCCGGGTCGGTTGGATGATTTGCAGCCTCAATGATGAATTTGGCCTTTATGTCATTGGCATTGTCCCTTTAGTATGTTCAGAAAAAGAAGTTTGTTTCAAGATCAGAATTGGTAAGACCATATGATGAAAATTAGTGGTAAACTAAAGAGAAGTCAGCAAGTACAAGAATCTATTATATATACTCATACCAAGTCTAGTTAGTTTAAATAATTAATTAACTTTAAGCAGATACAACCTCACACGATTTGATTACTTTGACATAGAAGCATGAAATATAAAGAGGCTAGGACCTGTTAATCACGCCACCAAGAGCTGCTGGAATCAGTACATCACAGTCTTCAGTTAGCAGGGAGCTTGGATCGATTGGCTCACCACCACCAAAACCTTTAATTCCACGGTTCTTAGCGGAATGCTCAAGCAGTTTGTCTATGTCAAGTCCTTGACTGTTCTTAATTGCACCAGTGACATCACTTACAGCAGTAACTTTCCCACCAGCTTCACTAATCAATTTTGCTGCCCACGAGCCAACATTACCAAATCCCTGAAAGTTTTGGAAGAAGATGTGTTATCCTTATCAGAAAAAAAAAAAACATCACTACCATGCAGACTGAAAATAAACTGCTGCCAGAACAAGAATTAGCAAACATAGCTAATAATGAATGCTAACCTGTATTATGAACCGCTGCCCTGAAATGCTCTTTCCATATTCTGCAAGCAGAGCTTGTGTTGCAAACATGACTCCTCGTCCGGTGGCTGCATCCCTACCCAGAGATCCACCAAGATCCTATTTGTAGAGAAAAGTGAGCCTTAAGAATCAGCGAATTCATTTAATTGAAGAAAAAATGAGAAGGATACTTATTACGTGAAGTATCTTTATTGTCTATTTTATGACTGGTGGATTTTGCTGGTAGCTCCTTACAGAGGACCTTCTTTGATGCATCATCTTAACTATTGTTAACTGCAATCTTTATGATCTCAATTACATGCTTAAGCTGGAAAACAGGCAGAGGAACAAATATGGTTATCATTTGGCAACCTAATTCATATTTGTACCTTGGTACCTTCATATTTGCTCTGCAGTTTATGCAGATTTGAAAGACATGCAAATGCTAGTACGCATGCTAGCCAACATTGATAAATCAATATTGGTCTGTCAGATGGAAATAATGTAACTCCTTTAGGATGGCACTGATTCGTACCATCTTTTCCATTTATACCCAGTTAACCATTTATTTGGTCCAATCTTTATGATAGAAAGTCATAGCAAATATCAAAGTATTTATGCAGATATCATTTGAACCCATTTACAAATCAGAACTCTTAATAAAAAGAATCCTGATGCCTTTGTAGCTTAGTCATAATCAGTCATAGACAGTTTTATGATCATGGAACTTACAACAGGTTTTCCAGTCACCACTGCAGGTGAGTAGCCATGAAACTTTGAGTATTCATCAAGTATCCAAGCCATAGTCTGTATCAGTCAGCAATTATCCATCAGCTTTTTGGCTCTGTAGAAACTAATGTAAACATGTAAGCAAATAAAAGAAATTACGAATCAACCTGGGAATTGGTTCCCATATCAGGTGCTGGAACATCAGTGTGAATGCCAATCAAATCGTGTATCTTCTGGGTAAAAACTCTGGTGAGCCTCTCAAGTTCGGAGGTACTCAGTTCTCCCGGGGTGCATCCAATTCCGCCCTTCGCTCCTCCATACGGAATATTTGCCACTGCAGTCTTCCATGTCATTAGTTGTGCCAGTGCATTTACCTCATCTGGATCAACCTGCAACGATGGACCAAAGTAAAAGAAATGAGACCAATTCCAGAGATTAGGAAAAAAAAGTTGTTCACCTCATCTGTTAGTACTTTCAGGCAACTCGAACAATTCCAGATTTCGTTCTATGGTTTCAGACAATCATAAATGCTTACAAGAAAAGTGAATCTTGAATTCAATTCAGGACTGACAAAACAACATGGGACTCATTAGGAACTGCCAGAAGTAAATCTTGATCTTTTAGAGCACATTTAATTAGTTAGTCTGTCCATGGGCATCAAGTTATCTCAATAAGGGATAATTATAAAAGAAATCTTATGAAAATAGCTTATGCCATCAATCAGATAAGGAAGGAAAAGAATCTGAACAATTTACTAACCTCTGGATGGTATCTGATTCCTCCTTTCATGGGACCTCTTGCATTATCATGTTGCACTCTAAATCCCACATAAGATGCCAAAGTGCCATCGTCCTTAGGGATGGTACACTCAACCTGTGGTAAGGGTTTAGAACCTATTAAGATTATTTAGCTAATAGCATCTGACATTGGCAGCCAAAGAATTAAACTTGCAAAGCATGTTGATTGGTATCACAAATATTTACGCCAATGGTGAAAAAATTTTCAGAAATTCTATTAGCTTTTCATGGTAACTCCCATCAGAAGAGACCATTTAGCACTCCCTATTAACTACAAACAACTTTTTTTAGTACTATTGTTGAAATATCAAACCCCAAAGCTACTTCATATCTCGTAACTAATGGAAGTTATTTTACCCAATTTTAATTTAGTTTTTATTTCATACTAGGAATATACTTCCTTTATAGCAATAAAGATGGTAATTAAGCTATCGAAAAACATAATCTCTATTAACTTGGCGAAAATAAATTCGTCACGAGAATCCTATTTCTTTTGGTTTGTGATAATATTAGAACAATAAACTAAAACTAGTAGACCTTGAGGGTCAAAATCAACAGAAAACAAAAACAATCCGGAAAGCCTCAAAAGAAAAAAAATATCAGTAAATTCAAGATTTTTTTTCTGAAAAGAAGCTTAAGGAAGCTATTTAATACTACGTGAAAAGCATAACTTTATTTAGTTTAATTTCTTTCTTTGTAACCTGAAGAAGAAAAATATTTCAACTACGTAGTAATTTTTTGGACATCTGAGATCCGGTTACCCCCAAAACCAAGAAGACAACATAAAAAGAAAAGCTGCTTGTGCTGCAGATAACAGTTGACATGCATGCATACACAAATCATGTGCCACATGAAAACGGATAGTGGCTGAGTAAGTGAGTGAGTGAGTGAGTGAGAGGGGAGAGAGAGAGAGAGAGAAACGTGATCAAGTCCCTTAATTCTTGTACCTTGATCTCTCTGAACGGAATGAGCAAACTCTTTTCTAGCTTAGAGTCTAATCCCAGAAGCTTAGCAGCCTGCTTGAAATTTCTGCTGGTCGCCACTAATGCATTCATGTTTGCTGAAGAATAAGCGCTCCTAGCAGAGGAACAAGCTTACCGTACAAACGCCATTTTGCAAAATTGTTAGGAAAGCCTGTGGGGCTTGAAAATTAATGACAAATAAGCATTGTAACAATGGTCTCTCACCAGGGTTTCTGCAAGTAGTACCAACCAGTGGAAGAAACCAAAAGGCAGGAGACAGAAATGAGTTTACTGCAGAGAAGGGAAGTATGAGCTGAGTATTTATAGGGGGGAACGAGAAAAATGACGTTTTAGGAAGTAAATGGAGTTCAAATATGAATATTAATGCTAATTTGGAACAGCTGTTCATCACTGAAAGTAATGTAAAACAGAAGCTGCGGTCACTTGTCTTGGCTTACTCACGCAGGTCAGAAGTACTGTAAATGCTTCCAGGACAGCAGCAGGGGCTTTTGCCAACTTTAAGTTGTGACCATCAAAATATTATCAGTTGTTTCTATTTTCCTTTTTGCTGATGACAAAAATGCATTTGCTTTATTATTAAACTAGTGACTCAAATAGTGAGATTTGTAAGCTGAAATCTATGCCTACATACAGTCAGTCTCTCTCTCAGACAGTTTGAGTTAGGAGCAACGGGAAACTTGTGCAAGATTTTTGTCCTAGTTGTTATTAACTGCTGATAACTGATTACAATGCTGAGACTAGGAGGCCCAAATTTAGAGTTTTGCCACCTTTTAGAAGCATTCATTGAAGTAGAGGAAAGACTAAAATTATTGTCAGCCCTTACATGATGCATCTACACTGATATTACTATCATAGGAAATCAATAGAACATGACATAAGTTCATCTGGATCTTTTCCCCCTCTCATTTGTTATCATGCACTATCTATTAGGCCAACAAAAGGAATTTTACCAAATTTAGCTCATTCTTATTGCCGCATATATAATTGTCTCATAGTCATGGGCTCTCTTAGAAATAATTGTAGAAAAAGAAAAACAATAAATTTGTTTTATATTCTACATGAACAGTAACACATAATAAATGACATTTACGTGCATGACAAATTTCGTATCTAGGAAAAAGTTCTAATTAGTCAATTCCATGTTTTTTAGACCTAGAAAAAAGTTTCAATTTGTTGAGATTGTGCTTTGTTAACGACTCAAATAGTGACATTTATGACATCCAACAAAGATCGAATATAAAAAGGTTCTGATTTATCGATTTCGTATATTCATTCTCAATGTCACTAGCAAAAGGACTAGTCTGATTCTTATGAGGGAAATTGATATCATCACCACTAGTCATATATGTGCATCATTTGTTTCCATAAAAAACTTAATATTACAGTGTTGTATTATCATTGCTTCCTATCCTAAAACAGAAATGGGTAGACTAACTTATTGCTCTTTTCCTATTATGCAACATTCAGAAATAAAATCCAGAGTTGAACACATCTAGCTGAAAGGCATGCAGATCCAGCTGATTTAGATTTCACACAGAACCTTTTGCTGATATTCTAACAGAAAAAATCGCAGAAGCAAGAAAGTAGAAATTACCTCGCTACTTTCAATATTCTTATTACATGAGAATTAAACTCTGTCCTTTTTATCTATTAATATGAACTTGTCAATCGCAATAGTCTAAATATTTAGTTTCCCCTAAATAATACACGTGAAAATTTTTTATCATGGTCTGATCACATTTCTTTGGAGTTGACTTCTTCAGAAGTCGGGAACCTTATTAATTAGCACTTGGCCATAACTTCTCATGTCTTTAGTGTGGGTGCAACTGCTCTCCTTTTTGTTCTTTTGTTTGAGCACAAAACGTTCTGTTGTTTTTATTACAAATTTATTGTCCTCTTGTCCGCATCTCGCATCTTCAAAGGAAGAAAAAAATCCAGTATATAGCACAAATTTAAATAATCAAAATGCCAATATGACAAACTCATCTACATACCAACTTAGATCCTCATATATATTCAACAGGACAAGAACTTTTACATATTGGAGAACATGTCATTAGAATCCTAAAATTGTTGATTTAATACGCAATTCTATATATGGCACATTATAGTACTCATAGAATTTTCTCAAACTAAGTACATAAGAAACTGGGTACCTAATCGTCACCTCGAAAAGTATACAAAACAAAACAGTTAGGAGAGGTATACAGTCTAAAAAAACAATATGATAAGTGACAGCTCCCAAGAAGAATGTTTATATGGAAAGTACCCAATAGGAAAATTTTATCTGGTAAGTATATGTTTCATTACTTGCTAGGTGGGAATCCAACCTAGCATCCCAACTATCATTTGACAGTTTCAAATATCTGATAGGGGAAAAGTAAATTGAAAATTTACTTTATATTCCGGTATATATCAACCTTGATAACTTGAATCGAGTAATCAGAACAGACTCAATAGGATTATGTTAAGAAACAATCATGGCCTTTTTCAAAGTAAGTATCTGAGACTACAAGAAGACCTCTCCTTGTCATGCCTATTTACTGAGAAGTTTATAAGGAGATTTACCAGGTAATTAAGCAGTAGGCACTTTAAAGCTCCAAATGTGGATGGAAAAATCTCAGGATTGCCAGTACAGCTACATGTATATACAGGGCAGATAAGATCAAAATTCTTAATTAGCGCAGAAGTAAACAGCAAAGAGCTAATCCGCATTCCAAGGCATGCGATGAATGGGACTGATAAGAACTTTAGTTTTCATACCTAGACAAATATATGGATGCGTGAGCTCAGCTACTGAGTGGCTTGTTATATATAACGAAGAGAAAGCTGAGAGGAATCACATCCAAATTTGACAGAGAGTGGAGGGAACAAATGCCCAAGGATTCCTCCATGCTTCCCCTCTTCTTATATGCTGTATTCTCATGGTGCATGGTACCTACTCAACAAAATGAGAGAGAGAGAGAGAGAGAGAGAGAGAGAGAGAGAGAGAGAGAGAGAGAGAGAGAGAGAGAGAGAGAGTAAATAAAAAGGGTGGAATCAGCTTCCATTAATGGGGGAATCCATGATGAAGTGTGTTAATCATCGTGGATTCCACTTCTGTTGTCAACTGCTCATATATATAGAGAACGGAATAAAAGAGGTGTTTTTTTGGGTTTCGTTCTAAGATTTAATAACATCTTTGACGCTAAATCCAAAGTTATAGAAACAACAAGAGAAGGAAAGCGATGTAAGATAATGTATATCTAATTCCCCTTATTAATCTCGCCATCGAATGCAAGTTGATGGAATAAAATACGTTGCATGAAAAGGAAAAGATCACACCCCAAAAGTGAATGATCAGAGCATTTCAGATATCCCAACTTGCATATAACTTATCCGAATAGTGAATTTGTTTTCCTTTTAACTTTTTTTCTTATCTGTAATTTCTATCTTTAACTTGAATGCATCATTTTAAGTCAGTGTATGATCTGAATAATGAGTTTGATCGTGGCTCATGACCTTCTCGAAAAATAATAAATCACACCAGAAGAAGTGAAGGTGCACCATTACCTCTTGATAAAATCAAAAAGAAAAAAAAAAAAACAAGTTTCAGGAGTTTCCACTAACAGCATGTCACAAGCCAAGCACTTAATTAGGAAGGGCACCTTCAACCAGGATATCATGTAACACAATTAATGATCTGGTTAATGACAGCTGATGAAATCTGAATTAGAAAACGACTAATCAGATCTTTAAACACATGAAACACACACACACACACTCTCGCACTACCGCCACGGGAGAAGATGCCTCATAATTAAACCATATATCTCATCTTTGATTCTTTGGGCAGTTGAGATCATATGCTGCTGATGTACTCCTCTTTTTCCCCCTCTTTCTGACTCCAATGCCACCCACCAGGACAAAACATATCAATGGCAGTCCCAACATTCCTCACAATGTTGTGCTCGTGGTGGCCCTGATGATCTTTACACTGCAAGGAGGAAGCATCATCTTGCACTTGGCCAGAAACAAAAAGGAAAAGTGATCTCATCCTGCAAACGCGTAGGATTCCTGACATAAAAAAGATACGAGAATAAAATGACTAGTGGTGCAGTAGTGGCCACCACAGCCAGGTTTGCTGCTGCCTATTATGCTCGTGATTGGGGTCATGGTACAAAGATAAAATACATCTCACACAGGTTTGCTGCTGCCTATTATGCTCGTGATTGGGGTCATGGTACAAAGATAAAATACATCTCACATAAAAATCAATCAAATAAAAGGTTTGCATTTTTTTTTATTGTCAGCTCCCCATGTTTGAGAAGCCATACTGACGATTCACGAACTAATTACTGACGACTCAAGTTAAAAGTTGATGGTAGATTCACCATCGAACTAATTAATTTAGTTAAATTGCTTATGTGAGATTAATCTGATAAGATTGATAGGTAAAATTTTTGGCAAAAAGTTATCTATATTCACGAGAACTCGATTAGCCGTATTCATGATCTTATAAAATGACTTTAAAATCGATCGAAATAGAAATAAATAGAATAAAATACGGAGAAGTTATTTTAATATTTATACACAACCCACAATTTTTACTATGAATCCTTATTTGTAGAATCGGATTTGTAACGCCCCGAGATCCACGTGATTTTCATGTGCTCAGAGTCGTT
The DNA here is from genome assembly GCA_030549335.1 of Pontederia crassipes. Lineage (NCBI taxonomy): Eukaryota > Viridiplantae > Streptophyta > Magnoliopsida > Commelinales > Pontederiaceae > Pontederia > Pontederia crassipes. The sequence continues at coordinate 21,697,784 of CM060189.1, read as the reverse complement.
CCAAAGGCGTTACACAATTTTATATAAAATAATTTTTGCGAAAAATGAACTTTATAAAATGTGGAAATAGTAACAAGATCGTCTAACAATATTAAATGTCAAGGAACTGAAAACGTCCATGACTCCATACTAAATATGCGAAAAATAAGAACTAATCTAATAATTTATTAAGATTAAATCCTACACCATGTGCAACAACATCTCTGTCACTGAGCATGACCACCTGCATCACCATCTTCTATCATTTCACCTGCATGAATTCAGATGTAGAGAAAACCCATGAGTATAAAGATACTCAATACGTAGGGTCTAACCATAACAATATACAATAAATCAAAAGTGCTCAGTAAATCAATAACAACATGAAGCAATAAACAATAGAGCACTAGAGAGATCAATATGGCAAGATGGAGCTCAATAATCAATATCAATAAATTAATAAAGCCATGAATCAAATATGGAGGATCAAGTAAGAGGTTATAGGACCAACCAATTAACGATTATTAATTAACAATTATGCCTGATCACTATGGCACCTATCCAATTTAATAATTTTTTATTATCAATATATGTGGTTATCGGTCAATTACCAATTTTTATTATATTCAATAGGTGGAGGCAAAGCCAATCAACACCTAAATTCGAATGATCAGGTACAATTCCATTCCATTCAATTCAATTCAATTTCAATTTAATTCAATTAGGGAGCGCTCAATTAAGGGAAACTACATATCTATTTCATATAGGCCAATGAGAGATCAAACCACGACAAGTCGCCCTTCAATAGTAGTGCTAATAATAGTTTCGTAATGACGGGGGACCATGGCCATCACAGGACAGTCATAGCTTCCCTAAAGGATAACGTCTCAAACCTCTAGGTACACTATCTGCCCCATACAATACTATAACAATAATGACCCGTGGACTTAGAGACAATCGGAGAACATATAGACCCAATAATTTTTATCTTTTATCTTGTTTAACCTAAAGACCTATATTTAACAATTTACTTTAGGTTAGACAATGACCCAATCAGGGGAAACTACTGGATCAATAACATGATGGATAACTAGATCTGATATAGTAACAATGAAGAAAATCTCAAATCAAATTTAATAAAAAGTTTGATGAGGCCAGATCTGCTAACAATATAATTTAGAAATAATTATAGCCGCTATTCAATTATCTAAGTTAAAATATCATAATTTACGTTTTCTGTCCCTAGAACCCGGCCCGCGTCGGATGAAAGTCAGGCCGTGTTCGGAAACGACCGGTATCACCTCGACCAGGGCAAATCCAGGACGGGTGTATAGTGAACCCGGGCCGAGTTGGTCTGTTCACCTCCAAATCAATCACGTCGCGACCCGAGTCGAGCCGAAGTCAGAACCTGGGTCGGGTCAACAAGAACCCAGACCGGGTTGAACAAACCGATCCGGTTTCGAATTCAATTCGGTTCGGATTCAACCAAATCCGAGCCGGGCACAGCAGAACCTGGGCCGGGTTCTGTCGCCGACGGAGAAGTGCGTTCCGACGTAACTTTCCGACCATCATAACTATGCCATACGCTGTCTAAACTATGCATATGATATATCAATGGAATCCTGGTACAAAGGAGAAGAGATTAGTGTTCCATGTCGTAAAAAATCGACGACATAGAGATTTTCCCTACGTACCTAAAGTTGGCTGAAAAACCAACTGGATTTCCTCTCTAGAAAGACTGCAAAGACGCCGAACTTTGACCGGCGATATCTCTCTGTCCTCGTTCCGAAACTCGCGACCATCACCTGAAACTTTTTCTCCTATGTGCCGGCTTCGAAACCAGCCACCGTGTGCTCTCGGGGGTGCCTCGATTCACGTGCAAATGGGAGGGAAAAAGAGGCTCGTGGTGTAGAAATTCTTTTAGTTTAAAGGGGTTTTCCAGCCACCTCTTAATGCTTATTTATAGTGCAGGCTTGGGATTTCAATTCTATTAGGCTTTGGACTCTTTTAGAATCAATCTTGGTCATCCATCAATAAATTTATCACCCCATAATTTCTCAGATTTAATTAAATTCGAGATTAATTATTTTCCTATCATAACAACTCAATTAAATCCAATTTCTCTCAAATTTCCTTTTATCTCTTTAACCATTTTTTTTTCCAATTTTTCTTGAATTTCGGAATTAATTAAGTCCAATTTACATTGGGATTTTTAGATCCATTAAATTAAAATAATATCCTTTTAATTATTTTTTGAAAATCTGGGTCGTTACGGGATTAGTTAGAGTCGCGAACTCATAAAAAACTCCTTACTTTAAATAGGAAATAGGAAAAAATAACAAAAGGAAGATCGAAAGAAGATTAAAACCTTCCGCACCCCATGCTGGATTTACAGATTGTACTTTTCCAGTTGGTCCATGACTCCAAATATCGTCCATGTATGATCCATACTAGATCTAACCAACTGCCCATCCTACCTCCTCTACGTTCTTGACAACTCATTTTTTTTCTCTTTTTTTGTCGAAGAAAGATATACGCCTGACCTCTCAATGACTAATGACGGAGTAAGATATAAATTGTTGGATAGCATCATGACAAATGTGCTCGAAAAAGAAGACCAAAGCAAAGGTTGCATGTTCAAAGTGAATAAACCCCTCGGACTGCTACGAAAAACACCATCTGGTTTCAACGTAACCCGATCTAATTAAAAAATTTTACCTAATTGGGCATGTCTAGTATATTTTTTCATAGTAGTAGGATCACTAATGAGTAGACCTTAAAATCGTAAAATTTTAAAATATATACAATAAGAATCGCCTACTGAATTTAGGATCAATAATTTTTTGGCAAAATAGAATTATAAAGATCTAAATCTTTGCAATCATTTCCAACTACATTAATAAAAAAAAGCTTGAAGGTAGGAAAAGGTCAAAGCTTCACATGTCGATTCAGCTTCAAACAAACCTTGCCATCCTTAAAGAATAATTTTCGTCAAACAATTTAATTCTTAAGAGAGGAATTGGATCAAATGTTCTCTCTTGAGCTTTCTTAATGCTGGAGAAAACATAGATAAGATCATGTAAATTAAGGCGAAAATAACAATAACGTAGACAAGAATTCCAGTATAAAAAAGGTGAATGGTTAAATTGAATAACATGATAAATGTGAATACATTATATAAGGGCAAAAATGAATATAATGCATTAGAATTTGCAGTGTATGTACCGCAGAAGAATCTGAGTCGTTCATTTCAATGAATGGAGTTCGAAATTTTGTCAACTTCTTCAGTTTATGGTAGCGTTGACGCATGGATGGAGAGAGAGAGAGAGAGAGAGAGAGAGAGAGAGAGAGAGAGAGAGAGAGAGAGAGAGAGAGAGGTGGGGTGGGGTGGGGGTGGGGGGTGGATTATTAGCCAAATCCTTGGGTTAACTGGAAAATAGAGAAGATAGAAAGGGAGAGGAGACAGTTGACAAAAAAAAAGGAGAGGTAAAGCATTTGTTCTCTTTTATCGGTTATAAACTCATTCATTAATCCTCCTTTGTGCAAATTGCAAACAAAGACGTGAGGAGGTAGGATAAGCAGTGAGAACATGTTTAACTCTAAAAAAGAGTTTAAGTGCTCACGTGAAGGTTAAAAAACGAAGTGTCGTTTGAAATGGACGACTGAAATTGATCTGCTGTGTATACACTACAGTATATTCAGTGATCTCATCTCTAGATATTAAGATCCCATTTTCAATAAAATGTTGTGCAAAATCTTCATACTGACAATCGAAAGTTGAAACCCTTCAAGAACAGAGAATAAACTCACCACAAAAACACATCCCTGATATTGAGTAGACTAATTTTCTAGTAGAAAATATTTCATTAATCAAATAAAGCAAACATGTTGCATAATTAAGATACAAAAATCATAGTAACACGGAGGATAACCTGCTAATTGGTTCAGATCATTTTAGAAATAACGCTGAAATAAATAAACAAGAATGAAGGATTTCTGTTCTAACAAAAAAAAAAAGGAAATACCTAGCATGAACTTTTCTAGCTTTAAACAAGTGGCCACAAATGAGGATTTAAAAAGCAACAAATTATCAAAATAGTTGCTAAACAGACCAAGGACATCCCCCTTTATATTGAAACTAATCAGCTGACTGGTTATAATCCCACCTAATATTCCAAATAGAATATTAGGCTCATCGTTTCTTTGAGACACCAACAGTCTTCCCCCTTCTTCCAGTAGTTTTAGTATGTTGGCCACGAACTCGGAGGCCCCAGTAATGCCGAAGACCACGGTGGTTCCTGCATCAGGTATGTCAACGCATGAGCAATTTGTACGAATAGGAAAATACTAGAGCTAATCAGCAATAAACTTTAGAAGGGCATTATGCTAATACACATTACCATGTTCTACCAGCACTTGCTCACAGCTAGACGAGTATAAAATTTATTCTCATCTAAGAATACACTTTTCAAATCCAATGATTAAAATCACAGAGAGTATCTCAAAATATGAAACTGACAAAATTGTTGTGAAAAATAAACATCATCAATGAAGACAAACATCATTTACTTCGTGAATGGCACAGAAAACACTTTTTCAATTATACAATAACTACCCTACAACATATTCAGAGCTTTTGAAAATATTACGATGGAAGGTAAAAAAATGATATCACTGAATGAAAATATCTAGAATACACATCAAATATGCAACAATTATTTTAAAATAAAATTTATCCAAAATACTTATAATTTTTTTAGGAAAAATAATCGTCCAATTGTCATGCAAGTGAGGAGAGGCAAAAAGAAGCATGGTGTTCGCATGTCAGCAACCTTATACCAGTGGAAACATAAAAAGAACCACAATTACAGGTTAACTTTAAACATCACTGAACCTGATCTTCTTAAGGCGTTCCAAATCATCTCTAAGCTTCATGTCCAGGGCATTTGAAACGACCTGAGAGTATCGTCCATCCTTGTAATCCTTTTTCCTATTGAGAAACCAATCTGGAATCTTAAACTGACGAGGATTGGCAACAACAGTCATCAGGTTCTCAAGCTCAGCAGCTGAGAGTTCTCCAGCTCTGCAGTGCATAAACCGATCATCATACTATGAAGCTTGCAGCATAAATACAACAAAATGCACAACTAAGCATGAAACAGATGTTGGGAAGACACCAGAAAGAGTTCACTTTGTAACTCAAGAGCTCTGACTAAACGTTCCAGTCAGTTCATGTCATGGATTGTGAAATCTGAAATGCACATAAAATATCCAGAATCCATGTTTTCCAAGTTTATAATATAATAAAAGACATACCTATTTAACTTTCTCAAATTTGGTATAAGCATAAAAAGCAGATTCGGTGAGAAATATAGGAAAACGAATCTACAATTGGGTAAATATAACAGAAATGAAATTTGAGACATCACCAAAAAAGTTTTGGCTAAAACTTTTTAGACCAATTAATGCGCAAACCTAAAAATAGACATACTTTTTGTCTAAAATTGAGACATTTCTAGAGAAAATTTTGTAACTTCTTGAAGAAATATCAAAACAATATTCTCTCAGAAAAAAGATAACAATGATATTGTAATTTAACAGAAAAGCCAAACTTGCAAACCATTACAAGTACAGGCAGGCAAGCATTAATAATCTGTTTCAATATGGGAAAGCACATGAATCATTGGTTGAGTGATGGCAGTTGCTGCTCTTTGTATCAATCAACATATGCCACACACACTTTCCCTAACAATGAAGATTCATATAAGATAATTCCGCTTCAACCAACTAAGGTATAATCATAGAAAGCAGTTTCAAGGTGAAATATAGAAAAAATAAAGTATAATTAGATTCTAAAAAACAAAGCAGATTTTTTTCATGAAAACGCATAATTAAAGTTTAAAACTTCATTAAAACAGAGTTTTGGTTAAAACATGTCAACAGATTAATCTCCCCGATCTAGAAGATCGATACCTATATTTCACCTAAATTTGAAGCCTTTTAAAGAAATAAACGATTATGATATTCTGATTATGTAACAGAAAAGCCAAACTTGCAAACCATGACAAATAGAGGCAGGCAGGCATTAATAATCTGTTTCAATTTGGGAAAGCACGCAAATTATTGCTCTAGTTATGGCAGTCCAATGCTATTGTATCAACAAGCAGATGTCACACTCACTCTCCCTGGAAACGTCGTTTCATACTAAATAACCGAACAAGATTTAAAATCGCATAAAAGTCTAAGATACGATAATTTTATGCCAGCAAAAAAAAAGATTCAAACTCCAGCCAAACACTCCTACAGAATGTAAGATTAAAAAGAAGGACAGTTTTGAGCAAGTCGTGGAGGTTATCTTTGTTCCGTGAGTATGAATCAAGCTCAAGTCCAATCGGAAATCATCAAAAGTTTTAGACCCAAAAAGATAATGAGAAGATCAAAGGAGGAACCTTTTGTTCATGTCGACGTCGGCCTTCTTGCACACAATATTGGCGAAGCGACGGCCGATACCCTTGATGGACGTGAGCGCAAACATGATCTTCTGCTTGCCATCGACGTTCGTGTTGAGCACACGAAGGATATGCTGGAAATCTTCGTTTGCGACTAGCGACTATGAACAGAACCAAAACGCTTTTAGACAAATATCCAATTCCAATTCGAACCGTATCAGATCAACAAACAATGCGTTAAAAAGAACAATAGATAACGGCGAAGAACGAAGAGAAGAATGAGGGAAACCAACCATGGCGATGGCGATGTCGAGCGACCGCTGGTAGGTTTTCAATCCACCGCCGCCGCTGTGCTCTCGTCTCTTGCTCGCACACGCCGAAGGCTTCGACAAAGAGGCGGCGCGGTGATTTAAAAGGATGCGAAGATATGAGAAAAAAAAAAACCCTAAAGTAGAGAGAGAGAGTTCAATCTGGTAATTGATCTAACGGTTCGATCCCGTTACAAATTTGATATCCGACGGTTTGAAAATTTTAAGACCACAATGCGTAACTGGGTTACGAAGAAGTCAATACTCATGGGCCAAATTCTTCTGTTGAACTAATGAAATAAGGCCCGTACAAATTCTATCCACAAGATAAACAAATTAAAAAGTGACACTATGTTTTTGTAACTTTATATATATTTATTTAATAGAGTTGATGTTATTTTCCTCCTTTAATCTGGCATTATATTATATTATCTCATGTTTTTTACTTCATCGCTTAAATTAGATATAACGCTTACCCCTAAATGCCTAAAATTTAGGCATTTTCAATTATGCATTTGCTTTTTCACCCTTAACCAGTTTTACTATGTAATTTTAAGAAATAAAAACAAAACAAAAGTGAAATGCGGCTCATTCTCACAGGATCTTACTCAAAGCTCCATTTCATATTTCATTATTTCTAAAAATTAAATAGAATAAATAAATGTGTCAAAAGATAATGCAAATTAAAATTTTAAAATTGAGACATTTAGGATTAAATGAATGTGGTTGAAAATTTGGGGTGGGGTGGATCCTATTAAAATAAAAATATAGTTTAAGGGGTCAAATGAAATATAATATAGTTTAAGGTAGAGATGGACTTTCGGGCCGGGTCGTGCCGTTCTGACAGGCACATCGACCGACTCTATAACGTCCTTAAAATTAGCCCTTCTTTCACGTAGGCAGTCAGATTGATCAAGAGACGCTACACTGCCTACTAATTCCTTTACTTTGACCAATCAACAAATGATACACGTGGCAATAGAATAATGGAGCAACAAATGGAAGAAAGGGTTTGTGGAAGAAAACATGAGAAAATCAAAATGTGTCACATTTAATGAAATCATCCAAGGAAAAAGGAAAATTCACATATTTCAAATAGATTAAGCAAATAGCCACATGTGCGAGGTTAAAAGAGGGAATTCCAATATCTTTTGAATACAAGGTCTAATAATTCAAATAACGAAATAAAAGAGCGGAAATGCTATGGCATTAGACGAGCCATGTGTAGTTATCCTTGAGCTCTGCGCCCTCCATCACCTCCTTAAGCAGGGTTCTCACCTGCAAAACCCCAATACAGAGACATGGAATACCCGTGGGCGAAACACCCAATACACATACATAGATGATAAAATGATAATCAGATACATATCAATGATAATAAAAGATGATCAATAGAGTGCTTGCTCTTTAACAATGGTCTCAATACTTATCCATGTCTATGTTTTGTTCACATTATTATATCAATACTTTGCTATATACTACGCTATGTTATACATTATTATGCTTTGTTTTGTTCTGTGTAATGCTACATCTTTTACATTATTATAAAGTTCAGAAAGTTTGTTATCCTATGCGAACTCGACTTAATTAAGTGAGAAGCTAGATGTGCCTCTATGTCTCTGTGTAGTTAGGATGCCCATAAAAAAGGAAGGTGTTATGTATATCCTTTTCGGAATACAGGTGGGAGAGGACCTGTACCTCAGGAACATTGATCGTTGCGGACCCGTATGTTCACTGTCTCCTCAACTGAGCTACTTGTTCCTATGGCACTATACTTTGTAATCCATATATTGCTCCCGTGGGGTAAGAACGCGTCAATAAGTCGCCCTTATTTGGAGCACAAGTGGGAGATGGCATGTGGTTCAGGAGCAGTGGTCGTTAAGATCAGTAGGTGCATTGTCTCCTCAATACAACTACCCGTCCATCTTTTATACCATACCTTCATCTTTGTTTTGTATTCTGGGCACCACATAGCTATCCCGCTATTTTATCTTTACTTTACTTATCTTCTTTATCATCTATGGAATTAAATGATGGGTCAAAAAATGAGTGAAGTCAGATCCTTTTTTGTGGAAGAAAGGCCCATTACATGTCTTACTATATTGGACATGGCCTCAGGTGGGCCAATCGAGATTTGGACCCAGTTATGAGTGTTTTGGGACCCTGAGGGTATTTTAGTCTTTTGTATTATGAGATTTGTCGGTAATTCCTCTCTGGTCCTGTCGATCGCTCCTAATGGACCGATCGCTCCTGTTGGCCGGTTGACCGATCTTAAGGGTCGGTCGACCGCTCCGTTGCGCCGAGCCGGTCGACCATTCGCCTGGAATCAGTCGGCTGGTCGCTGCGCAACAGTACGTCGCGGGATCGATCGTCTTTCGTTCGCCGGCGGCCTGAGCGTCGTCCTCTGTGCTTTCGGTCGTTCCTGGCCGATGAGGGGGTGCGGCTGCCTTCGTGAACTTGTCGAGGAAGCGCCTGTGTGTGTCGATCGTTCGTCGGATTGTTTCGTCATTTGCCCCTGCTCCGTGCGGCTCGCTTGTACGCCGTTTGCCAGAGGAGAGAAGGAGAAAATAAGGGAGGGAGAGGCTGGAGCTGCGGCGGCCGAATGGGGAGTCCAAAAGAGGTCGGCTGCCCCCCATGTGCCCCTTATACTGTTGGCTGCCCTCCCCTCTCCGTAACGACATGGAGAGAGAGAATCGGGGTAGGAGGTTACTCCCCCCATTCTCTTGTTCGTTCTTTTTTTATTTTTTAAATTTTTTTAGTTTGAATTTTGAATTTGAAAAGCAGGTTGTTACAGACTCGGTCCGATTTTGGCTCGACCTGTACGGGATGGTGGGCTGGGTCGTGCCGGGTTGGGCAGGCTATTTTTTCTTTTATTTTTATTTATGTATTTATTAAATTAGTAAAATAAAAATCTAAAAAAATAAAAAAATGGTTCACATTATTTTTATCCAAAAGATTTAGACTAATAAAAAACAACAAAAAACAATTAAAAATGATAACATATGATATTATGATTATAGATATATAAAATATAATATTTTTATATATGCTATAGTTATAAAAATTGTCATATATGAATAAATATATGTATAATATAGTTATAAAACTTATAATATATCATTAAATATTTAACTGCATAATAAAAAAATAAAAAAAAATGTTCGTTCTTGTCGGCCCATGTTGGGTCTTTCCCAGCTTCATGCTGGATAACTCGGCATGAGCTGGCCCGAGCCTGGCCAGATGGTCGTGCCTGAGTTGGGCCTTCCCGGCGAAAAATCGTTCGGTTCGCGTGCCGGGCGGGCGGGGTTGTCCATCTTTAGTTTAAGGGTCGAGAAAAATGGACTTAACTCATTCTCAAATTAAAAATATTTTGTGGAGCATCATATTTTTTTATTAAGTTTCTTATTTATTAATATTAACTAATAAATTTTTGAAATATAAATTGGAATCATATATCATTTCTTAATATTAGTAGCCATGGCAAATGTACAATTTTGTCAATATGTATTTATATGTTTTCATTGCACTCCTTTTGGGAAATTTTAAAGAATAAAAATCACTTAAGTTAATTTAAATAATTTTTATTATTTCGTCCGATCAAGTTTTTTAGTTTCTTTTTTTCATTTTTTTATTGCACCCTTACGAGTACCAAATTTATATTTCCACCTCAAAAGTGTAATTTCTTATTAATACCAAACTATGCTCATGGGTTTTCTTATTTCAAATATAAAAGAGTGTTTCGTGTGAAAAACTAACAAAATAAAAAACACATGCTTGCGGAAACCGCACACTTTTTTGCCCGATTTCGTCAAATACTCCCTCGAAATCGAGTTCTAGTGCAGGAACAAAGGGGTAAAACCGGTATCACGTGAACTTGGTTCCATCACTCCGGTTCCACCTTGTTGCCTCTTTTTTTTGTTTGACACGACATATTAATTTCTTTAAAATTCATTTTCTTTTTTCTTTTTCTTTTTGCCAAAAACCCAAAATGACAATAACTTAATAGGTTGAATGTGTTACAATAGTGCAAAAACTATTTTTTATGCAAATTTTAATCATGTATAAAGAAATCACACTTAATAAGGACATTTTAGCCTTTAAGAAGGGAAGAATATAACAATCCTAGAAGCCTAATTAACTCTTATCCTTAATATTGATAAGGAACATATAAATTTAGTTAATGGTAGTAATTTGAGAAACCTATTGGAGTCCTAATCATACCGTTACTCGTAAGAAGAAGAATTCATGATTTAAAATTCGTTAATCACATTGTTTGATTGTTTGGTATGTTTCTTCATGTTTTGAATAGCCTTGGTCATTCCCTTTTCTTCTTTCAATGTTTTCTTTGGTCTCCGGCCCCTCCAATGTGGCCTATAAAGCATTTTTTTTATGAAGGATCAAATATAAGGAAGAAAAAAAGAGAAAATGTAAGAGACTTGAAATAAAAAGTGTCATATGATCTCCATAGGTCATGAAGGTGAACTAGATAATGAATTTCCATGGGATGAAATTGAAAGAAGGAAATAAGAAAGAAACTTAAATTTGATTTCTCCTTCTATCTGACTATCGAATTTTGATCATAAGATAATTTGGATTGGATGTCCGATCTTTTTTTAGGCATTACAATGCTAACTAAATTACTCCATTGTTACAAAGGATGAATTTAGGTGCTAAGAAGTGAGCATTATTATTCACTTCCCTTCGGATGTAGCATAATATAATAGTCCATACTGGATTTAGAAGCTTCTTAATAATGTTTAGCACAAGGGATGATATTTATTCTTCAATTGAGCGTCGCTTGATGGCTCACAACGCTACCTTTGCATCCACATAATTAAGATGTGTCGGTCGCCATGCTGCCAAGCCATCTGGAGGCCTCATGTTATGCATGAAGCCTCCTATCCAATTTCTTGAGCATCTCGAAGAAAAAACCCCAAGTGCATGCAGTTTCACATGGATCTTTGCAGCTCGTCAGTGTTGACCTTGATTCATCCTAGATGTGGGAGTCACCATTAGTATAGAGTTTGGCTCATCATGAAATTTGTTGATGTTGGGTTTGGTTGAAGGCCTTCTACGATGCTTTGTATCTTCCTTACCCACGCCATGCAACAATTGTCGAAACCTTACTTTGGTTAGGGACTCATTGCACCATTTCCAAAGTTGCCAACAAATCACTTCGAAATTTACTAAATGTCGTTCCAAAGGAAGACCCCCTTATCTTGGATAGATTTATTTTCAACCTGAGTGTGGAGTTCCTTTGTGAAGAACAAAGATTGGTGGTGTACTTGAATGTTCTTCCTTTAGATTTTATGTCGTCAATAAACATCTCAAAACTTGTAGGGACAACACTACAAGAAAACTAAGTTTTCCGACGGGCAGTCTCCGGCGGAACAAAATCCGTCGCAATTTGCGACGAATAGGTATCCGTCGGAATTTCTGACGGTTACAACTGACTGAAATAAAATAATACATTATCAAATATATTATATTATTATTTTATTTTTCGATGATTAGGAACGTCGAAAGTTCCGACGGTCATAATTGTCGCACTACAAAAAAATTGAGATTTTGCGACAGGTAATTTCCGTCAGAAATAAAAATAATAAATTATAAATTTATTATACTATTATTTTATTTTCTGACGGTTTGGAAAGTCGAAATTTTCGACGGCTCCCCATCCGTCGGACGTTCCAACGGTCTGGACCGTCGATAATGGTAAAAAATATTAAATATTATAATCTGATATATCATAATATATAATATAATTGGTATTTTATTATTACAATTACCGACAGTCTGGAATGACGATAATCGTAAAAATAATTAAATATTATAATCTTATATATCATACTATATAATATAATAAGTATTTTATTATTATAATTACCGACAGTTCTAACCGTCAGAAGTTCCTTCCGAATCGTAGATTATAATATTTAATTATTTTTACGATTACTAACGATTTGGACTGTCGAAAGAAGTTTCGACGGTCTGAACCGTCGGTAAAGTAAAAATATTATTCTGTTATTACATTTTGCAGCGGTGAAAACTGTCAGTATTGAAAAAATTATCCCGCCACCCTCCCCGCTTTTTTTTCTTTTCCCGCTCCCCACTTTTTTTCCGTCTATTTATTACCAATTTCCTTCTCTACCTCCTTCTCTCTCTACCGGACGACGACCGGACGATCGAAGGACGACCTCCGCGACCCCTCTCTCTCGCCCGTGGCTGGCCGGCGACCCCTCTCTCTCTCCCCCTCGTGCACGGTGGAACCGCCGCATAGCGGCCTGGATCGGCCGCCTCGCGGCAGATCCGTCGCCTGGTGGCCTGATCCGGCCTAGATCTGCCATCCGTCCTTGATCCGGCCTAGATCTGCCACATCGGCCGCCTCCGTCCTTGATCTGCCGCCTCGCGGTCGCGCTTGGCATGGATCGGCCATCTCGCGGCGGAACCGCCGCATAGCGGCTTGATCCGGCCTGGATCGGTCGCTCCCGGTGACTCCTCTCTCTCTCTCCCTGGCCAGTGACCCCTCTCCCTCGTGCATCCGACCTCGCGGCGGATCCGTGGCCTGATCCGGCTGCCACTTTTTTTATTATTTTATATGTTATCTTAGACGGCTTAGGCCGTTGAAAAAAATTCCAGCCATCGAAAGTTTCGACGGTTGCCTCCGTAAAAAATATTCAACTATCGCGATCGTACGAAGTTTTCGACGGCTGCGATCGCTAAAACTTTTGGCGGTTGCCACAACCGTCCGAAGTTTCGACGGTTGCGACTGCCAAAACTTTTGGCGGTCGGGGTCGTCTCAAACTTCAGACAGCCACAACCGTCTGAACTACCGACGGTTGGCAACCGTCGGAAATTTTCGACGGGTACGATTGTTGGAACTTTCGACGGTTACCTATTGCTCGTCGAAAAAGTGTTTGCGACGAGCAATTTTTCGACATATCGTATTCGTTGAAAAAACCGTCGAAAACTTCTTTTTTCAACGAATTTTGTAAAATCTGCGACGACCGTGACAAAAGTCAATTTTTCTTGTATTGCAAAGAGATTCCAATTTTATATCGATGGACCTTGTGCAATTACATTTGATATCAGGTGAGCTTAAAAGCCACCATACTCCGAACTTTATTTAAAGACACATGATCAAACTTACATAAGAATTAATGGGAGTCAATTGACCTCATTAATTATTTATGACTAAATTTACCAACTACTATTCATTATACTATAGATATTTAAAAAATCAACCCTCTTAAGTTTTCTTTGTATTTAAACATATTATTACAATGTTTTCAACTAATTTTTCACTTTTATCACTATTCTATATGTTCTTGTACACTTCTTGCGAGTTAAAATTATTATATGATTCCACTTATTTCTTTCTTTTTACAACAATATATATAAAGTTATATTAGGGTGCAATCACATGCGATTGCACCGTACAATTTCATACTTCTGGATCATCAGATTGACATCATTTTGATCGATCTAGATTGCTTATGTTTTGGGTCATCAGATTAAAATGATACCACTCTGATGACCCAGAATTATGGGATTGCACCCTAACTCAAAACATAAATAATCTAGATGAAAATAATGTCCATATCATGATTCAAAAGTAAGAGATTGCATGCCTATATACACAAGTATATATGTGAATGACATGAATAAATCTAATTAAAATGATAATTTTAAAAATCAAATATGAGACTACATATCGAGTTGTACCATTCATCCTTGATTGTTATATATGTATTTTACAAAATTAATTTGTTGCCGTTTTTTTTTTAAGATGACGCGATGTGTGGTACTTCTTTACTTATACGGTAGTGCGGCGCGCGGACTAGCTAACACGTGACATTGTTTAACTCGTCTCATTTCGAAATTGCTATTGTTACACAATGAAAAGGGAACACGTCTTAGATAGTTAGATATAACATTTGATGTCAAATCAGTTACTTCTAAAAAGATTATCCATTCAGGAACAAAACAAAATAATTTTCTTCAAACAGAAATATTATAGTTTACAAGTGCCAAGGAATTAATTAGACACCACAAATCAATGATACACACACACACACCATAAATCATATATATATGAACACGGTTCTACAGTAAAACACCTCCTTATTAATACATTGGGAATTTTCAAGAATTCAGAGAAGATTCCAAGGCTGTTTTTTGAGGTGGGCATTATTCAGCGTGACAACCAAGATACAAATGAAACAGGCGACAAATGTAAAATGGACACAAATAATACGTACAGATTTGAAAAGTACACACAGACACACTTGCATGCATTGGTTTCAGGAGTAACTCCAACGTAGATCACCTTGGATTTAAAAGCCATTGAGAAGGCCAAATTGCATCAAGATAAAGGCTCAAAAACCATGTTCTCGGCATCTTTCTTGATCGACTGAAAAAGAACAGAAGAAAGATAACGCTCCCCAAAGCTTGGAAAAACAACCTGTGGCAGAAGAAACGGCCAGTTCAGTAGCTTGCATGGCAGGAACCAAAGAATCACGGTGTCAGCTTCAATAGCTCAGGAAGGCAAGTCCGAGGGTTAAGTAAAGTATCAGCCAGGGATAGACATAGACAGATGTTCGAATAATCATAATGCTATATATGTTTCAGGTTGACAGATGTGTCAACGCTGTATCTAAATTTCCACGATTAGGAATCTCAAGGCGCCTCACCAAACGCAGAAAAATATAGTGAAAATGTTTTCACAATGAAAGCATGAAATTACTGTTAGAGCAGTTTGATGATGACAAATGAGATACTTACAACAATGAGCTTTCCCTCATTTTCAGGCCTCTGTGCAATCCTAACAGCAGCAACTGTAGCAGCACCGGATGAAATTCCAACCTATATGATATATGAAAGAGGTTCGATCATGAAGGCGGAGATAACACATAAGCTATTAATTGTTGATGTCTGGAAACATTAAGGACAGTATGAGAGAAACATGAAAGGATAAACAAGCTCACCAATAATCCTTCTTTCAATGCAAGAAGCTTTGCCATCTCAATAGCTTCATCACATGAAACCTAATCAATCACATCGGGACAAGAATGCATGGGTAGATATTGTTGATCAAAGAATAACAACATATACACCTTAAGTAAGACTATTGCCAAAAATGATGAGGGTATCACATTGATCAGACGATCCAAGTATGCAACTTTTTGGATTTAAGTTTGTGCGCTTACTTGGATGACTTCATCAATAAGATCAACATTCAGAACACCAGGAACAAATCCAGCTCCTAATCCTTGAATTTTATGGGGACCTGCATTGATGATTAACAATGACGAGTGTTGTGTCAAATGCATGCTAGGGGCAGAATAATGCCCACGATGTTTTCTAGAAGATTTGTAATTTTCCATTTGAGATGAGAGCACTATGAATTCTGTTTTTCTAATCAGATAATAATAGCACATCCTGTCTATATATAATGAATTGAAATAAATTTGAATTCTAACTTCATTTATAATTCATTATATGTAATACGAGAACTAAGGATATAGTTTCAAATTACTGATACATGAAAGATCAAAGACACAACCTAGAGAATAATGTTTCATGAAGCAAATGAATAAGCATCCTTCATCCATATAGGAGTAGAATGATTCATTGTTAGCGGTCTAACCTCAGTAAAAAGTTTAACCAAGTCATTTGCTCCACTACTTGCTTCACATGCATAGAATATATATATATATATATATATATATATATATATATATATATATATATATATGTATGTATATATATGTATCAAGGATCCATCTTAGGTACAATAAAAAGATCAAAATAAAAACTAACCAGGTCTTCCTCCTGATAAAATTGCACTTTCAACTGGTTCCACTCCATAGAGCTGAAAGGGAAAAAATAAACAATGAAATTGTAAATTAGTGGAGAAGAAAGCAAATGCACTAAAAAGCTACTCTAATAGCAATGCAGTTTTTGAGTAACACAACCCACCTTGACCTTTGGATTTTGCTCTTTGAGGTACTTTCCAGTTCCAGTAATTGTACCACCAGTTCCAATACCAGAAACAAGAGCATCAACCTTGCCACCTGTTCCTTTCCAAATCTCTGGGCCTGTGGTCTCATAATGAACCTATACACACAAGACATGACATATATAGTACTATAAGCTTTTTCATGGATGCAAATTGCCAACTCAAAATATAATTTTGGGGTAGTCACCGAAAAAAAAATTATACCTTTGGGTTAGCAGGATTTTCAAACTGTTGAAGAATGTAAGAATTTGGTGTCTTTGTTGCCAACTCTTCTGCCTTCTGTACAGCTCCTTTCATGCCCAAAGTTGGATCAGTGAGGACTAACTCAGCACCAAAAGCTTTAAGAATAATCCTCCTCTCCATACTCATGGAGGCCGGCATAGTGAGGACGAGTTTGTAACCCTTGGCAGCAGCCATGAAGGCGAGCCCTATCCCAGTGTTACCACTTGTAGGTTCAATCAGAACACTCTAACAAATTCAACAGGGAAAAAAAACATTTAAATAAACAAGTTCATCTTTCTCTATACTTAAGGCACTGAAGTAAACAAGATATATCAGCCATTCATCTTATACATTGCATAGGATGACCAGTATAATGACAACTGTTAAGAGAAATGTGGCAATCGCTCTATATATAACATGTACGTAACTTTGATCTATATGTGTGTTCTAATATAAATAGAGTGGTTATTTGGAATGAGTTAAACTCCGCCTATATTTTATAGTCGATCCCAAGCTCGAATAAAAGAGGAGGATTGTGTTAGGCCCCGACAGCCAGCATAAAATCTTGTCGAATCTTATGAACATGAATCATCGAATATATAATAGCCGACCCCACCTAGTGAGATAAGGCTTTGTTGTTGTTGTAGTAGTATTTGAAATGAGTTACTGCATTTGTTCCATTGGTTACAAAGGTCTAGTTCTTTTTGCTCACGTTTTGCACAGCTAGGAATTCAGATCTCCCAACAGGCATGAAACTGGGAAACAAGAAAGTTTTCCTAATTTCTAGATCTTGTCCACCAAAATGGGTTCAGAAAGATGTATACTAACCACACCAGGTTTGATAAGCCCTTTTTCCTCTGCATCAGTTATCATGCTATATCCAATCCTGTACAGAAATTAAATTAAAATGGAGCTCCAGACCGTTACCGTTTTATCTAAAACAAATTAAAATGCATGGATCCATCATCTTACCTGTCCTTGACACTGGAGCATGGCTCCATCATCTCCAGCTTAGCAGCGATCCGAGCCACGCAGCCGGTTGTGACATTGTTGAGGTAGACCAATGGAGTATTCCCAATCAACTATGAGTTGCAACCAACAATTGATTAGAAAACATAGTTAAACAAGCTCAATTAAGTAGCAAAGTTCCAGCAAGTGGAAAGAAGAAAAGCCATACTCCGGTGACATCTTTTGCAATCGAAGAACCGGTCTCAGTCATTGTTTTCAAATACTCTGATGACAGAACAAACGTCGACGTAGTAAGAGGAGATAAATTAGTCGATCACAATGTATTGCAAATCGTAATTTTTTCCTGATAGCATAAAAAACACTTGCAAAGTCATCTTTTTTCTGGTCATATTCATATTTTGACATCATAAAAGATCTCAGCACTACAGATGAACATTCTTTTTCGCATCTATGAAAGAAGCTTCAGTCTGCAAACACCACGGAGATACCAAAAACGAAACGAATATTCACCAAGGAAATAAAGACTAGAACTATATCCATCACAAAAACTAAATCCTGAGATCGGGCAACGAAGAACCAATGCAACAACCACTTCGGATGCATAAGATATAAAAGAACAATCAGACAAGAACCCCGTAAAATAGCATGTTTCAGAACAAAAATCGTGTCAAAACATTTTGGCAAAAAAAAAAGGAACGAGTAATGAAGCAGCTAAGTGAGCTGAATAGAAAGAAGAGAGAGAAAGAATAAACGATTAACTCACTGCAGGAAAACAAGAATCCGAAATCCGAAGAAGCGAGTGGCAGATAGAGAGAGAGAGAGGGCGGTCGAAGTCCCCGGCGGCGATAAAGGTCCGGCCTTTGACGGGAGCCGGCGACGAGGTATTTATAGCGACCGGGGAAAATGAACGAAGCCCCGAGCACGACAAAATACGTAACGTAGGCGAAATCCTCCGGGATCCGCTGGATCTGTTCAAACAGCGGACGCCGTTTTAAGGATGTTTCCGTTAGAGACATGTGGTGGGGGCCACTCGTACCTTTACGCTTGACCAATCAAAAACTGCGCACGCCGGTTTGGCAGACAGAACCGGCTTGGGGGTATTCCGGTTCGACGGTGGATTAGTTGATACATTGAACCCGGACGCATTTGGGATCTCATGAGTAGGTTTTGACTCGCCTTTTTTTAGGGGGGAGATTTTTTAATGAGGGGTTAATTTTTTTTGTGATTTAATGAGATCTTACAGCGAAGCATATTTTTTTTTGCTTAGAAATTTGTTAGTCAATATGAATTTTATATTTGATGCCAGTAGCGGTAGCTAATAATTAAAGACGAGAAAAAAAATGATTAAGACAAAAAATATGTCCTTTAAAGGATGAACTTGCAAGGATGAAAGGAATATAATTTTATCGTCAACAATTTTTTTTTCTATTTAAAAAGAAGAATCTAATATATAAAAGAGAAAAAAAATTTAAAAGTAGGAAATACATAATTTTTGCTAGTGAAATTTAAGCATATTTTAGTCTTCAACTATATCATGATCGAAGGAGGTAAAAAAGTGCATTTCGTTGGTCAATATGATATGATCAGCAATTTAAATAATTGATGGTAGTTTTAGCAGTTGGTAATAATTTGATTAAGGCATCATAATCGACTCTAAACATCAACCTCTTACAAATGTTCAACCTTTCAACTGTTAATGGTGCAGGAGTGCAACACGGTACTTCGAAAACTACCGGGAATTTGAATCCCACAAGCAAAGATTTCATATCTAAGACTACTAAACTTCTCAATATGTGAACTCTTCCCTCATTATTATATTGGGGCCTTGTAACCTTTTATAACATTTAAGAATGAACAACTTCATGTGGAGAAAAGAAATATCTTTGTTGCATCAGCTATGCAACATTTTAGTGCCTAAAATAATACAAATGTGCGAGAGGAGCAGCAGGTGTCAAAGGTTCTTTATGTGTTGCTTCTTTGGTAAAAGAAGGCAGTTGGAAATTTGAAAAAAAAAATACCCACAGTGATTCATTCATGTTATTTACAAGCTGCAATCACGAGAAATCATTATAATAATGTAAAATCCCGACCTGAATGCTATTTTTATATATAAAAGATAAAAATGAAGCAAGTATATTTGTCTTTTCTTATGGTAAACTAACAACCATGGCCGGTGGGTAGGTCCATGGTACAAAGGCAGAGGACAATGTTACTCAATTTTGGACTCACAATCACAGCTCCAAAACTTTGGATGAGCTATAAAAAAAACTCTTTGGACTATGAGTAGTAACACTTCGAAAATAAAAGAAAAAAGTCGCAGTTCATCTGCCCAGCTTGCATGATGAACATTGGCGATGTTCTTATAATTTAGTTAGGTGAGTATATTCCAGTATACGTTCTGCACAGTTTGCTCCAGAAACTTTAGGGTTCTCTTCCAAATTTGTGTCTGCAGGTCATAACCATTTCTAAGCATCAGTCACTTCAAAAATTAAAATCTTCTTAATGGAATAGGATTTTCAGTAATAATGACAATAATTACTGAATTCTGACTTACCTTTAAGGCAATTGAGTTCATGCATTTAAATCAGCCTTGACATACAAACACCCAGCATCAGAAGGTAATTGAAATCAGGATATGCTGAGAATTCTTTTAATCAGAAAAAGAAAACCTGAGAGGGGTTCTTCATTGTGATGTATCCCTTCCATTAGAATGAGTAACAGGCTCTGAAAGAGCAGGTAAAACTGAGGTCTGCAGATATTTGTGTCCAGCAATATGACACTTTTTGGTGACAGGTGAACGAGAAGGGGAACAGGAGCTTTTGCCGAGAAAGTGAGTACCTTGAGAACACAAACTTTCGCTAGGTCTTCTATTAACAACCAGTTTAGTTTCATCATCAGAAACTATATCTTTAACCCCACAATTGACATCTCCAGTAGGCTCTCCAAACACTTGACATACACTCTGGTCTCCAGATTCCTGTGAATTTGAGGCAAAACCATCTTCGACAACGCATTTAACATCAGCACCATATTTTATAAATTCATCATCAGCATTAGGCAGCTTCATGATGGAACTATTATTTGTACTTGTCACCTCATGATTGACATTTGCCTTGGCTTCGTGAAGAAATTCATCTGTTCGTTCTACTTGACCTTTCAGTTTGTCAACTGGTTCTGCCACACTAGGAACCACATGAAGATGAGTGTGTGTGCATGTTTTGTCAGCAATTTTCGAAGGCATGCATTCTAATATTTCATTCTCATGTTGTTTTATATCGCCTTCAACTTCAGCAACTACATAAAGACCAAAGATAGGATTAACAGAAAGATTAAGAAGCCAGTAAAAAAATTATAATGGCATTCATCAAATTCACCTATGTCTGCTGCTGCATATGGTTCAGCAGGGCTCTTTTCTACCAATGGCTTAAGAAGCAGACCGGTACTAGGAAAAACCAACATATTTATGGATCTAGTTTCCAACTCCTGTGAAACCTCAAAGGGCTTGAAACCAAAAATGGTTGTCCATGTATGCTTTAATTCAGAGATTGCAGGTATAACAAGCTTTTCAACATTCAGAGAACGCAGAGCCTGTTGATGAGAAAAAAATATTAGAAATGGCTACAATTGTCAAACCAAACACCAAACTTCATCATTATCTATAGAAAGCGGTAAGAAAGATGGGCAACAACTTGAGATGACATTGTATTGTAATTAAATTGCCAAGACAGAAATATATCACTTTGGCGTCTAATTATAAGACAAGGTACAAATAGATATGGGTCAATTCACTGATTTAGAATTAGAATTTAGGTAGAATTTATTTCATTGATTTAGATTTAGGTCACCACAATGTCGACATGGCAACCTGCTTAATTGGTGAATGCAAGAGGGAAGATTTACAACTGACACATATGTAAAACAATATGAAGAAAGGCCAGTAGACACCCCAAAAGTGCTAGAGAAACCTGTCGGATCTTCCTAAGGTTACCAACGTGAAACTTACTTAGTCTAATTAACAACTGAATATATGCATAGCAGTTGTATCCTTGGATAGAAAGAATACAACACTATGAACACAATAAATATGGGTGCAAGAAACCCCTCCATCCATTTCACATGTCAAGTATTCTATCTAGAAATCACGTACGATGGACATGTAGAGAAATTCATAACTAAATCATTAATGACTTGAGGTATGCCCAAGATTCTATCAATTAATATCAAATTGCAGTCTATCTTTACAAATACTATTTGAATGCTTGTGGTTATCCATATGATTCTTTGTCCACCACTAGTAAAATGCATGCATGATATTCATTATATAGCACAAATGAATGCCATGCAATAATATGTTAAGTACATGCTCTTCTTTAATGCCATAATCATATTTGTATGTCACATACTAACTAGGTGATTACAAAAAATATTGTTGCATTACATGATTTAACCTAAGGATTAATGGACACGTATGACTTTAGTGGTTTATCATAAGGTACTATGCGAGCCATTATTGTTTTCCGATAATTTTGCATACAATGAATGCATGAATGTCATATATGTTCTAGTATATGCTCATATGAATCAAGATGATGATAATTTATTTTTTTTGTTTTGCATGCCAAAAAATTAACATTTTTTAGCAAAGCGACACACTAGATATCTTGTTTTGGTTATCTTTATTGAATGACTTCATTTCACCTTTATGGCTTATGGCAACAAACTATGCATGCATGTTTTCATGACACATGCTAGCTTTCTAAACGGGTTTGTCAATTCCCTAATTTGAACATTGGCTGTCATGAATTAATAAATTTGATAAGCTTAATATTTAATGTAAAAAATAATAGTGAAACCAAAAAAATGTACCACATTATATATCGCTTAGTTAATTGTTTTTTAAATTTTTTTAGGAAGTTTTCAACTTTTTTAGGAAATTGATTTTAATTGGTCATGTTTTCTTTTAAGAAATGACATTTTGAATGTCATGTTATATTAATATTTCTATTGGAAGCACCTGGGCCGTATGACTGATGCGCAACCACACTGTTTTCAGTGGGGAGACATGTCATGTAGAAGACAGTTTAACTCATTTCCTTTTTGCTTAAAGAGTGGGATTTTGGGTAAGTATTGATAGTGGTAACCTACCGGTGGGTGTCAATGGCGTTGTACACCCCCTTTTTCATTGTCGGGTGTTTCCTCACACCCACACCCTTATAAATTCTCCATGATAGTTTTACTACAAATTGGATAGTGCCCATAATTTGGCAACCATCCTTCCATTTCTCAAAGAAAGTTCTATTGATTACGTTAACATGTTAATCTTATTGATAATAATAATTGTCCATGATAGAATCTATGTGATACAACATTTATATAAAATTTTAGCACAAAATTAGGATTTTTGTGAAGTTTGTGCTTGGATTATCAAATGTTTGAGTATTTTATGTGCATTCATTGTGAAACTTACTTCTAATTTTTTTGTTTCCATTTCAATATGATGATAAAGTATCCTAGAAATGAGAAATTATGTGCAACATTAAGGAGAATTTCTTTTGAGAGCCAATATCTGAGCGATCTTTAACTTTAATAAAGTTAGCCATTTCTTATTTACCAATGAGAAATTATTCTAGAACAGCCACAATGCAAATTACAACGACGTGATGTGTACATGAACTTTATTATTGTAGTATATTATTGTTAACATAAATAAATATATGTATCGATATTTAATAAAAGAATATATTTAATTGTATAATAAAATCGGATTGAGTTGTTAATATCTATACATAAATAACAT
Source organism: Pontederia crassipes (assembly GCA_030549335.1). Lineage (NCBI taxonomy): Eukaryota > Viridiplantae > Streptophyta > Magnoliopsida > Commelinales > Pontederiaceae > Pontederia > Pontederia crassipes. The sequence goes on along the minus strand of CM060189.1, from coordinate 21,674,039 downwards.
ATTAATTGTCAAATTATTGTTGCAGAATAAGGTCCTTGAAGCATCATAGTGTAAATATTGATCAATTACATATGCAAATAATGATGTGAATTCTTGTGCATCAAACATTTGGACATGTAGAGGTTTATAAAGAACGGTATAAACCACTAGAAGACTATAGAAATAGTCAATGTAAACCCAAACCATTAGAAGACTACAAAAATAGTCAACCCATTATACCTTGGGTACAACATACATGACGAATAGTTAATGAACAATGAAATTGGTTTTATAGAGATTTTTAGTCCGAAAATTCAAAATGGATTTACACCAGCGTATATCCCTTATGAAAGTTACAGGATATTCAAATTTGTACTACGCTTCATGCATCATTTCTATAAAAGTGTGAAATATAACATATTGTCTTCCTCAATTTTGAGAGTTAAATCAATTGATTCCCTATTACACAATTGTCACGGTTGATGGTTGCAAAATGGTTTTTTTAGATAGTTACAAAATGTTATTTATGTTTTAGTTTTCTTCATACAAAATATATTTTGTAAAGAAGAATGATTATAATCAGAGGACCAAATTTAAGTGTCATATACTTCATCCAGCAATCACATAGAAATATAGAGATGTGAAGAGGAAACTCAAGTGTCATACTAGAAGTCCACTATGAAATAATTAGTGGCTTAAGGCATGTCTGAGACTCCTAAAAAAATGATACAATTATGTAATGTAAAAGTGTTAGACAACTTCAATTTGTTTCTATAAGGTGAACTAATTAGAGAGTACACATTTCTTTCCTGTTCCCAAAAGATGGAAGAAAGACAAAAGAATGGATAAACAAACATACTGTTTCAATTCCATCTAGAAGTCGGCGACACATCCCTTGGCGTCTATAAATGTTTCTTGTACCAATGAAAGGCATTTCTGCAAGCTTAGTTCCATGGATTCTGTTTAAAACACAAGAAAAGAGTAGGCATGGGAATTTATTATAATGGGAAGAAAATGAAAAACTATAATATTAAGATGTTAAAATTAGATAGTATAGTGTTAAACGATAAAATGAGAAATAGTCAAGATTAAATAGAATTTCCTTCTTGAACCAATACAACATGGAAACTCTTCCCATTAAACAAATGAATAAGCAGGCAATAAAGTTGACCATGTACATAAAACGTGAATCCAAGCAAGGAGTGGAAAATCATGATATATAGGTGAGTTACCTGACAGATGCTGCAGAGATGATTTCATCACCTCGTTCCAGAATAAATGTGTAGAAACCTCTATAGTCCAGCCTATTGAAATTTGATCTACAAAACAACAAAAGACAAGTGACAATAGACAAAGTTTTAATTCAAAAGAGGCTATAGAATACAGATTTTCGATCAAACGAGAAGTCTATTACAATGTAAGCTTCATAATGTAAAAAAGTCAACTCAGAGACTGCAATTAAATTTGCTATTCAAGTCAGAACTGAATATATAATTGGTTGGAATTATTCACAAAGATGAAAGTAAAAACAAGTAATATGGATCACTTCTATCCAGTAAGATAGATCCCTTCCAAATTAGTTAACACAGTTTCAGCAAAACTACCCTTGTATTGGGCCAAAACTCTGCCACACTTTCACAAGAACATGAACTTCAGCTTTTGTGTAAATTTAAGGCAATCCCTCATGCAACCATTGAAAGACAAGTGAAATCTTAAAGCATTGATATAAAAGTGGATCATCGATGAATCTCAAGGGGTCGTAGAGATAAAAAGTTTCAATTATCTTGAACTTATAATTATTTTCACACACTATTATTTATGTTTAATTTATTACCGGCCAAAGGACAACTGATACAGTAACTAAAGTTCATAACTTCATACATATCAAATATTTGCATGATTAACTCATTAGATTGCTAGAAAAAAAATAATTATTTCATCGAATTTTTTTATCGGAAACAATGAATGATCTTTGAGTCTTCCGCGTGATAAGAAAAAACACAACCCTGACTTCTAAATACCTGCATAGACTCCATCCTACTACAATGTTTTAGTTGACATTGAATATATATTAAACATGCATTTGAACTTAAGGATATCTATCAGTTACAGTGCAATGTATGCTTACCCACAGTTGTATACAATGTTGTGAATCAGACTAATACCACTTCTCTGGTCGATAATGGGCTCAAAGCACTCATCCATCACTGCAAAAGCAACAGCAATCTTCGAGTTGCATTCAACCCTTTGAGATAGATCACTACTAAAAAAATCATCACCAAAGCGACGAATTACGGTCCATGAGAATCCAGCTTCCAAGTTATTCTTGACCCCGATAAGCTTTTGCAATTGCTTGGAAATCTTCAATAATGAAAGTAATGAAGGTTAATGGATAGTAGCCTTATTTAAGCGAAAGTGATAAGAGAAAGGTTGTGAAACTAATGTTCAAAAGTAAGAAATTCTCCAAAATATGAAAATTTGGAAACACTGACTCCATATCCATTTATGTGGAAAGTTTGTGGTCTTAGCCGTTGCTTCCTCATTGACAGATAAAAAATCTAATGACTCACTATTAAGATGGAAAATGAGGAACTTTGTACAGAAGCAAAGAGCGTCAAGGAAAAACATCAGTCAAAGGCACAAATTTCTGTAATTTTTTTGTAAGTGAAAGCAAACATTCTGACACAAAATAGAGGAATTAGAGAGAGAAAGCAAAGAAACTCAAGATATAGACTTCTCTTTTTACTTGGAAATGAAGTGTCAAAGAAGTGAGTCAAAAGAACTGTAGCAGAGCCCACAGGATCCTCTTTCAATCTATGACATCCTACTTGGTGGTTTATTCGATACCAAACTGCATCCTCCTTTCTTTCCCTCCCTTTGAAAACTATAATGCACTTCGCTTCCCTTTACCCTTAGTAAGTTTTATCTTTTTTTTTAAAGGTAGTAAGTTTTATCTTATAAGGCCAGCATATGTTTTTTCTTATTTATTTTATTTTGCAGGCTGTTTTCAAGATCTGGAGATTGCAGAGGTCATTGTTACAGTGCGTGCTAAGATTTTTCCCCACTTTGATGGTTTTATTGTTCAAGTTGCTTTGGCCTTTCTTCTTCTTTTCTGGATGTTTAGTCTGTATTAGTTCTTTAACATGGTACTGGACTAAGACATGACATACCAGTTGTGGAACAGGAAACACAGACCTACTCATGCATCAAATTTAGTCCAAATTATTTTTGAGGGAGTTGGTCTTAAATTTCGAAGTTATTTGGCGAAACCAAGGGTTAAGGATGATGAAGCTAAGCTTCATGCCCCTTTCCAAAACAGGAATTCTAAATGTCTTTCCAAGCAAATAATGAGTAATGGCAAGAAAACACGCAAGACCTGCTAGGATATAAAGAAGCAAAAATACTTTAGCTCAGAACAGGAATTATATTAAAACAGCCGGCCAAGGAGTGCAAAATAACAGTAGTAATGTAACAGCAGATATCAACCAATATGCCCACCTATTGGCAAGCATTAAATACAAAGTTTCCAACCTCGAAACTATTCTGCTGACATAATATGAATAAAATGCATAACAACCGTTCACGACGAACCAAGGAAATATTTGATACTTAGACTGTTTCTAACTAGGGCCCAGGAAATTTCTCGTTGGTATCAGCAAAGGCAAGACCTTTTATTTGAAAAGGGAAAGAAATTCTGTTTCTCTTGAGCATCGAAGGTGATTCAAACATAAAGGTTATTCCCAATTTGACTTGAAAGATTGAGGGAGCAAAAAGAAAAAAAATTGTCCTTCGGTTAAGACCCACTTTTATGAGGAAGAAATATTTTCGACTAGTAATCCAACTGTCGGTTTAAACTTGTAATTAGGAAGCTAGCACTTCCTGATAGAAATAAGTATGGAAATCATGAAAACCGTATAACTATAACACGGTAAATAAAGTGGTACACAAAAAAGTCCTTATGAAATGCTCAAACAGAGAACAGAAAAATCTGAAACTTAAACTTACACACGAAGGTATTTAAGAGAAATGTCAAACATTTTTTTATAGAATTGAAAGTACTGATTTTTATCCCCCTTTCATTGTTGTCAAATTCACCTTTTCTTGTTTGGAAATAGATAGTGATGCAATAACCACTTCAAAGAGGGACACATATTATACTAGTAAGTTAATGATAGTCCCTCTATATTCAAAATAATCATAGTAGTTCTCATCAAGTTTAGTACTATCCACCAGAAGAGTAGTATGGAGAAAGAAAAGGATAATTACAGTTCCTTTATTACCAGTTGAAGATAATAACTTGAATTATATCATGATAATAGATAGCTAACAGCTAGTAACTTCGACCTCTCATTTTGATCAAACAATGAAAACTATTGGTTCTCTTAAGATATTTTCACAGGATTTAATCCTCGTGCAATTGTGGTCACAAGATTTGACAACCTTAGAACCAACTAGCAGCATCAATGCCGATAAAACTACCAGTAAAATAAAATAAAACTGAAGAAAACAACAAAAGGTAAGCAATAAGATTCTCGTACAATGTGATCAACTCATAAATATGTTTAATTACTTACAACAGTATTTTTTATGAAATAAGAAAATGTTATTTGGGTAAGCAAATATGTGAAACTTTGAGAATAGTTTTGTTCTTCTAAAAAGAAGAATAGTATTGCATGATAGGGAACATGAATCTGCAAACAAGATCTATCATATCAGCGAGCCATGCCACTTCTCTGTTATGTCAGTTATAGAACATTATAGGTAGAAAGAGTAGGATACTAAGAGAGGGCTTCATATAAAGAACACAATTAAAAAATCTTGCACTTTATTCGTTCCCAGAAAAAAAAAGTCAGAACACAAGTACTCACCTCTCTGCAACCCTGATTGCAAAAGGAACTTGAACTATTAGAACATGTAGAAACATGTTCTATCTCCGGAACACAGTTTGTGTGGTCTACAAAATTAAACAAGGTTTAAGAACATAATGTAAAAGATGAGTCTCTCTTAAGACAAACATGGCATTAGTTCATCAAATTGAAATTTTGATATGGTATTACAACAGAGAGGTAATGAGTTCAAACTGTGTCAAGCTAATGATGGAGGAAACATTTTCATTTTGGAAAGAGACATACACTTTTCCTCACACTGAGAGCAAGAGAGTAATGGGGGAAAGGTTCCATCAATATCTTCAACAGCAGCACTAGACACTGCCCCACAAAACTTGCATGAACAATTTGTACAGTTCCAATCTCCAGAAGGAAGCATCTGCAAGCAAAATCAAATGCAAACAAAGCAGAACTAGTAAAATGCTTGGGCAATGATGATGCTAAATGGTTAAATGAGTATCTAGAAATACAAAAACTGTAACAGAAATCTACTAGTCTTCACATTGTAACGCAAGAAGCCATTTCCTAATTCTTTCTGTTTCTAGTCTTACTTCGAGTTAGAATGGAGACAACTGGTAACCTCTAACACTTCAAATAGACAACTCATCTCAGAGGAAAAAGGTGACTTTCTTTATTATTTGCGTTTCAGATCATGATATACATATGAAGCAACAACATAAATATTTATGTTTTGAAAATTATCCTTCATTATTGATTCATTAAAGTGAGATAGGTTTCATATATAGAAACATAAGTACCTCCATTCCCAAACAGCCAAGGTGAAAAGTGGATGGACAACCATCACAACAAATTAAGTCACCACCATCTCCGCAGATGCCACAGGTGTCATCATTCGGGTCATCATCAGTTATGTCAATGGTGTAGAATCCCCGCCTTTCGGATTCGGACTGTTTCTCCCACGCAGTCAGCTGACATTGCAACAATGATATTCCTTCATCTTCAGTGTATATATTTTCAGATGCCTGCTGTAGTTTGCTACCAGCATGAAGTTCAAATTTTGCTAAAGTAAGAGTTTTGCTACAGCAACTACAAAATATTCCGTCATTTGTAATCCATCCTTCCAACATAGATTTTGTTCTTTTACTGTTCAGATATCTTACTTTTCCATTTTCATGAACAACTCCCAAATCTATCAGCCATGCAAGTACTGTTCTTTTCCCATCATACAGAATGTAACCGTCATCGCTCGATTGTGCCTCTTTATTAGCACCACGAGCCAACAAAGCATACCCTTTTTGTTTGTTTCGACCTGTTTGAAGGTGCTTGTGAACTCTTGAAGCAGCAGTATCATTTATTTTTGATACCAGCCTAATATTTGACTTTTTTGTTTGCCGCGTCTCATCAACTTTGAATTTCTTCAGTTGCGGCTTCTTGATACTTACCTTTATTTTCCTTCGTTGATCACTTTCAGCATCTTCAAGGTCCTCTGCCCTTCTTCTCTTGTTAACAACAACTCTCTTCAGCATATTTATGGACTCTGTTGGTATAACAGACGAAGAACTTCCACCATCAAAGTTACTATTAGTCCTGGTTGAAGAGGATGATGGCATTCCAGATGGACTGATTTTGTCAGTGTGTCCATCATTGAGTTGATCCTGATATACAGCATAGGCCTTTGTGATTGACCAATAACTACCTTTCCCTTCAGGAGGTATATAAACAGAATCTAGATAGTTTCTACCTTTCCTGGGCCTTAAATCAATCTTCCAACCAGCATTCAAAAGTATGCCCTTTATCTGATCCCTAATTTTTTGTTTAGCAGTACCGGCAGCTTCATGTCCCTCATTTACTTTCTGCTTTTTTAAGACAGATGTTTTTGAATTGTTGTTAATGCTATCTTCCACATCTGGCTCGCTATCAGACATATCCAGTCTCTCTGAATCACCTGGTGAAGAAACTTTGCACGTTGCTTTCAGTTTCAATTCATCATTGCCTGACAAGGATATTACCCTTTTTGGTATATTTTTACCTAAAGACCCATCTGGCACCAACTTCTGGTGAGCATTTCTGTCCTCCGAAAAAGAAGGTTGCTCTGATGCTCCCCCGTTGGCAATTCTAGAGAACACTGGGGTGCCTGTTCTCTTTTCTGTACTTTTAGCATGTAAAATCTCCATCCCACCCACCTTCTTCTTCCTGGGCGAGAACTTCAAAACACCAGATTTTCCTTGAACCCTGAGAACATTGCCTTTGATTTTACAAATGCCAGTATCTGTGTTGCTCTTCTCATAAAGTCCACTGCTTTGATCTTTTAATTTATTTGGTACAATGCCAGACCGTTCTGTCCACTCGACTATTTCAGTTGATGTGATATTAGTTTGATTGGAATCTGAATATGTTTCCTCACTTGACATCTTCTTTCGCCTTCCTTTCCTATTACAAGTCCAAACTTTGGATCCTCCAGGAGTCTCAGCATTAATGCCCTCTGTAACACCTTGATTTCTGATCCTAAGTTGTTTGCTGTAAATTCTGCCACCACCTTCCCCTTCGTGTTTATATAAATCAGTATGAATTCTTTGCGGAGGGAGTTCAATATCTAGTGATTTGATCTCTCGTTTTTCCTCCAGTTCTGTCAGGCCAGTTTCCTTGTCATTGGTGACAGCCTTCTTACAATTCATAACATCAGAGCCCATAAACCTCTTATTTAGTACTACAAGCTTATGCTTCTCATCCACTTCAAAAATGTCATCCCTTTCTATTTGGACATCCTCCTCCTTCGTCTTCTTCTGTTGTTCTTCAGCATGAACCTCCTCCTCTATCCTCCTCACGCAAATATCGGTGCCGCCAATCGACTTGTCATCGTTCTGACATAGTCCGTCGTCGTGGTCGGTCTTCTCGCAAACAGAAACAGAGGGTTCGTCGGAATCGGAATCGCTCAATAACAAACGTCTCCTCTTCTCGTTCTTCGATTCCGCAGGTTCCGTCGGGCAAGTCTCAGCACACCCACTAACGCCCCTTTTATCCGCGTCCATCGAAATGGCCGCCAATAGAACGAGGAAACGCGCAGGGATCAAAAGGCGGCCAAAACCAACAAAAAACAAGAGCAGAATTCACCGAATCGCATCAACACCCAGCCTGCTCCGATCAAAACGAAATAAAATAAATCGATCGAATACATGTGAAAACCGATCAAAAACATCACGAAAGGAGAAGTAAAATAAAGAGTCGCGAAAAAAAAGCCAATGCGGAATCGGTACGCACCTAGCGGGGCATTGCGGATGGAGGCGGAGGTATCCGATGGGGAGACGCGAAGGGGCGGGGCGAATTGGGGGCGACGAAACTTAGGGTTTATCGGGGAGGAATCGCGATTGGATTTGGTTGCTCTGTTCCGGGGAGTAGTACCAGAATCGTTCGTCGTTTCGCCAAGGCGCTGCTCTCTCTTTCTCTCGCCCTCCTCCCCTTGTGTGATGTCATACACCCTCCTCCTCGTGGCGGTGGCAAAATCGTAATAAAAGTTTTACGAACGTTTGGGTGGCGATGTCAGATGGCATCCCTTTGGTCCTGTTTCCCTCCAAAGTCCCAAAGTCCCTCTATTTGCCCCAAGCTACTCAAATTAAAACGGTCCTTTTTTTTCTTTTCTGAAATATCCTCCAACTAATATTTGGCCATAATTATTTATTTTTTTATAGGATCATTTTCCATTTATTATTGTTAAAAAATTAAAAAAAAGGAAGACATTTTATTTAGTCAGTACAAACATTATATTTATACGTACGTTTAATAAAAAAATTAATATTAAATATTGTCAAGCATTAATCCACAATTACCTATGAAACTCAACATAATATTGTGCAATAATACGGTTGGTGAAGGTACAAATTTTGTATGATAAAATACGATATTAATTAATTAATTAATTATATATATATATATATATATATATATATATATAAAGAGGACTAACTAAAACATTATTAAGTGAGTTGTAACGCTTGTAACCGAAAAAAGAAAGAGTTATGACTCTGATCAGCTTTTTGGTTTCAGATAATGCCAGCTTAGTAATGATGTGCACAACATTAAATGTCTGTAGTTAAAGGGTCCATTGAATGACCAAAAACTAATTGAAAGACGTTAATTAATGCAGGATTTTTATGCATGCACGAGTCAAGTGAGACGTGAATACTCATGAGTCAAAGTTGAATCCCGTTCGATTTGAATTTTTTTTATTTAAAAAGAAAAAAAAAAGTTGGATTTTGATGGTTCAATCAAATCCACTATTTGACTAATCCAAAAGGGGGGATGCTCCACGTTGCCTTGTCAGAAGGAGGATGGAGGTGTGTATATCTACGTGACAATTAATATTTGACTTATGGTCGTTATATGAAAGAACAAAAAAAAAACACAAATTGAGCAGGCAAACTATTATGATAATTAAGTTGATTATAGTTATTTATTTTATTATGAAAATTAATTTTCTTATACGGTAATTAAACTAGTCGAATTGATCCACGAGCTTTCAATATTGTTTAACCCCAATTGTTCACTTGCATTAGGCATTTAGGTAATGAACAATCCCAATTATCTTATGCTTGTTTTGTTCGCTTGAACTAGGTAATGTACAATCCATATGAACAAGGTACTCATGCAAGGCTACCAATCTTTTTCCCTGATCAAAGGGATTTCGAAAGAGATAAGAAGGGGGAGAGATGATGAGAAGAGATGGAGCAGGAGAGGAGAGATCAAGATTAATAAGTCTGCTTAAATTTTTGTTGTCCATTTATACATGTAAATATTTTTTGTTAATAACAATTAATATAAAGGGTAAAAAAGATATTTTAACTAAAGCTTAAGAATTACTTGATATATTGCTTATGTCTGTTAAGAAAGATAATTTCAATTACTTGTTATATACTAAACTAGTGTGAAACTCGCACGATGTGCGGATAATGTAAAAATAAATAATAACATGTGTAAATTTGAAATTCAGTCATTGTATTAAATTATAACAGTGAATCTTAATATAAAAATTAAAATAACTTTGTTTGATATCATGACATTATTAAATAATTTTTACATGATCATCTACTCTTAAATATTGATTCAAGAAACTACACGTCTAAATCTGTCCTTAATTATAAAATATGTCTCATTTTAAATTTTAAAATAATAGAATAGGTTCTCATATTGAAATTTGATAAAAAAATAATTAAAATTATATATATATATATATGCTTAAGTTATTTTGATCGGTGATCATTTGTGGTTATTTCATTAAAAAGTAACACATATAAATAAAGTGTTCAATCAACGATAAATAACCAAATTAAATGAGAAGAAGCGACTTTATATTTTAAAAATAAATATTTTTATTGTAAAATGATAATATATATTTTCTCACATTTTTTCTACCAAATACCCTCTTAGAATATTTATCTTTAAGAGCCCATTATTATTATTATTATTATTATTATTATTATTATTATTATTATTATTATTATTATTATTATTATTATTAATTAAAGTATTACATTCAAAATAATTGAGGAGTCAAGTAACTTTGTACGTATGCTAGAAAGAGGAGTCTATTTTTTTATCAAATATTCATTAATTAGATTCAAAATAATTATATAATTTATGCTAGAAACACTTTTAGATTATATGAAATTATACAAAAGGTGATTACATTCATTATGAAGGTATATTTAGAAGTTCATAAACTTTTAAAAATGATAAATATAATTATTAGTGATTTAGATAGTTCTTTTTTATCCTTTAATTTATGAGTAAAGAAAAATATAGAAAAATAATTAAAGATACATAAGTATGCATAACATTCACAAAACATGAAATTATGCATCCACATAAAGGAACTTGGCCTCCTCTTTCTACTATAATCACTGATCCAGGGCACCACCCTCGCATGCATTACACGATGAAAACTCCGCGATTATTTTACCTATTGGTAGAACACCAACTCATCCACCATTCTTTATGCATATATATGATATAATAAATATAATTTAACTTGTCAAAACCAAATGAAAAATGACAAGAGATTTTTGTAACCAATACTTGTGAATATAAGAAATAAAAACTCTAAAAGAGAAAGCCATGCATCCTTAAAAAAATTTCGTGCAAACAATAAAGTATAGAAAGAAATTAAATTGGCTATGATTCCAGAGACCATATATGCAAGTAATCTCCATAATGTTTTATATTACAATTATTGTATCATTTTAATGAGAATATTTTATAGACAAAAAATATTATTGAATATAGACATAAAAAAATATTTGGTCACACATTGTTGTTATTTATTTAGTTTTTGATATATGAAATTGAATATAATATTTTTTTCTTTACAATACGAAATTATCCATGGTCACAGAAAAAGAATATGGTTCAAAAGAGAATATGACTCTAAACAAATGATATATGACAGATAATTTTTTAAAAAAATATAAAATATAATATGATTAAAATTATCATTTCGAAGAAGATCATATTTGCTAGTCGCCACAATTGCACCTCACCTTCACTGCATCTTAAAATTAATTGGCATCACTAATAATATTTATTTTAATGTTTGAATAAGGCCAAAAGGAAAATAAAAAATGATTTATTTAAAGAATTTCCTCATGAGAAAATATATAATTCCGATTTTAAGAAATTTTCATTATCAACTGTCATATACAAATTAAATAACAAATAAATAGAACCACAATAAAAATGTAATAATCTACCTTCGATCTTTGAAAGACAGGCTCGGAGATTAACACATGGGTGAACTGGCATGGTAATAGGTCTTGAACCCATTGGACATTTTTTTTGTGTGACGAACATAATTTTCATCAGAATGACATAAGTAGAAGCTATCATGACAGGAGGTGATGGAGAAACTATCACGACAGGAAATTTTATAGTGGAATTAAGAGGTGGTTGCTCAATTTTGTTAACCGTTTTTTACAATCTTCTATTTCTTCCTTAATTTTTTTTGAAAAAACCTTATGTTTACTTCTGTTCACAATGTAGTGATGTAGAGCCCCATCGACTTAATTAAGTTAAACTAATGAAGCACTATAATGCACACTAATATACAAATAAAATATTCCTAAAAATAAAAAAATATTTTATTTTTCATTAAAAAATATGTCATATATTTCTGCATAATCAAAAAGTAAAATTTAAAATAATACTATATAATTTAAATGATCACCCCAATTTGTTATTCTATTTTTACACTACTTTGTTTTTAATAATTATGCTATTATGTATTATGATTACCATATAACTATATATATTAGGATTACCATATAACCGTAAATAGTCCTAGGATAGCTATAACCGTGCAAATAGTAAGGATGTATAATTATTATAAATGGTATGGATAATAAAATTACGTAACTATCCTATCTGATAATCATAACCAATTTATTATTATTATTATTATTATTATTATTATTATTATTATTATTATTATTATTATTATTAAAACTTTTAGCAAAAATTCTCAACACTTTTTTATGCCAAATGTCAAATTTTCCTTCTTCTATAACCATAACTGATATTTCTTAATTTAAAAATAATATTTTATGCACACTTATCAACACATGTTTATATCAAATGTCAATACCTCCTTATAAACTATATAGATAGGTATATTTATTATGTACCAAAATTTAGTTTTCGATCGAGATAATTGTCCATTTTCATGCTATTATTTTTATTTTTCATTATATTTTTTATTTTTTTTTCATGTTACCATCGATGACTCACAAAATATGTGACTACATATATGCATACTATATATATATATGTGTGTGTATACGTATGTATATTATAATAAAGGCAAGAATAAAATTGCATGTACAACGTGTATTAATAATTTAATTAGTTAATGTTGTATCATATATTAACCTTTTACTTCATTTATAGATGGAAAAAATTCTAATGATTAATTAATTGTCAAATGATATCTTGTAACCAACTGTAATAGTTAATTATTTAAAAACAACTATCCCATGAGATAATACTATATATATATGTATGTATGTATATGTATGTATATTATAATAAAGGCAAGAATAAAATTGCATGTACAACGTGTATTAATAATGTAATTAGTTAATGTTGTATCATATATTAACCTTTTACTTCATTCATAGATGGAAAAAATTCTAATGATTAATTAATTGTCAAATGATATCTTGTAACCAACTGTAATAGTTAATTATTTAAAAATAATTATCCCATGAGATAATAATTTGCTAAACATTTTTTAAAATATTACATTTTTTAACACGTAGACTCATGAAAATTTTGTTATTTATTATGATTATAGTTTTTCTTTTAGTTACTAAGTCCTCTATTTATTAAATTAGTTACCTAATGAATATGCTATTATGTGTTAAAATAATAATTATTAGGATATGAACTTGTGGCATTCTATTAATGTGCCAAATGTCAACTTCTGCTTGCAAACTTCTTTGCTTTTAATATAGTATAGATAACGCAACAAAAAATTTCTTACAATTTAACAATTGTACAATCTTTGTGAAAGACAAATTGGACTCCTCACAGTTTTGAAAAGTAATGCATTCAACTCCCACTAAGAAGTGATAACTTGGATGACAACAATAATAATGTCGCTATCAATTTTAATATGTTGCTATTACTATTTATGCTCTATTGTCGCTTCGAAAACACTAATGTCACTCTATTAGTTTTATTCTTACTTAATAAGATAGAGTGAAAATAATATTTTTTAAGTAGTGATAATAATGACACTCTAACATATTTGTTGATAATTTCATGAATCTCAACTCACTTGAATATCTTATTTTATATTATACAGACACTCAAATAATCATGACAAAATCATTCATCCCATTTGAAGATCTCACTCCTCGGACAAGGAGCTTGATGGGTGGGGTGAGAGAGTCTAAGGGAAAATATAGGAGAACCTCCTCAGAGACCTTGAAGCTTAGATGATTATAAATTTTTTTTCTTATTTTGTATTGGAGTCCTTTTACAAATTCTATTATGATGGGTTATTTTGCATTATTGTGGTCTTCATTATTTTCATATCAAGGAAAACTATTGCCATCCAAAGACATAATCCATTTTGGGATGGACCTCGTCAATCTAGTGTATTCTTCCATGTGTGTGATTCTTCGTCTCTCCCTTTTACATAACAATATTTTTTTAAAAAAATAAGTCTTATATGTGTGAACTAACACTCATTTTACTTACATATAATATAGAGTTATCATTTCACCCTCTTCAACATTTCTTTTGTACATATAATATAGAGTTATCATTTCTTCTGTATCCGATGGGGAGACGCGAAGGGGCGGGGCGAATTGGGGGCGACGAAACTTAGGGTTTATCGGGGAGGAATCGCGATTGGATTTGGTTGCTCTGTTCCGGGGAGTAGTACCAGAATCGTTCGTCGTTTCGCCAAGGCGCTGCTCTCTCTTTCTCTCGCCCTCCTCCCCTTGTGTGATGTCATACACCCTCCTCCTCGTGGCGGTGGCAAAATCGTAATAAAAGTTTTACGAACGTTTGGGTGGCGATGTCAGATTTGGTCCTGTTTCCCTCCAAAGTCCCAAAGTCCCTCTATTTGCCCCAAGCTACTCAAATTAAAACGGTCCTTTTTTTTTCTTTTCTGAAATATCCTCCAACTAATATTTGGCCATAATTATTTATTTTTTTATAGGATCATTTTCCATTTATTATTGTTAAAAAATTAAAAAAAAGGAAGACATTTTATTTAGTCAGTACAAACATTATATTTATACGTACGTTTAATAAAAAAATTAATATTAAATATTGTCAAGCATTAATCCACAATTACCTATGAAACTCAACATAATATTGTGCAATAATACGGTTGGTGAAGGTACAAATTTTGTATGATAAAATACGATATTAATTAATTAATTAATTATATATATATATATATATAAAGAGGACTAACTAAAACATTATTAAGTGAGTTGTAACGCTTGTAACCGAAAAAAGAAAGAGTTATGACTCTGATCAGCTTTTTGGTTTCAGATAATGCCAGCTTAGTAATGATGTGCACAACATTAAATGTCTGTAGTTAAAGGGTCCATTGAATGACCAAAAACTAATTGAAAGACGTTAATTAATGCAGGATTTTTATGCATGCACGAGTCAAGTGAGACGTGAATACTCATGAGTCAAAGTTGAATCCCGTTCGATTTGAATTTTTTTTATTTAAAAAGAAAAAAAAAGTTGGATTTTGATGGTTCAATCAAATCCACTATTTGACTAATCCAAAAGGGGGGATGCTCCACGTTGCCTTGTCAGAAGGAGGATGGAGGTGTGTATATCTACGTGACAATTAATATTTGACTTATGGTCGTTATATGAAAGAACAAAAAAAAAACACAAATTGAGCAGGCAAACTATTATGATAATTAAGTTGATTATAGTTATTTATTTTATTATGAAAATTAATTTTCTTATACGGTAATTAAACTAGTCGAATTGATCCACGAGCTTTCAATATTGTTTAACCCCAATTGTTCACTTGCATTAGGCATTTAGGTAATGAACAATCCCAATTATCTTATGCTTGTTTTGTTCGCTTGAACTAGGTAATGTACAATCCATATGAACAAGGTACTCATGCAAGGCTACCAATCTTTTTCCCTGATCAAAGGGATTTCGAAAGAGATAAGAAGGGGGAGAGATGATGAGAAGAGATGGAGCAGGAGAGGAGAGATCAAGATTAATAAGTCTGCTTAAATTTTTGTTGTCCATTTATACATGTAAATATTTTTTGTTAATAACAATTAATATAAAGGGTAAAAAAGATATTTTAACTAAAGCTTAAGAATTACTTGATATATTGCTTATGTCTGTTAAGAAAGATAATTTCAATTACTTGTTATATACTAAACTAGTGTGAAACCCGCACGATGTGCGGATAGTGTAAAAATAAATAATAACATGTGTAAATTTGAAATTCAGTCATTGTATTAAATTATAACAGTGGATCTTAATATAAAAAATTAAAATAACTTTGTTTGATATTATGACATTATTAAATAATTTTTACATGATCATCTACTCTTAAATATTGATTCAAGAAACTACACGTCTAAATCTGTCCTTAATTATAAAATATGTCTCATTTTAAATTTTAAAATAATAGAATAGGTTCTCATATTGAAATTTGATAAAAAATAATTAAAATTATATATATATATATGCTTAAGTTATTTTGATCGGTGATCATTTGTGGTTATTTCATTAAAAAGTAGCACATATAAATAAAGTGTTCAATCAACGATAAATAACCAAATTAAATGAGAAGAAGCGACTTTATATTTTAAAAATAAATGTTTTTATTGTAAAATGATAATATATATTTTCTCACATTTTTTCTACCAAATACCCTCTTAGAATATTTATCTTTAAGAGCCCATTATTATTATTATTATTATTATTATTATTATTATTATTATTATTATTATTATTATTATTATTATTATTATTATTATTATTAATTAATTAATTAATTAATTAATTAATTAATTAATTAAAGTATTACATTCAAAATAATTGAGGAGTCAAGTAACTTTGTACGTATGGTAGAAAGAGGAGTCTATTTTTTTTATCAAAAATATTCATTACTTAGATTCAAAATAATTATATAATTTATGCTAGGAACAGTTTTAGATTATATGAAATTATACAAAAAGTGATTACATTCATTATGAAGGTATATTTAGAAGTTCATAAACTTTTAAAAATGATAAATATAATTATTAGTGATTTAGATAGTTCTTTTTATCCTTTAATTTATGAGTAAAGAAAAATATAGAAAAATAATTAAAGATACATAAGTATGCATAACATGAAATTATGCATCCACATAAAGGAACTTGGCCTCCTCTTTCTACTATAATCACTGATCCAGGGCACCACCCTCGCATGCATTACACGATGAAAACTCCACCACGATTATTTTACCTATTGGTTGAACACCAACTCATCCACCATTCTTTATGCATATATATGATATAATAAATATAATTTAACTTGTCAAAACCAAATAAAAAATGACAAGAGATTTTTGTAACAAATACTTGTGAATATAAGAAATAAAAACTCTAAAAGAGAAAGCCATGCATCCTTAAAAAAATTTCGTGCAAAAAAATAAAGTATAGAAAGAAATTAAATTGGCTATGATTCCAGAGACCATATATGCAAGCAATCTCCATAATGTTTTATATTACAATTATTGCATCATTTTAATGAGAATATTTTATAGACAAAAAATATTATTGAATATAGGCATAAAAAAATATTTGGTCACACATTGTTGTTATTTATTTAGTTTTTGATATATGAAATTGAATATAATATTCTTTTCTTTACAATACGAAAGTATCCATGGTCACAGAAAAAGAATATGGTTCAAAAGAGAATATGACTCTAAACAAATGATATATGACAAAGACAATTTTAAAAAAAATATAAAATGTAATATGATTAAAATTATCATTTCGAAGAAGATCATATTTGCTAGTCGCCACAATTGCACCTCACCTTCACTGCATCTTAAAATTAATTGGCATCACTAATAATATTTATTTTAATGTTTGAATAAGGCCAAAAGGAAAATAAAAAATGATTTATTTAAAGAATTTCCTCATGAGAAAATATATAATTCCGATTTTAAGAAATTTTCATTATCAACTGTCATATACAAATTAAATAACAAATAAATAGAACCACAATAAAAATGTAATAATCTACCTTCGATCTTTGAAAGACAGGCTCGGAGATTAACACATGGGTGAACTGGCATGGTAATAGGTCTTGAACCCATTGGACATTTTTTTTGTGTGACGAACATAATTTTCATCAGAATGACATAAGTAGAAGCTATCATGACAGGAGGTGATGGAGAAACTATCACGACAGGAAATTTTATAGTGGAATTAAGAGGTGGTTGCTCAATTTTGTTAATCGTTTTTTACAATCTTCTATTTCTTCCTTAATTTTTTTTGAAAAAACCTTATGTTTACTTCTGTTCACAATGTAGTGATGTAGAGCCCCATCGACTTAATTAAGTTAAACTAATGAAACACTATAATGCACACTAATATACAAATAAAATATTCCTAAAAATAAAATATATATTTTATTTTTCATTAAAAAATATGTCATATATTTCTGCATAATCAAAAAGTAAAATTTAAAATAATACTATATAATTTAAATGATCACCCCAATTTGTTATTCTATTTTTACACTACTTTGTTTTTAATAATTATGCTATTATGTATTATGATTACCATATAACTATATATATTAGGATTATCATATAGTCGTAAATAGTCCTAGGATAGCTATAACCGTGCAAATAGTAAGCATGTATAATTATTATAAATGGTATGGATAATAAAATTACGTAACTATCATATCTGATAATCATAACCGATTTATTATTATTATTATTATTATTATTATTATTATTATTATTATTATTATTATTATTATTAAAACTTTTAGCAACAATTCTCAACACTTTTTTATGCCAAATGTCAATTTTTCCTTCTTCTATAACCATTACTGATATTTCTTAATTTAAAAATAATATTTTATGCACACTTATCAACACATGTTTATATCAAATGTCAATGCCTCCTTATAAACTTTTTTGTTTTTCTTATAGCATAGATAATATATAGATAGGTATATTTATTATGTACCAAAATTTAGTTTTCGATCGAGATAATTGTCCATTTTCATGCTATTATTTTTATTTTTCATTATATTTTTTATTTTTTTTCCATGTTACCATCGATGACTCACAAAATATGTGACTACATATATGGATACTATATATATGCGTGTGTGTATGTATGTATATTATAATAAAGGCAAGAATAAAATTGCATGTACAACGTGTATTAATAATTTAATTAGTTAATGTTGTATCATATATTAACCTTTTACTTCATTTATAGATGGAAAAAATTCTAATGATTAATTAATTGTCAAATGATATCTTGTAACCAACTGTAATAGTTAATTATTTAAAAATAACTATCCCATGAGATAATACTATATATATATGTATGTATGTATGTATATTATAATAAAGGCAAGAATAAATTTGCATGTACAACGTGTATTAATAATGTAATTAGTTAATGTTGTATCATATATTAACCTTTTACTTCATTCATAGATGGAAAAAATTCTAATGATTAATTAATTGTCAAATGATATCTTGTAACCAACTGTAATAGTTAATTATTTAAAAATAATTATCCCATGAGATAATAATTTGCTAAACATTTTTTAAAATATTATATTTTTTCAACACGTAGACTCATGAAAATTTTGTTATTTTTTATGATTATAGTTTTTCTTTTAGTTACTAAGTCCTCTATTTATTAAATTAGTTACCTAATGAATATGCTATTATGTGCTAAAATAATAATTATTAGGATATGAACATGTGGCATTCTATTAATGTGCCAAATGTCAACTTCTCCTTGCAAACTTCTTTGCTTTTAATATAGTATAGATGAGGCAACAAAAGATTTCTTACAATTTAACAATTGTACAATCTTTGTGAAAGACAAATTGGACTCCTCGCAGTTTTGAAAAGTAATGCATTCAACTCCCACTAAGAAGTGATAACTTGGATGACAACAATAATAATGTCGCTATCCACTTTAATGTGTTGCTATTACTATTTATGCTCTATTGTCGCTTCGAAAACACTAATGTCACTTATTTTTATTAGTGTTGAATATTTTTATTCTTACTTAATAAGATAGAGTGAAAATAATATTTTTTAAGTAGTGATAATAATGATACTCTAACATATTTGTTGATAATTTCATGAATCTCAACTCACTTGAATATCTTATTTTATATTATACAGACACTCAAATAATAATGACAAAATCATTCATCCCATTTGAAGATCTCATTCCTCGGACAAGGAGCTTGATGGGTGGGGTGAGAGAGTCTAAGGGAAAATATAGGAGAACCTCCTCAGAGACCTTGAAGCTTAGATGATTACAATTTTTTTTTCTTATTTTGTATCGGAGTCCTTTTACAAACTCTATTATGATGAGTTATTTTGCATTATTGTGGTCTTCATTATTTTCATATCAAGGAAAACTATTGCCATCCAAAGACATAATCCATTTTGGGATGGACCTCGTCAATCTAGTGTATTCTTCCATGTGTGTGATTCTTCGTCTCTCCCTTTTACATAACAATATTTTTTTTAAAAAATAAGTCTTATATGTGTGAACTAACACTCATTTTACTTACATATAATATAGAGTTATCATTTCACCCTCTTCAACATTTCTTTTGTACCTAAAGTCCTATGAAAGAGAATCAATGGTAAGTTTTATACCTTGATAGGAGGATAATAGAAAGAAAGGAAATAACCTTTTGAGAAATTACAAGAACTTTGTGAAGAAATTTTTGACACATACAATAAATATTTTTATAAAAAAATAGTGAATAGAAATTAATGATGAAATTGAGAGAAATTTGTAAGAAAATATGTTTGTTGCAAACGAGTGCTAATTTGTCACAAAGAAATTTAGCAAAAAATTAGACAGAAAATGATGATGAAATATTTTATAGCAAAATCCTATATACTCTTGTGGTGTTTGGATCTTTGATCGGATGTACTCTAATTGAAGGTTTTAAAATGTCATGATTTTTTAAATAATTGTCAACTAGGCTTTGATGTTCTTAATGATTTTCTTTAATGTATGATTGATATGACAGGTAAGT
This sequence comes from Pontederia crassipes, assembly GCA_030549335.1. NCBI lineage: Eukaryota > Viridiplantae > Streptophyta > Magnoliopsida > Commelinales > Pontederiaceae > Pontederia > Pontederia crassipes. Next base: position 21,653,400 of record CM060189.1, on the reverse strand, counting down.
CTAGATTAATTCTAATAATTTGTGTATTAATTGAGTACATAGTTATGTTTGAACGTCATGATTTGCATAGAGCAATTCAGGATTTTAATCGAATCTACTAATTAATAAGTGTTAGACACTACAAGAAAATCGCGATTTTTCGACGGATAATTTCCGACGGTTCTAAATCCGTCGCAATTTGCGACGGATTTTTCGACGGTTACGTTTCCGACGGATTTTTTGACGGTTATGACCGTCAAAAATAATTTATATTATTATTTAATTTTTTGACGATTAGGAACGTCGATATTTCCGACGGATATCCATCCATCGCAATTTCCGACGACTTTTCCGACGGTTACGACCGTCGGAAATAAAAAAATTAAATTATGTATTTTTTATATTATTATTAAATTTTTTTGACAGATTTTCCGACGGTCACGACCGTCGGAAATAAAAAAATTAATTATATTATTATTTAATTTTTCGACGATTAGGAACGTCGATATTTCTTACGGATATCCATCCGTCGCAAAATCCGCCGCAATTTCTGAAGGTCGTAACCGTCGGTAAATGTATAATAATATCATATAAAAAGTATTTTATTAATATAACTAGCGACGTTCCAAACCGTCGCAATTACCGACGGTTTTGACCGTCGATAACGATTACTGACGGTTAAAACCGTCGGTAAAATAAAAAATAATCATTATATATAACTAAATATATTTTTGACGGTCACAACCGTCGGTAATTATAAAAATATTTAATATTTACGTTTTTGACGGCCGAAACCGTCGGTAATTAAAATTTCGTTATCCCACTTTTTTTTCCCTTTTCCCGCTTTCTTTCTAAATTTTTTCCCTTTATATATATTCCTCCTCCCTCTTCTCTCTCTCCCTCCTCCCTCCACTCCTCTCTCTCTCCCTCCTCTCCTCTCTCTCTCCCGGCGTTCGAATTCGGCCACCTGGTGGCGGATCCGGCCGCCGGGCGTTCGGATTTGGCCGCCTGGCGTTCGGATCCGGCCGCCTGGCGTTCGGATCCGGGCGCCTGGCGTTCGGATCGACCGGCTTGCGGCCGGATCGGCTGCGGCCCGATCCGGGCGCTAATTTTTTTTATATTTAAAAAAATATTTGCGACGGTTGCAACCGTCAAAAGATCGACGGTTGCGCCGCCCGTCCAAAGTTTTGACAGTTGCGACCGTCGAAAAGTTGCGACGGCTCGAACCGCCGGTCTTTTCCGGCGGTTGCAACCGTCAGAAATTTCGACGGTTCGGACCGCCGGCCTTTTCTGACGGTTGCAACCGTCGAAAATTTTGATGGTTCGAACCGCCGGGGACTTTTCCGGCAGTTACAACCGTCGAAAAATTTCGACGGGTCGAACCGCCGGGGACTGTTCCGACGGCCAGAACCGTCGATATTTTCGACGAATTTTTTCAACCATCACAAATTCGTTTGCGACGAGCGTTTTTCCAACGGATCGATTCCGACTGAAAAATCGTCGGTAATTGCGTTATCGACGGTTTTCGGACTGATTACCGACAGTTTTCGGGTTGATTACCGACGGTAATCAGCGTTTTTCTAGTAGTGAGACACGATAGGCCCAAATGGGCCTTCCTTGCATGGCCATCATGCATGGATGTATGCAATTGCACAAATTGCATTTAAGTATGGAATTAGCAACAAATACGTAAGTACATTTTCTATAATTGTGCACTTAAGAGCATTATAAAAGGAGGTGTTCCTTTGTGTAGTATGCTTCTTTTTCGTGAGGGTGATTGTCCGAGGCCACCACGTCTGATGTATACTCAAGTCCGACATGATTCCGACATTGTCATGAGGTTATGGAATGTGAACAAGTGTTCTCTTTTCGTATGTGATTGAGTTTTCGATGAATTTGAAACAATGTAAAAAAGCATCTGACCATCCGTCTTCCGTTGCGAAGTATTTCGATAGTATCCTATTTTATTTAAACCAATTCCTTCAATAAGTCTTGACTCAAATACATAAACTTTATAAGTTTTGATCTATGAAAATATGTCTTTCAAAATCCTTATGTTTGATTATTTATGCATTCACATACATGGGAACTCAAGTGATTGATATATGCTTTCAATTGTCATTTATGTAAGTCGCAATCACAAGTTCTTAACATGCAAGTCATGACCATGCAAGTAGCATCTAGCTGGGTTGTAACCCTGTTGGTCACAACTATGCAGGTCATATATAAATCATAAATTGCAACAATGTTGTCTATTTGTCCTTGGGATCTTAAACACCCAATGTACACAAGTGTCATACAAAATGTCAGTTTAATTAGATATATGATAGGTGAGAAATGTTCTCTTTTGATATGTTTTAGTCCATATGATCCATATTATTATCCGAGGCAAAGTTAAACATTAAATGAAAATATAGACGTATTAGTTTAATTATGACAAAAGTTGTAAAAGTTGGATCACCATGTTTATTAGTTGATAATGGAGAATGAAAACTAAAAAAGGATAGGAGTCGACAATGTACCTAAAGACAACACAATGTATGAATTTACATAATGCACCTTAAAAAAACTTAAAAATAATTATATGAATTTAAAGAAGTTGATAGACAACTTCTAAAGTGAAAGCTAATGAATGCAAAGATGAAAGTAAATAAAGAAACATAAATTGTGTGTTAATGTTATGCTCATAAACATTTGATTTGCCTATCTATGAAGCACTCGTGCGCGCACACACACAAATACACACACATAATATATATATATATATATATATATTAGTGTGTCGTGAATTATTTTTCCTTATGGTTTTTTTATAAAAATATGTTATGCATGAAGATGATATTTCTATGAATAATGTATTATGTACCTTTTGGACATTGCATAATAGATTTATGTTCTTTGGAATAGACTCTCCCTTGAAATCTTACAAGTATACAAGAATAGATATGTTGATGACAACTGCGTGATGCTGCTTTTCGTGTAGTTACTTGCCCATGAAAAGAATGTCCTATTTGAATATTTGGATCTTGATTTAATAAGTAATTATGATCATTTGAGAAATATGTCAATGAAGTAGTATTTATTGAACTTTTATTTTAAAAATGACTCATGAAGTTTACAACTCATTTTTCAATTTTTATATGTTTTTATTGAATTTCTTTCATAAATGTATATTATTTTGTTTGACTAGTAATGTTATTGTAGAAGTGAAAGTCTTTCATAATGCTTTGTGAACACGTATTAAAAAAGAATTCAACTATATTTAAAGCATTTTTAGGCATTACAAATATTTTCAAATCTATTTGTGAACTTCTTACATGTTGATTTGAAATATAATTAATTCACATTTGACAATCTTCACATGCAACTCGCCAAAAGACTTTATCTTATCTTTGTTAACTATTATGATGTGTTTGATTTTCCCTAGTACGTGTTTGATTGATATTTCAAACATGAAAGGACTATGTTTATAATCTCATTATACTATTACAATTTGATACCTTTGTGTGATTCGATTGTGGTTAACTTTTATATTTTTGAAATTTGTTGACAAGTGTGCTTATTTGCCTCATGGTTTTCCAGCCAATGATCTTATGCTAGTATGCCACATCATTTGTGACATTTGATTTGTTTGCTCTTCATTTGCATTTATATTTAGTGAACTATTTAATTCATTGTATTCTAATATGTGGAATAAGAGTGTTCACCGGGTTGGATCGATCCAATGAACTTGTTAAACCGAATCGACCCAATAGCTATTGGGTCAGTTCAGATTCAAGTTCAGGTCTCACCCGAACCAAATTGAATATAACTCGATCAATTTTCGGTCAGGTTCGTGTTTGTATTTTTGAACCTAAGTGAACTTGACCCAAACTAATTGACCCATTCCATTTAATTCAAGGTAGTTGACCCGAACCGATTGACCCAAAAAGTTGTTTGTTCTCTATTGATTTGAGTCAAGAGTCGACGACATGACTTTAACCTTCAGCATATTAACACTTCATGATTCAATTTTTTGCCCTAACTCCTAGTTGCTCCACCTTCACGAGGAACCTCTTGACTATGGCATTTGCTATCTTGAACTCTTGCAATCTCGTAACACAGAGTCGTCATCGCGGCATCGCCTCTCTCCTTGAAGAAGTTCTTGGCCAGCCTTGATGCCAAAGAACTCCCTTTGTCCCTTTGTGGCGCATTGATGCCCCAAATCTAAGTTCTGGCAGCCTGACCCTTGATTGCCATTCACCTCTCACCTCAAAGAACTGTCCTTATCATCAGTCGAACATGGGTACAGCAGCTCATTTGTCACGCCATCGTTGCCAGTGATGGAAATTAAGTATTGGATATAGCTCACAATCATTGGCTCGACACAAACAACACTCGACGATTGACAGTTGCTCAAGTTCAATCCTCGCCTTCTGCACCACTAACTAGTAGCTCTATTTTTTGGCTTTCGAGCACCCAAGTACTTTCATAATCACACTACTTGCATATTCAGAGAACAAAATTAGGATTTATTATTGTCGTATTGGTTGGGAGTTCATGAGTATGTGATCATAATTATACTATATTATTAGTGTATGATCATAATAGTTATTAGTTCATGAGCCTCGTACTATTAGCCTATGATCATAATTGTATTGGCAGTCGATAGGTGGTTTGATGCAATTGAAAAATAATAGTTCATGAGCCTATGATCATAATTACATTATATTATTAGCAATTTACTCTTTTTTTAATCTCAACAGCTCACTCTACTTTTGTAACGGACATATGATATGCAATGTAGGAAATCACATATGGTAAATCTCAAATATTGTGAGAGTACAATGGAATTGATTAACCTCAAATTGAAATCAATTATGGTCCTTGTCGAAATGACAATTGGTGGAGTTGATCGCAATGTTGAATGCACCAACAACATTAATGCCATGATTTCAACAATGCAAAAAAAAAAAAAAAAAACTAGTAACTCGTCAATCGACTCGACCTGATCAAATTTGGTAGGATTAAATCATGTTAGGGTTTGGGTCGAGTCAAATTTGACTTGTGAATGCCCTAAGGGGGAAGCGTATTTTCCAGTGCTACAAGAAGTAAGTTATTACACATTCAAATGAACAATATTTTAATTGAAACTATGTGATGTTGTAGTTAAGTCACACATTAATATACTAAGCCATATGATAGCTATTTCTATGATGCTATGAATGCACAAAACATATAAAATGTTGGGTGTAACAAAAAATGGTGCAAAGAAGGGCTGAAGGATAAGCAATCGAAACCACTCCTATGGGTTCTAACAACTTCCTAAATAGATCTTTTATTAATAATTGCAAGTGATGTGAAGTATAAACTAGTAAATAAAATAAGAAGAATGAAGTTTTAAATTTTTTTACATGATATTACACGATGGATTAAATCATGCATATGATTGTGGAAGTGTAGCGTGCCTACATGCATGAAAGTGTAACCTCTCATGGACTCTAAAATCATGAATCCAATTATGACAAGTGTAATGGTTATAGTTATATTTGAAATTTTGTAACTTAAAGGACAAATTATAATGATAAATTACGTTTCAATATTTGATTATGGTTGAGAATTTTAGAATGATGTAATATTTATCCTTTTTCTTATAAATAGAAAGAAGGAAATTTAAAAAACAAAATTTGCCAAAGAATACAAAGATCAAGAGAGAGAAAAAAAGATGCAAAGATGGAATGATAGTTTTTCTAGATGATTTTATAAGGGAGTGACAAAAGATAATGATAACAAAATTTAATGAATTTTTATATTAAAAATTATATCAATTGAAATAATTCTATAAATACCTAACAAATATTAATTTGTGATGTTAGTTAATACTTACATAACAAAGTAGTATCAAAACATATTGGCATGTTTACGAGAACGAAAGATAAAACAATAAGACCTTATTTTCATTTTTGTTATTAAACACTAATTTGTGGATCCAACGTTAATAATTGCATAGCGAAAGAATTGTAAAGACAAAATTAGTTTTGCCCCATCCTAAAACATCATTGTTCTCATCAAAGAAACAAAACGAGAACAAATGTATCTTGTTCTAGAATTTGCTAACTTTTTACCAAATAGGGCCAATGAGATCAATTTGTCAAGGCCCACTTCAAGAATTTGCCTTACTCCCGTCAATAAAGATTGTGTCTTCATTCACTTCCTTGTAAGAGATCTTCGAGAATTTGTTCTAGAATTTGCCTTACTCCCGTCAATAAAGATTGTGTCTTCATTCACTTCCTTGTAAGAGATCTTCTTAATGGTTTGGAGGGTTCAAGGTCCGAATTGTACCTCAGTTGACTCCGAAGTTAGTCAACTTGATTCGATCATTTTCGATTAGGTCAAACAATCTAAATAGTCAGGTTCAAGGAATGACGTGTAATATTGTACACATGTAAATTTTTTTTTTAATTTTATACCTCTTGGATTTTCTTTCGAAAAAAATGGTTCAAGGAATTTTTTGATCCATCTGCCCCTTACTCTACCACTATTAAGGGGTATGGCTCCCCTTCCCTTTTATCATATTAAAAGAACAAGAACAAAAATGACGTGTCACAATTATTAAAATACAATTACCAAAATTTGAATTAAATTTAACGACTTAAGTGTCATATTTGGATAAATTCAAATGCTAATATATATATATATATATGTTTATAATTTATGATTAGACATTAAAAGAAATTATAATTCACAAGCTTAAAGAAAATAATCCAAAATATATCTTTCTACAAAGACATTGATAATTTTTAGTTGAATTGTGTGAAGGTACAGTCCCAAAAGTGATATTGCATTTGTGAGAAAATAACTTAAAATGCACTTTATTTAGACAAATAACTATTTATTAAGTGGGACCCGAATGATCTCATAATTTATACATAGATCAACGTGGAGTCTATTATATTCTGTGGTATTGCCTAATTTGCCTCACTATTTTGATATATTTTTAGGACAAATAAGATTTCCAGCATATGGTGCTGATGTACGGATGTTACCTTTTTTTTTTTCGTTTCTTTTGCTCATTATATATTTTGAACAATTTAACTTATTATCGTTTGTACAATTATTTTTTGTTGCTTTGAAAAAATTCTTTTTTCTTAACATGATTAAAAAAACACTTCCGGTAAAGCAAGTTTTTCTTTCAAAAAGTATGCATTTTCCATTATAGGGGTTAAGGACCTTATTTTTTCACTAATAATTTTGCTAGTCCACGAGTTCTCTCTTATTATTATCCGATATAATACAATAATTTTATATGATATCATTTTTTGTGACAAACTTCTATTTAATGTGATTTAAAATGACATATTATATTTTATATTTGTTAAATATATGAAAATAAAAATATGTGGAGTACTTATTTTGCTCGGAGCATTATCGATAAAAAAGTTAACGATGAAAACATGATATTAAAAAAATTGCCTTATATTAATTTATTTATATCTCCATTCTCGATGTTAAGATAAAGACAGTGTATGTAAAAAAAATAGAGTTTAAATAATAACGAATAAAGTTTTGGCCGCTATTAATAAATTTATATTTAAGTCAAAGTTTAATATTTGAGTTCCAAATAATATAAAGAAACAAAAATTTCTACCAAAACAGTTGAATAATGATTATGTACTTAAAATTAAATTAAAAAAATTCACCGAATATCCTTCAACTTTAACTTTTCACCATTATTCTCTAACTTTACTTTTAAGACTGTTCTCCAACTTTTAACTCATTTCACGAAATGCCTTTTTCACCGCTGATCGCTCGTTCTCGATTTCACGAAATACCCTTTTCCCTGTTGATCACCCCTTCCTCCCTTCCCCTATTGCCCAACTTGACAATGCCCTTTCTTCGTCATGCAAGCACCATCTGACGTGACACTGCCACGCCCTCTATGTCAACAAATTATAAAAAAATACATAATAACAAATTTAAATATAATTAAAAACTTTAATAAAGGCCCCCACCCCTCTCTCCTCTTTGGCGCCGGAGAAGGGGTGGGGGGTGGGGGGAGGCGACACCTCCCCTTTCGCATTGCACCCCGGCGGCGCGCGAAGGAGGGGGGCCCTTCTCGCGCGGTTGACGCGCAGTGCGAAAGGGTGGGGGCGTCGCCCCCCCTTCTCGCTTCGCTGATGAATCCCTCCTATTCAGAAGTCACCGAAAATCGTCGTTAAACATATTGATACCCTCCAAAAATGACGTCTGCTCATCCGACATTGTTGCTTCATGCCACGTAAGTTGTGTTACATATGAGATTGGTCGATCTCTGCGTGCAACCTCACGTCACCGATGTGCGATGCGAGGGGGGGGGGCATCGCCCCCTTCTCGCTTCATCGGGAAAGAGTTAAGGGAGGTGGAGGTTGCAGAGGGGGGACGAGCCCCCTTCCTCCCGCATGTGGGTGAAATGGGGGTGGAGGTGGGGGGGGGGGGGGGGGGGGTGTTCTTCGCGGTGCTAGGAAGGGGGCCTCGTCCCCCCTCCCCTTTCTCTTCGTTTTTGTGACCTCCGATGATCCCTTTTCTGACGATCACTTAAATTTTAGTCTGTAAAATAATAGAATATGTATATCAATCTTTAAAATTTAAGAGTTGAATATTTATTTCAAGTATGTAAATTTTTATCTAAAAAGCTTTATTTTAATATTTTAATATCATATCTCATATTTTCTAATATTATAATTTTTATCTTATTAATATATTTTTTGTGTCCTATTTCAATTAATTAATTATCCTTTATTTTTTCATAATAAAGTGATATTTTCAAATAAACAAAATGAATTTGGTAATAAAAATAAAATCGTTGTTATATACTTATATTACAATAAAAATCTTATACATATAAGAATGAAATTTAAATACCCAAGTTTATTTTTACTTTTTAGTTCTTGATTATTTCGACCACTATATTTGTCAAACACTTTAAGGAAATTTAATAATCGAACAGATATTATCTGTTAACAATGTTATATGCAAAAGAAACACTCCAGATAAGATTTAAAACAAAACGAAGGGAATGTACAAATCTTCAACCTCACTTATAGTTTTCTTAAGCTAAAATATTATTATGACATTGCTCGACTCGTTCAAAAAGTAGAATATTAAATAATGAATGAAATTTAAATAACAAATAAAATTTCTATCAAGCCAAAATACTAATGTTTGAACGTAAAAGATTAGATAACGAACAATTTTTTTTATCAAGTCCACATTTATTCTTTTAAAATAACGTTTTAAAAATTTAAACATAAAAATCTATAACATACTGTGAGTAGCTTATAGATTATTGAATATAGTGATTTAAGATTTTTTCTGTATTATACCCATATTTATTAATAAAAAATAATTTGTTTTAAAACATCATATATTATCTTATTTTAATATTTCATATCTTTAAATTTACTTGCAACCTGAACAAATTTTTTTATTTGAAAATAATGAACATTTTTATAGTAAAATAATAATTTTAAAAAATGTTACTATTAAAGGTAAAATATTCTAAATTAATTATTATGAATATAATGCTTTATGAGAATAAACGGAAATTATATTTTTATGTCCATTTTTTATCATTACACAAGTATGCACTAGTTCGATGACTATATTTATTAAATTTACAAACACTGTTATATATTAATAGGTTATTATCATATAGTCGAATCAATATATTTTAATCGTGACTTCATCGACCCAAAATCTAAAACAAAAGCAAAAACAAAAACAAACATCCTGAATACCCATTTAGAGGAATGGGTCGGGTGACTTTTTCGTTGAAACAATTTTAGAAGTTTATGCTTGAATACTATTAATTCTATCCCTTTTTCCTTTAAATAATCTTATTCGAACCACTTTTTCTTATAATTCCTATTATAACTTTTTTTTATCAAACTCCTTTTATAACACTTTTCTCGCTAATAGTGAAGACAAGATGAATCCCAAATCTTAGTTCAAGGAAAGATTGTTCACTACATCACAATTGTATTATCTACCTATAATCTTTTGTATGGCATGCATGATTTATATGACAAAAGTATAAAAGTCAGTGATGGCATGCCATATAAATCCTCCAACATGAAGTGGGAGACGTCTTGCATGTTAATGAAGGACAACAGGGAGGAAATAATTTTGTTAAATGAATTTCCACAAGTTTTGAACTAATCTTTCACTTTGTGATCATGTTAAATTGACCAACTATTCCAAAATGTTAAATCATTAGAAAGATATTTTTATAATTATTAATTTTATGTTATGTTGAATTATAGGTCTCACAATTCACATGGCATTACTAACTGAGAGTTAGGATTCATGAAGTGTCCACAGAGACACCATAAGCTACAGTTTGTTTAGGCATCTGTATTATTATATTAAGATGCTTCTGTTATGCATGTACCCTCTTTGTATATTGAAGGATCACCCGCTGGTGACTTCCACACCATTACCTGCAAATTAGATGGTGTTCAACTGTGGACTCTGTTTATTTATGCATCACGTTGAACACATGTACTATAAAATAACTTGAAAAGTTGAGCACCAGTTAAATCAAATCAAACAAATCCACTACATAAAGCAAGATTACTCAAGAAACACAGTGCAATTATAATATCATATTAAACAGGTAGCATCAAATGCGGTAAGTCCAATGCTTAAATGTAGACATCATAGAACGGTTATTATGGTACAAAATGATGAGTAATATCAGATGAAATTAGACGATTTGCAGGCAAAAAAAGAGAATCTAAAAAACCTTTCCTGTATTACTACAGTCTTTCTTTCCTTCTTGAAAGAGCTACTCTACTTTTGGCCGATTCATGAGCATCAAACAAACAGTCGTATCTTCATAAAATGATAATTACGATGATATATTTCATGAAGAATGATATTCTTTAATAGAATATCTGCATGTGGTCAAGTGTATTGGTGAGTTCATAGTATCGGATGTCTCCATGTCTCCAAAGAGACAGTTCGTAGTAACACTAGGCATAAGGGTAAAACAGGGACTATTTTAATCTATATTCTAATAGATAATCTATGTTCCTTGAAAAACTGGAACAGAACTAGGATCATTCTTATCGACAGGAAATTCAGAATGTCTGATTGACAGGAAATTTCATCAAGGTCAACTAATAAGAGCCTTTACAAAGTAGCTAAATTCTTGTGTCTAAGTCATGGTCTGCCTGAAGATTCAGCTTTGTTCTTTACACTACTTCCATGTAGTGTTCTTTTAAGTTATTGATGCATGCGGCCTTTTCACTCTTTCTTATTCATACATTCGTTCTGCATTTCTCCACATCTTTTTCTTCTCATCCTCTTTTTCATCAATATTGTTTCTTCTATCCAATTGTTTTTCCAATGGTCTTTCAACAGTTACCATCATTCTCCTCTTTCAGTGATCATTCTTTCCTCAAGTCTACAATTGGAAGCACATGAAAATTGCAGCAGAAGCACCAACTTGAGTTCTGAAAAGAATCTCAAAGGAAAACTCTAACTTGGAAAAGAACATATTTCGTTGTTCTGCACGTCTCAATACATAAATTTCCACAATGAATTCCCACTGCAATTTATTCTTCCACACAGCTCAAGAATCCAAAATCTCTCTCAAAATAAAGAAAAACACTGCACAACTAGAAAACTACATGCACGAATAATGGGACACCATGCCCGCAGCCTATCTGAAAAAAAAGGGAAAACAAAGTAAAGAACTTACCATCAGGATCGAAGAAGAACACCTGCTTGGTCTTTCCATCCGGCTGGGTCTGCTCATACGTCTCGATCCCTTTCTCCTTCAGAAATTAACGCCCCAAAAGACCGAACAGCAGGAGTAAGAAACTAAAATCCACAAAGCGCTCGCCGACTGACCAAAGGCAAAAAAGAACCCACCTTCAAGCTTCTGACGAAGGAATCGAAGTTGGAGACACCAAAGGCGAGGTGGTGGCCCCTCGGCAGCGCCTTCGGATGAGCGACGGCGACGGCGGCTGGGCCTTCAGGGAGCTCGGAGTGGGGGTTTCTTTCGATGAGGTGAAGCGAGAAAGGTGCACCAGGAATCCGGAGCCAAATCACGTCGAATCCAAATTTGGGCGTCTCAATCGCCTCAAACCCCAACACCTGTCGGCGATTAAGTGGCAACAGTGATAGGTAAATGGCTGAATTGCGAACAATTTAAGAAGGGAAAAAAAACCTCTTGGTAAAAGGCGGCGAGGCGCTTCACGTCGGCCGTCGCTCTGGCAATATGGTTCAACTGCACCCCTTCCGCCGCCATTGTCGTGGGGGAGGAAGCAGAGAGAAGGTCCCGGTGCCTGCAGATGGCGTCGCGTAGGTGACGACGGGTGTTTCTCTTAAGTGGAGGATCGAGAAGAGAAGGCGCTGTGTGTATCTCCTACATTTTGTAAATATCAAGCTATTATAATATAATTAAATAAAGTAGAATTAATGTGCAACGTTGACAGTGTGATCTCATTTTTCAATTGTCCGAATATTTTTTAGTAATTTTATTTTTTAAAAAAGAATAAAAATAATCATGGTTTTTTCGGGGACTTTGTTTATAGAATCTTTTTATTTATAATTATATTAGATATCTTTTATTCTCTAAATTGACACATATATATATATATCCTCTGGACCTCTGTTACGTATTTTTTATACTTTTTAGTATTTATTGATATACATTCACATATATTTTGTGTAATTGAAAACTTTTGATATATACACTAAAAATATTAAACTTTAAAATTAAAACTTTAGTTATAATATTTTTTTATCCAGAACCTATTGATTATTTTTAATTTCTAAATCGAAAATTTTTAAGCGAGATCAAATTTTCAATTTTTTTGTTAGATTTTGAACAAGTTCATTGATTCGGCTTTATTTAATTGTTAGCATTTTTGGGGGTCTCATTATTTAACAAATTTGAGTCATTATGTTATGGAATAGCTTGAGTTTGCAATCCGCGGAAGATAATTGAATTATTTTTGTTAAATTATAAATAATAACTTGTACACTTCCTCTGTTACTCTGTACTTGCATATTTCTGTATAACAAAAAAAATAACACCCTGAAAGTAGAAAACCAAAATAAAAAAAGAGAATTATTTAAAAAATTAACTGATAAGAAAAAGACGGGAGTAAAAGAAAAGCCCAGCCCACTTTAGCCCAATTGCCCCGTCGTTCCACTAGTTCGACGAACTGTGTTTTCCAAATGTGCTTGTGTTTCCCAGTTCCGTTTCTTGATATTTTCAAATTTTACCTTTAAAATTTTGTTTTAAATCTTTTTTCTGGTGGTTTACTTTGACGTATTAAGCGTCATATTACCTGAGTCTCTTTCTTACTACTTGCAGTTAATTTTTTTGGGGGGGCGATGCATGAACTTGGTTCTTTGTTCGATTTCTCTTTGCAGTGATGATTTCGAATTCTCCTTTTCACTTATAGTTGTGTTCATGTCGAAAGTTGTCGTGGTACTGGAGTGCAGGCATCAGAGAAAGGTTTTTTTTTGGGTGTAATTTTGTATCATTCGGATGCAATGCCAAGTTTGCATTCGTCGTGATTTTGTGCAATTTTGTTTCATTGGATGCGATACCAAACTAGCGCGTCGATTCCTTCGTCAGAAGCTTGAAGGTGAGTTCTTTTCTGGTTCTGCCGACCCGTGGGCGCCTCCTCTTGTGCATTTTATGTTCTTACTCCCGCTGTTGGGTATGTTGGTGCGGTAATTTCTAAAGGCTTTTCCTGCTGAGCAATGTGTCATCTGGATGCAATCTTTCCCTTATATGTTAGTTTATTTGATGTAGTAATTTTGATCAACTTCTGTTCTTTTGAGATTAAAATGTTGTGTGGACTTAAAATGTTGTGTGGTTCCTCTGATAGTTTTTACTATCATTTTCATTTTTGGAATAGGAAAAATAAATCTTTTATGATCTGGAACAAGAAAGAGGTAGCGACAATAGTTGTTAGGTTGATAAATAGGTTATTCCATTATACGGATAATTTAATTTTGTAAGCTCATCTTCGTCAAATATAATGAAAAGTTCATATCATTGTTATTGTCAATGTTTCTTTTGTATATGATCAGACAAGGATGGAGACAAATTTAAGATGCGCTTAGTATACTCAATGAAGAAACCAGTAACATATTGATAAACTAATTACTGATTTGCAGTTTGACTTTCAACATTCAAGCCAACAGTTTTTTTCACACTACATAGAAAACTTATAACCAGTGCTGGGATGATTTGCATTAAGAAACTTAAAACAAAGACTCTTAAGAGAAAATTTCGGGCAAACACAAGTTCCTTTTCCTAATTCCTATCTTATTGTTGAGAGATGCTATTGGGCTCATTACTGATACCTCCTGTAGCCGCAGTTTTCATCTATTCCAGATGTCAGTTTCTTATCTGGTTCTTTCGTCCCCCAAACCTCCTCTCAAGCTTTGTTTATACATCCTCTAGTCACAGATTCCATTTCTTCTAGATTTTTCTTCGCATTTTCATCCTTGGACATGCCCTTGACATCTTCAGAAGTTTTTTCTTCTTTTTCACTTGCACAAAAACTATCAAGTCCATAACTTACATTGAGGTCGATGGCACTTGACCTAGGCAAGTCTGCTGGTGGACGCAAACCGATATCTTCTCTATGTTCAGGAAACAGAGAGATTGTTTTAGGTAGTTTTGTTCTTGTTGATGGATTTTCATCTACTCCAAATGCCATCACATGTTTTCTGATCTTGCTATGATAACTCATGTGACCCCCAAATGCTTGTCCAGTAGGAAAACGAATATTGCACTTGCGGCAAATATAATATCTTGACGATCTCCAGTAGGATATGAATGGATTAGTACTTGAATCAATACGAGTTCTCAGAAGATCAATGTGGTTGAGAAATGAACTGCAATGAGGATCAAAATGTGGTGGCAAGGATTGCACTTGATGAGAGAAAGCAAGAAATGTTGGAGACCTAATGCAGGAACTGTGAGAGGCCATCTGAAGCAAATATTCATTCCCATTGACGGGTAATGGTGAGATAATTGGTGCCGCAATACCTTTTGGAGGTGTAGATATTGCATGATTCATGTCAAAATGTGGTCTCATGCTGAGGGCACAAGGCCTCTTCATGAATGTGTTGAAAGAGAAACGAGAGGTTCTGGACATGAAAGTGAACTTACTTCTCAGGGCAATGGGATCTGAGGGTTTGTTTGTGAAACTGAATTGAACCGTTGGATTGTGACGAACAGTTGGTTTTGGAAAAATTTGGAATGCAGGTAGATGAACTTCAGTTGGGTTTGTCTTTGCTGCCTTAGTGGAAGATGAAGGTAGATAACTCACCTGGGTAGTGGATGGTGCTTTGCTGGGTACAGAGGAACTCATCTGATTCATTTGCTCGGAGTAGAATCTTGAATTGTCATCCATGGGGAGTGAAAGCTCGTTGGCAAGGGACCAAGATGTGACAGTGGAGAGTTGAATTGTAGAACAACAGATAAACTATAGAGGAGGAATTTATAGAGGATTGTGCAAAACATTTAGAAGAGATGAGATACCTAACACGCGGCTTGTGTCACATTAATGGCAAAGGCAGTAGGATATGAAGAGATAACCTGCTATAACAGACTTGGTAAGAACAATATCTGACTTAGTTGTTGGAGGGATATCTTCAATGTACCTTTAAACAGGGTCTTTGTCCTATTTGCATATTAATTCATATTCTTCATTTAATTAACTGTAAATGTAGTCATTGTCCATATTGGTGTAAGTGTTTAATTATATTAGCTGTAACAATAAAATAAGTCAATAAATTATTTGTTATTACATGCCATAATCTTTGTGGATAGATACACAATAAGTTGCTGATAGTATTTTTTTGTGATAACAATTTTGATGGGCATAATAAATTCTTTTTTTTCTCAAATAATTGCCATGTTCCAGTCTGTCTACTAAGTCAGTCCTTTATATGATGCTAAACAACTATCTTGTTTCATTTATCACATTATAATGGATCACGAATTTGAGTTTAATAACATTTCTATGAATGGAAGGTGATGGTGGCAATAATAAAGAAGACAACCTCTTTGTGTTGTCTTGGGAATTTTTCCATGAGTAAGTGCACTTCTATGAACTTCTGACTCGAAATTAAATTATCTTAACTTCTTGCATATGAGTTGTACGAGTGCATTGATATGATTTGTATTTATCTTAACTTTATTTCGGGTAAGACTAACATCAACCTCTTTGATCATGTAGTCCCATCACTTCGGGTTTTGCAAAAATGTAAGGGCAATTTATATTTTTGCATAAATTAGGATGTGCCTATGAATAGGAAAAAGGATGATTTATTCTAAAAGAAAGAAAAGATTATTTATACCTGATGAGCTGTTAAACATTGTAGTTTTTTTTGAAAGGGGAAAGGATGATTGCCATGTTTGCAATCATGCAATTTTATTGTTGTGGGATAATATGTACAAGTTCAATGATTGGCTACACAGTTTGAATAGAATTCATTCGCTGCTTGTTCGCAGTGTCGCATCATGTGAATGTGCCATCAACATCACGTTCTCCATATAGCATTGTTCCTCTTTGAATATGGCCGCATTTCTATGTGACCAGATTGACCACAGATATGCTATAGGTGTTGCATGGTGTTGTTTGGATACATATGTGTTTTGTTGTTGTCTCCCTTCGTCCTAAACGTCCTCCAAAACTCTACGCTCGAAGTTGTATCAACCCATTGGCAACCAGCCTTCATCCGCACTCGAAGATGTATAACATTGTAGTTGAATATATTTTACTGATATTATTTTCTAGTTCCATGTTTTAACCCAAACAAATTCCACAATTAGTGGTTTTCAAATATTGCTCCTTTATAGGAAAAGATGGCATACAATGTGCTCATGTACTCTTCATGTTTTCTAACAAAAATCAGGATTTTACGATCTTTTCTACTTTATTTTCCTAGTCTATATTATTTCTATTGTATGGGATTTCCAATTGTGGTAAATGAGTTGGCTATGAAGCACAACTCTAAATAATTATCCGATATGAAATCCTGATGCCATGTCATAGGAAGATTGCGTAGCTATTTAATTTTGCTTATATATAGCATACATCTCACGAATTTGGATGAAATTATAGTACTAATAACCCCAAAAGTCTCAGAAGTTTGAGACAAATACCATTTTTCTTCTTAACAAAAGCATGCAAGTTAATTTTCAGAAGTGTTGCTTAGTTAACAAAAGAATGCTAGTTAACTGTTTGTCAGGATTAGTTGGACATGAATATCCTCTCAAAAAAAAAGTTGGAGATGGGTATGATGGTGGTGTAGGGAAGAACACACAGGCACCAGAATGAGGGAGTAGACACCTGAAAGTTTTTTTAGTTACTTGTATCTTGCATATTTTTTTGGTTTTGATAATGTGCTGCTTAAATTGTCATTTCTGTGTTAGTATGCAGTAACGCTATAACTTGGTTTAAGATTATTAGAATAAATATCTAACGGAAACAAAAAGTACAATCCAGCTATTAGCATGTTGACTCCTAACATGGTAGACTGGTTATCCCTATACTCTCGGTCGAGGTTAATTCTTCAATGTATTTCTAAAATGTTAGATAATATAAGTCCAAGATTATTGATAGAGTTAGAGTATTGTTTGTTTTATGTAACTTACATACTTCAAAATAAATATTTGATACTTATGTGCCTGCCTTATATGGCAATGCAATGGAAAATGCAGATCTTTGTGTATAGTGATACAAAAATTTTTCTTTATCTGGATATATTTTTGTCTTCGAAGGAATGCTATGTTGTTTACTAGATAAAGAACTTCCTTTGTCTTTGCGTGCAAGACTAGCACTGTAACTGTTTTTTTTTTGTATAATAATCGTCACTTATTTCTCTCAATATTCATGTGTTAGGGTGCCTGTGGGTTTGTGTCTCCCTTATCCATGAAAATCTCTGCTCAGCCAGTCTGTGCATGCAGCAGGTAAAATGTTTGCATTTTACGTGATTTCATCTAAAAGGTTTCCGTTAAACTATTCTGACAGTCTTTTATCAAAGAAGTGTTATCTATCATTAATGGATGTATTATCTGTAAACATCATTAATGGATCAATGACACCCAAATGCATGCATGTTCACTTTTTTGTTCCAAGCAATAAAACGACTGAGAAACTGTTTCGCATGCAGCAGAGCAGATACCAGTTATGGGCATTGTATTTAGTTTAATGATTGATATGTAGAGCAAAATGAGGTGGGACCTTGCTTTGTTAGAAGAACAAAACATCACAATTAATACTTTGAGTGTGCACTGCTACTGTTCGATCAAAATTAAATGTTCACAGTTTCCCCTAAACAAAATGTTCACAGGTTTCCCATGAATTTGAAATTTGATGTAAAACCATGAACCCATTTGGAATAAGGTTGGTTCGAAGGTTATTAAGATTGACATTTTACTCAAGATAGCATGAGAATCTATAGAATGAGGAATCGTAGTATTTTGTAGAGATGGTAAACTGTGATGTTCTAGATAGTAAGATTTTAAGAAAATTTATTGTAACAAAATAGTAAGATAGATTGGTTTGTTACAGTGCATGTCTTTTTTCTTTATTTTGGCAGAAAACTAAATGTTTTTCCTTCCATGTTACGGATAGACATGTTTCAATAGGTCCTTGTCTATCTCGCTTTCTTCCTCTCTTATTTTATTCATGTCTAAAATCTAATGCCATCAAAACCACAGAGAATTTTGAATTCCTTTTTCCATTATTCCGAGTCTTTTTTCCCTATTTTTTTGTCATCTATTTTTGCACAGTTCTTTTTGTTTCTCTTGTCATTGTTATGTTTATTGTTCAATGCTCTTATGGCATGCCATCCCTCCTTGCCAATGTAGAGTGATAGTCATGTTTCTTCTGTTATAAGTGCTCAACTAGTGCAAGTTAAAATCTCAGTTCACATACATATTTGAGTGTGAAAATAAGAAAAAAAAATCATCTTATATAAAAAGGGAAAAATATAAGACAATTAAATGACCAAGTGAATTAAAAGGTGGTGGATTTGAATTGAAAATTTGAAATTTCAACTTCAAATGGCATTTTCCTTCCGACACAAGACAATTGTATGACTATGATCCATCCAAATAACATTGACAAATAATTTGTGGTTTATGTTGATAATAACTCAAAAGGGCTTGTATTGGCATATGAAGGTCACTAGCAAATTAATCAAAACCATATAAATGTTACATGAAGGAAAAAAAGGACTGCACATTTCTTTCATACGCGTTTAAGATGGTGAATAGAGCTGACTCAATATTTGATGAACATATTTTTTTAAGGTTTAGCAATTCTCATACAATGTATAGTGCTTTTTAATCGGTTTGCTTGAACGTTTGATTCCTAATACCCAAAATTTAAAAAAAAAGTATTCAACTACTTTTATCCTGAATGGGTATGTAAAGAAAATCTAATAACGTAGGACATGGCATTCACTTTTGCTTCTACACTTCAAAGTAGTACTTTTTTATGTTTTAGAAACACCAATAAGTTTAAAAAGGCAATTCCATGCACTAAAAGAACTGAAAATTATATAATGAAGTTTGAATAATAATCCACTAAAAAGTGGCGAGTTCAATAATTTAGAGAAAAAAATAAAATCGAAACTATAAAACTAAAAAAAAAAAGATAAATGAAAATGATGTAATCGCTTCCATTATAAGAAGGTGACAGGCTCTAAGACAAACCATATAATACTGCCAACGAATACAAAAATCAAACCATCTGTGCACCCCAATTGCCAAGAATATGGCAACAATGATTCAAACTAGTAGTGTGCATGCTACTGCATTGTGACAGCATCCAAATAAAATTGATCATTTGCCTCATTTGATGAAGCGAAAACAGTAGCACATTTGTAACTACCGAGGTGACTCTAGAAGTCAACTGAAGTAGGTTTTTTTTTCTGAATTGCCACCACAAAGTCCTCAGATAAACATTCGAATTAATTATCAATCGACTAATTTATATCGTCTCAAGTCATATATCGGACTATGACAGATGATGTTTTACAATAAGTTTAAAATTCAAAAACTTATTAAGTGATGACAAACTGCTTACCATTTATTACCATTTGACCAAATTAGACCCTTTACCTAGTTAAAAAAAAAACTGAAATTGTACTCAAACACACATTTGGAAGGGCACCAAGCAAGTGATCGACAGGAAAGTTGATGCCAAGAAAATAAAATATAGGTCGAAGAAAAAGATACAGCAGGTACGAGCAAACCTTGCCCGCATAATTTTCATCAGGATTTCTATAATATGCTGAAATGAATCGAGACTATAGCAGATGTAGTGAACACACATGTGTGCAAAGTGTGGTGATAAAACATTATGTATCTACGGCAACTATTTTAGACATGAAAAAACATACATTCTTCTTTTCATTTATATTAAATATTGTACATAAAAGAACGAAAAGAAAAATATTGATCTGGCGATCCGGCGAGATTCATGTTGAATTGGGTATTATGATCCCTTTGTCATTATTTTATACTATATTATATATATATATATTGGTGCAAATTAATCAAAATTAGATAGATGCTACGTACAGGGTAAAAAATACATATTTCTCTATCATTATTTATTTATTACAATATCCCTAAAAAATAATCTCATGCATATTATATTCATTATGTCATTTGTTTTTATCCATTAGTTCAACCATCTCACAGAAAGGAAAGCTCTAGGGTCCACGGTCGTAGACTGCCGTCGAGATCGAGCGGGGGATTACAAAAATAGGACGAAGATTGGTTCGAAAAAAAAAAAACCAAAATTCCAAATGAACCGGATCGAAGCTCCGGAGCCGGTCGCACATCCTTTGCAAACATCTCTTTTCAAAACTGTCGTCGATGCGATCGACGGCAGTCCACATCTGTGGACCCTAGAAAGGGTCCAGAGCTTCCCTTTCCCCCTTTACTAGATATCTTTTCTTAATTTCATTATTAAAACACTATCCATTCCTCGTGAATCACGTTCGTTAATCAAATTGTTGTCAATCCGAGACTACCTACTTTCTCTATTTATGTATATCATATTTCCTCTACTTTTAATTATCGAATAAGCATGGAAGAAAATATTTGATAAATCACTTTCATATATTACGAGTATCCCTTTTGTTTCTCTTTTTATTTAGTTTTTAAAAGGCATGATGTTTGAACAATTAAAAAGAGGAGAATTCAATAGTTTAAACATAAAATATAATAGAAACCGTAATGGTGAAATAAACGAAACCACTGCCTCATGTTTTCCATGCAATGAACATTGCGGGCGCAAAAATATAAAAGATTAATGAGTTTTAGAATAATATACATTTATTCTTAGGGTGTTCACGGATTGAGTTGGACTTGACTCGTGAACAAACTCGATCCGACCAATCAAATTTGGTCGGGTCGGGTGGTCGGGTTATCTGACCACTCAATTTTTTTAAAAAATTTTTTCTTATTATTTTTATATTTATTTAATATAAAAAAATATTATTTAATATTTATTTTAAAGCATAAAATAAAGTTTTAAACTATTTAGTGCTATTTCTGTATTTATAATATTTTATTTCAATTTTTTAACATTTTTAAATCGAATATAAGCTTAAGTTTAAATAAAAAAATAAAAAAATCGAGTCAATCGGGTCAACTCGGATTGGATGGAAAACTCCAACCCATACCCGATCCGATCCGACCCGACCCAAACTGCTTTGAGTCGAACCGGATCATCGGGTTCACGGGTCGACCTGACCCGCTGAACACCCCTATTTATTCTCTCGCTGAACACCCCTATTTATTCTCAACAGTATAATGTTTTTGGTGGGGCAATAACAAATTCATCTCAAATTTTTTTGTTCTGCAGTTATTAATGTGAGATCTGCATATTTAAATTGATGTTTGACAATAAAGGTGAGAATAACGGCTTGTTCTTATACATTATTCCCATATCACACGGCCAAAGTGGTTAAGAGAAAGAAGGGGAAAGCTTCTCCAAGATTAACAACCTATAATAACATTTTTTTTCAGCTCCCAGATTATTATCTTGCTCGAAGTCTACACATCCTGCAATAACATTTTTCTAACTTATCTTCGCACTTCAAGTATCGAGATGAAGAATGGTACATGATAGTTAACAATTTGTCCACCAAACCATGAGCTCATCTTGAGTTATCATACTGCATTCCTTACAATTGGCATTTTCGCCTATTTTACTCTGGACACTAACAATCCCAGAAGTAGAAGAGCAAGATTACAGTGTAATATACAAATCCTGGATGAACAATGCAAGAAATCTTCAAACCATACGATTTGTTGACAACACGAAAATAAATATGACGACAAAAGAGGACATGATAAACTAACAGTCTTTTGATAAACTCAATAGTTTGGTTAATAGTTCTCCAATCTCCATAAACTGATGGATTTGTAAAACAGGAGAAATGCACTGACAACAAGGCAATTGCATGCCTTGCACACGATGCATGAAGTAGAATATACCAACACAATCTGTTTGCAGTATCACGAAGATAAGACATACTGCGTCAAATGTGCAGAGTAATTTTTCGCCCAAAGTCATATTTCCTCTAGGATTTCAGATTCCTACCTTGAAGGCCAAATGTTTTTAACCTCAGGCAATTCTCTGGATAAATTTGTAAACTACGAACGGAATAGGCAGGAAGAACACACAGCGCATGTTACCGGGGATAAAAATATGAAGACAGGACATGAGATGCTTTCACATAATTGAAAAATCCGATCCAATCAGAAGGTTTTTTCCCTCAGGATTTCTAACTGTAAGACATTTCACTAAACAATCGTTTATTGCAATAAGCACAACAAAGACGCACAATATGTATATTCCTACTCCCACGACAATGAAGACAGCATAAACACAATGATGTATAAGAAATCAAAGTTTATAGATTTTCTTAGGAGGTGATCACTGAAGGAGGTCAACAGGGACCTCACACGATTACATGTCACATGAAGGATCATCGCCTTCAAATAACAACAACAAAAACAAAGCCTTATCCCACTAGGTGGGGTCGGCTACATGGATCATACGACGCCATTCCGCTCTATTAATAACCAAACCTTTCGGTATATTATTCACCAATAGATCTTACTTTATTAGTTCGCCAAGTGTCCGTCTTGGCCTCCCTCTCCCTCTTTTAATCGGACTCCAGATTATTTGATCTACTCTTCTTACTGGCGCATTTAATGATTTTCTCTGAACATGACCAAACCATCTCAAACGATTCTCTACCATTTTCTCACTAATAGGAGCCATTCCGACTCGTTCACGTATATGGTCATTCCTAATCTTATCTAATCTTGTATGATCACACATCCATCTCAACATCCTCATTTCGACTACCCCCACTTTACGTTCATGTTGTCCCTTCATAGCCCAATATTCACTACCATATAACACTGTTGGTCTTATAGCAGTACGATAGAATTTTCCTTTAATTTTATTGGGTACTTTTCTATCACAAAGAACTCCAGTGACTTTCCTCCACTTACACCAACCAGCTTGAATTCTATGATTAACATCGTCATCAATCTCACCATCTTGTCTTATAATTGATCTTAAATATTTAAACTTTGTCACTTGAGGAATTATATCCTCCCCTAACCTAACTTTCAAATCGTCTCTAAGTTGTTTATTTGTGAAATTGCTATACATATATTCTGTTTTATTCCTACTTAAACGAAAACCCTTTGACTCCAACGTATTTCTCCATATTTCCAATTTTGTATTAATCTCTTCTCTTGAATCCGCTAAAAGTACTATATCATCCGCAAATAGCATGCACTTAGGTACCTCATCTGTGATACTCTCGGTTATACCATCGATAACTAAGTTAAATAGATACGGGCTTAAAGTTGATCCTTGATGTAGGCCAATTTGTGTGACTCATAAGTTTAATCCCTCTATAATTTGCACAATTCTGAATATCCCCTTTATTTTTGTAAATAGGAACTAATGTACTTAATCTTCAATCATCAGGCATCTTTTTCGATCGTAAAATCTTATTAAATAATTTACATAACCACAACACACCTTTTTCTCCTAAACATTTCCAAATTTCAATCGGTATACCGTCCGGTCCAACGGCTTTACCATTCTCCATTTTCTTAAGAGCTTCGCTAACCTCCGAAATTTTAATTCTACGATAAAATGACATATTAAGCTCACATTCGCTAACTGTCAAGTTCTCCAAATCACAATGGGAACCTTCACATCCATCATTAAATAGCTTATAGAAATATTCTTCCCATCCGTTCTTAATATCTCCTTCAATAACTAAAACCTTGCCAACTTCATTTTTTATGCATCTTACTTGATCCAAATCTCTCGACTCCTTTTCTTTATTCCTTGCAATCTTGTAAATCCTTTGTTCACCAGCCTTTGTCCCTAGCTCCTTATAAAACCCCTCATATGCTTTAGCACGAGCATCACTAACTCCTTCTTAGCCTCCCTTTTCGTCAGACGATACTTTTTTCAATTGTCAGAACTATTGTCCAAGTGTATCGCCTTGAAACAATTCTTCTTATTACACACCTTTTCTTGAACCTCCTCATTCCACCACCAAGTCTCCTTATCTCGTGGTCCAAAATCTTTTGATTCTCCTAAAATGGCTTTAGCAATCATTTCAACCTTTTTTGCCACATTCTCCCACATAATACTAGCATCTCCTTCTAACTCTCACACACTTTTCTCTAATAACTTACTTCTAAAAGTCTCTCGCTTCTCCCCCTTTAACTGCCACCACTTGATCTTTCGATCAAAAATTGTTCGGGATTTTGGTTTTATACATTTCATTTGCATATCAAGAACTAACAATCTATGTTGTGTAGTCACCCCATGCCCAGAAATTACTTTGCAATTAGTACAGCGTCTTTTATCAGTATTTCTTGTCAAGAAAAAATCGATTTGAGACCTATGAGTTCCACTTTTGTATGTGATTAAATGTTCCTCTCTCTTCCTAAAATAAGTGTTGATAATCTTAAAGTCGTATGCTAAAGAAAAATCAATAATAGTTTGTCCTTCCTCATTCAACTCCCCAAAACCAAAACCATCATGAATTCTTGCATGTGGTCCTGCCTATTTACCAACATGTCCATTAAGGTCTCCCCCAATATAAAATTTTATCGGTTGTTGGTATACTTTCAATCAAACCCTCCATATCTGCCCAAAATTTCTCCTTGAGATGTGATTCTGCTCATACTTGGGGTGCATATGCATTAATAATGTTCATAGTCTCCTTTCCAACAATTACTTTCACGGATATGATTCGATCCTCAATTCTTTTAACTTCCACAACATTCTTCCTCCATTCTGCATCCGCGATAATACCAATATCATTCCTTCCATTTACCTTACTTGTATACTAAAGTTTGGAACCATTTAACCTAATCTCTTTACTTCCCTCTCCTACCCATCTAGTTTGTTGCAAGCATAAGATACTAATCTTACGCTGGTCCATTACTTGTGCCACTTCGAGGCGCTTCCCATTCAACGTCCCAATGTTCCAAGAACCTAATCTGACCTTAGTCTCATGAACTAGCTTCTTTAACCGCATCCGTCCATTAGAGTGCGGTAGCCCTTGCTCATTTAACACTGCATTCAGACGAGGATGCAGCGGCTCTTGCTCTATTATCACTGTACCCGAGCTGTACAACGCGTTACTTACGGGTAACGACTTAGCATTAACACAATATATTCGTTGATTCATGTTCATAAGATTCGACAGGATTTTATGCTGGCTGTCGGGGCCTAACACAACCCTTCTCCTTTATCCGGACTTGGAACCGACTATAAAATATAGGCGTACATTCAGCAAAACCACTATCTGAGCATTTTTTCCATCGCTGATAGGCCTCTTTAGATAGTTCCATATTTTTAAGAGAAACAATCCAAAAACTTGGCCTTCTCTGGCTCCCATCAAAGACTTTTCCTTTATGCCAATCTATATCCATGTGATATATGCTGTATAATAGCTGTAGTGCCTCATCCCACATTTTCATCCTTAGGAGACCTTTGATGAGGGAAAAAAGAACATTTAAATCTGGTACATGCCCTCTCATTAACATCTCACTGTACAGCTGAAAGGCTTTCTCAATTTTAGATGACAGACAAAGCCCCTCGATTAATATTGCATACATGTTTCTATTAGAATTGGATGAACATGACAAGGAGTCTCGAATCTCTTCATGCAATTTGATTGCTGTTTCCAGCCTGCCAGCCTTAGATAGGTTATCAATCAATATGATGTAAGCAGGTGCTATTGGTATTGAGTTATGGTGCGTCATCTCATCGCGTTCAAACAAGATCAATAAAAAAATAAAAAAAAAAAAAAACTCAACTTTCGTCATCATCTGTAGCAATTCTAAACGATGACAGCAAAGTACGGAAGCTTAGATTACTTACTGAGTTACGGTACAACGACGAGCTGGGCTCTGAATTCACCGTTGTCATCTCCCATGAAGAACTCCTCATCCCCGACTACCATGTCGTCCTCGGCTTCTGCCCCATTTGGAACCGTCACCACGAGTGAGCCATCCGCATAAGCAGCAGTTGCCATCGCCGGCACGGCGCAAGGTGGCAACCGGAACCGCCAGCGGTCGAGTTCGAGCTCCTCTTCGAGGCCAACGTGATCATCCTCGCCGTCCCGGATCACCACCTTCATCACTCCCGGGTGAATCTCGACGGCATGCGCCCGGACGTCGTCCCAGAGTTCGTTGGTGGCGGCGACGAAACGAAACCCACCGGCGTCCTCCTCGATGGCGACGTCGGCGTCGGCGCCGAAGGGGAGCTCCAGGACCTTGCTGAAGATATGCGGCAGACACCGGAGCTTCTTCTGCCGGCCGATCAAGCTGGCGGCGGCAATCGCGGTACCCACATCGTAGCGGAAGGTGATGTTCCGCTTCTTGGGCGCCGGCTCAACCCTCATGCTTCCCTTCTGCTACAAACCTTAATCCCAATCCCTGAATCCAAACAAATAAAACTTCGATTGTGGAGACGAAAAAGAGTGCCACCAACACCGATCTGAAACCAAACTTTCTCGAAATAACAAAACTTGATCCGCCACCTCAAAGCTACTACGAACAAAAGAACACCGATTTGGGCCTCACAATGCTCAATGCAAAAGGAACCTAGAAACAAAACGTAATGAAACGCCGTTGAAAAGCTCGATCGAAATCGACATATAAAACTCAGCAACATAAGCAGTAAGAACGACTAAATGAGCCAAAATTCTCGCTTTCGGGCAGCGATAACGTAGCCAACTCCTTCAAATCAAACTCGAACAGGAAAAAAGAAAACGCATCTAAGATGCACCAAGAAATACTTTAAAAAATGATAAAAAAGCTGCGCGACGAGCCCCGAGTCCAACCAGCCGGAGATCGAATTAGGATCGCCGGGAATGAATCGAAAGAACGAAAACAGAAAAAAAAAGAGGCTCCTTTTCTTTTACGATTTGTAGAGAAGAAATCGTCGCTCTCGTCCCGCTTCGAATTCTAATATGGGAACGTTTTTATAGGGGGCGGGCGAAGAGTCCGCGTCGGCGTCGTGTGCGAGCGGCCCCATTTAACACGTTCCGTGCGGAAACTGCCTACAACTGCAAGCACAAAAAATTAAAATTATTGTGTGCGTGCGTCGGACCACATGATCGTTCAGATGCGATCGAACGGTAGATTTCTTCTGCTGCAGTGCACACGGGATGGTTTCAAGATTTGTCTTATTTATTTTCTTGTTATTATAGTTTTCTGTTGTTTATTAATAATGTTTTCTTTTTGTCACCGTCGTCTCTTTAGTGTAGTTGCATAATTATTTCCCTTTTTCTAGCTTTTTGTTTGACGCAGGGTGATGGTCACACGATGGTGAGCGGGAGGAATTGAGCAGCAAACTGCATAGAAACTTCTAATTTTGTGTGCCTTTTTTGAAAAATAATTGCCTCAACTTATTTTTTTTATTGGTGCAATTTGGGAATCCAAATGTCGAATTGTTTTTAATTAATTAAAAGACCATCGTTAATTTATAAATTAACGATGATTAAATTTATTTGTCTCACTTTCGGGTGTCCTAATCCTAGTCAATGCTCCATCGTACATATCTTGTATTACTTTAATGGAGGCAACACTCACCCTCTTCTTTTGCAAGACTTTCCAAAGTACATCCCTTGGTACCCGATCATACGCCTTCTCTAAGTCAATGAAAGCCATATGTAAGTCTATTCTCCTACTTCGATACTTCTTCATCATCTCCCTTAGTAAATAAATCGCCTCTGTAGTGGATTTTCCTGGCATGAACCCAAATTATCTCTCAGAAATATTAGTCTCCATTCTCAATCTATGCTCAATCACCTTTAGATTATCAATAATTTAGAACGATTACTTGTAGGGAAACGTCCCCTTAAAGTAAGAATATAAAACCTTTCTATGAGATGTATTATTTATTATTGTCATATATTTATATTTTACTGATATTGTTATTCATAATTTATTTTTTATTGTTATGATAATTTTGTGGAGTGCATTATTTTGACTCTTATTTGATATGTCTAAAAGTTTATACTTTTTTATTAGATATAACGTTAAACATACTTATATTTATATTTTAACTTTGACCCACCGCATTGTCTTTATTTACTTTATTTTAATTTGCAAATAATCTGAATTACCTAGTATGAAGTGACAATCCAACTAAGAAGATAGTGTTCGTCCATATTATCACCTAAATGATAATATATTTTTATTTTCTTTTCATTTTTACCCGTTCTAATTTTGAATAAATAAAATATAAAAATAATATAAAAATTCATATAACAACAACAAATAATATTATTACCATCATAATTAATAATATTAATTTATTTAAAAATTATTTTATTATTGTTATTCACATGAATTACATATTGTTATTTAATTATTATTTGTACCCACCTAGAACAGCATGTTCCTTGCAAAGGAAAGAACACAAATTTCTCCTCTTTTTGCTATTTTTATAATGATCACAAATGGGTTTCACTAAGATGTTCTAAACCTGTTTGGATAAACATAAGACCTTTATTCTCACGCTAACCCTAATCCAAACGGCCCATAGGGCTTTTCGATTTCTTAGAATGAAGTCCTACTACTTTTTTATGGGAGTTGATTTTTATTTATTAAAGAACACACTAAAATCTAATTGCACTAGATTTTGATTTCTTCAGTTCAAATTTTTGGGTCGGTACATGGCACGTTAACATGGATTTAAGAAATAGTGACTGAGCAACAATGCAAAAGAAGATTTGGTTAATTAAATGAAATTCGAAATTGAACGAGCAAAATTTTTGTCATTTTTTAACTGGTGATTTAATTCCTTTTTAATTTAATGTCGTTCCCACTTCTTTTTCTTCCGAAACCCAAAAAAAATTCATTACTTTAATCTTTTCCATAATGTGACATTTTTTTTTTGCTAAAGAATTTTTTATGTGCATCTTGTTACCTGTTCCGGCCCTTATGTGGAGGCCCAAGCCCAATAACCAACTTGAGGTAACGTTCTCTTTTTTTACTTCCCTTATGCGAAACCCATTCAGATTACCTTTTTTTTTTCTTTTCATATCTGTTCTAATACAATAAAACAGTAAGTCAACAGTAATTGAAGCCAGGCTGCGTTTGGATAGGGAATATTGAGAGAACTTTTGTTCTCTAGAATTAATTGATGTGATAGAAAAGTTTGGATTGGTGTTTGGATGAAAACGTGTAATGATGAAGATTTAAAAAGTTGATGTGATGGATAAGTTTTAGTGGGTGTTTGGATAAAAAGTAAGAACTAAA
The DNA here is from genome assembly GCA_030549335.1 of Pontederia crassipes. Lineage (NCBI taxonomy): Eukaryota > Viridiplantae > Streptophyta > Magnoliopsida > Commelinales > Pontederiaceae > Pontederia > Pontederia crassipes. The sequence goes on along the minus strand of CM060189.1, from coordinate 21,623,567 downwards.
AATATAATTTATTATTTTATGAGGTATAAAATTATAGTAAATAAGAATATATTATTAATATTATATTTTACGTAAATCATTATATTATTAATATTATTTTTATTTATTTTGATTAAATATTATTAATATTATAATTTACGTACATTTTAAGATCCAAATATAATATATTTTTTTAAAAATAATTTAATAATTTAATTAATAAAATATTTATTAATTATTAGAACTAATTATTTTATAGTTTTTAATTAATAACATTTAATAAATTATTTTATAATATCCTAATAATGTATTAATATATTATAACTTATATACACATACATTATAAAATAATTAAAAAAATAGATGAAATAAAAAAAGTCAAAGATTGCGGCGTTGAAAAAAAAACAAATGTTCTCGCCGAAGGCAAGAACTTTTCGAAATAATATTTCGTCAAATATTCTCGCGAAAATCACGTGATACATATAACGTTTGGAAACATTTCGCGATGTTCTCGCGAAATGTTCCCGTGGAAACGTACCATAAAGATACCAAAATATGTTAGTTCCTTTAGTTGACCATGACATGTCAAATATGTTAGCAACTTTAGTTATAGCCCTATAAAAAAAACCAGTGCCTCCATTGTTACACGCAATAACATTATTGTCTCTTCATTTTAAAATATTATTATCACTCCGGATAAATCACATTTGAGTGGTAATAAAAATATTTTAAAATATTGAGATGACTTGTAACTTTTTAGAAAGTTCAAATAAATAATAAGGACACTATGGTAATTGTACGGCGTCTCAATAAGAGATCATGATTTCACCTATACAAAGGAAAATGAATCGAGGGGGTACAAGTTATTTAATTGCATAAAATATTATATCAATATATATATAAACTAATGAAAAAATATTAGCAATAATAGATTTAATTATTTATAATATTTACTTACCAATAGATTAAAAATTTTAAATCATTAATAGCAAATTATTCATTATTCATCTCAATTAAATTGGTCAATTAGCTATGTCCATATTCAATTATTGACTCGAGAACTTTGTGATGTTGGTGGCCTTCTACCACTCGGCGTCATCTACAATGCTGAGCAATTAGCAACATATACGATTTTACAGCACAACATTTCTCAAAAGATTTATTTGACCGCTTAATTCAATCAAAATCACCTTCCTTTTGAACTATGAGGTTGTTGTTTCAAGAACCTTTCAATGATGTCCTTAGGGCCATCCTCCACGACATCGAACACATGTTGAGATTACTACTAGATGTCTTCACGATGTTTGTTGGTGATAATTGGTTTATTGATTATATATTGACTTATCCGTTTTGAATTGGAGACTACCCGTGTAGAGCATGGAATATATATAGGGGTGGGTGGGGGTAACATCATTCTTGAAGACATCAACATCCATACAATAAATAGGTATAAATCATATGATAATATCTTTTGTTTTTTACCTCGTATCAATGACAACTTTTTTAGGACATACGTTATTCTATGACCTTCTTCTAATATGGACTATTTCATTTTTAAATAACCTACGTAAAAAATAAGTCACACTTAAAACATATTGCAATCCTTACATAGGAAAAATTCGTTTAATGACTTAAAGTTATCAAGATAATTATGATTGAAAACTTATTCGATCCTTACTTGATGAAATGATAGTTGCTTATGATATTTTCACAGACTTTATACTATAAAGAGAACTAAGTAGTGCATATCATTAAACTCTAATGCTTGTTATAATGCCTCAAAACCATGCCTTCAATATTTGTTCAGGAGGCCATTCTAAGGGTGCCATTTATCTCTACAATTTGATGTTTTTTTAAATTTAAGCAGAAGACTTTTTAATGAGACTACTAACATCATTCAATAACAACTCAATTATCAATCAATCACAGAGGCAATTCACCGTTATGTTGAATCATTTTCATATTTATGTTTCTTATTTTACGACATCTATTCGTATCATTTAATTATCTCATTTATTATGAGTCACTTTATTGTATTAATCAAAGGTCATCACAATCCCATTAAGCATAATTCCATAATCATATCAATCAAGTAGCATCCAACCATAATATATTAGATAACATGAACAAACAAACAAAAAAGCAATAATAATGATAAACAAACATGGATCGATAAGCAATAGAGTTAGAAACAAATCATATTAATAACAATAATAGTTCACAACAATTGTATTCAAACTAAAAGAAGTGGAAGCCCAAGATGGACTAGGTGAAATTCAAGTTGCATCCATAAAAAAGTATATCAATATTTGTTAGAACTAGAGCTGGTTTGTCTTCCAAAATCTCAATACTAAAAAGTTCGTAGAATCTAAGCCAAGTTGAGTAAAACTTGGTTTAACTCGCCTTTAATCCAAAGAACATGGGCGTTGGTTCTCAAAACCCAGCTACGCTAACCCCAGCCTTGATCGAGTTCTTATGAACTCACCTCAAACTCCGCCTGAGTTCCCATGAACTCGTACGGGTCACTGAAAACTCGGATTAGATGTTGAAGTGCCCTCTCAATGTATCTTTCATTTTTTATGTCACTATTCTATAGGATTTTTAGATATAGGTTGTTCACACGTTACACTACACGCGGAGTTGGAAAACTACGGGCCTATCTTGACAAAGGGAGATCCCCCTACATAGAATACCGCCACAGTCCTCCTAGAACGGATCTCTCTTCTTCCTCGTTAAACGTGGTTGTTGCCTCGACGTTCAAGCACTCAATGCACTCCATCTTAAGGAGAGGTAGCCCTATTATTGGTGGTGAGGGTGCCATAGGACAGTGTGCTCTACCTCAACTTATGTGCACATGAAGAGGACGAGAGAATATGAGAATTTGAGATAAGGGAGTTTAAGGGTCATGGCTTTTTATAGGAGATTAAATCTTAGTTAATGCATAATTAGGATGCTATATTCATCTAATTTGGAGTATAACCTGATTTAATCAAATTTGAATTCAAATTTCTAATATAAACTTACCCAAATTCCTTGCCAACTTACTTATAAGAATCTAATTAAGATGCTATATTCATCTAATTTGGATAATTATCTTCTTCTTGCGTCTCCTTTAATTATTCTTTTATTTCCTCTCCATCTCTTGTATTATCACTTTTATCTTTTTAATTTTGAAAATAAAATAATATCATTCTACTTTCTTAATTTATGAATTTTCGAGGTGTCACATATATACATTATGTTCCTTCACATTGCTCATATGATTGAGTTGCTCTACATATATACCTCATGATGCTTGTGTCAGTTCAAATGGGTCTTTAATTAGACCGGGGGTGTGAGGGGGGTGCAGGCTTTATACTCCGACCTGCTAATAGATCTTTTATTTTTGCAGGTGCCCTACGGAGAGACTTTGATACATCTTTGGAAATCGAGGCTAGGGATCTCAGATATTGTGGGATTCTCCAATGCAAAGATTTTAACTATAGCCGGCTTAAATGTCAATCTAACACCAAGGAACTTATCATGCAATTAACAAGAAGGCAAAGCCACCATGGTCTATAAGGAATATTTTGATGGACATCTGAAATGTAGCAATATTTTATTATGAAATATTATATGATCATGTAAGCCGTAATGCCAATTTGGCAACGCGTTTTTTATGCCCTTTGGATGAGGATTTATTGGACATCCTTTGTAGTGACAATTCTAATCCTACTTAATATTGCAGTTTTATGTTTTTCTTTTCTTTACAGTTCAAATTTAATGCCTACATTTCAAGCAGCTTTAATCTTTCTTCCGATTCACGTATTTAATCCAAACAGAAGCAGTTTTAGTTACTTCTGAAGAATGATCAAACTGGCTGAAGACCATACTTAACGTCCCAAACCAAGAATGAGCAGCTTAGTTGCTGTAGCTTGCAGCAATAACTGATCCATGTTTGCCTGTCTTAAATGGAGCAGACACAGCCAGATCTCATCAACACACTACAGCACTTGAAGCTAGTGGATGACACTCATCATGAGCTCCTCCCAGTGGTGCTAGGAACCCCCCCTTTTTTATTGGCCAGCACAAAGTTGTTCAAATGTGTGATCTTGCTTCCTGAATGCACCATGCAAAGAGTACTGCCAGCGAGGAAACAATGGGACAGCCAGTGCTTTGTTATCTTGGTCCTGCTCAACTCAATCCTCAAGGACAATTTGATACTCTCCAACCTAAATGGCGACAGATCATAGTCCTGTAATAAGTTCATGGAGTTGCCTGCTTTATACCTATTGAATGCTTCATGTCACACTGCTGCGTTACCAAAGTTTACTGTAACCTTGCTAAGTTCAATTTGATGAATAATGGCATGAGAGGACTTGTAGATCTATCATACAAGTTATAGAGAAGCTTCACTTACTTTTTCTTTTTCTTTTGAGAGAAAATGCCAATGGATTATATTATTCTTATCATCGTCATCATTAATATTTGTGCAAATAGCAACTTCAAGATGTTTGGGTCATGAGCTGCAGGAAAAGGTAACTAAGTTATGGGAAGCATCTGAAAATTGAAGCAAGTTTAAACAAGAAACCTATCAGTAATAGCATGTCCTCTGTAACTAGTATCAGTGTCCAAGAAACATTGTTGAAGTTAATAAGTCCATCTCTGAACTCAAAGCAGGCAGGAATCAGCGCACGAGTTAAAAGAAATCTTGCAGTTCTACATATATAATTTGTGAAGGTCACAAGTTCAGATCCACGGGCCAGGTTACATCCGATCCATGCACTTAGTGTGGACTACATTGGATTGGAGATGGGATATTTATTTTATCGACAATAAGCTCGTCACGATACTACAGTATCCAAAGAATTCAGAATCTGATACATATGGAAGCAGCAGAGAAGAACCTTTTTGGATACAGGTCAAAGATCTAACAATCACATTGAGCTCAGATATCCTCTGCACATAGCAGTTGGAAGCAGAAGACACAATAGAACCAAAACAAGAAAAGAAAAAAAAACTAGTGATCAGCTGCAAGAAGCTAAAGTTATTCCATCTGACAACCAAACTCTAAAATAGAAACAAACAGATGACTCTTCTCCTACTTCCTTTGTTTTGAGAAGTCACCAGATCTCCTCCTGAGCATCTTCCTTATGCCATCAGCAACCTCCACTGCGGGGTTGGACTTGAACTTCCTGCAGAAGGACATATGAGCACTTATAGCCTCCTCCACTCCGTTGCCACTCTTCCTCTTCTCCCTGCTCAACTCATCCCTCACTGCCTCCGAGCAAAGGCCACACAACCATTTGCCATCGAATTTCGCCTTCACACCGTTGATGTAGTCGCTGGTGCAGTCCTCACCCAGCCCGCAGCATTCGCACTTCACGGATTCCACTTCCATGGTCGCTTTTGCTCATGCAAGGAATCAATGCTGCTGTGCAAGAAGCAGCAGCAGCAGTGTTGAACTTCTGGGGTGTTAAGAGTGAGAGCAGTGACAGTGTTGGTGGCATGAAATATATAATGGTGGGATTATGAAGGCTTAATGTAGGATGCCTTTGTGGTTGGAGACGCAGGAAGACAAAATTAAATAAAACGAAGCTACAATATGCACTCACGTTGTAAGGTGGTTGATGTGACAAGGATTAGTTGGAAGGTTTTGATACGTTGGTCCGCTGCTTCTGCATTTAAAATTTAAATGACACTGCTGCCTTAGCGAATTGGATTCTCCATCTACTACCTAAAGTTATTTGTGGCTTCTTGTCATCTGTTACTTCATCATTTGGCCTGGATCATATTTCCTAGCTTTCTTGCTTGGAGTTGGAGTTATAGGTCGATCAGTATTAAAGCTGGACTGAGATTTAGCTTGATTGGTCTGCATGCAAAATACGAACAAACCTTGTCACAAGGTTTATTTTTCGTTTCATTGGTTCGATCGATCAACTTCTCAGCTTTCTTTGAGTGGCTCGAATCAGAATCGAAGTTGAAGGTCGTACCTAGTCCTTTGATAGTGAAGCATCATCAGTGTTGTTTGCCTTTGTGGTGTAATGGTCAGGTGAATTCCCTCGAAGAGATTGGGCGTGAACACATACAGGACAAGACCCACATCTGCTCATGCGTGTGGCAGACTGGCACCCTGATTTGTCAACATCGATCATGGATTCTGTATTATTTATTAATGAATAAATGAGATCTAAGGTGAATTCAGTGAACTGTTCCTAGTTGTCGAGCAGTTCTTGTATCAATCTTACCTTTTCTTTTTTTTTTACCTCAACTCCATCAGAACTGGAATAGAAAGTTTAACAAAAGCTCATGTTTGTTGACTTCAACGCTAGATGCATTTTTTGTCATTTGGGATGTGACTTCACATTTTGCCCTGACAGCATTTTTACCAGATTTCTTGAACAGTGCTCTGTTTTCACTGCTTACAAATTTACCACGTTTTTGCTTTGTTGTTGACTTCGAGATGAACTAAAAGTCTATGCTTTCTTTTATGATTCTGTATTAACCAACAAGGTCGTATTACATACTCAGAAACAGAGATTGGAGATGCCTTTCTAAAACAATGAATAAAGAAATTTGCAAGGTTATTTATTGATGTGGAGAAAAAGTGACAACACGTTCTGCATTGATTTCCTTGAGGTGAAAGACCTACCAGTAACACTACTTATGTCCGGAATCCTCACATGTATATCCGATGCATCAGTGCTTGCATCAGATGTGAAACATGATTTCTGAAGCTTTACAGCTCTACCAGAAAAAATCAATGACTAAAGCTGAAGAGTTTGTTAATTTGAACTGAAGAAATGGCTGAAGCAAACCATGTGGCCTAATTGTACTCCCACTGATCAGTAGATAGATGGCCATGTTGCCTCCTAAAGGCCCTAGGCAGTTGACCTGATTTGAACATCATCATGCAACTGGTTATTAGACGACCATTTTTTTTTGTTGGGAAAAATATCCTCCTGCTTCCTATTCCGAGTCTATAGAATCACTACTTCTGCCAAATCATGCAACCTGATGCTTCAATGGTTTAATGTCCAAACATTTTTGTTATTTTCACGCAACAGTTGCATGTGATCTTGATCAACATGGCCCCCATAGTGTCCTGCAGATACTTTTAAGACCTTCCATCATGCTGTCTCCTGTTTAATTTCCTGCTGTCTTGCATTGCCATATGAGTCTCTGCATAGACAGGCACTAGGGGTAAGAATGGGGATCATCGAGGTAAATAGCAGACATGTCTGTACAACTAGGTTCACCATCATTCATGACCAAGTTCATGGCAGATTAATATTGAAGAGGCCAGGGAAGTGAACCAGCGGTTTAGTGCACCAACAAAGCTTGCCAACTTGATCTCATATATCGAAGAACTAAATAAATTATCTGAAAGCAAAGCCAAGGCTCCATCTTGTTCAGGTACAAACTTCACACAACATGCACATCCAGGACTGGATTCCTTGTCCTCCACTTCTCTGAACATGACACGCCTTTGTCCTCCTCACAGTAATGGCTCAGGTATATCCAAAACTTCCGTTGTTCAATGATTGCTCACATGGAGTTTCTCATAGCGTCGTTTGCGGACTTCAAACTCGTCATGGCCCATGATATGGTGAGATAATTTGGTAGAATTCAGTGTTTAACCAGGTAGCACTAATGTCCACGAGACATACAGATGCATCCATATGCACCCGCTCACATGGCGCTGCATGCTCTGGCACTTCTAATGGCATCAGCCTAACTCGACCAAGAGCTGTTCCGCCCTTCAGACCTCTTGTTTCTTGCTTCCAATTATTAGAGCATCAACAGCATGCGCTATATGATTCTGCCAGAGGATCCAGATGCACTGTTTGGCCCAATAACGTATGCTCGCCGACATAGAACACGGGCAGGGACCTGAATTGACAGACGTGCTTTTGTTTAGCTATGGGTACCAGGGACGGCAAACGTATGAGCGAGCGAGCGAGAGCGAGAGAGAGAGAGAGAGAGAGAGAGAGAGAGAGAGAGAGAGAGAGAGAGAGAGAGAGAGAGAGAGAGAGAGAGAATGTCAGGAATGCATGCATCCGGAGTTGGGCAGGGGCAGGGATCTGCATGTAATATATATATCAGGAGTACTGAACTCGCAGGATTTGATTATTTTGTCACGGTGTCACCTCTGATGGATCATGGATGAATATATAACTTTTCCAGGAATGCAGCAATAATAATTGCAGAAATGGGTTATAGGTTTCTGATTGGGGATATCCATATAACATGTCTGATCACCAAATCATTGCAGAAATGCAAGTCTCATATCTTCAAACTCAGAGCACAAATCTATTCTACGTATCCATAAACAAAAATGAACCTAGTTACGTACCCCAGTCACCTTAATTGTCTCCCCAGGAAGACCAATTTAGAAGTCTTTATTCAAAATGCAGTTATAACATAAAGTGACATCTAAATCGAGCAGACTTGATGCTTCCATGCCTGATCCAGTTGGATTCTGCTGTCCTGACGTTTAGAATCAAGACCACCATGTGCTACATGCAACGCCATGGAGAACAAAAACGATCATACTAATCGTGCCTGCATTTTTCAGTATGAATACTACCTGCTGAAACAGTTTTTCACCCTTGATCAGCAGGCAGAAGCTTCCAATTTTTCAGGGCAATCTTTCCTTTTCCATGTTCCTTAAGATTTCTCCACTATTAGACTCCCACGGTAATGCCTGTCAGTAAAAGATGAGAAGTGTCAACATAATTTGGACACCCGGGACTGATTACAGTGTTTTTCAATTAAATTTTCGCTTTTTTAAGGTGCTTAGAATCTTATGTTGTAAAACGAGGCAAATGGTAGATTCTTCTACCAAACACATACGCTACTGTCGAGAAAAGGTGTCAGAAACCGAATTAAACAATATATATATATATATATATATCAGTCCCAAGATGCCAAGATGTTCAATTTTGTGTCACCAATTCTTAATAGTTGAACCTTTCAAAGTCCAAGGAGTCAAAGAAACTGAGCAAAAGAGAGTTTACTACATTGTCCTGCCTTCGAGGACATTGTAGTTCGGATAGACCCATATTTCTGAAAATTAGCATTGATTGCAAACGAGTCTGGAAACATAAACATTGTGATAACTGATAACAGACATCATTATGTTCGTGTGTTATTGTTGATTTGTGATTTGAACTATCGTCCACTTGGACGCTTGCAGCACTAGTAGTAGTCTTCCACATAGCTGGTACAAAGTACCTTGTGATCTCATTTGGACTCTTGAACAGTGGTTGATAATCTACTGACATTTCTGTCCTCAGAAAGGATGCAGCTGTAGTTGAATATGTTTCTTTCTCCGTCCACCGTTTCATAGTAGTGCAGTCGCATGGAAGTAGAATTTTGCTGTTCTTGGAGTCCGTTGGATGGTGATATCTATAAGATGTGCATTAATTAGAAAAGATCAACGTCGCTGTGATTACAAACATCTTCCTTCAATCATGTATGATGTTTGCCTCAATGATCTGCTTGTCCTTTTGACCATTGTAATCTCTGGGTATCAGAGAAGTTCTCAAAATAATAGTTTGTAGGTCATGGTTTCAAATCTGCTGACGTCTGAACAACTAAAGAAACATGAACTCGATGCATGCATTTACCCTCCGCAATGGAATTTACTAAACACACAAATCATAATTCACACTCAGTGATGTTGAAAGGAAAAAAAGAAGAAAGAAATGGATATTCTCTATAGAATCATGAACTACAGATATCACTTCCTGAAATCCTTATCGTTCGTTCGAATCCATTAATTAGAGACAGTATATATCAGTAAAATAACTCAAAGTCACTGTGATTACAGAGATCATCCTTTAATCACAACAGATATTAGCCACATTGATTTCCCTTGCCTTTTTATCGATCTCTGGGTACCATCAGAGTAGTGTTCCAAACATGACTTTCAGATCTTCTGACATCTGAATTGATCACAGAAGATCCAATTAAAGTGTCCCTGAATTGCAACTTGATGCATGCATTTCCGCTTCTTGACAAATGAAATCTACAATGGACGAGGTCATAATATAATTCTGAGGCCATTTTGGACAAGATTTGAGCCCAGTTCTGGAGTAAATATATTTGGCAAGGTTGCTGGAATCAGTGGATGACAAATTGATAATGAATAAATATGTCAGCATCCATTTCTTTCTTTTCTGAAGATACCTTGTCAGCTTCAAGAATTAGTGGTGTCAGGATCTTAGCAGATTCTGTTTCCTTAAAATGATTTACATTTACAGGGACGATGAACATGACCACAACTACAAACGATTTTAAAGATGTACAGGTGAGTGGTGGTCGACAAGGAAAGTAATCACCAGAGTTATAAACTGAAGTCATTCTTGATACTTTTGATCCTTTGGGAGTTTATCTGTGGGGTCGTGCCACCAAGATTCTGCTTAGTCATCAGATTGAACTAGTGGTCATATACTAATCAGGAGCACCACCTAATTCAACTATGGCAGTGGGCATGTCTGTATGTCAGGAGACTCAGGACAAATGCTGCAGCATATTTCCCAATGAACCCTGCATGCAAACCCACCAAAAACTGGAACGTGTTCAATAAACGCAAAAAAAAAAAAAAAAAAACTCATCAGACCTGCAGGATTTGTTCTGCAGATTCATGGAAACTTTTGATCCTACGTCCTGACACGCTTAAATTTGCGATGCTTATATTGCATAAGCAACAAAAGCTAAGAGCTGAAGACAGCAGCTGCAGCCCACTTTGTATTCCAGAAACACCAGCAGATGGGCATCTTCCGGGGGTTCAAAATTCCTGTGCAACTTTTGCTTCCGGAACCAATTAGCAATCAATCAGGTAACGCCCAATTAGACATCTGTGTCATCAACATCTTCCGTTGTTCTGATCATAAGCAAGCCACATTGACACATTTGTACTGTAGACACTGCGTGATCAGTTCAACCTCAGAAGATGGTGACTGTGATTCAGATGTGTGTCCAAATTTTCACCTCCTGCTCCTGGACGCATATTTTTGCAGGGTCACTCTCCTTCTCACTGAAAAAATCAATTGGAGGCTAAAAGTTAGAAGATAACACCAACATCGAAATGGTTTGAAGTTTTCAGTGGTGAAGAATTGAGATGAGATTTGCCGAATCCAGATATAACATTCTCATGAGATGCAGTGAAACGTAGCCATGGCCCATGGCAGGTAGGGAACAACAACAAGGTGTTGTCCTCTTCCAAGTGTAAGTGGTGTTTTCTTTTCTCTTTAATGGTACAGCAAATGAACAAATGGAGGCGTGCACCTCTTGGAATGAGGAAATGAAGAAAGAATTTATGCAATCTGCTTCCCATCAATGCCAAATTTCCTATGTGGCGTTTGAGATGGACTTGGCTGAAGGGTAAAAAATATTTTTTTTTTACAAAAAAGAAATGGTAAGTAATAGTGTAAAATTACTTTTGAGTTTGTATATAAAAAGTATTATTTGAAATTTTTATTTAGATACTTTTTTTTCTACCTCAATCCTTTCATATCATTGTAAATTCATATTTAAGATCTTTTGAGCACATCAGATTATCTTATTTTATTTGTTTTAACTTGTGGGCAGATTGATTATGACGCTAAAATTCATATTAGGCAGGAAAGTTATTAATTAAGTTTAAATGTTTAATTAAGATTGTCACTTGAATGACAATTCTGAGTAATATTTTTTAATTAATGTTTATTCTTCTCAATTTAAATAAACAAAAATATAAAATACTATAAATTATATAATAACAGTAATGATATTTATTGTTATTATTACTATCATAATTAATGTAACCGATATGTTATTAATTATTAGTTATATTGTATTATATAATATAATATTATTAAGATTAATAATAATAATATATTGCTGGTGATTAATTATAGTTACAATAAGCATTATGAGTATTACAATTTTTTATGATATATTATCATCATTTTTTCATAAATTTATTAATTTAATGGATTAACTTTAATAACTTATCACTCGGGCTTGCCAGGAAATATGTAAATTATTAGACATAGTATCATTGATAAATAATATTTTAGTAAAGACGTATACTATTCGATGATCTTTTTATAAATATAAACATGGAAAGGTACATTAGTGATGATTTAATAAGTCATAATGTTTCTCTTAGATAGTGTACATTATTAGATCATTCTGAGTGGCCATGAATTAAAATCCACTCACTTTTTAAAATTTCTCGTTGTCCCGGACTAGAGCTTCCGAAATTTAAACGACTTTTTATTTTATACTAAAATTCCTACATAAATTTTAAAATTATTTCATATCTTATAATCATCAGTATTATCACATTAAAAAAATTGCCGCCATCCAAAAATGTAATTCGTAAATTTTATATGTTCCTACTCTTTCGGACTAAACTCCATAATCTCTTCACATCTCAAACCTATCTTTGTCGCTTAAACATAGCTCAATTATGAACTTTGTAAATCACTGTTAACCCTCTAACTTTCTTTCTTAATAATCATTGGGCGAAGAACTTCAATTATTCGTATGGTTTCCTTTTGTCTGGCTTTTCAGTTACTGGATGTAAAATGGTCCGGCATTATAAAATAACGTTTACTACAAGAGGAAGTCAATAAAAAAATAAATGGGAAAAGAACTTCAATGATCAACATCATAGGATCTCTTTTATTTCGATTGCCACCTCATCTTTATGTTCGGAAAGCGACGACGATTGTAATGCCCCCAAATCATACCTTGTCACGTGGCATAATACGCTTCGAGAACGCTACGAGTCATCCTTACGTGTACATCATATTAGCAAAAAAGAAGATTTTGACTGGTCAACTTAGTAACGGTAAATGAGGAATAATTAAAATCATCATTAAGAATAAAAAGAGTAACATCATGAAATGCGAAAAACTGATAACTGACTTCATAGGAGTCCAAAGGAAAGCTAATATATCAAGTAATAAAAAGAAAGAAAAAAACTATCATCATGGTCTCGATAACCATGTGCAGCCACCTACGAGCTCGATCTGTCACCGTTGGCTACCATCATCATTAGTACCTTGGTCTGAATTGAAGAACATGCAGGGAGAACCTCCCTATGAGTTTTACAACTCAGTATGGAAGTAAGATAAATATCGTCATAAGATCATGATACTAAATATGAATTATAAGGAGAACATCATAAGATAACCTCATCATCTGTAAATCATGATCATAATAGAAAAATAAAGGCATGTGAGAGGACATATGAATAAGTGATCATATAGAGTCATCATAAGGAAGGCATAAGCCAAACATCATAAGAAAGATTCTTTATTTATGTGTTCATCTTCTTCATCATCTTAATTTCATCTTTGACTTTTTTGGGATATATTTCAACCCACGGGGAGGCTTGTCTCAACCCGTCCATCATCATTCATAACTGGTAGAGCCAGCCCATAACTGATAGAAGTCAGCCTATAACTGTCCGAGGACAGTCCATAACTGACAGAAGTCAACCCATAACTGTCCGATGACAGTCCATAACCTGGTTGTCACTAGTCTATCATAAAAGAGCTCTCCATTTAACGTTTTACGTATTTTATCTTGTATCTTTTAATTTAACAAAACTTATTTTGATAAGAACTTTAAATCAAGATAAATGACATAATCATGGAGAGTAAATCAGGGATAAATTCGACGTCGTCATCATCATACATTGATCAAAATTAATCACATGGAATAATGATTAAGAAATCATAATCATATGCTTAATCAGGTCGGAACCCGAGCCCAGTAGGGAGAAACCCGAGTCGGGTTGATCAGTCATCTTCTTCGGAAAATCAGAGGCAAGCTCGGGCCGGTTTCGGGTTACACCCGAGCCAGGTCGAGTCATCATCGAATCGGGGCGGCCGTCGCGCCCGACAATCTTCCGTACATAGGACTCGATCCGGGTCATCTTCAACCCGGTCCAAGTTTGTCCGATTGTAGAGCTCCGAGAGCGTCGGCAATGGTGATCCGGGCCGAGTTCCTTTGAACTCGATCCGACGAAGGACCTGCCCGGGCCGGTTTTGGGTGAACCCGGGCCGGATTCATCTTTCGCAGAAACTGCGCGTCGCGCAGTTCGCATTCCGATCATTCTTTCCGGCGATGGCCGGCACAATCCAACGCCATAGAACATCATATATTAACCAGGAACAACCTAGAACATGCTTCAAATCTAAAATCAAGATTCTATCACGAATCTATCATAGTTCTATACCTTTTAGTTTCTGTCTAAGAAACTATTCGTGCAATCTTCTTCTTTCTCTTCCTCTTCCTCTGCCCGCTCCTCTTTGTTCAGATGCATGTCCGGCGGCGTCCGCGTCCTCCAGTGTGTCCCCTATAGGGCGGCGGCCGTCAGGGACGAGAAGGGACGAAAATGGCGCACTTAAGAGGAGAACTAGGGCCGGCTCGTGAGGAAAATGAAAAGGAAGTTTTTGATTTGATTTGACCTTATATTTATAGGGAGAGGATCAGAGTTTAAATCAGAATTTAACTCCTCCCTGATTAAATCAAATCCAACTCAGATTTTATCTCCCTTTTTTATCTTTTCCTTTTATTTTTTTTTTCTTTTTCCGATAAATGTCTCGAACGTTACAATGATTGTGTAAGTCAATGGTTATTAAGAGTTATACATATTAATCATGAATTGAAAGCTCGACCACCTTCAAAGTCCAATTATTCACATGCATGTTTAATTATGACTAAGACTTTTTGTCGTAGAATATGAGGATATTTTATTAGTATATGTTATATAATAGTAGTTAGCATATACTTTAGCAATTTGATCCAGCATTATAAGGTTTCATTCCAACAGTATTTTTTTCTACAGTGAATATAGTTGAGTGCATAATACTTTTACTCTCTTATTTTACTGCAAAGGAGGTTCGCAAAAAAAAAAAAAAGATAATTAAAATATTATAATTGAAACGTGATTTAACCTGCTAACTCTAAAAAATGCAAAATCGTAACCAGTTAATCCAGAAATTGGCCGATATCGGATTTTAAAATGCGATCTCTAAATATAAAATCTAAACAAGTTTTCACATTCAACTTCTTTCTCGTGCATGCATTTGCTTAAAAATGTAAGAAGGAAAATTATGAAAAGAAATTTTTTTACCGAAGTCATCCTTTGCACATATTCTTTTTTTATCCTCATAAATTTTGCTTGACAATAATAACTGAGAAGACAATCCTAAAATACAGAAATAATTTTTTTAACCCTATCTACTTTTATATCTTATTTCTCAATTATCATAATCCTTAAATTTATAATATTTTTAATGAAAATATGATAATTATTTTTTGCGTATGATCTAATTAATAATTTTCACAATCAATTGTAAATCCTCACAACCGAAGACCCTATGCTTAATTAAATAATATTTCAATAATTTTACAATTTACTAATTGTGTTTTGATATTATTATGAAGTAATGCAATTAATGACTTCTAGTCTGTACATTCTGTCGTCATCTCTCCCGCATTAAAAAAAGATATTTGTTTTCCGACTAAGAGGAATCAAGAAGGTGATTTAAAGCGGAAGGAGACTACCAATAAATCGACTGCATGCGGCAATAATAAGCATTACTCCTCCATTTGCAGTCGCCATCACTGGAGATTAATGGCGGTCCACAGCTACGTACGCAAACAAAGACGCGGTA
This sequence comes from Pontederia crassipes, assembly GCA_030549335.1. Lineage (NCBI taxonomy): Eukaryota > Viridiplantae > Streptophyta > Magnoliopsida > Commelinales > Pontederiaceae > Pontederia > Pontederia crassipes. The sequence goes on along the minus strand of CM060189.1, from coordinate 21,607,923 downwards.
CTCTCTGCAGCAGTGAGACAGAGAGAGAGAGGGGCAGCTCCTGTGTGTTTACTGTAGAAGCGGAGCAAGAAACAAACGAGAGAGAGAGAGAGAGAGAGAGAGAGAGAGAGAGAGAGAGAGAGAGAGAGCATCAGCCCACAGAAAAAGAACTGCTGCTGTTCTCTGTCTCTGAGGACTGAGGAGAGTTTTTAACCCCGTAAGCCGCGTCAGGAGAGGAACCACCAAATCGCGCGCGCGCGCGCGCACACGTCGCTCTTTGCCTCGCCCGCTGTTGTGGTGTGTTGTGATGCCGTGCGCACGATCGACGCCCTCTCTCCAAGTACGGTCTCCTCCATCTTCTTCCTTGATTTCCCTGTCCAGAGCCCAAAGCTGAACGGGATTTTTAATTTTTTCTCTCCGTTGCTCTGCACTTTGCTGCTCCAGAAAAGGTCTCCTTTTTCCTCTCTCTCTCTCTCTCTCTAGATTAGGGAGCTACTGATTGATCTGCGTCTTAGGAAAGTGGCAGAATTGATGCCAATATTGGGTTTTTAGATGTTCTCTCGCTTGATCGGCCTCCATTCATTGCTCCATCAATTGCGTGTGATCTTTGAGGGTAAAAATTGCTTGTGTTTAAAGCGAATCTCTAGCGTTCTTTCAGAGAATACGAGGAAGTTCGGACCTCTGCCTTTTTATGCATGTTATGCTGGTGATCTTAGAGCGGGAGTGATGTGATCTTTGCTTGTGCGAGGGGATCAGAATGCACCAACCGCATGGTCCAAACGCTCACGAGAAAGGTTTCGTCTTTTGCATAAAGTGAGTGAATGCATATTTTCACAAAAGACGTTTCTTCTTTTTCCTCATTCTGAGCCGGTTTTGCTCATAATTCACCTCTTGGATATTCAAATTTCTGTTAGGATTTTTCCTTCTCTTTATTTTTTGTTATATATAGAAGGATTTGTTTCTCTGAACATGCTGATCTTTCAGGAGCTTCAGAAGGACGTGATGTTTCATCTGCTGATCTTTTAGAGCACTTTCACTCCCCCTTATACCACTCTTAATTAGATGGTCCTTCAGGAGAACAATTGATAGAGCCATTACAGAAGAATGAATCAGCAGCAATAGTGGGGGAGGCACTGCTGGCTCTTTTTGTCTCAACTCATTTGAGGAGGAGAAGGGGAATCCTTGTAAGCCATGACCACCATTGCTTAGTTTTATATTCTTCTTATTACATCGTCATAGTTTGCATTGGAGCTCTTTTCATTCATCAGCAAAATGAAAGACGAATAAAGAAGTAGAGAGGAAAGTGAGAAAAAGCCTTCACTCTGTTCCATCCATCTGCATGCAGTAAGCAAAGGGAGGTTTACAGTATCATGCTGAGGAAGAGGTCGAGAGCAGTTGGTGGTGGCAAACAAGGCCTGATGCCCGACCACCAGCCACTCCCTTCTCCCACTGGAAGCAGCAGCGGCGCCAAGACGACTGCGTGCTCTCTCTTCCTTTCTCCAAGACTCTTCGGTGCAGTCCTCTCGGACCCTGAGACCGCCATGAGTCCCACCTCAATTCTGGAGAACAGGCACTTCTCGTCCATCGGCAACCTGCTCTTCCCTGACAGGAACCAAAAGCGACCCCCTCCCGAGACTGCTGCCACCGAGGTCAAGGGCTGCCTCCGGGCTAATGCTGGCGCAAGAGCCGTCGGCCTCGGCATTCTTGATGCGTTGGGTGACGAGCAAACGCAGGCGACTTGCTGTAATCCTCGTCGGAGGATGGTGCTCTTCGGCTCTAAGCTTCACATCCAAATCCCTTCCGTCTCTCCGGGGGGATCCATGGAGTTTCCCAACTCACCCATAGAGTTCGGCATCAAGAACAAGGACTCGCAGTTGGCTCTGTTCTCCCCTGCAAGGTCTCTGGGTGTCGACATGGCCATCTCCCCCGCACCAGTCCTCGCCGGGAGCATGTCCGCCAGCGAGATGGAACTCTCAGAGGACTACACCTGTGTCATCACCCATGGACCGAATCCGAGGACCATCCACATCTTCGACGACCGCGTCTTGGAGACCTTTGGAGGTGATGGACTCACTGGCACCCTGAGGGAGGACGTGAACAGTTCCGCGAACAACTCCGACTACCACCCTGCGAACGAGTTCTTGAACCAAGGCTGCGCATGCAAGAAGCACCTCGGTCAAGGCGAGAACATCTATGTCTGCAGGTCAGTTTTACTGATAGTTGATTCTGTCCTAATTCTGATACTGCGAATATTGAACAGCATGCATGGTCTTCAAAGCCAGGACTGTTTTCCTCAGCATACCTGTTTTTTTTTTCACACCAATTCCGATGAATTGTTTGACAGACTTGCCATAAGAATTATATGAACTGGATGATCTCTGCTTTAACAATTTGAATTCTCACAACTAATGCTCACTGACAAAGTCATGTTAGTGTCTGAGTAGTTTCCTGCACAGAACCATGAGAATTCACTCTTTCTGACTGTTTCATGCTGATCAATCACCTTCTTCCCGTCAATTATTGTGATGTTCACTTATGAGCAACTGTTAAGCAATGATTCCATGCCCCTTTGATGACCCAGAGCAGATGCCACTGCTTATTATTACATTAATTGAGGTGGTATACTGCTCCTGTCCAGTGAGATTATGTAAAGATCGCCAGAGTATAGAGGTCCCATGTCTGCAGTAATTGCTCCGGGGAAGGGTCCCCAACTTCTACACAGGGCTGCCTTCATGATCAATAAAAAGTACTCAGCAGTTTAATGCGATGAAGGTTTCTGATGTCTTCAATTCGAAGCCATGTCCCCTTTGACAGACCGTAGAAGGTGACCATTTCACATCCATATCAGCGTAGAAAAAAAATGCCCTGGCACATCATAATAATGCAATGGGTCTGTGTACTTATTCTCGCTGGCTTGGAGATATGCTTTATTCCCTTCTCCTCAATCCCATCAGGCAAAGCATAACAACTTTGAAATTTTTGCATGAATTTTAGGTGATGGATGAGATTTGATTTTCGCAAACTCTTCGATATGATCATCTGGTCTGACATATTTATTGCATGTTTCCAGGGGTGATAAAGCATTCTGCAGCTGTGAGTGCCGCTATCAGGAGATGCTCTTGGATGAAAGGTTGGACCCATGCTCCACACAACCATCACTTGCGAGCTAATTAATCTCAGGCTGGCTGTGTGTGTGTGTGTGTGTGTGTGAGAGAGAGAGAGAGAGAGAGAGAGAGAGAGAGAGAGAGAGAGAGAGAGAGAGAGAGAGAGAGAGAGAGAGGGAGGGAGGGAGGGAGAGGAAGGAAAAATTGTAGGTCGTGAAGTTGGGTACTTGCTGTGGTCCTTTAGTAGCATTCTGGATTAGATTATGCTGGAGTTGCTCCAAAAAATATTGAAACAAATAAGGTACATATCCTTTTGGATTTCTTTTATGCTTCCAATGGAGAATTCAGGTGAAATTTTGTAGAGATTGTCGTGATCAGGCTATCAAATATTTATACCAAGTACTTTGGTTCAGACAATGAAAATTTGAAGCTTAGTTTGGTCGAGACAAAGGAAAGTTTATGCATTGTTTCATGTCGAGATGACAACGGACCTAAATTATATATCATCGTGTAAGAGTTCAACTCGAACAGAGTGAATAAACAAAAGAAGAGAGAAGAAACGAAAGAGATTGATTGGTGTGGTGCACTGTCTTGAAGTGTTTTGCTGTCATTTATCTGTTAGGACCAACCACATGGTTTTGCATATAATAGTTCGAAAACCACCATGCATCCCTTCAACATATATAACTAAATAATGTGCATGATTAATGCATTTGTTCACTGCTGCTTACATCGATCTAGTAGACCAGATAAATTAAAAGGGCATGGCACTGCTTAGTCAGAAAATTAAGATGCATTACATGCCATTAATTAATGTGCAAGTCCACCAACTCATGTGGCATCATGAAGTACTGTGATGAGTGACCAGAGTGCCCAGTCCACAATTTCTTTCATTTAACATCTCGGGACCCCGCACACACACTCCACATTACATCTGAGCCGTTGAGACTTCGAATCAAATGACGATCATGCACGTAATCATTACCAAAAGCTAAATAATTAATGTAGTCATTCTAAGAATAAGAAGGGAAATTAGAATAAACAAATCCAACATGACAGAGGCATCGATTAAGCATATGATTTCAGATTTAAAGCGTAAGAAAATTCTTGCTTCCCTCTTTATTTTTCTTTTAGTTTTTGTGACTTCAAAAGTTAAAAACAAAAACTTCAACTTTACATCCATTTTTCAGATCGACACTTCAAGGCAGGGGTCATGTGGCATATATATATATCATTATATGTAAAGAGAGAATTTATAAGAAGGGAATGAGGATGTTTGATTTTATTTATTCAGACAATAACAAATGCATGCTCTTCGGTACAAATGGAAGAAAGAATTCAAACGCATACACCAATGAAAGCTTAATCATATACACGGTACACAGAAGAAATCAAATACACTAATTCCACATCATGCAAACACAGGCGCCGGGGACTCGGGTCTTAATTGATGAAGAACGACAACGTTGCGACCACGACGACGGCGCCCATCATCAGCTGTGAACCGCTTGATTTGTAAGAGACGGCACCAGATGGTTGGGTGGCCTTAGATCCACTACCTGCATAAATCAATTTTAATAATATAAGGATTAATTCTGAATTTAATTATGATATAATATTGAAGAGTGCTAAGTACTTCACCTGTTGAAGCTGGAGGCGGCGTCTTGGGGGTGCCGGGCGTCGCCGGAGTGGTGGGGGAGGCGGAGGGTGCTTTCGCCGGTCCTCCGGCTACACAGATACCGAAACTTGTCATCAAAATCTATTTACATATGCGCTATGTATTCGAGTGATTCATCGCGAGGGGGGCTGCGTACCATTGCACTCGCTGGCCGGCGGAGTTTGGACGTTGCACGCCCCCGGCAGCTCCAATGCCTTGGTCTGGTTCAGCGTGACCCCGTAGGAGGAGGCGCCGCCGTTGAGCAGCACGCAGAGGCACTGCGGCTCCCCCTTGACGACGGAGGCGAGCTGCGAGCAGCAGCTGGCGGAGGGGGTCGACGAGCTCCCGGTCATGTAGCTAAGGCAGGGCGCCAGGCTCAGGATGGCGCTCGAGCAGCCCGACGTCGACTGCGCCGCGGCCACGGCGAGGAGCGCTGCCATGGCCGCCGCCGCGAGGGCGATTCCGGACACCTTGTTCGCCATTATCCTCAAGCAGGTAACTTGATCTGTACTGCGTGCTTACTGTTCTGGGATGCTTAATGATTTCTTCTGCCTTGCAAAGCGAGAGGCGTAGAGAATTGGATTTATAAGGGCACGTTGTGAGGAAGGGACAAAGGTGGTCTACAGTGCAATTAGAGTTTTGTTTTAGTTTAGTTGGCCAACTCCTGCCATATATGCTAATGGTTGCATGGGTGCATGCATGAACACCCAGATATGAACTAGTCAATTGTGTGCACTTGTTAGCTTGTGGTCGGCATAAAAATAGCATATATTGTTTGACACTGTGGATTTATTTGCTTTTTATTCATATAGATTTTTATATTTAGTTGGATTAATATATGATTAGAGGCGAAATATGTAGAAACTTAAATTTAGAGGCCCCATAGACCTCTCTTTCCAAAAGTTGGTTGCTATGCAATTTGGATATTATAACTTGAAGTAGGTGATCCAAGAGACATACAGAGTTTTGTAGTTGGCCAACTTCGCCTGCAATTGGCCCGTAACCTACCAATAATGGTCGAGTAACGGTCTCTCTCTCTCTCTCTCTCTCTCTCTCTCTCTATCTATCTATCTATCTATCTATATATATATATATATATATATATATATATATATATATATATATATATATATATATTAAGGTTGTTAAGTAGCAACATATATGTTATTTGGTACCCACATTAATTAAATTTGATTATTTTAAAGCAGGCTTGTCACATTTCTTTACACGATTGAAATGATTTGTGTCAAATAATTTGGTTATTTTTAATTGTTACCTAATTCTTTGTTAATTTCGGGAGGACAACTATTTGATTCCCAGTGAACACATATATTTGTATGTCATGCCTAATTATTAATGCAAGTAACCAACCGTATGATCTTAGAATATATTCATCAATATATTGTCTGGATAAACTTAATATATACATACGTAACATGTACGTTCGAGAAGGTTGACGACTCTATTTGCTGTGTGATTCTTCTATAGTTGTGTTAATAACTTGTCCTGTTATGTTTCTTTCAATAAAAATATAATGAATGAAAAAAATAGTAAAACTATTTTTCAGTAATTTTCTGATTTATTTTAGGTATAAAAATATATAGTCGAAATATTCATACGTTTATTTGACATGTAACATAAATTATTATGGTAGCAGAAGGTTTGGATTAACGTTTATATTCGAAAGACTAGCCATATAATTTTTTATATATATAAGAATAAAATTTTGTTGTGATGTATACTTCCTCTTGCTTATAGGGAAGTTTTTAGATGGTGACTTCTTTCATAAATTTTGTCCACATTGATGAGAGGAGCTTTATCATTGTAATAATCTTTTTTTTATCTTTTATGTTGATAGGTTCCCATCAATAAAAAAAAATTGTTTGGACAGTGGGAGAAAATGAAGTAACTTAGAAGAGAATATAAAATAGATTAATTGCAGGAAACATAGTTCTTCTTTCATTAAATTTAATTTGAAGTAAATTGTCTTTGATGGGAAAATGAGAATACTAAGTTACATTAAACATTTCCCTTGATTGAAAGATTATATACATTGGAGAATACTAAGATCGATACATATTACATAAGACTTGACAAGGCTCTGACCATTTTCTTCTAGTGGTAGACAAAATTTGCTGATGCGTTTTGTTTCATCATAAAGTTTCTATGAGTAATTGATTGATTAGAAACATATAAAAGGTTTACTTATCATGTGCCTTTAAACTTAATTTGCGTGTTGACCTAGCTGGCTCAAATATTCATCCTGTATTAAAAATCATGCTCAAATATCATTAGCGGCCCATAGGTTTGATGAATGGTGCCAATTTCAGAATATTGAAGTGACAACTGAAAAAAAAACATATTCATAAAATTCCAATTCTACTTAATTTATGCATAATTAGATATATTTTTAAATCGTATGTTATTTTTGTATTGTAATTATTTTTAGTATAGAATGTATTATTTGCTTTTTCTCATTAACTTATCGATTATCCAGATTTTCACATACTATCATTTAAAATATTGGAAGATGGAGTTATTGACAGAAAGTAAACATTCAGGTAGTTAAAAATGATAAAAAGAAAGAGATGAAGATATGTGTTGTAAAGAATGTTGCAATTTTTCTACTTTAATTAGGAATTACGCTTTTGAAGAATTTCAATTGGAAAGATCAAGTCTTTTCTAAATCACTAAAAATTTACTTTTAAAGTATTTTAGGAAGCAAAAGAGATCAATTATCAGTGACTTGAAAGAGTTGGTTGCCTTTAAAACTGACTTTGTTTGGATGGAGTATTTATGATTAGGGGAGAGCAAAATCGAGTTAGGGACCAAGTCTATTTTGATCAGGTCCCGATCCGATTTTTGCCTCGATCAGTATCAGTTCTGAGCCGGTCTAGGAACACCTAAAATGAAATCGATAATGGGATCGGGTCAAAAAACTATTCAAAAAATAAAAGAAATATAAAAAAATTGTGATAATTAGCAAAATTAAATCATAATTTAACTAAATAAATATCAAGTTATCAAAATATTATGTCAATGTATCATATAATAAGACAATAAAAAAATTTTAACACTTCAAAATGAACAAGTAATGATCAAAATATAAAATACTTATAACTATATCAATATTGTTAATATTTTTAATTATTATAACCGGGTTGAGTCCCGAGTCGAATTTTTATATGTTGGACCGGTCCAAACTCGGAACCTATCGGATTTTTGTTTTTTTTATCCGGACCCGATTTATAATCGGGCCAAAAATATTTCTTAAAAATTGGGTCAGGTCGACCCGAATCATGCTCACTTCTATTTGTGACTTAGTTTTCGACAAGGACATTACTATGCTTGGATGTAATTTTTAATAATTTAAGTAATATCGAATTGATGATTCTAAATTCATCACACAATTTAAAATAAATCTCAACAAATAAGTGGTTTTCTTATAGATAAAAGAATATTTTTTTCTTTATTCTCAAATAAATTAAAATTAAATAAAATTTACTTAAAAGTAACAAAGATATTTTCATAACTTAATCTCTCTTGACTCGTCCATTATACTTTGTATTTAGACAAAAAAATGAATTAAATTAAATTCACATTTCTGACGGACGAATATGAGAGAGGGACAGTGGTCGCGGCATTCGGTGCTCATCAGAGCTAGTGGTTGTTGAATGTCGTCGGAGTCCATGGTCGCCAGCGCCGATAGAGGGAGATAGAGAGCTAGAGAAGGAGAGGGAGTGAGGAAAAGAGAGGCTCAGAATTTATTATCATATACTTTTTGACGGTCAGAGCCGTCGAAAATATCGACAGATTAACTTTTGTCAGGAATTTCGATGATTTCGACTGTCAAAAAAATAATATTAAAATATAGTATTCTTTATTATAATAAATTTAAATTCCAATGCTCATAACCATCAAAGGTTCTTACGAACAATTGTATGTCGATAATTCTGGCGGTCGTAGTCGTCAAAATTTCTAATGGACGATAATACGTCGCTATTTGAGAAGGAAACTGAACCGTCTAATATCTTTGTGATGGGTTTCATTTTAGTCGCTATTTGCTAAGGATTTGTTGTTCCGTTGCAAAATCTTTATGAAATTGTCAAGAATACAACTCGGTAAGAAATGTTCAGTAAAAAAATCTTCATTTTCTTATCACTACAAGAAAAATGCCGATTTAAGAAGAGAAATATATAAGAAGAGAAATGTAAATTTAAGAAGTTTTTTTTATCTTTTTATTATTTATTCTATGTTTAGATTTGCTTGATTTTCCTTTTCATATTTTAACATGTATCTTCATTGACTGATGTATATCGAATCATCATTCTCCTTCAGATTTCACGCCCTATGGAAGGTTTTGTTTGGCGTTCAATTGCACATTTGTTCTTTTAAAAAGTAATAGTACACATCAACAAAAATATATGCTTGTAGGTTGGATCAATTGTTTGACTATTTAATTGGGTGTCATTTGCATATTCAACATTAAATTTCAACCTTATATATTTAGTTTCCTACAACATTAATATTTGTGTCATTTGCATATTCAATTATGGTAACTTTTATGGGCATATCATTTTGTGCATATCATATTACTTAGACAATTAGGCAGTGGTATACATTTTAGCTTCGTATACGTCATCTTATTTTAAAAATTATCAAGACTCTAACTGTCCTTTAGATGGAATTAAATTTTCATTCTCATTTTTTCATGATATGATTTATCATTGATTTATAATTTTTCTACCTTCAGGAGTCTTACAAAACAAAAGAAGTCGAACATATTACGCAAGCTATGCAGGAGGGGATCACACCGTTGACCCCAAGGCAACTTTGGACAGACCACGTCAGGGTGAAGAAGGGTCGCATTTACGGCCTCGATTCTTCTATTGGTACTGCAGATATTGGATATGGTCGTAAATCTACTTCATGTTCAACTTCCTCTGGCCAAGGTATGCAACAAATTCTTAATCAGATGAGGCAGGAGATTAGGCAAGAGATGAGGCAAGCAAGAGATGAGGCAGGAGATTAGGCAAGAGATCAGGCAAGAGGTTATGTCGGAAATCATGAAGAAGTTCGAACAACGTGAACATCGTACCAAAAAAGAAATGAAGAAACTGGTGCGTGACATCATGCGTGGCGTAGCCGACGACGAGGACGACTTACTTTTATAGTTTTTTGTGTATTGTATTGCGCTCGGACAAGGTGCTAACTTTCTTCCCCTAATTTTTTACACATTTTGCAAAAATGTTCTCTTAACTCACTCTCTTCTGATTCTTTGTGTTGTGCAGTGATGATCGTGGTGCCTTGCGAAAAGGTGGATCGAAATGCGAATTCTTCAAGTTCTTGAGATCCGACAGGAAAGGCGAGACCACATCTCTTTGCTCGGCCCATGTGTCCATCTTCTTCGTGACGAAGAGCACATCTCTTTGCTCCGACCATCTCGTTGCTTACTTATGTTTGGCATTTGTGTTTGGATATTATGTTTGGCATTTGTGTTTGGATATTATGTTTGGAAACTATGTGTTGTGTTGCATTTCTTAAGTTTGGATATTTTGTTTGGATGTTGTGTTGTGATGATGGATGTTATGTTATGTGATGGATATCGATATTATGTTGTCATTGGATATTATGTGATGCATTATCTGATCCAAATGGATCTTTCATTGTATTATCTGTTTGGACAGTCAATTTCTGACATTTTTTTATTATTTCCGACGGTTAGAACCATCGGAAATAGGAAAAAAATAATTATCGTCAATTTTTTCGATAGTTATCGACGATTCTAACTGTCCATGAAGACGGTCCTAACCGTCGCTAATAATCGACGATTTTAATCGTCGAACATTATCGACGGTTTGAGCCGTCGAAAATCAACTATCGAGTCGACGACTAAAACCGTCGATAGGAATTTAAGACGATTTGAACCGTCGATGATATCGACAGTTCAAACATCGATACATATCGACGGCTCAAACCGTCTTAAATCTTTAACGTTCGACGGCCGTGCCGCCATCTGGACTGTCGAAGATGTCGACGGTTCAGGGATAATCGTCGTAAATCATTTGCGACGCCTCGTTTTCGCACGGACGCTATCCGTCGGAAAACCTGTCGAAAAACGTCATTTCAGACGGTTTTGACCAAATTACCGACGGTTCGGACCGTCTGTAATAAGCTATTTTCTTGTAGTGTATATTGGCATTCTATGAATTCATATGCAAATATGATTTTGATAATAATCCATTTTCCTCAACCTCGTCAACTTTTACTCCACTTTAACACATTCTTTCATCGTTAAAATGACAAAGAAAACCTTATCCTAAGGAGAAAATACAAATTTAAAGGAAAAACTTATCTTCTTCCATATTTTAATTAGAAAAAAATTACAAACCCTTTTGAATTGCTAGAAAATACCACAAGACACGGAAAACAAATACACACATCTGGAATTAATTTGAAGCTTTAGAAGAACCTTACAACTCAGAGAATGAGACTTAGTGGTGTTTTTTGCGTCAAAATGTTTAACCCATTCGTTGCACAATCTGATGTGATAATGGAAAAAGCTAGTCCGGCATGATACAAGTTGGTCCAATAATTTATAGAGCTTAAGAGGATAAGATGTTGGATATGATTTTCAAATCCATCGTCCGATGTTTGAAGATCATATTTTTGTCCATATCCAAAGGTTTATTAATAATATTCAGTCTTTGAATGGAACTAATTTATTATTTATACAGTATATATAAATAACATTATTACTAATAAAATATAATTAGTTTGATCATTGTTAATTTTGATTCGTTAAATATAATGGAGAAATTTGGAGAAGTGAATAATAAAAATATGAGGAAAAATATTAAAAAAACTTTCAAAAGTAGTCTGAAAGTCAATGAAAAATTAATGATAATGCTTACAATGCCTCGAATCTTCCAATTGTAAATCATGTTTTACCCTCGTGTTATACAGGTGATCAAATAATTAGAGTGGCAAAGTCATCAGTCATGTAAGGGTATCAAGCTTGAGGAGAGATGTAGGAGGATCTCTTGGGGGAGCTCGGGGCGAACTCTAGAAAGCTAATCAAAATTATGATTTGATTTTCAATTTTATATTTGAATTCCTATATAAACTTCGTGAGAGTTGAATTATCTCGCATTCTTATAATTATCATCATTTTCAAATTAAGGAATCACTATTTCGAAATAAAGACATCGTTCAAACGTACCCCCAATTTTATATGAATCTTATAAATCTCTTGTATTCTTCTCTATGTGCAATCTCACTTGCTCTTTTTCACAAACAAATGAATTATATGGATGCAGGATGAATATATTCCAATTTTTTATACTATTGTCACTAACCTAATTAGCAAATGGTTGCATATTTTTTGTTTAGTATACCCTATCAAGAAAAGGAACTTTTCATATTATAAGACAAAAGAAGTCGAAATAACGACTTATGATGATTCATTGATGCTAAAGAAGGGACATTGAACTACCAATCCTTATTAGCAGCAAATATGGAATCCTATTTGATATCATTGCACTCGCATGAACTATCGATAAGTTAATAATATTTTATCATATTGGCCTATGATCATCTTGAATATTCTTTCAGTGAAGCATTAGATTTATGTTCTTCTAATATGAGACCTATATTCCTTCTCAGGTTTTCACACAAACTTCCTAAAAGTTTGCCAGAGCGAAGTCTCCTGTATTTATTGCACATGAATAAAACCTTTTTATACTTTCACATTGAACTTTGGATTGTAATAAAGTGTCATCTTGATTATTTGAAGTATGTACTTCGAAATTGCATATGAGATTATCCTATCATTTTATTGGTTCGTCCATTATTTATTGTCTTTTCTGTAGTATTTTACTTTTCGATGTGTCATTATATTTGACCTATTTAGTCAATATTATGGTCAAGAAAATCAAATCTGAATTCTCTGATAATTAATATCAAGCAATCTTCTTTTTTTTTCTTTTTCTGCTTTGTTTTTTGTTGTTTAACTCAAACAGAAAGCAAGAAGTTCACAAAGACAGCTTGGCATGTTAGAAATAAACATTACAATACAAAAGTAATTAACTTATTGTACTGAGAAAAAAATTATTAAAGAAATCTCAAAGCAGAATTAGGGGAGAGCAACGGTCGGTTCGGTTAATTAATTGATCGGATAATTTGATTAATTGACCGAATCGGTCGAAAAAAATTTAACTATTATATGGACCAAAAAATCAGTTAATCGATTTCAGGTAACTGATTTTTTCGGTTCAGTTCGGTGAATTCATCATTTTAACCAAAAATAAAAAAATATTTTAAAATATTATTATAAAATTCACAAAATTTGAAAATATATTAAAGTAAAGATTAAATACGTATTCAAAATTAAAAGCAAATATTAAATTTGAACACGATAATAAGATACAAATCATTCAATAGTTAGGGTACAAATCGAATTAAACAAAAATACATAAATTCATATACATATAACAAATTTTTACAAAAAAAAATAATTAAAATTATATAAAAATAATAATTATCGATTAATTTAGTTTTTAACCAAAATTTTGATTAATTAATCGTAATCATCTAATTAATTTCAGTTAATAATTTTTTTATCCGTTGACCGAACCGAAATCGAATCGAATAATTCGATTCGGTTACTCCGGTAAAATTGCGAGTTAACCAACGATTACGTCGGATAACCGTGCTCAGCAAAATGGGGGATCGTAGAACCAACAATTTTTAGGACAACACGTGATTTCAATTTGGACCTTTAATCTAAAATCTACAGATCAAATTGCAACGCTGCATGGTGAAATCTTAAGAATTTTTTTCGGTAGAGAAATTTTTAGAATTTATACATAATGCCATGTGGTAGTTCACTTTGTTTCGGTACCTTTTTTTTGTGTGGATCATTACGAGGAAACGTAACGGGCATAGTCACTCACACTTCATACCGAAATGTTAGTAACTAGCTGGTGCGCGGAAAACATTTGTTGGTAACACTTCGTAGCGTCATAACGAGGGAAGTCGACCAGCGGGACAACATATATATCAATCAATCACTTCACTTGTTCTTGGATGACACTCGAAAACAAGTGTAATATTCTCCATTTTCTTGAACTCCGGTTCAAAACTCCCGCTTCCAAGAACGCGCTCCGGCGAGATGAGAACTGCGCTCGTTCTCCTCCTCGCGTTCGCAGCGGCGGCCGTCTCCGGCTCCCGCGACGTAGACGGCGATTTCAACTCCGGGAAACATTCGATTCACTTACAAGAGGAGATGATACTGGAGGGAATCGCACCGCCGTTGTCGAGGAGGAGATTGGACCGCAACGCCGCTGCTTCCTCCGGAGCCGACAGTACGTTCGATGGTGCCGCCGATGGCTCCGCCGCCGAATCTTGGTCGCGTATGAAGACGTTTGAGGCTCTCGCCGCCGCCGGAACCAACAGTAGCGTCGCCGGAAGTAATGGCACCATCCCACGGAAAAATGACGCCATTCCCGGAACCACAAGCAGCATTGCCGCAACAAACAGAACCATTTCAGGGACAAAGCTCATCGGGGAAACCAATGGGACTGCCGCAGATAAAAACAGCAGCATCGACGGAACTAGTGGCACCATCGTGGGAACCAACGGCAGCGTGGCCGGAACAAACGGCGCCATGCCCCGGGTGAACGGCTCTATCGCCGGAAGAAACGTGACCCTTCCTCCGAATCTATTCTCTCCGTGGTCGTTGACGGAGATACTGAACGGAATAGCGCTGGCGATTGAGTCCGAACGAAAACTGCGAAGAGCAGCCGCCGGCGCGATCCCGTCGCCGCCCTCGAGGAAGGGTTCGTCGCTGCCCTGGGCCGATGGTTTGGCGGCCGGATGTGCGTCGCTGGTCCTGAACATGGCCCCGTGCGTCATGGACATCGCGGAGTCGACATTGGACAGCGGGCTCCAAAAGCCCTCGGATCTCTGCTGCAGCGCCGTGCTCGCCGTTTCGACGCCCTCCGCCGCCGGAGGCGCAGCGTGCGCTTGCTACCTCCTCCGGGGTCCGTCCATGCTCGACCTCCAGCTCGAGGCCGACCGTGTCGACGCGCTCTTCTCCGCCTGCGACGGCCGCCACTTCACCAACGGTTCCTTCGCCAAACTCTGCAATGGTTCGAGTCCCCTCAATTTTCTTTTGCTTCTTTTCTTGTTCTTATGAACGCCAAAACCGTTCTTGTCGTGTGATCCTACGGAAATGGTGTTGTCTAACTGTTTGTTCAATTGAACTCTTCAGAAACCAAGACGCTGCCGCCTCTCGTCATGTTCCTTGCCCCAACGTCCGCAAATATCACTGACAGCATACATGTTCCTCCTGCACCCGCTGCTCCTGGTAAAGTTGCTGCTGGATCCCCGTCCAACATCTTTATCTATACATTGCTCAATTAGGTTGGATCTCAATACGTATATAATAATAGCAAGTAATTAAGAGTGTTAGTGGTGATGCATACATATGTGCATGCTTTAAATTCTCTGGTTAATTTGGTTGCGCAGCAACTGCTCAGCCTGGCACAAACGGAAGCAGGGAGGCGCCAACGACGTCTGGGGTAGCTGAGTCGATGGTTGCAGGTGGTGCTGGTGGCCGGTGGACGCTGCTGGTTCTAAGTTTCATGTGGTGCGTTTATCTTATGATGTGAGAAGAAGAAATTAGAATTACTAGAAAGTGACTCTGCCTTTTGCTAGCAGCAAGTATGATTGAGGCCTTGGCTTCAGTACATTTCTTCTTGCTCATTACACTGCACCAGTTTGATGCTGCAGATAGATAGTTTAGTTGATGATACGATGGCGAGGAACTTACTTTCTTATAACGAAGCAGATTTCTCTCTTCTTCTTTTTTTTTGTTTTCTTCCCTCGCATGCAGCTGCTGCATGCGGAGAGAATGCGCTCCTCATATTGGTTTAGAAATTAGAACTGATGAATGTGAATACATGATAGATGAGTTCTTGAAATGTTTGTATCCGCAATCATTTTGGACTTCAAGCAGATAGTTTTCTAACAGAATTCCATGGATGCTCGTATCAAATTTACTGTAGAGGTTCACCTTAAAAGAGTTTTTTCTTTTATTATAAAAAAATACTCTATTACACTATTACTGTTATTTAAATTTGTAACATAAAGTTGCCATTCATTGTATTTTCAAAATTCAATATTTTTATATAGTACACCTTACATCGTTTATGGTCGACATGTCCATTTTATTCATCAGTATTCAAGTCGGATAAATAGGGGGGATTTAAACAGACTTCTTAATCATGACATGGATCGTTGAATTTAATTTTAAAGATTTGTCAGTAGTTTCCTAAAAGTTAATTCTAATTTTTAGATTCGATCACAAACTGTGAGAATTAAATTTGATGAATCTTAAATATTATCACGAGCTTGCTGACCTCTTTATTTTTTTTTCTATTAATTGAAATAAAAAAAAGTTTCCCGTTAGTTTCGTGGATATAACTGTGAAAACTAAACCGTACACGTGTGCTCGTAACGGGTTCAGCTTTCGTGAACGGACACCGTTTCCTCACACTGTCTTTTTTTTTAATTCTCGAGTAAATTTCATTAATGATGGATGTTCTCAGCCAACTTCATTTTATAATACTAAGGTCATTGAACTTTAGAAATATTTCATTCACAGTCATCACGATCGAGTATAGTCAGTAAATCTATTAATCACTAACATAAATGCTTACGTGGCACTACGTCAATCATTTCTCTTTTCTCCACGTCAAATTTAAAAAATAAAAAAATGTCACATTTTTCTCTCCTCTGTGTTCAAATTTAATTTTATATCTACGTGATCATCCAATTTTTCAAAACTTTCGAACAAGGTCATTCAACTTTTCAAAATTTCAATAGCGATTATCATTAAAAGCTTAAAATAAAAAATAAAAAATATAAAAAATAAAAAATTGAAGGCACTTAGACTCACTCGATATGTTATTTAGCACGACCCATTCGAATCGAGCCGACCAAATTTTTAATGTGTATTAAATATATAATATTATGATAATTAATAATTTTTAATTAATAAAATAAAAAATAAAATAATAACATACTGATAATTTTTTTACCCTAAAATTTGAAATAATAAAAAATATTATAAGTAGAAAAATAAAAATATTTTTTTTGCGTGAGATTCTATCACGGGCCGAACCTAACGGGATGTTGGGCACGGCCCAACATCCAACGGGTTGCTGAGCCATATACGATTTTTTTATAAAATATTATGATAATTAATAATTTTGATTTTTAATATTATGATAATTAATAATTTGCCCCAACAATTCGTTGGATGTCGGGTCATGCCCAACACTCCGCTAGACGACCTAATTTGGCTCGGCGCCGATAAAATATCACGCGAAAAGATATTTTTATTTTTTTATTATAATATTTTTATTATTTAAATTTTTTGGAAAAAATATAATCGGTATGTTATTATTTTAATTTTTATTTATTAATTAAAAATTATTAATGATCATAATATTATATATTTAATATACATTAAAAATTTGGTCGGCTCGATCCGAGTGGGTCGTGCTAAAAAATGTACTGAGTGAGTCTAAGTGTCTTCAATTTTTTTATTTATTTTTATATTATTTATTTTTTTATTTTAAGCTTTTAATGATGATTGCGATTAAAAATTTAGAAAGTTGAATGACATTGTTCTAAAGTTTTGAAAAGTTGGATGACCATATAAATACAAAATTAAGTTTGGACACAGCAGAGAGAAAAATGTTGACGTGGTATTTTTTATTTTTTAAATCTAACATGGAGGAGAGAGAAAATGCTGACATGGTGCCACATCAGCATCCACGTCAGCAGTTAACAAGTTTATTGTCTATACTGATGATCGTGAATGAAATATTTCTAAAGTTCGATAATATTGGTGTTACAAAATAAAGTTAGATAACCTTACTAGTAACACTCCCTAAGTTATGACCATTGATGAAATTTACTCTTTAAGTCTCTCCACTATTTTTAAAAAAGTGCACGCGCTATTTGATATTACCAACGAGAATAGCGAATAATAGTTTAATTAACGAATAGACAGTGATTAATGATTAAATAATTATTTAGGATGTTGATAAATAAGTTTTTAATAAATTTAGTCATAACATTACTTGATAAATGTAAATAACATAATTACATATAATTAATTATTAAATTCAAACATTATACAAATTTTGTTATAATAAGTAAAGTACTTATATATTAAATTGAGTAAAATATGTTTTATAACTAATATATTTTTTATCATATTGATTGAAATGTTACATAAGATCGGAAGAGGTCCGTAAGATCGAATCGAGGATCTTAAAATTTTACCTATACATTAAAAAAATAATCTAATATATAAAAGTATATAAAACTAATTTTTAAAAATAAACTTGTAATTATTTATATTATAGATAATATGAATTTGAGTACTATCCTACTAAGACTTCCTACAAACACGTATATATTACTTATATAATAGTAATTTAGTGACTGAAATAATAAAAAATGATAATAATATGATTAATATGGAATATAATTGTATAAATAATTTGTAGTATACCTTGATATTAAAATTATTTTGTGAAAGAAATATTTTTAAAATATAATAAATCATCTCTCTTAATTTTATTTCTCCAAAAATTATGTTGTGAAAAATTAAAAGAATTAAAAAAATAAAAATAATAGGATCGGTAGGATCTTACTGTTACGATCCTATGAAAATGATCTCATTGAGATAGCAAATATTGGGTAGGACTTAGGAAAACCTTGTGTATGATGATATATAATCATAATAAAAATATTAATGATTATGATGCATTGCATGATGTATCGCTTAATTTGATTGATTGCATTTGCATGAGCATTCCCAAGTTTCATGTGATGGTGAACCAACATTCACGCTCACGTTATTTTCAAATTAATTCAGACAGGTTATTTACGAACAAAAAAGAAATCAATTTAATTACTTCCAAAGAATTTAAAGTAAGCAAGAACCCTTTTTTTTTTAACCAAGCAAGAATTAGTTGCCTGCTAGACTGATATTTTGGTTACTTTCTGACAACTTTTATTAATAAAAACATGTTTACTGCAAGTTCATCGACAAATCTATTTTGAGAGGAGGATTTACCTTATGATCTTCTTAATATTTTGTGTACTGGATGTTTTGAGCTATTTTGATAATAGCCAATCGCACCTTCTTGTTATTATTCATCTATTTTTTTGTAAGTGATCGCACCTTCTTATGTGAAGGGAAAAAAAAGACTAAGGTGCATAACACACTTTGCGCAATCATGAGTGGCTTTAGAAGAACAGAAACCTTCAGAGGCAACAAGGTATCAAAGCTCTCTCACAAGTAACCACTTCGATAAACGTTAATAGTCGGATTCGAGTTTTAAAGTCATTTGGCTATCTTTCCGACTCCGAATTAATGGAACGCAAATAATCTTAAACATCAAAAACTTCCAGAATTAATCGGACGCTAATAATATCAATCCGGACTGGCACAAGAATAAAAAAGCTCTCACCAGTGACTTGGATTATAATGCATAACTGAGTAACTCAGGGAAAAAAGTAGTTCCATTTAGCAATGCGTCTCAAATTCATTAAAGACAAAAGGATGAGTTCTTCAAACAAAATAAAAATGTAGCACTAGTTCTGAAACAGTCACAAGAACCCACAGGAATATGTATTGCCGTGACGATACAGGCTTAACAGGTAAAAGAATCAACTATCTCAGGCTGCCACAGCTGCAGCATCTTTAATCGATTCACGCCATGCGTACTCCCTTGCTCCATCCTTGTCGACGATCTTAATCACGAAGTTTGGCGGTGCAACAACCAGCCTGGAGCGAATTTCCACTATGCACTTGTCAACCAAGTCAATTGCTTCCTCCAAGGACATTCCACTGTGGTAATGCCTATCCATCATCGACAAGGAGAAATAGGACCCATAACCAAATGCACCCTTGTCGATTTTGTGGAGGGTGGCAATATAGTCAATATAGTAGAGAGATGGGCCAACATCCTTGTCGTAACCAGCCAGTAAGATGTTAACGAAGTATGGGTTCTGGAAAGAAAAGATAAATAAGACAGAGCAAAGAAGTTTCGTCGTATATATAACGTTCAAAGACTAAATGTACTAATCAATTCAAGTGCAGAAAATTAGTTAAATAATTTACCCCGCAACCTTTTTTCTTGAGGCAAGAAAGCATGAGTGTCAATTGAGACACCATCCATGTAGACAAAAGGAAGAAAACAGATGTAATGCCAAGAGACTTTTAAGATTTATCTGCTGTAGCGGTGCCAATAGCATGATTATTAACTATGCAAAATCTTAACATAATGGAGATCTTAGGGCAATCTTAATCTTGAAATTTATCTTCTAATATCAATATCTTAAATTAATATCAAAAGATATTAAAGCGACTCCAAGCTAGGTCGCTCAACATAGAGTATCGTAACAAAGTTCATTTTCTGCAATGCTTGCACAGCAACTCGACAAACTTAAGATGGGTGAAGAGAATGGAAACATAAGCATTTCAGCAGCCACTAACAAAAGTTCAACAATCAAGATTCAGAGATCAGTGGTATAACAAGAACCATCATTTCATTTCCAGCTTTGCTCATTCAGCTGAATGGAAAATGCTAGGTGACTAATGTTAAATAAGAAGATTTAATAAGGTATAAGGCAATGACTATGCAGCACATTTTTGTATAGGATACATGATATTCAATTTGAACAATTAGATTTGATAAGGTACTAGTACCTTCTCATATTTGTGATACATATATACAACAACAACAACAAAGCTTTGTCCCACTAGGTGGGGTCGGCTACATGGATCATACGACGTCATTCCGCTCTATTAGTAACCAAACCTTTCGGTATATTATTCACCAATAGATCTTGCTCTATTAGTTCGCCAAGTGTCCGCCTTGGCCTCCCTCTCCCTCTTTTAATCGGACTCCAGGTTATTTGTGATACATATATGCAGCACAAAAATGTGCTACAAAATGTGATAATATATGATTTTTCATCCTTCTTTCTTTAGGGAGGGATATATTCTTGAGGTGTTCCTGATGGCCTTAGCACACAACAAGGAGTCAAGAAATTGATTTGGATAGGTTTATGCATCACTTCACATAGGGGTTTTGACCTCAAACTTTCTCTAACGCCAAAAGCTTAAATCTACATTGTTTGTTCTTGAGGTAAAGAAGAGAATGTCCACGGTAAACCTATGTTTTTTTGTGTCATCTTCCTGAATTTTTTTCCACATGTTGTGGTCCCTCTGATACTGTAATTTCAGTTATTACACATCTTTTTTTGAGGGGAGTTATTACACATCTTAGGTGTTCCACAATTCTTTTTTTCTTTTTTGAGAAGGGAAAGGATGACAAACAAAGTTTGGGTTTTTCCACAATTCATAAATGCAATTTTCTGCATGCATGACTGCAAGAGAGAGGCATTGAAGCATTCATCTAACCACATATTACCATTGATTTTTTCTTTCCTTTTAGGATTATTACTACTAGCAATTAGATGTAACAATCAACTGCATATAAGAAACCAAATACCTACACATAAAAGATCAAAAAGCTGGTGATACTCAGTTTCAATAATTGATCCACTCATAAATTTAGAAGGCTGCCATATGAATTTATTTTGCATTTGGTACTTTTTCTTCAACAACAACAACAACAAAGCCTTATCCCACTAGGTGGGGTCGGCTACATGAATCATACGACGCCATTCCGCTCTATTAGTAATCAAACCTTTCGGTATATTATTCACCAATAGATCTTGCTCTATTAGTTCGCCAAGTGTCCGCCTTGGCCTCCCTCTCCCTCTTTTAATCGGACTCCAGACTATTTGATCTACTCCTCTTATTGGCGCATCTAATGGTCTTCTCTGAACATGACCAAACCATGTCAAACGATTCTCTACCATTTTCTCACTAATAGGAGCCACTCCGACTTGTTCACGTATATGGTCATTCCTAATCTTATCTAATCTTGTATGACCACACATCCATCTCAACATCCTCATTTCGGCTACCCCCACTTTACGTTCATGTTGTCCCTTCATAGCCCAACATTCACTACCATATAACACTGCTGATCTTATAGCAGTACGATAGAATTTTCCTTTAACTTTATTGGGTACTTTTCTATCACAAAGAACTCCAGTAGCTTTCAACCAGCTTGAATTCTATAATTAACATCGTCATCAATCTCACCATCTTGTCTTACAATTGATCCTAAATATTTAAACTTTGTCACTTGAGGAATTATAGCCTCCCCTGGTCTAACTTTCAAATCGTCTCTAAGTTGTTTATTTGTGAAATTGCTATGCATATATTCTGTTTTATTCCTACTTAAACGAAAACCCTTTGACTCCAACGTACTTTTTCTTCATACATTATAATTTTGTTTAAACGGGAAAGAATGGTGAAGTTTGGGTAGTCATCAGAATGTTATTAAAACAATGCAATATGCAATGTATTTTTTTTTAAGCAGGAAAGAATGGTGAAGTTTGGGTAGTCATCATAATTTTATTAAAACAATGCAATATGCAATGTATTTTTTTTAAGCACGAAAGAATGGTGAAGTTTGGATAGTCATCAGATTTTTATTAAAACAATACAATATGCAATGTACTTGTTGAAAGAAAACAAGAGAGTAAAGATGAAGGTGTCAAATCAATGTCTAATGTACACTAGCCTTGAGAAGCAAACTGTACTTTATGATCTGGAAAAGGTTGAATTAATTGTTCATAATAAAATAAAGAAAGATGCATCAGTTGAGAGCGCCAAGAAAAACATCGCAACAACAAATGATAAACCAAATGAATCACTGAGATGATAATGCAGGGACAACTAACGTACACTCCATATGATCAACTGGATTTTCAGAGTTTTTTTAGCAAGAAATAAAGATATAACCATAGATGATAGATGTAAACATATCACTGGCTGAAATCGCTAACAAAAACATGTAGAAAACATTCTTCCCCTCTTACCTAGGATATTGGTACTCTTTCTTGTTTGAAGTTTCAGGTTCAAGTCTCGTTAGTTATTTTCTCTGAATTGTATGTCTCTGGTTGGTAATTTCCCCTCTTTGTTAGAGGCAAGATCATTATTGCATATTTACATTAACATACAACAGAATATATCAATCACGTACCACCTTTCCTTATCTTAAAAGAGCTTTCTGTATTTCTGAGTGAAGAGAGAACAATAATTGGATATGGACATGCAGAAAGGGAACTGAATGTAGATTGATTATCCAATTGGGCAAAGACACAAGTGCCTGCAGGCATTGGATTCTCATTATTAAATGCATATTTGACAATGCAAAAAACGAAATGTTTCAAAGGTCTACTGGTTTTCGGTTCTGGCCTTCCAATATGGTTTGGTAGTTCAGCTTCATCTTCATATAATGTTTTTTTTAGTACTTGTCTCCATATAATTATGTCTTAGTTCCTTGTGATACGTGACTACTTCATAATTGTCAAAGGATAGGTAGTCTGCAGAAAGGGAATTAATGATGATTTGAACCAAGGTGTCCACCAGATAGTAGGCCGAAATCTGTCTTTAAGGAGTACGCATCCCAGATAGTAATGGAAATCTTTTTTTTTTTTGGGAGATAGTAATGGAAAACATGTCTTTCCTCTCAAGGCTGAAACCTGCCTTTAAAGAGCAACGCATCCTAAACCTCTAAAAAGAGTTCCAAAATGACAATATCACTTACAATAATTTGATATTTCATTTTAAAAACCAAGGGAATTTTTAGTTTTGATACCGATTGGACTGCAGGAATTCTTTTTTTCACGAGGAAATTTTAATAATACATTTACTTGTCTTACAAACTCCGCCTATATTTTATAGCCGGTCCCAAGCCCGGATAAAGGAGGAGGGTTGTGTTAGGCCCCGACAGCCAGCATAAAATCCTGTCGAATCTTATGAACATGGATCAACGAATATATTGTGTTAATGCTAGGTCGTTACCCGTAAGTAACGCGCTGTACAGCTCGGGTACAATGATAAGAGAGCAAGAGCCGCTGCATCCTCGCCTGAATGCAGTGTTAAATGAGCAAGGGCTACCGCACTCTAATGGACAGAGGCGGTTAAAGAAGCTAGTTCATGAGACTAAGGTCAGATTAGGTTCTTGGAACAATGGGACGTTGAATGGGAAGCGCCTCGAGGTGGCACAAGTAATGGACCAGCGTAAGATTAGTATTTTATGCTTCCAAGAAACTAGATGGGTAGGAAAGGGAAGTAAAGAAATTAGGTTAAATGGTTCCAAACTTTGGTACACAGGTAAGGTAAATGGAAGGAATGGTGTTGGTATTATCGCGGATGCAGAATGGAGGAAGAATGTTGTGGAAGTTAAAAGGATTGAGGATCGAATCATATCCGTGAAAGTAATTGTTGGAAAGGAGACTATGAACATTATTAGTGCATATGCACCCCAAATAGGAGCAGAATCACATCTCAAGGAGAAATTTTGGGCAGATATGGAGGGTTTGATTGAAAGTATACCAACAACCGAGAAAGTTTATATTGGGGGAGACCTTAATGGACATGTTGGTAAAGAGGCAGGACCATATGCAAGGGTTCATGGTGGTTTTGGTTTTGAGGAGTTGAATGATGAAGGACAAACTATTATTGATTTTTCTTTAACATACGACCTTAAGATTATCAACACTTGTTTTAGGAAGAGAGAAACTCCGCCTATATTTTATAGCCGGTCCCAAGCCCGGATAAAGGAGGAGGGTTGTGTTAGGCCCCGACAGCCAACATAAAATCATGTCGAATCTTATGAACATGGATCAACGAATATATTGTTACTAATAGAGCGGAATGGCGTCGTATGATCCATGTAGCCGACCCCACCTAGTGGGATAAGGCTTTGTTGTTGTTGTTGTTTTAGGAAGAGAGAGGAACATTTAATCACATACAAAAGTGAAACTCATAGGTCTCAAATCGATTTTTTCTTGACAAGAAATACTGATAAAAAACGTTGTACTAATTGCAAAGTAATTCCTGGGCATGGGGTGACTACACAACATAGATTGTTACAAATGAAATGTATAAAACCAGTTTTTGATCGAAAGATCAAGTAGTGGCAGTTAAAGGGGGAGAAGCGAGAGATTTTTAGAAGTAAATTATTAGAGGAAAGTGTGTGGGAGTTAGAAGGAGATGCTAGTATCATGTGGGAGAATGTGACAAAAAAGGTTGAAATGGTTGCTAAAGCCATTTTAGGAGAATCAAAAGATTTTGGACCACGAGATAAGGAGACTTGGTGGTGGAATGAGGAGGTCCAAGAAAAGGTGCGTAATAAGAAGAATTGTTTCAAGGCGATACACTTGGACAATAGTTCTGACAATTGGGAAAAGTATCGTTTGGCGAAAAGGAAGGCTAAGAAGGCAGTTAGTGATGCTCGTGCTAAAGCATATGAGGGATTTTATAAAGAGTTAGGGGCAAAGGCTGATGAGCAAAGGATTTACAAGATTGCAAGGAATAAAGAGAAGGAGTCGAGAGATTTGGATCAAGTAAGATGCATAAAAAATGAAGTTGGCAAGGTTTTAGTTACTGAAGGAGATATTAAGAACAGATGGGAAGAGTATTTCTATAAGCTATTTAATGATGGATGTGAAGGTTCCCGTTGTGATTTGGAGGACTTGACAGTTAGCGAATGTGAGCTTAATAGGTCATTTTATCGTAGAATTAGAATTTCGGAGGTTAGCGAAGCTCTTAAGAAAATGGAGAATGGTAAAGCCGTTGGACCGGACGGTATACCGATTGAAGTTTGGAAATGTTTAGGAGAAAAAGGTGTGTTGTGGTTATGTAAACTATTTAATAAGATTTTACGATCGAAAAAGATGCCTGATGATTGGAGATTAAGTACATTAGTTCCTATTTACAAAAATAAAGGGGATATTCAGAATTGTGCAAATTATAGAGGAATTAAACTTATGAGTCGCACAATGAAATTATGGGAAAAAGTGATTGAGCATAGATTGAGAATGGAGACTAATATTTCTGAGAGACAATTTGGGTTCATGCCAGGAAGATCCACTACAGAGGCGATTTATTTACTAAGAGGGATGATGGAGAAGTATCGAAGTAGGAGAAGAGACTTACATATGGCTTTCATCGACTTAGAGAAGGCGTATGATCGGGTACCAAGGGATGTACTTTGGAAAGCCTTGCAAAAGAAGAGGATGAGTGTTGCCTCCATTAAGGTAATACAAGATATGTACGATGGAGCATTGACTAGAGTTAGGACACCCGGAGGTGAGACAAATGAATTTCCTATAGGAATTGGCCTACATCAAGGATCAACTTTAAGCCCGTATCTATTTAACTTAGTTATCGATGCTATAACCGAGAGTATCACAGAGGAGGTACCTAAGTGCATGCTATTTGCGGATGATATAGTACTTTTAGCAGATTCAAGAGAAGAGATTAATACAAAATTGGAAATATGGAGAAATACGTTGGAGTCAAAGGGTTTTCGTTTAAGTA
Source organism: Pontederia crassipes (assembly GCA_030549335.1). Taxonomy (NCBI): domain Eukaryota; kingdom Viridiplantae; phylum Streptophyta; class Magnoliopsida; order Commelinales; family Pontederiaceae; genus Pontederia; species Pontederia crassipes. The sequence continues at coordinate 21,581,624 of CM060189.1, read as the reverse complement.
GGAATAAAACAGAATATATGCATAGCAATTTCACAAATAAACAACTTAGAGACGATTTGAAAGTTAGGCTAGGGGAGGATATAATTCCTCAAGTGACAAAGTTTAAATATTTAGGATCAATTGTAAGACAAGATGGTGAGATTGATGACGATGTTAATCATAGAATTCAAGCTGGTTGGTGTAAGTGGAGGAAAGCCACTGGAGTTCTTTGTGATAGAAAAGTACCCAATAAAGTTAAAGGAAAATTCTATCGTACTGCTATAAGGCCAGCAGTGTTATATGATAGTGAATGTTGGGCTATGAAGGGACAACATGAACGTAAAGTGGGGGTAGCCAAAATGAGGATGTTGAGATGGATGTGTGGTCATACAAGATTAGATAAGATTAGGAATAACCATATACGTGAACGAGTCGGAGTGGCTCATATTAGTGAGAAAATGGTAGAGAATCGTTTGATATGGTTTGGTCATGTTCAGAGAAGACCATTAGATGCGCCAGTAAGAAGAGTAGATCAAATAATCTGGAGTCCGATTAAAAGAGGGAGAGGGAGGCCAAGGCGGACACTTGGCGAACTAATAGAGCAAGATCTATTGGTGAATAATATACCGAAAGGTTTGATTACTAATAGAGCGGAATGGCGTCGTATGATTCATGTAGCCGACCCCACCTAGTGGGATAAGGCTTTGTTGTTGTTGTTGTTGTATTTACTTGTCTTACACTTCAATTAATAACTCCAGTCATGCTGTCGATAAAATTGCATATGCTTAATGAACATACATGAATTCACTAAAACTTCTCCTTATCCATTGTTGGTTATTATGAGATATCATTTTAATAGCTCCTGAAATTTTCCAGAAACTGGTATATTGGAGTTTTTAAGAAGATAAGGATTGCTTTATGCCTAAACACTCTGCAAAATGAATTCGGCTAAGGTATGACTGATTCTCAGTTTACATCTTTATTGCAAACACATACAGAACATAGGCCATGAACTCAAATTTCTGATTAAAGAAATCCCTAGTCGCACGGCAATCAAGATCGACACAAACACATGCCGCCTTTCACTTGGAAGTTTCATAGGTGGTGTTGACAAACTTAACCTCATACAGACACAAAGAGAGAAGACTCGGAAGAGGAATGATTAAGACTACCGTTTTTATCAAACTTTTTTTAGGGGGGTATCAAACTTTACTTGGATTAGTTTAGTGTTATCGTCTAATCCTGAAAAGGGTTAAACAAACTGCAAAACAACAATCAAAATACACCACAGCAACAATAAAAGGCATACATCGTCACCCAACCACACAATTCAACAAGAAAAATCTGATCTTGCAACAATTTGAAACCCTAATCAATCATGACCAGACCCAAAAGAGGAACCCTAAGGCACAGAGAACCAAAAGAGAGGGAGGAGAAGGGAACCTTGCGAAGGGCGACGGCGAGCTCACCGCGGGTGAAGTTTGCAGCGGCGGCGGTAGAGAGGGGAATGCCGTTGCGGAACTGGTAGAGGTGAACGTTCTTCTGTATGTACTCCGTGAACTGAACCCTGCAATCGATCAGCCGGATCGGACAGTCGTCCGAGCCGGTATGGGCTCAAGATCTTGTTCTGACTGGTAGATGAACAATTAGGGAGATGAAAACGATACCGATCGCCAGTCTCGCCGGAGGCACCGAGAAGCTTGTGGGAGTCGAGGAGCATGACCTTGTCCTCGTCGGACTTGTGGACGAGGATGCTGTGCACAGCCGAGGTGTCCGCCACGATTAGCGCGAATCCATCGCCGACGAGACCGAAGACGCACTCCATCGCAGCAGCAGCAAGAGGAGACAGCGGAGGAGGAGGAGCGCTGAAGCGTACGAGTGGAGAGAAGGAGAGGCCTCTTAGGAAGACAACAGGAGCAATTGGGCCAGTCAGCTTTCTACGGTGGGCTTCTTGAAACATTTTGGCCCAATTAAATCTTTTATTCGCCATTTTGGATAATGTATCCTGATTCCCTAGTAAGTTATAAGCTCCCATTGTTTTGATAAACAAAAAAAAATGATTTTTTTAAAAATAGTTTCATATGTTTAGTAAAATATTTGAAGATTTTGTGGGATAAAATGTGATTTTCCATTTGAGAAGCTGAAACTCATTTTCTCAATGTTTTACCTATTTTTTCGGTAACCAGATTATTCCTTTTTGGTTGACCAGTCACTAATCTATTTAATATTACCAAATAACAGAAAGTTAATAAATTATTTTCAGGAAAAAAATATCAAAACAAAAAGTGTACTCCTTGAATCATTAAATCAGATGAATTTAAGATGATAGCAATTGATTCTTGTTGTGAGATTTAAATACTTTTTTATTTCTGGATTGTAAGGAGAATAATGGGACGTTTCTTCTTCCATCTTGGAGATATGGAAGTTGGCATATTTTCTGTTTGGAATTTGATTTTAAAAAATCGTCATATTAATGTGGACGAATTAATTTAGCAATAAAATGAGTCAATTGGAAAATAAAACCACATGTATACGCACATGATTAGAAATTGTTATAATTATATATGTTGTCATAATACTTTTCTTATTCCAAGGCTATGCTTATGCTAACATAAAATTGTGGATCGTGCAACAACATATTACATAAATTGTTGTGATGCTGCATAATAATTTATTCATTGATAATAAAATTGTCAAACCTTGCAGCAAATAGGCCTTTAGATTATTTTGTGGGTCATGCCTTAATTGTTATCATTGCAACAAATAATGTTATAGGTAATTGATTTTACAATTATGGCTAATTATATATTGTAGTTAGTCACATATTTACTTATATAGTCTCTAATTACTTTGATAGTTTTCTGTCAAAGTTGTCGAGAGCGTTATCCTATCTAGAAACACAAGAGAGTCGCTTATATAATTGCCATATCTACAAATGAATATTTTAATTTAATATATGCACTAATATATGGTAACATAATATGATATTATTATGTAAATCTTACAAGTAGCAATTTAAAATAAGTATATTTTTAAATAAAAAGATGATATTATTTATGCTTGATCAAATCCTCCCTACAAATAAGAACTTATATTTATCTTTTAACTCTCTCTCTCTCACTATATATATATATATATATAGATATATAGGGACGGAGCTAGGGGGTTTGGAGGGGGGCCCAAATTTTTTAATCACCATATATTGCCCTGGCTCCGTTACTATATATATATATATATATATATATATATATATATATATATATATATATATATATATATATGAAGCGCCTGTAGCTCCTCAGTGTGTCACGCAACACTTGGGACGTTGATGTAGAGATCAATGCTAATGACTTTCTGGTGAGAAATCACCCCCCCCCCCCCATCTCTCACCCATCGACAAGTGTAGGGGCGGTCGCCGACGAGAAATAATCCCCTGTTCCCTCACTCTCTCCCATCCTCTCTCTCAAATCTAATCTCTCTGGAGGCGGCGGAGCTGCTCATCAACCTCAGCGGATCTTCAACAACTCGCTGTAGATCGGCTACAAGTACGGCGATATCTTCCTCCTTCGCATGGGCGTGCACAACCTCGTCACCATCTCCTCGCCAGACCTGGCTTGGGAGGTCCTCCACGCGCAAGGCGACGAGTTTGGCTCTCGCACCCAGAATGTCGTCCTTCGCTCTACGCCCAGACCGTCAACTATGCTCTATGCCCGGGCCGCCGACTGCGAGATCGCCGGCATAGCGAAGCCTAGAGGAAAAGTCATCCTTCGCTCTGTGCCCAGGTCATCGGCAATGAGATCGCACCCATGTCACCGCTCCAAGATCCGCCACCGACAGATCGCATGAGAGAGAGAAAGGGAGAAAGAGGTGGAGACCGATCGGAGAGAGATCGAGATCCACAAAGAGAGGGGGAGATCTATCGGAGAGAGATTGAGATCCACATAGAGCGGGGGAGACCAATCGGAGAGGGGGAAGAGAGGGAGGAGAGAGAAGGGGAACACCCTTCGTCTGAACGCTCTTCATCTCGTGAGATTTTACATGAGGCATCTGAAAACTCTTTATTTGATATGAATGGTTGAAATATCATCTCACACGATGTGAAGCAACAGTCGCTTTGCATATTCAGTGAAGCAAAGAGTGCTTTGTACCTCCATTTTACCCATATATATTGTAACGCCTCTCGTGTTCAACAAAAAAAAAGGAAGATGAAGAGGAACGGCCGAGCCTTTCCTTTTCCTCTTCTCCACCTGCTCTCTATTCCTCTCCCCTCTTCAATAGCCAGCAGTTCACGACGTGAGGAAGGCCAAAGGACATGCTCAACCCATAAAATCACCTCCCCTGAATTCCTCTCTCGTTTTCCACCTCCGATCTCTCTCACTCTTTGTCTTCCTCCGACGACGTGCACGAACAGCGGCTGGCAGAGGTGTTTCGGCAAGCATTCCTAGCGTGGACGACGCAGGGGATAGCAACGGACAGTAGCAGGCAACCGAGGATGAATCGCACCGCACGGACGAACCCCAAAATCATGGGCTAAGAGGTGTGTTGTTCGAGATCTGAGTCATGGGGTAATTTCAGAAGGAATTTGCATGCCTTAAGGATAGATTCGTAGTTAGAATTCATGTTAGAACAAGGTAGAAATGATGCAAGATGTTTTCATGAAGTTCTTAGTTGATTTATGTAGGTTCCATGCTTTAGCCGAATGGTTTCATGTGATGCTTCAACATGATTATGTGATGAATGATCTGATTCAATTGTTAGTGTATTAGATTTATGATTAGAATATGTTTTCTAAAGCATGTTAAATGTTAGGAATCACGTTGGTACAAGTTTATGATTGTTTGTAATGAAAAATTGATTGAAAACTTAAGGATTTCCCATTCTGTCGAACAAAAATGATCGACCGATACTATTTTGGACGTCCGATTTAGTTTGACAAGAGTGCTGTAATAGCTATAACGGGCGACCATTTTTATAACGGTTAACCGTTATAGACCAGAACGGAAGTCCGAAATCCTTTCGGACGATCGATCTGGAAAATATCGAGACGAGACAATGGAGACATGACCAATCGGGAGACTGATATCATAAACGATCGACCGTTCTGGGTCTCCTCGTCGGAATAACGTCCGACTATCGACTGAGAAATCCGACCAATCATCGACGGAGAAGATGACATTGTTCATAACGGACGATCCAATCCCCCGAAGGTCGACCGAAAGTATGATTATGAAATGAATGAAGAATGAACATCAAACGGTCGACTGTTACCTTTTCGGTCGACTGTTACCTTTCCAATCGACCGAAAGACTGATAAACGGGTGTCTATTTCCTCCTATCGGACGACCGCTGATTGTGACTTATAACGGGCGACCATTTTACTAATGGTCGACCGTTATGTGACTTATAACGGGCGATCGCTTTAATAATGGTCAACCGTTATGAGGACAGAAAAGAACATGACTCAAATCGAACTCCTCTGATTTACAAAGCTTATGTTCATCTGATTTATTAAGAATGAAATGGACTTAAAAAATATTCGGAGATTTGCTCCATACGACCTTGACCAATCTATGGGATGAAAGATATGTCCACATGATTCGGATCTATGCTCTATACGACTTTGATCGATCTTTGGATTGAAAGAAAGGTCCACTATGATAGGGGAAGCTAAGCGAGCTCTGAGTCCTCACGGTTTACCATTTGTCCTATCTATATGGGAATTTCTCTCTTACGAATGTGTCCTCTTGGTACGAGGTCATCTCCAGCTCGACGGGGTTGACCGTGGCACTAATCACCCACTGGCTCATGATAGTCTAGATAGTAGCACTACGAATGCCGACAATAGTATCCCTAAAAAATGAAGAGTTCTTCCAAAAGAAAGAAAGAAAGAATGAATGAATGAATGAATGAATGAACGAAATAATGAATGAATGAATGAATGAATGAAATTAAGAACCGAAGAATGAAAGTATGAATGAATGAATGGTTCCAAATGAACGAAAGAACATGAATGATGAGCAAGTGCTCATGATGCTTTATTGATCCATTTTTCATCGCATACGATTTATATGTTTTACTCCATGCTTATTCTGATGGAATTATCGTATGACATATATGAACTCACACTTAGCTTTATGCTAATGGTTGAGCTTGCTCCCCTATTTGATCCCTACATGAGCATGATGGTTGCTCGTGACGTGATGGTGTGTGCACGGAGACTTCGCTCTGGGTGACATGTATGATTATGGTCATATCTAGTATGAGTCGTATGTTTATCTGTTATATTAGATGAAATATCTATCTGGATGTGTCTTATCAGGTCATGTTCGACCGTCATCGTTTTTATGTTTAGTACTCATATTTTTACTCTTACTACTTCAAACATGAGACTATAGAATGTACCTTTTAGCTTCCGCATTATGCTTTACATCGAGACAGTTTATCGTATTTTATACTTTTTTGCTTTCGCATTCTCCCTTCATTATGGTACTATTTTATTGATAAGTCTTCCGCTTATGTGTCACTTTCCTTTATCATTGGGTCAACAAAAGAGTCAAAGTAAAGTCAAGAATAGGATAGCACACGAGAGGAGATCGCGCCACGTGGCGGGTCGAATTTTGGGGCGCTACATATATATATATATATATTTGTAACAAAAATATTTATGATAACAAAATTCAATTTATGCTGCACAATGGGATTCTTGTAATTTTTAGATTTCTTATATTTATATAATGCTATGCATCAAGATCTTCTCCCTTTGTCGCTCTTCCTATTTTCTATCATTTTTTTCAATTCATAATTTTTTTATAATTATTATCTCAATCTCATACTAATTTATTGCATCATTTAATTCTATATTGACACTTGATATTTCCAATATTAATTAATTACATTATTTAATTATTTATATGAACACTTCGCATTCTCATTATTACTTTGTATATTAATTCTTTTTTTCACAAATTACATATTGACTCTTTATATTTCGTTAATTTTTTAGTTATAATATCAGATAATTATATATAAATACAACCATAATTAATGTTTACTTTATATATATATATACTATTATCTAATTATTAATTTTTGTATTATTATTATTCATAAATTACATATTGACTCTTTATATTATGTTAAAAAGTTATTTATAATATGAAATAATTATATATAAATACAACCTTAGTTAATGTTTATCTTCTTATATTTATACAAAGTCGTGCATCAATGCCTATACTCCTTTCACCATTCTTCCTATCTTTTTTGTCATTTTTTTCAATTTATAATTATTACAATTATTATCTCAATCTCATATTAATTTATTGCATAATTTAATTATATATTGACATTTAATATTCCCATTATTATATATTAATTACATTATTTAATTATTTGTATGAACACTTGACATTTTCATTATTAATTTGTGTATTAATTTTTTTCACAAATTACATATGGACTCTTTATATTTCATTAAATTTTTTATTTATAATATCAAATAACTAAATGCAACATGAATTAATGTTTATTGTGGATATGAAGAGTCATGATTATTTTTAATTTAAAATATCAGATATCTTAACCATATCACCTTTAATTATTATTCAGAGTATGATTTGAAAAAAAAAACATTAATATCATTTTTATAAATATATTATATTATTTTAGATAATATATTTATCAATTATCGATAACAAAATTGTAATATATTTTTTAACACACGTGCATGAACGTAAATAATACTTATTCTAATATTGTAAAAGACATAATATTTTTTATAATAATATTAAACGTTTTAAAATATAAACTTAACTAATATTTGTCTTAATCCAAATTTTAAGATATTTATAGATATATTGTATGTTACAAAAAATAATACTTATATATTATAAATTGTTATAAAAATATAAAGTATATCTTAATCTATATATTTAAATTTAAATACATTTAAATTGCGTGAAGTTAAACTAGTGATTACTAATTTTGAAGGGCAACATTTAATTTAATTTCATGTGGGAGCGTACAAGAGGCAATTGTAAAAACTCCTTCACCATGATCATGAGAGGTAGGTTGAGAAATTTTAAGCCAAAATGATGTCAAAATTATCTTTTCTTCTTCGACGAGACAAAAAATAATTGCTCTAAATTACCATTTAAAATGCAATTAATTAAACTTACTTAGAACAATCCCAAAGTACGTATGTATTTTGTACTAGTTGCTAATTAATTCAGCCAGTTGAGATTTACTAGTTACTTCATTTATAGATACTGTAGACGGCTAATTGTAGAACCCACGAAATCTGAACACGGACTCCACCCGTTTGCTCTTGCTCTTAGCAACCCCTCCCTCTCAAACCGTTGCTGCTCCAGTCCTCGCAGGAACGAACTCCTTCTGCGTGCTCAATACCTCGTCAACCTCCCTCGCAGACGTGCCGAATGACATCTCCTTTGTATCCTTGTCCATCTTGTTTAGCACATTGTTCCCACCTACAAGATAGTTCTTATGGTTCCCTTAGCCCTGATGCCGAAGCAGAGCCCCTAAAGGTTCTCATCTGCATGAGAGCCCCTGAAGGTTCTCATCTGTGTGAGGTCACGTCTACCACCCGGTGCCCCTCTGGAATGACGAACATTGAGTCGCAAGACATTTGCTATCGAAGATGTGCGGGCATGCCACCACCAAGGCCAACTTGGTGTTCTAGCTAACGTTGGCGATGTCGATGTCGATGTCGATGTCAAGGTCCTATAATTGCCCATAATAGTTGGTGTTGGATTCATAGATCTTCTCGTAGTGATTGGAGGATGGTTCTTCCTCTGACCAGGCGCATCACATGCACCTTCGTCACTGGAGTGAGTCATTGCCTTGATCTGTTCCTTAGTTGCCTTGATGATCTCTCCCCTCATCTTCTGTTCAAACACCCTCTCCAATATGCCCCTTGGCATTTGCATAAATGCATAAACATATATGTCATCGACCTCATCTAGTTTCACTGAGAAGGAAATCTAGACTAGAACAGGTACTGACGTTGAGGTATATGTTGAAGGCAGCTTCAAGTGTTGAAGCTTGTATAGTACGTCTCGAGGATCCCAATGTAACACCCCAAGATTTCATCAAGGGCAATATAGTAATTTCATAAGTTAATTAGAATTCTTGATGAATTCAAGATGATCAAAAGGGAAATTTGAGAAGGAATATGAATATAATTAAAAATGAAATATGAATAAAAGAAAAAAGTACTATTTGAAGAAGGAATTATAATTAGAGTAGGATTAAAAGTATGATTAGAAAGAAAAAAAGGAAAAGAAAGAAAGTTAAATCCTAATGGGAGTATGAATTATAATTAGATTGAGATTAGGGATTTTAATTTTTGTTTGAGATCCAAAAGATTTATTAATAGACATAGGACTCCCACGTAGGATAGAATTGAGAGTTTTATGACTTAAAAATATTTTATCCATTAAAATAATATTTATTATTATTTAATCCGAAAATTAGATGATAAATTACTATGGAATTAAATAATTCCAAAAATTAGAGAGAAGGAAGAAATAAAAAGATAAAATAAAGGTATAGTTTGGTTAACATAAATTATTGATAAAAGATGGAGATAGAGTTTGATTGAGAGAAGTTATGGAAGAGATAAAAAAGAATTTGATTAGAGATGAATTTTTATAAGTATGATTATGGAATAATTAGTGAAATTCGAATTTAATTAAATCTGAATATTTAAGAGATGATAACCAATGATGGATGGCCATCATTGATGAAGAAATAGTCCAAGATCCAATAGAAGTCAAAAACTCTAGTTGAGAGCTATAAATATGGCCTAAATGGTGACTAGAAAGTATAATTTACCTTCACAAAAATTCTGCACAAGAGCTCTTCTTTCTCCTTTATTTTTTTCACAAATCGAGACACATGAGAGTGCGTGCGATATATCATTTTGAAGCTCCGACAGAGGAGAACAAGATTCAAATAGTAGCCGATGGTTTCTGAACGTCAATAAGGAGGAATCGTCGGCCAAAGTCGCGACGTACGTGCTGTCCATAGATAACAGGCACATAGTTGATTTTTCAATCAACTTAAGGTACGTAGGGGGATCCCCATGGCGTCGATTTTTCCGCGACATGGACCCCGATCTCTTCTCCATTTTATAAAGATTACATTATATATTATTTGCATATATTAGATATCGTATGATATAGATAGGATGATCGGAAGTTGTCGGAAACATAATTTTTCGATGACGATAGAACTCGGCTTGGGTTCTATTTTTTCCTGCCCGAGTTCAATAGAATCCGGACCGAATCGTAGTAGGAATCGGACCGAGTTCCCATAGGCACGACTCGGGTTCCTTTATCTGAATGTGACACGAGATTAGATCAATAGAACCGGATTGGATTCCGATTTATCCGGCCCGGTTTCGAAGACTCATTTATAATGGATTGACATCGAGTCGATCCGGCCTGGGTATTGAGTGACTGATATGGAATTAGACAAAGACAGACCCGACTTAGATTTTATCAGACCCGACTCGGGTTCTGATATAGAAATTGGGAAAAGTGAAATAGATGAATCGATTCGAGTTGTCCTAGTGCGGGCCAAATTTCGAGGACTTAAAATATATTATTAAATAATTATTTAAGTTTAATTGCATTGATTGTTCATGACCATGCATTGATATGTATTGGTCTAGCGATTGTGATTGTTATGTTGATTAATGTTAATCAACTATAATTATAATATGCTAATTGATAATAATTTGATTATGGATTCATGACATATAGTTCAATTTGCATAAATTGATAATTAATGGGATTATTGATATTGATCGTGCATCGTCCAAGTGACGATATGGAAAATTGCTACAATTGAATTGTTAAATCGATAATTGAGACCGGCATGATCGATGGAGGCCGTTATGGTCGATGGAGTCCCTCGTAGTCGATAGAGATCCTTGTGATCGATTGAGGCCCATTGGGTCGATAGAGGCTCATGAAGTCGATTGTTGATGCATTATGGAGGCTCTTGTGGTCGATTGAGGCCTTTATGATCGATGGAGACTCATGAAGTCGATTGTTAATGCATAATAGTTAATGGAGACCCTTGTGGTCGATTGAGACCTTTACGATCGATAGAGACTCTCGTGGTCGATTGAGGCCTTTATGGGCGATGGAGGCCCTCGTGGTCGATGGAGATCCTTGTGATCGATGGAGACCGCTATGGTCGATGGATGTGTTCATAATTGAATTGAATTGAATTGCGCCCTAGTGGCTAATTGGTAATTGAATTAATCCATAATGGATGATGAAAAATTAAATAGATAAATTATTAATATAAATAATAATTGATAATTATTTATTGTGGTCTTCACCGATTTATGACCAATTGATAATTAATTTAAGATAATTGAATCGAATTGATTAGATATCAGTCATCAATAATTGATGATATGGATAGTTACTATGATTGGTCAAATAATTTATGTCTTATTGATTATCGTCAAATGTTATTTATTCTGACCAATTATATATTGTTATGGATAATTGTGGTAGTATTGATATTGATATTGATCGTGGTCCATATAGTTATTTTTATAGGTGATCCTACGTATTGAGTTATCTCATTGGGCTTTGCCCCTGTATTTGGATCCATACAGGTGATGGTGACAACGATGGTGAGACGGTTGGTGGCTCCTCTGACGAGTGACATGCACATGGATATAAGGTCCATTATTGTATAGATGTGGGCCCTAACCCACATGTTATTTGGATATGGTATAGATATCTTCCGCATATTGTAATAAAATATTATAAATTAGTCTTCCGCTTATGTAAGCCAGTTTGTTGACTAGTCACCGAGATAGCCTTCTGGGCAGGCAAAAAAAATCTCGGGGCGTTACACCCAAAGAACTCATGTTCACAAGAACAACAACAAATAGTATAGCTAATGCAACAAATTAATCACATAACTTAGAATCAACAATTTGATCAATTGATATATCGAGTTACAACCTCAAAGCGACTAGGTGTGGAGATGTGGTGGAGAAGAATGGTGATGCATAGCCTCACGTTGTTGACCCTGTTGACGGCATATACGATGGCCCCTGCCGAAATCCTCATCACATCTTCCTTCTTGATGTTGGACGACTCTTTGTTCTCTCCATGGAGTACCATTATAGCTCCATGTCCTCTAGGCATGCAATTCGCATAAGAAACTTGACATGTGCATGAAATTATTTAATGTGTATAGACATGTATAATGGGTGTACCTTGCATAACATAGAAGACATCATATGTCCAAATGGATGGGCATGAGAAAAGTCTCGGGCTTTGCCTCGAGCACGGCGAGTCTGTAACCCTCCATGCCGAGCAATAGATTTGATCTTCGAGAACTGCTGGAGCACCTTGAACTGAACGTGGGGCATCATGGCCCAGTGCTCGTAGCTCTCCCGATGGATAAGGGTTGTTCCCACCGATCTCCTTCTCTTCCTCGTCCTCCTCCAACTTGTAGTGGTCCATGCACCGGCACTCGCAATCCCTCCTATCGTGCCTCTCCAGGATGCCGTGGCACCGCCTCTCACAATGTTTTTGGGCGTCGGATGCCAGGGAGGGGGCGATTAGTAGCAAGGACGAAGAGAGGAGGAGAAGAAGAGGGATGAGCGAGAGGAGTGTTGTGGCTGCCATTGCGTGCGCTGCTAGCTCAGGGCTTTGGACATTGGTCCCAATCAGATAATAAAGAGGACTTGGTGATCATGGGGAGGAGGAGAGGGTGCGAGATTTATAGATTGAGGCGCACGTCTGGCGAGATGGCCACATGCTTCATGCATGGCGCCGAGTGGAGATGGCAGAGGGGATTACATTGAGATGTTGGATCAAGTTTCCTACAGATCACGCCATCGGTGACAAAAAACTCGCACCAGACAACTACTTGCTTACATGTCCAGAGGTTTAAAGCGAATGGAGGAGGAAAAGGTTGTAAGTACGTACCATCGCTTGTTTGAAAGAGCAATTTTTATTGTGGACTTTTAAAGTGTTTCAATTTGAATTGAAGCATATGTATTACATGAAATAGTTGAATTTTGAATAACAATACTATGCTTGTTTTAAAAAACAAACAAAATAGAATTACTTTTATGATTATACACGTAAGGAAACAATTCGACTCTAGCCATGTATTGTGATTCATAGCTAACTAAACATGATATCATTGACTTCATTGATAAAAGGGAAATGCATAAGTAGTCCCGCAAGTATAAGGATATAAAATATCGTTCCACAAGGAAGAGTTTAAGTATTAGAATTATAAGATTCTAAATGATATCTAGATGGTCAGAATAGAGCGAAGTAGTAATAAAAATTAAATAAAATTGAAAAGACAATGATTGCGTGAAAATCAATTACGACGAAAAAGACAACGGCAATTGTTTAAGATATTTTAACAGAAGAGAGAATTTCTAGGGCTTTGAATCTACCTTGAGTATTAATTATAGGGATTTTAAAGATAATTAAATAATGAACACTCTACTCAATCTTCAAAAGTCATGCATCTCCTTTTCAGACAAACACAATTCTAATTAAAATAATAAATGCCTAATTTCGTGGTCATTTAGGTTATTTTAATTGCATTATAAATCAATATTCATGAGTAAAATGATTCTCCTTATTTCATAAAAACATATCATAAAAATATGAATGACAAAAAGCCTCTCAGATCATGTAAAATATCATCCCTATAGATTTCATCTAACTCTAGAAAATAGAGTTTAACCATGCATAGAGAAAGAAATCATCATCAAAACATAAGAGTTCATAAAAAGAGAATGAGATTAAGTCTCAGAGAGGTACAAAAATGTAGAGAAAATAATAATTCATCCGAACCACCTTGATCTCCTCTCAAACAAGGTCTGGGCCCCCTTTTTCATCTTTAAAAATTCCTTTTACAGTCCCCTCAAGTTAGGATTCTCAAAATACCCGAAATACCCCTGAAATTTGACCAATATGGTCGGACAATGTATGATATGACCACGATGAAAGCGCTACGGTCTGGCCATATTTCCTTCAAAGTGATACAGTTTGGGTGACGACAATACGAGCGTTACAACTTCAATACGGACAGGTCGTATTTTCTGATATGATCATAGTACGATCATCTTCTGACTGATATGGTCCAGTGCTCTCTGATACGGTCAGACCGTATTTCGTATCTGACGACCTCCAATACAGTTGGATGCTGGAAAATACGGGTTGGCCGTAATGTTTCCCGGTGATTTCATGTCTCCGTGTCGATATTTGGAAATTCCTGAAACATGTAAAAAAATGGTGTAGACTCCGAAATATTTAACATATGTAATCAAATGAGCAAAAATATAACTCTAATACATCAAAATTAATGAATAGATACTCAATTATTAATAGCCACTCTACACCTTAGTGTAGAGCGATTGTTCTATCATTCGATTTTCAAGGGAGGGCTCACATGTGTGTGCGATAGTGTGAAATTTGGCCAGCAATTGTGATCGTATAAATGTTAATGGGGATGGCTCAGATTAAATGGGAAAAGGAAACTAACCAAAATGACCTAAGGAGCACATGTGATCTCATTGATCGCATCTCCTACTATGATCACTACTGTTGTGCGTTGTTCTTTTTGTCTAATTACTGTTGTTGTGTTGATCCCTTCTCCTCTTGTCATGGCTTCGCTGCTATCTCATTCGATCTCTTGCATTTCGTCACCCCTCAACGTTTGTGGAACTGCTTTCCTGATTTCCTCCTCCTCCTCTGATCACTATTGGCGCTATTGCTCCCTCTTCCCATGCGCGTCGAAAAAAGTGCTCTATGAACATAGGTAAACTCCTGAGCTCTACGATTTGCTTTTTTCCATTTTTTTGTATTTTGCTTTTTTGCTCTACAATCTACTTGTTTTCCATTCTTTTTTATTTTTGGTGTTCGTCATTTCATTTTCCCTCTGCTCTGATTGTTGTACACACTCTCCCTCCGCTCTCACTATTGTATGTGCTCTCCATCTACTGTTGTCAGTGCTTCTTTCCAATGTTTTTAAAATCGGTCCGGACATCGAATCAATCAAGCAACTAGGTCATAGTTTGACCGGTTCAATCGAGTTCGACCGGATTTTTATTAAAATAATAATATTTAGATTTTTTTAAAAAACTATAGTATACCTAAAATATTAAATAAATTATTTTTACATGTAAATAACATATGTAGAATAAAAAAAGAGGTTGAAACTTAGAACTTTATATTTCATATTTTTACATGTAAATAATCATGTAATAATCATGGATCGATCACACCTAAATTACTTGTAAACATAATCCATAATAAGAAAAAAAAGTTTCCATTATCCTAATTAATTATATTCATATTTTTTTCAATCATCAACTTCAAAATTTATGAATTATATTTAACCTATTTTCATTCAAGAACTTATAACTCAAGCAAATAAATAGGGGGATGACAAAATATCTTGACATTACATATCGTCAACCATGCATATCGTATTTTAATTAATATTAAGAAACTTCCACTTCATGTCCTAATAATAATTAGGGGTGTTCAGCGGGTCGGATCGACCCGCGAACCCAACGATCCGACTCGACCCAAATCAATTTAGGTCGAGTCGAATACGGGTCTGAATTTTTTGACCCGAGTAAAACTGACCCGACCCAAAGACCCAATTTTTTTATTTTTTATTTTTTTAGTTTTCAGCTTATATTAAAATAAAATAGTTTAAATATGTAAACTAATTTTTAAATATTGAATAAGTTATTTTATGCTTTTTAAATAAATATTATATAATATTTTTATATTAAATAATAGATAAAATAAGAAAAAAATTAAAAAAAAAAGAAAAATTGGTGGTCGGGTAACCCGACCTCCCGACCCGATCCAACCCGATCCAAACCAATTAAAATCAAGTCGGGTTGGATCAGATCCGACCTTCAAAGTTATAGTGACCTGACTTGACCCGACCCAATCAAAATCAGGTGGGTCGAGTCGGATCCGGGGTCGGGTCGGGTCAAATCCGACCCGTGAACACCCCTAATAATAATCATGCAAATTTTAAGCATATATTTATTATAATAATTTTAATGAAATAAATTTTTTATTTTAAAAATATTTTCTGTAGAATTTTGTAAATATTTTTTCTTTATATATTTATTTTCTTTCCTTTTTTATTCATTAATTTCAAATTTAACTTCCTGATTATTACTTTCCTAATTTTTATATTTTCTAATCTTTCTTTCACCTTTATTTTTACCCACAAATTTCAAATCTAATTTCCTTATAATTAATTTCCTTTTCTATTTCACACATCATAATATACTCTATTTCCTAATATCTTATTCTTTCTATTTTTTTACATTTATATCATTATTATACCTTCCTTATTTTATAATTTCTTTCCATATAACAATAAATTTTATTGATTTGAAAAAACCGATTTGAACTGGTTTTCCGGTTCAACCCGATTTTGCCCGGGACGAACCGATTCATCCTGGTTTTTTTTTTCAAAAATAAGTTTTAATATTAAATCGAACTAGACCGACGGTCGGTTCGCGATTGAACCGGTCGGACCGGCCGGTCTGGTTTTATAAAGACTGCTTCTTTCTTCTGCAACCACATCCTTGCTTGTTGTTCTTTTGCCACATGATTGTTGCCTTGCCACTACTTCTTGCTTTTGCTATCTTGGCATTGCTGCTTGTTGCATACAACATTCATTTGCCATGCCTTCCTGTTTCTCTGGCAACATTCATGGGATATGAAAAACAAATAAGTGCACGTGCTCTCTATGATCTTTTTTCCCATTTCGTATGCTATAATATGGCTATATTCTTACTTGTTCATTCAAAAAGAAAACATAGGATGCGATTGAAAAATAGGATTTTTAAGTGATTCAATCTTTTAGCTATATTCTTACTATATAGTTGTTCATTAGAAAAAAAATATCTTAGTTGTATGCTTTTAAATGATTTGTTCTCTTGCCTGAAAAATCGGAGGTCTACAGGAGAGACCCAATTTTCATTAGTCAACCATTTCTTTGTGCACATTAGAACTTGGTTTATGTTCTTGAAAGTCTTGATAGGAGTTTCACTTTAAAACTCTACTATTGTAAATAAAAGTCAACAACAAGGTTGTTGATAAAAATAACAAAAATAAATGCTTAGTTTGAAATAATGGATATGCAATTGTTTCATGTCTATGTTGACATTCTCTAATAAGAATTTGACCTATACTTCCACTACAAGAAAAGCGAAGATTAGCATTGAAAAATTAGTAGCCGAGTTAAATCGGTCACATTATTTTGAATGTTTGTGTCGGATCAAAAGGCTGCCGCTCAAATTCACGTCGAAGAGACACATCTATCACTAAATGAAGCGTCAGATTGTAATTTGACGCTCAATTTTACACTGTGTTTGGATTGAAGGTAAACAAGGTGAAAGGGAGGGAAAGGAAGGGAAAGAAAATTTTTCCCTTGTTTGGATTCACTTTTAATGGAGGGAAAAGAGAGAATGGAGGAGAAATTTATCTCCTTTCCCCTCCATTTTCACAGAATTGTTTCCACCCCAAAATGGGGTGTAATGGAGGGAAGGGGAAGTCTTAAAATAATTCTTTTTACTCTAATACATATTTGCCCCTATCTTTATTAAATTTTACACACTATAACCACTTATAAAAGAAAAAGTTCTCAGAGCAGTTGAGGATTGCAGAGCCGGCAAAACCACAAAGCTAGGGATTTGCAAGTTGTCAGGTAAAAATTTCCTCTTTTGTTCGTTGATCAAAAGCCTGTTGATTATTTATATTTCCATTTGTTTATTGCATGTGGTCCTTCTTTCTTTCTATGTTTTTTTGCATGTGGTCCCTTCTTTCCTTCTATGTTTTTTTGTGTAACCGAAAATATGTATTCTTATGGTCCCTTCTTTCCTTCTATGTTTTTTTCTAATCGAAAATATGTGTTCTTGGCTCCATCTAGCACGATTTATTATCATAAATGTTGATATGTAATGACTTCATTTGTTTTAAATTCTGTAGCCTTAAAATATTTATAATGCTATTGTAATAAGAAACAACATACAAGGCTTTTGCACATATGGAAAGTCTCTTTTGGAAAGAAATAAAAGCATGGCATTTATAAAGTGGAAAGCATTCTAATTCTCCCCTAAAAGTATTTGGATTTCAATATATTGGGTTAAGATTGTTTTTTCTTGAACCAATATTAATTAGTGCTTCTTAAGTTTTAGCATATAGTAGTGAATTTTTTTATGTCCTAATGCACTTGTTCTTTTTTTTATTTCAGTTTACAGTTTGAACACTTGTAGATATGGATGACACATGTACTTTGTATGGATATAAATTGTACTTTACACAAAATCATTCTATTAGTTTTTTGTTTTTATGAAAATTCTTCTACCATTATTTGTCTCTTTCTTTGTGTTATATTTTTTTGTTCTTTTCTATTTTTTATACAGAAAGTCGATTGCTTGTTGTGATAGATGGATCATCGATTACTAGTCATCATATTTAGACAAAGACAACTTAAATGGATGGAAACTCGTATAAGATTAATTACTCGACTCATGTGTTTGGTTTCTCATTTGTTGATACTACATATTGAGGCACAAAAAGAGAGTATCCCTAAGCACTTAAGTTTTCAAAGAGAACGAATACACAATGAATTGATGCGTAGCATTGTAGGAGGTCCATAATGTCAAGACATATTACGAATGGGGCCTAAAGCATTTATAGATTTTTGTAATTTGCTTGAAAAGGATGGTGGACTAGCTCCAACTAGGAGGGCAAGTGTTGAAGAGCAGGTGGCCAAAACATTATATATGTTAGGTCACAATATCAAAAATCGAGTAGCAAAATTTTGGTTCCGACGATCTGGTGAAACTACTAGTCGACATTTCCACAATGTTTTGAAAGCCATCATTCAGGTAGAAGAAAATTTCATGGGACAACCAGACAGTACAGAAATCTCACCTGAAATTTTTAATTGCAGCCGTTTTTATCCATATTTTAAGGTAAAAGTTGACACTTATTTAGTTTTTTTCTAAACTTTATCTCTTATAATTGACAATAATAGTATAATATAATTTCAGGATTGCATTGGAGCAATTGATGGAACCTATTTCGTGTAAAAGTCTCTCCAATTCATGCATCAAAATATCGTGGTAGAAATATTATCCAACTCAAAATGTGCTAGCAGCATGTGACTTTAGTCTTAGATTTACGTATGTTTTACTTGGATGGGAAGGAACGACATCCGACTCAAGAATTTTAAAAAATGTTTTAACAAGAGAGGACAAACTTATAATACCTGAAGGTATTTAATTATGACATTTTATTTTAAAATACATATCTATTTTGTTTATTAATAGGTGTCTATTAAATTTGAATAGGTAAATTTTATCTTGTCGATGGCGGCTTCATGTTATCAAGTGGACTTATTACACCTTATAGAGGAGTTCGTTACCATTTGAAAGAATACTCAACGAATCCACCATAAAATGCTTAAGAGTTATTCAATCTTCGACATGCTTCGTTGTGCAATGCAATTGAGCGAGCATTTGAGGTTCTAAAAAAAAGATTCACAATCTTACGAAGTTCAACTGAACTTCATTATGGGCTAAAAACTCAAAAGTACATAGTGTTGGCTTGTTGCATCATTCATAATTATTTAATGGGTGTCGATCCAAATGAGGATCTTATTGCAGAGGTTGATAATGAGTTAGCAAATCAAAATCCACCAAATTCAAGTCAAAGAAATGATAATGAAGAAGCTACTCGAGGAGAGTTTAAAAATGATCAATTGGCCAATGCAATGTGGAATGAATATTTGTGATCTTATTTTCAGTTTGTATTTTCAAGTTCTCTTGGAAGTTGTGTTTCAATGTGAACGTTTGCTTATTTTGATAAGAAGTATTGTATTTGATAATTTTGTCATGCTTTATTTAGCTTTATATTTTATAATTAGTGTTTGAAAAATGATTTTTATATGTAATTCCATTTTTATATATTTTGTTATTGTGTAGATAGAAAAAAGGTATGTCAAAAAGAAAGAGGGATGTGTGTGATACCTCAAAGAAGGAAGATAGAGAGAGTTGGAATCCAATAATGGATGATGCTCTTATTGATGCATTATTGCACCACCACAACATTGGCAATAGGGTGAATGGGACATTTACAAGCACCGCATATGATAACATAGTCAAAGAGCTGAATGAAAAATTGAACAAAAAATTTGACAAAGATAAAATTAAAAATCGTTGGAAATATTTGAAAACTGGATTTGGAAGATGCTTTGACTTGTTTAAATATGGACTAAGTGGTTTTTCTTGGAATTCTACTACAAACATGTGAAGTGCTGAACCTGAAGTATGGAAAAAAGTTAATTGAGGTTAGTTCATTTGTATTATTTTTTTTGCTATTATAGTACTTTATATTTATTCTTTAAATTATGCGGCTAACTTAAATAATATTATCATAGGCTCATCCCCATGCTAAATAATGGAAAACAAAGCCCATGTCAAACTACGAGAAATTGTGCATTCTTGATAGAGCTACAATGGATGAAACTGAGACAGCAAAAGAAATGAGACAAAGACAATCTATTGTATATGATGAGGAGATCCAAAATATTGTAGAAGACATTGATAGAATGTGTGCAACAAATGAAGTTTCATTGGAGAGCTTTGGACATATCTCAACTGAAGATATTGATTTAGATGACCAAGTAGAGGTTCAACCTCATACTCCACAAGGGATTTTGAATGCAAATGTTTTACTTCAACCTCAAAGGATAAAAATGTTAAATCAACAAAGCATGAGAAAGAACTCAAAGAAATTGGTGACTCAATGAATAATTTAGCTGAGGCACTTAGAGAGGAAAATGAAGTTATGAGAGAGGCAAACATATTTTTTGGAAAAATTGCAAGATCACTTGAACGACTTCCAATCAAAGAAGAAGAAATTTTTGAGATGTTAGTGGAATTAGGAATTATGCCTCCCCAATTGATGAAGGTATATCGCTTCTTGATTAAGCATCCCAATGACTTAGGAGCAATACTTGATTGTCCAATACATATGAGAAAGGAGATGGTCATGGAATATGTCTTTGGTTCTAATTCTTCCACACCATATATGAAAAAAACTGGTTTTCATTTTTTGATATGGCTCCCTTCATTTTGGTAGTAAGATCTTTTTGAGTGGATGATATCCAAAAGCAATCTATTAACTTGTATCTTCATATAGTGATTCCCAAGATGTATTTTGAAAGGATAGACTTTAAGTATATGTGTGTGATAGCACGAGATGTATTTTGAAATGATAGACTTTAAGTATATGTGGTGATAGCACAAGATGTATTTTGAAAATATGCACTTTAGTAAATTTACTTTTTTTTTACGTTTTATGTTGCTGATCTTTTATGTGTCTTAGAATATCATTATTATATCTTGTTATAAATGCATGGCAGAAAAATATGTTGATGCTAATTTTATGTGTCACATAGTTTTGATATTGTGCATATCTCAAAATTTTGTGGAAGAAAAGAAAGTATCAATATAATTTGTTGTTATTTTTGTCTCCTGATTTATTTATGTATAATTATTGCATGCCAAAATTTTAAATTGTATTCAAAGGGTATTATCGTCTATTTAAAATTTTTACCCTTCTTTCCCCTCTTTTTCCTTTATAATGATAAGACAAACAAAGTTAACGTTTATCCTCATTTCCCCTCCTTTCTCCTTACTATTTTATATCCAAACAAGGGTAACCATCTTCCCTCTATTTCCTTCTTTTCCATTCCCTCACTTTTCTTCACTCTCATTTCGTTCCCTTCCCTTTAATGACCCTTTTATCCAAACATAGTGTTAGTGACATATGGGAACAGGCGATTAATCAAGCGTCAGATTTTTAACTGATGCTTGCTAAGACTATTTTTATTTTCCTTTTGCATTTTTGGCTCCATCTCGACTCGTCCCACTCCTTTGCATCATGAACAAGGGCGATGGGAGAAGAATCCTCCATATATTGATCAGAATGGGAATTGTATCCGGTAGAGTCATCGTCGTCGTCCAACAGAAACGAGGATGAAGAAGGATAAGTAGCTGTGGTGATAGGCATACTATGGATGGGCATCAGCATAAGTGGAAAGCAGAAGAAGGAGAAGAGGCAGAGGATGAGGTGGCGAAGGTGACAGAGGGGGAGGCAACAAAGGATATCCAACACCTGCTCGGCGAGGAGGCTCTCTAGGTTGCAGGGGATGTATTGGCACCACTGGGCCGATGCTCGCACCCGGTGGGAAGCCACACGCTGTTGAACACCATCGCCCTCCCCTGCTTCTTCTTTTGTCTGGTTCGGTCCTCCCTGGAGGGTGTTCGCTAAAATGTCTACATGTTGTGGTTTCTTCGTACTGCACGCCGGGAGGACGCAAGCGATGAGCTGGACTTTTTTAGGTAAAGAATCTTAGAGGACAAGACAAAGAAGAGGAGGCAAATTGACGGAGAGTGGTGTTGTTTTGGTGGTTTGTCGAGTGGCTTTGGCGATACGTATCTAGAGGATTCTTGATCGGTAAATAAGGTATTGTTCCAACCAATAGTTTCCCTATATTGATTATTTCTCTTACAGATCTTTGTTTCTGTGGCATTGTCGCCCCGAATCCAATAGGTAGTGCGATGAAATAACAATTTTTTCCTTGACTAGATGCTCAATCCTAGGAATAGTTCCATTATTTTTCTGTCATTTTTTTAATATGGGATCCATTTGAATCAAAGTTTTATGTCAAAATGTTCGAGAAGAAGTTTCCCAAATGATAAAACCGCCATTAACAATATGTTTGTTCTTCATTGAACATCCATTATCAATAATAAAAAAATAGGTGCATGATTGGATTACTCTTATAAGACTGACCATTTTTCTCAATTCAATATTCTGCAATTGAGATGATTTCCTTGATTATATATCTTTGCACATACAAACTGGCAGCCACGTGAAAGGGCATTTCAAGTGGAGCAAGTATAAGAAGGACATGATGCTTGGAAAAGAGCAAGTGAAGAGTAATGGTGGAAGAGAAAGTGCATCCAGACTTTAAGTGAGGTTGGCTTAACTAGCTTCCTCATATATATATATATATATATATATATATATATATATATATATATATATCCCATTGAAAGGATTATGAAAAAAATGAGAGGGACTTCAAATCTATTACTGAGATGATATTATGATGTAATGGCATTAATGTGTATTGAAATATTTCACCTAAAATCTCACTGTTCACTATCATTTTAATAATTAGTTAGCAGATCACTTATTTAATTTAAAAGCAGTGCATGGTATTTCATTGCATTTAAGGAATTACTTATTTAATCCGAGTAGTGAAGATCGTTTCAAAAAAAATCGTGTAATGAAGATAACATATAATTAGTGTTTCTCTTATTGAGTTTGATTTAGTTCTGTTTCACTCAATACTTAATAATATATTATGTGATGTTTAGTTTTTATAGAATAATATTTTGCATGTGAAATTCCCTTTTTACTTTCTAAATTTCAATTCAACTTTGTTGTGTCGTTCTGAAATGCGAGTTATATCGAATGTTTCCATCTGTAATTTGCACTCATTTTACTTGTATGGAACTTTCATTAAGCATGGAACACAATGAATAAATACATTGAAGATCCCTCCTTGGTGTACATTTGATCCCTGAAATTAGATACGACCTTGCATCTTATCATAAAATAAACTAGATTAACTTAAATATGTGGCAAATTGTGACTACTGTAATTATAGAAAGGTAATTGAATTGTCTCCATAGAATGTGCATAGACTACCCAATGAAGCATTGTTATGGCAATTTATACATAAATATAATATGTGGAGTTTGTATTGGTGACGTTGAACCTTATATTTTGACTCATCTAATGAAATTCTCTTAATAGGTAAGATGTTGAGCACTATAGTGCAAGAGATAAAATCCTTATAGTTCAACTTTTTTGCTGGTATAATGTTTGTTCTCTGGATTGGTGAATAATTGTGTATTGCTAATAGATATCTATTTGTGTACGGTTGTTGGGTAATTGTGTATGGTTGATGTGCTATCCATTTTGTGACATGGAGTTCATACTTTTAATCTTTTGAAATTGAGAAATAATTCTATAAAATTGGGTTAGCATACAAATTGAAGTATTTTTTTTGTCATTTCCAATGGAATTTGCGTTAGTGCCTAGCATGATGGAATTTGCATCGGAGTGGGAGGATTTGCGTCGGATATTATGTAACATTCTAGAGAATTTTCGTCAGACATTGCGTCTAATCTTTTGTGTCAATCCACGTGTCGAAATGGACGTCCCAAACTTGCCTCTGATTTTGCGTTGGAGTTGTTGACTCTAAGTTTTTGCATCGGCCACTTTCGGATGTAGACCTTTTGGTTCCAAGGGTTTTGTGTCAGATTTGAATCTAACACAAATCAGTCACAAACATAAATTTTGCAGCTGATTGAACTCTTTTTGTGATAGATTTGGTTGACACAAAACAATTATTTTCTTGTAGTGTTCTTAGATTTAGGTGCATTTCCCATATACAACAATGCTGCCTTAGATTTAGGTCCTCACATTTTTTAAAAATATAGGTATGGCCTAAGTGGTTCATTCTCTTGTCTAAAAAAATTGCCACACTAACTTCTCTTATTCAATTATGTTTTGCAATTCTCTTGTGCTTGCCTAAGTTATTCATTCTCTTGTTTGGTGAATTAATATTTGCAAAGTCAATCTTCCAATTGTCAATATGGATATGGACATTTCACAATTTGAAGATCAGTATGTACATAATTTGAAAGACAAATAAGAAGTATGTTAAATTGAAGATCTTGAAGTCCCACAAGAAAGGTTCAAATTGGCATGTTATTAACTATGATTCTCATTTCTTCATTCTAACATACATTAACGATTTTATAACTTGCAATTTGTTAAAAATGATCCCAAAACGAGATTCAATGTGAAGATGAGAATGAAGAGACAGTTACAAAGTTTTCTATTGGAATGTCATATGACTCATAAGAACATGCATACAAGTACTACAAATACTTGTGCACAATCCATCGGATTCTTTGTACAGAAATCTTACATTTTTAAATTTAGGAAGACAAATTAATAATATTGAAAGAAAATTTATCTGTTCGAAAGAGGGGCACAAGGACCTTACAAAGAAAAGAGATTTAGGAAAAAAAATATCAAAAGATGATATATTTGATTGTAAAGCATACATAAAAATTGGAGTAAGAGATGATGGTAAGTGGGAGGTAAAGGTCTTCAATAAATAACACATGCATATTTTAGCTTCTCCATCTAAGATATCAAGAATGAGATATCATTCAAAATTATCAACTAATTACAAACAAGTTATGAGTAAATTACATAATTATGACTTTGGCCCATCAAGTATTGTAAAAGTTCTTAAATATTTCGTTGAGACAACATTAACCATACAAACTTGTGTCGACTATTTGAGAATATGGAGAGTTGATAATATTGATAAAGAAGTTATGCATATGATTATGCATTTTCAACAAATACAAAGTAATGATGCAGTTTCCTTTTTTTTTGGTTTGAGGTAGATCTTATAGATAAAATCACAAGGAAATGTATATATTTTGGACAGATGGATCATAGATCTAGAGAAAGTTATATGACTTTTGAAAGCATTAGTTTCTTTTGATTCATCCATTCCCAAGAGTGAATCATCATATGCAATATATTTTATTAATTTCGTGACTCGTGGTACTTTACTTACAAATGAAATAAAGGAGATATTTATAATTGACTATTCTACACTTGATGAAATGTATGTTTGAAAAATATCTGACGAGGATTATTACTAATCAAGATGTGATAATGAATAACGCTATACAAAAAAAAGTTTTATGAATATAATACACAAATATTATATTTAGCATATTCAAAGAAATGTTCTCCGTAATATGAAAGATTTATACGAAGAGTATAAGAAATTGATTGATAAAAGTGAAAGTAACGAAGAATTTAAAAATGAATGAGCAGTCTTGAAAGAGAATGACATATATAATAAACATTATCATCCGTATCACTTTATTTTTGTGACAAATTTTGTGTAGACATGCCTATTACTCAAATATTCGAGAGTACAAATTCTTTTTTTTGGCTTTGTGAATTTCAAAACCTCGTTTATACAATTTGTTTTATGACTTTGAACTCTTTAACTGCATTATTTATCAAAAAAGTTGTTTTTAAAATTTCAAGAAGAGTTTACGAGCTTTGACTATGGCACACGAAAAAATTCAAAAGATTGTCAGGTACAAAAGATAATTGAGAAAAAAATGTAGAATATAATCAAGAAGAAAATATTTTTATAACATGTTCTAATTTGGACCGATGCCTCCGAAGCGCGACGAAATCTGACGCGAACGCAAAACAAAACGTCCTAAGTCATGCATCGCAACGCGACGGGCTTCCGCGCCACGCAGCTGGCTCGCCACGTATCGCGCATGCCCTCACGCCCCTCACACGTGTGCCTCTCGCGCTCTCTCTCCCTCATGGATGTGGCGACTCTTCCCCGATCGATCCTTCGCACGCGTACACAGAGCCCTCCCACGCATGCATGCATGGGCCGGACCTGCTACTTAATCCTCATCCCCTTTTGCGCCATTCCGACCCTCGACCCCACGTACCCTCCATGCATGCATGCATGGCCATGTTCGCCACGTTACCCCGTGCTTGCTAGCTAGCGCTCCTCCGCTCTCCATCTTTATCCGCAGCGCCTCTCTCGCCAACTTTTAATTTCTCCAATTATAAATAGAGCAAAGCACTCCTCCCGTCTGCATTCATATCAGCGGCTCTGAAGTTGGCTTGAAGTAGTAGTCGCCATGGCTGCCACCAAACTGAGCTTTGTGATCCTTCTCGCCGTCTGCGTCCTCTGCGCGACCTTCGCTTTAACCCACCAGAAGGAGGACCCCGAGCTGCGGGAATGCAAGCAGGAGTGCTGGCAGCAGCCGCACTATGACCAGGGCATGCGGCGGCAGTGCGAGCGCCGGTGCGAGCAGCAAGCTTTGGAGCGCGAACGCGAGCGCGAGCGCGGGCACGGGCACGGGCACGACAACCCCAAATGGGAGGAGGAGGAGGAGGAGAAATGCACGACGGCTTACTTCTTTGGCCGGGAAAGTTTCGAGCAGGAGGTGAAGACTCAACATGGCAACGTAAAGATCCTCCAGAACTTTTTGCGCAGGTCCAAGTTGTTGCTGGGGATCGCTAACTATCGCGTGGGCATCCTTGAAGCCAATCCTCATGCCTTCGTCATGCCCCATCACTTGGATTCGGATGTTATTTTGTTCGTCGCCAAAGGTATATTAACAATTATATGACACTTACTTTCTTAAGGTATGAACCTGAAATTAGACGACGTGCTTTGCATCCTAAGAAGAAGCTGCATCTACAATATAGATGTGTGTGCATGAATCTTCCTAGTTAGCTACAATTTTTCTTTCCGGTAAAGAGTTAGCTACATTTCTTTGTTACGGTAATTAATGACCATGTACAGGAAAGGGAACCATAACCCTTATATGCCAACACGGGAAGGAGGCGCAGAAGCTATCGCACAACTTGAACCAGGGAGACATATTGCAGGTGCCGGCCGGCACGATCATGTACTTGGTCAACACACAAAGCAACGAGAACATTGTTATAGTCAAGCTCATACAATCGGTCTCAATACCCGGTCGCACCGAGGTACGTACGTACGTAGCATAGCACAGTTCACAAGCACATATGTATAACTCAAATGAACCATGAACTCGATCCAATGGCTAAATCATTGTAGGCATTCTTTGGTGCGGGAGGGCGTGATCCGGAGTCGTTCCTCAAGAGCTTCAGTGATGAAATCCTGGAAGCCGCCTTTAATGTATAATGCATTCCAATCATGGCATCTATGTTTTTTATTTACATCCTCTATGTAACGTCACAATCTCAATTAAGCTGATAATTGGCTGACAGACGCAACATAGGCGATTGGAGAGGATGTTCCAACAACAGAAGGGCGCCATAGTTAAGGCATCCGAGGAGCAGGTCCGCGCCCTGAGCCGTCAATCAGAAGGCGGCCATAGCTGGCCGTTCGGCGAAGGCGAGTCATCGAAAGGTCCTTACAACCTTTTGAGGAAGCGTCCGACCTACTCGAGCCGTCGTGGGCAGCTCATCGAGGTCGACGCGGACGACTACCGCCCGCTCAGGAACCTCGACGTCCAAGTCTCCTTGGCCAACATAAGTGGAGTACGTGCGTTTATACTTGTTCTGTGAAGGCTCTTGTGCGCCGCTTGAGAGTGATACTGTGAGGCGATCTAGCTAGACATGATTTCAATTTGGTGTAATTTTTTTTTTGGCGCAGGGATCAATGACTGCGCCGTTCTACAACACGAGGTCAACAAAGATAGAGATAGTGCTAAGCGGCCGAGGGTACGTGGAGACTGTGTGTCCCGTCTCTCGTCACGGACGTGAGAGGAGGGAGGAGGAGCATGAGGCGGGGGTCTCGGGACACAAAGGGCGAGGGGAAGGAGGAGAGCAGCAGAGTGGGCAGGGGTACCAAAAGTGTCGGTCTCAGATCTCCACAGGGAACGTCGTCATAGTTCCACCCGGATACCCGTCGACGACGGTCGCGTCACGCGGCGAGAACCTGCAGGTGGTGTGCTTCGAAATCCGGTCGGAGAACAACCAGAGGACACTCCTCGCTGGGAAGAACAACGTGCTGAGCCAGCTGGACAAGGAGGCCAAGGAACTGGCGTTTGACATGCCGGCGAGGGAAGTGGATGAGGTGCTCAACTCTCAGAAGGACGCTGTGTTCCTGTCCGGCCCCGAGGAGCGGCACAGCGGCCGCCAACAACGCCCATTGGAGTCTATCCTCGAGTTCGCCGGCTTCGGCATATGAGGGCGTGCACGACTAACGTTATAACTCGAAACTCCTTTGAGACGTAGGAGACGGGAAGTAGCAGATGAGAGAGATGTGGATGTAACGAATAAAGAAGTATTGTATAAACAAGTGCATCATAATGATGAATAACTTTGCCCAAAGTTGCTCATTCCATGGGAGATAATTATATGAATAGTGATTATTACAAATGAACGATTAGTAATAGTATCTCGTGATGTAACTTTTCTTTCGTTTACATCTCGTGAAGTATTTTTATTTCTGATAATAGTGCCACTGCCGTCAGGCCATTATATTTTCCGATTAGACATTTTTTTTCCAATTGATCGAACTTTTTTAGGGTGCGTTTGGCGAAAAATTTTCAAACGCATACGGTGAAGGGAATTTTAAATGTTCGGTAAACATTTGGTCAAATGTTCGGCCAAAAGTTCTTACCGATCTTATCGAAGGTAAAAATATTTGTTTTTTTTAATTTCATGTTAAATGTTCTTTTTTCAATTTCATGTCATTTGACTTTTTTTTTCAAATTTTATCTATTTTTAATTATTTTATAATGTTTGGGTTATATAATTTAGAATATATTAATATATTATTAGAAATATTATAAAATAATTTATTAAATATTATTAATTAAAAATGATAAAATAATTAGTTTTAATAATTAATAAATTTTTTATTAATTAAACTATTCAATTATATTTTTAAAAAAATTGTTATATTTGTATTACGTAAATTATAATATTAATAATATTTAAAAAATTTAATCAAAATAAATAAAAATATTAATAATATAATGATTTAAGTAAATTATAATTTTAATAACATATTATTATTTATTATTATTTTATATTTTATAAAATAATAAATTATATTCTTAATTTTCTTTTTTTTATTTAAACACTCGTTAAAACTTATCCATCACATTAATTTTTTAAATTTTCATCATTACACTTTTTCATTCAAACACCAACTCTCGAACTTTTCTATCAAATCAATTAGTTCTCGCGAACTAATATTTCCTTAAAAAAGTTTAAAAAGATCTTATTAATCAACTCATTTTACCCGAAAGAAGACGGAGGGGCATGCAGTTAATCGTTTCCAAATCCAAATACTTATGTTTACATTTTAGATGACGAATCACGGAGAATAAAACTTGAGTTCGCGAAAAAAAAAAGAAAAGATAAAAAAATCCAGAAATTCGATTAAATCCACAAATTGAGTTCCGGTCAGGAGCTATTTACTATTTTGGACTTATTTTATAATCTAAGTTTTTTTTATAATTACGATTCTTTTGGTAGAAGCAATACACGTTTTTAAAACTAAACACTATTATAATTAATAAAACGCAATAAGGGTAAGTACTAAGTTGTAAAAAAGTACTAATAACGAAGGCTAGCTGAGATTCGATCATATTAAATTGGTAAAAAATATTAATTGATCAAACAAAATTTGTGTTAGACTTGACAAAGAGAATAGAAAAAAAGCTTTTTGAGTCAGATGAAGAAGAATAAAATTTAAGATATTATTGAAATAGCACATTAATTAGGAGTATTTTTTTCCTGTTACACATTAATTAGTAGTATTTTGTTAGTTGAAATCATTATTAGTAATAATGCTTTTAACTTCAACTTAGAAATACCCAAAAAAATATTCATTATACGATGTCATGAATAATTCAAGTTTTAGATGTTTCAAAATTTAATATTTCTAATTAACTTCATAATGTTTTATCATTATTATAATAGTTTATATTTTAATTAATCTATATCAGACTTTGTATCTTTTTGCGTTCAATATTTTTATTTAACTTTGATCATGATTAGGATTATATACAAAGCTTTTCACATTTTTTGCACACTATTAAATTTCAAAACTAACAAGAAAAAGACAATAAAAAATAAATTATTTTAAAAATTAATTCTAAGATTCAGATAAATGAATATGGAAATTCTATAACACCACTATAAACAAAATATATTGTTTTATTAAATCAGCTATTTTTAGTACGTATCGCGCGTGCCTTAGTGTCAGAGGGCCGTTTTTCGTTCGTCTGACCCGTGCGGCGCGTAAACATGCCCAACGTCTAGACAAGCTCTTTTGAACGTTTGCGGAACCTTTCACTTTCATGAATGCCACAGTTTTAGGATGCTTGGCCTCGAGAGGATGTTTCGAAAGAGGTGTTTGTGAACAAACGGGCGTCGCTTGTGACGCTTTGTGGGTTGTCATCCCACGCTTGAGGCATGTCGCTAGGTTTTGGAAAGTTTTGAAATTTTTGTTGAGTAAATAGAATGATTACAAAGGACTTCGGGGGAGCACTCGCGGGTCTATCCTACTATACCACCGATTCGGGTGGTAGATATGCGACGTGTGATTTGGAGAACAAGTTAGGGGGTACACTTTTCTAAAGTGCAAATTACAAAACTAGCAATATCACACTTGAAAATAAAACTAATTATAAAAGTGGGTTGAAAAAAGAAAATTACTTGGAAGTAAGATAATTCAGCGGTCCACAGGGAAAGCCCCCGGAACATTCTCCCCCACTCAAGTTAGCGACATCCCTGGAGCTATAGCTTCGAACTCTTCAATCTTCTGCTTAAACTGCCACATTGCTTCAGCCGTCCCCCAACTTGTGTCAGCGTCCGGTCTTTCGCTCCATCGAACAAGATACTCCTTCTTCCAATTCTTCGTGCAGACGGTGAGTACTTCTTCAACTTGATCAGTGAACTGCTGACGGATGATCGGCGGGGCGTGGTCTGAAACCCCACGCTCGAGATCTTCAAGGTCTTCGACGAAAGGCTTGAGTAGACTGACATGAAAGACATGGTGTTGTTGCATCTACGATGGGAGCTCCAGCTTGTAGGTCACCTTGTCTATCTTCTTCAAGATCTTGAACGGACCCTCGTAACGCCTAACGATGCCCTTGTGTAGATTCTTCCCGCTTAGCCGAAGATGTTGGACTAGTCCACAAGGATCAAGTCTCCGACTTCAAAATTGACGTCCTGTCGAATAGCGTCCCCCATTCTTCTTGCGCTTTGATGCCTTGTGAAAACATGCCCGAGCCATATCATTCTGCTCATGTCATTCCCTTGCCATGCGGTGAGCGATGGGGACTTTGCCACCATAAGAAGTGGCGACGACCTGAGGTCTGAGAGGATGCTACCCAATCACTATCTCGAAGTGACTTCGATTGATCGACTCGTTTCGTTGCAGGTTGTAGGAGAATTACGCGATGTCGAGTAGCTTCGTTCAGTCCTTCTGATTGGCACTCGCATAGCGTCGCAAGTAGATCTCCAAGATACAATTCACCATCTTAGTTTGGCCGTCGGTTTGAGGATGAAGTGATGTCGAGAAATGTAGGTTGGAGTCCATTATCTTGAATAGTTCCTTTCAAAAGTTATCAACGAATCGCTCATCTCGATTGCTGACTATGCTTTGAGGCAGGCTCCAATACTTCACTACATGCTTCATGAATAACTCTGTATCTTCAATGACAGGACAACTTGCGGAGCCGACGATGAAAATGACATATTTAGAAAATCGATCGACCATGATGGTCCCACTTCAGACTTAGGCAGGCCCGTGACGAAGTCCGTGGAAACATCTTTCTATGGTCACTCTAGAATAGGGAGGGGTTTCAGAAGTCCGTCGGGGGCTTGATTGAGATTTTTTCCTACTGACAAACAAGGGATGTCTTCACAAAAGCTTCGACATCGTCCTCCATCATTGGCCAGAAGTAGTTATCCTTGATGAATGCCAAAGTGCGGCGGATGCCCAAATGTCCCGTCCACTTGGAGTCATGACACTCTTGCATGATGGGGCACCGCAAGTTGTAGCGGAATGTAGATGTGACGTTCCTTGATGAAGATCAGTCCATCTTCCATCCAAAATCAGCGTGTCTTTCCCTCCTTTGCTTGCTCAAACAGGATCCTTATCGTGAGATCCGACTCTAGTCCCTTCTTGATCCTCTCAATTATGCCAATCTGAGAGATCTCATGGCCGCCAGTTTCGCACGTTGGCTGAGGGCGTTGGCAACGACATTCGTCATGCCAGGCTTGTACTCCATAACATAGTTGAATTCCATCATGAAATCTTACCACCTTACTTGCTTTGGCGAGAGCTTCTTCTGCGATTCAAAGTAACTTGTCGCGATATTGTCCATCTTGATGTGAAATCGCGACTCGAAGAGGTAGTACCGTCATGTCCTAAGGCAGTGGATCACCGCGGTCATCTCCTTCTCTTGAACGGCGTAGCGCCGCTCCATGTCATTGAGTTTGCGACTCTCAAACTCCACGGGATGCCCCTTCTGCATACCTCCAATAGCATAGTCAGAAGTATCTATCTGTACCTCGTATGACTTGGTGTGGTCTGGTAGGACGAGCACCGGTTCCTCCATCATGGTCCTCTTGAGGGTGTCGAACGCTTTCTGGCATGTAGGTGTCCACTTCCACTTCACATTCTTTCGGAGGAGATTCGTCAAATAGGTCATCACATGTGAATACCCCTTGACGAATCGCCTATAGTAGTTCGTCAGGCCAAGGAACGAACGCATATCAAGAACCCGCCTTGGAGGCTCCCACTTCATGATGGCTCGAATCTTCGCGCCATCCATCTTCAGCTTGCCACTTCCGACGGCATGTCCCAAGAAGTGAAATTCCGATTGAGCGAAAACACACTTCTCCCGCTTGACGTAGAGCTCGTTCTGCCATAAACCTCGAACACTTGTCAAATGTGCTCCTTCAAAGTGCGGTTGTAGATCATGATGTCGCGAGATAGACAACCATGAACCTGTCAAGGAATGGTTGTAATACCTTGTTCATGAGGGTGCAGAAGGTCGCTGGGGCATTGGTAAGGCCGAAAGGCATCACGAGAAACTCGTATGAGCCGTATCTTGTGACGCGCACCATTTTCTTCCGCGTTTCGAACTTGCTAATAGCCCGAACGAAGATCCAACTTGGTAAACCATTTTGCACCGCTAAGTTGGTCGAACAGGTCCGCCACCAGGGAAATGGGATATTTGTTTTTCATCGTAAGCTTTGTTGAGTGCTTGGTAGTCGATGCACATCCGGAGGGAACCATCATGCTTCTTTTTTAAGAGAATCGGCACGCCATATGGAGACTTCGAGGGCCGAATATATTCTGCATCCAATAATTCGATGAGTTATTTACGGAGTTCTGTGAGTTCCAGAGGGGCTACCCGATAGGTGACTCCATGAGAGGGCTTCGATCTTGGGACCAAGTCAATGACATGGCCCACTTCACACTTCGAAGGCAACCGCTTTGTGAGTTCCAAGGACATGACGTCTGCAAAGTTCTCAAGGGTTTCAAGAACTTTGGGAGGTGTTGGAGTGGAGGCACTACAAGAAAAATGATATTTTTCAACGATTTCGTCCGTTGGAAAATCGAAAGAAACCATCGAAAATAAATGTTTTTGACGGGTTTATCGACAGAAATGATCTGTCGAAAAAGAGGGCGTCAAAAATTGATTTTTGACGATTCCAAAAAACCTGTCGGAAGTTCCAATAGTTGGAACCATCGCAAAACTCCAATGGCCACAACCGTCGAAATGTTTCGGCGGTCGCAACCATCGAAACATTCTGGCGGTCGCAATCGTCGAAAAGTTTCGGCCGTGGCAACCGTCGAAGGTTCCGGCGGCTACAATCATCGCAAATAATTTTTAATTTATAAAAGATTTTCCAGCCTCCAGGCGACTAATCCGGTCGGTCGCCTCGTTCCACGGGCAAATAGATCAGCTGCCAGCATCATATTCGGCCGCCCGTGGCCAAATCCGAGAGGGAGATCTGACCGGAGCCGGAGCCGAAACTGGAGGGGGAGACAGAGACGAAGACATGAGAGACAAAGAGGGTCATCGGCGGGTCGGAGGTCATCGCGCCGGTCGCAGCTGGTGAGGGAAAGAGAGGAGAGAGTGAAAGAGGTAGAGAGAACTAGGAAGAGGAGAGAGGGAGAAGATCTTACATAGGGGTACAAAGAGGGGGAGCGAGAAAAGAAAGAAAAGTAGCGGGAGAGTTATTTTTAATTACTGACGGTCGAGACCGTCGGAACTTCCGACGGTCCGAATTGTCAAAAATATTAATAATATATATTATGATATATATATAATTATTTTTTTCATTTATCAATGCTTTGAAGTAATTATAATAATAAAATATTACTTATATTATATATTATATAATATTTAATTATTTTTAAAATTATCGACGGTCCAAACTGTCAAAACTTTCGATGGTCATAACTATCGATAATTATAATAGTAAAATACTATTTATATTATATATTATACAATATTTAATTATTTTTAAAGTTACCGATGGTCCAGACCATCAAAATTTCCGACGGTAAATTTCTGAATAATGTAATAATAAAATAGTACTTATATTAATAAAATAGTACTTATATTATATATTATATAATATTTAATTATTTTTAAACTTATCGACAGTCTAGACCGTCGAAACTTTCGACGGTCTGAGTTGTCGATAATTATAATAATAAAATAATACTTATATTATATATTATATAATATTTAATTATTTTTAAAGTTACCGGCGATCTCAATCGTCGAAACTTTCGACGGTCCAAACTGTCAGTAATTATAATAATAGATAACTAATTATATTATATATTATATGATGTTATATATTATGTAATATTAAATTATGTCCCACTTACCAATGGTTGTGACAGTCGGAAGTTTCGACGGATATGTATCCCTTAAAAATTTCGACATTCCTAATCGACGAAAAATAAAATAATATAATAAATTTTATAATTTTTTATTTTTTATTTCTGACGGTTCAAACCGTCGGAAATTTCGACGGATTCCTATCTGTCGCAAAGTCTTGCGAAAGATTTCTATCCGTCGGAAATGGTTCATCGAAAAATCCTAATTTTCTTATAGTGAAGGCCCCAGATCTTCCAAGATGGCGGTCGCTATGAAGGTGTGCTCCTGTTTGCGTAACCCCTTCGCCACTTGCATGGCAGAGAGGGTCTTCTATTTGATATCTCCTCCTGACCTCACGGAAACATTGTAAGGTCTCTTGGGGTTGAAGATGACCATCGAATTGGTGAGCGGAATTGCAACGATGTGTCACAGAAAAGAGATGTCCGCCACCACTTCGTAGTCTTCCACTAGTGCCACCGTCATGTCGAAACTTCCCTACCACTTGCCGATACGAACCTTCATTTCAGGAAAAAAATTTGTGGTCGAGATATTCTTGGCGCTCACTTCTGACACGAACAACAGGCGGCCTCAGCCAGATCTACGCGAGCCAGATTTGGCCGCTGGAGGCCGGATCCGGCCGTTCAGGCCGATGACGCCCGATCAGAGTGGGAGATCAAGAGAGAGGGAAATTTGGCCGGAGCCGGAGTCGGAGACCGAGCGAGCAAGAGGAAGACGAAGCTGGAGAGAGAAAGAGGGTCGCCGACGGATTGTCGTCCGGGCGAAGGTTGTCATGCCGGTCGCAGCAGGTGAGGGAGAGAGAGAGGAGAGAGGGAAAGAGGTAGAGAGAGGAGATAGGGAGGAGGTGATATATAGGAGTAGAAAGAGGGGAAAGGGGGAAAAGGAAAAAAAATAACGGGAGAGGGAAAAAAAGAAAAAGAAAGCAACGAGAGAATTATTTTTTAATTACCGAAGGCCACGACCGTTAGAACTTTGGATAGAGCTTGAGCCGTTGGAAGTTCCGACAATCCTAATTGTCGAAAATATTAATATATATAAATATTATGATATATATGGTTATAATTTTTAATTATTTTTTTCAATTATCGATGGTTCGGACCATCAAAAGTTTCGACTTCGACGGTCTGAACTGTCGACAATTATAATAATGAAATACTACTTATATTATATAATATTTAATTATTTTCAAAGTTACCGATGATTATATAATATTTAATTTTTTAAGTTACCAACGGTTCAAACCGTCGAAAATTTCGATGGTCTGAACTGTCGATAATTATATTAATAAAATACTACTTATATTATATTATTTTTTACTTACTGACGGGGCTGACCATCGAAAGTTTCATACGGTCGAAACTTTCGACTCGGATACATATCTATCGCAAATTGCGAAAGATTTCTTTCCGTTAGTCCGTCGGAACTTTCAAAGTTCGTAACCATCGAAAAATAAAATAATAATATAATAGATTTTATAATTTATTATATTTATTTTCGACGTGATTTCTGTCGCAAATTGCGAAAGATTTTTTTTTCCGTCGAAAACTGCGCATCGAAAAATTTTAAAGTGGTGCCGCTCACACGTGTGCCGCTCGCTCTCCCACTTCTTATGGATGTGGCGACAGTGCTACACTTCCCTGATCGATCTTTCGCACGCGTGGACAGAGCCTCCCACGCGTGCATAGGCGGACCTGTTAAGTGCTAAATGTTAATCCTCATCCCCTTTTGCGCCATCCCGACCCTCGACTCCACGTACCCTCCATGCGTGGATGCATGGCCATGTTTGCCATGATACCCCGTGCTCAAGCGCTACGCTCTCCATCTTTATCTGCAGCGCCTCTCTCACCAACTTTTAATTTCTCCGATTATAAATAGAGCAAAGCCGTAGCCGCTCTTCTGCATTCATATCAGCGGGTCTGAAGTTGGCTCGAAAGAGTAGTCGCCATGGCCACCAAACTGAGCCTTGTGATCCTTCTCGCTGTCTGCGTCCTCTGCGCGACCTTCGCTTTAACCCACCAGAAGGAGGACCCCGAGCTGCGGGAATGCAAGCAGGAGTGCTGGCAGCAGCCGCACTATGACCAGGGCATGCGGCGGCAGTGCGAGCGCCGGTGCGAGCAGCAAGCCGTGGAGCGCGAGCGCGAGCGCGAGCACGGCCACGGATCGTCCGCCGGAGGAATCAAGGACAATCCCGGGCGGGATCCGGAGAAACGCCTCGAAATTTGCCGTGAGCAGTGCTCGCAGAGCCAGAAGGGCGAGCAGAACCAGCGCATCTGCCAGCGTCGGTGCGTGGAGCGGTACCAGATGGAGAAGCGGGAACAGGAGCAGGGGAGCACCGGCGTGGACGATGACATCGAGGGAAGCAACCGAGACCCGTCGCGTCAACGCTATGAAGAGTGCAAGAGACGATGTGGGCAGCAACGGCAAGACGAGCAGCAGCGGAGGCAGTGCGTGAGCCGCTGCGAGGCGCGGTACGAAGAGGAGAAGCGAAGCCACCGCAGCGACGACAACCCTAAATGGGAGGAGAAGGGGGAGGAGGAGTCGACGACGTGGAACCCTTGCTTCTTTGGCCGGGAGAGCTTTGAGCAGGAGGTGAAGACCCAACATGGCAACGTAAAGATCCTCCAGAACTTTTTGCGCAAGTCCAAGTTGTTGCTGGGGATCGCTAATTATCGCGTGGGCATCCTCGAAGCTAACCCTCATGCCTTCATCATGCCCCATCACTTGGATTCCGATGTTATTTTGTTCGTCGCCAAAGGTATAATTAACAATATTTATCGAACTTTTACTTTATTAAGGAGTGTTTGAATGATAAAATTTTACTTAAATTTTGTCACTCTCATGAAAATTCTGACATTGCCGGTTCTTTCTTTCCACGAGAACTTTTCAAATTGTTTTTTTTCTTTTTTTGCCTTTAATTACTTTTAATATATATTATTGATTTATTAATATATTATTATTCAGCTTATAAATTTAATTATTTTATTTTATTAATTTGTTAAAACATTTTACTTAGTATTATCGTATAATAAAATTATAAAAATAATTGAAATATTATCTTAATTATATTTATTGCATTATAATATTAATTAAATAAAATTAATGTAAATTTTAATGTATAATATTATATTTATTTTATAATAAAATTTTTATTAAATTTGTCAAAATTTCCATCCAAACACAGCCTAAGGAAATTATAAGTCGTTGCTTACCTTGTTAAGCTTGTTGAGAAGACTGCGTCTACAATGCATATGCGTGTGCATGAATCTTCCTAATTAGTTAACCTTTCTTTGTTCTGATAATTAATATTGATCATGTACAGGAACGGGAACCATAACCCTTATATGCCA
Organism: Pontederia crassipes; assembly: GCA_030549335.1. Lineage (NCBI taxonomy): Eukaryota > Viridiplantae > Streptophyta > Magnoliopsida > Commelinales > Pontederiaceae > Pontederia > Pontederia crassipes. The sequence goes on along the minus strand of CM060189.1, from coordinate 21,542,633 downwards.
ACACGAGGAGGAGGGGAAGAAGCTATCGCACAACTTGAACCAGGGAGACATCTTGCAGGTGCCGGCCGGCACGATCATGTACTTGATCAACACGCAAAGCAACGAGAACATTGTTATAGTCAAGCTCATACAATCCGTTTCCACACCCGGTCGCATCGAGGTACGCACGTACGTAGGCACAGCACAGTTTTTTTTTATAAAAAAAAAACAGCACATATATATAATTCAGTAAGCGAACCATGAACTCGATCGAATGGCTAGATCATTGTAGGCATTCTTTGGTGCGGGAGGGCGTGATCCGGAGTCATTCCTCACGAGCTTCAGTGACGAAATCCTGGAAGCCGCCTTTAATGTATATAGTGCATTCCAATCATTCATGGGGTCTTTACTTGTTATTTACATCGTCTACGTAACTTCATAATCTCAATCATGCTGAAAGACGCAACATAGGCGATTGGAGAGGATGTTCCAACAAAAGAAGGGCGCCATAGTTAGGGCATCCGAGGAGCAGGTCCGCTCGCTGAGCCGGGAAACAGAAGGCGGCCATAGCTGGCCGTTCGGCGGCGAGTCATCCAAAGGTCCTTACAACCTTCTGAGGAAGCGTCCGACCTACTCGAGCCGTCGTGGGCAGCTCATCGAGGTCGACGCGAATGACTACAGCCCGCTCAGGAACCTCGACGTCCAAGTCTCCTTCGCAAACATAAGCGGAGTACGTGCGTTTATATTTGTTCTGTCCAGGTTCTTGTGCGCCTTCTGAGAGTGCTACTGTGAGCCGTGAGGCATGTAATTAACTTAGACATTATTTGAACTTGGTGTACTTTTTTTGTTTGCGCAGGGATCCATGACCGCGCCGTTCTACAACACGAGGTCGACGAAGATAGAGATAGTGCTAAGCGGCCACGGGTACGTCGAGACGGTGTGCCCCCACGTGTCTCAGCACGGACACGAGAGGAGGGAAGGAGGAGAGCAGGAGCAAGGGCAGCGGTACCGGAAGCTGCGGTCTCAGATCTCTGGAGGCAACGTCGTCGTAGTGCCACCGGGACATCCGTCGACGACGGTCGCGTCCCGGGGCGAGAACCTGCAGGTAGTGTGCTTCGAAATCAGGTCCGAGAACAACCAGAGGACACTCCTCGCCGGGAAGAACAACGTGCTGAACCTGCTGGACAGGGAGGCGAAGGAGCTGTCGTTCGACATGCCGTCGAGGGAAGTGGACGAGGTGCTCAGCTCTCAGAAGGAGGCCATGTTCCTGTCCGGTCCCGAGGAGCGGCACAGTGGCCGGCACCAGCGCCCGCTGGAGTCCATCCTCGAGTTCGCCGGCTTCGGCATGTGAGGGCGTGCGCGACTAACGTAACTTAAGCTGCTTTGAGTGTAAGGAGGACGGGGGAACTTGCAGCTGAGAGATGTAAATGTAACGAATAAATAAGTACTGTAGAAACAAGTGCGTTATAATAAATAATTAATAAGTTTGCTCAAAGTTGCTGAGTTCATGAGAGTCGCATATGTCAATCGTGATTATTACTATTATTCCAAAAATAATGAAGAGAATTAGTTGGATTGAACTATTAATACTAATAATTAATATCAGGCCAAGTTTTGTCTAATTAAGTGAATCTTCTCGTTGAGGGGTCATATATAATGCTACTGTCGTCAGGCTTATTATACTTTCCTATTAGACGATTTATTTCCTAATTGACCGAGGTTTAAAGGAGTTTTGAAGACCTTATTAATTCTTTAGCTTGAATTCTTTATATCAGGGAGAACGTGCGCACGTAGATTGAAATATTAATATTTTCATATTTAACTTTGATCATGATTAGGATTGTACAAGGCTTTTTCACTTTTTTTTATTTTCATATTGCCAAATTTCAAAACACAAAAAGACAATAAATACAAGTCATATATATTTGAAGAATCAATTAGAAAATATTAGAGGCATGTTGATCCAAAACTCTACCGTGTTTATACAATTTATAATTAGCTGCTAGTAATTAATTTTCTAATTAATTTTCAAATATCATTAAATATTTGTTTATGGAACTCTAATTCAAAATTTAAATAGCGAAATTCGTATTACAACACCACCAATAAAGTATACTATTTTATTTTCACTTACATAAAATTTTAAATTATTAACTAAAAAATAGTTGCATAAGTTAATGTCTAGTAAAATTAATTGAAAGATAATTCTACTTTAAGTGAGTCTACAATAAATAAGTGTACAATGTTTTATTTGTTTTATATTACTTATTTCTATATTATTATCTTGAATAATGTTTTATGAGATTGTATAGATCCGACAAAGTCACGAAGAATGTGATTGGTTAGACAAATTATGAGGCTGTGCAGAGCGAGGCCCAGATACCCATCGGGCTGTTATGAGCCTTGTCCAATAACATGAGCAGCCCAGTGGTAGTCGCGCGTGGTTGCCCCCAGTTTTCGAGATTAATTCATTAGTATCATAAATAATTTTTGAATTATTTTCTTTAACATCGCTTAAAGTATAACTTTTCATATTTAAACCAATTTATAAATTTTATTTTATGAATTTATTCAAATCCAACACTTAAAGTACCCCGTTAGTGTAATACAAAAATTTCATTATTTTTAATAATGAGAAAATGTCATTTTGGCCTTACTTCCTCTTGAAATAAAAATATTCTAAAGGTAATTATTTTTAGACATATATGGTCATGATATTATTTTTTTTATTTTTATTGTATTAATAAAATAAGGACAAAAAATATATTTACAAATAATAAAAAATAACTTAAAAGAATTTTGAGAAGAATTTAATTGATGGACCTAATAATAAAATCGAAATAGTTTTAAGAATTAAATTTATAAATTTATATTTTACTTTAGATGCGAGAAACATGTATATTTGAGGGAATGTTAAAGGAAATAACTTATTTTTTTATTTAAACAAAACTTTGAATTCTTAACTTTGTTAGTGAGATATTTTTCAGTGCTTTTAAAATCGGACCGGACCGGCCGGTTCAACCGCAAACCGGTCGTCGGTCTGATCCGATTTAGTATTAAAAACTATTTTATCAAAAAACCGAATTGAACCGGGTCAACTCGACCAAAACCGAATTGAACCAGAAAACCGGTTCAATCCGATTTTTTTCAAAAAGAGTAAAAAATGTTGAAATAATGGAAAACAAATAGAAAAAAGGAAAGTATATTATAGTATTAATGATGGAAGAATATGAAGAGGAGAAAACAAGGGATTAGATTTGATAAGAGGAGAAAAATAAGGGATTGGATTTTATAGAATGAATGTAAAAAAAGGATATTAGTAATAAGGAAGTAAGATAAGAAAGTAATAATAAAGTTAAATTTAAATAAAAGAGAAAATTATCATAAGATGATAAAATTTAATTTATTATAAATAATTTATATTAAAATTTGAAATATAAATAATATAATAAATTTGATAGGATGATTGTGAATAAGGAAACAGATAATACTAAAACGTGAAAAAATAGTATAAAGAAAGATTCAAATAAAAAAATAAAGTTATTCATGAAATTAACTAATATATAATTTTAAAATATAAAAATAATTTTCTACTATTTGATTAATTTAAAATGATGACAACATGCTTTTTATTTTATTACTTATTACCTTTTATACTTTAATTTATAATATTTTTTTGAAGTAATACAAATAATATTATTTTAATAAAAATCTGGTTCAATCCGATCGAACCATGACCCAGTTGGCCGACCGGTTCGATCACCGATCCGATTTTAAAAATATTGGATATTTTCTTTTACATGTGTCGAATACACAGAACTTTTAAAATAAAGTCGACAATATTCGAAGACTCGAGTTACATGTAGACAACTAATGATATGGCCAAATATATAATGAAATTCATATATCTTTTTGCTTTATTGTACTTATCTTTATCAATTAACACTTGTTCGATGATGAACTAACATTTCAATCAGTTAGTTCATCATAATGTGATCAGTGCGTTCAGTAGTGTCGCATGAGTTGGACAATCGGCATCACTCTCATATACCGATGATTGGCTATGGAAAAAAATGCACTGTTATTATAGAATATACAACAAAATCATATTAATTTGAAGGGGTTATACAGATTTTCATGGTCATACGATTCTTTTTTTCGATTAGTTGGAACATGAGGCACTATTGCTTGCAGTTGCAGTGCAGTGCATGAGGAAGGGGTCAGAGGGTGACATGTCATGGTGGCAGGGTGGTCGATCGTATCGATAATATATATATTATATAATATATTAGCACGCCGAGGAAAAAAGCAAATCACGTCGGAATTGGGGTTCCGAGTAGCGTCTCCTTTTTGACTGGGACTTAACTCGACGGCCGGAGGAGGACCGAACTCATTTAATTTAAAAGCTCTCGACAGACGCATGCAGGTGATCAGTACTGAGGGGTGAGCTCATGCAAACGTCCCCCTCATGCATGCATCTCGCCCGGGGCCTACGTTCCTATACGTACCTACGTTCTTTAACGTACTCATCGACCACCAGCACCCATCACGCTTTCTCTCTCTCTCTCTCTCTCTCTCCACATCCATTTACCTACATCTATCTATCAACATCCTACTGTCAAATCTATCTATCTATCATTCTTTTTTTTTCGATCAGATCTATCTATCATTCTTTACTTCATGATCAATCGACCCTGCATAAAAAAACCCTCATGGCGAACGTGGCATGTATATCTGCAGTCGCCTGCCAACTTCCTGCACACGGCAAATTTGGTCTCCGCCCTGTGTAATTCGACTGAGATATGTTGGTGTCGACCACAGAGAGAGAGAGAGAGAGTTCAGTCATCGATCTCAAAGGTCATGACTTGGATGCTCGTGCTGCTGTACACGTACTTTGATGTATATCATGCTAATGAAAATATATATTAGACATTTAATACGTTAATAGTATATTATATATAGCGCCTTATTTATATGGAAACAGATTCAGAGGTCTTGGCAGACATTATCAAAGCATAATAGCAAATGTTCATGAGGTCAAAAGCTCTACATAAGTGAAATCTTACATTTTTTGCAGAGTGAAAAATAAAAATAAAAATGTTATAAAGAGACGAATTAGGCGACTCGTTATCTCATCAATTTTGATTGATATTGCATCATCGTTAACTTTTGAGAGGAAGGCTCATCTCCAAGACTCCAAACCTCTCCCAATATCTGCATGAGACAACTGACTTTTGCTTAATTAGATAACCATCTACCTGAAGAAAAAAAAATCAAGTATATACGCATTGATTGTCTCAACATTAGAATAAATGGAGAATAGATCGATTCTGGTGCAATGTGACAGTCTTTCGTAATAAGCGTGCAAGTTGATGTATATATATATAGATCCAACTCTTCACACGGTCTCCTAGTCACTCGAGTAATAAAAGTACTACGTAACGGCATCACTGTCACAGCAGTCCTAGGTTTACCGTTTTATCGATTGATGCTTCATGGATATATACATGTTTCTCTCTCTCTCTCTTTTCGCTTCCCTTTTCTTTTTTTATATTTTAAACTCAATTAAAGAAAGAAAATAGTTAATTAGTTAATATTTGGTTGGTACGTGGTGGTTGAAAGGTCCTTGGCTGAGGAGTAATTAAGTAGGGTAAAAATTAAGGAGGTGTTTCGAGCTCTATCTCATATGTACGTGCGTGATGTCCTATATATGCATGTGACATTAACAGTAATTAATATACTCACCATGCTGTGCATGCATAAACATGTTCTCGCTACGTACAAAAAAAAATGTACAATGGTTAAATTTGTTGCAAGACAAATGCTCAAGGATGGAGATAAATAGTGCTTACTCGTACCATGGATGCAGCTACATGAAAGTATACAAAACTCTAGTACCATATTACTGTGCACAATGATTGCACCTAATCATTTTATTCCAAATTATATATTTATGCAATTACTGTATTATCGAAAGAAAAATGCTAAATACTCTTAAAAGTTTAGCCTAAAAATCTTTCTAATACTCACATTCTTCATTTGTCCCAAAAAGTTGATACAATTACACATCATGCCACTGTGGGAGAATTAGGAGAATTAATTCTCTTAATTTAAGAGATATAGCATCTCCCTTATTGAAATCCTAGTTTCAATGTATGATTTCGAAGTATATTTTACATAAAATTTTGCAAATAAAACAATTGTTTATTTAGACACCTAATTAACTTAGTTGGCTCAATGTTGAAAGCTTCATTTTAGTTCGGCGAGTTGAAATATCGTTAGTCCACCGAGTTAAATTCTTGTGGAAATGGAATCAAGTATTCAAATCGACCCTGGAAAACAAAAAATAATGTTTCTTGCTACCCTCTCTCTCTCTCTCTATATATATATATATAGTATATAGTATATAGTATATATATATATATATATATATATATATATATATATATATATATATATTGTGCTGGTCAACGAAGTCCTGCCGCAGCTCCAAGAATCAGGAGCAAAAAGATATGTAAATTGTAAGTATTGCTCTTGGTCGACGTGCTTAATGCCACATGATCGACCTTGGAAGGATGAACTAATCAGAAATCACTGCTCAGATTCATATCCTTGGAGGACCAGAAAACTGTCCTCAGCTAGATCTCAACTGCAGTGCTGAACCCTGTACAAGTTCTGAGTTTTCCTCTTGTTGATCATACTGCCCACTGTGCATCGATGTCTCAACCGTATATGATCCATATTGCTCCATGGATGCATGATTCAAGCAAAGTTGAGGTTGCAGTGCTCCCGGACATGACATGAGGCAGTGGCTGAAGTCAGAGATCTGAGGCCGCTGGCAAGGCCATACAGTAAATCATGTCTGGTTAACAGATGAAGAAAACAAATTTCGTTGGCAGATAAAGGTGAGAAGAGCAGTCATTCAGGGGCCTTGTTGGGCAGATCACACAGTGTGAGGTGCTGAGAAGAGAAACAACCAATCCTCTTGGAACACTTCTGCTCACTTCCAGTTGTTCCTTTTTTTTTTTTTTACTTTATCCTCTCACCATCTCCTTTTTGCTCCCTGACATTTATTGGCATGATAATTATGTACTTTCCTCGTCTTTTTTTCCTGGCTGGATACTACTTCACCTGTTGATCATCTAATGACCTTTGAATTGTTATAACTCCTTAATTTAATGACACAGTTATAGTTAAATTAACTATGTTAAGAAAAAAAGAAATCAGTAGTTTCATTCATATAAGCTTAAGCCTTTAGGACAGTCTATTAGTTCATCAACTTAAAATTAAACTTCGAAAAACACCAGGTATGCTGAATATATCAAGATTTGAGTTTTTGCCATGCACAGTTAAACAGTACAGTTCAGGTTTTCCAACTCCAACTGGGTGTCATTTTGGAAAATGTGATTCTGATAATCCCAATTCATCCCAGATGGGTACTAATTTCGGTCTTACAATATGAGGACATTTATACATTAATCCCAGTTGAAGTGGAAGTCCATGACTAATGCATCAAAGATGCGAGGACGGTTCCACAGATTTAAAATGTTCATAAAATTTGAGGTTTCCTGTCAGATCCACAAAATATAAATAAATAAATATGTGTACTAAAGACATGTGGACCTCTGAGGGGATAAAATGAAGTAATACTCATATTCCTGGCATATATTAATGGTTATACATTTAAGAACTCTTGCCTACTAAAGACATCATAAGAGTTCCCTACCTATAACTACTACAATTTTATATTTTATTTGGATGAGGAATGAAAACAGAAGTGCAGAATGATGGGGTGAACATTTTATGTCGGTAACAAATTTGTAAACCAGTAGTTGCAATTATGGGTAGGATAAGTAGGGAAGCCAACTAGCCAAGACCAAAGCCATATGGTTTGACAAAAGCTGGCAACAAGACTCCCACAGGTTGCAGACATTATTTTTCAGTGCCATGAAAAGACAAGAAAACTATGAAGTTCAGAGTAAAGAATATCTATGCAAATAACCATTACAGTTCTAATGATCCATGAATGAACTCATTAATCAGATTTTTATCCTTTGAAATGAAACTTTTCTAATGCTCTGCACTTAAGATCTTGTACTCTGCCAACAAAAACAGTTCCACCACTATACTATTTAGATGAAAAATGTGATTAATGTTAAACTGGCCATCCTTGCCCGGAGTGCTTGAACTGGGCCCACTTATTGCCTTTCAACCCATAAAGAAGGGAGTCAAAGGAGTCCTTCCGTTCTTTTGATAAATCTATGCATATTTCCCCATCCCCTCTGAACATTTATTTGAAGTCCCCAAAGTTTGTGTCCCCAAGTCCGGCTACCAGATCTGTCTTTTATTCCTGCTTTTCATGGTTTCTGCAATTTAAGAAAAAGAAAAAGCAGTACACAGCAAAGCTACCTCCGCATATAATCCATGACACATCCTTTTTCAGCAAAGAAACCACACACCATACGTTCTGAACAAAAATATAATAGTTGTGTATTCTTTCACATCATGGCCATAAGTAGTAATAGGGAACTCATAATCTACCTTTTTGAGATATTAACAGAAGAGAAATGTACACAAGATTATTTGTCTATACTGGTCTCTAACTTCTCATGCTACAAAAAATTCCCTACACTACTATGCTCAGAAGAATCATGAGCATGAATCAAATATTGAACTTTTATAAATACACACTTGTCGGCCTAACATTGGCCAGTTATAACCAAGGGAGTCTCTCAATTAGATGCATGATCTCCGTTATTTTGGCAACTGAGTAAACTGCTTACTAATACTAGTCCATGGAATCTCTTTAAGTTTGTCAAGAAGTTGATAAACTGGTATAGTTAGTAACTGAATTTTCTCTTGATGTCCCTACTTCGACTTGTATCCGGTCATCATACTCTTCTTTTTTCCTGCTATGATCCAATAAAAAAACAGTTAAGCCTAAAAGAGGAGCTGCAGCAATCCAAGGCAAAAACACAAAGGAACAGGAATTACCAGTAAGTTTCTGTAAAGTGCTTTCTGTTGGTCTCTCTGTTGACAAGCCATACAAGAAATGAATTAAATGGCTTTCATAACATGGATATAAAATATAAATATATAATGGATAATACAAATAACATAAAGGAACAAGTGAGTTCATTCGTTATTCTTGTACAGGCTTCACATAAAATTGTCCTTGATATTACAATATTATTCTTAAACATTCTGGCAATGTATTTCTTAAAATAAATGATGCTTACCAGTTTTCTTGGCCAGCATCCTGCTAAATCCAAGTTCCAGAAAGCAAACTATCTGGAAAGAGAATGTAGTCAGACCTATACAGAAAATATAATTAGCCTATGACCAATGCAATACAGAAACTGAGGAAAACAAATATGCTATGATGCAACATATAATACTGAAAGATTAAATTATATCTTCATTGCTGAAAGAACTTCGTACAGGTTTAAAGTTAACCATGCAAGTTGGCTGAGGACGAAAAGTGCATTACCTCAACATTTTGGTGGGATACTATGATTTTCCTGTTAGTTGAAATTGAGATCTGTATAACCATGTGAATACGGTAAGAGTTCCTCCACCTGCACTCGGGAACTAGGATAACCTGTGTTCCTTCGGGTTCTGCTTTGATTAACTATTTCAACCTCAGCTCTGAAAATTCCGTAAACAGGTCTATGATCAGAGAATCTAGACTCCCCACGAACATAAGACAACTGACTGAGTCCTTGCCCATACCATAAAATACGATCACACCTTCAAGCAATAAAGTAAAAAATGTTAGGTTTCAATTATTGAGAAATTTCATGATGAACAACAACAACAACAACAACAAAGCCTTATCCCACTAGGTGGGGTCGGCTACATGGATCAAACGACGCCAGTTGATCCATGTTCATGAGATTCGACAGGGTTTTACGCTGGCTGTCGGGGACATATACTTTAATATAACAAATGCAGGAGGCTGTTACCATGCTGGTGTTCGCCTCTTCTCTTTTGCATGCATGTCATCTCCTGCATAACGGTCTGAATTATTCGAGTATTTATAAGTGGGAGGAAAATATATCTTCCCTTCTTTCCATCCTTGAAAAACACGGCCGCATCTTTGCTCTATTCGAAGCTGCTTGAAAGGAAGCAATGAAGATTCAACACAACATGCTAAATACATAAAAGAACAAAAGAAGAATTGACCTCTAACAATTATGCTTCCCTTTTGGGAGGGAAATCTTAAAGCCTAAGAGATGCATATACAATGATGAAAGGTTTCTCAAAAAAGAAAGTTTCAAGAAATTAAACAAAGATACAGATTTTTCTAGCATTTATAAGAGAGATAAGTAACAAATACCTGATCTTTTTCTAACAATGCTCTCCAGTTATGCATTTCAACCAGAGCCTTTGCTGAACGATATGACAAAGCAATGCGGTAATTCAAATCCCCAAGCCATATTATGCGACTGATGCAGGAAAATGAATAATCGTGAGTTCCTCTAAAAAAAAATAATAATAACATCATTTTTTCTAGTAAGTCAACAGGGTTTATACCAAGAAATATGATGATAAAACTTACTCATGTTCAAGGATGGTTTCAGGTGATTTGTCATCACCTAATTTCCGCAGCCTAGGAAATCTGGTTTTTCTTAGTATCTCAACAACATCAGAGTTCCTCCTTATTTCATCCCCTTCCTTCTCCCCTGATGTCAAGTGACTACAAATGAAGCAGAAGCTGGTTTGGTGCAATGACATACTGATTGATATTGAACCCTGGCAGAAGAATAGTTTACTTTTTTCATCTATTATATAATATATTACAGAAAGAACAGTGACCAGCGAACAACAATGGAAGTAATCAAGTCAGACTGAAACAAGCTATCATGATAAAATCTTTGACTTCCTAGCTATCAATCATAGAGAAGCAAGTGTCAGTTGAATGAGCAAACTTGTACCTTATTTCCAAGATAACCCATTAGTCCCCTTCCAACACATGAAACCTTCAAGTTCTTGACATCATCTCTAACTTCACTCCGCACCCAAATTGTGAGAAATATTCCAACCATCTGCTTACTTGCAACTAAACAGTACCTGAGATTGATATAAGGCCAAATTTCAGGTTGACATAAGGTTGCCTGGAAAGTCCATTGCAATAGAAAACATTGCAGAAAAAAGTACGCAGAAGTTGATGAATGTAAGTTAAATGAGGAATGCTATAATAATCTAACTTTTACATATTGAACGTCAAGATCGTAAAGGAGAATTCACAATTGAATGGAATTGCTGAAATCGAACACAGCAAGTGGTACCTAGAGTTTGCAGATAATCTGTCCCTTTCCTCCATATATATAGGGATGCCATAGCCATATGGCACTGGTGAGGGGGAAACTGCATTAGCTGACTCAACACATTCATCATCTGACGAGTCTTCGCATCTAAAGTTGGAATCAAAATCACTTGGTCTGCTCCCAAAGCTCACCCTTTCACAGACACTAAATCTTCGATCCAGTCGTGGTTGTGGAAGCGTGATATCACCATCAACCCTTAAACTACGACTCAGAGAATGGAATGATCGCCTGTGAAAGAATGCTGAGTTTTTCTGCCTTGTTGATGACCCTTCAAAATCAGCATCCAGCTCAATAATTGGATCAGGAACAGGAGATGGGGTATGGTAACAACTACCATAGCCAGATGTGCCAGGAAGGGTATTCAGTGCCTTTCTAATGAGCCACAACCATTTTTTTGCAGGTCCATTGTCTTCAGTGCCAAGAACATTCCCAGCATTGAGAGGAACGACCTCCTGAAATCTGTGAATAAAAAGGCTATATTGTTAATATGTTGACTTTAGCATTTTCAGAGTCTAGCTTACAACAACAGCACATGAAAGCAGAATGATAATTCTGAGTGACAGACGAACCCCAAAACATATATATCAGCAGGAGGAGAAGCATGTATCCAGTCCTCAAGATTCAAGTTTCTTGGTGGGGATTTCCCACCCACATTCCATGTTGCAACAAAGATCCTAATACCAAGAGAAAAAAAAAATGTTATTACATGTAAAGTATTGCGTCATATTGCAACTACTTGGAAGTGTTATAAAACACTCAAAGTTGGCAGTAGATTTTAGTTACTTGTAATCCTGAATATCTGTAAGTTGCACAGAATTTAGATCAAATCTTCCACGTCGAACTCGATCCATATTCTTCTTGGAAGATCTCTCTGTACACCCAAATGAGAAATTAGCGAGATTGTGCAGAGAACAAATGAGATACAAGACAATTACTGTTCAGCTGTGGTCCAAAGTTAATAAACAAAAAGGGCCTAGTCCTGCAACCTGTTCGGCTTTTCTTGACAGGGCATGTCTCTCTCTCTGAGAAGCTGGTCCGCCTTTCCCCATGACCTACTAGAAATAAAACAAAGTTTCATTAATGAAAACAAGGATAAAAAGGAAGCGTTTTGAGTGCATTGCTGTTGCGTGCATCATATTTGTGAGCTGATACCCGCAACCAGGAAATAAAGGAAATGGTAACAAACTTATGCTATTTTCAGGAAAAACCAATTAGGAGAACTTGGAGAAAAGAATGAACATCACTCGCATAACAAGGCATTTGGGGCAGATATAAAAAAGTAAAGTTGGGATCTTTAATCAGAAAATAAGCAGCGAATGATGACCCGTGAACCAATACCAGAAACGAGAAGATAATTTGACTCAATAATATAGGTAAAGAAATTATCTCTACCTTGTCCAGCATCTTCATCAGCATAGAATTCGTGAGCTTTGCTCTTGATATTGAACCATTTTCTAACAAGGGTCTTAGACCATGATAGCTTCTCACATGAAGCAAAAAAAAATGATAAAGCAAAAATGATCAGAAGTCTCAAAGAGAAGGCAAGAAAAAGGAGATATTTTTTTCTCAGGAAAAAAACCTTGCTTTTCTTCAAATTCTCATCCCTCATTGTTTCAGCAATCCTTCATACATCCGCAAGCAGGTAGCTCCTCCTTCCCTCCTATGTTCTCTACAGAAGCCTGGGTACTTGTTGAGAGAAAAATATGAAGGACAGCACACCAAAATCCCAACTTTCTTTTTAATCTCTAACGCCAATGGAAGACAGATGAAACCAAGGAGAAACAAGCGAGAAATGGGCTCCGTATTCTACTATTCTTCCCAAACAATGCACATTACTTCTTGACGCTGTACTAGGAATCAAGAGCACAACAATCCACTGCGTAATCAAGGAAACGATAGGCACGGATAGGATCCTGATCTGAACCCTGGGCTGGAAGCAATGAAGGCACGAAGCTGATGTAGGACTCAAACAAAGGGGCAATGGAGTGATAAAAAACGAATCTTGGAGACAGAACACAACAATGCGGCCATCAAACAGCAGAGAAGGCAAACGAGGAGGAAATGGACTTGGAGGAGCGTCAACACAGAAGAGAAGACAACGCTCCCTGTGTCCCTATCCTCTCTTCTTCAAAACCTTGTCCTCAGGGTACGCCAAAGTATATTCTCATTTGAAGAGCATAAAGGGCTGCAAACATTGAGGTCTCTCTCTCTCTCCCTCTCTCTGTCTTTCACTCTCAGACTTCTTTTCTTTCTCTCTCTTGACCCCAAATCCAAGGCCAAGCCTTAAAAACAGGGTAGCGCGTAAGAGAAGTAAATTTTGGACAATAATAAATTACGCGAAAGGAGAAAAAGAAGAAATTAGTAATAAAAAAGAGGACAGAAAGAAAAGAGCTGCCCTGAGCGGTGGGCAAATCTCAGCCTTCAAGAAAACTGAAACCAGGCCTGCCCGGGGGCAGTCTGATGTACCATCCCTTATATCTAGTCTTTCCATGGAGGTAAGGCAGCAAGAAAAAAAGCAGTTAAAGCAAAAAAAAAAAAAAAAGGTAAGATAAAGATGTGCCTGAGGAGAGAGAGGGAGAAATAAAGAGTGTGTTTGTTTAGTGAGAGTTAACAATAAATGAAGTGTTAATGTAGAAAAAAATATTAAAAGATGATAGTCATGTGTTATTATATCCTGAATTATCGGGTATAAGAGAATCGAAGATCTCGTGACTTAACGGCTCTTTTAAAAGACGCTCAGAAACTTTTTCTTTCACAAAATTCACGATTGAATTAGCTAATTCGTTAGTTTCATGATAAACTGCTCAAATATTAAAATTTCAAAAATGATATCTTTTACATAGGTTTAGTTTACTCATAGTGAATTACAATCCACAATTATCTTCATTTATTCCATAATTTCTTTCTTTTTTTTTAACTATTGGTTTCCTCTCTTCTCCTAATTTGGCTCTTGATATGTGTTACTTGGTTAGTAATATAAGCATTTGTAGATATTGGATTGGGGGCATGAGAATGGCCATGTCTTTGCTTCTCATTCCCAAACTCTCTTTAAGTCACAACACAAACATGATGTAAAGAGTTAACAATAAAAAAATATTTTCAAAACTAAATGTATAGTCAACTTCCTTCTTGACAAATAGCATAAATTTGAATGATTTTTTTTTGTGTGTGTGTGAATCAATTATTTATGAAATTTAATTTTAGTAGTAGATGTTAAATGTGATATCGTGACTTATAAATAGAATGATTGATATATACATAAAAACTATCCACATATCAATAAATAATCAATTCATACAAACGTTAAATATTAAATAGTTGATTGATCATATAGAGGATCTTTGGTATGGTTACCGAATTTCAGAATAAATAATTTTATTTTCAAAATATTCTTCAGGTGGGAACAAGCTTCTTCTAGCGGAGCAAAAAGAAAAATGTTTCTAGTTTTTCTTATTACGATTAAGTCCCATGCAATCTTGAGTGAAAAACACAATTCTAAAAAAAACTCATTTTAACCCCATATCAAACATCCTTGTAAAGAACTCTAAGTTCGAAGTATCAACTCTCATGCAAGAGATAAAAAAAAGGTGTCTAAAAGTTATAATAAGATCTGATACGACCAGAATGAAATTAAATCAGTAAAAATATTATTGTCAATATCATAAAAGAAAACAAAACAGAATGAATGATATATTAAGGAGGAATTGAAGAAGAGAATTATATATATATAGATGGTGGGCAGTGCAAAATCCTAGTGGGGGGGGGGGGGGGGGGGGGGGGGGGGGGGGGGACATGATCAGGTGTGGTGTTGTTCCTAGAAGTTTGGGCTGCAGTGAGTGAGCATGGCATTCTGCAATCATGGGATCGAAGGTAGGAAGAGACCTACTCATGCTCCACTGACTCCATATATATAGATTTATATAGCTTATTTTATCATAAAGGAAACCATATATTTTAATGCAAACCCATAAATCATTTGTTTGGTAAGTAATATATTTGATCATCAGGAATTATTTTTCTATAACAAGTTTGGAGTTTGATATTGGAAAGTTTTGAAAGGGAGGAGAAATCAGTAGCAAAACATGACATCTGTAGAATCAATTTGTCTGATTTATAATAATTTATTAAAAAAATCTAAAATAGAAATCAGAAGATTTTTTAAAAAATAATGCACTTTGAAAACTAGGTTAGAAAAAGAAATGAATTAACTTTTATTTATAAGATGAGTACAAGTGTGATTCAGTTTTTTTTAAATTCTTTTTGAAGAAAAAACAGTTTTTTTTCCTATATTCAAAACAATCGGTATCTCGATTGGATATTTCAAAAGAATTAAAACAATAACAACAACAAAACATCTAACGTTCGCTCTAATCCAAAACAATGCCAAATGTAAAAAGTAATAAAGAATTTTTTGACCCCCAAGAAAAAGAGTAATAAACGGATTAAAGCAAACACTTTTGTTTTATCTTATTTTTAATAATTATTTTTGTTGCTTTTGCTCTTCCAAGGGCAAGATGGATGGGTTCCATGGGAGACCGTGTTGGTGTTGCTCTTCCCATGGTCTCTTCATTCGCACAGATCCAAAGATTAGTACTAAAGCGAGCTGTGCGAGTGAGTGTGAAATATACGTAAACTTTATAATTTGGTTTGTATCGAATGCATCGATTTGGCCGTAGAAAACTTTGGACTGTGTTTGGATAATTAGTAAAAAATTAATAGATTTGGTAGAAAAGTTTAGGTTTGATGTTTAAATGAAAAATGTTATGATGTGAATTAGAAAAATTGATTTAATAGATAAGTTTTAGTATGTATTTGGATAAAAAGTAAGAACTAAGAATAGAATTTATTATTTTATGAGGTATAAAATTATAGCAAGTTAAAATATTATGTATTTATTTAATAAAAATAATATTTTATGAAAGTATTTATATTAATATTATAATTTATAACATACAAGAAATATTTATATTAAAAGATAAGTTGTGTCGTAATATATTAAAATTAATTATAATTAATTTTTATGTTATTAATATTGTAATTTACGTAAAGAATATCTTAAGATCCAAATATAATATAAATTAGATAACTTATAAATTTTTCTAAAAACAGCTGAAATTTTTAATTAATAAATTCTATTATATTAAATATACTATTATATATAAGAATTTACATTAAAAATATACTATTATGCATAACAATTTACATTAATTTTATTTAATTAAAATTATAATACAATAAATCCAATAATAGTATTTACATCAATACAGTTAACTAATACGAATTTTTATAATTTTTTATACTATAATAGTAAGCACAATATTATAACTAATTAATATTTTTTTAATTATTTGATCCAAATAAAATTGTTTCTAATAATATATTAATATATATATATTAAACTAAATATTATTATTATATTAGGCCTAAAAGTAGCACCACCTACTTTTAGGCCTATATGTAAAAAGTAAAAAAAGTATAAACATGAAGCGAGAACTAAGTAAAGTTCTTGCTCAAAGCAAAAATTTGTAGAACCAAGTTCTGGTCATAAGATGTTTGACGAGAACTTGAGTTCATATATATATATATATATATATATATGTTCAATGTTGGTGTAGATCTACATGTGTAAATCAATTTTTTTAGACAAGTTGTAAGTACAAATTTACAACCTTTTCATTTTTAGTATATACACTTTATTTATAAAAAGTAACAACTTACCTAAAAAGGATGATTTACACCATGTAGATCTACACCTCCATTAAATCCTATATATATATATATATATATATATATATATATATATGCTATTGGTGTTTGGATGAACAAGCTAAAACTAGGACATGCTCTCACCCTAGTTCTAGCTCCCAAACACATCCTTGAAGTCAAAGATAAATAAAAACCAAGGATGATTGTGCTACGGGATGGTTAGGTGCTAATAGATTTTTAGAGTCATTACTTTGGTCAGAGTTTATTTGGACCACTTCGTCCGAATATCGAATTAGTTAGTGTTAATAATTTTGGACACCGGTGGGCCTCAATAGAAAAAAAAATAAATAAAAGAAGTGTCCATTTGGATTCTAACCAATGTTATAAAAAAATCGGACCGAACCAATCGGTGCAACCGTGAAACGGTCGAAAATTTGATTGAGTTTGATATCAAAATCGGATTTGACATTGAATCGAAAAAAATGGTTGAACCAATATGGTTGAACCGATACAACTTGATTCAATTGAAAATTTAAAAAAGTAAACTAAAAAATGATAAAAATATGAAAGTTAAAAAAAAGGAAAGGAATATAAGAAAGGTAAAAGGAGGGAATATGATATGTATAAAATTAAATAGGAATTAAAATAAAAAGGTAAGTATTTAAAATTGAATAGCATTAAAATAAAAAAATTATCAAAAGGCATGAATGAAGGAAATAAAAAGGAAAGTGTTAAAGAAAAAAAAGAAATACGAATAATTTAAGATAAAATTGATTAATATAGCATCTATCATCAATAAAATAATAGATTTTAAATTAATAATAATTTATTTATATTTATATTTATATGTTAATCATTATTAAAAAATTAATAAATAAAAATTCTGTTATATTAATTTTTAATATTATTAATAGGTTATGAGTATAATATTAATATACTATATCATATAACTTATATTATATCTTTTTAGTTATTATAAATAATATTCTTTTAATAAATTTCGGTTCCGATTGAATTTGATCGGATCGATCCCATCACGATCTTATAAAGAGTCCGATGTAGTCGTCGGTCCAATTCCGAAAACATTGATTCTAACCATTTTTCAAAAATTGGTATCTACATACCGTAAAGAAACGACGAGTTTACACTTTATATAGTGATAATAAATGTTGGGAAGTTGATATCACTAAATAAATGGAGTCAAATTTTAAGTGTTTATCGGATCGAATTATTAATGTTATATCAATTGAGATGCGAAACGATGAATAAGCTTTTTTTAAGAAAAAAAATGGAATCAATTTTGACTTGGACTATGTTCAACAATTTTAACGATTAACGGCGGATAATAATTTAATTAGCGAACAGACGATAAGAGATTCAATTAAGAAATTAATAAATAATTATTTAATAAATTTACCTGTCGAACTAATTTATCTGTATAAAATGACATGAACGTAGGTAACAAATTATTCATCTTTAGATATTATATGAAAATAAATTTTGTTTGTACTGTAATTTATTTTTTTACCACAAAAAAATTAATATTCGTGAAGAATTAAAAATTAACTTAAAATCATACTATCCATTTTGCATCGATTATAATTCTTCAAACAAAAGAATACAATTAATATAATATTACATCAAATAATTTAAATTCTAAAAGTAATAGAATAATTATTATAAAATTTCTAAAATATTTATAATAATAATTTAATTCACCTTCTACCCTCTAAATGCTAGTCAGATTATTTCTTTTTCCAAAACTTCTAATTAATCTTCAGACATTTATTATCAAATTTATGTTACTAACCATTTTATTTAGCACTAGTCTATTAAAATTAAACAAATTAAGATAGTTATTTTCTTTTTTTGTAAAAAAATAATTCATGTTATTTTTAAACGTATAATAATATTAATTATTATATGTGAACCTATCAGTACAAGAAAAATGATGATTTCTGACAGTTTCGATCGTCGAAAAATCGAACGAAATCGTCGAAAATGAAGGTTTTCGACGGGTTTACCTATGGAACTGATTCGTCAAAAAAATGATCGTCACAAAATGATTTTCGACGGTTGAAAAAAACTCGTTGGAAGTTCCGACGATTGTAACCATCCCAAAAGTTTGGCGGCCGCAACCGTCAAAAAGTCCGATGGCCACACTGTCGAAACTTTCGACGGTCGCAACTTTCGACGATCGCAACTGTCGAAACTTTTGGTGGTCGTCGCAACCGTCGAAACATTCCAATGTTCGTAACTGTTGCAAAGAGTTTTTAAAATATTAAAAAAATTTAGCCCGTCGCTAGACAGCCGATCCGACTGCCCAAGGGGACAGATCCGTGCGAGGCAGCCGGATCCAATGGATACTTTGTCATCGATCCGATCAGACCCACACCCTTAACTCTCATAGGTTGAGCTGAATTGAATTGCCATAGGAAATATGCCAAAAACATAATTAGAAAATTATTATTATTATTTTTTCATCAGCACTGTTGGTAATGACAACCCAATAGGTCTCTCTCTCTCGGATGGTGGAGGAGGGGAAAAGGGGTCCATAAGCTCCTTAACAGTGTCCACATTTGACTTGGACACTACAACAGGCACTAGGAGAGTCATAGCAATTAATACATGGAGACAGTGACGAGGTGCTTTAACGAATCAAATTGGCAACTACTTCTTGCTCTCATTTGTTCATTAATTAATTAATACATCAGAATGATCCCTACTAATTAATTAATTACATGCCCATGTACTCCCATGACGTGATGTCCTCAATAAAATAAAAATAATTTCTTATTATAATTAAGATCGCATCATTGCAAGTAGGACGCATGACAATTTTAATGCCATCCAACACTAAATGATGGTTAGCGCATTTATCCCCCCATCTTAATCATAACTTTCTCCACTAAATAAACAATTAGGTCGGCTCGAATTAATTAATCATCAGGGGACTTTGAAGAATCGCTTAAGAATTAATTAAAAAAAAGTTTGGACATGACACAAAGATTGTACAAAGAGTTAGAGTTATTGATGTCAGTAGGAGGAGAGAAGGACCACACACACACCAAAATGCACTTAATTAGAGGTGAGAGAGACTCATCCTTCAATGCCCTTCTCTCCTCTCCTTCCCTTTTGAGGTCAAATAATTTAATTTTGTCACAATTTGACATATAATATATAATTGGATCGTGCTACAAAGTCCTATTAGAACCGGGTCGAATGTGTTTACATTTCATCGACTGTCTCTTTTACCTTTTTAATTCTTTGTTATTGTTATTAATATTGTTAATTAACAACAACAACCTTCACTTTGAGATGTGGGTTCTTGGATTAGACGAAAAACATTATATGATGATTACATCAGCGTGGCTATTTAATTAATTAACTAATTAACCAAAAGGAACAGCTCCATCATTCATTGGATCTTATTGCACCACAACCGTTCGATTGTGGAGCCACTTAATTAAGCTCTCGAATTTGTCTCACTAGCAAAAGTTAGCTTGTCTCGAGTATCCTAAAATTAAATTAAATTATTCCACGTGTCTATAAATTGCTTATTCGATCTTTGACAAAAAAATACAATTTATTTTATTTTATTTTATTTATACTAATAAATACTAGAATATCTAGAGCCTAATGCATATCACTTTCAAAATACTCATTAATTTTCAATTTTTGTGTGTGTTTTCTTTTATATAAAAGTTGAATCGGTGTTGCATTTTATTAGACCACGTTGAATGATGCTGGAATCATGCAATGTTGTCACATGCAAAGGCAGCAAAGTTGCCACCCTTCCATTTGGATGAAACCAACATTTTGGACCTTTGAAATTAATTGACATATAATACACATATAATTATGGAAGCTTTTGTCGCCATCGTAGGTTCCTCTTCGCATGATGCATAAATATGTCAGGACAAAAGAAGCGGCCAACTAAAATGGCAAGATTATATTAATATTTGTGGAGCTTAGTGGCCGGCTATAGCAAATTTAGCAAAGTCCAAGCTTTAATTAATGTATGTATCGTTGGAGAAAGTCTAAGCATGGCCGTTAATTATGGCAAGGAAGTGTGTATATCTTTAAGCACTCTCAACTAGGTACTCTCTCTCTCTCTCCCCCCATTGTTGTGCATGGTGATTAATTTAATTCGAGGTGATAATTACGTCTAGTCATTTTAGGGAACTAAGGCATAAGGTGCTCATATCAAAGTGATTAACGGACGTTCTTTTCAGTCATCTTACGTTAATTAGTTATAATAAATTTTTTATCATGTTATATATTTTGATATTCCCAAGAAAAGCAACAGATTTTACAAGAAAAAAAATGCGAAAGGATGTTTATTATGAAAATATGAAGGAAATGTTCATATAATGATTGATATTAATGTTCAAGAAAAGCAACAGATTGCACTATATAGGCATCACCCTGCTGCTCCCCCTTTTGTTTTTTTTTTGCTTTTTTGTTCTAATTACGAAACATAGCTTTGACTCATATGAGCAAATTCACTCGCCAAATGGTGCGAAGATAATGAAATTAAACGCTGGGCCTTCAATGCTAATCTCATTCTCTGCATCAATTAGGCCATGAGATGTAAACGCCTAGAACTATAGGAATACATCAGAGGCTATAAATGCTAACTAGGAGAAAGAAATGGTGCAAATAAGAACTTTAATCTCAAATGAGCATGGCTACACAACTACAGAAACCTCCTCCGTATATTATATGTATATACATATATATATACACACACACATATATATATATATATAGAGAGAGAGAGAGAGAGATAGATGTATATGTGTATATATAACTTGAGAGGAGTGACTATGGACCACGCCTGGGACGGAAGCAAATTAGGCAGCCGAGTTCTTGGTCAGTTATCATGCCTCCACCTCTGCTTGTGTCGAGTTCCTCCAATGACCTCACTACTTCATCCATGTCGGGTCGTTTATCTGGATTCACGTCCCAACACTTTTGCATGATGTTCGCCATAGCACTCGGACAGCATCGAGGAATGCTTGGCCGCTGGTTCTGCAAAATAAACCAAGCTTGGTTATTATACTTTCATATATGATGGTGAGCATATAAATCACATTTTAAATATATGTTGGAGGTACAAATTAATTACCTGTCGCACAACTCTGGAGGATGCTTCAGAAAAAGTAAGAACCCCATACGACATCTCACAACAATAGATTTCCCACAGACATATCCCGAAGCTGTATACGTCGCACTTTCTGTTGTATGATTTGCCATCAAGAACCTGCACATTAAGCTCGATCGTTATAATATATATATATATATATATATATATATATATATATATATATGCTTCAGAAAAAGTAAGAACCCCATACGACATCTCACAACAATAGATTTCCCACAGACATATCCCGAAGCTGTATACGTCGCACTTTCTGTTGTATGATTTGCCATCAAGAACCTGCACATTAAGCTCGATCGTTATAATATATATATATATATATATATATAGCTGAAAAGGAAGGCTTTAATTAATATCTATCACAGAAAAAGTAGTCTTCAGATTGTAGTATTTGCTCGTTTTGACAAGTCATTTGCACTAAAAATGGAGAAGAAAAAAGTTAATCAAGAGCACGCATCACACCTCCGGAGCCATGTAGTCAAGTGTGCCCGTGTGACCAGTCATGTTCTTGGGATGTTGGGCCTCGACGCGTGCGACGCCGAAATCAGCGATTTTGAGAGTTCCATGGCCGTCCAGTAAAATGTTTTCGGTTTTGATATCTCTATGCACGATGTTCCTTGAGTGCAGATAGGCTAACCTGAAAATGATACATCACTTCTTTCATGTATATAATATAATGTCACTTATAATTAAGTTATAACTTAATAATAAGGGTAGCGCGATCACCAAAGTGGGCTCACTCACCCTCTGGCTAGATCCAATGCAAGTTCAACCACAATCTTGTATGGAAGTTTCTTTTGAGTATTCTTGAAGAGATAATTCTTCAACGTTCCACCGGAGAGGTACTCGATGACCACACAGAAGCATGCTCGAGCTGGTGATGAAGTATGCCCGCTGCTGCTGCCTGGTCGACTTTTCTGTGGAATCTTGAGGCGCGCAGTGCCCCTTGATGCCCCCACGAACTGCAGGAAACATATTTACAGATCAAGCTACATGCAAGACTACTAAGAAGTTTTCGAACAAGGAAGCACGATAGTAAGATCAGATGATGCTTGCCTTCGTCACGTTCGGGTGATCGAGATTATGCCACACATCAACTTCCTTTTGAAACGATATCCGAAGGGCAGCATTCTCATGATCGGTTGCTACGCCATCTCGTCCTCCCCAGCCCAACACTTTCACTATTTACATGAGGAAAAGAGCTTGTTATTTTATGTCCAAGAAATGACAACAAACTGAAAAATATTGCAGAATTGGAAGGGTTCATGCATGCAGAGTTCTCTACTCGTTTAAATCTAAAGATATGAAGAAAAATATAAAAAGAGATATATGATGATAAGGGTTATAAGCAAATACCAATTTACAGATATGCATATATGGGCGGCGACGAAGCGCTGGTACGTACCTGCAACATCCCGGCCGTCGTAAGTGCCCCAATAGACAATGCCGTACGTCCCTCGCGCGACCTCGTGCCGGAGCTCCAGCTTAGACGGATCAATCTCCCAGTCCGCCTTGGGAGCCTTGCGGGTGCCAAACTGCTGACTCCACACTTTGTCGAGCTTCCTCTGCAAGTCTTTCAGATCATTTTGGTTGGGCCTGGGGATCGAGTTCTTCCTCTCCGCAGCAGCCTCGGGGTCGGAGCCTGCCGCCTCGTTCTCCGTCCGTCCACCGCCGTGTGAATCCATGCCGCCGTCCCCTTTGCACCTTGCACGCACAAGACAAACGACGGCGCCGAGGAAAGAAGGAACAAGCGAACAAGTACTGGAACGTGCGAAGGAGCTTGAGAAGAGAGAGAGACAGAAATCAAGCGTCCTATTTATAAGCACAGTTTATTAATCCTACTTCAACTGAAAACAGAAACAAAATAATCCAAGGTTATAAAACGAATAGGAAAAGTAACTGTTATTTTTTTATGGACTTAATGGCTGTGCTACGTTGACATAAGGTAGCACTATGCTACGCTTCACATCGGACCCTGGGATCGAGAATGGACGGATGTGGATAGAAATGCGTGTGAACCGTATATGGGGTTAGCTGAACCGGTGTCCACAGCGCTCACACGGCCGGCCAAAAAATTGATCTAGGGGTCAGAGGTAAAAAAAATTTACGCTGACGCAGCTGTCATTCGCCCGATAGCAGCCGTCGAGAGCAAAAGCGGCGACTCTGCTTGGTTGGGCTCCCCGATCGCGAGGACGAGACGCCGGCGCCAACTCGGCTTCTTCCCCGATCGCGAAGAGATCGACGTCGGAAGCTGAGGGGACGAAGCGACCGATAAGCCGTCTGCCTTTTCTCGATACCCTAGTTTTCTCGATGACCTAAAAATTTGCCCTACGCGAACGCAGCTATCATTCGCTCGACAGCAGCCGTCGAGAGCAAAAGCGGCGACTTTGTTTGTTTGGGCTCTACGACTGTGAGGACGGGACGCCGGCGCCAACTCGGCTTCTTCCCCGGTCGTGAGGAGATCGACGCCGGAAGCTGAGGAGACGAAGCGAGAGGTAAGCCGTCTGCCTTTTCTCGATGCCCTAGTTTTCTCGATGACCTGAAAATATACTTTGGAAGTTGTGGGGGAAGGAAAATATACTTAATGTAGATCCTTCACACAGCCCTGTCTGTATTCTATTGTTCCTGGCCATAATCGTCGCTGCTGTCATCATGTTTTGCTCTCCGATCAATCGATCTCCTATCAATGTGCCCTAGTTTCTTTGACCTTTTTCACGATAGTCACCTCCGCCTTAACTTGTTCTTCTTTTATTTGCCAGGTGATCAGGATTGGACATCAGTGAGTGATTAATTTAATTGGTGCCCTTCTCATGTTGTGAAATCTCTTTGTCGCGCTATGTTGTTCTCAAATTCCTTGCTAATATTTAATTTAAGAGGCTTGTGACTTATAATTTACAATCCCTGAAGAAAGGCCATGCTTGGCATTCTCAATGCTACTGTTGTTCTCATGCCCTTATACTGTTGTCAATCTTATATTGTTGTCTCTCAGTTCTCGCATGCCCTTTGTAACATTCGTTGTTCTTTGGATGATTACCTTGTCATAATTACTGGGTTTAAACATGCTAAATAATTTGTCTTATGTACATTTTATTTAATTCATATTTTACAGAGCATTTTTCTTCCAAAATGACACATCCAAAGTGTTATTGCAATGAAGATGCTCTGATTAGAACTTCTTGGACACAAAACAATCCTGGCCGAAGGTTTTACGGTTGTCATTTTTATGGAGTGAGTTTTGATTTTAACTAATTCACTGCTCCATTCATACTTTGTATGTTCTTAATTATATCTAATTCTTTGTTTAATTGTAACTTGTAGCAACGAGGAGCATGCCAGTACTTCAGGTGGATGGATTCACGTTTTGAACCTCGTTCCACTCAAGTGATAAATGGACTATTACGAAGACTCAATAGAATGGAAATAGAAAATAAAAATGAAGCTATGAATAGGAATGGAATGAGGAGATGTTATAAATTAGTTGTGATAACGATTGTTGTCGTAGTCATGCTATTTATGTTTATGTGACATGAAATCTTGTTGGCCGCTACTATTATTATAAATGTATTAACTGAACGACTCCAAGTTGCAAGATCTTTTCTTTTTTTTTCAATTTTTTTATGTCTTCAACATCTCAAGATTTTGCTGCACTTTTTAGGGAAGAATATGCTTTATGTTAAGGTATATTTTGAACCATCCATGATCCTAGTCATTACATCTGTGATAGTCATCCTTTTAACCCTTGATTTTTTGTTTTTCCTGAATCAGTCTTTTCCCTAATTTATTTAGAGAAAAATGAGAGTTTAATGTGCCCCACACTTAGAGAGTCCATTGTTTCGTTGATTTGGTTTGATTGGTTATGCACTAAATCGATGAAAGTTGGCAATTCCAAGTTTTGGCTACGAACATTGGATCAAATCGGACAATAAACAAGATGATGAACTGCATGAGTGGTAGAGGGTGAGATGCTCTAGGCCTCAATTTTCCTCTTTTACTGTACTGTTATTGCCATCATATTTGAACAACCTAAGAAGACAAAACACATCATATTGCTTTGCCTCCTGCATGACCTCCAACTTTGAACACTCGCATGGTCAAATTCTGGTCTAATGATATCACACGCATCAAAATTTACCACGACATAATCCAATGAGGAAACTGTGGAGAGAAATAAGAGAGATTGGATTTCTAATAACATATAATCTTGTGCTCACATAAGACTCAATGTAGAAAATTATTTGTTGTCTGATAATAGAGAGAGAAAAACAAATAACAAATATGCTACTGTGTTTCTCATCAATCAGTCATGTTATCAAATCAAACCTTTGTAGCTCTGAAAAATAATAGAATTAGATTGCAAGCCAATCATGCCTTCTAACGCTATCCCTTCAATTTGGTAAGTTCAACACTAAGATCATTAGATCTCATGCATGATCACAATATCACTGAGATAACAAAAGAAGAGGAATATACACTGAGATAACAAGGAATACTTTGTATGAGAATATCACAAGTCCAGAGACAATTGGAATCAAACTCAAAGTGATGCCTAGCATTTTAGATCCATTAATACCAGAAAGAATGATCAACTACTTGAAACTTATCAATGCAGCCACATTTTCTTCAATATCATCTAAAAGCAGTAAGATGTTTTTTTCACTCAGAGATAATCTCAGGACATATTCAAGCTAACATTTACAGATGGTGGTCAACATTACAATAGTCGATGTTTTTGTGTCATTACAATTCAGAAACATAACCATGAATTCTGTTGAAACATAGCCATATTCAATACATGTAATGCTAGTCAAAATTGGCCAAAACTGGCCAATACAGAACATTGTATCCCACGATCAAATCCTAGCCAAAATGAGATCAATATGTCCCACGATCAAATGCACCGTCGACACAAGAATCTTTCTTGTCCTGCTATATCCCAAATCTAAGGAGAAGAATAATAAGGAACCAAAATACGAGAAATTATGCAGTCAAGTGTTTAGACTACTCAAAGAAAAATATAGCATACCATGTGGATCCAAAGAAAGGATTTTGACAGCTTGTTGAAATTTCTTGGCTGGTAGGCAATTGATTGTCCTGTTTAGAAATCAAAACAATAAGCAAATTAGCACAATGATACATGACATTAACATTAAGATAAATTTGACTGTTTCTACCCTCATCATTGGACATTTTCGCTTATCGTGTCCCTTCTTTCCACACTTTCCGCAACTTCCTTTTTTGGATTCATTTTGTGACATGGAGATTTCTACGCCGGATTTAATTCTTCCAACAATTTTTGGTCTACCTTTAGCCTTCACACGATGTGGATCACGGATAACAAATTGTGATTCTTTAAAGTTAGCAATAACATGTTCAACGACAGACGCTTGAGTAGTGCCCGATTGACCGATATCCAATATTGCATTGTCTAATTGGAAAGCACCAAATTTTTTTATAACATCATCTACAATAGGAGCTCCAAATTGCATATGTCTAGCTGAAATCAAACCAAATTCTTCTATTTTCCAAGCATTACTTTGCCATGCTAACTTTTGAAATTGAGTTATGAAATCCTCAGAAGGACATGAAATATCATATATTTAATGTGCTCGTGTATACCTTGCATTTATTGTCCACCGATGAAGAATATATTGCGAAGGCAAATGTACTATTCCTTTCTTATGAAGAACACACAAAATATGAGAACAAAATATTCCTTCCTGTTCAAATTTCTTACAAGAACATTTGATGACGATGCTTTCATGAGGTCTGAACTCTACAATATTTTTACCTTCATCCACACTTGGTGGATACACTGAGTAAATGGTCATCTCATCATCTTTGAATATCTTCTGCCCATATAAGTTAAAGGACTGCATATTGTTCTTGGAACTTGCAAAATACATTATGAGTGTACACACTGCCGGCATAAACCTCTAATTGACTTTTTACCATATAAGTAGGCGCAGAATTCATAGTATAATAATCTTCTCTTTCTTCTTGACCACGATGACTTTTAATAGCCACATCATATTGTTGTACAAAATCTTTGAGTGATGTATTTGCATTGACAAACCCATCGAAAAAGGCGTTGATACTTTCTGTCCTCTGAGTTGTGCGCATACCTGCAGTGAATAAGTCTTTGAAATATAAAGAAACCCATTGTTCGCGTTTCTTGGACATACCCTCTAACCAATGACCGCATGGAATGTCAAATTTTTGCTTTAAAGCAAGCCAACCCTCTTCAAACTCATCTATACTGGATGAGTCATAAAGTCACTTATTATAATCTTCTTTGAATGTGCCTTGTGCATATAGATCCTGCAAATGTATCATTGCATTTTTTCTAATGTGCCATGTGCAAAATATATGCTTTGCGTGTAGGAAAACTTTTCGAATAGCATTTCCCATTGCAATGTCTTGATCGGTAATAATACAAGTAGGATGCTTACCGTTCATGCACTCAGACCATTTTTCAAAGAGCCATATGAACATTTCTTCAGTTTCGCCTGCAAGTAAAGAGCAACCAAACAAACAAGATCTTCTGTGATGATTAATACCGGTGAAAGGAGCAAATGGCATTCGAAGATTATTTGTTTGGTATGTTGTATCAAATACGACAACATCACCAAAGGTTAAATAACTATCCCTCGATCTGTCATCGGCCCAAAAAAAATTCATAACTGTGCCATTTGCATCAAGCTCCCATCTGTGGAAGAAACCTGGATCAACACTCATCCTATTTTGAAAAGAAGAAACGATATTTAAGCATTCAGTTCCAAGATTACTTGTTCTCTTTGTTCTCAGATGATCGATACAATTTTGGGCAGTTAAAAGTGGCTCACCGGACATATTAAGAGCCCTAGCTATCTTTGATGGACCCATGCCATAGACATGCAAGTTCACGATAGCCTCTTTAGAGGTTTTTGACAATGTTTTCTGAGAACTAGAAATTTGACTTTCGATGGAGTTGTCAAAGGATGACTATCTTCTTCCTTAAATTTTCTCACATCCCACTTTTCATCCGTTCTTAGCCCTACATATAAGCATGCAAGACAATCTTCTCTAACTTCCCTTCTTTGTTTCAAGGTCTTTTCATAGTCTTGTTTTATCATCTTATGCCCTTCTTTCGAACAAACGAAATGTCTACTTACAACCTTGCCAGTAGTCTTGGACTTATGAGAAGCATGTTTTCTAACTGAAAACCCCACTAACCTAGCATACATATTATAATATTTGTATGCATCCTCGTCAGTATCAAAGGTCATGCCAACCTCCGGCTTCTGTAATTCAAGAGATTTCACATAATTTGAGCTTTGAATATTGACATTGCCGATCCCATCAATATTGTCATTGGACTCCTCGTTCTCATTTTCCATAAATATTTTAGCCACTTCTTCAATATTGCCAACATATGTTGCATCCTTATAGGATTCATCTTCAAATTCTTTTTCCATATATCTAGGGCATAACATAGCAATGAGTTAGCTCATTCACGTAAATAATTATTCCAAATAAAGCTTGTCAAAGTCAACTGATGACCAACTACTAATGACATTTATCGATTCCATAATGTATAGAACGTAATAATCTCTAATAAAAATTCATTATTATACATAGAGATGCACATCAAATTTTTGCATTTGTAAAATATTGATAAAATAACAACAACCAAATTGATATAAAGAAGAACTAAAATATTAGTAAACATTGAAAACTTGGTTCATATTAATCAAATTCCTACAATCAAGTACAACGTCAGAAGCTCTAAAGATTAAGTATATTTTCCTTCCCCCACAACTTCCAAAGTACCCTGGCGTCAAGCTTTTTTCTAATACAATGTCAAAAACTCTAGCAACACACGACCATACCCTCAATCCCTATCGAACGCCTCCCTTGTGAGCTCTAGCCACAACCATCGTTGCAAGCCCTTGCGTGGCACCAACATAAACAGACCAGTAGTAAATGAATCCTACGACAAACACAAATAGAATGGAACTAGCAAGGATCTACGTCGGCGTTCCAATGTAGGGCAAATTTTCAGGTCATCGAGAAAACTAGGGCATCGAGAAAAGGCAGACGGCTTATCAGTCGCTTCGTCCCCTCAGCTTCCGGCGTCGGTCTCTTCGCGACCGGGAAAGAAGCCGAGTTGGCGCCGGCGTCTCGTCCTCGCGATCGGGGAGCCCAACCAAGCAAAGTCGCCGCTTTTGCTCTCGACGGCTGCTATCGGGCGAATGACAGCTGCGTCCGCGTAAATTTTTTTTACCTCTGACCCCTAGATCAATTTTTTGGCCGGCCGTGTGAGCGCCGTGGACACCGGTTCAGCTAACCCCATATACGATTCACACGCATTTCTATCCACATCCGTCCATTCTCGATCCCACGGTCCGATGTGAAGCGTAGCATGGTGCTACGTTATGTCAACGTAGCACAGCCATTAAGTCCTTTTTTTATTATTTCTTTTTGCACGGCCTTTCTGATTTTTCTTTAAATTATTTGCCACGACGAGATAATTCTTTACTAATCGTTCATGTTTTATTTTGGTATATAAATTGAGTGTAGACGAGGATTATACTTTCTCAACAACTAATACTATTTATATGTGTGTTTTTCTGCTGCCCTTTATTATTATTATTATTATTATTATTATTATTATTATTATTATTATTATTATGGCGTTGAGATTAGACAAAATCTACTT
Organism: Pontederia crassipes; assembly: GCA_030549335.1. Taxonomy (NCBI): domain Eukaryota; kingdom Viridiplantae; phylum Streptophyta; class Magnoliopsida; order Commelinales; family Pontederiaceae; genus Pontederia; species Pontederia crassipes. The sequence continues at coordinate 21,511,753 of CM060189.1, read as the reverse complement.
ATATTGAATAATACGATAAAATGCGTAATTTATCAGACGTGAGAGTATATATGTGGTCATACGTTAAATTACGGCACTGATACGCATAAAAAATAAAAGAAAGCATTGAGTTGTTTTAATCAAATCAAAACATTATTATTATAAACGTTTAGTAAATATTTTTTTAAAAAATAACGTTTAAAAACTTAAAGACAAAACTCTAGATCCCAATTTATTTTCATATTTTATTCCTATTATATTATTTTTTAAAAAATAAAAAATAATTTAACTATTACACATCGTATGCTATTTTTAATATATCATATCTTTAATTTTACTTACAAGTTAAATAAGTTTTTATTTTAAAATAATCAATATTTTCATATTAAAATAATATTTTCAAAATAAAATAAAATAAATTATTATTATGAATAGGATGTATATAACGTAAACTAAATCTTATGTCTATTTTTATTATTGTATATAATACACTGATTTAACCATTATGTTTATCAAACAATTTTATTGAATTTGTATGGATAGCTAACCACTTTTCTCTAAACATATCGCTGCTATCCGTTTTCTACGACCAAAGACACTAATTAATCCAAGGAAGAAAATGCATACAAGCATTTTTCTATAGGTAATCTGAATTTAAAATTTTGTGAACCCACTTACTTCTATTTAAATGTTTTAATTTATATGCAATCTAATTTTTTTAAAAATTCAAATTGCCTAACGACAATACATTAACATTAATAAGAACATGAACAGTAATAATAATACTAATAGCAGTATTATGATACTCAAGGGCGGATCTGGGATAGAAAATCGGAAAAAAACACTAACAGTATATATATATATACATATATATATGTATATAGAAAATTTTGTTTACCCGGATCTGGGATAGAAAATCGGAAAAAAACACTAACAGTATATATATATATATATATATATATATATATATATATATATATATATATGCCCCTCCATCCCTGGGTACGCTCCTGATACTAATAGTATTTCTTAATTATTGTTTATATTGTATCATCACATACTACAAGTACAATATTATTAGGATTAATTACAATAAATAATAATTGTGAAGATTACATTATATATATTATTGACATCATTTTCATTTAACAGGGCACATGTACTATTATGAATATTATATTTACTAAATTAATTTTATATATTTACACTTTGAATTACATAAACTTATAAAATTGACATTTGATAAAGAATGTTTTAGTAAGACAACATGCATTATTTGATACTTTATAAGCATGACTAAGAAAACATATCTTGCAGCAGCTGCAGCTTTATCAAAAGAATGCTCGAAGTGCATACATCCCCTTTGATCAGAGCAGCAAACCATCACAATTTTTTTGGACAGCCCACGTTGCTACTTACCCAGGCAAAAGAGTCATGTTATCAGATATCACATTGCTACTTTCCCTGCAAAAAAAGGGAAGAAGTACATATGCTGAACGAAATAAATCTAGAATAACAATAACTCCGAAGCACAAAACAATTAGGTTGACCGGCCATAGAACACAGAAACATGGAAAGAAAGCATGACCAGCATTGTCGTGTTTGAGCATCATGCACATATCACATTGAGCATAAAAAAATGGCATAGGATAAACCAGCCTAAGGATGCTCCTTCCAAAAGGGACCAGGATACTTTATATATATGTCAACAAGAAAGGATGAAAAATGTAACAAGAAACTAAGATCGGCAACCAGCCACCAACACGAACAAGGTTGACATGGTTGATGATACAACACAAATGATGCAGGAGGTATGTAAATGACAAAATTTCCTTTCCTTTTCTTTTCTATTTAAGCTTTCAAGATCCTACCTGATCCTGAGAGTGCCACAAACGGACGGTCTCTCATATATTCATTTCTTTGTATCTAATATGTTCTTGTTTATATGCAGATATGAGCATGACACATCTTATGTCAACTGCCACAAATAGTGTTGCTTTTTCATACTCTTCTCTTTTGTTACATGCTACACCGGGATGGTATCATGATGCACAGAAGCCTCTAGTGTGGAGGCAGTGTCAACATTTTAATTCTCAATAGATTTCATTCAAATGATTGTATGTTGAAGTCCATATCAAGAAATGTCACAATCCAAACTACATCTGACTCTTCTTTTGTTTATTGTTTTTTTTTTGTTGAGAAGGTAAAGGATGTGAGCCAGGTGCTCACATCCATTAAACTCCAACTGATTCATGAGTCTCAAAACACCTTGACAAATAAGCACAAAAACACCACAACGAAAAGTTTCATGTTTGTTAATTGAATATACACAACAATATTATGTGGCTTCAAGAACAGATGCAACGCACACTACAAGAAAACTGTCGAATAGCAACGCAAATTAACGTCTCCATATTACGCGACGCTAGCGTCATCATTGGATCGACAAATGAAGACGCTAATTGCCTCTATGTAGCGTCAACTTAGCGTCACATTAGTGTCAGAGAAAGTCGACGATGAATATGGCACCATTGCGACACTATTTAGGCACTATTATCACGCGCAAAAATTAGAAAACGCGCGGCAGATGGTAACATTATATTGGCATGGCAACCCCGCGACGTTAAATTAGCGTCAACACGACCGTGATGCTACGTCGACGCTAAAATAGGAGGCGATATTAGCGTCGGCGTCTTGCATTGTATTGGCGTCAGCATTTGTGACGCTATACTAGCGTCGGAGGAAGGGCGACGCTAAATAGATGCTATGCATGCATTATACTCCAATTCCCAAAATTTAAAATTGGATGAATAGTGTTTCTTCATTTTTCATGGGATTCAAATGGCGATCCAACCGTCGGATCATCGCAAAATTTGTACCTCCCATACACATTGGCATTTAGTGTTTTTTGACAATTTTAGGAAGTCGGACGGAAGAGTTAAGAACCTAGGGAAAAAAACTCTTCCGACGATCGTCGACATGAGTCCGGCAGTAATCAATCAAAACGAAAATTATAGACTCATAGAGATCGATGCGAGCTATCCACTACGATGGGAGGTCGAAAAAGATTTAATATAATGGGCAAAGTTTCGGAATAAAAATGGTCGGTTCTCCGCGGTCCTCGTTCGGATTGTCACAAAAAAATAGGCGATTCTAAGGGCTCGAGAAGGTGAGGTGTCGCAAACATTTCACGTTTCACGTGTTTTTCGTTTTCTCCGATTCTCAAAATACCTATTTTTTATAGTTATAAAAATTCCTCAAAGCTTCCGCCCCACTAAAAAAATTTAAAAACATGCGTTCTCAAAAAATCGGACCTTCGGGAGTGCTCAAAATGGTCCCATTTAGTTGGCATAGAGTTTTCAAATTCTTTTACAAAATGTTGATTCAGTTAGAATTTTTTTGTATCCAAACTTAATAAGAGTATTCAAAATGATATATTTTGCTTCGTGCGCCTAAAAAAATATCAAAAATTACTTTTCTCGAAAATCGGATGACATACATATACATATACATACATTACATACATATACATATATACATATACATACATATACACGTATATGTATATACATATATGCATATGCATATGCATATACATATACATATATACATATACATATATACATATACACATATATTACATATGCATATGCATATACATACATATATACATATACACATATATTACACATACATGTACATATATGTATATACATATAAATAAACATATACATAAACATGTACACAATTGATTGTTAATAACTTTAGCGACACCTCAGCGTCGCAATAGCGATGCAACATTGCTATCAACACGGTCGCGTCATAATAGCGTCACGTAATTGCGACGTCACTATTGCGCCTTGTATATTTGTGTCACAATAGTGTCGCCTTCTTGTGACGCTAGTTTAGCGTCACACATTGATGACGCCAATGAGACGCGATGTTCACTTTTAGCGTAGCAATGTTGGAGTCGCTAATGTGCGGCGCTATTTGGCATACTTTATAATTACCTATCTATCAGAATCGAATTAACATGGTGGCACATTAGCGATGCAGTAGCGTCACAACGTTTGCGTCGCTAATTCGCGATCCGTGCTCGTCGAAGAATGAATCCTGACCGTCGTTTTGTTTTGATCCGACGATTCGTGTTCACCGCCCACCCGTGTTCGGCGGCCCTTCTAATCCATTCCCTGTTTTCTCTCTCACAATCCAATTTGCTGTCCCACTCTCTCTCTCTCTCAACCTCTGCTCCGACGACGGCGACTGCCACCACCACCATTGCTGCTCCGACGACAGCAACTGCCACCACCACCACTGCTGCTCCGACGATGGCAACTGCCACCACCACCTCTGCCCCACCACCACTGCCCCAACACCTTCGGCATTGTTCCCCTCTCAAGCTGGACAGCAGATCGGACGCTGCGCCTCCTAGTGCCTGGTCGACCCACCTCAGCCGACGCGCTAAATCGGTTGTCATCCGTGGTGTTCGGAGACTCGGACCGGGTCTCCGAGGTCTCAGCCTCGAATTCGTGTTATTTGATGTAATGGAAATGTATGTGATGTAATGAAATTTGATATAATGGAAATGTATATATGATGTAATGTAATTTGATGGTGCTTATGTAAAAACATAGCAATCAATGAATGGAGCGCCATTGTAATGTAATTTAATGGTCGAATGAACAAGGCGACAATCCATTCTGTTGAATGAACATATTGTTCTTAGCATCGCTATAGCATCTCAATATTTAGCGCCATATTAGCGATGCAGGAAAACCGAGTTGTAATGCCATATTAGCGCCAGTTTCGCGTCGTAACGTAGCGCCAACACGACGTCGAACGATCGTCGACAACTTCAGCGTCGCATTAGAGTCGGAGTAGCGATGCATATTGGCGCTCCACGACGATACTTTTTACGTCATTATAGCGTCTCATTAGCGCCACTGTTCGACAGTAATAGCGTCGACAAACCCTTGGGCGCGATGTTGACGCTATTAGCGACCGAATATTAGCGTCGCCAACCCTGTGGCGCGAAGTCGACGCTAATGCGTCGCTATTGTCTTCAACGCCGAGTTAACGACGCATTAGAGTCTATATTGCTGCGTCAGTAATTGATGATTTTCTTGTAGTGACATCTTATAATAAAAGACTGGAGTATAGTTAGATAATTATAACTCTAATTGTCATAGGAATAGTAGAATAAGCAAGTCGTACCTTTACACTGAAGAGAACGCTAGTATCGAAAATCTGTTGGCCAGCAGAAACTTGAAGCCCATCCACATACCCAGCACGGGGTGCTTTCACAACATGCTGGATAGATGAAGCAGCAAGAAAAATACTGAGATTATACACGGAGGAACTGGTTGAAAAAGAGAGATTTGTACTTACCTCCATCTTCATTGCTTCTAGGACCAGAATAGCTTGTCCTTCCTCCACACTTGCACCATTTTCAACTAAGACCTTAACCACTAGACCTGCCATGGGTGCCAATACACTTCCTTCAGGATGTTGTGTTGCTGAACTGGGTCTATGATGTACATCATCATCACTTGATTGGTGAAATTTTATGCTTTGTCGGAAATGATGATGATCCTTGCCATCCCAAAGATGAATATGCTTGCTATTCTCCTGACAGCATTAAATAAACAAACGATGCTAGTTTAGAGAGAAGTTTGCAGCTTGGAGGAATCTGCGATGAGTAGTACACATGGAAATGGCTACCTTTTTCTGACAAAATCAGAGAAACTACCATGTGTTGGCAAAGTTACCTTCGAATAAATTGCTACAGTAACTGTGGTCTGCAGTCCATTCACATTGATTCTGAAATCACATGGTCCTATTTGAATAACTTTGACCTCCAAACCAGGTGAATCATCGCCTTCAATCTAATGAAAATGAGAAAAAACAATAAGTCTGTCTGTATATGCGTCAGGAAATTATTCAAACATTTTAAGCAAACCATCATGACATAAATTGACATGTCCAGTAAGAAAATATGTGTTGGGATGACTTCTATAAATCTTGGATAAGTTCTTTAAATGAAATTTCTGTATTACAAACAAGTAGATGTGAAAATATACAACAACCTAAGTACACACACAATTTTTTATGACATAAAATTACATTCATGACAAAAAAAAGGGAAGAACCGGATGGAGGGCATAATGTTATATTTTTCAGACAGCTAAACATAAAAATTTAAATTCTTCTAAAAGAATCATCCAATGCCTCTCAACTTGTCCTGAAAACTTAATCAATGAATACTGATAGCAAGATAAAAAAATATTTTTATGTACTCAACATATAACAATTTGTGATTAACAAATGCGGTCACCTCATCAATTTATGACAGGCTTGTTTCAACATCAATTACCTGAATGAGGTAACTTCCATCCGATTTATAGGTAACAACAAGGTTCAGAAACTGCTCATCACTGCCAGTTAGTTCTCCCTCAAGTTGTATTGAACACTTGGCAGAATGATGCATTCTAAAAGGTGGATTGGTGTACCATAGTGAAAGTAATTTGTCCTGACCTGTAAATATCCCCTGGTTAGACAAGCTTTACAAAACCATGGCAGTGGATAGCTGTAGCAATGTATATGTCAGAACAACATACCTTTGATGTTTTCTATAGAAGAAATGTGGTCCTTTTTGCATATGCATGCAGTAACTATGGTTGCAGCTAGCCTGGCAGAAGAATTCGAAAGTGAGGGTACCTCATCAGGGAAAAGATCAGTCATGAAATGCTCAATGAAATGTGTTTCAACTCTGCCCATCTTAAAGGCCCAATGACTTGAAAGTTTCTTCAGGAAATCAATGTTGGTTGACAACCCAGCTACCTGCAAGGTCACAGTTACACTTATTTTAGGATAGTTTTCATAGACACACAATAGCAAGACCTAGGCATATTGCTTTCATGTGATCTTCCACCATAATTCCTCCTCAAGTCAATAGAAATTACCATTTTTTTAAGGAAATGGATAGGTAATAGAAATTGCTGATGACTAATCCATTCAATGGGAGAACTTTTTTTTGAAAGTAATAAATTCAATTAGAGAACGGATAAATCATTGGTTGAAGTAAGAGAAAAAGGCTCTGCAATACAGGGTAAGGTTGTACATGACCACAATAAGGGATGCACCTGATTTCATGGATTATTTTTAGGAATGTGATCATTTCCAAAAATGTGATTCTGTGGAACGTTGTATGATATCAATATGTTTGACAAGAGACTAATATAATATTGTCATGTTGGGTTTGAGTTAAAAATCACAATAATGTAAATAATAAGTTATTTGACTTCTGATGGTCTCTACTTAACTATGCATATAAAACATAAAAAATCATATAACAAAAACTAAAAAACAGAAAGTAAGTGAAAGGTTTTAATAAATCCAAAATTTCTAAAAATATATTCCAACTTAAACACAACAAACTATAATTAATCAAACATAAAAAATTTAATAAGATCGTATGGGCATATCATTTGATATATCTTTATAATGTAAGGTATTTTCGTCATTTAAATGTCCACATAAATTATTTCTTAGTCTCATAATGCAAGATTAAAAGAACTTGTTAGTCACAGCGGAGTAATGATATTTTAAAACTATATGAGTAATAGCAAGGTCTAGATCTACTTGAATTGTTTTTAATTTAAATATGATGGTTGATGAGTATGCAAGGTCAAATGAACTAGACAAGTTATTTGATTAAGCTGACATTATCTAGTCAAACTATTAAGTCATCACTACAACAATATATGTATTTATATCCAATATTAAATAGATCATGAAATGACTTACACCTTTCTTACCCGTAATTATACAAATTTGTATTAGAATATCAAAAAAGTTATTACTACTGATATCATTACTTTTGCAAAATATTAATGAAATGTAGATTTAAATGATAAACAATAATGTGGGCAGTATTACATTATTTATTATATAAGTTAATGTATCTTTTTAATATGGTATGCGAAAGCATGATATGGCATTATCTTCATTCTACTTGTTGCAGGGGACAGAAACACCCCGCTACATATAATGAAATAAACCGCACCTCTTCTATCCCCAAATTGTACAATGTGATGTAATATTAAACTATAAATAATATGTAAAAAATATTACGTAATTTTAAATATAGGTTAATGCATTTTTATGATATTTATATAGAATGAGAAACAGAGATTTTTGTTCTTAACTGCAAGTACAATAAGGATGGATTAAGGAAGACTGTAGTTTCTTAGTAATCTCAAATGGGAAAGACACTTTACGAGAATGAAATTATCATGTTGTGTGGTAACCTTGTTCCACAAACCAAGTGGATTACCATGTTCAGTTTAACCAAAAAATGGTCTAACATTATCTTCAGCATACTTGTAGCACAAATAAAAAACATCCATACATCATGTTTAACCGCTGGGAGCAATAGTGATCAAATCAGCATGCCATGTTTCTTTGAAGGTAAGTAAGAAAAAAAGGAAACATGTGCATAACACATATAATACATGTAGACTGATAATCAACCATGTTTCCTAGGCACAATATAATAGTCAGACTATGACTGCAGCAAAGCAAATTTTCTACATCTTCATGATCAATCAAATATACAAGTAAGAAAATTAATCAAGTATGCTTAATAAAAGGTAAGAAATAAGTTCATAATTTTATGGGCCAACTTGATTTGACAGATGATTTTATATTTATATATAAAAATATATATTATAGAGAGAAAGGTGAACTATTATATTTTCTTTTAGAGATAAATGGGTATGTAGAGCTACACCAGTTGTAGAGTGATTTCTAGTTGTAGCGTAATCAATTATGGCTAAAAAATGCTCCACTCACTGATTTAACAAGTGTATGGATAATCGCTAAAGTCCACTCTGCAATTGGTGGAACACGACATATCCATTTAGCTCTATTTTTTATAGCACTTGTTAAAAATAAGCAATGAATAACAAATAACAAAGGGATGGTTGTGTAAACAAAATGTCCAAAAGCTGAATCCAGGGACATATATAATTGCTTATCACAGTTATTCTTTCCTTGAAAAGGATAATCTGCTTCATGGCCATTATGCCCATTTATCTTTCTTTTGAGGGGATATGTCCATTTGTCTTCATCTTCCAAAAACAGATGTATACTAAATCCCAATTTCACATAAATGTTTATAGTACAACACATGCATATATTAAAATGAATTATTTAATTGCTTTCCATGTAAAACTAATAAGAAAATTTTAGTCTTTCATAGAAATTCAAGGATGACTGGATGGAAGTTTACAATGATACGAAATGCAAATAGCAAATTTAACTATGCCCTGGCACGTGACATATCAGCCAACTAAAACCAAAAAGAAAAAATAACAGGCAATGGTAGTGAAAACAAACATTCTCATTAAAAGAAGATGAAGTTTGTGTACCTGGAAGTTCAGTAAACAATCCTTCAATTTGACTAGCGCTGCATCACGATTTTCTCCCCAGACTACAAGCTTAGCTATCATTGGATCATAGTGCATGCTGACAACATCTCCTTCTTCCACTCCCGTTTCAACTCGCACTATTTTTGCAGTATAGCATTAGTAATTAAGGCACTATTTTTTGCAGTATAACATTAGAAGCTTCATCTTCATTCATAAGTGTTACCTGTTGGGGATACTTGAACAGGACGATAGTGGTGTAATGTTCCTGTAGCAGGAAGGAATCCTTTTGAAACATTTTCGGCATATATTCGGGCTTCAAATGCATGGCCTGTTGCCAAAGGATTAGGTGATTTAAAAGCTATCTCAATCAACACAACAACTACAAGTAGTAGTACTCAGAAAAGAGGCCACACTTATAATGTCAGCATGCTATTTTGTCATTGGCATCCCTTAAAATGAGGCCATCTATGACAAGGAGGCAAAGAAACTAACAGTTGAGCATGGCTACTATCAGTTGAGCGTTCTAATAGAAAAGACATGAAAATCAGCAAGCTGTAGAACAGAAACATATAATATATAAAGCAAACAATATAACAAATACTTCAGCTTATTCTATAATTTACCATTTAAGGGAACATCTTCTTGGTTCAATGGAAGAGGTTCTCCATTCGCAACACGAATCTGCCACTCTACAAGATCTTGCCCAACAACCATCTCAGTTACAGGGTGTTCAACCTTAAAAGATTAGTGAGCAAGTAAGGAATTTCTGTTAGACAGAAGCATCCAGGGAAATAACATTAATCCTCAGTTTCATGCTTTATTTATCGAAATATTCATAATTTCACATCAACAAATATAATAAGCGGCATGAAGTACTTGAAGGCGAGTATTCATCTCCATAAAGTAGAAGTTTCCTGAACTATTGTCCATAATGAACTCCACAGTTCCAGCACTATAGTAACCAACTGCCTGGTAAGACGAATAATAACAAGATCAGGCAATAAGATCAATAAAGCATTCTCGGGCAAGTAAGAAGTAAGCAAGATGTAAATAAGAAGCAAATATCCATGGTAAATTAATATTTTATCTGCAAATAACAAAAAATGAAGGATCATATTGAGATTTGTAAATAGTAAATAATAAAGAAACAGACTAGAGAAGTCAATGATGATTAAAGATTGTGTTTGATCCGATGAAAATGTTTTCCTGAAAAATGATTCTGACATTTTGTTGTTTGACAATTCAAGATACGTTGGTCAACTAAGGAAACAATTTGTGGTTGACTGAATGAAAAAGGCTAAAACTTGGGAAAATGGTCTTTTCTTTCTCAAAAATGAATTTATTGTCCTCTGACAGGCTCTTTGTTTTATACTCCATAGGGAGATGACCATTCTCCTTTACATTTTTAAGTCATCTATTAAACGTACAAAATCATATTACTTTCCTAATAATTCATTTACCTTTTCCTTGAGAAAATAATTCATTCACCTTATGTCAAAACAAACTCAATCTAAGTATTTCTGTTGAACTTTCAATAGTGTTAAAAAACTTTATAGGAGAACATCCAGGATCCTTAGAACTTCGATAAGTAATATGTATTATACATGGCATCTCCCTAGTAGTTCAGTTCGCACTTCCATGAGGACTGGACAGCAAATTGAAGAATATGTCAAGAGGTTTACGTTTACGGTCACTGAAGAAAATGCTGCTGGACTAGAGATGGAAAAGATCAGAGGTCGAACAGTAATGCTACACATTGAGAACTTTCAGCAAAGAGTTCCACCTTTTTTTTTCTTTTGAGGGAAGAATTTCATCTTTTACAAGTTAATCATCAACAAATACTCATGCACATTAAAATTGACATCTTATAATAGAATAGATTTCTACTGTTTGTATAAATAAAAGTGAAAGAGTAATATGAATTCCATCTTATTATATCTGATCCAAGAACAGGGTTCCAAATGTCCCAGGACTCAAGGAGAAACAATCTTCATTCACAAGCTTGTGAAAATTATTTGACTTGAACGGAACAAAAAGTCAGCAAAAGATACTGTTTGAAACCTTAGTCAGCAAAAGATGTACTAAGAAGAAATTTGCGGATGAAGAAAAAAACAAATTTATCCCTTAGCGAGACAAAAAAGAAAGCAGACATGAACCAGATTTTTCTTGAACAATGAGGACTCTAGTTCCTTGTCACCATGTTAGAACAGTTGTCTTAAAGTAGGTATTAAAATTCTGTATTCCTGTGCAAACGACCTTGCCCCAGATGGTAAAACTTCCACATGACTTGATAGTCATTCTAACGTCTCCAAACCATAGGCTTTGAACAAAGAATCGAAGTGGTAGGAATAGGATGCAAGGGTCACTTAACTTATGACCACTGACTGTTATGTTCACTTGAATTTAAATGGTGGAACTACATATATCTCACTATTGACTCATGTACAGATCTGAAGAGAATTTATCTGACTTTTTATGTAGAACTTTTGCAACTTGTGAAATTGAGTTTCCCAACTTCTATAACATATTTGTCTTTTACTCTCTTTTTTTCCCAAAGAAAAGGAAAGGTTTGCTGCGACTTGGAGTATTGTGAAACTCAGTCTCCACCTGATGACTGGATTTTGAAAGGTAATAAAAAAGTTGGACATAGTGGGTTTAGAGCAAAAGATTATGGTGATTTCCTATTGAGATCCCTTCTTCATTCAATTTTTGTACTCAAACTTTTCTGTTTGTGAAAGAGGAACATTTAATCACATACAAAAGTGGAACTCATAGGTCTCAAATCGATTTTTTCTTGACAAGAAATACTGATAAAAAACGCTGTACTAATTGCAAAGTAATTTCTGGACATGGAGTGACTACACAACATAGATTGTTAATTCTTGATATGCAAATGAAATATATAAAACCAAAATCTCGAATAGTTTTTGATCGAAAGATCAAGTGGTGGCAATTAAAGGGGGAGAAGCGAGAGACTTTTAGAAGTAAGTTATTAGAGGAAAGTGTGTGGGAGTTAAAAGTAGATGCTAGTATCATGTGAGAGAATGTGGCAAAAAAGGTTGAAATGGTTGCTAAAGCCATTTTTGGAGAATCAAAAGGTTTTGGATCATGAAATAAGGAGACTTAGTGGTGGAATGAGGAGGTCCAAGAAAAGGTGCGTAATAAGAAGAATTGTTTCAAGGCGAAACACTTGGACAATAGTTCTGACAATTGGGAAAAGTATCGTTTGGCGAAAAGGGAGGCTAAGAAGGCAGTTAGTGATGCTCGTGCTAAAACATATGAGGGGTTTTATAAGGAGTTAGGGACAAAAGCTGGTGAACAAAGGATTTACAAGATTGCAAGGAATAAAGAGTCGAGAGATTTGGATCAAGTAAGATGCATAAAAAATGAAGTTGGCAAGGTTTTAATTACTGAGGGAGATATTAAGAACAGATGGGAAGAGTATTTCTATAAGCTATTTAATGATGAATGTGAAGGTTCCCGTTGTGATTTGGAGGACTTGACAGATAGCGAATGTGAGTTTAATATGTCATTTTATCGTAGAATTAGAGTCTCGGAGGTTAACGAAGTTCTTAAGAAAATGGAGAATGGTAAAACCGTTGGACCGGATGGTATACCGATTGAAGTTTGGAAATATTTGGGAGAAAAAGGTGTGTTGTGGTTATATAAACTATTTAATGAGATTTTACGGTCGAAAAAGATGCCTGATGATTGGAGATTAAGTACATTAGTTCCCATTTACAAGAATAAAGGGGATATTCAGAATTGTGGAAATTATAGAGGGATTAAACTTATGAGTCACACAATGAAATTATGGGAAAAAGTAATTGAGCATAGATTGAGAATGGAGACTAGTATTTCTGAGAGACAATTTGGGTTCATGCTATGAAAATCCACTACAGAGGCGATTTATTTACTAAGGGGGATGATGGAGAAGTATCGAAGTAGGAGAAGAGACTTACATGTGACTTTCATTGACTTAGAGAAGGCGTATGATCGAGTACCAAGGGATGTACTTTGGAAAGCCTTGCAAAAGAAGAGGGTGAGTGTTGCCTACATTAAGGTAATACAAGATATGTACGATGGGGCATTGACTAGGGTTAGGACACCCGGAGGTGAGACAAATGAATTTCCTATAGGAATTGGCCTACATCAAGGATCAACTTTAAGCCCGTATCTATTTAACTTAGTTATCGATGCTATAACCGTCCCAACTCCGTCTATGTTTTATAGCCGGTCCCAAGCCCGGATAAAGGAGGGTTGTGTTAGGTCCCGACAGCCAGCGTAAAACCCTGTCGAATCGCATGAATATGGATCAACGAATAGCGTCGTATGATCCATGTAGCCGACCCCACCTAGTGGGATAAGGCTTTGTTGTTGTTGTTGTTGTATCGATGCTATAACCGAGAGTATCACAGAGGAGGTACCTAAGTGCATGCTATTTGCGGATGATATAGTACTTTTAGCGGATTCAAGAGGAAAGATTAATACAAAATTGGAAATATGGAGAAATACGTTGGAGTCAAAGGGTTTTCGTTTAAGTAGGAATAAAACAGAATATATGCATTACAATTTCACAAATAAACAACTTAGAGACGATTTGAAAGTTATGCTAGGGGAGGATATAATTCCTCGAGTGACAAAGTTTAAATATTTAGGATCAATTGTAAGACAAGATGGAGAGATTGATGACGATGTTAATCATAGAATTCAAGCTGGTTGGTGTAAGTGGAGGAAAGCCACTGGAGTTCTTTGTGATAGAAAAGTACCCAATAAAGTTAAAAGAAAATTCTATCGTACTGCTATAAGACCGGCAGTGTTATATGGTAGTGAATGCTGGGCTATGAATGGACAAAATGAATGTAAAGTGGGGGTAGCCGAAATGAGGATGTTGAGATGGATGTGTGATCATATAAGATTAGATAAGATTAGGAATGACCATATACGTGAACGAGTCGGAGTGGCTCCTATTAGTGAGAAAATGGTAGAGAATCGTTTGAGATGGTTTGGTCATGTTCAGAGAAGACTATTAGATGCGCCAGTAAGAATAGTAGATCAAATAATCTGGAGTCCGATTAAAAGAGGGAGAGGGAGGCCAAGGCGGACACTTGGCGAACTAATAGAGCAAGTTCTATTGGTGAATAATATACCGAAAGGTTTGGTTACTAATAGAGCGGAATGGCGTCGTATGATCCATGTAGCCGACCCCACCTAGTGGGATAAGGCTGTTGTTGTTGTTGTTGTTGTTGTATTCTTTCAGTAGGCCATCATGATTAGTGTACTATCAGTATCATCAAATGGAGTTCCACTTGTTGTTTTTCTTGCATTTCAATATAATGTTGTTTATACCAGCAACATTCAAATATTTAACTCATAATCAACTGTAATTTTGTTAGAAAATTGAAAGATCAAGTGTTCAACACATATCAAGAACTCTCTCAAAAAAAAATAACTCATATCAAGAAACAAGGTCAGATTATAAATTCCAAGAAAAGACTCCCCAAGTGAACAAAAATGAGAGAAATATCCATGTTATGAATAAACACCAAATTTTGAACAATATTTTTTTATGAGAGAAGTGCCGAGTGATTATGTGACAATGAATTATGACGCTTTGCAGAACAACACCAATTAGAAAAAAGAAAAATACAGAATCTGTCAGAAAACTAAGATGTCAATTCAAATATAGCAGAACAACGCAAATAGAAAAGAGAAAAATACATAATATTGTCACCTTGGCAGCGGAAACAGCAGCTTCACCTAAGTGGGAGCGGAATTCATTTGTGATATTTGGCTGCAGCAATGGAATTATCAAAACTATGATAATCCTGAAGTCAAACAATTGAAGCAGCAATTGGAGGTGAGAGCCTTACTGCAGGAGCTTCTTCAATTATCTTCTGGTGCCTTCTTTGTACACTGCAATCCCTCTCATTTAAATAAATGACATTTCCATGTTTATCTCCGAATACCTTTACTTTCAGAAAGGTCAAAGAACAGGAAGATAGTTGAGAATGGCATCATAGGCCATTAATAATGCACATTACTTTATTTTATCCAAATTTCTAAATTAACAGGAAGCATTCCCTTTATTCAACAGTATCAAGCAAAGAAGATGCATAATTACCTCTCAAAAAAAAAAGATTCATGATTTTATTCAGGAAACAAGCATTTGGCTGCGTTAAGTTTGCCTCTCAGTTAGGCTCAATAATTAGTTTCGTAGACCTCATAACACGCATCAACAATACAAAATGGAACTGAAGCTTAATAAAAAAACGGTTGACTACCCAACTTCCATAGTCATTTTTTCTCCTTCAGAAAAAAGGAAAACCGTGCATCAACCTTTTTTAATCTAACACACAATGATGTTCACATGACATAGCAATTAAACAGAAGTTTAATATTTGTTTTTTGTTATGAAGTTTGAAATATTCCGTGCTATAAAACTCCGTGCTATAAAACTCCGCCTATGTTTTATAGCCGGTCCTAAGCCCGGATAAAGGAGGGTTGTGTTAGGCCTCGACAGCCAGCGTAAAACCCTGTCGAATCTCATGAACATGGATCAACGAATCGGAATGGCGTCGTATGATCCATGTAGCCGACCCCACCTAGTGGGATAAGGCTTTGTTGTTGTTGTTGTTGTTGTTATGAAGTTTGAAATATTGTAGAAACTAAAATTTCTTGAGGTTCCAAAAGGATAGAATGATCAAAATTAAATTGCTAGATGAATAACAGCTTAACAAATTATCATAAGCTAGTCTTGGTTGCAAATTGACTTGCTTGGTAAATGATAATGGTGATACTTGAAAGAAGAAGCAAGTAGTAGTATAAAATTATGTGATGAGGTGATGCAGGAACAAATCTAGTTGCAAATTGACTTGCCTGGTAAATTATAATGGCGAGACTTGAAATAAGAAGCAAGTAGTGGTATAAAATTATGTGATGAGATGATGCAGGAACAAGAACAAGCTTTAGTTGCAATCATTACCTGGACTTCAATGTGCCTTGGTTCAGTTATATATTTCTCTATTAAGACAGTGCTTATTCCAAATGATGCAGCAGCCTCACGTGTTGCGCTTAGAAAAGCTTCAACAAATTCATCTGGCTTTTGTACTATTCTCATACCCTGAAAGCAGAAAATGGTGAACATAATGTTACCTTGAGACTGATATAACGTCAGATGAAGTTGCACATCTTGGTTCTCATCCACATTCAGCTGTACTCATAATGTAACAAGACAAGTTTGGTTGCTTATACACAAATAACTGCTACAGCACGCTTATGGTCATGACAGATGCAATCAAAGAAGATACTGAGAATTCTAACATGTAGTTTTAGTCATATTATGTGTTCTATTTCAAGAAGAAAAAATGTCATTACATATTTTACACACCAAACCTTCAATGATTACATGAAAGGAATCCTCCAATGTTTGATAAGATCGAGCGAAAGACATAAAGGCAGAATATAACACCCAAACATTGCAAATTTCAATCAGTAAGAATAGATATATTCCACTAATGTGCAAGGTTTCCTTATGGTTTTTTTCATGTGTCGACCTTAGAGCTGCACATGGCATATGATTATTAAAAAGGACAAGAAGATGACATACAAAAAATAACAAAGAGAGTGTAGAATATACAGCTCATTCATGGGACAAGTTATAACATATGAAAGCGATAAATAGCAGAGAACCTACTTTCCCTCCACCTCCGTGTGTGGGTTTTATCAAGATAGGGTATCCAATCTTCTCAGCTTCCAACTTCAAGAAGTCCACATCTTGGTTGTCACCATGATAACCAGGCACAAGGGGTACTCCTGCTGCTCCCATAATCTTCTTTGATGCACTACAAGAGATACCATGTCAAAGTTGTCGATGCAAGGGAAACAAACTAGAAAAAACAGGAGGCGAATATGATGAATCAACAAGTACCTCTTATCACCCATGTCTCTGATGGCAGATGCCGGCGGACCAATAAAAGTGAGCCCTTCAACTTCACAAAGCTGTGCAAAATCAGAGCTTTCCGAAAGGAATCCGTAGCCTGGGTGGATAGCCTGCAGAAGCAACAATATCAGAAATTTCATTGCAGGCTCCTTGGCCAAGACGAAGGTTTTCCATGAACAAAAGAGATTATGAATAACTAATTTGACTCTCTATCCACATTGGTCACGTTCATTTTTTTATTCACTCGTTACTAAGTTTTCAGCAGATTAGTACACTTATCGTGGATTTCAGATACTTCTCCTGAACCAAAGTCTTCAAGAGATATCCCCTCTCACAAAACATCTCAAATAAAGCTAAAAGGAATGCAAATTAAACAGAAAGCACAGCAGAACATATTGTACATTCAAACTAAATTAAGCTGTCACCAAAAAAAGGCGATAAGAAAAAGAGGGCATATGTCTTCAATCGAACCACACAGAAAAGTTATGTTTAAGCTAGGGAAATTGACTGAAACCGGAGCGTCTAATAAGAATGAAAGAACACATGGCGCCACATGGGTGCGGAACCTGCGCGTTGGTCCGGAGCGCCGCGTCGATGATCGCAGCGGCGTCGAGGTAGCTGGACCTCGCGGGAGGCGGGCCAATCCTGACCGCCTCGTCGGCGGACTTCACGTGGAGAGCTCCGCGGTCGGCGTCGCTGTACACCGCCACGGTCCGAATCCCTAGTCGCCGCGCCGTGCGCATGATGCGGCACGCGATCTCCCCTCTGTTCGCCACCAGGATCTTCTCGATGTCCTTCTCCGCCGCCGCCGCTGCCGAGGAGGAGGCGGAGGAGGAGGAGGTAGTGGAGAGGAGCCGAAGGATCAACGCGTTCGAATGCGGACTCTGAACCTGAGACCAAACGGGGATCCTTCTGCGAATTGCGGACGCCAATGACGCCATTTTTGGGGGGTCTTCGCGAGTGATCGGAGGAGGAGGAAGGCGGAGGGAGGGAGGGTAGTTAAGTGGGACAAGCGAAGTCACACATGATCAAGGAGTTTCAACCGTTGATTCGGGATGGGACGACAGAGATTGGACGATCGAGATGAAGTTTCTTCAAGGCGAACAAGAACACGAGTCGGATAGGATTTTTGCCGTGGATCCACGTCATCGGGCGGCCGCCGTGGGAGATGGCAAATCCCCCCGACAATAGTGGAGGATGAGATGCACCGGCCCAGTCCACGGTACAGGGAAATGTTTTTTTTTTGTCCTGATAGAGACACGTGGTTTGCAATTGCAAGCATACAGTTGAAAAATGAAAAGTCCATTAAGAGATCACATAAACAATTTTTAATGCCTCACCAATAAGTATCATATATATATATATATATATATATATATGGAGAGAGATGGTAAAAACACTCCAATTATCCAGGAACTCAACTTCTTGTTGTTAATATTTGAGATCTCATTGATGTGTGAATTCTTTTCGTCACTCAATGGCGGCTGGAAGTTTACTCTCTTGCAACAGTTGGCGCCAATATCTTTGGAGAATTCTGAGTGCCACGTAAAATTCGAAAATTATCCAATAAAAGATTGCCAACTAAGGATATTAACCTTGACTGGGTTCTCTATGGATTAGATATAAAATCTATGAAGCATCCATTATTCAACTGTTTTTTTTTTGTCAGTTTGCGATTATAGTCACTCTTGAGGTCCAAGTTGAACTTTTCCTTTTTTATTTCAATGCTACGTAATAACATCTTCTTCAACCGTAAAAAGACTTCAATCCGGTTGATATTGGAGCATACCTTGTGTGAATCTTCACACAATCCTTGATAAATATTTTTTAACATGAATTTGTAATATATTTAGGATTATTATAAATTTATAAATCAACAATTGTCTACATGTGTGAATCTTCACACAATCCTTAATTTCTTTCTAATAAGTGTGATATTTAGTATGATGTATGCAAATAAATTATCGTCTATTTTCTTCAAAATTTTTGGAGCCATCATATTATCTTAATTATCATCTAACTTATTAAATATGATAAATGTCTTTTCAAATTATCAGTTGGCTGAAATATATTTTGGCGAAAATATCTATGTAATCAACTTTTACATTTTAAATATTTTATTAATAAATATTAATCAACTTTATCTTATTTATTATTCATTTTTTACAAATAACTCTTAATTTTGCCTCATATTTTTTATTTTCTATTTGTTTAATTTTTTGTAATGATATGTGATCAAAATATCAAATAAATTTTAAAGGTATTCTAGTAATTTCCTCTTTAGCAATTTTAACTATTATTTACGTTATCAGTAAGAACACTATGATGTGATATTACCCATAATTTAAATAGTACTAATCTATTTTTAGTGCTGATCTGAATTTCGATAATGCACCAAACCGTCCCAAAGGGTAAGAATACTTATGAGCCCATCAATCTGACCATTTTTTTAAAAAAGAATTATACTAAAAAATTAAAATGAAAAAGAACAAAAGTGTTCAAGATGAACAAAATTGATCAGGTTTAATCGGATTAAGGCCAGGATTATCTAAAGTCTCTTTAGTTGAGGTGAAAGAGGGACAAATGAAGAGAAGAAAATGAATTCTTATTTCATTGAATTTTAAAAAAGAATGGATGAAAATATTTTAGATTATTTTCCTATCATTTTTTAACATATCATATTTCAACCTAAAATGAAATAAAAAAGAAGGGAAATATATATATATTATATCCTGAGGCTTCACGTGCCTTCTCCTTCCTCTATTTACATTTATCTTTTTTCCTGTTTTTTTTAATTTAATAATTACAACGTAATTAGTTTTCCTTTCTCTTCCATATCTTCATAACTTCCTCTCACCTTCTTCCCACTATCTTCTTTAACCTCTCCTCTCCATAATCTCGTCCCATTAACTACTCTAACCCCTCCATAATCTATCCCATTAACTACTCTAACCTCTCATGACCTTTCCATCTGCATCATCGAGACTAATAAGTGTCAAGGACAATTCAATTGTGCAGTCCATCTTCAACATCGACATGCTCATCATTTTCTTAACCACCGTCTGCAACCTGGGGTCCCTGGAATCACGCTCAGTGACTCTCTAAAGTACCTATGGAAGTACACAAGCACGTTGTTGCCATTCCTTGTGAAGTACAATTTTCCACAATCCTCTTCATCATAGTCATGCTCCTATCCTATGTCGACTACCTCCTTATCGACTTCAGCGTGCTCGGCTCGCTCTACACTACGTTTCCTCATCATCAACTTTTGCTTTAAGGTGTAGTGCCTTGTGCTCTTCGCCTCTTTCATGCTCACGACAATTGCTACTACTCTTGCAATGCTAGAAATCTCGGACCCTTGGAGGTCGACGACTCCATGGAGTACCTATGGTTACGCCGGCAAGTTGCCACCATGCTTCATCGGGTATAGTTTTTCGCACTCATTTCCCATCATAGTCATGTTGTCCTGCATCTACTACCTCATCTCATGACCTTAGATAACATCCTCATCTAGGAGATCCGAGTATGTTACTTGTGAAAAACTGTGATATAGATGAAATTGGATATTTTTTACACAAATCAATTTTGAAACATCCATGGAAAATTAAAAGCCAAAATGAGATATTAATACGGTCTGAGCCAATAATAATGGTGAGTTTTCCTTTTACACTCAATTTTAAACGTGATATAGATGAGTGCATGCCACTAGCTGGAGATATTATTATATAATTATAGATAATTAAATGTGTGTTTCCTAATTTTTGAAAGGAACAATGTGAATTATTTAAACTTAAAATTGTTAAAAAGTAAGATATTATTTAATGACTATTCCCATTAAGTATACATATTCAATTATACCTAAAACTGATAAGATTTCATTAAAAATATTAATATCATTTTAATCTCGCAATGTGCGAGGATCTTCACTAGTTAAATTATAAATGCATAGGTCTTATGGCAGTTCTATGGAACTACTTGAAAGATAAGTAGGCTTCCTAATTAAATGTTCTAATAAAAAGTTTTATTCTTGTATGGACTAGATATTGGCATACACTAGACATTTGTTCGATAAACTTTAGCTTCATATGATGAAATGAAATGTCATTTAATTTCATCGAATGAAGCTAAACATTTATTTAGGCATGACAACATGGCTGTTACTTTTTTAAAAAAAAATGGAAACATGATAAATGAAAACAAAACAAAGGACGTGAGAAACAAAAGGAAAAGATTTTGACCCAAAAAAAGAAAATAAAAGTTGTTCAAAAGAGAACTAAAATAGAGAAGGAAAATAACAAATAAGGATAAAATATGTTAGCTTCCGCACTCTTATTGGTTAATGATAGTTTATTGTTAGTTTATTGCGTTGTTTTTTAATGGATTCTGTGAAAGGTCAATGAATAGAGATATTAATAATTACTACGAAGAAGTCCAATTGCCACATTGTGATAGGAGGATAGATTTTGAGAGTGTTACAATACTGTCATATTTGTAAGATTGATTGTGCTACCTTGATATATTGCAAGGCCCTTTGCTACTGTTGGTGCAGTGGTGTTGTTGTCGCTGACGACCACTGCAACGACTTTTATTTGTTTGCTAGATGATGATGCTATTCTTGGAAGCATTGACTTGCAGGATGTGAGGTTAAACGGTAGGAATCAAATTAATATCAATAGTGACAGTGGGATGTGTTGGAGTTGTGAGGAGATAGAAGGGTGGAGGGAGAATGTGTTGGACCTGTGAGGCGGCTTGAGATGGTGGAGTGGAAGTGGGTAATCAGAATGAACACCTGGAGCTGGCATATGTGGAGGTGGAGGCCAGCACGTTGTCAGGGAGGAGATTGCATGCTCCAAGCCGGTTCAAGGACGCGACACAGTCGGTTCAATGCAATTTCCTTCATCCATAATCTATTTTTGATTGAATGGTCGAGAAATGGGGGTAGCATGCTACTACAATTAGTGAGCGTAGCATGCCCATTAAATCCTAATTTTTCTTCACTTCTTATTCCGATCATCCCAATCTTGTCATCAAATTAATAGAAAATAAAAATAAGTTTCAAAATTTGTGAACATAAAACATATCCAAATATATGAAAAAATATATATTAAATCCCGAACACATAGGAAAAAATGTAGAATTGATTATGATAAATTCTAATCAAAATGCAAATATATTTCCTCCTAATCAAAATGCAAATTTCATCAAACCTTAGATTCCCCTATTTTTGTTCGCCATTTTTACTATTAATTGTTCCCAATTGATCCTCCTATCCATTATATTACATCAGAGTAGTAACTAAAATAAAATAAAATAACATAAACTAAACATCTATCTCATGTGCAATTGCATCATCACGAAATATTGCTAATTACACACGCTATCATCCTTGCTTGTTCAGTTATCTAGGAGATTTAAACACAGGGACATAGAATATCTATGAGTATAAAATACTTAGTACATAAGATAATACAAATGGATAAAAAACTTAATAAAAAAATAAGCAAGCTTTAAGCATGAGAAAATAATTCTATTTATGTTTTTTGTTTTGTTCTATTATTTTCTTTCTGTTTTATTCCTTTTTGTTCTTTCTATTTTGTTTTCTTTCTTATTATTTTCTATTATTTTCACTACATCTTTTACTTTAAATAATTCCTAGGATATATATATATATATATATATACTATTGTCCTAATACGAGCTCAAGTTCTTTATTATGAGTCTTTATAACACTTTTATGTGAGATCAAGTGGATCAAACCAGAACCAATAGTAGGGCAATGATGAGCTCAATAAAAAGTGAGATCCATTTATTTAAATCTCATGGGTGATGGGACTATTAATACACACCTTCAAGTTTTCTATTCTATTACATTAACAATTAATGCACATAAAGTCCCATTTTACATCTTTATCTATTGACTTAATTAATATTCTTACTCTTCTCTATTTAGTATAATTATCATGAAGGAAAATTAATCAAATCATAATAGAACAATTAAATAACATCAAAACTCTAACCTACTAAACAAAATCTAGGCCGGGTACCTATAAACCCAGGCCGAGTTTGGACTGAATCTGGAGCGTGCTCAGTTGAGCTCGGGCTGAGTTCGACATGACAATCAACCATTCTTTTGGCAGAACTCGTAGGTCGAGTTTGTTGGCATCGTCCTCCATATCATGACATAAGTATGCTCGTACTGAGTATGAACACAACTCGGGTCGGATCATTGAAAAAGAGAATTCGAAGATCCAAAAGAATCACGGCAGAGCCCAGATCGGGTTGTCGGGAGCCCAAACCAGATTATCCAAATCCGAATTGGATTCAAAGAAACACTGCACTGGGTTTAAGTCTTATAGATGAACTCGGGCCGGGTTCATCCTTACACGGCCGGGTTTCGACTGTCGAAACTCCAATGTTGTTTTTTCAAAACTTTGGCATGCTATAACTTTTGATACATTACTCTTTTCGGCACAAAAACTATATAGAACTACTCATACATTATAGAAGAAGATAAATCAATCATAATTCATCCATCATTTTATTTATTTCATTAAGAGATTACATCCAAAAGTGAATTCGAAATCTTACATACTTCTCCAAGCAAAATTACCTGGAACCCTCAACTTTAGGCATGATTTTCGAGACGATGGAGAGGCTCGAGAAGTCCAACGTTCTTTGACAAAAGGATAGATCCAAAATTTGATAGCTAGTCGGAACTCTTGCGTCCACACACCAAGGGCTCAAAGTGGGGAGAAAAAATTATTTTAAGGGATGGTTAGCTATGGGAAATTATTTATAGAGGAGAGGACTTTGACTATGGGTGGATTAGAACTAATCGGAGATTAAGTGATTAACGTTCTTCAAATATAATTCTGAGTCTTATCCATAACCATAACTACTTATCCAATTTAAATACTTTAGCTATTTCTTTTCTTTTCTTCCTTTGAAAATCTTATTTATACATAACCTCTTCTTTTAACTTCCTAAACTTTATCTTTTATTTCCCAACAGAATTTTCATAATTAATTAATTCGAAAAGAAACCTTGCAGGTGTTAGAGATGCAAGCGGAGATCCCCCATGCAAAAGATCTCTATGCAGCCAAACACAGTGATCAAAATCTCTCATTTTTTTCTCTCTATCTCTCTTTCTCTCTTGATGAGCTCGAACAAAGATTTGTGTGCAAGGATGGAGTGGAAGTAGTAGTGAGGGAATTGGGATTATTTCTTCCTGCGTCTTGTTTTCATTTCTTTTCCTTCTGTCGAGCATAAGAGACAAAGGAACTGAAATATTTTCAATTTTTTGTTCGAGTATAAACCTTTTTGACTGGACGATTGTGCGCTCCAAGCCGATTCAAAGTCGTGACGCAGCACGTGCAACGTCATTTCCTTCATCCATCGTCCGTTTTAGATTAGACGGCGAAGAAATGGGGATAGCACGTTGCTAACATTAGTGGGCGTAGTATACCCATTAAATCCAAAAAACTATCTAACATCACTAATATCTAATAACCCCGAGTTATAATACTTGACAATTGAATTTGAAGATTTCAGACAGAAGAACACCCATTCTGTTTTTCTTTTCTTTTCTTTTTTATAAAGCAAAGGAACAACAGGGGAAGACAAAGAAAGAAGCAGAGATTGTGTGAGAGCAAAAGGCACAACCTAACAACTCAAACAAGGCCGGACATTTAACTGAGATAATGCAGTGGAAGCGGGGCACTGCGGCTAATGATTGCGCAGCACAATTGGGTTGCATTACATACGGCATCATGATCTTTATGACTATTTCTTTCCTAAAAAAAATTGATTGTTGGAAAGTTTTCTCCATAATTTGATCAAAAGGGAACACACACGGACAATCTTGATGCAGAGGGGAACCTACACCATGATCAGTCCCTCTCTAACTCCAACCAAACGCATAGGGCCACCTACTCTGATGACACAACAGATCAGAATTTTTACAGTGCGAAGTGAGTTCCTCAGCTGTCTGGACGACAGGCAATGTCTCAGTCCCATGAATGAGGAGGTTCACAACCACAGTGCAGATTGGGTCCATTGTTCTAGAGTTATGGAAAACATCAACATTTATACTTAGCAAGCACAATATATTTCTGAAAAAATATGCATAAATCATGGCAAAATTATACTGAACAGGAACTGTTGTCAGATGCGCATCTCCTTGATACTTCTACTTCACATTCCAACAAATGCATAATAACTGGACAACGACAGCGAGGAGTAATCAAACCGACTGCATGACATGTGGAACACACCCCTTCTAAATTATTCACACTGTGGAGTGGGCATGCACAGCTGCATCATTAGCCCATTGCGCCAAGCTGTTAACGCCTGTTTTAAAACAAAAGCAGTCTCATTTATTAGGAAAGAAAAAGTTGCAGTCTAAAAGCAGAGGTGTAGAGTCGAGCTAGTATTTCGTCTGAAATATTCTATTAATAAAACGCTCCACCACCATCAGCAGCAGTGAACAGTGGCCCTCAGCAGAGAGCCGTTGCTGACGTATTTACCAGTAATTGCTTATTTGCAGGTAACGTATTTACAGGGTGTGAGAAAGAAATAAAGATCTCATCTTTCTGCCTGACAAGGAGAATTCTATTCGTCCATTCTCGTAGAAAGATGCGAAGTGACATGAAATCTCGTAATCGGACTCATTTATCTCATATGTAATTGAACTTTTGAGTACATTTGTTTTGCCTAGTGGTATTGCGCTTCAATCTCCTACTGCTGCTGAGTGCAGAGTATCTACAGATAGAAAGAATAGTGCGAAGCAAGTGACAGAGCAAGAGGATTTTGGTGGAATTGTTGGTTGTTCGTTTCCTTATTCAATGCAGCACTCAGCTGTAATTCCCCACCCGAAATACCCACAGCCAAACCTTCCAACTTTGGACTCCAAGAATTCATCCATCATTTCAATTTTAATTTCTTATGTTTCTGTGTCTTCTTCGTTTATCATTTACTTTGCTCTCTTGTTCTTTTCACTGCTCTCTCTCTCTCTCTAACATAAAAGAGGATACAATATAAAGAATTAGAGCAACAAAGACGACTCCACTGTCGCATAGGTCGAGAGAAAAGAGGGATGGGTTGGGAACTGACGACGGAAAGCAACAAAGATCTCTGAGCAGAAGCTGCTTCTTTCGCAAAGGAGACACTTTTTTGTGGTATGAATAGTTCCTTTCAGAAAGATGGTTCGTGTCATGCTGTTCGTGGTTATAGATTGATTCCTTCTTGTCATGATGAAATTCTGGTTAGAGCAAAGTTTTTTTTTTTTTTTTTTTTTTGGGGGGGGGGGGGGGGGGGGGGGGGGGGGTTGGAGCTTCTGTGTTCTGAATGATTCATGCTGCCAGTTCCAAAATCTTGGAATTTCAATCATCCTTCCTTCTGTAAACTGGACTGGTCGAGAGTCGCATCGTCGCTGCTCCTGTTTCGATTTCCGTTTCATTATTCTTTTTCCCCATTAAAAGATTTTTTAACCTTTTGAACATTGATTCCTCGCTAGTTTCAGGAACTAGTGATTATTCCAGCATTAGAGAATTCCCAACGTACTGTTACTTGGTCATATATATGTTCCCAGATTTTGGGCAATGTTCATTTCTGTTCAGAATTCGGCACAGTAAAAGTTGGTGCTTGTCAAGTAGGACAAATCGCACAGGAGAGTCCAAGCTTTGTTTTAGTTCCTAGGAATGTCTGCTTTTATAAAAATGTCGCATTTTTTTTTTCAGAAGGGAACAATGCTGATAAGTTGAGTACCGATGTTTCTAACCATGGCGGTACCTTGATTACTTCCTGAAGGCGGACAAGATCACTAAGTTCCAGCAATTTCTTCTCTTTTTCAAAGAATATGAAGGCAATATGAATTGCAACAATTTATGATTGATCCCTTGCCTGAACTTGGGTATATTTAAATTTATCCACGAGGCAGCATAAGAGGTTGCTAGCAGGATCTAACTGATCCCTTTCAACTATGGCGACTCTAAGTCATTCTGAATCGAGGCGCTTGTATTCATGGTGGTGGGATAGTCATATCAGCCCGAAGAACTCAAAATGGCTTCAGGAGAACCTCTCAGGTAGGATTATCTTCCTCAACCTTGTCTTGTTTACTCGACAATAAGCCTATTGGATTTTGAATCCTATATGGAATGGCCTAAGCTTTATTCAAAGTTTGTCACTGGTTTAACATGGATGACAGTTCTTGGATGAGTTGCTTTTCCTTTTTCTTTCCAGATGGAAGTGGTCTTCCCGCTTTAGTTTGCCCTGGTGAATGATGCATAGCATTGAAAATAAATTTATACATCTATTGCAATAATGGACAAACTAATAACATTAGGGGTCACTCTTACAATGGAATTTATAGTTTACTATTAGCATTAGTATGATCTTGCACTTTAAAATATTTCCATATTGCTGCAGGTATTCGAATATACAAATCAGACATCTATTAACCAAACTCATCATTTGTGTCACTATATTGATTTGCAGAAGTACACAAAATGTCTGACAAGAATATGCCCATTGCAACCACTTTTGATGATAACCATTTTCAACTATTTTTTTATACCATCTTGGAGTGATTAACTAGATTGATAGCTTTTTACTCAGTTCTGGTTATCCCAATTTTACAGTAGTGAAACAACAGAGGATTAAAATTTATACAATTGTTTACTTAGCTACATAAAAACATTCTTAACAGATATGGATAGCAAAGTCAAAGCTATGATCAGGCTTATTGAAGAAGATGCCGAATCCTTTGCACAAAGAGCTGAGATGTTCTACAAGAAACGTCCTGAGCTTATGAAGCTAGTGGAGGAATTTTACCGAGCTTACCGTGCTTTGGCAGAAAGATATGATCATGCTACTGGTGCACTTCGCCAGGCTCATCAAAAAATGGCAGAAGCTTTTCCCAATGAAATCTCACTAGAGTTTTCTGATGAGCCTGCATCTGGATATTCTTTAGTGGATGCAGAACATGATATTCTTGAGATGGACATTGCATTGTTTCTCCCAGATGATCTGCAGCATGTTTTACCAACCAGCAAAATCACATTAAAACAATTGCGAGATACGTTTACAGGTGGAGAGTTAACAAAAGAACTGAAGTTTCACGAGGAAGAAAGATATTCAAACTGCAAGCTGTTGCTGAAAGAAAACCAAGATCTGAAGAACCAGATCATTTATGAGTCTGCAAGAGCTGATGAAGCTGAATCTGAAGTTCATCGCCTGAGAGAGGATTCTTCCAAGGCTAGTGTCGAGAAAGAAGATGCTGTGTCTTGTTGCAAAGAAGCCGAGGCAAGAACATCCTACTTGGAATATGAAATATCTTGCATGCAAGCAGATATTGAAAAGATTGACCATGGTGATCAGATAAATCAGACAATGGAGAAGGCCAATCAAGTTTTGATTTCTGAACTGGAAGAGTTGAAGCGAAGGATAACAGAACAGCAGAAACAACTTGATAGGAAAGAAGAAGAGCTGCAAAAACTCAGTATCTCCTTAAAGGACGAACAGAAACAAAGGATAGAGGTTGAAATTGCATGCCTCTCAAATGAGAAGAAACTTTCTGAATGCCAAGAAAAGATAAAGGATGCACAATTAAGTAAGAGGAGCCTAGAAGAAGCAATGCTAAATATTAGACAGGAAAATGGAAAGTTGAATGAAGAAAAGCTTTCATCTGCACTAAAAATAATCAATCTACAAGATGAGATAATTTCCTTAAGAGGCCTAAAAGGAAAACTCCAAACTGAACTGAACATTCAAGAAGAAGAAAAAGCAGCTATTCAACAAGAGCTAAATTGCCTGAAAGAAGATAGAAATGATCTTGAGAAGAGATATCATGATCTAATGGAAGAAATACGACTAGTCAATTCTAATGTGCAGTTCCTTCAGGTAATGATAAGTGATTTAATGGATGGAAACTTTGAGCTAAAAGAGGCCATCAAGAAACAAGTGGATAAAAAATATCACTTGCTGAACATACAACAAGTAGGAAAGTTGTCAGAAAAGAATGCTACATTAGAAAATACCATTTCAGATGCAAACAATGAGCTACAAATATTAAGAGACAAAATAAGGACATTAGAGGACTCCTGTTATTATCTCCATGGAAGAGTTTCCATCAATCACGCTGAAAAGGCTCATTTAATGTCTCATGTGGAGGCTATTTCTAATAACATGGAGAAAATTTCAAGGGAAAAGATATTCTTGGAGAACACCTTGTGTGACATGAATTCTGAACTTGATACTTTGCGGGGAAAGTTTAAAGGTTTGGAAGAATCTTCTCAATCTCTTCATGTTGAAAAATCTACCCTTCTTTTGGAAAAAATGGCTGTAGTATCTCAGGTGTGTATTCATATGACTCAAAAACCTCTTTCAATTTCACTATGGAATTCACTTCCTTTTTTTCTCATCCTCCATGCAACAAGGATAACTTATCTAATTTTGAAACTCAGTGACACCTGAGCTATGTCACCATAACATAATAAGTGACGCTTAACTCAGGTAGAAAGCATTAGCCAGAGCCTGAAGAATCTGGAGAGAAGGTATGCTGCATTGGAAGGGAAACACTCAAATCTGCAGAAGGAGAAAAATTCAACACTACAGCAGGTGGAAGAGCTACATGGATTATTGAATCTAGAAAGGGAAGAACATAATGCATCTGTACAGTCTAGCAACAGTCAGCTCAGTGGACTTGTGAACCAGATCCAACAGTTACAAATGGTCGGTAGACAGAAGGAAGAGGAACTTGAGTTGGAGCAGATTAAGATCATGAATGCTCAGATTGAAATCTTTGTATTGCAGAGATGCTTATGTGACATGAAAGAAAGGAATTTGATCCTTTCTATTGGATCTAAAAAGCATCAGGAGTCATTGAGATGCTCAGAGAAATTAATTTTGGAACTTGAAGAGGAATGTGTCGCTCAAGAAAAAAAAATGAGGTCCATAAAGGAACACAATGAGAAGTTGAGAGCATGGATTCATTTAATGGTACAATTGCTGAAGATTGATATAGAGTATATTTCATTGGATGATATCAAAGATGAGGTTCTCATGCAGCTTATTTTGCGTGAGATTAGACGTCTTCTATGTACTATTTCAGAGGTCCAGGAAGAAAAGCAGCATCTTCATCATGAGAAATCAGTTGTTGTTGCACTCCTAAAGCAGGTTGGAGCATATGTAGAAGATCTTCGAACAGATAAAGCTGCATTTATGAGAGAATCTAAAGCAAAAAATGAAGAGTTTAGTCTGCTAAAGGACAAGAGTGATAAATTCTTCATGATGAATGAACAGTTGAGGGAGAAGCTACAAGGTAGCAACCAAAGAGTGGAAGCACTGAAAGCTGAACTTGATA
The DNA here is from genome assembly GCA_030549335.1 of Pontederia crassipes. Lineage (NCBI taxonomy): Eukaryota > Viridiplantae > Streptophyta > Magnoliopsida > Commelinales > Pontederiaceae > Pontederia > Pontederia crassipes. The sequence continues at coordinate 21,481,041 of CM060189.1, read as the reverse complement.
CTTTGTATCAACAGATATCTGCTGTACAAGATGCATATTGCTCGTTGCAAACCAAAATCACTAGCATGCATGAGGAGAAAGACAATCTGGAAAAGGAAAACAACTTTCTCATTTCAGATTTTATGGCTTTGGATTTCTTTTCCTTGACATTGCAAAGTTTGATTGATGAAAAGGGTTTTGAGCTTCAATTATTAAGCAAGGAAAGAAACCAATTTCAGAAAGCACAGAAATGCCTTGATGGGGAGATCAGAGTAATCAATGGAAAGATTATACTGCTCCAAGCAGAAAGCTCTTGTATCGACGAATTGATTACTGAACTGGAAAATTGCAGAAGTCCAGAAGGCGAAGGCAACATGAGAAGTGCAATGCAGCTTGCAAGAAATGACACTAATAAACACAACAATTCTCTTGAACTTGAAGGTAATATGCGAAAACTAGAGAAAAAAGAATATTCTTCCAGCAAGGGACCATCAATCATGAAAGGCGAAGCAAATGGATTATTAAAACACACTGAGGAGCTAAGACGTAGAGAAAAATATTTTGGTTCTACAATGATGAATAGAATGGATGAATCGAGCCCGTGCAATGTAGAAATAAAACTGTTAAAGGATGGCGTTAGCTTGACCACAGGTAATGTTGTATCGCTCGAAGCAAAGATAAATGAGCTGATAAAATCGTGTCAGGCATTTGAACATAGTTTGATGATACATGTGCATACTCTACAAGGAGAAGTCAAGCAAAAAAATTTCATCATCAATCAACAGAAGGAAGAACTTAACATCCTTGACAAAGAAAACAAAGGGCTAAAAGCAGACTTGGATGCATATTTACTCCTAATGAGATCCTTGTGGGATAATATTTCTCTGCTGGAAGAGCAAGTTGTGTCACTGGCAAAGCGCCATACTTCAACCAAGAATCAGAAGAAAAAGGTACTCGAGCCACAAACTCCTTGTAATATTACTTGATTGTGTTAGAGCATAAAGATTATCATCTAACCTTGAAAACTTGAAATTACACTATTCTAAAACATGATGAATGTTGAAAGATGTTCTAAAGTTCTAAAAGCAAGGCAGCTGAACCAAACACTTTAATTTCATTGCAAGTTTGTAGCTGTTATGGTTTCTAGCATAGCTCAAAATACTTTCTAATTTCATTGCAAGTTTGCCGCTATTATGGTATTTAGCATTGCTCAAAATACTTTCCAGTTCTGCATGTAAACATTTCACTTGGATTCCAAGGAAATGCTGTATACATAGATGGCAAATAAGCAACTAAGTGGACTATATTTTTTGTACAGGATATACAGATGAAATTTTCTATGAAGAAAAAACAAGAACCAAGTGAAAACTATGGTGCCATGAGAATTCCAGGATCAGTAAAATTGCAAGATTTGCATTCCAAGATCAAAATACTGAAGAAGGTAGTGATGGACACTGGGAGTCTTCTGCAGCTGGAAAGATTAAACTCAACAACCAGCACGGACACTGCATCTAGTGAGACTGAAGTAGTATCAAAGGATATCCAACAAGAAGAAAGTGCAAAAATGAACTGTAGACAGATAAGAAGAGATACCCAGCTTGATATCGTACTGAATTCTTCAGACAACAGGAATTTAGACCTATCTGCTAGATTACAAAAAACCAGAAGCATTGAAGTGTTTGTCGATCAGGTATCTGAATTGTGCAGAACGACTGAAGAAAGTTGTAGCAGCCAGAATCAGAAACCTCCTTTTGTGGTTCCAGAAGATGATATAGTGGCACAATGCTATGATGGAGTGGATGGTTGTGGTTCTTCTTTTCTTGAACTGGTTGCTGAGAAAGAGTTAGCTGTTGACAAGTTAGTCCTACCGGCAAAACCTGAATCCCACCAGGAATGGAGCAGAAGGGTAATGCAAACGCTTTCTTCCGATAACCACAGGCTGTTGGTTCTCCAAGCTTGTGCAAGGAAACTGCAGAACAATATTGAAGAATCTGAAAAGGTCAACCACCCAACATCTGAATTGGAGCATGTCAAGGAACAATTGAAGGAGACAGAAAGATCCATCTCCAAGTTGATTGATACTAACCATAAGTTAACAAGCAGAGTTGAAGATTTCCCTGCACCCACTGATAGGTTGGTCAATGAGAATAATGATGAAGGAAGCGGAAGCAGAAGGCAAATTACTGATCGGGCGAGGAAGATGTCTGAAAAAATTGCAAGGCTGGAAATAGAAATGCAGAAAATCCAGTACAGCATGCTGAAGACCGACGAAGAAGGCAACATGAAAAGAACCAAAGTTGTTGACAGGAGATCAGGAGTACCTCTGAAGGACTACATCTATGGGAGGAGAAATAGCCGGAGGCAGAAGAAAGGTTCTTGCGGTTGCATTAGGCCGAAAGCAAATGGTGACTGAACTGTCTTATTCTGATACTACAGCTTTAACATGGGCAGCTTGATACAAAAGATCCAATCCATGCATGCATATTAAAACCATTTGTTCTTACTTCTTACTATTGACTAAGTTATGAGTATAGAGGATTATGACTAATCCAAACAGTCTGGGGTGAAGTGAAGTTTGCTTTGCTCCTCAATAAGGTGATTTGAAATACAATGCTTCATATGAATTCATTTGGGACTCTTGATCTGTGGTGAGGAGCTACTTATCTGTGGTGGTTTGTGTGTTCTCACAAGTTTTATAACATCTTTTCTTTAAGAATCACCAAGTCGCTTTTCCTTTTATGCAAAACATGCTTTTTAACTGTTGCAATGGCTTCAACACTTGGCCCTTTATGCATACTGCTGGATGAATTTTCGCCCAATTGTATCAATTTCTTGCGGACATTGGTGGAATTGCCTCAAGGCAATCACATATAATTTTTTTCTATTTCTATTTCTTTTCGTTCTTTCTTTCTTTTTTTTTTTGCCTACATGACAACCACATGTCCACTTTCTTTCTCGTCCATGGCACCATAACAATGTTAAATATTCTAAGGTGCTAAATCTACTTGAATCACTGTCCTTGAGTAGACTTATGAGCATAATACTTAACCTTTGTTCTTCTCCCAATAAATCATATCGCTTGAAAAAAAAAATGACAGTCCGATTAGAAAAGTGAGACTAGGATCATATTCCTCGTCCATTTCTTAATCTTTTTTTTTTTCTTTCTAAGCACTTAATGTGCCGTGTGGGAGCACCCTCTTTAACAATGTTGTGTGATCATGTCCACAAGTGTAGAGTGCTTTGACATCATCTTTGAAGAAGATAATGATCCATTGAATTTAGTTACGCATGTAAAATTCAAATATTAATTAGGTAGACATAACAAGAGGTGATCCATCAAACAATTTTGCAAAATGTTAAAAAGGCGTTTAATTTTGTTGCAAAACAAAGTTGACAAAATATGGATAAAATTCGGCACTCTTGGAAATTTATCAAGAACATCGATGGCCATTTGAATAAGAGAAAGAAAAAAGAATCGAGTTCATTGTCGCAGCCAATTTTACTGGCTTGTAACAAAAAATTTTACGCTTTACACTCGACCATGACCTACAGAAAATATCATCCAAAAACAACGATATGAACATCTCTCGTGCCCCACAGGGGTCTGAACCTAAAAAGGAATCATGGTGTATACTTCTGATGCAACCAAAATACTTGATCAGTTATCAAATATTATTGATGTCAACGTAAATAATACTTATGAATTTAATGAAGAATGTTAAACTGAGCCATCCATCTTTAACACACATCAATTTGACTCTATTTGTATGCATAACTAACAAATGGCACCAATATGGAGACTCAAACTGAACACCATCTGCCAAATTCGGTCAATTTCGATACAGTGCTTAGGAGCAACCTTAGGCAATGTCGAATAGCCACATCTTGTTGTAGTTTTCCCTTGATGAATTAAATAGGTGAACAAAAGCAACTTCATGTAGGAAAAAAAAAGACGATTGAAATTAAATCAAGTTGTCAAAGGAGCATCTCGAGACCTTCCAAGTGTGCCTTCTAGAATATTTTTTCACAAAATAAGATGTTCAGATTGGCAATATAGCTCAACATAGGCATCTGCCCATTGCGCCCGATGGTGAAGCCCTTGCAGCTAAGCAATGTCGAACTGGGATGTCAAGTCCATTACGATCTGCGGCTTTAGAAAGTAATCCTGCCAATCAACTGCTGTAAGAAATAACTGAAGGCTTGACATTGACATGGATGAAACTATATCATCATTTGATGAATCTATGTCATACTTCTGTTAAATTATCTGAAATAGGAACTCTAAAGTTACCCAAGAACAAGCATTATACTTGGCTCAAATATTCAACGTTTTCTGGTAAGATACCTGCATTTGATAATTGGACATCTCAGAGACAAGTCATCGCTTCAGCAATGGCATAAAAGAAAAAAATGAGCAGTAATTCTCAATTAGCTCAAAGCATGCAACCAAGAAATAAAGCAAAAAGACATTTGATGCAGTGGTCATAAAAGACTTCTTACCAACTAGCATTAGTCAATAGAAATGACTATACACCACATAAGGTGGCAAGGGAAAATGCTACAGGTATATGCCTCATAATTGGGACACAAGATGCAATTAGAACAGAAGAAAAAGGATGCAACAGATATCTAGCCTACTGATCCAAATTCCTTTGGCATGACCAGAGAACCATCTGCAAGGGATCGGTACACTTGACAGAAAACCAATGAGATCAATCATTTACTAGGGCAACTCAGATAAATATGACTATAAAAACTTGCCACATAAAGAACTCTGCAAGTTATCATGTAAATGAAAAGGTAAAATGCATTGGCTGCACCAGCATCAACTTTATTGTTTAGCACTTACTGAAGTTGAAGTTTTCAGCAACTCCCTTATAGCCATTGTAGCATAGCATGAAGCTGGAAGGGTAAAACCCAACTTCAGAGCCAATTTAGGTGACTTGGAGACTGAACTGCATACAGACTCGACTTTTGATGTTGTACCCTCAGTTTGATCTTCAGCTATGAGTTCATCAACTGAACCCTCTAAATCCATTTTTCCAGCAACAGTCCTCCTTTCATTAAGTACTTCTTCATTGGTTGTGGTACAAGATTTCTTATTCATAATATCCAGATCAGTCTCCGCTAATGGCATTGTATCTTCTGTATAAGTTAGTAACTCCCTGAACCCCACAAGGACACAATATTAAAAATAACAAATCCATAGAGGCATAATTCAGAAAAAAAAGAAAGAAAATTTGCTTAGATGAATCCACATACCATGTAAAGTCCATGGGTCGCTGGAACACACGCCTGTAACCTCCCTTCATATTGGTAATTGAGAATTCCCTGAGTGTAAGCAATTGCAATTACATGAATCTTGACGAAATAAGAGAAGCTTATAATATGCATGAAAAAGTACATAGACAACGCGTGAAATTTACAATTAATTACTAGAGATGAAAAGCGCAACATTTCTTAGCAAGCAAAATACGGAAACAAAAAGAACAGTGCAAGATTCCATAATGACTTACTTGGCACCATGAATGCTTTCAGTCAAGCTGACGCCATCCTGATTAGAAATCAAGAGAAAATGATTAAAAGTTGGTTATATCGAGAAAAAACAACTTTCTCAGTGCACAGCACCTTCTCATCAGTTTTTATCCAAATTTCAGATGTTTTTGTCAGTAAAGGGGATGGCAGCAAAGTTTGAGCCTTCATACGTTTGTATCAATGAGAGAGTTTGGAATATACATGTGTAGGGAGAAAACAAAAGACAAAGGCAAAAGAAAAAGGATTTGTGTGCTTGCAACAGATTCACACAATTTCCACTCTTGGCTAAGAAAAGGATGAATGATGTCCAATATTGCCCACATAACTTTTTTTCTCCCTTAAAAATGAAAAGATTACATTTGCAGCCAGAACGCTTTATAAATGAACATGTAAATTATTGTTTGATCATATGTCTAGACTTCAAGAGTTTTATTTTACCAGAAATGAATTTCAAGATATATGTGTTTGCACTGTCTTTCTTGACTGTGTGCTTGCACTAATTGACATGAATGTTTTCTACAATAATCATAAAAAATAATAACAATAGAAATAAAATGCTTTTTCACAGCACACCAAAGTAAAATGAAATTATATTAATTGTGACTAAGATTTAAAACAGTAAAAAACATCCTGTTGAGTCAAACAGTAAAGATATATTTATAGGATGTGCCACGAAGAAAAGTGACAAAGGGAAGAAATGCAAAAAATGTACAGAGATAAAAGAACAAAGTTCGTTGGCAAAACTATGAACTCTTTTCTTAAGAGGGAAACTATGAACTTTTAAGAGATGGGATGATAATGGAAAGAGATGGGATGATAATGGAAAAAGTTTTTTTTTTCGAGGACTAGTGAAAAAGGTTTTTGAAATCACGCTGTTTCCAGTGACCAGAAAAAGCTTACTGTTGATCACTTTATATATTCATGCTGAATAATATTTTTTTACGAGGAATATACATATGAATTTATATTAAGTATAGAACGTAGTTTGAGAAGCTTGACCCTTATACTATGCATTTAGTTTATTATAGAACATTCTTTGTTGTGAAGGTATGATGGAAATAAATATTTGACTCACAAGCAGAGAGCTGACAGTTAAGAAACAACTAAATATATCATATCTCTAAAATACTAGAGTCTTATTTTACATGCACCAACCTTCCTTGCCATATCATGATACACATTAGAAACATCATTTTCTGGATAAAGAATTCTTGAACTGCAAATAGAAGTAAGAATGTTAGATAAAACATTTTTTGAGAAAGAATTTTTCAATCAGTGAACAATATAAGTCAAAAGTTCTCATTACCCTGGTAAAGGAAGTACAACATCTTCAAATGTATAAATACCTTTGAGAAGATCATCAGAGTCAACGACCTAGAGAAAACCATTATTGTACTTCAAACAATCGTGATGAATTTCCAGAAAAAAGAATTCAGGCAAGCAACTAAATGTAATCATTTGCATCTCATATATTAAAAGTGAAGATAAAATATCAACTTTTTCCAATAAAATAATGACACCCTTATATGCTGAAAAGAGACCCCAAACTTAACCTTATTAGATAGGTTTGCCTTGTAGCCCAGCATAAAACCACCCCTTTTTTTAACCCCACCCCACAACCAACCTACCAAGTTCCGTTCTCAACAAAAATAGGCATAAAAACTTGATGGATAATCTAGAGAAGGTAAATTGTTTGGATTGAAGTCTCAAACAACCGCAACAACTGAGCATCCAAAGTTGAGAATCTACTATCAAGACACAACTGAACTGTGTTCACAAGTTTTTTTTGAGGATTTTTCTATCAAGCTAGTGATTCAACATTGAATGAACAGTTGACATTCATATCAAGCTCCTTGAAATTTATTTTGCTGATAAACTCACTTTTTCCCATAATCCCATTTATTCTACTATTCTCCTTACGGAGAGTACAAAACTTGCACCTCAAACTCTCTAACACCCATCTTATACATAACAAGAGTCACGTGAAAGTGAATTGTGGTTATTTTAGCACTTCATATTATCATTATCATCTTACAGATCCTAAATTGATCATCCATATTCCACCATTCACAAATAAACGGGCATCAAATTGTCAGGAATTATATAAGTTTAATAAAGTAGTTTTAAAAGAACAATTGTTTTATTAGAAAAATTGAGAGGAAACTATTCATTTTTTATTCACATGCTATCCCAATACATGTGGATGCCTAGCAGACTCTCCCAGTCATCCTTTTACTTTAATAAAATGATTATTAGTGTTTCCAGAGACAATAGTTCTTCCACTGTTCTGAGAGAATGAAATTGGGCCAATATGAAAACAGTAACTCACTTTTACAAACTGAGCCATCTCTTCAGGAAGGGCTTCGTTAGACAAATCAGATAGACAATTATCTACATCATTAGAATTATCCTCAGGTTCCGAATTATCTGTTGGCTCTGGTTTTGCAGAACAGCTTTGCTTACAAAATACTAAATCCCCTAATACGACCTGTGAAATCCCTGTTAGAAAATAATCATTAAACAAGATGAGCATTGAAGTTGAATACATCGCTGGTGTAAAAAACGCATCATGATTTTAGATGTTTTTTAAGAGATTCTTTCAAGTAGAAGAGGAAGTTTCAAGTGCAAAACTAGTGTAGGGACCACAAATAAAGAAAAAATTCTACCTATTAATTTAAGATATTGATAAACAAATGGAGATGTCATACATACACAGAATTAACAAAATGAAGGCAATATTAAACTTTTATAATTATGACAAATCTTTATTTGGTGTAATATAAATAATAATGATAGAGAGACACATTAAGGGGCGTTTCCTCACTGACTTTGTTAGCAAAAACTTGGTGAACCAACAATAAAGGGCTAGCTTAATTTGACTGTTGTCACAAATTTAGACACAAGAGAAACCTTTTTAAAAGCAACCCAACATGGAAAAAAGGTTCAGGAAAAAGGGCATGCTAAAAAGATGAAGCCATGTACCATGTTTTTGCACCCTCATACTAGTTGCATGGTTCCACAAATAACTTTGATAACTGTGCACATACCTATAAAAGCGAATGGGAACCAGAAATTAACTCCAAAGATAAATATCAAGTCAGCAATCAGTTTATGAGAATTTGAACTGCAACAATATTATGAGAACTTGGAAAAACATCATGCTGATTAACTTGTCTTATCTATTAGTATACAATATCCAGTTTTATCTATTACACCTCAAAGACTTTCTTCTGCGATACCAGGCACAAAATTGAAGTTTTTTGAAGAACTCATAACTGATGTAAATCTGGAAAATACTTTTGATGCCAAAAGACAAAAAATTATGAAGAATGAAGAAAACAGACAAATAAAGCAACATGTACAGATATCTTACATATAAAACTTGAAAGAAAATTACAAGATTTCTAGATAACGACAAGCAAACGGAAGAGAGAGAGAGTATAAAACCTGTGAACGAGTGTGGTAAATCAGGCATATGGACTAATAATTATATATCCAAAACTACCAAAAGAGGAATGGCAGAAAGAAAATGTCATGTTATTTTAACCAAGTTCAGTCACCCGCCACAAAAAGATTATTTTTTAGAGGAAGGGGAATGGGGAAATATAGACATGACATCCACTTAATTCATGCCATTCAAGTTCAAGAAGCACTAGAGCAAGAAGATCACACAAACCAAGGAGTCAAATATAATAATGTAACAGTAAAGAAGCAATGAGGTTCTTATTATGCAAGTACTCTCTATGGAGTAATTAGAATAAAGTGGTAGTAAACTTGGGAAAGAATACCTACATCATTCTTAGGGTTCTAGGTACAGACTGCAATGCCTGAAGATAGTTACCGGGGCATTTCTTCAAACATTGAAGCTGGAATAGCAAAGAAAGGTGAAAAGGCCAGGAATTCAGCATATGCATTTTAGAATAGTTAAGCAGTGATCGTGATAAGTCAGTAACAAAAACCAAACATGTGAAACAAGAAAACACTGAAAAGGAAGTTTAAAATTTTAACCTGGAATGAAATTTTAGATTTTAATTCAGTTTCAACTAGTAGCTAGTAATGGACTTAATAGGCCAAACATAGAATTGTTAACATTAAAATGCAGATAGATAGCTTGTTAAAACCTTACAATAGCTCTCTCAGCAACTAGATATCGAGGAAATCTCCTTAGTGCCACATCAACATCACCATGTTCTAGATAGTGCTGTCTTGCCTCTCTAATGATTTCACGTTGTTTGGCCAAAGTTAGGTTAGGAAAACCATTATTTCAAATCTCTAGGAGGTTTTACATATGCATTGAATCGACATCTAAAGTTTTAAGGATATCTCCTTCCCTTGGATCAAGAATCAAGCTTGCAGCACTTTTCCATTCTCCCCGGAGCAGTGCTGCTCCAATAAGATGAGTTGGCACTGAACCACTTCCAAAGCGCTGATGAAATGCCCGAGTCAAGAAAGTTAATCATCACAAGTAGGAACAGAAGCTAGGAGAGGGGTTCCAACACCAAAGAAAATTACTTGTAAACCATAATAATTGATAAACCCGCTACTTCCCAAGGCATCAGCAGCTGCTTTTATGACACCTTCGGAATCTGCAATCACATCTCTAGACTTAGAACAAAAGTATAGAGTTAGTTCATGCTGATCGATGTTCCTATGATATCAATGATCACAACAAACAACCTCAAAGTTTTGATTTCAAAGAAAAAAATACCTCAAAGTAATTGTGAACCGGTTTCCGAGGAGCTGACCAAGAACCAGCCCTTCATTCACATAACTATAACAAAATGATTGTATTTAAGATGCAATGGTACCATGTAATGAAAAATTGCGCACATAAAACCTTGACGCACTTACCAAAAATCTCCTACTTTAATACCAAACAATCTGTTGTTAAGAACAGCCAATTTTTTAGCATGAAGCTTGAATATTGTCACCTAATGAAGAAAACAAAATATTTTCAAAAGATTTAAGAAAAGAAAACATCAAACAGCCACTCTAGAGAAATTAAATCTGCCAACAATATCATTCTCACATTAATTTCCTATGAGCATAATAAATAAAGAAAATCATACATGAAGCATGAAGGCATCAGGCAAGCTGCGTACTGAGACAAACTTTCTGATATATTAGCTTCGCTGAGACCCAGTTTACAACAAATAACTTCATTTTAGGGTTATAGAAAAAGGCAAGCAGCAATAGTCATGGTAGTTGCTAAGAGCAGCAACCAATTCAGTAATCAAAACATAAGAACCACAAAAATCTAGATATAAGGGTGGGTTCACATCCCATGTAAAATTAGACGAATAAAAAATCAATTTGTGGCAAAAAGGAAGAAGCTATAGAAAGAAAGATATCTCCACCCACCCTGCATGTTCAATACTTCTACATGGCCACTTCCATAGCTCATGAGACCGCCTATATCCTCATGGATGAAGAGACCAGTTATATAAAAATATCAGTTTGAGATTTGTGTATAGTTTCACAATTTTATCTAAATTCCATTACCAATCAAGGCCGTGTTTGTTACCTTGAAAACAACTTTTTTTTTATTTTTTACCACATAGACAAATGGAATCTAAGCAATGTACTTTTGATTCCACAAAATCATGCTTGTCATTGGAGCTACAAATTAAATGAATATTACAATGCACAAAATACATGGGCAAACTTTTGCTAAACCAATAAGTTACAAAGATTTGTCAGTGAAAATGTTATTAGAAAATTATTCAACCATAAATTACAACTTTTCACTCAGTAGGTTACAGAATAGTCAAAAAAGTTGTCTATGGTTTACCTGTCAAAAAACATCAGAAAAGGAGCCAACAGAAAGTGGTTCTTAAACAGATCAAATCACAATAGGAGGTAATCAACCAATTTCTTTGGCTAATCAAGAATGGAATATAATGAGGAAAAGAATACCCTCTGTGTGGTTATGGCACGCTTGTCTTTGGTACCAGAAAAGCCAAAGGAACGTTGCTGTAAAAAGTCATAGTCACTTGTTATAAATAAAAGGTTGTCAAGTTGCACAATCTGGAGTAGCAACCTTTGTTAGAGCAGTATACCTGGATACCTAACATCTTTCCTATAACTCCTAAAGCATCCTGGGTATCCTTGTTCTCTTTATAAAGATTGAACCTGACAGAATTTAGAAGAAATAGAGTATCTAGGGATTACAACAGGGAAAACAAGACAAAAACATCAAATGGAACATTGATTCAAGCATCAAGACTCCAGAATCCAGATGCATACATATAGTAGACCTAAGGCCTAGTCTATAGGCAACATACTCGATCAATAAGTAGCACCCACAGTTGGAACGCTGTCTTTAAAGAATACACATTGATACTATACCCATATGGTACCAAGTAAACACCTGGAACCTGGCAAGTGCAATTTAAATTATAATCTATTATCCTCAATATTTATAACATCTTTTACCATAGAAGTTACATTGAGAGAGTGAAGATATATGATAAGAAAAGATTACTGACATTTGATTATACTACTGTCCTATTTTTATCAAGTATTATAATCTATGAACAAATATGTGTTGGGAACTTACACACTATGATCATCAAATGTTTCAGCTTGCCTTAATTACCCTTCTTGAATCCAAATACCATGACTATTCTATTTTGAACTACTTAAAAAATCCATTCAAATAAAAGAACATAAAATTGGGCATAAAATTTTAGAGGAGATTTTCAAAAAATGATAGGAGAATATTTTTGCATTTAATAGAAAACTCAATAAACATACACGAACAGAGAAAATTAATGAACAAACTGGTTTTAAACAACAACAACAACAACAACAAAGCCTTATCCCACTAGGTGGGGTCGGCTACATGGATCATACGACTCGTTGATCCATGTTCATGAGATTCGACAGGGTTTTACGCTGGCTGTCGGGGCCTAACACAACCCTCCTCCTTTATCCGGGCTTGGGACCGGCTATAAAACACAGGCGGAGTTTTAAAGGATATGCAAATTACAGAGATGCTCACAAGATTGACAAAAAGTTATCCTTGATGCATCAATGAGGAATATTATCATAAATCTGCTGAAATAATATTACACAATAATTGAAAAAATCAATAATAATGCGATAAATTTCAACTTCTTTCTAAAAAAAGGTGATAAAGCTCAACCTATTTCCAACCTTCACCTCCTAAGCTGATTGAGAAAAGAAAAGACTCAAGTTGAAACATTTCCCATGTAAAATAAAGATGAACTCTGACATTTTATTCTGCTACCCTCCTACTTAAGGTATTATGGTTTATGAACAAATATGTGTTACGAACTTACACATTATGATCATGAAATTGTGCACATGTTTCGCCTTGTTAAGATAATTTCCCTTCTCGAATCCAAATACCATGACTCTTATATTTTTAAAAGTACATAAATATTCCATTACAATAAAAACACATAAAAAAAAGGCATCAAGTTTCAAAGGAGATTCCTCAAAAAAACCATAGGAGAACATTTTTTAGAAAGGAGAAAAATTAATGAACAATCTGATTTTAATGGATATGCAAATTACACAGATGCTCACAAAATTGACAAAAGTCACCCTTGATGCAACAATTGAGGAAAATTATATCATATTATCAATCTGCTGCGAAAATTCTCCCGTGTTCAGCTAATGTTAGATAGAAAAATAATACTTATATAATGACTGGAAAAAACAATAGAAAAGTGATAAACTCAACCTATTTGGCTATTTCCAAGCCCCAGCACCTCCTAAACTATTTGAGAAAAGGAAAAAAAAATCATGTTGACACCTTCCTAACTAAAACAGAACCTGTCAGTCTAGCCAATGTAACAAGATTCGACGGATCAATTTGTGTGTGTGTGTACCTTAGGAACTTGCCACGAGACTCAGGCCAATTCTCTGAGCCCCTGCTGTCAAATGGTCTGTCATCCTTCCTATCTTTCCTCTTCCTTCCTTGACTGCTCTTTACTTCTCCAACTCCAGTATTCCTCACCCTCACACTTTTCTGGCCGGATTCTTCAACAGTATCAGTGACTAAGAACTTGAAGTGCTTCTTGAAGAAGTTATGGACTTCCTAAATAGCCAAATATGATCAAAAACCCAATTTGTAGGAATTGCAACATAACAATAAATGCATTCAAATTTTATGACCAACCGCTCTGTGCGACTTATCAGAATCGGGGGACAGAACAATTGGCCTGATATCACTTTCAGCAGACGAAATCTTCTGCAGCAGCAACCTCAAAGTTTCTGCGTCTGTCTCGCCGCACAAAGTTCGAAATGCTTCGAGCTCCAAGGCATAATCTTTACGATCAGAGGACGATTCTACTTCTTCTATCTCCACCTTTTTGTCATTGCCATCCTAGAACACAACATGATCACCATAAAAAATTCGTCAGCACGGTCACCGAACTATCCGTAACAAATGATGCACCCAACGGATGAGGACCGCACTTCCAATTCTTCTGGGAGATCGAACGAGGTGAGATGAACGACGTGCCCATCTAAACCTACTTCGTTCACGATAAAGTCCGAATATCTAAACCCAGAAAAGGGAAGAAATTAGGGTTGAGGAAGAGGGTACAAGAGGACTGATGGGGCTAGGATTTCGGTAGAGGCACCTCTGCTTGAGCACGCCGCGAAAGCCAGGCAGAGAGGAGACGAAGCAAGAGATACCCACTCCGGATTCATCCACGGTCTTCGCCATGGCTGTGAGAGGTTGAGCCACTGCGGTTCCGGCGGCAGTAGCGGTGGCGGTGGCGGGGCAGTGACGGCGGCGGAGGTGGGGTTTTAGAAGGAGGTCGAGGTGAGGAGGCAAACAGCGAGGGTTTAGGAACGGTCGCATGTACGGATTGCACGTGCGGTGCAGGTACAACTTGATTTGTAACGCTGTCTCCATTTTATTTTTAATTGGAGAATAAATTATTATCGTTTTATCTTTTTTATTCTAATTAATCCCGTGTTAATAGTGTTGTGTTGGGTTCCTGGAAAGCATTAAAAATTTAGCTTATAAGAGAAAAATATTTACCGAAGAAAAAATATAAGGGACAAGAATAAGCAAACAAGCAATAATTTTGCCACTTAATATACCTAATTGACTTGGATACTTTAAAATAATTATAATGGAATATATAATTTTTCACATCTCCTTTCCCGATATCCACTCGCTGACTATTTTAGGCCTCATTTGATTTACGAGAATAAAAGGGAGGCATCCAAACAAAAAAATAAAAAATATGAGAATTTTGAATTATCAACATTTTTGCTCTATGGCATTATATTTCTGTGGCAAGAATAATTATAGTTATAGATAGAACTATGAGTATTTTACTAATATTAATTAAATTGAATTAAATAGTAAATAATGTTTCATTGGTCAAATTAGCCATTACAATAATCAAAGAAGAGTGACGGGATCGAAATATGCGGACATCTTATAAGACCCTTTTCCATCTTATCAATAAAGATGTATACGTAAAACTTTTTTATATATACGTAGAGCATTTTTATTGGGTTCAAAATATGTACCTAGAACATTTGACGTACGTAGAACAATAAGTTTATTTATTAGATTAATAAAATAATTATATATTGATTTAAAAAATTATGTTAAATATGATTAAAATTAAAATTATTGAATTATCCGATGATTAAGTCATTTTAATAAATAAAATTAATTCAATTGCTATAATTTTACTTAACCTTGGATAATACTTCTTATTTATCACCATAAAAAATTTACATGTGTAGTCCAACCGTTAAATTTAAATAATATAGAAAATTAAAATAACTTTAGTCATTTGATATCATGATGATATCATCAAATAATTTAAATGAACATCTACTATTAAATATTAATCCGATTATGAATCTACACATGTAAATCTTTTTTGGATTTACACCTCCATATATCCCATTAAATTTGTTAAATAATAAAAAATGGTTTGCATCGAGAGATAAAAGCATAGTGCTTTACATACTTATTAATCTCATTTTCTTTAGTGTGCTATCATTCAACTCTTTGTGTTGCTAAACTTTATGATTGTTAAATGTTCTGATGGTTTTTTTTTTTCAATTAACATCTTCATGTGTTGTTTTTTTAGGTGATTGATTAAAGCCTTAAGTAACGTTCCAAATATTAACTCTCTACTTGGATATACATTTGTACTCTTACTTTAATCAAAGATGATCAAGAAGGTTCGTATATCAGCGAAAGATTTAAAGGAATAAAATACAACTTAATTAACATTTAAAGAAACATAAGTGCATTATTAATAATGCTTTGAATTCTATCCTAACTAAAAAAAACAATATGGTCTAATACACTTTGAAATAAAAAAGGCCTCATCCTATTACGAGGGTCTCGAGAAATTAATGCAAAGTCACAATCGATTTATAATTTATATCATCTATAAAGGGTGTCTATTTAAATTTCCTAATATTCGAACAGAAAATAATTTGAATTGTATATCCTCTTCGATTTTTCATTTAAGAGAATTTTGTGTCGCCTTAAATTCTTGATTAATTCTTCGTTACATAATTAAATTTCTCTAAATCCTAATATGCATTGATAAAAAAAGCTCAATAATTACATAATACAAATTATATCATATTCAAGATACATTGGTACACATAATGCAACGCCTCCGAATTCAGCCCCACGACACGTGTCGCGAGCGGGTCTCAAATCGCGATACACAGTGGACAATATGATAGTTGAACCAAAGTCAACGAAACCAATGACAAAAATATGTAGAGGAAAACTAAAACATTTAAAAATTATTCTACTATTTGAAAACATAGCGGAAGCGATAAAACATAATGGACCATATGGCACTAAGGCCAATGACATCAAAATGTACCACGGCGGATAGCCCAAGTACATGAGAAACTCGAAGTCTACAAATAAGACTAACTCCAACATAATCAATAATAAAACCCATATGTCGACTCATACGATGGCTCGACATAAGACCGACACCATGTGTTAAGCTGTCATCATGAACTCGCCACCGTCTTCGACCAATTCTTTTATAACTGCATGAACCCAGATGCAGGGGAAGCCCACCTCCCATTAGTTATATGTAAGGGCCATTCAAATATATAATTTAATAATCCATAAAATATATTGTTTAAAACGATAATCAATGAACAATAAGGATATCAAAATAGATCATGAAAGTCAATTATCCATTTAACATTTCAATTTCATATATCCATTGCATTAATATTATTTAATGCCCAGTTATCCACATCTACAGTGGCTAAGTACATTCCATCATATTTATTCTTTGAATGCCCAATTTATAACATTATCCATACGTTATTGCCACTTAATCAATTATCTTCATTAATTATCAAACAATCTTTAGTGAGCCTTTATTAAAACATTGAGGTACTTGGTTGTCCTTGCGCATAGGCTGGCATTGATACTCTAAAGACGTGTCATTTCCATTAATACATCTCCATCCAGCAAGGGACAACTAGTTTTATTCTTCCAATGGAGTCATTGAGGTACTTAGTGATCCTTGTGCATGACACCTTGAAAGTCGTGTTAATTATATTACCCTTTTCACGCGGGTTCACACAATGATCATCGTCAAGCAATGCAAAGTAAATCATCAATGTATCATTTTAATACAATGATTTATCTTAATCCTACGATTTAACATGCATTTCATATTCTAAGGGAGTCAATCAATAGCACAACATTCATATCAATAAAAGCATAAAAACATAGCATAACACAGTATGATATCAACTAGTGAACAATTGATAGGAAAATCGCTAAGTTAAATTTTCAAAATCATACATTTTGATCGACCGATCGATCAATCGCACGTTCGATTTAAACAATGGCTTCCGATCGCCGTTTCGTCTAGTGGAGGGGTTGACCGCTCCACATAACCGATCGACCGATTTGAATAGTGGCTTCCAACCTCTAGATCGGTCGCCCATTCGGTCGATTGATGCCATGTCTAATTTAAACCATGACGATCATGCATATATGAAACTCACAGATCGATCGATCACTCATTGGATCAGTCGACTTTAAACCAAGGTATTTAGATTTTGCAGTCGATCGCCCATCCGGTCGACTGACATTTTGTCCGAATAGAACAGTGGTGTTTACAAGTAATGTCTCTTATGGACTGATCGACCGCTCCACTCAATCGGTCAACCGACTAATGTCCAGAAAGCATGAAAATCGATAGTGAAATCCATTGTTCGCAAACACAATCCCGTCTACATGCACTCTAGGCTCTACATTGTTCCATATGTTAAACATTCATAATCAATAATAAAATTGAGAGAACGAACTACAACTTTCTAATGTGGACAAATTTGACATCTTGTCGGTTCAATATCTGTAACTCACTCCATAAGTTAGTAAATTGATTGATTCTAATTTATCTTCACATTAAACCCCTAGGGAAACAACATATAATTGTCTTTAATTTTATTCATTTACCATTTACCCTTATAAATTCTCACAATGATTAAGTGGTTATCATATTAACTAGTTTGACAACTGAGCACTAAACAGATAATATCTCTCTGGACATCTTCTTTTTATGTGAATTCAAGCTCTGTAGAAAGGTGATTAATCACCTATCTACTTCATAAAATTCGCTCTTAGATTAGATAAACATTACTTTTGGTGAATTTTCCAAATTTGTCTTGCTGCTACTTGAGGTAGTTTGACAGTGGTTCACTCTTTTGGCCATAACTCTCGGTACATAGTTCCAAATAATACGAAATAAAAACTTGTGAAAATTAGACTTCTTTTCAACCATATATTATACATGATTTTTAGACAATGATAACTTATTAAAAAACGTGTTGGAACAAAAAACATCAAATCTGGACAGATTAAGGGTAATCATGTTTCTAATCTTTAAACATATAATTACCATCATACATCAACTTAACATTAAGATGGCACATGATTAATGACATTTAGGGTAGAAACGTTCATGAAAGCTACGAGTCTAATAAACAATCTATTTAAGCAACACTAATCAAATTCATGAGGCAAGACTTCTAATCCATGGGTTAGATGGATTAAAAAGGGTTCACCCTTACATACCTAGGTTCCTGTCCAAAAATCCTTACAAGCCAATCTTCCTTCTTCTTCTAGACCTCATTTGCTTTCAATGGAGCTCTCCTCTTCGATTGGTCGCCTTCCCTTTCTTCTTTTTATTTGGACGACATATGGAGGGAGGGAGAGTTGCTAATGCTATGGAGTGAGGGAGAGGGAGGTGCTTGCTTGCTGAGTGTGAGATGATGAGAGTGAGAGAAAGAGTGGAAAGAAGGAGAGGAGTGTTGGGGGAAGAAGATGAGAAGTTAAGTGAGAGGGAGAAGAGAGGGAGGAGGGTTTCTTTAGGGTTAATTATTTATCTTTTTTCGAATGACAATTTTGCCCTTCAATCACCTTCACTTTTAGAGGTATTTTAGTATATTTTTTGCTTTTTACTCAAAAGTCCATTCTGCTCTCAAATATCCTTTTACTTGAGACTATTTTGGTCCTTTTAAAAATTGAGAATGTTACACATGAGCTTCAAAGTTAGACACTTAAATATAATATAGAAATCATAATATGACCAGATCTAACAACATAATAAAAGACACTACTTATGTGCAGACATCACTTAAGCGTTATCATTGTGCACACTAGAGTCGAGCATACAAAATAATCAAGTTCATACAAGGATGAAACACAAAGAAGAAATTCTTCTAGAAGCATAAAGTCAAGTATAATAATATCATTTAAGTCAATGAAAATAGTTCCTTTGAATATAATTATTAGAATAATAAAAAACCTTTAAGCATCATGTAAGAAGAAAGATGTAAGCATAAATGATGCATAATAAAACCCACTCTTTGGACAACAACATGGATAAGAGAAAATCATCATTTGGTAAAAAATGAAGGTAATGTATTTCTTAAATAAAGTGAAGATTGATCGATCTCCTCTTTTTTTAGAACATATTATCATCCTAGTTCATCATATTAGGACTATAATTTATTCATTATCATCAATTCATCATCATAATGTTATTATAATTTTTAGTTATTAGTTGGAAGAGGTTTTTACTTTTGTCACATGAAATATATTAATGGTGTGAAGACAAAGTGCCATCGCCACTTCTCAGTGAATCATTTTATTGTTTAAGTTGAAGTGGTCCCGCATAATAAAAATAGTGGATCACAATTCACGATATTTTATCTTCATTGGTCCATGTAACTTCATTATTTTAACTTTACTTACACTATTTGTCCTTCTTTTAAGCACAATCTTCTTAATCTTCTTTGGGTCATTTTCATAAATCTTCCTTAAACTATCATAATTTTTCGCATCTAACCTCAAACTACGAACCTATTTTTGTTATCCCTAAACTATAGCGACTTTTTTCACTTTAATCCTTTCGTATACTTATGTTACGTTTACTTTTTCCCTTCATAAATACTAAATTACCCCTCATCACATAATACATCAAATAATAAATATAAAAAAGAAAAATAATGTTTGACTACTAGCAATCAAATATTAATACCTTTGCTTCTTCATCGGTAGTCGAACATTTTTTCTTTTTTATATCTATTATTTGATGTATTATGTGACAAAGGATAATTTAATTTTTTTCATAAACGGGGAAAAACAAATATAACAAAAAATATAACAGAAGTGGAAGGAAGGATTAAACTGAAAAAGTCGTAATAGTTTAGGGATAAAAAAAATTTATTATTTGATGTTAAATATGAAAAATTATGATAATTAAGGGAAGATTTATGGAAATAACCCCTCAATAATGACAATTTGTGTTTTAGGTCTTTTATTTTTAGTTTTAGTACTATATTT
The DNA here is from genome assembly GCA_030549335.1 of Pontederia crassipes. Taxonomy (NCBI): domain Eukaryota; kingdom Viridiplantae; phylum Streptophyta; class Magnoliopsida; order Commelinales; family Pontederiaceae; genus Pontederia; species Pontederia crassipes. The sequence goes on along the minus strand of CM060189.1, from coordinate 21,460,670 downwards.
TTAGTTCTATTAGCCAAATTAAGTCAAGTGAAAGTAAAGGCGACTCTAAATGAATAGTAATAATTCTTTTGAGAGTGCCAATAATAAATAGAAAATGGATTGTTTTAATCTGGATTTATAATTGGAGCATGCATCTTTTCCTTTGTTGTAGACTTGTAGCTATCATCTAGATGTTGTGAAATGGTAGGAGTTTAGAACACTGCGGATCAGACGTCCGATTTTTAGTTAATAAAAAGTTGGGTTTCCAATTTTTTTGAAACTTTTGGATGTCCAAATTTGGTAGCTGGTCGTCAAATTCAAAGTGGGGTCTTTTTTCTCTGAAATTGAACACATAAATTTTTTTTTAAAAAATTTCAATGTTACACGTAGAATATAATTCTGTCGCGAACTTTTTGACAAATCAAGAATGATTTTTTTGAAAACTTTTTGGACGAGGTGTCTCGTTCGGAGGTCCCCAATATTATGTATTCGAATTGCTCAAATTTATAATAAATGATTTTGTTGTTTGGTAAAAAAAATTGGTAGTTGGTCGTCCTTTGATATCTAAAAACGTTCATATGTTCAAAAAGATCGATATAATTATTATCTTATTGTTCATAAGGGTTGGTGTTCGTAATTTTACAATATCAAGAGATCGAAAATAAAATTGTGACGTAACATAATATTCTATTTTCGTAAATAATTAAACTATGAATTATATATGATTATTTATTGGTGGTCGCATAGCTAAAGCAGTTGAGTGTTTATTCTTGCACATGAAAATGCTGACGAATTACGAGGACCACAGTAATAACATTATTATTATCGCATAACAACATAGCGACAAGAATGAAGGATTAATTAAGGTGGCAATGAAAATTTATAACATTAAAAGGCTCTTTGGTAATTTGACTAGCTAAAATAATTTCTAATATTATCAAACAAATAGCACATATTAAATTCTTATTTTTTAAAATCACTTTCTTTAAGAGTCGAAATTAAGTCCGGCCCGGACGATTAATTATCTCGACCAACATCTACCCGGTTTGCAAAAATATATAATCTATTATATATATATATATATATATTTCTTGTTAAAAAATATGGATTCGATAGGCATCTCTATATTATTATCGATTCAATTTTTGTTCTCGATTGGAAATATTAAAAAGTTATAATTACATGGGATCAAAAATAAAATTATGACCAACATAATATCCTGTACTCGTAAATGATTAAATTATGAATTGTACATGCCTTAATCAAATTCCATCGTGCAATTTCTTTTTGTTAAAATGTTCGAGAAGCGACATCGATCGTCTAATTCATGCGACGCAGTAAGAAAGACGATGGTCAAAGGTTGGAGTCTCGATCGAGCTCGACAAATGTGATGTCATCTGGGTAACACGTCTGACTATAACGAGTGAAACTTTTAATAAAAATTTTCTACGTACACAAAAAAAATCAAAATATTTATTTAAACGGTGAAAAATTGCTTTTCATTCTATTATTTTCTATGATTAAATACCAAAAAAAAACATATATAGGGAGACAACACCATCTTCCCCTGAATTTGGTGGACCCGGTGGTCGCACCATGTACTCCACGTTCCAAATACTTCCAAAATATAAACTATTTTTTTCACCTACTTTTGCTTCTCTCTTCGTTAATGTTTTTTTCTTCTCTTAAATTATTATTATTTAGCATCACCATAAGTTAACATATATGGTACAATACGTGTCTTAAATGTTTATTTTGGAAAAAGGAAAAAATGTTGAATATTATTTATCTCACATTACGTTGGCAATTACTGTTACTACGTAGTTAATATGAATTCGCAAACTGCAAACATAAAAAGATATTATAAAAATATCATATAATATATTTATGACAAAAATGAAAAAAAAAATCACATGACAGCTGTGGCTGCCGGTTCAATGGATCTTATTGTTATGTGATCACGTTGATTCTCTCATCCTTCATGTACATACATAACTAATAACTTTGACTACTCATCATAATTTTGATATATCTAGAAGTAGATCTAAGCAAATTAAGAAAAATGAAAGTTGTCAACATCTCCATTTAATCTTTTTTTTCCCTTCGCAAAGAGAAACCAAACAAATTTCCAGACTGAGCTCAAGATACTTGGATGATAAGTCTTAGATCTATTGAAATCTTCATGTTCCGTTTCGTCTTTTATGATCATGTATATAGTTGTTTGAATATAGCTACATTTTTGTTTTTATGACTGTGATAATGGTTTTAGATTAAAAAAAAATGGTATTTTCCTTATACCTCCTATAAATTATTTTGATTTTTTCATCTAATATTAAAGTATGGACTTAATTTTTCATATTCCTAAATTATCACGAATTTTTCACTTTAATCATTCCGTCTATTTCTATTCTTTTTTTCATTTATAAAAAGACTAAATTAATTTTCCCTCTAAAGCTAAGTTTTTCGTTGATGTGTTTTGGAGGGAGGAGTAATTTAATTTTTTTATAAATAAAAAAATATAAATGATAAAAGAATTAAAATAAAAAAATTCATGATAGCTTAGGTAGATGAAAAATTAAGTTTATACTTTAAAATTGGATATAAGAATCGTGATAGTTTAGGGAAGATATAAAAAATAAACTCTTAAAAAATCATTGGAATGACAAACAATGATTTATAATTCGTATAATTTTTTTCTATATATTATTATTTTTACTGCAATATTTTGACAACTTGAACTTTTCTTAAGATGTGCACTCTCTCATCATTTTATAGTTTTTTTATTGAATATTATATGCAGAACGGTTGACAATGGTTAATTTAATAAAAAAATAAGAAAATATTATTTACACATTTTTTAAATGCGGGATCATAATGCAAGTAAACCAAGAAATGTTTCCTTTCCATTTTTTTTCTCCTTTCACACAAACAGAAATGCATACAAATTACATACACACAAAAAGTGACACAACGCCAGTGAAGTGGAGAGAAGTGAGAAGGGAGACTTTGAACTCTGCAATCATCTCCTCCTTTTTGCTGCCCCTTGGCCTGTCTCTCTCACTCTCACCCCTTCCCTCCCTCCCTCCCTCACCTGCTGTGTTCACTCGCTCAATCCACACACTTCGTCATCCCTTTGTCTCACCGGAGACCGGAGACATCCTACATCAATGCACATGTGACACCAAGAAAGATTCAAATGTGTCCATGATTTCAGTAGCAGCAGTAGCGGCGGCAACCGCAGTGGTAATAATACTAGTAGTTGCAGCAGCATGTGAATGAGGAGTAATGGCTGACGAATGTGAGCTGCTTCACCTGTGAATTATTGCTGCGAGATCTAATTGGTCGCAAGTCTGATCCTGTTTCTCTTCTGCATCCTGAAACCAAAGGTACAGTTATGAAGCTTCTTTTAACTATTAGAAAACTTCTTAGCAGGAATTACTTCCTGAGAAATCTCGTTTAACTTTTTAAACTGTAATAAGTGGGAAAATTGCGACTTTGGTTGCATGTGTGTGGTTTTTGTCAATTACCTCTGCGTTTTGATTTGATTCTTGGATCTTTTAACTTCAACCGAACATTATGTTGGTAAACAATTTGGTTTGTGATATAAGGATCTGGTTTCCCTTTTCAGCTTTCAGCTCAATGATTCTCCATTGCCTAGTCTCCTCCGTATTGGCCCCAAATTGATATCATATTTTTCTCTTTGTTACTGTGAACGTGGTAAGAAGCTCTAGAACCGTGAGCTGTGAGTTTCTGGCAAAGTCTTGAATGCATTCCTGGATGCATGATTTCGGGCTTTCGGCTTTTGTTAACACTGCAGGAGGAAGCATCAGTCTCGCATTGTTGCTGAAATGGATCAGTATGAGGTTCTGGAGCAGATTGGAAAGGGCGCGTTTGGTTCCGCTCTTCTTGTGCGTCATAAAGTCGAGAAGAAGAAGTGAGCAGAGCCATCAAGCTTCCTACTTTATGAGAGTATGTGTCTCTTCAGAAGTTTCTCACGCTTTCTGCACCGGTGATTGCAGGTATGTCTTGAAGAAGATCCGGCTCGCCCGCCAGACTGATAGGTGCCGGAGGTCTGCGCATCAGGAAGTAAGCTTTTTTTTTTTTTGCATTTATGGCACGAATTCTCTTTTTGCACATTCAGATGTTTGGTGTCTTTCACCATATGCATATGTATTGCCTACATAAAAGTGGATTAGGCACCAATACTCTACAATTTTTGCATTTTGAACTTATCATACCAATCTTCTTTGCTTGAGCAGATGGAGCTCATCTCTAAAGTACGAAATCCATTTATTGTGGAATATAAGGATTCCTGGGTGGAGAAGGTTAGCAAGTTTCCCTTTCCTTCATAGAGATCAGGTGGTGCATGATCTAGGTTTTGCAATTTTTCTTTGATTTAGTTTTATGCTAATTTTATTGTTCGACACAAAACCAATTTGAAGCTGAATATTCCTATAAGAGATGGGATTCTAAACACATTTATGTTTGCTGATTTTTTTATCTGCACCTTTGGTACTACTTCATTGTGTAGCTTCTTGAACGCAAGATGCCACATCAGTTTTCAGTTACTTATAAAATGATGGATGGTGCAAGATGATAGGTTGTTAGCCATTTGAGTGCCACAAAGTTCAATTTTTGTTTCCAGAACAAAGTGATCTATTTGGATCATCAGGTGGACCAATTAGAAAAAAAATTATGTGAATGATATTTCCATTAGTAGACTGGTGTTTAGATTACATGAACAACACATGGATTTTAGCATATCATCTTCTTAATTGTTGGCAATGGTTTATTCACATAGCATAAAGTTGAAGTGGTCATTCTTCACGAGTGACTTCTTTGAAGGGTTGTTTTTGGCATCATCATCTTCCCATGTATTTTGTCATCCATTAATGGTTTTAATGTGCTTTTCTATCAGGGTTGCTATGTTTGCATAATAATAGGTTACTGTGAAGGAGGTGACATGTAAGTTTTCATTTAATAATGAATTCTAGAAATGGCAGGTAAAATGTAATCTTCTATATTTTCTTGTACATGTACAGGGCTGAAGCCATAAAGAAGGCCAATGGACATCTTTTTCCAGAGGAGGTTGATACTTCATATGCAAAGTCCATTTGGTTTTCTTTTATAAATCAAGCTTCTTTTTTCCTTGGTTATATCCTTAGATATATGTTTTCTTTTTTTTACGCAAACAGAAACTATGCAAATGGCTTGTCCAACTTCTTATGGCACTTGATTACTTGCATATGAACCATATTCTTCATCGTGATGTGAAGGTAAATATCTTATCATGAATAGATGTTCCTCTCTTTTTGTACATGTAAAGCTCATCACCTAATTGTGTCGTATTGTTATTCTTGTAGTGTTCAAATATTTTTCTGATGAAGGATCAAAGCATACGTCTTGGTAGGTTCTTTTAACTTATGTTCTTCCAGTCAAAACACATCTTCATACTTAAGATAAATTATATAACACTTAATTTAGGGGCATACTAGGATTCCAAGTAAATCAATGGATTTATTCAATTTGTAGTTTTTTCTGTTGATAAATAAATTTACAATTTGGAGTTTTGGCTAGGATTTTGAGAGACCTGAATTCATATTTTGCCTCCGAAATTTATTGGAAAGAAGTGCTCCTCCATTCATATGTTTGAACACTTAATTGTTAGTAAAGGATATTGATGTTTTATATACTAGTATTTTAATCTGGTACACTAATGACCAGAGGAAAAATATTAAAAAAAATGTTCATAATGACCAATTAGTTGTTGCGACAAGACACGAGCTATTATTCCCGATTTGTTAATAATAAAACGTAGTAAGTTGTAACAAATCATCACAAAGACTATTAAATATTTTTGTAATATTTTAACATGTCATTATGTTACAACAATATCAAACACTATTGCATCATCGTTCTTTTATATGATTTTTTATTTTATATGTTTATGAGTATTGATAGAAGAATTCAATCCAAACACCTAATTGAATTTTATTTCATTGATTTGTCAACCGATAGGAAGGCACTTTTTGAAACGTGTCTTTCTATTTGTTTAAAAAATCTATATGAAAATTTTTTAATTAGCTAAACAGACCCTAAAGTTGTATTCTGCAGGTGACTTTGGTCTGGCTAAAATCTTGACTTCAGATGATCTAGCTTCCTCTGTAAGTTTTACTATTTGTTACTATAAGTTTTATAGAAGAATTAGCTCGTCTCAGTTTTATGCAATTTTTTTGCCTTCTGCTGCAGGTCGTAGGAACTCCTAGTTACATGTGCCCGGAGCTTCTTGCTGATACACCTTATGGTTCAAAGTCTGATATTTGGTCTCTAGGTAGTGCCCACATACTGAAACCACTCATTTAGTTTCAACATTCTCTAACTCAAGATTTCTCAATTATTTCAAACGTCCAGGCTGCTGTATCTATGAGATGGCTGCCCTCAAGTCTGCATTTAAAGCTCTTGTAAGTAATAGCACCTCACTCTTATCTGCAGAAGAGTGGTTGTTGCTGTGTTGTTATAGAAGTGGGTTGATTCAGATGAGCTTGCTCATTGATGTCATTGATTACTTGATTCGTTGCTAGATTTCCATGCTTTCAGGGAAAAAATGTTTCTTTTCTCAGTATCCTGACTGCGACTACTTGCTTCTGCTGTTAGTGGCCAACTGCAAGGATCCTTCCTTTCCATTATCTCTGTCACTAGCAGGAAATCTGATTGCTTTAGTTGCTTATATTGTTCATCTTGCAGGCATGCATAATTCATGTCTATTTATTAGGTCCACAAATGCTGACTGTTCATTAATAGATGTTTAACATCCATCGCTGATCGGAGTTAATATTGTAATTGTTTTAGCTGGTACAATATATATTTTTTTTTAAAAAAAAAACATCTTGCAAATGCTTGGCATCAATACTGGTTGTGTAAGCTTGTTCAAAGAAATTCTTATGTAAGTAATATCATTTGACTTCTCTAGTCTGAATGTGATACAGGACATGCAGGCTTTGATTAACAAAATTAACAAGTCTATAGTCGCTCCTCTTCCAAGTATTTATTCTGGTGCATTGTAAGTTACATTCCTCGTCTTCACTTGCAAATTCCTTTGCTTCAACAATCAATACTGCTGCTTCTGGTCAGAAAACTTCTACTATAAAACTTCTGGTAATTGCTTGCAGTCGTGGACTCGTCAAAAGCATGTTACGGAAAAACCCACAACATAGACCAAGTGTACGTATTACGACAGATATCTTGTATCTTCTCATGTTACTTTTTTTTTATTGCGGCTTTCCACAAGAAAACCATTCATGCAAACTTCTGAATAACCAGGCTTCTGAGTTGCTCAAGCATCCTCTTCTCCAACCATATGTGCTTCAAGTCAATTTAAAGTCCAACCCTACACGGAATATGCTTCCCATCCAGAAACATACAAACAATCTTGTAAAGAAAATCAGATTTCCTGATGCTGCTGATGATTCATTGTTCAAGGCAAAAGACAGAAAATCCTTAGGCAATGAGAGGATTCTAAAACAGTGTAAACCTGTGGCTGAGCACGATTCTATAAGTTCCACACAAACTGTCAAATACTACCCAAATCATAAAAACCAAAGGGCAAAGGATTTGCTAATTAGTAGAAGTCACGATGGGGATATACGTATCGATAAAGGAATCAATGAGAAGTACTGTAATACACAGAAGACCCCAAGATATTCTCCTATTAAACACTTCATGACCCCAAGGAAACGAATTGAGACACCTAAAGCTTCACATACTGGTCCAAATCGTCAATCGGTATGGTTGTATAGTCTTTCATATATTTGATACTAATGCAGTGATGTGACGATTTTCTTAATTCTCCTTTTTTTGAGTTTCTAAGGTAGAATAAATTTATTCAAATTTGATATTAAGCTCTGAATCCTATACAAGTTTAGTGACAGATCAGCATTTCTTACAATTAATTATGAGACATTTGCTATGATTGCAACATATCCCATACACACTACAAAAGGAGACATCTTGAAAAGGGTTTATAGACAGCTGCCTCACAACGACACGAGTTAATTGCCCTTTGTTATCTAGTAGGATTTGTGAATTGAAAAGATCGAATTGAAATTACTTTATACAAATTTTCGAATGGATATTAAGTTTTTTCTTTCCTGTCTTCATGTAAGTAAATACATTACAAATCTTACTCCAGGTATGCAACAGTGTTATGAGAGCATCAACCATTCTTTCTTCTTTTCAGTTCAGCATCGAGCATTTCTAGGTTGCTTCATATCTCTTGTATTATTATTATCTATACATACAACTTCATGTTTTAGCTCCACAAAAAAACTTCATGTTTTAGTTCTACCTTTGCTATAAAATGTGTCCCATTTTCGGTATGCTTGCTAGTGGTGAGTTGTTTGAACAACCTTAACTATCTGAAACATGCTCATCATCATATGCATAATTTCTGATATTCTGAAATGTTGACATAATTGCCAAATGTGCTAAGAGCAGTTAATTTACTCTCATTGCAGCTTCCAATGCCAACTCCAGCAAGTAAAACTAGTCAATCTACTAGAAGAGCATCTCTTCCTTTACCCACACGTGAAACTCCATATAGGTGCAATATTGGCATTCTGAAACAGCTGGAATCCCCTGATATCTCTGTCAATTCCCCTCGAATAGATAGAATTGCAGAGTTTCCATTAGCATCATCGGAGGATCCCCTATTCCCCATTCGTAAATGCTCTTCGGCTCAGGGCTCTTGTTCAGTGACCCCACATTATGGAGATCGTTCAATCACCAAAGACAAGTGTACAATCCAAATTTTCAGGACAGAAGGAGAAAACGGGAGTGATTCTTCAGATCGTAATCCAACTTCTGGAGATATTTCTAGCCGGGGATCGTCTGAATCAAGGCATAGAAGGTTTGATACCTCATCACACCAGCAGCGTGCAGAGGCTTTAGAAGGATTGCTCGAGTTCAGTGCACAGTTATTGCAACAGGAGAGGTTTGAAGAGCTAGGGATCTTACTAAAGCCATTCGGTCCTGAGAAGGTTTCCCCGAGAGAGACAGCTATATGGTTATCCAAGAGCTTCAAGGGAACTACTCTGTAGATTGTGACCCGCTGTTTGGCACTTGTATAGTGGATTCCAGGTCTAAAGGATCCCTTTTAATTGTTTTATATTGTTAAATAGGTGGATAGGTTGGAATTAACTGTCGATTCTCCTTTGTACCGCACTTGTCCTAGGTTCTCTACCTATGTTATGTTCCCTTGTCAATATTTTCCTCTGTAGTATTACCTTCATTTTCTTTTCTTTTTTTGGCTAAGTATACTGTCCTGAGGACATGATCTTAGGCCGATTTTTGATGTGACATTCAACTAGTTCCTGGTGGACACCGATTTTTTAGTTATCAAGTGAATGAATTGTCGTCCAATCCACTGATTTGCCATCAAAGAAGAGTGTACACAGCTTCCTGTAAGACTACGGAACAGTGAGTTTTCTAGATCATGTTTTGTAGGAAAACACATGTATCAGATGTGTTAGATGTATGAAGATTATACATATCATGGAAAATTCTGAACAATTAATGCTCTTCAAGTTTTACATTCCAAAGCAGAGTCAACTTCAGAAATCAACTTACATATCCCAAAAGTAGTGCTAGAATAAAGGAAGTGATAGTCTGCAACTTGTTTCCGCATGTACAAATGAAAATTTCTCCTTCCAATAATAACTCTAATCATACTCTCACCAAGTATCACTATCCAGGAATTAATTGTGATTGCTGGACTTCAGTGACTGACTACTGTCCCATGAGAAACGATGGATCTATCAAGCTTGACACACCCTGCAGGATACAGGTTTGTTGCTGGCTTCACACTTCTCGGAATGCTTCTTTCTTCCAGCTCTAGGCTTGTCCTTCTGCCGAGGGCTTGCGATCCTTCCCATGTATCAACAGATCTTTGCTTTGGCGCGCTCCGAGACCTGGCTTTGGCTCTGGAGGACTCTGTGTTGGCCATGTAGTTAGGAAAGAAGCCGTCGTGATAGCAGCGGTAATCATGGGATCTCCTCGAGGTGACAAAAGAAGGCATCCTGATCCCGTCATGCATGGATATGGCGCCTGGTGAGTACTGAGGACTGTCCTGTGCTGTGTTGTATGAGCACTCTCCAAAGCGTCCACTGTACGTTCTTATACCGATATCAGTTTGTTCTAATGATGGATCTGGCAAGATATGCTGCCGCTGCTGCAGTATCTGTTGGTTGTCAACCTTTGAAGGTCGACGCGCGCTGCTGCCATATACTTGTGTCGTCCCATGTCCCTGCCTTTTACTTGGCTTAGCTGCTTCTCCAGTGTCCATCTCCACGATCTTTACGTTCTCCTCTGGACACGTATCCTTCAAGGTGAAAATTATGGGATAACCAAATATAGATTATGATATTGCTACAACACTATGGATGGATGGATGGATGGTCTGATTGAGTTGAGTACATATAAGCAACATACATATGACTGACAACGATGATGGCGGTGCTGTGATGACAATGACGACGACGACCTCCTGGGATGCTGATGGAAGATGCCTTGAGCTGATTCCCCAAGTATTCGAGCTTTGTCTTGCCGCGCCTTCTCGTGAACTCTGATCAAAGCTTGCATGCAGCGGCTGGTGGCCGTGGCTTGCATACGGACCAGACGGCCACGTATCAGTGCTTGCAGTTTCACTAGTCCTTTCAAAGCAAGCAGCGCTTTCCTGGCCTGCAAATTAATACATGCAACATCCAGTTTTATTCTTCCGCCATATTAACGAAAAGAGGATGTATATAAAAGGTAAATTTAAACATTTCAGGAGGATCGATGATATGTATAATTTGAAATAGATTGTAATAATGTCCATAAAACCCCTTTCATGAACATGAAGCTATAAGTGAAAGTCTACCAGGTAGGAGCGGAAGGCCGCCTGAATCTTGATGGCAGCAGCCTCCTCCACCGAATTCGCTCTGCTGGCAGTGACAACTGCAGACGTCGTAAAGTGCATCGCGATGGTGTTGGCCGCCTGAGCCGCCGCCAAAGCGGAGTTGACAGCTGCAGCCGTCGCCGCTGCGACAGCCATGGCATGCCTCCTGTCGGCCTCCGATCCTGGAGCAAGACCGCCACGTCCATAAGCATGCTGTTCAACGGGACGTCGCACTTCCTCCGTCGCGGTTCGTCGGAAGCTCCATCTCTTCTTCTCGGTGCCGGGCGCAGATATTGGACCCGAGCGGGACTCCGATGGAGATGCACGCGCCTTACTCTCAGCTTTGCTCTTCTCCCTGGCACCGGCTATCAGACGCCTGAGCCACCCACCTGCCTTCCCCATTAATCGACTTCCGAGCCTTCGTTCTACGTGGAATTAATTAGCAGCTGCCATGGACTCCGAGTAGATGTTATATCTGCCAGGAACCACAAGATGCGGCTGGTCCTGGTCCTGCATGCTATTGCTAGTGGATGGCATATATGCACCAACTAATAAACTCTTCTCAGTCTCATCACTTTGGAGGTTTCTGTCAGGGTGCACAGGATGATATCATGTTATGTTTACGGCTTTACGCGTGCAGTTGATGCACCATGTATAAATGCACAGTGTTGTCTGTTCTCTTATCCTGGAACTGGAAGAGCAAGTGGAGGTAGAAGTCTTAATGTGGGCTCCCGGCGTTGAATTGGTGCGGACAAGCAACAATGAATGCGTGATGCCTGCCTTGCTTTGTTTTTGGCTTTGGTTTCTTGGAACACAACAAATTAATCGCCAATGGGGAAAGCTGGCTGGCGTGGTGTCTATGTACGTAATATATATATATATATGGGTAAAATGGGCGTGCTGAGCAGTTATTGTTCAGCACCGTGCGAAGCATCATTTTGACCGTCCGATCGTGATCAAATGATAGAGAAAAAGGCGCCCATTTAGATCGCATCGTGTGGCTCTCGTATGTCTCGCGAGATTTTGGAATGAAAAACGTCTGGCCCGCTTATTTTTTTCCCTTTTTCTCTCTCCCTCCCTCCCTCTCCCCCTCCTTCTTTCTTGCTCAGATGTCTCTTTCTCTCTCCCTCCTATAGGAATTCGTCCCCTTCTCGTCCGATGAGCAAAGGTCTTCTCCGGCGAGTGCAGAGGTGACAATAGAACGGTGGTTCCAGGTACCTTCCTCTCACACATTCTCTCTCTCGGTCGCTTTCACTTTTTGCCTTTTTGCAATCGATCTATATTCATCGATCTCCAGATCTCCCTCCTTTTGAGATCTCTCGCTCCTGCTACATATCGATGACCGGCGGCTCTAGATCGACTTCTTCTCCGATCTCATCGCCTCCCACTCCCTGTCCTCCCTCAACGCCCTCGTATCCCAGGTCCCCTTCCCTCTTGATGTCTCCGTCGTCAACATCCCATGCTCCATCAGTGTGAGATATGACCTAATGCTCCTTACCAGTTTAGTCCATTAAAGATCGATGTATTACTGGGTTGATGTTGCAAGATTATTTTTTGCATCTCTATGGACCACATGTACGTAATATAACTATCAACTCAAGTGTTTTGCTATATGAGAACTTTGTTGCCAAGGTGAAGCAAGATGAAGCAAGGTTACTTTTGCATAAAAAGTTCAACGACTGCTTTCTGATGTGTTTCTATAAAGATATAAGAGAATTACTATTATATGATATATAGTGTGTTTGGTAGAAATTATTATGTTTTTCACTTTGCTTTTTTCAGCTATCAAATGCCGCTTCTGCTGATGAAAGCCTGAATCATCCTAATGAATCTAATGCATATCTTGTGTGACCTTCCATTGCACTTGTAAACGAATCATCGTCAACAGAGAAGCTGAATAGATCATTGGGTACAAGCAAACAAGTGCTGACTCTGAAATGGCAAGATTAGTCGCCTAAAATGGCGTTCATGCCACAAATAGCTGTTGGAATGAATAAGGGTTTGTTCTATGAAGATAGGCGGGCATGAAGATTGTAGTTAATTATGATCAACCAAAATAGGATGAATGTGATCAACCATCTTGTCATGTATATTTTTTTCCGTTGACTGTATAATGACCCTCTCTTGATTTCAAAGTGCAAGCATGATGGTTTTTTACATTTACGCTTCACAATTCTTTTACATTAAGATTTTATGAAATTACAAGTTAATGTGCACTCCTGGTGCAATATAAAGCAGTAGGGTTATAACAACAACAAAGTGGTGATACCTTGTAATGTATATCTAGGAGTACATTGTGACTATTATCAATTCATAAGCAACATAGCAACAAAGTTTACTTCCAAATTCATATCTGAGGTCGAAAAGTCATAGGGCATACGTTCGTGATGAAGAAAAAGACAACTCATGCATAAGTTTAAGTTTTGTGATAAAAGATCCAACATAAAACCTCACTCAAAAGATAATTACTAACGTAAACTTCTATTATGCCAAATTACCCACAAATTCATGGGGGTTTTAAAGGCCGAGCATTATCAATCCTCACCTAATTTCACAAACGAAGATAACTTTGATAGATAAACATAGTCAAACAATTAAATGATCGTCCCTTATGAATAAAAAATATCATGCTACAAGCATTGTGAAAATTATAGTAGCTTTGGTATGACCACAATATTGAGATGGAGAGACTAGCTCTTGCATAAAGTAAAAGATAACAAAAACATTGTGATGAGATCAAGAAAAAATATTATGAATCTAATTTGGAGAGCTGTCCAGTGATTGCTAGGCACACTGACATCAACCAACCATAGTACTCTGAATCTAATTCAAAGAACTCTACACTTATTGATGAGCACATTGCACCCTCGGTGCACTACCACCATGCAAATCATCATCCTCGTCATAAACTTCCTAAGCCCGAGCTTGCTTTCTTCTCATTTCCACATCAATATTAACATCATGAAGTGTTGTCTCCTCACACCCATCCAGTTCCATGTCAGTCAATTGGGTCCTCGGCTTAAGAGGAAGAAGTCCATGAGAGCTTTGCACTAATGAGAAGTAATCATGTTTAGAAAATATATGGTAAAATGAATGCAGAACTTTCCCCTCATAAATGGCCTCTAATATATTAGCATGCCTTCATCATTTATGACTTTGTATTGATCTATGAATGAGAAAAGAAAAGTTTAGCTTTGTAAAATGACTGAAAAACATAGATCTCAAAATAATCAAACATCTAAACTGACAATATGTGCTCCACAAATAGATCATCACAATTTCTCCTGAACGTTGGATGATCCTTCTATTGAAGGATAAATACAATATCTTTAGTGACAATATCAAGCTGCAAACAACCAAACAAGAAAGGGGTCAGCTTATGAGTTGGTGCTCAAGAAATAAGTTGTGATCTGAAAAAGAAAACGTACAGCCTCTCCAAGGAAGATAATCTTTTGGCCATCCTGCATTCCCTTCTCAACTACAACTTCCAGCACCTTGTAACTTTCATACATGTGCCCTGACAAACAACATATTTGTTCAGCCTATAAAGATAGATATGCAAAAAACAACAATTTATTGATCTAATTAGTAGGTTGAGCCATGGAATGGGAAGGTATCAAGATCAAACCAAGGTTTATGGCCTGTCGAACTTCAACAATCAACAATGACATTGAAGCATTGCATTAGCATTCTCTTGGCTAAAAAATTACTAGAAAAATTAACCTTTTTGAAAAAATAATAAGAATTAAAGAAACAACCCCTAAGCAAGCCACGACCTTCACCCTGTTTGGAGAACTACCCAAAAGGAAACCCTTCAGGCATCACTTACGGGAACGACAAAATCAATGAAATCACTAGAGACAGAATGAGCAAGAGGGAGGGAGGCACCTGGAATCGTTAGTCGGTCATCGCCTCTGCGCTCGTCGAAGAAGACCTGCGATTGTCGATATGAGAGAGAGAGAGGCAAAAAAATTGAGCAGAAGTCATGACGGGAAAAAGCCAAACAAGAGGGGAGTGAGAGAGAGAGAGAATGCACGAGAGGGAGGGAGGTACCTGAAACCGCTGGCCAGTTGTCGCCTTTGCGCTCGTCGGAAAAGAAAGCGCTTGATGGATCCGTGCACCTGAGTGACAGAGGAGGAAGAGAGAAATCAGGGAAAAGCACGAGCGGAAGTCACAAAGAGGAAAAGCCAAAAAGAGGGGAGCGAGAGAGAAAGAAAGAGAATACGCGAGAGGGAGGGAAGTACATGGAACCACCGGCCGATCGACGCCTCCGCTCGCTGGAGAAGACCCCTGATCGCCAAATCCCTAGTGTTGAGCGAGAGAGGAGAGAGAGAGGAAAGGGGAAAAAATAAGCGGGAGAGCAAGCAAGGCAATATGAAAGGAAAAGTAAAATATCGCGAGACGATCGGTGGCCGCACAATGCGATCAGGATGGGCGCCTTTTTCTCTATCATTCGATCACGATCGGACGGTCAAAATGATGCTTCGCACGGTGCTGAACAACACCCGCTCAGCACACTCATTTTACCCTATATATATATATATGTATACTTTATGAATAAAGTTAATTCAAGATCCTAAAAATAGTCCATCTTTCTTTCATATAATTATTTTACGATCACAAAAAGCTATTTCTCTTCATAATAGAGCAGCAACAAAATCTTATTGAAATTTAAAGAAAAAAAATCAACGGGTAACTATAAATCCTCATCACGATCATGAACAAAACAATGAGAACTGCACTTCATATGGGGGACAAAAGATGAACATGACTATTGGCTGGCCTACAGATATTGCACGTTTATATCTTTTGAATCCTGCTATTAACGCTAGTTGAGAGTAAACTTTAAATTTTGTATTAAGAAAGATAAACAAAAATTAATGAAATAAAAAAATTGTCTTAATCGGATGTGCTATGTATAAATCGAACTTCAAATTTAAAATTTTGAGATTCGATATAAATGCTAGTCATATATATGAGACAACCAACTAATATCATTGCTTGATTTAAATAAAATAAATATATCAATTCTGGATTGATTTGTTTGGTATTTGATGCAAAACAACAACCGTTCATACATACACACAGTATTACGAGTGGGGACTTGGTGTTGGTACCGACAAAATGAGTCTTAAAAACACGACTAAGACTTGGGGAGAATTGCCAATTTGCAATGAAATGGCTTACATAAAAGAGGAAAATTACTTAGCTTTTTCGGTCGTATAAAAAATAAAATGAAATAAATGGTCTTTGGCTTTGTCAATGACTTGAACTAAAGGTGTTTACTGATTGGATCCCATCGGATCTTATACTCGACTTAAGTTGATCAATTTTGATAGGGTTCAGGTTGGATTGATTTGACGTTTTGGAGCAGCAAATTCGAGTAAATAACTCGACCATCCTTTTTTATTTTAAATATTTTAATATAAAAATATATTTAATATTTTACTTTAGTAATGAAAATAGAATTTATTTTTTAAATATTTTTTCTATATTTAAGAATTTTATTTCCATATTTTTAAATTTTTATCATATAGAACGAATTAAATAGAAATCATTTAATTTAAATAAAAATACAAAAATGATCGAATCATTGGGCCAAGTTCGTTCGGGTTGAAAATTTTTAACTCATATTCAATTCGATCCTCGGTCGGGGTGGGTCGAGTTGACGAATTCATCGAGTCGATCGGACCTAGTGAAGACTTTTGTTTTGGACAAGTACCATTCAATCATTAATCGTTCTTCAACCAAATCCTAAAATAACAATGATTAATTAATTACCTTGTCCTTTAGGGGAAACACCAAACATTAACATTATATATAAATGATTGTGCTACCTACTTTAAGGGGTAGCACCATTCATTACAAGAAAATTGGGATTTTTCGACGGCCAGTTTTCGACGAATAAAAATTCGTCGCAATTTGCGACGGATTTTGCGACGGATAGCGATTCGTCGGAATTTCCAACGGCCACAATCGTCGGAAATGAAAATAATAAATTATGTAATTTATTATATTTTTATTTTATTTTTTGACGATTAGGAACGTCAAAATTTCTGACGGATATCTATCCGTCGTAATTTTTGACAGTCCAGACCGTCAGTAAATGTAAAATAATATAATATAAGGAGTATTTTATTAATATAATTAGCGACAGCTTAAACCGTCACAATTTTCGACGGTTTTGACCGTCGGTAAAAGAAAAATAATATAGTATAAGGAGTATTTTATTGATATAATTAGCGACAGTCTGAACCGTCGCAATTTTTGACGGTTCCGACTGTCGGTAACAATTAGCGACAGTTCAATCGTCGATAAAATAAAAATAAATATTATATATAACTAAATATAGTATTTTATTTTTATAATTAAATAATTTTCGACGGTTACAACCGTCGGTAACTTTAAAAATAATATATATGATAATTTTCTTTTTTTCCGCTTTCTCATCTTTCCACGTATGTATACACATATAATCTTTCCCCTATCCCACATTTTATTTTTCCCCCTCTCCTCTCTCTCCCTCTCCCTCTCCCTGCCGACGAGCCGCTCCCGACCGGACGACAAGGCTCTTTCGCCGGCGACCCTCTCCCAACCGGACAAACCTCTCCCGCCGGAAACCCTCTCTCTCCAGCCCGGACCGCCAGGCGGCCGGATCCTGCTGCGGGCGAACGGATCTACCGCCTGGCGGCTGGATCCAGCCACCAGCTGACCCGGCCGTGGCCCAACAGCCGGATCCAGCCGCGGGAGGCCGGATCCAGCTGCGCTGGCGGTCGGATCCAGCCGCTAGCAGCTGGATCCCGGCCGCTGGCCTTCGGATTGGCCGCGTGGCGGTCGAATCTGGTCGTTGGCCGCCGGATCGGTCGCCAGCGGCCGGCTAGTTTTTTTTTACATTATAAAAATTCTTTGCGACGATTTTGACCGTTGAAAGTTTCGACGGTTGCTATCACCGATATTTGCGGCGGCCATCGCGATTGTCGAAAGTTTCGACAACCGCCGAAGTTTTGACAGTTTCGTCGTCTGCTGCAAATATCGGCGGTCATGGAACCGCCAAAAGTTTCGACGGTCGTGACTGCCGGACTTCCGTCAGAACTTTCGACGTTTTTTCTCAACCGTCAAAAATTGATTTGTGATGACCATTTTTCGGACGAATTGATTCCGTCGAAAAAATCATCGAAAATCGTCATTTCTGACGATTGTCGAGAAATTACAGACGATCGAAACCATAGGTATTCTCATCTTTCTTGTAGTGATTAGACATCTACTCACCATTGTTTGATTCTTGATCGAAAAAATATTCAATTAATAGATCTACCATCTATGTGGATGAAGGGGTAGCACAAACATTGAACCCATATAATATACATATATATAATAGAGTAAAATGAACGTGTGAAGCACAATCTCAGCTGTCCAAATACAATCCAATGCCTCGGAAGAAGATGTACGATTTGAACAATTAAGATGCAATCCACAAGGTGGTCGATCTCTGCAGAGATAGAGTTGGAAGCACCCATAACGACTATGCTAGAGTCGAGATGCACGACGAGGGCGGCACGGTCAGGTGTGGAGCAGGCGAGGGATGAGGGCATTGTCGTCGGGGAGGGTCAACGAAAGGACCATAACGACATGAGAAACCCAAAGAGGGGGATCCCTACTCCCCAATCTCTCACTCTCTCTCGTTCTTGTCGATCGATTTGAAGGTTGTGGCGGAGTGAAGAAAGTGGTGACCTGGTTGTGATCTCGGAGAAGAAGAAGATGGCGCCAGAGCGATGAACGCCAGCATCGGCGACCTGGGCACCAAAGTGAAGGACGCTGAGGGTGAGCACTTGGGCATCCAAATTTGCCTCCCTCCGACAAGTGCGATGATCTAGAGACCGCGACGGTTGTCGAAATGAAGGGCACCAGAGCAAAGGATGTCGGCAGCCTGGGCACGATGTTAGAGAAGAAGAAGGGAGTTTCAACGCTCGATCTCGCGTTGCTAATTTCTTGTGAGATCAATTGCATCTGGATGGTTCAACATGCACCCAATCATGTGAACCATCAGATATTACTTGAACATGTAGGATTCTAAGCAAAGGTTGTTTCACACATTCATTTTACCCATATATAATATGAGTTAAATCTTAATATGTTGTGGCTTCTTGGTCGTTTGTCAACTGTAACTATTTCTTTTTCACCTATCATTAATATGGATCATTGATAAGAAAATTAACAATTAAAATTCTCTCTCACTCTCTGCTTCTCCTTCGGTGCACAAGAGTAGTAGAAGCGTTCCGATGAGACTTTCTGACGTGGACGACACAATGGATGGTGGCAAACAGCAACAACAGCAAACCGAGGATGAAGCACTGCGAGGATGAACTACAAATACGTAGGCTAAGAGTTGTGAATTCAGGATCTATCTCATAGATTAAGCCTCTGGATGAGTGGTGCATGTTTTCCAGGAAGTTTCACTAGATTAAGACCCTGCTTGTGTGTTAGAATTTGCGATATATGAATTCCCTGATCTATAGAATCATTTCTGCGAATGTTTAGATATGTCCGGATTGATTTAGATGCAAAATTTCGAACCCATTCAGATGAAGGAATGTTCAGTAAACGTAGTGTACAAAATTCTATTGATTTGTTCTGCGAACCATATGGACTCATATGATTTCTTAGTACTTAAACCATTGCATGTTTAGTTTACTTTCGTATGATGTAAAGGACGAAGATGATAAGATTAGATTTTAAACTATGCTTATGAATTCGTGATTTGACGCATGATTTCCAAGAATTGTGAAAGAAACGAAATGATAGAAACATGTAAACTCTCATAGTTTTTCTGCGAACGAATAACCCGGCCCGGGTTGCTCATAACCCGACGAAGATTAGACTATCCCGAACCGAGTCCTTCCCAACTCGGCCCCGATTCGTCATTAACGCTCGCTCCGAGCTCTGATCGCACCAGTAACCTAGCCCGGCTCTGCCTGACCCGACCTGGTATCGACGGGAGAAGACGATTGGTCGGATTGACTTTTCTGACCCGATCACGCATCCAACTCGGCCCGGTATAACCCTGACTCGGCCCGAGTCCTAACTCAGAATTTCTGAGACTGATTCCGCCAAAAGCTCGGCACGAGTTCCTCTGTACTCGGTCCGGGTTTTGGCGAACAGGATGTAAACTTTACGATTTACGAACCCCTATTTACGTAATTGATACCCGATATGTACATAAAGTGAATTGTGCTGAACAAAATCATGTTTGCCTTCCTATAATTGAACTGAATGGAAAGAATAAAATGCCAACTTGATTATGACATAAAATGATAAATGATCGTCCGCTCCCTCTCCGGACCACCGCTGAAAAGAACTAATGACGGACGATCGTTGACTTTCGGGCATCCAGTACGTGGACAAAAGAATTTGATCCTAATCAAACTCTATGATTTTATTAAGTTTTTGTCCACCTGATTGGTTAAATGAAGAAAATAATTTAAAAATGATTCGGAGCTTTGCTCCATACGTCCTTGATCAATCTTCGGATTGAAAGAGAGGTTCTTGTGACTTTGATCAATCTTCGGATCGAAAGAGAGGCCCACATTGATAGGGGGAAGTTATGCCAACCGTGAGCGAGGCACTTCCTCACGGTTACCATTTGACCTATCTAGATGAGAGTCTTTCCCTTACGGATATTTTTGCTTTGCGCGAGGTCATCTCAGCCCGACGGATCTGACCGTGGCACTGATCACTGTCCATGATGATCTAGATAGTTACACTACGAGTGCCGACAATGGTATTTAATTCCTAAAAGAACGAAGAGTTCTTCCAAAGAAAGAAAGAAAAGAAAGAATGAATAAAAATAATGAATGAATGAATGAACGAAAGAACGTAAAAAGAAGGAAAGGACAATGAAAAGAAAGACATGAACCAGTCTTTTACATTTCATTATACGATCTCTTTATGTTTATTCTGACAGAACTGATTTATGATTTATACGAATTCACACTTAGGTTTATGCTAACGGTTGAGCTTGCTCCCCTATGTGATTTCCACAGGTACATGATGTTTGCTCGTGACATGATAATGTGTGCATGACGACTTCGCTTTGGGTGACATGTGCATATGATTATGATCATGTCTAGTATGAGTCGTATGTTTATCCGTTATGTTAGATGATATATCTATTTGGATGGGTCTTATTAGGTCATGATCGACCATAGGTATTTTTATGTTTAGTACTCATACTTTTATCTTTACTATTTGAGACATGAGATTGTGATGTACCTTTTTGCTTTTGCACTATGCTTTATATTTAGATAGTTTGTCGCATTTTCCCCTTTGACTTTCGTATTGTCCTCTAATTGTTATATTATTTTAATTGATAAGTCTTTCTCTCATGTGTCATTTGCATTAACCATTTAATCAATAAAAGAGTAAAAAAGAAGAAGAAAATGATAGCACAGGAGAGGAGATCGCGTCACGTGGTGGATCAAATTTCGGAGCGTTGCAATAAACTTGCACAAAAAGAATTAATCATTCATGAGCCATTGATAAACGAGTTGATCACCATAAAACTGCGTTCATCTCTACAAATAAAAAAACATTGTAAGTATATTAAATGCACACACACGCATACGCAAGAGTGTCTGTGGGATCAGTTTGAAAAATAAATAAAATTTAATATTAGTCTATATTTTCATTAAATTTAAATTTTGACAAATAAACGAGTCGTAGATAATTCTGACAATTTTATAGAAGATTAAGAATATGTATGAAAAAATTAAAATTCGTCTATAGCAAAGGTTCGTAAAAAACTAAAAATCAAATTATATTTACTAAATTTTACATTAACATTTTGACTATGAATCTCATCTTCTTTTGATTGAGTTATGAATATGAAAGTTGTAATTCTTTTCATTTTTCATATAATAAAAAAATTGAGACCAAGAGATTAGCGCTTTGTCTGCATAACATCAATGAAGATCGAGATGTCACAAATTTGAATCCTATCAATAAAATGTGCTTTTTTATTTTCAATCTTTACTTATCTTGCACTCATATTCATAGACCTCTCTTTGTAACAAAAAAAAAAAAAACTCCTAATGTTGATAACTATGCAAAAGTGGTGCTTAAAATAAGGTAGATTCATCCGAAAAATCTCGAACTTTAATTCGGACTATCCTTGTCTTTAGTTTTTTTAGCTCTCTGTTTTATTTACATTGCATTCCATTTTCTTTGAATTGAGAGTTTTCCAATTCAAGAGTATCATTAATTTTTTCGATAAAAAGCTATTTAAGTCAGAATAAACTATTATCATCTTGACCTTATGTCAAATTAGTGATAAAAAAATTGATAAAATAAGTAATAGCACAAGCATATATTACTCTTGATCAATGGGATGCTCATTGCAACATCTTCACTATTACATTACATCTCCATTGTAAATAAAAAAGAAAAAGACAAATTAAAAGGTAAAAGAATTTTAATGAATGAAATGTAATGTATATATATATATATATATATATATATATACATTATATTTGACAGGTCAAACTTCTACATTGAATATTCAGATTTCAAATGTAGACAAATTACTAAAAAAAAGCATCACAAAAACACCTCACGAATGCTTGGTTTGTTTCGACGAAAAACAAAAGGTTTTCAAAGAAAATGAATCTTAGAAAGGTGAATTTTTTGAAAAGTAAATTTAGTTTCGTGTGTTTGATATATAGCTTTAAAATTGTTCTTAAAATATAAAGGAATACAATTTCATGAAAGAAAAGTGGTTTCCCATCTCTAAATTTAAGTCCGAAAAAAAATCATTTTTCCACCTATCTAATGTAATTTCCACGAAAATATTTTCATTGAATTATTAATAATTTTAGTTAAACTATTTAACAACGAACTTTTAAAATATTAAATAATTTAAAATTATTAGCAACATTGAGTGCAAAATTGCAATGAGCTCCTTATTAATATTCACGTTTTTTTTATTAAGTGGCGCTAATCGTGTAACTTATGCTATGCTAAAAATTATATGCACTGATCATATATTAGAGTTTTAGTTTATCATATTCAATTAATTTAAGGTCCGTTTGATTTAGTTGATATAAAATAGTTAAATTAAAATGCTGATAAGTAATTTAATGACTGAAGCTAATTTTAAAAAATAAATAATTATGTATTTGATAATAAAAAATTTATAAATTATTATTTTAATAAAATAATAAAAAAGTTCTTAATGTTACGATAGACGAAATATATAAAGAAAGTTATGTATATTATAAGAGCAAAATAGTATATTCATTTATCAAACAAATCAACTTTTTTCCCACACAAAATAAGTTGAGATCTCCCACTTATTTTTTTCTGACTTATAAATAATTAAAATAAATGTTTATTAATTTTTTTTATCAATTATTAAATATGAAGATTTCTTCAAAACTACTAAGTGATTTAAACTGGCTAATCTCATTTCGAATAACACGACGGCGAAGGTCCAACTAAATTTTCTTGCCTTCACGGTTCTCCACTCAACATTGGTTGGTGGTTTAAGTCGGACCTTATAAAACCCCTTCCCTTTCTCCCGCCGCACTCCTCGGCGCCGTTCTCCCGCCACTATTCGACTGTCTCCTTATCGCGTAGCCTCTTCGATCCGACGAGGCCGGCGCCAGTCCTCGCTGCCAACCCTAATTTTTCTTCGACCTATTCGCTCTTCCTGTCAGTCGTCGATCCATTTCTAGCAGGTGGCTCTAGCCGATGGGAACCCCATCGAGTGCGCCTCTCCTGTTGCGTCCACCATCGTCATGCCCCGGAAGCAGGTCGGTTCTGGCGGCGGTATTGCTGCTAATGATTTGTTATCTTGCTGGTCATTTGTGAATTTTGCGTCGGTCTTTGGTTTGCTTGTTTGAGAGTGGAAAACTTTTGATTTCGCTGTGAAGTTTAGGTCGAGAGTTCGATTTATTGATCGAATTTGCTAAAGCTGATCGATTTTGGCCGTACACTAACGTGTTAAATATCTTTTTGTTGTTTATGCGAAGCTTGATGTGGGCCGTTATTTGCTTCTTTGCGAAGAACAACTTGAATTTGGATGCTAATTTTAGAGCATTAAGAACAATGATGATCGCATCTGGAGAGTTTATGTGGCTTATTGTCTCTTCAATCACTCCATCAAGATACGTTTGAACATTATCAAGGTATTGAGAGATGAAGGTATGTGCTACTATTATGATGTTTACTACTGTGAAATCTGAATGGAAGTTTCATATTGTGAATTCTCGGTCAATTAGAAAAAATGTTGACCTTTCTAACTCAAAGGTTCAATTAGCATATACTATTTTATTTTACATATTCAGTTGCTTTGCAATTGTACGTACAATTTGAATTGTGCAATCTATTCTATCTCATTCATGACATTGTAGTTACAAGAAAATTGGGAAGGGATGGATTAAAATTGGTAATTCATTCTTATGTTCGTGATCTTATATTACCCAAATTAATCCTGTTTTTAATCTTTTTGGAAATACTTTCAAAAAGAACCACAGGAAAGACATGTACCAAGTGCTAAAAATGGACTTGCAAAAAGTACAATCACATAACATCCTTAGCAAATGGGTCCATGTATACCCTAAATCTAACTTAATCTTCACATGATAAGGATCATGATCATGATTTAATCTCAGTTCAATCAGATGGATGCTCAGATAACTAGCATCTTAAGATGTCAATCTAAGGGATATGAAGAATTAATTTACTAATTCCACATAAAAGAAAGAAAAAGGTGATTAACGGGCAACCATCATGTTTGCCCCTTCTGATGCCTTACTTTCCTCGCGTAATAAGGTGGGAGTAAAAGTGTTCATCATTATCATCATCATCTACAGAATCCTATCAAAACACATTGAAAGTTATAAAGCCACACCGAATGTTTTCTTTTCGTTTCTTTTCCTTTCTTTTCTTTTATACTTGTATTGCAAGTGTGGTACTCAGGTACTCTTCATCCACAATAATGTCATGACATAATGTTCTTCTCAAGGTCTTGGCAGGAAATAATATTGTTAGAGGGATTGAGGTCATTTGTCACGAAGTGTTCATCCAGGATAGTGAAACCAAGAGAATGAACTGGATCCGTCCTTCATATTGTTTCTTGATTATACTATTTCTGTCACCAGATGCATCATAATTGATTGATCTTTGATTAGATTTAGGTAATTACTGAGATACAATGTATTTCTCTCAAACATGGTTAATCCCATGTAGCATTGATGCTGAAGGAAAATGAGTTTGTCTGGCAATCGTGGTGGGATGTATAAGTGAGGAGGATAAGTCTTTAATTTTTGTTCAAACCTTGGAGCATATGCTCTAATTGTTAGGTTTCTCGAAAATAAAAAGTCAAAAGCTACATGATAATTTCTGTTTAATTTTACTTTATAAATCTGTGAGAACCACAGCATAAATGACAATTTATATTAGATGGCCTCATGTTGTCTTGCATCTATTGCAAACCATAAAAAGAGGATCCCCTCCCCTCCAAAAAAAAAGGAGGGTTCCCAGGGCCCAATTGATTAAGATGGTGAAAACCTTTTGGGGAGTTGACAATAAGTAAATTGAGCATGAAATTTTAAAAGCATAATGAATTGAGGCTTGATAGATTTAGCTTTGGAGTTACTAAGGGTGATACTTGTATTCTTCTAAAATTATGTTCCTTGGAAGTCCCTTAAAAAAGATGTTCCAGAGGACCTCAGAACGGTTTTTTATGTACTTTTGCAAGAATGTTAACAACTTACTACCTAGCGACTCCATTTTTTTGTCTCAAAATATTAAGATAATGTTTTCCCATTTTCTAAAATCTGGATTTCCCTTTGAACTCTATTTTGTGCTTCTGTGAAGTTTATTGAGATGGTGATGTTATGGCTCTGTTACTTTGTTTATGTAATATTGTAACATTTCAATAGCCTAGCTTGAAAGACTCCAACAGCATGTATAGAAACATATTTTCATTGGTTAATTGTAAAGAACTCATCGATGGAAGTAATGCAATCTAATTTATAACAAAACAATGTAAAAGAAAGGTGTGTGAACTATAGATTAAACTCTGGTCGAATTGATGTTTGCTTGTGGTTGCTTTCATTTCCTTTTTTTCTCCATTTATCTGGAGCTGATAAGTAGTATGCTTATTGTCATCACTCGTTAATTACATTGATTTATTGGAAATCTAAGAGTCATGCATGCTAGTGTCAAACGGCCTTGTGGCCCAAGCAATAACATTGTTTGAATCCTTTAATTCTGGTGGCCTTCCTATCTCTTGTGTAAAATGAGATGAAACAAAGATACCCTGATGTACTCAAGTGTTATGAGCCCCAAGATACAACAACAGAAAGCTAACACATCTGCAAACACAAAAATAGCTTAGGATCCAAATAGATGCGACTCATGCATGTTTATGATGTAATCATCTGCAAATTTCACATTAACACGATAAGTTGTTACCCCTAAAAAATAATGTGAGAAGTTACAATAGACCTCCTAATTGCCATTATGCATTATTCAATCGGTACCAATGTGTTGAAACTAAAAGAAAGTCACAAGCTTAATTTGTAGTCATGAAAATTCTCGTGTATTCACACAAAAATCACAGGCCTAAGTTGTAGTCATGAAAATTCTCATGTATTCCAACACTGATGGTATTAAAAGAAAGTGACAATTAATGTCTCATGTCAAAAATATCAAAATCTAGTTAACTTCTCCACTTCGTTGTAAAGTTGGTTGTAGAGCTAACCTCCCTATAAACATGACAAACTCATCATAAGATGCTTTGTACCTTTCGAAAGAGAATTAATCCTATACGATACTGCCCATACCATGGGCAATGTACTTGATTGTTTATTTTACAAGGGAGCACATTCAATTAACATATGCTTATATTTTTTTTTAAAAGGACATATGCCTATATTGTCTTGTGCCGTTTGGGTAATCTTTCCCTGATTCTCCACCTTTTGTTAGAACTGTAGTGAGACAAGGTGAAGTTATACACACAAAAAAATAAAAAAAGTATAACACCAAAGAAAGCTGAATCCAACGTATTATTTCTTCTTTTGAATGATCTCTGAGATAACCCTATGCATTTATGACATGATAAAATGCCTTCTTTGTGTTTTGAGGAAACAAGTATTATGATTATAGATGGATTGTCGTAGATCCATTAAATTGCATAAAAAGGGGAGAGTACAAAGTAATCAAATGAAACCTCACTTCAAACTTTGGGAGAAATTGGTTGATCACTCTATGATAGATAGCCTTCTAAGTTTTCATACCATAAGGATCCTCTTATTACCACTTGAAAAGATTTAATGTCACTCATTTCTTAACTATTTTGCCCTTATGTTACATAATATACAAAATATTGATAGTCAAAATCAAATAATAAAATTGTTATAATAAGAGTGATATTAAAATTTTAGAAGTGACAATATGGAAGTGTCATTCTTTAGCTCACTTTGCTGGAGTTACAGTTTGCATTCTAGGATTCTGTATTCTAATATATTATCCTGACACTCTGTAGTTCTATATGACAACCTGTAGTGGCTGTCCAATACCTTCAAATCTTCCACATCTTGATATTAACTCAGCATTCGTTTTGTTGATTGATACAAACGTACTCATGAGCTAAATGCATGTATTAGTGGCCAACATGTCACATCACATCATAACATGGATTGCTGCTTAGTACACAGGACTAAACGCATGAGCCACTGAGCATGTCATCAAGTCCTCAAACAGATGCCTCTGTGCCCTTGTGATTTCTCCATCTTGGCTGTCAGTCGTGCATGGGGATCCACCTTGTCCGCCCTCGAACAGTCCGAGGGAGTTGTGAATGATAACATTGAAGGACTTGGAAGCTCAATTCACAAACCATATCTTAGCTTCCCACTTACGTGTCTCTATACTTTGCTGGACTTGAATAATGACAAGTTAAAATCAGATCCTGACAGAAAACATTTCTGAGGTTTACTGAGACGTGTAAACCGATCCAAGACATTGAAGCTGGCATGCAAAAGGAAGCTGGAAAATGGTGAGGCTCGTGATTTTAGGTTTGGTTGCAACTTTGAGTAATTATTGGAAGTACCTTATAATAATAAAACGAATTTACTCATCATAGTGTTTAGCAGCAGTATGTTAATTAAATGCCTGACATACTTATATTGAGATCCTGACTCTTGAACCTTTTTTCTTGTAGATGTGGGGTCTTTTATGGGGATGCGATCTCCATCTGTGGATTCTGGTCGTTTCTCCGTATCATTATTGTCATGGTGACACTTGCTCTACTGTTGTTGCTACCACACTGCTCCAATCCCATGACACTGATGTTTTCTCCTACCTTTACTTTGTCCTGTCCTCGTCCTTCAGTCCATCTCCTTGGCTCAACTTTAAGCTTTATCGGATTTTGTGATAGCTCCTTGCCAAAGGGGTTGTGGGGGCTTCTAAATGCCAGTGCTTCAGTAGCCCATTAAACCTACTGATAGTTCCCACGCACCCTCTCTCACTTTCTTGGACCTTGACATCTCAGTCTCCTGCTCTCCTTTTTCTCCTTGTTTTTTGTTTGCTCCTTTTCCAGCTTTTGAATGACCTCCATGACGTTTTGCAACTGGTGGTTCCTTTTATTCCCAGTGATGCCATGACTGCATCATCTTCTCAATTGCGTTTATACTGGTGCTGATATTATCCTCTCGTCATCTGTGGATGCTTTCTATGTGATGTTTTTTTTTGTTTTTTTAGTAAATTAACCAGCATTCGTTGTAAATAGTCAGTCAGTTGTACGAAGGTTCAACTAGTGCTAGGAAAAAAAACCTAGTGCTAGGAAATAATTAGTCGCAAGATCACACCAACTTCTGATCGGACTAAACGCATATGTCACTGCAACAATCTTTGCATCTTCGATCCAACTTACTGCGACCTGTGATATTCCACAATCGACGTCTTAATGGTTGAGATTGCTTACCATTCACTCGAAGGAATCCAAATCTGTGAAATGCCTGCTCATTGGACTGCAATTAACGGAACAACTAGGCTCCTAAATTTCCCTCTGCTTTGCAGTTTCCACAGCTTATGGGTTGTTACATAAATGCTTTTTTGATAGCCTCATTAGATTGACCTGTCATAGACTATTGCTTAATAGAAACATCTGCACATTATTTGTGAGGACTATTGAATGCATCAATTTTCCCTGTAACTTGTGTATAATCATCTTGATCCATAGATCATTAACTAATTATACTAATTTTCTCACTCATGCCCAGTGGGGTTGGGGGGTGGGGGGTGGGGGGTGGGGGAAGGGTGACAAGGTGCAAGAACTCATTGCAAATATTGCAGTTTTGTCGCATCTTTCACTCCCCTTTGTTCCTAATCGAACAGAATAATCAACATCACCCACACTGTGTGTGGTTTGAGTCTTAAACCTCTTCATGAGATGTCCATAGTGGCTCTAAGCTCTAGACCTGGTTTCCCAGAGGAGAGGTGGGAACCAACTGACCTCTCTATAGTCCCTTTCCTTTACCGTACCTCTTTGAGCAAGAAACCCTTTTTTGAGATTCGAGGCTCTTACGCAAGCCACTGCAGCTTTAGATCGGTGGAAGGATGCACTTGTCTTCTGTTGACTGTAATCCTCCTGGCCTCATGACACTGAACATCCTTTATGCATATTACTTCTTGGCATCTTGCCACCTGGATTAGTGAGGGCTAATTTGGATCAATTGTCTAAACACATCTTTCTATCCATTTTTGCCCATTGCCTTTGAGAATTTTGGAATCTTCATAACGATACTCACTTTAGATCACGACATGCAACCGTGGATACGGTTTGGAAAAAGGCTTTGACCGACTTTCACGAGTTTGCTGGCGCTCATGCACCTGAAGCACTCCGCCCCCACGACTCACTAGTGCGAGTCCGGTGGGAGCTCACCCTTCCCTGGGCTGGGCTTCTCTTAGCTCGGATGGTTCTCTTGAGCCGTCAGGTGTTGGGGGTATAGGTTACCTTACTTTCTCCCGTACTAACACTTTTCTCTTCGCAGTTCTGGGACTGTTCGCGCTCATTCGGTGCTTGAGGTTGAAGCTAGGGCTATGCTTGCGGGACTCCTTAAGTGTAGGGATGCTGGCCTCTCGCACATTCATGTCTCTTCGGACTCGACAACCCTCGTCCACATTATCAATCGCAATTGGCCTTGCCCTTGGCGGATCAAAGGAATTATTTTGGACATCAGAAGCACTCTGTCAGCTGTCAGCCCAACCATCGTAGTTTTTAAGCCTCGAAATGACAATCGGGCCGCTGATTACTTAGCACATTTAGGTCGCACTCTTTCTCGCGACAATTTTTGGCTGGGCAGACCATCCCCGTGTCTTGCTCTATTTTTGTATCCCAACTCTTTTGAAGTATCTTAATGGCAAGCTATTTTCTTCTTAAAAAAAATGACATGGCAATCTCAAAGTCTTTGCTGATTACAGCGCCAGGGCATTCTATCAGACCTCTCTCTCTCTCTCTGCATGCATGGAATAAAAACACTGTTAACAATTCTCCACAGGGAAGTACTGTTGTTGATCCATGCCATGCATATGCTCCATGGTCTGCAACCATCATGTCTGCATCTGACAGCAGGTCATCCTCCATGCCCTTTGGCCTGGTCGAAATCGGCCGATGGAAAATCTTGGTTTGGTGGGTGGTTGCTCTGAATGGCACCTCACTTTGTCTACAATTTAATTTATCATCCTAAAATTCTAAATTAGATTAAATTAATTTAGGCTTCCGTTTGGATTGAAAATATTCTACTTTTTTTTTTCCAAACATTTTTTCTTGCATGGGTCCTACTATAATGATGACAAAAATTAAAAAAAATGTGAGTTCTTGGTATCACATAGAATTAATTGATCTCAAGGGATTTTTTTTGCTTTGTTCTCGGATGCATGAGGCCTAACTATTTCCTAGTTATTAAGTTGGAGTGAAAACACCATCAATGTTGGATTTAATTTACGCCACACAGATGGGATTAGATCACTTGTGTTCCATAAAAGTTGAGTCATGGTCTATCCAACAATTTAAGATGAGTTCCACTATGCTCCACTTATTATGGCATTGGCTAGTGGTTACAGTGTAGAGCAGCAAATTGAGGTCCCTCGTACAGGGACTAAATGGACAAGTTTTAGTTAAGGAGGCCTACTTTGACCAAAAGCGTGGGCAGTCAAAGGGACGCCTCTATTGTATCGTTCACTTGCAACATTCGCCTGTGTGTGTGGAGCCTATGTTTCCTTTTTTCCAGTTTATTTTTTCAGAAGGTTGGGTCATGATGATAACCAGATGCTCTTGTCTCTCCCAAGCTTAGGTAATTGTGGGCTTAATGGACAAGTTCACAATTAATATTGATTAGATGGGAAGAAATCTCCTGTTGTGTACAGTTGATTCCTAACACTTTCCCTCCCTTTCTCTCTCCCCACAAGAGGGCATGCCATGCACATTGTACATGATATATTGCTGCTCCCTATCAGCTTGATTGGGCCACATGCTTATGTTTTGTTTTAGTCTTACCAAGTGCCAGTGAGTGAGCTCACAATAAGAGATACAAAGTTGGAAGCACAAGAAGAGCAATATCATCAGCAACTGCAAAAGCCTTTGTTAGAACTGTTAAACTGAAGTTGAGGGTTGGAGCAATCATTATTATACCCTCCTAAACTTGGAAGAGATTCTCATTCTAAAATAGTCGTCCTAGTACCTTGTGCCCATAGCATCTGCTTGGCTTGCATTCAGAGTTCACACACAATTAGATGGTCCACACCTTAAAGCTCTGCTCAATTTCATCTTTTTTTCTGTTATAATATCCACTTGATATGCATGCTTAGTTTATATATATATATATATATATATATATATATATATATATATAGACACACACACACACACACACACACAGAGAGAGAGAGAGAGAGAGAGAGAGAGAGAGAGAGAGAGAGAGAGAGAGAGAGAGAGAGAGAGAGAGAGAGAGAGAGAGAGAGAGAGAGAGAGAGAGAGAGAGAGAGAGAGAGAGAGAGAGAGAGAGAGAGAGAGAGAGAGATGGATATGCTTGAATCAAAACTTAGGATTTTACAAATTTACTTGGGATTTAAATCATAAACATGCTTTTGTGCTACACTTTTGTTTTTAGTTTGAGTTCTAGTTTGATAGTCTACTATAGGCATTTATCTATTGCGAACCGTTTTTTTGTTTTTTGCACAATAATATCACTGGGAAAATTTGACGAGAATAATTTATTTCGATATACATGATTAGGACAGAGAGAGGGTGAAAGAGTCATATGCATGTAGGAAAATGTCAAAAGCAAGCCTGTGATTGTGTTGGTCCCCAAAGTGTGATGACGAGACCGGAGCCACTGCACAAAGTAAGTTCCGACCCTATCTACTTGTGAATGGGGCCTCATATCAACTTAAGATTTTTTTCCCTTTTTTCAAGAAAAAAAAAGAAGGAAAACACGGAATAACAGAAAACTTGGATGTTTTGCTTCTAATGTCTGATGAAAACCTAGGATAATTTTCAGGGAAACGCCCCCTACTTAATCAAGATTGTATGAAAATAATATTGTTTTTTTTTATTTTACTTTACATAAAAAATAATTATTGATGATTGATTATATTCAAAATGAAAATAATATACGATGTCGGACATTTGTTTTTCACATTTTCAATACATCTATAAAATTAGTCGATTAACATATGCATGCCTTGAAAAAATAATATTGAAATGCATAATAGAAATATCACTAGGTGCAAGCAGCAACAATTTCTTCATTTTGACATTTTGAATTATATATATATGTATATCAAAATGCATAATTGACAAATGACGCTTCTTCTTTTTGGGGAAATAAATACAAAATCTAGTGCAAAAATTTTAAAGAACAATTCCCAGCATTGGACCATCATGCAATGGTTTCTACATCTTTTGATCTAACATTGGAGAATTGAATTGAATTAGGCAGCGCCATCACCTTCAACAATATTTGGAAGGGCTTTTATTTGTCTTTCCGCTGGTCCACACCAAAACTGTTCATGGCCGTGGCAATGTACCCAATCTAAAGAGCGGCGCCAATAAATGACTCGTCCATTTCACCGATAAATGCTGTGGATCGGACGATTAGTCAGATCTAATGTCGTTTGGTGGATGTAGGAAAATATTAAAATATATTATTTTCATTTTATTTTATCTCGTAAAAATAACAACATTCAATACTTTTAATACTAAGGGATAATAATATATTTTGAAGTGGGAATAATGATGTCCTATATAATAAGTCTACGAAATTTTCTCACGCAACTAAAAGGGCATTTTTAACCAACTTTAATTAGTTTGAATTTTGAATTATAATTTTACTTTGTATCCTCATTAATCAATGGAAAAAACTTTGGATATTGGAGGAAGTAAATTGAAAGTAATTTCAAAAAGGTAACTAATCCAAGAAATATTATTTCCATTTTGTTTTATTAGACAAAGTTAAAAATAAAATGACAGTGACATTTTTTAAAGTGAAAATAATAATACTTTTCAAAAATCGAACGCAACACTATTAGCGCACTACTCTGGATTGTACAATAATAAAACAGCATAATTTGTTATGATATAAATTGGAGGTAGTTTATTACAAAATAAGACTTGAAACATATACGAAAAAGCACTTCATGAACATTAAACAACCCATTGATATCTTTAGTAAAGGATCGTTTTGACATTATTAACGATTTAATAAACGGATAACAATTTAATCAGAGGAATAACGAATGATGATTAATGCTTAGAAATTTTAATAAATAAATAATTAATAAATTTAACGGTGATAAATATAAAATATCATAATTAGACATATGATAAGTTATTTAATTTAAACACTATACGAATTTTATTATAATGCAATAAATAAATTATTTACAACACAATTAAATAAAATAAAATTTCACAATTAAATTTTTTGTTAAAATATACAGAAATTTATATTGACAATAAATTTTATATAGTAAACACATGTTATAAAAATATTATTTATTAAATTATTTTTTTATTAATTAAGCATGAATATAAAAAGAAACACAATTAAATGATGATAAAATAAAAATGAGAAAAATAATAAAAAAATTGAAAAAAATAATGTATTTGAATAAGGATAAAATAAGCAAAAATTATAAATAAATAATTTTTAATATATAGTAGAAATAGTTTTTCAATATTTTTATATAAAACGTTAAATGCTAATTGTTTTTATGTTACCAAAAAAATTCTTGAAATGCCAATTTTGATGCAGAGGTGAAATGAATATTTCCGCCAATTTTTCCTATTTTTTCATAACTATAATAAAAATATTTTTCTTACCTCTCCTAAATTATTCTGTCATTTTATATTTACTCCAACCATCACCTTTTGTATCTTACCCTTTTATTTTCTTCTATTTAACCAATATAATTTTAACCTTTATCAAAATATTTGAAAAGAGATATAAAAATATGTGTGAGAGAGAGAGAGGAGAGAGAGAGAGAGTGCAAGGGGAGGCAGTGCTCTGCAACAACAGAAGCAACACGACGCTCCGGGTCTCTCTATCAGTCGGAGAAGGTCTTGTCACACACACACACTCTCTCTTGCATAGCTCGACTATTTTTCACACATTCGAATACCCATCTCTCTCCCTTTTTGCACTATAAAATCTCCATTCCAACAACCTCTCCAAGCCCATCGTTTTAATAAACAACAGCTACAAGTGTCTGCTCGCTGCAGCTAGTAACTGTAATAATGGACGAGGCCAGGGAGCAGCGGAGGGCGGAGCCGCCACTGGAGTTCATGCCCAAGGACCCAATGGAGTTCCTCTCGCGATCCTGGAGGGCGACAGCGATGGAGGTCTCCATGGGCATTGTCCCGCCGCACCATCACCACCCCTTTCCGGCGCCAATCACCCCAACGCTCTCCATCCCAGAGGACGCAGCTGGCGAGCTGGAGGAAGCGGTCGCCTTGGCGGCGGCGGCCGCCGTCGCCGGGAACCCGTTCACCTTCGCTTCATCCGCCACCTCGCAACTGGTCATGGAGAGGATCATGTCTCAAGCGGTGAGTAAAGCGCTGCTACTCGTTCCATTGCTGCCACAAAGATCCTATTTCTGTTAAGCCAAAAAAAAAAAAAGAAGAAAAAAAATGTTCTTTACCAACTATTTGCACCAAGACTGTACAAAATTGTATTTTTTTTCTCCCTCTTCGGTTCGCTCTAATCCTATTAAGAAAGTTTTGAGAGAGACCTAACATTTTCTTAAAACAAGAAATTTATTTC
Organism: Pontederia crassipes; assembly: GCA_030549335.1. NCBI lineage: Eukaryota > Viridiplantae > Streptophyta > Magnoliopsida > Commelinales > Pontederiaceae > Pontederia > Pontederia crassipes. The sequence goes on along the minus strand of CM060189.1, from coordinate 21,425,435 downwards.
CCTGTTTGTAGCTTTTGTTCTTTGCTATCTTCTCTCCTTCTCATAATGGGTCTAAAAGCTACCTTCCAATCCTCTGTTTTTTGCTTTAGCAGTGGACAAAGACATGTAGAGCAGCTAACAACCATTTGTTCCCCATTCCTCTGCTGCTCTTGTCTTATGTTTCATAAGTATATTGTTCTTTTTCCAAGAAGTTGGTGTATTCTAGCAGATATTTCTTCACATCTTAGCAAGATTTTCCAGTATTTCCCATCTCTTCTTCTTCAGGAGCTCATCCAAGTAATAACATGCCATATCTTAAGACAACCTGGATTGCAATTTTGGTATTAAGTGTCTTCGTGATCATGATAAAAAGTTAAATAAAAAATCGTCGATATCGTTGAACTTGAGGTAGGACAAAGCCCCAATATGTAGTACAAATATTTTCTGTAGCAAAATTTCCAGATGAATGGGAAGGAGATTTTTTTTTCTGTGCTCATTAAACTCTAGTTGGATAACAATATGTGGAAAGAACAGACTTCCCCCAATGCTCAAAGTATGGATCTTGGCAAGCTCGTATCTAACTCTCTGAAGACCATCATTTTATTTTGTGTTAATGTTTGAATCCAATAACTCCGCTTATGTTTTATAACCGGTCTCATGCCCGGATAAAGGAGGAGGAATAAATGAGGAGGGTTGTGTTAGGTGCTCATAGTCAACGTAAAACCCTGTCAAATCTTATGAACATGGATCAACAAATGACGTCGTATGAACCATGTAGTCGACCCCACCTAGTGGGATAAAGCTTTGTTGTTGTTGTAATGTTTGAATCCAACATACAACAACAACAAAGCCTTATCCCACTAGGTGGGGTCGGCTACATGGATCATACGACGCCATTCCGAATTCGTTGATCCATGTTCATAAGATTCGACATGATTTTATGTTGGCTGTCGGGGCCTAACACAACCCTCCTCCTTTATCCGGGCTTGAATCCAACATACGGTTTTTAATTATTTGTTCGGTTGGCCAGTCGGAGATGTGATGCTTGTTTCATAAAACTGAAGGAGAAAGATGGCAACTTTGTTTTTAAAGCCAAGAGGTGTATGCCTATGTTCGATCCCGATGTGTTCTTTTTTATGCATTTGCAGGAAGTGTCTCCTCTCACCTCCGGCAGACCCTCTCACAGCAGTGGCCCTCTCAACGGCGGTGGATCGCTCTCGGACAGCCCTCCCGTTTCCCCTTCTGAAATAGATGATATTAAGGTATCTAGCTACAATCCTGTTCTTTGACAGTTTGACTCCCTTTTTGAGCATGAATGCATGTTACTACTTCAGTTAGGAATTAGGACTCTCAGTAAAATCTTTTACTTGTAATCACAGCTACCTTTACATTTTTGTTCTTTTTACTATGAGCTTCTACATAAAGAACCTTAATTTTTCAAGGTCTTCATGCTAGCAACATTTCTGCTCTCTTTTTTCTTTTTCTTCCTTGCTCTGTTCTTTTGCATTCTCAACTGTTCACTCTTATTCCTTGGGCGAAGAAAACAAATGAGTCATTTGGAACTTGCGCCACTGAAGACAAAGCTACAGTTTCCAGAGAGAGAAATAAAGTTCTCAGAGAGAGAGAGAAGGGGGAGAGAGATTCCTTTCTCTACTACAATATGCAGTGTGTCATAATTTAATGACTGCCCTTGTTTTTGGATTTTGAGCGCTTCTAGTGAGCTGCATATTGCCAGCACTATTTGTTTTGCATTCCAGATATCTACTTCCCCATCCTGACCCTGTAGCCCTATGTTCACTATTAATTAGCTCAAGCTTCACATTATTACCGAACCCCAGGTCCTTTACCCTCAACCTTCACAAGATGTAGTATTATTCATGTGTTATTTATTTATATGGAGACAAGGTCGAGATGTTAGTCAAACCATCTTGAAGATGTACGAGAGGGGAAGGGTTGAAGGGGTATCTTGGGGCATAAAAGAGCAGGGCCAGGTGTATATGCCGGTCAGAAAACTGGTGTGACTGGAATGTGTGCTCTATTGTCTAGTTGCTCTCTGAGTAAAGCCTGTTTGGCTTCTCACTGCTGCCCATGGCGTATATTTTGGCTTTGTTTGAGTGAAAAAGAAGCTTGGGTTGCTTTTTCCCAGAGCCTGTCGGGACAAAGAAGTAACCGCCTCTGTTAAAGGATACATCTTTGGCACTCTTTGCCACCACCTGTGTTACTTCTCTGACTTCTGTTCTTTTTCTTTTTCTTTTTTTTTTTTTTGCATTCTGATCAAACTCTGATTAGTTTTATGCAAAAGGAAGTCGGTTTATTGTTTAGGAAAGCTGCTCTCTTTTTTCAATGTATTGCACAGAGTCTGAAATCTAAGTATATAACTTTGGTTTAATTGGGACACATTTGCAGTTGTAGATAAAAACTCAGTAAAATTGTTATTATGCTTGGTAAAGCTTTGGATTTGAATGACTGGATGGACTGGTAATTATGGATGGGAGCTGTGCAGTACTACAGGACCAATAACTCAGCAAAGCCCCAAGCACACAGAGGGACCAGCAAGACTGTTGGGAGGTGGCTCAAGGACAGAAGGGAGAAGAAGAAGGAGGAGACCAGGGCCCAGAATGCCCAGCTCCACGCTGCAGTATCTGTGGCTGGTGTTGCCGCAGCTGTTGCAGCCATTGCTGCTGCCACAGCAGCAGCATCAGGCTCCGGTAAAGATGACCGGGCTGCCAGGACTGATATGGCGGTCGCATCGGCTGCCACACTTGTGGCGGCTCAGTGCGTCGAGGCTGCAGAGGCGTTGGGTGCCGAGCGTGAGCACTTGACCTCGGTCGTTGGCTCTGCTGTGAACGTAAGGACACCCGGGGATATTGTTACTCTTACCGCTGCTGCTGCCACTGGTAACTAACTATAAACACAATGACTGGGAATTGGTGTGTTCTTATTTGATTGACTCATGATGTCTGGATTGAATGCCAGCCTTAAGAGGGGCAGCCACTTTGAAGGCGAGAGCCCTCAAGGAGGTCTGGAACATAGCAGCTGTTATACCAGTGGAGAAGGCAGGAAATGGGAATCACAACCACCATCGGCAAAAGAAGCAAACAAAGGAATTAGGCAGCAACGGCAGCAGTTTTGCTGATGAGCTTGTTGGTGAGGAGGAGAACTTCTTGAGCCTCTGTAGCCAGGACCTCCTTGCCAAGGGGACTGAACTCCTTAAACGTACAAGAAACGGTATTAATTCATCCACTGGATCAATTAGATTTAAGAGTTAGCAAAAGAGGTTCCAAATGTAAACTGATACAGAAATGACTGTTCATCAGGTGCACTTCACTGGAAGGTTGTCTCAGTGTACATAAATAGAATGGGTTTGGTAAGTTTATAGATCCTTGTGGGTCTTCTCTAATTCTGATGGGATGTTATTTTATTGTCTTTTGAGCGGTAATCTCATTTGAATTTCGTTTCTGCAGGTGATGCTAAAGATGAAGAGCAAACATGTTGTCGGGACTATCACAAAGAAGAAAAAAAGCAAGTTTTCATTGAAATAAGATATTCCAAGTTCACATTCTTGTGCACTCTTGGTTCATACTCATGTTTGAGACTACTTCTTCAGGTGTGGTGGTGGAAGTTTGCAAAGACATCCAAGCATGGTCGGGACGGCATTTGTTGGAAAACGGAGAGCAGCCCCGCTACTTTGGCCTGAGGACAGCGGAGAACCGGGTAATAGAGTTCGAGTGCCGTAGCCGGAGGGACTACGAGATGTTCACGCAGGGGGTGTCCCTCCTGCTCAACATCGTCAACGAGAAGAAACATGCCATCTGAATCACGGGAGCAGCAAACACCAGCTTCGGTAAGAATGGAGATGATGATGCAGCATGACCCACCCTGAGATCAACAGCATGAAAAGAATGTTTCAAACGAAAAGAAGTCCCATTTAAGTGGGTTCCATCTCTCCTTGTAAAAAGAGAAAGGACAAGAGTAGTATCAGATCAATCAAAGTTTGTTTATTTTTCTCTTTTGCTTTTTGTTGATGTGGTCTTTTATTTTATGCCTGTGGGGTTTGTAAAAAGGAAAAGCAGTAAAGTAACAGGAAGCAATTTTGAGGTCAGCAGAAGGGAAGTAAAGATGGTAAGTGATTTCAACCAAAGCATAAATCAGATGTAAAGAACTTGGGGTGGAGTGAATAGGTGAAGCAAAAGTTTTTAAATTAGTCAAACTTGATAATGGATCTAAGACTAGAACATGGGATTAGTGAAACTCGATAATGGATTTAAGACTAGAACTTGGGATTAGTCTTGATCGACAGTTACTGAGATGAGAATAAAAAAAGATTGAAAAGAAAAAGAAATCAGGTAAAAAAAAAGATTGAAAAGAAAAAGAAAAAGAAATCAGGTGTGTAGGTAATAATATCTGCCAATTGAGCAGACAGGCAAGAAACTCCACAAATAACCACATCAAGAGAGATGCTGCAGTATATGAGAGCCTGTTAACGGTGGCATTGCATCAGCACTCACTTCCCTGTTCTAAATTACTGGAGATTGATTAGCTTCTAGTTCCAAAGTGATTCAGCTCAAAGTCATTTTGGATTTGAGGTTGAGCAAAATTTGGTTTGAAACGAGGCATCGACTCAATTTTTTTTCTTTATGCTTTTTGTTGCATCTATAACATATACGATCATTTACCAAAAATATAAGCCTAAGGTATGTAGAGCATCCCGTAATTCCCGTTCAAGTCAGGGACGGAGCCAGAAAGAAATTTAGGGGACGGGGGGCAAGGATAAATAAAAAAACATGTAAATATGTAAAGAATTCTCTTCCATGAGCAGCATCCAACTCTAAACCTCTCATTACATGAATGATGAGGTTTCCAACCAAGCTAATGCTAGTTATTTGATATTTTGAGGGGGCCAATCTATATATAGCGTAACTTTATAATCTTAAAATCTGCATGACGTGATATGATATCAAAATGTTGGGTGGGGGGGGGGGGGGGGGGGGGGGGGGGGGGGGCAACAACACGTAGTTCCGTCCCTGCTAATTTTTCCCTCGTGTTCGGCTATAGCGGAAACCCCCGAATCTAGAGCAGTTTGGCGTTCCAACCCAGTTCCAACAATGCACCTCTCGGACCGAGAAAGCGGAACTGCTTGGCGCTGCATATTCGACCTCATTAAAGCCCGATTCGCATCATTATGCTCAATAAAAGGAATGAGGGAAGTTCCAATAGAAAAATATTGGAAGGGAAAAATACTTCTAAAATGAATCTGTTCCCATGCAATAGTCAAGAATTCTTGACGGTATCGAGCAGGAACAACATGTTCTTCCTTAATACCCCAATTCAAGGCCAAAGAATTCCCTGCTGCTACCATATAATATTCATCTCTATTTGGTGATAAATAAACCATATGCGCCTCTTTTGATCTTTCCGATATTTCATAAAACGGACTCTCTATAGATCCCCAACGACCAATCCTCACATGAATAGCTAAGGATCCAATACGGTTCAAGCGTAGAACACTTATTTTTTATTATTTAATATACTTTTTAGATGAAATAATATATATTTAATGAGAATCTAATAATAATAAGGTATCACCTAAGATTAAATAAATTATAACCATTGAATTAGTCATATTTATTAACATGGCTTAGATTACGACCATCAAATAATCCAATCTTAATCACATTTGCTATTTATCATGTATTTTAAATTAATATATAATTATTTTATTAATTTTATAAGTAGAATTAGTATTCTACACTCGTTCTTGATCTAATGCTTCACACACACACACACATATTTTCTTAGGGGCCGTTTGGTTACAGAATAAATGACAGAATATCCCCATATTACGAGAATATAGCCAAACGCGACGTAGAATAGAACTATCTCGGTCAAACCTCGAAAAACACAAAACCACGTTGGAAAATATAAAACCGTCGTTTTATTCTCGTGAAACAGAATAAATGTATTCTTCTAACACTTTATTCTTCTTTTTTAAAAATTTTCGGCCGTATTTTATTTTTTAAAAAATTCAATCATATATTATTATATAAATATTTTTTATTATTATGATATTGAACACCACATATGTATTCTAAAATATTTTAAATATAAAATGTTATACTTTAAAATTTTATTCTCTGTAAACCAAACGATAGATGGAATAAGAATATCTTTACTTTTTTTAGAATACGATATTCTTGTACTTTATTCTCATCAACTTTATCCTGCATCCAAACGGCCCCTTAATATATTATACAAGAAACAACACATTTCATATACTATTACATAGCTTATCCTTTCAAATGTGGATGCTTTTCGATGGTGTCCAATCAACAATATGTAGAACTGAGGATGTCCGTGTAAAGGTTGCACGGGAGTGTAAATTATTTAAGGGTTCAACAAAATCTTGCTAAAGTTGACTATTAGAATAAAAGGAAAAATATTGAACGGCAATGACAAAATTTTAGCTTAAAGAATCGAAAATATTTTATGGTAAGAGTGGTCCTACGAGTTTGCGATTTATGGGCCACAAACACGACGGGCCTCTCATGGGCCTAATGAATGTGGATATATGGTCCAAGGAGTAGGAACTTGGTTTTGTCCATTTTGGATTGTAAATTTTCAGCCCCCACCCATTTCTTTTATTTTATTAAGCTTTGCTATCAACATATCAAATAAATGCAAATACTTCTTACCCCTCCCCACCACCTCCACCCAGATGTCTTCAAGACCCAGGAGAATCCTTAGACAATGTGTCACAAAGCTAAGTTTAGGCAGTGGGATAAAATTAACACTCTCTGACCTATTAAAATATTATTCATTTTGAGCTTTCGACTCATACGAATTTAAAATACATTTTTAGAAATAAAGGAAATATTTACATATAAGTTTATGTTTGTGTTAATATGAATTTAGCTATAAACCCTTAGACCTTGTTAATAGAAAAGTTATCATAGGTGTAACATTTATGGAATAGTAGATAATTGAAGACTTATCGAAAGGCAAAGAACTAACTATCTTGAGAATTTATCTAATCGAGTCAAGTTCACTTGACGCGCATATGACATTAGTTACACTACTCGATCAATAGTATCCAAGACATATATGATGAGTCACTTATCGAATATAATGTACTAAACCAAAGCCTCAGTTGACAATATTAAGCAAGAAAAAATAGAATAAAAGTGATATTCTCAGACAAAATACGTGTTGTTAACAAAGGGTAGTGTGTGGATGCAAGAAATTGATTTTTTTATTAGTTCTTGAGAATTAGATAGATAAGTTTTTATTTAGTGTTTGGATGAAAAATGTAATAATAAAGAACTTAAAAGATGATTTGATAGATAAATTTTAATGGATGTTTTAATAAAAAGTAAGAACGAGATAAGTAAATTTATTTTTATGATATAAAAATATTATAAAGTATTATTATTTAATATGATGCAAAAAATGGCTTAATTAATTAATGTACATAGTAAATATTAATTAATAATATTTTATTATACTATAATACTAATTAAAGCATGATAAATAATTAAGAAAAACAATTATTTAATATTGAATTAAATTATTTATTTTATAAGCTAAATGATATTGTATTAATAAATATATAATTATATGTATTTTCTGAAATTAATTGCAAGAAAAAAGAAACAAAAGCAAAAAAAAAAAGATTATGTTTCGAGCAAGAACTTAAATCCTCACTTTTTGTCTCTATGACATGTTGAACAGTACTAAAATTCTACTGGTCCCATGCGAAAAATAATGGGTGTTGGCAGAATTCTACCTTGAAGTTCTCATCCAAACATAACCTGTCACATGAGTAGAAAAAAGAGTGGATGAAAGACACCATTACATGAGGAACAACACTTAAAAACTAATGAGCTTACTAAATGTAAAAGGGCACTAAAAAAACAAGTGAGTATTTTGATTGAAGAGTAAAAAAAATAATCCACACTCAAAATATAAGACAATGTTAATTAGTTATCAAGGGATCAACTAGAAAAAAATAACTTTGGCGAGATATTTTGACAAGTGATTAAGATGTCATCAATAGATGTGATTATTGTATTAGCCACTGTTAGGAACCTAAAAGTTGAACAACTTCACATCAAGAAAATTTTTTTTCCATTGTGACTTAGAAGAAGAAGTTTATATAAAAGAGTCAAAAGGTTCCCAAAAGAAAAGAAAGAAACATTTAGTGTGTAAATTGCAGAAAAATTCATATGAATACAAAGAGGCACCTTGTTAATGAGACAAGAAGTTTGAGTTATTCATGACATAACAAAGATACAATATAATCAAATCAATCATTTTTTAAAATATTTTTCACATAACTTTATTATTTTATTGTTATATGTTGATGACATGCTTATTGTAGGTCATGATAAAAACAACATCGACAAGTTAAAATAGATGATGAATCAATGCTTTTCCAAGAAATATTGGCATAAGGATCATCTATGATTGAGATCAGCTTAATCCATGATTATCATAAAAATCACTGATAAAGTTTTAGAGAATAAAAAATATTCATATGCGGTTGGTAATGTGATTCGTACAATGTTTTGCAAAGTTCAAACATACGTCTGTGACAATTTTTTAAGGACTTAGGTTTGAAGTAGTAGAATTACATTTCTACCATGATAAAAGTGTTATAGATCTCAGTGAGTACTTTGATTTTTATTCTAAGTCCAAGTGCATTGTTGTTAGATATTATTGCATTTCTGATGAAATTACAAAGAAAATTATATTCTTAGAAAATTCATACCGACAAAAATACATCAAACAACTAAACTTCTGCTGAAAAAAAAAGATCAAGTTGTGCAGGAAGCATGTAAGATTGATGAAGCCCTCCACATAAACAAAAAGAGGGAGTTTGTTAGGTCAATTTTTATTCATATTGGGCCCGTACAAGGTAAAGCAAAAAAAAATAATAACGAAGTGGGAGTTGGACTTCGACTACAATTATAGCCTTAATGCAAGAGAGCACGTTTGTCAATGTATCCATTGTCGTGTTCATTCCTCGAGGAAGAGAGAGAAAAAAGAGAGGATAAAGAAATATGTTTGGAGTTAAATTTGATCACGGGTTTCAAACTGATTTTGACAAAACTTCAAGATTGATTATTATTATTATTATTATTATTATTATTATTATTATTATTATTATTATTATTATTATTATTATACTTTTTGCATAGATTAAGGAAGGAATTGTATAGTATATTATTATTTCATAATGTTGCTCACTCTCATACTTTTTTTCTCTCATTGAGAAATTTTCTACATTAAATTTTATTATTATTACATCATATTTAAATGTTTTTATAAAAAAAGAAGATATTTTTTTTAAATACAGTTTAATATTTTTCTAAATAATATGAATATAGACATCACCATTTTCATTGATACACAATTTTAATTTCTCTAATTGAATCTTGGAATGCAGTCCTCCGTATAAGTCATGGTAGAAACTTTAAAATCCTTCAACCTTTACTAAAAAATATTATTAGAAATATTTTTATAGTGAAGTTTTCAGAAAAATAAATTAAGGAAGGTCAACAAAATCAAAATTTTAGAAAGGAACACACATAAAAAATGAGAGGAAAAAAGAATTGCAATAAATAGAGACTCTTATATTGGAGAGACCAAAAGTTGAACAAAGAATAAATAAAGATAGATAAACTAAAAGGAGTGGTAATGATATTTTTTATGGCTTACATGTTCTCACATTTGGGGGTGACAAGCAAAAGAGCAATTATGTTGTTAAAAGAAGGAAAAATGAAAATTCCAATAAAATCAGAAAAAATATTGAATTGGTTGAAGGAGAAGCACTATAAATTAATTATGTGATTTCCATCAAAAGTAATATAACCAAATTCAATTATCATAATTGATTTACGAGTATATCTAAGAGTCCATGGGCGCTAATAATCTTGAATTTGATTTATGAAATAATCAACTTGATTAGAGTTAGCTCACATCCGAACAACAGACTAATAAAATTTTTAATAGCCATACATATGGGTGGGTCTTATCCAAAGAAATTTAACTTTGATGCTATAGTCAAAACTATTCATACGATAGAATTTTATAATTTCATATATGTTTCTCATTTAAGCTTTTATTTATACATGAAGAAAGTGTTTTCTATCCTTAGATTATTCAACAATTTTAGATTGCAATTAAGCGACTTGAGTTAATCAAAATTAATGATTATTGTAACTCTGAAATTCAGACCATGTCACATAATGAAGCCTTCTTTCGTAAACTCGCATCTTTATTTGTTTAACATAAAATAAATAAAGTATATTAATGTGAAAGATAAAATCATAATTAATTTATAAATGTAGAAGCTTAGGACATCCCATAATAGATTATATAGATAATGTCACGTCTCAAATATGACATACCTCACATAATTTTTATAATTTGAGGCTTACATACAATAGATGATACATGTGAAGTAAAACAACTATGACATATCACAAAGTCCATTCATATGCACACCACCATCCAATATTTATCACCCTACACACTTTATTGTCGACCATGTAGACTAATCAATGCCTGTTGAGATTAAGAAAGGAAAAATTTATTGTCCCACAAGTTAAATGCCTAATGTTGTCATGAGAAGTCATGAAACGAATCCTTTAAACATAATCATAGAAAAGATATAACTTAAGTTATCATATACTTAAAAGAAAACATAATCATATCATGAAACTTATAAGGACATCATAGTTCTTTTTGAACGGCAATATAAAGAGAAACATAATCATATCATGAAACTTATAAGAACATCATAGTTCTTTTTGAACGGCAACATAAAGAAAAAGAAACATGATCAATAGAATCATCATTTAACCAAGGTAAAACTCACATCTTCCTTTCAATAAAAGATCATACATCTTCCATCTTAGGAGGATCATGGCATCATGGGTCACAACTTAGGAAAACTTAATTTCCTCAATCATTACCATAACATTAGAAACTTAATTCCTCCCTCATTAGCATCATCATCATCATAACATTAGAAACTTAGTATCTTCATCATTATAACATTATTGTCATCATAGCATAGTCATGTTCTTCTTATTAATTAAAAGAGCTCTCCACTTTTAATAGCATGTCTTGTGAGATGATGCATCATATGTCATAGGTCATGGGGATCAATGCCATAATAAGTGTCATAACATGAGGGGAGAATGCATCCCTGTTGAGGTGAAATCCTCTTCATTGTTTAGGGTGGAGTAACTCCATACAACAGAAATAGTGGCTCACAATGTTTTGTCTTTATTAATTGTGTAGCTTCAAGCTTCAATTTTTCTACCTCCGCCTCCATTAAACAACATTTTCTTAGTTCTCCATGCTTCATAGGTATAGACAATAGTAACACAAATTTTACATCTTTTATTTTCATTAATATTATATCTATCTTTAGGACACAAGAACCAAATCAACTCATATGGAAATAAGGATGGATGCAAATCATCAGTAGAGATCATATAAGAATACACGGATTTGGTATAACTTTGATTGGATTTCAATTGAGCTACATAAGAAAACATGCTTGGCTTCTGTCTGAGTTTAAATCGGTCTGAAGTTCGAACGTCCGATCTTGGCGGTTAGATGTAATCATTGTGAAGTGGACATTTTTTATGGTAGACTTTCGATTGTCTGGTTTGTAGATCGGATGTCTGATATTCCTTCTTAAAAGAGGTATGCTTCGATTGCCTGGACATTTCGGACATATGGTCTCATGAGTGGTCGTTCGGGTCTTCCATATTTCTATCTCGATCAAATTATTTTTTCAATCAATTGGTCTAAAGCATCAAACGTCCAATCTAAAATCACTAGAAAGGTTGATCTGATTATCGTGATGATTCATCAAATCAGTCAACTAGTTTGTGAGATACAAGACACATCTAATTCTTTTGGACACATGTGATTTTAGTGCTTAGATTTTTCAAATAAGTGTTCGACGTCAAATCACTTTCAAAGTTTGAGACAGCATATATCCACCATATGCAAAAGTTATGGGGCATTCAGAATGATCCAAAACACTAAATCCTTGTTTCATGCACCAATTCATTTATAAGTCCATATCCACACTTATTTCCCTAATAATCATATAATAATTTAAAGTGTTCATTGATCACACATCATTTACAATAAATCCATCATCATGCGAGAGACAAAAATCATAAACATCAATTTCACATTAACACTAAGTCAAAATATTTAGAGCCAATAATTACTAACTAGTATGGAATCATCCCAGCAATTATCATGGAATTTAACCATACTAGAACAATTGCAAGTCACGGGGAAAACACATGTCAAACCATTTAAGCATTTGAAGGGAAGATCATGAGCTTAATCCAATCATTGTTAGAACTCCATTTATAATCATCACAAGAGATCATTTTGTCTCAGTCCCAAACCATCATTGAAGGACATAAAAATGTCATTCTAAACATAGAATGCTAACTAACACAAAAGGCTATCATTAAACATGAACGTCAAGTCATAAAAGTAAGTAAAAATAACAAAATTAAGCATGTCACTCATCTAAACACAAGAGTATTATTCTTAATCATGGATTATTATTTTATGGCATAAATGAATTTTCCCAATCATGATTCTACCCTTATGAGCATACTCCCATGACAAAGATTCCAACAAGATACCATTTTGCCAAATTTTTATTTTTTCCTTTGCTTCTTCACTAATTCCTTTCGTTCATTCTTCATCTCCACCTCTCCATCACTTCTTTCACATCCTAACACTTCTCCTTCATATTTTGGAATGCTCCACACTAAGAGAAACACAAGTGCAAGGGAGAGAGAGTGGAATGAATGAGTAGTCGAAAAAGAAGAGGGAAAAAAAGGGAAATGTGATTATATAGGGAGGGGTAGAAATGGTGTGCATTCCATCCTAGAACATCTTTAAGTCTGATTATATTTTAAAATTTGAAGAAAATGCAATTGATCTGTCCTTTCGGATGTCTAATCGTGATATTATTGTGACGCTTCAAATTTTTTTTTTGAAGTTATGAAGTATTACAGTTATAGTTAAGTAACATATGGTACAATAATTAAATCCAACGTATGGAAAAAATGATCTTATTTATCTTGTGGTTTACGTTTAGTTATCTCACAAAGTAACTATGGAAAGTTCACGAGGATCAGTTTTATAATTTGTATTTTCGTAAAAAAACCTTATTAACTACCACTAACAAGTTGTGACTTGTTGGTGTTTTTTTTTAACTAGAAACAAGGTCTATCCTATTATGATCTTCCTAGTGCAAGTTTGAAACATGCATATGATTGTTATGTTTAAATTTGACAAAATGTTAATTGTTTTTTTTCGATATTATTTTATTGCATTCGATTTTATCGTTATCCTTAATTGACTCTGGTCCTAATTCCATTTCTCACAAGCAAGGTTAATATTAAAGTAGAAAAGACCTAATTACATGGAGTAGTTATGCATACATATAAGGAGCTAGTATTAGCGTGCATACATATTTTTTACATGCACCATATATAAACACAGAGAAGGTTTAATAATCTACATACATATATATATATATATATATATATATATATATATATATATGTGGAGTAAATTTTGAAATGTGAACTTTGTCAGGTAATTGTACACATGCGCGCGCACAATTGTTTTTTACAGTGTGTGCATGTAAAATGTTATTTATGCATTTGCATACTGACTCGCAACAAATATGAAACTCATTTAAAAATTGAAAGATACCACATGAATTGCGAGCTCAATATTATTAATATGTAGTACGGCGTATTAAAAAAATTATATGCAACTTAATGCTCCTCTATATAAAGCATATGATATGACAATAATATTCAATATTATCTTGCATTCAGGGACCACGCATTCATCTATTAGTCTTGCTCTCTTTCATTTGCGTGTTGCATTGCATTAAACCCAAAACACTTACCAAACTCAACATGATCCCCACCCCCACACACTCGCTCCTCTTCTTTCTCCTTTACATTGCTTCTTCTCATCTCTCTCTCTCTCTCTCTCTCATGTGTGTGTGACCTTCTTCCGTGGTGCATCGGTAGAAGATGAAGCTGCCAGCATGATCTGATCTCTCTCTCTCTCTCTCGATCCCCATGTCCTATTATTTCATGTCCAAGAAATGCTTTTGGATGAGAACGGAACAGATCATGCGGCAGTTTCATCTACTGGGATCGCACCGAAAGGAAGAATAAGAAGAAATTGATGCAGAAGAAAGAAGAATTCAGTCTTCTCATTTGATCCTAATTTGCCACTCTCGTCCCAAATACAGGTTGGCTTCTGTACATCTTTATTGATCATTATATATATATATATATATATGTATATGAATTCTTCGATAAATCATCTTGGTTCCGTTCCTAGTTTTTTTTCTTCATCATGTTATGATGATAACTAATCAAGAGTGCACATATACGTGTAACATTCATAACCATGATCGAGTGCATCACATTAAATTGGTCCCTTTTGTTTGGTGATATATGTTAATTTTGCTGCTCTTGAGATCATTCATGGCCATGGAGAGCACGAAACCTAGCCGCACTTCTTGACTTAGGAGTTACTATTCACCCATGTAGCTTATGTGACATAATATATATTTGTTGTTTTGGTCGCTCTCGCTTCATGATTGTATCTCCATCCCCTTGCTTCTGTTTTTCTCTCTTTTGATTTTTTAAAATTTAAGTTAGCAATATTTCATCGTTTATCTTTGAATATTATTTTTCTTATTGTAGCAACATTGTTTTAGAATTTTCACTAAACTTTAGAAAAGATACGTATGATCTTAATACTTATAATAATATTATTGGGGGGGGGGGGGGGGGGGGGGGGGGGGGGTACAGTGCAAGTATAATAAAATTTCACCTTTAGAATAAGTCGATGGACCTATTTCGGATGCAACTAGCAGTTCAAAAAAATGGGTTGTATACTCTTTTTAGTGATAATATTATTAATAATGAGCTCGTCTCCCTACATTGTTTTCCTCTTCTTATATACGCAGTACTACTCGGTTGAGCAATCAAATTGATTAACTAGAATAATATATGATTGATGGATTAATTACCTATCGATTTAGCTGTACGAATTAATTTGAAAATGATCAGGTGAACCAATGCAAGTTTGTTCGAAATATTCTTTAATTTGCTCTCTCATACGCAATGCCTTAATTATCCCACCTCTCTGTCTCTCTCGTATCCAGTACATACACATGCATGTATGGTGAGCTGCTTGTTGGTATCTGCCTTCTATCCCTCTTGTTCTTCTCACTTGCTTGATAGTTATATTTAGAGCTTAATATATCTTCAGAGCATCTTTCTATTTTGAAAAATTGTTGAGAATATCTGAACCATTAATTGACTTATCAACATAAATTATATACTTCAATAATGACATTTAATCACTCGTGATCAGATTTATTAATAAGTGAATAAAAAATTGAGATGCACGTATTAAACTCATGTATTTTATAAGGTTAATTCTTTCGTAAAATTATATAATTCGTACGTAGTCAGCTTGAGAAGTCAATCGAACCAGATAATAATGAAATATTATATTTTTAAAAGATATATTCAATGAACTCATATATTGCATTAATTATATAAAATTACATCATAAGTTAAACTTTAAAAATTAATATGTATTAACTTAATATCTAATAAATTGTATTAATGCTTAATAATGTTAATGTAAATATTTAATATGAAAAATGAAGTCACAATTATTGAAAAAGCATTAATGTATTATAAGTTAAATTCCATAAAATGAGGAAAAAAGGAAAAAATGCATATAAAACATTTTAACATTTCATAAATTAAATAAATAGGAAAAATCAATTGTTGAAAACATTTTACAAATAGAAAATTACACATTAAATTTGTCATGATCCCGGTTTAAATCTTGGTCTAACTCGCAAGTCGCGACATAATGCGATCGATAAAATTCTTATAGCGGAAGTATCATATTATCATGTAGAAATATGTGAGATAAAATTATCACACCATTGTCACAATTCACTTATATTTAAACTCATAGCAAGTACACACTCTAATTCAAACTCATACATTTTAAAAGATTTCTGAAACATTTAACTTTTACACACCACATAAAACATTAAGAGGAGTCACACATCCTCACAAAAAGACATCAAAAGGCTAAGTCTTCAAAAGTGCTTCTAATCCAATTGGGGATTTCCAAGCACGGCCACATGACTGATCTGCTGATCTGAAAAAGTGTTAAAATAACATTATGAGCAAACAACAACTCAGTAAGTTAAAAACTCATAACCTATGTGTTACCACCTATTCAATTCAGATAAATTAATTTAACATTTTAAAAACTTATAGAAAACAAGCTGACATCTTATTACTTACGAACAATTATCATATAATGAAGGATACTACATCAAGTAATCTCAATGAATAACATCTTTAGCATATCATATAGTGGCTCATATATTTGTTTCACTTCATACAACATTTCACATATCATATCATATCATGTAACATGTCATATATCATATCATATCATGTATGCACGTATGCATAATGCACATGTCATATTACCAATTGGTTAGAGGAACATATTACCCCGTAGGGTTTCATATCATCCTAAGTCATGAGGTACATTTCCTGCAGAAATCATATCATCCCTGACCAGAGGCATCATATCATCTCTGCTGGTGAATATATATTATCACATAGAATACCATATCATTCCATGAAAATGAGGTACATTTTCTGCATAAGACATATCATCCTGACAGAGGAAATGCAATGCATGACAGATAAGATGCATAATGCATGCATTAACCATATCATATCACTTAGAACACATATCATATAATTGCATTAAAAGTAATTCACTCACTTTTTAATCATATAAAACATATAGTCAAATCAAATGACATTCCAAAGGACATAACACGAGCTACAACAATGATGGGTTACTTCTAGTGCTCCTTGGTACACTAGGAATTCGTGTGGTGCTAGAAACATCATGCATAATCATAATTAAACATGTGATATTAATACAATTATAATTTTTGCATCGTAACAGTCTTCACGAAGCCTAGTCCTCTGGAAATTTTTCATTTAAGATATATTGTATAAGGGCTCTAAAAATTTCATCAAAACAACAATATTCTTCACCTACCCAGTTTGCTGACAGATTGAGTGGTGTCATTTGTAAAATTCATAACTTCTGGAATCCTTATGATAATTAAGCAATTATAATTTTACGTAAAACTAGACTACCCAAGGTCTAACCCATATAAATTTCATAATTTTATTACTCATATATGATTCTCAGAAAATCTAGAGATTTACATATGTTCTCTTCTACTTTTCTGTTCTGACAGACTGAGTGAGGTTCACTTTAAAACTCATAACTTTCGTTGTACATGGTTTATAAACGTGATTCCACTTGGATTACAAAGATAACTTTATCATATTTAAGCCATATAAATTTGATATATTAAGAATAAGCATTTAAATTATCATAGTATTTACAATTCAGACTACTCATCACAGAAAATAGAAAGAGCGACCCAGAATAATTGATTCATAACTTTTCATATACATATCCAATTAACCTGATTCCAGAGCCTATGGAAAGTATACTCAATTAGGGTTCAACTTACGAAATTTCATAATATTTAAAGCACTCTAAGATGTCAAGAACATGTTGACAACTTTCGAATAGGGTTTGATGTCCAGTAAAAAGAAAACATCATATAGGTGAACTAGGGTTTGATCCACACCACAAGAACATGGACATAGAAGCACAAAGAGATCTTGGAGGCTCAGGAGAACAGAGTTCCATCTGAATTTCATAGGGATAATTCATAGAAAAGGAGTAGACAACTTACCTAAATGAAACCCTAACAAGTAAACCTTGATTTCTCCTCTTCCTTTCTTCTTATTTTTCTTAGTCTTAGTTGCTGCCTTGCTGAAGTCAAATTGATGTTCCCATGGGGTAAAGAGATAAGATTTTAGGCTATATATATCTTGGATACCGACCTAAAGTCGGTTGGAAGCGAGTTTCCAACTTTGCCCTTATAGTTCACCTTTAAGTAAATGGCTTGTCATTTATCCTATTATGTATTTTATTTATTCATTTACTTAAGACATTACATGTAAATAAGAAATTACCCCCCATTTGTATTCAAAGAAAATATTTAGGAAAATAAATTTTCAAAGAATCGAAATCTAAATTTATGTCCGAAGAACAAAATTGATCGTTTTTCTAAGTTTCCGATTTTGCGCTATCGATTAACCTCACTAATACTTTACTTAAAAAACATTAAAAATCATATTTAACATACTTTCATGTATATGAACAATTATCGGAACTTTAATTTTCTAAATTCTAATATTTTTGAAAAGTCATTTTTCATTGTCGTTAGTCATTTGTCATCAATTTCAGGTGTTGGATTCTATGGAGTTAATGAACATATGCTCACACACTTATCATAATTCATATCAATCAATAATATATGATTAAATTATATAAATTTAGGTGGATGAAGTCATGGATATTACATTAAATCCCAAAAAAGTAAAGATAAAGTTTAGTTATTAAATAAGTAGAGCAAAAGAAACGTATATATAAGTGAATAGTCTCATATTGAAGATACGGAGAAAGTGAAAACAAGATATCCTTTATAAAATAAACTTTAGGAATAAATCATAGGCCAACAAAAAATTTGATTTGTAAATGAATTTTTTATTTCTTGTCCAGTTCATTTAGATGGGTTTGGTTGGTTTTATTCAGTTTGACCGACTTTCATCGGTTTTGATCGATTCAAAAGGATTCAAAGTGGTCCAATTTTTATTCTATTTTTGGGAGTGACCGAGGATCATTTTAGTGACCGGTTAATAATCTGACCGATTGGACTAGTCGGTTCGGTTCGATCTGACAATATTGATATACACGCATTCATGTACCTGTTCTTGAGGTCCCAAGTAAAGTTCTCAAGTTCACCCAAAAAAAAGAGGAAAAAAAGAAGAAGTAAATATCTTTATATCACCAAAATGGATTTCCAGGCATTTGTGCATTGTCAAAGGCTTCTTGTAAGTTGTAATGGCGCTTATGATGCTCTAAGGTTTGTGTGGCCCGGGTGAGATGGCCAACTAACATATGTAGGTTGCCGATGCTAAAAGCAAACTAAAAGAAAGAAGGCAAATTAATTAATTCGCACCTTGTTCTCCGTTCTAAGTTTCACTTGACATGTACAGACATGCATGCAAATTGAGACGATATAAATTAATTAGTTATGCGATAGTGAATTTGTACAATCTTGACAATAAAAAGTACTGAATGCTTAATTTGGACTATTAACATATATAAAAAAATGTATAATTAAGATCGTTTATTACATATGACGACAGAGAGAGTGAGACCTGAGTGAACCGTGAACATTTTGCATATGGTGTATATGATCGATCGAGTACCACCACATGAATAGATATATAATCAGATGTTTATGTTGAGAATGATAACATACATACATATATAGAGAGAGAGAGAGAGGAATATTAGGGTGCTACTGTCACGGGTCGTTTTTCGCTCGACCGACTCGTGCGGCGTTTAGACGTGCCCAACGTTTAGGCAAGCTCTTTTGAATGCTTTGCGGAAGCTTGTTTATGCCATTTTTCGAATGCCACAATTTTTGGGACGCTCGGTCCCGAGCGGACGCTTCTTCGGTGGAGGCGTTTGTAAACAAACAGGCACCTCGGCGTAACGCTCGATCATTTTGAGACGCTCTTATGGGTTGTCACCCCACGCTCGAGGCACGGTGTTAGATTTAGGGAAGCTTAAAATTTTTGTTGAATAAATAAGAATGATTACAAGACTTCGAGGGAGGACTAGCGGATCTCTCCTAATATACCGCAGACCCAGGAGGCCTCTATGCGACGTGTGATGTGGAGGACAAACTAGGGAGTGCACTTCTCAGGAGTGCAAAAATTACAAAACTACCACTAACACACTTAGAAATAAAACTAAGTACAAAAGTGAGTTGAAAAGAGAAAAATACATGAAGTAAGATAACTCGACGTGCCCCGGGAAAAGCTCCCGGGACATTCTCCCCCACTCAACTCAGCGACGTCCCTAGAGCTGCAACTTAAAATTCTTCAATCTTCTGCTTGAACTGCCATAGGTCTTCGGCTGTCTCCCAACTTGTGCCGGCGTCCGGTCTTCCGCTCCATCGAACAAGATACTCCTTCTTTCGATTCTTCGTGCGGACGGCGAGTACTTCTTCAACTTAATCAGTGAACTGCTGACGAATAGCCGGCGGGGCGCGGTCTGGAACCCCATGCCCAGGATCTTCAGGGTCTTCAATGAAAGGCTTGAGCAGGCTGACATGGAAGATGGGGTATTGTTGCATCTGAG
Organism: Pontederia crassipes; assembly: GCA_030549335.1. Classification (NCBI taxonomy): domain Eukaryota; kingdom Viridiplantae; phylum Streptophyta; class Magnoliopsida; order Commelinales; family Pontederiaceae; genus Pontederia; species Pontederia crassipes. The sequence continues at coordinate 21,405,011 of CM060189.1, read as the reverse complement.
GCGGGAGCTCCAACTTATAGGCCACCTTGCCTACTTTCTTCAGGATCTTGAACGGACCCTCGTATCGCCTAACGAGGCCCTTGTACAGATTCTTCCCACTTAGCTGAATGTTGGACCAGCTTCACAAGGACCAAGTCTCCGACTTCAAAGTTGACGTCCCGTCGGAGCGGTGTCCGTCCACTTCTTCATGCGCTTCGATACCTTGTGTAAACATACTCTCGCCATGTCGTTCTGCTCATGTTATTTCCTCGTCATGCAGTGAGCGGCGGGGACCTTGCCACCATAAGAAGTGACGACGGCCTGGGGCGTAAGAGGTTGCTGCCCCGTCACTATCTCGAAGGGACTCCGATTGGTCGACTCGCTCCGCTGCAAGTTGTAAGAAAATTATGCGATGTCGAGTAGCTTCGTCCAATCCTTCTGATTTGCACTCACATAGTGCCACAAGTAGATCTCCAAGATACAATTCACCCTCTCAGTTTGGCCATTGGTTTGAGGATAAAGTGATGTCGAGAAATGCAGGTTGGAGCCGAGCAGTTCCTTCCAGAAGTTGCCAACGAATCGACCATCCCGATCGCTGACGATGCTTTGTGGTAGGTCTCAATACTTCACTACATGCTTCATGAATAACTCCGCAGTTTCAGTAGCAGGACAAATTGCGGAGCCGGCGGCGAAGATGACATACTTGGAGAACCGATCGACGACCACCATGATGGTACCCGCCCCTTCAAACTTGGGCAGGCCTGTGATGAAGTCCATGGAAACATCCTTCCATGGCCGCTCTGGAATAGGCAAGGGTTCCAGAAGTCCGTCGGGCGCTTGATTGAGATTTTTGTCTTGCTGGCAAACAAGACATGTCTTCACGAAAGCTTTAACATCATCCTCCATCCTTGGCCAGAAGTAGTTGCCTTCGATGAGTGCCAAAGTGCGGCGGATGCCCGGATGTCCCTCCTACTTGGAGTCATGGCACTCCTGCATGATAGTACCCGCAAGTTGTCGAACAGAGGAACGTAGATGCGACGTTCCTTGATGAAGATCAGTCCATCTTCCACCCAAAAGCGGCGTGTCTTTCCCTCCTTTGCTTGCTCAAACAGATTCCTGTGGGATCCAACTCCAGTCCCTTCTTGATTCTCTCGATCATGTTGGTCTGAGAGGAGCTCATAGCCGCCAATTCCGTGTGTCGGCAACGACATTCGTCTTGCCGGGTTTGTACTCCAGAACGTAGTCAAACTCCGCCATGAAATCTTACCAGCTTGCTTGCTTTGGAGAAAGCTTCTTCTGCATCTCGAAGTAACTTGTCGCGATGTTGTCCGTCTTGATGTGAAATCGCGACCCGAGGAGGTAGTGCCTCCATGTTCTAAGGCAATGGATCACCGCGGTCATCTCCTTCTCCTGAACGGCGTAACACCGCTCCGTGTCATTGAGTTTGCGACTCTCGAACGCCATGAGATGCCCTTCCTGCATAAGAACTCTTCCGATGGCATAGTTAGAAGCATCTGTCTGTATCTCGTATGGCTTAGTGTGGTCTGACAGGACGACCACCGGTTCCTCCGTCATGGCCCTCTTGAGGGTGTCGAACGCTTCCTGGCATGTCGGCGTCCACTCCCACTTCACATTCTTCCGAAGGAGATTCGTCAAAGGGGTCATCACATGTGAATACCCCTTGACGAACCGCCTATAGTAGTTCGTCAGGCCAAGGAACGAATGCATATCAGGAACCCGCCTGAGCGGCTCCCACTCCATGATGGCCCGAATCTTCGCGTCATCCATCTTCAGCTTGCCACATCCGACGACATGTCCCAAGAAGTGCACTTCCGGTTGAGCGAAGGCACACTTCTCCCGCTAGACGTAGAGTTCGTTCTGCCACAACACCTCGAACACTTGTCGAATGTGCTCGATATACTCCTCCAAGGTGCGGTTGTAGATCATAATGTCGTCGAGGTATACAACCACGAACCTGTCAAGAAATGGTTACAATACCTTGTTCATGAGAGCACAGAAGGTCGTTAGGGCATTGGTGAGGCCGAAAGGCATCACGAGGAACTCGTAGGAGCCGTATCTTGTGACGCACGCCGTCTTCTGCACATCTTCCTCCGCAATTCAAACTTGCCAATAGTCCGAACGAAAATCCAACTTGGTAAACCATCTCGCGCCGTCAAGTTGGTCGAACAAGTCCGCCATTAGGGGATGGGGTACTTGTTCTTCATCGTAAGCTTGTTGAGCGCCCGGTAGTCGATGCACATCCGGAGAGAACCATCATGCTTCTTCTGAAAGAGTATAGGGGCGTCATATGGAGACTTCGAGGGCCAAACGTATCATGCATTTAATAGTTCGGTGAGTTGCTTACGGGGTTCTGCGAGTTTCGGAGGGGCTAGCTGATAAGGAACTCCATGAGGTGGCTTCGATCCTGGGACCAAGTTGATGACATAGTCCACTTCACGTTTCGGAGGCAACCACTTTGGGAGCTCCGGAGGCATGACGTCCGCAAAGTCCTCAAGAGTTTCAAGGACTTTGGGAGGTGTTGGAGTTGAGTGCCCCGGATCTTCCAATACGGCGGTCGCCAGGAAGGTGTGCTCCTAGTTGCATAACCCCTTCGCCACTTGCATAGCGGAGAGGGTCTTCTGCTTGGGGTCATCTCCCGACCTCACAGGAACGTTATAGGGTCCATTGGGATCGAAGATGACCATCGAGTTGATGAGCGGGATGACACATGCAGCAATGTGTCGCAGAAAAGAGATGTCCGCTACCACTTCATAATCGTCCACTGGTGCCATCGTCACGTCGAAGCTTCCAGACCAATTGCCGATGCGAACCTTCACTCCTGGAAAAATTTCTGTGGTCGAGATAGACTTCGCGTTCATCGTCTTGAATGTGGCATTGGTCTTCTGTAGCGGCAGCTTCACCTTCTTGGCGGCCACTTCTGACACGAACAATTTCGATGCTCTCGTGTCAATGAGTGCGTTGAAGACTTGCCCGTTCAACTCGATGTCCGCATAAAGTTGAGCAGCCGATGAAAGACCCTTCGAGGCGCTGATGGCGCTGAGGATGTGCATCGAACTGAGACACGCCTCCTCCTTCTCCTTCTCGTCGGGGCAACACATTGCGTTGACTGTCGTCTTTTGCGGGCAATCTCTTGTCCAATGTGGACCCTTACAAATATAGAAAGGATTTGGCGGCTTTCCGTGCCTCTTGAATCTATCATTGTTGAGCCTCCTGTCTTGGTGTCCCTTTTCTTTGTCTTGGTAGTGCGGCTTGCCTCCTTGCGACTTTGGCTTCTCTCTCCCACTATTGCCCTTGCCTGAGGGCTTTGGTGGTGGAGTGCTCATTTTGGCATACTTCACGAGCGACTCAGCAATGACGACTAGCGAGCAGAGGTTGGGACAGTCTCGTCGCTCCAACTCCGTCCTAGCCCATGGCTTCAAACCCTTCATGAAGACCGCCAACAATGTGTCTTCGTCCACCTGGAAGTTCTTTAGGCGGAGCTCGGTGAATTCTTTCACGTACTCCTTCAACGTGGCCTTCTGGCAAATGTTGAACAACGTAATCTTGGGCTCCAATCTCGATTTGACGGGGCAGAAGTAATTCGTCAACTGCCTCTTGAAGTCGTCCCACCTCTCAATGGGCTCGACATTGCCACGTTCCACATCGTCGCAATGGCACCGCCACCATAGACTCGTTGCATCTTGCAAGTAGAAGAATGCGGTCTTCACCATCCTCGCTTCAGACGTCACGTCCAAGGCCTCCATGTACCTTCGGATGTTCCACAGAAAGTCATCTCCTTTGCCGACCGCTCGCCTTTGTAGGGCCGCGGCTTCGGCACATCAATCCTTGCCTCATGTGGGGCGGGCGTCTCGGGATGCCGCCCATCTTCATAGCGTCGCTTGAGTTCTTCTCGCATGGTCTTGAACTCTTGCTCCATCTCGAACCTCATGTTTGAGAGACCATTGTCCAAGGTCTCCCGCATGTCCATGATTGTCGCCTCCATGGACTCCAGCCGCGTATACAACAGTGTCATCTTGTCCCGCACCATTGCGAGATCCACGGTCTTCTTCAACTCTCGCTCGTGTGTTGCGAGTTGGTCTTGCATCTCACCCACGTCCAATTGGAATTGGCCGAGGCGTTGCTCGAAGGTGGACAAGGCGTCCTTCGAGCGGGCGCACCCTCGCACGAGGCGGCCCTTCTCCGGTGCGACGGGTTCATTCGTCATTTCCGAATTCGACGTCATTTCTCCTTGATCGTCGAACGCCAACTTGAACGGTCCCAGAAACGCTGCTCTGATACCAACTTGTCACAGGGTCATTTTTCGCTCGACCGAACCGTGCGACGCCTAGACGTGCCCAACATTTAGGCAAACTCTTTTGAATGCTTTGCGAAAGCTTGTTTATGCCACTTTTCGAATGCCACAGTTTTTTGGACGCTCGGTCCTGAGTGGACGCTTCTTCGGTGGAGGCATTTGTAAACAAACGGGTACCTCGGCATAACGCTCGATCGCTTTGGGATGCTCTTGTGGGTTGCCACCCCTCGCTCGAGGCACGATGTTAGATTTAGGGAAGCTTGAAATCTTTGTTGAATAAATAAGAATGATTACAAGGCTTCGGGGGAGGACTAGCGGGTCTCCCCTAATATACCGCAGGCCCGGGAGGCCTCTATACGATGTGTAATGTGGAGGATAAGCTAGGGGGTGCACTTTTCAGGAATGCAGAAATTACAAAACTGCCACTAATACATTTGGAAATAAAACTAAGTATAAAAGTGAGTTGAAAAGGAAAAAATATATGAAGTAAGATAACTCGACGTGCTCCGGGAAAAGCCCCCGGGACACTACCACACCTTTGTGGTAGCACCCTGCACCCATGTCTTTAGAGTCGTCTGATTTGAGATGAACGACTTTAATGTGTGTGTGTCGGTTCGAAAGAAGGGTTCGAGCAATTCTGCGAGCAGGGGGTTGGAGGGGAGCAGTTCAGTAGTGCGTTGGAGGGGGTTGGCGTGCGCGATTCAGCAAGCAGGAGTTTGGAGGAGGGTGCAATCGCCTCATCCGGCGTCAATGTGTGCGGCTTCCGGCGTCGGCTGTCCAGCATGCACGTCTCCTCCTCTCGTAGGTGGCAACGTTTGGGCGGTGAGCGAAGGAGAGTGGCGGCGGGATGGATCTATGCGATGGACGGATTTGCACGATGAAGGGCAATGGTGCGATGGATCTGCGCGACGAAGGGGGCGACGCGATGGATATGCACGATGACGGATATGTGCGACGAAGGGCGGCGACGCGATGGATTTGTGTGACGATGAATCTGCATGACAAAGGGCGACGACGCGATGGATCTACGCGACGACGCATATGTAGAGCGGCAGTGCGATGCGAGCGAATCCCTTCGCGAATCTAGATCTTCCACCATCCATCCTTCACAGAGGATCGTTGTCCTTCGCCGATCCCTTCGCTTGCAGTTCACGAGTGCAGATCCTTCACCTGCAAATAACAGAACGACGAACAACCAGAGCCTATCACTCACTACATCAAGCAATTCCATTTAATCAAACCATGTAAATCCATCAGAAAATAAAAAACGGATACCCGATGAAATTCTTGTTGCTATCTGCTCCAACCCGAACTCGATTTCTCATTCATTATTTTGATCTCTAAACCGCTTGTTGTGAATAGAACACCGATGATCGATGAATAATCAAAACAACGAAAGAAAGAGAAGATGAACACAGATATTTAACATGGTAAAACTCTCTTGATCAATGTGAACAAGAAAGAAACATCCACGGGCAAAGGAGGTCGCCGCCAAAAATTTTCACTATGAGCCAAAAGAGAATGTACATCATATAAAACCCTAACGGCCCAAGCCCTCCGCTTCCGCCACAGATTCTCATTTTTCCTCTTTTTCATTTTTTTCTTTCATAATTTTGGGTACAGGGTACATAATTCAAGGCACATCAACACCGCTCTACCATAGTTCTTTGTGGATAATCCCAATTTAGGTTTAATAGTACATCCCAATAGAGGACGACCATACTTGTTCAACCTATCTCTTTCAACCTGGATACCATGAGGTGGGCCTTGGAAAGTTACGAATGAGTCAACACTTAGATCCAGCTCTACCCAAACATTTTTTGTTCACCCCAACATTATCCACTTGTCCAATTGTTGCTAAGCAGTTTTTGAATACCAAGCGGACCTCACCAGATGGTAATCTTAATGTGACCAATTTACCCTCTTTTGCAATCAGTTTCACTATAACATTTGCTACTCTAGCTAATTGTTCGCCCTTTCCATATACTCGGAGAGTGGGTGCAAGGAAGCAGAGGAGACGGCTCCGAAGGACAATGACCCCTACATTGCGGACCAGTTGAACCCATGTGAACTGGACACTCGAACCATTGCAAACCGGTGCGCTTTCATATCGTCTGTCAATCTCAAACCGGATGGCTCTCAAGGTGGCTACCACAAAGATGTGATAACACCTTAATATTCCTTATATATATATATATATATATATATATATATATATATATATTAATGTCCTGGCACAAAAAGTGATAACATTGTGCGATCACCACGTGTCACGAGTGGGGCGCACATCTGATGGACGAGATGAGGGTGTCCCAAGCTGTGAGATTTGAGTAGCTTGGCTTGAGCGAACCCCCCTGTTGATCCGCGAGTGCAGAGTCGCTTCCACGAGCGAGGGTGGAGGAATTCTGCTTCGCACTCTCGCTGCTCTCTCTTCTCTCCCTCGGTCGTCGTTGATCTTTCTCACACTAAATTGCCATGACTCTTAGCGGACAAGATCCGTTCATCGACAATCCTCCCTCCACGATATTCGGTCATCGCTCCTCCTCCCTCGCACCCACAACCTTCCTCGTTGAGATCTAGTCGATTGCCACCCTCATTCCTCGTCGAGATCCATTTTCTCTCCTCCACTTTCTCTCTCTCGATCGATCGTCACTCTCTCTCATGCTAGGCTGCCTCCGCTTTTCCTACTCTCTCTTATGCGACTGCACAATGCTACCACTTTTTATAGTAGCACATTAATATTCTTCTTCTCTCTCTCTCTCTCTCTCTATCTATCTATCTATCTATCTATCTCTATCTCCTCCCTCTCTCTCTCTCTATTTATCTATTTATCTCTATCTTGTTGATTGAGAGAGAGAGAGAGAAGAATATTGGTGTGAGACCATACAAATTGCACAGATTGTGCGATCAATTAATTTGGACCATTGGATCGTACATCAACAACGATCTGCATGTCGCGACTTCCTCTGGAGATTGCCAACATCTTCCTTGCTACTGAAGAAGGTGACCAATCATTCTGTCCTTTTTTCCTCGCTCTACTGTCCGACACCTCTCCATCGTCTGACGGCTCTCTCCCTTCATCCGCCACATTGGCCTAGCTGACAATGATGGAGACAATGAGTTCTAGTATCTTCGTGTACGCCCTCGATCGACAATCCATTCGTCGAGATCAGGTGGGAGACGCTATAAGAAAAATGAGATTTTTCGATGGATAATTTCTGACGGACATAAATCCGTCGCAATTTGCGACGGACAGCAATCCGTCGAAACTTATGATGGTCAAGATCGTCAAAAATAAAAAAAATAAATTACAGAATTTTTATACTATTATTTTATTTTTTGACGATTTGGAACGTCGTAATTTTCGACGGCTCTCTTTCCGTCGCAAGTTCAGACCGTCAGTAATCATAAAAATAATTAAATATTATAATTTTATATATCATAATATATGATATATCCAGTCATTATTATAATTATCGACAGTTTCGACCGTCGCAAGTTCAGACGGTCCTGACAGTCGATAATCGTAAAAATAATTAAATATTATATTATATTTTATTACTATATTTATCGATGGTTCGGACCGTCACAAGTTCAGACGGAAGTGAGAGATGGCTTTAGGAGTTTCGGAAGGGGCAGCGTGGAGAGTGGAAGGAGGGTCCCTTTGGCGGCGGGGAGGGGGGAGGGGGTGGCAAATGGAGGAGAGGGTTGGGCAGCGCATGAGGGAGGGAGGGAACGGAAGGCGGTGGCAAAGGGTGGCAATGGGGCAGACGAGACAAAGGGGGGAAGATGCTGCATCAGCTGAGGAGGAAGTTGTACGGATCGTCGTTGATGCGTCGACGACCGAGACCAATTGGTCGCATAGTGTGCTCAAATTGTGTGGTCTCACGTTAATATTCTTTATATATATAGCTGTACATTTATTCATTCATGCTGCTGGTGCAGCTTTCTCTCCACCACCCGAATGGCATGATCTATGTTTGATCTGCATTCCAAGAGGAGCTTGTGCAGCCGGTGCTTGTTCTGCTCAAGTACGTACGTTAATAATGTTGTTGCATGAAAGCAAAATTAGAAGGAAATTAAAAAAAAGTGATGCAATGCGAAAGTGATCCAATAGCTCACTTGGATAGCTGATAAGATCATACGAGATCTGTATCGATTAGCATCTCTTCACTTGGTTAATTATATTTGCAGATAATAACGACACTTGCGATCATAATTAAGCATCATAGTTCTTTTTCTCCATATTAACCCTGACACAAAAAAAATTAACTCAAGAATAAGAACATTAAAGATAATGTAAATCATGGCTAAAAAATAAATAAATACCGTCATCAATAAATTAACATTCACCCTAGCGACTAGATCACGTAACGAGTTACTCATCTGTGTTGAAAATATAGCACCGAGGATTGAAATCAAGATAATGAAAAAAAAAGAAAAGAAAAGATGAACACTAACGTGATAAAATTCTCTTGATTAGTGAATAAGAGAAAAATATCACGGACAAAAAAAACGTCGTCAGAAAAAAATTCACTATCAACAATAAATAATACATCGTGGTAAAATCTTAACCTTCATGTATATAAATATTTGTATCCTAGGAGACTTCGCCCTCCGCGCCCCTCGTGAGAATCAGCCATGAGCTACGAGTTTGGGCCTAACACTCTACTTCCACCACATATTCTTCTTTTTTTTTTCTTTCACAATTTTGAAGCACATCAACAAGCTATCTATCTATTTATCCACCTACTTATCTATCTATACATAGATAAACATATATATATATATATATATATATATATATATATATACATATATATGTAAAACTCGTGAATTGATTGTCCATTTAACTCTGAAGTAGGACAAATGAATTAGTTAAAACATGATTGTAGGTAATGTGAAATGTTATGCAATTAATGGGATCCTTCTGAACACCTCATATAATTATCATGAAACAAATCAAACAGACTAATAAAAGTTTTTATTAATTAAAATTTGTCTTCTCGGTTTATATACCTCGTTTATCTGTTTTTTATTTTAATATTATCTCAAATATATATTTCTATTTCTTTAATTGCTTTTCATAACCTTGACATAACCTTTCTACTCGTTGCCATACGATGCCAAGTTTTTTTAATTTCAATGCACTAATTTGCCTTCTATAGTTTAATAATTTTGCTAGATAAAAAAAATCATTTATACTAAATATTTTTTAAGAATTAAATAAAACTGATATGCAAATTAATTAAGAAACCGAATGAAGCGTCATTAAAATCATAAAACAGCTCATCTTTGTGCCCCAGGCCCCCAAATAATTATAGGAATGGGATATGCACAAATCAACCGTCTCAATCTCCTTTTGGCAGAAATTGTGATGTGGACTTTGTTATGATGTTTTTTGTTCTTTTATAACTAAAACCAAATAACTAATTAAAGTGCACAATGAATTAAATCTAAAAATTTCCTAAAGTTTGAAATAAACTTTTATTTAATAATCAGGCTAAGTATATGTGCGTTATCTTTCCCTAATCCTGTTAGTTAATTAATTCCATTGGTTTTGTTAGGCTTTAATTTATTTTGATTTTTTTTTTGGGGTGAAATAAACGACGAGATGCCCTGGGAACAAATAAAATTAAGAACAAAAAGATACAACCTAATGAATCTATTAACATGTTATGCCCTTCTTCTTGGTCCTTTCACCGTCGATTAATATTGCAACAATTGGACTCATTTGGATTTTAAGTTGAAAAAGAAAAAATTGCATGTTACCAACAATTTAATGGTTCCAAGTTCTATTACTTTTATTCTTTAACTATGTTCAATTTTTTTTTTTAAAAAACCCTTGATTAATCAACGAACTTTTGGATTCATCCCAACATATAGCATCTTCTAAACATTAATTGAAATTGGCCAATACAATTTCAAAATATAAGAAAGCTATAATTTGATAGAATCCATCGGAATCATGATGTAATGCTATGTTCATGACATTTGGACAGCTAGAAGAAAGGCTATGTGAGCTCCAAACTTACAATTAATCGTGTACATATAAAAGGAAAAAAAGATTAAGGTTGGGCGGAGTCATGAGTGGCTTCTTTTGACTTAACCAAGGTTTTAAATTTGAATTAATGTGAATATAGAAAATTTTTATTGGAAGTCTCGTTTTTTTACTGTTAAATACGTGATGCGGATTAGTTGAATTTAATAGTAGATTGAACATTACGAGTTGAATCGTCTACGCCTTGTTTATCGGACATCCGAATTTGACAAAAAAAATGGTACATGCATGGGCGCTTTGCTTACTTCATTGTGTAGCATGAGCGGTGTCTATTTTTTTCTTTTTCTTTTTTTTTTTCCGACTTGTTCGTATGGGTCGACGGTAACGTCGCAACCGAAAGATATATTATTTTATTTACGAATTATGACTATACTTTGACTAGGAATTTTATATATCGTGTGTTTTAAGAAATTCAAATTATCGTTTCTGATTTATTCTATTTTTTAATGTTTTATTTTCATATGCTATGCAATGTGAAAAGTCAATATGTTGGTGATAACAATTTATGAGAAAACAGAAATTGAGGTAGATGAATATCCACAATGCGGAAATGCAAAATTAACGCTCATTAAATTATCAATGCATATAGCTGTTATCATGTCATATCAGTAATATTTTGAATGAAGAAAAAAAGAAAGAAGTAGTGAAAGAGGACACTTCACTTGACTACAAAACGTTTTGAAACATAATTATTATATTAATAAGAAATTTTGCCACGCATAGAGCGAGTATGACTATTTTATTATTATTATTTCTTATATTGATTATGCATAAATATGTATATTTGATGTTTAAGAAGTTATCTAGATCAAACAATGCAACGTAAAAAATATATATATTGCAAAATTACTTTATCATCATGGAGCCCGTTTGATTATAACACCGTCAAAAATAGATTGGATCGATCAAGAGTTTAAAGGAATTTTGAAATCTAAATTATATATTATGAAAGCAAAATTAAAATAATGTAATAAATGATTGGGGAGGATTAGAAAAAAGAGAGGCTTAGAATTTTATTGTTCTTTATTATGTGAAAATAAACATGTACATTAACATTATAGACGTTTTTACGTACAATTGAAACGAAAGGAGAAAAGTTGACTAGATGAAACTATAAAAGGATAGATCCAATTATTCTTCTAGTCATAATATACTTCATCTTCGAACTTTTGCTTAAAAATCTTTGTTGGTCATTGGAAATGATTCAATAATATATGCCTTGGCTTAATACTCGAGCGGTAATAATATATGCCAAGGCGATTCATATTATTACACAACTGCGATTCATATTTTTTTTAACCTTGTGCCACTGCGATCCGACGCTTAAAAAAATATGTGTGGTTCATAGTTGTTCTAAGGGGCACAAGGTTCAGCTCTTGCACTGGTTTAGCAGCAAAGTTCAAAATTTTGACGTGCTAAAAAAGGGTTATAGTTCCTCATAGTTCTCGACCTCTCCAATCGCCTTCGTTCCTCCGATCTCCATAGCCCTAGCTCCTCCGGCACCTCCTCCTCACTGTCACTGCCATAGTTCATCATTGAAGATGCCTCCCCTCTCCTATAATACTGCCCTAGGCCGTCATTGCCCCAGTTCACCGTCGACGTCGTCGCTGTCCTGGTTCGTCGATGTTCCCACCTCAATGTTTTATGTGGAACATTCCTGTCGTGCCTCGGATTCGGTTCTTCCTATGGAAACTTCTCCACGCACAACTCCGCACCATGGACTATATTACGTGATTATGCTCGACTACTGATCCTCGTTGTTGCCTTTGCGGCTTGGGCCCAGAATCCATCACCCACTTATTTTTCCAGTGCTCCTTCTCTATGCAATTGTGGGAACTTTTCAGCAAAAACTTGGATATACTATGCGTTTATTTCATACTTGAGGCTCTAGGGTTTGGGCTCTTGAGGACGCTGACTTGGATAAGCAGTCGGCACACACGTTGCGAACTATCATTGCTCATTGCTTGTGAGGAATATGGACATGTAGGAATGACACACACTTTAGATTTGGGCTAGGATGATTGCTGTTTATACTGACTATGCTGACCTTCATGCTCCTGAGGCACTTAACTCCTCTTTTATCTCCCCTCCCCCCACCCACCCACCCATTGGATCGGACTCTGTGGGGGTGCTGCATACCTTCTCATAATTGATACCGGTCTATTCATTTTCGCAGGTGCGACTGGCCTCCCTGCAAGATTGAGGTAGAGGCTTGCGCACTTTTGATGGGGATCAAATGTTGTGCTGATCGTGGAATATCAAATATTGTTTTCCGTTGTGACTTGGAGATCCTCGTAAAGGCTATCTTGGAGCCTGATCGTTGCCCCTGGATCATTAAAGGACTACTGCATGACATAAGACTAACGTTGACAAAGATACAACCATACTCTGTTCATTCCTAGGAATACAAATCGGACAACTGTCTTTTTGGCTTATTTTACTCGCTCCCACTCAGGATGTTTTTCTTTTGGGATTCAGCCCCACCTTTGGTACTGATCCAGGACTGTTATTGTAATATATAAAGTTATCCTTTTGTTTTAAAAAAAAATGTTGCTGCACAAGTTCACCATCAACGGTGTCGCTGCTCCAATTCATCATAGACACCAACACTGCACAAGTTCTTCGTCAATGTCATCGCTGCACCAGTGTGCTGGCAATGCGGTCCTTGCCGTCGACCCTACCTTCCATCGTTGCTTAAGTTCATCGTCCCCAAGTCTCCAGCAACACACACACAAGATGAGTGCCATGACCACACAACCATTAAAAGAGTTGTTGAACCGTGCATCTTCTATAATTGTCGGACCACGTTGGTGGTCCATATATGTGGGAAAATATTTGCTCTGCACCGTCTTTGTCCCCTTATTTAATTAAAGAAAGGGAAAATTTGTGTCTTAGTTATATTAAAAATAAATATACTTTTACTCAAACCAAGAATTTTATTACATTTTTATTTAGATAGTACTCTTGCTTTTAATTAAACTAAAAGGTGAAGTTTAAAAATAAATAATATAATAATATTACATATTTGATAAAATGTTGGCACATGGATACTTTCATTTTTTTTAGATTTAATATAATATATTATTTATTACATAATAAAAAATACTTATTGATCTTAATTGTACTCAAAATTCTATCTTTACTATACAAAGCTCCAACTATTATGGTTTGCTTACTCTCCACTTTTACTTTATTTTTTAAAAACAAAAATAGTAATATTATATTTTAAATTAAACAGGGACATGGATTCTTCAAAACATTTCATAGGCTGCATATAATTCATTTTTTATTTATTTGAAATTTTAAATAGAATTATTTATCTTAATTACACTTGAATTGAATTTATTTGTGCGAAAACAAAAAAAATATATTTTATCTTTGTTTATATGGAGCCTTCACCTTTATTTAAACTTTTCCTTTTAATTTATTTTGTAGAAATAATTAAATAAATAGTTTATATTTTTATTAAGTGCTGACACATAGCTTCTTCAATTTATTTATTTAAATAAAATTAGTACATTATTTTCTAAAAAGTAAAATATTTAAATATACTCAAATTGAATTTACTTTTACTCAAATAATATTATTATAATCCTATTTATATATAATTCCCACTTTTACTTAAACTTCACAATTTGATACAATTAATTATAAACAAATTATATAATAATATTATTTTTTGATCAAATTTTGGTACATGCCTTCTTCATTTTTTTTCTTCAATCCCAAAATAATACATTATTTATTTAGAAAAGTAAAACAGTTATTTCTTCATTTAAAAAAACAACAAGTACATATAATATTATTTGTTTAATATCTCTTTTACCTTAAAAGATAATTATTTATCTTAACTATATTACTTAAATTGAATTTAAGTTTCTTCCAACCAAAAATCTTGTTCCATCTTTGTAACTACAACTTTTATTTTATTTTTTAGAAAAATATAATTAATAAAATATTAAATCCTAGCACATGGATTCTTCAAATTATTTTCTAAATCCCAAAACATTACACTGTTTGTTCAAAAAAATGTATATAGTTAATCTTAAATTCTCCAATCGAATATATTTATCCAAATTAATTTATAAATCTAAATTAACATGTATACCCAAAGTTATTTTGCTTTGTTCAAATCATTTTTAAACTCTTACATTTTTATATTTTATCTAATTTATATTCAGATATTTCCTGATTTAAATATTTTAAAATAAATATTCTCATTTAAAATTTTTATTGCTCATACATTATTATCTTATATATAACATTTATTATATTATAATAAATTCGTTAATAATTATTTATGCTAATTATAATCAAATTGAATTCATCGTTTTAATTTTTTTAAATTTCTAAAATAATACATTATATTTTATAAAGAAATTTTTTATTTTAATTTTACTCAAATTGAATTTATTATTCTTCAAATAATATTCAAATTGTCTTTTTTCACGTTTTCACTTTTATGTTATACATTGATAATGAAGAAAATCTTAATTAGGGAGTCAGACAACTTATAATTCATCATAGATACAATAACTAGTTTCTTTTATAACTGATAAAAGGATTTAACGACTGACCCTCCTACTTAAGTGGGGGAACAGTCCACCCTACTCATCAGCCTTTGGATCTAAGATGAAGGGTTAGATTAGAGGTGACAAGATTAGAAGAGAGGCGACCGATTTGGGCACGGTTCGACATCGATTCGGGAGCGGTCGAAGTACTAAGTACTATCAGTTTCTTCATCCCAACCTCACCATCTTCGCTGCCTTTGCTTCTTCCTCATTCACAGCAGCCATTCATCATGTGTGCCACTCTCGGCGGCGGCAAGGCGGTGTAACGCTCCCAAAATTGCTCGTCCTGTCACGTAGGCAGTTAGGTTGACCCTGTGAGCGCTACACTGCCTACTACACTATTGATCATGATATAGCCTTGACCATTCAATAATTTGTATATGTGGCATCAAATATAATAATATATAATCAAAGAATTTATTGTGAAAGCTTAAATGTCTAAATAACAAAGGACATAGATAATTAATGCAGTTTATAACAAGGAAGGAAAAATACCACAATCTCTAATAAGTTCAACATTTGGGAAGAGTTCGATAAACGGAATAACATAATGTCTTTTCAAATAAGGATAATTATAGACTAAATGCAATTGAGAGAACTGGATGATCTAAGCAAGTCATGTGAAGTGTTCTCCAAGCCTTGTGCCTCCAACACCTCGTCAAGTGGAATTCTCACATGCAAATCCCAATGCAGGGAAATCGAATACCCATTAGCAAGACACCCAGTATAATAGAAAGATAAACGATGAAATAATAATTCAATGATGGTTGCATCACAAATAAATGAACAATGAATAATGTGCTTTGTATTTCCATACCTAATTGCAATAAAGAATAGGTCATGCTTCAATCGTATCAGTACTTGTACTCTATTCTTTATCATGACTATGCCTTGTGTTTACGATGCTTTACCTTGGACTTTACTAATCAATGTGTTAACTTTGCTATACTATGTTATGTGCTTTACTATACCATGTCCTGTACTTTGCTATACCATACTTTATTGTGCATTATTTTATTGTGAGTTGTACTACGTCTTTTATATTACTACATGTTCCTTTGGCTCGATACTATAAAATTGTTTCTTTGGGGGAAGGAGTGTGTCAATGCATCACCCTTCTTTGAGACATATATGGAAGAGGACATGTAACTCAGGAACAATGGTCATCAAAGACGAGTAGGTTCGTTGTCTCCTCAGCTAGATATCTGCCCCTTCTATGCAATATTATGATCTTTATTCTATACTTTGGGGCGGCACATAACAATTCCGTAATTTCATCTTTGTTTTACTTATCTTTGTTTATCTTTGACGGAGTCTAGAATCATAAATTAGAACCCAAAAAGGGTATTTGTGTCCTTTACAATAGAACTCGACCAGTTGAGAGTAATCTGATTCGAGTCATCTGATTACGGTCAAGAGCATGACCTGGGCCAAGTCAAAATTCGACTCGAGCCATGTCATCATTTGTACCATATAGTCGATTCAAAACTTACCTATTGGCTTAGTCAGTTTGAACCGGTTGGTTAAATGAAATGGTCGATCTGAACCGGTCGATCATCCTCTGGACCGATCAACCGTTTCCCCTTTGGTTCGGTCGACCTGAACTAGTCGAGCGTTCCTCTTGTATTGGTCGACCGTTCTATGAGATCGGTTGATCGCGCCTCTTGGACCGATCGGCCATTTTGTTCGTCGGGTATTCTGCCGGACCGGTCGACCGCGCACATGGGTCGATTGACCGATCGTTACAGAATCCATGCATCACTAGATTGGTCGATCGCACTGTAAGATCAGCCGACCGATCGTAAGATTATGATGGGCGGAACACACGCCAAATCGGTCGACCGTTCAGGTGAATCGATCGATTGACCATGAGGTAATCTATCATACTGGATCGGTCGACCGTTCCAATAGGAACGGTCGACTGGTCAAAATCATGGCGGTGCGTAGTGCATGCCAGATCGGGCGACCGCTCATCAGACTGGTTGACCGATTCCTGCGACAAAACAGAGCCGTCGGTCATCTTTTTTTTTTCGATGGCTCTCCGGCCATCGGATCGGGTCGACATCAATACAAAAAAATAAAGCTAAGACCTTCAGGATCATGATGGAACCTTAGCACGCATCAAAAGATTAATAATTCATCATCTAGGGGATTTGAACATTCTAAGTTACCTTTTCCGGTCGTTGTTTTGGATTCGTCGGTGACTGTCGCTGCTCCTCCGATCCAGGTCGTCTCAGTCAGTGTTGGGGTGTGGTTGCCTTCACAAACTCGTCAAGGAAAAGCCTGTGTGCATCCGTCGTCCGTCCCCTGCCGTTCTCGTGCACACGGTTCGTCGGAGCCGAGGAGGATGAAAAATAGAGGAGGGGTGAGGATTGTCAGTGGCGGTTGTTCCAGGGTTTCTATGGGTGCGTGAGGGTTACCCTCGCGTTCCCTTTTGTAGCCTCGGCCGGCCAAGACGCGTGATCGGGGGAGGAGATTCCTCCCCCGGTCGGCCGTTTCTTTCCTTCTTCCCCTTTTTTTACTCGAATTCAATTTTGAATTCTTTTCCTTAATTGTGATTGATTTTGATTTTTGAACTCATTTTCCTTAATTGAAATTCACCGGCGTTACAGACGGTCACCATCTTCTTTGAAAACACTTCATCTTCGTTGCATCCAACGCTGCCTTCACTAAGTACACGCTTAAGATATCGCTTCGCCTAACGCAGGTCAACAACTCGCCGGTCACCTCCGCGCCAAACTTCTCCGGCATTGTTCGGGTGGCGTGCATGTAGGACCCGACCTGTTACCCAGTCTCCGATGACAGCAGCGTGTGAGATCTCGTCGGCAACATGACTTCGATCTCAGCGGCAATATAGAGCGCGTCGACGACACATATCGTGCTGAACTATCGCGATGATGACATAGATCTTGTCGAAGATGCAAGCGATGTATATCTCGACGACGTCGTGTGGGAGATCGGCGGCAGAAGCGATAGCTCGGCGGCCCTAGTTGAGTCGAGCATTTCATCATGCATGAGATCAGACTTGTCATATGAGTCAGCCCTGAACCGCTCTCGAACCACTCTGAAACCGGCCAACTTTGATGTAGTCCTTTATTTTATATCTAAGAGGTGATGGAGTAGGGTGAATTGTCCCCGAGTTAAGTAGGGACGAGTCATTAAATCCTTGATAAAAAAAATATATGAATTACTAGAGGGATTTATTATCTGTTCGCTCAAGTGATGTTGGGCGGGCGGTCCTCCCAGCTTTCTGTGGCCGTCCGATGCAAGATGTGTGGCGATGAGAAGGATAATGCAATGTTTGTCGGGTTCATGGAGTTGGGTCGGTTCGCGGAGTTAGCAGCGGAGCAGTTCATGGCTGAGCGGCCGAAAAAACTCGAGCAGATGCTGGAAAACTTATTCTCTACTGGCAACTTGGATCTTCTTCTCTGCTCGAGCTCTAGATCACTCTATGGCGACATGGAGCTCCGGATGGCCAAAGAGGCACCTCTTTCGACTTCGGCACTACTTCTCCTCTCCATTTCAATCTTAACTCCTCTAGTTGTTTCTCTCTCTCTTCTCTCTATCTTGGTTGCTGTGGGATGAGAAATTTATTACGTCCTCTTCCCTGCATCGTCTTCTTGCTCCCCTCCGGATTGCATGTCAGTAGACAGAGATAAAACATACAAAGGAAGGAGAGAGAGTAGGGAGAGAACAAGAGCATGGCAAGTTTATGGGGTCGTTTGACAATTGGAACTGTAGTTTTTTTCGAGTTCTAGATGAATAATTGAATTCACATATTAGTTTGGGGTGTGATTGGATAAAGTGGAATTTGATATGGGAGAATAAGGTAGTTGATGTGATAGGAAAAAGTAATTATGATGGGTTAATTTTAGTGGGTGTTTAAATTAAAAATATATAATAAATATAGGCTATAAATTTGTTTAAAAAATTAAAAATAAATGTATATTGTGAATTTTATGTAAAAAAATTGTTAAAAATATACTATTTAAATATAAAAAGTCAATTTTCTAATAATTTATATTTATTGAAATACTAAATTTTTTTAATGAAATAATAAGTAATAAATAATATTATATTAATTATTTAATATTAATATTTACATATAATAAATAAATTATTATATATAAGGTAGGTAAAAATAAGAAATAACTAAAATAAAAAAGAGTTTGCAAAACAAAAAAGGTCACGACATTTGCAAAAAGAAAATGTAGAACTAGCAGGTTCCACCATCTACCAACTAGGCGGAACCAGGGTCATGATACCCTAGTTCTGCCACATTTATGCGGCCTGGTTTTGCTAGGCCGCGGAGGGTGTCAACCAAGTGGAGGCGCTGGTTCCACCCGGTTTCATCCGCCAAATGGCCCCGTATATATTTGGTTGATTCGTTTGGCCGCCTTTGGGAAGACCTCCTTCGCCTTCACAATGGCGTCGAAATGTATTCACAATTACACCACCATATATAAGATAATAAAGATCTAATGTCCATACGTCCGACTTTGTCCAGGTGAGTGTTGGGGAGACGAGCATATGCTCGAGTTTTTTCGAACTGAACTCCGCAAATCGGCCAACACAACTCCATGAACCGGAGAACTCTGAGCCATTCTTCGCATCGCCGCACAATCTGTATCGGACGATCACCAGCATTGGGAGGATCATCCGCCCAGCACCACTTGGGTGGACGAACATTAAATCCTTACTACAGTGTACACTCATCTTTGTGTATGTCCTTTGTTTCTTTTCCATTATATTTACAAATTAAATTAAAAACAAGGATGTTGACATTTTGACAGTTTTAATTATGGTTATTTCTTTAGACCTTCCTAATCTACGAAATCACCGTAGCGCCATCCTAAATTATTTCATCATTTTCAGTTTAGTCCATTTGTTTAATTCTGTTAACTTTCTCATTATTTTCAATTTTTCTGATTTATTAAAAGACTAAAGTATCGTTCTCTCATTTTTTTAATATTTTAAATCTAAAATAATATATATTAAATTTTTATTTTAAAAAAGGAGGGAGAGCTGCCCACCCACCCACCCAACGCTGCCAACGAGATTGGTGGGGGGCGACGTTGGCGACGCAACACCCAGTAAGGGAACTGCCTCTACCAAGTCTCCTACGGTGATGGATCGATCACCACCAGCACTTTCTCCATTGAGGCGCTTTCCTGTCGGTGTGGCATCTGGGTGCCTCGCGTGACCCTGGGCTACGGCCACGACAACGAGGGCCTCTTCGTGGCGGGCGCAGGGTTTTGGGTCTCGACGGGGGCAGCCTCTTGTTCCCTTCTCAGACGGCGAGGCGATTCGAACACTGCTTTTCCTACTACCTGGTGGATTGCAACTCAATCGAGGCGCCTAATTGGTTGTCCTTCGTGGTGTTCAGTGATGCCGCAATGCCGAGATCCAACGCGGTGGCATACACTCCCGTGGTGTGGAACCCCAAGGTGAAAATATGTAACGGCCCGATATTTTTTTCTTTTGCCTGTCTAGAAGGCTATCTCGGTGACGCCACTCAATTCTATGACTTTATGACCAGTCAGCATGCTGGTTTACAATAACGGAAGACTTAATTTACAATAATTTATATAATATGTGGAAGTCATCTTTACAACATCAAATAACCTATGAGTTAGGGCCCACGTTTATACAATAATGGTCGCTATATTTATGTGCATGTCAACCGTCAAAAGAGCCACCAACCGTCTCACCATCGTCATCACAATCATCAGTACGGATCCAAATATAAGGGTAAATCCTAATGAGATAACTCAGTACATAGGATCAGTCATAACAATAAACAATATGAACTATGTCGATGACAATAATCATATGTATAATGATAAGCCACTACAAGAAAATTGGCGATTAGCAACTCAAGATAGGCGACGCTAGGAAGGCGCTATTACGTCTCCGTTGTGAAGAGCGTCTCATTAGCGTCCAACTAGCGCCGCAAAAGTGAGACGCTGGATATCGGTGTCTAGTGGCATCGCACTAGAGTCAAAGAAAATGAGACGCAACTAGCGTCACTTGTTGACGCTATCTCGACGTTATTAAGACGCGATGTTCGCGGCTGTGCGAAGAAGAAGCGCGTCGCTAAGTCGACGCGCAAGGGGCGCTAGACATGAGGCACTATTCCGACGCCCACGAGTCGCTATTTTAGGCGCTAGGTAGGCGCTGAAGTGATGCAAATATGATCGTGTACGCGTCGTTAATGAGACGCGAATATGGTGCTAAGTACGATATATTTAAGGCAGTGTTGACAGTCCTTGCGATGCTAATGGGACGCTATGGAGTCGCTAGGTTCATATTTTGTTTTACCCATTCAATCCTCATTTTTCCCCTTCCCAGACCGTACAATTATATAATGCATATAAAAATGCATTGATATTCATCACAGGCAATATAAAAGCATCACAGGCAATATAAGAGCATCACGTGCAATATAAGAGCATCACAGGCATAATATTTAACATAAGAATACGAAAAGTAATAAACCGAAGTAACAAACTATATGTATATCTAAATCTATAAGTAACAAAAGCTTTGTTTGTATTCATGGATTGTTTCTATCCTAGGTTTGGGAGTTATTGTCATCATTTCGGACATTCGACCCAGACGTGCTCAGTCCATGGTCTCGCGGGGATGGATTCTGTGTCGAGATAAATCCCTGAATCGCCTACAATATCGGAGCCAATTGCTGCGACAACTACTGCGACAACTACTGCGACACCTGCTACGATATCTGTGCCGATAGCTGCTGTGATAGCTACGTCATATCAGGTGCAGCGGATGAGCCCGGAGCAGATGCACCTCCTGCATATCTTCCGATCCTCCTAGGTATCTGAGCGACTGTGCCGAGACCACGCAAGTATCCCTTCGTGTCGTGCCGGCCACCTCCTCCCAAACAGCAGGGTCCTTTACGAAATAGAAAAATTATACAATCATATAATATATAAATTATATATCAAGAAACACATAAATTAAAAACATGACTAAACCAACGAAGAAACATTACCTGGTGGATGAGTACTCGGATCATCTCCATACTTTTCAGTCATTTTCGCATTATACTCATCCTAAAAAATTTAAACATTGTGTATTTCAAAAATAGTGCACTAACGTCAAGAACCAAATGACCATGTCATGAGACTTACCAGAAGTCTACGAGCAGTGGGCGTGACTAGGTCGTTTGTCTTCTGGCTCTTATGCGTGGCCTTATAGACCGCGCGAAAGTCTACGATACTGCCTTCTTTCTCCTCCTACGATAAAGTTTCAAATTTGATAACACAAGTATAAGTCAAAAGGATTGATAAATTGAATTTATATGTAAACTACCATGCGCCATCGATGCTCGTCAAATCGCATCGACCCCCATGTGTTGATGTGTGTCTCAGGCTTCGAAAGACGATTAACTCTTGCCTTTTCTGACTTCCTTTTCCATCGTTCATCCATCCTTTATGAACATCAAATACTTAGACTTTCAAAAACTATAAATTTAATAAAAAAATAATTTAAAAATAAACAACTTACCACTTCCTACATAAGGACTCAAAAACCAAACGCCTAATATGTCTTGGGCATCTTTGTATGCCCTGCTCCAAAATGAGGCCGGCAGACGTGATGACCTTGCGAAACTTGTATAATCGATTTTGAAGACGTTTCGCAGCGACCTCCTCAAAAGCTCTCCGGATTGTCCCTAAACTAAGATCCGGATGAAACTGATCTGCCTCCTGCAAAATACGTTAAAACTTAGTACTTTTGAAATAATATAAATCCAATTATGTAACCCAAATAGAAGATCGTACCGTAAGGACTCGAAAGATGTCATCCCGTACTTGTATTGGGACATCTTTTCAAGATCATGTCCCTTCCGACAAGTGAGAAAGAATGAGAGCACTGACATCCCGCACGGTACTAGCGGGTATGAAAGTAGTCCTGCCAATTACATAGAAGAATTAATTTTCAATGATAACCAAAACTATAACAAAATTTGTACAACTTATTTAACTTACGGTCGAGCAATATTATTCACAGTGACCACCCCATTATCGTGTAACCCCTCTTCATCACTCGAAAAAGAATCATCATCCGGTACAGTTGGGGTAGGTTGTGAAGGTCCGACATAATCTACGGGCCCTAATACATAATAAATCATTAGTGACATACCAAATTAAAATTGTGATAATTGATAGATGTACAGTAATATTCTCACCTCGATTGATGTGTACCGCATGATCAGTGGCAGTCCGCTCGTCTGAATGAATTGAGTCAGGTGCTTATGCTATCGGCGGCGTAGCAATTGACATTATTAAAAAATAATTAATTGAGAAATGTCAATAACAATAAATATATCACCTGGCATAAGATCTCGCTTGCCAATGCTAGAATGTGGTGAAGCGTCTGGTATTCTCGGCGGTGGTGGTGGGGTAGCAACTGTCATCATAAGAAAATACATAAAATTTGGCTCCTATATAAAATTATGGAATATATAAAAAATAACCTGGTGTGACATGACGATCGTCGTCGTGCGATTGAGACGTACTGACTATGTTCCCCATCGATGGTGGAGCAACTGTCACAAAAGCAAAATATTTAAAAAACTCTATCTCCTACTGTGTATCGCCTATAATGTGTCATGTACCTAGAGTGATACGATTAGCAGACCCACCAATGGATCATCTACTATATGACTATCCGGCTACGTGTCCCGTCGGCGGCGAAGGAACTGATATTATTAAAAAAGGAATTTAACTATTATAATCAACTATAAATAAGCAACTCAAAATAAATATATTACCTGGTGGTTGTGATGACTGACTCATCTGGAGTGAACGCCTAAAAGAGGGAGATGACCTAGATGTTCGACCCCTAGTAACCATGACTGAGAAAAAAGAAAGAAACTTCTCTTATTATCAGTAACCATATATAACTTACAAAAAAAGTAAAAAGCTTATGTCATTAGAATAACTACGGGATTCATTCGCTTGTTTCGTATTCTGATTTATTTTCATCATCATCGCTATAATCTTGGTTCGAGTCATCGTCAACGAAATTATCAAAGTTCACATCCAAGAGGTCATTTGAATTGAACTCTTCCATTGGCTCAGCGTCATCGACCAATTAAAAATTCTCAACTCCATCGGCTACATCAATCGTCTCATTCACTCTATCTTCTTGATAGTAATCGTCCATGGACACATCATTGTATACAGATGATGTTTCATTGTTATCTACCATTATTTCTGCTAAGAATAGTCTACTCCTCACCTTGCATGATGCTCACCATTCATCATTGGTTCTTTTCGATGGATACTTAGTGTAGTACACTTGTTGTGCTTGTTCCGCCAATACGAATGGATCGTATGACTGAAGTCTCGATCGAGGGTTAATATCCACCAATTTAAACTTTTGATCGATCCGAACTCCTTTCTCTGGATCGAACCAACGACATTTTAGCACAACGACTTTGTTAGATTTTCCCAAATAAGACAATTCTAGGATGTCTTCTATAACATCGTAGTAATTAAAGTCGTCGTCCCCGTACATGCTTCCTAGAACACATATGCCGCTATTAATAGTTGAACGTTGTCAGCTATATTCTTCTGTATAGAACTGATATTCATTGACTATGACGCCGCAATAGCTAAGAACTTGTTTCTTTGGGCCATGACCGAGATCTCGTATTTTGTTCTCTATGACTGAGCCATTAAAAACCTACAAGAAAAATAACTAAAAACTTTATTAAAAGTTACGAACTTATAACAATTAAGAACAAGTGGAAAGATATCTCACTTCACATCTCAATCAATCGGCAAAATGTTCGTCTCGTAGTTTCAATAACTCATCGTTTGAAACTAACGGATTGATTTCTCACTGTAATTCTTTGAATTTCTTGAATTCATAGTTTTCAATTAATACAATCATATAACAATGATTAACTTTAAATTATATAACAAATTAGAACAAATTGGCTTACTAGAGATATGGCATCACTTCGAGACAATTTGCAAGACCATAATTCTCAACGGCGGTGAGATCTCTGTCATTCAAGATAACTTTGTGTCCTGCACCAAGAAGTCGACATGGATACTTGAAGATGAATAGAATATTCATGTCAACTTCTCCTTCACCACCATCATCATTTCTTGAAACTTGGGTGTGTCGTGATTGTATGTGTGGCTCAAAGTATTTTGAAGTGAAGTTTGACACCTCCTCAATGAAATATGCTTCATATATGGAGCCTTCAATTTTTGTCTTATTCTTTGTCTTCCTTTTCAAATATAACATGCACCTTTCGAAAGGATACATCCATCGATACTGAACCGGACCAGCAATTTTGGTTTCATATGGTAGATGTACAATCAAATGTTCCATCACATCAAAGAAAGAAGGTGAAAATATCTTCTCAGTCTTGCACACGGTAGTCACAAAAGAAGCCTCTAACCGAGATATGTCTTTTTTCCGAACGATGGATGCACAAAGCCCTTTAAAGAACATAGACAATTTTGTTAAAACTTCCCAGATGGTCTTTGGCAAAAGTTCTTTAAAGGCAATTGGAAGCAGCATTTACATAAAAATATGGCAATCATGACTCTTCATCCCGTGTATCTTCTCATTGTCCAAGTTAAAATAATGATATATTTTTTATACATATCCGTCGGGAAATTTCAATTGCTTTACACATTCGAAAACCACTTTTCTTTGATCATTGCTCAAGACATAAATAGCTTTTGGCTTTTTGCATTTACCATTTTGAAAATGAATGATATCTAACTCTGATCTTTTGCATATTAATTTCATGTCTTCGCGAGCCTGTATGTTATCTTTTGTTCTTCTTTTAATATCCATAATAGTGTTGAAGATGTTGTCAAATACGTTCTTCTCCACATGCATGACGTCTAAGTTATGACGTACCAAGTTTGAAGACCAATAAGGCAACTCCCAAAAAATACTTCTTTTCTCCTAATTATGTTCACTTCCAAACCCAATTTGCTTATAACTACTTGCCTTCAGTCCGAATGAGACTTCACTAAGCTTGTTTACTTGCTCTAATAATTTTTTTCTCGTCAAATGAGTTGGAGACAAAGTGTTCTCGGATGTATTCTTTTTAAATGAATTTCGATCACGACGCATCGAATTCTCCAATGGCAAAAATATCTTATGACAATCAAACCAGCAAACTTTCCTACAATTTTTCAAATAAAATGATTTTGTATTCTTTCCCCATATGGGACAAGCAAGTTTTCATTTTGTACTCCAACCACTCAACATTCCATATGCCGAAAAATCACTTATGGTTCACATTAATGCTGCTCTCATAATGAAATTTTGTTTTTTAGATTTGTCATAGGTAATCATGCCATCCTCCCACAACATCTTGAGTTCATCAATCAAAGGTCTTAAGTAAACATCTAAACTTTTATCAGGAGATCGAGGACCCAGGATCATATAGGTAAGCAATATATTCTCTCGTCTCATGCACATGCTTGGAGGCAAATTATAAGGTGTCACAAAAATTGATCAACATGAATAAGCAGTACTTGATGCACCAAATGGGTTGAAGCCATCGGTGCAAAGTCCTAATCTAACATTGCATGATTCTGCAGAAAAAGCCGAATAAAGTGCATCAAATCGTCTCCATGCCTCCGCATCCGAAGGATGTGTAATTGGATTTTGATCTTCACGTGCCCTTTCTCTGTGCCACCTCATAAATGATGCAGTTTTTTTAGAAAGAAAAAGTCTTTGTAATCTTGGAATAATCGGAAAGTATCTAAATATTACATTTGCCACATTTTTTTTTCGAACTTTGAAAATTCTTTTTCGCCTTGAATCTAGGCTCGCCACAATAGAACAACTCATAAATGAGTTGTTTTCCTTGTAGTACAACATGCAATGATTGCGACATGCATCAATCTTCTGATATTCCAACCCTAAATCTCTCATCAACCGTTTGCACTTGTAAAAATGTCCCGGTAATTTCTCTGAAGCTGGAAGCATATTCTTAATAATGGCAAGCATCCGGTCAAAATAACTTTCGCTCATATTAAATTCTGATTTTAAATTCATTAGTTGTGCCACTGCAGAAAGTGTATTTTGCTTCACGCATCCATCCCATAAAAGTTCATCTGCTTCTTCGAGAAGAATATAAAACTTAAAAGTCGAAGGATTCGGGTCTTCTTCAATCAATGTTTCACCAACATTTTCTCCTAACATTGTATCCCGTATCATGTCCCTGTACGGATTGCTCGAGTTGCCAATAACGGTATCTACATTACTTGTTTCTTAAGCACATCTTTCTTCGCCGTGAAAGAACCAATTGGTATATGTCAGTAAGAAACCATTGTAATATAAATCTTTCTGCACATCATATCTTACTTTCCACTGATAACATTTGCACTTCCGGCATGGACATAAGATTTCGCCATATGAAGAAGCAACACCTTCATTTTGATATGCCACATTATTCTTCAGTTATGACTCCATGTTTATCCTTCCAACGACGAATCCAACTACGATCTGGCTTTAGCATTTCTATAACAGACAACATTAAGTCATATGTCAATAAATTCGTGTACTTGAAACGTGTGATTTTGAACTTACGAAGTCCAAAATTATGTGTTTCAAGTACTTCATCGTCGAATCATAATCTCATTTTATCATCAAGAATGTGCAAGTACATCCTTAGTAAAATTTATGAGAACATGATCAAAAAGAGGTTCTAGAATTATGAAAAAAAATAGTATTTAACAATCAAGTAATTAAGTAATACATAACTTAACAATCAAGTAATTAAGTAATACTTAACTTAACATGCATTAGTTCATAACTTAACTTAACATGCATTAGTTCATAACTTAACATGCAGTAAAACAATCAAGTAATTAAGTAATACTTAACTTAACATGCATTATTTCATAACTTAACTTAACATGCATTAGTTCATAACTTAATTTAACTTCATGCATTAATAATTAACTTAACATACATGGTGGCGGGCTAGTACCTTCTTAACCGGTGAGAAAGGCGGCAAAGGGCGGAGGGCGGACGAGGCGGCGGTGGAGGCGGAGGGCGGAGGAGGCGACAGTGGAGGCGGAGGGCAGCGGAGGCGGACGTCGGTGACGATGGAGGGCGGATGAGGCGGAGGGCGGACGAGGCGACGGTGGAGGCGAAGGGCGGCGGTGGAGGCTGAGGGCGGTAGAGGCGGACATCGGCGGCAGTGGAGGGCAGACGAGGCGGAGGAAGGAGGAGGCGCTGGTGGAGGCGGAGGTCGGCGGAGGCGGACGTCGGCGGCGGTGGAGGGCGGACGAGGCGGAGGGAGGAGGAGGAGGCATCGGTGGAGGAGGAGGCGGACGTCGGCACATGGGCAGAGGGCGGTGGAGGAGGCGGAGGCGACGGTGGAGGGCGGTGGAGGGGCGCAGTGGAGGTGGCGGGCGTCGGGCGTCGGAGGTCAAAGGTCGGGCATCGGAGGTCGAACGGTGGGGCGTCGGACGTCGAAGAAGAGGGGTAAACGGTAAAAGTGAAAACTAAGAAGAGGGGTTAGGGATTTAAGTAAATTTTTTAGCGTCTCCCAAGAATGCGACGCTAAGTAGATGCAATGTAGGCGCCGACTCAAAATTCGGCTAGTGCGGCACTATGGAGAAGCTAACGTGTCTCTAAGATAACGTAGCGACACTATAGCGTCGTAGGGGCGTCTCCATGGATTTAGCGTCTCAAGAATGCGACGCCATTGAGACGCTCATTAAAAGACTTTTTCAAATTTTTTAGTAAGTATGAAATTTTATTTATCAATGTAGCGTCTCATCGCATTGTGCCCCTCATGGATTGATTTATTTCCTTCCGACAATCTATCATGTATGTATATAAAATTATAAATCTATATGTATATGTATCTATAACAAAATTGTGTGTATATATATACATATGTAATATATGTGTATGTATATATATATGTCAACGTGTGGGAGATTAAGTTACAACAATGTGTTTATCTATATGAATTATAAATATATATGTGTATGCATATGTTTATACATGTGCGAGTCATATATATATAGATAACGTGTATATGTATACGTATTCGAAGTGAATATATGTTTATATGTGTGAGATTAAGTTATAATAATATGTATATATGCACTTATTATATATAAGTATAAGTATATACGCATATTTATATGTCTATATGTGCCCGATTAAGCGAGGGGGTAAAATGTCGGCTTATGAGGCGCAATACCGATGCTATTTATTTGAATTTAGCGACACCGTAGCGCAGAACTAGCGTCTAATATATTTTCGCGTCTCAATTGTGCGACGCTACAGAGACGTCAATAGTGTCACCATAGCATCGACACTATAGACAGTTCTAGGCCAAGGTCATGTTCACATATATACCCAGCATCTCTCTCGTGACTTATGCATGTGGGACTAATTTAAGGCATGCATCATGCACCCTTCCCCCCTTAGGAGACTCAACGCCTTCGTCGAGTGATCGCACCCCACCATGCACAGAGGCTCACGTGGAGTAACTCTGATACCATATGTAACACCCTTGCACTTGCGTAGGATATTGTCCGCTTTAGGTCTCGGCCCGCACGATTTTACCAAAATGCATCTTACCAGGCCATGCCATGTTCCCATATATAGTCAGCATCTCTCATGTTACTTATGCATGTGGGACTAATCTAAGACATGTCTCATAATATCCCTAAGTTAACCATGCATGATTAGTTGTATGAATGTGATGTTATATTATCTTATTGATAATCTCTATGAATGTGATGTTAAGACTTACACTTCAATATCAACTAAAGTGTGAAAGTGATGGAAATTTACTTAAGGCATGAAAATGTGATTTTTGAAAAAATGAAAAATTAGAAAATTAAAGTCACGATAATCGTTCCTATATATGAAAGAATTCTAAAAGTGATTTTTAAGAATTTTTAGGAGGTGTGTGAGTTAGGTAAAACGTAGACACAAAATCGAAAAATCTGTGAAATCGCAATTTTTGTTCTTCAGACAAAAATTTAGATTTCGATTCCTTAGTTATTTATTTTTTAAAAATATTTTATTTGAATCCAAATGGGGAGTAGTTCTTTATTTACATGTAATGTCTTAAGTAAATGAATAAAATAAATAAATAAATAAAAAATACAAAATTATTTACTTAAATGGCCTTAGATGTAAATAAGGCAAATAATAAGGGCAATTTGGTTCCATCTTTGGCCGACTTGGTAAGTCGGTTTTCCTTTGTCTTCTTATCCTTCAACTTATACCTTTTACCACCATTTTCTGCCCCTTTCACCATCCTTGGCCGAATAGCAAACGTAGTAGAGAGCTTACTACATGTTGAAAGAAATTTGAGAAAGAGAAGAGGAAATTAGGGATTCTCATTTGTGGTGAGTTCATACTTTAATTTATTTTAATTTTAATTACATACCTTTCTAATTATGGTTTCTGTGAACCTTTATCATCTCATTCATTTTCGGATTTTACTTGAACATGGGGCAAAACTCATGTTGTTCATGGGTAAGATTAACCCTAGCTATGTTCAATTGATTCATGAATCTTTAGCTACATAATTCCATACCTTCTAGTGATCCAAAAATTATGAAATTTATTCTTATTGATCCTATATTCGTTTACTTTCATTGAGATTTGGAATCAAGTTAATATGATTTTTGTAGATAAAGTTATGTTCTTATCTTTAAGGTACTATCACTCTGTCCGCCGAAATTGCTACCCGAATCAATATGTCATGTAATTATTTGATAAAAGTTATAAATATTTTACCGAGCCTTACTCAGTCTGTTAGAATGGAGCTTAAGACAGATTATGCTAGTATTGGTTAATTTTATTGTGCTCAGTACAAATAGAGATAAATTCAAGTAATTTTATGACTTGCACCCTAGGATGTCTACAATTTGGGTAAAACTACTATAACAGGGAATGTTTATTATTTTATATAAATCATAAAAGTAAAGTTACTCAATCTGTCAGGATATAAAAATAACATAAAAGTTAGGCTGAATGTTGATTTTCATGAGAGCAAACCATAATGAAATAGGAAATGAAACTTTTACAGATGAATGTCTCTATAATATGAAACGAAAGAAAATTTGAATGATGTCAATTGATTATGTATATTAGAAGATATGAATTTTTTTTACTATGTGTGCAATCTGTCATAATATTATATCAATCATTATGTTTAATAGTTACTTAAGTTATAAGAGTAAATATTTAAGGTTTAGATACCATTGCAATTAATTATGCTTCATATGTGTTAGGCTTGTGCTTATATCATAGTAGTAATGTGTTTATTATTGTTATAGGAGTAGAAGAGTAAAGTAGTGAAAAGGAAAAGGAAAAATATTTTGTTAGCCCTTATAGGTAAGTTGATTTCTCCTACTCTATGTTTTCACATCTTTTGAATTCGGTGTGACATTAATTATTATATGTATTGAATATGTTTTGAAATTCTATGAATTGGTTTCGAGAAATGCAATTATGGAAATTTTATGTGATATGATCTGAATGGATTGCGATGAGTGCAATCTTGTTCATTTTGAAATGGTATTAGATATGATTCATCTTCTGATATTCAGGAGATGTTTGTTATATGATGAATTGTGCATCGACATCCATTTGTATTTGCATATATGATGGTTGGAGCTAACTGCTACATCGCTGATCCCGATGAGAGCCACCTTTAGAATCAAATCCATCATTCTGTTCCCCAATAATGGGATGAGATAGGCTCCAATAATGGGATGAGATAGGCTGGAGCTAAGTGCCATGCGGAGCTAAGTGCCACATCGTGAGTAGTCGCGATGGGGCCACCTCTAAAATCCGTAGGGGCCACCTCTAGAATTCACCTATTGTTATATGATTTGTTCCCCGAAAGGGATGAGGTAGAATGAAATTAAGTACTACATCGCTGATCACGATGGGAGCCACCTCTAGAATCCACCTACCGACCACTGGCCAATTGGTTATTCGTGCATATATATAAGTGTTGCATTGCATACACATGTTTGATATGTTTAAGTGACAATGAATGTAAATTGAGTGTAATGATTGGGATTGGGATGTTATATATGTATTTAGTAAATGTATGAAGATATTGATCCTGATATTATGATTAATGCATGTATGTTTATGTCTCTTCGAATTTATTAAATAATAACACATAGCTTATGAGTTATCAGCTTACTGAGCTATTATTTCCTCGCAGTATTGTTGTACACTTTTTTAGATTAGTAGAACTTTTGGGATCGCGAGAGACAGCCTTGGCAGGGTGTGGATCCTTTTTGCTGCTAAGGTATTGAGAAGTCATATGCCCACTGCGTGTGTCAGATAGAAGACTTGTAGCTCTCATATTCCTCTGTTGGGATATGGAGAGAGTTTGATATGTACTATGTATGAAAAGTAATTTTGTATCTTGTAAAATGTAAATCTTTTATGACTACATGGTGGTGTGAACCCTAGGGTTGTTCATGCTCTGAATTATCAATATAAACTGCGTGGTTTGCTTATATATGTTATCATTTTCTTGTATTATCTAGAGAAGTTTTGCACAATTTTTCTTTAAAAAAGAAATTATTTGATCGAATGTAATCAGTCGCGAGCTCTAATTTAAATCACCATTTAAATCGGGGTCTTGACATATACGCTATTGATAATATGTTGATAATCATGTAATTAATACTAATATAATATTTAATTAATTTATTGATTAACATATAGTATATATAATATATAGGGTTTAAATATAAAACAAATAGCGAGATAAATATAGATAAGTTATGAGTAACACGGTAGCGTCCAATGGGACGTCATATAGCGTCTCTTTAGTGCCGCAAAATGTGCGACGCGAGATTCACGTTGAGCGTTGTCGACGCGAGAACGGCGCTAGGTGCTGCCGTGCAATTCTGTGCCGTGGCGCGAAATAATCGCGTCTACGTAGCGTCTCCATTGCGCCAGCATTAGCGTCTATCTCCTGAATAGTTAAGAAGACGCTAATGAGACGCTATCGAGAGACAAATAGCGTCTCAAAATTGTGACGCAAAGTAGACGTCATAAAAGCGCTAGTGGCGTCTATGTAGCGTCACTGCTTTAGGCGACGCTACTTTGCGTCGCTAAGCGCCTATTTTCTTGTAGTGAGCAATACAGTCATAAGGATCAATTGGCTGGAATAAATAATCATATCATCCTTTATCATCAACCATAATCGCTGGCAATAATAATTTCATTATCAATAACGTCAACCATATGGAATGCAATCGATTATCTTAATAATCAATCAATATTTACTTTATTTTACTTCAATCATAGAGGTGGTAATTCAATAATCTTTTGTCGTACATCAACAATAAAGGTTGCAACTCAATTATTCTTTTCTATCAATTATCTCCCTATACTTCAACCAAAAAGATTACAATTTCGGTTCAATTAATATTAACATCAACAATTCAATATCGATCAATCATTCATTCTTATTCTTCAACCATAAATGTTGCAATTATCTTTAATAATTAATTAATCTTTTTTATACTTCAACTATAAGGGTTGTAATTTAATATTTTATCAATCAATTTTACTTTAGCTTCAACCATAACGGTTGTCCAATACTTCAACCACGAAGGTTGCTTCAACTACAAGGATTGTTCAATACTTCAACCACGAGGGCTACTTCAACCATAAAGGTTGTTCAATACTTCAATCACGAGGGCTACTTCTATCAGAAAAATTGTTCAATACTTCAACCATGAGGGTTGGTTCAATCACAAAAGTTGCTTCAACCATAAAAACTGATTAATGCTTATTCTTTAACTTTTAACAATTAACTTCAATCATGACAGCTGCTTCAACCGTAAGGACTGCTTATTATTTATTCTTATCTTTGTAGTTATCCTTCAACTAGAAGGGTTGCTTCAACCATATAGGCTGCTTTAAGAGCTCTCCTAATTTTAAGTACCTTGCATCTTTTATCTTAATTAACTTATGACATCTATCTTTGCTTTCATTTAAACTTTCTTTCCAATCTTGGTTGCACAAGGCATCAATTAATAAATCATAATCGTAATATCAATATCATCACAATGAGATCGACATCATAATAATATGATTAGATATAAATAATAACACGGTCATCACAATTAAATATACTTTAATAACTTAAAAACTCATTTTCCGACTTTAGAATTCAGGCCAAGTGGGATGGAACCCGTGTTAATTTCCCATATAATCAATCATCCTCATCTTTCTATAGAACTCGGGCTGGGTGGGGTAGAACTCGAGCCAGTTTGTTCGATTTTCATATCGATTCCAATTCGATCAACAAAATTCGGGCCGGGTGGGGTAAAACTCGGACTGGATCAGCCTCTGATTTTTCAATTCAATTCCATGTTCCCAGAACACGGGTCGGGTATGGCGTAACTCGGGCCGAGTCAATTTGATTCCTTGATCTGATCTCATCTTCATCAGGGAACCGAACTATTCGAAACTCGGTCAGGATCCTATTCAACTTCCATCAATCCATTAACATTAACGAAACTCGAGCCGAGTTAGACGAAACCCGGTCTGGATTCTTAACAATCTTTTCATCTCACGCTCGAGTTACAGAACTTGGGCCACATACCTTGAAAACCCGGGCAGGGTTCATGCGAACTCGGTCCGGACCAATCCGATTACCACTGATGCATGCAAAATATAACATATTTTAGTTTATTATTTTAATTAATTTTTCTGTAATTTGATCATGGCATGCATCATTTTTAGTCACTTTTAGTCACAATTCTGGATTTATCAATTTTTATTGTTAATTCTTTAAATATTTTAATTATGGATGGATTAATTAAAATTTGATATTTATTTTGCAGGAAAGGCCGAATACACAATTATCCGAGTGATTATATTAAATGAATTATTAACGTATCGGCCGCAATTCAGTTGTAATGTGATTTATTGGCCGCGACTCGAATACAAAGATCTTACGGCCGAGAATCACATGAAGACGTAAAAGAGTTTATCATTTCATTAGATGAATTTTACGTGACTTCCTTGGGGATAAAAGCTTTGCAACGTGATATCTTTGGGCGTAACATTATTTAATTCACGCAGTTACATGGCCGAAACGTATTGGTCAATATACGTTGTTTTGGCCGAGATTAGAAGAAGTGACATATTGTTTTGGCCGAGATTCAGAAATGAATATCAAGTTTATCGACCGATAATTCAAATCCTTGGGCGAAGTCATCGTTTTGGCCGATAACTCAAGAAGAAAGATAAAAAGAATTTATCTTTTTGGGCGTAACGCGTAATAGAACTTATCATTTTGGCCGAGACCGTGATCAACTTTTATCCGATGAATTTAATTTTAACCGTGCGATGTTATGGCCGGGATCAACTTGAAGTATGTCCGCACCTATAAATACGTGAAGAAGTCATCGTCCCAAAGTGTGTTTTGAAGTTTGGTTTTCTTCGACAGCGAGTCGTGAGCTTCACGGACTACGACCAAGAGGAGAGAGGTGCGACAATTGAAGGTTGATCGCGACTCTGATCAAGTCCGAGAGGCTGCCAATTGTCAGCCCAGATTCGAGATATGTACTTTTATTATTTGGGTGTAATTCTTTCAATTTTTATTATTATTTTATTATCTCTCCAAAATTTCTAGGATGAACTCCATGTTTTAGTGATTTTATTTTTAGGAGATTATTATTGAAGGGAAATTCTATGAACTCTGATTTTATTATTATTAAATTTCTTTTGATAAATTTTTAATTATGTTTAATGCTTTTGATTTAATTATTTAAATTTCTGAGTTAAGTAATTACCAGTTTGTGAACTACTTGATTTCAGATTTTATTTAATTAAATTGAATGATTTATTGTGGAATTAAAAATTGACATAGGTCTAATAACTAGTGTGTGAAGAATTAGATCTATGTGGTCTGTTAATATATACCAGTTTGTGGAGTGATTAATAGTTTAATATTTTCATATTAATGCATCTTAATTTTAATCTCATCTGACAAATACCAGTTTGTGGGACTTCAGGTTTGATTGAATTTAAGATAGTTTGATTAGATGGATTAAATAGCAGAATTATCAGTTTGTGGACTCTGTGATATTAATCATGTAAATTAATAACTTGGGAAAATTCCTAATCCATCTTAAGAAGTTTAATTTATCTTTTTTGGTTCACATATTTATCCTTAAATTATTATCATCCTAAGACCAACTTCAACACCATTATCTTATCTTTATTTTATTTTCTTTATTTTATTTCATAAAATTCATTTTCAAAATCCATATTTTTCCTCTCTTATTAATTTATAAATTCATATATTTTATTAATAATATTCCTCATGAGTTCGACACTCTTACTTGTATTTTCTATATTACTTGAGCGACTAGTGCACTTGCTAGCGATTTTATTTTGCTACATCATTTTACGCATCAACCACCCGGGTTTCAAGGAACCCGGGCCGGTTCTACTACCATCTGGAAGTTGCATTTTTAGTGTAACTTTCGGCTCTCTTTTCTATGCGATGAACCATGCAATTCAATTCATAATTCATCTATACAATAGTCAATACTTATGACAAGGGTCCTGATGGTCCATGTTGGCAAAACCGACGCCATGAGAATCTCTTTACGTATCTTAAGTTGGTTAAAAAATCAATTATGTTCTTGTTGTTTGTGGACTGCACGGACGTCGCGACTTTGGCTAATGATTTTTCCCTATAGATGTCCAGAAAACCTTCGGCTACCATTTGAATTTTGTTCTTCTCTATCGAGGTTTCGAAATGGTATATCGCTCACGCTCTCAGGTGGCTCAGTTCATGAGAAACTGAATGAAAAAGAGAGGATCTCATGTAAAAATTATGTGGAGGCAAATCATACTTTGTAACCACCCTTTAAGACATATTTATACCTCTCAATTAAGGTTTTTTACTCTTGTTAGGCTTGGACTATTTCTCCATCAATGATAACCATTCAATATTAATTATCATCTTTTAAATATTCAAATTTAATTAAATCCAAATTTCACTAATTATTTCATAACTATACTTATAAAAAATCTATCTCTACTCAAATTCATTTTTATCTCTTTCATAACTTCTTTCAATCAAACTCTACTTTCATCTTTTCCTTTTATTTATTTCTTTTCTCTAATTTTAGAAATTATTTAATTTCATAATATTTTATCATCAATTTTTTGGATTAAAATAATAATAAATATTATTTTAATTGCTGTAATATTTTTAAGCCATAAAATTTTTAATCCTCTTATAGGTGGGAGTCCTATGTCCATTAAGCATTCTTTTGGATCTCAAATCAAATTAAAATTCCTAATCTTACTCTAATTATAATTTTTTACTTCAAATATGATTTAATCTTTCTTTAACAATTGAACTTAGACCAAATTACTTTATTGTCCCTATTAAAATCTTGGAGTGTTACAAGATGTTTTACCACGTCGGGCTCTCTTTTTTTAATAATTCCATTGAATATTATATATTATTTTAAACTTTTAAATATTAAAAAATGAGAAAAGAATAGTTTAGCCATTTAATAAATTAGAAAATTCGAAAATAACGGAAAGTTAACATAATTAGACATGTAAAAATCACAAAATAATTTAAAGAGGTGCTATAGTGAGTTCGTAGATTAGGATTAGACGTAAATAATCATGATAGTTTAGAATAGGTATAAGTAAATAATCCTTTCAATTAGGAAAATTAACCTTTTTTTTTAAAAAAAATCTTGAGTTGCTTTCGGAAAAAAATGAATACAATCGTGCACTGTATGTATGAAATTATGTATGTTACTTAGAGTTATTTGTAGTTCTATTCGACAATATTTTTTCGAAGTATCAGTTTGCTTAATTAATAATAATTACAACCGATTGTTATCATGGAGTGTAATTCAACAAAATTTATTTTATATCTGTTTTTTAGTGCAAGAAAGAAACTTAATAACAGGTACGATAATGATTTCGGGGTTCCAATTTTCATGTAAATCCAAGTTTTTGGATTTTTTTTTAAAAAATATTTTGATTTGTGTGTGTGTGTGGTGTTCCAACTAGTTTTCGTACATGGGAAGACAAATAAGTGAATATATGGATCAGAAAAGATATTTCGGAATTATTAATTATTGTATTTATTATATAAATAAACTTGGTGAACAATAAGAATAAATGTTATATATGTGTCTCCTAGACAAAAGTGGGGGAAAAGGGAAAATAAAAACGGGGAATGTGGAAGGATCAGACGGCCCTCATCATTCGCACGAATTCATCGTAATTGACTTGT
Organism: Pontederia crassipes; assembly: GCA_030549335.1. Lineage (NCBI taxonomy): Eukaryota > Viridiplantae > Streptophyta > Magnoliopsida > Commelinales > Pontederiaceae > Pontederia > Pontederia crassipes. The sequence continues at coordinate 21,366,768 of CM060189.1, read as the reverse complement.
CCATCTCCGTCAAGGTCGGCTTCTTTTATCATCTGTTCAACCTCTTCGTCCGTCAACTTTTCGCCAAGATTTATCATAACATTTCGTAGCTACACAAAAGTAAACACACGCGAATCATGTAACTGTGAGAACCATGCAAATAAATTAACAAATAAACAATCACAAACGTCTATATGTTCTTGTAAACTTGGCATAAAACAATCATGAATTACCTCTGTAGCAGAGATGAAGCCATTCTGATCCTTGTCGAAGACCTTGAAAGCTTCTTTGATTTCCTCTTCTGCATCATTCTCCTGCAAAGCAGTTTGGTGGAGGAGTTAAATTACCAGATCAGACTTCAAAGCGTCGGCATTACTAGCAAGATCCAGAGCTCGTATTCATTCAAAAAGACTGTCCAACTAACACAATTTTGTCGAAAGTAGCGAATTGTCAACTAACACAATATATGTACCTTCAATTTTCTTGCCATTAGAGCCAGGAACTCCTCAAATTCAATGGTGCCACTTCCATCGGCATCCACTTCGCTGATCATCTCTTGCAGCTCCTCAGCAGTTGGGTTCTGGCCCAGCGATCTAATGACTGTGGCCAACTCTTCCAACGTGATGCAACCTGTTAATTACAGAGTGGATATGACGGATTATTCCTAACTCTTAAGCCAAAAACAGTTTGAATCTGGCAAAAACAAAAAAAAAATTCACAGTATCTCCAGGTATCATGCATGCATGCATATATGTTGTGCCAACAAACAACACATAATTGATTGGCATTGAATACTGAGTTGGTGAGGAGAGGCCAAGGTGGAAAACTTGGACCTTGACCAATTCACGATCATAATATTCAAAGAGAAGAAATGAAATATCTGTCAATAAAATTCTCCTGCTGCCCTGCCTTCTCTCTAGCTTAAACTATGAATCCTACAATCCCAAGTTAGAAAGCATACAGTAATCCATGCATATATCTTATATATGTTCACTGTTTCAGGAGTCATGATGAGAATGACACTACACCATCATTAACAGAGAATTGAAGGGTGTAAAGAATCAGAAGATTCAGAACAGAAGAAAAGCTAGAATCCAAATCCCGCAACAAATTGACATAGAGTGGCTGTCTACTGAAGCCAAAATAATCAAAAGAACAGAGTGATCATCCAGTGCCTGATTGTTCGATTCCACCTCGATCAATCAAAATCATGGATAGTGCAACCAGAGCACGCAGGAGGCCAAGCAAACATGTCAAATACTCTAAAAGAAGCTCACCATCTCCGTCCTTGTCGAAGAGCTTGAAGGCGTCGTGCAGCTCGGCCACCTGTTCCTCCGGCAGGAGATTCATGTTCTGCAATATCTTTACAGAAACCCACCCTCCCACAAACAAAAAAACTACTACTCCTGATTCCTGAACTCAATCCAATGGACTGAAGCAAAGGATGAAAGAATGGGAGCAATGCCGAGGCCATGACCCCTTGCCTTACTTATATACGGCAGTAGCCTTGAGGAGGTGTCCAAGGCTTCCGAAGAAATTTAAACAAATCAAATATTGACTTGTAAGACTTGTTTAGAGTCCAAGGACCTTTCTTTATTCAAGGCATTAATTAAAGTATAATAATAATAATAATAATAATAATAATAATTTATCTGGTCATTGTCTTCCTAAACAGATGGCTGGATGAGTATTGAAACTGGTGGTGCAATCGGCTGGTCGGTCGCCCGGTGGCCTGATGTCCCTCCTCCCTCTCTAATTTTTTTTTCTTGCATTAATTAATGTTGGGTATTTCTCTCACTTCTCTGATTTGTTTTGCTTCCAGCTGTGGACAGCAAGAACTTGCAGACTTGGGGGAGACATGAAGTCGAGGAAGCTGCTTAAATTTTTTTTAGTCAGTTTTTTTCCAATGTTTGGAAAGCGAAGTTCGAATTCTAATACGTAGTTAAGCAGCACACTTTTAACTAGTTAGAGGTTGATTCATCTTGGAACTTAACTAATTTTATCTGATTTTATCTGTTTTTAATATCATTACGTAAGCGACAAAAAAATTTCCAGCATTATAAATCATCTCGCCAACCATATGATTATCGTTTTTTTTTTTTTGCTAAAAAATTGAGGACCAGTTTTCAAGCTAAATATTAATCCGAGTAATCAACAAGATTGATGGTGGAAATACTCTGATCATAAGAAGCATGAAGTTTCGTATTGTAAATTAATTGTCAAGTTTTCTTCTATCATTTTTTTCTGTTAAAAGGAAACATTTAGGCTATATTTTATTCTTAAAAGTTAAAAGTTTAAGTTGACATATTCGCCAAATCCCCAAGCGAGTCAGAGCGATGAAGTAAGAAGGTTTGAACTCGTCCAGTCTCCAGAAACGTCTGCTGTGGTCCGTGGTTTGACTGCAACCGTTGATTTGGTCGTCCAACGGTCACGATGAACACGGTGACTTGGCACGGTCCAAGTTCGAACATTTATATGTTTTTTTCTGTTCTTTTTTTTTATATATATAAAAATTCCGAAGCATGTGATGGGCGAACGTTTCAGAATAATAATGTCTAAAGTCGATTAAATTTAAATCATCCACTCATAATTAATCACACTTAAATTTTAATTTTCTACATTGTTTATGTTATTTTATATATGTTTTCGTTACATTGGCTATGTAATATGTATATATATAGTTAACTAGCTAGGTGATTTAAATAAATGTTTAATTGTTAAACTTTTTGTACTTTTAATTTAACATATAATAATAAACACATGTGATGTGAATATACAGCAGCAATGTTAATTAGTCCATGGAATGTAGATTATTATATTATATTAGTTATTTGTGTGGTAAATGTCATAAGATGTTAAACTAGTGTAAGCTGTAATATTAAACGTATTTAAATTTGTGTGCTTTAAGTTTTATTCCGTGAAATTTTTTTTTACTGTTTTATCTTGTCAATGGATTATTATTAATTTAAAGTTGGCCAGAAAATTTATTAGAGTAATTTTATGAACAAAAGAAACATGAATGGATGCTTGAAGAATTTAAGAAACATGAAAAATAAAATCAAAATAAAATTTTGCATTAATTCTAATGGTGTTTATACCGAGTTCATTCAATAAGTTATTGGGCTCGAATGAATAACATATCACACATCATATTTATTAGATTACGTATATTATTTATTTCTTTTCACACATTTGAACTTGAATATGATTAAGTTATTGAAAGATTGGACAAAATTAATTAGAATATTTTAAATTATAATCTAATAATATGTTATTTTGATTTATTTGCATTAAATAGTTAAACTTAGAGTTAAGTTTTATGTTTTTAAATATTTATGTGATATATATAATGTTTTTAATGTTTTTTTAGAGTAAAAAAAATTGAGATCGCTTGGATCAAATATTTTTCAAAAAAAATTTAGGATGATTTTTTATGCATTGAAAATCCACCGAAATTTTGAAATTCAATTTTTTTCGTCGAAAAAAATATCCGACCCGCCCCTAACCAAAACTATTAACAGTCCATCCCATCCCTTAAACACATCTTGTCGAGCTTTAAACGTCGTGCAGATGAGATGATCATCGCCGACCGACGAAACTCGCACGTGCCGACGACGCGTTTTGTTTCTCCCTCCATTATTTCTCTTTCCAAGCTTCCCCCGCGTTGTTCGACTTCTTCGGTTCCGTCCACTCACGTGCGGCCCCACGCACGTGAAATGACCTCAATTTAACGCATGCAGTACGTACGATAAACCAATCCGTACGATTCACTCCCGATTGGATATCTTGGGTCCCTCGATTCTTTACAAAATATTATTATGTGATTAAAAAGAATAATAATTGATGAGTACAAATCGAGGTAAACAAATAAGCAATTTAGTTTTAGTTATGTAAATTTTAATTTCAGATATCTACACAAACAAAAATATAACACCAATTATACCCCTGGACACCAAATAAAATAATAGATATCTCCTCATAGTATCATAATGGAAATTTTCCAGGCTCCAAATTTAAAAGGGGCCAAATATATCTATTTTAATACATATCTTCATATTTTTACTCATATATAATACATATTATATAAGCATGTCAAAAATTTAGGAGTCCAACGCCCCCCAAAAAAGACTTGATTTTTAGGAGTGCTCCTAAATAGAAAGAAAATAAATTAAGTTGGCTTAGTTAGTAAACTATGAGGTTAATAATTTGAATTATAATCTCAATGTAAAATCTAAAAATAACATTATGGGAAGAGTAATTGTAACATCCCTATGCTCCAACGGATAGGGCCTTCCCACGACCAAATAAGTAAAACCCTTGATTGAGACCCAACTTAAACGATACATCCTAGTAATTATTATTATATATGTACATATCATTAATATGTACTATTTTGGCTTAATAAAAAGATTCCCACTCGCCAATAATTAAGTTTGAAATGTCCATAACATTTCCATTGATTGCTCGCAACAAATGACAAATTACGTTCTTAATTCTTTGTCATTAATCTAAAAACATAAGTATTTTTTTATTTACTCTACATTTCATAAACATAATCCTCTTAATATTTACGCTTTTTTATTTAGCTAGAATGTCATTTCTCTTTGGAACATTTAGCCCGGCCTTGATGCATAGATAAAGCACTGATATATGTCCAAAAGGAGAAATTTCTATGGCGAATAATAAATACAATAATAATATCATAATAAAGTGATAAAATATTTAAAAAAAACAAATAATTTCCAATTGGTTCACTTACTATACTGTTCAACTATTATAACAGGAAAGTAAAATACGTCAAAGAGAATAGGAATAGCGGTGCTGCCATTAGAAGCATGATTTGTCCTTCATGATTGAATTTTTTTTTGGTGGGTTGTGATAATATGTAAAAGATATTCATAATCAAATTCATAGTGCTTAAAGCAAGTGGGATTGATAATAACATGATAATCAAAATATAGAGAGATTAACATTCTAGAAGAATAAATCAAGTATCAGTCATAATTGCTATATTTTTTCTGTGATTAATATACTTTTTCTTTTATTTCATCATTACATTACATCTTGCACTTCTAATTGGTTATCCTTCAATTTTATGTCTCTCTTATAACCAGTCGAACACCATTTTGGACTCTCTAATGTAGAATTTGGATAAGGTCATGATTAGACATGATCTGAATTCGTGTTATTTACGATTCTAAAGAGTAAATTAAACTTCTTCAACTTTGACATTTGCTTAGAAATATCCTCTAGCTTTAATTTGTAACACGAATGTCCTTCATCTTTTCACTTTTTGTGCCGAATGCCCTTTTCATCGTTGATCGTCAATTTTCCCGTCGATGGATGATATGGCGCCCACAAGCATATTCTCTCTCCTTCACGCGAGCATTTAGTTGATGTGGCATCATTTTAAAAAATAAAATAATATTCTCTCTCCTTAGCGTTCGCCATCTTTCACTATGTTGGTGCCCTTTCCTTCCCTGCGCCGGCGAAGGCCGAAGGGGGAGGGGTGGTGGTGGTTGCCCCCTTGTGCAACCTTTGCCAGCCAGCATGCTAATGTGGTGGTGGTGGTGTGTGTGTGGGGTTGGGGGGTAACCCCTCCGGCGTGACGCCAACGAAGGTAGATGGGTCTAGCCTTCAAATTATCGAAGAATTTAAATTCCTCGGTAATTCTGTAGTACTGAGGGCCAGAACGTCCGTTATTACGGACAACAAAAACCATAGATAATTTATCGACGAACCTAGCCTTCATAATTATCGATGAATTTTTCATCATCGATAATTTCAAAGAACAGAACCGTCGATAAATAATGAGTAATAAAAGTATATAATATAAATAGAATCATATATTTAATATTTTATTATTAATGTTTCGACGTTTCCATCCTTCGAAATTATCGCAGATTTTTTATCCATCGAAAATTCTAAAGGACAGGGTCGTTGGTAATTAAATAATTATATACAATATAATATAAGCACATATCTAATATTTTATTATTGATATTTTTTATAGTCCTATCCTTCAAAATTATCGACAAATTTTTTTATTCGTCGGTAATCTCGAAGGACAAGATCGTCGGTAATTAAATAAATAATAAAATTATATATAATATAATATAAGCATATATTTAATATTTTAGTATTAATTTTTTTGACGATCTAGTCTTTTAAAATTACCGATGGATAGACAATCCGTCACTAATTTCGATGGACGGGATCGTCGAAAACTCTAATTTCGTTCCTGCCTCATTTTTCCCTCTCTCTCTCCCCCCTTCCATCTATCTCTCACTCTCCTCTCTTTCCATCTCTCCTCTCTCTCTCTCACTCCCACATCTCCGATGACGATCGTCCACTCGCTCTTCGGTGACTCCAATGACCTCCCATGGTTAAAAAACTTTCCGACGTACAAATATGTCGAAAAAATGACCACCCATCAAAGATTTCGACTAGAAGTTCTCGTCGAAACTACTGACGAGTCTTAACCATCGAAAGTTTCAATGGATCAAGGTTGCACGTTGGAAAGTTTTTTGCGATGAACACTTTTTGAACAGTTCTTTTCCGTCAAGAAAAGTTGTCGAAAGATGATGTTTTTGATGGATTTTTTAGGATTTGCAACGGTGCGATCGTCAGAAATTCCATTTTTTTCTTGTAGTGGATCTTTGCTTGTCATTTCAACTGTTCGTAGATTTCAAATGTAGAAAAATATTTTTTCCTGAGAAACGATGCACAATACATAAAATAATATGAATGTATATGATTAACTAGAAGTGGTAAATTAATTTTAATAATTTCATAAATAGAAACATAATCAAATAATAACTTTCTTTACTTAATTTTCCTTTTCTCCTTTCTTTCTTTTTCAACTACTTTCCTTTATTTCTTTCTTTTCATACTTTCAATATTTCTCATTTGGTGAGTTGGACTACATCTTTTACTTTAGATACATCTTTCTATAAACATCTATATGTGTTATGCTAAAAGAGATATTCAACTTTTATTATGGATTACATCATATGACGCTCTCATGTATCTTTAGGTCAGTACCTCTTCAAGACATTATAGGACCAAAAATCTTTTCGCTTTGAATACTCCACTCCGAACTTCAATCAGTGCAAATGATTAATCATGTGTTACAATTTTTATTTTCCTACTTATTTAACAATCTTTATAATTCAATTTAATAAAACCACAATCGATATTATATCTAATCATAAATAAAACTTTCTTAACAATTATCAAAACACATACAAGGTGGGATAAAAATCGGGGTCGTGTGACTTAGAAACTCGGGTCAAGTTTCAATTGTGGCTCGATCCAAGTTCGTATTGATAAATTTTCTATCTTTCTTGACTTGGGGAACCCAGACAGAGTCTTAAGAAATGAAAATCGAGTCATTAGGTTAACATCGAACATCAAAATCTTTTATTCTTACTCTAACGCTGAACCTTGGTTGAGTTACACAAAACCTAGGCTGAGTCGTCACGCAAAGTAGAACTTTAATGAATTTTCTTCAACCTTCATATTTTGGGTACAAAAATGACATGATTTCAATAAAACAAATATAGTAGGTTTTCATCATGAATTATAGGAGAATATTAATGTGTGCTTAAACTTTCTTTGTATTGTTAATTCTATTAATGTATCACATCCATAAGTAAATTTGAAATATGTATGTATTTTGTTCATGCAGAACTATCTGGCACATTAATCAATCACTAATCACAAGTTTCAAGTCGTGTACGCACATTGAGAAGAGAGAATAGGAATAAAGGATTCATTGGGAGGAGGGAAATTTAATTTATAAAGAAACAATTAATTATGATATTAGTTTAATTTTAATTCAAAAATAAGTTATAATCCACCTCTAAGAAAATTTTGAGCCATATTCTTAACCTTTATTAATTATCTTTAATTCAATCATTTATCCTTTCCTTTCCTTTCTTCAATTCAACTTCTTATCATTTCTTAACATCCATTTATCTTCTAACTTTCACCTATTTTTAAAATAGAAAATAAATATCATTCATAATAATAAAATTTAGAATTAAAATATCAAATGATTATTATTTTATTTCATGAATAATTTTAACTTAAAAACTTATATTTAAGCCTCATTAAGAATCCTAATTCAATCTCACTTCAACTTCAACCCTAATTCTCTTCTAATTATTTGTTATTTTAATATATTTATCTTAAAATTAATTATTTCTGTTTCTCTGTAAATAAATAATTATTATCCTTATATTTTAAATTTTTTGGAATAAATAATAAATTTTCTTAATACTTTTAAAATTAAATAGTTTAATTTAAATCCTATTGGGAGTCCTTTATATTCTAAGTTTATAGTTAGCTTTAAATTCAAATTTGAATTCCTAGTCGCAATCTAAATTCTAATTCCTATTTCGATTATAATTTGTCTTGTATTTTTCTTTCTATTTCTTATCTCTTTGTATTTCTCTTTCTCTTCCTTCTTTTAACTTTAACTACTCTTAATAAATTGAAATTTTTTTATTTTACTTCAAATGTTTTTATCTAATGAAAATTGGAAATATTACACTTGACATTTTTTGAGGTTTGAAATGGGGCATCATAAATTTCTTTGTGCCGCCCTTGAGCTTATTAATTTGGTCTATGCCTAAGACTCTATTTGGTTGGAGGATAAATGTAAGAATAGTACGTTGTTATGCATTATTCCACCAATGAGATAATTAACATTTCAAAACATGTAAAGGGAAAAGTTGTCATTATTAAAATTTGTATTCTTGTGAGAAGTATTTTTATGGGGTTGTTTGGCTACCTTAGTTTTAATCTCATAAAAATTTGTTTTCTCATGAAATATTCTTATTATGACTGTGTTTGGATGGGAACAAATCACGCGAACAATGCATTGTTCCGCCAAACAGGTATGAAAGTTCTAGTGGAGCCCATCGATTTTTATGTTCCGGTCAAAGGCAATTGTTCGCGAACAAAAGTTTCTACACAAGGAAAGAAATTTGGAAAGTTTTTGCTCGTGCGATAACGGTCTTGAGTCCCACTCCAAAAGTTCTTGTCGTCGAAGCAAAATCGAGCCAAACACATCTAGAACTTTCCAATCAAATCAGTCAAGTTCCAAAACCGCAGAACTTCGGTTCACCTCTAGCTAAACACAGCCTATGAGAACAATCGTATTCTAGGGTGGAGTAATAACATAAATATTCCTATTTTTTTCTAATTCCTACAATATTGACAAGTGGGCCCATGCCATATTCAAATGGCATTTGGATGAAAAGTAAGGAAGAATCACCTAAATCTTATTTTAACTCCACACCAAACACCCATAAGTTATTTTTACCAAAAAAGTAGAATAAGATATTCTTGACTCAAACTTTAAAACAAATATTAATTTATTAAATTAATCATTCTTATCCTAAGGATTACTATTTCAACCAAACAGCCCTATCAAGCTAGACTTTGACAGGCACTAAATATGTTATCTTATATTTATCTTTTTTTCATCCAAATGCTCATACTTAGATATCAACAATGATAATTTCATTTTTCAATAAATAATACACCTAAAAGATTGACAAACCTTATTCGCTTGGGACATTTGGTCGAGGGATAAATGTCGAAATATTTCGATATTCTTAGAATATAATAAAACGTGATGCAAATAAAGATTATTTCGGTCAAACTTCGAAATGTGCAAAATCACATTAAAATATGTGAAACCATTATTTTTAACTCACAAAGAAGAATAGACATATTCTTCTAAACAGAAGAATATAGATATTCTCCATTTTTTCAACTTTTCAACCTTATTTTATTTTTTAAAAATTCAATCATATATTACTATATCTAATTTTTTTATTGTTATGGTATTGAACATAAACTATGTATAATAAAACATTTTAAAAATGTTATATTTTTAAAATTTATTATATTTAAACAAAATGATATATAATAATAATATTTTTACTCTTTAGAAATATTATATTATTCTTAATTTTATCATAAGAATGACAAGTCTTCAACCAATACCATTTATCAAATTTTTTTTGAAATAGGGAATAATCGATTTTGTAATTTCCTTTCAGAACACTTCCACGTCAATCTAAAAAGTAACCATTCTAAAAAAAGTAAAATTTAAAAGTAGAGATGAAAGTGGTTTGGATAGGATCCATCTTTTAATAAAAAAGCCATACTTTATTTTTGGATAATTTTTATAAATTACAAAATCAACCTAAAAAATTTAGAACAAAGAAAATCATCCTCAAGCGGATAAAAAAATTTTAATTAATTTTTCGTAGTCTTATTTTAATAGAATGATATTTTTAAAATATATAATAAGCTAAAATTAATATAAACATATTTAATCTTATAACTAAATATAGGATATAGTACTAAAATTATTAAATTATAATTTTGATAAGAAGATATTAAATTATACAAAAAATATTATATCAATAATAAAAAATTGATTGTTTATGAATTAATTATATAAATAAAATTTAATAAATAGAATCAGACTTCAAAAACTTTCATAATTTTTTTTTGAGTGATGACCTAATTTGAACGGATCAATTTTGTTATGTTAAAAAATCATTATAAATTATATTTAAACTCCTATTTTTTTTTATTTTTTCGAGTTTTTTCGGTTAGATATTTTCAAAAAAAGCTTCTATCCTCTTAAAAGTCTTCATAACACTCAAAACACTATAAAACATTGATGAAATTACAACTTATGTCATTGTGAGATGTTAGAAGAATTTTTAGAAGGATGATTAGGAACCCTATATTTTCACGGGTGGTCATATTGTTCTAACACCCCTATTAAAAGTGGGGTCTTGGTCTTACCCTCTTTCTCTCGTGTGTCTGTATATATCAATTTTAAGAAAACATCCTATTTTCAGTATTTTATTGTTCAAGAATAAAATTCAAGTTAGTAAAAAGAAAATATAAGAGAAAAAATTACTTTTATTAATGATTTGAATTAACCAAAGGAAAAAATGATTGTGCTATCCTTTTTAAGGGGTAGCACCATTATACCCTTATTAATAACCATTCACTTCATTATGAATGGTGGATCAAAAAATTCTTCAATTAATCAAATGGTGATTAATAAAGGTATGATGGTGCTACCCCTTAAAATGGGTAGCACAAACATTAAATCCTTAACAAAAATATTTGAAAATTTTCAAGGGATAAATGTTCAATATTAGGCCTGTTTGGCGAAAGAAAATTTTTCAAAGTTCTAAAATCTTCCTAATACAAATTTTTATTAGGAAACAAGGGCTTCGGCAGGAAGATGGAGAGGTAGGAGAGAGGTGGTTGCAGAGTAGAAAAAAAAGGAAGAAAGGAGAAGAAAGAGGAAAAAAAAGAAGAAGAGAACTGAGGAATGCTGCAGAATGATTACAAAGAAAAAAATAGAGGAGACAGTTGCAAAAAGAAGAGAAGGGAGTAGACGATTGCAGAAAGAATTAAAGAGGAGAAAACCATCCCAGAATGAAGAAAAAAGAACGTGAGGAGGAAGGAGATGTTGCAGATAAAAAAAAAAAAGAAAGATGAAGCCTTCGTAAGATTAGAATAATATAGAAAAACAAAGAGAAAAAAAAGTGCCGCGCAGACGAAAAACGACGACTGCTCCAAGTGCGTGCGCAGGAAAGAAAAATGAGATCCGAGCTCATTTTTCTTTCCCTCGGGAATACCTCATTTTCCATTGGATGGTAGTCTATCCATTTTGCATCCAAACAAGCATTTTGAAAAAAATCCATATGAAGACTAGAAACCTACGAAATCATCTCATTCTATTGGAAAAAGGGGCATCCAAACGGGGCTTAAAGTTTATGTATCCGTCAAAAAATTCATAGTAAAGAGGTAAGGGGAAAATATATTTCTTACTACAATCATAAACTCAAAATAAGAAAGGAATTATGATACGTATTGCATTTAACAAATAATATTCTAAAGAAATTAAAATGAGAAAAAGGATTAATTAAAAAAATGATATAAAATTTGTAAAATAATATAAGTTGGAGATACTTGTATAACACCTTTTTTTTTAAAAAAAAAATCATAAATAAATTATAAGTAACTATTCAACCTGATGTGATGGAGGGTATTTTCGCCATTTTATAGAAACCCTAAAAAGTACATATATTATATATAGAAACTAGGGAAGAGAGAGGAGGGTTCAGTTGTCACTCTTTCTCTCTCCTCGTCGCCATTCTCGCTCGACGGACATAGCCGCCAGAGACGAAAAGCCAAGCCACCATCGTTCCACTTCGCTCCCTTCGTTCTGCCGCCGACGAGCATCTCCGACGAAAATGAGAAGTGTCAAGGGGTTCACCTCCTCGAGGAGAAGACAGTGATATCAATCAGATAAATTTTGGACAACCGTCGAGAGCGGAAAACGTCGGAGGATTCATTCCTGACTCAACGCGAGTAAGTAGATGATTTGTTTACGAAAGATATTAGGGAGTCAGTTTCAGGTTTGATAGTTTTCTTGTTTGTTATTTGATTCGTTGCTGAACCTCGCAAGGGGAGGAGGAGTGACTACAAATTGGGGCTGCAACTCTTATTAGGAAAAGAGGAACAATCGGTTAAGCATAGTTGGTAAGAGACCAAGAGATCTGAAGTCCCAATGGTTTATCTGATTAATTTGTTAAACGGAAATTGGGTAATCGATGCAGAGGGACTGAAAGAATAAATCTATTCATATACGTATTAACATATGCTGGGACAGTTACTAGGATGATTGGGTATATGGATTGGATAGTTAGATGTTATTTATCCATCACGGTAACCTAAATTAATGCGGTGGAGTTTTAACTGCTAGAATCGGACTCAATCTTATTTTGCGATTCCAAGACCAAATTTAGTACGAGTATAGGTTGTTTTGATAGATGAAAATCATGATTCAACAGACGAGTTCTGTTGTAAAACTGGGAGGTTTCTTTTATGCAAAGTTGCGACCTGAGAAGCAGCAAGTGGTATTACTTCATGAAAGAAAACTGTACAACCATGCTTTCTGGTTTTGGTTATTTGGTGTATAGTAGGTAAACTGCACATTGCGGATTAAGATTATTAAGGAATACTTAGAACCTTACGGGTGCATAATTAAAATAGTATTGAACTATTTGATCTTTGATTAAACTTATAGGTAATAGACATGTATATTATAGTTGTTGATCATGTGCCTAGTAAAACTTTATGAAACATCCTTAGAAATTGGATAGATAATCAGGTATAACAAATAAAAATTTTAAGTTATCTTTGTAATGGAGGATTAAGGTCTTTTAAGACAATAACTGAGTTTTAAGTTAAATAAATAAGTAGTAATTAAAACAAGATAGACATTGAGTACTGTAGCTGCCACAGTATCCGCTATCATTATACTGAAACCTGAGTTAGAAGACTAATTTTGTAACTGCTATCACTGTCACTGTTATTTGATTTTTATACGTTATACTGAAATTCTAAATTAGAAGACTAATTTTGTAATAGGTTCGAAATGAGAACTTATACTTGAAACTTCCTTTAGGAGTTGAGTAATTTCGTGCAGATTAGGACAAGAGATTAAGGATTGGACATGTTCGAGGTGGGTGAATTTCTTGATAATATGATGATGTTATGGAATCATATAAGAGTTTCTTTGGATAAATTGTGAACCTCACTAATAATGTGCAACCTGTGAAGTTTATTGAGTGGCAACTTATTAAGACCATTGAATGGCAAACCATTTAGACCACTGGGTTGGCAACATTGAGTCTGTCAGAAGAATAAATTATTATGATAACTTGTATGGCAATCATTAAGGCCGCATATGACACCTACATTTAGAGAACAACAAACAACAACAACAACAAAGCCTTATCCCACTAGGTGGGGTCGACTACATGGATCATACGACGGCATTTCGCTTTATATTCGTTGATCCATGTTCATGAGATTCGACAGGGTTTTATGCTGGCCGTCGGGGTCTAACACAACCCTCCTCCTTTATCCGGGCTTGGGACCAGCTATAAAACATAGGCGGAGTTACCTACATTTAGAGAAATTTGAGAATATTAGTTGTGCACACATGGCATTTTCAAGTAGTTTTACTTATGCTTTTCATTCGAGTTATACATTATATCGATTTATTGTTTTTAAATATTTGTGGAAATTAATATTTCACTCACTGAGCTCACTCAATGCTCACATCTCTCATATTAATATTTTGCAAGTCATGAATGTTGAGTCCTGCATGATGGCTTCATATTTTTCATTTCATAGATTGCTATTTTATTTCATTATCAGAGATGATAACTAATGCATTGTGGATTTGTTAATAGTCTTCTACGATCTTATGGCTCAGATTTACCTTTCATCGTATGTGACTTAAGGGAAAATAGTATATGGTGCAAACACCTGATTATTTTTTTTTGTAAAAAATTGAGACTTATTTTTAGACATTTTTATGAAGTTTAAATTCAAATTTTTTTGGTGAAAAATCTAGAACTTTAAAAGTAATTTTGAGCAAATGACCCCTTATGGGAAGTTCAATGTGGATTATATATTCATACTTCATGTCAATTTTTTTTAAAAGAAAGTTAATAAGGCATTTATTTTTTGAATTCAAGATTTCATTTTATATGTCATTTTATGGTGCACCCCTTGTGATGATGAATGATGGAGTTGGTGATCACAGTTCTTTTTTCTTTTTTTTTTGAGTTGTGGTGTGGTGATCACAGTTCTTTTTTCTTTTTTTTTTTTTTTGAGTTGTGGTGTGGTGATCACAGTTCTTTCGAAATAAAGTGCAATAGTCTTACATTACTTGACTCCGCCTATATTTTATAGCCGGTCCCAAGCCCGGATAAAGGAGGAGGGTTGTGTTAGGCCCCGACAGCCAGCATAAAATCCTGTCGAATCTTATGAACATGGATCAACGAATCCGAAAGGTTTGGTACTAATAGAGCGGAATGGCGTCGTATGATCCATGTAGCCGACCCCACCTAGTGGGATAAGGTGGGATAAGGCTTTGTTGTTGTTGTTGTAGTAGTTTTACATTACTTGTTCAGCATATCCTTGTCTGCCTCTACCTAAAGTCTTGTTATGTTTTTCGCATAACACTTTCTTACCAGTACCAGGGTGTGTTAGTAATGTACGTTTTGTCAAACCATATGTTCTGCATCTTCTTAAGTTAGCCACAGAGAGTTTACTCATCTTGTGTTTTTCGCATCATTACACTGTAAATGAGACTATATTTCCTTGAAGCACTCTTGAGTTTGCATAAAACTTTTTCACTTTCTGCAGGAATAAACCTGAAGTTTAGAATGGATATTCGTTCAAAAGATAGTTCTGAAGAAGATCGCAGAAGACGACGCAAGAAGACAATTGAGGACAAAAGAAAGAAGAAAAGAAGATACTCATCAACAGATTCATATAGTTCTGATGAATCCAGTTCAGACTCTTACTCCTCTGATAGTGACTCTGAGTCAGATTCATCTGGTACTAGTTCCTCTAGTGATCATAGACACAAGAGAAGAAAGAGAACATCAAGGAAAGATAAATACAGGCATGGAAGAAAGAGGGAGCCTAAGAAGCAGAGTGGACAGAAGAAAAAATCTTTAAGCAAATCAAAACTGTATGATCCATGTCATAAGCACATATTCAGATCAAGTTTCTGCTTTGCAGATGGCATGATCTTTTTTTTTGCGGAAGATGACACATGATTTTACTTTGTATTTGCTTCATTTTCAGTGGTCCTGAGCCCCCTAGTAGTTTTGAGAGTGAAAGCACGAGCAGCACTAATTCAGAGTCTGACAAATCTGATCGTAAAAGAAAACGCCGCAAAGACAGTCAATCATTGCAAACTGCTGGTCCATCTACTAGAACTGGTATGCCATCTGCTATCATAAGTTTTTTGTCTATCAGATATGCCGTTGACATATTATGTAATTAGTTTCCTTTTCTTGGTGCTCTTGGGGATGCTGAGTATGAGGTGCAAAAATTTTCTTACTCTATAGTACATATTCCTCTATTTTTTTTTCTGAGAAGCATATTCCTCTATTAGTTATTCATGTTTTAATTGAAGTCCATCTTGCTTTTTTGGGGGCATTTAATCTCAGTTCTGTGGATTGTTTATTCTTTTTCTGCCATCTAGTACTTCATAATTGGCTGAATATGGATTTTCACACTTTCACTTTTTAGGAAGGAAAATATATGTTTAATCCTAATTGTTGCACAATTAATATGACATAAACCTAGACATATTGGCCATATCAATGTCTTTCAGCTGTTATGCACAACAAAAAGGAACAAGCGAGATCGAATAAAAATGAACAACTTAGTGATAAAGATGGTCCATCTGATGAGGAGGGCGAAGTTCTTCGAGAAAAGGATATGACAAAAAGTGATCGTCACTTGGAAGCCAAATCAGACAAGATGATTGGAAAATCAAATAGGTTCACATTGCAACTTATTTTTGTTTGTCCAAGTGTTGTTTTATTGGTTAAATTTTAACTTTTTTTTTAATATTTGGTGAAAAGGAGTCCTACTGAGAATTCAAAAGAGAATCAAAACGGAAGTCCTGTGAGTAGGAAGCCCGCGTCTCCACAGGATAAGCAGACCAATCATTCAAAGAGTCCAGCAAGGGGCTCTGGCTATGAAGTGTCTGAACCTACTTTAAATCATGTCCAGGATGAATCCAGAAATGATTCTCTAAATGATGCCCCAAAACGCATTAGGAAAGGACGTGGATTTACAGAGAAGTATCACTATGTACGAAAATATCGCTCACCATCGCCTGAGCGTACAATACAGTCCAACTATTATAGGGGCAGGAATGATTACAGAAAAGATTGGAATAGGTAAAGATATTTAACAACAAACTGAAACTTGCATCAATCTCCTGTAAACACCTCACTGAATTCTTTCTAATAGGTACCCAAACCCAAGACAAAGGAACTATAATGAGCATGGTGGTAGACAGAGGAGCTACAATGAGCGTTCTCCAGCACGAGTCTATCACAGCTCTCCAAGGGGCAGTAGCCCCCACAGGTATGTCTTACCATTCTTCATCCAGTTAGTGCCTTCAGTTATTCTTGAGATCTGCATGAATAGACCATCATAGATTACTTGGATGATCTTTTCCATACTTGGCTGTCATCTCACACTTATTCTTGAGATCTGCATGCTTTCAGTTATCATCTATCTTTTTTAGCACGTACCCCATGGGTTCTGAAATTAGACTGGACTGACTGGTTCATCTACAAATGTAGGTCTGGCCAGTCTGACAAGGTACAGAAAAAGTAGATAAAAACTGGTGTGAACCAGTCACCCACCCGCCCCCCCCCCCCCCCCCCCCCCCCAACCAAAAAAAAAAATTTGTTGGGTGGAGTTGCAATTCCACTTACCTGCTCTCTCCTTTGTGCATTTTGAGATAGTCAATCAGAGATGTGAGGAGGGAGAATGAAAAAAAAAGTAGAATTAGAATAGGCGAGAGAGCAGAATGGAATCATATTAATGAATAAAGACATTTTCTTTGAGTATGCAAAGAATGGTTGCAAGGTTGTGCAACCATCCTATTTTATCAATGACTTTCTATACTATGCTATGTTACATGTGTGCAAGATATGCGCAAAGTCACCTCTACCACTTCAACCTCCTCCATACTTTTGGTCAAAGCATTAGCCAAGTAAACTAGGTTTTCCATATAGCATCTCGTCCCCAAAAATACAAATATTTTAATTGGTTCAACTGTCTCTGAGAAACATACTCTTGAGTATATATCCTCTTGGCCACCCTCAAACTTAAAGGACCTCCAAAGATTTATCATACCATCCACTGGCAAAACCCCCCCAAAAAAAAAGAAATAGAGATAAGGGTATAGAGGAGGAATACAACGAGAACTTAATGAGGTGGAAGTAAAAAGGAAATTAGTGGCAGGAGGAAATAGACAAAGCACATGAGGAATGGGAGAAGGATTGGACCAATGCTAAGAGGGAGAAAGATACATTAAAAAATCAAGTGAAGGGGGTATATAAGAGAAAAAAAGAGGTGTGCGGAAAATTGGAACAGATTTAACCAAAACAAACTAAAGCAATTTTAAGCGAATTAGAATCTTAGAAGGAGAAATAGATGGGACGAAATGAAGTAAAATCAGTGCTGTAAAACCCAGCCAATCAGACCAGTATCCATCCATAAAAAATTCTTTTTCATTTTTCATCATTGGTATTATTTTATTATAATTACGATTTTTTTCATCTTTTATATAATAAATATTTACTTGATACTTTATTATATTATTTGGCTTTTAAACTATTTTTTAATTTACTATATTTTATTTGTTATGCATCTTACAAGACATTGAGAATACGAGAGAAATTTATTTAACATATTTTATTCTTTTTTATTAACTTATATTATTTGGTTCGACTGTTCGTTTGATCCGTTCTGACCAATTCAACTTGACCCGGTCATCAACATTGAGTAATAGAAAAAATAAAAGTTAGAGGCAAGAGAAATAGAAAACATTACAAATGTGGAGTTGCAAATGTTGACAGAGGAAAAGTGGGTTTTTTGTGGGTGGGCTGGAAAAAATGGATGAGGCAAATAAGAAGAAAAGAAGAAAAGAGAAGATTATAATGGAGGGGAAATGGAAATGAAAATGGATTTCAACTAAAAATATGATATGTTTTTTCTTTTTGCAAACTATAAAAGGAAAAATAAATCTTTTTTAAAATACTATGTTTAGACTGATCCTTAATAATGTTGTTTTTTATACTTGATATTGTTCACATTATGTTTTCAAGATGATCATAAATAATATTGCTTTAATAAAATTCATTCAGTAATCTTGTCAAATTGATCCAATTACATCCCAATTTGCACTTGTTAGATGCCCTGTACGCACTTTTTAAAATTGCTGTTTTACATATTGCCTTAAAAAATTGCTTGTTTCTAGGGTGAGCAATTGGGTTTTATCATGCACATTAAAGTTGTGTTCCGATTTTTGTATATTAGATATAGGAGGAGGACTCGCAGCAGGAGCGTTTCACGCAGCCCTGGCCGTTATCGTGGCCAAAGGGATACTAGTCGCAGCCCACGAACTCGTCGAAGCACATTACATGATCATAGACCAGCAGGCGATCGCCATCAATCTAGCCATGATCTTCAGGGAAGGGTCCACCATCCTGGTAGAGGTAGGTCAAAATCAAGATCAGGAAGTGGAGGTTCAGCATCCAAATCTCCTGATCATGCAGGTAAAGTTAACAATGAAAACAAGAGGAACAGGAAGTCTCGAAGCAGTTCTAGGTCTAGCAGTCCTGGAAACAATGGCTTGGTCTCATACGGTGATGGCAGTCCCGATACATAGATCACTGGTGTTATCTGTTTGTCGTACATGTCTTTTTAGCGCATCGGTCTCTCAATGATGCTATGTAGTGAGACTACCATTTACTGAGCTCATCAAACTAGGATGTTAGACTATGATGCTGCCTAATGACTTGGTTTATTGTCTCATGAAATCTTCTTTTGTGTCCCAGATATCTGAATCTTCAAACTGGTCATTTGGAATTACTTGCTACTTCTTACCAAAACTGTTATAACATTGCATGCTTATCTTCTGCTTATCCTTGTACTTGGACCCATGTATATCAGGCCTGTTTATGCCATGCTCTCGTGGGCAGCTTTAATTTTGTTTGCTTCTGCAAATTCTGTTTGATTCCGTTAAAGGCATCACTGGTCATCTTGTGCAATGATATTTGGGGGTTGGACATGTTGAATGTAGAGCGCCATATTTGTGATTTGTTTGCTGCGAGTTGTGTTCAAATTCAGTCATTTTACTCGTCTTAAGCTCATCCTATTGATTCGATAATTCAAAATTGATTGTAAGATTTGGACTCACGGTTAGACCCGGATGGATCTCTGGGAAATCCGGAAGGTCGGACTGGTTGATAATAAATTAATATAAAAATGTAAATTATGATACTTGTTAATGATTAAAAGTTCTAATTAAAAAAATATGAAACCAAATGTGAATAAGTTTTGTTTAGCTTTCATATCTTTTATATATTCAAGTCTAATTTCTAAACTCATATTTCACTAGTTCAACTATTAATATTAATTTAAATTAGAAAGGTTAGTATATTATCTATTTCTTAAATTTTAATTCGTGGCTCAATTCTTTTATATCGAATTTTTATATTTTAAAAAAATTCATCATTTTTTAAAAAAAAATTACTAAAGAATATAATTTGAAATTTACATTTTAGAAACAATTACGTTATACATAAAAGACATGAGTGCAGCTTGATGTTTTGTACATTAGTTGATTAAATGATGAGGTGTTCGAGCCTTAGTGTCTACCTGATTTCTTCTTTATTTTAATAATGAAGGTAAAAATATTGAATCACTCGTCGATTGGTTAGAATCGATCCGTCCAACCTAGTTCTTAATGCACGTAAAAAAGAGTTTGGTGGCCGTAAATCAAATTGAATATTCTCTTTTTAATATGTTCTATGGCTTGAAAAAGCTTTCTCGTCATCACGTCTTACAGGAAAAAGGGACAAGTATACTTGGAAAAAAAAAGTATGCATAGTTAACCAACATTTGAATATGAAAAATTGTTAAACTTCACTATCATTAAGGATTGTCTGTTGGTTGATTTTTATTTATCAAAAGTTCATTATATGAAAAATAAAAGAATTTCGAGATATAATAACCATCGGGTCTTCGTTGGGTGCGGCATCAACGTCTACCAATTAGACGAGAGGGAGACTAGTCATTTAGCGAAGTCTCAACAGATTCTTGTTAAATGGTTACTCGTATAGCCCTTCTTGTTCCTAGCCTTGGCATGACATCATAAGACTGCGATAGTTGTGGGTGACAAGACACTTGACTTGACCCTCGAAGGATCACACGTCACAGAAAGGAGGTTGAATGGTGTGGGTTTTCACCATGATCAGGGCAAATGCAGTAGGACTATGAAACTTATTTACATTATGTTAGGAATGTTACGCGTATCAGAATTCATCAAATTCAATTTAATCCCATCAAATTTAATCGCATCGATTTGAGTTGGACAAAAAAAATGCACTAAAATGATGAGGCTTATTTATATTAAATTAGAGACGTTTGAAAGTTCAATTCAATCCGATCAATTTTGATAATTGTCTTGAGACTCGTCTTATCAAACTTAACCCAACTTGACCCATGATGGGTCAAATTTGATTGGATCACCCATCACCTTTTTTTCTTTCTAAAATTTATTTTATATTAAATGTTGAAATAATTTTTAAAATCTAAATATTTTTCTACATTTGAAACATTTTATTTTTCATATATTTTAGATTCTAAATTAACTAAGACCCTTAAATCAAATAAAATTGATTTGTAATAAAAAAAATTAAAAATCAGCTTGCCTTTACTCAACCCGTACTAACTTGACCTTTTGTTAAGTCGTGGCCAGGTTAGGTTGGATCCAACCCACCACCAACCCGAGCCGACCTAATATGAATTAGGTGGGTTAATGGTCATTGACTCTCCCCGATCAGCGAACACCATACAAGTAAAAATACTAAATATATTTGTAATATGGTGAGTACAAAAGTGAGAAATGTAAACATGAACTAGTAAATATACCATAGTTCATTCATAATGATAACATTATAAAAGGAGTGTCATTAGGAGGATAACTTGTCCTGCACGATGCGATGCAAAGCGAATGCATGTTGGTGTTGGATGGCTTTGAGTAGATGCAAACTTGGTTTGAGAAATGGTGGCATTGTAATGCTTTGCACTTTTACACAACAACAACAAAGCTTTATCCCACTAAGTGGGGTCGACTATATGAATTAAACGACGTCATTCCGCTTTATTAATAATCAAACCTTTCGGTATATTATTCATCAATAGATCTTGCTCTATTAGTTCGCCAAGTCTCCGCCTTGACCTCCATCTCCCTCTTTTAATCGGACTCCAGATTATTTGATCTACTCTTCTTATTGACGCATCTAATGGTCTTCTCTGAACATGATCAAATCATCTCAAATGATTCTCTACCATTTTCTCACTAATAGGAGCCACTACGACTCGTTCACGTATATGGTCATTCCTAATCTTATCTAATCTTGTATGATCACACATCTATCTCAACATCCTCATTTCGGCTACCCTCACTTTACGTTTATGTTGTCCCTTCATAGCCCAACATTCACTACCATATAATATTGCCGGTCTTATAACAGTACGATAGAATTTCTCTTTAACTTTATTGGGCTTTTCTATCACAAAGAACTCCAGTGGCTTTCCTCCACTTACACCAACTAGCTTGAATTCTATGATTAACATCGTCGTTAATCTCACCATCTTATCTTACAATTGATCATAAATATTTAAACTTTGTCACTTGAGGAATTATATCCTCCTCTAGTCTAACTTCCAAATCCCTAAAAAGATTCTGTTTTATTCTGTTTTATTCATACTTAAACGAAAATCCTTTGACTCCAATGTATTTCTCCATATTTCTAATTTTGTATTAATCTCTTCTCTTGAATCCGCTAAAAGTACTATATCATCCGTAAATAGCATGCACTTAGGTACCTCATCTGTGATACTCTCGATTATAGCATCGATAACTAAGTTAAATAGATACGGGCTTAAAGCTGATCCTTGATGTAGGTCAATTCCTATAGGAAATTCATTTGTCTCACCTCTGGATGTCCTAACCCTAGTCAATGCCCCATCGTACATATCTTGTATTAGCTTAATGTATGCAACACTCACCCTCTTCTTTTGCAAGACTTTTCAAAGTACATCCATTGGTACCCGATCATACGCCTTCTCTAAGTCAATGAAAGCCATATGTAAGTATATTCTCCTACTTCGATACTTCTCAATCATCCCCCTTAGTAAATAAATCGCCTCTGTAGTGGATCTTCCTAGCATGAACCCAAATTGTCTCTCTGAAATACTAGTCCCCATTTTCAATCACTTTTTTCCATAATTTCATTGTATGACTCATAAGTTTAATCCCTCTATAATTTCCACAATTCTGAATATCCCCTTTATTTTTGTAAATAGGAACTAATGTACTTAATCTCCAATCATCAGGCATCTTTTTCGACCGTAAAATCTCATTAAATAGTTTACATAATCACAACACACCTTTTTCTCTTAAACATTTTCAAACTTCAATCGGTATACCATCCGGTCCAACGGTTTTACCATTTTCCATTTTCTTAAGAGCTTTGCTAACCTTCGAGACTCTAATTCTACGATAAAATGACATATTAAACTCACATTCGCTAATTGTCAAGTCCTCTAAATCACAACGGGAACCTTCACACCCATTATTAAATAGCTTATAGAAATACTCTTCCCATCTGTTCTTAATATCTCTCTCAGTAACTAAAACCTTGCCAACTTTATTTTTTATGCATCTTACTTGATCCAAATCTCTCGACTCCTTCTCTTTATTCCTTGCAATCTTGTAAATCCTTTGTTCACTAGCCTTTGTCCCTAATTCCTTATAAAACCCCTCATATGCTTTAGCACGAGCATTACTAACTGCCTTCTTAGCCTCTCTTTTCACCAAACGATACTTTTTTAATTGTCAGAACTATTGTCCAAATGTATCATCTTGAAATAATTCTTCTTATTACGCACCTTTTCTTGGACCTTCTCATTCCACCATCAAATGCTTTGCACGTTTGATCACAAAAAAATGACCTATAGTATTCTCACCCACTTAAGTTGGTATCCTTATAAATGCCACCAATCGTTATATCCTTTCTTTGTGCGCGCTAGCAGAGAAGTGGCGGCCCCTCCTTTCTCTGCCGGAAGGCGACGGCCCTTTCTTTGCGACCTCGCGCCCTGCGCCAGCATCGGCGTAGGGAAAGAGGGAGGGGGTCGTCGCCCCGACGTCGGTGCGGGGAAAGAGGGGTGCGACAACCCCCCACTTTGCGACCTCACACCGAAGGTCGTAGAGGGGGGACCGTCGCCGCCCTCTTTCCCCGCGCCAACATTGGCGTAGGGAAAGAATGGCGGGTCGTCGCCCGCCCCCTCTTCCCCGTGCCAACGCCAATGCAGGGAAAGAACGAGGGGGCGAACCTCCCCCTTCTCTCTTTCATGTGATGTTTTTTTTAATTATTCTCTTTAATATTACCACGTTAATAAATGCTTATGTGGAGAAAAGAGAAGATGTCAGTCTCATCGCCATGTCAACAGTGCGATCAGGTAACGTCCTATAAACAGTGAAAAGGAAAATAAATTAAAAGATGAAGGACAATATTACTTACAAAGTAAAGTTAGTGGATAACACTGAGAAATGATGAGGATATTTAACGTAATACGTGAATATTGGTATTTATTATGAATAGCCTGGCTCGTCCGTGATGCATCTGACATCAATCCGAATTCATGCAACAAATTAATAGGTTCGGGCAAATACTGCCGAACATAATTTTCAACCCGTTTGATCAATATATACAAACTCGATAATCATCCAATACCCATCCATTAATTTACAAGTCATTCTATAATTTGACCGTTAATGTGTTAATAATCCTAAGCATCTAAATATAATTATTATTACTTATATAGTTTATATCAATGACATAAACTTATAAACTTATATAATAATATAGTTAGTAATAAAATATAAGTATTTTGTTTATTATTGAATTTGATTTGTTCTGCTATTGCTGAGAAAATTAAAGTGAACAAAAAATCAAATAAAATAAAATATTTTAAAATTTTATGAGAAAATTTAAGGAAAAAAATTAATGCTTCGTTAGTTACTGTATTATTTTATATAAATAAAAAAGGAAATGTCTCAATAGAATAAATTTTAATTTGAAAAAAACGGTAAAATAATAAGTTATTTTTCAGACACTATGAATGGGCTTGCAGTTTCAATCACTATTTGGTCTGTCTATTAAGGCATATCCGAGCTTAATGGATCAAATTTGAAAATTTATTGGAGGTCCAATAGTAATCCATTAAATTTATGAGCCTTCCGGGCTCATCCAATATTAAATAAAAATTTTATTTAAAGTCAACGAGATAAATTAATTTTAGTGGGTGTCTAAATTAGATATAAAAATTGTAAATATAAACTATAATTTTTTAATTAATAAATAATAAGTATAAATGAAATATTATGTTTAAAATTTTCTTTAAAATATACTAAATTATATTTATCAAAATATAAATTCTTTTTTGAAATGACAGAATAAAATAAGAAAAAAAAGAGATATCACGACTGAAAATAATTAAAAATTCCATAATTATGAATGAAAAATAGTAACAAATGGCATTCAAAAGTTACTTTAAATTAAGTTATTTTGCATTAGCTAGGTAGATAATTCTTGTCATGCACCAGGGCTCAATTTAAAGCGAACTTATAAATAAACCATGAGAAACAGAAGACCAAATCTAATCACATAACTCCTGTTCATTTACAAAGTGGGCTGTGGAAGCAAATACATGGAAATATTTACATTAAACCACATCAAAACTGAAGATAACAATGCTGCCTAGAGATTAATAAGCACTAAGCTTATTATCTGAAACCCATGAACATGAAAAAAACTACACTTGATTTTTACAAATAGGAACAGCCTCAGAAACTAATGATTAGAGGAGTCATCATCTTCGAAGGAAGCTAGACGCGTGCCCAACAATGGTCCGACTCTGCATTTTAGGCAGGGACAGCTAGTGGTAAGAATTTAAGCAGATAAGAGCTGTCTAAGGTGAAGCAGGTGTTCTTCATTGGAAATATTCAGAGACAGCCGGAGATTTGTTAGAAGTGACTCCTGCTCCCAGCTCAGAGGACCAGATGCATGCAAAGCTTGCGTGGTAGATTGATATGCATGAAGCTCTAGATCATGGATGTCAACAGCTAATTCTTCTCCAGAAAGTTTTTTGCATGCTTTCCCACTTTCATCAGGGCATGCCGACATCGCATCGCCCAAGCTCACAGGATGGTCAAAACGTCTTCTGACAACTTCATTAGCATGTCCTGGAAACTTGATACCGCTACAACTAGCAACGGAGCATTCATTATTCTCTTCAGTAACTTGCATTGAAGAAACATTGATGGCATGCCTAACTACTCTGTCTTTACCAGTTTTATCCAGACAATTTTCTTTCACCTTATCTTTAAAGAGGGAAACAACATCTACCTTTTCTGGAGATGCTTTCCTCGTTAACTGATGAAGTTCGCCTTTTCTCTTCTTGCACAGATCTTTAACTACATCACCAGGAAATAAGCTGCACTGAGAGTTGAGATTCCTTTTTAAAGTTCTCGCAGAAGGAATACAGAGGCTTGGATTTTGCTTCGCTCTCTGTCCATTGCATGCATCTTTGCTTTGGTCATGACACCTTTTGATATCTAATTTTTCTGCATACTTGGCACTAACATGTGTACTATAATTATGCTCAACCTTCTCTATGCTAGACTGAAAAAAAACACCACAAACAAAGAAGATAAGGGACAACTTGATAATTCCAAATCATTTTTTTATTGAATTAATCGATAATCTATTAGCTTTGTATTAAGAAACCAATTATCATGTTCTATGCATTCTTTGCAGTGATGCATTCATGTCAATGGGGTATGAAAAGGGTCTGACCATGACAGCCAAGATTTTCATTTTCATATACACAGAGATGTAAACAAAAAGATTTCCATCAAGGCTAGTAAAACATAAAAAAGACAATTACAACTAAAAGTTGGATTTAGAATTAATGTTTTCGAATTTAGAAATTCATGCAGTTCCTGAAAAGTAATAAAACATAAAAAAAATGTTAATATAATACTAATCAACCATACTAAGTATACTGGTGAAAGAAGTACGGAAAGAAGATATCCAGCTCCCTGATCAGTTCAAGATGATAAAATAAAGTGGAAAGAACAGTATAGGCTCATTTGAGATGAACAGATAGGAAGGGACAAGTTAAGGATGGAGTTCCTGATGGATGAAATTTCTCTTCTTTTCTTTCGAAAGGCGAATGACATTTTTCTTGATCAAGACCAACCGGCGTCCAAGGTTAATAGCACCAATTCGGCGTTTTGATACCCAAAAGGTGAAGTCGGACAAAATTGATAACTTCAAGAATTGAACTCTTCAAACTTTTCAACGTGGAACTGATTGCATAGACAAATAAGCTTATATAAAGGTAAACCTATAATAATAATGGATGGGTTACATGAAAAAATGGAAGGTACTTCACAATATGATAAAGCATGTAGGAGTACAATTGTTGAACCGCAAAAGACAAGAAGAAGACTTGATCGGCAAGTAAGTGATCACATATCATTGTATGTGCCATTGAGTGGTCAGTATTAGTGAAAATCAAAGCGATGATACCATGAATGAATTAAAAAAATGTAAAGAAGCCCAAATAATATTTCTTGCACATGCTTAAAGTGTCAAAGATAAAAGATTAATTAAGAGGTGGATGGGTACAAATGCAGTTTTTGTCATTTAAGCCAAATTTTGGAGTATGGCCAGTAGAGAAAGTAGTGCATAATTAAAACCCTTAACCAATGAGCTGATATTTGGAGCTTGATCTTCCCACAAGATGAAAATTGAACAAGGAAACTGAAAAAGAAAAAGACCTCTTTAGAACACTTAAATATGTCCTAGTGAAATCACGTGTTAAGAGAAAAATCAGGTTATGAACTGGAGTGAAATGACTTACTCAGAAGCTAAGTTTCATATATACAGGCATGCAATGTATATGAACCGTAAATAGTTAAAGCATAAAATAAAAGTATGATCAATCATAGAATTATGCTATTTAGTAACCAAAGAACACCCCAGCAAACTTTCAGCATTCCAACAATCAATGTTCAACTTGTTAAAATTTTAAAACAATATGTAAAAATACAGCAAACTGAAAATACTAGTACATACATATAACATAAACTTAAACTAGCATCGGCATAAGAAGCAGTGTGTACCTTGTCACTCACTAGCCATTTATTGTTCCCCCACACTTGTCGAACCCTTAAGTTAGATATATGAAACTCTTTAAGCTGGATAGAGCCAAAGAGTCTGGTGACAACGCAATCCTTCTTGAGAACCTTTGCAACCTTTCCAACCCTCCAAGAATGGGTATCGAGCACTTCAGCTATTTCACCAACGATCCATTGTTCTTTTCTGTGCACTGGTGGCGGACAAGGTCTAATCTCTGCCTCATTCACTGTTTCAACTAATGGTCTTCCTTCAGATGTCAGGTACAATTCGTATCTTACAGTATATCTGTCTCTATGTACTGATAAGACCTTGGCAGGGAACCAAGAACCATACTGCTCTTCATTCCCTTTGAAAACCTCCACTCTGTTTCCTTCCTGGAACATCATATTACTGATGCGTTATGTGAGTTAAACCTGTTTCACCCAAACTGAACAATCAGAAAGATGGACTAAAATAAATCAAACCTAGTACTTGAAAGCTTGCAAATAAATTGTTTAGAACAAAGCCAAAACTATGATACGAGAATCATATTCACCTTCATAAAAGCATTTGATCCTCATGGAAAGTGCACAAAGCATAACTGTCTGTCCTTTTCTTCTCTTTGGCAGGACTTGTCCCCTGGAAAGTATCGATCCTGTAACCTTAGTGAAGAGAAAATCATTTAATTCTATGTAAAATTCTGGATGCCACAACTCACAACCTACGCGATCAAACTTAAATGATAATCAAATGTGCAATTCATGACTAAAGTCTTCTAAGAAAAGCCCACGAGATATTTCCCTGAAATCAGGAAGAAAAAGATTACAAAGACTTGAGTGCTGCGGATGAACTAAGATTTCAGCAATATATGGTTGGCAAAGGAGAAGTAGAAGGATAATTTCAAACAAGGATGGAAGGATGACACACATCACTGGCTAGTTAGTGAGGAAATCCGTGGATGATAAAAAAGAAACCTGTTAGGCTCATCTGAAACACGTTGAACAACCAACAAAAACCCCACAAAGTAGATCAATAGAAAGAAAACAAGATGCCACAAAAGCTCACCATATTTTACAAACAAGGGAAGCAAAACTAAAAAATTTACTGGTTACAAGAACGTCATATTGCTTTCATAAAAGGTCTGAACTTTCTTTATCATGGAAAGAGCAGAAGTGCAATTTTTCCGGAATCCTGCAAGCAACAAGACTTACCCAAGTATTGATTTTTGTATTGCGGAACAGGGAAAGCAGCTGAGATCAATTCCAAGCAAAGAGGGCATGAAAAAAGAAGGAAACTTTGGCGCATTCGACGTGGCCGCACACGGAGAACGGATCGAGGAAGGCGCCGGGAACCGATCGGAGATTGACTGGTCGCCGTGGCTTGGATTCCGGTGGCTCCTAAAATCTTTCCTGGGTGCTGGGGCTGCTTAATGTCCTGCGAAACCGGCGTGCGGTTTTGGAAATTTACGCAACTTGGAGAAGAGAAATCAAATACATAAATAAAATTGTTCTTCTCAGAAATATTCATTAAATAAATAAACAAATATATATATATATGAGAAGAACAAAAAATAAAAATTCTTGTTTTTATTTTTTGCCTTTGATCTTTTTTTTTTCGTTTCCTCTCTTTGCCTATTTTCTTCTCACCCTTCCGATCACCAAAATAATAATAATAATAATAATAATAATAATAATAATAATAATAATAATAATAATAATAATAATAATAATAAACAGCAGTCCTTTTTTTGCTCAAATTATAAGCTTGAAATTTGAATGCTCTAATCTTTCTTATACACCTTTATCTATTACAACAACAACTACTACTACATAAAGAAATAATTATCATGTCAACTTCGTGGGGAACTATAAC
Organism: Pontederia crassipes; assembly: GCA_030549335.1. Classification (NCBI taxonomy): domain Eukaryota; kingdom Viridiplantae; phylum Streptophyta; class Magnoliopsida; order Commelinales; family Pontederiaceae; genus Pontederia; species Pontederia crassipes. Next base: position 21,336,988 of record CM060189.1, on the reverse strand, counting down.
CCAATAAACGTTTTTATTTTTTTCCATTTTAAATATATGTATATATATATATGGTATTGGCAATTGCAGTGGACTAATTACAAACAACTAGCAAAATAAGTGTACTATTAATGGCTGTATCATCTCTAACAACGCCTTTTTCCTTTAATAAAAGGATGTTAAGTAGTAGTACTTAATCGAATGATATCAATCAAAATTTGATAACAAAAATGCCTATATTTGGAACTAAATTAATTATTTAACATAAAAACATAAAAGTAATTACTCACGCACTCATGAATAAAAAAAAAGTGGAATTCAATTGGGCATATACTTCTTTATTTTTTATCTTCTATTAGACCAAGTGCACTTCTACTCTAACCAAAAAAAAAATTTGTTGAACGTAAAAAAAGTATAATTTATGTTTGACAATATTACTCTTAATGTTCTGGCTCATATTATTAATAGTATATATATATATATATATATAATATCATGGTAAAGAAAAAGAAGGGAAGAAAATGAGAGGGTGTCATCAGATGCAGACATGGAGATGGAGGTTTCGTTGTGGGTGGTGTCATGGATCACAGAGACAGAGCAAGAAAATGGTGATAAGATGATGTGGAGGGTCCCATTTGTGGCTTGTATTGGATAACTATTCAGATATTGTTTCTTATCATCTTATCAGTAAAATATTAAATATAACTTGTTACTCATTAATAATTGAGAGCACAGCTATTTGGGATATCATTTTGTCATGTTAATGAAGGGTAAAACTTGTTGAGGTCTTAACTAAGTCAATGTTCAAGTCTAGATGCATGTAAATCCTGTTCGATTTTAGATTTGAGATTTAAATCTATTATGGAAAATAACTAATCCGAGTTCTCCATTTTTTTAAAAAAAATATAGCATGCCATACACATTTTTTTTTAATTTTCGTAATTGTGCATAAAAAAATAGTAAAACCCTTGACAATCTCCTAACCAAAATTTTTTTAATTGTGTGGCTATTGTTCCTCCAAATGTGTAATATATGTAAGAGTTAAGTAACAATATCTAATAAATAACTATTTATTATGTTTATTACACTATCATATTAAATATTTTTTATATCTAAGATATTAAATTAATATCGAATTATTAAGTCAGTAAAGAATTGTACAATTACAATCAAGTTTTCCAAAATTTATATATTCAAGAAATACAACAACAACAACAACAAAGCCTTATCCCACTAGGTGTGGTCGGCTACATGGATTATACGACGCCATTCAAGAATTAATAAAAAAAATTGGATTTTTTTAATCTTTACTGCGGATGTTTCAAATTTAGATAAAAACTTAAAATGGTTCTTAATTTCTCTACAGTAACATTAAAACACTGCACTTTCATCTTCTTAAAATAAAAATTATATACTTAAATTCTTTGAAAATGAAGCGTGAAGAATTAAAATCTTATATCACCGTAACCATAGTACTAACTTCTCTATTCCTTTGTATAGATAGATATTTTAATTATTCATTATTTTATTTTATTTATATTATACAACTTTTTAAGGACCATTGCATGATTAATCTGTGAAAATACTATGTTGAAACTTAATCTTTAATATGTCAATCATTGTTTAACTAGAAAATACTCTAATTATTTTTTTTACCATAGATGAATAACAATCCTTTAAATTATTAAAATATTTTCAAATAATCATAACTCTTGCATAGTCATGCATTTTTTAATTATATGTTACATTACTTACAATATTCACATAAAACAAAAAATATGGCAGATAATGATTATCAAGAATCGTATTAGTTAATCACAAATAAGTTACAAAACTTGTAACTTAGCTACCTCTATGGTGGTGTTCTCAATGAAAGAGTCACCATTAATTATTGAGGAGTCACTATTAAATCATTTTCTTCTAACATGCCTAAACTGAATATTCAAACGATTCATTGATCCAAATGCAATTTAAATAAATAAGCTACATACATTAATTAATAATTTAATAACTAATATAAAATAGCCGATAAGTTAGAGTGCTGATAAATAATTTAATAACTGAAGTTAATTTTAAAAAATAACCGATTATGTGTTTAGTAAGAAAAAATTTATAAGTTATTATTTTAATTTAATGATCAAAATGTTCTTAATATTATAATAGATGAGATATATGAATAAAAGTTATGTATACTTTAAGGATAAAATAATACGTCTATTGATTAAATTGATCAATTTTTTGTCACAAAATAAGTTAGTGGTCATAATTTGTTTTTTTTTCTAATTTATAAGTAAAATAATTGCTTATCAATTCTTTTTATAATTATCAAATATAAAAAAGTTAAAATTATTTATAAATCATTTTGATTGATCGCATCTTTCTCTTAGCCAACCAACCTTAGTCATCCCACTTTACCTATGTCTTTCTCTCTCGTACATGTAAGAAGACATATTTTCAAACCGCTACAAAGACCTTTGGAGGGAAAAGGCAACAACAATACGACTTGATTTGCAAATATATAACATTAAATCTCATTTATATAATTTTCTTCCTTGCCTTCTAAACTTTATCTTATCTAAAAGTTATATTTTAGGATAAAATGCCTTGTAAACACACTTCTGAAAATTAAATCCAATGTGCAACTTTAGAAATTAGTTAGTAACGAAAAATATCACATTTGCGCAATTATCACAGTTGCAATTTTATCTAATCATTTTTAATTTAAAAACACATACATATCGGGTGATCCTACCTTATAATTATATACACTAGCGTAACATCTCTTGCGATGCACGGGGGCATAAGAAATTAATCATATAAAATTTTTAAAAATTATTTGTTGTATAACAAACATGTAACTATAAACAAATAAAACATGATAAATGGAGAAAAAAAACGTATAAAATATTTATCACCAAATAATTTCTTCTTATCAATATTGATTTCATTAAATAACTGGTATCTTCTAATACTGGTTGAGTGAAAATTGATTACACTTTATGTCTTGTATACTTAAAATACAAAATATTTGATTCATCATAAAAATTTTCATCATGTACACTCTCAATATGAACAAATGATTTATTGATTTTCCAATTATAGTATGAATGTGACCTCCCTCCAGAATGGAAAAAAGAGTAAAATTTTATAATATAATTATGTATTTTAATATAATATATTTTTGTTGATACTTTTTCATCATGTAATATTATTTTGATGGAGTATGTATTATTAGGATTACCACGATTGGATACATCCGACAATCTAACCATACAAAAGTTAATATTTCATTACATCTTAGATAGATTTGTATTAGAGATGAAGTCAATATTCTTGATCACAATTCATCGGAATAAACTTTAAAAAATATTGAAAGTAATATATGTTACTATCAATAAAAAATATCATGGTATATAGTGAAATAAATGTAGTCACTGGCTAGATCTCTTTTTCTCACTTTCACATTAAAAATTTTGAATGTACAATTATATACAAAATTGCTCTATCAATTTAATAATACTATATGCTTTCAATATATGCAATGAAAAAAGATTCTATAATAACTTTAAATATAAGATACTTTATATAATGCAATAGACATTATTTGTACCATAGATTTATTTATTTATTAATCATTGTTATTAATCAAAGAAAATATAAATAGAAAAAAATCTCTACTAACAAACACTCGATAAAAGATTCAAACGCTTAAAATTGTGACTAAAATTGTAAAAAATGAAAATAATTATTACTTGTGATAACAATGTAAAAAAATATGATTTTCATAGTGATGTAAAAAAAACTATTAATAACTACCCTTCCATTAAAAAAGGATAAAAATGTATAAATTAAGTGAAAAAATACTAATATATAATGACTATGTGCCTTTTTATTCTCCTTTCGGACATGTCTTGTTAGAGCTAATAACAATTATTATGGGTTTTATATGTGAGGTAGATAATGACTGAAAAAATTCTTTCACTTAGAGTGTCACACCCAACTCCGTGACTAAGTTCTAATCACAATTATCATACTCTTAGCTATGTTTAGCAATTCCAAAAATAAAATCGACAAAACCTCCTCCCTTACTTATCTTATGTTATTTGTCAATACATACAAAGACACATATAATCATCAAAGTTTAATAAAAAGCTATAAGATAGGACATTCACATATTGTCATCATATTTTTTTTCACAAATTATCTCACATATAACCTCACAGGATCAAGTCTTATACAATCTTACAAAAAGTTCCTCACAGACTTAATTACAACATATCTAAGACTATCTATTACACATGCTTCCAAAAACAAAAATGAAGGGGGATTAAAGCGCTCTAGCGGCTCGACTTCTTCTCTATATGCAGCAAAAACAAGTTCCGAGTCGACTCAACTCAAGAACTTACGAGTATCTGAAAAAAATATTTAAAATGAGTTTTATGAGCAACAATCATTTGCTCAGTGAGGGGAATAAAAGTACAACATAGGGGAATAATACGAGTGCATATAGCATATAATATTTAAATAACCACATTTCTTTCATATGAGAAAACATTTAAAGCATAGCATATATAACATAACTTGTCAAATCATATGAACTTTCACATAAGTAAAAGTAACTCAAGATATCATAATTTTCGTATTTAAACTCCACACATGTGTCATTGCACATACTCATCATGGGTCAATACGTATCCCTCTATAATCATGTGTCATACAGTTAAGCAGAGCTTCATAATCAAGAGTCACGAATACGCAGAGCAAATCATGGGTCAATACGTATCCCTCGATGATTGTGTGTCATACAGTTAAGCAGAGCTTCACAATCAAGAGTCTCAGATACGCAGAGTAAATCATGGGTCAATACGTATCACAATCATGATTGTGTGCCACCCAATCATGATTCTCATATACGCAGAGCGATCATGGGTCAATACGTGCACGCAGAGCAGCCCCCAAAGGACAAAGACACCCGATATACGTCCCAAAGGCTTCATGTATATCGAATGCGATCCCAAAGATCTTTTTCAAACAGCATGACTAATGAACACATGGAGTTTAACAATATCAAAATACACATGTCATAATCTCATATCATTATCAAATAAAATTTATTTTCACTTCACAAGCATTGTTCCCTAAAAATATTTTTGTATAAGATGTTACTCCATCTCATATGAAATCCTTGAAACATATCATAAATACTTTTTATATCTCAAGATATGTTTCAATAATAACAACAATAAGCTTTGCTTGAGGTAATATCATAAATAAATGAATTAACATATAACATTTTGCTATGTTATAAATTTACCCACTCACTTTTTACTTTATCACTTCAAGGAGGTTTATTAGATTTCCTCCATTTCACTTGCAACTTGATGTCTTCCTACAAGCAATAACGTCTTTTTACTTTTCAATCACTAATAAGGTAATATGCAATGCATGCTCATGATTCATGAATGATTATGCACCATAAAATGAAAGTAATCCTCTCTAATATCAATTTCTAGTTTTAGGTATTCATATTCATTAGCTATTCCATACTTGAAATTTTTCAATTTCCCCAAAGCTTAACTAGGTGCTGTTTCAAGATTTCAGACTGAGTGTCTGTCAATAAATAATTCATAACTTCTTAATCACATAGGTAAATCTTATGATTCTAGATTAATTAGAAACTAGACATAATAAAATTTTCAACCCCCAAATATCACTATCAAATTCCAAGTGAGTAAGTTAGGACATCCCAAGCAATCTGATTTAGGGTTTGTGCCCTGGCAGACTGTATGTCACCGAAATATTGATTTATATGTTTCTTTATACTTGTCCATTTAACTAGGGCATAATTTTTCTGAAATATAGACTTCATTAGTAGTTTTCCATAAAAATTAGAGAATTTAACTCGCTATACAGACTTATAACAAAAATAGTTAATTCAGGTCGCAATCTATAAATGTCCTGGAATCTGACAGAAGCATCACTATGAAATGAAAAATTCATTTCTTCAAAAATACAAGTTCAAATAGTATGATTCCACCTCCCACCGAACCCTTGGAATGTCTATTTAAGCATATCCAAATTTGAAACCCTAGTTCACTCTATTCGAACCGTTCCCTAATTTACAATCGAAACTTAAATCAGACTCGGGAGAGGATGAGTGACATGCGAAGTTAAGTTCATAACTTACTCTATAAAACTCATTTTTAGGTGATTCCAAAGACCATGGAAAGATAACTTCGAATGGATGAACCACAAAAAATCTCATAATTTATGGTTTGTTTATCACCATGTAATGATTCTCTCAATCATAAGAAAAATTTTCGGATCAAAACTCACCTGGAACAGCCGACGTTCCCGATTTTACCCAGGTCGGTTCGCTCGAGTTCTTCCTCTGGTAATTTTTCTACGGTGAAAATATAATGTTAAGTGGCTTATATATTTGTTTCAGAATTTTCTGAGGTCTTATGACTATTTGGAAAAATATCCCTTTGAACAGCTCTCATCCGTCTGCTTCAGCTACTTGGAACTTAAGTGATGACCAATCACATTTTTTTGTCATAACTAAGTGTTTTAATCCTAATTAAGCTTACTTAATTCTATTTGAACATATATATTATAATATTTAAAAATTTTATGATTTATTCCTAATAATCCTATATAATTATTTTGTAAAGTTTATTGGTAATCAAGTAGTCATTATGCACTAATCGAAATATCAATTACTATATACAAATATCACTAAATTGACATCCAAACTAACTTAGTATGTTAATTAAATGCATGATTATGCACAAATGATATTTCTAGGGCACGTCCGTGACATAGAGTAGTTGAATAATTTGTTACGAAAAAGACTTTTATTTATAATTGTTGAATAATTTGTTATTAATCCATTAGAATATCTTAATCTATTAATAATAATAATAATAGAACGAATAATTTTGGTAAAAACACTTTGTTATTCTCTAATTATGTATCTTATATTGATTTATTACGAACATTCAATAATAATAACGTAATTATTAATCCTTGTTGTTTCATATTCTAAACTGATTGATATACTTAAGTCTTCTATAATGATTGATATTTTATTAGTAGTTGTTTAAGTATCATATATCAATTTATAACAAACTATTCAATAATAAAAAATAATTATGAATTTTAATTGTTAAAATATTGACGTAGTTAAATCTTCTATCATTGTGATATAATAACAACTTGATAACAATAAAAAATAACTATATGCAACTAAAAAATGTATTAGTAGAAATAATATATTATTATAAATATTATAACACAAAAATATATCATTTATTTCATACATTATTGATTACCATTATTAGTTATAGAAAAAAAATCTTTCATTTTATATTAGTTGAAAATTTTGTTGTTAGTTCATTAGAATATCTTAACCAATTAACAATATGCAATAGAATAAATAAGTTTAGTTGAATACTTAGTTATTAACTGATTCCATATCTTATATTAGTTTATGTCCAATAATAACAACTTACTTATCAATCTTAATTATTTCATATACTAAAGTTATTGATATAGTTAGGCCTTCTATAATAACAAAAAAATACTTGTATACAACTAAAAAATGTTAATATAAATATTATATTATAATAAATATTATTATCACGAAATTATATCAACTATTTCATATATTATTGGTTACATAAACAACTTTAATTTATAGTAGTTGAATAATTAACTTTAACCTCCCTCTTTCTCTCTCTATAACAAAATTATTAACTGATTACATATCCTATATTACTCATAAAAACTATGACATATAGATAAAAATATAATAATAAATTAACAAATTATTATTAATAATAAGAGAATGATTAAGTTTTGTTAATTATTTTGTTATTAGTTGATTACGTATGATGAACTATCCAATAATAATAAAATGATTACGAATCATAGTTGTCAAATGATTGATATACGAAATTCTTCTATATCCTTAATAGAATAACAACTTAACAAACAATAACTATATACAACTAAAAATTATTAGTAGAAATAACATAAGATTATAAATATTATTAACACTATCATTTAGTTCATATATTCTTGATTTTAAAAATCATTTAGTATTTGAATAATTTGTTTAAAGTCTCTCTCTCTATATATATATATACACATATAATATATAAATAAATATATACATATATAAGATGTAGATACATATTATTATATTTTATGATACTTATCATTAGAATATGAAATGCATGCCTTTGACTCGAACTTCAAATTATAAGATAATATTTGGTTTCAAAGAGGGCATCAGGTATGCAAATGGAAACTAAAAGTCCCTTATAACATTTAATATTTTTTATGAGGCAAAGAGAATTTGAATATAAGCATTTTTCTTCGTAACATTTAATATTATTAATCATACAAAACTATTATATATAAGTATTTTTTTTCTCATGCACAAACTTATATTTGTCAGTCGCACGTATTCTTTGTCTTCAAAGAATGCATATTCACAAATGAAAATTGAAAACTCCTCTATTTATAGTTACAAATTAGAATTTAAAATTTAAATAAATTACATCATTTTAATAACTAACTTTTGAATATTCATGATTACATAATTAAAATATTATTGTTTTATAACAAATTATTCAATAATAAGAAAATGATCACAAATCTTAGTTGTTTGATATTCTAAAATAATTGATGTACGTAAATCTTCTATCTCCTTTATAGAACACCAACCTCATAACAATAAAAAATAACTATATATGACTAAAATTTATTAATAGAAATAATATAGGATTATAAATATTATTAACACAAAAATATATGAATTATTTCACATATTAATTATACTAATAAAATGATTAAGTTTAGTTGATTATTTTATTATTAACTAATTATACATCCTATAATGGTTTATAACAACTATACGATAGTAACAACATGATTACAAATCTTAGTTTTTTGATATTTCAAAGCATAACAACCTAATAATAATAAAAAAAATAATATATACAATTCATAATTATTAGTATAAATAATATATGAGAATAAATATTATTAATACAAAAAATATATGATCTATTTCATATATCATTTGGCTATAAAAAAAATCTTTCATATATATATATATATATATATATATATATATTTACACACATATATATATACAGATAAGGAGATGTATAAGATGTAGATACATATATGCTTATCTTTATTTGTATATATAAGATGTAGATATATATCTGCATACATAGTCACTTATTTGTATCACATATATTGAAAACTTTGATGATACTTATATTAATCATCATTATAGTATGAAATGCATATCTGTAACTTGAACTTTATAAAATTTGTCTTTCCTTATATAAAAATTATAATATTTATTTTTTATTAGACAAAGAGAAATTATATAAGAGTATTTTTTTATTGTGCACAGACTTATATTTGTGGGTCCTCACATACTCTTTGCCTTCAAAGAAAGCGTCGAGTATACAAATGTAAATTAAAAGCTCAATATAATATTTAATATTTTTATTATAGAAGAGAAATTATATATAAATATTTTTTTATTATGCAGATACCTATATTTGTAGGTCCGCACGAACTTTTTCCTTCAAGAGAAGACATCAAGTATACAAATGAAACTTAAAGTCCCTCTATTTATAGTTACAAATATATAATTTAAAAATATAAATAAATAAAATAAAATAATATATATTTTTAATAACAAACTTTTGAGTTTTCATGATTATATAATTAAAATATTATTTTTTTATACATTCAATTTATGAGAGCTCAACACGTGGCCTTTCAATATACATATAGATATAGATAGATATTTTCTAATAACTAATGTTTGAGTATCCATGATTATATAATTATAATATTATCACTTTATATATTCAATTTATGAGAGCTTGACACGTGTCACTTTCTATCTTTGCTTTTATATAGATATAGATATAGATATATAATTAATGGAGATCAATTATTGATCATATTTGATTTTTTATTTAGAATTTTGTAATGATTCATAAAATTTTTGGGGAACAGTATATTCCTACTTTAAAAGAAAGACAGGTTCATTAAGTATATATTTATATGTGTAACATATGAAAGTAATGAAGATAAAATTCTCCAATAAAATAATAACGAATACTAAAGATAATAAAACTATTCATGAAATAAAAGATTAAATATATGTCATACATTCTTATGATGAAAATTATAAATGTTTTCAATGATTCATAAACTATTTAAATTTGGAACCCGAACACGGAAAGGTAAAAAAAAGGAGGGCAAGGGGAAAAAATTCCCATAATTTAGATTAAACTTTAAAATATTATTTTCATAAATCACCCATAAACTATCGCATTTTTCATATCTAACTCCAAACTATGAATTTATTTTTTATTCCTAAACTATTGTGATTTTTCTAATTTAATCTTTTATATCGAATTCTTTTAACTTTTCTGTTAACTTCATTTTTTCTCAAATCGATGTCTTACTTCATAGATTCAAGAGAACAATAGGCTGACAAATATTTAGTTCGGTCCAATTCTGATGTGAATTAAGTTGCCAAATCAAAGAGAATCCACCATTAGGTTGATTGTTGACAAGGTAAACATCCATTCAATGCTAGGCATAATGAGTATAGGGACTCAAAAGAACCTCTTTTCGTCCTATGAACTTTAAAGTGTATGAAGTTTCATATTTACGATTTTAAGGGGGATTCGGCCGACCAACGCCCACCCGAATAGAGGGATTTACCCTTTCAACATCAAATAAAAAAACGGATGGAGCTCGTTGACAAAGAAGACTACGCGTGCAACGACGACAAAGAAAGTGACGAGCTCTAGCAGGCTTCCGAGGGGTCACCCCCCTTTGAGACCTTTGTTAGAAGGTCGTAGAGGGTCTTTCCCTAAGGTCGCAGGGGGTAGTGACCCCTCTCTCTTTCCATGCGCACATCCGGCGCAAGGAAAGAGGTGGGATGAGTCAGGAAAAAAGGGTGGGGCGCCCTCCCCCCTTTCCCTACGACCGTCGGTGTAGGGAAAGACTCTTTCCCTGCATCAGCATGCACATGGAAAGAGCTCTATGTGATCTTCGAGCGAAGGTCACAAAGGGGGAGGGGGGATGTCCCGGAAGTCGGTCGAGTTCGTCATCTTCTTCATCGTCGTCAAACGCGGAGAGTTATTCGTCGACGAGATCTGTCCGTGCTTTTTTTATTTGATGTTAAATGGGTAATTTTGATTTTTCATAATAAGAAAAAATGAAATCAAATGAAGTCGACGGAAGGATTAAATTAAAAAATCGCTATAATTTAGGGATAAAAATATAAGTTCGTAACTTGAAATTAGATGTCAAAAATCATGATAATTTAGGAGGGATTATGAAAATAATCCAACTTTAAATGAGGAGAATGTAGGGTTGGCACGACGGGAAAATTTTAAATTTCTGCCTCCCTTTCCCCCCTTGTCCCCTCCCTCTTAGTTTTCTTCGTAACGAGGGATGATCTAAACAAAAAAGACTTTAGTTTAGCAATAAAATGGATGACAACATTTTATGAAAAAAACAATGTCGGTTGTGTTTGGTACCGGAAATTTGGATCAGAATTTGGCCCAAGTTTCGATATTTTTTGCCAAACGTCATTCGTGACCAAAACATTAAATATTCTGATCACGTGATGGTTGTTCTCCATTTTGGAGAACTTTAGATTCTTGCCGCAAAGTTTTCACCTCTAGCGAGAACGCTCTACTTTTTTTTCTTTCAATTCTTTATTATATTTATTATTATTATAATATTATTCAGTTTATAAAATAAACTTTTTAACTTAATATGAATATTTTGTAAAAAATTATAATATTAAAAACGCATGAAAATAAAAATTTATAATATTCTTTTTTTCATAAATTACAAATTATAATATTAATATAAGTATTTTTCATAAATAATTATTTAACTAAATAAAAAATAATATTTTATTTTATTATAATTTTATACATAATAAACTAATAAATTATATTCTTAATTCTTACTTTTTATCCAAACACTTACTAAAACTTATTTATCAAATCAAATTTTCAAATTTTCATCATTATACTTTTCAACCAAACACCATACTTAAACTATTATATCAAATCAGTTGCATCTTGATTGTGTTTGGCAAGCCAGAACTTGCCCAAGTTCTTGTCACACAACCAATGTGACAGTGACTTCCAGCGAGAACTGAAAGTTCCAGCAAGAACTTCAAGTTCTCGTTGAAAGTTCTTGCGGTTTTTTTACTTTTCTTTCTTTCTTTTACTTGTAGTTAATAATTTGTTAATATTTTATTAATTAGTTAAAATATTTTATTTACTATTATAGTATAATAAAAAATTATAAAAAAATCATATTGATTAACCAAATTGATGTAGACATACAACTAATTATATTTATTATATTATAATATTTACATAAAATTAATGTAAAATCTTATGTATGATATTATAATAGAATTTTATTTAATTAAAATGTTTAAATATTTTTAGAAAAAATATTATATATGAATTTTAATATCTACACAAATTTTAAATAGATAAATACATAAAATATTTTCAAATCAACTTAAAGTTCTCGAGAATTTTATTCAAACACCACTAATATTTATTTATCAAATCAATTTTTTAAATTTTCATCATTACACTTTTCATTTAAAACATAGTAAAATTTTTTCATCTAATCAAATAGTTCGTGAGAACTTAAAATTCTAATGGAAACACAAACCTTGAGAACGAGAAATACAAATTCTTAATTTAAACATCAAATTTTTTTTCTTTGGGGCGTCTTTATTCGCATATAATATCAACTTTGATATTACCGCTTTAATGCATTAACGAACTATTTACATATTTTATTCGCCAACGCGTTATTATTATTATTAAAAGAATGTAATTGTCTAATTATGGATTTGTGTCCGAGATGCGTAGCATGATGTGACAGGTATCACTGCTGTGAATGAGAACCAAGAAAATTGTGACAGTGAACTCACGTCCATCACCTTGTCACAGGAATATTCTCTCTCTCTCTCTCTCTGTCTGCTGGGCTCTTTTGTTTTTTTTTTCTTTTGCCTTTTACGCCGATATATACATTTCTTTACTTTTATCAACTTAATAATGCTCTCCTGACTTATCTCTTTCAAAACTTGGATCTTGAATCTTTTCATAAAATTGGAGTTTGATTGTGATGAATTTATAAAGATATATAAATTTATAGGTTGTGAAAACGCAGGATAAAGAGTAAAATTTTTTGTGAACACCTCATGAAAAGCACTTATATCTCATGATGGATAGAATCTAATTTCGAGAGAGGAGAACATGTTATCACAATACAAACAGTGGCGGAGGCAAGAATTGTTTTAGTGGATTCACGATCATCACTAATTGAATAATAAAATTAAAATATAATAATAAATATAAATTGATTTAAAGTAAGTACATAATTAATTACAAAAATATTTTAAATTTATTTTGTTTAGATAAAATTTTAAAAATAAAACAATAACAAGAGCAAAAATTTGCTACAAGCATAAAGTAAACATGTTATAGATATATAAATGATACATTAATAAGAATATATAAATTATAAAAAATAAAATTTATTAAGTGAATATGATAAAAGAGAAAGAACCCAACCAATTATATAAATGATAAAAAATTTATAACAAAATAAATATGTTAAAAGACAAAAAAATAGCTTATAAAATATTGTAGAAACTTAGTTTAAAGTTTCCAAACTAATGAAGTTTAAAGAGAGGCGACTTAATCAATTATTAGAGAGGAGATTATGCTTTAATCTTCATCAAATGGAAAAAAAAGTGAAATATATTGTAGATGCCAAGATTCGAACAGGGAACAGGGGTCTCAGTGTTAACAATCCCTACACTATAACTACTACGTCAAAGTGATTTTACTTGCTAAGATGCGCTATTAAATATATATAATTTCAGTGCCTGCACTTGCACTCACATGTAAGCACCTAGCTCCGCGTTTGAATACAAGTACTCTTAAAATGGAACTATAGTGAGGATGGTCATTTTGAACTCTCATTATTCGATATCCTTTTGTAGAAGGATATCATTCTGGGTACTATAAGCACATAAGACAGTGGAGGCTTCCATTTTGTATTCGGAACTCGTTTTTATGTTGTGTTTAACATTCTCTTCCTAAAAGTGACAATGGCATATTGAAGAACTCCCCTCCCAGGAGAGTTCAGAGGTCCCCACACTGGGATTAAGAAGAAGCCTGCCGAGAATTTTAGTTCAAGAACTTTATGATTTGATGTTTTTGTTCATTTATTATGTTTGGATAAAAACTCTAAGTTACGAGAATTTTGTGCTTCAATTTGCACACGAGTTCACGACTCCAACTGAGAGAAGTTCCGAGTTCAGACTTTAGATCGGAACATTTCCATAGAAGTTGACTAGAATTTTAATCTGCGCAGACCTCACAAGAACTCAACTCCTGTGTCACGGAACTTACTAAAATTTCCACCTTTAGTTCATATCCAAACACACTAAGAAAAGATCCACACAGAAAAGTTGAGATCCTAAATGACACTGAAAAAGTCAGAGAGACCTACAAGCATATATAAAAAGCGAGAATGCTCACAAACACATCACAAAATGTTATGATAAAATTCTCAAAGGAGGGAGTGGAGGGAGTGGTAAGCAACTCTTCATCGCTTAATCGTGTTGAGTTCGAATGAATGTAAAAAATTTTTATTGAGACCTCATCTGCCATTGTCAGATATGTAATTATCGAATTAGTTGAACTTGATGTGGATCGACCTCCGACCTGTGAGCATAATTATTAACGTCGTACGAGTTGAATCGTCAACACCACTTCTTAAATACCGAGGGCTAACTACCAAAAAAAAGTTCTGAAAGGAGCCTACAAGCAATTGTAGGGCATCATGGACAAGTGCTATCATTGCTCCAAAGAATCATGGGGGAATTATTTTAAGATGTGCAATTGCTTGGAAGCTATTAGGAAACCGAAAGGAATATTGAGGGCAATTATTTTATGATTCCTTTTTTGAGAAAGGAGACGATGCATATCGAATATCATACACGGAGGACCACGAACAATTCTAGAACATTGTAGAGCAATTAAAAGATGGGCGTAGGAGTTTAATGCTTCAAAGGCCAAAGTGGATCATGTCGTTGTATAGATTCGAGTATCTGGATGCCAAATGAAGTATGAGACTTTCAAAATGCTTACAAGTCAATCAAACTAAATTCTAAGCAATTTTAAAATGTTTTCTCTGTTCTGTTTGATAATTAACGAAGACAGTTTATTAGCATTCTTAAACTAAGATATCATACATTTTTTATGAAAGAAAAAAATAATACTTGAGATTAATCTAAAAAAGATAGCCTTGCGAGGATGAGATGATGTACATTGAGATTAATCTAAAATTGAAGCTCTAGATCTGTAAAGGCACCTACAAATTAGAGTATGAAGATATCAACTTTGACTAGAGTATGAATTTCGATGAACCATAAAATTCATGTGCATTGCTGAAGATTTCACAAAGAACAAACACATACTTTTCGCATCTTTTATCAACAACAACAAAGCCTTATCCCACTAGATGGAATCGGCTACATGGATCATACGACGTCATTCCGTTATTCGTTGATTCATGTTCATAAGATTCGACAGAATTTTACGCTGACTGTCAGGGCCTAACACAACCCTCCTTCTTTATCCGGGCTTAAAACCGACTATAAAAGATAGGCGAAGTTATTGAGTTGTTCAAATTGTTTTAATGTTATTGAGATTGATGAGGGAAAGACACTAACATGCCATCATGCTTGCCAAGAGGTTCATCATATTGAATTCCAACCCAATATCCTGGCCCCAAAGCTTCAGCTCTACCAACAAACTTGATAACTCCTATTTTCGCCCCAGGTTCCACTTCACATCTTTTATACAGCAGGAAAATACACTACGAATCCGACAAAAAGCATTAACCAAGTGTGGAACAATAATTTCTAATCCCTGTGAAAAACTACACATATTTTGGTTGAAACATCAGATAGACGAACATGGCTACGTAGATCCATATGCTAAAACAAATGCCAAAGGCAAGCCAAATAGTAAAATTATAGAAAAATAATGAGCAAGCACAGAATATAGAAGAAAAGTAGCCTACCTCTACCATATTTGATGAGCCACATTGTGTGGGAAGCACCTCGACAGGGAAAAAAGGGTGAAGCCAATGTAAAATAATACAACACAAACTTAACAGGGGCTTCGGAGATATGTTCACTAAAAGAACAAAAAATATGATAATCATTTCATAACAGATGAACCAATAACAACAAGAAATATCGTAAGTTATGGAGTTTAGTAACTGAGAAGAGAAGACAACCAAAATAAATATACACTCAGCTGGCGAACAGGTTTTCCAATGTAATCCTACTAACAAAGCCCAAATGTTCTCAACAAGTACAACTGATAGCAAAAAAGAAACTAAAATAGTTCTGCAGTGAAATTCCATATTTAGTAATTCCAAAGCTCACTGTGTAACACCGAGCCACTTAGTGAAGTTGTCAAACTCAGCATAATCAGAATCAGAAACCATTGTCTTATACCACGATCTGCCAGCAGCCTTAATTGCAGTTGCTTCATCCTGCATAAAGGCATGAATTGTTTGTCAAGAGATGGCCTTAATTGATTATGACGCCACAATAGTACCCTTAAATGAATGATTAATATACTTCTTTTTTTTAAAAAAAGAAAGTGAATTAATGATAAAATATACGCAAGGTACTCTCCCTAACAAATTAAAATGAAATAAAACAACACTAGCAATATAAAAGAAGATATAGTAATTATGCAGCTATAATTAAATGCAAACAAAAACACAAAGTGCTATTAAAATGGAAAGTAAAACTAAAACATAATGAGCCTCCAAGACCTAGCACAGGCATCAAACAAAAAAGGTGTTCCATTCTCTATTGATACATGTCAATAGGAAACAACAAAATCATCTTGCAGGAAACATCATTGAGTATCCACAAACAATGATTATAGATTTACTCAAATAGGCATAATAATGCTAGCGAAACCTTAACTACTTATAAAAGGAGAGAACAGTTGCCATGACAGAATACATCATTAACATTACTGTTAATCATATATAACAACAAATTTATCACATATAACAGAATGCCAAAAAAACTCCGCCTATATTTTATAGCCGGTCCCAAGCCCGGATAAAGGAGGAGGGTTGTGTTAAGCCCCGACAGCCAGCATAAAATCCTGTTGAATCTTATGAACATGGATCAACGAAGCGTCGTATGATCCATGTAGCCGACCCCACCTAGTGGGATAAGGCTTTGTTGTTGTTGTATAACAGAATGCCAAAAAAGATGCAGACAGCCACAAATTAACAAGATAAACATGGTTCCACCACTTATTCATCAAGTGATTAAACTGAAGAAATCAAGGGACAAAAAATGATAATAGAATTAAAACCATAAACCTAAAATAGGGGCACACCTAGAAAAATAATTTAGAATACTTTTGAAACAAAGTAAACATGAAGAATCAACCAATCATTAGCTAAAAAGATCAAATAACTTGCAATTTTATCAGACGAATCAGACACTCTAAGGTATAACATTCGGCAACAACTTTGCAGAAACCAATTAACGAAAATTAGTACTTAAACTGCTGCGGATATTACAACAAAGCCAAGAAAATTATATAATGACACAACATGATCTAAACAGCCAATAAAAAACAATAGATAAAAAACTATTCAAGGGCAACGACAACTAACAACAGAGTCTAGGAGTTGTCTTCACAACACCACGGCGTATCGCAAAACATATGACAGCAAACATAAGTATAATGTAATAAGAGGGATTGGAGTATATAAAACTATATGAAGAGACAAAGAAGTATTGAATTCATAACATTTTCGCAAGTTAATTAAGTAAAAATACTTTGTAGATGACAAAACGTGGATAAGATTAGAATGCGTTATACCTTCGAAAGGGGACTCCTTTTCTTCTCCAACTTCTCCTTCTTAGCCTTCAAACGCTCAGCCTCAGCAAGCAGCGCCATCCTCCTTGCAGTCTTGGCATAGGGATTAAGCTTCATCAAGGTGTACAAGTTCTTCAGGGGATTCTTCTTCAATGAATATCTCTTGACCTCCTTTTTGATCGGACGCACTACAGACTGCACTTCGTCCGAGTTGATGATCCTGGAAAGATCGGCGTTCAGCATCTTGGGCCTCGGAAGCACGTAGCCTTTTTTCTTCTCGGATGGTTTCTCAAAAGTTCCGAATACTTCGTCGAGCTTCTCAAAGGCTGACTTTGTCCAGATGATGAACCTACCGACGTGACCACCAGGAGCAAGTTTTAGTAGGTTGAGGCGTTCGACGTTCGCGATTTCGACCCCGGGAATGTTACGAAATGCCTTCACGACCTTGGATCCCTCGGTGCCATAAACAATTAGCGGCCCCTTGCGCGAGATGTACCTCCTATTGCGCATTTTTCCCTTTCCAGGGCGGATGCCAAGCGAATCCTTGGCTTTCTCCGCGTCGGCATAAGCGCCGATCTGCTTCAGCACCTTGAGCGCCGAGGACGTCTTCTCGACGGCTTCAGCGGCGTCTGATACGACGAGGGGGAGCTCTGGAACGGACTCGATGCGGTGGCCTCGAGCCATGACGAGCGCAGGAACGGACGACGCGGCAAGGGCGGAGACGACGGCGTAACGACGCTGGTTCACATTGACGCGACGGTGCCAGCGGCGCCAGATCTTGGTGGGCGCGAACATGCGCCCGCCTCGGCACATATTGCCGAATGCTCCCTGTCCGGCCCGGTGCGTGCCACCTCCAGGGACGCGGGGGATACGAGATACGGCGCGTCCGGTGCCCCAGGACTCCGCAGAGGTCTGGTGGCCGGCGCGCTTCGAGACGGCGTAGGGCTGACGCGCGTTCTTGGAGAGGGAGGCATGGACGAAGCGGACGACGTCGGGGCGGATGGAGGACTTGAGGACGTCAGGCAGCGGGACGGCAGCCGGAGAGTCCGTTGCCATGTCACCGTCCAGGGGCTGGACGGTGACAAGAGGGCGGATGGCGGCGGCGGCCATCGGCGGAGATCACTGGTGTTGTGCTTTGGGTGCAAAAGACGCGGGGGTTTGGTACGAGAGCTATCGAAATAGTGACACCTGCCTTATATATCATTAGGGTTTCCTTGTCGAATGAAATTAACGGCTTCGATTCAATCATGTCGTACTTGGATTTAAGTATTTTAGCAGGCTGTTAATGGGCTCAACTTCTAACGGGTTGGGTTTGTCAAAAGAATCGCATTGGGCTAGAATTGAAATGGGCTGGGCTTCATATTAACAAAGGAAGAATTTTATCTTAATTGTAGGTAAATTTAATTCGTAATTTGAACTCTAGCCTTATTTTAGGTCCCTTCTTCGTTATTTTCCTCTTCCAAATATCTGACTATTTTGTATTTATTTTTTATGCATGGAGCATGCTTTGAATTAGTCTCACATGCATAAGTCACGGGAGAGATGCTGGGTATATATGAGAACATGTCCTTCATCAGGTGTAACGCGGTAGAAAATCGTGAGCCTAGGGTGGGGGCAGAGCGAACAGTATCACGCTGAGTATAGAAGTGAGCCTCTATGCTACTCTGATACCAGGTGACACGTTTTGATAAAATCGTACGGGCCGAGACCCAGAACGGACAATATCACACGCTAGTGGAGAATGTTACATATGATATCAGAACTACTTCGCGTGAGCCTCTGTGCATGGTGGGGTGCGATCACTCAACGAGTGTGTTGAGTCCCCTAAGGGGGAAGGATGCATGGGGCATGCCTTTGATTAGTCTCACATGCATAAGTCACGGGAGAGATGTTGGGTATATATGGGAACATGTCCTTCACCAGGTGTGACGCGTTATCGTGAGCTCAGGATGAGGGCAGAGCGGATAATATCACACTGTGTATAGAGGTGAGCCACTGCGCTACTCTGATACTAGGTGACGCATTTTGGTAAAACTGTGCAGGCCGAGATCCAGAGCGGACAATATCACACGTTGGTGGGGAATGTTACATAACATATAACATCCCAATCAAAAGCATTGCACTCCATTTACATTCATTGTCACTTAAACATATTAAACATGTGTATGCAATGCAACACTCTCATATGTATGCACAGATCACCAACTGGCTAGCGGTCGGTAGGTGGACTCTAGAGGTGGCTCATATCGTGATCAGCGATGTAGCACTTAACTCCATTCTACCTCATCCCTTTCGGGGAACAAATCATAAAACGATAGGTGGACTCTAGAGGCGGCCCCTACGGATTCTAGAGGTGGTCCACATGGCACTTAGCTCCAGTCTATCTCATCTCATTACTAAAAAATAGAATGATGGATTGGACTCTAGAGGTGGCTCCCATCGTGATCAGTGATGTAGCACTTAACTCCAACCATCATATACGCAAATACAAATGAATGCCGATGCATGATTTATCACATAACAAACATCTCCTGAATATAAGAAGATGAATAATATCCAATATCATTTTAAAAGAAACAGGATTGCACTCATCGTAATCCATTCAAATCATATCACATATACTTTTCAAATGTGCAATCATATAATCATTGAGATATACTTTCATAATCACATTTCTCGAAATCAATTCATAGCATTCCAAAACATATTCAATACACACAATAATCGATGTCACACTGAATTCAAAAGATGTGAATGCATAGAGTAGGATAAACCAACTTACTTATAAGGGCTAATAAAATGTTTTCCTTTTCCTTTCACTACTATACTCTTCTACTCATATAACAATAATAGTAAGAAACACATTACTACTATGATATGAGCACAAGCTTATAACACATGAAGCATCATTAATTGCAAAGGGTACATGAATCTTAAGTATTTACTCTTATAATTAAGTAACTATTTAGCACAAGGATTGGCCTAATAATATGACAGATTGCACACATAGTAAAGAAAAATTCATATCTTCTTATATACATAACCAAATAACATCATTCCAATTTTGTTAACTTTCATGTTACAGAGACATTAATCTGTAAAAGTTTTATTTCCTATTTGATTATGGTTTGCTCTCATGAAAATCAACATTCAGCTTAACTTTTATGCTGCTTCTATGTCCTAATAGACTGAGTAACCTTGCTTTTATGATTTATATAAAATAAAAAACATTCCCTGTTCTGATAATTTTAATTTTTCCAAATAGTGGACATCCTAAGGTGCAAATCATAAAATTATTGAATTTATATCTATTTGTGCTGAGCACAATAAAATTAACTAATACTAGCATAATCTGCCCTAAGCTCCATTCTGACATACTGAGTAAGGCTCGGTAAAATATTTATAACTTTTACTACACATATCATTTTTAGTGATTACAATTCTCAACGAGACCTCACATCATTGTCTATAACACCCTAAATTATCAAATAATTCCACGACATATTAAATTTAATACATAATTTACAAATTCGGGTAGAAATTTTGATGGACAGAGTGATAGTACCTTAAAGATAAGAGCATAACTTTATCTACAAAAATTATATTAACTTGATTCTAAAGCTCAATGAAAGTAGACTCATATAGGATCAATAAAAATAAATTTCATAATTTTTGGATCACTCGAAGGTATGAAATTATGTAGTTAAAGATTCATGAATCAATTAAACATGGCTAGGGTTAATCTTACCCATGAACAACATGAGTTTTGCCCCATGTTCAAGTAAAATCCGAAAATAAATGGATGAGAAAGGCTCAGAGTCACCCTAATTAAGAATTATGTAGTTAAAATCCAAATGAAATAGGAACTTACCAAAATCTCAAACCCTAGTTCCTCTTCTCTTTTTCTAATTTCCTTCAACCATATAGCATATTTTCTTCTACCTTTGCAATTCGATCAAGGGTGGTGAATAGGGCAGAAGATGGTATGTAAAAGGATAAGTATTAAAAGTGAGGTAGATACCGATTTCAGCTGGTGTATGAGGTACTTCCCAAAATGCCCTTGAAGTATGACTTATTCGCATGTAATGCCATTTAAGTAAATGTCTTTTGCATTTCTCTATTTATTTATGTATATATTTATTTATGTATATATTTATTTATGTATTACATGTAAATAAGAAATTACCTCCCATTTGGGTTCAAACAAAATATTTATAAAAATAAATAATCAAGGAATCGAAATCTAATTTTTGTCCGAAGAACAAAAATCGCGATTTCACAGATTTTTCGATTTTGTGTCTACGTTTTACCTAACTCATACACCTTCTAAAAATTCTTAAAAATCACTTTTATAATCATTTCATATATAGGAACAATTACCGGGACTTTAATTTTCCAAATTTTCACTTTTCTGAAAATCACATTTTCATGCCTTAAGTAAATTTTTATCGTTTTCGCACTTTAGTTGATATTCATAGAGATTGTCAATAAGATAATATAACATCACATTCATACAACTAATCATGCATGGTTAACTTAGGGATATTACATTCTACCCCCCTTAAAAGAAATTTCATCCTCGAAATTTAACGTACCTTAATGACCAAACAAATATGGATATCGCTCACGCATACCTTGCTCAGTCTCCCATGTGGCTTCCTCAACATTATGATGTTGCCACAAGACCTTCACCAAAGGGATCCTTTTAGACCGGAGCATTTGTTCCTTTCGATCCAAAATACGTATCGGTTGTTCGATGTAGGACATGTCTTCCTTCCAATCAATGGGCTCATATTCGATTACATGTGATGGATCTGGCTCATACTTCCGTAACATAGATACATGAAATACATCATGCACGTTTTCTATATGAGGAGGTAGGGCCAAACGATAAGCAACCGATCCAACTCGTTCGAGTATTTCAAATGGTCCTATGTATCGCGGACTTGGCTTTCCTTTCTTTCCGAACCTTGTAACACCTTTTGATGACGATCTCATCTTCTTTCTTTTTTGATTACCTTCCTTTAAGAAAACATGATCTCCTTGCTGAAAATCAAGAGTTCTTCGACGATTATCAGCATAACTTTTCTGTCTATTCTGTGTCACTTTACGCTTTTCTTGAACAACTCTGATCTTTTCGGTAGTGGTTTGAACTAATACTGGACCTATTAATTATTTCTCACCAATTTCTTCCCAACAAATATGAGACCTGCAACTTCTTCCATATAATGCCTCATATGGTGCCATTTCGATACTACTATGATAGCTATTGTTATAAGCGAATTCTGCAAGAGCTATATGATCATCCCACGAAGCATATGTTTCAGGGTCTGAATAGTCCTTTTCGATTGTCCATCCGTCTGAGGATGAAAGACAGAACTAAACTGTAGCTTTGTGCTCAAAGCTACTTGTAATGCCGTCCAAAAATGTGATGTGAAATGAGGATGTCGATTAGAGGTTTTCCCAAAATGCATCATACCAAGTCAAGGCCATGTTTCTATATATACCCAGCATCTCTCCCGTGACTTATGTATGTGGGACTAATCCAAGGCATGTCTCATGCATCCTTCCACCCTTAAGGGACTCAACGCCCTCGTTGAGTGATCGCACCCCACCATGCACAGAGGCTCACGCAGAGTGGCTCTGATACCATATGACGCGTTAGAAAATCGTGAGCCTAGGGTGGGGGCAGGGCGGACAGTATCACGCTGAGTATAAAGGTGAGCCGCTGCGCTACTCTGATACTAGGTGACGCGTTTTGATAAAATCGTGCGGGCCAAGGCCCAGAGCAAATAATATCACACGTTGGTGGGGAATGTCATCATACAAAATAGTCAGATATTTGGAAGAGGAAAATAAGGAAGAAGGGACCTAAAATAAAGCTAAAGTTCAAATTACGAATGAAATTTACCTACAATTAAGATAAAAGTCTTCCTTTGTTAATATGAAGCCCAACCCATTTCAATTCTAGCCCAATGCGACTTTAGAGCCGATTCTTTTGACAAACCCAACCCAACTCGATCGAGTTTGGTTGGGTCGGATTTTAATTTTTTTTTACAGGACCCAACCCAATCCTACTCGGCCAGGGCCGGATTGGGTCGGGTCAGGTTACCCGATAACTTTTTTTTCTTTTTTTAAAATGTTAATACAAAAAAGTATTTACTATTTTATTTTAAATACAAAAAAAGATTTAGACATAAAAAATATTGTTTTAAATATCTACATATTATTCTCTATTTAAAATAGATTATTTTATATATATATTATTTTAGATGATATAAAATACTTAAATTAAAATAAAAAATCATTTAAAATTTTAAAAAAATAAAAAATTGGGTTAACGAATCGGGTCGAGTTAAAAATTCAACCCGAATCCGACTCGACCCTAGGTTGGATCGGGGTCGGGCCAGGTCGGATATTCAGTTTCAATGGGTCGATCAACCCGATGAGATCGTTTTATTGAAAAAGAGAATATTAGATCCTTATTGCACGAGATCGGAAAATCTCGATTTCAAACAGGAAGAATTAGACCCGAACCCCATTGTCTATTTTCTCATATTTTTTTAAATATCACTGAAAGCTTTTAATAAGCTAATACCAATAAAGAATTTCAATATGTGATATAAATATGATTTTATCTTTACGGGTGACGTATTTTACGGGATTCTTTTGAACCTCGACCAAATCGTCCATTAAAGATGTTTATCCCACCCGAAGAATCGAATTAATCCGAGTGGGAAGCCCATCCTTAATTTTAGCATCAAAATATATCTGATAGTTTTTTAACATCTTACTTTAATTATTATTCTTTTAAAAAAACATATGCAAAAAATAATGCTTCGATCATGCAAAAACCCTCGTAACATTTACGTCTTTTACAATTACATTTTACTCTCACTAAGCCGCCACGTTCTCTTTCTGCCAATCAATCAAATCAGTGAATTGTTTTTTCCGTTTTGATATTTGTCTCGTTTCCATATTTTTTCATATTTGTTTCCCAATTTCTCCATCAATTACAATAATAATAATAATAATAATAATAATAATAATAATAATAATAATAATAATAATAATAATAATAATAATAATAATAATAATGGGGGGGGGGGGCGATCCCTCCAAAGCCTTCCAAAAACCCCGCAACGTCCTCGTTCTCGTCCGTCTTGGTGAACTCCGTCTTCCGCCACCCATCTCGTCTCTCAGTCTCTCTCTCTTTAAACCCCTCCCCAATCCATTCGTCCGACACCCAACGAATCCCATCTCTCGCCGCCGCCGGAACCGTCGCCGATGACCATGTCCCAGACCCTCCACCTTCTCCTCTCCTCCCCCTCCACCTCCCCCGCCCCGCCCCCGCCCGCTCCATCCCGCCCCCTTTCCGCCCCCGCTCCTCCCCCGCCTTCCTCCTCCCCTACCGCCACCACCGCCCCCGGCTCAACCGCCTTTACTCATCTGCGACCCCTTCTTCCCCGTCCCCCGTTCCGGCGCCGGATCTCGGACTCCTCTCCTCCGAGAACGGCTCCAGCAGGAAACCGGCGTTCGCGGCCGCCGCAGTCGCCGCGTCCTCCGCCATCGACGTGGACGCCGTCACGGAGGCGGAGCTGAAGGAGAACGGGTTCCGGAGCACGCGGAGGACGAAGCTCATATGCACCGTCGGGCCGGCCACCTGCGGCGCGGAGCAGCTGGAGGCGCTCGCCGTCGGGGGCATGAACGTCGCGCGGGTCAACATGTGCCACGGCACTCACGAGTGGCACCGCGAAGTTATTCGTCAGGTCCGGCGGCTTAACGAAGAGAAAGGATTTGCAGTCGCCGTAATGATGGATACCGAGGGGAGCGAGATCCACATGGGCGATCTGGGCGGCGCTGCCTCTGCGAAGGCGGAGGTGAGATCTTTGGAGTCACTTTTACCTTTAAAAAAAGTTCTGTTTTGGTTACTTTTGGATCGAGATCGTCTTTCCTTTCCACTTTGGTCGTTATTGATGTGGAGGGGTTAGGAGGATAAATTGAGGACCGTTATCACCAGAGGATCCAAGTTAATTGTAGCAAATATGAGTATATTCATGATTTACAAGAAAGCTGCTAATTTTTTGAGCAAGAGTCATCTTTTAATTTAGAATTGCGGTTTTGTTGATGACATTGAGGAAGTCGAAGAAACATCTTCAGAAACTGTAGAGTGCCAATGACATGATAATTTCCTTACATATCATAGGATTGGGGTGAAAGGAGTGTAAAGAGGGGGAGGCAGAAATAATGCTAATTGTTTACCCTCGTTTGTATGACTTTCTAATGGAGGGGGAAGTCCCTTCCATTATCCTTCATTCCCCTCCAACTATCCATTTCCTTCCAATCCCAAATTATGGCGTGAAGGAGGGGAAGTCTCTAATTAAAATTTTTTCCTATTTTGAGCATATGTAATTTAACATATAAGACATCTATGAAGGACATATTCATCCATATTATATATGACATAACAGTGTAAATATAATTATCATTTAACTTTCATTCTTTTCTGATCCACGTCATGTCATGTCATCCAAACAAGGTTAATCATTCACCTCCATTCTCTCTCATCTTTTCCCTCCTTTTCTTTACTTTCCCTTACTCTCCTACCAACCAATGTCTTCGTCATGTCATCCAAACAAGGTTAGTATTTCACCTCAATTCTCGTCCATTTCCTATCCCTACTTTCCTTTTCCCACGTTACCTACCCTTCCCCAATACTCAATCGAACAGAAACATTTAGTTTGAATTGCTTTTCTATCTTAAGGCATGTTCTTAGTTAGACACTGAAACATTATACCTTATCATTTCAGTAATTGAAATCATTAACCATTCAACTTTAAGCACAACGTCTTTCATGCTAGAACAAAAAGAATGCAGTTCAACAAATTGGAGGAAGAGAGTTTTATTTTCATGCTTCTCTATTGAAAGGAAACTGTATGGTTTTATTGTTTGTGTTCCACAGTTGTCTGCCTTGGTATAATTTAGTATGTTTACATTATATTCTCTGCTTCTTATAATCATCAAACTAGTATTTCAGATATAAAGCCTTGAAGAAGGCTGTTTATAGTAATTTATGATGTAATATGTAAACTATGATAATCAGATTGCCATGTCTTTTGTGTCAGTCTCATCTCCATGTGGTCTGAATGGACTAGACATAAAGATGGCCTTGTCATGCTTGAAGGAAATATGATTTTAGTTCCAGTAGATATTAATGGTTATTGAATATTTTTTTGCATGTTAAGTTTAATAGTTTACATTTAGATGAAACATACTGTTATTTCAGAGGAAACTGTTAGCTTTCCTGTGAACTCCTTAAAAGAGAAACCACCTATCTGTAAGCGAGTATTATGAGAATTCTTGACTTTTCTTGCGGAAGGTAATATGCCTATCTTCTTTAATTAATATTGATCTTCATATCGAGTTATGCTTGGATAACATTGCAATCAATCTGCAATTTGTCTCTGTGGCATACATGTTGTTGACACCCCCAAATATACTGAACCATGCAGGACGGTGAGATCTGGACATTCAGTGTCAGAGCTTTTAACTCTCCTCTACCAGAACACACAATTAATGTCAACTACGATGGCTTTGCTGAAGGTTATGGTTCTAGAATTTTCTGTCTTCCACAGAACAATTTTCCCTCTTCTGCGGTGGACAAAATGTTCAACTTCACTTAAATGCTCCTTTTTTTCATTGATGAAGATGTCAAAATCGGTGATGAACTTCTTGTGGATGGTGGCATGGTCAGATTTGAGATAATCGAAAAGATTGGCCCAGACGTGAAATGCCGATGCACTGATCCTGGTTTATTGTTGCCACGGGCAAATCTTACCTTTTGGAGGAATGGAAGCCTTGTGAGGGAACGCAATGCAATGCTTCCAACTATTTCATCTAAGGTGTGTGATTTTATTGTCTTGTTTCTAAGGAATTCAATTATATGCAGATATAACATTTCTAGATTACTCTTTTCAGAAGAAAAAAAAGTTCCAAACTATTATAAATCTCTTATATAGGTATCTTGTTTGTTAATTTTAGATTGTTGGATATGTTAGATACCAAGATAACTCAGCTATTATGATTCTTTATGATCTTCCTCAAAACTGCTTTATAGTGTCTAGTCCTTGTTCGGATTTACTGGATACTACCAAACTGCTAGGTTTTACATTACCTTTGTGATAAACGTTTTCCTTCCACAGTGTAAATATATGAAAACTATTCTATGTAAGAAGTTTGAAATCATCTCCCCTTCAGTCATGTTATCTTATAATTTCCAAGATTCAAAGTACTATGTTCTTAGATCTCCTTGTATTTTTGTGTCTTATTTTTTTTGAATCAGAAAAAAATCTTATCTCAAATTTTGTTGAAGCAACTTTCAAAAAAAATTGTTGAAGCAAATGTCAAAGTAATAATTTCCCTTTCATATTGCATCCTTTACCTTTGTTATTATAACTCCAAGAGAATTCAAGATATGATATATTTTCTTTTTGAATTTGTTAACAATCATCCACACTGATCAACACAGTAATGTGCCATTAGAAGGCTATATTCCTTATAATTCTGTTGTTATAAAATGATGGATATATGATTCTTGAAGTGCATGCTGGAATCTTGTTAATATGACTGCAAATCCTTTGTAATTGTTTTATAGAACTAATTGTTTGAGGGAGTTTAGAGAAATACTTTAATGACATGCAAGTTAACTTCAATTTTTGTTTTTTTTGAGAGAAGAAAGGATGGCTGTCAAGTTGTGACACCATCCATATATGTATTACTTTTTTGTGAGAGGTATATGTTACTATTAATGATTAGAATGTACAAGTGTGGGTTCTACAATTGAATGTAGTGCGACTAAGTTTCATTTGTTTGTAGTTACCTGCTTATCATTTATCAAAATGAGAAAAAAGTTCTTGTGCATGAGGCTGCACTAACAAGAGTTCACGTGCAAAGTTATTTGGAAAATTAAGGGACTGAAAATTAAGGATGTTAAAGATTAAGGGTGTTCTCTTCTTGGATAACTATGTAACCTATATTTGTTATTTTTATATTTGCAGGATTGGCTTGATATAGACTTTGGTATCTCTGAAGGTGT
Source organism: Pontederia crassipes (assembly GCA_030549335.1). Lineage (NCBI taxonomy): Eukaryota > Viridiplantae > Streptophyta > Magnoliopsida > Commelinales > Pontederiaceae > Pontederia > Pontederia crassipes. The sequence continues at coordinate 21,307,879 of CM060189.1, read as the reverse complement.
TGACTTCATTGCTGTTTCTTTTGTCAAGTCTGCTGAAGTGATTAATCATCTGAAAAGTTACATAGCTGCACGATGCCGTGACAGGTAAACAGGAAATCCTATGTTATAAGTTCCTTTTATTCCGTTTCAAAAAAGAGTTCCTTTTATTCATTAGATCAATGAGGTTGCAGAGTTTAATATTTCCAATACCAAGAGTTCATGAACATGATTTTTCTCAATCTTCTTGAAACTTCTTTATTACTTTTTGTTAATAAACTAACACTGGATACTGTTCTCACAGAGAAATCGGAGTAATTGCAAAAATAGAGAGTATTGATTCCTTGAAAAATCTGGAAGAGATAATCCGTGCATCTGATGGAGCAATGGTGGCTAGAGGAGACATGGGTGCTCAGATTCCTTTAGAACAAGTCCCTTCAGCACAACATAAGATTGTCAAATTATGCAGGCAGCTAAACAAGCCAGTCATTGTGGCCTCTCAGCTCCTTGAGTCTATGATTGAGTACCCCACGCCAACTAGGGCTGAAGTTGCTGATGTTTCTGAAGCAGTTCGACAGCGGGCAGATGCTCTGATGCTTTCAGGAGAATCTGCAATGGGCCAGTATCCAGAGAAGGCACTAACTGTACTTAGGACTGTTAGTTTGCGGATCGAGAAGTGGTGGAGAGAGGAAAAACGCCATGAAGCAATGGAACTTCCAGATATTGCATCATCTTTTTCGGATAAGATCTCTGAGGAAATCTGTAATTCGGCTGCGAAGATGGGTAAGTCCCATGTGTTAACTTTCAACTAGATGGATCAGTTCTTATGAGCAAGGCTTACTGGTTCACCCCTTTGTTGTCATAGGCTTACCTTTTTATTCCATTCCTATCGCGTCTTGAGTTTTCTAGCTTGAAAATGTCCTGCCTCATGTTAACAAATTAAATTACCTTAGGGTTTTTTTTTCATATGGTCACTGTAATCTCTACCTATATACCACTATTGGATAGCAATGTTTTCGTTATAGGCTAATGGCTCGAAGCAGACAATTTATATATGTAGTGAAACCTAGCACATTTTCCTATAAAATCTGAGTCACACGCTTGAACAGATATTTCCAAGTGTTTATTTGTGCCTTAGGCTATCTTCTAGTAACATGTCTTTCCATTGCAAATTTTCTTTTAAGAATTCATATATACTTTCTTGTTGTATTGGAAGTTTCCTTTAGATATCTATGTGTGATATAAGATCACATCCTGCTACATTTTCATCTCCGTGTAATATAGTCCTCAAAGAAGATTTCTTTTTAGTTTAATGTACTTGCTAATTCTGAGTTTATGCTTCCAAAAAGAAATCTTGCTAATTCAGGGTTTATGCTTCGAAAAAAAATTGAGTTTATGCTCTCTGCTTGCTCATTTGTTTCCTTTCATATGATCTAATGCTGCTCAAATTTCATGATTCCCCGTACTACTAATATTAAACTGGAAATTTGACCACTTAAACCAATTTGTTTTTTATCCCAGATTGTATTTAAGCTTTGAGAGAGATAAAGAAATAAACCTTTTTTTAGTTATAAATTGAATTTAAGCATTGAAAGAGAGAAAGAAAGAGACCAATTTGTAAGTTTTAAACTTCATTTAGGCATCAGGACCTATAATTAGGCATGGAGGGAGAGAGTGGTTAATCCCACATTGTAAGTTTCAGTTTCATACAAGCATTTGAGAGAACAAGCATGATTATTATAAGTAGGGAGGAAAGGAAAAAGCTCATTCTACCACTTTTTAAATCCCACATTATAAAAGTTGGATTTCACATAAGCACATTTATCAATAAGTGGCAACACAAGTTTGATTACTTACCGAAATAAATGAATTGTCCGAATATTTTTTTTTGGCCCAATAAAAAACATTGAATTGTTGCTGCTAGGAAAAAGTCTGACTGACCTGGTCTGAAGATCAGTCGGTCCACTGGTTTTGATTGGTTGTATGCGGTTCTGACCGGTCCAAAATGGTTTGATCCATTCTGAAAACCTTATCATTTCAGTTTTCCAAGTGAACCAAACCCATGTGATGGTTGGTCCGCTCGGACCGGCTGCTTTGGTCTTCAAAACCATGGTATATATGCAATGTACTTTAATTGAGTAGAGCATAAGACGTTATGCTATCACAGCATTCCATCAATTTTCATTTTGCAGGCTAGATATCCTTGTGAATAGTTAGTGAAAGTTAACCATAATTTTTCATCTAAAATAAAGTTAATGAGAGCTTTGAAAACTCATTCCATGGACAAGCTGTTATTATCTTCTTCAAAAGGTAAATTGAATGATAAAACAGATGCCCAAATGCTATTTGATATGTATGTCTTGAAGAACCTTTCATTTGTCATCTCCTTTAAAGATTATCTTGTTTCTTCTTCGAGAGTGGGGTTTTGGTTAGGTGTTGTACATCTGTCTTTTTTGCTACTCTCTTCTTGAGAGCCCCTTTTTGTACATGACATCCATTTCATAGTTATATATACATACCTGGATGATAATCACAACTTTGGTGGTCATCCTTTTTCTTCTCAAAAAAAAAAAAACCAATCACTTCCTGACACTATAAGTTAACAAATTTGTACTCCATAGCTCTTTTCTTCTTCGGGAGTGGGGATTTGGACAGTGGCTTTAATTTTCCTCCATTTTTTGCTGCTCTCTTCTTGGGAGCCTACATTTTCCTTCCATAGTGATATATATATATACACGGATGACACCCTAACTTGGTGCTCATTCTTTTCCCCCTCTAAAAAAGGTTAACAAATTTGTTCCGGTTTTCAACTATCTTTTCATATGATTAAAGTACTACAAATTTCCAATCCATGTTAATTTTTGTCATTGCTTGTTGTTATGCTAATAATGTCGCAAACTTGACTTGCAACTCTATTCGTTACTGTAAAACTGTTGTTTGATGATGTGCTTTCCTCAGTTCCAATTCTGGGATGTATTAAATTTTATTTTGTTGAATATATTTTACAGCAAACAATTTGGGCGTCGATGCAGTCTTTGTGTATACAAAGACCGGCCATATGGCCTCCCTCCTTTCCCGTTGCCGCCCTGATTGCCCAATATTTGCATTTACTTCATCAACATCAATACGGAGGCGCTTGAACCTTCAGTGGGGTCTTATACCCTTCCGTTTGAATTTCTCTGATGACATGGAAAGCAATCTCAACCGTACATTCTCTTTGCTCAAAGCAAGAGGAATGATTCAGTCTGGCGACCTGGTTGTTGCCCTCTCTGACATGTTGCAATCTATACAAGTGATGACTGTTCCATAAGGATAAGCTTGATGTAGTTCATTGTATCCTACTTTTCAGTGTGAGGTATTTTTATGGCATTATTGACTTTATTTTTTTTAAAAAATATGAATTGTAGTGCGAGAAGATTGTTATCATCAATGATGATCCGTTCTCTCATGATCCCTTCAAATAAAATTTCCAGAAAAAGAGAAAATGGGAACTGTTTAGTCAGCTTTGAGTTGTTGAAGCAAGAACTGTTCTTCCCAGAAAAAAAAGGGGAAACAATAATAGCTATTAACGGAAGAATATCTATTTCATTTGTCTGTGATGTTTATGTGAGAACTATCATGTTGAAACACTATTAAGTTATCTCATATTAGTTAATCCTATGTCACGTTCAATTGCTTATGGATGTTTATGCTATAATTGATTGTGTTATTTCTAAGCCAGGTTTCCTGTTCAATATTTGGTTTCTTCCTTGTTTATGGTGCCCGTGTGTTCCCTGTCCAGCATATATCATGTATTTCCTTCTCTTTGTTTTACTTTTGGGTGCGCATCATGTGTAGCCCTGTTGTCCTAACGTAGTTAAATTGTTCGTGCGAGTCGTTGCCCTTTAGGGTGGTCCAAGGTTCCAAGGTCACTGACTTTGATTTTTTTTTTTGCTAGAACTGTGAGCGATCATTAAATTAGTGCTTCCTTGGCTTTTACCATGGGGTACTGAAAGATTGATTTCTTATCTCGGGTGCTACATCCCAAGGGTCTCCAAAATATGATCCTTTTTTCTTTTTGTGCATGCTAAAGGTGCTGATCTCTAATCTTCTGGCTTTACGTGCTGTGCATTAAGAATCTACGGTTTGGTATTTAAACTCTAGATTTCAAATGCTGCCGTTTTCTTTTAAATATTGCATATATCAAGTGTTGTGGTTCACCTATCTCTTTCTTCGGCTTGCATACCTCTCTTGGTGTGTCTGAATGGTGCAGGAGATTTTATCGTGTGCATCCAAAAAAAAAAGGGGGAAATTTTATTGTGTGGCGTCGGTAGAAACAGATGGCCAAATGTTTCTATGTTTATGTCATTGGAATTGACTTTTGGTTTATGGATCTTGTAGACAGTTCTCTCGGCATCTTTGCCTTATCTTCTCACACTTAACAGCAAAACTAAGAGCAATCTCTATTCCCACTGTAAAAAAATGGTTTCATCTGAACCAGGGAAAATACTGATATGTTGCCTTGCAGGCTTGTCGTTGCAGACACAGATAAACTCACTTTTTTTTTCCATGGTGAATTGAATTATAAGGAGCCCCTCTGCAGTTTTTATAAATTGATTCTGGACCACCTCTCATACTTGAAGCTTGAAGGTCAAAATCTCATATATTTTTATTTTCTATTCTTGTTATGTTATAAATAAAAATGATTTTCTTCACACCCGACAAATTTAATGGGTGAAATTTTATTTTAAACAAAGTCACTATTGAACTCTAATAGTTAAAGTGGGCATCGTTGTCGAAGAAAAACTTATATAATTATTGAATATCTCATGAAATTACGACCCTTCCACAAAAAAACAAGACAGTCATTATGCATCTGACAATAAAAAAAGAATCAACTCATCTCATAGATAATGATGATGATTGGCCAAGATAATATGTATGTTTAATTAAATATTTCGACCCGGCCTTTCAAGATAACGTACGGGAGCCCACAGTAACAGTGATTAGGCCTAATTAAGCACGACCCATCAATCAAGTGCGACAAGCCATGTTCTTCAATCCTTCTTCCATCGTCTTTAGCTGGGGATTGGTGGACGTCTCAGCAACTTCGTTGCAATCGAAGGTTGAGAGAGAGAGAGAGAGAGAGAGAGAGAGAGAGAGAGAGAGAGAGAGAGAGAGATGTTTATTATTGTGGAATCACGTCGTTTGATTGCTTTCATCGTAGGGGAAAAAAGTAGATCGCAAGATTACAAGCAAATTGACACCACCGCCTTTTACGTGGGGCAGGCTTCTTTTTGTGAATTATGAGGTTTTCGCCATATCAGAAAAAAAAAGGTTTTGATGGACGAAAATGTGGGTAGACATTTCTCATATTTTTTTTTTCATTTTTCTCCAATAAAATTATGTTAATTAGATCTCAAAACTAGTTTAAGAAAAAAATTGATACATGATTATACTATTTAAAATTGTTAACTCGATGGTGATTCAAATAATATGGGGATTGTCTATTCAGATTATCAATTAAATGAATTTTGAAAAAAAAATAATTCAATTAAGTTCTCTATTTTTTTAACATGATTTGTTAAGATACTTGTGTAATTTTTCATTAGTCTAAACTATAATTTATATCACTAGTACTATCAAACACATCGTGATTACTTATTAATTGATCAAACGGTCTTTTACAGCTTACTGGAGGCAATCGAATCAACTTTTTTTTTTCACAAACACATCCATTTAACTGCCTAATATTTTATTAATTTTCGATGACAAATTTGAGAGATTATTTTGTTACATAACATCGAAGCAAAATTGACATTAACTCAAATGGCGAAAAATATTTGAGTTCGAGAAATTAAGTAAGATGTTGAACTAAAATTGGAAGCCAAAAATTCCGGGCTTAAATCGTAATACACACATCTGAAAAAAGAAAGAATACTCTGCAACAATTATTTTATCAAATGAACGGAATTAACATAGTTGCACGTTTAATCGTTAGAAACCATATTAAAGAGCCTTAATTGTTTTCCTGTAATAATAATAATTTTAAGATATGCCTTATTTTCTTTGGAGTAGAATAATTTTTTTTCATTCCTTATAATTTTACTAGACAAAATTTAGGATAAGACGGTGTAAAATCTAAAAGTGAAAAATACAATCAAGAGTGGGAAAGTTTTATAAAATAATGACATTATCTAATAAAAATATTTTATTCTAAGATGATGATGATGATGATGATGATGATGATGATGATGATGATGATGATGATGATGATGATGATGATGATGATGATGATGATGATGATGATGATGATGATGATAATAATAATAATAATAATAATAATAATAATAATAATATTATTATTATTATTATTATTCACCATAAAACAATTGAGCTACCGTGATAAAATTAATCCGTCATTATTTTATTATATTTTGTAATAAATTTTTTTATCATATTTTTTCGTCACTTAAAATTATATTTTTTTGTAGTGATTAAATTTAATAAATGTCGTATTTCAACCATATAATTATCATACAACGATGCTGATTTTATTCGTTCCACATTGATTTTGGTTATATATATATATATATATATATATATATATATATATATATATTATAATCGCGTTGCTAAAATTTAAAATGCTTGATACACATATATTGGTAGGTATCAACGTGATATCAGATGGGACCATCTTGCAAGTTCCATTTACAACCAAATATTAGTCTATATATGAATACAAATTATATATTCTTCTTCAATGAGATACGGGTTAAATTTTTGGATATTTACTCTTAACGCTCCCTTAAAATTACACAACTTTGTTTCCACCCTAAATTATTGGGCTCGTACCAAATTCCAATATTATTTCTAATGATGACGACGGCGGCGGTGATAATAGACCCTACATGAGCATTTTAATTAACATGAACATGTTACATCAAGCCTAATTAAAGCACCAATCAGAAAAAAAAACAATTAAATAGCACTAACTTATAAGTTCTACACTTACACGGCAGTGTACATGCTATATTGTATCACTTTCCATTTTTTTAATCATGGTCGTCGAATTTGATTCTACAATGAACAATCACACTTATATGGCAAAACATGTTCCAACTAATCTAAATATTAGTCATTCATTGTGAATATTTTGTATTTTATAAATATAAAAATTTTTTATTGAGAATTTCATAAATGTGAGAGAATAATCGAATTAGTTGAATTGATGAGATAATGTGTTAAACATGGTACGAATTAAATCATCGACACAAGATATTTTCTGACTTCTTGGGCAAATTTTTTTTTAAATTGAATTAAACTCAGTCATTAGGGAATGAGTTTAATTTAACAACAACAATATATATGATCATGAATCAACGAATATATTGTTGTTATTGAATTAAACTCATTCCCTAATGACCCCCCTCGTGCGCCGTACTCGACGTCTGATAAGTAACACGCGCTCTACATGCAAAATATCACGCAACTCCCCCCACCCTCCAGCCCAACGGACGGCTCCACTCCATCGCACGCATCACGAGGCGCATCTCCCAGGAAGACCAAAGAGAACTTGACACGTGGAATCTCCAATCCACCGACACCACCTTTGTCTATTCGCTACTTCGCACGCTCGGATCCGCGCGCGCACGCTCGTCCTGCACGTCTTGCCTCAAATGCCCCTATCCTTTCGCGTGATTCACGAAATCTCATCGATCACTACAACGTAAGAAGACTAATAAACGCGGGAGGGCAGTTCCGGTACTCAGTTCGCGTAATTTTTTCTTCCCGATTTACCCATCCGCTCTCGAAGTCAGCGGATGGTGAAACTTAACCCGCTAAAAGCTGAGGGCGCGATGGGGATTAAAAAAATGGGGATTCTCGTGGAGACACGCGTCGGCGAGCGAAGGGGCGTCCTGCCCGCTGCTCGGTGTACTAAATCGCGTAGCGAATACGACCGTTAGGATCTTTATCTACGAACAACAGACACTATCCGTTACCATTAATATATTTGGACGGTCGAGATCTTCTATCGTGGCGGGAACCAATGCGTGGAGGAGATCGTCAGCGTCCAAAGACGAAGCCTGGGACCGTTTTTCCCCCTTCTTAAAATTAAAACCCCCAGCAGAGCTTTTTGTTTGCTCTTCTCGACTTCTCCAGAGAGCTCCGGTCCTGTTCGATCTCCGATCGCCGGAATCCATGGAGGAGTTCACCGTTCCGGACGCTGTTGCATCCGGTGACGTGATTCCCTTCCCTCTGACCAGTTGAAATTGGATCTTGCTGTGTGAAGTAGATTTAATTCGGGCATACGAGTGGGGGAAAAAAAGGGGGTACTGTTACTAGTTTTGATTCGAGGAGTCCGAGTTTTGCTTGGATGCCTGTGGCCAAGACCGTTCTCAAATGATCTCTTGAAAGAGATTTTTCTTCTTTGGTGCTTCGCGTTGGCGTTTTGGTGAATGATGGCTTAGGATTTTGCTGCATTCATTTTGAGATCAGAGTGGTGGTGGAGAGCTGGATGCCAGCGGAGGGGTTTGCCAGCGGCGATGAAGGTACAGCCGATCTATGGGAAAGGAGTGGCAGCGGGGAGGATCGACGTCGCTGTGAAGCCTCCCGGGAAGTCCAGGCTGAAACGGCTCTTCGAGCGGCAGTTCCCTGGCGTCCTGTGGGTCTCCTCTGCTGATAAGCTCGGCTCCGGGGACGGAAAGGAGAAAGAGAAGGATGATAGCATCGGTGGTATCGGTGATGTGGAGCCGAGCTCGATGTGCTTGGATAAGATGGTGATCAGCTTCATGGAGGGCAGCCATACCAACGAGAAGCCTCCGCGCGGGAGCTGCAACTGCTTCAACGGCAAATACGAAGACAGTTCCGACGACGACCTCGAAGTCCGAGACCTTACCGATGGTCCGTCAGTCACGGCGCTCGCCAGAGAAGCCTCGGAACTCGTCAAGGTAGAATATTTACTGATGATTAGCTTCGAAGGATGCATTATTTTACTCGTCTAGGCGTCGAATTCAAATGTTTTGTGTGGGCCGCGAGATCAGGGGCTGGTGCTGTGCGTTACAGTGGCGGAGAGAAACCTCTTGGCGGATGCGTCGAAGCTCGTCGCGGAGAAGGCCAAGAACTGGAAGTGCGGAGACGACTGTCGAAAGCTCGTCGTGGACGGCCTCCGTTCTGTCGGTTATGACGCCGCCGTTTGCAGGTCCAGATGGTACAAAACTCCTACCTTTCCCGCCGGTACGGACCTTTCTTTCACCCGATTGCCGCCTTTTTATGCTCTCATCATCCGTAAAAGATTATTCTTTTTTCCTTTATCTTCGTCTTGCTGTATTGATTCGATCGGCGTCAGGGGTCTACCACTACATTGACGTGATCCTCGCCGGTGGAGACCGCGTAATCGTGGATGTCGTCTTCAAGTCGCAGTTCGAGGTGGCCCGTTCGACCAAGGCGTACCAGACCGTTCTGCAGCAATTACCTGAGTTGTTCGTCGGGAGTCCGGAGCGCCTCCACCGGATCGTCGCCGTCGTCTCGGAGGCAGCGCGCCAGAGCCTCCGCAAGAAGGGACTCCATGTCCCTCCGTGGCGTATGCCCGACTACATGCATGCCAAGTGGCTCTCTGCCCACCAGCGTACGACCGCCATGGCGGATGCCAAGGAAGAGTTGGTTAGCAGCGGGCAAGTGACCAGCATCGTCGGCGGCGACTCCTCACCCAGTTCCAATACGTCGCCAGCAGCTTCTCCAGTCGCGCTCCCATGCTCCGGCGACGTTGAAGAAAGCTCCGGCGATGTCGCCAAGAAATTTGTATCGTCATCGGTGGTGGTGTGGCCGCGGAGGTCTCCGGCGACCACCCCGAAGGCCAGCGAGAAGATCGTCGCCGGTCTCGCCGCCGTCCTCTAACGGGAACAAGTTTTTTTTTGGCTTTAGCCCTCGGATTTTTATTTTACTTTTTTTTATTATTATTACTACTACTATTTGTGTGGCTTATAATGACCTCTTTAAAGTGTCTCCGGTCACATTTTTTTCTCTTTTTTTTAATCTACTTTTATGTATAAGGAACGTTTCTGTTTTTTTTTTCTTTTTTGGAATCCCCTTTAATAGGGGATTTATAAGAACTTAAAAGATGTTACCAAGTAATTGAGGTACTAATTCTCATGTATGACTCCTTGTAGTGTGTTCTGTCATATATTTCATGGCATTATTTTTTGCCTTATTTGTTCATCAAATAATAATAATTACGAGTTACACGAGAGTATAACATAAGGCGTGGTGTATTATTAATTGAAATGTTGATTGTAAAATTCAATTCAATTCAATTATTAGAACCGCATCAAGTTTAATCGGCAAAGCTGAGTATTGAGTATACCTTATTCAATTATTTTGAAGTTTTAATTTGATCACAATTTATGGATTTGCTCGCGTTGTTCGAAATTAGTCATATAACCCACAGATGGTTTTATATCTAAAATTAATAATAAACTTTGAATCGAAATATATGAATTGGACCCAGTAATACATCCGCATGAATTGGACCCACCCCCTAGTGGAACGATATTTAATATATGAATTATGTGTATAATTATTATTATGTCGCACAGATTAAATTGTTGGCGTCGCTTTTCAAACTACTTAAAATAAATTTAATTCATGCGCGTATCAACAAGCGAAAAAATGTACAGATGAGGGGAAAAAAGTATTAAATCCACCCAAAATTAAAGAACCAAAAAAAAAAAAAAGAATAGAGACAATTGAAAGATGAACATTGCTTGTACAGTCACCAAAAGCATGGACGATATTTACCCAAAAAGACATGGAATAATGAGCAAATGTGGAACCTGTTTAGTAACAGATTCTTTTATTGTCAATATAAAAAAAACAGTATCATTTGAACCATTTGCCGAGTATGACTCTTTTTCTGCTTATCTAGTAGAAAAAAATATATAATTAGTTTAAAAACCCAAGTTCTCATTGATAATGAAATTACATTGTAATTAAACATCAAATGCGGATTATTGATTCGCATCCACAGTTTAGTTTTACCAACACACGAAATAAATTGGCTGTCTGTTGGCATATGAGCAAACAGAGGAGCAGGAAGTTGGCAGCACTATAGATAAACAATGTAACTCGCCCAAAGACAACACACCTTTAATTGCTCTCTGTGTGCTCTATTCCTCTTCTTCTTCCTGCTGTTGTTGCTGCTGCTGCTGCCTTCACTGCTGTTGTTGCTGCCTGCATGGTAAATCTTAAATGTTTCCTCGTGACGTCCTTCTCTTGTTCCATCTGAATCATCAATTTGTTTGGTGCTCGGTACATGATTTTATTTGTCGTCGAGGTCCCCTGCCAAGACCTCACTATGCACGGAGGAGGGACGCAGGGACCATTTACATTTTCTGATCTCCCTCCTCTCTCCTCCCTCACGCATGCATCTCAAATGGAAAGAAGAATGAAGGATCGGAGGCCTTCTGCTTTTAGTTGGAACCTCTCAACTCTCAAGAGGATATCGCTTTTCTCTGCTTGCAAAATATGTCACGAAAAGCTCATTGAAGAAAGGTAGAGTGCACCCACCGTAGCCTTCTTGTCCTCAAATTCCAATTTCTTGGCCGAGAACTTGTACAAGCTATGAAAATGAAATGATGCAGAATAAACATCTCATGGATACCCAAAATAGAGCTAGTTTTGCAATTAAAGCATTACATCATGGATAGACGTAAAAGAATCCTCTAAACAGAGACAGCTATTGAGTAGAATGACAAGAGCACACACCCCTGATGTTTGTCTGAAAACACATTTATTCTGAAAGCAGATGATGATACAGACACGAGCTAAACTTCAAACTGAAGATGAAGTGTTTCAGTGCATTAGAATACGGAGACGAAGGGCGATAACTAATCTAGTGGACTTCATTCCTTCCCATCTGCAGCACGAAGAGAACCCAGCTGAACTGGTGCTTGAGTTCCCACAACTTTGGATGATCCATAAACAGAGAGATCAACACCCTGAGATTTCTCTTTTTCAAGCTGCTCCTTGATCCAGAAGTATGTGATTCGGAGCCCATCCTGAGACAAATAAGAGAACATCGATGTTGCAAGCCATTGAAAATGTACTCGGTCATAATTAGCTAACATATCATTTGTACCTTCAATCTCATAGTTGGAGCCCAGCCAAGCTTCTCTTTGATTAGAGTATTATCAGAGTTACGACCACGAACACCCTCTGGGCCAGGAATGTGATGGATGGGAATCTTCTTCTCGTCGAAACTAAGAACCATCTCAGCCATCTCATTCATGCTCACCATTTCATCACTTCCAATGTTTACTGGCTCTCTGAAGTCTGATTTGGTCAACCTAATTAAGGCATCAAGATGACCCAAGATTTATATGTCAATTAAGTAACAGATCTCTCCTTGACAGAATTTGATTTGACGTCAGATAGAACACGGTCACGGATGATGATGTAGTGAGCTAACATATGACATGAAATGAAGACATGCGACTTATTTCAATCGTTTTTTAACGTGTTTGCCTATCAACCTTTGTAACTGGAATTATCAAGTCGAACTAAAATGTGAAACAAATAAGAATACAAAAGTTACCATATCTAGGATCTGCCAGAAGAAACTAATTAGAGTTACCCAGTGCTGCACATGGGCGATTCAGTGAAATAAAGTGAGATGAGAGTTCCTTCTAGGAAATGAATTGAGCCCATAAAAAAGTGGTGCTCCTCTCAATCATCTTTTAACTTCTTTTACACAATGAAAGAACGATATAGAAAGACTAGTGAATAAAAAAAATATAAAGGTGGGGAATGACATAGAAAATTAAAAAAAAAATAACATGCAAAAAAATTCATTCAATCACGTTGACTTGTCAGAGTTGACAAGTATCAAGTCCAAAAACATTCAATCTGAAATACAGGAATGGTTTGAGGAAAAATCACAAATGAGGTGTTTTCTCAGTATTACGTGTTAATTCAAAAGAAAACTACATACGTATGGAATCATGGACAAAAGGACTTGCTAGACAGGCCTTAGAAGCACAAAAAGGAAGAAAGTTTCTGTCAACACCTGGGGTGTTATCTGCAATATGGATGATTTTAGACTTATAGCATGAACATTCTTTTCATAAATAACTAGAATACAACTTCCTGATTATTGTACAAAAATATAAAGGACAAGTACTTAAGATGTATTACCTCAAGACACCTTCAACACATTCATCAATAAAGGTGAATGATCTTGTTTGCAGGCCATCGCCCCACATCTCAAATTTATCCGTGGAGGTGAGAGCCTTCCTGCAAAAAGCAGCAGGGGCCTTCTCCCTACCACCTACAGTGTAGTTTATAAAAGAGGTGACACAAAGCTTCAACACAGTCACAGCATTGTATGAAAAGTTTTATCTACATCTACCAAGTACCTTTCCATGTTCCAAAAGGGCCATATATGTTATGAAACCGTCCAATCCGACACTCGATACCAAAGTCTTTGTTGTAATGCTTGCACAACTCCTCCGTTGCCAGCTTCTCTAACCCATAAGCATCTTGAGGCTATAGAAAAATAAAAACTCAATAATTAAGCAATTCGATGGGAAGACCAGAAGAAAACTTCCAATTGGATGTTATTGAACCATTAGTCAACAACAACAACAACAACAACAACAAAGCCTTATCCCACTAGGTGGGGTCGGCTACATGGATCATACGACGACATTCCGCTCTATTAGTAACCAAACCTTTCGGTATATTATTCACCAATAGATCTTGCTCTATTAGTTCGCCAAGTGTCCGCCTTGGCCTCCCTCTCCCTCTTTTAATCGGACTCCAGATTATTGAACCATTAGTCATTGTTGAAAATTTACCGAATGCTTCATAGAACCAAAGAATACAGATTTTCTAAAGATAACAAACCTCTGCAGGCCAAGCATCAGATTCCTTCAAACTAACATTGGTTTCCAGCTGCTTGAACTCAGGGTAGATACAAGCACTTGATGCATAGAAGAATCTACATGAGAACATGTGAAACGAAATTTTACATTCCCATTCAGGCTAAGTGGCATACAAAATCATGCCACCTAGAAATTCCAAAAAGTGTTATTTACCACTTTGTAGAAGTGGAATAAAACAAACAAGAACCCACATCAGTTTAAGTGGCATACTAACATATATATAATCAAAACAGAATATGTATTAACAAATAGGTTTTCATTCAGGCCAAGTGGCATACACAAGCATGCAACCTAAAAATTCCAAAAAAAAAAAAAAGTTTAGCACTCAGTACATGTGGAATAAAACAAACAATAATCCACATCAGTCACATATGCTAAATTGGATTACTCTCTAATATACATTGAAACAGAATATGTATTAAGAAACTGATTTTCTTTCTTAAAGGAAAGAAAATGATGTTTCCGACACTATTTAGGTTACTCTTAGAAGATAATCCTCTAGCTGCATCAGTGTAAAAGAATTATAAGCCTAGATATGTCCAAAATAATTAATGACTGCATTGAGAAAAACAGGACAAACTAAAGACTGATAAAATAATCTTTTTATCACAGTTCACAAGGTGATAAGTGACCTTAAGGTTCTAGAGAAAATCTAATGCCCAATTTGAGGGGCCAGGAGTTGCATAATTATGAAAAGAAAGGCACAAAATGTTAAAAAATCCAGGTAATGCCTAACCTGTCCATTCATAGAATTAGAAATTTAGGTTCAAGAATATACCGTAAAGAAGCAAGTGATAAAGAAAGGAAAGTGCATCCATAAACAATATGAGAAAACAACCAAGAGGAAGGAAAAAACACACCAGAAAGGAACAAAACAAAACTAAGACTTTATCTCTTATCCAAACTTGTTAAATGTTGCAGTTTGTCAATATATGCAGACACAATACTCTTCTAGGATTTGGGATATGAAGAATTACCAGATATTGTACAAAGAAAAAAACACAAATGAGAATCTAAACAAATCTGGATGTTATTTTATGCAAAGATAACAGCAATACAGATTCAAATAAAAAGTTCTATAGTTTTTCATTAGGAAAGGTCTTAACATGAGAGAACTTGCATCACACAAGCAGAATTTTATGTATTTTCATCATATTTTCTGTTCATTCAGCTTGTATAAATCCATAATTTTAGTTGACGGAAGACACGGAACAACATTCACAATGGTAATGCAAAGATTTTGTCACACTAAATTTTCTTCGAGGAAGAGTATGCTACTTCGGAAAATTGTTTATTGAAGACAAAATTAAGATTGGAGATAGAAATCAAACCTTTTGACACCATTAATCCTAGCAGCTTCAAGCATATTAAAACTAATCATGGTGTTGTTATACATGATCACAGAATGATTGGACTGGATGAAGCCCATTCCTCCCATGTCCGCAGCAAGATTAAATACATGGTCCGCTCCCTGAGTGACCTTGAGGCAATTTTCCATGACTCTAAGATCCACAAGATGGAACTCATGGCAAAACATATCCTCAGTCATGTGCTCATTCTTCTTCCAGTCTGATGCAATTATGTAATGGCCTTCACTCTTCAAGCGCCTTGCAATGTGAGAGGCAATGAAGCCTCCAGCACCAGTGATGCATACCCGGAGCTTCTCAGAAGGCCAGTATGGCTCCTTCTCAAGAGCTTCATAAGTGTACTCTCTGTTAATTACACCATCATCTATAAAGCTGCCCATTCTGCAAGGTTTTCAAACACTGAATATGTTTAAATTCTTGTGCTCAGAAAAAAAATGTGAAACGACAAGTGCTTCAATACCAAATATTGTTTTTTTTTAAATAAGAAAGGACGAGTAGCAATACCGTTGACTGCGCAAGAGAACTGCGAGGAACATAAAATAAGTTCATTTGCATTGAGAGAAAAAATACCAAGAACATACAGGACAGAAATACAAAGGGGAAAGGGCAAATGAAACAAAATAGAAATAAACATGTCTCAACAATAGGATGAATA
The DNA here is from genome assembly GCA_030549335.1 of Pontederia crassipes. Taxonomy (NCBI): domain Eukaryota; kingdom Viridiplantae; phylum Streptophyta; class Magnoliopsida; order Commelinales; family Pontederiaceae; genus Pontederia; species Pontederia crassipes. Next base: position 21,291,959 of record CM060189.1, on the reverse strand, counting down.
AAGGTAAGACAATAAGGGATGCTGTAAACCAAAACTACCGGTCGGACTGCTGTAAAATCATGAAAAATGAGATGTTGCATGACTTGGATGGCAGTTCAAATGCATCCATAATAATGATTTCGTGATGAATAAAAAGGTGGAATAATGCATAGCTACCTCTATGATGCATCTAACAAAACCAGAATCCAAGCTACAAATTTCATTTTTCTTTTCGGTCTTGTAGCAAGTGAAGAACCTCGTTACTAAACTCTGAAGAAACCCAACAAGGGGAGGAAGCAATATAAATAAAAAAATGCCCATGAATTAGACAGACATATAACACTCCTGATGGTTTTCCCAGTCATCAAGTCAACTCCGGACCAACCAATATGACAAGCAAGAAGCTACCAACTAAGATCTCATCTGTACACTGGAGGTCAAAGCATTTCCGAAACACGATCTACGGAGCCAAAAGATCCAAAGTGAGAACTGAAATCAAATGAGCACAAAACGTTTCAGTGACAATCGACCTCAGCACAACACCTGGAGATACAGGTGTCCATCTCAACCCACTACCTATCACCACATTTAACTAAGTTGAAGGAACACGAATAAGCTGCTTGCAGTATGGCATATATGACAAACTCAAATTAACCTACTCTCTGTTACTAATACTTTCCATCTCTTCGTATAAAAAAAAAGGATAAAAAGAAGTGACTGATAAAAGTTCGAAATTTCGCAACAAAAGCACAAACAGCAAAAGACGGAGATCCAAAGAAGCAAAATTTCCTCCTAAATCTGCTTCTGCCACTTCTTATAACACACAGAAAAAGCATAATGACACACAGGAAAAACTCAGGACAACAGAAGGTAGACATGATGAACAAGGTATTAATTTCATATATATGATTCAAAGAAGAGGAAGAAGAGACGCTGAAATCTAAGAACACAGACAACAACCGTACATACTAATTAAGGCTCACAATACCTCGAGGAGGTTACAAAGTTTTGTGTGCACTGTAACCCGGAAGGAGAAGAATCCTAGGAGAGGAGAGACAGAGATCCCTGATGGTGAATGCTGACCGCTCCAAACGTTGAGGGCGTCTCCCGTTGTATATAAATACAAGAGGGGACAAATGGCAAATAGAAATTTTAGTGAATCGTTAAGGGCAGAAGAGGCAATTTAATTTTCAGCAGCTCTGACTAGATCTCGTGGTAGGGACCGTACGAACAAATACGAATCTAACCTTGTCTGGGTCGTGTTTTTAAGGCTCGTGCCTCGTGGGGTCTAAAATATGATAAATGATTAAACTATCCTTTTTACCCCATGTGTGCATATATAATCAATTCAAATAAACTTCAACTCTGTTGTCCGCATATCAATAATTCAGTGTCCCTATTTGATTGGAGTTTTCAAATTTTAGTATTTTTCAGATTTCTAAAGTTATTGACACCTGATTAAATTAATAGTCGAATCAGAGCAGAATTATATGATTTTTTCGTTAACTATGTCAATTAAACTTTGTTCAAATGGTGGGTTCAACATAGATTATAAATGAAAATTTTTGTACTATTTTTCAAATCTAAAGAATTTTAAATTGAACATATGTGTGTCATTGAAACTTATCATGACACTATGTATCATGTTAGATTTACAAAATTTATGCAAAGTCATAATTATGTGCAATGCAAATTATGTCATTTTTTTACGCAAGATAAAATTTAACGCAAGTAGTGATTTTAATTTTGGAACAAAAATATAGCTACTTTTGAAAAACGAAAGTTTAAATCTATTTCATTGATATCGTATGAAATTTCATAGTAGATATTAGATTTTAAATCTATAATTGTTTATTAATAATAAAAGTTTGCATCATCCATACATGAACTGCATTTATATGATAGCATAAGCGTATATTTAAAAGTTTACAACTATAATTAACTTCACATGATATCAATAAAAAGATAAATGACAGTTTACATTATTCCTAATAAAATTGGAGCCTCTTGTTAGCTAGATATTATAATTTAAGGGGACGTTTGGTACGAGGTAATTCAGATAATTTAAGGGGACGTTTGATTGTCATTAATTACCAGTAATTTTAATTACTTTGGTAATCTTAATTACTATCTCACTGATAATTTAGATAGCAGACAGGAGAGATAACTTTCCACATTATTTGCTTAACATGTATTTTGACAAAAATATTCATTTCATAAAATTTTTTATTTTAATATTTATTATTAAATAAATATCATTTAACTGTGTCTCTTTTATTATTTGAATCTTTTATAAATAAATCTTATTTTTTTACTCATCTTATTTTATTTATATTTATATTTATATTCTATTTTTTCTTTATTTATTTAGGATACTCTATGATGAACGCATAAAATAATTTTTAGGGATATTTTAGTAATTCTCTCTCTACTATTTTAGCTATTATTTATATTACCAATGCTTGCCAAACACTATAATATGATATTACCGATAATTGAGGATAAGGACTATGTGGGGCAAAAAGTGATCTATATATATGAGCCATCATTGAATCATGATATAATGGTTTACAAATAAGCATCATTAAGATGTTTACAAATAAGTGTCTCTTTGTGAATTATTATATCATGATCCAACAGTAGTCCATATATATAGGTCACTTTTTACCCCCACGCACTTCTTATTCTCAATTTAAATAGTGGTAATCAATTTAAGTGATGATCTAAATTACTAGTTAACTAGTGAACACTCTCGCGCCTTGCGCGACCTAATATAAATGTAGTGAATCTTATTACTCCTTTTGAATTTTTTAAATAACATTAACAAAAGACAGAATATATCACAATATGTGATTCAAAATTATAGTGCAATTGAATGCATAACCTTTGAATATTGCATGATAATCAATATTATTTTTAGATTTTTTTTTCAAATTAAAATTTAGTTATTGTTCAATTAATACTATATTTGATATAATAATAAGTGATACATAATTATTACTTGAGAAATATTTTTTGTCAATATTGATTCACAAAAGATAAATAAAAAAGTGTAATAAAATTATATACATATAAGTTTTAAATCCACAAAACCATTGTAGTGGACTCAAAACTATATAAGCAACCAACCGATCATGTTTAGTAGAAAAAGATTCTGGCATAATTATGATTTTTGAAAGAAAAAAATCCTCGCGCCATAAAAAATATTTTTCTAATGTAAAATCTCAATGGGATGAATTTAAAATTTTAAATCTGTTGCAAAAAAATTAAATATTGGGAAATTTTTTGCACATACCATAATTAAAATAATTTTATAAGTAAAGATATACAAAAAGATATTAGGATATCATCTCAGATTAAAAATAATTCAGTTTAAGTTGAATCAATTTTTTATAACTATATTTTATGTTGAAAAAAACATATTATTAGTAAGGAATGTTATATATGAAAATATTTAAAATTCACACCAACTACCAAGATAATGCATGTAAACATAAAAAAATAGAAAAATGATAGAAGAATATGTTTTTAAAGTATAGCTTTTTAAGGGGCAAAAAATCATAATGTTTAGTTATATTAATCAAATAGGCACCTCCATGCATTTCATATTGATTATTATAAAGTATTTTACAATCATTTTTCCTATTTTTTAATTATATATAAAGTATAAAGTGAAGAAGAGAAATGAATGGACTCCTAATTATGATGTTTTGGATAATATTATATATAGATGATATTTATGACTTATTTCTATCATTTATATCGTAAATCAATGATAAAAAATACTATAGCATGGACTCATCAAAGCTTTTACTTAAAAGTAATCACCCAAATAACTTGAAAAGCAATTACAAATTTTTTTTTGTGCAGTAGTCTATATTATGTGAGTATCAAGTAAATAGTATTATCGATCATTGATGGTAATAGTTTAATAGTATAATGTTTACAACATCTAGTAAATAAATGTATCTAATCGTTGAAAATCTAAAAGATAGAAAAAAATATTAACATGGGAATCATGACTTCAGTAAAAGTAAAAGCAAAATTATCTAGTCACCAAGACTTTGTAATTAGTTAATGGTCTTAATTATTCATATGGTTTATAATGATATGTCAAAATATTAACCTTAAGTTATAAATAAACAACTTTCATGAATGAAGTTTTAATTATAAACCTCTCGATTATGAGGCAGTCACTCCATCAGTATGCTTTTAATTCATAAGTATATTTTTGTGCACATATATTGTTTTTTTATTCATATATATATATATATATATATATATATATATATATATATATATATATATATATAGATAGATAGATAGATAGATAGATAGATAGATAAGTTCCATAATCCAAATGTGCAAACCTTTGTTATTCTTCGTGGAAAAACCACAACACCTGATTAGCTTGAACATTAATGATTAATGCCTCAATTAGAAAAGAACAATTTATAAATAAAAGAGCAGAACAAAAGCTTAGAGAACAAATTTCTACCATGACATTTAGGACTGACATAGAAATCGATCTGAAAGAAACAAAACAATTAGCAATGAAATATGCCCCAATTACTTCTTACACAAAATGATTCACATGATTATTGTTAAGTAATACTTCATTACCCCTCGGTTACTAATCTTGTCTACCAGGTCCTTCATTTAAAATTTTTAGGAGGCATGACTTTGTACTTGCTTGTAGAGGCAATAGTAGTATCCCTTCAGAAGTATCGACAAGTTGATTGGGAGTAGGAAGGGTCGAGCCTCATAAGGGCGTGTTGGCTGAGGTGAGGGCAGGGCTGGAGATTAGCCACTGGGGTGCCCCATGCTCTCCCTTCACCCTTTGCCTTGCCCATCTTGTTCCCGATGCAATCTTCCATGGTGAAGAACTGCATGGGAAGATGAAGGTGATGCCCTCCGAGAACACCTACAAGGTGAGGAGGAATGTGAGTGTTGTGGGGGCCTTGAAGCCCTCCTTGTCCTCTGCAGATGTAAGCGAAGGAAAGTTCGATGTGATGCCCTCCTTCTCCCCGGCCAGCACATTGTCGACGAAGTAGGCGAAGGGAGTAGGATGCTGATGTCACATCCGAGGCCAGGGGAGCCCGTGGCGACACCGGCAAGGGGAGGGAAATAGAGCACGACAATGACAATGAAGGTGTTGAGCTAACGAAAGGACAAGGAAGCACTGGTGCGGCAAGTGTGGATTATATATAACATGAGAGTCTTTTCATCTTCCTGTAAGATAATTATTAATGTGTTTAATTTTGAATTATCTAATTAAACCACCATTCTCAATTAGCAACTGTATATGTTTCCAGAAATGCAAAAAAGAAAAGAGAAAAAAATAAAAAAAAGTGATTTGATGTTCATGCTTCTTGTAAATAAATTTTATTTATTTTATTACAATTACAATCCACGAAAAGTTCATCGAGGATTTTCTTCAAACATTTAGTAACTGAAAAGTTAATAATAACAATTTTATTTACTTTATGACACCAATACTTCTAAATCAAAATACAATGTAAATATAATTAATAGTAATTAATGGGCACTCCAAAAGATACGTTTAGGTATCAATACTTTATAACACATTATGCCATCAAATTGATAGTGGATTATATTATAGTGTTATGAGATTAAATAGACATTAAAAGTGGTTATAAATTTGGCAATGATATGCTATAAATATGGGAGTTACATCATAGATGGATGGATTAAATAATTGGGGGTTACATTATGGATGTTAAAATGTGTAAAAAAATTAGAACGCATAAGAAAAAAGATAACATCAAATCCTGCAATATCAAGCCTCCCAATGCACCAGCTTTATATATATATATATATATATATAGATTAAATCAGTAATGCACCAAATGACCCTAAGGAATGTCTCTCTAATTTCTTTTGCATACCAAATAATATTATATTAAATTATGTGGATTCATCAAATTAACAGTTGTATTATTCGTGAAATGATAAATACATATTACTTGGGTTCATCAAATTAGTTGTACTTTCTACCCTTTGGAATTTTCCTAAATAAATTATAAAACTAATTGAATAAATAAAAAAAACTAATCAAAGAAAATTTGGTATATTACTAATACTAGTTCTATTACTATTCCATTGTTAATAATAATAATAATAATACTTTATATTATTATTATTATCATTGATGATAAAAAAATTTATACATGTTTTCATATGATTAAAAATAATTTTGATTTGTGGTCTTATGCAACACTCATTTTGACTCTCTATCATGTTTTTTTAACTCTTTACATAAAATTCTTGCATCGCTTCTTTTAATATTTTTTTTATAAAAAAACAAAAGCTTTCGAACTTGTTTTAATTTTTTTGAAAAAAAAAACGTTCAAACTGAGGAACGACGGAATAGAAGCTCCTGATGGCAAGTCTAAGTGTAACATTTCAAAATTCGAGTCCGTCAAGTGGCAAAATCTTCTTTCGATCGTTACTTTCTTCGATTTATTTCTAACTCTTTTATTGACTCGAATGGTCAAGAGCGAAAGACAATAAATAAAATAATGTAACAATAAAAGAGAATGCGGAAGATAAATAGGAAAGAGTACATCAACTATAACATAAAGGAGTCCATGTCTAGTGCAACTCAATAAGTCCCATCCAATAAAAGTACAATTCGATATAACGAAAAGGTGGAAGACTCAATCAAGACTTTAGGATAATTATGTGCACACGCCACTCGAACTGTAATCACACACACATCAACTCGGCATCCATCCATATCAAGTATTTGTAAGGATCACAGGGGAGCAAGCTCAACTGTTATTATAAAACTAAATGTGAGTTCGTATATGTCACATATTAGTTCCATCATAATAAGCATGATTTAAACATAAAAATCAAGTATAATAGTAAAGCATAATAGAAAAGTCGATAAAAGATATCATAGTTCATGTTTTTTTCATTTTCTTTCTTTTCCATATTCGTGCTCATATTCATTTGTTCATGTTCATGGTTCTTGTTCATATTCTTATTCAAAAGGACAAAGTCCTTTCATTCATCTTGTGGCCATTCATGTTCTTTCACTTTGTTCATAAATTGGAAGAACTCTCCACTTTCAGGGAATACCATTGTAAATACACAATGTATTACTTAGACTATGAGTGGGTCAGTGGGGGATCAGTGCCACGGCAGGTGTTTCATAGGGGAGGATGACCTCGCACCAGGCGATAACATTCGTAACAGTGAGGATGACCTCGCACTAAACGGTAACATCCCTCGATAGAGATGACCTCGCACTAGGCGGCAATATCATAAATATTGTACATGAGACTTCACTACTGCTATAGATGTAATCATGGGGAACAAATAAAGGAAGTAGACAAGTTATATTTAAATCAAATCTGATATAAGTATATAAATCAGGGGTTAAAATCATAAAAATTATCGTTCTGCTAGTTAGAACTCAGCTGAGTATAAGAAGAATCCGAGCTGAGTTGAAAGAAAATCATCTTGAAAAAGTCCGAGTAGAACTCGAGTCGGGCCCGGATCATACTCGAGCCGGGTCCGAACGAGATCGGGTTAATCATCTTCCTCGGGAGAAACCCGAGCCGAGTCATGTTGAACTTGGGTCGAGTCATTCTGGTTGCAGAGCTCCCAACTTTGCAGTAATGGCGGATTGGGCTGAGTTCGGTGAAACTCAGTCCAGATTGGACATAACCCGGGTAAGGTTTTAGTGAACTCGGGTCGGGTTCTATCACGCAGAAATATTCGATGGTTCATCTTTCTAGCGATTGTTGGTGCAATACATCAAGGATCATAAAATTTCAAGTATGAACTATTACACCATTTAACTATCTAAAATATGTATAAGCAGATTCTGATCATCTTCCTCAAGACAAAACCGAGCCGGGTCATGCTAAACCCGAGTCGAGTCGTTCCGATCACAGAGTTCGGTGAAATATTTGTCGGACTGGGCATAACTCGGGGCGGGTTTCAATGAACCCAAGCCGAGTTCTATCACGCAGAAATATTTGGTAGTTCATCTTTCTGACGATTGTCAGTGCAATACATCAAGTATCATAAAATTTAAGTATGAACATTACACCATTTAACTATCTAAAACATATATAAGTAGATTCTTATCATTTTCTTCGGGACCGGGTCGGGTCATGCTGAACCTTGGTCGAGTCATTCCGATCGCAGAGCTCCCAACTTTGCAGTAATGACAGATCCGGGCTGAGTTCGGTGAAACTCAATCCGGATTGGGCATAACCCAGGTTGGATTTCAGTTAACCCAGACCAGGTTCTGTCACGTAGAAATATTCAACGGTTCATCTTTCTAACGATTACCGATGCAATACATCAAGGATCATAAAATTTCAAGTATGAACTATTACACCATTTAACTTTCTAAAACATGTATAAGTAGATCTAATCATCAATCATATAAACAAGTTGTTTCTAATACGAAATCATACGTTTGTATCATGTACATGGTTCGATAGGCATTGTATCGTTCGGTTAGAACATGAAATTGAATCAAATCAGTTCTGGAACTATACACAATCATCTTGTACGAGTTCTACTATCTCTAACATAGAATCTATTGTTAATCAAATCCTAAAAACATTCGTACTTTGTCCAGAACTATGTCTATGAGATAGATTCTGAAATCACACTTTTTAGCCTACGATTCTCGATTCTTCTCACGGTGATTCATCCTCAGCTCCTCTTCCGTTGTCCTCCGACGTCTTCTACGTCTGTGAGGGGGGGAGGGAGGGAGGAAATGGAGCTTATATGTTATTGAACTACTCTTTCCTCTCCCATGCTCATGAGGGAGTTGGATTCCACATGTCCAGTGAAGAGGAGAGAGGAAGAGCCAAGTTCCTTTCGTCTTCTCTCTCTTTCTTTTTGAAATGGTGGTGTGTTACATTGAGTACTTAATGCATGAGAAAAGACAAATTGTAGAAAAAATATAAATCCATAAATTTTATCATTAAAAAAATTCTATGAACATTATGAAGAAGTATATAAGTGCCAGAAGTTGAGAGATGGAAAATAAAATGGTAAAGTTTAAAAGGAGAGAGTACATAGCATTTGAAATGAGTGACTATCATTTTGGAAGAAAATTTATGACTTTTTCTTTACATAGTTTTTATTCTAAATAGTTCCAAATTTTTACTTAGATTTTTTTATAGATGGATGAATGTTATGATTTTGTTTTAGTTTTTCTTATATCTATTTGTGATTAGTTTAATCGTTGAAGTTGTTGATTGTTTTTAGTATTGAACTGCTATCATTATATTTGGACTTCTAAATGGTAAAGGCTATGTGATTCTTCTCTAATATATGATGTGTGCATTGGTTTAATTGCATTATTAGATATTTAAGTATTGGGTGGTCTTTCTCTTAAATATTTCCATATTTCTTTGTAGACATAAGAGAGGATAAATGTTATTCTCAATCTTGCAAGAAGACGAATGATTAGCTAGACTATGAAAATGAGTTGCTTCTATTTTCTAAATTAGGCTATCACTTGAGAAGCTTTTGTCAAACTAATTTTTATGTGTGAATTAGCTAAGGAAGTTAATTTATAGGAGGAAAACTTTGAATATCAAGTCCTATTATACGAGAGTAGAAGGGATATGAACTGTGAAGTTAGTTCTATTTATATTTGATTTCTTTTGTTAGAATGACAAGTCCTGAGTCACTAGATTAAGAAAAATATGAAAGAATTTACCTTGTGAGAGTAGGTTCCCATTTTTTTTATTTCTTTTAGCTGATTTTTGTAAAAATTATTGATAAATAGAAATGGTTTCTTTACAAAGTAACTTTTCATCCGTAAGACTCTTCTTCATTGAATTATCCTTATCTTTTTTTAGAGATTAAAAAAATTAAAAATGTTTATGTTATATTTTTAAAATATTAGTTGATTGCATTCATTAGTTAGTAGTTAATTATCCTTTTCTACAAATTAGTATGCCTCATTTGAAATTTCTTAGCTTAACAATCAAAATGATCTCTTTGTTCTAATCCTAAATATAATGCAAGGAAGATCATATATTTGTGGTTGAATTTGTATAGTTAGGAGTATAAATTTTGGTACTTATCTAGAAAAAGTTCAAGTGGAGGTACCTTGGGTAGGTAGCCTTACTTAAGCATCTCCATATATTCCACTTAACACTTTTATTTTCAAATTTGAAATGAGACTATATTAGTAAAAAAATTATCTTAAAAGTTTTAATCATATATTCTTAGACTAGTTTGATAGATTCTTAAATTTTATCTTTAAATTTTAAAGTGTTTAATATCTACTACAACTCTCAAACTCTTTTGCAATTTCATCACATTAATCATTATTATTAAATAGAACATTTTCATTTGTAGTAATCATATTATTATAATTTATTCATTTAATACATTATAAATAAATTATAAATGAATAATTGATATAAATAATAATTTCTTATTAATTGTTGCAATATAATAATAGTTCACTATAATAACTATTAATATATTATTATCATCTTTCTATAAGATACAGTAATTAGTTTATAAATATAAAATTAGCAGGTCTAGAATATATGTTTATGATTATTAAGTTTATACAATTCAAAATAATTTATATAAAAATTTGACTTAATTATTTTTATCAAGAGTATTTTAATTAGTTAACCCTTTTGATATTATAAACAAGTAACATGGTTTGCTATATAGATTAATTATGCACGCTAAATAAAGTAGTGCACATTCTGACAATTCAGCAGGTGATAATTTCTTTAAAATAAAATGGATTGTTAGATAATCTTGAACATAATGTAGTGAACAATCTATTAGAAATATAATTTATATAAAAAAAATATCGTGCTTATTAAAAAATGCAATAGGTAGTTTTCACATTTAATCAAGTTTTTGAGGAAGTAACATGAAACTTGAGTATGCGTCTTAATTAGACTGAAGAGAAAAAAAATAGTGAATTTTTCTTGTCAATGAGTGTTCCTATTATACTCCTACTCATCAAGTCAAACTAGAATAAATATCTTTCCATAATTTTATAGTGAATAAATATAAAAAATTATCATAATTTGAATTATAGCTATGTAAGAACTATTAAATCCTTTTATTTCCAATTCTCATTTACATATAAAAAGTATGAATTGTAGTCGAGCTAACCTTTTAAAACAATATTTTTGATAAATATATTACAATGGTAAAGTCCACTAAACAAACAAATAGGGACAACATTAAAACAAACAAGAAATTAAGATCAAACAATAATGCATGACATTAGTTACTATGTTTATTATCATCAATATTTTCTTTCCATGTTTGTAATGTTAGTATAAAGTGCATCTACATAATTTCTTGCTCTAAAATACATTCTTCATCCAATCCGTGAATAATCACAAACATGGATAATCTTATGTGGTTACTAAATTCTGAATTGTCATTTTTACAAAAGTTCTTAAAGTCTAGACGGTCCTCTACTTCTAGGTACATAATTGCATAATAGTCTAATATATGCAAAGTTTTAGTTTTAAATGATGTAGAACATAGTGTTATTTGTAACATTTTGATCCTATAAAAAACATTGTAAACTTTGAATGCATGTAGCACCACATTTTTTTCAAAATGTGTGTAGGTTCAAAAGACATTTCAACATCTTTTTAATGTCTAGTCCATGTAGAGTTTACATTAATGCTACAATGGCACTCTTCTCACCGACTCATCATAAAGTTTTGCACTCATGAGAATAAAAAGCAACTTTGGTACCATAATATAGTAGTTTGATCTCTACCAATGTTTTTAAAACTAAAGAAAGGTTCAAAAGCATGCACATATATAAAACATAACATCTCTCACAAATATTGTTCATGTACATTTTATTCTAAGCACCACATTTTTAATTAAAAATCATAGTAGTTAGGATTATTATTTATTTAACACTACATACATACTTAGGATTGACTACCCATTCTAAGTAATAAAATCTTTGAATATTCTTATGATTAATCAAATTGTAATTGCCTTTAGAAAATTCCATATATACAATGTAACCTCACACTACACCCTTCTTGTACACTTTTTTAGTTGTGTTTGTTTGTTAATTTTTTTTTACTCACACTCTTGACTTCATTTATATGAATAAAATTTACGATGAATGTAGCTCACTTAGAGAAAAATTGAATGGATTATAACATAATTCCATTGTATTTAGAGCAGTTATTTTTTTCATTAGAGTCAGATGACTATTAAATCAACATATTTTGATGGATTCCACATTGGAGTATAGATTTGAAATTCATGTTGGAGTATAGATTTGAAATTTGATTTATAACATATTTGGTTAGGATTTCATTTTCTTATTATATTAGGATTGTATAGAATATTTTTCAATATGAGAAAGAATGAGGCATCGGCGACCACTACAATGAATACAAATTTAGACAAAAATAAAGGGTGATGTAAAACACAAACCATACATTGTATGGAACCATAGTGACACTGTTAGGATGCTAAGGATGTTATAGGAGTGACATGATATGACAAGGATGCCCATTAGGGTACTAAGAGAGACATTGCCAGTGGTACTAGATGCCACAAGTTGTGGGTACCATTAGAAGGACAAATTTCATGCCACAAGAAATTTGTTAAAATACAATTAAAGTTGTTAGAGTTTAAAATTGAAATTTGATTTATGTCCTATTTGGCGAGGGCTGCATTTTTTTTTTGTATTTCTAGTGTCTCACAACTTGAGTCTAATTCTAATTATCATAGAGATTTGAGTTTCAAAATTGAGATAGGAGTTTGAGACTCAAGATGATACAAATAAGGGGTACATGTAACCTAAAGAGTATCCATATTTAAAATTTCTAATTTGTATCTATCATTTGTACCACATACAGAACATCTCAAGGTTATCCCAATATGAAATTTCTATCCCTCTTTTGTACCATGTATGGAGCATTTTCGATTGCCCATCTATTAAATACACGAGAAGCATTTTTTAGTTGCCCATCTATTAAAGGTCCAGGGAGAGTCTTGAGTTTCCCATCTATTATAAGATTACCTATTCGTACTTGTTTAATTTCATATTCATCATTGTTTGTATGTGTCCATCCTTCTATGTAAAGTAGTACAAAGAGAATTCATTGGATTTCGTGTGGTCTTTCTCATTAAAATAAAGAAGAAACTAGAAAAAAGTATTTCTATTAACTATCAATATCAAATTACTTATGATATTTCTCATCAAGAAAAAGTGTTTCTATTAATCATCAATCTCAAATTACTTAGGGGGGCGTATGGCTACTAGAACTAGGTGAAACCAGAGAATAGCTCCATAATTCTGTCAAACGCAAAAGACTGACCCAATTCCTTAAGTAAAATCAAACATGTGGAATTAGGATGGAACCAGACCACTATTGACCTTTTTTTGTCTTCAATATATTTTCTCTTTTAATTTTTTCTCTCTTTTGACTTTCTTATGAAAAATATTTCTTATAAAAATATTTCTTATAAAAATATTAATTTAATATTATTTATTACTTGTCATTTATTAAAAAATAATATTTTATTAAATATAATTTATTAAAAATTTATATTTAATGATATGTTTCTTAACAAATTTTTAATAAAAAATTTAAATTTTTACTATTAATTTTATATTAATAAAATTATATTTATATTTATAATTCTTATATTTTATTCAAACTTCTAATAAAATTAATCTATCATATCAACTTATTAGTTCCTCCATTTCACTCCATCCAAACTAATTTATCAATTCAACTATTCACGTAGAACTCAGAAGAACTACGATTTCACTATCCAAATGCCCTAAGTAGCATCATTATTAATTTTATGTTTTCTTATTTTGATTGGACTTGTAATTTTGTATTCGGAATAAAACAACGGGTCATGATATATTAGGACAATCAAATCATTGTACTATAACTCCCTAACCTAAAATAATTTATATAAATATAATTACACCGCGCACCATAAAAGTTTAATTACACAAAATTATTTTAACAAGATATATATTACAATCATGTACCATATATAACATATTATCTCTAGAAATTCTTGCAAAATGATATAAGGGATATAAGTCTTTTGTAGGAATGGCGCAAAAGTACAACTTCAATAACACCCCTCCTTTAAAAAGTATTTTATAAACTTTGTAAGTCTACCAACTAGTGTCTCCAATAGTCTATTAATATGAAGTGATTGCAAATAACAATTACTCAATAAATTTATAACACATATCCTATGTATCCAATCATTAATTAAAAATATAATAAATATGACATACAATATTCAATACAACTACCAACAATATACTTTTAAAATATGAAATTTTTTGTTAATTAGAGTGTCTCTATTGAATGTTGCATATGATGTCAGTTAGCATATACAACTTATTAATGTATCTATAGCCTCTCATATAAATGTGCAAATCATTTGTATTGTCAGACATGACAGCAACATATAAAAAGCGATAGATGAATTTACAATAGTAATACCGTGATTACAAGATGTAACACTTACTTTCACATTATACTTAATTTTATAAAAAAAATAGATCAATTGATTGAGATTCTAGAGTGAAGTCCTATCATGACAAATGTTATAACATTTAGTGTCAATCTCTTACGCAAAATTATGATTTAAGCATATTCAAACTAATGTCGATTAAATTACATATCATGTCAATCAAAATTATACAATTCGATTATTTTTCTTATACTATTATGTTTTGTGTAATGATATTTTTGCACTAATCTTCCACACTCTAGGGTCGAACTAATGTTCTAAGCTCACTATAAAAAATTATAAAAGGACTTTGTTATTATGAATAAAATTAATTTATATATTAAATATTTTATATTTATTAAAAGATTGGTGATGGTTTCAATAGTTTTTTAAGGACTACATTAAATTCTAGAGTTTTTTTTTTCTTGTCAATTGAAGTAGACTATTAACAAAGGAACATTTTCTGTGGAATATTAATCTTAATATTGCATTAAGATTAATACAAACAAAAATACAAAGTTTTAAAAAATGCAATCTTATTTTAAAATAGAAAAATATCTGCACATGATTTTTTTATTAGACACCTGTATGCTATTAAACTAGTTATGAAGTATCATGTGCTAGTCTTAATGAGTAGTACATGCATGGGTATCTATCTCATGTCACACACGTACACACACACACAAAAGAAAAGTTCTTCCAATTGGTTTCTCCTTTCCTCCCCCTCCCTTCTTTTTCTATGCCTGCAAGTTGCAATTCAATCTACCATAGAAAGTGGAAATTGAACCAAACTCACATGATGCATAAAGTTTGAAAATGATTTTTTCCCTGAAAAAACAATAAACTGAAAAAAAGACCCATAAA
The DNA here is from genome assembly GCA_030549335.1 of Pontederia crassipes. Lineage (NCBI taxonomy): Eukaryota > Viridiplantae > Streptophyta > Magnoliopsida > Commelinales > Pontederiaceae > Pontederia > Pontederia crassipes. The sequence continues at coordinate 21,276,599 of CM060189.1, read as the reverse complement.
TTTCAAATTTGAATTGAGATGAACACCGAATATACTAGGATTCTTATAATAACCATAGATTATTTTTTAGGACACAAAAAAATGTACAAAGTAGGTGTGTAATTTATTCCACATCTTCGAATGATGATGACTTCACATGCTTGTGGAGCAGAGCTCTCTGAACAAGTAATAGTTTCTTCACAAAGTCAACCCTCCTCTGGATTTAGGGCTTTCTATATATATATATTTGAGGATTTCCTTACTGCTTTTTTAAAAAAATATTAATTAGTCGGAGACCGACTTTTATTATTATACAACAAGAACAAGAAAGTGTGAGTGCCTCTTAACTCGGTCATAAACATTAATTGTATCATCACTACAAACCTAATCAATAAACTAAAAAAAAACCCTTTTATTTGAACCGGTGTCAATGTGCCAAAAAGGATTCAAATACTTGCTTTATCTTGTGGTTCTATTTAGTGCTAAATGCTACGCGAATAATTAATTTTTAATGATATTTTAATCATAATATAAACAGAAAACATATTTTTTATTCGATTAAAATCATATTTCTACATTAATTAATTTTTTTTGTTCGAGTTTTCACAGCAAAGCTACACTAATATAAGTAGTATGGAGATCAAGAATTCAGTTTCTTTTAAAGAATAAAATATTTCCATTGATTTTATTCAATGAATAAATAAATTGGCGAATTGTTAATAAAATTAATGGGAGTGGTAATATAATATTTCCTGATATAAACAGAGACACTCAAATTGACCTCCTTAAATAATGGAATGCGACCACAATTGCGCCAATTTCTCGTAGTGCCCCCATCATTACAAAATCCCTAATTTCACGTTTCTCATATTTTTCCACTCTTATTTATTATTTTTATTAGCATCTCTCGTTCCTACTGATATTATATTTGTGTATTATTAAAATTAATTAATTAATTAAGAAGTTAATAAGGAAGCTTAACATCTTTACAACAATTTTTTCTTTGATCCATTTGTTAGTAGAATAATAAGAACGGTTCAAATCTCATAGTCCCCGCAGTCGCTTCTCGTTCTCTTCTTCCTGGAGATTGATTTCTCTTCTTCTTCCTTCACATGCTTCTTCGCGGAATTGGCTCTCTCGATCCTGGAAAGGTGCCGGGGTTGGTCGCACCGGCTCTGAGATCCTGAGATTTGGCGGAAAGATGGGGTTTTGCTTCAGGTTTTTGGGGATCTGGCTGGTGATCCAGGGTTGCCTCTTGATTTCTGGCTCCTCCTCTTCTGACGCCGAGGAGTTCCGGCGAGCGTAAGTGGGAAAGTTGCGTTTTTTTCCTTGATTCATTTCTGGACTTCGATTTATGCTGATTGATTTGTTACGCATTGATGGAAAAAACGTTGTATTTTTGGCGCTGGAAGTGTTGTAAAGATTGTTTCTATTCCTTTTCTCATCCGCTTCTAGTTGTGTAATGCCAAGGGACTGCTACTGCGTCTTTAACTAGGAATGACATAATTGTGTTCCTTTGTGAATGATCTTAATCGTATAGTTCGCGTTTTGTGGGTGATGTGTTAAAAGCTCAACATACTTTTGTTCCAAGTAGACCTTGTAACTTGTAAGGATATTTGCTTGATTCTTGCATATAACTAAAGCTCTATGGTTTTCCGGACTAATTTTTGTTGGTGCTTAACCTTAATCAGTATGATCAATGCAAAAGCAAGTATCAAAGCTTAGGAACTACATTAAAACTTTAGCAGATGATTAATCGTTCTTGATATTTAAACACATTGTTTGGATGATATATATGCACCATGTCTTTTTAACACCTTAAGGTATTAATCCATTTGATTCAAAGCGCCTCCCTGAAGGTTTTTCTGGCATTCTCAGTGTTCATATTTGCACTAATTCCTAGCAAAATTATTGCTAGTATGCTTGAATGATACATTTTCGACACAGTTGGTGCAAAGGCACAATCTTTGCTCTTGGATTCTTAGAGCTCCAGGTTCATGATGTTTTTAATCACATTTATTCATCCACATAACTTGGAAATGTCATGAAACAACTCCAACTTTTGTGACTAGTCATTTTTGTATCCTGAAACATTAGTGGTCCTTTTTTGAAAGGAGACATTAACTATCTGTTGATTAAATCAATTTGTTAGATGCAGTTTTCTTCAGTAGAAGGATTTCTTCGGTAAAAAAATATTTTGACAACAAGATTCTGGTTGAAAGTTTTCTTTTATATTTCAAATACCTGTGATATTTCATACTGCTGGACCAAAAGAGGCATTAGTTATCATGGTAAGCTACATGGGTGACTCATTAGCTTTTTTATTTTGAGATGCTGCTGAAAACAATTAAGTATGCATCTTGGTTGCAGGAAGATGGTCTCGCAGTTTCTGTGGCTTCCTTCAGTGTCTTTAACATGATGTTCACTTGCAGGTTTCCAATTGTGGAACCAGATTCTGATCATACTAAACTCCGACTTTCAAGAGAGGGCTTGGAAGCAATTAAACGGATTTCAAACCCTATTGCTGCTGTTGCTGTAAAAATTACCTTCTTACCTTTAAAATATTTGGAGTATGTTCTTTTCTGTAAGAGATTTGATGGAGCATTTGTTTTCACATGATTTATGGTATTTGAGCATATGTTTTCAGATGTATGCAAGTTTACATATTTTATTTAATTAATACATCAGTTTTTAATGATTGTACATACAATAACTGGTTTTTGAAAGCTGAACATTTGAGGTTGTAGTAAAAAACCCAAACTCTTTTGATCCCAATGATTTTATTGACAAATCTGTCTCTCATTTACTGTCGAAACCTATCCTTAACAAGAAGGATATGATGAAGATTGAGTGTATTGTTGTATTATCACCGTGTAAAGGTGCTTCAAATCTTTCAGAGATCTGCAACCTTATGTAAAAGTGCTAAGCAAATTGGCACCTAAAGACGGCATAGTCTTTAAACAACTATGTGAAAGAATCAGCATACCTCCCCGCCCCAATTGGGCATTTGGAAGACAAACGTATAGTAAATAGGCATTTGGAAGCCCACCCCGGTCCCCCAATGACGAAATAATTTACTGTTATCATTTTCTTCTTTTCTATGTATATCCATCTTATCACATTGAATACTTGTTCAATTTCATTAGGACTTTGTATGGTATTATCTAGATTCTTGTTCATTTTATTATAAATTGCTTAATGTCAGGTCATTGGTCCGTACCGCTCTGGAAAGTCTTTTCTTCTCAACCAACTCCTTTCCTTGTCATGTGATGAAGGTGCACCCCGTTCTCCTCTATTTATTTTCCTCTAATGAAATGTCATTGACGAACTTAGATTCTAATCTTTGTTTCTGTTATCCCCTAAAATCATCATTTGCAGGTTTTGGAGTTGGGCATATGCGAGATACCAAAACAAAAGGTTAAAGACATTTGCCACCCTTTTAGTAATTTTCATTCTCTTCTACCACTTTATTTGGCTATATAAAAAGAATCTGACATGAGCTTGTGTCATGAATATGAACTCATTGAACTGTCCGTGTACATTTCATTGAGTGTGCATTGTTTTGGTTCAATGGTTCTTATTCTTTAACTGTGTATAAAGCAAGATATGACTATTGCATGACACGGGGTAGGTAGCGAATGCCAATCTGCAGGCATGTGAGGCATTAGTCCTTGTTCCTATGCATTATTATATATTTTTTCGTGTAACCAGGGATTATTTGAGTGTTGCCTGAAAAAAAGGAATTATTTGAGTGACTTTAACCATGAACTTCAGTGTTTGTACATAAGAATGTTGCTTTTTTTTATGTAGGAATATGGGTTTGGGGCACACCAGTGGAACTTGAGGTTGATGGGTCAAAAGTTTCTGTTTTGTATCTTGACACCGAAGGATTCGAAAGTGTTGGAAAATCAAATGTTTATGATGATAGGTATTTCTCTGAACTATAGGACAAAAATTAGTTCTCTTGATTTTCTATTTGTGCAGCTGGAATTATTTCATTAAACTTTTGTTTGATAGGATCTTTGCTCTGGCTACAGTCTTGAGTTCTGTGCTTATTTACAATCTTCCCGAGACGGTATTTCCTTTAACCGGCATAACTTCTCTTAGCTTAAAAAGGGCACTATCTTCATCTCATAATTCAGATATTGGTTTCCTTGTATTCCTATTTGAGGTAATTTGTTTTTTGTGGTTTGCATCACAGATTCGTGAAGCTGACATATCTCGATTGTCATTTGCTGTTGAAATTGCAGAAGAATTTTATGGCAGGTTCAATTATAACTTCCTGCAGAAGAATATGATATTTATTATTTATCCAGTGATCCGTTCTAACTAATTTTGTTTTGCCAATTTATTATCTCCACGACATGCAGAGTGAAGGTAAACTTCTGAAATAATCTGTGTAGTCCTGTATATGGATAATACATTTCTATGGTCATATTGAAAGTACTCAATGTGTGTACAGGGACAAGATGTTGCATTTGAGCCTGCTAAGCTCTTGTGGCTTATCCAACGAGACTTCCTGCGTAAGTTGTTGAAAACTCTTGTTATTAATTGGGAACATCTACACAAGATCTTTTCGTTCATTCTAATTACTTTTTTTCTGCATTGTTTGTTGATCCAGTTGTAGAGTCTTAATTTGTTTGTTCTCTGAATTCTGATTTGTCCATACTCTTTCCTTATCAATTATTGAGTTGACAAAAGAGGTGTATAAATCACTTGTCCAGATATAGTCAATTATGTTTTGGCACGGTACTTCATTGATGACTTCAAGTTGTTTATCATGACATGAATATGACTCCCAAAGTTATCTATTCATAGGGAAACTCTAAAATTTGTATCTCCAATTTTTTTGGAGGTCACTTGATTTGTTTGCACAAGTTCTTTATACCATTGTTTTTTTCTGTGCAATTTTCTTTTTACTTTGAAATTTTGCTTCATTATATTAAATTTTTACTTGTGGGTGATGCCTGATTTGCTTGCACATTTCTGTGACTTGATAGTTCTTGATTAATACGCCCATTTTGTAGTTTGGATTTCATCCCTTTTAAATGATCCTTGAATTGTCTGTAAGATGGAAGAATCGGAACTAGGTGAGCTACAAACATAGTTTATCCCACTTCAATAATTTATTATTTGTTCATCTTTTCCGAATAGTAATTGTATAGACGTGCTGAAGACCACAATCGATTGGCTACTGCAGAATTCTATGATCCATGTAGCCGACCCCACCTAGTGGGATAAGGCTTTGTTGTTGTTGTTGTTCGCCTTTCAGGATTTGATCGGAAACCATAAGGTCCGAAAAGATAAACATTTCATGACTCTAAACTTTTAACTACTGGCGTATTTAATGAGTGAGTGGTTTCATGGATATGTGTCCTTACTATGGGATTAAGACAAGGGTCCCAGTAATTCTGTGTTTCATAATTATTGGGCCATTTTTTGTGGGGACCTTTTTGCCTGGTTCCTAGACCATTTGGCTCAAGCATAACCGGGTCATTTTTTGTGGGGACCAATGTCAGGTTGATTTTGTGGGGACCGATGGCAGGTTGAGAGTATTGTACACCATATTTCTTTTCTTCTTCGGGAGTGGGGTTTTGGCTAGACATTTTACATCTCTCCTTTTCTTGTTGCTCTCTTCTTGAGAGACCCTTTTTGTGCATGACATCCATTTCACATATATATACATTCATGGATGACAACCATAATCTTGTTGTCATCCCTTTTCTCCTCAAAAAAAAAAAAAAAAAAGAAAAAGAAAAAAAATTGTGTTACATAAGCAATGTTGTGGATTATATGTTAGCCTCTGGCCAGTGTGCAGAACTTTCTTCTGATAAATTATCAACTTCTTCTGATTAATTATCTGAATCAACAACAACAAAGTCTTATCCCACTAGGTGGGGTCGGCTACATGGATCATACGACGCCATTCCGCTCTATTAGTAACCAAACCTTTCGGTGTATTATTCACCAATAGATCTTGCTCTATTAGTTCGCCAAGTGTCCGCCTTGGCCTCCCTCTCCCTCTTTTAATTGGACTTCAGATTATTTGATCTACTCTTCTTACTGGCGCATCTAATGGTCTTCTCTGAACATGACCAAACCATCTCAAACGATTTTCTATCATTTTCTCACTAATAGGAGCTACTCCGACTCGTTCACGTTTATGGTCATTCCTAATCTTATCTAATCTTGTATGACCACACATCCATCTCAACATCCTCATTTCGGCTACCCCCACTTTACGTTCATGTTGTCCCTTCATAGCCCAACATTCACTACCATATAACACTGCCGGTCTTATAGCAGTACGATAGAATTTCCCTTTAATTTTATTGGGTATTTTTCTATCACAAAGAACTCCAGTGGCTTTCCTCCACTTACTCCAACCAGCTTGAATTCTATGATTAACATCGTCATCAATCTCATCATCTTGTCTTACAATTGATCATAAATATTTAAACTTTGTCACTTGAGGAATTATATCCTCCCCTAGCCTAACTTCCAAATCATCTCTAAGTTGTTTATTTGTGAAATTGCTATGCATATATTCTGTTTTATTCCTACTTAAACGAAAACCCTTTGACTCCAACGTATTTCTCCATATTTTCAATTTTGTATTAATCTCTTCTCTTGAATCTGCTAAAAGTACTATATCATCCGCAAATAGCATGCACTTAGGTACCTCATCTGTGATACTCTCGGTTATAACATCGATAACTAAGTTAAATAGATACGGGCTTAAAGCTGATCCTTGATGTAGGCCAATTCCTATAGGAAATTCATTTGTCTCACCTCCGGGTGTCCTAACCCTAGTCAATGCCCCATCGTACATATCTTGTATTACCTTAATGTAGGCAACACTCATCCTCTTCTTTTGCAAGGCTTTCCAAAGTACATCCCTTGGTACCCGATCATACGCCTTCTCTAAGTCAATGAAAGCCATATGTAAGTCTCTTCTCCTACTTCGATACTTCTCCATCATCCCCCTTAGTAAATAAATCGCCTTTGTAGTGGATCTTCTTGGCATGAACCCAAATTGTCTCTCAGAAATACTAGTCTCCATTCTTAATCTATGCTCAATCACTTTTTTCCCATAATTTCACTGTGACTCATAAATTTAATCCTTCTATAATTTGCACAATTCTGAATATCCCCTTTATTTTTGTAAATAGGAACTAATGTACTTAATCTCCAATCATCAGGCATCTTTTTCGACCGTAAAATCTCATTAAATAGTTTACATAACCACAACACACCTTTTTCTCTTAAACATTTCCAAACTTCAATCGGTATACCATCCGGTCCAACGGTTTTACCATTATCCATTTTCTTAAGAGCTTCGCTAACCTCCGAGACTCTAATTCTACGATAAAATGACCTATTAAGCTTACATTCGCTAACTGTCAAGTCCTCCAAATCACAACGGGAACCTTCACATCCATCATTAAATATCTTATAAAAATACTCTTCCCATCTGTTCTTAATATTTTCTTCAGTAATTAAAACCTTGCCAACTTCATTTTTTTATGCATCTTACTTGATCCAAATCTCTCGATTTCTTCTCTTTATTCCTTGCAATCTTGTAAATCCTTTGTTCACCAGCCTTTGTCCCTAACTCCTTATAAAATCCCTCATATGCTTTAGCACGAGCATGCACGAGCATCACTAACTGCCTTCTTAGCCTCCCTTTTCGCCAAACGATACTTTTCCCAATTGTCAGAACTATTGTCCAAGTGTATCGCCTTGAAACAATTCTTCTTATTACGCACCTTTTCTTGGACCTCCTCATTCCACCACTAAGTCTCTTTATCTCATGGTCCAAAATCTTTTGATTCTCCTAAAATGGCTTTAGCAACCATTTCAACCTTTTTTGCCACATTCTCCCACATGATACTAGCATCTCCTTCTAACTCCCACACACTTTCCTCTAATAACTTACTTCTAAAAGTCTCTCGCTTCTCCCCCTTTAACTGCCACCACTTGATCTTTCGATAAAAAACTATTCGAGATTTTGGTTTTATACATTTCATTTGCATATCAAGAACTAACAATCTATGTTGTGTAGTCACCCCATGCCCAGGAATTACTTTGCAATTAGTACAACGTCTTTTATTAGTATTTCTTGTCAAGAAAAAATCGATTTGAGACCTATGAGTTCCACTTTTGTGTGTGATTAAATGTTTCTCTCTTCCTAAAATAAGTGTTGATAATCTTAAGGTCATATGCTAAAGAAAAATCAATAATAGTTTGTCCTTCCTCATTCAACTCCCCAAAATCAAAACTACCATGAACCCTTGCATGTGGTCCTGCCTCTTTACCAACATGTCCATTAAGGTCTCCCCCAATATAAACTTTCTCGATTGTTGGTATATTTTTAATCAAACCCTCCATATCTGTCCAAAACTTATGTGATTCTGCTCCTACTTAGGGTGCATATGCACTAATAATGTTCATAGTCTCCTTTCCAATAATTACTTTCACGGATATGATTCGATCATCAATCCTTTTAACTTCCACAACATTCTTCCTCCATTCTGCATCCGCGATAATACCAACACCATTCCTTCCCTTTACCTTACCTGTGTACCAAAGTTTGGAACCATTTAACCTAATCTCTTTACTTCCCTCTCCTACCCATCTAGTTTCTTGCAAGCATAAGATACTAATCTTACGCTGGTCCATTACTTGTGCCACTTCGAGACGCTTCCCATTCAACGTCCCAATGTTCCAAGAACCTAATATGACCTTAGTCTCATGAACTAGCTTTTTTAACCGCCTCCGTCCATTAGAGTACGGTAGCCCTTGCTCAATTAACACTGCATTCAGGCGAGGATGCAGTGGCTCTTGCTCTCTTATCACTATACCCGAGCTGTACAGCGCGTTACTTACGGGTAACGACCTAGCAACAACAACAAAGCCTTATCCCACTAGGTGGGGTCGGCTACATGGATCATACGACGTCATTCCGCTCTATTAGTAACCAGTTGATCCATGTTCATAAGATTCGACATGATTTTATGTTGGCTGTCGGGGCCTAACACAACCCTCCTCCTTTATCCGGGCTTGGGACCGGCTATAAAATATAGGCGGAGTTATTAATTATCTGAATCATAAAAGAAATTTCCTATGGCAATGAATTCTCATTTCACTGACAAAGATTTATTTTATAGAAGGGAAATCTGTTCAGGAAATGGTAAATGAAGCTCTTCAGCGGGTTCCTAATCCTAGTGGTTAGTATGATTATTATTTTTATTCATGTACAAACGATTTTGCATATACATGACATTAACTTATAATTTGTCCGTTTGGCTTCTGGTTGTAGGTGACAAGAATATTGATCAGGTATGATGTTTTGACAAAAATTTTTATATTAAATTTGACTGGTGTTCAGAATTTATTTCTTTATGTCATTTCAGGTGAACCAAATTCGAGAATCCTTGGCGATAATGGGTAATAATAGTACAGCCTTTAGTTTACCCCAGGTACTCATTGGTAACTTATTCGTGCTCGTTCTACTTGTCTATATAGATTCTAAACTTGATTTCTTAGGGTCAAACATTAATGCAAATTTACAGTTTATGTTGGAAAATTTTTGTGCTGGCAAATGATTGTTTATACTATTTCAGTGGAGAAAGATAGTTTGCTGGCTATCTTACTAAAAATCTAGATGTTTTTTTTTCTTTTTTACTAAAAAGATGATGGTACTTCCATGTTCGTAGCAAAAAAATATACTTCATCTGTGTGATCAATTGCCACCATTTAGCTACAATTAGCTTGAACTGCAAGAACATAAGATAATGATAATGTGTGAGAAGTGATCTTCTTATGTCGTCAAAGCAAATGTTTTTTCTATCTCCACTTTTCTCAAGGCCACTTTGGACATGAGTGTTCCTTGTAGTCTTTTTCTTTAAAGAAGGAAAGGATAGTGTACTAGGTAGTCATCCACTTTGTATTAAAGCCATAAAAAGAGAGAAATTTACAAGTGTTTATGGAGGAGCAAAGTAAAAAAGGGACGAAAAGACATGAGCGGGTATGGTTACCCACAAGTTTCTTGTAGTCTTGAGTTTCTTGACATCCTGGTGAACAGTTCTTGTATAATGAGACCACCCTTTCACTGTTTAATATGTGTTCCATGTTTGACATTCACTTGTTGTTTAGTTCATGATTATGCTGTTATTATTCAAATTTAGACCATCGGCATTTACTAGAATATTATGGTTTATTGCAGCCTCATCTCCAAAGGACAAAACTTTGTGATATGGGGGACTCAGAACTCGTTCAATTATATGTTAAAAAAAGGGATCAATTAAAGCAACTCGTTGCATCCATCATACATCCAAAAGTCGTACAGGGTAAAGCTTTAAATGGAAAGGAGTTTGTTTCTTTTCTGGAGCAGGTGATTGCCTTTCCTGGAAGTTTTAATTACTCAATTTTTTGTTATATATTTTTTTTTTGTCTCACTACATATCTTGAACATACTAGAAGGCCTTCCATGTTCTTTCCAATTCTTATTGTGCATTTTTCCCGTTTCTAGATCCTTGAAGCCTTGAATAAAGGAGAAATTCCTTCTACGGGGTCTCTTGTAGAAGTTTTCAACAAGGCAATTCTTGAAAGTTGCTTGAAGTTATATAGTGAACAAATGAATAGTTTGCGACTACCAGTATCAGAAAACAGGCTACAACAAGCTCATGATGATTCAAGCAGTGAAGCAAGGAAGCTCTTCGATCAACAGCATTTTGGACGGTATCATGCTGAACAATCTGTCCTTAAACTTCGTGATGGAATAGACAAGGTGCTGTGCTCCAAATTTAGTCATGCATTGTAGATTAGATCCATTTATATGTGTATCAAGGAAGCATCATGGAACTTCGATGACTATAGAATATTATTTACACAGGAATTAATTGAACGTTAACAAACAGGGGCAGAACTATTCAATTCACATAATTTTTGTCAATTTCTTTATCTACCTTAATACATAGATGATATGTAAATATTTTTAGGTTAATTAAGTGTTTCACACTTCAAAGCTAAGCTAGAAATTGTTAAATTAAAAATATTTTAATTTTATTATAATTATTTACTACCGCCTATATTTTATAGCCGGTCCCAAGCCCGGATAAAGGAGGAGGGTTGTGTTAGGCCCCGACAGCCAGCATAAAATCCTGTCGAATCTTATGAACATGGATCAACGAATTGGCGTCGTATGATCCATGTAGCCGACCCCACCTAGTGGGATAAGGCTTTGTTGTTGTTGTTGTTGTATTTACTATTTTTAATTACAGGTTTTAATTTTATTCTTTTATAATATATGTTTGCTTCTCCTCAATACATATAAATATATATATATATATATATATATATATATATATATATTGGCTTCAGCCTCGGTCCTCTGGATGTCGACCAATGATTTGCATTATCATAAAATTACTAGCATTTGATCAGCTTGTTTAGGGCGATCTCTGGCTGGAGTTTTAACTTGTAGATTTCGGCAATATGAAAAAATATTCCTTTTAGCACTGCTTAGGAAGTGACTACTTGTATATACTAGTGTTTTATGACTTTTGCTTTACGAATTCTGAACTTTAACCAGTCGTTGCCTAAGCTCTGCCCTAGCTGCACTGTATCCTCCATTGATATGTTACTTTCGAACTAGATGCCTTGAAGTTCTTAGTTACTGATGACTGGTATTCAGCAACAAGAAAAAGATTTCTTAGGTGGTATTAAACCAGGGGCAATGTGTTCCTAATCAGATGCATAGTTTCCAACCTGAATGCTATATAAATCCATTGCTTCGTTCTGCCAAGTTGCTCACACCACTTCAGACTGCCATCATTTTTGCACCTCTTTAGTCATAGTTGTTTCGAATTTTGGTATAACTGTGTTCATCCTATTGTAAGTTTTTATGATGTTATTTGTGTGATCTCTTTTTTTTATTGATTGTTATTTTAAAGTGAACTCCGCCTATGTTTTATAGCCGGTCCCAAGCCCGGATAAAGGAGGAGGGTTGTGTTAGGTCCCGACAGCCAGCGTAAAACCCTGTCGAATCTCATGAACATGGATCAACGAATATGGAATGGCGTCGTATGATCCATGTAGCCGACCCCACCTAGTGGGATAAGGCTTTGTTGTTGTTATATATATATATATATATATATATATATATATATATATTGCCTGCCCAGCCCATCCTCACCCCCCAAATATATTTCTGGTTCCATCCTCGGCAACCGTTTATGATCCTTTTTTTTAGATAAATTTTGGCTTTACTCTGTTGCTCAGTTGACTGAGATGAGAGCTTCTTAATCAGAGATATCTTTTTAAAGGTGTGCTTCAAAGGGATTATATCTTGCATGTTGTATATTCGTAAAATGCTCCTCATAAGCATCCTAGTGGCATATTTTAGTGTAATAACCTTAAAACCCCAATCAAGGGGTTTGGCTTAATTAGAAAAGATTATTCTTCTTGCAAAAAATGTGTAGAACTGCATAAATGATTGGACCAAGATTGGATAAAAGCTAAATCTTAAAGTTTTCTGTTTTATTCCAACACCTTAGACGTTAGGTGGGCGGGTTTAGTGGTAAACAGTAGTTGAATCAGGACTTGTTTATGTGAATTAGAAACTTTCCCTAAGGATATTAATATTTTAACGTCTATTTATGCATGCATATGTTTATTTCACTGCTGAAAAGTAGTTATTCGTTTGAGGTTATTTTAACGAATACTTTTCTACTGTGGACTTGTCCATTTTTACTCGCTAGAACTTCATAAATCTCTGGTCTTATAATTTTCTTACTGCACATGTGATTATCAGATCTACAAGAACTTCCTTCTGGTAAATGAATATCATTCATCAAAGTTGTGTGAAGCACGGTATACTGACTGTGAGGACAAAATGGATGAACTCCAAGCTTTGAGGCTTCCTTCCATGGCAAAATTTAATGCTGGTCTTCTCCAATGCAATCAAAGTTTTGAAAATGAATGTGTTGGACCGTCAAAGAAAAACTATGAACAAAGAATAGTAAAGGTCTGCTTTGTATTTCTTGTGTTAGAACATTTTAGTTCACTTTTGATGAACTTGGAAACTTAGTCAGTTGATTCTTTTCCTCTGCTCAAAATAGTAGCATATCTGAACTTTCAAAATTATACTCCATTTATTGAGCCAAAAAAAAAAACAATTTACCTTTAGAGAACAAGAACTTCGATGCAGCAAGGCTTGCAGATGCTATTATGTAATATGATATGCATTGTCTTCATTATATCTGAAGGAACATATACTTTTGTATTATAGGATTAAATAGTATTTAACCTCAATCTATTTTTTATGTTAGAGTTGAGTCCAAAGTTTTCTTCTGTGAGTTCAGATATTCTCAGTTGTTATTATCTGCCAATGATGAACTTCTATGGTACATAATGAATATTTGTATTGTTCTTTTCAACTGCCTTCTTGGTTTGAGTAGAATTATCTTATATAATTGTGATTTTTTTCAGATTTTAATTTCGTTACCCCTCAAAAAAGGTTTAATTTTGTTCTCCAGTGCCTTGAAGTTATTGTGAATTGTCAAATTTGCTTGTTATTAAAGCTCCAATCAGGATTATTTTTTCTTGTTTTCTTCTTGAGTTTGCTATTTTCGGCACAAACTCGGCATTGCAATACGATGACATTTCAGTGTCCTCATGTATCAATTAATTTTTTTTCCAATTTTGTGTCTTCAGATGTTTGGAAAATCCAGATCGCTTTTCATAAAGGATTACAATCAGAGGCTTTTCAATTGGTTGGTGACTTTCTCTCTTGTGATGGTCATAATCGGTCGATTTATCATCAAGTTCATTTTGATAGAAATTAGTGCATGGGTGATGTTTATTTTCTTGGAGACATACACAAGACTGTTCTGGTCATCCGAGTCACTTTATTACAATCCTGGTTGGCATATGATTGTGACTTCATGGGAGACTATTGTTTACAGCCCTTTCCTTGATTTGGATAGGTATGATTCTTTCTCCTCCCATTTCTTATTTCCCTTAAAATAGATATTTTCTAACTTTATTCAAGTTGAGCGATAATTATTTGAAGTGACCCACATACTCTCCTTTATTTACCATCATCTAAACAGATGGGCGATCCCAATTGGCTTATCATTGTTGGCTCTGCTCTTATACTGGCGCTGTTGCGGAAGGAGGAAGCATGATTCCAGTTTTCTGTTGCCTCTATTCAATCCCAACAAAACAGGTTCAAGTCGTCCAAGATCAGATTAATATAGGGGTATCAGAGGAAGGAAACAGCTCGACTTCTTTGCCCAGTTATATGTTCTGCAGCCATCATGAGCAAATATTGAACAGGCATTATTTTTATGTGCCTGAACAATGTCTCCTTGATCTATTTCCTGGGCATTCATATATGTGTTTTGGGCGGTTTGGGGTGCTAAAAAAGGGATGGTGGTCGGAAGAAATTTAAAGAATCAGGTGTATATGATTGAGCATTCATTGACATGCATGCCACTTTACAAGTTGCACTGTTAACTGTACATTCTTTTCTTGCAACGTCACTTTACAATTTAACCCTACTGCTTACCAGTTTTCTAGTCATCCTTTTCTGTGATGATGTGTGTTTCTTGCCCATCAGAATATTCTAATGGGTTTGACTATTATATAAAGAAAAATAAGTGAGCACGCACATTACAAGCTGATTTTTTTTAAAAAAAAAAGTTTGGAGTGCACCATTTGCATTTACACTGTTTTTTTGGCCAACCCCCGTTATTTGAAAAACGGTGCCGATGACTCAACCCGTGAAGGTAATTATTCTAAGTTGGAGGTCGGCTTTCCAACTGCTTGTTTCAGGAAATGGTATTTTTTTTCTGTAGGAGTAAAACAATATTCTAGGAAAAGTTATGAAACTATTCTTCCTACTTTCTGTGCATATGACCATTAGGGAAAAATGATTGTGACAAAAAAGTTTATGAATATTATGCTTTCCTCCCTTTTGAAGGGAAAAAAAATATTTGTCAATCTCATACCGTATATAAAAAAAAGTTAATGAATATTTAGAACACGTGCTTTATATCATATTATAATCCGTAGATGAGATAATATATATACTAATCGGATAAAAGGTGTTATATAATGCTGAATAAATCATGATTGCCGAATTAGCTATATATGTTAAAATATTTTGCTCATAATCTAAAGATCTTGATCACAATTCTATCTTTGATTTTTTCCCCACTAATTATTTTCTCCCGTATCATTAACCTGTCACAATTCTATCTTGAGCGTCTTATAAATAGAATCTTAAATTTGACGACACGAACTTATAATATTATATAGTTTTCATATAATTGATATCATTGTATAAATAATACTTCAAAGAATATTTTTATGAAAATAATTAATTTGGATGAAACTTAACATATTTTCTCATTTTATTATATTTTTTATATAATTTGATGTAAAAATAAATAAAAATATGACGTTAAAGTGTAGTTTAAAATTTGAGTACTAAAAAGTTGTTAAAACTATTTTCTCATCTAAAATATATTTTACTAATAAATAAAAATCTTGCTGTTCTGGATCTTATTATTATCGATCTTGAGATGCTTGCATCCAACAATGGTGAAAATGGTCGAACAAATTTACCATCACAATAAAGGCATTGCATTAACCGACCTTGGTTGGTACACTCGTTAGCAGAATTATGTCCTAACGAGTTGTTAGAGTTAATAGCCCAGTATTCAATTTTTAAAATCATCGATCGGAGAATAGAATAGGGGTGCGATCATACCAGCACTAATGCATCGGATCCCATCAGAAGTTCGAAGTTAAGCGTACTTGGGCGAGAGTAGTACTAAGATGGGTGACCTCTTGGGAAGTCCTCGTATTGCACTCTTTTTTTTTTAACTCCGTTTATGTTTTATAACCGATCCCAAGTCCGGATAAAGAATGAGGGTTGTGTTAGGCCCCGATAGCCAGCGTAAAACTCTGTCGAATCTCATGAATATGAATCAACGAATATATTGTAATTTCACAAATAAACAACTTAGAGATAATTTGGAAATTAAGCTAGGAGAGAATATAATTTCTCAAGTGACAAAGTTTAAATATTTATGATCAATTATAAGACAAGATGGTGAGATTGATGATGATGTTAATCATAGAATTCAAGCTGGTTGGTGTAAGTGGAGGAAAGCCACTGGAGTTCTTTGTGATAGAAAAGTACTCAATAAAGTTAAAAATTTTTTTTATCGTACTGCTATAAGTCCGGCAGTGTTATATGGTAGTGAATGTTGAGCTATGAAGGGACAACATGAACGTAAAATGGGGGTAGCCGAAATGAGAATGTTGAGATGGATGCGTGATCATACAAGATTAGATAAGATTAGGAATGACCATATACGTGAATGAGTCGGAGTGGCTCCTATTAGTGAGAAAATGGTAGAAAATCATTTGAGATAGTTTGATCATGTTCAGAGAAAACCATTAGATGCGCCAATAAGAAGAGTAGATCAAATAATCTAGAGTCCGATTAAAAGAGGAAGAGGAAGGCCAAGACGGACACTTGGCGAACTAATAGAGCAAAATCTATTGGTGAATAATATATCGAAAAGTTTGGTTATTAATAAAGCGGAATGACGTCGTATGATCCATGTAGCCGACCACACTTAGTGTGATAAGGCTTTGTTGTTGTTGTTGTTGATCGGAAGAATAGAGTTTTGCTCTTTACTCTGACTCAGCTATTCATAGTTCTAGATATAAAGAACTCCCAATGGGTACAAAAAAAAGTATTGTATTATCCCTCTTGGAGTGGGCGAATAAAAAAAAATCCAAGTTACCAACGAAAGTTGGGGTGGAGTGGATACCAATTCTGCGCAAGCAAAAATTTTGAGTTCGAATCTTTATGCATGCAGAAAATTCTCGTTAAGAGCTTCACCTGCCATAATCAGACCCGAAAGGACATCAAAATAATCAGACTCGATGGTGAGTCAAAATTTTAATTCGTGATCAGTGCGCATAACTCTTAACGTCAGCTGCGTTGGATGATCCCGCTTCCTAGAGTCCGGACACTGGGTGGCAATAAAAAAAATCCAATTTATCTTGTCGATGGATTTTGTCATATTGGGCCGAATTGGTTAAAACATACGATCCGGCCCAAAAAGATTAATTGAATTTGTCGAAAAAAAAAATCAATTCGATTCCACCCAATAGCAATAAGATCAAAACAACAAGAATAATTAAAAATAATCATCTAATAATTTTAATATCACTTTAATTAATATATAGAGGTTAAGATCGGCCCAATATGAGTTGGGCTTTGGGCCTATAGGAAGTAGTGCGAACCCTTCGGCCCAATGTCATCTGCATCTCTAAACTTTCCAAAGGGCGAAAACCTCAAAATGTGCACTCGCCGGCGGCCGCTGCCACTGGACGTCAACTGGCCGGGCGAGGAAGAACAAATAGCCGTCGGACTTCACCGGAATCAGGAGCAAGAAGAGTGTGCGTGGAGATGAAGTCGGTGGTTGGGATCGTGGTATCAAACAAGATGCAGAAGTCGGTGGTGGTCGCGGTGGATCGGCTGTTCCACCACAAGCTCTACAACCGTTACGTCAAGCGCACCAGCAAGTTCATGGCTCACGACGAGGCGGACGCCTGCAACATCGGCGATCGCGTAAGTGCTGCTCGCTCTCTCGTGCCTCCCTCCTCCTTGTCGTGATCAATTGATCGTTTGAAGCTACAGAAATTTGATGTCCCATTGGCGTTCCCCATATATGATGTAATAGGTTGATTTGCTTTGTGAGAAAGAAAATAGGCTCAAGAGTTAGCCGCAGGAAAGTACAAACCAGTCAATACTGTTGAATTAGTGTTGTTGACTTCGGAAGATTGAATTTTGAATCCAATTGGAATGATGCGAAAATGAGAAGTGAGTACCAACTGAAATCGTATATGTGTATATTAGTTGAATAAAAGTATGACATATGATAATGGAGAGGGTTGGAAGAGAGAACCATGTTCCTTGTGTCTATGCATTTGGTTGTATGGTATTTTGGAAGTGGCAAGCAAGTTAAGCCCATTAGTGTTTTGATGGTTCAATCTTTGGAGGAGAGTGTAGAAACAGTATTATCGGGCTATTTCATATGGTATTAGCCATTGGCATCATGGATTTTCCTTTTCTTTTTTTCTGTTGAAAGGAGAAAGGATGACTACATAACTTTACCATCTGATCGTATTAAAAACTAATGCTGTAAAATGTTCAAGTGTGTGGGGAACACATAAAAACAAATTTAGGAGTGTTCTGTGAGTGCCAAAAACAAAATGATCAAAATTTAGGCATCATGGAATTTAGGGTCTTCATCTTAGACAGGTGATCGATATTGAGTTTCTCTTTTCGAGGTAAAAGGTGGTAGCTGAATTCAATATGCATGTGCTTACATGAGCTGAATAGAGCTTACATGTAGTGTGTGTTATGGCATTCAAGTTTCGTCTGTGAACTCAGCTATGCTAGCATCTTCTTTCGAAAGATATGTCTACAATAGAAGGCTGTATTGCTAATTGCAGAACTTGTTGAAGGTAGTCATGACGAGTTGAATATACAAATTAGAACCCAACTTCTAAGTTGGTGATATCTACTACTGGAATTTCAACCATTTAAGAGTTAAGATCTTCCTGTTGCCATTTTCATTACTGTACTCTGTCGTATATGTTAATCCGATAGAAAAATGTATGTTGAAAATTTGTTCAGAAAAGTACTTAAAATGTCCACATACCTCTAGTTACTAAAGTCATTTTTCTCAAAGAAAAAATGGTGCTAGTGTCTCTGCTCATGTGTTCTACAATACGTTGAAAGTTTGCACATTTTGTTTACATAATACATACAGATGACTTGAGTCACTTAACCTTCCTAGTCATCCTTTTGCACCTCAGAAAAAGTGTTGAAAGTGAAAAGTTCATGTGACAGAATATTGTGACAGGTTAGTTATTTATGATAGTATCAGCTTTATGCTTTATAAATTCTTCCTTAGATTATCTAGCTTATCTAGAAGGTACATCACAGCTTGGAGTTGCTTAATCTTTATTTATTCACAACATTGCGGAGTTTGTATTGTCATATATAGGAGGGTATTTTAACAATGTTGCCTATTCTTTCTCTATTTTGTCACATTTTGACCTTTTAGTTTGCTTTCTGAAATAATGCCTTGGTTTTATGAACGTGTAGTGAAAATTTTCTCTAACAAAAATCTTAAATCTGGTGGATGATCTTCCTGAGCTATAAATGGGACTCTTACAAAAACAAATGGTACTTTCAATCATGTTGTTGACTTCAAGTTTTCATCTTACCTCCTTCACATAATGTGTTTGATTGTGACTTTCACTTGTATAAGCATGCAGTCTTGTTTCAGTAGCTTATTAATGTGATTCAAGCGCACGAAGGTCTAAGGACTTCTTGTGACAACAACAAACTTTAAAGCTGAAACGTCTCTTTTTGTGGTTCCACGAAAAGGAACTTTTGTATTCTTCTTCAGCAAAAAAGAAAATTTATGTCAGTTTTTTTATGTTTAAGTGTTTTTTTTGTGACAAAAAAACATTAGTCCAAATTTCTTTACTGTTTTCAGGTTAGGTTGGATCCTTCAAGGCCATTAAGTAAAAGAAAGCATTGGGTAGTTGCTGAAATTCTTCGGAAAGCTAGAATATATGTTCCACCAACTGCAGATTCTGTATCAGCTGAAAGTGCACCCTCTTCTTCCTCTAGTTCCTAAGATTTAGCAAATAACATGAAATTCCTAGCGAAGTTCTTGAACTGTGACGCAAAAACCTTGTAAGTGGATGTAACGTGTAAGACATTGGTTTTCTCTGGTCCTTGTATCTTTCACCTGGTAGCATCAAGATATTGTTTGCACAAACGTTTGGTTTCTGCTATAAGTCTTGACTACTTGGATAACAAGCACAAACATTTGATTTCTTGGTTGTACAAAACTGATCATACTCGAGATTTTGGCACGGATCTGGCGCACGACCTTTAGAATGCTGAAATATGTGAGAGTATGAACAGGACCAATTAATGCTTACTTGGTCAACATATTGAGAAAAAGAATGATAGGCTATGATAGTAATATAAATTATCAAAGTCAGTAACCGTCATTGTTTCGATTATTTTTCCGAGTTGATCTTTTTTTGAACCTGAGGGAACCAGTATCTGCAACTGCAACTACTAGTAATTACCGTCTTCTTTTGATCATGTCTTTTAGAATTTGAATACACTATTACTAGTTTTGATATATTAATCCTAAAATAATTCTCAGCCCTAAAATCCCTTAGTAGTCTTATATTTAGAAAAAGGATTTAACTATAGGAAGGATAACATTTTTTTATCAGTCAGATAAACAATATATGTATCATATAAAAAAATTTAAATGAAAAGAGATAAAATATAATCCATGGGTTTTTCACAACGATGGAGGACCCCGCGTTCCTCTTTTAAAAATGGACACTTGCATATTCTTTAAGATATTGCGACAGAACAGTTTGCAAAAACCCTTGTAATAAAAGGGTATTAAAATCACCCTCGACTTTTGCAAAATTATTAGAAAAACTAAAGAAACGATGGGGAAATAGGTAAATCTCCAAAAATACAATAATTATTACGGCTTGGTGACGTTCATGAAGAAACGTTCATGGATGGGTTTGATAGCCAAGAGAAATAATGGATAGACAAAAGGGTACCATCACATCATCATAAATAAAAATACAACACATCATCCCTGTGTCAACAGACAACGTGCCGCGTGGAGATCTCCTAATTCTTCAAGCTTGATTCGACTGTCTATTATTGACAGAGCTTTCAGGGTCCCATGCAGAAGCATCCCACTGCACTGATGGTGTGGAAGAGCTTGGCCCCCTGGAAATCCTTTTCTGGAGGTGTTCTAGGCTGGCCACCCGCTGCATGGATGCAGTTCTGGCCATCTTTTCCCCTGTCGCAGTACCGTGGATAACATCGTCGACGGGAGGCGAAGATGCAATATCAGGAAGGCTGGTGTTGATTCTCCCGCCATGTACCTGAGCCTGGAAGAACTGATTTGGATCATCATGGATCGAAACGGCAGCATCAGACACAGCATCAGATGGGCTCCCCGTGAAAGGCATGCTGATTGATGACATATCAGAGATGGCCGGAAACAAAGGATTGATGCCAGTCACCCTCTTCACACTGTCTTCTGCCATTTTCACCTGCATATAAAGACATTAGCTGGAGCCATCTTTGTATACATCATAAATTCCAGCTCGGTAGACGTTTGGAGTATAATTTTAATCATTCAAGAAAAAAAATCAAACATGAATGCGCTTTCATAAGACTGATTAACCTGGATAAGAAAACGAAAACCCATCCCAAGACAAGTAACATGAGGCTAATTCTCAATGAGTACAACAGAATGATTGAACATGAATGCGCTTTGGAAGACTGAGCAAACTTTTTTTTTTTTTTTGAAAGGGGAAGACTGAGCAACCTGGATAAGAAGAGCTCCCATCCCAAGAACACTAATATGAGGTTGTTCTCAATGAGTAAAAAAATAACCAAAGAACCTGAATATGGGTTCATAAGACTGGCAACCTAGATAAGAGCAAAAGATAACCCATCCCAAGACAAGTAACATGAGGCTAGCTCTAATTGGTAGTGTTTGGTTGGGGAAACTACAGAATAAGTGTTTATCCCATAATTTATACCCAAACACTTATATCCAACTTTTATAAAAGGTAACTTATACCCAACTTTTATAAAGGGTATTTTTGTTGTTGAAAGAAATATATATTTACACCCAACTTGAGAATAAATGTTGCCAATTTTTTTTTCTTTTTTTGAGGGAAAACAGGCTGACCACCAGGTTATGTGGTTGTAATGAGCGGGAGGACTAGATAATGTTGCCAAAACTTATACCTAGAGGAGAATCTACATTTGCACTATTGGACCCAGGGACCTGGATAGAAAATTTAACCAACTTGAAGTAAAATGAACTTTGACATATTCTACTAATTTTAGGTCTTCTTCTAATTACATATGGATTCTGATTTAGTAAATCAGGAAACGGTCTCTCATAAACATTGCTATGTGTTCTTTGGGAAAACAAACTATGGTATGTGATAATTTTGTCGGTGACATAGCAGGGGATGTAAGGTTGGTCATGAACTGTGTTTAAAAGATTGTTTTTCCTTTTTCTTTTCAAATTCTATGGGCAACTTGGTTGGTTTCGACAATTTGTGGTCTACCCTTCCATCGGTTCTTCCTTAAAATGTAGCAAAGTTCTAATGCAAGAGCTATATATATATATATACATACATACATACATATATATATATATATATATATATACGTATAGATTGTAAAACATGATATAAAGCCTCAAATTTACTGACAAAGTGTTAATAAATTAAGCAGTGTTCACTGTGGAAAACAAGACCTAGGTCATATTAACAGACTTGATCAATAACGATGTTAGACTGCTTGAGATTACTATTACAATTCTTTGCTTTTGCATTCAGTCATCTGAGGCGCATGTCAAATGAGTTTTAGTGCTCCAGGATTCGAGTCAAAATGAATAAATACATCCTCAGGTGTTTCATGAGTTCAAAGCTCTTAACAGAATATAGCTCAAAATCAAATATAGTCTTGTATCGATTAAACTTTTTTTTGAAGAAACTAATGATAGAAGATATCCCATTGAATTGGAACATGCAAGGTTTGACTTTGAAGCAAACAATGGCTAAAACAGTTGGCAATACCTTAGCCCGTAAAGTCTCCACATCTGCTTTTAATATCCTATTGTCAACAGAAGATCCATTATACTTCTGGTTAATGTCAGTCAAGCGCTTTAGCAATGATGAGTTCTCCACTCTTAGTTGGGAAACCTATTAAAAATATTGAAAAGTAGATATCTTAGTCTTACAAAGATACATGACAACTCTCCAAACAGACCTGTGCTTCCAGCTCATTAAGATGTGCTTGTTTTCTCCTTCTTGAACGTCTTGCTGATTCTCGGTTCGAAATCATCCTTATAACAACAGAAAAGATAAGTTTAATACAATCGAGCATAATTCATGGAAACTTTCTCAAGGAAAAACCCATAGAAGCTATCTAGTAAATGTCACTATAACATACAGATATCAAAAGAGTTGTGCATGCCCTTCACTTTATTAACTATATTAATGCAGAGGGGACTGGTTTGGAAAAATGTCAGGATAGAAATATGCTAAACAAATTACAGTTTCTTCCACAATTATTGCATTAACATCACTTGCACATATATGTTCTGCTTCCATAGATGCCCTTGTCAGTGTTGAAAAAATATGGAGTCCAGGGAATATGGAGGTGGAAAGTGAAGAATCACTGGCAGGACGGGAGTTTTCTCAAGATGAACTGCTGTGAATGGGAAAAAGGTAGGAAACTAATCAAGAGAAGACGAACGGGTGGACGGGTTGAAACGAGAATGGGCATGGAGAGACCTTCTCATGCCAAGCAGGCATCATACAGAAAGGGGGTAACATGGTGAAAGAAGGAAAAAAATATAGGACAAGGTGGAAGATTGGATGCTGAATCTGCAAGGTCATGCTAATTATTATGGAGTTTGTGCTTTGTCATGTTCTGTGATCACCAGGAGGTTCGTTTACATTGTTTTGTCATTAGTGGTTGGACAAAGAAGATATGAATATGAACAAAGATGCTTGTTTATATTGTTTTTCTATCATCAATGATTGGAGAATGAAGATATCCATATGGATGAAGAGCTCGAAAGACATGCTAAAAGGCAAACATAACAAGGCAGAGGAGCAAAGCTTGATAAGTCAGAGATTCCAGTCCCATCACTGATACTTTAAGGAGACACCCAGTTTTGGGCCTTTTGGCATCAACATCGCTGCAGACAGAATAGCATATGAGATTTTTTTAAGGAATATCATATGAGAAATTGACTGCAACATGTAGGAGAATTTGATTTTTCTTCTCTCTTAAAACAACATGGGCTTTGAAGGAGAGTAATTCCTTTGGAAAAATAGGCATCATATAAGTGCATACAGGAGGTGGAATAAGTTGAACATCCTCGTCCAACATATATGTCAAGCACATCCATGTTAGGCAGGGCATGCAGCAAATCCCTGCTCTCCTAGTTAGATATGCACATAGATATTGAGAGAAAGAGGAAAAAGTAAAGACAGTCTGAAAGCAATAGCACATGGAAAGAACGTCCTTAGCAGTCTTCAGATTCATGAGTTCATAATAAACTAGGAAGCAGATACATTTTTTTTAGAACAGCAGATGCATACATTTGCCACTTGCTTTAGTTTATTACTTTTATTTTATTTATTATGACAAAATAAAACTCCGCCTATATTTTATAGCCGGTCCCAAGCCCGGATAAAGGAGGAGGGTTGTGTTAGGCCCCGACAGTCAACATAAAATCCTGTCGAATCTTATGAACATGGATCAACGAATATGGCGTCGTATGATCCATGTAGCCGACTCCACCTAGTGGGATAAGGCTTTGTTGTTGTTGTTGTTGTTGTTGTATTATGACAAAATAACATAAGTAGTTTTGTGTTTTTTATTCAACATCCATACTTTGTGGCCTGATAAACTCGAAGTTGCATCATAATGTGTCATTATAGGAAAATAATTTGAATAATTTTGACAGTACGCGCAGAAATAGAAAAACAATATAGATGTAATCGGAAAAGCAATCATAAGGCAACTAAGTGTCCTCAGGGCAATAGGGAAATATGTCAAGTTAGTAATGACCTTACCTCCTTACACGCTTCACGTCAGCAGGGTCCATATTTTCTGTTGTTTCTGCTTCTCCTTCAAGTTCATCATCATCTGACATCTCTCTTGATGATTCACTGGTAGCTGGCCTCACTTGCACGGGAGAACTCTGCATGATAGATGAAACTTGAACTCCATTTGACCCAACACCTGCATGATGGTTTCCAGTAAGTCTTGTTTGATATGTCAGGACCTCTATTAGAAATTAAATTGAACTTTTTAGATATAAAGTCAATGAGTCATTTGCCTTGCTGAAGTTGCTAAATGAAAAGCAAAATGCAGAAGATAGAAATTAAGATTTCCAACTGCATTTAAGATTTTAATAGCATTTGTCATTGAAACTTAGGTCAGAAAAACTTGTGGACTTCTGAAAACTAGTTGTGCAGCAACCATTGTTTTTGTTCAATGCTCTGGATAGTGGGATGATAGGAGAGAAGCAAAAGCTAATTCTGGTTGTGAACACTTAAATACTTAATGATCCTAGATAAACTTCCGTTGAGTGATAATTATCCTAAAATATGATGCAAACACCATTAGGACATATTTTAGTTCTTTCTTTTTAATAAAGGCAGTCCAATTAGGGCACATATTTCCTAATTTATTGTCAATCAGTAGATAATTTTGTTCATTTTTTTTCCTACTTTGTTTAAGGTTTTCCTTTTCTTGGAGATGCTCTCTCTTCAAATTGGCCATATTTCTCTGTTATGATCACTTGAATTTGGATAAATAAGGTCACTTGTTCAATTTAGTTGTACTTCTGTTCTGTTTATCTTGCTAGTTCATAGTCTGCAGCAAGGTAGAAACCATAGTGTGATTTATTGATTGACAATCAATAAGAATGTTATCTTGCAGCATCTTCTGACTGGATGATATCGCAGACATGTTGAGTAATGACACTTCCCATTTTGAAAGCAAAGTGCAGGTCAACAGCTAGTTGGTTGCTCTACACTTGCAGTACTGTTCCTACATTTTAGGCTCTCCAATTTCAAACCAGATCTTCTTGCCCTCTGGTTTCTCCTTAGCTATATTATGTGAAAAGGTTGAGCTTCAAAACAAACCACCAACATGACTTTCTGGGGTCAATTATCCCATATTGTTTGTTTATATGTAGACTTCCTGTGTCCAACAAAACAAACACCAGAAAAAAGACCCACAGGAATGATGTATACTTTTTCAATTATATAATTCAAGTATTTAAGATGGTTCAAGTAAAATCAAGAGATCAATATGTACACTTGCCAGGTGCTTGAGATCCCAAATGTGAGGTGTCTGAACCTGGTGACCTATTATCAGCTAGGGAAACAGAATCTTGAGGATAAACACTAGAACCCTGCAATTACGGAAATAAATAGCTGAGTTAAGACCACCTTGGTTAGATAAGCAGATGATACGTAACACCATGAAGTTAATTCCAGCCTGTGGTACACAGTAATGATTATGGAATTTGATATTCATGGTTGCAGAGTACCATGCATGATTCTTCAACATCAGGGCACACATTATGTCATAATCCTAGGTATATCATGCCAATGTAGAACCAGCAGGAACATGATACCTGCGTGAGGTAGATGGGAAACAAAGGAAATATTCTTCTAAAGATCTCAACTCTAATTTTGAAAGCAAACTTTTATCTTTAAAAAAATACATATAACAATGTTAATTCCTACATACATTTAGCAAGTAAAAACATGTTTTAAAATTAAATATACTGCAAATAGTCTCAAGTGATCTTAAACATGAGCCAGATTGCATTCTGGAAAGGAAGATAACTATGATCTGACAGTTGAGATAATGTAGTCTTATCACAAGTAACACGTCCTGGCAGTCCAATACAACTTTTAATGAAAAATATTGAAACCTTCCACTTGGAGAATCTCCTCTGTTTTATCTATATAAAAGTACAGGGATTCAATCTCTTTTTCTTTTCTTTTCTTTTTCTTTATTTTTCCCTTTGTTGCCCAGGGATTCAAACTTGCTTATAAAGATTAGATAATTCGTGGGAAATGAACTGAGAGAGCCATCATAATTACCCCCAAAAAACAGGGAAAAAACAGAGAACCATAATTTTCTCAGACATAAACCGATGCTAGCTAAGAAGATGCTTCTCTTGTCAGTAGCATCTTTCAGATCAAACTTGGATCTTTTAGGGTAGGCAAGTTACCGCCTATGTGACATACTAAAAAAATATGTTAGCATACTTAGCAGCTCAATAAAAGTTGTGCCGTCAGATAAGTTGCAGCTGAAATTTACCGAATACAACGAAGATGGAGCAATCCATTACGAAGATAAAAGGAATTATATCTTTTAACTCATTAGATTACTGAAAGTTTCACCTTTCTAGTGCTCATGAATCACGTTTTTATCTGTATCTATTTAAGAAGGCAAAGAACGGATTTTTTTGTGAGCGGAGCATGATTCACAAATTAATAGATAAATTATCATTTCAAAAGACACAACATCCTCCACCACAAAGCTAATTGAAAGTCGCATCATCCAAAAGGCCTTTAGAGAGATCGCATACCCGGGACATGGCGACCGCCGCACAGTACATGTCCAGCTTCTGCTTCAGCAACGCCGTATAATCCCCTGGACCGACCCCCGGATTCGCCG
This sequence comes from Pontederia crassipes, assembly GCA_030549335.1. NCBI lineage: Eukaryota > Viridiplantae > Streptophyta > Magnoliopsida > Commelinales > Pontederiaceae > Pontederia > Pontederia crassipes. Next base: position 21,249,214 of record CM060189.1, on the reverse strand, counting down.
GTTCTTGTTGCCGGCCACCGATAGAGGAGGCCCCCGCAAGTTTCGTCGACGCCTTGATCTCCGTCACAGCCTCGTCATCCCCAGCCCTTCTTCCGCCAGGATTCGACCCGGCGCCAGAAGCAGAGCACGAGGCCCCGGTGTTGGGCACAGGATGGAGATCGCGGGGCGCCGAAGTTGGGACGGAGCCGGGGCCGGTACCGGCCGCATGCGCGACCTCGAGGAACTTCTCGAAGTACCACTCGGAGGGACTACGGTTCATGGCGCCGGCGGCCGAGGTGCCGGCGGCGTTGCCCGGCGAGGGCGGCCAGAAGGAATCGGCGATCTCCTCGACGGAGAAGACTCGATCCATTCCCTGCGAAGTAAATTTGGCGATCCCGTGGATTACTTCTCAACCTTCCCCTTCGCCTCTTCGAAACGAACAAACAAAAAGTTGTCTACAATTCAACCCAAAAATGGTGTACAAGTCTACGAGTCTTCAACCACCGATTATTATTATTATTATTATTATTATTATTATTATTATTATTATTATTATTATTATTATTATTATTATTATTATTATTATTATTATTATTATTATTATTATTATTATTATTATTATTATTATATTTTTTGAGTCGAAATTTTACTCCATAATTCGTCTATGAGACTAAAAACTATATAAATTAAATGTTATAACTATCAGTTGAGGCTTCATTTTAATGTACGCTTACGCTCTAACATTTCACACACTCCATTAAATTGTTCGATAATGACTTAAAAGGAAAAGTTGTGCATAACTTCTTTCATGGGATTTTTTTTTTCGGTTGCGTTTTTCATGGAAATTTTTATCCTTAAAAAATGCACTTGTATTTTGCAATGACGTGTTCTTTCGAATTTTTTTTTGTATAACTAGAATATTTATTATTCATAAGATATTTATGTTCTTTTTATCTTAATTAAGCAAAGATGAAAGAGAAAATTGTAGGTAACAATAGTTATAGATATTTTTGTATTAAATCCGTTTCTCTAAAAATAATTCAAAGAAAAAGTTAACTTATGAAGAATCGAGAAAAATAAATTATTTATTTGACGTATCAAATATGATATTGCATCTTGAGATAAATATTTTCCTCTGAGAGAATTTTATAAAGGGAGGATTTTTTCTCTCAAAACCATACATAGCTTCATTCATTTAAAAAAAAATAGTTTTCATACTTCTTTTATAGCGAATAGAGAATGTAAAAAAATCTTCAAAAAATATTTTTTTCCTCCAAATAAATTATATATATATATATATATATATATTTAAATAATATACAACTAAAAATTGTATAATTATATACATCCAATAAATATGAATCGTTGAATGATGATTATATGTTGTAATATATTATATTAAATGATAAGTCGATCGACTTGTTATATAAATTTGATGTTGATGGAATAGATTTGATTTATTATAATTCGTGCAGTAAATGTTTTTTTTAAAGAAATGTATACAACTGTAACTTGTTCTATGTATACCCAAAAGCAACCCACGGGTTGCGTTTGATTTTATGTTCCAGAAATTTCACTATTCTCCTTTCTTTTTAAAATGTTTTCTCATATCACTTATCTCTTGGTGGCATATTGTAATACGTTTTGGACTTTGGGACATTTTATTTTAAAGTATCAGTATTTATTTTTTTAATGCGGTCGTCAGAGATGCATAAATATCTTATCCTTGCGTCACCTTTGATAGTATACGGTATTCCACGTTTTTTTTCTAGAAAAATAATAAATAATAAATCGTAGAATCGTAAGCTTGCTTTTTTGTCTCGCGTGTGTGATAAAAAATTAAGACACAGGAATCTTTGTGCATGTGCGATCCGCATAACTTGCTTTGAATATTCTGGTCAAATAGAAAGCAATTTTATCACTTGATAGTGAATATGGGATTCGTGATAAGAATAAATTAATTATTATCGTATAAGAAGGGGAAGAAAAAGGTTGCAAGGCTACTAATTAATCGATTCTAGCATATTTAACAATTTGCATTAATATTGAGATATGTAATAGCTTTTTTATTATTAGGACCGAGAAAAAAAAATTAGGACTCAAACGCATCTATAAATAAAAAATCATTCAGAGTCATAAATGAAATAGTCACATTATTTTTTTGGCCGTTGTTTTGTGAATTAATGGTTCAGATTAAAACATGTCTTATCGACTTGTATTCATAGATATCCAAAACGTGATGCCTCCTAAAATATGAAATAGTGTGGAGGTTCGAATATTGCGTACTCTTTGTCAATTTCATTTATTTTATACGCGAAATTTTAATCTTATGTACTACTATTATAATTGAAACTTAGGTCATTTGAGTAAACTTCCTAGTCACTCTATAAACAAAAAAAAAAAGCGAGGGAGAAACAAATGCTTAATACTTTCCCCCAAAAAAATGACCGAATCTTTTACGTAACTCGGGAACAGGATATGATCACGTTTTCTATATTATCATAGATAACATTTCAATAAAAGTGCCTATTCATCTTCTAAGTTAAACAATAAAATTATTACTGATATATGATTATAAAGCTAAGGCATCCTATACCCTTCTAATTCTAGAAAAAAAACTATAGCTATTATTTATTTATTTATTCCGATTTAACACCATTTCATGTGTGTGTTCCATTTTATCTTATTGCCACTTTTTCGTCTAATCATTTTCCTATTTAATTAATTATATTTTTTTCCTTATTTATAATCATTTCAACTTAAAAGTAAAGAAACAAATAATGTACAGGCAGCCGAAACAAGTAATAAACTAGTATCTCTATGTTTTACTCAGTCTATCAGATAATTATTGGGAACAAATTTGATGCGAACAGGCAACTTATCTCATTGCGTCAAAATTTCTTAGTCATGTATGGGCATAGATGATGACATTGATGATCTTATTCAAAAGCTAGATGAAAGACAAAGGCCACTCACTTGTTAACATTAACAATGACAAACATACAGAACAGTTGCATCCTGAATTCTCCTGTCAGAACAGTAGTTCATCAAGGGAGTGCTGCCTTCAATGACTTCGTAAATGTTTCTAGCTCCTTCAGTCCTTCTTCGGGGGACTCCGCTTCACTCAAAATCCTCACTATTGCGCTGCCGACAATGACACCATCTGCTCCCCATTCAGCAATCTGCCAAATTAATGAAAAGGCAAATCAGGTTCTGTAACATAAATACAAGGGCATAGAACATCCACAAGGCAATAGCAAATAGCTGACCTGCTTCACATGCTCTGGTGCGGAAATGCCAAAGCCAACTGCAACAGGTTTATCTGTTGCCTGAAAATGGTCAAAAGTTTAGCTTTTATATGAAACATAGCAGGGACAATCATGCTAGATGGCTAGGTGGTTATGATACTTGCACATCTGAGCAAATCCAATCCACAACCCACCTTATACTAGTCAAAAAATAGATCGAAACAGCAGAATTTTGTAGCAAGGAGGCAGTGAAACATCTATCTCATATTTACACAAGTTCAATTATTTGATGGATTCCAATATAGTAAAAAAATTCGCCTCACAAAAATTGTTCTTTCACGAGATGATAATAAACAGTGTAAGACTGGAAAAAACAATAATAAAAAAATCATATGAGATCGAAAAGCTTCAGCATGATATAATCAAGAAACTTTTGAAGCGTATTTTGACCCCAGGTTTCAGTGGGGCATGTAATGGACCAGATTCAATTTAATGATTATATAAAAAATGTCTTCTTGTATGAATGAGTTGCATCAACAAACAAAACAACAAAGGTTGACTGACCTCTTTGATTTCTTTCAAGAGCGATTGCACACGTGAACTTACAGATTGGCGTGCACCAGTAACTCCAACAGAGCTCACCTGAAAAGAAAATGATAGAACACCTTAAATTAAAATCAATAATAGAAGAACAACATTAACAGAACTAATCACCAGCTCAATTGAAAACATATGAATGGCAAGTAGATGCAACCAATGTTAGCGAGAATACCCTCTCAAATTAACAATAGACACTTCAAACATGGTACAAATGCTTCAATAAACAGTATCCTATGGATTATATGGCCGAAATTAATAGATGGTTCACAAGTACGATGTTGCCCTTAATATACAAGAGCAAGGTAATCATAACATTCTAAGACAATAATTCCATTAGTATTTTGATTTCCAAGACTTTCCAGGGACATCAATTTCCTACAGCCATGATATAATGGTTTTGGTGGAAGAATAAAATATTAAAATTGGCATGTTTAAAAGATATCCTTCAAAGAAAAAAGATGTAAAACTTTAATCACTTTCAATATTATAGAAGTATCTATTATATTTGCAGCTTTTGAGAGAGACAACAAACATTCCGGATTAATTTTTCATATTTCAAGGGGTGCATATGAAATTTCATCAAAATTACAATAGTGGTTAGAAGAAAAACTAGGATGCTCAGTAAGGCAACCTAACAGAATAAAACCTTATAGTAAAAACATGTTGACACCAACCAAAATAATGAGCCATTGTCCAAAGGAAAAAGTAGAAATTGTAGTCTTCCAAACTAGAGTTTTGATGCTGTTTGGAAATCATGTTGATTGGATTTCCAGTTGCATCTAAGATCTGACATACAAATCCTAAGCCTATTAGCTCTAAACAGTGTAAACTTACAAGGTAAACAAATCCTTCTGATGCATGTACAATTGATTTCATTCTCTCCGTCGGGGTAGTAGGTGTAGTTAGAAGCACCTGCAATATAACAAGAAAGAACTTTAAGAATGCGAGAAAAAATAATTTACGAAGGCGATAGTTCACTTTATTTGAACAATCATAAATTACTTGTTATGGTGCATACACAACAAAATTAGCGAATAAACTTGATAAACATGTGACAAAGTTGGGTCTTTATAAGAAGCTGAGATAATTTGGAGCTCAAGCTCAAATGCTTTCAATATTTCACATTCGCATCTATGTCTGGAAACTTCTGTTACTCATTTGCACCACTGTCAACATTACAAGAGACAATTTATATGTCAAAAATGACAGTTAATATGAGATAAAAATAACACCATTAACTGGTTTAAAAGTTAGAAAGAAAATGCCAAAACTAACAGTTGCAATAGACCATGATCCACCTGAACTGTAGGGACAGACATTATTCAGATGCAACTTCATAAATTTCTGACGATGGATATATCAAGTAGAAGGAATGTAAACGAAGGACATTATAGATCGTGACCGCTGTAACCATTCTTTAATTTCAATACTCTCTCATATCATTCATAAAAATTCTATTACAATGATCTTTGGGCAATTTTAAATTAGGATCAAATGCCAAGGGTACCCCTACAAACCATAACTTGAAATGTAACCAAACAGGTTATTAACGTAGTGAAGAGGGACCTACTAACTCAATATTATGCTTAGCAGCTTCACTCCTTAAAACTTCAGTCTCCTCCAGAGGGACATCAGGAACCACAAGCCCTGTGAAATGATGAGATTTCCCTTGCATTAGAGGAGCAAATAATAGTAAAAGGGAACAAATTCATGAAATGTTTGTTTTGTTCAGGGTGAAATATTTGTTTATTATACAGTTTGAAGAGCTAAATGATCGAGAAATAAAAACCATGGAAGGGAAAATGGAAAGAATCTGCATCTTACGGTTGATGAATGGTAAGAAAAACTTGAATGCATTTGAAGCGAACAAAGCATTTACCAGAGGACTCAAAGGTAATCAAATATTTAAGAAAATTACCATGCACGCCAGCCTCCTTTACAATAGTCATGAATTTCTCAATCCCACGCTTCAGAATTGGATTGTAATATGTAAACAGAGCAACTGGACAAGACAACTGAGGCACTACCTATATTGGAAATATGGGAATTAAGAAAAAGGTATTTCAATCCATACTGTGTTGAATAATGTAAAACAATTAATACAATATCTACCAAAAGATTGCATTATCCAAGGACACACAGTATGAACAGTAACAATCTAGACATATGCAAATATATCTCGTTCTTTAAAAAAAAAGTATCAACACTATGAGCTAATGCATCTCTGAAAATGTTCCTTAAAGATCAAAAAGCTGGATTTGCATATCAACTCCATTGTGACAAACTCCACTGTGACATATATATAAGTCAAGATATGCTTTTGAAGGGATATATCAAAATAAGCAAAATTTGAAATATTTGTAAAAAATTATAAAGAATAGAAATATTTGTCAAGGAAGTACTAATAAAACACCTTTACTAATAAATTACAGGAACCATAATCAAGTAGGCAACAAAACAATAACACAGTATATCCTTGAAATGGTTGTTTTGACTTTACAGTAAAAACGTTAAGACAACATAGGCCAAAAAATTGTGGTAAGGATAGCCACAGAGATGGCAGACCTATTTGAAATAGTACTCGCTACTCAGACTAGCAAAAAGCGGATGGTGAAATGGACAAAGTACTATTCTTTCTCGGGTTTGAGATAATCTACTAAAAAGTACAGGAAGTGAGAAACTAAAGAAAACATCAATATGTGATCTTAAAGATATGATTGTATAACATTAATTAATGTTCACATAATTATATATGCAGAATGGAAACAATGAGGGAAAACATGTATAGAAAAAGTAATAACAATAATATATCAGAAAAGTGCTACCTCCTTTAGCATTGAAATCACTGCATTAAAAGTTGCCCCTTTTGCGAGAGCACGGGTAGCAGCAGCCTGACAAATATCAAGTATGCACGTAATCTAGAAATTTTCAGGATTGATATAAAAATGGATTGGAAACAAATGCAGGGCTCTAGAACCTGAATAACGGGCCCATCTGCTAAAGGATCAGAATAGGGCAAGCCTAATTCAATTAGATCTGAGCCAGAAGAATCGAGAACTTTTAAGGCTTTTGAAGTAGTTGACAAATCAGGATCACCGGCTGTGATAAAAGGTATAAGTGCCACCTGTCGCCTTGAAAAAAACACTTAGGGCACGCTTAAAAAGGTAATACTGAATTTTCATGAAAAATGTGAAACTGATCTTCTAACCATAGACCACATTTTTCAATACTAAAAGTAGCATGGACACCATCCTATGAATATTCGACCTGTATATCTTATCATAACTTCAAGGGACCAATTTTTTTATCATAACTTTAAGGGACCAATTTTTTCTTCGATAAAAAGAAACAGTCAGAACTTCAATGCTGCTGATGTGAGTGAGAATAAGAAACAGATGCACAGTCTATACACATAAAAGCACAATTGGAACTTTTTAACTCCAAAAATGTACAATTATAACTTTCACAGGATGAAAAAGTAACCACGTGCTTGATATCAATAGAACTGAAAAATTGGCATCCTCCTAAAACTTCCATCTAAAATCTTCCTAATACTCACATTATTAAAATATTCCACAAGATATTAAAATTACAATTCATGTTAGTGATTCTTATTGAAGGAAGTTTAGGAGTATATAGCTGGCCAACACTCAAATGACATATCTTTCAAAATGAATCGAAACATCTCAAAGTACTTCTTCTTTCAAACAATGGCGTATTGTAGCCCATCGCATTCCTTTAAAATTATAATTATTTTCCTCCAAGTCAACAACCATAGAAAGATTCAATTTCTGCAGGAGCCAACTCTAAAATTCAACTTTTTTATCAACAAACATCAGGATACGACCATACACGAGCTCATCTGATAAGAAAAGATAGACCGCATAGAGCACAGAGGCGTCCTCAAAAGTTAGAGAAGGAAGAACAAGTGATAAATCAAAAGACAAAGCAGAGCCTAACAGACATGAAATGTATTACACAACAGAAGGACCATCTCAACAACAGAGGGGAAGAAAGAAGGAGGCCCCCAACCTTCCCTTGCTCCTTCAAGCGGGAGAAGGTCTCGGAGATGCCGAGCGACGGGGCGACGGTGAGGGAGGCCATGGGGGAGAAGGACCTCGGCGGAGAGATAGGCTTGCAGAAGGATGGTGAAGGGGACGAGACGCGCTGGGGCTTGCGGAGCAGCAGCGGGGAGAAGGAGACCTTGGAAGTCACTGCCATAGCCGTCGTTCGCACCCTTTGGGACCTCGGAGGCGAGCGGGTGGAGTTGTTGGATGTGGGTTTTTGGGCTTTGGATTTTTGCATTAAAAAGTGAGCCTGCGAGCTTAATACATTTAATTCCAGTTTTCTTTTTCATTGATATCACATTCATATTACAATCCAATAAAATGAAATTATGGCATTGGAATTAATCGAAAAATTCATTATTTAGTTAATAATATAAATAAATGTATAAATATTAGATTAACTCAATGATCAATAAAGTTTACACCTTTATTTTTCTCTTTCTTATATATTGACTTATGAGTGTTAAAAATATTAGGCATAAATGTCCTTATGCTTTGAGCGATCTTGAGCGCATTTTCGAATTATTGATTAATGACTTAGATAAATAATATTTTTAATCGCTGATAATTTGAATCCTTGATCAATAATTTAAATGTGTTTTCCAGAACAGAAGGTACTATATTAATTTCAAAATTATTATATCTTTTGTCAAGGGGGTAATAGCTTCTTTCTTAAGAAGATATATGTATAATTTGTTTGGGATGTAAATACGCAACGTCTCAATTTCAGATTTCTTTTCCTCCAAATACTGAAGTGAGTATTTTACATAAATATTAAAAAATATTATGAAGGCTCAAATATGTTATTTAAAAGATCGCAGTTCATAGGGTAAAAGTTAATAAATGAAAACCCAAAATTCCAAGCCCAAGCAAAAATCAGTCCATCCATGACCCACCAAGGTAGCAATTCGAAAATACATTAAGTTTTTCCCAAAAAAAAACAGATATTAAATAAATTTTTAATATTTATTCAATTCAGCTATCTTGAAACAATAATCATATCAGACATAAAAGATAATTTTTCATATCGTGTCAAAGATAATTCTTACCATTATTTTTTAAGTCAATAATTGTAATAATTAATAAATTATTTAAATAAAAATGAATTAGTACAATCATACGTTTAAGATTTAATTGCTAATATGATGTCAATAATATAATGTATAACACCTCCATTTTGTTGATAAATTATCAGCCCAATAAAATCTCTAAAACAAAACAAAATATAGAAAGTTGCCCGGTTATGCTGGAAAATCAACTATAAACTAATAGTAACGCAATCTATCATGTTTGGATCAACATTAATTCGGACTGATCAAAATAATTATAATTTATATGCGGAAGAGAAATCATATATTGAATAATGAAATGAAATAATGTCATCATAATAGTACCAAATACATGATGAACTAGACTATTTTGACCCGTTTGGATTCGCTAATACAAAATAATTGAAAGGTTAAAATATTGATAGTATTTTATTGTCTGAAATTTATTTTTAAAAATAAATGATTTTACGTTTGAATAAAATTACTTATATTAATATTAATTAGTTAGTTATAATATAATTAATTATTTTATTTTTTTAGAAAAAATTAAGTAGCTCCCCTTACTTATTTTTGACTTATCACTAGATTTGGATTATTGTCAATCACCATCATAGAAAATATTTTTATCACTAATATATTTTTTTGGTCTTTATCATTACATTACATTTTTAACTTATAAATAAGAATAAATTTGTATAGTATATTTAGTGCGTGGGAGAGTATCTTTCTACTCCATTAAAAGAATAATTTTTTTAACCCTTGTTGAAAAGGAGAATCACTCCCAATTGTCTGTCATCAATCCATCAACATGAAAAAAAACTTTTTTTATATTTTTCTATCTTTTATCTTTTAATTTTTTACATCGTCTTAAGAAGGATCATTTGACATTATTAAATTTTGTTGGATCAAATCATGTAGGATATAACAAATCATTAGTATTTAGGTCAATTATTATCATTCAGGATAAGAATTAATAAGACATAATCATATAAATGTGCGATCTCAGGGATATAAAATCATAAATGTTTGATGATAATCACCAATTTAACATGAAATATGTTAAAATATAAAGGCCATTTTTCTTATTATTTATTATTATTATTACCTTATATTTTATTTTATTTTCCTTAATTTTTCTTCCTAACTGGCTGGTCGTTACAAAGAGGCCCAATTTGACTAACAACTCCGGTTCCTGGCCAATCAACGAACCAGTAGAGAAAAGAGGGGAGAGGTGAGAGCGAGCAGCATCAGATAATGGCGATATCCCTTTCCACCGCGTCTATGTTGGCGCCCTCGCCCTCGCCGTCGCCCTCGCTACGCCTCCCGACGACTCGCCCCGCCGCCTGTCTCGCCTCCTCCAGCTCCCTCTTCTTCGCTCACGGCCGCCGCGGTGCAGCGCTCGCCAGGAGGAGGCTCGATCTCGCGTCCCCACGGCGCAGCCGCTCCGGGGGCCTCGGCTGCGTCTGCCTCTTCGGCCTCGGGGTCCCCGAGCTCGCCGTCATCGCCGGGGTCGCAGCCCTCGTCTTCGGTCCCAAGAAACTGCCCGAGATTGGCCGCAGCATCGGCAAGACCGTCAAGAGCTTCCAGCAGGTTCGGGCTTTTGAGATATTCTTACTTAATGTTAAGATGGATTTTGTTCGTCCTTAAGCATAAGTTATCTATTAAATCTTAGGTCCTGATCAAGGTCAATGCATGATATTTATTCATCCTAGAGTGAGATAAAGGCCTTTTGATTGATACTAAGGTTCCCAAGCCCCTGGTGAGATATCCTAATTCTGCACCGCATTGGGGTTTGCATTATTAGGTATATATTTTTTTACAGATTGTAATTGGTGGTGATCTAAGGTCGATACGGAAACTTTTTCTGAAATTTTCAAAACCCAAAAGCAATTTGTATTGGTTTTCATGTTGATCTTGTCAGACATTGTACAATACAAAAAGTGCTGGATAGTACCGTTGCTCTGCCTGGTGCTTCATATATTGTACAATATTGCCTGATTAAGCCTGTTTCGAATAACCTATAATTAGTTGCTCCATCCACTATGCACATGTAATTCCTGTTATCACCAACCTCTTTTGAGTCCATTCCCCTTTTAACACCCAAGAAAGAGGACTAAATTTCTTTAGTTTTTATGGCAATAGGGAATGCAGAAATCCACCACTATGTGGAAGCTATGCATTGATATCTTTGAATATCCTCGTGTCTAAAAGATAGAGATTTCATTTTGTTTCTCGTGTCTTATAAACATAAAGGTTTTGTAACGCTCCCAAATCGACCCCCACCACGTGGCGAAGATCAACCTGAAAACGCTACGACATGCTATGACTTTGACCATAATCTTGACCATATCTCAGTCAAAATCTGAGACACGTCAGCGGAAGAAAGAAAAATAAAGAAATAAAGAAAAAAGGATAACTTTAATTGCGGAAGACTAAAAGTGGCTATATCATTTCTAAGAAATAAAATGAAGTTTTACATAAATGAATCTATAATGCGGAAGGTAAAGAAAAACTAATAAACAATCTAATAAGCCCTATGGTTCATGTGTTGTCTTGTCGCCAGAGCTTCGCCACCACACACCTACTTCACTTCGTCACTGACCTGGTCCTGTGAAAATTCGACACAGGGAAGGAGGTCCTCCCGTAAGCTTTACAGCCTAGTGGGGAACCACATGATATTCAATGCATGACATGAATAGAATACAACAACAACAAAGCCTTATCCCACTAGGTGGGGTCGGCTACATGGATCATACGATGAATAGAATAATCAGAGGTAAATAATCATGCTTAACTTGAACTTGAAAATGATAACATGACAGCATCATATGTCATAATAAGAATAAGAATAGGAAGATATCATGGACCATGAGAATCAAATGATGCTTAGTAAACTTAGAATCATGGCATACTTGGAAATCATGACAATAACTTGACTTGTCTTAATCATGCTTCTTGATCTTGATTTATTATTAGAAATCAGGGTGACTTTAGGTGCTTTTAATTCTTGGGGTATGCCGAGCAAACGATACGGCCTTGTGCGGGTCGGTGGGTGATCAAACCATAACCAAGGAGCTACCCTTATCTTGATGCACTTAGCTTGGTCTGGCAACCCATTGTTAATCTTCTATCTGAACTTGTTAGACACTTTTATCAACTTATGTATCTTTGTTCTTTATTCAATGGAGATGATAAGATCAATAAGGAATAAATCATTAAAAAGTTAGATCTTGAAAATCAGGGATGGATCTCTATGGGAACAGAAAATAGGATCAGTTGTACACAGGCAATATTCGAATTAGGAAGTGGATTAGTTAATGCAACAACCAACAACAAAGCCTTATCCCACTAGGTGGGGTCGGCTACATGGATCATACGACGCCATTCGTTGATCCATGTTCATGAGATTCGACAGGATCTTACGCTGGCTATCGGTGCCTAACACAACCCTCCTCCTTTATTCGGGCTTGGGACCGGCTATAAACATAGGCGGAGTTGGATTAGTTAATAAATCAAATAAAAAGTTTTACTGAAAATCGGTCGACCGGTTCTGGGGAACGGTCGACCGGTTGGCTTCGGGTCGATCGATCAGTCTGTTCAGATTGGTCGACCGATTGGTTGATTCGAGCTAATCGGATCGGCCGATCCGTTCAATTGAACGATCGACCGGTCGGCAGGTGGAACTTAGGGATGTCGACCGGAAAGTCGATATGTAAATCAAATCGTCAGAGAGATCGGTATATCGGTCAACCGGTGTCTAATAATGCACCAGAATCGGTCGACCGGTAGGCATCCTGTAGAAACTCCAAATCACGAAAATTCCTTAAAATCCTAGTGCAATCTCAACCTAAAATAGTTTCTAACTCCTAGCAATCAATCAAGCAACTTAATTCAAACAAATAGAGAAATCAAACAAATCAAAACGATAATTTGGAGCCTTCTTCTTATTCTTTTCGTTTCATAAACGATTAGGGCATGGGTTAGAACAATTCAGAGGACATGCAAGGTGATTTCAGTTCACCCACCTCTGTTCGCGATTAATCCGTCCTTCGGTTCGTCGGAAACAATATTGGTCATGTCCCCTCCCTTCTCCCTGCACCCTGTTCTCTCATGGCGGATCAGTGCCTGCAATAATCCGATGAAGAGAACTTGAGGGAATCGCTGAGATCAAAGAACAAGATTGGGAGAAGAGATGGCTGATATTACTTGCTGCAGAACGACCAGGGGCGGCCTCCTCTCAAGTCGTGTGCAGGACAGCAAGCCAGGGGGAAAAGAGATCGTGAGGGTTAGGAGAGAAAGAGGTTTCTTGAGTTTTTGGGAGGGTTTAATATTTTGTTTAGTTTTTATCTCATAGGTCTCTTTAAATCAAATAGGAGTCATCCCCCATTGGATATGGTTTTTCAACTCCTAATAAGATAACATTATGTTATCTGTTGGCCAGTTATTTGAGTCGAACTTGGTTCTTTGTTTTTCTCTCTGCCTGTGTCGGTTATTACAGGTTTTTTCTTTCAAATGCATAGAAGGTATTGCCCACATGTAACAAAAGAAAAAAAAAGGTTATATACACAATAAGCTTTAAAGGATTATGTATGCAGGATTGTCCAAGCTTTTCTTTCATCTGTTCAAAATGAAACTTTCCATCTTTTTCTAATCATAAATACATGGGGATTTAACCTTATATGCTATAATATTGTAGTTAGCTTATACTTAACTGTGATGGTTTGTACTTTGTACAAAAATCTTAAGGTTAAGCAGATCAGATGTTTTCAATGGACCTTACAAATTAAATACATTAGATTTTCGTTTCAGTCAATTATATTCCATATCTTCAATTAATATCATGCCAATTCTTGAATTAACAGAAAAAAATTTCTCCATATGTCAGTTATCTTTAGCTTGTTGGCACATTTCATGCAAGTGTACTTACTATATTAATTACTTTTAAGTGCTAATATCCAAACTTGAAGGAAACATTGATTGTTTGTTTATCTTTTATCCTGAGAATGACAACCCAATGTTACTGCTGGAATGATAACAGTTTTTCCTGAATCATTCAGGCCGCAAAAGAATTTGAAACTGAATTGAAAAAGGATCCTGAAGACACCACTCAATCTCCTCCAGCTGAAAGCCCTAAAGCCGTCAGTAACGAAGATGAGAAAAAAGAGCTTGGAGTCTCAAATTCAAAAGAGAGTTAGCAAGGTAGAAATTTGATTGCCAAGGGCTTGTTTCAATGCTGTATCAGTAGGCTCTTTTAGAACCACTTGTTTCAATGTTGTATCAGTAGGTTCTTTTAGAACCACCATTTTTTTTCCCTCAGTGCAACAAATTTGGAAGAGTGCAATTCCTCCTACAGCCTCGCTTCTCTGGATTTCGGGATGTTATCTTCCATCCATTCCGACGATATTTTCCTGCATAATTCGCGAATGGTTGTTCTTTTGTATCCTTTTGTGTTTTTGTGCTTCTGGTGGTCATTGGTTTATTTGTTCGTTATAGATGGCACCCGCCTCTTTTCTACCTTCGCCCAAGGGCCAAGACACCTCCATTTCTTTTATAAAATAACTAGTGAACTTCCTCGTGCTTCACTCAATTATAAAAATTTTAACAATACTAATTATTTTTTTTCAAAAACATTAAACAAAATTTCAATAATAAGTTAGTTTATATAGTTTCTTTTTATGAAATATAATTGTTTATTATGAGCAAAAGATATAATCGAATTAAAGAGTTAAATACAATTTGTGAAATTTAATACATATTAATTACATATGTATTTATATATGATTCTTTTATATTATAAAAAATATAATAGATTATAAAGTGTCAAGATTTAATTTCTAAATGATTGATTATGATGCTAAAATTTTAACACATAAATTAATAGTGAGAATACTAAATATTTGTGCTAAAAATTAAATGATGATATTTATGAATAAAAAATGAGAATAACAAAAGAATATAGAAAAATGAAAAAAAAATATAAGAACAAATGGTGTCTTGAGATTCATTTATACATAAGATAAATAAGAAGATCTAATGTTCATTGGTTTACACATTTTTTTTAATTTTTTAGAAAAATTGTTATGACAAAAAATGTTTTATTATGATAACATATAATAAAATTGAAATATAATTTGTGAAATTTATTTATAGGTTAATTAAGAATGCATTGATATATATATATATATATATTATAATGTAAAGAGTCAACATCTAATTGTATGGTTAATTAATGATGTATTTTATATAGATTTTATGAATAAATATAATGAGATACAACGAGTCTAAATGTAATTTATAAACAATTAATTATAATGTTAAACTTTTAATACATAAACAAATGAATAATGAGAATACCTGGTGTTTATGTTAAGAAATAAATGATGATATTTATGACAATAAATCATGAGGATATTAAAAATAAACACAATTAATAAAATGAAAAATATGGTTGAATGGTGGTTGGAGATTCATTCTGAATTCTCATAATTATATATAAGATAAATAAGAAGGTGTTAATTACTTTTCACATTTTTAATTAAAAGTATAATATATTTTATTGTGAGAAAAAATATAATATTATTGAAGAATTAACATATGATTTGTAAAATTTGATATTCATTAATTAAATATTTATATAATATATCAACAAATAATGATGCATTTATATGAAATTATTTTTTTTGTTATGAATAGAAAGGTAACGGGATACAAAAAGTCCACATGTAATTTATAAATAATCAATTATGATGTTAAAATTTTAATTGAAAAAATTATAATGAAAATACCAAACATTTGTGCACATCTTCTTTAAATGATAACATTTATAATATTAATGGATGATAATATTACAAAATATAAAAATTAATGTTCGTTAGTTTACATTTTTCTTAAATCTAATTTTCGTATTACGATTAAAAATATAATCGAAGTGGAGTTCATACACAATTTGTGAAATTTAATACACATTAATTAAGGATGCATTTATATATGATGATGATTATTAAAAATATTATAAAATATAAAGAGTCAACACATAATTTATAAACAATTAATTTTAATGTTAATTTTTAATATATAACTTAATAATGAATATCATATGTTTGTGTTAAGCATTAAATATTCATTATTTAAAGATGAGAATTTTAAAAATATAAAAAATAAGAAAACATAGAAATGAATGATGGCTTTAGGCCTTCATTTTTCAAATTATTTATAAAACGGATGTCTATATATAATGTGTGATATGGAGTATTTAATGTTTATAGGTTTGCCTGCTTAAAAATATGGCATCAAATATCAGAATCATTAGTCATATTAACATGGTTTCTTATTCAGCTGTGCCAAAAGATTTAATATATAAAAAGATTGAACGTAAAATAACATGCATGCCAAAAATGTGAAAGTCGTTGATTTCGTCTCCTAAAATTATAGCAGCAAAACAGTTTCATTGGACTAAACAAATATTATAACGACAACATAAATCAAACTATTAAGTCGGTAAAATTTGATGAATGGTTTAACTGGTCATAAATTAAGCTAAAAGATATGTGGAGACGACATAATTTAGAGGAGAATAATCTTTAACAGTTTTAGGCCTTAAAAATGAGCACTAAACAACTTCTCAATGTCATGATAAAACATGTCAATGCTGTGGGTGAGCTCCTTTAATCAAAGAGACAAAAGTTTAGTTCTAGAAGGAGTTAATCTTTAATAGTCGGATACATCAAGGAGTTAGTAATCTATGATACATATGAAAAGAAAGTGTTAACATGAACATATTTATTGGTTGTTTTTCTATGAAAATATGTTTGTAAACTTAAATAGATATTCAGTGCCATGTGTATATATTATATAGAACTCTTTTTTGGTAAATTAGATATTATATATAACTTGCTGAACATTTACTTAAAGAAAACATTACGTGTACTGTGGATGGGACCAGTGATGCCACAATGTTCTTCTTTAAATAATTGATCAAGTAGAACACCAGTAGACCAAACATGCCCGCTTTTCAGTTGCCTGACGAAAGTTTGTTTCCTCGCTTCCTACCATCTTTCTCTTTGCACAGTGGGCAGACGTTGACATTTCTGCGTAAACCAAGGCGGCGTTGATGGCTATCAAGATGTATCAGCGTATGTTGCAAACGTGTTGCTCGACTGGAACCTCACTAGCACCGGAGATGACTGCCGTGCATGGCAGGGAGTGATAATCCACGACAACCTCACCACTTCCCTTGGCACGGTATGCTTCTTCCTCTTTCTCACTATCAGCGTGTGTGTGGCTTTCTCATTGTTGTCGCCTCCTGCTACACCAACACCCATTCCGTCAATCCCTGCGCCCACTACAGGCAGAGGCGAGCATGCGTCACAGCACTGGGAACGGCGAAGCTGGTCATCGCGCTGAATGGCCGGGTGAAACGGGTGATGACGGCGAGGTCACCTGAAAACTTAAAAAAATAGATTATTATGTATAAGAAGATAATGATGAATCAACCTCTACTAGGGCATAGGAATCCTCTCCGTTCTTCTACTCATCTTGTCGAAGGTGACTGTTGGTAGGTCTCCTTGTAAAGCTTAGATGTAATTTTTGCCTTCCCAAGAAAGAAACGGGTGTTTCCATTATGAATTATCCACTATTGTCCCCAATAATTCATTATTGTAAACAATTTTCAGTTACAAAGATGAGTCAGCAGAAATGAAAAAAAGGAGAAAAAAAGTTTAGAGAAAGGAAAGGAGGGTTGAGACTTGAGAGCACAACTATTATATAGAAGATATCAAAGAAAGTTTTTTTAATTTCGGATATCTTGATATGGCCATCAATACTTCTTTTCTACTGGCCTTCTCTTTTTTTTTTTTGCCTTTTGTTTTGAACCAATAGCGCCATACCTCTCAAACAATTCGTCAATGCACCAATTCAAGAGTCGGAACATAGGAGTCAAAACATAAAAAATATCATGTAAAAGAAAATGGTACCAATCCCTCTACGCAATCCTGGATCTTGGGTCCCGCCATCTTCTCCTTCATGTCGTACAAATCGTCATAGTAGAAGACGGAGAGGTCCTCCTTCATGGTCGTGTCATCCTCGCCTTCAAAGGCGAAGACCGAAGGAGGTCGGAGAGGGGGCCTCGATGCTGCCTGCTTCTGTTGTGTCAGGCGGGATGCAAAGAGGTCATACCTTTTCATCATCTTCGCTCTTCGGTTCCACAAAAGAAAGAAACGATCACCTATTCAATCAGCACATCTCTCTTTAGTTTAACATAGGAAATATGAAAAGTTACAATTTACGTTAATTATTATGCATCACTTAAATAAAGTAAGGTTAAACATATCTATAAAGTAAAATTAAGCATATCTAAACTGAAGCAGTAAATGGAGTAAGGTTAAACACTAATGTGTGTTAAAAAGAGTTTAAATAATGTATTCATAATAAAATGATAGAAGAGTTTCCGGCCTCTGCATCTTCAATGCGTATCCCATTAGTTTCTTAGTCAGCATCATTTCTAGTGGTGCATGAGATAAAATTTGTATAAATGATCTAATAGAAGAACAAACGCAATGAAAGAAAGGAGAACAAAATTAAATCTAGTCTCCATTGTTTACATGTCGCAAGGAGGACTGTGAAACTTTATAACTCACTGTTTAGAGATGAAAAAAGGGAACGCACTCATCCTCCACCCATCATCCTCTTCTCTCTCTTCAACCCCTCGTGCAATGCCGAGCGTCCGCCGGTGCGAGCGCTGGCTCGTCCTAGCACCCGCACCCGGCGGCCGCACTCCTTCCTCTCTTGGTCCGGAGGATGCACGGCGGAGAGTGCGGCTCGAGTGCCGGCCATGCGAGGACCGGGCGAGGCCCATCTCGGCTGCCATCATGATCCGCTCATCTCTCTCGACGAAGCCGGCGGCCGCCACTTCCCTGGCGGAGGCAAGGCGAGATCATGGGGGGATCGGGGATGACGCGAAGGAGAGCTTCGACGTGGCAGAGGGAGCGGGACACAGAGGAAGCAAGAGATGCGGTGGAGGATGGATTCGTCACGTCATGGTCGAATGCTAACCTTCCTCCTTTAATTAAGGCTAATAGGTTCTCTTCATCTTCCAACATAAAAATACCATTAAATTTTCAATCCGCGAATTAGAAAATTGGGCTAAAAAATCAATTGCTATGTTAAGAATAATTGCTCTGCCTTTCCATATTTCATAATAGTCTAAAAAATTTAGGTGAAAATGTAAATAACGAAAAAATGAGAGAAAAAAGATAAACATCAATCCTGAATTGAGAAAACGTTATGGTTGCCATTTGTGTTTGGCGTTATATAAATATACAATACAAAGATAGTCAACAAAATGCAAAAAAAGGAGAAAAAAGGAATAAAGGGGAGAATGATTTGGAGCTCAGCGTTATATTTATAAATGAAGATAACACACATCATTACATACATGTGTTAGTTGCCTATTTATTAACACTAGGTAACTCTTTTGCGCTTCGCGTAATAAGAAAATAGTTTATAAAATTATATATATTAAAGATAAAATTAGTATACAATTTATTTTTTGCATTATACTTTATATCACACATGGTAAACCAATGAATTCACTGTAAAAATAAAAGTTTGTTATAAAAAATTTAATATTTCCCCTGTATAATTAAGTTGAATACGCGTGTTGAAAATCATCCATTCAAAAAATTATTCAACCCAAAATATATCCAACAACAACAAAGTCTTATCCCACTATGTGGGGTCGACTACATCTACGATGCTATTCGTTGATCTATGCTCATGCGATTTGACAGGGTTTTACGCTGGCTGTCGGAGCTTAACACAACCCTCCTCCTTTATCCGGGCTTGGGACCGGCTTGACAATGAATAAACATGCATGAATATTACTAGGATCTAGCAAGAACCAAGTTACAATATATTGGACGGACCCAAGTAACTAACTAATTAAGTCCAAGTAACGATGGTATTTGAGGCAGTGACAGTAAATAAACGCTGTGCATAGAACTGGTAATAGTGTCATAGATGCAAGAAGGTATATAAAACTAATCATTTTGCAAAATTTGGACAATCAACACAACATCAGTGCACATTTGAAATTCAAAGAAGCAGAAACTGATATATCCAAGTTGAATATTTTTTGGGTTGGATAATTTATACATCATTTCAAAGCATAGTGAAAAGAGAAATTTCAAAACATGACTAATTTTTAAAAAACTTATAAAGCATATATGTCTTTGTATGAGATATTGATATACATTATTCATATTTTAATATTTTAATTCTTTTAGATGTTATGGGATACAACAATCTAAGTATAAATTAATATGAATGAATAAATACAAACATTAGGTTACATTATAAAATGTTTTCCTTGATGAATTCTTGCATTTATTTATAGAGTGCATACTAATATAAACACTTTCACATAACTATGTAAATGTTATAAAGCATTCATTTTTAGATAAATATTTTATGAAATATAAAAATATTATGATATGATTTATGAAAAAAAGGAACATGAGAAATTGTAAGTTCAAATGTTCATTTGATGTCCATCAATGATTTGTTGCTATTTTTTTTTTAAAATTGCGAGTTAATTTGTTGGAAAAAATAAATAATAAATAGAAATAATAATTAAATAACTACATAGAAAGAGTGGGAGAGTTATGTAATGTAGGGCTCTGTTCATTGCCCTAAGGTTGTTGAATTCTTAAAAAAGACACTTAATATAGTATAAATCTATTATAAACATGCACATATTCTCTCATAAATATAATAGCATATTATAATTATGTTAAGCTCATAATATCAGGAAGAATCTTATTATATACTATATATATAATATTTCAAAAAGTTAAGGGGCCTTAATTATATTAATTTCACAAAATTTAGGGGGGCCTTACTATATATATGATATATATAATTAATATATATTAGTAATATATCTAATACTCCAAACGTTGTGCCCTCTTATTAATATTATTCATTTTGAAAGTTATAAATTATCTTTGAAGTGTAAAAACATGTTTCAAGACATCAAATATTTCTACGTATCATGTATTAAGTAAACTTTTCATTGTATTATATTACTAATAACAATGTAAGAGAACAATAAAGAATGGTCCACATGAATTTAAGTTGATGGTAGATGAAAGACAATTTTTTTAAAAAAAAATATAAAAGTTGTGAAGAATTGAAAATTTAAAACTTGATCAAAATTTGTTAGATGAATAACGAACATAAATATTATATTAACATGTGTGATTTAAGCACGAGTATGATAAATCAAAATAAAATTTGGTTGAAATGCAGCCAAATCCGAATAAATCCAACAAATTACATTATGTCATCATATGTGACTAACCTATTGTATTATACAACCTAACTGAAATATGGAACGATTAATAAGTATTTTGAAGTCCGAAGTGTGCGAAAAAGTATTTTCTCATGAGATATACTATAAACTAAAGAATATTGAAAGAGACAAAATAAATTTAGCATTGATCTTGTGTTGGAATAATGGAATAGAAAACATTGTTGCTAATCGACATTGCAATCAGCAAAATTTTATGCTGCAGATAGAAGGAGAAAAGCATTGAAACAAAACGTTTATCCTTTATTACTTGGCCACCCTATTGTTGTGTGTGCCGATATCGTTAGAGTTTTTCCATATATTATTTGCATTGTCTTTCCATCTATCTTGGTAATATCTTAATTTCATCAATTTTAGGAGGTTGAACAAATCTCTTGACTCAATATCATAAAGAAAAATATGATATTCTCAATGAAAAAGAATGAAGAGAATGTGAGCGATTGAAGCTTTATGGACAATTGGTTACCTATACTACACTTTATAGCATCATTCACAATATCCAATTAATATCAAATGATTTAATCTTAATATTTTTATCAACTTTTCATCTTCTAATCACAATATCTAATTAATATCAAATGGTTAATCTTAATATTTTTATAAACTTTTAATCTTCTAATCAATATCATAATAACCATAGCAATTAAATTGGATGTAAAGCTCCACTGCCAGATGCATGCCCATATCCATATTTAAGTTGCATACATAAGATTTACTATCTTGAGCATAAAATAAAATTCATAGAAAATTTAATAGTAACAGTTGGTTTTAAGTATTAATGTCACATAATAACTTTTCACTTGATTTTGTGAATCCCATAGAGCGTAAAAAATAAGAATACAAAAATAGCATTTATAATTAACATGGTAATTTAAAAAGGTCAAACATTGACAGTTATGAGACATTAAATGAGTTTCTAAGTTTTAACTACTAATAGATGACTAAAAATTTAAAGGGAAAATAAAATTGGAAAAAGAATTATAGATATAAAAGAAGACTAAAGAATAAGATCACAATTATTTAAAAAGAAAGAAAAAATAAGTGTTAATGACATATAATAATTGATGTGTGTCAAGTGAGATGATATTTATTAATGTCTCAAATCTTAATTAAAGAATGGGAGAGTAAGGGTTAATGCCATGCAACGTCTTTTCACCTGATTGTTAGAATCCCATAGGGCATAAAAAATAATGAATAAAAAGCATTCCTAATTAGCATGTAACTTAAAAGGGCCAAACCATAGAAAATTATGAGGCATTAAATGAGTCTCTAATTTTAAATGGTTAATGAATGACTATAAATTTAGAAAGAAAACAAATGGAAAAATTATAAGTATAAAAGAAGATTAATTTTCTTTTGAAAGTCTTGGTTTGTGTGTATATATATACATAAATAAACACACATATATATATTCTCACCTTTTCCTTCTTCAATATTTAAATAGGATTATTTAATATAAGAATTTATGTGTTAAAAAAAAGTGGGATGATATCTAACTTAATGTCTTCATAAAAAAAATGGAATAAATGTGAAACGTACTATCATTTGGAGAGTAAAAGACATACTTAGTTACACGTCCACAACCTGTATAGGCATTAATCAATACTAATTCGCTTTCAAAGAGAAAGAGTGAATAAAAATTTTAAAAAAATCCACTACAAAGATAAAGCCAATTCTTGAAAGGAAAAAGCATGAAAATGCTCAGCTTTACCTCTTTTTTTGGCTTTGATGGTAGAGTAACAACATCCTGCTGAAATTTCAATCTCATGTTCTCTTCTGCAGATTTTGATTTTTTTTTGGAGCTATCAGTCGTGACCTCCTCTTGAGTCACTTGCTCAATCACACCTCCATCCGGGAAAATATTTCCTCCATTGTTGTTGATAACATTTGGCTCTTATGCTCAACAGAATTCGTCATAAACATGTGGGCAAATTGATTCATTGAAACTATCCTACTCACACGAAGTCCTAATTTCATAAAAAGGGCAAACATAAAAAATAACTAATTTGCTCATTTCTAACTTTGTCATGACAATTCATCTCTACCATCTTCCGCCGTGGATCCAGACAATTCATCCTGCCATGCAGTCAAAATTGGATGAGAACTGCTGGAATTATCGAGGTATACCATTCGAATTGGTTCCATCTCATCATCAACCAGCTCCTATCAATCAACATAACTTCCAATTAGGCAATAAAGATGTATCGAAATTCAAACACATTTCTAGAGAGATTTCACTCAAAAATTGAAACTTGGAACACGAAGGAAAAGATAAATACCTGAGGAAGAGATAAATTCCTGAGGAGGAGCGTGTAGTCTCTCGACCTCATTCTCAACAAACAACGAATTAATTAAAAAAAATGTGAATGCAGTACTTTGACAGGATGAGAACCAAAATAATATAAATATAAATCTCACTAGATTGGAGATTTCCTCGTTGTACTCCCCATTCGCTGCAAAGGAAAGAAAACACACACACACACACAAAAAAAAACATTGAGATTTCCCTCTAAGATCCTCCAAACTGCTTCATAAAGCGATCTTTCTTCAACCATTGCTCAAAAAATTGGAATAAGAACTCACCAGTGGAAGTGTAAGCGAGCAGGGTGGTGGATCGCGAAACAACGTCAGGGGAATAAGCGTAGGCAGTGGGGGCAGATGGCGATGCAGCAGTCCAAGCAGCAGATGTTCTTCCTCCTGCTCTCGTGCACCGAGCAGTTGGAGAAGAACCACAGCGTGTCGAGGGCCTCCAACCATGCCGGCTTAAGTATTCCGTGATTGATGATCAAAATGGAGGTAGCACCGCGCGCACACACAAGAAAAAGTTTAAAATCCATGATGCATGCAACGAAGTAATCAAAAGCAAGAGGGAGCTGAGCACCATTTATGAAGCTGAGGGAATAAGCCACTTAGAAACTGCGAACAAAAGCAATCAGCCTAGCAATTGCATGCTGAAGGCGTACCGTTTTCACTCAGCATGCATGGAGGAGGGAGAGCGTGAGGGAATTGCGGTGCAAGGAGGATGCATACATACAATAGATATATACTCTTCCTCTTTAAAAAAACTGGTGTCGTTAGAAATAAAAAAGTGATAGAAGCTCATAAAGTGGTCATTTGAAGTGCCATACGTTTATTTGAAGGTGCTATTAGTGGATTGTTTGAATGCTGACCCGCTTATAATGAGAACGTTTCAGGTGCTAAAATGTGAAAAATATGAGAGAAAATATATAAATGATAAAAAATGGAGAAAAAAGATAAATGACAATGAAGTTGAAAGCATCAACTTTATATATATATATATATATATATATATATATATATATATATATTTATATTTATAAAAATAGTAAAATAATAGTTCTAGAAAATTAATCAAGTAATAAAATATAATTAATTAAAAAGAATCACTTTCGTCCACCTCTACTATGTAGCAAGGTCATCTTGTGACATAGAGGAGAGAACAACAGCCCCCTCTCATTCTTTATTTTTTTTTAATCTTTCTATGATGAGAATAATCGGATGTACACTCTTTTTGTCTCTCTCTCTTTCTCCCCGGGAAGGTGACCTTATCGGAGACCTATAAGAGGAACTGATGTAAATTTCAGTAAATATCTAATTTTATCATCTTTTTCAATACGGTGTTCAAACTTTATTTTGTAATGACAGTATCCTTTAACTTTTTGATTTATTGACATTATTGCCTATGTAGTGTCTCAATAAAAGAAAAAAATATAAAAAAATAAAAAAGAGGGGAGTGACGCCCTTCTCTCCCTCTCCCTCTTTTAAATGGGCAATTTGATTTTTGGATCAAAATCTTCATAATCTTTTTTATTTAAAGCTTAAAAAATCTTCTTATGTGCACATGACGATTAGGTTTGAAAGATAATCAAAAGGGAGCACAAAGAGAAAAAAGAGGAAGACGAAGGAATAAGAGAAGAGCAATTTATGATTAAAAGATATGTAAAGGGATCTAAAACTCCTCTCTCTCTTCTGAATGATGTATTTGTTTAGATTGAGAGACCCAATAACATACTCTTTTTTATATGGATTTTGATTGAGAGTTGCATCTTAATATGTCTAAATTTATAACTGCCTTTACAATAATTATTTGGATAGGTTTTACTTATTCAAAAATTAAAAAATAATATATGAATGAAAAGCTCTCGAAGTTTATTTTTCACATAAATTTGTTTTATCTGATTTAAAGATGTTTAAAACTAGTTATGATAAAAAAATGAATTGCTATCATGTTGTTTCGAGTAATAACGAGACGAAATTGAAAATGTATCATAAATTGGAGATATTGAATTAATGTTTTAAATTTATAAGCATGTTAAAGGTTGGTTATATCTTTTGTGAAATTTGAAATACTTTGAAAATAACATGTATAGAATAAGGTATTAATATTTTAATATCTGCAGCTTAAATACTATGCAAAGATAGATTTTGATATTTGTATGAATTTCTAGGATTAAATGACAAAAAGATAAAAATTCATAAATTTTATATGTGATTCTTGTTAAAGTATAGTTTGTAGGAAAATTAGAATCAAGTAAAAAGAATGTCTATATATTAAGTTTTAAGTTTTGATTGATGATGTGTCATAATTGTCAAAGAAGGAAAGTGGCTTATTATGTCAAATATTGGCATGTTAATATTATGCATTCTCTTTAAATGGTTATATACATTTCAGATGAAGTGAATTATGAATGTATAATGTCTTATGATGCTTTGTATATTTAATATGCAATTTTATTTATAAAATATATTGATGTATTGACTATCACATGGAAACACGAAATGCATGTTCTCACGTAACTAGATTAAAATTTGAAAATTGAACGACATAATTAATTATTACTTGAAAAGCATAATGAACCCAATTGCGGATGATATTACATGTCGCCCCTTAATAGACCTTATCGGATTTTTAGGAATAATCGTTCTCATCTTGACAACTGTGTGTATTCTTAAGTCGCCTCTGAACGAGAGGTTCAGGAATAATTGTTCTCACATCGGCAACGATGTGTGTATTCCTAAGTCGCCTTCGGATAGGGGTGTTCACGGGTCGGGTTTGACCCGACCCGACCTCGGATCCGACCCGACCCGCCCGATTTTGATCGGGTCGGGTCGGGTTGGGTCACATTTTTTAAGGGCATATCCGATCCAACCCGACCCGGTTCGGGTCGGGTTGGATCGGATCGGGTGGTCGGGTAACCCGACCACCATTTTTTCTTTTTTTTTATTTTTTTTCTTACTTTTATCTATTATTTAATATAAAAATATTATATAATATTTTATTTAAAAAGCATAAAATAACTTATTCAACATTTAAACATTATTTTATACATTTAAAATATTTTATTTTAATAGTTTTATACTTTTTTATACATAATATAAGCTTAAAACTAAAAAAATTTAAAAAATAAATAAATAACCCGGGTCTTCGGGTCGGGTCGGGTTGACTCGGGTCGGAATTTTCCGACCCGTACCCGACCCGACCCATGGTCGGGTCGAGGTTGGGTCGGGTCGGGTCGGGTCCGACCCGACCACGGATCCGACCCGACCCAAATTGGTTTGGGTCGGGTCGGGTCGTCGGGTTCGCGGGTCGACCCGACCCGCTGAACACCCCTACCTTCGGACAAGAGGAGAGTATTGTCTCCAAGTCTTAGTTAGCCTATTGCGAGGGCAATGACATAAATTACAACTATCGGAAGATATAAAGTTATAAGGGCCAATGATAGAATTGATGAGTTGATGCCCACGAAAGTGAAAGTCCGCAAGGATTACGAAGCAATTCTAAGAAAAGTAATGAGGCAATGGTTAAGGTAAGTGCAAGTCACTTATATGCATATGAAATTATATCTTTTTGATATTGCATAGGTGATATAATTGATTAGTTCATATATTAAGTATATGACATGCATATTTCTATTTTTTTACTATATAAAAATGAATATGCAATCATGTAGTACCATGTTTAGAATCATGACATCACATTGCATGACCTTTACATACTCTAATTGAGAAATCTTACACCCTAAATTCGTGCAAGTAATTAAAGTATGTATGATGACGGCTTAGCTCATGACGAAAAAATTGTATAATTGGTTTAAGTTTAATTAGAGTTATGTGATAAAGTTTGTTAGTGCCAAAGATGTTTTTAATAATTGCCATGAGTTATGTTTACCAAATTCTATAACACTATTTTTTATGTTTTGATAAAGTCTTATCTATTTCTAAAGGTTTATTTTATCTTTTTTTATTGTTTTTAAGTTTCTGTTACAATAGATAAAAATCATATTTTTATTATGATTATGTGATGACGAACGGGCTAACATAGTTGAATGCCCTAATTGTTATTAGCTTTTAGGATGTAAATTTTGAGGTTATAGTTTGGTATCAGAACATGCTTAGGATATATATGCCACTACAAGAAAATCATTATTTTTCGATGGCAATTTCCGACGGATAGAAATCTGTCGCAATTTACGACAGATTTTGCGACGGAAATATTTTCGACGGTCACAATAGTCGGAAATGAAAATAATAAATTATGTAATTTATTATATTATTATTTTATTTTTCAATGATTAGGAACATTGATATTTCCGAGGGATATCCATCCGTCGCAAAGTTCCAACGGATTTTCCGACGGTTACAATCGTCGAAAATGAAAATAATAAATTATCTAATTTGTTATATTATTATTTTATTTTTTGACGATTAGGAACATCGATATTTTCGACGGATATCCATCCGTCGCAAATTTCGACGGCTTTTCCGACGGTTACAACCGTCGGAAATAAAAATAATAAATTATGTAATTAGTTATATTATTATTTTATTTTTTGATGATTAAGAACGTCGATATTTCCGACGGAATATTCATCCGTCACAAATTTTGGCGAAATTTCTGACAGTTACAACCGTCAAAAATAAAATAATAAATTATTTTATTTGTTATATTATTATTTTATTTTTTGACGATTAGGAACGTCGATATTTCCGACGGTCGTAACCGGTAAATGTATAATAATATAATATAATAAGTATTTTATTAATATAATTAGCGACAGTCCAAACCGTCACAATCCGACGGTTTCGATCGTCGGTAATAATTAGCGACAGTTCAAACCGTCGGTAAAATAAAAAATAAATATTATATAAGTATTTTATTTTATAATTAAATAATATTCAACAGTTTTGACCATCGGTAACTTTAAAAATAATATAGTATAAGTAAAAATAATAATATAACATATTACCGACGATTCGAATCATCGGTAAACTAAAAAATAAATATTATATATCTGTAAGTAATATTTTATTATTATAATTAAATACATTCCGACGGTTTCGACCATCGGTAACTTTAAAAATAATTAAATATTACATTAATATATATCTTTACTAATTTTTTGATGGTCGTGACCGTCGGCAATTAAAAATACTCCCCTCGCTCTTTTTTCGTTTTCCCGCTTCCCAACTTTGTACCATATATATATATATATATATATATGCATTTTCCCAACTTTCGTTTTCTCACTCTCCATTCTCCACTTCTTTCCCTCTCTCCTCTCTCTCTCCATCTCCTATTTTGCCGGCCCGACCCGCCGGCGATCTCTCCCGACCGGCGACCCTCTCGCTATCGGCCGACGACCTCTCTTTCTCTCCAGCCAGAATCTGGCCGCAGGGGCCAGATTGGCCGATCCAGCCACCCGCAGCCGAATCTGGCCGCGGAGGCCAGACCGACTGCCTGGCGGTCGGATCTAGTCGCCTGGCGGTCAGATCGAGCCCCGGGCGGCCGGATCTGGCCGCTGCTTGCTGGATCTGGTAGCTAGCGGTCGGATTTGGCTTGGGGCGGTCGGATTTGGCCGTGGCCCGATCTGGCCGCTAATTTTTTTTTTAAAAATTCTTTGCGACGGTTGCGATCGTCAAAAGATCGACGGTTGCAATGACCGCCGAAAGTTTTGACGGTTTGTGATCGCCGAAAGTTTTGGCAGGTTGCGACGACCGTCGAAACTTTCGACGATTGGAACTGCCGAACTTTTCGGACAGTTAGAATCGTCGGCCGAGTCTTTTTTGACGGTTAGAACCGTCGATATTTTCGATGATTTTTTTTCAACCATCGCAAATCCATTTGCGACGACCATTTTTTCGACGGATCGATTCCGACCGAAAAACCATCGAAAATTATATTACCGACAGTTTTTTGGCTGATTACAGATGGTTTTGAGCATTTTTCTTGTAGTGTGCTAAGTGTTATAGAATTGTTAAGTGTGTGTGTCCATGTGCAATCACCATGAGTAGCAATCCAAAGTTAATATGTAAGTATTGTGTTATATGATTGTATTGTTTAAATTAACCAACTAATATTTGATTGATTATTGTTATATGAAGAATGGAGTTAGAGGATCTGCTTCAGGAGATCAGAGAGAGTTCATTGAGAGCATGACCCGCATGGCACGGGCAATGAAAAGAAATGTGAGCTCAGATCGCTCTAGCCGGTTGAGTTCGAGGATTGAAAAGTTTCTGAACTGCATCATCCTACCTTCAATGGGGATAGATATCTGAACAATGCAGAAGCTTGATCGGATGTGATCACCGAAAAATTCAAGATGATGGATTGCTCTAAGAGGCACAAAGTCAACTTGGCTACTCATCATTTAGTTGAACAATCTCGTCAGAAGTCTATCACCAGGACTCAGTTTGATGAGGATGACAAAATCACCTGTAAAGACTTCAAGAAGATCTTTAGGAACCATTACCTCCCTCCACATCTCAGGAGAAAGAAGCAGACTGAATTCATGAACCTGCAACCACTACAACAAACTTGATTTATAATTACAAATTATTTTATGAATATAAGATCAAATATCGTGATTATAAATTATTAGTCATGAATAAAATTGTGGCAGCAACTCGTGGATATAGATGGCGTTGCAACTGATCAATGCCCACAAAGATTATTTTTATGGTTATAAATATCATAGTAACCACAAATATTTATGTAAGTATTAAATATTAACAAATGTGGATAATGACATCATTTGTAGCAAATACTTCGATATTGACAACAAAAGTTTTGTGTGCGTTATTGGTTGACTTTCATGGTTAATTATATTTGTGTCTATTAGTATATTTTGTTTCCACAAGCATATTATGGCTAACTATATTTGTGGCTGCGCGAAGGCTGCTCCTTGTACTTGCATGTGATATGGTTTTCTTTGGGCCTTAGCCCGCACTTTTTGACTCTGATACGATATGTAGCATTTTGTACTTTCATAATATATTGTCCTCATCAGGACCCGACCCGCACGATTTTATCAAAATACATCCTACCAAATCAAGGTCATGTTCCCATATATATTAAACCTCTCTCTCATGACTTGTGCATGTGTGATTAATCAAGGCATGCCTCACGCATGAACTTTAATTAATCCAAATGCTTCGAATTATTTCACTTTTTATTGACTTAGTTTAGTTGACTAACCCTTATCGAGCATCAAGTCATAAAGTCAATCTCCATAATTATTATTCAAACAACTTAGGTGATTAATTAAATCGTACAACTTTATTTAAGTTTAATGTAAAACAAGAATACTTATTAATGTAATTTTATCAACAAAACATATCATTAAGTGTTTATAAAAATTTGACATATCATTTGTCTCAAATTTTAAAAATGTAACAAATACGTAATATTGCATTCAACAATTAGCTATGCTTTTTTTTGTGGCTAATATTGATGATAAAGAATATGGTCTATTATAAAAATTGTGGCAATTACTTATATTATTTGTCACAAAATGAATCTTTATAACAATCGTTAAACCATTATTGCCACTATATAAATTATTTGTGGCTACAAACTCATCATTATTTACAAAAATAATAATCGTAACTATAAGATATGATTATTACCACAAACTAACATATCATTATTATTAATTTATGGCTATAAACCATATCTATTGTAGTGAACAAGGAAGCATACAATGGAAGAACACCTCAACAAGTTCTTGGGACTTGAGTGGTATAATCCTCTGAAGGAAGATGAGACAATCAAGGTCGATCAACTTTGCGAAGGATATGAATTCTCGCTTGAGGATGAATGTCAAATGTAGAGATCTCGAGAAAATGGTCAAGGCGATCTCCTTAGCAATTAATCTGACCTGGAAGATTGACACTAAAAAAAAGTATAAACAAAACATAGACTCCAAGAAGGACAATGACAAAGGTAAGAAGCACGAGGACTCCAAATCTTACTCAAGAGGTGAAGGTGGAAAGGGCTGCAAAGCCTCTTCTTACTATCACAAGTTTCATCTTGATTATTATAGGATGAAGTCAGAGCATGTCTGAACTATGGCAAGATGGGCTACTTCGCAAGAGATTGTACTGAGAAGAAGCTTGAATACTAAGACAAGGGCATGGACAAACAAGTTGAGAGCCAATGGAGAGCACCTGGAAGGGTCTACACCATGGAGGTAGATGAAGCCTAGAAATCCAATAATGTGATCCAAGATAATCTCCTCATAGTTGATCACTACGCTAATGTACTGTTCGATTCGAGTTTTACCCATTTATTCATATCATCTGTATTTACTAGCGTAAATGTCAAGATGAAAAGTTTGAAGTGGCAGCTTGATGTGGCAACGCCACTAGGAAGAATCTCCACTTATGTAATATCTCTCAGAGACCCATGTGATGATAGAAGGAACAAACTAATCAGTTAATCTCATAGTACTACTCATGGTAAACTATGATGTCATACTATGCATGATTTAATTATCATACCATGATGTCTACATATTGTGCCGAGAAAGAAATGTCAAAATTGAAAAAAAAGGATGGTGCCTCTGGATTTTTCGCGGAATATCATCAAAGAAGAAGAAAATGATGATTTCCTCAATTAAGGCAACGAAGATATAAACAATGGCTGCCGAGGATTTCTAGCGAGCATCATCAAGAGCGATGTTCAATCCAAGCCACTAGAAGAGCTGGAGGTGGTAAGAGACTTTTCTGACGTATTTTTCAATAATATCCTAAGATTACCTCCAAAAAGATAAATAAATTTTCGTATTGAGCTGATATCATAGACGATCCTAATCTTCAAACCTCCCTACATAATGGCACTAACAAAAATGAAGGAATTGAATATCCAACAACAGGAACTACTATACAAAAGATTCATCAAACCAAGTGAGTCTTCATGGAGTGCACTTGTTCTATTTGTGAAGAAGAATGATGGATCTCTAATGTTATGTATTAGAATATAAGATGTTGAATAAAGTGACCATAAAAAATAATACACATGATTAATGATCTATTTGATCAATTGTCCACAACATCAGTATTCTCAAAAATTGATATGAGAAGTATGCACCATCAGCTCAGGGTGACTGACGAGGACATTGAAAAGGTGACAATTAGGTTAAGGTATGAT
The DNA here is from genome assembly GCA_030549335.1 of Pontederia crassipes. Taxonomy (NCBI): domain Eukaryota; kingdom Viridiplantae; phylum Streptophyta; class Magnoliopsida; order Commelinales; family Pontederiaceae; genus Pontederia; species Pontederia crassipes. The sequence goes on along the minus strand of CM060189.1, from coordinate 21,216,455 downwards.
CATTATGAATTTTTTTTGTTATACCTTTTGGACTAACAAATGCTCCTTCAATATTTTATGGATTTGATGAATAGAATATTTAAGCCACATCTCGTCAGATTTGTTATCGCGTTCGTGGATGATATTTTGATATACTCATCAAGTCCTAGAGAACACAAAAAACACTTACCAATTATTTTGGAGACATTGAGGCAACAATATTTGTATGTAAAATTCTCCAAGTGTGAATATTGATTAAAGTGATGTTCTTAGACCACATAGTTTTAAAAGAAAAAATTTCAGTGGACCCAGCGAAGGTTGAATCTGTCATCAATTGAGAAAGGCCAAAGACGGTAATAGAGATAAAAAATTTCCTTAGATTAGTCAGCTACTATAGAAAGTTTATCCAAGACTCCTTCAAGATTGCTGCTCTAATGACTAAACTGATCAAAGTTCAATTGGACGATTTGGTTGCAAAATAAAATCTGAAAATAATATTGAAAAAAAGATCAAAATTGAAGGATATTTTGTGGAAAGAAGAGCTATTAATTTAATCATTTATTTCTTTGTCATTTATTTCTCTACATTTTTTTATTTTCATATTTTATACTAATTAGTGTTGATCTAGCAGAAAGAAAAATTAATGATATGGTTGAATTCAAATGATAATTCTAGTTATAATCACTAGGAAGATTTGTGCATATAATAAATTTAAAAGATTGAGAATGTTTTTTTTTTGTGAAATGAAGTTGGAGAACCAAATAAGTATAAGATTAATGTGTGTGGGCATCGCACGCTAAGACGCCTCCCCCGAGAGCATCGTATCGTGATATGACACTCCCTCTTCCTCTTTATTTTTTTTGTTCATTCCATCATCGACGACCTCTTCCCTTCTCACCTTCTCCGCCACCCCCTATCATCTGCAACCGTCGCTCCCCTCTTCCTTGCTACCACCGCCCCCTTCCCCCTCCCCTGCGATCGCTGCCCCCTTATCTCCTTCGACCGTCGCCCTTTCTCCTGCAACCATCGTCTCCATCGACCTCCCCTCTCCCCTCGACAATATGGGGGACTCGGCGCAAATTGGATCGACCACTACAAGAAAATGAGGAATTTTTTATGGAGTGTTTATGACGGGCAAGCATCCTTGCGCAGTTTCTGGCAAGTTTTACGATGGGTAAAAATTTCCTTCTAAAATATCGATAGTCACAATAGCCTTTGATAATATTGACGACCTATAACTATCGTTAGTGTACCGACGGGTTCAATCTTCGATACTAATGATGGATATGATTTCGTCGGTAGTACCGAAGGCGAAATCTGCCGGTACGTCAGATTATAATATAATATCTCATAACAAATACATATAATATTTTTGGCATAATGTTTCGATGGGTAATGCCTTCGATACTACTGATGGAGGCGTTTCATCGAGGGTATTCCCGTCGACGGAGGTGGCGCTCACAGTCGATGACATGACAATGCTCGACTCATGGGCGACAGTGATGAGCGACAATGCTTGGAGGCGACAATCATGGGCAGCAACACGATTCTCTCTCTTCTCTCACGCACGCTCTCTCCTCTCTCAACCCGCCGTCACCTTTTCTCCTCTCTCTTCTCTCTTGAGGCCACTAGCTTGAGGTGTGTTGCACGCCTCATCGTGAACGCTCTCCCCTTTGCGCGTTGCCGTCATCGGCGAAGGAATGAAAAAAAAAGTATTAAATCCATAAGTATAACTATTAAGAATGAAAATTATTGGACTTTACCTTATAGCTCGCACTCAAACAGAAATATTGGACCATTTTAATGGTCATGGGCTTAAATCATGCAGGTTTCTTGTTTTTATGTTTTAAGGAAGTATTTACGATATTACCTTTTTATATTATTTAACATAAAACATTGCCCCTTATTAAATTTATATTCACGATATATAAGTAATATCGATATTGTTTACTTGTAATAAAATATTATTACATAACGCATATTTTTTTACTAAAATACTATTTATCACTAATGTCAAGTTAAATATTTATTTAATATGGCTAAAATTTTGGAAATCATAAATTTAATAAATTAATTAAATATTGTTATAAAATTTCTATATATCTTGAATTAAAAAATGATAATAATATATGTAATATTTAAAACAATAACTGATAATAGTATGCAATTCATATGAATAATAATAAAATACTAATTTAAATTAATTAATAATATTAATTATGATAACAATAATGGTAATAGTTTTGCTTTTGTTATATATTTTTTTATTATTTTATATTTATTTATTTAAGTTTGAAAACAATAGAAATAAAAATAAAAATCAAATTGTCACTCGTGTGATAATATGAATGAACATTCGCTTCTGAATTGCTACTTCACAATCAATCTTCACTCCTAGATAATTGACATTATTTATAAATTAAAATAAAGTAAATAAAACAATGTGATAACCAAAGTGTAATATCATATTACTAATAATATAGAAATATAACATACATTGGGATAATATCGAAAAATGAAATATACTTTCTTCCCATGTTTAAATGTATTTACATTTTTCTTTACTATTTAAAAAATCTGGATGCTGCGATTTTTGTCTTGATCCATTGGCATTTGAATGGGACTACAGTAAGAGTGTAAGACTATCAAAATTCAATACTTGAATTAGTCAATTTGAAATTCTCTCAAATTAATATAAAAATTATATTTTAAATAGTTTCAATTACTACATGCAATCAAATTATTTTTCTTATTAGCTATTTAATCATTTATAACGTTAACATGAATATAACAATGAAGTGAAAAATTAATTTTATTGTATCAACATTTCGAGAATACTTTTTCTCCCAATAAAAATAATAAATGACGATGATTATAATGACGATAAAATAATATAATTGCATTGCACAAATAATAAATTGATCAAAGACTTTTTTTTTCAGAAATTACTTAACACGTTCGCAAGGACACGTTCCCTCTTCATTTGTATAGAAATAAATAAATGGTAATAATAGGGAGAAATTCTAGTTCCAGGTCAGAATAAAAAAATGCGTAGATGTAATATAAAAAAGACCGTATTAAGAAAATAAAAATTCATGGTCCTGTAATGCATATTGGTTTTAGGATTTAATAATTGATTTCTTTTTTTTACTATTTATTTTGGTTTCGTATAGATGCATTTAATTTTAAAATTCCACTAAACGGGTCGTTTCTGACGAAATTATAGACATATATAAAAGAATAACTAATCATTCTTTAGTTTCGAGAAATGCCAAGCCTTTTTCTAATTATTGATGTGCTTATAAAAAACTCAAATATTATCACTTAATTGTGTAATCATTCGAACCGTGACCATGTGTATTTCGTACGACTCTATTGGATACGCTGACTAAAGTTGATTTATCATTGAGTTTAATTAATTTATAAGATCGTCTCGAATTTTATATTTAATAGTGATACATAAAATTCACAATAAAAATTTTCTACATTTATAAAAATTTAATTAAACGAAAAAAAACCGCTTACAATTTTACCCATCCATACTGATAACCGTGATGCTTCAATTCAGAACATCAATTTATAGACACACTCAACTAAAACACTATTAGGACAGATAAACATTAAAGCATGATTTCGACTATTTTAAAAGCCATAGAAGTACTTGAAAATATGTCACTTTATTAATATATCTTTGTACAAGCATTAAGAAATGTATTTGCAAAGTTAGCAACTTAGATAATTAAATAATTCCTTCCACTTTTTTTTTCTCTTTATGGATCTAAAAAGAGCTTCCATTATGTGTGAGATAATAAATAAAATATTCCCGCGATTCCTCTACTTTTTGTCCCTGATATTTATGCCGTTCGTATTCGTTACGAGGCCCGTGCAAATATTATAAAACACAAGCGCTTGCGATACAATAATGATTTATAATTTGCATTATTCCCAATTTATATTGCAACCTATTTATGAATTATGTTAAGAAAATAGTCAACGGATACCTATCAGCTACTTCAACCTTCCTTTTTTTATTTCCAGTTGACTAAACTTGGAAATGTTGTCGCACTCGTATTTTTGATACTTTTTATGCACGAATTTTCTAGAAATTGGCATGGCGTTACATTAATGATAACGATGCAATTTTATTTTTTTTCTTAGTTAAAATGACAGATAATAAACTTAAATGAACTAACAATGATAATAATGGAGGAAAAAGTTTATACAAAGGCTGGCGAAGATAACATTGATTTAAATATGTTCTTTATTTGATTCCCTTTGCAAATATGATGAATAATATCGCGTTAGATTAAAAAAATGAATAGACCATGATTTAAAAGGCCAAAAAAGCTAAATAATTAGATTAGCCAAAAGAAATCTAAAAGGTGATTACTCTAATATCTCTTTTAGTTGTCAAAAGGTGATTGATGTTAATTTTAATATTTATATTATTATAATGTCGATTTTAGAAATTAATTATGACAATTAACTGTTTCTTGTTATTCTTATTTTTTAATTTACATTTTTATTTTATATCCTTCGTATGGGGGACCAATAATAATTCGTGGCGCGGGACTCTACAATGTACAGTCACTCCTACGCTGCCTCCGACCAACGCGACCTTTACATTAATTTTGCTCTCTTGCTCATTCTCTCGAACACTTTATCTCCTCTTTCCCTTTGGTCTCCTTTTCCCCACTTACCTTTTCTGCTCGCTTATTTAAACGCCCCCCACCAACACTCCGCCCACCCTCCGTTCGATGCTCTCTGACTCCGCCACGACGCCGCCATGGCGAGCCACCCACCGCCGGAAGGCATAACCGACGAGTTCCTCGAGCAGATCTTCTCCTCGTCCGCCTCCCCCTACGCCAACGCCGTCGCCGGGGCCGGAGACGCTCCCGGGGCCGATGGAGTTGGCTACGCAGGGGGGATGACCCTCCACAGGGGGCCTGGTGAGGGCTCCCCCGCCCTCCTGGGCACCAGCGGACCTTTTCCCCTCGGGCTTAGCTTGGAGCAGGGCGGCGGAGGCTCCTCGTCCTCCGTCGGTAAACGCCTTCGTGAAGACCCCGAGGCTAAGGCGGTGAGATTCTCCTTTTTCCGGCTTGATTTTGCTTTTTAACGCGGAGTGCGTTAAGTTGTCAAGTTCTTGGACCTCATTTCTTGGAGAGTGCGACAGAAGCATCATGCTTGCCTTTTGGGTTTAAAGATGTTTTTTTTTTCGCCTTTTTATGATCAGAAGAGGGATCCGGTGCACCTGGCGGGGTTGCTTCCACCGGGATTCGGGCACATCCAGTCGCATCAAATTCGGCCTAATCCACCTCCAGCTCCTCCTCAGGTTACGATAGCTACTGAAAAAAAAAGATTGAGCTTTTAGCTGTTGTTTATCATATTCGGTGATCTGAGTGGGTTTCAAGTAAGCTCTAATGATCTTCCTTACTGAAAGCAGCTTTTTCATACGTTTTGACATAAAAGAAAGGTAGTCTTTGTGGAAAACTGATTTCCAACTAAGGAAAAAGTTAAGCTATCATGTATCTTCTGGTGCTGTCTTTTAAAATAATAAGTCAATAACAATGGACTGACACGAAAAAAATGCATCTTTTAATTTTTTTTTCCTCTCAAAGAATTGGATGGCTGGAGATAAGGACTTTTTTGCATCTATACAAGCTTGCAAGATGCTTGTTTTCTTCCCTATGGGCAACAGAATTACTTTGTAATTTTCTTCCTCGATGTTGGAGTTCTGTTAATGTAGCTTACTTGATATTCAGTTTATTTGCTAACTGAATAATCCAGTTCTTCATTACGAGATATGATATGCATGTTTTCTCTCATGAATCTACACAAAAAAATTTGGTTCAGTGTCATCTCAGCCTTGGACCAAACTAGTTGGGTTGGTGATATAGATTCTTCTTTCCGCCTCTGCATTAAGTTATTAGAATATATTATTATCTTATGTCATTTGATATAGAGATAACTTATGACTTCTATGTGTGAAATTTTAATCATGAAATTTTCTCCTTAAACGCATAAACACTGGAAGGGCCATTCAGTACCTCCAGGACCTCCCTAGTCAGATGCCAAAAATATGCTGATACCATTTGTGTTTTTTGTGGGAGACAAATGAAAAAAAAATGTGTTTTTGTGATTCAAATAACTGATTTCCTGTTTAGCAAATCTTATGATGAACTAAATTCTCTTTGTTTATTTAACCAAATGACCAATATGATATTACTATTGATCCTGTTTTCTGTTAGTGCACATGAGAAATCTGTGTTCCCTTATAAAATACATGCAAACCATGGTGGGTTGCATCGATTGTTTGGTATTGATATGACTTTGCTCATCTTGAGGTCCTTTTTGCTTTCTTATAGGTTTTCCATGGGCAAGCAAAGCAAGGGGGAATTGCTTCAGCACCACAGCCTCCGGCCCCACGGCCAAAAGTGCGAGCAAGGCGTGGCCAAGCGACTGATCCTCATAGCATAGCTGAGAGGGTAATGACACAGACTTGCATTAAGACGATTTATGTTCTTTATCTTTGTTAAATGTGCATTATTTAAATATTGATTATTATAGTTGATTACAGGAAGAAGCTCAATATTGATCTTTGTTGTGTTAATCCTCTTTGTGCTAGATCTCTAGTGCTTCACATTTTGTGAAAGTAAATTTTGTTTTGAGAATTGACTATAAGATTACAACTTATTTTTGTTTGATCTTATTTTTCCATTCATGAATTTCCTAGACTTTTAGCATATCAAATAATGTTTCCTATTACATAATTTTAGATGTGATGTGGGTATTGGTGGTTTTTACATTATTTATATCTTGCTAATGTCTGAGTTAAGTTTTTCTCACAACAGTTTAATTTCTCACATATTTTACATATTTTTACAGCTACGAAGAGAAAGGATAGCAGAAAGATTGAGGGCTTTGCAGGAGCTGGTCCCCAACACTAACAAGGTATTTTGTGCGAGTATTAGTTACTTTATGAATTGAGCATATAGTATATTGTTGCCTATTCACAGGAAAAGCTAATATCCTAAAATTTGTGCTAGATGGTGAAATTTGCAGATGGATAAATTTCTTGAAACTGTTTCGCGTAGATGCATAAAGCCTGAAGGGCTAGGGAGTAACAAAGTTAGAAAATGTTTTGTGAAAAGATCTTTGACATATCATGCCGGAGAGAATCCTGTTATTGTTTGAGCCATGGATCTTTTTTTTCCAATTTGGCGATAATAGTTGTCACTTTCTTGGTATTATGGGCTTAAATAAAGTTAGTAAACCAATAAATATGTCTTGTCGTCCTAAAAATAGAATCTTGTTATGTTATATACTTATATTTCCTAAAATCATTGTTTGATCTGAAAATAATGACAAATATGTTCAGTCTTCTGGGAAACTAGGTCAATGGGCAATGTATATTGTAACAAAATGGTCTTGCTTTTTTATTGTAACATTTTAACTATGAGGTGGACACCTATTGATATTGTGGCAGTCATTTTTTCGGCTTTTGTATCCATTGCTGCAGAGCCATTTTTTTATATCCTTTTAACTTTGCAGACAGATAGAGCTGCTATGCTTGATGAGGTTTTAGACTATGTGAAATTTTTGCGTCTTCAAGTGAAGGTACTTACTTTGTCTTTGGCATTTTTACTGTAGCTTCATTGACACAACAATAATTAATTGTCCTGTTGAGTAAAAAGAATTCTTTCCTTGAATTATATCTATATACATGGAGACCTATCTATTATTCTTTTAGAGGAATGTACTCCAATTTGAGTTGTATCTGATTCTCAAAAATATTAATTGAAACTCTTCTTAATTGGCAAGAGTCTGTATTTCCTAGATTTACACCCAAATGAGCTTTGTTCCATTTGTATATAAGTAATCCTTACATTTGTTGAAATGTCAGGTCCAATGTACCCAACACATTATTCCCAATTTTTATATGTCAGGACGAACAAACATATAGTTTTTCCTTTTTCTAACTTTTATGTTTTCCCTTGAGGTCAGAATATTCTACTTTACTTTCAGCAGAGGACCCTTTTAATTCCCATCCTTAGGGGATGTTCTTTTTCTCTTTTGTTTTGAGGGGAAAGAACATTTTTTTCACATCCCATATTGACATTTCAGGATGTGGCTTCCAAATCATAGGTGGTAACCTGTTTTGGTACAAGGCTACAACCTTTACCCATAAGTGAATATGTGAATATAAGCATCACGGGGACAAATAAGTTCCTTATTATGGTCCTGAGCATCTAGAGATATATTCTTTTTTCTTAAGAGTCAAGTATCTAGAGATAGTACAGATGAAGCAATTAAGCAAAAGTACTCACTGGCTTCTAGATGGAAAAAAATCACCCACTACAACTAATACAATATATTGAGGGGAGCATATACTGTATGCTTATAAACTATCTTACACAATCTAATGTTATGATGTCATTTAGTTAGGTTGTTTGATTTCCATAAATGTTGGAGAAACTCTTGGTCAATCCGATTGGTGTTGGAATCTTAATCAACTAGTGCAGATGACATTTTAATTTATCAGAAGACAGGAGGATCTGCATATTCTTGAAAGTGTTTGTGGGATAGGATAATGCTATTATTCTCTGTCTTTTCATATCTAATACACAATTTTTAGAAAATGTTTAAAGTCTGCTTTTGGTTGGCAGGTTCTGAGCATGAGCAGGTTAGGTGGAGCTGGTGCTGTAGCACAACTTGTAGCTGACATTCCATTATCGGTTGAGGTAAACATAATTTGTTCAGTACTAACCAGCAACATCTTCGAAAGCAAATAACAAAACTATCTGTAGATGTGCTGTTTACTATTTATTTTGCATGTGAATTTTGGGTAATATGTTGAGAGTAGTGATTATATTGTCAGTTTGATTTGATTCCTATTTCCATAAAAAATCTTATTTTGATCCCTAGTACACACTTCAGTTCAATTGTACAACCTATAAACTTTTTTAAAATCTTCGCCAAAGTTTTTTTTTTTTTGAAAATGATAGTGCCTCTCAGACTCGTGCCCTTACATACTCTAAGCAAATAATACATAATTGTGTACTTTCTTGTTTTGAAATCTATAAATATACCAGTCTCATGCACAGATAGAAACATGTTGTTGAACGTTCACCGTTTTCTTCATTGTATGCATTGTTTAAGTTAAGGTGCCATAATTTATCAATAGTTCAGTATGGTTATTCCATATTCTTATAGAAACCTAAATTTATCAATAATTTATCTTGTGCCCTTTTTTTTTGAGAGGAAAACGGATGACCGCCAAGGTTGTTATCTTGTGCCCTTTATCTTCTGGAATTTGTTTTTGGGGAGGGGAAAGGATGAAGGCCATGTGCACTCATCCCATTATCTTCTGGAATTGTATTATGGATTTTTTTCTTTCTGCTTTTCTGTAATATCTCAATGGTTTTACTACTATGTACCTGCAATTATTTTCTTGTCATCTCATATCATGATCTCTGATCTTTTTCTGTTTTATCTTTATTTTTGGATCATTACATGCACATTCACAACTATGTTTGCATCTTATCTTCATCTAAATGTACCATTCATCTCTTGTCTTCTGTTTCTAGGATTCTATCATTCTTATTTTAATCTTATTTGAATATCCGAATGCTTTCACTTCTACAACTTTACTTTTGTCATGCCTTGGAACATTTGCTTTCGCTTGTGAAGTGAGTGGATGACTTTTAGGATTTTTTGTCTCTCAAACATTGAATTATTTTGATGTGTGGACCCCTGAAGAAGATTTGCTTCCATTTGACCATCGTTGTGCATAAAGCTTTTTTAAGCATTTTGTTTCTCAAGCATAACTTCCTCCCTATCTTTGACTGATTGCATTCTTTACTTGTCATCAGGAGGAGGGCGGTGATGGTGGGAGTAACCAGCATGTATGGGAGAAATGGTCAACGGATGGCACAGAGCGCCAAGTAGCAAAGCTGATGGAAGAAGATATCGGAGCGGCTATGCAGTTCCTTCAGTCTAAAGCCCTCTGTATGATGCCGATATCCCTGGCCATGGCAATATATGACACTCATCACCAGTCAGAATCTCAATCGGTTAAGCCTGAACCCAACACCTCAACATAGACATAAGCGATAAGCCAACCCTCTCAATCTTATATTCTCCTCATCAGTACATAACAAAAAAATCTGCATATTCTGATCCTCCAACAACACAGGATGTGACCTAAAAGATCTCCGGCATCGTTCTATGCCGTATGATGTCATTTTCTACTAGTCTCTCACTTTGTATTGTCAAAGTTAGTGGCCACAGCAAGCCAATGGCAGGAGAAGGAATCTCTCTCATGTCTCCGTATCTTTCAATTGTATTTTAGATTGAAAGAGGAGAGTTGCCAAAGGTGTTCGACTGTTATTATTTTTTTATGTTTTTGTTTTTGGTGGGGACTGCAATGCACTATCCATTGCCCTTTAGTGGTGGGCACTGCTTTCTTTGTGTAGTGGGGAGTAGTAGGACTAATCAAAAAGGGGATGTTCACAGCTGTGGATTAACATATGTTTCACTGAATTGGAAGCAAAGTTGAGATGGTTATCGATGACGATGTTGATGGCTTGCCTTTTTTTTTCTCTTCTCCTTCTGAGTTGATATTGGAAGATCAAGTCAATGGAGGATTGATCATGTACATCATTTCGCTCCTCGGTGCTCTGCCTACCTGTACTGGGTTATGATTTTTTTTAAAATTCTTTTAGGCTTGAGGATCGCTGAGTGCTCATCATCGTGGTGAAGACTTTACATCATCATTGACATAAAATGATGCCTGTTCTATTAGCCTCAAATTTTGAGAAGGTAGCCAAGTTAGGGCTGAATATATATATAAACACTTAACGAACACTTCATTTGAGCAATTAAATTAAAACTCTTTTAGTTATAATGATAGAGAATTAATCATCTATCGCAAAAAAAAAAAAAAACAATTTTCCTCTATCGCCGACCTCCTCTGCACGAACCTCCCCTCTGCATCGATCTCTCGTTGGCCGCACAAAAAGAACACATACAAGTTGTGGGTTTGCTCCGAGAATGGCGGCTGTTGGTAACCACAACAACGAGGACATCGTCGGTGAAGCGTTCCACGCGTTGGATTTCGGGCCGAGGGACGAGGTTGAGGTTTGGCGCAACGAAGGATTTCGGGCCGAGGGACGAGGTTGAGGTCTGGCGCAACGAGGGATTTCGGGCCGCAGTCTCATCTTTCCCCCTCGACGCCGAGTTCTCTAGGCTGCGTGGTGATGGCGCGATGTCGTTTTGGATGAGAAGGCAAGAAGGTGCAAGGCGTCGGGTGAGAAGGCGAGGGCAACGAGTTGTCGAGGCTGACGACCGACGATGCTCGATTGATGGATCACCTCCTCCTCTACCTCAACGACGGAGACACCTCCTCCATCTTTTCCCTTCAATCGGCGACCTAATCACCGACCGCCGCTCAATCATCCGCTACCAGCTCAAATATGAGCACGCAAATCCCAGTCGTTGAAGCAAAAGGGCAGAGATCCAACGGCTTTGAGTGGATGATTGCAACCCCATAATATTGCGCTCTGTGCATTATAAGGTTATCTCTATTGGTCTTACAACGTAGGAACCGGTAATAATTGTTGTGCAGGCCATTTTCGAGTTCCGAGAGTTTGTCGATAACATTTTGTGTATCGGTTATGGAGCGTTGTGAAATTAGGATTGACGGCACCGGGAATAGAAATAGCCAAACGAATGCAGAAAATCAAAATGTACTTGGTGTGGTATCAACATCGTGTTAAAAAGCATATTCTCTTCTTGTTGATGATGTAAATTGTTTGTAGCCAAAAGCACACAGATGACTTCTGTTTCAGTGAGTGCTTTCTTTCTACCTCCACCAAGTAAAGTGCAGCACCCAGCGCGCAGCATTACCTCCCGTGTCTTTCTCCTTTTATTTTGCATAGCCTCTTTGGTTATGATGCCAAGTGATTTATTTTCCTCTTTTTTTTGTGTCTTAGTGGGAGTCAAGACATGTGACATATAAAATAGCTATCTCCGAGTAAAAGAAAAAAAAAAGTTGCACTTAGTGTCACTTCTACAACATTAATCTCCCTCCTATTCACCCATTATGACATCTACCTTTTGTGATATAAAATATGAGAAGATAAAAGGTCTTTTTTTTTAATAACTATAAAAATTGATATTCGTGACAAATAAAGATTTTATTTGCTCGATGCTAAATTCATCATACTTTATTTTTTTTAATTATCATTTATAATTATTACTTTTTAGATTAAATTTAGTGTAAGCATAAATTTGCTACTGATAAATAATTTACATTACAATACGTACTCAACTAGATATATAAAAAAATAAGTAATTCAAAATTATTTGGTTGAAAGAAAATTGGAGATGAAAAAATAATTATAGCCTGCATAATAACTAATGTTGATTAATATTAAATGTGTGAAAATACACAATATATCTCTCTATCTAAAAATAAAATATGTTTATCAGTCAAATAAATTATTTATAGGAAAAAGTATCAGAAAAAATATAGGCATTTAAAAGAGAATATTTTAATATTTTATATTATAAAATGTAGAGGGCATAAAAGGTGGCATAAAGATTTTAGGTGGCATTAAAAGCACTAAAAAAAATAAAACATGTTTTATGTTTATGAAATGAGTATAGATATTTAAAAGAGTCTTTTTCATCTTTTAATATTTTACATGATAAAATGTAGAGGGCATAACCGCATAATAGGTGGCATAAATATTTTAGGAATGACATTAAAAAAGCACCCAAAAAATAGTATATATATATGCCAAAATCGTCGTCCGCACAACATGGAGGCATTGTTGACAATTTCACTCTTTGATTACAGTAAACATATATATAATTATATATAAAGTAAATAAATATGAAAGTGTATAAATGTATAATGAGCACCTAAATCTTTGCCCTATCCTATAAAATGAATACATACGTATGAGTTCACTAAATTAAATGAGATTTTTTTTCCACGGAGTTCTTCTGACTCGTATGAAACATAAGAAGTTTGGCATCGAGATTCGTTGAGTGCTAGTGAATCAATTAAAAATCATGTTGTAATTAACCACTTAAAAATACTAGTTACGAAAACCACTATATTGTAACTTACTACTTATTATGGTATAAACAATGTTATGCATATATGTTATGAACATGTAATATATAATTAGATCATATTTCAGCACGCTCCTGGTTACTTTAAGGCTGTGTTTGGTTTAAAAATCAAAACGAAATCGCGGCCTAATTTCAGTTTGATTTTTCAAAGGTGATCCGTTAAAATTGTGATTCCAACGGAATAAAAAATTAGAACCACGACATCAGACCTAGATCCAGTGGCCCCGATTTCATAGTTGAAATTATTTTTGCCGACGCAACATTTTTTTGTTTTTTATTTTCTCTCCACACATTTCTCTTATATAATAAATTATTTAATAAATATAAAATAATTTTAATAAATAAATAATATAATATAATTTTACTTATTATTTTCATCATTAAATATAATTAATTTTAAAATGATTTTTTATATTTAAATAATATATTTTTTAGCAAACTTTTTACCATAAAATTTATTTATTTACAATAATTATTTTTAATTTAAAATTCACCAAAAATTAATCCATCGCATATATTTTTTCTATCACATCAATTTTCTATTTCTCCATCATTATATTTCGCTCCATCCAAATACCTCGAACTAATCATCGAAAATATAAGAAGAACTACTGTCTCATTTTCAAACGCAGCATAATAGTCTGCTACCTATAAATATTCATAAATATATACTAAAATACAATGTTCATTAAGGAAAAAGAGAAAGAGAAACCATGGGAAGAAATAGAGAAAAATGAAAATAAATAATTACTTTTATTTGGTTGACATAACTGAAGAGAAATGAAGTGAATGAATGTTAAAAGATAATTTTATTTAGATAAATTTATTTTTTATATGCATAGTTATATGTTTGTTTGATTTGTATGATTAAAGATGAAAATATATTTTAAATATATTAATTTTCTTTTCTTTCCATTTTAAATATATTAAACTCCGCCTATGTTTTATAGTCGGTCTCAAGCCCAGATAAAGGAGGAGGGTTGTGTTAAACCCCGACAGCCAGCGTAAAACTCTGTCGAATCTCATGAACATGGATCAACGAGTCCGATTAAAAGAGGGAGACCAAGGCGGACACTTGACGAACTAATAGAGCAAGATTTATTGGTGAATAATATACCGAAAGGTTTGGTTACTAATAGAGCGGAATGACGTCGTATGATCCATGTAGCCGACCCCACCTAGTGGGATAAGACTTTGTTGTTGTTGTTGTATATTAATTTTATTTTCTTTCCATTTAAATTTCTAGATGAAAGAAAATTAAGATATTGAAAAGAAAAGGAGAGAACTTTCTTTTCCAGTTTAAATTTAACCAAAATTCTTTTCCCTTTCCATTATTAACCCCATACTATAACTTTTATATACAAGGGTATATTCTTTTGGTGCTGTTTGGAAGTAAAGTAGATGAATACATCATATTTTGTAGGTGAATAAAGTCAAACACCTTACAAAATCAGCATAATGATCACTACAGTTATAAATTCAGTTAACCTCTTGAAATTCTCCCAAATCTAAATTAAGTATTCATTTCATTAACAAGAATAATTATTCACTCCATATCTCTCTCATTTATTCTTCTCTTATTCTATTTTATGCTCTTTTTATCCAATCATAAATATACTGATGAATAACTTAAAAGAATAATAAATCCTTTTGAATAAAGCTTTTTATCCCTTGGATAACAAATCTCAAAACAAGCACCCCTGTGTACTACAATGTAACATATTTTATTTTCAAAATAATATTAAATGCAGTACTTTTTTATGAATAAACCTTTTTCTAAGTTCAGTAAAATATAATCATTCTCATTAATTTATGCGTGCTAATCAATAAAGAAATAGATAATAGTAAAATTTTCACCAATGTGTTGAATTGAAAAAACACTTTAATTAAACCAATAAATTAAACTATCTCATATAAACTATGATATCTTAAAAACTATGACATGCCCTTTTTATAAAGAAACAAAAATATATGTTAAATATAAAAATGTTCTAGCACTTAAAATTAATGTGCTCCTTAATGACAGTGTTTAATGTCGGTAATATTATTTCAATTTTCAATTATATATACTTAATCATTATTCTCCTAAATGCATCTCATCCTTGATGGTTTAGAGATATAATTAATTTTCAAAAGTGAATTCATAAAATTTGTCGACCAAATAAGATGTCATCTCTAAGTGCGACATAACTTATTTTATAAACAATCATTTTTTTATTCTTGGATATTATTTCGCTTCATGTAGTAATAAACATCATTAAAATTGAAAATATCATCGATATCTAAAGATTTTTCTCCATCTAACTCCATGATATATAAAATGATCAACAATATAACTTCTAAAATGCGATCGCCAATAAAATTCGCATCAAAATGTTTGAAAAAGTAAAATAATATTTCTGTACGCCTTCTGGTAGGACAAGAAAAAAAATAGTATTTCCCCACCGCGACGGCTCTTAACAGCGATGAGAGGACTGTGGAAAGTTGCTCCTTCAACATAACACTTAACTGCGTTCATCATCAAAACTACACATCAAGGAATTAAAAAAACAGTCGGATCAATTTAAACACAGCGGATCAAACTTCCGCAGAATTTATCATCAGAACAAAGTCTATAATTTGATTTTTATTCAACATCTCGTACTGCATTCTCATTCAGGGTTTTATTAACAAGAAGGCACATTCCAATTAAAAGAAAGATGGCATAGCCCCATGATGAAAGGGCCTCCTCGGAGGCAAAGAAATGTATTATGAGAACGAATTCTGGCTTCTGAAAAACTCTGAAGATTAACTTCCAGAAATAACCAAGCGTCAAAGACGAAAATACTAAACATAATTAATCTCTTGGGGGCGCTGGAAGTGAGCAACCAAAGAAAGTAAATTCACTGTCATCTAATCAGCAAGCAGCTCCAGATTCCAGGAATTAGCAGGCATCAAGGTCCCTGCACGGAGGCGGCTTCGGCTCTCCGAGCAATGTAGTATTTCCTCCAGCTGGACCACTCCTTATTCTATCTGGATTTTGTGTTCCAACCTGAGAATTGTTGACTATTGTTATTGAGCAAGCTCAGCTACCAAGAAAAAAAATGCTCTTTTTCTTTTTTTGAGGAAGAAAAAGATGCTCATTCTTGAACACTTACTGGTGGTTTTTCTCCCTTTCTCAACATCTCAACAATCTCAACAACTCGTTTAGGTGTAACATCTTCCTGAAGAGAAAAAGAGGGAAACATTGCCATTTAAGGTCCATTGTTTACTTGATATGACTATTATGGCAGCTTGATTATGGAGATCAATGGGAAACTGAAAAAAATTACTTGGAACCTTGAAGTTAGAATTTACTTGAATGCTTGTGATAGACAATATTAATTATGTTGAATTACATACACCACAATCAGATCAAAAAGCTTTTGTGACTTACTTCAAGCCAACTTCAAACTAAAAAGAGTGATAGAATTCATTCACATGTTTGATCCACAATGGATGCTCAACAATCCTTACAAGGGAAACATGATCACAGTTTTTTTTTAATAATTATCATAGTTGACCAATCAGATGCTTTTGTTTCTTGTTAAACAGATTTAAGGATCTCAATTGTATGTAATTTGATATATAACACAAATAACTAAAACAAATACAAACTACATTGCATGAATATTCAGAGTTGCTGGGCCATGTGACTTAAAAGTTCCAATGAAGAATCTGTGTTCATTGGTTCCTGTTGTCGACTAGTGGATTTACAATACTACAGATAGGTTGATGTGAATTATGATACTGTTAACATGGTGCTATAATATATATGATGGAGAGCAGCTCTAAAATTGATGTCATCTAAAGAATAAGAAATCTAGAATCTCAAATGCTACCTATAAGCACACAATCAACAGATAATTTTCTTCCAATAGCTATCATGATTAACACAAGAACCTACAAAGCATGGGTACTTAAAATAGCTTGGCATATCAGTACCAGGTATGTACTACATACCCAGTGCTCAATGGGTACTTGGGTACACATTAAATACATATTGAATAATTTTATATAAACTACAAAAACTAAATATTGTTATGTGAAATTGTTTGTAATTACTCTATATTATGTTAAAATATAAGTATACTGCTCTTTACTTGTTTCTCAATGCTTTATTTTGTGATTTTTTTACATTTTATGCACATAAATTATAAATGTTTTTTATTATATATCTCAACGCATCCTAGATTTTATAGCATTGGTGCACCTCATACATATGCTTGCACTGAGTACCAGTATGTACCCGTATCCATTGTTGTCAAAATCGCGTTTGAGATCGTAGAATCGTACGATTCTACATCCCTACCCAGGAAAAATGTGCTCAATCCTAGGCAGAAACGTTTTTGGTCAGCACGTGATTATCGGTGGAGACGTGCGATCCAACAATCCCTTCTTTTTACCTTTTATAAGTTGTGACAGCCTGACAGGCACTCATCTCTTCTTTCCTCCTTTTGTTTCCTGTCCGCCGATGTTATGCTGCCACCGCCACTTCTGACCTGCTGTCACCGCCGCCGATGCTCACCTGCTGTTGCTGCCATCATTCATCTCCTGCTGTCACTGCTGTCTTATCTTCGCCGTCGCCGCACTCTGCTGCTGTCGCCGCCGACCAGGTACGCCATCTCCCTTTCTCTTCTCTCCCTCTCCCTTTCTCTCTTCGCTCACCTGAGCAAGCCTTCTCTCCCTCTCCTCTCTCTCCCTTCCCCTTTCTCTCCCTCTTCCTTTCTCTCTTTGCGGATGCGAGCAAGCTTTCACTCCCTCGCCCCCTCTCCCTCTCCTCTCTCTCCCTTCCCCTCTCTCCCTCCCCCTTTCTCCCTTTGCACACCCGAGCATTTTTCCCCTCTCTCTCCGCGCACGTGAGCGGCTTCTCGTTTCTCTTTTCCACCATCACGTCGTGCTCTCCGCAGCGGCGACGGCATCAGCATACCGGCGCTTGTGGACAAGGAGCATTTTTAATTTGTTTTTTATGTTATAAATTTGTAAGAATTTTTATAGTTATACTATTGTTAATATTTGTTTAATAAAATGAGATCACCAACTACTGTTATTATTCTAAATTTATTGTTGTGTTATTTTTTATGAATTGATCACGATTTTTTATGAATTGATGTGCTACTTGTTGCTATTATTATAATTTTATTGATGTATTATTCCAAGAACTTATGATATGGTGCATGCTGATGGATTGCTGTCAATATTGACTCATGAAAAGCATAGGTGCTCTGTGCTTGACATATTTCTAGAGGTTGATCGTATTCTACGACCAGAGGTATGATAGTTTCATGCTCTAAGCACTTTTTAGTTATTTAGCAATTTGTTGCAGATTAAAACTCCGCCTATATTTTATAGCCGGTCCCAAGCCCGGATAAAGGAGGAGGGTTGTGTTAGGCCCCGACAGCCAGCATAAAATCCTGTCGAATCTTATGAACATGGATCAACGAATATTCGTCGTATGATCCATGTAGCCGACCCCACCTAGTGGGATAAGGCTTTGTTGTTGTTGTTGTTGTTGTTGTTGTTGTATTAATTTTTTCGTGAATTAACTGTTAAGATTATTTATTGATTTATCAATTGCCATTAGTCTGTTATTATTATAATTTTTTGAGGTGTTAATTTTTCATGAAGTAATATTTTTAATATATAAGTAAATAGTTATTAATATCATAAATTGATCTTAAAATTAAAATTTTGCTTATGTAATATTGCATTTGGTACTTATAAGTTCAAAAGAATTTGCATCTCACCACTAATTATTTATATATACATATATATATTTATAGATATTTATATATATTTAAACGTATTATATATATTTATATCCAGTAAATATTCAAATGTATTTATATGTATATATATTAAATAAAAATCCGGTAGAATTGGCCTTGTCGTGATGTGTGTTCATGATTTACATGTTTTGCCGACCCTCCGTATCAAGCCCGTTTTAGGTGTTTGACAACATTGCCCGTATCCAAGCATCGTAGCTAAGAACTAGCTACTAGCTTGCCAATGACATAGTGAGTACCCAAAACTGATTAGCACGACTGTGTTGAATCGCGCCCGCATCTCACCATATTGGACCATGTCAAGTTGTACCAGTGTTATTATCTATACTGATGGGGAACATAGCAACCAATGTGCTTGAGCCCTTGGATTTTCTGTGCCACCACCCACCTGTATTGTATCAGATGTTATAAACTTATAATCTAATATCGACCTACACCAAGTTGTGTTAAATGGTGTGCTCTTGAACCCTTGCCTCAACTAAAATCCCTTTCATTGTTATTTTGTTGAAAAAAAACTTTTTTAATTATTCATTGTGGCCTTCCTGAAACATTAAGAACTCAATATTCACATGACATGGAATAGTACATCATCTTCGGCTTGATGCTTATGTAAGTATGGCAACAATGAGAAAGGTATTGGGAACATATAAAACAAAAAGAATTGATATATAAGTAGTTTAAAAGAAGTAAAGCAAGACACAAGGTGGTTTGGATATTCAGATATTTCACCATAAACAAAAAGTAAGGAGGCGTGAAAGTTTAAAGATGATCAAATAGACTTACATAATAGTTGTATGTATATCCTTCCGAGCCATTACTATAATCAGCCACAGTAATCATCGGAGCATTTACACAGCATCCCTACAGTCGCCCACAATTCAATAAGACAGTCGAATTTGCTTTGTAATGCATAATCTACCACATCTTAAAGATACATAGCCAGCTCATTGTGACACATTTATGACCCAATATAAAGCAAACAATATATAAACATCTTAAAATATAACACTATTGAGAGAAGAAAAGACAACCTTTCTTGAAAGAAAATAAAAGAAAAGTCATAAACTAACTCATGCTAGAAACCTTAACACAATGTTTATTTTCATTCTACTGTTAAGAAAATAATCCACCCTCCATGTATTTGGGAATAATCCAATAAAGAACTCCACAAACACACAAGGCCCAACTCCGCCTATGTTTTATAGCCGGTCCCAAGCCCGGATAAAGGAGGAGGGTTGTGTTAGGCCCCGACAGCCAGCGTAAAACCCTGTCGAATCTCATGAACATGGATCAACGAAAATATTGTGTTAATGCTAGGTCGTTACCCGTAAGTAACGCGCTGTACAGCTCGAGTACAGTGATAAGAGAGCTAAGAGCCGCTGCATCCTCGCCTTAATGCAGTGTTAAATGAGCAAGGGCTACCACACTCTAATGGACGGAGGCGATTAAAGAAGCTAGTTCATGAGACTAAGGTCAGATTAGGTTCTTGGAACATTGGGACGTTGAATGGGAAGCGCCTCGAGGTGGCACAAATAATGGACCTGCGTAAGATTAGTATCTTATGCTTGCAAGAAACTAGATGGGTAGGAGAGGGAAGTAAAGAGATTAGGTTAAATGGTTTCAAACTTTGATATACAGGTAAGGTAAAGGGAAGGAATGGTGTTGGTATTATCGCGGATGCAGAATGGAGGAAGAATGTCATGAAAGTTAAAAGGATTGAGGATTGAATCATATCCGTGAAAGTAATTGTTGGAAAGGAGACTATGAACATTATTAGTGCATATGCACCCCAAGTAGGAGCGGAATCACATATCAAGGAGAAGTTTTGAGCAGATATGGAGGGTTTGATTGAAAGTATACCAACAACCGAAAAAGTTTATATTGGGGGAAACCTTAATGGACATGTTGGTAAAGAGGCAGGACCACATGCAAGGGTTCATGGTGGTTTTAGTTGGCAAGGTTTTAGATAAGTCGAGAGATTTGGATAAGTAAGATGCATAAAAAATGAAGTTGGCAAGGTTTTAGTTACTGAGGGAGATATTAAAAACAGATGGAAAGAGTATTTCTATAAGCTATTTAATGATGGATGTGAAGGTTCTCGTTGTGATTTGAAAGACTTGACAGTTAGCGAATGTGAGCTTAATAGGTCATTTTATTGTAGAATTAGAGTCTCGGAAGTTAGCGAAGCTCTTAAGAAAATGGAGAATGGTAAAGCCGTTGGACCGGATGGTATACCGATTGAAGTTTGGAAATGTTTAGGAGAAAAAGGTGTGTAGGGCTGAGCAAACTCGGGACCGGGTCCGGGTTTCAGCGGACCTAGTCCCGACCCGAATTATACCGGGTCAAAATTTTTTTGACCCGGTACCGGACCCGAACCCGGCCAGATCCGGGTCAGACCCAGCAATCCGGGAAAATCGCCGAGTTTGCGACCGGGAATAGATCGGTTCATCGCGCCTGGCGGCCGGATCTGCCGCCAGCGGCCAGATCCGGCGCCTGGCGGCCGGATCTGCCGCCAACGGCCGGATCCGGCGGCCGGATCGGCCACCAGCTACAAGATCCGGCCGCCATGCGGCCGGATCGGCCCCCAGCTGCTAGATCTGGCCGCCAGGCGGCCAGATCCGGCAGCCAGGCGGCCGGACCGACCGCCAGCGGCCAGATCTGGCTGCCAGGCGGCTGGATCGGCCACCAGCTGCAAGATCCGGCCGCCAAGCGGCCGGACCGACCGCCAGCGGCCAGATCTGGCCGCCAGGCTATCGGATCGGCCCACAGCTGCCAGATCCGGCCGCCAAGCACCGGGCAGGCGACGAATCTCGACACCTGGCGTCCGAATCGACCGCCAGGCACCGGATCAGCCGCCAGCTGTCAAATCCGGCGCCTGGCGGCCGGATCTGGCAGCCAGGCGGCCGATTCGGCCACCAGGCGGCGGATCTCGACGCCTGGCGACCGAATCGGCCGCCTGACTACCAATTTCGGTCGCCGCCGTCGTGAGAGAGAGGGAGAGGGTGTCGAGCGAGGCCGAGGCGTGAGACGGTGAGAGAGATGGGAGAGAGAGAAAGTCGAGTGTAAAATGAATGAAAAAAAAGGGCCGGCGGGTTTATATAGCGAATATAAATCGTGTCGGGTCCGGGTCGGGTATTTGCACTTCAGACCCGGTCCTGACCCGAAACCCGCCGGGTTTTTGACCCATTAGACCCGGGCCTGGACCGAGTCTTGTCCGGGCCGGGTTTTTTACCCGGTTTTCCGGGTCGGTGCGGTCCGGGTCGACCGGGTCGACCCGGACCATGCTCAGCCCTAAAGGTGTGTTGTGGTTATGTAAACTATTTAATGAGATTTTACGGTCGAAAAATATGCCTGATGATTGGAGATTAAGTACATTAGTTCCTATTTACAAAAATAAATAGGATATTCAGAATTGTGCAAATTATAGAGGGATTAAACTTATGAGTCACACAATGAAATTATGGGAAAAAGTGATTGAGCATAGATTGAGAATGGAGACTAGTATTTCTAAGAGATAATTTGGGTTCATGCCAAGAAGATCCACTACAGAGGCGATTTATTTAATGAGGAGGATGATGGAGAAGTATCGAAGTAGGAGAAGAGACTTAGCTTTCATTGACTTAGAGAAGGCGTATGATCGGGTACCAAGGGATATACTTTGAAAAGCCTTGCAAAAGAAGAGGGTGAGTGTTGCCTACATTAAGGTAATACAAGATATGTAAGACGGGGCATTGACTAGGGTTAGGACACCCGGAGGTGAGATAAATGAATTTCCTATAGGAGAGGTGAGATAAATGAATTTCCTATAGGAATTGGCCTACATCAAGGATGAGCTTTAAGCCCGTATTTATTTAACTTAGTTATCGATGCTATAACCAAGAGTATCACAGAGGAGGTACCTAAGTGCATGCTATTTGCGGATGATATAGTACTTTTAGCGGATTCAAGAGAAGAGATTAATACAAAATTGGAAATATGAAGAAATACGTTAGAGTCAAAGGATTTTCGTTTAAGTAAGAATAAAACAGAATATATGCATTGCAATTTCACAAATAAACAACTTAGAGACGATTTGGAAGTTAGGCTAGGAGAGGATATAATTCCTCAAGTGACAAAGTTTAAATATTTAGGATCAATTGTAAGACAAGATGGTGAACTCCGCCTATATTTTATAGCCGGTCCCAAGTCCGGATAAAGGAGGAGGGTTGTGTTAGGCCCCGACAGCCAACATAAAATCATGTCGAATCTTATGAACATGGATCAACGAATATACGGAATGGCGTCGTATGATCCATGTAGCCGACCCCACCTAGTGGGATAAGGCTTTGTTGTTGTTGTTGTTGTAAGACAAGATGGTGAAATTGATGACGATGTTAATCATAGAATTCAAGCTGGTTGGTGTAAGTGGAGGAAAGCCACTGGAGTTCTTTGTGATAGAAAAGTACCCAATAAAGTTAAAGGGAAATTCTATCGTACTGCTATAAGACGGACAGTATTATATGGTAGTGAATGTTGGGCTATGAAGGGACAACATGAACGTAAAGTGGGGGTAGCTGAAATGAGAATGTTGAGAAGGATGTGTGGTCATACAATATTAGATAAGATTAGGAATGACCATATACGTGAACAAGTCGGAGTAACTCCTATTAGTGAGAAAATGATAGAGAATCGTTTGAGATGGTTTGGTCATTTTCAGAGAAGACCATTAGATGCGCCAGTAAGAAGAGTAGATCAAATAATCTGAAGTCTGATTAAAAGAGAGAGAGGGAGGCCAAGGCGGACACTTGACGAACTAATAGAGCAAGATCTATTGGTGAATAATATACCGAAAGGTTTGGTTACTAATAGAGCGGAATGACGTCGTATGATCCATGTAGCCGACCCCACCTAGTGGGATAAGGCTTTGTTGTTGTTGTTGTTTCTACCAGAAACCATGTGAACTTCATAAACACTGTACGGTTCTTTCAAAGCAACAGAGATGCGAATAAACAACATACATTCTGCGAATTTCAACTTAAGAAACTCTTACCATGCATTCCATTTCACCAACAGAAAACATCCCATCCTTGGTCACCTCTGCATGTATGATAAGTTAAGGCTGGATTACAAAGCCTAAGATTAGAATTCCTAGAGCACATGCTTAATAAAGAAGCATTTCTCACCATTCCGCTTCACTCCAAGATGCTTTAACAAAGCTTCTTCTATATCACGGGATCCGCGTATCATGCAAGGCGTTGTTCCACATACCAAAAGGTGATATTTTCCAACCTGCAATAGGTTAAAAATTGAGTATCACACAACAGAATACATATAATGTTCATATTTCCATGCTTCTGGCAATTACTGATGATTATTCTTCTAAGTGAAAGTGAAGACTGAAGACAGAAACAAACACAACTCTATACCTTTGTCCTGTTAAACATGGTGTAGAAGGTAGCAACTTCATATACACGAATTGGTGCAACTTCTATTATTTTGGCTATCTGAAATATCAAAAAACATAGACAGTTAAAAGTCAAAAAAAAATTTTAAAAGGGTGAAAGATAATAATTACCAACATATAAAGGGTGAGACAACTCACAATTTTTTTTTTTTGAGAAGGAAAAGGATGACCACCAGAGTTGTGGTTGTCATCCAACTATATAAATATATATATATAAGCTGTGGAAAAGTTCACAAATTTGTTTACCAGCATATAAAGGGTGTGACAGTTCACAAATTTCATTAGACATCCATTTGTTTATGCATACTTATCACTTGATCTTACTAGTCAGATTAAGCATTGCATTTTTAGATTATATCTTACGAATACAACAACAACAACAAAGCCTTATCCCACTAGGTGGGGTCGGCTACATGGATCATACGACGCCATTCCGCTCTATTAATAACCAAACATTTCGGTATATTATTCACCAATAGATCTTGCTCTATTACTGAGGGAGATATTAAAAACAGATGGAAAGAGTATTTCTATAAGCTATTTAATGATGGATGTGAAGGTTCCCGTTGTGATTTGGAGGACTTGACAGTTAGCGAATGTGAGCTTAATATGTCATTTTATCGTAGAATTAGAGTCTCGGAGGTTAGCGAAGCTCTTAAGAAAATGGAGAATGGTAAAGCCGTTGGACCGGATGGTATACCGATTGAAGTTTGAAAATGTTTAGGAGAAAAAGGTGTGTTGTGGTTATGTAAACTATTTAATGAGATTATACGGTCGAAAAAGTTGCCTGATGATTGGAGATTAAGTACATTAGTTCATATTTACAAAAATAAAGGGGATATTCAAAATTGTGCAAATTATAGAGGGATTAAACTTATGAGTCACACAATGAAATTATGGGAAAAAGTGATTGAGCATAGATTGATAATGGAGACTAGTATTTCTGAGAGACAATTTGGGTTCATGCCAAGAAGATCCACTACAGAGGCGATTTATTTAATAAAGGGGATGATGGAGAAGTATCGAAGTAGGAGAAGAGACTTAGCTTTCATTGACTTAGAGAAGGTGTATGATCAGGTACCAAGGGATATACTTTGAAAAGCCTTGCAAAAGAAGAGGGTGAGTGTTGCCTACATTAAGGTAATACAAGATATGTACGATGGGGCATTGATTAGGGTTAGGACACCCGAAGGTGAGACAAATGAATTTCCTATAGGAATTGGCCTACATCAAGGATCAGCTTTAAGCCCGTATCTATTTAACTTAGTTATCGATGCTATAACCGAGAGTATCACAGAGGAGGTACCTAAGTGCATGCTATTTGCGGATGATATAGTACTTTTAGCGGATTCAAGAGAAGAGATTAATACAAAATTGGAAATATGGAGAAATACGTTAGAGTCAAAGGGTTTTCGTTTAAGTAAGAATAAAACAGAATATATGCATTGCAATTTCACAAATAAACAACTTAGAGACGATTTGGAAGTTAGGCTAGGAGAGGATATAATTCCTCAAGTGACAAAGTTTAAATATTTAGGATCAATTGTAAGACAAGATGGGGCCGACCCCACCTAGTGGGATAAGGCTTTGTTGTTATTGTTGTTTGTTGTTGTAAGACAAGATGGGGAGATTGATGACGATGTTAATCATAGAATTCAAGCTGGTTGGTGTAAGTGAAGGAAAGCCACTGGAGTTCTTTGTGATAGAAAAGTACCCAATAAAGTTCCCACTGGAAATTCTATCGTACTGCTATAAGACCGGCAATGTTATATGGTAGTGAATGTTGGGCTATGAAGGGACAACATGAACGTAAAGTGGGGGTAGCCGAAATGAGAATGTTGAGATGGATGTGTGGTCATACAATATTAGATAAGATTAGGAATGACCATATACGTGAACGAGTCGGAGTGGCTCCTATTAGTGAGAAAATGGTAGAGAATCGTTTGAGATGGTTTGGTCATGTTCAGAGAAGACCATTAGATGCGCCAGTAAAAAGAGTAGATCAAATAATCTGGAGTCCGATTAAAAGAGGGAGAGGGAGGCCAAGGCGGACACTTGGCGAATTAATAGAGCAAGATCTATTGGTGAATAATATACCGAAAGGTTTGGTTACTAATAGAGCGGAATGACGTCGTATGATCCATGTAGCCGACCCCACCTAGTAAGATAAGGCTTTGTTGTTGTTGTTGTTTGTTGTTTTCTAATCATAAAATGATGCCTAAACAAGCTTGATTGTTTTTCCCTTGAGGTGGAAGATGTTGGGATTTTTTTCTGTCTTCATAGTTACAATGACTTTGACTTTGGACTGGCATTTGCTTTCTTCCCTCTCAAGCCTTCACTGTTTCCATTGATCGAAAAGCTTCCCCCTCATCTGCCATTACACCTCTCTTTCACAATGGAATTGAGGCTTCTATGTTTATCAAAATACTGTGGTATGTTTAGCCCATTTAGGTAGTAGCTCAATAGTCCATTGACTTCAAATTAAAGTATCAACATTTGTAAATCCACGTACATAAACTTTTATTATTCATCCATAGAGTTACTGGACATTCTAAATTTCATCTTTTTATCAATAAATATAAATTTCCATACCCATAAACTGGTTTTAAAAGTTGAACTGCCAAAACTTACTACATTCACCTTAAAAAAAAATAAAAACTTACTGCATTCATTGCAGACACTGGTACCCATCCACCATGCTGTTGCTGTGCCAGATCCAAAAGCGGAATAACAGCAGATTGCTTGTAATTGGAAGGATAGTGTGACAATATCTCTTTAACCTACAATCAATCATGCAGATCAATAAATGAAAATTTCAAGGAACGGATGAAACTACACGGAAGTCATACATTGACCACGTATTAGGAAGTTTTCACCAGAAACATACAACAAATATCAACTTCCCATATTGAAAACTGCATTGGTACCATAAGACATTGCAGTCTAATTCAGGAGGGCGAACTAGGGATTTCCAGAAGGGATTGACATGGGAAAACAGATAATTTTTTTAGGGGAATGAAAAAAAATTCCAGTAGTTGAGTGGATTAAGACTAGCTCGGATGGCAGAGCGCTCGCTTAGCATGCGAGAGGTACGGGGATCGATACCCCGCATCTCCCATGTCCTCGAGTAGTTGAGTGGATTCATATATGTTACTGTTTTAACCGAAGGCTTTGTTGTTGTTGTTGTTGAATGAAAAAAAAAATGTCTAAAAATCTGGTAACGATACCCAGTGCAATGAAATCAGGGAAATCGCAAGAAATTCCAGCAATATAGCTAACCATCATAAAAGAAAATGCAACAACGATGGAGCACTATACATACTCTTTCCATATTTGCAACGGAGAACTGCCATGGCGTGTCCGGCTTGTTATCCGGCGAATCAATATGCTACAAAAGCAACAGCATTTGCATCAAGTTAACGACTTATACCGAATCACAAGAAACCAGCACCTCAAATCCTGAAATTTAACGCAACCAAACAACGGCGACTAATGTTTCAGCCAAAAACTCACGTAGTTGAGTGCAGTAGAGAAAGATCTGGAAGCTGCGGCGGTGGCGGCGGCGTACGATGCGACCTGAAAAGGATTCGAGACCGAAACCAAATATTAGCCGTGCGATCGCGAGAGAGGGGACGAGTTCTAGGAGAGGCGTATTTCTAGAAGGTGGATCGTACCGGATGAGACGGTCGGAGAACTCGCCGCAGATCGAAGAGGCGCTTTGCAGCGAGACGCGCCGCCGGCGAGTTCATCGTTGCGTGACGATTTGGGGACGGGCCGAGTGAGCGAGAGGGGCAGAAATAGGGACACGAGCAACAGCTCGTAATTTTTTTATTACATTTATGTAGCGGGAGCCACATGGATTCTCCAATGACTTCTTACCACGTGGCTCCAAGTCTCATTCCGTCTCGGGTTACGGATCCAGGCCCCGAACGAAGCGTCCGTTGGAATTGACGGGGCGGATCTTGAACCATAATATAATGCTCTATTTTCACCTTATTTTTCAAATCTTTATTCTTTTTTTCCATTTTTTTTAGTTGATTAGATTGTCATTAATTAAACAAAATAATCCAAACTCACGTGTTAAATAGCTTGAGTATAAAGGCTAAACCGATATCTTATGACATTTTGGAGGTTTTGGAGAGGAGAAGAGAAGGAAGAAATCAGAAGAAGACAAGGAAGAGGCAATAAAAAATAAAGAGAAAACAAGAAGGGCACCTAAACTCTAATCAAAATATGTAAGACAATTCTATTATAATTTATATCTCAATGTATTAATTGTTTGTTTCGATCGAAAAAGGTGACAAACAAACATGTGGTTCCTTTATGTTTGAAATTAAGGATTGTGCATTTTTTATGATGTAGATGCAGTGTTATGTTATCTTTATTGATTGATCGAATGAATGACACCTATATGTATTGAGTCCCTCGTTGATTAGCTACGAAACCCATATGAATTCAATTTAATTGTGATGCGAATGTGATTTATTATGCTTCATTATGCATAATATTTGTTCAAATGTATACCTCGGAATGCTATGTATCAAATTGAAAATGGACTGAAACTTGACAAAAACATGTTCTTCTATAATTAGAGTCGACCTATGATCTATAGTGCTCCACTATGATCATAATTGGGGATGCTACGAGTTCAAAAGCACGCTTCAAATCACAAAATGTCCAACATAGCATGGAAAAGAATTCTCTCGTACAAAAATGGAACCATAGGATAAATTACATGATTAGTCCCTTAACTTTGAGTCGTTTGGTCCCCGAACATTAATCATAATGTTCTTCATCTTTGATTTTCTTGTACGATTAATCCTCCTAATCGGTGATCATAGATTTTCTAGTTGCCTTGCATATGTGGCCGTCTTTCTCTCTCAAACATGTATTATATATGATCATAGTGCACAAAGTGGGACCGCAAGAAAGTTGATGAAAATGCACTCTACTCTAACGATCGAGCCGTAGCAACTTGTCCAAGTCCAACCATAATGTCCATGCTGATTTTATCGAGTAATATGAATCTATTCCCATTTAATTTATCCTAAGGTTCACACCACATAAAGTTATATAATTTTTCTTTTACAAGATATAAAAATAAATAAAATTAATTTCAAGTATAGACACATATTAAATTATCTCGATATTCTAGCATAACTGGTATAAAGTCTTCTATTTATATCACGTGTTGAAGCACTTGACTCCTCAATGCCTTATGATATGTTAAATGTTATGAATGAACAATTATAAATTACATTATTTGATTATAGATGTTATCATAATGGCATGTTAACTAGAGAGATTATACACGCTTTTGTATAACTTTATTTGATTGTCCGTGATGAATTATGAACCCATGATTAAACCAATATTTAAATTTGGATTGTGAAAAATATTATATCAAAGCATATGACATGCCCTTTTTGTAAAGAGTTGCATAGATTTTTTTAGGGCAACATTGTTATGCTTGGATTGGCTCTTCATTGTTTAAATTTGTCTAAGGTGTTAGCATATTTGTCATGTGTTTGTATATGTCTAAGATA
The DNA here is from genome assembly GCA_030549335.1 of Pontederia crassipes. NCBI lineage: Eukaryota > Viridiplantae > Streptophyta > Magnoliopsida > Commelinales > Pontederiaceae > Pontederia > Pontederia crassipes. The sequence goes on along the minus strand of CM060189.1, from coordinate 21,186,540 downwards.
TAACCCTTTATATGGTTAATATAAAATGTATATCATGATTGTTTTTAATTAGGACCATGACGACTACATGGAAAATTTTATTCCAAAAGCTATATCGAATCAAGATCCTTGACTTGAGGGAGTCTTGAAAGTTTTGCAAATGACGCTCGAAAATTAAGTGCAAATATACTAGCAAATAATAAATAATGAATAGAGTATCGAACCTGCCATAATTAATCTATATTATTATCCTCTAACTTAATTTACTAATTGATGAAAATTATAATGTATGATTTCAAATAAAATAATCTAAATTGATGACAATTAGAAAAAATGACGCCCATAATAGTGTGAGAGAAAGTTAGAATTTAAACTATTTATCTCTTAATTATCAATTAATCAAACATAGATTTTGTGTAAAAAAATGGACAAAATGTATAGGTCTAAAAAATTTGAACACCTTACTATCTTAAATATAAATAAAGTTAAAGACATTGAAAACCAAATCAACTTGAATATTTTTTTATTTAAGATGCTTTAAGTTGCAATTCTCCATTTAATGACATAATTATTAGTAATTAAAATAAATTTACTAACAAAAATATCGAAAAACCACAACTCAACTCGGGTTTGATAAAACTTGGTATGGGCTGACACAATCATCAAGCAACAAAATTAACGAAGGAACCCGGCCCGAGTTTCACACGAAGATGATTCTGACGCAAACCGTTCAATGCTGTCTTATTATTATCAGGCAATTTTATATAAAATTAATACAAGAAAGTACTCGACTCAGATTAAGCATGAAACACACATCAAAATCAAGCTTCAACGTAGTGTTCCTCTAACAACTAAATTAATCCATAATCGAAATAGTTAACATAAATTTCAAAAATAAAATGTGTAAAATAAATATTGAAAATTATAAATATAATTCACATAAAGTGATGGATGTCTCTAGAATAAGACTTGGCCGGAATTATGTCTCAAAAGATTGCCCGAAACTTCAAAATCTCCAATTCTTCGTTGATTTGCAGTGACGCCCATTAGAATTTCATTTTCTCATTTTCTACGCGGCTAGGACTTCAAATTCCAAACTACATGCTATTTGGGTTCGTGGTACATCTTTATTTATAGGGGGTGATGATCTTCTAAGATTCCCATTTGAATTCGAGGCTCAAATCTAAGTGGAAATCGTTTGAAAAATTACAATCGTTTAACGATTTGATTGTTTGTATTGAATTCGGGATGGGTTTGGTCAAACTCTGAATGGGTTTTGTATAAATTTTAACTTCACGTGGAATTCGATGGTTGAAATTGATTTTTGATGTTAACTTGATTCGGGTATGACGTCAGTTCAACCTAGGTTCTATTTAAACTTAACCATACATGATCTTTGAGTTCCTTTTTTTGTGCTTTTCCGATCTAGAAACTACGAAAAATAACATAAATGATATGTGTAAAACATGTATAAAAATGTACTGATCAATAAAAATAAGCAATATAATGATGATACAAACTACCTAGAGTAATATAAAAAAACAAACAATAAGTTGAAGGTAGTCGTAAAATAGATAGTGGAGCAATTCAAGAAATATAGTCCTACCACTTTCAAATATTTAAGTTGGGGTCATTACAATGTAAGCTTATGACCTACTACGATATCTCTACAATTTATATATGATTACATATTTTGCAAATAATTTAATGTTTGGTGGTTGTATTTATTATATATTTTTTAATTATCATCCATTATTGTTATGTTTAAATTAGAAATCAAGAATTCCATGGTAGCATTAGATTCAACTATGAATATGGTTTAATTTTGGAGATGTTAAAATTGTGAAGTATGATTCAAGAGTCAGTTCCACCACGGAGAGTCAAACATGACTTAGACAACTGAATGTGGAGACTTCACATACTTTAATTAAGAGATTCTCTGGTGCACCCCCTTAACTCATGCAAGTGAATAGGTCTACTATTTTGTAGTGGCATTGTTCATAGTGAAAAATTGAACATAGTGATGGGTCATAGGCTTATATCTTGTAAGTTCTTTATATTATGTATCTGATGTCATGTCATGAGTGCGAGTTATATTTGTTCTACAGACCTTTAAGTTATTTAACTATTGCGTTAGAATTTATGTAGGCTTATGAACTACAATGACTTGATTAAGTGTTTTGCAATGATTTTAATGCTTAATGATGATATTTATTATATTATTACCATAAATTTTCATTTATTATTATATTTATATTGAAAATTTAAATGACAAGATAAAAAACAAATACATCATCACATAACAATCGATGATGAATTGAGCCTAATTTTAAAAGCGAACTGTGGTTCAAAGGTTAGTTGTGTCATGGAGTGTCAAACTCAATAAGGATGGATACGTCGACTCATTTAAAAAAGCGAGATAGTATGATGATATAAATCAATATGTCCCAAAATAATCTCTCTCTCACACACACACTATCACTCTCTCTAGTCGCAATCTTATGAACCAAATCTTGAGTGGTACCTCAACAATGTTGCTCTCCAATAGCAAAGAAGGTTGGCTTATAAAATTTTGGTGCGAGCCTTGAATTGAATCAACAACATTTGCAATGGAGAAGTCATGATGAACAAATATGTAGAGAAAATAAAATTTTCATTTCTTACGAATCAAGCAAATCAATTAAAAATGTATGGAACATGGGATAATAGGGCGTATTATAACTCATATATGTTTTTTCTTTCAAATTTTAGATTTATATGGAGCCATGCATCAAGGCTTCTTCTACTTCCACCATTCTTCCTAAATTTAATAACTCGACATTAAATTCAATAGAGGTTAAATCTCAATCGTATAATCATGATGATTTGGTGATTGCATGTTGGTTATACAAAAGTTGGTTGCATGCTACCTAATCTCATATATATATATATATATATATATATATATATATATATGAAACTGTGATTTTATCTATTATGATGATGCTAGTGTTCTCTCTATCTTTTTTTTTTTGGAAATTTGAGTTTCTTAAATCCCATCATTAATTGTGTTATGCCTATAAATTTGTCATTGTAGTCAATGCATATTCATAAGACTTAAAAAGACCACACTACTAAATAGCAATTATTATGCAAATACAACATGCATGAACTTAAATGATAAATGAAAAGTTAAAAGAAGATAAAAAAAGATTACATAGATGGTTAAAAGCCTTTTGAAACTTAAATATCACAATTTAAATGATAAGAAAACTAAAGTTAGAGTATAAAAAACTATTCAAGCTATTTACCCTTCCATCCCAATGCTTTCCAGCAAGTCTTTTTAGTCACGTGCTCAAGTTTCTACCAAACAAGAATTCTTTTAGTAGCGAAATAATTATATTATTTTTTATAAGAAGATAATTTTCTATTTTTTATATATTATTTTATGTAAGATTCTTCATACTATGCCATTGAGAAAATAAAAGGGATAGAGAGTTGCATTGGAAGCTTGTATTCAACTAAGCAAGCATAATAATGTTTATTTCAATGTTTATGATATTAAAAAGGTCATATCCAAGTATTGCCTCTTTTTTCCATTCCTTTATTTTTTGTTTATAGAACTATGTTCGATTTTATCATACAATTATTATTAGTGTTGTATCTCACAATAATAAAATTACTTTAGTTTTTATCTACATTGACTCAATAAGATAAGAAATGAAATCATACAAATTAAACATATTTCAATTTAAAATAAAACATATTCGAAAAAGGTAATTAATCCAAATAAGCATTGTATAGACAATTAGACCACACGATTGATTGTTTATCCACTAACAGCTAAAATAGAATTTTCAATAGTATACATTTAAACAATCCTTTAGTAATTTTAATGTTTAAAAGATTTTGGTATATTGTTGGAGTATTTCAATTTTCTTCTTTCGTTTCCTTTGATTTATTGAGTTACACAAAAGCTTATTTTAACACATCCTCTTCTTTCTTTAGTTCATCCATTATTTTTTATTTCTTTTAAATTATTCACATGTACAATTTTCTTATTCTCTTAGTAACTTATATATTAAAAAGGTGGAATTAATTAAACTACTATAATTGACATTAGTAAATGAGCCTCAAAATCATCTCAAGAATTTGTTGTTTCTTTTCACATTTCATATTTATTTTTTTATTTCATGTACTCACTATCAATGAATTGACTTGATCATCAAATTTAGTTTAATCATTTTATTCTTGATTTTGAAGAGAATTCTCTATTTTTAGTACTTGTGTTTAGTTTATTGTTGTCCTTGTATCATTGGTCTTAAAATATTTTCATTTTCATATATAAGCATATGTGAAAAGTCATTCTTCTTTCAAGTTTATGAATTATCTTTCACATTTTAAAAAAAATCCTCTCTTGATATTAATAATGCATTCTTGACCTTTTTCCCAACTTTTTTGTCTAACATTTTTTTCATCAATGATAAATTATTATAATCAATCACCTCTTCAATCCTAATGTCATTTTCATGAATATATGATGCAAAAGAAATTAATTATCAGTAATATGGACAAATGTTAATTCATGGAAATATATATAGTTGTTTTCCATAAAAAAGTGTTATGTACATATTCTTAAACATTGAATTTATATATACTAAAATAGATTTGCACTTGTGTAATGTTCATAAAAGAAATTTAACTATCGCTGAACAAATTAATTACTAATGAATTTAGAATCATAAATATCGTTAGAGTAGAAGAAATTTGAAAATAAAATTGTCTATTATGAGACAAAAAAAGTTATATTAAAAACAATCTTTCACTTGCGCAAAGCGCAAGAATATACCCTAGTTTTTATATTAAACATTGATCATATTTGATGAAATGAAGAGAATCATATTTTATTTTTTTTAGAAGTATTTATAATGTTTTATACTAATTAAGATCCAACGGTTTATGGGTTTACACATGCATTTTAACTTATTTTCGTATTTTCTCTTGTTCATATTTTCATACTTATTTTCTCTTTTTTATAATGTTTTCATATTTTTTTCCGTTTAAACTAAAATTATTTTAACTTTTTATATTAAGATCCATAGTCAGATTTAAATTCAAGGTTTGGACTACACATGTAAATCCTTTATGGTTTACACATGCATTTTTCTCTATTGATTGTTTATCCAATGATAGCTAAAATAGAATTTTCAATAGTATAAATTTAAACAATCCTTGTATATAATTTAAGTTATTTTATATTAATTGTTTAAATGATTTTGGTATATTGTTGGAGTATTTCATTTTTCTTCTTCTGTTCTTTTTATTTATTGAATTACACAAAAGCTTATTTTAACACATCCTCTTCTTTCTTTGTTTAATCCATTATTTTTTGTTTCTTTTAAATTATTCACATGCACAGTTTTCTTATTCTCTTAGTAACTTATATATAAAAAAATGTGGAATTAATTATACTACTATAATTGACATTAGTAAATGAGCCTCAAAATCATCTAAAAAATTTGTTGCTTCTTCTCACATTTCATAAAAAATTTTATTTCATGTACTCACTATCAATGAGTTCACTTGATCATCAAATTTAGTTTAATCACTTTATTCTTGATTTTGAAGAGAACTCTTTGAATTCTCCATTTTTTGTACTTGTGTTTGTTTATATTTTTTTCCTTTGTTGTCCTTGTATTATTGATCTTAAAATATTTTTCATTTCATATATAATCATATGTGAAAATTCATTCTTCTTTTCAAGTTTATGAATTATCTTTCACATTTTTAAAAAATCTTATCTTGATATTAATAATGCATCATTGACCTTTTTCCCAACTTTTTTGTTTAATTTTTTTCATCATTGATAAATTATTATAATCAATCACATCATCAATCCAACGGGTCAGGTTGACTCGCAAATCCGATGACCTGATCATGTCAGGTTGGGTATACGAAATATTTTTCGACCCTTGTCAACTCGACCCGACCCAAAGATCCAATTTTTTTATTTTTTTATATTTATTTTAGTTTTCAACCTATATTAAAAAAATAAAATATTTAAATGTGTGAAATAATATATAAATGTTAAACAAATTATTTTATACTTATTAGATAATATCTTTATATTAAATGTTAAAAAATAAGAAAAAACAGTGGTCGAGTAACTCGACCACCTAACCCAATTTGGATCTAATTCAACCCTCAAAAGAGGACTGACCTAACCTGACCTGACCCGATCAAAATCGGGTGAGTCGGGTTGGATAAAACCCGACCTGTGAACACCCTTATTTTCATGAATATATAATCAAAATAAATTAATTATCACTAATATGAAAAAATGTTAATTCGTTAAAATATATATCGTTGATTCCATAAAAGTGTTACGTACATATTCTTAAACGTTGAATTTATATATACTAAAATAGTTTTTTATACTTGTGTCATGTAAAAATGTAACTCTCGCTGACAAATTAATTACCGTTGAATTTAGTATCATAAATATTGTTAGAGTAGAAGAAAATTGAAAACAAATTTGTCTATTACGAGATTAAAAATTATTCACTTGCGCAAAGCGCAAGAATATACCCTAGTTTTTATATTAAGCGTTGATAATATTTGATGGAACGAAGAGAATCATATTTTTTCTTTTCTAGAAGTATTTATAATGTTTTATACTAATTGTAAAACTTACATCGATAATCTTTTGATTGATTTATTGAGCTATCCAAATTGAACTATGCATTTAATAATATGCTTTTAATCTCATTTGTAAGGTATGGATAGTGAGCGTTGTTTAATAAATATTTTGATCACTCTACGGTATATAAAAATCGATAAGAGAATATTTAATAGTACTTTATTATATCATACAAAAAAAAGTGTTACATGTAACGCCCCCAAAACTTCCCCTCCTGCCATGTAGCAATAAGGTTGACCCCGGGGACGATACACTACGTACTATGCTCTTGACTATAACGTGACTTTGACTATTCAACAATTGCAACATGTGGCAATGAATATATTAATAAAATAACTATGAACTTTATTGTAGAAGAAGAAACGTCGGAATATCAAAAGACACCAACATCTAATAATTCATACGGGAAAAGAAATGACAACAATATCCAATAGGTCCAACAAATGACCACATATCTAGTTTCAAGAGAAAAGATCAAATTATCCATATGAGGTAGAAACAAATTATCCGACTAATGCAAATAAGGAAAAGACACTATTGAGTTAATAAGTCATGTGCAACGATCCTCGAGCTCTGCGTTCAACACTTCTCTCTACACATGATTCTCACCTGCAAAATCTCAAATGCAGAAGCATCGAATACCCGTGAGCGAAAACACTCAGTACAATAAAATCATAGGCTATCAATTGATAATCAAAATATGCTTGAATAAATAACGGATAAGCAATAAGATGACATCTTTTATTATGAATAAGTGATCTCTTCTTTTCTGTCATAATCAGTACTAGTTGCACTATGACAATGAATCATTCTTTATCATATTTGTACTTTATTCTTTACTAAATTCATTCTATGTTCTTTACTGTAACCTTGTTTTGTTTTTGCTATGCCATGCTCTGTAACTTATCATGTTATTCTTTACCATACCTTATTTTACCATGCTTTACTTTTTCATGAGTTGTACAACATCTTTTATATTAACTATGTAGTTCTTGAAGTTTGTTATCCTGTCCGAGCTCGACTTTATTAGATGCCTCTATAACATTTATGAAGCCAAGGATGCCCACTTTGGAGAAGGTGTAATGCCAATGGATACTCTTTTCGGAATACAATTGGGAGATGATCTATACCACATGAACAATGGTAATTAAAAATCCGTAGGTTTAATGTCTCTTCAGCTCAGCTATCTATCCCTTTGGCGTTATAAACATGTGATTCATATGATTGCCCTCTTTGGGAAAGGAGATATGCCAATATATAGCCCTTTTCAAAATGAACAGTGGTCGTTAAGAACACGTAGGTTCACCGTCTCCTCATCTTCGTTACATGTCCCTCCTCTTTATCATGATCTTAACTCTTTACTTTGGGCGGCATATAGCAATCTCGTGGTTTCAATATCTTGTTTACCGTATGTGAAGTTTAGAAGAGAAAAGTTAGTATTAGATCTCTTTTATTCGAGGCAATTAAGATTATGCCCTATTGCTTTACTTTTTATGTCAAGTCTCGATCCGTCCTTTAGGGGTGAGGGCCTATTAGATTCCTTAAAATATCAACAATCAAATCGATCGATCGCTCCATCGATGTCGGTCGACTGCTCCCATGATAAGGCACGCTCATGCCTTACATCCTACATGCCCGTGTCATGATTCGACCGTCGATCTCGTGAACGATGCGCCCGTGCTACCCACCCGGCATGTTCGTTCCGTCGTGGCCAGAATAGGGCACGAACTTGCGCATGTCTTCTTCCTCTTTTCTGATCATCCTCCGGCCATCGGATCGCGATAATCACAACACGAAAAATGTAGTTCACGATCTCTAGATCAATATGGAATCATCACACGCATCGTATGTTAACGATTCATAGTCTAAGGGGATTTAACGTCTAGAATACCTTTCGATCAATTTTTGGTTCACCAACGAATCTGTCATCGGCTTCTCCGGTCTCGATCGATTTTGGTTGGCCAGGGACTACGATTGATCTTCACGAGTACGTCAAGGGTGTGCTGCCGTGCGCCGAAGGTCTATCGAATCGCCCCTACTTTGTGCGCGCTGCTCCTGAGAAGGATGGAGGAGGGTGGCAAGCGATGGGATGAGGTCGAAGGGGGTGCGAGGGCTCCTCCTCGTGCCCTCTTATAGCTTCAGGCCGGCCGAATCCGAAAATAAATTGGGGGGATCCAAATTGAAGAAGGAAATAGGGGAGGAGATTTCTCCTCTTTCTTTTTTTTGAATTCCAATCCTTTCCTCTTTTGATCTTTCCATGCTTTGTTGAATTTTTGTTTTCAATTTGATTTTTGTTTCCAATTTGCCTGTTGGTACAAAACACCACCAAATTATAAAAATGGCCACAAGCAATGAAACTATTTATTTATTGAAAAAAATATGTAGAACATTTATTGTAGAACCAACGAAGAATACTCATTTTATTTATTAGATAAATAAATAAGTATTAATCTAAAATATGTGTTAAATAGTAAATGTGATTTTAAAATCATATAATTATTTGATGATCACGATTAAGTTATTTTAATAAATATAATTAATTTAACAGTTATAAATTTTATAGTCTTACGTGATCATTTTTTATTATCAATTTATTTCAATAAATATATATTATTTTATTTACAAAATATTTTATTAATATAATCATAAATTATAATTATTAACTTAATTAAATGATGAAAAATGCTCGACCTTTATGTACTCATTGACCTCTTATTTATTTATGTTAACAAAATAAAGAAACAGTTAAATTGTAGTTTTATTTTTGACAGAGCCGACGTTGTTGGGCCCTACATTATCTGCCACTAGAATTTTGACACCTAGCGAAAGACACGTCGATTCAACAAGAAGCGAGGAGCGGGCGAGCAGCTGAACTTTACGCGCGGTCTCAAGTCTCAAGGCGTAGTTGAGTCAAAAGCTCAAACATCCTGCGGGCACTTCGCCATCTCTTTGCTTGCTGCCACTGCTCGATTTCATCGTCTGCGTCCGACAACGTTGATCGCCTAGAAAATCTGGACAAGAGTCGTGATCTAGATCTCTCTTTCTTGCCGAAATAAGAACTGGGAAGGGGGAAGGATGAGGAGGCGATGGCTGGCTCTGTCTCTGTACCTGATCGCGGTTTCTTACGCTTTTTGCTCATTCGGTGTTCGAGCTCTTGGAGTCACGCCAGAGGAGGCCATGGAACTTAGGGACGAGGTATTTATTCTCTTGAACGGTCTATCCAATGGCCATAGGATCTTTTGTTCCCTTTCTCTAATTTTATGCCTTCAGGTGCGAAGATCTGTTTTTGGATAAAGATTGAACTTTAAGGTCCGCTTGACAGAGGGAATTTGTTGGTTACAACATGAACAGACATTTAAAACTTTTCTCCTTGTTACATATTTCTGATTGGATTCATATCCTCATCGAGTTCATTTGCTCCCCATTAAGACCAAGAATGATTTCGTCTGTGCTTCTGTGTTCTTACTGTTTGATCTGGGTTTGGATTATGGCCAAACTTGGAGAAGTAGACTATATCTGGAGAATTTCTAATGAAATTCAGAAAGTATCTTGTATTTGAGCGGTTATTTGTGAGAACAATAGACGGTTTTTTCTTCGCAAGCAGAGAGCTTTTTCTCAAGCCTGAAGGATAATTAAAATCTGGGATAAGGTCGGAAGGTCTTCTCATCCTGGTTCTGTCAAGATGTGGATACGTTTTCTTTTATATTGCGTTACCGTTAATGATACGATGGTGGGGCGGAGACTGAGATTTTCCCCATAGGGTGGTCATTTGACGTTCTCGTAACTTAGTTGGGTCTCATACTCTAGAATCAGATGGTATTGATTGATGCATTTCTTGTTTCTTGGGATTTTGAACATTTAGCACAAACCAGCAGCCTACAAAGTTTTATGGTCATCCACTTGAAATGTTTCATGTATGCCACCTCCAGAAGATTGAATGTAGAAACTATGACAGCTGTATACAGAAGAACACATTTTTCCTGTTGAAATTACATGTTTACATACAAAAAGTTATGCCAAATGCGAGAGAAATGTTTTGGCAAATAAGAAGTCGGTCATGATGCTTAGCTAGATATCATCCGTGACCTCTCCTTCACATTAGTTTCAGGATTTAGAAGTTTTTTTATTCGTTCACAAACTCAATATTCTGATTCATTTAAGCTGATCATTCATATCATAGAAGATTATCCCTTTTCTCCCTTTTGATTAGGTGCGTGGGATGTTCTATCATGCTTTTGATGGGTATATCCAGCATGCTTTTCCTCTTGATGAGTTGAGGCCTTTGTCTTGCAAAGGAGAGAATACACTTGGTGGTTATGCGCTGACTCTTGTATGTGTTTTCTTTTTCAGCAAGTTGTTTGCATAAGTGATGTATATCAATTGAGAAAATTGTTCATCAATTGAATTAATCAGTTCCATTCCTTAGATTGATTCCTTGGATACGCTAGCCTTGCTTGGGGATCGCCAAAAATTTTCTGCAGCTGTTGATTGGGTGTCCAGAAATGTTCACTTTAATATTGTGAGTTTGAATCCTCTCAAAAAATATTGTGAGTTTGAAACTAGTCCTTTACGTTGTTCTTATGCTTTCATGTTGTTGTTTATCTCGTCTTTTTTTCGTATTATAAAAGTTAAAGTTAGAAACAATGTATTCATATCTTTAAAAAAAAAGGAAAAACAATGTGTTCCATACTACTATCCAAGTATAAAAAATGGAAGTACAGAAAGTTGTAGGCACATAGTAACTTTACTGGCACACTTTAAGAAAAAATTCAATTAATGAATTCAAGTACTTGGAAAATAACTAACTATTCAGGTCGTCTTTTCAAATCCCAATGTAATAGAAATAAAGATCTAATGATAAAATTAAAGTAGCCATTATCCAATGGCACTACTACTTTCTCCATAAGCATTAACTATTTTTTTGAAGTGTAAAATGACGAGTAGAAAAGGCTAGTTTGTGCATATACATCTTTCAATCCAATAGATGCACATGTGTGAGGAAAGGACAAAGTTACAGAGGTGGGGGACAAACTGTCACAAAACATCTATAAGCCTTAAATATGGAAGGACAAAAACGAGGATTGTTCATTCGTGATTGTTATGGAAATTTAGTTATTAGTGCCGTTGCATGTTATTTGACAAGATCTTAATTTATTTATATATAATTGTGGAGTGATATAGTCAGAACTATTGTGATTGGACCTTCGGCGAACGTGTTTGGTTTTCACCTACAAGGGGTGATGCTCCAGTACCAATTTCATGATGATGTATCACCTACTTGATGGGGATGTGGTGTCCATGTGAAGCCAGGACGATTCTAATAAGACCCCACTTGTCCTAACATCTTGACACATGTGTGCTGTATGGAAATTAGAGACCATATAATCATGTTGTGGTAAACCCATCTTATCTTCTAGAAGCATGGCATGTCAATTTGTCGTACTTCAACCCATCTTATCTTCTAGAAGCATGGCATGTCAATTTGTTTGAACTTCAAGGGAATTATGAAAATCTTCTACAAGCATGGCTGTCAATTTGCTTACAAAAAAAGCTGAAAAGAAAGCTATCAGTCTGTTTAGTAGGATACTCCTCTAATTTGGTATATCCTGTTTCACCATTTAGTAAGATACTGTAATGATGTCAAAAAATATCATTTTGCTTAGGGAGATAAGTAAAAATTTGTATTGGAAGAATGCAAAAGGCATTCATCCTTTATCCTCTCAAAAAGGAAAAAAAAATGTTTGAATTAGTTCAAGATAGTTTTTCTAGCAAATCTTATATGCTTTATTTACTTTGTCATCAAGATAGTTTTTCTAGTAAATCTTATATGTTTTATTTACTTTGTCTTATATTCTTAGCACTTAATATTATGTGCTATTTCTAGATCTAAAATGCTTGTAATGTCTTTTCACATTCAATCGTTTTTTTTCTGCCAATGTTTCAACTTTGCCATTATTTGATGTTTCATTCAATTCTTATTTAATGTGTAGGATAAAACTGTGTCTGTCTTTGAGACCACAATTCGCATACTGGGGGGGCTATTGTCTGCTCACCTTATTGCAAGTGATTATGCCACGGTATTATATCTCCTCCTATAATGTTAAATAAAATTGAACCTCTTTTATGCATTTTGTTTGTGACATGGCTTGATGATTTTCTTGTTCTATTGCTTCCATTATTTGGGCATTTGGTTTTGCATTTTGCAGGAGTAAATTTTTGTAATGATCAGCCAACAATATTCTCGTTCCCAACTCAATCACTAGATTGTATTTTGTAAAAACAATGGTGATTCAATTTTCATAATCTTGCAGTCATGGTCATCCTAACCGATGATAGAATGTTTATTGATTAAAATACTAACATGACATTCACGTTAGTATTTTCTCTCCCCACGTCAACTTAAAATTAATAATAAAACTATAAAAAAATAAACAAAAAATATATGGGGCTGCTGCTCCTCGCCGGCGACGGAGAGCCCCACCTTTCTCTGGCCACACGTGTAGAGGAGGGTGGTGGCGGTTCCACTCAATCTCTCCCTCAGAGATGGTGAGGGGGCCTGTCACACCCCTCTCCCTCCCTTCTGCGGTTACCATCCATAAAGGGGTTGCTGCCCCTTTTATTATTATATTTATATTTATATATTTTTTAAAGTTGATGTGGAAGAGAGAAGAAGTGCTTGCGTGGATGTCATGTCAACGTTTCATCTAATAAATCTTTTATCACTGGCTCATGTGACCATGACTTTAAGATTATGAAAATTGGATGATCATTGATTTACAATACAAACTTGACCAAGTTGGGAATAAAAGTATAGTTGGATGATCGCTTCGAAAATTTACTCCATATGGCAGTGAAGTATACATATTGAACTTTTGCTATGTCTTCTCGAGAACTTATGCTTGGGCATTTAAGTAATCACGATAATATAAAAAATGATAGTTTTTGGGACGGGAGATGTCATATTAATAACATTGTACTATTCTCTTTTGTCTCAGGACATCTCTCGGCATTACATTTCGGCTCCTTTATCTTTACACACTGTACATTCATTTTAAAGTCTTAATATATTCATGGATCTGCTAAAAAAAAAAAAATTCATGGATGTCCGCCACAACTCGGCAAGGGAGCTTGATCAAGAAATATTTTTTTTGTATGCCCATCATCTATGCAATGTGAATGATTGCAAACAAATAACCATAGATGAAGGAGAAAAAAAAATTATGGTGGTATCCATAAATTTGGGGAGAAACCCGAGACTGAATGATGTATAGACTATAGACAAGTTCTTGAGTTCATAAGCACATGTTTACTATGAAGAAAAATGGAATCTAGATATCAAAGGTCATAGTAGTTTTTGTTACCGGTTACATATCCTAGCATCTTTAGTGATTTAACTGACATTATAAAGGAAATCGATGACTCAGATAATTTAATAATGACTTCTCATTAAGAAATGTATATGATGAACAATCAAGAATAACAACAACAACAACAAAGCCTTATCCCACTAGGTGGGGTCGGCTACATGGATCATACGACTTCGTTGATCCATGTTCATGAGATTCAACAGGGTTTTACGCTGGCTGTCGGGGCCTAACACAACCCTCCTCCTTTATCCGGGCTTGGGACCGACTATAAAACATAGGCGGAGTTAAATTTACCTGAACAATCAAGAATAGGTGACCGATATTTATAAAAATCAAGAGAGCTGGTATTTATGAAAAACTTTTGATGTTCAGGTCTCAGGTCTGAAAGGGAGATAACAAAGCCCTTTTCTGTTCTATGGGCTATGTGGTTGCAATGAAAATAGTGTTACATTGAAAATATAGTCTTTCATGCTAAATCACTATATTGATAGTGGGACTCTTGTTTTTAGAAGTCTGTGTAATGCAACAAATAATTACTTTTGTAATCATCCATTTCCCGCTATAAAGATATTGATAAAAGTCATCCTTCAATATTCAGTATGTGTTCCCTTTTCTGGTGTTAGTTATGCTCCATTGTTTCTCAGGGTATGGAGATTCAATCTTATGACAACCGATTGCTTAATTTATCTGTGGATTTGGCCCAGAGATTGTTGCCAGCATTCGACACTCCTACAGGTTCACCCCTTCATTAATTCATTGGGTTGCTTGTGATTCCCTCTCTCTCCTTCCCTCCCTCCTCTCTATCTCTGTGTATATATATGTTCACAGATAATGAGTATATATATACATATACATGTATGTGTTTTTTGTCATTCGTTGATCCTACGTAGATCACAGAAGAAAAAAATGTATAATGTAGGAGATGGAACTGAAGCTTTAAAGGTGGAAACAAACATAGATGTGACAGCCGGGATTTATGACACACGGTTGTAATGAAAGTTCAAATTTTTATTGTAGTAACCTTTCTTGCTTTGACATGGTGATGAAGGAAAATTGCTGCAAAAGGTTGACCCAAACATAGATGTGACAGCCATCCCTTATGATGCATGGTTGTAATGAAAGTTCAATTTTTTTTATTCTAGTGGCCTTTCTTACTTGGACATGGTGTATAAAGACGAAGGAGAATTAGTGTTTAGCTAATTGGCCAATTATTTGACTAAATTGCTTAGTTTCTTTTGACTAATTAAACATCTATTCCTTATTGATGGATTTCTTCTTTGTTTACTATTAAAGTTTCAAGCACAATTATACTTATAGGTGACACTTTTACAACTCTGCAACAGGAATCCCATTTGGATCTGTCAACTTAATGCATGGAGTGGATGAAAATGAAAGCAAGGTAGGATTTTTATTATGTGTGTCCTTGCAAGTGACATAGATGATTGATATGCCAAAGTCTCCTTGGCCAAGATTGATATGAAAAAGAAAGCAAGGTTTATTATATATGTTTTTGTGTCTGATGGCTCATTTCCTTGTTACGATTTTCATACTTTGGTCTTTTCATAAAAGGGATCAAGTTTTTGAAGGTGGTTGCATGCTGCTGGTCCATGCATTGTATTCTGTTTATCTTAAGCTCCAAGTATCATGCAGCTTAATAGCAGTTGTGTAGATGTTTATTACTCCAGTCAAGCTTTCTTTTCCCTTATAACTATGGTATCTCCAGGAACATGCTTGTTGTCCCTTTGAATTAGTAAAATTCATACATTTCTATTTGTAGTGTTGAAATCATATAAATCAAAAGTTCTGCGCATTCAGCTTAGTTGCATGTTAAAATGTTTAGGAGATCCTTAATTGATCTCCTAAAAAAAGGAGATCCTTATTGACTTAGTTGATCCTTAACAACAGAAATCTTCACAAGTGATTCAAATTTACTTATACATGTTTTATTAATGGTTAATAGGATGGCTACAAACTTCCTCCATCTGCTTGTATTAAAAAACTGAGTTAACACATACAAATGCGAGGAAGAAATTAAAAGGCAAAAGAAAGGAGAAGGTGGGTGTGGGTAACAAACAACAAGATGATCACATCCCCACTTCCCACTCCTTGGTCAAGAATGATAAATATTTTTTTTGAGAATAAAAGGATGACTAGATAGAGGATAGTGATCCGGGTATCTCAATTAGGATAAAAAAGAGTACATAAGATGGTTAGGTGGGATAAAATAGAAGCCGGCAGTGAAACAAACTATGGCAGCCATTACAGATGTACAATCCATTCCCGGAATAGAGTACTGGCATGACATAACATGTTCTTCCTATAGACCCATTCTCCCCAGAAGATTGCATCATTACATTGTAACCATATGGCACATAGGACCGCAAGGGGTTTAGATCTGCTTCTTCGGGACTCGTACACTTAGAATGATGTTCAATAACATCTTCCTTCATGAAAAATAGTGGTTGCATTGAACCTGAATTGCAACATAGTAGCCAAGTAGAGTTGTTGGATCGAACTCCATGCCCTGCACCCACACTCCCCATATATCCTGAAGGATATCCAAAAGGATTCAACATGGGTGTCAATCTGTTAGTATCTCACTTGTTATATCATCCTCCCTCATGCATGATGACAACAAAGATGGCCAATATCCTCATTTACTATCCCCCCACCACCACCACATAGAGCACCTGTGGTATCTAGATTGGTACCTATCTTGCCCATCATGCTCCAATGAAGATTTTTCCACTTCATGCCAGCCAAGCAAAAACCTTGACCTTTACTTGCACATGTTATATTTTAAACCAGTTGTATTATGGATATGAAAACTTGGATATTGTCAGCCAGTAAGAGATTCATCAGTGAAATTATCCATCATAATCTACTATGGAAACTGTTATAAATGTTTTTCCCATTGGAAGTATGACAAGGATTTTTTTTCCTGCCTTTATATCAAAGCAAGATGTATATAGGTGCCCTATCAAACGAAGATATATGTAGGTTGACAAATCAGTATAATTGCTATTTGGTTTTCTTATCTCTAGTCTCTTAATATCCAATTAAATATACTTAAATTTTTTTCTATGGTTTCAGATAACATCAACAGCTGGGGGTGGAACCTTGACATTAGAGTTTGGTGTGGTGAGTCGTTTGACTAATAACCCAAGTAAGCATCCATGATCCCTCTTTAGATACTATGGTCAACAGGAATTTGTTGTTTATTGCCTTCTTAATAAACTTTTTGACTTATCTATTGATTGTGCTTTTCCAATATAAAATTTATCTCACCGATTCTTCCTTCAGAAAAAGAGTCCACTTTGCCTTTTCCACTCTCTTTTTTGGCCAATCACTTAAGTTGATGATTACTCTGCTTGATCTCCAATTATGTCATATTGAGACATCTGCCTTATTTCACTGTTCTACTATGTCATATTAGTGCTAAATTTTGTTTTGTTTTTCATCATGTAGTTTTTGAGCAAGTAACCAAAAATGCTGTGCGGGGATTATGGGCACGAAGGTCAAAGATTAATCTTGTTGGAGCTCACATTAATGTTTTCACTGGTGAATGGACTCAAAAGGCAAAATTCTCTTTCTGTACTTAATTTATTAGTTTTTGATGAGGGAAAGAACGACTACTGAGTGTAGGTAGTCATCCACTACATTTACTTGTTTTTTCTTTCTTATTGAGCACATAAGTGTCTCCTGGCTCCAGTACACTATTCTTTTAGTGGTTTCAACACTTAGGATGCCACTTCATAAACTTGGATTAGTTTGGAGAATTTAGCGAAGTATCATATCAATTAGAAAAGCAATGTAATTAAGAAATTAATGGGATTTGCTAATTCTTCTCAAACAGAATAGTTCCAATTTTATCGGATGTCTATGAAGAGTTCCAATATCATATCAAGAAAATTTTAATACAAGATGGATGACTATCCAAGCTATGTAGTCATCCTTTTTCTCCTAAAACAGAATAGTCAGACTAAGCATATACTTCGTAGTCTTTTTCTATCATTATTTGAAGACTTTTCGTGAAACAACATATTTCTTAAGTTAAATGATGGAGGTATTTATTCTTTTTTTTACATCATATTGTGTTGATGAGCCGGTCCCAAGCCCGGATAAAGGAGGAGGGTTGTGTTAGGCCCCGACAGCCAGCGTAAAACCCTGTCGAATCTTATGAACATGGATCAACGAATGAGCGGAATGGCGTCGTATGATCCATGTAGCCGACCCCACCTAGTGGGATAAGGCTTTGTTGTTGTTGTATAGTTCTTAATCAAATATGATGTCAAACATCTCATGCACAAATGTTTATCCCTTTGATGGTACATTTATGTAACAAGATTTCATTGTTCACTTTGAGCTATCATATTAGATGCCATGTTAGTTGTATCTATTGTATATGCATTTATATCTTGATATTTGCTGAAAATTGCTTCCTCACTCCCACATGCAACTTTGAATAGACAGAAACATAAATAATGTTATCATTACAAATGGAAACCTCCATCAACGGATTATCTAAGATATTTTTTTGAGGAGGGCTTATCTAAGATATGAACATATTATCACTTTTCTATCCTGAGATAACATTCTTTTTCTTCATGACCACTTCAAGAAAAAAAGTGCCTCTAGATGCATAAAAAGTATTTGTGCTTTTAGTGGTTGATAAATTGCCCTGTCAATAATTGTTTTAAAGCTTGACAAATGATCTTAATTCTTGATATATGAAATTTCATTGCAGGATGCTGGCATAGGAACCAGTATTGATTCTTTTTATGAATATCTTCTAAAGGCAAGCCATGAAGTCATTACAGTGTTCATTTGCATTCCATTATTAATTGAAAATAATGCAAATCGTATTGTGATTAATGTACATTGACGGTGAAATCAGTGTCCAAGTAACTGAGTGGAAAAAGGTCCCGATGTAGATCAATTCTTTTCTTTTCCGAGGGAACATGTGCAAATAATTACTTTTTTCAGAAGGAATATAATTGCTTTTATCTATGTCTAAAAACCCATATTTTGTTCATCCTTATCACATGACCTTGTTATCAGATCTAGGTCTCCACCATTGAGATTCTCTTATTGCCCCATGCTATTGCCTTGTTGTAGATTTTTCCTTGCAACCATAGGTATGGAGATGGCTACTTAAAAAGGTTTGCCAGGACTAAATGGCCGACATCGCTCATTCTCTTGTATTGGTGTTATGTTACTTTTCTTAGTAGTCATGATTCTTCGAGGTATACTTTGAGCGCGTTTCATGTTTAGTGTTGATTATTTGTGATAAAAATATGATAGATTCTCTATTTATTTATTAAGATCATTTTCAGTGATAAATGTTGAGGGATCATGAAGTATTATTTCTTCATAAAAGTTTGGGGATTGTTTTCTAGTAATATTTATCTGTAAGTGGTAGGTTATAACAGTGTACTCTAGATGCTGGCATCCCCCTTTTATTTCAAGAACATATATATATTTTTAACTAAAGCATAATTCTTTTTCTGAAGGAAACAATATTCCCATTGTACTTGGAGGTCAATTTATAGCTCCTTAGGCTTTTGTGCATTTGGTTGCCTGGCGGAGTATCTGCCGGCCCACAATGCAGGAGGGTTTGGGCGTCCACAATCTCAGCTGCACCAATTGTGTCCTCGTGGCACGAGGGGTTAGGCGGATCATGAGACTTGACATTGATCTTTGGACTTCAATCTCATTTGCATGCTATGACAGAGATCTATCATGAGAGTCCTGTGCGGTCTCGTCATGTGGTGCATCATCGTTGTGGTGGAGCATCTCGGCACTCCTTCCTTTAGTGCACCATCTCATGGTCGCCTCCCTCAGCTCTGGCGAGGCTGTATCTTTTTAGCAGCACAAATGGTTGCCTGGTGGCTCCTTGGCAGTGGCATTCCCCAAGCTATAGGCATTGTCGACCGACCTTGCTGCATCATTCGTTGCAGCATGGATAGAGTTTGGTGGGCTGAGTAGTAGCTCATGAACTCCTCTATTTAGGTCCTTACTCTTGGGTTAACACATCTCCTAGCTACTAACCCTCCGTGAGCAAATCGCCCCTTTCCGGCCTGACACATCCAGGAGAGATGGTTGGGTATGTATCTTTGACAGGATTTTGACTCCTGTCTCTACCTTTGCTTCCTCCTAAAAAACACGACATCAAGCACTTTTTGAGCATATTGCAGGTTCCTATGGAGATCCTGTGTGCCGCTCAAAGTTAAGATCTTTGCTTGGCTTGTGTGCTGTGAGCGGATCCTTAATAGAGTCTGCCGTGCGAGATGGGCACCTAGCATCGACACATATGCCCTCTATGTGGTGCATTGGATGAGGTTGCCCATTTGTTTTTTGAGTGTACTGTCATAGGAGGTTCGGAGACAGACCTCCGGAGTCACCTATTCAACGGCTGATGCTTTTTGGCGGTCATTTAAAGCCATAGGTGGAGAGAGTTGGTGGTGACATTTTTTATGGTCACCTAGGCCATATATAGCCTAATCGAATTGTCTTTTGTGGTGAGAGATATCATATTGAGAACATTATTCACCATATGCTTTATGATAAGAGAGCAGGGCTCGGATAGTTGCATCATTGATTATTTATTCCTTTTTTTAGTGTTTACTTTGTAGAATACACACTTGTACAATGGTAAATTTTTGGTAATAATAGTATTACAGGCGGGAAACATAATTCAGTTGCCATCGTTTTTTGTTTCAAAAAAGGAAAACTTCCTCAGGTTTTGTTTTACAATTAACTAGTATAGAGATGGGGTGACATGGTGGAGTGAGAGATGAGGGAGTAGAGTGTGGTGGATTATTATTAGAGTTTTCACTAATTTCATGAGAATCCACAATTATTTTAATGTAAGCACTGGCGACCATTTTGGGTTAGAAACCCTGTGTTTTAACATTCCTGAACTGCTTATGCTCATTGGTCCTTTAATTTTTGCACAGGCTTATCTGCTATTTGGCGACGAGGAATATCTTTTTATGTTTCAGGAAGCCTATAAGGCAGCTATGCGTTATCTGCACCATGATCCATGGTAAATTACCTTCTATTAATTCTTGCACTGTTTTGGTTTTAGTATATGCAGATGGCTACTGTATCATAGTCAAACAACAACAACAACAAAGCCTTATCCCACTAGGTGGGGTCGGCTACATGGATCATACGACGCAATATATTCGTTGATCTATGTTCATAAGATTCGACAGGGCCTAACACAACCCTCCTCCTTTATCCGGGCTTGGGACCGGCTATAAAATATAGGCGGAGTTCCATGGTAATATGAGTCTTGTAACATTGCTGCTACAGTATCATAGTCATCCCTTTTTTTTTTTTGAGAAGGAGATCATTGTCATCCTTTCCTGCCTAAAAGAAAAATTCTTGTGCTATTAATATGAGTCTTGTAACATTGCCCACTGGAATCTTCAAAAAAAGAATGAAAAAAGAAACATTGTTCTTTTATGTGTTAAAATCTAGTCAACTGACAATTGAGCTAGGCAATAGTCAAACCAGTCATGGTCCCCTACAAGAGTCCTTGTCATTCTAAAACTATGGAATATAATTTTCTTTATTGTCTTCCATGGTAATGGAATGCAGGTATGTGGAGGTAAACATGAATTCTGCTGCTACAGTTTGGCCATTATTTAACAGCCTACAAGCATTCTGGCCAGGGCTTCAGGTTTAAATTATTGATTATTTACTTTCTCAAGAAAATCATTATTTATTGAATATGTTTCTTTGTTTCTTTTAGTATAGCTAATATTGTTAAATGTAAGGTTTTAGCTGGAGATATTGATCCTGCTGTTCGAACACATGCTGCTTTCTTTAGTGTCTGGAAGAAGTATGGATTTACCCCAGAGGGCTTTAATCTTGCAACAATGAATGTGCAGGTACATTTAACATGTTTTCTTCCCTATTTCATCAATGTCACATTCTAATATTTTGCTTCTATTGCAGCCTCGTCAGAAAAGTTATCCATTACGACCAGAGCTGATTGAAAGCACCTATTGGCTTTTCAAAGCTACCCGAGATCCTAGGTTTGTTTCTGAATTATGATTGATTACTTTGTTATTGGTTCTTTAATGAGATATTAACATTATTATCGGGGACTGATACTTTTGTTGCCTTGAAGTAGATAACAAATTTGTACAATTAAGGATGACTGCTCATTCCTCTCAAAAAAGTTTGATTGCTCATAAAAAATAACGATCCGATCAATAGTGACTGTGATGACTTGATTACGCGTGCCATCATATTTGAGTTTTATATCTTTCTTCTGTTGTGTGCTAATGTTACAACTTACTACTATGTACATTGAAGTTTGCATATATTTGTGATAACATTTTATGTCATTTTTTTTCTAAACAATTATTTATTTAGAAAATAAATCTGCCCTTATTTGTAATAATAAGAGAATTTAGTTCTTATTACAGTGTTGTGCAAAATGCGGAAACAAGTTTTCCACCAAATGAGGGGGAGTGCATATGAGTCAAACCTTCCTTATACCTGTTAATTGGAGAGCATGTAGCATACATCGTTTGCCTTCTTTTATAGGTTGGGAATTATATATGCTATTTCTATTTTGACACTTTTCACGAAATACACATGAAAAAACTTACCTATATGCTTGTGTTCCATCAACCAAATGTTGAAATCTTATTAAGATTCGGAATGTAACTGCAACATGCAACTTATACAGGACTACAAAATTCCAAATGAAAAAGTGAAATATGGCTTCTCTGTGAGAATCCTTTCTTCAACGAATTAGGTTCATTTTTTTTTGAGGGGGACCAATTAGGTTCATGATGGACATTAAGTTTGTTATAATTTTTCTGCCTGTGGTCCAATGTGCAATAAACTTCTAATTGCAGTCGACAGTCATCTATTAAGCCTGCTATTGACAGATATTCAGGACTTTCAACTGTCAACAAAAGTTGTTGAAGATACCTTTCAATCCAGGTACATTGATGCTGGAAGGGACTTTGTCACAAGTCTTCAATATGGTGCGAGATGTCCGTGCGGATATTGCCATATAGCAGATGTGGAGTCGCACAAGAAGGATGACCACATGGAGAGTTTTTTCCTTGCTGAGACGGTAATGATATAAATGCATCATACATGTACACAATTTTAATGTTATTATTAAGCTCTCTAATTATGCAATATACTTTTGGAATATGTATTGACATTGTGAAGTATCTTTTGTTGCCTCATTGTATCTTATTATATATTCCTCTAATGAATATGTACCTGGCTAACTATTTTTTGCCATGTAACTATTTTATGTTTTGCATACTAGATTATCAATGTAACTTGTATGGAGCCAATGGCATAGTTACATCTAACAACACCATTTCAAAAAAAAAAAGTTACATCTAACAGCAGTTCCTAACAGGTGAAATATCTTTGGCTTCTTTTTGACCTAGCTGTGGGTCCAGATAACATTGTTGACAACGGGCCTTATAAGTAAGTGTATCCATGCACGTCGAAATAGAAATGAACCTGCATAAAGCTGCTGACTTTTGTAATGTTCTCTGCTATGTAGGTATATTTTTACCACAGAAGGTCATTTCCTTCCTGCTTCTCCAGAATTATCTTTAGTAAACGAGCACTGCTCTTATTTTGGAGCATTTTGCAAGATAAATGCAAGTCATAAGCATGATTCTTCAAAGGTATCCTCTGGCAATCAGGTACCAAATGATAGCATGTCCCAAGGAATCAGAGGTTCTGTATTTCCAGGGATGAAAGTGGATCATCCTTTTCAGACATCAGGCTTGATCAAGGTATGGCATCTTTTGGACACAAAATGACAGGTTTTCAACACATGGTTTATCACTTCAATATGTTTTTCTATTTTTGTACTGTTATTGCATTTCTCGAAGAAAAATGAGATCGATTACTTCTGCCAGCATAAATGTGAAGTAGGCCATCTGAAAAATGTAGGATGGATCAAGAAAAGGGAAAAAACATGAGTACTTTTTTCATATGATCAAAATTCAGAAGATGCTTTGCTGATCAATTATTATATTAGTAGTGATGTATGTGGAAGAATCTGAATTTTGTGCTTTCTCAAAGGAAAAAGAAGAATCTGAGTTCTGTGAATGGTGCACTCATATTTGAATCTGTCTAGGGCCTGGTTGCACAATTGTGCGAAGTTGTTGCTCTTTTGCTAATAGTATAAATGCGAAATTGTTCCTGCAGGGACAATGTCCTGGATTGAGCCATGGGCAAAAGTTTGGCATATCATACTCCGAGTACAAAGAGGATATTTACAACAGCAAGCCAGATGAAATTCAGGCACATTTTGTTGCTGTTCGCAGTGACAAAACCAAGAAAAAATCTATGACTACTGATGAGCGTGATCATTCTGATATTCAAGAGGTCCATGACGATATGAAGTTGGTAACTTACTCATCAGATGACTATGATCAAGATGACAAAGATACAGAACCTGTTAACCAAGGAGTTCAAACGAGTTCATGATTCTGGTTGTGAAAATACTACCAGTTGATGCGGCTTTCAATGTTGTCCTGAGTGCAGAGCCAAATATTTTTACTCAATATCTCTCCTCAAGAAACGAGTTCGAAAGAAACAAAGATGGCTATCAATTTTAGCAAACTCATCCAAAAATCATTTAAAGTTGTCTGCCGTGTTTGCTTGATTGATGGAACTTGATGTCACCCACGTCAGAAGGGCATATTTGGATGGAGATCACGGAAGGCAATTTCTGAACCTAAATTGCCATGACGTAATTGTAGAATACCGTGGTAACATTTATGCCCTCCATGGAATTTGGAGGAATAACTACTGCAGCGATAGGTTGATATTTATTTATTTTATTTGTCAGGAAACTGTATGTTCATTTATTTCTTTTTTTCAGAAAGATATATTCATTTCTTACATCCATTAGACTGCGAGGATTACTGAAAGTGAATTGTTATCGATATATCCTTAGAAATTCTTTTCCTTGTTGAGAACAGGTTGTTTCTTTCGCTATATGAAGAAGTCCTTGCATATTTTAAGATGCTCATGTTGATCTAATTGTTGAAAGAGTTAGGAGCACCTTCTTGTCACTATACTTGCACCCTCTAGTCTCTGTGTTCCGATCTTCTTACTTTGCTTGGGTTCTGAGGACAAAGAGTTGACCTCAATGTTCGTTTGTGTGGAAATAAAATGTTAATGATAAGAGATTAAACGATGGGAAACACATTGTAGTGCATTAGAATGATACATCACCATTTGCCTCCAAGAATATGAGTTTAATCATGCTAATATCTTCTAAGATTTTGGTACTTTCTAAAGGAGGCATTTCAATTTCTAAAAGATGTACAAATGTTTAAATATGACATTTCGAAAGGCATGATAAATATATTTTTAAGTGTAAAAATAATGTGTGCATTTACAATTTCTTCCCCCAGAAAGTTCCCTGTTGAAAAAAGAATCTACAAATAAGAAACTTTATACATACTACACATATTCGATATTTTATATAAATAAGAAAAAAAAACTAGTGGTATTATCATATCGACATAAAGAACTGCAGTATTCAAATTACACTTGTTCGATGCCAATAAAAAAATATGTAAAATGTGATACTTAAAATTGCTAATAAATCATTACTTTTATTTTATGAATAAAAAGAATATACAACGCCATTTTGAACTAGATCAAACCCAGTACGTGTCCCGGAGTTTCTACCTAGCACGTCGAGTTATCTTATCTTGTATTTTCCTTTTCAACTCACTCTTGTACTTAGTTTATTTTCTAAGTGTGGTGGTGGCAATTTTGTAATTTGCACTCCAAAAAAGTGCACCCCCGGAGATGGTCCTCCACATCACACGTCGCAAACCTACCACTCGAAACGGTGGTATAGTAGAGGAGACTCGCTAGTCCTCCCCTGATGCGTTGTAATAATTTCTATTTACTCAACAAAGATTTCAAGCTTCCCTAAATCTAACATCGTGCCTCAAGCGTGGGGTAGCAACCCACAAAAGAGCGTCCCAAAGAGATCGAGTGTCCCGTCGAGGTGCCATTTCGTTTACGAACGCCTCCACCGAAGAAGCGGCCGCTCGGGACCGAGCGTCCCAAAAACTGTGGTAATTGAAAAGTGGCAAAAGCAAGCTTCCGCAAAGCATTCAAAAGAGTTTGCTTAGACGTTGGGTACGTTCAGACGCCGCACGGGTTATCGAGCGAAAAACGAGCCCGTGACATACGCTCATAATCTCCTTATTTTATATATACATTAATTTATTGTTTTTTCCTTCTTAATTTGTGTTCTCAGATATTTCTATTCAGTCCGCTTCGTATTTACCCTCTTTCCACTTTTATCTTTTTGTCTTCGAATTTCCATCCTTTTGTGTTTGCTTCGAGGGGAGAGAGAGAGAGAGATGGCGCTCATCACCCTCTTCTCACAGGCACAGATGAGTGCCCCAGTCACCTTTAACCCCCGTCTCCAAAGCCTTAATCCTTTCTGCCCCGTCCTCCTCTCGTACCGTGGCTGGCGGGACAAGAGGGTTCACGCCGCCTCCTCCCGCCTCGGCTGGCGCCCTATTCCTCGCGCCATACGTTTCTCATCCGGCGGCCACGCCGACTTCGAGCACGAGCGGGTGTTCCGCTCGCGTCCGCAGGAGATTCCCTGGAGCAAGGACCTAGCCAACTCCGTCAACCTCATCGGAACCGTGGGCGCGCCCGTCCAGATGAAGCACCTCAGCAGCGGGAAGACCCTCGCTTGGACCCGTCTCGCCGTCAAGAAATCCGCCACCGAGACCACTTGGTATGCGCTCCGGAAGAAAGAACTAACCTGTAACCTTGCTTTTGCAGCTTCCTTTATTTAGCATCGTCGAGTCCTTCAAAATTTGGTGTGCGGACTAAATGTTCGATGAATGTGCCCTGTGGTTAGTGTCTCAGTTATGAAACGCGTTCAATGCGTTTGTTGGAGCGCCTTGTGTTTAGTATCACTGAACAGTGAAAAGAGAAAAAAAAGAATGGTCTTTCTCTTTTGTGTTGCTTGTCATGCCTAATATCATGCATTCTTTCTGTACTACTACCTAACTGCCAAGAATCTTTGTATATTTTTGTTGGTCTCACATGACCTAGGAGGTTGATGGACTATCTATGCGTACCCTTGTCTTCAATTAAGCAGTCTTAGGTGGAAATGGCATTGTATCTATTTGGATACACTGACTCTTCAAAATGTGATATCATAATTCTTACCTTTCACAATTAAGTAATGTTTGCAGAGGATTTTAATATTTTATGGTGAAGGTGAAAATTGGTCATGATGCAGGGTTAATCTGACCTTTTGGGATGATCTTGCTCACGTGGCTTTCCAGCATGTTGAAAAGGGTAACCAAGTCTATGTTTCAGGGCGGTTAGTTTCTGATACTGTTGGAGAGGATGAGAATCAGAAAGTTTACTTCAAGGTGGTGGTTTGATTTATGTCATATACCTTAATGCTTTCAGTTCAATTTGATTTCTTAAGTCTACGTTTCATGGTAGGTGGTAGTTCAGCAGCTGAATTTCATTGAAAGAAGCATCCCTGAAGTGTCATTATATGAGCCACAAGCAAATATGGTGGCCTCAGGTATTCACTTTCTTGGATGGTGTAAGGCTGTTACATTTTTATCTAACATGATGCATTTGTGAAAAAAATCATGTTTTATTAGCAAGGGGATCAGAATATGAATGCACGACAGTAGGTTCTTTTATATGTCAACTTGTCATTTTACTCTTGATCCATTTTGAATGAAGATTTTCAAATTAATGTGACTATTGTGCAATCTGGTCTGAGATGCCACACATGGTCAAAGTTTCTATCAGCCTTGGACAACCATTTTCACCATTGATACTTTAACAACATGTGTCTTAGACGAGTTAAAGTAATGTCTGAGTTGTTTACTACCTTTCTATTTTTTTCCTTGATTTTAAGGTTCTAAGTCTGGAAGCTATATGGGTAACACATCAGGTCCAACAGAAGAGCTTTGGCAAGCCTTCTTTGTTAACCCAATGGAATGGTGGGATAATAGGCAAAATAAGGTTGGTGATGATTCTCTAATCTCATTTACTAGTTGTAGTGATATGTTTTCTTGGAAGAATCAATATTTGAAAATGCAAGCTATTCCTTCAATTATGCTCACAGTTTTGTGAGTAAATCATTACCATGAGTTAATTTATTGAAGTTTTTTCAGTGATAATTATTAAATGTATGCACAATTTTCTTTATGAATCTATATTTTTGCACTGTTACCTATAATAGCACAAGCTGGACAATGCATTTCGAGATATGAGCAGGCAAGCATTTATTTAAGTCATCATAATTATTTTGACAACATCCCTACTTTAGTTGACACAATTTTTTTTCTCACGAAGGATGATTCAAAGTCAGTGAATTGGTCTTGGTTTGAACTCCGTATCTCTTTGCGTCAGTCCAACCAATTATATGCTTCCGTAGATGTTTCTTTAATAGGTGCTTCCATAGATCTACTGGATATGACAATAACTGCCTAAGTTTGTTTGATGCTGAAATAAGTCCAATAATCTTGCTGTTGGAAACTTTTCTCATGAATATTATCTGATTTATTGGCTAAAAAGTACTTGTTTGGACTGTAGGTGGCCTAATGGGACAAGTACACTGGAACTGGATATTATTCTCCATAAATGTTAATTGAATCCTTCACTTATATCCGTTTTATGATTTGTCCATGATAAA
This sequence comes from Pontederia crassipes, assembly GCA_030549335.1. Taxonomy (NCBI): domain Eukaryota; kingdom Viridiplantae; phylum Streptophyta; class Magnoliopsida; order Commelinales; family Pontederiaceae; genus Pontederia; species Pontederia crassipes. The sequence continues at coordinate 21,157,796 of CM060189.1, read as the reverse complement.
TATGGGATTTTCGACCAGTAATATGGCAATTGGGCATTTTGTACTGGAGTCTATTCATTTTTTCAAAATAATAAAAGTAAAAAATTCTTAGTCATCCCAAACTCTGTAGGCATCCTTTTTTCGATAAAAAAATCGTAGACATGCATATATGTATATATCCATCACTTTATGTTAGAGTAGGTTTTTACTTTATTACTGGATGAGAGCCAGATTAGGCTACAATTTTAGCATACGTAGTCATGCTGTCTAAACCATTGCTATTACATATCAAATTTTCTTGGTGGGCATTAATGTGTTCACTTTTGTTGATAGCATTCATTGTTTTTGGAGTACATATAAAATTGCTGTTGCTTTTGAAGTCCGTACCATTTTCTTACAACTTTGTCAAATTGTACAATGAAAGTTGTTTCAACATTTACAGAGAAGTCCAAAGCACCCTGATTTCAAGCACAAGGATACTGGCGAAGCTTTGTGGATTGATTCCAGGTATACTCCACACTGGGTGAAGTCACAGTTGGAAATATTGGACTCAAGAACTGGTTACTATCAATCACGTGGGAGAAGCTCTTCTGTTTCCTTTGTGCGCGGCGAAGACATGTTGCCGTTTTAGTTCTCTACGGAAAGCAGCTGGTGAATCCTGATTCTTTCTTATTACGTTGAGAGGCGAAGCTGATTTCATTAGCTCAAGCATGACAAGGTAGTTGTCATTTGTCAATGATGGTTTACTTTCACAGGGAAGTTGGCAATACGCATGAAACCTGTTTCTCCTGAACATCTTATAATTAGCGACGATGGTTTTACTTTCACAGGGCAGTCGGCAATACACATGGAACCTGTTTCTCCTGAAGATTAGTGGATGCTGCAGTTAACTATTACTTGAGCGTTCACTATTTATATTTGTAGGTGCATTTGTTATATGATTTTCCAATAATTAGGAGGTATACATGTAAAACCTTTTGTTTTTGGTTTGGTCCATAAGCAATGTTATTTTGTACAGTTTAATGGAAATTACAGGAGTATTTCTTACATTACAAGAAAACTGCCTTTGGGCCGTCGGTAAAATGGCCAGATCCGTCGGAAATCACGATTTTCGACGGTTCTTTCGACGGACAGTGATTGTGTGAAAAAGGGGCGTCGCAAATATTTTGCGACGGTTTCTTCTGAACCGTCGGTATTACAGACGGTCTAGCTGGCGGACGCGGCAGTCGAACGTTAAATATCGACGGGGCGAATCGTCAATATTATCGACGGTTAGGACCGCCGATATATATCGACGGTTTGAACCGACAATAGTATTGACGGTTTGAGCCGTCGATATTTATCGGCGGCTTAAACTGTCGAGAGTATCGACGGTTCGTGCCGTCGATATCTATCGGCGGCTTGAACCGTGGATACTATCGACGGTTTTAACCGTCGATATATATCGGCGTCTTGAACCGTCGATAGTATCGACGATTCAAACTGTCGACAATCTTGTATCGACGGTTTTACTCGTGGGCTACGACCGCCGATAATTGTGTACCGACGGATATAACCGTCGGTAAGTATCGAAAAAATCCGCTGAAAATTGTAATATTTCAGCTGTTTCAGACGGTCAGGACTGTCGAAAACATAAAAAAAATTTAAAAAAAATAGTGAATTCACAGATAATTCACACATATAATACAACACATCTGATCCATAATGGAACGACATAACGTAATTCACAGATAATTCACATCACATCACAGATTCAATTACATCACATCATAAATAATTCAATTCGGCATAACGTAATCCAAACATGATCCATAATGGAACGGCACAATTAATTCACATAATCCAAACATGAAACAAATTGAACATCACATGAATTCACAAATTGAACGACATAACGTCTTCGTCACGACGAAGAGCTGAAGTTCAATTCGCATAAAACTTTGAAAGTCTACATATCTAACTGAAATGGATGAAGAATAAAATCTAAGTTAGTACCCATGTTGATGTCAAAGTGCATATGAATCTAATGAGTACAATGAACCATCAGATTAAAGCAAATTCCAAAAATAATTATGTATTATATATGAATCTACCTCGGCGTCGTCGTCATTCAATTCGCCACGCATGAAGGCACACATCATTTTCTTCATTTCAAGCCTGTTACGACGTTCACGTTCTTCGAATTCCTTTCTGACCTCTTCCCTAATCTTGATGGTCACCTGATCCACAATTTCTTGCATACTAGAAGGAGATGAACCTGAAGTACTTCGTCGACTATATCCAATATCTGTGTCACTCACAGAAGATCCAAGTCCGTAAATGCGACCCTTCTTCACGCCGACGTTGTCCGTCCAAAGTTATCTTGGGGTCAACGGTGTGGTCCCCTTCTGTGTGGCTTGCGTAATATGATCAACTTCTTTTGTTTTATAAGACTCCTGAAATATAAAGAAAATAATTAACTATAAACAACGACTAGGTGATCGACTTCAAAGTTTTGTTAATTAATTATTAACTTGCAATTTAGAAAAAAGTAAAGGCACAAAAATTTACATACATGTCTCCCGGGCATAATTCGAAACCCATTCTTTGTTCTTCTTCTGATGAGTTCGGAGAAATATTTAGTCCTGAGTAGGTGGTCTACCCGTCTCTTTCTCCTGCAATGAGATAATATTTTAAAATTTGCAATTTAAAGTATAATATTTTCTCAACACTTACCATTTTCTTAAAGTATAATATTTCGTCCTGAGTTCGGAGAAAGACCTTACCATTTTCTTAGCAATTGTGCTCGTGGATAGACATCCGCCCGAATGCAAGCACGCTCCCTGGTCGAACTCTCGACTGGTTTTTGCTTTTTCGCATTTCACTTTGTACTCCTCGGTGGACCACTTTCCTAACAAATCGATCCAAACGGCCTCGGGGATCCAATTGGGTCGTTCTCCGTCAGCTCGAGCTTCAGAAAGCATCGCGGACAATCTCTTCGAGCACCGAGAGTTAAAAGCCTTCCACATTTTTTCCGTATGCTCGGGCTCCCACCACACATCAACTTGGAAGTGTTTAAAAATAATTAATGTATTACGAAGAAAAATATTAATGATCATGTTGGCTTCTAATGATACCTGAAATTCATTAAATAACGTCTGTCTCGTGGCATAAGGAACTTCCCTCCATGTAAGCCACGCTTCAGTATACCTATGTTGTAACACTTTAGTAACTGCTGCAGCCGCTGATTTCGACGGTACAAATCTGGAAGGACACAGAATTATAAAATGTCATGGCTGAATCAAAGCATGAATAAGGATTCGATATACATAAAATAACACTTACCCTAAATTCCCATATGGTTGCACGTATGCTTTGTAAACACGATTTGATGAAGCCTGGTCCGAGTCTTCCACGAAACAATGAGCTCTGACGGGTTGTTGTGGCAATTGTGTATCCAAGTCCGCAATATCAGCGTGAGAGGAAGGACCCGGCGGAGAAGAACGTTCTATTATCGAATGCCCGTGGCTGATCTAGGAGCTAATGGTGGAGAAGAACGCTCTGTTATGCGAATGCCCGTTACTGATATAGGAGCAGACGGAGTACTGAGAGCTCTAGGGACGACCGACTCCTTTCCTTTGTTTTTACTTTTAATAAATCGATACATCTGCATAGTACAAAATTTATTCCAAGTCAAATTCACAATTGACAAAAAATTCAAATGTCACAACGTCTCGACCTGACTATGTTCGGCTACATCTTGTGTTGCATCTTGAGGAACGGAATTGTACGTATAACTCGAGAACCAATTCCTAATATCCGGAGGTGCTTATAAAAAATAAACAAATTAATTCGAATAAGCTTTTGCGAATGACTTCTTCTGATCATTATTTCAAACACTCATGAGATGGTAACGAATATAAGAATGCATCGTCCGCATCAGGCATCCGTTGATCCGATTGTTTGTCCACATGCATCGCTAACGCCTCAAACAAACTATTGCCTCAAACAAAATGAATATGAGTCGTAAATGAACAATCCATAAGATGACAACATTCGTAATAAAATATCCTAGTCGTAAGGTAAAAAAAATTGATAATTCGTGACGACAAGTAAAGACACCTTTACTCATCATCTGAATTTTCACATGACTGGTACCCGTCATCATCATCATCATCAGAAGTCGTCGTAGTTTCAAATTCATCTTCGTCCGAATCCTTTTCATCATTTTGTATGTCGACGTTATCGAAGTCTTCAAATACGTGTTCCGAATCCTGTAGATCGTCGACTAATTCGGTGTCGACAATAGGGGCCACAGACGTCTACGAGTCATCTTGAAAGGCACATTGCAATGCACCATCAACTTCTATCCTGCTTCTTGCCTTCGTCTTTATTACAACCCACCATTGTGATTTGTCCCTGGTCTTCTCCGGATATGGCACATAATATACTTATCTTGTAGAAGACGGAATAATGAAAGGATCAAAACGATCATAACACGTATTGTGACGTATTTCAACTATTTTGAAATCTTTGTGAACTCGCATCCCTCTCCTTTCCTTTGGATCAAACCAATTACACTCAAATAATGTGACTTTATTATCTCCAGTATATTGCAGCTGAATAATGTCTTTGAGAACACCGTAGTAGTCACGCTCATTTTCTCCGTCCGTGGATCCCATGACACATACTCCACTGTTTACGGTTTTCTTCCCGATCGACCAAGTTTCAGTGTGAAACTTATAACCATTCACAAAATACACCGGCCAACTTTTCACCTCTCGAGCCGGTCCCCATGCCAAATTATGGAGATCAGACGCCGTGCCGGTATTGAGAACCTAATATGAAAATAAATGAGTATAGTAGACGCTGAAGACATCAAATTGTTTAGAATATTTTGAGAATTACCTGTTCCTTAAACCACGGTGCGAAGTCATTCTCGATTCTATCTTGTACATGTTCTTCAGGGACAATGTAGTATTGCAAGAAAGCACTATATACGAAGTGATGGCTAAATCAAAATGGTGTTTGGGAAGACGTTAAAGAAAAGAACGCATGGATATTAAACTTACTTAATGTAGCCTTGCACATCCGGCGTGTTTAGAAGGACATGATTCGTGGCAGACTTGAATTCTGCATCACTGAGCCATCTACTCCTTGGCTTCTCAAAATATCATCCTAACTGATTGAAGAACGATAAAGATGCCACATCAGACTGTTCTTCTGGAACTTCATCATTTCGATGGACTCTGGTCCTCGCACACTTAACATGGGACTCGAAGTAGTAAGAACAGAAGTATGAAATCTCCTGAATCATATACGCTTTACAAATGGATCCTTCGACACGTGCTTTGTTCTTAATCGTCCTTTTTCAAAAAGAAACTTCTCGAGGACCTTCCGTTCTGCCTTCCTCTTTTTTATTATTCGGCTCAATCTTTTTCTAAAAAACGATTGAGCCCAACCCTTGAAACATACTACAGCCCCAGGTGATGCAATGGTTCTAGGGCCTGGTGGATGTAGTCACCATGAAACCTATACGAAAAGAAAATGTTCCATACTAACGGATTCGGGTCCTCAGGAAAGACCTTGTTAGGCACCTTTAAAGGAAGGGTTGAAGCCAGGGAAAGTTCATTCACTCACCGGATCGTAGTTCTTGTCCACCTACCCTTGCCTCATATGGCAGATGAATAGGTAAGTGCTCCATGGAATCAAAGAATCCCGGTGGAAATATTCGTTCCAACTTACATAATGTTATCGAAATATTACGTTCCAATTGGATCATATTTTCCACCGTTAATGTTGTAGAACACAATTCTTTGAAGAATTGACTCAACTCCGTTATCAACTTCCAAATCTTATCCGGGAGTGAAGAAAAATCAGTAAGAAGCAAAGTTTCCATGAATATGTGGCAGTCATGACTTTTCATGCCAAACAAACGCAAGTTATTCATGTCCACACATCGGGTTAGATTTGATGCATAACCATCCGGCATTCTCAGCTCTTGGATCCAGCGACACACTTGGGTCTTCTGCTCCTTAGTGAGAACATAACTTGCTTTTGGTTTAGATAATCTTTCGTTAGGTAAAGTCACTAAGTGCAACTCTGGTCTTCGACATTACTCCTTCAAATCTAGTCTCACCTTGAGGTTGTCCTTTGTTTTACCCTTAATGTCCATTACGGTGTTGAATATATTTTCAAACACATTTCTCTCAATGTGCATGACGTCCAAGTTATGACGTATCAAACAATCAGACCAATAAGGTAAATTCCAGAATATACTTCGTTTGGTCCAATTATGACAATCACCATACTCATTGTATGTGACATTTGGGTCGTCGACAATTCTGCATAAAGCATTGACAATGCGACATAATTGAGCTCCCGAGCGTCTGACCGGAGGCATGTCTTCCACAACCCTATTCCGTCGAAATGCATTTCGGTTATTTCTGTACGGATGATCAGCTGTAAAAAATCGTCTATGGCAATCAAACCAAATATTTTTACCCCCATTTCTCAAAGTGAACGCATCTGAGTGTTCCATACAAGATGGATAAGCTAATTTTCCTGCAGTCATCCAACTAGACAACATCCCATAGGCTGGAAAGTCATTAACAGTCCACAATAAGGCAGCTCTCAATGTGAAATTTTGTTTGGTCGACACATCATAAGCGACGACACCATCCCACAGTTCTTTTAGCTCGTCTATTAGAGGCTGTAAATACACGTCTATCCTTTGTTTAGGACTCTGAGGACCAGGAATAATGCATGTCAAAAATATATAAGGTGCGGACATACAAATCCCAGGTGGCAAATTATAAGGTGTTATTGTTACCGACCAACATGAATAAGGAACTGAAGTATGACCATATGGTGTAAAACCATCTGCGCATAATTCGAGCCTTATGTTCCTTTGGTCCCTAGCAAAATTAGGATGCTTACGATTAAAATGTTTCCACGCTACACCATCCGATGGGTGAAGCATGACACCTTTAGAAGTATTATGCTGTGCATGCCACTTCACTTGCGACGCTGACCCTATAGACGAGTATAGTCTTTTAAGCCTTGGAATAAGAGGCAAATAATGCATTTTTTCACAGCAACTTGAGACTTGTTAGTCACTCTATATCGTTCGGCCCCACAAAATTTGCATTCATTTAGATTGATGTCCTCGCCATAATATAACATATAACGATCACGACAACAATCTATTTTAGTTGAGCCAAGACCAAGTTTACTGACCAATCTTTTTGTCCTATAAAAATTTTTAGGAATACGAGCCCTAGTTGGTGTGACCTCTTTTAAAATATCTAGAAATGCATCAAAACATGCTTGTGAAATATTGTGGTCGGCTTTCAGATTCAACAATCTAACAGCAAGTGATAGTTCCGAATGACTTTCACACCCAAGCCATAAGGGTTGACTCGATGCGTTTAGTAAGTCATAAAAATCTCTTGCTTCTGGATTTGGTGCCTCTTCATTCTGCTCAAATCTAATATTGCCATACTCAGTTGCAGCTGCGTCATAAACAGACTGTTCATATTGCGAAGTAAATGTTGGTTCAGGATCCACAAAATGAAGACCTGAATTTGGGACGCTTGTCGAAGGCGCTCCTTCGCCTAAATCATCCAATTCCCAATAATTGGGTTTGAAACTCTTTCTATATAAGTGAACTTTGACAATCTCTATCGTCTGTAACTTTGTGCTAGCATATTTTAAACAAGGACACCTAATTGTTCCCTCCCGTTGAAATTGTAAAGATTGACAAGCCACAGTAACATAATAGTCAACGCCATTTATAAATTCTTGTGTCAAGCCTCTACGATCAGGATTATTTTTTTTGTACATCCATCGACGATCGTTCAAGTATGACATAATGACTGCATTATTTGCAAATCATAAAAAATTTCAGTGATACAAAATTGTATAAGGAAAGAAAAAAGTTTATGAAACAACTGAGGAAGAACAGATTGTTTAGCTAATGTTTACTAATCATACTGCTAGGTATAGAGATAGCATACACATTGCTATAGATTGTGTAATAGGGCTGCAGACCTTTTGGTTGATATTGATAAATCTCAGGGTTTCAAAATTTTTTGTAAGGAGGATCTTCCTTGTAATCTTCTTAGTATCTTGTATCAAGATGTCCTTTGGCATGCAAATTAATAGTTAACTCTTTCGTTAAAAAGAAAAATACTTCCTGGTTCAGATAGGACGTGTAACATAGAATACAGATTCTGTGTCGATCTTCAGAAAGAACCATTGAGATGGGCCCACCTTCATTAGTGGCAATGTCTTATTACTATTTTCCCGTCAAAGGATTACTTCATCAATGTGTTCTCAATTGTGTCATTATTGTATTTTCAATGTCTGATTGAGAATGAAAATTATGATAACTTTGCCTATGAACATGTTTTCGAAATAAAATATACATAGATAAAATTTCATGTAATTTTTATTTGAAGCTAAAAATCCTTCACTATCTTTCAGGGTGGAAGAATAAATTATTCTGTCATATGAAAGATTATAAGATTATTTTGATATAATAAGTATATATAACATAATTGTCTAGGGATCTGGCCGCCGGAGAGATAAATTATATATCCAAGGAGGGTGGGGATCGGACCTACCTGCGCCGGAGATTCCAGTCGGCGGCGGAAGCTTCGAGCGGGAGGTGGTCGACGGCCGGACGAACAGCGGACGAAACGCACGGCGGCCGGACGAACGTTCAAAAAGTTCAAAGTAAGAGTGGGGTCGGGTTTTTATATAACCACTTTTCGACGGTCGAAACCGTCGCAACATAGGTAAATATAATATTATATTAATTCGCGTTTCGACGGCTCGAATCCGCTGGAAAAACCGTCGAAATATCGACGATTTTAGCCGTCGATAGTTTCGACGGTTCTTCAAACCGTCGAAATATCGACGGTTTTAGCCGTCGATTCCCATAATAATAAATTTTCAAAACATCAACAGATCTATAGTTTGTGTAAATTATAAATTTTCATTTTCGATGGTTGAGACCGTCGAAAACAATTAAGCTAGAATATTTTATTTAAATACTATCGACGGGTATGATCGCCGAAATATCGACGGTTGCTTTGAACGTCGCAAATTTTGACAGTCAAAACCGTCGATAAGTTCAATGATTGTACGCAACCAGTGTTGAAAATTTTTGACGATTCAGACCGCTGGAAGTTTCGACGGTTAGATAAACCGCCGAAATTATCGACGGTCATAACCGTCGAAGTATAAATATTTTCGACGGAACCTTTCGACGAATTAAGTACCATCGAAAGTTTAGACGGCTAAAACCGTCGAAAATTATCCGACGAAAATATCGACGGTTTGGAAGATTCGCCGAAAAAACCGTCGATATTTTAGACGAATGTCGGACCGTCGAAAATGGACCGTCGGAAATACGACTTTTCTTGTAGTGTTAATTGCTTGAATATTCTTTAAAGATGATCCAAAGTAGGTTTTTTTTGTTACTTCTTCCTGTCTTTAAGATAGCGTTTGGTTAAAAAATATTTATAATTCAATTTAAATTCTAAGGGAAAATTATTTCATTTGTTTATTCTTATTCTTGTTTAGCTAGAAAGAAATGGGAAGAGAGTTTTTCTTTTGCATTTGACACGATGTTTTTTTTGTTTCCTTTTTTGTTTGGTAACTATCCTTGATATTTGTGTATATATGATATTCAAGGATAAGACAGTTTCTAGCTTGTCAAGAAATGCCTAGTAATTTTTCTCCCTTTTAATCTTTGATACTTACGCCCAACTGGATACTTGGCTTGGTAAGTTTGTTTAATTATGATTGGCAAGGCACATCCATTGATCTCAATGGAGACAGCTTCTCGGTCTACTACAGAAGGAAAAAAATGATAAAATTAATAACTATGGATGTGACTTACAAGATAGCTTCAATTTGTAATTAAATTATTTTTAATTTTATTTTTTCTTGCAGGCAATTAATAGTTAATTCTTCTATTATTTTATTGATGTGATGTGAGAAAAATAATATAAATATATAATAAAATAATAAGAAATAAAAATAGAGGTGACAGTTTCATGACTATTGCCTCTCGTTGGGCCGAATTAAGGGGGTCGGCGAAGGGGCGCCGATTGTCCTCTACAAATTCGCTGCATGCGGTGAGCTTGCACAGAACAGCTAATGCCCTTCTCTCTCGGGCGTGTTGGCGAGTACGCGAGAGAGGAAAAGAGGTGCGACAAACCCTTTTCTCTCGTGTGAGAGAAAAATGGGGGATGTCGACCCCCTTCTATGCGAACTTGATGATGCTTAAGAGGAGAGGGAAGGAGCGCCGGCCCCTTACTTAGGTTTCGATAAGGTCCTTTTTTTATTTTTTATATTATTTTATTACATTTTTGTAAAGCGTAATTGGTGAATTGGTTATTGCGGTCAGATGAATGACACATATAAAAAAAATAAATTTCGGGGACAATCTAATTACACATTAAAATTAGATGATCTTTTAATTACCAAACTCAAAATTGAGAGACAATCCAAGTTGGGGAATAATTCTTGTAATTTACCCCCTTTTGTTTCTTTCCATTTTTGCGAGAGTGATGACGCACAACAAATACTCCTTTGATCTCATTATAGACTTGCCTAAGATATGTTACAAGTATTTGAAAACATGTTAATTTAATTCTTCTGTACAATTGCTGGGAAAAAAAAGATCTGTTCTCAGGACGTACTGCTATATATTCAGACAGAACAAGTTGGTACGAGCTTAGTTGATGGCCGGTCGGGGAGATTCCTTTCTGCAGGATTCTGGTTCTGTAGCCTTTTTCTAATTCTGTATAGTTCATGTACAGATCTTGCCTTGCAGAGAGTGCCAAATTAACTTGTGGAATCAATCTGCAGCAATGTTGGAAGCTTTGGGTTGGATCTTTTGCTTGGTTGGCAGGAGAGAGCCGTGCATGAAAACAACTTGGGGAACCCAATCAAGCACAAAAAGAATCCCTGGATGTAGCCAAAGCATTCATGACCACCTCTCTGTGTATGCATGCGCCTTGCAACTTTTTTTCATCTCCCCGTTGTCCCATGGCCTCTTGCTTCAGAGCGTTTCATTATCCTCAGCCTCTTGCAAGAGGAGGTGAACATCCTGCACCAGAAATCATAGATCCATGTACATAAGATATACTGCATGCATGAAAAAAAAGAGGTAGTAATTACTCGTATACGTAATAGATAATTAATATTCCAACTGTTAGATGCTTACCCCCATGGAACATCTCCCACAAGCATCCAGTCTCCATCTTTATCTTCGTATGTGATGGCATAATCCATGTTAGACCTTTCATTCTTCCCAGAAAAGCATCTAAACATGGCGTCCAAGGCTTCTCTGAGTTCCCTGTAACCCTTGTAGACCTTGAGGTCAAGCTTTCTCAGGTAAGGAGCACCATCCATGCCAACCTTCACTAAGTGCAAGCCGCCGCCGGCAGCCGCCTCCTCGGACCGATCAGCCTTCTTCGCCTGAAAGTTGTTCTTCCTGTAGGATCTAATTGGAGGCCAACCGACAATCTGCGCCCTGCCATGTGCAATAAAATTAACATGTCAATAACGGCGCCCGAAGATCAAATTCAAAGTCCAGAACTTGTAGATCGATCCATGCACGCATGAAGATAAAATTAACTTACTTAGAAGCTGGCGGGGCACATTCATCTCCTCTTCCAGTTGATTTAACACCATCATCCTCCGGGAGCGGCCTCTTGCTCCCCGTCCGGGTCCCCGGCGCCACCTGTTTCTCCGGCTCGGTACCGGGCAGCCCAAGTCTCAGCTCGGTGGCCTTGTCCATGTCGTTCACGTAGCAACCTCCGCTTTCCATTTCTATGTATCCGAAGCTTCAAGCCAAGTATATATATTCGACGCCTCCAACAGGAGTGTGCAAAGAACTCTCAGAAACTGTAGAGCAATTCGATTCCTGTAAGTTTGAGATCAAGCTCTGGTGTGGAAGGACTATTCGCAGATGTGGATCTGTAGGTACGTACGTGCTTGTGGTAAGCTCTGGTGTGGAAGGACTATTCGCAGACGTGGATCTGTAGGTACGTGCTTGTGGTAGAAATGATGAGGTAGAGTCCTCGGAGAAGGGGATATGTAGTTTTATAGCCTGCTAATAATCAAGTAGTGTGACCACACTGAAGGGCAAGATGGTCAATCTACTCAGAGGCACTCCTAGGGTTTGCATGGAGGGGAGAAACTACGAGCGACGTGGGCAACGACAACGAGGACGGTCGGTCCCGTAGGGGGCACACCTCCGGCCGGCCGAATCGATCGGACGGCTCCGATCTCCTTGATTGCTCTCAGGGCATCGAGTCTCCAACATCGGATTGAGCAGACCGGACCCTAATCGAAGGCATGAGCATGTGATCCAACGAAGCCATCACCTCCCCTGTACGTTCTTTGTGTTCTAGTTAATTAAAGAAGGCACATGATATGCAAGACTTGGTCGGTAGGCCTACTACTTTCCATTGTTGTCCCCTCTCATTTCATGTATAAAAATTAAGCTTGCTAATAATGAAATAAATAATAGAGGAGGCATTTGTTTGTAAATAAAGTTGAGGAATCAAATATTGTCGGATCAGTGGTTCTTTTATCTTTTTTTCTTCATTATATCTTTATATCTTTGTGAAGTTTCCACCTTTATAAGGTGTGGGTAGGATGTTTGGTTAACTATATGTATAGTTGGATGTGATCTCATGCCAATATATATTGATCAATCAGAATCTTGATGTCCCTTGAACAAATGCTAATATCGATCGATTCCCATGGACTACTTTGTCAAGGGTACGTTGCCTATTGATATTATAATTAAGTAGTTGTGTATAATTACATTTCTTAATTAATCAAGTCCTACATGCACTTGCTAGTTGGCGCACGATGCACCGTGCTTGTTAGTTCGCAAACAAGATGACATTTAAATTTTAAGTAAAATTGTCTAGGATTAGACACTTCTAATAGATTCACTAATAGTGTCCATTACCTAATTATCTATAATAATTGGATACATGTCCGCGATTGATGAAGAACATACTACCTGTTTAGGTTGTTGCTAAATTATTTTTTTTGGGTCATATCATGTCGCCAGTATGTTAATAAGTTTATAGAAGGTGATGAAGTCTTGTAACATTTATTCATTTCGCTGATATTTGTGAGTTACTAACATGTGGTTAATTTTATCAAGAGCGTGGAGAAGGAACGATGAATGAACTGATAACTAAAGTAAATAAACACGTCTAGCTAATTATAAAATAATAAAATCATTTACTCATGAGAATATTGTCCCAAACTTAACTAGCCGTAACCCATGTAAATGTAATTTTGACACAAAAAATTGATACTAATAATTTTTATCGATAAACAATATCCACTAGATTATCCTTACATGTATGCTACTTAGTGGAATAATTAAGAGAGTTAACAGCGGGAGATATATACTTCGGTCGTCTATTCTATCAAAAGCTCTATTTTCCGATACAATTATTGAGACGACAGGGAGGGAACAGAAATTTATGGTACAGATAACGAAAACCAAGCAAATCCTAAATTTTTTTTTCTACTGTATGAGGCAGCTCGTAACTGATACATCTTAATTCTATTTGATCATACTAACTACACCCTTGAATGATAAAGTAGTTTTTTTTTGTCAGTGTTATCTTGATATATTTGGTGGAACGATTAAAAGATTCTAAGTTTCATGAGAGCTTGGTTTGTTTCCTTCTGCAGTTAATTACACTTGAGTGTGTGCGTATATATAGATACACAACATGAAGTTTATATAAATATATTTAATATCAATGTCATAATTAACTAGTACAGTATGTATAGGTTTTACTACATAATAATTTGATTAAATGTCTCTATCATCAGATGTACTGATCAGACGAATCAAATCTTATGCTTTTCACGGTTGAAACTTATTTTGTCTCTTGCACACGGTACCTAAATTGTGTAGCACCAGCAGTTGTTTGTTCCCCGTTCATCTGTCGGCAATGCCATACAGCAACAAAATGAAAAATGAAACAATAGTGCTTGTACTATATATAGCCCCCATGAATATATATATATATATATATATATATATATATATATATATATATATCCCATCAGTTGGGACCTCATTTCAATTACAACCTTTTGGCCTCCAATTGATCACTTAATTACCTTCATCAATAAATCAGATAACAATTAAGTTGAATGCTCGAGTGTTTTCGACGCTGCCTGTCGATGAATCGGACTCGCACAACTTCTACTTTTCTTGTATGCACATTAGTCGTAGCGCAAATTCAGCAACTCATTTTTTGGCCGAACATATCCGGCGATCTCACAAAGATAACTTCTCCGAAGAGCGCCCACCTTTCGGCCTTCTTCAGATTTTGTATACCCTGTTCCTTAACATAATATAATTAGCTTTCTTAAGAAAAAGTTGAATGATCGACCCAAAGATATGTAATTATCAGCGTGACTATTAGCATTTAGATGCCCATGAATAATTACTGACTGAATGCACATTTGCACTTCTGTACGTGAATGGATTAACGGGTACACAGCTAGAATCATTTCATGTTACTTTAAGGAGAACATATACTCTCGCAAGCTTAAAAGTTTACAGGCATGGACTGCTGTTATATATATATATATATATATATATATATATATATATATATATATATATATATATATATATATATATATATATATATGTGGGAAAAGAAACTGAGGAGATCATTATCCTCTTTAACTGAATGGGCAGAGGATCATCTGCAAATTTGTGGAGTGCCCTCACTGATGTTGTGTTGTGCCCTTGCCCTGTGCTTGTATATATATATATATATATATATATATATATATTGCCCTGTGCTTGTATATATATATATATATATATATATATATATATATATATATATATATATATATATATATGTTTGTGGGAAAAGAAACTGAGGAGATCATTATTCTCTTTAACTGAATGGGCAGAGGATCATCTGCAAATTTGTGGAGTGCCCTCACTGATGTTTTGTTGTGCCCTTGCCCTGTGCTTGAGCCTTGCTACGAATCCAATTCCCAATCCGCTTCCTTTGCAGTATCGTGAGCACCTTTGCCGACAAGGATTCTTTTATGAACGTCTAGGATTCATTGTGTGAACAGTTTTTTTTATGAACGGTTAGGATCCCACTATGAATTACAGCCCATAATTTTGCAGCACAAACATTTTACCCTATACACACACACGACGCAATATAATGCATAAAAAAACATATTAATGTGCATGTTTCTGTAAATTAATTAATAATGCATGTAAAGGTGTTTACACTTTACAACTTAGGAGACGTAGATTTGCATGCATTTCTATCTACATGTGATGTGTCAATGACAGGAGAAGCCCCCTGAGACCATGAAGGTACATTTAATTAATGGCTTCTGGACCGAGCTATTAGTACTAGCTACCATGGAATGCACTATACACATATACATATATATATATATATATATATATATATATATATATACACACACACAAGAAGCACACCTTAACTTAACCCCTTCTTCCCTCCTCTCGTGTGGTCCTGCCCCCTCTCTCTCCCCCCTTGCCTCTCTGCATCCTGTAGCTGTCCGCAAGCTACAGAAACTAAATGCAGCAGTTGCAGGCAGCCCAATCCTCAGCTCATTTGACAGAGCTTGCATACATATATATATGCGTTGTCCTCCATCGTCGAAAGACTTTGACCTCTCTCTCTCTCTCTCGACAACGTCACAGTCTCATTTAAGTAGCACCCTTTCATATTTCCCCCCCAGATTTTGTCCTATCAATGAAAAATATTTGGAGGAATAAGAAAATGCCAAGGACGTTGGAATGACGCGTTTGGATTTGTCTCCCGTCCAGTTACAAGGACTTTGTCTAGCTGTGCGTTTAATTATTTGACTCTTCAAATTAACATGAACCAAAGTTTTCAATACATAATAGAACCCTCTTTTTTAATACGTAAATTGCCATGTACGCATCTTAAATTACAATAGTTTTTTTATCTGAAGCCCATATATATGTGTGAGACTACGTGAACAAGTCATCAACTAGGACAAAAGGCAAACGCGAGGGCAGCACTATTCAGCACATTGGCCCTGGTTGCCCCCACACCATGGCCATGGCCATCACCTTCTAGAGGACGGAACCGTTGATCATCCTCCACGTACGTGCACTCCCCGCTTGCCCATTCTTCTCCTCCGTCTGATCAGGATCGAGCTACTTCACTACATGCATGAAGAGGTCAGAAACCAGGGGCACGCATGCACAGCATCAAAGAGCCACACGGGCGGCCTCGAGCGAGGACGACATCCGAACGTGCAATGCATGCATCATCTCTCTCTGTGTGTTTCCCTCTCTCTCTCTCTCCCCCCTCATTTTTCGAATACACGATGGTGAGCTGGCTGGGAATGGAGACAGGGATGTGATGCATGGTCATGGGGAACATGCACAAGTGTCGTCTACGTACGTATGCCCCATCTACCTGTACAACCTCAAACGTGTGGAAGGGAGGGTCTCGGTCCGTATACAATTATCTTCTAGGGCTCCAAATTTTGATGCTGGATGAGGCCAATCAAACAAAAGGAGAGGAGGGAGGGGACAGGGGTCGCCCTCATCCTCTTGGCCGTGCTCACACGGCCAGCCTTTACGTACGTGTACATCCACTCCACCATTAATTAATCTCCAACTATAACTAACGCGTGCTTCATTAACACTGTGCGTGTGTGTATCGGAATTGGCATTGGCATGAAAGGTATATTAATATATTATGATATATATATATATATATATACGTGTATACATACTAACATACGTATATTATCGCATGAAAGGGGTGCCACTGCCATCCCTAAGGACTATAACGTACATTGGCATCATGCACGTCTGCTGTAATTTGGAGTCGTCATGCTCATAACATTGATTGGTGGGGCATTTGGATAGGAACTTTAAGGGGTGTTTGGTTTAGGAATTTAATATTTTTAATATAAGAACAAAATGTGTGAGAATAATGTGTTCTTGCTTACTTTTTCTATTTAAAATTAATTTGATAAATAAATTTTAATATGTGTTTGGATAAAAAGTAAGAATTAATGATATAACATATTTTTTATAAGTATAGAATTATAGTAAATTAAAATATTATGTATTTATTTAATTAAAATAATAATAGTTATCACATAAAAAATATTATACATAATTATTAATTAAATTTTATTAAAAAAATAAGTTGTGTCAGAGTATGTTATTATTAATTTTGATTGATTTTTTCATATCTTATTAATATTATAATTACGAATAATATTTATATTATCTTAAATAATAATAATAATCAATTATAACATTTTATTTATTAATATATCATCATTCCTCTTTATTTCAACAAAAAAATATAGAATAAATAAAGAAAGAAAAATTAAAATAATTTTTTTAAAGCAAAATAATTATATTGCTCCGTATGATATATAAGGTCCGATATGCTTTGGCTCCGCCGCTATGCATATCATAGTTTAGGAGAGCTATTTTTTTTCAAAAGAAAAGATTCATTATGTTAAATTATTATACAAAAAAAAAAGAGTAAGGTCAGGAGGCGACTGCCTATCTCAAAAATATTCAGACTGATTAATGCGAGCAAAAATATCGAGAAAGTCTACGATTGAGTCGACGAGGACAGAAGGAGGAGCTCTTGCGCATGCAATCAGGGGCGGACCTAGGTTATAGGTGAGGGGGCCTCCTCAAAATTTTAAAATTTTATTAATATTACATATTAATATGTGACTAAAAATTAAATTAAAGCTTTTGTTAAATAAATTTAGTCTGAAAATTGGCATATGTTCTAACTTAGTGTAGTAGTTACTTGCTTTGACAGCTCTTCTGGAGGTCTTCTGTTCAAGCCACCCTTCTTATATTTTTTTAGGTTTTTACTCTTATTTTGGCTCCCCTCCAAATTCGAGTCTGGGTCCGCCCCTACATGCAATTGTGTTTCAATCGCATGCGTGTTTTATGTCAATTTGTTCCTATGTACGTACACATATAATCAATGCAAATACATCGATAATTTCTTTTAAGCAAAGTATATAAAATAAATTAAATTAACTAGACGTCGATTCACTTCATGAGAAACTATTGATTTCATGGATTGTTGTATGTTTAATGTTCACCGAATTATATATTTATGCATACTTTAATTGTCCACGTGACAAGATATCTTATGCATACTTTTTTTTTGATATTTTTCATTGATGATATCTTAATTATAAGGTCATTGACTATGCTAAATAAATAATCCTATGAAATAATGAATTTTAAAATATGACTGTATATACTATATATGAAGGTTAATAATGCTAAACAATTCTTATTTTTTTTAAAAAAATACAAATATAATTCTTTATCAATGGTTTGAAATTATAGTGTCATGGTCTTTTAAACTACTGTAAAAAATAAGAAAATACGAGTAAAGTCACTTGACAAATACGAGAACTTGTGAGACATTCACTGTTAATTATCAATCGGTTTTATGTATTCTTTTCACATATTCCATTTTGTTCGAAACATAATTCAAATTATATACACACATATAATTAAAATATTCGTTGGACATATAGCAAACTAAGAGGAAATGATGCAACTCAATTACCTAGGATTTTAGTAATGATCTAATGGACAAAAAAAATAGAAAGAATTATATGATAATCAGCTGATGAATTTAAATGAATAATGATACGAATTTCAAGTTGACGAATAAATCCATGGAAAGGAAAAATTCCACCAACCAGCAGGGTCCCAGGAGAAGAGGATAACATATACAATTCATAATTAACCAAGAAACAAAAAATAATTAATTCAAGTGGGCTGGGAACCTAAAGGCCCAAATTTCAATGATGTTGGTAGATTAACAGACTTTTTGTTTATTTTTTTAACAATATGTATAAACTAAAATACTCCAATAATCCCCTAAAAAGATAACATTATTGGGATTATTTAAATAGAAAAGGAAGTCTTAAATCAAAGAAAATATTTAGGGGGTGTTTCTAGATAATTTTGCAAAAAAAAAAAGTTTGATCAACTTATTCATATTGTTATATTCTAGAGATTATTGAAATATTTAGACCTATGACCTACAACCAAACACCCATTATATCAAGGTGTGAGTAAAGAGCTTGTGACACTTGTTTCCTTTTATGGAGTTATTTTGCCGCATAAACTTTTAAATGACTAGTTACATCTTTTACTCACACACAAAAAAAAAGAAAAATATAAATGCAACTAATAAGGTAAATCATGGAATTTACAAACTATTAACTTCATTCCACAAGATTTTGAAGACCACATGGTGATGTGAGATTTCTATGCACAAGAGCCCTCTTTAGCTTTAGCTATAAATTCATTCCCATATGCATGATTTTCATCTCTTTCTATATTCACATATCTTCGGACAAACATAAACAATTAACAGAACCATTCTCAAGAACGTTTTTTGAACTTTCATTTCTAAAGTTGTGGCACTCTCCTAACTCCAACTATTTTTTCATGTACATATATATATTTTTTAAAATTTTGATACCAAAAAATATTATAATTAAAAATTATATATAGTATGAAAAGCCACAGTCTATTGCTTAAGTTGACAGGTTGTTCACTTCATTTCAATTTTTTCACAATTGAAAAGAAGTATTCACTTATGTGTCTCTTATTATTATTATTATTATTATTATTATTATTATTATTATTATTATTATTATTATTATTATTATTATTATTATTATTATTATTATTATTATTTCTTTCACATGGAATGATAGGAAGATTATTATCTTTTAATAGTCATTGATATTGCATTAGGGCAATAATATCAATGAAAAAGATTATTGGGATGTGAAGGGAGTGGGCCATTCGGAATCGGAGCTGAGCACGAGCCGGGTCGACCCAAAAAATTGAGAAAAAATTTGATCTCGAATTTGCTCTGCCCTATTCGAAACAATCTCTAATTAAGTTATACGATAAGAATAATAAATCTCTCTTTCTACTCATCTTTAAAATAGAATATATATATATTGTTATATATGCGAGCCAGCGATATGCGGATGTGAATTGAGTGAACAACTCGTACGAACCAGCGTCGTGAGCCCTTTTGTCATCGCGATTAATACGATTGGGAGGACGGTCCTATCATCATAACTTGATAGGACAAACATTATACCCATTTCTTTAGTACTTGGGGACAATCTCACACCGGGAAAAGAGTTAAAAGAGACAATTTTGGTATCATTCAAATTCATATTCTTAATCGTAATGCAAGTTCGCATAAAAAAGCCCTGAAACTTAAATATGATATATAAAAGATTAGATAAGTAAAACTTAAATTTCAAACATCTGATTAAATTTATTTAATTATTAACACATTGCTAACTTGCACATATTTTGTTTTAGGGGGTTATTTTCATAAACCACTCACAAACTATCTAATTTCAAATTACGAACTTATTTTTTAAATGCTTAAACTATCGTGACTTTTTCAATCTTTCTGTCAATTTATGTCATGTTTTCCATTAATTTTATTTTTTTCTATTTATGAAAAGTCAAAGCTACCCCTTTACCCTTTAAAACAACACATAACAAATATATAAAAAAGAAAAACATAGGGGGCGACGCCCTTTGCTATCGTCGGTGATGATGTGTGTGTGTGTGTGGGGGGGGGGGTGTCGTCCCTTCGCAATCTCGTCAGCGACGCCCCCTGAGCTCGCCGGCATCGACAAGCTTGCACAGGAGGGCACCTACCCCTTTTACTTCCTCGCCGCACACGAGGAGCCCCCCTTTTGCTTCCTCGTCGCGTGTGGGGAAGACTCGCGATGGGGGCTGGCGCCCCTATGTGCGAGCTCGCGCATGAGGGTGCCAGCCCCCCTTTTACTTCCTAGCCGCGCACGAGGAAAAAAAGGGAGGTCAGTGCCTTTTTCTTCCTCGCCGTGCGCGAGGAAGAAAAGGGGGACTGGCGCCCTTGTGCGAGTGTCCCCGATGTCACGCCCTTATTTTTCACCTAGAAGTAAGGGTGTGCGGCATTGAATTGCACACACAAGAAACACACGCTACAGAGGACATTCGACTACTCCACAGAATTGCGCACACAAGAACAACATTAGTACACACAAGAAGATAAGGGGAAAAGCCTTTTATTAGAACCTCTGTTCTGGCCGCCCAGATGACAGCTCCACTTGATTCACAAAATAGCCAACCCTGACCTATCAAGTGTTGTCCATCTGTTCGTCCTACACACTCATACCCATGTCGCCCCACTGCTGTGCACTACATTGCACTGCAGAGGTCTTGCTGCCCACTGTAACACACTACAGTACACTAGCACTCACTGCATGATACACTCCCTGATATGATCCACTCGGATCTGACATCCAGAGGACCTGAGACATACAAATGACTATAGCACATGGGTATATATATATACAAGAGGGTGTGGTAACTACCACCCTGGTAAGTGCCACCCTATTTGAATTCAAATATTCCCTCTACAGCAAAAACCCCCTGGATGAAGCCTCCACGCCTGGATCTTCTTCCCTCCATCTCCAAGTATTCTGGAACACTCCTGAGCACCTTCAAGCCTTCCCACCAAGATGCCAAGTCCGTCTGGCCACTGGTGACCGTCACTGGGTCCCAGCCGCTCACTACTGCGTCCCAGAGTTCTTCTGGCTAGTCACTGCATGTGACTGCCATGCACTGCTGCCGGTCTTCTCCACAAGAGCTCAACGTCCTGATGACCTCCTCGCCATCTGGTCAGTGCACTTGTGCTTGCTTGGCCATGCAGACTGCCCCAGAACCTCCTGTCCTGGTGCAGTGTGCCTAATTGTCGCTCTGCGCCTCAGAGCGTCCCAGAATTCTCCTCCATGAGAATTCTCCTGGCCGGCGATGTTCTCCTGACTCCCCTCCACCTGAGGGACGCATGGGATGAGGTACTTTGGTCCTAAGATGATACGGCCCCAAAACGCCAAAGTGTGCATTCGGTACGCGCCTCCTGCGCGCCGGGCAGGCCTCACTGTCCCACGGTGATTCTGTCCGTCCCATCCCACCTGGATGGTGATGCCAAGCCTCCTGCATGAAGCCTGAACCTCAGAATGCTCCTCCTGTGTCCCCTGGACATTTTGCACATGTCCTGGGATGAACATGTCCGTCGTGCACTGCGCCCATCATACCGGGCGTCCTGCTCGCCAAGTCTTCACGTCCCAAAGTCTTCTTCTCCTCAAGAATACCTTGGCCATATGACCTGCTTGGCATATGATATCCAGAGGAAGCTTTTGGGACGACTGGATTTGTCCTGGGACGGTATGGACACTTCTTGCCAAACCGGGCAGTCGTTCGCGCCGCCTGCGCACCATACGTACCAGCGACAAACCGCTCATCCCAGAATGTTCTCCTGCTCGAGAATCCTCTGGCCGGATATCCTGCTCGCTATCCCCCATCCCAACCACTCGTTTGGGACAGTAGGATTCGTCCTGGGATGGTATGGACACATCCTGCCAAACCGGGCAGGCATTCGTGCCACCTGCACGCCATATGTCCCAGAGACAATCCACTCGTCTCAAACTTCTCTGCATCTGACCTGCACGCCAGCATGCTCTCCCAGGTGCCTGCTTGCTCCTGGGATGATCCAAACATGTCCTAGGACGGACATGGCCGCCAGACCTGACGCCCGCCATGTCCCTGCCATGTCCTGGGACATTCTGCACTAAAGGGGCGTGACATTCTCCCCCACTCAAACCATTGCCGTCCCGACAATGTCTGCACTGTGCTGCTAATGTCTGGATCTGCTCTGAAGGAAGCCTTCAACCTGGACTGCTTCAAGAACCTCCTCGCTCTTGAACATGGCCTTAATACCTCCTCGTATTATAAGGCCACCTGCTGCTCCCTGTAATCCCTTCCAGAACCTGCGCGCCTTGTACTGAGATACTTTGGAACCTCTGCAAGAATGTCCACCTCGCTAAACTACCTTCCTTCTAATTAGGACGCAGCCTCCTCGCTCGCGTCCCGGGGATGTGGCCTGCGCGCCACGCCCCTACGCCATAGCCTGGACATGGCCGCTGCACCGGGCTGCTGTCCAGACTGCACCAGGCAGTGAAGATGCCGCATCTCATTGCTTGGAACCTTCCTGATCTAGTTCCTCCTCGAACTGATCAGTGGGCATTACCCTGCTGTCCGAGGGCAACACCCTGGCCACCACGCACCGATGGGCCGCTGTGGTCTGCACCACGCGCTGACGGTTAGACCCTGGGACTTGGCCTCCTGCCATTGTCCCAAGACATGGTCCTCCATGATCCGCACTGCATTGCGAATCCAGGGACATGGCCTCCTGCCATAAGTCCCAAGACAGGACCTGTCGGTTGTGATCTGCACTCCTCTGCAGATCCTGGGATATGGCCGCCTGCCATGGTCCCAAAACATGCATCTACTACGACATTCCATGGACATGGCCGCCTGCCAGGGCCCCAGACACGAACATGCTCACTCGTCCCAAGGACATGGCCGCCTGCCATGGTCCAAGAACATGAACATTCTGCAATTATCCCAGGGACATGGCCGCCTGCCATGATCCAGGGACACGACTGCCTCATCATGTCTGCAGACTTCAGTGATGAACCACACCACTTCCACTTGATGAAGATTCTGGGACATGGACTGCACTCCAGCGTCCCAGGGACAAAGCCTCCTGCCTGCGTCCCAGGGTCATGGCCGCCTGCCATAACCTTGACATCTTCTTGGCCTAAGTCTGGGATGATAAGATGTCCCACAACATCCTGTTCGTCCAGCGTCTGCATGTGGCAGAAGTAGGTGTGGCCGCCACATCCAGGGCATCCGCATGCCCCAGAATTGGCCACTGCACATTCTGGTTGCTGCATCTCTGCGTCCTGGCCACTAAAGTCGAGTGGCCACAACATTTGGTGGGTCTACTCCCCCACCAAATCTGCCGCCAAGCACCCCACTCCTTGGATGCCACTGTCGATGCAGACTTCAAAGGAGTGTGCCCCAGGTTCCACCTGAACCAGGGCTGGTCGTGGCCTGTTCCTTTAGCGCCATGACTTCTGCAAGTGTCCCCTTGAACTCCATTTTCAAGGTACTGGGCTTGAGTCCTGAGACCTGTGCGCCTCAGGGGAAGAACCTCATGTTCTTCCAGGGTTGCTGAGTGACTTGGACTGCCTTGCCTAGTGCCATGCCCTCCATGGAGTGACAACTATCACTGGCCAAGGCATGGCCAAAGTGCTTTCCTTCTTCGTTGCAGTGTGACTGACCTCGCTGTTCTGTCGGTGTGCACCCAGATTCCTGCTCGAACCAGGGCTCTGATACCCCTTGTCACGCCCTTATTTTCCACCTAGAAGTAAGGGTGTGCGGCACTGAACTCCTCCTCATCGAGACGTCCAATCAGTCTCCAAGAAACACACGCTGCAGAGGGCATTCGACTACTCCACAGAATTGCGCACACAAGAACAACATTAGTACACACAACAAGATAAGGGGAAAAGCCTTTTATTAGAACCTCTGTTCTGGCCGCCCAGATGACAACCCCACTTGATTCACAAAATAGCCAACCCTGGCCTATCAAGTGCTGGCCATCTGTTCGTCCTACACACTCATACCCATGTCTCCCACTACTGTGCACTACACTGCACTGCAGAGGTCTTGCTGCCCACTGTAACACACTACAGTACACTTGCACTAACATGCACTCACTGCATGATACACTCCCTGATATGATCCACTCGGATCTGACATCCAGAGGACCGGAGACATACAAATGACTACAACACATGGATATATATATACAAGAGGGTGTGGTAACTACCACCTTGGTAATTGCCACCCTATTTGAATTCAAATATTCCCTCTACAGCAAAAACCCCCTGGATGAAGCCTCCACGCCTGGATCTTCTTCCCTCCATCTCCAAGTATTCTGGAACACTCCTGAGCACCTTCAAGCCTTCCCGCCAAGGTGCCAAGTCCGTTTGGCCACTGGTGACCGCCACTACGTCCCAGTCGCTCACTGCTGCGTCCCAGAGTTCTTCTGGCCAGACACTGCATGTGACTGCCATGCACTGCTGTCGGTCTTCTTCGCAAGAGCTCGACGTCCTGATGACCTCCTCGCCATCTAGTCAGTGCACCTGTGCTTGCTTGGCCATGCAGACTGCCCCAGAACCTCCTGTCCTAGTGCAGTGTGCCTAACTGCCGCTCTGCGCCTCAGAGCGTCCCAGAATTCTCCTCCATGAGAATTCTCCTGGCTGGCGATGTTCTCCTGACTCCCCTCCACCTGAGGGATGCATGGGACGAGGTACTTTGGTCATGGGATACTACGATCCCAAAACGCCAAAGTGTGCATTCGGTACACGCCTCCTACGCGTGTCACGGGGTCATTTTTCGCTTGACCGACCCGTGCGGCGCCTAGACGTGCCCAAGTTCTAGGCAAGCTCTTTTGAGCACTTTGTGGAAGCTTGCTTATGCCACTTTTTGTATGCCACAACTTTTGGGACGCACGGTCCCGAGCGGACGCTTCTTCGGTGGATGCGTTTGTGAACAAATGGGCACCTCGGCGTAACGCTCGATCGCTTGGGACGCTTTGGGATGCTCTTTTGTGGGTTGCCACCCCACGCTTAAGGCATGGTGCTAGATTTAGGGAAGCTTGAAATCTTTATTTAGTAAATATGATTGATTACAATACTTCGGGGGATGACTAAATGATCTCCCCTACTATACCACCATTTCGGGTGGTAGGTTTGCAACGTGTGGTGTGGAGGACCATCACCGGGAGTGCACTTTTCTGGAGTGCAAATTATAAAACTGCCATCAACACACTTAAAAAATAAACTAAGTACAAAAGTGGGTTGAAAAGGGAAAATACATGGTAAGATAACTCGACGTGCTCCGGGGAGAAGCCCCGGGACATTCTCCCCCACTCAAGTCAGCGACGTCCCTGGAGCTGCAGCTTGGAATTCTTCAATCTTCTGCTTGAACTGCCACAGGGCCTCGGCTGTCTCCCAACTTGTGTCAGCGTCCGGTCTTTCGCTCCATCGAACAAGATACTCCTTCTTCCGATTCTTCTTGCGGATGGCGAGTACTTCTTCAACTTGACCAGTAAACTGTTGACGGATGGCCGGCGGGGCGCGGTCTGAAACCCCACGCCGGGATCTTCAGTGTCTTCAACGAAAGGCTTGAGCAGACTAACATGAAAGACGGGGTGTTTCTGCATCTGGGGCGGGAGCTCCAACTTGTAGGCCACCTTGCCTACCTTCTTCAGGATCTTGAAGGAGCCCTCGTAATGCCTAACGAGACCCTTGTGCAGATTCTTCCCACTTAGCCGAAGATGTTGGACCAGCTTCACTAGGACCAAGTCTCCGACTTCAAAGTTGACGTCCCGTCGGGCGGTGTTCGCCCACTTTTTCATGCGCTTCGACGTCTTGTGCAAACATGCTCTCGCCATGTCGTTCTGCTCATGCCATTCCCTCGTCATGCGGTGAGCGGCGGGGACTTTGCCACCATAAGAAGTGGCGACGCCTGGGGCATCAAAGATTGCTGCCCCGTCACTATCTCGAAGGGACTCCGATTGGTCGACTCGCTTTATTGCAGGTTGTAGGAGAATTGCGCGATGTCGAGTAGCTTCGCCCAGTCCTTCTGATTGGCACTCACATAGTGTCGCAAGTAGATCTCTAGGATACAATTCACCCTCTCAGTTTGACCATCGATTTGAGGATGAAGTGATGTCAAAAAATGCAGGTTGGAGCCCATCATCTTGAACAATTCATTCCAGAAGTTGCCAACGAATCGCCCATCCCGATCGCTGACGATGCTTTGTGATATGCCCCAATACTTCACTATATGCTTCATAAATAACTCAGCAGCTTCAGTAGCAGGACAACTTGCGGAGCCGGCGGCGAAAATGGCATACTTGGAGAACCGATTGACGACCACCATGATGGTACCTATCTCTTCAGACTTGGGCAGGCCCGTGATGAAGGCCATGGAAACATTCTTCCATGGCCGCTCTGGAATAGGCAGGGGTTCCAGAAGTCCGCCGGGCGCTTGATTGAGATTTTTGTCTTGCTGGCAAACAAGGCATGTCTTCATGAAAGCTTCAACATCATCCTCCATTCTTGGCCAGAAGTAGTTGTCTTCGATGAGTGTCAAAGTGCGGCAGATGCCCGGATGTCCCGCCCACTTGGAGTCATAGCACTCTTGCATGATAGTGCGCCGCAAGTTGTCGAACAGAGCAACGTAGATGCGACGTTCCTTGGTGAAGATCAGCCCATCTTCCACCCAAAAGCGGCGTGTCTTTCCCTTCTTAGCTTGCTTGAACATGTTCTTTGCTGTGGGATCTGACTCCAGTCCCTTCTTGATCCTCTCGATCATGTCAGCCTGAGAGGAGCTCATGGCCGCCAATTCCGCACGTCGGCTGAGGGCGTCGGCATTGACATTCGTCTTGCCAGGCTTGTACTCCAGGACATAGTCGAACTCCGCCATAAAATTTTGCCATCTTGTTTGCTTTGGCGAGAGCTTCTTCTGCGTCTCGAAGTAACTTGTCGCGACGTTGTCCGTCTTGATGTGAAATCGTGACCCGAGAAGGTAGTGCCGCCATGTGCTAAGACAGTGGATCACCGCGGTCATCTCCTTCTCCTGAACGACGTAGCGCCGCTCCGTGTCGTTGAGTTTGCGACTCTCGAACGCCACGGGATGCCCCTCCTGCATAAGAACTTCTCCAATGGCATAGTCAGAAGCATCTGTCTGTACCTCATAGGACTTGGTGTGGTCTGGTAGGACGAGCACCAGTTCCTCCGTCATGGCCCTCTTGAGAGTGTCGAACGCTTTCTGACATGTCGGTATCCACTCCCACTTCACATTCTTCCGGAGGAGATTCGTCAAAGGGGTCGTCACATGTGAATACCCCTTGACGAACCGCCTATAGTAGTTCGTCAGGCCAAGAAACGAACACATGTCGGTAACCCGCCTGGGCGGCTCCCACTCCATGATGGTCCGAATCTTCGTGCCATCCATCTTTAGCTTGCCACATCCGATGACATGTCCCAAGAAGTAAACTTCCGATTGGGCGAAGGCACACTTCTCTCGCTTGACGTAAAGCTCATTCTGCCGCAACACCTCGAACACTTGTCGAATGTGCTCGATATGCTCCTCCAAGGTGCGGCTGTAGATCATAATATCGTCGAGGTATACAACTACGAATCTGTCAAGGAATGGTTGCAATACCTTGTTCATGAGAGTGCAGAATGTCGCTGGGGCATTGGTGAGGCCGAAAGGCATCACGAGGAACTCATAGGAGCCGTATCTTGTGACGCACCCCGTCTTTTGCACATAATCTTCTGCAATTCGGACTTGTTAATAGCCCGAACGAAGATCCAACTTGGTAAATCATCTCACGCCGCCAAGTTGGTCGAACAAGTCCGCCACTAGAGGGATGGGGTACTTGTTCTTCACCGTAAGCTTGTTAAGCGTCCGGTAGTCGATGCACATCCGGAGGGAACCATCGTGCTTCTTCTGAAAGAGTACCAGGGCGCCATATGGAGACTTCGAGGGCCGAACGTATCATACATCCAATAGTTAGGTGAGTTACTTACAGAGTTCTACGAGTTTCGGAGGGGCTAGTCGATAAGGGACTCCATGAGGGGGCTTCGATTCTGGGACCAAGTCGATGACATGGTCCACTTCACGCTTCGAAGGCAACCACTTTGGGAGCTCCGGGGGCATGACGTCCGCAAAGTCCTCAAGAGTTTCAAGGACTTTGGGAGGTGTTGGAGTGGAGGGCCTCGGATCTTCCAATATGACGGTCGCCAGGAAGGTGTGCTCCTATTTGCGCAACTCCTTCGCCACTTGCATGGCGGAGAGGGTCTTCTATTTGAGATCACCTCCCGACCTCACGGGAACATTGTAGGGTCCCTTGGGGTCGAAGATGACCATTGAGTTGGTGAGCAGGATGACACATGCAGCAATGTGTCGCAGAAAAGAAATGTCCGCCACCACTTCGTAGTCGTCCACCGGTGCCACCGTCACGTCAAAGTTTCCCGACCACTTGCCGATGCGAACCTTCACGTCAGGATAAATTTCTGTGGTCGAGATAGACTTCGCGTTCACCGTCTTGAACGTGACGTTAGCCTTCTGTAGTGGCAGCTTTAGCTTCTTGACGGCTACTTCTGACACGAACAACTCCGATGCTCCCGTGTCAATGAGGGCATTGCCATTCAACTCGATGTTCGCATAAAGTTGAGCGGCCGATGAAGGACACTTCGAGGCGTTGATGGCGCTGAAGACGTGCATCGATCTGAGACACACCTCCTCCTTCTCGTCGGGGCAATACATGGCGTTGACTGTCGCCTTTTGCGGGCAATCGCTTGTCCAATGTGGACCCTTGCAAATGTAACATGATTTTGACGGCTTTCCGTCCCTCTTGAAACGGTCGTTGTTGGACCTCCTGTCTTGGTGTCCTTTTCCTTTGTCCTGATAGTGCGGCTTGCCTCCTTGCGACTTTGGCTTCTCTCCCCCACCATAGCCCTTGCCCGAGGGCTTTGGTGGTGGAGCGCTCATTTTAGCATACTTCACAAGCGACTCAGCAGCAGCGACTAGCGAGCGGAGGTTGGAACAATCTCGTCGCTCCAACTTCGTCCTAGTCCATGGGTTCAAATCCTTCACGAAGACTGCCAACAATGTGTCTTCGTCCACCTGGGAGTTCTGTAGGCGGAGCTTGGTGAACTCTTTCACGTACTCCTTCAACGTGCCTTTCTGGCAAATGTTGAACAATGCAATCTTGGCCTCCAATCCCGATTTGGCGGGGCAGAAGTAATTCGTCAGCTGCCTTTTGAAGTCGTCCCACCTCTCAATGGGCTCGACGTTGCCACGTTCCACATCGTCGCAATGGCACCGCCACCATAGACTCGCAGCATCTTGCAAGTAGAAGGATGCGGTCTTCACCGTCCTCGCTTCGGACGTCACGTCCAAGGCATCCATGTACATTCGAACGTTCCATAGGAAGTCACTGATCTCCTTTGCTGATCGCTCACCTTTGTAGGGCCGCGGCTTCGGCACATCAATCCTTGTCTCATTCGGGGCGGGCGTCTCGGGACGCCGCCCATCTCCATAATGTCGCTTGAGCTCTTCCCGAATGGTCTTGAACTCTTGCTCCATCTCGAATCGCATGTTTGAGAGACCATTGTCCAAAATCTCCTGCATGTCCATGATCGTCGCTTCCAAGGACTCCAACCACGTATGCAATGGCGCCATCTCATTCGGCACCGTTGCGAGATCCACGGTCTTCTCCAACTCCCGCTCGTGCGTTACGAGTTGGTCTTGCATCTCGCCCACATCCAATTGAAATTGGCCGAGGCGTGACTCGAAGGCGGACAAGGCGTCCTTCGAGCGGGCGCGCCCTCGCTCGGGGTGGCCCTTCTCCAAGGGCCCTTCTCGGGGTGGCCCTTCGCTCGACCGACCCGTGCGACGCCTAGACGTGCCCAACGTCTAGGCAAGTTTTTTTGAGCGTTTTGCGAAAGTTTGTTTATGCCACTTTTTGTATTCCACAATTTTTGGGACGCACGGTCCCGAGCGGACGCTTTTTCGATGGAGGCGTTTGTGAACAAACGGGCACCTCAGCGTAATGCTCGATCGCTTGGGATGCTTTGGGATGCTTTTTTGTGGGTTGCCACCCCATGCTTAAGGCACAATGCTAGATTTAGGGAAGCTTAAAATCTTTGTTCAGTAAATAGGAATGATTACAATGCTTCGGGGGAGGACTAGCGGGTCTCCCCTACTATACCATCATTTTGGGTGGTAGGTTTGCGACGTGTGGTGTGAAGGATTATCTCCGGGGGTGCACTTTTCTGGAGTGCAAATTACAAAACTGTCACCACCACACTTAAAAAATAAACTAAGTACAAAAGTAAGTTAAAAAGAGAAAATACATGGTAAGATAACTCGACGTGCCCTGGAGAGAAGCCCCCGGGACACGCGTCGGGCAGGCCTCACCGTCCCACGCTGATTCTGCCCGTCCCATCCCGCCTGAATGGTGATGCCAAGCCTCCTGCACGAAGCCTAAACCTCATAATGCTCCTCCTGTGTCCCCTGAACGTTCTGCACATGTCCTGGGACGAATATGTCCGCCGTGCACTGCGCCCGCCGTACCGGGCGTCCTGCTCGTCCAGTCTTCACGTCCCAAAGTCTTCTTCTCCTCAAGAATACCTTGGCCATATGACCTGCTCGCCATATGATATCCAGAGGAAGCTTTTGGGATGACTGGATTTGTCCTGGGACGGTATGGACACTTCCTGCCAAACCGGGCAGTTGTTCGCGCCGCCTTCGCGCCATACGTCCCAGCGACAAACCGCTCATCCCAGAATGTTCTCCTGCTCGAGAATCCTCTGGCCGAATAGCCTGCTCACTATCCCCCATTCCAATCACTCATTTGGGATAGTAGGATTCGTCCTGGGACGGTATGGACACATCCTGCCAAACCGGGTAGGCATTCGTGCCACCTGCACGCCATACGTCCCAGAGACAATCCACTCGTCCCAAACTCTTGGGAATGGTTCTCTGCATCTGACTTGCATGCTCTCCCAGGCGCCTGTCTGCTCCTGGGATGATCCAAACATGTCCTGGGACGGACATGGCCACCAGACTTGGTGTCCGCCATGTCTTGGGACATTCTACACTAAAGGGGTGTGACATTCTCCCCCACTCAAACCATTGCCGTCCCGGCAATGTCTGCACTGTGCCATTGATGTCTGGATCTGCTCTGAAGGAAGCCTTCAACCTGGACTACTTCAAGAACCTCCTCGCTCCTGAACATGGCCTTAATACCTCCTCGTATTATAAGACCACCTGCTGCTCCCTGTAATCCCTTCCAGAACTTGCGCGCCCTGTACTGAGATACTTTGGAACCTCTGCAAGAATGTCCACCTCGCTGAACTGCCTTCCTTCTTATTAGGACGCAGCCTCCTCGCTCGCTTCCCGGGGATGTGGCCTGCGCGCCACGCCCCTACGCCATAGCCTGGACATGGCCGCTGCACCGGGCTGCTGTCCAGACTGCACCAGGCAGTGAAGATGCCGCATCTCACTGCTTGGAACCTTCCTGATCTAGTTCCTCCTCGAACTGATCAGTGGGCATTACCCTGCTGTCCGAGGGCAACACCCTGGCCACCACGCACCGATGGCCATTGTGGTCTGCACCACGCACTGACGGTCAGACCCTGGGACATGGCCTCCTGCCATTGTCCCAAGACATGGTCCTCCATGATCCGCACTGCACTACGATTCCAGGGACATTGCCTCCTTCCATAAGTCCCAAGACAGGACCTGTCGGTTGTGATCCGCACTCCTCTGTAGATCCTGGGACATGGCCGCCTGCCATGGTCCCAAAACATGCGTCTACTACGATATTCCAGGGACATGGCCGCCTGCCAGGGCCCCCAGACACGAACATGCTCACTCCTCCCAAGGACATGGCCGCCTGCCATGGTCCAAGGACATGAACATTCTGCAATTATCCCAGGGACATGGCTGGCTGCCATGATCCAGGGACACGACTGCCTCATCATGTCTGCAGACTTCAGTGATGAACCGCACCACTTCCACTCGATGAAGATTCTCGGACATGGACTACACTCCAGCATTTGCATGTGCCAGAAGTAGGTGTGGCTGCCACATCCAGGGCATTCGCATGCCCCAGAATTGGCCACTGCACATTCTGGTTGCTGCATCTCTGCGTCCTGGCCACTAAAGTCGAGTGGCCACAGCATTTGGTGGGTCTGCTCCCCCACCAAATCTGCCGCCAGGCACCCCACTCCTTGGGATGCCACTGTCGATGCAGACTTCAAGGGAGTGTGCCCCAGGTTCCACCTGAACCAGGGCTGGTCGTGGCTTGTTCCTTCAGCGCCGCGACTTCTGCAAGTGTTCCCTTGAACTCCATTTTCAAGGGATTGGGCTTGAGTCCTGAGACTTGCGCGCCTCAGGGGAAGAACCTCCTGTTCTTCCAGGGTTGCTGAGTGACTTGGACTGCCTTGCCTAGTGCCACGCCTTCCCTGGAGTGACAACTATCACTGGCCAAGGCATGGCCAAAGTGCTTTCCTTCTTCGTTGCAGTGTGACTGACCTCGCTGTTCTGTCGGTGTGCACCCAGATTCCTGCTCGAGCCAGGGCTCTGATACCAATTGTCACGCCCTTATTTTCCACCTAGAAGTAAGGGTGTGCAACACTGAACTCCTCCTCACCGAGACGTCCAGTCAGCCTCCAAGAAACACACCTGCAAAGGGCATTCGACTACTCCACAGAATTGCGCACACAAGAACAACATTAGTACACACAAGAAGATAAGGGGAAAAGCCTTTTATTAGAACCTCTGTTCTGGCTGCCCAGATGATAGCCCCACTTGATTCACAAAACAGCCAACCCTGGCCTATCAAGTGTTGTCCATCTGTTCGTCCTACACACTCATACCCATGTCACCCCACTGCTGTGCACTACACTGCACTACAGAGGTCTTGCTGCCCACTGTAACACACTACAGTACACTTGCACTAACATGCACTCACTGCATGATACACTCCCTGATATGATCCACTCGGATCTGACATCCAGAGGACCTGAGACATAC
Source organism: Pontederia crassipes (assembly GCA_030549335.1). NCBI lineage: Eukaryota > Viridiplantae > Streptophyta > Magnoliopsida > Commelinales > Pontederiaceae > Pontederia > Pontederia crassipes. The sequence continues at coordinate 21,124,162 of CM060189.1, read as the reverse complement.
AAATGACTACAGCACATGGGTATATATATACAAGAGGGTGTGGTAACTACCACCCTGGTAACTGCCACCCTATTTGAATTCAAATATTCTCTCTACAACAAAAACCCCCTGAATGAAGCCTCCACCCCTGGATCTTCTTCCCTCCATCTCCAAGTATTCTGGAACACTCTTGAGCGATTGTCCATAGAAGACGATAGTCAATGCCATGTATTGCCCCGACTAGAAGGAGAAAGAGGAGGCGTGTCTCAGTTCGATGCTTGTCCTCAGTGGCATCAACGCCTCGAAGGGTTCCTCATCGGCTGTCGACTTTATGTGAACATCGAGTTGAACGAGCAAGTCTTCAACGCTCTCATTGGAACGGGAGCATCGAAGTTGTTCATGTCAGAAGTGATCACCAAGAAGCTGAAACTGCTACTAAAGAAGACTAATACCACGTTCAAGACAGTGAACGCGAAGTCTATCTCGACCACAGGAATTTCTCCAGGAGTGAAGGTTCGCATCGGCAAGTGGTTGGGAAGTTTTGACGTGATGGTGACACTAGCGGATGACTAGAAGTGGTGGTGGACATCTCTTTTCTATGACACTTATTGCATGTGTCATCCCGCTCACTAATTCGATGGTCATCTTCGACCCCAAGGGACCTTACAATGTTCCCGTGAGGTCAAAAGGAGATCTCAAACAGAGATCCTCTCCGCCATGCAAGTGTGGAAGGAGTTGCGCAAATAGGAGCACACCTTCCTGGTGACCACCATCTTGGAAGATCCGGGGCCCTCCACTCCAACACCTCCCAAAGTCCTTGAAACCATTGCGGACTTTGCGGACGTCATGCCCCCGGAGCTCCCAAAGCGATTGTCTCCGAAGAGTGAAGTGGACAATGTCATCGACTTGGTCCCAGGATCGAAGTCTCCTCATGGAGTCCCTTATCGGCTAGTCCCTCCAGAACTCGCAGAACTCCGTAAGTAACTCACTGAACCATTGGATGTAGAATATGTTCGGCCCTCGAAGTCTCCATATGTCACTCCGGTACTCTTCCAAAAGAAGAACGTTAGTTCCCTCCGGATGTGCATCGACTACTAGCGCTCAACGAGCTTACAGTGAGGAACAAGTACCCCATTTCCTTGGTGGCGGACTTGTTCGATCAACTTGGCGGTGCAAAATAGTTTACCAAATTGGATCTTTGTTCGGGCTATTGACAAGTCCGAATTGTGGAAGAAGACGTGCAAAAGATGGCGTACGTCACAAGATACAGCTCCTACAAGTTCCTCATGATGCCTTTCGGCCTCACCAACACCCCGATGACCTTCTGCATCCTCATGAACAAGATATTGCAACCATTATTTGACAGGTTCATAGTTGTCTACCTCGACGACATCAGGCTCAACAGATCTTGTTGGGTTAGGAAATTCGGCAAAGTGTTCGAGGTGTTACGACAGAACGAGCTCTACGTCAAGCGGGAGAAGTGTGCCTTCTCTCAACCAGAAGTGCACTTCTTAAGGCATGTCATCGAAAGTGGCAAGCTGAAGATGGATGGCACGAAGATTTGAGCCATCATGAAGTGGGAGCCTCCCAGGCGGGTTCCCGACATGCGTTCTTTCCTTGGTCTGACAAATTACTATAGGTGGTTCGTCAAGGGGTATTCACATGTGACGACCCCTTTGACGAATCTCCTCCGAAAGAATGTGAAATGGGAGTGGATACCGATATGCCAGAAAGCGTTCGACGCCCTCAAGAGGGTCATGACGGAGGAATTGATGCTCGTCATGCCAGACCACACCAAGACTTACGAGGTACAGACAGATGCTTCTGTCTATCAGAGGAGTTCTTATGCAGGAAGGGCATCCCGTGGCATTCGAGAATCGTAAACTCAATGACACGGAGCGGTGCTACGCCGTTCAAGAGAAGAAGATGATCGCAGTGATCCACTGCCTTTGGACATGGCGACACTACCTTCTCGAGTCGTGATTTCACATTAAGATAGACAATGTCGCGACAAGTTACTTCAAGATACAGAAGAAGCTCTCGTCAAAGCAAGCAAGGTGGCAAGATTTCATGGCAGAGTTCGACTATGTCCTGGAGTTCAAGCCTGACAAGACGAATGTCATTGCCGATGCCCTCAGTCGATGCGCAAAATTGACGGCCATAAGCTTCTCTCAGGCCGACATGATCGAGAGGATCAAGAAGGGATTGGAGTCAGATCCCACGGTAAAGAACTTGTTTGAGCAAGCAAAGGAGGGAAAGACACGCCACTTTTGGTTGGAAGATGGGTTGATCTTCACCAAGGAACATCGCTCTACGTTCCACTATTCGACAACTTGCGGCATGCTATCATGCAAGAGTGTCATGACTTCAAGTGGGCGGGACATCCGAAGATCTGCCGCACTTTGGCACTCATCGAAAAAAACTAGCCAAAAATGGAGGATGATGTTGAAGCTCCGTGAAGACATGCCTTGTTTGCTAGCAAGACAAGAATCTCAATCAAGTACCCGACGGACTTCTAGAACCATTGCCTATTCCAGAGCATCCATGGAAAGATGTTTTCATGGACTTCATCACGGGTCTGGCCAAGTCTGAAGGGGCGGGTACCATCATGATGGTCGTCGATCGATTATCAAAGTATGTCATCTTCGCCGCCGGCTCCGCAAGTTGTCCTGCCACGGACGCTATGGAGTTATTCATGAAGAACGTAGTCAAGTATTGGGGCCTTCCGTAAAGCATAGTCAGCGATTGGGATGGATGATTCGTTAGCAACTTCTGGAAGGAACTGTTCAAGATGATGGACTCCAACCTGCATTTCTCAACATCACTTCATCCTCAAACCGATGGCCAAACTAAGATGGTGAATTGTATCTTGGAGATCTACTTGTGGCACTATGTGAGTGCCAATCAGAAGGACTGGGTGAAGGTACTCGACATCGCACAATTCTTCTACAACATGCAATGAAGCGAGTCGACCAACTGGAGTCCCTTCGAGATTATGATGGGGCAGCAACCTCTCACTCCCCAGTCCATCGCCACTTCTTATGGTGACAAAGTCTCTGTCGCTCACCGGATAGCGAGGGAATGGCATGAGCAGAATGATATGGCTCGGGTATGTCTGCACAAGACATCGAAGCGCATGAAGAAGTGGGCGGACATCGTATGACGGGATGTCAACTTTAAAGTCGAAGATTTGGTCCTTGTGATTCTGATCCAACATCTTCGGTTAAGTGGGAAGAATTTGCACAAGGGCCTCGTTAGGCGTTACGAGGGCCCGTTCAAGATCCTGAAGAAGGTAGACAAGGTGGCCTAAAAGTTGGAGCTCCCACCGCAGATGCAACAACACCCTATCTTCCATGTTAGCCTGCTCAAGCTTTTCGTCGAAGACCATGAATATCCTGGGCATGGGGTTTCAGATCGCGCCCCCTCGGCCATCCGTCAGTAGTTCACTGATCAAGTTGAAGAAGTACTCTCCATCCGCACGAAGAATCGGAAGGAGTATCTTGTTTGATAGAGCGGAAGACCGAACGCCGACACAAGTTGGGAGACAACCAAAGACCTGTGCCAGTTCAAGCAGAAGATTGAAGAATTTCAAGCTGCAGCTTCAGGGACGTCGCTGACTTTAGTGGGGGAGAATGTCCCGGGGCTTTCTCCGTGGACCGCTGAGGTATCTTACTTTCTTGTATTTTCTCTTTTCAACTCACTTTTGTACTTAATTTATTTTTCAAGTGTGATAGTGACAGTTTTATAATTTGCACTTCAGAAAAGTGCACCCCCTTGGTTTGTCCTCCACATCACACATCGCATTTCTACCATCCGAATCGATGGTATATTAGGAGAGACTCGCTAGTGCTCCCCCGAAGCATTGTAATCATTCATATTTACTCAACAAAGATTTCAAGCTTCACAAAATATAGCATTGTGCCTCGAGCGAGGGGTGGCAACCCAAATGATCAAGCGTTCTGCTGAGGTGCCCGTTTGTTCACAAACGCCTCCACCGAAGCGTCCGCTCGGGACCGAGCGTCCCAAAATTGTGGCATTTGAGAAAGTGGCATAAGAAAACTTTCGCAAGCACTCAAAAGAGCTTGCCTAGATGTTGAGCACGTCTAGGCGCCGCACAGGTCGATCGAGCACTCGAAAGACGTTGCCTAGACGTGACACGAGCTCGTGCGCCGGAGAGCTTGCGAGGGGGTCGACACCTCATGTCGGAGCTCATCGGCGCGTGAGCTCGCTCGGGAGGGCGTCCTGAGGGGGCGTCAGCCCTCCTTTACTTTCTCGCGTGCAACGAGGAAGTAAAAGGGGGGTCGGCGCCCCTCTGCGCGAGCTTGCCGACATGCGAGCTCGCACAGGGGGGCCGACACCCCTCGCGAGTCTTCCACGTGCACGACGAAGAAGTAAAAGCGGGGTCGGTACCCTTTGCGAGCTCACACAAGATGCTCCAGCGACACGGAGTGCGTGTCATTGCCGACGATCGCAGGGCGTCACCCCTACGTTTATTTATTATTATGTATTATTTTAAAGTTTAAAGGGTAACTTCAAATTTTCATAAATGAATAGATAAAATTAATGGAAAATATGACAGAGGTCGACCGAAGAATTAAATCGGAAAAGTCGTGATAGTTTAGAAATTTTAAAAAATAAGTTCATAATTTAATGTTAAATGTGGAAAATTATGATAGTTTATGAGTGATTTATAAAAATAACCCTTTGTATTATCAACTATACAGTAATTGAATACCCATTTCACAACACAAATATGGAAAAAGCTTTTGACAGGGTTTCATGGTATGGCATTAGGAATATCCTGCAAATCATGAATTTTCCCCCATCTTCATAAATTGGATTATGGAACGTGTAACCTCCCCCAACTTTAGATGTTGTATCAATGGTGCCTTATCACAGAACTTCAAGAGCTACTAGGGTATTAGACAAGGAGACCCCTTATAACCTTACCTCTTTATTCTAACCTCACAAGTCCTCTCTTCACTACTTAACAAAGATGTCCTCACGGGGTGTATCAAACCATTTAGAATAGGAATTTTTAGTATGAGCCATTTGGCATATGTAGGTGATTTGCTCATCTGCATTGCAGCAACAAAAAAGAAACTGCATTAATCTAAATAGGGTTCTACAACAATATGAAAGGCTCACAAATCAAAAGCTTAATCCACATAAGTCTGCATTGTACCTACCAACTAGGCTACACACACATAGAATAAATATTATTAAGCAAACCCTAGGAGTCCAACTGGGTAAGATCCCCTTCACCTATTTAGGAGTACCCATATCATACAAGATGTTATCCATCAGTAATCAGAGAGGGTTTCACGCTGGTTGGAAAAGATGCTCTTTGAGTCAGGCTAGAAGGTTAACTCTAATCAATGTTGTTATTAATTCCATTCATGTATATGCTATGGGAGTCACACATGTCTCCGCTGGACTGATCAATGAGCTTGAGAAGATCTCTAGAGGTTTTCTATGGGATTCCAATGGGGAGAGAAGAGGATTTCACCTGTTAAATTGGGACACTGTCCAATTGTCTAAAATGTTTGGGGGTTTGGGAGTAAAAAAACTTACTCACATTCTCACAACACTACTAGCCAAGAGAAAATTCATGCTTTGTTAAAAAAAGAAGATAGCTTGTGGGTGAATTTCATTTACGCAAAATACGGCTCCTTTCATCTCTGGTCTAGCCCTACTGGTCCTCTTACTGTGTTTGGCACTCAGGTTGATTCTGCTGGTTCTTGGAAAATTGTTAAAAATGCAACTATTAAACTGAGAGAGGGATTCATGAAAGTCATAAGTAATGGGCAGCACACAAACATTTGGGATGATCCTTGGATCTTTGAAATCCCCCTAGCATTCAAACCTACTTTCATTAATGTTGAAGCCTTATTTGTGCATCAAATGGTTGTTGATCTTATTACTAACAATGCTTGGAATGATCAATCATTGCAATTCTGCTTTAGTCCTGACCTGATCCGTAAAATTGTTTCAATACATTTGCCTGCTTCTAATGCCGAGGATGACACATGGGTTTGGGTGTCCGACACTCACGATGTGGCAAGTGCAAAATCTGTGTATCGATTCCTTTGTATAGGCAATTGCTCAGCCATAACATCTAGATGGCCTACTTGGAACTCCCTGTGACAGATCAAGGTTCCCCACAAAATTTTGATCTTTTTTATGGAAACTGTTTCACAACCACTTGCCAACTAAAGATCTCTTCTTGCATTTTGATAACTCAGTGAATATGAACTGCTCCTTTTGTGGATTAAGTATGGAATCTAATGCCCACTTATTCTTTCATTGCCCAATTGCTCTTGAGATATGGATGATTTTTCAGCAACAGCTTAACTATAATTTTCTTTATATGGATTCCTGACATCTTGGTGACTGGATCAAGGAAGGTTGTAACGCCGACCGGAGGTCAAAATCTTTTTTTATCACTTTTTGCTTTTTGCCTATGGGGTATTTGGACGGCTAAAACGATCGTCAATTTAGTTTCAAGCAGGCAATCATATACCCGAGACAACCAGCCCCCAGGACTCAAGTCGAGTCCGGTGAAAGACCTCGGCTGTATTCTAGGTAAAACTTAACTCAGACGGATCCTTCGTGGATCCATCATAGCCGGGGGAGCGGGCTACATCATTCGTGACCCTAACTCTTCCTTCTTTGCTGTAGGAGTTCGAAGACAAGATGCTGAATCGATACTGGAACTAGAAGCGTGTGCTCTATACCTCGGTATGGAAGACGGAAGAGGCTACACAAAAATCCAAGTTGACGTGGATTCAGAGCTGCTAATCAAAGCTATTAATCAGATATACAAGTGCCCCTAGAGAATATAGAACATAGTCAAATCCATTTTAACGATCACTACTACTTTCGGATCTTTTCAATTGACATGCTATAATAGAACTTGCAATATGGCAACTGATTTTTTGACGCGTATTGAAAGAGAAATTTTTCTCAATAATTTTTGTGAGAGAATTTTCTTAATATTTTGTATAACGATGCTGGAGACTTGATTATCAATGCATAACATAACCCCTTTTGATTAAAAAAAAAAACTACACAATCCTGGAAAAAAACCATGTGCCAAACAAAACGCACGGACGAGTCCACCAATACAATCGCCGTGAAGTCACCGCGCGAGCAGAGCGAATCGCTTCCGTAGTTCTGGGCCTCCGGCGCGGTGCAGCCCGGCGCCGGCTCCACCGCCGCACCGGACGGCTTCGGGTTCGCAATGAGTGACGTCACATCCGACCGTGGGGGGACGCGTGTCGGACTACAAGACGGCGTCTGACGGGGCGTACGTCAGACAGCATTTAACTCGCGATGGGCCACGACCCACGAGCCACTGCGCCCCCTCTCATATATTTATATAGAAGACTCATCCCCCCTTGCGCTCGTTATCCAACTCAGACGACAGGGAGAGAGAAGGACAGAAACGCAGAGAGAGAGAGAGAGATCTGAGAATGGCGAGTGCCATACACCTCGTCTCGCGTGGAGACGACTACGGGTCGGGGCTGGAGACGGAACTGAGGCTAGGACTGCCGGGAGGAGCGCCGGAGGGCGATCAGCTCGGAGCAGCGAAGAAGAGAGGGTACGAGGAGACCATCGACCTCAAGCTCAAGCTGCGGACCTCCTCCTCCTCCTCGTCGCCGTCCCCGGCGGCTGCGTCGGAAGACAACAACGCCTTGCCGGAGGAGAGGGAGAAGAGGACACCCAACCAGAAGGAGATTGCCGCCGCCGCAAATGATGATGCTGAGACCAGGCCGCCTGCTCCCAAGTACGCACACATGCTCTCATACGTATTTATAAATGTTTTTTTTTTCACTTTGTGTTCTCTGCTTTATTTAATTGTTGAATCAATCTCTAGTTCTTTTCGTTTTTTGTATCTGATTATTCATACGCCTGTCTCATGCATGGTATCATCAAAATGGGATCATCCGCATAATAAGATGCAATCGTCCATTGTGTTCCATTTCTTGTTTGGCATCAAGTTTTGCACTGTTATTTCATGTGTACAGATTACACCTTGATAGTTGTTATGGTATCAGTATCTCGAGTTCAATGTTTTAAGATCTCAAAGACATGAATGAAACGTTTCTCTGAGCATGTCTCATCTGAGAATTTTGGGGTGCCTGTAATACTTCTTTTGGAGTATACATGTCAAATAGTTCTTGGGAGGAGATAATTAATTAAGAGATCGGCCTACCAACAATTAGCGTTGATAACATCCTTTTTTCATTCAAATTGAGGAGAGAGAAATACCAAAGAATCAAATGATGCTCAGGAAATTAAGTTGAATATATTTCTGTTAGAGAAAACATCGTTTTTTTTTTCATCTTTCCACCAGTGAGGAAGCAAAAGCAACGCAGAAATGTTATTTGGTAGCTCCACTGCAGAAATAACAGAAGATAGCTCATAGCTGGCTTGATGGTCTTTATTGCCTGCACATGCATCCTTATAAGCATCATAAGCTTGATTTACCGACTTAACTACCAAAAGGAAGCTCCAATATAATATATACAATAAATGATTAAATATATGTGTAAACTACGTATTTGTTAATACGGTGCCAATCATATTTTAAACTTTATCACTATGATTCATGATTATAATTATTCATATAGAAAAAAATCGTGTGTAAGTTCATAAAAAAATTTACACATCTGGACCAATTTTGATGTAGAAAGTAAAAATAATAATTATATGGTTATGTCATAATGATATCATAAAATAATTTAAATAATACTATATAGCAACATATAAGAGCTATTCTCAATTTTCTTCCATGTTTCACTATTTTTTTGGTACAAATTGATAATAATATACCAATTGGGTTAGACAATATATTCTCTTGTAAGTAAGATCTCGAATTTTATTAATTAGACATATAAAAGAAACTGAACAAATATAAGTGCATATACATTACAATCCAAATTTCTAAGCCTCTTGGTGCATGAAAATGAAAATAACTAGAGCAAAAACTTGATCTGCAATTGATTACAGCATGATAATTACGATATCCTCAGGGCACAAGTTGTGGGTTGGCCGCCGGTGAGATCATTCAGGAAGAACATCATGGTCGTCCACGCCGAGAAAGGAAGCAAAGACGGTGAGAAGTCCGTCGCCAGCACCGGTGCCGCGGCCTTCGTCAAGGTCAGCATGGACGGCGCTCCTTACCTGCGCAAGGTGGATCTCAGGATGTACAGAAGCTACCAGGAGCTTTCCATGGCACTTGAGAAGATGTTCAGCACCTTCACTAGTGGTAAGTATCAATCAACACAGCACTATTATCCAATATACAGCCTGCTAGGTGCATTTTGGTGCGGCAACATATTATATATATATATATATATATATATATATATATATATATATATATAACAACATCAAAACTTTATCCCATTAGGTGGGGTTGGCTACATGGATCATACGACGCCATATATATATATATATATATAACAATAATAACAACAAAACTTTATCACACTAGGTGGAGTCGGCTACATGGATCATACGACGCCATTCCGCTATATTCGTTGATCCATATTCATAAAATTCGACAGAATTTTACGCTGGCTGTCGGAACCTAACACAACCCTCCTCCTTTATCCGGACTTGGGACCGGCTATAAAACATAGGCGAAGTTATATATATATATATATATATATATATATATATATGTTTGGTGCATATATATATATATTATATATATATATACGTGTATATATATATATATATGTATGTATATATATATATATATATGTATGTATATATATATATATATGTTTGGTGCATTATTCCTTGGTGGGCATAGTGGAAGGTGTTGAAATCCAAGGATATCAGTTCCTGATAATGCATGAGACATCCCCCATGTGATATTGGCAGAACATTGAGGATGGCAGATGCTCCACTAATTTGTTATATATGTTTGGTGTTGATCATTCTTTCTTTTTTTTTCTCTCTCTCTATGCAGTACCCCACTACCCACCATATGACAATGTAGATTGCGGGTACATGCCAACTAACTTTGGCTCAGATTGCTTTTTGCATGAATTTACTACCATTAGATGCATATCATACACATTTCTTTCTCTTTTATTTGTGGAGGAAACTTATGCATACATGCAGATAATATTTTAATGAACAGGGAAATATTCCATGTTCAGGACTATAATATTCCTTGCCATGTTTGTTGCGGCTGTAGGTAGATCCTTGTAAATGTGAGAAAACTTATGAGATTAATCAAACAGCAAACAAAAATAGATATGTTATATGGACAAACCATTCAACTCGTACATGATGACAGCCTGGTGCTAATTAATCTCCTGCATAAAAATTTCAGGTAACTGTGGTTCGCAAGGCATGAATGGGAAGGACTTCATGAACGAGAGCAAGCTGATGGATCTGCTCAATGGTTCTGAGTACGTGCCAACCTACGAGGACAAGGATGGTGACTGGATGCTGGTTGGAGACGTCCCTTGGGAGTATGCTCTTTAAGCCCACCACTTAGCTTCATGTCATTGTCCGGATCTGTTCTGCTGCAGCAAACAATTAGTTTAGCTTGTATCATTTTGCGTCTGCTAATTAATCACTCTCCACTTCCAAGCGAATCCAGGATGTTTGTCGACTCATGCAAGCGCCTCAGGATCATGAAAGGATCAGAAGCCATTGGACTTGGTCAGTTCTTTATATATGTTCGCAGAACTAAACATATGCATAAGCGAAGCAGGGGATTCCTGCAGCTAAATTTTAAAGATGCACTAATATTTTATGACCAGCTTCCTCAATTTTCTCTCATTATTTTGCATTTTTCTTCTAACTCGCAGCGCCAAGGGCCATGGAGAAGTGCAAGAACAGGAGCTGACGAAATAAACTAGCAAAAAAAAAAGGAGGAAGAAGAAGAAGAAAAAGAGAGAGAGAGAGAGAAGGTTGGTGCATCTTGCTCAGTCTATATTGCAGCTGGTGATGCCGGAAAAAGGCGTGGCGGCGAGCATGCATGCATCATCCGTATGTGCCTGCATTGTGCTACTTTTCTACCCTTATACAATTGCATGTCTACTACTACATAAAAGTTGTGACTACTGAAAGGACTCTCTCCTTGTATTTATCACTTCTCTTGTATTTCTGTGTATGAACTGTGAAACAAATGTTTACTTTTTCGCTTAAGGTTACCATTTTTCTACATATTGTTTATTAGTGGCTTGTCTAATAAACTGTACTCAAGACGTTTCTTATAATTGTGTGGTTTGCCCTTATATGATGTTGATTCTTAATTCGTTATATTTCTTCTCACTCTGAATTAGTATATGTTACTACGTCTATATACCTATCATGGATTCTTGGTACTTGGCCCTCCTTTTTTGTTGTGTTTCAGTCATAGGACAATTATTAAGTAGTCCCACAACCAGCTATATATATAGAAGAGTGATTGGGAGCAAAGTCATGTGCATAGTGATGGGAGGGGAGGCAAAATGCTTGCAGAGTCTTAATTGCCACATCCACATGTTCTCAGATCCTATGTCCCATCCATAGGTGGTATACATGGTAGTGTTGCCCACCGTTTAATGTCAAACAATTAATGTATGTTTGATATTATACAAAGAAATTAATGATAGATTATATAATTAGCTGTCCATGATGGGCATCATAATGAATTCTTGGTTGAAGTAGTTGGCCATGGTCTTAATACTTCTGTATGGACTGAACTGATGAATCATTATTAACCATATTTCTCTTCCCCACAGGATCATCCCAAAGCTTTTTTCTCTATCTTTTTTTTTCTTTTTTCTATTCCATTAATTTAAAGTCGAATAAGGTGTAAAGTTTCTGTCAAAGAAAGAATTGGTCAGCACACCATTAAAACTGCTAGCTAATCTTGGGGGTCCAATATATGCATGCTCTGAAGACGCCCTGAACATTGCAAAAGAAGTAGGAAACATGATGATGATGATGAATTTTTTCTTTAAATTTCAAGTCTCTTTAGGTGGGATATACATCCACCACTTGGGCTCTATGACTTCCTATTATGTTTTGATGGGATGTTGTAGAGCATGTCTCCAAGAATGTTCAATTGTTCATACTTCATAGTCAGGATAGAGAAGACCAATTAACTCCTATAAGGGAAAAAAAGCATATAACAAAAATAATACTAATAGTGATAATAACTGTTGTTATTATTATTACTATTATTGTTGTTATTATTGTTATTGCTGTTTCCCTTCTTTATTTTTTTTCTGGACGCAAACTGCTCGATTAATTCTTGAACATCTGCATGGAGCTCTTCACTAGTAATCAGCTAATTAATGAGAAAACAATTTAACATTAGGATCATGCACAGTCTAAGTAATGCATTAACAACAACATTCATATCTGTTCAAAGTATGATTGAATGAAAAATCTCTCAACTCTGTTTCTGAGCAAGCTAACCAGGTGGCTACAATTTCTTATTCTGATACTCTTAACTTAAATACAATCTACTTTCCATCAAGATGCACAATGCATTGGGCCAATATTAAACTTTTTTGTAACTCTATGTTCAAGCATTATATATAACAACAATGACAAACTGAAATATGAATACCATACACAATACAATTCCAGATGACAACAAGAAACAAAAAGATGTGAAAAGATGCTATCGTGCAAAATCAAAGGAGGTAAAGTGAAGTGATTATAGAGCAAAACATAAAGTGGCATATATGAATGAGAGACAGGGTGTAATGCATATCCAGATGTCCAGAAACATGTATAAACTTCAAACTCACACAATGAATAAAAAATCTTCTTCACAAAATCTTTCAGTAGCATTGCTAAAGACTTCGCCAAACATATAACTTGACAACTAGTGACAGTAATGCTACACGCAGCATTACCTGTGCGTGTGACTTGTACATTCATGAAGATTAGGATCATCAAATTTCAGGACGCTTCAAGTGTAAGCCTGCAGCATTATATCAAAAGAAAATCAGAATGATGCAAAGAAACAAAAGCACAAGAATCAAGGCACCACACGACCAGTAAAGTTGAGCAAACCCATAAGCTTTTCAACGATCATGTTAGGTAATCAGTTTTCGGTTGATATTACGTTGCTCTGTTGGAGAGAATATGTCGATATATGTTCCATTCAGTTGCAACATTGTTCGACACATTTCTTCTAGGATATTCATTATGAGAGAACTTAAACTGCCGACACTCAGTTTCTCAATCATTCAGTTAGAGCAAATTGGATCCCAAATGAAAAGGGCATGAACAACTTATAAGCAGCATATTCTCAATTCTTCAGTTAGAGCAAATTGGATCCCAAATGAAAAGGGCATGAACAACGTATAAGCAGCATAGACACTACACGATTGAAGTAATTTTTGGGGATAAATACCAAGGAATGTTCATAGTCTCAGGTACATATTGGATGTAATATGGATCCAGCTATTGCTGGCAAATGATCAAACTTGAAGGTAACATAAACATAGATTTATGGATTAAGTAAGCAGCAATTTTGTAATCAGAATATATAAAAAAGTTTCTTATTAAAGTCATCAGCTACAAAAAACAAAATCAACAAACCTCGACACTTAAATCAAAGAACCAGAAAAGATGAAACTATACCCACTCAAATAAGGTCATTCTAAAGTAACAAATATAGAACCAAAAGCCAGTGACAATATGTACATATCCCAGATAATCAAAATGAGTTTATTCGTTAGGATGCAGATATCAACACAATCCAATTATACAGAAACCGTGTTATATTGCTAATTCTAATGGGAATATCCATGTTCATGCTCTTGATTCCATGAGAATTTGATTGACTCTGAGAGGCAAATGACATGAAAAAGTACTTCAATATATATTATTTTCAGGAATACTTCAATATATAATATAATATTGTGATACTCACCTCATTTTTTTGTTATAATGCAAGGTTTGTTATACATGTTTCCAGTTGGCAAGGCAAAATGCTCCTTTCTCTGTAACTTTCGAATATGTTAGTGACTATTAAACTTTTCCACAGAAGACCATCTACTGTGATGCAAAACTACAGAGCAGCTCTGATATGTCCAAATGAAATACAGGAAACCACTAATAGAACCAAGGTTAGAAGTGTTTGTCGATGAAGGCAAGCCGAACAGAATCTGAAAGAATGTTGTGCCAAGGGAAACGTTTTAGAAGGTGCTAGTGCAGTCCAGTAATGCAAAAATCATAGGTAAAGTAAAAGTGAAGACTAATGCACTGAAACCATGCAAGAGTCTTTGAATAGATATGATTTTTTAAGGTTGCAGAGAAGGAGACATCCAATAATGTGAACCTGCTTTCTCTATGATTCATATAAGCAAATTGGAAAAGAAGACTTTGTTCACGGATTTTATGTACTTCAGTAGTGCAAGAAAGTTCCTGTTATGGTATCACGAAGGTGGACTAATCGTGGTGCAAAAATAAGAAATAGAGCAATGTCAGGTGAAGTAGCCCACGAAAACAAATTAGAACCACAATACCGAGTGACATTGATTTTCTGAGTGACATGTTTTGTTCAACAGGAGATCAAAGGAATACAATGTGTGTATTAACACTAATTCTATTAAAAAGCTGGGAAAATCTTTGGGTCATCGCCATAACAAATTCACAAAGATTTATGTGGAGTTACAAATTATGAGAAGAATATGATTAATCCAACATTGGTGTAGAAATAAGTTAGAAGGAGAAAAAAAAACAAAACAAAGTGAATATAGAGAAAAGGTGAAGCCAGTAAGAAGACTAAAAGGAGGATGAACGGCAAAACCTGGTTTATCTGATTAGCTTCATAACCACCAAACGCTTCCAAGTTGGGACCTGAAGATGCAACATGATAAAATTATAGCATCAGCGTCATTGCACAATGATAGAACGAACTTTTGGTAAAATAAAATCCTAATTATACCTTCTAAATAAAGGTGATCGACAAAATTACAACATATCACTTTTAGCATCAGCAAACCATTAGGATTAGAACGTAAAAGAGAAGACGCAATATGTCCTACTCCAGAACACCAACAAAGATTGGGGTGAAATGATAAAGTCTCAAGTTCAAGTTCTTGTCAATGTAGAAATATGAATGTAAAAGTTTTTTATTGAGAGTCTCACCTACCACCATGTGACTCGGAGCGATCAAATTGGATTAGTTGAGTTCGATACCAATCTCCAATTTATAGATAGTGCACTTTTTAGCGTCATACAAATTGAGTCATCGGTATCACTTTTCAAATAACGGGATTGATTTCACTCAGAATAGAAAATGCAGAACATCGTTAGTATAATATTTATCATTATTTTAAGGACCACCTCATACCATGTAATATATTTCATGTATCACGAAAAAAGAATTAATCATTAAAGGCAAGGGAAAAGTATCCTAAAAGGAGTTGCTACTATAAAACAGCCTCTTCCTTTCTAACATTTGCCTAATTGAAGACGAATTGTCAATTATAACCATCACAATTGTCTGATTCCCTAGTGAGAATGGGGTGGCCGCCAATCGCGATTACGACTTTGGATCCGGACCATCAGATGAGTGTATCCGACGGCTCAGGTTTTATATCCTTTAGATTAATACAACGAATGGGTTTTGATCGTTAGCCGCACAGCAGCAGCGGCGCCTCCCCTCTGCCGCTGCGTTTTGATCATTAGCACGCAGTTCTGAGGAAATAGTTTCTTCGTCTAACAAAACTTAGTTGTTAATATTAATAAGAATAGCTTATTTCTTTAATTAGGATTATATTCTTACTTTCTAATTTAATTATAATTCCTTTTCTTTTTATTTTTAATTTTATTAATACTTGTTTGGATTTATCCTATAAATAAGAACTCTAGAAACGTTTTTTAATTAGGCATATGAAAATTAATCTTCTTTGAGAATTGTTTAGAGAAAATATTTTGAAGATTTGATCGCTCGAAGTGATAATTTGATTCCTTCGAAATGATTTAATTATGATCCTAATTTGACTATCATATTTCTTGAATATGTGGAGTGAAAAAGAGATGAGCTTAATTTCACAAAATGGGATTCTCAAGACATCGAAAAAGGAGAATCTTTGACCAAAGCTTGGGAAAAGGTCTTTTGACTGCAATTTGGACAAAGGTAAGTTGGCCGAAGGATTCGATATGTTGGACTCAAAGAAAAAAGAGAAGCATAAACGATGACTTAGACGAAAAGAAAGGAGTTGAAAGCTTTGGAAAACTGATAGGATCTTATTTTCTATTATTAATAGGAATAGGTTTATTTTTTATTAAGAATAGTTTTCTTATTTCCAAGTTTGATTATAATTCATTTTTCCTTTATTTCTACTTTGAGTAAAACGCCCTATGAATAGAGACCTTTGAAATCCTTTTAATGATATATGAAAATTAATTTTCTTTTGATAATTACTTAAAGAAAGTATCTTGATGGCTTAATCCTCTCGAGGTGGTCCATTGAAAGTTTGATTCCCTCGAAGTGATTTAATTAAGATCCTAGTTGGACTAAAAATCTATCAATTGTTATTTCATCGAACATTTGTGATATCTTAAATTTTTTGTTAGACCAATAATCTAATTAACTTAGTCTTCCGCTATCATCTATGGCATTCGTTGAAATTCACTTTCTTCATTGCCGTCAACCATTGACCGACACTGTCAATCGCTATGCCAACTCATTGGAAAAAAAATTATGCCCTTAACTCAACATAAAAAATACAAGCTCAACATATCAAATTTACAGGAATACTATGCTTCTCAAGCATCATCAAGTTCAAAAAATTCTTCATTATCAGAACGTATGACTGTACTTGAGGAACAAATTAAGAATATAACATGATTGATAGAACAAGTCAATCTATTCATGTTTTTCACATGATACAAATTATTAAGAAGATGGACATGCTGATCAATCTACAACAACCTTTCGTATGAAATTAAACTTTTCACATTGAGATGAAAATGATCCAGTTGGATGAATTTTTTGAGTTGAAAAATATTTTCGATATCATCGCACTCCCGAAGCATCAAAAGTGGAGCTTGCATCAATCTTAAAGGTGATGCTATTAAATAGTTCGATTGGTTAAAAATGAGATGGGGCACACTATCTTGGGAAAAGTTTTCTGAAGAATTATTAGCATGATTCGGACCGCCGGAGTTCAAAAACGTACATGGAGAGTTAGTCAAGATTTATCAAACCACTATTGATTAGAGTATCAAACTCGTTTTCAGCAACTTTCAAATTGTGAAAAGAATTGGAGGGAACTTCATTTGGTAGGAACATTTGTTGAAGGTCTTCTTCCTGATATTCGACGAGAAGTTAAGTTTGAAAACTTGTTAAAATGATAACTGCTATCTCATTGCTCAAGTAGAGGAAGAACGATTAAAGGGTAGACAATAAGATAGATTTTCAAACATTTCAATGGTACCCCTTCTTTATATGCTCCAATAAATCTTCAACTAATAAATTGTCACAATAGGATATGAAGAAACATGCTCGTAAAGGCTTATGTTTTCATTGTAATGAGAAGTGGCAGAAAGGTCATGTTTACAACAAAAAACAATTATTAACTATTGCACTCATGATTGAATTAAAAGATTATGAAGAGGAGTCAGACATTGAATCAAATGATGAAGAAGTTGGAAATAAAAATACCATAGTTGAATTGATAATGCATGTGCTTGTTGGTTATACAAATCTTTAGACTATGAGATTAGATGGATTTTTTAAGAAACATCCAACAACTATTTTGATCGATATTAGAAGCTTTAATAACTTTGTGAAGGCCAACTTAGTCAAGCAGTTGAGGCTTGCTATTGAGCCATGTTCAAAGTTTGCAATCAAGCTTGCTGATGGACGAATCATGACTTATGAGAACAAGTGTTTCATGTTAAACTCTCCATCCAAGGTCATGAATTATTTATTGATTTTTATCTTTTACATGATTATGAAATTGTTTTAGGAATTGAATAGTTACACATGCTTAGACAAGTTGCTTGGGATTTCCCAAAACTTATTATGACATTCAAGTGGAATGGTCAAAGAGTTACCTTTAAAGAAAAAAGGCATCTAGTCAATGTATGGAGACAAATATACCGAAGAATCAACTTATTGAATGAGTCACTAAGAAGAAAAAAAGTACCTTGGCATCACAAGAAGCAATCAAGTCGACGTACAGGGCTAAGTCTTCATCAAGTGTATTATCATGTATCACAAGCTTACAAGAAGAAAATAGTAATTCGTCACGATAAGGAACAATTTTCAAAATTTGTTACTAGTCAGCCTTGAGAATAAGGTTGATTTTAAGGAGGCGAGAATGATAGGATCTTATTTCCTATTATAAATATGAATAGATTTATTTTTTTTATTAGGAATAGTTTTTTATTTCCTAGTTTGATTATAATTTATTTTTCTTGTATTTCTATTTTGAGTGAGACTATTATGAGTTTGCCCTATAAATAGGGACCCTTAAACCTTTTTAATGATATATGAAAATTAATCTTCTTTTGATAATTTTTTAGAACAAATTGATCAAGCCTCCAAGATTTTACCTCATCGAAATGGTGTTAGATCTCATTGAAGTGGTCTAATTAGGATTCTAGTTGGACTAGGAACCTATCAAAAACGAGAAGGAGATGAGGAGGCTCGAGAGTTCCTTGTTCCGCAATCTCTATACGAGGAAGGCAATGAACCGAAAGAGAAGGAGGAGGAGGTGGACAGAGATGCTCCTTTGTTCATCGTGGATAGGACTGCTGGAACTGAGGTGGTGGTCTATGAATCCCTTGGCCTCATGAAACGGAGAATATGTTGAGGAAAAGAGGAAGCCTGCATGGGTTGATAATGAGGAAGAGAGTACTAAGGTTGATATCATAAATGTTAATATCTTGAGGAAGCTGAGGAACAGGCCAATGAACGTTGGATCTCTGGTACAGAATATGTTGCTAGACTACCTGCCCAGCATGCTAAGCTTAACCCAGGTACCAAATGGGCATAGATGGATTGCAAATCCAATTAATCGGCTGTGTTTGATGATGAATCAGATGAGGAAAGTGGTCTCACTCCTCCACATGGTTATGAAGATGCTGATGACATTCTCCGGAGCAATGATGAGCTTGTTGTTCAGAGCAGCGTGAAGCTTTTTGCCTGGTTTGTTGGAATACTCGAGATTGATGGATGCTAATGCCGAGCAGCCTTCTAATGGACCCATAAACTCAGTTCAGTTACACAGTTGTCAATTGCTTCTAACTACTGGGCTGGATAGGCGATTGAGATTCTTCCAGATAGATGAAAAGCACAATCCTAAGATACACAACCTTTCATTTTGCCTAGTGGCTCTGAAGTAACCATCTCAGGGAGAAGAAAATTTTTTTTTACCGCTTTGATTTGGTGAAAAACTCCGCCTATATTTTATAGCCGGTCCCCGACAGTCAGCGTAAAATCCTGTCGAATCGTATGAACATGGATCAACGAATGCGAAATGACGTCGTATGATCCATGTAACCGACCTCACCTAGTGGGATAAGACTTTGTTGTTGTTGTTGCTTTGATTTGGTGAAAGCAACTGCCCGCAAGATAGGCCCCTTGACAGGGAGAAAGGAGAAAAGCTTAGAAGCTTTTGAGCTCTCACCTGATTCGAGCACCATAGCTTTCATCGGAAATGAAGGATATATCCTTTTGGTTTCATCATAGACGAAGGAGTTAATGGGAACTCCAAAGATGAATGGAAGTGTTCATTCTTTGGTTTCACTGATGGTGGACTGCAGCTTTTGACTGGTGGTGTTGATGGACACGTCTATCATTGGGACATTAGAACAAGAAGGTCCATTCATAGAGGTGTTGATGGAGGAAGCTTAACCATTAGTCCTCTTTGTGCAATTGTGCTTCACCAGAAAGTAATTTCTTTGCTGCTGGACCAAGTTCAGAAATTGTTAATGTTTATAAAAATGAAGAATTTCTTGGGGGTAAGAGAAAGCCATGGAAGACATTGACCATATGAACTTTAACCCTGACGCTCAGATTTTGGCTATCTGCCCAAGTACGAAGAAGGACGGTTCGAAATTGGCTCATGTTCCAACTTTTAATGTGTTCTTGAACTATCATCCTCCTAGATTCAGGGTGGTGGTCTTATGACAATTGGCAATTCTGCAGGAAAGGTTTTGTTGTACAAGTTACACTACTACAAGAATGCATGAAGAATGAACAAGATCAATGGTACTCGGCATTACATTTTCTTTTTTTTTCCTGCTGAGATTCGTAGCTTCTGTCAGCCTTCATATTGAGTTGGGCCAAGTGTTGAAGTAGACTGAATAAAGTTTTGTTAGACTTATTGCTGTTCTTAAATTCTCCTTCATATATTTTGGGTGGATTCAGTCATCTCCTTATTGTACTCCAATTTAAAGTACTGCAAACGTGACTTGAATCCCACTTTACTGGATTATTTGAATGTTCTAAATTAATATCAGTGGTTCCTCGTTTACATTGTCTTTTTGACATTTGAATATGATTTGTTTATATGTTGGGTCTATATCCATGACTAGAGATATACAGTTTTGGTGACAATGGAAAAGCTATTTTCAAAGCGTTTGCCATTTTCAGTTACAGCTATCATTTTGTCACACACACAGATTATGTAATGAGACAAGAATGACTTTTGAGCTGTGAATAAGAATTGGCCTTCTGAGGGATGCCTTAGAAGATCAATATTGTCTGCATTCTATGCCATGTTCTGAATTGTAATCAATTCAGTTCTATGATCCCGAATTCCACTTTTGATCTCATCGAAATTGAAAGTTTTAATGTCATTGTTTCCAACTCTATGGTTCTTTTACCAAGTTTAGTGTTGAAAGGAACGGATTCACAGTTGACATCTCTTTGCAGAACTGGTATATATGAGTTCTGCCGTGTGTTTCAAAACACAGAGATTTGAGGTTACTCTTCCTGTCTAAAGATGGATACTCATGAGTACACATCAATTACGTTTGAATTCTTTTTTCCTTTCCCTTTTTGGTTGCATATCAAGAGAATTAAATTACAAGCAACACCACGTTCCTTTCGAATAGATTAGGCCGCAGCTCCATGGTTTTTAATTATTTCTCTTTTCTGATTATTCACTTGTTCATTCTTTTGCCTATCACATTTTAGAACTTTACTTCTGTACAGTAAAAATGCTCATGATCAGAAATATATGGCATCATCAAACAAGAACAAGCTGAGTCTCCATACAACAAGTAATCAAATTGTACACGCTCTCTCAATTCTCAACTCGTGCACGTGACGAGTGCAGGTGATGGATGACACATTTACAGGGACAGCCCGGAGTCCTCGTCCTCCTCGAGGGTGCTGGTGTACACAAAGAAGAGAGCCCAGATGAGGCCGAAGACGCCGAGCAGGATCCACGCCAGCAGGTTGTTGCTGATGCCCAGGCTCAGCCCCGTCCCCTCGGTGCTCATCCTCTCGTCCACCAGCGCGAGGACCGGGTTCGAGACGCTCATCACGCTCACGGCCGCCAGAAGCGATGAGCCGCCAGCCAAGGGCTTGGCCTCGGACGAGCACCGCACTCTGCCTCCCCTGGCTCCCATCTGAGGCAAACCTGCACACGCACACCAACCACGCCCCCAAATGGTGAGACTGAGTGTTTGCTGGCTCTCATATCAAGCTAAACTGGTGCTGCTATCTTGCTTTAGTATGCGCTAAAACGTACCGATTACCGGAGAGGCCATGCCGGCCGGCGTCTTTGGCACGGCGATGGCGCGCGCGAAGGTTGCAGCCGATGCCGTTACATTCATGGTGGCCATTGTTGTGTACCTGCAGAGGAGGAGGGTGGAAGGAAGGGGAGGAGGACTGAGGAGGGTATACTTCCTTCTGATGGCGCTCGTAGCAAATGGCCAGTGGATCGTTATCTCACTTTTCTTTAAGGAGTCGGGGGACATCGTATCCAGGGCACACGAACCACGTAAATATTGAAAATATTATTTTTCGAGGGCGCTCATTGGGCGGAAATAAAAAGGATGGGTGGCTCTCCTCTCATGTCTCATCGCCTAGCAGCCAACCAGATTCTCCCACGTGGACGCTAGATCAATCTTCATATTAAACTATAATAATTTTTTTACACATTCAATTTTAAATTATAAATTTATAAAAAAAATTTAAAAAATTAATAATTATGAAATGCCATTTTTTCCATTACTTTTCTCATTACAATAAAAATCTTTTAAAAATAAAAAATATTAATACAGATAAAAATATTTTAAAAGTCATGTACAATATTATGCTCGTGTTAATACTTTTTAAATTTTTCTATATTAAACAAGTAAGGGTAAATTTGATATTTGATAAATAATAATTAACGAAAAATTTTAAGTATCAAATTTAGATAGGTTTAAAAATTAAACTTTATAAATTTATAATTTAAGATTAAATGTGAAGACAAAATTATAGTTCCAATGTGTCAAAGAAAACAATCCTATATTTTTAACAGAACTGCGATGTAATTACAATGGTCTCTTCAAATTCAATGCATTTTAAATTTAATCTTTTTTACACTTTTCATGAAACTCTGAAATAATGATATCATGATTGACGAGTTTTGTAAGATCGGATCTGGCTCAAATCGATGTCCTGACACTAAAACGAGTTTAGGTTGTTCAAAATTTGATCATGGGATTAATTGATTTTGACTCGATCAAATTCATTCAAAATTCGAATTCAATTGGGTTTGGTCAAATTGTAAAATATAAAAAAAATAAAATATACAAAAATTATTAAAAGTTTTTAAAAATATTATTTATATGTATCTTTATTTGAAATTTATGTTTCAACATTCTTCTTTATCACATATATAAAATTTCATCAATTTTTTTTTATTTTTTTATAATTACCTCACAAAATTTTTTATTTAGAAAATATTTTATTAATGATTCAATTTATACTTACTTTATTATATTATTTTATCTTAAAAATTATATAATATTATATTTTTATATTTTTACTAAATAATATATTGCATATTAATAATATTAAAATAGTTACTTTTATTTTTTATTAATTTGTATTATCTAATCGGACCATTCGATTCAACGTAGTCCAATTTGACCCGTTAAATAATTCAAGTCAATGGCTGGATCAACAATATTGGTTTGCCGTGGTGCTGTTAGTAAAAGTCACTTGTGGTTAATCACAGAAGAAAACTGAAAATATCTTGCATGCTTTGTATAATTATGTAAGTTGACTAATCAAAACTAAAATTTCAATATAACATAATATAATTGATAGCGTCACTTAAAAGGCACATCTGACAAGAGGGATAGGGCAGGAGCGATGACCTCAACTTAGACATCCAACGATTCACGGAGAAAAGGAGAGGAACGGTTGTTTCTTGATATCGTCTTTGTAGCCTCATGTTCAATTTTAAAATTACTATTTTGATTAGAGTATATTCTAACACAGAATTTCAAATAAAGGCTAATAATTTTAAACACCGATCGAAAAAATAGAAGCCAAGTAATAAATAAGAATTGAAATATAGTTTTTCTACAGTTTAAGTAAGATTTTAAATTTGATTCTTTTCTAATAAAATAATTATTAAGAGTGTCACTATCAACTAAGCCACGCTAAATGATTTTGTTGAATTAATTGAAATCCACTGTTATAGTGCGCGTGTTAGGCTGTTTATATTCAATAAAATTTTGATTTTGGAAAAAATAAGTATCACAAGTTCACAACACGTGAGAATTAGGTCGTTGGCCTCCTGTTTCTACCAAAAGAAAGAACCACAGCCCTTTAACAAATTTTGTAAAACAAATGCATTTACTAACGTGGTAAGAATAATTAACTGGAACATATATAAAAACAGAATGTACAATAAAAAAAGATTTAATGGTTACTATCTCTTTAAGTAGATATATCAAAAAAAAAGAGAGAAGCGTATCATAATCTTAAATAAAAAAAGATATCATGATCATTCAATATCAAATCTTTACTGATGGCAACTATATTAAATCCTAAAAAATTATTAATTTTATTTTCCAGATTTGAAAAAAAAAGATATTAATGCTTGTTTTCCGTTTTATCTAATTTATAGTTATTTTTTTACTAATAGCTATACATTAAATTATTCCATCCTAACAACGAACTGTTAAAATCTCCCGATGACTGTTGAATCTTGTTATCTTATCTATTTTTAATTGAGTTCCAAAATCGCATAATTAAAATATGAGCCTTTTATTTTGGCATATCATATTTATTTATTTAACCGGAAGTTATTCTACGCAACGTAAGGAACATTCGATCGCCCTTCGCAATAGCGTGCAAAGCCCTTCGGTGTTCACAGGCAGCGGGGGACTCAAAACCCTAATGCCACCCCTCTCGTGCTCCCTGCCGTGACCGTCCTTCCTCGCCGGATCCTCCCATGGCTCGCCAGGGCGCCGTCGACGTCGGTAACGCGACGACGGAGGAATTGAGCCACTCCGGCAGCCGTGGCGATGTGAAGTCCGTGACGGTGCCGACCGGCAGGAGCTGGATCTCCCTGCGCCTCGCCGAGGGCGAGGAGGAGGTCCTCGACGCGAACAAGTACGAAATTATGCGCCGGACGCAGGTCCACGCCCGCGACATGCGCATCATCGACCCGTTGCTCTCGTACCCCTCCGCCATCCTCGCCCGCGAGAAGGCCATCGTCCTTAACCTTGAGGTCGACCCCGGTTGCGTCCCTCCTTTCTATCACATTTTGTTGTCTCGTGAATGTTATAAATGATGCGCAATGTTGTTATGCTTGCTTGCTTAACGATTTATCTGTTCTTATATCTCTGTTTTTTTTTTTTTTTGTTCAACCAAGCAGCATATAAAGGCAATCATTACAGCAGAAGAGGTAAGCACAAATTTCAATTTCAAGCTATCTTTAGACTTGCGGCGTGTATAGTTCCTATATATAGATTGGATCATTTGAACGTAGCTAATACTATGATCCATTTGGTAGGTATTACTAAGAGAACCTTGGGAGGACAATGTGACTCCAGTTGCTAAGGAGCTCCGGAGGCGATTGAAACCAGGGAATGACCTGCATAGACATGAGGCAGATGTTTCCACGGAAGACGGTCTTAATTACTCTCTGGATTTTATTGGCTATTTTTTAAGCCCTCCGATCAATTTTACATGTGAATTTTATTCAAGTCTTGAATTCATCAGTTCCCAATTCTCTTAGACCTACGCATCAGAGTTTCTTATGAAATCACCAAATTGAGTTCTGGTTAAAGGGTATGATATAGATTATTGGCTGTCTTAGACCTACCCATTGAAATGTTTAAACTAATTGGACGGTTGAGAGAGGGGGTTGTTAAATTTGATGTGCTAATCATTTTTTCTAAAAGTTTAAGCCTTTAGGAAGAACAACATCGTTAATTTTATATTCTTAACACTCCCCCTCATGTGTGTTGCTCACAAGTCCAACACGTGGACAATTAATAAAAGCTTAACGAGGTTCGAACTTGACCTCTGGTTCTTACATATGTTAAATTTGATGTGCTAACTATTTTTCCTAAAAGCTTAAGCCATTGGGAAGAGCAACATCATTAATTTTATATTTTTAACACTACCCCTCACATGTGTTGTTGACAATTTTGGTTTAGCTCAAGCTCAACACGTGGACAATAAAATAGAGGAAATATCTTTTTAATCAGAGCTTAACGAGGTTTGAATCATTGACCTCTGGCTCTAATACCATGTTAAATTTGATGTACTAATCATTTTTCCTAAAAGTTTAAGCCTTTAGGAAGAACAACATCATTAATTTCATATTCTTAATACTCCCCCTCACGTGTGCTGCTCACAACTTTATTCTAGCCTAGGTCCAACATGTGGACAACAAAGGCAGAAAATATCTTTTTAAATTTAACATGGTATCAGAGCCAGAGGTCAAGGATTCGAACCTCGTTAAGCTCTTATTAAAAAAAATATTTCCTCCCTTTGCTGTCCGCATGTTGGACTTGGGCTAGATTAAAATTGTCAGCAACCCACACGTGAGGTGGAGTGTTAAGAATATAAAATTAACGATGTTGCTCTTCCTAATGATTTAAGCTTTTAGAAAAAATAGTTACCACATCAAATTTAACAAGGGTGTCTTTAATTCGAGAGGCCGACCCCACCTAGTGGGATAAGGCTTTGTTGTTGTTGTCGTCTTTAATTCGAGAGCACTTTTCAAATGTATGAATTAGATTCTCCAAATACTGGGTTATAAGGAGATTAGACGTGTTACTAAACTGTATGGGAATTGTATCCTAATCTGACTCACTAATCTGCATTTTGGGAGTACCCTGATGTGATGTATTTATAATGAAGCTGTGAACTTTTGTTTAATTTACATTGAATAAAGTTTAGTTGTTAACGAAATCCAAATGCTAATTTTAGTTCTTCCTAGAAACATATGATCATTTATGAAAAACTAGGATCAATAATTGTACAAGTCTTTCTTATTTGATATACTGTCACTGTTGCCATTGAACTGGACTCATTTGGTTTGTCCAGAGTTTCCTTTTGAATTCCGGGCTCTAGAAGTTATTTTGGAAGCAGTATGCAGTTTCCTGGATGCACGCACTATAGAGTTGGAGACTGTTGCTCGGCCAGCTGTAGATGACCTTGCCACCAAGGTATGTAATTAGAAATTTTTGTATCATATCAGATTTATGATATGGTCATATCTTGTGGGATGATTGATTGTGTTGTTAATGCATGCTGCGAGATTTTGAAGTCATTGTTGCATGAATAAGCAATAAATTATAGGTAATTGAAACATGACCAATTGTTTAAACTACAGTCATAAATATGGAAGCTTTATTCGTAACACAGACAAACTCTGAGGTCCATCACGTGTATGAGTAAATAATTATGTTACATATGTATTTCCAAAAAGGATTCTATCAAGTCCGTAAAAATTCAATGTATTTCCAAAAAGGTTAAACAACTAGCAGCAAAACTCCTTATGTCTTGTATAAACAGCTCTATCATTCTTGTTTGATCACCTATGACTATTAATTATTTACCATTCTGCAAATAACCACTGTTTCCAGATTAATAGTCGCAATTTGGATAGGGTGCGCAAGCATAAGAGTTCAATGACCAGGTTGATTGCTCGAGTCCAAAAGGTTGAGTTTCATGTCCTTTTAAACTTTCATGTATTTATGTCCTGAACTTATGATATTGCATGGTCTCGTCAGTGATAAAGAGCAGACTTGAGCTCGTTACAATAGCATATCGACAGGTGTAATCAGTACATTTAAGATATTTTTATCTCTCATATATCTTCAAGCTTTGCACAATACAGATCATATATAATACATTAGTATACCAGAACTTCATGTGTTTGTTGGAGAGATCTTTATTTATAACTGAAGTTGAGAATTACATCTTCTGGAAGTGGGAGTCTTTGATTGAAGAATGTTTTTTATTCTTTTCTCATACAATTGTACATCTATATTTCCAGGTTAGGGATGAACTTGAGAGACTACTGGAAGATGACAATGATATGGCAGACCTTTACTTGTCAAGGAAAATTACTGGAGAATCCTCAGTTTTGGATGGCTCAGGTTTTCCGAACTACATGCCTGATTCACCAACTGTAGATTCCAAAGTAGGTAGAGTGAGCAAGGCAAGCCAGGCAACATTTCATGGAAATGAGGAGGATGTGGAGGAGCTTGAGATGTTGCTTGAGGTTATGAAAATAAATTCTGTCTATTTATATTCCCATCTACAAGTTAAAGCTGCAGGCTAGAGTCTTCATAACTTAATCCTAACATCTGGCTTTGTCTTCTTACGATCAGGCATACTATGGACAAATTGAAGGCACATTGAACAAGTTGACTACGGTAAGCATATCAAACTGTAAGCCAGTTTATTTTCTTTAGCTATTTAAGTTTTCTGTTATTGAACAGACTATCTTATTCTTAGTTTCTCTGCCTCATTGGTTGAAACATGTTTGTAGTTCTCTCCCCTAAAACTTTGGCATATTTCATAACCGAAGTTTCTTGCAGCTTCGGGAATATGTTGATGATACAGAGGACTATATCAATCTTCAGGTATATAAAATTGTGAACTTTTCTGTTGTTGACATGGTTAGGAGGTTCTTATATTCTAGCTCTTTGTTTAATTTTACAGCTCGACAACCATCGAAATCAATTGATTCAGGTCATAACCTTTTCCTTTTTTTAACGTCACTTGATTTGCTGAATGCTAAACGTTACCATCTCCAATCGATGCTCTCAGAAACATCTTTGTTCAAGCATTAACTAGTTGTTTCTGAGTTCGCAATTTTTTTTTCTACATCCACCATTTAGTCGTAATTCATCTATGGTTTCTCATGGACCTGGTTTGTTCTGTTTATATTCTTTTCTGGGTTTCCTTTGCAGCTCGAACTCTTCTTGAATGCTTGCACTGTTAGCTTTACATTCTATTCGTTAATTGGCGGCATTTTTGGCATGAACATCCCCTACTCATGGAACACGAACCATGAAGAGGTCTTCAACTGGGTAAGGATCGGTGCACATATGAACCGTTCAGATTATGTCATGCATAACTTCTGAGATTTTTGTTCATATTTTTTGTGGGCTGCTGAACAGGTGGTTGGTCTAGGAGGTCTAATGTCAGGACTAATTCTAATTGCTATTCTAGCCTACGCTCGATACCGAGGTCTCATTGGGACTTAAGTTTTTTTTTTTTTTTGCCCTCTCTCTCTCTCTCTCTCACTCACTCAATGAGGTATGCATATTTGATGTTTAATTTCTTGGTGGTTGGAAATTTCTATAGATATTATCTAACTTCGACGTTGATCCAATGGATGTTGCAAAATGCCACGTGCAAGCAATTTATGATGTGTTCATTGTCTTAAACGGATTTTAATCATTGTTCTACACGAGTTGCAAACTTGAGCTTGGATATAAATCCTCAGACCGGAGGCATTTAAAGTTTTGTGATATTCGATATTACAGATGTCAGAGGTATTAATATTGGTCGACTGACATTGTTCTAAATTATGTTTAAAGTGATTCCAAGAGTGTTAATAGTTCCGAAATCAATTATTAAAACCGTCAACTTATCAGAATTTATCCTGCCACGGCGCGTACTAATTAACATCGACTTAATCGGGGGCACTAATAGTCCTTGAGACTTTAAAAAAAATATGGGTGGAGTGATATGATATTCATAAAATGTCGCATTTTATTTACCCGATAAAATCCAAAATATGCCTTTTCTACAAAATTAAAATGATGCAGGTGCTTTATATGAAATCATTTCCGAGTTAAGAATATTAATACGATTACATATAAAGTTCCAACTCCTAGCTAGGTTTCCAACTGAATGCGTGCCCAATTCCAACTAAAGAACACAGTTTACTTGACACGTTACTAATTAACATAAAACATGCCCAGTTAGTCAAAGTAAAACTCGTTGAACGGAGGTTAAAAGATCATACAGGTTTGTAGCTTTGAGTATTATATATAAAAGGATATTAAATAATATTAGTCAAAGATTACATATGTTTTTGTATGCACTGTGATAAAGCATTTCATACGCATGCAGATAATATTTACACTGATGAGAGTTGAGATGGAGTGGATAGTTATTTTTTATCGCTTAAGTAAAAGTTTCGTATTCAAATTTTTAGTCGACCCCACCTAATGGGATAAGGCTTTATTATTGTTGTTGTTCAAATTTTTGAGGAGATGGAAAATTTTTACTAAAAATTTCATCTTCTCAGATGTGTTGTTCGAAATGATTAAATTAGTCGAATTCGATGTTGGCACGGATCACGTGGGTACACTTGCTTTCTAAACAATCAAAGAATATGTCAACTAAAAAAAAGAAATATGAGATGAACAATCAAAATAATCATGCTTCATGATCGCTTCCTGGGAAGTGGACTTGGCAACCAAAAACATATTCTACATATACTTGTTAAAGTCCTTATAAGAAAGTGAAATATGTCATGTTGGCGATTAAATTTTTAATTTTGGTTCTCGTTTATCCTTCCTTCGTCTTTTTTTTTGTCATGGTTTAATCATAAATGACTAGGCAAACCTATTGCATTTAAAAACTGAAATACTTCTACCTTTAAATTATAAACTTGTAGATTTTGGTCCATTTACTCTAATCCATTCAAGTCATTAAGTCAAAAACTTTTGTTAACTACATTTTTTAATTATTATAAAAAAAATATTTGTACCCTTGCTTCATACTTCATAGTTTCCAAAAAAAAATAATACTAATAAAATAAGGACAATTTTTTTAATAATGATGAAAAGTTGCCCTCATGTTGTTTTTACAATCTGTTGTAAGGTCCCTCCACCTTTAAGATTTTATTTGACGCGTCAAAAGTTTAGGGTTCAGTATAGAAGGGTTTTTTTTTACTTTATTGTTTTATAAATACATTTCAAAATCGGAGTGAAGAGCCTAAACTTGCTAATCTAACGGTTGAATATTTCTTTCAAATATTTTCCTTTTCTGTCATTTAAAAAAACTTTTATTTAAATATTAAGTTGTATTCTTTCTAATATTTTATTTAACTTTTTTTTTGTTTTATCCATATAAATTGATTTTTATATTCTATCTTAAATGTAGTATTTTATCTTTATTTTCATGATAAAATAATATCTCTAAATAAAATAAATTATCTTAGTAATAGTAGATAAATCCATCGTTATATTGTAATTAAATAAATCATTAGACAAATTTGATTTACATATTCATATCTATTTTTGAATTTTTTTTATAATTATTGATATTAATTGATACAAGGATTACGTTTAATAATCAACCCAATAATCGTCATTCATTAATATTGAATCGCATGCATCAATTGTTAATCAAATCATTGTCCACTTCAACTTTACTAAATTAGAGTCTAAGAAGGATGGTCCCTTATCTTTATTTTAAATATAGAAATATATCTTTTATGAAATACAAAACATTTATAGGAGGATATAATAGCGTTCTGTTTTGAAAATAATCATCGGTCAAGATACAAAAAAATTCAGGACTTTCCACTAAGACTTTGTTAATTCAAACCAATGCCATGAAATTCAAAAGGCCGACTCGGCCATCGAGTCGAATTGATGATCGAATTATGTCAAACCGATCAGATCAAATCGAATCGAATAATTAGATCAGGTTAAATCAAATAATATAAGTTAATAAAAAATAAAATATATTAAATAAATTTATTTTGCATTCTCAATGTGTTTGTAAGATGCATAACAAATAAATTAAAATATAATAAAGTAAAATAAAATAGTTTAATAAGTCAATTGATATAATAAAATAAGTATTAATTAAATAGTCCTTACATAAAAAATGATAAATGTTCATAATTATAAATAAGAAAAGTATTCATAGTATGTGATGAAAATAAGAAAAAAAGTTGGAGCATAAATTTTAAATATATATATAAGTAATGTATTCTAAAAAATTTAAAATCTTTTTGTCATAATTATTTTTTATATCCAAACCCGGTTAGTCGGTTGAATTTGAGTTTTGATTGGATTTGATCGAATCACAATGAATCAACTCAAAAGTGAGTTTGAGATGACCTGCGGACCATTTATACATCCACACACCGATCCAACTTGTCCTATCGGCCAAACCGAATTTTAGAACTATGATTCAAACTTGATACATGGGACATAGCCGCTCACATTCCTCCTAAAAAGTTCCATAACCTGCTTTGCAATCCTCCTAACCACACTCGTCCAAGTCATAATACTATTCACTTAATTATATTTATAATTATAATTATTGCTCTTTTTTAAGCTATAAAATCATGAACTTAATACAAGAAAAAAAATTAATTGGAAAGTTAATATGAAAGCCGAGCTCAACATTTTCCAATATGTTACAAATTTCGTTGTCAATTATAAATCCACTTTGCCATGAAAAAAGTTAGGTTTTTTTCCTGGGCTAAAAATATTTCCAGACATCTTTCCAATAAAAAAATGGAAATAGGGACAACTCGTTTTACATGTTCAAATTACTTGATGATTCGTTAAACCACACTATCTGGCCCGGTTGGGCCTTAAACGAAACCCGGTTCAGATGTTTGCCTTAAATCCCTTTCCCTTCATCTAGTCGTCTCTCACGACCAAGCACTCCAAAGTAACCCTCTCTCTCTCTCTCTCTCTCTCTCTCTCCCCTTCCTTTTCCTAAATAAACAATAACACCACACTATTCTCCTCTCGTCGTCCCCCCTCCTCCTGTCCTCCCTCCTTCTACTCCGATCCCTTGTCCTCCACCAAACCCTCGTCTCCTGCCATAAAAATCCTTCCTTTCCGCTTCCTCCCTCTCTCTTTCTTTGTAAAAATCCACTCTTGGGCCCCTTCGAGCCCTCAGATCCCGTCCCCTACGTGATTTCTCCCTAAAATGCGGCGCCATTAGGAAGCTCCCCTAATGGCTGCGAGCTCTCACGCGCGCGAGTCGGCGACGGAGGACGAGGAGGAGGACTCCGCGACGAAGGCAAACGGCAGCGGCTGCGCCGGTCGTGGTTTGGTCGTGGACATGATGGCGGAGACGACGGCGGCGTCCGAGGGCGGAAGCGGAGAGGAGAGTGCGGCCGCCGGCGACCGGAGGCCACCTCACGTGGTGATGGTGAAGCGGGGCAAGCTGGCCAGGTGCTTGACGTGCCCCATCTGCCACAAGCTCTTCCGCGACGCCACCACCATCTCCGAGTGCCTTCATACGTGTGAGTCCGCGGTGGTTCCGCCCCTTCCTATGGCTTACAATTAGGACCCCGTTGGAGGATTTCTTATTTCTGCCTTCCTCGTCATTCTTATTCGGTCTGTGCATGTCGGGAAGCTCCAAAGTTGTGACTTTCTTTGTGTTACGTAATTTTCGTGCGTTACGTTCTGTTTTGTGGTTCTTTTTTTGGTTAAAAACTTAAATCTTGTCGTTCCTGGGAGTTTGGCGAGTGTCGTATGGGGAAGTTGGGGAAAAAAATGTCATTTGGGGCCTCCAACGATTTGTATCGGCAAAGAATGTTGGGAGCTTTCATGCATCTGTCTCTCTTCTCGCTTTTCTTATCGATCTAAGAGTAGATTGCTATCGATAGGTTTCCTTGTGCTGTGAAAGGTGGTCGCGTTGTTTTTGTTTCTGTTACACCATCTTCATACGCGTTGCCGCTGTTTCATCTATTTACTTTTGTTCCGTGTCTTAAAGTAAATTAGGAAGGCTTTATTTGGCTTTCTCAAGCAATAGCCTGCTTTGGCTTTCTTGTTCACGTTCTCTGCTTGTGCCATCAGTGAACAGTTACACGCGGAGTAACTTTTGGCACTTCGCTTACTCAATCGTACTAAGAGAAACAGGTGAACAGAGCGTGCCAATGCGTGCTAGACACAGATTGTCTTCAACGCGTCCCACGTATTTGATCATCATCTGACGGCTGTCGAGCTGCCTTACTTTCGCATGATATTTGCACAATGAATTTGTAGAATTTCTAGTTTAGGAGAATCGACTGCTGCTCTATGTCAGTATGTCACTTGTAGGATGTGTTTTTTTCCAAATTCACCAGCTACAAAATAAAAGTTAAACTCCGTCGACTTGGCTGAAATCATGTCAAAACTTGAAAGTAGAACTCCAAGGATAGCAAGACACCGGGTTAATGTTCTGTTGGTGTTGTTGGAATGCAGTCATATATAAGTTTTTAACATTATTTTTTGTGACTTGTTTTTGCAAACTTTTAAT
This sequence comes from Pontederia crassipes, assembly GCA_030549335.1. Classification (NCBI taxonomy): domain Eukaryota; kingdom Viridiplantae; phylum Streptophyta; class Magnoliopsida; order Commelinales; family Pontederiaceae; genus Pontederia; species Pontederia crassipes. The sequence goes on along the minus strand of CM060189.1, from coordinate 21,090,474 downwards.
AATTAAGTTCACTTTTCAGTAGGAGGCACTTTTCAGAACTTATCAGTGAAAGAAGTTGGACAATGTTATTTGGGACCTTATTTTTGTTCATTGAGGCTACCAATAGAATTTTATTGGCAAAAACCTTTCCTTTCCCGCTATCGAATATGGGGGTTCTATTAGCCTTTTTGTTTGCTACTCCCAGTGCTCTTTTGTTTTCCTCGCACCTTCTTTCATTTTTCACAACTTTGATACAATCTCCATATGCTTCCTCTACTCTTACAAAAATAAAAGGTTCTAGATATGCAATTACATTTCTCCTTTATTTGTTTGTTTATTTCATTAAGATTTTAGCAATGCTTTCAGAAATGTTGTTATCGGTTTTCTGTTCTTTTCCCTTCTCATAATATTGAACTGGTTATATCATATTAGTACATATTTTCGCAGAAAAGTTGGTTGCATCTTTTTACACTGATATATCTCCGTCATTTTCAGTTTGTCTAGTTAGTAAGTTCGAAATCAGAGTGTTTGAGATGAGTTCTGCAACTTGTACATGGCTCAGTTTTACAGTCTTAATACAAAATGGATGACTACTTAAGATGGTAGTCATCCTCTTATTCCGTAAAAAGATAAAAACATTACCTAACAACTAAAAATTGGTTTTGACCAGTTTGCAGGAAATGCATATATGACAAACTGACTGAAGAAGAGTTTGAGTGCTGCCCCGTATGTAATATTGATTTGGGTGTTGTTCCTGTAGAGAAATTGAGGTAACTCTTGTATCATAGTAACCACATCTTGTTTTTACTTTATCTGCTGAATTTAGGTTGTCACATGATGTCGTAGTATTTTTTTTTCCTCTAGAAGATTTGAAATATGATATACTAGGAAGCATGATATAACTAGTGAGAGAGACAAGGACATGTGAGGAAACTGCTAGAGAAGGTCCCATGTTACAGCAATGGAGAAGCCTAGTTAGGAAACTTTGGATCTTTTTAGTCGTAGGAGGATGATTAATGATAGATGGTTGTTTCTTCATAAGACTAGGGACAGGGTTGAATTCGTGCACACTTGCAGGCTTTGAGAAGATTAATATTTTGCTGTCGCTAGTGAAAACAGATTTAGGATTCATATTTTCTTTGAGAGGATTGATACAATAGTTAGTTAACATTAGTGAAACACAACAGCCAGAAAATAGATCTAGGAATTTTCAAGCACTAGCCAGCTAACTATGTTGCTGCTTGTGCCTAAAAGTGACATTTCACAGTTTGCCTCCTGAAGTACTGCACCACCATTTGATTTACATGTGCCTTGGTTTATTGGACCCAAATTCATGTTTAAGACTTTGGTAAGTTTCTTTTGCCTGGTTATTAATACAAACTGATTGGTTGTGAAATAGGACGCAGTATTGCACACAAATACAGATCATTTAAGAGTTTGCCTCCTTGAAGCAACGTACAATTTCTTTGACAATGCCTTGAATTTTTTTTATTAGACCCAAAGTCATATTTAAGACTTCAGTAAGTTTTTTTTGCCTGGTTATGAATACAAACTGATTGCTTGTGAATTAGGATGCAGTGTTGCACACAAATACAGATCATTATAAGAGTTTGCCTCCTTGAAGCAACGTACAATTCTTTGACAATGCCTTGAATTTTAACCCAATTGTTACCCATATGATCCAGTCTATGTTTTATAGCCGGTCCCAAGTCCGGATAAGGGAGGAGGGTTGTGTTAGGCCCCGGCAGCCAGCGTAAAACCCTGTCGAATCTCATGAATATGGATCAAGTCGTATGATCCATGTAGCCGACCCCACCTAGTGGGAGAAGGCTTTGTTGTTGTTGTTGTTGTTGTTGTTACCCATATGATCCCCAATTGAGGCAAAGCTGCTTGTCCGAAACAGGGTTTCCATGTTTACTTGTATCTCTGTTTATCTGACCCAAATAACTGAGGGTTTGCTAAGTTATATGAACACATGCAAACTCATTCCATACTTGTGAAATAGGAGAAAGCATTCCTGCATGCCAAAATAGTCAATTCAAATAGGAGCACTTAGCATCTCATATTGATTTTTTTTCCTTTGTTTAAGATCATGCGAGAAACTTAATCATGTCCTTGTTAGAAACTCTCTTAATTATGGTTGTTAGAAAGCTTTGCAGTCTTGCTTGTCAACATAAATATGTCAATTTTCTTTTGAAGACTTTGATTTGTGTGTTCAGACCTTATGTTGTATAGACAAATTAAGGCCAATATTCTTTGTTTTTTTCAACTGTGCGCTTACATTTTCATGTAAATCTTTTATTTACAGACCTGATCACAGTTTACAAGATCTAAGGATAAAAATATTTCCATTCAAAAGAAGAAAGGTTCAAGCTCCTGAAGCTCCTCCAATTGTATTGCCTGTTCGGAGAAAAGAAAGATCTCTTTCTTCTTTAGTGGTAAATAGTCCTCGAGTGGCTGCACAGACAGGAAGGCGAACAAAAGGTGTTGGCAGAAGGGGATTTCGAGGATCAAGTCCTGTTACTAATGACATCAACAAAAAGAATGATGATAATCTTGATAAACTTGCAGAAAATTCAAGTGCACATGAGATTCCAAACAAATTAGTTCCAAATAGAAGACATGCACAAGTAAATCATATCATTAGTTTTCTTCTTGCCAAAACTATTTTTCTTATTCAATTGGAGATGCTCTTATGTTTTCATTCCTGATATACAACAACAACAACAACAACAAAGCCTTATCCCACTAGGTGGGGTCGGCTACATGGATCATACGACGCTTCGTTTATCCATGTTCACGAGATTCGACAGGATTTTACGCTGGCTGTCGAGGCCTAACACAACCCTCCTGATATCTAATATTATATTTACTTTTTTGTAAAAATTTTCCAGAATTCTTCAAATGCTGATTCGGTCAATAAAGATTCAGAGAATGGCAAGGAATCTTTTCAGGATAAGACTGAGCTCTGGAAACCTTTAACTTGTTTGGTTGAAGTTGCAAATAGAACAAAATCATTTAGATCGGGTCCACATGATCCTATTATAAAGGCAGAGCAAACTAGTGGACCTGATAATGAAAGTATAAGCAGTAGAACCAGGGTCAAAGAACATGCAAATAAATCAAAATTTCAGGATGAAAAGAATGACAGTGCTCAATCGCCTCCATTCACCAGTAAAGCTAAACGGTTCCAAGGCCGAAAAAGGAGGGAAACTGCAACCTTGGCTCAGGGACATGTTGATGTTGCCAATTCTCATCATGATAGGAGGATGGGTCCAATATGGTTCTCGTTAGTTGCCGCTTTTGATCAGTCAGTAACTAAAATCTACTGTGGATTAATCAATAATTGTTTTTGCATACTTTGCCTCTCTTTATCACATATCTTACAACCTGTGAAATGCTTGCAGGGCAGGAGAGCCACCATTGCCCCAGATACAAGCTAATTATTTGAGGATTAAGTGAGTTCAAGTTCTGTTACATGGATGACACATACCTAATCCATCATTCCCAAGACATCAATTGGTTATAAATTATACATTTTGTTACTGGGTTAGCATAATTTTTAACGAATGTTTTTTTTTCTTTAGAGATGCCAATCTCCCAGTTTCTTTCATCCAAAAGTACCTAGTTGCAAAGCTTAATCTTGTGAGTGAAACTGAGGTGAGCTGTATCTCCTTACAGTATCTCTCCATGTTTTTTTTCTTTAGGTAGTATCCAAATTCTGCATTTTATTTCTCATTTATTTCTTTAGAAGCTCATTTCTAAATTACATGTTGCATGTTATCAGCATTAATGTAAAGTGGCTGGCTTGTTTCAGCTTCTCACTGGTGACATTTTATTCTATCATATGTATCATCTACTCATTACCATGAGAAGGGGCTCCTCTCCTGAAATGTCTGTGCTTCTCTGGTTGTAGTTTGGCTGTTTGGGTCCAAATCCTTTTAACTAATCTGTTTCACTTTGCATCATTGTTGGTTGTCGCCGATGCTCTTGTATTCAACTTTCGGTTTGTTTATTTATAGGTTGAAGTTATGTGCGGTGGCCAGCCAGTCAGCCCAACAATGCCACTGCACAACGTAGTAGAGCAATGGTTAAGAGGAGGATCATCACAAAAGTTGCAGACTGCCATTGGCATGTCTGCCAAGGAATTCGTAATGGTACTGGTTTATGGCCGTCGCAAACCTTCAGCCGAGTGAATGTATCAAAGAACTCATTGGATATTCATCGAGAAATTGTCTAAGATCCTTGTTTATGTTGTTGCCTCGTCTGTTGCAGCGACCCGAGTCATTGATGCAATGCAAACGCTTTGCATGTGACCATCCTCATAGTAGTTGTGTTTATATGTGCTCAATTGATGTTTATCACATTTGTTTACGTTCAGTTTAGTTTCTTTCCTGACTTCTCAGGTGGCAGTTCGAACTATTCTTTTTTCAATTTTGTGGAGAAATTGTAATCTGCCCTGTAGGATTTTAGTTACTGAACAATAACAAGACAATACAGTTGAGATATTTCTGTTCTTTTTTTTCCCTGCTGACTCCTTTCTGCTTCTGCTGCAATCGAACTGTCTTTTGTCCCCCATAGAATACTTAATGCAATGTTAGGTGACTTCTCTCTCTCCCACCCCTCCAACAGTATGATGCGTTCAGAGGGTTGTGAATTGTGATAAGCTTTTGACATTCATCTTAGGATTTAATTTAGCAATGTTGCTGCGCGTGTTGTTCCAAGCCCATGAGAAGAAGCTCCACTCCGTCCTTTTCATGCTACATTTTCTTGTGATATAGTTCCAGACAAATGCCTTCACATAACTACTGAAGAAATGGCTCGAATGATTAAGAGAATTTTCTGTTTTTAGTACTTCATTCGTTGGCATAATTGATCACAGCAGTACTGGTCATGATGCACTGCTCCCAATCTTTGCCACGACTGATTTAAAGTTCTTTTTGGACCTCGCCTCTCGCAGGGTCATGAACTGATATACCAACAAGCTGCTGCTCCCCTCTTTCAAAGCCATCAGCTGCATCAATTATGCTAATTAAGTCAGGTACTCAGAAGGAATCATTTCAAGAAATCGTGCAAGATCTTTTTAATGTAAGAACAGTAAGGTCAGAGTTCAGAAGATCACCTTGGCAGGTCCCACTCGGTTGGTGCAGTAGAGTGACCTGGGATGGTCAACAAGCTGACAGTATCTTGGGAAGGCATCGACAAATCTCTGGTGAGATTTCAACTATAGGACTTCACCCTGACTGCTCTGCCTGTTATGATTTCTCTCCTGCAATTTCAAAGACTTCATTTTTTTCTTTTTTCGGTACAAGAACGGAGCCAAGGCTCAAAGTAAAAAAACAAAACAAAATTGTAAGTTGCAAACTGCAGCAATATCTGAAATTTAAGTATTATGTGTATTCTCAGAAATATTTATGGATTATATGCATGAGACAAATAATGTTAAAGTTGAAACTGAAAGAGCCTGAGACTTGGGATCATATTGGTATCAGAATCCTGATTTATGGATTCAGATTTAACAAGTGCATTGGATGTGCTGTTGCCTGATTCCTCTTATTACTGCCACATAAGCATCACAGACTACGGCAACCAGCTCTACCCTGTAAGGCTTCCTAGTTCCTTGCGTTGGTCTCATCCTCCTCATCTCTTACGATCCAGAAAGTCCCATCTTTGGCGACCTTGTAGCCGACCCCATCCCGTAGCATTTCCCGTGGACATTCCTGGCCATGGCTGTCGTTTGCCGAAGGTTCCCGTGAGAGAGTGAGAGGGTGCCACCCACATGATCACGTCCCCCCCCCCCCCCCCCCCCCGAGTGCAGTCACAAGGAAGGAACAGGCTGCGTCTCTTGTTGTCTGGTGCATATGTTTAGCAGCTTATTGCACGTCAGCTTTGTCATACCCACCCCATGCTTGACACCAAAACATATGACAGCAAGATTTAAAAAGAAGCTATACTTTCAGGAAAAAGAATGTTAGACTGATCATGAAAATAAAAATTTGAGATGCCATTATAAAGGCTGTTTTGGTGACTACAAATATTGTTCTAGACCAACCATAAAACAAAGTCGTGATTCAGACATTGTGCTAACGCAATGTTTCAATTAGCTGTATCTCGGTAGACATTTGGACTACTAATTTTGTCTGAATACAAGATGAACAAAAATGTTAAGATTCGTCTGGATCAGGCCCGACGACTTGTGGACATGCGACGCAGGTGGCATGTTTATATATCTATCTCAAATCTAAAAGGACTTGAACGAAAGGTGACAAATTACCAGCTCTGCGACTGCGGTCTGGAGCAATGTCATTATGGTGTCCTCTGGAGCTTATGGCCCTGTAGATAACATCCGTTTTTTTGAACGCGTCTGCCACCACCACTACTGCATCTGCAGTAGCTGCTGACCAGAAAAGGCCTGTGGCAGAAACACCAGTAAATGCTAGAACTCAGTGAAGCTCAAGTATCATCTTGCTCTGAAACAGCTGCCTGAGTAAAAATATTGCAGATGGTTTCATATATTGTGGGGCAGTGATTCTTAGTGAGTGAATTACTAGACAAACTCGAACATTATATGACAAGGCGCCCACCAATAATTGCACGAAGGTTCATGTAATCAGAATAACTGTGTCACTCACTCTTCTTCTCAATATTTCCTGAAGTATTACGGTGCTCTTGCCCGCTCCCATTCCCCCACCCATCAGGAGATGGACGGAACTCCGGTCACCGTGGCGCCGCCGGCCGGGACCATCACGTCATTCCCGATATCCCTCATCTCCTCCAACAGCGAAGAGAACTTTCGGATCACCCTCAGGTCCTTTCCTGCCCTCTCAGACCTTTGTTTCCTGCACGCAGGTGGGATGATCACTTGACTCCATCCGATGCTCGTCCTATTCCTTTTACATTAAAAACACAACGTTAATTAGCAGTTCTTGAAATCAATTAACCATGCTGCAGTGTAATAAACCCTACGAGTAGTGGTGGTGATCAATGCCTAGCTACCTTGTGGCCTCCGAAACAAAGGCTCTTCGGTCGTCTTCTTGGTTCGGACTCAAAACGGTCAAGACCTGTGCAGACAAAGCAGGCATCATCCAAACTAGCAAAGCAAAATAATGGACACAGCGACATGCATGCACGTCGACGAGCAGCTTAATTTGTGGAAGACGAGAAATAACTCATTCCAACTTTCTAAGTCTTTTCTCTTTTTTTCCCTATATTTAACTCATATTTAAGTACGATTCAGATATTTAACTGAGCAATCATATCTTGTCAACATATTGAGCATCTGAAGCTCAGCAATTGTAGATTAAGCCCAATTGAAGACTGACACAAATTAAAGAACAAGCTTTTCATGTTCTGCTTTTGAGATATGGGGATATTACTGATTGTTCCAGTTTTCATTTTTTTTTTCAATGATTATCGTGTTACATATGATCGGTAAAGTTATAGTAATAAGATTTGTTAATTTTGTGCGAGTAATCCATCTAAGTTTTCATAATACTTTGTTTTATCAGATAAAATTATTGCCCCCAACAAGTAATCATGCTACAAACGTCGAATGATGCAATTTCTAGTCCATGCACAAGCTCTCACACGAAAGAAACGTGTACGCTATAGGTATAACAACAACAACAACAAAGTCTTATCCCACTAGATGGTGTCAGCTACATGGATCATACGACCTCAATTCGTTGATCCGTGTTCATATGATCGACAGGGTTTTACGCTGGTTGCCAGGGTCCTGCTCCTTTATCCGGACTTGGGACCGACTATAAAACGTGTAAGTAAAAAATTATATATTTTTTTTGAGTTATCATTAATTATCTATTGGCCGAATAAATTCAATACTTTTCGTGCAAGTAAACTGATTCTATAAAATAAGACAAAGAAGGGCAAAGCAAGCTGATGGCATTGACAGACAATCGAAGCTTCTTCTATTGCTCCAAAGATTCATCTCATCTCGTCCACCAAACCGCCTCAATGGCCTACGTTGATGCGTGCAAGGAATTAAAATTCCCTTTGATGTTATATGAAGCCTCCGTCTTATATTAACTGTACCCTTCTTTTTTTTCTTTTTGCAACAGATGGAGCAAGTTTGACACAAATTTGGAGGATTAATCGAATTTTTCAAATAGATTAGTGAGGTGCCGTCGCATCATTTTAGAACCAAATGATTGGGACGTCCGCTGTCGTTTGCCATTGAAATGTCAACAATTAGAGATCAAACTTTTGCCAAGACAACTAGATAGCATCAAACTTGCACCAAGAGTGAATGAAAAGGCCAACATCCTACCAGTGTATAAACAGAAAAACATTCCGACTAAAATTAAAGAAGATAAAAGGAGTTCCTTACATAAGCTGCATTCCGCTGCAAAGGCTAAAAAACAAATCAACATAATAAAATAAAGGAATCTACAGGTAAACACAATCAAACCTAGATAAAGCATTCTGGTCGGCCATTGAGGCAAGTGACATAAATAATAAAACAACTGACGAAATCTGGGGCAATATGTGCACACATACGCCGGCACCATGAATGAATGACATAACCAACTGGCAATGAATGACATAACCAACTGGCAGTTAATGTAATGTTAGATGGTCAAATCTCAATCAGAAAGCATCCAGAGGCTGGAGTAAATGCAATGGTACAAATATTAGATTTAAGCTCTGATAATCACCAAGTACAACGCCCGCAGAAAGTTTTAACAAAATAATTTAGTTTCTCACTCTAATGCAGTTCTGCGGTTAATGTATTATCATTTTAAATAAATGACTCTTAACATATTCTAGTATCCATAGTTGGTCCCGTAGGCTGAGCCATATCCTCCACTGTGTGCAGCAGGTCCAGCGTTGGCAGGAGATCCATACATGGTCCCATGTGATTGGTATGAACCATAACCCTGATCTGCGGGGCCCATCGAATTTGGCGCAGGTGCTGCTGGAGTTGGAGCAGCATCAGCCATGAAATTCTGTATTTAAAAGAGACCATGTTGCAAGTGAGAAACCTTTTACAAATTACTTTCTCAGAAAAGATTGGCTTTTACAAATCAAGATGTGCAACTGGAAAGGAGAAAGTCATCGCAGGGTATAAACATATCCGGCCACTTCTGTAACGACTTATTATCTAGACCATTTTACAACAGGTAAAAACATATATTTGAAGAGAACATAATCTTCCTTTATTACAATAATACACATTCTTATGCCAGAAATTTTAGCAGTTCATGAGCAGATATAAACACACCTACACTATAAGAAAATACGGAAAGACTTTTCAAGAGAAAGTGCATGCCTGTATCAATTGCTGTGCAGTTTGAACTTGGGCAGCACTTCCACTAATTTCAACAGTCATCTCCCCAGGGACCCCCCTTGTTTCCTGTATTGTAATGGTCGCACCACTGGAACGACGTATATAACTAATGTTAGCTCCAGCTGCTCCAATTACAGCATCCGCATATGACAGAGGAATCTGCATGTGATGTGTGATCTGCAGGGAGATGAGATAACAGCTAATTAAGAGGCATCTCATTTTCTTTGGTTGAAGGAATATGCATCTTATTTTGCAAACGCTCTAGATAATTTCTGAGTATTTCTTCAAATTAACCACACTATAAACCTGAGAAACCATGGACGTCGTTTGCTGATTAGAATGAACACCCATATGAGGTGCATTTTGTCCATACATTGATATGCCATGATGAGGTTGTTTATCCAGTGGAGGAAGGTCGGGTGGGGGGTAATAGTGATCATGTGGTCGCGGAGGCATGTACTGAGATTTTCCACCATAACCTGAACCACCAGCACTTGGAGGGAGGCCTTGTGGAGGGCCCCATGGTTGAGGTGGCGGCATATTCTGCTCCATATGCATATTCTGCATCATCTAGAAACATATTAAAGATTGAAAAATTCAGTGTAAAATGTTACTATGATCAACTTTGTATAATAGCCTTCCAGCAGTCCTTTAATATCAGAATAAAGTATACTTACTGGCTTTTCAAATAATTGCAGCACACTGCGATCAACTAAAAACTTTCTTAAATGTGAAGCAATTAGTTCTACAGCTTTATGCCTTCCACTGGGATCTCCTTGTATTTCAACAACTCTATCATCTTGTAGAGCAACATGGGGTAGATTTTCTGCATGAAATCAAATAAAACTATAAAGATTAAGGAATTTCCTTTTGGAAGTAAAGACCAAAGAACTTCAAGGCAGGAACTTGAACAACAGAAACAATTAGCTCAATCTGTGGGCAATTTGTAGGAATTTTCTTTACAAGAAACATCATAAGTATTGAAGACTAATTTCAGGGGGAAATATGATGCAATATCATAATTTTTTATGACAAAACCTCTAGCAAAACTAAAATGAACACCTTACCTAAGTGTCCAAACCTAGGAAGAAAGGGAGGGGGGAAAGAAAGTAGCGTCATATATTTTTTCCTGCTTCTTTTGATTATTCAACTAGTAAGAAGCTAACAACATGACTCGACAATAGCCTTATGCTCAGCTCCCACACAAATTGATGCAACAAAGTCAACAAGTCATAAAATAAGTTTTCTAAACTGATGAAGTTTTTCTAGAGAACTCAATGGAATTATTATCAGTGATAATTGTGTGTCCCTATCTTATCTGAGAACATTATATGCATCTTTAACATAAGCCAACCATGTTTTGCATAAAAGTAAAAAAAAAAAGGGAATAGAAGAACAATAATTTAGATGGACACATGTAAAATACGTCTCGTTGCAAAAACATGGATTTTTTTTCTTTTGAAGATGGTGATTTGTGGTAACATGAACTAGATAATTATACATGAAATCCAGTGTCAATGTCAAAATTTTGAAGTGAAAAATCAAGTGTGATGAAAGGAAATGTACCAATTATACGAACAACAGAATTAGATGACTCTTGAATGGATTTTATGGTCGCTCCCTGTTTACCGATGAGACTCCCTGCTTGTGTAGCTGCAACAAGCAATCTTGTGTGCACTGAGTTACCAGGACCTTGTGGAAGATGGCCAGATTCCCCATCTAAAATCTCAATTATGTGTTTGTGAACCCTTAGCAAGCCATCGATAGCAGGAGGAACAGAAAGATCAGGCTCCTCCTTTGCTGAGATCATTACCTTAATGAGGATAAAGTAACATCAAGAATCAGGTTAAATTAGCAATAAAAACTTTAAACCTCCTCAATATTCCTCAAGTGACAAGGGCAAGTTTTTAGAACAAAGAAATATACACAAAAGAAGCATTAGAAATAAGATCATAGCTCTGCCAAAGAAAGAGAAGCTTTTATGACATCCTGGATTAAAAAAAAAAAGTGGATTGCAGCAATAAAATTTGATGGAAAGGACAAATATTCAAGACTGATAATGAGAATAAAGCAGACACTAAGCTTGAAGCTAAAGAATACTGATGCAAGAGTCGGAAGCCCAAAAGCACCAAATCCTAGAGATAATATTTATACTTCACTGAATTTTTTTAAAGCTAATATAAATTGATCTTTTCCAATATATATAAACGATGTCAGAAGAACATAGAAAAATCTCTAGTAATGGAAATCATCCAATTTGGCATTTATAGGAATTAATCAGGATTCTGAAATGTAGTCGTCTACATGTTGCTTGGACTCATACGATGTTCAGTATGGCTATGAATCTATATCCAACGGTTGAAATTGAGCCTTTCTTAAAGGACTTGGGTTTTTTCGGCCAGGAACCGTGGGTAATTTTTTAAACTTGTAGATTCTACCATTAAATTGCCAAAGTGTCATGCTAGAATTCGCGACTGCCTTTATTTAGCAGGCTTTGTTTGAACAAGAGGCTTGATCCTTAACTGCATGAATATGGGGATGCCAAGTGAAATAGTCCAGGTGATGTAGGTCATACTAGTACAAGTGGGTAAAATAATGCATAGCCGCTTTCCTTAGAACATCTTAAACTTCACTTCGGCATATAAATCATGCATCATGTCAGATCAACTTAATGACTCCTCCCAAAAGCCTGATAAGTGGTATGGAATGCTTTCAACATACTTTTAAGCCCTTGTAACATCAACATCTTGTTATTCCGAAGGCGTCACAATTTTCAAGATGAGCATGAGCACACATTAAAAGCAGTAAAAAATTTCTAGGATCAAGATTCATCTTTTTTCACCATAAGAAAATTTCGTACCAAGATGTTTCAAGTACCATTATAAACCTAATTTCCTAATCCTTCCCTCAAATGGTAAACCATAGGTCACCATACCATGAAATTTTCCTTCAACATGAGTTAAAGTAACTGCGAAAATGCATCTGCTTTTGCATGATAATGGAATTCTATCACAGTATTCAACCATTTTGGAGTTATAATCCAATGCCTGTTATTGCAGATTATAGCAATAATACCCAATAAAAGCATTAGGCTCATTTCCTCTCATCAGAAGTTAATAATTCAATCTCAGATAATATAAGTTTCATTTCCAGCTTCTACTTGATAGATGTACCAAAAGACCTCCTGATTAAACTTTTAACCTCGGGTTCTCTTAAGGTATGTTGACTTTCTTCAACAACTCAATCAATCGGGTTCTGAAATTACCAGTGAAGCATTGATGGTCACCCAATAGGTAAAGGAATTTAGGAATAATTGCAGCTCTGATGCCCAAAGATTCCATCTATTTTGAATTCACAAAGATGATTTGATATGATCCCCTACATCTGCAGAAAGAACCTGCAAAGATTCATTTGGTTATTGTGCTAGAAGGATCAGAGCTCGAATTTTAACCGGTTTTAGGTGATTACTTCTGCATCTGACATGAAAGATCTCAATTATTCACAAATTTCTGGTCTCTTTAATGTTCCAAGGATTTCTTTTGAAATTATTACACATAATTGATATCTTCTGATATCATGTTAACTATCTTATAATATCCATCCACTTCTAAATTTTACTGTATTTGAACAGTCTAGTGATAATCTGCTAAGAAAATAAAACATAAGAATCCATGTCTTGTTGGCAATCTTAAACCTCTTGGAGTTACATCTTAATTTTATTGGAGAATAATCATAGTTAGTCAAAGCAATCAATAACAATCAGACTTTTTTTAAAACGGTTTAGAAGAAAATATAGCAGTATTCTTCAGCCACGTGTAATGAAAAATAAACATAGAAAGAGTTCAGGTGTCCCATTGTATGGTGACACAGGTATCATTAATTCTGTCTTTTCAATTATTTTGTTTATTTTCTTATCCTTTCTCCTTTATCTTTTGCTCTTGACTTTTAGAAACATAGTGACCAATAAGAATCCATATGGAGAACGGTGAAAGAAGACAGGATCCCTCATACGAAAACAAATCAAAGAGCTGAGGTTGAGGTGGTTCCAATTGGTGTCACCTATCGGTCTTTTTAACGACGAACTATCAACATAAGATAGAAATTTGAAGTTATTTCTCAATCCTTGTTAAAGCCAACCCATAAGATCGCAATTTCCTTTCTCAAATTCGTGCCAAAATTGATCTTTCAAACAGGAACATGCATTTTGGGCATGACGAAAGGAAAGATGAAGTCATATATAATAAGGAACTAGTCCTACCAATGATTGTTTTATCCTGTTCACTTCACCTAGCTCTGCAACCATTATCCCTGCCTCACTGGATCCTACAAAGAAGTTGACACATTTTCCTCAATTTTCCCACCCAGAACTTAGAAACAGAGTGTCAGCACATGGAGAAGCTCACAAAGCAAGGATTGTGAGGAGGCAGCCCCTAATCAATTAAGTTTAATGAAAAAGAAAGAAAATACAACTGCCAACATCATGCAACCTAACAGTGGAACAACCTTAAAGGATTGCCAAAATCATATAGAAAAGATTATAACTATGGTTTTATTCTCTAAGAATACAGATAGCATTGCAATTACCATAATAATTGCATTTTCCAGCTATTTTTTTATAAAACACTAAGGCTAAAAGCATTCTCAGAAATATTCAACAAGATCTACTATATTCAGACATAGCCACTAAAAAATAATGTGAGAAAGGGTTTAAGTTGTTTTAGTAGAAGGTTTAGAACTTAACAAACATAAATAGAGAAAGAAAATAGCATCACTCCAATCGAATATGAACATATCATGATAACATATACAAGGTTTTCAAGGACACAATGAATTAAAGATGCAAATTCAGGCATCATTCCCTTCAGAAAGTAACTTCGAAGTCTGAACTTGCAATCAAACAAATTTCATTTCAAAAGGGTAAAGCCTATTCAAACACCTAAAATTGAACTATTCAAGCCAACCTACCAATTGTACAAGCAAAATCTTCCGACAAAAATTGGACCAGTAAAACCCTTTTCTAGTGGAAAGTGTATAAGTGGTCAATGAGTTATATCCTTTTTACACAGAAGTTTACAACATATGTTACATGGAAAACATTCTCAACCATGATAGCTTCTTGATCAGGGAATGGGACTCCATTTGATACTCATTTTGTTACATATCATCTCTTCCGGCTGATTCGAAAACTCCATTTTGTACCATCTTTTACAATAAATCTAAGGACGTTTGGCTTAGCTGATAAGTTTAAGTGTTGATAGGTAATTTAATAGCTGAAGCTGATTTTAAAAAATAAGCAGTCATGTATTTAGTAATAACAAACTTATAAGTTATTATTTTAGTCAAATGACTAAAAATTCCTTAATAATATACTAGATGAAATATATGAAGAAAAGTTATGTATATTCTAAGGGTAAATGGCACATTTATTGATTAATTGATCAACTTTTTTTTCTTCTATAAAATAAGTTGGGGTCCCGCAGCTTATTTTTTCTGACTTATAAGCAGGTAAATAAGTGTTTATCAACTCTCCTTTTCAGTTACCACACGGGGAGAAATTTTGAAAAATGTGTATGTCATTTTGATTGACTTATAAGCTTAGTCAAACACCCCCTAACAAATGATTTTGGATGATTAACATCATCATTTTTCCCGTTCAAAAAAGAAAAAAGTTCTTCAAAAGCAAACTCAGTCCTACACAAATATTGAGGTCTAAATATTTTTTTAGAGCAATATTTGAGGTCCAAATATTATACCATGTATATCTAAATTTATGGCATTTGCTTCATGGAAATGTAAAGATATCATGGCACACCAACTAGAATAATATATCAAAAAACTTAAAAACATACATGTCATGAGATGTTCTGATATTGCACCATAAGTATACAAATGAAGAACAATCTTATGAGATAAACTGTAGCTTAAGATTGCCAAAATCTTATGTCATCCTTTCTCCCTTCCCAAAAATACTTTTATCATCTAATAGGCTAATGGAACTCCTCTCTAAGAAACATCTAATAGAACTGGAAAGAGAAAGATGTTCAGGAAAGACGAAGGAGATGCGGAAAAAGTAACCACAACAAGGGTGTTGCATAATCTACATCGGAAGCAAATGAAAATATAATCTACATCACAAAGAGAGCCAAACCCAAAACTTAGGAAGAAGATAATTATTATGAGTAAATATCCATGACAACAATATACAAATGTAAGGAAACAAAACATAACTTAAAGTTGACCAAACAATATTCATAAAAAAAATGCAACGAAAAGGGTTTGTTACACATCTAAGGTCAGAAACAAGTGGCATCTCTGCAAGGTGAATTTTCAAACGTATAAGTAAATGTCTAACACCTAAACCAGTAAAAAATTGTTGTACAATGTCATATACGCAAATGAGGATGAACTTACTGCTCTTTCAGGCACACCAGCAGGTGCTTCAAGAATCTTAATACGAGCTCTTGATTCCTCACACATTTTTTTAATGTACTCCCCTTTACGTCCAATAAGGCCTCCAACTTTGTGGCCTGGAACAAGGATACGAAAAACGCTCTCTCCTGGCCAGCCAGGCCACCTTTTCTCACCAACTTCAGTTCCTAAATCATCAGTTTGGTCTTGTTTCACATCATGTCCATCCTCAACTTCAAAAGGTTTTTCCTCTTCCACAAAATTCTCCTCAACAGCATCCATAATCTTCTAAAAAAATAAAGAAAATATCAGTCATTCCAAATGACACCTTCAGATTATCATAGATACGGCAACACAGACCACCTACAAGAAAAACTATGATAAAACAGAATGCATCATTGTCGCCTACAAGACACGGATGCAGAATCTCAGATCATTGCATCAAAAAATTTATTTAGGAAAATCCGGCAACAATATGAACAGACAGATGATAAAATAAATAAATGAATTCATACAACAACAACAACAACAAAGCCTTATCCCACTAGGTGAGGTCGGCTACATGGATCATACGACGCTTCGTTGATCCATGTTCATGAGATTCGACAGGGTTTTACGCTGGCTGTCGGGGCCTAACACAACCCTCCTCCTTTATCCGGGCTTGGGACCAAAAAAATGAATTCATAAAAGGCTTAAAAATTATTATCGAGGGTACTTTATGTATCACAAAAGTTACTTTCACATGAAAGATAAACTAAACTTGAAATCAGATTTTACATGAATAGAAGGATTAGCATCTTATAATTTCGAACAAAGTGGCAATGTGACAGATCAAATGACAAAATGGGTGTCAAGCCAAAAATTATGATAAAATTGAGATTCAATAGTGGATCTTCATTTTAAATAAAACAACTTTTTGATGAAGATCCATCACTGCATCTCCATCTCGATCAGGTGACGGTCTACATGTAAACATTTTTTGGGTTTACACCCTCATTTGAAATCTATACTAAGTGTATTTATAGTTAGATATTTTCAAATGTTTATTATTCTCGATATATGTAGCCGACCCCACCTAGTGGGATAAGGCTTTGTTGTTGTTGTATTATTCTCGATATGTTCCAGCAATCTTACATAGGATCATAATGTTCATAACCTTGGGAACAATTAGATGATCGTTCAAGATATCATATCAAAATGTTCCAGATTATTTCATAATGCCCACGGTGACACTGCAGTTAGTGAGTTTGTCCTAAATTCATATGAAATAGTAAGGACTCGATAAAAGACTATTCTGAGAATCGTTTGAAAAGCAGAGAATAGTTCATACAAGCTGGGAATACACAATGCTATGCAAGTCATACAAGCTCGTCGCATGAGTCACTTATCAAAAGCAGAGAATAGTTCGATACAACACAATTAAAGGTCCCGCCGTCGCATCTTCCCAGTACTCTGCTTTGTTCGTCGTAGAAGACAAAAGGTAGTACGCTTAACTGCAATGACACGGTGCATAAACACCACCTCAAACTCATATTTCAGTAAGAACAAGAACTACGAATCATCAACAAAACCAACACAGAGCAAATAAACCGCGCATGAAAACCATAAACCCTAAAATCACTCCATTAAAGGCAAAAATATATCTATCGAATAAAAAAGAAGGGGCAAGCAACAATAGAAAAAAATAGAGCAAAGATGCAAGAAAACAACGAGAACCAGTCGAAAACTCGAAATCGGTCCGGTAAAGAAGCCTAGATATCGAGGGCGAGCAACGGCGGACCGAGCGATATGAAGGGGAGCAGATGAGTAATCGGGTGGGATAAAGCTTCAAAACTTACAGAATTTCGAAAACGAGATCTCGTCGCCGGCAGCTGGGGCGGGGGGAAGGAGGGGAGAGAGAGGGTTATCGACCGGAGAAGTGGAGCAACCGAGGGAGGACAAGCCGAAGGAGCCGCCCCGCCCGATAAGAATACTAGAGAGGACTAGGGATTTCGGTGGCGAATCGGTAATTTAAAGTACTTTCTAACCGTAAGGAGTGTGGTTGCTGTGAGAGAAAAAATTATATATTATATTTTCTTCCTTTTTTTCTTCAATTACAATCTCATGAGTGTTTGGATTTAATTACGGATTGAAATTCCAATGCAAGTCCACCTGACCAACTATTCCAATTTTCTATTTATTTCAGGAGCTAGGATGAAGTAAAATCTGGAATTCAAATTTTTATAAATGTAAAATATTTTTATTAAGAGTGATTGGAGACGAATCTCGATAATAAATTAATTTTTAATATGTGAATAATATGTTTTTTAGCGTCACGTGAGTGGATCGTCAACATTATTTCTCACACACAGGGCTCACTACAAAACAAAATTATTTCAATTTTTTAAAACATTTTTATGTAACTTCAAGTGAATTTGATTTAAATTTTAAAAATACTATAATAAAATATTTTAAATATGTGAGTTAAATATTTGGAAAACTCATTTTGATGTTTGAAATAAATATTAAATAATACTTCTATTATTAAATAATATTGAAAAGTAAGGGAAAATTTATAAAAATGATGGTCGTGTAGCCGCATCCGACCTAATCTACCTCAGATCGAATTGGGACAAATTTACAGTTCATAGAGCCTTACACCCGATTAAATTTGGATAGATCAGACCAAAACAAGATTGGCAAGTTCAAATTTTTACCTAAACTCGTTTTGGGAAAGTAGACTTCTATCATAAATTCAACATGTAAATATGTAGAGTTTAAATATAATACTAATTTAATAATAATAATAATAATAATAATAATAATAATTCTTAAAATCATATCAAATATAATAATAAATATCCATAATAACATGAATAATCATTAGATTAAAAGTTTTAAATTATAAACTCGTACAAGTTTCACTGCATTGGATTCAATTTTTTATAGTATTGTTTTTTTTATTAATTTTCTTGCAGCGGAACTTTCACATTTTCTAATATTTTAAGTATTTTTTCCATCCTCACTTGTCATCACCATTCTAAATATTTGAGTATTATAATATACATATTCAACATATTATTTAATTTTAAGTATTATGTCTTAAATAATGAAATTTTAAAGAACATTATTGGGAATATGTCATGGACGTGCTCCGCAAACATTCTTTTTATGTAATCATGCATATAACCAGCATATTAAATTAGTTTAGATGCTTATATAATCAAGTTTGTGTGTGGTAATTAATATTTGGATTAAAACATAATGCTAATTAAATTATCAATAAGCATGATAAAGAAACTATATAAAATTATCGGGAATAAGTTTTAATATTTGTAAATATTATAATTACACGTATTTAAATATGATTAATTAAGATTAATTATAGGTTAAATGTTTATTTATAACAAAGAAATTTGATTGAACCTTCACTTTAACCAAGAATATTTTCAAACTGTCATATAACGTGTTAAAATTCTAAAAAAATATATATATAAATCACTTATTCTTATCCTTTGCAAGATGAAAAAATCCAAGATCAAATCTCTAGCCGAACAGACTAAAGAAATTCGACAAGTTTGTTAGGTTAGGATGAATCTATAGATCCGAAATTGACCTTCAACTTCATATGATGATATCTTCTTGATTCGTTCTTCATAAATCTTGAAATTTTATATGTTCCTTCTCAAATTAGCTTTCCATGACCACAAGAATAATTTAGAAAGGACTTTTACAGAGAAAGATATGAACCCATCATCATAGGTCGCTTATTTTGTCCCGAATCAGAGACAAATCCATTGTGTGAAATTAGGGCATGATTAGGATCAAACGAATTAGGATTTGAATATGTTTAATTAGACTTCGCAATGGTTTAGTGAGAAGTGGAATCATCCAATTTGGAATTTATTATTTTTGTTTTAGGACATACAAAGAGTTAAATTCTACAATTTTTGTGCCTAAGTAATACTAAAGTATAGTATTAAAGAAAATTAATATCTAATCAAATAGACAACCATTGAGAAATATAAAAATATTCGTTCAGTGACACATAGTCTGCCAGAATACAAATTCTAGGTCAAATTACCTTGACTTTTATGAATTACTCATTGGGAGTTAGTTGATGATATTTGGTAATTAAAAATTTTAATAAGTCTAGTTTCTAATTCATTTATAATTAGAAGACGATTAAGAAGTTATGAATTAATTATTAACAAACACTCAGACTAAAAATCTAAGGTAATATATAGTCAAGATTGGATAGCATTAAATAATTTGAAGAATGTAATAGCATATGGACATAGATACTTGAGATTGAACACTAATATTCAGAGGAAACTACTACGTTCACTCTAAGGTGCATAAGAATTCATGCATCATCATCATGCATTGCATATTATTATAAATAATAATTGGAAAGTCAAATAGCATTGTTGCTTGTAGTAAACCATCAAACTACAAGTGAACAGAGAAAAATCTAGTAAACCTCGTTGGAAACATAAATACAAGATAAGTGAGTAAATTTACAACATAACAAAATGACATACGATACTTCTTTTATTTATGGTATTATTTCAAGCAAAGATTATTATTATTAAAACATATCTTGAATTATGAAAAATATTTATGATATGTTTCAAGATTTTCATGTGAAATGGAGTAAATTCTTACATGAAATATTTTAGGAACAATGCTTGTGAAGTTAAAATAAATTTTACTTGATATTGATATCTAATTACGACACATGTATTTTGGGTATTGTTAAACTTCTTGTGTTCATTGATCGTGCTAGTTGAAAAAGATCTTTGAAATTGCATTCGAAATGTATATCGGGTGTCTTTGTCTGTTGGGGCCTGCTCTGCGTGCACATATGAACTCATGTTATGGGTTGCATGTTCGAAAATCATAATTATGAAGCTCTACTTAACTATATGACACATAATTATGGAGGAATACATATGGACCCATGTTATATGGGAGGCTGCATATCCAAGAATCATGATTGTAATGTTCTGCTTAATTGTATAATACACGATCATGGAGGAATACATATTTATCCATGGTGTGCTTGCGTATTCAAGAATCACGGTCATAATATTCTGGTTAATTGTATAACACATGATCATTGAGGGATACGTATTGACCCATGTTATGCTCTGTGTATCCGAGACTCGTGATCATAATACTTTACTTAACTATATAACACATGATCACGGAGGAATACATATTGATTATAATGCAGTGGCACATGTATAAAGTTTAACTGTGAATATGATGATATCTTATATGACTTTCATTTATGTAAAAGTTCATATGATTTAATAACTTATGTTATATAAGTTATGCTTTAAATGTTTTTTTCATATGAAGAATATGATTATTTAAATGTTATATGCACTCGTATTGTTCTTCTATGTTGTACTTTAGCAAACGATTGTTGCTCACATTATTCTTGTTGAAATTTTTCAGATAATTCTAAATTTTCGAGTTGAGTCGATTCGAAGCTTACCTTTGATGCATATAAAAGAGGTCGAGCCGTTGTAGCACTTTTATTTTTTTTTATACATAAGAGTGGTAATATAGTCGATAAGAAACTTTTTGTAAGATGGGATGGAATCTTATCACATGGAGTATGGTTCATGAGTTTGTGTGAATAACATCGACAATACATGAATGACATAGTTTATGTTTTTCGATTAAACTTGAATGAGAATATATATGCATTTATTGTATGTATTGACAAATAACATAAGATAATTAAGGGAGTAAGTTTTGTCAATTTTATTTTAAAAATGCTAAATAAAATTAAAAAAATAATAATTACGATTATAACTTAGTCACAGAGTTAGGTGTGACAGAATAAATATTATTATATCACTTATTGTAATGTTATATTATTCAAATAATTTATTCTATCATATTTTAGCTTATTATATTATATATTTTAAAGAATAACATAAGTACAAAAAATGTGAAAAAAGATAAATGAAACAATGAAAGATTAAAAGATAAAAAAATTGAAAGGTACAAGAAATAGCAAAAGCAACAAAAATAAAATCATTGGTGGTAGTAAGCATATTCGAATATGATTTTACATTAAACTGCGAGTTTGGAGCGACTAACTCATTTTTTTCTACTTTATAAATGTAAAATTATGATTTTAAGTATTAAAGCACGAGTTTAACAACATTACTCATGAACACTTCAAGGGTGATACTTTGATATTTCTTTCATTTTAACAAGTTTATCATTTAATTTTAGAAATTTACTTGTATGTATAATAACAAAATAGTATACTTGTTGTAAATGTGTGATAACCCTCATTTCATGTGTTCAAAGGATTTTTGAAAGACTTACAACTAATTTTCTTTCCCTATAAACATCATTTAGTGTAATAAAATTAAATGTTTTATTTATGTTGCGAAAGTTGAAGAATATTTGAAACAACTTTAAAATAAATTACTACTCATATTAAATCATTTATCATTATCATTATAGAAGTTCGTTTTGACTCATCGATATATTATAGAAGTTCGTTTTGACTCATCGATCTAAACATGTACTTAAATTCAAAGTATAAACTTCTAACTAATAGCGTGAATCCTTCTTTCCACCTAACTCATTCTCTCTCAAAATCATCAAAGCTAACAGATTGGTTTGGTACAAGAATAAAATAAGAACTAATTCCTTGCTTCGGCATTTTCATTCAAATAGCCTTTTCAATGACCAACGGGGGCACACATGTAATTAATGTTATAAGAAGAAAAAGCAAAAGCAATTGGGTTCTATTAATTGCTTGGATCACTATTGTTCCAATTGGGTCAGGACGTTGGAGCATTTGTGGGGTTATAATAAGTTTGTTTAGGAATAAAATTGTGCTATCCAAACAACCCCATTAGATCCTAATCTCATCAAATGTTGAAGAACAAGAAAGGAAAGTGGAGCAACAAAGCAAAGAAAAGAAGAATAGGAAAATGGTTGGACTTTAAAAAAAAGCATAAGAAAGAAGAACTGAGGGAGTGAAGAATTATAATTCTAAGTTAAATCGTGAGGTATGTTGAGAAAAATCAAAAACCTATTTTCTTCTTTAATGTTTGCTTATATGATTAGATTATCCTAAATTTCTAAGGTGTGATTGGGGAAGAAAGGACATTGGCATCACTATGCACCAGTTCTATAATATGTTATGTTATGATACTGTGCTTCTATCTTATCTTATATGATTTAATTTTGTAAGTCTAATTTACGAACCCTTTTATACATGAGTTAAATATGAAATATGTTGAATGTTACTACTATGTGTTTAACTTAATTTAACAATAGTTGTTAATCTGCAAATCATGCAATGTACTTGTTTAGGACGGGAATGTGATGCATTATTCATGTAACTAGTGTAAGTCTCGCGCGATGTGCAAACATGAATTAAAATAATAATTATAATAATATTAACAAATTCAAAATTGATCACATATATGACAGTAATTTCATAATATTCACATTCAGTTAAGACATATATTTAATGTGCAATGAGAAGAAATTAACTACTGCGTAAACTAACATAAATAAAATAAAGTGAATATGTTTCAATTTTAATATATGATATTGTTACAAAATACCTTTGAATGATAATAATAGAAACATAGCATTATATATCACTAAATGAAATTTAATTTTATTAAAAGTATATATAATAATTCAGATGTGAATTATAGACATCTATAACTATTAAATATTGATAGATTTAAAAAATAATTGTATAATAATTGAAATATTATTTACATAGGTCTGTAGACATAATGTAATATTAAGAAATCAAAATAATAATATTTATATAGCTAGTAATAAATAAAATATAGTGATTAAATATGATATAAAAATTGTTTAAATAAAATATATAAAAGTAATTTGTCTCCGTGATAAATTTGAATAAAATGATTTAGGACTTAGTTTGGCTTAGTTGATACAAAATAATTGATAAATTGAAGTGTTGATAAGTATTTTATTGATTAAAATTTATTTTTAAAAATAAATAATTACACATTTGGAAAAAAACTATTTATATTAATAATAATTAGTTAGTTATGATAGAACTAACTGACATAGTAAATATTCATAAAAAATCTTATGAAAATTACTTATAATTCATAAACTTAAAAATCAGTAATTAAAAATGTGGAAATGTTAAATTCTCGGGAAACGTTCCATA
Organism: Pontederia crassipes; assembly: GCA_030549335.1. Taxonomy (NCBI): domain Eukaryota; kingdom Viridiplantae; phylum Streptophyta; class Magnoliopsida; order Commelinales; family Pontederiaceae; genus Pontederia; species Pontederia crassipes. Next base: position 21,066,598 of record CM060189.1, on the reverse strand, counting down.
ATATGTTTAGACTATAGTGCTAATAGAAATTAAAGGGTCCTTAATGGGATAAAAATCATAACAATTTAATGATTAATTTTTACCTACATATAGTTAATTGATTATTCTAAAATTATGTAATACCAAATTACCAATTAATTGATGTAATGTATTCATATAAGAATGGATTGCATGAACCACAATAACTTATGTTAAAAGAAACCACAAATTTTGACTGTTTTAATTATTGAATGTGAAAAAAGGTTGGTGAAAAGTATTATTAATGTTTAAGGATACTATATACATGTTAATTGTATATATTGGTTCAAAGGGATTAGTCCACGTCCATGGTGGTGTGTGAATCTCAAGAGAACTAAGTCACACTTGTGTGTATTAATTCTAAGTGGGGATGGAGTCGGGTTGTTTAGAGGAAGGGGGTTGGGGGTAAGCCCTATAGAATGTCTATATATGCATAATTTATTGTAAAAAGTAAAAAAGAAAAGATATTACTATATATCTCTTGGGGCAAAATAGATTCTATCCTAACTTTGCCACATGGCTTTGCAGTCCATCCTATGAACAATTTACTTTATCTTATAATAAATTATCTGAATAAAAAAATAAAATATACTAAAGTTGAAAGAATTTTGATTAGTCATGTCCAAACAATTTAATGGCTTGATCAAAATTATTACGATGTGAATTGCTTAGTCATTTTAGAGAATGCAATAATACATATCTCATGCCATATGATATTATATGCTCAAGATGTCAATGTCAAACAAGAAAAAATTATAATGAGTTTAAAATCATTGTTTCTATATATAAGAAAATTCTTATATTACTATCACTATTGCGCATGTTCATATGGGGTGCATGATGTACTCATATCATGCACATGCATAAGTTATATTTTATATTGTGACGACGTTTTGCATGTCATGTCATATAGAGATCATGACACATGCCATCTCATGGGAATTCTCTTTCCGTAGATCATTATATTGTTGGTTTCTATCTTATATTTTCTGCGTTATCTCATGGAGCTCTTACGTCAATTTTGAGTTGTATATGATATTATGGGTTTTAAGTTAAAGCATTCTATGTAAAATTTGTAGTGTTTACCTTTAATTTTGAACCCATGTTAGGTTCTTATACTAGAGCATATGCAGGTTCATGGACTAGGTGTTTGGAATCATGTTTATCCAAATATACTATTGTGATATTTATCTTTTGATTATTATATTATATTATATTTTGTATGCATTTATATAATTTACTATGTTTATATTAAAAGACCAAGAATGCCAAAGACAAATACAAAGCCACCTGAATTTTGAAAAATATAATTGGACTTTATTTTGAACCTCCCTTCACACACACACTAAAAATTAAAAAACACCATCACCAGGTAAATCTCACTGAATGCCTTACAACTTTACCCATTTTTCTACTTTTATCCTTCAACTTCGCTTTGTATATAGACTATCCTCTAATTATTAATTTCTTTTACCAATTATCCTTTTGACCGGGTATAGGAGGTTTACCCATTGCATGAGATCTTCGTGACCTCCACATGTCATATTTCTCTCTCCTTTATGTGTACACGTGTTTGACATGACAAGTCATTAACAAAAAATTAAATAATAGAATAATATTGAAAATAATAAATAATTTTAAATAAAGAGAGAGAATGGGACATTGCCCCATCCCCTCAACCTCCTGCGACCTCGCCGGCCCTAGAGGGAGGGGTGGCCTCATCGATGTCGAATGCGTAGAAGAGTGACGCAAGCAAAAAGGGGGAGGGGCCACCCCCACCCCCTTCACGCTTAGCGTGTTGTCGGCACGTGCAAGAAAAAAAGGGGGACGCGCCCATCCATTTTGCCTGCGTCACCCCTATACGCATCCAATGCCGATGAGGTCGAACCCACCCTCCGACACCGGTGATGCCGTTGACGGTCAAGGGGAGGGGACGGTGCCACATTCTCTCTCTTTTTAAAAATTATTATAACATTTTTATATTATTTTATATTTATTTCATTTTTAATGACTTGCCATGTCAGACACATGCACACATAGAGAGAAATATGACACATAGACTATGCAGTCGATAAACCTCATATACCTAGTGAAAAGGATAGTTGATGAATAAAGTTAATAATTAGAGGATAATCTAATTACAAAATAAAGTTGGAAGATATAATGAAAAATGTGATGACATTTATAAAATTTACTCTCACTGTGCATGCATTCTCTCTCCCCCTCTCCACTACACTATATGTAACTTAATGCCACAACAAACTTTTTTAAAAGCAAATTTGCTTTGATTTTTGTATTATCTTTCTCCCAATATACAATTTTTTTGTGAAAAAGTAAGGAAAATGATATGAAAAAATGTCACCAAATATTACATTTCTAAAAACAAGTTATCTTTCTCACGACTTCCCACAACACTCCCAAACAGAGCTATCTCTCTATCTCTTCAAGAGGCCATTGCCACACAAAGAGAGGGGTGGTGTCCTTCCCTCACCACTCTCATTCTTTTATTTCTTTCTAATTAAATAGTTGGTAAATTTGTATAAAAGAGTAATGGCATTTGATGAAAAATATAAAGTGAAAAAATGTTTAATGTTGAAGAGTGGGAATTTTTTTAAAATATCGCTAGTTAAATGCAAAAAGTTGTGATACCTTTGATGTGTAGAAGAAAATAACTCGAACTAAATGAAAATAAGCCCTTCTTTGGAAACAAAAGTGAAAATAAGATATATTGATTTTGCAGTTGAAACATCTTTATAAAGCAATTTGAAGATGGAACTACAAGGTTGCCTCGAGGAAACTATTTAATTAATAACTTCGATAAAGGATTGTTTGACATATCATGTTATTATAAGTAAATTAAATTGGGCTACACAATTTTACAAAGAATTATAAGATACCTTTTCTGTTACTAATTTGTTTCATCATACACCATGGTTAATGTTGAAGCTTATATTTGAGTACAAGTTGTAGAAAATTGAATGAAAAAACACACTAAATATTTTGATGTCTTATCACTTCTTGTTGTGTTCTTCCAAATGAAGGTTCCTTATTATGCAATTAAATGACACGAAGGCTATTTGTTGGATATTTTTTTAATGTCGTCACCATGAAACATGGAAGATGAAAAAATAATGACATAAAGATTTTGAATGGCAATTTGGGTGAAAATGATTGAAATGTTTGATTTCTAACTTATAATGAGATATTTTATCTTGTCAAATTTGTATGAAAATGTGAATTTGTAGAATTTACTATCTCCAAATAATTCATATTATGATTTTTTTTTCTCAAATTAATTGTATAGTATTCTAATACATATTACATTATGAATGATCTTAAAAATATTATATTTTTGTACTCTTTTGTACAAGTATAACATTTTTTAATGTTTTTGTTGTCATCATAGTATTTTAGAAATGACGTCATATCATCCAACTTCTATCAATGTTAAAAATTATTATGCACTTATCAGAGGGTGAAGTCTCGATCCATTATCAAATTCGACTAATGTGATACATCGTATGCTCCTGATTACGATGAATTTAGTGATTTTTTAAATACTTATGAATTGAATTCAACCAATGAAAAATTAGTTACAATTTTTTAAATTGTCGCTGACAACTTATCTTTTAAAGGATATTTCTCTACAAGTAATCTTTATAGATTACTGTGTAATGTTGTGCTAAATTACCTGAGTCCATCATATTATCATGTTCGCTTGTGACAAGTAATGAGTAATCTAGATTTTTCAAACAATTCACATTGCCTATGAAGCCATAATGAAGATTGTATAACGTTTCGAGATTTTTTTTTCTTTGCACTATCTCGACAATGCCACCCAATTTTATGACTTAACTTTGACAAGCCTTTCTGCTAATTTTATAATATGCAGAAGTTATTATAACTCTCATACAATGACATGTGGGTTAGGGTCCACATCTATGCAATAATGAACCATATATCCATGTACATATCACTAGTTAGAGGAGCCACGAACCGTTGCATCATCACCATCATCTCATTCTGCACGGATCAAAGTACAGGAAAATATCCATGAGTATAAAAATACTCAGTATGTATGGTCTAATCATGATCAATAAATGATAATCAATAATGCTTAAGATATATAATAAATAATACTATGCAACAACCAATAGATCGATATAACAATTATCAATATAACAATAAATCAACATATCAATGCTTAAGATATATAATCAATAAAAGCACAATTCAAAAGATGAACGATACAATACGATAATAAATGAATCAATATAATAATATATCGATTGATCAATATAACATTAAACCAATATAACAGTAATGATGGATCAATGGATTAACATATCAATAACATGATGTATCAATGGATCGATATGCCAATAAATTGATAGGATTAATCAGGCTAAGCCCGGAAGATTAATTTATCTATAAGATCAATTCTTCAACAATGCTCAAGATAGAACCAACAAATCAATTGAGCATATGAACAATGTGATATGATGATCAATAAATCTGTTAAGATTTCTGCACGAGAGAAATTATGCACCGCAAGAAAAACTCGAAAAATTTAAGGCGACGCATAATTATATTAGATGGAAGAAACAGAAGAGGATTACAATATCATATTATTTTCTCTTTGAACCCCCTAGGGAGTTTATGTAGGCACTCCCTTTAACAGATGATAGAAATTAGAGACCAACTAAGACTCTATATTAATCTCAAAAATAGGATATCTATCTTGTAATAAGAAAATAAATCAATTCCTTAACAATATCATGATAAGAAAATATACGAAATATGTCAGACATGTTTCCTTTTACTTATTTGGATCCAAACAGATTTTCAGTTAAAGTAGGATTCAAGGCATTAATTAACAAATCTCCACCTTGAATTGAATCCTACAATCAGATATCTAACACTTTCTGTCGTCGTCAGTCCCTATTCTGATTTTGCACATGCGATAACATCCTTGTAACTTGATCTGACGATTCCACCTCTTCAACTACTTGGAATGTATATGCAACAATGTCCTTAAAGCCATAACACTTAGGATGACCTACTTGCCTGTGAGCACGTTCTGCAGCTAGACTTGTCATTGCTTCTTCTGTTTGCTTATCAGACTCTAATTGTTCAACCTGAAGAGATTTTTCTGACCCATTCTGAATTGGAGTTAATCCAAGCTTCACCTATTTGTTGACATCTTCCTCTACTGAGTCAACATCTGATTTCTGCTTGAGCATAGATATCTCATCAAAAAACTACGTTTCTGCTGTGAATAACTTTGTGCTCTGAGGAAGATCAAATTCTGAAGCCTTTTTACCTGCACCATATCCCACAAAAACTCATTCTTTGGCCCTTGGTTTCAACTTTCCTTCGCTGACATAATAATATGCTGGACAGCCAAAGACTTTCATATTAGTATAATCAGCAGAGTTTCCTGACTATACCTCAATGTGAGTCTTCAGATCGATCGCGATTGTAGGACTCCGATTGACAAGATAGCATGTTGTGCTAACAGCCTCAGCCCAGGATAACTTGTTCAGACTAGAATTAGAGAGCATGCACTGTGCCCTCTCCAGAAGAGTTCTGTTCATGCGTTCTGCTACACCATTCTGCTACGGTGTATCTCTGACGATGCGATGTCTCGCAATGCCTTCATCCTTAGCGAACTGATCAAATTCAGACGAGCAGAATTCCAAATCATTATCGGTATGAAGACGTTTCACTTTTCTCGATGTCTGATTCTCCACCAGAATCTTCCATTGCTTGAAAGCTTCAAATGCCTCGCTCTTGTGCTTCATCATGAACACCTATGTCATCCTTGACTAATCATCTATCACAGATAGGAAGTATCTAGAACCTCCTAGAAATGTAACACGAGAGGGATCCCAACAGTCAGTGTGGATGTAATCGAGTGTTGCCTTCGTCTTGTGCACGATTTTGCTGAATTGATGTTATTTTTGCTTGTAAAAAACACAATGCTTGCAGAATCCAATTTCAGATATCTTCTGACCATTCAGAAGATTGCGTTTGCTGAGGATGTCCATCCCTTTCTGGCTCATATGTCCAAGTCACATGTGCCACAACTTGGATGTTTCTAATTCTGATTTGGACGAACTACCTACTGTAACCACGCCAAAAATTATTGTGCCTTGTAGTATGTACAATGACTTTTGTCTGACTCTTCTCATGACTTCAACATCACCCTTGATGACTGTGAACACATCTTATGCGACATCCATCCGACATCCTTCGGAGTATAAAACTCCTAATGATATCAGATTTTTCTTCAATGACGAACATCTGTCAATGTCCTCACCCGATTGTCATGAGTTCTGATCTGAATTGAGCCAATTCCAATTATTTTACAGGCTGCATCATTGCCCATGATGACGTTTTGGCCATCAATATTCTGATAAGTAGAACCACTCTCTGTGCGGAGTCATATGATAAGAACATCCTGAGTCGAGAATCCAATTCTCTTCTGAACATCTCTGATCAGATACCATAAGAGCCAAATCATCATCAGATTCGTTATTTTGATGAGCTACTGTAGCAACCGTGTCTTTCTTCTTCTTCTTGGGGCAATCCTTCTTCCAGTGATCCGGTTCTTTGTAGTAGTTGCAGATGTCCTTCGGATTGATGTTCTTCTTCTTCGACTTACCCTTTTTAGGGTTTGTCTTTTCTGTGGTTGTTACCAATCCTGCAGCTTGAGTCTCCACAGCCTTGTCAGACGTCCTATGACGAAGTTCACAAGTATGTAGACTCGATCTTACTTTTTTTAGAGTAATTGTGTCTCTTCCGATGATAACCGTTTGTACAAAATTTTCGTACGACAGAGGAAGAGACACCAACAGAAGTAGGGCTATATTTTTATCCTCAATCTTCACATCTATGTTTCGTAATCCATCAACAGAGTATTCATCTGATCAAGATGATCTTTCAGAGGGGTACATTCTTGCATGCGGAGGGCAAACAAATATTGCTTCAATAACAACTTATTGGTCAGAGACTTGGTCATGTAGAGACTCTCAAGTTTCGACCACAGACCGGCCGCTGTTTCTTGATCAACGACTACAATAATAACCTCATCCGTTAGACATAACAAGATCATGGAGTGCACATTCTCTTTCTGTGCCGTCAAACTTGCGAGGTCGGACTCCTTTTCTTTGCCATTCGAGTCTTCCTCCTTTGATTTGTTCTTCGGCATGTTCGCGAGCGGCGCCCAAATTTTTTGTTGTTTCAGAAGTGCCCTCATCTTGATCTGCCAGAGACTGAAACTATTTCGTTCCGTGAATTTCTCGATGTTCACGTTGTGCGATGTCATCTCTACGCCTGACGGAGGATCGATGATGAAGCATCGCTCTGATATCAGTTTGTTAGGATTTCTGCACGAGAGAAATTATGTATCGCGAGAAAAACCTGAAAAATTTAAGGCGACACAAAATTGTATTAGATGGAAGAAATCGAAGAGGATTACAAGATCAGATTATTTTCTCTTTGGACCCCCTAGAGAGTTTATATAGGCACTCCCTTTAACAAATGATAGGAATTAGAGACCAACTATGACTCTATATTAATCCCAAAAATAGGACACCTACCTTGTAATAAGGAAATAAATCAATTCCTTAACAATATCATGATAAGAAAATATACAAAATATGTCAGACATGTTTCCTTTTACTTCTTTGGATCCAAACAGAGTTTCAGTTAAAGTAGGATTCAAGGCATTAATTAACAAAATCAATATACAATGAGTTAATATAATAATGGATCAATATTAATGGATTAGTAGATCAATATGATGGATTAGGCTAAGATCAAAAGATCAATCAACGATGACAATAATTAATAATTGCTTGATCAATATGACACTGCTCAATTAGCAATATAGCATTAAATCGATGATTTAATATAATAATAAGACAATAAAGTCATATGTCAATAGAAAAGATCAAGAAAAGGTCAAATGACCGATCAACAATGATTTAACAATTAATAATATCAATGATCTCTGATCGCACTATTCAATTTAATAATTTTTAATTCAATATCAATGGTAATTGACCAATAACAATTTCATTCAATTTAATGGGCGGAGGCAATGATAGTCAATGTTAGTACCCGAATGATCATGATCTATTCGATTCAATTTAATTTAATTTATTAATATTCAGAGTTATCCAATACAATAGGGAACGCTCAATTAATTACGAGAACTCCATATTTCTTTCATGTAGGTCAGTGGGGATCAAGCCATGATAAGTCGTCCTCTAATAATAGCGCTAACAATGATTCGTGATGGTGGGAGATCATGACCATCACAGGACGGCTATAACTTCTTCAAAGAATGATGTCTCAAACCTTTAGATGTCTCAATCCTTTAGATACACTATTTGTCCCATACAATAAGAATAACAATATGTCTCATGGGGCTTAGAAACAATAGAAGAACATGGAAGCCCATCTTGTTTATCTAAAACATTTATCTTTGACAATTTAGCTTAGGTTTAATAAGACTCAATCAGAGAAAATTATTGGATGAATACTATAATCAATGAAATGATTGGGTATGATAATGTAATCATTATGATGACAATCGGGTCTAATATGATCATACTATGATTAGATATAAGGATCATATCACTAGTAACAGTCAACCATTGTAATCACTCAATCAAGAATAATCAAGGTCAATAATTCAATACTATAATCATTATCATGATGATAATAACAATAAAGTCAATGATAATGGCAATAACAATATGATCATATATGATTATACTAAAATCAATTATATGGTTGTATGAAGTAATATATCCAACATCAAAATCAGATATACTAATAATAACGTGACAATATATGATAACAATATGACTAAGATGATGTGATCAGATATGACAATAATAAAATAAAAAATGATAACGATATAATCACGTATAACAATGATTTGGTCAGAAACAATTAATAACGATAACAATCTAATTAACTATGATCCAATATATCACAATAGGTTTCTACCTTCAAAACTCGACCCGTGTCGGGTGGAACCCGATCAGGGACGTCCAATCTGCCTCGACCATGATAAACTCGGGCCGGATATGACATGAACCTGGGTTGAGTTGGCCACGGTTCACGTCCTATGTTTGATGCGCCACAACCCGAGGTGTGCCAACACTAACTCGGGCAGGGCTACAGGGAACCAGAGCCGGGTTCAACGAACTCAGTCCGGTTACGATTTTGATTTGATTCGGATTCTATGGAACCCATGCTGGATAGGTCAAAACCTGAGCCAAGATTTGTCGCCTTTAAGAAATCGTGTTTCGACGTGATTTTTCGGCTACCATAACTATATCGTACGATGTCTGATGGATGCAATATCTATACCAATGAAATCTCAGTACAATGGAGAGGAGAATAGGATTTTATGTTGCAGAAAACTGACGTCATGAAGATCCACCTACATATATAAAGTTGGCTGAAAAATCAACTTAAATTCTTGTCTTTTGTAAAATGCACGAACACCAAACTTTGGTCAGTCTTTGCGCTCGAACGACGCCCCAAAATCCTCGGCTACCACTTGAAAAATGTTCTCCTATATTCAAGCTTCGAAATGCACCACTGGTTGCCCTCTTCTTCTCAGTTCGCATGCAAACGAAGGAGAAAGTAATGCTTGACGTGCAGGAATTTTGTGGAGGCTAATAAAAGTTTCTAGCCATTATATATGTTCTATTTATAGTTCTTAATTAGAGTTTTGAATCTCATTAAGCATTGGACTATTTTTTCATTAATCATAGCCATCCATTATTAATCACCCTCTACTAAATATTCAGATTTAATTAAATTCGAATTTAACTAATTATTTTCTAATCATGCTTAACAAAATTCATCTCTATTATAATTTTTTATCATTTCCATAACTTCTCTCAATCCAACTCTATCTCTATATTTTATCAAGAACTTATGTTACTCCAACTATACCTTTACTTTATCCTTTTATTTTCTTCTTTTATCTAATTTTTGGAATTAATTAATATAATAATATTTTATCACTTAATTTTTGGATTAAACTAATAATAAATATTATTTTAATGACCGAAATATTTTTAAGTCATAGAACTCTAAGTCCTTTCATAATTAGAAATTTTATGTCCATTAAATATTTTTTTGGATCTCAAATCAAATTAAGATCCCTAATTTCAATATAACCATAATTCCCACTCCCAATAAGATTTAATCATTCTTTCTTTTCATATTTATTTTCTAATTATATTCTTATTCTTACTCAAATTCTCCTTTAATATATTTTAATAATTACTATTTGCTAATTCAGTTAGCAAATTACTTTATTACCCCTATTGCAATTTTGGGGTGTTTAAGAGAAAACAATTCAGATTACCACCTTATTTACAATCTTTTTAATTTCACTTTTCACATTTATCTTTTACAGTTTTATTTAGATAAATTATAAAACTCATTAAAGTAATTATAAAAATAATTTTGTATATTATAAAATTAATCAAATAAATCTTAATTAATTATTATGAATATATTATTATCATATTAAAAAAATAAATATTTTATAAATTTTAATTTTGTGGGTGAGAATATGTATTTGTAATTTAAGTTTACGAAGTTAAAGATAATTAATATATAACCATAATTATTTTAATTAGGGGTATATTGGTAAAAAATGTATATTAACTAATTATTTTTTAGATTCTTATAAATAACTAATATGGATTATAAGATAGATTACTTATACAAAGTAACGTATTTTACCGATAATTTAACAAGTGATAATTTTTTTAAGTGAGAAGCTACATTGCAAGATAATGTTGAATGACAATAGAACACACTCTTATATTAATATCAGAAGCACCTTTTACATACATGTATGCAAAGGCAGAATAAACACAAATTTAATAATAGCAAAAGATCACACAAATTTGATTGATCAGTATCTTTATTATCAGTTTTTAAAAACATATTATTATAGACAATAATAAAACAAATATTTATCGGGTAAATTGCACCAAATGCCCTCCAACTTTAAAGTTTGCTTAGCGATACCTTCCAATTTCACTTTGTAACATAAATGTCTTTCATCTTTTAACGCGTTTCACCCGATGTCCTCTTTACTTGGGATAGCCAATTTTCCTATTTTTCGTCGACGTGGCGTCCACATGGCCATCTCCGCTCTTCTCCATGCAAATAGTCATCCGACGTGGTATGCTCCGACGTGACATATAAAATTACACCAATGCCCTCCAACTTTAAGGTTTGCTCAACGATACCCTCCAACTTTACTTTGTAACACAAATGTCATTCATCTTTTAATACGTTTCACCCGATGCCCTCTTTATTTGGGACAGACGATTTCTCGATTTTTCGTCGACGTGACGTGCACGTGGCCATCTCATTTCTCCTCAACGCAAATAGTCGTCCGACGTGGCATGCTCCGACGTGGCACCACATATTAAATCATCTTACTTACCGTAAGTTGACCCACTCACTATTAAATTATTTTCTTATTTTCCTCTTTGTCATCGTTCGCGTGAAACCTCCTTCACCGTTCGCACTCTTTCGTCGATCGCTCTCCTTCGTCATTTGCCTCCTTCATCGTTCACCTTTCGCGTTTCTCGGTCGTCATTTTTGTCCAAATTGATGTAATTTTATGTACATTTTATGAGCAAACTTTAAAGTCGGATGACATTTGATGTAATTTTTGTGCCATGTCGGAACATGTCATGTCAAACGACTATTTACGTGGAGGAGAGATGAGATGGCCACGTGAATGCCACATCGACGAAAAATTGAGAAATCATTTGTCCCATGTAAAGAGGGCATCTGGTGAAACGTATTAAAAGATGAATGACATTTGTGTTACAAAGTAAAATTAGAAGGTATCGCTGAATAAATCTTAAATTTGGAGGGCATTGATGTAATTTTATATGCCACGTTAGACGATTATTTGAGTGGAGGAGAGAGGAGATGACCACGTGGACGCCACGTCGACGAAGAATAAAAAAATTGGCTATCCAAGGTAAAAAGCGCATCAGGTGAAACGCGTTAAAAGATGAAGAGCATTTGTGTTACAAAGTGAAGTTGGAGAGTATCACCGAGCAAACTTTAAAGTTGGAGGATATTTGGTGTAATTTACCTAATATTTATCACTAATATAATGATGGATAATATTGTATAATATATAATCTATTATATTTAAATATTTGTAGAACTTAGTTGATATCTTCGAAGAGAATATTAAAAGAAAGATCTAAATGTATAAATTGAACGTTGATCTTCCAAAGATATTTTAATTATTAAAAAATCAAAATCAAAATAGTAGCGCTTGAACTGTTTGACTTGTCGTTTTGTTTCAAATGCGGAAACAAATGCCAAAAGTTTGCGCCCCACGGAGGACTCCAATGCGCGACCGTAGGACTAGACACTTCGCCGTCAACAGACGGCGTTGTCTTCCCCTAATATAAATAAAGGTTCAATGAGGGGAGGGGAGAGGGTCGTCGTTCACGAGACGGCGGCGGCGGTGGCCGGAGGCGGTGGAGGAGGTCCAAGGAGCGGAAGCTCGAGATCACTCGGATCGGCGTCTCCAGCACGAGCGTGAGTGTTTCGTCTTTTGGCCGATTTCTTCATTGTTTAGTTTTCGATCCGCAGTTTGAATCAGATGAATGCTTGATTGGATCGTCGGCCAGCTCTGTTGAGCTCGTCTCCGGGGCGATTTGTAGCTCATTGTCCGATCTTATTTGGTCTTCTGATGGATCTTTTTTTCCCCTTTTTCTTGCGTGATTGTTCCAACGTTGGACGGGAAACGAGGAATTTTCTGATGGGGAGAAATGTCGGCAAAATTGTCTTGTTTGAGCTGATTAAAGTATTGGATTTAGTGCTAGGATTTAGGTCGCTCTCACGCTGTTGCTATTGAGAGGGAAAAATCGTTCTATCGGAGCTTCATATGATTTAGTGTTGTAGATCTCTTTACTGTTTACATGCTTTGAGTTAAAGCATAAAATTGAAGATTTGCTCTTGCCGCCCAACTTCATGATGATTTCCAAAGGCATTTGTGTTGTGGATATCATCTTGACTTTTTTTGAACTCTTAACGGTTGGATTTTGCCAGTAGGTCCATATCTTCTACGAAAGAAAATTGTCATAAAAATAAGAATACTTTTTCAGAAAATGCATTGAAAGTGAATGAGAAGCATCGCTTTCCAAATGATATTGATATGTTCAGTGTCAGAAATCGAATATGAATGGTTCAGAACTTGACTTCCATTTTGTTGCTGCTTTCATTTTGTGTTAAAGTATAGTCATTCTCATTAGCATATTTGATTCTCTTTTGAAGAGCAATATTAATAAAGTGCAAGAACAAATGCTTCTAAAAAAGGAATGATTTCATTTCTGTCTCGAAATGTATTTAACTTATGCATTGTAAAGGAAGTATATAAAAACATAGTACATTCAAAGTGAGTAGAGTACTATCTGTAAATAGTGTATAAGACTACACCTACATTTGTTGCCATAAGGTTCTACCTTAGTGGGTCTATTATGGTAGCTTCTTTCCTTTACTTTGTCACCTAGTAGAAGGTACCGACCCAACATTTTGTCTTATACATACATAAACTAAAAGGCATGTTTGCTAACTTATATAACATGTTTTTTTAGAACATATTTTGTAAGTATTTGTAAAATAAATATGATTCCGTTGTCTTATTTTCTCTCTACAACAAAAAGTTAATGCTTCAGATTGAGTTTTGCCTTAGGAGAGTTGTATTTGTATTTCTTTTTTGTGTTTAAATGCATGCGAAAAGATTACAATGATTCTAGTCAACTAGTAATATTAATAATGCCATTCAAGAAGATGATTTTTTTTCTTTGAGGGATAGAACACCTAACTTATATTCATGTTATATATGTAAAATTTCTCAAGTACTAACTGTTGTATGCTATTTCAATCCCTGTTTTTTAAGTTGTCATGCAGAAAAATTTACATATTTGATTTACTTGTTGCAGATCAATGGGTAAGAGAGTTGAAAGTCTTGGATGATTGCCCTCTTGCTAGTCATCCTCTTCACTTAAGAAAAGAAAGAGAGTTGAAAGTCAATGGGCGAAGGCTCTGTAAATGAAGATGCACCTAATAATCACACTAATGATCTCTCTAAAAAATATTCTGCAGTTGCTGGGCATGATGAACCTCTAAGTGGCATTCGTGGTGAGGATTCTCATAAAGGAGAAGTTCACTCTGAACATTTGAGCCTGGATGAGGACGTAGCAGAAAAGAATGATGGTTCTCAAAACTTGATGAGAAGGTCAACACCCTCAAAGTTTGCCAATGGTGGAAGCGCTCGATCTAACCACACAGTGCCTCAACCATTTGCTCTGGCAATTGAAAAGCGTGCCTCTGGTTGTCGTGCTTTTATTGTTGAAGCTTCCGGGAATGGAGATAAAGCAGATCCAATTGACAATCAGCAATTGGCTAATAGTCTGAAGAAGGTCCAGGTAATTGTTTACTTTTTTCTGCAATTGGCTAGTGTCAAACCTTCAGAGAAAAAGGAACGTTGAATCTTGGTGGTTCTCCATGATCCTTGATTCTCATTCTCTGCTGGTTCTCTATTTTTTAACTTGACAAAGTGAAACTACCATCTATCTTTATGATCTACTGATTCTATCCAACTATGTTGGCGACATACCAGTTTTGCCACATGTAATAACATTGCCATTTGGCAGAACCATTTCTGTTTCTAATGATGAGTATCAAAGGGTTGGCTTGAAATGTTTACAGATACACTCACCTCTAACTTCTAGAAAGCCTTTACAACCAGACAATACAATGCACCTAGATGATGAAGACTCTTGCTCGGTTGCCTCATCGTATCCTTGTCATAGTATCAGTCATTCTATATCTGATAATAGTTCTGTAGTAGTTTCCATGACTATATGCAGCACTGCACCATCTGTAAAAAATTCAAAAGTTAGGGCAACTGTAGCGACTGCCCCTACTTTCAGAAGCAGTGAGCGTGCAGAAAAAAGGAAGGAGGTATGCACTTATATTGGTGAAAATGAAAGTTGAATATGCTTTTGACTGGAGGTTATCATATTGTCACAAGGAACTTTAATATCCTCCTTTTCTCTCTTGTTAGTATTATTCAAAGCTAGAAGAGAAGCACCATGCTTTGGCAGCAGAGAGAATGGAAAGTGAAGCAAGGACAAAGGTTTGTGTATTTAGATATGTTAATTGATTGGTAAATGGTGGCAGACTATGACGTTTTTTCCTATATCAGAATATTTTTTTTGAGGGGGAAAAGAATGACACCTATGCTTGCATAGGCGTGATTAATGGGTCTCTTATTTCAGAATTCTTGCAAATATGAATTGCAAGGATGTTTTAAAATCTCAAAGTTCAGGCCTTGCTATTTCCCTTGCAAAATCTAAGAGTGCATTTTCCAATCTTTCATGCGATTGACTTATTATTTTATATCTTTATTATCTTTTACCCAAATGTTTAACTTTTCCTTCTAAAAAAAATGTTTAACTTTTCTTTTGCCTTCTATTCGAAATATTTTATGTTTTATGTGTACTTTTTTATTTTTATCATTGTTTTTATTTTTTTCTTATTTTCTGTTTTAGTTTATTACTGTTATTAGTATTGATGTTGCTTTCTAATAATTTAAAATTTATCATGTGATATATTATTTATGCTCTAAAATATCCAAAATAATTTTTGTATAAAATTATACTTGTGGAGCCCACACTTTTGTAACATTGCTATTTTTGTTTTCTTCAAACTCCTTTTCTTTGACAAAGGAGTTGCGACTTTCAAAATGTTGAAACATTGGAATGCAGTTAGTGGACCTTCCAGCAAATCCACATACTGCATGTCAAATCCCCCCTTAAGGTGATTTGTAGTACATAGGATGCACTGTGACCTTGTTATAAAAAGAACCTGCATTTAAGTGTTTCAGAATGCTAAATTGACGGAAGTGACTATGCGTCATACACAAATGACCTTAGAGCTTAGAACTTTTCTTTTATTCTAATAGAGCGGAATGGCGTCGTATGATCCATGTAGCCGACCCCACCTAGTGGGATAAAGCTTTGTTGTTGTTGTAAAAAAAGTTGAATGTTGTTCATATTCCCAATAAATAGGAAAATCACGTAGTATATTTTCTATAATAATGATGTTTTTTTTAGTGGTGCTATAGCAATGTTGTTGAGCTTTATATTTATCGAGCAGAATCTCCTCAAAAAAAAAAATTATCGAGCAGAAGCATCAGACTTGACCTTAAGTTTATGCCAAGTGGTCTCAGAATTATTTCAAGTTGTACTCCAAATAACTCTGGATCAATGCTGGATCTTCTGATTCCTAGCCCATAAATTCTACGTCTGTCAATGCTGTAGATTGAAATTGAATCTTAAGTATCAAATAAATGAAGATAAACAGATTGAATGGACAAAGAAAAATCCCCTAAAAAATGGACAAAGAAAAAACATGAACATCAGAAAATGACAATGGTTTAAGAACAATCTGTTATATTTTGATTGGTAGAATTCAATTCGAATGAATTGACTTAGAAACCTACTCATCTAGAAAGAGAGAGGTAAAAATGTAATTGACTGGTGCAAAATACTTTATTAATGAATGACTGAGATGCCAAGCGCTTATCCTCTTTCTCTCTAAGGTGATGAGAACAAAGACATCAAATAAATGTAAAGAGTGTTCACAAGTCATAGAAATATTTAGTAGTTCATGGTGCAAGCTTTCATAATGCAACAACTAAGGTAGGTCTTCTCCGTGGCATTCAAATTATTACCTAATGCTGCTATTACTTAAGCAGTATTATCATGTGTGCGTAAATCTTATGCCAGTAATTTCATAGCTTAGAAGAAAAAAACAAGTACACTGCTTTCATATTGCTTTTTGAAAATGCTGCACTGAATTCATATATGACAATGAGCCGCATGACTCGAGGTGATCTTCAATATCTATTTCCACCTCACAGATGTCAATTTCTCCATTTAGAGGGTTTGCACCATGGAGCCTATTAGAAACTGCAAATTTGCAGACGAACCTTGCCTTTGATTTCTTTCCCAATTTGTGTTCAACTTTTTTTCAAGCGAAGGAATACTTTATATTTGATTATGTCTCTGCACCTTTATGCAGTAGAGTTTCTGCGGCTCAATGATCTGATCTCACAATGTATCTTGTAGTTTCAAACTGTTGGAAACTTCTTCTGCTCTCTAATTTAGATTAATTCATTGTCATCATTATTAAATAATCAATGGAAAACTTGTGAAAGACTTCTAGGTATCTCGAAGACTGGGTGGCATCGTCACTTCAAGTATTCTTGAAAATGAAATAATTACTTCAGAAATAGCGATCTATATCACTTAAATGGTCAAGCCTGCCATGTTCAGTTGTATCTTCTGCCTCGGCACTTTATATGGCAAAATTCATAGTTGGACGTTGATTGTAACTTCTGTACAAGATGGCAGATATTATGGTTTTATACTTTTGTGATAGCACCAGTCATTCAGATTTTAATATGGTTCTCTATAATGTTATGTTTTCAAAATATTATTCTAGACTCTGACAGCCTCTTGTTTGAAGGGTTGACATCCTCTTTTTGTACTTCAAGGACAGATTTCAATGGGCAAATTACAAAGTTCATTGTTTAATTAATACATGTTTCCAGGAAGAGCAAGAAGCAGCTCTAAAACAACTCAGAAAGGGTTTGATCTTCAAAGCAACACCAATGCCTAACTTTTACCATGATGGCCTTCCTCCTAAGGTTGAGTTAAAGAAGGTATTGCATGAGTTTTCATTTGCATACATTTACTCCACATAAAAAACAAATTGACTGACCTTACCCTCATAGGCATGTGTGCATGCATTGGGATGTACTAATAGAAGGGTAACAAACATAATTCACTTTAGAGATTTTCACTTGAAGAAAATAACATTAATATCATTGAATTTGATTTGGATTCCTCTTTCTGGTTGGAAATCATTTACATATATAAATTTGTTTGATTGAAGTCGTTCTGTTCTCATGGCCCACTGTTGGCCTTTATATTAAACTTCTTTTGTAATTCACAATATTATTAATGGAATTTCTGGATGACTACCTTCTTGCTAGTCGTCCTTTCTCGTTTAAAATAATAATAATAATAATAATAATAATAATAATAATAATAATAATAATAATAATAATAATAATAATAATAATAATAATAATAATGAGGATCTACTTTTTACCATCATATCTGACTTTCCAATTGGTCATTATTATCAGATGGTACTTAGTGATTCTTGGGGGCTATACCTGAGTATGATCTGCTTCTTGGAATTATCCACCTTAGTATAATTGGACTTCATGCAGAAGATCTCTAAGAGCTATTTCTTCAAGGAATTGTTTGAAATTAACTGCTTTGTAAATTCATTCTTTATTGGATGTTTCTAGCATATTTGGCATTTTTACAAATGAGCTGGGTAGCTCAGTTGGTTAGAGAGTATATCTGTTGATCACAAGATTGTATGTTCAAGCCCTTCTGCCGGTGTTTTGTTGTATAGAAACGATTCTTTATGGTTCTGACACGAAATTCTTTTTGATGGGGGTAGGAAAGGATGACCTGGTTTCTTTGAATACCAAGGGTGTTGTTCAGCATTTTAATAGCTTTTGCGTATATTATGCTTTACATTCATATAATCTTATGTGCTTATCCTCTGTTATAGCAAGTCGCCCTTTTGATGCTGAACTTTCTGACTAAACTAATAATGTTCAAATGATTTTCTCCTAAAAAAAGATGTTCAGTTGATTTTTCAGAGTGAAAACTTAGTTTTATCATTTTGTCTTGACTGAAAGGTGCCACCAACTCGAGCTAAATCTCCAAAGCTTGGTCGGCGGAAGAGCTTAAGTGATGCCAACACCGAGCAAAGAAACGCGCAGAATGGAGTATCTGGTCGGACACAACGTCACAGTCTGGGAAACACTAAGGAAGTTAGAAGCAAGCCACAGGGAAGTCCCAAGATCACAAATGCTGTGAAAGGCAAAGGAGTCAAATCTGTGAAGGACAGAGAGAGCCAGAAAACCGTGACCAAAGCAGCTGGTGAAACAACTATGGAAGTCGCCTTAGAGATATGAAATTATGCATTTGCATGTCTTTTTTACTTAAAGTTTCATCCCATCCTTATCAAGACTTGGTACTGTCAAGGACTGTCCATCGGGTCGGGTTTGCTTGATGGACCGAGCATCTCCAATTCAACGATGTTAAAAAGCAATTGTTGTTATCGAATGCTGATGACCTAGAGGACTTTGTGGAGTCGGGCTATAAGAAAACTATCTGTAATTAAATTTTGTAAGTTATATGATATTGCACTCTGACTTGAGCTTGCAACCTATTAAACCACGGTTTCCATAATTGCCTGGCCTCGTGAAGACGATGATATTTCATGTGGTTTTGTCACGGAGCCTTGACAGATGATTCGCTCAGCTCCGTCCACGTCTCCTATCTTAAAAGTTTTTGACACAAATCCTCCATGGACGGCAACAATAACGTGATCAGGCTCGCTGATTCGTGAAATGTTGCTGCCCTTGCATGTGTCGTATCATTGTCTTCAGAACTTTTTTGCTTCCAAGAACGAAGAAAACAAGGAGATCCAATGATCTGTTGTCAGTATAGAGAGAAATGAAGCGACCGAGAGTTGGAATTGCTCTTTTGCCTAGTTCAACTGCTTGCATCATGAGCCAGGGACAAGTTTGTACTTAAATTTTAATCTTTGAGAATTCATTTCCTAATTTGTATTCATGGCTTCAGTTTCTGAATGGTCCATATATTCTAATAACAGTGGTTGGAAAGAGGTGAAAAAAGGATGAAGTCAATGTCGTCAGCAAATCTTACATATAGCAATCCAATAAATCATATAGTTGTTTTTATTTTTTGTTGGCTTCAGCTAGGTTGAAGAATTTGAAATCATAAAGGAAAGATGTAAATTGGATGTAATATAAGAAGATCTTCATCTATTTCAGCAGGACTGTTTAATTAAAGGACAAACTCCGTCTATGTTTTATATCCGGTCCCAAATCCGGATAAAGGAAGAGGATTGTGTTAGGCTCCGACAGCCAGCGTAAAATCCTGTTGAATCTTATGAACATGGATCAACGAATATATTGTGACATCGTATGATCCATGTAGCCGACCCCACTTAGTGGGATAAGGCTTTGTTGTTATTGTTATATATGCTTTATTTACCGAGTGTAGCAACACGTTGATAAGTGGTAAGGATTTTGGAAATTACCAACAAAAAGCATGACCTCTCAAGTATCAAACAGAATAAGACTAACAAACTTTCCACTTGATGTCATGAGGGAACAATTGATTTTGGCCCAATTGTCAAGGTAAAGCGTCTACTCACAAAAAGAATCATGGAGTCAACTAAAACCTAATTAACTTAAATATATGATCATATTGTTTCAATTTTACTCTCAAAATAAATTACGTTATATAGCATATGGAATAATAAATCGGTCATATCTAATAACTAATTGGTGAAAAGCTTGAGCTTAATTTTGTATCATGCCAGTGCGATGGGGATGTGAGATTGCTGTTCTGATCCGCACTGCAACGAAGGAACCGTGGGTGGGGGGGGGGGGGGGGGGGGGGGGGGTGGGGGGGTGGGGGGGTTGGGTGATGGGTGATCGAGTGAGCATTTCAAATTGTTAAGGTGGTCAATATACCTCTTTTATCTGGAGTACACCACTCACGCAGATGAGCAACTGGATACATCAAAGTTCTTGAGTATTCATCCATATCATGACACGATTGTACACATATACAATCAGGCAGTGGTCAAAATTCAGAATGTATCCCATGTTTCTTTATATGAAATGAGGTGCCAAATCCCCATCGATGCAAATCCTGATGACTTATGACTTTAGTCCAAGAATTTTTAAATGATAATAACTTTATAAACTAGAATCACGATCGTTCCAGCGTCTCTTCGGAGACATCCGATAAAATTGGAACGATACGGACGACACGCACAAATCGAGAAATGGTCCAAATTTTTTTCTCGATTTTTGCCCAAACTTTCTGTTCGTCAATTTTTTTTTTGCTTTGTTCCATCTTCGTCTTCCTGGAGGTAGAGCGAGGAGGATGGGGATTTCGGAGTCCTTTCCAAAACCGAGCGTTAATGGCTCAGGTAGGAGGAGGCGGTCGTGGTTGCGGCTTGCAGGAAAGGAAGAAGGCGAGATCGAAAGGGACTTCATCGCTGCCCCTGTAAATTTGCCTTTTTTGAGGCATCTACTCGCCCATCATCAGCAAGCTCCCATGCCTCGACACCAAAGAGTGTAAAATGCCTTTTTTTTCTTTTTTGTTTTCATGCTTCTTTTTCTAGATCCCCACATGGTTCAGATAATTTGGTTTCTTCTATAATTTCCACAGCCACAATACAGAATCCCACAAATCCAATTAAGTAATAGGTTAAATTGCTACGGTGAATGCTCCACACTTTTCTTTATCATTTATATATGGTCTGTTCTCTCCGTGGCCCTGCAGATTACATGTAGGTGACCTGTGAAAACAGTGCTCGACTAGTTACTGTTTGATGCTTCCTTGGGGTTATTTTACAGAGTATGAAAAGTCTTTGTTTGATCAAAATTGTTTTAGCTTGTTGTTAATGATTACCTCGATACTTCTCTGCTGCTGGTTCACTATTTATTCGTCACAAATAGTTAAGGACATTTTCTCAAAGTCTGACTAATCTAAAAATGAAAGGTAAACTTGCAAATAGGTCTACGAAAGCAGATGGGGGCTCAATTTGGATGAACTAGTAAGGGTGTTATTTAGTTGAAATTATTGTTCTTTGCTATTGTTGTATTACAACTGATCCATGTCAATGTATCAGCAAGTTCAACTTTGCAATGCACTGAAACACAAAAACACAAGAATAGCCTTTTTTTTTTAATTCTAATCATGTGAATGTGTTCATTACTATCTTTCTTTGTGTCATCTGCTTCTTAATATGTGAAAGTTTATTCGAATGATGTATTTATTGTAAGAATCTTTTTGAGGGATTGGCAAGAACGAATTAATAATTACTATTCTTGAACTGGGATGGTCCAATCATTTAAGATGTGGTTTGTTTCTTTTTCTTTTATGCGATAAGAATTTGAAATTTTACAAAAATTACATGTGCATATTTGCTCCTACGCAAAAAAAAAGGTGAATTAAAAGTCTAATTCATCTGGGAGAGTAAACTCCTGTAAGTTCTTACGGTGGGAAAGTATGTACTACTTTGAGTTGAAAAAAAGAAGACAAAATGTTCTGTGTCTTGTCTGGATGTTGGTTCTCCTCCAGATAACTTTATGCAAAAAGGACTTTGAAAAGTAAAAAACTATCCTATTTTTTAGTTCCTCAGAGAAGCTTTATATCATGTAGATATTTGTATAGATAGGAAATCTATAGTTAGATGACAATATGGATTTAAGAAGGGACTCTCTACTTATGACCACATTTTATAATTAACTGAAAGATGAGAATAGTTAAAGAAGTTAGTGTTTCAAGGTGCAGTTTCCAAATCTTTCATAATTATTTGATTTTATCTTCTATTAATCCTTCCTTCTGTTGATTCTATATTTAAATCAGAATCTTTCATTCTTTTATCTTTCTGATCTGTGAGATGATTTACATGTCTATGTATAGTTTTTGGCAAGACAGGGTGCCATTTAGTTGTTTCAGGGGATAAATCTCATACTTGTGCATAAGCATGTAGTAGGTATATTTCTAACAAGTTTCTAGCTAGCAAAATTTGGTCTTTCTTCCTAGCGATCAGGAGTAATATGATTCTAGGTTACCTACTTTATCATGTAATGTTATTGCCGGACCTTGTTCTTCCTTAGTTGAGAGGGGAGATACATGTGAACAAAAGAAGCTCAACTATATTCACTGAGAAATGAAGAATAGGGTAAAGATAACCTTCTAGAATTGGGTAAACATATTCCGTAACTAGTATTTCCTAAAAGAATAGAATGGAATGTTATTATGATTCTTTTACTATTGTCTAAGTAATTCTTATTTCTGGTTATATGGGTGTTTAGGGTGATAGTTTCGGACGTCGGATCTCGCAATTTCATTGAGTGCAAAGTGAACCTCAATACAGAAGCTGAAAATTTCTGTCAAATTCCTCTCGCACTACATGAATGGAGCTTTGGAAAATCACTTTTCTTCGTGCAAGTTTGCATCACGAGAAGGTAATATTATAGATAATTATACAATATATGCATGGTTAAAAGCTTTAGATATACCATCAAGATACAACGATGAATTACTATTCAAGTATTTTTAATGTTATTTGTTGTGATGTGATTTAATTAGAAAGAGATGTATCATACAAAGCATGATTTCATTGTCGTCGCTGAATCCCTTTTTAAGTGTGATGCAAAGGTATTCAGACCAGTTATCAGTCTTGACTAATCCAATTCGAAACAAGAAACTATACAATTCGTTTTTTTTTTCTCTCCTTCAAAAAAGTCGTACTACAAGGAAACCATATATGTGTGACTATGCCAACACTTCTTTTCTTTGGCTAACGTGCAGTAGGGTCCAGAGAATAGCGTCTGCAAATTGTTTCCTTTGTTTATCAAATTTAATTATCTCATCACTAGTTTGGAAGCGATTGCACCTTCATTAATATATATATATATATATATATATATATATATACATATATAATTCTAAAAAAATAAAACAATAACTTATCACAAAAAAATGGAAAATGGCATTTGATCCATCCACCTCCTCAAAGGGCATCAGAAATTAAGTTGCATGCTAAGAACCACAATAAACTGTGGGCAGGGGTTTAGAACAAATTAATATACTAACGAGCTCCCAGATGAAATGGAGGTCGTCATTGAACAGAAATCGAAAGATTCACTCGCCGAGCTCGTTAATTCTTAAGAGATAATACCGTACTTGGAAGTGCATTGTCGATAGAATCTACTCTAAATTATTGCCAATGAAAGTTATGTGCAAACTGTTATCGCACAGCAGACGAATAATTCGTACGACTGCACTGCACTTGTCTGAGCCACTCTCCATATGTCCAACTCCAATGGCATCTGTAGGGAGGAGAGGGCGAATAAATGGTTTAATCGCATAAAATGGGGGTGTGACATTTCTTATACACCATATCAGAACTTTAAAAATGCATTATGCTTGTCCTGTTAGAACAAGGCTCACTAATCGAAGGTCTCACGTAGGCCACAACTCATCTCCATCAACCTTCTCGTCTTCAATGTCTTAAACAGTAATATGTTTCCTGGACTGCAATTATCAGATGTAGGATGTTTCTGGAGACTAGCTCTCTTGAAGATGCTCCATTTTGGATCAGCAATATCTGAATACATGTTTCTTCTGCTCACATTCAGCATCAGCTCAATGGGAAACACAATTAAGATAATATGCGGCACTGGGAATTAGCGATGTCCTTATTTTCTCCCTTATATTCACTGCCACCCTGCAACTACAAGAAGTTGCTTGTTTCCATGATACCTCAAACTAAAAGCAACTACTTATGCAAGAAAGAAATGTGGCATGAACAGAAATAAAAAGGAGTATCGAAATGTGTTCATTTATTGAATGTGTTCATTTATTGTGTGTAGATTTATTGAGTGTTTCGATATTACTCCTATTATTTTGCAAGTCAGGTAGCGAAAAACCATGTAGAGTATACGAATAAAGGAACCAAAGTAATTGATTTATGTAACGCACAGGTATACCAAAGCCATTAATATTGACTGTGGAGAACTCATTTATTATCTTATATATGTTATGAGCCCTGCACCTAACAGTGCAGCAGCTGGGAGACTGCACCAATGGCGTTCTCCGCAGTCATTTATTGTCACTTCACTTGATGCATATTTTGATGCAATGGTAGTCTATTAGCTCTGCAGCCGTCCCCTAGGCCCTGAGGGCACAGAGCAGTGTGTGCATGCTTCCATCACTATCATGAATTCTGAAATAACTCCCCTTCTTCTTCAAGGTGAATGCAAATAAGGAAACAGTTAATAGGTGACAGACCAACTGATTCAGAAGGAGCTTACAGCAAAAGACAGCAACAATGTTTGGGAACCTCAGTATCCTGTGAATCTATGCTCGGAGGTTAAACATAACATAGTTTGGCAAGTCACATTAAATCAACATCCACAGTAAAACCAAGGCTAATCGCCGGACACGGGTTGATTTTCTTCTACCGTGCACGCACAGGAATTTTCCCAAATAGCCCAAAATGAAAATCCTGTTGGAAGATTGTACCTAGCTTGGATTTCTGACAAAAGAGACGTCCGCTGGCTACTGACGCCCAATTAGTTTGTTCCTTCCTCGGAAGCTTTGAGGTAGTGAGGCTCTGTGCCGTCTCCACTTTGCCCACCGCCTGAGTTGCCCCCACGTCCGTCGGTTGACAACGCATTACTTGGTTCTTGCTTGCCAGAGCTGCTGCGGCCAAAGTCGGGAAATATTCCACCTGCCAAAGGCCCATTACCTCCAGCACCTGCCTCTGCATGCAGCATGTTAAAGCCAGCAGTGTTTCCACCAGAGCTTATTCCGAGTTGGTTGTGCAATGCTGCTTGTTGTTGCTGCTGTAGTGCAGACATTGGCGATTGAGAATACAACATGGAAGATCTAGCAGCCATGAGGGCTTGTGGTGTCATCGCCTCAGCTTGCTGGTGTTGCATATAACGTGCACCTGATTGCATGATAGCATTGGGAGGATACTGCAGGCAACACATGACATCAGATGGAAACTAGAGATGATGAACAGTGGCAAAGGTAATATATAAGTAGCTATACTCCTGGAACTATGAGTTAACCAGAAAAAAACTGAAGTGCTAACTGAAAGTTGAACATGCTGATCTGTGGATGCTACTGAATTACCGTACTTAAATTGCTCGCTTGATCCATATTTATGGAATGGCATTAAGGTGATATCTCTTAAAGTGTAAAGCCTTGAGACAGACATATATTGTCAAGGCTTTATGCAAAGTAAGAAAAAAATTCACACAGAAAATGTATCAAATGGCAGAAACCAAAGACAAATGCGTCAATATTTAATATATATTCTCACTCCAGGAGTACATTCCTCTTCATGGGCCCATGAATCACTTTGGTGCAATAAAACTGGAGATTAAGAAGACAGCACTGAGGTTACCTGAGCAATTGTTGGAACTTGTGGTTGGCTATCTGCAATGGCAGCAAGGTACATGAGATTCCTTTGAAGCTTAGCTTGGTTCCTGGGATGCCCATTGGAATGAAGTAACCAAAATGAGTAGCAAGAATGTGTAGCAACAGATGTTTCTCAATATACAGCACTTTAACGAAATAGAACATGCTTTGTCAAGTTCTTTACACTTTTCAGCAAGTTAGGCTCTTGGGCCTAACAGGACTGTGCATTTTCAGTGATTTGATATTGCAACTTATTGGATCATATAAGTCCAACAAGTAGTATAAGGGCATCTAGCAATAAGAGTTCGATCAATAATCCATTTTGACCATGATATTGATATTACCCAATGGCATCAGAAAAATTTCGAAACTTACTCAGCACATTCTTCGGCTTTTCCTGTATTTTGGTTGTCAAGAATGGCCAGAATCAACTGCTTATTCTCATCCAAATACTGCAATGAAAAAGATGCTAGTATTAAGTTGTGACCATGGAAATAATAACGAATTGCTTAAGAAAAAACAATTAAGATATATAACAGACAAAAAGCCAGTGAAAGTTGAATTGTGTTAAAAAAATAAGATCAAAATACATCAGTGATTACAGTTCATGCCAAATTGCGTAAACTTCACAGAAATGCAATACAAATGCTTCTATATGTTAATTAGCATATTTATGCTTCATTTGTAAATAAAACCTGAAGTTTGAATCATGTCTAAAGACATACAAATTGGTGTGATCATCTCCATAATGTACATTTAAACAAGATACGATTTAACAACTTTCCAATAATATAGAAAAATGACTTGAGTTCATTACTAATATGAAATACATGACCCAAAATCTCAGGATATTCACCCTTAAAGCGTTGCGTGACAATCTCATACGTGAAGGAACAGTATATTATATTTCAAATAATACACAAGCAAATAAAGAAACAATGTTCTCTAAAAATATGCTGCAATCGACACAAAAATTCAAGCTAATTACTCACTCAAGTAACCAGAGGTAAACTGGGAGCCTTAATATGACAAATTGAAGCTCTCTAACTTAGGCTCCCAACTAGGAAAATTGGAAACCAATACAGAAATAGCAATAAGTAGAATATTTGATGATTGGAAAGCGCAATGTATTTTTAGATTACACCATTCCTCGAATCCATCGGTTTTCATGATCAACATACCATCAGATGCATCTAACAGAATGTTCTGAAAGGCAGAGTATCTGTACACAAAATGCTATAACCAAGGAGAATAGAGCCACACAGACATAGAGCCCATTTTCGACGATGCTGTGGACCCACCCTGGCTATGCCATTTTGAAACCGATTTCTGCATGCAAACTTGGCTGATAAAGGCAGTACTCAATCTTGATATTCAAGGAACATTTTTATAACAGAGAGCAATGTCCTACTGAAGATAATGTTGTCTTGGAAATTAGGGGATAGCCCAGTAAATCTTTAGTTGAATAACTGTGTTGAAAAACAATACTAAGCATCAGCAAAGCAGGCTAAACCATTACACATCCCTTTTTCCGGTGTGAACCATCACAAATTCCTTTTCCTGACAGGCTTAAGTGTATCTGGGAAAAAAGACATATTTAACCAAACAGACAAGATGCGACCAAGTCAGATGGTGAATGATTCAGAAAAAAGACATATATAATGGCCTGAATGATTCAGAAAATGCGACAGACTCAGATGCGATCAAGTCGAAGAATGTTCAGCAGTTTGACTGCACAGACTGCATACATAGATATATATAATGTATATTTAATGTTTGTTTTCTTGAATAGAGATTCCTAAACTGTTATCATCCAGAACCAGTTCCAGGACAGAAGAGATTCCAATCAGAACAGAAAGCTGCAGGAACCTAAAAGACTTCTAATTTCTCCAAAGAAGCATAAGTCTCCAATCAGCAGCCGACACATCGTTTCTAAATTCTAAGCTACTTTGCTAGCGCATCTGTTTTTGCGAAATCAGCGATTAAAACTTTTCGAAGCAAACGATCTCCACCAAATACGCCATCATAAGACAGCAAAATGACCATCTGACTGGTTTGAAGAAAAGCAAAAGTAGGGCAAATCAGAAGAAAAAAAGAAACAAAAGAGATCACTGATGACTGGAAATAACTCCATCCAAAAGCTCGCAGTTTAAAAGGGCAAAAGAAAGCTGATGGAGATGCGTCAGGATATGGATAAAAATGCACATTATACAATGATTTTTCCTCGATGAAGCATCCAAGCACCAGGAGAAGAAACCTAATGGAAATGAACCACTAAATAAGATGCAATCATGCTTTAAAGGTGCCCAAAAGAACCAACTTTTGCGCAAACTCTAGACACAAAAGAAACAAGGCGGCAGTGTCAAACCACATCAGCCGCAATATAATTGCAGCTGACAGACACCGCAGCAAGAAGTTGAAGCAAAAGAAACAAAGTCCACTTCGCTCGCTAGACTGTAAAAAAAAAAAATTTGTCCAAAAGGCAAGAAGAAGAACAACCAGTGCAAGCAACCAGACTGCAGAAAGAGAGTCAGAGAACTCGAGATGCCACACACAAATTGAGCAACTTATGATCAGAGCACAGCAGAGAGAGAGAGAGAGAGAGAGAGAGACCTGTTGGATAATATCAGTGGTGACCTGATTTGGGGAGGCATAAGCTGCCATCATGGGTTGCTGCATCTGCATGAGGTGCTGCTGCATTTCCCAACTGCAAAATATCCACCACCTCCCGAGTCAACCAACCGCCCCTACGCACAGGCGCACACACTCCCTCCCTTGCTCTCCTGCTGCCTTTTTCAGGAAGGGATACTCAAATACATCCCCCCGCTTGATGCTTATGCATGTAAGAGAAGGGAATCAAGATTCAAGAGGAAGAGTACTGTGAGAGAGAGAGAGAGAAGAAGGTGACAGAGAAAAAACAGAAAAGGTGTTGGGGGAAGAGCAATCTGTCTGTGTGGGTCTTTGGGCTTTGGGTTTACTTGGAGGTTTTTTTGCCCGCCTCTCTCTCTCTCTCTCTGCTCCTCGAGTGGTTGCTGTCAAGGTTCCGAAGACGCCACCACCCTCTCTTTATTAACAAGGCCACGGTCACGACGGTCCGCTAAATCCCACTCCATTTCCTTCTATAATATATTCTCTCTTGTAGCCAAAATCTATTGAAAGGTAAGGGAACACGTTTATCACTCCTCAGAGGCTGCTATTAGATTCGAGACTAAGACGTGATTCATATAAGCACTCAAAATTTCTCAAAAAAAGTCTTATATATTGTCAGAACTCAGAAGGAAAAAAAAGCATCATTATATCCTTTCAATTACCTTGTTTATGCATGCTTCGATAGTCAAATTTTTAGGATCAAATATATAATAAATAAATCTGATTAACCAAAAATTTAGTACTGCAGTGCAGTGAACGTACGTAGAAACTATTCTTCCCAATCTTTGCCTTTGCAGAATTATGATTCCATCTTTACGTTGAATTCATAAGTAGGAATTGATTTTGTGATTTCTACACGAGTTTATATATATTTATTATTTAATTATTCATATAAAAAACGCGACTCATTATTCATATCATATTCATATAAAAAAAATTTATATTATGCTTTACGTTGTAGATTCTTTTTCTTACTTGGATATCAGAAATGGGAACAGAAGTTATACTATTCATTATACATGTAATAAATATTTGTGATTAATTAATGAAACGGTCCCCGTAAGTAACGTAACGCCTTCATTGGGTAGATAGTTCATGTTCATAGTTATTTATGACGGCCAAAACATTTAAAAGGCAACGGCCTCCAATTAATACGAAGAAGACCAGAACAAAAAGCCGCAGTAATCCATCATGAGGACAATGACAAACTCAGTAATTGCAATCTCAGACCCAAAAAGTGACCTGACCAATCTCTCTCTCTCTCTCTCTCTCTCTCTCTCTCTCTCTCTCTCTCTCTCTGACCAAAAGTTGACAATTGTGTCAATATTGTAATATGCTTAAATAGTATGTTTTTTCATTGATTAAATGGTTAATATTTATCACCATAAAAGTTTACCAAAATTTTCTTTGATTTGAATTGGATGCACAATAATGTTAACACTTAACACTTAAATTGAAAATGTTACAATATAATAAATCATCAGACATAACCAAATTTGTCATTAATGTTTACAACGTCGGCAGAAATTTGTGTTTCATGCGAAAATTGTGAGACATTCATTTCACACTTCAACTAATTACCATATTTGCAACTTTTTAAAGTAAAAATATTATTAAAATATATAAAAACGAAACATGCTTCATTTACACGTTCAAGAGATATTATTTCAAAACTAAGAAAAATCCATGCATATCAAATTAAATTAAACGATTATTAGAGTACTTACTTTTTAGAATTATTTTCATTTTGCTCTCTTAAATTATGAATTGTTTTTATTTTTTTTATAAAAATATACATTTTTCTTCTTTGAATTATTCAAACCTTTTCATTATTATTATTCGGTTTCGGTTTAACTCTTTATACTATTTGAAAAATGTTGAAAACTCAAAACTCCAAAAACTTGAGATAAGAAAAGCCAAGAGGCCTTGGAAACACATAGTTAGCCGTTTTCTTTCTAAATTTATTTTGTTTCAATCACAATAAAGGTTAAAATAGTACTTGGATGAATAAAAAACAGTTAAAGTTAAAAAAAACATTGATGTCGATATAAAGTGAACACTTTTGAAGAGTATAAAAAGGGGTAATTAAATCACTACAAGAAAAATTATCATTTTTCGACGCGCAATTTTCGACAGATAAAAATTCGTCGTAGTTTGCGACGGAAATGTTTCCGACGGAAAAATGAAAATAATAAATTATGTAAATTGTTATATTATTATTTTATTTTTCGACGATTAGGAACGTCGATATTTCTGACGGATATCCATCCGTCGCAATTTCCGACGGATTTTTCGACGGTTACGACCGTCAGAAATGAAAATAATAAATTATGTAATTTGTTATATTATTATTTTATTTTTCAACGATTAGGAACGTCGATATTTCCGACGGATACCCATCCGTCGTAATTTCCGACGATCATGACCATCGGAAATAAAAATAATAAATTATATAATTTATTATATTATTATCTTATTTTTCGACGAGTAGGAATGTCGATATTTCCAACGGATACCCATCCGTCGTAATTTTCGACGGTCATAACCGTCGGTAAATGTATAATAATATAATATGAGGAATATTTTATTAATATAATTTGCGACAGTCCAAACCGTCGTAATTTTCACGGTTCGGACCGTCGGTAATAATTAGCGACTGTTCAAACCATCGGTAAAATAAAAAAAATAAATATTATATATAACTAAATATAGTATTTTATTTTTACCATTAAATAATTTTTGACGGTCAAAATCGCCGGTAACTTTAAAAATAATTAATATATGGACGGTATTTAAAATTTCCTTATCCTATTTTTTTTTTCGTTTTCTCATTTTTCAACCTATATATATAACACCCCTTTCTTATTTATTTCCTCATCTCCTCTCTCCCTCTCCCTCTCCCGGCAGCGTCTCCCACCAGCATCTCTTTCTCTCTCCCCGGCCCGGACTGCTAGACGGCCGAATCCCGGCCCGATCACGCGGCCGGATCCGGCCGTGGGAGTTCAGATCCAGCCCGCCCAGCGGCCTGATTCGGCCGCGGGCATTCGGATCCGACCTCGGCCAGCTGGCGGCTAATTTGGCCGCCAGCTGGCTAATTTTTTTATATTATAAAAATTTTTTGCTACGATTTTGACCGCCGAAACTTCGGCGGTCGCCGAATGATCGCCGAAATTTTCGGCGATAGCAACCGTCGATAATTGCGGCGGTCGACGAAATCGTCGAAAACTTCGGCGGTCGTGATTGTCGAAGTTATGACGATTTCGTCGACCATCGAATTTTCGACGATTTTGTCGATCGCCGCAAATATCGACGGTCTTGACCGTCGAAACTTTCATCGTTTCTTTTCCGACCGTCAAAAATTGATTTGCGACGACCATTTTTCGGATGTCCCGATTTCGTCGAAAACGTATGTAATTTCCATATTTGTTGTAGTGAATATTTCAGTGCTTTAAGGATAATTTCAAAAAAAAGAAAATTGAATATATTATATTTATAATAAAAGGTTACCTCTTACTTTCTATTTAATCCTTATGCGACACAGAAACTAAAATACTCCAATTTTTTTTAATAAGAGTGTTATCAATATTCTACCAAATCTTAAATATTTTCCCTAACATAAAAGTCCAAAATTCTCTTGTTTTTAATTTTTTTTCTTTGGGAAAAAATAAAAGAGAAAAAAGGAAAACTAGAAGATGCACGATAGAAAGCTTAAAAAATTATATCAAAATCGTGAAATTAAGGTGTCTAATTGATATTCAACTCCTCTCATCGACATAAATATTCTTATTATGTTTAGATTGTGGAACATAAAATCAACTTTTTTATTTAATTATGAATTGATAAGGATTGTAGTATATGGTGGTGGATATATTCGGCTTATATGATGATTAGGGAACTAGAATACGTTATATATGTGTTGGGTGATCGAGAATATTCTTTTTGATAATTTTCTGAAGTTAGACATATTTTGACTCTATTCTTTTTCTAAATGAGTATAATCGTCTCTAACACAAAATGTTGCCATAGAAGTATATTAATGTCATGATATGAATATATTGTATGCAGTATGTACAACATGCATAGCGCATGGAAGACTTGAAACATTTTTTTTTCGGTGATAGAAGCATTGAAACTTTGAAAGGTGAGAGCGTAACCAAGTAATAAGGAGAGAGAGAGATACTGAAGATAGTGAGATAGATGCAATGCTCCAGGTTCCTCAAACATGAGTTGCTGACTGCTACTATTCATTGACTTGTTTGACTGTTGCCGGATGGGGATGGAGGATGGGATTGGAATTTCTCTCTCTCTTCTCTTCTTGTTCTTCTTGCCTGTCTCTTCCCTTTTTATCCCCGTCCCCAGGAAAGCAACTTCACCTGCTGCTGCACCTGCACAAAAACAGCGACCCCCGTCCTTGCATTCCCTTGAACTAACAACTTTTCCGCCCAACCTCAAAAACCTCTGCCCCGTCCCCATCCTTCACTCGTCACTGTGTTATCTATCTTCTGTTATCGTCTCTCTCTCTCTCACGTGGCTCAGTTTCCTTTCATGTGAGTGAACATTGAACAATGTTTTGTTCTTGCAAACATCCCGAGTAGAGCCGCGGGCTTTTTTTTCTCTCTCTCTCCCCTCATAGTCATAGTTTAGGTCGTTGACTCGATCTTATGTAATCTTCTTGCTGGAATAGCTACAAGTTGGTCTGTTCTATTTCATGCACACCCAAATTCAAATAGAATTGCGATTTCTCTTAAGTTCCTCGTACATAGTTAAATTGATAAATTAGTTCGGGGTGTGTTTGGTTAGAGTGGAATTTGATGATGAGGAATAAGGTGATTGATGTGATGAAAAAAAGTAGATGTGGTGAATTAATTTTTGGTGAGTTTTGAATTAAAAATAAATATTATAATTATAAAGTATAATTTTATTATTAATTAAAATAAAATTATAAAATAAAAAATTTTTATGGGAAAAAGTTTGTTAAAAATTATATTATTTAAATATAAAAATCATTTTTAAATTAATTTTTTTAATGAAATATTAAAATTTTTAATGAAAAATAGGTAATAAATAATATTATATTAAACACTTATTAAAATTATTTTATATCTATTAAATATTTTATTTTAGTGAAGATAGTGTGTGAAGAAAAAAGAAAAGAAAAAAAAACTTTGAAAACAAAACAAATGTCACGTCAACGTCAAAACAAAAAAAGGGCAACCTTCGATTCATCGAAGTGGTGGAATCAGGGTCATGTAACCTCGATTCCACCAGCTTTATTCTCGTCCCGAAATCGAATTTCGGGACGGTGTTTGATGGAACCGGACAGAACAAAGTCGCGGTTCCAGTCCGGTTCCAACCAAACGACTCCGCAGAATTCACGAAAAAGATAAAAGTGATGAGCCCTAAATCTCGAATTTTGTTTATTTATATAATAGAGAGAGTAACGAATGATTTTAAATACTTTGACCTATGGAACCCAACTTATCATAAAATTTGAACTCAAAATGGACAAAAACTTTAAAAATCATTCTTTTTTTTTTCAACTTCAATTAAATATGAGCCAATCAAAATCCCAGGTCAGGTTCGAGATTTTTTAAATATACTTTTAACGATCGTTCAAT
This sequence comes from Pontederia crassipes, assembly GCA_030549335.1. Lineage (NCBI taxonomy): Eukaryota > Viridiplantae > Streptophyta > Magnoliopsida > Commelinales > Pontederiaceae > Pontederia > Pontederia crassipes. Next base: position 21,032,079 of record CM060189.1, on the reverse strand, counting down.
CAAAATCCCACGATCAAATTTGAACTAAGCATTACACATAGCAAAACCAAAGGATAGAATAAGACTAGCCATGATTTTATTTTATTTTGACAATTGAATCTCATCTTAAAAGAAGTTTACCTTTTTCTTCTTTTATTCTTTTGTGGAACAATAGACCTAAATATCATCATATTATGATAATATAACCTACGTAGAAGAGAATTAACTTGATCAATTATTTTAAAATATCTTGAAAATAGTAAAATCGTCATTTTTAGCCCGACGATAACAATATAAAAATTCCTTTGAAACACAAGAAGATTTTTATTCTCATGTTTTCAATTTTTTTCAACTGTATTTTATTTTTTATTCATGTATTATTATAATAAAAAACACAATTATTTATAATAAAATATTATATTTTAAAATTATATTCTATTTGAGTCATACACAAGTGAGAATACTAATACCAATACTACTACTAATAATAACAATAATATTAATATTAATATTAATATATTTACTTTTTAAGAATATGATATTACATTAATTTATTTTAGTTGAAAATAACTTCCAAGCAAACGACCTCTTAGAAGCATGACGAACAACAAAATGATATATTTTGCACTAGAACATATCATTAAGGATGCATCAACAAGAACTAACATGGTTTTTTAGAGTTAAGAGATGCAAAAACTAGTACGAAGAATACGAATCATGAGTCAGAAGTTGATGAAAAATCATAAGCGAGACTTCAATCCCCCGTTCTCCAAACAGGACTATATATTCAGCTATCTAAGTCATCTAATTTTTATTTATCTTATGCATACATATATAGATATTGTCTATCTAAATAACATACTATATAATTAAGTTTCATATTCATCTGTATGAATCCCAACACATAAAAAGATTAACATAAATTAGTTACACAGTTAACACCTTGAAATGTGTAAAAGTTATGTTGAAATCTTAAAAAAAATAACAATATTTCTATCATTTAGAATAGTTAAACTTATTTATATCTTAAGTAGCATCTTATTCATCTTGTATCCAAAGTCCAAACAGACATCATTTGTAACAACCAGAAAAAATATGAAATAAATAAATAAAATAATAACAGCTCGACAATTTTGGCTTGAGGAGAATTTGGCGCTTAGGTAAGATCCCAATAAAAATTGGAGATTTGAAAAATCAAATTCATACACGTGAACACATAATTAGGGGAATTACCATCATTCTATTTAATTTGGCCATCAAATCATGGAAGTTAATGCCCCATAATCACACACGATCTCCTCTAACTCGGCCATGAAAAAATATGCAAGATTGGGATCCGAAATAACCCTCCTAACTTACCTTAGGGGCGTTTGGCGGATTACTGATTTAATTAATCGATAATTTAAATCATCACTTAGATAGATTGTCATTATTTAAATTATTAGTAATATCATATTATAGTGTTTGGAAAGTATTGGTAATATAAGTTATGATTAAAATGACTAGAGAACAAATTATCAAAATATCCTTAAAAATTATTTTAGATTTTCATCACATGATATTATAAATAAACAAAGAAAAAACATAGAAAAAATGAATATAGTAAAATAAGATGAAGCAAAATTAAAAGTTATTTATAAAGAAATTAAATAATAGAAAGATGAGATCGGATGATATTTATTTATTAATAAAATATTTAAAATTAATATTTTTTATTGATCGGGCATTATTGTCAAATGCATGTTAAGCAACCGATAATGTGAAAAGACATTTCTCATGCTTGCTATCTGGATTACTAATAAGGTGATAATTAAAATTATCAGTGCAATTAAAATTACCGATAATCTATCGCAATCATACAAAATAATGCGATGGATCCTAAAAATTTTAAATAATATTATCAATAATTTATCTGAATTACCTCGTACCAAACGGCTTCCCTAAGCTCTTGCACTCCCTGAATAGTGATCCCACGAGGAGAGCGCCCGGGAAACATCATGGCGTAGGGACAACGAGGAGGACGTGGCCATATGCGATTTAGGTGGATCAAGGAGGAGAAAGTTGCAAGAACAGATGGGTTGTCTACTCTCTTGTAATAAATGTGGTCATATTAATCGATTCATGCCTAAAGTTGCCGTTGATCAAGTGCCCAAAATGTATACAATGTTATGGATATATCATTAGCGCATGTTTCCACCTATGCCCAGGACATGTTTGATTGATTGCCTCTATAATATCAGCTTAGGGTCATGCTAGGTTTCCTATTGTGTAGGTATGCATCTCGTGATTGTTACTTGCTTGTAGTTCTGTAATTATATTTGTTTGAATTGTAATATGTAGATCTATTTCCATGCCTCATTGTTGCTAATCACGTCAAGTATGAAGATATTATGCTCACGTTCCAAGCATGTTATAATTATGTATTGGTGTAGTTGTTAATTTGTATTATATTGACCTTTGACACTTTGTTTAACCCATGAACCTGGCTCGGATTACTATGAACCTAGCTCGAGTTCATACAAAATTCGATCAAGTTAAATAGTTACCCGACCTATGTCAATGGAATTCAGTCCGTATCACCGTGAACTCAAACCCGAGTTAGCATACGACATGTGCCCAATCTCTCGACATTTTGATACCCGACCCGAGTTCCATTGAACTCGGCTCGAGTTTGATCCACGTCGACTCCGAAATTTTGCGATATTTTTCACGAGTCCGACCCAAGTGTATTTCACACAGCCCGGGTTCATATTAGGAACCCGACCTGGTTTAAATATAATTAGTTATTATTTATATATTGTGCATCAATGACATAAACTAGTAAGTTTGTAAAATAATATGATAATAAAAATATAAGTACTTTCATAGTTTCTAATTTCATCTGGCTGAAATGTTAATGAGAAAATTAAAATCAACAAACAATGAAGAAAGAAAAAAAAACAGTAAAAGATTAAAGAAGTTGCGTGAAAACTATACAATAATTAGTGCATCATTTTAATAATATAATAAGAAAATAGTGTAAAAAATATACAAAAAATAATACAAAAATGTAGGGATAAACTATTATTTTTTAATTAAGATAACGAATTTTCTTGTCTCGTCCGCTAAGATCTATCAAATTTTAGCAAGCCAATAAAGATTAAAAGATTGTTTTCTTATCAAACCTTAAAAGCCAAAAAAAAAAAAAGAACCATTAGTTCGGTCCTTCTCAATCAACTGATTCAAATTGTGTATTTTACCTCCTTCAAGGTGGATATAAGGGGCATTTGATAAGGCTTAATTTAGATAGATTACTAGTTATTTTATTTAAAATTTCAAACTTCATCGTATTACTCGAATTGATTATTATAGATTATTGATAATTTTAACTTCTCTATTAGTCTTAATTATCACCTCATTGTTAGATAACATTCATGAGAGAAATTTTTCCAAATTATTAGTTGGATGAAATGTATTTCGACAAAAATATATGTTCAATAATATTTTTATATTTTCAAAATATGTTATTATTATTTTAATTTTTATAAAATAACCTATGGTTTTGCCTCATGTTCTTTTATCCATATTTATTTTTGAACTTTTTTATTTTATTTATTTGTGTGTTCAATATCTAAAGTAACTTTTGAGTGTACATTGATATTTTTCTTAGATTATTTGATTATTATTTATATTATCAACAATTATCAAATATTATAATGTGATATCATCTACAACTTAAATAATAATAATAATTATTCTAACGCTGATATACCACAAATTAATTAAATTAGTAATGAGACCTCATTGCCCCTTTCAGTCAATTTTACCATTTTGTACATCACACAATGACCAATGAGTAGAGAGAAGCATTTGATGCATCCAAACAACCACCACCTCCAAACTGTAAGAGAAATCTCATGCAACTTCAAGTGCATCAAAATTTTTCAACAAACTCAATGGGCCTACAATGTAATGCATGGGAGAAGTTTTATACACTAATATCCGTAAGGTTTCTTCTCTTCTATATTTGAATCTCGTAGGATTGCACTTTTTCTATTTAAGTTAAACTAAATTTGATCATTGTTTGACACATAAAAAAGTATAAATCTCAAGTAACATATATAGTTTGATCGAGCCAACATGTCAGTGGAAGTATTTAGTAAATTTTTAAAGTAGTAATTAAAAGTTTGAACACTAAAGTTTATAAATTAGTGGGAGTCGCTTATATTCGATGTACATTTTATTTCTAATATATCCTTATTTTTTAATAAAAGAACTTATTTATTTTTAATATTATATATATATATATATACTAATATTTCACATTTTTTACTTACAAGGTGAATAAGATTTTCTTTTAAAACGATCGACATTTTTATATAAAATAATATTTCTTTAACATTATTACTGCAAAATAAAATATAACAAATTTCTTATTATGAATATGATTCTTATAAAAATGAACAAAACTTATATTTTTATATTTATTTTTATAATTTTACAAGTAAATATTATTTGAATTGTTATATTTATTAAATATTTTTTATTAAATTTATGAATAAATCGACATCCACTCTCCGATAATATCTAATCCAATCCTCTAATCAGATTATTATTATTTTTAATAAAATCATTATTTTCTAATTAAATTATTAACTTTGTTAAGCAAAAACTTAGAGGAATAATCGTGTTTCATATTTTTCCCACCATTTTTTTCGTTCCCTTTCCTTTTTGTAAATTCAACCTCGTAATATTCTTTTGTTTCCTATCTACTTCTTTTCCCTTTCTCCTTCCTCCTTTCCACAACAATACTTTCTTTTCCATATTTTTTCCAACAAAATAATTTTTAAAATCGGATTAGACATCGAACTGATCAATTCATGAGTCAAGATTGGACTAATTTAACTAGGTTCGATAGAATTGAATCAAATTTTTAATAAAATAATATTATTTTTATTATTTCTTAAAATATAATAGAAATAAAAATTAATAGAATCAAATCATATTAATCATAATTTTAAATTAATTAAATAATATTTTTTAATTTTCAATATTATTATTCATAATAATTTAAATTTTATAATAATTTTCTCTTTTGTTTAATTTTTTATTACCATGTTTTCACATTGTTTTTTAAAATTTAAATTTATTTTCCTAAAATAATATCATAACACATATTTTATTATGAATTTAATGGAGGGGTACATCTACAATTGGTGTAAATTTAATTTTTACAAATAAAGTGTATATATAAGAAATAAAAAGCTGTCAATTTGTACTTGCAATTATCTAAAAAAGTTGACACAGATTTACATCAACATTGAACTCTTTTATTGTTCATTTCTTTATTTCATATTCTACACATCTTTACCAAAATGAACTTTTCTGTTTTTCCTCAAATTTTTTCTATTTTCCAAAAAAACTCTAATTTTGATCGTATCAATCTGTTTTTTTTTAAAATTTTTTTTATCAAATCAAATTTCGATTTTTTTTCCAGCCCTTTTCATTCCAATTTTTTTAATGCCAACTCGGGCTGAAACCCGCAATTGCATCTCTTGGATCAATCGGCATTTGAAAATGCTGCGTGAAACATAAAAAAAAAGAAATAGGAAAAAAAAGGAAATAAACACTCACTACAAAGTCTTAACGGATCATGCATTAATTGTGTCTTAAATCGACAAAGACCACACCGCACCACAACCCAAAGCCAGGCCCAAGTTCCCAAACCACCCCGCAAAAAAGTCGCCAGTTGGACCCGATTCCTCACGCACTCCCGGACGTCGTCCGAGTTCCGACGCCGTCACCGTGCCACGTGGGCGCGTCAGGGGGCAGTTGCCAAATGCCGACCTCCTCCTCCTCCTCCGCCGCCGCCGCCGCAGCGGAAAAGTAGAGGTACAAATAACGCGAAAGTGGAAAAAAAGGCAACTGCGACAGAGCACTCGATTCCTATGATTACTAAGAACACAACCCCGAACAGGTTTCCTCCCTTTGATCCGTCGATCCTTTCCGCTTCGCTCCTCCGACCCCTTTATTTGTTCTGCTCGTTCAGTGTGGATTTGTTTTTTTTAATCTTAATCGTATTCTTTTTCCAGGTTTTGTCTCTTGTTCAATTCGTCGAACAGTTTGATGCTGGAAGTTTTAAGTTTTTTTTCCGGTTCTTACCTTATTTTCCACCGGTTTCTTCCTGATTATTATTAGTATTATTATTATTATTATTGTTATTTGTTGGGTTCGCCATGTTGTTGTAAAGCGATCTTAGTGTCTCGTTTCTTCTGATTGCGCAATTATGGGTCGATCAACCGCATTTCATGAAAAAAGGGTTGATAAAACATTTTTCATACACATGGGAGGGCTGCATAAGCCTTGCTGATTGGTACCCCTTTTGTGGGAATTCAAAGGTTGAATCCTAGCAACTGCTACGTGTATTAGAGTTCTTGGTCATTTGTTTTTATCTTGTTTCAGTTGTCATTGAACTGCATTGTAGTAAGGCTTTGACATTTGCATTTATTGGGCATGAAAAGAATGCCGTGCTTGGAATGTGAGCTCCATTTTGATCTTTCTGCAGAGTCATGCGTGTGAAGGCGTAGATGTCCAACTCTCCGAGTTGACCAGAAGGATTTTTCCTGTATGTACCAGAACGCATACGGCGCTCCGCCCGAAGTGGGTGGACACCCGAAAGATTTTGCATTTTCCAATCTTTTGGGGAGTTTGGATGGCGGAGAATTTGGCAGTGCGACGAAAGAGATTAATGCTCTTCGCGCTAAGAGAACTGAGTGGTTTGCTTTGATGCAACGGCCAAACCTGGTTGATGGTTCCCAGGGTGGCTTAGAGACCTGCTCCATTCCGCAGCCTCAAGAGAAGCAAACTGTTTCATTCCAACATGTAGATAGTTTGCCTCAAGCTGTTATCGACGTGGATGCTGATATTGCTTCAAATACCCCTTTGAATCCAAAATCGGCAATCAAGGGAGGAGAAGATGGGAAACCAGTTATTATTGTAGATTCCGATGAAGACGAAACAAACAAAGATGCAAGAACCTTTGCGACTCCAACACAAGAGGTTCACTCCAAGCAGTTGGTTCTGTATAATGAAGCTAACCTTACAACGGAAGATCATGCATACCACAGTGCAGGAGTCAGAAGAGCAACGCCACCAGAGGGCCCCTCCCAACAGCTTGTGCTGTTTGACAAACCTGGCTGCAAAATGAACCAGTTCGGTTCTTTCAGGAACGTCCAGCTAAACATTTCCTATGACAAGGTTGTTTTCCAGAATGTCCCTGTCCAGCAGCGATCTCAACATCTGATTGTAAGTAAACAGTCTGCCATGATCTTTTCATGTGCAATTTTCATATTCATACATAGGATGTTCTTAAAGCTACTCAAGTTCCACCTTTATTTTTCATTGCGTCATTTCCTATATTCCATTATTAAAGTTACATTACTGTTTTTTTTTCAATCCCCAACTGCTGCTATTTCTAGTTGTTTGTATTGTTCTCTAAGGTTCCTCTGCTATGATCTTGTGTATCCCATGTAGTTGCATATATTTGGAAACGTTTTCTTGACTTAATGTGTGGCATGGAGCTCAATTTTACAATTCCTTGACTCTACGATCTCCATTTTTTTTATTCAGTAAGTGTGACCACTGGACCTAGGCATTCCAAAAAAAACATGTGAATTTTGCAATGAAATATTGTGTGGTAAAATTGAAATTTAATTTTTTAGCCAAGATGCCCTATACAATTTATGTCATATGCATTTTTTTGCTATTTATATTATAATTATAATTGTCATCATCATCATATGTGTAATACATAATTTAGTTTATCTATTTGAGATTGCTGTATATGATTCTGCAAAATGAAGTAGAAGTTGCTAGAGGCAACTCTGGACTGCAAACTATTTGAGTGTCCTAAAGGATATTATCCTCACACCTGCTGTTTGTAGGATGAGAACTCTGTGGAGATAAGAAACAAGATACAACAAGCTGAGAAGCAAGCTGAGAAACATGCCAAAACAAGGTGCAGGAAACAAAACTCAGAAACTGCTGAAGTGAAAAGAAAGAAGCAGTGCAACATGATAGGTAACACGCAAGTTGCTGGTTCTGAGCTGAACGCACCAACTGAATTCCCTTTGGGAATACACAACATTTCACTAAGCATGCAGACATTGGAAGGCAATGATAAACAACCATCTCCAAGTGATGGTTTAGAAGAACTGTGGAGGGACATGTCCTTAGCTATGGAGTTTTCAAAGGTAGTTTCCACATTTATGTCCTCAATTATCATTGTACCTTTCATAGTCCTACATCAGAGGTGTATATCTGGCAGATAGTTGGCATTTAGTAAAGTGTTTAAGTTATATTACTTGTTAGATCTCTATGAAACAATGTGACAATTCCCTAATATCCTTTTCTTAAATATAAATTGTCCAACGCCCTTATTGACTGCTGAATTATTGAGTATAAAAATGCACAGCATGATGTCTTGAAAAGCTTACCTCTTTTCTGTTGTTCACAACTCAAACTTACTTCTTGCACCTTATTCTGCTACAATTTACTTGATTGGGCTAAGTTAAAAGTAAACCAGATTCCTTTTAGATATTAAAATAAACCATCTGATGCCTGTAACCATGCATCTTTAACAACATAATCAACTTAAGGCCAATGCACATTTAATTCTCCCGTATTTTCACTCAAGAAAATTTGCCATATCTAAATAGATATGCTTAAATACTGTTTTTCTCATGTCTTTTATCGGTGATGGTTTACCATCAACGAGTCAAAGCTGGTTCAAAATAATTCACTTGAAGGAAACAAAAATACCTTGATCAGTCTACCTTGAATTTAAGAATGACAATTTCACATTCAATCTCTATTTTTTTTCTTTTGAGAAGCCATATTCAATCTCTATTGGCAGACTCAATATATTACAATGTTGTATGTCAGAGTTTTATACTTATTTTAAGGTTTTAAGCTCTTTGTAGCATGGACTGTGCCAATAGGTGGCAGCATGGTGTAGTGTGGCTTTTTCTTTTTTATGTTGAAGTAAAAGGACGACTACAAAGTTCCAATAGCCATCCATTTCGTATTGAGAAAAACTTAAGATATAACAATTGTGATCCACCAAAAGAACCAGGATAGAAATATCTTCTAACCCAATAAATCACAGCCATATCTCTAATAAAATATATATGTGATGTACAGTACCATCAATGTGATATCACTCTACAAGCTTTCACAACAAAAAGACCCCTCTCCAAAAATAGTGCAGTTGTCTTGCAGCCAAATGACCTGCTATAAAGCCAAAGGAAAGATCCCTCAAAAAAAAAAAAAGATCAGCTGCTGCCTAGGAGGAAGGCTCCTCCTCGCATTGCTGACCTTGTATAATGGACAAAAAAGTCTCCATGGTGGAAGGATGGATCTCCACACCTCTCACCTACCTCCAAACTTTACTATGGTACATGTGAAGATGTGAGGAATGTCCTCTTCTGTTGTATCGCTACGTGTGCACGAGACATGGATGTTCATTGAGCTATTTAGACTTTGGTGAGAATCCTGTGACGTCTTAATAGTCAGGTGAATACCTGAACGGTGAGAGGTGTGCATGTGCACCTTACGGGACAACAATTGGCAGTCATGTATCTTGTTTTGCAAGCATGTACCGACTGTCATATGAGCGGGTATCAACACCTCATAGAATTAAGAGGGTAGTTGATGTAGATACTACAGATCATCCTCAAAGTCTGCTAAACTATAAATTTACATTTGTATCCCCTTCATGGTTGTCAAAATTATCAAATCAAATGCGAAGACTGACAACTCTTATCTGACTTTGCATGTGATTTAGAAGGTTTTCATTTTAGTCTCATGGCATTGGGTATTTCATATCTTCTGCAATATGAGGTGCTCAAACTAATGAAGTATCCTGTATATGGTGCTTAAGTTATTGTTTACATTTCCCCATTTGTCCAGGCCTAAATTTGCAACTTTTTCATTGAATCCAGAGTGCTTCAGATGAACAAGATGTCCCACAACGAGATGACGAGTGCAACCATTCTTACCTGCTCCAGGATGACATTGGTCTTGTCTGTCGAATTTGTGGCATTATTCAGAAGAGCATAGAGACAATCTTCGATTACCAATGGTCAAAGGTGTTAAGCTTTTATATATCCCTTTGCTTGTTAACCTTATGAGTTATAAATCTTTCGAGTAGCAGAATTCTCAGCCTAAAACTAATTGAATTTTGATAGCTGATTTGGCTTCTAAGAAGTTCATTTTTTTGAGGGGTAAAAGAATGACTAGAAGAGGCTAGTCATCCATGTGTGTGTGTTAGTTTTCTCTGCATATATAAGAAAGAGTTTCTCTGCATATATATGTAGGTCTGTAGGTTTTTCCAATAAACAATTTCATGATTATGAATTCTCTCAAGAATAAATTTCATTATGAAATAATGGAATTTGAGGCTGCAAGTTGACTGGTTGCATGTTACTAAAGTTTCATTTGGATGCTATATCACTTTCTACATCATCTGAAACAAACATTAGTTATCGTGTTGGCTAGGTATCAGCAATAGTGATCACATGACCATGAAAATAAGTTTGTGCTTATATATATATATATATATATATATATATATATATAGTCCAATCTCTTTAAGTTTTACTCCTTTCCCATGTGTTTACATGTGTACTTGCTAGTAACCATCGCCATCTTCAGCGGTAACTTTTTTCTTTATATTTTATTAACATAGTAATCTGGAGTCCGATTAAAAGAGGGAGAGGGAGGCCAAGGCGGACACTTGGCGAACTAATAGAGCAAGATCTATTGGTGAATAATATACCGAAAGGTTTGGTTACTAATAGAGCGGAATGACGTCGTATGATCCATGTAACCGACCCCACCTAGTGGGATAAGGCTTTGTTGTTGTTGTTGTTGTATTTTATTAACATAGTAAGTGTTAAGACTGATGGTTGTTACCCCTCAATTTGAGGCTTCCAACCTATATATTCTGAATAGGAATTATTATGATATTCAGTATGGATTTAATGTTTGTCCGAGGTAGTACCATCCTCCCTCTTTCCTCAGACATTGGATGAAGAATGGGCGGGCATGATTTGAGAGGTTCATCGTCTACAGCTTTTGCTCTCATTCTCTCCTCTCACGCTGGAACACCCCCCCCCCCCCCCCCCCCCCCCCCGTGTCTCTCTTTCCCCTTCCCTCCCTCTCGGCACTCTCTCTCTCCCCGAAAATGCTCTCTGTCCCCTCTCTCTCTCTCTCCTTTAAGCTGCAAGAGTGTCTCTCTTTCCTCCTTCCCTGCCTTCTTTAACAGCCAAAGCTGCCTCAAGAGCCTCTCCCTCCGCCCCCCTCCCGCTCTCTCCCCGAGAATGCCTCTCTCTCCCCCTCCCTCCCCCTTCTCTCTCTCTATCAACAGCCAAAGTTGTGTATCTTTCTCTCCCCATCCCTTCCTCTCTCTCCCCGAGAATGCCTCTCTCTCTCAACAGCTCTGCCTTCTTTAATAGCCAAAGCTATCTCAAGAGTGTCTCTCTCTCTCCTCCCCCTCCCTCTCTCTCTCTCTCTTCTCGAGAATGCCTCTCTCTCTCCCTCCCCCCCTCTCTCTCTCAACAGCCAAAGCTGTGTATCTCTCTCCCCCTCCCTTCCTCTATCTCCACGAGAATGCCTATCTCTCTCCCCCTCCCTTTCTCTCTCTCTCTCTCAAGAGCCAAAGCTGTGTATCTCTCTATCTATCCCTTCCTCTCCGAGAATCTCCCTCAAAGAATCGCATTTTCACCCTTTGATTCTCACCCATCGATTCTTCATCAAATGAAGGAATGAAAAGGGAGGATGGTCCTACCTCCAGGAGGAGGTAGGACAAACATTAAACCCATTCAGTATTTATATGAATATTGTATGGCACACCAACATATTATAAATAGAAGATTGCTTTGGCATCTGAATTCAAGGACAAAAGATTTATGTTTTGATCTTTATAATTTGGGGTTTAATGGGGATGCTACGCCTTCAAGGCGTCGCACCATCCGACGCCTCGTGTCCCACCATCCGATCGCGCATCTACGCCGCAGGGAGAATAGCGCATATCAGCGACATGAACCGTTAGTTGTTGTGTCGAACCGGAGATTTAACATGCCGGTTCAAGTTCTACGAACCGATTCACTAACCTTTTCTCGCCGACTGACGCCCAAACCTTCAGGGCCTTTCTCTCTCCCGACGACGTGATGCAGAGATCCTTCGGCGACTCATTCCGATCGCACATCGACATGAATACATATTCTTCATGGCATGCAGCCCATATTTTCCTCATTTCTAACGTGAAGACATATCTAACTAGTTGAACTCCACTTCGGCGGCCATGCAAAACATAGCACGGCCTGCGCCCAACTGCATCAATAGCCATGAGCCCTCCTGAGGTTGCAGTAGTGCCACGACATCGATGACGCTTTTGCCAACCGGACCAAGCCACGGAGCTGGTCACTAGCGCACACAAGGAAAATGATGCTGATATATACCCAGATTTCTTATTTTGAAGCATGAATCTTTCTCTTTGAATGATGATTATTTGAGACCTTTTGGGAATAATTGGAGACAATTCAACAAGAACTAAAGGGGGGAAGAAGGCACAATCGGAAATTAAAACAATTGGCTCAATTTCATATTCGAAGTAATTGTCTACGCTGCTCAGTAATAATAAGAAATAATGATGTATTGTGCAACAAATCAGCAGATGGGAACAAAAAGCATGAATTAAAGGGAAGAAGGCACAATCTAAAAAATAAACTGCAGCAGGCAGCATAAAGTAGGCGGTTACACATGATTAAGTTAGTTGTTAGCAGCATATAGCAAAAAATTAAAGAGTACAAGTGTCTCAATCTTGAGGGGATATCTGATATCTGAATTTTTGAGAGGAAATCAGATAAATTATAGAGTTTGCTATCAGCTTAGGGATCCACTAAAATTACAACAACAAAGAAACGGAGCAATGTTTCTGACAGAAAATTCAAGCACTTTCGCCCAGTGACTGGCCGAAGGATCTCTGCATCTCGTTGTCGAGGGGAGGGAAAAAAAATCCCTAAGATTTTGGGCGTCAGTCGGCGAGAAAAGGTTCGTAGAACTTGAACCGGCATGTTAAATCTCCGATTCGACACAACAACTAACAGTTCGTGTCGCTGATATGTGCTTTTCTCCCTGAGGCATAGATGCGTGATCGGATGGTGGGACGCGAGGCGTCGGATGGTGCGACGCCTTGAAAGCGTAGCATCCCCATTAAACCCTTATAATTTACTCAGAGTGTTTTGGAAGATAAAATGATGATCATGTTTTAGAGATCTGTAAGATGTACCAACAACGGACTGATAAGGGTATAAAGCTTTCTTTTCTACTGTTGGAAGATGGAACATCGTGTTCTGTTGTAGATTCTTTTTGGACATTTGACGTGAGGATGGGTGAATATTGGGTTTTATGACTTCTTGACCTGTATACAGAAGGTGTTGATAATGCCTTGAATCTGAATTCAGTTGTAATCCTATGTGGTCCCCTACGTGGTCAGGCGCTTTAGCAGAATTTCCCTACGGGGGTCTCGCTAAATCTTATTTTGGAGGATTAATTCAGAGTCTCAGTCGGTCTGTAATTTCTATCATCTGTCAAAGGGAATGCCTATATAAACTCCCTAAGGATCCAGAAAAGAGCCGCCGCTTCTGAAGGACGTAACCCGATTTAGGGTGAACCTCATAAATAAATTTATGTTCTTCTGTGTTCGTGCGATTTCTCTCCCTCTTTTCGTAACAGAAGGTATGTCTTTAACATATAAACATGTCCTCAAACAAACAATGGTTGTAATAAATGCCGAAGTTGGTTATTTAATTTCACATAAATAGTTGAATTCATTGTTTGTGGCTTGAAAACCTACGCAATACCTTCTTGCATGATGAAACTGTATAATTAAATTGTGAATGCATTTGTCCATCAATTTTTTACAAGCAATAAAGTCATATAAAAGAAACCAAACATCAAATCAAGCCCCAAATAGATTCTGTGAGGGTTTCTTCAAGGAACATAAATATTATCACCTGTGTTCTTGTTTTCCATCTTTCTACTGTCTGACCACCAATAACCTCTGAGTTGTACCTGGAGGTAATGTATGCCACTGTGAAACAGTGAACTTTTATTTATTTTTTTTTTTGAGAAAAAGGATGACCACCAGATTTGTGGTTGTCATCCAAGTATATATATCTATGGAAAAGTGATAATGTACAAATGTGGGCTCTCAAATAGAGAGTAGGTAGAAACGAGATGTGATGATGTACAACATCCTCCACCTGACATTGCTCCCCCCACAAAAGATGACCCGGTTCCGTTGAAGTCAAATGGCCCAACCTTTTTCTAGAATACATATAAATTTCCCTTCTAGATAATCAAGTCATATTATTCTTATCTTTATCTTGACAACCTTTAATGAGAAGATGTCAAATGATAGGTTTTTTCAAAGTTAATAGTAATTCTGAATTTTATCTACTAGCACTAAATCTTTTATCATCAGTCATTATCCTATTGTATGCTTTATAATGCTGTTTGTGCCATAAGCTTTTAACATAGGAAGTTCTTTTTTTTCTTTTTCCCTAAGGAAACTTTGTTTCTTCTCGCTCGTCAATTCATATTCTTTGTTGACGTAGGAATCCTGAGTCCTGACAACATATTGGCTTCAATCGTGTGTTCTATATTTACTAATTAACCTTTTCTTAATGTTGTCAGGGATATAATTCAATAAGAACATACATGTCAACATCACGAAACCATGACGATTCAAACGAAAATGTCCAGCTTTCTGAACTTAAAATTTCAGAAGAGGATGTTTCAGCAGCAGATATTTCAATTCATCCTAGGCATATGAAGCAAATGAAACCACATCAGCTTGAAGGTTTCAATTTTTTGGTCAAAAATTTGGTTAGCGAGAAGCCAGGGGGTTGCATTTTGGCTCATGCTCCGGGGTCTGGGAAGACATTCATGCTCATAAGCTTCATCCAAAGTTTCTTGGCCAAGTACCCTTTGAAGAGACCCTTGGTTGTTCTTCCCAAGGGGATTTTGACCACTTGGAAGAAGGAGTTCCAGAAATGGCAAGTGGAAGACATGCCATTATATGATTTCTACTCTGTGAAAGCTGATAACAGAAGTCAGCAGCTAGAGGTTCTAAAATGCTGGCAAGAAAGGAAAAGCATCCTCTTTTTGGGCTACAAGCAGTTCTCTACTATTATTTTTGATCAAGAGCATGATCATAGCCAAGTTGCAGCTGCATGCCGAGAAATTCTTCTTAAAGTCCCAAGCCTTCTCATACTGGATGAAGGCCATACTCCACGAAATGAGAACACTAATGTGCTGGACTCACTTGAGAAAGTGGAGACCCCTTGTAAGGTCGTACTCTCTGGAACACTATTCCAGAATCATGTTAGGGAGGTTTTCACTATTTTGAACCTTGTGCGTCCTAAATTCTTGAAGATGGAGCATTCTCGAGCTATTGTCAAAAGAATGCTAAGCAGACTTCATATATCAGGTGGCAGGAAACTCTATAAAGGCGGTGTGGACAATACTTTCTATGATTTGGTTGAGGAGAACTTGCAAAAAAATGATAACTTTAAGAGGAAAGTTACAGTAATTCAAGACCTTCGCGAAATGACCAAGGATGTTCTTCATTACTATAGAGGTGACTTTCTGGAGGAACTACCCGGCCTCATTGACTTTACTGTTATATTGAAACCGAGTTTGAAGCAAAAGTTATTATTTCAAAAGTTGATGTACTTTGAGAAGTTTAAAAGAATATCAGTAGGCAGTGCTGTATATATGCATCCAAACTTGTATGATACGGCAGAAAAGGCTTCTGGTGACAGAGTTGCATTCTTCAATGACCAGAAGATTGATAGCCTGATAGAATCAATTAACATCAGAGACGGAGTGAAAACTAGATTCTTCCTTAACATTTTATCGCTTGCCGATTCTGCTGGAGAGAAACTACTTGTTTTCAGCCAATACATACTACCTTTGAAGTTTTTAGAAAGATTGGTCGTTAGAAACAAAGGCTGGCATTTAGGTAGAGAAATTTTCGTGATCACCGGAGATTCCAGTTCTGAACATAGGGAACAGTCAATGGACCAATTCAACAATTCTTCTAATGCCAAGGTTTTTTTTGGTTCAATCAAGGCCTGTGGGGAGGGTATTTCTCTTACTGGTGCATCAAGAATTGTTGTTCTAGATACTCATTTGAACCCATCAGTGACTCGGCAAGCCATTGGACGTGCTTTCCGACCGGGCCAAACGAAAAAAGTTTACACTTACAGATTGGTCGCGGCTGATTCACCTGAGGAAGAAGATCACAAGACCTGCTTTACTAAAGAATTGATTTCTAGGATGTGGTTTGAGTGGAGTGAATATTGTGGCCATCAAGATTTTGAGTTGGATGAAGTCGATATTTCAAACAGCCAAGACATGTTCTTAGAAAGCCCTTGTTTGGCTGAAGATATTAAGGCCTTGTACAAAAGGTCAACTTTTACTGCCCTTGCTTCTCTATCTTCTTACTGATAACATTACCTTCGGTCACATTGGCTGATAGCTGTAAACTATTTTCAGGTCGACTTTTGGGTGATGCAAGCTGCAGTTGATAAGCTGTAGCTTGATGTCGATGATCTGGTTTAGCTACTGGTACGGTGAAATCCTTTTTGGTTATTGTTTTGAGTTGTTCCAGTGCCACCTTATACTTCACAGCTACTGAGAGTTCCTTTTTTTCATCTTGCCTAACTTGGTTGCAGTTCAAAATTTGCATCTCTTGACAGTTGCAGTGCTCTGCCTGACTTTTTCCAGAGGCCAGTAGAAGTTGGCCCCTGAAACTGTAGCAGTCTGTAGCTGTTGTGATGTAAATTAACTCCTTATTGTACATATATAATTTTCCTTTTTTATTTTATCAGACAGGCAATTCATGTATTTATCTGCTGCCATTCCTGCTGGCAATTAGCTTGATACTATTGCATATGGCTGATTTTGGATCCATGGCAACCATAATGTAAATTAGTTTTCCGCCTTTTAGGAGTCGACCGTGATGGACTATCAGCCTTGCTTTTTTCTATATAATTTGATCTCGTTAACACCAGAATTTGTGGGTTGTGCACACATCAGCCTTACTTATTAGGGTTTATTTGGTTGAGGGTGAAAAGAAAGGAATTGATGAGAAGAGAAAAGAGGGAATTGATTTTTTCTATTTATTTGAATTTAAGCTGAAAGGAAGCGGAGGAAAAAATCTCTTTCTTTCTCCTCTATTTCTTTTTAATATTCTATTTTTCTTTCATCCCTAACATATTTTTTTTATTTTTTATTATATAAATTAAACATATAAGTATGTATGTAAAAGAGAATATTATTGAAATAAAATTATCACTCAATAATTATTTTATTTTTTAACGATGTTTTCACCTTTATTTTCCTATATTTTCTTTTCATCACTTCTTTTTTATTTTTTATTTTTTTTCTTTCCCTCAATGAATTTTGCACCAACCAAGCCTTTATTGTCTTTCTCCGTAGAAATTGACGTAGTAATTAATATAATTATTTTAATATTACAACAATAAAATCTTATTTTACTATGTGGGGTCGATTACATGGATCATACGACGTCATTTCGCTTTATTAGTAATCAAATTTTTCGGTATATTATTCACCAATAGATCTTGCTCTATTAGTTCGCCAAGTGTCCGCCTTGGCTCCCTTTCCCTCTTTTAATCGGATTCTAGATTATTTGATTTACTCTTCTTACTGACGCATCTAATGAAATTATTTTAATATTACATTAAAAAAAAAGAAAATCTCATGACGAATGAATTAATAAAAAAGAATTATATATATCAAAGAATTTATCAAGAGAATTCAAAGTTCATAACTTAACAGAACTTCACATTTTACATTCATCTTTATTTATACTAACTTTAATTAAATAATACTAATTTACAACGCACGCTATGCATGGAAAGCAAGGGAAGAAAATATTTCTCAAATAAAAGTAAAAAATTCTCATGTTATCTAATATATGACTCCCATATGCGAAAAAGTGAAAATAAAAAATAATAGCAACTCTATATTTCATTTGAAATAATTTTTAAGCAAATCAATTTTTTGTGCGTGTTAAATAACTATAACTATTAGTTAGATTGTAGATTAGTACTTAACTTCCTGTATTCAAAATGATTGGAAAGCTAATTGACACATGTGACCAGTATCAATTCAATATGTCAAATATAGATATAGTAATATATTATTGTATCACGTGTATGTGCGCATTTTTCTTTCATATGACGTGTGACTATATTTTATTTTTTGGGGAAGGATTACTTCATGTCTTGTTTGTTTTCGTGGGTTCTAAAATATTTTTTGCAATGAATTCTTGATTTTTTTTATTTTTAAATATGATTATTGATTCAGGTTTTGTGATCTATATTAATAAATACACGTGACAAAGTATTGACATATCAAATATAGATAGATTATAATATTTTTTTAAAAAAATTATGCATAAGCTTTTCCTTATATGGCATGTTATTCGTTTATTTTGTTCAGTTAATTTAACAGTTTTTTTCGTTGCCTTTCGAAATGAATTTTTTTTAATTGTAAAGCTATATATTCTGCAAGAATATTCCATTGTCCATATGGTCTTTGAACTCTTGTGAAAGCAAAGTTAAGCCTTCCATTCGTAGAGGAAGATTCTTTTTCTACATTTGTTTGACCTTCTATCAATAAATTTGTAAATCCAATATAATTATGACATTTTCACATAGCATAAAAATATAATAATAAATTTTTTATTTACCAAGGAAATAAATTTGTAAACAAAATATATCTTCTATTAATTGCTTCACAAAAGAAGTTTATGAAAATAATTTTTTTAAAGATAGAATTATTTTTTCTTTCAAATAAAAAGTTTAGAGCTTCTTTTATTTTGGCTCCACAATTTTTATAAGATAGAGGAAAAATAATATTATGATAAAATTTATGACCATTGAATAAAAATCAAGTATTTGTGATAAAAATGTGACAACATTAATTGTGATAATTCATAATTCGTCACTTTTATATCACTAATCATGTTAATTAAACATGGTATCACAAATTCGTCACATGATTATGACGGACTTGTGATAAATAGCACTGTGACGATTCGTTTCATCACAAATTGATTATTAAATTATCAAATAAACTTATCGTCACAAATTAATCATAAAACCCTCACACGTTGTGACAAAATTTTATTGTCACAAATAAGTCATCATAGAAACCAAGTTTTCTTGTAGTGTATGTATGCAAATTGATTTAGATGCATTAACTGATCTTTTATAAAAACTTAAGCAGTTAGAAATAAGAATATCTTTGTATTTATAAATTAATATTCCTCACAATTAAGAGAAAGAAATATCTTTTTTTTTTAATTAGAGCTCCACCGAGTGCAGGATGATACCATGTTAAATGAAAAATGTTAATAACTTTTTAGGATCCTCTTATTTTCATTTTTGTGATTTTAATGTCACTTCGTTTAGGGTAATTTTATCTTTTAATTTTGATCATCATATATAAAATATTAGTCTAGAAGTAAAAATAGTTTAAAAAGGAATGACATTAAATTTTTAAAATTAATAATCAGAGGATCTTTTTTTCCTAAACATTTACTTAATTATAAAACTAGAAACACGAACTCACAAAACCATGAGAGCTTTACGTACGTGAAAGAAAGGGGAATATATATATATATATATATATATATATATATATATATATATATATATATATATATATCAACGTAGAAAGGAATGGTGATAATGAAATTGGTTGTTTAAGTGGCGAATAAATAAAAGATATATAGTTTCACATTTATCGTATCCTTCGAGACCATTCAAATTAGTTCATACCCGAAACTTCTGAACATTCAAGTGACAACACAAAAGATGTCATATCCACAAGCTTTCGTATTAAGAAAAGACTACAAATTGCTTTCGATAAAGAGATCACGTCTTCTAAATTCATTAAGCCGGCCGGTGTTCTTAGTTCATATATGCGTTGGAGCGGATAAGGCAAGGGATTAATTTGAAGCAATGCAGATATTTTAATTTAATTAATTAATCCATGCGACACATTGAGTTTGGTAATTAAAATGATAAGGACGTGAATTGATTTCGCCTTTATTTTCTCTCCTTCTGAACTGTTAAATAGCGATGGATGGGCAAATGATTATTATCATTATTTCAAATAATTTAATAGTAGAATGTTATAGAGAAATATTTCAATTGATATAACAATATCATACATATAAATAAAATTACTAATAACATAATATTAAAAAATAATTGTATGATATAGAAGTCAAAATACTGTTATAATATATATTTATTAGTCTAAATTTTCCACTTATGCACCATTTTTTTGTTTTAATTATTCATTTGCGTTAGAACTCTTCTGTATAGCATATAATGAAATAAGATAAGATTATGTTATTACTCATGTAATGGAATAACATTTGGAAACAAAAATACTTCCGTACCTTATTTTATTTTAATAGATTCCATATTTTGTAATGTCTCTTTTAATGATTTATATTGATTATTTCTTGTTTTTTTTACATTTTGTTGTTAACTCAATATATATATTCAAATTAAATTTATGGCTGTATGATTACTAACATATGTATTATGTTACATTTATCAATTAGCGTGGCATAAATTTATCTTATAAGTTGGCGGAACAACAAAGATTCGTCTAAGCATATCACCTATTGGGCAATAATTTATTTTTAGAATAATTATAATGAGTTCTACAATTTAACATACATAAATATTTGATAGGATATATATATATATATATATATATATAATTACTTAACATATATGTTTAGTTTTGTGTTGAATATGAGGCATAATTAGTTATTTGGTCAACCAGTTAATACACAAATTAATATTTGAAATTAAAATGATATCTTTAATTTGACTTGGACATATGGCGTTGCGTAAATTAGCCAACTGTCTACTTTTCCTCGCCTACTTTCTATTGCCATAAATGTTTTTGCTTATTTTTTAAAAAATAAAATATATTGATTTCATCTTAACACAAATAATTATTAACTTATAAAAAAATAATGTTATAACGACAAAATTCATATGCGAATTTAAATTAATAGGTAGCATGCAAGGGAGGACACAGGAGTACAAGACCCACGAGCTGATGCGGTAAAATTTAATTATCAATTAATTTATCCTATAATAATACCAAAGTAAAATCACTTATAAATATCTGATTTGTAAAATTAAAATATAAAAATGATATTTGCTTAGTAAATTAATGAAGCAAGATTTTGATATTTTACAATCTAGAAAAAAAAACATGAGACATATGACAAAGGTAGATATCTAAATATCTAACAAATTAAAGATGATAATCTCATATCTAAAATTTTATTAAAAAACATAATAATTAAATAGAGAAGATATTTTATATTTTCTTCATATAATTTTTCATTTAAAGTTTTCCAATCAAAATTAAAATTACTTAAACATCGCCTACAATTTGATCATGTCCACATTAACAAAAATATGATGTTGCATTTTAGGTCCATTTGCGTTTCTCATTTTGTTAGCAATGCATGCATTCCCCTCCATGCTACATAATTTTGCATGCAACACGTGACTCCTGCATGGATGTCCATGTGTCTTTAGATTATGCATGGCGACATAATAAATATTTTAGAGTTGACAATCTAATTATATGAAAAATTCAAAGAAACTTATAATGACACAGTAGTAAAGGAGAAAATTTTGGCTTAAGTCTATTGTACACAAAGGCTAATAATAATATTTAGAGAAGAAAAAAAGATTACTATTAAATTGTTATATCACAATGTTTAAATTCAAAATTAACAACTCTCAAAATTTTCTTGGACTCTACTGATATTATTTTTCAATATGTACATGTCTAAGTGAAAAAAAAAGATACATAATCAAAATACAAAAAAGATGGACATTAACCAATATGGTTATCCATGTTTATGTGAGCATTTCTTATATAAAAAAATGCTCTCAGCCGCAAACCATGCCATATCACAAAGATAAATTTGAAAAAAATCTCTATGAAATAGTGAGAGTAATATATCTTCCCTTCTGGAATCATCATGTGAGGGAAGTCCAAGCTTCCGTTGCATTAACCAAAAGATAAAAGCAAGTGAACCATCCACAAAACATAGTTTATCACCAAACACTACTAGAAAAACGCTGATTACCGACGGTCGCGTGAAAACAGTCGGTAACGCAATTATCGATTTTTCAGTCGAAATCGATCCGTCGGAAAAACGCATTCGTCGGAAATATCGACGGTCAGAACCGTCGGAAAAAGTACTGACGGTTCGAACCGTCTGTCAATCTTTCGACGGTCGCAACCGTCGAAAAGAATTTTTTAAATATAAAAAAATTAGCGGCCGGATCGGGCCGTGGCCAGCTCCGGCCGCGACCAAATCCGACCGCCGGTGCCGGATCCGGGCCGTCGGGGCTGGATCCGGGCCGCTGGGGACCGGATCCGGGCCCGGCGGATCCGGCCGCGAGAGGCCGGATCCGAACGCTCGACGGCCGAACCGGCCACTAGAGGCCGGATCCGGCCGCGAGAGGCCGGATCCGAACGATCGGCGATCGAACTGGCCGGTAGGGGCCGGATCCGGCCGCCAGCGGCGAGATCTGGCCGCTGGGGCCGGATCCGGCCGACAGCGGCCTCCGGCGGGAGAGAGAAAGAGAGAGACGCCGGCGCGAGAGAAGGTCGTCGGTGCAGGAGAGGGTCGCCGGTGCGGGAGAGCGTCACCTGCGCGGGAGGGTCGCCGGCGCGGGAGAGCGTCACCTGCGCGGGAGGGTCGCCGGCGCGGGCCGGGAGAGGGAGAGGGAGAGGGAGAGGGAGAGAGGAGAGGAGGGAGAGAGAAAGATGAGATGAGGAATGATATATAAGGGTAAAAGATGAGAGAAAGCGGGAAAAAGGAAAAAAAGCGGAATTACGAAATTTTAATTACCGACGGCCATCGAAAACATAAATATTAACTATTTTTTAAATTACGGACGATTGTGACCGTCGAAAATATATTTAGTTATATATAATATTTATTTTTTTATTGTACCGATGATTTGAACCGTCGGTAACGTTATCGACGGTCAAAACCGTCGGTAATTGCGACGGTTTGGGCCATCGCTAGTTATATTAATAAAATACTTTTTATATTATATTATTATATATTTACCGACGGTCACGATCGTTGGAAATTGCGACGGATTTTGTGACGAATTGATATCCGTCGGAAATATCGACGTTCCTTATCGTCGAAAAATTAAATAATAATATAAAAAATACATAATTTAATTTTTCATTTCCGACGATCGTAACCGTCAAAAAAGTTAAATAATAATATAACAAATTACATAATTTATTTTTTATTTCCGACGGTCGTGATCGTCGAAAAATGTGACGGATGGATATCCGTCGGAACTATCGACGTTCCTAACCATCGAAAAATTAAATAATAATATAAATCATTTCGGACGGTCATAACCGTCGAAAAATTTGTTGGAAACGAAACCGTCAAAAAATTAAATAATAATATAAATCATTTCGTGACCTTCAGAAAATCTGTTGAAAAAATTAAATAATAATATAATAAATTACATAATTTATTTTTTCGTTTCCGACGGTCGTGATCGTCGGAAAATGCGACGGATGAATATCCGTCGGAACTATCGACGTTCCTAACCGTCAAAAAATTAAATAATAATATAAATCATTTCGGACGGTCATAATCGTCGAAAAATCTGTTGGAAACGAAACCGTCGAAAAATCCGTCGCAAATTGCGACGGATTTCAAACCGTCAGAAATTATCCGTCGGAAAATTACGAATTTCTTGTAGTGAAAGACATATTATTTGTAAAAAAAGGTCACTTAAATATATCATATGCAATTAAATAATAAATAAATCTTACGACCATGATACTAAAATAATCTTCTTTCTTCCAACACATATTGTGGGAGATACAGTTTAATATGAGTATTTATGTTACCTTACTCGGTTGAGTTAGTGCTCCGATGTTTAGAGTTATATGTGAACCATTGTTAACTACTCCAAACACCACTTTTCTTATCATCTGTCATATTATTCCATGTTAGTAACTACCTCTATTACTAGTACTTTTACCTTATGCATCATCATAGGCAATTAAATAGGTTTTTTTTCCTCGGACTCCCCTGAACTATGAACTTTTTTCGCGTCTACCCACGTCTTTCGAATATTCCGTTGACCCCCTTGAACTATACAGCCTTTTCCACTTAAGTCCATCCATCAATCTCTATCACCTTTTTCATTAATTTTTATTTTCTTGATTTATAAAATGACCAAATTGACCTTCCTTCATTTCATCTAATATTAAAAAATAAAAAATAATATATTATAAAAATAAAAATTTACTTCGCCAGAGGTGTGAGAGGGGCGTTCCACCTCGCCGGCGAGGTCGAAGGGGGACGACACCACCCTCGTGCGCGCCGGCAAGGTCAAGGGGGCGTCCCAGCTTGCGATCTCATCGCCGGCGATGATCCGCCGCTCGACGCGATATGGCGAGAGGGAGGCGGGGGAGAAGGGAGAGTTGCCAGATCCCGAAGAGGAATCTCCGGTGATGAGTTGGGGCAAGCGGGGAGGATTGCATAGGGAAGGGGCGAAGTTGGCGTCGTCGCCGCTAGAGGCGAGCTCGAGGAGGTTGGCAGAGAAGGACGGCATGACTCTGCTGATCGTCACTGCCGTCTCAGGGATCCGACCTTGGAGAAAATTGTAGGACACGTTGAGCAACGTCAGACTCTGCTGATCGAACGTCGGAATCGTCCCGTTGAGGACATTGTCTTGGAGCTAAGCTCCGGCAAGGAGGCGTACCCCTTGGGTATCGGGCCAAAAAAGTGGTTTCCGACGAATGACACGACCCTGAGGCAGACTAGACCTTCCAGATTCGGAAGGCCGCCGCGGAGGGCGTTGTTGTTGAGGCAGAGGGTGGTCAGACGCTTCATGTTCCGCAGAGCTGTGGCTGGAAGGGATCCCGTGAGTTGAATCCCTTCCAATATGATGTCGACGACGTGAGTTGAATCCCTTCCAGCTAGTTGGTTATAATATATTATTTTTTATTTTTTAATATTAGATGAACTGAAAGAAGGTCAATTTGGTCATTTTATAAATTAAGAAAATAAAATTAATGGAAAAGTTGACAGAGATTGACGGATGGACTTAAGTGGAAAAGACGGTATAATTCAAGAGGGTTCAGCGGAATATTCGAAAGGCATGGATAGACGCGTAAAAAGTTCATAGTTTAGGGGGGTCCGAAGAAAAAACCCAATTAAATATAGAAAAAGATGATTGTGCTATCACTTTTAAGTCGTAACATCGTCAGACCTCTATCCATCACTGTTAGCCTCTAACCAAGACATCGCGGCGATTAAAAATGAGCGACTCACGCATGTAATTAAGTTTTATGTATTTATAAGTTTTAAATACATGATGAATACTTGGCGATTCATTTAAATATTGAAATACTCTTCAATTCTCAAAATGTTTCTTCATTTTTCATTTTTCAAAATGATCCTTTACTTCTTAAGATATCGTTCACTTCTTAATGTATCTTCAAAACTTATTAAATATTCTTTAAGCACATGATTCGTTGAAATCTTAATAACCATTTAATAACTTTCTTTTGGAAACTTCAAAAGCCTTCTTGTCACTTCATTTTCGACCATTAGTTCTCCATCAAAATCTCGATTCGAGTTTATGTCATTAATTTTACTCACTCTCATTTGGAGTTGGGATTAATTCTTGCATATTATTTTTGTTTGTTCTCTTCACCTATATAATACATTTAATGATGCTTAAAAACAATAAAATTATCAATAACAGTTATATTATTTTTCAAAATTTTGACATTTATCGACATTGTAAATCTTCACGAGGAATTTTTTTTCTAGATGATTATTATAAGATGAGAAGACCATTTCTCATCACGTAGACATCATGAAGCTCGGACGATAAAAAAAAAAAAGAAATGATACGGAATTCATACTTTTAACACATGTAATGCATGTATATTATTTAAGTCCAAGATTTTGAATGGCTTTGGTTCACAATGCTGACCCCACTATTTTTTTTAACCCATTTTTTTTGTTTCATCCAATAATTGATTAACTATTTGTTTCATCCAATCATGGGATAGGATCATGAATCGTGCAGCGTTAATTGGCTATAAATTCAAAGGTCGAATATTAATTATATATATGGCCCATCTTAATATAACCCCTAGTGCAACTTATATCTCAAGTCCTACCAGAAAGCAAGTTTAGTTAGCTAACTAATTAAAAGTTCTTCCATTCAATTTCCAGTCCATGCAATATGGCTATTTGTATTAGTACTGTCGTGCATTACGCTTCTGTCACCTTTGCGCTGCTGCTCTCCTTATCGCTGCAAACACCCTGCCATGGAGACACGTCCACCACCACCCCCAGCTGCAGAGAGGACGAGAGGAAGGCCCTCCTCCTCTTCAAAGACGGCCTCCGGGATCCCCATGGCCGGCTGTCCTCCTGGGTCGCCGGCGGCGACTGCTGCGTCTGGCCGGGGGTGGAGTGCGACAACAGGACCTCCGCCGCCGGTCATGTCACACGGCTCGACCTGCGAAACTACGGGGTGGAGGGAGGTCTCGAGATCGATTCATCGTTGAGCGCCCTGCGAGAATTGAGCTACTTGGATCTCAGCTCGAACAGCTTCGCCGGAGCTCGGATCCCGCAGTTCATCGCCTCGTTCGTGAAGCTGCAGCACCTGGACCTCTCGGCGACGTCTCTGTCCGGAAGAGTTCCTCCGCAGTGGGCCAACCTCTCGAGCTTGCGCCATCTCGACCTTTCCAGGAATGACGAAATTGAGATCGACGACGACGTCGATCGTTGGCTTCCTCGTCTCTCTTCTCTGCGGTACCTCGACTTGAAGAGCGTGCACGTCAAGAATGCGTCCTCTGCTCTGGAGTCACTCGGCATGCTCCCCTTGCTCTCGGAGTTGCACCTGTCCGGTTCTCTATCTTCTTCCGGCATTCCGGGTACTCTTCCTCGTGTCAACTTCTCTTCTCTACGCCTCCTTGATCTCTCCTTGAATTATCTGAACACCACGATACCCCCATGGCTGTTCAGAATCGACAGCTTAGAGCTCCTCGACTTGTCTAGCAATCACTTCTTTGGCCATGTCCCCGTTGGAATCTCAAACTTGACGTCCCTCCAGGTCCTGGACTTGTCAAGCAACACGTTTCTTGCAGGGGACTCATTAATTGGAGCCAAGGAGATGGCGAAGCTCTCCAACCTGAGAACATTGGTGTGGCATAGCAGTGATCTCGAAGGTCAGTTGCCGCTGTGGCTTGGTGAGCTCGAGAGTCTACAGACTCTTGATCTTTCAAACAACCAGCTGAATGGAACTCTATCAGCAACTCTCCGGAGACTAGGCAGTAGTCTAGTGGAGTTGGATTTGCAGGAGAATTCCTTCGAGGACGTCCTCAATGAGTCTCATTTCCAGAGCTTGACAAGCCTGCGATCCCTGCGATTGTCTCGCAACTCGCTGACAATTAACATGGGACATGGATTGCTTTTTCCTCATTTGGAACTTGTCGCCATGGCCTATTGCAAAGTTGGACCTGCCTTCCCTGCGTGGCTTCAGAAAATGGGGAACATTTCCGACATAGATTTGTCCAATGCACAGATATCAGACCAAATGCCAGATTGGTTCTGGAATTTCTCTTCCAAGTTGCAAATTGTCGATCTATCGAACAACATGATCAAGGCCAAGCTCCCTGCTTCGTTGAGCCACCTCACAGATCTTGAAGATCTTTCCCTGAGCAGCAACCAGTTTGAGGGTCCATTTCCACAGTTTTCATCAACACTCAAGTCCTTGAACATAGACAATAACTCAATTTCAGGACGAATTCCTTCAAATATCGGCGAGATGGTGCACAACATGTGGTACTTGCATGCTTCTGTGAACAAATTAAGTGGCAATATTCCCTCGTCGATCTGCAAAATGCAGCAACTCACCACTATCCAACTATCTGACAATCAACTATCGGGAGAGATCCCAAATTGTTTGGGCAGCACCCAACCATTGCTATCTCTAGCTTTGACCAACAATAACTTATCTGGTACCCTTCCTGCTTCCATATGCTCCAAGTATCTTCAGGTACTGTATGTGGGGAACAATAGTTTATCAGGTAATCTCCCCCTGACTCTACAGAATTGTACTAATGTGCTAGCTATGGATCTTGCGTATAACAATTTCAGTGGAACAATACCAACTTGGTTTGCAGAAAGCTTGATCAGATTGACGATATTAGACCTTCGTTCAAATATGTTAGTGGGCAAACTTCCTTCAGAATTTTGCAGACATCAAAGTGTCAATTCATTGTATTTGGGGCACAACAATCTGTCTGGAGATCTTCCTTTGGGCCTGAAAAATTGCACCGAGCTGCAAATTCTGGATCTTCAGCATAACAAGTTGGATGGAGAAATACCATCTTGGATGGGAGAAAATCTGATCAGTTTGCTAGTACTAAACCTTCGATCAAATATGTTTTCAGGCAGAATTCCTTCAGAACTGGGTGGCATTTCTTCGCTAATTGTTCTTGATCTATCTCATAACATCCTCTTTGGACCCATACCACAAAGTTTTGCCAACTTCAGAAGCATGAAGTTTCCTCGGGACCCTTCTCGACAACAATTTGTTAATGATGTTCTATCTGTCATCACAAAAGGGAGATATGAAGAGTATAAACAGCTTCTCTGGATTCCTATAAGTATTGACCTATCCGACAACAAACTATCTGGAGAAATTCCTGAAGGCTTAACATCTCTTGCAGCATTGCAAAATTTGAACTTGTCCAACAATCATCTCACCGGAATGATTCCAAGGAATGCTGAGGGACTGCAATCTCTGGAGTCACTTGATCTCTCAGTCAACAGCCTCAGTGGTGAGATTCCTCAGAGCATGACGAGTTTGAATTTTCTTGGTGTCATGAACTTCTCTTTCAATAATCTTTCTGGAAAAATTCCGACTGGCGGGCAATTCCAAAGTCATCCGGATCCGTCCATCTACATGGGTAATGCTTATCTTTGTGGATTTCCACTAACTTCCAGCTGCATACACAGTGAAATTTCTCACCAAGGCAGTGATAAGAAAGAAGCAGATGATGGAGACATATGGTTCTATCTGGGCATGGCACCAGGATTCATAATTGGGTTTTGGACATTCGTTGGTGCTTTGCTGATCACGATGAAGTGGAGGATTGCATACTATCAATACATAGACCGCGTATATGACAAAATTTACGTTTTTGTGTCATTGTGTGGTGTGTCAAATTGATTACAAGGGAAGCCTCTTTATGTATAGAAACTGCTCAGCTAATTTCTATACATTGAAACAATGACCAGAAATGTGAAGGTACGAGGATCTCCTGAGATGGTGAGTTGTCCCAAAAAGTTGTCAAAAGACGCCCTCTCACAAGCTTTGCAACATAACATGCAATGTGATCTGCCTCACCCGAAAGATATGTTTATAAATAGAATAAAAATGGCTTAATAAAGTTCCTCAACCAGCAATGGCGAGCTTAATAAAAATGTCTTAAGAAATGCCTAGGCTTCTGGTTTGAGCACCATGTGCCAAAGAGAAGGGAAACTTAGGCCTCAGTTCACCTTTTGTTTTTCATTTTGAATTGTCTGTTGGGTGAGACTAAGAAGAATCTCTTATTGTTTCTGCTTCACTTTTTTATTTTAGGAACCAGGTAATGCCATGTTTTTGTCCCCACATCAATCCTGAATTGACACGAGTTAACAATTACAGTGGTAGTTTCTGATGAAGTGTACAATACTGCTTGGAAGTAGGCATAATTTTTCATTTTTGATTTTACATTAGAATGGAAAATATTGTTAAAAGCTAAATGCAAGATCATTCAGCACATAAAATATCTGCAAAGAGATGCTTATTGATCATAGATTGCTAGTTTATGTTCACAAAGATGTAATGCTTGCCTACAATCCATGTATGTAATTAATTACTAGGTTCATGTTTCCGGATGCAGATTTTGTCTCCAAGTTTAGTTCCATTATATGATTATGCATCCCTTCTGTGTAAAGAAGTTTGATCCTGGAAGCATATCGTGAAGTAGTAATGTTGTCAACAAGGTTAGGGAGAAGGCAGTCAAGAAACTTGAGGAAATAGTGTCTGAACCAGAAAGTAATGCAGATATGGCTTCACTATAATGCTGGCCCTCCATATCGATGCATAGGTACCAAGATAGCAACAGCTGATACCTACTAATGTAACAATCAATGCTGGCATGTTGCTGAATTTACTCGGTGGAATCTCTAAGAGGCAAGTACTGAGAGCATTTTACAGCAATAACATAAACAAAACGTAATGGAGGGAACTGGACACACTTCTACTGCCCCTCCCTCCAACATTCACTTGGCTCTCATGGTGCTTGTTCTTTGTGTTCAAGAAGAACTTAAATTCTCCGACTCTTCTGGAAATTCTTCTCTGTACATCTCTTCTATCATTGGCTTCCATAGTCGGACCCGCGCATTGATAAACCAATTTGATATCTGGAGGAGTAGCATCAAATTTGAAGTTAAAGAAAGGACAGAATTCTTTAGAAGATGTACACAGAGGCAATGGACAAGAATTGTGCACATTACTTGGTTCTTGGTTAAGCCCGTCCTTGAGGCCAGCATGAGCTTCTCATTCTCATTAGGATAACTATCAGGAAAACATAAAAACGATAAAGAAAAAACATAACTTACGGATCAAGTATGTGAACTATATAATGATCAGAAATGTTATTGTTGATTTGAACTTACGGATGAAGAAAATTTTCAAAAAGCCAAGCTCGAAGGACTGATACTGAATCATCAGGAAATCCTCTAAGTGGCCTCCAAACTTGTTGCCCTTGCATCATTCCCAGTTTCTGAATCTCTTCTCTCTTTTCTCTCATGGTGTGGCAAGGCTGCCTCTGTTGTGAAAGGTTCCTGTGGCTCCCTTGCACTTCATCAGATTGAGACTCCCTTGAAGCATGGATTTGAACAATAATTGCATCTCTAAGGTTCATGAAGTGCCGAGACATGGCTTGAATCGTCAGGGCAGTGTATGATGCAGCAACCCCGCTGCCAGCTACGACTTCAAATGATGAAATAATGTGGTCCAATCGGCTGAAATATTGCTCGTATCGGTTTTCAAGCTGAAGTGTAAGATGGCAAACATTTGTTCATTTAATTCTGCAATTTCAGTATTCAACTATCTTTCATCACCTTTATCGTCTCATTCATTCAATATGGAATCAAGAACAATATAACATAAGCCCTTGTAGGTGTTGTCATTTAATGTCGTTTTGGTTTATGTTTATTGTTATGTTCTATCTGTTTAGCATGTCGATATACTTATTACAGGGTTGGGACCTTTCTGAGCAGTTTCATTTTTCTGGCCTTAGGAAGACATTTCCATAATTTGCAAGAACACTAACAGTCATCTACAGTTATACAGAAAACTGTTGACTATCTATTATTGTATCTGCATAATGTAATACTGCCTCGTGGGCACATGCTATTGGAGAATGAAACCACTTTCAACAAGTTTACGTTTGTTCTAAATTTTGATCATTTTAAGTTATGTGCATGAACTTGTTACACGCAGAACACTATTGGGAAAGGCTAAATAGTGACACTGAGTCAATAGCGGTACCTCATTTAACAGAGCCACAAGCTTTAAAACTCTAACAGGAACTCCATGCTTCTCCTCCATGGCATTGTAGATATCTTGTTGAAGGTTCACGTCGCTACTCAATGGAAGAACGTGACCACCATTCCTGTCGGTCAACCTGACTGATGCAGCCTTACTGTGCTCCACTGCAGTGCTTAAGCATACAACCTCATCTAGCAACTGCTGAGTTGGTTTCAGATATGGAGAACTTTGAATTGCAGCCGACAAAGGTCCGATGTTGTCCTCTTTCTCGTGATGCGTACGAATGAAATGCCTCCTGTGCACCACGGCGTGCTCTGATGCTCGAGCATGGATGGGAGTAATGGATTCTGGATATTGTTCTTCGGGTGACTGGAAATGAGACTGTGAAGTACCAAGCTGAAGAAAGTCATTTCCATTTCTTCTTCTGTCCCAGTGGTAGCCATGGGCTTGAAATTCCTCAGAATAAGTTGGATGATTTTCCATGTCAAAAAATTATTCTGAAATCAGAATGGATTTCCTTTGAGATCAATGAGCAAGCATTATGCATCAGAGTTTAACACACAAATCTAATTTTCTTTAGAATTTCTCTGTTAAATGGAACCACGTAGTGAACTTATTTCTTCATATGATTAGGACGGTAATTCGCATGAAAATAATCAGTTGATAAACTTCGGATTCATCCAACAAACATAGAATTCAACTCCAAAGTTTGCCCTTTTTCTACTAAAGGAGGAGAAGGAAGAGTTTGCCCACATTCTCCTTCACAAAGCAAAATTGACATGAACTCAACTCATTTGATAGTAACTGAGACCACTAACAAAGCTTCTCTCTTGAAATTATCTATAATTTCCCCGAAGAAATTATCTATTCATTCCTGACCTTCTTTATGCTTTGGAGAATAGTTTCAGAACCTTCCCAAAATCTTTACAAATATGATTTCTTATGCTTGAAAAATCTTATCAGAGTAGTGCAAGGCACAAAACTCTTAAAGGCATATCAAATTGTTTGAATAGATTTTAATTCTAAAAGAAAAAAAAAGAGAAAGAAAGAAAACAGAAAGGAAGAGTGCACGGTGAGATAATGAAAAAAAAAGAAGCATCCTAAAGGGCAAAAACAGAAACATCAGGATTCCTTGCTTGAAAGAAATGCCAAATGCTTTCATCTACCTTCGAGAGTAGGATAAGCTCCAAGGAAAGGATCAGGAAAAGCCAGTAAGGAGTCAGGAACGCAGCTCTTGGAACACCATGGCTCCTGCATCGGAAGGTAAAATTATGGTGCAAAGAATGCTGACCTATGAAGTGTTACAGATATGGACCTACAACATTGAAAAGAGTTCACAAAAGCACCAGCAAATGTTACCAGCACAAAGCATCCAAAGTTGTCAATGCAACAGTATCCAAACCATGACAGAGTCCACAAAGACACCTTGGTTCACAGGAGAAACCCTCTTCTCTTTTTTCCAGTGGTACTACAACCAGTGGATCAAGAACCATGCCCCGAGCTCAGAGCAACTCATAAAAGATGGTTGTGATGGAAAAGGGGGATGGGAGTATGTACTCTCTCTCTCTCTCTCATGTGGCCTAACACCAGCGGTCCCCCCCTCTCATTAGGCTAACGGATAAACTGATAAAAGGAACCAGCATCAAACTTTAGCTATCAAAGTCCTCAGCTTTTCTAGCCTCCTGCTGTCATGTGAGGACTGATAGTCTCTCTCTCCCTCCTCTCTCTTCTCCCTCTCATTGAGTTTGCCTTGGAAGTTGTTATAATGCAAAAGAAGAGCCAGGACAGGGATCACAAGATTCTGAAAAGATTTTAATGCAAAAGAAGATGAGGGGATGTATGTAAGTGTTAACTGCTGAGGAGCAGAAATGTATTAAATGCTTGCATGAACTGATGAAAGTAAGTTGTCCTCTTTCTACTAGTCTCTCTCTCTCTCTCTCTCTCTCTCTCTGTGGCTCTGTGTTAAGCATGATGGGAATATCTCCTTTTCACTCTGATGCTTCAATGATATGGCGATGGTGAAAGGAGGCCTTCAAGTGACCCCCAGAAAATAGACCCTTTGCTTACTGTGTCCTTTCTTTCTTTGATGGTGATTGCCCTGCTGTTCCTCCTATCTGTCAACATCTCCATCTTGATTTGATTTGACTTAACCTAAGAGTTGGTTTGGTGGATTTTTTTTTTGTTAATGATTGCCACCTTTTCCTTCGCCTGGATTCTGATGTTATTTCTTGTCAAAGTTAAACTTCACCAAAATTCATGTCTCCTTAAGAATAAAATAACATATTATATTAAAAAAAAACTCTCTCACTTCATCAACAAAATTTATGCTCGGTTTTTTATTCAATAAGACTCATAATTGATTCCTCTCCCTTTTTGTAGCATATTAATACAGGGCCTTGTTCTTTTACGAGTGTAGCGGCTGTTTTTAGCAGCTATGTGAAACAGCAACGATTAATTTTCAGACATATTTTTTTACTGCAGTCATGATCCTCCTCTTGGCACAAGAGGACTGTGACCCAAGGAACCCCTTTTTATCTTTTAGGCCCTTGTGATCCTTCAATGCCCTTCCCTTGGCATTATTTGTTTTCTTTTCCTGCATGCAGGCATGCATTATATCATCACAATATTATATTACTTTGCAAATAAATATGTGGACATAATTGTCGGGAACAGGTTGGAGGCGTTTCTGGAAAAGATGGAAAAAGGCCACAATGGATGCCATTATCTTCTGCTCCATCAAACTGTTTGCGGGGCCATTCTTCCTTCACACATGACACAGCTAATATGATAGGTGAGGTTTTAAAAAAAGAATACATACATGATAGGCGAGGGGAAAAAAACAGCATCATGTTTCAGCGATTGATGTACGTTTTCAGATGCTATTAATGCTAATAAATTACACAAAGATAATATTAGGGACACCAACAAGAGAGTCCAATGTTCTCAATTATTTTGGTCCAGAATTAAATATTTCAGATCACTTGTATAGTATGCAGTCTTGGAAAAGTACTAAAGTAGTGAAGTGTTTTTGGCTGTTTTCAGATGACATTATTGTTGATAATTAAACAGGTCATCATGCATCCAAGCTTTTGGTGATTGTCTGCATGTAGATGGTTTGGAATTTTGTTCTTTTTTTTTTCCTTACTAATCTATTCGGTTGTTGGTTGTCCAGAGCGACATTGTTAACCCAATTCCGGATTGGAGGCATTAGTGAAACTTTTCTTTCAACCCTATCTTCCACAATTTAAGCTCTAGGATATTAAGTTCTTTCATTTGTAGATTGGAATCAAGTCTGCTAATTGACTGACCTGATTCTAATCCTTTTCATCTTTATTCTGGGAAGAAGATTATTCCAACCAAAAGGTACAAGTTGGATACTGTACATGGAGCCAAAAGGCCCATGCAGGTTAAAGCCAGGCCTAGTACAGTATCAGAAATCTGAAATCAGTCATAAAGAAACAGAGCTCTGGATCATACAGCCTGCAAAAAAATATGACAAACCTGCTTTCTTCCATTAACACAAAGGAATGCAATATATATATATATATATATATATATATATATAAACAGATGGAAAATATTAAGTTGTATACAAAAAAAAAAGAAATTGTATGTGTACAATACATAGCATTGTCCATGTTCTCTCCTGTCAGAATTTGATTTATCATTTTTTATTGTTCTGAACTTTCTTAATTGTTTATCTTCTCTCAATCCTCAGTAGACTATTAATTCTCTTTTGACCCTCAGCCAAAAGCATTTTAATTATGATTCGTAATCTCACCAAAATGTGATTAACTTGAAGTCTCAAACCTGCCACAAGGTGAATTGGCATGATGACCACATTAAGCCAATGCAACTATTTTTTTAAAAAAGAAAATTCATTGATATTAAGTAATAGCTCGGTTAGAGCCTGAGTACATAATTAAACAAGATTAGGAGATGGTCTGTCCATCCAAAAATTGTCGCTATGCTGTTGTGTACGACCAAAATGTGCAAAGTAATCCGCGGCCCGATTGCACTACGATTACGGTGAGATATAATAGTGGGACTATTGCCCAGATATCAACGATGATCTCGCGTAATTGCCATGGGCAATGAAGCTTCCTATTAACGATCTCCACGAGTGTCACTGAATCAGAATAAATTTGGATATGCGAGAGTCTGAGCTTCATGCACTTCAGGATGCCGATGAGCAAAGCGTGTGCTTTGATCTCCAAAATTGAGTTAGCTATTGCTGTGTTAGTGCCTGCAAAAAGAAAAGAGTCGTCGTGAGAGAGGGTAAGGTATCTGATACCCCCAACCCCAGCTGGCCCAAGTGAGCCATCCGAGCTCAAAACAGCCCAGTGTTGGGGAGGGGGCTCCCACCAGATCCGCTTAAAGTGCTTCAGGTGCGTGGGCGTCAGCGTAATCATGATATCCAGCCAAAGCCCTTTCCCAAACCAATTCCACGGTTGCACACCGGGTCCTGAAGTGCGCATCATTATGAAGATTCCAAAACTCCCATAGGCAGTAGGCGAAAAGGGATAGGAAAGATTTTTTTGACTGCTGATCCAAGTTGGCTCCCTCGTGGATCCAGGAGTCGAGGTGCCAAGAAGAGGAATGCTGGAATGTAAAATGCAATTTGCACTGAAAAATGTTCCAGAGGTTCTGCGAAATGGGACACTGAAAAAAGAGGTGAGCGTTGGTTTCCAGTTGAAGGCCACAAAGGGAGCAAGCTGGATCAATAGTATTGTCAAACAAGAGAATAGAGTTTAGCATGGGTAGTTTATTATGTAGGAGTTTCCAAAAAAAATGTGAATCTTTGGTGGAGCCGGAATCTCCCAAATGCTATGCCACGGCGGCCCTCCAGTGGAAATCGACGGCATAGAGCGGCGACTAATATGATAATAGACTGATTTTGCGTTCGCGCATCAGTAGGTATCCTTCACCCAGGCCCACGCATCATCATAGCCAATGCAACTATTAACAAAGAGAAACTTGTCTATTGGCATTCAAAATTAGGCAAATGCAACTTTTTGCTGAGTAAAAGAAAGGAAAAATATCATTAGACCATCAGTTCTGCTGTGATGCAATAATTGCATTGTTTGTTAAATTGCAATATAAATCTTTTCTTCTCATCATGTATGATTTTTTCATAATTGTTTAGTGTAATGTCATTTTTCCTTCCTCTATTAACGCATTCTGAAATAATTTTGGATAAACATGCCATGAATATTATTTTTTTGTTGCCATTCCTCAAGATATAATTCATAACACATATTTCTAAACTCACATGAAAACCCAAATCATATTAATATTATCATTACAGGTTATGCATTACAATGCAATATTAATCCATCAAGCAAAGTGTACAAATTATGTTATGCCAATATGAGAAATATCTTTAATTCATTTATGCAATATACTTGTGTTTTGTTTCTTGTATTATTTATCATGTAATCACTCCCTTTAAAGATCAATCACTTCATGAATATTGAAAAGTATTTGTGTAAAATCATAAAAAAGAACTTGGTGTAAAAATATGTATAGATATATTTGGATACTTCATAAGATAATTATAATATATGATGTCATCGATATGCTAAAGAATAAAAAAGTATTTTAAAAAATTAACATATTCCGATACTTTAATATATAATTGATGATTTTGCAAATTAAGGAAAAAATAATTACCTAGTTAAATTATAATTCTGATGTGGATCCTTTAACTTGGTCATAGTTTCTCTTATCACATATAATTGTGGTAAATAATTCAATTGTACTCCTCACTTGGTGATATATTGATACCCTTTACAATTATATAAAAAAAGGTAGTGATGCTATTAGAATGGATGATCTTGACCTATTAAAAGAGATACATATCAAATTAGTATTAGAAGTGTCTTTATTAAGTCTTTATTCTTTAATATATGAAAAAATGGTACACCTCCACTAAGTCCATCAGTTTTTTAGATTTTTTTTTCTATTTGTTAAGAACATTTATAGCATTGTTATGAGACTCGAATTGGGCATTAACTCACTCGAGTTAGGTCAAACCAGTTGATAAAAATATAATATAAATTATAAATTATGATCTTATGTGTGTGTGTATATATATATATATATATATCAAAGTATAATAATGTGATTACAATAACAAAGTCAATGTTAATATAATTTATCTAATTTTAATTTATATTTCTTAAATTTAACTAGAAAGGTGAATATAGTGTCTACTTTTTTAAACTTCGACATTTAAGAAATATTAGAAGATAAAAATGGTTCTCTTAGAAAAATAATTTGAGAAATGGGTAATAGTAGTAAGTATATAGTAAAATTTTAATGCTTTAACCATTCAAATAGTTGTGACATAGGGATTTCAAACACAATAGTTACTCTAATATTTTGGTATTCAAAACTTGACTTCTATATTTTTTCTCATATTTTTTACTCTAAGAAAAAAAATGAACCATCCATCAGTCTCAATCGAGTTTTAATGGATCAAAGTTTGAGGTGACTCGTGAACCGATTTGATATATTCTAAACACCATTTGTTCGGGTCATTTATAACAAAGATGGTAACCGAAGTTCTAGGGACGGAGCCAGAGGGTTGGGGGGCGGGGGCCCTCAAAATGTTTTAGTCCTATGTATATTTATGTATAAATAGTATGAAGAAAATTAAAAGTATAATGCTTATATGCATATTGGCCCCCCTGGAATGTAGCCCTAGCTCCGTTACTGCGAAGTTCTATCCTTCTTCTAGTATAAATATTTTTCTTATGATGTCTCCAGTGCCACTCCAAAAAATATTATTATCTTTCCATTTTATTAGATAATGATAAAAATGTCGAGTATTAATAAAAGATGGTGTCTTCATTTTTCAATGTTCAAACTCAGATAGCTTGTTGGTTAGGTGAAAACGGAAAGAGTAATGCACATTTCATTTACCAATAATCCATTTTTTTTATTCTCACAGTGATAATTCAATTTATTTACTTCTCTGTACACTATTCGACCTCCTTTGTGAGCCAAAATTGGGTCATATAATTTTTTTGGGGGTTTTTAAAAGGAAAACTTGGGTCGTACTCTTAATTTTGCTTGGAAAAAAAAGGTGGGTGTATAATAATAATAATAATAATAATAATAATAATAATAATAATAATAATAATAATAATAATAATAATAATAATAATAATAATAATAATAATAATAATAATAATAATAATAATAATAATAATAATAATAATAATAATAATAATAATAATAATAATAATAATAATGGAGACAAAGGAAAAGTAGATGCGATGCGGTCAAAACTCAAAAGGCATCTACTTTTTTTCCCTTCCGCGTATTTTGCATGGCGAAGAAGACAGACGCCTTCCATTCCGCCCTCAAAGATTTAACCTTATAAATTTACGTATTTTGCATGCAATGTTTTATTATTATTATTATTATTATTATTATTATTATTATTGCTCTTCCCGTGTATTCTTTTATTAATATGTTCCTACAAAGCACGAAATGAGAAAGACATGAAGTTTATGCCGCTAGCTTTTATCATTTAAATACTACAAAAGTGTATGCCGTTCGATCTTGCAATGCTTCTCGTTTAATGGGCATACCAAATTATTAAAAAGTTTTTAGGACAAAAAAATATTTTAACCCCCCCCCCCCTCGCTCTCTCTCTCTCATATATATAACGTTATAACTTTATTTTATGAGAAAACAACAGAGAATAATAAAAGAAAAACTCATCAAACTTTAATTGTATATGATTAAACTTATTTGCACATACCAAATTTTGTTCTAATTTATCTTCCATCAGCTCCATTCCAGGGAAGGAGTGAATAAAATATGAAGAGTATTCACATATCTCACAAGAAATTTAAAAAAAAACAAAGAATTAAATATAACGATAGACATGATATGCCATTTCTTTCTTCTTTTTGTTAATTTCCTAGCTATATCTATCTCTAACTGTAATGATTTTTAAGAGTATATGAAGAATGACGTCGGTGGTGGTGGACGGCGGTTGCACGCCGGAGCCCGGCCGAGGCGGACGCTCCTGACCCTGAGGAATCAGGCGAAGAGAAAGGAGAAGAATTGAAGTGGCCCCTGCTTCTGATGACGCTCATCTTGGCTTGGGCTTCTCCCCAGCCGGAATGGTGAGCCTCGCCATGATACCGACCGTCGCCGCCGGCGCCGGAGGAGGAGGAGTTGCTGGGTGGAGGCTTGTAGTACATGCGAGCCGTCTGCGGCAAGTGAGAGTGGAACCTGGTGGCCACCCTCACCCCCACATCCAACAACAGCTCCACGTACTTGGCCGCCATGCCCGGTTCTGATTAAAATTGGTGGTGCAATTCAAAAGTAGCTCCGAGAGGAATTAAAGTTGGAAGAGACATGGCAACGTCGAGGGCTTTAATATTATGTGTCTGCTTGATCTTCTCATAGCGTGTGTGTATATATATATATATATATATGAGAGAGAGAGAGAGAGAGAGAGAGAGAGAGAGAGAGAGAGAGAGAGAGAGAGAGAGAGAGAGACTTGATGCAGTTTGAATGGAAGCATCGTCTGTGGAAGTTTCATGTGTACGTGTTGGGGTTCGTTGAAATGGAGTCAAAGAATTAAAGCGGCTTGTTCTTCTTTCTAGATGATCTTAAACAATCATAATTTAACTCCTTTTTTCCCTTTTGTTTTCTAGAAATATGAACGGTATGCAGAAATAGGCCCTTAATTTCGTAAAGGACACCCAATCAACTATAGAAGTCGATTAGTGAAATATATAACGCCTTTCTTTTCTTTTCT
Organism: Pontederia crassipes; assembly: GCA_030549335.1. NCBI lineage: Eukaryota > Viridiplantae > Streptophyta > Magnoliopsida > Commelinales > Pontederiaceae > Pontederia > Pontederia crassipes. The sequence goes on along the minus strand of CM060189.1, from coordinate 20,991,504 downwards.
TTTTTTTCTCTCTCTTTAATTAGCAAAAAAAAAAATATATATATATATATATATATGAAAATTAATTGAATTCTCTGTAGGGGGGAAATAAAATATAAAAAGAAAATTTCCCAAAAGAACGTCATTGCAATTCGAAAGAAATCAGATTAATTTTCGGGGACAAGTCTCGGCGGATATTAAGCTTGCACAATTTTTTAGGTGCTAAGATAATTTTGCATAAACCAATAAACATTGATAATACCTTAAGAGCAACAACATATATAGTGATGACAAAATAATCACAAACCATGATGTTTGGTAACTTCTAGTATAAACTTTGTCATAACAATTAACAATCATATTTCAATATTCTGATCAAGACAATAAATATGGATGGATTCGATAATTAAGTCATATAATTATGTGTCTTGATCTGTTGATCAGATGAATCAATAAAGTATAATAAAACAACGGGTCACTGTGACCGGTCAAATAAGAAAAGTTAATTTATATGATCGAATTGATGTTTGATAGATTTTGATGTCATTTTAGTGATAACTATAATCATGTAAGTGTTCTTTTTTGGATAACAATAATGAATGAATTAATATTCCTCCTTTGATATATATCGACGGTCAATAGACTTAATATTTTTTCTTCGTAACATTACTATAAGAAAATATATCAACAGTGATGAAATAATGTGATGAATTATTCCCATTACAACTCGTGATGAATATGTGAAATAAAAATTAATATGATTTTTTCAGCTGATTAGTGATTATTTTTTGATGAAGTTTTTTTTCTCACAAAATTGTTCATCACTAACGCATCACAAAATTGTAATGGAGTTGTGATGATATATGATTTAACAATGTTTGTGATGAGATATTCATGATTTTTATACTATCACAAAAAAAATCATCAGTTATCCATCATTAAATATTTTTAAAAAAAACATTCGTCGCTAATTTATCAAAATTTTAATAAAATAAAACCCAAATCAAAATTTGTTTGATAAAGCTAAATGTCTTTCCCTAAAAATGTCATAACTATCCAGTTTCATTGCTCCTCGATGGTGCCCGAGAGATTGCTGCGTGCTCGATGGTGCCCGATGGAAGGTGCACTCGACGGTTTCATTGATGCATGCTCAACGGACGGTGTGCTCGACGGACGATTTCATTTCGGCTCCCCGCTCATGCCCTCCTCCTCTTCTTCCTCCTTATGAGTACGGCAACCTTCTCCTTCTCCTTCTCCTTTATTTTTTGTACTTATTCTCGTCTATGTTTATACATGAAAAGTGCTTGACGGTGTGCATAATGGGTTTAATGTTTGTATTTGTGCATGAAAGGTGCTCGACGGTGTGGATGTGTCGAGAGGTTGAAAGTTGCAATCCATATTATCCATAGTGCATCTGCAACTTAGTAAAAAAATTTTAGTTTTTAGTCCAATCTTGGTTAGAGGAATATTTGTTCTCTTTGTTCTATTGTTTCATCTCTTCGCTCTGTCTTTGGAGTTAGTTTTCATTAGTCTTTCTCAGTTATTCATGTTCTAGTTATTGTCATTTTTGTTGTAGTAGATTTTCATGGTTAGCTTCTTGACCATGCATGTTGTTGTTCCCAAATGCGTAATTGTTGTTGATTGCCCGGAATGTATTCCAACTTGGTTTCTGTCTCAGTTTTGAGATAAGAATGGATTATTTTCGATAGGAGTAAGAGCAAGTTTGAGAAGAACGTTAGAGAACACCGGATGTAGCATGCAAATATTTAATTTAATTTATTTTCATTAGGCATGAGCATCATCCCTCATATTATCTTGAGACCTTCCTACTCGAATGTAATATGTTATTTTCATGGTTGTGTACCGCGCGTGCCTTTAAGTGATCCAGCATGTGAGGAGGAGATTAATCTGAACCATTGGACGCAGACGGAGCAGGTGCATCTGGTGCCACGTGCATCCAGTGCCGAAATCCTGGAGAAGATAAACCCTAATACCTCGTAACCTAATACAATAAATGCCAATTTTCCATCTTCTTTACAGGCGGCGATTTTTGACACTTCTAGGGAGAGCGTCTTCCTAATGGAGTCTGCATCCACCATGGCTGCTAGCATGGAGCGCCATGAGGAAGTGGTCCTACAAATGAGGGAAAACTTAGACGCAGCAAGTCGGAAGCAAATGGAGGAAGGACAACTGGACTCGTTGGAGGAGGAGACCCGGAATCCCGAGATCATTCCGTGGGGATTGGAAAGAAGGAAGGAAAAGAAGCCAGCAAAAGAGGGTCCGGACCCCCTGTCGTCAACTCGGAAGCAAAAGAGAGGAAAGGCAAGGTAAGTAAGCTGCCTTCTCAAAGTAAAATCTCACAAAAGTTCTCTATTGTGCAAGACAGACCAGAGGTGGGGGTGTCCTCCCACGGTACCTCCTCATGAAGATTATTGCATGGAACTGTCGGGGAGGGGCGCGCGGGAAAGTTAGGGACCACCTCCTCGAGATCATACACAGAAATAACCCTGATATTTTTGTTTTGCTTGAAACTCATTCTGACGATTGCATGTCTAGGGAAGTTATTAGACGCTTGGGATTATCGTGGCAGGGTGTCATCCAACCGGGCAATGGTGCCTCCGAGGTTCTTATCGTCACCTGGAAAGACCCTTCAATCCAGGTTACCATGCTCCAGTTCTCTGCACAATATATATATATATATATATATATATATATTCATCTAGTGATCACCATGAATGGTTTTACTTTTCTTCTTACAAGTTTATATGCTAGTACCTCACCCCTTCTCCGTCAATCCTTGTGGGCGTAGTTGAGTAATCTCCAAATCGGAGACACTCCCTAGGTTATAATTGGGGATTTAAATTGTATCTTGTATCCGGAAGACAAAAGGGGGCTCCCCTTTTTGGCTGCATCAACTAGTCCAATCTCAGGGTCCCATCTAAGGCTTGAAGGTAGCTACTATACATGGTGTAATAATAGGAGAGGTGGGGCGAGAATTTTATGTAGACTTGATCGCATACTAAGCAATCATCATTGGCTAAGCATTTTTCCTACTCTAAAAATTGAACACCTCACAAGAACAGCTTCATATCACTCATCTTTATTCCTGCAAACCAAATCACCTAGTGCACTTAAACCACACTATTTTAAATATGAGCACGTTTGAACATCAAGGTCCAAAGGACATTGTGGAAAAGGAATGAACAATAATTGTATTTTTAGGTCCCTAAAAATATCAAACAGAAAGCCTTAACTTGGAATAAAAATTGCTTAGGGAATCTTGAGAATAGGGCAGATTTAGCACAAAATAAGATAAGAATTCTAGAGGTGAATGATGCTGATGTTGGCCTCACTGAGGATGAACTAAACACTCTCAAATCTGCTTATAATGAGCATAATGCATACCTAAGACATATTAGTGTTAAATGGTGGAGTAAAACAAGAGATAATTGGTTAAAAGATGGGGATAGGAATATAATTTTTTTTTTCATTTATCCACTAGTATAAGGCGAGGTAAAAATCAAATCCAATCTCTTATTGACCCATCTGGTAACATTATCAAAGATGGGAATGCCATAAGACAAATCTTTGTAGAACATTATTATCATGACATGTGGAAACCTTGCTCCTCAACATCCTCCTCTGGATTCTTGGCCTACCCTACCCCATAAAGATAGTAACACTGCTAATACCCTCCCCAATCTCCCCTGAAGAAATTAAAGGTTGCCTATGGAACATGGGCTCAGGCAAGGCTCTTGGACCTAATGGTTTCACAGTTGAGTTCCATAGACAATACTAGCATATTGTTGGGCCTGGAGTCATTAACACTATACAAAACTTCTTTAACAATAGCATCTTACCTTCAGAACTATCCAAAATAACTTGATCTTCATCCCAAAAAAGTCAAATCCTACCAAGGTGACATATTATCGCACAATATCTTTGTGCAATGTTTTGTATAGACTTATTGCAAAAATAATAGCCACTAGATTGAAACCAATGCTACCTGGACTAATTGATAAAGTCTAATAAGTCTTTGTCTCAGGTAGGAACATTCAAAATAACATACTTTTGGTTCAAGAGATTTTACATTCATTCAATATCGGTAGAAAGAAATTCTTTATTTTAAAAGCTGATATGGATAAAGCTTTTGATAGAGTCATATGTCACTCAATTGAAAATGTCTTAACCCTTATGAATTATCCCCAAAATTTTATTTCCTAGATTACTACATGCATAAGGTCACCTATCTTTAATTGTACAATCAATGGTGTAGCATCTTACTATTTCAAGGGTCATAGTGGTATCAGACGTGGGGACCATTTATCCCCATATTTTTTCATAATCATATCGCAGGTTCTTATCTCATTGCTGAACAATCATGTAGTTATGGGTCTTATGTGTCTTTTCTCTCTGAGCTCCTTTTCTCTCAGTCACTTAATGTTTAAGGATGATCTTATTATCTGTCTTGCAGCCACTAAGAACAACTGCCCCAAACTTAATCAGCTCTTGTGTTTACAACCCATAGAGTAAATTTAAACAAATATGAGATATTTCTCCACAGGAAGATAAACATTAGGCATAGGCAGTTAATAAAAGAGATTTTGGGTATCAACATTGGGAAATTTCCTTTTAATTACCTTGCGATACAAATTTCATACAAGTATATTCCTTCTAGGAATCAATCCAATATTTTGGAAAAGCTTTCTACTAAGATGAGTGGATGGAAAGGTAGGCTACTCAATCAGGCAAGCAAGGCTACTCTCATAAAATATGTGGTTATGTCCATGCCAATTTATTCCCTTAGTGCTACTTATATCTCTCCTGGAATTTTGAGATTCTTGGAAAAATTTTCTAGATCATTCTTGTGGAATTCAGGAATGGACGGGAAGGGTATACATTTAATTAATTGAATCTAACTCAGCCAAAAATAGATGGTGGCCTTGGGATTAAAAGTTTACACATAATCAAACCGGCCTTGCTAGTTAAGAGAGTGCAAGATCTAATGAACAATAAGGAAAACATGTGGAATGAGCTGGTCTCTAATAAATATGGTGTGATTCATCCCTGGGGTACCTATAATTTTAAAAATTGTGCATGGAGCTGGAAACTTATCCTTAACTCTCTCATTGTTCTTAAGCATGGCATGATGAAATTAATTGTTGATGGTTCTTCTACGAGTGTTTTCCAAGATCCTTGGATATCACCTACTCCTTTAGCTTGGTCTCCTACTTTTATTGACATGGATAAAATTCAACTATTAACTTGTTATAATGTCTCTGATCTAATGCTAAATCGTAGCTGGAAAGTTCAACTATTGTATGACCTGTTTGGCCCTTTATTGTGCTTGCACATTATGTCTATTTTTATATCACTGCACGTCAACGATGAAAAGTGAATTTGGGAAAATAATGCCCGTGGTACGGCCCGGGATGACTTAGTTTACAAAGTCATTTGATGCCATACTTTGCCGTTGCCAATTCCTGGATGGCCTATCGATCACCGGGTTTGAAAGCTCCTGGCCCCTCCTAAGATCCAGCATTTTCTTTGGAAACTAACTCATGGCAGACTTCCAACGCTTGATATCATAGCTAGTTTCAATTCAAATATAAACACTGCTTGCCTTCTTGCTTGCCTTCTGTGTGGATATGGTGTCGAATCTATTTCTCATATTTTCTTTCATTGCTCATTTGCTGCTCAACTATGGACCCTCTGTCAATCCAAACTCAATCTGACCGACGTTTTGACCAATGGGGCCAGGGAGCTTGGCTTGATGAGGGAGTATGGCTCGACATCTCCTCAAAAGGCTCCTTTCGTTAATTTCCTTCGCGCTTTGGGTCATTTGGGGCACTAGAAATGACATACATTTTTAGGGGGCAACATGCAATCGTTCCAATGATCTGGGAAAAAGTATTGGCTGATTATAATGAGTATGCTAGAATCCACTTTCCTGAGGCACACCACCACTCCCATGACCCACACTGGGTCAGATGGGAGCCCTCAACTCACGGCTGAGCTAAAATTAACTCAGACGGGTCTCGATTGCAGAGAATGAGGAGGGGGCACATGCTTCCTTATTCGTTTGCCTAATAGATCTTTTTCTATGCGCAGGAGCTCTCAGGAGATTTGCGAATAGCATTCTGGATTTAGAGCTTTGGGGTATCCTTGCTGGCGTAAGGAAAGCACACGCGATGGGTCTTATGCGACTACACATTGAATTGGATTCGGAAATTTTAGTACAACTCATACTGGGATGACACTTCGTACCATGGCGCATCCAAACTATGCTACTATAACTTCATAGTCTTTTGAATGAATGTACTGATTGAAAAATATCACATGTATTTCGTGAAGTGAATTAGTCGGCGGATTTTTTGACAAATTTTGGTCGTTCTCTTCCTTTATGGAACGACATTTTTTTGGAGGAAGCCCCACCCCGGGCCTCACTCCATTGATGTATCAGGTCATTTTCTTTAAAAAAAAATCTTGGTGGTAGGGGTGAGCTTTCTTTCTTTGAACAATAGCAATTCCAGCCATCTAATGTTGCTTAACGACCGTAGCTCATAAGTGATGGTAAGCATCTCATGAGTCACATTATTGTAGCTCTCAAGTGATGCAAAGTGAGAGCATGACGTGATCCTGGTTCGTTCAATTGGTTCCTTTTTTTTTTACCACGACGTGATCTTTTTTTATTATTTTGTAAACTCTTTTATCTTTTAATTTTTTCTTCTTTTTATCTAATATATAATAATTTATTTACTATACGTAAAATATTAATAATAAATGATTAATATAATATTATTTATTATTTCATTATAAAATTTTAATATTTTATTAAATATAAATTATTAAAAAATATTTTTTATAGTTAAATAATATATTTTTTAACAATTTTTTAATATATATTAAGTATTTTATTTCTTTAATAATTTTATATTCTATATTTATAATACATATTTTTAATTCAATCATCCATTAAAATTAACCAATCACATCTAATTTTTTTTATTACATTAATTATCTTATTCTTCATCATTAAATTTTACTCTATTCAAACTAATCTGTCAACTTAAATTTAAACTATTTACGAAAATTTGATGAAAACTACCTCTTGCGGTGGATCTTTCGTCAATTCATTACTCGCGTTCCGGAAGTGTCAACGACGAGAAGTTGCCTTCTTCAATCAATGATTGAGAGCATGCTCTTTGTTTTTCACGCTTTTGTAGTACATACAACGTGCTACGTTGGAGTTCAAATGCATGATATATATTTTTATGGCGTCTTACATATGCAATGACGTTGACTTTGCTCGTGTCAATATATATTTTAGCCATTTTTTTAAATTTTTTTTGTTGGTGTGGGAGTACAAGAATTAGGAAGAATGGAGAAAATGCTTCACATTTGCTTCTGCCTGAATAAGTGCATCCCCCCTCAGCTGCATATATTTATGCATGCATACTTTTGTCATATAAACGTTTTAATTAAGTAAGTAAAATTTCTCACTTTTCCGTGAATAGTGTATTAATTTGGCAAAACTGTGGGAGGCATGATTGTTTTGAGCAAAGCATAATTTGCTTGTATATGATTTTTCTTTGCGAACATTTGTTTTTAAAATAAATTGGCTAAAAGAACTATTATTTAACTTTATTTAACTTTATTTTTATTTTTTTAAACTTTTTTTTAAAAAAATATTTTTTAATGTAATCACACTATAACTTATAGAAGAAACATAATGCTTGATAAAGAAATCATCATCCATGATTATAATTTTACCTTCCTCCGAGAACACATCTATTTCCCAATTGACATTCTTTTTCGGTAACAACTTATTGATATTTAGGATTATTAACATCTGACTAATTCGATATTGGGACGAAAGCGAAAAATGTTTATAATCTCTGACTAACGCGACGATTCGAGACTAGTAGCACCTGTCGAGACGCAGCCAGTTAATCACTGCGCGTTGGACTCCCAAATGGCATTTTATTGCATGTTCCTCGAGTTTGAACTTTGACATAAATATCGTTTTTCATAAAATGATTTTTTTAATTAAAATACTTTTAGGGGATTCTTCCAATTAGAAGAAGATATCATGATGATAATGTCCAGATTATTATTACTTTTTTATTATTAGTTATACGAAATGCCACATGTTATTTGTAAATTATTGTAACAGACCTTACCCTAATAAATAATACCTTTTTTTTGAACCATTGAATAGGAGATGTGGATAAAATCGGATTTGAAATTCGGACTCAAAACGAGACGACCGGATTGTTTCAGTTCCACCGACTTTTTTTAAGGAAATTAAAATTAGATATCATATATTCGAATTATATTTTCTTATTATAACAAGTTTATTACATATTGTGGATGCACCCTGCAATCCCGCAATATGGGCCGTCAGATCTATATGGACCGTCCAGATTTAATGTGCACGTAAATAGTTGAGGTTTAGGGAATAGTTGGGATTGAAGCTCCGGTTCAGATGAAAGACTTCGGTTCAGATATGCTTGGATCGGTTTACTATTTTCACGATTATATTTCTCTGTCTTCGTCTCGCGGCGGCGATGCCTTGTTCTCTCCATTGCCGAACATCCTTGTATGGATCTATCCATTGTCGAATATCCTTGTAGATCTATCATGTTTGTTTGAGTTTGGTTGCTCCATCCACAAGACACGTTGCTTGATCTTTCACTTAAATAGTTGGGATTTAGGGATTGTCGAATGTGCTTGTGTCACGGGGCATTTTCCCGTGACACGAAGCGTGAAGTCTCACGACACCAGTGCCGCTCAACTTATAACTCTCGGCCGCTCAGCGTCGAAAATATGGAACACATGCAGCCGTCCCGCACTTCATAATATTGCGGAGTATCAAGTTATCCGTCCTTAGGGCATTTATCTTGTAAGGTCGTCCTTATGAATGGCCAAGTAGGTGACGTTTTCGTAGGGTACGTCTTTTGCATCTTCAATATGTAACAAGACTCATATACCTACGGTACACTGTGAGGAGTTCACTAGTGCCTTCCGAAGCCCAATTGTATGTTATGTTTCATCATATTTAATACAAGTAAGCTTTCCTTTAATTCTAGTGTCATGACCTTGAGCGTGGAGTGGCAACTCACATCGGTGTCCCTTCGTGACGTCCCGTGGTCCCTTCGTCGCCCCTTCGGACTTTAAGCGCCCAAGCGCCTGCATTAGTGCCGCAACGCGCTAATGCCACGATCTCGTGATGAGTAGTCCAACACTCTAGTCATATCCGTGATTGAATGCCTATAAGAGCGACTCTCGGCATAGTCGTCTCGACCATAAAACTTTCGCTGCAAACTCAAAATAGGCTGGGCTAAGTGCCTATCCGCCTAGTCGCCGCACGTAGTCTAGTGTCCGAGAATGACCCTGTGACAAGTGGTATCATAGCAGTTCTTCCTGCTCGGATTACCCAGCGACGATGACTCGCTTGTGTCGTCGCAACGTGCACTGACGTAGGAAATGTGCTTCCGCTCAAATACTCCAACACGCCCAGGCGCACTAGTACCATGGTCTTTGATCGTGGACGCCAACGAGGAATGCATGGCAAGCTTCCTCGTCGCACGCCCAGTCGTGCCCCGCAGCATGTTCCTCATACACCCGTGTCGTGTCAAGGAACGTCCGTCATGCATCATGATGGCGGATTGATCGCCCCGCCTAACCGGGACGGTCATGCGTCGCTCACTCGAGCAGATCAACCACCTCAGGTATACAGTCGGGAATCTTGAAGTGTCGCGTTGCGTCAAAGAGTGGCCATATGCTCCGTATGATGGTCTTGCGCTGCTCATATCTTGAGATCGCTTACACAAACGTCGTGTAACTCGGAGGACCTGTGTCACATTCAGAGACTGTCGATCATGCACTATCATGATGACCTGACGATGCTCGGTATTTTGTGACGTCGCATCGCATGCCCAGTCATGTAACATGAAGTGCACAACCGTTTCACGGAAGAAGTTGGCTTAAAGATAAATATCAAGATTCATGGTCCCTTTTCGGCCAAAGAATATCATCCTTTCGGTCAAGGAGCATCAATCACAAGCATCTTGTCGTGCCGCAGCATCGCCTGCCACGCCACGATGACTTTCAAGAATGGAGCAAAGCGTTGATTACTTGCAAACACTCGCGGACGAGCTGTCAGCCTTGCCTGCCTCGTCAAGTGTCGCCCTGCAAGCGGCACGATGTTATCCATCGAGGAGTGGGATGAACCTGATACATGCCAACGCAAATCGACGCCTCAACTCAGCGACCAATTTGGCAAATGGTCTGGGTGTCGAGCATCGACGAACTTTGGCATGCTGCCGTCAAGCGTTCTGTCGCCAACCGAAGGAAGGAGTGCCCTTTCCTTTCGGACATCGCCTCGAGTAATCGAAGCGGCCTCCAAGGATCGCAATGCGAAGGTTTTGAAGGACACATTGGCGATGTCGTTCCTTCGAATGGAGATGGAGGTAATGTTGGGAGCTCATGCCACGAGTTTACCAACCGCAGTCCGCTTATCTAAGCGGAGCGTCTTCACGAGCATCCCTATGGATCGGTGAAGGCCGGAACGGCTACTCTTTCGCAAGGGTCAAGCCGCTCAGTGGATGAGTATGTCAAAGGTGTATGATCTAGGATGACAGGCACAGTGGCATTACTTTGTCCAAGGTGCGGACGGACGGGTATCTAAGGTGCATCCTCTTCGTGAACGAGCACAACGATCTCGCCCCGTCCATACTCCAAAGGGATTGTCGAAGCTTCAAAGGAGGTCCCAGGATTGGAAGAAAGCATATTCCAAGAATCCTGCAAGATGTGGCAAACTCAGGATGGCGTTGCCATCGCGACAAGATAGAATGTGGCAAACATGCATCCCAGACATGGGACAAAAGAAGTGGTAGTTCATCAATTATGCAAGCCCTGACAAGTTGGGACTGGAGGTCAAGATCGCATTGTTCAGCATCGGCCAGATGGACATGTTGAAGGAGGAAGTGAACGGAATCACCGAGCTCCGCCTACAGTGTTCCTAGGAGGATGAAGACCGAATGTTGGTGCTCTTCAAGCAGAGGGGTTAGAAGCTTTGTACTAGGAGGGAGTTGGAACGATAGGATCGTCCAACCTCCGCTCACTAGTCGACGCTGCTAAGTCAATCGGGACAAGTGCCATACCACCAAAGCCCTCGGGGAAGGACAATGGTGGGGGAGAGAAGCTCAAGTCACAAGGAGGAAGCTATTTATGTCGAAGACAAAGATCGCCCATCAAAGCAGGAGAAGCGAGTCGAACCACAGGCACATGTGGGGAGACCCTCATCGTCGCTCACTATAGCGACTGAGAGTGGATAAGGTGTGGAATGTTATACCAAAGAACCTTGCTCCACCTCAAACCGTCGAGATATCTCTTGTCCACCAAGGGTAAGGTGGAGCTGTTCTCAATGCTCGGCGGACGAAGGATTCAACGTTGCAGCCATCTGCAACTTGGAGACAGCGAGTTAAACCACAAGGAAACGTGCGGAGACTCTCATCGCCCACTATGGCGACTTGGATGGACAAGGCAGGATTGTCATATCAAAGAACCTTGTCCCACCTTTAGACGATCGAAACATCAGGTGATCACCAAGGAGGAGGTGGTCCTGCACTTTTCGTTCGGCAGAGGCATGGAAGACTTTACGTTGCAACCATTTGCAACATAGAGACATTGAGTCAAGCCCATAAAGAGAACTGAAGCGTCCCAAAGTATCCGTAGAAAAACTCTTGTCGCTCATCATAGTGATCACAGGCACTCGAAGCAGACAAGCTACAAACATCGACATCGGAAAGCTTGTGCTGTTTCAAGCTGTCGAAATTCAAGAATGATCATCGAGGGTGAGATGGTCCCGTACTTCGCATTCGACGGAAGGGAGACCTTACGTTGCGGCCATCCGCAACATAAAGGCATCGAGTCAAGTCATGCAGGTCGAATGACAAGACTCTTCATCGTGTTCTACACGACCTTGAGACAACTCTTCTCCGAGCCCCTGAAGGCATATAAGAGTTGTTTCACCCTCAAAGAAGCCAAACCACACAAGTTGACGTTGCGCAAGTCAAAGAGAAGTGAAGCCAACAGAGACTTGATGGACGGATAGTTGCTTGATGAAGTCAGACTGCACATGGCGGACTCCACTGGCGCTGCACAAGTGATAACCCCGGATTGGACGAAGGATCAGCGAGCGAAGCAGGCCTAAGGGAGGAGTCCTCAGCGAGACCCCAAGGAGCGGGCATTCCTGGCGCTGCGTGATGCTGGTCAAGTCGAAGTCAAGGCAAAGAAGGCAGAATTGAACGAGACAAGCGAATTCAAAACTCAAAACGAAGGCCCGGAGGAAGCCCGGACAACGACGTCGGGGGCGTCGCCGACTTTGATGGGGGAGAATGTCACGGGGTATTTTCTCGTGACATGATGCGTGAAGTCTCGAGGCACCAGTGCCGCTCAACTTATAGCCCTCGACCGCTCAGTGCCGAAAATATAGAACACATGCAGCCGCCCTGCACTGCATAATATTGCGGAGTAATAAGTTATCCGCCCTTAGGGCATTTATCTTGTAAGGTCGTCCTTATGAATGGCCAAGTAGGTGACGTTCCCGTAGGGTACATCTTTTGCATCTTCAATATGTAACAAGACTCATATACCTACGGTACACTGAGAAGAGTTCACTAGTGCCTTCCGAGACCCAATTGTATGTTATGTTTCATCATATTTAATACAAGTAAGCTTTCCTTTAATTCTAGTGTCATGGCCTTGAGTGTGGGGTGACAACTCACATCGGTGTCCTTTCGTGGCGTCCCGTGGTCCCTTCGTCGCCCCTTCGGACTTTAAGTGCCCAAGCGCCTGCATTAGTGCCACAACGCGCTAATGCCACGGTCTCGTGACGAGTAGTCCAACACTCTAGTCATGTCCGTGATTGAATGCCTATAAGAGCGACTCTCGGCATAGTCGTCTCGACCATAAAACTTCCGCTGCAAACTCAAAACAGGCTTGGCTCCGTCTAGTCGCCGCACGTGGTCTAGTGTCCGAGAATGACCCCGTGACACTTGCTGATTTGTTGAATCTCCTTCTAGCTCACTCTCAGCCACAAAAATTCCCAGTCACAGAACTTCCCATCCGCTTTTGTCGAGTGCGTTAGCTGCTTCCCCCAGCCACAAAATCTTCTTTGTCAAAGGTCTTTACGGCTTCGTTGAATCACGATCAGGTATTTCGAATATTTTTCAAATGTCTATTTATTTATTTATTTTAGCTATTGAGTCATTTTTATAGTAGTTATTCTACCCAAGAGCACTTTTCCTGACAATTCTTTAATATATATTTTTTTTGTAAAATTTGACATGCATTTTACAAGAAACTTACAATTGGAGAATTCATTCATTCGTCATAAGCACATCCCAAACAAGTTGCAGCCAAAATCAATTAGATGAAACCATGAATGCTCAACAGAGGTAAACTCACATTAATACATATAACATTTCACATTACATGTAACATGATGAATCCTGACTTCGTCAATTTATTTACAGTGTGTATGATGTTGAATATGATAGTGATAATGTGATGCACAATTTGAGTGAGAATCACGAACATAGATATAGCATTGAAGGTAAACCACTTATTGGAATGATATCTGAATCGGATGACGATGCATATAAATTTTATAATTTATATGCTAGAACCATTGGATTTTCTATACGAAAGTCTATTTTCCACAAAGCAAATGCACCAAATGCTAGAAGAAAAATTTCAAGCAGAATATTTGTTTGTTCCAAGGAAGGTCATAAGGATCTTAGCCGAAACGATCGAAAGGATGTGAAACGAAGGAGGGAATTAAGGACTGGCTGCGAAGCACATCTATTTATCAACGAAGCAGAAGATAAAAAATGGATAGTCAAAAGGTTTCGTGAAGAACATAATCATTTATTAGCCACTCCTTCCAAAGTAGGAAGAATGAGATCACATACTAACTTATGTGATACTTCGAAAGATCTTATTACATAATTTCATGGAGCAGGGATGGGTCCTTCTAATATTGCTAAGGTTCTCAATTTCTGAGGTATTCTATCAGTTACAATACAGGATTGCATAAATCATCTAAATGCAACAAGACAGAACAATATTGGCAAAGAATGCATGAGTGTGATTGCTTATTTCAAATAAAAGAAAATTGACGATGTGGGCTTTTGTTTCAAAATGGTGTCAGACGAAACTAACACCGAAAGAAATGTATTTTGGACAGATAGCAGATCGAGAGATAATTACTTCACCTTTGGAGATGTTGTGGTTTTTGATACAACATAGAGAATAATAAGTTTTGCATGCCATTCGCGCCCTTTACGGGGGTTAATCATCATAATCAATCTATTTTATTTGGATGTGCTTTGCTTGCCAATGAGACAGAAAAAACTTTTATTTGGTTGTTCAAAACATGGCTAGAATGCATGAGAGGGAAAGAACCGATATGTATTATTACAGATCAAGACCTTGCCATGGGAAATGCCATCCGTAAAGTCTTTCCAAACACAAGGCATCGCTTTTGCATTTGGCATATGTTGAAAAATGCATTAATCAACACACGCAAATTATCAGCACATGGTAATTTCATGAAAGATTTTAAGAAATGGATATATGGATCAACCAACATTACAGAATGTGAAGAGAAATGGAATACACTGAAGCAGGATTATGCCATTCCAAATGATCATTGGGCAGAAAGTATGTTTCATAAGAGACACTTTTGGGTGCCCATATATTTTAGTGATATATTTTCTACCGGCATGTCATCTTCACGAAGATCTGAGAGTATGAATTCTTTTTTTGATGGTTTTGTAAATTCCCATACTTCTTTGACAGAATTTATTGTGCAATATGATAAGGCCCTTCATTATCGTCGTGAAGCAGAGGAACGGGAAGATTTCAAAAATCTTAACTCCACACCTGCCTTCCTCTCAAAAAATCTGCTAGAAGTACATGCAGGAAACATGTACACGGAAAGGATATTTTCTATATTCCAAAAAGAGTTTAAGGCCATCAATGATTTTCGAGCAGAAAAAATCTCGAAAGATGCCAATAAAGTAGTGTACTATGTGTGCACTATGGACACTGACAATCAAAGAATTGTGGAGTTTAGCAACCAGTAAACGATATCGGCGAGTTGTTCGTGTAAGAAATTTGAACAAGGAGTTATTTGTGTCCATATTTTACATACTCTCAACAAGAAAGGGGTAACGAGATTACCAGATAAATATATTCTTCATCGGTGGACGATGGATGCTCGTTATTTAAAAGCCCGCTTGATTGATAACCATGTCGGTACTTGCATAAACGAACAACAAAACGTTACTGATCTTAAGAAATGGGCTTGCCGAAGGAACATTTGGAGGATTAATAATTTTGTATGTTCTGATGATCATTTGGACTTTGGGATGTCAGTTATTAATGAAGTTCTCCAAAAATTTGAAGCTTTTAAAGTTTCAGGTACACATGAATTTGTCGTGGGACCAACAACTTTAAGTCAAGATTCTCAAGAATTAGAAGTTATTAATGACCCAGTGTGCATGAAATCGAAAGGAAGACCCAAACAAATGCAAAGAATTAAAGGTGGCAAAATTTCCATGTCACAAGCTGAGGTTAAGAAGAGAATATGCAGGGTGTGCGGCAAAAGTGGTCACTATAGGTCTACTTGTGCAATAGCTAAGGTAATATCTCGTACCCAATTCGTCTATATGAATTTGTATTGTCTTGTATAATATAACCTAAATAATGGATTATTTCTTTCTCCGCTAATAATGAAAAGGAGGATGAGAAGAAAAGAAAAGAGAAATCTAAAATCTCTCATAAGAAAGATACAGATGATGAAGTAGATGGTGATGAGAATGAGGATGATGAATAGGTGAGAGATATAGTCTCCCTTTTTGTTTAATAACTTGTTAACGAAGTAGGAAATTTTCTAATCCTGTTTGATTACAAGGTGCATTCTTTTAGTAACAGTTATCTAATTTTTTTTTTTTTGCAGAACTGAGAAGGAGAGCCAAATAGAGTAGATGATAAGGAAAGATGCTTTTGTGTTATGTAGTTTTGTTGTTTAGACTAAGACATATGGGAAAAAATAGCAAGAAAATGATGGGAACAAAAGATGCTTTTGTACTCTGCATTTTTTGTTTAGATTGTATTTTGTTGCAAGGCAATCTTTTGTTAAAGTCTTCGGAGCTTGGCCTTCTAATGTTAAAATTCTATCATTCTATTATAAGATGTCTTCTTCCTTACCTATTTACGACCTATATATGTCTTCTTTTTTATATAAAAAATATACATTATCTGCCAATGACTTGTATAAAAAATATTATAAGATGATATTTCGTTGGATTCCATTATACACTAGACTTATGACTCATGTTCATGTTTTACGTAGTGCACTATATTTCTTTCCGTGCTTCAGTTTGGAAATATGTTTCTACATATGATGTAACTTTTGCAACTTCTCTGAAAAAGTTTTAGAACTTTTGGGCTACTTCTAAACCAACACAGGCTGCTACAACACAGGCTGCTACAATAAGACTCCTTAAACACACTAACTATTATGTAGAACACATGTCTTATACATCATAATTCTTAAAGATTTCTTATTTGATTCAATTCACTTACAAATATACAATAATATTACAATTAACATACACACGGTTATATTCCTAAATAGTCTATATTTTCTTCTTTCAACTTCAATAATAATTTGAAATCTTCTTTTTTCATCTTCGATAATAACTTCAAATCTTCTCCTCTCGTCTTCAATAATAGCTTCAAATCTTCTTCTTTCATTTTCAATAATAGCTTCAAATCTTCTTCCATCCTCGTTGTCAGAATCTGTTTGCTTAATCCTCTTCAACAAACCATTAATAACAGTTTTATTTCGAGATTCAACTTCTGGATCCAACCACTTAAAATATTGACAACCTTTATTTTGTTGAACAGACAAAACATAAATTAGATGCATAAAGACACCAAATAAAAAGGAAATATTCTTTTATGTAACGTGTGCATGAGATACTTACATCGTAATTATGGCAACCATAAAATCTTCTACCAGGATTACTTTCAGTCCATGACGTTTTGATGACAGCTTCTTGGCAATTACATAATGGTGCTCTCGTGAAATTCATCTTCGACATTATATCTAAAATTGAAACATGAAAAGAATAATAAATAAAAGAAATGCATCAAAATATATCATTATGCTTTGCTAATTTTTAATGATGAAAGAAATCTTCGTGATATAACATTGCTATGTACTAACAAAAAATTCACTTTTCTTATCTAGAAGAAAATAAGCATAACGAACATATTTCTGAAACCACATTGGTACTTATTTTCTGATAATGTGGGACATCACACTCTCCTCTTATGTAGACACAACTATTCAACTAATGTCCACAAATATATAACGCCACAGAATTAACAGAACAATTAACTATTCAACATGTTTGTATAAACGCACATCAATTAAGAGAACAATCCCATGTAATGGCAATTTCATACAGTGAACAAAAAAATTATCAAAAAATATTGAACCAAAAAATTAGCAAAAAATGCTAGTGAAGATGGTGATCTCCCTGCAAATAAAAGACGATGAAATCAAGAATGGGCGAGAAGTGAGGACCATAGGTGACTGCTATCCTAGCAGCAAAGAGGAACAAGGAGCAAACTTGACTGAAATCTAGAAGAGGGAAGGAGCACAGAGGAACAATGCACGACCTAAATGAAAATAAACAAGGAATGAAAATAAACAAGGAAAGATCGAGTTTATATATGACTGGAGATTGGGAGTGTTAGTATGCATCCCTAGATGACTGCGAACCTAGCAAAAGAAATGGAGGCGAGCATCTCTCTGATAGGTGTCTAGGGCACGAACAAAATAAAAACAAAAGGAAAGGGAACCCATCAATGGTAGGGAATACCTGTGAGTCCTGTGACGATATCCCCTAGGATGAATCTTCTCAAGAAAGATGATACGAAGACGAAGCAACCTGGATCTCCTCTTCTGCTCTAGATGTATACGAAGCAACCTGGATCCCCTAAATCTTATTTCTGCCCTAGATGGACCAAACAAGCCAAAAATGAACCCAACAACTCTTGAACCGGTAGAATAAACCATAAGTTACGCGCACATTAAATCTGGATGGTCCATATAGATCTGACGGCCCATATTGTGGGATTATTGCAGGGTGCATCCACAAAAGGATGCACCCTAATATTCTCTCTCTCTCTCTCTCTCTCTCTCTATATATATATATATATATATATATATATATATAGTGTTAGATCAGAGAATTTGATCTCATCGTCAAATCAGTGAATATTAGTTATAATCATGCATCAATGGCCAAGATCGTGAAGATTGAAATCTCTTAGTTGAACCGGATTCAAATGAAAAGAAAATCAGGTTAACCTCTTGTTTAGTCTCGTGAAATGTATGATTATAACGACTGAGATTCACCGATTTGACGGTGATATCAAAATCTCTGATCTCACGCTAATATATATATAGTCTAACTCTTTGCATTCACATTATGCTTGCCGCATTGATGGAGTCAATGGTTGTCTTCCTCTACTTTGATTCTTTTCATTAAGAAAATGAATACACGTACGAAGTTTTTAAAGTCTCAAACTCTTGCATTTATTCTAATATCACTAGCTATTTTTCATTGCATTAAAACGCCAACATGTAATAATATAGAAATGCTTATGAGATACATAGTACCGATATATATTTGTGTAGCTTCTTAAAAAAGGTATATACACGTCGAATACTTAACTCATTGTATAGCTTATAGTACACGTATTATGCGAAGAGAGTTGCATTGTCCTTTTAATTTATCATTTTACAAACATTTCCATGGTCAATCAAACTTAGTAGTAGCATTTAACGGATCGGCTCCTAATAGTTTCAGTCAATCGACTTTTATAAGATAAGTTCGTTAATTTAATAGATTATTATCGGATCACCTAATATACTTTTTAAACTTGTCCGACCCGTTAAGATCTAATAAGTCTTAACGGAACAAAACAAATTAATATTGGACAACCTACTTATATTCCATTATTAGATAAAGTTTATTAGCTAATATTATTAACGAATTAATTAGTTAACGGATGAATAACAGACGGATATCGAATTACCGAATATAAGAGAAATGGTTGAAATATAATGTTTGACTTATTATCCGTACGAGCCCCATAAAATAGATTCGGACCGAGCACAGACGGACTTACCCGTTATCATATCAGATCGGAAAATGGACGAGTCGGCAGTTTAATAAACACCACTAATCAAATAATTAACTAATTTTATATAAGTCGCTCAATTACGTGTGTTCGAAGTTGCTTTTGTCAAGTCGAGAGCATTTTTTTCCTTCTAGGGTTAAAGTAGTACATATATATAACGTGCTACGTTTGCGTTCAAATTAATGCATGATATATACAATTTTATAGTGCGTTACGTATGCAACGTTAACGTTTTCGGTCAAAATTTTTAGTCATTTTTTTTGTATGTGCAGGACAATTAAGAGAGAAAAGTGGTGGGCAATGTTTTCACATTTGTTTCTGCCTGAATTGATAATTCACCCTCTTCAGGTGCACCATGCTTTTGTCACATAATTAACGTTTTTTTAAATTTAATTGAGTACAGCTGCTTCTAGCAAAAGTGTTGGGATGACTGTTTTGACCAAACCATAATTTGCTTTATGTTAATTTCTTAATTGCTTTCTTTCTTAAATAGTTGTGGATATACTTTCTTGCACATCAAGAAAATCCTCCTTGCCCATTATTGTATATAATATAGCTTTGTTCATAGATTCATATTTTTTTTGATACAATTTTACTAAACCCAACTTAATTAGAAATTATGTGGGAAGAATAAAGCTTGCTTCCATTCACCGTTATTTTTTTTTACTTTTCAAAGAGAAAAAGGAAGTAAATGAGATTTCTAATGTTATAAGAAGGGAGATTATGATAATTTTCGTTTATTTGATGTGATTTTGTGAATCTTTAGAGTAAAAATGAGCTCCTAATCATGGTTCAGTCGGTTCAATCACGAACCACGGCTGGTCCGATCCGAATTAACTACAAAAACGGAATTGAAAATCGGTTCAACCGGAAAAAACCGGCTCAACCACTAAATCGGACAAACCTGGTTCAATATTTAAAGTGAAAGTAATTAAAATTTTAAAGTTAAAATAGGAAATAAAAAGTTAGAAAGGAAGGTAAAAAAAGTGGAAAAGTATTTGAATTAATAACCGGTAAATATTAAAAAGGAAATAAAATGTGGGAAATAAATATGGGAAAGGAATTAATGGAAATAAAATAGGAAAGTATTCAGATGAAAATAAAGGAGAAAATAAAAGGAAGGAAGAGTGATATATGGAATTAAATTAATTTATTATCACCAAAAATAGTATCAAAGAATAAAATAAAAAATAATATATTATATCAATAATAATAACTTAAAGTTTTTTATGAATATTGAAAATTTTAATATATTTTTATTATAAAAAAGTAAATAAATATGGGAATTAATGGGGAGAGAGGAATTAATGGAAATATAAAATGAAAATGATTAAAATGAAAGTAAAGAAAAAAAATAAACATGAGAGTGATATATGTAAAAATTAATTAATATATTATCACCATAAAATAGTATTGAACAATAAAATAAAAGAATTAATATACTGTATCAATAATAAAAATTCAAACTCTTTTTATGAATATTAATATTTAATTAAAATTTCTTTAGTATATTTTATTACGAATTATAAGTATTATATAATATTGATTATGTATCTATATAAAATTATTGTGAATAATATTAATTTAATAAAATCTGGTTAAACTCGATTGAATCCAATTAAACCGATCCAACCACGACCCAATTGATCGTCCGGTAGGGTGGCTGGTCCAATTATTAAAACATTGCTCCTAATAAATCCTAGTTAAATTATGATCAAACTTTGGGTTAATTAGTTAATATTTTTTAAAAAACAATTATCATCTTAATGATTTTGTTTATACCTTCATGATATTTTTTTATTTTTTCGTATTACGTTAATAAAAGCAATAGAATAACTAGGGTGTCCTTATCTTTTACCATCAATTTTCAGACAACCTTTCATGTTTTTTTTAAGTTTTTTTTTTCATTGTTTGTTCACTTTATTTTTTTGTTAATAGAAGAACAAATCAAAGTAATAATGAATAAATCACTATCACTAGTATTTAAATATTTCATATTATTAATGCACTAATGATTAGATTATCGAACGGTTTATTGATTAAAATGTCAGACAAATGGTACCTATATTAATATGATGACCATCCAACTGCTGATGGAAAAAAAAAAAGGATGGTGTGTAGTATATAACATAACATAATATATAGGGGAATAATTAATATTCATATGTAACAACAGTAAATTAGTGGTGGGTGCAAACTTGATTGAGCAATGAGAGAGGAGAGAGAAATTGGTGGCAACAAATCGCGTTACATCTTTATTTAATTATTAATAGCATGAATCAGAGTCAGGTGCCGATTTAATTTTATACAAATAAGAAAACGAGCAATGGGTGGGTTGGTGCGAGAACGATAATCTCGTGGAAACGAATCCAAAGCAGCAACTGTTACATTTTATGTAAAATTAATTCCTATTGATTTGTCGTAGAATGGCCCAAAATGTGTGGTTAACTTTTTGAGGCATAAATTTTGCAAATCACGACTTGAAAATTTGACCGATTATTAAGTTTGATTAATATAATATTCGCTCTCGACGAGACTTCAGGACATCAATTAATTTTTACACTGTCAAAGAAGATGTAATGCCGACGAGCATTATGGCAGAGTGAGTGCGGTTCCTCCAGTTTTGAATATAGGAAATTTTATGTTATGATTAGACACACGACGTAAAATAATTTTATCGAATTAGTTGAGTTCGACGATGAATTGATCTTAAATGTATATAATTATTAATGGTGCATGAATTGAGCCGGCTCTCGGACAACATGAGCCGATAATATAAAAAAAAGAAAGAAAGAAAAGAAAATAAGTGGATGTAAATGATCGATCTATTAATCAAAATGAATAATTTTGCAAAAGATATCACTATTATCGCATCGTTGTCTCCGACTCATGATTGGGAAGCTCATTTTGGAGTGTGATTTCACATCGACATGTCTTCCCCTTACAGATAATAAACCAAGTATAATATCTGGGTGTTCTTTTGAATTTCATATGTAATCATATTTCTCACAATGCAATGCAAATATAGAAGCTGATTATTTAGCATCTTTTGGTAGACGGTGGACACAAATATCCCTTCTTTCGGAATTTGCGATTTTTTCATATAAAGATATTATATGAATCATTCAATTCAATGATATAAATTATTTTTGATAAAATATATTATTGTCATTTTGACTTCCTTTTCTTTTTGTTTAGTTTCAATGCAACACTTCTTTTTTCTACTTTTCTTGTCAAGTCCTATTCATTTGAATAGGATCTAAGGAATTAATTTCCAGCTACTGGCATCATGACAGAATTTTTTAAAAAAAAAATCTAGCAACTGACATTGGAACAAGACAACTTTTTCAAGCGAATCAAAGAGAGGTGCAATGAAGCATCTGACTAGAAATCTAATAATAGCGCAATGGAAGAATTAATGATCAGGAGGCTAATTCAGGTGAGAAATAATTCATTAGCGCAATGAAATAGTAAATTAATATGAGCTATTTTGGCTGTAAAATTTCATCAGATTAATAAAAAAATATTAAATTATGAAATGTGAAATGGAATATGAGAAAATTGTTTCACAAGAAAAAAAACAACGATGATGAAGTAAATGTTTGCTTTTTTTTTCCTTTAGGAAGAAGAAATGACAACAGCAAAGTTTCTGTAATCAATTTGGTTTCTTTGGAGATCTATTTCATCACTTTTTTTTCTCTCTCTCTCTTCAATCGTATACACGATGATGAGTTAATTTAAACAACTGCAAAAAAAATGGCGTCGGCGGTAATCCGACGGTAGAGACCTCCCGTCGGCGCCCCTGATCCTGTCGTCGAAGGCTTCCCGTTGAGGCGGCACCGCTCCGACGGCGGAGAAGAATCGCGCTCGTTGGCGGCGGCGCCGGAGGAGGAGGAGTAGGAGGTGGTGGAGGAAGGCGGCTTGTAGTACATGCGCGCCGTCTGCGGGCAGTGGGAGTGGAACCTCGCGGCGATCCGCACGCCCAAATCCAACAGCTCCGTGTACCTCGCCATGATCAACGGCGATCCCTCTATCTCTCTCTCTCTCCCCCCTGTTCTCCTTTCTAGGCCTAGAAGTAGACAATGGAGGGAGTGCAAAGAGAGATGAGGGAGAAAGAAGAGGGGGGGGGAGACAAGGTATCAGAAAACGTCCCAGGACGAGGATGAGGAGGAGGCCATGAAACGAAACTGGGGAGGCTCCATGAGGGTACTTATAGTAGGGCGTGTCTCTCTCTCTTCCGGGCGAATGTTTTATTTTATTGGGATTTGCATTGGATTCCTCATTTGGCTTTGAGACTTTCTTGGAAAAGAGAATACAAATAAAAAACGGCTCCAGTACTTGGAATGAGATGTGTTAGGGGGTAAACTTGTCAATAATTAGGATGGGCCGTTTTATGATATTTTTTTCCAATATTAAATAAATTATTATAAAATAACAAAAAAACAACTTATTAAAGAATAGTAGAATGAAAAAAATAGAATCCTAGAAGAGAAAAATAATAAAAGTGGATTAGTGGAATTTAAATTTCTTTCACGCCGTAACAACCTTATAATATTTGATAAATCTTGGTCTCATCGCTTAATCAGATAAGAGATTGAATCGTATTGAATCAATCAAATCTATTACTCATAATAATAATAATAATAATAATAACCCAACAGGAAAATTAAAAAAAAGAAAAAATTTGTGGAAGGAAGATGAATATTAATAGCCCGCGTGCACTCATTCAATTTGACTGCAACAATTATTTAATGGGAACATTAATTAGCCTTTTAAATAATTCTTTAATTAATATCATTTAATTATATGATGATATTTAAGAATGCTTTAATTAGACAAATTAATATTTCCACATTTAGGTAACTCTCGTTTTGCTGATTTTTTACTTGAATTCTGTTGTATATTTTTTTGGTCTAAAAAACCTTATTAGTTATTAGTATCATCATATATTACCGGGGAGGACTTGGAAAATATATGATATTAAATATTTTAGTTTATTTACCTGGTCCCGATGCAATATTAAAATTACATCAATTACTTCCCTTAGGGGGTGATGGGTCGCATTTAATACGACTTGGCATTTACCTCGCCATTATTGCAAATGGCCTGAAAAGGGAGATATATTCATCTCACTCCATATCCCATTCAATGGCATTATATAGGGAGGGAAATTTCAGGTACTTTTTTTTTATGCTGTCACATATACAGGAGTTGAAAATTATTATCATTCGACTAATTTAAAATTAAAAAGATAAAACAGTAATGATTAATTTTCATATCTTAACTTCAAAACTTGAACTTGAGATCAAGGTGAAATCTTTCGTATAGTTGATTTTTGGATAAATATTATAATATGCTAATATTTTAAAAATATAGTCAAACATTTTATAGAATAAAATTATATCGGTTAAATTTTTAAAAGTTCAATAAATAAAATGAAATCATCATTTTTACTCCAAAAGAAGGAAATAGCTATTCTTCTAAAACAAAAGAATATAATTATTCTCAATTTTCTAATCATATTTTATTTTTAAAAAAAATTAATTATGCATTGTTATAAAAGTATTTTGGTATTCCAATATTGAACATCAGCTATGTATAAAATGTTTTAAATATAAAATATTATATTTTAAAAATTTATTCTCTTCAAATCAAAGGATAAGTAGAAAAAATATTATTTTTTTTCAAAATATTGTTTTATTCTCGCAACCATACGGTCGGTACAAATTTTTAGTGAGAGTTCGTATCTCTTTTCTTTTTGGTTTACTTTTTTTTTTTTAAAAAAAAAATAACTTTGCCTTAGAAAAAGTTGCCCTCCATGCATATGTACCTTATTAACTTCACCATGCTTGTCTGTCACTTTGTTCATTAAAAAATTCGTTTATAAATGTTTAAACGATAACGTTATTTTTCCTTTTTGCAATAAAAGTAAATACTACATTATAACCAATAGAAAATCACTGCCTCACTTAATAAAGTTTAAAAATTTGAATTCTTATGGAGATTATTTTGTTAAGAGCATCACTCGCCATGTTCATGCGTTCTCATTAGAGCATTTCATTTCCATTTTCCAATCATCATTTTTGGTAAGTGGCTCTCTTCGTTCAAATAAAATTTGGAATTTGAGTTTTTTTTTTGTTGAGACCTTCACCGTCGTTAAGTGCACAAGACGAGACGATTGGATTGATATCCAATTGGTGGACTCATAATCATTAATGTCGCACGAGTTAAACCATCAGCGTCGGTTTC
The DNA here is from genome assembly GCA_030549335.1 of Pontederia crassipes. NCBI lineage: Eukaryota > Viridiplantae > Streptophyta > Magnoliopsida > Commelinales > Pontederiaceae > Pontederia > Pontederia crassipes. The sequence goes on along the minus strand of CM060189.1, from coordinate 20,965,980 downwards.
ATCGAGGGCTGACTAAAAAAATACTAAAATGATGGGTAAAAATAGCATTCATGGCAATTGAAGATGGATATATTTCCATGATTTACAAGCTAATGCGTATGAGAGATATGTTGTCTAATAAAAATATTAATTACCAACTTCGATGTCCAAATTTCATAAAAATGCGATGGAGAATTTTGTCTTAGGGTTCCCTGACAAAATGAAAAGAAAAAATTCTTTTGTAATCGCTTTTATCTTCGTTTGTTACATCGAAATAATATGATCATTGACGATGTCTTACATTTTCCTCTCTGCATTCAAATATGAATACAAGTAAACATATTGTTTGCATCATTAAATCAAGCTTAAAAATCTTTAAGAAAAATCTGTCTCATCAAAATTTTTCATGGAAGCTCTTATTTACAATAAATTCCCTCATTGAGATGAGAAATAAAAATACATTTTCTTTAGGAAGTGTAACAGCAGCTAACTTGGGTCATCAGTGCCAACTTGTCAAGTTTTGTATTTGAAGGCTGATATGTTAGCATTTTTTGATAGGAGATTGAAAATCGATCATTTTTGGAAAGATTCTCCACCTCCGGAGTTTTATGATTTTGGTTGCTTAATGCAATATTATTATTTCTTTAAAAGAAAAAAGAAAGTTGGTGGTTCATTGAACATAAACATTTTGGGATCAAAGGTCTGATTTCATAAAAAAAAAATTATTGTCACTTGAGTGCGAGACATTTTTATTCTGATGAAATAAAATAAAATGACAATAATATATTTTGAAATGGTAATAGTGCCACCCTTCATCAAAATATGCTCTTCAGGTATAAACATAAACCGATCATCTCGTGGCAAATGGGAAAAACAAAGTACAAAGTAATGCACCATAATCAGATATCAAATTAATGTTCACAAACGTTTTTTTCTTGTGAAGTTGAGCACTTCTGAAGGATCTGGATGTGCCCTTATACGGCACGACAGCATACAAGGTTTTTCATATGACCATTCTTTCCTTTAAAAATAACAAAAGTAAACGTCAAGCTGCAGGCCATGGAGTTCAATGGTTCCTTTAGAAGGGTGTTGAACTTTGCTGCTAAGCTTTTATGCTTTGTCGTCATGGAACCACCATCTCGTCTCCTTAGGGGACCTGCCGTTCTTACAGTTCCTCACATTGCGGTCATTGTCAGCGGGGCGTTGCTGCAAATCATGAAAATGCTTTGAGTCATAATTGGGTGGGAAAATGAGGCAGTAAAAAGTATGATAACATTTTGTTCACCTTCACGGTTGAGCTTGATATACAACAACAACAACAAAGCCTTATCCCACTAGGTGGGATCGACTACATGGATCATACGACGCCATTCCGTTCTATTAGTAACCAAACCTTTCGGTATATTATTCACCAATAGATCTTGCTCTATTAGTTCGCCGAGTGTTCGCCTTGGCCTCCCTCTCCCTCTTTTAATCAAACTCTAGATTATTTGATCTATTCTTCTTACTGGCGCATCTAATGATCTTCTCTGAACATGATCAAACCATCTCAATCGATTCTCTACCATTTTCTCACTAATATGAGCCACTTCGACTCGTTCACGTATATGATCATTCATAATCTTATCTAATCTTGTATGACCACACATCCATCTCAACATTCTCATTTCGACTACCCCCACTTTACGTTCATGTTGTCCCTTCATAGCCCAACATTCACTACCATATAACACTGTTGGTCTTATAGCAGTACGATAAAATTTTTCTTTAATTTTATTGGGTACTTTTCTATCACAAAGAACTCCAGTGACTTTCCTCCACTTACACCAATCAGCTTGAATTCTATGATTAACATCGTCATCAATCTCACCATCTTGTCTTACAATTGATCATAAATATTTAAACTTTGTCACTTGAGGAATTATATCCTTCCCTAGTCTAACTTTCAAATCGTCTCTAAGTTGTTTATTTGTGAAATTGCTATGCATATATTCTGTTTTATTCCTACTTAAACGAAAACCTTTTGACTCCAACGTATTTCTCCATATTTTCAATTTTGTATTAATCTCTTCTCTTGAATCCGCTAAAAGTACTATATCATCCGCAAATAACATACACTTAGGTACCTCCTCTGTGATACTCTCGGTTATAGCATCAATAACTAAGTTAAATAGATACGAGCTTAAAGCTGATCCTTGATGTAGGCCAATTCCGATAGGAAATTCATTTGTCTCACCTCCGCGTGTCCTAACCCTAGTCAATGCTCCATCGTACATATCTTGTATTACATTAATGTAGGCAACACTTGCAAGACTTTCCAAAGTACATCCTTTGGTACCCGATCATACGCCTTCTCAAAGTCAATGAAAGTCATATGTAAGTCTCTTCTCCTATTTCGATACTTCTCCATCATCCCCCTTAGTAAATAAATCGTCTCTGTAGTGGATCTTCCTGGCATGAACCCGAATTGTCTCTCAGAAATACTAGTCTCCATTCTCAATCTATGCTCAATCACTTTTTCCCATAATTTCATTGTGTGACTCATAAGTTTAATCCCTCTATAATTTGCACAATTTTGAATATCCCTTTTATTTTTGTAAATAGGAATTAATGTACTTAATCTCCAATCATCAGGCATCTTTTTCGACCGTAAAATCTCATTAAATAGTTTATATAACCATAACACACCTTTTTCTCCTAAACATTTCCAAACTTCAATCGATATACCATGCGGTCCGACGGCTTTACCATTCTTCATTTTCTTAAAAGCTTCGCTAACCTCCGAGACTCTAATTCTACGATAAAATGACCTATTAAGCTCACGTTCGCTAACTGTCAAATCCTCCAAATCACAACGGCAACATTCACATCCATCATTAAATAGCTTATAGAAATACTCTTCTCATCTGTTCTTAATATCTCCTTCAGTAAATAAAACCTTGTCAACTTTATTTTTTATGCATCTTACTTGATCTAAATCTCTCGACTCCTTCTCTTTATTCCTTGCAATCTTATAAATCCTTTGTTCACCAGCCTTTGTCCCTAATTCCTTATAAAATCCCTCATATGCTTTAGCACGAGCATCACTAACTGCCTTCTTAGTCTCCATTTTCGCCAAATTATACTTTTTCCAATTGTCAGAACTATTGTTCAAGTGTATCGCCTTGAAATAATTCTTCTTATTACGCACCTTTTCTTGGACCTCCTCATTCCACCACAAAATCTTCTTGTCTCGTGGTCCAAAACCTTTTGATTCTCCTAAAATGACTTTAGCAATCATTTCAACCTTTTTTGCCACATTCTCCCACATGATACTAGCATCTCTTTCTAATTCTCACACACTTTCCTCTAATAACTTACTTCTAAAAGTCTCTCGCTTCTCCCCCTTTAACTGCCACAACTTGATCTTTCGATCAAAAACTGTTCGAGATTTTGGTTTTATACATTTCATTTGCATATCAAGAACTTTATGTGATTAAATGTTCCTTTCTCTTCCTAAAACAAGTGTTGATAATCTTAAGGTCGTATGCTAAAGAAAAATCAATAATAGTTTGTCCTTCCTCATTCAACTCCCCAAAACCAAAACCACCATGAACCCTTGCATGTGGTCCTGCCTCTTTACCAACATGTCCATTAAGGTCTCCCCAAATATAAACTTTCTCGGTTGTTGGTATACTTTCAATCAAACCCTCCATATCTGCCCAAAGAGATGTAATTCTGCTCCTACTTGGGGTGCATATGCACTAATAATGTTTATAGTCTCATTTCCAACAATTACTTTCACGGATATGATTCGATCCTCAATCCTTTTAATTTTCAGAACATTCTTCCTCCATTCTGCATCCGCGATAATACCAACATCATTCCTTCCATTTACCTTACATGTGTACCAAAGTTTGAAACTATTTAACCTAATCTCTTTACTTCCCTCTCCTACCCATCTAGTTTTTTGCAAGCATAAGATACTAATCTTACGCTGGTCCATTACTTGTGCCACCTCGAGGCGCTTCCCATTCAACGTCCCAATGTTCCAAGAACCTAATCTGACCTTAGTCTCATGAACTAACTTCTTTAACCGCCTCCGTCCATTAGAGTGTGGTAGCCCTTGCTCATTTAACACTGCATTCAGGCGAGGATGCAGCGACTCTTGCTCTCTTATCACTGTACCCGAGTTGTACAGCGCGTTACTTACGGGTAACGACCTAGCATTAATACAATATATTCGTTGATCCATGTTCATAAGATTCGACAGGATTTTACGCTGACTGTCGGGGCCTAACACAACCCTCCTCCTTTATTCGGGCTTGGGACCGGCTATAAAATATAGGCGGAGTTCACGATTGAGCTTGATATCATGGACAAAATACTGATACAGATGGAGCTTACAGTCATCGCTGGCGACCATGAATCATACAATATATCTACCAGAGCCAGTCAAAAGAAAACATCATGATGTTACACAGCATGGCATAAAGAAAATTAACCACGAATACTAGTGAACATGCTCTAATATCAAATCAAACAAAAAAAATCTCCTTTAAGTTCATAATCCCAGAGGCAATTCAACAGTAACTAGGAGATACACCTTTCAGCTACTTCCAATCCCATTTCAAAATAAAAAAAAAGCTTCATTGAATAAAAAAGCATAAAATATCTATAGATTTCAGCAAAAGAACGCACAAATTGACTTGAGGGATGCCTTTGATCCAATTTCTTAGAACTTTTTGTCTTTGAAACTTTGTCTAGTCATTTCATTTCTATGAAATGCAGAATCATATGATTACTTCACCGGAGGCAACAACAACAACAACAAAGCCTTATCCCACTAGGTGGGGTCGGCTACATGGATCATACGACGCCATTTCGCAATATATTCGTTGATCCATGTTCATGAGATTCGACAGGATTTTACGCTGGTTGTCGGAGTCTAACACAACCCTCCTCTATCCGAGCTTGGGACCGACTATAAAACATAGGCGGAGTTAAAGGACAAAAATAATTATGTCCATCTCTTTGTTTATTTTGCTGATAGAAGTTTTATCTAGTGCTAGCAAATGATGCCAATAAAAGTTGTTGATGAACATCATCTTGAACAGAGCTACCATAGCGAACATCTTCAATCAAGTCTATTATTTATTTGTTCTATAGAAGGGCTTTCAACACAATGAGGAGTAAACTGAACTCTTGCATGGAGGCATTTCTTCGGTTCATCAAATGGGACTGTTTGCTCTAACTGGACCTCATGTTGACACAATGCATCAAAGGTGCAAAGGAGTGCAACAACAACAACAACAACAACAACAACAAAGCCTTATCCCACTAGGTGGGGTCGGCTACATGGATCATACGACGCCATTCCGCTCTATTAGTAATCAAACCTTTCGGTATATTATTCACCAATAGATCTTGCTCTATTAGTTCGCCAAGGAGTGCAACAAGTAACAGACAAATTCTCACAGAAAGATTATTCACCATTAATTGAGGGAATAAGAAAGAGAAAGGGTAGGTAGAGACGATCTAAGCATCTTTTATATGGTGTTAAGGTCCAGTTGATAAATTGAATTGGTTACAACATAACTAAATCCTATCAAAGTGTGATTTTTTGCCCAAGAAGACCATAAACATTAAGGAGATGATGAGTTCTTTTTTCATCAAGTATTACTGCAAAGCAGTTCAATGCACCCAAGTCAGGTGGAAGTAAATATGCTTGATTGACAAGTAGGAGTTTATATATCTTGGAAAAAATTGCTTGATAAAGCTAATCTGTTAACTGCAAATGCAATCTGGATTTCTTTGTGCAGCCTCATTGAATGCTTCAAAGTTCAGAGATAGAAGCTTCTTGCATTTGAAATTGTCTAAGAATGATTCATGTTGTCGGTCCGAACTTTAAATGATCTAGAAGAAAGTTAACCAGTAAATCATGTGCAAAGTAGGAAACTGAAGAAAAAACTTCTGATCAGTGGTTGACATCATGTCATTTCAGCTTCTTCTCTGACTACAAAGTTGCAGATGATATATTAGGGAACAATTTTTCTTGGCCAAACAAAAATGCTATACACTCTCTTAGCTCTGATCTTGAGTTTGATAATAATCCTACCATTCTTTGCACTCCCGAGGACAGTAGTTTTCCAATGGGAAACTAGAGAGTTCCATGGTACGAATTCTTGCCAATAATGAGGTAGCGAGGATTGGCTATGCATTTTCGCATGAATGCATGCAGAAACTTAATCATATTAAGTTTATTCCTTAAATAGCTATATAAAGAAGGTTTTTTTAGAAGTTTTTGGTGCTTAAGAAGTGTGAATTATGGGCAGATTATAAAGACGGGGGATTCCAGAACATTTTGATTCTGTGGTATGTGCCAAGAAGAGAAGAAAATATCACTTGCTTTTGCAGTGTCCTTATTCTGGCCAGGTATGAAATTTTATAATTAGCTTCCTTTCAATCTAAGTTGATGATAGAAGATTCTGTAAGATTATTTTAACAGATGGGGTTGCATTTAAAATGAATACACTTCTGATTTAGTTTTGGTATAATGGTATCAGTGCAACCTAATTTCAGGTGTGGAGGAAGACAAGTATGAGGCTCTTCGAAGGCAGAGTAAGGTCTGTGACTGGGTGATAACATCTACATGCACTGGTAATCAGATGTGAGTCTTGATCTAAATGGGAAGAACAACATTTGCTGATGTAGAAAACCATATTTGCAGTCAGCAAATGCTGTAAAAATAGATGCATCCCTGCTCTTTGTATTTTTTATTTGTAATTTTTAGTTTTATTGAACAGCCCTGGTTAGAAAGAACTGCATCAATTTGTTTAAATTGCTTAAAACTTTTCTAGATCGTGGTCATTGAACCCAAAATCTTGGGATTGGTTCCCTAGTTTGAAAGTAATATAATCTACACTTTGCCTTGCAGAAAAATGACGAAAAGCAGAAAAGAAGTAATGCTTCATTACCAAAGTAGTAAAATTTTGCTTCATCAAGTTATCCAATACAATTGACCACAATGAGGCATATGCAGAAAACATTCCACCAAGTATTCAGTTGTTTTGAATAATTTCAATACTACAAACTAGAAAATCCATAAAAGGATAATATTAACTCTGAGCATGCTACCAAAGGATGGTAGACAGCAGATGTAAGGCACTTTAACCTGAAAATGGTAGGCATGAATAGATGATAAATCGTATATCTCACAAATTGTATTACCGAAATAGTGTTAGTTTCAACATGCAAGAACACAAATAGACAGAGACGCTCATGCTCAATGAAAAAAACTAAATTTTCCCCTGATAAACCAATGGCTTCTTGCAGGCACAAGGAAGCCATCCAAGCAAGTAATCTTTCTGGGAGCATGCTTCAGAAAGAAGACTAGTTATGCTTTAACTGAAAAGAGAACAAAAAGAACTGACAGACAATTTCATATCAGTTCAAGGTAGAGCGCCAAACATTACCTAAGCAGATATGTCCGTTGCTATAAATGTGAGGATGAAGCGGAGACGGATGAAGAAATATGACCTAATCAGAAACGAGACCCAGAATCCCGTAGCACAATTCAGGGAACCATCATTCCAAAGCTAAATGAAAAATTGAATCTCATAACAAGTTCATACCAAAAACTCGTAAAGTATCGAATTATCTAATAACAAATTCTAATTATTTTCGCCTACCTGAGGAGATTCCATGGGGTACTGCTCCGGGAAATCGACCTGGAGTTGGTACGTCTCGCTGGCATACAGCGTCCCGGGCGCCCCAACCACTTCAATTGTCCACCTTTAACGAAATTCGACAAGTTGGCTACCAGAAGAGGATCGATTGCAGGAAAGCTCCGAAGAAAATAGACTAACAAAAAAGATGGGACCTTTGGAGGTTATCGGTGACCTTGTGCTTGAAGCCGGCGGGAGGGTTGACCTGCCACTCCACGAGTTCCTTCTGGAGGCGGTTGCAGGCGATCTTGCTCAGGGCCTGCAGAAAGACGCGTCATATTAGTGCGTTGCCCCAAGGGCGGAGGCAGGCAGGTGCCTGCACGTGCAGGCACTGGACAAATAAAAACAATGCGTTATTTTTTATTTTTATTTTTTCGGCTTCTTGATCGAAATCATTATTTTCATCTTTTTATTAACTCCAATTTAGCAATTGTCCTTGTTATTCATATAGATAAAATTATTAATTTATTTCCTTTGTGCGCTCTTATATTTAAAATCATGATAAAATATTTTAGTAAATCATAATTAAATATTTTAACTATCGAATTTCATGATAAAACTATTTCATTCTACTTATCATTTTATCTATTTAATTTTAAAATATCTAAATATAATTAATTGATCTTGAAATCATGCATTAATATTGTCAAATGTATATTTTTTTGTTTTTAAATTAATGTAAAAATTAAAAAATCCAAATAAATTATTAATGTGTATTATTAACAATTAGAATTAATAATATGAAAATTCGAATTCCATGATAAAACTATTTCATTCTATTTATCATTTTATCTATTTAATTTTAAAATATCTAAATATAATTAATTGATCTTGAAATCATGCATTAATATTGTCAAATGTATAATTTTTTGTTTTTAAATTAATGAAAAAATTAAAAATCCAAATAAATTATTAATGTTTATTATTAACAATTAGAATTAATAATATGAAAATAAATAATCTTTATAAAATTGTTTTATGAAAATGTGAACCCACTAAGAAAATGTTCTGCCTCGGCCACTGCGTTGCCCGGTGCAACCGGTAACGATGAACGGGGAGCGAGAAGACGTAGACGAAGAGAATGGAGCAGGGGAGGAAAATGGAAGAGGTCAGAGAACTGAGCGATAAAAAGGAGGACGTGAGGAGGAGGAGGAGGAGGGAGGAGGAAGACCTTGCGAGAAGCGGCGGAAGAGCTGGTCATTCTCGGCCGGCGGCTAGCGGAGGAGACGAGCTGACGGACGGTAGGCGGAGTCTGCGCGTTCTGGTTTTGCTTTCGGCAGTGAGGCAAATTTAATGCCAGACGGACAATGGAGAGCAACTCTCAAAATTATTAATACTTGTTTTTATTATCATTTGACGTAATCTGGGAATTAGCAATTCGATTTTTAAATATAATAGAGTTATTTTCTAAAATCTCTCCTAAATTATCATAATTTTTGACATCTAATTTTAAACTACGAACTTATTTTTTATATCCTTAAACTGTTATAATTTTTTTACTTTAGTCCTTTCGTCTAATTCTGCTACGTTTTTCATTACTTTTATTTTTTTCATTTATGAAAAAACTAAATTACCCCTCGCTACAGAAAAGTGTGAAATAATAAATACAAAAATAAAAGAAATCGATGAAAGGATTAAAATGATAAACAAAAAAAAATATCATTTATGAAAAGATTAAATTACCCTCCCCCGATTTTTTTCTTTTATTTTATATTTTGTGTTTATTATTTAATGTGTTATGGAGAAAGAGGGTAATTTAGTCTTTTCATAAATAAAAAAAAATAAAAGTAACAAAAGTAAACGGAAGAACTAAAGTGAAAAAATCGCGATAGTTTAGGAATATAAAAAAATAAGTCCGTAATTTAAAGTTAGATGGAAATCGCAATATTTTAATGGAAGTTTATGAAAATAATCTTAAATAATAATAATATTAGATTAATAGATAAATTATAAAGATTGTTATGTCTTAACTTTAATTTATAAGCAAAACAAGAGACGACACCCCCTCCCCCTCTCCCCTCCGAAGCAAGAGAGGGGAAGGGGGCACCAGTCCCGTGCGAGCTCGTTGATCACATGCAGTCGATGCCCCTCGTTTTTTGAGTGTCTGAGCTTCCAAGCTTGTGGCTCATTAATTCTCATGAGGTCGCCCTCCCTTTTTCTTCCTCGTCGATTGCGAAGGAGAAAAGGGAGCTATTCATCGATGAGCTCGCACTACGATCGGTGTAATTTACTCTAAATTAACTTAATAAAAATTAACAGTTTTTTTAATAAAATATCATATTTTTTTCTATGGTTAAAATATTTTTATATAAGATTTATTTTTCCCCCAAATATGTGTGATCTCGGTAATAGTGTTACTTGGTCCTTGTCAATTCAATTGCTGGTCTCAGACATATAAAAATCCGTAAAATTTACTCTTTTATTTTGGAACAATCCGTATAATTTACTTTTTTTATTTTGGAGTTGACCTTAAATTTTTTGAAATGAACGGTAACAGTTATTTAGGAGATTGAAAGAGAGACTTTCAAGAAATTAACATCTGTATCATGAGAAAACTCGATTAAAAAGTCAATGAATCTGATCTCCAGATCATGATGCTCTTCCATTGAAAGATATTAAATTCAATGAAATTTTATAGAAACTAAAGTTGCAAAAAAATGTGCCTCTAAAATACTCTTGGAAGAATTGCTGGAGTATGAGTTCAAGAGTTTAGTCAACAAAACAAATCAAAACTATGTAAATTCCTTATATTAATAAATTTATATAAAAAAATTTGTGTATAATCTTATAGTTCTTTTATAGATTTTGTTTCTATGCAATTTCGTTGTGCAAGAAGACAAAATAATAAACTGTTAAATATTTTACTTAGTGATTAAGAATTTAAATCACATAGCAATATCTTATGAGTTGAAATGATCGAGTTTACTTTGATGGTAGGAGTGATTTTTTCTTTCCTATTTATTTTCCAGTTTCTTTATTATCGATGTTAGGATTTTTGTACCAGAGAAATTATACGTCAAAAAATAAATCGAGAATTTAAAGCGACGTAAAATCTTATTAGATGAAAAATAGAAAAAAATAGAAATCAAATTACTTTATATTCGAACACTTGTGAAGTTTATATAAGCACTCTTTTTACATATTATATGAATTTTATACCAATTGAGACTCTAAACTAATCCTTCAAAATTAAGACACCAATCTCATAATAAAAAAATAAATTAATTTTGAATCACATATAAAATATCTCATAATAATTTGACTCGGAGGGCTCTGCCCCTCGGCAAGGGGGATCCTGACCCCCACAAGCTCGTTGACTATGCAATGAAACCCCCGTAGTTCGCGTCTTTTACTTTAAAGTATCTTGGGATACAAACGGATTTCTAATTGAGATAGGATTCAAGACATTAATAAGAATAGAGTTTGCTTTGATCTTCTGTTAAGAAAGAAGTTCTCATAATTATAAGGAAAAAATAATTCTCCTATCTCTTTAAAAGATAACATCATTGATTCATAATATAAGGTGAATAAAAAAATTATCCAATTAATCAATTCATTATCCATCTATTAAAATGATGATTAATAGACATATAAAATGGGATTTGATTGGCAACCCAAAAGATTCGCATGCCATGTCTAGGGCGAAATTGAAGCCAAAGTAGAAGACCAGGATCATCAACACTGAGATTTTATTGTTTCAAAGAATAGTAAAAAAAAGAGCTGATTACAGGATAATGAGCAGTGAGAACTTACATTTTCATACTCTCCATAGTTATGTCATATAATTATGGTACCTAATCTCTCATCTTAAGAACAATTTGATGTGTTATAGCCTTATTTTCCTTGTTTGAAAAGTTCGTTTATAACCATATCGGAGTTTTTGGGATACTTTGTATGAATAATTTTATGACGAAAATTTATCGTCTTGAATGGATAAATAATAACTAGCAATTATGTTTAATAATATTCTTGCATTTTTTGTAATAGTAATAATATCTATCTTTAGTTTCATTTTCATAATAATTTATAACTTTAGTTTCAACCATTAGTGCCAGACGCACAATTATTCTAACACTCCATTAATAAAATCCCTCTTCATTATATATGATAGAAGGAAGAAGAAGAAGAAGAAGAAGAAGAAGAAGAAGAAGAAGAAGAAGAAGAAGAAGAAGAAGAAGAAGAAGAAGAAGAAGAAGAAGAAGAAGAAGAAGAAGAAGAAGAAGAAGAAGAAGAAGAAGAAGAAGAAGAAGAAGAAGAAGAAGAAGAAGACACATGTGATGAAGGGATCTTTATAGCTAGTTTATTTCTATATATGTTCATACAAATATGTACGTAGGATTCTTTTTTTTTTGTTTTGCTACCGGCCTGATTAATGGGAGGCATTCGATATTCCGAAGTAGACGAGTAAAGTAGAAATTCTTTTTTCTCTGACCAACATGATGACTCCAAGAAGTAATTAGTACTTAACGAGCGCTTGAGATTCAATCTGTCGAGCCAACCAAAGTTGGTTTATGGTTTATGTAGGATTCATTTTATAGGCACATTTCAAACTTTATATTTCTTGATATTTGTCTACTCGATCCGCTCTGAAATTTTGTTTTCGATTAAATTGGTATCGCAATTGACATCTAATTCTCCATTAACCATATTGCATGAAATAATAGTAAGGCAGGGATTCAAACTGTGACTAATATAGTGCATGAAAGGACAAATCATATTGACTTGGATTTTTATTTCGTCAGCGAGAGGATCCACGGCAAGACACCCAAATCGGTTCATACCTTCTCCGTTGAACAATTAGTCGATGTGATGACCAAAAACTAAACTAGTCAACAAATTTAGAATGTTAGATATACACAGAAGTGTCACCTTGAGCCTTGATGCTAAAGTGACAAGCTGACACATCATTAATTTTTACATGTGGATGACACGTTGGAAGAGAGACATGTAGCTAATATTCCAACTTCCAAATATTTTATCAATAAGATTTATCTATCTTCCTTGCTTCTCACTTTCCTTAGTTTTTTTTTTGTTCTGTAGTTGTTCATGTTTGTGATTAGAACATGTGATGCTCAAGAGAAAGGAAAGATTGGGAAAGCCAAATCCGACAGAGGCAGAGGAGAAAACGTGGATGGGTCCATGGTGGTGGATCAGACATGCTTCGTGACGCTCAAACACAAAAGTGGAATTTCTGAAGTTTGAAGGAGATGATCCTTACAGTTGGATTATTACAATTGGAAAGTTATAACACTCTGAAGGATGCAAAAGTTGAGCATCCCTTTCAAACAACTAAGTTAAATTCTTCAACTATGTGTTGAAAGTTAACATTCACATTCACGAATGGAAAAATTTGCATGCTGACCTATGAGTCTAGCTTTTGAATTTGAGAGAAAAAAAAACATTTGTCATCACACTAAATACTTCAACTTACATAGTTGATCTCACTTTACTCCATCTCCTAAAATGGCATCAACCTCCGAATTTCTCATTCATGTGTAGTATTAAACCAAGATGCCATTAAACTTTCCTCCAACGGGTAGCACACTCGTGGGATGAGGGAGGGACGTTGTTCCCCATTGGCAAGAGTTTTTTTTTCCTTTTTTGCTTTAAATGCAATGCGAAGCTCTCACTAATGCATTATTGCCAAAAAAAATCTGTCTTCTTGTTAATGAAGCTTGCTGACTCCTAAGACATTATAGTAGAAGAAAATATCACCGACAAAGAATAAGGTCATGCCTCAAACCTAATAAAGATATCGATTACATTAGAAGCAATTCACTATTCACTGCATACCATACGAGGTTCAAGAAGCCAAAAATGGTTGTGTTCTTATTGAAACATGAAAAGATTGTTTCCAATGGTTGCATCAACAAGGTTGGAATCCAGCTCCTGAGTTGTCTATAAAAAAAGCTGGTCTGGAAGTGAATTTTTCTTTCCTTGATTCTGCCTTGAGGACAAAGGCATCACGTCGAGGAGGATGTATTGATAAGTCTCTGATCATAAGTACATTAGAAGAAGTAAGCACATGGTAAAGAGACCTCCATAGAAAATTTGGCCAACCTAGAACTCTTCAAGCACATTCCACCAAACCAGCATGACCACCACCTTTCCACATTATCATCATATATCTACTAGCTGCACTTCAACACACGTTCAAATTTATTGAAGTTACTAGTTTATTTCTTTATTTGTATGTATGGTATCTGCTTTATGGGCATGCTCCATTGTTAGACTTTATATTTCCGAAGATTTGTCCTTTTCTTTGTGGACAATCATCTTTAATTCCATATCAAACTTCTTTCATTTCTATTACCAAAGTTTGATGTCTTATTAGCGACGTTCTTCACGCAAGATAAGGAAGGTTTGAGACGAGAGGCCAACGATGGAGCTTCTATGTTTAAGTTAAGCAACCATTAAACCGACTTTCAAAACATCCTTCTATTCCTTCCGTAGCATTTGAATCAAGCACATCACAGCCGATCATCCTTTGTCCTCTTTGTTTAATCAAGAACAACGCAACAAAGACAACTCACATAATCCTCTTCCTTAAAACCTATATATATATATATATATATATATATATCTTTCTATTTTCAAATTTATCTTTACTTTTCTTTGTGGCTGAAAAGAGAAAATTGATCAAACAACGAAAAACAAGAGCCAGAGATCTGTAAGAAATTTTAAGTTTCCATAGCATATTAATTAGCACATTAACAAGAGAGGAAAGCAAACACAATTTGAAGGTAACAGTCACTACACGTCCACAAATCAACAAGAGGAAACATTCAGATCTGTAATGATCTATGATTGGATACCACATTTATTCAAACTATGATGATTTTGAAGATTAGTAACTATGCGGCATCACTAGGTGGTACTGTTCCTTGCTGATACACTACTTCACTTGGGCATGTGCAGTTCAATCTTTTTCGGCAGCTCATCCTTTCGGGCACCGACAATCTTGTCCACAATTGATCCCTCCTTCAAGAAGATGAATGTTGGCATTGCTTCTATGGCCCAATCCTGAGCAACGGACTGCAGAAGGAAGGACGTTTTACTAAGGGCGGTTTGACACTATGTTTATGTTCAATGCAAGTTTAATCAGGCAAGATAATCCCTACCTTCAATTCATCAACGTCCACCTTGAGGAACACCACATTGGGGTACCTCTTAGCCAGATCGGCAAAGATGGGTGCAATTGCACGACATGGTCCACACCAGGAAGCAGTGAAGTCAACAACCACCTACAGCCAGATAGAAGAAAATTAGGATTGCTAAGGGAAAGGGTATTTAATCTGTAATTCTGAGGAGTTGAGACATTCGCACAGCTCATTCAAGTAATGAATCACCAACAACAAATCATTGCTAACAATCATAAATTCACAATGTACACGAGAACACTAAGTTCAAATGTAAGATCCTATGCAGTATAACCATAATGATAGGTTTGATAGAAAGGGTTCTTTGTCCATTTGCCAGCCACGGTCCAACTTTAATTTTTAGCAAAAAAATGACATGAGTTAAAAGATATATCATGCAGGTCAATTTTTAATATCATCCTATAAAGAAAAAAAATAATCCCTTGACTCTTTTCTTTGAATGCCACAATTATGATTAGCCCACCTAATCCTTTTCCCTTCCTCCCTCACATGGCCCACATGACATGATACAACAACAACAACAACAAAGCCTTATCCCATTAGGTGGGGTCGACTACATGGATCATACGACGCCATTCCGCTCTATTAGCCACATGACATGATACATGAAAAATAAATGATAGGTGATGTTAGATGCAATCTTTTTTTTTCTTCCCTTTTTTTTTATAAAAAATAAGATTAATTAATTAGACTGGGACCACATGAACTTACTTACATGTTTAACATTACAATAGTGGCCACCATTCGTAGCTAATAGTGACCATTATGATGGGGGCAGAAATAATTTGTGTCCAACAAACTTGATTGAAATGCACGAATGAAATAAGAAATTGAACGTTATTTTATCACAAAATAATGTATGATCTGAAAGAAAGTACTTTTTAAACCTTATTATAAAACATAAATATGCATGTCAAATATGCACAATGAAATTACATGTACCTCATGAGACAATCATTTAACTTCACGAGAGAAAGCAAGTTCTCTGCCACTTTGAGAGATTGGTTATTATCTTATATTTTGAAAATGAATCAAGTTACCTACTCACCTCTGATTGCACTTCTTACTATCATGATTTCTATTTATAGTTCGAGCAAATAATTGAACTACTCAACCAAATAATCTTTCATATACACCACACATCATATAATTTAAATTTGCAACAAAAAAAAAAGAAAATTCAAGGATATTTTGACACCAGAAGTTATGAATACAATCAACAAATGCTTACTCAACCGATGGTAATGATCAGTTATTATTCATAAAAAATCAACAAATGCTGATCAGTTATTGAAGAAACATTTTCTATTTCAAATCAAACAGATATTCTGATTCTAAACCCACAGTTACTAAATTGATGAGAGGTTCAGTGATTGAAGTCTTTTTTTAATTAATCATGGTATAATCCATTTTCAGACCTGCTTGAAATGAATCGAGCCTACAACAACAACAACAAAGCCTTATCCCACTAGGTGGGGTCGGCTACATGGATAATCCATGTTCATGAGATTCGACAGGGTTTTACGCTGGCTGTTGGGGCCTAACACAACCCTCCTCCTTTATCCGGGCTTGGGACCGACTATAAAACATAGGCGGAGTTCTCCCAATGAACCAAAAAAAATAAAATTCCATGCCTGTCCACACTCGTGTGGACCATCTGCATTCAAAGATGCTGGAATCCTGATCCCAGCATGGTAAGAAGTTGGAATCCTGTATGATGTCTGAACTTACAAGCTTCAAGGCCTAGTTGAAAAATTGTGGGTGTCTTATTGCAAAAACTAGTGTTTTGAATAACCACATCAATATGCAAATATATACAGCTAATATCTATCTCCATTTTTGCAGTTAGGTTGTTCAACTGGATAATGAACTTGGATCTTGAATTGAGGAATGGGGAAGCTAATAGCCCTGAACTCGAGTCCATGGGTCGATACAATTTTGAGAGGGATGACCTTTAACTCCTCTATCGAGGTTGTGATAACAATTCATCATAAGTGGCACCAACCTTTTTCTTGAAGGTCTACCTTCAATTTATTTCTCAGTAATCAATAAGCCAAAGGAATATAAATTATAATAAGATCTTCAATAGTTATTATAATCTACAGTCAAATTTAGGAAATAAAGCCTCAAATAATACCTAATTTTCGTGCCAATCTTCTTAAAGCTAACACCATCTTTACATATAGATATGGCCTTCTCTAAGCATTCTTCAGTCACCTTTACAAGCATTTTTGAATCGAGCCTAATTCAAAAATAAAAGTTTTATGCCCAAGTTAACATGGAGCAAATGTTCCTTTAAAAAGAAACATGGAGCAAATGTGCTCGACCTAAATCCTGTATGGTTGCTGTCCTAAAAATGTTAGAAAGAAACCTTAATGGCTTAATCTTAAAAATGCACACTTGTGCATGCCTGAGGAAATACATGAAAACTCAAAATCATATGCCCAAGTTTCAATCTCCAAGAGAAACTTCTATTATTCGCTCAGAAATTCTACATCGTACAAGAACTGAAGTTCTCACCTCTAACAGCAAATTCCTCCAATCCTAAACTCCACACATACTATAACTACGTTATTTCCCAAAGGTACAATTCCAACACCTATAAGCATCCCGTTGAAGCCAACACTAAGAAATATACAAGCCCCCAGAGATTATGTTTTTTCCCCCAAAACTAGTTACATGGGAGAAATCAGAAGTATGTACTAAATGGACAAAGTTGGGATATTGTTCAATAAAACAGCATATTAAAAACAGAGACGCAACACAATAACATAGAAAAAAAAAGGTTCCAACGAGATCAGATATCTTAGATCACCAAATAACAACAAAAGCAATTTCCTTGTCTGAAAATTGTTTTTTTAATGTACGGCAATGGAAAACACGATCTAACAAAGCCACAAAAAATTTCTCTCACAACCAAATGCACACAAAAAAAAATCGCCTCATGTACTATGTATGAAACGAAACGAAACGAATCGGGCATCAACAGAAAAAAAAACGAAGAAAATAATTAAGATGGGATGAATGATCTTCTAACCAGTTTCTTGGACTCGTTGGCGGATTGGAGCTGCTGAGTCCACTGCTCCACGGAGTGGCACCCGATCACCGCCGGCTCCGCCATGGCTTCTTCAATCAAAAAGCTCTTTGCCTCTTGGGTGTTTGCGAGAAAGGGTGAAAGAAACGAAACGAGACGAAATGAAATGGACTCCCCCTTTGATCCCGTGGGGGTGGGATTTTATAATTAGATATGTCACGTGACTCTCACGTGAATCCAAATAATTATGATATTTTCTTGTTTTTTTTCCAAACGGCAATAAAAAAATTCTGTTTCACAATTTCTTTATTGTTATCGTAATTTGTGCTCTAATTTGGGTCCACGTTTATTTGGTGGGGGACCCCTTTTTGCTTTTTTATTTAATTTTTAGACCAGTTCGCGTTTGTTTTGACAGGTACTACACCAATTATTTCCAACAAATTTTTAGAATAATTTTTTAAGTAATTAAATGTAAGACACGATGTAAATCACTTAATGTGCCGATAATTTAGCCGGAGGGACTAGAATACAAAATTCTCCCATCCCTTATATATATAATAATTAAACCTAGCACTATTTTTGCCCAGATTTCATATTTTTGTGGCTCCTACTAAAATCGAACCTACAATTATATGATGAGAAATAACAATTAAAAATTTATTATTAATTATTAAAAAATTAAAATCTACCTGATATTAATAAATAATTAACTTATGCACGTATTAATTTTTTTTCCATGATATTTTCATACGCACTCCGCCAACTGGAAACAGCCAAACATCGGTGATCTAGTGGCTGGCGCAGCGTGGGCTCCACAAGCCCAACCAATCAGAGCGGAGATACCAAAAGATCGCTATTTTCGTGCGTAGAGGATGACGAATGACGATGCGTACGTCGGACGATGCGTGCGGTATTTGCGTGGGTTCTTGGCGTGGACAAATTTGTGGCTACTTGGTGTAGAATTCGCGTCGGCTGAAAACTTGAAAAATCAATCAAAGTGGTAATAATTTTCAAGGTGATTATTCAAAATGAATATATTGTTAAAAAGATTGTTTTCGAGTTGTAAACTTTAATTTTAAGAGACAAGAGACAATTACTATTTAAATTTTATAAAAAAAATATATTCGTTACTTTGCACTGAATAATAAGTATTTTTTCGGCAACCGGAAGCAATGTCGATTGATTGTCCAATTCGTACGGCACAACTTAATGCATTAGTTACAAGTTGGATGTGGAGTCATCATCGAGTTCAACTTATCTGGTAATATTATTTCAAATTACGTACCTGACGATGATAGATAAGACTCATGAATTCGAACTCGAGATTTTATTTAGATGAGAAGAAATCGTTTGCTCCACGGCTCCAATTTTTTTTATGTAAATATTTATTTTTTTATCAAACGTATATATAGGTTATGAATGCCCCTACATGTATACATTCGTAGAATGTGTTTAATTTTTTAATTTTATTATCTCATAAAGATAGCACCATCCCACGCAGCCAAGCTATAAGTTGATCTGTCGAGAACATTCGAAACTTTAGTATTAAAAAAAGATTTTAAACTTATGAAATAGCTTGCTTGATTCTGAAGTAGACGATTTTTTTCTTTTTTCTTAATTTCTCGGTCAAGTTGAAACCTTATCTTGCAAAAAGACAAATACAAAGTTGGTTGCTGTATGCGATGACATGTTTACGTTTTTTAAAAAGGATAACTTAGTACAATTGAAATCATTGGATTAAAAAGGTCAAATCTCGAAGAGATGTTTGCACCCAACATATCATTTCAGATTAAAATTAGTAAAAATTATAACTGAAAAAAGTTAGTGAAAATTGAAAAAAAAAATGACATGACATGACATATACATTTTATCATGTTAGTATATATACTGGTTATAATTGTAAAACTTGATCGCATTCACGTAAATAAGCTACAACACTAAGACATATTTCTCATTTAAGGTGCATTTGGAGTGACTTTTTGTCACAGAGTTTTTAACAAAACTCACTTGTTTTTTTAGATTTAATGTTTGGTGAAAAATATTGTAGTTACTTTTTTTAAAAAAATTTATAGGCCAGTTGGCTCCTCCCTCCTTTCATCCACAGCAAACTTTTTTTTCAATGTTGCTTTTCTCAACTGCCACTTCAAACGCACCCTTAGTCCTGTTCATTATTTTTTTTCTAAAAAGTAAGTAAAGAAAATAAAATTGGAGTGGGCGGAACTAAAAAAGATATGTCAAAATCCAAGAAGGCAAATTGATGACAATAAAATACCAAAAAGTATGAAACCACGTGGATCCGGCCACATTCAATGGATCTTTGAAGCGCGAACCTTTCTAGAACGTTCCTCGACGCGGTCCACTTCGGAATTTCAAAGCTCCAAGTTAAAACCTCATATTTCTTTTGCTTTCCGAAAAGCAAGATTATTTTCGACTCTCTTTCCGTGGAATATTTATTTATTTATTCAGCTTGAGTTTTATATTGAATTTAATGTTAGAATCTAATCGAATTTTAAAAGATATTCAGAGATGTTGTGCGGGTAGGGTCAGAAGGGGTTTGGAAGAAAAAAATTTAATCGAATTTAAAAATAATATGAAAATTTTCACTAAATGATCTTTAACTTTATCTTTTTTTATAATTTCATACTTCAACTTTACTTTGAAACCACTAATCACACTGCTCTCCGACTAATTTAACTTATTTCACTAAATATTCTTTCGACCCGGATATAGCACGTTACTCAATCATTAGACTTATGCAGTAGAGTATTTTTTTTTAAAAAAATAAATATAAAAATAAAGTTGCCGGAGGGAGAGGAGGCAAGGCTCCCCTTCCCCCTCCACCTCTCCTCTCTGCGTCGGAAAAGAGAGGTGGAAGGGGGCGACACCCCCCTTCCTTCTGTTGTGCGTGATAGCATATGTAGAGGGAGTGCCACCCCTCTTTCTCCTTTGTTGTGTGATAGTAGAGGGGGATATTATTTTATTTTTATATCTAAATAGTTTGTTACGGAAGCTTAATGATTGGGTAAGGGTTATACCTTATTAAAAGGGTATTTACTGAAATAAGTTAATAGTTGGCATGTAGTCTAACAAAGTAAAGTTCTAAAATAAAATTGGAAGATGGAAAGTTGGAGAGCTTAAATTTACCCAAAATATTGTGTCAAATTGATTGGATTTGGAAAGAATTGCAATCCAATTTTCTTACATCCAACATATTTTCTTGGGTCCCATAGTAAGAATTTAGAGGTGAAAGAATATATTATGAATTTTTTTTAGTAGATATAGCACAAATGATTTTTTTCCCTTTTAAAAATACATCTTTCTAGGATCGAATTTTCCTCATAATTCCGCATTGATTGATAAATTGGCTAAACCATTTAGTTCTCTTTTTTATATATGATGGATCTCATCTAAGATTGTGATATGATGCAACGATCTAAAATTTCACTCTCCTGGCACTTGGCAATTGAGTTTATTTTGGGTCGCGTTACCTACAATTCATAATTCTTGTAGTGTGGATCATCTATTCATCTTTCTTTAACGGTGCGGAAGCGACTTTTCTTTTGAACTATTCTTTCCTAATAATCATCCAAAGATAACTTGACTTTGCATAATATAATTATAGAAGTTATAATTGACATCTTTCATGTGCATTTTTACATCATCATGAACATCGTTATTGTCCACGCCTCCATTCTTACCTATTCGGTTCATTGAGATTCAAATACAGAGAAATATAATTTTCATGAGTATAAAAATACTCACTATATGAGATAATACAATTGGATAAGAAGACTTAATGTAAATACGCAAGCTTTCAGTATGAGAAAAATCATGTTATCGGGATCAAAAGTAGAGCAATGACGGGCCCAATAAAAAGATGTGAAGCTTTTATTTACCCACGATAATGATTAGAGTGGTGGGGCTATTAATACACACATTCACTTTTTCTATAATTCGATGACAATCAATGCCCATTTTACATTTTTTATCTGACCTGATTAACATTCTTACTGTTCTCTATTAAGCATTATTATATAAGGTAGAATAGTCATTGCACATCATATCAATTAAAAATAAAATAACTTCTTATCTGATCTATGAATCCATACCGGGTGCCATCAAACTCGGGTTGAGTTGTGGCTGAACTCAGTCCGAGTTCATTAAGACTCAGGCCGAGCTCTTGATGTCGCTCTTTTCTAGCATAACCCAGGCCGAGTTCGAGGTGGCTCGGGCTGGATTTGTTGACCTCATCATCACACAGCGTGACGTCTACCTACTCAGGTTGGGTGTAATCCCAACACGGGCTGGGTCGTCGGGAAAGGATCCGAACGTTCGAAAAATGATTGTGACAGAGCTCGGGTCGGGCTGCCTTAAATTCGGGTTGGGTTCACTCCGAATCTGAGTCAGATTCATAGTGACACTGCGACGGGTCTCAACTATACAAATGAACATACGAGAACACATACCAATATTAACTTATCAATCATCTTAACTATTTTATTAATAAATTATATCCAAAAGTGAATTCAAAATCTTACGTACCTTGACTATTTTAGACTACCTGAAATCCGAGACTTTGTATGCATTTTTCGGTGAGATCCGACGACGACTAACCATGATGCTGGCATACTTGGATAGAGGGTAGATCTGAAATTCGGTAGTCAGTCGGAGCTCCCGCTCACGCACACCGAGCAAGAAAAAATGAATGAAAAACTTAAGTAGAGAAGGAGAGAAAGATATGTTGGAGGAGACCCTATGAGGTCTTATTTATAGGTAAAGTCTTCCAAGTGTTAATCTAGTTAGGACTCATATTCATACTTTCTATCCATAATTCATCTTTTATTCTACACAAATTTTCAGATTTAAATAGTTAATTAATAATACTATTTTTATCTTTGAAATTAAAATAATAATTTATTATTATTTTATTTTCTGAATATTTTTATTCTTAAAACTCTTATTATCAATCTCATTGAGAGTCCTAATTCAATCCTTCAACAAATTTTATCCCTAATCTTTTTATAACTATCTTTTCTTTATTTTATCTCTCCTAAACATAATTATTTCTGAATTTCAAAATTAAATAAATTATTATTATTCTTATCTTTTAATTTTGTTATAAAATAATATTTTATCTTCTAAATGTTTTTGAACATAAAACTCTTATCCTAACTCTCATTAGGACTTCTTTTATATCATAAACTTCTAGTTGGATTCAAATTAATTTTTGAATCCCTAATTTCATTATAACTTTAACTCCTAATCTAATTAGGAATTCTCTTTTCCTACCTCTTATCTAATAACACTTTTATTCTCGTTCAAACTGTTCTTATCTTATCTTCTTCTTTTATCCATCCTCTAAATATATTTCTTTTCTTTTCAAACTTTATCTTTTCTAACTATCTTATCTTATCTTCTTCTTTTATCCTAAAATTTAGATTTATTTTAATTATGAAAATTAAATTTTAATTTGAAAAAAAGTCAAGGTGTTACATATGAAACATCAATATTCTTAATAAATGAGAAATCGATTTGAGGAGTAGTTATGCAACAAGAAAGAACAAGACTAAGACTCAGGGATGGAGCCAACCATATTTTTTAGGGAATAGGGAGGGAGGAGGGGGGTGAATTTTTTAGTTCCCTATAATATATATACTATTTATCTAGGAAAAATAGAAATATATATACTTCTATATACTTGGCCCCCTCTATAAATCCACCCTGGCTCCGTTACTGCTAAGACTTGTATTAGGTGTGAACAAACTCGTTGAGATATTGATGAAGGTCGAAAAAGAATAAGAATTCAATGTGGAACAAAATGTAAGTTGAAAGAAAAAAAAAGACATTTAGTTGTATTTCAGTTATTGTGAATTAATTATGATTTAAGTGCACGATTGTTTGCAAATATGAAAATTAAAGTTAATTTGGAAATGAGATAACATGTACACTTATTCTCAAATCACAAATGACTATTAATGACAATAATTTTAATATAGTATTACTCGGGGTTGGGCCATTTTGTGCCATTCGCATTAACCATTTAGCCTAATGCTCTAAGAAGATAAGGTTTGTCCGCATTAAATTTAATAATTCAAATCAATTTGCTTGAAAACATAATGTGATTATTTACTAGTTTGATCTCATCCCTATTAACTTTTTATTTTGTATGTGAGAGTGAACAATATATTTTTCTTTCTTGTGAGATTGAAAGGTACTTCATACAAAGTTCAACAAAAATTTCTGAACAATAACTTTTTTTATTCATCAAGATTGTTTACAATTGTCAGAGATAAAAAGAAACGGAAAAATGCCGCAATACGACTAACCCCCCTGACTTTACTTGTAACCGGAGGTGCAAGGGACATTCAAAACAATTAACCTCTTGGAGGGATGAAAGTAGGAAAAAAAAAAAAGATCATAACCACAACTGCCACTACCAGAAAAAAAAGGGAGTAACCAGCAAAATGATTCATCCATGGAGTTTGATCCCTTCAATACGATACAAGAAAATAAATTGATGTACAGGAGTGCCAAAGATGGGCTAACTACAAAAACTGAGCTCTTCCAAGATGTTACTCTCATCCTCCGAAGTCTCTCAACATTCACGGGCAAGCTGACGCGAAAACGGGAACAATGGTTGTAACGGATGCATTTTGAACACAAAGAAATCAATAGCAAATCACAGCAATGAAAGGAAATCAATTGCTATTAATTGCTAGAATTCAAAACGAATTCAAAATCGAATTCAATTTCAATATTGGCAAGGAATTCGAATAAAAAAAAGGAAACATTGGAGAAGGAAACGGCCGACCAGGGGAGGACCCTGATCGCGCTCGGAGTCGGCCGACCAGGGTGGCCGGCCGAGGCTATAAAAGGGTCCCTCAGGGGCGCCTTTGCGACCCCTTGGGAACCCTACCGGCGCCGCCTCTCCATCTCCGTTCTTCCTGCGAACTGACGACCAGCGACCGACGCAGGGCAGAGCCCTGCCTCGCCAACGAATGATCAATGACCTCCTGATGTACGGCGACCTTCCTCGGTGTGCTCAAGGTTTAGGCACTCCTTTCCATCGACCCCGAGATGACCGACGAGGACCGGACAATGCACAGTAACGCCGGCGAACCGAAAACCGACGAACAGAGGTACTCTCGTGTTTAAAATCCCTAGACGAAGAAATAGGAATTATTTGACGCAAATAGTTATATCATTATGATCCTTAAGGTATTATCTACAATTTTTGTATTCACGTCGTGTTGATTTATCGATCAGAGGACCGTCAAAATCAATGGAGAAGGCCGACGACCCTGTTTTATCGCAGGGACCGGTCGACCGATTTTATAAACGGTCGACCGATCCATATATTGAACTCGTCGGAGTTCATGTCGATCGGTCGACCGGCCTCGCAGACAGATCTAGTCTAGAAATCGATCGGTCGATTCTTTGATCGGACGACCGGTCCCTCGCGCAATGCGCATCTTGTTGATCCTACGACCGGTCGACCGATCACTAGAACGGTCGACCGATCCCGTAGAGAAATCAGTCGACCGGCTCATAGGAACGGCCGACCGATCCACAGACACCAGAAGGTCGATCGATCCAAGAGAACCGGTCGACCGATATTCCAGAACGGTCGATCGGCCCCACAATGGACGGTCGACCGGTTCAAGTCCGCCAGTTCGGCTCGGTCGAACACAGAGGAACGATCGACCGGTCCAGAAACGATCGACCGATTCCAACAGTGAATACAATCCCAATTTTTAATCAGAATCTGAGACTCTAATCAATCCACATATATTGGTTGAGTCCTATTGTACAGAGATTAATCTCACGGTTGAGTCCTAAATTAGAGATGTCATGATAATCAAAGATAAATATTGTAAAGATAAAAATATGGGATTGCTATGTGCCACCCCCATTGTTAAAGTAAAGATTAAAGTTAAAGCAGAGGAGGGATATGTAGTTAGCTAAGGGGACAGCGAAGCTACTGTCTTCAATGACCACTATTCTTGAGATTTCAGGTCTTCTCCTACATGTATCTCAAATGGAGGGTGATGCAAAGGTCACACTCCTTCCCTTAAAGATTATTGTATTGTGTCAGAGGGACAGGTAGCTAGCTGAGGAGACAGTGAACCTACAGGTTTCTTAATTGACCACTGTTCCTGGATTGTAAGAATTCTTCCCCTACCTTCCGAACTGGGTGAGGTCTTAACACCCACCCATTTTCCCTTTATGGGCTTACTGGCTTCAGAGCAAAGAGGCACCCCTGGCATCCCAACCTAATAAAGTCGAGCTCGCATAGGACAACTAACTTTAAGGTTATTATAGTAATGTAAAAGACGTAGTGCAACTCACAATAAAGCAATGTAATGTAAAATAATGTAAAACAGGGTATTATAAAGTAAGTGATGCAAAGCATAGCACTGTAACGTAAAGAAATGTAAAGCATGGCACAACAAAGCAATAGAGTACAGTAAAGTTTGGATCATTTTATAGTAAAGAATAACGCATTGACATTGTTATAATCAGAGACTGATTCATTGATCCCATATTTATCATTGATCTTTATTTCTCCATCTATCTGCTATTGTACTGGGCTTTTTGCTCACGGATATTCGATTCCCCTGCAATGAAATTTTGCAGGTGAGAATGTCAACTAAAGAGGATGGAGGGCACAGAGTTTGGAGAATGCTGCACATGTCTGCTACGATACTTAGAATTTTCCTTGCTCTATTTATCTCAAGTTGTAATTTGGTCTAGAGATACTAAGTTACTCCGCTCATCGAACTTCTCATTTGCTTGTTAAACTAATGCATTCATGTTTTTCGTCATAAACTATGTTACCCACTTTCTGCTTGATGTTGACATTTGAACTTTCGCATGTTGGACTATTTATGTTATCAAATGTTCCTTAACTTTCCACCATTTAATCTTTCGCATTAAAATCTTTGATTATGTTTTTATTATTTTATTAGTGCCACGTAAGCCTTATTGTTGAACGATCATGGTCAATAGTGTAGTAGATAGTGTAGCGCTCCTGGAGTCAACCTGACTGCCTACGTGACAGGAGGGGCGATTTTGGAGGTGTTACAGTTTGGTATCAGAGCCTAAGTTCTTGGCTCCTTCATTGATCATAGTAGAGTAGATGTTCATGCATAGTATTTTATTAATCATATTATTGCATAGCCAAAGTAAAGTCATGTGCAAGCTTTTCAAGCATCTGCGGCTCCACTCCTCATGTAAGTAATGAGTATATTCTTATGTGAATTATACTTATGTTATGGGATTAATTTATTTTATAAATGCCTCCACATCGCATGATAACCAGAGCTATACGCAGAGGTAGGAGACATATAGCTGGGACAAGTACACGCACACTAGTTCCTCCTATTCTGGACGTGAAATACGCACAAGGACGTGAGGATAAGTACTTAACTCCACCACAGCCTATTCCAGAGGATCAGGCGTATTCGTATATGGAGAGAGTGGAAACTAATGATTATCATTATGAGTCTGAGTCATTTTCTCCACGCCACTTCTACCCCATGAAGATAAGCATAGGGATAAATCAGAGGTGGCACTTTTATGTGAGAGGGGGACGTGCTAATAATTCAATTTATATATCCTCCGATGATGAAGAAGAAGTCCCTGCGCCACCAAGGGAATTAGAGTTCAGATACTCAAGCCCCATCAGTCAGACAAATCCAGAGGAATACTGTGGGATCTGCTATCAAGTGGGACACACTAATGAAGAGTGCCCCAACCTTCCGAAGGATAAGAAGAACCCCGGGAATGAGTCCGGAGGACCTTCTAGACGTAGCGATTAGCATTTAACGTTTCTTAATGTGAAGGCCTTAGTGTGCCTTAGACAGATATTTATTGTTTCTTTGAGTAACCTTACAGTGATATTATATTTTGCTTTAAGCGGATATTGAGCCGTAAGGTCTCAATGGTTATCTAAGATTTTTATTTCAAGTAAAGATCTTGATTATATGTGCCTTTCTCAATTATTGTCATGGTATTTTTATAGATGTCTCATCAAGGAAGGGAATATGCTTCTACCAGTGGGAATGAATATGAGATACCCAATGAAGGGGAAACCTCTTACATTCCCAATGAAGGAGAAACCTCTTACATTCCCCCACCGCCACCTTACCCACCTCCACCGCCACCTTCTCCTCCTCCACCAAAACCACCGGTCCAGCAGGGACGTCAAGTCCATTCTATCTGCACAATGCAAGACTTTTGGAGGTCAAAACCCCCAATGTTTAATTGAGAAGGAGGCATCATAGTGGCCGAACAATGGATGGAAGCAATAGAAGATAAATTTGATATGTTTGATGTTCCCGAGAATAAGAATGTGTTGTTCGCTAGAGACACTCTTTAAAAAGATGCTAAGGAGTGGTGGAATGCAAGGAAGGCCACCAATTTTCCTAACGTAAGGGTTGTTGCTTGGGATGACTTCCGTAAGGCATTCGAGACACGGTACTATCCCAAATTTCAAAGGGACTTAAAACAAAAGAAGTTCCTAGATCTAGTGCAAGGAGCTATGACTGTGACGAAGTTTGGATCATTTTATAGTAAAGAATAACGCATTGACATTGTTATAATCAGAGATTGATTCATTGATCCCATATTTATCATTGATCTTTATTTCTCCGTCTATCTGCTATTGTACTGGACTTTTTGCTCACGGGTATTCGATTCTTCTGCAATGAGATTTTGCAAGTGAGAATGCCAACTAAAAAGGATGAAGAGCACAGAGTTTGAAGAATGCTGCACATGACTGCTACGATACTTAGAATTTTCCTTGCTCTATTTATCTCAAGTTGTAATTTAGTCTAGATATACTAAATTACTCCGCTCATCGAACTTCTCATTTGCTTGTTAAACTGATGCATTCATATTTTTCGTCATAAACTATGTTACCCATTTTCTGCTTAATGTTGACGTTTGAACTTTCGCATGTTGGACTATTTATATCATCAAATGTTCATTAACCTTTACACCGTTTAATCTTCCGCATTAAAATCTTTAATTATGTTTTTTTTATTTTATTAGTGACACTTAAGTCTTATTGTTGAACGGTCATGGTCAATAGTGTAGCACTCCTGAAGTCAACCTGACTGACTACGTGGCAAGAGGAGCGATTTTGGGGGTGTTACAATGGTAAACTCTAACGATCTTGAAATGATGCACTCATGAGGTTAACTGCAAGATCCATAGACTGCATATCATAATGGAAAAGGTAATCAGAGGATCAGAATAGAAATGATTAATTTGTATTATGTTAAAGTGAAACCATGAAATAGACCAAGTTGTTACATAAACTTCGGTATTTTATTCCAAAAGGAGATTGCAACATGGCATCATCATGATAACAGGAGAGTTCAAGTAATTTTACTTTTGAAAGAGACTTCAAGTAAATACTAAAGTAAGAATGAGACTCCAACAATGTGATGACTCTTAAAATGCACGTCTGGAAAAGTTTTAATACAAGCTGAATAACTACAAATCTTAGTCGTCCTTTTTACTCGTAAAAAAAAAAAAAAGACATGCACATGTGGGTAAAATCAGTGTAGTCCAAGTAAACTTATACATCATAACTGAAATCTGCTGCAGAGAAATTAAATGGCCATTCTCAACATATGCTAAAACCAAACACCACATATGGTTTCAACTCCAATAATATAGAAAATATCAGCAATGTGCAAATATATAAATAAAGCATATGAGAACAGTGACTGAAGTTTCGACCCTCAGTATAAAATGTGCAGATGCATGCATCCATAGAATACATAATTAACATATATAATACGCACACACACACATCTACATACTTCGTTCCCTGATTCAAAGCATGTTAGTCGATATGTGCCAAGACATGATTTTAACAAATCCAATGTCCATTTCAGATGCAGCGACATTGCTCTGTTTTGTATAGAGATACCTGATCAGAATCACTTTAGCAACTCTCCACAACATATAAAATTTCTCTTACCTCTTGTAATAGAAGGCTATTAAAAAGAATGTTGGTCCCTTCCTCTGTTTTTTACAACTTATTTATCCATAGAAGATCTTGACCCGTGAATGCTCATATGTCATGATGCTACAAGTATCATTCCTTCGGTTTAATCATTATCACCAATTATCTTCCAATTACATAATCTCAATTGGATCTGTATTCAGCATTAGACAATACAATTACACCAGCATATTTTATGAGGAAACTTGATCAGGGACATTAGTTAGATGATGTATGCAAGTGTTATATCAACACAGTCAGTTTACAGATGCAATTATACGCAAAGAATGAATGTGAAAAGTGGCCTGAAATTATATAATAATCCCTTGTCGTACATATAGCTCCAGCTCACCGTTGCCGTTGTTAAAATCTATGTTTACATGAATATAGACAACGATGTTAATGTTCTTAAAGAATCCAGTTTTCCAAGGAAAATAAGAAAATAAACTCTTATCAGGTTGAAACTTCGTTAGGAGACATTTTAAGGAGGGGTGTGAGGAACAGGGGTTAATAGGTTGAAACTGATTCAACTACAGTTACAACAACAACAACAAAGCCTTATCCTACTAGGTGGGATCGGCTACATGGATCATACGACGCCATTCCGCTCTATTAGTAACCAAATCTTTCGGTATATTATTCACCAATAGATCTTGCTCTATTAGTTTACCAAGTGTCCGCCTTGGCCTCCCTCTCCCTCTTTTAATCGGACTCCAAATTATTTGATCTACTCTTCTTACTGGCGCATCTAATGGTCTTCTCTGAACATGACCAAACCATCTCAAACGATTCTCTACCATTTTCTCACTAATAGGAGCCACTCCGACTCGTTCACGTATATGGTCATTTCTAATCTTATCTAATCTTGTATGACCACACATCCATCTCAACATCCTCATTTCGACTACCCCCACTTTACGTTCATGTTGTCCATTCATAGTCAACTACAGTTACATATGTGATTAGTTAATCACAAATGAAAGAAAAAAAGTCAAACTACATAAAGCCATGCCTTGTTTTTCTCCCTATAAGTCAACTATATCTCCTTTCATCCTTCTTACCAAGATCTTGAGTTTCTAGGGAAGAATTATTCTTTCTTACAAAACTTTCCAACTAATACATTGAACCTAAACAATGTTCATTCTGAGAGCACACAAATACTAATCTTTGCTGAGAAGTCACTTTTGAAAGCCAAACAAGTAAAAAACAAAGATAGTCCGTTCCTATTCTAAAAGCATACCCTCCAGATCCCCAACTTAAACCTCATCCCCACATACCATCAGTTCTTCACCTTCCTACTAGTGCTGCACATAATGGTGAAAATCTTAAAGAAGAAGCCAATGCCTCAGCAAAAGTAAAACAAATCTGTGAGATATATGTAAACTATTTCCCATATCAGCATTTCTTGTTTAAAAACTTCAAGCTCCACATAAGTTTTTTTTCCCTAATGAATATACTTGTTTGAACTCACTCACTGCACATAATGGTGAAAGTAATAAAGAATGCGTCTTGGTGAAAATATAACAAAACTGAGTGATATAGGCAAACTATGTCCCAGATCAACATTTCTTGTTGAGAGACCTTCAAGCTACTTATGATGAAAACTTAAGCTCCACATTAGTTTTTTTTTTCCTAATGAAGATACTTGTTGAACATGCCTAAAGAGCAGAAAGGTGTAAATTGAATTTTTCTTTTTAGAGTATAGATTTTGAACTGTTTAGAGAGCCGCGCCTTAACCACTCGCATAAGCACATTTTTAAATGTTGACAGATTTGATTGAAAGGTCAATATTTAGATAAAAAAGACAGACTTAAATAATGATTGAGGTTAACTATTTACATGTTGCTTAGAAACTTTTTATAGCATATTAAAAAACATGTTAGAAAGAAAGCAATAACAAAGTTGTAATCACCTTTCCAAGAGTCTGCATTCCTCGCCCAAGAGGTTCCAAAAACTTGAAGTCAACCTCAATTGGCCAAATCTGCATTGAATTAAACTTAGAAAAGATACAAAACATATCTAGAAATTCCCATTTCAGGATAGTACAAGAACATTTTAATGCACTGGACACAAGGTCCATTAGTAAAAGTATAAACAAGTTTCTTTCAATTTCTATGACAAACTTTATTGTTTCGTAATCCATTCAGAATAGTATATCAACATAAAAGGAAAAAAAAAGGTAAATGGCATGTAAACTTCGTGTGACATTAAGGAAATCAGTATTTATACTTCCCATAACGATGAATAGACCCTATGATGCACGGGTACTCCATTTGTCATGGAGTATCCGTACCGGGTACGGGTACGTTCCGGTACGTTTCGGGTACGTTCCGATACGTACCCATATTTAAATAATTATTTTTTTTTAAATGCGGTACATTTTTGGTATGGTTTCGGTACGGGCGTGGGTACTTTGGGCTTTAAAAAGTTATAAGACCTTATTAAATCTAAAAAAAGTTACTTATTAGGGTATAGTCGTACCTGAAAGAAAAAAGAAAATAATTTTCGAACGGCGTGTCTTCATAGAGAAAAGTGAAAAAACCAAGGATCTGACCTTTTGCACAGCGTGTTCAGCAGTGTCACGGTATGGGTTCTCTTATCCATTGTGTAATGTTGTATAGTTGTATCTTGTATGTGTCGTGCTCATTTTTATCCATTGTATTTGTATGTGACTATGTGATGTGCTGTACAGAAAAAGTACTCATTACACGTTTGCACGGCGTGTTCAGCACTGTCATCGTGCTCTCTTTATTTTAGTTTTTATCCATACAAGTTGTAATGCATGCAATTTTCAAAATAGGAAATGATTCAAAATCAAACGAAAATCGTAATTAACGAAGGAAATCAAATAGAATCAAATTCGGGTTAAAAGAAAAGAGAGAAAAGGAAAGAAACGGCCGACCGGGGGAGGAATCTCCTCCCCCAATCGAGCGTTTCAGAGCTGGCCGCCGGCCGAGTCTATAAATGGGACATGAGAGGGAACCCTCGCGCCCCTTGGAAACCCTGCCAGCCGCCGCCTCCGTTTCTTCTTCTTCTTCGTCTGCTTCTGCGACTCCGGCGGACGTGCGAGGCAGAGTACGACGGTGATGACAAACGGTGGACAATCCGATGTTCCTTCGACGCACTTCAACCTCCTCCGACGTTCGTGAGGACCGGGCGCACCCTCTCATTGCCCAAGGACGACCGGTGAACGACGATCAGATCGCCGGTGAACTCCAATGCTCGAAAACAAAGGTACCTTAGCATTTTAAATCCCTAGATGAAGAAATAACGAGTTATAGATGCGTAAGAATAGTTCATCATGACCCTATGACTCTTAGTTTCATTTTCCTTATTGTGATCGTCGTGATTTGATGGCCGGAAGGCCGCCGGAAATGAGGAAGAAGTCCGACGGCCCTGTTTTATCGCAGGGACCGATCGACCGATCCTGCAAAGAACACGCACCGTTCATCTGTCGATCGGTCTCACCAGGGCGGTCGACCGATCCATCTGTCACTCGACAGATCCAATTTCACGGTCGGCCGACTGACCTTCCGAAGGCCGGTCTGACGCACGGTGCTTGTCCTCATGATTTTACGACCGGTCGACCGGCCACCAGAACGGTTTACAATCAAAGGATCCCTAGAGTAATCGGTCGACCGGCCCTCTGCGCACGGTCGACCGATCCAACAAAAACCCGACAGAGAAGGAGGTCGACCGACCCAAGAGGAACAGTCGACCGGTCCACCAAGAGCGGTCGACCGGTTCAAGTCAACCGGTTCGGTTCGGACCGAACCGAGAGGAACGGTTGACCGGTCCAGAAACGGTCGACCGGTTCGATCAGTTAGCCAGTTCAACCCGCCCGGTTCAGTCCAACTCGCCGGTTCGACCTAATCAGATCAACCAATTCAAATCCGTAGAGAGATATTGAATCATTCCTGAATTATGAGTACTGATATGATCCGAGTCGAACTCTGACCCGATTTGAGCCAGGCTCTTGAGCCTTAGTCAGAGACCCGAACCAGTTTCATCGATGACTGGTCGAGTCTTATTGTAAAGACATTAGTGTCTTGATTCATAGACTTCATGGTAAACAAAGATAAGTAAAGTAAAGATAAAGCCATGGGATTGCTATGTGTCGCCCCATTGTATGGAACAAAGATCATGGTATGGTATAAAAAGGGACAGGTAGTTAGCTGAGGAGTCTTCAACGACCACTATTTCTGAGACTGCAGGTCCTCTCCCACCTGTGTCTCGAAGAAGGGTGATGCATTAGTCACACTCCTTCCTCCAGAGAACATAGTAATGAGCCAGAGGGGCAGGTAGCTAACTAAGGAGATGGCGAACCTGCAAATTCTTAAATGACCACTGTTCCTAGAGTGTAGGTCCTCTCCCACCTACATTCAGAATTGGGTGATGCATTGTCACGCCCCATTCTCTTTATGGGCTTACTGGCTTTACAGATTCAGAGAGGCACCTCTGACATTCCAATTTAATAAAGTCGAGCTCGCATAGGACAACTAACTGTAAGGACATTATAGTAATATAAAAGACGTAGTACAACTCACAACAAAGCAATGTAAAACAAAGTATTGTAATGAAAAGTATAGAGCATGCATGGTATGGTAAAGTATGAAACATAGTATGGTACAAACAATGCAAAGTATTATAAAGACAGTATAATTATGGTAAAGGACAGAGTACATATAGTGCTATAGTTAAAGTATGATATATGAACCATCGTAGTCAATGCATAGAAGCCGAAGTATATCATTGTCATCATTGATACATTTATATATGATTATTATTGATCCATATTTCATCATCTATTTTGCTATTGTACTGGGCTTTTTGCTCACGGGTATTCAATTCCTCTGCATTGGAATTTTGTAGGTGAGAACCCTAACTGATGAGGTGATGGAGGGCACAGAGCTTGGACAGCGCCGCACATGACATAAATTATTGCCACAAGCCCTTAAAATTGCATTATGTTTTAGCATGTTCTCTTCTATTGAAAGACATCATGTTTTTCCGCATATCGAACATTCCGTTCTGTCGAACTTGTTAAAGTTGTGGCCTTTTCTCATTTTATTCCTGACTACATGAATTAACTATGTCTCTTGACATTCCACCTTTCGAACTTCCGCATTAAAGCCCTTAATGATGTTTTATTTATATAATATGGATGTCACGTATACATTTTGTTGAATAGTCATGGTCAATATTATAGTAGGCAGTGTATCGCTCCCATAGTCACTGCCTACGTGACAGGAGGGACGATTTTGGAGGTGTTACAGTTATTATCAGAGCCCAATAAATAGAGAAAGAGGCGAAGGAAAAAGTAAAGCCAATTCAGGTTCTTTTACCTGGTGGAAGTACAAGTGTTAATCCTCCTAGAGCTGATATGTATTCAGATGGAAGCAAAAAAAGACGAGGTATTTAAGGACCACTAGGAAAAGCATTCAATAATGAAGCAAGAGATCATTTGGCGTCTGAAATAGCAAGAATGTTTTTTTAGCAGAAAAAGAATGACTATCAAAGTTGTGGTTGTCATCCAGTAGTGTATATATATGAAAGTATGAGAAGATGTACAGGTGAGAGCTCTCGGAGAGAGCAGCAAAAGATGACCAAGGTCACATCAGAAAAGCTAGTCAAAACCCCACTCTAATAAGAAATTAGATGTGGTGTACAACACGCTCAGACTGACATCGCTCCCCACAAAAAATAATCTGGTTGCGCTAAAACCAAATGGCCCAGGCATCGGCCAAGAAGGTCATCAATGGCGCTCGCCAACTCTGTCTCTAATGCAACATACTCCGGAAGGTCTGCCATATGGACTCAGGATCTAACAGAGAAAATGTCGCAATGGAAGTCTGTTGTCATATGCCCCGAGATGTTGGGCAATTGAAAAAGAGGTGAATGATATCCTCGACTGACTCACTGCAAAAGACGCAAGAAATATCGCTGTGCGAAGCCCAACGCGCCCTGTAGGTCCTGGTAAGAAGTCGTCCACGCCGTAAAAGCCAAGTAAAGATCTTGACTTTAAGCGACACCCGAGTACGCCAAATGAGTCTGCAATCCATCCTGAAATCCTCTGGTAGTGTAGAGGAGGGAAGAAAGCGAATATAGAGGCTGCACACCGAGAAGGACTCCGATAGCCAAATCCAACCATCTGACCTGGATTGGTCCGGACGTATCCCGGCCAATTGCTGGTGAAGGGCTGATCCGACAAATGTGCTCTGAAATAGGGAGACCAAACACCAGAGCCTGACTCTCCCTCCTCGGACCAGGTGTCCGCAACCGTCGCCTCGGGGAAAATTGAGAGGGCCCAAAGTCGGGGGAAAGCTTCAGCAAGAGGGCCACTAGCTGTCCAGGCGTGCCGCCAGAAGGAGAAATCCCTCCCCGAGCCAAGGGAAGGAACCATAAGGTCACGGACCCGCGGCGCCATGGCCGCTACACCCTGCCAGAAAGATGATGCCCCTCGGGGTAGAATGAATCTCGACTCCCATGTTAGATTCCAGCCATAGCAGGTATCGAACACCAAACGCCACAAACTATCATCTGGCCCCATAATCCGCCTGAGCCAACGGGCTAGAAGAGCCCAATTGGCATATCGTAAATCGCGGACCCCTAGGCCCTATGAGAGGCAGGCCGGCAAATACTGATTCAGTCAACTAGGTCAACGCCACGATGATCGGGGCCACGCCCCTGCTAGAAAAAATTGATCTTGAGTGAATCTAAACGTCTGAGAACCTGAGCTGGTAATGGCAGGACCGAGAGCACCGACCGTAGTAGAACGAGTCAGCCCCCGCGCGACAATAGACGTGCACTCCAACCGTGAAGTCTGTACTCCATACGCTCAATAACTAGCGTCCAACCTCTAGAGGCAATGCGGCAGTCCGAAAGCGGGAGTCCCAAGTAGGTGATCGGAAGGGTGCTAATCGGTGTATGAAGCTGGGATGCACACCAATGGGCCTCCTCCAGAATCATGCCAAACGGGATGAATGAGGACTTGGCATGATTAATTTGGAGACCAGTCGTGCGCTGAAGATATCCAAAAGTACCACGACCCGTCGAGCCTCCTGCTCTAAGCCCTCGATGAAGAAAATGGTATCGTCCGCATACTGGAGCAGAGGTAAGAGGCTCATGGAGAAACAGCAGAAAAGTCCCGCCTCGCAAGAAGCCTGGATGCATCTGGCGAGAGCATCAACACCTAGAACAAACAGCATGGGGGGCAAAGGGCAACCCTGTCGTACTCCCCTCTGAGGCTGAACCAGTCGCCGAAGTGATGCACTGTTTCATCCAAGTGATTCAGGTCGCCGGGAACCTCTGACATGAAGGGCATGCCAGGACCATGCAATCGTATCATAGGTCTTGGAGAAGTCAACCTTCCATAGGAAGGCCTAAGTGGTGCTCCTCCTCCACTGGGCAGTGATCTATGCTGCAATAGTGTAGCTGTCGGTGATGGATTTGCCCTGGATAAAGGCTGACTGCGCAGGATGTATCAGTACTGGGAGAACCTCACGAAGTCGATTCGTCAATACCCGAGCCATCATAAGGTAAATGGCATTGGATAGGGCTGAACACGGGCCGAGTCGACTCGGCCCAGCCCGACCCGAAAAATCGGGAAAATAACCCGGCCTGGATTAGATCCGGGCCGGGACCGGGTCTCTTGATTGGAAAACCCGCCGAGTATCGGGTCAGGACCGGGTCTGCAATGCAGATACCCGACTCGGACCCGACCCGATATAAACCCACTCTCTACCCTCTCCTCTCATTTCAATCTCTCTTTCTCTCTCCCACCTCTCTCTCTCGCCCTCTCCCTCTCTCTCCCCCTCTCTCTCTCTCGCCCTCTCCCTCTCTCTCCCCCTCTCTCTCTCTCCCCCTCTCTCTCTCTCCCCCTCTCTCTCTCTCGCCCTCTCCCTCTCTCTCACGACAGTGGCGGCCCTCCCTCTCTCTCACCGACGACTCCGGCGCCCTCTCCCTCTCTCTCCCTCTCTCTCACGACGGCGGCACCGACGGCCCTCCCCTTCTCCTAACTCCATCTCTACTCCGGCCGCCTGGTGCCGGATCGGCCACTGGCAGGCCGATTCGGCCGCCAGGCGGCCGGATCGGCTCGCCTGCTGGCCGATCCGGCCGCCAGACGGCCGGTGGCGGCCGGATCGGCCAGCAGGCGAGCCGATCCAGCCGCCAGGCGCCGGATCAGCCTGCCAGTGGCCGATCCGGCCGTCTGGCGGCCAGATCGGCCGCCAGGTGGCCGATCCGCTCGCCAGGTGGCGGATCGGCTCGCCGGGTGGCCGCGCCGGATCGTGGCCGCCAATCGCGCTCGACGGCGCGATCGATTCCCAGCCGCAAACTCGGTCGCATTCCCGGATGGCCGGGACCGACCCGGAACCGGATCCGCCGGGTCCGTGTCCAGTACCGGGTCGAAATTTTTTTGACCTGGCATAATCCGAGTCGGGACCGGGTCCGCTTAGACCCAGACCCAGTCCCGGGTTTGCTCTACCCTAGCATTGGATAGGGTGATCGGTCTGAAGTCCTCAACGCGCTCTGCCGGGGTGCGCTTCGGGAGCAAGAACAACAAGAATCGGTTGAGACGCTCAAAGCCTCGATTCCCATCAGTGAACTCCCGAATCACCGCAACAACATCATCTCGCATCAATGGCCAAAACTCCCTATAGAAGAAGACGGGAAAACCATTAGGGCCAGGGGCTACCTCGCTATTGAGGTCCTGAAGGGCCTCAAAAATCTCATCCTCTGTCATCGTCTGAATCAGTAATGATGACTGAGTGTTGCTCAGCCGAGGAATGTCACTAGGGGCCCACCGCCAAGGGCTCAAAGGCTACCGGCGAGAAGTGGAGCGAAAGTAAGAAGTGATGGAATCCCCAATGCGCTGACGGTCAGAGATCCGCTGCCCCTGTATGACTAGCTGCTGACGAGAGCTAGCATATAAGTGAAAAAATCTAGTGTGGCATCCCCCTCATGGAGCCAGGTCTGAGGGATCGCTGCCTCCACTAGGTTTCCACAATCCTGACCTCCATCTGAATCGTCTTTAGTGTGCGTCTGCGCCCATCCATCTCAAAGTCAGTGAGATGACGGGAATCCTCAGTGCGGTCCATCCAAGCTATGACCCCAAGGGCGTCCATCCTACGACGAGCCCGATCCTCCCTGATCCGCCGATGGTGCTGACAGAGGAATGAGCGCAAACTGGACAAGCGCATCGCTAATGTCCTGGTAGCGGAATCCGAGGGCGCCACCCTCCGCCACTAGTCCTCCACCAGCTGTCGAAATCCGTCTTCCAAAAGCCATGACCGCTCGAAGCGGAAGAGGGAACACTGAGTCTAATCGTCGTTGGGCCTCCATAGGTGGGGGTATGGTCTGAGAACGGACGATCAAGAGCCTGAACATCCGCCAGCTTGTGAGCCTCCGCGAGCTCAAGAGAGCCAAGAAAACGATCAATCCTCGATCTGGCAGCCAGTGCAGCTATGCTCCTCCATGTGAATTGACAATTGGTGGCCGAGAAATCAACCAACGACTGTGAGTCAATGAAGTCACGAAACTCCTCCGCACCCCGGTCTCTCACATGGCATCTGGCTGGCCGGTCCTCCATGTCAAGGGTGATATTGAAGTCGCCTCCAATCAGCCACTGAGCATCGGGAAGGTGGGCGCGGGCCTCTTGAAGCTCCTCCCACAATGTGCTGCGTAGGGACGACGAGCAGGGTCCATAAACACAAGAGATAAGGTAGTCGGTACCATCCCCTGGCCTCTGCAGATGGGCTGTCACCGAGAATCGGACCGTCCAAGAATTCACCACTGACAAAAAATCAGGCCTCCATCCAATAATACAACCACCAGACTGCCCCACAGCAGGCAAAGAGAGATGCTCTGACATGCGGGACCCCCAATCTGAGCCCAAATCCCCAAGCTGCAATATGTCAGCTTGGTCTCCTATAAAAGGGCGACGTCCATGTTCCACTCACGAAGGTAGTGACCCAAGGTCCGCCGTCTCCCAGGGTCACCCAGCCCCCGTACATTCCATGTAAGGACCTTCATCGGATCACAGAGTTGATCCCTTGGCTGAGAGAACCTCCAACCACCTCGGAACGAAGGCGGGCCCGACGCCGTGTATGTCGCAACCCGGCCGTGCCAGCCACGAGGCAGACCTCCTCATCATCATATCCAGGCAGGAGAGAATAGTCTGCCGATGTAAAAGTCAGTGCTGGGCATGGGGTACTTACAAGGGGCAGCGACGCAGATCGGCGATGGTGACCCCGGTCATGGGTTTCGGACATAAGGGCCTCGTGTGAATCTGCAGGCGAGCCCAATGTCCCTAGTCTCTTGACGAAGGGGAGCCCTGCGGCAAGTGTGGGGGCGGCGAACTCGAGGTGGCTGTGGTGCACCTTCGCCTACGGCGGTAATGGTGAGTAGCCGTGGCGGATGAGAGAGGCAGTCTAGATGATGATGGGAAGGGCAGGACGGCGTCAGACCTCCTAGAGGATGTCGGTGACCATCGGGCAGAAGGGAGTGGAGGGTTGAGGTTCTGTGCTCCAGCTTGGTCCGAGGATGGCGGCCCGCCCCTTGTTGGCTCTCCATCAGATTGGTGCCCCCTGTCCTCAACATCTAAGTTACAATCGTGCCCCTTGTCGCCATTGTCGGTG
Organism: Pontederia crassipes; assembly: GCA_030549335.1. Lineage (NCBI taxonomy): Eukaryota > Viridiplantae > Streptophyta > Magnoliopsida > Commelinales > Pontederiaceae > Pontederia > Pontederia crassipes. The sequence goes on along the minus strand of CM060189.1, from coordinate 20,925,445 downwards.
TCACGGGCATGACCCATATCTTCAGTGGTGGCGTCAGGACCGTGCAGCATATCAGTGGTGTCGCGGCTGTCCACCTCAACATTTTGATTACGACCGTGCCTCGAGTCTTCAGAGTTGGTGTCACGGCCATGCAGCACATTACCTTCAGAAGCATTGTCACGGCCATGCACACCGGATTCAAGGCCGTGCCCCATGATATGACTATTCTTGCCTTGTGAACCCCCTCTCCTAGTAGTGTGGTCGAGCGATCTGCTTTCAGTACGGCCGAACAACACCCCATCATGCCTGTGCAAAACACCGTGCCCTGGGCCAGTACTAGCAGACGGCGAAGACAGGGTAGCTTGTGTACGGGCGCCGTTCGTGTTTGCTGTTCGTGTCATCAGGACCGCCGATGACAGTTGTTGGTCGGCAGCGACCTCAGCCCACGAGGCGGCACGCGTGATGAGCTCTAAGTGTAGCATGAAGGTACCGGCACCAGCGGTGAGGACCATCAATGTCGGCCGGCAGCAGCCCGGCCGAATTTTGACCTCCGCTGTCGTCGTCGCCAAGTCCGGCGATCCAAGAAGGAGAAGGACGGTAGTAATGGGGTCGCTGCTCTGTCTCGCGATCGTAGTCACGACCTCTGGCCGCTGAAGGTGGAGCAGGAGGCCGTGAATGTCTATGGTATGTCGTTTCCTCGGAGGGCCGGGCATTACACCATCCTCCATCTTGCATGGGCGCCATTTAACCTAGGAGTGAGGCGGGAGGTTTGTTGGTGATGCTAAAAGGGCCTGACGCTGCTGTGATGACCCGGGGACGACCAGCAACAGCCCTGCTGAGACCCGGCTGAGGTGGAACGGTGGTGACTCCCCGACGCTGGTCACAAGCGCCGTGCGAAGCATCGCCAAATCAAGGGGGAGCCAGTAGTTTCGCCGACAATGCATCCCGTGAGAAAATCGGCGTTCTGTTGGATCTCAGGCGTCCATGGAACCGTGATTGGGGGGCAGCGGCGGCCGCACAGTAGAAGTTGTTGCGCTGCTCGCCGGCGGAGTTAACTGTGGTCTTTGCAGCGTGGCGCGAGGGCAGTCCAACCTCCGGTGGCCCTCATCCCTGCATCAAAGACAGTGTAGGGGACCAGAGCAGCTCCGGACGAAATGACCCTGCTGCAATGGGTCATCGGCCGGCGACGGTGTTGACAGTAGAGTTCGTCGCCGCGACGTTCATAAGTCATCCAGCCGTCTCCGGTGTCCAATGCCCTGCGACGCATGATGGGCGCGACCGTGGTACTTTCACAAAGCCCCGTGCTCCGGTCAATCGGCAACCACCCGGTGTGGGAAAGGGAGAGGGGATATTCCCGTCACCTTCCGCTGCACACCGTACCTTGACCAGCAACTACATCCGATGCGGGAGAGGGAGTGGAGGGCTCCTCGTCACCTCCCGCTGCACACCAGAACAGAGCCGCCGGAGAAGGTGAGCCACGATCGAAGTGGAGTGTCCAAATGGCTTGCCAAGCGAGCGCACCCAACTTGGCAAAGGCCACCGGGGGGTGAAAGTGGGCAAAGGCAGAAACAGAGAGAGAGGTGCCAGAGAACAAAAACGTCCGAAGAGCAGAGTGTTGAAGAACGAGAAGACGAACCAGGGAAGAGATTGAAGAGCAGTGCCGGAGAAGACGAGCCGGACCGTTGGAGCAACTGGCCAGGTGAGCATTGCCAGACACAACCCCCGGAGAGTAGTTGCAGCAAGTTAAAGGAGGAGGAGGAGGGAGCAGACACGGCGAGAAGTCGAAGACGCCGCTGGAGAACAGAGGAGGCGTCAAGCAGCAGCAGAGCAAGCGACCGCGCTGGCAAATATGGAGCTGATGGGAGGCCGGAGCGCCATATCCAGGTCGAAAGAGGCATCGGAGAAGGTCGTTCCAGTCGCCTACACCTCCGTCGTAGAACTGTCGCTAGGATAGGTCGCCGGAAACTGCAGTCAAGGTTGTCAAAAACGTGAGTCGATACGAGTCTACCCCAGCCAAACGTGTTCGATTCTATCCAGAATCGCGTTTCGTCAACACGCGGTGGAATCGCGTGTCAGTGCGTAGAAACGGTGGAATCGCGTGTTGACTCCGTGTCCGTCGATCCCTTTTTTTTACCTGCTCGTTCACCCATGTGACTCATCTTTTTCTTCCAAATCGCAGAATCCCTAATCCTTTTTCCCTTTTGTTCGCGCCACGACATTGTGCTCCAGCTCTCGGCGTTGGTCCACTACTCCCAGCGTTGGCTTGCACAGCCACCCCTTGCTTACCCTGTTCGCCGCCTACAGCCGCCCCTGCTCGTGCTGGCATCACTCATGTTGTTCGCCCCTGCAGCCGCCATTAACTGCATGTCATCGTTCAGTCGTGTTATCTTCCACTGCTGGTACCTCTCTCTCTCTCTCTCTCCATGTGGCTGCTCACTGCACCCTCTCTCTCCTGCATGTGTGCTCCTGTCTGCGATTATTCGTGACCTCACTGTTCGCCGCCTACAGCCCTAGCTCGTGCTATTCATTCCTGCAACCACCGCTCGCGTCGTTCGACCTTACATCCATTGCTGACCTCCTGCTGCCGTCTGCCCTTCCTTTCTACAGCTGCCGGTAACCCCTCCCTCGCTCCCTCTTTCTCTACATCTTTATGACTATTCATCCTCTCTGTTGACGACTCTTTGCATCGCCCTCCCTCCCTCTTTTTTTTTCTCTATGTTTGCAAACAGGGGAAGCTCCCATGGTCCCTCCCTCTTACTTTGTGTGTTTAAGAATAGATAAACTGAGAGGGTTAGAATGTTAGACTAAGATTTTTTTGTTTGCGGCTCCATCTGGTTGTTATTTGTTCATTAATTAGTGATTTAGTGTGTTAAAACTTACAATATAAAGGTTAGATATGTTATTTTGTATGAACTTGGTTGATGGTTTGATGATTTTAAGTTGAAAATTCTTCTTCATCTTTAAAAAATGCTGGTCTGTGCTAATTAATATATAAAATATTTTTCTAGTAGAATCGGCCGTGTCGTGTTACGTGTATACGATTTCATGTTTTCCCGGCTGCTCCGTGTCGTGTCTGTTTTACGTGTTTGACAACACTAACTGCAGTTGCTAGCAGGGAACCGCCGACGGAGCCCCCGGCGAAGGACGGCTGCCGTGCCCTAGGTGATCATCGCAGGAGTGGACCCATGGAAGATGCTGGAGGGAGAAGAGATGGGGGCGCCGGCGAGAGAAGGCGAACTGCGGCTCCGGTAGTGAGGCGCCAAGTGACGGAGTGGCCGGGCAAAGTTGTTGCTACAGTAATGTTGCCGTCAAGGAAGTTCGCCGGAGACGGTGGACGCTGGCGGCGGCGGGGGGCCCCGGAGAGAGGCCCCCGACGATGGGCGGGCCTCTGTGCCCTAAGCGGTCGCCGAGAGGACGCGGGACATATGTTCCGTACAGTTATCGGGCTTCGTATCACCCACCATGACTGAAGATGGATCCTACCAGAGGCAGAAATTTCTTCTGCCCTAAAACATGATCAGCGCTTTCTATCTTACTAGACAACAACAACAAAGCCTTATCCCACTAGGTGGGGTCGGCTACATGGATCATACGACGCCATTCCGCTCGAAAATATCACTGTACCCGAGCTGTACAGCGCGTTACTTACGGGTAACGACCTAGCATTAACACAATATATTCGTTGATCCATGTTCATAAGATTCGACATGATTTTATGTTGGCTGTCGGGGCCTAACACAACCCTCCTCCTTTATCCGGGCTTGGGACCGGCTATAAAATATAGGCGGAGTTTCCTATCTTACTAGAATGCTCTAAAAAATTACAGACAAGGATGTTTTATTCTGCTGGCTTGCCTTTCAATATTGCAAGAAATCCATATTATATTAGCTCATTTTCATATGCAGCAAACTCTCCTATCTCAGGTTTTGTTCTTCCAAGTTATAATGCCTTGAGGACAACATTATTGCAAAGGGAGAAAGCTAACATAATGAGATTGCTTCAGCCTCTTAAAGATACTTGGGCAGAAAAAGGTGTGAGCTTAGTGACTGATGGTTGGACTGATGCTCAAAGAAGACCATTAATTATTGAGTCAGTTCATCCTCATATTTTTTGGACACTGTGTGCAGTGCACAGTTTGAATTTTGCCTTGAAAAATATTTGTGCACCAAAGAATACTCCAAACAATGAGCATGTTTATGAAGAGTGTCATTGGATTACTGAAGTTGTTGATCATGCACATTCCATTAGAAATTTCATAATGAATCATTCCATGAGATTAGTTATGTACAATAAGTTTGTGCATTTGAAATTGCTTGTTGTGGCTGAGACTAGATTTGCATCTAGCATAGTAATGCTAAGGCGGTTTAAAACAATTAAACATGGCCTTCAATGTATGGTTATTAGTGAGGATTGGTCTGACTACAGAGATGATGTTGAAAAAGCTGCTGCTGTGAAGAAAATCATCTTAAATGATATTTGGTGGGATAGTGTTGATTATATTTTAAACTTCACCAAACCAATTTATGATGTGCTTCGCTCTTGTGATACTGATAAATCAAACCTTCATTTAGTTTATGAGAAGTGGGATTCTATGATTGAACAAGTGAAATTAGCTATATATCAACGTGAACGCAAGGAACTCACTGAAGATTGTCCCTTTTCTGATGTGGTGTTTGACATCTTGGTTGATAGATGGGCTGAGTTACACATCACTTCATTGTTTGGCTCATTCACTTAATCCAAGGTAAAATTTGATTAATTTTAAACTTTATTTTTCTTAAATGAATGTATATTTTAAATGTTTATTAAGTTGTAACATTTTGATTAATGTTGTGTGTATTAGGTTTTATACAAAACAATGGCTCGATGAATCTCCCAATCGGGTTCCGCCTCATAAGGATAATGAGCTTTGTGAAGGAAGAAACAAGTGCATAAGGAGTTATTTTCAAGATCCAAGTGAAAGATTAGAAGTGACTAGAGAATTTGTGAAATTTTCAAGTGCAGAAGAAGAACTTGGCCAATTTGATTCTTTACAAGATAGGTGGAATTTGACACCAAAAGAATGATGGGTTATGTATGGATCCCCAATTCCTAAACTACAAGCCATGGCTTAGAAGTTACTTTCACAACCATCCTCTTCTTCTTGTTGTGAAAGGAATTGGAGTACATATTCTTTTATAGATTCCTATAAAAGAAATAAACTCAAACCAAAAAGAAGTGAGGATTTAGTTTTTGTACACACAAATCTTCGTCTCCTTTCACGAAAGAGCAAAAATTACAATGAAGGAAAGACAAAAATGTGGGATATTGGTGGAGATCTATGGGACTTGTCAGATGGTGCTGGATTTCTTGAAGTTGCTAATCTTTCTCTTGATGAACCTGATATGGAAGCTGTACTTTTCATTGATGATGGAGAAGGAACTAGTGAGATTGACATTACTAAAGAATGAAATTATTGTATAATGATCATTTTGAGAAGCTTTATAGACATTCAGTACTAAGTTTTCTTTCAGAAGCTTCACGTAGTTTCTAAAGAAAGTTCATTACACTGATTGTCTATGAAGTCCACATATCTCAGCAGACCATTGCAACCAAGAAGAAAACTAAACCCAGTCTGGCCAAGATAACCTGTTGCACTGGGTCACTAACACTGGCATAAATCCAGATTGACATAAAATGTTCAAGAGAATTCCAAAATGCTGCATGACCATGATATTGGACCAGCATCAAAGACAGCATGAACGGAAATCAAGACATGAGTTTCTAGAGAAATTCATGGATATCTCTCCTAGTTAATTTTGAACTACTCAACTTTATATATTCCTTCTGGTGAATATTCAATTACACAAATTAACACAAAGAGAACACATCTACTTCGAATTAATTTATCGATCCTGATGTTGACTCGGACAACTTAAGCCGTCATTGAACCATTCAAAAAACCAGTGCCAGAAATTATTATATTTCAGTCCAAATAAAGAATTAAACAAAACTCACAGCAGAAGTGAAAAAAAGAGGCAACTTTAAACACCACAAAGCGGCCGTACCTTCACTCCAAGCAACTTGACTGCCTTCGCAAGCCCAGGCACGAGACAATCGGGACCGGCGTCCTCCAGCCTCGCTTCCATTCCAAAACTGCCTCCGACGGGATCCGGATGCTACACCCAGAGCAACAACAATCAAACCTCTAAACCAGCAACCCAAATCTCAAAGAGAAGAATGGCCGGGAAACCAAACCTTCATGACGGCGAGGGCGTAGTTGGCCTTGGGGTCGCTCGGCTGGATGCGAAACACGGGATTCTGGTGGATCCTTGGGACGGGTTTGACGCCGGCGGGGTTCGCCCTCCATGGGACGTCTCGGCGAGCATCCCCCTCTTTGTGGACGCCATATGGCCTCCGGCAACTGCGCGAATATTATGAGTTGAAGACGACGGGGAAGGGAAAGAATTTGGAGCAAACCGCAAACGCACGCCCGAGCGTTTGGGTTTAACACTACGCTACAAAAAATGTGTATTTATATTTTTTTCAAAATAAAATATTGATGAATATAGGTTATAATTTTGTAAGCTTAATTATATATATACACAACAATAACAACAAAGTCTTATCTCATTAGGTGGAGTCGGTTACATGGATCATACGACGTCATTCCGTTCATTCGTTGATCCATGTTCATGAGATTCGACAGAGTTTTACGCTGGCTGTCGGGGCACAACCCTCTTTCTTTATCCGGACTTGGGATCGGCTATAAAATATATACGAAGTTTAATTATATATATATATAGATATTTATTTTTTAGATTAGGCCAGGTCCATGAACTTAGTGAAAAAGAATTGAAATAAATGGATACAAAAGTTTCTCTGATAAAATTTTGAACAAAAAATTCCAGCATGTTCAGTCCTTGTTCTCAAATATATTTATTTTAAGGACAATATAAGCATATGCCCGAATGGGTTGGACGCTACTCTTTTTTTGAGCGACTGTTAAATTTGTCGTGAAAGACATTGTTCTAAAAATAGGCCAAAATGCAAATGAACTGTCGGTGTTTTTTCATAGATTAAAAAAAACAATTATGTCAAACCCCATTTTCTCTCCTCTCATTTTTTTGCGGTAGTGGACCAAGTGGCGATTCTCTCGCCATCGCGCCACTCATCATCATGTCGTTCTTTGTTGTTGCTGCCCCGACACCAGTTGGGGATGACTCCCCAATGCCGTCAGTTCCAATCGCTGCTCGTTTCGTCGCCGAGAGCCCTGATCGTCACTCATTCCATTACTGAGAGCCCTGATGGCGCTAGCCCCTATCATCACTTGCTCAATTGCCGAGAGCCCCGACGCCAGCTCCAATCATTGCTCGCTTCATCGCCGAGAGCCCTGATGCCGCAATTGCCAATCACTGCAACATCGCTCGCCCCGATGCCGCCCGCCCTAACGCTGCTTGCCCTTATGTCGAGAGCCTCGACGCCGCGAGCCCCATCGCTGAGAGCCTCAACACCGAGAGCCCCAACACTGCTCGCCCCGATTGTCGCGAGCCCCGATAGTCGCTTTTCACTATGGCAACCGCGTGTTGCTCGACGCTCGCCTGTACTCTATCTCCCGTCGTTCCTCTGTCGCTCGCTAGTCTGCCATTGCTCGCTTGATCGTCATCGCTCATCTGACACAAATGGGGAAAATGGGAAAAAAATTGGTTTTTGAAAAAAAAAACTAATGGTTCACTTAAGTTGAATTAAGTGAAGTCAAATTAAATTAAAGGTGAATGGGTGGGAGGAGGTGACTTTTTTATTTATTATGATAAACCAATAATTGCTCTCGGAAACCATCCCTGGAGTGCAGACGGGAATGGAGCACACATCCCCCTCGACAAAACCTAGGAAAAGGACAGTGTCCCGCAACCTACCACCGAGATCAATGACACATGTCAACATCAAATATGGCTACACAAATTTGGCAGCCACACCCCCTCATTCGAAAGCGCTGTCAGAAGAACATTTTGATACTCAACATGTTGCTCCATGCCTGCCACGTGATAGAGTTGGTGCGCCCTCCATGCACGGCTCGGCTTTTATGAATAATGCCATCAACCCGCGATATGGTTACTGCTTCCATGCAACATACGTCCAATAGGGATCCTGCCTCATGGACAAAGGAGATGTCAATAAAGCAATGGTTGCTGATGTGGTTGGAAGGGATAGCCCTCTGGTGCCCCTCAACTCTCAACTCTCCCGATAATATCCAATGCATGTATTTGTATGGAATTGCAGAAGTATCAATAGTACTCATTTTTCGAATGACTTTAAAGAAGTATATTCAACAGTTCTCGTCGGATATTGTCTCTATCCTTGAGCCTCGCATTAGCAGCATGAAAGCAGCTTTTGTCATCCGTAGTTTTAGAGATTTTGACGCTGAGAGGCTAGACCACAGCTTCTATAGTGCAATCTAGCTTCTTTGACGGTGAGCCAATGTACAGATGAATGTGATTGTAGTTAGGACACAGAGCATACGTGTGTGAACCCAACAAATGTATCTTCTTGGTTAACTATCATTTATGGTCTCCCTACCGAGAGCCTGCGTCGTACGCTTTGGCGGGAGCTCTTCGACATTCACTCACTCCTTTGCATCGGTAGTTGAATTTGTGATAGGTGACTTTAATAAGATCTTATCAAGTACAAAAAAGAGGTGCTCCCTACAATCCGGTGGTGAGTACCCTATTCAACAACACACTAGACACTTGTGGTCTGATGGACTTGGGAGCTTCGGGTCCTTGGTACACTTGACAGGGAGGCCAAATGGGAAACTACAATCGGGTACTCAAGAGACTCGATCGAGAGTGGCAAGAGCCACCTGGCGCACAATCTATGGAAATGAATATGTTCGCATCCTCCCTAGAGTTAAGTCGGGCCACCATCTTGTGCTCGTCGACTTCCTGGGCAATGCGAGCCGAAGATCGTTCTGATACTCTAGAAACAACCCCCGAAGTTTGTGCCATTCTTGAAAGCTAATTGGTCTGGCTCGAAAAAATTGACGTCAAGCTCAAGCTTTTTCAACGCGACATCTCTGCCTAGAACAAGTACATATTTGGAAATATCCTCGAAAAGAAACAAAGATTCTTGCCTGCATAGTGGAATCTAGCTTGTGCATAACAACAACCCCAAACCCAATTCTTTCCTTACTCTCCTCGAAGCTAGATAATTTGAGCTTGTCCTTGCTCATGAGGAATCATTATAGTATCAAAAGTCCTCATGTGCATGGGCTAGACTTGACTATCACAATACCGATATTTCCACACCTAAGCAATCACTAGGCAACGAGCAATCAAGATTGAAGTTCTCAGGGTCAATGATGAATGGTGCAGCGAGGAAGATGTGCTACGTGCACATGTTGTCAACCACTTCAAATGACAGTACCAATTGACACATTTAAGATCCAACTGACCCCCTTCTGCACTATTTCCCCCGCTAACCCCCCCCCCCCCCCTGCAACTTCAATCCAATGGCAAGTCTGCTTTCCCATCTAAGATCAAGAAGGCCTTGTGGAGAATGCACCCTTTCAAGGATGGGCCCGGATGGCTACCACACCCACTTGTTCCAATCTAACTGGAAACTGGTTGGAGGCCAAGTCATCAGAGCAATTGTCAACATTTTGAATGGTAAAGAGGACCTTGCAGCCATAAACCAAACCCTCATCGTCTCTATCTCGAAGGTAAACACTCTTGAGTTGATCTCCAAATTCTGGTCGATTAGTCTGTGCAACATCATATTCAAGATCATCACCAAGTCTCTAGCCAATCGATTCAAGTGCATCATGCCGCACCTCATTGCACTAAACCAATCAATGAAGGGACGCAAGGGTTTCCTCATTATTAAATCGCACATGGCTAAAGGTTTTGACAACATCCAGCGGAGCTTCATAAATGATACCCTCAACTTGGTAGCTATCCCGAATGGCATATATAAACTTATTATGGTGTGTATCTCCTTAGAAGCATGAGACAAGACTGCTCCCTCTCATTTTATATTTTCACACTATGTATTGAACGGTTGGGACAACTTATCACTTGCAAACATCGAGAGGGCCTTTACCTGCTATCAACCTTAGTGGAGGAGGCCAAGGCGCCTCTCACCTCATGTATGTCTACGACCTCCTCTTATTCGATGAAGCCACACCGAGGAACGTTCTGACGGTTTCAGGTCATCTCACATTTTTCATGCACATTTGGTATGATGCTGAATGCAACTAAGAGCTCCTTACTATTCTCCAAAAATACACTGCCCTAAAGTCTGGCATCTAGTGTCTATTCGGATTTGCCATTGTTGATGATCCAGGAAAATATCTAGGAGTTCTACTTACTCAAGGACATGTTGCTAAGGAAACTCATCATTATATCCTTAAGAGAGCGCGTACACGATTATTGGCCTGGTCTGCACACTACAAGAAAAATGTTGATTACAGATGGTAAAAAACGTCTGTAATCAGCCCAAAAATCGTTGGTAATACAATTTTCGACGATTTTTCGGACGAAATCGATCCGTCAGAAAAATGGTTGTCGCAAATCGATTTGCGACGGTTGGAAAAAAATCGTCAGAAATATCGACGATTCTAACGTTCGAAAAGACCCGGCCGACAGTTCTAACCGTCCGAAAAGTCCCGGCGGTTCCAACTGTTGAAAGTTTTCGACGATTGTAACTATCGAAATTTTTTACGGTCGTGGAACCCGCCAAAAACTTTCAGCGGTCACAAACCATCAAAACTTTCGACGGTCGTTGCAACCGTCAATCTTTCGACGGTCGCAACTGTCGCAAAGAATTTTTTAAAAATAAAAAACATTAGCGGCCGTATCCGGCCGCCCATAGCCAAATCCGACCATCCTTGGCCAAATCCGACCACTGGATGCCAGATCCAGCAAGTAGCGGCCAGATCCGGCCGGCAGCGGTCAAATCCGATCGTCAGGTGCCAGATCCGGCTATCCACGGCCAGATCCGAGCCCCCGCGGCCAAATCCGGGCCGCTCGCGGCCAGATCCGGGCCCTAGGCGGCCAATCCGGGCCCCCGCAGCCAGATCCGGGCCGCAGGCGGCCGATCCGGGTGCCAGATCCGGGCGCCTGCGACCAGATTTGGCTGCGGACGACCAGATCCGGCCGCCAAGGCCGATCTGGCCCCCGCGGCCAGATTTTGGCTGGAGAGAGAGAGAGAGAGGTCACCGGCGGGTGTCGTCCGATAGCGAGAGAGTCGCCGGCCGGGAGAGGTCGCCGGTGGGTCGGGCCGGCAAAATAGGAGATGGAGAGAGAGAGGAGAGAGGGAAAGAAGTGGAGAATGGAGAGTGGGAAAATAAAAATGCATATATATAGGGTAAAAAGTTGGAAAGCGGGAAAACGAAAAAAGAGCGGGGGAAAGTATTTTTAATTACCGACGGCTATGACCGTCGAAAAATTAGTAAAGATATATATTAATGTAATATTTAATTATTTTTAAAGTTACCGACGGTCTAAACCGTCGGAATGTATTTAATTATAATAATAAAATATTACTTACATATATATAATATTTATTTTTTAGTTTACCGACGGTCCGAACTATGTTATATTATTATTTTTACTTATACTATATTGTTTTAAAAGTTACCGAAGGTCGAAACTGTTGAATATTATTTAATTGTAAAAATAAAATATTTATATAATATTTATTTTTTATTTTATCGATAGTTTGAGCTGTCGCTAATTATTACCGACGGTCGGAACCGTCAGATTGCGATGGTTTGGATTGTCACTAATTATATTAATAAAATACTCCTCATATTATATTATTATATATTTACCGACGATTACGACCGTCGAAAATATCGACACTCCTAATCGGCAAAAAATAAAATAATAATATAAGAAATTGCATAATTTATTATTTTCATTTCCGACGGTTGTACCATCGAAAAATCCGTCAAAATTTGCGACGGATGGATATCCGTCAAAAATATCGACGTTCCTAGTCATCAAAAAATAAAATAATAATATAACAAATAAAATAATTTATTTTTTTATTTCCGACGGTTGTAACCATCGAAAAATTCGTCGGAAATATCGACGTTCCTAATCATCGAAAAATAAAATAATAATATAAGAAATTGCATAATTTATTATTTTCATTTTTGACGGTTGTAACCGTCGGAAAATCCGTCGAAATTTGCGATCTGTCGGAAATATCAACGTTCCTAATCGTCGAAAAATAAAATAATAATATAACAAATAAAATAATTTATTTTTTTATTTCCAACGGTTGTAACCGTCGGAAATTACGACGGATGGATATCCGTAAAAAATATCGACATTCCTAATCGTCGAAAAATAAAATAGTAATATAACAAATAAAATAATTTATTATTTTCATTTTCCGACTGTTGTAACCGTCAGAAATTCCGTCAAAATTTGCGAAGGATGGATATCCGTCGAAAATATCGATGTTCTTAATTGTCGAAAAATAAAATAATAATATAATAAATTACATAATTTATTATTTTCATTTCCGACGGTTTAACCGTCGAAAAATCAATCAGAAATTGCGACGGATGGATATCCGTCGAAAATATTAACATTCCTAATCGTCAAAAAATAAAATAATAATATAATAAATAAAATAATTTATTATTTTCATTTTCGACGATTGTAACCGTCGAAAATATTTTCGTCGCAAAATCCATCACAAATTGCGACGGATTTCTATCCGTCGAAAATTGCCCGTCGGAAAAAAGGCAATTTTCTTGTAGTGGCATCCACCCTCTCATTTGCTGAGAGACTTACTCTTGTCAACTCGGTGGTCGCGACCCTCCCTAATTACGCCATGCAGTCGGCTAAGGCTGTTAAGCTTTTGATCGCACTCTTGGATGACATTGAGTGTGCATGCAGAGACTTCCTCTGGGTCATGACCATAGGATTCACACCATCATTTGGAAAGTTATTCGTTAAGACATCGGCACTGGGGGATTGGGCATCCGCTCACTTCGCACAATAAACAAAGTCTTCATGGATAAAGCTTGTTGGCGCCTCCTCAATCATCCCCAGCTACTATGGTCTTAGGTCCTCAAATAAAAATATGAAAATGATCCCTCTGTGCTCCCATCTTTCAGCAAGAAGGATCGTGCATCTAATCTTTGGAAGGCCTTATGCGATGTGTGGCACAAGATTGCCCCCCTCGATTGGCAACTGCATCGGCAATGGTACTTTGATCACCTTCTAGATGGATGCTTGGATTCCCTGCACGCCTTGCCTATCTCTACTGCAAAGTGTGTTGCTGAATAGAGCCCCACTCCGAATGACCACTCTCGCCTCTTCAGACAGTAGTTAAAATGTTCATCTCATCTCTTCCATTGTTTCGAGCTACTTGGCCCCCAGAATCATTGCCACACCTCCACCCCACAACTCATAAGGCCTCGACAAAGTCACATGGTTGCATAGTGCTAATGGCAGTTTCATCACCAAGTCAGCGTACAGTCTCCTCCGTGGAAGCAATGACTACCTACGGAGAAATTTTGGCAGCTCTAACTCCGGAAAGTTGCACACGATGGACTCCTTACGAGCTATAGTGGAGATTCCCCTGTGTTGGTGATGCTTCAAGGAGCTAGAAGACACCCTCCATAGTCCATATCCTTAGAGATTGCTATATGGTTGCACCCAAATGGAAAGCTCTGCTCTCTAGAGATAAATGGTGTGCCTTGTTCTGCTGCCCTCTCAAGCCTTGGTTACTAATGAATCTAACTCGCAGAGCTTCCCAACCTAGCCACCCCTTTGGACAGTTGGAGCACTCTCTTTGTGACTGCTTGTTGGTTGCATTAGAACTAGCGAAACAAAACAACCTTCGCTCAGGATTTCCATCGCCCTATGGACGGAGCACAATATATTAGGCATATGGCCATATGCGATGTAACTAGTCCTAGCCAGCACCGACCCCCAACGGATCCATTGCCTCACTCCCTCCCTCGCAGGATTGTTAGGCTCAATACCAATTACCAATGGAGCTTCCAACCCACACAAGCAATATACTGGAACGGAGGCATGATTACTTCGGCAAATGGCAAATGGATTGTTGGATTTTCCAAAACTTGACAATAAATATGCCCTCCAAGCTGAGCTTTGGGCGATTAAGGATGGTCTCCTCCTTGCGTGGTCTCGGGGTTTCAAGCAAATCTGACCAGAAATGGACTTGCTCTCATTCGTTGAACTCCTTACTGAAGTTGGTGATCCCCACCTATCTAGCATCATCATCTAGTCATGGAGATTAAAAGGCCCCTCACCCAAGCTTAGGATGTCAATATCATACATGTTCCATGCTCTTGTAATGGTTATGCCTGGCTCACCAAGTTTGTATTTACTTCTTGCCCAACGGGACTCCTACCGCTCCTACATGCGCATGTAATGGACTCTAGTCCCTATTACCTATATTAATATATGGAGCCTCTTCTTGCAAGCCTTGGCTTCTCCTTTCACCAAAAAAAAAGGTCAAATAAAATTAATTTTAAAATGCATTTAATGACAATAATAATATTGATGACTTATTTAATACTCCATATGTTTCTACAAGTGTAATGAATTATGATTAGAGAGTTAAACAATTCACATGTGTTTGCCTATGTCGCGGATAGATTTCACGTGTTGTCTTTTAACTATATCATCAATTTTTATCTAATCTTCAAACTTCATTTTGTAACTACACTATCATTCAAGTTTTGAATGTTTTCACGTGTTCTTTTTTGTATAACAATAAATAGTTAATTTTTTAATTTTCTTACTTGCATGACTCTCACCTCTCATTTTCTATCTCCTTCATGTCATCCAACAATTAATAAAAAAAATCACGTGCCTTAACAAGAATTGTCAAAGGATCCATCGTCATTGTTGTTGATGCCGATATTGTCAATATGATTGACTCCTACAACGACACCCCTTTTAGCCTTCCCCCTCCTCCTCCATGTCGTCCTCCGGTGGTGACTCCATCCTCATTGATGTCGCCGTGATGAGCCGGAGATGGCGGGGGACAAACAATGACAACACGTCAAGAGAGAAGAAAGGTGGCTACGATAGTAAGCCGAAGTGTGGTTGGGCAGAGCCGGCAGAACTTGGAAGAGGAGGGAGTGAGACGTCATGGAAGAAGGGAATTTGTGAGTAAAGAGAGGTGTTGACAAGATGCCAAAGTGCTTTTCCGGGGACGGCGTTGACATTTGAAAATTGGCGATAGGGCCAATGGATTAAAATTGATGGTGATTGCTGTTAGATATTAGGTGTAGAACAAGGTGAGTCAAAAAATCTCTCTTTGTGGTTCGTGCGGTGTGGAACAAACTCACTGAAAAAGAGAACTTAATCGAAAAAAGAATAGGAAGAAAGTGTCGAGAAAGAAGAAATCATCGAAAAAAGAACAAAAAATCATCGAGGAACTGCACACACACTACCACCTGACCAACCTTTAGGAGTTCATCGGGTTGGCGTCATCTTCAAATCTATAAGGGGAAAATAAGGGTTTTGCTTCTCCAAAAGAGTTCTCAACCTCTTGCAACCTCCTCTTCGGTGCCCAAAATTCCTGGGCGAACTCCCCAACCTTCGCACCCGATGAGATGTCTAGGGCGACAACAGGGAAGGGGGAACTACCCCTCCACCTGTTCCTTCCAACAACATGAGGGGAGAGGGGGCAACATATTTTCTTACATAAAAAAACTTAAAAGATAGTCTAGTTATAAAATAAAATTTAAGAATCATATAGGTATCACAATAAAATTGAAGGACAATGCATGAAATCTATTCCGGATATCGTAGATGTAGCAATAGTTTGTTTGTAGTCTTTCATATAAAAGATGAGAAATAATTTTGTTTAGGGAAAAGTTAGTGTTAACTTGTTCTCTTATTATATTACAGTGCATATTTTATAGAGAAAAATATAATTATAAATTCATTCCTGTGTAGAAAATCTCCAAAATTATTAATAGTTTTGATTTTAAATATATTGTTCGTGATTTCATTAAAAATAAAATAAAGTACAATCAAGATAATTTTTGAAAAAAAAATCTACACAATACCAATTACTCTAGAATTGCTGAGGATTCGGAAAACGTGCTGAGGATTCCAAAAACGTCCTAAATATTTTTTTTTCTTTCTTATGTAAGTAAAAACTTTTTCTGTTTCTGATGTTTGAAATCTGGATTTTATTATTTATTTTATAATTTATCGTTTTCCTTCTATTTATAAAGGGTCTCACATTATATTAAGTCATCTATCAACCATTCGATGCATTGCCAAAGATGAAAAATATTATTTGATGGTAACAAGTTTATTATTATTATTATTATTATTATTATTATTATTATTATTATTATTATTATTATTATTATTATTATTATTATATCCAAAGGTTGTAACTACGGAACCCGTTAACGAAAGTTCTTGCTTCAGTTCCACCTCCATCTCTTCACCGCCTCCCCTACCGGTAAACGGAGTCCTCTCTCCCTCCCTCTCTCTCTCTCTCTCTCCCTCCCTCTCTCTCTCTCTCAAGTCGCCCATTTCCCTCAACCTCCAGCCGCCGGCCTCGTACCACCGGTGCCATTCCCCGACTTCCGTTCTCCTATAAATCCACCGACCACGACGGTTTCGCCGACATTTGCTACCTTCGACCATGCGATCCCCCGCTCCCCCGCGCTCGCCGGCGGCGCCTGCCGGATCTCCATTCGCCACCACCGGAGGCGGCGTATTCACATCCGGAGTCCGGGACGCGGAGTCTCTCTTCCGGACGAAGCCGATACCCGAGATCCGATCCCTGGAGGCTGCCACCCGGCGAGAGATCGACGAGAAGAAGGAGGAGCTCCGGCAGCTGGTCGGGCAGAGCTACCGCGATCTGATCGACTCAGCGGACTCGATTCTGCTGATGCGGTCCTCCTGCCTCTCCCTCTCGTCACTCCTCTCTTCCATTGACTCCGCCCTCAGCAGCCTCGCCACCACCGCCGATTCCCCCGTCTCTACCGCCTCCGCCACAGCGCATCCCGACAGCGGCCGCGACCGCGTTTACGGCATTGGTTCCCGGGTCAAGTACCTGGTGGACTCCCCGGAGAACATCTGGGGCATACTCGACGAGTCCATGCTCCTTGAGGCCTCCGGCCGGTACCTTCGCGCCCGGGTGGTCCACGGCCTCATCAGCGCTGAACGCGACACACTCTCCAGGTTCCCCCTCCTCCGCCACCAGTGGCAGATCGTGGAGAGTTTCCGCCCGCAGATCTCCCAGCGCAGTCGTGAGCGCCTGACCGACCGTGACCTCCCCGTTGACGCCTATGCAGATGCTCTCGCCGCTGCCGCCACCATCGATGACCTCGACCCTATGCAAGTGCTGTCGCTCTTCCTGGACTCCCGGCGATCGTGGATCTCACAGAAGCTGGCGGGTGCGCCATTTGATGCAGATGCATCAGCTTATGTACTCTGTGATACAACGAAGATAATTAGGACAACTTTGGCGCAGGTGGGTAAGCTTTTCATTCATGCAACAAGCGAAATGCCGCTCTTCTACAAAATGGTGCTGGGATCACCCCCTGGTACACAATTGTTTGGAGGGATTCCGAATCCCGAGGAGGAAGTGAAACTATGGAAGTTGCATAGGGAGAAATTGGAGTCGGTGATGATTCCATTGGAACCGGAATTCATAGCTGAGACCTCCTCTTCCTGGCTAAAGGATTGTTGTGATGAAATTTTTGGACATCTGTCCGGTGGCAAACAATTGATTGATGCCATTGGAACTGGAGAACAGCTCGCTTCTACTGAGAAGATGATTCGCCAAGCCTTGGATGGTAGAGAGGGGCTTGAGGAAGGCTTGGAACAATGGCTGATGAGTGTATTTGGGTCTGAGATCAAGTCCCCATGGGATCAGATTTGTGGACTTATTCTGAAAGATGAAAAGGATATCTTGGAACGTAGGTTGGAAGCGGCATTGGTGAAGAGGATGAAGCAGATTGTCCATGAAGAGTTTGAAAACTTAGGCAGAGACATCAACGTGAGAAATTCAGTTGATGCAATTGTGGTAACGGATGCTCATCCCGATGATGGAATTGAAATCTCAACATACCTGAGGAAACCTTCCACTGGGGGTTCTGCTTGGTTCTCAGAACCAAATCAAAAGAAAACTGGGCTTCTTTATGCATTCAAATCAATGGTTGAAGAAAATGATTTCCGGAGTTGCCTCAATTCTTACTTTGGAACTGAAGTTAGTAGAATCAGGGATGTAGTGGACAACAAATGTAGAAGCATACTGGAGGATCTTCTATGTTTTATAGAATCTCATAACTCCACTCTTAGGATGAAGGAGTTGGCACCATACCTTCAGGAGAATTGTTATAGAACAATATTTAGTATGATGAAGGAACTTGAAGAAGAAATTGGAAGGCTTTCTACTTCTTTACAAAGTAGTAAGATGGATAAAGACTCTTTACTACCTTCTACGATTGTTCAAAGGTCTCTTTTCATTGGACGCCTTTCATTTGCATTTAGGAACTATTCAAGTCACATACCTCTGATACTTGGTTCTCCAAGGCAATGGGTGAAAGAAAGAAGTAGCACAACATCTTCTAACCCACCATTGTCTCCAATGCCAACACAACCCAAGATTTCTTTTGAGTCTCCATTTAGTCCTCGACGTCACACATATGATAGCCCCAGAAGAGACTTTTTTGATAGCCCTAGAAGACAAACATTATCAACAGCGGCTGCATTGTTTGCAGTTGATGATACTGTCAACCCTAAGCTTGATGAGCACAACAAAGCATTGCGAGACCTTTGCATCAAAGCTCATAGCCTATGGATAATTTGGGTTGCTAAGGAGCTATCATTTATTCTCACAAAGGATCTTAACAAAGATGACGGCCTATCTGCATCAAATCCTTTACAGGTATTTGAGATTCATTTCTTTATTTATTGTTTTTTTTTTATAATTTCACATGGGAAACTTGAACCACATATTAGATCAAATCTGTTGGGCTTCACCTGTGTAGGTTCAAACCATGATTGTTTCTGAACTTTCTTTTCCTTAAGTATCTTGATAACATGCATAAGCCAGAGGCATAAAGGATAACCTTGCCTCCCAATATTTAAATTGGACGTGTAGTAAATTAATATGTGAATTTGATTTTGAGATTCACACAAACTGTCACATAAAGATGCTTGCAGCATTTCTTTCACTTGGAAACTTTTAGATTAAAGTTCCTGTCGTTTTATGTTGAAGTCTTTAATACAACAAATATATTTTTGTGGGTTGTTAAATAATATTCCATAAAGGAAACTGCTCTAGATGGGTATATAACATGAAACATTAAAACAATATCAGGAGGATATTCTTTCTCAAAAAATATCAGGAGGATATTGTCATGTGTAGAATACAATATCTGTAACTAACCTGTTGAAAAGACAGAAAGAACACAGTTTGTATATTCTTACGTCCCAGAGTGGTTTGTCCCTAACAATGCCATGGTCTTATCTTGAACTCAGTCTTCCTGATATCTTTTTTTCTTTTTGTATATTCTCATGTTCTAAAGGGCTTGGCCCTAACAATGCCATGGTCTTATCTTGAACTCAGTCTTTGCTGTGTCAACATATGCATTCACTGCTGCAGGGCTGGGAAGTTACTGTGGTCAAACAAGAAGAATCCAAGGAGGGTCCATTGGAGTTAACGATTTCTCTTCCTTCCATGCCTTCACTCTATGTTACTTCCTTCTTGTTTCAAGCATGCCTAGAAATTCATAAAGTTGGAGGCCACATACTTGATAAATTCATACTGCAAAAGCTTGCCTGGGAACTGTTAAAGAAGGTATACTTTTTTAATGTTATCGCCACAAAATTAAGCTGCCTCATTTTACTAGTAACAGCTGATAATGACATTTGTATCTTTGCACTGACTTTTGCTTGAATATTTATTTGCTCGACCATTTTTTTGGATGATAAACCTTCCTAGTCAGTTTACTGAAAATAGGTTTGTCCATAACAATTTGGTCCATAATAATTTTCAAAAGACCATGTGGGTGGAACTAGATCCTTATGTAGGCTAGATTGAAACATGTTTCTTTTTGTGGATTAGTGGGCTGAGGCCCTTGTCTTAAAAAGAGCCACTACATAGGGTAGCATATGCATTGAGCAAAGAGAATATAGCATCAGAGCAATCCTGCATGATTGAAACCTGTTATTTTTTAAAGCTGTATGAGGGCATATAGTGAGATGATTACTGTGATTTGGTACTTGTCCTTTTCCACTCTTTTTTTTAAAGTCTTTTCCACTCTTGAATATGAGTATGACATTGATTTACTGGAAATGGGAAGGTCAAAATTTTAAGACAATGACATTATAGAGCAAAACTCCGCCTATGTTTTATAGCCGGTCCCAAGCCCGGATAAAGGAGGAGGGTTGTGTTAGGCCCCGACAGCCAGCGTAAAACTCTGTCGAATCTCATGAACATGGATTTTCGTGAATAATATACCGAAAGGTTTGGTTACTAATAGAGCGGAATGGCGTCGTATGATCCATGTAGCCGACCCCACCTAGTGAGATAAGGTTTGTTGTTGTTGTTGACATTATAGAGCAAGACTTGCGTAGATAAAAGTATGAAGTTGTCATTAATTGTTGAGAGTTAGTTCCACTTACGAAAACACATTCTCCAATCTATAAAATTATTTCGCTGTACCTCAAGTCAGTCTTCTATCAAATTTCTCGAGGAACAAAAAGTAAGAAAATCACAAAAGAAAACATATAATTTTATCTTTAGAAGTGTTTTTTCTTCAAATGATATAAAATGATTCAAATGCAAAAAGATTAATGAGATAGTTAACAGAAAAAGTTAGTTTTGAGACTAAATGAAAAACTTGATATTTTTTAAGAATGTTAACTAGTTTAATTTAGGGGTGGAAGCAGAAATAAGTCATAGTCCAGAAAACTTTTGGATTTGAAAATTTTGTCAGAGCATATGAAACAAATCTTGATTGTCATCAATACATATGCTCAATTAGCTATCTTATTCTTAATATTTTTGTTTATTAGGTTCTCATTTGCATCTTTGTTTGTTTGTTTTGATTTATAGCTCTTGTTCTCTAGAATGTTGCTTCAGAAGCCTCTGAAATTCTCTCTTTATATCTGCTCACGCATTCTTATTCCACAACATTCTCAATTGCATGTGTTCTAAATACAAATTTGTCTATCGAAACATCTGCGATAATCTGAGATTTGTGTAATATCAATATTGCAACTGGGGTTTATCACTTCTATGGCATATGCCATTTGGAAGTGAAGCTCCAAAAATTTGTTCTTCAAGGATTTCCGACAGATTGGTGTTATTACTTTGCATCCAATTTCTCATAGTCAAGTCTCATGTGTGTAATGCCTCTAATAGGTTGTTGGTATCTATGAAAGATTCTTAGAAGCTATGGAAAGTGGGGAATCTCAGGTGTCAGAAAAGGGGGTTCTACAAATGTTGTTAGACCTGCAATTTCTTTCTGACATTCTATCTGGGGGAAAAGACTCTGCTTCCAATGCTCCCGAAACAGACTCAGAAGCTTCATCAAGAATTACAACACTGAAGTCTCCTTTTAGACGAAAGCAGTCTCAGCTCCAGCCTGGTTCTTCTAATGTGGAGTCTGTGATGAAGCTAAAGAATAAACTTTCTCAAAGGCTGGATCCCATTGATTGGGCTACGTAGGTGCCTTGTGCATATTTTTCTTTGTACATAAATAGAAAATGTGAAGTATACTGATTTACTCACATTTCTGATAACCACCAGAATCTGTTTTTTTCTTCTAGTTGTTTTATGAATTTGATTTTGAATGATTGGCAATCAATTCTACCTTAACAATTTTCAGGTATGAGCCTTATCTTTGGGAAAATGAGAAGCAATCATACAAGAGATATGTTGTTCTCTTTGGGTTCTTGGTTCAACTTAATCACATGTATACTGAGTCTATCCAAAAGTTACCTACAAAATCAAACACCGGTTCAAACATTATGAGATGCTCTACAGTTCCACGCTTTAAGTATCTTCCCATCAGGTAAGGATTTTTCTTTATGGATAGTTTTACTTTTCAAGTTCATCATCCATTGTAGCAAACTTATAGTCATTTACTCTTTGAGATTGGTGGCTCAACTCAAAAGGAATAGTATTTGCTATCATGCTTTTATATTCTTTTTTGCTCAAGAAACAATTGATTTAATATCATATGAACAAGCTTACCTTTAGTTTTGATGACTTTCCATATCTTTAAATGAAGACTTATAGGCATAACCTATGGTTGATCTCATCATTCTCATGTCAGTGGAGTGTGAGCTTCTGGAGGATGAAACCAAGTATATATAGTTGCATAGAAATATCAAAGTTGAACGAAATGGAGAGTGTTTTCATTGTCTTTTGGGTCGAAAAGGGGAAAATTGAGTAGAAGAAAATGAGACACCGTGGTAACACAAGAGAAAGAAAGAAGTTCTCTTTTATGTATCACAAAGGAACTCCCCAAAAGAAAGAAAAAACTGTTAAAAGGTATGCCAAGCCTTAATACTATCGTTAAACTAAAAAGTCTGAGGTAAGGGCTGTAAGACGGTGCTTGAAAGTAGAATCCCCAACTAAACAAGATAAAGTTATAAACTTTGTTACAGACTGTGCATTGACTAGCAAAATTGCACGTAGTGCAATAGTTTTTTTTAACGAGATAGTGCACTAGGTTATTTCATCATGAAGTGAATAATCTACATATTCAAGAAATTAGGCACTACTTTTTGTCTTCAACAAATCTTCATTGAATATATTACCTCATTTCATTTGGCGTTTCTAATTGTTTCCTATCTTTTAATGCTTAAGTGCTCCTGCCTTGTCTACGAGAATACCAAATAAATCTGTTCTTCAGTCTTCTACTGATGAGACACAAGTGAGAAGCCCCTGGAAAGCATATTCAAATGAACAATCTCCAAAAGCCAGCTTTGATGATGCTCCAAATTTTGGAGTTGCTGCACCATTGTTGAAGTCTTTCATGACCCAGGTATAATGTGGAAGTCTATTGATTGTGCTTCGTCATACATCATTTTTTTTAATTTATATTTCAGACTCTTCATGAGCCAAATTATTTGTTTTGGCAACTCTAGGAATGCTCACTATTGATGCTCAATTTCTGTTCAACTAATAGAAATATCATAAAATGCTTTAATGAAATAACATAACACTTGCTTTTGAGTTCACATTAAAAGCTCACTTCTAGTTGTAAATTGGCATGTTAGCCACTAATCCATAGTTGATCTCTCAAAAAACAAAAAAATCCATAGTTGATCATATATTGAATATGATTACCTCATCTAAAGATTATTGAAACATGGAAATCTTCCGATTCAATAGCTTACATTTTTACAAATTTATTCAGAACTAATCTATCCTACTAATGTTGATTAACCTTTACAAAAGGTTTTGGTGCTGTAGAGATGCCACCATATGGCTTACAAATGATTCATGTTTCCATCTTTGTTGTCTATTTCATATATATTGCACATCATGTTTTACATAGATTCGAAATTTTGAGGATGATGGCAAAGTCATCCTCAACTCTGCCCCATCAGTCAGAAATCCTTGGATTCCCCATCATTGGCAAGGAAGGTTTTCGTTTGATATTCTGTTTGTTATCTGTTTCAAGATTGAGATGTCCTGATCCGCTCTGATGCAAAATGAACAACGCTTCAGAATCACAAGTTATGCATTTATGAATTATAGAGCAGGGCAGTTACTTTTGTATTTGAACTGAATGACTTCCTATTTTATTTTAGGTTGGCAGCAAATTCGGAGAAGGCTCCTCTATGTGGGGATCTATGCTTTCGGATGGGCAAGTTGGAAAACTTAAAGATAGATCCGCAGCAGCCATGTCTACATTTGGCGACATGCTTCCTGCCCCAGCGGTTGGACTTCTCTCTTCCTTTACATCAGGGACCTCCGGATTCGATTCTTGATTCATGCGAGACCTGTGCTCCTTCGAAGTGGTTTTAGATCTGGAACCATATATGGCAGGATGATCGGCAGGAGTCACAAGGTGCGACCCATGACCTCAATTATCAGTCAGAGCCCATTCAAATGCAAAGTTTTTTTTTTCTTCAAAAGAAGCAAAAAAGGCAGAAGCTTCTGGCGTCACCTCGGCACTCTGAGTTTCTCAGAGAAGATGCATAAGTGTATTTAGTTCAAAGTAGGCCACATAATTGAATTTTTCTTGCAGTCACTTTTAAGGTTGAGGGACTAGAGCAGGCTTCAGACCAGTGCAAAATTTACATGTGAAGCTTACCAAAGTTTTTGTATATCAAAGAATAATATGTTATAGCGCATTATATAGAACTTAGGGAAATCTGTTTGTGCTTGTTTCAGGGCATGCTCATTATTCTTAGTGTCGTCTTCACATTCAAGATGTAAAACAATCGAGACAAATATATAATCTATACCCCTTTCAAAAAAAAAAATCTATACATATAACTTCGACGATTGCGCCATGAGTTCAACATGTTTCACATGTATATCTACATATAAATATGGATGGGTATGCTAATACAAGAAAAGAAAAATGTATGCCATAAGATTCGAATCTTATGATGTACGGGTATGAAATAAAAACATGGTTCGATCCGTAGATTCCAGATTGATTTTCACCAACTTTTAGTTTACTTTCGGTTCCTTTTTGTAAACCAAAAAATTTGTAATAGAAAAATAAAGTATACTGTATTTTCTTTTGTTACAAAGTACGACTGCATATAAATCAACAACTGTGTTGATATCGAGTTGACTGAAAGAAACACATGGAATATCTTCAATTGTTTAAAAGAATTGACAAATTAAAATTTGACGCACATTCATGTCAAAATTAGAATTCATTATTATTGCATAAAACACGAACAAGAAACGTTAACTTGCAATCTGAAGTGAGATGAAGTGATTTATCATCATATATGCACGACTTCAAGTGGAATATGATTTTGTCCACCTTCATTATTTAAATTATCGGAACTTATCAGAAATTCTCAGCTAGATTATAAATGGCAATGTCATCCACTTTTTCTATCCAAAATAGCTATGATATTTGAATCTTATCTTATATTTATATAAAGTTCATGCTCAAGTGGCAGTTTCAAACTCTCCACAATTTAGCATTGCTATTTATCTTTTCTTACATTTTTTTCTATTTTTTTTCTGAATTCACTACTTAACCTCATTAAGTTCTTTCAACTGTCATCATATTATTGATTAGTCTTAAATGACTTAAAATGATTAATGTTAGTTCTCTTGCACTTCCTACTACGTCTTAATCTTTCACATTTAAAAATGAACCCTCCACAGCTTCTCCACATTTCACCTTTCGTTTTCTCGTGGGCAAGCGCGCTCTCCTTGCCTGCCACCAGCTCCACCGCGCGCCAACCGCAGGGCACGAAGAAGTGGTCGAAATCCATGTACTTGACGGCCTTTAGGGATTCAACCATCCACGCGGGGGAGCGGCGAGTGGTCATCCTCGATGTGGGGAGGGATCAGCATGCCCCTGTTAGCGTTGGGGAAGATGTAGGGGCCTTCCTCGAAGTCGGCGTTCTTCAGGAGGTTGCTTCCCGTGGGCTTCAGCGGGTAGAGCACGAGGATGCCGCCGAGTCGATAATTGGGCCGCAGGTGGGGTCTTCCTCGACGTCGGAGTTGTGGATGATCAGGTCGACGTCCTCGAGCTCGGCTTGGAAGGCCCAGGCGTAGGAGTCCCATCCGTTGTTGCCTTAGGTGGTCTGGATGGGGTGCAGACCGGAGTCGGGCGTGACGAAGACGTTCAGGCGCTCGTCCTGGGTGCATGCGTGGGAGGTGCTGAAGGTGATACATCCAGCGGCGGCCCCAGGCGTGAAGGACATGGACCTCAGCCGCTTCGTCGTGGCCGCATACAATTGGTCAAGGAGCAGCGAATCGATGGCGACGGCCACCTTGCCTTCACGCGCGGGTGTTTCGGCGTCCAGATCAGGATCACCGCCGTCAGGACGAGGGTCCCGAGGGTCAGAGGCGGACGTTCGACGGCTGCCTCCTCGTCTAGAAGCGACGGTCGTTGTCAATCCATGGCTTGGGGCCTGGATGGTCTATCCCTCCCCTCCGGCGCCGGAGAGGAGAGGGGAAGGGAGCGGCCGCCCCTCTCCCCCTCTGCATCGCGTGCTACAACCCTCGTCAGGACGAGGGTCCGGACGCTCCGCGGCCGCCTCCTCGTCTCGACGCGACGGTCGTCGTCAATCCGTGGCTTCAACAAAATTACGGGCATGTTTCAAATTTTTTCTTTCAATCTGATTCGGATTTTTTTTTTTTGAGGACAATCTGATTCGGAATTTACTCCTAACTTCACTTCCCCCACGTAAAATCTCACGAGACCGATAAAAATATGACTTGAGAGTTTTTAATATTCTTTTTTGTTTTTGATTCGTAGTTGTAGTGCGGTAGTTTTGCCACCCCTATTTATATTTCCCCATCTCACCCAACTCATACGTGCATACACCCCATACGTCAAGAAGCCCCCAATCCCCATGTTGTCATTCTTCAAGAGTCACCCGAAGGAGGACGACGAAGAGAGACAGAGCTGGTACTACCGAGGAACACGATGCAGTCATTAATGCCGCAGCATCATCATCTGAACTACACCGATGATGTCGTGGTTGGTTTCCCCGCTGGTGATCCTCAGCGTTTCGACGATGATCCTCTTTATGATGCTCCGCTTCTTCGTCGACCATGGTGGAAGGATGTGTGCATTCAGTACGGCCCTCGGTTGTTGCTTCACATGCTACGGATCGCGCCGTTTCATTACGCATTGTGGAAGGTTTTGGGCGTGGGCGCCTCCCTCACATCGGTCTTGCTGATTTATCTGCTGCCCGCAATTTCTAGTGATCAAGACATCTCCTTCTTCTGCCCATGGAAACTATTAAGCTTTTTAGTCGAAGACAATACACCACCAAATAAGAAAGAAAAGAAGAAGAAACCCAGCAGTAGCAAGAACTATTTCGTGCAACAACACCTTTCCTTTTATTCTGCTAAAAAACGTCAGAGCTTGATGCTAATTAATTAATTAGATGACACATTGCCGTATATTCTTCTTTTATTTTATTTTTATTTTTTATTTTATAGGCATGCAGACCCATCTTTTTTTACTGTCAGAATTGAACTGACTCCTTGAATACTGAATGATAATATTTTTTTTAGTTAAACTGCTATTCCATTCGATTACTATGCACATCAAACTGCACAAAAATGTTAAATTAAATTTGATTGGCATGATTAGCTAGCACAATTATTTTACACGATTCAAAAAAATTAATAACCTTTAAATTTTGTTTTTTATCAAAATTTAATATTTTATGGTTTGAATATCGAATTATTTATTTCAATACTAATGTCTTCAAATAAAAAATCAGTAAAATATCATGAAATATTAGCATAATAATCATATGAAGAAATAATATCGCATCAACGAATAAGTTCAAGTCATCAAATTAATCACATGAGTAAATCAAGAGTTCCAGACATCATAAATTGATATAATTTAACATCATTGGGCATCGATTGAAAATGTAATGACCCGTACCGTATCATTTAACTGAATGAATGTATAAACTGAAGACGCCATCCCGGATGCAGGTGGGGTGTAATCACGTCCTTGAATTTTATCTAATGCTTTAAATATTTTGTTATTATCATAAAAAAAATGAAAATTATGATATGCATTGTCCGGGAAATGAAAAAAAAAATAACACAATTGTTATAAAAGTCATGGGATGAAATCCGACAGGTCAAACTCTTACATTATACCATTAAATACATTTCACATTATTTTTCGTTTTCTTAAAGTGAATCTTATTTTAAACAATATATATTCTATCTCAATTTTAAACTTTACTCAGCATCATAAATGTGGATACTGCACAATTGGCCATCACAAGTACACATATGCTCTGATAACTAATAGAACCACAATCCATACAAATAATTTCTGTATATTACAAGAAATCACCAAATGAATAAAAAGGAGGTGAGAAAGCAAAAAGAGACAAGATGTCTCGAGATTTGCTGTTGCATCCCACAGAATAGTCCCAAAAAAGAATATGTATGGGATCTAGTAATTTTCTGAAACATATCCACACATAGCATATTAAATTACAATGACGCAGTGAAAAGAGGAAGAAAAAAGAAGGAAAGATGACCTCGGTCAATTTACTACAACCATGGCATCGCCACCTTCAGCCTTTCCTAAAGCTGCAGCTTCCAGCCGTCTCCATATCAACTCTCGTTGCTCTTCCAAGCCTTTGGCCTTGGCTTGGTTCTCTATGTACTGTAATTGGCATTCCTCAAAGAGCTCGCTATCCATGCAGGAACATCTTCCGGACATTTGCTGTAAGGCCATGAACAGCCTGATTCCAGTGGCCTTGCATGTTCCTCTCCAATGCTTCAAATATGATCGGTAATATGGCATTCCGGTTTTGGGCAATCAAGCTGACAATGTGATCATTATTCCAAAGAAACGGAGCTCGTTCAGCTACCTGACAAGCATTCATATATTTAGTACTCACAGGAGACACATTGAAAATACTTGGATAAGGAGCAGTGACTACCGAAATTCTTATCTATTTTTTTAACAAGAAGAAGGCAAGCTAAAGAAAAAGAACATTAGGTCTTGCTATGACAGTCACGATAAGTATGACACATAAGCTGAAGTCTATATCTGGTTATAACTTATAAAACATAAGCTGAAGTTTTATAGATTCCCTTCAATGTGATTCATGATTAGTCTACAATGGCAACTGCCAATTCATACATGCATTAAAAATAAAATAAATTTGTACTTAAAAAATCCATTCCAAGTCATTAAGATCATTGAACAAAATGCAATCCACGATCATGGGTTCATAAATATGCATATTCGTTCACAATCCATGATTCAGCAACAACTTTCAGAATTTTTATATTAGAAATCCTAGCTCTGAAGCAGAAAAGCTCCATTTCGACGAAGCATGAATACCAGAGATTCTAAACAGGGCAGATAATACAAAGTCATGCAGACCTGAGAAGAGTGTAGAGAATTTAACTAAACAAAATCATCTACTAATAATATGATATTATATTAATATAA
Source organism: Pontederia crassipes (assembly GCA_030549335.1). NCBI lineage: Eukaryota > Viridiplantae > Streptophyta > Magnoliopsida > Commelinales > Pontederiaceae > Pontederia > Pontederia crassipes. Next base: position 20,896,344 of record CM060189.1, on the reverse strand, counting down.
GAGAGTGCAATATGGTGGACACAACATACTACTTAACTTGCTGCAAAACATCATACACATAGTACTCATACATCTACCTCTCTCTCTCTCTTACATTACCAAAAGACTATAACACCTAACAATATTCCTATCCATGCACGTACACACACCCAACCTCTCCTCTTCCTCACACACCTTCCTACACTAGCACCTAGCACTCATAAGCATGAAGAGAAGAGTTGCTGGATGATTCAACTTGAGTGCCATGCATGCCTATTTATAGGTGTTATGGATCCTACAATCTATTGGCCGATCACATTTCATTTGCTACAAAACAACTTGCTGCCACTTGTTTTTACTCCTAGTTTTTACCATAGTAGAAAATTCTAGAGTTATTTGGTGCTGACTTCTAACAAAGAGTGCATCCAATAAATACTTAAAAAGTTCTGTGATACTCGATCAAATTTCAATGTTTGTATTTTGTGTATGTTTGGCCCTTAAGAGTGGCACATGATGCAAATTGATCGCTGACAATGAGGAACAATAGGACTGTGTCACCAGTAACACTAGCAGAGATTTCACAATTTTACTGCTAAAGCTGCATGAAAATGGAGGAGGATCCTACCTGAAAGTGTGAGCTATTGAGGCATCGCGAAATCTGCTTGAATAAGGGAACCATGCACCTCTGGAACTCGGCAGTCTGTGTGGCCTCCAGCACCTCCTCCAGTTCCCCAAGAAAGAGGACCTCCTTCTGACAGTTGGTTACTGGCCAGTACTTGAGCAACCCCCTTACGACTGTATCCGCAAGCTTGTAATCCTTCTCCACGAACTGTGTAGTGCAGTACAACAGTTGCTGGTGGTACATGGTTGCGGACTTGCGCTTATGAAGGGGGAGCAGGGCGCGGACCAGAAAGAGTTTGTGCTCCTCCTTCATGGGCTGTGCGAAGCCATTAAAGATGCTGCCAAGGATCTCGAACAGCTCGCCGATGCCATTGTGGCGCTGGGTCTCGAAGATGAAACGGTAGAAGATGTTGTTAATGGCGTTGCGGATGAATGGACGATGAACCATGAACTTGCCGTAGATGCGGTGGAGAATTGTTTTGAGGTACTCGCGCTCGCGGAGGTCCTCCGAATCGAAGAGGTCCAGAAGGCGGAGCACGAAAGCGTGGTCGACGTAGCGTTTGGCAACTTTGGTGTCGACGTCGGAAGAGACGATGAAGCGGAGGAAGAGCTCGTACACGAGTTGGAGGTGCGGCCAGGAGGGGTCAAGATAGGGATCCTCCTCCTCCGGTCAAGATAGGGTCCGGACGCTCCGCGGCCGCTTCCTCTTCTCGACGCGACGGTCGTCGTCAATCCATGGCTTCAACAAAATTTACGGGCATGTTTTAAATTTGTTCTTTCAATTTGATTCGGATTTTTTTTTTGAGGAGAATCTGATTCGGAATTTACTCCTAACTTCACTTCCCCACGTAAAATCTCACGAGACCGAATAAAAATATGACTCGGAGCTTTTTAATATTCTTGATTTCTACTTGTAGTGCGGAAGTTTTGCCACCCCTATTTATATCATATATCTCTTCCCTAACTCACCCAATTCCTACGTTCATACAACCCTTCGTTAATCCAAGGAAGCTGACATTGAGCAGTCAAGAAGTCCCCATGTTGTCGTTCTTCAAGAGCCACGCGACGGAGGACGACGAGGAGAAGACAGAGCCGGTACTACCAAGAACAATGCAGCCATTAATGCCGCAGCATCATCATATGAACTGCAGCGATGATGTCGTGGTTGGTTTCCCCGCTGGTGATCCTCAGCGCTTCGTGGCCGTCAACGATGATCTCCTTTATGATGCTCCGCTTCGCCGTCGACCATGGTGGAAGGACGTGTGCATTCAGTACGGCTTAGGGTTGTTTCTTCACATCCTACGGATCGCTCCGTTTCATTACGCGCTGTGCAAGGTTTTGGGCGTCGGTGCTTCCCTCACATCGGTCTTGCTGATTTATCTGCTGCCCACGATTTCTAATGATCAAAACATCTTCTTCTTTTACCCATGGAAACTATTAAGATTTTTGGTCGAAGACAACACACCACCAAATAAGAAAGAAAAGAAGAAGAAGGAACTCAGCAGCAAGAACTATTTCGTGCAACAACACCTTTCTTTTTATTCTGCTAAAAAACGTCAGAGCTTAATGCTAATTAATTAATTAGCTGAAGCATTGCGGAATATTCTTCTTTTATTTTATTTTTGTTTTTTGTTTTATAGGCATGCAGGCCCATCTTTTTTTACTGTCAGAATTAAATTGACTTTTATTTATTGAAATAAAAATATTATTTTATCGTTGTGCACAATAACTCCTTGAATACTGGTTGATAATAATTTTTTTTAGTTAAACTGCTACTGCATTCAATTACTATGCACATCAAACTGCACAAAAATATTAAATTAAATTTGATTGGCACGATTAGCTAGCAGAATTACTTTACACGGTTCAAGAAATTTAATAACCTTTAAATTTTGTTATTTTTATCAAAATTTATTATTTTATCGTTTGGATATCGAATTATTTATTTCAATACTAATGTCTTCAAATAAAAAAAATCAGTAAAATATCATGAAATATTAGCATAATCACATCTATACTATTCCCATTTGTATATCCTTCCTATAATTAATAAAAAATTTAAAAAAAATGAAAACTGGGTGGTCGGGTAACTCGACCACCCGACCCGACCCGACCCATCCGAATCGGATTGGGTTGGGTTGGATTTGGGCCTCAAATTTAGTCGGGTTAGATTTCTTAATGGGTCGAGTCCAAATTCGACCGGTGAACGCCCCTAATTAACAATAAAAATACAAAATAAACCTCACATAAGGTGTAACAAAACATGGAACTCAAATTAATTTATATCCTAATCATTCCTGCATACCTTCATGTATCCAAATGTAAGAGAGAGTCACATCCCATTAGTTGTAAGAGCAAAATTTAAGAAAAAAATACAATTTAATTAACTAAAATAATTAAGCAAAGAAAAACACTTATCATTTATAATACCTTACAATTTGATCAATGAAAAATCAATTAAATATGATAAACATTTTTTTATGATTTATAAACACATTAATTTAGAACAATAGCATTATTTTTTAGTGCCTAAGTCAATATCAGTGACTTGAACACTAATTATTGGACAATTTAAGTGACTAACTGACAATTATTTCCATTCATTTGTTCAATTTGGCATTTATTAAACAAGCAATATTTAATTATGCATTTTATTTCCTCGGGGTACTAGATATGCCTCAACATTGATTATGGTTGGCTAGGTCAAGTTGCATTAGTGTTTAATTGACACTCCATATATGTGTCAATCCAATTACTCGTGTTTGGGTCTAATTCAATTAAGACAATACTACCATAACCAATTAATTTCATCAATGTGTTCATTTAATATAATAATTTTTAGTCCAATGACTTAGCATACATTTCGAATGTAAGTGTGTCAATTCATCATAGCATAAACAATCATATCGTGACATCATTGAATAAACAATTCATTGTACCACATAAGCATAAGAACAGGCATATGATAATATTTTTAAATTTGCTCATCAAACCATTAGAAAAACATCATGAAACTTGAGATAAATCAAATTCATTTGAAAAATATAGAAGCATTTCATGACCCTTGAACATAAGATCATTATGACCGTGAGTCGTCATTTTTCATTAATCGTGACATACTAGTCACAATCCTATCAATGAGTCCAATATTTTAGTTAGACTTTATGGCTGGTGTTTAATATTTCATGACAATACTCTTAGATTTTCTTGTCCTCTATGCTTTGACTCACATTCATATAACTCATTTTTCATGTGTTGGCTCATTTAATGATTTATGGCTCGTAAGGTGGATGTAATGACCCATAAAAATGGAGTCATAACAAGCCATTCATAACTCACGATCTGTGAAATTGTCACGTAGCATTCTATTTTTATGATATAATGGAGTGATTCTTTCGCATAGCATTCTAGTTTTATGTTATAATGGAGTGATTCTTTCGCATTGATATGTGTGCGCACGTGTGACTGTTAAATTCTCATTCTATCACTAGCTTCCTGATACTTCACGCCATAGACAGTGATAAATGTATATGTAAACCTCAAACGTAAAAATTAGACATTAATTTTTAATGAAAACATAAAGGAATAGGAAGCCAAACAATTTAAAAAATATTTCATTGATGAGGATTTAGTAGTAGTTTGCACTATGCATCTAATATTTCATATCATCGAACATCGCGTCAACGAACAAGATCAAGTCATCAAATTAATCATATGAGTAAATCCAGAGTTCTAGACATCATAAATTGATATAATTTAACATCATTGGGCATCGATTGAAAATGTAATGACCCGTACCGTATCATTTAACTGAATGAATGTATAAACTGAAGACGCCATCCCGGATGCAGGTGGGGTGTAATCACGTCCTTGAATTTTATCTAATGCTTTAAATATTTTGTTATTATCATAAAAAAATGAAAATTATGATATGCATTGTCCGGGAAATGAAAAAAAAAATAACACAATTGTTATAAAAGTCATGGGATGAAATCCGACAGGTCAAACTCTTACATTATACCATTAAATACATTTCACATTATCTTTCGTTTTCTTAAAGTGAATCTTATTTTAAACAATATATATATTCTATCTCAATTTTAAAACTTTACTCAGCATCACAAATGTGGATACTGCACTATTGGCCATCACAAGTACACAAATGCTCTGATAACTAATAGAACCACAATCCATACAAATAATTTCTGTATATTAAAAGAAATCACCAAACGAATAAAAAGAAGAAAGTGAGAACTGAGAAAGCAAAAAGAGACAATATGCCTCGAGATTTGCTGTTGCATCCCACAGAATAGTCCCAAAAAAGAATATTTATGGGATCTAGTAATTTTCTGAAACATATCCACACATAGCATATTAAATTACAATGACGCAGTGAAAAGATGAAGAAAAAAAGAAGGAAGATGACCTCGGTCAATTTACTACAACCATGGCATCGCCACCTTCAGCCTTTCCTAAAGCTGCAGCTTCCAGCCGTCTCCATATCAACTCTCGTTGCTCTTCCAAGCCTTTGGCCTTGGCTTGGTTCTCTATGTACTGTAATTGGCATTCCTCAAAGAGCTCGATATCCATATCCAGGAACATCTTCCGGACATTTGCTGTAAGGCCATGAACAGCCTGATTCCAGTGGCCTTGCATGTTCCTCTCCAATGCTTCAAATATGATCGGTAATACGGCATTCCGGTTTTGGGCAATCAAGCTGACAATGTGATCATTATTCCAAAGAAACAGAGCTCGTTCAGCTACCTGACAAGCATTCATATAATTAGTACTCATAGGAGAAACATTGAAAACACTTGGATAAGGAGCAGTTACTAACGAAATTCTTATCTATTTTTTTTAACAAGAAGAAGACAAGCTACAGAAAAAGAACATTAGGTCTTGCTATGACATAGTCACGATAAGTATGACACATAAGCTGAAGGCTATATCTGGTTATAACTTATAAAACATAAGCTGAAGTTTTATAGATTCCCTTCAATGTGATTCATGATTAGTCTACAATGGCAACTTCCAATTCATACATGCATTAAAAATAAAATAAATTTGTACTTAAAAAAATCCATTCCAAGTCATTAAGATCATTGAACAAAATGCAATCCGCGATCATGGGTTCATAAATATGCATTCGTTCACACTCCATGATTCAGCAACAACTTTCAGAATTTTTATTAGAAATCCTAGCTCTGAAGCAGAAAAGCTCCATTTCGACCAAGCATGAATACAAGAGATTCTAAACAGGGCAGATAAATACAAAGTCATGCAGACCTGAGAAGAGTGCATCCAATAAATACTTAAAAAGTTCTGTGATACTCGATCAAATTTCTATGTTTGTATTTTGTGTATGTTTGGCCCTTAAGAGAGGCACATGATGCAAATTGATCGCTGACAATGAGGAACAATAGGACTGTGTCACCAGTAACACTAGCAGAGATTTCACAATTTTACTGCTAAAGCTGCATGAAAATGGAGGAGGATCCTACCTGAAAGTGTGAGCTATTGAGGCATCGCGAAATCTGCTTGAATAAGGGAACCATGCACCTCTGGAACTCGGCAGTCTGTGTGGCCTCCAGCACCTCCTCCAGTTCCCCAAGAAAGAGGACCTCCTTCTGACAGTTGGTTACTGGCCAGTACTTGAGCAACCCCCTTACGACTGTATCCGCAAGCTTGTAATCCTTCTCCACGAACTGTGTAGTGCAGTACAACAGTTGCTGGTGGTACATGGTTGCGGACTTGCGCTTATGAAGGGGGAGCAGGGCGCGGACCAGAAAGAGTTTGTGCTCCTCCTTCATGGGCAGTGCGAAGCCATTGACGATGCTGCCAAGGATCTCGAACAGCTCGCCGATGCCATTGTGGCGCTGGGTCTCGAAGATGAAACGGTAGAAGATGTTGTTAATGGCGTTGCGGATGAATGGACGATGAACCATGAACTTGCCGTAGATGCGGTGGAGAATTGTTTTGAGGTACTCGCGCTCGCGGAGGTCCTCCGAATCGAAGAGGTCCAGAAGGCGGAGCACGAAAGCGTGGTCGACGTAGCGTTTGGCAACTTTGGTGTCGACGTCGGAAGAGACGATGAAGCGGAGGAAGAGCTCGTACACGAGTTGGAGGTGCGACCAGGAGGGGTCAAGATAGGGATCCTCCTCCTCCGGGTCCCCACTGGCGGCCTCCGGGGAGCCCGTATTCTCGTGGGACGCCGGCGGGAGGGGGCAAAAGATGTTGGCGGCGACGGCGCGGACGAGCTCCTCCTGCGCGGTCTCCGAGAGGCGTCCAGAGACGGACTGTACGAATTCGATGAGTTCCAGCAACGTCTGGCGCTTGGCCTCTTTCTCCCGAGGGTACTTGAGGGTGTCGGAGAAGTCAAAGGCCACGGAGCAGATCTGGAGCTTACGGAGGAAAAGAACCTGCCGCTCGGGTGCGGGGACGTCGCAGAAGAGGGGAAGGGACTCGATTGCCGGCGGGCCAGGCGCCGCGGCCGCCGCCGCCGAGGAACCAAGCGGAATCGTGCCGCCCCCACCGTTGACGGAGGAGGAGAGGGCGGACCAGGTGGCGGGGTTGCCGGCGACGGCAGAGGCACCGGCGGGTGGTAAGGCGACAGCGTTGTTCTCGCCGGCGTCTTTGCAGCCCTTGCGGCCACCCCGCTTGATGATCCTATTAAGCATTGCTGCTTCAGGTACCCTCTGCCGCGGCAGACGACGGCGCCGCCGGAGCCGGAGAACACGAAGCCCTAACCCTTAACTGAGTACAGTACAGAAAAAAAATCCCTTCTTTGTTATCTTACTGGTTCTCTCCGACCAGGAGGAAGAGGAGGAGATGGTAGAGGTAAATGTTAATAAAAAGAACAATTGGGGTGGCGAGAGAATAATGGGTCGGAACTCGGAAACAAAGAAGAATCTGAGAAATTGGTAGTGATCCACACATCCATAATTGCGGGACCAAAATGTGAAAAGAAATATTAAGAAGAAGGTTAATAATAATTAGTCGTGGCAGTAATAGTGATAACTTGCATATAATAGGGGTTCTTCTGAAAGAAATATAAAGCCGAAGGGGGATACTTGCAAATGGTATGACGAGAGGGTTGGTGAATCAGCAGTGAATAAGGGACGGTTGGGAGATGGGAAGGGTTTGTTAAGTGGTTTTTATGTGGGCGGCTTTAAGTACCTCCTTACGGTTAATAATAGGATCAGTTCCAGTTGGTTTTAACCTTCGAATTAGTTATTTTACCAATTTTAATCTTCGTATACTATTTTAATTTTCACCGAGAATAATGAATAAATAAGTAAAACTAGGAACTAAGTCAATGACAAAAACTTTTAAAAATAAGATAGGTAATGTTAATTTTTTTTAAAAAAAAAAGTATTCAGACCAAGTGGATGAAAAGGACTAGAACAGAATAAATTTTTGGATCTAAAAAATCAGTTAACAACTTTCTTTTAAATCATTTAAAAAAAATCACTCAAAATGTTTTAAAATGTAAGAAATGATTATTATTTTTTAACATTCAAATAATGTAATAAAATTTTATAATAATATATTTAATAATGTATAAGTGAAATATAAAACCTAAAATTAAATTTTGAAATGCATGTGCATAGTAAAAATAATTAAATGGCTCACAAATAAAATCTGTAAATAAGAAATAAATTTGTAACTTGAAATAATCAACTTTAATTTAGTAAAACACTACTTCAAATTTCAGTTTCAAGCCGATGAAGTTAACGGATTGCTCATTTCTTCGTAATTAAGGCTCTATTCCAAAGACTTTATCCCCTACCTGCAAAGTCATGTGCTCTTCACTTCACATGGAACAAAGTGATCTCGATGAGTTAAGAAGATGAGAGAAGTTCTGGATTAATAAAATCTTACTTCAAAATGATTTTTCATTTTTTTTGTCCAAACGGGTCAAGACCGAGGAGCTCGACGCCAATAAGAGACCAACTCGAATATTAAACTAGGACAACGAAAATAGAAAACGAAAGAAGAAAAAAAGCAAAAAATAAAAAATGAGAGAACGATATTCATCATTCTTTACTTTATTGACTAACAGAATGACGACAGCGAAATGGGTATGGACAATTTACAAGCAGCTCTCCGCATCTCATCACGCCGTACTAACTGCTAGTTGAAGTGTCTACCCAACCAATAAATACACGACCTAGAATAAAGATTAAAGAAAAAGCAACTACATTTGATCCCAAAGGAAAAGCCACTAGTGCCTCTGTTTCAACTCTCTGGGTTACCAAAATGTCAGGCCAGCATCGTTTAGTTCATCAAAATCATTAGTATTGAGCTGTGTTGGTAACTAATTGGTTAGCAGCAGTACGGTAAAAAGGTTCGTCAGCAAGCAAATAAATACCACCCAGCAGAGCTACATCCTGATCCAATGTACCCTCGGAACTGGAATCAGAATCAACTGCTCTCCAACAAAATCTCACTGGTTATACTGTTAAAAATGCCAAATAGTAAGGTCTACTGGAGAACTTCTGCATAAAAAGATGTCCTCCGGCATGTTAAAAGGAAACTAGGTCTATGTATCATCAACTAGTACAGGAAGCTCCCAAAACAAAGCTCCTAGGGAAAGCAATCTGCGATAAAGAGTCAACAACTAAACATCCAACTTCAGTCTAACAGCAAGGCAAATTGCTCAACAGGAGGAACACAAAAACTGTCTGGGTCTGCATTGCAGAGTGAACCTGAAATAACAGTGGCAGCAACAAGCCAACAATATTCATCCAGCCAAATGCCAATAATATATCAGTTAACAAAAGGAATCTGACAAATCACGGATGTGCATAAACTAGCAAGCATATCACACTCCAAATTTCGATAGAGAGGGTTCAGTGCTGCCACCCGAAAAAGCGATCTAGCTCAAACAGGTACAAGATCCTTCTTGATCTACCATTAAAATGATAGCTCAAAGTTGTTATAATAGCAGAATACTGAAATGATACAGCAGAAGACAAATATGAAGCAATCAAACTCCAGAACCACAAACTTATCTCCATTAATTAGTAGCGATCATCATAAGATGGTCGTCCTCCCCTACTTGGACGATCATAGGGTCCAGGTCTACCTCTGTAACCACCCTCATAACGTGCAGGCCCACCACTTCCATACCTATCACTTACGACACCACGAGGCACATCCCTGTCGTATCCACCACCTCTTGGTGCTGCATGTCTGTCGTATCCACCACCACGAGGACCTCCATCTGCCTCATAAATTTTTTCCTTGCTGTAGTCGTTTCCAGGGTAACGATCAGGAGGAGCACCAACATACCTATCGCCAGTAAAACGATCAACAGGAGGCCCATAACGATCACTGACATAGGTATCCCGTCCACCAGCATATCGGCTATCTCTGCTATCAAAGCGTTCTCGGTCATCATAACGACCACCATCATATCTATCATCCACGTAACGGTCGCTGTAGCGGTCCGGTCCCCCAAAACGATCTCCACGACCACTCCCCCCACCTGCCCCACCAAACCTAGATCGAGAGGATACTCTTCCACCATCTCCACCAGCAGAAGGGCACTCACGTGCCCAATGTCCAGGTTTCCCACATCTGAAGCAGTCTGAACGCCCTACAGGTGGCGGCCCATCACCACCTCGATAACCTCCCCTTCCACCACCTGAAGAGTACCTGCCACCACTGTAGCCATAGCCAGTATCATCTGAGCTTGCCTTTGGTTGGGCCTTGTTCACTGAAATTTCTCGTCCATCCAACTTGCGGCCATGCATCTCACTGATAGCTGTCTCCACGGCGCGTGCATCTGAAAACGTCACAAAACCAAATCCACGAGGACGTCCAGAATCTCTATCAGTCATAACCTGTATAAAGGGGGAATGATGAGAATACATAAAAAAATCAAACTAAAAGGAAGAAATAATTCCAAACACTTTCCATTCCACAAATTTATATATGATCTCAGTTAATGTAACACAATTGAAAGATAAGTAAACCTTAACTAGCCTAATGCCATGCATATAAAATATGTGTCATCCACAAGGATTCTTTGTCTCAAACTTTAGATACACTTAATGACATCCAACTGCCAGTTCAGAATATACAGCTGCTTGAAAAAAGTAGATACTATTCATAACTACCTCGTGATGGCACAAATTTAAAATGTAAAATTGTGAAATGATGTGCATGACTAATATTAAATTAAAAAGCAGAAAAACATCTACAATTTGAATAGTGAAAGACTTCTTTAAGAGGAATAGAGGAAGAGATGACGCAAAAATATGGTGTTCAAGGACAGAAATCTTTTGTGTATCCAGAAATACCACGTGATCTAACATATTAAGATTAGGACTAGTACACCTTAGAGCAAAGAGAAAAAAGGACCAAGGTCATCATGAAGACCTAGAACTCAAACTAGAACAGTCATTAGCATGCACTCTTCTTTCGAATAATAAAGGTCTGTGCATCCTTTGGTACAAAAGATATTAGGTTGACATATTATTAGACATATAAAACATATCTTAAACCTAGTACTGGAATAATTTTTTTTAGGTCAGATGAACAAGGCACAAATAAGGGAAGCTTGAGTGTTACAGTAATTATTCATATGGAATAATGATGTGCTCAAATTCCTCCAACCAAATAAGAAAAGGAGTAATTTCTACAAAAAGATTCTGCAAAAAGGACTTTGGAGTGCAGTATCCAATCAGAATGATGAAAGGACTTAAATTTGATATATTCAACAGGCAATTCAAGATTCTCCATGAGCACGAATGGAAAATAATTGTAACAAAATGGGAGAAATCATAATTGACTAAAGGATTACCAAGGAAAATTGATACCCTGTTAAAAACTAGATAAAAAATTGATGCCCTTTCATGTATGATTTGCCTTGTAATGAATAAACAGCAAGTCTCCACTTATCTAAATCCAGAGGGTCTAAGCAGAAAGCTTATAATCACATTTTACTTTTCGATTAAAAAGAAAGATAGTGGCTGTCGTCTACTTGAAAAATCATGCATGAAAACACAGGCAAAAGGTAAAACACAAAAAGAATCTATTGACATAGGGAAATCTGAAAAGTAGGGGTTGTTCACGGGTCAGGTTTGACCCGACCCGTGAACAAACCCGACCAAGTTTGGTCAGGTCGGGTTTCAAATCCTTTTTACATCATGACATGTTGGGTCAAGTGGTCGGGTCGGGTTTCAAATTCTTTTTACATCATGACCCGTTGGGTCGGGTGGTCGGGTTATGCGACCGCCATTTTTCTTTTTTTATGTTTTTTTTCTTTTTTTCTTTTTTAATATAAAAAAGCATTTAATATTTTATTTTTAATATAAAATAAAGTGTTTTTAAATACCAAAAAATATATATTTTTCTACATTTAAAATACTTTATTTGTATTTTTTTATTTTAAATGATATAGACTAACTAAAAAAAACATTTAAAATTTTTAAAAAATTAAAATAACCTGGGTCATCGGGTCGGGTCGGATTTTCGGGTTCACCGAGTCGACCCGACCCAGTGAACACCCCTATGAAAAAGATTGAACTTGATGAATTAAAGAACAAATCAATCAAATAGATTTCAAAGAAACCAAGATGTCATACAGGGCTCAACATGTGCGCATTCAGACTGGCAACAGAAAAGGGCATACACATGAAGCAATAAAACAATGTATGGTATGTGATTGTACAAATAAGAAACAAACGGCAACCACAACCGCACCTTCTCCTTATGAAGACTACAAAACTCACCTAATGAAAAAAGGGAGTCTGTTCTTTACATATGAAACTGAAGCACCACAAATGAATCATGCATCCATTTTCACATGTAAGCATCATTTAAAATGTATGTTTTTTTCCGCAACTGACCAAAGTAGTGGATGCTGAAAATAATCTATCTGATGATATCAGAACTGGCAACATCCAAATGTAAGAATGACAGCAGCCAGTATTTAATCCTCACTTTGCTCTGTAGGAACAGCTTAGTGGAACATAAGCATTTTAAAACGAATGGCCATCAGACATGAGAAACTGGAAAGTATGTTTTAATTTTCTTTTTGAGAAGGAAAAGTATGTTTTAACTGCATCCATCAATCTGATAGAGCTTCAATATCTTTTCTCAACTCTTCTCAAAAAAATATCTTTCCTCAACTGCTCTGATCACTTAGACATCATTGATTTAACTCTTAAGAAACATCAAGTATAATAAAATCTGTCATTGCATGGGTAACAATGAGCTGGCTCAAATCTACCAAGGGAACACTGTTTTTTAGCTACCGTGCCAACAACAATAACAAAGTCTTATCCCACTAGGTGGGGTCGGCTACATGGATCATACGACGCCATTCGTTGATCCATGTTCATGAGATTCGACAAGATTTTACGCTGGCTGTCGGGGCCTAACACAACCCTCCTCCTTTATCCGGGCTTGGGACCGGCTATAAAACATAGGCGGAGAAAAAGGGATCATAGAACTTAATTTACCCATAAAGGCTGAGATAACTCAAAAATAAACAAACATGATGTGATCTTTATGATCCTGAAACAATTCAATAGAAAGAAAGAGCAACATCACTGGATCATTGAAGCTGATGAATAAAAGTATGCTTCAATAAAGGACAGAAAAGAATGACATGCACACATGTATCTATATATACACATCCAGAAAATCTCATATGCTGAATAACGGTGTAAATATAACAAGAATGGAATTGCAGCGATATCTTTTTAAATGATACAAAAATCAGCATGCACAAAAAATGAACAGTAAACAGGATGCAATGCTGTGTCCAAAAATGTAAACTTTGTTTTAAGTGTGTGCAGATATGTATCTAATCCATGACAACTCACTGAAAGTAAAGTCATTATTCCAGTTGTTTGAGTATTGTGTTTATATGCACTTGCAAGCAGACAAACTCAAACTATAATATGACTTCACAGAGATAAAAAGTCATGCAAGTGGCTGATAAAGTTTAAAGTTTCTTTTCTTGAGAGATATGAGTTAAAGTCGTTAATCTAATTATGCTAGTACGACATCAGTAACCTTTTACATACTTGCAAGGCAGCCCAAAAACATGTGACAGAAGAAGCTTTATTCTCCAGAGAGCTCCAGTTGATACTATCAACTGCGATGTCGGAATTATTTACACCATAATAGTAATTAGAAAATGATGGGACCGAGTCATGGTTCTTAGACAATGATGGGCCATTTGAAAATAAAAAATTGTGGGCCAAAATTGTGGTTCTTAGACAACAAATAGCAAAAGTAGACAGTCTGAGAGTCATGGTTGCCTAAACTTCACAGAAAATTATTCCCCTGATCTGCGCAGTTGAGCAGTTCAGACAGACAATTGAGATCCACATTATAGTAATGGCAAAATGCAAAAATATCATCCTTCATATATAGGAGAGGTAAAACCAGATTCCAAATCTTAATGGCGGTAAAAATCCCATATCTCATCCACAACCTTAAGCAGCAACAAGAAACAAAATTCACATATGAATAATCAATGTACCACTCAAGAGCTCACAGGTCAGATGACAGACCAAATTCAAAACTAATGGCAATGAAGACATATTGAAGCAGTTCTTAATGGTTTCCAAAACTGCTGATACACTTATTCAGCCATCCGAAACAGTTCTTTTTGCTGCACAGGTATTGAAGCAAATGGACTCACACAATTCCTGGAGGTATTACAATTTATCCAACTAAAAAGTTTAAACGGATCTGGGACACATGAAACCAAAGTGTGAAGGGCAAGCACATTGCTGTGACCAAACTGTGGTGTACAGATATCTGAAGATATGATAACATAAGCTTTAAATAACAAATTGCTGACCCAGTGACTAAAAAACTGTGATCTAGGAGATGAATCACATAAAGCCAAGTATCCACTTCTTTCAAGGTGGTAATTGTACAAGACTACCCTAGAATGCTCCTCCATCGATGCTAGGCAGCATAGAAAGAAAAAGCACAGTAACCGACGCTATTCAACGAACATATTTTACCATGAAGATGTCAGCAGATCTCAAAATGATCATACATTGTAAAGATGGAGGGACATAACAATAGTTAAACTAACTCTAGAAAACCATTGTAACACTGGAGGCATATCAGCTTTAGGGAATGGAAGCTAAGCAAACATCCGCAAGAATCCCTTATTACAAGACATGGCTGTATATGTACTTCATGATGGGGTATAAGATGCCGCACGTTTCTGGATTGCTCATAATTTCTTTCAAATACTAATCAAGAGAAACTTCAGTTTGCCAACAGAACATCGCACACAGCTTGATCAAAACAAACCAGAACCAAAGGACCTAAGTGAAGATAATTACATAACTTGTTCAGTCCTTCAAACACTCGTGAACTGTGTTCCCAAAGACTAGTGGTGGTGAAGCAATTTATCATTACACATGTCAGTGTAACTGACGCAGCGTTAAGGATGAATTCGGTATAGAAATTTAAATATAGCTAAGAGCAAACCCTAGGCCCGATGAACTATGTTCTATTGCACCGTGCAAGTATGCCTCTGATATGCTTGAAAGATCAGCAGAAAACAAATGTCGATGTCGCCGGTTCAAGCGGACGATAATCGACAAATAAAGTAGCAGGAATCCATCAGCACCTTAGAAGAAATCCAAGGCCAAGATCGTGCGCACATGAACTCAGGAATTCAGAAAAGTCTGAACTGGAAATTTAATCAAAGAGATAATAATGTTCTTAACTCTTACAAGTCAGACCAATATATAGGGACTCACAACTTGCAATACTATTAGTACTAGGACTCCTATAGCAAAAGAAAAACAGAATCCCACCAGCATTAGGACTCTTATAACCTAACAGAAATAAACTAATAGGAAATAACAATCCTAATAGCATTAGGACTCCTAAGAAAAATAAACTAAAAAGGAAATAACAAATCCTATCAGCATTAGGACTCCTAAAAAAATAAACTAAAAAGGAAATAACAATCCTATCAGCATTAGGACTCCTAACAAATTCTTCAAATCTGAATCAAACTAAGTTGATGACTACTAGAATTCTGTACAGCAGCAGAATTCCCTCTTTTCTTCTCAACAGGATCTACATCAGTAACAGTACAATAGTTATGTTATCAAAAAAACACATTCTTTCTCTTCAAAGATATATGGAATGCCATGACAGGTCATAGGAACAATTGTGATCCAAACAAACAGAGAAAATCATCAAGGTATTATGCACTTCCCTCTAGCTGCAAAGCTCTTGCCAATAAGAAGTTGCTCTAATATACAAGCTAACCTTCCCAAAAAAGACATCTGCATATTTTCCATTTTAGTGTCTATGGTCAAACATGCCGAACGCCAAAAGTATCTGTGTAAATTAAATTTCACTTTTTCCCGACTGCAAGCAAATAACAATATTATCAAGGACATTTAACCCAGTGCTAAGGCAGATTTCCATTAACTCCAAGCAGCTCTCAGAACCACTGAAAGGTGCTAAATAAACCAGTTCGACCAGAAATTAATAAGCATGCCAAAACAACTGCCACACAAGTCAAATTCATTCCAATAGGATTGCAATAGGCAAAGGTGGCAGGATTAATTTTTTAGATGGCAACTAACACTGTTTTGCATGTTAGCAGGCATCCAGAGTCCGATAATCCATCTTCCTGGTGTAACTGAATCAGTTGAAAAAGAGGCGCCAAGAGGCTCAAAGTAGGAGACCAACGAGTACTTCACATTTCTTGGTGAACCATCTCACGTGCCATGGAACACAGTAAGAAACAGACAATTTGGGAAAAAATATCAAGCAAGGACCAACCTTGCTTAAATACGAACTGCCTATAAACAATTTGTATGATATTCAAGAAAATCATAGAGATTATAGATCCACAAGTTTAAATACTTCACAATTTGTATGATATTCAAGGATTGGTTATTTTTGAGTGAATATAGACCTAAGAAATTGATGATAACAGAAACCAGTATTAATCCTTAAACAAAATTCTATACTATTGGAATAAAACACATAACAAATAGCACTATTTTTTGCACAGACATATAAGTTATCCACAAGTTCCTGATTTTAGATTGGGAAATAATATCTTTCATTCTCAAAATATGGAAAAAGAATATAGAGATGCATAGTAAAGGTAATATCAAAAGCCCCCATAGTAAGAAAAAGAATAAACATAAAACTGAAAAAATATGTAACTTGTTTTCTTTTATGATAATCTTTTAAGTTCATAACACTTTCATCATTACCATTTGAACTCAAATCATACTCGGATATTATGATTCAAATTTTTTTACAATAATATGACATAGTGTCATTTTCTTCTTTCTGCATAGAACTGAATCATATTTCTTTGCTGAATAAACGAGCAAAATCACAACAGACAAACCAGGGGAGTCTGCTTTGATGGCTTGAAATCGAAGTCTAAGTAAGAAAAACGATTAACCTAACTGTGCCACACAAAACATTTGTGCACAACAGCAAATCCATGAAAATATTTCACAATAATAAATGCAAGAAGGTTCCTACACTAAAGAAAGAAAAAAGGAGGACCAGTTCCTAATCACAAAGGGCTTGGCTATGACAATGTATAAGCCTAATATATCAAATCCATCAAAGTTTCGAATCATTTAACATCATCAAATTCTCAGTTTGTTCAAAGATTAATAACCGGGAAATTTTAACAAATTTCTATTTATTAAACGCATCGCCAAATCACAAATATCAATCATACGAATGTTCTCCGACTACATGGACAACAGAAGTAACAGATGAGTCCGTTGGCCTTACCAGGACCTCAGTGACCTTGCCGAAGCGGCTGAACTCATCCTCCAATAGCCTCTCCGTCGTCTCCCAGGACAACCCCCCGACAAAGATCCGATTATCCTCCTTTCCGGACATCTCCAGCGAAAAGAATCACCTCCCTCCAAATCCTGGTAAAGAACAGGAAAAACATTGAAAGAAACCAATCAGGGTCAGAAATATCTGCCATTGACGGAACCCTCGACTTGAAACCCTAGAAATAGACGGGAAGAAGAAGAGGAGGAAGAGTTCGTACGCGAAAGGAAACGGACCGGCGGGAAGCTAGCGGAGCAGCTGCGCGAAATCCCTAGGGTTCGATCGAAACAGTGGATTGTGCGATTATATAGTTCAAGAGATATCCAAATAGCCCATTTACGTGTGCCGATATTAGAAAAGTCCTTATGCAAATATTGCCAGAAGTAGGTAGCCGAATGAAAACCAATATTCGAAAGAAATTGCAGGCTAGAGAGAGCACTTTTTTTTAATAAACATCTTGATTCACCTGCTAATTTATAATAAGATCTCTATTTTTTTATTGAGAATATGAATATAATGTAAACACTAAATTTAGTTATTAGAATAATAAAATACTGAGGTTAATGTGTATGTAGAGTACCAAGGTGAGGGCGCTTATTTTTGTAATTTTATAATTATAGTTTATGATTAATTTAATTATATACTTCTTAGATGAAGTACTATATATTTATTAACATGATTTGATAATAAAAAAATATCATTTAAAGTTAAATAAATTATAGTCGTTGAATTAATCATATTTATTAAAATAGCTTGATCATGATCATCGAATAATTCGATGGCCATTATCTTAATCATATTTACTATTTAACACATACTTTAAATTAATATATATTTATTTTATTAATATAATAAGTAAAATAAGTGCTCTACACTAATTTTACATCAAATGTTCTACAAATACAATTTTCATGTAACTTTGTATGAACCAAATACATATCGCAATCTTAATTGTCTAAAAAAAAGAATGAGATTTATTAAACATATATATCACAATCTCTATTTTTCACCCCTAATTTTATTAAATTTTTATTTTATGAATTAAATAGTAAATTTGATCCTTATCATAATCATCAGATTATTCGATCATGATCATGGTGGGTGCTCTACACTCATATTGATCTTTCTTTTTTGGGTTATTTACATAAATCACCCTTAAACTATTATAATTTTACACATCTAAACTCAAATTATGAACTTATCTTTTTGGATTTCTAAACTATCGCGATTTTTTCAATTTGATCTTTTACTGTAAAATTTTTTGTTATCTTCGTTTTTTTTTCATTTATGAAAAGTTAAAAATATCCCTCAGAGTTGTAGAGGTCGAAAGGAAAACATAAAATCAAAGTGAAGGGTATTTTCGACTTTTCATAAATGAAAAAAATTGAAGATAACGTAAAAGTTGACAAAAGTTGACGAAAGGATTAAACTAAAAAAATCACGATAGTTTAGGGATCTAAAAAAATAAGTTCATAATTTGATGTTAGATGTGAAAATCATAATAATTCAGGGGTGGTTTATAGAAATAACTCTTCTTTTTTTTAAGAGAAAAATGATGACTACATTGTCATTCACACACACATATATATAATCATTCACACATATATATATATACGCATGGCACTCTCTTCAGTAGAGAGCGGCGAGGAAAGTATAAGCACTAATCAAAACCTACTTCCGATCATTCGACATCTTTGTTCACAAAAAATGACGTAGTTAAATTGAAGCAGGCACTATTTAAAAGGTCCCGATGGAACTCTCCAACCTATCTCTGTTTGCCAAGTCTCGTAGAGCCCACCAGAAATCCTCAGCTGCTAAAATAACAAAACTCATCATGCGTTACGAGATAAAACCTCTCGGAACACCTTCCATTCGAAGAATAAAGGGTAAAGAGCCCCTCCTTAGAACTTCTGCTAAGGAGGCAGCTTAGCGCCTATTTCAGCCGTTAGATCTGATCTAACTACGAGCACATCTTCTTTTTTTTTGCTTTTTAAAACTTAAATGAAGTCATCCCAACCGTCCATATCGTTCGACGGTCATGATCAACCGCCATGCGAAACACCTCGTCCGCCCTAAGTCCTCTCTCTTTCTCCTACAACCATTTTTCGCCGCCCTAGCTCCTCTCGTGCGGCCATTTTTCGCCGCAGCCCTAACTCCGCATCCGGCAGCCGCCTCCTCCGATCGCAAATCTGCGCTAAACATCCGCTGGTTGATTCCCTAATTCTCTCTTTCTCGTTTGTTGTATCTTCTCCGATGCCCTACATTCTCTCTCGTTTGTTGCATGCGCCGATAAAGGTTCACAGCTCATCCGGCAGCCATTTTTCGCCTCCTCCGAGCGCGAATCTGCGCTAAACAGCCGCTGGTTGGTTCCCTAATTCTCTCTTTCTCGTTTGTTATTTCTTCTTCGATGCCCTAACTTCTCTCTCGTTTGTTGCATGCGCCGGTAAAGGTCCACAGGTGCTCCGCTCATCGTTGTGCCACCATCGTCCTGCGTGGTGATTCGCATCCGTATTCTGCCTATTGATGATCGTTCTCCTACAGGTTCGATTTTTTATTCGCATCCCATTTTTCGTTCTAATAGAGATCGTTCTTTTTTATTTCATAGGATGATTAAAGTAGTTAGAGTATGTATTGGCAAAAAGTTTAAGTCCAGGATGATGAATGTAGTGGCAAAAACTTTAGCTTGGCAAAAACTCCTATTCTACTTGTCTTTACTTTTTGCAACATGGGGTGACTGATGCGTATGAATGCTACATCTAATGGTTACATGCTTATATGATTTCAGTGATCTCCTTTTAATTTCATTTGTATTTCTGAAGTATAAGTAATAATAAGTGAGTTAGGTATATATGATCATCCTTAGTAAGACATGGATGCAATTGAAAGCAATACACAATACGAAGATCAAGGTGTAGAGGAACTTGAAATCACACAGAAAAGGTATATACGCTAATCATTTAAGTTTTTACAAATAATTTAAGCTTGCTGTAATTTATTTAGCTCTTTCCCTTACTACAGCTTGCAAAATGTCGAGAATACTACAAATGAAGATATGCAAGTTGATAAGGTGCATGAAAAGTCTTATGAAATTAATAAACCATATCTTGGAATGACCTTTGATACAGAAAATGACGCATATACATACTACAACCTATATGCTAGGGTAGCTGGTTTTTCAATTCGAAAAGATTATCCGATGAGGTCAAGGAAAAATAATCAAGTCGTAAGAAGAAGACTTGTTTGTTCTAAATAGGGCTATAAGAATCTTAATGACAAGAGAACTGTGGGAAGAGAAGTGAAGCGAAGAAGCAATATTAGAGATGATTGTAAAGCACAATTGATAGTTGGTTTAAATAATAATGCTAAGTGGGAGCTAAAATCATTTGTTGAAGAGCACACACATTCTTTAGCTACTCCATCAAAAATCCGCATGTTGCGTTCTCACCAATCATTGTCTTCGTCTTCTAAGACAGACATGGAAAGATTACATCAACGTGGATTTGGTCCATTTGCGATTGTAAAAGTCCTCAACTTTTGTGGGGATTCGTCTGTTACTATGCAGAATTGCAAGGACCATTTGAAAGCGATAAGATGAAATAATATGGATAGGGAGTGCATGAATATAATTTCATATTTTCATAAGAAGTCTGAAGAAGAAGATTCGTTCTTTTCTAATTGGGAATTGGATGGAACTTACACTGCAAGAAGCTTCTTTTGGGCTGATAGTAGGGCAAGACATTCTTATATGACCTTTGGTGATGTTGTCATTTTTTATACCACTTATAGAACTAATAAATTTCGCATGCCATTTGCACCATTCACAGGAGTGAATCATCACAAACAATCGACATTATTTGGATGTGCATTACTAGCTGATGAAACAGAAGAAACATTTATTTGGCTATTTGAAACATTTCTTAGGTGTATGTGTGTGAAGCATCCTATGGCCATTATCATCGATCAAGATGTGGCAATGGGTAATGCTATTCGCAAAGTATTTCCTAATACACAACATAGATTTTGTATTTGGCATATTAGAAAAAATGCCATGTCTCATCTTCAAGATTTATATTCACAAGACAATTTCAAAAAGGAATTTAACAAGTGGATATATGAATCAGTAGACGTCGAAGATTTTGAAGAGAAGTGGAATCAGTTGAAGAAAAAGTTTGACATTGCAGACAATCACTGATTAGAAATGATGTATGCAAAGCGTCATCATTGGGTCCATGTATTTTTTGCAGGAATGAGAACCACACAAAGATCCGAAAGTATTAATATAATATCCATGATCTAATCCATATTGGATTCTATATTATATGGCTATAATCAATTAAATATATGTGGTGTAGTATATGTTGTATATAATAAGAATTCATAAAATTTAACTAAAGTACTAAAGTATGATTAATAATCATATTATGATAAAGCATATTCTCTTATGGTTAACTATGCAAGTGATTTGTTAAGATTGGATTTAAGTCTAGTGGACCAATCAAACGTCGCCAAGTGGCATATGAAAAATATATATTATAACAAAAATTAATATATAAATATGTGAATAAATTACATTGATTATATTATACTAATTAATATTAATTAAGGATGAAATTAATGATTTTTAAATACTAAATTTTAATTGGATAAGAATTTCAACTCTTGACATGCAAGCTGCCAGCAAGCTAGCAGCTTGCCACCTCATGCTTAGACTATTTTTCCAATCGACCTATTCAAGTGATAAAAATCTGAAAAAATTCGTATGGTCTTATCCTTATTTCTAGACAACACACACAAAATTTCAGACCGACTCTTTTCATGGACGTTGAAGGAAATTCGAGAAGGAATATCATTAAAGGTGAAGATTCTAATCATAGACTGATGGTGTTCTTCCTAAGATTTTCTTTCGTATAAATTCGTCCTTTAAAATTATGAAATTTAACATGCAGAATAATCTCCGAGTCTAGTTTACATGATATTTGGAATCATGTTAATAGAAGTTATGAAACGAAAGTTATGCCATCAGGATTAAGGTACTATCACTCTGTCCGTCGAAATTGCTATCTGAATTTGTAAATTATGTATTAAATCCAATATGTCGTGAAATTATTTGATAATTTAGGGTATTATAGATATTGATGTTATGTCTCATTGACAATTGGAATAACTAGAAAATGATATGTGTAGAAAAAGTTATAAATATTTTACCGAGCCTTACTCAGTCTATCAGGATGAAGCTTAGGGCAGATTATGCTAATATTGGTTAAATTTATTTTGCTCAGTACAAATAGATATAAATTCAAGTAATTTTATGAGTTGTATCCTAGTATGTCTACTATTTTTTAAAATTAAAAGTACCAAAATAGGGAATGTTTATTATTTTATATAAATCATAAAAATAAGGTTACTCAGCCTGTTAGAACATAGAATAACATAAAAGTTATGCTGAATGTAGATTTTCATGAGAGCAAACCGTAATGAAATAGGATATAAAACTTTTAAAGATTAATGTCTATGTAATATAAAAGTAAAGAAAATTATAATGATATCATTTGATTATGTATAGTAGAAGATATGGATTTTTCTTTACTATGTGTACAATCTATCATAATATTAGGTCAATCCTTATGTTTAATAGTTAAAAGAATAAATGTTTAAGGTTCATATACCATTTCAATTAACTGTGTTTCATGTGTGATAGGCTTCTGTTCAGAGCATAAAAGTGATGTGTTTCTTATTATTATTGTATAGGAGTAGAAGAGTAAAGTAGTGAAAAAGGAAAGGAAAAACCTTTTGGTAGCTCTTATAAGTAAGTTGGTTTCTCCTACTCTATATTTTCACCTCTTTTGAATTTGGTGTGACAACGATTGTTATATGTATTAAATATATTTTGGATAGGCTATGAATTGATTTCAAGAAATGCAACTATGAAAAGTATATATGAATGATTGTATGATTGCACATTTGAAAAGCATATGATATAAATGGATTAGTGCAATCTTATTTCGTTTGAAATGGTATTTGATATTATTCATCTTCTGATATTTGATATACAATTGTTATATGTATTAAATTCATATATCGTCAAGTTTATATGAAAATTATGTTTTGAATGATTGATCAATTGATGGTTTATTGGTAAAGCATATGTGAAATGTTATGGAGCCATCTTATGGGATGTAATCCTATTCCGTTTGAATGAGTTTGATTCATCTTCTAATATTTGAGATATGATCGTTATGTGATGAATCATGCATCTGCATATGCCTGCATTGCATGTATGATGGTTGGAGTTAAGTGCTACATCGTTGATCACGATGGGAGTCACCTCTAGAATCCAATGCATCATTTTGTTCCCCAGAAATAGGATGAGATAGACTGGAGCTAAGTGTCATGCGGAGCTAAGTGCCACATCGTGAGTAGTCGCGATGGGGGCCACCTCTAGAATCCGTAGGGGCCACCTCTAGAGTCCACCTATCGCTATATGATTTGTTCCCCGAAAGGAATGAGGTAGAATGGAGCTAAGTGCTACATCGCTGATCACGATGGGAGCCACCTCTAAAGTCCACCTACCGATCACTGACCAGTTGGTGATCCGTGCATTCATATGAGAGTGTTGCATTTGCATACATATGTTTGATATGATTTATATGATGTTGATTGCAAGTTGAGTGTGATGTTTCTAATTAGTATGTTTATATGTAATTATCAAATATATAAAAATGCTTATTTTGCTATTATGATTATTGCATGATTTTCTATGTCCCTCCAAATTGATTAATTGGTAACGCATAGGCTATGAATTATTAATTTACTGAGCTATTTTTGCTCATAATGTTGTTTCTAATATTTTTCAGATCAGTATAGCTTCTTGAATTGAGCGAGCTCATAATCTTAGCAGTAATAACTCTTTCGATGTAAAGATATTGAGGGGAGTTGTTATTCTCGTGTCCTTTTGTTAGGATGTCGAGAGAGTTGGTCGAGTTTATTATATTTGTCAAAATAAGTTGTAACGAAAATAAATTTATTTTGTAAAATGTATGATTTAAGGAGTATCAGTTTGCTCTGAAATGATCACATATTGTGTAATTTATTTAATGATATATATTTTTAATCTTATGTTGTAAAAGGAAGAGTATATTACATCACGTTTCCGCATTTCTTCATAATTTTATTCGATCGTCTGTAATGAGTCGCGAACTCTAATTTAACTCGCGGGTTAAATTGGGGTCGTGACAATTAACGCATTCTTTGATGGTTTTGTAAATTCGAATACTTCGTTGACTGAGTTTGTTCTCCAATATGACCAAGCACTTGCATGTCGTCGTGAGGCTGAGGAACGAGAAGATTTCAAGAATTTTAACTCCAAAAATGTGCCAATTACAGCCATCCCTTTGGAAAAGCATGCAGCGGAAATGTACACTAAAAAGATGTTCTTATTTATACAAAATGAATTCAAGGAGTTTTTAAAATTTTGGTCAAGAAAAATATCATAAGACAAAGGAAAAGAAGTGTATTCTGTATATGAAGCTGGCTTAGAAGATAAGAAAAGGATAAAGGTATAATATACTGATGTCCCAACTATTTGTATAACTTGTTCGTGTAGAAAATTTGAAGATTTGTGCAGTGTTCCTTTAAAGGACTCAACCATGGGTCCTGTATTCTAGTAATTTTGATCTCACTGTCATTGGAAATGTATAATATCTAGAAAACATTGATTTATATTCACAATTAATATTATTTATTTATTTGCGAGTTGATGAAGGTGTGAAGCACACATCACGACAAGCGAAAATGATAAATAAAATTTGTCAGTAATTTTATTTCAACATGATGATCATAAGTTCGTCTATGGATCATAATATGTTCTGGTAACTTGGAGACTTGGATTCCATAATCCTTTCGCACGATGTCACACCTTCATGTGTTACTCTCCCGGCATTTACTCTTCCGGTGATAAGACATTATTTAGACCATTCAGAGTTCGCTCACTTAAGTTTTCTGATTGCTATAATACTCAATACAACAAAAAAAGGTAATCTTTTGGAGCTGGAATCATAAATCTGATGAATGGTAGAGAGGTTTACATGTACCTAGCACATCATTCTTTCTCCAAAATTGGAACCCAACATCATATTCAGTTCAGAAGTGCATAAGAAGTTGAAAATATTTCTTTGAGAAGTCCATAACTTGACTTGTTTCATGGAGAAATAAGAGTTCAAGATTATCATTACAAACAGAACTATCATAACATACCGAATTGGCATACTATTTGAAAATAATACAAAAAATCAGAAAAACACATAATAAAAACATTATTCTAAACATTCTTCGATGTCGCCGCCTTTCCGCTTCAAGTTCATCTTCCAATTTCTTGAACGCAGCCATGTATCGAGGTTCAAGTGGTGAATCCAACCAACAGAAATAGTCGCATGATATTGTTTTCTTGCAAACAAATTAAAACACATAGTTTAGATATCAAATTAGAATAAATCATATTTAAATATAAATAAATAATATGCACATAAGGAATAAACTAACCTCATAATTATTGCAACCATAAAATCTTCGCCCGGGACTTTTAGTTGTTGACGAAGTCTTAATACACGTTACTTCTCCGCATTCACACACCGGCGGATTAAATTTTACACCTAAATAGAGACATTACAATTCATTAATTAGAAGAACTAAAAAATAACAGGGCTATATTACAACACTAGTGCTAGAGGATAAAAAACATACTACAAGCGCAACAAAAATTAAGCGAATATGTAATCCTCAACGAAGTCTAAGCTGAAGAGATCCTAAGTATTACTAGGGAAAAAGTACACATTACTAGAAAAAAATGGGAATAATGAGAGAAAAAATAATCTTTCGCTGCGCCACAGTCGAGTGCTTCGAGTGGTGGGGGGCGTCGACAGAGCTCATGGAGGAGAGGATGTAGCTCGTTGGTGCTATAAAGAAAAAATCATGACACAATAGATAAGCAATCACTGTAAAGATACCCTAAACCTACTTTCTTTCTCCTTGGTGTTGTTCCATAGCCGACGGTGGACATCACTAGTTTGCGATGGAGCTCGGTGGTCGAAATCTCCGCTCCAGCGAGTTGATGACGCAACCTTCGACATGAGTGTCGTGACTGATCTAGCCGTCGGAGATGTCACAGAAGCAGCCAGCCGCCGGAGATGTCGTAGAAGTAGCCAGCTGTCAGAGATGTCACAGTTGGGGAGAGACGGCAACCGGAGATGTCGCAGAGCCAGCCGCCGAAGATGTCACAGTTGGAGAGAGACGACAATCGGAGATGTTGCAAAGCCAACCGTCAGAGATGTCACAGTTAGAGAGACCACCGCCGGAGATGTCGCAGTTGGACAAGACGATAGTCGGAGATAAGCAACCAACCGCTTGGAGAGAGAAAGTTAGGGTTAAAAAAGAGATAAGATCCCTCTCACCAGTTTTATACTCATGGCGGTTGATCGTGACCGTCAAACGATATGGACGACTGGGATGACTTCATTTAAGTTTTAAAAAGCAAAAAAAAAAGAAGTGCTAAGGAGGAGCTCTTTACCCAAGAATAAATAAATGACATTCTCTGCTCACAAAAGCGAAACAAAAAGTATCATAACGTCTGCAATGACCGGTGAGTGGTGAAAAATCTGTCGTTGCACGAGAACTGGAATTGCCCAGAAATGCTCTCGAATGGTCCACGGAAGGTCCGGAGGACGAATTCGAGTACATCGAAACACGAGTTTCTCACCTTTATAACAACGAAACATCAATATATATCCAACAAAAAAAAACGATGAGGCAAAGGGACACAATAATGTCTCATATAAAAGAATGAGATGAATTTCATTTTCTTTAATTAATGTTCATCAGTATAAGTTACATTTCTTGTGGAATGAGCACTTCTGTACAAGACATGGTAGAATTATCTACATAACACTAGATTTACATTTGGTAGTCAGGGTTTTTACATGAGTTATTCGGGCAAGAGCGGCAGACGAGAAACACTAGTGCCAGCATTCCCATGAGACAGGGAACTGAGGTCCAGTTGCTTGCTTGGTTGTGGTGCATTGTTTGTTGTTGGTGAGACTTTCTTGTTTAACTTCATAGGAAGTATCTGCAACCTGGAATTCAACTCAGTACCAGACTTCTCTGCAGCTAACTGATAACTCTCAACAAGCTCCATTTGGCGAGCAATAATCTCTGAGCATCTAGGGAGAAGTTCCACAGGTTCACCACCAGGGATTACAATGTACTCGATAGCCAACCGAACCTCCTGTATGCACAAGTAAGGTAAGACACCTAAGTCAATAAAGTCAAAAGACGAAGCTATCATATCTGAAGAAGAAATATGATACACTTCTGAGCTAAACTAATGACATCAGTATATAAATACAAGAATCATGAATCAAGAATCTATGAGCACCAAGAAAGTCTTTTTCCATGATGAATCAAATAATTGCCAGGGAATTGAGTATAAGAAAATAACATATCAGCCACCTGAATCCTCTTTTTTCTCTTTTTCGAGAAAGATCTTTGGTCGCACCGATGCCTTATTGAAGAAACAATGTTCATTCTTTATACCAAGGTTGCATATGTTGTTGTTTTCTTCATAAGGTTAAAGCTTATTAATTTTCGTAAGGGTGAGAATCAATTTTCTCTTGTTAAAACACATTCTGTCCTTAAATTGCTATAAGAATAACAAAAGGTTTTACACAAGAAATAAAATAAAAATAGGAAAACACTAATTGAGAGGTTTTTGAAGGCACATGGGGACATTTCAACAGTAAAGCCCTTTCTTCCATATTGAGAAATTCAGAGGAAACAAATTTTGTACCAGAAAATGCAGCAGACATTTCACCATTATGTAAAAAATGGAATATTTTGATAACGTATTACACACCTCCAATGCGTCAAGTTCCTCCAGAGTTGGTTTTCTCTTAGGCGCATTGTCTTCAACTTCAATATCCTTACCAACACTATGGGATGAGCTATTTAGGACAGATCCAAAACTGTCCATCCCAATAATCATTTTAACAGCTTTTACCATTTGGGCCATAGTGTTCTCCTGGGAGAAAGATATGTGTTACCAGTTTAACAAATACAGGCAGCAAATGCATATTGTTTTATCATGAATCCAACTTGCACACAGCAATGTGTAGGGATTTACCTTGATAACAAATATAGGAAGCTCATGAAATTTCGCTACATTGCGAATCCAAGGATTTTGCTTCATTTCATAACTTGATGCTAAAATTGCATTCGCCATTCCAATGTCGTCAGTCACATCAATATCATCCTCAAAACCCATGACAGTAGCCACTTGCAGTAAATCAGCTTCCAAGATCTAATTAAAACATAAACATAGCACATAAATTCTCCAATCATTTCTAAGTTTCATCAAAATTTTAGTTCAAAATTTGTACTACTATGATCAGTCTATAAATTTACAAGCAAAAGAAAATATCAGAATGAACAATGCATGTTGAATAAGCAAACTTAAAAAACTATATCAATCAAACGAAGTGTGGCCAGTTGTTACAGTTGAGTAATATCAATCAAACGAATGAAATAATGACCATAAAACTATAAAAATATAAACAACAAGAGCATGTACAAATAACTCAATTGGACTTTATTTCAGGAATTCCATTGTTGAGAAACGGGACATGTGATAGACCCTTTCAAAAATTAGGTGATAGAAGTGTGTACGAAGAATGAGACTTGTCGAACAGAACTAAATGATTGTGAATTCAATTTAATTAACTAGAATGCAAGACATTGTTTAATCTTAGTAAACAGAATATTTACTGACGATAACTAGAAATTATGCCTCATAACAAGGGTGACTTATGAATATACATGATGCAACGTTGGAAAGGAAGAACCATGTCCCAAACTTCTTGATGTGTTTCTTCCCTCAGATCTTATGAAATAACTGTCATCATATTTGATATCTTTGCACATATGGACAAACAGGATGTGCAATTTGCCAGTAGCTTATCTAAATTACTTAATTTCTCACTGAATGACTTTCGAAAGCAACAAACATGATGAAATTTCAACGTGCTCTCAATACGCTCCTCTCAGAAGGAAAAAGAAAATTTTCCTTTTTTGGAAGGGAACTTTCCAACAGTTATATATATAGATGGATGACAACCACAACTCTGGTGGTCATCCTTTTTCTCCTAAAAAAAGGGAAAAAGGAAAGCACTCTCCATATTGCACGATGGGGTTTGAAATTACCTTGTACGTATAGATAAGGATTGGTGATGTCTCTGAGGTAGACATATTGCTCCTTTCTTTCTTGTCAGAATCAACTTCAGAAGTGTTCATTTCAGTTGATAGTTCCCGATGTCCGATCAAGGATTCCTGTTTATCATACTTCTCGAACACTTGAATTGGAACATGACTTCTCAAGTCCCTAGATTCCATTTTCCGCACTTCAAAGAGAGGTGGTCTTCCTGATTCCATTGAAACAGTGTACTCATTTTGTAATGAAACCACATGCAGATTCATAATATTATAGGCTAACGATGGAGCACGCAACAGCAAAGACCAAAAGAAAGAAATATCAGACCTGCTAGAATAGCATCCACGGTAGCTTCTAATCTATGATGAACTTTGCACTCAGTTTTGGACATGATCTCAACAGCACATGTAAAC
Source organism: Pontederia crassipes (assembly GCA_030549335.1). Taxonomy (NCBI): domain Eukaryota; kingdom Viridiplantae; phylum Streptophyta; class Magnoliopsida; order Commelinales; family Pontederiaceae; genus Pontederia; species Pontederia crassipes. Next base: position 20,866,254 of record CM060189.1, on the reverse strand, counting down.
GTTGGAGGTCCTTTTCTCTCAAGTATTGTCTTCTGTACTTTCCTTTTTCGTGCCTCGTCATCACCAAGGGTAACACTCTGTTATATCACCAATGATTAGACTGTCAGATGATCAAATATTACAAATTCAGGAAGTTAAGATGGCATGGATTAGACATATATAATATTAACAAATGGGTATCAAAGCATCAACGATATATATATATCCTTTCTCAAAAGAAGGTTGCTCATTATCACATTAGATACATAAAGCAAAATAATTGACATCACCATGTCAACTATGAATGAAGTGTTCTTTCAAAAAAGAGTAGGAACAAGTGTATAATTTCCAAATGAACTTTTTCTACGTCGAAAAACAATCATTAAGAATAAAAACATAAAGCAATATATTTAGGGTTGTCATGTCAAGTAGGAATGAATTTCTCTTTCAAGAAAAAGAGTGGAAACGAAGTGCATGATTTCAATTTGAACTTTTTCTACATCTAAAAATATGCATTGACTTCTATAAATCCAGATTAATATATGACACAAAATGATTTATAGCAGCTTTAATGACAAAACTATTTTTGATATATCAAACATCTTCAAGGTCTGGTTAGAAAAGAGCCTGCATAAATATGATGGGTGGTCTACAAGAAAACTAGGCATCTCACAACTAAGTCTCCTTGTATACTTTAAAGTTTAATCTTTCCAGAAATTCAATTTCTTTTGGGATTCATCTCCATTAAACAGAAAGAGGTAACCAAGCAAGATCATTCAGGAGTTGAGAATAGATACATACAAAACAAGATAGGTGATATGTATTATATGCAACTCGTGAACAATTATCATTAGAGCTAAGAACAAACTGAACCTTCATGGGAAATCTGAGGCCTGTTAGTACATAACATTGATAATGAGAAAAAGAGGAAGGGTAAGTTGATACCTCTATTCCTCCAACAAGATCCTGTAAGCAAGGATTTTTTATAATGCTATCAATTGTTACACCATGAGCTGTCCCAACAAGCTGAACACCTCTTTGAGCAATGGTACTAGCTGCCATAGCTTCAAGTTCTGTACCAATTTCATCAATAATAATAACTTCAGGCATGTGATTTTCAACTGCTTCAATCATAACCTGAAGAAGCATTGAAACCTCTAATGAGGACCCATTCACGTAGATAAACATACCAGGAAAATTCACTTTGGCATACCACTTCCTGCTTTACACTAACCAGAGAAGTAGAAACAAGATGGATACTCACATTGTGCTGCATGTCAACATTTGGAACCTGCATTCTTCTTGCACGCCCAATTCCAGCATGAGGTACATCTCCATCCCCTCCAATCTCATTGGAGGTATCTACAATAACAACACGTTTCATGTGCTCATTTGCTAAAACTCTGGCTATTTCCCTGCATGGAAAACGTCCAAATATATATAAAAAAAGACTTCTCAAATATAAATATAAAAAAGGATCTCAGTGTCAGATCATCACACCATGGCATTCATATTGTCTGCATAACATTCTGCATATCTACTACATTTTTATGAGAGTCCTCATATAGAAACAATTGAATCTTTAATCAAAATCAAGAGAAGAAAATCACAAATATTTTAGAATAAGGTGAATAGTATCATTGGATTCAAATTACAATGTGGAAATTCAACAAAATGGTAAATGACAGAAACTGAACAGTGTGAGTTAATACATATAACTCGACAATGGTAACTAAATTACAGATGTGCAACACCAATGTATCAGATACAACAAAACAGCAACTTTTGTTGTTCCAACTTCCAACAAGATATTGAAGATATCTCTCTCAAAAAAAAAAACAAAAAAAACAAGATATTGAAGATAAGGTGTGGCTGAGAATGATAAAAACAATTGGTAGAGTAGATAATTAATTGGCATATGCAACCATTTCCATCATGCATCATGCTAATATTAATCAATCCACAAAAATTGTGGTATAGCATGAGAAATTCGTTTACCTAATTAAGGTTGTTTTCCCAACTCCTGGAGGTCCAATTACCAGGATTGAACCCCCGCCCACAACCAAATCATGGATCATCTCCGCACTGCCTGATATGGCCCGACCTACACGACAAGTAAGGCCAATGATCTGCATCTTGCGGTTCCTAATGGCACTAATCCGATGCAATGACCGGTCAATACCAGAGCGATTGTCATCAGAAAAATCACCAACCTTGCGACAACATTTAGTCACATAAGTTTAATGGCAACGATAATAAACCATACAGATGCATAAATCACAGGATGCCTCAGCACAATAAAAGTTACAATCTTCTACATAGATTCAACAGCAAAGAGTAATCAAACATGAAAATCAATGTAAAACAATTGCATGTATTGAGAAAGTTAAAACAACTACACACCATTTATCTATCTGAATAATTAACCACATGAGCTAAAATCACGTGCTATTATCTGACATGTAAGGCACACGGTCAAACCTTTGAAATTGCCTGGCGAAGGTCCTCAACGCTAACTGCCTCTTCCGACATGATCCAATCACCAGATGGGAACCGTGCGATTGGCCGCCTACCCAAATCCATCACCACCTCGATCAGCTCCCGGACTTCCGGATGCCGAACGAGCTCTCTACGCATCCTCTCCGGAACCACTTGCAAGAACAGCTCTAGCTCGTCGTGCAGAGCAGCAACATCACCGGAAGCCCCGCCTTCAGTGAATCCCGTCCTCATCGTTGATGTGGTGGAGCAGCTTCCTTTGCTGCTCCAGAGGGTGCAGCGGTCGCCATCGGGCCTCCGGATCGACGGGGCGATCGCCGCCTTCCGAGACGAGCTCGACGAGCTGCGCGGCAAGGGGGACGCCGAGGAGGAGGAGGAGACGATGAAACCGCAGGTCGGCGTTTGGAATCGACAGGCGCCAGGAAGCAGAATTTTCAACATCCTTGCGAGTGCTTCAGCAACTTAGTCGACAGAAGAAGAGATGCGTCCCTGTGTCTTTTGTATAGGTTCTGGATATTTTGTCGAACAGGTTGAAGGGTGGAGGAGGAGGAGGAGGAGAGAGAGAGGTAGATTCCGAGGGAATCTTCTTGGGGAGAGTCCTCTCGGCCGCAGCTGTGGGGTTGGGAGAGAGAAAGAGAGGGCCGCATCGGTCGGTCGCTCGCGCCTTCGCGCGCGTGGTCTGCAGACCACATGTTCGTTGTGGGGCTGCAGAGAGGAGAACGACTCGGGCCGGCAAGTCCTTGTACGCTTTTGTTGCATATATGCGAATTGTGTTGCTGTGCTCGGGAAGGAAATTGGAGTTTTCCTCAAATTGCCCTCGTCGAAAAAAAATTTTTTTCAGTTTAATTATGGAGTTTTGACTACTTAGCTTGCACATGCATTCCACGTTAAAAAAATCCTTCTAAAATATTTTCTAATTATCAAATAAGAAATGTGACAGGTGGACGCATAAATAAAGAAAAATAAAATACAGATAAAATATTTCCATTTGAAAAGGAAAAGATGAATGTATAAAATAAGCGTGATATGTATTGGGTTGTTTAAAAATTTTAATGCCTCCTCCCAGTTTTATTTCATATTTATCCGGGTTTACTCGAATTTAAAATTTCGACAAGCTTTTATTTAAAAATTTAACTTCATAAATATACGACATCATTTTTAAAAAAGAACAAGATATTATCGAAGGACATTTAAATTATAATTAGTGAGAGAAATACTAAAAGATTTTATACTTCAAGTCGGCGGTGTATCCTTTTTTTTTTCAGACTATGGCTTTGCGTGGTGGCATTGCATGTGGCTTGTGGTGCAAATTGTGCATTCGTCAGTCAGGGAGAAGAACAGGGATACACAAAATTGTGCACCACCATCCAACATGATGTGAATGATATAATCACACTTGAATAATTTGTGGGAGAACAATTTTTCCGAGGAATTATTCGCTTTTTCTTTAGATCTAAAAAGTGATAATAATAATAATAATAATAATAATAATAATAATAATAATAATAATAATAATAATAATAATAATAATAATAATAATAATGCATCTAAAAAGTTGAACTAGAACAAAATTTTAATAATGAACATAAATTTGAAATAAAATAAAAAATAATAATAACTGGGATAAATAAGAATAAGTGATAAATATTAAATATAGTTAATGAATAGTATAACTTGATCGAGTTTATGGACTGAATAAAAGTGTGAAATCTTATGGACTGAATAAAATTTTGAAAATCTTACAATTTATTATACAATATTATAACAATTCAAAAGTAGAATAACTAGTAGTTCACCTAAGGTTAATATACATCATAACAAAATGGTTTAAGACCTATAACAATTGAAAGCAAGAAGGGGATCTAAGACCCTCAAATGTAAAATATCAGATTGCCTTAAAACAATAAAGATCACGTACTCATTAATTTAGACCCTTTCACTCCCTTTGAGATATCTCACAACTGGCATAGTCAACAGCAATGGATGATAACAAACTATAAGCAATGCATACATAATTCATAATCAAATTATTCACTTTCCATTTCCTTTCAGCAATTATAGCTCACATCTATAAGTCCACGCCCATCACATATGAACTCCAAAAACTTGCGACTTGCATACCAGACCCCTATAAAGATATGTAAACATGGCATGTAAAAGCAAATCATGCTAGAAAATTATCCTAGTGGAAACCTAAAACTAATAGGGTTTCTTCTAAACTAGCACAAACCTTCAATGTGAAATTACAGTACCGTCAAAATTGCCTCAACATCTCTTCCAGCAAATGAAAGAGTACTCTTACGAACAATCTAAATGAGTCACCCCCTACAAACCATCAGAAAGAATAACAGGATAACAGATGGAACATCCGAACTTTGAGCAACTACAAGTTTAGTCCCCCAGACTGATTAATTATAAGAAACAAGCAACTTGAGCCATTTCGCCAACTTACTCTCCACTATGATGTGACTACCCTTTCTCAGAGAAACAACTTCAATTGCTCTACTAGTGAAATCAGTACCAAGCCTCTCTAAGAAAAGAAGAGCTCACAACAACATTGAGCTGATTGATCAAAGCAGAAAGATACAGACATCCATCACTTCTTCCTTCTCTTGTTATGTCCTGAGGCATCGCCTCTATTGAAGCCTTTTAAGTCATTCGTAGTCTCAGCTGTATTTTGTTTTCTCATACCTTTCCTACCACCATGCCCAAATTTGGAGTTTTTAACTTCCCTTCTCTTATTGTTCTTCTGCCTTTTGAACCCTCCTGACCTATCACCGGGAGCAACTCCTGGTCTTCTCTTCTTTGACTTATCAAGACCCTTCCCATCATCTAGATCCAAGTGCAGTTCATCACCAGCACCTTTGGCAAATCCACTTTGCTGCCTCTGCTTCCTCCATTTCTTCACAGACTCAATCTCCTCTTTCTTCCTTTTGGCCTTCTCTTTGGTTTTTTGAGCTTGGACTTCCTTGGCTATTCTCTTTGCTTCTCTTGCCTTCCTCCTCTCTTCAGCCTCCTCAATATTCTTTTTCTCCTCTAAGAGCTTGCCCTTCACCTTCAACATGTGAGAATCACTCTTCACCATCTCGGCATAGTAGTCAGGAGGCCTGAGAAATGGTATGCCCATTGTCTGCAATTTCTCGAAAGCCTTCCGGGTCCCATTTAACGCCTGGTTATAGAATGCCAACTCACGAGCCAGGTCATCATTGACATCAATTTCTTGCTCTTGAGCATGATCAATGACCAGCTTGTGAATCCAATCCACATTGTCTGGCCAAGCTATATCATCTAGCTTCTCAAGGAGACCCTCCCTGTTGTGCACAGTGTTCTTTGCAGGCTTGCTCAATGAGAACTCTTCAGGTTCAGATTCAGATTCTTCCTCATCAACATCATTGACATCTTCTTCAATAGCATCATCATTGAACAAGAGTTCTTCTTTAGGTCCAACCATCTCAAACTAAGAAATAAAACATAGTAAGTTTAAAATCCATAAATAATATGATCAAAATAGGGAAAATAACCCAAGGCAAGCTTAGTCAAAATTAAGTGATAAAATGACTCAGGATTCTAATAATTTACAATATGCAGTATATGAAAGAGGTATATATTACTAAATCTAATAAATTGCACAGTAAACTCGTTCAATAATGAAGGTACAAATGTTTAAAACCATTGCAAACCAATTAAATATGAATTTCTCACTTCATCACGATCAACCAAATATTGAAATTACAACTATTTTTTTCTAAATCTGGTTGGTTCGAAGTGGGGAGGAAATTTCAAATTTAATTGTTCCACGGTGCAATGACTTGGAGCGGTTGCACCTCCGTTAAACAACTCATGGTTCAATTGTTGTAAACATCTCAGCGAAACAAAATGTGCAAGAAATTATGAAAGAAACAGATACAAAACAATCTTAATGAAAAATAGATAACCTTAATTAAACAAAAAAAGGAAAAGGAAAAATATTCAGTACGGTCTTGAAATTTCGATCCCTTATTCTGAGTGGATTGAACCTAATCACCTTTATCTGAGTACAATGCTTCAGATTGTAAAATTAACACAATCAGTTTCCGACGTATTTAGCTTTGGCTACCAGCTCTGGCAAGAAGATGCAATGTCAATGAGAATGAAACGTGATGGAAACAAAAACACAAAAATTGCATGTTGACAATCGAAAATAGAGAAGGAAGAAAAAGGAAGACTCACACTGAATTCCATTCATTAATATCAGTGTCAAAAAACTTATATGACTAGGTTCTAAGAAGTCTAGATCAAGATCGAACCCAGAAAGCAGGACTTATTCAGTTGACCTCACCGTGGAATTAGACCTTGCCGTCGGCGAAATATTCGTAGAAGGTGCGAGGATCCGATCACCAGAGCAGCAGCGGGAAGAGCAAAAATGAAAGAAGACTAGGTTTTTAGGGTTTAAAGAGCAGAAGACTCGACTCTTCAAAATTGGCATGATCACGGGACCGTCGGATGAGATCTGACAGTCCCTATGCGGTATACGGTTTTGGGCCTCCTATTTTAGGCTTTATGGCCTCATAGTTTTTGTTTACTTTTGGGCAACTCAAAGGCCCAAATAGATCTGAGCCATAGAAAGAGGCGGGAGGTCAGGAGCGCATCACATGTTATCTTTAAACAAATTAAATAAATAATAAAATCATGTCGCTATTTTCCCAACGGTTCAAGTCCTTTCTCTCTCTCTCTCCTCTTTCTCTCCAATGGAGCTCTCTCTTCTTCCCTACCGGCATCACAGCCGCCTCCTTCTCGGCTCATGTCCAGGCGCTGTCCATTCCTCCGGTACGCGTCTCCTCTTGACTTGTTGCTTCCTGACGTTCGATCTCCCTCCATGATCGGCCTCCGACTCCCTGATTGCAGATAAATTTGCGGCGGGAAGTCTTCCTCCCAAGAAGCGGGTCACTTCAGTTCCGTCGTCATCATGCCGCTGCTCCAAGGAGTCGCATTCACTTGCGAAGGGGTCGATCGGAGAGTCATCTCGCGTCGTCGAAGCCGATGGAAGGAGGTGGTTCTTGGGCATTCTGCTTGCTTCTGGTGATTGAACTGCTCTTGGAAGTTTGAATCGATTCTAATGGTTCACATTTTTGAATTGTGATCCTTACGGTGCCCAAAAAATCTTTGCTTTTTGTTTGATCGTTAAACTTATTAGTGCTTAAACCTGGGACGTTGAATTGTCAACGAATTAATGTGATTATATATCGCAATAGAGTCTTTTGTCCTGTTTTCAATCTCATGGAACATACACTGGTTTTTCACATCTATTTCAGCTGCTGGACTCAGTAGTTGCGACGAAGCCAATGCAGTTTCCTCCAGTAGAAGAGCTGTGAGAGATCGTTTGATCATCAATGCTATTTGATCTATCAGATATTTTAAGATGGGATGTTTACACGTTTATATCCCTTTACTTCTCTGCAGCTTCGAGCGGCAAAGATACCTGAAAGCGAATACACTACTCTACCAAATGGTCTGAAGTTAGTGCATTTTCCCATACTTCTAATGATTAGTTATTTGTTCTCATGATTAGTGCTAGAAGGTTACATATTTCATCTGCATGTTTGGAAATAATACATTTCGCTTTTACTTTTTCATGAGTTCAGATGTCATACATGTGTTCATTTTCTTTTTAATATCTTGGTCCAGAATAAAGTTGCAGATTCTGTTTCTATTTAGCAATCTTAAAATAAAATTCTAAGCCTAATGTAGTGGGTTAGCAATACAAGGATGTGATCTATTTGATTCGATGAAAATCATTAGGCAGGCTGTCTAAGGAAACAAAGGCAATTTGACAGATTAGACCATTCTTTATCAAAGTAAGATGACTATAAGGGCATATGAACTTTTCATCTAGATTTACCTTTTGTATGAAATACTTTGTTCTTGTACAACAACAACAACAAAGCCTTATCCCACTAGGTGGGGTCGGCTACATGGATCATACGACGCCATTCGTTGATGTAATAAGGTTTTAAAAGTTCCTTCATGATTAAGCTACGTAAAAGTAAATAAATTCTCCCTCTGTACAGAATTTTTATCTTCACCTTTGTTAAATTACTTGTAATTTTCTCGGGTTTTAGCACATAAAAATCTCTCAGTTGTTAAACTCTGTGGAAACGTGGATATTCTCTGCATAGTTAAATGGAGAAAAATGAATTAGATTTGTACTTTATAGTCAATAGTTTAAAGATGCATTAGTTCTTGTTACATTTAAGGATGTTCAATTTAACTTGTGCTTGTGAATATTCCATGAAAAGCAAGTTGTCATTGTCATTATTGATATGTATAAATAAGTATATACTGCAAACATTTTGTTTCTTTCTTTTTTATTTTTATATTGTTCGCCTATGTTTTATAGCCGGTCCCAAGCCCGGATAAAGGAGGAGGGTTGTGTTAGGCCCCGACAGCCAGCGTAAAACCCTGTCGAATCTCATGAACATGGATCAACGAAGCGTCGTATGATCCATGTAGCCGACCCCACCTAGTGGGATAAGGCTTTGTTGTTGTTGTTGTTGTTATGTTCATTTGCTTTTTACTTTCGTTTGTTAAGTTGACATTAAGCTTCATTTCTTCCGATCCTTTTCTTAATCTTCTACTTGATAACAGATACTACGATATAAAAGTCGGAGGTGGGCCTAAAGCTGTGAAAGGATCACGAGTGGCTGTATGATTTGACCCATACATTTCACTAACAGATGACTTTCTCTTGTGAATCTGACAATCTTCAGATCTCTGTAAATATCCACTACTAGTGATGGTTAAACTCACAAACCTACATGCATTAACAGTTAATAGTGTGCACCTACATATGGCACTATAATATTTAAGGTGCTTTATTCTCTATTTCAAACTTTTACCATGATTGTGGCTTTATCAATGAGATCTGAAATGCTAGTAATGAAGTAAATTCATGATTTCTGAGAAATGAAATATTAATATCTAAATGATATTTGCTTATCCATGTAGCAGTTATGACTATGTGCACAAGGGAAGGATGAAACCATGTTATCCTATGGCTCATCTACACTTAATATAATGAAAAATCTTAATCAGCACTTGGTCATTTACACTTAATAATAATTGAACAAGCTTGATCATAATTCCTCGGTAGCACGTGGACTTTAACACTTTATCAAACATAGTAACTGTTGGTTAAATTCGGAAACACAGGTACATTATGTCGCCAAATGGAAAGGTATCACCTTTATGACAAGCAGGCAGGGAATTGGTGTTACTGGTGGATCGGTATGTTACTTTTGTGCATTTTACTAATCTCACCTTATTTGATCTATTAGATGTCATTGCTTTGAGAGAATATCAGATGTCATTTGACATTCTGCACAAGTAAGGTGAGATTAGTAAGAGATTTCTTAATGGAAATCCATGATGTGCATTTGAATTATTGATATAAATTCTCAAGGAAACAACGTATATCTATGCAAATTATTTAACAAGTTTGTGTTCCATAATTTTCAGTCTGGAGCACTAATCTACTGTACTCTGTGCAGCCTTATGGATTTGATGTAGGTCAGTCTGAAAGAGGGTTTGTCCTAAAAGGACTAGATTTGGGGGTCGAAGGAATGCGAGTGGGGGGTCAGGTTTGTATGTCACCTTTCATCTTGTGATGATTAGGCGCAAATCCTATGCACATAACATGCTCTCAAAGAGATCTATTTTTCATGTAGAACTTCATATGATTTTGTAATACTCTGGACAGTTAAGTTGTGTGTGTGTGAACTACACCGTTTAAGAACTTAAGATACAGAAATTTCTTATGCATGCATCACCAGTTCAAAAGACATTTTCACTTAATGCATCAAGTAATCATTCCAGTTTTAGATACTTGTGGAGGCATCATTTTGTTGTAGGATTTCCACTAATGTTGTCTACATGAAATATTTATGTTCAATAGTTGTGTAGCTTGTGTTATCTACTGTCAAACTTAGAAGGCTGATAAACATGTTATGTCCACTTTGGGAGTAACATTGCAGTGGTTTCTCAATAAGAACAAGTAAAAATTCCATGGGAAAAAGGAAGAAGTAAAGGGCTGAAGTGTTTTCACCTTCAAATATTGTGGGAAAATAAGGACTTGTAAAATTGTCAGTGTCCCAAAGTATTAAGCAAGGTCAAATGGCATCACAACTACCAGTTAGTATATTATCTTTTTATACAATCCACATGTATCCAATGGAGATTCAGATCATCATGCTTTACTCTCAACCATACATATAGAAGTAACTTAACTTTGTCTCTCCATGCATTTGTCTGGAGAAATTTCACTCTTGTGGAAACTCCTTATTGGATAGAGGGATCTACCTTGACCTTTTCGTTTTTTCCTCTTGCACAAATAGTAGGAAGTTTGTTCTTGATATTTGATCCTTCATAGATATTAACACTTGGCGAACAGGGCTATAATTTTGGGTGCGAGGGATGAGATGCTTAATTAATGAATTCAGAAATCCTCATTAGAGGAGAGAAAATGTTTCTGTTTATATTTGGCCTTAAAATCTAGCTTTAGGAACTGAACTACTGATTGTTGTCTAAAAGTTCAAAAGTTCGGTCTTTGACTAGATATTGTCTTGTCATAGTCGAGACAAACTATTATCATCCACAGGCCTTCTTGACTGATGATGGCTGCATGTTACAGAGATTGTTGATAGTTCCTCCTGAGCTAGCCTATGGAAGTAAAGGAGTCCAAGAAATTCCACCAAATGCAACAATTGAGGCGAGTATTGATCTTTATTTTGTTAACTCCCTGTTGAATTTCTAGTCTCATTCAGAATACATTACATTCTCCTCCTCATATTGCAAATAAATCCTTATATAATTAATCAAAAACCAAGTAAAAGCATATTCTTATTTGTGATGTTCTTTTTTGGTGCTTTTTCATTTATCTTTTCATTATCTCTCTCTTTTTAAAACTTATCCGCTTGGTCAATGATGTTGAGTTCCGAAATAAATGATTATTTAACATGTTTTCTCATAACCTGCAGTTAGATATTGAGCTATTGTCTATCAAGCAAAGTGCATTCGGGTATGTGGCGGTGCATGCTAAATAATCGCCTTTTAAGTTTCCATGCTCCACTTTACTTTGTATACTTCAGTTGTTCTAATTAGAACTATTTACAGGACTGGGGTCAAGATTATCGAAGGATGAGAGTCCATATCCTGATATTCAAAATTTCAAGTTACAAGATTTTGTCAAAGGACCATGAAATTCAAATTGTCAACTTGCAGTTTGTTCATTCTCGGAAGCCACTTCTTAGATTATTTATTGTGAATGATACATGATTCTTGCTGTTCTCATAAAATATTGATGTTTTTTTCTTATATCACAGTACAACAACAACAAAACTTTATCCCACTAGGTGGGGTCGGCTACATGGATCATACGACGTCATTTCGATTCGTTGATCCATGTTCATGAGATTCGAAAGGGTTTTACGCTGGCTGTCGAGGCCTAACACAACCCTCCTCTTTTATCCGGGCTTGGGACCGGCTATAAAACATACGCGGAGTTTTTTGTATCACAGTAATGTGAAAAAAATTATCATCTTTCATACATTACTGATGCCTATTGGACTAAGGAAATCAAAATTGGGAGGGCCATAAATCCTAAAAAAAAGAAGCCGATATCTCTAGATCTGCAAGCTTCAATTCAATTGCACTATCAGCTTATTGGACAATCTGATAACCAGTCTCCAGTGCTAGGAACAGAATACTATAGCAACTTCCTTTCGTGTTTAATTGATATATATCGTAGTAAAAAGCTTGGTTAAACATTTTCATTCTGTCTTATTTCAGACAAATAACATTATAAGGTCACTACTTTTAGAAGTTATGCACTTGAAATATAACTTCGCAAATGCATGTGCATAAATTACATGATAATTAATGCATCACCTTTCTCCATGACCAGGGTCAGAACCTTTGACATGATTATTCACATTCCATCTAGTACCTCCTAAGTAGAAAGAAACATGAGAACGTCGAACTTTTCTTGTTTGGGCTTGAGACTTTGAGCAATTCATCTGCACTGTGGTGCAACTGCAACACTTTATGACACAGGTTGCTTTCAACACGTGTGCAGGACCGTGTGTAAGGCACTCGGTGAACCAGACGCGATCCAAATGACACGAACTATTTTGGTTTTTGTCCTCTCCTCGAGGAAGATGGATTTGAGCCGTCGGATGGCTACGATAACCGAAACACGGCAAGTTCCAGAGCCAGTTTCATAAGATCTCCAGACTCCAGTTTAAGTCTCACCAATAAAAAATGTATCGTTTCATTTTAAAATTTATCCTTTTTACGTTAAAATTAACAGAAAAAGCTATACACATACAAGTCTACGATCTTGTTTCTCGGGAGTTACAATACAGCGTGGCCCAAACGTTATCCATTGCGGAAACCTCAATATATATATATATATATATGGGAATAATGCCCGTGCAACGCCGTAGAACGCTTCAATCGCGAGCGTCCGTGTGCGTTCGACGGCTTAGATTGGACACAAATGAGTGCCCAGATCGTAGCTGTCCAAACAAATTTCCACGGCGCAGATTGAAGCGTACGTTGAAGACTTTCCCGCCCAAATCTCCGCCCACGCCCAAATCTCGTTCTGCCCTAGGTCTCTTGCATTTGTCGACCCAACCTGCGATCGCCGGCGTGTCCCCCGGATCCAGGCCTCTTGCATTTGCGCCGGCGCCAACATCACATCACAGGAGCGGTGAGTTCCCAGCTACATTTTTTTCTTTCATTCTATTTTTTATCATTTCCTTCTTTCCTCTCGAATCTCACTCTTCTCGCATTCTTTCTCTCTGTCCATTGCCCTAGATCTTTCGCCGGCGTGTCCCCCGGATCCAGGCCTCTTGCATTTGCGCGCGGCGCCAACATCCCGTCGCAAGAGCGGTGAGTTCCCAGCTGTATTTTTTTCTTTCATTCTCTTTTTTACTATTTCCTTCTTTCCTCTCGAATCTCACTCTTCTCGCATTCTTTCTCTCTGTCCATTGCCTTAGATCTTTCGTCGGCGTGTCCCTCGGATCCAGGCCTCTTGCATTTACGCCGGTGCCAACATCCCGTCGCAGGAGCGGTGAGTTCCCAGCTGCATTTTTTTCTTTCATTCCCAACCACGTTGTTTGGTTTTTTGCACCCGTGCCAACAGCACCATTTCCTTTTTTGTCTCGAATTACATTCATCTCGGTCGTAATGCGGTAGAGTTGACATGTTGTTTTGTGCCATGTGTATGATTTCTTATTTTTTTCATTATCATTCATTTCTCATATGTTTTCAGCTCATCATCAGAATTCATAGCCCCAATTTTGTCCTTTTTTATTGTCTTTGTGTTATGGATGAAGGTGCCTTAGTGAAATTTGGAGCTTCATGGATGAGAAATGAAAAAGGAAATGCAAGAGGCGAATCAACAGGCACGATGAGAAATGAAAAAAGAAATGCAAGAGGCAACAGTGATGAGAAGTCACGAATCAACAGGCAACAGATGAGAAATGAAAAAGGAAATGCAAGAGGCGAGCACTCCGAGGGACACGCCAGCGATCAAAGGTCGAGTTCTCCCCCAGCAGCCGGCGCAAAATCTAGGGCAAAGGACATAGAGAAAGAGGTTTTGGAATGGGGGTTACATAGAGAAAGATATGTTGGCGCCGGCGCAAATGCAAGAGGCGAGCGCTCCGAGGAACACACCGACGATCGCAGGTCCAAATTTCCCCCCAGCAGCCGGTGCAAAATCTAGGGCAAAGGACAGAGAGAAAGAATGCGAGAAGAATGAGATTTGAGAGGAAAAATGAAATGGTAAAAAATAGAAGCAAACAGGAAACAAACCAAAGAACGTGGATCCGAAACGTCGGCGATTGCAGGTCGAGATCTCCGCAGTAACCGCGCAAAACCTAGGGCAAAGGAGAGCGACAAAGAGATTTGGAATGGGGAGAACGACAAGAATGAGCTTCACGAAATGGTTAAAATGAGAAGCAAACAGGAAACAAACCAAATGCAAGAGGCGATCACAAGTCGAGATCTTCCCCGACAGCCGCACAAGATCTAGGGCATAGGAGTGAGGGAAAGTCGAGATCTCCCATGGCGTTCCGCGCAAGATCTAAGGCATAGGAGTGAGGGCGATCACAAGTCGAGATCTCCCCCAGCAACCGCGCAAGACCTAGAGCAAAGGAGAGAGACAAAGAGATTTGGAATGGGGAGAACGACAAGAATGAGCTTCACGAAATGGTTAAAATGAGAAGCAAACAAGAAACAAACCAAATGCAAGAGGCGATCGCAGGTCAAGATCTTCCCCGACAGCCGCGCAAGATCTAGGGCATAGGAGTGAGGGCGATCGCAGGTCGAGATCTCCCACGACGTTCCGCGCAAGATCTAGGGCATAAGAGTGCGGGCGATCGCAGGTCGAGATCTCCCCCAGCAACCGCGCAAGACCTAGGGCATAGGAGAGAGGGTGATCGCAGGCGGAGATCTCCCCCAGCAACCGCGCCCACCTGCAAATGCAAGAGACCTAGGGCGGGGAGATTTGGGCGTGGAAAGTCTTCAACGTACGCTTTAATCTGCGACGTGGAAATCTGTTTGGACAGCTACGATCTGGGCACTCATTCGTGTCCAATCTAAGCCGTCGAACGCACACGGACGCTCGCGATTGAAGCATTCCACGGCGTTGGATAGTTGGCCATTGCACGGGCATTATTCCCTATATATATATATATATATATATGATTAAATCACATGGCATCGTGTTCGTTTTCAAACATCAGAATTCAAGTGACACAAATAAATAAATGGCTAAATAGGAACGAAGTGTATCCTTCGTTGAAACAGTGAGGTGAATGAATAAATCATCCGTTACAAAAATATCCAATAGCTTACGATAATTATATCCGTACATCGTATTAACTAAGAAAGAAGGAACCAACGGTCTCAATGCAAGTACTAACTTTGCGTCATGCATATAAATGAGATTGTGGATTTACTCGTTATTTACATACACAGCTCCGGCTTTTGACAATTATCGCAAGCAGGAGAGGTGGAAATGTTTTGGGAGATTTTTTTTCTGTTGTTGTTGGATGCACAAAGAGATTTTCCCTGCAATTTAGAGGTCGAACATGCGGCCGCCTTGAAGAGAAAAGGGAGCAATGTAAGTTTGATGGATATGTAGAGAGTGGCAAACATGATGTTGACAATATGATACCTTTATTTTCGAATATTATATGCACGTTTTATAGGAGCACGAAGACCGCTTGCACGAGAGCCTGATGAACTGTATCTGAAGGAAGATATGAGGGCCACGAAGCTGTCCATTGATTTCTCTGCTATACCTGTATAGCTAGTCAAATGGGAAATGTTGCAACCAAATTTTCCTTCTGCTTCAGCGTCTTTGTCATTTAGATTACCTGCAGGTCGTCATTATAGAATAATTATCATAAGTTTTAAGATTTTTAAAGCCAAACAGAGACAAATGAATTTGGGGATTATATGTAGGAGTACACAAAATTACTAGAAGACTGAATTGTGATAAAAGGTCCACATTGATGTCTAATTCCCTAGCCACGAAATCATGGTCCGGTTTATATAGGCTCACTAGTATATTTGTCTAAAAGGTTTGAAGGACCTCTGCAAAGGGTCTCGTTGCAAGATCCATGGCTATTCTTTTCAACAAGTGTCAAGTCGTTTGGGTTCTACTTTTGCACTGGAACTTTGAAGAATAATATAATCAGTAGCTTATTTTAGATATGGGAAGGTTCAAGATGAGGAGCATCCTTCCAACATGTAAATTCTGGCTGTTAGAACAAAAAGACTAAATAATGAACTCATTTGGAGTAAGAAAATTCATGAAGGAACTACAGCTCAGAGCAGCAGAATGAACACAATCAGTCAACCTGGGACAAATAGTAAAAAATAATTGCTGCAGAAATAAATAGCTGCACTTCCAAATACATCAGCAACAAGATACAAGCCTTAGCTGACACTAATTAAGGCCAACTGAATAAATCTAATAGCTAGTTCAATTTAGAGAGATAAAATTCAATAATGATAAACCTCTATATCTTTTACTTTCCAGGTATTATCCCTTCTCCCTTCAGGATAAGTTCTAAATGTACGCTTTAACCTAAAGTGATAATGCAATATATGATGATCATGTAAGATGGTAGGTATGCACCTTCATTTATCATTTGATCAAAGCCCATTGGAAAGTGGAGTCAGACAGTCACCGAGTCAATCTTGATGTACCCAAAGTACTAAGACTTCTGAAAGTAGAATTCTTAGTATGATCACATTATACCAACTACCAAGCACCAGAAGCTTATGCATATCCTTATCCTCTTTAAGGAGACTATTGTCAGACCCATTAAAACCTGGTACATGTCCACAAAACATGTCCTGGACCTGGAGACTACCTAAGACACTAAACTTTGAAAGAACATCAAAATGATTGCAAATGCAGTTATCCTTCAGACATCAACTTAAATGTATAAGATCACACATTCAGATGAAGATATAACAAATACCGGAGCCATATCACTGAATCAAATGTAATCTCAACAATTTTACATTAGATTATGCAATTTTAATATCTTTTTTGTACCTTTGATGGTTCGTGATGGAGATGTCTGTGCATTCTTTGGGAAATCATCTTCCTAGAGTAGAGAAAAGTAAGCAACGATTATTTCACAAACATATAGATTGGATTACGAATATCAGAACATTAGTAATATACCAGTGGCTTTTCATGAACATGCAAGGGCTTTTTCTTCTTTATAGAGTTTTTGAGGCATTCATCTTCAGGTACTACAGAATCACCAGCACTATAATGTCCATTATTCTTTGTTATGTTGGGCTCATCATTTTCATCTCCAAGGTCATCTTTATTCACTAGCTTCTGTTTGAAATATGAACTCCGAACCATGACTCTTCTATTCATGAATTTCATACTACTTTCGTCGACATCTGCCACAGAGTTACACCCTTGATCCTTTTGCAATGCTAAAAGATGTTCAGATGTCTTATCATTCAATCCCAGCAATGAACTTTGCAGGTTCTTATTTACACCTAACAATTAGTTTCAGATACAAAATGGTAAACATTGAAAAAAGATCTTGAAGCTAAGTAAAGAACTTTTAACATTTGACATACTATTGAAAGGTGACATGTTGAAGCTTTTACTGCAGAAAGATATTCCATCTCCCATCTGAAAAAGAAAATCGACTTAAATTTCATCTTCAAATATTGATTTCTTTTTCATGAAAAAAAATTATACATATAAAAAAGATGGAAATCATACGTCTATTGCATTTCTGAGGGACATCTCTGGCACATGTTCACAAAATTTTCCAGGGATGGGGGTGAAATCCTGTCTATACTCTACAGGAGGAGATTCTGATGCAGTGCTTGGAGATGAAAAGTCCACTGTTAATGACTCCTTTGGCATGACCAATGGGACCCTGAATTTCCGCTTTGCTCCAACAGATGCTATATCCATTTGACGTTAAAGAATTTAGAATGTATAATACAGACAAAAGCAAATAGAAGTAAGTTTTATATATAACAAGACAAGAAGGGCATGTTCAAGAAAGGGAATGAAAACTAATAGCATACTTCACATTTTAGTTAAAAGATAACATCAACTTTATCATTGATTCTACAAATGCAAAATCATCTAGGCAGAAAATAATACAAACATTAGGATATTTTGGTTGGTTACTGTCTAAGTTAGTAAAAAAACGATGGGATGTTGATTGCATGATGTAAATTATATGGATCAACATATAATACAGATTAACATATAAAATATGTGCTCTAATGAACATACAAAAAGTTACTTTAGCATTAATTAAAATGAATTGTTATCTGATTGTTTCCTTGGGTGATGATAAATGTGTGTTATTTTTCACAATTCCATTCCAGACATGTGGTCTAATAGTTCTTATACCTTTTCACTTAAATGAAATGTACATGACAACAAGCTGAGCTGAATCTAAATGGAAACTTCCTACTTACTTTTAACATGTGACATGCCCAATTTCTTGTTGTGAAAGGATAGCCCATCACTTATCTGATATAGAAAAAATAATTGCATTACAGACATTCATATAAGAAAAAGAACTCATAGTGTAAGTTAATAGTCATACTTCCATCCTGAAAGACTGCTCAGGAAGAGATCCATCAGGATTTTCTGAATTGAGTATGCTTTGTTTATCTGTAAAGTTAGCTTCTTGAGATGAAGAGGATTCAGAATCAGCACTTTGGGGGCTTGGAGAAGACAAGTCCATTGAGACCAATTTATTTGGAAGGACCTTTGGGGCCCTGAATTTCCGCTTTGCTTCAAGTGATGCCATACCTGTATGGAGTTAAGGTTTGCAGTCCATTGACTATCACAAGAAGCAATTTTTCCTTCTAGTACATTTGACGATTATTTTTGAAAGATAAATACCATACTTTTATATCAGACAAATCAGAGAAGGTTAATTGATTACTTGTTTTCTCACTTCTTTTAGGAGTCCAAGTAAAATTGATGGTTCTTGGTTATTTTTTTAAATATCTAACTATCCACAATATGATGAAGTAAAAAGTTACCAGAAAATTTATGTGCTTAAAGTCAACTGAGAAGAATACACCGAGTATTATACAAGAAAAAAGTGTTCCTCTGTTTGAACAAGCTAACGGGCAGGAGTAAGAAAAAAATAAATTTATATGATATCATTTTTACTATTAATTTATTTCTAAGGAAAAAACAAGAGTTCAATTGACATCAAACACAATGAATCTTCTAAACAAAACATACTGAAGAGTTATGGATTAGGATCATACATTATACGTGCTTCATGATTTTTTTGTCATGTTGTGAATAATATAAAAGCTTATCGATAATTGAGTGCTAGAAGAAAGCATCACAACCATTCCGAAGAGCATTATTATCAGATTTTCATAATGAATATAGAATATAACAAGACGCTTAATTTGACTAATGAAAGTATCATAGGAAATGGATGTGTAGAAATCTTGCATGGTCTACTAGAAGTATGACACACGTAATATGTTGAATATGATCCTGCAACAGAAGATTCATAAAAAAGATTGAAGTGGGAAAAGTAATCTGGATACAGAAGTAATTTGTTAAGACGTTCTTCTGCACTGGCAAATCTAATACCTTCCTTCCAACAGTCGGATAACCATTTTTATCATTTTTGCCAGGAATCATGCTTAGTGGCTCACTAGCCTGCCAACAACCAAGTAAAAATGAAATTAAAATGTATAAGGTAAAAGACGATCAGTTATATCGACAAAATGCAGAAAAAAAAAAGAGAAAGATTGAAAGATTAAAAAATCCAAGATAAATATATAATCCAATCTTAGGAATTCCGCATGAGAGAAATTATGCATCAAAGAACGCACCAAAAATTTTGAGGCGACGACAGAATATTATTAGATGGAAAACAAAGGATCCTCATCCCAGGGAGTTTATATAAGCACTCCCTTTAGAGATGATAAGAATTTCAATCTAACTAGGACTCTATATTAATCCCTTGAAAATATGACGCCTATCATATCATATGAAAATAAATTAATTTCGAATCACAAACAGAATACAACCTAAAATTTTGTCTCGAGTTGCTCCACCCCCCCACGCCCCCTGGCAAGGGGGATCCCCGTTTGACACCCACAGGCTCGCTGCCCATAGTGTGATGGTGCATTTTATTGCAGAGTGTCTTGGGGACCACATGGATTTCCAATTGGGATAGGATTCAAGGCATTATTAATAACTAGAAAATGGTAAAACAATGTGTAGTATACTGCTCGTATAGCATGCCACTCGTGTGCATCTGAGCAATCCAATTCATAGTATGTGTAATCTATCAAATCGGACAGTATATATGTGCAGCACACATGCCTCAATCACCTAAAAATTATTGTTCAGTCACATGTTTATCTAGTAATAATATATTGCTTATTTAGAGCTGCTGATCATGTGCAGTAACATGTTATTAAAACATCAGCCAAAACTTATATCTTAAAAGTTGTGAGGGTCTAGGACTCTAATAGAGGGAAGGAGAACATCTGTGTTATGTACTTATGTTCACATTTGAATAGTTTTCAATGATACATATGGATGGCTAAAACTTGCTAGGCATACTTTTGCCTTCAAAAAATATTGAAGGTCAAATTTAGTAGTGCCGAAGTTTAGATAAAATAAGCTTGTTTCTTATCAAACTTTTATACAAACATTGTTGACAAATGAACCATTATCTTATAATGTTATGTGGAAATCATACTTGGGAAAATCGGTGACTAAATTCTATTGTTTAACCATGTAAACTTCATATCTTTCGTGTAAGATCATCATATCCTAGGAAGTAACAACCAATTATGGTGCAGTATGCACATACCCTTACAACTTCAAATAAGATATTAAATGGTGACGAGCATGCATAAGTGAATAGAGGCATAGAAATACAGTTCTTAGGTAAATTCAAATACTCCTCACTCACCTGAAATGGCATCTTTGTTAGAGGGTCAATATTTCCCTCAGCTATTCCTTTAGTTACAGCTTGTGGCAACCATGTAAAATAAAGTTAAGAAAATCACTATTGTTTCAAAGCCAAACCATTTTTTTTTAAGGATGGCCAAACCAAATAGTTAACATAACAGATGAAAAGACTTAAACATTATCTGAGGATATGGGCCTAAAAATTCCAAATCTGCAGAAAGGCCAGGAGGCAAGTCTAACAAATGTGCAATATCTTCCTTTGAAGGATCATAAACTCTCTGATATTGAAATGCCCAAATTGCTTTCTTGAAAGCTTCTTCATAAAGTGCTGGGACAGAAATAGCGCTGTATTTCAAATGCTTAATAACCTACAAGATAAAGTTCATAAATTAGCTTAAGTCTTGAAGACGGATGTCATCTCAACAATCACAAACACAGATGTCACAAATTTGAATGAATGGCCCAAACGGATAGCAAGTCAGTGTAATTGCCTAGTTATGAATTAATAAGTGAAATAAAATCATGTTGCATGAAAATAATGTTTTACATACTGAAAAGATTTAGATGGAAATGGAACTCTACTCTGAAATGCATCAACTTAACCAATGTTGCGCAGTCAAGTTCCAAATTTCACAAAAGATAAAGACTGGATAAAGAGTTTAACCAGTGACCGATAATGTCTTCTCAAAAAGAGGCATATTCCGATTTTGGATTCCACATAATGGGAAGTAGGGGGTTTCTCATTGTTCACAGAATTTTGATAGAAACAAAGGAGAAGGAAGGGAAGTAGGGAACACAAAAAAAAATAAATCTGTGCTTCTTGCTTATGTCATCTTCTTATGCTAATGAAATTCGGACCTGACTATTCATTTTTATGTATTATAAATGAAAGATCAGCAATTGACCTGTTTGTTTTCTGGGATAAGTTTTTCTTTTTTCATAGTATAGCTCATTCTTTGCACTTATTCTCACTATTTTTTGGTTTTGTTTCGAGCGCGCATTGTACATTTATTGCTCTTCATACAAAACAGATGACTAACGACTGTTATAGTCATCATTTCTCCCACCAAAAGGTAGAAGACTGTCATTTCATTAGGTTTAGAGCCTCTTGGCAGAGATGCAGAGGGGATGAATGTGTGACAGACTAGTGAAAGGGCTGATCTGAGTGATATTCCTCTTTTCTTCACCTTTTTGTTGGTTTAGCCTATCTCTTTTTTTTTTGTTTTCAGGACTATTTTCCTCTCTCTTCAGGTGCTGAGGGGCTGCCAGTACTAAGGAATGATAAAAATAGATATGATTTAGGCTTTTTCAACATCAAAATCCATCCAGATGACTTAGATTGTGTCATACCTTAACTCTAACATTCATATTAAGGATTGAAAAAATAGACCATATCGGTTTTTCTATACCTTTTCATATGATTTAAGCCTTTTGATAAGTGCATGGGCTCTTTTCACACCCATCCCAGGCAATGACTGTAGATAGTCACAACCACTAAATATGCACATCTCAAGCAGCATCTGTTTGGTGAACCCAGTAAAATCAAGATCTTTATTTTTCTCAAGCATTGAACTCCGATACTCAACTCCTTGACCAAATTTGTCCATTTTGAAGATAATCTGAACGAGAAAAAAAGATATTTTAAAACATTGAATAGCAAGTAAAGATAACAAGAGAGAGAGATGTAAGTGGAGATGAAAACAAGTCGATCACAGAAGATAAAAGATTTGAGATATAACTGGGTAAAAGATGGGGAGAGGAAAAGTAAACAGGAAGTAAAATGAATGTTCTGCACTAATTTTTTATAGTGGTTCACCACAACCAACAATTAACTCACCCTTAGACAACCAAATGGAATTAAGTCTGAGTCCTCTGTAATGACTGCATCCACAAGCTTGTTAATAGACAAGAATGCCATTTGAGCATCAGCCTCGTAAGGAGCCACAATATAATCAACTTTTTCCTGCCTCAAAACCTGCAAATAAAGTGCCTCACAGAACTAAGTTTTTTTTTTTTTTTGAGAGGAGGACTAAGATATCATGGGTGACAATAAGTATTGGGGGATCAGATGGCGACAATTAATCATTCTTAAAGTGATAGAACCTCATCTGTGAAACAAGTATAAGAATTCCAAAAATGCTGCTGGAAATATAAGATCAGAAGTTAGATAAGATCTACCTGGATTAGCTGCAAAGCAATTGAGGGTGAAATATCTACAGCTTTCTGATAGCACTCGAAGGCAGCATTTGAATTACCAGTTGCCTCATGTTCCATTGCTCGCTCAAGATTCTCCTTCCTAGACCTGTATATTCCTATCAGCTATGGTACTGGATTGTTCAAATGTTATGCAGTTGTGCAAGAACCATTTGTCCATGTGTTCAAATTAGAAAATGAATTATAACAGTTGAAGGTTGCATCAATTTTGAAATTCCATGAGGAAGCACATCATGCAGGCAATGAATTTGCCATCAAGATGTTTCATTCATGTGACATAATTAGGAGATTGTCTCTGATATTTTTTTGTGCAAGTAGATATTACTTCTCAAAATCATGTCAATAGCAAACCAGAAACACTGAAGTTACCTTGAACGTTTATTTTCCTGTTCAATCTTCATTGGCAGGAGGCCTCCATCAAATACAAGAATTGGTTTGACACCATGATGTCGTAGTAGGTTTACTCTATGCATGCAGTACTCAATGTGCCTATAAGTTTAAGGATGAATTAATTTAATATCATCACGATCATAAGATGTGAATATTAAGGTTTCATAAGGAACTGAAAACATGGTTGCCGAATATCTATGGAGACAATATGGAAAGTACAATGTTGTTATGTCTCAAAGCATCCAAGATGCAGAGCTTGACAGACCAAATGTTTGTGCATTGATGTAAAATTCAAAATTTGATAGCAAATAGAAAGAATATGAACACAGTTGTATTTCACTTTGTTTCCATTAATAAAGTAAGATGGCTACATCCTTGGTAGTAGTTCCTTCAAATTTCAAAAAAAAAAAAGAATAGAAAGAAGGAAAAAGGAACATTGAACTGTTCGTGGATCTCATATACCAGGGATATGGGACAGGAAAATAGATGACGGAAACACAGCAGTTCAATAAAGGTTATCTCAGGATCTCTCTCTACAAAATCACGAAGTATGAACATCTGTGTCCTTTCCTTCTTCAACGAGAAGAGAACCACCTCATGTGAGCAGACAATGGGTAAAAAAAACACATAAACATGTCATTTATTGGCTTAGAGAAAAACCTTTTAATAATACTTCATAAATCGAATAACTACACTTTAGTTTCATTTTTCTTAAAGGGCTACAATCTCTTTTCATGTTTAATGTACTATATCCAGCATGGTGGTCAGTCTACTCTAGATTATCTCAAGGGAAAAGGAAAAAGAAAAAAAAAAGCCGGCAACTTCTCACCAGAAGATATTAGATTGACAAAGAATTACGGAAATAGCCAACTACAGTAGAAATTTTGTGTGAAAAGATTGAAGGAATAAAAAAGATTCCACCTCTGTCGGATTTGAAAAGCATTACAAATCCAATACCAGAAATTTCTCAAAGGCAGTTAATCAACTTTGCATTAAAAAACTATCTTTTTTACTTTTTTTGGTCATTTCAAGAAAGCAAAACAAAATGGGAAAAGTGAAAATCACTCGGGCGCTCACCACAGATGCATCAACTTAAACAATTGCAATGGCGCATCTGATTCAGCATGAAATTATGCAAAAAGAAAAACGAAGAAAGAACGAAAAGAACCCATCTTTATCTCACAAATGTGAATGTTTACAAGATCAAGAGGGATGATTATACGAAGAGGACAACGCAAGATGACATACCTGGTGGTGGGGAGGCCCTTGCAAAGCTGGAGGGCGCAGGAGAGGGCACCCTTGTGGAGCCAGGAGTAGGTGTCGACGGCAACCGTCTGGCCCCGGAGGTCCTCGACGCCTATGGGCGCCATGATCGACTTCAACTGGGGAAGCAATCCTTGGATGCCCATCTCGCTCCACGCCCTCGTCCTCCTCCGACGCAATGGCGCCGGTCGAGTCCAGGCGAGAGGGTGATGGATGGATAGCTCGCTTTGCCGAGCTCGGCGATTGCCGCCTCCGCAAAATGATTAGTAGCGAGCGAGAGGGGTCGGAGCCTCGGAGGGGTTTGGACTTGGAGGGAGACGAGGAGAGGGCGGGAAAAAGACAAATGTGGGAAAAGCGCATGAAAGTCACGCGTAAACTACGTGACAAACGCGCTCGATCTCTTCAGGCAAAAAAGTATGCTCTCTCTCTCTCTTTATAAGCGGACTAATCGGCCTTGTAAAACTTTATGTCAATATCTTAGAATTTTATTTGGAACTATAAGTACTAATTTTGATTAATTCGAACTAAGATAAAAAAATATTATTATTTTTGCATAATCTTACCTATGAAGTATTTGATATGAGATCAAATGCTAGAACAAGAGTATTATTTTTAGTTTTTCGTCCAAACATATTAAGAACAACTTATTCTCGTCAAATTATAACGTCCCGAGATTCATGGCGAAATCTCCTCTTGTGTGCTATTTATTTTGGTCTTGCTTTGACCCTTTGTTGATCTAGATGGTCAAGATATGTAAGTGAAATTTAAAATAAAATACTACAATAAATAAAAAAAATGTGGAAGTTAAATATAATGAAATAAATATATCAATCTTTGCATATAAAAGTTCATGCCATAAGTGCAACTCTATATATCTCATACTTAATTGAAATATAACCCAATAATGAAAAGAAAAGAGACTTCGTCTAGGCTCTACGATAATTGCACACACCGCTGAACTATAGTCGTCGCACACACACTAACCAAACACGCATCCCTATCAAGATCAGAAACCAGCTCAATCGTTAACATAAAGTTAAGTGTGAAATCGTATGTCATAAGATAATCCATCAAAATAAGCATGAAAACAATTATAAGGATAGAGAGATGGAAATCAATCAAGAAGTCATCATGGTTTCATATTCTTTCATTTCATTTCATATTCATGGTTCATGTCCATTGTTTATGTTAATGGTTGCAAAGACAAAGTACTTTCATTTGTCCTTAGCCATTCATAATCTTTCATTTATGCATGGTTGGAAGAGCTATCCACCTTTAAGGAATACCATTTCAAATATATACAAATATGTAACGACCTAAATCATAATGGACCGGTGGAGATCAGTGCCACAGTAAGTGCTCCATAAGGAAGGATGACCTAGATGGTAACATCCATCGGTGGAGATTACCTTGCACTAAGCAGCAACATTCGTAGGAAGAGTGCCTCTCACATGGTTGTCAACAACTCCTAAGGAAAGTACCTCACACAAGACTATCATAACTTCCCATGTAAGTAGGCAATGGCAATTCTCACATTTTTTTATTAAATCATGAACGTCTCTTTCGATCGCTTAGATCAATTAAGGTTATAGGGGGCAATGATGGCTCAGATAATTTTTGATTTTATATTATTTAGTATCAATCAAGTGGATAGAGACTTGCTAGATCGTGAGGATTAAGTTGTCATATTCCCTTTGTTCACAAATCGGACAATCGAAAGATCAACGATCGTCCGTTTGGAATTCCTTCATGGCGAAGAGGTTCACACATCTGTTTGGTCTTTATCCATTAGTCGACCAAAAGTAGTCCGATCATCTGCTATGAGCATCTTTCTATCAATCAATAGTCGTGTAAATCAATCGCCTGAAAGTTTTTCGGTCATTCATTACTGCATGATGATCTATGTCTTTCGGTTGGAAGTTTTGGTTGGTCGAAACTGGATCGGTCATCCATTAGAAACCAGGTATGTCGATTGGAGTTTGTTCATTAGTCCAACAGACCCTTTTTCCGATGATAATAGTCTAGTAGAGGTGAAAATAGTTCGGGTCGGTTCGGATTTTCATTCTAAAAAACCAACCGCTATTTTTCGGGTCAGTTTTTAAAATTAGAAAGACCACCCTAAAACCATTTTGAAAAAATAAAAACCGTCCTTTAGCGAATCGGTTTTTTCGGATGGTTTTTTCGGAGCCCTACTTTTATGTAATTATATTTTAAAAATATATTTAATAACTTAAAATTAACATAAAATATTTAATTTTATATTAAATATAAAATCTACTACTAAAATTTTAAAATTATTAAATTAGAGTTTGATAATGTGATAGAAAAGTATGAAATTTTATAAAAAAAATATTATAACTATAATAAAAGAATTAATAATATATGTATTAATTATATAAATAAAAAACCATAAATAAAAATCGTGTTCCACGGGCCCCTATGT
Organism: Pontederia crassipes; assembly: GCA_030549335.1. Classification (NCBI taxonomy): domain Eukaryota; kingdom Viridiplantae; phylum Streptophyta; class Magnoliopsida; order Commelinales; family Pontederiaceae; genus Pontederia; species Pontederia crassipes. The sequence continues at coordinate 20,838,958 of CM060189.1, read as the reverse complement.
TTTTTTCGAGTGGGGCCCTAATTATAGCGGGTGGATTTTAATTTATTAAAAACCGCCTTAAATCATATACGGACTCCTAATTTTCAGTTTTTTTGGTTCGATTTTTCCGATCGGATGGATTTTTCGGGTTGGTCGGATTTTTCTTACACCCCTATAGTCTAGGTTGGTCATCCAAAATAATTTTGATCGACTGATTGGTTATCGTCATCATTTTCAAATCTTGATATTTTTTAGTTCGATTGTCCAAAAGAGTTTCGGACTTTCGATCTAGTTCAATTCGGTCTTCCGATTTAGTTTCGGACGTCTGCTCTGGTAGTCGCTCTACTCTTGCCAAATTGATTTGGACGCCCAAAAAATAATCGATCGCTCAGTCGGTAGAGTCGCAAGTCATTATGGAATCCTTACGTTTTTAATCAAGTCTTTCACACCACAAATATCTTACATTATCTAACATCATTCCTAAGATATATCATGTTTAAGAAGCAAAATCTTAACCTAAGTCTTATTGAAGTCATAACTTTCATCAATTGCTTTTTTATGAAGAGCTAGCTTAGTAAATTCCTATTCTCATGTATAAAATAAATCAAATTTAAATAAACATAATTTAGTACATCACAACAAAGATTAATTACCTACAGATAAGGGCATTTCCTAATCCATATTTAATTACCTAAAATATGCACAATTCAATCATATCATTCATCACACGAAGACATTGTCATATTAGACAATATATCGACTAAGATTTAAGATAATGGAAATCATATCTAAAACTCTATAAGAATCATACAGTATGACTTCTACTCCTATTAGCATGGATCCTACATCTAATTAGGTCCTTAAAACATGCATAATTCTTCTGAAAAATCTCCATGACCCAAATCCCGAATAACACACTTTTATCGATGATTCCGATCCTAGCTCCTTCATCACATGTGGAACCTACAGAATCACCTCTTTCAACTTCTGACCTAGACCACTGCGACGAACCCAAAAGTAGAAATGGGGAAGGTGAGGAAGATGAAGAAAAGAAGAGAGAGAGGAGAAAGCCGGGTTTTTTATGATCTTTAATTCAGGGTGTTTCATGCTATAAATCCCTTCATATCATGTGTGGAGGAGTTACAATCCTCCCTCCATTATGAAAGTGAAATGGAGAAGAAATCAGATAAAAAACTAGTCTTTTTTTTTCCGTTGCACTTTCGAATGTTCGAAATGTTTTCGGTTGTCTAGTCGACCGTCGGTTGAGTTGTCCTCTTCATCGCGATAACGGGAATCCACTTTGGTTTCAAGTATGAAAGTCAATTTAAAAGGTTTTAAATTGTTTTGGATTTTTTGTTACACATATTTTCAATATTTTAAAATCACCTCAAAAATGTATAAATCATCATAATTATTCTTAAAACAATAATAAAAAATTTTTCTTTTATTCTTAATGTATTAAATATTATTTATCTTTTGTTACAAGAATATAACCAAACACCCCAGTGATCTGTATGTTTTTCTTTGAAATTCATTATTGAATGCCTTTTGTTTCCGGTGGGAAGTAAATTTTGACTTCCGAGAAAGATGTTTTCATTGTGTGGAAAATAATAGAGATATGATTGAAATTAACATATTTTTATATATCGTATGACAAGCAACATAAGATTGAAAAGATATATTTTTTCAGAAAGTTGCACAATTTTTTTTCAACTGAAATGATTTTGTTATTTAAGAAGTACTTGTTTGCCATACACATAAAAGCAAAAACCAACTTTTAAAAAAATTCTTCAAAAGATTCGTCATTATATAAATATTAATATACGTGCATGTTTAAAAATCACTGATTTCATTTTCTAATTACTGTTATTATAATATGAACGTTTAGCAGGTTAAAATAATTTTACGCGTTTTTAACAAAACTTAAACAAGTAATTTCTCTCTTCTTTTTTACAAAAAAGTCAACACCGGCTATTTAAAAATTTATATGAATTCAATGATTGTGTTATTCTTTTTAATGAGTAGCACAATGACATGAATTTACAAATTACAATGGATAACGGTGCAATTTTACATATGAATCCAATTTATATGCTTTTCTTAAAAAAAAGACTGCAGGGACGATTCATTCTTGTTACAGAATTTTGGAACTACTATTTTTTGGGGTAGTATAATGGATGTGTCAGACTGCTTCCTACGTCTGGAGTCGTCGGATATTAACAAAATCTGCGATTTTGCATGGTTCGCGGCTAGTTCAGCCGAGGCGAGGCGAGCACGATTCGACGTAGCGGTGACTCGTTCAAGCAAGGGGAGGCGAATCGTCGATGGCAGCAGATGCTTCAACGAGGAAAGCACAGTTCAGAGACGCTGGAAGATGGTCCAGTCACAAGGAGACAAGAGCGAGCACGGTGAGGGCAAGTGTGGCGGCGACGGCTAGGAGATTGCGGTTCAGCAATGCCGGTGAGATGGTTCAATCGCGATGCCGACGACTTTGAGAGCAAGGATGATGAGAATGTGGGAGCGAGGGCGATGAGATCCTCACTCGAGGACGATGGCAACTTCGATTAGTGTAGCAATAGATTAGTGTAGCAATAGATCAGCATTAGCATATTCAGCGGCGTGGTAGCGACTTCAATCATGAGCTTCAACGACGGGGATATTGAAGGTGATGGCATTAGTGGAGCGTGACAGAAGAAATCAATCTAGGGCTTGAACCGTTTGAGCCATCATTGCTTGCTTGAACCGCGCCTGTTTACATCTACCCGAAGGCATGTAAGATAGGGAGTACTATGATTTCAAGCATGCCCATTAAACTCTTCTTTTTTTATGGAATTACTTTCTTGAGAATGTTTCCATTCTGATCGAGCAGTTTGTACATGTACATCATAGGCTACAGCCACATATCAATCCAATTGATTTTATAGAACATTATGTTTTATAATCCAAATTTGCAAGCCACGAGAAACAACTAGCAACAAGTAAGCATCAAACTCGCATCGTGCTTTCAACGGAAGAAATAATTTGTGCCAATTAGCAAGAATGATGGATGGTTTCATCAGTCGGAATATGACAGTTTCTTTAATTGATAAAAGTTCACAGATGGTGTGCCCTCCATCTAAATCGTTATTCTTTGAAATGAAGAGTCGTGAAGTATTCGTGACGTGCACGCACTGCATGCAGTGAAGATTAGGCATTCAGAACACCACCGGAATTTCTGCGGCACTCATTGAGCATATCCAGGTAAAACTGGCACTTGCTGATGTCACTGCCATAGTTGTTGATGCACTGCAAAGACACGACAATGCGCTTTTGTCAAAACTCAGTGAAATTTCCAACCATAGTATTCAATGGACGCTATGCTAACAAATGAAATGACAAACAGTGTCTTGGGGATGAAAGGGGAGACGTACATCTTGAAAGGCTTTTGAATGAATATTGCAAGCATCAGATCCAAATGCGTTATTCACAGGGGCAGCAGCAGCAGCAGATGCAGGGGCTTCGGTAGCAACAGTCTCATGCTGGATGGTTCTTGGACCCAGAACAGCATCAACTGCCCTGTGAGCAACTGCACTTCCTGTGCCAAAAGCCATGCCTGCAAAACGGGAGACCAATGAATAGAGAACATGCATATTATTAGGTTGAAGCCTGCAGAGACACGTGCCTCCTATGTGAGTGACATGGAAACACAACTTCATGCCAAGAATAAGAGCATACCTTGAGCGATAGTAGATCCAATTCCTCCAAGGATAGACCCACCTCCCTGAGCAGGTGCAGGAGCAGGAGGTGGAGCATGATGTGCTGCAACATTGGATGCAAATCACTTTTTAAGTACCAATTTTGCCTAGCGCCAAGAGAAAACAAGGATAATGTCTAATTCTTTTAAAGCTGAAAAAAATTATAAAGAAATTATCTTATACCATTATCATAGTAGTAGCAAGAGATTATTTTCCTAAGATTTTGGATAGTCAAGGAAATTAGAATAGAATCAAAAGCTTGGTTGACACATCTAAAAAGAACATTTTGTTAAACCATTCGGCAGCTGCTATGACATGCATCAATGGAGACACAATAAGAAATCTAACATGTTACAGAATATATAAGCAAAAAAGATTAAGTAGGCAAACAATCACATAATTTCATTAGCAAAATTGAGAATCCCAAGACACACCTGGTTGGGGAGGATTCCTCACAGGAGCGGGGCGTGGAGGAGCACGAGCTGAGCGACCTGAAATGGCATTTTGTCATATCTCCACAAAAATACATGATAAATACATAGTGAGAAATGTATCACAAACAACAGGGAATAATTAAACAAATAAACCAAACAATTAAGACATAAAGTAACTGAGACAACTTGTACAAGCAGCCGGACAAGCTCTAGTTTTTAGAAATGGTAAAAGTAACACAAATATCTTAACCATCCAATGCAGTAGTTTACTTTATCAAGGAAAGGATGCCTACTGAAATCTGAAACTACATTTAAGATTGAAAGATTTCAAGAATGTACAAAGATATGAGTTATGTGAAAGTCAGAAGAAAAGGTGAGATCCAAGAAATAAGCCATTTACCCAAAGCCCCTCTCATATAAAAAAGAAGCATGTTGTACAATGTTCTCAAAGTGACATCTCTCAGGACAAAAAATATGAAGTTGCACCACAGCCAAATGGTCCAAGCAATGCCAAAAGATCAGACAATGGAGCTCTCCAACTCTATCCGTCGAGCCTGCCAAGAGTCCATAGTGAATGCAACAAGGCATTCACTGCTGAGATGTTGACTCTTAGAGGTAGCACCTGTTGCCACAACCCCCAGGGCACTCAACAATTGAAGATGAGGTGTGAATGTCCTCCTCAGTTGTGCCACATAAGGGACATGATGTATCAGTGCTAGGTACCCATATCACACGATATCCTGTTGCGAGGACCTTGTAACGCACTATGAACAAAGAAAATATCTTGACTTTCAGTAGGTGCTGGAAGAAAGCTTTGAAGGCACTAGTGGATGAGCTCTCTGGAAGGAAATGCAAGTACAAGCTGCAAGCTGAGAATATGCAGAAGGGCCAGATCTATGTCGCTCTTAGAAGTGTCTGGTCTGAATGGTGTGAACCTATCATGGAGAGTCAGTAGATCGGTGACAGATCCATGGGGGGGAACCTGAATCGTTGGGTCCATGTCCCTTCACCCGTAGAGATTAAGTTGATAATCCTTTTTTGCATGATATTAACAACAACAACAAAGCCTTATCCCACTAGGTGGGGTCGGCTACATGGATCATACGACGCCATTCCGCTCTATTTTTGCATGATATTAAGTTGAAGAAAAATTCGACACCCTAACCCCTACAAATTTCATCTTCTATGTTTAATGCTTGTATGAGTAAATAACAATGACTTCTTACAACAGATTTGCATCATACAAGTGACTAATCCTCCTAAAAACCAAAATTCATTGTATCTAATTTATAAACTAAATTGTGAATTATTCATTGTCTATCTTTGAAACAACAAATCTATTCACGTGAACTCTTAATTTCCTGAAAAAAACAAAAGAAATCTCAATGTCTCTCACACTTCATCAATTAGATCAACTTGTCATTTTCAATCAAGGTTATTTTAGTTAGTTTCTCACTTTATTAGAGAACAAGGAGGCTTCCTAGGAAACAAGGGAAGTCCTACATGCAATTTATGTTCCTAGGCTCTGAACCTGTGTATCTAAGGAGTTAGCATTTATATACAATGAACATATCAAGTTGTCATGGTCTTGCCATTCGTCAGAACCTACATGAACATATAAACTCTGAACCTAATGACATTCAATCTCTAACATTGATTATGGAACATCGATCTTATTCTTAAAGAAAGATGCTGGTCTTTGATCCTGGTAAAGATATTGATCTAAGCATAGTGATGTTTTGTTCCTCATTTACAGAAGTACCAGATATGTCAACCATCCGACTGACTAATCAGTGCCCAGTTCCAGCACAGGCATTAAGAAACCGAGGAAATATCAGAGATTATATCTAATAAGTTCTCAATATATATGTCAACTAATACCGAAAGCTGCCAGTTTGGAGTTACTCTCGCCTGAGCACACTAATAGTAGCCTAAAATCTCTAACGCATGATTAAACAAAGAACACGCCCAGACAGTGATTCATCATATAAAAAATACACGCTCCATTTTGTATGATTTCTTTCGGAACAACGCATGCATATATAGAGAGATAAATATGACGTACAAACACAACAAAATCAACCAATAATAGGCACACGAGTGGAGAATCCTAAATTGGAAGTTGCTTATGGCCAAACAAACGATTTTCGAAAAAAACAACATAATAATAATATTATCTTATAGAGAAAAAAAAAACTCTTTTTGCAAGACCTTAAATTTGCAGCACAGTGCGATCGTAAAAGGAAGATGCAACCACAAAAAACCAGAACAAAATCAACCACCAATGAGCCACTTGATTCAGAACCCCAATTAACCAACAAACACGATCATATAAACCAGGAAAAAATCGCAGCAATTCCGCGGGCAAAGTATCCCAAGTCCCAACCCCGAGAATGGACGAAAAGCACATTAAGAACTGGACGGAGATCAGCGATTGCTTACCTCCGGAGCTTCGACGCGGCATGACGGCGATTCGGAGGAGCGAGGATCCAAGAAAGCCGGGCGACGATCGAAACCCTAGAGGCAGCAAGCAGAAGGATGAAATGGGGGAAGAGGGAGTTTATATACTGGCATTTTATTTATTCGCCCACCACGTTTGTGCTTATTTACGATAATATACACGTATCTAGCGGTCACTCGACGCCCACATGATCCGCCTCCTTCGTACGACGTGTGACGTTTAAATATGGTAGGCCGTCACGACTATAACGGATGAGGATCACAAGGGAATATAACTTAATCGACTTTTGTTGACTTTAGGCTCAATGTTAATAGCATCGAATTTTAAATTTTTTTTTAAAAAATTATTATTAATTTATCTTTTCGATTTTAGATTAATCGAACATTATTAATTTTAAGCATCAAAGATTTTCCCCAAACCTGGATCAACACTAAGGGTGTGTTTGATTTTCTAATGATGGAGGGTGGGTTATCATGGTGGAGTATAATTAGGTGTGGTGAAGGTTTATAAAAACGATATTTGGATATGAATTTATGGTATAAGGAAAGCTAATTCAAATTATTTTTTGCTTGGATAAAGGAAATTAAAATATGAAATTGGAAAGGCTAATATGGATAAAAGTCTTTTTTATCCCTATGTTAATTTGAAAAGATCATGCCGAAAGAATAATTAATTTATCAACATTCGAAGTTGACTACATACAACATCGTTCCTTTCCACATAATATAATTATTTTCTAAATTTCTTAATAAATAAATAATAATATTCTTATAAGAAAATTAATATAATCCAGACAATAATTATGATCATTTTTTAAATTTAATAAAAATAATTTAAAATAAGGATACGTTAGCAAAACTAACTACTAGAAACTAATTATATTTCAATATTTATAAAAAAATAAAATTATGAATTATGAATTCATTTGTTTTTAGTGGGTAAACAATATAAAAAAAGGATTTTCCATGGGGAGACGAAGCAGCCATCAAATGCAGCATGCAGTCACCAGATCAAGAAAAATAAGGGCAACGAAAGATTTCAAAATAAAGCAAAAAAAAAAAAACAAGAGAGACATAAATACGTTAATCCCATCAAATACCACCAACTGGGTGGATTATGTTTTAGTTAATTTGATGGGCTTTGGATCACCGAACAAGACTTTAGTTTCATAAACCCCACTTATACCTCCTAAACTCAACCCATCCATTTAAAGCCTACCATCCAAACATACTCTAAGGATAAAAGAAGTATAGGTTGGTGAAGTTGAGTGAGGGGATGGTTTATAAAAATTATGTTTGGATATAAATTAATGGTGTAAAGAAGGCTAATTAAAAATATTCTTTGTTTGGATAAAAGGAATTAAATCATGGAATTGGAATGGTTAATATGAGTAAAAGTCTTTTTTATCCTTATGTTAATTTAAAATTATCATGCCGGATGTCTTCGAAGCTGTACGTGGTGAGGCTACATCTTCTTTGCTCCAAACAGCATACATAATATAATTATTTTCCAAATTTCTTAATAATAAATAAATAATAATAATATTCTTATAAGAACAACAAAAATAATAATAATATAAGCCAGGCAACAACTATTAACATTTTATAAATTTAATAAAAAACAACTCAAAATAGGAAAACGCTAGCAAAACTAAGTACTAGAAACTAATTATATTTCAGATTTATAAAAAAATAAAATTAAGAATTCTAACTTCATTTGTTTTTATTGGGTAAACAATAAAAAAAGTTAGTAGTTATTTTTAACTTCCTAAGTTATCTATAGGTTAGATTTTATAAAATTATTAATAAAAAGCTATCAATTATATGAACTTATCAATGAGTTAAAAAAAAATCAACACGTTTACTAGTATATATTATAAATAATAATTAATATGTATATACAATATATAGAAGATGGTGAGCATGTTGGTTATAAAAACTAAAATAAATAACTAAATTAATATGTTACATATAAAATAATTGATATACTTTAAACAATGATATATTAAAATAAATATAATTGATCGGAGCTATGGAAAACAAAAAGAAAAAACAAAGGCAACGATTCAAAATAAAACGAAGAAAAAAAAATCAAGGGCAAAATAGAGACAAAAATTTTAAACCCATCAAATACCACCGATTCGGTGTCTCACGTTTTAGCTAGTCCGATGAGCTTTGGATCACCTACCTCATTTTATGGAGTTTAAGAAAAAAGTATCCAAACAAGGTTTTAGTTCAGATAAACCCACTAATGCCTGCATAACCCAACTCATCCATTCAAAGCCCACGATCTAAACATACCCTAAAAGAAAGGAATATAACTTCTATAATAATTGCATACAAACCCTCCACTATTATAAAATTAATGAGAAAAATTGATCACATTTAAATATTGATTCAAATAATTGTCCACAACTTTTGTTTTTGCTAAAAAAAATAAATGTTAGCATCTCTTCATTCAATTGGTGTATTATCAAAATTGATCACATTTTGAGTCTCAACATTGTAAAAGTATAGCATCCAGGGACGGAGCTATACAGGACCTAGGGGGAGCCATGGCCCCTCTAACCTTTTTATATTATACTATATGTATAATGATATATCATATATGGTTTTCTAAAGATATTATGATTGGCCCCCTCCTAATTCTTTTAAGCATACTATATATAATATCATACCATATATTTTCCTTAAAAATGTATATTAATAGGCCCTCCTAATCTCATGAAATCTACGTAAAGATAATATATTATTGTAGTTATGATTATATATATAATTATAATGTAATATGTGCATTTATGAAAAATATCGTATATATACTAATAAGTTTCATTTCTTTCTATTACAAATCAAACTACTTAGTTAAGTATTTAAAAAATTAGTTGCATACGTCTTCATCTAATTTTCTAGTAGGTTGCATACGTCTGCATGCGAAAATCTTATACCACAAAGTGTAAGAAAACTCGCAAAATCATTAGTAGGTTGCTCGTCTGCTCAAAGCAAGGGCATAAGAATAGTAGTGATGAAGAGTTGAGAAAACAATTCAAAAGAAGGAAAAGAGAACTAAGAGTTGATTGTGATGCCCATTTACAAGTGGCGGTGAGAGGTGACGGAAAGTGGGAGGTTAAAAAGTTCGAAGAAAAGCACACACGTATTCTTGCTACTCCTACTAAGGTAGCTATGTTGCGTTCTCACAATGAAGCCTGCAAAGGTTCTAAGAATGCAATAGATGCATTTCATAATGCTGGAATGGGACCTTCTTTAATTTCTAAAGTGCTAAACTTTTCAGGTGAACCATTGATTACACCTCAAATTTGTAGCGACCATTTAAAGAAGACGCGTCAAAATAATCTAGGTGAGGAATGTATCGGTGTAATTAAATATTTTCAAAAGAAAATGGCCAAAGACAGATTTTATTTTCAGTTGGGAGTTGATAAGAACAAGGTTGCAAGGAGTGTCTTTTGGGCAGATTCTAGATCAAGAGATAGTTATGTGATTTTCGGAGATGTTGTTAGTTTTGATACAACTTATAGGACGAATAAGTTATGCATGCCTTTCGCGCCATTTACTGGCATCAACCATCATAGACAATCAATTTTGTTCGGTTGTGCTTTATTAGCCAATGAAACAGAAGAGACTTTTATCTGATTATTTGAAACATGGTTAGAATGCAAGCATGATAAGCATCCTAAATGCATCATTTCCGATCAAGATATAGCTATGGGCAATGCTATTCGGAAAGTGTTTTCAAATACACGTCACATGTATTATATTTGGCATATCCAAAGAAATGCTATGAGTAATCTTCAAGATTTATATGCTCGAAACAACTTTCAACAAGAATATGGAAAATGGATACATGGTTTATCAAGTATCAAGGAATTTGAAGCAACATGGTTCATGTTAAAGGAAAAGTTTGAAATTCGAGATGATCATTGACTTTCAGTTATGTATGAGTTGGGCCTCCGTTTATTTGAATGATGTATTGGCTGCAAGTATGCGAACGACCCAAAGATCGGAAAGCATGAATTCCTTTTTTGATGGATTCGTGAATTTTAATACATCTTTAACTGAGTTCGTACACCAATATGACAAAGCTGTTTCCACTCGTCGTGAGGCTGAAAAGCGAGAGGATTTCAAAAATATGAACTCTAAAGCTGATTTACTTACAAAAAATCCATTAGAGAAGCATGCACGAGACGTCTACACTCAAGAAATTTCTACATATGTTTGATTTCAACTCAACCAGAACTGAACAAGAGTCTTGCAGAGCCGTGTTTAATGTGTTCATGGATGGAGATGAAAAAGATAAAAAAAAGTTATGTTGTGGAATTCAATGATCGCCCAAGTATCTCCATCAAATGTTCATGCAAAAGATATGAAAGGGATGGCATCTTTTGTACTCATGCATTATACATTGTTAAGATTGAGAATGTCACAAGATTGCCTGAAAAATATATTATTCATCGTTGAACAATGGATGCTAGATATTCGACAAAACGTAAAGTTCATGATAGTGCATCCATTTCTAGCCAAGGGCCACGCTTCATAACTCCTATTTTGGATTGGAATTTTAGACATAATATGAGGATCGCAACTGAAATGGGCTTACAATCACCATATCATTTAGATATTGCAGTCGTGGTAGTGGATGAATTTATTGAAAAGTTGTCTCTTGTTCGAGAACACATTCCAAGTTCAACGGGCAACCTTGTCTTAAATCAACCTGAAGGATTAAATAATATTATTATACGTGATCCACCTAGTGTTAAAGCAAAAGGAAGACCGAAGAAGCTTACCAGAATAAAATCTGGTATTGAGATGTCAATATCACAGAAGGGTAAAAAAAAGAGAACACGTCGTAAAATTGGAAAAAATGAGGAGTACATGATTATCAGTCCATCATGTCTGGTTCAAATTTATCAACTTTTCCCTTCATCGTCTTTTATTAAAAATATCATAACTTTCTCATTCATTATTTTTATTTAAAATAGACTCAGGAATCCAGCCAAGAAAATCAACCATTATTTGTTCAACCAGCATGTCAGGTAGCTATGGGTTTGTGTTTGAAAATATCATAATTGCATTTTAACATTTTTTTGTTTAAATCAGATTCAACAATCTAGCCAAGGACCTCAGCCAGCATGTCAAGTAACTATGCAGCAATGAAACCAACAAGACTTGCAGAAATTTGAAGTGTATGAATTTATCTGAAGTGTATTATTTTCTATTTTTTATTTATGTATACAGAAATTTGAAGTGTACGAATTTGCCTAGCAGGTTTTGGATGCATGCCTACAACATAATCAAGTTGAATTGCAGAAATTTGAGAACTAGCAAAATTATTAATTTGTTTTTTGGGATGTATGAGTTGAATGTATGAGATGTAAAACAACTTTCTTGATGTTCTTAGACAATGATCATCAAACCTGGCAACATCTTTTTCTTGAACAATGTTATGGCATGTGGAGATTCTTTTGGATACTCAATGAAGTAGACTTTTTGTATTTGATTATTTAATTGTTATAATATTATGTTGCGGTACGTGTTGGGGTTTATGTTGTGTGATTGTTGAATACTCCTGCACATATCAAACGAGCACAACTAGCACATGTTGTGATAGTTGTTGAGGCTTATGTTTTATAGTTGTTGTTGCTCCTACAATTGAACTTTTACCATAAATCTGCTATGAAAAAGATGTGATTTCATCAAAGATCATGTTCCTGGGAAGATCACAATTAAAATCATCATGTTACAATCAAACATTCAAAGCTTTCAGAACTTTTAAAAAGGATCCTTTCATTATCAAACTGTGAAGAGTACCAAACTACATTTTGTTCAACAATTAATAACTCACAGAAGCTCACAACTACATAGTACCAAACCACACCATGATAACTACTACAAAGGTACCAAACTGCACCATGACAATTACAAAGTTTGTCAAATGAATCTACCAAATACATGACATATTATGACGCCTACTATTAAATATAATATTTTTTCTCGCTTGAGCCTTCGAATGGAGTCTTCATACATCAGAATCTTATTAAGCAGCCCAAGTAGAATGATGCGATGCTTGTCCATGTTACATCTTTTGTTTTCATTCACTCCGTTATCAGCGAGCAATTCGATTAAAATAATCTTATGTTGATCTTCTACAATTGGATCCATCCATTGAAAGAATCCACAATCTCGATATTGAACCTGCAACGGAAACACTAATCTTTAGAAATATAACTACAATGGATTAACTTTAATGTAGAAATCATTTGTTTTAGTACCCGGAAATGAGGACATCGCCAGAAGCATCTTACTGGATTATTGGTTGTCCATGACATCATTAAGTTTTCCTTATCTCCGCATGCACAAAATGGAGTATCGAAGCCATATGACGGATACAAAAAGCAAGTTGAAGATGACATCTAGTTGAAAAGTATAAGTATTGTTCTAGAAATCAGTCTGTAATGGACAAGAGTTTATAAGTAAAGATCTGAGAATCAATTATTGCAACCTATAGAAAATATGTTTAATATGTTAGTCCACAAACTACATGTTAATATGAAATCTCTTATCACTAATTTGTTAATCTCAAAACTACCTTCCACAAAAGAAATGTAGTCTCCTAAAGTTGCAGCGGCTGAAATCAGAGCTCAAATAGGAAAGGGTCGCGGTGGAGGTTGTACACAGCGACAGGGAAACGCAGCGGCTAAGGTCCTGGCAGAGAGAGTGAGAGAGGTAGCAACTCAAGGCGCTCAGCTGAATGTCTGACAGCAAGGAGGGGAGACATCAACTAAAGATGCTCACAACATCACCAGGGAAATGCCATGGATCAAATCAGGTGGCAAAGAGGAGAGGCAGGAACTTACTCTCAGAAATGTAGCCTCCCGAAAATGCAGCGACTGAAATCAGAGCACAAACAGGTGATGTCGCGGCGGAGGATGCACACGACGATGGGGAAATGCAGCGGCTGCGATCCTGGCAGAGAACTCAAGATGCTCACAGCAGCAACAGGGAAATGCCATGGATCAAATCAGGTGGCAAAGAGGAGAGGCAGGAACTTACTCTCGGAAATGTAGCCTCCCGAAAGTGCAGTGACTGAAATCAGAGCGCAAACAGGTGATGTCGCCGCAGAGGATGCACACGATGACGGGGGAATGCAGCGGATGCGATCCTGGCAGAGCGAAATGCAGCAACAGATCTTGCCCTAATTTCTGAGATAAGACGAGGAGAGAGGGAGGTTGAGAAGATGAAAAGAGAGGGAGGTCGTGATATTGAACCCACACCAGTGAACCAGGGGTCCAACATAAGTGAACCGGCTGCTGTTCCCCTAAATACAAGTTTGAACCGCGCTATTTTTTTGACCATCCGATCAAAATCCAAGGATACCCCACATATATGGGGAGTTTTTGGACCCACAACATCCTTATCCCCTATATATATATATATATATATATATATATATATATATATATATATAATAGTAACTCTCCTCTAATAGCATAGCAGAAAGCTTCCATGCCTCGTTATCCTCCACTCCATTTTCATTACGAAGATGTATCACGTCTAAACCGGGGAAGCTGAAGCGGAAATGAAATTGTATGGAAAAGGGCAGGTTAAATATAAAAGGAAAAGATCTAATAGTCGAATAGAGTGTTCCCTAGCTGGCACTGGCTTTCGATTCTGGGATATCAATAATCTTTTTTACCAGATGAAGCAGCACGCATCGGTCCATAAAACCTATAAAAAAGATATGGTTGTGGCGCCTTAATGATAGTTGGTTGTATTCACCAACTATTTTCGCAATAATAGCTTGCTTCACAGCCCCCCTAGCGTCAGGGGCTGACCGCTAAGCCCACTATGGCCTTCCAATTTTGATATATACATGGCTCCGTCCCTGATGGCATCCAATTAGCCCTTTATCCGACTAAGAGTTATGAATATGATCTTTTTGTAAAGTTTGATATGCAATTAATTTTAAAATATATGCATTTTTAGGAAGCGCACAATAAAACTAAAATATATAAATTTCTTAGGGCTGTTTGGCTAAGCTTATAAGTCACTTATAAGTTAGTTTAAAAAAATCTCAGCGTTTGGTAATTTAAAATTTTGACTGATAAAGAGATATCAAATCTACTTATAAGTAAAAAAAATAAGCAGGGAGAGGGGTGTTTATTTTTTTTCTAAAAAATAAGTCAATTAGTTATTATTAATATAAGTAGTTTTATCCAAATGTGTAACTACTTATTTTTAAAAATAAATTTCAGCCAATAAAATACTTATCAGCACTTCAACTTATCTGTATCAGCTAAGCCAAACAGGGCCATTAATATATAAAATTGGCTTATACAAACTAAAATTCAAATTAGATATATTATTTTGACCTTTTGAAATAAATAGTTATAGATATTTAAAAAATATTTTAATATTTTCCTTATTAGTACATTCTTTTAGTTTAACATCAGCTCTTGTAGATAAAAGGAAAACAAAAAAAATATTACTGATAAAAAAGAGTCTAAAATTGAATATATAATATTAAGGATTCCAATTTAATCAAAATAACTTAGTAGTTCAGAAGTGCAGTCAATTAATTTTATGATTTCTACATAAGGATAAAATTACAAATGTAACCATAACAGTTCTATTGGTGGAAAATTCAAAAGAAATATAATATTTGTCATTATTTTCACTTCAATTCTTGAAATCTATTAAATTGTAATTAGAAATACAGTGGAATAAGATTTATAAGTATATATAATAAACAACAAACAAGGTACATAAAATAAGGTTTCATATTTATGTTTCAAAATATAGAATTTATTTTGATAAACTGGTAAAAAATTGTATAATATTTATTATAATTAATTTTTATTTCATTTTTTCCTACAATTAAATAAAAAAACAATGTTGTACTTTTTTAAAAAAAGATAGGGTCTATTTAATACATACACATATATATATGTGAAAACTATATAATAAAATAGGTTAATATTTACAATTTTTATTTCAAAAATTTATTAACCTAGAGCTCCGAGCAATCGGATTCATTCCAAATTTTGTGCCAAGTTGATTTTGATCAAAATCCTAATATAGAGTCTATATAAGATATAACAACCCTATTAATTCCCACATCAACTTCTCTCTCTTTTTTTCACCATAAGAAAAAGTGAGACTAGGAGATTAGAACCATATTCTTAATGGTGATTATGAGTTATTACTAATTATTGCTAATTTATTACAAAATTATCCTTTAGACTTTAATTAATTGAACGTTATTAGTCTTGAATATCAAAGATTTTCCGTGAATATAACTTCTGCATACCTCCACTATTATAAATTTAAGAGAAACTTTGATCACATTTAAATATTGATTCAAATAATTGCCGACAACTTTTATCTTTACTAAAAAAATAAATATTAGCATCTCTTCATTCAATTGGTGTATTATCAAAATTGATCACATTTCGATACTCCTTATCATTGTAAAAAAGTATGGCTTCCAATCAACCAATTTTCCGACTCACAATTATGAGTATGATCTTTTGTAAAATTCGATATGCAATTAATTTTAAAATATATACATTTACAGAAAACATATTAATAAAAGTAAAATATATAAGTTTCTGAAATATATAAAATTGTCTTATACAAAATAAAATCCAAAATAGCAATATTACAACTTTGCCATTCTAAAAGAAAGAGTTCTATATAGATTAAGGAATATTAGTATGGAGCCCGCATGTTGTGCGGGTGGTACAAAAATTATTTATGATTTTATTTAACTAAATAAAATATTTATAAGTATAAACAATAATTAAACATTTCTTATATATATCATAATTTAAACTTGAATTATCTCCCTTTATAATCATTTGTGACTATTTCATTCAAAAGTAGCACATAAAATAAAGCTATCAATGTACATGAGAATAAGTAATGAAGTGTATTATAAAATGATAATCGTTATCCCATCATATAATTTTTTTAGTCAAGCTCCCTCTTAAAATATTTATCTTCTTTAAGGGTACATTATTATCATTAAGCTTATTCAAATAGGCGACATAAATAGTTTTAACACAAAGATATAATCAAATGAATATTATTAATTTTTAAAATAGATAAAATACACGATTAATGTTTCTTAACTTAATTTTAACATGCACGTTTGTTAGTTTAAGAGAATAAATAGTAATAATGACATATTCGAATTTGGAACAAATAAATATATAAAACCTTAAATGATAAAGCAATAAATTAAAATTAAATTTCAAAGATGTCCATTGTCCAATGCATTAGTTATAGAAAAGTAACCTGATAAAAATATTTTTTAAATTTTTTACAAAAAATATAGAGTATATTTCAATATTTCTCAAAACTGAAATCATAATATATCTATTTTGTGAGAATATAAATAATTTATAGTTTCAAACTTATACATAATACAAATAAGTTTGTATCATTTTGGCATTAATATATTAACATTTTCCTATTCTTCTAGAAAATTATTTCTATTTTAATATTAAAAATTTATACCCGACTTGTGTTTATATTATGTAAAACACTGATACAAAATTATTATTCTCTAGATCATTTATCTAAATTTATTTTTATTTTTCAATATCACAGTGATTTACTTCATAACATTTTTTGTTTTAGTGCAGATGGTACAAAAATGAATGTGTTTTTATCTTTTATTATGATTTTATATTTTTATTCAAAGAAATAGCAATATTCATAAGTTTAGAAAATAATTAAAAGTTTCTTAAAGTATGTAATTCTTAAATTTGACTTCATTTGTGCTTATTTCATTCGAAAATGTCATATAGAACAAAGCCTTCAATGTCCAATAAATAATCAAATACAAAATGAGAATAAGTCACTTTATATTTGAAAAAATAATATATATATATTCTAAAATGATAATATTTATTGCTAAATATCATATTTTTTCGATCTAACATCCTCTTAAAATATTTATCTTTAAGGGTCCTTTATTCATATTATTATTATTATTATTATTCTGAAGCCAATTGAGATAGGTGATGTAAAGAAAAAAAGAACATTTTTAAATGCATAATCTTAGTTTTTTAAATAAACAAAATACATGATTAAACTTTATAAACTTAAATTTAACATGCACATTTATTTATTTATTTAATAAAATAAACATTATCGCAACAAATTTTAGGACCTTTAATAGATTAAACTATATTTTCAAATATGTCCCCATGATGAACGATGGATGTAGAAATGTAATATTATCAATTCATTTATTTTTCAAAATATATAGTACATTTTTATATTTCTAAAATTTGAAAGAACAAATTTAGAAAATAATATAAAAGAATATTTATTTTGCATGTGTCAAAATTTATAATTTTAACTTATTCAGAATAAAATTTATTTTTTATTATTTTAGCATTACTCTATTAACTCCCTCTTTGCTAGAAACTTATTATATTTTATTATCAAAAAATTATTCGCGACTTGTGTTTATATTCTGAAAAACAAAAAATATAAATATTTTTTTTAAAAAAATGGCATAAAAATATTATTCCATGAATCACTTGTCTAAAAAAACATATATTTTTATTGTTTTATTTAATTGTTATATATTAGATTGCGAGTGTTATACCAAGAATTAAGAAACTCATTAAAAATAGACACACTAATACATGGCATAAGATTTAGAACAAAAATAAGACTTGAATTTTGAAAAACAAAATAATATAATGCATTATGGAAAAGTCATCTTGCTCCTTGTCTATTTTAAAATTAACAATATCATTTGTTAGTTATGAAGTTTTATGACATAAATAAAATGGATTTAGTTGTCGACTTTTTTAGGTTGAAGAATTTGTTGTTATAGTATTTGGAATTTTCTCATATTCATTTTTCTTTTATATATTTATACAAACAATAAATATATAACTTTTTAAATCATTTATTGCTGTAAAGGATATCGATTTTATTATAAATGATAAATTTTCAATTTTGGAATTTAAATATATAACTGATTTTTTTTCACATTTCTGAAATAGTTTTGTATTATTTTAGTATGATGTGGTTCTTTAATAATTAAATAAAATTATGATGACGTATATACTATTTTTATGTTAGCTTGTTAGGAAATGACGTAAATTATATCATGTGATACTTCTTAATACCTATTTTAAATATTCACTAAAGACACTATCTTCTAGCATTTGTATCATAAACATATCCATCACTTTAAGAAATTTTTATATGGTAATACCTCCATTTGTTATACATATGGAATCAATAGATTAATTATGTATATGCACAAATACAACATGTACACTCACATATGAAACACTGGGGTATCACAAAATATAGATATTAAAGAGAATGAATAGCATAACTAATCAAATACATATACATACATACATACATACATACATATATATATATATATTATAGCCATGAAGGTTAATATAGTTTTTCATCTTATGCCTTCATAACATTCAATCTTCTTCGACCCCTTTAAAAAATATCAAACAACATTTTCAATGAAAAAAATTCATACATAGGTCTATATAATAAAAATATGATTAGTATGATGTGCACACGCTATCAATTTTATTTACACACACACATATATATATATATATATATAGAGAGAGAGAGATAATCTACATTTATATTTTACAATTATTACTAGTTTTATAATCATTAAACATTACAAAAGAAATCTTGATCACAAGGCGTCAAGGGGGAGGATGAATTGATGTTTAAATCGAAAATATCATTTTTACAAAAATCATCGCAGAAGCTTAAAATCGATTCATTAATATCTAAGCTAACATAATAGTAATCAAATCACATGCATAATATAATAGAAAGGAGATGGAGAGATAAAGATAAACACAAGATGCATGATGATTTGTTGACGAAATTCGGTCACACCTTGTCTTACGTCAGCGCTTCGACTTCTCGACCTCGAGACCCTCGAAGATTCCACTAACACCATTCCTTCGTTCCAAATGAGGTAAGAAAGAAATCCTTTACAATTATTGCGTTTTCTCCTTTTCAAGAGTTAACACACACCTTTTTCATTCGTAGGATTTCACTCATTTTTTCTTCACTCAAGAGGTAAGATACAACATCTTTTCACTCAGGAGCTAAACAACTATTATAATATTACAAGAACACTTCACAATCTGTTTTATAATTTGGAACCTCACACAAAGAGTAAGAGAGAAAGAAACGATAGATCTGCAACTTTGAGCTCAATATGACTTCTTGAATGAACACAAATGTTTGTCTATCTTTTTCTATAAAGTCCTTGCCTTCTTGATGTGTTTTGGACCTCTTTTATAGTTTTCAATTTTTTTCTAACCGTTGGTACTCAAAACTAGCCATTATGTATTTTTCTGCACTAAACGAGCGTCATTTTGAGTTTCGGGCGACTGTTTTAAAACTTGTCGTTGAAATATAGCCGTTATAGATAACTTTCGGGTGTCCGTTAGAGTTTTGGATGACCTTTATAAAAATTCTGAAGTCTCATACATTTACGATCGTTGTGCCAACATTTTCGAGCGTCAGTTTTTTTTATCTCCAATGGTCGATCAAAAAATTTTCGGTCGCCCATTTTGTCATCGATAGTCCGATAGACCTACACTATTTTATACATAATGTTTTGCACAATTATTCAAAATGAGACGATTTTTTTATTCTATGAAAAGATAATAGAATTCTCCACAAATTTTATATTCATCGTTCATCAAAACTCCAATGAAATCATAGTCAAATATTCAATCAAATTTCAGTGCATAAAGTTGTCGATTTCAAATTAATTTTTTTTAGATCTTAACTCTTTTATACATAACTTTTCGTAGGAGTGTCCAAATAAGTTGATTTTTTTATTATATGAAAATTTAATAGAATTCTCTGCAATCTAATAGAAATCCAATAAAATCATGATTTTTTTAAGCTTGTCTTCTCCCTTCCAGCACTTCATGAGACAAGATGAGTCTGCTAGAGCCCTATCTAACTTTCTCTCTTCTCCATAACTCCTAACCCTTCTTTTTTTTTTTGTAAGAAAAGTAAAGTTAACCATTAATATAGCAACTAGAATTGTGGAGGTACAACAGTTGAATGATCCCCACAGGAGGGGAATCCTCCCAAAAATCATCACGGGGAGAGCGGCGAGCGAAATGAGCAAAATAATAAGCTATAAAATTTATCCTTCTATTATAATGCGTAACTTTTCATTGATGAAAGCCTAAAAGTAAGGATCTAATATCCAGAATGATTTGTTAAATGGTCCATGGGGATTGATGGCTGCTACTTAAAGTGCGAAATGCAACATAAAAAAATGGGTTTCGACTATAAAAGAGGAATACAACACCTCTAAGAATACAAGAATGTTCAAATGTAAAAAAAAAAAAGGCTTGGAGAGCTTTCTCTTGGCATCCTATTTTTCTATTTATAGTTTTATGTTACAAAATAACTAACTTATATCTTATTTTTATATGCTAAACCTGTTACAATACTAAAGCTGTTATTTGTCTAACGTCAAATGGAATTATGAGGCCGACATCTTCTAACATACTTAATCTTCCCCGTATATTCTTCTAATAAGTTTCAGCCTCTTCTTTCGTTAACATCTCAACCATTGTTGATTAGTATAAATCTTAAGTCTTAACCATAGACTATATCATAAGTTTCCACTGCATTTGAACCGCCTTATATGCTTCTAAACAAAGAAACGACTATTATTTTGGGCCAATGTACGTTGTTTAAAGCCCACACAAACATTTATAACATTTTGTTTATTTGGTCCGAGCATATCGTAAATTTAAAGATTATTTTCTTAAACTTCTCATTAATTATAATATTTTTTCACGTCTAATTCTAAATAATCACTTTATCATATCATATTTTTTAAAAATTATCACGATTTTCACTTCATTTATTCCGTTTAATTCTATTAAATATCCTTTCATGAATTTTATCTATTTTAAAAATAAAAATAGTAATGAATAATATAGAAATAAAAATATTAAAAAAAGACATTTAACATTGTTGACATGCAAAAATATTTTATTTTAAACATCAAAAGAAAGAATAGTTTGTAAAAAGGTATTTTAGTTTTTTCATAAATAAAAAAATAAAATAGCAAACAAAATGGTTTGTGGAAGAATATTTTAATTTTCCATAAAAAAATAATAAAACTAGACGAAAGGATTAACGTAAAAATTATGACAAAAAATAATCCTAAATTTAATTCTTGCTTTTTACGATACGTTTTGGTCCGCATCTCTCCCGCGTGTTACATTTCTTTTGGCCACGCAGCACGCGCAGTTCCCAGTCTTTCTGTTGTCGTAGTCGTAGTACTACTCCAACCGTGCGACTTGTACTACCAAGTTACCAACCCTCTCGTTGTCCCCTTTTAACCCCCAGTATCTTCGTGGAACTACCATCGTGCCCCGAGATCATATAAAGATTGATTAATAATTAATATGGTCGATTAATAAAAGTGCATTAATTCGTTTTTTATTATCATATTTAAATGTTCTTTGGCTCGAACCCCGAGTTAACGAAAATAAAGATAGGATTAATCATACTTAAGGTATTTTAGTTAACTATAACGATTTTTGTATTTGTCGTATTTGTTCTTAATATATAAATTCTATCGCGATTTTTATTTTAATCCATTCATCATATTATATTATTTTTTTTAATTTTTAATTTTTCAATTTATTAAATAATTAAACTGCTCTTTTGCAATTTGAAATAAATATCAAGTTTTTATATTGAGGGCAATTTAATTATTTAATAAATTGAAAAAAAACAAAAAAATTGACAGAATATAATAAATAGACTAAAGGACTATTACATAGTTCAGAGATATTGATGGTAAAAGTGTAATAAGTTTCACTTTCAAGGGCTTCAAAACGCGTCGTCCATCATTAAATCGTTGCTTGTACTCCACACTTTTTTTTTCTCGTGCTCTGTTTCCATCGTCTTCTCCGTGGTTGCCCGTCGGATTCCGGCCGAACCCTCAACTCCGTCGGCGAAGATGATGCACATGACCTTCTACTGGGGCAGAAAGGTCACGATACTGTTCGACGCTTGGCGGACGGACTCGTGGCAGAGCTACTTCTTCAGCCTCCTCGCCCTCTTCCTGGCCGCAGCCTTCTATCAGTACATGGAGCACCGACGCGTCCGTCTCAAGGTCCTCGGCACCCGCGCCAAGCCTTCTCCGCCCCCCATCGCCGGCGCCACGGCGTTAGGGGTCCCCCTCCTCGTCTCTTCATCTACTTCCTGCCCCTTGTCCACGGCGAGGACGGCCTCCGCCGTCCTTTTCGGCGTCAACTCGGCCATCGGTTACCTCCTCATGTTGGCCGTCATGTCCTTCAACGCCGGCGTCTTCATAGCCATCGTCGTCGGCCTCGCCCTCGGCTACCTCCTCTTCCGCAGCGGCGGGGAAGAGGACCTCCTCGCGTTCGAGAACCCCTGCGCCTGCGCTTGATCCCGGTCTCAGCGGGTATGTCTCCGCCCAAGTTCTTATCTTTTGCTTTGATCCCAGTAGAATTTCATGTATTTATAAATAATTCATGTCGTTCGTGGTAAATTAAGTTTGTGATGCTGCAAAAAGATGCCTCTGAAATGAAACATGTTGCTGGCTATTGGACTTGGAGGAATGACTGTAAACAAAAGGGGCAAAAAAAAAAAAGTCTGGACTGATGGTTGAATTTGAGAGAACAATATTGCTTTGGAAATGTTCCTGATTTCATACATTCGATTGGTTGGGGTATCATCTGTAAGCACTTTAACATACAATTCCATGAAATTGTATCAGGGATTTTAATCTGTAAAGTGAGCAAAATAACAAAGAAAATTACTGATAAAGTTGCGGCAACATTACTTTGGGTTTTATCAACTTGTCATCTGAGTTCATACAGTTTGCGACAGAAATGTGTACAAACTGGTATGAATTTGTGGCTGTAATGCTAATAACTAAATTTTCCTCAAAAGGGCAGTTTTTTTTCTCCATGATGAAATCAGATCGTTTTAATCTCGTCAGAAAGGTGACGAAATTTGGTCCAAGTCATTAAACTTTTTCCCTCAAATGAGACATGTGAAATCTGAAATTGAAACCAGGGTATTGTATTTGGTCTTACATATAGCGCAGACCAAGTTTAAGTTTTTTTCATAAATGACTTATTTGTGGAGTTGATTCAGAAATTTTCTTTTCTCTTTTGTTGTTTTGTCTTTGTTCAATTGTTATGAAAGATGTGAACGGGGTTCAAGTCGAAACATTTAAACTAGACCAGTAAATCTAATAAAGCCACAGATCAACATCCCACGTAAGCAAATCCTGAAGTCACAATAATCTCCATGCCATGATTGCAACAACAATAAACAACTCGAACTCATTGTTGTGATTAAATATTTGTAGTTCATGATGTTTGATTTGTATGGTAAAGTTGAAATGCATTGAGTTTAAAGTTGGTGAATGGATAATTCCAAAGTGTTTAATGGAAAATTATTCTCTGATCAATTTCTGACATGACATACAGAGTCACTGTAATTTAAAAAGAGAATAAAGAAAGATAATTTGCATTGTCTGTCCATATCAACTTGAGAGATGGCAGATGCATTTACTTGACGAAGTGGGAATATATCATTAACATCTTTCTAAAATAATATCATTGAAATAAACACCCAAAGGTTTCTTCCGTCTGATTCAAATATTACCTTAGTAAGCAATATAAAACGAACTCATCAAGAGGTTGCAAAGGTGAAATTTTCAGCTTTCACGAGAATGTTGCCACTCAAAATTGTAGTGTTCGGCAACATGCATGCAGACCTCAATCCTGATGCGGCGAGTGTGCATTGCTCAAGGGAGACAAACTCTTATCTGTGGCTGCTGCTTTATGTTGTTTAGCTTCTCAAACCTATCGCACCTTGGGAATTCAGAGCGGTTCAATGCTCACATCCATCCATCCATCTTTGAGGTTTCAGTAATTAGACGTCTGGCATTGAAACCAAAGATCGCATAGATCTGGAAAGGATCAGTAGTGGCATGGTATTGAGCTCTGAGTTGAATGCGATCCACCTGATTTATACTTCGAGCTTTAAGCTTTTATGAATTTTCGAGCTACTCATTTTGGCAACACCCTTGTCAATAAGGCAGGTATCAGAACTAAAAAAAAAACAAAAATTCACATTCTTCTTTTTTCCGATGCTCAAAGATCGCATACACCTTAGAGAAGATGGTCTCTGCTTGTTTCCACAACTCCGTTCTGCAAAGAGGCGTAGTCGTGAACCACATTTCCTGATTTTAATTTGCTCAGTACATCCTATCTCTAGTATGGCTTCAACTACTTCTGTAATTATTGGAATGAACAAGAGAAAAGGCTAGAGATCCCCACTGTTATGACATGTGATGAACTTAAAGTTAAAGATGATGAACCTCCTTCCCGTTCTTGTGTTGTTCCCTAGCTGACAACAATTACCAAAACATCACAAAGAACGGAATCTGATTGGGCCGACCACGATAAATCATTGTTCTATCCTGAATGAGCAAAATTCCTGGGAATCCAAATTCAGGTTGTCTACCTCTAAACATCGCTGCATTTTATCCAATTAAGTCAGAAGAAAACTGCCATTGTAGTATTATTCTCTGGTCCAAATGCTAACTAATCTGAGTAATGAACATGGATGGTCATTGATGCACTTGTAAATGCATCTCTGTTTTCAAATAGAACAATAGATCATTGTTTCTGATAGAAACGATCAATATGTACATAACATTTGAGCAGGTAAGGGGACTACTCAGATGTACAAATGAGTTTGGAAAAAGTCACTTGAGCAAGGTGACATTGCGGGACGATCACATTCTTCTAGCAACTGCAGAACCCTGTTCATAGTGGGACGGTCTCTAGGATTTGCGTCAGTGCACATAGCGGCTATATCAAGAACTGCTTCTACTGCTTCAACCTCTACTCGGTCACACCTTTCATCCACAATTTCTTCCAAGCGGTCCTCGCCCGTAAGAGTATTTAACTGAAAATGTTAAATGCAAATATTAAGGATCAGATAGAAAAAAGCATCGAGAACGAACAATAACATTTTAATTAGTTTACCCAGCCAACAATATTCAGGCCTCTTCTCACAAAGGCTGGATCGGTTGGTCTCTTTCCCGTCACCAATTCTAACAGCAGCACACCAAACGAGTACACATCGGTCTTGTCTGTGGCATGCCCATTTTGAAGGTATTCTGATGTGCAAGATTGAATGTTATGTTGTGAAATTCAAGCAGATAATATTTCTCTAAAAAACAACCTACAAAATGGATTCTATTACATACTGTTACAAACGATGTTATTATGAAATATGTCAAAAGAAATGCAGGATAGCCCGGTGAGAGAAGGATGCCATCTGTATGTTAAAAGGAACGCATTCTAATATCAAGCAATGTTACAACGAAGACACCGACAGTATGAATAAACCTGATGCAAACCAAAAACCTTCTCCAACATTAACTGTCATTATTCAAGTCATGAAGTGTGGCATAATATCACAAGAGTTGCTATAAGAATACGCATAAATCTGATGAAAAGTTGTTTGTAACATATCACACATATGCATATTTCATGGAAGCTCTCTGTGTGTGTGTAATGCATTAAGCAACCAATTTTGCAAGCTTTATCATTTTAGTGCTCTTCTACAAGATTCATGCATGTCTTACTGTCAAAACTCCAATACATGTCCTAGGCATAATATCACTAGAAAATAAATTGCACACCTGGTGCCAGGTACCCAAAAGTACCAGCAACCACTGTAGTGACATGGGCATCATCCTCCACCAGAAGTCTAGCAAAACCAAAATCTGAAACTTGAGGCTCCAGACTCTTATCGAGTAGAATGTTGCTGGATTTAATGTCTCCATGAACTATCCCAGGGGAACAGTCATGGTGCAAATATGCCAGTCCTCTCGCAGAACCAAGAGCAATCTTCATACGTGCATTCCAGTTTAAGGGCCGTTCTTCTTGGGCATGCTCTGAGACTAACAAATACAGAAAATGCCATTAACTAGTCTTGCTTAGGAGCTCTGATAGTTTATTTACCAACATGCAAAGTGCAATAGACAATAGGACAACACAAGGCAATCAGAGTAACTTCAGTGAAAAGACAGTTTTTTTAAGCAAGAAAGGAGCAGAGTAGGAACTAGTGTCAACTCTGAAAAAGAGAGTTTTTTAGGGTAAAAATACACAGAAAGTTGTGTATTCTAAAATTCTGGAAAAAATCACGGATTTCTCAGTTCTTTGAAGTTAAAGGAGATTGTAATGAAGAAGCTTACCATGTAAATAATGGTCCAAACTACCTAAGGCCAAGTAATCATATATGAGAAGTTTGGTTGTTGGGAGCCTGCAGTAACCTCGCAAATTGACAAGGTTAATATGTTTGATACTGCCTAAAATCTCTAGCTCCCTTTCAAAACTCTGGTCTGACTGCTCACTTGACCGATCAATCTTTTTAACAGCAAAGGCTCTATTGTCATCCATCACCATCTTGTAGACTGTGCCAAATCCTCCTGACCCAACCACATCCTCCTCATCAAGTAGTTCTAGTTTCTTTATGATCTCCAGGGATGAATATGGAAGGTCTCCGTGAAATGTGACAAGCTTGGTACCTACTCAAATACGAGGAGACAAGTTAACAATAGAATGAGAAAATTTTGAAAGTAGTGAGGTAGTAAGGAAAAATATGAAGCTTACCATCATCTTGGACAAACAGTTTGTCTACTTTCGTGCTTTCACTGAGTCTTCCCTTTCTTGACAATAAACAGACCCAAAGGCAGCCAAGAACGACAACTAATGAAAGACCAATTGCAGACATAGCGCCAATAATGATGCCACGAAGAAAATGTGCTGTCTTTCTTGTAGGAATAGGTGTAGTTTCTGTTATGTTGCATGAAAATATGGAAACTTCATCAGTCCAATAATTCACACAGTTTGATCTGCTGATTTATTTTTCTAAGCCAATACATTAAACTCCATAATATAACATGCCTTGTGGAGTAATAGAGTTAGCATGTGGCAGAACTGCCGGAAAGCCCAGTGCGCTACATGTTTTCTGAATTGGCAAGCCACATAACTCTAAATTCCCAACAAACCTGCAATAACATGTTTGACATCTTCGTATCAACTTCACGTATTCTGATGTTTGCATGTTGCAAAAACTACACAGCTACAAATGTCACCAGACTATCAGAGACGAGCTATAGACACATGTAACATCTAGAAGTCATACTGAGATCTCAAATTTTCTACTTTGTGATGTCTTTTAGCATCATTATCTAGCTAAGGAATAACATGTTTGACATCTTCATATCAACTTCAAGTATTTTGATGTTGGCATGTTGCTAAACTACACAACTACAAATGTCACCAGATTATCAGAGGAGCTCTATTGTTGATAATGTCTTCAATATGAATAACCCTATTTGAACCCCTATGTTAGTCAGGCGCTATGAGGGGGCGGCAAAGCCACCCATCCCTTATGGAGATCCCTTACGGGGTCAGGCGCCGGACGGTTTTAGGATTTTTGTTTTCTATTTTGTATTAGAGTTCCATGTATAAACTTCATGACGATTGAGTTATTTCACATCCTTCTAATCATTAATATTCTATAACAAAGAGAGCTTAGCACCTCGTAAATCTCGTGTGTTCTTCTGCGTTTGTGCGATCTCTCTCCCTCTTTTCGTAACATCTACTTTGTGATCTCTTTTAGCATCATTATCTAGCTAAGGAATAAACAAAGTAGTGATTGCAGGAGTGAACAGAAATACTCACGAAGTGTTTCTGAAGGACCCAAGAACGCCAACATTTGGAATCTCCCCAGAGAGGAAATTAATTGAGAGATTTCTGCAAAGGAAAACACCTGTTGAGACAAAAATCAGAAAATATATCAGCAGCATTGCATTCTGTGATACCTACAGAAAGCGTAGATAGGCGAGGCTGCCTATCGAAGGAGGAATTGTTCCTCTTAACAGATTACGTGACAGGTCCCTGCAAATAGATGAGATACTAATGCTGAGGAGAAAGTTAATTATGTATCTATTATGTAAGACTGAACCAGGAGAAAGAGCACATACAGTACGGTAAGATGAATAAGCTCTCCTATTTCAGGAGGAATGCTTCCTTGAAGGTGATTAGCTCTCAGGTATCTTAAGAAAATGAACATCAGTGCAGCCCCGTTACAACAGTTTTACTTTGTATTTACATTTATCATGGAAAAAAGAACTTAGAATGTCATACATAGTTCGTAGCTCAGTGCAGTTCTTGATCTCAGGAGGAATGGATCCATGCAAGCTATTCTGATGCAGTGCCCTGGAGAATACAAATCATAATATGATGAAAAAAGGGGCGGGACATTCATCACTGCATTCGACAATTTTAATTGGGTATGTTGGATCCTGTGTAGTTGTGGAGATAGAAGAAATCAATTCTCTGAACCAGGCAAAATTTCTATCTATTTCGTAAATTTCCTTAACATTTCATGTATGATCATCGTACAGAAACAGTGCACCAATAGGAAAGCATTTAAAAAGCTTCTTACAATCTTTGGAGGCGCTGAAGCTTGCCAATGCTGGGCGAGATGATCCCTCCAAGCTGCATGTAAGGCAAATTTCTGCACCAAAGTAAACATTGCAAATTGACAATCACTGATGAAAAATGAGGAAGAAGATAACAAATCAAGAAGGAAATGCAGTACATGGATCGAACTCTAAGGTCGGGGAAATGGCAGGAAATGCCGACCCAAGCACAGGGGTCGGGATCACTGCGGCGCCAGCTGCGCAGGAGCTGCTTGGATGCGTTGAAACCACTCTTCAGCTCGAGCAGCGCTTCCCCTGTAAAATTCTTTCCATGATCAACAAACAGAACTTGTAAGAACAACAACAGGAAGATAAATGGCACAGATTATCACGAAGACACTGAAGCCAAATCACACGGAGAGAACGAGAATTGGACAGTCGCCGAGAACAAGAAATAAGATGCAGAGATCATGCAGTGCAGAAATTTGAAAAAGGCATCGATGGGGGTGGTGGCGAGGGGAAGCTTGTGAGACGCGCGTGGCGCATGTACCATCGGGGGTTAAGGCAGCAGCTGAGGAGAGCAGAATCGTGATGACTGCTGCAGCCGTGAGGCGAGCCCTGAGGCATGGCGCCATTTGCATATGCTCCGCTCCACAGACGAGTGAAGCTGTTCTTGATTTCTTGGGGCCTTATGGAAATGATACGGACTGCGGTTTCGGAAGGTGTAATGGTGGCAGCGGATTCAAGTGTGCTCTGTATTTGAGAATAGAGAGTGAACAGTGTGTGCAAGCGAGTGGTTGGCTTTGGAAGGCGTGCTGTATTTTAAAATGATGGGCCCTAGTGTTACAGTGCAAGCAGTAGCCGTTGTTGAGAGACATTTCAAATCTTGAGAACATATGGTGAAAAAAAAACCTAAAATTTGATTAAATAAAAGAGGAGAGTTAAAACTCAGTTGACTATTCTAGTCACTAGTGTACTTGAAAATAATATTCTAACCGGGAGTAGAATATCTTAAAACAAAATTTAAAAAATAAGTTATCAAAGTTCTATAATTTAGACTTGGTTCAGTAGTCCCTCAATATTTAAATCGTAAAATTTGAGCAAAATTTGTCTAAATTATGTCAAACATCCGGTTAAAAAAATCATAACTTTATCAATTATTTTATATAAGCCCAAAGCCTCTAAAATCAAACCACCCCAATACGATATAGTTTTGGACCTTGATAAGTCTAAGGGAAGGTAGGGTTGTTCAACGGGTCGGGTCGATTCGCGAATTCGGTGATTCGATTCGAACTCGACTCGACCCGACCCGATATTTTATTATTTTTTTAATTTTTTTCTTTTTTATTTAAATTTAAGTTTATATTTGATTTAAAATTTTTAAAAATTGAAATAAAATATTGCAAGAATAACATTAAATTATTTAAAACTTTATTTTATGCTTTAAATTAAATATAAATAAATATAAAAACAGTAAGAAAAAAAAATTGGGTGGTAGAGATTTAAAGTTTAGGAACACCCCTAAGGGAAGGTATATTGCATAGGGAAGGGGGAAGCCGAGAGAGGTAGAGAGATCACTCATGTCCTCTTCTAAAGGAGAAAAAAATGTGGTGCATACAAAGAAAGAAAAATTGTAGCTGTACGGAGTTTTGATCCATCCAATCATCCAGTAAGTAATTCGAGCTTAACGTCATTTATTAAATAATTAAAATAAAATTTTTATCTTTTTAAAGTATTTTTTCAACCTCAAAAGATAATTTTTATGAGAAATATTAGAATGCATACACACTTAAGTGTACGTGTACATAGGTGCGAATACTTCATATTAAAATTAAAATTATTTTAATTATAATGACCGAGGGGGAATAGACATTAAATCACTCATATGAAAATAGTTTTACTGACGAAAAAAGTCCTATCTATTATGAACCAATCTCATGACTTTCTCACAAACTTGATAACCTAAAAATATAACTTCCCTCGTCCTGACAACACATTCTTAAACAGAGAGATAATCATGAGGAAATTGGTACTAGGAAGTCCTGGTGTTGGGAAACAACTTTTACATGTTTTAGATAATATTAAGGTTGAAGCATATTGGTAATGATCTTACTACTCAAGCCTATTATAGTCCATAGTTTTTACCGCTTCATTGAGTTGCATGCCCACTTATATCAATGTTTATTCTCCGTTGAATACTTATATGATTATTGATCTTATGTCACATAATTTATGGGATGCTGATATTCTTATAAACTATTTTGCACCGTACTTGTTGGATAATATTTTGTCTATTAAATTGGCGCATCAAGGTTCCACCCAAGATTTATGTCTTTCTATGGAAGTTAGCCCATAACAGGCTTCCATCAAACACATTCTTATTAGATTTATTTCCTCTGCTAGTCCTATATGTGCTCTTTGGGGTTTTAGTATTAAAACAAATGTTCATCTATTTTTTGAATGTTCTATTTCCATTCGGGTATGAGAGTTGTTTCAATCTAAAACATATTACACCTTTCAATTTTTTCTTAAGTGGGGAGAGGGAGACTGGGTTCTAGAAGGACAAGATCTTCTCAACTCTTCCTCTAGGATTAGTCTACGATCTTTATTCGCCTTAACATCATGGGGTATATGGAAGATGAGGAATGATGCATACTTTAACTCCAGGCAGACAACCGCTGTTGCGGTGGTCGCGGGTCTTGACCTCCTATTATGAATTACACACACTCAACATTTCTGAGGGGACTTCACCAACAAACCAAAATTTGGTTTCTCGGGAGTCTTCACCCTAATCCTGGTTCAAGTTGAACTCCAATGGATCCTTTACGAGCAACACGGGGGTGGGGGAGCAAGCTATATTGTTAGAAATGTTAATACTATTTTTATATGTCTAGGTGTTCTTCTCTATCATTATGACTCTGCTCTGGAAGTGGAAATGTGGGCAATTCGTGTTGGCTTCAGTACTGCGTGGATCTTGGAATTGATAAGGTGATTTTGGAAACTGACTCGTTTATGGCTGTGTCAATCATCAATAAGAATTCCCTCTGTCCTTAATATCTTCAACTACATTTTGATGTTCATCTCTAAAATTCTGCACTTTAGTTGTATCTATATAAACTGAATGTGTAATGTCGAGGCAGATGCCTTAGCATCTTTTGGTCGCAGATCGATGGGTGGACATTCCACCTCCATGTGCCCCCAATATTTTGTAGACCTTATTACGTAGTTAATGCACCATCATTTTATTCAAAAAATCATCTATCATAATTTTGGTTTAACAAAAAAAAAACCAATTAAAAAAACCAATTCCTCTTCGATCGCCGACTGCCGACCTCGCCTGTGCCAACCTCCCCTCTGCACCCATCAACGTTCGCACAAAGAAATACATACAAGCCAAGGCCGGCCGACAACAATGATGCGGACACCACATTGGGCAGGGGACGAGGTTGAGGTCTGACACGACAAGAGATTTTGTGCCGCAGACTCCTCTTTCCCTTTCGATTTGGGCGAGAAGGCAAATGACGTTGGGCGAGAAGGCGAATGATGCTGGGAGAGAAGGCGAGGGCAGCATCTTGTCGAGGTCGATAGCCGACGAGACGCTCGATGGAAAAATTCTTTGCCTGACCAGAACAAATAGGGCCATAACAGATGGACCTAACTTAAAAAAAGGAAAAAGGAAAAAGATGAACTTAATAATATTTAAATGTACGTGTTAAATGTTACATTTCATTCATTGTTTTACTTCATATTTTAATTACTTTTGTAAAGTTTAATTTTCCCATCTAATATTTTGAGTTAACTTGTTTTTGCCAAAATGTTGAATTTTATATCATTTTAATATAAAATCATTTACATGAAATATTATACGCTTAATAATTTTTATTATTTTATTTTATAGTTATAAATATTTTTTCACAACAAAATATTTTTAATATAATTATCAATAATGTAAAATAATATCTTAAAAAAATAATCTTCATTGGGATAATATATTTAAGATGGATTTTATACTTTTTAACACTAATCCATAATTAGTAATGGCTATGAACATTTCTAATCATATATACAGTGAATGCTTTTTAAAAAAATAATGTGAACTTCATATTTTATATTAATAATAATGTTAAAAATATTATCATTATTTGTGAACCCAGTGACTAAAATGTATGGCCCCGCCAAAAGTAACTGTTTAAACTATTTTGATTTAATTTTTTTAAAGTTGAATTCATTTTTTAAGGTTGAAACCTTTGGTCGGAATCAATTGGTGTTCATAAATAATAAGGGTTGGAGTATCTCTCTCAATAAAATATTTGGTTCAGCAAAGTCTCATTCATATAATTCTAAGATGACTTTTATTTTCTATTTTATTATTTTTCTTTGCATACATTAAATCCTATATAGATATGTATACACACGCTACTACATGTATATAATGTGTATGGAGTGTAGTTATGAAGATGTGTAACCCCGACAGGTTTGGAAAAAAAATAAAGTTTGAAATAGGAAAAAAAAAGAAAAGAGAGAAAGGATAAAAGGGACAAAGAGATAAAACAAATCCAGAAATTAAAACCACTTGTAGGATAATTAGATTTCTATTGAAATTGGGTGTCTTCTTTTTCCTATAAGTATGGATAATGAACCTCTTCTCCTCTGGTTTTTCTCTAGTGCGCTGTGTGCTACTTTTTCCACCCTCTCACATTTTTTCTCTCTCCTGAGAATCGGACCATCGTGCGGCAGTAGGAGATGAACTAGGGGATAAAGACATCGATGACCAAGCACAAGGATAGAGGATGGCGATCTGAGAAAGAGAAATAGGAAGAGGAAGATGAAGAATGAATTAGTTTCTTAAACAGAAACTTGTAAGGTATGAAATTAAGGTAAATTCGTTATAGAATTTTGATTTTAGGCTTGAAGTATGCTCTAATTGATATCTAATTATAGTATTATGATTTATAATGATTATTGATGCCAACCATCGTAAAAAATTGATCAAAAATCGTACTGCGCGATGCAGTCTTTCTCCGCAAGATGAACCTGATCCGATTTTCTCGTTATCCGACTCAGATTATGATGTGCCCGGACCTGGTTCGCCGAAACTCGATCCGGATCTGCCATTGCCGATGCATCCGAGCTCTGCAACGGGACGAACCCAGCCCGAGTTGAAGATGACCCAGCCTGCATTCCCAACACGACAAAGCAGTCGGGCGCGATGGCTGTCCTGATTCGAAGACGACCCGACCCGGTCAGGGTGTAACCTGAACTTGGTTGATGCATGCATTATTATACATGTTTACATACATTATTTTAGATTATTTTTCGTAATTTTTACCATTGCATGTATCTACTTTTTCAATTATTTCTCTAAAATTTGTTAGAGTCTAAAACTACTAACTTTAATTGTATTTTGATCTCAGGAGTGTCAAGTTGGATGTGCAGAGCGATTGTCACGAAAGAGCATGGAAATTGGAGCAGAAAAAATGAGATAATCACTATCCTAACGAAGAACCCGAACCGGGTCATCAGTACACCTGGGTCGGGCCGATCTTAAGACCAAACCCGAGTCGGATTTTTGCGCGACAGAAGAACCCGGGCTGGATTTGCTTATCAGACGTATCTTATCAGACGGTTCGAATTTTCGCCTTGTTGAACACGAAGTTAACATCTCAAAACGGCATGCAACCCTAGGGGGACGAAGTTACATATGATATCAAAGCCACTTCGCGTAAGTCTCTATGCATGGTGGGGTGCGATCACTCAACGAGGACGTTGAGTCCCCTAAGGGGGAAGGATGTATGAGGCATGTCTTGAATTAGTCCCACATGGACAAGTCACGGGAGATATGTTGGGTATATATGGGAACATGACCTTGGCCTGGTAGGACACGTTTTGATAAAACCGTGCAGACTTAGGCCCAAAGCGGACAATATCTTACGCAAGTGCAAGGGTGTTACATTCACAGTCAATGGACACAGGCTCAAGCACTATTTGAGCGGTGTCAAGCCTGCACAAGTTAACTACATGATTCTGCACGAGCCCTAAGTCAAGACGGGCAAAGTTAAGCTAACGACTATAACTTAGAACTTCTCTGCCTCTAACCCTTATTTTTAGTATAGATTTTTATTGTGTCTTAGTTGTTTTTCTTAACTTTTCATTCATTTCATTACGTCCGGACTTCTGGTCTTTGAGTTGTTTGACATCAATTTCTGCATTTCTTTATTCACTACTCATTCTTTCTAACTGTTTAACCCGGCCCGCACCAATTTAAACCCGGCTCGGGCATGCTTTCCATGAACTTCTAACAGGTATAATACACCCGGGCCGGGTTGACATTGACCTGGGCCGGGCAGACGTGATGCTCGGCCCGATCAAGTCATAAACTCGGGCAGTGTCTAGCTTTCGTTTATTTTCGCAATTGTCCATTCCCAGGCGAGCTACTGTGAACCCAGACATGGCCATTTAGGTTGTACGCGATGACTCCGGCGGTTTTCCATTCGCCATTAAGACGCAAATCCGGCCGTTGAACTGCCACCCACCCGTCATCAAAGCACGTCATTGATTCTGCGCGATTCTCGGTGCGGAGGGCCACCTACCCGGGTCGAGTTTGTCTACAAAACCGGGCGGCGGGGCAACGGGACCACATCGCCAACGCTGCTTCTCCCCTATTCATCCACGACCAATGCCGACGATTGGATCTGCACCTGCGTTCGTTTCCGTCGCGTCCCGCCTTCTTCCACTGCAACTCGCACCGCGCCGCCGCTTCTTCTTCTCAGATTCGCCGCGCCGCCGCCTTCTTCCGCTGCAACTCGCACAGCGCCGCTGCTTATTCTTTCATATTCATCGCGCCGCTACCTCTTCTTTCCAGATCCGATCTGACCACTGATCTTCTGCACACGATGCCGCTGCAACTCGCACCGTGTCCGCCGCACACCTTTGCTCCGACCCGAGCCGCGCTCACTTCAACCCGGGCCGTGTCCAACGACTTGAGACAACTCCTCATCTTCAGCCCGGGCCATGTCCACAGTACACCCGGTGGGGGGGGGGGTGTTTCATTCTGCAACGTCTGCCGAATGCTCCTCAACCCGGGCCGAGCTACCATCAACCCGGGCCGGGTACTTAGTCCTGCAGCATCTGCCGAGTTTTCTTCTACCCGGGTTGAGCTACTTCACCCCGGGCCAGGTTTTGTACACAGTGTGCTTCAGCTTAGATTTTCTATAATGCAACCTCGTCGGAAGTCTGTTGTTCATCGATCTCATGACACTGAAGCTTCCCGACAGGAAGAACAACCGCCACGACCCACTGAGTTCAAAAAATCTACCCAATGCAAACGCTACCGGCAGACTTTCTTCTTCACCATTACTCCCATCCGATATGCATGTCACAACACCATGGCAGATTTGAATATTGATGTTGACATTATGTTACTCTTTGAGAGAGTGGGGATGCAGATCTTTCTGGATCAACGGTGGTCGACATATGAGAAGTTGTGCCATGAGTTCTTCTGTTCTTATGCTTATGAGTGCTCTACTCGGCGCCATCGAGTTAGCTTTCGACTTTTTAATAATGAATATGACTTTTCTATCCCTGTGTTTAACTCTATCTATGGATTTCCCCTACTGGAGGCCACTTCTCCTGAGTTTCAGGGAGCTGTCTTCTGGAAGGCGATAACAAATGATGAGCCTTTTCTTTCTTCCCGCGCAAAGGCAAGTCTTATTCAGAATCTAGTATTTCGATATGTCCACAGGATAATCTCTTATACCATTTGTGGTAGAGGAGAAAGCGAGGGTGCTATTAATACTAAAGTGCTGGAGATATTGTGGGCTATGATGGAAGGAAGGTAGCTTAACATCGGCCCCATCTTAGCCGATAATTTTCAGAGACAGGCATCGAAGTCTTCATGCAAAGTTATTAATGGTGGCCTGATTACTCCTATAGCCTTTTATTTGGGCCTTGACCTGTCATCTCTTGAGCCCATCGAGCCCATATTTATTGGGATGACCACGGTTCATCAGATGAACCTTGTCGAGAGGACTTCAGGTGGTTTGGTCTTCAAGTTTCGCAATAGAATTGAGACACTACCGTACCCTCATGCACATCCAGATCTACTTCTCAGCCGACTTCTGCTTCAGCCCCTACCAGTTTCGATGTCTCTGCTCTACAGGATACCTTAGCCGCACTTCTTGCGGACCAGGAGCGACAGTACAAGCTTATGCAGCAGCACCATCAGGAGACTCAGGCTTAGTTTCGACAGCTTAGCGACCGCCAGGATCATCTTGAGCAGCTGGTTCAGGGCTACTTTGGACAGTATCCATCACCTCCACCACCTCCAGAGATGGGCTAGTTGGTCGTGTCTTTTCTTTTCTTTTTTTCTATCTTTTTGAGTATTTCATCTTGTACTCCTTATCTTGTCTGGCTAACACTAAGGACAATGTTTACTTCAAACTTGGGGGAGATTGCATTTCATGCATCATATTTGCTTATTGTACTGCATCATCATGTTTGCTTTCTTTTAGTTTATTTTAGTATTGTATGTTTATTTTATCTTTGCATCTTATGAAAATTCATAAATATTTAAAAAATTCAAAAATCACAAAAATATCATTCACCATCATTTTGCCTTATTGTTTGTTCTTCTTATTTGCACTTAAGTGAAATTTAAGGACACCCTGCGTACTTATGAAATTCTATTGTCATAATTTTATCTGTTCCATCACCTTAGTATTGGGTAATTTGGAAAGTGTATGTTGTCAAGTAAAATTATGGATATTTAGACCACTGATTCTTGTTCATGCTCGTATTTCATTACTTATTTTTATTTTATATCTTGATGGTAGTAGCCTTTTTATTGAATGCGTAAAGTATTTTGTGAGCTGAAAATAAATAAATCTGAAAGAGGGTTAGTTAAATCCCAAAAGTTATAAGAAGGTATAATTGTGTTATCTGGAACCTGTGTGTGTTCGGGTGACTAGATTCGTAGGGGATTCTTGCTTGGCGATCTAAGGGTAACTGCTCTGGGATCCGTCGGTCGAAAGCCCGCTACATAAACCACCTTGCGCAATATGGAGAAGCACAAGAGTACCAAATCAATAAAAGGGATAAGTTTTAAACGATGCATAATTGTATTATTCGGAACCTGGGTGTGTTCGGATGATTAGATCCATAAGGGATTCTTGCCTGGCGACCTAAGGCCAACTGGTCTGGGATCCGTCGGTCGAAAGCCTGATACATGAATCACCTTGCGCAATATGGAGAAGCACATGAGTAATCAGTTCTATAAATCAATAAGAAGGTGAATAAAGTAAAATAAGCTCACTCTATACTTTTTGCATTCAACATTAATGTTATTATTTGATAGACTCTATGTTTTCTTGCACGGAGTTGAAATAGAATAAGTTTAAACTGTTTAAGATCCAGAAATTTTATAAGGCTGGGGCTATGGATTGTGGTTAGATACTTTGGTGATGGACTTGTAAAATGATGATAGTGAAAAAGTATTAGTCATGGGGTGGATACTATGATGGTTCATTTATGATTCTTGAGTCTTGCCTTGGAGCTTGCTTGAGGACAAGCAAGAGTTCATGCTTGGGGGAATTTGATGCATGCATTATTATACATGTTTACATACATCATTTTAGATTATTTTTCGTAGTTTTTATCATTGCATGCATCTACTTTTTCAATTATTTTTCTAAAATTTGTTAGAGTCCAAAGCTACAAACTTTCATTATATTTTGATCTTAGGAGTGTCAAGTTGGAGGTGCAGAGCGATTGTCACGAAAGAGCACGAAAAATCGGAGCAGAAAAATGAGATAATCACTATCCTGACGAAGAACCCGGGCCGGGTCATCAGTACACCCAGGTCGGGCTGATCGTAAGACCAAACCCGAGTCAAATTTTTGCGCGACAGAAGAACCCGGGCTGGGTACATTATAACCCGGGCCGGGTTTGCTTATCAAACGTATCTTATCAGACGGTTTGGATTTTTGCCTTGTTGAACACGAAGTTAACATCTCAAAACGGCATGCAACCCTAGGGGACGTTCTCCCCTATAAATACTACAGTTTGGAGGCCTTGTATGCACCGCCCTGACTC
The DNA here is from genome assembly GCA_030549335.1 of Pontederia crassipes. Lineage (NCBI taxonomy): Eukaryota > Viridiplantae > Streptophyta > Magnoliopsida > Commelinales > Pontederiaceae > Pontederia > Pontederia crassipes. The sequence continues at coordinate 20,799,689 of CM060189.1, read as the reverse complement.
ATGAATTCTCGTGCCCTAGCCACCCAACTTTCGAGAGAAATTTCTGCAGTGCTGAATTCTGAAGCAACTCGGAGTACCATCAAACTCGGGCCGCATTTTACCTCCGATTGAATTGCTATTATTCTTCTCGACAGAGCCCTGACCGAGTTGTTGGAGCCCGGGCCGAGTTGTTCGGAACCTGGATTACTGCTTCTCTGTTCGGGCCGTGTTGATTGTGCAGCGTAGAAACGAGAATTTTCTGTCTGAATTCGGGCCACGTTCAGTCGGACCCGGGCCGGGTCAGTTTGTTTTTCTTGTCGCAACCGAGCTTTATTTATAGATCCGGGCCGAGTTCTGTATAACCTAGGCCGGGTATTAATTTCGGGTTTCTAATCGCTATACTTCGGATTTGATTGTTATTACTTGTGGATTTGGAAGGGTTTTTACTTCATACATTCTGATTATGGTTATGTTCAATTTGATTGAGTTTTCAACTGGTTGAACTTAATCTTGATTAGAATAGTTAGGTTCTCGAGATTTTGAGTCATTTATATTTAACGATCCTTCTTCATGCATTAATGCATCTCGATTAAAATTTGATTATTGTGTTTTGAGTTTTCAGAAATCATAGTTTTATTTTAATCAGAGATAATTACTTCTCAAGTTTTTGAGCACTATATTTATGTGTATAAGCTGCATTTTAAAGAAATTCGGTTCAAAATGAGATTAGAGTTGATCGAGGTTTCAACGGCTTTAATGACACTTTTATCGGATTAGTTTGATTCTCAAGTTTTTTAGATCAATATTTATAAGCAACTCCTTTTCATTAGAAGTCTAATTGGTGATTTATTAATTATTTGAGAGATAAGACTTTTTATGATTTTTTGACCGCTTATTCATGTGCTTGATCCTTATCTAAATCATGATGATGATTGTGTTATTTATGCCTTTACTAATGATGATGTCCAACGTGATCCATGATCTTATGATCTACTTATGATGACTGAATTTAGATCCATCAACGCTGATCTATTTTATGATGATGATTATGATGTTTATGTACCTCTGATTTCTCTTCATGATTCTATCTTGTAGTTTTGATTAAGAATTATATAATGATGACTGATACCCTTATTTATGATGATCCTTTGATTCTTTGTCCTAAATCCTAATCATCCTCTGAATGTTAATCAAGATAAATTAAAAGTTACAAAATAAAAGACGAAAAATGTTAAATGGAGAGCTCTTATTATGATGGACCGGTGACAACCAGGTATGGACTGTCTTGGGTCAGTTATGGGCTGACTATGATTAATTATGGGCTGACTTTATCAATTATGATGATGATGGACGGGTTGAGTCAGGTCTCCCCGTGGATTGAAATATACTTCACTATAAGATGAAAATGAATAATAAGATGAAGAAGAAGAATCATATTAATTAATAATAAAATATTTTTATAATGATTAATGGCTCTTGTCACCCTTATGATGATCTTTATTATGATCCTATATTAGTATGTTTTAATAAAGATGATGCACTTCATGAATATCTACTTCTACTTTCATAATGATCTTTCAGATCCTCTACATGATGATGATGACCTTATAATAATGATGATAAACACTTGTGCTTTTATGATGATTTATTATGATCTAACTTAATCCTTGATCATATGATCTCAAGAAGATTACACTTTGATTTATGAATCTTTTATGTTCATAGCTTTATTCCCTACATTATGATGACGTCCTTATGATTCCTATTTAATTTCATGATCTTATAATCGTCTTTACTTTACTTCTATACTGAGTTGTAAACTCATCGGGATGCTTGTTCTATGCATGTTTTTAAATGCATGACTAAGTCATAATGATGAAGGAGACGATCGGTGGTGGAAGCATGTGTGTTTTGAATCTTCCTACTTATGTCTTAGTTCTCTTGTGAGGATGTATTAGATGAATTTTCTCAAGACTTATATTATGATTTTTTATTAGTCTTCCACATATTTTATGATGATATCATCCACATATTATTATTGGTTCACGACGCCACTCTTCCGAATGTTACTTTTAGTAGATCGGTCAATGTCTTATTTAGATATGTACAGATAAGACGACTCGTATCGTCCATGACAGAGTGGGATTTGGGACGTTACAATATGTATTAGTAAGAAGAGGTACATCTTTTATTGGCATCGACTCGTTACCTTCTCTTCTTGCGGTTGCATGACAAGATGCTTAATGGCAAAGATTGAGAACAGACGTGATTTAATAAACCAATTACTTGTCCTCCCTCACTTGCAGTGAGATCTCGGATCCTTGGTCCACTCCTTTGTATCTGTACCATTTGGCGCAGGCCAGGAAGTAGACGAAGTTTACAGCCCCGACCATGGCGAGCAGGAAGAAGAAGAGGTCCACTCTCCCCTCGTTCAGGTCTCCTGCCAACCAGCTGCTCCTCCCATCTTTACCAGTGACTCTGTGAACAACGGTGATCATGAGGCTGCTCAGATAGTTCGAGCACGCAAGGCCCGTGAAGAACATGGCGCCGGCGACGCTATTCATGCTCTCCGGGAACTGCTTGTAATAGAACTCGACCTGGCCGATCAGATTGAAGGCCTCCGAGAAGCCCATGATCATGAGCTGCGGCACCAGCCAGAAGCTGGAAATGGACGAAACGCCCCCCCCCCCCCCCCCCTCCCCCCCCCCCCGCCGGGCGCCGCGCCGAGCGTTGGCCCGTGCAGCGCGGTGTTCCTCCTCTTCTGTTCGACCAACGCTGCGACGAGCATGGCCGCCACGGAGAGGACGATCCCGACGTCCATCCTTTGGAGAAGAGTGATGCCGCCTTCTCTTCCGGTGATCCCCCGGACCCACGGGACGACGAGCCTGTCGTAGACGGGCAGCCAGATGGTTATGGTGGCCATGGAGAAGACGACGAAGGAGGCGGCGGGGATCTGAAAGCCGCGGCCACCGAGGCGCCTGTCGGATTGGAGGGCTTCGAAGACGACGTAGGAGGAATGCTGAGCCACGGAGACGTAGTAGATGACCCCCGCGGTCCATATGGGGATGATTCTTAGCACGCATTTCGTCTGCTCTACTTGCTGCAAGCTGCAGATTCTCCTGGATTTCCCGGTGACCATGTCCGATTTGATCTCGTCGTCGGGAGTGATCATTGCGGCCTTGTCCAGGAATCTGCTCATGGCCATGAACTAATTGAGAAGTCACAACTAAAATGGACTGAGTTCAGCATACAAAGATCATGTTGCACCTTACATCTACCTGAATTGTGATGTATGTGGAAGCTTGGAGACGAGAGAACTGCAGTGTGGTGGATCAAAAAGCGCCAATTTCGTGTCGGCTGGGACTTGCAGACGCGCCTTCCTGCAGGCCCCAACTACGACCTGCGCCATGCTCGTGAAGGGGCTCCCCTCGGGCTTCACCTTGACGTACATTTTCGACCCCAGGAAGAAACAAACGCAGGAGAGGAACATGAGGATGGCAGGGATGGCGAAGCCCAGGGACCAGCTGACGTTGCTCTGGACGTAGATTATGAAAGTGGAGAAGACCATCATCGACGCGGTGGAGGTGTAGTAGTACCAGTTGAAGAAGCTGTTGACGCTCCGCCGGCCGGACTCCGTGTTGGGGTTGAACTGGTCGGCGGCGAAGGGCAGGTTGCACGGCCGAATGCCACCGGCGCCGATCGCCATGAAGAGGAAGCTGCAAAGGAGGACGACGAACTGTCCCGTGCTCGCCGTTTCGCACGACGCGCCTTGGACGTCGCCGCCGCAGAATCGGGGGTGCGACTTGGAGATGGCCGCCGTGAGCGTGAGTACGACCATGCCCTTTGGTAACATGCATATAATCATGATCTGAGAGAGAGAGAGAGAGAGAGAGAGAGAGAGAGAGAGAGAGAGAGAGAGAGAGAGAGAGAGAGAGAGAGAGAGAGAGAGAGAGAGAGAGAGAGAGTACCAGAAAGGAGGCGATGGAAGCGACTCCGATGGTTGCATAGCGGCCGAAATAGGTGTCGGAGAGGAAGGCGCCGAGGAGAGGGGTGAGGTTCGATGCGCCTTGGTACGCCGCGAGGAGGGTGGCCGCGGCCGCGCTCTTCATGTGGAACACGACCGTGAGGTACACCAACAAATTGGCCCCCGTGCCCATGGCCCCTAACTTCTCAAACGTCTCATTTCCTGTCCATCGTTAAGGTGACCACGATTAGTCATACAATGCCTACATAATCCAGCATGTCTGAAAAAAATCTAGTGCCTTTTTATCACTCCACGAGGCACAAGCGAGAGAGAGAGAGAGAGAGTGAGAGAGAGAGAGAGGCGTTTGCATGCAAAAGAATTATATGTATATACCTATGACTGTATGACATAAGGCATGGTTTTCCAGCTCCTGTACTTGGTGACTTCAGCTGGACTTGCTGCTGCAACTCCATTTTCTAGTTTCTCAAAGTTTTCCTCCATTGTATTCTTACTGGATCTCTGGTTCTTCTCTCCAGTAGACACATGTATATAGGAACACAGTCAGAGAGAGAGACAGAGAAATGAGTCAATAATTGAGTCCTATAAAAAGATATCTCTTTTATTTTTAATTCTTCCAATGCAATCATGTTCCAAAGAAAAAGAAAACACTAATTAAGAACAAGAACCTGGTCCTCCCATTCGAAGATCAAGAGACATGCCCCTTCATTTTCGATTCTTACTTTATTTCTATTAAGACTTTGTATGACAACATCAAAATTAACGTTTCCAATAACGTTTAACGATTCAACATTAATTTTTTTGGTAAATGATAAAAATAAATAGCATTTAACATTTCATATGACAATATTGAAAAACTGCTTCTACTAGTGTTTAGCGTTTAGGTGTTAGCGTTTTATATTTTTTTCCAATTTTACCCTTATCCAAATATATTATTTCTTTCTAACTTATCTTATTATTTTCTCATTTTTATAACCATTTAACTATATTTATTTTTATATTCATGCTTAATTAATTACAAATTATTTATAGGTTAACAATGAATAAAAAATAATTTCACAATTAATACTTTTATATCATAGGTGCATTATATAAAACTTATTGTCAATATAAATTTCTATATATCTTAACAAAAAAATAGTTGTAAAATTTTATTTTATTTTATTTAAATATAAATATTTAATTTATTATATTATAATATAATTTGTATAATGCTTAAATTAAATAATTTGTCATATGTCTAATTATATTATTTTATATTCATCAGCTAATTCTACTGTTAAGTTTATCAAACAATTATTTGTTACAACCTCTAACCACTAATCATCATTCGCTACCCGTTATCCACTAGTTAATGTGTTATCCGCTTGTTAAACCACTATCCGCTTATCAAATTAGAACCCGACTTCTTGAATCCCTTTATAATAATAATAAAAAGCTGTCTAATTGATGTCAAGTGCATCTTCTCTTTCTTCTTTAACTCGAAACTCGATTCATTTATTACAAGATTTATTTTTCTAGCCCTTATTGCATCATTCCTCATTATTAGATAGTTGCCTTAGAACACCGACAGGCAGCGAATAAGTGGATTAACATCATCCAAATCCAATTTTTTTTATTGCGTTAATCGCTTTATTGGAAACTTGATATACTCCATTAGCATTAAAAACCGCATTGAACCATGTTGTTAATGGGATTATACCGTTTTGAGTCACTTGCCAGCTTCTCCCTCAGTCAAATCGATCTTCGTGGAAATAAATTATTTCTGTTGTGGCTGTATTTGGCTGGAGGTTTTTAAGTTTAAAAATTTTAAAAGTTTAACTAGGTTGATGTTTTTATTAGTCAATCACTTGATTTAAAATTAAAATCACCAATTTGGTGTTTTTAGAGGAGTTAGAAATAATTATTTCCATTACACCTTATTTCTTCTCAATTAAATAAAAAATAATTTTTTCTTAAAAATAATAAGGACCTATATATTATATTTAATATTCAAATAAAAAGTGAATTAAACTAATCTAACTCATTTCATTAATTTATATTCAAATATGATCTTTATAAACCTCGCTAAATCTAATTTTATTAACCCTTATTCCACCACCATAACTCATCCTCCTATAATTAAATTGTCAAACGAAGCCGGGTACACTTGATACAATTCCTAATCTCTAGCTACGAAAAGGACAAAAAAGAACTAATACCAATGTTTTCTTAATGGTTAGACCAGTTCGTTTGAGTTTAACCGAGTTTGATGGAATTTTATAAAAATAATATTTTTAATATAATTTTAATAATATAACATAAAAAATACTATATAATGTATAGAAAAATGTAGATAATTAACTAATAATAAAGAATTAACCTCAACGTAATATTTATTTCATTTTAAAATATTGATAATGATAGAAATCGATTCTCAAACTTGTTAACATAAATTGTTTATTATTTTTTTATTCATCCTTTAATAACATGTGATGATATATTAATTTAGTTTTATCATAAATCACTCTTCTTTTTATTTTACTTTCTTAATTTAACAATTTCCTTTTCTAATATTTCTTTTCATTTCAATTCTTAACTACTGGTCAAAATTCTCTTTTCCTTCCATATGTTACTCGCGCCATTAATACTTTATTTTAAATTACATATTCAAATCTTTCTTTAACTTTCCTTTTAATTTATTTCCTTCTTTTACTTTCTTTTCTCAATAATTTTGATTTTTTTTCAATTGTAAGTTGAACCACGTGAAACGGTTTATTGGTATTTTGATGTCCGAATGCCCTTCCGATTTTGATATTGAATCGAATTAAATTTAGTGCTGGTACGCGATGGAATCGGTCTAATTTTAACAATATTGGTTGTGACCTTCATCTAACTCTGATAAAAAAAGTATGTGTTTGAAGTAGTAACTTATGCAATAAACGTTTAAGAACATTTGATCCAAATTGTGTGTGTGGGGTCTCTAACTCCGATAAGAGATGACTCACGAATATATTGTGATTGAAATAAGAGTTCGAAAAGACAATGTAAAATGATAAATTGAAGCCGTCCATGCCTCGTTACTACTAAAAGAATATTGCAATATTCAAATGTTATAAGCTGATTTCTGAACTTACCATCAAATTAAAACAAAGAATACTACAAGTACAAATTGACTGGCTCAAATCAGTGGACGGACCTAGGACCCTATACAGAGTGGTGCAAATTATTTATTATTTTTAAATATGATTATAAATAAATTAAATTATAAAAAATAAATAATAAAAAGTTTTGATAGATTGAAAAATTCACTTCAGGTTCCCTGTTCTAAATCTTCAAATGTTAATCGAATATATTTTCGATTGCAAACAAAAATTTGATTATTGTATGAAAATTTGATAAGTTGATTAAATAATATTATAATAATTATGATTTTTTAAAATATACTTTGGTACCTATCTTGTTCTCAAAGAATTTTTCATGTGTATAAGAAAATTAAAAAAAGGCAAAAAAACATTGTTAAAGCAATAAATTCCTTTTTTGCAACCATCTGGAAGGAGAATGAAGAAAGAAATTTTTATCCATAATTATTTATATATGGATATAAAAATTAATGACAAATTAAATTATGAATGTTTATTAGGAAAAAAGATTTCACAGTAATCAATTTAGGATCCAACAAAAGTTAAGATATGACATCAGATTACTTCAAAAATATAAAAAAAAATCAATGGGATCAATTGAACCCATAACATACCATGTAGGCTGAAACTTCACCCACACAGAAACGATGTCAAATAGCTTCAGACACACTTACCGAAAGAAAGAAAAAAAATAGCTGCTGACATAGACAATAAAATTTCTCCTATGAATTTAACAGTGTTTGGTTCCACAGAGGACTACTTTCTCATGTGCAAACAAAAACGGCTCATACAAATTCCAGAACCAGCTTGTCGGCGTATATATTGTGGCTATGCTGCATGTGTTTAGACAATCAGTCTACGTAAACAAATCAACCACAGGGACCAATATGAGCTTTTGAAGCTCGGCCATCACTTTTCCATGCACTGCATCTCTCTATATGTCAATCTGCAACAATGATTTCCATGATAAAGAATTAAAGATTCAATATCAAGCAAAAAATGCGAAGCTAGTGGACAATAGGAATTTTCAGTTTCAACACAATACCTTTGTCTTCAAACTTTTTTTTCTTTTTTGTGACTCCTCAGTGGGGATCCTGTAGAACTGCTAACACTTAACTAACTCAGCCCGAGGGGATAGAGGTTCCCAAAATAAGTGTTCGCATGGCAGCTAGAACACGGGATGCCAAGTCTTTCAATCTCAGAGCAGAAACCCTGTAAGCCAACTCTCATTCGGATCATCGAGTTGAAGTGCATCAATATCTACATGGGACTAAGGTGAAGTTCAATGATATTCAAAAATTCAAATTTGCTTGACAATTTGGATTGCCATATCACCCAATTAAATTGGCTGCAAGTATATTATTTTATTTAATATACATAAATAACTTATCGACCAATTCATATTACTTGTTTATAATATAAAAAATTACTAAATAATGTGTCTCTTTTACTAAAATTCCCTTGATCTAAGTTCAATTTTTTGTACGATTTATTTTGAATTCCATAAAATTAGATTATAAACATATCCTAGGCCCATAAAACCGGTACTTATAAAATTCTTAAATATTCCTTAATAATTAAAATTCTGAATTGTTATCTTTTACAGCAACTAATAATAAAATATTATTATTTATAATGTATTAAATAATGATATGAGCGGAATGGCGTCGTATGATCCATGTAGCCGACCCCACCTAGTAGGATAAGGCTTTGTTGTTGTTGTTGTTGTTGTATTAAATAATGATATAATAATAGTGCTAATATTAATAATAATAACAATAGTTTCCATGATGATATAATAATAGCGCTACTACTAAAAATAATATTCTTATCTATTTAATAAAGTTCAAAAGGTAAATGTTGAAAATGAATTGCCATTTTATATGCAATCTGGATTGCTTAACAATCCAGATTATTTGTAAATTAGGACAAATGGACGGGGCAATATGATTTACATGAGCAATTTTAACTTTATAATGTCTAAAGGTTACCTTTATGAAATGGCTCCCTGAGAAGAAACACACACTACCAAGATTGCTTGCATTGTTTTCTGTGATTGCAGTGGACTGAACTGGACTGGCATAATGGCCAATGACTATGAGCTAATGGCTCCTTTGTATTGACAAGCATTGAAGAGTTATTGACCATCTTTCTAGTTTGATTATGGAACTGCAGAATGTGACACCTTGGCAACAATTCTGCAAGAAAGAATTAGGAGCGAGGTAACTTTCATTTTGTTTGGAATTTAGCATGTGAACGTAGTCTAGATGAATGAAATGCTTTCAGATACCCTGAACAAGGACATGCAAGCTGCCGGGATGACAGTCACTGTCCAAGCTTTGCAATTGAAAAAGCTGTGCTTAACCTACAAAAAAAAAGTGGAATCTAGAATTTATACAAAACAAGAAACTCAGGGTGTACTAAGACAATAGTAATATGAAACAATACTAATGTGACATAAACAAGAAATTAACATCTCCAGAAATCTTATGTGTAAATATGAAACTGTTTCTTTGAAGTCTATATAAGTTAACTAAAAAATATCTGATAACTTCACAATCTTACTGAAGAAAGGAAAAATAAATAAGTCACATCCTAGAAAGTGAAAGCACAGACCAACATTAGATCAAAATAGTAAATTAATAACCTCTTGCAAAGATAGATCATTGCAATCAACTTTCCAACTTGGAATTATAGCAAAAACCCAAAAGAACAGATAAACATGACTACGTGCCTATGATTCAAAAGCAAAATCAGTTTTTTCTTTGTGTGTGTTCATCCAATCTGTTGGAAGGTTGCATGACTTCTGTAGATACATGATTATTAGAAACACAAATGAGCCCAGTACAACAATAACATGTAACTAAAAAAAGATCTAGAGTCCTTTTGTTTGCAAGTTTATGTTCCACTTTTAGATTGTTAGAATTAGCACTGTCTTAGCTAACTGCACGAATACTAATTGAATCAAGCTTTTTTAGTTGTTGACTTGTAAAGTCCTCAGAAATGACTGTTTCTTTTTTTGAGTGAACAAGAATGACTAACTTCTTTGGCTAAATAACAACTTGAGGAAGGCCCTAGGACCAATTTTGTCAATCTATGCACAAATACATATGCATATGTCTTGAGATACCACAAGAGAAACGCACATGATCACTAGGCTATTGTCCACATGCACAATACGAGTTGCACAGACAAACCAACTTTGAGAATTCAAAACTGATGTGAAGACCTGATTTATTTCCAATAGTCAGAAAATCGAATATAACAAAACAAGGCCTAATCAAATACATTGCAAATGAATATCCGGTGATCAGTGATCTAAAAGCTAAAGCTAAGAAGATTTGATATCTTCCGCTCAGAAAACGATCCTCATAAACAGTGTCAGCCAATAAATAATGAGCCAATAATAGGGAAGGAACAAAAAGTCAAAATTATTTTGATCTATCAAATAGCTCCTAGTCCCCAGTAAAATGTGCTGGAATCAACATAGGCCAACCAAGTTCTTTTTTTATTTATTTTGATAACTAGTACCTTTTGTTACAATAAACATAACACCTGCAACATAAAAACTTAATCTTAAAAAGCCTTGAACATTTATGATATCAGAAGACCACCCTCATCTCTTGAAACAAGATTAATTATTTGACTGCAAACTTGCATGAAGAAAAGTGTTTTTCCATAGCTGAACCAGTAAGATCATCAGCATGACAGCTTCTGTAAAGTTGTCTACCAAACATGAAAACCAAATCTGAACCAAAATACTATAAATAAATATCTTAAACATCAGAATATTTATCGAATTCCTAGCTTTCAATATTGGGTTGTTATTCCAGGTCTCATTCGTCATCCTAGGATATATTACTATGACATATATCGCCATTTACAAGTTTCATATATCAGTGGAAGATTATTACTTTTTCATTTCAGATAAAGTAATGGTTTGTAACTGAATGTAAACAGATCCATGGTCATTTTTATACCACTTATGTTTCAAACAAAAACTACGACCTTTATTTTGAATTTCACCAAGTCGTTTCAACATTATATGCTTCCGAAAAGCATGAGTCGAACCAATGGCTCGAGATGACTGATAGGCAGACCTGCATACTGCATAGCCAGAAAAAAGAATCAAATCACTGCACTCAAAGGCAACAACAACGTCTGTGTCTGAAACGTCATCAAACGACTAAGGTGATCCAAGAAACAGCAGAATGACTCGAGTTGACTGATAAGGCAGATCTGCATAGTGCATAACCAGAAAAAAGAAACAAATCACTGCAATCAACGGCAACAACAGTGTCTGTCTGAAACTTCATGCAACGTCTAAGGGGATCCAAGAAACAGCAGAACTGACTACACCAACAATGTATAGAACTTCATCAAATGTTCATGGACATCCAAGAAAGAGAAGAGTTGAAAACAAAACAACAAGAGAAGTATAGGAAGAGCATCTATGAGTGGCTAATGAAATTAGGTTTTTTTGAGAGATCTAATGAAATCACTTAATGTATTCATCTAATTAAACTGCATGAACATTCATAATTGGGAAGGAAATGTGAGTTTGTATCAAATTACAAACTCTAAACTCAGACAATACAACTAGATCAACAAAGGAAAGATATAACCAGAATGTTGCTGGATTTAATGCCTCCTATAACAATCCCTGGGGAACAGACATTCACAGCACTCGAGAAAACACACGTAACATCTAGATGCAATATTGAGATCACGTAGTGAAGTCTCTGCCATGATTATCCAATTAAGGAATAAAAATGGTGACAGGAGAAAATAGAAACAACTTACCAAGTGTTTGTCAAGAGGCCAACATTTGGAATCTCATCAAAAAAGAAATTAGTGGAAAGATTTCTAACATGAAAAACACTCGGACAGACAAAAGTCAGATAACATATCGGCAACAAATTCATTCTGAGAAACCCACAGAATGAACAGATGGATGAACATGCCTGTAGGATAAGGAATTGTTCCCCAGAACACAATAGATTACTCGAGGCCCCTGCAAATAGATCACGATGCAACTGATGCCAAGAAGCTAATTGATTATATTTTTGTTGTCACAAACTTAACCGGGCAGGAGAAAGAACACACACAGATCGGTCGAGAGGCTATGAGTTATCTGGTGAACATGTCATTTGCAAAATTGACATTTCACTTGTTGTTGTAGAATTCTTGTGTTCCGTGACCGACACCAATTACCTAAACATAATGCACGGATTAACTAGTTTGTCCTTTGAAGAATTTGTTCTTGTAATTGTGATAGAATCTGATGGGGCCACAATCACTCCTTGATCACTTCTGAACAAGCAAGGTATCTGGGATCCAACTCCGTTTGTCTTTCCCAGGAGCTTGTCCGAGCTCACAAGGAAGTTCTCCTACCAAGTTCAGGAGGAAAGATCCCATGAAGGCAATTGGTTCAGATACCTTCATAAAAGTACATCAAGCCAAAGCTGAAAGCTGTCACAGTTTTTTCTCTCCTACGAATGTATGTACACAGTACATATGCATGGAGAGGCCAACTAACAATAATAATATGCTTAAATCATGAAAACAAGATGCCATACAGAGGTCATAGCACAGTGCATTTTCTGATTTCGGAAGGAATGGATTCATTTTTTTTTTTTGTGATACAGTGACCTTCCAGAACAAATTTATTTAGTCAGCATCATAATAGGACACTAAGCCAATACGAAGAACGCCGAAAAAGATAATAGAAGAAAAACGCTAATATGAAAAATAAAGAAAAAATGCATTAAGAAAGCACTTTACAGTCTGCGGAGTCTGAGGCGCGGGACTAGCAGGAGCTTGCTGGTGGTGGGCGAAATGATCATTCCACATAGGCGAATATAGAGTGAGCTCCAAGCATGGCAGAGAGCTGGAAAAAAGAAGAGCTTCGATTATGGGCGGAGGAGGAAGCGGCAGCGGCAGGGGATCTGAAAGCCGCCGCCGCCGAGGCGCCTGCCGGACTGGAGGGGAAGATTCGAAGACGATATTGATGGTCTACGTGGGGTCGATTTCGTTGGTTCGTTGGATTTGGCTGCAGACTGCAAAATCTACAGGGGCAGCGATCAAGTCCCATTCGATCTCGATCTTGCCTTCTACTTCCTTTCTCCTAACTGCGCCATTAACGGTCGGTTTTGGAAAGGATTCCCAAATCCCCATCCTCCTCACTCTACCTGTAGGAGACGAAGATGAAACAAAGCAAAAAATAAGAGCCGGGAAAAAAAATAACGAACAGAAAGTTTGGCAAAATCGGGAAAAAAATTTGGACCATTTCTCGATTTGTGCGTGTCATCCTTGCGCAGGGGCCATGCTAATCTTCTCTGTATCGTTCCAATTTTATCGGATGTCTCCGAAGAGACGGTGCGACATCCGCGGTTCTAGCTTATAATGTCATCGGTGTTTTTATTACTTTGAAGGTGGGACTAAACAGCATGAGGTTCCACCTCACGTGACTCGGCCTCGGTCCTTCCGCCTGGAATTTGTGGATAGCGATATCATTAAAATGCTTATAAATAGCTTTCCCTCGTTGGTATTTTCTTTTTCTATTGTAATCTTTTAAGAAAAAAAGTGTAAAATATCACAATCGAAAAAGAAAATACCGACTTCACCAGATGAATTGAATAGTCAACTGTGTTATAACATTCGTGAAAAAATAAGGGGAAAAAATAAAAACTTTCATTATGTATATATTAATTAGATTATACGAAAACTGGCAATCTCAATAGAAAATTAATTGTATGATTCGTCAACACAAAGCAAAAGTTTTTACACCAATCTCTGCGTGCTTAGTTCCATTGTAAAAAGAAAGGGAAAAAATGGAAACATGGGCAATATTCATAACATTCGTCGAGACTTCCAAAAAACCAACGAAAACTATATTCATCCACTATGTGCTTATTTTATTTATTAATTTCAGTTACACAAAAGAATCGATTACAAAGCAAAATCTTTGATGGATGGATCAAGATGTCCCTCTTTTAAATAGCGAAGTGGTCAATGCAGAACTGCTCGATAGTTTAAACAAGTATAAAACGATCAAACGCTAGTGAAATTCTATGCCGATGAGACGACCACCAACATAAGGATCTAGCGGCCCCCCTGACCTTCCATTCATCTCTATCTTGATGCCATCCACCCCAATCACGACCGTTGCTAGCCCGACGAGTTTATCTTCAACTAGAACGGTGCAGTTATTGTACACACCATCAGCTGGTGGCAGGTTAAGCATGCATGATTTTGGAGCCAGTATCCTTTGCTCCGAGTACAAGCATTGCTCGTCCAACATCAGCACAAGTCTGTGCCTTCTTCCAAGAAGTTCGGTCACATATTCCATATCACCCATTGCCAGGGCATGCCGAACACGAGTAGAAGAAACCTGACCCTTGTCCCTGGAATTAATGCTTTTACTTGACCCGTTGTAAGATCGTTGTGCCTTGTCCATGACAGAGTTCACGATAAACACGGCCAATCCATATTCTTTGCACAGCCTCACTAGTTCCACTGCATCACCGGATGCCTTGTATCCGAATCTATAATTCTCACCTGTGGTAATAACTTGAACATCACCATTTTGTCACAGATTAAATATACAGGTGAAATATTGAAAGGCAATGACAAGGGACACGTTTCATACCTGCAACTACACCACTTACTTTGAGTTCCATGGATAACCTTTCTACAAACTGCCGAGGAGTGAGATACCTCACTTTCGAAAATTCCACATGGTATTCAAGTGGAGTAATGTTTCCACAATACGGAGTCCAAGAGGAGAAAACACGCTTGCGATCAATATTTGCAACTATAGGCGGCCTTAGAAAACAAGTTACAGAAACATAGTGCATTAAAATTCAACGTAACTTTAAACATAAAAAAGGAGGTTCTAAATCTTAAATTCAGAACAATAAGTTTATTCTTGTACTAGGCCAATCGCCTCCTCTTGTAACCCAGAAAAAAGAGGAATGATGACTTTATAATTGTAATGAATGCAGATCATGATCATAATTGACATTAGGGGAACATAGTGCAATTACATCATATTATCATAGCATGGTAATACAACTCAAATAGCTCTGCTCAGCATCCAACTAACGTCCTTACATATTTAAGCATCTCAAACAATTGTTAAGATATTTTTCCATCAACGAACTTAAAAAAACCGAGCTGTCAGCTAAATGGATTCTTCAAAAAAGTACCACAGAAGGTAGATTGTTTGTATGATGGATTAAAATGATAAAACCCATACAAGTGGCTGCAAACTTGTCAGCAATTTCACCTAGTCATTTTTAGCATGAGCAAGAGTGATCAGTGAGATGGATAATATTTATATAACTATTGTCAGCAAATAAATTAAGCAAGCATTCATCTCTAGATCCTCTATATGCTATCTCCAAAAGTTTTGTTTTTCATTCATCGCGATGTTATGCTGGTTATTAGTTGGTAACAAATTGAGCCACACTATTTGATGCTATGACATCTTTGGAATAGCACAGCTTTGTGTGAATGCATGAATTACCTAGCAACTGAATCAACTTGTGATATGAAAATAAGTGAAAAGAATCACCACATTTGATGCCTTCAGAAGCTAAACATTAGAGCTTTTGTGATGTATCTGTGCAGCTACAGAAGTATTAAAATGTTAAAAAGCAATTGAATCGCGTTATGTTGAGAAGCATCTACACTGCTCATGTCATAGTCCAATTTATGGTGTTATAGACGATATTATGGAATGTAATTGTATATCCATTAGAAGCATATGTATGATGCATTGTGTGACTGCAAGGCAACTCACATATTCACATAATAAATTTCATAAGGTGTATATGCAAATTACTATGATTTTAAAACTAAAATCAGGGCACCAAAATTGAAAAGGAAGGCAAGAAACAGAGGCTGCAATATTAGTGTTAGGTTTGGTGATTACAAAACCTAAAAGAATGGGTGAGTCCACTCTAACTGAAATTCATCTCTAAGGAATAACTGGAAGAAGATGAATAAGTAAACTTTGGAAAACAGAAGTAATAAACATTCCAACAAAAGAGAGGAGGGAAGGAGCTAACTCTATCATGATCAGTATTAAGACAGCAATAAGGATTGGTGTATATGATATGCACCTTGATTCCCAACCAAGTACTTCCGCCATTCCAACAAATGAAAGGAGAAAAGGAGTCCCGGCCTTTGACGCCTGTATCGCGAGCTGTCGATGACCGATATGGAGGGCATCAAACTTCCCCAATGCAACTATACCTCCTATAATTCGAACCTGAAAATTATCAGATATGTGCATATGCGCAATGATTTGCACCCAGAAACATTTAGGTAAGCCAATAGAACTGAATTAAGCATACCGTGTAAGATGCCTGCTACACTACACCACTCTTGAAATATGCATACATCCCAAATCACAGGAAAATTTGACAGATGTATTACATTAAGTTGATAATCCAGGCAAAAATCAGTAAATTAGCAGCTGGCTAAACAAAACTGTGATATATGAACTGATCAGTCTTGAGGACAATACTAGTAGTAATAAATCTCAATCTAGTATGGTTTCCATTTCAATCAAGGACAAAAACATTCCTAACAGCCCGGAAATTACAAAACATTGGTGTAATATATTAAGAAATCTTTAATCAGACTTCAGCGAAACAAACAACTCTCTCAATGGCCTATTTGACAAAGGCCATAAATAGCAAACATTTTAAGTTTATTACTGAAAGAACACTTTAAGATGACTGCTGATTTTTCTGAAAATCATTTTGACGTTTGTATGAAAAAGTGACATGATTTTCATATCTAGAAAAAGGTCAAAACTAAAAGAGAAAGATGAATTATGAGTTCAAAAGCATTCCTCTAAAATAATTGCACTAGAAAATGAATCACTTCTTAATCTGACTAGTCTATCTGGAACATCAATTCAGTCATCATCTAAAATTATTCACATATAGTAGTATCCAATACAAGTCATTCAGACACTTACTTTACCTACTACTACCACTAAATTTTGCTTCTTTGCATTCTCTCAGAAAGTTTGATGTCGTGCCTCACAAATCTATGTTTGTATTAGTTTTGGCTACTGTCATTTCAGAAAACAATTTGTTTTTATTATCAAAGAGCATTATCCTTGTGAATAAAAGTTCCTGAACAGTAGGAGATCAATCTCCACGTGTTTCCTGTAGCAAAAAAAGTGTAATGTAAATGAGATCCCAATATTCCCAGAATCCATTGAAATACTAAGTTGCACGTTAAGTTATCACCCTAAGAACCATATGGCCAAAAATAAGACTTTGTTAGCCAATAACAAAAGAAACAAAATATCATTCCATTATATCTGTTTAGGAAATACTAATAAAGGATTATGCCTACCAAGCACACATTCCTGATCTGGTCCACAATCAATGAGAAGGTTATCTTTTCCCAATTCTTCACTACTGCGACCTCCTTCTTGTGGTCCTCCTGAGCTAAGAACCCTTAAAGAACAATGTTGAACTGCTTTATTCATAAACATGCGTCTCCTCTGAACTAAAGAAGGACACGTCCTGGAAATAGTATTACACAGTATATGAGGAGAAATCAAAAGGCAAATCACTATATTAGTGAAAGAGTAATATCGAATTACTCCTGATTAACAACAAGAAAGTCCAAACATATTAACACAAAAGGCCACAAGTGGACATGAGCAATAAGCATCTCATATGAAACATAACTTTGCTAGTGTAGAACTTTTAAGAAACATAGTTACTATATCCTTATCAGTTAAAACTAAGAGCTTTATCCCCTGAAGCAATTAAACAGTACCCTGTCTTATCAAAAAAATATAAATCCATATCCAAATCATCACACAGAACAGAGATACAAAGGATAAAAGAAAAAATCGAGTGATTGCCAAAAACAAGGTTGTCAAGTTAGAGTTTCTACGTGGATTCATTTTAGGGGGGTAGAATTGTATCGTAAATTCGGTTCGTAAGTACGTAGAGTTTAAGCACAATGCAAATTAAACTAATAAGTTCAATAACCATATTAAGTATGCATATATATAATTACTATAAATATAAAATATAACCCATAAATAAAAACATCTCACAAATCAAACATTATTCATGGCATTTAATGATTAAAACATTCCACCATGCATAGCCCATATCAATGTTGTCAAACATGTAAAACGGACAAGACAGTAAATCGTGAAAACATAAACAGCACGGCCGATTCTATTAGATTATTATCTTTTTACAGATTAATTTTTCATATATTTGTGTTTCCAACTCCTGAACCCTAACCAGATGTCAATTTCCCTTTACCTAAATCTGTAACACATTTTCTAACATTCTATACAAGCATACAACATAATCAAAACCTAATTCGAACTTAATTAAGCATGAAAGGACAACAACTGTTACTTATATAATCCTAACTTAAAAGTTTTAAACAGACAAACAATTACTTATATAATCCTATATTCATATTCCTAACTTGAAGTCATAGACTCATACACCTGTCTCCCTCTTCACGAGCGAGTCCTGCGCGAGCAGTGACCTTGGCGCCTCCCTGCTCGCGACCAAAGCTCCCTGCATGCTGAGGTCGGGAGGAGGGTGACAACAGCGCAGGCCTCCCTGCTCGTGAGCAGGGAGAAGAATCAGGGAGGCTGCTCCCTGATCACCTGCGCGTTGAGGTCGCGAGCAGGGAGACCGGCGACAGAAAAGAATGGCGCCAGAAAAAGAATGGCACCGTGGGAGAGAAAAGAACGGCGACAGCAAGAGAGAGATTGAGTGAGTACTGGCGATTCATAGCGAGTGGCAGCGCCTCCCTGCTCTCGAGCAAGGGAGAAGAATCAGGGAGGCTGCTCCCTGATCACCTGCGCGTTGAGGTCACGAGCAGGGAGACAGGCGACAGAAAAATGCGAAAAAAAAAAGAACGGCGACAGCGAGAGAGAGAGATTGAGTGAGCATCGGTGATTCACAGCGAGCTGTAGCGACATGTGGCGGCAACAACGCGAGGCGGCAGCAGCGCACGAGGGCAGGCGGCAGCAACGCACGGCGGCAGGCGGCTGCAACACATGGCGGCAGGCAGCTGCAACGCACGGCAGCAGGCGGCTGCAACGCACGGCGGCAGGCGGCTGCAACTCACAGCGGCAGGAGTCTGCAACGCACGGCGGCAGGCGTCTGCAACGCACGGCGGCAGGCGGCTGCAAGCGGCGACGACTGGCGGCTGCAAGCGGCGACGACTGGCGGCTGCAAGCGGCGACGACTGGCGGCAGGTGGAAGCGACGGACGACCGCAGGCAGAGGTAACTAGGGCATCGTTCTTTTGGCTTTGGGCGTGACCACCAACTCGGCTAAAAAAAAGAAGTGGGATCGTTGGTTCAGCGATCCCACGATCCAGAAACCATCACCTCAGCCACCGTGCTAACATGGAGCATTTGTGATAGAGTCGACGATTTTAGTACTTAATCGTACGAGTTTAACGATTTTAGTGGTTTAAATCGCAATTTCAAACGAGTATAGTATGCATTCCCAGTTTGGATTTAATGGATGCTCCCAAAATGTGGATGTAATTACACCCGTCCGATTCACACATGATCATCAAGTGGTGGTCGCGTTCGCAGTCTCTAATGCGGCGGCGAGTGGTCGGGTTCCCGATGGCGAGTGGTGGCGAAGACGGCGACGAGGGTTTTTGAGGTCAAAGCGTGCACGGCGGCGTGCGGCACGATAGTCGACGAGGAGCGAGGTCGAAATGCGTGCGGCACGAGCGTCGGTGAGGAGCGAGGTCCAAATGCCTGCGGCATGAGCGTCGGCGAGGAGCAAGGTGCGGCACGAGCATAGGCGAGGGGTTCTCGTGCAAGATCAAAACGCGACGGCGTGCGGAAACGGGTCAAGGGACGACGGGTCGAACTACACGCGAGGAGTGAGAACGAGAAGATCCAATGATTAGGGAAGAAGAGAAGGGCTCGCGAGCTCATGAGGAAAAAAAAACGATGCGGGCATCTGCACCATCGCGTGTGAATCGGACGGACGTAATTACGCGCGCGATTTCAGCCGTTGATGATCGATCGTGCGGCCCAAATTTTAGGAGTAGGGTGCTCCCAACTCAAGCACCCCCATTAAATCCTCGGAATTTATAAGGAGTTGATTCGATTTTTCAATTTAAACTCGTCGGAGTTTAACTTGACGTGAGTTTAACAACCTTGGAAAAAATAATATGTTATAAAACTGTAAATTGAAACACTGACCTATCAACATTGCTATCACAGTTAGATATAGCTCAGTGTAGCAATCCCAGTCTTTCAGTTAACTGTGAAAAATTGGCATAAGTAAAAGTTCGCTTCCTAAACTCATAGTCGTCTAATTGTGGACTCCTTACTAATACAAATGTCAACAAGGTACATAGCTTGTCTGAGAAATGGAAAAACAATATAATTTTGTTATCGGATCATTTCCACGGCCATACCAGCACTAGCGCACCTGAAAAAACAATATAATTTTGTTATTGGGTGCTTCTATTGAGTAGCTTTTATCCGTCTAATAAAATGAAGTGGTAATAATATTTTTTGGAGTGGTGTCATCCGTGTTATCATGTTTTGCTATCAACTTTTTTGGTTTTAAATATTCGAATATGTTACTTGAAGAGCAAATATCCGGGATCATTTCTCTAGGTCCCCAAATGGCTTATCAAAGTATTTTTTGCATTACATCCTTGGAGGAGAACCAACTTCTGGACAGGAAAAAGAATCAGTTCTTTTTTTATCAGTTCAAAGTAATGGATAATTTCCTACCATAAGAACTTAAAGAACACAGGTTATTCAGTTTACTCTCCCACATGCATCAGATTTTGAATCCACTTTTTCACATGGAAAAATAAACCGAAGTGCAATAGGAGGTAGTACTCTAAAACATCCACATACTCAAAGTCCCATCTAAGAATTTAAGCATGGACTTGAAATTGAATTGTGTCATCTTCTATTCCTGGATTATACGAGTTCAAGTCCTGATTAAACAGTATTTGCTTTTTTTTATGGTTGGTTATGCCTTAAATCTCAGCTTTTGGAGTGTAGATTTTTTTTAGTTGAGCTCAAGTTTTGTTTTATCTGAGAGTGCAATAGCTTTTAACTAACTTTAAACTACTTTGCTTCCCCACTAATGCTAATGAAGTCTACTTTGCGCATCCAACCTGATCCAACGCCTTCAAAAGTCCATCTTGTTTTTATAATAAACTAAGACCCCCTCTTAGAAGTCCATTGTCAAACACATCCTATGCAAGTGAAAGAACTCGCCGGGACGCAAAATAAAAAACTTCGAGATTCCTCAAATCGTTATATGAAATTGCTTGTTTTCAAACCACTTGTAAAGGCCTCTCGCCTCACAAAGTGTTAACATCACAGTTATATGTCCGAGGAGCCAATATTAACAGTATTGAAAACAAAAGTTCAAGCCAAGATCAAACATTTCGAAGAGAACCGGAATTAAGGAAGGGTAACCTCGGCGGTTCGAAGGGCGAAGCATCTCTCCAAGGCTGCGGCTGCTGGTGCTGGCGCTGGCGCGGCCGCGTCCTCCCCGTCGCGCAACCGCTACGGAGAAGCAGGTCTTGGGAACGGGAGAAGAAGAGAGGCCAGCGATGGATCGAAAACGAAGAGGAGGGGGGATTGAGGTGGGAGTGAGGAGCAGCCCGGACGCCGGCGTGGAGTACGGCGAAGCCGCCCCTTTCCATCGCCGGAGCTTGTCAGGAGAAGAGTGGGAGGAGAGCAAAATCCATATTCATGTTTACCGTGACGCCCTTTTTGGCTAAGAATTTATGGGCGTCACATGTCAAATTTACGCTTTATATTCTAAAAAAATTGCTTTAATTATTCAGTAACCTTAATTAAGAACAAATTATCCGAAAATTATAATCTCATTAAATTAATTTGGAAAATAAAATGATGCTTTTGGTTTATTTACTATTAACGTCCAAACTATTTTTATAAAAAAAATAAAAGTAATGCATTGCCAAATCAGTTTTAACTCATCTAATGAAACTTGACCACCAGTTTCCTTTTAGAAAAAAACTAAACACCACAAGTCACAACTCTTTAAATAATAAATAATGTTAAATTAAGAGGTTAATGAGTAAGTAACTAATAGGATAAATTGATATATAGTTCTCGTTAATATTTTTTACACTCATTCTACATCAAATATTTTAGGAGTAAATTACATGATAGTCCCCCAAGTTTAAGTCAATGGTTCATCAACTTTAATTTGTAACTAAATCAACTTTGACTTTCTTACATGCATCGTCCTCGTGATTGAATATAAACGATTTTTCTAATTACTTTTGTTGGCATGTCCTAATAAAATAATATAAAATATAATTAATTAAAAATAAAAAAGAGGTGGCAGCATCTGTCGCCTGTCGCCGGAGGGTGACCAAGGGGACAGCGCCCCCACCCTCTCTCCTCTCCGGCGTCAGCCCCCCTTTGCCGATGTGACAGAGGGGGGTCGACGCCCCCTTCTCTCAAGAGAAGGTGGGCGTCAGCCCCCATTTGTTAACACGACATAGGGGGGCCGACACCCCCCTTATCTCTCACATGTCGACGATAGAGAAGAGGGGCGTCGGCCCCCTCTGTCATGCCGGCAAAGGGGGTCGATGCACCCTTCTCTTCTTCATTGTGATCCTAGTGGGGCCGATGCCCCCTTCTCTCTCGCCGGCTGTGAGGGGTCGACGCCCTCCTTCTCTTCTTCACAGTCGGTGAGAGAGAAGGGGGGCATCGGCCCCACTAGGATGATGCCCCCTCTATCACACCGACGAAGGGGACATCGCCCCCCTGTGCGATGGCAATGACGCCCCTTCCCCTCCTCTCCGGGATGGAGAGGAGAGGGGGTGGGGTCGTCCCCTTAGTCACCCTCCGGTGAGTGCCACCTTTTTTATTTTTAATTATTTTTTTTATTTTTATGTTATTTTTTAGGCCATGTCAGTAAAGTGATCAGGGAATGCCTATATATGATCAGGAGGACGATGCGTGCAAAAAAGTCAAAATTCGAAGACATTTGAGTTATAAATTAAAGTTGAGGATCGTTCAGATATTAACCTAAAGTTGAAGGACTATTCATGTAATTTATCCAATATTTTACGTATATATTTTACTCCTAAATTAGATGTTTCACCAATAATTTAAAAAAGTTTAGTCCGATATAAAACAATGACTATAATTTATAATCTTAACTTTTTTTTTACAAAAATGTTTATAGCCATGGATGACAACTTTGATTTAATTGAATGATGCCACTAAATCTAAATTAATCTAAGAACAAATATATTTTTTAAATAAGAGTCACCAATATTTAAACTCAGAATCTTTAGATCCATATAGTACTATGTTCAGTTAAATATGTTATAAATAATCCCAAAAAATTAAGTCATATATAATTTTAAATTAGAATATAAAAATGATAAATTGAAATATTTTTGTTATATTTATAATTTTAAAGTAACATACATCCATCATATAGAAGTTCTTTCTTTTAGAGTTCCACCTAATGTTTTAAAAATTGGATTGACGTGCCAATCGATTCAAGGGTGGACAATCGGATTTTCAGCGATTGAACCAGATTTTTATATAATAATATTTTTATAATTATTTGATAGTAATAAAATATACAAATTACTATAGAAATAATTAAATCAATTAAATCATTATTATTTGTGAACAGATATTAGATTAAATAGTAATTATATTTTATTTGATTGTATCATTAATAATATAATAGTTTAAATTTATTTTCAACCTCAAATAATACTTAGATTTTATTCTCTTTCCATCTATTATTCTTTTTTATTTTATTATTCTCTTAATAATATATTTTCATTTTTATTCATTCCCTCCAACTATCATCTTTCCTTTTATTTTCTTATTTTGAATTCTTTCCTATTCAGAACTTTCAAATTCCATTTAAAATTTTTGATAACTTTAAAGATTCATATCCCCTAATAAATGTTTCCATATATCTTGTTTCTTTAAAAAATTAAAAAATCGGGTTCAACCCGGTTTACCGGTTCAACTCGTTTTTTCAATTTTATCCGAGTCAAACAGATTTTATAGTGTTTCTGTTTTTATTGCTAGACCAGATTGGATCACCCACCGGTTCGTGATTGGACCTATTGAATTGGTCGGTCCGAACATATTTTTAAAATATTGGTTCCACCAACTTTTATCTTCTCTCGTTGAGATGTTCTTCTAATTATTAATAAAAGGAAGATATGTAGATATGTTATATTTTAGAGTTATTTTTTTTATACAAATTAACGTAATTTTTTGCATTTAACCTTAATATATTATACCACAACTCCATTTTAATTCATCCGTCTAATTGGAGGGTGTGGCACCCGTACCCCCTCTTCGGCAAGATCACGGGGGATGCCCCCTCGTTTCGCTCCACGTCATCGATGAAGGGAGGCCGATCGCCCTCTGTGAACTCATCGTTGGCACATTTTTAATTTTTTTATTATATATTATTTTAAAATTTTAAATATTATAAGAGAGTAGAGAAAGGTAATTTAGTGTTTAATAAACGGAAAAGGTGAAAAAGTTAACATAATCATATCGATGAACTAAAATAAAAATTATGGTATAATTTAAGAACGGTGAATTCATATATTAGAATTATAGTTTACATTAGGTATAAGAAAATAACCCTATATTTTATACTTTGTGGAACATATACATGTGTCCCACTTCTTCCGCTAATTATATATGATATGGTAGCCAGGTTGCACGCCTTGGACATGCAGAGTTGTTAACCTCTTCGAGACTGCGTTCTAACACTCAAAGGACTTCTGCACAGCTCTTTCTGTCTCATTTTAGCAAAGTATATAAAAGATACAATTAATTAGATATTGATTTGATCCCGCTCTTATATTTTCCAAGAGTTGATATAGATATTATATGCATATATAACTTCTTCTAATAGTTATCCATTTTGTGCGGCATGATTCATGTATAAAAGATGCAGATACACACGTCATTTATTAATCAGTTCAATAAGAAATCAATGGCAAATTCAGAAAACTTCTGCTGAAAATGTAAGCTTCCTGCTCAGAATATATGGCTTAAAAATCTAAAACCATTTATCCACAGCAAGAAGCAAAAGGCGTACAAAATCTAAGAATGTATACTGCTGGCACGCAGTACGCAGTTCTTTCAAAACCTAATCAGATCATGTATAAAGTATTGCATGCCGTAAGAGAACGTACACAGTAAGGTACACCAATTGGATGCATAGTTAATTTTAAACTGAACAGAGCACCGTGATGGCAACATGTATGTTGAGAAGTGGAGGTGACCATTTCCTCCGTTAACAACTATATAAGGAGGATATGGACCTCACAGTTCGTTCCACACTCGAATCAAAGCGATAATTCCAGTGTAATCAACATGGCTGTCATTACCGTGCCTCTCTCTCTCATCACTACTTTTTTTCTTCTTCTTCGAGCATCCTACGGTCAGGCCAATGACGACAGACAGGTGAACAGCTGCTCGACCAAATCATCTGAACTAAGTCATTGGTTGTGCTGTTTATACAGGGACGAGGGAAATCTGATTACTACATAGTTTACTTAATCTTAATTTGAATGCAGGTGCACATAGTGTACATGGGGACTTCTTCGCCTTCCTTAAAAGGCTATGCAGCTGAAGCTTTTCATCTTAAACTACTTGGTCAAGTGCTGGAGGGAAGGTAATTAATTAATCTTTTCTGTGACCTGATTAATTACGTATCTATAGATGGACGAAGCATTGATGCATGCATGTAATGGTGCACTTGAATATCTGCAGTTCCCCCAAGGAGGCTTTGGTCTACAACTACAAGACCTTCTCCGGATTCGCAGCTAAACTCACCCCGAAAGAGAAAGAGAAGTTAGCTGGTGAGTGATTATGGACTACGATAGAGTTGCATCTTTAAATGTGGGGAAACGTTATGAGAGAATTAATGTCATGATCTTAGAATGGTTGTGTGCATGAATGAAATGCAATGGACCTTTTTTGTCCAGGCTTTGGTGGAATAGTTTCAGTGTTCCCCAGCAGAATCCTCAAGACCCGGACGACAAGATCTTGGGACTTCCTAAATTTCCCGAGGTCCGTGAAACGGAATCCGACGAAGGAGAGCGATGTCATTGTTGGAATGCTGGATACAGGAGTTTGGCCGGAATCCGCCTCTTTCAGCGACAACGGCCTCGGACCACCGCCGAGCAAATGGAACGGCGGCTGCATGGATTTTGTTTGCAACAAGTATATATGCTATGCATACTTTTCCTTTAATATCTCTAAATGGTGATACTTTGATCTACTTTTGAATCGTAATGACACCACTGTTCAAACTTGTGCAATCACTTTTTCTACCTCAGCAAAATTATTGGAGCCCGGTACTACAACAGCATGAACGACACAACCCAGGAGTCATCTCCACGGGACTATGAGGGCCATGGCAGTCACACTGCGTCCACCGTCGCTGGACGAAGCGTTGGCTCCGTAAGTCTGTACAACCTCGCCGGCGGCACCGCCAGAGGCGCAGTGCCCTCGGCACGCCTCGCAATATACAAGGTCTGCTGGTCGTATGGCTGCGCCGAGCAAGACATATTGGCTGCCTTCGACGACGCCATCGCCGACGGCGTGGACATCATATCCGTTTCACTGGGGAGCTGGGGCGCCATGGACTACAAGTACGACGCCATTGCCATAGGCTCGTTCCACGCCATGAAGCACGGCATCCTTACGTCCGCTTCCGGCGGCAACAGCGGGCCGTGGAAAGGGACCGTCAGCAACGTCGCGCCGTGGATGTTGGTCTCTGCGGCGAGCAGCATTGATAGGCATTTCGTAACCAAACTGATTACAGGAGATCAGAAGACGCTTGTGGTAAACAAGTTACAGTTCAATTACATTTCCACTTTATAAAACTGAACAGTTCACCAATCTTTCTTCCATCGCATTCTTTTCAGGGAGCTTCCATTAACACCTTCCCAACAGACAACAAGTTCTATCCTTTTACATATTACGACGATTGGCTGTAATGCTCATACACACACGAACCTTTCTTTTACCTTTTTTTATTTAATTTTTCGTATCCTTAGGTGTGATTGATATTGCAGGAATTGCTATGGTCTGAGTCAGATCATGGTGCAAGGCAAAATAGTTCTGTGTGGTTATCAGGATGACGGATCAGGGCCTTACCAAGCTGGCGCTAAGGGAGCAGTCATGGTGGGCAGCTACAACCGAGACACGCCATTCACGTACCCACTTCCTGCACTTGTTGTGAGCAAATTGGAAGGTCAGATGCTTAAGCAGTACATCAACGCGACTAGGTATACAGGCATTAATCCACAAAACTATTATTATTAATTCTATATGTATATGAGGCATGCTGACCAATCAATATATGTTGCTCATGAATAAGATATCCTTCGGCTGCCATCCGCAAAAGTGAAACAACTTTTGATTCCACTGCTCCTGTAGTTGCTTCCTTCTCCTCCAGAGGGCCAAATGCCATCACGCCCAACATTCTAAAGGTGCGCGAATACTCCCTGTAGCTTGCAGTCGCAACACCTTCCAAAAGTTCTTAGAACTAAAAGAAAACTGTGACAACTAACGTCTGGCAACGTTAATATAATTAATATTCCAATTCGTCCAGCCGGATTTGAGCGCCCCAGGAATCGACATCATTGCTGCCTGGTCACCCAGAGGACGACTGTCCGGATACTGGAACGATACGCGATCAGTCAAGTACAACATCATATCAGGAACGTCCATGGCGTGCCCTCATGTCAGCGGTGCCGCCGCTTACGTGAAATCATTCCACACAGATTGGTCTCCCGCTGCCATCATGTCCGCTTTAATGACCACAGGTACAAAAAAAATATGTATAGACTAAAATATGCAGGCTTCAATAAACATGATGAACTGATGTGAGAGTTTTCTTTTATTTTTCTGTAGCTACACCTATGAATCCTGCCTACCATGGCGAAGCAGAATTCGCCTATGGATCGGGGCAAGTGAATCCCGTGATGGCGATAAATCCAGGTCTCATTTACGACGCAGGCGTCAAGAACTACATGCAAATGCTGTGCGACCAAGGATACGACGACACCACCGTCAAGCTGATCAGTGGAGATTACACCGCAAGGTGCAGCGGCAGAGTGAAGGGAAGCACCAGCAACCTCAACTACCCTTCCATGACGCTCTACGTCAGCATGTATCAAAAGTTCGCCGGACAGTTCGTGCGCACGGTGACCAACGTCGGTGACGCGAAGTCGACGTACAAACCCACGATCAAGACGAGCTCCAAGCTCAGCGTGACGGTGACTCCCTCTGTGCTGTCGTTTAAGAGGTTGAACGAGAAGCAAAGCTTCATCGTCAAGGTCTCCGGCGGGCTCTGGACGGTGAACTCCTTGGCCTCCGCTTCCATCACTTGGTCCGACGGCAAACACAGCGTCAGGAGTCCCATTGTGGTGTACACGGATTTCACAAGCTAAAAAATATGCATCATATATCATGTTTCTAACTACACCTGAAATATATACTATTGCCTATATCTAAATAAGGAGTGAAGTTTGAGAGAGCAAGTGATAATTTACTTATTATTTCCTTTATACATATGGTTGTTTTCTTTATTTGTTGCTCGTTGTGTAACCAGCAATAAATTATGATCGATTTGATCTTGTTCACGTCTGAAAAGAATTTTGTTCTTGTTTTTGTTTAGGTGTTTGCTCATCGAAATGAAATACAACATTTTACATCTGCAAGTAAATCAAACACCAAATTATATTTGAAATAATCGTGTTTGACTGATCGATCAAATACTACTCTAGAGTGATTTGGGTGGATGATGCATTCGTTCGTGGATGTAGATTGGGTTGCAGTGATGGGATAGAGCGATCATTCGATGCCCATAGTGAAGAATAAAAGCAGAAACAAGGATATGTTGGAAAATCAACTATATTCGAACTGAAACAAATTGATTTTTTTCCTCCTCAACTCGCTGAACTAAATTGCTCTTTCTCCCTTTGAGAGCGCCTTCAAGACTGTCGTCGATCACAATCTTGCCATCGACGGTAGGGTCCACGCTCCATAAATTTCTTTTTCCCATTTTGCTAATAAGCTATGGGTTATAACCAATTAACCATAATGCGGATATTCAAGTTATCCATTAACAATTAAATTTGCATTCAAAATGATTACGAAGTGAGCTAGATTTTTATTCTCATGCCATTGTAATTAGAAGAATGTTAATAGTAAACATATATTTTTTCTTTTCTTAGTTGTTTGAATGTATTTTTGCAATTTAAGTTTAATTATTTAGATCTAAAACTTTTAAATTCTTTAAATGTATTTGTTAATTCAATTTTTTCTATTTTTAATTGATAACTATATCTCAGATAAAATTTTTTTATTAACTGAAAAGTAACTATTTTACACTTTTTTCTTTGAAATTTGAAAAATGCATGTGGCATGAAACTATAGAAGATAGATAGATTATAACTTTTTTTATAGTTTATCTCATGAGGATTATTATTAAAATCAAATTTCAAAGTAAGGAATTTATTTTTGGGATATCATGCACTAATGATATATTGTAGAATTAGATACAACAACAACAACAACAAAGTCTTATCCCACTAGGTGGGGTCGTAGAATTAGATAATTATTATAAAATATTAACTAGTAGCTTATAAAATATATCATCACTATTGTATAATAATTGATGATATCTTATAACTTTTTCCCCAAAATTAATCATTCAATTTTTAATTACTCATGAGCTATCCAAACAATTTATAGATAAATACCTTAATTAATTAGAGGACACGGTATACAATACATGTTCTTTCCTTTATTATTAGGGATTAACACATATATGCATCACGATCATCCACCGTTGATTTTAAGATCAACGACACTGCATTTATACACCAATCCCTACCGCCATGATCGTCCCAATGGTGCATATTGATCCAAGCGGATTGAATCCCTAGAGTAGTCGCAACTCACATCTCATCCCCGATCACAACGAGTCTCCCAACATCCCGAAGGGAGTGCAACAAGAGGCAATGTTCCAGCTGAGCTCAACAAGAAAATAGATGTGGCAAGAGGCATTTCCACCTGAGCAAAGCAATAGGCTGCATTTCCAATTGAGCAAAGCAAGAGGAAGACACCGTGAGACAATCATCCACTTTGGTATCTTTTTGGATAAAAATAAAAATTGTTTCTCCATTGATCAAGAATCTATGCAATTATACAAGCATTATTAATTTAGATATCCATCTTTTTTATTCCTTAAATGATTTTTTGTGTAATCATTTTTTATCCTAAGGAAGAGGAAAGAGGAAGATAATACTAAAGATTTGAGCCATAGAATTTCACACAAAGTACTTATTAGATCAAATAGAATGATTGAGCTTTTCCTAGTATTTTACTGTTAAGTATAGCTATGGGGTTTTCGGCCAATCTATCTATTCAACAAATAAATGAAAGTTTTATCTATCAATATTTATGGTCTTGGTCCCCTTTCCTTTGTTCGGAAGAAAAGAAGGATCCAGACAAAATAGATGAAATGGAAGATATCCGAGTGAATGAAAAGGAAAAAATATGGTCTAATAATGAACCATTTCATTTTAACATAACATTCCAATTAGTTTATAATATTAGTTTAGATGAATTTTTTATTAGTTTAGTTAAATTTTTTTTGAAAGTTTTTTTTATTAGCACCGACATGACTTTCAAACTAACAAAAAAAACTTTTTCACTTAAAATCCTAAGTTGGAGGATCAATTTACACCATAGGGACGATCACGATGCTCAGTAATTAATTTATAATTGTACTATCATCGATGTTAGAATCAATGGTGGATGATCACGATGTAGATATGTGTCGCAAGCTCGCCAATCCCTGAGGATCTATTTGGCTATTAACTAATCAGGGGCGGACCCACGTATGTGTTGAGGGGGGTCGTGACCCCCTCGACTTTTTAAAATGTTATTAATTTTATATTATAATATGAAAATTTTAGGATTAAATATTGCTTTGGCTCCCCTTAAATTCTCTTTAGCATACCATCTTGACATCAAATTATCTTTTTGTGATGGTATGTAGACTTTTATATCTTCAAGAGGTCCTGGGTTCGAAACGGAAGATATCCGAGTGAATGGAAAGGAAAAAATATGGTCTAATAATGAACCATTTCATTTTAACATAACATTCCAATTAGTTTATAATATTAGTTTAGATAAATTTTTTATTAGTTTAGTTGAATTTTTTTTGTAAGTTTTTTTTATTAGCACCGACATGACTTTCAAACTAACAAAAAAAACTTTTTCACTTAAAATCCTAAGTTGGAGGATCAATTTACGCCATAGGGACGATCACGATGGCAGTAATTAATTTATAATTGTACTATCATCGATGTTAGAATCAATGGTGGATGATCACGACGTAGATATGTGTCGCAAGCTCGCCAATCCCTGAGGGTCTATTTGGCTATTAACTAATCAGGGGCGGACCCACGTATGTGTTGAGGGGGGTCGTGGCCCCCCTCAACTTTTTAAAATGTTATTAATTTTATATTCTAATATGAAAATTTTAGGATTAAATATTGCTTTGGCTCCCCTTAAATTCTCTTTGGCATACCATCCTGACATCAAATTATCTTTTTGTGACCCCCTCCCCCACCCATATTTTTTGTTCTGGATCCGCCCCCATAACTAATGGAATGATGGAATGAGATGGTGTAATGAGAGACGGGAGTGGTGGAGTGTGGTGTGTTGAATAATAAGTTATAGAAAATGATGTGTTGAAAAATGAAAGTTTTATTTACTAAAAAATTATTTTTATCCTTATGATATATAAAATATTTAATATCTAATGAGTAATAAATATTTATTTTTTACCACTTAATTTGTTTTGGGGCCGATGGATATACAATATCTATCTTAAGTCGTAAAATATAATGACTATTTGTAATCGTTAGATCTAAATGGAAGGTGCCTATTTTTTTGTCCGCTCCTTTGCATTAATGAGTTTCTTCCTCTTTTGGAGCCTCCACGAACCCAAGTGTAAGTCTCTTTAGAAGACCTAATAAACTTTGAGCGGGGGATCCGATGCCAGACCTCATTGACAGTTTCTTTCTCGACGTGTCCAATTCGAGAAGGGAGGCTAGGACCCTTCTAGCGATATAGATGGAGGTGAAATGAGAGAAAAATACCATTTAAATTCATCATGATGAGAAAGGGGAGGACTGACTGTTCGTACAGGTAATTATTTCAAGCTTTGTGCAATCACTAATGAAGACTGTGTGGTATATTTCGAGCTTTTTCCTGCTCTAAAGTTTAGGTAGAATAGAAATGAACATGTAAAGGGCATGTTCTAAGTCTCTAGAAAAGCACTGGTCTCTGCACCTAGCAATAGTAGAAACAATTGTTCCTCTTATTCACAGGCTCCTATGGGGCCGCCATCCAAAGATTTGCATCCATGTTTTCCTCGAGGAGTAAAAATCCACCCCAGTAGCCGCGCGATAGCTCCATTCCCCCTTCCTTTCGGGAGCCAGCTCGGTCTCACTGCACAAGACTTGTTCGTTTGAGAGGATGAGTGGAGAGCGGAGGTGAAGTCGTTGAAGGACATCCCACATTGATTTTGCAAGCATGGAGATGTCGAGTAATTATTTCCGTCATTCAGAGCAATATTTGAATGGCCCGGACGAAGAGATGTAGATTACATCTTAAAAGGTGTTGCATATTCCTTTTACCTGTTTGTTTTTCTCTTTTATTTTTTCTGATTATTTTTTATTTTTTGCTATATTCTTTCTTTTTTAAAATTATTTTATTCATCTATTTTAAAAATTAAAGAATGAGAGATAAATATTTATAAAAAATCACTATAAA
The DNA here is from genome assembly GCA_030549335.1 of Pontederia crassipes. Taxonomy (NCBI): domain Eukaryota; kingdom Viridiplantae; phylum Streptophyta; class Magnoliopsida; order Commelinales; family Pontederiaceae; genus Pontederia; species Pontederia crassipes. The sequence continues at coordinate 20,766,695 of CM060189.1, read as the reverse complement.
TAAAAAATATTTTATCATTGTAACGAGAGAAAAAGATAATTAATCAATGTAGAAGAGAGAGAAAGAGAGATTAAATAATTTGTTTAATTTGATAACAAAATAAATTGTTTAATTTGATAATTAGACATACGTTAATTTCATCTAAAATTATTTATTCTTTTTTATTTCTTTAATTTGATGAAATAAAAGTATAATGTTTGGAAGACTTAATTATTTCGCACCACATTTATTAACTTAAATAAAAAATATAATTAAATATAATTTACTTAATATCATTTCTTCATATTCTACTCATCTCTTTTAAATCGTCAATCAAAATAAACCCTTATCATTAATCTTATTTTCTTATTAAACATTAATTTAAAAATATGCGGGTCGCAAAAAAATATAAACAAATTTGTTCTTGCTTCAAATATACTTATTTTCGTCGCATAAAGTGAGAAATTATTAACTTTTTACTAAACATGGTCTAAAAATACATTTTAGTATACAAAATTAAATAACAATTGGATTTGAATACGTCACATCTCCATCCGACTGGACCCTGTCTCGCTCCGCTACGTCGAAAAGGTTCCACTGTTCGAGTTCGACTCGAGAGAGGGGTTTTCATTTCTCCATCACCGTCATCTTCTCCATCTTTCTCAACAATGGCGACCCTCGTGGCGACGTCGGAGGAGGATCCAGTGCTGTCCATCGTCCGCTTAACCTCGGAGCTCGCCTGGGCCGATGCCGGACCGGAGGTACTTTTGATGGATTCGGTCTCTATCCCCTTTTCCTCACTATTTCACATTAACTGCGTAGGATCGTTCAATTCATGGAAAACAATAGAACAAATATGCCGTTTTTCCTTGACTTCCTTGTCCAATTGTCGTTTGACAAGATTTAGCGTATCTTTATGGATAATATAGTTTGCAATAGAGAAGGGCAGGCAAAAAGTTGCGTTTTGCCTCGAGTTCGCTGATGACATGTTCTAGGGTTTTAATCCCGCTGGTGAATGTAAAGATTGTGGTTTTATTCTCAGATAACGTACAAACATTAGGGATCAGAAATTGATGCTGGTTTTCCTCATTAAAAAAAGGAAAAAAAAAAGAAACTGATGCTGATTCGTCTGGATTTTAGGTTTTGCAGATGAAAGATTTGTATTGTCTGAGATCGGAATCTTAGTACTTAATTTGCCTGTTGGCAGGTTGCGGAGACTCAGGTGGCAAGATTGTGTATGGAGGCAGAAGAATTGATGGTTATGGGAAGATGGTTGGACTTAGCTTCTCTAATACTCACCTCTGTTGATCTGATAACATCTCGAGTGCCCGAGAAAGGTGTCAGCTTTTTTACCCTCGTGAATGCTATAGAATCGGTAGTATCATGAAATAAGTTGTTCAGTTTTTAATGTGTTTGCATCATTCTCCAATTTGAAAAACTAACATTTTCATGTTTGATAATTTTTTCTGTTTCCCAGTCCTATTTCCTTCATCAATGTTGTATGTTCATTCTTCGTTATGCGAATTTTTTTCTTTCCTGTAGTTTTGAGAAACCTATGAGATTGATTTAACCTAGTTGGCTATTAGACTGCACTGAAAGTTCTCAGATAATAGAAAGAACTTTGTCATAGTCATATGTATTTCCATATGGTGTTAAATTCTACTATCATTTTGTATATACTTCTATGGTTAGCATGATGACATTTAATAAAACATATCTACTATCTAAGAAACTGATTATATGTATATTATGGCTAGCTTCATAGTTTAAATGCAGCAGTTGTAAAGAGCTGTTAGCAAGTTCACTGCAATTTTTTCTCAGCTGGAAGATAACCATGAATTGATATTCATAGAGATGACAATATTTTCTCAATGTATCTTCAATTTGAGCCAATGTTGAATTGAATTAGTTCATCAGTTCCCATCAATAGAAAGAATAGCTCAACAGTTCTTGTCTGCCCTATAGGGAGTAATAAACCACATACTTGAATCTAGAAGGTGTCTTGTCTTGCATTGTAGATTCTACTTTAATGCTTTAAGCTGTTCGCAACATTAAAGCTAATGATCATCTTTGGTTCATTCAGTGCGATTGATAACAATTGTAAGTCTCTTTTCTGAAAGTTGGTTTTACATGCCTTGCTTTGGCAAGTTACTTTCTTTTAGAATGATCCTACAAGTTACATCTGCATTATGTGATAATTGGACTTGCATTTTTTTTATTACAACTGTGATTTGAGCATCTGTTGTGTATTTCAACTTTTCAGATCTTGAGTCCATTTTTATTGTCATTTGTGGCCTGGTTACGAGAGCCAATACTCCTGATGAAGCATTGGAGATGGCAAAACTAATATCAGGAAAGATTGCTCAGCAGCCAACTGATAAGCCAGCATTGCGTCTGAAGATGTAATGTGTTTTTATATTCTTATCCTTGCCTCAATATATTGGTTTTATCTTCTTTCTGAGAATGGATATTGGTTGTATCTTATGTTTCTCTATCTCTCGTACAGACTGTTTAATCTCTACAACCTCCTGGAGAACTCGTATAGCAGGTTCTGTGTCTATATGAAGGCTCTTAACCTTGCTGCTGGTGGAAAAGTCACAGAGAGTATTACTCCATCATTCAAAAGGATAGAAAGCTTCTTGCAAGAATGGAATATTGGAAAGATGGACCAAAGAGAGCTTTATCTAACTATTTCTAATATTCTGAAAGACAACAAGAGGTAGAAAGGCATACAAAAATTTAGGTGACCTTTATCTCATTTCCATTAAAGGCCATCCTCCTAAGTTTGTTTTCATGAAATCTGCAGCATGGCAAAAGATTCTTTTGCTTTCCTGACAAAATACTTAGCTACCTTTTCTGGGGAGGGTGAAGAAGATGCGCATATTATAAGTGAAGCCAAAGAACAAGCTGTGAGGGCCATTACTGAATTTGTGAAATCTCCAGATATATTTCAGGTAAGTTACATGGATTCTGTCAATTGCTTGAAAGTTCTGACTTCATATTAGGACAAGCCAGTGCTTTTAGAAAACAAATTGGAAATCCTGATATTAATATACGGTATTTGCTAAGAAAAACGTAGAGGAAAATGAGATTTAACAATAAGCTCCATCACTTTGTACTTTATTTACCTTTAGCAGTATTTCATAAAAGTCTTGGAGCTTGATATGTTTATGTTACTAGGAAGTAGTTTGATTGGTTGGAGGCTCGTTAAGCTGAAGGGAAGGTAGTGAAGGAAATGGAAGAGAAGTAACATGTTTGAATGACATATCTAAAGGGAAGGGGAATGGAAGTTATGATAACTTCATAACTTCATAAAAGTTATAACTTCATAACTTCTTCTTCTCAAAAATATGATAACTTCATAAAAGTTGTGATAATTTATATTTTAGAAATTCAGTCAACCAATAATTTGTTATAGTTAGCTTTTCCCCTTCATTATAAACTCCTCCGAACCAGGTTAAATTATCTCCTTTCCTTCTCTTTCCCCTCTTTACCCTGCCTTTCACCTCCAACCAAATAGGCCAAAGAAATATATTTCAAATAATAACATATGTTATCTGCGACGTTCAAGCATCTCTCTTCCCTGCTCTTCTTTCCATTTTTTTTATGAACTTTTCTGAAGTCAAACTAGAATGTTAATCTTACACTATATATAAGACAACACAATTGCTAGAACAATATCAGGCCTTATCATCTTCAAGATATGAATAACCCGACTTTAGCCTGTATTTAAGCTTGCTAACCGGGATCTAGGTCTTCTACAAAATTGAGATGCTAGACAACTGCAGTTGTTCTTCATAACACAATCATAATGGTGGCAATGCTTGTTATGCAATTAAACTTTGTAAGATAGTCACTTGATCTCCAAACTGAAGCGGGCTGATCAAGTTGACCATCTTGGGTATTCTTGACCTGAAAATTCATGTTTGGTACCACCACTTACATAATCCATGGTCTTTGGCTTATTACTTGCATATTGGTCTTGCTCTTTCATCGTTTTATCTATGAAGTCAAAATGGATATAGATACAGATTGAAATAATGTTTGGTACTCTTTGGTATTCTTGGCCAGAAAATTCATATTTGGTACCACCGCTTACATAATCCATGATCTTTGGCTCGAGATTTTCATTATTACTTGCATATTGGTATTGCTCTTTAAATCATTTTGTCTATGAAGTCAAAATGGATATAAATACAGATTGAGATCATGTTTGGCACTCAGTATTCTTGACCTGAAAGTTATGTTTGGTACCACCATACATGATCTTTGGCTTGAGATTTTCATTATTTCTTGCATATTGGTCTTACTCTTTCATCATTTATCTATGAAGTCGAAATGGATATAGATACAGATTGAAATAATTTGAGAACCCATGAAAAAGTATGCTTGAAGCACTTAAAAATGAGACATTGTGTTTGACCTATGTATGCACAGATCTCTTTTTCATATTTAACCAATTGAAATATGAGTAGAAACCCATGTAGTGATAGCTGTTCTTAAACAACAGCATGCGCTCCTATCATCCTATGGATGCCATAATAAAAAATAGAAAATTACTGCTTCATAAATGATCATAAAGATCTGATCTCACCTTGTCATATGGATGCATATTAGCGCCATGTTGACATTTTCGATAATGGCTTATATAGCAAGGCACTATGTCTCAAAATCTGTTGTTGGTTGTATTGCCATTTGTCCATGAACTAGTGCAAGATAGAAGCTGAATAGACCCAACTGCATGGAAGAATGTGGAACTAGACCGTAAATTTTTACTGAATGTGTATAAATTCCATATTTTAACATAAAATTTTTTCGATCTGGTGTTGGGGGGGGGGGGGGGGGGGGGAGTATGATGAAACAAATGAGGCACTCTTAAAAAAATTCCGTTCATCAGTTTTCTTGTGAATGATGAAATTTGAGCTACTCTTAATCATCCTCCATATTACTTAAAAAAAATCATCCCTCTATAAGTGGGAAAAAAACAGAAAAGAGAACTTATGTACTCATACTGTAGTATTAATATTTCTTTTATCTTGCATGATTTAAAATGACACGTTGTGTGTGTTGATATTCTTGCAGTGTGATTTGCTTGGTATGCCTGCTGTTGAACAATTAGAAAGGGATGGGCAGTATGCATTGGTTTATCAACTATTGAAGATATTTCTAACTCAAAGACTCCGTGCATATCTAGATTTCCATGCTGAGAATTCTGATCTACTGAAAAGCTATGGTATAATTTATATCTTCTTTTTCACTGGATTTTTTTAGTTTTGGAAGACTGATGTTGCTATAGGTTTGGTTCACGAGGACTGCATAACAAAAATGAGGCTAATGTCACTACTAGATCTCAGTTCCAGTGCTGAAATTCCGTACTCTCTTATTAAGGATACACTTCAGGTAATCTAAGCATCTTAACTTTGTGCATGCAAACTGTTTTAGTTTGATCTGCTACTAAAAGTTACATTGTTCTGCAGATAACAGACGAAGAGGTAGAATACTGGGTTGTGAAAGCAATCACATCCAAGCAACTCGTCTGCAAGATGGATCAAATTAATCAAGTTTTGATAGTCAGGTACTGCATTAGCTGATTTGTGAAAGCTGTCATTTCCTCTTAGATCTTTCCTGTTACATGCAGCACTTTTCTTGGTATAAATCACTCTGCTATGAACTCTTCTGTCTTTCTATTTGCAGTCAGCATACAAATAGAGTGTTTGGATTGTCTGAATGGAGCAATCTTCGGTCCAAGCTAGGAGTGTGGAGGGTAAAATTTCCGCCTATCCTTTATATCTGTTTATTCAATTTAGTGAGAGAAGGGTCCTTAACCTAATGCTTGCAAAACTGCCTTACTGGTTTGAGCCTCATAGTTGTTAGGCTGTAAGTTACTTTAGAATTATGGGACTTTGATTAACTTATTGCTGTACAGGCAGCTTTTAATTGTCTATTGAATTGTTATTCAGGGCAATATCGCTAAAGCTATCAGTACAATTCAATCCAACAAGATACCTGAAGAAGGGGTTCAGGCAATGCAAGGATTAGCAATGCAATAGTTAGTTGTAACTTGTATTTGCGGGTAGAGACAAGATCATGTTCTCTCTTGCATGGCCGAGACCTTTGTATTTCGTTTTAAGAATGTGTAGTAGACATGGGTCATGGTAACCTATCAATTGTGGGTAAGCACTAATTTTGCTTCCTGAAAACGAAAAACTACAGACTTCGTTTTGGATATTGCAGTGGCTGAGTTTTGGTTATGAATATTAAACTGGAGTCAACGATCATGCAAAGCACGTGTAACACCCATTGGGTGTAACATTGTGAAATGCCTTCTTCCGAACCGTCGGATTTGATCCAATGATTCAAATGAATGGGTTGTCCAACCTCCCTCTTCTTCACCCCCCGACCATCACCGTCCTGCAAGCGTCGGCAAACTACAGACTCTACGATCGTCGTCACTCTCCAACCGGCCCCAACCTCTGCGAGCGCCGGCATCTGCGACCCCGGCGGTGGGATCTCGTTCAATGCCGGCAGGATATGTCTGGACAAAATGGGGATCGACAACATTTTAGTTGTAAGCTTATCACTTGTGCATATCTGAATTCTGATAGACGAATGGGGCTAATCTTTTACCATGAACGGAACAGATACACTTTGCATGCAACTGAACAAAAACAGAAGCAGCAGAATAACGCAGGCATTTGTGCTTACGCTATTAATAGGTAGGTCATCACTAATACTATGTTTGAATAAAGGGTCATTAAGGGAAAGGGAGGAGAATGAGAGGGAAGATAAAGGGAGGGAAGGGAAGAGAATTGTTACACTTCATTTTGGGTTGAAACAAAATAGTACAAATGTAGAGAAATTAAGAAGAAAAAATGAAAATTCTTCTTCGTTCTCTTCCATTAAAATTTTATTTAAACAAGAGAAATTTTTTTTTACCTTCTCCTTCTCTTTACCTTCATTTCACCTCAATCCAAATATAGTTTAAATGAACATGGCAAGGCATGAATAGTGTTTCGTGTTTTCGAAAGAAAAAAATGCATTACGCTGAATGATACCCATCCGAAGAAAGCACTTGAAACATAAAACTCTGCTGAAGCTGAAATCATAGACGCCTTAGTTGCAGAAAGAACGAGTTGCAGAAAAACGAGGGAGGAAAAGGAGAAGGACGAGGTTGGGGGTGACGGAGGGAGGAGGAGAGGATGAGGATCTCAGTTGCAGAAAGAACGAGTTGCCGGCTTGCCGTTTGTAACTTTTTACCGTACAAATTTAAATAGAATTATGACAATATTTAAAAAATAAATTAGAGACATAAGAGATTTATATAGACATGAGAGGAAAAAAAATAGGAGTTCAGATTAAAAAAATTCACTATAAACTAATAGTGACTACAAAACTTCTTTTAATGTATAAAGAAAAATACATTAATAACATCAAAAGTTAATTTGAGATATCACATAATAATAATTTCTGCAAATATGATAGGAGTTAGAACGATTTTATGGAAATATGAAAAGTTGATAATAAGATGTTTGAGAATGATTATCTAAAGTTTAATCGATAATGGATAAAAAAAAAGCACCTTCCGGCTGTGCTGACTTCAGCCTTCTACATCACATTTTATAGGTGTTACGTGGGCGTAGCGAACTTTTTCAAATTATCTTATTCAAATGCACTAATACCAATTCAAATCTTTTTCTTCAAAAGGTTTTTAAAAGAGTTGATTGTTGGTGCATATCAAATTAGTAACTTAATTTATTTTACGGTTTGATTTTTTTCAGTTACAAAGTGAGATTCATGGATTTATGCACATGCATCTCACTAATAAAATTTAACTCTATAATATCTCGAATGAGAGGCTTGACATTGGAGGATTTAGCTTTATCTTTTTTTTCTAATTGCTTACATTTTATCTCAATTGTATTACCGTGTAACTTCCCTCCATCATCACTTTCCATCGTTTTTTTCTCTTTAGTGTAACTCATATATGAATCATGACATGTCAATTGTAACCCCCATCACTTTCCTTCTTTCTATTCTTACTCATATTAATTTCTATTCCTTCCATTTCCATTTCTATTCTCTCGCAGATGTATGTATTCTTAACATTTTTTTTAATTTTTGGTATCGCATAACTCCTTACATTTTATATTCTTTTATGCAATTAATTTCTTAACTTACAATATAGATCCTTTCATAATATAAGATATATGTCTATGTAAATCTTATTATTTCCTCCTCTCACTAATTTTATTTTGATTTCTTTACTTAATTACTCAAGTCTTTATTTGGAAATGTCACAGTGAATTTTTCAAGATATATATAAATATGATGCATTAGGAGTATCCTCCATTCATCTTTCTCCCTTTTCTTTTCCATGTTTTTTTTAGTTTTCTAATATATTTCGACCATTAACTTTTCTAATCCCACTATGCAAATGTCTCGGATTCCTCCATGCGCTCTTCCCCTCTCTCAGAGCTCTCGCGTTGGTTGGCGCTCGGTCACATCGATCCTGGTTAAGCATCCACTGTTTCTGACGATCTCAGTCTGTACGAACGATCGTTTTTTTTTTCTTTTTTTAGGTTTGGCTAAGTGAATGCCACTGTGCTGAAGAAAATGTTGCAGTTTTGAAGCAGCGTTCCTTCCTGGAGATTTAGTTCTTTGTTTCAGGATAGAAGAGCAGAATTGGGTGGTCTGCGGAGGTGGTTTGCAGTCAGGTTTCTTCTGGCCTCGGGAAGCTTCGTGGGAAGGGAGTGGAAAGGTCCGATTTTTACGGTCAACTGGGGGTGTACATGGTTGGCAGAGAGTTGAAGTTCTTTCTTTCATTTTACTTTCAGGAAAGATTGAATTTTTAGTTGTTGGGATGCGTATGGGTTTGTGATGGCCAAATGCAGTCAGGTTTATCTACTTGCATTGGTGGTGCCGTGAGTGTTATTCTTTGGAGATGTAAATTAAGTATGCGATTGTGTTGTTTGGATTAAATCTTATGCAATGTCTTCAAAAAATCTTATGCAATGTGACGGGAAAACCTAGAACTATTAGTTACTTCCGTAAAGAAAGTAGTTTTCGGTTCGGGTTGGAATCCAATCAGAAATGCCGAGTATTAGAGCTCCAGCGTCAAAGAAGACTTCAGCCCTCTTGGTTGTTTTCTTTTTCTCTAAACTTGTATTTGTTTAGTTTGGGGTAATTCTAAGAATCATATTATATGCTTTGGACTGTCTGATCATTTTGATCGGTGATTGCAGGTAGCAGTGAAATGCAGGCCTTTGACAGAGCAGGAGCGCCGTTCGAGTCGTCATATTATCCAAGTTACTGATGATAAGGTGCATTGTTCTGGAGGGAGAGAGAGAGGAGTGGAGGGAGGAGGGAGAGAGAGAGAAGAGGGAGGAGGAGGAATATATATAAAGGGAAAAGTGGAAAAAAAATGAAAAAAGGGAAAGAAAAGCGGGATAACGAAATTTTAATTACCGACGATTTCGGCCATCGAAAACGTAAATATTAAATATTTTTATAATTACCGACGGTTATGATCGTCGAAAATATATTTAGTTATATATAATATTTATTTTTTATTTTATCGACGGTTTGAACCGTTGGTAATCGTTACCGACGGTCAAAATCATCGGTAATTGCGACGGTTTGGACCGTCGCTAGTTATATTAATAAAATACTCTTTATATGATATTATTATATATTTACCGACGATTACGACCTTCGGAAATTATGACAGATTTTGCGATGGATGGATATCCGTCGGAAATATCGACGTTCCTAATCGTCGAAAAATTAAATAATAATATAATAAATTATATAATTAATTTTTTTATTTCCGACGGTCGTGACCGTCGAAAAATTCGTCGGAAAAATTTAATAATAATATAAAAAAATATATATAATTTAATTTTTTTATTTCCGACGGTCGTAATCGTCGGAAAAGTCGTCGGAAATTGCGACGGATGAATATCCGTAGGAAATATCGACGTTCCTAATCGTCGAAAAATTAAAACCGTCGGAAACGAAACCGTCGAAAAATTTGTCGTAAATTGCGACGAATTTAAAACCGTCGGAAATTATCCGTCGGAAAATCGCGATTTTCTTGTAGTGGTTCAACCGTTTCATTTCAATAATGATAGTAAAAATATCTGACCCATTACTTAACGTCAGTTTTTTCTTATAGGCGGAGAAACTTAATGTAAGCAGCTTTTTTAATGGAGGAACTTATTGAACGTGTGACGCTCTAAATCTATATATACATCTAAATGAGAGAGAAAAAAGCTCTAGAAGTGCGACCCTACAGAGATTACCGACATAATTTAAAAGGAGGGCGTGCGTCCCCTGCGACGATCAGGTGAATGATTCGCTTTCTTATCTTTCCTCTTTATTTATTTTGCATTTCTTCGTCATTCTAGCTATCCATCGCCCATAGCCTTGGAAGGACATTCACATTCATGGAGGCAAGAGTGTCCTTATATATACTCAAGACAAGAGTGTCCTTTTCCATAATTATATATACCGAAAAAAGTACGCATCAACATTTTAGGTGCATTTATTTTTGCATTCGTGGACTTCGATTGACAATTAATCGCGAGTTAATGTATATATCTAAGTTAAAGCTTTATGTATTGGTTGCCTCTTCATACTCTCCAGCGATGCCACTGGGCTGACCAATGGAGGCAAAGTTGATGGCCCCGAGTCCTGGCGACTAGATCCGCCGCGCGGCACCGGCCTGACGTCAATTCCATGTCCTCCTCTGTCGTGTAGAGCTCGTATTCTTCGTCCTCAGTCGCCGCTGCAGTTTTCTCCGGCGCAACATCGTTGGTACTGCTTCTTGCAATATGGCTTCCACCGCAGCATCGACTGGAGGGAGCGATCTTGGAGTTGGCCAGCACCAAAGGATGTAGAAAACTTGGAGGAGGAAGCTCAGACCGAAGAAGATGTTGAGGAGTACGAGGATGAGGCTGGTCGTGGACACGCCACTACTCATACAAAGTTAAAGAAGTATAATTAATAGACTATAAGGTAAAATTGGAAAATTTTTTGATAAAATAAACCTTTGGCAATAGGAAAAGAAAGCAATTAAGTGACTTATAAGGTTATAAAAAAATGGATTTAAAATAAGGGAAAAACATAAATACTAATTCTCATTAACCGGATAAAAGATGAATATTCTCATAAATAATTTCACAATATGCCTTTAAAAATTGTTTTAAATATTAATTCTCCCATCACTAACTATGTGAAGTTTATACAATTGACCCGATGATGAGTTAATTTCATTGTACCGCATGTTTTTAATACTCACTTTATTGCTCACTTTATCACTTTATATATATATATATATATATATATATATATATATATAATGTTAGGGGTGATATCATTCAGATAAGACTATAATTTATCTTTTATAACATTGATAATATTTTAATCTAACATTCTATACATATTTATTATATACAAATTAAATAGATGCATGTATTACGTTATTGTTTGATGGTTAAAAGCATAAGTACTATAAATAATTTATTATGAATGAAGTAATAGTAGCTACTAATAGTTATATATAGGGACTAATGGGCGTGCAACGCCCATACGGTGAAACACCGTGCAACGCCCATCTTTCTCCCATTGGATCCAAGATGAACGGTTCAGATCAAATCGCCAGATGAAATTGAATTGACGGTTCAGATGAGCCCACCAACGACGATCTCTGTCAGCAGCGGCAACACCAACCGGCGATGATCTTTGCCGATGGTCGACGGTGCAAGCAGGAACGTGTTTCCCGCGTTCGCAGGCTGACGCTCACAAGCAGGCGCTCGTAGGTCGTTGGCGCTCACAGGTACGCTCGTAGGCTGGCGCCGTCGACACCCCTTCTCTCGCTCAACGATCGACTATCGACGGTGGGATTTGGGGGGCGGCAATCATCTCTCTCTCTCTCTCGACGATCGGTGATGGGTTAGGTTCGTCGAGGACGATGATTTCAGAGTTCGAGGGCACCAATCGGGGTGGCGATCACAAAATCGGGGACGATGATCGTCGGCTCGTTGAAGCGCTCGTAGAGGGATCGGGGGTGTCGATCGTTGAAGCCAGCGTCGGAGGGGAAGATGAGGGGGAGGAGGAGAGGTCGCGGGGGTCAGGAATGATCGGGGGCCACCGGCGCTCGCAGTGAGGTCGGGTAAGCGCTCGATCGCGGCTCGGAGAATCAGAGCGGCGCTCGCACTCACAGGGGTCAGGAACGGAGATCGCAGTCGAAGATGCTGGGGTTGGTGACGGTCGGGGATGATGGCGGTCGAAGATGCTGGAAGTCGTGGGATCCCGCCGTTTTCCATCATCATCGAGAGAGAGAAGAGACGTCGATTTTAGGCGTGTTCGTTCGCGTGCAATCTATGCTGTCAAAATCAAATTGACGGCTACGATTTTGGGCGTTGCACGACGTTTCATCATATGGGGGTTGCACGCCCATTAATCCCATATATATATATATATATATATATATATATATATATATATATATATATATATAGGAAAGATGAATTATTATTTTTATTTTTATTATGTGGGTAAATTCTTATCGTATATATGTGTATAAACATTTATGTAGAGTCATAGTTTTATATCCTTTCATTTTATATAGTTTTAATAGTTTGAATTTTTAATTACGGTTTTAGTATTTTATCTAATAATAAATTACTAATTTAATACATTACTAATATAACAAAATATATTTATAATATAACATCATTTCATCAACTTGAATAATAAATTTTCTAATAAGATAACTTTTTTATAAATAAATTTATAATTGGTAAAATATTTAATGAGAAAACAATAATAAAAAGTGATATAATAATATTATTGATTGAAACTCTCATATATTAATATTTTTTATTCTAGAAATAAAAGAAAAAGATTATGAACTCAATATATAAACATATTATTTTTAGTAAATAACATATAATTGAATCAAATAATAGTAAAAATTATATTCAATAACTACATTTATGTATATCTATATGAAAAAACTTCAATATGAGCAGAACTAAAGAAAGGATAATACTGATCGTTCAATTCAATAACTTAGTGGTATTAAATGAACTAATTCAGATATTTCTAAATATTTATTTTGAAAACAAATTATGAGTACAAATTTAATATATAATATACTCATTTGTTGATGCCATTTTCTTTTGGGTGTGTGCATGCTCGAAATATTTTCAGCTCTAATTGATTCCTCACATATTCAATGTGAGGATAATAATAAGAATAAGTGAGATTTTAAATATTTCATCTTTTTTTTTTAATTTTTTGAACTTAAAATAATATAAATTATTTTTAGTCATATTTATATTTAATTCTCAATAAGTTTAACCATCAAAATTTATGATGACATCTTTTGCCAAAATAATAACTCATCATTTTATTATCACTCAATTGTATATTAATAATTATGACTTGCATTTTATTTTTATTGCTACTACTATTATTACAAACGGCAAATATTCTAAAAATATATAATTGCGCAACGCGCGAGTTTGTTGCGTCACTCCACGAGCTCTGAAATTTTATGAGATCGTGAAATTATCTTACTTATATTATTTCTTTATTTTAGTTCACTTTTATAAGTTTTTTTTTTTGATGTGATGACAATTTTATAATATGCCCTTCAGAAAAATACACCCCCAATCTTATCTTCCATATCACATTTTACAAAACTACTTATCAAAACGTTGATATATTAGAAAGGACCCGCTAATATTTCTTCAAAGCTCTTTGCTATCATTCTATTTATTCAACAAAAATTTTAAAGCTTTTCAATAAAACTAGCAGACTGATTATTCACATTTAATGATGAAAAGTGATATTTCAATGATGAAAAGTTAGCAGACTAATTATTCACATTTAATATTCAATAAAACTTATCTATTTAATGTAAATAGGTAAACAAGAATGGATTGCACATTGTAATATTCAATAATGTAACTTTAGAATATATGTAAAATAAAACTTATCTATTGCACAATGTCGTCAATTATATTACATTCAAAGTGCACTCTTTTACTTTATGAATGAACAACTGTACGTCTTTGAATTTAATGGATTAGTTCATATTGTAATTTTCTTTTTTTTTTAATATTGTCACATCCAACGAGTCCCTTATAAAATAAAATATTGTAGCATTTTAATATATAATACATAAATGCCATGTCAATAAAACATCATTTTTTATATGAATCTATATATTAAAAATATTAAATATTACTATAAATTTATTAGTTATTAAATTAATCTATTAGTTTTTATAGTTTAACTTATGATGACATTTTATATGATTATGAGTAATATGTGATTTTATTTAACATATTTTGAAATAATATTATAGTATTTCATTATTATTTGATGGATTTAATGGGGGTCCTCCCCCTTGTAAGGGGGGAGGAACCCCCTCCCCCCATCCGCGCCCGTCGGAGATCCGACGGGCGCGGATGGTGAGAGTGGTTCAGGGGTAGACCATGCGATTCAGAGCAGTTCGGAGCAATGGAATCGTCGGTTCGTGGTGAAAAAAATCCATGAGGGTTTTGTGGTGTTCGTCGGCGTTCGGGATAGGGGCGACATGGACGACTACGAGCGACGGGGACGATGAAGATATGGCAAGGACGACGAGAGAGGGGAGGTACAGTGGAGACCGTTGGGATTCCAACGGCCATTTGCGTCGGAGCGAAGGCTGAGAAAGGGAGCTCATGGCAACACGGTCGACTCACCGGTTTCTGTCGTCGCAACCTCGGGCGACGGCGATCTCGGCGCGAATGGCGATCTCGGTACGAACGGTGATCTCGGCGCGGATGGACGACGGCGCAGCCAGATCGGCCGATCTCCGACCACATCCGGCCGCCCGCGCTAGATCCGGCCGCTGGGCGGCCAAATCCGACTGCCCACGCCAGATCGGCCGCTGGGCAGAGGGAAAGAGGGAGGGAGAAGAGAGAGGGAGGGAGGGGGGAGGGGTTCTGTCGATTCAACCGATTTTTTAAGCCCTGAACCGCACTTATCATCCGCGCCCATCGGATCTCCATCCGACGGGCGCGGATGGGGGGAGGGGCTCCCCCCGTAAGGGGGGAGGACCCCATTAAATCCTTATTTGATTTGTCCTGATTTTTCCGAATTGATGTCCGGTAACAACTGTGTGTTCAGGCAATGAGATCCTTAATCACTTCCAATTGTCACATGTCATGAATCTGATTATGCTCCTCTATAATCCTTAATCTCCTTATCAAGTATCAAATTTTTACACTAAAATGGTAGTGCGAAAATGGACTATACAGTAGGAAACATCTTGCTAGCAGGGATAATAACGAATGGTTGTATAAATATTCAAAATATTAGTTCGTAAGAGAATTGAAAAATATCATTGTAAACCACAAGCGTCAACACCCATCAACTGTCTCAGCATATGGCCCAGTCTAAATGTGAAGAGTAGATGAAACTTCCCCTACATAACATGTTCGTATCATTGGTACTGTACAAGCAATCGTTCAAGTCCGGAATCTGCTAGCCACTGCAAAGATGTATAACAACAAGAGTTCTTAAACATATATGAGATGAAAGCATCTTTTTTTTTTCATAAGTATGATGATAGTAGGAAGATACCTGTCTCCGACCTCATAAGGTTCAAGAAATGCATAAACTAAACTAAGAAGAACATATATTTAGGTAATCAAGAAAAACTCAATAACTCAGTTATGTGATCAATGCAATATATAATCCAGCAACGAAAAGAGACTAAAAGATGACCTGAAGATAAAACATCAAATGAGGCATCTAAAATATTTTTTATATGACAGCCCCATCATTTTAGGATCAAACCTTACATGCATTTGCATGCTTTGAACTGCATAGAAAGTGTTAGAACTCACCTATAACTCCTAGCAACTGGTATTACAACAAAGACCACGAATAATATGATGACAGCATGATCATTAGGAAAGGAATTTAAATGGCTGGATCTTTTTTTTCTTTTTTTAATGGCTGGATCTTTTAACTAAAGCTATTATTTTATGAAAACTAAACTGAAAAAGGAACTGACTGCAAAAGTGAAAACACGAGAAGGGAAAGATGAATAATCAAACTGTAATTTCACTTTTCATGTGGTAGGTGATCTCCTTCGTAAGCAAAAATGGAAAAAGTAGTCATTCTACAAGGAGACATATAGTGTATTCGGGTGCTTGTCATGAATATATTCTATAGGCTATAACTTCCTTTTTGGATTAAGGGGACAAAAGTGAGGGAAGAAAGGAAATGTTCCGAATTCTTTCACCATTCTTTCTTTCTATCCAACAACCACAATTTCTTTCCTACTTTTTCAGTGCAATAGAAATTTTGAAATAATAGGACACAGTTCCATATAAGAAAATTTTCCTGAATGGTGAGGAAACTATTTTCTAGTCACATATTCAATTCTAGATGCAAAAGTTGAGAGGGAGTTTTTTTGTTGTTGTTGTTGTTGTTGTTGGGTGGGGGTTTGCAATTAGTGAACAGGCATTCATGATCATAGAGCACTGCTCACAAACTCAATAGATCACCTTTTGAATCAGCATCAATCACTATAAGCCGCATTGTCATATTGTTTGGCGGAAGTTGCAGGGCGACAGGAATCAATTGATGGTTCAATGGGCTTCGCGTGCAAATGATAATGTCACTGAGCAGTGTCTCCTCCTTCAACAATTCAGCCAATTCAGGCACGCTGGTTCCATTGAAAACCAAATGAGGCCACTCGGCGCTGTCATCCACCTCTCCGTTGTCGTCCGCAACAGTGAAGAAGATACTCCGTCCCTCCACCCTCCTAACCGGACCTGCGAAGGAAGTCGATGACTGCAGGAACACTCATTAGTCCACCATTGCATACACGTTTGAAGATTAAGATGATCGTATATTAATAACTAGTTGACTATACATACTCAAGAGTTAGATGCAAAGCAAGATTTTGTATCATTTATCAATTGCAACATAACATTTTAAATGACTCGTCGGGAACATTAAATTGTAGCTGATATCATTAGCAAAAGATCCTGGTACAAATATTTGAGGATTAGATTGATCAGGGGATCCACTGAATTGGGAACGTAGATATTAATTTCTCTCCATTGATGGCAGGAAGGAAGAGAACGCAATCTGAAATCACGAGCTTATGTACGTAAACTGTTCTTTCCTAGGCCAAGCAGATGCAAACCTCTAGTTTTGACAAGCTGGGACCGGAGGCGGAGGCGGACGGAGCATCACCAACAGCGGCGTTGGTAGCCGCCGATGAAGAAACGGCCGCAGCGGGCGGTGGGGAAGGAGGTGGAGGCCGCTTCTTGGTCGGCAAGGGCTCGACGACTTCGACATCCCAGAGAATCCAGTCCTGGGTGGAGGATCGATGGGGGACGTCGTGGGTGACGGAGTTGCGCCAGGGGGGAAGGCCGCCATTGCCGCGGAGGAAATTGCCGTATCGAGTCTTGAGCTTGACCTGATGGCCGTCTCTGATGGGCTCCCACTCGACGGAGGAGTCGAGGCGGGGCGGGATGGACTGAACGACCTTCTTGCCGGTGACGCCGAGGAGGTGGGGCTCGTCGGAGGGGGTGAGGTAGCGACCGTAGCAGCTGCGGAGGCGGACGACGTGGTTGATGTCCTCAACGAATTCTACGGACCATCGGGCGCGGCGTGACGTGCTACTACCGGCGGGGCGCTCCTGGCCGACGTGCTCCTCGTCGTCCTCGGCCACCAGGTACTTGCCGTGGTGGCTGCGGAGGCGCACCGTCTTGGCCCGCTGGAAGAACTCCATCGTGGTTTTGTGACGCGACTCGAACGGATCGACGAGGGAAAGAGGCGAAACGCAGAGGGTTGTGGCGTTTGTTGACGTCGAGGCAAAAATGTTTGGATGCCGTCGACTGCGGCGACGCACGCGAGAGAGAGAGAGAGAGAGAGAGAGAGAGAGAGAGGCGCCCGTTATTTTTGGAGGGATCATGACATATTTTAGCTGGAAAGTCTAAAATAAATATGCCGTTTTATAATATCAGGCAAAAAAAAGAGAGAGTAAATTACCAGAATTGATTCCATTCTTCATTCTTAATTTCTTATTCCCTTCTAAATGGTCAAAAAATTATTCTCACGACGAGATTGAACTCTTGCTTGCCGCAATTCGCCCTGTGCTAATGACAGGAATTTTTTTAATATTCGTTTATATTCGAAAGTTTGCTTAAGCGAAAACGAATTGCTTACATTTCACACTAATTTTATAGATAAATGAATATATTTTATGTAAGTCATTTTTTTTATGATGATTCAAGAGAAATCATTATTTTGTGAATGGAATAAGTTTCACTGGAGAGTGAGAATTTGTTAAATCTTGCAAATAATATGAGATAAAAAAATAAGCATAGTGTTCATTTGTGATAACAACTCTAAAAAATATTGAAAAAAAATCTAAGTGATACGAACATTAAATTCATACAATTAACTTACAACAATCTCATGGTTATAAAGCTAACAGAATGCACCCGAACACGTGCTCAAAATGAATTTTATAAATCGATTTTCAATAGTAAAATAAAATGCGCGAAAGGCTTTTCAAATGATAGATATAATAACTATAATATTTAAAACATAATATTAATAAATTTATAATATATATGAAGGTAAATAATAAAGGGTTAATTCTTCAAACCTCTTCAAAATTATAGTGATTTAGTCAATTTGTCTCGTCCCGTTAATTTTTTCATTATTTTTTATTTATTAAAAGACTAAATTATCTTCTCCTTTCACTATATTATTTAAACTTTTAAATATATATTAAATGAAAGGAGAAGGTAGTTTAATCTTTTAATAAATTAAAAGAATAAAAAATAAAAAAATAACATGACGAGAAGGATGGACCAAAGTGAAAATAGCAGCATATTTTAATGAGTCACTATTGTAAGTTCATATATTAGGATCATATATAGAAATTGTTATAGTTCAAGGGATGCTGAATTACCCAATAATAAAATCTAAAGTCATATATTCAATGCATCCAACTTATGCCACACCATGTCATCCTCTATTATTCTGACTTATCTACATAGATTCATGTACAAAAAATAAATATAAAATACTCAATACGTATGATTTAAAATATAATCATATATTCAATCTAAAAAATAATCAATGATCATAAACAATACAATAAATAGTAATAAATGATTTATTGATAAATAAAAAAAGTTCATAATCCACCAAAGAGAACTTTTTGTGCAAGAGTACCCTAACTCTTCAACATATTTAAATAGAATTCTTAATGGAATCAAAATAAAAAATGTAAGTGGTATTCCTCTAGATGAATCTTTAAACAAGACATGCTCCACAACAACCAAATTCAAAACAAATTATTTTGTTCAAAATTAATTATTTTTTTATTGAAGAAGTGCTAGATGAATTGAAAATTCCAATTGAATCAAATAATTCATCATATTCCACATTCTTAATAGAAGTATGGAACATTTATGTTTCTGCTTCAAATATGATATATTTTGGGCATTTATAATAATATCAAGCGTTATTCTTATATTGACATTTGTAATTTCCTCGGTTAACAATTATCAATCGACTAATCAATTATTATTCAATCTTAGTTTAATTCAATGATAGTTGTCAATTCAATTTATTCAAATTAAATGTAAAGATGTTTAACTTATTCTATCGTATTAGTTTATTGGAGAGCTCTCAATGACTTATTAACGAAATATCATACTACTTTCATGCGACAATTATTAGTAGGAGATCAGTGTCACGACATTGATTCAAGAAAGAATAATTAACAATTAATAATAATTCATTGTACAATGGGGTTAAAGAATCGTATAACATGACAATTATAGGTTTCCTTGGGAACTAGCATTTCAATTCTTAGTTATGATATCTGCCCTATTTAATTCGATAGCAATTAACAATTGAGCAATAGATAGACATGATAACCCATAGCTTTCTATTTTTTTCTTATTTACATAGCATGTCTATCTTTATCCTTTTTATTTAGACGTAACAAGACCCAATCCAAAAAATAATGATGGATTGTAATATCATGCAATCGATGTATCAATAAATAACTCACAATGTGCACATATAAGAAATAATAATTCTATTAAAATTATAAAACTTAAATATGTGAAAATATTTTTTTGTCTCATATGAACACAAACTTTGTTACTTGGACATGGGTCATGTTAGTGTTAGTGTTGCTCTCGATACAAACCATGTTGCATGAACACATACCGTGATGTGTGTGGACATGTAAGTTACGACTCCTCATCAAAGTTGCGACTTCAATCTTCCATGGACATTAGCCATTTTGCTTAGGCACAATTTATGTTGTTGCAAGTTGTGACTCCATTTGAAAGTTGTGTAAGATATCATCTATGGACATGGTTTGTGCTTTACGAAATGCGAACCATGTTGGTCTTGACATGGCTAGTTTTTTCCCATGTTGCGGATTTTTTCATCCATGTCGTCACAACAAGTTGCGACTTGATATCTGTTTGTCGCGATAAACCCTTTTTATCACCATTTTTCTCTTCAAGTTACTATCAAACATTTTTGTTTATTTATCACTTGTCAATTCAGGGCTAACCAATTTCCAATCGTAACAAGCCAAATGGATTCCCCATATATACTTGTGTTAGTCGCAACTTGAACCTTGTAGAGTTGTAGCTTCTACGTGTAGGTCATGGCTTGCAAAGACTTGTCGTGCTCCGCCTTGGTTTCGTACTTGTGCTCTATCAACCTCAAGATGGTACGTAGGAGAGAGAGAGAGAGAAAGCTTTCGTGGGATGGAAAGACGACGAGATTTGGAGTCTTATTTATAGGGCCCTAGTCCTTAATAAATCATAACTAAAACTCTTAGTTAAAATATAATTTAATCTTTTAAAATCTTATCCCATCCAATACTAAATTTTACTTATCACAAGTTACGATTAAAAAGTTTTCGACTTGACTGATTAAAACTGAAAATTTCCAAAATAAAATAGTATTTATTTAATTCATTGAAAATTGGGGGGGGGGGGGGGGGGGGGGGGGGGTCATGAAGATGCTAAAAAATTTCTATTTAACAATCAATAATTTCCGTAGATTAAGTGGAGAAAGAAATGTGTTACTCCATTAGCCAAATGATAATTGAGAGGGCTAAAGATTTTTTTTTCTTGTAGAGATCCACACAGTGATAATGCAGACTTGAATATTTTGTTGTACAATATTGAACACTATTGATCAAGTACATGATTTTTTTCATATATGTATAATGGAAGAACATACGTATTTATCTTTAAGTCCCTTTTTAATACTTTAAATCTCGTTGTAGAATGCTAATGTCTTGATGGGTGCTCTTCAAGGGTAATTGTGGGAGCTACTTACTACATGTAGTAGGACTACATGCTAATAATTGCATATTCTCATTTGTCTATGCATACATTGAAAACTAGAATTCTCACTATCTAATATTCTTATGGATTTTAGGATTTGATCTTGAGTTTAACAATGGTAAGAGGTGGATAGAGTATTTTAATCGTTTGTTTCAATTCAATTTGCATGTGTATTAATTTCTATTCGTACCATGATGTATAATTAATTAAATATCTCATTTATCTAAAATTGTAGGCAATTGTTAATAGTGAAAAAATGGACCCTATTATATATAATTAAACTTGTATATCTCAAGTAATTGTTCTGGAAAATAATAAGTATATCAAATATTTTTTTTCTAAACCATGATCTTCTCCGGATCCAATGTTATGATCCTTTTTTTTTTTAAAAAAATTAACTGAAATCATTATTCTATTTTTTCGTTTGTATGATTAGCATACCCTTGATAATATCAACAAAATTGAATTACAAAGAAGAATTGCATTTTTATTATATTTTATAAGTTTCGAATTTTTAAAATAAAAATACCATAATTGTTCAGAATTTTAATCAATTATGAACTAACATGACTTCAGGACAATGTCACTATTTAATGTGGGCTTGAGCTAGTAACTTGGAGGTCGCCAATTTAGTAAGAAAATATTATTTGTCATTAATTATATTTTGAAGAAATCAAGGTGAGTGGGAGTAAATTTTTTTAGTTATTTTTTATTTCCTTCCCTTAAGTGTCATAAAAAATTGTGAAGTTATATTTTAATAATCATGAAATGCCACTGTTACCTTTACTCCTTTAATATAATAATTTTTAAAATAAATAATAACGTGACACAATATTTCATAACTAGAATAATTCTTAAATAATACTTTTACTCATGTTATTTTGTTTTAGAATATTTTCTTACATTAAGAAAGAAATGATAAAATTAATAAGAAAAATAACGTAATACAGATATGAATGAAAGTTAACAATAAATAAATAAATAAATGTCAAATGCATATAAATTTAAGAACTATAATATATAATTGTATTTTTTTCTACTAACTCCTGAATTATGAACTTTTTTCGCATGTACCCACGACTTTCAAATATTCCGCTGGCCCCCTAAACTATATTGCATTTTTCACTTAAGTTCATCAGTCAACTTCTGTTAAAATTTTCATTAATTTTTATTTATAAAATAACAAAATTATCCTTCCCTCGTATAATCTAATATTAAAAATATAAAATAATATATTATAAAAATAACATATAAGTCCATGGATTCCTGTTTGCTTTTGGGGTTCTTGGCGTCCGTCGATGATCTTTTCGCGGCCACGACATCTGATTACTAGTTCTGAATGCCCTCCTATAGATTTCAATTCCTCGGTCGCTATTGAACCCTTCAAGGCATCGATCCGGCTCGGCCAGGCGCTCTGGCGGGGATCAAAGGAACCTGAGATCTCCTCGCGGTCGCCCTCGCCCACCTTGCCAACCCCTTCGGCATCGGGAAAAGAGGCCACTTTCGCCGCCGCAGGAAGTGCGTTGTGGACGTCCGCGGAGGTCGTCGACGAGGAGCAATGTTGTGGATCGTGCATCTCTCCGACTTCTTCTCCGCGCAATGGTGATGGTAGTGCTCTCCCCCTCCCTCCAGTCCTTCCCCCTGCCAAGGTCATCCACTCCTCCGACCACAACCTCCGCGTCGTTGGGGGATACACCACTCCCAACTGCTCTCCAATGATGGGATCTCTTCTGGCAGCAGATTTGGGTTCCGGCAAGAAGCGCGGTTCCGCAATGTGGTCGACTGTGAAGCGTCGGCGGGGGACAGGATGTCGGTGTGTGATGGCTCACTAGTGCACATCGCGATAACACCGGATGAGGAGAACCTCCGTGGGTCGATTGTCACCATGCACTCAGTGCTCACCAACACTAGGTGCCACGAGAGCGTCTTTTTTCACTTCCTCATCACCGAGCGATCGGGCCTCAAGGTGATAGTCCGTTCCGCTTTCCTGGAGCTCCGATTCAAGGCCTACTTCTTTGATCCGAACAGGGTTCACGGCTTAATCTCGATGTCCGTCTGGCAAGCGTTGGAGCAACCGCTCAACTACGCCCGAAACTACCTTGCAGAGATCCTCGAGCCGTGTGTCAACCGGGTTGTCTACCTGGATTCGGACTTGGTGCTGGTCGACGACATGGGCAAGCTGTGGCGGACAGAACTCGACGGCCGCTCCGTTGGGGCGCCAAAGTACTACCACACCAACTTTACCAAGTACTTCACGCCACGGTTCTAGACGGATCAGCGCCTCGCCTCGACGTTCACCGGCTGGCCCCTGTGCTACTTTATAATATATTATTTTATATTTTTCAATATTAGATGATACGAGAGAAGGGTATTTTTTTCATTTTATAAATTAAAAAATAAAAAATTAACGAGAAAGTTAACAAAAATTGACGGATAAATTTAAGTAGAAACATCGATATAGTTCGGAGGGTCAGCAGAATATTTGAAAGTCATGGGTAGACGCGAAAAAAGTTCATAGTTCAGAAGGTTTGCGGAAAAAAACCCTATATAATTTAATATTAGGTAGGGGAAAAAGTATTGTTAGAATTGTGTTATATAAAATAATTAAGAGAGCACAATATCTTTACGTGACCACACATAATAATAATAATAATAATAATAATAATAATAATAATAATAATAATAATAATAATAATAATGTCTCATTTCCACCATTTTTTTAAGTGGCAATAGAAGACCCGTCGTAGTTGACTTGAGACTAATATTTGTGACTTTGTGTTAGAACAACAAGCAATATGAGAAATCAACTAACCAATAGTTCTACTACTCGTCTATTCCTATTGAAAGCAAACTGCTCCTTCAATTATGAATTGAAATTTGAAAACAATATACGAAACTCATCGAAGTGGACTGTGGGCAAATCAATAAGGAACTGTTTGGTTTAAGTATAACTATTCAAGGATTAAAGGCACTTATTATAATAGAATAGACATTTTCTTGAAACTTGAACAAAGAATAAGTAATTCCAACAAAAAGGTGGAATAATTTATCTCTTGAAAAGCTACTATTCATTGGAATAATATTTTTATAAACGGCAACATTGTCCTTTCATCATTATGGCAGAATAATCATCAGTTTGGTAGAATAAAATAGAATTACGTCATATTCTTTTCATAATTATTGAAACAAACGCCTAAGTGTTCTACATGTACTAAAATCCGCGCTATTTTTGTGACATTTCTTTATCATTTTAGTATCTTTAAAAGGTAAAGCATTCTGATATAATTACACATTTTTTTATTCTTTTGATATATTCGGAAAGTATTTATCACTTATGTTAATTTTATTTGTTCATTTTCAAATTTTGAAAACCATTCAACATTATTAACTCTGGTAACAAATACAACTTGAAGATGTCTGTTGATGAATTCCCCATTTCTCATCCTGAAATGCAATATCAAAACGAGAAGCATATGGTCTTTACTTACCCCACTCATCAACCTCGTCTAAACATTGCATTTTCTTAATGTGGTCGGCCAGTTTATGAAGGCCTATTTATAGAGTTCTTCATTGAGAGACTGTTATACATGCGATATATGAAGAACACTTGAGGACACCATGAACACTTGCATATTGAAAATTCTTCGTATGCTGATTGGGTCATCAAATAAGAGATATACTATCGACTAAAGTACACTCTTGGAGGGGTGTAGAAAAGTCAAAAGTAAAGTGTAGATGCTCGATCTAACAATAAGGACCGCTACATGCCTAGAAGTTGTTCAGTACCTCAAATCCAAAGTTCAAATGTAACGCCTCACGTCTCAACAAAAAAAAAGAGGGGAAATGGAAGATGAAGAGGAACAATCGAGCCCCTTTCCCCTTCCTCTGCTTCATCTCCCTTCCACTTCCTCTCCCCTCTTCAATGGCAGAGCAGTTCAAGAAATGGGGGAGACCAAGGGACAACCCCACTCCCTTAAAACCTCCACTCCCTCTCCCTTTCATGGTTTTCCTCTCATCTCTCTCGCACTATGTTTCTCCCCTCCGACGACGCACGCGGCCAGAGGAGCAGAGGACGACGTCGATGAGACTTTTCGGCATCGACAATGCATAAGACGATGGTGGCCAATAGTGGTGAACCTAAGGACGAACCTTCGCATGACAAATCGAAAAAGCTTAGGCATAGAGGTGTGTTTCCAGGATCTAGGTCATGGGGTGTTTTTCCTAAGGATTCTGCATGTTCTAAGGATCTAATTAGAAGTAGAATACATGTTATAGGAGTAGGATTTACGTGCAATATGCCTTTATGAAGTTCTTAGTTGATTTTGTAGGTTTTCATGTTATAGCCGAATGATTTCTAAGTGATGCTATGACATACTCGTGTGATGAATGTTTTGATTCGATATTTTAGTGTATGATTGAGATGGTTATTAGATCATTCTATTGCATGCTCCTGAGATGATGAATGATGTCAATTATGAGTTAAAGGAAATTCTGGAAATCTGCTTCATGTTTAAAAGACAAGGAACTATGTATGTTATGTGATGAAGAAATGATAAGAAATATGTATTCAGAGTCGGACCTATGTTGAAATATGTTTCTGAAGTATGAAAAATTGTTAGGAATCACGTTGGTATAAGTTAGGAATTGTTTTGTAATGAAAACTTATTGAAAACTTAAGAATTCTGCAATGACATGCGGCTCTGTTGAACAAAAATGGTCGATTGGTACCATTTCGAGTCAGCAAGAGTATAGTGATAGCTATAACGAACGATCGATACTCTAATGGTCGTCCGTTATATACCAGAACAGAAGCTCAAAATTCTTTCGGACGACGAAACTAAAAAATGTCGAGGCTCGACAATGACGACAACAACCAATCGGACGATCGAAACCGTTTCAGTGGACCATTCTGAGTCTCCTCGCCAGAATGACTTCTAACGGGCGACCGGTCCAGTTTCGATCGATCGAGTTCCCTCATGGTCGATTGAAAGTACGATTATGCAATGAATAAAGAATGAACATCAAACGGTTGACCACTATCTTTCCGGTCGACCGAAAGACATTGATAACGGACATCCGCTCCTCCTTTCGAACGACCGCTAAACGGGCCTATAATAGGCGACCGTTTGACTAACAGGCAATCGTTATGTGAACAGAAGAAAATACGACTCTGATCGAACTCCTCTGATTTATAAAGATTTTGCCCACCTGATTTGTTAAAGAATGAAATTAACTTAAAAAAGATTTGGAGCTTTGCTCTATATGGCCTTGATCGATCTTCGAATTGAAAGAGAAGTCCATGATGATTCGAAGCTTTGCTCCATACGACCTTAATCAATCTATGGATTGGAAGAGATGTCCATATGATACGGAGTTATACTCCATACGACCTTGATCGATTGAAAGAAAGGTCCACTATGAGCAGCCCTGAGCGAGGCACTTCCTCACGGGTTACCATTTGTCCTATCTAGATGGGAGTCTCTCCCTTTACGAATATTTTCGCCTTGCGCGATGTCATCACAGCCCGACGAGACTGGCCGTGACACTGATCACCCACTGGCTCATGATGATTTAGATAGTTGCACCTTAAGTCCAACAATGATATTCCCTAAAAGAAATGAAGAAATCTTCCAAAGAATGAATGAAAGAAAAAAAGAACAAAATAATAAATGAAAGAAAGAATGAAAGAAAGAATGAATGAATGAAACCAAGAAAGAAAAAAATAATAAACGAAAGAATGAAAGAAAGAAAGAAAGAGCGTGTTACGAAAAGAGAGAGATAGAGATCGCACGAATCACAGAAGAACGCGAAGAGAAAAAATGGCGGCGACTTTCTTTGTTATGGAATAACGATGATTACAAGGATTGTGATCCTATCTGGACCCTATGGAGTTTATATAATTACTCATTTTGATAGACGATAGAAATTACAGGACTCTAAATTAATTCTCCGAAAATAGGACTCTTATCTCGTGATAAGAAAATAAATCAACTCAGAATCACATACATAATACCCCTAAGGAAATAAATCAACTCCAAGACTCCCATAGGGGAATTCTGCTGAAGCGCTTGACTACGTAGGGGACCACAAAAGGATTACAACTGGGTTCATATTCATTATCAACAAATCTCCACCTTGACTTGAATCATCTTCAGAGCACAAAATACTATGCCGCCGTCAGTCCCACCTTGAAGTTATTACCAAGTATTAATGTTAAGAAAGTCCAAGCAATGCTGGAACTTGCCATGAGGAACAGATTTGATGAACATATCAGCTGGATTATCTTCAGTTTCAATCTTCTTCATCATGATCCTCTTCTCAGTGCGGATGAAGTGATATCTGACATTGATGTGTTTGATTGTTTCGTGATGCACTTGATCCTTGGCTAAACATATTGCACTCAGACTATCACAGAGCACTGTAGCCCGCTCTTGATATAATCCGAGATCTTCAACTAAGCATTTTAATCGGATGCCTTCCTTGGCAGCTTCTGTGTTATGTATTCAGCCTCTGTGGTAGACAATGTAACTAATGGTTGAAGTGTGACCTTCCAACTAATAATCGAACTACCCAAAGTGAAAATATAGCCTGTCATAGATCGTCTTCCATCAGCATCTCCAACATAGTCTGAATCTGAGTACTCTGCAACCAAGTACTCTTTATCACTTCAATAGATAAGGCCAATATCAGGTGTTCCTCTCAGATACCGAAAGATTCGCTTAACTATTTGTCAGTGCTCTTTTCCTGAATCGCTCATGAACCTGCTGACAACACTGACTGCATGAGCAATGTCTGGTCTTGTGCAAATCATGGCATACATCAGACTGCACTAGCATATGAAACTCGAAACATGTACTCCTTCTCTGCTTCTGATTTTGGTGCAAAATTAATAAAAATATGAACATTTGCAGCTGGTGGAGTATTTAAAGGCTTCGCTCCGGATATTCCAAACCTGGATAAAATCTTCTCAATATAACTTTTCTGAGATAAGAAGAGTTTATCCTGTGCGCAATCCCTTATAATTTTCATCCCCAAAATCTTCTGTGCTGCACCAAGATCTTTCATGTCGAATTCTGCATTAAGGAGCTTCTTCAATTTTTGAATATATGTCATGCCTCTAGCAACAATGAGCATATCATCAACATACAAGAGCAGATAAATAGTGGAGCCATCATTCACCTTCTTGTGATATACACAACAATCATAGTGACTTCGGCTGAATCCCTTACTGGTCATGAAGCTGTCGAACCTCATATATTATTATTTGGGAGACTGCTTCAAGCTATACAAAGATTTCTTCAGTCTGCAAACTTAACTCCTTTTTTAGAATGGAGAATCCCTCTGGTTGACTCATAAGAATGTCTTCTTCAACTTCTCCATGGAGAAAAGCAGTCTTCACATCTAGTTGCTCGAGCTCTAAATTCTGATGTGTTACAAGGGCAAGTAGCACCCTGATTGAAGTATGTCTGACAATATGTGAGAATATCTCATTGTAGTCTATACCTTCTTTCTGACTATAACCTTTAGCAATCAGTCGTGCTTTGTATCTTGTGCCTTGAACTCCTGGATTTTTCTCTTCTTGAAGATCCATTTACAGCCAATGACCTTTCTACAACTTGACCAGCTCTCATGCCTGATTCTTGTGAAGAGATTCCGATTTAGTTCGGCAAGAGTATAGCGACAGCTATAACGAACGATCGATACTCTAATGGTCGACCGTTATATACCAGAATATAAGCCCAAATTTCTTTCGGACGACGAAATTGAAAAATGTCGAGGTTCGACAATGACGACAACGACCAATCGGACGACCAAAACCATTTCAGTGGACCATTCTGAGTCTCCTCGCCAGAATGACTTCTGCCCATCAATGGAGAAAACCGACGGAGAAGACAACACTATTCATAACGGGTGACCGGTCCAGTTTCGATCGACCGAGTTCCCTCATGGTCGACTGAAAGTACGATTATGCAATGAATAAAGAATGAACATCAAACGATTGACCGCTATCTTTTCGGTCGACCGAAAGACATTAATTCTATCTCCTCACCCATAACAGCAATCCACTGTTCAGATTCAGCACATGTGATGACGTTCCTATAAGAGGACGGCTTCAGAGACTCCATCTCTTCAGCTACCTGCAGTGCATAAGCAACCATGTCCTCGAAGTCATATCTCTTAAGAGGATCCACTTCTCTACGAGGACGCCTGACAACAATTAACTCCTCTTTAGGTTGCTCATCAGATTCTTCATGTTCTTATTCTGCTTCTTGATGTGATCCTTTAGCTTCATCCTCAGTTGGAGTGATTTCAACCTCTACATGTTTACTAACACTATCTTCAGCCTCCACTTTCAACTGAAGCATTGATGCTTCATCAAAGGTCACGCTTCTGCTGTGGATAACTTTGTGTTTTGAAGGATACCAGATTCTATAACCCTTCACTCCTGTACCATATCCCAGAACACCCTTTCTTTAGCTCTCGGTTTCAACTTTCCTTCACTGACATGATAGTATGTTGGACAATTAAAAATTTTTAGACAAGTATAATCAGCAGGATTTCCTGATCATACCTCAGTTGGATTCTTGATATCAATCACAGCCGTCAGACTTCAATTCACCAAGTAGCAAGCTATATTAACAGTTTTAGCCCAGAATGTCCTATTCAGACCAGCGTTAGAGAGCATGCACCTTGCCCTCTCCAGACGTGTCATGTTCATTCGTTCTACAACTCCATTCTGCTGTGGAGTATCTTTGACTGTGTGATGCCTGACAACGTCTTCATCTTTGTAGAACTAATCGAATTTAGCAGAACAGAACTCCAAATCATTATCAGTCGAAGGCGCTTCACTTTCTTCGACCTCTAAGTTTCCACCAAAACCTTCCACTGCTTGAAGGCTTTGAAGGACTCACTCTTATATTTCATCATGAATACCCAAGTCATCCTCGAGTAGTCATCAATCACGGACATGAAGTACCTAGCACCTCCTAACGATGGAACATGAGAGGGACCCCAACGATCTGCGTGGATGTAGTCAAGAGTCGTCTTCGTCCTGTGCATTACTTTACCAAACTGAGATATTCGTTGTTTGTCAAACACACAGTGCTTGCAGAAGTTGATTTCAGATATCTTCTTGTCTCCCAGAAAATCAGCTTGCTGAGAATATTCATCCTGTTCTGACTCATATGTCCAAATCGCACGTGCTACGGTCTGAACTTTTTTGATTCGGATGAACTGACCATTGCAGCAACGCCAGAGTCTATTTTGCCTTGTAATATATACAAGGACTTCTGTTTGACTCCCTTCAGAATCGTAACATCACCCTTCATGACCGTGAGAATGCCTCCAGCAGCATTGACCTTTAGAGTCGAGGACTCCAAGTGATATCAAATTCTTCTTCAGTTGCGAAACATGACGGACATCTGTCAGCGTCTTCACAAGAATGTCATAAGTCCTGATCTGCACAGAACCGATTCCAACTATCTGACATGACGCATTATTGCCCATGTTGACATTTCCACCGTCAATCTTTTGATAAGATGAGAATCGTTCTTTATTCAGAGTCATATGATAGGAACATCCCGAATCTAGAACTCAATTATCCTCCAGACATCCTTAATCAGAAGCAGTCAGAACTAAATCATCTTCAGAATTCTCAGTTTCATGTGCCACCGTAGCGACGAGGACATTCTTCTTCTTCGATCTTAATATCGATATTTCTCAATTCCATCAATAAAGAATTTAACTGATCAAGATGTTCCTTAAGAGGGGTACCTTCTTGCATGCAGAGAGAGAACAAACGTTGCTTCAACAACAACTTGTTGGTGAGAGACTTCGTCGTATATAGACTATTGAGTTTCAACCACAGACCGATCGTCTTTTCTTCATTTGCGACCTCGATTATCACCTCATCCGTCAAACACAATAGAATCATCGAGTGCGCCTTCTCCTCTTGTGCCGCCAAAGTTGCGTGGTCGATCTCCTTTTCTTTGCCCTTCGAGTCGTCCTCCTTTGGTTTGTTCTTCAACACATTTGAGAGCGATGCCCAGACTCCTTATTGCTTCAGAAGCGCCCGCATCTTGATCTGCCACAACTCGAAACTGTTCCTGCCGTTGAACTTTTACATGTTTACGTTGTGTGACGCCATCTCCCTCCTTGATCGCGGATCGCTGACGAATCTTAAAGCTATGATACTAGTTTGTTACGAAAAGAGGGAGAGAGATCGCACGAAACATAGAAGAACGCGAAGAAAAAAATGACGGCGGATTTCTTTGTTATGGAATAACGATGATTACAAGGATTGGGATCCTATCTTGACCCCTAGGGAGTTTATATAGGTACTCCCTTTAACAGACAATAGGAATTACATACGGACTGGAACTCTAAATTAATCCCCCAAAAATAGGACACATATCTCGTGATAAGAAAATAAATTAACTCCGAATCACATACAAAATACTCTTAAGAAAATAAATCAACAGCGAGACCCCCCGTAAGAGAATTCTGTTGAAGCGTCTGACTACGTAGAGGGAGCACAGAAGAGTTACAACTGAGTTCAGATTCAAGGCATTATTAACAGAGCGAAAGAATGAAAGAACCAAAGAATGAAAGTATGAAAGAACGAATGGTCCCAAAAATGAACGAAAGAACATGAATGATGAAGCTCGTGATGTTTTTATTGATCTTTGATCCATATTCCATCATACATGATTTATATGTTTTACTTCATGTTATTCTTATGAAACTATCGTATGACCTATATGAACTCACACTTAGCTTTTTGCTAACGATTGAGTTTACTCTCCTGTACAATCCCCACATGTACAGACTCGTGACGTGATGATATGTGCACAGAAACTACGCTTTGAGTGGCATGAGTCGTATGTTTATACGTCATATTAGATGTCATATTTACCTTGATTGGTCGTATTTTTATGTTTAGCACTTATACTTTTACCTTTGCTACCTCAAACTTAGATCATGGATGTACATTTTTGCTTCTGCACTATATTTTAGATCGAAATAGTTTGACGTCTTATATCTCTCTTGCTTTCGCATTTTGTCTCGATTGTTGTATTATTTTAATTGTTAAGTATTTCGTTGGTGTGTTGACATTTGAGTCAACTAAAGAGTCATAGAAAGACCAAAAAAGAAAGAAGAGAAAGAGTAGCACACGTGAAAAAATCCACATCACATGATTGGGTCGAATTTTGGAGCGCTACATCAAACCCTCGTATATCTTCTAAATTATAATCAAGAGAAGATATAAAACCAAAAATGAATAAAGAATGACGAGCGTTCTTTCATGAGACGCTTTTGTTTAAGTTTTTTGTAAGAGATTAAGTTGGATGCAACCAGAAATATCGGTTGTAAGTTACAACCGTGCGATCGCAGCTGTTCGATCTCGCTTTAAATTGATGAACAGTTGAGATCAACGCGCAATGAGCCGGCCTTAATCGGCCTTGAATTTTTTCTACTGGTTCGATCTGCCGGTGACGAGCCCCCCCACCCCCAAATCCATTTTCCCTCAAAACCCTTTTCCCCCTTCCCCCTTCGGCGATCCCCCTTCTCTCTCTTTGTTGCACCTTCGACCGGCGATCCACCTTCCCTCTCCACTGCACCTCCGACGACCCTCCGTCGTTGTGATCTGCCCCCCTTCCCTCTCTGCTGCACCTTCGACCGACGATCCCCCTCTCTGCTGCACCTTCGACGATCCTTCGTCGCTGCATTCTACCGCTGCCGCCATTGCGAACTTCCACTACCGTTGCTGCGAACTGCTGTTGCTGCCACCGTTGTGTTGTGTTCCTGCCGTCGTTGCTGCACCTCCGAACCCCTCTGCTGCTGCACCTCCACCGCGACCATTTGTGTTGTGTTGCTGCCGCCGCCGTTGCACCTCCGAACCCCCCTGCTGCTGCACCTCTGCCACCACCGTTGTGTTGTGTTGCTGCCACTGCCGTTGCACCTCTGAACCCCTCTGCTCCTGCACCTCCGGCGCCGCCGCTGCGTTCTATGTTGCAGCTGCCATTGCGTTCTATGCTGAGCCGCCGTTGATGTCTTTATTCAAACATGTGTGCATAAATGCTATATCCACTTTAGCTCCTTTTGCACATGTAACTGATTGTTTATGAGGGATGAAAATTCGTACAATATAATTTCCACCTTTTTTTATTTTTATATTATGGAACACGATTTCTTTGAAGCATTTTGATCCTTGTGAAGAAAGTAACATAATGTTAAACGATGAGCTTTTAACATCATGTTGCTTAGCAATGTGATAAGTTTGATCTCTATTATTCACACCATAATGTTAAAAGATGACCTTGTGAAGAAAACTTGGATAATTAAACTCTCTAAAGTGATATTGTAAGCTCCTAAAAACCCCAAGATCTTAGCTTCTTGGGGTTGTGGCAAAACTTGTTGAAATTTCCACAGTCAAGGTTTATTCTTTACTTATATTTCTTTTGAGACAAATCAATAGTAGTGATTTTTCTGAACCAAACTTGTGGATGTGTGTTGAGCTTCTGAAGATTTTGCTTGATAATTGGGATTGTTTGCTAAAGGAGCCATTGATTCTTACTAGGTGTGAGGTATTAGGTGTGGTTCACTAAGAAGCACCTATGCTGGCCTGGAAGTGAGGCAACTTTAACATTGTCCAATTCCTATGTTGTGTCCACCATCCTCCCAATGAGATAATCCAATCGAACATTATTGCAAGATGGGCTGCCATCGGATGGCTTCTGAACAGCAGGAGGAATTACTTTGAGGATAATGTGAAGCTTGCTTTATTTTATGATTGGTTGTTTTTTGATGAAATTGTTGATAATATCATGAACATCGAGCCAATGCTTCTCATGGTGAATTATGTTCCGAAGTATATTGGCATGACTCACATGTTGTTGGAATATTTATTTTTGTTAGTTGATAATTATTATGTTCAATGTCTGGAGCAACTTATTCAAGGGGTTTAAACTTCGATTGCTCTGATGATAAGAAGAGGAGCAATTCATTCACTTGAACCTCTAATTTCTTGTAGTGTGCTTTCACCGGTGCTCAAAGAAAGGTTCATTTCCTTTCTCCGAAATCAGAGTTGATTAAACAACCATCTGATACTGGCATCAAACATATGATTACAAAAGAAGAAAAACAACTGTTTAGTTCAATCAAAACCATCACACATTTAACATCCGCGAGTACCAGTAGACATAAAAACCTTCCACAACATCTTAACTTCTTTATTTTTTTTATTCTTTTTCTGCACATCAGACACGTAAATGAACAAAGCCTAAGTGAACAACATCTCCACCGAGGGGGGTGTTCAGAGGTGCAGCGGTGGCGACAACAACACCACACACGGCGGTGGCAGTAGATCGCAGTGGCGGCAGCAACACAACACAGCGGCGGCAGCAACACAACACAGCGGCGGCGGCGGCAGATTGCAACGGTAGCAGCAACACAACACAACGGCTGCAGCGACACAACACAGCGGTGGCAGAATGCAACGATGGCGGTCGCAACAGCGGTCCACAATGGCGGCAGCAGTTCGCAGCGACGGCGGCAGCAGTTCTCAGCGGCGGCGGCAGCAGTTCTCAGCGGCGGCGGCAGTAGTTCGCAGCGGCGACGGAGGGTCATCGGAGGTGCAGCGGAGAGGGAAGGTGGATCGTCGGTCGAAGGAGTAGCACAAGGGGAAGGGGGATCGTCGAAGGGGGAAAGGAGGAAAATGAATTTGAGGGAAAAGGGATTTGGGGAAAAGGCAGCTCGTCCCAGCATCAGATTGAACCAGTAAAAAAATCAAGACCGGTTCATCCCATGTTGATCTCAATCATTCATCAATTTAAAGCGTGATCGAATGGCTGCGATCGCACGGTTGTAACTTACAACCAATATTTTTGGTTGCATCCAACTTAATCTCTTTTTGTAAAGTATATTTTTTATAAGCAAAATTTTAAATCGACATGGGCCTCTTTTATGAACTTAAGTTTCACATTACATGGGCTGAGTTCAAAGAAATAAAGGCATGATCATGTTATCGGCCGAAACCACTCTTTTGAAAGGCCCATTATAATCAAGCCCAACTCTATCTTTTTATCCTCTTTTATTATTCCTTCTTTCAATATTTTCTTGTAAAAAAGAGTTAACAAAACGATATTATTATACGGGAAGCCGACGACCACCACCACCACCATCACCACCAGTCCGAAGTCCCGGCTGCGGCGAGAGAGAGAGAAAGAGAGGAATAGCTGCTGCCACCGAGGCGCAGGAGAGACGGTTCCTTGAATCGATCATTGATCCATTAGAAGGCTGAAGGGCGCAGGGACTGCGCGAGAAGGAGGTGGAGGAGAGGTAGGGCAAAGGATTCGTCCGTCGGCTTTGGTCGATTGATACCGGAGTTGGACGCGGAGGCGGCTGAAGAGGGGCGGAGAGGAGCTTAAGATGAAGACGACGAAGGGAGGGAAGACGATGAACCCCACGGACGCCTACCGGAAGGAGCTCCGCAAGAAGGAGATCAAAAGGGTGCGTTTATGGCTGATTTGGGCATCGTTTTTTCCCCCTCTTTATCGCTGGGCTTTTTCCGCTCGCTTTGATCGGTTATTGGTTAACTGAATGACTTCGGTGGACATAAATGGTTGGCTTTTAGTCGTAAAAAACGTAGCTTTAATAATAACTTGCTCTTTCGGAGAATCATGACAAGGTTTTGCATGGCCATTGTCATTTTGAAATGTGATTGTTGATCGATGACAATATATCTTTTGTTCCAAGCGTCAACATGCTATATTTCTCCTCGTTTACAACTATTAAAGGTATTAAAGCA
Source organism: Pontederia crassipes (assembly GCA_030549335.1). Taxonomy (NCBI): domain Eukaryota; kingdom Viridiplantae; phylum Streptophyta; class Magnoliopsida; order Commelinales; family Pontederiaceae; genus Pontederia; species Pontederia crassipes. The sequence continues at coordinate 20,730,491 of CM060189.1, read as the reverse complement.
TAGTGTAGGGCATTAATGTCTTGATCGGAGTTGGGTGCACTATGGGCAATTAAAAGTTACAGTCGTACCATGATCAACGTTCTTAACTCTTAGTTTTCAAGTTCACCAGACAAAATCATATTAAAAGTAATGTATTAATTCCCTAAAAAAAGTAATGTATCAACTTCAAATATTTCTTCTCATCTTGGAAATAATTTGTTCTGGTGTTTTGGCTGAGTGATCCGGTATTACGAAGTTTGAACAATAAGCTAATTATCACTTAATTCGATTATAAGGTATATGAATTATTATGGCTATCTTACACTATTGTTTATTGTGATTCTCATGGCAGAACAAAAAGGAAAGAAAGAAGGTGAGAGAAGTTGGTATTCTGAAGAAGGATCCTGAAGCCATTAAAGAACAAATTCAGAAATTGGAAATCATGAGTAAGTGTTTGGACCTTAAACCTTCATCTGTTGTAGAATTATGATGTGATGTCCTTTTGTATTATTATTTAGGAATTAAAAGTAGATTAAAAATGTCTAGGCTTAATTTGGATTGTTAATATTTGTTGTCAACCACCAGTGTGCCATTGTGCCAACGTAATCATTGACGATCTTTTGGCTTTAATTTTTGTGCATAATTCAATGAATTATGACCATTGAGCGTTTATTTCTAAATTGGTTGGCATGTTATTTGTTTGACTGCAAAGGAAGACCCATATTGTAAAATACAAAAGTAGAAATTAAAAATAAATGTGTTACACAGTCTCACTCAACCTTGAATTTCTACAAAAGGAATCAAACCCTAGGAGCTTGTTGGTGCATGATTTTTTATTGTATTTGTTTACTAGTCTTAATACCTTTCTGAAAAACACATGTAAACAAGGAAGAGCTTTGTTTTGTTGTCATTTTCAGTGATTCATTATATTATCCCAGGGCTTATCATGCTATTATGACATAATATGATATATCGAAGAATTTTCTGCTGCAATTCATATCTTTACTTTCATCCTGTTTTCATCGTTTCCTATGGGTTTCCTTATTCATTGCCCACAACTGTTAGCAATGTAATGTTTGTCATTTAATATTACTAAATCGCCTGTATAAACTTTTTTCTTATGACCAAGTCTTAACAAACTATCAAAACTTTTAATTCCAAATAATATTTTGAGTAAAATAAGTTAATACCCTGTCTGAAGATCTTCTATGAGGTTACCTCTTGACGTTACACCTATCTTCATGCGTACATGAAATTCTTTAGTAAAGTTCTCAAGTGAAAGGATGTTGTATTTTTTTATTTTTGGGGTTTTGAACTTTTCCATGAATGATGCAGAAACTGAATGCACATAAAGGAAAATTGGATTTACTTATTTCGGTTTGCTGAAAATTTTCACTGTACAGCTATGGTGATCATCAGTTCAAATTTCTATGTTTATATTGGAAGTTTTCTGATTCATAATACTGATGTTTGGCATATGCTACAGAGGCTGACGGTGCTTTGGACAAGGCACGCAAACACAAGAAGAGGCAGCTGGAAGATACCCTGAATATGGTTTTGAAGAAACGAAAGGTATGATATTGGTTTGAAACAAAATATCCGCAGAATCAGCATAACCCCCATTCTTTTCTCCCCTTGAAATAATTCCAGAAGCTTCCAAATGATTCTATTGGTTATGTGTATTTGTGTTGCTTTTATTTTAATTTACATCTCTCCTTAAAAAAGGTTCCAGCTGTTTGTAATATCTGCATTTGTCAGTTGAACTAATATTATTCGTTTCTTTCCTTTTCTTTTAAGTCCTAAGACCATGGATGGTTCTGGTTTTTTCTTGACGAAGCAGAGGTTTCATAGTTTTGACCTTTTGCGGTATGAAGAATTGTTCATGACAGTTTTTCAAATGTGTAGGCATCATATATTAGTTGAAGTTGTACAAAATTGTTACTGGAGCTACAAACTGGAAACTCGAGAGTCGAGTCACATGCTGCGTTGAAGGTGGAATGCGCATGTGAGACTAAAACTAAAAGTTTCCAGTGCTTCATGTTCTTCTACATCTTTTCTGTTTACTCCACTAAGTAGTGACGACTTGAAAAAGGGATATTCCTGGAATGGAATTGTGCAATCCAGGAGATTATTATTCCTTGAGTTGTTCTCCTTTTGTGTTTGGTCAAGTTAATAGCTACTCTTGTATAATACTATTTTAATTCTCACTGTTATAGGAATAACAATAATAAAAGTTTGGAATAAAGAATTTCAAGGGGAATATGAAATTGCTATTCCTGTTCCTTTTTGGTTGACCAAACAAAATTTGCTGGGACAAGGAATAAAATAATCCTGCATGGCAAAACAGGAGGAGGAGGGGGGTGGGGGGGTGGGGTGGGGTGCGTGGGGGTGGGGAGGTCCTACTACCTCCATTACACTTACTCCTAGACATTGTTTCATGGCTACGATTTGCTCATGTGACATTACTCTCAATTGGATTTCTTTCCAGACATTTCTTGTAACCTTTTGCACTTGCAACAGGAATATGAGGAGAAATTGCGCGAGAAAGGAGAAGCACCAGTTATGTTCAGGTTAGATTAATCATTTTTTTCTGAGAATGACGCTATGGTTCTTGCATTCATTTTCTTTTTTTGGTAATTCTTCAACATGTTACCAGCCACTTAGGTCCCCCTAAGAGACGAACCACTGCGGACGAGGAACGAGCTAATCATCCTAAGCCTGAGGTAGGTTGGCCAAACACTGAATAACTACTACCAAGTTTTCTACAAGAACATGCTAACAAGATGAAATGCAGGACTCAGTTTACTATCATCCTACCTTAAATCCTACTGGAGCACCACCTCCCGGAAAGCCCCCCATGTATAAGTCATCTATAGGTAACTGTTCATGTTGTTATTTTCTGTTACATCTTGCAGCAACTAAAATTTGTTCCCCTTTTCTTATTGCACTGTAGGACCCAGGATCCCATTGGCTTCTTCAAGTGGTGCTTCATCTTCAAAAGGCGAAGCAGAAGAAGACATGTCTGTACCACCACCCCCTCCACCGCCACCTCTACCGACCTCTGGTCAACCAGTTTCTGAGCCTGCCATGCTTTCATCTGTGCCTTTACCACCTCTCCCACCAGCTCCCCCCAAGCCCAACACAGAAAATGTGGATTCAAGTGTGCCATTAGTACCACCACCCCCACCGCCTGGACCTCCGCCGAAAGACATAGCTGATGTTCGCTCAATGCTTCCTCCTCCCCCTCCTCCACTTCAGCAGATGGCACAACCTCCACCACCGGGCGTAAAGGGCAAGGAAGTTGATGACAGAAATATGACTCTGGATGGCCAAAATTTGAAAGAATTAGATCGGGTATTTGTTCATCTTTAATTTGGTTCAGCTGATTATATGTCATTTCTAACTTGTACTGTGTACTTATCTGTCTTCTTTTGTCTTCAACTTCGTAAATACAATCATCTTCAATACCATCCTCATTTTCATGGTTTTCATAGTTCCTCATAATTGTGGATGACTTATATTTATGACAAGCATTCAAGGTATGATCAGCACTCATTAAAACACCCAAACTGATATGCAAGTCAATTGTAGGCTGATTAAATTGTTGACACTTAACAGTGTCATAGAAAACTTGCATGGTTTGATATGGCTGATGCTTGATATTTTTTTTTTCTTATTTCCAATTGTCAATCATGGTACAAAATATTACGATCTTGCAACTGTGCAGTAGTTTATACACATGTCCAATATAATATTTTATTGTTTCATTTGATTCTTGTCCAATGGTAAGGATCTGTTTCTTGATGAATTTCCTTATATGCAGGCAACTTCTGTGCTGCCTCCACCTCCACCACCCCCTGGGCTGCCTCCCAAATCAGCAAATCTCCAGACAGATGCTGCGTCTTCTGAATCTAATAATCAAAATGCTCCAGGACTGTTGCTGCCACCACCTCCAAAACTTCCACCACCACCCCCACCAACACTAATGTCTCATAGACCTCCCATGATCCTACCTTCACAGCATGACATGCTGCCTCCAGGTATCTCACGCTTCCCCCCACCACCACCAGATTTAAGGCCTACATTGATGCTTCCAGGACTTCCTAATAGACCACCTCCTCCGCCGCCACCAGGAATGGTTCCACCATCAGTTCCCATGCCACCTTTTGCAGCACCTCCTGTACCACCTGGTGTTATGGGTCCCCCAATTATGCCTGGTGCTCCATTACAGGAGGATGATTTCACTGCATTTAGGCCTTCAGCACCTCAGAAGCCATCATACATCAAGTCAGCGGCACCAACTGTTGTGAAGAGACCACTGGCACAGCATACACCAGAATTAACAGCTATGGTATGTGCACAATCACTTAGTGTATCTCAAACGCTATCTTCTCTCAATGTGCTATCTTCTGTTTATGCTTGGACGACTTGTTGTGTAAAATTGTGAAATCTTATTTGTGGTAAATTTAGTAAACCAATTCATAAGCAGGCAAATTTCTCAAAAAAATAAGCAGTCAAATTTTCTTGCATAGCCATCCCATTTGATTGAATTTGCATGTTACTTTTGAACTGTGAACTTGACAATTATGCTTTATCATATTCTTGGAATTCTTTCTTGACATATTGTTCATTTTATGCAATATAATATCTGACATTTGACCTGCATCCATGCATCTTGTGTTGTGCCATGGCACTTGTTGTGACTGTGAATTTGTCTCTGTGCATTGCAACAATAAGGTTAAGCTTTTAAAAGAAATATATGGGTCACGAATTCAAATGATTAACCAGGATAAATGTTCCATATTGATATCATTTCAATATGTATAGCTACATTATTATATAAAAAGTATGTCTTTTGAACAATTAAAGCGGCAACTGATGTGCTTGGTCAATCCATATTATATTTAGTTTTTGTGTACTATTGATAAGTATTACAAAAAGTAGTCTTGTTGAGTTTGAAATAAATATAGTGAATTGTATTGAAGCAAACAAAGCAGTGGTTATAGTTTGATACAAAACTCAACTGTTTAGAATTAAAATTTTGGAAAGAATTACTCAAGGCTCAAACCTCTATGGACAAGGTTTTTCTTAGCAAGAAAAGGATGATTAGCCAAGAATGTTTTTTTTTTCAAAAAGGAAAATGGATGATTAAACAAATCGTTAATGATCCAAAACTATTTATTTATATAATGAAAAGATAGCAGTTTCAGAATCATCCACCGTATGGTCAACAACAACAACAACAAAGTCTTATCCCACTAGGTGGGGTCGGCTACATGAATCATACGACGCCATTCCGCTCTATTAGTAACCAAACCTTTCGGTATATATCCACCGTATGGTCAAGGATTTAAAATTATAAATTCTAGACAGGTAACAAAAATTCATAATCCTTGTGGCCTGGTGTTAGATTTTGTTGACCCTGGTCCACCACTTTACAGGAGAAGTTGAACACCATCAAATGTTTCGGAAAAGGAAGCCTTCCATAACTTCTTTTGAGGGGAGTCATAACGTAGATAAAAATAAGAAGTAAGAACCATAGAAAACGGAATGGTGGATTATACAAGGAATAATGATTGAGGTTTTTTTTCTCAATTGGTTGAAAAATATGAAATTTATTCTATTGTAATGCATTTTTTGTCTACTTCAGTATTCCTATGTACTGCTTGATTAAACTGTGGTGTTACTCAAACAGGTTCCAGCATCTGTTCGTGTGAGGAGAGAAACAGCTGCTCCCAAGGCAAAGCCTAAACCGCACACTCCAGCCGTTGCCTCAGCTTCAAAGCCTTTGGTCCCAACAATCATTAAAAAATCGGAAACATCAACTACGTCATCAGCACCCAAGGCTCAGAGTATTGATGATTCATATATGGCATTCATGGAAGACATGAAAGCTTTGGGAGCCCTTGACAGTTAAATATAGAGAAAGCATGCTGATGTAGTGCCTCTGAAATTCTTTTCATATTAATGTCACGCAAAAATTCTCTTCCATGGGCTTTTGTTCATTCGGAGCATCTCTTCGAGGGTTTTTCCAACGGTTCAAGATAGCTACCTACGTGAGAAACATGTTTTACTCTCAGAATGTGAACACGAGCCTTTGTTACTGATGCAAAGACTCAAAAAGTTACTTGTAGTATGTTGTTTCAAGATGAAATATTATTTTGGCACTCGTGATCTTTATTGTCTGACGGACTAATTGCCTTCTTTCAGACTGCTTGCAGTTTGTTATTCTGACCTTAAAGTGTGTACTGTCATATATCTGTGTAAAAACTCAAATAATTAGAGATGGTTCTTCCCCAGAATTCTGCAAATTATGTGGCTTTCTTTTTCCATATAATACATGAGTTTGAAGCAGGTGCCAATGCGACAGGTAAATGGTTAACAGCAGTTTTGAATCATATGATGCTCAAAAATTTAACTAAACGCAGAGTGAGACAAGAGAATACATCACTCACGATGGCACCCTGATTGATGCATGCATGAACAGAAATATGCTAATGATGATGCAAAGCCCTGCAAGGACAATAGTTTCCTTAAATTTCATTACAAAGAGGGGCCGATGGAGAAAATATATATATAAGCGACATGATTTCGATCATGAAAAGAAAATCCAAGTTCTATCGTCGACAACATCGTTCTTTATTTTGTAGCATGTAAATAGTTATTGAACTCGTTTTAGTGGAGAGATCTTGTTAAGCTAAAACTTAGCACAAATTATCGTGATTTATGTCCGACTGTTTTACCCTTATAAGGCATGGCATGTACTCTATTATCAACTTTCAAGCTCGCGTATAATAGAATTATACTTTTTAAAATTCAGTCTTAAATTATATTCCCGAAATAGCTAGTCCCCACAAATTTGTAATTGAAATTTGATCGATCAACATTTATTCCATTAGTAAAATAGTTGCAGTTACAAATAAAAATAAGAAAAAAATGTATTCCAGTCTTGGCTGTTTTGTATTGAACGAACTTAAATGCTTGGGAGGAGCAAGTTCACTGACCTCAGTCGTCACAGATGCTCGTCTCCGATCAACAAGGATCAATACAAAAATTGAAAAGCATGAATTAACCTTGTTGTAAATAACTGTGAATTGAAAATTATTTGAGTATAAAGAAGATTTTTTTAAAAAAAATACCACCGAAAATAAAGAAGGATTGAAAAAAAGATGGTGATACTTCACGACAAAATTATATGCAATTTGCGTGTCAACTTCTCGATTACAAAAACTTGTCAATTGCCTCTCTTTTTTTTCTTTTTTGTGTGCCGCAGTGCATCGTCATTTGTTTATTTTTTTATTATTTATCACATTGAATTGTTCACACTTACATAATGATAATATAAAACTGAGGTGATGCCCCCTTTCCTCTTCAGGCGACCTCTGAGCAAATGATGAGCCAAAAAAGAAAAAGAAAACATTTAAGATGTATCAGAGTCATATTTCACACATCATTACTTCGTCGATTGTACCATAAATAAACTCGATCAATCCCAATCTTCACACTTTTCTTTTACATTATTCTCTTTTTTTTTCCAATCAACAAGAGAGAAAAAAATAGGACAAATCAAGCTTTTTTTTTCTATGCTAAATCTAGTTAAGCCATCAAGAACTAGGAGCTAAAACTTCATTTAAATTTGATGCTCATATTAAATTGCATGCATGTGATTGTGCATATAGTTTCTCAACCCAGATGCAAAAGCATATACTTCCTAGTTCCCTAATTCTTTCCGGCCTGTTTGTGCAAAAGCATTTATCAGCACTCCTACATTCCTCATTCCTTAATTCTTTCAGGCTGTTTGGTTACCAGAGTTCTAGTTCTGCCAAATAGATATCATAACTTAAAAAGTTCTAGTCAGGAAGTGAGAACTTCTGATTTTTTTTTTCTTTTTTTCTTTTTTCTTTCAATTATTTGTTATATTTTAATTAGTAAAATATTATTAATTACTATTTAATCTTAATATTATTCATTAAAGTATTTTTATATTATCTTAAATAATAATCAATTATAATATTTTATTTATTAATATATTATCATTCGGCTTATAAAATAAATTATTTAACTTAATATAAATATTTTCGTAAATTATAATATTAATAACATATTAAACTAATATCAATATTAGTCTTTTTATAAATTATCATATAAATATTTTCATAAATTATTATTTCAACTAAATCAATATATAATATTTTAACTCATTATAATTTTATATTTTCTAAAATAATAAATTATAACCTTAATTCTTATTTTTTTATTCAAACACTTAATAAAACTTATTTATCAAATCAACTTTTCAAATTTGTATCGTTATATTTTTCATTCAAACACTAAACATAAACTTTTCTCCGATAACTAAAAAAAATACTCATCCAAACACAACCTTCATGTTGGGATGTTCTTTTGGATGGGAACAAGAAAAACTATTCCGAACAAAGTGACATTCAAGCTGTTTCGGCTACGTAGTACTTACAGCACACCTGCCCATCCCTGAAAAAGGATTCAGTTAGTTCGCCACAATCGGAGAATCTACATGCCGGAAAAGTACTTTTCCGGTTATCAACTGTTCTCTTCTTGCTTCTGAGCAGGTCACATCTTGGATTGCACCATGGCAAGCGTCTCCAAAAAATTATATGCAGACTCTTGTAGCTCGTTATAAACCAAAAAATTACATAGTTATGCAAAAGAGTTGCTCCAGGCAATACACGAATAGTAACCAAACAAAAAACCTTCAGCTCAAGTGGTTAACCATTGGTTTGGTCTGCACACATCAGTCGCAAATATTATACAACTTCCAACTTGAAGATCTAACACAATGGTCATATTCATTAAAACCGAGAAAGGCTGCTAATCTTGTCGAGCAATAAAGAGAGAACTTTGAGTGATAGAGTTTAAGTTCGCAGCCAGAGACCTGAAATAATATTTTAAGTCTGGATATAGGTACAACATGAGTTACTCGAAATCAATCATTATACAAGAATTAGATACCCTACGCTAGATATTGTTCGCCTCTGCATCACATAAATGGCAATAAATTAGAATCTGCAAATCTGTTTTTTTTTCATATTAACTATGGTGCATTTACACCAGATATTGGTACAACTAATGGTAACTCAACATTGCCCGTGAGAAACTAAAATAAAAATTTGGGGCCAAGTATGAAGAAAGTCGGTCCTCGTATAATCATTGCCACCTCGAAATTGGGAAATCACTCTAGATCATCTTTTCCGCTTGTGCCCATCGCATGAGACCTCCAGTCTCAATGCTCATTCGTTGAGCATCAAAATTTAGAACATACACTCAAAAGAGAGTGTACATTGTTCAGTGATATTATATTGAAACCAGACACTGATAGGGTTGCTCTGTAAGTACTACCTGGTTGCCAGAAAGTGGCCTAAAAGTTGTCCATATTTTCATCTTTGCCATTCAGGCCATCCTCAAAGCCTGTTCCTGGGGCAAGCTCATTCAGATCCAGGAACCTTCTTTTTTCTATAACACTTGTTTCTTGTCCATGGCCATCCACCTTTTCTAGCGGTTGTTGCGGATCTTTCTCTGCAGCCTCTGTGAATTCTTGTGTGATTTTGGTATCTGTCATTTCTTCATCACCTTGTTCGTCCTGTGAATCTTCACTTGCACTTGACGCTTCCAACTCATCAGGTGCATCTGAATGCACATCCGAAGCATTTGTTTTCTCAGGCTTTGCCGAATCAGAATCTGTTTCTGACAGCTCATATTGTCTGTAATTGACACGTTGTCGAGTTGATCTCCTGCTACGTCTAAGACCTGTCTGAAGCTCTTCGACAGATCTCAATTTTTTCTCATGTTTACTGCGACTTGGAAGTTTCTTGTACTGTTGCCGCTCTTCTGCATCTTCACTAGTGCTCAACGAATATTCCTCCTCTTCCTCATCATCCTCGGCATTTTCCTCCTCCCAGTGATATTCTTCGTCTTCATCAGAACCACTTGACACCATCTTCCTCTGCTTTCGGCTTCTCAGATATTCCTCATCGTAAACTGCTTCCCCTACTATATCATCATCACTGTTGAAGTATGCATCAACATCCGACACAGCTGCAACATAATCTTTCTCTGAGTATCTTTGAGGTCGCTTTCTCCGTCGATTGCTAAATTCAAACATAAAGAATGTTATCCATCAAAGCCAAAATGATTATGTCAAATGATCTGTAAAAAAACATGAAACAAAAATACCTCCGGTCAAGATCCCCAGCCTGATTGTCATCAGTTTCTTCATATTCATTTGATCTTGGGGAGTGTGCATCATCAGAAACCACATCCATTTCTGAGGGGTCATGCACTTTGCCATTAGAGGAAATCTCAGGTTTTATTCTTCGAGCAAGATTCTCAGGGGAGTCTTGTCTTTTCCTAGACGATAAAACATATTCAAAGGAACCATTACTACATGGTACACAAAACTACTCTTTGTTCAAAAAACTACATACGCTAAAGAGAACATGAACACCGAAAAAAAATATTTACATACTTTGTCACCTTGATAGCCTCGTTAATTGACCGATCATAATCATCTGAAAATAAGGCAAACATCAGATAATTATTTATCAACTCTGCTAAAAACAATACTGAAGCAAGATTTTGCTACAATGAATAACAATCCCAAATATAGAACACCTTGAGCGCAAACAAAGAGTGATGCAATGTTCATTTCATACAAGTAAAATTATTCAATAGCACCTTATTTCTGAGGATCTTTTATCACAAACCTATGTAATTGGAATTCCCAAATCCCAACAATGTCATATCTTGACAGATTTTTTTTGTTTTTTGAGACAGACTCGATTACTAGAAGCACGTAATAGTTGGATTGCATTCTTTTGCAATCATACACATTTGTACATCTCATATTTCAGTTTTAATAGCTCAGAAGTTCTAATAGATTCCGGATGAATGTTCATGCTAAGTAGTAATCCTTTCCTCCAGAAAAAGAAACATGAGTAGAATACCATGTCTATATACAGCATCCACATCACCTTTTTTTCAAAAGCAGAATTTTGGTTGGTTACAATAAGCTCATAGAAGGTAATCTACTTCCATGATGCATTTTACGCAAAACCAGACTAGTTGCTACACAAATTCACAATTTATAGTCTGCCCCAAAAGAGGAGAAATCAAGGGATTACTACGAGAAGGATTGCACATAAATCTGACATGTTTTTATCTTATGCAGTGCACAAAAACTACAGCAGAAGCAAGATTATTCTCTACAAGTTTCAAAACTTCAGACACCTACCAAAAGTATAGGTAACAGGTTTCCTGTCACGAAGGGATCGGCCTGATGAAAGTCCATCTGCTGCTAAATAGCTATCCAAAAGAAGGGCTTCCCTGTGTTGCTTTTTCAACAGCCTCTCTTTCTTCTGCTTTAAGCGAAAATAAGATTTCATCGCATGATTGACTTATAAAAGTCACAAACACTAGTATGGGCGCATAAATTTGACTCCTAAAAAAAGATAAATTTGAACAAGTAAATGAATTTGACGAAAATCTGTTACCTTGTGAACTTTCTCAATATCCGGCAGAAAATCAATCTTTAACTTCTTCCCAAGTGAAGCTTCTGTTCTATTTTTACTTGAAAAGAGTTTTTCCTGCACGGAAAGATTGTAAATATAAGGACCAAGGAAAAAGCTAAGGATATGAAAGCCCAATCAGCTAGAGGGCATTCTCATGGATTGGAATTATAAACACATGAATGAGGATTGAATTTCTTATGAAACTATCAAGTAAAACTTGCATCCACAAGCACAAACCAAATAAGTACCAAAACATGAAATAAATACCACCAAATTTAACAAATGATGCACATACTGATAATAACAAAATGCATTCAGATGTGATAAATGACTTCCTTTAGACCAGCACACCTGAGAATCCATTTTTCCAAAGCATTTTTCAACGTTTAGGATATCCATCAACATGGCATTGTACAAAGAGAAGAATTTAAAGGTCTTAACCACGGTTCAAGTTCGTTCGGGCAATTAGCATATTCACCAATTATATGCCAATTCATTATTCAATCGCATCTCCAAATATATGCATCATCTAAAAGCACAGTAAACCATTTGAAACAGATACGTCGACAGGAATCCCTAAACAGCTAAATGAACAATTTGGTCCATTCCCCTAAACAAATTATTCGTTTGCAAACATGCCATCTTAATACAGGTTTTGTAGTACTTGTTACCCGTTTGCAGCAAGATTCATTTCTCGTGAAGGAGAAAATGTTGGTTGGCAAGCCATAGCAGTCTTACGACTATGTGCCCAACATTCTTAATCTCCTAACACACCCAATAGGGGAAATATAATGTGCGTTCAAGACCAATTTAAATATAATGTGCCTATGTTTTATAGCCGGTCCCAAGCCCGGATAAAGGAGGGTTGTGTTAGGCCCCGACAGCCAGCGTAAAACCCTGTCGAATCTCATGAACATGGATCAACGAATGCGTCGTATGATCCATGTAGCCAACCCCACCTAGTGGGATAAGGTTTTGTTGTTGTTGTTGTTAGTTCCATTTTATTTTCTCAAACAATTTATAGTGAAAACAATGACAATAAAGTCAAGTGAGGTTCTTTCGAGAATACTATCAAGTGAAAATTAAGTTAAATGACTTCCTCAGAAGTATATTTATTAATTCTAAGTCATGTTTTCAAAACAAAAATCTGTATTACACACTTAGCCTATTATGAGTTCAGATTGACCTGGAATGGAAAGAAAATAAGTTGAAGAACTCACTGCAACGTCTTCGAATTCATCCAGATTTGTCGCAACTGTTTCCCACTGGTAAGATACAAGTGGATTGACTGAAGACCCTTTTGCTTTCGCCTTCTTTAGCTCTACCCTTCTAGTTTCACGATATAATCGATGGCCAATGATAGGATCATCCTCATACCTAATAATAAATAGATGTTGGAATCAGAGGTATGCTGTAATTACTAAAGGAAATGCTCAAATATTTGAATCGCTTCCTAATTACAAAAGTAACCATGCAGACAAATTCATGCTACCAGTATGAGATTCCCTGTGAATCGCCTCCAATTCGTTCTTTCCGAAACACTGGAAGTTGAATACCACGTTTTAGGCTATCAATGAAATTCCGAATATCCTCTTGCTGCAAAAATCAAATATTGATGTCACTATTCTTATTTGTAGCTACTAAAGGACAAATGAATATTATGTTTAAGGTCGATAGTACTAAATAGAAATGATAAAAGAGAACAAGATAAAATCACTTCAAGTATGACAAACTAGTAAACTAATTGTTCCCTTCAAGCTTGACATACGTAATAACTGACTTTTTTAAGGTAAAGAGGATGGCAGACGAGGAGTTTGTCATCCATACTTAATAACTGAATTAACCAATTGTTTTTTAAAAAAAAAGAGGATTAAATGAGTGTTCTATCCAAAAACTGAGACAATACACAGAAAACCCATGTCAAGGAAACTTTTTACACCTGCCAAGAAAGCATCATTTGATTCAAACTATAACAGCTCATGGTCAGATGCTAAGTTTGGATAACAACAAAGAATTGGAAAGTTTCAGCCTAGATGACTTCGGAGTCCCAGACATGGAAAAACTCATATAAACACGTGGAGAAAGTGATTAAGGAACTTTTTTAGGAAAGAAAGAACAATGAGATGCCACCAAAATGATCCAGCCACTCATTCCCTGATAAGAAAAGAGGTATGCTGTACAAGTGATGAAGAGACATGATGAAGATGTATGATCAAGATACCTAGCCAAGCCTCTTATAAAGCAATACTATGAGTATTGTATGTGAGTGAAGAGAGAAACTATAAGTAGAAACTTATGAGAGCATCAACTATAAGTATAAATAACCAATGCTATTCATATTGAGAGAATATGATATCAACATTACGGACTCTAGTGAGCATGAACTCTAGAAGAAAGGTTGTCACTTATCGATTGAATGATCATGAATATTCCGGCATGAGCCATAAAAAGAATGTCGAAAATATAAAGTTATGTCCCGACTGAACTGAAAAAAATGCATACCAGTGTATTATTATCAGATAGAAATAATACCTCAACCCGAATGTCACATATAGCTTTTAGGATCCTTATGCGTGTTCCAGGTTCAAGATTTCTATAGGTCTCAACCTCCGTCCTAACAAAATAAAAAACCAAACAATGTTACAAACAATGTTTTGAAATTTTGATGAATTTCAAATTTCATATGGTTATAAACAACTCACCCATGAGAAGCAACAATTGGAATTTCCCCTTCGGCAACCTGCAAGTAAAAGACTCTTGTTACTCTGCTCCATGAGATGCCACCAGCTTGCTCATGCTGTAATGATTTAAGCAGATCAAGTTAGCATAAATCACATACCCAGTGCCACCAATCTCTTAATTTCCTGCATAACACTGTCACCCAAGTAGCACGGCTCAATGCCATTCGAGTCACAGGAGGAATTGCCTGCCAACATGAGAAAAAGGGATTGATTACCCGACATGCAATACCACTACTTTTATGCAAAAAAGAGGTTCGTGTGAATGTCATGTAACTACATTACTTACATCAACTTTTTTGTTGAGAGAGAAACGTCAACTAACTCAAACAAATTGAATAAGCAAAGGGATTTTACATAAAAAAAAGGCTTGAACTCTTACTACTGTTGCAAAACAAGCATGATTTCACTTTTGAGACAAAAAATAGAAACTTGATTGGCTCCCCAAACTTCACATTCGTCTCAAATTTAGTACCATTGAGTATTTCATCGAGAATGATATTCATGTGCAAAAGTGACACTTTCGGACAGTCATATGAACAGCAAGTGTCAATGCCACTTCAACATATAAACACCAAAGGAAATTCCTGAATGGAACTCCATGCAATTGCACCTTAGAGCATGTAATCCGGCTACCTAAACCAACTGAAATATAGCAGCATCCCTGTTGCCAGGGCAGCAATAATTGCTCATGTTTTTTTTGTGCATAAACCTCCTTGTAAAAAAAAAGGCTGCAGAACAACAGAACTTTTTGAGAAATCACAAGACGATAGCTTTTGAAACTAGTTTCGTTTTATGGCTTAATTTCAGTTTTGTTCATTTTTTTCAGTTTCATCGGATTGTCTGTCTGAAAGTATTTTTTTAGGAGAAAAAGGATTGAAAGTAAAGTTATATCATCTCTTTTTTATTTGACGAACATAATGATGATATAAATCAGCGGACATAGAGGAAGAAAAGCATATATAATAAACATAGTTATCTGTCTAATGATGACAAAACAATTTACATTTTTTGTGGAGAGCGATGTCAGCCTGAGTGTGTTGTACACCACATCTCCTTTCTTATTAGAGAGTGGGGTTTTGGCTAGCTTTCTCTTTCGTGACCTTGGTCACCTTTTTGCTGCTCTCCGTGAGAGCCTACACCTGTACATTTTCTCATAGTTTTATACATTGCTGGATGACAACCACAACTCTGGTGGTCATCCTTTTTCTTCTTAAAAAAAAACAACAATTTACAATGAACTATCTTAGGTTTTAGCCTGGAACCACTGAATTATATGTATTCATGAAAAAACATAATCAGTGGACATGGAAGAAGAAAAGGTTACAACTTAGGGACTGAGGTAATCCAAATAGATTACCGGTTATTTTATTTAAAATTCTCAGTACACACAATATTACTTCATTTGGCTGTGATTAATTACCGATGATTTTAATTGCTCTGGTAATCTTGATTACATCAAACAGGAGAAGTGTTTTTCCAGATTGCTAGGATGCATTTTGACGAAAATATTCAATCATTTAATTTTCTAAGTTCAAATATTTATTAATAAATAAATACCATTTAACTTCATCTTCTTTATTTTATTTTATTTTTTTGAAACGAGAAAGGACGACTAGCAATATTTGGAATCTTTTACAAATAACTCTTAATTTTGCTTCATCTTCTTTTATCCATATTCATTTTTTCTATTTTCTGCTTTGTTTATCTATAATTAATTAATATGTGTTCAAAACTTAAAATAATTTTTAGGGTATTTTGGTAATTTGATCTCTGTAGCCGACCCCATCTAGTGGGATAAGGCTTTGTTGTTGTTGTTGTTGTTGTTGTTTGGTAATTTGATCTCTAACTATTTTAACTATTGTTTATATTATCAGTACTTACCAATCACTAATGTGATCTTACTAGTAATTTAAGTAGTGGAAATCTATTTAAGTGGTAATGTAAAGTACCGGTTAATTAAATTGGTAATGCACCAAATGGTATTTGTTTAAAGATAACAACAATTGAGAATGAACTGTCTTAGGTTTTAGGCTGGAACCAAAGAACTGTGTGTACTCATGAAAGAACATGTGGCTCAAAAGTAGGAGAAATTGGAACAAGCAGAAAATATGAGAAGGTATTTACTTCATAATTTATGCTCCATTAACGAAAGGACAACCAACTCTTGCACTAAAAGAGTCGATTGCACATACTTCATAATTCCTAATGATACTTTCAAAATTACCAAGTATTTCTTTTCCCTTTTTGAGAAAGAAAATAATCACTAATTACTTAAAAAAAACTCCCTAGTCATATGATCAACCACCAATCATCAGAAACATAACTAGACAAAATCCTAAGGTAGTGCAACGGGATCGTTCATGCAATATAACCAAATCTAATATCAATTAGAAAAACACAGGAAAAGAAAATTTTTCTCTTGCCAAGACTTCTGGTGTATCAGTTTCTGCATTGTTCATATAATCAGCTCAGATATAAATAATCCATTGCTGAACACTGTTAGCACATTAATTTGCTATAGATCAAATTGTTCTAACTAGCATATTTATAGATGTCCCATGGAAAATCTAATCATATATATGGTATGATAATAGAAGAACTAAAATATTAACCATATGCAAAGTATTCCCCAGCTGGTGGAGATACAAGGAGCAAGTCTATGGATGTGACCAAAGTGTCAAGATTTCAAACCGACTAATAAGATATTACGATCACGAAAGAAAAATTATCCCAATTTTAACTAGAGGATCTTATACATAGGATGTATACCGGATCTAGATCCAGACCTATGGATTGGTAGGATCTTACGATCCTCGCGAGCCTATGATGATTTTTTGAGAGGAAGTGAACCTATGATGATGGTACAAATCTTTCTGTCGTAATAACAAATGAAAGGTAAATATGAAAGACCTTGACTAAATTTGGTTTGATTATTTCAAACATATCTCTTATACATCATTCTCACTCATGTCAACTATAATATTATCTAATAGTTCAATGTTATCGGACAAATTCATGATTATATCTATCATCAAAATTGAATACTGTTTTTTTGAGAGGAAAATTGAATACTATTTTTGCACATAAATTAATATCATATTTATTCTCATATAATATTGTGCTTCTTTAAGGTCAAATATTCTATAGTTATTAATTTTAAAACCATACTAAGAAAATATCGTGTGTTTCACAAAATATTTAATATATACTAGTTTTTTAAAGTAACTGTGAACAAAGATCAATGTTAATTAACTAACATATATATATTTATATTTATATATATTTGTGAATAGTGTATGTTTTTTGAGGTGCGTTATTAATGATGCAACACCCTCTGATTATGTATCAATGATCATTACAGACTATGGAATGGTGAGTTGTCGACTTCTAAACTTTTAAGTTTAAGGATTTTTAGGAAGATGGGTTTTAAACGTCAGAATGATGAATAAGTTAGACAAAACCATAGGAGAGGGGAGGGCTTGCTGCTTGTACTTAGCCTTCACACTTCTATGCAAAAACTGTTTCTAATTAAAGTAACATTTACTTGAATATCTGGTTATTATCCATTATTTAGTACTCTCTCGAAATATCTTTTCTTTTCTTTATTATCCATTATTTAGTAATCTCTACATGAATATCTTTTCTTTTTTGAGTAAAAATATCATGATGATGAATAAGTTAAACCAAACCTGTTCTAGGTAATTATCTCATTGGATCACTGGTTTATGAGTCTTGATGGTTCATAGGAGTGGGAGAAGGCTGCTTGCACTTAGCTTTCTTGCATTTATGAGAACCTGTTTCTATGAAGTAACATTTCCATGAGTATCTGCTTATTGTCTACTAGTTCACTCAAAGTATTTCTTCTCTTTTTTTTGAGGAAAAATAGCTTGAAATATCTATGATCATAAACTTTCCATGGTTTTAGTTCACTCCATAGAGGTTTTGATAGTCTTGTTACAAAATGGTGCATTGGAAGGAGTGTTCACTCATAAAAAAAGACAACTAGTCTTTGGTTTAGTCTGTTGCTTGGTTGTGGACTTTTTATGTTCGCTAGTGCAATTCTTTATGTCTAGTATTGTGGTTATTAATACATTTCATGTCATTTTTATCTTTCAACTCATTGTTGGCCGTTATAATGCATCTCATGCTATTACTTTTATCAGGTTTCCCTGACCACTAAGTGTTAGCTGATACTTGCCATTTTTCATATTTCTTAGCTTTATCTTTAAAGTACAAGAACTCCGCCTATGTTTTATAGCCGGTCCCAAGCCCGGATAAAGGAGGAGGGTTGTGTTAGGCCCCGACAGCCAACGTAAAACCCTGTCGAATCTCATGAACATGGATCAACGAATATGGCGTCGTATGATCCATGTAGCCAACCCCACCTAGTGGGATAAGGCTTTGTTGTTGTTGTTGTTATTAAAAAAATATTCATATGGTAGGATCTTACAATCCTCAATCATCAAACCCTCTTGCTATCCTACCTCGAAAGGCAATCCTAATGACCTTGGATGTGACCTCCCCTTTGCTTTCACTAAAGACTTTTTCATGACATGTACCCATGAACTCAAATTGATATATTATGTACTTTTGGATGATATAATTGGGAAAACAAGAAGTCTAAATATCAATTAGGGGAAACCATGCATGATCTATAAACTCACAGTTGGTTGTAAAACTCAATATAAACTTTTTAGGTGATACTCATCACTAGCGGAAGTACACTCTAATCCCCAATCTCCATCCTCCAATGGAAAAAATTAATTCTGTGAATTCAGGTCCCTTCTAAGAGAATCTTATTGCATGTAAAATAATTTTTTTCATCCCTATTATAATTTGTGTAGTGTGTGTAACAACCTAGGTTCATGAAAGAAATATCATCTTTCACAGGGAGATTTCCAAATTTGTATCGAACTGTATCCATGATGACATTGGTATGTAAATTCAAACTGTCTGTAAGACTGGGAGAAAGTTCATACTGTAACCCCATCTCTCAGCACACTAGTCATGCATTTTACTTTAGCATGTTAATTAGCCATCATACAAATAAATGAGAATTCTTAAGCAATCAGAAGTTGTCACATTGCAGCACTATGGCAAAAAGTTTTAAGCAAAAACAATATAGAAAAAGTGAAAAACTTAGCTCCAAAAAATGGTGCAGCTATGTGAAGTAACAAATGAAATCAGCTGTGTCTTAAAGTAGCAAAATGGCTGTGCAACAAATGAAAAAGTTTTTTTTTTTTGAGAAAACAAATGAAAAAGTATTGGTATACAAGAATGCGAAAAAACCGTGTCTGGAAACATCTGAGGTCGTTCAGTTCTTTATTCAAAGAAAAAAAAAATCACTAAACTATAAATGACTGGCATTCTTGCAAGATCACAAATTAAGAAGTATCCTCCAAAGAAATTATTTTTTGTTCAACAAATGTAAGGTGTACTGCACCAAAGCATCAGATGTGAAATCTTACATTGCAGTAATATGAGGAACTTTGAATTGCACTTTGGCAGGAATTATCTTAAGGTTTAAAAAATTGAAACTGTTGGACAATGCGCTCTTTGGGGAGATAAGAAAAGCAACACAGCAGCAAATCTTGAGTTATGTTTAGTTACTTCTACTAAACTAGCTTCACAATTCTAAGCCAAATGCTCCAAGACATAGGAATATAGGATGGAACAAGGAAAAAGGATAGAACTTGAGTATAGCAAAACACAATTGACAGCCAACAGAGCTTTGATTTCAAAGTGAAGACAACCAGGAAAATAAGATGAGAATTCAAGAAAAGATATAATAAAATAAAGAGAACACTAGTTGAATATGACAACCAAAAAAAAAAGGCAGCACGTATAACAAATTAATTAAATACCTACATCTAAAATAGAGGTATTCTGCCCTAAAAAAATACTCCAACAAAAGCTACAATCTTTTACGCAAAGCAGGCAAGAAGCTGGAGAACAAGAACACAGGTAAAAAGCAAGCATAAAGGTGCCAGCTTTCAGCTCAAATCGCTAAAACAAACCTTCAGCAACGGCATGTGAACGTCGTCCAGAGTATTATTGGGCGTGATCAACGCCGTTTCCAGCTCCTCGGCCGAGAACTCCAACCTAATATTCAGGAGCGGTCTGAAAACCTAGTAAAACCACAGACAACAGTAAGAAACCAATAAAACGAAGCGAGAACGAATAAAGGAAGAAACTTTTCCGGACCACGTCGCTGGGAAGAAGGAGATATGAGCAAGGAAACGCTCACATGAAGAAAGTTGAGGACGGAAGCAAGTTCCCACATGGAGCGGAGTTCCCAGCGAGGGAGCTGCGACGGGGACGGAGGGGGCTGCGCGAGAGGGGTCACGACGCGGCTGCATTGCTGCGCGTCCTCCTTTTCGCGCCGGGCAGACGTCCGGCGATCCGGCGGCGGAGCGGGTTGCGGCGCCGGCTTGTGGGCAGGGCGCGACTTGCAGGCACGGGGGAATCGAGAGGGCTTGCAAGGGGATAGGGCTTCCCTCGACGGAGCCGGCGCCGGCGGGGGAGGTGCAGCGGTCGGCGGCGAAGATCGCGGCTGCTCCTCCTCCTTTAGGGGCGGCGCCGGCGACGGGGAGCCGCCGGAGGACATAGGGGGCTCCGGAGAGTGTCTAAGGGATAGATCGGACGCCGGAGGGTTTGCAGAGGGGAAGAGATCGACGGCGGAGAGCAGAGGAGTGAGGAGACGATGGCATGTCGCAGAGGCGGAGGCCATAAGAGGAGGAAGAAAGAAAAGAAAACAAGGGGAATTGGGGGAAGTTGGGGGAGGGGGAACCCAGGGGTACTCTTGTAATTCCACCGGTTGGAGAATTACATATTTATTTTCTTCCGACCACAAAACTTTTTTTCGTTTGCTATGTTGAATTTTCTACATTTTCTGTTATCTTTTTTGGATATATGGAAGTGTATTTTTAAAAAAAATAATATTGGATGAATAATTATCATTTAAAGTAACTTTTTTATCTTAAAATCCATCATCAAATTTTAATTTACACATATGAGTTCTTTGTAATTTACACATGCATTTTTCCTTCTTTTTTGTTCTATTATTTTTCCTGTATGTTATTTTCTTATATTTATCCATCTCGTTGAAATATTTTGTTCGGTTTTTCTCACAAAATAGCTTGCGGAATAATAATAGAGAAATTGGGTCATGAATTAATTAACCCATAATGTATCGCTAATATTGCGTTGATATATGTATCCTTCATTTCAAATTACAATCTCCTTTTGGAAATTGTGGCATATATTTCGAATCAATATGTTCTGAATTCAATTTTTATGAATGAATTGAGTCAACTTAACTACGTACTCTTATTTCCTTATTTTGCTATGTCATATTTATATTTATTTTTAACCACTTCGTCAATGATATTTATGTATTTATACCAATGATATATTAGATTTGATGAACTTCTAGAAATTCACCATCATCTTTTGATCAACGGCATTAAATGTTTGTTACGGGCTTACGGCTCAAAAAAGTTTCCAATTAAGTTTTTTTTATTTTCCGTTATCTTTCTCCTGAATTTATATTATATTAATATTACAAGATTAAAAAAAAACAAAATTGGGTAACTAGACGAGTCAATGCCAACCCGAACTATGAGTCGGACCAGCAAGAGGAGACTCGAACCATAAATACTTATTATTTATTATATATTCAAATTCATAAGTGACAAAAAAAAATACGACTAATTTTCCCCTTCCTTTTTTTAAAGTCCGGCACCTTATTCGGCTTCGATTTTCGAGTCCGCTAGATCGAATAAAAGGCACAAAGATATTTTTTTATTTGCCTCAAAAAATAATTTACTTGGAAAATTTAGAGATTTTTAGTTTAATGTTATTGAAACGTCATTGTCCTTTTTTATCTGAAAATTTGTCATTTTTTATACGCAGCACTTTTTCCCGGCTCGGAAATTGATAGATAGTATCAGTGCTCAAGTAATCCAGATTTAAAACAAATAACTCAATTAGAAAAAAAATCGTGTATCATTATCTCTTTCATTTTAACTTTTTGTTAAATATTGTCACTTGAGCCAATGACAATAATAAGAATAATATAACAACAATAACCCACTTTTTTTAGTTCCTTTATAATCGTATAAACGCTCTAAGATTGCTAAGAGATAGAGCATTATGCTTTATCCAATCAAATATTGTTTCCCAAAATAATTAGGGGCAAAGTTCAGATAAAGAAGAATGCATATCCTATTAATATAAAATTTCGAGAGATAAACATTTCTTACCTTTGCTTAATTCATAACTCTAAATTAAGAAATCAATAATTCTTTGAAGTTAAAAAAAACCTTATTCTATGAACAGTACTGAGAGTTCAATTGATTTTACACGACTATTTTTAACAGATAATGAGTAGAATTTAAACGTTTGATTTTAAAAAAAATTCATACCGATTTCTCTCGTTATTGACGGAAACCTTATAGGGTCTTGAGTTTAAGAACCTACTCACAATCACATTTTGATAAGAATAGTGAGAAGATTAGATTGGTCACTTTTTCAGGAGGAGATAGCATCGATCAGTTGACAGCAACCTTGTGTTGTGCAATATCAATTCTCCCAAGGAAACATTGACCCGGTGTCCAGGACTACTACCACTTCGTTAATTTCAAGTCGGAGTAAAATCGCAAAAGATCAAAGTGGTGACTTGAAAACAGCATTAGGCACAAGGGATACCTCATTACCTTTGCTATCCGACGAACTTGATGATCAGAAATATGGAATTTATAGATGATGGATGGTACTTTATGCAGCTACACATAAAAAGATGACCTATATGCATCAAATCAAGAATAGCATCTTCGATGCAAACTCAAACAACTAAGATAGTTATCTAGTACTTCGACATACAAAGGGTATTAGCGACAACAATTTGGCATCATGGATACTGATTATTTCTACCATCCACATGCTATTTAGTGCAAAGTATTAACTTCGCCAATTTAATACCATATATTTGGTTGGAAAATTAGATGTTCTTGAATTAGAATTAGGTATCGGAATAATATAATATTCTTGTGCAATTTTTTTTTCTTTAGAAAAAGGATTTTGAATTTAACAAAATAGCAAGAATACAAAAGCAGGGATAAACTCAATTTTAAGTCTTACACACATATATATATATATATATATATATATATATATATATATATATATATATATATAACAACATCAACAAAGCCTTATCCCACTAGGTGGGGTCGGCTACATGGGTCATACGACGCCTCGTTGATCCATGTTCATGAGATTCGACAGAATTTTACGTTGGCTGTCGGAGCCTAACACAACCCTCCTTCTTTATCCGGGCTTGAGACCGGCTATAAAACATAGGCGAAGTTACACATATATATATAAGGGAAGAAAATCAGTAATTCATGCATGTAAAGGTTCTAGCTTGCAGTTTTCAGTAACAAGCAACTACTCGACTTCATTTTTTTCTTTAAAATGAAGGAAACAGCGGCAATGAACAAGCAAATTTTTAAGCAAGTGTAAACAGTAAAACTTGAATGAATGAAGAACGTAGTTTCACAGAGTGGTAAAAGGAAGCTTTTTAGAATGTGAAAATATTTGCTATAGCATAACTGTAAAGAATGTACAAAGCTTCATACGAAATAATTAACTCGGAAGACAACATAAGGCTGCAAGTTTTTTTTTCGAGAAGAATAAGGCTGCAAGTTTGGATCTTTATGTGGAGTTGTCGCCAATGGTAGAAAACAACTTACAATAATCATAAGAATCTTGCAGCCATCAATGTGTAACTAGAAATGTTTAAGTATTATAATAAATCTATCAATCAGAAGCAGCATGAGATATAAAAGCAATCAGCTACTTCTAATCTTGGATGATTTCCCACCTGCAACCAGTATGATTCTTCACAATGATAAATGAACATAATGTGACAGCCAAGCTGATGATATACCAAGTACACGTTGCCTTGGTTGATAATACACTTCATGGGTCATCAACTTATGCTGCCAAAGCCAAAAGCAGAAGTCCTATACACGTAGTGAGAACCATAAAGTATGGTGACGAATAACTCTGAGCACGAATATCCTGTGATTGTAACACCCAAAGTAGAACGAGTCAATTCAAGCCTGTAACACGTACCAACACATTATGACTAAAAGGAAACAGCTGAACGAATGTTACCCCAACCAGGAACGAGAAGGAAACATGGGTTTCAAGTAATTCACCCATAGATGAAGAACCACGATATGTATATTTAATTTCCAATCTTCTCTATAAAAAAATTAGCTTACAAGAAAGATATCAAATAGAAGGCCTAGGATCATTGCAGAATTAACTTGGCTAGGTTTTTTGCCTTTTGTTCATGACACTGCAATAGGTTTCTATAGAAAAATTTGCAGCATAACAAGCAATGTTGGACAGTTACTTTAGACCCATTTTACATAGATAACTTTCAGAATTCGTTAAACAAAGATGCAGAATCCCATAGTTCACTGTTAACAGGAAAAGGACCTGGAAGACCTCCTGAAAAATGGCCTGGATGATATCTAAAAAAATCATCTAGGCGAACCGCAATATAATTTAACAAGACAAATTGT
This sequence comes from Pontederia crassipes, assembly GCA_030549335.1. Lineage (NCBI taxonomy): Eukaryota > Viridiplantae > Streptophyta > Magnoliopsida > Commelinales > Pontederiaceae > Pontederia > Pontederia crassipes. The sequence goes on along the minus strand of CM060189.1, from coordinate 20,705,630 downwards.
TTATATCTATTTTTCTTCAGAGTTATTAAAATTTAAATGTCCAAAATTACTTCCTACGTAAAGATTTGGGAGTTTATATTTAGAACTAAAATATCAACCAATTATATACATGGTAATATATGATGGTGTAAGTCAGTGAAATATGTTTATATTAGTAATTTTAGATTAATGTCTGAAAACATTGTTGCAATTAAATTGAATTGACTTTTTCAACGGATTTGGATTTTATGTGGATGAAGAAGGCCGAGTTGTAAAGAAACCCCAAGTTTTGAATGTGAAGATTGGGGATCATGTGGAAATAAGTGGCAACACTTGCATTGACAGGGGAAGGTATCTCTATAACATTTTAGTTTATTGCTTATCAGTTTACTAACTCCGTCTATGTTTATAGCCGGTCCTAAGCCCGAATAAAGGAGGAGGATTGTGTTAGGCCCCGACAGCCAGCGTAAAACCCTGTTGAATCTCATGAACATGGATCAACGAGGAATGACGTCGTATGATCCATGTAGCCGACCCCACCTAGTGGGATAAGGCTTTGTTGTTGTTGTTGTTGACTTTATATTAATAAATTAAGATATTTTTAGGTGATTTACACAAATTTTGTTCATTAACCACATATATAAATGTATTTATATATACATACACTATGAAATTGCTCGCTCTCCAACCCCTTTCATCGAACTCCTCTTCTATATTTTATTAGTGGCACCCAATCTTTTCCTCCCAAAATTACCAACTTTTTTCTTCTCTTCACAATATAATGTATCTATGTTTGCAGGATGACATTTTGGATCCAAAGTTAGCAATAATTCTATTTTAATTTAGAAATTAGAAAAAATCCTGTGAGTTGATCAAGGATCAGATACCAAAGAACCAATTTCCAATCTAGGAAAGAACCGGGAAAAGAAGATTGTGAAAACACACCATTTTTAAACTACATAGTGCAAGAGAATGATGTAGAAACAAGATGTATAAGATAATCTGAACGTATCTACATATTCCCAAATTTTTATACAGCTAATCTCATCATGGTTTAATGAGTATAATCATGCTTTTGCTAGTGCTCTAGATGTTGTGAGCTTCTATTTTAGGGAAAGTATTTCTCAGAAACACTATTGTGAAATTTATCTCATTTTGGACTGTCCTTAATAGTTATATAATTAATCTTTCAGTTTATTGACAATCCCCCCCCCCCCCCCTGTGATGACATCATTGCTCTATATAAGTAGTCACTGAGCCAGGAAATGCTGCAAAGTGATTTAGATCCTATCCACAGAGTCAATTGGTATTAGTGATGAGAAATTTATTGAAAAATGTTGTCAGGTGTACATTTCAAATTATTCCAACTCCAAGTTAAGCAGAACTATGCAAAAAGGAATCCTATGGAACTATCCAAGTTTGAGGCACAGGAAGTCATCAAATTTGGACAACATGAAACTGTGATGAGAAGTAGAAATGATCATTTTATTTAGTAGTTACCATTTGTAAAGAGAAGGAAAGATGGCTTACAAATGTAAATTGCCAATATTTTCATGAGTTTTGAATGATAAGAAACGACACCAAATTCATAGTGTCAGCCAGGAACATCAGCCAATTTAAAGTCAAAAAAATAAACATTAATCAATGATATCAAATGTTTCCATATTTCTGATCCTCAAAGATATATCATAAGCAGTTCTAAATTGTAGATTAAACTTTTCATAGAAACATAATTACCATTACCATTACCATAAGAGACAACAGGATAAAGAAAGAAAATGTTATTATCAATTACCTTCAGAGACAAGAGAGACCGAGATGCTCCAGATGGTCTCAGACCAGTAAAACCGATATCATATGAGATGCTCCCATCAGCCTTGAATAGCCCAAAGTGTCTTTCAGAAGTTGGTCCAGGCTTCTGATTTTCATTAAACAAGGCAAATATATATGCCTTCACTGCAATCTTGGGCCTGAGTGGAGTTCCTTTCTTCTTGAAAAGTCGTTTACGTAGATTGAAATTGTAAGTCCTTGCATTCTCTAGAGTAGCACCTGCCTCATTCTCATCGCCTGCAGAAGCCCAACCTGTTTCTGAGACCCTAACTTCCATCTTGTCATAGCCAGCTGCTTCTAGTGCAGTATAAGCTGCATCAACTTGAGCATCAAACATGTTGTCATAGTGCAAACCAGTCTTTCCATCATAAATTCCCGAATTTGACTTAAAAAGGGCATAATTGATATCAATATGCTCAGGATCACTTTTGTAAGCCAAAAACGGATAAGCATTGACATAGAAGGGAACATTTGTCTGTGAAAAGAAATCCAGTATGGGCTTCATGTATACGAAGATATCTTCCTTGAAAACACAAGAAGATGGAGGGTAGGAATTAGCAAATACAGCTTCTGAATGTGCTGTTGAAACCTCAATAAGATCTGCTAATTTAGTCCTGTTGAGAGCACTGTACACATTCTTGATTGCACCAAGAAGAGCTTCTGCAATTCCTTGATCTGCGCCTCCTAGTATTTCATTTCCAACAGCAATCCCACGAATACGTGTCCCAGGCAGAAATGGTTGCACATTTTCGTTAATCCAGTCCATTGCGCTCGCTTCATTTGCACTCATGTCTTTTACAAATTCATTTGGAATATTCACAATCAGATCAAGTCCAGAGCCTTTGAATGCTTTGAGCACACTATGATCTGCATCATATATCCTGACATTCTTTATCTTAGCTGCTTTCAGGAGAGTTACAACACTTTCTGGTGGAGGAAGATTATCAGCTATCCGGCCATAATTTATCCCATAGGTTCCCGTAAATGACTGAACTGTCCTTGGTCCTACCACAATAGTTTACAAATTTATGATCATACACAAAGTCAAAGAAATACATCGCCACACTTTTGACGCCTCATCAAACTAAAAGAGATTAAACAAACCCTTCAATCTCTTGTTAACTATTTGAAGGGAATAAAAGAAGTTCAAATTGAAAATGGCTTGACCAGACTAAAGCAAATTAGGTTACTAAATTTGAATAAGGTATATAATTATTAGTGGTAAAAATTATGATTTTAGGTCTCGAAGCCAATCTAGTACAAATAGGAACGTTTGAATGCATAAAGCTATACAAATAACAGAAAAGATCATTGTATTCCAGACAACTGAAGTAAGGGAATCAATAAGATCGGCACACCAGGTTCAAAGCCCATTCAACGTGATTAGAATTGAACGCCAATTTAATACACGTTGTAGAATACGTTTTCTACATTGTAACCAAGATTAAACCAGAAGAATCAATTGCCATCTTCAGATATTAGAACAATCTTGACACTAATCTGAAGCTAGGAAACGTGGAATATGAGGAAAGTCAACGCCTTTACGGATAAAAACTTCAAACGACCAAAATTCAAAACGTTCCGAGAGAAATCACAGCCAGCCAACGTACACGAAATCTGTTAGAGTTGGTGAATACTTCAGGACCCCTTGTTTCTCACACCGGGTTCGTTCACGTGAGCTTAAGGGAATCTGAGTATTACCCAATTAGCAGTGCTGCTGACGTACGAACGAAAGAGGAGGTTCGGGGGGCGGAGCCCCCCGACGACGGTCCCGCTCGTCGGTGAGCGGGCGGGGGTTCGGGGGCGCCTCCGAAATCTGGACGGGTTTTGGACTTTTGCTTAGTCGACTCGTGTGATTCGGATTAGGTTTTTTCTCTATTTGTTTAGATTTTAAACCCGTTTTGGAGAGACTATTAATAGTCTAATTTCTGATGTAATATGTGTGACGGCCGTAAACCTAAACGATATAGTGTAACCTCTTACGTAGTCCTCATCTGTGAACCTGGATAAATTCGTATGTCTCATCTATTTTTTTGCAATCTCTTTACGATCTTCTCTCCTTCTCTCCTTGTTCTCGACTTTTCCCATCAATATCATACATGAAGACAGCGAGACCTCGGCTCACGAGGAATCAGAAAAAAAGGAAATAACTGCGCAGGCAAAGCATTTGTCGGATTGCGGATCATACCCCCAGAGAAGAGGAAGAAGAACACGCAGTAGCACCAGAAGAAGAGCAGTCGAGAATCCCCCATCAGCGTTCTCTTCTTCGTCTCCTCCACCCAATCTTCCTTCTCGTCAAGTAGGCGGAAGAAGACGAAAACCACCAGTACGGAGAAGGATCGGAAACGGAAATACGGTAGAACGAACAGTAATAATAGTAGCGAAGATAAGCACAAGAAGAAGAGGTGGAGGAGGAAACCGATGCTTGCTTCGGCCAAGGGCATGCCATAGACCAGATTCTTCGCCCTTCCTTCCTTCCTTGCTTGCTCCCATAAACACCACCGCCTCCCCCACCACCACCAAGACACCCACCGGCCGAAGCAAAGCAAAGAACAAGCACCAGCAGCAAGACGATCACCGTTTCTTCATCGCCGGCCGGCAAGGAATCTTCCGCGGTGGAGGGAACCGATTCGATTCCGTCATGAGCTCCGGTGCTCGGTTTGGAATCTTGGCTTTGCGCTTCCGTAGTGAAAGGCCAAATAGCAAAGGATTCGATTCTTTGTTCCTATCATATTCAAACTTTTTCCACTAACCCAAAAGAGAAACAGTTCCTCCGCGCACTTCCAACGCCGCCGTCGGCTTGCTCACGCCGCCGCCGGCGATGCTGATACTGTGGTCAACGTGGCAGCGCGAAAAACGGAGGAGGAGGAGGGGGAGCGCCACCGGGAGAGTCCAAGAAAAGGACCGTGCATGAGTGCATCCACCACTTGACTATTTAGTGAGAGAAAAAAAAAGTGGAGAAAAGATAAATTTGAAAATATTTTTAGCGTAAAAAAATATTTTGTACTTAATTTTCAATAAGAAATTTGTTTTAAACACTTAAATTAATCATAGCAACAGTGCTGTTTTAGATTAAATAAAAATAATGAATATTTTCTTATAACAAAAATATGTACACTTATGAACTAAAATCGTTATTATTTTTTATTAATGAAAAAATGCTCTGCTCTGTTCGACAGCTTCCGGGAAGCCATAGGAAATTTTCCCCTATAATAGGTTTTTACTTAAACGCACAAAACAAAATAAAGAATTATTAAAGAAGCAACATAGGAAATATCGAGCAATTTATTGTAAAAAGGACATTTTCTTTATCAGTTTATACCAATTTAATTTGTCTTCAACTTTGTTTTATCCATAGCCTACAGTGCCGTAGGCTTAGATTTTTTATATTTCATTAATTTTCTCTCCAGCATTGTTAATTAAATTAATTTATACAACCAATAAACCAGTATAATAATATGAATAAATCAAGAAAAAGGTAAGAGGGAAGTCTGGAAAAATATAAAATAAGAAAGGTGGCTGAGAGGAAAATGAATTTCCATTGGAGAATAGAGAAATGACTTTTTTTTTAAAGTATGTTTTAATAATGACTTTTTTTAAAAAAAAAGTATGACTTTATCTTTCAATCACTAGAAAGTGTTTCTATTGACCATTTTTTCCTTACAAAATATTAGAAAGTAAGGAATATAAAACGGTTTCATAAAAAAGATACAGGTAGTCAAAATAATTTTTATTCACTTCTATTTTTGGAAGAAATTTTTTTTTTCTTTTCTCTCGTTTGATTCTATGTATAAAATTAGGTATAAAAAATTATAGTATAACAAGTAAATTATTTATACGGGAATAATGCTAATTATTATTCACCGTAATAGATTTAATGATTAATATTAAATTGTACAGGGTAACATCGTACAGGAAAAGTACCGAATGTCTAAATTATAACTTTTTATATAAAAAGAAATACTTCACAGTGACAACAAGTTATATCTGGCGACAATTATTTCTTTCGGTTTTGTATTATTATTATTATTATTATTATTATTATTATTATTATTATTATTATTATTATTATTATTATTATTATTCAAAATAAACGCGTGGAATGGTGACAAATTTCATCATGTCAGGCCACGTGTCATCTAATAAATTTTAGTTTGAGTAAAAACAAATGTCTGGTAAGATTAAATCCAGAAAAAAAAATCAAAGAATAATTGATGGTATGTTTGAATTAAAGGTTACGAATGGGTGTGGTAGAATATGAGGGAATGAAATTAGTTACATCATGTTTGGTTATATTTTTTTATTTAAGTTAAGAGAGATGTGATGGAATAGCTAAGTCCTTCAAACATCACATTTTTCATTTCACCACAAATTGATGAAATGAGGAGGGATAAATTATTTTATATCAAATTAACCTCTTTCACTTTTTTTATTACCAAATTAAATTATTTCCTTTATTACCAAATTAAACCACCTCTCTCACACACATATTGTCTTTTTTTCTAATATAATACATATTTATATATAATTTTTATTAAATAAAACTTTTTAGTAAATATAAAATTATATTCAAAATAAACATAAATATACTATTTAAAAATAATTTAATACTAATATAATATATTCAATCGGGTCAGGATGTAAAACTCGGATTCGTTCCCGACCCGACCCGGTCGAGTGTCAAAGAAATGAGACTCGGTCCTAACTCAATTATCTATCGGGTAGGAAAAAAATTTGAAAAATCCGAATCGGTGCGGGCGAGGGCAACCCATCATTCCGATTCATGCTCACCCCTAATTAACGATTATAAATACTTTAAATATATAACGAAGGATAAAAATAACTTATATACAAATAAAATTTTCGTTACCTCACCCCACATCTTATATAATTTATTATTCAAACATGGACTTTCTAATGACACACCACGCCACCCCACCCCATCACTCACCACATCATCTCATTTCATTCCTCTATTAGCTGTTTGTCAAACAGACCCTAAATGTTAAACCATATTAAATATATATAATAGAAGTAGGACTTTCTAATGTTTATTTTTTTATTTGAGTAGGACTTTCTACCGCATTCTAATGGATGGAGGCGGTTAAAGAAGCTAATTCATGAGACTAAGGTCAGATTAGATTCTTGGAACATTGGGACGTTGAATGGGAAACGCCTCGAGGTGGCACAAGTAATGGACCAGCGTAACATTAGTATCTTATGCTTGTAAGAAACTAGATGGGTAGGAGAGGGAAGTAAAGAGATTATGTTAAATGGTTCCAAACTTTGGTACACAGGTAAGGTAAATGGAAGGAATGGTGTTGGTATTATCGCGGATGCAGAATGGAGGAAGAATATTGTGAAAGTTAAAAGGATTGAGGATCGAATTATATCCGTGAAAGTAATTGTTGAAATGAGACTATGAACATTATTAGTGCATATGCACCCCAAGTAGGAGCAGAATCACATCTCAAGAAGAAGTTTTGAGCAGATATGGAGGATTTGATTGAAAGTATACCAACAATCGAGAAAGTTTATATTGGAGGAGACCTTAATGGACATGTTGGTAAAGAGGCAGGACCACATGTAAGGGTTCATGGTGATTTTGGTTTTGGGGAGTTGATTGAGGAAGGACAAATTATTATTGATTTTTCTTTAGCATAGGACCTTAAGATTATCAACACTTATTTTAGAAAGAGAGAGGAACATTTAATCACATACAAAAGTGAAACTCATAGGTTTCAAATCGATTTTTCCTTGACAAGAAATACTGATAAAAGACGTTGTACTAATTGCAAAGTAATTCCTAGGCATGGAGCGACTACACAATATAGATTGTTAGTTCTTGATATGCAAATAAAATGTATAAAATCAAAATCTCGAACAGTTTTTGATCGAAAGATCAAGTGGTGGCAGTTAAAGGGGGAGAAGTGAGAGACTTTTAGAAGTAAGTTATTAGAGAAAAGTGTGTGGGAGTTAGAAGGAGATGCTAGTATCATGTGGGAGAATGTGGCAAAAAAGGTTGAAATAATTGCTAAAATCATTTTAGGAGAATCAAAAGGTTTTGGACCACGAGATAGGAGACTTGGTGGTGGAATGAGGAGGTTCAAGAAAAGATGCGTAATAAGAAGAATTATTTTAAGGCGATACACTTGGACAATAATTGTGACAATTGAGAAAAGTATCGTTTGACGAAAAGGGAGGCTAAGAAGACAGTTAGTGATGCTCGTGCTAAAGCATATGAGAGATTTTATAAGGAGTTAGGGATAAAGCTTGGTGAACAAAGGATTTACAAGATTGCAAGGAATAAAGAGAAGGAGTCGAGAGATTTGGATCAAGTAAGATGCATAAAAAATGAAGTTGGCAAGGTTTTAGTTACTGAAGGAGAAATTAAGAACAGATGGGAAAAATATTTCTATAAGCTATTTAATGATAGATGTGAAGGTTCCCGTTGTGATTTGGAGGACTTGACAGTTAGTGAATGTGAGCTTAATAGGTCATTTTATCGTAAAATTAGAGTCTCGGAGGTCAGCGAAGCTCTTAAAAAAATGAAGAATGGTAAAACCGTTGGACCGGATGGTATACTGATTGAAGTTTGGAAATGTTTAGGAGAAAAATGTGTGTTGTGGTTATGTAAACTATTTAATGAGATTTTACGATCGAAAAAAATGCCTGATGATTGGAGATTAAGTACATTAGTTCATATTTACAAAAATAAAGGGGATATTCAGAATTGTGTAAATTATATAGGGATTAAACTTATGAGTCACACAATGAAATTATGAAAAAAAGTGATTGAGCATAAATTAAGAATGGAGACTAGTATTTCTGAGAGACAATTTGGGTTCATGCCAGGAAGATCCACTACAGAGGCGATTTATTTACTAAGGAGGATGATGAAGAAATATCGAAGTAGGAAAAGAGACTTACATATGACTTTCATTGACTTAGAGAAGGCGTATGATCAGGTACCAAGGGATGTATTTTGAAAAGCTTTGCAAAAGAAGAGGGTGAATGTTGCCTACATTAAGGTAATACAAGATATGTACTAGAGTTAGGACACCCGGAGGTGAGACAAATGAATTTTCTTTAGGAATTGACCTGCATCAAGAATCATCTTTAAGTTCGTATCTATTTAACTTAGTTATCGATGCTATAACCGAGAATATCACAGAGGAGGTACCTAAGTACATGCTATTTGCGAATGATATAGTACTTTTAACGGATTCAAGAGAAGAGATTAATACAAAATTCAAAATATGGAGAAATACGTCAGAGTCAAAAGGTTGTCGTTTAAGTAGGAATAAAATAGAATATATGCATAGCAATTTCACAAATAAACAACATAGAGACGATTTGAAAGTTAAGTTAGGGGAGGATATAATTCCTCAAGTGACAAAGTTTAAATATTTAGGATCAATTGTAAGACAAGATGGTGAGATTGATGACGATGTTAATCATAGAATTCAAGCTGGTTGGTGTAAGTGGAGGAAAGCCACTGGAGTTCTTTATTATAGAAAAGTACACAATAAAGTTAAAGGAAAATTCTATCGTACTGTTATAAGACCGACAGTGTTATATGGTAGTGAATGTTGAGCTATGAAGGGACAACATGAACGTAAAGTGGGGGTGGCCAAAATGAGGATGTTGAGATGGATGTGTGGTCATATAAGATTAGATAAGATTAGGAATGACCATATACGTGAACGAGTCAGAGTGGCTCCTATTAGTGAGAAAATGGTAGAGAAACGTTTGAGATGGTTTGGTCATGTTCAGAGAAGACCATTAGATGCGCCAGTAAGAAGAGTAGATCAAATAATCTGGAGTCCGATTAAAAGAGGGAGAGGAAGGCCAATGTGGACACTTGACGAACTAATAGAGCAAGATCTATTGGTGAATAATATATCGAAAGATTTGGTTACTAATGGAGCGGAATTTCTAGTCGACCCCACCTAGTGGGATAAAGCTTTGTTGTTGTTGTTGTCGTGGACTTGGAAGTTTTGGATATTAAAAGTGTGTTATATAAAATCATATGGTTTGAAAATATAATTTTAAATCAAATTGAAACATAACGCAACAATTATAAGAAATAACTCAAAATTGAATAATTAGGTATGAAAAGTTTCCATGATGGCAATGGAATCTTATTCTTCCGTTTGGAATATTATCAAGTCGCCATCATCGCCCTATATATGGACCATGACATTGACGAAGAAATACAACATTACTTTTTTTTTCATATTATAAAAGGTAGTAAGGGCATACAGGAATTAAAAGTGAAATCAAAACAAGACTTACACGTGTAAACGGTCGATTTTTCATTAAAAAAAGGTGTTTTTAATTTTAGAAAGAGCAATTAAATATTTTGGGAAAGGAAATGTAATTACATGCTTAATTGGCATGTATGTTAATTTACACTTCCAATAAATTCATAAATAAGTATATTTCCAATAAATTCATAAATAAGTATATAATATGAGTAAAATGAATATAGCGCCTGCCACCCGTGGCATATAGTGCTTGTGATTAATCGTCCATTAATGGATCAACGGTGACTCATGATCTTGTCCTTTTACCATGTTGTCTCGCTCTTCATTTGATCATCCTTATCGTGCAAGAGGAGTTGTCGGAACTCTCTCTTTTTGAGGGGGTGCAAGGCGGCTGCCGTCGGTCGATCTCTCTCTTTCTTCACATTTCTCTTCTTCCCATTCATTTACAAGTGCAAGTGCAAGACGATTGAGTTTCAATAGGGAGAGACAATGAGATCGGATACGAGTTTGAGGGAGAACATAGATTTCTCGTATGGTGACATTTTGGATGTTGTCGAACATGGTGAGAGAGAGAGAAAAATAGGGGAACAAGCTACCAAGCAATCATATATTCATTTTACTCATATAATATTTTAAATTAAATTTTAACCAACGTTTTAAAAATGGAACTGCAAAAGTATCAGAACACCAAAATCTTAAGTGCAATAAAACAATCAATTAATTTAGGGCATATGCGGTCCTCATATATAATTATATTCTTTATCTTATTATTTTAAGGTGATAAAAATAGTTGACACCGAAATAAGTAGGGGAATACAGAATTATTCTCGGAAATACGTTTTATACATACGGTTTTTTCTTTGGTTGAAGTGATGTAATTGAATGGAATAAAGTGATAGAATATTCCATTATTCAAAAAGTAAATATAATTATTATTCTGCTTCAGGTTTGATTGAAGGAGAATAAAGTATAAAAATATAATATTTTACTGCTATAATATTTTATTATAAGTAATACATGTTTATTGTTACAATAACAATAAAAATATTAATATAATAATATATGGGCAAAATTTAAAAAACTAAATTTCGTTAAAAAGTTGAAGAATAGAGATATTATGTTTTGAGAAATAAAATAAGTGGTTTCACATGTTTTAAGGCGGTTTCTCATTTTTCGATATTTTGATCAAATTATTTCAATTCTAACTTGTGTTTGATGGTATTCCAGTAGTATAATGATATACTGTTATTTATTAATTAGCTCCAGTGGTATTTGGTTGCAAAATAAAGTAGCGAATAAATGTTTATTCTTATTAATATCATCAAACAAGTAGGAGAATAAAGTTAAGCTGGTCAAAATGTATTTTTTTATGAAATCAACTTGAAACTCATGGTACCACTATTATATTCCACGAAATAGTAATTTTTATATTTCATCTAAACGAAGGAATATACATATTCTCATTGTTTTCATTTTTTATCACTTCTTTTATTTTTTATAATTTAATCATATATTTTTTATAATAATATAATTAATAAATGTCAAGTATTTAAAATAAAATATTTTAATAATATAATATGTTTGAGAGTATTCCTTTTACACCAGGAAAAAAATAAAAAATATAATAAGACTATTATATCGTTCTGAATTAAATTTATTATTCTCTTAAAGTTATTCTTCGTCCAAATGCCTCGTATTCTCGACGTCAAATGCGATTATTTAATATGATTATAAAATAAAAAACTATCAATAATGTGCCAAATAAATCGCAAAAAAATATTTTATATAATATAGACTTTACACACAATTAAAAAAGCTATGATAATCATATAATTTGGAACTCTTAATCTTATATGAACTTATGTTGCATAACAAATATTAAATTTAAATGTAGTTTAATTAAACTCCCAGAGGTTGGAATGAAAATAATTCATCTATTGAATATGAATTCCAATATTCATTGTGTTAACATGTTCTTGACATAATCATTTATTCCTTATTTGGTCGAGGAATGATTATCTCATGGATAAAGGCACTTATTCTTTTATACTGTTTCTCTAGTTAATTTTAGAACGGAGAATAACTTTATTTCAGCTTTTTAGATGAAATATTTTATCTCTAGAAAGAGCACTATTCCCGTGAATAGATCATTTAAAAATGACAAGTTTGGTTTTGAAGAAGAATAAAAACTATTCTACCATTTACTTATGAACCAAAACATTTGAAAACAACCCCTCAAATTGGACGCCTATATATAACATTACCAAGACGACTTCTATTTAACTCTAAACTGAAGTTTCATGTGAACAGACGATTATTGTCATTTTAATTTAATCTCCGTTATATTTATTCATTATAATTGAAAGTTGAGAAATGATTCTATTTTACACTACAAGAAAATCGCGATTTTCCGACGGATAATTTCCGACAGTTCTAAATCCATCGCAATTTGCGATGAATTTTTCGACGATTCCGTTTCCGATAGATTTTTCGACAGTTATGACCGTCAGAAATAATTTATATTATTATTTAATTTTTCGACGATTAAGAACGTCGATATTTTCGACACATATCCATCCATCGTAATTTTCGACGATTACGATCGTCGGAAATAAAAAATTAATTTATGTATTTTTTATATTATTATTAAAATTTTTTGACAGATTTTCCGACGGTCACGATCGTCGGAAATAAAAAAAATTAATTATATAATTTATTATATTATTATTTAATTTTTCGACGATTAGGAACGTCGATATTTCCGACGGATATCCATTCGTCGCAAAATCCGCCGCAATTTCCGAAGGTCGTAACCGTCGGTAAATGTATAATAATATCATATAAAGAGTATTTTACTAATATAACTAGCGACGGTCCAAACCATCATAATTACCGACGGTTTTTACCGTCGCTAACGATTACCGACGGTTCAAACCGTCGGTAAAATAAAAAAAAATTATATATAACTAAATATATTTTCGATGGTCATAATCGTCGGTAATTATAAAAATATTTAATATTTACATTTTTGACGGCCGAAACCGTCGGTAATTAAAATTTCGTTATCCCGCTTTTTTTTCCTTTTCCCGCTTTCTTTCCATTTTTTCCCTTTATATATATTCCTCCTCCCTCTTCTCTCTCTCCCTCCTCCCTCCACTCCTCTCTCTCCCTCCTCTCTTCTCTCTCTCTCCCGGCCGCGAGCACCCTCTCCCGCGCGTCGGACGTCGACGACCCTCTCCCGCACCGACGACCCTCCCCCACGCTGGCGTATCTCTCTCTTCCGCTCCGCGCCGGCGTCTCTCTCTCTCTGCTGTCGGCCGGATCCGGCCATGGCCGTTCGGATCTGGCCCCAGCGGCCGGATCCGACCTCCAACGGCGGCCGGTTCCGACATCCAGCGGCGGCCGGTTCCGGCCTCCAGCGGCCGGATCCGGTCGCTAATTTTTTTTATATTTAAAAAATTATTTGCGACCGTCAAAAGATCGACGGTTGCGACGCCCGTCCAAAGTTTCGACAGTTGCGACCGTCGAAAAGTTGCGACGGCTCGAACCGCCGGCCTTTTCCGGCGGTTGCAACCGTCGGAAATATCGACGGTTCGGACCGCCGGCCTTTTCCGGCGATTGCAACCGTCGGAAATATCGACGGTTCGAATCGCCGGGAACTTTTCCGGCGGTTGCAACCGTCGGAAAATTTCGATGGGTCGAACCGCCGGGGACTGTTCCGACGGCCAGAACCGTCGATATTTTCGACGGATTTTTTCAACCGTCGTAAATCCGTTTGCGACGAGCGTTTTTTCGACGGATCGATTTCGACTGAAAAACCGTCGGTAATTACGTTACCGACGATTTTCGGGCTGATTACCGACGGTCCGGACCGTCGGTAATCTGCGTTTTTCTAGTAGTGATATATATATGAGCAGGCACATGGAATTAATTCATAAAGATTACATAAGCAATCAAATTTATTTCAATTCATGGAGTGATCAACGTTATCAGCAGTCTCTATTTTGCTCTTTTAACTTAACTTCATACTAGACAAGTACTAATAATTTTGAATATTGGGTCTCACTGGATAACAAAAAAACATTTAAATTAAAGATGCTGAACAAGCATCACTATCACGAGAGAACTTTATTCACTTTCTTTTGGGTAAATCTTCTAGTCGTAACTTTTTGGAAACCTATTTATATGTTTTTACTAACTCCGCCTATATTTTATAGTCGGTCCTAAGTCCGGATAAAAAAAGAGGATAAAACCCTGTCGAATCTTATGAACATGAATCAACGAATATATTGTTAGCCGACCTCACCTAATGAGATAAGGTTTTGTTGTTGTTGTAGTATTTATATATTCTTACTACCATTGACCAATACATCATTAGTTGGAGTGAAGAGAATAGAAGTTCTTCCTAGATTTTTTATTTTAAGGAAAGGATTAGATTAGCCAATAGAATCATTAAACAAAAATTGAAGGAAGTCGGAAGGAGGGACATCCATTGGCAAATGATATTCTACCAAAGGATGCTAAAGAATCAGCCTTTACATTAGCTAACCGAAATACATGTCTATATTTGTAATGTGGAAACATTGTGCGGCAGGTTGTGATATCATTGAATATGCTCTTAAGTGAGCGACAAGCGATCTTCACAGATTTGGAATTCGAACTTTGTGTAGTAAAAAATTATTTCACCTGTCATAGTCTGAAGTGATATTAAATTAGTCGAGTCCGATAATACGAGTTTTTTACTCTGTTCAGTGTCTATAACTCTTAGATTAAATGATCGGCTTCCCGGAATGACAACCGAAAAAACTAATTCAGAAACCATAAAAACTTCGCAAGAACCGTAGCCAGAAAGCACAACACACGTAATCCCAATCCAACTAGTCAGCCACATATGTCTTACGTCTTTCACATGCACATTTTTGTATTCTTCCCCGTAGATTTACATGTACAAATTTGAGTCATGTATACAAGGAAAAACCCACTTTCAATATCCAAAAGTATTTGCATGATCTTGAGGATTGATCAGGCTGAGCTCTTTCTCGTTCTCTTCGCAACTCCACTGTGTCTTGACTTCACTGAGTTCTGTACACAATCTATGCTAAAGATTACAATGAAAAATATGTTGTTTAGTTTAGCAAGCCATTTGATCTCTGTAAGAGGAGATCTCCTCGAAGATAGGCAGCCTCTTTGACCTGGAAGTAGCCCATTCATCCATAACAAGATGTAGCCCACCCATGAACTCTTCTTCTATGCTGTAATCAGTGACCACTATTGAGGGTACTTCTGTTCGCCCATCGAGTTCCTGCAGCAACTCCTGCGCCCTGCTAATAGTCTTGCCATCATCAGAACAAGGGAACCTATGTTGTACGACATCTTCGAGCAGCTGATAAGCTTCATCTGTCCGGCCTTGCCTGATGAGGCAGAGGCCGAGATTGCATGCCTTGTTGGCATCAGGCTCAACCATCTGAGCCTTGCGGTAAACTACCTCAGCTGCATCACAGTTGCCTTGTTGCATGTATGCCCAAGCCAAATTGGCCTATTCAAATGATGAAAAAGATTTTCCAGTTATCAAGCCAAATTTCCAATGACTGAGAACTACTAAGAATTCATTTACTACATTCACTGTATATAGGTTGTTCTACTTTTGATTGCTAAGTAGCACAGTTCCATTTTGATCTTTTGAGAGAATATAGTTCAGAAGTCAGACGGATATGGAGGCATCATATCATGTAACTTAGCTAGTTTACATTGCCATTTGCAATACACAAAAATTAAATTGTTAGGCTTCTTTAATTAATCATAAGTAATCACAGACTGAACAAAAGGATAAAAATATATTACCACTTACCAGAATCCGGGCAGTCTCTTGCTTGATGGAGACCTGAAACTTCTTGCCATGCGAACGAGCCGTCTTGGTCGTCTTTCGATGGAAAACCTCCCTCTGGTATATCATATGAAGTTTCTGCTTTAAAAGTTGTATTTGCTCCTCTATCCTTCCACATTTCTGATCAACAATTACAGACCATTAGCATGATGAATTAAACTAATTTTATCTACATACACCATGTTTTGATCAGCTCAAGTTCTCATTCAGGAGGTCCATAAGGAAAGAAAACCGAACCTTGTAAAGATCGATGAGCAGATTGTCAAGGGATTCTTGCGAGTGCTTGGAGCAAAGGTGTCTGAAAGCTTTAATGGCTTCGATAGCTTCTTCGGACCGATTCAGCTGTTTCATCACGACAGCCATGTCCTTCAGTGCACTGTCCACCCTATCCCCGGCGTTGATTGCCTTCCAGAACCATAAGATGGCGGCATTGTAGTCTTTCTCCACTAGCTGATTCATTTTGGAAGTAAAGTTATATATGATTCAGCATCAAACAACAACAACAAAGCCTTATCCTATTAGATGGGGTCGGCTACGTTGATCCAGGTGGGGTCGGCTACGTTGATTTATGTTCATGAGATTCGACAGGGTTTTACGCTCATGATTCAATATCAAATTTCTAATTAAATCAAAGCAACATGCATATGTGTACCGAATTCGGAAACTTTCTTATACTTAGAACTCTATTGATGAAATGGAAGATTAATGCAAATTTATGTTTAGTAGTATAAAAGAATTTAGGGTTCCGAGTAGGTGCTCAGCAAAGAGTGTGCAACACTAAATATATGTTTTTTGTTTGCGAGACATATGAAACACTGATATTTGCTAAGAAATGGCTGCTTGTGCATCTTCATCTATTTTATCACGCCAGACCAAATCATTAAGTTGAATACATCTAGTAGTTTTTGGTTATGGAATAACAACTTTTTTTGGCATTTTATCTTACTTTTTAGTTTTTTTCCTATACGCATCATTTTATCCTCAAAACGACGACGGTATAATTGTTCTAAATTAACAAAAACTATCATCACCATTTTGGGGATAAAAATATAGACAAATAGTTTCGCTATAAATTGAAAACTTTGAAGTTATCCTTGTTCCAACATATTTTTTTTTACCGTGGCCTAATAGAAAAAATCTTATAATTAGTGCTTATTGCCATAAGCATTTACCAAGAGATATATATGGGTAGATTATACAGCTAACAAATATTACCAATTCGATTTTTAGAAGATTTCAAGGACATCATTATCTGCTGACAGGAATAACATATATATACCCAGTTATGTAACAAGTGAACTATGTCAAACAATAAAATCATTATCATATGTTAACACCTCACTAATCATTAATGTGCTTTCCAGCTTCATCATGAAAAGCCAAGAGGGAATGGAAGTAATTCTAGATTTCCATCATAAAACTTTTGAAAAAAAGAAGTAAATGATCTATTTTTTGATGAAAAGTTTGGATTCAAGAACGAGTATTCAGCTTTCTTATTCTTCCAATTAGCTGGCTATTTGGTAAGTCACGATATCAACACAGGTAATTAATTAGTTAGCAGTTTCTGACTACTATTAGCTTCTTAATTAGTTATAGCATCTCACTGAGATTAATATTGTTTTGATGGAAATGTTATTTAAGAAAATGGATTATCCATTTTTCATTGTCGGTCATCCGAAAGATGTTAATTGGGAAAACGAAGCAAATGAACTTCCCAACAAATGTAATTATTTTCCTAATTCTTTTACGTTGCCAAATGCCCAAAATCTTTTTCGTTACATATTATCAAGACATCCGTCGAACATTTATAATTCGTTTTCGTCATGTTTTTTTCTTTTCATAACAAAAAGGCACAACCTAAGTTGAAAAAACTTTCCTTCTTCCAATTCATTAGTTTGAATATGACATAGTGTTCATCTAGTTATCCCTCTAAAGTTAACGGCATTAAAAGAAACTTTGTGCACTTCAGTAAAAGCTACACATATCCATAATTTACAGGGAGATTAATACTCCACATAAAGTTGGGAAGCATGAAATAAATATGGGAACGAACACACATTTAATTAAGTTGTACTTTGATGCCAACCAATTGTTAGATGTCATAAAGCCATTCATTGCTTGTGACACCAACAAGCAAGATCAAGAACCCCATGGCTGCGTTTGGATGGGAACATTTCGCGAGAACATCGCGAAATATTTCCAAACGCAGCCTGTGACGATCACATGACTTTCGCGGGAACATTTGACGAAATATTCCCGCGAAAAGTTCTTGCCTTCATGTTCTTGCCAACATTTGTTTTTTTTTTCAACGCCGCAATTTTTGACTTTTTTTTATTTCATCTATTTTTTAATTATTTTGTAATGTATGTATATATAATTTATAATATATTAATACATTATTAAGGATATTATAAAATAATTTATTAAATGTTATTAATTAAAAACTATAAAATAAATAGTTCTAATAATCAATAAATATTTTATTAATTAAACTATTCAATTATTTTTTTAAAAAATATATTATATTTGGATCTTAAAATGTACGTAAATTATAATATTAATAATATTTAATCTGAATAAATAAAAATAATATTAATAATATAATGATTTACGTAAATTATAATATTAATAATATATTCTTATTTACTATAATTTTATACCTCATAAAATAATAAATTATATTCTTAGTTCTTACTTTTTATCCAAACACCCACTAAAACTTATTCATCACGTCAACTTTTTAAATTCTCATCATTACACCTTTTCATCTAAACACCAACCCAAACTTTTCTATCACATCAATTAGTTCTCGAGAACAAAAGTTCTCTCAATATTCCCGTGTCAAACGCAGCCCATGGAAATAGGGTGCAGTAACTCGATCTGCTGACACATAAAATCACCAGAAAAAGAAGTATGAGTTTAAGAGCTGCTCCAAAAATAAGATTTCCATTTTCTGAAGGTGATTTGGTTTAGTCCAAATTAGTAGAAACTACACAATCGAATCAACAAATTAGATATATGGAAACCGCCAAAGGCTGCAGAAAGAAGCATACTCATGATTTGAAGAAAATAGTCAGAATGACAATGCACAATAAAACGCATTGTAACAAATGAACAGCTGCAACATATGTACTATGGATCCAAAATCATATAAGCACCAGCAGCCAAACAAGCTACGGTGAAAACGATATTAAGCAAAAGATAACTGTCTAATTTGCAAAGAAGGACGATTAAAAGGACTAGAAATTAAGTAACATCCAATCGAACAACAAGAAATCACAAGCCTGAGTCATACAATTAAGTAGTCACTAGCACGATATTCCAGCTGACAAGATCTTAATTATAGATCTCTATCGAACAGAAGAGAAAAAAAAAACTCGCTTGATGGATCGCAAAGTACCAACGAGGAGTTTCGATGAGTTGAATAATTAATAAACTAAGAAGCTTTACGGAAAACAAAACATAGCTGGTGCATGCGCGGGTATGAATAAGATGATGCATCATGTACAAAAAGGACCTGGAGGTGCTTGGCGCTGGCATAGGGGCTATCGCCTGGAGGAACCTTGTGGATGACATGAAACATGTCCTCCTTGCTCTTCTTCTCGCCTCCTCCTCCTCCAGCTCCAGCTCCTCTCCTTCTCCGGTTCCCAACACCTCCTTCTGTCATCTCTCTCTCTCTCTCTCTCTCTCTCTGATATATTATGGTACGTTACTGTTCGTCAATCGCTGGGCTGCCGTTCCTTGGCTTGTTTCTGCAGATTCAGTGCTGTTTATTATCTGGTCTGCTGGATGCAAAGAGGTGGAAATTAAATCTTACTATTTTATGTATATAGCAAAAAGGTCAGCATGAATATGGACGGGAAGGCGTCAGGGTGCGTTGAGGGCTGGCGTGTGAAGTCAGATTATGGAGCAGCTACATGGCGTCTCGCTGGTGTTGAAGAATCCACGAGGGGAGGATGACGGAGGGCAGTACTGCAGCGGTCCGGTTCGTCTATTCTGGGTTCGACATGTATTGTGCGTGTCAGACCCTTTTGGTATCAAGTCGCGTATTAAACGATTTTAGACTTATTTTCAAAAATTTTATCGATATTTTTTTTACATCAATGATAAGATCATTAATAATAATAAAGATAATTGTATAGAATAAAAAATTATAAAAAATAATTATATTTTAGGATTATTCTCCCTTAAACTATCACGATTTTTTTATCTAACTATGAACTTATTTTTTTAATCCTTAAACTATCGCGATTACTCCTTCCTCTCGAAAAATATGAAATAATAAATAGAAAAAATCATTGGAAGGTTCAAATTGGTAAACAAAAAAATTATCTTTTATGAAAAAAATTAAATTATTCTCCCTCGATTATTTTTTTCTTTTTTATATTTATTATTTCATGTGTTATGGAGACAGGGATAATTTAATCTTTTCATAAATAAAAAAATCAAAAGTAACGAAAAACATAATAGAAGTAGGCGGAAGGACTAAAGTAAAAAAAATCGTGATAGTTTAGGGATACAAAAAAATAAGTTCGTAGTTTGAGGCTAGATACGTAAAATCACTATAGTTTAGGAAAGATTTATGAAAATAATCATATTTCTTTTATTTGTTGGTGATTTGAATCACATTTTGCTATCATTAATAATCATTCAAACTATTAATGAAAAATTATATCGAAAAAATAAAAAGAAAACGTAAAATCACTTAACACACGTTTCACACGAAAAAACACTTGATATACACATTAAACTTTTTCATAATAATTATGAGTCCAATTTACAACTCCTCCATTTGAGCCATTAAATTTAAATCGACAAATGGATTAGACAGGGTCAGGAAAAAAATAGTCTTTATAATTCCCACAAATACACGTGTATTTGTAAAGATTTTGAGAATGTTAAATCTCGCTTATTTGTAGATGACGATCTAACGATGACCTATATTTGCTATTTATTTTTTGTCTCACATAGTTCTTATTCGTTATTTAATTTATCTTTTCTAGTAAACATAAAGAGCCAGATGAAATGCTAAAATAATTAACTTTCCCATACTAAAGTGAACTATAAAATATTTAATTATTTATGAGTTATGATCTCACATCCATACCTCATTTTTTTTTATTTATACCAACTATAAAGTCTATCCACATTCATATTCATGCACAAGCAATTAGTAACATAAGCTATCAATCGTGTCATCATCACCGTTTTAAAAAAAGTAGAATAAAAAAAATTTCAATGAGTATATCACCAAAAAATAGCATACAAAATATGCATAGACCTTTAACATATAGTCTTATCACTCAATTGGTTGAAGCATAATATGAAATGTATATAAGTAAAATATCAACGTAATAATATCCATATAATAATCATCAATCAAATTACAAACATTTAATCATATCAGTAAATCATCAATGCATCTATATAGTATTTAATTATCAATTATCCATATTTTTTTGTGAATTGATAGTAATTGAATAGTTATCAATTTATCACAATAAATTTTGACCATATTAATAATTATGAATTAGCCATTATTTATCAACCATAATCACATATTAATCTCAATTATCAAATAATTAATCATCAGTCACAATTATCAAATAGGAATGATTTAGAAGTTATGATATATTAACTTCTTTCGATTCTGTTAACATGGAGAAATTATTAATTATAGTTTAGTTACTATTAAAATATCAATCGACCATAAAAAAACTCAATATGAATAGTTCTCACTTATTAAGAATATATCACATTAAAATCTCTATGCATATCACAATAGCTAGGAGCATGTTCACCATATTCGAGATGCTCGAGATTCGTTGTTCAAGGATTGAGCATTTATGTAATAGGACAATCATAGATTTTTTATTGAAAATTGATAAATTATCCACCATTTATGCTAGCAAGTTTGGTCAATAACAATTCTAAACGGTGGCACAAAACTTTCATTTTCTAACTTTTTAAACTTAAGATGCTATTGTTTTATGATTATCATTTTATTGATCATATGTCAAATAATGCTATCATAATAAAGCACAAGGCATCATCATACATATATTAAGTCACAATTGCAAAATGAACATGATGACATCAAAATCATAATGTATATGTTAACTCCAGTTATTCTCTGTATCGGCTTGTATTTCGTAGAGATAGTTAGATATAGTTATTTTTGTTTCACCTCTGTTGTATGGCAACTAAAGTTGTTTTTTACTTTTGAATATAACAGGAAAGCCGTGCCTCAAAGATTGTGTTGAGTCATTTTTTGGCCCAAAACATTTATCTTCTTCGAGATTCAACATGATATCAGAGTTCGAACCTCGTTAAGCTCTTATTAAAAAAGTGATTTCCTCCCTCAGTTGTCCACGTATTGAGCTTGGGCTAGACCAAAAGTTGTTAAGAATATATAAAATCAATGATGTTGTCTTCCTAACGACTTAAGCTTTTAGGAAAACTAGTCAACACATTAAATTTTAACATGGTATCAGAGCAAAATCGATCCATATTTGGGAGATGATTTTCTTCTCCTCTTGTGAAGAAGTTTGCGATTGATCCTGTCAAATAGTGGTTTCCTTCTCGATCTGCTTGTTCCTTTTGGATTTTTTAGGCACACGATCAGGGTGTTTTTATTGTCTCTTTATGGCAAATTCATCTAAATCTGGAACTTCTTCTAGTGTTCCTATTCATTCCTTTGATCATACTCATCCTCTTTATCTATATTCTTCTGACATACCTAGACTTGTTTTGATTCCTGTGCATTTAATTGGATCCGAGAACTACTTGTTGTGGAGTAGAGCCTTCTCAAATGCTTTTTTAGCTAAACACAATATAGGATTCATCGATGGTTCTTGTCGTCTTGAGTAGTATGATCAGTCGTTGCATTTTCAATGGAAAAGATGCATCGCTCTTATACTTTCTTAGATAATTACTATAATTGCAGATGGTCTTCTTGGTAGCATTGCCTATGTTTTAGATGCCTTAATTGTTTGGAATGATCTCAAAGAGAGGTTTGATTCCATTAACGCATCAAGGGTTTATCATCTGCATCGAGAGATTGCTGTTCTGGTTCAAGGTGATTTTAGTATCACGGAATATCATTAAACTCAAGATATATTGAGAGGAGATTTACAACATCATGCCTTCATTAGGAATCTTGAATCTAGAAAACATAGTCTATTTTCAGCATCTGAAAGTATTTCAATTCTTAATAGGATTACACGAATCTTATTCAGCTATACGTTCTCAGATCACCTTGATGAGGTTGTTTCCGTTTGAGAATCAAATATATGCAATGCTTTTAGAAGAAGAACAATAACGCAAGAGCAACTTACATCCTGACACTCATAATTTTGCTAGTTTGGTGGTAGACAGTCAAGAAACTAATTCAGTTCTCCAAAGTTCAACACAAAAGAGTAAAAGGAATAAACATATGATATGTGATCACTGACATAAGGTGGGTCATATCAAATCTCAATGTTACAAAATAATTGACTTTTCTCCAGGATTTAAGTTCAATAAAGGCAAGAATCAAGCATGCAGTGTTAACAATGTTCAATTGGAATATTTCAGTGGAACAACTTCTATTGTACAAGAATCCATACCCAGCTCACAAAGTGATAAGTCTCCACCCTTCACAGTTGAACAATATCGTCAGCTATTGAAGTTGCTCAATAAAAATAGTTCCTCTAACGATGTATTTGATAGTATGGCAGGTAAAAAGTTGTTTAACTTTGCTCACTCTAACTCATTGGATATTTGACACAAGGGAATCTGATCACATGATTTCAGATATCAATTGTTTGAAAAATATCAAGAAATTGGATACTGTGAAGCAAGTCAAACTTCCCAATGGAAATATGTCTTGCATTACACATGTTGGGACATATTCTATAAATGCAGAACAAAGTTTGCAGAAAGTTCTTTATCTGCCATATTTTTTATATAATCTTTTATTTGTTTCTAAATTCACCATAGAGCTATCTTGCACATTAACATTTTATCTTGATTTTTGCATCTTTCAGGATCTTCATACTAAACTAGTCATGGGGGTTGATAAGAGACATGGAGGTCTTTATATCATGGTTGCTCCAATAGTACGTGTCGAAAAGGATACCGCGTCAAGAAAGAATTTTTCCTGTAATTCAACTCGGAAAGATTTTTCACAGCCTATTCAACTGAGTGATAATGCATTGCTCTAACATTATTGTTTGGGTATCTGCCCTTTCCTAAACTTTGACTATTTAGGGACCTTGTTAAGGTTCATGTCAATAATAAAATTCCTTATAATGTTTGCCATCAGGCTAGGCAAACTCGTCCTTCTTTTACTGACAATTTATCTCATACACATTCTTCTTTTGAGCTAGTTCACATGGATATATGGGGTCCTTATCAATATTCTACATATGATGGCCATCGTTTTTTTCTAACTGTTGTGGATGATTACACTCGCATGTCATGGGTTTTTTTGCTGAAGTTTAAGAGTGATGCTGCAGCATATTTGAGAAATTTTGTGCTTATGATTGAAAATCAGTTTGATAAAAGGATTAAAACTATACATACTGATAATGGAACCAAGTTTGTAAATTCCAATTGTCAATTATTCTTCTCTTCAAGGGGTATAGTCCATCAAACGACTTGTGTTTATACCCCCCAACAGAACGGGATTGTCGAGCGGAAACATCGCCATCTATTGAGGTTGCTCGATCATTGAGATTTCAAACACTACAAGAAAATCGCGATTTTCCGATGGATAATTTTCGACGGTTCTAAATTCATCGCAATTTGCGACGGATTTTTCGACGGTTCCATTTTCGACGGATTTTTCGACGGTTCCATTTTCGACGGATTTTTCGACGGTTATGACCGTCAGAAATAATTTATATTATTATTTAATTTTTCGACGATTAGGAACGTCGATATTTTCGACGGATATCCATCCGTCGCAATTTCCGACGACTTTTCCGAAATAAAAAAATTAAATTATGTATTTTTATATTATTATTAAATGTTTTCGACGGATTTTCCGACGGTCAAAACCGTCGGAAATAAAAAAATTAATTATATAATTTATTATATTATTATTTAATTTTTTGACGATTAGGACCGTCGATATTTTCGACGGATATCCAACCGTCGCAAAATTCATCGCAATTACCGACGGTCAAAACCGTCGGTAAAATAAAAAATAAATATTATATATAACTAAATATATTTTCGACGGTCACAACCGTCGATAATTATAAAAATATTTAATATTTACGTTTTCGACGGCCGCAACCGTCGGTAATTAAAATTTCGTTATCCCGCTTTTTTTCCCTTTTCCCGCTTTCTTTCCACTTTTTCCCTTTATATATATTCCTCATCCATCTTCTCTCTCTCCGCCTTCCCTCTTCTCTCTCTCCCTCCTCCCTCCTCTCCTCTCTCTCTCCCGGCCGCGAGCACCCCTCCCGCCCGTCGGACGCCGGCGACCATCCCACGCCGGACACCGACGACCCTCCCACGCCGGACGCCGGCGACCCTCTCCCGCGCCGGCGTCTCTCTCTCTCTCTCTATGCTGTCGGCCGGCCGGAGGCCGGATCCGGTCGTGGCCGTTCGGATCCGGCCATGGCCATTCGGATCCGGCCTCCAGCGGCCGGATCGGCCGCCCGACGGCCGGTTCCGGCCTCCAACGGTCGGATCCGGCCGCCTGGCGCCGGATTCGGCCTCCAGCGGCCGGATCCGAACGCTAGGCGGCCGGATCCGGCCGCTCATTTTTTTATATTTAAAAAATTATTTGCGACGGTTGCGACCGTCTAAAGATCGACGGTTGCGACGTCCGTCCAAAGTTTCGACCGTCAAAAAGTTGCGACGGCTCGAACCGTCGGCCTTTTCCGGCGGTTGCAACCGTCGGAAATATCGATGGTTCGAACCGTCGGCCTTTTCCGACGATTGCAACCGTCGGAAATATCGATGGTTCTAACCACCGGGACTTTTCCGGCGGTTGCAACCGTCGAAAATATCGACGGTTCGAACCGCCGGGCACTTTTCCGGCGGTTGCAACCGTCGAAAAATTTCGACGGGTCGAACCGCCGGGGACTTTTCCGACGGCCAGAACCGTCGATATTTGCGACGAATTTTTTTGAACCGTCGCAAATTCATTTGCGACGAGCGTTTTTCCGACGAATCGATTTCGACTGAAAAACCGTCGGTAATTGCGTTACCGACGGTTTTCGGGCTGATTACCGACGGTCCGGACCATCGGTAATCCGCGTTTTTCTAGTAGTGTTCTTAGTGTTGTTCACATAATTAACAGGTTTGGCAACAAGAGGCCGTTTGAGTCACTCTTTGGTGTTGTGCCTCAGTTGCAACATTTATGTATTCTAGGATGTTTATATTATGTTAGTCGTTTGCACCTGACAAATAATTTCAACCACGCGCTTCTGCCTCGGTTTTCCTAGGATACCTAGCTATTAAAAAAGGCTATAAAGTTATGATTTTGACTACTCAGCAAGTCACAATTAGTCGGGATGTTCAATTTTATGAACACATTTTTCCTTTTTCAGATTCTGGGAAGTCTTTTCTTAATCCTCTTCATATTGGTCATGGGGATTTATGCCCCTCGCTTTTATGCAATGATTCCTTTAGTTCTATAGGAAATTTGGATTCTATTCCCTCTGTTATTTCATATCCTTCTTCTAGTTCAAGCATGCCTAATGCTCCTGAGGATGTTCCATCTCAGTCGAGTTCTTCACCTGTTACTGATGTTCCAGTCCAATCAGTTCAAATTATTGACTCTTCTGTACAATGTGGGCCTCGTCGTGCTGTCAAGCCTCCTCATTGATTACATGACTACATTGTTAATTCCTCTTCATTGGTTTCTTCTTCTACTCCTCATCCTATTTCCAATTATATTTCTTATTTGCATGATTCGTTGCATCATCATGCTTCTAAAACTTCTCTCAATGTTGTTCATGCTCCTTCGTCTTATAATGAAGTCGCCAACAACCCCAATTGGGTCTCGGCCATGCAAGAGGAAATGGCTGCACTAGAATTCAATAACACTTGGGATATTGTTGATATGCCACTTGGTAATGCCATCGGTTGTAAATGGGTCTATAAAGTGAAGGTGACTTCTTCTGGTGTCATTGAGCGTTACAAAGCCAGATTGGTCACGAAAGGTTTTACTCAATTGGAAGGCATCGATTACAAGGATATGTTTTCTCCGGTTGCCAAAATGTCTACCATCCGCTTTTTATTAGTTGTTGCATCTTCTCGTTGCTGGCCTATGTTTCATGTAGATATTAATAATGCTTTTCTTACTGGTGAGATGTTCAAAGAAGTGTATATGCAACCGCCTCCCGGCTTTCGACGACCGGGGGAGTCTTCTTCTAACAAAGTATGTCGTCTAAAAAAATCTCTTTATGAATTAAAGCAGGCTTCAAGATAATGGAATTTGAAACTTGGTCAAGTTTTGATTGAAGCTGGTTATCAACAAAGCAACGTTGATTACTCTATGTTCACTAAGCACTATGGTAATGATACAATCATTTTGTTAGTATATGTTGATGACATTATTATTATAGGCACTACAGGAGAGCTCATTGAACATGCCAAGTCGGTTCTTTCATCCAAGTTCGAGATTAAGGATCTTGGAGAACTCAAAATTTTCTTAGGATTAGAAGTTCTCAGATCGGACAAGGGAATCATTCTTAATTAGCGCAAGTTTGCCTTGGATCTCATTGTTGATACAGGAGTTGCTGGGGCTAAAGTTGCAACCGTCCCCTTATAGCAGTGCCTGAAGTTAACCTCATTTGAATATGATAGGCATTTTGGATAGAATGGCGCAGATTCCTTCATTTCGGATTTTGTCTCTTATCAACGCCTTCTTGGAGGATTAATCTACTTAACCATAACACCTTATGTTTCTTTTGTTGTCCATCACTTGAGCCAATTCATGCACCAACCTAAGGTCTCTCACATGAATGCTACTATGAAAATTATCCGGTATCTCAAAGGTGATCCTAGTGTAAGAGAAGATCAAGAAAGACACGATATGCTGATGAAATTCGGCCCAACTCCTTGGCCTACGTCCTCGCTCCGACTTTCCAACATTGAGACCGTCGGAGATCCACTAGTCTTATCTTTTCTTGTAGAGAGAGAATAACTTTTTTTACACTACAATGTCTTCTTCTTCGTTCAAGAGGTAAGGCACACATCTTCTTACAAGGAGCTCTCAAAACTATCTAAATAAGAATTCCCTCCAATGCTCTCTTCTTATAAATAATATTCTCACTATGAAACTAGAAGAGGAAATGGATGATTTGCAACGTTGGCTCAAGAAAAATGCTTTGGATTTGAAAGGAGCTCTAGAATGATTTGATTTGCTTGAATGATCTTTCTTCAATCTTTTGGATCTCTTTTATAGACTTCTTTTGAAAATTTGGCCATTGTAAAGTAATTCCAAAAGATTGTACTGTCAGCTCTGAATCGGTCGACCGTTTTAATATCGATCGTCCGCTTTAGTAACTAGCCGTTATTCATTTTGTCGCATCTTCAGCGGTCGCCCATTACCAAATCGATCATCTATTTAATAAAAAATTATATCCGTTATTTTATATTTTTTATGCAGTTTACCATTGATCGTAGGTCGTAAAAGAATTATAATCGTTCTTGCTTCCACAACGATCGCCCGAAAGTTGATCGATCGACCGATTTTCAAGTTCGATGCATTATGTGATTAATGATCGATCCAGTTTCCATTTCGGTCATCCATTATCTTCAAAACAGTGGATCGATAGTAGATCGATCGCCCGTTTTTAGAGTTTATTCCATTCTGTGATTAACGGACGTTCCAGCTTTGATTTCGGTCATCCATTATCTTTCAGAACGGTCGATCGCTAATAGATCGGTGATGCATGCAAAATACAACATATTTCAGAATATTATTTTAATTAATTTTTCTATAATTTGTTCATGGCATGCATCATTTTTAGTCACTTTTAATCGTAATTCTGGATTTATCAATTTCAAATTATTAATTCTCTGAATACTTTAATTGTGGATGGATTAACTAAATTTTGATAATTATTTTGCAGAAAAAATCAAACATATGATTGGACGTATCGGCCGAGATTTAGATGGATTGTGACGTATCAGCCGAAATTTCGAAGATTTATCTTTACGGCCGAGATCTCCAATTCAAATGTATTTATCGCTCGAGAACTCCAACACCGATTCAAAAGAATTATTACGGTCGATAACTCAAATGAAATCATCCTTTTGGCCGAGATATGAAGGGGTAAAGATAAAAATTGTTTGGGCATAACGAGATTTAATTCTCTGTTTTGGCTGAGATATGAAAGGTAAGGATAAATGATTTTATCTTTTGGGCGTAACAAGATTAAATTCTTTTCTTACGACCGAGATTTGGAGGGAGTAAAAGGGTTTATTTCTTTGGGCGTAAAGATAAAAGAATTTCGTTACGGCCGATATTCGAAGGGGGTAATGGCAAGAAAATGTTGGTTTTGGCCGAGATTCAAAGGGAGTAATGAAAAGGAGTAAAGATATCATTTTGGCCGAGATATGGAGGGAGTAATGATAAGAAGTCTTCCTTACGGCCGAGATTCGAAGGGAGTAAAAGGGTTTATCTCTTTGGGTGTAAAGATAAAATAATTTCGTTTTGGCCGAGATTCAAAGGGGGTAAAGATAAAAGGATTTATCTTTTGAGTGTAATAGTTAGAAGAATTATCATTTTTGGCTGAGATTTATCCCGTGAATTTAAATTCGGTCGTACATCGTGATCAAATTGAAGGCTGTTCGCACCCTATAAATACGTGAGAAAATCATCGTTCCAAGGGGTGCTCGAAAGTTCAGGTTTCTTCCATGACGAGTCGTGAACTCTGCAGGCTACGACCAAGAGAATAGAGGTGCGACGGTTGGAGGTTGATCGCGACCCTAATCAAGTCTGAGAGGCTGCCCGACTGTCTGCCCAATTCGAGAGCTCTACTTCTATTTTGGGTGTAATTCTTTCGATTATTATTGTTATTTTGTTATTATCTCTCCAGAATTTCTATGATGAACTTCATGTTTTTAGGATTATTATTTTAGGAGATTATTAATCGAAGGGAAATGTTTGGACCCTATTTTATTTGCTTTAATCTTTTCTGATCAATTATTAATTATGCTTAATGTTTTTACGTTAGTTAATTAAAATTTTGAATTAGGCTATACCAGTTTGTGGAGTGTTTAATTTCAGAATTTATTATACTAATTATAATTGATTTTATTTGGAATTAATAATTGAATAAATTTGATAACTAGTGTGTGGACAATCAAGTTTGTGTGGTCTATTAATCTATACCAGTTTTTTGAGTGATTAATAGTCTAGAGAATTCAATTTAATGCATCTTAATTTTAATATGATTTTGGGGGTTCCAGTCGTGGAGATTTCAATTCTTATTAAATTAAGATAATATTATATTATTAGATTGAGGGATGCCAGTCGTGGAGATCACAAGTTAATCATGTTAGATTATTTTAGGGAGACTCTAATCCATCTTTAAAGATTAAATTTATCTTTTATGGTTCAAATATTTATCCTGATTTATTTACATCCTAAGGCCTAACTTCAACACCACTATCTTATCTTTATCTTTTAAAACTCATTTTCAAAATTCATGTTTTTTTTTCTCTCTTATTAATTTATAAATTCAGATATTGAATTAATAATATTCCTCGTGGGTTCGACACTCTTACTCATATTTACTATATTACTTGAGCGACTAGTGCACTTGCTAGCTATTCTATTTTGCTACATCATTTAAACGCATCAATCGGTCGTCCATTTTTAGAGTTTGTTCCATTATGTAATTAGCGGACGTTACCGCTTCGATTTCGGTCATCCATTATCTTCCATAACGGTCGACCGATAATAGATCGGTCGCCCATTTTTAGAGTTTGTTCCATTATGTGATTAGCGGACGTTCTCCATTTCCAAGTCTGTCTTAGTCAATTGTCATCTTTATTCCTGAATTTGATTTTTTCCAAATGCCACCAAAGAATAAGACGTGTGCTGGTCCTCGCAAGAGGAAGGAACCAGGGTCCTCTTCTCATCCATCATCTGACCCTCCGTCAACACCTTCTGAAGAATTCGATTCTTCTCTATTTGCTAACGCTTCCATTGCATCTACCTTTGAAACCTTGTATTCTTCCAGAGAAGTAGTACATGGCATGCGAGTCAATTGGACTTCTCTTAATATGAACATGATTCATAACCTATTTGATGACATAGGTTGGATTTCTCTTCTTAATTTTAAGGAGCCTATTTATCCTAAGTTGGTCAGAGTTTTTTTATGCAAACTTGTCATTTCCTGAATCTAAATTTAATGTGACATCTCACGTACTTGGTCGTACTATTAAGCTTACTAATTTCAAAATTTATGAGATTTTTCGATATCCCTAATCGAGGACTCCTGAACATTGAATCTCATACGTGACTTACTGATATTTCTATCAATGAAGCTCTTGAAGTTGTTTTAAGTGGTGAAGTGAATAGCTTTCCCATGAAATGCCTTCTAAAAAAAGTTATCTCCTCCACTTCTTGTTGCACATCATATCATTAGTCATATCATCTTCCCTCGATATGGTCATTACACTGATATGACCTTCCATGATTTACGTCTTCTTTATTGTCTTCTTCGACATAATTTTCCTCCCATTAACTTTAAAGCATATATGATTCATCACATCACTTTATCTTCACCAAAGAGATGATAGATTCTAACCATTTTCATAATATGATTATTCACTTTGGTTCTTTTCTTACTCGAATCATTCGTCATAAACGCATTCCTATTCCTGAGTCTGAGCCATCACTTTCTAAGAGACCGACTGATATCATTGGAAAAGCCACATTGAAGTGGAAGGGACTTCTTTTTGTTAATGATGAATGGATCTTTTCCAATCAAGCTGAAGATACCCAAGATTCGGACTCCGATGATGAGGCAAGCACCGGGGCTCCTACGTAAGATCCTACGCAGGCTCCTGTGGAAAAGACTGGACCTTCTTGGGATCAATACATACCTCTTCCACGTGAATCGACGAGAGTTTGGGGCACATCCATAGTGCCATCACGAGATGATTGGGACGATATGCTCACGCGCATGGACGGGATGGATCGATGCTTAGCGCTTAGAGCTTGATCATCGTCGTACCCAGGATTGTATTTTTGCATATTTCAGATATCAAGGTTTCGACACCTCTCCTTATGAGTAGGTTGCGCCCCCGCCCGATGACGCTCCGAATGTTTAGTTCTTATTTATTTTGTTTTCATTTTTGTTTCCTCCTTTTTTATGATGTGAAAAGGGGAAGAAGAAATGTATGTGACACTATGTATTTATGACTTTGTCACTTTATCGATTGTTATTTCACTATTGACTTTGTCACTATGGATTGTTTATTTCACTTCTTGTGATGTGGATTGTTGTGATATTACTTGTATATGGAGACTTGTGAATCATGATATTCACTATGCATGATATTTTATTTCATTATGTATGATATTTTATGATATTCTTATTAATCATGATATTCACTTAAAACTTATAAAATGAAGTTATGCTTTGATTAAGGGGGAGCAAATAATATATTTTCATAAGAATAAATTAAGGGGGAGGAATTTTTACATTTTGCCATTTTGTTTACCTCCTTGTCACCTTATTTGCCATTATCAAAAAGGGAGAGATTGTTGGTCTCAAGTCAATATTCTATGTATTTTGATGATAGCAAACAAGGAAGATGATGTACTAATTATGCTTGAAGTGATAGTGTGAACATGTTTAATATTTTTCGAAGAAAAATAGCCGAAGTAATTCCCTGTGTAAAAATAGGCGACCAATTTATTAACGGTCGACCATTATGGAAGATAATGGACGATCGAAATCGGCTGATCATTGTAAGAAACGGTCGACTGTTTTTGTCCAGAATACAAAATGTTTCGTTTGTTCAACCGATTTCACATGGATTACAAACAAACATTCAAATCGACATTCCTAACATGCATTCACAAGACAGTGGACCGTGTGGATTGAAGGTTTTGAGATATCATATCAATGTTCAATGACATAGCACCTGCAATTCAAGAACATTTTGTTGGAGAATGTTAGGAATTGCATACAATTAGAGAAGGAACCGAAGTGCTGTGACTCACGTGAAAGAGTCATCGATAATCATTCGAAACCTATTTCTCCCTCGACGATGATCGCCGGAGGTGTCAACCTCCTTTGCGCAGCGAATGGCGGTGGCGATGGCGGCGCTCGCTGGACACGAAGGAGGCGGCGGGCGTTCGCCGGATGAAAATATGATGTCGACTGCGACGACGACGGCGGTGCTCACGCGACGGCTACGACAGTGCTCACTCAACGCGAGGAAGGCATCGACGGTGATGGCGTTCGCCGGACGAAAACTTCAACGCCAATTGCGACGGCGACAGCAGCTCTTGGCGACAGACTCGTCGAGATGGTCACCGGCCTGTAGGAATTGCCGGACAAATCGTGAATCGGGCGGCGGCGAAGAGGAACAGGTCGACCGATTTTGTGATTTGGGGAAAAAATTTCGATGGTGCTTTTATATGGCATTGAAAATGGTCGACCGATATGATATCGGGCGACCCTTATCTCTTAGACATTATAGTCAATATGTTCTACTTTTAACGATCGACCGAATTAGTTTCGGATGACCGTTCTGAAACTGTGGATTTATAAAAAGAAAATTGGCCATTTGCTAACTTAACGGTCGTCCGATCATTGTTTATAACGATCGACCGTTACTGTAATGGTCGACCGATCTGAATATATGTGTTGTGCAACATAATTTAATATTCAATTCGATTCACAAATGATACTTGCATAACCAAGTCACTCATGAGTTGAATTGATAGGCAATTAGGTTCCTAACATTCCAAGTTCACGTCTAAGCATACAAAATCTCTCCTCACTTAGGGATTTTGTGAAAATATGCGCAAGTTGAATTTCGGTAGACACATCTTCAATAGTAATATCCTTAAGTGTCACATGTTCTCTAATGAAATTATAGCGCAAATTAATATGTTTAGTTCTAGAATATTGAATTAAATTTTTAGTCATTTCTATTGTACTTGTGTTATCGTACTTCATGGGCACACTTGAACAACTTATACCATAATAAAGTTGTTGTTTTACCCATAATATTTGTGCACAACAACTACCGACTGTAATATATTCGGCCTCGACGATAGAGAGTGCGATAGAGTTTTCCTTTTTGCTAGCCCAATAGATGAGAGAGCTTCCAAGAAAGCAACACATTCCACTAGTGTTTTTCCTATCAACTTTACATACGGTAAAATTCGCATCGGTATATGCATGTAAATCAAATGATGAGTTCCCATCATACTAAATGCCTAAATAACAAGTATGTTTCAAATAACGTAATATTCTTTTAACGGTAAATAAGTGTGATTCCTTAGGTGTGGATTGAAATCTTGCACACAAGCATACACTAAACATTATATCCGGCCTAAATGTCGTCAAATAAAGTAAACTACCAATCATACCTCAATACTTCTTTTAATCAATGGATTTGCCTTTCTCATCTTTATCTAATTTCGTTGAAGTGCTCATGTGAGTTGAACTTGGCTTGCATTCATCCATTCCAAATCTCTTTAACAACTCCCTATATACTTCTCTTGATTAAGAAATATTTCATCTTTATTTTGCTTGACTTGCAATCCTAAAAAGAATGTGAGCTCACCTACAAGACTCATATCAAATTCTTTTTGCATAAAAATATTCAAACTCTTTGCACAAGCTTTCATTAGTAGCATCATAAGCAACATCATCAACATAAATGCGAACTATTAAAATATCATCTTCCAAATTATTCAAAAATAATGTGGTATCAACTTTCCCTTTTTGAAAACAATTCTCAATAAAAAAGTACTTAATCTTTCATACCACGCTCTAGGAGCTTGTTTAAGTCTATAAAGAGATTTAGGAAGTTTAAATACATGATTAGAAAAATCTGAATTTTCAAAACCTTGAGGTTGCTCAACATAGACTTCCTCATTTATAAATCCATTTAGAAAAGTCGATTTTACATTGATTTGAAAAAAAATTTAAATCCTTTAAAACAAGCAAAAGCTAAAAGCATTCTAATAGCCTCAAGTCTAGCAACGGGGGCAAAAGTTTCTTCAAAATCAATTCTTCTACTTATGAATAACTTTTTGCCACAAGTCTTGCCTTATTTCTTATTATGATGCCATTTTCATATAGTTTATTTCTAAACACCCATTTTGTACAAATTATTTGATAATCTTTTGACCTTTCTACTAGTTTCCAAACTTGATTCCTTTCAAAATTATTTTTTTAAAAAAACGAAGAAGAGCTTATATATTAAAATGCATATTAATGTCCTGATACATCAAAAGAGAGAGCCCCTGAGGGGGAAATGATCCCAAAAATATCGTTCAGAGTTGAATGACCAAAATTTGACAAAAAAAACTGCCGACTGATTTGCCCCCGATATACATGTGTCAGCTTCCATTCAATCCCTTCCGTCAAAAGATTGTGAATTTCCAAGATCAGATTACGGATACGCCAATGTGGTTTTCCCTGCTTGAGGATGAGCTGCACTAGGACCTCCGAATCCGATTCTAATTGGAGCCTGGAAAAGCCACGATTTCTTGCCTGGAGAATACAACGTAAAGACCCCAAGCTTCAAATTCGAGGACTGTAGAAGATATCCGACTGAGCGCCCCTGCAAAAATAAGAGATCCATTAGGCGATCTGATTAGAAAGTCCGCGCCCCCTGAGTCCTCCCCTGCAATCAGGGAACCGTCCGAGTTAATCTTAACCCAGCCATGGATCGGGAGCTCCCATCTGACCCGATGAGGGCCACGAGGGTGATGTGCCTCAGGATTGTGGATACGATCATACTCATAATGGCCAGCCACATCTTTTTCCCAAACCGCAAGAACAGTTGCCCTCTGGCCCTGAAGTGAATGTCATTTCTCATGCCCCAAATAAACCAAAAGGAGAAGGCTAACAAATAGAGCAATTTTTTCTTTGAGCAGATGCTCAGCGAGGCACCCTCATCCAGCCATGCCTCCGAATACCAACTTTACATGTGCTCAAAGGCAAAATTGATCTTGTTCTGAAAAAGGGACCAGAATTGAGTGACAATAGGACAATGGAAGAAAATATGCGAGGCAGTTTCAAGCTCAGCTCCACAAAGCAGACAAATGGGATTAATACTGTTATTGAATCTAGAAATAATATCTAAGGTAGGTAGTCTAATGTGAGTAAGCTTCCAGAGAAAGAAGAACTTCATGCATAGCATTTATCCAATTTGAATCATTCAAAGCCTCATCAATATTATTAGGTTCAAATTGAGTAAGAAATACCGAAAAAGCACATAAGTTTTTCAAAGAGTTTCTAGTCTTTATATCTTTATTTATGTTACATATAACTTG
This sequence comes from Pontederia crassipes, assembly GCA_030549335.1. Taxonomy (NCBI): domain Eukaryota; kingdom Viridiplantae; phylum Streptophyta; class Magnoliopsida; order Commelinales; family Pontederiaceae; genus Pontederia; species Pontederia crassipes. Next base: position 20,669,179 of record CM060189.1, on the reverse strand, counting down.
ATCCAGTGGATGTGATGATGCATGTTTTCAATTCCTTGAAATGATTTTATTATTCTCCACTTGTGGTTCTTCCATTTGTTCTACGTTTGAGTTATCAATTCTCTTTTTTTACAATTCTTCATTTTGGATTTGTATGTCTTCAAGATGACGTTCCATTTCAACTATTTCTTCCTCATCATCATTCACTTGCTTGCTCATGAAAAAATCATTAATTTTATTAAATTTAACATTAATAGGTTCTTCAAAAACTAATGTTATTTTGTTATATACTCTATATGTTTTACTAGTATTGAGTATCCAAGAAATACACCATCAACATATTTTGCATCAAATTTGCCTAATTTAACTTTAATGTTCAAGATATAACATTTACAACCAAACACCTTGAAATATGAAATATTTGACATTTTTCCATATAAGATTTCAAAATATGTTTTCTTTTCAAGGGGTCTAAGTAAGATTCTATTTAAAATATAACATTATGTATTTATGGCTTCCGCCCAAAAATACTTAGGCAAATTACTTTCATTTAAAATTGTCCTAACCATTTCTTGAATAGTTATATTTTTTTCTTCCTACTACTCTATTTTGTTGAAGTGTTTTACGTGTAGAAAAATTATGTGTAATTTCATTTTCTTCACAAAACAATTTAAATTTGTAGTTTTCAAATTCACTTCTATGATCACTTCTAATTTTTGCAATTCTCAACTCAAGTTCATTTTGTACTCTTTTTACAAATTTAGAAAACATGCTTATAGTTTCATCTTTACTTATAAGAAAAATAATCCAAGTAAAACGAGAGAAATCATCAACAATCGTAAATACATATTTATTTCCAAATAAGTCAAGATCTAAAAGTTCTAAGAATTTATGTGTACTAATAGCATTTTTTAATTTGAAAGAGCTTTTGATTTGTTGACCTTTAAGATATGAATCAAAAATATTATTTTTCTCAAATTTAATTTTAGGTAAACCTCTGACTAATTCATGACATGAAAGTTTGTTTAACAAATTAAAGTTTACATGCCCTAATCTTCTATGCCAAAGATTTATATCATCATGCATAACACTAAGACATTTTTCACTTTTCCAATTTTCAAAGTCAATCTTGTATACATTATTATATTTAAAACACATATGTAGAACTTTTTTGTTTTTATCTAAAATCAAGCATTTGTCCTTTTCGAAATTTACTAAATAATTTTTATCACGCAATTGACTTATACTAATTAAGTTATATTTTAAGTTTTCAACTAGCAAACATTTTCCAAATATATTTTGCCATTCTTACCAACATTACCTATACAAATTACTCTACCTTTGCTATTATCTTCAAAGCTGACTCTTCCTTTATTTTTTTTCCAATGTAATGAAGTTTGATGGGTCACCCGTCACATGTCTTGAGCATCAACTATTCAAATACCATTTACCTTCAATTTCCTTTGGAGCTCCCTACAAGAAAGACATTAAGATTCTCATCTTTTTGGTACCCAAACTTGCTTGGGTCTAATTTGATTAGTGATGATCCTTTTATGGACCTAAATCTATTTCATACCATTATTTAATCATATTCTAACTTTGCATTCATAAGAGTAATGTTCTTGATAACCACAATGAAAACAAGTAATACGTGATTTTGTATGAAGATTTTGTGATGCCTTAACAAATAGAATCATTTTATCCTTCTTAGTATCAAATGAATTAAAATCAAGTCCATTTTTTTTAAAGGTCTTCTTTGTGTTGATAGCATTGCATCTAACATTTTTCCACCATTTGTAAATTTTTCAAACTTACCTTTTAAAATAGTATTCTTATTTTTCAAAGTTTCAATGCTACAAGTTTGTTTTTTATAAGATAATTTCAAGGCATTGTTTCCCATTTTTTAAGCTTAAATCATAAATTCTAAACTAGAATTCTCATCACCTAATAAATTACAATTTTCACAAACTTTAGTATCATGTTTATTTTTCAATTTTTCAAATTCTATTTTTAAATCATCATGCTTCTTTTTAAGACATTTATATTTATTTATAAGAATTCTAAACTCATCATGCATATCAAAAGATTCGCTATCACTAAATTCGTATGAGTTAGATAATACATAATAACTATTTGCCATTAAACATATATAGGCTTATTCATCATCACTTGAGGAAATATTTGAGTCATATTCTTCATCTCCACTTCCATCCCAAATGGCTTAAAGAGCTTTTTTTTTCTTCTTCAAGTTTTCTCCTTCATTTTCTTTCTTAACTAGATTTGGACACTCATTCTTATAGTGTCCAACCTTTTTGCATTCAAAACAAGTCACTTAATTATCTTCATTTTGAAAAGCCACCTTTTTTTCTTTTGCTTGGCAAATCTAAGATATTTGTCAAACTTTTTAGCATACAAGGCTAGCTTTTTCTCATCTAAATGTTCATCTTCTTCACTTGTTTCACTTTGATCCATCTTTACTTTCAACGCCAAGGTCTTCCTTTTGGAAATACTTGTTTCTTCGTCTTCCTTGACTTCAATCTCATAAGTCAAGAGTGATCATATGAGATCATCAAAATTTAGCTTGTTTAAATCCTTCTCTTCAATCACGGTTCGTTTTGTATGCCACTTGTAGGAGAGGGACCTGAGAAATTTCTTCACCTTTTGAGAGTTAGTCCGTGGTTTGCTCAAAGAGGCTAGGCCATTCACAATAACATTAAAACGCACAACCATTTCATTTATAGACTCATTTTCATGCATCTTAAAATAGTCATATTCATGATTTAAAATATTAAATTTAGACTCATTAACCTTATCGGTACCTTCATGTGTAATAATAAGTTACCTCCAAATCTCATAAGCACTTTGATAATTATAAACATGTTGCATCTAAAGCACAAAAAGATGATTTTTTGCTTTCTAATCTAATTTCGTAAGTAATCTTTCACCTTCGGTGTATTCCATATGCGACTTTCCGTGCAAATCAAAATTATTTTTAATTATATCTCAAATATCAATATCAATAGATCATGCATAAGCTTGCATTCTAATTTTCCAATAGGCAAATTTTGAAGTATTAAAAAGTGGAGGGCGATTTGTGGATTCACATTCACCAAAGGTAAAACCATTTGATGCTATAGCTCAAAAGATTTTTAAATCTTTAAAACACGAGCAACAAGACTCTAATACCAATTGTATGATCGAAAGCACCAAGAAGGGGGGTTGAATTAGTGTATAAAAATTTAAAATCGAAAAAAGTCGTAGAAATACATTTATAGAGAATGCGATCACAAGCAATTAAAGGGTAAATAAGAGAAGAGAAGATCAAGAAAGAGACGATATGTTGACGAGGTTCGACCCAACTCCTTGGCCTACGTTCTCGCTCCGACTTTCCAATCTTGAGATCGTCGGAGATCAACCAGCCTTCTCTTTTGTTGTAGGGAGAGAACCCTTTTTACACCACGTCTTCTTCTTTGCTCAAGAGGCAAGGCACACCTCTTCTTACAAGGAGCTCTCAAAACTATCTAAACAATAATTCTCTCCAATGCTTTCTTCTTACAAATAATGTTCTTACTAAGAAACTATAAGATGAAAGGGATGTAATCTGCCACGCGGATTGAGCGGCTTGTAATCTGACCAGAAGTCATTTTTGCGTCACTATAGGTGGTGCGTTGGTATCTTGGAAGTTGAAGAATCAATAAACTGTGTCCCGTTCTTCTGTAGAATCAAAATACCATTGTATGGCTAGTTTAGTTGCAGATTTAATCTGGCTTGTTCGTCTTTTCGATGAACTAGGCATTACAGTTCTAAAGCCTATCCCTACTGTCTGTGATAACGAGGCTGTCATACACATCGCAAATAATCCGATTTTTCGTGAAAGGATGAAGCACGTTGAGGATGATTGGCATTTCGTTCGTGAGAGAGTTGTTTCCGAATTTGTCAAGTTGTTTCATACTTTCTACCAGAAAACAATTGGTCGATATCTTCACTAAAGGATTAAGCGTCAAGTAGCATGCTTATCTATTCTTCAAACTTATCCTGCGTAGCTCACACCCTGCCAAGTTTGCGGGGGAGTGTTAACTCCGATTATTCTCTGGATCGACTTGTATATCGCAGTGATAGTTAGAGATAGTTATTTCTGTTTCAACTCTCTTGTATGGCAACTAAAGTTGTTTCTTACTTTTGAATATAACAGGAAAGTCGTGCCTCAACGATTGTGTTGAGTCATTTTTTGGCCCAAAATATTTCTCTTCTTCGAGATTCAACAATATATAACAACAATGGATAAGTATGATGATAGAAATATTTAAAGCAATGCATATAACAATTCAAAACTCTAAACTCAAACTTTCCTTCAAAACTCGACCCACACCCTTTGGAACTCTAGCCATGCTCACTCTTTATTATGCCTAGGCTAGGTCAAATCCAACAAAAATCAATCCCAATCAATACAATGAATTGGCCCGACACAAAAAAGATACTAGGAACTTGATATTAAAATTCTACCAAGCACGATCATAATGGCCACATTCATGATTTCTTGACTTACTTTCAGGATTCTCATGCTTTGAACTCCATATCACATATATGGTGCATAAAAAATCGAGATTGTATGACCCCATAGATTGTATGACCCCATACATAAGGTTATCAAAATCGCAATCTTGATCGTACAATCCTACCTAGGATCTGCGATATCGATCTCAACTTTGAGATCATTTTTGTATGATCAGTAGGGTCGTAATAGCAAGATTGTAAGATCGTTAAGATCGTAAGATCCTACTGATCCTACTAATCCATTTTTTTTCATTTTTTTGTTTTGTTTTTAAAATTTTCACCTAGTGCAACATGATTTTTTTAGAAATAAAATTAAGAAAAAAAATTATTGGTTATAATAAAAAATTTAAAAATATTTTTGCACAAAATAACTCTATTATAAATATACATTAAAAGTTATTATATAATGCTATTTCATATTCATCATATTATTGCCATTTTTTGTCAATCTATATTAAATTATTATTATATAAGTAATATATATGCATTTGTAACAAGTCTTAATAGGATAGTACTCAAGATAACATTATTTATAATTTAAAATATCATTAATTTATTTAAAAAATATTATTTTACATAATTTTATATATTAAACTATTATTTTAATATATAAATTGGATATTACGATCTCCGATCCGATCTTATAATCTTCGATCTTACGGACTCCTTTCGATCTTACGTAAGATCCCGATCTTGACTACCTTGCCCACACATACTTTAAAAGTGTGGAAAATTTTGGTTCATCCTCTTCCTTGTTATCATTTCTCTACAATGCATTGGAATGCGTGTGGTCCGACCTTAGTGCGTGGAGGGATGAGATAGAGCTGTCAATGAGAGAAAGAGGAGAGGGGTATTTGTATGGGTTGAGATCCATCACAATTCAATTCCAATTCAACTTACACTTCTTAAATTGCTATAACTAAAATTATAATTACTATGTGACTTATATGATTTATTTGTTGTTTAAATCCATTCACTTTCTTATGATTATATTACTTTTTTGGAAAATTTTAACTATTATTTTATTTCCTTCCAAGCTCTTATATTATCACATTTAAATCCATTAATTTTAAACTAGCTTAAGTAAATATTATTTTGTTAAACTTGAATTTCTTAAACATCATAGATATGCTTGCGATCTTTTTGGCTACCTATTTTATATTAGGGTAATAATGCAAATTGTGACCCTATTGGGATGAGAGATATGTTCCCTGTCCTTCTCCCCATCACGAATTCTCTTGATAGAGTAATTTAGTTTTCAACATATTCGTGAATTTTGATGAAGACCCCAATTATCCGAAGTACAACATAAAATATTATTTTAAAATGAAAATTTATTATAAAAAAATTGCTTATAATGAATATTTTTATCCAAACATTATAATTATAACATATTTTTTAAAATACCATAAGTTCAAGTTTTCATACAAGTTATATAGCATAAAATATTTAATAAATTAGAAATAATAATATCAAATATGTTGATAAAAAATAATTCAAATTTTATATGCACATATATATATATATATATATATATATATATATATATATATATAGATAGATAGATAGAGAGAGAGGATTGGTGGAAGAGCAATATATATACTCTATCCTCAATTATGCCCTCCATCCTTGTCCCTGGATAAGAAATTCTTAGTGAGAATTCACAAACCTGGATGAATATTGTCTACTCGGTTCAATTTAAATTTTCAACATATTAATACATGTAATTGCTTTCTTTTAAGATGAACATAATGTATAACTTTTGTATTTAAAAGTCTTGGCTTATATATTTTGAGCTAAAAATACGTATTATAATTTTATGGAGTTATTTATAGTTTCTCTACGCAGAAAAAGTAAAAAAAAAAAAGATAGTTTGTAATTAACTACATATCAGTCTCTACATAACAAAAACTTATATTGGTTAATGTTTTTAACTGTATATAACACGATGTTTAAATTCGTACAATGACTTTTTTTTAAAAAAAATCAAGTTATTGCAGTAAAATTGTAAAACTCTATAGAATTGTTGAGTTTTAAAATAATTTGCATCAGAATTTGATTTGCGATGCATGCAATGTATATATTACTAAAAATTCTTTTACTGTTCTACAAAAACAAGGATGGCGGTTTAAGTGACAAGTAGCAATTTTTTATTCGAATGATAAGGTCTTGAGTTTAATTTTTTTATGAAAATATTTTAGATGTACTTTTTTTCGGTCGTAGTCAGACTTGTCATTAGGAATGGATAAAAGTAGGAACAAAAGAGGAATTTATTCTCTAATAATTTAATAAGTTACCAGGTAGGGAGGCGCATATAGAGAAAAAATTGAATAGAAATAAATAGGCAAAAGTGTCTCACATGAGAATTTTATTCCAAACATTTTGATTTTAATCCCCGTTGCATTGGCATATTAAGAACTCGTAAATAGTTATAATAAGTTCATAACCAATGTGATGTAGAGAAAACAAAATAAATAAAACAATCAGTATGAGAAATAAGCGCTTGATCTGGATAAACATATGACCCATTCATTATTTATTATATACTTGTTATATAATGTATAATATGGATTTTGATCAATCCTCATGCTTTCATCTAAGTTCCAAAATTTAATATGAGTAATAATAATATCTAATAATTTTTTCAGAGTTAATGAATCAATGTTTAAAATTACTTCCTACACTATGGTTGCGTTTGGCCATAGTAGAACTTGAGAATTTTAATTTCAGGAACTAATTTGATTTGTCGGAGAAGTACCGGTGATAGTTTGGCAAAGTTCAGTGTTGACGTTTGACATTAGACAAAGACTATGATTTTGATGGATGTTCGTGAGTTCAAGCATCGGGCGAGAATAAAAAATTTGGAACTTGCGAGAAAGCATTTGATCAGAACGGAAATTTCTGTGGGTCCCGCCAAAATTTTACCTCATATTTGGCAGAATTTAATGAAATCCCAATGTTTTGTTTCTCACCAAACACGGTCTAAGAATTCAGAACTTTATATTTAGTACTCAAATATCAGCAATATATATATATATGGCAATATGATGGTGTAATATGTGCATGGTAATATAAAATAAGTGATAAATTAAATATTTTATTGATTAAAATTTATTTCTAAAAAAATAATTATATGTTTAAATAAAATTACTTATATCAATAATAAATAGTTAGTTATGATACAATTACTTATTTTTTTAAAAAAAGCAGCACTCCCTGTTTATTTCTGTTAATTTATAAGTAAATTTGATATCTGAGTTATTTTTTAAAGTTATAAACACGTTAGGAATTAACTTATAAGTTATTTATAAGTTCAGTCAAACGGTCACCGAAATATTCATAATTAGTAATTTTATATTAATGTCCGACGACATCGTTGCAATTGCCATTGCAATTGAATTGACTTTATATTTAAAAAATTAAAATATTGTTTAGATGATTTACACAAATTTTTGAGTCATGAAACCACATATATAAATAAAAAATATTATTTATATACATTGCTAGTTCTCCAATCCCTTTCGGTGAACTCCTCTTCTGTATTTTATAAATAGCGGCGGCCAATATTTTCTTCCCAAAATTCCCACTTTTTTTTTTCTCCCTTTGCTCTCACCTTATTTTCAACACTTCAAATCCCACCCTCGTCTCCGTCCATCCATCCACCCATCAAAACCCTAATCCCGTCCCTTTCTTCCCTCCCAAATCCTTAATCCCCCACCTCCACCCGCTTTCCCATCTGTTCCTCCCTGAAATCGATCGAAAAGACACCATTTTGGGCTCAAACGATCCGGTTTCCGTCCCCATTCCTCCTAGGGTTTATCTCGAACGCTGCCTGCCTTTTCGATCCCGTCCGTGTTACCGCATCCGGCGGGCCGCCTCCCGCAATCCTTCTAGGGTTTTGATTCGAGGTCAACCATGGCGGCGTCCAGCGTCCGGTGATGGCGAACCCGCCACGCTGCTGCTAGCTTACTGGCTTCGGCCTCTCCGAATTGGAGCTGGGGGGTTTGTGCTGGGCAGGGGGGAGGGATCTGTGTGCGGGGAAGCATGCTGACCGTCCTGCGGGTTCATCTCCCGTCGGAGATCCCCGTCGTCGGATGCGAGATCACGCCTTACGTCCTTCTACGCCGGCCGGATGGCGTTCTCACCACTGATGACATTCCGGAATCCGCGTCGATAGATGGATGCTGCATGAGATATAAATGGTGAGACTCTTGGTCCGCATGATTATTTTGAATCGGCTTGGTTTTTTCTTATTTGGTGTTCATCTTGGAGCAACTATGGGATAATATTTGCTATCAAAGAATGAGTTTGGCGTGGTACAAGTATGCAATTTTTACTGTATCTGTGATGCGATACTATTTTTCGGCTTGGGACTCGACTGTTCTGTTTTTATTGAACTGTGGCCACTCAATATGCATTTCCTATTTACGTTTTCTCATTTGTTTAATTATTTTGAGTTGTTTTTGCTTTATGAACCAGTGCAATAACTCATTTCGTGCTTGCTAAAAAAATGAATGTCTGCATGAATTAGCTGTTTGCTGCATAATGAAAATAAAATCTGTCTGCATTCGAACGGACATTTGAAGAAGGTTATTTTATTTCTTCAAATAATTGATTTATAGTTCAGAACTGGAGCATATATTTTTTATTTTACGTAGTTATGACATGTTAGTTTTCTTCTAATAGGATATATTTGATAGTATTTTAGTTGTCATTGTCAGAGAATTTTATCCAGAATGAGAAAATGATGAGCACTCTTTGACTGAATGTAGAAAAGTGAACAAACCTTAGCCTTCCTTCCCAACTGGTATCAAGAACTTAAGATTGTCCTGCAATTTGCTATGAATTTGGTCACCCAAATGATTGGATAAACTTCTATTTTGTTCCCTTAACTGAGACAACTAGCAACCAAAACACAACAGGACTGCCTCGGGTTATTACAATATGTAGAACCATCTGGAAGAACTTTTTTCATAACCAGTTTCTAAGACAACCAAACAACTTAATGGCAATGTAACTTCAGATGTTTTGGTGTTACACGATTCTTTACCCAACAAGTGGGAAGTACGTGTTAGCCAACACCTCCTTTGTTTGCTTTTCTGTTGTTTTCAAACTCTTTATGGTTAGAGTTTGTTTTGTTATTTCAGTTGGCATTCCTTTTTCATTTTTTGTGTACATGTTTATGACAACTTTTTACCATGCCTGTTCATCCTTTTCATTCTTGAAGAAAACTTTTTAACATGCCATTAATTTTCTTCTTATAACTGGAGTTTGTGTCATGGTGGATTGCATATAAAAAGTGTAAAAGCATATAATTCTCCACAGATACTATTAAATTGGTCGGGATCCTTAATAAAGTTAGATGAATTTTAAGAAGCTGTTATACCTCTTATTCATCTGCATCTTGCATAAAGTAAGAAACGAATGTTGTACAAGTGGTATATTTTTTTCATTTTTTTTGTGACATTTATTTGAATGCTACTTCTCTCTCCTTGCAATCTATCTTATATTTTTCGTTGTTCCAGAATGTGCTATCATTTCTTTTAAAAATGGTTTAGCCTAATGGATATTTAACCTACATGTCTATTAAGATAGGAGTATTTAACTGATTTGTTCAATGTTACATGTTTGCTTGTCCATGTGACGACATATATATATATATATATATTTATTTATTTAAAAGAAATTGAGTTCTTATCTTTCACTATCTTCATTTCTTCTTGGTCTGTTTTGCTTCTTCAAATTCTAACCAATCATGAGTCTTCTAATGTATGATAGGTGGCAATTTTAGTTAGTCTAAACTTTGGTAGTTCACTTGCGTTATTGAATTAGTTGTGCCCTTGAAGTTGCATTAGCTTAAATAGAAATGCTTCTGCAAATAATGTGCAAAATGACGCTCCTCCTGATTACATCTCTAAACGATTCCAAATGTAGTTTTTTAGAAGTCTTTGATAGGAAATGCAGATTGCTGAAACATGTGTTGCCACTTCAACAGACCTAAAACTAAATGTGATATAACTTCTGTGTCTACTCTTCTAAAAAAAATTTATGTGCCTTTACATGCCATCTCGTTCTGTGGATGTAGGTACCGTAACCAAGGTGACCAAAGATTTGCCGTTTGCAGCGTACATCCAACTGAACAGGCTACCCTGCAGTGTGTTGTCTGTATTAAGGAGAAGGTGCCTGTTGCCAAGAGTTATCACTGCACGGCTAGATGCTTTTCTGATGCTTGGCAGCATCATCGGACTTTGCATGATCGAGCAAAGAGAACTGGAAATGAAAATGGTGGGGATGAAGATGAATCATTTGGACGTTTCAATAGTAGTACATCTGCAAGCATGAACTCAGGGATTTCTGGTGCAGTACCTAGTGTAGGTCAAAATCCAGTTTCTAATAATGGCCCAATTCCTATATATCCCACCACTGTCACAGAAAAATTTGGTGAGCCATGGTATGAAGTTGGATGTTCCAGGACTTATACACCAACAGCTGATGATATTAATCATGTTCTTAAGTTCGAATGTGCAGTAGTAGATATGGACACAGGAATGCCTGTTAGAAATGTAAATACTATTTTCACATCACATGTGATTCCAGCTCCATCTCCAACTCCACGACGCATGATTCCGGTCAGTGGCATTGATGCTATTGGGCAATTGGACCTGGATGGAAGAATCAAAACTTCTGGAACTTTCTCAGTACTCTCGTACAACATTCTTGCTGACACATATGCCACAAGTGAGGTGTACAACAATTGTCCAACATGGGCACTTTCATGGTCTTATCGCAGACAAAATTTATTGAGGGAAATTATTGGCTACCATGCTGACATCCTTTGTCTCCAGGAGGTATGCCTTCGTACATGTATTGCTTTTACAATTTGAAGAATAGTAAATACTTTATTTAAATGTTTGAACCTATATCCAGCCTGTTGTATATATTGGTGATTTGGATCTGTAAGTCAACGGTCGATGAACATATCTATATGAACTTGCCATAATGGCACACACCAGAATAAAATAAGGTGTTCAATTCTGAAATATTTTCCTTTGCTCGATAAGTTTCTGATGTAAAATCTGTCACATGGTATATCACCACTCCATTGCTATATTTATGCTTAATACATTAAACTCTACACGTTTGTAGCCTTAACAATTTTCCTTATTGAACAAGACCGTTGAGTCCAGCTTATGAATTCATCAGGTTCAGAATGATCACTTTGAGGAATTTTTTGCTCCAGAACTTGAGAAGCATGGGTATCAAGCACTTTACAAGAAAAGAACAACTGATGTATGCTTTCGTATACTTTCTGTATACTGATTTTCTCTTTAATTTGTTTGTCTAGCTAAAGGTTTATAATAACTTAATTATTGCGCAGGTGTATAATGGCAATCCAAATTCTATAGATGGTTGTGCTATATTTTTCCGGAAAGATAGGTTTTCACATGTCAAGAAATATGAGGTGCTTGGAGCTCAGGATATCTTTTTCTCAGTTCATACTGATGTTGCTTGATGTATTTTTTTTTTCTGTTACAAAGACATAACAAACTGATAGAAAATTTCATTTACAGGTGGAATTTAACAAAGCTGCGCAATCGTTGACGGATATTGCAATTCAACCTGGTCAGAAAAAAATTGCTTTAAGCCGTCTCATAAAGGTTAATACCTTTATTTTTTGTCTATAACCAAATGTGCTTGGATGCCTAACAATTATTTGATTCAACACAACAACAACAACAAAGCCTTATCCCACTAGGTGGGGTCGGCAATTATTTGATTCAGTCAAATTAAATAATGCCACTTAATGCATTAACGTTCAATCCTTTGTTAATGCCTCTACTTCTACAGGATAATATTGCCCTAATTGTGGTTTTGGAAGCAAAGTTTAGTAACCATGGGAATGATAATCCTGGAAAAAGACAACTTCTTTGTGTGGTGAGTGCATATGTTCCTGAATTATGTTCATGTTTTACTTTGGAGTGTTTCTTGTTGTCAAGGATATGCTTGTCGTATTATGCTTCACTTGATATTCTGTGCATTTTGCATTAATATGACATTAGTTGGTAGAACCTACTTGAAATACGTGTCATTGGTCCCTTCCTGATTTTGCTAGCTGATTATTATTAGCTGAACAACAAATTTCGGAAATTGCGCAAAGTCAACTTTAGTGTTATAAATATTTCCATTCTAAATGCATTAGCATAAACAGTTACCTTTTTCTACAAGTGATGGTTTTTCCTATCTGCTTTTAAAATACCTACCTTCAAGTTTCATTAAGAAATTAATTCTGGGAATTATATTTATTCTCTTCAAGTTGTAGTTTAATGAATGAGTGACTATCAGAGTACTGCTATATGAAACCTTTGAAATTGTGCATTGTCTAATGTCCTAAACACATTGGTATGGATTCTTTACATGAAATGATAGCTTCATTCATGGAAGAACCGTAGCTTGTTGTTATGGTTAGTATGTGTAGCATAAGTGGGGACAAGTAGAGCAACCTTGTGAATGACTAGTATGGTGGTTTCTTATGACAAAGTCAAGACAACAAACTTTCATGTAATCCTTCATTGTGATCTCACTAGGGGAAATATTAAGAGCCCTCTTTTTTCTTTTCTTTTTTGAAGAGGGGAAGAACTTCTATTTGAGTCTTATTCCATCATTACGATGGTGCTTTCATCATATCCAGTATATAACCGGTCATGTAACTGGGACACAACTCCTTGTGATGTTGGCTGTGGATAATTATATGATCTTATGCCAATACCTAATTAAGATATGGTTAGAGGGTGAAAATTATCTTGATTTCCTAGAAGTAATATGAGAAAAATAGTGGAGATTACAGTTGCTTCTTATTGCTGTTAATTAATAGAGACTAGGCAACTAATGCATTCTATGCCAAGCTATGATGTTGCTTTTGATTTCTAGGCTAAGTGATGGCACTTCTTTTTTTCCTGAGAGTCAACCTACTTACACTCTTGATACTTGCTAGGACTTGATGATTTTTTTTTGTTATTTTCGAGGGGCACTTCAGCATTAGAAGAAGAAATTCATGAGAATACATGAAATGTATAATTTTATTAAAGAAAATGATTTAGCTATTAAAACTGCAAGATGGCTTCACTCTGAGTGTTCAGGTGAAAATGATTTAAGGAGTTAACAAGAAGTGCATGATGATGACAATCTTTGGTGTTACTATATTCATATTGCATACTCACGAGTCACTTTTGTAAATTATATGCATCTCAGGTCACTTTTGTAGATACATGCATTAATATATTTCTGAAGTTGTTTCCTCATTAATTATTTGAATTTTCTATCTAAATTAGAGGACTATGCACTTTTGTTTGTTGACATTGTCTTGAATCAAGTTCATACTAAGAGAACAGAGTTGTGTATGCTTGGGCATGTGCCTTTTCTTAGTGTTTGGATGCAAACCTTTCTTAATTTATCCACTGATTGTTCCATGCAGGCAAATACACATATAAATGTCCATCATGAACACAAAGATGTAAAGATCTGGCAGGTTCTCATTTTTCCATTTGCTGCCTTTTTACATTGCTTCTTCCTCGTGTTTCTTTTTGTAAAGCATTTGATGATTTCCAGGTACATACCCTTTTGAAAGGATTAGAGAAAATCGCTGCCAGTGCTGATATCCCGATGTTGGTGTGTGGGGATTTCAATTCAGTCCCTGGAAGGTTCACACTTTGTCTTCCTTGATTAATTATTGGATTATTCTTTTTATATTCGAGCCAGGTATCTTAATAAATTTTTTATGGATCTAGTGCTCCCCATGCTCTTCTTGCAATGGGCAAGGTTGATCCAGTGCATCCCGAATTGGCTATTGATCCTCTTGGTATCCTGCGCCCTTCAAACAAATTGACTCATCAGCTTCCACTGGTAATGCTTTATCCTAAACATAGGTGCTGAGCTTTAAGCTTTTGTTTTTTTCGTTAACATATGCATGCATGCATGAGACAGGTTAGCGCTTACTCCTCTTTTGCAAGAACAGTTGGTGTTGGTCCTGGTTTAGAAAAACAAAGGCGAAAAATGGATGCTACCACAAATGAACCCCTATTTACAAATTATACTAGGGATTTTATTGGCACCCTTGATTACATATTTTACACTGGTATGCAACTTCTCTTTTCGATGTACAGTCAGCTTTCTGGTGTCCAGAAACTTTCAACATCTTGTCAATTGTGTTAAGTTATGTAATGTGTGCTTTCAGCGGACTCTTTGTCAGTAGAAACCCTTTTGGAACTGTTGGATGAGGAAAGTCTGCGTAAAAACACTGCACTTCCTTCCCCTGAGTGGTCATCAGATCATATAGCACTGCTAGCAGAATTTCGGTGCAAGCCTAGGATGAAACGTTAATAATAGTAAGTACATCCTCTTGTATAGGGCATGCATACTTCATGTTTGACCTATTATCAGATGGTCTAATCTGACTGGTTTGCATAAAAAAAAATTGTATAATGATTTGAAGAGGCCTACCTCTTGATGCAATTTAAATAAGATTTTTGAGAGGTTATAGTACTGTCGATAGAAGTTTCTGCCTGAAGTGAGATCCATTTAATATGTTCTACGAATACCTAACATGATGCATAGAAAAGCCTGATATAGGGGGCTTGTTAGCATTGACATTTCAGAATTTTTTAATATCCATGTTGAGCTGCTTTACGTGCAACAACAACAACAACAAAGTCTTATCCCACTAGGTGGGGTCGGCTAAGGAGAGGTATTATTTTATTACATTTGAAAGACATCATCTGCTCAATTGAAAAATAAAAAACTTGTCTATTTAAGAAGAGCCTTATATTTTGATTATTTAATAAGATCTTTTGAGGGAACTAATGATTAACTCTTGGGTCATTCGTAAACTATGGCTTTTGACATGGATGCTTTGTTTTTTTATGGGATTAATCGGATTTTTTACAGTTATATGAGTGTACAATGGCTTTATAACTATGTCTCTTAGTAGAGGGTATGTTATAACTGCAAAATACTTTCCTGGATATGGATTGCCATTTTCACAAAGACAAGATATATTGCCCCTAAAAAAGGATTAGATATACTATCGAACTTTTTGCTGTCTTTCCATTATTGAATCAATAAGTTTTCATTTTACGTTATCTGCTTGCAGTTGCACCCTGAGCGTTTTTGGATCTAATTTTAACTAAAATTTTGTTAATGATGAGCTTTTATGCTACTACTACTATTGAAATGTTTGGTGGTCATGCTAACAACTCGACAATTAATGCCATCTTTTTCCTTTCATCTGACCTTTTTCCTCTGCTACCCAGGCCCTTTACCCTCTTCTGTTGGTGTTGTATCAAAGCATAGGATTGATAGAGAGAAATTCACCCGGCAAGGTTCGTAAAGTAGATATTTTTTTCCTTACCACAACAATGGCGTCATTAGTGAGCTCACCAGTTTACATGTATCATTGTACTCTCACATAAATGAAAATTATGCAATTTTTGTTTATTGCTAATGAGTTGTCTATACCTTAGTGACATCGTATGGAAAGTTTCTTCTTTTCAGCAGTGTAGACCTTTCCCTTGATGTGAAGACATTATGGGAAAGTCAACACCGGCAAAAAGTCGGTAATTCTTCAATGAGTAATGAGCACACTAGTAGTTTCGAAATTCTGTCAATTGTTCCTAGTTGCTACATGATGGAGGTAGATGTTCTATTCTTTTTAACAATTCCAGCAGATTTTGGCTGAGTGAAACATATTTGTGTGCTTAGCTTTTTGACATGCCAAAATCTGTGGGACTAACAAGTATTTTTATATATTTTGTTCCAAATGAAAGAAATGAAAACTCAATTTAAAGTACAAGCTTTCCAACATGGCGTGCTAAGATCCATGTAGGTGGCTGTTCCTTTGCAACGACAGGAAGCAGAGGAAAGCAAAGGTAATGTTCTAATGTGTCTGCGCGGTTGCTATGACTTGTGGCGTGGTAAAATGTCACATCCCAACCGCCTTGGAAAACCAATCTGCCCATAGCTTTAGGCAGAATGAACATGTGAAGCATTAATAGTGGTGGGATGGATGAAAAGTTGAAATAATGTCTTAGAATAATATTAAACATAATAGCAATAGTAAAAAAATTATTTCACAAATTAAATTTTCTGAATATTTCGATGGATTATAAAAATCGAAATTTTTAATATTTTTTAGTTATAAAGAATAAGTTGAACGAAAAGTTACAATAATTGAAGTTTTTTAAATATGTATTTATAAAATGTATAAATACTAATAAAGGTTAATGTTAAATTATGAAATTTTATATATTAAATATTTGAATGAACTCATCCAAATGGATTAGTGTTTTAATTAGCAAATAATGAGCATATTTATTTAATAATAGTACAATTGGGTTAATTTAATAAATAATAAGTTAAAATGTCAAAACTATAAAATGATAATGCAATAAAATAATTCGTGAGAAAGAGGTGAGAGAAAATAAAATTTCAATCTTAAAATAAATTATTAAGATAATAAAAATGGAAAAAATAAGTGTGAGATAGAAATTTGAGAATGACAAAATACATGGAGAAACAAATTACATGGCAGAGAAGGAAAAAAAATCAAATCAAATCAAATGAAAGAAGTGAGAAAAAAATGGAGGGAGTGCAATCACATTTTGGTGTGGCCGAAGCTCCGGAATTGGTTAAATGATACTCGATGGTTGATTCTCTCTATGGGTGTATAGAAATACCTATACATTTATATTTTTCCTATAGTGCTTATATATAGAATATAGAGAACTTAAACTTATCCACCAGAAAAAATTAATACAAAAATTAGGAGTTCAAATGTGATTTAGGGTGATTTTTTTGTAAAGTAAAAGTAACCTGTTAAATTCAGGGCCCCATTCAAAAAATTTGTTGATTCATAAGTTATCCATTTCTAATATAAATATAATAATTTTTGTATAAAATTTTATACTTTTCTATCACGTTATCGAACTTTAATTTTATAACTTTAAATTTTTAACAATATATTTTATATTTAATATTAAATTAAATACTTTTATGTTAATTTTAATTTCTTTGATTTATCATTACAATATAATTATATTAAAGTAGGCTTGCGAGAAAATCATCCGTTGGCGACGGGTCGAACTGTCGGGGATTGTTCCGACGGTTGCAACCGTCGAAAAATTTCGACGGGTCGAATCGTCGGGGACTGTTCCGACGGCCAGAACCGTCGATATTTTCGACGAATTTTTTCAACCATCACAAATCCGTCTGCGCCGAGCGTTTTTTCGACGGATCGATTCCGACTGAAAAATCGTCGGTAATTGTGTTACCGACGATTTTCGGGCTGATTACCGATGGTTCGGACCGTCGGTAATCCGCGTTTTTAGTGTTCCTGATCGATTAAAATCATTGTGCCGACAAGTCAAATCAACCATTAAGATTTCTTTACGTAAGCAGTTCTGTTTCATACATACCTTATTATTTATGCACGAACTCCGGGATACAAAAAAAGATAATAATAAAAAAAAGAAAACTTCACCAATCAATGCATGTATCTTCCGTTCCGGAATCAAATGCGTTGGCGAACCACCGCGTTGTTCCTTCGTGGTTTCATCTGTTCTCCCATGAGTTTCTTATAAAATTCTTCCAAATTTATATATGTTCACCATACATAATATAAAAATAAGCACATAATATATGCGTTCATGCATGTCCACAAAGATATGGCATATCTATATAGGTACATGTTTCATATCGACTTCTTAAATTCGGATTAGTTAGATGAGCACGATCAAAGGACCACACGCCCTATGCACGTATACGATCCATATGCATCCACATGAACTTGCTCTCCACACATATAACATATACACACATGTGGATATATATATGTCTATGATCCGTATGCATCCACATGAATTCGATCGCTAGATCTCTCTGTGTCCCCCCTATGAGCTATTAGTTGTGTACATCCGATCTAACTCTCAACTGTGCAGCTTATTTACCCTCTCTCTCTCTCTCTCTCTCTCTCTCTCTCTCTCTCTCCAAATCCGAAATAATAAGGCAAAAGAAACACATAACATGGAATTGTTAATCTCTAAGCTTCTCTCTCTCTCTCTCTCTCTTTCCTTTCTTCTTTTTATATATAGCCGACACATAACATCGGCATGTAACACTGATTACAAAACTTGCGCATTTAATTTAACATGGCGAAGAGCTTCCCCGCGTGGCCGGGTGGCCTGACGTGGGCGCTGCTCCTCGTCGGCTGCTGGCTGGTGGCGACGGCGAGGGCGGACTTGGCCAAGGACAAGGCGGAGTGCGCGAACACGCTGATCGGGATGGCGACGTGCCTGACGTACGTGCAGGGGAGCGCCAAGGCGCCGACGCCGGACTGCTGCGCCGGCCTGGACGACGTCAACAAGAAGGACCGCAAGTGCCTCTGCCTCCTCATCCAGGACCGGAACGAGCCGGACCTCGGCATCACCTTCAACGCCACCCTCGCCCTCTCCCTGCCCACCGTCTGCCACAACCCTTCCGTTAACATCACCATCTGCCCAAGTATAATACGACATGCAACTAATCATCTCCATCATCAAAGGCACGTATATATGAATGGTACATAGGCAGCTGATCACTTTTTGCATGCATGCATGGTGCAGTGCTTCTGAACTTGCCGCCGGGTTCCAAGGACGCCGAGATCTTCCTGCAGTACGGTAAAGATCAAGGGAACGGCAAAACTGCAGGTATTAATGCTGTGTGTATATTATAATTAATTCAATAGTGTTGGTGCATGGTTAATTAACAACAGATCATGCATGAAATCTTGCCTCTCCAAGAGCAGCGATGTCGGGATAATTGAATCTGTCATTGTGTTCGGTTAGATATTTTTGTCAGCAAACCCTAAAAAATTTTGCTATTGGAATTTTTAACAAGGCATGAAATATTATTTTAATTAAATATTCTTATAGATCAGTTTGAATTTCGGATCATGATTCTAAATTAAATAAATCATAAAAAAGAATATCGTTGATAATAGGTCCACAGTACTGTTAGCTAGCCATAACAAGTAGTGAGTTGGTCCTATATCTACCTAGATAGAGACTGAGAGAGTCATAGACACATTACATAGAGACAGAGATGAGAGAAGTAAAAAAATTATCTGATTGGTTAGTCTTGTATATAGATATATATATATATATATAGAGAGAGAGAGAGAGGGGGAGAGGGGGAGAGAGTAATTTAGTCTTGGCAATTTTGTTGCATGATCAGACGCTGCTGTCTGAGATTAATTGTGTGGGAATTTTGCTGTTCCATGCATATCTGTCATGAGCAGTGCTGCATGCTTAATGTGACAGCGGGAGAATTATATATATATATTACTTAATTCGGTACGGGCTTGACAGCAACATCATAAAAAAAGAAAAAAAAAAACTGGACAATTACCATCGTACGGGCAGCGGAATTTTCAAGAGACAATTAATATAATTAGTCTCATTCCCCTCAAAATTTGATCAAATGAAGAGATATTTCGTCAAACAAATTGAAATAAGATTAACTCTATTATTTTTTTTCCAAGAAAGATGTCGACAAAATATCTGAAACCAATCACTCATCAACAATAAGAAAATCATTCTTTCAAAATAATCATCTTTTAAAAAAAACATATATTTTTTATTATTTTAATATATATTATTATATTATTATCTCATTACAATCATATTAACAAACATTAACTATTATAATAAAATATCTTATTTATAATTTTTTACATTTTCAAAATTTTTCTCTTCAAACCAAACACAATGTACAATAATAATAAATCTATTATTTTAAAGAATACAGCTGTCTTATTTCATTTAAATCTGTTTTTCAATAAGACACAGATAGAATTAGTATTCATAAAGTAGAGATAATCTTTTAGCTTTTTTTCAGTGTCATTCAAATTGGGCGAGAATAGATCATGATTCACAAAACATTCATAAAGTATAGATGATATTTCCTTTTAAATTAGTTAAGTACATTCGAGAACAAAATTGTGGTGCAATATGATCATCTCAATTCAGGTGTTATCTTATGTTGTTCTTATACACAAGGACAGATCTATCTCCATGATAGCTTGATCCCATTTCATTCTAAGTATATATTTACTATGTATCTAATGGTCAATATCACATAGCAATAGTACGACACTATTAACAATTCTATCTGTTTAACTCTGCTTTGAAACTAAATCATATATAAAATAAAATAACTTCTTTTTACGTTATTGATTTTGGCATACCACGTAAATTTATCATAATTATAAACTTATAACCTCTTTACTGTTCATCGAAAACTTATTCTTTTCTTTCATAACCACAAATATTCTTGAAAGTAAGACAAAGACATAATTTTCTAATTAGAAACTCATAATACTTTAATTTATATTATATATATGAAAAGATATCTATTATCATATATTTACTATCCACAATATAAATAAAATCAATAATTTTTTCAATTGTCGAACTCGTGGTTAATTGCTTGGCTTCATAAACTGAAATCTAATATACCAATAACTAATTAATTGTTATCATGCATGTTTAATTTTAGATGACGTAGTTAGTAAATAATTTCATAATGATTCATCTTTTTTAAGTAACTTTTGATTTTAAGTCTTCCAAAATCATATTTAATTATATTTTGGGTTTTTATCTTTCAAATTTTTATATATTTCTAAAAAACAAAAAGAATACTAAATTAATTTTCTATGGTCTTAAGTCCCCCTTCCCTCTCTGTATGTATATATATCCGTATGCACCGCACATACAAATGAGAACCACAATGCCATGTATACCTTAATTTTGAAAGTGTGATTTAAACTAGTAATACATGAGATGAGCGTATTTGTACGTAGGTAGTGGTGCAGCAAGCAGCAACGCGACGTCGACGACGCCGGCGGCGCCGGCGACCAAAAGCGGGGACACGAGTGGCGCCGGCGGGAAGAAGATGGCAAGTAGTGGAGTGATGGAGCGGACGTCGTCACTTGTCCTCCTAATTGCCACATTCTTGTTCTTTAGAACTTGTTAGATTAAACATCTGATGACGTGATCGATCATTAATGGAACAAGCCATCCATATCCTATGCCACTTTGCTTTTGTATCAATACGTACCAAATAATTAATTAAGTATCAAAATGATGACATGTCCTGTACTCCTGTGTTGTGGAATTTGTTTCCTCCTTGTGTTTGTAATCCAATTTTAAATATGAGTCGGAGCCCTCGCCAGGTCGCCGGTGTAGCCCTCGCCTGGATCGCTCGGCCATTTGGATCATCGGCCCTTGAATCTCTGGCGAGAGCGCCCTGAATCGAGAAAGGGAGAGAGAGGGAGACAAAGAAGAGGAAAGAAAATCTCGTGAAACTATTGCAAGATATATGCAAAATTTCGTGCGTTTTCATCTAAGTCTTTACATCTGATCTGGACAACTGATATCGTGTTTCACAGGGTGTGAAGCAAACCTCTATTTTAACCATATATATAAAACAATAAAGAACCAAGGACACTTCTAGAACCTAGAGTTTTATTCGCCCTAACTAAGTGCTTAACTCAAAAAACTCAATTTCTCATTTTAGAAAAAAATTACATGCATGAAGTCAATCACAAATAAATCAACTTATTTTCGCTCATAGAATGGAATTAGTTCACTTTTTTCCAAGTGCAAATCCACGCAATTTAATGTGAACCAAAGAAACAAAAATGTGTGGAACTCCAAAAAGATTTGCACGTGCATGCATGTGACCATCGCCATAAATCTTTAATTAACCGTCGAATATTAAATTATTTTACCATAGACGTTATCTTACTATTTAATCAAATTAAACGACTAAACGCTTATCTTAAACACTTATTTATCAAAGACATCCTATCAATTGAGACGACATCCTGCTAAGCAATTATGCACTGTGCTTATTCTCTTTATATAATTATTTTTAATGGTCCACATTAGAAGACTAGGGTAGGGGTCATCTTTTCTATAAGTAATATTTCTGGATCACTAGTCCACATTTAACTAGAGGACCACATACTTCATTTTATTTATCCCATTTCCAATCTTAAACAAACAAAATATGAATAAATATAAAAAAAATATTACCATTGTTATTGTCATATCTAACAATATTAATTTATAAATGTTATCCATACGAATTGCATATTATTATTAATTATTTTATTTTGAATATTACATATTTATTATCATTATATGCATTAAAAAATATAAAATATTTATAACTATATTTATTTAATGTTATAATTCTTTTCAACGAATTGAATAAAGTTTAACTTGACATTAGGGACAAAAGATATTTTAGTAAAAATTGTGCATTACCAAATAATGTTTTATTATAAGTACATGATATCATTTGACTTACTGCATGTAGTAACAATACAATATATATTGTGTAATTTAATAAGGAAATGTATATTACTAGATAATATGAAAAATAATGCACTAAACGTCTCCTTTGTATAAAAGTTCATGCAGAATGCTAAAGTTATAAAGATAGAAAAGGCACTTGATGCATTCATAACATGTAATTTTTATTCCATGATCTAACTAATCTAATTTGAATAGAGAAATGTCTTGAATTCAAACTCTAATAAGCTCATAGTAAACATTATTTTCTCGCTTCCCAAGTGATCAAATGGATGCACCAAAATTCTCACACGTGGGGAGAATTTAAAATTATAAATATGACTGTTTAACACATTTTTCTAAAAGCTTTTAAGATAAATAATCAATTAATTTTGATTTAATAAACAACAACAATAAAGTCTTATCCCACTAGGTGGGGTTGGCTACATGGATCATACGACATCAGTGGGGTCGGCTACATGGATCATACGACATCATTCTGCTCTATTAGTATATCAAAGGGATTGCTGGTAAGTCATTTAGGACATGTTTAGGTAAAAAGAATTTTACCCTAAAGAAAAAAAAATATTATGGTATGTTAGTTGTTAAAAAGTGTCATATCGTAGTTTATAAATATACTTGATGAGTGGTGTTTGGCTACACAACGTAATGGTAGAAAAAAAAAAGAATTGATTGCAAACCTGTCTAATCTCACGAGGTGTTGTCCAAAGAGAAAAAAATACGTAGGTTAGACCTCATAATTTTTTTACCATGGTTTTAACTCTATACTATAGTTTTAAACGCTGTTTTGTAAGTTTTACGGAGATGGGAAAAAAATTCTATGTTTTAACTTTATTACTTTACTTTTTCAACGTATCCAAACAGGGCTTTAATGTAGCATGATATCGAAGTTTCATTTCCAATTGAGAACTCCTCGGCCCTCGCTAGTATTACAATGTTAAATTAGATTCCAATCCTTTTGTAACTTTTGATATAATTAAGTACAAGTGAGATTAAATTTAAATACTAAAAATATGAGGCACGTGCATTTTTATATTTTGCCCTTATTTATTTAAAAAGGAAACCACAGGCACATTTGGAATAAGACGATATATTAAAAAAAATCAATCTATATTCATACAAATAAAACAAACTTCAGTTGATCATTGTGAAATGATAACAAATCTCTTGAATGATTGTTTTTTTCCACATAATTTTAACCATAATTGTGAAATGATAACATAACTTTTGAATGTGCTATTTAAATAGGTAACCGTGAGATTTATCTTAGTAAATATAATGATTAAATATTTGATCTATATATAGATAATTTGTTATAATTTACACATATTAAATGATGAAAATTAAGTTTTCACGTGGAGTAAATTTTCAAGGTAAATAAATAATTTTATCATTCTTGCTTGAAAATTAGTTTTTATAATTATTAAAATTGTAATTATATAATCATTATTTTTTTGTAGTACCCGTGCATGATACGGGTCTTAGCACTAATTATTGTATAAAAGTACAAGTAATTTGAATCAAAATTACTATGTGCTCAGGTGATTTCCATGCTTCTAATCTTAATAGCTATACAACAATTACTAAGTCAGATATCATGGTGGCACATATTTAAATATGCAACATATTCCTTAAATCACTCTAGAAATTAATTCTCTATGAAAATTAATTCAAAGAAAATTTTATGGCAAGTATTTTAGTCTTGTAAATGACAACTTGATTCAAATCCCTTACAAAGTTAAAGGGCGAAGGATTAATTTCATCTAATTATATAACTAAGTTAATTAACAGTTACATTTGGTTACTGAAAAAAATAGAGCTGACTACATTTTAGTGCTAGAAGAAAAATCCGATGATAGAAGGATGAAAGCAGAGCTGGCCAATGCCCGGCCGGAGAGGGGGAGAGGCGATCGTGCATGCGTAGAGAAGGAGGGACGCCGCCCCTCCCCGTCTTTTCTCTAGCATCAAAGAAGAGAGGGGGAGGTGTGGAGCTCCTCCTCTTGCGATCGGGGGAGGGGGGCGGCGTCCCTCCCCCTCTTCGGGCACGAACTCCATGGCTATCTCGCTTGCGAGACGGCTCCACATTCTCCTTTGCTCCAGTTCTCACAACAAGGTGACCTTCGATAGGAACCCTGAGCCAAAAGACATCGCCTTTCTCAATGACGGGAGAAGGAAAAGGAGCATCGTTTGCCATGATCGGAGCACCGTCTATTATTTTTAAATTATATTATTAAATATTTTTTAATTTTCAATAGTTTGACATGATTAGAACACCGTCCATACGAAGTGAAAAGGATAGTTATTCGATGAAAAAGGTCGGTTGTTGAAATAAATTAATAATTGAAAGTTGGAGGATATTTAGGAGACGTTTACTGTATTACCTTTCAAGATTATTCAGATTATTTTTTTAATAAGGATTGTCACTTATTAACTTATTAACAATCCATATTATCTTGTTTACTATGAATGAATAATCTTACTTGTAATTCATATTACTATGTTTACTAATAAAAAAGATTATAGTAACTAATTTTTCAAACTATCCTTCGTAAAGAAAACTAAACAAACAAAAAATCAATATTACATCTATAAACTTCCATTACCATGTCTCAAAGCAACAACAAAAGAAAATGTTTCGTGTTTACCTAATCGTCACACAGACGAAAGATATAAAACTAATCAATCCACCTGGACACCCTCCCCTGATTAATCCATATTGCCACTTTGTAGATTGCAGGATAATTCACATTACCTATCATATGTTATAAGTAAACACGATAATATTGTGAGTCCATATAATTTTAAATTAGATTACTAGATAATCTGCAAAGATTATGGCTACGAAAACACTCCGTATATCAGAGTAGATCTTAACAGACGAATTAATCGACGGTCAGTTAAACTTTTTTTTTTGTTTTAAATAACAATGTGAAAAATGATAAGAAGACAAAGTTTTTAACCCTAAGCTAATTAAATTAACAAATGTTGAAACCAGTGTGTCACACTGAATTATCTTAATAGTTAAGGATATTATAGATTTATTGCTATGACTCATTTTTGTTTTTTAAGAGAGTTGCTTTTATCTTTTGATACTTCTTAAAATGTCAAACTTTAAATACAAAATAATTTAACTCACTAATTGAAATTTATATTATATATTTTTTTTCTAGCTTAACTTGATATTAATAGAATCTGAGAAACATGAACTTATAAATGATCAATTAATAGATTAAATTTAAATAAATTTTATTAACAATGGATTTTATATTTATTTTATTTAATCATGTTATTATACTTTGATATATATAAGTATGTTTAATAACTGATACACACATGTAATAAATATCATAATTTATGTTTTATTTTATTTTATTGTCAATCGATCTGACGGTCTAAGTTAATAGGTCCTAACCCAAAGATCAATTCAAATTCATGTCCGGTCTAAAATTTACAACATTAAATTAATTAAATTATTATCTTCCTTTTCATTTCCTTATTTTTCATTCTCACTTTACTCTCACCGAACCAGTCACGTGAGTTTGACGACAAATGTTCTTGCCTTCGGCAAGAAGAAAGTTCTTTGCCGAAGGCAAGAACATTTCTTTTTTTTTCAATTGTCCCCCGCAATTTTGTTTCATCTATTTTTTTAATTGTTTTACAATGTATGTATATATAATTTATAATATATTAATACATTATTAGGGATATTATAAAATAATTTATTAAATGTTATTAACTAAAAACTATAAAATAATTAGTTCTAATAATTAATAAATATTTATTAATTAAACTATTCAATTATTTTTTAAAAAAATATATTATATTTGAATCTTAAAATATACGTAAATTGTAATATTAATAATATTTAAAATATTTAATCAAAATAAATAAAATAATATTAATAATATAATGATTTATGTAAATTATAATATTAATAATATATTATAATTTACTATAATTTTATACTTCATAAAATAATAAATTATATTCTTAGTTCTTACTTTTTATCCAAACACCCACTATAACTTATCTATCACATCAACTTTTAAATCTCCATTGTTACACTTTTTCATCCAAACATCAATCCAAACTTTTCTATCGCATCAATTAGTTCTCGAAAACAAAAGTTCTCTCAATATTCCCGTGCCAAACACACCCGTCAAGAAACAATTCATTCCCAACTCATAAATAGTTTTGAATTCTAATTTAAAAACTAATATACTAAAAAAATAAAGAAAATGAAATTGGTATTTATATGTATATATATTTTTATTAGTAGATTTAAATAAATGTTTTGACCGCAATTGCCAATAGGAATCCGTATCATATTACCAGGAAACAAAGTAATCCAAGTAAAAATAATAAAAAGACAGTATAAAACCAAACGCAATCCCAATAGCAAAAGACCAAGCAAAGCAAAAAGAAGAAAAAACCAAAGCGACCACCGCCGCCGGGAGCCGATTCGCGACACGATTCCATCGCCAAGATGCTTCCTTTCCGACGCCATCCGCCTCGCCGGTCCTCGATATAGCAGTTCTACCATCCGCCCGTCCCGTCCGTCCTCCCAACGTGCAGATCGAGCCGCGTCGATTTCGGGCGGAGATCGGAGTGGAATCGGCGATCTTACCTGTCGAATTCGGAGCGTGTTTCGCTCTTACCTTGGGGTTTTCTGCTATATTAGTTTCTCCGAATCAAGGTTCGGATTCGATTGAAAGATTCGGCGATGGCGTCGGCTAAGTCGTCGCGATCAAGGGCAACGGTGCCATCGGGGCTCCAGCAGACCAACGGTGTTGGGGGCGCCGGAGGCGGACAAGAGAGTGGCGTGCAGCTGACTGATAAGCTCAAGATCTTCAAGACCGATAACTTCGACGCGGACGCCTACTTGCAGTCGAAATGTCAGACCATGAACGAGAAGGTGCCGCTCGTTCCCTGTTATATGATTCTCATGGCGTTCTAAAGTTATGCCCATTGTTAAAGTTTCAATTTTTAATCAACCGGGAATGTTTTCTAGACTTTTTTTTTCGTGTTAGAGTATAATTCGTGCTAAAAATATATTATTTACTGGCAACAATTCTGTTCTAGGTTGCCGAGATATGAATATTAGAATGTGCTGACAATTTATAAAGCTTCGAACTTGGATATCTTTCTGTGAGATTGCCATTGAATTTTTTTCATGGTAGCGCCTCTAATATAAACCATTAATGTTATGTGGTACGGAGAGTTCAATAAGAAGTGTTTAATTGAGTAGCAGTGTTAAAATTTGTTAACTTCTGAAAAACTTGGTTATTTTTGGTCTTTATTAGGGAAGTTTTGTGAAGGTAGTTTTGGGAAGTTTTGTGAAGGTAGTTTTGTCAGGTTCTAGGTTAGGTAGTCTTAGCATTCATTGTGCTTCTATTCAACTATATGAGTCTAAAATGGTGTGTCCCTAAAAGAAAGACAGTCTGTTCAATATAATGGAATGATAAGATTTTATTACAACTTGGTGCAAACCCAGATGATTTATATCAACAGTTGCCCAATAATGTCCATTGGCAAATTTTAATGAGATAAAGTTGGATGGTGGCATAACCTGGCAAGCATCCTTTGCTCACTCTCACTAAAAAAAGTTGAAGATAGTTCACGTTACCTTTTTTTTAATCATCATAGCAAATGATATCACAAGGATCTTGGACATCCATTATACATGCTAAAACAAAGGTTACTTTGTTGGTTTTGCAGATCATTGTATTAGCGATGGTTTGTTCGTACCAAATAGAATTGGCAATTACTGCTCAAAAATATTGATAGGAAATCCTGTTTTGCGAGCTTTAAAAAAGAACAAACTTTTCTTTATAAATTAACCACAAGTGTGATGCTACTGCAAAATTATTTCTGGCAGTGGCACTATATGTGAATAAGCTTCAAAATTCTTTGAGTTTTTTTTTTCTTCTGGTTATGCTAGCACAAACCCTTTCTGTTCATCTCATTTGGCAAATTGTTTGCTATTCCTCCCTGCAACATTCTATTGTAACTACAACACAACAACAACAACAAAGCCTTATCTCACTAGGTGGGGTCGGCTACATGGATCATACGACGCCATTCCGCTCTATTAGTAACCAAACATTTCGGTATATTATTCACCAATAGATCTTGCTCTATTAGTTCGCCAAGTGTCCGCCTTGGCCTCTCTCTCCCTCTTTTAATCGGACTCCAGATTATTTGATCTACTCTTCTTACTGGCGCATCTAATGGTCTTCTCTGAACATGACCAAACCTTTAATATAAGAACAACTGTCTTTCTTAAGGGTATGTAAGAACAAAAGTTGAAGGATGGTATAAAAGTGTTTTACTCTCTGAATTTATTTTTTTCAGGAAATAAGACAAATGTGTTCTTATTTGCAAGATTTAAAGAAGGCTTCTGCAGAAGAAATGCGCAAAAGTGTCTATGCCAATTATGCAGCATTTATTAGGTACATCAAAAGTTCAGTTAAAACATTCAACTCCTGATCCATATATCTTATGAAATGATGTTGGCACTTGGCACCTCCTTTGGTTGTACTACTATTTTTCTTAGATAAATTTACCATCTCATTTGGTTTTCACTGTCTCAATCATAGGTTTTTCTCACATCTGGCCACTTGAACAACCTATTTAAAAGAATAAAGCATCCTTCTTGAATCAATAAGATTCATTGTCCTGTATACTGGCTGCCTTTTTGTTATTTGTTCAATATATCTATTTCAGGTTTAAAGTTTAAGATGCTGATGTGGTACAAGAATATTTCTGACAGTTGAGGTTATGTTGTCATAGTAAGAATCTTAATATATGAGTTTTAAGAAAGTTGTATAATCTCCTTTCTTTCCGTTCTGTCCATATTATTTGGATTAGTGAGCACTAAGATGCCTTAAGACTTAAAAATTAAAGAACTAATCTTTTTTGCAATTTATTAAAAAAGAACAACTGTAAATATAGGGTAACACATTTAAATGGCTGCTAGGCACAATTCAGTTGTGTTCTGTTATTTCACACTTTTGCGCCGTATAAGCAACTACTACATGCCAGACTGTTTTCCTCCTTCCTAAAGACATTGTATTATGATGATAGTTTCAATTTCTAAACTAATCATGTTTGGGTCAAAATTCTGGCATTTAGTATAGGATAGAATAAGGAAATTATGTAAAACTTGTCAGGCATTCAAGGGTGCCCTGTGCCCATATGCAAAGACTATATCATCTAGTTCAGATATATGGACGAGATATAGGCAATATGAAAAACATGAATGAAAAGTAGGGGAAGGTAACTTGCATTTGATGAAAAAAATTAATTTGCGCATTCATCTGTTTTTATTTTAAACAAAAGTATTGCAAGACAGCCAACATAAAATCATGTCGAATCTTATGAACATGGATCAACGAATAGGCGTCGTATGATCCATGTAGCCGACCCCACCTAGTGGGATAAGGCTTTGTTGTTGTTGTTGTATTGCAAGAGTAATTGAGTATTATTTTGTATGACAGAACATCAAAAGAAATATCAGATCTAGAAGGAGAGCTTCTCTCGATAAAAAATCTGCTATCTTCTCAGGCTAATTTGATTCATGGTTTAGCGGAAGGTGTTCAGATTGATTCCTTGTCTGCTGGATCTGAAGGTTCCACTGAAAATGAAACATCCAGCATTGAACGCGAAGAACTGTCAAATGCTAAAAAATGGGCAGCAGAGTTTCCTGATATGCTGGATGTTTTGCTAGCGGAAAGGAGAGTTGATGAAGCTTTAGATGCTTTGGAGGAAGCAGAGCGTATAGCGTCAGAAGCAAAAGAAAAAAATATCCTTGATAAAGCTGAACTCTTGTTGCTGCAGAATGCTATTTCTGAACATCGTCAAAAGTTAGCTAATCAGCTTGCTGAAGCTGCTTGTCAATCTTCTACCCGTGGAGTTGAACTTCGTGCAGCTGCTTCAGCTCTTAAAAGTCTTGGTGATGGTCCTCGTGCTCATACTTTGCTGCTTAGCGCGCATAATCAAAGGCTTCTATATAACTTGCAGAATATCCATCCAACTAATACTTCATATGGAGGTGCATATACAGCAGCCCTCTCACAGCAAGTTTTCTCTGCCATTGCCCAAGCTTTGAGCGACTCCCAAGATGTCTTTGGCAATGATTCTGCCTACACATCAGAGTTGGTAATATGGGCTACTGAGCGGGTGGAGGCCTTTGGACATCTTGTAAAGAGACATGCATTAGCCTCTTCTGCAGCTGCTGGAGGTTTAAGAGCTGCTGCAGAATGTGTTCAGATAGCCATTGGACATTGTTCCTTGCTCGAAGCTCGCGGGTTGTCTCTTTCTTCTGTTCTTCTTAAATTATTCAGACCCAGCGTTGAGCAGGCACTGGATGCTAATTTAAAGAGAATTGAAGAGAGCAGTGCTGCACTAGCGGCAGCAGATGATTGGGTACTTACTTATCCACCTTCCAGTACACAGGCGTCAGGAAGAACATCAACAACCTCTCTGGGTCTTCAACCTAAACTGTCAAGCAGTGCACATCGTTTCAATTCAATGGTTCAGGTAATTAGATTTTCACCCTCACTGGACAAAGGATTATGTCATCCACACTTGCGTATTGTAAGCTGATTTAACTCGCAAAAAATAGAAAAAAATGAAATGTTATCAACACTTGTTTTAGGAAGAGAGAGGAACATTTAATCACATACAAAAGTGGAACTCATAGGTCTCAAATCGATTTTTTCTTGATAAGAAATACTGATAAAAGACGTTGCACTAATTGCAAAGTAATTCCTGGGCATGGAGTGACTACACAACATAGATTGTTAGTTCTTGATATGCAAATAAAATGTATAAAACCAAAATCCCGAACAGTTTTTGATCGAAAGATCAAGTGGTGGCAGTTAAAGGGGGAGAAGCGAGAGACTTTTAGAAGTAAGTTATTAGAGGAAAGTGTGTGGGAGTTAGAAGGAGATGCTAGTATCATGTGGAAGAATGTGGCAAAAAAGGTTGAAATGGTTGCTAAAGCCATTTTAGGAGAATCAAAAGGTTTTGGACCACGAGATAAGGAGACTTGGTGGTGGAATGAGGAGGTCCAAGAAAAGGTGCGTAATAAGAAGAATTGTTTCAAGGCGATACACTTGGACAATAGTTTTG
Organism: Pontederia crassipes; assembly: GCA_030549335.1. Taxonomy (NCBI): domain Eukaryota; kingdom Viridiplantae; phylum Streptophyta; class Magnoliopsida; order Commelinales; family Pontederiaceae; genus Pontederia; species Pontederia crassipes. The sequence goes on along the minus strand of CM060189.1, from coordinate 20,637,104 downwards.
ACAATTGGGAAAAGTATCGTTTGACGAAAAGGGAGGCTAAGAAGGCAGTTAGTGATGCTCGTGCTAAAGCATACGAGGGGTTTTATAAGGAGTTAGGGACAAAGGCGGGTGAACAAAGGATTTACAAGATTGCAAGGAACAAAGAGAAGGAGTCGAGAGATTTGGATCAAGTAAGATGCATAAAAAATGAAGTTGGCAAGGTTTTAGTTACTGAAGGAGATATTAAGAACAGATGGGAAGAGTATTTCTATGAGCTATTTAATGATGGATGTGAAGGTTCGCGTTGTGATTTGGAGGACTTGACAGTTAGCGAATGTGAGCTTAATAGGTCATTTTATCGTAGAATTAGAGTCTCGGAGGTTAGCGAAGCTCTTAAGAAAATGGAGAATGGTAAAGCCGTTGGACCGGATGGTATACCGATTGAAGTTTGGAAATGTTTAAGAGAAAAAGGTGTGTTGTGGTTATGTAAACTATTTAATGAGATTTTACGGTCGAAAAAGATGCCTGATGATTGGAGATTAAGTACATTAGTTCCTATTTACAAAAATAAAGGGGATATTCAGAATTGTGCAAATTATAGAGGGATTAAACTTATGAGTCACACTATGAAATTATGGGAAAAAGTGATTGAACATAGATTGAGAATGGAGACTAGTATTTCTGAGAGACAATTTGGGTTCATGCCAGGAAGATCCACTACAGAGGCGATTTATTTACTAAGGGGGATGATGGAGAAGTATCGAAGTAGGAGAAGAGACTTACATATGGCTTTCATTGACTTAGAGAAGGCGTATGATCGGGTACCAAGGGATGTACTTTGGAAAGCCTTGCAAAAGAAGAGGGTGAATGTTGCCTACATTAAGGTAATACAAGATATGTACGATGGGGCATTGACTAGGGTTAGGACACCCGGAGGTGAGACAAATGAATTTCCTATAGGAATTGGCCTACATCAAGGATCAGCTTTAAGCCCGTATCTATTTAACTTAGTTATCGATGCTATAACCGAGAGTATCACAGAGGAGGTACCTAAGTGCATGCTATTTGCGGATGATATAGTACTTTTAGCGGATTCAAGAGAAGAGATTAATACAAAATTGGAAATATGGAGAAATACGTTGGAGTCAAAGGGTTTTCGTTTAAGTAGGAATAAAACAGAATATATGCATAGCAATTTCACAAATAAACAACTTAGAGACGATTTGAAAGTTAGGTTAGGGGAGGATATAATTCCTCAAGTGACAAAGTTTAAATATTTAGGATCAATTGTAAGACAAGATGGTGAGATTGATGACGATGTTAATCATAGAATTCAAGCTGGTTGGTGTAAGTGGAGGAAAGCCACTGGAGTTCTTTGTGATAGAAAAGTACCCAATAAAGTTAAAGGAAAATTCTATCGTACTGCTATAAGGCCAGCAGTGTTATATGGTAGTGAATGTTGGGCTATGAAGGGACAACATGAACGTAAAGTGGGGGTAGCCGAAATGAGGATGTTGAGATGGATGTGTGGTCATACAAGATTAGATAAGATTAGGAATGACCATATACGTGAACGAGTCGGAGTGGCTCCTATTAGTGAGAAAATGGTAGAGAATCGTTTGAGATGGTTTGGTCATGTTCAGAGAAGACCATTAGATGCGCCAGTAAGAAGAGTAGATCAAATAATCTGGAGTCCGATTAAAAGAGGGAGAGGGAGGCCAAGGCGGACACTTGGCGAACTAATAGAGCAAGATCTATTGGTGAATAATATACCGAAAGGTTTGGTTACTAATAGAGCGGAATGGCGTCGTATGATCCATGTAGCCGACCCCACCTAGTGGGATAAGGCTTTGTTGTTGTTGTTGTTGTTGTAATATGCTGATATGTTTGATAACATTTCTTTCTGGATTTTGCTAATCTATAGGGGATGAAGTGATAGTTTACTATTAAAAAAGGTGGCATCACGACCTATGCAAATCTCTTGCATTTTCTTAATAAAATTCAGTTTGTTTAGAGAGAAAATGGAGAAATTTGATCTAGTACCTCACATTATTTAGTGAGCTTGTAGATTTAAATTTAGTTACATAAATTGTTTTAGATTTTCTGCAAAAACTACTACCCAAGTGATTATGTTATTACAAAATGATTACAAATGCATATCACAGGATGAAATAAAATATAAGGTTTTTTTCTTGAACATCTAAGTTAAATACATGATACAAATTTCACATTTTAGTCTATTAATCCAAACTTTTTATTTTTCTTTTCTCATTCTCGACTTCATGTCCAATCTTCCTAAAGCGTGATTTATTCGGCAGGACTTCTTTGAGGATGTGGGGCCTCTCTTAAGCATGCAGTTGGGTGGTTCCACTTTGGATGGTTTATTAAAGGTCTTCAACTCTTATATAGCTTTACTCATAAAAGCATTGCCCAGTTCCATGGAGGATGAAACAAATTTGGAAGGTCCTGTGAACAAAATTGTGAGAATAGCAGAGACTGAAACACAACAGTTAGCTTTGTTAGCAAATGCATCTTTATTAGCAGAAGAGCTGCTCCCTAGAGCAGCCATGAAGCTTGCTTCGGCATCCCAAGTTGGCATGGAAGAGACTCTTAAACGGCCTAGTGAAAGACATAACCGTGTCCCAGAGCAAAGAGAATGGAAAAGAAAACTGCAAAGATCTGTTGATAGGTTGAGAGATAGTTTCTGTAGGCAGCATGCCCTTGATCTTATATTCACAGAAGAGGGTGAAAACAATCTAAGTGCCGAAATGTACATTAGTAAGGATACCACAGTTGAGGAGCCAGATTGGGCTCCATCACCGATATTTCAGGTATGTTAAATTTTTAATCAAAATACATAATGTTATTGTAGTACGAATGGAATATGAGAGTCTCAAATCAATTTCCATGCATGAAGGCATATTACAAATTAATTTCTTGTAGATTTTATTCACATGTGATTATGTATAAGTAGCGAGATGAGAAAATCTTTGAGTTTTTTCATTAGAAACAACTTGAATTTCCCGATATTATTCTTTTCCAAAGAACGTTAAGCACGATTACTTTATCTTTGAGAAAGAAAAGGGATGACTGTCAGATTATACAGACGTACATTATCATTAATTGTTTATGTATATGTATTACTTACAGTGGAACACAATGAGACTTTTTGCTACCTCCAGTGAGTCCCTCCAAGCATGGTACCTAGATTTGGCCCCAAACATATTGTTTTCTGCATAACACCTACTTCCTTGAAAGATGCATTCATCTTTTGAGATCATATAGACCATAGGTAGCAAATGTGTTTGCCGTAAACTTCTACATAGGTAATTGTATATCTAGCTTGGGACCACCAAACCCGAATGTCCTCCAAAAAGTGGTCTCTGATTGAGCTTCAAGCCACCTACAATCTTCAGCCATCACTGTCTAAAGAACATGGAACAAAACGTTTTTGGAACTGCTTCATGACTAAAATGCAAATCATATAAATTCCAAGAACTCCTCTTTCGTATTAGAACTCCTCTATAAAGACCTGTTAGGTTCAGATTCTTTGGCACTGTTTTGCGACTTGGATACCAGAATTCAAATCCAAATTGTTTGGTATCATCTTGAGGAAATGGCAGACACAACCACAGCTTGGTGGTTTCTATAACATGTAAAACATGATACAGTTCGTTTTAAAAAAAACATGATACAGTCATGTATACCTGTGACAGATCTCTAAGCCATGCTTTCTTTTAGATGAACTGTGTTAGATGTTGCCCACATCATTTCAACATGAATCACCTTCATAGATTGTGTATAGACGCATATAATTCAGTCTTAAAACAGGCATGCTATGTGAAGAAGAAGCATGAAACTGCATTGTAGATTCTCATATCTATACTTTTCTTAGTTTTTTGTTTGCTATATGAGGCCATTGATATGTGAATTTCACGAGAACCCTGCCCCTCCACTACTCCACTATTGATGCCCACCTACGTTCTTCCAAAATAATTCACAACATCATAAATCCCCGGAAAGGAAATTCGCTTTCTTAAAGGTAGTCCAAGGAATCTTTGTGATCAATGAAATGATGAAGGATGGACAAGAAGTACCAGATGAGGAGAAAGTACTCAAAGCAATCATGTCCACAATAGATAACAGCAACAAGAAGTGTCTGAAGATCTCAGTCACTGACAGTGAGATTCAATGCTTCTCCTCAGGTTGGCATGATGCCCGCATTAATCAAAATCCCAGGCTTTCCAATGAGAGCTCTCTCCTTACAAGATAGACTCGGAGGATGTGGGAACAAGAAGACATCGAAGTGATGGATCTCCCCAATGCCTTCTTTATTGTCCAGCTCTCAACAGGGGAAGATCGAACATGGGCCCATACAAGAGATCCATGATCACTTTTTGGTCTTTTTCTGTTAGTACAGGAATGGTCCCTTTGTTTCCAGTCATGGGGAGCCAAGGCCTCCACAATGGCTACCTGGGTTCGAGTACTCAACCTACACATGGAGTTACACCACAACATGCTCAGAAGCAAAGGTCCCCAAAATGGCGAGCTCTCCAAAATGGCGACCTGTCTATGAGTACTCAACCTACACATGGAGTTCCACAACCACACCTTATGTTGGCGACTTTGTTCTGGTGTGGGAAAGTTACTAAGAGGGGACAAGTTCTCATAGAAGGGAGCCTGGGGAAACTTCGCCAGACTTTGTATAAAGGTGAACTTGGGGAATCACTCAACATCTTGGTCGAAATCAAAGGTTACAGCTACATCATCGGATTTAAAGCTATAGGACAATTGCGCCTCCACTTTGACATTCAAAAGAGCTTTGCCCAGAAGCCTCACCAGAAAAATCTGCAACACCACCACCACAAGATTAGTCACTGACAGAGAAGACAAGCTCCCAAATGGTCATCTCACTAGAAGGTGGCACAATAGAGTATAGTATTCCAAGCAGAAGACACAAACCATGAAGTTTAAGACAATATACAAGTTGACGGCTCAAGGAACAACATATTAGCTTTGGGTTCGATTATTGGAGTTATCATTTGGTTAGGAGAATACCATTATGTTCTTTCACTCGGATTCCCGATTCGTCAGGTGTTAGTAGTCACTCTATCCAAGGAAAAAAATATTGTGATCAACAAGGACAAACTTTCTCATGCATTGCAGGAAGCAAATGCTTGTGAGGATTGGCTGGCTAACTATGTCATTGATTCAGGGGTGTCCATGACCAGGTGTTGGGCCTTGGGCATTTTCTCTTTGGAGACTTTGTAGGGATTCATGCACCCTCTCCTTTTCGTTATTGTACCCTAGGCATCTATAACCTCATTTCATTACCAAAGAAAAAACAAAATTTGAATAATATTGTAATGCAATTTTCTTAGTATTTATCTTTATGGCAGCCAATCACATATGTTGCTACTACTGTGTCTTCGTTTGGTAACTTGTTTCTTTTAGTTCTTTTCTAGATCTAATTGGCATTTCTTTTAGAATTCAATGGTTAGAGCAGTTTCTTTTACTCAAGTTTAATAGATAGAACCATAAAAATATGTCATTTCTGCTGCTGTATTTAAAGAAGTTACTCTTTTGCTATTTACGTTTAATTTCCATTTTGTTAATAATATGACTTTTTTCTTCTATGTTTAGCAAAATATAGTATCTGAGTGCTTACTTTTCTGCTATTGTTTCTCAGGAGCTGTATTCAAAACTAAACAGAATGGCAGGCATAGCTTCAGATATATTTGTTGGCAGGGAAAGATTTGCCACCTTATTACTGATGAGGCTTACAGAGACTGTCATCTTATGGCTTTCAGAAGATCAGACCTTTTGGGAGGACATTCAGGAGGGGCCACGACCTCTGGGCCCCCTAGGCCTCCAACAGGTAATGATTAGTTTTTTTTCTGTTTTTTATGCAACACCATATACAGTTATACACTATGAATTCCTCAGTTGTTTTTCTCCTTTTGTAGTTTTATCTAGACATGCAGTTTGTAATCCTTTTTGGGCAAGGCCGGTTCCTATCCAGGCATGTTCACCAAGTTCTTGTGGACATCATTGAAAGAGCCATGTCTGCATTCTCTGCAACTGGAATGGATCCAGACAGGTAATTTACACTGTTAGCTTATCATTGTTCACACATGTGCTTGATTTTTGTCTCCCTAAAAAAAGTTGTATTACCTTCTATTGTTCAAGCATGATGATTCTTTGATGTCGTTTTAGACTATATAATTAAAACCTGATTCATTTGCAGCGTGCTTCCTCCCGATGATTGGTTCTTCGATGTCGCTCAAGAAACAATAAGTAGAATTAGCGGGAAAGCAAGAGTTGCCATTGGAGACCGTGAAATCAGCAGCCCAACTACCTCCCTGTCAGCCCAATCTATTTCATCATTCAAATCGCATGGCAGTTCGTAGTGGGGCAGTGTAGAAGGGTCCTTGTACAATAAACCAAGTTCTATTTGTGCTATGTACTTTCTTTTTCCTTGGTCTTAGAGTAGATGGTGTGCATCTTGCTGCAGGAGTGTTTTTTTATCTTATATTTTTTTTGAGTTTGTTTGTCTGTGTACCTCCCCTTTTACACAGCCCAAACTCCACCTTGTACCATTCTTTGCACTTTGCTATTAGGAATTAATTTTATTTCATTTGACATCCTCTTCTCAGACCGCAACTTGTAAGTCTTTTTTTTCTAAGCATGCTAAAATGCTTCACATATGTTAAAAACACCTTATGGTTTATGCTGCTTGTGTACTCACATTTCGCATCCTATTACAAGTTAAATATATATTTTTGGATTTTTTTATTTTACAATTTTCTCGGTCCTCTCCACATTGAATTTGTGGAATAAATACAAAACAATGCATCCGTAAAATATTTTGCATGAAACTTATTAGTTCTAATATAATCTACTTATTTAATAATTTACATATTTCAAAATATTATTTAGCTGCTCTTACTAAAATTTAAACCCTAATACTATTTAATCTAAATTACAAAATCTTAAAATAAGTTGATAAATCAAGCAAGGTAAAAAGTAGAGCACATGAACACAAAATACAAATGGGATGGAAAGTAAACAAAAAGATAGACAGTAGTTATTAAAAAAATATTATATTGGGCAGTCAACACCCAGAAACAAGAAAGTGAATAAATGAAAAGAATTAAATAATCTAAATGGTGATAATAATTTTAGGAATCTTCCTGTAGTTACATGATGAAAATAAAACTTTGTGGAGTTCCATTACTACCTTCAATAAAAAAGGAAAGAATAACAAAAAAAGTACAAGACACAAAAAAGTTTCCAACATGAGATTATTGGACACATTTTAATGAAGTTTCCATGTTTCCTTTTCTTATGTTGTACTTGAATGATAATTCCAAATTCATGCACAAGATTCGGAAGCCTATTAATTAGCCTTTTTCTTCTCTTTTCTTTCATGATACAGATCATTTGCCGGCCCTACTACATGTATAATGTGTTAAGTAATAATAATCAATAAATTTCACCTAATAAAAAATGAATGAAAAGAGTTGCAATTTCAAAAAAAATGATTACGGTAACTTTTTCGTTATAATGTATAATTTTGGACTAATTATGAATGAACAACTACAATTGAATGATGAAAAAAATCCACATTGTTGTTATAATTTTTTCCTATTATTAGTTGCTATTATTTTGTTAAGTTTTTACTTTTTTTATATTTGAGAGTTTACAGCTCTGTCGTGTGGACTCCTATTTCATTGCAAAAGGAACCCGCACATTTTTACCTACATTTCCTACTCGCCATGTCTTCCTCGCCTTCCCCTAATTCTTCCAACCTCCTCCTGCTTTCTCTCTCCTCCCTCCTCCTCTTCCTCTCCCTCCACCGCCACACCCCCGTCGCCGCCGACGGCTCCGCTCCTCCGCCGCCCCCCTCCAATGGCTCCACCGTCTACGACCTCCTCCCTCAGTTCGGACTCCCGCCGGGCCTCCTCCCGGACACCGTCAAGTCCTACTCCCTCGCGGACAACGGGACATTCACCGTCGACCTGTACGGCGCCTGCTACATCAACTTCGAGTACCTCGTCTACTACGCGCCGCACATCACCGGCGTCCTCCGCTACGGCGGCGTCGAGTCCCTGAAGGGCATCCAGGTCCGGCGCTTCCTCGTCTGGCTCGACGTCGACGCCATCAAGGTCGACCTGCCCCCCACCGACTCCATCTACTTCCAGGTCGGCTGGATCACCCGCAAGCTACGCGTTGACCAGTTCCAGACCGTCCACTCCTGCCGCGAAAATTGGGCCGCCGACATCCGCACCCTGCCGCTTCTCGGCGATTCGGAGGTCCTCCAGGTATCACCTTTCTCCTTTCGCCGCATGAATATTTCTATTCCTTCTGCGAAGTCACCGTTAAGAATGCAGCTTAGTTTGGGACCACATTTTGTGATTTTTTTTTTTTGAGAAGGCATTTTGTGATATTTTGACACACATGATAATACTCCATTAGTTAGAATGGATTAAGATGTTTAAGACGAAAACAATTAGCTGCAATTCCTATTTCCTTATCTGCTGTATTGCATCTTTTTGCACCTTTTGTTCATTTATGGTGCATTTTGAATGATTATCTCTTTGGAGTCGTCAAATCAAGAGAACATTATTGCATTAGAATCTTGAATACAAAGTTAACAAGATATTCCATGAACAAATCATCATTTCATGGTCTTAGCTTGCCTGTCTTAGGTCTGTGGAGAATGGAATAGGTTTATAAATTTGAGACAATAATTGATTTAGATGTATCTGAATAGAGATATTTGCCTGATATAAAGTAGTATGCAAATGTTGAATGAGTAGTCTATAGTGCATTTTTTCTCATGTTTCTTTGTTCCTCGCTAATTTGGTTTCAAAAAGTTCAATCCATGTAGCTAGACAGGAAAGATCCTTATACTTTCGAGCAAGATTAATTATCTTGGTATTGATCTTGCTATGTCCAAGTAGTGCACAGTAAATTTAAAATAAAAGTTGAAGGACACAGTTTCTAAAGCAAGACTGTTTCCTTCTCACATTTTGTTATTGCTTGTTATAGAACTTGTTCTCCTAGGTGTTGTTTGATTGGTTGAATGAATAAGATAGGATATGATTAAGTAACATAACCACTGTGGAAAGAATAAAAAATGTCACCTATTTGGTAGAATAAATTCTCTAAAAAATCAATTGTTCACATTGAAAATATTTTTAAAATACCATTTCTATCGTTTCCTGTGAGTATTTGGTGAAATAATATAGAATGAAGTCTTATACTATCCTTTATTCTTTTGCCGAACTGCCCCTAAATGGCATTCTCTTCTTGGTAAATCAGGTTATCTGACTTCAGAAGTTTGTCTCAATTCATTTCGAGTTGATCTACTATTCAAAAGCGATGCCTTTTTTTTTTCTTAGATCTAGTTTTCCTTCTGTCAGTTAACTATAATGATGAGATATAAGAAAATAAAAAAATGGGTAAACCTCATTAACTCGTAGTAAAAAATTTAAAGGGAGATGAGAATTGGTCTAATGCAAAGGATAACCTGAACCGGGAAATATCATAAAGGACCAAGCACTTTCAGTTTCCATTGCTCTGATGGCAGAACAATTCAAGTTCAATTACTGAAGATGTAATCTCAGTTGTTCCTCTACTTATACTTCTGCTATAATATATATATATATATATATATATATATATATATATATATATATATCAATTGTCAATGTTGATATAACAATTTCTGAGAATCTAGTCTTATACTGTGATTGGGTGTTCTAACCTTGATAGAAATGCCCAATTCATCTCATTGATTTATCTCTTGACTTCTAAGCTTTTTCCTTTTTTCAAATTTGTGTTTCTCTTTTGAGGTAAATCTTAAGAGGGTCAACTTGTTTCTTTTAGTATAATAATTTTTTAACCATTTCATAACATGATTTGGATTTGTCAAGGTGGTAAATACAGGCTGTTTTCAAGAATCAAATCTTCTTTCTTTTGAATCAGTTGAAATGCCAAAGACATTACATATGTTTATGAGCAAGCCATGTGCATGTTCAATTCAACAATCCTAAGAATCTTGACATGTGGAGGGATCATTGTCTGTATCTATATAAAAACATTTTCTTTTCCATAAGTGTTTCCGATAAGTAGCCTATTTGTTGGTCAATAATTATGCAGAGAGCAGTCTTACTCTTAGAAAAAAGTAGAGTAATAATCTGCAGTTTATAATACCAACTACCAAGTAATGTGGACTTGGCTGGATTAGCAGTTCGCATTCAATAAAAAACATGATTAAGTTTGGGTGATATCTTTGTTTCATTGAACTTCAAAATGTCTGCAATATGAAGCGCTATTGTAGTTATCTATGCTTATTCTACATCAGGTTTATTCAATTTATTATTTTCCCTTCTGTTTTATAGTCGAGAATCCATTCGGTTTTTGTGCCCACTGCATATATCTAAATCTAACTGCTTACCTCTCAATTATGCAGCTCTGACCCCATTTCTGGTTTGGTGGCTACACGGGAGATAAAATTTAGAGACACAATTACTGATGAAACTGCTGCCATATGTATGCTATTCTATTGCTTTGGTTGGTAATGAATATTGTGTTATCTCCGGTGGTCATCCTCTCGGCCAAGCAATCCTCTTTGTTCTCACGAGAACCTTTGTAATGATAAACCCATTGTTAACGCCTTATTTCCTTAACTTGATGCTTGAATTTGTACAATTAATATGATGATGGTCGAAATGCTAGTGATTTTGGATGTCTGAAATAAGAAGCATGATATGATCATATTTCCTAATAATAATAGAAATTGTTTATTTTCTTTAATTAATATTAGTTTTTATATTTCCTAATTTGATTATAATTCCTTTCTTTTATTTCTACTTCAACTAAGACTTATTTGGAATAGGGAGTTGGGCTAGGTTGTGATATTTCGAATTGTTGTTGACCACTATCAATTGACCTTATCATTAACTCATTATATATTATATTAATAGTTTATATCCTTAGTCTAAGGGTCTGTTTGGATTGAGGGTTACGAAGGGGTGTGGTGGAATATGAGGGAATGAAATTAGTTACATTTTACATTTTTTATTTAACTTAAGAGGGGTGAGGTGGAATAGCTAAGTCCTTCAAGCACCACATTTTTTATTTCACCAAATTGGTAGAACGAGAAGGGATAGATTATTTTAGACCAAATTAATCTTTTTTTCTTTTTTATTACCAAATTAAAATATTTCTCTTCTTACCAAATTAAACCACCTCTCTCTCTCTTATCTCTCCCTCTCTCATATATATTATCTTTTTTTCTAATGAATACATATTTATCTATATTTTTTTATTAAATAAAAAATTTAGTAAATATAAATTTTTATTTAAAATAAACATAAATATACTATTTAAAAATAATTTAATATTAATATAATACATTCAATCGAGTCATGACGTAAAACTCGGATTCGATCCCGACCCGACCCGGTCGAGTGTCGAAGAAATGAGATTCGGTCCTGACTCAATTATCCATCGGGTCATAAAAAAATTTGAAAATTTCGAACCAGTGCGGGCGAGGATGATCAGGTCGTCCCGATTCATGCTCACCTCTAATTAACGATTATAAATACTTTAAAAATATAATGAAGGATACAAATGACTTTTATACAACTAAAATCTTTATTACCTTACCTCACATCTTATATAATTTATTATCCAAACATGGACTTTCTAATGACACATCACGTCACCCCACCCATCACTAACCCCACCTATGCAATCCCTCCATTAGTTATTTGCCAAACAAACCCTAATGTATCAAAGGTGTATGTAAAATTTATGGCTTCGCAAGATTCGTCGTACTTGAAATGAAGAAAGATTTCAATGATTTTTAAAGTATTCAATGATGAAAATGAATATCAACGGATAAAAAAAATCACGTAAAAGATGAGTTAAAAAATATCCAACAATTAAGTACTTCATTTTCTTTTGAAAATTTTACTAAAAGTTTATCTCACAAATCATTTGAAATCAACATTTAGATTCATCGGTTGTGATTTTTTTTTAAAAATGAGACATCTTTAATTTAACTCTGAAATTAACTTTGAACAGCCTACTGCAAAAGATATTATTGTTGAAAAAGTCATTAATTTATGAAAAGACTAATAAGTATTCATTATATTTGTGTCACTTAACTCAAACACGAAGAATTTTGAAAACTTCAATACTGAAAAGATCAAGAGACGAATTTATTCGTACAAAATAAATTTGGTCAACAAAAAATTCTCTTTCTTCGACCAATGCAAGTTTATATAAAAGCTACTAACGCGTGGTCAAAATTATTTTCTAAATATGGATATTTATTTCCTTCAAATTATCAAAAAATATCATCTGATCAAATATTAAAAAGAAAAATTCTCTTACATTTTTCTGAATAGTTTTGAAGATATAGTTATTTTAAAAAGAGCGGAAATGATATGATCCTATTTTATGATAATAAAAATAATAATTTGTTTACTTTTATTAGGATTAGTTTTTATTCTCTAGTTTGATCATAATTTTTTTTTATTTTTACTTGTTTGAATTTTTTCTATAAATAGAAATTTATGATTTTTTATTATGCATATGAGAATTAATCTTCTTTTTTTATAATTGCTTAGAGTAAATATTATGTCGAAAGTTTGACCGATCTATTGAAAAGCTTGGTCGTCGTGGTGTAATCTAATAATGATCCTTGTTGAAGCACCCCCTTTTGTCAGCAGAATGGAGGAAAAGAAAATACTACAATGTTTTGTTTTTTTTTTTTAAATTTCTGAATGCTAAACTGTTCTGTGCAAAAGTAATGGCCAAGTGGATGAACTCTGAGTATTGATTCTTTGATTTTTTTTTCTTTTTTATTCTGTCCGCGATCTGAGATTCACCTGTGTTCTGACACTTCTAATTTCAGGTTTTAAATGAATTGACAAGTTTAGGAAACCACTCCGAATTTATTAGCTCCTATCATCGACGCAACTCCTGACCAAAATCAAATTGTTTTTTTCCTTTGGTTTATTTTTTTTTGTTACAAAAAAGGTGAGATTCAAGAAAAGATAAATATAAAATAATGGAGTCGATCTATTTTATCGGTGTTTTTAAACCAACATAAAATTTTTTTTTATTTTGGAGTGGATGTTGAAATCAAGAATTAGGTTTGTGCTTGTTTCATGAAGTAACTATGAGGCCATAATAATCATATAATTACCCACTTGAGCTCAAATAGGGAGAAATAATGACTTTGTGCGGTGACGCCTTGGATTTTGACACATAGCATTAGACGTTAGTGCGGTGGTTATATATATATATATATATATATATATATATATATATTGTATATATTTTAATATATATATATACTTTTTTCCTTTTACTTTCTTTGATGCCCAACTATTTTGTCATATTCTTTTTTAAAAGAGTATGCATGGTTTTAATTCAAAATCTCTGGCTCAAAATAATGTTGTTGAGCTTATCGGAAAAAAAATAATGTTAGAGAGTTTTATCAGTTACAACTAAAACTTGTGTCAGATCAAAGTTGATAAAATAAAGTTGATAAAAAACAAATCAGAACAAAGTTTAATCTAAAATGTTGACTGTCGGTCAAGTAGAAAATTCTAACAATTTATAAGAGATGAGAAATTAACTTTTGAAAGGTGAACTGAAAATTTATCGCAATTTAGACACATTTATTATTTTATTGAAAATGTTACTTAATTAATTCATAATTAATGAGAACCCATTCCCACGCTGTGTTCGGAATTAACGCTTTTTTGCCTCGCTCGCTCTCGCGATTACCATCTTCTCCTCCCCCGTTTCGATCGTTTGGTCCGATTTCTAGGGTTTTTGCTTCGCGACTCCTCTTCTAGGTAACCTCTTCGCTTTCCGCTCTTCCGAAATCCGAGTTTTACGCCGTTCCCTTCGTCTCCTCCACGAATCTTCTCCTTCTACGGCGAATGCTAGATTCTTCTTACCCGATTTTTAGGGTTTCTTTTTGTCATTTAATTGAGCTCGGTGCTTGATTCTTCTCTCAAGTTCGATTCGTCTTGCACTTTGGTTTTTTTTTTGTTGCAGAAGGTTCGTTGTGTTTCACAATCTTAGGGTTTTGTGTTGGTGGAAGATTTGTGGACTCGCAGATCTGTTGTTCGATTGAAGCATTCGTGTGGGGGAAGGATCTTCGATTTCTTTTACGCAAATTATGCGAACATCATGGGCTGACGCAGTCGCGAACGCCGAGAGCTCGGCGCCCGCGACCGGTGGTGTTTCCTCCAGCATCAACGCCGCTGCAGCTGCCGCTCCCGGTGCTGGTGCTGGTGCTTCCGGTTCTCGTCCCTCTCGTCCAGCTTACGTCCCTCCGCACCTGCGGAACCGTCCTGCGTCATTTGAAACCCCCGCTTCATCCCACGTTGTCACTGACGGCCCTTCTGGCGATAAAGTTCCCCCACCTTCTGCTGCGCCTGCTTCTGGTGGTAACCGTTGGGCCGGTGTCCTTAACCGGGATGCTGGCCGGCCTGGCTTTGGAGGTGGTAGGGCTGGAGGAGGTGGTGGGAGTTCTGGATGGGGCTCACGAACCGGTGGCTGGGACCGAAAGGAGAGGGAGGCCAACCCTTTTGCTAACAGTGACGAAGCAACTGATACTGTGTTTGAAGGCCAGGAAAACACTGGCATCAATTTTGATGCTTACGATGACATCCCTGTTGAAACAAGCGGTGATAATGTTCCCCCACCAGTGAACACATTTGCTGAGATTGATTTAGGGGATGCTTTGAATGAGAATATTAGGAGATGCAAGTATGTTAAGCCAACGCCTGTGCAGCGCTATGCCATCCCCATATCACTTGCAGGGAGGGACTTGATGGCTTGTGCACAGACTGGGTCAGGAAAAACTGCAGCTTTCTGCTTTCCAATTATCAGTGGTATCATGAGGGGTCCCCCTGTATCAAGGCAGCGGGGATCGAGGGCAGCATATCCTCTGGCTCTCATTTTATCTCCTACCCGTGAACTCTCTGTTCAAGTATGATAGAAACTCCCATTTGCTCTTTTTATTTGAATTTGAAAGTCATGCCTTTGAAGTGGTACGGTAAAGTACTTAGTACTTTCTCTTTTTTCTTCATTTCTGGCTTGGTGTAGATACATGAGGAGGCTCGGAAGTTTGCTTATCAGACTGGAGTAAGAGTTGTTGTTGCCTATGGTGGAGCTCCAATCAATCAACAGGTATTTTTTTGTATTTAAGGTTCTATTTAGTATCACCCAATAATTTATTTTAGTTTTCTCCATCACCTGTGCTTTTCTTATGTTCGATATATCACCTCAATGATTCTAAGTAGTGATTATTTGTAACAAGTTCCTTTTGTACATACTTTTTTGTGTATTTTGCATTTGACGCAGCACTTTTTTAATGGTCTAATGCAGAGAACATGCTCATACTCCTGGCCAGTTATAATTTCTATTTGAAAGCACATTGTTTCTTGCTTATGCAATGTTGTCAAACACGCAAAACGGACGGACGGATGAATACGTAAATCGTGAACATGTAACATGGATTCTACCAGATTTTTTTAAAAAATTATATCTATATATCAATGTATAAAAATATATATAAACCCATGATATTAATGGGGTCATATTTTTTTAACTTATAAGTACAAAATGCAATTGGGAAGTCCTCATGTTGCACCCCTTAAAATACCTTCTCAAGAAAAGAAGTGCAAAATGCAATATGCAAATTTCTAATTTTAACATCATATATATACAAAATCATCCTTCTAAAAAAATACCTATTTAATTATATATATACCTTCTCAAAAAAAATTATATATACATATATATGAAAAATATTAATTCATGAAAAATTAACACGTCAATAAATTTATAATAATAAAAGCAATTAAGACATCAATAAATAATTTTCATTATTAAATCTATAAAAATTAACACAATAATGAATTCAGACTAACAACAGCAATGTGTGATTTTACTTTATTAAACAAATAATAACTAGTAGAATTATAAAAAAAAATGTTTTAACATAATAAAAAAGGTAGCCAAATCCCCTTGTGAACTAGCAGAGAGACGATTGGAATCATGGAAAAAAAAAGAGAATGGGTGCACGAAGAGAGAAAGGGAAAGGGAAAGAAAGAGAAAGGACCAGATAAGAGAGAGAAAGGGAGAGAACGAGAAATGGCGAGAGAGGGAGAGGGCAGAAAGAGGAAGGGAGAGATTGTGGGAAGAGAAAGGGCGAAACAGGGAGAGGGAGATAAAGAGGAAGGACGAGACAGGGAGAGGGAGAGAAAGAGGAAGGACAAGACAGGGAGAGGGAGAGAAAGGGAGAGAAAGAACCTGTTAGGTCAGGGGTGGCGGCATCAGGACAGCAGCACGGTGGCCGCGATTGAGACAGCGAGAGCAGGACAGCAACGGCGTCAGCAGCAGATGAGCAGTGGCAAGGGGTGCGCCTCCATCAATCGTACGGGCCAGCACGAGATCCTACCGTGTGCTGGCCAAAAATGTTTCCAGGTGGGATCGAGCACCAAATGCAGAGGCGGTGACATAAAATCGGACGTTTTTACAAGCAACATTGCGCTTATGAAATCTGTCATATACTAAACCACTTTTTATTTTCCTTGAAGATAAAAAGTAATATCTCTTTTTATTTTCCTCTCAAAAAAATAATATCTCCTTTTATTTTCTCTCCTTTTACTGATGAAAGAAAGCTAAGATGCATGTTGGAGTTGATTTCAGAATGCATTAATAAAAGTATTGCTCTCTCAAAAAAATATAAAAGAATTGCAGAGAAGCAAAAATCAAAGAATCTTATCAGTTTAAATGCAGAATAATTGTTTGTTTGTGGCTTAATGATACAATGTGTGGACCCGGCATCTCCAGTTGTTTTATTTCATGATCATTCTTGTTTTAATGCCTTATGCTTGTTTTTTACATGTGTGCACTATTGTGATTTGTCTTCCAGTATATTAGTCATTTATATTATATTCAGCTATGTGCCTAAGATTATGAGATTAGTGGCATGCTGGTGTGGTCTGGGTTATCACTATAGATGATGTTTTTTGTCATTGACATAATATCATTGGAATAATTTTAATGAGAATTCCCCTCAAAAAAGAAATGAGGAGCATCTTTTCTAGCTTTTCAATTGTGAACATGTTGGCAGCTATTCCTTGCCTAGAATAATTACTCTGCTGGAGATTTGCAATTAATCTGTTTTTTGAGGTGTATCTTTCTTTCCTAGATCACCTCCTAAAAATATGTTTCTATGATCATGAATTTTAAATCTTCAGCAGGGTAATGTGAATCTTTACATGCTTTTCAATTATCAGACGTGTAAACAACGGTCTTGCCTAAAATTATTCCATATTATGTTTTTCAATTCTGCTGGATATTTGCAATTAATTTATTGTCTTAGGTGTATCATAGAATCATTAGCCACCGTAATCTCAAAAATAAAACTTTCCATGATCATGAATTCCTTGTTTTCAGATATCTTTGGTGGTTCTCCTAAAAAAAAAGATATCTTTGGTGGTTATGTGAGGTTGTTCACAATCTTAGAAGTCCCTCTTGAGCCTTGTTAGACAGTACCATATATAAAGCTCAGACATAGGGTAAGGTTGGCACCAACAGACAAGAATATTGAAGTTTAATAGTTGGGCCATTTGTCTCCAGCATAATCATAGAGAGAGGTGTTATATTGAGAATATTGTGTCTCATGCCTCTCTTTTGATTCAGGAGTAGGGTGGATAAATTGGGCGATCCACAATCATGCTTGTGTACATTTTGATGTATTTAAAGCTATAATAATACATTACTGGATGGCTACTCATATGTGTAGCTGTCCTTTTCTCTTCCAAAAAAATATTGAAGATTGTTTTTTCAAAGGTGTGTTCAACTGGTGTTCCATGAATTCAGAAAGACTACTTGTAAAAATAAGAGTATAGATAAAAAAATGTGACTTGCCTCAGTTTTTTGTTGTTGTGTCTTACAAGGCTGGAATCAGGCAAAATCATTGGTTGATGATGTATGTTTTGCCTGGGAAAAAAGATTCTGTCGCAATTTAGTCACGGTCGTACCAATAAGGTATGGGGACATGGATGAGAAGTCTCCAATTGTATAAGGTTTTGGAGTTTTATGTTAGCTAATATGTATGTGAAATATGAAAAGTTACCATTTTCCATATGAAAATGGTTCAGTTGAAGGGTAGTTTCAAGTTGCACATGACATGTATGAATATTCTCTCTATTGTGCATTGAAAAAGTTTAATCATGTTTTTTTGTGTATTTTTTCTGAATATTTCAGGTGTATTGTATGAGCGATGCCTGCATTTATTTTACGTCTGTGCAATCATATCATTTTTTTTGTTCATTAAAATTTCAATTTCAGCTCACTCAAAATAATTTGAACTCCGCCTATATTTTATAGCCGGTAACTCCGCCTATATTTTATAGCCGGTCCCAAGCCTGGATAAAGGAGGAGGGTTGTGTTAGGCCCCGACAGCCAACATAAAATCATGTCGAATCTTATGAACATGGATCAACGAATATATTGTGTTAATAGAGCGGAATGGCGTCGTATGATCCATGTAGCCGACCCCACCTAGTGGGATAAGGCTTTGTTGTTGTTGTTGTTGTTGTGTCCGCTGTGTTGTTATGAGTGTTTTTTGACTTTTGATCTGACTAACATTTACTATATCACTGGATGTCATATGTACAACCAGTTTAGTGTGTTTAAGTTATTATGGGATGAAGGAAATTTTATCTGGTCGTTATGACTAATAGACCCTTCTGTTTCCTTTTTTTTGTTTTTTTTTTCTCAGTCAACTTATTATTATCCTTAATGGCAGTTGCGAGACTTGGAGAGGGGTGTTGACATTCTTGTGGCAACTCCTGGTCGTTTGGTGGATTTGCTTGAGAGGGCTAGAGTTTCACTCCAGCAGATTAGATATCTGGCCCTTGATGAAGCTGATCGGATGCTTGATATGGGTTTTGAGCCACAAATTAGGAGGATTGTTGAACAAATGGACATGCCTCCACCAGGTCAAAGGCAGACCATGTTGTTTAGCGCCACATTTCCAAAGGAGATACAGGTTGGTTGCTTTTCCTGTTAAACTTTCACTTTATTATATGTCATATAATTGTAATTTGCCGTTAAACTTTCACTTTATTATATGTTATATAATTGTAATCAGGTAACTTGCTTTTTTACCACTGGGATTGTTTCAGATTGGTCGGGATATTTGTTGAAGCTTTAAAATAATTTATTCTGATGTTATTTATAGTTTAACTGAAATGTGATTATGATGTCTAAAGACAACGGATAGAGTGAATCTTTTTCCCTATCTATTTGAAGTGGCATTATATATTGTTCTTGCAAATAATGTTGACATTAAATATATAGTATTCACTGCTACAGTTGTATAATTTTTTTATAAGTCGCCACAGTTGAATACTTTCTTAAATGTACCAAGCACCTGTGAATTCTGATGCTTATGACTCTTCAGTTGCTTATTTTATTGGAGTTGATAAGGTTACTAGTCATACTTTGTGTCTGTGTTTGTATTTTACCTTGGTCTGACAATCTGCTGTTTGCCTCATATGCACCAAATGATTTTTTAAGACTTTCTAAATCATACAATTATTAAGTAGCAGCATTCTTTTAGATGTAAGTTTTTTTTTCTTTTGAGCTCTAGATGAAAGGATTATTGAGCAACTGTAAATCATTCAGATTAAGTTATAAATGCTATCTCACATAAAAATTAAAATTCTTTGTGATATCTGTTGGACAACCTTTACATTTATAAGTTATGGCATGGATGGCTTACAAGTTTACTCATCCTTTTACCGTTCAAAGAAAAGTGCATGTATAACAATATCTGATGAAGAACAAACTTTGTTAAATTAGATTCTTTGTGTACTACTATTGTTTTTTAGAGAGGGTTGTTATTCTTTTGTTTTGTGATGCTAGAATTATTTTTCAGTCTCTCATATGTTTTCATTCACTCAAATATTTGTTTCAAAGTAATTAAATTAAGTGCCCAACCTTTAGTGGTCCAATGAGATTTGTAGTTTTTGTTTCCAAATATGTTATTTACCATGGTTCTCTGTGCGGAGACCTTGTTAAAAATTCCAAGCATTTAAAACATCAAATTAATTTTATTTGGTGCAGAGGCTAGCGTCTGATTTTCTTCATGGATATGTCTTCCTTGCTGTTGGAAGGGTTGGTTCTAGTACTGATTTGATTGTTCAAAGAGTCGAGTTTGTTCTTGAATCAGACAAAAGGAGCCACCTTATGGATCTCCTTCATGCCCAAAGAGCTAATGGTTCACATGGCAAAGTAAGTTGAACTCATTACTACTAAATTTTGTTTGCTTTAAGGTTTGTCATTTAAAAATTCAAATCATTCCTTTTCCTGTTGCAGCAAGCCTTGACTCTGGTGTTTGTTGAGACAAAAAAAGGTGCTGATTCATTGGAACATTGGTTATGCATGAATGGGTTTCCTGCAACTACTATTCATGGAGATAGAACACAACAGGTATTTGGATCTTTATTGGTTAAAGTATTGTACAAATTGATAACACTGAATGCATGGACTTATCTGCCGTCTGATTGAGATATCTGAACGTTTTTTCTTTTTTGTTTATTCCTTGAATTACAATCTGTCATATTAAGGGAAATTGATGTTAATTTCTTTCATCTCCTTTGTGATACTTGATAGAATAAAATAACTTGACAGCAGGAGGAGAATGGGGAGGAGGAATTGGGATAGGGGTAAGGATGGAGGGTGGAGGGTATGGGGAAGTGAGGTAAGGAAAGGACAGAAATTGGGGGTTTTGTGTTGGGAAAAAAATGTTGAGTTTATTTGAGGAGGTTGTGGCTATTCACTTATTCCCGAAACTGAATGCTGACTGTCCTCCAGAGAACAAGTTAAATGGAGTAACTGGAGCCTACTTATGACCACTACCCCAAGAAGGATAGGGAAATGTTATCATCATGTGAAATGCATATCACCTAAACCCTTGAACCAATTAATTGGTTTGGGTGGAAAGTGTATCTTAAAGGATGTATTTGTTAATTATCTTGATTGGGGTCTACTTTCATTTCTACGGTTGAAGGCTGACCCATCATCCAGACAGCAAATTAAATGGGGTAAATGTTATCATCATCTGAGGTGCATTTGTAGGTGCATTTGTCCATCATCCAAGATTAGGCTGGAGGGTGATTTTTTTAGGAGTGTATATGTTAAGTTTCTCAATTGTGGACTACTTTCTCATTCCTGAGGCTGACTAATACTCTGATAACAAGTTAATAAATAGGGTAACTAGAGCCAAATTAGACCACCATCAAACTAGGTTCATGATGCCTAAACCCTTGAATCCATTAAGGCATCAGACAGGAGAGTATTTTTTAGGGGGTGTATATATTTTTTGTCTGACGAGTGAACCTAACACTTGATGTCAAATATGGCTAGAAATTTTAGAATATCTTGGAAAACAAAGTTCAAGTTGTTTTAATAGAGGTTGTATTTATATTAGCACCTTAATCATCTGAATTTAAGCTTCTATTTGTATGGACAATATGAGTCTGGGTTAGTGCCATGACATTTGATGCATTGCTTTTTTTTCCCACTATTGATAGAATTGGTGTAAAAATTATTGAAGGTCTTCATGCTTGATTATGGTTTCACTTTTTTCTTCATCCTCTCATACCTGTGTTAGATAATGGTCCTCAAATTTCAGTAGGATACTTGGACCCACCAATTATTTATAAGACTCAAATTCATTTGAAACTTATTGAATCTGGACCTAGGACACATCTACTAGCCATATTGTTGTAGATTAGCATTTTCTTCTAAAAAAAATGTAGATTATCATTTTGTGATGAATCTACAGTTGCGACCCCTGCAGAGGGGGCTTGTTTCTGATTTAAGCATACATCAACCAAGAAGTGAAAATGACTCCTCCACCATTGACACTTGGAATCTCATTTCAAAACTGAAATTTTCATTTTGTTAGCTACTTCATGATTAAATCTGGGCCCACATTATCAAATGTTAGAATTATCGTTGGAGACTTCAAATTAGTTATTAAACCTACAACGCTCTAAAAAAAAGTGATTAAACCTACAAAGTTTGTCAAAACGGTGCAACTTTGGACATATGTACTAACAGCAGTAACCTTTCATTTCATGGAGAAAACAAGGATACCAAAAACATCTAGTGTTTTGGAATATGTATAATACCTATCTGATAAGATGAAGTCCGGTAGCTAATCATGATAAGACAACATTTCTCATCAAAGGATTAATTAGAAAATATTTTAAGTCTAATTGAGTTGAATATATGCATTTTGTTATAACTATGAATCACGTTTTAGTGGTTGATTCCCTCAAAATAAACGAGAAACTTTTAAGTGATTGATGTCAAGCTCCAAGGGAGAAAATTTTTTTTGAGAGCATTCTAATGCGTTACTTTCTCTGTTGTTTGCTTCGTCCAGAGAGCTCACATGTTTCTTTTAATCTTTCTCTGCTTTGTTTTATTTCTTTCCCAACATTTTGCTATTATATTATTTTGTATGCTAGTTTTAAAAATTAAAGTTCATGCATCTGGAATTTGTCAATTGACATAACAGTTTTGTACATTCAGGAAAGAGAGCAGGCTCTAAGGTCTTTCAAGAGTGGTTTGACTCCTATCCTGGTTGCAACTGATGTTGCTGCTCGTGGGCTAGACATTCCCCATGTTTCTCACGTCATCAATTTTGACCTTCCCAATGATATTGATGATTATGTCCACCGTATTGGAAGGACTGGCAGAGCTGGGAAGGCTGGTCTTGCAACTGCCTTTTTCAATGAGAGTAACTCATCATTGGCAAGATCGTTAGCTGAATTAATGCAGGAAGCAAAGCAAGAGGTGCCACAATGGCTCTCCCATTTTGCCACAGCGCGGTCATATGGTGGTGGTGGAAGAAACAGGCGATCTGGTGGTGGGGCTCGGTTTGGAGGTCGTGATTTCCGACGTGATTCCTCCTTTGGAAGGAGCGGTGGAGGTGGTGGGGATTACTATGGTGGCGGCGGGTATGGTGCATCTTCCGGTTATGGTGGTGGCTATGGTGGCTCAGGGGTGACAAGTGCTTGGGATTGACATCACATTTTGTTCTCTCGAGAAGCTGAAACTCATATCCTCCAATTGACAGGGTCATTATGTAGCAATCCTCCCCTTTTTTTGCCTTTTCACTTGTCGCTCTTGGTATCTGCCGCCCCTTCCTAATGGTATCTTCCTGATATTCGGGTGTAGTGATGGTGGTGGTAGAGGGTAATTGTTAGATTTTTTTTTCTTTTCCAGATGTTTATGATTTTTTTTTCGGATGTAATGTGGAGGTTGCTGACTATGTAATGAAGCTGGTGGTCTTTTTTTGGGCTGTTGATTTCATCCTGAAGCATGTTCTAACTCATCTCATCGTTGTTTAATGTTGCATCATTGGATTTCTTTCTACGATGTGTTAGCATCGAATGGTGCCCGTTCGACCATGAAGCTTTTTTATTTAATTCGCTTTTCAGATCCGTTTTTGTAATAACCCTATTTAATGTCAAAAATTGGACCGTGTAAAAAAAGTCTAAAGGACATCTTAATGTCAAACGTATGGTTATTGTTTTTTGTTTCCGACCTGATGTAAGGAAAAAAATAAATCAACCCATGATTGATCCAGGGCTGACGCTATGATTCCAGCACATATTCTAACAACAATTAGTTGGCGAGTTTAAGCCCCGAAATCATAGCGTCAGCTGCTAAAAGGATATTTTTTTAATTCTTTTAGTTTCCTTTTGCAGGATCCGAGATATTTTATTAAATCAGCAAATTAACGGTATATCGTTTTCGTTTCTTTCGAGTTTCGATGCATACTCCGATGTCCCCTTATCCTTCTCCATATCTATCCCTGCTCCCATCAACAACCTGCAGCTTCCGCGGCAATAACTTCCATTGGTATGAGAATCCTCCAGGGCGCTTGCAGCTGTTAGGCTCCTCCCGCTATTTTTCAGTGACGACACCTTTTCAGGTTTGGTAATATTTTTTCATTAATGGACACTTGACGGTTGTTTTATAATTATCGAACAGTCAATTAGTGTGTTCGATGGTGTGTTGAACCTTTACAAGAAACTAAAAGTATGATCATAATATGTTATTATGTTAAGTTTCTTTGTTCCCCGACTGTAATTATCATGATTGAGCGTGCTTTTAAATTTGTTGGCACTTCAATAAAAGTTGCATTCTTTTGTTTCATTTAGGTGCAGCGACATGAGAGTTTGTTCGATGAGGTGTAAATCCAAAAAGAATTTATACATGCTATTTCATCATTTGAATTATTTGACATGTCTTGTGAATTAATTTATATTTTCAAGTTAAGATTCAATTTCGAGCATTGGTATCCATACACGGAGAATTCTTTTAAGAGGAGACCAACATATATCCAAAAATTATTCATAAATAAGTTAAAATAATGTGTTGATGAATGACTTAAGTCATTTTTTCTGAGGAGCAAGATCTGATTAAACCTAATAACATGAACATGGATCACAAAGGGGGAGGCACCTCAACTCTGCTCCCGTCCGTCACTGTTAGTATCCAACAACTCAGAGTCTGACCGACTTAATTGGCGCCGATTTGTCTAAAGATTTAAAGCCCGTTAAAGAAATCCAAAGGTATTTTAAGCATGACAAATGTATGTGTGTGACATCAATTACATCCAAAAACTTTAGCTCGCATTCTCACTTCCGCAGTAGGCAACTTCGCATTACAAATCAACAAGTATTAACCACTGTCTACGAAGGAAAAAAAAATTCGAAGGAAAATATCCTGGAAGCATATAAGGGTTGAGCAATTTATTGCCGCGTTTAGAGATTTCATTATCATAATATGCATTAATGTCCTTTCAGCCTCTTGATGGATAACTTTATACTTTTATCAAGAATATTTCATGAACGAAACCTTACGAGTAGACTTCCTCGAATCGGACAGCCCGAGGTGAAAGCTTTACATATAAGAAATAAGGAACAGCTCCTTTCAAGAATCTGATGCAACCTTAATTCCAGAATGGGAAGAGTAACCTCATTTCATGGCTTCCTGTTTGACAGATATGGAAAATAAAAGACTCTAAATGAGGAAAAGGAGAAAAGAATAACAAAAAATTGAGTCTTTTTTTTTCGTTTATTGAGAAGCTACACTTAAGGCACAAGCTCAAGTGAGATCAAGGACAAAAGTTGGCTTTTCAAAACACTGCAACAATTTGATGATGGATGCTAAAAAGGCTCTACATTCACACAACTATGAATCAAGAATGATAGTGCAGTCAGGTCAGAGCTGCGACAGCCAAATATGACATACCTTTCCTTCTACTCAACTAGGCCGCGATGTTTGAATACATCAAGCATAGCCGAACCGATCTTTGCTGGGGACTCTACCACGGTAACACCTGCTTCTCTGAGGGTTTTAATCTTATCTTGTGCTGTGCCCTTGCCTCCAGATACAATTGCTGAGCCAAAATGTAAAAATAAAATAACATTATTTTATGTTTTCATGACTCAATTACATTCCTACCTTGAGAAGAGCAAAATATTTGGTCTACATCAAATGACCGTTTGCCCGTTTAAACGCACATTTCAGTTTTTTTTATTAGAAAAATCATTTTTCTGGTAATTAAATATTGGAGCCAAGTCAGGCCAGCATCTGGACAGATCGGACCTCCAAGCTCCTTTTTCACATCTAACCCAAAAGTTAAAAAGAAGACACAAAAAAGATAACATTTAAGGACAAACGAACCGAACATTCGTAGCCTACGAAAACAAGCAAAAGCAAATAGTACCCAGCTTATTATAAAGTTATAAATACTCTTATTTGTAGAAACTCATGGTTGCAAATTTTTTAACTAGGCATCATTGAATATGCATTTGTCCATTTAATCCATTCTCATTGAGCATAAAATTAAGTCCTTTATAACTTGCAAGTATTAGTGTAGTATTAGAATATTTTGTGTCCAAAACTTAATCATACACACCTCCAGCATGACCCATTCGACGACCTGGTGGGGCAGTAAGACCAGCTATAAATGCGACGATTGGCTTCTCGGTGTTACTTTCCTGTTTAATTTGTAAAAGGTCACTTAAAAAATTGTAAAAGAAAATCTCGATGAGGGTGAGCCCAGAATGAAGGTAACACAAGCCCGTACAAGATATGACAAAAGAACATGATGTACTTTTTTTTTAGAGAGAAGATGTGCTATAAAGCATAAAAAATGAAATATAGGAAATGAACTGCATATTCGCCATTACTTCAACTTACCTCCCTGTATCAACTGAACATGTTAACAATTGCTGCAATAACATAACAAATATACATTGATCCAACAAGATAGTCATCGGATGACCAAATATTCAAATAAGCCAAACTAAAACGAAGATTTGAATATTGGCTAAACAAATGAGTATTTTAGTTTCTTTCTTGTTTTCAAATCAAAAGAGAGATGAAAGAAGGATTTGAATTAGTAACAATTAGTTTTATCACAAACAATTGGTAAAAGTATGATAATTTATTAAATACCGGATTTTTTCAGCATCACCTAGGATGCCGCATATTGAACATCTAAAGAAGGTTAGCCATCCATGTGTATTCGTAACGAGTTCTAAAGGATGTACATCCATGTGTATGGTCAAAAGGAAAGCTATAGAGGTGGAACCATGGAAGATAAGAACTCACAAAATCTCGCCCCTCTTTAAACAAAGAATGAATGAAATATACAACTCAACGTAACATCTCTTGTCCCTAAAGATGATATAGTTTGCTAAATCCAGGTGCATTGGATGCAGTTTATATTAAAGTTTAAAGTGTTAGAGGGGTCTGGAATGAAAGAAATGATGTTGCATTATATTTGCTGAAATCTCCCATCTGAAGTGAAATATGTAGAAGCACTAGCAAATCTCACAAGTACATTGTATAAAGATTGTTGAAGGAACCTATTTCAAGATACTTTAATAGACTTCTATTAGTTAAACAAATACAAGTTGAGATCTAACAATTACTAACACATTTGAATTGAGTCAACATGTACTTGGTAGATGAGATGAAATATACTTTTTTTACGGTGAAAATATACACAAAGAGGAATAATCATGGAATCACATTTCTATATACCTTTATCAAGGCAGCTGCATCCTCTTCTGCAGTTCCTCCAATCTCTCCGATAAGAACAATACCTGAATGCAAGTAAGATATAACACTTAGTAAAATTTCTTGTATGTCATGTTCAAATTGCTTGCTAGCAACTTACAACACATTTAAATATTTATAAATGTGTTGGCTTCACAAGAATGACATGCGAAAATGGAACTAATTGAAGAAGCTTTTTCTTTTATTCTAATCCTTTTAGACAAGTTAGATGATAAAGAATCAATGCAACTAGTGGAAAATATCCATCTTATGACGTCATAGAGATCATATGTACATAAATGGAAGACAGGTCTATTACTTGGTGTGTATCTAGTTTCTTAGTGTTCTTGTTTCAAATTTGGCCAAACGATCTCACTTGAGAAGACATCATTGTAAAAGCACACAACTTTGTTTAACGATTCTATGTGATACAGGAATGGGGCAACATTAGTTGTCATGATATGAGAAAACTAGGGCAACTTTGATTGCCTATAACATGATACTATGAGAAATTATGAAAGTTGAAAGTCAAAGATGGCTTTTGACTCAGAAGGATTATGAATTCTTAATTAAAGTGTTTGTAATATGTTTTTCATTAGATTGAATTTTTTAATAAGAAGGTTAACTGAGTTTAATAGTTTTTCATTGTCAATAAAATATTACTTGATTCAGTGAGAGAATCTAGCAATATCGTTACTTTCTAAAAAATGTGTTTGACCCTAATATTTCAAACTTAATATGCTTTAATTCCTAATATTTTTTACGCCAAAAACTCCGCCTATGTTTTATAGCCGGTCCCAAGCCCGGATAAAGGAGGAGGGTTGTGTTAGGCCCCGACAGCCAGCGTAAAATTCTGTCGAATCTTATGAACATGGATCATTGAATGCGTCGTATGATCCATGTAGCCGACCCCACCTAGTGGGATAAGGCTTTGTTGTTATTTTTTACGCCAAAGTTGTTTGACCCTTGAGAAAATTCCACTTTTTTTAGGAAGAAAACCCCACTTCTCAAATCTCCAACAATTTTTTTGTGTGATATCAATATTGATGCCACTTTCAATCCCCCAACAGTATGTTTTCGAGAGGTTGCTTATTGCCATTGATCATAACCACATTTTCTCTTCAAAACTATCATACTACTTTCTGTGTCAAATAAAAATTGTAGATCACGACAATCATTACCAATGAAAAAATAACAACTCCCTTTATTTACAAATATTGAGAGCTAATATATTCTTTTATGATTCTCTCTATGCTAAGTAAATTAACCAATCACACTTGATTCAAACACAAACTCATTAGACAGTATGCAGGACAGATGAAAAAAAAGCACCAATGACACCAAGAAAGTAGAAGCAAAAAGACAACCTTAGGGCTGTGAGACAATATAGAATACTTTGGCAAGTGATTTGTAATACAAGAACAGAGAACGTTACAACAAAAGACTAGGATTTCAATTTCAAGGACGAGAGAAAGAAAGTACATGAAAACATTCTTTTTTTTTTTTTTTTGAGGGAGGGTGGGAAAGTGCATAAGAGATAGATCAAACAGCAACTTGTGTACCTTCAGTCTGAGGATCATCAATGAACTTTGTCACAACATCAACAAAGTTTGTTCCATTGAACGGATCCCCACCAATACCTACACAAGTAGATTGTCCTAGACCAACTGCAGTAGTTTGAAATACCTGCCATAAAAAAACTCCTATTGGACCTTACTTTGTTGCTTCTGTTGAGCATGTTAAGAAAAAACAAAGCCTACCGCCTCATAGGTCAAGGTGCCAGATCTTGATACAATCCCAATACGCCCTGGCTTGTGGATATACCCAGGCATGATTCCTATTTTACACTCTCCTGGCTTGATAATTCCAGGGCAGTTAGGCCCAATTAATCGAGTTTTTGACTGCCTATTAAGAGCAGCTTTAACCCGAACCTGAATTCAATGAAGATTGGCATATAAGAATCCATCAATGTTGCCTATTCTTCGGATGAATAATATAAAACTCACAAAAAGTTGGATCATTCAAAAAAGCTAACATTAACATAAAACATAAAGTGCAGTGCTGCAAATCATTAGACCTTTATTCCATTATGTAAATCCAAAGCTTGGCCATCTTTATCCCAAGTTGTTATTTTTTTAAACGTGAAAGGACGATTAGCAAGCTGGTAGTCACCCAAAAGTTTCATTAATAATAATAGTAGGGGTCACAAAAGTTTGATAGGAAGGCCAATAGACACTTCAAGGCCATGAATCCAAAATGACAGCATCACATTACTCCATACCAAAGATGACCTCTTTATTCCATACGTCGTTAACCACCGTCACTCTTGCATTCCTGATGAGTTGACAAGAACCACACCGGTCATCTCGTAGCACAAAACACCTATTTCCTAAGGTGGGCACTGTTCATCAT
Source organism: Pontederia crassipes (assembly GCA_030549335.1). NCBI lineage: Eukaryota > Viridiplantae > Streptophyta > Magnoliopsida > Commelinales > Pontederiaceae > Pontederia > Pontederia crassipes. The sequence goes on along the minus strand of CM060189.1, from coordinate 20,607,500 downwards.
TTAAAGGTCGCAGACCCCAAGGCCGCCTTCCGCAGCTTGATGGCTCACGATCTTTGAAGTGTTTGGGTTACGAAACACCACAAGCCTGAGCCACCAAAGCAATGATCTCCAGGTCATGTACCATAATGGGTTCAGAATCCAAGTTGTTATTGGGGTTACTTCTGCTAACTTTTTTCTATAAATGAAATTCTGTCACATCCTTGTTTAATCTTCAATATTGTTTTTATCAGAGCCCTAAGTTCAAATAACCAAAAGATGCAAATGCATTTGTGATGATTTTTCTCAGAGATTTCACCATCACCAATGCCAGTCCAGTAATTTGTGATGAGCTATTGAGATGTTTGCTCAGTCTAAAGTGTGCACCACAACTACTTGAATGCATATCAACCTAACAAGGACATCAGGATGGTCAACATAGCACCTTTCATAGTTGAGACAACAATCTTCTATCTCTTGACTATCTAGATTTGCACTTTTTGTAACGCTCATTTGGTCACTTCATTCAGCTCCACTAACCTCTTTCTTATTCAGCAATGTTTCAACAGAAGACTATCATTTTTCTTGTTCTTTCTTGCACATTTTAGATATTTTTTTGTGTTACCATCTCTTGCATGCATGGTTGCATGGGCAAGACAACCTGTCCTTGACATGAGGTTGGTGCAATATGGTCTGAATTTTGTATCTTTGGTTTGAAAAATTCATTTCAGTCTTCTTTCCTTGTCTTTTGCAATTGATCTGTCAGCAACATAAAAACTGAGTATTGCATCTTTAGATTTACCTACAGATTAAGAGTATGGAAGAATAACAAATCTGAAAGAATGTGCATTTTAGTTCATGCCTTGTTTTTTCCATCATTCAATGGATCCCACATAAAGGACCACGATAAACCAGAGATTTCATGTAAGTTTATAGATACACTGTGTTATCTGTCATTGTTTTTTTCACGATGTAAAACCATGTAGGTTGAAAGCAAGACAAAGACAAGATGAAACATTTACCATGTCATGCTGAGGAATTCCTTCAGTAATGCAAACGACAAGGTCTAATTCAGCTTCCATTGCCTCCATAATTGCAGCAGCAGCAAAAGGTGCAGGAACATAAATAACTGATGCATTTGCTTTAGTCTCAGCTTTTGCTTCAGCAACTGAGTTGAACACTGGAAGACCTAAATGTTCAGTTCCACCTTTCTTAGGTGTCACTCCAGCAACCTGCAAAAGTTGCATCATCAGTTCAATGACACTGTTACTTATAAGTCAAAGTGAATGCACAAATATTAACACAGAAACAAGGAATATTTTTCGAAGATAACTTGCTTCATGATTTTCTTTTTATACTCGGGTATTTCTCTCTAACTTAGCACCAAACCCTAAGAATTGGCATCCCAGTTTGTGGCAAAAGAAACCTTTAAGGATGTGAGATGATACCTACTACTAGTGGCATTTGTTTGCACCCAATTCCCAACTCCCAAGTGCTTCGATTGACAGGAAGCACAAACAAAGGCAGGTCAACAGTGCTTCATGTCAGGAGATGTTAAATAGCAGAGATGTATGCACCAAATGTCCCGAATAACCAAAGGGAGGTCACAGTGGGTTACCTAGTACAAGCAAGTTGAGAAAATGGAAGGTGACAGAAGGCCAAACAAACCAATCAATTAGGCTACTTATGTTAATTCTAAGCCCATCAATCTTCCTACACCCCTGATCTCAGATAAATGGAGGATGCTTCTCGAACCTTAGTACTGTGGATCATTTCGCAGAACCCAATATGAATTTGTCAAAAAAGAGGTTATAAACTCTTCATTTTTCTTTGTTCTTCCTCGGACCAGAAGTTCTACATTTAATCCCATTGATAGTTTCTGTGAAAACCTAATATCCTCACATCCGATCCCATGAATATAATAGCAGGCGTGCTGGGGATGATTTGCATTTGGCCGCTAAAATCTCCAAGCATTGATGTCAGCTTCCGCATCGATAACTAACCCACTACAAAGCATTCCACAGTTGGACATATCAATACCTATAACATTCCCCCTACATCGATGATCGAACGATCTTCGAATTACTAACTAGCAACCACGCAATGCGAACACGAAGATCAAGCCAACAGAGACGCGATCAGAGATCGGCAAAGAGATACGCGAAATCATTAAGGGGAGGACCTAAGACGGAGAGGTAGGCGATACCATCTTGGTGCCGTACTCGATGGCCTGCTCGGTGTGGAAGGTTCCGTTCTTTCCGGTGATGCCCTGGCAAATGACACGGGTGTTCTTGTCGACGAAGACCGCCGGCGGCGGAGGAGACGCCGCCGCCGCGAAGCGGCGAGTCTGACCGGCGGCGCCGGGGGAGGAGTTGAGCATCCTGGAGGCGACGGATCCGGCGAGCCGCGACGCTCGGCGAGACATCACCTTTTCTTTCTTCTCTGTCTCCGGCCGACGAGGACGAAAAAAAAAGTGGAAAAAGTGGAGGAAATGCGAGCAAGCGCCTTCAATCGTCCAACTCTTTTGTGCTCTTTTTTTATTTTAGAAAAAAGTGCCTACTTTTTTGGATTGGTCCATTTTTAATCATTATTATTATTTATGCTCCATTCCATGATTGCATATTCTTGCGCGTGGGGTAATTGAAATATCTTAAAATGTATAAAATTCAATTTATTTTTAACATATTTTGGGGAAGTCGATTGCTCAGTATTATAATTCTATAACGATTATTATTTGGTGAAAGAATATGATGTTTTTTCCTTAATCTTCTGCAATTTAAATATCATTATTTGATATATAGTATAAATAAAAGCTTGTAAACATCAAAACTCCAACGTGGAAACTTTAGCTAAATTAAATTTATACGTTAAATATAATATTCTATGCACGTAGAGTTATATGAATTAACCACATCATTGATACTTTATATTACAAATGACATAATTGTTACGATAATACGTTTTTTGCATAAACAAATCCAACATAAAAGTTAATTTGTGTCAAATATAACATAACAATATTCTAAATTGGCCAAAACTCGTCATCCATGCAAATGCAAACCCAATGTTTTCATAATCGGACCGATGATCGGATCGGACTCATTATAGAGTCGCGATCAAATCGATCCGATCGAATTTGATCGGATTGAACTGAGTTTTATTAAAAAAATATTTATAATAATTATAAATATATAATATAAGTTATATGGTGCAGTATTTGAATATTGTATTAATAACATTAGCAATTAATATAAATAATTTTATTTATTAAAATTTAATAATCTATCTATCTATATATAAAAAGTAAACAGTGGAATGTCACATGGCATGTCCACAATTTTTTGAAAAAAAAAGAATAATGATATTGGAACATAATATAGATAAATTTAATAAAATTTATATATGTTAAATTATTATCCTAAACATAATTAATTTTAATCGTGATAGTCCAATCTTATCACATTGATGTATATGTTGGAAAAAAAAAGAATAAGAACATCATGGAATCATATTAACATACTTAATCATAAATATAACTGTATAAAATCTAATAAAATAATTAAAATATAAGAATATGAATGGGCCGAGGAGTCCAACTTTAGATTTCAATAACTTATCATAAATATAACAGAAAAATATAAATCAAAATATGAATGGGAAGATTACTTCAACTTTTAACGGATTTTAATAATGAAGACACATGCAATATATAACAAAAAATTTATCTATTTAAATAAGAATAATAGCAGTCCAGTAAAATTAATAAAATTATATTAACGTACTTAATCATAAATAAAACTGTAATGTTTCATAAAATAATTTAAAAATCAAAATATGAATGGGACGAGGGGTTCAACTTTAGATTTTGATAACTTAATCATAAATATAAAAGAAAAATATAAATCAGAATACGAATGGGAAGATGACTCCAACTTTTAACGGATTTTAATAATGAGAATATATCATCTCCTTCGAGACTCTTATTTGTATTGGATTAGAATATCTCATCCAAAACGCTTATTTATACCTACGACATTAAAATAATTTATCATATTTTCTAATTCCTAATCTAGCTTCTTCTTCTACGTTCTTCTGCAAGCGGTTCTTCTGCAAGCGATTCTTCTCTGATCTTTCTCTACGTTCTCGATTCTTTCCAGCTCTTTCTCTATATTCCTCTGCAAGTGATTCCAACGAGTTTCCTAACATCAATTTCAATAGCTTGGTAAGATATGAAAGTTTTAGTATTTTACATCACCTTTCAAAAGCACATAATTTATCTTGATCATGCCTAACCACTTCCACATCTTCATATCGTATGTGCAACTATTTCTCTCCAAAAGGCATCAAACCTACTCAAGGCTATGGCATTAATTATTGATTTAATTAGTGACATTAATCAAACAAAGGTGCAATGGAGTATAAAGGTATGTGTGATGAGACTATGGGAAGTTCGAGAACAAAAAAATCCAAATAGTACATATTCTCTTGAGATGATTTTGCAAGATGAAAAGGTAATTTCTAATTTTTATCTTATTCTTATAATATTACGTTCTTAACTTTTTTCATTAAAATAATAATCTATAAATATAAATAAATTATTATTAATATAATATTTTTTATTTAGTTATGATAGATGTCATATTAATAAATTTATCTTAAATTATTCTTATTTTTTTAATACTTTCTTTTTTATTTCCTTTGTCTATGTTCTTTGATATTTTTCATTTAATTTATTCAATTTTAAATACTTATCTTTTTATTTCAATTCATATTTAATTTTGTACATATTATATCCCATCCTCTTTCACCTTCCTTTATATTTTTTTCTTTTTTTAACTTTCTACTTTTGTTATTTTTTTTTCAAATCTAAATTGAACTGATTCAACCTGTAACATTTCCGCGTGTGATATTATCCGCTATAAGCCTCGGCCCGCACGATTTTCTCAAAACGTGTCACATTTGATGAAGGACATGTTCTCATATATACCCAGCATATCTTCCGTGACTTATGCATGTGGGACTAATCCAATGCATGCCACATGCACCCTTCCCCCATAGAGGACTCAACATCCTCATTGAGTTATCGCACCCCACCATACACAGAGGTCCACTCGGAGTGGCTCTGATACCATATGTAACACCCTTGCATTTGCTAAGATATTGTCCGCTTCGGACCTTCGCCCGCACGATTTTTACAAAACATGTCCTACTAGACTAAGGCTTCGTTGGTTTCTCCTACTCTATGTATTCACTTTTTTTGAATTCGGTGTGACATTGATCACTATATTTATTAAATGCATATTTTGATAAGTTTATATGAAAATTATGTGTTGAATGACTGATCAATTGGTGGTTCATTGGAAGAACTTATGTGAAATGTTATTGTATCATAGCCACTTCGCGTGAGACTCTGTGCATGGTGGAGTGCGATCACTCGAGGACGTTGAGTCCCCCTAAGAGGGGAATGATGAATGATGCATGCTTTGAATTAGTCCCACGTACACAAGTCACTGGAGAGATGCTGGGTATATATGAGAACATGACATTGATCTGGTAGGATGTGTTTTAAGAAAATCGTACGAACGAAGGCTTAAAATGGACAATATCCTACGCAAATGTCACAACCAATCGATCGATCCGATCTTTCTGATTTAATGTCAAAACTATTTTTATCTATGTTCGGGACCGGCCTATCCTATTTTTTATGACATTGTGCAAACCTCATCGTCTTGGTCAACATGCATATTCAATATTTTTAATATTAAATCACAAATACATTTACGTCGAGTTGAATAATGTACTTTGTAGCGTAATAATATTTGACCAAGAAAAACAAATATAATTCCAACATGGCCAAGTTGAACAACACTCGTCCAACATAGATTTTTACGCGTTCCATCTAACATTTGCTGATGGGACTTTTTATAGTGTCATGATAATTGACTCTGAGTTTGTATTCACAAAATGAGAAATGTCGTTTAAATACTTAAATAACAAAGTCAATTAACAAGCATATTATATATAATGATTAGTATAGAAAGCTAAATAATAAGGTTATGAACCTAGTTATATTAAAAGAATAGTACTTTTCATGAGAATATGACATTTGGCACATTTATGAGGTGCCACATGTCCTATGATAATTAATTAGAATATTAGTTTGCATAGATCATGAGATACTAATTTGAATTTTTGTTTAAATATAATGAGTTAGTTACAAGATATTTGCAATTATATAATTTAAATAAAGTAGTGGATAAAATTATCCATAAGCTATTCAACGAAAAAATGATATTATCCGTATCGTTAAATAAATTTAAATATAATAAATATTAAGTAAAAAGTATATTGGATAGGTATGACTATAAAAATATCACAATTATTTAATAACTTTATAATATTATTATCTATCTATGTATACTATTTAAAAGAAAAAAACTTTGCAAGGAGAAGATGAGTTATGATGACATGTGTCCTTCAAAAATTATAATGAATTAAAATATTGCATAATATGTTGTAATTTTTTAAGTTCATGGTTAGTTAATTGGAAACGGTTTTCATTTTTTATGCATTATAGATTTATAAACAACTAAACTATCATAGAGCCTATTATAATATTTTATATTTATATTAAAGAGAGTACTTTCAAGCAAAGAATGACACATCCATAAAATATTAATTATAAATTAAAATGTCAATAAATAATTATGATTATATAATATTATTTAGTTATGTAATAATTATATATATTTATCCATAAAATAATATTATATTATATAATAGCTTCAATTTTTAGTTGTTCTACCTAGCCACGTTCATTCTGTTAACTATATATAAGACACACAGAACACAAAAAAAAGTGGCACTTTCATATTTCTAAAAGTTGGATAATATATATTTTTTAATAAATAAAATTCAAGTGGTGCCATGCATTAATAGAATGATCAAATATGCTAATTCAACAGAGTAATAATTTATATTATATTAAACTTATCATTTTTTTCTAATAATTAAGTGGTTAATTAATTAAAATCGTATAAAGCAATAAATGATGGGCGGTTACAAGAGATGGTTACCAACTGCCATAAAATTAATTATAAGAAATATGAGATTATATTTTAACTAATTTATATCTACGTAAACCAGCTATAAAAGCTAATTTTAAAAAGTAATTATATTTTAAGGTTAAAATGAACTAATTGAAAACATAATTTATGCACTAATTGGGAAGTTAGTAATTTCAGATGAGATCATTAAAAAATTGTGAAAAAGGAAGAAATTGATATAACTAAATAAATCAAGTTACCAAAGTAGTTTCGAAAAATTGATCAACCACTTTCCATTTCTTGGACTATAAATATGACGAGGAATCAAATGAAAATGTGTGTGCACGATTCACATTTTTATTTCGATGATGTTGAAGAATTGTATTAGAGACACTATTTAGTTTGCATACTTAGTTTTAAGTCAATTCTTTTACACCTACATGGTGATTTGTGAGCAAAGGCCATTGGGAAATGAAATTATAATTTGCGATTGTATTTTACTCTTTTCTTCATAGTGATTTGTGACCTATGTGGTAAGTTTAATTGAAGTAGGCATTAAATACATTCATACATTTTCCATGGTTATTATCCAATTTTTAATTTGCGATTGTATTTTACTCTTTTCTTCATAGTGATTTGTGACCTATGTGGTAAGTTTAATTGAAGTAGGCATTAAATACATTCATACATTTTCCATGGTTATTATCCAATTTTTATTTCATAACAAATATAGGTATTATTATTGTGCATAGGTATCATGTGGAATTAGTTTATTTTTTATTTGTATTCAAATTTATCTTATATTTTATATAAAATCGTAGAAGCATAATTTATTTTTCAATGAGTGGTGTCAAAAATAAATCAAAGAAGCATAGTTTTGTCATAAAGTAACAATGAGTTTGTATTATTTTTAAAATCATTGTACACGTTTGAACTATTTTTTTCCCAGAGAAAATCTCTATGCAGGTGCTATTGTAGAGAATGTTGATTTCCGAGAAAAAAAAATAGAGGGCTATAATAATTTGAAGGATAATGAGTTCGAATACACAAAATTGTTTCAAATATCCTAAGTTCAATTAACTAGCAAATATATTTTAGATACTCAAATTCAAAGACTAAAAAATTAGTTGGATAAACTTATTCAAAGAGTCTAAGAGTGACTAATTAAACAATAATATTTATCCATTATATAGAGATATTTGTATTAGATGTTCTTCGTCTCTTCATTATTAAAATTTACTCATCTTTTATCTTATTTGTTATGCAACAATCACATTTTTTTTCCATTGCACTATATAAGGTTTCTGATTAATCTTTATGCATCATTTTATTTTATATTATTGATTCAAAAAGTGCAAGTTAGAATAATGAAGATATTTAGTAAATAATTGCAAAGCATCTAGCAATATCTCTATGAAATATAAATTAAATGAATACTAATTTTAAGAACTGTTTATAATAATAAATAAGATAAATTATATTTGTGATTAAAGTATTTTCCTTCTAAGCCTATGGAACAAATCGATTAAACTAAACGAATGATGTTATTTTTTTATAACATGATGTCATAACAAATTACACGTATTGACAACTATGCAAATTTTGCTTAACGTCTAAGAAGAGAGTATTTTCTATTTTTAAAAAAACTTATATTTTTTGGTACTATTGATTGGATTAAACATCAAATTATATAGCATAAATTTAGGATTTTGGAAATTATGTAGCAAAAAAGACAATTCAAGAAATTACATTTGTGTACAATAAAACATCTATTTAAGTAGCTCATTATCTCTTTTATTACTTGTGCATCATAATCAATTTTTGTATCATTAATGGTGTACGTCTTACATATGTATTGCTTAATTGTAACTTATTTCATTATTTAAATATGTTAATACATTATATAGTGGCACCGAATAAAATTAATTACTTAAATAATTTAAAAATAACAAAGAAAATATCTATACTCGCTGGACCTACAGAAGCATGCGAAAGAAACAAGTAAAAAATAATAAGCTATAAAAGAATATTATCTATTTTATAAAATCTCTATGTGAAAATGAAATGAAATTAAAATTTAAATATAATCATTAAATTTCGAAATTAAATAAATGATTAATGGATCACTTTCTTAGACCATATTCTCTGTCTCAAAAGATTTATTACGGACCTACCCTCTAGATCTAATCAAAACAAAAGCTCAACATTGATATAAATGTATACAATAATATTTTTCATTTGTTATTTTTTTATATTTTGTGTTACATTAATTTTTATAAAAAATTATAACTTATAAGTGATTTTATATTTTTCTATTAAATAATCAATTATTGATTAGCACTTATAGCTATATTAATTTTATATATTTATAAAATTATTAGATCATTATATATTATTTTTTCATCCTCTGCACATCGTGCGGGAATTTTAATATGTCATTGCTATTATTTATTTCCTTAAACTAATAAATGTATTTATCTATTTTGGAAATTGAGGTTATGCACTTAGTTATGTATTTGTGTTACAAAAAAAAAATTGTGACCTATTTGAATTAGCTTGACAAGGTCCTTAAATATAAATATTTTAAGAAGTTTGACTGAAAATATAGTACGAAGAGATAAAAAAAGTACCATTTTATAATATATTTTCGTTATTATTTTAAAATAACATGTTTTTTTACTCATTTTGTATTTGATTAGCTTTATTCTATGACATACTTTTGAAAAAAATAGTCACAAATGATAATGAAGGAGATAATCTAAGCTAAAATTAATATATATAGTTATTTTAAAAAAATATTAAATATGAATTATAATTAATTAATGATGAGACATATTTTTTACACTATCCGCGCATCGCGCGGGGAGTATACTAGTTGAATAATAAAACGAGCGTGATAAAAAAAACATGCTTGAAATTAATCAACATGAATAATTTCATGTCATTAAGAAACATTGGAGAGGTTTATAGATAAAATCGGTCTCACTCGAACCAAATGTGGTGACGTTAATTAGTCGCACCCACGTGCCCACGAGGTCATGCTTTGATTATTATTTTTTTAATCAATTGTACCGGTAAAGAGTTATAGTCTTATTACAACTCTTGACCTTCTCTTTATGCAAAGATAATAAGTTCGAGAACAAAATTTATGAGATTTGAAAATTTCAAACCTTTTTCTCATATCCATTTTCATTTTTTTTCTCATGATTCATGACTTCGGTAATGTTCGTGGCGTCGATCGCGATCGTAATCGTAAGAACAAATCAACATTAGTAAATCTCACTAATTCCTCTAACTTAGGATAATGCATTTGATATATATATATGTTGTTAACCTATGTCCTACATGCATAGAAAACCCTTGACCATTGATTAGGTGGTGAAAACTTAAATTAGAGAAATTATAATTTTTAGGCACACATGGAATCTTAATGGTAGATTGACGCAGCACCAAGGATCGGCTTTTCTTGGCAACTCAAATTGATACGCCGAAGTCATATCAATATTCTTCCAGCCTTGGAAGGAAACAAAGTAAAACTACAGAGTCGACAGACCGAAGCTTGTTGAACTCCAATGTTGTTCACACAGAACAAAGAAACACGCAGGAATTGAAATATTGTGGAGAATATCTCTGCTCTCCCAGGAGACATAGCCTATTTATATAATAGTTCAACAAAATCCTAACTGACGATAAGGTCTGACTAATAAAGATAAAAGAACAGAGTTCAACTAAAATAAACTAACTAAGATAAAACTAATAACAAACTAAGTTGTTGCTCTAAACTTTGTAACATCAAGGCTCCTTACAATCTTCTAGAATCTTCTGAAACTGCAGATGCTACATCAGTCTCCTCATCTTCAGAAGAGCTCGTCCACGAGCTAGGTTCCAGAGATTGTAGAGGGAAGTACTCGAACAAATCAGCCACATTAAAAGTGGACGAGATACCAAGATGAGCTGGCAGCTCCACAACATATGCATTGTCACTTATTTTGTGTAGGATTCGATACGGGCCCATCTTCTTGTTCTTTAACTTGTTGTAGGAGCCAACATGAAATCTATCTTTCCGCAAATAAATCATCACAAGGTCACCCACTTGAAAAAGTTTTTTCCTTCTCTTTAAGTCAGTTGCAGCTTTGTAAGTGGCACTTGATTCTGCCAAGTGCTTCTTAACTTCAGCGTGAATGGAAACCGCCCTTTCAATCATGGATTCAACGGGTGTGTCATTCTCGATGATTTGAGGATCTACCAAATCAACAACTTGCCTAGGTAACCGACCATATATAACTACAAAAGGAGGGTGTTGTGTGGACCTGTTAGGCATGCCATTAAAAACGAATTCAGCTTGAGGAAGAACAAGGTCCCATTGTTTAGGACGTTCTCCTGATAAGCATCGAAGGAGGTTACCCAATGATCGATTAACGACCTCTTTTTGCCCATCTGTTTGTGGATGGCAAGTGCTACTGAACTTTAGGGTTGTGTCCATTCGTGTCCACAGTTGCCTCCAGAAGTGAGATAAGAATTTTGAATTTCAATCGACGTAATCGTGCGCGGAATTCCATGAAGCCTCACCACTTCCTTAAATAACAAATAAGCGATGTGACTCGCATCTGAAGTCTTCTTACAAGGGATAAAATGTGACATTTTGGAAAAATGATCAACGACCACGAACACAGAATCATTGCCTCTTTGAGTCTTCGGTAACCCCAAAACAAAATCCATCGTGATATCTTCCCAAGGACCCTATGGAATAGGCAAGGGTTGATATAAACCAGTGTTTTGTGCTTGACCCTTTGCCAATTGACAAATTTGGCATCTTTTAACATAATTCTGCACATCTCTTTTAAGTTGGGGCCAATAATAGCGCGCTTCTACTGCAGAAATTGTTTTGTCCTTGCCAAAATGTCCACCCAACCCTCCACCGTGGAGGTCTCGAATATTATGCTCCCTCAGTGAGGTTCTAGGGATGCATAGCTGATTTCCATTAAATAAAAAACCATTTTGGATATGAAGTCCCTTCGCTGGCTGCTTCAACAAGCAATGTTCCCAACTTTCTTTAAAATCAATATCATCAGCATATAAGTCTCGTAGACCTTCAAATCCTGAAACTTCATTTTTTAGTAGAGCAAGTAGTGTAGCTCGTCGGCTCAATGCATCAGCCGCACAATTCTGCGCCCCTGACTTGTGCTTGATCACATAGCTGAAGCGTTGTAGATAGGAAATCCAACTTCCATGCATACAGTTTATCTGAGTTTGGTTTTGCAAATGTTTAAGTGCTTCGTGGTCTGTAAACAACAAGAATTCCTTGTATATTAAATAGTGTTCCCAGTGTTTAAGAGCTCGTATGATAGCATAGAATTCTTGTTCGTAAGTGGACCATTTCTGCCTAGCTTCATTAAACTTTTCGCTATGGTATGTAATCGGTCGACCTTCCTGTGATAGAACTACACCAATGCCAATCATGGATGCATCACATTCCACTTCGAAAAGCTTTTTGAAGTCGGGAAGTGCTAACACTGGAGGAGTAGTAAGCTTCCTTTTCAGTTCCTCGAAACTAGTGGATGCGGCTTCTGATCAAAAAAATTTTCCTTTCCTCAAGCAATTGCTCATGGGCGCAGCAACTGAACTGAAATTCCGAATGAACCTGCGATAAAAAGAAGCCAGACCTAGGAAGTTTCGGACTTCGTTGACGTTGGTTGGCTTCGGCCAAGAGCAAATAGCCACAATCTTCTCATTATCGACTTTGAGTCCTTCTGCACTTACAATATAGCCGAGAAATAATAGGTGATCAATCTTGAAACTGCACTTTTTAAAGTTCACATACAATTGATTGCCCCGCTGATCTTGGAAGACTTGTCATAAGTGTTGGAGATGATCTTCCTAGTTCTTGCTGTATATGAGGATGTCATCGAAATAAATAACAACAAATCTCCCATTGAAAGATTTAAGAGTTTGGTTCATCAATCGCATGAAGGTACTTGGTGCGTTAGATAAACCAAAGGGCATGACTAACCATTCATAGAGGCCTTCCTTAGTTTTGAACGTTGTCTTCCACTCGTCTCCTTCGACTCCTAATTTGGTGGTAGCCACTGCGCAAGTCTAACTTGGAAAAGATAACTGCTCCATTTAACATGTCTAACATGTCCTCAAGTCGAGGAATTGGAAAATGATACTTGACTGTAATTCGATTGACCGCCCTACTATCAACACACATGCGCCATCTTTCATCCTTTTTTGGTACTAGCAAGGCAGGTAATGCGCAAGGGTTAAGACTTTCTCTGATAAGGCCCTTACGAAGTAGATCTTCCACTTGAGCTTGCAGAATTTAATGGTCAGGGCTCATCCTGTAATGAGGTAAGTTTGGCAAGTTAGATCCAGGAACCAAATCAATTCGATGTTGTATATCTCGTTGTGGCGGCAATCCAGGCGGTAACTCCACGCTAAACAACTCTGCATACTCCTGCAGCAATGGTTTTACATGAGCATCTATGCATGAAGTTATGGAAGAGATCTGACCTGTCATGATCACAGCAAAGAACATTCCAACGTCTGTTACTACAGTGGCAAACTCTTTATGCTTGATCAGTAGGAAGTTATGTGCAATTGATGGTGGATGTGTTTTCTCCTCTTCTTTGGACAACGACAACAGCTTAATCTTGTGGCCCTTTTTTTCTATAGTGTAGGTGTTTTCTCTGCCATCATGTATCGCATGCATGTCAAACTGCCAGGGTCTTCTTAGGATTAGATGGCACGCATCCATCTCAAGGACATCGCACAAGACAATGTCTTTGTAGTGTCGTCTGATTGACAAAGGAACTTGGCACTGTGTCGTAACAAGTACTTCATTTCCCTTTTTTAATCCAGCTTACCTTGTAAGGTGCAGGATGCTTCGTCGTTTGCAATCCTAACTTCTTCACCATGATTGTAGAGACAATATTCTCTGAACTTTCCCCATCCACGACTACATCACACAACTTGCCCTGTGTTGTACATCGCGTTCTGAAAATCTGATGTCGTTGTGTAGGCAGATTCTCCTTTGGTGTCAACATTACTCGTTGGGTAATGTATGCCAAGTGTTCTCCTTCATCATCAACAGGAGCTTCCTCCACTTCGCCTTCATCCTCTAGTTCTTCATTATGAACTTCTTCATTCTCAACATCCTCGCAGTGAGCATAATTGATTGTAGGTCGCTGAGGACATTCATTGGAGTGGTGACCAGGTTGCCGACATCGGTAGCACAATTGAGGAGTTGGTCTAGCATATGGGTTCAAGGCTTTATTATTTGAGAAAACATTTGACTTATCTGTGGTAGGTTGCTATGGTTTACTTGATCTAGGAGCTTGGTCAATGCGTCCTGAGAAGCTTCGAAGGTTGGTAGCCCGTGGTAGTTCTGCAGATTTGTTATTATTACGTACTCCCCTTTCAACCTGTCATTTAGCTCTTTCTGCCAGGGTTATGACCTCAGCAAGGGAATAAGCAAGAGTCATTTCCACCTTATCCTGAATGTTATAGCGCAATCCTCCAATGAAGTGTGCAATCTGTTGGGCCTCAGTTTGGGATAAATCAATTCGTGATGACAATCTTTGATATTCTATAGTATACTGATAGACTGTTCGGGTACCTTATTTGCATTCTTTCCATTGCTGATACAACGTTTGCTCAAAATCTGGAGGAAGAAACCTGTCCCTCAAAAGTTGCTTCATTCTTGCCTAAGACTGGATGGGAGCTCGCTCTTGGTGTCTGCGTTTTGATTGCAGTTTTTCCCACCATGCAGAGGCTCCACCTTTTAGTTTATATGCAACAATTTGGACTCGCTCGTGTTCAGGTATTTCCATGTATTCAAAGAATCTCTCTACCTCTGTCAACCAGTCTAGAAAATCTTCAATTTAAAGCTGACCACTAAAAACTGGTAACTCCATCTTCATCTTAAAACCTGCTTGCTCGTGATCTCTTCTTCTTGCCAAAGCCACTGGGATCTCGCCTTCATCATCACTTAGTTCAGGAGAACTATGGAGGGGACCTTTGCCACGTTCCTGAATCTTCAAGGGCTTTCTTTGGTCAAAGTTCTGACCCATCTGTGCCATCATGGTAGTTAGTTGCCGAACGGAACGTTTGATCTCCTCAACATCGCTCTTCAGGTCGTTAAATTCACCACGAGACGGAAGGTTAGCCATATGATCTTTAGAATGTTGCCAACAAGTTGGCTCTGATACCATTTGACGCAGCGCCAAGTATCAGCTTTTCTTGGCAACTAAGATTGATACACCGAAGTCGTATTAATATTCTTCCAGCCTTGGAAGGAAACAAAGTAAAACTGCAGAGTCGACAGACCGAAGCCTGTTGAACTCTAATGTTGTTCACACAGAACAAAGAAACACGTAGGAATTGAAATATTATGGAGAATATCTTTGCTCTCCCAGGAGACATAGCCTATTTATATAATAGTTCAACAGAATCCTAACTGGCGATAATGTCTGACTAATAAAGATAAAAGAACAGAGTTCAACTAAAATAAACTAACTAAGATAAAACTAATAACAAAGTAAGTTGTTGCTCTAAACTTTATAACAACAGAGCTCCTTACAATCTTCTGAAACTGCAGATACTACATCATAAATAAACGAGCAAACAATTTTCAACTTCCCAAGTCTTCTTATTTAGCCCATAATGTGTTAGCTTCTTAGTTCTTACAATATGTATCAAAGAGCTATTATTTGCCTAAAGATGAGGAACATGCCATGCATTGATCTACTCTTTATTGTGTAATGCTGAATAAGTCAGAAAGCCAATAAAATACTTGCGATAGGACTAACAAAGCTTTTTTTTATGTAATCACACTCATTTTTCCTTTTGCTTACTTATCTATAAGTTTAAGAGTCATAAAACAAGCTTAAATGAATTTTATTAAAAATAATAACTTTGATGTGGTGAACTCATACTGATGAATGGATACTATATATACTACATTTTTTTTGTATATAAAGAGAAAAATATAATTGTGTATTTTTTTCCTTAAAAATAAACCATTATTCTTGAAAATTTGTGCTATCGAATATCGATCCCTATTTTACATGATTTAGTAAACAATTAACTTTCATATACGGTATACTCGAGAATAATAATTATTAATGACTAGCATAAAAGATACAAAATGGCATTTTTTTCTATTTATTTTATAATTTAGGTACAAACAAACATTGTTGATTTTTTTTATGAATACCATTCACTTATCTAAAGAATTTAACGGACAGTACTTACCTTTTTTTTTTTAAAAAAATATCAGTCTAAATATGAGACAACAAAAGCTGGTGCATTTTTATGCAACAAAAGATTTAGATTATATTTGATGAGAATTCGAAAATTCGAAATATTTTATTCAACAAATTAAAGTTTTAGGTTATATTTGAAATAGACATGAAAGTTAAGACTTTTGTGTACAATTATTGTTAAAATATAACCTGATAATTCGATCTCCAAAACGATTTAAGCTCAAAATATATGTATTAATAATATATAGCACTATTTTGCACGTAAAAAAGTAGAAAATTAAATCGCAGATAGTATTTTGATCGAATTAAAACTTTATTATAAATATTTGCTATTTTTTTAAAATGTTATTTAGATGTTTGATACAAAATATTAGAAGCTTCTCTATAGCTTTAGATTGTAGAAATAACGATTCATATTTTATTTATACTACATTTTCATCATTTTTTAAATAAAACTTTATTTAATTATTAAACATCACATATTATTTTTTATTTTAATACATCACGTCTTTAATTTTACTTACAATTCAATTAAGTTTTTTATTCTAAAATATTCAATACTTTATATTAAAATAATATATATTTTTATAAGAATGCTATTTAGAATAAAATATTAAAATAATTAGTATAAATGTGATATGTATAAGAACAATCGTAAATTATATTATATATATTGTCATCGCCAATAATACATTAATTTAATTACTATATTTATCAAATAATTTTATTAATTTATAAGCAAATCATATTCATTTTTCATTGCTTAATCATTATTCTCTAATCCTCTAATCGACATATTATTCAAACTTTTGTCAAAATTTTGTGGATTATAAAAAAACTTTCGATTTTTTAATGTCCAGTTTCAAATAATAATATTTCTGGTGACTAATAAATCTGCCCACCTGTGGACACCAATAAAAGAGATCACCAAAGGGCCGGTCGAGGGTTTCCTTTCCCCTCCACCCCCTCTCTCCCTCGCCTTTTTTTGGCTCGTACCATTCGCCACCTCCCTCGTCCTCCCTCCCCCGGACGAAGCGACGGCAAGAAGCCTCGCAGAGGCCACAACCCGAACACTTGGTGGGTGGACGAACCCGTAGGGTGTGGGTTGGCTGGTCGTTCAGGGTTGCGTCATTCGTCCCTTTCGCTCCCGGGGATCAGAGAAAAGAGAATCGCGCCGAAGGAAGGAAGGAGAACATGAGTGCGGCTACAGCGACTGCTGCCAGCTCCCATGGCAACCTCGACGAGCAGATCGCGCAGCTCATGCAGTGCAAACACCTCTCCGAGCAGGAGGTCCTCTCTCTCTCTCTCTCTCTCTCGCTCGCTCTTTCTCTCTCTCGCCATCTTCCTCGTTTGGTTTATCGCCGCTTGATCTGTGTTCAATTTGTCTTTTCTGCGTCTTGGCGTTTGATTATTGTCTATGAAGTTATGATTTTGGTGTGGCTGTTGATGGATCCGAGGTGGAACTGTTGGCCTTCTGTGGAAAGGCGAGATACTTGTGGGAGATCTGGAGGGGGGAGAGTGTTTAACGTTTCGGATTTGGTTCGTGGTGTTGTGACTTTTAGGAGGTGAAACCGATTATTGCAACTTGTGTATTTTTCTCGATGATCTACTTCAAAGTTGTGCGTTCAAATTCCCTTCCTCGGTTTTGGAAGTTTAGTTGAGGTGGTTATATTGTTATCTTTGACTTTTTTTTGGCTACTCGGGTTCTGCATGTCCAAGGCTGTAGGATAAACATGAGTTTTGCTAGGGTTGCATTTGTGTATAACCAGATTTTTTTTAGATTGAAACAAAGGGAGATTTTTCTGTTCAATGTGTAGAATCCTTCCTTGTGGGTTCTTTATATCCTGTGTTATTTATTTATTTATTTAACATGTTTGAGACTTTTAAAGCAGGTTAAGTAACCATTGAAACTTTTCCTGTGCCACAGAGAATTGAAGTAAATAATTTTATTCGTAATGTCAAAGGGCAGTTTCCTTCGCATACTTGGATATGCGACTTAAAAAATCAAATAAGAATACAATTTCTTCCTACTAATGTTGTTGATAATGCCTTAATCTTAAGTCAGTTATAGACGACTCTTTCTGATTGGGTCCCATATGGGTGTCTGGCTGCCTAGACAAAACGAGCTTGAGTGGGAGAGGTCTAGGGGTGGGGGTGGGGAGAATCCTTGCAGGGGTCGAAGCCACCCAAACCTAGACAGCCTTTGTTTCTTATTTTACACGAGAGTCTATATATAAAAAACGTGGGTTGAATTATTCTGTATTCGTTGTAATAATCACATAAAATTTTTTTGCTGCTGCTCAAAGACAGTAATCCAATTTAATGTAAATCTTGTAAATTTTTTGTGTTCTTCTATGTGCATGATTCCTCTCTCCTTTTTTTGTAACAAATATCATGTGGCTCTTGCCCATGGATCTGTCAAAGGAACCCTTTTATGCTGGTCAAGAAGTTTAAGAGGAGTTACATGTCAGTAAATGAACACTAAATTCAACTAGGAGTTCATGTCACCTGGTTTGGATGTTTAAGATTATCCTTATCATTTGATTCACCTTTTACTCCTACTTTTTGTTTTAGTCATTTCCAAAAGTATATTTAATTTTTGTACCCTGGAAAACTGATGATTTTCTTTTTACCTTGGCTCAGTGTTTGAAACACTATAAAATTAATATTTTGCAAACTTAATTTCTATTTTTGATATGATATATCGTCATTGAAAAATCCCTCTCATTTTAATGGATTATGTTGAAACCTTCTTTCCTGTATTTCTTTCTTTTGTTAGTATCCCTCCCGAGCTTGAACTTGTAATGATTCAGTAACCTTTGGGATCCATGGTTTAACTAGTCAAATGGATAATTCTGCATGATGACCAGGTTCTCTTTGTCCACTTTATTTGCATAGTTAATATGATCGCTTCTAGTACCACTGGTTACCAGGTGACTTATATATGAACCAGCAAACAATCCCTGTTAAGTGCTAGGAAAGAAGTGTCTTTCTTTTATGCTTATCTAGGTCTTCACTCATTCACACTTGATTACTGCTGCTATTCCATTATCTCTCTCAATAAATAATGCTATTACATTATACATGTGAACTGACATTAAAGTTTGGAGTGTGGTACCATCAAATAATACAAAGTTAGTATCGCCAGTATTACAATGTAATAGACACGAGGCAGCACCCCATGAAAAAAAAAAGCAATGACGTGATAGCATAATTATGTGCAAATTTCTTTACAACATGCGCATAAGAATTCCTCAGGAAATGTGAGTTGAGCATTTTCTCTAAAGCTTATATACTTCTATCAGATGACATATCAGGTTTCAATGTATTTGTTGAAATAAGTTCTGAAATGATGTCACTAGTATAGGCAAAAACAGAATAAGTGAATTATTTATTTACTTTGGTTCTTACTCATATTTAGGCAATAAGTTCTAAACTGTTATGGGTTTCTCATTAAATAATGATGAAAGTGTCATCCTAGAAATGATTATCTAGACACTCATCCTGGAATAATGCAATCAACCCTCTTTTGTGACTTATATTAAAAACATGTATACTTATATCTATTATTCAATGTCAGATGATTACCTCATGTTTGAAGTTCTGTTTGTAGTATTGTTTATCCATTTTTTAAATTTTATGTCATTATGCAGGTTAGGGGGCTTTGTGAAAAGGCAAAAGAAGTGCTGATGGAAGAAAGCAATGTTCAAGTAAGGCTTTTAGTACTTGTTTATGTTTCATGGGATTCATGTATCCTCTTCTCGATTAGTGGATTGCAATCAATTGGTTTGGTCAATGTTTGTACTGATTGTCACTTTTCTACTTGTTTCTTGATGTTGAGATTATGGACAACATTCTTTTGGTGAGGAACCTTTCTAAATATCAGGAGTTATGCTGGTGTCCTTTTTCTTTTTGATGTTCTATCTAATAGTGAACTGTTTCTTCTTAGTGTTTACTTTCTTTGAACTATTCTGTTTTGATTAATGTTATATTAAACTAGGTATCTAATTCCTATGATTATAAATTTTTATTCCATCACAAAAACGTTTACATAGCATGCTTTCCCCCTATGTATGTAACTTGTTCAGGCTAGTTTGTGATGGGATATGAAGGATTGTTAATATAATATTTTATGGTTGAGAAATGTGGTATATCTTATGATATTTTTATTATTACTTTATTACTATGCAAAAGAAGTAGCCTCGTAGTTTTTTTTAGAAGAAGTAGCCTCGTAGTTGTGCTTTGCTTCTGTGTGTTTCACTTTTGAGCTCAGAGATCCATGCCTTGGTCTTAGGATTTTTTGTTTGTATAAGCTGAGACATTCCTTTAACAGTAGTATCTCATTGTTGCAGTCTCACCATTATTCTGAAATTGAATCAATTAGGAGTTTTACCTGTATTGTTCTTTACCAACACGATTTCTGTGATAAACTATTCTGGTTGCTCTCCGATATCAGCATTATTTGTCTGTGATTTCAATATCACCTAACTTGTGCACATCAATTAGCCTTTCTTAAAGCATGAAGTTCCTGATATAAATTATTGACATAATATGACTCTTTAAAGAGAGTTTTCATTTTACATTGTCATTTAAGGTAAATTTATGAAATTTGCAGCCTGTGAAAAGCCCTGTGACAATTTGTGGAGATATTCATGGTCAATTTCACGATCTTGCAGAGCTATTTCGAATTGGAGGCAAGGTAGTCTTTCCCAACTTGCATGGTCTTAAGTTCCATTATATGCCACTTTTCCTATATCTTTTGATAATTCAGTCATTCTCCTAGTATTTGACTGGTGGTTTTATTGTTTATGCAGTGTCCTGATACAAATTATTTATTTATGGGCGATTATGTAGATCGCGGATATTATTCTGTCGAAACTGTCACAGTAAGTAAGATGTCATGTTTACATGCCATGATTTGACAATATGCTACTGCAGCATATTCTGCCATCTGTTTTTTTTTCTTTAATTTCTGCCATCTGCTACCTGTTCAATTATGCATTCATATCTTGTCTCCTGATGTTAAGTTGCTGCATATACTCAGATGAACTATGCCAATATAGGTCCAATGATAACCTTGTCGAATTGAATATTGATAGTTCCATTTTTTTATTCCTGGTGCATGTACAGAAACATTATTCTTTTTTGCCCTCTTTGGTACAAGAACAATCCCCAAGAATAAGACCTTGTTCTCACTTTTTTTGCCGAACACCAATTTTAGAAACATGTGGGTCCCATATTAATCATTGCAGAACAAAGAAAAAAGTAGAGAACAAATTGTTCTTGCCCCACCCTAGAAGTTCTAAACATAAGAACATAGTGAGAACAAATGAAGGTTGTTCTAGAATTTATTAACCCTTTACCAAACGTGGCCTTTGGGAGAGTATATGCAAACTAACTTGAACCTGAACATGTGACAATTTGCGTGTAATAGTAGAGAAGGCTGGAAGAGTATGAGTTGATGTTTGTGGCTGCAAACTATATTCATATTTTGCTTGTTTGTGCAATTATGTATGTTTTAAAGATTATACTCTTGTTCAATATATTAGAGTTTTTATCATACACCAATTGTGTTTATGAAGGATCATCATTTCACTACTAAACTACATAATTGAGGACATAGTAGGGGTCATGAAGTCTCAGAAAGAAAAGGGGATAACTGAGTCCATGGAAGTATTACTTATTAATCATCGTTCGAAGCATTCAGTTAAAGATAAATAAGGTTTGATAGACCTTTTCTTTGAAACAAAGTTTTGATTGAATTATGGTGTATGCATTACATCTTTCATTAGCAATCTGTTATATTTCATGGACTCAAGTGAATTGCTTTGAGCAAATTTTTTTTCGCTCTCTGGTTTGATGTAAGTCAGCATCTCTAACATTTGAAAACCATAATAATACCATATTTGATTCAATGCAACATCTATGATTGATGTAAGTTTTCTGTAGTCATGGTGTTTAAACATCTGGTGTGCTTATGCATTATGGAGAGTCTATTTTTGTGCTTCTTATAGTATTTGACAAAATTCTAAATCTGTGGCTTAGCTTTTGGTGGCTCTGAAGGTGAGGTATCCTCAGCGTATTACCATACTAAGAGGAAATCATGAGAGTCGTCAGGTATACTGTATACAACTTTTCTGTTACCTTATGTAGGCTTAGAATTTGACCATATTTGTTATTAAAGTGTTTCAAATAGTTGTTGAGCAATATGAACTGATATTTGTCAAGCTTCTCTGTTCTCTTGTATTAGTATTTGTCCTTTTCTATTCATTCTCTCGCTGATTATTTGGACTTCGTTACATGGCAGATTACTCAAGTTTATGGATTTTACGATGAATGCCTAAGGAAGTAAGTTCTTCTGTATTGATAACTTTCACAGGAATCTCTATGCACCAATTTTAAATTCTTGATTCTTCAATTACTTTTGCACTTTTATGGATCATCAGCCAGATTGCAACGGCTTTTCATTATTCGATATGTTATTGTGTTACTAAACCTATTCAATGTTATGAAGCAAGAGCTCTGCCTTAGTGAATTTTGAATGAGTTTCATGTCTCAAGCATAGGTGCTGATGACTTCTTTCTTGTAAATTTGATTGACTTTTTTGTTTCAACATCATCTTCATTTTCAAAATGTAAAACACATAGAGCTACTCATGTATTGCTTCGTTGGATACGTTTTATAAGGTTGTGGTTTGTTAAGTCATTTTTTATTGTTAAAATAATTTGACGAGTCCAACCTAGCCAGTCCAAGGTTTCACTGTATAGCTATTGTGTTCTATTGGCGTCTGTTTATAGATTTTTGGCACCGTTAATAGAGTGCATAAGCGACTAAGTAGCTGTTCAAAGATGAAAAAAGGTTCATAATCAATTAATCATCATTAATATATTTGAATAATCTCAAAGTGGAACTCTATCAAACGGTATCAAATTCTTTTTTGTGTGTGATTTAACCATAATCAAGAAAAATGATAGTAAGACCTTAGTATTATGATTTCTGCCAAATAGAATTCTTTCATGCTTGTTTCTTTTAGTTTAGTTTTTATATAATTTGGTTATTATGATATTGCAACCTAAGTACATTTGGGAAATGAAATGTTATCATCTATCTTCTTTTTCATTAAAATCATTTTTCCGCTGTCATATTTCAACCAGCCCCTGTAGTTGTAATTATTTGTTTTTTCTATCACAGATATGGAAATGCTAATGTATGGAAAATCTTCACAGACCTTTTCGATTACTTTCCACTGACAGCCCTGGTTTGTATTCTTCATCATTTGTAGATCTATGCATCTCATGTTGCTTTGATGCTCTTTTGTTGCATTGCCTTGGGAGTTGGCCAATGAAGAATTAATCTCGTAGAAAAAACAAGGAAAAAGAGCTTTGGCTTGAAATGTTTGATATTGGTATTTTTCTGCGTTTGACCCTCTTTTGGACATGATATTCTGATCTGAACTGGTCCAGATGACATGTGACTAACGAGTTAAACTCTCGAAAGAAAACTGTTGTTTTGTTATCTTTGTTTGTTTATAACCATTGAATTTGCAAATGGTTTTTTGCAAAGCCAGCAATTTTTTTGGTGAAGTTTTGGAATACTGCCTTTCTCATGGAACGGTTGTCCTGGATAACATCCCAGTTATACCTTTAAAAAACGAGGATAATTGAATTGTCGATTACATATTGATAAACCAATATGTTTTATTTAGTGTTTCTTTGGTAGGCTATTTACTACTCATTTCCATTTGTGTAGGAAAAGGATGACCAGAAGTTAGTATAGTCATTTTTAAGGGGTAATTGGGCTAGTCAAATTACTGGCAATGCTAATTCACTATTAAACTATGATCTTGTTATGCTATTATTTTTTATATGAGATTATTATAGTCCCATCCTTTCATCCCTTTTTATGCTTGCCTGATCGGTTTTGGTAATTTGTTTCTGAAATTTTAGATTATGGTTGATTTGTTAGCTAGGAATGCTTGTTTATTTGGATTCATATCTTGTGTACTTTAATTTGCAAAGTCAGTCTAGCGTGATTCATGCAATGAGGAATATTTCTGCGACTATTAATTTATCCAACAATTCATATTTTTTCCTCCTGTTATGTCATTGTTGCTTTACACTCAACCTTTTTGTTATTGCAGGTTGAATCAGAAATATTTTGCCTACATGGCGGTTTATCTCCATCAGTCGAGACACTTGATAGCATTCGTAGCTTTGATCGTGTTCAAGAGGTTCCTCATGAAGGACCTATGTGCGATCTTTTATGGTCTGACCCTGATGATAGATGTGGCTGGGGTATCTCTCCACGTGGTGCTGGATATACCTTTGGCCAAGTATGATTCTCTACCTTCTCTCTATTCGGTTTGAGTAATCTGCTAAAGATGTTTTTTTTAACTACAGGATATTTCTGAGCAATTCAACCATACCAATAATCTTAAATTGATTGCGAGGGCTCATCAATTAGTCATGGAAGGATATAACTGGGGACATGTAATTACAATTTCTTGCTGTTAGTCAATCACTTGTGTTTCTTTGTTCTGGAAAACTTGAGGTCATAGACTCGGTTTTTCTTTTTCAATTTAATGGAGCAGGAAGGAAAGGTTGTAACAATTTTCAGCGCACCAAATTATTGTTATCGCTGTGGGAATATGGCCTCGATCTTGGAAGTTGATGATTGCAAAGGCCATACATTTATCCAAGTAAGTCAATATTCTACCTTACAACATTGGGCAGTTTCGATTATTCTTTCCAATGCAATATGCATTTTCTTTTAAATAACTACAATGATTCTTTTAATAACATTGACATGACATTTCCAAATTTTCATCCAAAGGTAAAAACACTCCTTAATTGAATGATTGTTCTTTGAAATGGATCCATGATGTTGATTGTCATCATCTTTCCCCAAGAACAAATCCATGTTCTAAATGTATTTTTATCACTTCAAGTAATTGCTTGGATTTCATGTGCAAAAGATGCATATATTCAAGCCTGTAACAGTATTGACTTGGATGCAGGAATGACTGCTATTTAATTCTTCACAAATTATTTTATTTCTTGTTTCTGCAGTTTGAGCCAGCACCTAGGAGAGGAGAGCCAGATGTTACCCGTAGAACACCCGACTATTTCCTGTAAAGTAGCTGTTAGAAGTTAGTGCTGGATCCTGGCAGCAAGGAATGCATTGTGATAACTTCAGCATCCTACAATCTAATTAAGTTTTCCTTTCAAGCTTCCGTTCAAGGAGGTGGCATGTGTAAGATGGTTGAAGCTGCTCACCTAGATTAGTGACCTGTAATTCAATTCCATGGCGATTGGAGGCAGCACGGGTGTGATAATACGACATTCAACAGAAACAGCACGAACTGTTTTCGTTTCCTTTTTCTTAGCCCTACTAATTTTGTTTTGTAGAGATGTGGGACTCTTGTAGTTCTTTTGCCAAATTAGTACGCTTAGGTCTTCTTAACATTTTATGGATTCGTTACCGTTCCTAGTGGTACTGGTGCTGCAGGTGCTGCTGCTGCTGCTGTCGGTGGTAGCGTTATTTTATGTTTAGGGTGTATGTGTTAAGTGTTGCTAATTGAAGTAAAATTTGTATGTTTCATGCACCACGATCGCTAATTCTTGGCACCATGTTGCAAAGCTATGATGCCTAAATTGTGTGCCAACTAAAATGCACAATTGGCGCGAGTGTGAGTTGTTGATTTGGATTTGGGAATTTGGATTTTTTCCTTATAATATCTCCGGACACAACCTTTGCATCATTTCATGATATTTGAGTTCTTCAAAGTTGATTATTTTGGGGGTTCGTCTTGTATTGTCTGCGAGTGACTGTTAAATTGTTTTGTTCCTCAATAATGACATTGCTATTATGTCACTATTTGAGAGTGATCCTTTAGACATTTGGATTCCTATGAGACCCCATGTCCAATGTTACTTAGGATTCGAGATCTACTTATGCCAATGTTTTTTATTTTTTATACTCTTGCGAGTCTTCGGTGCTATTTGGAATCCGGGTGAAAGAGCAAAATGATATTGGTAGTTCCATTAATGATAATTTCCAGTGTCAATTAATAGTTATAACTTATGCGATTTCCTTGGCCGATTTGGCCTTGAACAATAATAAAAGCTTGGGTTATTTTCATAAATTATCTTTAAATTATTATTATTTTTTGTCGATTTTTTTTGTCAAATTTTTTGTTAACTTCATTTTTTTCATTTACGAAAAATTGAAATTATTCTTCATCTTCCTCATCCACGGTAGTAGAGAGGGGGAGGGGGGTCGCCCCCTCTCTCTTTCTTTCTTGTGCGCACACCTGCAAAGGTCGCAGCCCCTCTTTCTTGTGCGCGTCAATGCAACGGTACCCGTCGGTGCACGAGAAGAGAGTTTGCTATCTTCGTCGGTGCAGGAAAAAGGTTTTTTGGCAATGCATAGTGATCAAATTTTTTTCTTATTTTTTATTTGTTATTTGATATGTTATAAATGAAAGAATTAAAATGAAAAAGTTGCGATAATTAATTTATGAAAATTGAATTAGCATCCAATGTCTTCGGATGCGTCGTACATCATCATTAAATGCGAATCCAAAGAAGGCCTCGAATCCTTTAATGGATTCATTAGGCCATCATGTATCTAACGGATGACTTGGCTCTCTCGGCAACCATTTATGACTATCATGTTTTGGAACGTGTTCGATAAGCCTTCCACGTTTACAACGAAAATAATGAATTCAATAATAATAATGATGATGATGATGATATACATATTGGATGCATTTTAATTCACATTTTAGCTCGCGAGTGGCTCACCACTGCGATGGTATTTTAACCACACATTTAAGTTCCAGATCACATGCTTCGTCGCTTCGCATTAAGCATCGTTTTAGAGGAAAACCAAATTTATATATCACAAGGAAATTTCATGTTTATTTACCATGAAAGCTCATAAAATCCGAAAATTCGAAACCTTAATTTTCTCCACCCCAATCGGTTGATTTCTTTTTTTTCTTTTTGTACTAATTGAACGCCACAAAAATGTAGTAGTAGTCAGTTGCGATGCTTCCAAATACACAGTTGTGATGCAAAAGGTTTCTGATCACATCATCCATGTAGCAACATATATACACGTATATATTTAAAAGAAGAGTTATACAAAAAAATATGCCAACTATGCAAAGAAATGATCCATTTACAACCTCAAACTGAGGGAGGGAGAACCTCAAACTGAGGGAGGGAGGACGGCGATGCTGGAGCATACACATTATCGACTAGCCATTTCTGTTTATAGATTGAGATGGGAGAAGAGTGAGGGAACCAAGTCGACCACCGACCACGCAAGGCCGGCGTACTGTAGGAACCTTATCCCGGTGTCGACGTCGTACGCCTTCCGGGGCAGAAAGCTCATTACCTTCTGGAGGTGCCCGGATTGCTTGGCATCAGGCTTGCTCTTGGCGCTATCGGAAGCCTTAAGAGTTGGAATGTAACAGGTTGACACTATGGGGATGCTCAAAGTGTTGCAGACCACAGGGAGCAGCCACTTAGCTATGGCCTTACTGCAAAATTTAACTACAAGTATCGTGGGGATACCCACTAATACCCTTCCAACGAAAGCGAGAACAGGAAGCTCAGGACTGAATACGCGTGGAACGCTGTCGTGATGAAAATTAACGTATGTTTGCTGGACTCCGCTGACCTGCAAGGGCGAGAGAATGTTTAGCATTACTGTGAGCAAAGAATTTATCCATCTGCGACAATCCTTGAGTACAAGAACACTAATCTAATTGGCTTCTAAATCAAGATAAGCTCTTCTTTTGTCATATCACAATAATGCACGAAAAGTTTGTTTTCTCTACGTTACTAGTATGCATCTTAGCAGTAATTATTTTCAGGCTCTCATACCATCACCATCCTTCATAACCTATTTAAGTTAATTTTTTTGGGGAGCATATTTAAGTTAAAAGTTACTTGAATGTAAACTGCATCACATTAGTTAATCGAATATCGGTAATTTTTAGTCAAACCACAGTAAATAACTGGTCTTCTCACATTCCAGATTTTTTATGATTAGTGAACAGAGGTCAAATACAGAAGGAAGCAACATATCTATGAGGTTGAGTAGTACACATCCAAAGGGAAGGTCAAAGACATCAAACCCCCAAAAGGATGAAAATAAAATTGTACAAGTTTAAACATCTGAGTAATTTGCTTATTAAGTCAACTCAGATAGAGAACAGTCAGCAGGTTAGGGGAAAAAAGACTAAAAAACTGTCGCCAAACATGATAAGTAATCCTTTATAATGAATAAATAAATAAATAAATAAATAATATATATATATATATATATATAATTCAAAATGTATAGGAACAAAGGATACTTACTATTCCAAATGCAACGCCATTAAAGGCTGAATGGAATTCAAAGCTAGGTGTTGGAAATTCTGGAGTAGGGTAGGCAAAGCATAATAAGAAGGATAAACTTGCCCAGAAAGAAGTAACTGCAAGAACACAACAGAAGAGTCCAAGAGGGTGAGGAAACCTCACTGTCACACAACACTGGAAATTTGTAATCAAAATGATGAGATGAAAGCACATAGAGATCATTACACATACCATTCTGCCCAGCGATGACAAATTCATCGATGTGCCCATGGATGGCCAGCCAAAAAGCAAGAATGATGAGCCCAAATACTATTCCAGCTACAACATCGATTACACTGTGCATTCCCAAATATATCCTCCCTAATCAAAAGTAAAAGGACAAGACAACAAAAAGAAAAAAAATGTTAGGCACAGGAGATAATATCAGTCAACAGGCACTGAGAAATAAACTATAAAGAGCACATGCAATCTTCTGCAATGTTATTATCGTTTCCTATTTAAGCTGACAGAGCATCCAAGAAAATAATACACTTTTTATTTTAAGAAAAGATATGCAGAAATCACCTATGGCAATGAGTGTGACAAACAGAAAAACAAGTCCAAACCCAATGGCAATCGTGGTTTCATCACTCTGTGGATTATATGCAAGAAAATAGTGCAACAAATACCTGCAGCACACTGACATCATATAAGAAAATGAACAGCAAATAAAACTTCATCAGCATTTCGTTGAGCATTTCTTTTTTCTTAAGTTCCATTTATCACAGAAGCGAAGAACAACAAAGCACAACAGCGGAAGTAATAAAACAAAGTACCCCGATAAGCAAACTGTGTTAAGACAGTGCGACGAAGGCAGACCATATTCCATGGCGTTTTCCTCCTCATCTTTCGTGGCAGTAACTCTTCTTACTGGAGGACAACTGGGTCTAGGAGCTGATACAACATCCTGTGTGACACAGGTCATAAATCAATCATGAAGCCATTTCTGAAATATGTAACTGTTCATATGGAAGCCAACAGCTGAACAATATACCTTGATAGAATTCCCAATGTAGTCACAAAAAGCTATCAATAGAGTCATCTGTCTGGCCAACCTGCTATGACCACTCTAAAGGAACAACACAAAAAGCTCAATTAGCAACATTTGGGATATATTAAAGATATCAGCGACCAGAAAAAAAAAAGTTACATACCCAGAAGAGAAGAGGAAGGAAGCCCGTGTAGAATGGTACTGAAACAACGCAAGACAAAACAGAGAAGAAATTGTCCAAGAGACGATTGTGCACC
Organism: Pontederia crassipes; assembly: GCA_030549335.1. Classification (NCBI taxonomy): domain Eukaryota; kingdom Viridiplantae; phylum Streptophyta; class Magnoliopsida; order Commelinales; family Pontederiaceae; genus Pontederia; species Pontederia crassipes. The sequence goes on along the minus strand of CM060189.1, from coordinate 20,577,551 downwards.
TTCTGATAAAAAGCACAGGAAACCCCTAAAACATATTAAAATTTAATGACAGAGCAGATCAAATTTACTCTACAAAAATTAACAAAGGCAGAAGAAAAACGGTGCCTAGGGAAGGATAGGAGGGCTTTCTCGCCTGTAGCCTTTGAATGTACGGGACATCGGCGAGCGCGCGGCGGGTCACCCACGCCTGGGTCCGCGCGCGCACACGCCCCGTGAGATCGAATAGCGACGACGACACCACCCAACCGAGGATCGAAGATAAGACCAGAGCTTGCCAGAACGGGAAGCCCCCGGCAACCTCCATCTCTTTCTCTCTCCTCATCCTCTGACGAAATCCGTGCAGAGATGGGCCTCTTTCCCACGGGAACACCAGGACTAGATTAGAGGCGTCAAAGCAAATTATTCGGTCAATCGATATAAAAAGACCGCTCCTTTCCACGCGGAATCGCCGGAACTCGGACGGAAACCTCGAAAGATCACGTTTAACGTTCTCTCCTTTCCGCGAGGCAAAGAGAAGACTCCCTCCTTTTCGTGCTGGAACACAATGAATCAATCAGGAGGCAAAGCAAATGAAAGGCGTCTCCTTTATCGCCCGACGGCACAAAGGTCTGATTGGGACGGCCGGAATCGCTGTAAAGGCGTCTCCTTTCCCAGGCGGCGACACACGGTTTTGATGTGGAATTGTGTCTATTACCTTTATGGCCCCTCCCCTTCTTCTTCCTCTTCCTCCTCCTTCTCCTCCTCCTCCTGTTGGCCTAAAGTTGGTCGACAATAAATGACATGTGCACAAGAGATGCACAAATAGATTTCCTTGTGATCACTGGGATCTGTGAGGGGGGTAAAAAGTATGAATCCAGCGGTCGTTGTCGGGGGCAGCTGAAGGAAATGAATGGGGAGCCTGTGCGATGTTCTTGGCATCCAAGGGAGGGAGGGGGCGGCCCGCCCGCCTCTGGGGACCAGCCAACAACAGAGGGAGGAAGGGTGGCTGGGAGTCCCCAAGGGGAAGACCCCTGGACTTGCTCCCTTGGATTCTATTAATTTCTTAGTTTATCTTTTTTTCTTCTGAAAAAACAAATTAAGATAACTGATCTAATTTGCGGCTAATAAATAATTTATTTTAATAATGATATTTTCTGTTCTCGGTGTCATAAACAAAACCAAACAAAAAATTTGCCATGACTTACTCCCGAAAATAACATAGTTTCAAATTCGAGGATTATTTGATAAAATTCTTATTTTTTGACCAAATATACGTCACTATCACTTATAGTTATAGCACTAAGACGAACTTTTGTTTAATGACTATTGTTTGGATTTCTTTTTTAAGGTAAGCTTCTTTTTCTATACTAATCGTGCTTTGATGATATCCCTACTAATCTAATTTTGTAATTAATGGTGAAAAAGTTCTTTTTCTAGTTAATCTTTGGAAGAAAAAAATGTATTTTATTAATTAAAATACATATGACTTTATCAATAAGGAGTTATTTTATCGAAATTATGATATTATAATAGTATTTAATTGATCAAATGATTTTTTTGGTTGGCCAATCTCTATATTTAAAAAGCGGTGTCGACGAATCCAATCCGCACGACTCTAAAAAGTGCATTATTCACAAATTGAATGTCATCCCACCATTGAGCCTAATAATTGAATGCCATGCCACTGATCTAATTTGCGGCTAATAAATAATTTATTTTAATAATGATATTTTCTGTTCTCGGTGTCATAAACAAAATCAAACAAAAAATTACTCCCGAAAATAACATAGTTTCAAATTCGAGGATTATTTGATAAAATTCTTATTTTTTGACCAAATATACGTCACTATCACTTATAGTTATAGCACTAAGACGAACTTTTGTTTAATGACTATTGTTTGGATTTCTTTTTTAAGGTAAGCTTCTTTTTCTATACTAATCGTGCTTTGATGATATTCCTACTAATCTAATTTTGTAATTAATGGCGAAAAAGTTCTTTTTCTAGTTAATCTTTGGAAGAAAAAAAATGTATTCTATTAATTAAAATACATATGACTTTATCAATAAGAGTTATTTTATCGAAATTATGATATTATAATAGTATTTAATTGATCAAATGATTTTTTTGGTTGGCCAATCTCTATATCTAAAAAGCGGTGTCGACGAATCCAATCCGCACGACTCTAAAAAGTGCATTGTTCACAAATTGAATGCCATCCCACCATTGAGCCTAATAAATTTGACTAGGTTCATTTCATATTACGTACCTGATAGTGACAGACGATACTCCCAACAAAAATATTTAAGCCGATAAAATTATTTAATGTTATCGTTATATGACCGTTAGGATTTTACCCATATATCAATATACTTTATATATATAATAATAATTGTTGTTGTTTAATCTATTTATTAATAGCCTTTTACTTTATAGTGAACATTAGTTTTAATTTTTAATCTATATGAAAATTTAATCATTTGATCACATTTGACTTTCTTAATATAAAAACCAATTACCGGAGTATAAATATAAATTAGTAAATTAATAGTATAACTTTTTTTAGTCTGAAATATTAGCAATTGGTTCCATAATCGTATTTATTAATAAACTTTATCTTTTAATAAAAAAATAACCAACGAGCTTATCAAATACAATTACAGACGATCTTTAAACTTTCTTTTTTCTAATTCACGAGAACTTGCTATCCACTTGTGTGTAACATAATTTGTAACACACGAATGCAATCGTCAAAAACTCATCTTAAATTCTACTTTTAATTTAAAAGTATCATATGTTCTTTCTATTTATTGTTATTATTATTATCCCAAATTTGATCTCAGAAAAAAAATGTCACCGAGAAATATAAAAATATTGGATACTTTTAATCCTTGATGAAATTCGACAATCATGCGTATATATTAATGAACTGATTAATACTCTTCAAGTTATCTACCATATTAATTATTTGTTTTAATTCACCCGTCTATCATAAATATAATTAATAAACGTCAAATTATGTTACTAATGAAAAGCGATAGCAATAATTACTTAATTTTGATGTAATTAATATGGATCGCTTCCTCCACGTGATAATGTCGGATAAAAATCTAACGTGAATTGGTAAGAAAATCTCTGTCGACCACAAAACTGTTGATGTGATCGCATAGCAGCACACAGCAGCTTAATCTAATGACAGCTGGCAGTTGTTTCTGGAGAGGCGTTGAATAGGTTTTGCAGTTGGAATGTTGGATTAGTATTCTTTATTTACTTAATGTGGTGTTAAATATGTTTTTTTTAAGGTTTTGTACAAAGAAAATTGATTGGAAAACATCAATATAAAATTAGGGGTTTAAGATAATCCGAAGTTAAGAGGAAAAATCTTATCACGTTTTTATTTAAATTATTTCCTCGAAGGTGTGAAGATATTTCTCTGTTAGCCGATAATTTTGGAAAAGTTATTGAAAATGATAATTACTAATTAGTGTGTCAATTTCGCTGTTTTTTTATAAAGAAGTTTGAAGAGTTGACCGTGTGGATTCTTAAGTTGTTGAAAGAAAAAAAAAAATCTTTGGCGACTCTTATTTTGTCCACTCGATCATAAGGTTCCAATTTGTTGTGGTCAACACAAGCAATGTTAATGCAATGGTCACCACTCACCACCTTGATGCATCATTCCCTTATTAATATTATAAAAGAAGGTTCTCCTTCACCTGAAAAAGGAAGGTTCGGATTATGACCACCTCAATCATATTAGTATTTTGATCATATAATTTTTCTTATTTTTCTCTCATAAACTATGAGCTATTTTTTTCCTTTCTCATTAATTTATAAAAATACCACTTACTTGAGAACTATTCTAACTTCTTCGCTTTATCCTGCATCACATTTTTTTCGTTAACTTTTCATTTTCTTTCATCCCTCTAATTTATAGTTTTACTCTTTCGCCCTGTTTGATAAAGTTAGCGATTCGATTAACAATAACAGTTCGATTAGAAGACAGCGATTAGCTATTAGCGGATAGCGATTTATTTATAAATTTGATAAAAATTATTTGATAAATATAGCGATTGAACTAGCGTATACTTGTATAATGTCAAAAATAGACATAAGAATATAATTTAAATTTATTCTTATAAGCATCATATCCATAATAATTAATTTAAAATATTTTATTTTAAATATAAATTTAAAACAAATTATTGATTATTTTAAACTATACTTTTTAATTTTAAGTAAGATTAAAGATGTGATATATTTAATAAAAAAATATGATGTTTAAAAAATTAAACAAAGACTTATATTAAAACAAATGAGTGTATAATATGAATAAATAAATAACCATTATTCTCTGCTCTTTATAAGTTAATAGGAATAGCTTATAGTATTTTGTCCTAAAACCTCTAAACACTACCTTATAAGAACATTTACCAAATAATCATAGTAGCGTTTTAACTCAATCAAAATGTTAATCGCTATTTAATACTCTAGTTTTTGTACTCGCCAAACAGTGCCTTTACCAATATTTGGGTAAATCATTCGAAGAACTTATTTGGGATTAAAAACCAAAATGGCTAAAAGTTACATTGATTATCATTAATATATATATATATATATATATATATATATATATATATATATTTCAAGTTAACAAATTCTATTTTGAATAGTTTAGAATAGATAATTGGGTATTCTAGTAGTTTTAGTTTAGGATGCTTCGTAGTTCAGGGAGGTTGACTAAAACAAATCTTTAATTTCTTCATTATAGCAAATATTTCCACGTATTTTAAAAAATATTTGCTTCGTAGTTTTAGTTTATAATATTCATTCTCGCTAGTGATACTTTAATATCTTTTAATTTTGAATTTATGTATGAGCCCATCGGCCTCCCAATAAAAAAAATATAAGAATGCTAATCCTAATTTAAAACTTTGAAAATAATCAAAATCTTGACTATAGTCCACAAGCTAACAGGGAAGACTCGAGGGCACGTTTTCTTTTCGACCAAATTACTCGAGACCACGTTTTCTTAGTCAACCGCTCGAACCCATGTTTTTTTCTTGACCAACAATGAAGAATTTAAGTATATATATATATATATATATATATATATATATATATATATATATATATATATATATGAGGCCAACTTTCTGAGGAAAAAATAAAATAAAAAAGTGGTTTAAAATATGATCGTCATATATCATACATTTGAATATTAGATTCATTTAACATTTTAAAAAATAAAAAATAAAGAAAAAAGATATGATTTTATCATTTTAACTTTTTCCCTAAACCTATATAAATATATATATATTACTTTTTATGTAAGAAATAAAAGAGATTAAAGAAAAAAATAAAACATGTAAGTCATATGGCAAAATAAAGTGCAACATGAAATAGTTTAAAGTGAATATAACTTTCATAGATTAGGAAGAGCTATTAGAATAACTCCAAGCGGAAACTATGTGAGATTTCATCTTTTGTTTAACTTCACTCGTGGCCCCATATGACAGGGAAAAAAATAAAAGAGAAAAGAACACGTGCAAAACGATTGAGAAAACTAATCATGGCAGTCGGTTAAGAATTAGTAAACGGCATTTGAACCAGCTGGCCTCAAATCAACATGATAACACACCACATAACAGCTACATTTGTACGAGTTTCATAAAAATGTTCAGTACTTTTCTCGAGAAATACATTTCTTCAGCATTTTTCATGAATCACATCCTATGTGATTATTAATGATATAATTCAAACTCTCAATGATAATCCATTACCTACCATGTTACAACATCATTTTTCAAATAGCAAAAAACCTCAATTTTATTTAATGAAAATATTGAAAAGAATACTTAAAATCACTTCGCTCATTCATTTAACCCATTGTATACAGAGTTTAGGCACTTTATTAACAGCTCAAACCAACTCTTAGTACACATTTTATTTTATGTAGAGTAGAACCCAACAGCTATAAAACTTGCCAGACTACAATAATCAGCTCCCTTGCAGGCCAGGAAAAACGGGGGAACTCATTCATCACGCAAAAAGAGGAGAGAGTAAACAAACACGGGAGAAAACGTAGACCAGAACTAGCACATGTTCTACACAGCAACAAAATTGATCTAATGTGTTGAGAAAGATCATCCGGATATATTTGCAAACGACATGAAGATCTTCTCACATAAAATATGAAGAGACCATGATAGACAGGAACCAGTGAAAATACAATCTATGTCCGGGCAAATAACTGAGAAAGCTCTGTCGAGCAGGTTCGGCACACACCCAGTTCAGAAGCCGAGAAGTCCTGCAAAACCAAAACTGGCAGTAAAAAGCTTTCGGGGATACTGCCAAGGGGCTACGAGGATATAGAGAGATCATCGCCTCCGCATTCCCCTTCCACCACGGCCTCGGAAAGCAGCACCACCTCGGCCACGACCAGCCATCGCACTAGCAGCAGCTTCACCTTGTGCACTCTCCGACTAGTCACAAATTGAATAGGCATAAGATACAAGCAAACAGTCAAATATGGTTTTTAAGTTGAGCACATTAACAATCAACATTAAGTATCAAAACTGAAGTCAAATGATTTCCAAGAGACCAGATATTGCATGTACTAAGAACAAGCCAGTGTTTATCTCAACTACCGGAACTAATATATAAATCCTTATAGGTGAAGTGAACTTCCTGAACCAGGGTGGAAAAGAAATATATTACATAACAAGGAGCTAATTGATCATAGTTTCACTTGCTGCTCCAGAAAGTATACATGACTTAGACGGTCGACATAAACTTAAAACTGTGATAAACTTATCTAGCTTATGACAAACCAAACAAAACATGATTAAGCAGGACACTAAAGAAAACATCAATATTCAATCGCACAACATTAAGCACGACTTCTATTGCGGGCAAAGCTATACCTTAGGGTTTTTTACAGTCTCATCCACACTCAGGATCAGACAGGAAGCTTCTGTTGCCGCATTTATAGCATTAATCTGCAATTCATGTTTCCAACCAAAGTCAAGATAACCAAAACAAGAAAAAAAAGAAGCTAACTGAAAATTAAGAACTAAGAAATTACTTTCACAACTGCAGGTTCCCAGACAAAGTTGGCAAGTGAATCTGCAATTCCACCAGTATTGATATCTACACCATAATTTGCACCTTCTCCTGTGAAAGGACATGAAGATATCAAATGTTTGCAAAGCCTCTACCAATATTGCAATACCACTAGATTTCGTTCTCATTATGTGTTTGTCCCTTTTCTGATGGACATATAATGAGAACTACGTGTGGTCTGGACCTCTAAAGTTGAGAATGCACTTTAAAATCAGATCACAGCGGACATGTTTTATACGAAATGCTGTGGGTTGAAGCAAATCACTAATGCAACTGAAATCAGATGACCTGGGGCACAATTCATCCTCTTTCTATATGCAACAAAAGTAAACACATCTTTAAACCTTCATGTACCGGATCAAATCTCATAACTTTTTTCTCAATTAGGAGAGATTTAAGCATTTATGCTCCCATCATCAATCTGGATTAGTCCGAGATTAGTGACTTTCTCGATACTAGGGCTTCACCGTAGATGTAATCGCTACATGTTTCTTGCTTGGGTGGTACTACCAGTTTTTCCTCGTTCAGCTGCAGTTTCTCTTCGACCACACCAGACATAAGGATAAAAATCCAAAACAGGATTTCGTAGTTTAATTATGAGTTCCACAATTATTGACACCCAACCACGTGAAGAATAGATCGCAAGTACACAATATGTAATTATACACAATGACATGCAACAACCCATTTATTATTTTCAATAAAGGAATTAAACTAACCAGATGCATGCTTCTGCCGGAGTTTGTTCAATACATCAGTTGCATCGAATCCAGCATTGTCACAAAGTTGTCGTGGAATGACCTGCAAATTGGTGTAATGTCGTAAGATAGTGAACTGCATCATACTATGTTGACAAAGTTAATAAAACAAAACTATCTGTGCATCAGTCTTTAAGAATATAACTAAAAGTATCACTATGAATTGAAAACTGTCAGCCACACTGTGTGGTTATATAAAGAAAAGGCATTAAAATAAAAAAGGTCATTAGACGTTCAATTAGTCAGGCAGCAAATGATTGCTTGTTAGCAACCGGTTGCAAAATTAGCCAAGGTCAACCAGGCTGCAGATGCTTAACTAGCCACATAAACCACCATTTGCAACTGAAATGGAAATTCACAGGGAATGACAAACATATCATAATTATCACAAAAAAATGCAAGAGATACAAAAAGACCTAACACACTTGCAAAATTGACAATTTAGTTGCAGATAGCGAACATATCTGCTAGTGCCATAATTTCACAGGAAAAACAAAAAAGATGATAAAAATATAGAATCATTTTTTTAGGGGAAAAAATGTAGAAACATGCTTGCCTCTTCTCAAAAAAAAAAAAAAAAGAAACATGCTTGCCTACCTCAAGGGCTTTTGCATATGAATTTATGAAAAATTGTGACTTGCCAGCAACTGTCCGAGCATGCTGCCTTAAGTATCGGCTTATCTCCATCTGCCACAAACCATAAGATGCCAATTTTTCAGGAACAGAAGTAGACAAAGAAGATATGATTAAGTAACTTACATCTATAGCACCCCCACCAGGCACAATAGTGGAGTTCTTCAAGGCTCTCCTGACAATCATTATGGCATCATGGAGACTTCTTTCAGCTTCCTCTATGAACTGGGAGAATATTGTTGAAGTGTTAACAATTACAAAAAGCCTAAGCATTCAAATGGAGAAAATAGCAAACAGACGAGATTTTGAAAACCACCTGGTCAGCACCACCACGAAGCACGATGGTCGCTGTCTGCCCAGAGGCACAACCACTAAAAATGTTAAATCGTTCATTACCCACTTGTTTCTCCTCAAATACTTCACAGGATCCAAGAACCTTTTCTCACACAAATATGGAAAATGATTAAGAACTTATACCATATTGAAGGTGTCTATCTCAGATCACAAATATTCCTGAACATGGATACTAAACAAAAGTTAGCTTATACCAGACCTCATCAATGACATTATTCACAGTGGTCTGCACAGTACCACCAGTTGCAGCTGCAACTCGTTGTAAATCTTCCTCTGTGACACGGCCAGCACAGAAAATGTCCCTATCGGCGAAATACTGCATAATGATCACATAATTTGGTCATCAACATGAGGGCACAAACATAACAACAATTTAATACCTAATATTACCTGTGTTGCAAGGTCACCAATTGCCAATCGTGAGAGAACAATTTTTGCTCCACTTTGCACGCATTTATCTAACTTGTCATAGATGATATTCCATTCGGCATCAACAATTGATTGATACTGTAAAGGATCTGATAACCTAGAGAACAAGCAGAAATCACATAAAAAAAGAAATTGAAAATAAGAACCTTTTTTGGGTAAAATAAAAACCGTTTATAGCCAAGATGCAAAGGATACATTACCTAATTTCTGCATTTTCCTTCTCCGATTTAAGTTCCAACTCAATATTCAACAAAAGAATCTTAGGATTCAAAAACTTCTTTGGTTGTTGTTCAAAACCAGCATAAGAAAATGTCTTTTTGAAAGCCACACCATTAACGAGAAATGAATCCCTCATGGTCCCCCCGGGAACCTATAAAAATATCCAAATTATCAAACTGGCCCTTGCTTGATAAAATCATTTCATGGTGCATCATAAAATAACTGCATCACCATGTTTCAATTTTCCATCAAGAAAGTTAGCATAGAAAGAGAAAGTAAAGAGAGATTGAATCTAAATACAGGATTTGTTTCCATGATTTCTTGAACAAGGAGATACTACAAGATCATGGAATCCTCTAGAACTAGAACAAAAAGTGTTTTTTTTCTGTTACGAATTACCTTCCATTTAACTCGCCCAAGAAGAGAAGGAAAATGACATTGCTGCAAAATGATTCAAAAACTTGTCTCTTAGGGGATTTAATTTCTTAAAGAAGATGGATTTGTGGTATTTGATTTTTAATTCCTACTATGATGGCACTAACTATTGTAGCCTGTATCCTAAAAAATGGCATGAATCCTCTAAAGAAAAGATAACCAACTTGTTTTCCCTCTAGTTTCACAAGACAATCAGATGGTTGTAACCAAGAATTAAGACATAATTACAGATTCACATACACTTGATGAGAAAAAGATAAGCACAGTAGATAACAAACATTCTTTTCTTCTTGAAAGAAGACAGTGTTATTGACAAGGACAATCATCCTGATTTATTAATATTTGAAATATCAAATGCGATAAACAATTATGAAAAGGTTAACTGTCTAAGATGATGCAACTTTCGAGAGTTGTTTTGAGCATTCTCTATCATTTAGTTGGGTGAAATAGTAATGCCTTTATTTCACAATAAAAATACTATCTTAATGGCAAATTATGCATCTTCAGCTCTGCCATCCCATTCTCAGATATTCAAGCAATATAAAGTTCAAAATGCTTACTTTTCAAAAGCAAATAGAATAGCATGTAGACAACTTAATTCTTCAAAGATAATATAGCAAAGCAGCCAGACAGGACAAATAGGATCAATGATTCACAAAGGACAGTGGGAGGACCACACCCATGGCTGGTTTCTCTCGGCTGGATCAACTTGAGGGGAACAGGATCTCACAAGCAAGGAGCTGAGAGAAGAAAATTTCAGGACGATATTGCTCTTGAAGATAGGAAAACAGAAGTATATTGGCGCCAAAGGTCCCGACAAATCTGGCTATAAGAGGGCAATTCTAATACAAGATTTTTTTCACATGTATGCGAATGTTTGCCGCAAAGCCAACTAAATCAATCAAATCAAAGTTAGGGATCCCAAAGTGACAGGATGCCCTTTTTTATAGTAAAAAAAAGGATGACCGCCAGGAAAGAGGCTGAACAAGTTCATCTTTCTCATCCCAAAAAGATCAACAGCAGAGTGCAGGACCACATATCTATTGCACTCTCAAACTCCGTGTTTTTTTTTAAAAGAAAAAGGATGACCATGTGGTTCTCATCCAAGTATATATATAACTATGAAATTTGAAACATATACAAGTATGGGCTCTCAAAGAGAGAGCAGCAAAAGAATGGAAAAGTGTATCAGCTAACCAAAACCCCACTCCCGAAGAAGAAAATAGATGTGTACAATATGCTTTGTCTGACATCACTCCCCATTAAAAAAAATCATTTGATTATGCCGGAGCCAAATGGCCCAAGAACCGGCCAAAAAAGACACCAATGGCACTCTATATCTGTCTCTTTCAGGCCACAACTCGGATAGACCGCCACAGGACCTCAGAATCGGATGGGAGTAGAACCCCAATGGTCATCCGTTGTCAAATGCCTCGTGCTGTCGGACACACAAAAAAGGTGGCCGATATCCTCCTATGCCTCGCCACATAACATGCAGGATGTGTCCGCGTGAGATGCCCAGCTCGCCCCGTACGTCTTGGTGAGAAGTCGGTCCCATCGCATAAGCCAAACAAAGATCTTGACTTTCAACGGGTACAATATCCGACTTAGTCTGCAGTCCGTCCTGAGGTCCTCGGGCGCCGAAGGAAGCGGATGTAGAGACTGTGTGCGACTAGGACACCCATTGCCCATCCGTCAGACCTGGAATGGTCCGAGCGGAAGGGGGCGATCCTCTGGTGGAGCGCCATAAGCTCGGTGAAGTGCTGAACTAAAAAGAGGGGTCCAAGAGCCGGAGCTGGCATCACCAATCTCGGACCAAGTCTCCATGTATTTGTTGGTGGTGAGGGTTCTAACAAACTGATTACAAGAGGTTTTGGAATCACTCATTCCAATCAGCTGTCATCTAAGACCACCCAAATACTGATGGCTTCAAGACGGCAACAGAAATTGCCTCATTCTGGAGGAGGTGGGGCACTAACAGTTTTCTATGAAAAGTTTACTTCTCCAAGGCATACACGACTCCTTGAATTGGTCATCCCTATGGAATGCTCTTCAGCGCCAACCGAACCATTATCCACATTGTTTCCTAGACTATTTGTTCTGGATCAGGATAGACAATCAACAGTTGTTACTTACTGGTTGGGGAACCTCCTGAACAATGGTGTTTTCTTTGGAGTCCGCAATTTACTTCAGAGCTTTCAGACCAGAGGATTCAGGAGTTTCTCCTTCTATTGGGTCTACTGGAGAATAAGGCTCCTAATTTCGTGCATCAAGATAGAGGTCGAATGCTAGGCAATTTTCAACCAGAAATGTAAATAAACAATGACAACTAACTGGTGGACAATGAACTTTGCACCGCCCGCAACTTGATATGACAGACTATAAGACTGGCATGGATTAAGATTTTTGTATGGCTGTTGCGACACACGAGACTTCCAACTAGATGCTATAGAAATTCGCTGGATGCCAGGGGCATGCACATGTATTTTCTATGGGGCACCAGAGGAAGATAAAACCACTCGTCCCCTCTACACATGCAAGTTTATGTTACAGCACAGCGCCATGCTATGCCTTTCGGTCGATTTGGTTTCAATGCAGCAGTTGCATCTTTTGAGGGGAGGAATTTTATGCTGACAATATTGCATCTTTGGCTAGTGGAGTAGAGTGGGAGATTGGAGTTAAACTGCAATTTATACATTGCATGTAATATAATTATCCTTCAATAAAATGGATGGTTACACATTGTAACTATCCTTCCAGTATCAAGAAAAAATCAGACATAGCAAAAATGTTAAACACATGGGAAAAAATTACTCAAGCTGCATCACCATATCTTAAGAAGTGCAGGAGATACCATTTAATGGCATGGGTGTTAATTTATTTTTTCTGGATGCAAGTGGACACTTTTTTGCCACAATACCCTAGTCAAGTGGGCCAAGTTTTTTACTTCAAAAAAAAGAAAAGTAAGACAAGTTTTTTGCAGAAAGAATAGCATCACAACTCAGATAGTAAGTCCTACCGAAACTTGATACACAAAACAAAAAATTATATAGCCTAAATATCTTTGTGAATCATGAATCCCAAAATAGAATTAAATACAAGAAAACCAATGTTTGAAATGATAAACACATTTCACAAGAAACAGCAATTTAATAATGTTAACCTTTTTTCAGGAAATTAATAATATTAGCTTCACCTTTTTAATTCCAATCATATTGAGCCTGTCATCGTTGCTAATAGCCAGGACTGCATCGACAACCATGGATGCGAAGAAATCTTTTTCACCGCCAATTAGCTTCGAAGAGAGCGTTGTAGCAGCACATTTTGCCAACAAGGATTTCTTCTCTTCCAGGCTTTTCCCTTCTATGCTTACAGAAAGTTCTTTAATTTTGTTAATCGCCTGAAATGTCGTGGCTAACTTTAGGCTCAAAGATCAAGGCCAATTACATGAACAAAAGGGGATACACAAACCAATGAGCATGCAGTTCGGAAACTCCGGATAAGACTCTGAGAGTGGACTCCATCTTCGATGAAGGGTTTTGCCTCCTTCAGAAACTCACCAGCAAGAAGCACCACAGTAGTGGTCCCATCACCAACCTGTACCATGTTGTAGTGTGAGATTTTAAGACAGTCAATATAGAAGTGATGTCAATAGCAACCGGTATTGTCATTCTATGAGATTGACCCTGTTGATTAAGACATGGCACCTCAAACTTTTATACTAACAGAAGAAATGCAGAAAAAGATGAGATATGACTGGAAGTAAATCTCTAGCATGGAGCATGGTCATCAAAGGTGTGAACAGGACAGAAAAATAGATCAAACTGATAAAAATGAAATTTAATATTGCCAATTGAGAAAGAACCTTCAGAAAGAAGATCTTGTTATGTATTAATTAGCAGCTGTAAAGGACTGCATTTTTTTAGGGGTGAAAGGACTGCATTCACCTACAAAATACTCAGCCCATTTTAATTCGTTTAAATAGTTAGAGATACAAGAATTTCACTTAGTATACTGAAGTACAGAGAATAAAAAATATCCGGAAGAAACATGAAAAACCAGTAGAAGGATTGTGCGACTAAATTAAGTATACCTTACTGCCAATATGACATTTATGCTTTCCCATTTTCTGCAATTTATTATCAAAACTGAAATAGACCTAATCAAAATTTCCATACTCAAGCATAACTGCAACTTCACCAGAGATACAATTTATTTCCAGAATCCGCATTAAAATTTGGGACCAGAGACACAATTTTTTCAACACATCACGTTATTTTTTTTTTTACATAGCTACTAGAAATTTCACCACTAGCTACTAACATAATGATTATAAACCCGACGTTGTCCTAAATCCAGAAATGCTAGGGCCCTGGAAACAAATATTATGCATACACAAATACAACCAATATGATTTGCCTGGATCGTGCAGGAGTTCACTTGTAAGCTACCTCTGAGTCCTGGGACTTGGCGATGTCTACAAGGATCTTGGCTGCCGGGTGCACGATGTCGAGGAGTTTCATGATGGTAGCGCCGTCGTTAGAGATGGTCGTATTCCCCTTGTCGTCGTGGATGAGCTTGTCCATCCCCCGAGGGCCGAGGGTGGTGCGCACCACGTCAGCCACCGCGGTGCACGCATTGATGTTGCTCACGACCTGCGCCTTCCCCTGAGACGTGTCCGTCCCTTCCTTCAGCAGTATGATCTGCGGTTGCTGTTCACAACCACGGGCATAAGAAAGCATGACAAAGAAGACCCGAGGTCATTTTCGTGCATCAGCTGAAAGCTTGGATCAAGCCAACGGAGCAACAGCAACAACAACAAGAACACGAGATCGAGATGGAGGAAAACAGGAGCATACCATCATGGCCGCCATTGGAAAAGGGGGAGAACGAACTGAATCGCCTGCTGGACCTCTGCACTGGCTAGGGTTAGGGTTTTAGAGCTCTTTGGGGCGGACGAAGCGCTCGTGCAGTGGCGCGAGGCTGCGGACTCGAAATGGAGGCGAAACGAGAGTGGAGAAAGGCGGAGAAGATTCGAGTGGGATCCAAAAGCGAGAGAAGGACGAGGGTTTAACCCGTTGGGATTGGTCCCGTTCGAGCCGGTTCACTCTTGATTTGGTTTTAGTACTCTTATAAATCATCATCATCATCACTTCTAAATTTTTAATTGAACTTTTAAAGTTTATTTTTTATTTTGAAAAATATTGTTTTTGAGAAGATAATCTGGCTTGGTTCGTGCGATCGTGCTTGATATAAGGACAAATCGGTTAATCCGGTTCAATTTGGATTTTAAAAATATAAAAAAATGACAAAAATAGAAAAGTTAAGAAAATAAAAAAAAGAAAGGAATGTTAAAAAGGGGGAAATATGATAGGTATACAAGTAAATATGAGTTGAAATAAAAAATATAAGTATCTAAAATTGAATAATATTAAAGTGGAAAATTATTAAATGGTGTAAATAAAGGAAATAAAAAGGAAAATCTTAAAGAAAAAAGAAAAAAGAATATTTAAGATAAAATGTATTAATAGAGCATCTATCATCATTAAATAATAGATATTCATTAATAATAATCTATTTATATTTATATGTTAATCATTATTATTCTCATTATTAAACTTTTTAATAAATAAAATTTATGTTACATTGATTTTAATATTATTAATTGGTCATTAGTACAATTTCATATACTATTTCATATAACTTATGTTATATCTTTATAATAATTATAAATAATATTATTTTAATAAAATTCAGTTCATTTAAGTTGAATTCAAAAGCCGGTCCAACTATGATCCCGTAATGAGTCTGGTTCATTTGTCGGTTCGGTTATGAAGACATTGTATATAACCAATATTTCTTTTTCTTATTGTCAAGCAAAGGAAACAAGGAAAAGCTTATTAAAAAGAATAAAACCATGTTTATATAACTCAAAAAAAGGCAAAAGAGAAAAAAAGAGAAACTTCATCCACGTCAATGAACTCAGACTTCTTTATTAGTATATAAAAGATTGTGTTGCATTTCAATTATAAAAGACTTTTTCCCATTTTTCCTATCCATCAACGCTTCTAATGAAACGAGATAATTATAAATTTGCTTTAATTTTTTTTATTTTTGTTTGATCTCATATGAAACTTTAACCTTTTGTGAAAAAATATAAATTTTAAGTTGCTTGCATATTATTATTATTATTATTATTATTATTATTATTATTATTATTATTATTATTATTATTATTATTATTATTATTATTATTATTTGATTGAACAAATAATTAAATTTTAATATTGCAATTACCAACTAAGCGGAAGATATCATGAACTTTTAAACCTTTTTGGAAAATAGAAATTGATCTTTTATCCTTTTGACTCATGAAAGTTTATGAATTTAAATAATACTATATTTATATGCAATGAAATAAAAATATTAAGTTGATGATTTAACTGTGTGTTTGAATGGGGTTTAGTATGGATGAGTTAGGTTTAATTAGGGTAAGGTGAATTTATATTTTACATATTGTTTAGATACAATTTTTAAAACTTTAACTAGGATTAGATTTGTGTTTCCAGACTTAAAATCAAACCCATCAAATTAGTAATTTTGAAGAGGTTAAAAATATATTTTCCTTATACTCCCGTTTCTTCTCATTCAAATAAAAAAATAACATTTATCACATGTATGCTTCCTAATCCATATCATATTTCGTAACAAAATAAAAAGTAAATTAAACTAATTCAACTCGTCCCATTAATTTATATTCAAATATGACTTTTATAAAAAAAAACTCTATCACACCTAATTTTACTAACACTTACTTCACCACCCTAACACATTCAACTATAAACAAATTACCAAACAAAGTCTTAAGAATTTAAGTTCTTATTTATAATGTATATTATAATTACAATTAAATTATAAAATTTAAAAATTTATAGATAACTGAAATAAAAATTTAAGTTAGATATGGAACCAAATAAAAGTTCAAATTTTTTTTCTACAATTATCCAATGAAACAAATGTAATTATCCTCAAATTCTATATCCAAAATCTCACTTTTGTTTGTTCCTAAATTTAGCATCTTATAATCCACCCTCATGTTCGTAGTTAGCAATTTCTCATCTCACTCGCAGCAAAAGATCCTTTCGTATTGAAGCCGCTATTATTTGTAGGCACTGTTTGACACATAAAAAAGTAGAGTATTTAGTAGCGGATAGCGTTTGTTAGGGTAAAAACGCTACTACAAGTGTTTGGTAAAAGTTTTTTCTCAGTAGCGTTTAGAGGTTTGAACATAAAACGCTATAAGTTACTCCTACTAGCTTATAGAGTATAGAGATAACGTTTTCATATTTTCTTCTTATTATACCCTCATTTTTAAAGTAAAAAATTATTTACTTATTAAACATCATATATTAATTTTATTTTATATATCACGTCTTTAATTTTACATACAATTCAAATAAGTTTTTTTATTTTTAATTAATCAATATTTTATATTAAATAAGATTTTTAAAAGTATTGATATTCAAAATAATTATTTGAAATTAAATTATATGATGTATATAAAAATGATCACAAGTTATATGTTATGTCTATTTTCATTATTTTATACTATACGCTAATTTAACCGCTATGTTTACCAAACAAATTTTATTAAATTTATAAACAAATCGATATCCGCTATACTCTAGTTAAATCGCTATCCTCTAGTCGAACCGCTATTCTCTAATCAAATCGCTAACTTTGTCAAACATAGCCGTAATCACATTGTGCCACTGTGCAAAACTCTAATTGAAATCACATTTTTTGAAGGCTCCGTTTGTCAATATTAAAATTAGCGTTTCAACTATCGTTTAACGACTCAATAAATAATTCTTTTTATTTCATAAATGATAAAAATAAATAACGATTAATTTTATACGAAAAGTTACTTTTATTAGTGCTTAACGATTAAAAATTAACGGTTCATAAATTTTTCCAAAATTATCCTTATTCAAATGTATTATTATTTCTTAACTTATCTTATTATTTTATCATTTTTATTTATCACCATTTAACTATATTTCCTTTTATATTAATGCTTAATTAATTATAAATTATTTATATATTAATATCGATAATCACTACTTGGCGTCGCATTTTTTACTTGAAAAAACGCTACTTTTAATTAAACAGTTTTGCAATAAAGCGCCAGACAAGAAGCCTCAAGAAATGCCTGAGAGAGAGAGAGAGAGAGAGAGAGAGAGAGAGAGAGAGAGAGAGAGAGAGAGAGAGAGAGAGAGAGAGAGAGAGAGAGAGAGAGAGAGAGAGAGAGAGAGAGAGAGAGAGAGAGAGAGAGACAAAGTACAGGGAGAAGATATTATGCTCAACAAATTTGCCAGCAGTCCAGGAAATGTACATCAAACTTCCAGTTTCTTCACAAAATTGGACTGATGGTAACATTGGCGTCGGCCCGTCATAATACGAGAGGTAGCATGACTGTCGCCGCGGTCGCCAAAAGAGCGACGCCAGGAACTCTTGGCCTCAGGGCACTATTATCAGGGCTCATAGGACCAGGAGCAGTACCTGATGTTATGCTGCCGGCGGCACTCGAGTTCGATCCATTGCTGCAGTTGAGATCAAGAGCATTAGTTTCGTGTGAAAATAACGGTCTCTGAAGCTGAAGTTACACCCCTCATAATACTCACCTTCCAGCAAAGATGCATGAGCCATAACCTGCAAATGTTCAGAAGATTAAAATCCTCAAGAGATGAATAAAGAATGTTGAAGTGATGAGGAGCAAACTTCCACCATCTCAATGTAAATGAAACATAATATTGATGGAACGACAAAATTGACTAGCAAAAATAAAGGGTAAAAGATATGAGATGAATAAATGCAACAAGAAAAACAGAAGTCAGGGATTCTTCTTTTTACTAGGATTGTTTACACAACCAGCTGACATTTTCTCGTAGGGAAGTTTACTTAATATCTGAAAAATAAATCCGGTCCCTGGGATCCAAGGATACTAACACCTGAATTGCATTTCTGATTCTGCCACAGAAACACTTTTCTTTCTTGAGGAAATAATATGGAAAATCGATTCTGAATTCTATACAATTAGCTAATTATCGTTTGCAGAATCAAACTCAAGTTGCAAAAGAAGTTTCATCTTACATTGCATAATATAGACACAACATTAGCCGAATAAATGCATTATTGGTTTATAGCAGAAATAACTTCATGCTACGAATGCCAGTATATTATATCAACGCAGCAAATGCTATTACAGATTTTAGATAATCAGCAACTAACCAAAGAGTTCTTAAATGGTGTGTAAATATATGAGAACTATAGTGATCATGTGAGAGGATACATATAAAACTTAGGATGCTTCTCTGGGAAGGTCAAAGCAAAAGCTTATTCATACAATAGATTGTTAAGCTGAAACTATCCCTGTGAAAGGAAATTTCTCGAGAATATCGAATTAAACATATATTTCAAGTGAAAAGAGGCTTACTAGGATCAGTATTCGTGATCATAGCAGTGTTGCCAAAATTGCAGGTACCACCACTTGCTTGTGTTCTGTGGTAATAATCATTATAAGCATAGGACGCAATGGCTATAAGGTTATTGTCTTGATAACATGGTTGTCCTGGCTGGATAGAACTGCAGTTTGCTGAACCAGGTCCGCAAACCCAATCCAAGCCTTTCTTCAGGGCAATTGGGTCTGCACTAGAATTTGCCACACAGAACACACCACTCAAAGCTGTTGAGTCAGCTGTGGTCTCGGTTGCACGTCCAAAGGTCAATGAATACAAAGCTGTTCCGTTAGGAACAAATATGCCCCAACTCTTCTCAGAAGTAGGCCCAGACCGAAGATCTTCATTGAACAACTCGTGGATATATGCACTAACTGGTGTGGTGGGCTGGCTTGGTGTACCGGAGCCATTTAACACATGCTGGATAAGATTACTATTGTAGGCCAATGCATTGTCAACGTTGGCATCTTGTTCATTGCCTCCGCCTAATGATGGCCAGCCAGTTGCCGTCACAACCACTGGAATTCCTGTGAAATTAAGTGCATTCATTGAGTAATAAGCAGCATCTATCATGGCATCAAACATGTTTGAGTAGTAGAAATCTGTATTTGGGTCCACGATCTGATTATTTGGATTTAATGACTTGAACAGGGCATATTCTATAGGGAAAATGCCTTGACCCTTGATGTAACCATAATATGGCTGTGCATTTAGCATGAATGAAGATCCTGTATTCTTCAGGAATTGGAGATGCTGATACATTATAGAGTTCCATGTAGAATTGAAGCTAGCTGCTGAAGGTGGAAAGGATTTGGGAATCATGTCCATGGAATGTGGGCTTGAAACTTTGATCTGAAAGTTGAGGTTCGCTGCCAAGAGAGCAGAGTGAAGAAACTGCATAGCTGGGACAAGAACAAGTGCAGCATTTGGGATGGTTGTCAGGACTTCATTGCCAACAGCTATGCAAGTGATGTTAGTTGCTGGAACAAAGGCAGCAACATTTTTGTTGATCCAGTCAGCCGCTTCTGAACGTGATTCTCCTACTCGTAGAAGCTGATCATTAGGTACACCAACCATAACCTCTATTCCAGTGTTTGCTAAAGCATTCAGCAATCGGTGGTCTGCATCAAACAGGCGAACATGTCTTATCTGTTGAGTTTGAAGAATTGACACTATATCTGCAGCTGATGGCAAATTGGACAACTCAGTGCCAATATTTATTCCAATAAATGCACCTACAAATTTGAAACCTTGACATGTTAGACTTAATCAAAGAAGAAAGATAACTTTTCATGTGCATAGACAAAAGGAAATTGTAATCAAAACCATGCAAACAAAAAAGTATATTTGCAGCTAGATAGTGGAAGAGCACTTGAATAACAGAATAAAAATCGATCCATTTATCAAATATTAAAAAAATAGACAAAGCAGAGAAAGCATTCAACATAAAGGTTCAAAAACAACTACAAGAAAAGCACATATGATAGGTGAAAACCCCAAAGCCTGTAAAAAATACAGAAAATGTTAGGCTTGAAGATATGACAGGTGCCATTTCAAGTTTTCTTTTTTCTTTTTTTTTTTTTTTGAGGAGAAAGGTGGCATTTCAAGTTAATCAAAGAATCCTATACGAATAACAGCTTAAATTGTCTCAAAATGTTAGGCTAGAAGATATCACAGGTGCCATTTCATGATTTTTTTTAGGAGAAAGGTGCCATTTCAAGTTAATCAAAGAATCCTAGATGAATAACAGCTTAAGTTACCTCATCTAGGAGGTAACTTAAGCTGTTATTCATCTAGGATTCTTTGAAGAAGATAAAATTCCTGTTTCCACTGGATGACATGGAACTGTCCTTGACGAGCACAAATATTTCTATGGCATATTGTAAATAATATCATGCATCCAAGATTCAGAAAATGCCAGCAAAATATATTACTACTTTGAGTTAAAAGTTCTCTCCTAAGAGTAAGATGAACAGCAGAGCACCTGAAGCACTTGTAGAAATGTAGACGAGTAATAACATAATTCTCTCCCATTTTTGTGACATCTGGTTGATTGAACTTTATGCGACAAGTATTGTAGTACTATACTGCTATAGTTGTACTGAAAACAGCTTAACTGTACAAAGCCATAATAAAGTTATCAAATCATTGGATTACAAAAGATGCTGACGAATGATTAAAAAAAGTAGTGAGTTAGCAAATTCACATGTAGTAAACAAACAATGAAAAAAATAAATAAATCATAAAGTAAAATTTCAGCATTGAGGTGAGATGACATAAAATATAACATGAAAATGGTAATGAGGGATCCTGCCATGTAAAAACTTGATTAGTGATCAAATGTCCGAGAACGCTCACTTAACTAGAGACAACATTTTCAGTTGATTCCCACATTAGTGATCAGATAGAAACAAGCTTTAACAACAACAACAACCAAGCCTTATCCCACTAGGTGGGGTCGGCTACATGGATCATACGACGCCATTCGTTGATCCATGTTCATGAGATTCGACAGAATTTTACGCTGACCGTCGGAGCCTAACACAACCCTCCTTTATCCGGGCTTGGGACCGGCTATAAAACATAGGCGGAGTTAGAAACAAGCTTTAACATGCAGATTTAAATTAGCTTGCCTTGACATTAGTAATTCAGGTAGCAATGTAGTAACTCTTTTTTTTTTAACCAGAAATGGTTTTAGGCAGCAACCTCAGTGCATGAACAACAACAACAACAACAAAGCCTTATCCCACTAGGTGAGGTCGGCTACATGGTTCATACGATGCCATTCCGCTCTATTAGTAACCAAACATTTCGGTATATTATTCACCAATAGATCTTGCTCTATTAGTTCGCCAAGTGTCCGCATTGGCCTCCCTCTTCCTCTTTTAATCGGACTCCAGATTATTTGATCTACTCTTCTTACTGACGCATCTAATGGTCTTCTCTGAACATGACCAAACCATCTCAAACGATTCTCTACCATTTTCTCACTAATAGGAGCCACTCCGACTCGTTCACGTATATGGTCATTCCTAATCTTATCTAATCTTGTATGACCACACATCCATCTCAACATCCTCATTTCGGCTACCCCCACTTTACGTTCATGTTGTCCCTTCATAGCCCAACATTCACTACCATATAACACTGCTGGCTTTATAGCAGTACGATATAATTTTCCTTTAACTTTATTGGGTACTTTTCTATCACAAAGAACTCCAGTGGTTTTCCTCCACTTACACCAACCAGCTTGAATTCTATGATTAACATCGTCATCAATCTCACCATCTTGTCTTACAATTGATCCTAAATATTTAAACTTTGTCACTTGAGGAATTATATCCTCCCTAGCCTAACTTTCAACACAGTGCCTAACATCGTCATCAACCTCAGTGCATGAAATAGCAAAATATATGCCTAACAAATGTCACACATTGCCTGACTGCATTTCTCTGACGAGTGACAATCCAACCATGCTTATCTAACATGAGGGATAAATTCAACACAGGTATGCAACAAGTAAAAGTAAAGTCTCATTCCCACAAGTTAAGCTTGTGACCTTGTCATTTCTGTTAACCAAAAAGTGTTAGATCAGGTGCTAAAGCATGGATGTTCTGTGCCCATTGAGTAAATATGGGTTACAAATGTACCGCAGCATCTGAAATATGTATCATGGATATCTTAAAGCAAACATCTTATTACTGTTAACTTACAACCCAAAAATGAAAACTGAAAGCACGGCGATATACACAGTCAGGAGTCAGCTAATGTCCAATTACATCGAAGTAATAAGAGTACTAGCTATTCTGTGGCCTCGGAGATTTTAGCGCAGTGGAGAAGTACTAGCTGTCGGGCCTTTCTCTGGAAGGTCGATTTCTCAAAAGCTTACGATTCTCTTTCATGATCTTTCTTCTGGTATTCTTTATAGGTGAGAGATTTCCCTGCGACTTGGATTGCTTGGATGAAACGATGTATCACTACTGCTTCGTTCTCGGTCCTGGTCAATGGGTCGATGACCGGGGGTTGAGTGCAGCCACAGCGAGGCGTCCGGGTGTCCCCTCGCACCGATGCTTTTCACACTGGCGGTTGACGGCCTCGCCAGATGCACTCAGGAGGCTTGCCGGGCCGGCCTCTTCAGAGGCTTTGCCGGCGGGATGGTGCCTCTGCTCCAGTATGCAGACGACACTATCTTCTTCGCCGAGGGATCAGAGGATGAAGCCAAACGGGTGGCTATTTTGGTGGAGCTTTTTGGCATCACTTCAGGCCTTGAGATCAACCATGCCAAGTAGGGCTGAACGCGAGTTAGGCCGAGCTAGGCTTCTGCTTAAATAGGCCATGCCTGGCACACCCCTGTTGGGACCCTACCTATCACCTATTTGGGGCTCCCGCTATCGGATCGTCATATTGGCTCTCGGAGGTGGACCCCAGTTATTGAGCGGTTGCCCAATCCTCCCTGTGAGGTGGGCCTACATAGGTTGCTCCAAGCAACGAGGTGAACCCGACGGGCAGGGCTGCATCCCTGCCAGAAGAACCTGCATCTCAAAGAATCAATCTGTGATAACACCTGTGCAGGCATCTGGAGCACTGACATGAAGTAGATCGGGAGAGATGAAAGTACTGAGCGGAGCAAAACCAGACAACCACCACTAGATAAGAGCCGAGAGTTCCAACCCTGGAGACGGTGCTCCATTCGGGATCTTCGCTGCACCAACTGGGCACTCCTTGCCCGGTGGGTGGGTCGCATTATGAGGCCCGAAGACAGCCTATGGAGGGAGGTGTTCTTCACATGCTATGGCCGCGACCTTTCATGGGACTGCCCACCATACCCCGTGGTGCTTCTTCATTCTGGAGGGGTGTGGCGGCCCTCTTCCCGCGTGTGCGGCCTTTCATGACCCCATCACTCGGCTCCGGGGCGGCTTTCTCTTTTTGGCGGCATGACTGGCTCCCAGGGGGTCCACTTGCTGATTCCTTCCCTCGGTTATTGGCTCTAGCGGCACACCCGGATGTGTCTGTGGCTGAGTACTGGTCTGAGATGGGCGGCCCGGGGAGCGGTTCCTAGACTCCCCTTTTCAGGTCTCCTCTCTCTGATCAACGGTATTCCGACTTACTGGCACTGCACCAGAGGATCGCCCCTTTCCGTCCACACCCGTCCCGGAAGAATGGCTAGGTATGGGTATCTGATTCTTTCTCGGCGCGCAGTCTCTATCTTCACTTTCTCCCGGCCACCACGGACTCGGCAGACTTCAGAGCGGACTGCAGACTCATTTGGCGCTCTCGTTTGCCGCTGAAAGTAAAGATCTTTGCTTGGCTTCTACGGCATGAGCAGATCCTTTCTAGAGTCTATAGGGCGCGGTGGGCGCCGCATGCGGATACCTCCTGTGTTATGTGTGGGGAGGTGGAGGAGGATCTCACGCATCTTTTCTTCAGCTGCCGGGTGTCCCGCGAGATATGATCCCGGACGAGCATTACGGGTGGCATTCCCCTAGTGACAGCAGATTTTTGGCAGGGCATGAGGAGGCTTGGCAGACAGGGATCCGATTGGAGACTTCCTTTAGCGACTTTTCTGGCTGGTGCCTCTGGCTCCAACGCAACCGTGTCATTTTTTGTGGGGAAAGATGTCAGGCGGATAATATTCTACATCACATGTGTCATCTTCTACGAGAGTGGGGTTTTGGTTAGCATACTTTTGCCGCTCTCCACTGGAGAGCGTTTCACTTGTATATGATGTTTCTTTTTGGTGATACATAATATACATGGATGACACCTAACTGGTGGTCATCCTTTCTCTTCTCAAAAAAAAAATTACATCGAAGTATCTTAGGGCCTATCTAACAAGCACTGCATGTGAAGTTGGATAATAGTTTCTTACGATAGTTGCATGTGCAGAAGTATAAAGTATGTAAAAACACATAGCGTAAAGCATGAAAAAAATCATCTTTTTGTTTCCAGGATTTACCTCTCCACTGGAACTGAGATAAGTCCTAAGGAACCCATAGCATTTGAAACATTGCATGGAATTAGTAAATACATATTATGAAATATGCAATAGGATGAACAGGTGGATTAAATAATGGGTAAGAAAACATAACAACCAAATACAAATGCAAAAGCAGACTGATTTGAAAAATGAAACTAAAATA
This sequence comes from Pontederia crassipes, assembly GCA_030549335.1. Lineage (NCBI taxonomy): Eukaryota > Viridiplantae > Streptophyta > Magnoliopsida > Commelinales > Pontederiaceae > Pontederia > Pontederia crassipes. Next base: position 20,551,966 of record CM060189.1, on the reverse strand, counting down.
ATCAAGGCAAATGGTTAGTACCATTTTTCAATGCTTCTTACAAAAAAATGTATTTCACAGACTGAGAAGTATTGAAATGTTTATACAGCATCTATATTCTCTCTAAAGGCAATGAACCATATATCTATTATTCATTTTGTAGAATAGTACAACCAACTAAGTATTTTGGAAGATGTAATATAATCATTAGTGACCCGCTGTAGTAAATTTTACATAGGATTTGTTTCTGACAACTAGTATGGCTCAGAAGCATCTGAAACAAAATTATACACTGAATTCACAAAATAAAGCAAATATCATATGAAAGGTGACAATTGGTAGATGTCGCTACTTATTCCAAAGTGTTTCACCTACAAAATATTATGTGATTGCCAAAGTGATAAAAATTAACTCCGTCTATGTTTTATAGCCGGTCCCAAGCCCGGATAAAGGAGGAGGGTTGTGTTAGGCTCCGACAGCCAGCGTAAAACCCTGTCGAATCTTATAAACATGGATCAACGAATATATTAGAGCGGAATGACGTCGTATGATCCATGTAGCCGACCCCACCTAGTGGGATAAGGCTTCCAAAGTGATAAAAATTCTCAGGTTGATGGCTTGCCGAGTAAAAATATTAACAAAGGGAACCAACTTTTTTTTCTGGAGTATGTGCGTATAGAATATGGGAATTTTATTTAGTATAAGATCATAACCCCGGGAAGTTGGAAATCTTGTCGAGCAGGAAATCAGCTAACTTTGATATATCTTCCAGCACAGAAACGGCCTACAACATATAGCTGATCATTTCAGGAGACAGCTATGAAATGAATCGCTTCCCATGTATCTGAGTCCATAATGTGGTTCTTAATTTTACCTTAATGTTGTTTGGAGTCTGTGGGCAATTGGCATCAAAACACAACGATCAGAATGAATGAAATCTGCGACTCAAACAAACGAGTTTCCGCTGATGCCCATCATTAGAAAGAAGCAAATATATATAACCTTCAAAAAACAATCAGTGAAGTATCATATGCAAACAAAATATAACCTTTGAAAAACAATCGGTGAGGGAACATATGCAAACAACATATAGCTTTTAACCCAGAAAATTGGTGATTGCTTGATATATTGGATGTTGATGGAAACAAAACTACATTGGCAGCTTCTCATACTCCTGATAGCAACCAAAACCTAAACTTTTAAATTCATTCAAACGACTCAATGATACAAAAGATTTCCCACCCAAGGAAGATACCCCAGTGATTCACTTTGCATCTACTTCAAGCACAAAAGAAACCAAAATCACAGTACAAAACTGTCCACAACACAAAAATCAAATCTAGAGTGCAATGCAAAACCACTGTTCTTTTCCAGAGAACGGATTTCTACAAGCCCCCCACGGCTGCTAAACTAAAAGCATAGAGAAGAAATCGAAGGATGTGTGTGGAGAGGAACAACTGCTGTACCTGATTCGAACTACTGAGAGGTTGGACAGTGTACAGGGCGGTGCTTGTTCGCCTACCACCTGCAGTCCTTTTCCTTGTGAGGTCCTTTTTTTTCACCACTAGATGAAAGGAAGATTGGGAAGATGGAACGTTTACAGGCCACCGAACAGGGAGAGAGAGAGAGGAGTTGGAGAGACTTCGCAGAGGAATCCAAAGGGGTTTCCTCAGGGTTTCCTTTTTTCCTCCACGCTTTGCTTTCCTCCCTGTCACCCACTCGGTCACAGGCTTTACTACTTTGGACGCACTTGTGAATTGTTTATGAAATATGTCGTCTGACAATAAAACTGATATGTACTGCAATATGAAGTGAGCAAGAGAGAGCTCAGATAGTCAGATTGACGTCAAAGTGGTCGCTCATTGGAAGACTTGTGGTTAGATTGAGGAGAGAGAAAGAGATGAACAGAAATGGAAACATGTTCGTGTATCTCAGATAGATAATTAATTATTGATTAGGGGACCACGTTAACATATAATTACCGACGTCGACATATATATATATATATATATATATATATATTATTCATTCGAGTTGGAGAACATTAATTTGGAGTAAAATAATATTTTCGGACCAAAATTATAGGAATCGAATTCCGAATTAACACATTAGAGCATAACTCTATTGATCAATTGTGTCAATCGAACTTGATTATCTCGACATATAATTTGCATTATCAATCTTGTCATCTTTCACTCAATTTTTTTTTATTTTTTCCCTTTCTATATGTTGTACAATTAAAATAGACTAAACTAAAAAAGTTAATGTGATCGTATGAAAATATTTCTCTCATGAATAATTTTGTCTGTTTACCGAAAGAATTATCGTTATAAGTTTTATTTTCTTTTCTTTTCCGACTCCAATTGCATAAAGGCCAAGAGGGCACTTAGAATGCACGACATGTGAGGTGAGGTGTCCCCTTAGAGTAGAAACATGCATGAACAAATGTTATGAAGTTGAAATAGAAAAGTAGAGACTTCTTTGGGGGACCCCAATGTTCGAGTTCATGAGCCTTTGGTGATTAGTATCTGACCTGTGGTCCATGCAGACTTATTTCTCTCCACATTCCTTAATTTATAACTGCTTTCCTCCTGCAATTTAAATCTACAAACTTATAAATTTTATTTTATGAATTTGTTTCCGTTTGATACATAGAAGGTAAGTTTCAACTTTGAAATATATTTATTTCCAAAAGGAAATATATTAAACCATACGAAAACTATTACATGAGCAGTAAAAAATAATGACTCATAAATTAATGATGTAGGAAAATATATATTTGTAAATAAAAAATATACCCTTGTGATCTATATTTTTTGTTTTTTTTTCAGTTTGATTTTTGTAATATATCGTGTTGATAAGATTTTTCTTATTCCCCTAACATTGACCCGTATTTTAATTGTCATGATTGAATTTTCATGTCTAAAAACCTAATATTTATATTTTATTTTTAAAAATATATATATGATCATTCTAAAGTTGTTGAAAATAAAAATAATCACGCATGCCTTTTACGGATCAAGACCCTAAATTAAAATAAATACATTTAATATATATATAATTCATGACATTAAAATTTTGAAAGAAATTGAAAATAAGTTTAATTAAACTTTAAATGTATTATTTTTATCTAAAGACGTCAAAATACGATATCATCATATCACAATATAATATATATAGTATAATTTTATAACTTGTTTTACCATAATAGTTCGTTCAATCCAATTACACCGAATAAGACTGATAACACTTTAATATTGTAAAAAACATTTTCTTAAAACATAATAGTGATATTTTTATTTTGATTCTGATCAAGTCCTTAATTTTTTACAAAAAAGAAGTTTTACTTCACAGGGTTTATTTATATCCTTGTTAGCCTTTCCCTGATTTCTTAAAAGGGTTTTGCTATATCCTCTTAATTTAGAAGATATAACCTCCTAATTGAATCACAATGGCACAAATGTAAATTTAACAACTTTTTGGAGCAATTTAAAAAATGTGAGTATTAGGAGGATGTTTAGGCTAAAATTTTAGGAGGATATAACATTTTCCTTCTTTAAAATTATACATAAGCAAACATGGAAAAAGTTAAATTAAGAAATGATAATATTATATTATCTTACAAAGCAATAAAATGCTAAATTTAAGAGTAATAAATTATAAAATAATATGCATTTATTCTCATTTTATTCCTACGATGAAAAGATATTTTTGAATGGGGAAAAATAAATTTATCTCTACTTTTTTTCTGTAATTATTAATGTGAAGTCCACATATTTATAAAATTAGTGTCTGATAATAAAATAAAGAACTAGTTTTTATTTATAACTTTTTTTCGTGGGATGAACTAAAAATTCGATCCGTGATGTTTATTATTCGCTTCAAAACATCAATTATTCTATTAAAATAATGAAAAAGGATTCACAACAGATAATAAGATCAAATATTCTTTTGAACTAATCTGTTTATATATAATTAAATTATAATTATAGTTTAAATATAGTTTACAATGATATTCTTATATGAACCAAAGCTAGCATCGGGGTTTGTGAAACAAATTTATTCAGTTGAATCTTCGGAAGCAGCATTAAAATTAACGATTGATTAGTTCAATAATAATGGACCGAATATTTATAATAAAATGAAAACATCATAATTTTTATGACGTCATATCCATTCCAGATGTCATCATAAAAAGTCGATGTCATGAATCTCATGATATTAGCAAAGTCATTGTGCAGTACCAGTTCTTGGACTTATGCCTCAGGTTCTAATAAGGGAGTGTGTATCTGGTAATCTATTATTTGATAATATTATATTAAATTATTTGGGCTCATGAGAGGTAATAGATAATTAATAAATTGAGATGCCTAAGGATTCATACTACCTACCAAAATGACAATGTAAATTGCCTACAGAAGAAAAGAGAATACCTGAGTTATATTATTTTTTTAAAATTTACTTTTCACAATTATTCTTTACAATTTTATTTAAATAAAGTATAAAACTAATTAAATAAATTATAAATTTAATTAAATATCATGAACGTACAAAATATCAATTTTGATTATGTAAAAGTTATTCGCCATTTATCTGTATTTACGTTTTATTTTTTTACACAATTTTAAAATCGAAAAATTGTGACGTGAAAGGAGTGGAATATGAGTTAGGCTGCGCATGAAATTCATAATCACCATGGAGACAATCAAGTTCGGGATCATATGCAAGATCGTAGAGGGTCATAAGATCTTAAATCATAAGATTTTATTTATTAATAAAAAATATATTTTAAAAATAATAAATATATCTTTTTATAAATTTATCACATTAAAATATTAAATTACACATCAATAAATTATTTTTATCGATTATTAAGTAAAATTATATCAAAACATATTTAAAATAAAATAAAATATATTAAACTTCATATAAATTATTTTTAGTATTATAAATATATTTTTAATTAATATTTAAATAGTTATGTTAATCACACGAGGTCGTATATAATCAGATCGTAAGATTGCATGACCAAAATTAAAATCACCCTTAAAATAAGATCGAGATCGATAAGAACAATAAAATCATATAAGATCTTAATATCTAAATCGAGACCTTAATTATCTTGATCACCATCAACACCATTTTGTTTTCCCTTTGAATTGGCACCATAATGAATTTACCTTATTTTTTCATTGTGTTCTTTTTTCTTTTTGTTCAATAGTTGTCAGGTCGTGGTCATTTCAGTTGTTTAGGTCCTTTCGGCCTTGAAAGATTTGGGTTTTGGAATTGTCTAACATAATAATAATAAAATAATGCTATTTCTTGAACGCATTCCTTCCGGCTACAAAATTTAAAAAAAATCCTTGTGGAAGTGTAGACGCACAACCAACCCATCCAACAAAATAATTGTAACATTATTTCACAATCATAGCTGGAAAAAAACACTTCATATAATTAGTCCCGTTTTTCATTTCAGCTATTTTTTAAAAGAGAAATAAACAATGAAACCTCATATTCTCTTCTTTCATATATTATGATCCGGATCTGATAAAAAAAGAGAGAAATTAAAAGACAAAGTTATACATAAAGGGTCTCGCAATTGGAACCAGCCGTCTGGTTCCGCCCGAAACTCGAAACGAAACGGCGTTCCAAAAAAAGGAATCACGTGACCCTTTTTGCTTAACTTAGTTTTGGTAGAATCAAGCACGGTAGCGCCGCAACTTTTTTTTTTTGCTTGAGTTGACGTGTTGCTTTTTTTTATAACTTTATTTATTCTTTCTTTATTTTCTCTCACACATATGTATTTTATAAAATAATTTATTTATTAAATATAAATTATTTATTATAAGATATTAATAAAATATTATTTTTTACTTGTTATTTCATTAATTTTTTTGAATATTTTACTATATATATTTTATTAAAAATTTGTTTTTTTTATATTTAAATAATAGTTTTTGACGAATTTTTTTTTGAACAAAAATTCTAATTTTTAATTTCATTTTTATTTATTAATAATATTTTATTTTATATTTATAATATCAATTATTATTTCAAAATCCAACAAAAAATTAACTCATCACATCAACTTTTTCCTATCACATCAACTACATTATTCCTTATCATCAAATTCCTTATCATCCAAACACAACTAGAACTACGAGAATTTGATGAAACTTCTGATTCCTGTTACTAAACGGCCCCAAAGTCCATCCAAAATCGGCACATATGTGTCACATTGTACTATCCCTTTGTTATCGAGTATATCTCTCCAAAATTTGAAATGTATTAGTTTTGAACACCTATTTTTTAGATAAATTACACCAATTATACGTCAACTTTAGGTGCCATAATAATTCGGTCCCATAACTTCAATTTATAACAATAATCGACTTTTAATTTCTAACATGCTTGGTCCTCCTAATCAATAATAGACAATTTCTCGATTATAATATTGACATGACACAATAAAAAATAATAATAAAATGTAGGGGCGACGCCCCTGGGTGAGCTCGCACAGAGAACACCGACTCCCTTTTTCCCCATTGCCGTGTGCAAGGAAGAAAGGGGGTCGGCGCCTCCTGTGCAAGCTCGCACGCCGATGAGTTTGCACAAGGGGGCGCCACCCTCCCTTTTTCTCCCTCGCCACACGCGAGGAAGAAAGGGGAACCGGCCAATGACAAGCTTGCACAGGGAGGCGTCGACTCCCCTTTTTCTCCTTCGTCGCATGCGAGGAAGAAAGGGAGGTCGGTGCCCCTTGTGTGAGCTCGGGAGAGGGCATCAACACCCTTTTGCCTGCCCCTCTATGCGAGCTCGCACGGGACAATGTTAGCTGTTGTCATTTATTTATTAATTTTATAATTTTTTATTCATTTTATAACATTTTATTATTTTATATTATATCACGTTAGTAATATAATAGAAAAAATGGCTATCACTAGTCATGAGACGAATGCATGCAAGAAAAAAAGTTTGTGGACAATTTAGTTACAAATTAAAATTGAAGAATCATTGAGATATTGATTTAAAGTTGGAGAACGACCCGTGTAATTTACCCTCTATTTTTTGACAGAACTTTGACATTCAAAATTATTAAATTCCAGTCTATATAAAAGAGGAGAATGGTATTTTTCTTGTCAAATTGATATTTGAAAAATTAAACACATAACTATTAACACTCATCGAAGAACATAATTTTACTAATCAATTATGCCAACTAATTTTGATTCATACCACGTATCGAAATATACAAAACAATTATAGCTCAAATGTACAAAATATTGCTGAATTTTATATGTCCTAAGTTGCTGTTTGGTTCTTTCGTATCTATTATCGAAATGAGAGTAATTATTTTGATAAATTAATTGATATTAGAACAAAGTAAAGAATAAACTTTATTCTATACACATAATCAACTGTACCAACCAATTATAGCTCAAATGTACAGAAACATTGCTGAATTTTGTATGTCCTAAGGTGCTATTTGGTTCTTTGATATTTATTCTTGGAATGAGAATAATTACTCCGATGAATTAATTTATACCAGAATAAAGTAAAGAATAAAACACCAAGTTTATTCTCACATAATGATGAGAGGCAAAGATGATATTAAAAAAATTATCCCCATAACAAAGCAAAAACTTGAGATAATTCCAGCTACAATTCCTAAAAAATCGTATTCTTTAAAATAATTAATCCTATTTTGGGAGTAATAAAAAAGATCCAAACAACTCCAAGTTTGAGTCAAGAATAGAGTATTCTGCCTTTTTAATGGAATAATTATTTATCGAAAATAGAAATATTTTTTCTTAAAAAAAGAGTAGTTTGAATATTTATAATTGGGCTTAGGCCTATTTCAAGGTTGGATCATGAACGGGTTTCAATTAACAGCCCACAATAACCGAAACTAAAACCAAAACCATCGCATGTATTCCCTGCGCGCCATCGACCTCTCTTGCGTTCGCCTTCTACCTCGTCGCTCACCTCCAATGGCGGCTCATGGCGGGGACGACGGCGGCGAGAGGAAGAAGAAGAAGGAGAGCAAGGCTAGGAAGGGAGGCAAACCAGTAGATGCATCAAAGCCCGACAATGTCTTTGAGAGGCCGCGCAAGGAGCGCAACCCTCGCTTCTCGGCGGCTTCGGCCTCCGAGTTGCACTCCTCCCTCCTCGTCGAGGCCGACGACCCCGGCTTCACCCGAGGTGAAGAGTGCTGCACTTTTCATTTATGCGTATTCCTTTTTCCTGTGGGTCGGAGCGTTTTTGTTGATTCTTGTGACCGGTGCAGGCAGAGGGAACGTTCTGAGCCGGAACGAGGATGCGGAGGCGGTCGGAGCGGAGTACGAGAAGGAGGAAAAGGATCCAAACAAGGGGACGGAGAGGAGGAACCATAAGAGGTCCAAGAGGAAGCTGTCACATGATCAGGATGACTCGGGTTCTCAATCCGGCGAGGGCGTCAGTGGGAAGCTTCCGAGATTTGGTAACAGGATTGGCTTAGAGGTGAGACTCTGTTTAGTAGATAACATGCTTGCTGATTATTATTGTCTTTAGTATTGGAAGTGTGTATGTTTTCTTGTCTAAATATCTACCTAATTGTGGCAATTCGTATTGACAGAGAATTGATATTAAATTCTGTACAATTTTTTGCTTTTCTGAAGTAGAATTTGTCATCCGGAATCATTCGAGATTTTATCCTGCTAATGATTTTAACGTGAGAAAAAACATGGATATTCAGGCACTTTTTTATTTTGATTTTATTTAATTTAGATTGAGAAACCCATAAACGACAGAGTATCTTCTTTCTAAGAGAACGTCTTTATAGCTTTACTATTTCTGTATCTTTTGATCACTATTGAACACGTTTTCGTGAAGTTTGCTCTACTGCTGCAGAGGTAGTATTTTTTTTTTTTTTTGAGGGGATACAGAGGTAACATAGCCTTTCGAAGTGGTTATTTCTCAAAGTACCACATACGTGATTACTATAGTTTCATTTTAAGTTAATGGCTGAAGTTGGTGTGTGCGTGATAATATTTTGATTTTAGTATATTCATGTTCATGTGCCTATTTAGAACTACCATGTGATCTCAATGAGCTCTTCCCACAGATGTATGCTAGCGCATAGGTAAACAAGAAGAGCTATAAGTCTTAGCCGACCAAGATAATATATGGCATTTGTAAAGCTGCAATAATAAAGAAAGAAGAAACTAAAAGTAAATGCATGTAGTTAATGAAGAGAAATGCTCATCATGTGTCATTGAATTATTCTATTATATCATTCTGCCTCAATATCCTTTACCCTATGCTTTAAGATGTTCTTCGACATAGAAACTCTAAAGTGGAGTGTAAGATGGAGTTTCTTTCAATTTCCCCCAGATGGAAAGAGCTTTTGTTCCCCCTCTTCAAGTTTCTCTTGATGACTCTGAGCTTTCTGATGTTGATAACATTGAAGTTCCAAACAAAGATAACATGGGTACTGATCATCTCACCAAAAATGTTGATAGACATGTGAAGAAAAGAGACAGGGAAAATAGGTATGTAGTATTCCTTAGCACTTCAAGGTCATGATACATTTGAGCTTTCCCTTTATCACTTTTATTTATTTGTACAGAGAGCTTGAGATTAGTGCTAACGAAAGGAGGCTTTTGGAGAAGGATATGCCGCAGACCATAGAAGACTTTGAGAAACTGCTGAGGAGCTCTCCCGATAGTAGTTTTTGGTGGATAAAGTACATGGCCTACATGTTATCTCTGGCAGACATTGAGCAAGCACGATCGATTGCTGAAAGGTATGTTCAAATATAACAGTATACCTACTTTTAAATGTATGAAAAAGGTTCTCCATGCTCCTGATTGATACAGTGCCCACTGCAGTGTCTTATTTGTTTTTTCTCATTATCGTTTGAAACATTGAAATTTGTGGATCGAATTTTAAACTATATATCTTTTAACATTTTTGTCTACTATAGAAAGTTGAGAGATAAAATTTTAGCAGCGACGATCTTTTGTCCGCAACTTGTGCTTTCAGTGCAATTATTTTCAGAAAATCTAATGCCCTCAATTTTAAACATATTTTGCAATCCTAGTTTATCAATAATATATAATGATTTATGCTTTTGTGGAAGCATCCAGGTTTCCAATCTTTTTTCAAGTTTCTTACTTGGTTATCAAATAAGTGCATAATCCACACTATACTTCATATGTTGATAATAAAGACTAATTTAATATTTCTTCTTGAAGGGCTTTGAAAACAATAAACTTCAGAGAGGAGGGTGAAAAACATAATATTTGGGTTGCATACTTTAACCTTGAAAATGAATATGGAAATCCTCTCAAGGTAAATAAATTATTTTATTTTGTGTATACAACTATCTGGACAATATGAGTGGCATAACAATGTTATTCGAGGTACCTGATGGTACTGATGCTCTGGCTATTGATGATGAAATTGAGGTTCCTTATGAATTACAAGTTCCTGATATTGAGGGCCTAACAATACCTCGTGGAACCCATGGATACATTGTGAAAGTAGTGGATTCCAATCTTGTACTAGTACGTTGGGAGGTAAAAAACATTAATCTGCTTGTTTCTTTCAATTTTATATTGTCACCTCCAAGTTTTCAATTTTGCATACCTTACAAGTGTCAACCATGGCACTGCACATTTATTATGATAATTAGCTGACGTAACACTGGTCACACTGACAGTTGGTATGCAAAAGTATACTACATATTTTCATTAAACTGCGCAGGACAAAATATAGTGTTATGCCTTCTATGCTCTACTTTCCACCCCACCCACTTTCATTTATCCATGACCAGTTAAACTTCAAAACAGTTGGCAATTAGAGAACAATCTCAAATTTTTGAGGATGGTTAAGGATATATATATATATATATATATATATATATGTAGGAGTCATGAATTTTTCATATCACGTGCATATCAAATAATTTTACACATTTTTTTTTTGTTTTTTTGACAACTTTTTTACCAATAATTTAGAGGATCATTTATGATAAAAAAAATTTATAACGTAAAGATTATAAAAAAATATATATCTACCCATGACTGATTCACCGGTCGGACCAATTAGTCAAGTCTGATTTTAAAAGCAATGATTGTTTAATCCAATCTAAGTTCCAGGTGAAATCGACGAATCAAAATAGCACCCCCGTGAATATAATATTTTCTCCTTTTTCCATTTAATCTCCTAAAAAAGGAAACAATTATATCTATATAAACGAGTCATGAATTTTTCATATCACGCGCATATCAAATGATTTTACACATTTTTTGTCTTTTCGATAACTTTTTTTACTAATAATTTAGAGGATCATTTATGATAAAAAAAATTATAACATAAAGATTATAAAAAAAATTATATCTATTATGAAGGATATTAATGTGCATAAATTTGTAAAAATTTGAAAATAATAAATATGTTATTGTAGATGATTTTGATCACATTTTTGTTATCATTAATGATCCTCTAAATTATTAATGAATAAATATATAAGAAAAAGTAAAAGAAATATGTAAAATCATTGAGCATGTGCTTGACACACTCATTAAATCCATAATTCAATTAGTGTGCATTATTCACACATTTTGGATCTCTAGATCAACATCATCATATTAAGATGGTCCAAAACACAAATAATTCTTATTATTGAATATGAATGATGCTGATCCAAAAATCCAAAGTTTATAATGTCATACTAATATAATTATAATAATATAATAACCAGTATTAGTTAAAAAAATTATTATTTATAGTATATACACAATAATATTTCTGTTTATAGTGATTGTGATTATTATTTTTATAAAATAAATAGATAAAAATATAAGTCACATAAAAAATAAATTATTAATTGATATAATTTGTTTTAATTCAACATTTCAAACTTAATGTGGAAAAATACGAAAAAATTAAAAGAGAAATTGAATGTTGAAAACATACATTAAATTAGTTCATAATAAGATAAAATTTTGATCGAATTGCCATGTTGCGCAGTCCAACATACTAGTGAGAAGTAAAAGTATAAATTATTTCATTTGTAAGGGACCATTTGGTATAAAGTACTTAAGATAAATTATCAATAATTTTATTTAAATTTTTACAATCCGCCACATTATTTCATTTGGTTGCATATTATTAGCGATAGTTTTAATTGCGTGCTTTGGTAATCTTGATTACCACCTCATTCTTAATCAAGATAGCTTCAATTGATTGAAATACATTTTGATTAAAATATTCATTCATAAAATTTATTAATTTTAAATATTTTATTAATAAACAACTATCATCCAACTTCATATTTTTTTTACTATGTGGATTTTTTTATCAATAACTGTTATTTTTGCCTCATCTTCTTTGTTTTATAGCCGGTCCCAAGCCCGGATAAAGGAGGAGGGTTGTGTTAGGCCCCGACAGCCGGCGTAAAACTTTGTCGAATCTCATGAACATGGATCAACGAATGGCGTCGTATGATCCATGTAGCCGACCCCACCTAGTGGGATAAGGCTTTGTTGTTGTTGTATTTGTTTATTTTATTTTGTTTTCGTTGGTATGTAAAATCTTTCAAAACACAATCAGGAGGCTGTGGAGAAAATCTTTCAGAGAGCACTACAATATTGTGATCCAGAAAGGATCCATTGGTCTCTTTTAGGAGTGTACGAGAGGACTGAACAGCATGAACTGGCATTTGTGCTTCTTGAAAGAATGGCCAAAAGATTCAAGAACTTGTGCGAGGTTTGTGTCCGTGATAGTACAAATTTCCTATACGATGCTCTATTTATTCTTCTGACAGAATTATACGTATATTTGAACTCTAAAACATGCATATGTAGGTTTGGGTGAGTTATGTAAAGAATTTGCTGAAGCAACAGAAAGATGGAATTCAATCTGTCATTGATTGTGCTCTACTCAGCCTGCCCCACAAAAAACATATCAGGTTTCTCTCAGAGACTGCAATACTAGAATTCAAGCATGGTATACCTGATAGAGGGCGATCAATGTTTGAATCCATTTTGCGAGAATATCCCAAGAGAACTGACCTATGGAGCATTTATCTTGATCAAGTAAACATAGACTTGGCTCACTGTGTATACTTTCTGCCTTGTTCTTTATCTGAGTGTCAAATGTTTCTTTTACAGGAGATTCACATGGGTAACGTCGAAGTAACTCGTGCCCTCTTTGAGAGGGCAACATGCTTAAGTCTGCCACCCAAAAAAATGAAGGTGAGTTTAGTCATTTACCATCATTGTTGTACTTACTATCGGTGGTGTACCTACAAGTTGTTTGTCTCATTGTCTCAAACGAATGAAACACTTCACTATTGTGCTCAGACTCGAACATCAATATCACAGATCACAAGTTCTGAATAGTTTATTTTATTTATTAGAAATTGTACCCCATAAGTTCCCTAATGCCATCACGTTGTACAAGTCAACTGCTATCCTATTGTATATTGTATTTAACTGATAATTTTGGAAAACTCAGCCAAATATTAATTGACTTCCCATTGTAGTATTCTATTTTATGTTTGTTGCGTGTCTTCTTTGTTATGGAATACTGCATTAATTAATTACCTTTCATCATCTTAATATCAAATAGTACAGTGAAGGCTATTACATTAATGAAAGGAGAACCTTTATGATATTGAATTTCCTCATCTTTGAATTTGTTGAGCTTGAAATTAAGTTAGGATTTTTTTTATCATGAAGCATAACGTGACACTTGGAAAGGTTATTTAGATTACAATAAATGATCTGATCCTCAACTTTGTGTTTGCATCCGTATTTCATTTCGAGATTGAATCCACAAAGTATCTTGTTTTTTCAACATGAGCTTGCACAATTCTTCTTTTTAAGCCTTGTTCTTTTTGCTTATAATTTAGAGTGCTTGATTCATTAAGACATTTCAATGTAATGCCTATATTCCTCCAACTAAAATTGCTAATTAGCTCACTTGCAAATTGTCGAAACTATAATTTTTTATTATGTAAAATATATATTACATTTCAGAAAAAGACTCCTCTCAAAAGAAAAAAAAACTCATTATGTACAATCTTCATTGACAAAAATGTGCACCAAGATTTCTTGGATAATTGTTTATTATGCAATTAACATGGAAAATGCACTTGTATGACTTGATTTGGGTTTCACTGGCGTACAGTTTCTCGTGTATGTTATCTTTAATTAATTAAATAGCTACTTTTCAGTAGACCTTTATTCCATTAAGCAGCTAATTTTTCCAGTCCTTCAGCATTACCTTGTCTATTTATAATCAAAGGCTCACAAGTAATTAGGAAGCATGAAATTACTTGTCAAAAAGAGGTTAGAGTGATGGTCATTGAACCATTGTTTAAATTGCCTGATTTTCGAGTTCTGGCTAAAACCTTTTTTTGACTTCACGATCTTGCAAGTTTCTATGTTTACAAAATCTCAAGAAGGTTTATACTGCAGAAGTTTGAAGTGTGCACCCATATTTCTAGATATTCTCGTTGTCCCAATAATTATTGACTGAGACATCTTCATCATAACAACTTTTATCTTATTATTTGCGTAATGCTTTGTACACTTGTTATATTAGGCTTTGTAAGGAAATTTCTGTTAGTTTGAAAATTTAAAACAGTTGCACTGGAATCGTGTTGGCTCAGAAATTTATTCGTGTCCATTTCACGATAAACAAGTTTTTCTGCCAGTTAAAGATTCTTTTTTCACTGCATATAGTGTCTGACAATATTCCTGTTGTTGAAATCCGTTTTCTTTCTCTTTACTTTGGTTTGCACTTTGCAGTTCCTTTTGAAAAAGTTTCTCGAGTATGAAAGCTCCCATGGCGATGAAGAAAGAATCGAGTATGTCAAGAAAAAAGCACTCGAATATGTGGAGTGTTTCTTATAACCGAAAAGGAAACTTAGTTGTGACAACGATAATATTTATTTAATGTTACTAATCTGGACTTTGTACATGCCACATGATTATTCTGTAAATATCCATAAAATTTGTTTATACTGGCCTTGCAAATTCTCCAAGGGCGGTATTTTCGAACCATTGTGATTTTGCTTCTCCAATGCAGCCTTATGTCAGTGCACTACTAGATGTTCTTAGTTTATTACTTTTAAAATTTTTTTTCCTCCCCAAAGCTGCGCCTCTGGCACTCTGCGTTCCTCTGGTTTTAGTTTGAATAACTTTATTTAATTGTTATATTGCTAAAACTTACCACTATAACTGGAAGACGATAAACTGCTACAACCAGTCGTAACTGATTAGACCGTAGCTAATTTTAGGGCTGGGGATGTGGGATTTGGGAGGGAGGGGTTCGACGTCTTATCAAATTTTGTCAAAGATACAAATGGAAGAGGAGTTGGCTAATGTTACGCACAATTTAAACGTTGATGATATCTTGAGTAGATAACTCTTCGTCAATAATAGTTAGCACTTAACATATTAAAGATGTCCTCGCAAGACTTCATCGCCCTAATCCTTCGATTTTTTTTATGATCCGTTAAAAAGATGCCTACATGGTATTTAAGAATTAAGATTAGAATTTGTCTAACATCTAATCATTATAATTCCCTTCTAAGTTCTTTCATTACTAACATTTATCTTGGACAAATTAACTAAGAACTTGTAGATTATACTTTGTGCTACGGTTTAACGAGTTTTAGTACTACATAAATTTTAAGAAGACGTACATGGTGACGTGCATGGTCATCCGTACTGCTTTATTTTTAATCTTTAATTTCCTTGCATCAAGTCTATGAACCTGGTAACTGAAAAAAAAAGACACTTTCAAGGAACCTGCTCTCTCAGTAACTGGAGTGAAATCTGCCCATCAAACTGACAAGGGTAGATGCAAACTCATTACTGGGAATTCTATAAAGGCCCCTTAGAGTTTGTTTGTACAATTTAATCCGGAGGAAAATTTTTAAAAAAAGAAAAAAGAATAGGGGCAGTCAACAGTAAAATTATACTTGTTCGATCATATGAATGGAAATACAATATATTCAGCATAGAAGAGATTCCAAATAAACCGGTAGAACTGTGAGATCGCATCCTGCAAAAGAAGAGCTGTATTGGTTATAAAGGTTATGATAATAATTATCTTAAACCTGTTCTTTTGGAGTGCTATGATATCGTAGGCATTTTTTTTTCCAAAATGATTAATAATAATACACTAATATACCATGAATTTGAACCAAACTTAAAATCTAAAACCAATTCGTCTAAGAGATTGATCGAATGATAGATTTGCTTATATAGGAATAAATTGATGCTCATAACATGGTTTTCGTGTATCTGTATTATGTAACCATCAAATATAAGGTGTGCTAAAAATAAGGTACCCAACAGAAAACCTAAAGTTATTGAGATTCACTGGTGCGCTACTGAGTTACCTTTGTTGGATACTACAAATTTAAGAATTGTCATGATTCGTGATAAACTTTTAGTATTAAGTAAAATTTGCATCAACATTTCTTATTAGTAGTTGGCACCAACATTTGTAGTCAAGCAAAAGTCGTATCCGTTTTCTCAATTGTCGGCAGATTTTAAACATATGGTAGCTCAGAATATGGTTCAATCATTCATAAAGGTGAATTACCTTGGTATACTTTGCTTGTTCTAGAACCCATGTCTGCATCTCGCAAAAACCATAAAGAAACAATATATGAGCATTCTATCATGTAGTATATGAAAATCTCAAAAGAAATTGGTGCACAAGCATTTCTTTTCTGAATTACTTCAGAAATTCTCTGCTAATAAAACCACTTTGGCACATTATAAAGGGTTAATACTCCATTAGCTAGTTACGCCAAGGCTAGAAACACGACATTTCTCGTATACATATCCCTTTCCTGGACAGAAATAAAAAGTACTATATCTTTTATCATAAAGTAAAGAATGGAAATAAGATGTTTGCTCTTTAACCTAGCTTGAAGCACAAGAGGTTCTTATTATTCTATATACTACACCTTTTGCGTTACCAGAATCTCAGATGATTAGTTCCAAGTGAAACACTGAAACTAGAGAAGGTTCGATCCTAGAGTTTTAAGCATGATAACTGATAAAATTAGCACAATCATATGCCGGGGAATGACAATAACAAAAATGAAATGCCTTAAACTACATTTTTGTACGACTTAAGAAGAGCTTTCTTATAGTAGACCCCTCTCTTAGAACAAGAATACTGGTCTGAACCCATTATCAGAAGTATCAAAGGTGTAAAAAGTAATTACTAAATATCGGACTGTAGATTAAAACAACTTTAGGATACATCTCATGGTTTAATCTCCAAATTTAGTTCTTTTTCACACACACAATGACCAAAAGCTTAATTGTGTTAACTCCATTCCGTAGCTAATGAAGATATGTGCAGACGCACACGCACAAACACATAATGACTAAAAACTTAAATTGTGTCAACTCCATTCCATAGCTAAAAAAGATATGTACACACACACATGCACGCACACACACGTGTGCACACGCACACACCACACACACCAACACCACCCACACACACATGGAGAGAGAGAGAGAGAGAGAGAGAGAGAGAACATAAGCTTAATTGTGTTAACTCCATTCTGTAGCTAATGAAGATATGTGGCGATATTTGAATTTCCAGGTACCCCCTACTTCATTTGAAGCTTGGTCAAGTAAAAGGAAACAAAAGCCCCAACCAACTCAAGGTATGAGTTGGTTTGTTTCTTTGGTTTATTCTTTCTTAGCTCCTTCTATTTAATTTGACCCGGTCACTCAAGAGTATAAGTAAAATTTCCTGTGAATATATAGCACATTTACATGTAGGATGTTTACATGCGAGAAACTTATCCTCATCAGATTGTTTATTGATGATTTGTCCCATTACAACTTAGTCTAAACCACAAAAAGTTCACATGCTGATATTTTAATTCAAATTCAGAAGTTAGTCTAAGCCACAAAAAGTTCACATGCTGATATTTTAATTCAAATTCATAAGCACCCACGAAAAATTGAAGCATAAAAGGAATAACCTGGAAAATCAAACCAATTGCAAATATAGCATGAGTAGGTATCATTATATTGCGTCTGAAGGCCTGCAACATTAAATAAAATGGCATAGTTAGAAAAGATATGATATCTAATCAATTTGCATATCTAAAAGTGTCATTGAAAATATTGGATACAAGCACTAGTGATATTTGATAAATAAATAGTTTTAGATATATATAGTCAACAAAAAAAACAGCAGAAACATACTCCCAATTGCTAACTGGACCCTATAAATTTTGCCACAAGAAGTTCACCTGAGGCATATAAACTGCTATAAGAACAGCACCAATATAATTTGCCAGCAAGAGTCCAGAACCAAGAAAAGCAATATTCCTGACACCAAGCTTTGTTGCCAAGGTCGAGATCTGAAACCTGCAAGAACCATGCAGGCCTTAAATTATATGACAATGAAGAATCATAAGAAACAAAATCTCTGAAAAAAATTGGTGACTGATTATACGCTGATAGTCAAACTAATTGGAACAATGACTAAAAATAAAACTTAAGCCCATCTTCTTCAGATGTTATGTCGCTAATTTTGGTGGAAAAGATGCAATAAACAGAGCGATTGAGAGAAGAAGTTCAGACAGTGGTTTTACCCTAAGGTGATACTGGGATCTACGTTATCCATTTCAAATTCAACTCTTACTCATATTTAATAGCAATATAATTTGATATTATTTTAGCACCCTTATCCTCTGTTCAACAGTGAACAAAAAATGAAAACAAAAATACATTTTTCAGAAAGTGGAAGTCTTCTAAGGATCCCCATTATGCATATGACACCCACATAAATCAAATGTGGCACCAATTCCATTTTCGGTTACACTTAACGTGTTCGAATTACTTGAGGTAATAAGCTCCTAACACAACAATCATCTAACACCGATATTGAAGAAAGGTGATAAACTACTGCAGTTGTGTCCATGATGACTGCTATAAACTGGTGACTTAGGTTAATGCTCAATTTGTTAGTACTTTTTTAAAAGTATTTAATTAAATAATCTGAGCTCATGAAACTCTGGCTAGACACATGGACCGGGTAAACATGTGACCTATGGCTGCATGGAATTGTTAGTTGCTGGAAATAGTGGAAGTTTATAACTCATTCTAAATTATTCTATTAGAAGTAGGGTATCTGTTCAAATTCAATGGTGGAAACTTGTCAAAAAGAAAGGATTTGAAATCTGAGATAAATATCATTATATTATATAAACTTAATATATAAGAGGCTTTTTCTCCAGTTCAACAAATTTTCATTCGCAAAAGGCTTGTTAACATCCAGGAATGAGCATACTCCGAATCAAAATAAGTTAATCTTCATTCAAAAGATACATCTAGCCACCTTAAAACTCTAGTGATCCACTCTGGATATTAGCCTAAGGCTATACCTGGCACCATTGCCTATCCTAATGTCAAAACTCAAGACAGGACATTCTCTATGATTGAAAAATAAAGATAACACCTAATAATGGTAAGATGTGTATGAAATGGAATCCAACATCTAAATTCTAGAAAGAGATGGTTACTCACTTGCGGTCTCCCTCAACATCTGGAAGATCTTTGGTTATAGCAATGACCAAAGCAAATAGTGTCACAAAGACTGTGATAAAGGCAATAGGCGAGCTGCAGATACAAAATGTTACACTGCATTAGACATCATCATCATCTCTGCATGTGTCTGCAGCGAGATGATGAGACATAATTTTACCTGCTTGATCAAACAAAGGGCACTTTCATACCGACTTATCTACCATACTACATAGAAAACTCTCAATTGTATCAACCATCCAGAAAAATTAAGTCTTTACCTCCATCTGAACGGAAGACCTAATGCAGTTGTAGTTGCATAATATACACCAAAATTAAGGAGAAAGCCACGTACCTAAGAAACAGTAAATTACACATTAAAACAAAATTTGTCCTCTGAAAATAGCAAATTAAACATACAAAATAGCATACAATTTTCCATCTAAGAAGATGAACAAATCAAGAGATATGTATCAATATAAAAGAAACTTTTTAAAAAGGAAATCTCATATAATTTTGTAGCTTGCAAAATGCATGATAAATTCTAGACAACATTTCCATGCGTACAAATTTCGGGAGAAAAGTGTGTACTCTAGAATTGAAGCAAGCAATACAATGGAACCAATTTGGCAAAAGATAATAACAGTCTAGAAATAGAGTAGGCTTTCATACAAAGAGCATTTACTTTCAAGGGAGTTCATCATGATGCATATTATCATTAATTCCTTAAACCTCCCATGAACTTAGGGGCGGACCCGGGGGGTTTTGAGGGGGGCCTTGGCCCCCCTCAAAATTTTTATTTTCTGCATAGATTTATATAGAAAAATTGAAAAAAAAATTAAAACTATATTAATATTATATACATGCCCCCCCTAAATTTTGGGCTGAGTTCGCTCCTACATGAACTATAACGATTTTTCGCGTCTGTCTCTAATATATGAACTTACGTGCCCCCCTAAACTGTCACAATTTCCACTTTAGTCCATCCATCATATTTTGTTAACTTTCCCGTTATTTTTTATTTTTTCGATTTATTAAATGAATAACAACAACAACAACAACAAAACCTTATCCCACTAGGTGGGGTCGGCTACATGGATCATACGACGCCATTCCGCTCTATTAGTAAATCTGTTGATCCATGTTCATGAGATTCGACAAGGTTTTACGCTGGCTGTCGGGGCCTAACACAACCCTCCTCCTTTATCCGGGCTTGGGACCGGCTATAAACTTGTCCTCATGCGACTTAAAAGAAATGTCCACTTTTTTCTTCGTTGAGGGAAGTTTAGTCATTTAATGAATAAAAAAAGTAACGGGAAAGTTAATAGAATATGACGGATGAACTAAAATGAAAATCGCAACATAGTTTAGGAGGCGCTACAGTAAGTTCATACATTAGGAGCAGACGTGGAAAATCGCTATAGTTCAGGGGAGTTTTAAGAAATTAACCTTGCATATTATGGTTAAACGACAAATTTGTACATTTGTTGCACATGATTTTTAAACTCCGCCTATGTTTTATAGCCGGTCCCAAGCCCGGATAAAGGAGGAGGGTTGTGTTAGGCCCCGACAGCTAGCGTAAAACCCTGTCGAATCTCATGAACATGGATCAACGAATATAGATGACGTCGTATGATCCATGTAGCCGACCCCACCTAGTGGGATAAGGCTTTGTTGTTGTTGCACATGATTTTTAATACACTTTGATGATGGGCCTTTCAGCACCTTTTCTTTTCTCAAAAACAAAATCTATTATGTGGAAGTACCACTTCAAATAGAGTCACTCTTTAGTGGGGTGTTTCTTTTAGATAGCATTATACTTTTATGAATAATAAAAAGCAGGCTTCCTTCATGCATTAGAGGATCAGGCAATCGGTGAAATATTTACTAAAGTGCTCAAGAATAAATAAATAATTAAGTCATGGCTCTTCTTACATTCAGTGGAAACGAAATTGTTGTCTTGTATAGAAGTAAGAACAACAACAACAACAATAACGACAAAGCCTTATCCCACTAGGTGGGGTCGGCTACATGGATCATACGACGCCTCGTTGATCCATGTTCATGAGATTTACAATGTAACAAATATCAAAAGACAAAGTTCCAAGTTTTCAGTGCCCTGTAAAGTTGCAAGTTTTAGGATCTATTCATCCATTTCCTTTTGTCGTCATATTTCAGTCATTGTACAAATTGGGAAAAAATGAGTTTCCTACTTTGACCAATAATCGCATTGATTATTACCGGTCTTTGTTAATTTCTAAATAGAAATATCACTGTTGACTTTAACCTGTTCATTTCCTTAAGTCTTTTTTATGGAACCAGGAATATCTTTCACCGAATCCAATAGTTTCCTTTTGGTGTTAATTTTGTGTGCTAAGAAATAATTACTCTAGCATAAGTCGATGAACAGATGATCATCTTTGCAGATATCTAGAAAACAAGAATTATATGCCATATTTGACTGTACTTTTAGGTATCATTTATTACTTTGCTGATAGAAACTGTTAAATAAAATGGACAACAATTTAAATTTAAGATTTTATTGGATCAGGGTATTCAATGATAAGAGTGCTGTTACACTCGTTCCCGAGATAGAACCAAAACTATGCCTTAAATACATGGAGAATGAAAGCAAGAGAAACAACATACCGTGGCAATAATTAGAAATGCAACAATTGGATATCTTTTCAATCTAAATGGAGGGACAGAGTATATAGTGCCAAGGAAAAGCCCAAGGCAATAAAGTGAAGTAATGAATGATCCAAAGTTCCAGGCGACAATTAGAAGGCCAGAGATAGCAAAAAGTAGCACCAAAAGCCATGCTGATTGAACTGAGAGATCGCCTGCAGCTATGGGCAAATATGGCTTGTTCACCCTGCAAACATTTAGAAGATAGTTATTCAATCAGCAGACTAAGTGTAGGAAGAAAAGAATTTTCGCAGGATGTAGTAATTCAATAGTGCAAACTCATCTTAACTTGTCAATTCCAATATCATAGATCTGATTAATTCCAACAATATAACCATTGCCACATATTAGAGATAGCAGCCCGCTGAATGCCTTGAATGTCAACCACCAGTTAATAAGATCTGGGTTCTCTATAAGAGCTTTTGAAACTAATGCACTGTCAACCAATTGAAGAAAAAAGCAAAAGGAAGTGCAACATCAGTGTAACAAGAGTCATATCCTAGGTTACAATACACTTATAATTTATTTTCTTCCGGGAAAAAAAAACCAGAAACTTCACATGGATCCCAATGCAGTCCCCCGAATAGTATGTGGTCTTAGAAATCTCCAGCATGAATCTCTGAAATCTGAAATTCTTTTTGACAAGGGAGTAAATCCTGCAGCATCAGTTTGAGAACATGCCTGCCATTAACTAAGCATGATTAATTTTTTGATGAAAGCAAGCATGATTAAGTTTTCCTATTAAATTAGGGGAAACTTAAATAACAGAACACATTGAAAAACTCAGCTTAGATCATTTGCCAATGTCCACAATCGCAAGGGTTAATTCTTCAGTGTTATACACAATGCCCAAAAGTGAAGCTGAAACTGAAACCTGAACCCAGTTCATAGATTGATCTGACCAATGCTAAATATTGGTATTTGTTTTGGAAATAGCCTAAAGTCCAGGGATTTAATTTCCATCTTAACGCATCAGAAGTCATGTCCTTAGAACACAAGAAAGAGAGATGCTAAACACATCCATCAAATTTTTCTGAAGCAATTCAAGCTAGGTTGATGTAAGCAACTTAATTCCTATCATACTATCGAAATGGAAACATGAAAAAAAGTTAACTGCAGTCATATGGTTGCAATAAATTATCAATTGTCTCCTGTATACACGCCTCTTGAATTCTAGCTTCTTGGTACAAGCTACAAAGTAACCATTCTTCAAGCTCTCCTGTTGAATTCATTAAAGGTATTAAATTGCTTATTGTTCCAACTTCAGATAATGATTAGGTTAAACTAATAGTTGACTTGAAGAAATGAAAAGGAAAATAAAATGACAGCATGCATCATCCTTTTCATTCACCATTGACATCTTTCCTTCCTTTGTTGTTTGCATTCATGTCGTCACTGTCAACCCTATCCAGTCATTCTCAAGTTTTATATTCCATTCTGGGGTTTTCTTTTCCATATCTTCCCAACTTCTTTCACTGTCCTTTCAGAAATGCCCTGTCAAATTTCTTGTCGCCATGATTCATGATTCAGTTACCAGGAATGTTAATGAAGGAAAATTGGAGCAAAAGGCAAATAGTAGAAGAAAGTGATGAGTGCATAGGGTTATATGATATGTTTTCTTGAAGCAGGAGACGAACTGTTCCACAAGTAAATGCAACCAGGCCTAGTTTCAAGGGTTCTTGTGAGCATATTTAATGTTTTTAACCTATGTTTGTCAATATTTAAGTGTCTCTAAAGTGGTTTTTTACTTTGGTCTAAGACCCATTGCCGACTACAATAGCTTCATTCTGACTTTTTACGCAATCATATTCTTCTTGACATTGAAATTTTCCCAGTAGCAATACCCGCCCATAGAAGCACAGGCATTCACTAAGCAGAAAAATCACAAGCATTTATCGTGCAATTTCAAATCGAAGCGCAGAAGAAGCCGCGCTCCCGGTACGCACCGTGACGAATGAACTTTCCTTCTTCGAAGAAGAGCGCCGAGTGATCGGCGTCGAGAACCGGAGCGGGGAGATCAGGGAGGAGGTCCTGGGCTTTACGGGAGGCAGCCGAGGGCGATGGAAGGACAAGGCGAATTGAGCTGTGGCGCGGCGGGGAAAGGGAGCTGCCGGCGAGGGGCAGCAATGGCGACAGGAAGCCGTGGCCGCGGAAGAAGCGGAGGCGGAGGAGGAGAGCGCCATAGGACGCGGATGTGCGCGGCAGAAGGCTACAGTACCTTCGCCTTCAGCTGCTGGTGGTGAAGGTGGTGGTGGTTGTTGTAGTGGACACGATAAGGAGGGAGAGCTCTTACTTGGCTGGGAGAAAGAGGGGAGAGACTCCTGGCGTAGGATTTGTTGTTATCGCTTAATATTTGGATGAAAATAATAGTAATCATACATTAATTCCTCTAATCTCCCATATAATTTTTCTTAAAACTAAATCCAACAAAATATATGTCAATTTTTTAATCTCCCATATTAGATTCTTTGTGTGCATTGAACCAATTCTTGTTATATACAAAATTGTAATATATATATTTTTTGAAGAATAGTACTTAAAGTCTAACTTTTGCATAATGTAGAATCAAGCCAATTAGATATTTACATAATAAAACATTATGACTAAAGGATTGTCATATTATCCCGAGCTCCAACAAATTTATTTTAAACTTTTGTTATATATTGTACATATTAAGTTATAATCTAATATATATGGAGCCGATAAACTTTTCAGTTTTTTTTTAAAAAAAAAGTAGAATAATTTGATTTGGAATTATAAAGAGTAAGTTAGTCCATTCCAAATCTCAGCCCTTAAAGACACATTGGACAAAGAATGTGATGATTGAAAGCAATTGATATTTAGTCAATAACATAAATCGACGTAATTTTGATTTTCCAGGAATATTAAGTCAAATAATGAGTGTTTTTGGTTAAAAGATAGACGTCCTGACTTTTATTGGAAATATTATTTTTTATGTATTGAACATATTGAAAGTGAAATCATCTAGCTAAAACTAAGAAGCCAATGAGCCATTATCACGTCATGGCTATATGATGTCGTTGTGTATTTCATTAATTTATTGATGTATTAGATACACATATTAATTGTACTTATGATTGTACATGTGCTCAAAGAATAAAAAAACTATAAGAAGCAAAATACTATTAAGAAAGACATGGCATGATGATTAACTAATGGAATTCCTATTATTGTTTATATATTATTGTGCCTATATAAGGTAGGAAGATAGACTAAGATAGACTTGTGGACATGTGTTGCTTCAATTCTTAGACGTTATTGACATGTGAAATTAAAGGAAATTGAAAAGCTTGACACATGTTTTTTTAGTGCAGAAAGGATTACTATCATTTTGGTAGACATCCAAATTTATTAATGATAAAAAGAGATTACATCATGATTACAACAAAAGTAATTGAATGTTGAATTTCTCCCTCCATCATTATTCGCACGATCATATGTTACATAACTTTACAGACTGCATGATAATATTATCCGTGTAGCATCGCCCATTCCTGAGGATGACTGCATTCCTTTGTGATCAGATTACCCATATAGTAGATATGATTAGTACTCTGCTCCGCCTCGAGACATACTTTCGCTGGTCCTCATCACATTACCACTCTACACTCTAAAATGAGCTCCAAAATGTTTCTATCGATGATACATTAAGTCATTGACTTCTGCTGATTGTCCATATTTCTCTTACCGCCTCACACTCAAAAAATAAGTGCTTAATATCCTCAACAACATTATTGCACAAAACAAAATTGATGTCTGCCTCAGGTTGCCAACGGGACTTAAAAGTTTTGGTGAGGAGTCGCCCACATCGTAGAAGCCAAATGAAAATTTTGATTCTTGGCGATATTGAGCTCTTCCATATAATGGAGCAGTCCGACTTCAAGTCACCATCGTCACTTACATCAATTACACTTAACATTTCATATACCTTTCGGGCTAAAAAAATATGCCCCTTATATTATCTTCAGGAGTATATCAATCCAATTTATCAAGTCAACAAAATCATCTATTCATTGTTCCGACAAATTACTTGTGAAAAATGGCAGTCAAGCCCCGTTGCGATCTCCCGATGTAGACTAACATTATGCCACTTTAATGCCTTTATCCTCTGCCATGGCATATAGCCTAGAGAATAATTGTGCTAGTGGTTTACGGTCATCCCATGGATCTTTCCAAAAACGAAGCTCTCTTTTATTACCTAGCCTCAACGAAATGCATGGTCTGATCTTAGATAATGTAGTCATCACCCCTTTCCAAAAAGATGAGCATCCACTTGGTGTCACAATTTGTTGTTCCCAAGATAGAACTCTCCTATGACATGTGAAAATAACAAATGACCATATGTCATTTGTATTGCTCAAAATTTTGTATTCCCATTTTGATAGTAATGCTTCATTTACTCCCGAAGTACAAGGGCATCCAAACCTCCTTCAAAATGAGGTTTGCAGATATCCTTCCAGGCCACCAAATGAACATTATTATTATTACTTTCAGAATTTGTCCAAAAAAATTTGCTCTCGATCGAATCAAGGCGCACTTCAATTGATTTTGGTTGAAGTAATACAGATAAAAAATACACTGGTATAACTAATAGAATTGTCTGCACAAGAGTAAGTCGCCCTCCTTTGGACAGTAGCTTTGCACTCTGACCCTCGAATCTCTGCTTCACCCTCTCTATAATTGATGTCCACTCTTTGACTTGGGTCCTCTTTTCTATTAGAGGCAAGCCCAAATATGCTAATGGGAGGTTGCCTATAGTTGTTTCTAGTATCATAGAGCATGGTCCTCCATTCGAAAAGTATAAATGAATATTTTAAATTGTTAATGTTTAAACCAGAAAAATCTTAAAAATTTTTCATAAGAATAAAAGTCATCCTTGCCGCCTCCTTAGATCCTTCGATGAATAGTCTAGTGTCGTCAACATATTGAAAGTGGAATGATTGAGACTTGACTTAAATTGTATGTGAACCCAAATATGAGACCAGAGTTACACATTGAAAATGTGCAGCGGGCCAACGCATCAATTGCAAGCATGAATAACATTGGGGCAAGGGGACAACCTTGTCAGACTCCACATTGAGGTTGAATCCAACCACCAATTGGGAACCATTTATGAGAGTTAAGAAAGAAATTGTACACACACCGCTTCATCCATGATATCCACTTTATCAAAAACCTTATCTTATATAAGGAGTTCCACAAGAAGGTCCAATCAAAAGCGTCATATGTCTTAGAGAAGTCCACTTTCCAAAGAAAATTCTTTTTCCCAGTGCGACACCATATAGAAATTATTTCTGAAGCCATCGTAAAGCTGTCCGAGATTGAGCATCCCTTAATGAAAGTTGATTGCACAGGGTGCACTAAAGTGTCCAGGACTAGCGCAACCTGTTAGCCAAGACACGAGTCGCAATAAGATAAATCACATTATATAAGACAATAGGTCTAAAGTCTTCAATTCTCTCTGCTCCTGATTTCTTTAGTATTAGGAATAAGAAAAATCTATTTATGCGATCAAAACCCCTCTTGCCGGCCACGAATTCTTGAATAGTTGCCATGACATCTGACCCAACCAGTGTCCAAAATTTCTTGAAGAATAAAACAGGGAAGCCATCAGGACCTGAGGCTCCTTCACTCTTCATACCCTTCACTACAATGAGAGCCTCCTCCTCAGAAAAGTTACATGTCAACCTCTCAGCTTGTGTTTGAGTTAATCTAGAAGCTAAGGTACTCGTCCACTGCCACTCAACAAGGGGGACGTCGATGAGTGAAGTTCCAGAAATAATCAACCACTTTCTCGCTTATGTTCTCCCTCTCACTCACCTCTCTATCATCAACAACAAATTTGTCAATAGTATTTTTATGGCGACATCCGCTTGCATACAAGTGAAAGAATCTTGTGTTTGAGTCCCTTTTTTTTAATCCAAATTTGTCTCGACCTTTCCCTCAACTCTATCTTCCTTTAGGGATAGAGTCAAGAAACCTAAGTTTAGAGAAACATTAGATATTCAAAGTGAAGTCTCGTGAAAAATACAGTTCAAGAAAAAAGTAATGGTCGTCAAATTCAACACTTCCAATAAAAAAATAAATAAATAACAAGCATGCTGCAAACTTGATATCAACATAAAAACCTAAAATGATATGTGAACAGTGAAAAAATGATATTACACTTGAATACTCCATTAATATTTGTTTTCCTTAGTTGTTAGTAACTAGTAATTCTTGGTTATTAAATAAAAGTGACAATTTTGAAATTATTTTTTAGTAATATTTACTCTTTATTCTTAATATTTAATCTATATAAGTGAACACATATTTTTATGGAAATGCAACTAATATGGGCTGGTGTAATTACTATGAATAATGAAATAAGAATCTTTGTGGTTGGATTCCTGTTCAAAGGACCATTGCCAACATCCTCTAAAAGATACCTTTTGACAAACTCTTCGAATAAAAGTTAATCAAGTTAGATTAATAATATATGGATCTATCTACCCATATATGGAATGGTTGGATAAAGATTTGAATTTCCTGATCCGATTAATTTGTGCCACCTCGGGTTTGGTGATGACAATGAGGCTCCCAAAACAAGATATGCACTCGAGATCATTTTGAACAGACAAAGCTACTTATCACTTGACTCCAACCGGTATTGATAATTTTGGTCATGAAATAAAACATTGTCTCAATAAATCGTGTACGTTGTATTGATCATGGAATTATATTTATAGTGCTTTCCATTAGTCCTCCTTTTACAAATGTCATGCTTCAACTCCTACTAATAATGACTATGTTGAGCATCATGAAAAAATTTTATGAATGGCTAAAAGCAATCATATCATTATCATACTGGATCGATGGGATTTACACTTACTCCCTTGAAGCAAGATTTGGCATCAAAACAAACCCTAATTTTTGGTGATTCCATCGAGCATATTTGGAACTAAGACTTGGGCTTCAGCAGGAGCAAAATTTCAAATTTGGTCCCTCAGACTATATCAACACAACCATCATGAAAAGGAGATAGAGGAATTGAAATAGAGAGGGGAGTAGTGTATATAAATGGAAGTTAATAGTGAAATCATTTTACTTTTTATGATTATCAAATATAATTAAAAATATAAAAGTTTAAAACTCAAATGCCAAAATGAACAATAATATAACTAAAAAGATAATAATATAAAAATATTAACTTAATAGTATATCAATGATGGGAAAACTAATTGTGAATTATTAGTACTAATAATTAACAAATAAATAGATAAAATAATTAACAAAGGTAAAACATACATAATTTATTTAATTAGTTATACATTAAGGCTCTGTTCTGTGTGGATTGTAGGAAAATAAAGTAGAAAGGAGAAGGAAAGAAGAGAAAATAAATTCCTCTAGTTATGTGAAAATTTAGAAAAAGAAAAAAAGAAAACAGTAAGAGGTTCCTCTTCATTTCCATGCATTTGGTCCAATTTTATTGCACTTTATTTTTTTTCAAAATGACTTTGATGTCTCAATTTTATCCATGTAGCCGATCCCATCTAGTAGGATAAGACTTTGTTGTTGTTGTTATTTTTCTTCTTAGTATTTATCTAAACGATGTTAACTTCTTTTTCATCCATTACCCCTTTCTCTCATCCTCTCTTCTTTTTCTTAATAAAGATTTAATTATCGATAATTTAAATCACCATTTAAATATATTACCATTATTTAAATTATCGATGATGTCATGTTATAATATTTGAAAATTATTGATACTATAAAATAGGTAAAATAGTTAGAGAGAAAATTATCAAAATATCCTTAAAAATTATCTTATATGTTCATCATATAGTATCTTAAATAAACAAAGAAAAATAGAACAGTGAATATAACTAAAATAAGATGAGACAAAAATAAGAGTTATTGATAAAAAAAATTAAATAATAAAAAGATGCAGTTAAATGATATTTATTTTATAATAAAATATTAAACTTTAAAAAATTGATAGAATAAATATTTTTGTTAAAATGCATGTAAAGCAAAATGATAATTTGCAAAGTGATCTCTCCTGTTCGTTATCTGAGATGGTAATTAAGAATTAATTAAAATTATTTAAATAATGTGATGAGTCTTAAAAATTTTAAATAAAATGATTGATAATTTATCTGAATTATCTCAATGATTAAGGGTCTGTTTGGATTGAGGATTATGAAGGGGTGGAGTGAAATATGAGGAAATGAAATTAGTTACATCATATTTGCTTATATTTTTTATTTAAGTTAAGATGGGTGGGATGTAATAGCTAAGCCCTTCAAACACCACATTTTTCATTCTACCAAATTGGTGGAATGAGGAGGGATAGATTATTTTAGACCAAATTAACATATTTCCCTTTTTTTATTATCAAATTAAATTATTTCTCTTATTATCAAATTAAACCCCTCTCTCTCTCCTCTCTCTCTCTCTCTCATATATATATTATCTTTTTTTTCTAATATGAATACATATTTATCTATAATTTTTATTAAATAAAACTTTTTAGTAAATATAAAATTTTATTCAAAATAAACATAGATATACTATTTAAAAATAATTTAATATTAATATAATATATTCAATCGGGTCAAGACGTAAAACTCGGATTCGGTCCCGACCCGATCCGGTCGAGTGTCAAAGAAATAAGACTCGGTCCTGACTCAATTATCCATCGGGTCGGAATGAAAAATCTGAACCGGTGCGGACGAGGGCGACCAGTCATCTCGATTCATGTTCACCCCTAATTAACGATTATAAATACTTTAAATATATAATGAAGGATAAAAATGACTTTTATACAAATAAAATCTTTATACCCCACCCCACATCTTATATAATTTATTATTCAAATATGAACATTCTAATGACACACCACGTCACCTCACTTGCCAAACAGACCCTAAGCGTTATGGTAAAACAAAGGTTAACCACTGCGGCGTACAACACATTTTTCTGAGTCTTATATTATATAAATCTCTTATAATTTTGTTGAAACTAAAATTAGTCTGCTATGGGCAAGATGTTTAACTAATTATCATAAAAGTGTATGTTTAATGTGGTTTTCCACAAATATAATTTATTACAATATGTTATATTTATTTTTCAGTTATAAATATCTGTATATATAAATACAATGCATTCTTTTATATTACTAAAAGGAGAATATTTTATGTTTCTCGTATAACATTCAAGAGTTCACTCGTTTTTTTTTTAAATTCTTTTAATCTTAATCATTACAGATAAAAAATAAAAGAACTAATGGACGAAGATCTTGCCAGTACAAAATTGCATATAAGTTGGGCAACTCAAATTAAACTCCTAAATATACTAGAAATTTTCGTCGAGACTAATATTACAAATTGAGCAAACCATTGTCATAAGCAATCAACTTTTTTAAGAGCATGCATCTTCACTTGTATATTTACCATTTAAATCGAGCAAAATGATGTCCGGATGGATATGCAAAACATGTAACAGCGTGACATGTCGATGTACAAAATGCGACTGCATTATTAATCACATTCCCCATTAATCATAATCAGAGACATTGATCTTTGAAATCAATAATAACGCGACAGTGAGGACCAGAGGTAATTCAACAGCTTTTTTCGAGAAGAGTGAATTCAACAGCTAGTAGAAAGAAAATAAGATTAGAACTAAAAAGATTAACAGTGGCCTTTAAAGAATTCCAGGTGATCTAGAACACGTAAGGTAAACAACTTCAAAATTTCAAATCAAAATACAACTCTGCTACTCAGTTCCGAGCTTTGTACGGTAACAGACTGATGCAAGAGGCAAAAACGATGAACAGCCGTTCAAATAGAACTTAGCTCATCCTCTGAGCAGCTTCCTTTGCCAGAATCCTTTCCTTAGCCTTGGTTTTTGCCTGTGACTTGGAACCCATGATTCCACCTCCCCACTTCTTCCGGACCTCATCGAATTTATCGTTGAAGTTTGCCTGAAATCAGATAGATGTTTTGGCTCAAACGTCAAAGATCAGCAAAAAGGAAGGAATAAAATAAATAATTGCTGGTTTCGCACCTTGATGGCCTCCAATATTTTGCTAAATTCGAGCTTGTCCTCATTCTTCACGGTGGTCAAGCACAAGACAGATGCAGTTTTCTTGTGCACAATCTTTCAACGTATGGGCACAGCAGAAAATTTGTTGTCAGGATGCAGGTGAAATTGTACAAGCTTCTATTGAAGAAAGAAAACTTATTTGAAGAGAACTTATAAATTCCTTACCGCTCCCAATCTTGCTTTCCCCTTCACAATGCAATAGGGGATCTCCATCTTCCTGCACAAGGCAGGCAGCCAAACGACCAGCTCAATGGGATCAACATCATGAGCAATCACAACTAATTGCGCTTTGTTCTGTAGATCAGCAACATAACTAGTTAATGAAATTCATAGCACATGCAACCATAAGAGCATATGGCAATTGGAGCAAAAGAAATATAGAAACATCCAAGGGCTAGAGTCTGCGTAACAAAAACCTGTTCAATGAGATAAGTCACATGGTTGAGTCCATACTTCACAACAATAGGTTTCTTAACTTCTACTGTCTTTCCTTCAGATTCAGCCTGAGCTCGTTTCAGGAGACGCTCTTTTTTCGCAGCTCTATCTTCAGGTCGGTACTTCAGAAGCATCTTGAAGAGGTTTGTTGCTGCAGGACTATGCCATATAAGTTCAACACTAATGATAAAAGGAACTAAACATGTAGATATGTGCTTTCTCAAAAAAAATGTAAATATGTATGACTAAGGGAAGCCATATTATTTGACACAAATCATAGAAACGAATTACAGAAGCTCAACAAAATATTAAATTATTACAATTATAGATTCTCAGATATTATAGCCGGCCCAAGCCCGGATAAAAGAGGAGGGTTGTGTTAGGCCCCTACAGCCAACGTAAATTCTGTCGAATCTTATGAACATGGATCAACGAATATATTTGGCATCGTACGATCCATGTAGCCGACCCCACCTAGTGGGATAAAGCTTTGTTGTTGCTGTTGTATAGAATTCTCATATATTCATACATGATATGAATGTCTGAACTGCTATTATAAATAAGAGAAAATATGTGCATGACCTATATAAACAAAGCCAATGGAGATAGTGTTATTGTATACCATTGTTCATTGGCAAACAACTCCAAAACTATGGATCACATTTTGTAATTTGATAAAATAACAAAAGGGTGACAATAAGAACAACAAAATGAAACATAAAACTTTATTCAAAATATTTAGCAAATCTAAAGTAGATCTAACTAAAATAGCGATACTCTTTCTAAGGAACATAACTAACACAAACAACTCATGAGAAGTAGCTGCCAAGACTCTTTTCCACATTGAATTCATCTCACCAACGATGAGCATAAAACCTAGATATAATTCAGCAGTCCTATGTTACTGTTATCAAACTAATCGCCAGGCGGTCTCTGAGACAAAATAAACAGCCCCGGTCATGCCAGAGAAAGTTCACAAGGTAATGCGCAGAATCAGAACAAGCAGCACCGGCTTTCTTATGCTCAATTCCAAATAATGCACATGATCAATGGGGAATGAAATTGCTCCATACGCATAACAAACGTTCGAATGTGTCAAAAACCATTCTAAAATAGAACCGCTTCAATATCAACTGCTGGCCATAAACTTTACGTACATACAACCATCAACATGAGTGTGAGTGCCTTACCGAGATTCTTGTCCAAGGTGCGGGTGAACTGATTCAGTGCGGGGGGCACCTTGAGGCGCTGCTTGAGGATCCGGCGCTGCCGCTGGATGCGCACCACCTTCGGCCATTTGACGAACCGGTGGAGGTCCCTCTTCGGAGGCAGAGCCCCTCCGATCCCAAACTGCTTCGGCCTCTTCTCGAACAGCGGATTCACAACCTTCTCCTGTAAAACCAACAAAAGAAAAACAAATTTAACCACAAACAAAAAGACTTTGAGTCGAACAAAAACACGAAAAAAAGATTAAGATAACGTTTGTGCAATCAATTAGAAAACACGAATTACCGCTTTCTTCTTCGCTGGCGCCTTCACGACCTTCTTCGGAGCCTGTTGATGACAAGAAACAATTGATCAACAAACGTTCTAAGAGAAACATCGAATTCCATCAAAAAAATTGGGAGAAAATGAAATGGATTTTTGAGCTGAGGAAACGAATTTTCGATCGAAAACATTGTACCATTTCGGCGACGGGAGGGACTAAGAATAGGATCTGAGGCGGCGGCGGAGGCGGTCGGAGGGACGGAGGACGGTGGAGGAGAAAACAGCAAGCGGCGCAGGTGCGAATGATTAGGGTTTATACGAAAAGGTTGGAGTAGCGTAAGGGTGATTTCGTCATTTCAAGAAATAATGAAACAGACCCACTTTGTTATGAATCATACGGGTGCGATGGGCTCTATAAGTGTTTTGGTCCGACCCAATTAAATTAGAGGATCAATTTCGATTTAATGGGTTCATTGGAAAAAAAAATCGATTTAATTCTGGATTGAGTACTGAGTTCACGAGTTATAAATTTGATTTATTAGAAATATTTTTTATATTAATTACATAATATTAAGTTCACCTAAATAATTAAGTCATTTAGCTTAGTTTTTAATCATTTATTATTATGGTTGTTTCTATTCTAAGAAATCTTAATATGTTATAAACGATATTGATAATAGCCAAATTTGACTGCTAATGCTATTCGACCTGATTTTAGTTCAAATTGGGTCAAGTTTAATTTCTTTTATTCCAACATTATCTCACTCAATTCAACTTTTTAGGTTGTGCAAAGTTTCTAGTACATTTATAAAGTTTTGATTGTCAAATTAACCCATGGTTAAAAGAATATAAATTGGGTCACCAAAAATACCAATCAAAATAGTCAGCCATCTTTCTCTGTGGTAAAAAAAATGAAGATATCTATCTTGCTAATTTTGTAATAGTTAATAATATTGAAAACAACGTTGTTAGCGCACTTGTGGAAAGTAATGTTTATTTAAAATTAATCTTAAGTATTCATGCCAATAGACTATGTAAAGATTAATATTAAATTTATAATATGATTCATCATAAAAAAATAGTCTAAGTGTTTTTTTTGGCAAAATGAAACTATGTATTATTATATACTCTAGGAAGTCAAAAGACAAAAAATTGTCCGACTCAAGTGGCGGACTATCACTCAAAAAAAAAATTGACCGACAATCTTGAACTCTAACAAAAGAGTTAAGTAGCTACCAACAAGAAGATTTGAGATGAAATGAAATTATAAACAATTCATTATTGTTTAAATAAAATTTAGAATCGAGATCATGTGAATGCAGAAAATTACACGATTAAATACATAACGTGAAGCGACTTTATCGAATTAGTTGAGTTCGACGGTGGACCAACACATGAGCAATGTGTTCTTTAACGTCACGTGCTTGAATCGTCGGGCACTACTTCCCGAACACAAATGATTAAAAAAAGTTAATTAGTCAATTTGTTTGTTTCTCTATAAAAAAATGTTCAATAGTGTAACGATGAATGGATATAATAGGGCGTTTACTTCATTACCTTTCCACCTTACATATCAATCTACATTGTCTAGCAGAAAACTGTCATTTATTAAATTACAAGCAATGTGTATTACCTTATTTACTATGTATGAGTAATCTTTTTAGTAATTTAAATGACACTATGCATTTTTTGCTAAAATACTCTTTATTACTAATATTAAGTTAAATATTATATATTCAACTAAAAACTCAAACAAAAATAATTAAATTATTAAATTAAAAAAATATAATTATAAATATTTCATATATTTTTTAAATTAAACATGGTAATGAATATATATGATATTTAAAATAACAACTAATAATAATATGCAATTCACGTGAATAATAATAATAAAATAATTTTAAATAAATCAATAGTATTAATTATGATAATAGTGATGATAATAATACTATTTATTGTTGTTATATAAATTTTTATATTTTATTTGTCTAAGATTGGAAAGGGACATGATTGAAAAGAAAATAAAAATAAATTGTCACTTGGGTGGCAATCTAGATGGACACATCCCTCTAATCAACGTGGATTGCCACTTCATAAGTAATTTGCATTGCTAGACAATCCAGATTATTTGCAAATTAAAACAAAATAAACAAGGCAATATGGTAGACTTAGGTAATTTAACTTTAGATTACTAGTAATATAGAAATATTACTCATAGGGAAACACCCCCTAAGGGTTTTTTTGGATTGAGACATTTGAAAGGGTGGGCTCAAATTTGGAGGAATGTGATTAGTTAAACCATGTTTGATTATATTTTTTATTTAAGTTAAAAGGGATATGGTATAATGACTAAGTCATTCAAATACCACATTTTTCATTACCAAATTAACCCCTCTTTTGTTATCAAATAAAATTATTTCTCTTATTACCAAATTAAATCGTCTCTCTCCCCCTCTCTCTCATTGATAAATTATCTTTTTTTCTCCTTGAATATATATTTATGTAATATTTTTATCTTTTAAAATAAGTGAATAAAATAGTTATAAAAAACAAAAAAGAGAAAAATAGTGGTAAAGTAATTATTATTCATTAGATATTATAAATAAATTATATATATTAAAGAGTAAAATAACCTTTTTGTAAATAAAACTTACATTCCCGTATCATTATTTTTCATAAGTTACTATCTAAATATGCACTTTCTAAGGACACAACACCCTCCACCATCCCATCTCTCCCTACACCATCTCATCTCACCCATTCATTAATTAATTGTCAAATAGACCTAAGAGTATGTTGATTGCGGAATACCCATCGAGATGTTAACGAAGGCACCAAGGATGTGTGAGCAACTAAACTAGCGTGGTCGAGTATGAGTGAACACATATATTGGAGATTCCATTGCCTCAAGAGGTGACTCAGCTGCATAGGAGGAAATACTTTGCAAACATAAAATGTTCACAATCAGTTCGAATCCAATGAAAGATCCATTCATACTAAGGCAAAACTACTATGGCTTCGTTAGGTAAAAGAACATTTATAAGAATAAGCTTTCTAACATGGATTAACAACCAAACATCAGTAAATATGATCATGTGGGCCTCATGATTATTTGTTCTCGGGTTTGAAGTGGACACAGGAATAAAATGTTCTTAAGGGTCGTCAGAACATTGTGTTCTCACTTAAACTAACAATTAAAAATTAAAAGGTAGGAATAAAATAACAAACGTTTTATGAGTTATTCTGGATTAGATTTTTATGTCAACCAAACGTTTTATAACAAAAGGTACTTAGATGTTCTTCTGCCAACCTAACAAAAAACAAGGAAAAAAGTGAGAATAAAAATAAGGTAGAAATATTGAATCCCTATTCTAAGAACAACTCAAAATTAGCCAAACGGGCCTATGGAATGGGAGGCTTCCATTGGACAAGATAGGGTTTCAGGCGCA
This sequence comes from Pontederia crassipes, assembly GCA_030549335.1. Classification (NCBI taxonomy): domain Eukaryota; kingdom Viridiplantae; phylum Streptophyta; class Magnoliopsida; order Commelinales; family Pontederiaceae; genus Pontederia; species Pontederia crassipes. The sequence goes on along the minus strand of CM060189.1, from coordinate 20,514,249 downwards.
AGGTGCACAGATGCTAGCAAATTCAAAATAGTTAACGAGTGTCCGAATCAAAACTAAATAAGCGGTTACATGTTTGAATCTAAAGTGTGCATCATTTAAGAGATTTCAAATTCCCCCTAAGCAATGAGCAATAATGGCTCAAAGTTTTTTTTGACTATTTATCAAGGTCGGATCCTTCGAGAATCCTATGACCGTCATCTTAGTAGTGGGAAAAAAATGAAAAGAATAACTTAGTTTGGTTTGTAAGATGAGTTGGTCTCAGGAGCAAGATTGCATGATCTGCAAGATAAATTAACAGTTGGACAAAAAAATGAGCAACATGATTCATGATGAGGAGTCGCTGATGTAATAGTTTCCAATGAAAGTGGGATATGGAAATGTTCCACACTTCAATCCAGTACTACCATCTAGACATTGGTGGACTCGGGATGAGACCACTAATGAATATTTAACGTAAGCAATGTCGTGGGTACAAACTTTTTTATCATGAGTATTAATATACAAAAATTATAGAATAGTTAGTATATGTTATAATGGATTTAATGGGCATACGACACCCATTAAACGTAGCAACGTGCGACGCTCGTGCGGTGATCGTCCGATAAAAAATGGATGGTGGATGCGCTGTGACTTCTGCGAACTAATACTTATGCGCGTCATTGGAGCCGGCCGAGGACCCTCATTTTCTTCTCCAATGCCGGCACCTTCCTCCTCTCTGCGGCGGAGGCTGCCGCACTGGGCGAGACGCAAACGGAGGAGGAGAAACGGGAGGCGGTGGGTTTCTGGGCGGAGGGCCAGAACCTTCAAGCCTTGAGCCTGACCACGAGGCTAGTGAGGATTGCGCGTCGTCCATGTGCCACCACGACCAGCACCCGATCGGCGGCCTCTCGACCTCGCGACTCTTGGGGAGCCCCCGATAGGTGAGGTGGTCCTCCGGACGTGGAAAAGAGCCTCGAGGAGCTTGGAGAAGTACGTCTTCCGCTCCATCTCCGTCTTCCACTTCGTCGGCGAAGACCGCGGAGGCGACGACGATGATGTGGCCACTCTCTAAGAAGACTCCTCCCTCTTTCCCCCTCCTTCCTAAATCGAGTCCCCTTTTGTGCTTATACTCACCATCTGCAGCGAGCAATCTATCGATCTCCGTCGACAAATCAGCCGCTCCCGAGCTGGTTGTTGGAGGTAACGTTGATGGTCGCTAGGTGGAGCCCAGTAACAGTGAAGGATGAGCGGTGCGGGCAGTACATGAGATAGAAGATGTCGATGGCGAAAAAAATCTAGAGGCAGCTGGAACAGCAGCTGCTGTGGCTCCAACGACGGGAGGGCTTCATGGGCTGGGGTGATAGTTCTGGGACTTCGCCGACGAGAACGGCGGTGCGACGTCGTTGATGGGCTTGCCGAAGGGGGAAGACATGGTCCTCCACTGCCGAGCTACCATTAAGGGCATCATACACCCTGCACTATCGATCCGACGGTCCAGAAAATAGCGTAGCATTGCGCTACCATTAGGGGGCGTAGTATATACATTATATCCTATTATAATATATACACAAATTTTGATTTCCTTTAATTTAGTATTTAGTAAGTTCAAATTAGATAGTTAACCACCAATTATACTGTATATATTTATTTATATTAAATATAATGTTTGATTACTATTTGATTCGACTAATCAATCTTGGATCGATGGTGTGATTATCCCGTCCGGTTTGGCAAGATGATGAGTAGTGCCACTGCCAACTATCAATATCTAAGTCAAATGATGTCAATAGATATTTCTTTAAACAGTACATATAGCTCTGTGCTTAAGTATACATCGTAGGTCAACGGCAATTGGTTACGTGGATCGTTCAGATTTCTCGCTGGGGACCACCAGAATCCAAGTAACAACTTGTCAACTTCACTGTTCCCCAGAATAAAACCCATCAAATCTCGCTACCTCGAACGCTTTCTGTGGCCGCCAACGAATCCACGTATGCGCGTGGGCAACTCCGGTTAGCCGTCGCTGTCCCCAGAATTATTCCTTTTTCCCACCAATATGGCAAGCGGCGGCAGGGGACGAAGGAGGGGACGCGGTCGCGGCCGGGGTGGAGTCCTGCCGCCGGATCTCGCGTTCGCCGGCGGAGGCGGCGGAGGCATCGTGCCGAGGGAGTGCGAGTCATGCCGGTCGGCTCCCGGCATCCCCTTCTGCCACGTGGAGTGGTCGTTCCTCTGCACCGGCTGCGCCGCCGTCGTCCACGGCCACAACTGGATCGTCGCCGTCCCCCCAAATCCCAGTCCTAGCCTTAGCTCCGATCCTCTCGCCCCCGCCTTCGCCTATCCCACCTTCACTCCGTTCCCTTACCCCAACCCTAATCCTAACCCCGGCCCTAATCCTAAACCTAACTCCGACGTCGTTGGCCCCGGTCTCGGCCACGTCGTCCAGCTATCCTCCGACGAGGACGAGGAGGAAGCCCCTCCAGACGGAGAACCGTCGGAGGATGACAAGGACTGTAGCGGCCACAAGCGGCGGCGGCGGTCTGCTGCGGAGGACTCTCCAGTCGACCGGACGGCGAGCGTGATGAGGTACAAGGAGAAGAGGAACACCCGGAACTTCGATAAGACGGTGAGGTACGAGAAGAGGAAGGAGTACGCCGACTCACGCCCGAGGGTCGACGGGAAGTTCGCCAGAGCCGCGAATGCACCGGCGGGGGAATCAAAAGTCGATTGTCGTGATTCTTCCTATGTCAATTGTTCGAGGCGTGATGCGGAAGCGGAAGCAGTTGATACAGACGATATGCTGACGGTTGAGCCATCGGAGTTGCAGACGCTTGAGTGGGCGAACGCAGATGCCTCGTCTCAAGCGCCGGTTGATCAGTTGATGTTGGAAGTTTCCGGCAAGGTGAGTGTGGCCGTGGTTGAGGAAGCAAATGCCACTGGGGAGCAGTTGTGTCTGGATGCTGGACAGGATGCAAATACGAGCTACGAAGTCGTCAGGCAGTTGATGGACGTAGGATTGGACATGGTGGGGCAGCTGGATGGAGGAGGTGAAGAAGACCAGAGGCTTTCGGTGAGTGATGGTGACCATTGAAGCAATGATTTTTGGCTTGAGGAATTCATATTTTTCACAGACAACCCTTGATCTCCTGCCACCTCGGTAGGTAAAGGATTAAAGTTTTTGCAATAAGATTAATATTCTTGCATTTGATCTTGGAATGGTAGGCGTTTCTGAGGCTCTTTTTTGTAGCTCAATCTAATGTTTGATACCCTGCAGGCATTTTGTACATTTTTATGTAACTTATGTTGCTTTGTTTACACTCAGTTTGTGTTTTTTTATTGGATTCCCATTAGCAATAAAAAAAGGAATAGGTGCATGCTTATAGTCTCTGTTACACTTCTCTAAAGCATGTTCTTTTGGTAGAACACCATGCCATGTTATTGAGAAACCTACATTCCAATGAATGGTACCGAGGGATGTCACAACATCTAAGACCAATGAGGTCTATAATAATGAAAGTAGCAGCACTGTTATTTGATCAGTGTGTCAAAACAGGGGCACAGTAAATGTGTGGTGTTTTGAGTTACTAAATATTCCATACGCGTCAGATATTTTGGCAAATATTCAAATTCTATCCTGTTAATTTAAAGAACAACTTACGGGAAACTTCTGGCTTACATGGAAACTCAAGTTTGCTTCTAAGAAATTACAAGCTACAGACCTCTATTTGTTGATGAAGCATATGACATTTTATTATAACATACTGTTGGTCCTTTTTATCCAATGCTCACAAGTTGTCTTTTCATTTCCCAAAGGATGATCCACATACTCAAGAAGTGTATCCCCTTTTCTCCTATGAACTCTTATTCACACCCATTTTTTCATTCATATCCGTTTTCCATAAGAAATTTTGTGCATACCAGGTTTCTTGATGCCTGATATTTGTGTTAAAGAAATCACAACATGATTCTGGAGTCGAAATGGCCACATTTGCATGTCATGATATTTGGCCATATTTTATTCCTTTTATTTTTTTAAAAAAATCTTATTGTGCTTAATTCGAGGAATTCATAAACAAAATAAAGCACTCATCTTATCAATACAAATGTAAGAATGAATTTTTTGCTTTCTTTTCTAATTAGTCGAAGGAGTAAGCTAAAGATTTAAAATATCTCGGTAGCCTTAGTTTTTTAATTATGTTAGGACATGTAATTTCGAATCCATATCATTCATGCACTGGGTTTCTGCCACATACTGTGTTAATAGCTTCTGTTATATGATGTATTTTTAAATCCATATCATTCATGTGTTACCTACACTTAAATACTTGTTTTTGTGCATGCCACCCTTTTTCAGTTTATCAGTCTTTTTACTCTCTTTGTTTCTTCTGTAATATACTGAAATGTGCTCACCTAGGACGTTGAAAAAGATATAAGTAACCATGAAAAAAAATCCATTCGCGGCAGAACAAAAACATGGCCAGCATGTTTAAGGTAATAGTTGTTGTTTTGTGTAACTGAATCTAGTTATAATTGCTTTTACACATCCACACACATGTATGTATTTATTTATTTGTTTGTTTGGAGTGTTTCCTACAAGAATGAGCTGCTTGTGATGGTTTCTGTTTGTTTTTCCCTTTTTCTTCTTGTTCTAGTGATCCTTCTTTTCAAAGCACTATACTACTTATCCTTGTTTTTCCTTTTATCTTTTTAGGAATTTATGTGTGAGTTCTCCAAAAAAAAAAAAATTTAGCAAAATCATGCCTGTTTTTGTCCATTTATCCTATTCATCCATTAAATCATCAGATTTTGGATGTGCCATATCGTGTAATTTTCAATGTCTACATTATTGCACCAAAATATTGTCTCTCCATCCTTTCCTTATGTTTGGTGTTATAAGACTTTAGTAGGATTGACATTTGTTGGGTAGTAGTAGATGTGGTTACAATTGGAATAATGTTCCTGGATATCTTAGTTAGCAAATGCAAGCTAATGTTGCATGCAAAAGCTATTATCAGTAATTTATAGAAGTCCCGTTTCTATGTTACTCTGGTATACATAAACTACCAACATTTCTAATGTGATTTATAGTCTAAGGTAAGCACATTCGGGCTTTACTGGTAATCTCATTAATTTAGCCACTGAGCATTAGACCACCAAAAATTACGTGTCCAAACTAAATTGCTTGAGGAAAGATTTCCATTTTCCTTTCTGAATGCTGAACTATGGTCGAATAGATAATGCACCCTCTCGTTATCACAGCTGAAGCATTCTCGGACGCCTGTTCTGAAACCTGTGGATTGAAAATAGAACAGTGCAAATGGCATTGTTATCAACCCCAAAACATTATATCCAAGTTTGAACCATTTCATATAGTGATTATGACATTTTTATTTTTTTGGTATGCATACATCCAGTTTTGCAGTGACTTTGCTGTCAATGCTTCCTAGCCTGGAGAAGTTGTCAAGAGCATAGCAAATGATGACAATATATCTGGCTAAGTTGTCAATGCCCTTGTAATGAGGCCACCCAAGATTCATTCATTATATGTGGTATTGTTACAGGAAAATACTCCAAGCCTTGCTACAACAATAATATCATCATCATTGGTGTGATAACCGCGCTGTTTGTTGTCAAACGAATTACCTGTTAATCTGGCGGTGAACACATGCCTATGTTTGTGATAAGTTTATCACATCAAAGTTGGCATCAATCGAAGAAGAATTTTGGAAATAAATCCCCTGAAAAATGGAAATTGAAAACCCATAGTATCCCTTTTTTATCAAGTCTGCATTGGTATGAGAATACAGCTGGAACATGGGTCTTGTTCCAGTGATTTCATTCAAATACTATTTTTTAGGTTTTGTGATTTTCATTTGTAATGATTGGAGTTTAAGTACATTGGTTCCTATTTACAAAAATAAAGGGGATATTCAGAATTGTGCAAATTATAGAGGGATTAAACTTATGAGTCACACAATGAAATTATGGGAAAAAATGATTGAGTATAGATTGAGAATGGAGACTAGTATTTCTGAGAGACAATTTGGGTTCATGCCAGGAAGATCCACTACAGAGGCGATTTATTTACTAAGAGGGATGATGGAGAAGTATCGAAGTATGAGAAGAGACTTACATATGGCTTTCATTGACTTAGAGAAGGCGTATGATCGGGTACCAAGGGATGTAGTTTGGAAAGCCTTGCAAAAGAAGAGGATGAGTGTTGCTTACATTAAGGTAATACAAGATATGTACGATGGGGCATTGACTAGGGTTAGGACACTCGGAGGTGAGACAAATGAATTTCCTATAGGAATTGGCCTACATCAAGGATCAGCTTTAAGCCCGTATCTATTTAACTTAGTTATCGATGCTATAATCGAGAGTATCACATAGGAGGTACCTAAGTGCATGCTATTTGCGGATGATATAGTATTTTTAGCGGATTCAAGAGAAGAGATTAATACAAAATTGAAAATATGGAGAAATACGTTGGAGTCAAAGGGTTTTCGTTTAAGTAGGAATAAAACAAAATATATGCATAGCAATTTCACAAATAAACAACTTAGAGACGATTTGAAAGTTAGGCTAGGGGAGGATATAATTTCTCAACTGACAAAGTTTAAATATTTATGATCAATTGTAAGACAAGATGGTGAGATTGATGACGATGTTAATCATAGAATTCAAGCTGGTTGGTGTAAGTGGAGGAAAGTCACTAGAGTTCTTTGTGATAGAAAAGTACCTAATAAAGTTCCCACTGAAAATTCTATCGTACTGTTATAAGACCGGCAGTGTTATATGGTAGTGAATGTTGGGCTATGAAGGAACAACATGAACGTAAAGTGGGGGTAGCCGAAATGAGGATGTTGAGATGGATGTGTGGTCATACAAGATTAGATAAGATTAGGAATGACCATATACGTGAACGAGTCGGAGTGGCTCCTATTAGTGAGAAAATGGTAGATAATCGTTTGAGATGGTTTGGTCATATTCAGAGAAGACCATTAGATGCGCCAATAAGAAGAGTAGATCAAATAATCTGGAGTCCGATTAAAAGAGAGAGAGGGAGGCCAATGCGGACACTCGACGAACTAATAGAGCAAGATCTATTGGTGAATAATATACCGAAAGGTTTGGTTACTAATAGAGCGGAATGACGTCGTATGATCCATGTAGCCGATCCCACCTAGTGGAATAAGGCTTTGTTGTTATTGTTGTTGTTGTGATTTTCATTTGTAATGATGATAAAAGTTGAAGATTATTATGGGCCTGTTTGGGTGTAATCAAAATGTTCTCGTACAATTTTTTTAACCCCACCTTCTTTATTTTTTGACCCGAACAACTATATTCTTCGCAGCAAAAAACAAACAATTTTCATCTTTTGCAATTACTGCATGTGGGATCCATAAATCAACACAAAATTGCGTTTGCAAATGCATGTGAGGCCCATAAATCAACACAAAATTGCCTCTGGGTGATAAAACGAGAACAATATTGTTAACCCAGACATATTCTCATATCAAACGTGGCCTATAAGTTCTTGAGGATGAAAACTTGATTGTTTCAACAAAAAAAATGAGAAAAAAGATATCTCACGTAAAAAAGTAAAATAAATCTGTTTTGAACACTTGGACTATTTGATTAGAGTTCATCTTTAAAGGAATAATAAATTTTATTCATTCTAAAGAGTATAATATTCTAACTATAATCTTATTTTACTTTTAGTTTGATTGAAAAAAATAAATTTATATTTTATAATGAAAATATTTTATAATAAATAGTTTATATTTATTATTATCATTATTATAAAAATTATAATATAATAGAGTATAGTTAAATAATAAAAATAATGGAAAAATGAAAAAATAACAGAATATCTGTATTCTCCTCTTACATATATTCTTTTGGATGATTTAAAAATAGTAGTTTCACACTCTTCAAGGTGATTTCATAAAAAATGAAATTTGATCAAGTTATTCTTATTATTCTTGTGTTTGATTATATTCTCGAAATTATTAAGATATTCTGACCTATAATTCAGAACTAAATGGCGGTGTGTATCAGTAGTCATGTTAACCATAATAAGTAATTGGTTACCAATTATCATTCTCTAGTGCACTTAACCGGTCAACGGCGTACATTTCAATTATGAAAATAAAAAAGTCTTATAGGATCAATTTTATTTTTAAACAATTCACATCAACATTTTTCTCTTCATTTATTTTTTTAAATAATAATAATAGAGTACTAAAAGGTAAAACAGAAACAGTAGCTCCGCCTCCCTACATTTGCCATCTCTTTTCTTAATATTTTATTATTTTATTTTATTTACTTAAAACAATTTAATGAGTATATTGTTCTCTTTTGTTATAAGTTACTGCTAGCTCTGATAATCGTTGATAAATATCCAAAGGTGTATGAGTAGATACAAAGTTTTTTATGTTTAAAGCCGACATGGCAAATGCATTTGATAGGGTGTCCTGATATGCAATTACATTTGTCATGCTTAAAATGAACTATCCTAAAAAAATTTGTTAGATGAATAATTATTTGTGTTCAATCTCCTAAATTTTCATGCTGGATAAATGGTGATCAGTCTCGATACTTCCCCTCTCATCTGAGCATACGTCAAGGGGACCCCCTCTCTCCCTACTTATTTACTCTCATTTCTCAAATCCTGTTTTCAATGCTTAATATGGCAGTTTCCTCTAATTTGATCATTCATTTCAGTATTGGTACATTCACCATGAACCATATTTTGTTTGTTGATGATCTGTTACTGTGCTTAAGAGTTACCATTAAGAATGCTAGAAAATTCTAGGATATTTTACAAGCATACGACACTCTTACTAATCAAGATGTAAATTTTGACAAATCTGAACTGTTCTTTTTCCTTAAACTAAATCATTCACGTAAGAGGAAAATCATGCATGCTCTTAACATTAAGCAAGGTCAGTGTTCTTTCAACTACCTTGGTGCTCCTATTTCTTATAAGCACAATAAAATCTGCAAGACAAATGTGTTTCCAGATTATCTAGATGGAAGTAAGATGCTTAACATGACTGATAGAACTATTTTGATTAAATCTATGTTAAATTTCATACCTATTCATACCATGTCATCTATCTATATCTCAAGTGGTCAATTCTATGGAAAAAATATTCTAAGAATTTTCTGTGGTCCAACAAGGGCACTAAGACAGGTATGCACTTAGTGGGATGAAAGGTGATCCAATCTCATCAATCGCAAGGTGGACTAGGGATTAGAAATCTTCATTGGATTAGGACGTCACTGTTGGCAAAAAGAGTATTAGGTGCACTAAATGACGACAAGAACAATTGGGTAAAATTGGTACAGTGTAAGTATGGGGCATTTGAGTCTTGGAAAAGTATGGATATCAGGTATGCCTCTTGGCCATGGAAAATGATCGCTCAAACTATGCAGGATATCAAATTTGGAATGAAAAAATTTATTACTACTGGTTCTTCCACTTCTATATTTTTTTATCCCTAACTTTTCAATACTCCATTCTCACATATGCCTACGTACATTAACATGCATGTATCCTTTGAATTGCTTCATGTTAGTGACCTAATAGAAAATAACACTTGGAATCTGACACTAATTGAGGACCTTTTTTGGCTTGTCGATCAATCTTATTATTGTGATTCCTTTGTCTCCACCTTCTTGCCCGGCCGGTGATGACCGACGGATCTGGACTTTGATCCGTATGGTGATGCAAATGCTAGCTCTGTTTACTTCTCTTTGAGTCGCCGGTCCACTCTACATATGGCACGTGGTCGGCCTGTTTGGAAGCAATTGTGGAAGGTTACTGTCCCACCTAAGATAAAAATATTTATGTGGAAACTTACTCATTCTCGATTACCCACTCTTGATATGATTGCCACATTTGATCATTATATAAATACATGTTGTCCTCTATGTGGTTTAGCTGCTGAAACGAATTATCATATATATTTTTAATGTTCTTTTTGCAAACACGCTTTGATTTATAGTTCAAAATGATCTATCTTATACCTTCTCCTTTAAAGCCTATGAATTTGTGAAGGGTTGGACTTGTCCCCTTCTTTGCATGCCAGACTTTTCTCTATCATTGCTTATTGTCTATGGGGTATTTGGGTCGCCTCATTTTCTTCCAAACAAGTTGTCGTGTCGTTTGTATGGGGTCAGGCATTGGCGGGCTCAAATGAGTTCACCAGATCTACCCTTCCTGAGGTCACTTGCCCCCACGACCTATATTGGTTCCGATGGGAGGCCCGCCATCAACTTGGGTGAAGGTTAACTCCGATGGGTCCTTCACTAACCTTGGGGAATTGGAAGGGGCGGGGTTTATTATTAGAAATTCTAATGGATCTTTTCTTATGGCAGGTGCTTTACACTGTGTGGCGAGCAATGTTTTGTGGGCTGAAACATAGGGTGCACTTGTTGGACTTAGAAGATGCAGGGAGGCTAGTTTCAATCGCATTTGGCTAGAGAGTGATTCCTCAAACCTTGCCGCAGTTATCAATGACAATTCAAGATGCCCTTGGAAGAACTGGACGTTAATGCATGAGATTCGATAAATCATTTATCAACTTGAATGCTTTAAATGTACACACTGTTATAGGGAGGTTAACAAAGTCGTTGATTATCTAGCATGTCAAGGAAGAAAGAATTTTTTGAACACTTTTTGGGATGGAACTCCATCTCCGGAGACTCTCCACTTTTTGTACTCGGACTCATTGGGAGCATATATTAATAGATAACTCTTTTGTTTAAAAAAATAGAGGCCGCATAATTAGCAATCTCCTATTATTTCTATTTTTCTTTTTAAAAAGGAAACAACACCTTTATGATGCTCCTACCCTTTTTATTATTTTAAAATTTAAGTGGAGATTAAAAAGATTGATGTGGCAACACTTTTTTTTAAAAGTAAGTGATTATAAAAGTTGGATAATCGTTATAATAAATTTTTTATTTCTTATTATAATTTTCATTATGTTTTTTTAAATGATGATCGCGAAAGAAGTATATTAAAAATTGAATGATCATGTAATTATAAAATGAAGTTTGAATGACTGAAAAAGAAAATTTTGATGCGATTTTTTTAAAAAAAATATGATATGGAGAAAAAAGAAAATACTCGCATGTATCATGTTAATATGTTATTAGATTAACCTTCTATCATTGAGCAGAATGAAGAAGATTATTGAGGTTCGAAGATAATTGGGTTACAAGTTAACATTTGGTGGCCATGTTTGAAGAATGTATAATTGGATGAATATTGAAAAAAAGACTAATGGGAAAAAAGAATGGCCATGTACCGCGTGCCCTCCCTCGATTGGACTAGCTTCATTAGGGGTATTTACTTGTTGGATTGAATTCAATCCGATCAAGTTTGATTGGATTATGTTGAATAAATCAGTTCAAATTCAACTCGAGTTTGTAGATAAAAATATATTTAATATATTGTTTAAAGAAAAAATGAAGATAGTTTTTTAAAATTTTTAAATGTTTTTATCTACATTTGAATTATTTTATTTTCATCTAATTTTAATTTTAAACTACTTGAAAGACTAAATAAAATTTTATTTTAAGTAAAAAATGAATCATCTAGTCCAATCAAATTGATTCGAGTTCGAAATTTGTAATTTGCAGTCGATCCGACTGTTAAGTCATGATCGAATCGGGGTCCGACCCAATCATCACTTGGTAGGATCAATTCTCAAGTCATTAATAAATTGAATCAGATCAAGTCTAATTCTTGGGGCTTCAAATAGGAAGTCAACTTTGGTTATGCTCCAACTTGTTTTAAAATTATAAGAACCAATGTAATGCCCGAGAATTTTTTTAAAAAAGGGATAAAAGAGAATATAAAATCGAATAGGAGAAGATAAAGAAGGAAAAAGATAAAAATCTGAAACAAAATCTGGGGTGGACTTGTTTCCAACAAAACTCAGATTTCCTCCCTTATATATGGGATCAAAACAAAGCAAACAACCCCTTTTGATTCCTTGCAAGCCGGCCCTAGTTTTGTCCCCTATTTCGTGCGCCCTTCTCGTCCTTTCTCATGTCGAAAGCGCTATCACCTGACAGGAGACCCGCAGGAGGACGTGGACGTCGATGGACATGCGTCTGAACCGAGAAGAGCAGGCAAAGAAAGAAGAGAAAGAGTAAGAATAAGAATGAATTAGGTTCTTAGATAGAAACTTACGAATCATAGAATCTTAGTTTTGGACTTGAAGCATGCTCTATTTGATCCTTAATTCTAGAACTTTGATTTATGATGTTACTTGATGCCGGTCATTGTCAAAAAGATGATCAAAATGACCCTGTGCGTTCGAGCAATTTTCTACGTAATGAAACTTGGCCCGAGTTCTCTGGAACCCGGCTCGGGCAGGTCCAAACTCAAATTGAATTCATCGGAACTCGACCCGGATCCGCTATTGTCGACGCTCTCGGAGCTTTGCAACTGGACAAACTCGGCCTAAGTTCCACGCACGACGAAGCGATCGGGCGTGACAGCTACCCGACTCGATGACGACCCGACAGGGGTATGATATGAACCCGACTCGGATTTAACTTAGTTTTTTCGAGAACAATGTCCGATGAACTCGGCCCGAGTTCCACCCTTACTTAGCCCGAGTTCTGATGCTTCTAAGATGGCCTTTATGATTCTTTAATCCTTGATTTACGTATTATTTTAGATCTTGATTATGATGATAATTATGTCGTTATGCTCCTGATTTACTGTTCGTGATCCTATCTTGTAGTCTTGATTTACGTCTTAATAAAAAATAATTAAAAACTGTAAGACAAAAGACAAAAATTGTTGAATGGAGATGACCTTGGTTATAATGATGATGGATGGGTTGAGGTAGTCCCCGTGGGTTGCAATATATCCTATGATAAGTTAAAGATGAATAATAGATGAAGATGAAGATGGAAACATATGAATAAAGAACTTCTTTATGATGATTGGCTTTTGTCTTCTTTATGATGATTTACTTATGATCTATTTGATCTTATGTTCATATGCATCTCTACATATTTTCTTATTTACGTTATGATCATGTTTACTTCCTTATTATATGATGATGACATTTTATGATTCATGTTTAGTATCATGATCTTATAATTGTCTTTATCTTATTGTAAAACTTATAGGGAAGTTCTCACTTGCATGTTCTTAAGTGCAGGAACATGTTAGAATGATGAAGATGACTAACGGTGATCGATCATGCTTGTAAGTGGTTGCACATGGGTGTCTTGAGTCATTTAGATTATGGGATAGATTTCCTTTTTCGCATATTAGATTAATGTATTAACTTTGTTGGACTCACATGAAGTTCTTTACTAGTCTTTCGCATATTATGATGTTATACACTTTTTGATATTATTTAATGATGATTAGACTTTCGCTTATATTACTTGTGTTTAATGCGGACGGTTCAAGCATTTAGTGCGTGCAGTTCAGGCGTAAGGAGCCCGATTCACGGTGAAAAAATTGGAGAGATGAGATGGATTTGGGGGGTTTAGTGTCGTTCGGCCTCGATCTCACGAATCACCCATGCCTAGTGTCATTTTTGCATGATAGCGTCTCAGTCATATCACTGCGATCTCATCGTCTTCCCAAGATTTTCCTTTGTCATCATGTGGCCGTTGTCGCTCTGAGGTTCTCCTTCGTCATCGCGAGGTCTTTGTTGTCGTGAGGTCGAGGTCGTTGTCACCTGAGATCAATGTCGCCACGAGGTCATCGTCGCCGCGAGGTCACCACAAGGTCCGATCTCACGACGACGGTGACCTCACAATGACCTCAACGACAACAAAGAAGACCTCATGGCGATGACGAGATCGCGGCAACGAAGAGACCTCAACGCGACGAAAAGACCTCGACACAGGCCATTCACACATAAACGACACTATGGCACATTCATTGGGCGAGATCACAGCGACGACGACTTAAATGCTAGGGCACGAATGAGATCGCACAAAAAGGACACTAGGGCACGGCCACACTAGACGTCTTCATTTGCCCCGAATCGTGAATCTTTCACCTCGAATCGCACGTTCATTTTTCTCGAACCGCGCTCCTTACACCTGAATTGTGTGAACTAACTATGAATTCGCATCCGACGGTCGCGGATGGAGAAGAACCATTGTCCCTCTTTAAGGGGGAGAATGTCCATTATATCCATTACTTTTTCTTGTAAAACGATAAACCCAAATTATTTTGCAAACCTCACATAAGAAAGAAAAAAAACAGCAAAAAAGTTTCACAAAGTAAAATAACATAAAATCGAAAAATGAAAAGAATTATTATGAATCAAATAATGTTAGATAGCATAAATATTAAACCCATTATTTATTATCAATTTTTTTATTTAGACGTTCTCTTTTTTGTGTCAAGAAAAAGGAGAAAATGTGGGTCCTCCTACCCAACCACATACCCCACCCACGTCTCTTTCTCTCCTTTTTTTTTCCTTTCGTCGTTGCCATTTATTTATTGTAAAAAAAAAAGATGTGCTAAAAATGAGATCTCTCTGGGACTTCTATTCTCCGTCGGTTAGTTGTATAAAATAAGACGGACGAGCTCTCTCCCTCTCTCGTTCCTGTTCCCGTCGTTGCATTTTTTTGCCGTTTCTTCCTCCTCCTCTTCTTCCTCTTCCTTCTCTCCATCGATCGAGCTCGAAGGAGATGAGGGAGATCATAAGCATCCACATCGGTCAGGCGGGCATCCAGGTCGGCAACGCCTGCTGGGAGCTCTACTGCCTCGAACACGGCATCCAGCCCGATGGCATCATGCCCAGGTCTCAAAACTGTACCCTCAGGGGGGCATAATTTCTTCTTACAGGAATTTTTATGAACGTCTCGTGTGCAGGATGTGCTTTATGCGTCGTTGTGTAGATGAAAGAAAGAAATGAAAAAAAAATATCTTTCCTTTTTTTCACATGATGATGCACACGATTTCTACATAATTTCGCCATTTCTTCTCTGTTTTCCGTCAAAGACGAAGCCATTTCTTTTTTTGTGTTTCCATTCGTTTTGAACAGAAAATATAACGAACAGTTTGCATGCGGCCCCTTGTTCCTGCTTAATTTCCGAGAAAACATTGATAATTTATATGCATGGTTGTGCCTGTGTTTTCCAATTCATTGATTTCTGGACCTTTTCGTTTTTGGGGGCCAGTGATGCATCGGTGGGTATGGCCCACGACGCGTTCAACACCTTCTTCAGTGAGACGGGCGCCGGCAAGCACGTTCCCAGGGCCATCTTCGTCGACCTGGAGCCCACTGTCATCGACGAGGTCCGGACTGGCACCTATCGGCAGCTCTTCCACCCGGAGCAGCTCATCTCCGGCAAGGAGGACGCTGCCAACAACTTCGCACGCGGACACTACACAGGCAGAGATTCTTTCTTGCCTGCTCATTGTGTTCTAATTACTGGTGAACAATTTTTTTTAAGTTTCGATATTTGTGTTGTGTGTGCAGTTGGCAAGGAGATTGTTGATCTCTGCCTGGACCGTGTACGCAAATTAGCCGATAACTGCACTGGCTTGCAAGGGTTCTTGGTCTTCAATGCCGTTGGTGGTGGAACCGGATCAGGCTTGGGTTCGTTGTTGCTGGAGAGGCTGTCTGTGGATTATGGGAAGAAGTCAAAGCTCGGCTTCACCATTTATCCTTCTCCTCAGGTACTGCTCAATATCTTACAGTCAAGTTAATTTCTTGTAAGCTACATTCAAATTGCGTCACCAAATGTATACATTTTTATACTGTGTTCTTTTCGGACAATCTTGTTTGAGAATCTGATATCAAACGTATGTCTGTATTGATCTGAGGCCAAGCATTGATCCATGCTTAAGCAAATTGCTAATTCAATTATTTGATTTCAACACCAACAAGCATAAAGCCTTCAAAAAGATGGCTTTCCTAGTTTCAAATTGGACATCAAGCATCAAAAAGCATATTCAAATTATTTGGTAGTTCTCAAAGTGAAAATCCTCTGGGTGATTATCAGCATATCACAATTTTTTTAGTATAGTTTTTTCTGGTATGGTAGGTTGTCAATATCCATTTGCAGAGTTCTTTTTGTAACATGTGATCTGATTCAAAATATTGTTTTCTCCCTACTGGATCCTCTTTGGAGCTCGACTTTATCGATAAACCCGGAATACTCAAAAAGTGGTTTCACATCTTTATGATGTTGGACACTGGCATTTGAACATCTCCATGATGTCATTTGTATGTTGATATACTTCCTCATGAGCACATCTGAGTGGCGGTGCAATATCGGCTTTGTAACATGACAGTCTGGTCTTGGTTGTTCATTAGATGCCTCTGATAAATCAACCTTATCTTTGTTAGGAATGCAAATCGCACTAATCCTGTGATTTATTCACTCTAGGTTTCTACAGCAGTTGTGGAGCCATACAACAGCGTTCTCTCCACTCATTCCTTACTAGAACACACTGATGTTGCTGTCCTATTGGACAATGAGGCCATTTATGATATCTGCAGAAGATCTCTCAATATTGAGAGGCCAACCTACACCAACTTGAACCGATTGATATCTCAGATCATTTCATCCTTGACCACTTCCCTCAGGTTTGATGGGGCTATTAACGTGGATGTCACAGAGTTTCAGACAAATCTTGTTCCCTATCCTAGAATTCACTTCATGCTCTCATCATATGCACCGGTTATATCCGCCGAAAAGGCATACCATGAGCAGCTTTCAGTCCCTGAGATCACGAATTCAGTTTTTGAGCCATCAAGCATGATGGCAAAATGTGATCCTAGACATGGAAAATACATGGCTTGTTGTCTGATGTACCGTGGAGATGTTGTACCTAAGGATGTTAATGCTGCTGTTGCTACCATCAAAACCAAGAGGACTGTCCAGTTTGTTGACTGGTAAGAATCCACTATTTGTTGAATCAATTTTCACTCAGTCATACATACTTTTGACTTGACTGGGCCCATACTTTGCAGGTGTCCTACCGGTTTCAAGTGTGGAATTAACTATCAGCCACCAACTGTGGTCCCTGGAGGTGACTTGGCTAAAGTGCAGCGTGCTGTGTGCATGATCAGCAACAACACTGCCGTGGCCGAGGTGTTTTCACGAATTGACCACAAGTTTGACCTCATGTATGCAAAGCGTGCTTTTGTTCACTGGTATGTTGGGGAAGGGATGGAAGAAGGCGAGTTCTCGGAAGCCCGCGAGGACTTGGCAGCCCTTGAGAAGGACTACGAGGAAGTCGGAGCAGAGGGTGCTGATGATGACGACGAGGATGATATTTAAATTTATGAGCTTTCTTTCCTAGAGATTGACCATGTTTCTACTTATTTATTATTTATTACACACTGTTTTCTCCTGGTTGTCATATCTCACTGAAATAGTGTACCTGCGTTGTATTTACTATCGCAGATATATCAAGTATTTTCTTGTTCTGATAACATATATATATTAAGTAATATGTCTTAGATATATTTTCTTGTGATCCAACCTTTATTAAATTTAATATTGAGTTATTAAATTTAATTTTAATCATGATTTAAATTTATTGAATTGCATATTATTTAAACCCTATATATATATATATATATATTATATCAATGACAATGCTCGAGAGACAAGTCAATATTCATCTATGTTTTTCTTATTAGCTGCATTCTTGACTATCTTGGATTTGGTCGACAGTACTTTTACGGCGGCTGTTCCAGGAGTCTGGACCCATTGCAAATCCATAAAGCTTTGCAGATCTTATTTTCTTTGATAATTAAGGGTGCATTTGGAAGAGCTTGTTAACAAAGCTTGGTTTCGTCAGCTGCATCCCATGGTGAGCTTTTCAAAAAGCACAAAATTTGCTTTCCCGTAGAGACATTTGTTTGAAAAAAGCTTGGTTTCGTCAGCTGCATCCCATGGTGAGCTTTTCAAAAAGCACAAAATTTGCTTTCCCGTAGAGACATTTGTTTGAAAAAACAAGCTTTGAAAAAAGCTTGGTTTCGTCAGCTGCATCCCATGGTGAGCTTTTCAAAAAGCACAAAATTTGCTTTCCCATAGAGACATTTGTCTGAAAAAGCAAAATTGTTAAACGTTCACCAAACACCATATTAGCAGAATGCAAGTTTTCTGTGTGGAAAAACAATATCGAAAGGCTCTCCCAAACCCAGCCTAAAGCTTTGTTGATTTTGAATATTGGTTCCTGTGAATCTTCTCATCAGCAGTGACAAAACAAAATTATCAGCCGCAACTTTAGACATTAACAGACATGTCGGTTCATTTGTTTTTGCATGATATATTCTCCAGCATTCCAACAAAGAAATATCATGTATGCAATTAAGTAGTACGAGATTCAATAGAAAACTAAGTTTGAATGTTAGGTAGGTTGAAGCCCAGCCGACTAGGCACATTAGAAATTACACAGCTAAACAGAATATAAGTACATAAGTAAAAAGATCACAACAGTAGTATCAGCTAAAAGCACAGAAACAGAGGTAAGCAAAGGTCATGGTATCGGAACTCATTCCACATGATATAATATCCAACATCTCAATTGATCTACTTAGTGCCCACCTCTTGTGATTTTACTCCAAAGCTGCACTTCTTGGTGAATATATTCCATGAGCTCTTGGGCTTGCCGAGCTTCTGAATCTCTTGTTTCATGCTTGAGCATTCCTTCTCAAGCTCCAAAACCTTCAACCTCATGTCATCTGCACTCAAGCACTGGTCATCCTCCTTTGGGTCCTGAGTTGCTCCTGCCTGAGCTGCTGTGTCGTTGTTCCTCGGCAGCACAAGGTTCCCACTGGGAGCATTGGAATGCTCCATATTGTCGGAGACGAAGAACCAGCCTGCGATCGAGGTGCGCAGTCGGAGCTGCTCGAAGAAGAGAACCTGAACGACATGCCTTAGCGGCATCCTCTCGTTCTGCGCTGCATGGGTGCAGGCCTCCAAAGAAAGCTTCTGACAGTTCATGAGTCGGCAGAGCTGCTCCCTCTCCGATTCTGTGAGCCATGCGTGCGTCTGAAAATGAATGCATCACAAGACAAATGAACAAATTTCTTAATTACAGAGCTCAAATAAATGCAGAAGCTTGTCATGAGTCTGGATTACTTTTAAGTATATGTCAATGGCGCGATAAAGCCCATCGTCCAACGTCCTCGCATAATCCGGGATCGGAGCTGCCAAGGCCTGGAATTTGGGAAGCTTCAAGTTGACATCTGGTGCAACTTCAGCAAGGTAGCCATCCACGAGTTTGGCCACCATGGTCATTGGTGCCAGGAACGGCGAGGATGCCAACTGTCCATCATCAATTATTCCGGGAGAAAACGCAACTCCTGCTTGGTTTGTCAGCATGAAGTAATCGAGAATCCTCTGCATGCAATCTACGTCGAAAAGAGTCTCTACTGCGTATCCCAGATTCGGTATCAGAAGGTCCTCCAGTGTGGCTTCATCCAGCTGTGCTCCCACTCTCCTCTCCAAATTCTCCCTGCACGAAGGACTCGCGTGCAGCATCATCGCAGTGCGAAGCATGCGAAGAAGGAATTTCGCCGTGGAGACGCCCTTCTTCGCCGGCAACAGTTCGACGATCTCCTCGAGGAAGACCCTCTGATCAGTCT
This sequence comes from Pontederia crassipes, assembly GCA_030549335.1. Classification (NCBI taxonomy): domain Eukaryota; kingdom Viridiplantae; phylum Streptophyta; class Magnoliopsida; order Commelinales; family Pontederiaceae; genus Pontederia; species Pontederia crassipes. Next base: position 20,494,654 of record CM060189.1, on the reverse strand, counting down.
CAGAGGGCGCTGAAACTGATCCAGTAGGTGCAATGTGGGCAGTGCCATCTCGGAAGCTCGAGTTTCTCGCAAGTCCCGGCAGGAACCTCCTTGCATAATGCATCAGAGATCCAGCGGTGCTTTCTGGTTTCATTCCCTTGGCCTCCATCGCCATGATCAGCCTCTTGAACAGTGGCAAGCTGAGATATGATGCTTCTTCAAACCACCAATCTGAAACCGCGTGGGGCTCTTCCGCGCCGATTCCATTCCAGAGGCCGCCAGCTTCCGGGCTCTTCATGCTGCTGCGTCCGCCCGCCGGCCAAGCGCACAGGCTCGGATCGGCGCAAGCTTTGGATGCCAGCGAGTTGATGCTTCTGGATACGATGTGGAGGTCTTCAGCATGGGGGAGAACGCTTTCGCACGCTTCAAGTGCTTTTATTGAATCTTTCCAGCTACCAAATACTTCTGTCAGGAAATTTTCTGTCTGCATGATGAGATTTCCCCCTACGTAATCTTCGGTCATGCAAAGGTACTCGGCAGCGCAGCGTAAACAAACTACGTTGAGGGCGTTTAGTTCGATTTTCACGTCGTAGCAGAATTTCGTGACGAGCTCGAAAGCTTTGGCGCCGCCAGGAACATCATGAAGCTGCAGAACACAACCTTGTCCATCCTCACCTTGGAACTCACTGATCATTCTTCTGAGAAGGCCACTCTTATTGAGCAATGGAAACTGCAAATAGTAATTGCAGTGAGTAACTCTATGACAGATCTTTACTTCTACTACGAGTACTACTACTTTCATTCAGGTTTCAGACAGCCACTACACATTGATCACTCATTTAGAGATCGATTGTGGCGTAATTAAAGGATAATAATACTATTTTTCCCCCTTATATAAGCATCGACTATATTGGAAAAAGAAGGGAAAATACCTTGTGGAGGCGAAAGGACATTTCTCCTACTTCAATGATAACATCACTGGCAAGCTCAGTCATACATTTCCTGAAAAGGAACAACGGAAACAAAGCTGACACCTTTCTTTTCTTCATTATAAAGTAGTACTATTGGAACATTGGCACGTGAGTGCTGAAAGTGTTAGATGTTTTTATCCGTGAGATAAAATGGAGTGGCCAGACATTGGTGATATATATGCTAACATAGCTGATATAGCTAAGTTAGAGCACCACCCATTTAAATGCTTATTTAAATGACATGAAAAAAGTGACAAAGTTTAATGCCTTCATGTAGCTCCAAATTTTAACGAGCTAAAACCAATTACCTTATGTTCATTTTAGTGGAATTAAGATAACTAACAAAAGGTGCCGATGCTTCTCCGTGTTGTGGCAGATGACATTCTTTACAATGTTCCGATCCCCATATATAATAGAAAGAGGAGACTGGAGAGGGGTTCCCCTTTGGGTACATCAATGCAGCTATCAGGCGTATGGAATCTATAACTATTAAGCCCTACCACGTATTAATGTTTGTTTGAACCAAAGTGGAACAAATTAATCTTTTGGAATAACTCTTGTAGTTGAATCTTTTCTGAACCATACAAGAAGTGCACAAAGATTGATTACTGAGATCACACATGGAGGAAGGATGCAAGAATATGAAGGATGGAATTATATTTGCACACCATGTCTGGTCTTTAAGCTGGAATATGTCCTCCTTGAAACCCAGCTTCATTGTGGCCATATCGCTGCAAACCTCGTTAGCTTTGTTAAGATCTCCACAGCTAATTTGGCTTCAAGCCTTCATGAGCATAGGGATATTGCAGAAGGAAATTATATCAGCCAAATTAAGGGCTGAGAGTGTCAAAGAAGATGGAGAAATGTGCACGAGTGCTATCATTTTTTTCCTGATCTGTGTTTGTGTGGAATAATTTAGTGGTTTTACTATTATCCTTATTATTAACTTTTTAAATTTAAATGGTCCCTTAATTAAGTGTGCCAAATCTAACTGTTTGAGGAGGGAAATAGTTTCAGGATGTGTCCCGGGTCTAATGGAAGAGCAAAATGTGGGAGAAGCCAAACAACCGTCCCCTCCTACAAATCCTCATCACTGCAATAACAAGATTCATGTCACTGGTAGTTTGTAATAACAAGATTAATTAATGTGTGCATGCTCAGAGAAACTTTTGATTTGTGTATAATTTTGGCTTAATGAATGATGTGCCTCCAGTTTTAGAAAAGTTGATAGACAAAAGAGCCAAGTATCAGTTTTCTTTCAAGAAAAAGAAAATAAATTTGTCTTCTAAAATCCTCTATTTTATTGCTCTCGCTGGGAGCTCCCATTTTTTTTTCTTTTTTGGTTTCGGATTCAAAGGGTTCAGGAAATCGATGTTGTATTGCATAAGCTTTTTACACCAAGGAGCAACCGCAAGAGGAGAATGCTGGATTCATGAAATGCTTCATGCAATTTGGTCTACTACTGCAATGCTCTCAAATCGTACCCCTTCACGTGGCAGAATACGTTTCGAAAATCATTACGGTCATCTTTACGTGTAACTTTGACAGATCAACTCAATATTAATTAAAAGTGGATGACTAATCATCATATATTAATGCTAAAAAAAGTATAACATCATATTATGCGAAAGACTAATAAAGAACATTATATGAGTCCAAAGGAACTAATACATCAATCTAATATCATGAAAAGACAAAGCTATATCATGAATCTAAACGACTCAATATACCATGTGCAATCACCTACGAGCTCGATCGGTCACCGTTAATTCTGACCTGGTCTTGCATTTATGAAGATGTAAAGGAGAAACCTCCCTATGAATTTTACAACTTAGTATGGAAGTAAAGTAAAGACAATCATAAAATTACGATATTAGACAAGAATCATAAGGATATCATCATCATATAAGAAGGAAGTAGGTATGGTCCTAATATGAGTAAAGATAATCATGTAAAGTAGCATATGAATATGAGATTAATAAGATCATATGAGAATCATCATAAAGGTGGCAAAAGTCAATCATCATAAAGGATTTTCATTGTTCATATGTTTTCATCATATTATTCATCTTTGACTTATCATGGGTATATTTCAATCAACGAGGAGGCCTATCTCAACCCGTCATCATCGTCGTCATAACTGACAAAGTCAGCCCATAACTAACCATAATCAGCTCATAACTAATTGTAGTCCGTCCATACCTGACCGCCAATCCATCATAATAAGAGTTCTCCATTTAATATTTTTTATTTTTTTATCTTGCAGCTTTTAATTAATCATTTTTAGAACATAAATCAATATTACAAGATATGATCATGAAGAATAAGTTAGGAGCATAAATGGCAGAATCATCATCATGACATAGATCAAGGTTAAACATATAAATTAGGGATCAAAAGATCATAATAATCATCTTTACAACGTCGAAACTCATGCGAGTATGAGTGGAACCGAGCCGAGTTCATCGGACAAAATCTCAAGAAATTATGCTTAAACCCGAGCCGAGTTCGGTCATTTCGTTGGGCAAAAGTCACGACCGACGTGACCTTGTCATGGGGACAGCCCGGGTCGAGTTATCATCAACCCAAGTCGAGTTCATCTTGATCGCAGAGCTCGAATTTCTCGACGATGGTGAATCCAAGCCGAGTTCCGATGAACTCAATTGGGACATGGATCTGCCCGGGCCGAGTTGTAGGGAACTCGGACCTAGTTTTATTACGCAGAAACTGTGCGGACGAGCAGAAGGCATTCCGAAAATCTTTTCCAACGATGATTGATGTCGTTCTTTATTGTACTATGCTTAGGGATTAACCATGACAATAAGTAACATGCTTCAAGCCCAAAATCAAATCCCATATCTTACAAGTTTCTGTCCAAAAAATAATCCTGCAATCTTCTTCTTCCTTGCTCCTGTTGTGCGGCAGCCGTCAAGCACAAAAAAAATAAATGAAAGGAAGGCACAAAACAGGGGAGCAAAGGTAGAGCCTAGAGAAAATAAAGAGGTTCCGTGCATTGCTTTGGTCTCTTGAAAACGAATCAAATAAAAGATTTGATCTTTTATACCGTTTTTTATCTCTTCTAATTTTAGTTCGATTTCAATCTTTTCTTTTTATCTTCTTGTTTTTGTTTTCGTCCGGAGGTCTCGAGCGTTACAACAACTTCTTGCATTTGTAATAGGAAAATATGTAAACATTTCAATGTTTCTACGTGGAATCTCGAATTGATTTTAAGGTGAAGTTGACAAGAAAGAAAGGTAAAGAATGAAAAGAAAAAGGACGAGAAAAAAATGCAGAAGAATGATGATGAAAAGTTACTCTCGTTTGATTCACATCATAGAAAAGGAAAGAAAATATATGTTAAATGATAATTTTATTTGAACGATTCTATCATTTATGTATATACTTATATGTTTAATTTATATAATTAAAAATAAAAATACATGTATATCTTTCCTTTCTTTTCCACCCCGATTTGAGAATGAAAGAATTGGAAAATAAAGAGGAAAAAAGAAGACTTTTCTCTCCATCCTCCTCCAACATGGCCTAATGTCAGGGAAGCTATTTTCTAATAGTGACATTAATTTAATAAATAACTAGATATCACATTTGATTAAAAAAATTCATTACACAATGAAGAATTATACTTAAAGTTGAAAAATAGTTAAAGGAAAATTTTGGGGTCCAAGCAATGCCACAGATGATCCAACATAGGATACAGTGCATTCGTTTACATCGGACTTCACACCACCACCAAACTTATTTCACATTCCCAATGTTACACGAAAGGTTATAATAAAATTGGCATCATGATTGGCTGTCAAATAATATACACACTCTACAACCAAAACTGCAACTTGCTCTCAACATGGCACCTCAACAGAACCAGTGCACTCATCTTGATTCACTCAAATAATTGACATACAAAGAATGGTAGGAATATTAAGCTAGTGAAGACGAATAAGCCCGAGAGACGAAAAGGATTTCAAATATGCAACATGGGAGAGAATCTACGAGGACAATGCAGTCTGCAAAGCAAGCTGCTGTTGAGGCTGCAAAGTGGACCATGTCGATGCAAGGACAGCCGGTGGCAATGTTTGCTGAAGCTGCTTCAAGAGATTAACCATCCTCAATGCGGTTTCTTCTGTTGCCAGATCATTTCCGCCACATAAAACCTAGAAGGCCAAGAACGTTAATGCCAAAAAAATTTTCCTCTTTTTTATGGAAAGCATAGGATGGATGTGTCATCCATTTTATTAACCACGAAGAATACTACATGTGGAGGCAAAATATAATAAACTAATTGCCCGTTCTCTCACCGGTACTCGCAAAAGCTAGAGCTAAAGGGCCAATGCAGCATTACAATGAAAACAAATATCCAAAATTATGGAACTAATGTAACATTATTTTCACATACCTCAGCAAATACAGAAACTATTTTGGGAAGATGCTGATTATTTGGACCTAAAAGCTCCCTTTCAGACCTGTAACATACACTTGGATTAATATGACAAAGAATGCAAATACAACCAACTAGGATACTAGTGATCAGTCAAAAGAAGCAGACTACTTTACCTTTCAACCATAGAACAAAGCTGACTATGTACAAGTTTAGCTTCAATTAAATCATTTTTTATGGGTAAGCGATTCAGCCAAGCAGGGAATATCTGCCCAATACAAAAATTGTAATGGCTTAGAACTCATATCAATCGTAGTACTGGATTAAACAATTCAAGAGATTAATGAAAAATAATGCAAGATTACAAAAACTAGGCACAAACATCACAATCATGAGTCCCCTCAAAAATTAACTATCTGGAAAAAGAAATTTATGAAGTTCTAGTACAAACATATGGTAAAGCAGAATGAGGATTCTTTCTACATATTATCATACCAATGTAGTTTCATCTGCATAAAATTGTTCCGCCTGCATATATAGGAAGTGATCCAACTTTTTGAACTGTGAATTAGGGATTAAATTCCCTTTATGATCCCATATCTATTTTCGGCTAACAAGGACGTGTATAATCCCGGATAGGACAGGCATTGATCTTTTCTATGAATAAAATTCAGTCCCATAAACATCTTTTGAGCATCAACACATCATTTTGCACTGCCAGCAACAACACCAAGTCATGCTAGCAGCAGTTCAAATTAAGAAGATCTAAAGAACAGTTCATAAATGCAAAGGTATCTAGGAAGTTATCACTCAAAAGGAGAACTATCTTCTCAGATATAATGGGAAATACTGAAAAACATTTATATTAGAAAGTGTCAAAGTAAGGAATCAGCTTTTATAATACCCAAACCAATCTTAATGAACCTGAGAAGAACTTGAAAAAGTCTAACTCAGCCAGAAATATAATCTCTGTAGGATTCAATTCCGTTTCAAGATAGGAACAAAGAAAGTGGTCAAATTTTGAAATAAAAATATGACTTACCTGGGATGCATCAATACTATCACGATGGAATTGACATATTTTTCCAAGAGCTGAAACAGCATTATCATATGCCATGACATTGTCTGAATGTGAAGCATCAGAATGTTCTATGACATTATTCAACCTTGAGAGGGCCTCTGCAAAATGCAGGTTAGAGGTTACAAATAAACTAACAAGTAACAACTAAGAAGTTAAGACCGGCATGATTGATCAATTCTTGTAAGATACCTCCAACCAAAGGCCGAAACACTGGACCACCAAATTCAGCACAAACACCAACTCCATACAAAGCAGCCTGAAGTAAAAAGTTCTTACATCTCAACTAAATGTTTTTATTGTTGGCATGGATAAAGCATGCATTCTACTTGATATTAAGTATAATTTGGCACACAAATCCAATAAATGCGAACCTGTCTAACATCGGCATTCTCATCATTGCATGCTTCTAAGAGGAAAGGCAGATAAGTGTCATAATATCTGTGCAAAAGAGAATACATGCTTCATAAGAAAATGTCAAGGTAAAAGTTTAATCACTAAAATGTTACACCACATGAGCATACTTCAAAGCTGCATCCTTGCATTGTTCTGCAACATCATCAAAGATGCAAATAGCGATCCTTCTTTCCTCAGCAGTCTTATCTTTACCCTACACATGGAAGATCAAAGATATAAACCTTCCATAATGATATTTTCTTTGTACACATATTCATCTATTTCCCTTTTTTAAATTTAAATTGCTAGAAAGCATCAAGTTATAATAAAAATCATCATATTAATTTAGATAAGCAAAGAATAATGAAGAGCAATAACTGAAATAGTAAGATTTCCAATCAAAATATGATGTCTTGTGATTTGATTACACACAACTACACACATACTATCACATACAGTGAAGGTTCCACCCTCGTGAATAATGGAAAGTCAAGCACTCACAAGGCTTAAGCTTGAATTTTACCGAGAAGAGTAAAAGAGCAATGTATCATAATACACCGTTTGAATATCTTAAAGACAATAAAGTTGACACTTTAACAAAACATTTTAACATAATATAGATTCAATATCACAAGAAACTGACTTTTAATTCTTCAGATGAGAGCAGAAAAGCACTATCGCAAACAAGTGAACTACCTAAGTTTATTAGAAATCCAGCATCCCATCTGGAGAATTACATTAATTAGAACTTTCACAATAATTTTCCATAGACTAAGAAGAGTTGAATCAGGTGGCATAATACACTTATGAGCTACCAAACATAAATGTACGGAGATTCCTCTCTTTTCCTCGGACCTCACCGAATTATTTATAGCTAAACCTTGCCATCCTGTTCGAGTCATGATTGGAATTTTGTATCTATTGTAAGAAAAGTGTTATGTTTTTGAGAAAACATCCAGAAAACAAATCTAATGTGCCATGGGCAGCTAATAGAAAATCAGTATATGCATCATTATTGCAATTGTAAATATGCGAGAATAACATTCTAGCTTTTTTTGAGGGGAGATTAACATTCTAGCTATCCAGAAATTAAGAGTAGATGGCCATTGCACAACACCGAAAGTTCCCAGGGTGAATATCAAATTCTTTACTTACCAGCATGGGTGTTATGTAAATAGAGAGCTCCTCGAAAAAAGGCAGAAAGGAAGCTGTGAAGGTTTTGATCAGGGTACCCAAACAATCAGCAATCTGTTGTGGAAGAAGAATGATAAAGGATTTTTTATTTTTTCCAAAGGGAATGAAAATTTTAAACTAAGCTTACTACTCGAGAATATATTAAAAGGAAATCCAAAGAGGAACAAATAAAAGAACAAAGCAGAACACATATGAACCTGATCGAACACTTCTTCCTCCTGTTCATTTTCTTCTTCAAGCATTTCTCTTTCCTCTGCATCGAAATCCTCTGCCTTAGTCCGTTCTGCCCTTTCTTTTTTCCTAGCAGCACTTGCTGTTATGACCTGCTTGATTTGATCGACAATACTTCGAACCTGAGCTTCACTAAGAAGTGTTCCTGCGATCTACATGATTACATATCTTATTAACTGAATGAATCACAGTTGTAGTTTTTCGGATCAATGACATTTTTTATCTTTTTTCCTTCAGCTACAAGAATATTGATGTGAGCCAACTGGCAGCAGAATACAAAGATAAAGGTTTGAAGCCAATGCACAACAAACAAGCTAGCATATAAGAGAAAGGCATAAAAAATAACATATTGGGACAATCTGAAATCTAATCCAGTCCCAAAAGTTAACCATCACAACTACAATTGCTTACTTTGTAGTCTAAATCCAGGATTGTAATTTAACAGGTCATGTGCCCCTTTACAAAGGGAAAGAAAAAAACAGGTCATATGCCACATGTTACAACCAAATCAGCTGCAACATTAACATACGAGGAAGAAAAGGCTTTGATAAGGTCATATCAGCCATTTGCAGTGGTAGTGATAACCTACGTTGCATATTATGTATTTTCTCAAAATGATATATGTTATGCATTCATGCCTAATCTTTTTTTCAGTCTGCACAAACCAATGTCCAAGGCAACTTACACCCGACTAATTCGATATTCATATAAGAGCAAAACTCTATCCATGCCTATATCTTTTAGTATGGGTTATAATCATATAACTGCTCTAATAAGTACCATACTTGTTAGTACAATACTGAATAAAAGGGTTTGTCTGAGGCTGTGAGCTCACTGGAAATCCAAAAATATGGACCAATCTAATGATCAATCTTGATCATAACATTTTGATGAAATCATATCATAACATCATGAAAATAAACTATTTTCTCCTTACTATGAAGACCCACCATTGAATTTGTACCCAATGTTCCTACTAAAAACGTTGATTCAATGCTTGGTTGCCCAATCCATCCTTGAACTCAACAGTAGTCAGCAGTATTTGTAATACATCAGAAATGAATAGAATACAATGGTAAATATGTACAAACAGTGATCCTATGTACAAACAACGATCCAAAGACCCAGTGCATCTTACATTGCTGGTAAACTGATATCATACCACTTTGTTGTGTAAATTTTTTGTACAAACTGAATATATTGTTCTGTTAATTTTTTTGTAGAATATTGTTGTGTTAATTTTTACGAATTAATAACAAAACTATTTATTGATGTGTTAATTGATGTTATTGTTACAATTCATTGATTTGTTAATTTTCCATAAATTAATATTGTCAATATGTATAAATAAATAGGTATTAATACCATGTATAAATGTTAAAAAAATTGAGGAGGTATAAGTGTTAAAAATAGAATTTTGCACATCTGATATTGCATTTTGCACTTATAAGTTCAAAGATAATTTACATCTCGCCACTAATAAAAATCTGGTAGAATCAAACGCGACGTGCCACGTGTTTAAGATTTGTGTGTTTTGTCAGTCCTCTGTATTGTGCCTGTTTTACGAGTTTGACAACATTATTATTCGTTGTTATTAGCTTTAGTAAATTTATAGTAACTAACCCTTCATGTTATAAATACATCAATTGATGGGCATTTAAAGTTGTTTATCAACCTCATAATTGTCGAATCTTATGAACATGGATCAACGAATTGGCGTCGTATGATCCATGTAGCCAACCCCACCTAGTGGGATAAGGCTTTGTTGTTGTTGTTGTTGTTGTATCAACCTCATAATTGGAGTTCAGTTCACTCTATAGAGACTATTCTACTGTGGAAATTCGTCTTCAAACAACAGACAAGTTGTTAGCGGTGGTTGTGTTTAATATACCTTGTACTACTAATAATATTTTTTATTTTCAGTTTCTATCACATATTCAAGTTAGGATTAAATGCATACAATTTTCTTTTCAGTAATCTCCTTTAAATAATGCTTCTCTCTCATCCTCTCCTCATTTATGTACTCATTAGCTTGCCAACCTTTGTTATTCATTTCCCCATCAACATTGAAGTAGTTATATTAATGCCCCCCTTAGGCCTACATCAAAAAAGCTTTTCCGAAAAGGTTTATGATGTTTGCAATATCAAGATCATATGTTAAATCCTTAAGTGCATTCAGTTATATTACTTAATGGACAAATAATAATTGAATTTTTTAGAAGAAAATAATAATTGATATTATCTGAAATTTTAAACAAATCAGAAACCCCATGGATACAACAATAACAAATCCTTATCCCACTAGGTGGGGTCGGCTACATGGATCATACGACGCCTTCGTTGATCCATGTTCATGAGATTCGACAAGGTTTTACGCTGGCTGTCGGGGCCTAACACAACCCTCCTTTATCCGAGCTTGGGACCGGCTATAAAACATAGGCAGAGTTCAAGAGCTATAGAAATCCCATGGATAATGAGGAAAAAAGAGACGAGTGAACTAAAAGAGAACAAGTAAATATAGCATTCAAGAGCATAAATAAAGTGTTTACAATCTAATAGAGCATAAAAGGAGGGAGTTTTTACAAACAAGATATCCCAAATATGAGGGATACACATGCAGTGCTTTGGTAGGAATATACAACACTACAATTCTTTTATGGATAATTATTTCTTTACAATCACCACTAATTGTTGTTAATGTTGCTACTTATCTCAAAAAAACGTATTATGTTGCTATATACTGTAATTCTTTTAGGGGTTCTATGATGCAAAGTCATGAAAAAGAATGACCAACTGTGACATAAAATGAGATGGACTCTCATGCTCTTTTTTTTTTAATGAAAAGACTACTTTCACGCATTTAAAGAGTTCCCAGAAAATTGTAACTGAAAGAAAACGAAGTTCCAGAAAAATAGCACGTAAACTGTAAAATATCACAGAAAACAAAGCAGCCTAGAAGGCAATGAGACTAGCAGAGGTGTAACTCAAATTTTAAAGTAAATAAATTATGAGCAACTCAGGACATGAGACTTACCTTCATGCATTCATTCAAAGAATCCAGCATGCTAACACAAATCTCAGTTTCAGGCTCCTACGGAAGTATGAAATTGAAAGATAAGGATAGAGCAACCAGATATCAATAGAATACATTAATTGCTGAATAAGACAAAAGACCTTCTGCAATGCTTCAACAAGAGCGGGGATTATGTAGTCGGATAATTGCTTAACGTATGATTTATCACAGCCCTGAGCCAGGTTTTTTTCCACGGCTAATGCTGCTGAACGCAGTAGTTCCGGCATGGCTAGGAAAAAAAAAGAAATATGATAAAGGTCAATCACAAGATTGAACATTCAGCAGTAACAGAAATTGCACTGTACCATACCTGCAACAGCAGCCTTTCGTACTTCTTCATGGAAATAAAACTTAAGAAGTGGTACCAAAGTAGGAGCGACCTGCATGCAGATTATGCTTGTTGCTTAGTTCTGAGAATGTATCTTAATGCTATAGTTGCTATTGTAGTAATCATAATTAACATAACCTAAGTAATAAAATAAGACATAATAACCTGATCAATCCATGGATAGAAACCCTCCTTCAACTCATCAGCATAACAACAAAGCATGTTACATGCTGTCGCTTTTTCTTCCAAGACACTGGTTCTAATCCCAATTCGTTTATCTCCAAGAGTGATGGTCTCAATGCTAAAAATAGGAAAAGAAACAGACATATATATACTCAATGAGGTAGCACTTTAACAATAATACAATATGAAACTAATGAAGACAATATAAAGAGTATTGAGTAGGCTATTTAGTAGCAACAGACCTTTCATCATCAGGGTCATCTTCATCATCATCCGAATCAGCTGAAGTGATAGTCACATCAGGTTTTAACTGAGCTGACTGAAGCAATGGGGGCATAACAACATTCATGTATGGAAGAAAATCCTGTCCTAAACACTTGCATAACCGAGCCCAGGCCTGTTTGCAAGAACTTAACATCAGCATTTCCCCATTTTGACTATCGGTAGTACCACATATATGCTAAAATTGTTGGCACTCTGCTCTACCTGCAGCATGTAGCTCGTTGTTTGGTCATCAGCCTCCATCTGTGATCCTTGCAATGACATCAACACTTCCATTACCTGCATGGAATAGTCAGTTAAAAGAATATGAGGCACAACAAGAATCCTGTTGAACTTAGATTCATAGATATGAGCACATTTGTATACATATATATGAAGAAACTTATATTCTGGACCTGTTTAGCATCATCCCTAAACTTTTCCTTGCCCACAGCCATTCCAACCAAACTTATGCATTCCATTGCCTTGGCACGAAGCATCCTATTCGATTTGTCAGTTGCATTTATCAATATAACCTTGAGGTACGGCATAACAGCATCGTAGTACTTTTGAAAGTATTCCTGCATTTGCATTGTGATGCAAAGAAAAAGTCAAATGAAAAAACATGTAGGGAGAGAATAGGAAATAGAAGTTCTAAAACTGCATACTTGTGACGAATCAGCCACTGACGCTAGAGCTGTTAATGCTCCCTCTTGCACCATTTGCTTCCCATTCTGAAATACTGAAAAAATTAAAAGATGCCCAAATAACAAAAAGAACAAAATAAATTGCAAGCACATTAGTGAAGGCGTACCTGGAGCAACACAAGCAACTTGCTAACTACTCCATCAAGATAAGGTGTCAAAATATCAGGAGTACAGTTCTCACAGAAATTTAAGACTGCAGAAGCCGCATGTGCCTGTGGTATTATGCACATATCAATACGATATACTATGACGTTGAAACAAACAACTCCACATGAAAGAATGAAAAATGTTGAAATGAACTGCAAGGAGATAAATATGAGAGAAGAAAGTGGAGAACAAGCTGAAAAAAGACATGGATGATACAACAACAACAACAACAACAAAGCCTTATCCCACTAGGTGGGGTCGGCTACATGGATCATACGACGTCAATTCGTTGATCCATGTTCATAAGATTCGACATGATTTTATGCTGGCTGTCGGGGCCTAACACAACCCTCCTCCTTTATCCGGGCTTGGGACCAGCTATAAAATATAGACGGAGTTAAAAAAGACATGGATGATGATAAAATTTAAATCAAAACACAAATACGGTTAGCATTTTGTTAGGGATAAACATCCGATTGTCATGTCAATTCGCCATAAAAATTAGTGTATTTTCACTTAAAAACAACTTAGTGGCTCGCAGAAAGCTAGGTCATACTATGTCATCAATTTAAAACCTGTTCTGCATCACAAGAAATCAAATTGAGCTGATCCACTCAATTCTGCTTCACAAAAAACTAATCGAGCTGGATAATATTATTTTTCATTGTTTTCTGCTGCATGGGAATACAATTCCTCATACACTTTGCAGCACCAATTTGTTTAGATCCAGGCTTCAAAATGTTCACTCCACCTGTCCCCTGACACAAACTAATACACCATAATGCGGTAAATAAGTGAAGGTCTTTGTTTTCTGATGTTAATCCTTCTAATTGGTCATGTCATGCCTATGCAATGTTGTCAAAGCGATGTCTTGACATTCGTTTTGCAAAAAAAAAAAAGACAATCATCCACTCTGGGATTTCGTGCTTGACCCAACGATGGATATTGTTTGACCAGTACATGGTAGGATCGAGCACTGGCCCATAAGATCAGTGGAGATGCTTGTTTCCATCGATCATGGTGCAATGTTTTTAATTTGGACTGTTTCACATGGCTGAGATTGCTATGATGTTCTTATACATCATGTAGCCGAAGACCCAACTTCTTCTACCATTTAATTTGCTGTTGTCTTACTCGCCTATCACCACTGCTGGTCACTGCTGCCACTGCCACCACCCTGGCGTCATGGTAACGGGTTCCGACTGCAGAAGAGTGTCACAAGGTCACTCTTGGGGAATGCTCAACCTCGTATGACGTCCAGGCAAAAGGAGTACCTTGGCAAGCTTATTTGAACTTTGAGCCACAGAAGATCTGTTAAGTGCTCACCGAAGGTCAGGATTGTAAAACTTGCAGTTCACAAGAACAACAGGCCATGTGGTGGGTGTGGTACAATAAGAGCATCGTGGCATTGTGCGGGAACTCAAGGGTGCTTTCATCCAAAGGGTCATGAGGCTCCAAAACGATGCTTGTGCGGGTTGCCAAGGCATGCATAAGAAGTTGTGCTAGAAATAAGGAAGCTTGGGAGGACTAGACTTGGGGAAGGATTAGGCGCTCTCCCCTTACTATATCTTAGATATAGAAATTACAATGCAGACCTGGGATGTGAAAGGCCATAAAGGAGGGTGTAGTTTTACCGTTGGCCCTTATTACAAAAATGATATTGACCAAACACCCTAAAAGTTAAGCACAAAAGTGTATAAAGGGAAAATATATTGATTGAAAAGATAACTTGGGCACATGATGGAATGACCCTTGACAAAAGGGAACATGGAGGATAAGTGCTCCAGGGCACACTGCAGCGTGCCATAGGCATGACATGGCCCGTAGCACAAGTATCTCCTCATGTTCATGAATTGCACTCGTGTACAAGACTCTTTTTATGGAGGTATTTTTTATTTATGTGGTGGTAGTTTTAGCACTTTTTATTGTTTTTTCAACCTCTTTTTTATGACTTTTGAACTTATAAATGTTATGCGTTATTTTTATTCTTAGTGGTTAACCATTTTTTTGAAGAAACTATTATTATTACTTTTTTTACTTGGTTCTACTTCTATATTGCTGATGTGCTAATTCTTCTCAAATGTAAAGCAGATCTTTTAAAAGATACATATTATATCACTATAGGTCAGATTTTTTTTCGAATGGGAGTACATCCCATCCTAATATTTAAATGAGCAGCTCATCTCTGTAACTGCATGTTGTCTCGGTCCTTTCATGTCATGCCTGTTTTACGAGTTTGATAACATTGCACATACATATTTTATAATTGAACTTCAAATTCTAGGAGACCACAAATCCCAATCGAGATTCTCACATAGGATATATTTATTCAGTGGACATGTTACTATGTTAGTAATTTATATCCAATAATTCACATCTGTAGAGACCTTTTAGAGCAGGTTCCAGGGATTGCAGGGTCCATGCAGATCAAGTGGTGTTAGCCACTGCATGGGTCCTACTGTTGAAGCATAATCATTCTGATTTAAGGGGAGAGGAGCATGTAATGCAAAGAATATTGGATAAACATAGCTCTTCTGGAAAATGAGTGTGTGACATAGTTTTTTTTGTTTTATTATTCTTTTTCTTTACATTTGTAGTTGTACATACCTTATAGATTTTCGAATATATTTGGATGACTAGCCAAGTTATCTAGTGGGATAAGGCTTTGTTGTTGTTGTTGTTGTTGTTGACTAGCCAAGTTATAGTTTTTTCCTGACAGAGAACTAATAGTTGTCTTTTTTCTAAAAACTGCAAGTGTTATATTCTCAAAACTTTGTTGAGGCTATCTGAGAATTAATATTGCATTACTAAATCTCCTACTTTGCTTTGAGACTCTGAGTTAGATCTTGAATCAATTTCAGGATTATTCAATACTAAGTATCTAAAACTTTCACACTTAGATACATACAACACGTGTAATAATTAAAAAAAAAAACTCAAATCCTTTTTAAGTAAAACTTGCCCCCAACTACAGTTATACAATTGATAACATAAATAATATTTCTCAGTATTTCTATTTATGGTATTCTATTTTTAAAAAATGAATTTTTAGGGCATATTATAAAAAAATGATGGAAACAATATTTGAGGATCAAATTTGTGTATGCAAGAAAAGGATATACTACAATTGTGTGCTCGCTCAACTATATGCATCATCAATTCATCTCATTATCTCATGGACCTTGCATGACCTCCCGCGGTCCACACAAAGGATAGGCAATATCTTTGTCCTGTCATTATAGGTTTCATTAAACATTTTCCTGTGCAGAGCCATAGCACCATTTACCAACCTAAATTTTATAACACCCTTTGAATGTATAACTCATAAAATAGATATTAATATGATAAGTGAGCTTTTTGCCTGTGTTAACACTAACATGATCGTCCTCCAAAGGACTTAAGAATTTCAACTAAATGAAGTATGAAATGCAAAAAGTAATTATCCACTTAAATAAACTATAAAACACAAAAAATGTTACTTTCCTGTATGCGAGGATTCTGAAAATCGTCCATTGATGTAGCTAATGCAGGTATCACTCTCTGATGATACTGGACCTGCAGATCTGGACCCAAATCTGTGGATAACTGTCCAATAGCATTTATTGCTGCCCATCGAACACGGGGATGAGGGTCTTGGAACGAGTTTAGAACCATGTTCACAACTTGCTCAAGGTTCCTAGTCATCACCTACAGAAGGAACAAAGTCCATATGGTAGACTCAGCCACTGATTGCGTTCTATTACCTAGCAAGGAAATATGTTGAAATTGAACAAGATTCGTTGCACCTTGGAGCAGCCTTCGGCAATCTGTGCAAGTGTGATGAGAGCAGCATGGCGCTTCTGCCACTCAGGAGCAGCTAAGTATGCAGGCAACAGTTCAGATGCAACAGGCACGATTGTGTTCCCACCCACAGCAATCGAGAGTCTATCGAGGCACTCCTGTGCAACGCCAAAGTTGCCTGTCTCACCCGCATCTTCGTCCTGGACCTCAGCATTATGCCAGGCAGGCTCATCCTCAATGTCCAGAAGCATCTTCATCAACACCGCAAAGAGGCGACCAACAAACTGGGGGATCTTACGGATCATCCCAGGGGCACGCTCCCTGGCCTCGGCGAGGGTAACCACGAACTCAATGGCCAGGTGCCTTGTTCCATCCTCGAGGCGGTCTGCCTCCGCAATCTGAAGCATGGCACCAACAACATCTGCAAGCTGGCGACGAAGGAACCTTGGTTCAGAACCAGCAAGCTCGACGAGGAGCTCCAGGGCCTCCTGAGCAGCTGCCTCATGGCCGGAGTTGAGAGACTCGGTGAGGGTGCGCATCATGGCAGGGAGGAGGTCGACAAGGCGGTCGCGTTCCGCAGGAGACTCAAGGGCCGTGACGAGGCTGACGGAGGCGCCAAGAGCAGCAACACGGACATCAAGTGAGGTCGGGTGGGAAAGGGCCGCGAGAAGGATCGAATGGAGGGTGGGCAGATGTCGACTGCGGAAGGAGTCATCGTCTGCGAGGATATAGGCGACCTGGGCGAAGATGAGAAGGGCGGACTCCTGTAGGCGGGGGGTGTCGGCGGCGGAAACGGCGTGGAATAGGAATGGGAGAAGCTCTGGCCATGCGGAGTCCGGGAGGAGGGAGGTGGCGAGGGCGGCGACGGTGTCGGAGAGCTTCTTGGCAATGGAGCGGTCGGACTCGACGGAAAGAACGGAGAGGAGAATCGACTTGAGGTTGGCCTGGGTGGACGGGTTGAGGCGGGGCCAAAGGTAGGAATTGGCATCGCCACCGGGCGCGTCCCCGGCACCGCGGAACGTGAGGAGTTTGCGGAGGAGGACGGCGGAGATGGCACGGAGGTCGAGGACGGGCGATGAGTGGAGGAGGGCGGCGAGCTTGAGGAAGAGAGCGTCTGGGTGGTGGTCGCGGCAGAGATTGAAGAGCGCCTCGGCAGCGGAGCGCTGCTCGTTGGAGGGCGACAGCAGCTGTCCGATCAGCGACTCGAACGCCGACGAGTCCGCCGTGCCCAGGATGGCCGCAATCTGCTGCTGCTGTTGCTGCTGGGGATCCATCTGCTGCTGAGGCAACCAAGAAGAAGAAGAGTAGGGAGATTGGATTGGATTGAATTGGATTCGATCGAGTGGAGAGAGAAGGAGCCTCCTCCTCCTCCTCTGCTTCTCTCTCTCTCTCCTGCTTCGGAGTTGAATGATGAGACGAGGGAGGGAGGGAGGGAGCCGAGGGAGAGGTCTTTTATTATTAGGGTTTGGAGTTTGGAGGTGGGCGTGGGAGAAGGGAGTGGGAAGGAGTGCGACGAGTGGGGTTTGACGTGGGGTTGCAGACTTGAATTTTTTCCTTTTTTATTTCTTTTTTCTATCTAGTTTTTTGGATTTTTAAGAAAATTAGTTTGATGGAGGGGTGCGAGCAAAAAAATAGAAAAATCGAAACCAAAAAATTGAATTCATAAGACGATTTTTTAAATTTTTTAGATTAAAAAAATTAGGTCATTTTTAAAATTAAAAAATCATCCTTATGAAGACCTATATAATTAAAATTTTATAATATAATTATATTATTTTAAATATTTATAACATATATAAAATTGATTTATCCTATTATATGTATAGAAAAATAATATAAGTTATAAATAGCACTATTGCGCTATATAACATGCGAATATCATAAATGAAATATCTCTTTATATCATTATTTTTTTATAGATATAAAGGTATATAAAATATAAGCCGAAAATAGGGGTGTAAGCAAAAAAAACGAAAATCCGAAAACCTAAAAAATCGACCCAACCTGATACGAAATTTTTAAATTTTTTTCGATTCGAAAAAAACCTAGGCGGTTTTTAAAATTAAATAAACCACCCGAGGAGCCCGACGAAGACATACATAATTAAAATTTTATAAAATATATATTAATAAGATATTCTAAGTATTTATAATATATAAAATTACTCACTAAATATATTATTTATTCTATAACATGTATAGGAAATTAATATAAGCCATAAATAACACTATTACAATATATAACATGTGAATGTAGTTAATTTATTAAACAAAATATCTCTTCATATTATTAATAAATTTTTATATAAATATAAATATATAAAATATAGGACCCCAAAAAAACCACCCGAAAAAATCGATCAGGTTTTTTTAATTTTAAAAACCCAACCAAAATATATAAAGTGATTTTTTTAACGAAAAAATCTATCCGACCCGCACCGATTTCACCCCTAGCCGAAAAAAATCACTCAAAAAATGATAAGATTTTTTAAATTTAAAAACTCAACCAAAATATAGAAGATAATTTTTTGTAACACAAAAATGACCCCACCGTTTCACCCAAATTTAATGTTTTCACTTGTAACTAGTATAAAACCCATGGTGAAAAAAATCATATATCATAATTTAAAAAAATATTTAGTTAAAATATGTAATTTTTAAAATAATGTTTCAATATAAAGTAAGATTTTTTTATTTCGTAACCTCATTTGTTATTTCAACCTTGTCTACAATTTGTTATTTGTAATGCAAAAATGACCTCACCGTTTCACACAAGTTTGATGCTTTCACTTGTAATTAATAAAGTTTTAACTTTTATATGTAAGAAATGAAGAATATTCAAAATAACTTTGTCACGGAAGTTTAGAGTGTGGTATGATTCAAAACGAAAAAATAATTACAAGTATTGCCAATTTGAATGGTGATAATTGATAAATTAGACAAAGATAATATTTATCATATTTAATCGCTAGATATTTTGATAAAAAAGTTCTATTGTAATTATTTTGTTATTGTTTATATCTATCAGATTTAACAATTGTCAACCATTTTATTTTTCGATCTCTGGCCGGCTAGTGGGAATGGACGACGATGATTGATGGAATATGTTTACTTCATTTTTTTTTAGTCTTTCTTTTTACTTCATTTTTGGGTCTTTCTTTTTTGGGGGGTAATTCATCGCCATCTCTCTTTTATTATTGCACAAGAGGCGTGCTTTGATGTTGATGATCAATTTCATTCTACTATTCCAATTCGTTTCCTATCGATGATTTTCTTTAGTCAGCCCCTAATTCTTTAAAATCCAAGTCGAGAATTTAACTTACGCGATATTAATAATTATGTGCACAATAAAAAATATTTCAACTAATTAAGTATCTCACATATGATAGTGATAAAGTGAGATTTATGCAAATTTGATGCCTTAATTAAGTCAGAATTATGAATGTTTTTTTATAAATTAAACTGAGAAAAAATGGCGTCTATAACATATATGTTTTTAATAAAGAAAACTTTGCTAGCATGGGATATTATGTATTTATCAATGTTTTCATAACCGGATCGGAGATCGGATCGGATGACTAATTGGGTCACGGTCCGATTGGTTCGATCGGGTTCAATCGAATTGAATCGAATTATATTAAAAGAATAATTTTTCTAATAAATTTTAATAGAGAATTCACAAGTAATATAATATACTATATAAATAATAATAAATCATTAGTAATAATAAAGTTATGTGAAAATATTATTAATTATATATGAAAAATTAAGACTTATTCAAAATCATAATCCCAAATATATTATCATTATGTTTTATTAATTATATGATACTACTGATGCAATATTAATTAATTATATTACAATTTACTTGTGAATTTTCAATTAACTTATTCTTAATTCTTCTTCCCTAATTATTTCTTATAGCTAATTTTTGCTATAAATAAAATTCATGCATTGTGCATAATGTTTTCATTTAATTTCTTATATATATATTTTTTAAATTAGAGATGAATTGTTTTAGTTTTAAAATTTCCTCTTATGCTTCAAAAAGTTAATGCTACCCAAAATTAAGATGACTAATAGATTGTTAATTATCATCATTATTATTATAAAAGATAACTTTCTTATTATTCAATTTTTCTTTCCTTTTCTCCCATTTATTTTTCAAATCTTCCATGATTTTAGACTTCATTTCATCAGATTTTTTTGTTTCCTTTTTATCTTTCAAAATTCTATTTGAAAGTTTCCATTTTATATCATTGGTTTCCTTCTTTAATAAAAAATAAAAAAACCGGGTTGAACCACAATGGCCAGTTCAACCCGATTTTACTGGTTTTTTCCGGTTCATACCGGTTTTTTGCCAAAATTGATTTTATATATAAATCCGGACCGGACCGACAACCGGTTCGCGGTTAAACCGGTCGGACCGGCCGGTCCGGTCCGATTTTGAAAACCATGGTATTTATGTTAATAATATATTCGAGCATCTGCACAAATGTATGATAATTAATGTCCACGTGGCTCAGCGGGTTCATCCAATCGTATTCTAACGATAAGATTTGATAAACTGCATGCATATATGTAGTAACCACTTGCTGCTTTGGTTCATTGTTCTCAAGTATGAATGTTCTCCGCTCTTTCTTTCTTTCTTTTTTTTTTTCTTTTTTTCTTTTTTTGCTTTCTTTATCTTCTATCCCCGTCTCTTTTAGTAATGTTGTTATTTCACTTAGGGTGTGTTCACTATATTGTCATTCAACATTGCCTATCAATGTAGATTGTCTCTCAAAAGATTGTCACTTGTTAAATTATTAGCAATGTACATTACCTTATTTAGTATGCATAAATAATCTATGTTAGTTATTTATAAGAAAATATAGATTTATGAGTTAATATATCATTATTACCAATATATCCATAATCAACAAAATTATGTCTTGATAGATAAATTATTTTTAACTTTGTAAACTTAAGTCACAAATATATATTCTCACCCATAACATTAAAATTTATAAAATAATTAATATATTTTAAAATATGATAATAATATAGTCATAATAATTATAATATTTATTTGATTAATTTTATAATTTATTTAATTATTATTATTATTTATTCAATGTGTTTTAGAATTTATTTAAATAAAATTGTAAAGGATAAATGAGAAAAGTAAATTTTAAAAGATTACAACCCCGGTGGTAATGTGGATTGCCTACTCTCCCATAGACAATCTGCATTGCCACTTCATAGGCAATGTGGATTGCTTGGGTAATGCAGATTACTCATTACCTGTCACAAGTGAACAGGATAACATGGTGGACCCAAGTAATTTAATACAATATTTACGTGGTAATCTACAAAGATTACCTCTAGAGAAACGCCCCCTTAAGTCATCTATGAGTACAAATTTCAGAAAACATTTTTGTTATTAAATAGTTCAGAAAACCTACTTGTTATGTCCTAACAAGTTAACGTAATTTCTATTTCCTTTCTATAACTTGAGGGGAAATTATTTCACCAAAAAAAATGCCTAAGTACATTTCCCAATATTATATCCAACACGTTTACTGACCATTTCGACGGTGTGGAGACGTGCTCTGGTTGGCTCATGTGAGTTCACCAGTCCCACCATACCTGAGACACATTGCTCCCATGATCCACTTTGGATAAGTAGGAGCCTTTGTTGCATTCACGGGTGAAAGTGAACTCAGACGATTCCTTCACCAAGCTCAGGTATCTGGGCGGCATGGATTTATCATTTGAAATTCTAATGGATTGTGCATTTATACAAGAGCTCTTAGATGTTCCAAAGGCAGCGTGTTGGCCACTGGGGCATGGGGTGCACTGACGGACCTACGTTG
This sequence comes from Pontederia crassipes, assembly GCA_030549335.1. NCBI lineage: Eukaryota > Viridiplantae > Streptophyta > Magnoliopsida > Commelinales > Pontederiaceae > Pontederia > Pontederia crassipes. Next base: position 20,472,073 of record CM060189.1, on the reverse strand, counting down.
GTGTCGAATTCTTGAACTTATGTGGATTTGGCTTGAAGTGGATTCTAATATTTTGGTAGTAATCATTAATAGGAAGTCAAAGTGCCCTTGGCGTCTTTGACAGAGATTTGACATCTTTTATTTGCTTTTGAATCTTTCAAATGTATCCATTGTTATAGGTGATGTAATTCGCTGGTTTTCTTGCAAATATGAAAAGAACGGTACTATCGGATATCTTTTGGGAGGAGACTCCACCCCCGGCAGTCATCCATATCATGTACGTACTCTGACTGCTTGAGTTCCTATAATAGATAACTAGATCTTTGAAAAAAGAATACAAAGAGAGAGGAAGTGTCATGTATTATCGTACACAGCCTAATCATGAATATATGATTACATTCCGTTACTAAAAAGAATCGTTTATGAAATCGTATCATCATATGTAATCACATGTGGGAAATATATTTATATCCTAAAATTTAATGACTACGATGGTTTGAAAGTATTTGAAACGATGTCGTAAAATAATGCACAACATTCTAATTAAATAAGGGTAATAAACTGACTAACTTAACTATTGAATATTAAAGTATGAGAAAGAAATAAGATAAGTTCGGTATGAAAATTTTAATAATATAATTATAATATTAGCATTTAATCATGGGAGTTTTAAATTTAATAAGGGCTTCTTCAGAGTTGGAAGGAACTCTTAAGCTTGTTTTAATATAATGTTAAATGAAATATATTAGTAATTATTTGTTTAAAAACTTAAGATGTTAGAAACAAAATTATATTCCGCATCTATAATCTTACGTGTAAATGGTTGATAATTTTGATTTAACTCAATTCTAACATGTGAGCAATTAAGTGACATTTTTTCTAATAAGAATTTCATCGAACTTGCTTGGCACATTTAATTTAATATAGTATCATAGCACTACCCTAGAATAGTTGGTAGCACATCTATTAAGTAAACAACAAAATATATTACTTTCAAATGGTTTCAAAAAGTATTATAAATATTATATATAACAAATAATGAGTCATTTTATCACTTTCTCATAGTAAATGTTCAATCATAATTAATCGTTACGTTGAACAATATTTATTAAATGAGTGAAAATTGTGGAGTATTCTACTTCAACAAATGACATGAATACCATAATCCATTTTGAAGTAAATGTTAACAACTATTTTCATATTTTTCATTTTTTTTAAAAGTTGATCATATCCACTTTATTCCATTTTTATAAATAAAAATATTTCACAATCAACTGGGCCAGTATTTCTATGACATGTTTAACATAATTATTGTAAAAAATATTTATTTCTATTTGAAAAATAGAAAAAATATTTAATTATTTAACCTATGAGGCTATTTGACTTTAAAGTAAAATTTTGTTATCTTCTCACATAAATGTGTCAATTTAAAGTGAAAAATTGACAAAAGAGTTTTTTGTTATTTAAATAAATTAATAAGTGAGACTATTCAAAGAGGGACAGATGTGAATAAAATAAATTTAATCAAATTATTAAAACAAAAAAATACATTATTTTAGAGGATTATGACTTAAAATCGAATATTTATTAAATCACAATATTTTAGAGGCTTATGTGCAAATCGAAATAAATTATTTTAGAGGGTTATGACTTCAAAAGTTAACATTCAATATTTATTAAATGATTTTCAAATGAATATTTATTAAATGCTTAGTGTATGCAAATTTTTTTTGTATAAAAGTAGTAAAATCATGAGTTGGAATTCAATCAAATATATAAAGAATTTTTACATAATGCCAACACTTATAAAAAAAAGATGAATAGTTTGGATATTTGAATAAAAATATTTGGTCATGGTTAGTAACAACCATTATGATATATTCACTAAATGCCAAAAGAAATAAAAACCTATAATTTTAGTGATGAAAATCTTTCTTATTTAAGTAAAAATCTAATAGAAAAGTCTAAAGAATATAAATAATCTGCTTGATAATTATTTTAATTAAGAATAAATATTTAATATAAATGGTGAGTGATGATGAATTAAAAAGGCATTAATAGATCGATATGTATTATCATCAAAATAAATGTGTCATCGTAGGTTCTACCTGAATGAATATAAAAGTGACATCATCTCGTTCAATTATTTTATTATAATGTTATTTTAATGAATATCTAATAATAATAATAATAATGCTAAAATAATTATGCGTGTAAGCTTTTTATCACAACTTACGAGTAAATGTTCAATTATTTACACATCTATTACTTGTTGAAATTTTAAATCTCCTTACTAAACTAAAATCTCCTTACTAATTTTAGTGATACTTTTTTATGCATAATGGTACAAGTTTATATTTTAAAATTCTTATTGTAGAGGGAGATTTTTAAATTTTGTAGGTTACAATTTTCAATTGAATTAACTTGTGCATTTTAAAAATTGATTATATTAAATAATTATGTGTGAAAATATAACTTGTCAAAATTTATTAATAAAATATTATAATATTGAATGAAAAACATTTGTATATTTTAGTAGTACAATGATGTTATTGATAATGTCATTAATAATTTTAGATTCCTATAAAATTTATATTCAGATTTAACTAAAACATTGATAATGTTATTAAAACTAACAACAACAATTAAAATAGTGCATAATGGAATAATTAGTGATGATATCATACTAATTAATGATTCATATAATATTGATAAACTTTTAGATTAATTTTTAATAATAATAAAGTATTATCTTTTACAGGAAGTGGAAAATGTGAATAAATTAATGTGATAATCATTGCTTGTGATAAGTACAAGTTTAGAAATAATAAATTATGGTCTTAAAATAATGTCTTTGTATAAAAATTGTTCATGTCACCTATTTGAATTAGTTTAATAATAATAATGGGCCCTCAAAGACGAATATTTTGATTGAAAAAACGGTACTAGAGAATAAATATTATAATTTTATAATATATATATTTCTTATTCTCCAAATATAAAATGACTTATTTTCATTTTGTATTTGATTATTTTTTGTACAATGAGGATTTTATTCTATGTGCTACTTTTGAACTAAATGGTCACAAATCATCATAAAGAGAGATGATTGAAGTAATTGTTAGTTGTTTTCTAAACTTATAAATATTATTATTTAGTTAAACAAAAATAAAAAGTATAACTAATTATGCAATGTACTTTATTTACATTGCACTAGTGTTATTTTAATGAACAATTCATAATAATGATAGGTTTAAAATATTATTCTCTTATTAAATATTGAGCATAATTGTGCATGTAGGCTGTTTTTATCAGAGCTTGAGAGTAAATGTTCCATTTGTTACTTGTTGGAATTTTAAATCTATGCGCTCACAAAAGTTTTAAATTTAATGATACTTTTTATGCATAATAGCACAATTTAACATTTTAAAATTCATAGCGTAGTGGGAGATATTGAAATTTAAAGGTTACAAAAACTTGTTTATACTAATTAATTATGTGTGAAATATAACTTAACATGTTTTTATTAATGAAGTATTATGATATTGATCGAAAAGTCATTCGTATATTTTAGTAGTACAATGATGTCATTTTTAAATAAAGTGATGAATTGTTTCATGAATGAATATATGTGTTTGGGATGCATAGAGATATGTTATCTTATAAATATGTGTGTCATTTGATCATAAGGTGCATCTTTCATGTGAAAAATGTGAATCATTTGATCACAAAATTATGATTTTGACAAAAAGACATTATGTACGTCTTTTTATGCATAACATTTTAATTATACAAATATGTTCCTCGTTCCATAAATTTTGAACTGCCTACGATACAAAAAGATGCAATCAAATCACTCCATATTATCATACAAAATATTGTGAGTTGTTCAAGGTTATTAGTTGACAAACTCGATGGATTATTTGTATCATGAGAGTATTATTATCAAAATTTGATAGAAAACTTTGTATGAAAATAAATAATTATATAAATACTATGATCTATCATGACTCAAAAGTTGCGGCCTTTATTTCTTTTCTCCATCTACGATCAAATTCCAATGTTTAACTTTGAAAATTGAAACATAGACATGAAAAAATATAATAATGTATTCATGATTATATTATATGGTTGGATGTAGCAATTTTTTAATGACCACTATAATATTTGAAAGAATTATTGTTTATTAATATTAATTCAGAAATGTTACTTCAACAACGGTGTAGCTTAACCAACATTGATCGCTTTGCATGGAGGTATCTTTACCGTGTTGAACCTAGGAAGGGCTTTTGGTGTGAAACAATTTTGTGTCATCATAATTTCTCCTCAATAGTTGTGGATCTGATAAATATTTTGCTTTTTTTTTACAGCATCATGGAAGATACTTCTATCTGCATATTTAATTATAGGTTAAAGTTATCCTTTTATTGAAATTGTAAGATATGCCTCCATCGTTGCATTATTATCTTGTCACTAGAAGCATGCATGAACTAGGTAGACCGGACCCTTCTAAATTGTTTAATAAACAAACAAGATAAGCCACATGCTCTACTTGGCCAAGCCTATTCGACAATCAGAGGCAAAAAGTAAACTTACCACAAAAAATTTTGAAAGAGAAAATTATTCATCTTGATTTTGGATTGAAAGTAGAAAAAGCGACCACATTTGATTGGAAAACGGAAGTTACTACTATTAGTGTAATTAATTTAGGATTAATTTCATAAATTTACTCTAGACTATAACGATTTTTTGCGTCTAACTTGTAAGTATGAACTTACTGTATGATGTTCCAAAATTTTATCTCAATTTGCACTTATGACCCTATGCTACATTCTATTAATTTTTTTTATTTTTTATTCCTCAAAAAAATTAAAATGCCCTCTCATAATTTTATCTTTTCAAGGTCGGGTACAAGTTGATTTTTTTCAAACCCGAGTTGACTTGACCCGACCTGATGAACTGATTTTTTATTTAAACTTAAGCCTATATTTACTTTAAAATAAATTAAAATAAAATATTTTTAATGCAGAAATAATATTTAATAGTTTAAATTTTTTATGCCTTAAAATGAATATTAAATAATATTTTTATATTAAAAAAATATAAAACAATAAGAAAAAAGGAAAATTGGGTGGTCGGGTAACCCAACCCGAGATATTACATATAGTATCAGAGTCACTCTGCGTGAGCATCTGTGCATGGTGGTGTGCGATCACTCAACGAAAACATTGAATTTCTCGTATGAGGCATGCCTTGGATTAGTCACGCATGCATAAGTCATGGTATAAATAATGAGTATGTATGGGAGCATAATATTTGCTTAGTAGGACGCGTTTTAGTAAAACCATGCAGATCGAGGTCCAGAACGAACAATATCCTATACAAGTGCATGGATGTTACATGGATAGTTGGTAGCCATGACACCTCGACTTCCTATCAAGTTTTCAACTAATCATATCATATCATACTATACATTGAAATGGTATGCATAGCGAAAAATGTATTTGACATCAAATATGAGTTACACAATCATATTTACATAACTCAATCTATGCTATTGAAAAAAAATAAACAAACTCAATCTATGCTATTTAAAAAATAAGAAAAAAATAAAAATAATAGAGAAGTTAATAGAATGTGATGGAAGGGTCTAAGTGGAACAACAACAACAACAAAGTCTTATCCCACTAGGTGGGGTCGACTACATGGATCATACGACGCCATTTCGCTATATTCGTTGATCCATGTTCATAAGATTCGACAGGATTTTATGCTGGCTGTCGGGGCCTAACACAACCCTCCTCCTTTATCCGGACTTGGGACCGGCTATAAAATATAGGCGGAGTTGGTCTAAGTGGAAATCGTAATAAAATTTAGATACATCATATGATACCTTCATGAAGGTTAGACGTGAAAAATTGCTATAATTCAAAGAGAATTTATGAAATTAATTCATTAATTTAATATTGGTTATCATGATTTATGCATTTATATTTAAATATAAAGTAATTAAGCGCTAAACCAAGAAAAATTGGAGGTGGAGTGCTTGTGACTCTTTGCTTAAGTAGAGATATTGAATTTAAATAATTGTGAATGTAAAAATTTTTTGTTTGAAGTCTCACGTCGAGGGGTGACTTTTAATTAGACTCGACAATTGGAAGACTTTGAATTTGTGAACATTACGTATAATCGTAAAATTATGTGAATTGAACCATGGATGTAGCTTTTATGAGGCTAGACAATTAAAAAACAAATTAAGTGTTAATTTTATGATTATATTGACTCATTTTATTGAACGCTTACATAAAACAGGTGGACATGTAGAATTTGTTCGTCTCCGAATGTTGAACTTTTACCCCCCGCTTGGAGGAGAAGCCGCTGCCTCGCCTTGCGTGAACCATTTCTCTTCTCCTAGCCAATTAACTAGAGCAGCATATTTAAATCACACCTGCTGACGCCCGACATTTCTAATTTGGTTCCTCGACGTCGCCATTACTGCGACTACCATCGATCGGGCCAACCAATACCCTCCTACTCCTCACTGCAATCGATGGACGGCATGGTCGCCGGCGCTCGCGCGCGACCCACCCTGCTGATCACCAACGACGACGGCATCGACGCCCCGGGCCTCCGCCACCTCGTCGACCTCCTCGTCGCCGCCGGCCGCTACCGCGTACTCGTCTCCGCCCCCGACAGGTAAATCCCTGCATCTTTCCTCCAAAAACGAGATAATGAGAACAATCTGTGCACACGTTTTCCTGCCACCGGTTTTGGCACGCGATCGCCGTACAGCGAAGCGGAATAGGTCTTCGGTATGAAACGATGATATTCGAGAGTACTCGTGGTTCATGCTAATTTTTTCTCCCCTGGTAACTTCGTGTTCCTGTTGCGAAAAAAAAGGCCTACTTCTGTGGCCCCGTAACCATTAGATTGTGACCTTGTTCAGGGTCTCACGGCGGTGGTTTCGAGTTTCAAAGAGAGCGTTCGTCTTCTGAGTATCGACGGAAGAACATGTGCTCGCATGAAACTGATAACTTCATTTGTTCCTTTTTTTATTCTCCGTTCTTAAGACAAAAACCAACATAAAACCTTGAGAGTTGAGACGTTGTTGGACAATGACGAAAGATGGAGACATCAACATGTTAAAGTTGAAACAATAATAAATTTGTGAAGAATAAACTATTTGTGGGTAACAGTTTGTTGCCGTGGCTTCGTTTGTCTTTCAAAGATGAACTTAGTGAAAGACATGGGCGAAGTGGTAACTTTGATACATTCAAATATGGTCCATATGGTTATTTGCATTCTCGTGGGTCCATATGGTCTCAACGGAATAGAGCTGTATTCGGAGGTGAACGTATCTACGCTGAAAATGTGGTGACATCTACTAAGCATACGACGCTTAGTTGGATGGTGTAATTTAATTTGTTCTTTGTAATGGTTTCCTGCTCTAAAAATACTTTGATACGTTTTGTACGAGTTTCCACACTTGTAGTTTGGACAACACAAATTTCAAAATGAGTAATTATTTGAGTTCTGAAGTATTTCATTGCTGATTGATGCAACGCTAGTTCAAGCTGTCTCTTCGCTTACGTAGACTAAATTATTTGGTTAATTAAGAGTGAGTCCCTGAATCAGATTTTGAATCTGGCTTATGCATTAAGTGGCAGTATTCTAGTTGAGGTGGATGAGGCAACATGCTGCATTGTTCTTATTCTATCGTTCTAAATTGCATATCATGAATATTCTAGAAGCATATTTGATATGATGCTATATCTTAAAGGTCATCTCTAAGGTGTTAGATGAACATAATAAGCTGTAAATTTAAAGGTTTAACTGGTTAAATAACAATGAATTTTCATCTCTAAGTTTCTAGATGAACAAATGAGATGAAAATATTTATTCCTTTTAGGAAGAGAAAATGTTCAGAACTGACAACCTATATGTTACTCTCCAATGTTTTCAGGGACCAATTGGGTGTTGGCCATGGTATTACTTGGCACCGTGCTCTTAGTGCTAAACGTGTAGATATTGAGGGAGCTTCAGCATATGCGGTTTCAGGTTAGTGTATCAACCTAATTTCTGTTTATGCAAGTTGTTTTCCTGCAATCATCACACACTGACCCCTGAAATTCATATAGATTTAGGTGGCAGTCAATTAGACACTTATGCCTTTTCTATTTTGTGAGATAATTACAAACATAAATCATCGTAATGCAAGGTGTTGCTCTGTGATCATCAGATGCTGACAATTCAGATGGCAGACAATCAAATAATTGCGTTTCTATTTTTATGAGATAGTTTAGGAACTTCAATTCCTTCTCAAAGCAAAGAAAATATTTACAAAGCTTCATTAGCATACTCTACACCCCAATATATTTTGTTTTCTCTCTATTCATGCTTGGGTTTTACAGGCACTCCTGCTGATTGTGCTTCCTTGGGAATCTCTGGGAAACTCTTTGATGGTGCAGTTCCTGATTTGGTAAGCAGCTGTAATTATTTATAACTTAAATTTACTTAGGTGTTATATAATACTACTTATATATGAGGGCACTGAGTATGTAGTGTGCAGCCAGACTGACGACTCAGTTGCCAGCAACACAATGCTTTACATGTCATACTCGTTTTCCTTTTTTGAATATTCCGTACATGATAATATGAAAAACCTCTGGTCCTTTTATTTAATCTGTATAAATGTACAAGTAAACCTACTCACATTTTTTCAGGTTATCAGCGGCATCAACATCGGTTGCAACTGTGGATACCACATGTTAGTGATATGTCAAACTTGTCTTATCCAATATTTCATTTTCTATTATATATTACGATCAACTCTATCTCGGTAAAATTGTCTAGAAAAACTATCTTGGTAAAGCTTGTCTTATGTTATTCAAGTGTGGTGGCGTATTCCCATTATCTTGGTAAAGCAATTGAGACTTAAAAAAATATATTGGCTTCTCGTTTTCACATCTGTTGGCAACTGAATCTTGCTACAATTGTTCATAAGACACAAATATGAATGGGCTATAACATTCTTCATTTACATATTGAAGATGCTAGCAATAACTAGGATTTTTCCTTGATCGTAAGTTATTGATTTTCTAACTTTCCTCGGTTCAAGCATGTCTTCAGGTTTCTAGCAGTAGGTATATGACAAGTACCTAGAAGATCAACACATATCATTGTCAAAATCAGTGCATATATTATTTTGACATGGCAATAACCTACTTTCTTAACTCTGTTCTAAGGCGATTACAACATTCGCTTGATGTAAAGGAATACACTGTCTTCACTACTCGTCTTTCCTTAAAATTTTTAATCAGTTCATCCATATGCATCTCTCTGTCATTATCTAACACTGATGCTCAGAAGTTTAGAGATATATGGTATTGAGAAGGGGCAGTTCTTGACTGATTATCAGTATTTATCATGATAACTCTTCAAATGGTCTATACTGTTTACAAAATGTTGCTTCATTGTGGTGGTATGAGTTGTTTACAGTGCAAGTTCCCCTTCCTGAATGTTCAAGTTAATGCATCTATCTTGTCATTCTCTAAAACTGATGTTGAGAGATTGCAATTTTTTAATATTTAAAAGGTATGGTATTTCCTTTACATAAAAGTTAACGTTGATAAGTTTTTTCTGATATAATTTGTTTTGGTGCAGTGTGTACTCTGGGACTGTAGCTGGTGCCCGGGAGGCATTCTTATATGGTGTACCTTCTATAGCTATATCATATGATTGGTATGCATATATCAGGCTTATCAAGATGTCGATTTATCCTTTTTTTAGGAGTCGATTTATCTTGGTGATCCTTCTTTCAAAATCCCTATTATAATCTAGCTCAGTGAGCTCTATGGATCCTTGGAAGACCCTTGATAGAATCTCCGAATCTTTTTTTTTTTGAAACGAAATCTCCGAATCTTAATCCTTATAAGCTTGGGTGATACCCCAATCTTGAGTGTAGACTTTCACAATTTGGAATTGAAACTCCTAGGGATCAGGTTTGGAAGCTTTTTTGTTTGTAGAAAATGGAGACAGAGACATGTTTGGTTTAAAATTTAGAAAATTTTATGTAACATTGATAGGAAGCAAAAAATGATAAAAGATTACATTTCCTATTTCCAGAGAAAAACAGTGCAAACTTGTAATTATAGTTCTAATGAAGGGTATTTTCATAATTTGGAACCAAAACAGAAAGAAATGATTACTGTTTTTGACTTACTAATAGGGCTGCACACATGTTGTGTGGCCCAGATAAGGAGACAAAACATGGACCTTTTTTTAACACCATTTCTTTTCAAGTGTAGGAAATAGAAAAATGAAAGTAACCAACCAAACACTTTTTTTTTCTAAAAATGGGAATAATTTTCATAAAATAGAAATAGAGAATGGATATAGGAAATATTTCATCAAACCAAACATGGTCTAAGCAATTTCTCCTTTTGCACTTGCATATATTTATCCAGAAAACTTGTTTGTGGAAACTCCTGCACTATGTCCTTCAACCATTCATGCTACCATTTTTTTGACTAAATTGATTTGTCGCCTTCATTGAGAGAGATAACAGCCCTTACTATTGGCAGCAAGGGTGCTATGCCACTGGCCATGGTGTTGAAATCGAACAGAATAGCACATCTGCTGTCTCTGCCAGACTTTGACAAAGCTAAAATTTTATTTCAATACAGAATTGGCTAAAGTTGATTTCTAGCTAAATGTTAAAGTTGTCGTTATTTTATTTACTGCCAGTTTACTTCAGGGAAGGCAATAGGATTTTGCATCTTCTTTATTGTGCACAATGTTCTTTTTCTAAGAATTGTCAAATTGAAGTAAATTATTTGTGAGGTAATAAGATCCCATTATGTTTGTACTTGAATTTAGATTATCACTGGAAGACCGGAGTAAATGTTTTGTCATTGGGCTTTGAAATAGGATGAAGATGAATGACTAATGTTAATTGATCATGGCCTGATAACAATTTTCATCTAGCACCACTTATGTGGGCAGAACTTAAAAGTAGCAACTTGTTTTACTCGCTTCGCTTGAATGTTGCTGTTATATTTTCCATGTACAATATCAGCTTGGATAAATCATCTTATCAGCAAGAATTTGATAACTACCATGTAACAATTTTCTCTAAAAAAACTAGAATGCAACAAGGTCACAAGTTTTTCTTAATGCTCTCTTACAAAATTGTGGAAATAGCTAACTTTCATGCAATTGCTCACTAAGAATTATTTATTTTGATTAAGTAGACAAGGTAGTGAAAGGATAAATCTTGTTGAGTTCAAATCCTCATGCATGGACAAATATTTGCATGTGGCAGCTTGAAAATGTAGTGTAAAAGGAACTTACATTTCTTAAAGACAATCTCCATTAGAGTATTAAAAAGGTTTTTTTTTGCAGATTAAAATTTCATGTAATTCATGGAAACTCATGCTAATTGTGTCATATGTTACGTCCATCCCTTTTTGTAATATATTATTTCTTCCTCAGACAGAAGTTTTGTTGTGTGGTCCTTTACAGGAAAAGAAGAAAGAGCAATGTTAATGATCTTAAACTAGCTGCAGAGGTTTGTTTGCCCCTCATAAATTCTCTATTGAACGAGCTTACCAATAACACTTATCCGGAAGGGACATTTTTGAACATAGATGTGCCCACAGATGTTCTGCATCACAAGGTAATCTCTCTAACCAAGTCATTCTCATAATTTCTCCAACCAATCGTTCTCAAAGCAGCAACATACATAGTCTATATTTACGTCCACAAATGCACGTTACTGGAATACACAATTGTTTTTTCTTGGCTGATTAAGTGATCTTTCTTAAGCAAGTTCTATAAGAGTTTGAATATATTTATTCTTTTTTTGTTTATATTTTGGGTTACATGTTTTGGGGTTGTTTGTTTCAAGAATAAACCCATGAATAAATCATTATTAACCCTAAAATAGCCAAACACCAAAACATATCCTGGATTAATAAATTTGGTCAATGTGTAACGCCCCCAAATCGACCAACGCCACGTGGCGAGGATCTCTCTGAAGGCGCTACGAAAAACTATAACTTTGACTAAAGATTGACCAAAAACTCCATTAAAACAGTGACATATCAGCGATAGAAATAAAGAGGAAAATAAAATATCAAAATAGCGGAAGTCTCAAAGTACTACAAAATCCTCATAATAGGAATCACATATGAATTACATCCAAGTTCATAAATGCGGAAAATAGGAAAATGATAACTAGGCCCTTTGTCAGTTCATGTGCTTTATTATCGCTCGAGCTGGTCGTGGCACACGATCTCGACACCATCACTGACCTGCCCTGTGGAAATCAACACAGGGGAGGAGGTCCTTCCGCAAGTTATACAGCCTAGTGGGGAATCAATAAATAGACATAGTCAGAATCAGTAATCACTTACATCAAGATCAGATTGAGAGCATAAGATCACTTGATTAGAAATAACAATGGATGAAAGAGCAGAGATCATGTATCAATCTTATAATCATGAAGGGATGCAGTAATCATGCTGGATTAGTAACCATACTTCAATCATCATCATACTCATGTCATTCATACATTCTCTTTATCCTTTAGCCTTTTCTTAGCCTAAGCGACTTTAGGTGCCTTTAACTTTTGGGGATTTTATGCCGAGCAAAACAATACAGCCTTGTGGCAGCCTATGGGTGATCAAGCCATGGCTAAGGGAGCGACCCTTCACTATAAGCACTTAGCATGGGCTGGCCACCCTCCCTTTTTATCTTTCCATCTTTCTTACTTAATCACTTTATCAATTCATCATTCTTTCATTCTATAAGAGGATTGGATCACTGGACAGAACAATAACAAGACAAATGATTCAGTCATACAACAATTCAATCAGTAGGAAATAACATATCACAATCATGGAAAGAATCTAGATCAATCAGTAAACAAAATGAAATCTGCTTAGGGTTCAGTCGACCGGTTCCCTCTGTTCGGTCGACCGATTACTTGGCACCGGTCGACCGATTACTTGGCACCAGTCGACCGATATCTCTGGATCGGTCGACCGATGGGTCTGATACCGTTCAATGGGTCTCGGTCGGCTGACTTCTGGACACCGGTTGACCGATTTCTCTGGATTGATCGACTGATGGGTCTGGGTCCGTGCAATAGTCTCGGTCGGTCGGTCGGCCGAACTATGCAGCCCTGGAGGAATGATCGGTCGACCGGTCTCTAACGGTCGGTCGACCGATTTCCACATCACCGGTCGACCGATATCTCTGGATCGGTCGACCGGTCGGCGAAGAATAGAAACCGAGCAGAAGTAAAAAATTCAGGGATTTTCAATCCTAAATGCAATCACAGCTTACGAACAATCATTTAAACATGGAGTAATGATACAAACACATCCTTAGTCGTAGAGAATTACAAATTAGGATCAAACAACAAGAATACAATCAATTCATTCCTTTTTCATTTCCTTTCATCAAACAAGGTCACATTTCAAGATAAGAACAACCCTAATTCTGCCATAATGCTATTTAAGTTATGCAGAGGGATTTCAGATTCACCCACCTCTTTTCTTGGTCGATCCTTGCACGAAATCCTTCTGGTAACCGGCGGTCGTCCTCCCATTGTCGTTCCCCACCTATGAGGCAATCCGTTTGGAGAAGAAGGTAAGGGAATGACGTTTGGAAATCAAAGAGAGTGCAGAAACGAAGAAAACCTTGTTTATTACTATGATCCTTGAAGAAAATCCTGCTGGAGCCTCCTTGCTCTTGCTGGCTGGAGGGTTTTTGGAGGAAAGGAGAGAGAAATGAGGGAAAGGAAATGAGAAGATTAGGTGAGCTTAGGGCACTAAAACTTTTATAGCTTAGATTTAGGGCCTATTATGTTAATGGGCTTCATTGTGGGCTATTGTTGTTGGTTTTAAAATTTGAATTTAAATTATTTTTTTTCTCAGTTATTACACAATGTCTAGAAAAGTGTGTTAACCCAGATTTGTTTCATTTTGACAGCAAGAATTACTAATGTGTGATTTCTCTCTCTATTTTATTCCAACTACATACTCTTTACCCTTTTAACCAAACAGAAATAAAAAAGAGAAAAAGATTATGAATAACAAACCTAACTTATTCATGCCTTTTATCCTTGAATAATAATCCATGAAACAAACACCCCCTTTATGTTTTATTGGTACAATTGATTGATCGTGTTTGTTACCTGTTTGAAAGATAACTTAAATAATAGTTTATGAGACTTCACATACTTGCTCGATTTTGTGATGTTATACATGATTGACTCTCAAGTCTCAACATACATCCAATTGAAACATTGTGTACAAATACTTTACTGAAATGTTTTATTTTCGCGGAAACTTTCTACTTTACATGATGCTGTGCTTCTAAGCTCATCCATAACTCAATAACTTCTTATTTTTTATCATCTGAAAATAATTTCAAAAAAGCAATTATCAAGACCAATGACCTTATGGGTGAATGTTTCCTCCGAAGGCCCATCCAACCTTTGTTAACAGATGGAATTAACATTCCTGGAGTCATGCATACATTACCACAAATTAAATGCAGGGTATCAAAGAAAAAATATGACCTTTTCTTTTGCTTACCAATCTTCTAGTCTATTTGAAGATAGAATGAAGAAGAAAGTGAAATTTTGATCATTATAAGCTTGCCTTGGCAAATTGACTTAAATCCCCTCTGCAAATTCTAACAGCTTTATAGTTACTGGACTAGCATAAGGGTTTGATGATCTGCAAACATCCTCTCTGCTGTTTGTCCTAATAATTGTTGAAGAGATTGGCATACATGGTTAGTGGGACAGTGGCGGAGCCAGTCCAAATTTACAGTGGGTTCACACATGACTCTAACAATTCTCAAATTATCGACACAAATGATAAATTTTTTATAATTGTTTTAAATTATAATGGATAAAAGTATTAATCTTAATTACTAAAATCATTTTGACTTTATATCTAAATACGAAAAATTATGTATACACATTTTAAGCATGAAATGATCTTATAAAATCAAGATTAAGTGCATGGTTATAAAATTATTAATGATATAAATAATACAAATAAACTATATTGATCATGTAATTATAAAAATTAAGTTAATTGGGACTACTACAATTATTAAATATATTATTCTATTTTGTTATGCAATACGATAATATTATATAAAAATATAATAAGGAGAAATGTATTATAAAAGATAAATATATTTTTCATAATAATTGGTATAATGTGCTCCAATATTTATGATGAATATAAAAATACTTATATTTATTATCAAATGAAAAGTAAGAAAAATGATGTGTTAGCATATTCAATTAATAGGATCACGAAACATATTATACTAAAGATATATTAGTGATACTTCTTATACATTAAATTATATAATTTGAGGTACCAATTGAGATAAAAGATAAGTATGAATATATATATATATATATATATAATTATGTAATACTACAATATACTCTATAAAAATTATAATAAGGAGAAATACATAATTTAAGAGAGAAATAATATTTCTCATAATAAGTAATCTAATATGCTTCACATTATAATAAAATAAATTGTATTTATTATAAAATTAAATGCAAGAGAAAGAATTGTCAAATAAATCTGTTGTAGATAATTATGAAATATGTATATTTATTTTATTATGCAATACTACAATGTACTCTATAAAAATTATAATAAGGAGACATACATAATTAAGAGATATTGGAATACCAAGAACATCAACAAGGGAAGAAGAAAGTAGCACTGGTCAGGGTAGCATGGAAGCATCACTAAGAAAAATAAGCAACATGGAAAGTAGAGTCCGAAATGCGAGAGAAGTTCCCTGAACTTTTCGGTAAGTCTTAACTCTTATTCAAATTCGAAGACGAATTTTTTTTAGAGGGTAATAATGTGACGCCTTGTATACAACAAAAAAAAAGAAAAAAAGAAAAAAAGGGGGGGGGGGAGATGAAACGAACGGTCAACCAAAGGTCAGCCATGGGGTGTATAAAAGGGGGAGGGCCCCCTTGCGCCCCCTCACCCTCATCCCCACTCTCTCGTCCTCTCTCTCCCTCTCACTCACTCTCTCTCTCGCTCTCGTTGTTCTCGTCTTTTCCTTCTTCCTTTCGTCCGACGATTGGCGTACGCGAGCGGCAGGACAGAGGCAAATCCTTCCAGGCGACGGTGAATGTCCGACGATCGACGGACGACGAGCGGTGATCCGGCGAATCCGATTTTCGACGAAAAAGGTACCCTTAATGTTTAAAATCCCTAGACGATGAAATAGTGATCGATGGAAGTTCGTAAATAGTTCATTGAAATCCTGAAATTGTTATTTACGTTTTCCTATTCATGTCGTGATTTAATTGTGGTCGGAGGACCATCGGAAACAGAGATAAAGTTCGGCGGCCCTGTTTTATCGCAGGCACCGGTCGACCAATTCTGCTAACGGTCGATCGGTCCGCTTATAGGACTCATACCAGTTCCTCTCTACCGGACGACCGACCTCATCATGGCAGTTAACCGGTCTATATGATGATAGAAAATCTAAAACATGCGATCGGCGCGACTGATCCTAGTGAACGGTCGATCGATCCGATGCGCAGTGCGCATCTCCATGGCCTGATAAATGGTTGACCGACACCTTGGACGATCGACCGATTCGTAAGCGTCTCATCAGAGAACCCGGTCCGTCTGGAACGGTCAATCGATCCGACAGAGACTCATTGAACGAACTTAATCGAATTGATCCACCCCTAATCTTAATTACGACTCTGACCAGTTCACCTATATTGACTGAGTCTCATTGTGTAAAGATCAATCTTCAGTAGACCCTAAATCATATATTTCACAGTAATGAAAGATAATTAAAGTAAAGACAAAGATATGATATTGCTATGTGCCGCCCTTAAAGTTAAAGCAAATCTTTAGAGTTAAAACAATGTGGGGATATGTAGTTAGCTGAGGGGACAACGAAGCTACCGACTTAAATGCCCACTATTCCTGAAATTTCAGGTGTTCTCCCACCGATATCTCGAATTGAAGGGTGATGCTATGGTCACACCTCTTCCCTTAAAGATTAAAGTATTATGTCAGAGGGACATGTAGCTAAGCTGAGGAGACGGTGATCCTACAGGTCTAGTAACCGACCACTGTTTCTGGATTGTAGGAATTCTTCTCCCTACTTTTCGAACTGGGTGAGGCATTAACACCCACCCCTTCTTCCCGTTTACGAGCTTACTGGCATCAGTGAATCAGAGAGGCACCCCTGGCATCTCAACCTAATAAAGTCGAGCTCGCATAGGACAACCAACTTTAAGGATATTTTAATAATGTAAAAGACGTAGCACAACTCACAGTAGAATAATGCAAAGTAAAACAAAGCAGAGTATTAAAAAGCAAGGCAATGTAAAGTAAAGCAATGTACAGTAGAGTAATGTAAAGCAAAGTACTTAAAGTAAAGTAGAGTAATGCAAAGCAAAGTACTGTAAAGTAAAGCAGATTAATGTAAAACAAAGAACAGAGTATGTATATGACTAGAAATTTATATAGATTTCATTCTTGATCTTTATTTCACGTCTATTACTATGGTACTGGACATCTTTGCTCATGGGTATTCTATTTTCCTGCATTGGGATTTTGCAGGTGAGAATGCCAACTGATGGGGTGATGGATGGCACAGAGCTTGGAGAACGTTGCACATGATTGATATTTCTGCTCTGAGTTCTCTTACTGCATTCTGTTTGATTATCTTTATTGTTAAGAGACATCACGTTTTCTTCCGCATATCTTTTATAGTGAAAGACACAATGAACTTCCGGATATTATATATATTATGAGACATTGAATTTTCGCATTAAAGTCCTTCATCGTGGCATTCGACTACCCTTTCGCATTAGAGTCTCCTATCATGTTTATTATTATTTTATCAGTGCCACGTAAGCTATTTTGTTGAACGGTCAAGGTCAGTAGAGCAGTAGATAATGTAGCACTCTCGGAGTCAATCCGATCGTCTACGGGGCGGGAGGTGCGATTTTGGAGGCATTACAACTGCTCCATCGGGTCCGACAATGTCAGGAAACTTTCGCAGAGGACGCCACACCTCTCGGGGTTGAAGTCCGGCGCCTCCTCCAACTTTCTGTAGCAGGCTTTAACGCAGCGGCAGAAGGCCGTGGCCTCAACGCTCTCCATGGAGGCAGCAAGCAACAGCAATGAGACGAACGACAGGGCGGTCATCCTGCTGTTGGACGCCATCGTCGTGCTCTTGCCTTTGTTCTTGCTTGCCGCCGGACAGAGAGAGAAAGAGGATGGTTCCCGGTCTATGTATTGATGTATAATATACCTCTTCCCTTAGGATTCAGAGATGGATGTGTTTATATAGATGGCGATCGAGTAGTCGTTGTTAGAGATGGTTTATTATTAGGTTCAAAGGTTTTTATTAGCCGATAATTTACTGCCCATTTGAGATGACAAAAGCACTAAAGAAAGGGAGGTTGACTGTGCAAACAAACCATAAATAGTTCATCGTCTTTGTCTAATTACTAATTAGACAAATGGCACCACCGACCAAAATCTTTGGCTGCATACTCAAAATTAGTCCATCGCCTCCCTAATCTTTGCACCATTGCAGACCTTAAATTTTTTTTTTAAAATATGATATAATTTCCTCGGAGATGACAATTAAGATAGACATTTGAATTTGAAAATGATCAATGGGGCTGAATGTGAGTGTCAACTTCGATTCTTAAAAATGCATTTATGAAATGAACACTTGATCATCCTTTGAAACAAAAATGCATTCTAACTAAAAAGAGTTTGATAGAGGGGCTGAGTGCCAGTGTCAACAATTTTGATGCTTAATTAAAATACGCATATTTTATCAATGAGCACTTTGTCTAAAAAATAAATGCTCCGAATAAAAAAGAACTCGGGATCTAACCGCTCAGCAACTTATTTAAGCCCATTTAATTGTCCTCTTTTATAAAAAAAAACTTGTAATAGTTAAAATATATATAACACCCATGCATCAAAGCATAAATTGACGAGTTTATTTAATAGCCAATCAAATAAATGTGATACTGCAAGCAAATATTCCAGATGTTGTTATGAATTGTAAAATTAGAGCAACCACCAGCTGAATTGAATACAGTAATACCCCGTGTAGGCTTTTTGCATTTCAAAATAATTGCTGCCCGCTAATAACTCCGGATATATATCGAAAAATAATAATAATTGATGCTCAACACATTGATAAACGATCCATCCATGAATATAAATACAATTAAAAATAATATATTAAAATTATATAATTTAATCATTTGGGTCCCGTAGTAACGTAGCTTGTCAACAAATTAGTATAAAAAAATCTAAGTTCTGTTATCATCATATTAATATATCGATTAAGGGATTTACAAGAACAATTGCAAAGTCAAAGTGAGGGTCAAAATGGAATCCAAGTCAAAGTAGACGGATAAATAAAGAACCAAAGCACTCGTATCAACAAATCAGAGTGGCGCAGCGGAAGCGTGGTGGGCCCATAACCCACAGGTCCCAGGATCGAAACCTGGCTCTGATAGAGTAGCTTCCGATTTTTTTTTTTCCAATTTTTTTCCCTATGTTTCCACCTGTGAATCTCATGCAATTTTCTGTTCTGCTTCAACCTTTGCCTGCTGAACTGAATGCCATACATAGCAGGAAGCCTTCCCATGTTCAGAAAAGGAAAGGTAGAAGGCCATCTAAGCTAGAAATCTGAAGCCGAGGCAGCCAGAACAGTAAGCCAACTCTGGTTGCAAGGCATTTGATCATGGCTGACTTGAAATTTTCAGATATTCATGAAGTATTTTGCTTTGCAGAATTGTTTAGGAAATCAGGGATGCTTGCATGATGAACTTCTTAATATCAGAAAATTTCATATACTTTGCACAAAACTAGAGATGGTGCATATGAAAATGGCGCCTTTTCTTTCTCCTCTGTGTCAAGATCAAGCCAATCATATAAGCCCATCTTATTATGTTGCTTCCTTGTGAAATTTCCACCCTCCAAAAAAAATTAAGCTGCAATTACAAAAATGATATACCACTGGGAAATTAAATCTTAAAACAAGGGAACCTTTACATCATATACCCAAGTTTCAGTCTTCCAAATTACTACTTGTACAAAATTATTACGACCTGATTAATTCAAAATCAAATTAGAAAGTAAAGTAACATCTTTCTAATTAAATTGGTGACTTTAAAAAATTAATACGTCAAAATATTAACTTTCACTAATGCTGAGACACAATTAAATTAAGTGTATCAATCAAATTTGGTTAAATATATTTGATCGCGCATGGGGTTATAATTCCCCTCGCTGGCCTCGCCTTCTACAATTCAAACTGTACCTATTTAATTTATATACTTGATAATTATGGTCACCTTATAAAACACCTATATGTATTCTTATATTAATAATATAGGTTGAGGCTACCAATTTGGTTGGCCTAACGTTTTAGTTTTCCTTTTTTCTGAATCCATTGATGTCTAACAACTAATTGATCAGACGATAAATTTTAATCAATTGATAATTTCAAATTTTGAATTCAGATCAACTCTTAGAGATGCTAGGACATATTTTTCACTCAATCAGACTTAATTCAAAAAAAAAAAATTGTTTAAACAAGAACTGATGGAAGTTGATAGTGTCACTGTCGTCGATAAAACTAATTACTTTTTAAATCGTGTAATAATTAATCACTTGGCAATAAGAGGAAAGAAGAAAAAAAAAAGCTCGGCGTGAAGGGGATTGGACTCCAGAGATGACACATGTTTCATTTGCATATCACAAAAAAAAAATTGTCATAATAATAAGCAAATTACAAATATCCCATCTTCGAATATGGCGTGCGTAGGTAGCAACTCATCATCAAAACCACATCCGAATTACGTCTTCGTCTTCGCCCCCGTTCATCTCTCTCTCTCTCTCGTAGTCTTGCTAACGCAAAAGTAAAAAAAAACAAAAGACAAATTGTATTTTCATCCTTTTAAGTTAAGTTTATCTGGAGCTTTAGTAACAAAAATCTTAACCAAAGTAACATTACAAACCAAAAAGGAAAAAAATGAAATGGTAAATATATGTATTATTCAAAAGTTTGGGTTAATGCAAAAAAAAGCTACAAAAAAAGTTATGATGCATTCTCTCTCTCTCTCTCTCTTAGTCTTGCTAACGCAAAAGTAAAAAAAACAAAAGACAAATTGTATTTTCATCCTTTTAAGTTAAGTTTATGTGTAGCTTTAGTAAAAAAAATCTTAACCAAAGTAACATTACAGACCAAAAAGGAAAAAAAATGAAATGGTAAATATATGTATTATTCAAAAGTTTGGGTTAATGCAAAAAAAAAGCTACAAAAAAATGTATTAATGCATCATAACTTAAACTTACACATGTTCCAATTTTTATCGGATGCGTCATTTATTAATTGCATTTATAACACGAGCAAATGCATCAGTTATCCAGTAGAAACAAATCTAAGCCGTCCGAATCTGTGCCTTCGGATCTCCTCTTACCCCTCCCCATTTATTTGTCTCCTGCCCCCTATCCTCTCTCTCTCTCTCCTCTCTCTTTCTCTCCCTCTCATCATCTCCTTCCTCGTCCTTGGAGGAGAACGGAGATGGCTGGCGCTTTGATTCAGGCCGACATCCTCCCCGCCGCATTCTCCGCCGCCGGAGGCAGCAGAAGGCGCCATGGTCGCACCGGGAGCTCTCCAGCCGGCAGGGGCAGGAGCTCCGCCGCCGCCAGAATGCTGTGTGGCGACCAAGCGCCGCCGGTCCTGAGACTTCGCGGCTTCGCTGGACTGCGGCCGTCTGACAGCTTGGGATTCCTCTCCGGGGGATCGGGGCGCGACTTCCGCTCCGCGGTCGCGGGTTTCGTCGCCCGGCCGCCGCGGGGGCGGAGGGGCACCAGGGGCGTGGCCCGGGCCATGTTCGAGCGGTTTACGGAGAAGGCCATCAAGGTCATCATGCTCGCGCAGGAGGAGGCCCGGAGGCTGGGTCACAACTTCGTCGGGACCGAGCAGATCCTGCTGGGCCTCATCGGGGAGGGCACCGGCATCGCCGCCAAGGTGCTGAAGTCGATGGGGATTAATCTCAAGGATGCGCGAGTCGAGGTGGAGAAGATTATCGGGAGAGGCACGGGGTTCGTCGCCGTCGAGATACCCTTTACGCCTCGCGCGAAGCGCGTCTTGGAGCTCTCCTTGGAGGAAGCTCGCCAGCTTGGTATGTCGTCTCCAATTTCTTCGGCCAACACTTTGTTCGCAGTTCACCCTGTTAGATTTATGTTATTCACCATCTCTAGTCCGATGCCGTAGTTTCATATTGTGCAATCCATGTTCTTGGATGAATCAGTCCTTATTGTGTCACGATCATTTTATGTTGATGGTAACTGTGCTCGTCTCATGTACCTCATAGACAAATTGCAAGTTATTTATTTTCTAATGGCATTGTTCAATAGCTCATGGATGTGTGCTGATTCAGGGTTGCCATTAGTTCTTAGGGTCTGTTTGGCAAATAACTAATGGAGGGATGGGATGGGATGGTATGGTGAGTGATGGGATGGGGTGGCATGGAGTGTCATTAGAAAGTCCATGTTTGGATAATAAACTATATAAGATGTAGGGTGAGGTAACGAAGGTTTTATTTGTATAAAAGTCATTTTTATCCTTCGTTATATCTTTAAAGTATTTATAATAGTTAATTAGGGGTGAGCATGAACCAGCTTAGATTTTTCAAATTTTTTCCCGACCCGATGGATAACGGGGTCAAGATCGAGTCTCATTTTTTTGACACCCGGCCGGGTCGGAAACGAATCCAAGTTTTACGTCCCGACCCGATTGAATATATTATATTAATATTAAATTATTTTTAAATAGTATATTTATGTTTATTTTGAATAAAATTTTATATTTATAATATATGATGATGTATTAGAAAAAAAGATAATATATGATGATATATATCAATGAGAGAGAGAAGTGGTTTAATTTGGTAAGAAGAGAAATAATTGAATTTGGTAATAAAAAAAGGAAAGAGTTTAATTTGGTCTAAATTAATCTAACCCTCCTCATTCCACCAATTTGGTAGAATGAAAAATGTGGTGTTTAGAGGGCTTAGCTATTCCACCCCACCCCTCTTAACTTAAATAAAAAATGTATCCAAACATGGTTTAACTAATTTCATTCCCCCATATTCCACCCCACCCCTTCGTAACCCTCAATCCAAACAGACCCTTACTGATACCAGCATGGTAACCCTCAAGAGAAACATGCTTTAGATTTGTTAATTTAACACAACTTGTACATCATCTAGCTGCATGGTTCTTATAATAAGGTTCTATTTGAGCTTGAATTTTGATATTTGACATCACACCTGAAAAACAAGGCGTTCATAAATTCGGGTGCTTTTTTGTCCATGTCTTGGATTCGTGTCATTCAAGCTACACCGCGATAAAGTAGTGAAGTCATTATTTCCTTTATTGTTAGATCAATGTACATTACCTTGTTTACTATGCATAAGTAATCTATCTAGCAATCCATATTAGTTATTTATAAGAAAATACAGATTTATGAGTTAATATATAATTTTTACCAATATACCCCTAATAAAAAAATTATGTTTAGATATATAAATTATTTTTAACTTCGTAAACTTAAATCACAAATATATATTCTCACCTATAAAATTAAAAGTTATAAAATAATTAATATATTTTAAAATATGATAATAATATTTATAGTTTTTATTTGATTAATTTTATACTTTATTTAATTATTATTATAATTTATTCAATGTGTTTTGAAATTTATTTAAATAAAACTGGAAAGGACAAATGGGGAAAGCAAAATTTAAAAGATTGCAACCCAGGTGGTAATATAGATTGCCTACCCTCCCATAAGCAATCTGCATTGCCACTTCATAGGCAATGTGGATTGCTTGGGCAATGCAGATTGCTCATTACCTGTCACAAGTGAACAAGGTAATGTAGTGGGCCCATGTAATTTAATACAACATTACCTGGTAATTTACAAAGATTACCTCTAGAGAAACGCCCCCTAAGTAACTAAGAATGATATGGCTTGGATTCCTTGTAAGTTGTATGAACTCATGATTAGAGGGCGCACATATTGTGGAAAGTAAAGTGTTTACACATATTGTTATATGTATTTGCAAAAAGGACTATTTTGAGCCTTAATTGAACTATATGAAATCGTTCAAATTTTGCTAGTTCATGCTATTATAGCTATTTATATTGATCCATCTTTTTCCATAAAAATAGTCCTGTCTGACAGAAGCTTTGATTCTTCTTACATTAACAACTCATCCTTATAGTATTGCAAGTATGTTCAAGACTATTCCTTTTACGGGTTTTTTTATCTCTTACACACACCTTTGTACCTTCTTCCTCATATGCACTTGTATATTTGCAATCTTCATAGTTTTACTACCCAAGTTGTGTAGTCATCCTTTATTCCTTCAAAAAATAGGGTATGATTATCTTTTCGAGTGGGTAGGAATTTTAGTTTTTGTAGGCTTATTTCAAAATCCATGGGTTTATTTTATCTTGGACCAATTCCTTCCTACCATAGTTCAGCCAATTCTGTAAGTTTTACTAAATCAAGCACTGCTCAATTATCTCATCGTTTCATAAGGTTCTTCATCTCTTATGAACTTTTAAGTCTCTGGTTTTAGAGTTTGAACTTTGGCATGTGTGTTCTCTTAGGCAAGCACAGGTGGGAGTTGTGGGACACCCTGGTTGTGCTGACTTGGTTATGAAATTTAATCATTATGTGTATGAAGTCTGGCTATTGGATGGTGTTGTTTATTTTTAGTCATCATTGTTTGACAGTTGATCAAGCCTATGAAAACTCCGCCTATGTTTTATAGCCGGTCCCAAGCCCGGATAAAGGAGGAGGGTTGTGTTAGGCCCCGACAGCCAGCGTAAAACTCTGTCGAATCTCATGAACATGGATCAACGAATGGAATGGCGTCGAATGATCCATGTAGCCGACCCCACCTAGTGGGATAAGGCTTTGTTGTTGTTGTTAGATTAGGCTTGATAATCTTCTGTTCAATATTCAGGGCATAATTATATAGGATCCGAGCATTTGCTGCTTGGGCTGCTTCGCGAGGGTGAAGGTGTAGCTGCTCGTGTGCTTGAGAGTCTTGGAGCTGACCCAAGCAACATACGCACCCAGGTAAATTTTGCTTTTAAAACTTGTTTCCTTTCTGGTGACCTGTTCAGAAGCAAGAGTGATTCTTGGACTTTGTATAGGTTATTCGTATGGTTGGTGAAAGCGCTGAAGCTGTTGGTGCTGGGGTAGGAGGAGGTAGCAGTGGTGCTAAGATGCCAACACTTGAGGAATATGGAACAAATTTAACCAAATTGGCTGAGGAGGTATCCTTATATGCTTTTCCTTTCTTTTATCATGTTGATTTCAACAAAAATCTTCTTGTCGTGAAATCATGTAATTGTGCAACAGGGAAAGCTAGATCCTGTGGTTGGTAGGCAAGTTCAAATAGAGCGTGTCACCCAAATATTGGGAAGGCGTACAAAGAACAATCCTTGTCTAATTGGAGAGCCTGGTGTTGGAAAGACAGCAATTGCAGAGGGGCTGGCTCAACGCATAGCCAATGGGGATGTTCCTGAAACTATTGAAGGAAAGAAGGTCCACTTCGTTATTATGCTTCTGATACATGATTGCTATTTAAACTCGTTATTTTATAATAAGTTATTCTAAATTTGACTAGTTCTTGAAAGTTCAACTTTTTGTAGTATTTTGGACACCTGGTCATGTTTTTTCTACAAAATTTCCAGGCTTATGTTTGATTACCATTATCATTCAATTATTGGTCCATTCTAGATTGTGATTTCCCATCACTAAATATTTCGCTTTTCAGGTTATAACACTTGATATGGGACTTCTGGTGGCTGGCACAAAATACCGTGGAGAATTTGAAGAGAGGTTAAAAAAGCTAATGGAAGAAATCAAGCAAAGTGATGAAATAATACTTTTTATTGATGAAGTGCACACATTAATTGGAGCAGGAGCTGCAGAAGGTGCAATTGATGCTGCTAACATCTTAAAACCGGCTTTAGCAAGAGGTGAACTTCAGGTACATAATTCTTCCTTGGAATATTATGTTTGAACTTACCTTATCTATTTTGGAAACTAGTTATAGATTTTAATTGTAGAACTTAAACCGTTTTAAAACCTGCCTATGACTTATCTATTTTGCTACAGTGTATTGGTGCCACAACACTAGATGAGTATAGAAAACATATTGAGAAGGATCCTGCATTGGAGAGACGATTTCAACCTGTAAAGGTTCCAGAGCCAACAGTTGATGAAACAATTCAAATTCTTAGAGGCCTTCGAGAAAGATATGAAATCCACCACAAACTTCGTTATACAGATGAAGCTTTAGTTGCTGCTGCTCAGTTGTCCCACCAATACATTAGGTTTGTTTCTTCGAACCATGTTTCAGTATTTTAAATGAATCAACAGTAGGATGAAGCACCTCTGTTTTGAGCTGGATGATATTTTCATTGTGATGGCATATTTCAGCCACAAGTTGTAGGGTCAACACATGTCAGATACATGTGGCTGGTTGGTACTTTGTTTTCAAGTATAGCTGTATATAGTCCTTGCATCTGCTCTGTTGGAAATTACTTGCATTAGACAGAAGTATGATGATAGTTTTGAAGAAAAAATTAAACAGAACTATAGTCAATAAAGGTTTCATAAAGAAGTTGCTTCCTAATATTCATTCATTACCCCCCACCCCACCCCACCACCACCACCACACACGCACACACACAACAAATTCCTTGACCCCTTAAATTGAACTATAAGCTCTGATTTGTTATCTGGGTCATCTTTCCCAATTGTGCTTTTCTTATGGTTTTTTCCTCAACCACCTTAATCTTGAGTTGTTTCTGAACTTGCTCCCAAATTATAAATTAACCATGTACATGTAGTAAGTTATTCAAAAATTTTCCACTCTATCCCATCATCAATTTTATGTTTAACTTTTTTATATCCAATTATGATTTTAACCTTTGTTATGATGTAGAAGACAATAAATAAATTCTTATGGAAAACTATGTATCCATTAATTCTGTCGAATATATATATTTTCTCACTTTTTTTTTTGAATTTATGGTAATAGGTATTAGAGAGGAAAGTATAAATAGCTGTTTCTTTAATAAAAGTATAAATTTATTTCAGGGAAAGAAAACTCGGAAATAACCCTTTTTGAAAATACTAACTTCCAATGTTACTCCCATGTAGAAACCTCTTAAGACATTCAATTAGTGGTTCAATATATCACTTTTGAAAATATTTAATAAAATGTTTTACATTGCTGAGTAGGTGGCGTCACTAATCGATAGTCTTTTTGCCCTCTCTATCCATATTTTTTTTAGAGTGAACTCTCTATCCACATTTGCTTCCTACTATATATTTTATGGGAAATCCATCTTTGTTTGTCAAAGTTTCTTCAGATTTGGTTGCGCTTGTTGTGAAATTATGAAGGGAAGACAAGTTTTCTTGTGGTTATTAATTACATGTCGTTTTCTAAAGAGTAAAATTTATACTCTTGAAAGTAACTTGATTTTGACTAGAAAAGAAACACATATAAAACCAAGTATTGTTTTTTATTCTATCGTCACCATTCATTTCTGACTTGAGGGTTAATTGTGTCAAAGTAACACTTTTTAATGTCCATGAGCAATGGTAAGTAAACTATTTAATGGAAATTCACATCTACGGTGGTATCACCTTCAGTGCCTGGACAGCTAACATAATCACAGCCCTACATTGGTACTATCATCATCATGTCTGCACAACTAAGATAACCAAAGCCGTCTCAGCTAATTCCTACACTGGTAGTATCATCATCACTGCCTGCACAACTACTGTGATAATTTTTTTCCAAAGCAAGTAATGTGATAAATTGTCGTGGCTAATTCCTACAGCAATCACCTTGTTACTTCAAGGGAAGTAAGTTGTAATGACAACTGATTACAGCAATCATCTAAAAGTCAAACACTTCATTCTTTTAATGGCAGAAAGAAACAGTAGTAGTGGTTTCAAAAACTCTTTGTGGCTATGATGGCTAAGCGTAATCATTTATGGTTATAGTATTTGTCTTGAAAGTTTTAGATCTGCATTATTCACATCGGTTATTTTTCATTGGTCCCCTGGATTTATTTTTTATTGAAAACTATATCACCTATAAATCAAATACTTTATTCTTTCTAAAGGAAGTAAGAGAAGAAGTTAAAGTTTTGTTAAAACAGTCTTTGTATCTATGATGGTTATTTACAGGATTTGTCATGAAATTTTGGCATCTCCATTATTCATATTGTTTATTTTTGGTCCAGTGTATTTATTCTTATGTCTTCCTCTTTGTGCCTTTAGTGACCGCTTCCTACCTGATAAAGCAATCGACTTGATTGATGAAGCTGGATCTCGTGTTAGGCTTCGCCATGCACAGGTAGGAGTTTTGTGTTCATTGAAGTGGCATTTTTTTATATGAGAATTGAAGTGGCATTGTTTTGATCAATCATGATAAAGCTAAACAAGATCATGAATTCATGATTAAGCTAGAAATTTCTCAAAAACTTGACATTTTCATGACAGCTACCTGAGGAAGCTAGAGAACTTGACAAAGAGATTAGACAGATCACTAAGGAAAAAAATGAGGCAGTTCGCGGCCAAGATTTTGAGAAGGTACTCCAGCTTTTCTCTCTCTGGTATCAATATTACAATCTTGCATCAATTGATAATACCCCCACTCATGGTTTGTTATTTAGACCATTATGAATGTGGTTGGTCAAATGGTTGTGAATCTTCCTAATGCTGGCACAGTGGCACATACATTTTCTTTCAGTTGTTTGTTTATAATAACAGTAATTACTTTTGTGTAGCTTGAACCTGAGAATCTAAAACAATGACATTTATGCTTTGACAGGCAGGTGAATTACGTGATCGAGAGATGGAACTGAAGGCACAGATCTCAGCCCTGATAGATAAGGGCAAAGAGCTAAGCAAAGCGGAGAGTGAAGCAGGTGACTCAGGCCCCACTGTCACAGAAGCTGACATCCAACACATTGTATCATCTTGGACTGGAATCCCTGTGGAGAAAGTCTCAAGTGATGAATCTGATCGTCTACTTAAGATGGAAGAAACATTACACAAACGTGTCATTGGCCAGGACGAAGCTGTTAAAGCCATAAGTCGAGCCATTCGTCGAGCACGTGTCGGTCTTAAGAATCCGAACCGTCCTATTGCCAGTTTTATCTTTTCTGGACCAACTGGTGTAGGAAAATCAGAGTTGGCAAAGGCACTTGCATCCTATTATTTTGGTTCAGAGGAAGCCATGATC
Source organism: Pontederia crassipes (assembly GCA_030549335.1). Taxonomy (NCBI): domain Eukaryota; kingdom Viridiplantae; phylum Streptophyta; class Magnoliopsida; order Commelinales; family Pontederiaceae; genus Pontederia; species Pontederia crassipes. Next base: position 20,442,663 of record CM060189.1, on the reverse strand, counting down.
CGACTTGACATGAGTGAATTCATGGAGAGGCACACTGTTTCCAAGCTCATTGGCTCCCCTCCTGGTTATGTTGGTTACACTGAAGGTGGACAGCTTACAGAAGCAGTGCGGCGTAGGCCATACACTGTTGTCCTCTTTGATGAGATAGAGAAAGCTCACCCTGATGTTTTCAATATGATGCTTCAGATCTTAGAAGATGGAAGATTAACAGACAGCAAGGGTCGGACTGTGGACTTCAAGAACACTCTCTTGATCATGACATCAAATGTGGGAAGCAGCGTGATTGAGAAGGGAGGTCGTAGGATCGGTTTTGATCTTGATTATGATGAGAAGGATAGCAGCTATAACCGAATCAAGAGCCTTGTCACGGAGGAACTGAAACAGTATTTCCGGCCGGAATTCTTGAACAGACTGGATGAAATGATTGTGTTCAGACAGCTTACGAAGCTTGAGGTCAAGGAAATTTCTGATATAATGCTTAAGGAGGTGTTTGAAAGGCTTCGGGCCAAGGATATAGAACTTCAGGTGACCGAAAGATTCAAGGACAGGGTGGTAGAAGAAGGTTACAACCCTAGCTACGGTGCTAGACCTCTGAGGAGAGCCATCATGAGGCTTTTGGAAGATAGCTTAGCAGAGAAAATGTTGGCCGGAGAAGTTAAGGAGGGGGACACGGCTATCATGGATATCGACTCAGATGGGAATGTTACTGTTCTCAAAGGTGGCAGTGGACTGCCAGAATCGACGCCGGAACCTATTCCCGTGTAACCAGGGGGGATGGCTTTTTCTCTACTATCCAAAGTAGTCATCGGTTCTACTCATTGTGAAGGAGACCAAGCAACATAATTAAGCAGTCCCAATCTCGTGTATTCGATCTACTACTGTCAGCGAGAACTTGGCACTTGATGCCCCCATTTATATTGTTACACAATAAACGAGTTGGTTTGTAGAAAGGAATTAAATTAATAGTAGGGGTTACAAAGGGTTGAAATGATTATAATCCTGGAGAAAAGTGAACGAAACGTTCCCTGATTAACTTTTCTTTCATCTTCTCCTTAGACTCTAATCATCGTGACTATTATCAAGGCAATTGCTAATTCTTTCCATGGTTGTGGAATTAATGCATCGTAGATTCCTACATTGAGTAAATTATTAGTAATCTTTTTATCCATCTTTATATCTTAACTTTTGTGGTATGATATTCAGAACTGGTTATGACATTTAAAATTGGGTCGAGGTCAAAAGTTCAATTATTCGAACCTGGAGGAGAATGGTTAAAGTGTTTGATCCACTGGAAACTCGATGGATTTAAGCAAATGGCTTAGTATTGATCCACCGGAAAACTCCATGGATCCAATCAAAATCACTAGCTTCCGTCGATTTAAACTTGGAGATCTATTAAATTTTCAAGTATCACTTTTGGAAAGGAAAAAAAAACCATTACATGAATCGCCCAATTTTAATTTTCAATATAAACTCATTTAAATTTGTATGTAACTGTATTCTAAATCAAATTTTTTAAGGTTGTATTTGAATATCTGAACTAGAATTATAATTAGTTCTTGGAGATTGTCCGATTGGATAGATTAATTATGGACATTCATTTGCATGGAAGTTCTTATATATGAAAACTTTTTCGCTGATTAGACATTGATCAAGTTGCCCAGAACACGCTGTGACCATCGAAACTTCAAAATTCTCAACGTGGATGAGAATTTTTCGTCGAGTACTTCGTTGACGGAAATTGGTTCAACGATGCGGACAGAAGCCTGACCAATTCAATGACGCACATAGGTTAAATTCATAATGCAAGTCAGCTTAAAAATAATAATAACAATATTTGTTTTTTTTCAAATAATATATATATATGATGTTTATAAAAATAGTTTTATGCAAGATATTTGCAAATTAGAATTTTGAAAAACTCCGAAAAAAGTTGTCTTTCCCATCAAAATATTTCGTCACATAATTAATTTTAAAGACAAATGATCTTGAAGATAAAGTGATATAAAATATAATTATATTTTTTTTATCCTGTAAAATTTTGACATCAAAAACCAAAGTCGAGTGACTACCTCACTGTTGTGCACTAAAAGAGGCTTAATTCGAAAACAAAAAATGAATTTGATTCCAGCTTTAGCTAAGCCTACTAGAATTAGATTGTGTCAATCGCGATGCGCCTAATAGTTTATTTTATGTTAAAAACTCCAATCGCACCAACAATTTCCAATTCTTTTCCAGCTATAATAACTAAAAGAAAATAAATAAAATGAATCGTACTTATAATAATCAGATTGTAGAAAAAATATAGACTAATTAAAAGGAATAATATCAAACAACGTACATCTCTTACCATCAGATTATCATACAAATACAACTATTTTCAGTTAAGGTTATAACTAGAAATCATCAAAATTGGTTGATTAAACCTTAGCTAACATCCTTCCCCATGAACTCCAATTAAATTTGGTGTGTAAACCCATAATCATCTCAACTTGTAAGCAAATGGGAAACCCAAAAATGTCGGAAAATGCCATGGCATCAAGGAATGCAGAACGAATGGACAGACGATGGGCATCAAAGTTTATTGCAATAAGACTTTAAACACATTGGTCGCGTAACTTTATGCTCTATCATCAATTTTGCCATCAATACAAAAAGGTACGGTAGAAAAATAAATCATTAGGCTGGCTCATATGAAGATCACAGTTGAAAATCGATGAATTATTTAGGCAGGATTGATAAAAGGAAAACCAAAGATTCGAAATTATAGCCATGAACAGATTTAGAACCAACATGATTTCAAGCATAACAAACTCAAAGCAATTCCTATTTGGAAACAAGTTTTCTCCATTAAGGCTCCGAAGCTCTCATGGGCTACTTCTAAACATACTGCAACTCGATAGACAGACAAAATGGATTGGACGGCTGAAAAAACTAACAACCTACGCTTCAATCTTCTCTGCAGTATCAATGAGAAGAGACTTGGTGGGTTTTGCAAGGAAATCTGTGTATTCCTGGAATGGCGATTTGCCAAAGCGGGTCTCCATCCACAAGTCAGGTGTCAGGAAGCCATATGTCTTCATTAGACACTCGAAAGTAGCCTGCACATATAAGAGTTGGAAGCTGGATAAGAAGATATTCAAACAGACAGAAATCGAATGCCATTAAACTAGATCAAAAGGTAAGAAATAAATTAATATGCAACAGCTAAAATGCAAGTTGAGTAAGAATTAATCGCTAGAAGCTACCAGTGATTATTCTTTGAGGCCTATAACAAATACCCTCGAAAAACAACAAGTGAGTATAATTACTTAAGGCTACTATGTGAGTTCAATCATTTAACATTTGAAAGCAACACAATAAACAAATTTCACATTCATGTAAAATTTCACTTGCTGGCATACACTTAATATCAATCGGTTGAACCCTTGCATAAGGATGACTTCACAAAAAAAAATAATTTAGTGATGCTTTTTGCATTGACATGAACCATACACTTAAATCAGGGCATAATGTTAGAAATTGCTTGTGGAGAAATTTAAGGATCATAGTCTGTAAAATTATATTTAAGTTTCTGAATTGGTTATTATCGAGAATGATTTATTGTGAAGAAACCTGTATAAATAACACCCAATTGTGTAAAATAGAATTAAGACAGTTCTAAAAGTGAATTTTGTGAGCATTAAAAAAATTTACTACGTCAGAGTAACTGATAATCACATTTAATAATACAAATGGAAATTATCACAATGACATGGTAACAATTCCTGGAAACTAGACCAACGTCCTACAATCCTGGAATTTAAGGGAAACAACCTAAATCGAAAGCAGAAATGTAATTGTTAGCATCTGAGAATGTACGCATCCCAACTTGTTGCTTTTGTAACAATGTGAAACAATAAATCTATTATTAATTTAACGTGATATACTACATGATCATTAACTGTCATAACAAAAGGAATAAAACTTTCGCACAATAAAGTTGGGAGAAAATACTCGAGTTCCGTATAGTAATCGGATAATATTCAAAGCGAAGATAAAAGGAGCGCAACGTTGACAAATTAGTTCATGAAAAAAGAGTTACCAAAGAGGTAAAGAATTTGAGTGTGAATGGAGCTGTCTCTGATGTCCCAAGCAACACAAGTTACACAACAATATCTCAAGATACTTCCTTTTAGAATCCAATTAAGTTGAGAACTCAAGAAGACTACTTTATAAGTTAAAGCATTGCCTGACAGGCCATTGAAAAGAACCAAATTTGCAAATAAGCACATACCTTGACAAAGTTTCCAAGGGTTTTGGTCGACCCGCGCGAGGAAGTAAACACATCCTCAATCCCTGCGAACTGAAGAACCTTCTTTGGCACGCGTGCGGCCACAATTCCGGCGCCTCGAGGTGCAGGAACCATACGAACGGTGACGGAACCGCATTTCCCTGTTACCTTGCAGGGGACAGTATGTGGCTTCCCGATCTTGTTCCCCCAGTAGCCCCTCCTCACCGGCACGACCGAGAGTTTGGCAAGGATGATTGCACCGCGGATGGCAGTAGCCACCTCCTTGGAGCACTTGACTCCAAGGCCGACATGACCGTTACCATCGCCGACGACGACGAAGGCCTTGAAACGGGTGCGCTGCCCGGCGCGAGTCTGCTTCTGCACGGGCATGATCTTCATGACCTCATCCTTGAGCGCGGGACCGATGAGGGTATCGATGATCTGATATTCCTTCACGGGAAGCGAGTGCAGGTAGATCTGCTCCAGACTCCGGATCTTGCCGTCCTTCACGAGGCGACCGAGCTTGGTGACGGGTATCCACTTCTCCTCCTCGTCGCGTCTGCCGCCCCGACGTCCGCCACGACCGCGATCGCCGCCGCGACCTCCCCGGTCGCCCCTTCCGCGGCCGAACCCGCGGCCGAAGCCCCCTCGGTCTCCGCCGCCTCTTTCCGCCATTTTGAAGGCACTGCTATTGAGATGTTAGAAGACGAGCGGCGCCGGAAACCAGCAGAAAAGATGAGGCAAGCGAACAGAGACGGGGGAGAAGGGTTTTAATTTATAGTAGCGCCTGAGTGTGTGGGCTTCTAGGGTTTAGAATTATGAAGAGTCCAGTCTTCTAATGGGTTGGGCTTTTAAGACATCGATTTGGTTGAATACACTTCCATTTCTTTTTTTTTTCATGCGAATCTCATTGAAGAATGAAGCCTAGTAATGTTTCGTATGTATAGAATATAATAATAATCTATTTAGTATAATTTGAAACGGCACAAATTAATTGGATAACAATGAATTTAAATCTTTGTCTCACTGCTCTGATTACCTTCATGACAATTGGAAAATAATAATAATTAAGTAAAGAAAATTTTAATATTTTTTCATGGACTGAAAACCTAATAAACATTGTACACACAAATATATATATAAAAAAGATAGGAATGAGTACGTTTAGGACTCATCACAGAATGCTAATGTAAATAATCACCGAAAAAGAATGCAAATGTCAAAAATATCTGCACGAATATGATATTTTTGCATAACTATATGATGTTAAGATAAACCCATTCTGACGCAAAATTTACCATAAATAACCCACACATTCTAACGCATGGCGTTCGCCGTTCGTTCGGAGCCGTTGTGCCATCACGTTTTGTGACCGCGCGTTAATTCTTCTGCTCTCGGCTGTTCGACGGTCGCGCTTCTTTTTACTTCAAATAGATGTGGAGGACGAGCAGGGAAGGAGAGGACAGGAGGACAGAGAAGAAGGGGAGGGGAAGAGGACAACCCCTCCGTAATTACTCTTCTTGTCTCTTGCAACCGCTTCGGGCTTGAGAAATCGAATACTGGCGGCCGGTGCCCGGACGCTCATGGGCACGCCGGAGTTTCCCAACCTCGGGAAGCACTGCAGCGTCAACGACTGCCGGCAGCTCGACTTCCTGCCCTTCACCTGTGACCGGTGCAATGAGGTTTGTTTCTTCCTGTATTCCCGGTGCATGCACAACACAAGCGAGAATTTTTTTTATCAATCGGGTCGTAGCCATAACGTACGTTCCATGCACGGCAGGTGTTTTGCCTGGAACACAGAAGCTACGATAAGCATCGATGCCCGGATTCCAACCAGAAGGAGGCGGTGGTGATGGTCTGCCCGTTCTGCGCCAAGGGCGTCCGTCTGGTCCGCAACGAGGACCCAAACATCACCTGGGAGTCTCACGTCAACGGCGACTGCGACCCGTCAACCACGCCAGGAGCAGGCAAACAAAAGCGCTGCCCCGTGCCCGGCTGCAGAGAGCTCCTGACACTGTCCAACAGGATTCGCTGCAGGGACTGCGATCGGGAGCACTGCCTCCGGCACAGGTTTGGACCCGACCACGGCTGCCGGGGTCCCAAGAAACAGAGGAGCGTCAAAAGGCTCGACTCGAGCAAAGGCTCGAGCGGCAGCTCCTCGTGGTGGGGCTTGCTGACCAGGTTTAGTAGCGTAGCCACCGACGCCTTGCACAAGGCGAAGACGCAGGGCGGCGGCAATGGCGCCGCCGAGACTGCAGAGCGATCTCACCAGCGCAACGCCAAGCGAAGTCTGAGTAGGGTCAGCGTGGACGTTTGCCCCAAGTGCAGCAAGGCATTCAAGAGCACCTCGTTGCTTTTAGAACACGTTGAGAGGGACCATGGGGGGACTTCTATCTCATAGTAGCGGTTTTAACTTTTTATTTCCTTTTATTTATTAATCTTTTCATCAACTCAGTTCAGTTCTTAAAGTCTGCCAGTCCCTCTACCTTTTTCTTTTTTTTAACTTAGTTCAGCTAAAACAAATCAGAAAAATAAAACGATAAAATGAAATTTGAACTCATAATATCTGAAATTCAAGAATGGTGTATTATGACACAACTTCTTAGTTCTCTAACCTAATAAAACTGAAGGCAATATTTTTCTTTCAGGTCAAATCTAAAATGTTAAAGGATTTAAGTTGGGAATAAAACAAAAATCCTATCAGGTAGAGTGAATAATAACATACAGGAAAATGATCATAAACTGAGCACAAGTTTCACAAGTTCAAAGCTACAAAGTTCTCCAATTAAGTCCAGACTCCTGGGTATTACGACTTGCAGAACAAAGGCATCACGATCACGTATCTGCATGCTGTGTACTGTCACTGTGTGCATATTGCTGGATCCAAATCACAAGACTGTACTCAACAGAAAGACAAGTAAAAAAAACACTGAGAAGAAGAACTTATTAATACTCTTAAAACAAAGCTAGTGACAAAGGTTGGATCAGATTCGTGCATGCAAGCAGGGCCTCAACCTGGCCACCACAAAGCCTTCTAAATCCTCGGTTCCATGGGAGATATCATGGATTCATGTGGCATCATTGCATCCAAGGGGCAGCATAAACGAAAATATTATGCTGCTAGGGACATGAGAAGGGGGGCCCAAATAGACTATGCAAATATCAAAAGTAATTAAGTATACTCGCGACAGAGGTCTCGCGACAAGCGTGACACCCAACAAAATCTATAGAATATCTTATGGGAGGAATAATCGCAGAAGGCTTGTGTGAATTGTGTATATGAGTAGTCCTTGAACTGCCATATTTCTTTTTTTTTATTGGGTGTCTCATCATCTACTTCAATTAAGTTAATATCGTCCTAAATTACATGTCTAATTATGTCGAAAAAAAAATTTCAGCAAAAAATTTCTACAATCATACTCCATACATTACATTAGTGATGAGAGATTCTAACTATCTCAACTAGTTGGATTTTTCCCATTAACTATTATTTTATTTAAATTTTAAGATCTACCATCGGATTACATTCAATGATTTTAATTTTTATAATAATATTAAATACCTTCTCAATAGTAATTCAAATATCAACCATTAATCATTAGTACTTATATAATAATGTGATTATAATTTATATAGCGACAATTTATTTTAATAACAATTTAAGTCATCGTTTAATTAAAATGGTAGGAACCTCTTCAAGTTATTCTTTCTTTGAAAAAAAAAAGATAACGATTTCGGAATTATAACTTAGATATCCGTCACTTCACCTTATTAACTAGTCGATTATTTATCATTGATTAAGCATATTAAAAACTTATATTATTTAATGAACCTTGGAAATATAGAGCATAAAAAATTATTTATGATATCTTTTCTTAAAAAATAGGTTTTTTATGTAACATCTTATAGTTCACAAATTTGCTTAAATATTAGATTTGAGTCAAACTAATAATCACCTTTTCAATTTTTAGAGCTTTCATTGTGACTGATTTATTTGTTTCTTTCCAATGCCAACATCGATTAATGCTAGTATAGACACTTGAATGGAAAAATCAAGCTGTTAATCATCTGTCTTACATTTTAATGAACTTTTGATTGTATTATGCTTGTGATTAAGTGTATTTACCAATATGCAAACAGTTGATGCATAATTTTGAAGGCAAGTGAATTGCATTTTGTCTGATCATGAGATTGCAGTCACAATCGAAAAACATCAAATTTATATGTGATTAGATAAGAGTAAGAAGCAAACAGTAGTCCAGAATGGGAGTCAAATGGCACAATTCATGCCTATCAGCACTTGAATCCTGGCCTCTGCTTTATCTTTTCCATCTCTTTCTCTCTCTTTTACAATGCAGGGAAAAGGCTTTTGTTCCATTGGGACAATGGTAAAGGGAACCTGAGTGTTGAATAAACCAGTCTTTCCCTCCAGGTAAAGGAGAGGGGAGTGGGGGATTCAAGGCAAAGAAAGTGGGAGAGAGAAGACAGGAGAATGGAGGTCATGTCAGCTGTGTGTAGCAACAGACCCGGTGGGGTACTCTTGTTGCTGCTGCTGCTGGCCCCCTGCGCCCACCTACTGCCAGTACTAGATTGGAAATGAGACTCTTGTGATGTTGCTTAATTCTAGACTACATTCAGGTTACTTCTCCTGGGATTCCTCACTCTGCATCACTCTCTCTCCTGGAGATTGCCGAAAGACTTGTAGCTGGGATTCCTCCGCTAATGGTGGAAGCCAGGGATACGTTAAAGAAAATGGTGGAGCAGTAAAAGGAGTTGTCACATGAAAAGAAAAGCTCCTGTGCCTGGATTGATGGGGAAAGACGTTGCAAGCGGAAGAAAGATTATACTTTGGGCCCTCCGATTAGTTCTTTTCATAGCCAAACGGCATTGAGAAAGAGCTTTGCTATAATCTGCTCGGAAAGAGAAAGGAAAGCACCAATTGCGAAAAGCACTCATGTCTACTGCCACTGCAACTCTCTGCGTGTGCGATGGCTGCTGCATCCATCTTCTCATGGTGGTATTGCTCCTGCTCACAAGCCCAGCCGCAAGAGCTCAGCTCCATGATCAGACCATAATGGTGGCTCTCCAGAGGGAGCTCTCAGTAAAATGGTGGGATGCCAGCAGCCCAAACTACTGCTCATGGCATGGCGTCAGCTGTGATAACAGCCCAGGCCAAGCAGTCGAGGTACTGAGCCTCCCTCGTCAAGGCCTTCAAGGTAATGTCTCACTGATCTCTGAGCTCAAGTCCTTAAAAAGATTAGACCTTTCAGGCAACTCCTTCCTTGGGTCTGTCCCTTCTTCTTTTGCGAACTTAGCTGCATTGGAGTTTCTTGACCTATCCATGAACAAGTTTGATGGCGGCATTCCCTCTTCTCTTGGCAGTCTTATAAATCTTAGATCATTGAACCTTTCGAACAATATGTTCTCGGGTAGAATACCTGACGATTTGAAGAAGCTGGAGAAGCTTCAAGAGCTTCAGATATCTGGTAATAGTCTGAGCGGAGGTATACCTGAATGGGTTGCAGGGCTCACTGATCTGAGAGTCCTTTCGGCCTACGAGAATAGTTTAGTTGGCGGTATTCCAAGGAATTTGGGATCTGTTTCGCAGCTTGAGATGCTGAATCTCCACTCAAACCAACTTGACGGAGAGATTCCTGAGAGCATTTTCCAGTCAGGGCGCCTGGAGGTTTTGGTGCTGACTCTGAACAGATTGAACGGCAGCATTCCTGAGGCAATTGGAAACTGCAAAGGCCTGTCGAACATTCGAATCGGGAACAATAAGCTTGTTGGTAGCGTTCCTGCTTCCATTGGCAACATCAGTAGTCTTACATATTTTGAAGCAGATGACAATCAACTCTCAGGTGACATTGTGGCAGAGTTTGCTCAGTGCTCTAACCTCACTCTATTAAATTTAGCATCTAACAGTTTCACCGGGACCATTCCACCCATGCTTGGGGAGCTCAGGAATCTGCAAGAGTTCATTGCCTCGGACAACCATCTATCTGGTGAATTTCCCAAGTCGATCCTCAGGTGCAAGAACCTTAACAAGCTTGATTTGAGTTATAACAGATTCAATGGCAGTTTGCCAGAAGACCTTTGCAATTCATCAAGATTGCAATTTCTACTTCTTGATTACAACTCTATTACTGGCGAGATACCCCGGGGTATTGGAAACTGTGTTAAACTGCTCGAGCTACAGCTCGGAAACAATGATCTTTCTGGAGTTATACCACCTGAGATTGGTAAGATTAAGAACTTGCAAATATCATTGAATCTTAGTTTCAATCATCTCCAAGGACCAGTTCCTAAGGAACTGGGGAAACTTGATAAGCTGGTTGTCTTGGATGTCTCTAGCAATCAGATTTCTGGAGATATTCCATCCGAACTGAAAGGCATGCTGAGCTTAATAGAGGTTAATTTTTCAAACAACCAACTGACTGGCCCAATTCCAATTTTTGGTCCCTTTCAGAAGAGCACTCATTCAAGCTTCTCAGGGAATAAGGGACTATGTGGTAATCCACTGAACTCAAACTGTGCTGACTTTTTCGGTTCAGACTATGATTCAGACCACCACAAAGTATCATATAAGATCATTTTAGCAGTTGTTGGTTCTGGTTTGACTGTTTTCACTGCTGTATCAGTTGTTGTTGGTCTGTTCATGTTAAGGGAGAAACAAGAGATGGAGGGCAAGGCCTCCAAGCTTGCAGTTGACGTAGTAGTCACTCCCCCACAGATAGTTGCCGGAAATGTGTTTATTGAGAACCTAAAGCAGGCTATAGATTTTGATAGTGTTGTTAATGTTACCATGAAGGAATCCAGTAAGTTGAGTAATGGCACATTTAGTATTCTCTATAAAGCTGTCATGCCTTCAGGGCTTGTGATTTCTGTGAAGAAGCTAAAATCAGTGGATAAAACAGTTAACCATCACCAGAGCAAAATGATAAGAGAACTTGAGAGGCTTGGAAATTTAAACCATGCCAATCTGGTTCGACCTATTGGGTATGTTATTTATGAGGATGTTGCTCTGTTGCTTCATCATCACATGCCTAATGGAACACTCTTCAATCTTCTTCATGAAAGAAAGGAAACCGAACATGCACCTGATTGGCCAAGAAGGCTTTCCATTGCTATCGGGGTTGCAGAAGGATTAGCTTTCCTTCATCATATCTCCATCATCCATTTAGACATCTCGTCAGGCAACATTTTCCTAGATGGAAATTTTAACGCAGTAATTGGGGAGATAGAGATTTCTAAGCTTTTGGACCCATCTAAAGGAACTGCCAGTATCAGTGCCGTGGCAGGATCCTTTGGTTATATTCCTCCTGGTAAACTTTAATCCTAATCCTCTTCCATTCAGTTCCCTAATATATTATTTCGTAAAATATATTTACAAAGTTTCTGTTCCTTTGCTCCTATTGTGTTTTCAGAATACGCATATACCATGCAAGTTACAGTGCCAGGAAACGTTTATAGTTTTGGAGTAGTATTGCTTGAAATCCTAACCTCTCGATTACCTGTTGATGAGGTATTCGGAGAAGGGATAGATTTAGTAAAATGGGTTCATGGAGCATCTGGAAGAGGTGAGACTCCAGAACAGATAATGGATGCAAGGCTAAGCACTGTTTCGTTTGCTTGGAGGAAACAAATGCTTGCTGTTTTGAAGATTGCCATGCTTTGCACCGATATCGCGCCAGGCAAACGGCCAAAGATGAAGAAGGTGGTGGAAATGCTTCATGAAGCAAAACAAAACTAGGAGAAAAATATCCAAAACACCAGCACCTTCAGGTTACAAACAACCATCCAGGAGCAGTTTTCAACTATTCACATTTTTGCAATACTTTATTGAGCAGAACTTGAAGGACTCGATGGCTTGTCGACAAGGGAACCAACGATCAGGAACTTGAGAGTTTGAAGTAGACGATAGCTTTCATGGCTAGTTATTTACTAGAGTTCACAGTAACTGATAATGTAAAGTTTGGTGGTTATGCTTAGGGAAGGTACTCTTGGTCATCATTTTCTATCTCATTCAACATAGTACAATAAATAATTAAATTGACAATGATTTGGTCTTGCCTCTCAAAATATGTTTTATAACTCTTCTGCGCTAATTTGGACTTCCAGCAAAGCTGGCACTATTTAGTGGCATATTATACATGTTTCAGATGTCCGATTTAACTGTCTTGTACTTTGGAGCAACATGCATACACCTTAATCAATGTTCTACCTATTTAAGGTTTAATTCTTTGATTTTGGTATAATTGTGCTAGCAGTCACAAGTCAAGTACTTGAATAAATATTAAGACATGTCAAATATTAAGATCTCTTGTATGAATAAATAATCTTAGTTCTCCTTTAGCCCCTTTCTGTATTGATAGCCTTAATATTAATTGTTGAATGTATAAAAGCAATCAGTTTTTTTGTTGCTGCAGAAATTTATCAACCAACAACAACAACAATAAAGTTTTATCTCGCTAGATGGAGTCGGCTACATGGATCATACGACGTCATCGTTGATTCATGTTCATAAGATTCGACAGAATTTTATGCTATCGGGGCTTAACACAACCCTCTTTTTTTATCCGGACTTGAGATCGACTATAAAATATAGGCGGAGTTCAGAAATTTATCAACCAACTAAAACAAATAAGATCTCCTTTTTATTGAGTTGAAATCATTCGCAAATCCTGAGAATGCTTCGTAATTTGCTTGGGACAGAAAACTTGTCAGCTTAACTGGTAGTAGGTCAAGAATCCTTGCAGCATGGCTACACGTAGATCCAGCTTAACTTTCACAGCTTTTGTTGCTTCAACTATTTTCTGTAGATTCAGTAAAAAGTAAATGTTTCGTTTTCTGTTTTTTTAGCAGCAGATTAGAGTTTTATTACTGTTTTCACATGTTTCTACATGGTCGGTCGATAGTTTTGATTACAGTCTGTATTTGCACTGCATTGTCTTTATCATCATATGTGATCTATGAGCTGTCGTTAATCTTTCATCACAAAACTATTCGTCTCTTATAGTTTATCAGCATCATTCAGACCACATGACAACAAAAGGCCAACAGCGTACTACCAATTTCCTTTCTGATCCCGTTTCACAATTTTAAAGCTAGTGGTGTGATTGTTAACTCAACATGAGTTAATTTTCTCTTTCAACCAGGGGTAAAATATTTTTTTTATCGGATGTCTCCGAAGAGACAACAAGGGTTAATTGTTCTTTGCCACAATGGAGGATGTTCGAATGGTACGCATTTTTCTAACTTCGGTGAGAGAAAAAAAAAATACTTAGTTTAAATCTCGGAAGTACCTCATATTAGAGGACCATATAGTGTGGAATTATAGATTTTGCAATGGGAAAAAATGGGGGTTCCCCCATTTAAAATGGGGGAACATGCCCCGCATCTCACTGCGCTCGTCCGATCTCGATCGGACGGGCGCCATTTTACACATGAAAAATCGGCATTTTTAATGGAAAAAATCGTGTGAACCGGATGGCCGTTCGACTGAACCGGCAGGCGCGTAAATCGATCGTATTCAGCCGACAATAAAAATGGTCGGCGGAATAAAAATGCCGCCCCTTTCTCCCTCATTTTCTCTCTCCCTCTTTCTCCCCTCCTCGTGCGACGACGACCGGCCGCCATCCACTCGTCGCGCTCTCTCTCTTACTCTCTCTCGTACCGCCGGATCCCAGCGCCTCCGGCCAGATCCGCACGGATCCTCCCCCCTGCTGCGCTCGCACGCTACCGGCCGGCCGCCCGCCCGCGCTGCCGCCCGCCACCGACCGCCGTAGAGATGATCCACGTGACGGTAAGATTTTTTCACTTCTTTTACTCTCTCGCGCTCTCTCACCTATTTTACTCTCTGGATCTCAGCGCCTCCGGCCAGATCCGCTCGGATCCGCCCGGATCCGGTCAGATCCGCCCGGATTTGCCCAGATCCGTCCGGATCCGCCGCCCGGATCCGCCCCCCTGCTGCACTCGCACGCCACCGGCAGCCCGCCCGCCCTACCGCTCCGGCTGAGGACCGCGCCGCCCGCCCGCCCTGCGGCTCCCGCCGAGGGCTGCACCGCCGCCCGCCCGCCAGCCCTGCCGCTCCCGCCGAGGACCACGCCGCCGCCTGCCCGCCCTGCCGCTCCCGTCGAGCGCCGCCCCGCCCCGCCGCGCCGTCCCGTCATTTTTTTATATTAATCTCCATTAATCATGTAATAGTGATTAATAATACTTTTGTAAATTCTTCATTTTTTGTGTTAAGCATGTTAATTCTTTATTTTTTGTGTTATGTTGGAAACTTAGTTAAACATTCGTTATGTAAAATTCTTGGATTTGTTATGTAAAATTTTTGTTCAAGTCGGATTTGTACAATGCATTCTGATTAATTACATTTGATAAATTCAAAATGTTCTTATCATTAATGGATGTGTTAATCTTATCGTTTAGGCCTCACGCAGCCAAGCATCCCCGCCGACCAAACGTCGCAAGTCCTTCATTCATCTGTAATTTTTTTTTGGTTCCTTCGTTCATCTGTATTTTTTGTTCATTCATATAATTTAAAGTTACTTTTTTGGTTCCTTCGTTCATCTGTAATTTTTTTTGGTTCATTCATATGATTTAAAGTTATGAAGTCGACTTCAATTTCATCTCCGCAAATCTAAACTGCAAGAATTAGCTCATTGAGTTCATGAGATGCTTAGAATTGTGTACATATATATGGATATATGGACCATAAAATGATCCGAAAAGAATACTATTGAAATGAACGAACAAAATGGTGAGAATTTCAGGAGCTATTCGATGTTGAGGCATTGTACAAATCCGACTTGAACAAGAATTTTACATAACGAATCCAAGCATGCATTAACGAATGTTTAACTAGTTTACAACAAGAATTAACACAAAAAATGAAGAATTAACGTGCTTAACACAAAAAAATGAAGAATTTACAAAAGTGTTATTAATCACTGTTACAGGATTAACAAAAAAATGACGGGACGACGGGGCGGGGCGGCGCTCGGCGGGAGCGGCAGGGCTGGCGGGTGGGCGGCGGTGCGGTCCGCGGTGCGAGCGACAGGGCGGGCGAGCGGCGGCGCAGTCCTCGGCGGGAGCCGCAGGGCGTGCGGCGGCGCGGTCCTCGGCGAGAGCCGCAGGGCGTGCGGCGGCGCGGTCCTCGGCGGGAGTGACAGGGCGGCGCGATCCTCAGCAGGAGCAGCAGGGTGGGCGGGCAGCCGGCGGCTGTCGAGCGCAGCAGGGGGCGGATCTGGCCGGAGGTGCTGAGATCCAGAGAGTAAAAGAAGTGAGATAGCGCGAGAAAGTAAAAGAAGTGAAAAAATCTTACCGTCGCGTGGATCATCTCTACGGCGGCCGGTGGGCAGGCGGCAACGCGGTCCTCGGCGGGAGTGGCAGGGCGGCCAGCCGGCCGGCGGCGTGCGAGCGCAGCAGGGGGGAGGATCCGTGCGGATCTGGCCGGATCCGAGCGGATCTGGCCGAATCCGGGCAGATCTGGCCGGAGGCGCTAGGATCCGATGGTACGAGAGAGAGCGCAACGAGTGGATGGCGGCCGGTCGTCATCGCGCGAGGAGGGGAGAAAGAGAGAGAGAAAATGAGGGAGAAAGGGGCGGCATTTTTACTGTGCCGACCATTTTTATTGTCAGCCGAATACGACCGGTTCACGCGCCCGCCGATTCAATCGAACGGCCGTCCGATTCACGCGATTTTTTGCATTAAAAATGCTGATTTTTCATATGTAAAATGGCGTCCATCCGATCTCGATGAGACGGACGCAGTGACATAGGGGGCATGTTCCCCATTTTAAACTGGGAACCCCCATTTTTTTCCTTTGCAATGATAATATCTAATTCCTTTGCATTTACGAGGGTAATTAAGAAGTAGCATTTCTTCCACGTTTGCTTTGCATATCTGAAAACGATTGGATCTTACGTTTATTTTCCATAAAACCGTAAAAATTATTTAAACTTTAATTGATTTATTCATAATATGCATTTGTTGGGCCCTCGGGCCTCTTTCGGTGTCTTGAGATTACTAACGTCAGGCTAATTCGAAACTAAAAAAATAGAACAATAATAATTTATTCCTTATCCAAAATAATGATTCTAAAATTCAAACCCGAAATTACAACGCTCCAGATTCAACTCTGTTACCAATTAACTCAACCTAACAGATGAACTCCAAATAGATCAAGAATTCATCCCGTGTTCGAGTGGGAACAGAATAGATAAAAACGGATAAAGATTAGAAGAACTGAAAGTTCCAAGCCTTCAAGCGGGAATCGAAGATTAACAATGGTGGTATCGATATGATCATGAAAACTCTCATCTTTAACATTCAACCAACCCCTCTAATCAGTAGATCTTACCAGTTGCAAAATTCACAATAATTTATAGCCTGCAGCCCCTGTACTTCTCTACGGACAAATCAGTGTTCAAGGCCAAATTGAAGTCTGTCCTGACATTTTTTCCGTTACTCCACTGTTAGTATTCTCTTCTCACTCCTAGTTGAATCATAAACCATTTTTCACAGTTGCTGCCATGCATGTTGGTGCAAAAAGTTTAGAGCTCACGTACGTACGAGCTCTCTTTGCTGCAGATATACATGGCCTTCCAAATGTAGCTGGTGGCTTTGCAGCCTCCATCTTCGTTCTCTTCCTCCCAAACAGTGACGTGTGGTGTCTCCATCCACCAGTTGCGACAACTCGAACGTGAACGCCGCTGCTCTCAACCTAAACATTTCGCCCCATTCCACCAACCATCTCGGACGCTTGCACTCGCCAAGGCTTACAAATACCCACGCCCATGGCCTCTCCTTCACCTCACCAGCAGTCCTTCCATCTCTACAAATTAATCTTGTTGCATATATGCGCGCCATGGCCACCTCTAAGCTCGCTTTGTTCTCCTTCGCCCTCTGCTCGTTGCTCTTGTGCCACTGCAGTGACGCCCAGATCTTTGGCTACGGCCAGCAGCAGCCATGGGGCAGCCAGCGCAGGTTTGGCCTGCAGGCCGGGCAGTGCCAGATCGAGAGGCTAAGCGCCTTGGAGCCCCTTCGTCGCGTGGACTCCGAAGCCGGCTTCACCGAGTATTACGAAGAGCACCACGAGCTGCTCCAGTTCGCCGGCGTGGCCGCGCAGCGCCGAACCATCGAGCCCAGAGGCCTTGTCCTCCCTAGCTACTCCAATGCACCTCGCCTCGTCTACATAATCCAAGGCACTTACGCACATCTTAATCTTAACTACTATACGTCGATATCTATTCGTTGCTAACTCCTCTCCCGCGCATGCGTATCGTTACACAGGAAAGGGTATTAGCGGAACAGTGTTCCCTGGTTGCCCGGAATCGTACCAGTCCTTCCGGCAATCCCACCAGGAAGAAGAAGCAACCGCTGGCCAAAGCCAGAGGAGGAGGGATGAGCACCAAAAGATCCGCCGCCTGCAGCAAGGTGACGTTCTCGCGTTGCCCGCCGGTGTCGCTGCCTGGTTCTACAACGACGGCGACAGCCCGGTCGTCTCTATCACCGTCTTCGACAAGAGCAGCAACGCAAACCAGCTTGGACCTCTTCGCAGGGTTAGATTCAACATTCTTCACGTACCTCTTGCTCTATATGATTAACGCACCAAATTATATACATATTTCTGTCATCATAATTAAACAAAATTGTGCATCTCGATTCATTCGTTCGTAGGAGACGTTCTTGTTGGCCGGTAGCCAGCAAAGAAGGGAGCAATCCTTGAGGCACGTGGAGACAATCCAAGACAACCGCAACATCCTCAGTGGCTTCAGCCTCGACTTCCTGGCGGATTCTCTTGCCGTGGACAAGGAGTTGGCAAGGAGGATCCAGAACCCGAGCCAAAGGAGAGGCGAGATCGTCCGAGTGCAGCACGGCCTGCAGGTCCTGAGCCCACTGCATGGCGGGCAGGTCTGGGAGGAGGAAGAAGAGGCCACCAGTGTTAGCAGGCAAGAAGAATGCAGGGGCGCAGGCGGGTCCAATGGCTTAGAGGAAACTTACTGCTTCCTGAAGAACAAAGAGAACATCGAAGCCCCAGCGCGCGCCGACGTCTACAACCCTCGCGGCGGAAGGATCACCAGCCTCAACAGCCAGAAGCTGCCCATCCTACAGTTCATCCAGATGAGTGCCGAGAGGGGAGTCCTCCACAGAGTAAGATATGCAAACTCGTGACGTAGTAATTGATCACTTGCACGCTTCGCTTCATCCCCAACATGTTCGAAATCACGCATGCAATCTTTTGATGTGTCTTAGAACGCCATCTACGCGCCGCACTGGAACATCAATGCCCACAGCATAGTGTACGTCATAAGGGGCAGCGCGCGGCTGCAGGTGGTCGGACACCGCGGGAAGACGGCGTTCGACGGCGAGCTCCGTCAGGGTCAGCTCATCGTGATCCCCCAGAACTACGCCGTCCTGAAGCGGTCGCAGAGCGAGCGCTTCGAGTGGATCGCCTTCAAGACCAACGACAACGCCATGATCAGCCAAATCGTCGGGAAGGAGTCGGCACTCCGAGGCGTGCCGGTGGAGGTGGTCATGGCCTCGTACAACATCTCCAGGGAGGAAGCCCAGAGGTTGAAGTTTAACAGGGGGCAAGAGTCGTCCATTTTTAGCCCTCGTTTCGAGCCAAGGATTGAGATGGTGTAAGAGGGATCATCTACAAATGAGAGAACGTATGAGTGTGAGAGAGATGTATGCTAATAAATAAGTCTTGCCATGCAGTGCATGCGAGCTGCAATAATTGTTCTCGTTATGGTATATAAGTAAATAAATCCTTTCTCAAAGGCTTACTCGACAACTTTTGAATATTCATTATTATTAATTTTCACTATGTCTATGGTACACTTTAGCCATTCGACTTTATTTTATAACTAATTGATTCCAACTTATAGTTTAGAAATTCAACCCTTTACCCGATAATATAAAGTGAAAAAAATTATATCCTCCTAATACTCATATCTAATTAAAACATCCTCAAAGTTGACAAAATCGGTTGAGATGTTAAAAAAAATAGGAAGATATAGTATTGATCATATATATTTTTAAATTAATATATAATTTAAAATATAAAAAGAAAAAAAAAAGAAAGAAAGGGAAAGAAAGGTCCCTTCCCTCTATCTCTCTCCTTTATCTAAAAGGCGGCCCTCGTTTTTTTTTTTTGTCACATCTAAAGAGTAGTTTGATTGGAAGATAAATCTGAGTAAAATAAAATAACAGAATATTATATTCTTAAAAATGAATATCATCTTATTCTATCTTGTGTTTAGTTTTCAAAAAATAAAATTATAATATAATACTTTATAATTAAAATATTTTATTATAAAATAGTGGATATTTTTATTATAAAAATTATGATATAATATTTGGTTAAAATTAAAAAAATAAATAAGATCAGAAAAAGTTGGAATAGATATATTCTTGCCATTTAGAATAATACATTTATTCTTCTTGGCAATATAAAAAATAATAATTCCATGAGGTGATTTTCAAATTTTAAATGTATTTTCAAAATATCACGATATTTTGTCATTTAGTCCTCAACCAAATGGCCTTTTGACCTTAATAAGTTTGATCTCTCCCACCCCTCTTTGTTTTTCGTCCAAGAAGAAAAAAAATGGTATGTGGGTACCAGGGTACCTTTTTTATTTTGAAATTAGTAATTACATACTACAATTTTTAGGTTCAACGCATATGGATCATGAATGTCTAAGTTAATTTATTATTATTATTTTTTTTTTTTTTGCTATGGTTATCCCTTACTATGATCCTCTTATTGTAAATTACAAGTTGGAGGAAAATGGATCTGTTGCGGGGTAAAAAAGGGATATGACAAATAGTTAAAATACTCATAATTTCTAAAAATAAAAGGAAAATAAAAGAATTGGTACAATAATAATGATAATAAAATTCAATGGAAGTTAAAAAAAAACGGGTCACATTATTTATGTCTTGGCCTTCGAGGCTTGTTAGTGTTTAAGTATCCTCACATTTCTTCTTCATCCCTCCTACTCTCGGTCCAGACCAAATCTGACTTATAAAAATTCAGACTATATCCCGATCCGATAATAATATTTTTTAATATATTAACTTAATTAAAAATATCATATTTATGTTAACTTTAATCAAAATTTTGTATTTGTTATATACCTTAAACGTAATATATATTATATTAACATACATGTAATTAATTAATAATAATTATATTTATATAATAGTAATGATTATTATTACTATTATTATTGTATTTATTATGATCAAATTAAGATAATCGAGAGGGACATCTTAATCTCGAGATAGATCAGCACCGAGACAATTTTTAGAAAAAATCGGAACAATTCGAGTAGATCAAAATCCGGTCCGAAATCATATTTGCTCACCCTTATTCTCCAGGATTGTTTCTCATTTATAGCGAAAACTTGTTGGCCTTTAATACTAAACTAGATTAATTAACAAAAAACAACAAATATAAGCTAAAAATATCATAAGATGTATTCTTTCTTTTGTGTTTTCCTCACAAAGAATACCATATTCTTAAATCCATATTATTTAATTCAATGTCGTAAATTTCAAAATCAAACGACGAATTATATAGGTTTTTTAGTCAAGTCGGATGGTTAACTTGAATAGTTAGACCAACTGATAATAAATAATATAAAACTATAAATTATTGATAATTATTATGAGTTAAATTAGCTTAACTATAGTCTACACAATTAGATTAAAATAATCTAAAAACACAAAGTACGTGATTGAATAGTACAACCATAGTTGCATAAATTATTAAAATATATTTTTAAATATTTGATATTTAAATATCAAAGTACAATAATATGATAAAAAGTTTTAATTAAAAATTAATTCAATATCAATAAGCTTAATTTATTTTTACATAAATTCTAATTTGAAAATTCATATTTTAAAATTTAAGTATTATCAGTTTAAACTACAATATGGATTTTTAAAATTTTAAGTATTGATTTAATTTTTTTACTCCGCCCATATGAAAAGTTCTTAATGTTTTATATTTAACTTTTGACTTTTGAGAAATCTCAAAATATAAGACAATTATAAAAATAAGTTATAGTATAATTACATAATTTAACAACTTAATCATTCAAATATTTAAGTGTGACAAGTGATTTCTTGGTAATAGTTGGGTCTAATTGATATAGGATTCAAAGTTTGATTTTTATTTTCCATTTTTTTATTGAAAGAAGAATATGAACCTCCCGTTAGATCGATGGTTATCTAATTGATACAAAGTGATTTGATGTTCACAATGAAATTTTGCTCAGAACTTGTCTAAATTTTAGGTGGTTCAATCAAACAGTATAGAAAAATAATGGTGACAAAAACCAAAATCATGCCACTACAAAAAATGGAGATTTAAGTTATCGCTTTGGTAAGAACTTCCAAGTTGTTTTTTGTTTTTTTGCTCGTTTTTTTTTCTTCCAATTTATTTTTAAAGTATATATAATTATTTAGTTATTACAACATTATCGTTCAATTTATAAAAAAAATAGGTAATTGAATATTAAATTATTATTTTCTTATACTATAATTAGTATAATAAAACATTATCAATTAATAATTTTGCTAGTATTATTTATTAAACTAAATTTATATTCCTTAAATAATAATTAATTGTAACATTACTTAAATATAATACTTTTTATATCATAAAGACACTTTTATTTATTTGGTTATTATTTTTTACCCAAACATCCATTATAATCTCTTTATCAGATTATCATTTTGATTTTTTATCATTATTTTTTTTCATTCAAATACTAAATCAGAACTTATATATCTAATCAATCGGTTGTTAAGAACTAATAAAAATTTAAGCCATTACATCCAAACACTATCTCAATCTCATATCTTTTACTTTTTTTTTGGACTGAAACTTTATTATTCAAAAGTATTATTTGTGACTAATCTAATTAAGATGTTATAGAAAAACTTAAATAAAAAATAAATTCATCATCTTTTTTATAAAAGATATGCTATTTTCGCACATTAACTTCCGCTATGACTTGTCTGAAAAATAACTAATGAAGGAATGTGGTTGACTAATATGATGAGTGATGGGATTATGAGGTATGATGTGTCATTAGAAATTTCGTATTTGAATAAAAAAAGTATAAAATACATGTGGTGGGGTAATGAAAGTTTTGTTTATGAAAAATATTTTTTACTCTTTATTATGTATTAAACTATTTATAATATTTAACTATTAATGAGTATTTATCATATAGCTCTTAATCACTTAATTTATTTTCATATTCTATTTTTCATTTGACCTATTTAGTTTTATATTTTAATATATTGTTTTTCTATAATTATGTTATTCATCTATTTTAAAAAATTTAAAAATGAGAGTTAAACATAGTTAAAATAAATATTAATATTTTTTTATCAAAATATTTGTTTACCAACAAGAAAGAGAGATGAAAGATTAATGAGAGAGAAGCAAAAATAGAGGAAAGAGGAAAGAGAGTTAATTTGATGTACAATTATTAATTATTTATGATGTTAGAAGGCTTAGCTATTCTACATCATTCCTTCTAATTAATACAAAGTAATTACACAAATAACATTTATACTCATATATTCTATCTTATATCATCAGTCTCATAGGTCTGTTTGGCAATTAACTAATTGAGAACATAAGTTTTTATTTACTATAAAATCATTTTTAGTCTTTATTATATAAAATTATTTATAATATCTAATGAATAATAAATGTTTATTACTTTACCACTTAATTTTTATTTATATTTGCCTATTTTTCTATTTTATTATATTTTTTAACTATTTTATTCATCTATTTTTTAATATATATATATATTCGTATGAGAGAAAAATATAATTTACCACGTGGTTTAATTTGATAACAAGAGAAATGATTTCACGTGTAATAAAAATTCATTTGGTCCAAAATTATTTATTCCTTCTCATTCCATTAATTTGGTGGAATAAAAAATATGATATTTGGAGGGCTTAGCTATTCCAATAGACCTCTCTTTACTGAATAAAAATATAATCAAATATGATTTAATTAATTCCATCCCACCCCACTCAAATCATTTCTTTTGTTACAAAATTAAATCATGTCTCTCTAAAAAAATTAGTGGTAAAGTAATTGATATTATAAATATGTTATATATAATAAAAGATAAAAAATTAGTAAATAAAACTTTTATTTCTAGTATCATCATTTTTTTACAACTTCATATTCAAATATAAGTTTTCTAATGACACACTATACTCTAACACTCCATCTCACAACACACCACCTCATTTTATCCCTCTATTAATTAATTGTCAAACAAATTTTTAACGTTAACAAAGTGAAAATGAAGAAAAAGAGAAAAACCAAGAAGACTCCATGACAAGTATGGTAAAAAGAAGTCTTATGGAGAAAAAAAATATTGGTAACAAAAGGAAAGGGAAGTACAAAATGAGTTAACACAAGGCAAGGAAAAAATGTGGGTCAAATATTGATTAGAAAAGTTAAGAAGAAATATTAATATTATTTTATACCCATTTTTTTAAAAGAATAAAAGTTAAAAAATGACAATAGCGGATGGCTTGATCCGTTGATCGGTTAAGCCCAAATATGGAGCTCACCTTTGATTCAAGGGAGAAATGCGGGGTAAACTTTTCAGCGTTTTACAGTTTTACTTTTATAAACTTCTTTTTGTTCGTAGAGAAAATAATAAGTTTTACTTGTTTACATTAATGAAAAAAGATTTACCACCTTAAGATTATCTGTCGATATTATTTTGTTATTTCTTAATCGATCAAGTTATATTGTAACACCACCAAAATCGCACCTCCCGCCACGTAGACGGTTGGATTGACCTCGGGGGCGCTACACTATCTATTGCTCTACTGACATTGACTATTCAATAGAATGACTTACGTGGCACTACTAAAAATAATTATAAACATATTATAGGACTTAAATGCGGAAGAGTAGTCGAACTGCTGTGATAATGAATTGAATGCAGAATTTCACAATGTCTCGTGTTATAGAAAATATGCGGAAGTCTATGATGATTTATATTATAGATAGTATGCGAAAGTTCATGGTGTCTTTCAATATAGAAAATTATGCAGAAATATAATAAAGCTTGTCTGAAGTTCTATATGCGAAAAACAAACATGATGTCTCTGAACATAGGATGGTTTAAACATAAATGCAATAAAAGTTCGGAGTAGACAGATCAGTCATGTGCAGCATCTCCAAGCTCTGCGCCCTCCAACAAGTCTTCAATTGGCATTCTCACCTGCAAAATCCCATTGCAGGAGAATAGAATACCCATGAGCAAAGAATGCCCAGTACACAAGCAATAAACGATGAAATAAGGATCGGTGAAAGAAATGTATAAATCTTTATTCATATCGGTATTCTATTCTTTATCATATCAATGCTTTATCTTTGCTTTACTTTGGCTTTGCTTTACAATGTCTCTACTATACTTTACTTTACATTATCTCTGCTTTGCTTTACAATACTCTGCTTTACTTTGATTTACTGTGAGTTGCACTACGCCTTTTACATTACTAGGATATCCTTAGGATTGGTTGTCCTATGCGAGCTCGACTTTATTAGGTTGGGAAGTCAGAGGTGATTCTCTGATGCTAGAAAGCCCTTAAGGGAAAGAGGTGGGTGTTACAACCTCACCCAGTTCGGAAGTAGGGGGAAGAATTCCTACAGTCAAGGAACAGTAGTCGGTTACAAGACCTGTAGGTTCACTGTCTCCTCAGCTAGCTACATGTTCCTCTGGCATAATACTTTAATCTTTAAGGGAAGGGGTATGTCCTTTAGCATCACCCTTCATTCGAGATACAGGTGGGAGAAACCTGAAATCTCAGGAATAGGGATCATTTAAGACAGTAACGTCGCTGTCCCCTCAGCTAACTACCTATCCCTTCTATACTTTAAATCTCTGATCTTTGCTTTAACTTTGGGGCGGCATATAGCAATCTCATGTCTTTATCATTGACTTTAATTATCTTTCGTTACTGTGAAAAACTATGATTTAGGATCCACTGGAAGTTGATCTTTGTACAATGAGACTCAGCCAGTATAGGTGAACTAGTCAGAATCGTAATTTGATTAGGGGTGGATCAACCCAATTAAGTGTGGTCAATGCATCTCTGTCGGACCAGTCGACCGTTCCAAATGGAGCGGTCGACCGTCCTCTGGTATCGGTCGACCGATTCTCCGAAATTGGTCGACCGAGTTCTCGGTCGTCACGCCTACGAATCGATCGACCGTCCAAAGTGTCGGTCGACCGATCGTCAGGCCATGGAGATGCGCACTGCGCGTCGGATCGATCGATCGTTCTTTAGGACCGGTCGACCGATCATAAGATGCCGACTATTTATCCATGTACTGATCGGTTGACCGTCGTTGTGGGGCCGGTCGACCGATGATGAAAGGTTCGTGTGTGTTCTATGTGTAGACCGATCGATCGGTCTCTGGAATCGATCGATCGGTCGCTTTGATAAAATAGGGTCGCCGAATTTCTTCATGGATTCCGGCGGCCTTCCGGCCGTCAATTGATGCCGACATGAATACAAAATATGTAGAAAATAACTTCAAGATTATATTGAACCTATCCTACGCATTCAACAAATCTCTAATTCATCGTTTAGGGATTTAAACGCTTCGGGTACCTTTCTCGTCGGAAAATCGAATGCGTCGGTCGCTGTTTCTCCATCGGTCGTCATTGATCATTCGTGATCGGTGCGAGTGAGTCGCCTGGTCCTTGCGTACATGAGGAGGATTGTCGTGCGCTGAGGAAATGTCGAATGACGAAGGTTGCCGTTCGCCTCTGTCTTCGTCGCTCAGTCGTGTGTCACGGTCGTCGGTCGAAGGAAGAGAGGAACGAGAGGGAGGAGGAGGTCGGGAGTTCCAAGAGGGCGCCATTGCGTCCCTCCCCCCTTCTTATATGCCTCGGCCGACCCTTGATCGGCCGGAGACGAAGGGGCAGAAGGCCAGGTCGTTTCGAATTTCTTTTTTTTTTTAAAGGCAGTTATGTTACATTATTACCCTCTAAAAAAATTCGTCCTCGAATTTGGATAAGGGTTAAGGCTTACCTGAAAAGTTCAAGAAATTTCTCTCGCATTTCCGATTCGACTTCCCAAGTCGCTTCTTTTACTTGGTGATGCTTCCATGCGACCTTAACCAGCGTCACACGCTTCTTCCCTTGTTGATGTTCTTGGTAGTCCAAAATCTCCGTGGGCTGTTCTTCATATGTCAGATCCTCCTTGAGGTTCGGTTCCTCAATTTGGATCACGTTGGCGTAGTCGTGTTTGTACATCTGGAGGAGGGAGACATGGAAGACGTTGTGCACCCTTGAATACATCGAAGGCAGGGCCAACCTGCATGCTGAGTCTCCAACCATCTCGAGTATCTCGAATGAGCCTACGTACCTTGGGCTCAATTTTTCCCGTTTGCTGAAACGCATTACTTCTTTAGTGGGGGAGACCTTGAGTAGAACTTGATCGCCCGCCTTGAACTTATGTTCTCGGCGCTTTTTATCCGCGTAGGCCTTTTGGCGATCTTGATCAAACTTCATTCTTTTCTTTATTAGTTCCACCCTGTCTGTATACTCCTGCGTCTGCGTCTGCTTAAGATTTTCCTTTCTCCAACTTCGCCCCAACACGCCGGAGAACGACATGGGTGACCATACAGTGCTTCAAAGGGAGACATATCTATACTAGCTTGGAAACTGTTATTGTAGGAAAACTCTATGAGAGTAAGGTGTTTATCCCAGCTATCATGCCAGTCCAAAGCGCATGCTCTCAGCATGTCCTCCACTGTCTGGATTGTCCTCTAGGTTTGTCCATCAGTTTGTGGATGAAAGGTAGTGCTATACCGGAGCCTTGTTCCAAAAGCATTCTGGAGACTCTTCCAGAATCTGGAGGCGAACTTGGGATCTTTGTCGGATACAATGACTGTCGGAATTCCGTGAAGCCTAATAATCTTCTGCACATATAAATCCATGAGGCTTTCAAGCGATTGTTTTACCTTGATGGGTAGGAAGTGAGCCGATTTAGTGAGTCGGTCCACTATAACCCAAATGGCGTCATGCCCTTCTGCGTCCGAGGTAGACCTGTGATAAAATCCATCGATATTTCTTCCCACTTTCACTGTGGGATGCCCAGACTCTTCAAGGTTCCCTGTGGCTTCTGGCGTTCTATCTTGACCTGTTGGCACACAATGCATTTGGAGACATAATCCGTTATCTCCTTTTTCATATATGGCCACCAGAAACTTCTCTATACATCCTTGTACATCTTTGTACTCCCTGGGTGGATCGCAAATTCGGACTTGTGGCATTCGTCTAGCACTTCTCTTCGAAGTTCCGATTTGTTTGGTACCCATAGCCGGTCGCAGTACCTGATGCCACCATCTGAAGAGATCCTGAGATTCATTGTTTCTATACTTGTCTTTATCATCATATCTTAATACTCTTCATCTTTCACTTGTGCTTATATGATCCTTCCTATTACATCTGACACTATGCGCTGCATCATCACTAGCGATCCATCATGCCTTACTTTTGATGTCCATTTAAACACTTCTTCCATGAGTTCGAACCGGTGTAGACGCATGTAGGCCAATGATCCTTCCCATTTTCTACTGAGCGCGTCAGCTACTGAGTTTGCCTTACCAGGTTGGTAGCTAATGGCAAACTCGTAATCTTTTAGAAACTCCATCCAATGCCTCTGACGCATGTTCAGCTCCTTCTGTGTAAAAACATATTTTAAGCTTTTGTGGTCTGTATAGACTATAAATTTTTCTCCATACAAGTAGTGACGCCAAAGCTTGAGGGCGAATACTACTGCTGCCAACTCGAGGTCATGCGTTGAATAATTAACCTCGTGCTTCGTCAGCTGTCTGGATGCGTATGCCACTACTTTGCCATGTTGCATTAGCACGCATC
This sequence comes from Pontederia crassipes, assembly GCA_030549335.1. Lineage (NCBI taxonomy): Eukaryota > Viridiplantae > Streptophyta > Magnoliopsida > Commelinales > Pontederiaceae > Pontederia > Pontederia crassipes. The sequence continues at coordinate 20,414,415 of CM060189.1, read as the reverse complement.
CCAATCCCATGCCACTGGCGTCGTTGTATAACACGTAACCACCGTTGCACGATGGTAACGTCAGGATCGGTGCTGAAGTGAGTCGTTCCTTTAATTCTTGGAAACTTTCTTCGCATTCGGGCGACCAGATGAACTTTTCTCCTTTCCTAATGAGCTTGGTCCGCGGTAATGCTATTCTGGAGAAATTTTTGATAAAACGTCTATAATAGCCAGCCAAATCGAGGAAACTCCTAATCTCTGAGACATTCTTCGGTTGGGTCCAATTGGATACCGCTTCAACCTTTGCGGGATTCACTGCTACTCCGTCTTTAGAGATGATATGTCCGAGGAACATGATCTGCTCCAACCAGAATTCGCACTTTGAAAATTTTGCATATAATTTCTTTGCTCGCAATGTTTCCAGTACTATTCTCAGATGCTCTCTATGATGTTCCATGTTTGACGAATAGACGAGGATATCATCGACGAAGACAATTACGAACTTATCCAAGTGTTCGTGGAAAGTTCGATTCATGAGGTCCATGAATGCTGTTGGGGCGTTTGTCAACCCAAACGGCATCACCATGAACTCATAATGTCCATATCTTGATCGAAAAGCCATCTTTGGGATGTCTTCCTCTGCAACCCTTAACTGATGGTATCAACTTCTCAGATCGATATTTGAGAATACCCTTGCCTTGGACAGTTGATCAAATAGGTCGTCGATGCGAGGTAGTGAGTACTTGTTCTTTACTGTGACTTTGTTCAACATTCTATAGTCGATACAAAGCCTCAAAGACCCGTCCTTCTTTTGACGAAAAGAACAGGTGCTCCCCAAAGTGAGACGCTCGGCCTTATGAAACTCTTGTCCAGTAGTTCTTGAATCTGATCATTCAATTCTTTCATCTCTGCCGGAGCCATGCGATATGGGGATTTGGAGATTGGTGCAGTTCCGGGCGCTACTTCAATGTGGAAGTCTATCTCCCTCCAGGGCGGTAGACCACTGACATCCTCAGGGAATACGTCAGAAAATTTCCTTACCACTTCTATATCTTGGGGAGTCTTCTTTGGTTTCTCTATTTTGATTATACTGGTTAAGTAACATCTGCATTCTTTTTGCAATAGTTTCTGTGCCTTTATAGCAGATACTATGATTTTTTGTTCCTTTTGTGCAATTTCCCTGACTATAATTTTATCTTTATTCTGTGTACCTATGATTACTTTCTTTTGTTTGCACAATATGGAAGCATCACGTGAGGTCAGCCAATCCATGCCCAAAATTATATCATAATCTCTCATAGGGATGATGATGATATTGACAGGATGGTTCCTTTTCTCTATTTCTATGGGTACATTGGGAAGGTGTTTTGTGGTAATGATGGTGCCTTGTGGGGTCAATATATTCATCTTCTGCTCTAGGTTCATTATTTTTAACCCTAATATTTTGACACACTCTTCTGATATAAAGGAATGCGATGCACCAGAATCGAATAATACTTTTGTAGGTAAATTGGCTATGATTATCGTACCTCGAATGACATCCGCGTCATTCTGCGGTGCATCCTCTTTCAGATTGAAGAGTCTTTCATGTACCAACTGTTATTGTCCGCGTCTCGGACAGTTCGCTGATATGTGCCCCATTCCGTCACAGTAGTAGCAGGCTCCTGAGTTCCTTCGGCATTCCCCAGCATGGGTCCTGCCACAAGTGTTGCATAAAACTCGCTCACCTTGTGCGGATTGTGCTTGCGGGGCCCTGTGAGGCTGTTGTCTTTGTTGTTGAGCCGGACGCCTCTATGCCTGCTGAGGAGGTCGTTGCTGTTGTTGTTGCTGTGCTTGTTGTTGCGGTGGGGGAGGAGCTTGTTGTGGCGGATGGTACGGCTGTTGCGGTTGTTGAGAGAGATGGTTCTGTTGAGGTGCCGCATAAGGATGGTACCGGTTATCCCGTCGCTGGTGTTGACAATTGTTATTACGAAACTGTTGCTGCTGCTGCGGCTGGAAACTCTGTCCTACATTCTGTTGGGCCTTTTGGGCTCTCTGCAGGTCTTGACGGTCTTTCTCCGACAGAGTAGCCAAAATGATGACGTCCTCTAAGGTCTTGCAGTTTTCGAATCTAGTATGAGGCCTCAGGACGGGTTTCAGCCCGTCCACAAAATGCTTGGTCACATCCAATTCGTCCATAGTTATCTTAGAGTACTTCCTCAGCCTGACGAACTTCGTCATGTATTGCTCTACCGTCATTGTCCCTTGTACCAAGTTCAAGAACTCCTCCTTCAGATCCTTTTGAAATATGGGGAAATAACGCGTCTCAAACGCCTGACGAAAATCTTCCCATGCAACTGTTCTTATGTGCGGAAAGCTGGTGGCCTTTCTCGCCTTCCACAATTCCTTGGCATCTTTTTGGAGGGTGACCCCGGCGAAGAGGACCTTCTTGTTTTCGTGCATGTCGAGGATGTCGAACTTGTCCTCGATGACCTCTATCCACTGTTCTGCTATTACGAGGCCTCCTTTCCCGTTAAACATTGGGAGTTTTGACATCCAGAAATCTTGTAATGTGCAGACGGAAGGAACCCGTGGTCCTTGTTGGGCCGATGGCTCTGGTGGAGGAGGAGAAGGTGGAGGTGGAGGTGGGGGAACATATATGTTCTCCCCTTCCACAAAATTCTCAGCCTCACTGGTGTAGTCATATTCTCTTATTTAATATGACATCTATAAAAAGAACCATACCCATAATTGAGAGAGGCACATAAAAAATCCAAGATTCTTATTCTTACTAAAAGGAAAAATCTTAGATAACAATTGAAGCCAAAATACTCAATATTCATTAAAGCAATTATTATTCTCTTGATAAGGTTCAAAAAGCATAACATATGTCTGAGGCACACTAAAGCCTTCAAAATGAGATACGTCAACACTAATCCCCACATCTAGAATGATAGGGGCACTCATCATCAGTGTGTCCCATATAGCAGAGATCACAACACTCCTTTGGATCGGTCTGACTGATAGGGCTCACGTCTCTGAACTGTAGCTCCTGTGGTGGTGCAGGGTCTTCTTCTTCGTCATCGGAGGATATACAAATCGGGTCATCTATATGTCTACCCTCCATCGGCCAGTTCTCCCTTGGGATCACGTCTTCCCATGTCCCAATGGGCGAGGAAGAAAAATTAGGATCGTTGCTTCCAATGCTCTCTAAATTTGTATTCAAATACTCTGGTCTCTCTGGAGTAGGCTGTGAAGGGATTGGGGGATCTAGTGAGTGCCTGTTAAATCCAATTACATGACCTCCCCTACGTAAAATCCTGGTGATCATGCGACGTGGAAGCATCTATAACATAATAAACCCAATAATATAAGCATGATTCTCATAGGAATGTACTTATTACTTACTTGAGGAGTGGAGTCGCAGATGCTTGAGAAGCTTACACATGACTTTACTTTGAGCTGTGTAACAATGAGAACGATGAACGCTATGCATGAACCTATATTCTACTATGATCAATGAAGGAGCCAAGAACTTAGGCTCTGATATCAAACTGTAACACCTCCAAAATCGCACCTCCTGCCACGTAGGCGGTCAGATTGACCCTGTGAGCGCTACACTATCTATTGCTCTACTGACATTGACCATTCAATAGAACGACTTACGTGGCACTACTAAAAATAATTATAAACATATTATAGGACTTAAATGCGGAAGAGTAGTCGAACTACTGTGATAATGAATTGAATGCAGAATTTCACAATGTCTCGTGTTATAGAAAATATGCGAAAGTCTATGATGATTCATATTATAGATAGTATACAGAAGTTCATGGTGTCTTTCAATATAAAAAATTATGCAGAAATATAATAAAGCTTGTCTGAAGTTCTATATGCGAAAACCAAACATGATGTCTCTGAACATAAGATGGTTTAAACATAAATGCAATAAAAAGTTTGGAGTAGCCAGATCAGTCATGTGCAGCATTCTCCAAGCTCTGCGCCCTCCAACAAGTCCTCAATTGGCATTCTCACCTGCAAAATCCCATTGCAGGGGAATAGAATACCCATGAGCAAAGAATGCCCAGTACACAAGCAATAAACGATGAAATAAGGATCGGTGAAAGAAATGTATAAATCTTTATTCATATCGGTATTCTGTTCTTTATCATATCAATGCTTTTCTTTGCTTTACTTTGGCTTTGCTTTACAATGTCTCTACTATACTTTACTCTACATTATCTCTACTTTGCTTTACAATACTTTGCTTTACTGTGAGTTGCACTACGTCTTTTACATTACTAGGATATCCTTAGAGTTGGTTGTCCTATACGAGCTCGACTTTATTAGGTTGGGAAGTCAGAGGTGCATCTCTGATTCTCTGATGCTAGAAAGTCCTTAAGGGAAAGAGGTGGGTGTTACAACCTCACTCAGTTCGGAAGTAGGGGAAAGAATTCCTACAGTCAAGGAACAGTGGTCGGTTACAAGACCTATAGGTTCACTGTCTCCTCAGCTAGCTACATGTTCCTCTGGCATAATACTTTAATCTTTAAGGGAAGGGGTATGTCCTTTAGCATCACCCTTCATTCGAGATACAGGTGGGAGAAACCTGAAATCTCAGGAATAGAGATCATTTAAGACAGTAACGTCGCTGTCCCCTCAGCTAACTACCTATCCCTTCTCTACTTTAAATCTTTGATCTTTGCTTTAACTTTGGGGCGGCATATAGCAATCCCATGTCTTTATCATTGACTTTGATTATCTTTCGTTATTGTGAAAAACTATGATTTAGGATCCATTGGAAGTTGATCTTTGTACAATGAGACTCAGCCAGTATAGGTGAACTAGTCAGAGTCGTAATTTGATTAGGAGTGGATCAACCCAATTAAGTGTGGTCAATGCATCTCTGTCGGACCGGTCGACCGTTCCAGATGGAGCGGTCGACCGTCCTCTGGTATCGATCGACCGGTTCTCCGAAATCGGTCGATCGAGTTCTCGATCGTCACGCCTACGAATCGGTCGATCGTCCAAAGTGTCGGTCGACCGGTCGTCAGGCCATGGAGATGCGCACTGCGCGTCGGATCGGTCGATCGTTCTTTAGGACCGGTCGACCGATCATAAGATGCCGTCTATTTATCCATGTACTGATCGATTGACCGCCGTGGTGGGGCCGGTCGACCGATGATGAAAGGTTCGTGTGTGTTCTATGTGTAGACCGGTCGACCGGTCTCTGGAATCGGTCGACCGGTCGCTGTGATAAAACAGGATCGCCGAATTTCTTCATGAATTTCGGCGGCCTTCTGGCCGTCAACTGACGCCGACATGAATACAAAATATGTAGGAAATAACTTCAAGATTATATTGAACTTATTCTACGCATTCAACAAATCTCTAATTCATTGTTTAGGGATTTAAACGCTTCGAGTACCTTTCTCGTCGGAAAATCGAATGCGTCGGTCGCTATTTCTCCGTCGGTCGTCGTTGATCGTTCGTGATCGGTGCGAGTGAGTCGTCTGGTCCTTGCGTACGTGAGGATGACTGCCGTGTGCTGAGAAAATGTCGAATGACGAAGGTTGCCGATCGCCTCTGTCTTCGTCGCTCAGTCGCGTGTCACGATCGTCGGTCGGAGGAAGAAAGGAACGAGAGGGAGGAGGTCGGGGGTTCCAAGAGTGGGCCATTGCCCTCTTCTTATATGCTCCGACCGACCCTTGGTCGGCCTGAGACGAAGGGGCGGAAGGCGAGGTCCTCCCCTGCCGACCCTTCGTTTCGAATTTATTTTTTTTTAAAAGGCAGTTACGTTATATATATTGTCTAACATGTTATAAATTTTTTAAGTTATTTTGGAAAGACACAGGTTTGATACAAGAAAATATATTCTGCATTAAATTTTTTTAAAACGGGATTACAGTGGCAAAAAAATAAAATTTCCATTTTAAAATTGAAAAAAACTATATAAGCTAATTTGCATCCAACTGGTACACGTCCACGTCCATCAGACCCATCACCCAATCTTCTTTGTTTTAAAAAATTATTCGGTTATTTCCTTTTCTTCATTGGTTCCGGCTAAAGAAAGGTCACCGCGCCGCCACCTCCTTCCTCCCGCAGCCCTCACATCCGCCGGAGACATGTCGAAACCCATCACCGTCGACGGCCCGGTGGCGCCGCTGCTTCCGCCACCTCCTCCTCCGACCTACTACGGCATCCCCGCTGTACCCTTCCAAGAACCCCCGTCCCCGGCCGCCTACGTCCTCCTCCCCGTCTACCCCCACCGGCGCCGGCGACGCTTCTGCTCGTACTTCAGGTCCCTTCTCTCATCCTCCACCCTCCTCTCACTCGTGTTCCTCTTTGCCACGCTCGCCGCCGCCGCCTTCCTCCTCTTCCCCTCCGACCCCGATCTCACCTTGAGCCGCCTCAGCATCGACAGCATCGGCGTCACCCCGCCGCCGCTAGCCGCAATCGACATCTCCCTCGGCCTCAAGCTCCGCGTTCGCAATCCGGATTTCTTCTCTCTTGACTACCGCTCTATCGTCGTCTCCATCGGTTACCGTGGTCGCCCGATCGGCTCCGCGAGAACGACCGGCGGCGGGGGACACGTCAGGGCCCGAGGCGTGACATACGTTGACGCAGAGCTAAGGTTGGACGGGATGACGGTCCTGAATGATGCGTTCTACTTGATCGAAGATCTAGCGAGGAGGGCACTGCCGCTAGATACTGTCACCGAGATCGAGGGTCACCTCCGCCTCTTCTTCTTCGACATCCCCGTCAAGGTAATAAACACAATAAGTAATTGTTGACTTATGTTTGATGGTGGCCATTTTCCTTGTGTATATCTAGGGTTTATTAGCTTGTTTGGCAAAATAAAGATCGTACTTAGCAAAGCTATAGAAAATGGAAGGGCATATCACATGGAATTTGACCAATGTAAAAGAATTCTGGTCAATCGTATCACTCAAATCCAATCGATGAGTTCCAAAATCTAGAAGTCCAGAACGGTCTTTTGCCATGTTGTTCCTCGTGATGAGAGGTGATAACGTAGTTGCTCATGGCAAGACTTTGAGGAACCTCCCGGCCAGAGGATTAAGACCCTATAGCTATCAACAGACCCTTGTAGGGTTGTTGAACTCCTGGCTGTGATCCTCTGATAGATTCCTACTCCAACTAGGAGGGGGATCAAACCTCCAATAGACCACTTCGATGGTCAAACCTCATACTTTCTCTAAGAAATTATCAAAAAAAGATTAAATTTCATATCCATTAAAAAGAGTTCCAAAGGTCCCTATTTATGGAGTAAACCCAAATAAGTCCAAATAGAACTAGAAATAAAAGAAAAAGGAGTGCTAATCAAATTAAGAAGTAAATAATTAATCCTAGTTATAGAAAAAAACTAGTACTGTTATTAATAGAATAGGATCCTATCATTTCCGCCTTCTTCAAAATAGTCTGGTCCTCAAGACTATGAAGAAACACGTGAGAAAATTTTTCTTTTCGATGCTTGATGAGATGATGTCTCTTGAATCTCATGAACATGGATCAACGAAGCGTCGTATGATTCATGTAGCCGACCCCACCTAGTGGGATAAGGCTTTGTTGTTGTTGTTGTTGCTTGATGAGATGATGTCTCTCGATGACTTAAACAAAATAAAGATTATTCTTGAGAACGTAGCTATGCATCGGTAGCATTGGAACAAGCTTGCATTGGCTGAAGAAAGAGAATTTGAAGTTGATCAAATTCTTTTTGCATGAATGAAATTGTTGTAGGATCGAAAGCACCAAGAAGGGGGGGGGGGTGAATTGGTAAAATTAAATTTTCCAAAAATTCACCTTCGGAGAAAACCGATAAAAACGATCACAAGCAAATAAAGATAATGCGTAGATGAAGAATAAAGAACAAACACAAGAAGACATGATATGTTGACGAGGTTCGGCCCCAACACTTTGGCCTACGTCCCCGCTCCGACTTCTCGACCTCGGGACCGCCGGAGATTCACTATCTTTCTCTTTTCTTGTAGGGAGAGAACAACCCTCTTTATACAATCACGCATTCTTCTCCGCTCAAGAGGCAAGGCACACCTCTTATACAAGGAGCTCTTAATCTCACTAGATTCAGAAAGTAAATGTTCCTTCTAACTCTTTTCTTTTACAAATTTTTTTTTCACACTCAAAACTAAGAAAAAAAGGGAAGAAATTTGCAATTCTATGCTAAAAAACTTGTGAGGTGCTCTAGGATGTTCTTTCTTTCTTGGATGAATTTTCTTTAGGCTTTGGCACTCTTTTTATAGGCTCCTAGGGGTGAGAATTAGTTCAAAAAGTCTCCCCCAAATTTCTCCTCAAATTTCTAGCCATTACTGTTCATTTGACCGAATGGTCGGTCGACCGCTGGGATGGGCCGGTCGACCGATCTATGTGACCGTTGTCTTATTTCTGCGTTTTGACGCTATCCGGTCGACCGGTCCTTCGACCGATGCAACGACCGGTAATGTCTCGACATCTACCGATATATATTGCTATCGACCGGTATATCGACCGGTATAGTCTTGACATCGATCAACATCTTGTCATCTTTCCTTCCATCGAATATCAATCGACCGGTGCTCATGGTCGGTCGACCGATCGTGTCTGAAACTTTTTCTTCCAATTTTTAATTTGCCGAATTCTTCTGCCAATCTGTTCATATCAATCCTACACACAAGGTAGTCAAGATCGGGATCTTATGTAAGATCGGAAGGGGTCCGTAAGATCGAAGATCGTAAGATCGAATCGGGGATCGTAAGATCCTACCTATATATTAAAATAATAGTTTAATATATAAAATTATGTAAAATAATATATTTTAAATAAATTTTAAATATTTTAAAATATAAATAATGTTATCTTGAGTACTATCCTATTAAGACTTGTTACATATGATATATATACTATTTATGTAATAATAATTTAATATAGATTGACAAAAAATGGCAATAATATGGTGAATATGAAATAGCATTATATAATAACTCTTAATATACATTTATAAGAGTTATTTTGTGCAAAAAATATTTTTAATATTTTAATTATAACCAATAAGTTATCGATGCTATAACCGAGAGTATCACAGAGGAGGTACCTAAATGCATGCTATTTGCGGATGATATAGTACTTTTAGCGGATTCAAGAGAAGAGATTAATACAAAATTGGAAATATGGATAAATACGTTGGAGTCAAAGGGTTTTTGTTTAAGTAGGAATAAAACAAAATATATGCATAGCAATTTCACAAATAAACAACTTAGAGACGATTTGAAAGTTAGGCTAGGGGAGGATATAATTCTTCAAGTGACAAAGTTTAAATATTTAGGATCAATTGTAAGACAAGATGGTGAGATTGATGACGATGTTAATCATAGAATTCAAGCTGGTTGGTGTAAGTGGAGGAAAGCCATTGGAGTTCTTTGTGATAGAAAAGTACCCAATAAAGTTAAAATTTTTTTTTATCGTACTGCTATAAGACCAGCAGTGTTATATGATAGTGAATGTTGGGCTATGAAGGGACAACATGAACGTAAAGTGGGGGTAGCCGAAATGAGGATGTTGAGATGGATGTGTGGTCATACAAGATTAGATAAGATTAGGAATGACCATATACGTGAACGAGTCGGAGTGGCTCCTATTAGTGAGAAAATGGTAGAGAATCGTTTGAGATGGTTTGGTCATGTTCAGAGAAGACCATTAGATGCGCCAGTAAGAAGAGTAGATCAAATAATTTAGAATCCGATTAAAAGAGGGAGAGGGAGGCCAAGGCGGACACTTGGCGAACTAATAGAGCAAAATCTATTGGTGAATAATATACAGAAAGGTTTGGTTACTAATAGAGCGGAATGGCATCGTATGATCCATGTAGCCGACCCCACCTAGTGGGATAAGGCTTTGTTGTTGTTGTTGTAATTATAACCAATAACCTTTTCTTAATTTTATTTCTCAAAAAAATCATGTTGCACTTGGTGAAAATTTAAAAAAACAAAACAAAAAATTGAAAAAAAAATTGGATTAGTAGGATCGGTAGGATCTTACGATCTTAACGATCTTGCTATTACGATCCTATTGATCCTACAAAAACGATCTCAAAGTTGAGATCGAGATCGCCGACCCTAGGTAGGATCGTAAGTTGATAATAGATTAGTAACTTTAGGTCCATTTTAATTTGTTATCATTAAAACATAGGATTCAACAATCTCCCCCTTTTTGATGATGGCAAATTAATTGGACGATAGGAAGAAAGAGAAGAAAGAAAATGAAATGTAAGTTTAGAAAGTAGTGAACAAGCTCCCCCTATATTTATGCATATTTCGCTTTTTCTCCCCCTAAATAAGTGACATTTATATTCTCATAATTGATATAAACATATGGCGAGAAAAAAATAAATATGAAATCAAAGGTGAAATCAAAAAGTCATCACATAAGAAAAGTCAAAAGTCATCACATAAAAAAAAATCATTACATTACATAGTTAATAATACATCATGCACTAACAAATGTGACTGAAGTCATTACAAAATGATGCACGATATGCACGATACAAGTGTAAGCACATAACATACCAAGACACATAACATATGATATCGTCCTAGACTTCTCCCACTTTTGGCATCATCAAAGAGGGAGACAACCCAACTACTCGTCATCGGGGCTATCATCCTCACGAGCTATAGGCGGAATAAAACCCTGCGATGCATAGTAGGCCTGTAGTGATCCAATAAGGTAATGAGTGTCACGCTCCATCCGTCAAACACGACGATCCATCTGGGTCATACGATGGTCTATAGCGGCCACCTGCTGTGAAAGAGCTATGAAGTCATAGGTGCCATAGAAGTCTGAGGTAGCGTGCTGGGAAGGTCCAACATGCTCTGCGGGTGCCGATGGTGGCGGAAAGCTGGGGCCATCCTCCGGTGCATCCTGAGTGTCCATCGGTGTTGGCTCGCCATCTGTGGCATCATCTCTATACTCAGAATCTGGCGCTGCCTGCTCACTAAACCTAAGACCCTTTCGGTGTAAAGTCTCGGAACCAATGACGTCAGTGGGACGAGGTCGAATGTACTCCTCGTCAACAGGGATGTCGACACCAAAGTGGAGTAAAATCTTCGTGATCCAAGCACCAAAATATAAGTGGTGCCATCCACGAGCAGCAGAAGAGATCTTCTGAAAGGTGTAGTCCATGTGATAGAAGACATAATGACCGAAATGAAGAAATGAGGCATCACGGATACAGAGACAGTGAAGAAAGAAGAGATCAAAGTGAGTGACCTCTGTATAGTGCCCGGCTTAAGGAGTGATCATTCGGCTAAGGAGGTGATGTGCCATTTTCATCAGTGGATGAAGATGTTGATAGGCCGTTTCGACAGTATATTGGACGTCTTGTCCAGCAAAAACGGTATGAATGCCATGAGATGGGAAGATAGTCGGAAGGCCAACCATGAGTGACAAATGAATAAAGACCAGGTAATAGGCACGCAACCCCAAAGATGCGACAAAGATGGTCTGGATCAAATCGAATGGGCATGCCAAGGACATAGGTGATGATGGCCTCTCGAGTGATTGTCATGTTCGCATAAAAATGACGAACAAGACGAGGGTACACACGTTCTGTAAGGGAGAGAAGTGGCAGCCAACCGATGGTTGCGAACATATGGAATGTTCATAGCGTCCCAATCAACGATGTAGGCACGCCGGACTTCGCGAGAGGCGTACAAGGCTTCGAACCTGACAGAGATGTCCCTAGTGACAAAAAGATGCTATCAAATTCAGTGGGCTCGAGGGAAGTTGGCTGACGAGTACGTCCACGGGATCGTCCTCGTCCACGTTGGACAGGCTCGGGTTCGGGTTCCGGTTCAAGTTCTGGTGGGAGGATATGAATGGTACCATCGGAACCAAGAAAGCGACGACGACGCTGAAAGACCATCCGAACATGTGAATGTCCGTCGTCGTCGGCCATGGATTCAACAATGGCGATTTGAAGTGAACGAAAGGTCGGAACTAAACTAAGGAGAATGTCGAAAGGAGTGTGCCGGAGAGGAGAGAGAGGTCCGCCGAGAACGGGACTAGGGCTTCCGGTGTTCGAGACGAAGAGGGGCGAAAATTCGGAAAGAGCAGAAGGTTGCAGGAGGGGACGGAGGTGAGAGAGAGAGGGAGATGGAGATGAGAAAGACTGGTCGAGAGAGTGAGATGTGGCCGGCGGGACGGTCGGCTGGAGGTGGCAGAAGCGTAAAGCGGTATGCCGGAGAGAGGCGGAGAGACTATCGGCCGGAGCGAGATAGGTTGGCCGGAGAGAGAGAAAGGGAGAGAGCAGTCGATCGAGGAGGCGTTGGCCGGCGGAGGCGGCCGGTCGCTGGAGTTGATGGTGGCTGCAGGGTTCGCCGAAGGGCGGCTGGCCGGAGTTTTGTCGGCGGTTGTCGAAGGAGGACAGGTTGCAGGGGTGGCGGTCGCATGAAGAGAAAGGTTTTGGTCGATCGATTCGAGGAGTCGATTTGCTTATATCGCGCGATTTTGGCATATACCGGTCGACCGATCATGCCCAGCGGTCGACCGGACACTTCTTTTCCAAATAGATCATATAGCGGTCGATCGATGTCAGCCGGTCACAGTAATATACCGGTCGACCGGTTGTATCATATCGGTCGACTGATCGTTGACACTGTGTATTTGAACTTTTATAGCGTTCGTCCGGTCCTTTCAGTCAGTCGACCAGTCCTTCAAGTAGATCGACCGATCCCTGTATTTTTCAAACTTTGAACCATTTAAAATCATTAAAAATCATAAAAATGATATTCCAAAAAAATCATACAAATGTAAGTGGTGTGCAACACTTTTAATGTTCAATTCATGTCAAAAGTGATATTGTATAACCAAGTTATTTTTACTTTGAATTGATATGCAATCAAGAGTTAATCATTCCTAATTCCCTTCTAAGCATGCAAAATCGTTCTTCACTCAAGGGTTTTGTAAATATGTTTGCAAGTTGAACTTCGGTGGACACAAGTTCAATGGCAACATCCTTAAGGGTCACATGTTCTCTAATGAAATGATACTGTAAGTCAATGTGTTTAGTCCTAGAGTGTTGAATTGGATTTTTGGTCATTTCTATAGCACTTGTGTTATCGCACTTCATGGGTACATTTGAACAATTTACTCCATAATCAAGCAATTGTTGTTTTATCCATAGTATTTGTGCACAACAACTATCGGCGGCTATATATTCGGCCTCGGCGGTAGAAAGTGCGATGGAGTTTTGTTTCTTGCTAGCCCATGAAATGAGAGAACTACCAAGAAAACAACACATTCCACTAGTGCTTTTTCTATCAACTTTACACCCGGCAAAATCTGCATCGGTGTAGGCATGCAATTCAAAAGGAGAATTTCCATCATACCAAATGCCTAATTCACTTGTATGCTTTAAATAGCGCAGTATTCTTTTTACGGCGATTAAGTGCGATTCTTTGGGAGCGGATTGAAACCTAGCACACAAATACACACTAAACATTATATCCGACCTAGATGCCGTTAAATAGAGCAGACTACCAATCATACCTCTGTACATTTTTTGATCAATTGACTTGCCTTTTTCATCTTTATCCAATTTTGTGGTAGTGCTTATAGGTGTTGTGCTTGGCTTGCAGTCGTTCATCCCGAATCTTTTAAACAGCTCCCTTGTATATTTTTCTTGATTGAGAAAAATGCCTTCCTTGGATTGTTTTACTTGTAGGTCTAGAAAGAAAGTGAGCTCTTCTACAAGACTCATTTCAAATTCTTGTTGCATAAGAGTTTCAAACTCTTTGCATAGGCATTCATTAGTGGCACCATAAACGATATCATCAACATAAATGTGAACTATTAAAATATTATTTTTAAAATGTTTTAAAAATAATGTGGTATCAATTTTCCCTTTTTGAAAATCATTTTCAATTAAAAACGAACTCAGTCTTTCATACCAAGCTCGAGGGGCTTGTTTCAATCCATAAAGAGCTTTTGAGAGTTTAAATACATGATTGGAAAAATCTAGATTTTCAAAACCTTGAGGTTATTCAACATAAACTTTCTCATTTATAAAATTATTCAAGAAAGCCGATTTAACATCCATTTGAAAAAGTTTAAAACCTTTATAGCATGCAAAAGCCAAAAGCATTCGAATTGCCTCAAGTCTGGCAATAGGAGCAAAAGTTTCATCAAAATCAATCCCTTCAATTTGTGAGTAACCTTTGGCCACTAATCTAGCCTTGTTCCTCACAATGACACCATTTTCATCTAACTTGTTTCGAAAGACCCATTTGGTTCCAACGATAGGATGGTCCTTGGGTCTTTCTACAAGTTTCCACACTTGATTTCTTTCAAAATTATTTAATTCCTCATGCATTGCATTAATCCAATTTGGATCTTCAAGTGCTTCATCTATATTGTTGGGCTCATAATTTGCAAGGAAAGCCGAAAAAGCACATAGATTTTTTTAGAGAATTTTTAGTTTTTATACCTTCATTTATATTACCTATAACTTGATCAAGTGGATGTGATGAGGCATATCTCCAATTTCGTTGGATGATTTGATTCTCTTTTCTTTGAGGTACTTCCATTTCTTCCACCTTTGGGGTGTAATCTTTTGCTTCCTCTATGTCCACAACTTCAAGTTTTCTTTGTACTTCAACTATTTCTTCATCATCATCATGTGCAATATTACCTATACCAATTACTCTTCCTTTGCTATTGTCTCCAAAAGTAACTTTTCCTCCATTTTTCTTTTCCAAATTGATGAAATTTGAGGCATCGTCGGTCATGTCTTGAGCATCCATTATCCAAATACCATTTACCTTCATTGTACATAGAAGCTTCCTACAAGAAAAAAATTAGGAGTCTCATGTTTTTGGTACCCAAACTTGCTTGGGTTCATCTTGATTAGTCATGGTCCTTTTCGGGACCCAAATTTTTTTCATCCCTTTACTTATTCCTTTCCTAATTATGCAATCATAAGAATAATGCCTTCATATCCACAATGAAAACGAACAATTTGTGATCTTGTGTAATCATGCGATGCTTTAACAAATAAAATTCTTTTGTCATTCTTCTTTTCAAAAGAGGTGAAATCAAGTTCCTTTTTGTTTGCACATATTCTAGATCCACTAAGCATGGCGTCTAACATTTTACTTCTATTTGAGAATTTTTCAAGTTCAAGTTTCAATTTATTAATTTCTTTGTTCAAACATGCACTTTCTACAATGTCTTTTACATATTGATTTTAGTGTACTATTTTTCATTTTCAAATTTTCAATTGAGAGTTCTAAGCTAGAGTTTTCTTTATTCAATATATCATATTTTTCACATGCTTTAACATTCTTATTTTTCTTTTGCACATTTTCTAGCTCTATTTTTATTTCATTATATTTCTTTCTTAGGCATCCATATTTATTGATAAGAGTTCTAAATTCCTTATGCACATTGAAGAATTCACTATTACTAGAGTTAGAAGAATTAGATGATACCTCATGTCTATTAGCCATTAGACATATGTAGGTTTCTTCATCATCATTAGAGGAAGTGTTGGAGTTATTCTCTTCATCTTCACTTTCATCCCAAGTGGCTTGAAGAGCTTTCTTCTTCCTTCTTGAGCTTTCTCCATCTTTCTCCTTTTTACCAAATTTGGACATTCATTTTTGTAGTGTCCAATCTTTTTGCATTCAAAGCAAGTTATTTGACTTTTGCTTAATGATGATCTTCTCTTGGAGAAACCTTTCTTCTTCTTTTGTTTAGCAAACTTGAGATATTTGTCAAGCTTCTTTGCATATAGGGAAAGCTTCTTTTCATCAAGATCCTCATCCTCTTCACTTGTATCTTCTTCATCTTTATTTGTCTTCAATACAAGTGTTTTTCTTTTTGGAGTATTTGCTTCTTCATCTTCCTTGATCCCGATCTCATAGGTTAAGAGTGAACCTATAAGATCATCAAAGTCTAACTTGTTTAAGTTCTTTTCTTCAATCACTGTCCTCTTTGAATGCCATTTGGAGGAGAGAGACCTGAGAATTTTTTTTACTTTTTGAGGGTTAGTCCTTGGCTCGCCCAAAGAGGCTAAGCCGTTTATAATATCATTAAAACGAACAACCATCTCATTTATAGATTCATTTTCAAGCATTTTAAAAGAATCATATTGATGATTTAAAATATTTAATCTAAACTCTTTAACTTGATTCGTTCCTTCATGAGTAATAATAAGTTTCTTCCAAATCTCATTAGCACTTTCACAATTAGAAATCCGATTAAATTCTGTTGTATCCAAAGCACAATAAAAAATATTTTTAGCTTTCCAATCTAATTTTACTAAAAAATTTTCTCCGTCGGTATATTTTGAAGGTTTTTTCTTACTTAAATCAAAACCATTTTGAATAATATCCCACATATCAATATCAATAGAACAAACGTAGGCTTGTATCCTAATTTTTCAATAAGCAAAATTTGAGGCATTGAAAAGTGGAGGACGATTAATAGATTGACCTACGGAAAAACTGAAATCACTTGATGCCATAGCTCTAAAGATATTTCAAATCTTAAAGCTAGAGCAACTTGGCTCTAATACCAATTGTAGGATCGAAAGCACCAAGAGGGGGGGGGGGTGAATTGGTGAAATTAAATTTTCCAAAAATTCACTTTCGGAGAAAACCGATAAAAACGATCACAAGCAAATAAAGATAATGCGTAGATGAAGAATAAAGAACAAACACAAGAAGACACGATATGTTAGACGAGGTTCGGCCCCAACACTTTGGCCTACGTCCCCGCTTCGACTTCTCGACCTCGAGACCGCCGGAGATTCACTATCTTTCTCTTTTTTTTAGGGAGAGAACAACCCTCTTTATACAATCACGCCTTCTTCGCCGCTCAAGAGGCAAGGCACACCTCTTATACAAAAAGCTCTCAATCTCACTAGATTCAGAAAGTAAATGTTCCCTCTAACTCTTTTCTTTTACAATTTTTTTTTCACACTCAAGACTAAGAAAAGAAAAGGGAAGAAATTTGCAATTCTATGCTCAAAAACTTGAGAGGAGCTCTAGGATTTCTTTCTTTCTTGGATGAATTTTCTTCAGGCTTTGGCACTCCTTTTATAGGCTCCTAGGGGTGAGAATTCGTTCAAAAAGTCTTCTCCAAATTTCTAGCCGTTACTGTTCATTTGACTGAATGGTCGATCGATCGCTGGGATGGGCCGGTCGACTGGTCTATGTGACCGTTGTCTTATTTCTGCGTTTTGACGCTGTCCGGTCGACCGGTCCTTCGACCGATGCAACGATCGGTAATGTCTCGATGTCGACCGATATATATTGCTGTCGACCGGTATATCGACCGGTATAGTCTCGACGTCGACCGGCATCTTGTCGTCTTTTCTTCCACCGAATATCAATCGACCGGTGCACATGGTCGGTCGACCCACCGGTCGACCGGTTGTGTCTGAAACTTTTTCTTCCAATTTTTAATTTGCCGAATTCTTCTGCGAATTTGTTCATATCAATCTTACACCTGTATTATCATCACTTGAGAATAGATTAGTAACTTTGGGTCCATTTTAATTTGTTATCATCAAAACATAGGATTCAACAATTGTCTTTTGAGTATCACAACAACAACAACAACAAAGCCTTATCCCACTAGGTGGGGTCGGCTACATGTATCATACGACGCCATTCCGCTCAATCCATGGGTCGGCTACATGTCTTTTGAGTATCACAATCTTCATAATTCTTTGAGTCTGAGTTAACTTATGTATGCATGAATAACTCATTAATATATGATTCTTCAATATGCGATGATTGCATGATAATAATGCATTTTGCAGTAGATTCTTTAGAAGTTATTTGCTCATTTGACGGTAGAATTATAGATGTCTCATCTTTAAAAAATGTGTCGGCAAATGAATATGAAGGTTGAATTTCAACTGAATCGTCTTCAATATCCTTCACTTCTTGTTGAGATAAAATTTTAGTAAAGATTTTTGAAGAAAATGAATTGTTGGACTCTTCTGCTTTTGATGAAAATATTATTGAACTTGTGCTTTTGAATGATTTGTTCAAGTTTCGACTTGATCGATGTCTCTCTTTGATTAAACGTTCCTTTTCCCTTCGGGCAAAAGAAATAGCAGCAACTATTGTAATGAGTTGTTGAGCTTTCACTTTCCGTCGAAAATTCGGGAGAAGTCTTTCAACAAAAGTTTCCACCAATGGATGTTCGCTCCAATTTTTAATATGACTCGATAATAATTTGAAACGAGTATGATATTCCTCGATTGTACTTAATTGTTATGACGTCCTCGAGATCAAGGTTTTGAGTTGTAGGAGATATTTCTAAAGATCTCATTTGTGCCCAAAGTCTATTTTTTTTAATATTTTAATGTTATGAGTTTTGTACTAGGCCCAGACCTCCTTTTTAATGCCAACGAGAAAAAATAATGATTCAATAGCTATAGTTGGAAATACACATGGTTATTTTGCTCGAATCAGTATACTTAAGGCCACTCAAATCAGTACACTGGCACAAAATCAGGTATAATGTGGAATCATTAGATAAATTTGAGAAAGGCAGTTCAGTTGTGTAACTACATCCCAATTCATCTCTTTTTACTTTTGTTTTCATTTGCTTCAATACTATCTCCACTATGATGATGACTTTAAAGGCAGTGAAGACTTTCATTGTAGTCATAATGCTAAGAAGCATGAGGCGAATAATTTGATTGGAAACCTTTTGGGCCTTTTATGAGTTTTGGGCACATGCTTATATCAATGCCTGAAAATTATACCAGGACGTCCTAAAACTAGCTATAGCCAAGAGGGCATCTGTTCAAAGTCTGCATATTAATGTGGAAGACACATGGCACAACTACAATAACAACAACAAAGGACTTGTTCTAGATTTTATCAATAGGAAGTAGTTACTAGTCCCATGTTTTCAACATTCTAATAATGCATGAAGATCATTCCATCGGACATATTCTCCACAATCTCTTGATCTCATCAGCAACCAACACATGTCCAACATGCCCGACCATATCTCCTAATTTTAATAGTTTTTAAGTTGTATAAATATAAGTTAAATGTCGTTCATATATAACTCGATAACCATCTTTTTCCTTCTAAAGAAAAGGTTAAATGTCGCTTAGGAATTATGCTGATTGTTATAGAATTTGTATGTTGGGCTTTGTACACTCCACAGTCCACACGAACAACGTTATATTTCTTTACCTATTTTCAGTTTGAAGTTCGACATTTCCCTTTCCAAGTTCTAGTTATCATTGACATCAAAGAACCTAAAATCACAAATGGTTAATACTATAAAATCTCACTTCCATCATTGGTTGTCAATTTCCCTAATAATTCACCACTAGCCAACCCAAACAACTATCCACCATTCAGTCTAAACCTTGATCTAATTACTCGCCTACTGAATGCCAACAAAATGACCCTAATTTTCCTCAAACCGGAATTGGCAGCCCTCGAAAGTCAAGCAAGTGGTGATCAACATGAAGACTTCAAATCTCACTATACTTGGGGAGTAGAAAATGGCAGAGGTGTGGTGACGAGTGGGCTACACAGGGATAGTCTTTTGAGGATTTATGGAATGTATACACGGTAAACCAGCTGGATGTTGGTGCCGCACATCTTGTTTACCTTTGGTAATGTTTTGGGCTTGGTTACAATACAACAATTCATCTTTAGAGGGAGCAGTATTGCATTGAGAATATTGTAGGCTATTCATTTTTTCACTAGAGTTGAGGGAGTAAACTTTGTAGCCTCACCTCTAGATCCTATTTTCAACATTTCTCATACATGTACATCTTTATATGTATATGTACACACACACATATCTGGATGACTGAATATCCCCAGTCATCCTTTTGCCTCTCTCTCTCTCTCTCAAAAAAAAAAAGGGGGGGGGGGGGGATGAAGGAAATGGTGGAGTTGATATTCCTTGATGGGCTAAAAAAATCATTTTTGATGATCTCATACCAAAATGGACTTCCCTTGTGAATGAGTTTTCAAGGCAGAAAATTATTTTAACATTATCAATACACCAAATAACTCCGCTTATGTTTTATAGCCGGTCCCAAGCCCGGATAAAGGAGGAGGGTTGTGTTAGACCCCGACAGCCAGCGTAAAATCCTGTCGAATCTCATGAACATGGATCAACGAATATGGCGTCGTATGATCCATGTAGCCGACCCCACATAGTGGGATAAGGCTTTGTTGTTGTTGTTGTATTATCAATACACCAAATGATGAAAAAGTTGATGTTGCATCCATGTAACTCAAAGGAGATGCCTCGGATTTGTTTGCATGGTTCAATAGTGAACATATTCTCCCATATTGGAAGTTGATGAAGGAACTTAAGAAAACATAGGCCCTAGAGAATTTTAGATTTCTAATGGTCCTTTTTGCAACATAAGCTATGAGCTTGGCTTTAGAGTTTGAGGCTAAGACAACAAATCTCATCCAAGGAGCAAATTGGTTATCCTTCAATTGTACTACCCTCCAATTATTTAATACCGCATTTTGGGAAGTCCACTCCTAATCGATTGCATCCTTCATCCAATTCAACACCCAATCCTGCAGTGACTCAATCATGAGAGATGATAACAATCAAGGCTTCCAAAGGACTTTGCCTCTGCTGCAACCAAAAATACGTCCTGATCAGCATTGCAAAACATCCTCTCTTTCTTTGTTGCATGGCAAGACTTTAGATCTTGTTGAAATTTCTTTTCACACCATTTTTGGGAAAGCATTCAGTTCCATCTTGAAAGTCCTAGGGAAAATAGGGCAACGAGAAGTTCTCATAATAGTGGACAATCGTTCCAATTTTATGGTGAATTCATTTATGAAAGAGCTCAAACATCTTGTCCAACAAATCGCTCCTTTTGGTCTTCAAATTGGAAAGAATGATGTCATTCATTAGCAATGGAGTTTGTAGAAATAATGAGAAGTTACATATCCATTTCAATCTCAACATTTCTATCTAATTTTCGTTTCAAAAAAACATTTCTATCTAATTTTCATGTGCTGATGTAGTTCTTTGAATGATCAGTTTTCTTTCACACAATTTAGGCTAATCGCTTTATAATCTTCAGCAATTGCAAGACATTCACTCTTGCAATTGTAGAAAAAGTTTCCTTTCAGAACTTCAACATGTTTTCAGACACTTTGATTTCCTTCTCTACGCCTTGATGACCAAGGCATTTACCAGAGGGGTGCACTGATACAAGTCTACATGTTAATGTGGAGAAAGTACACATGGACACTAACAACAGGCACCTGTTTTGAATATTATTTAATTAAAGTGGTTGCCAATACCATGTTTTCACCATTCCAACCACACATGAAGGCATGATTCCAAATTCTGGTGTACTATCAATAATGTGCCAAGAAGCCCTTGAATATGTTATGCAGAAAGGAGATCTGATAAATATATCTGTTGTGTATGCTCCAAAAACTGATTAGGAACTTGGCTGATCAAGTTGATTAAAAAAAATCATTTTTTATTTTGTTCTGTTCTATCCTACTTGATGTGCTGATTTAGTTATTTTCCTTCTGAAAAATTCATTTTACTGCTCCAACAATTCCTTTTTTTAGTTGGCATGATTATTGCTGAGAGACATTGCTCTTTGCGTATGTCTGTGAAAGAAAAATAACATGCAATGCCTTGAAGATAATCATTTTGATGTATTTAAGCAAATGCTAATGAGACGAATTTCTGAATTTCCCTACTAGGAGGGAGGAACTATAAGTGCACACTTGTATATTTGTCTTGATGTAGGTTCTGAAAGAAATCCCTTATTGCTTGAACTACCCTTCTATTTCATGCGATGACCTGTTGATTATTTTGAGAGATTGTCTCTGATGTTTTGTGCTACATCACTTGATACTATTGTCATTCTTCAACTGTTTACCTTGCTGTGCTAAACATCATAGGGCCTGTAGTCTTTCACAAACAGTTTTAGCTTTTCATTGCTCAGGAGCAACATAAGAGAAACATTATGTAGGTGAGGTGACACTTCCAGTTAGTCAGAGTAAAATTAAAAGAAACACAAATACAGGCCCTATGATGTTTAGCAACATAAGAGAAACATAAGAGAAACATGTTTCACACTATGATGTTTAGCAACATAAGAGAAACATGTTTCACACTAAAAATTTTTGTTTGTAATTAAAAGAATTCTTTGGGCAGTCAACTGTTTGCGAAAAACAAATGACATGTGACGTTAAAGCTAGGAAACCTTTGATTTAGGAACTATACTTGTTAGAAACTAAATGCGATGCCAAAAATACGGGTGACTGATTTTCACTGCACCTAGTAAACAACAACAACAAAGTCTTATCCCATTAGGTGGGGTCGGCTACATGAATCTCACTAGTAAAGTCAACCATTTTTGCAGTGTTTAAAATTTAAATTGCCAGCATCCAAATTCTGCATTTAAATTGATTTTGACTGGTGCCTTTCTTCTGATATCTTTTTTTAGAAGCTTTTTCAGGTGTTGTTCTATTGCAACTAACATTAATTAACTGAAACACCAGTTCGTAAAACCTAATTGCAAAAATGGAATCTAGGACACTTCGCTTGAGCTTTTACTTTGCTGTAATATTGAGTACATCAACTTTAACTCCATAGCTATCTACCCCGATACTCATTTGTGGGAAATTGTATGTTTGTCATATTTCTTGTAGAACAAATATATATAGGATAGTTATCCTTTTTTAATCATACATTACGTACAAAATATCACATAGAATCAAAGGGAGGAGGTACAGTATATATACTATGCTAAGGTTAGGATAGGTTGTGATCTATTTGTCGGGCAAATTCTTACTCTTACTAAAATTTAACCTGTAAGACACGGCTGAGTCACATCGAACAGAAATGAGTTCACTTGATAATAGTGCATAGTAAAAATTTGTGCATTTGAGATTTGTATTACAAATCATAATATTTGTTGGTTTCTTTTCCGTCGGTCCTTCTAATTTACTACACTGTTCTGCCGTCTGAGCTTCTTGTCATGATAACTAATTGAAAACTCTGCAGGGAAGAATTTCATGTGCTGTAACTGTGAACCCGGAATCACAGAAAATCATCCGTCAGGATTGTTACCCCCAGGTAACTCGGGATAATATCATCACCAACCTTTCATGCCTTATCCCTTTTGGATTTCTAACCTTACATTTCCACAAAAACTTTGTTGCAGTGAGTGCTGATACTCGAAATGGGGAATGATGTAAAATATTTGATGCTTCTGCTGCCTTGCATATGTAGATGACATCTGAGTTCAGAATACGTGTCTTTAAGATATAATGTATTAAATAGTATTGTAAATACTTAAATAGCTGCGCGTGATCGTGTTGATCAGTAAACATTGATATCACTCAAAACTAGATAAAACTAATATCTGTGCTTAAGCCTACATGCCTAGTGGAAGTTGTTGCTATAGTAGGAAATGCGGCCAAACATTTGCCTTATTGACCTCTCTATTCTCTGAATGCTTGATCTGGTACTAATCCTTACCGTTGTGCACACTTTCCTGTGTTATGTTTAGTTCCGTAACTATGGCGGATATGTAGGATAAAAGAGCAATATCAGTATATTTCCTCAGCACTGTTGAGTGCTACTTTCCCTTGGGAAACATTGTAATATTTCTTTCATAAGAATCTTGATTTCCCATTTGGTGTTCTTCTTGTCCGACAGGTTGATTTTGAGTAAACAGTCCTCAAGTGGAAGAGAGATAATTAGTTGCTCCTCTGATTTGTTAAGATAACAAAGAACACAGGAACAAATGGTTCCTCAGACACGGTCAACCTTCTTTTTTACGTCTCCCAAAGCCATTACCAACTGCGTGAACTGGGAGTCCAAAAGAGTGTTAGGACATCCCTAACCGGTGGAAGGTGAAGTTGAGTTCACGATCACCCAACGAGTGCAAATTAAGGACGAGAAGACTCATCTTTTCATATATGAAAAATATATTGAATGAAGGAATAATGTACATAGAAGAAACGATTCAAGCTCCCATGTATTGAAGTCGTCGAATAGAGTACCGAATGAATAAAGGAAGTTTGAGCCTTCAAAAGAGATGCAGACGTGGGCAATGCCTAAAAGGGGAGATCCTACAAATTGACAATCGATGTCAACGCCCAAGTTAGAGAAGTACAATTTAATTCATGTAAGAAGTTGAGAATACATGTCAGAATCCTAATCCGGGATATCAGAGTACAATTCAAGAGTCCCTTTTTTTTTCCTAGAACCCTTTCATGTACGAAAAACAAAGTGAAGGTCCGGGAGGTGGAAGGAAAAGGTTCACGCCACATCACCATCTCCTACTTGCGACACGCTGCGGAGCCCTTCGCCCCCTTCCACGAACACGTATGCCTTATCTTCTCTCTCTCTCTGCTCGTTCGCTCTCTCTCTCTCCACCATGTAGACAGACAACACCAAATTCCTCCATTAACATCCAGAAGCAAGCTAGAATATACCGACACCCTTCTTGACGCCACAAACAACCCTTTCATGTACGCCACAACCAAGCATTTTATATATCTCCCCATAAAAAGGTCTCTCTGTCCTCGCTCTTTGCCTTCTCCCGCACCACGTAGTAAGGGAGCCACACGCCACAACTTCGGCCGCCATATTTGGACCTGAGATAGATCGATGTGTCACCCTGGCTTCCCTCCCTTGCTCACCTCCCACCGTCGTCAGGCTGACACGGGCCGAGAACGGGCCCCGGCGGTAGTCCTGCCGACCGTCGACCAAGTGGGCACTCCGGCTTCGGCGTCAGCGTCGGCGGCCTCTTCGTCGAACTGTGGGACGAATCAGTGTGTGTGCTCACCGACGGATCACCCTCGGTCGTTTCGTTGCAGGCGCCATCACGGCGACTACGAGTGGGGCAGCGGCCAGAGGGCGAGGAGAGCTCAGGCCACGGGCATTGGCGCCGCCATGGAAGGGCGCAAGGTCGATTGTTAAAGCTCTGAATTCTGATATTTATCTAGTGACGCACGTTTGTGATCGATGGAGCAAATTAAACCCCTCCATATGCATGTTTGCTTGGATGCAGCATGTACTCTATGCACGTTTCGTCAACGATGAGTTTGTATACGTCTCATTGTGACTTGTGATTTCGTTCATCAGCTGTTTAACTTTGTACATCATGTCAACTTTTGGCAACAGAACATTGGACTGTACAAAATGTTTAAATACTTTTTTTTACTGTGCATGGTGTTTGATTTTGAGTGAAGAACAAGATTGAGTAAAAGAAAAGTACGTGGGAATAACTTCTCTCGCCTGTTTGGCATACAAAATAGGTTATAAATTGAAGTTCCCATCAGTAATTTAATAGAAAAATAAACGGTTATAATAAAAAAATATTATTTTATAAAAAAATTATTAAGAAAATATGTAAAGAAAAATTATGCATTTGCTCTCACACAAAATAAATTGGATTTTCTAGTTTATATTTTTTCATAAGTAGAATAAATATTTATCAACTTTTTTTTTAATTTTTTAGTTATAAGATAATTTAGAAGCTGTTTATAAGTCGTAGTCAAATGCCATGTCGATTCCCTTAATGTCAGGAATAAGTATTATTATTGTAAAGGAAATAGCGTTTATTCTTATTGGCAATGTTTGGTTAAAGAATAATTATTTAAGAGATAAAAGATAGTTATTCTAGTGAATTAATAATTTCAAAAAGTTGAGCTTAGAATAACATTATTCTGTGGAATAATGTATCTGTAAAAAAAACACTATTTACTAGATTATTTTTTTAAAAAATAACAAGTATACCTTTTTGCTTTTGAGGTGGATAATTTGGCAGAATAAAGAAGAATAGGAGTTTATTCTGAAACAAACAGCACCTTGGTTAAAAAATGTTTTAATCGTTGGGCAAGTAAAAAGGTTATCTACAAAAGGTTGAGTAAATTTTTAATCATTGTTAATATACAACATGATGGGTTTGTTAAGTATAAAGGAATAATTTTTTTTTTTAAAAAAAGAAAACTTATATTCTTCAATCAGAAGGATCATAATGTGGTCTCCGTGCTGTGAGATTTTCCAACTCCTTTACTTTATTTTTTTTCGTATAATTAGGATTTCATTTGCCCCCGAGTAGTCAGAAGGGAACTCATCGATTGAAAGTAATCAAGTGGGACTGTGGGAGGCCGGTATCATGTCAACTTATCGCAGTATATATCAATCAACATCAGTCCTATCTCCTCCACAATACATCATTATCTGGATGTAAATATCTACAATTTTTATCAACAAGAGTTAGGATGGAGTGGTAGCGGCTCCTCCTCGTTTAAGCAGAGGTCTCGAGTTTGAGTCCCTGTGAATGCAGAAAATTCTTGACCCTGCCACTGTCAAGCACGCACACGGAACGACCATATCAGATTAGTTGGGCTCGATGGTGGGCCGGCCTTCCAATCCGCGAATTGTGCGCTCAGTAGCGCCGCGCAAGTTGAACAATTAGCACCGCTTCTCAAATACCGACGATAGGCTACCGAAAAAAAAAATCTACAATTTTTATCGACAAGATTTATGCACTATGGTTTATTAGAACATGAACAATCCTATATCTATAATCATTTCACAATGGTGTGAATGAAAAAAATTATCAATTTTAGGAGTATTTTAAAAATATAAGTGTTAACAAGAATTATTAAGCCAAAGTTTTAGGATGATGTATTATTTTTTTAGAACATATATGTCGAGCGGAACTCCATATATTCTTGTCGTGGCAGTCGTAAATGATACGTATATCTTATATTTACTCCGCTACATGCATGATATGCTTCTATCCTATGATATTGTAATGCACTAACAAATAACCTCATTTGTGAATCAAAATACTTCTATTATTAGAGGAGAGATTTGATTTTAAAATGAAGAAGAAGAAAGGGCTAAGAAAAATCGACTCTGGGCCCAACTCATAAGGCCCATGACGACTTCTAACTAATGTATTGATTTAAAATTCAGAATATATTTGAGAAATCAGCATTGTAACATTATTTTATACAATAATTCGAATTTATTGAAATTATAAGGGCACATCGTAGTACCACACATGATCACTCAAAGATCGAGGGGTCACAAATTTTGTTTCGGTAATAATCCAACAAACTCCTATTCCCTGAATCAGTAATATTTTTTTTCAATTACAAATTTCACTTATGGAATCTTTTATTTTCATTTTAATTTTTTTTCCAACAAGTCCATGAATTTCCATTTGTAATTGAAAAATAAATATTATTGATTCAGGGAATTAATATGAGTGTGTTGGACATTCTGGTAAATATTTATTTCCTTCCCATGTGTAATAGAAAAACAAACAAAAAAAGATACTGCTTCCTTCGTAAGAAGGTTGTGAACTATTTCGTCAAAGTCCATTTGAAAAGAATTCCTCAGAAGTCAGAATTTCTCACCGCCCCTTTTCGCCGGTGTTAGAATAATTCCAAGAAATTGACGGGTGATTCAATTTAGCTGTCATAATTTTATGACCACCTTTTACATGTTCGAGGACCAAATTGTCACTGGTCATTCCCCTTTGGCCACGCCATTCCAATGTTTGCATCACATTTTTTCCACAAATGTTCGCACTTTAGTTTTTTAAAACAAAAAAAAAAGAAAAATGTGGTGGCTTGCAACTTTGCAAATAATGGATTTGGACGCATGCACGACAAAAATCATCAAGTTTTCTTTTTCTCTAATTGTTTGTTTATTTGACTACATATTGTGAGATTGTGACGACATGGACACATTTGCACGGGGGCAGTTTGATCACTTTGACCCCGTCAGCTGGTGGGTAGTTGAAGATTAGGTGCAGTCACCACGCTGCATGATCTCCACAAACGACTAGTGGACGTAATCCTCGCGACAAAAAGGTATCACGCCCATCAATTAAACCAACCCCACCTACTGCGCTCTCTCTCTCTCTCTCGAGTTTCATCGTTTCATTTTTTATCGTAGAATTCCATAATTTTGAATTATCATATATATTGATAAGATTGCACCGTGACATATATATATATATATATATATATATATATGTATGTATGTATTAGAACAATAAAAATATCTTACTATAGCTAACAGTTACTTCCAGTCAAACATGCACATAACATGAAACAGGAGCACCATGACTAAGAGCTCTCAACTTCAATTTTGTATGCCTTTATTTTCAGTATTTTTGTTTTGTGTAAAGATCACGAGTTATATATTCGTGTAAGCAAAATGGATAGCAAGGCCGGGGATTTGGACGTATAAGATTTTATTTCCCGTTTTTTCATCAAACAACCATATTTTCATTTGTATGAGACCTAGCAGCATTAAATGTGGAAACAAATAAAAAGAAGAGGGTATCAGATTCTTGTCTTCTAGGAAAACAAGATAATCTCACTAGATCGATCAAGGGTGTTGGAGTAACACATGGATTAAAAAAACAATATAAGAATAGAGTGACTGCAGGCAGATGGGATTTATAAGACTAATAAGTAATAATAGGATTGACATTAGAGGGGGAATAAAAGAAAAAAAAAGAAGGAAAAATGTTAAACAGGGCAGCCATGGCATGCACCATGCAATGCAACTATATATTACTCCCACGGCTAAAGACTTATTCCAAGAGCAAAAAAGAACACACACACAAGTTATAAAATACCAAACGACAGAATCTTTCATACAAATGCATAGATCCCGACATGTGCAACCAAATCCACGTAAAATCCAGCTGTGCTCTCGTGTCTGATCATCGCGACCAATCACAAAACAACCATATCAAAACCCTAACTAAAACAAACCGGATCCCTGTCCTTTTGCATGCATGCATGTGCGCCTTCCCTAGGGACGTCGCCACCGTGTAGTTTTTAGATATCTCAGTGCATGAGAAGCCCACCACCACACAAGGTCGCAAAGGAAACGACGGCTGCAGCAAGGGTGAGAGCCTTATGCACACCGGCGGCGCCGCTGCCTTGAGAGGGGGAAGGAGAGACGGCGGAGCTCGATGAAGGGGACTCGGAAGGGGCAGCAGAGGAGGCGGCCACGATAACGTCGACCTTTTGGCCGCCGAGGCAGTGGCCAGGGAAGCCGCAGAGGAAGTAGAAGTGGCCACTCCGGTTGAGGACGACCGAGTCGTCGCCGGACGTGTAGGTGGCGATGGGGGACGCCGCGCTGCAATTCATGTAGTCGATCTCGTTCACTTCCAGGGCGTTGTGGAACTCCTTGTTGTACGTGAAGACTTTGGTGGCACAAGAAGCCAAAAAAAAAACATATAAATAGTCGTTGACAAATAAATGATACAATAAGATCACACAAAATTTTGTGGGCAATTAAACTCATATTCAAAATG
This sequence comes from Pontederia crassipes, assembly GCA_030549335.1. NCBI lineage: Eukaryota > Viridiplantae > Streptophyta > Magnoliopsida > Commelinales > Pontederiaceae > Pontederia > Pontederia crassipes. The sequence goes on along the minus strand of CM060189.1, from coordinate 20,385,086 downwards.
TATATCAAAATTGAGGAGATCGTCGATAGTGCTTAAGAAATGATGTTATAGACAGATTTAAAATTTGAAAAATGTTAAATATAAAAGATATTTCATCTTATGTTCATGTGCAATTTTATTTTGTTTTCACATTTAACTCTAATTTATAAATTTTAATCCCTGAACTTAACCCAATTTAACCAAAATCCTAAAACTTATTCTAGAAAAATAAATTTCAGTTTTACTCTTAATTTCTTATTACAACAAAAAAAATAAGAACATGATAATACAAGTAAAAGTAATAATCTTATAAAAATTACGAAATGTTATGCTCATGTAATTTTTATATTGAAAACTAAGGATAAAATTCTCATATGATAGTTATTAAAATTTATGAAATTTTGGATGAAAAAGAAGAATGTAAGAAAAAAAGTTCAGGGACCACAAGTTATAATCGAGATAAAATAATAATTGAAAATTTTTAATTATTTTGAAAAAAATAAAGATCTTCTAAGTTATAACTATAAAAAATAAAAAATAACGTGTAACATGAAAAAGTCCCAACACTTCAATAATTCATTTATCTATCATCGCGTCACAATTGAATAATAATTATATTTGGTAATTCATGGGACAACTAGCTAGATATTTATTCCATATTGATATCAATTATAGCAATGTTACATCCTCCTATAGGAAGATATAGCCTCCCAAGTCCCAACTCCCTTTAATGTAAATTTGTACTCGAATACGAGTATTAGAAAAGTTATTAGGTTAAAATTTTAGAAGAATGTATTATTTTTTTATTCATAAGCCATTAATTGTGTGGACCTAGTTATATGTTACATAAACCACTAACTAACGCACCAATTAACCATACATTATAAATCAATGTTTGGTGGCATTTAATATTGAAACTTGCATAAAAGTCAAAGACTAAGCGAGCTCTTTGTTTAAGGCTCTCGAGTACGGTGACTTTTTGCCCCGTTCGCGTCATTATCGTTAAAGGACTCATAAATGCAGTTAGTTATTTCACGGTTTTCACCCAAAAAATATAAATGCGATAATTATATAGAAAATTATATGTGCAACAATACAATTTTAAAATCTTCCGTGACCAATCGAGCTTGACTTTGATGTCCCCATGTCTAGATATTATAACTGTTAAATCTACGATTAAATCAAAGGAAACTTTTCGTGCACAGATTTGATGTATATATTTATATATGTTAACGATAAATGGACACCTTAGCATATTACAATTTTTTTCATATTGTGCACTAAATATTTTGGGATGTGTTTATTTCATTTTCATACGTTTGCTTATTTTTTGGAAGAAAAATGTTAGTTGTGTTTTTTTTCATATTTTTTCCAATAGTTAGGGAAACGAAAATTTCTGTTGGTGTATACATACATATACATATTGATCTGTAATAGAAAAGGGTGGTAAATTAATCAAAGACGATAATATTCTTTCGCAACGAAAATAACGTGAAGGACGACTAACTTGGACCACATTAAGTCTACGTCCACTCTTAAAAAGAAGATAATTCATGGTCATCAAATGTTATTATTATTATATTTTGAACCAGTGACCCAATTATATAACGAACTCTTTTACAATATTTATAATTTAAACTTTTATGATAAGTTCAAAAGTTCAAATTGACTACTCTAAAAAGTTAATCCCCTTCGTTTTTAAGAAATCCCACCAAAAACTGTTATATAAAAAAAATTAAAAGAATGATATTTTGAGATATCATCTCATCAATAAATTATTAAAATCGTTCCTTCTACTGGGGAAAAAAAATAAAGTGCAAGCGGAAAACAAAGAAATCCTCAGAACCGCGAATAAGATGCTCGACGTTTAGCCTCTGTGATGCAATTGGCCGGCTGCGGAGGCGGCAGACACGGACGGAACGGAAGGTTATTTAAGAAGGAACCACTCACCGATGGTGTCCCCGACGTGGAATCTCTTGGACAAGGCCCAGGCGGTGTAGTTGGGCATGTTGCGGATGGTCCACCCGGCGGAATCCCCCACCGTGTACACCGCAGCCTCCCCGCCGCCGCCGGCTGCCAACAGCGCCGCCACCACCGCCAATATCGCCATCCTCGCCTTCTCCATTTGCAGCAGCAGCGCACGACGCAGGAGAGACTACGCGCTAGAGACCGAGAACGATGAGAGAAGGTGGTGCCTCTCTCTCCCTCTCCCGATCACTTTATCTTGTGAAGCTTCTCTCTATATAGATATAAGAGCAGTGTACCGACCCTGATGTTTTTAATTACCATAGTACCCCCACGGTTGTCCAATTTCGTAATGGACCTTTAAATGTTTTAACTGGAAGCAAGGAAATAATCTAAATAGCAAAAAATATCAATTTTTTTAAAATTTGGGATGTGATATTTGGGCGTTGGATGGATTAAAATAAGTTTGACTTACTTAGGATTGAATTCACAGATATAAGTAAATATTTTCCAATGGTCCTGGAATTGTTGAATGTGCGAGTAAATCTTCTCGATTAATAATGATTTAAAGAAGTCTATGATATTTAAAAAGAAATTAAAAACATTGATAATAATCATATTTATAGTTTCAAAAATTTTGAATTATGATTTGCTGTGTTATTTAATCATTTAGTAATGCTTTCCACATAATAATAATTAATGGAAGTTATTAAAAAAAGTGACAAAGAAAAAGAAGACATATAAGATAACTTGATCACAAGAAAAGTATATTTTTTTTCCATGAAAGGTTTGGTTTAATAAAACTTATTATTACGTCAGTTATACGTGATGGCAAGATACCAAAACTCAAATAAAAGAAATTATGGGGCATTTCCAAACTCCTTTAAATTTGTTCTCAAAGAAGGAGATGTGAACATGTCGAGTGGTCCTCCTTTCGGAAGGAGGCTTCCAGAAGAGGTGGAGTGTTGTGGTCAGTGGAGGCCCCCACAAATAATGCACAATTTTAGCCTCTTTTAGTCCATGGTCAAAATTGTGCCATAACAATTTCATTTTATATCATTAATATTATGAGGGAGACGGCGGCGATGAAAAAACAAAAAATAACAATAATTTAATGTGAAATACTCAGGTCATCAAGATTCGTTGTGATCTCTTGATCCAATTAAAATTATTAGTCAAGATCATTTTTTTTGCTTTGTTAATGGAAAATCATCATTAATACATATAAATCGTTTCATAATGACATAATGCTTTTTAAAATAAATTATTTAGACAATGCTTGTTTTTTTTCCTCTTTTAGTTCAAAATGGGTACCCACAATGCTATCCATCTTCCAAAATTTATCAACAAGAGGAAAAGAAAGAGCAAAAAAATTTCCATATAAAAAGAATGTAACAACAAACTTGAAATTTTGTGGAAAGCAACATTATTATGATGTTTGGCTCAGCAAACGGGTCAGGACTAATGTTGACAAGATCGAAATCATATATAAGATCGGATATGAATAATAAGATCGAAGATCATGCTTATTAATAAATATCATACTTATTAATAAAAAATATTTTTAAAATAATAAATATTATTTAAATAAAATTGTTATACTTAAATCTTAAATTACACCTAAGTCATTTTTTTAATTGAATCTTAAGCTAAAATATATCAAAACATATTTAAAATGAAGAAAATATATTAAACTTAATTTAAATTAACTCTTATTATCATTAAAGTGTTTTTAATTAATATTTAAATTATTGTACTAATCTTATGATATCGTATAAGAACGGATAAGATCATAAGATCGTGTATTTAAGATAGTACTAAGATCCTACACATAATATTTTGGAGATAAGATCGTAAAATTATAAGATCTTAATAACTAAATCGAAATCTTGACAACCTTGATTAGGATAAGCAATCCATTCTAAATTTTTGATGTGATACATAGTCACTTCAATAGTTAAGACAATTCAATATGTCAACGAATTTCAAAAAGCATGCAAACATTAACGAAAATTCTTCCAACAAGTTAAATAACATAATGACATTTTTTTAATAAAGGATATCATTTTTGAATCAAAAGACATATTGTCTATGTACATAAAACATTGGAGGCATGAAAAGGAAACTCCCCATATAACATATCAGAATGTGCCTTTCGAATTTGAGTTACCATATTTGTGTAGCCCGAGCTCCATACATCTGTAATTTCACAACGCAAAGCCCAAGAATCAGTCATGAGTGATGAGTGAACATACTTCTTTAGGGACGTTGTAGCAATAAGAGCACCATCATGCGATCGAATTAGATAGCCTGCACTCCCATCCTCTCCGGTCTCGTAAAGATCCATTTGAATTAAGTTTAACCCAATTTTGAGGTGGGGGCTCCCATTGGACTTGTGTTGAATTTCTTGGGGTTGGGAATTTTCCTCATGATAGTGGATATGAATGTCAACATATTCATTAGAGTGTTTCAAAGCTCTTTCCATACTATTAGGACCGTTGCATGTTTGGAATTGAAGTGAATGTCATTACGTGTAGACCATAAGCCTTAAAAATAGAAATCAAAGAGTGATTGCAAGATTTGTTTGGACTGATAGTCTAGCTAATTGTGTTCGTTGATCCAAATTTCATCTATCCAAGTGGTTTGATATAAGGAGGGATAATTTGGCTTTTATTAAAAGGTGCTCCAAAGTTGAGCACTCACTTGACAAGAAAGGAATAGATGGTCAGTTGTTTCCAAGATCATACCACAAAGAGAGCAACTGGAGTCTATTGAGAGGCCAAAACGAGTGAGCATTTCTTCGGTGGGCAATTTCTTGTGGACAAGTTTTCGAAGGAAAATATGAATTTTGTTAGGGACTTTAATTTTTACATTTCCTTCCATCCACTCCATCATAAACTAACAGTAGGTAGTGTTGGGATCTCTTATAAATCTATAAACTATTTTAGCATGAGCAAATCTATGAGAATCAGGTTCTCATATCCATCGGTCATCAGAAGATGAATAAAACTAATAATGTTGCATAGGCAATTTCCAAAGCATTAATTCAACAAATTTAAATTTGAAGAGTTGCCAATGATAAGATCAGAAAGAGATAAATCCATCAAATATGGCATAGACATATTAATATAAGTAGGTTTGAGATTCAAAGGGATACAAAAAAAGTTCCAAATTAGTCATTACCGTTGTGCACTTACGGTCTCTAATGAGCTTCTTTAGTCCCTGCTTGATGTCTTGTAATGCGGTTAAAAAAAATTCAGCACCAAGCAGAATTCTTTATTGAATTTGAGAAGGACCAAGGGTGTAGGATACCATATTCATTAATTATCAACTCTACTGAGAGATCTTGTCTCCTATTTAGCAAACATAATAATATTTTTGCCAAGAGATAGGTTCTCACCTAAGACATATATTTGATACCTAGACCGTCATGTTCTTTTGGCAATTGAATAGTGTACTAATTAATTAAATGACAAGCCCTATTATTACTAGAAATTTTCTAATTTGTCTTTCTAGTAATTCAATCACTCCCTCAGGAATATAAGAGAAGCTTAGTGTGTAGTTAGGGATGATGTTTAAAAGAGTTGATAAATATTATGGAATAATTAATTATGGAATAATTAGTTAAATTTATATTTAATTAAATCTGAATATTTAACATAAGGTAATTAATGATGGATAATCATGATTGACGTAGAAATAACTCAAGGTCCAATGAGAGTAAAAACCTTAGTTAAGAACTATAAATAGAGCATAAAGGGTGGATTGAAACTATTATTTTCCTCCACATAATTATTGCGTGAGAGTCCCCTCTTTCTCATCCATTTTCTCACAAATCGAGACACCTGAAAGCGCAGCCAACATATCGTTTTAAATATCAGACATAGAAGAACAAGATCCAAGTGATAGGCGCAAGTTTTAAGGTCTCATCGCGAAAAAATCGTCGACCAAAGTATCCACGTTCGTGCAACTAGCAAACAAGAGGATTCCTAGTTAATTTTTCAACAAACTTAAGGTACGTAAGGGATTCCCATGGCGTCAGTTTCTGTGACATGGACCTCTGGACTCTTCTCCGTTATACAGGGAGTTCATTGATATATTGTTTGCATCGATTGGATATCGTGTGACATATATAGCAGGGTCAAAAGTCGCGTCAAAAAGATGACTTCCCGATGGCAACGGCAAAACCCCGTCCGAGTTCTACATAGCTCAGCCCAGATTCTTATGAACTCGGTGCGAATAGGATTGAAATCGGATCGAGTTCAACGAACTTGGCGCGGGTTATTATGTAGTGTGACCCGAATTGTGATGCTCGAGTATGATGCGAAGAGTGATGGTCGGATTCGGACAGAGTTCCAAATTACTCGACCTGAGTCTTGTGATCCGAACACGAACAGGAATTGGATGAGGCCGAACCGGCCCATGTGCCACTCGACCCGGCCCAACTTTTAGTATATAGAATAAAATTAGGTGAACCAAACTGACCCGACCCGAGTTCACACCACACCCGGCCTGAGTTCTTCCACAGTCGGGGTTTGGATGTCGAACGAAATAAAACCCGAATAGAATTCGACCCGAGTTTTACTCCATCCGGCCCAAGTTTAGTTCAGGAAAAGGATATTGATTATAGTTAATTAAAATAATGATTATATTGATGATTCCTAAATATAGTAGTATCATAATTGATTATTGATTGTTGATTGAGTTATTGTTATGATAATAATTTATCATAAATTGATACATAGATTGATTGTTAATTGACTATTGATAATTAACTTATCGATAAGGTTGAATTATGAGATGACATTTCATCGCTTATTGCTTATTGAAAAATTGATAATGGATAATTGGAACCAATGAAAATCTGTTATGGATGATAGATGTATTGATTTATTGATTGACACCTAATTGATATGGTATGGTTGATAATATTCTATGATTTTACCTAAAATTGAAAAGACGCATAAATTGATAAACATAGTTGTCATAGGTAAACAAGATAAAAGACGAAGATTGTCATTATGTTTTGCGTATTTCGATCTTTATGATTGATTGGCCCCATGTGGCATGATGTTCTTTAATAAACAAGAGCTCTCAACATGACCTTATGGTTTGAATGATAACTTCAAAGATTAAATGGATAATTGAACTATCGTGACGTGTTGACAATTGTATTGAAATCCTAGTGGTTAAAGAATAAATGATAGATAATTAATTAATCGATAATGTGAACTTTATGGTATTGATTATTGTATTGCATCCTTTACACTTGAAGAGATAATTGACAATCGTGTGGCAATCTTTATGATATTGACGATTGTATTGTGATATATATGGTTGATGAATAATTGGACTAATAATTGTATTGTAATCTATATAGTTGATCGATAATTGAATGGCGCTCTAGTGGCTAATGGATGATTGATTTCACCCTAATGACTGGTGGACTATTGATTGCACCTTCGTGATTGATGGATAATAAACCGTAGTCTTTGTGCTTGCTAGATAAATGATTGATAATTGTTGAATAGGATCTTCATTGATTTTGGTCAATTGAATTATTAATTAATGATAATTGATAATAGAAGCGATTGATATTTATTGATCATCATTAATTTGATGATATGGATAATTGTTATAATTGATTAATTGATAATTATTATAGTATGAATTATTTATCATTAATAATATTATTGATTATAGATTATGCATTGTTCATATAATTGATAGTTATTATAGATATTGATACATGATTCATATTATTATCATGGTGGGTGATCTTACGTACTGAGATTTTTTATTGGACTTTGTTCTTGTACTTGGATTCATACAGGATGAGACGATGACGATGGTGAGACGTTTGATGGCTCACGAGTGATATGCACATGGATATATGGTCCATTATTGTATATATGTAGGGTCCATGAACCCACATGTTATTGAATATTGTATAAATAGCTTTTGTACATTGTGAAATTTATTGTAAATAAGTTTTCCGCTTATCTAAGTCAATGTGTTGACTGGTTATAGTTAAATCATAAAATTAAATGATGTCGACAAGATAATCTTCTGAGCATGCAAAGAAAAGATCTTGGGATATTACATTCTACCACATATTGAGAAAATGTAGGAAAATGGCCATAAAGATATGTCCGCAACTAATAAGAGTTTAGTAGGCTCTCATATTCTTGTAGTGAGATACAAAAAGTTCTTTTATGTGGGTTTGTTCTTTTACTTTGTTCCCATGGCGGTCTTCCATACATGTGATGAAATTTCACAAAAGTGCAGCATATAGTTTGTATTTGGATCTTCGTTGTCCCAGGGGTCAAATGTAGAATCTTCGTGCTCAAGGCTTTGGATTTCTTTCTTCATTATAGCTACCCTGTTCTCCAATTTACCTAGGCTGTTGTGATTCCAGAGTAAAGTCTTCTTTGTCATGTTTTGTAATATTGGATCAATGGAACATCATCATAGGGTTTGAGGCGAGCTTGACAAATTGTAGTTCAACAATGTTTTCAGGGTAGTCAAACAAAAAATGTTATTATCTAAATGGTTTAGATTTTTTTTTTGTATCAGAGTAATAATCTAAAGGAAGGGGAGCATGCTCTGATGATGTTCTATCTAACATTGTAAGAGTGAGGTTTGAAATTTTGGTTAACCAAAGTTGGTTTACCAATAATCTGTCCAATTTACATAGAATAAGTCCTAAACCTTTCCTGGTGTTACACCAAGTGTACTGGACACCTGAAAACAATGGCATATCTTAGGAACATATATCTAATTGTATTGCGTACAGGGGTACTGAGGCAAACTTTATAGCCTGGATACTCTAAGTTTCTGTTTAAGCAAAGGCTTAATGTATTCCACATATCCATCAGGCACGGCCGACTCATTGAGCGGATCTTGCCATGCCATTTCGTAGAGTCTGGGATAAACATTTCCATCATAGCGTCCGAGAGCAGAACCCAGATAGTGATCAGTGTAGTTGAAAGCATCAACAAGTGCAACAGCATTGGGGCGGATCTGCGGCATTTAAACAATTATACTTTGCTGATTCAAGGAAAAGAAAGAAATGAAATGAGTTTAAGACAAAGAACACAACTGCATTTTACCTGGTTATATAGTGATCGAAGCTGCTCATTTGCTAGCGCACCTTGTTTAGGTGTAATGTATCCAGTTGAAATAAATTCACCAAGATGCTTGTGCACCAAAGATAGCGCATAGATGCTGCAGAGTATCTGGAGAATTTCTTTAATGCCGCGTCCTTGAATATCTTGCTGCACCTTATCGATGAATCTGAAAACAAAATTGGCACATGCAAGTCAATATTTGTAGCTTCAGTTTCCTTCTCAGAGAAACAGTTCAGGGAATGAGTACATTTGCTTAAATAGTTATAAGCCCAAGAAAGCAACATAACAGGGCAGTACAGTGGCACACCCAGGCCAAGGTAATTGGTAAATTTACTAAAGAATTCAGATAGATATTGCTACACATTATATTTTTGCGCTAAGAAGAAATTGTGAATGTGAATAACAAACAGGGGTTTACAGTTCCTCAAGAAAAAAACAGTTTTTATACTTATTACAGTTCCTCAAGAAAAAAAAACAGTTTTGATACTTACTTTGAAACAATAATTAATTGGCAGTGAGCAATTGCTGCCTCCACAACATCAGCAGAGAGATTCGCAAAACCTGGGTATCATAATGTACAGAAAGAATAAAGGATAGCAAAGACATTATTAATACCAACAAATTAAATCCTTTGGAGGGCAAATATGTTTAACAGACAGCTAGGTCTGAAAAAAGATTTAAGAGAAAAAAAAAAGCTAACCTTCTTCTTGATTTGGTGTCTTTGCTATGTTCTGAGCACAAGTCATGGATAACCCGATAGCCCTAACCTCAAATGCTTCCAGTACGACAGAATGTTTCATCCAGTCCTCAGCTGCAGATTAAAATGTCAGACAAAAGCAATAAATAGATAATGGACAGCCTGACATGAAGACTAAGGACAAAACTGGCATAATCTTCTGGAATGGTGCATAGAACATTGAAAAATGCAACACAAATTACAATATGTCACCAGTTTTTCATGGAATAAAATTAAGCATGAAGGGTACTGGGAACACCTTTATTAACATCACATTTGGCTTCCAGTAATTGTTGGGCTCTTCCCATGTATGCCACTGTTCCAACAGGCTGCTTTCCAGACCCCAGTTGACTAACAGTTTTCATGAGAAATCGGGCAACCTACAAAGCTTTAAGAATTGTATTAAAAAACTATATATATTAGGAAGGAGAAGTATCAGTAAATGAGCTGTTATAGTCATCGTTCTATTATAAAGTTGTAATGGAACTTGGAAAGAAAAACAGCTGATGTAGCTAGCATTTTAGTATGAGATGTAATAAAGTCAGTTTTGCTGAATTTCCCCCAAGAAATTTTGCCAAAGACTAAGTTTACAATGGAATATTATGATAGGAAATTTGTTATAAGAACACAAAACATTTACAAGATAAGGAAATAAACAACTGATAGAAAAGAGCCTAGAAGAAACAAATTAACAGAAAAACAAACCAGTGCTAGTATTACAGCCTAACAAACAGATCCAATTGGAATTAGTATGCATGGAACTGAGGACAGAACAGAAGAAAAATAATGGAACTGGAGGTTTGGTTGAGATAGAGTGTGACTTGTCAAACAGGATCATATTGAACTTCCAAGAGCTGTATATTGGGTTGGAATAGATTGGTTCTATCCAACTAGATGATATCCCATCCTTAATTGCAAATTCATAAACAGCATCCTACTAACATAAAATAGAACAACCAGAAGCAGAATTATATATTCAAATAATTGAATATAGTCACTTTCAGAACCCACTTGAATTCCTTCAAGATTATACGCCAGAAAAACAGTTTTCCATAATCATTTGAAATAGAAAGCTGGATACATTTATGAGGGGTAAAAGGATAACAAATAAAACAATGGTGGTCTTAAAGTACTTCTATTAGCTCTTGATCAGACGCTTACAGGTCAGATTCCAATGAATACAGGGGTACTCCTATGTATGGGTGCTAAAGTGATTAAAACAATCAAAATTAGCTAATAACAGTGGTATGAAACATTTACACGCTATTATCCAACAGAATATGTCTGTTCTTCGAGAAAAAAACCACTGAAAGAAAAAAAAAAGACAACTACACACTTCAGTTTGTTGATAGAGTAACAATTTCTCCTGAAGAAGGTTTGGGGTTCCATTCCCCAGAAATGTGAGGATATATCCGATTATTTATATGGTTTTCTATTTTACAAGGTTTGATCCGTATTTATTCATTTGATAACTCACGTAATCACAGTGTTGAAGAGTATAATGTATACTATGACAAAAAAAGTAAAATCAAATATACAGACCCGCATGATTAATAAGAAGTACAATCATCGGTTACCAGCCAAAAGTTAGAACATATTCCATCTTATTCAAATTAAATTCCACGATGCTTGTTACAGTAACAAGCATTTTGTTTTTTGATGGTCGAGAAGAAACAGAACAGATGATGGATACGAACAAAATCTGAAACTCATCCCTTACTACTTATTTAGCAGCACAACAAGACATGAGATCCATACACAGCTACATGGAAAAAAAGGACACAAACCTGCAGAAGCAGAACCACATTATCTCCCTCATAAGTACAAGCAGGAACATATACAGCAAATAACTCAGGGAGACCACTGCTACACAGATACCCATGGCCACCACATAGTTTTCAACATTCTTCAATGCCATCCTGACATAGAAAAATCAGTTAATTAACAATGCTGAAAATGACAAAGTGAAATGTGAAAGTAATCAGATGAGCAGAGCACAAAAGTTCAACCCTAAAACATGATTCAAATATTAACGATCATGCATATGCTTTATCTAATAGTTTCCAAATGTAGATTAGGCCACAGATTGCTAGAAACAAACTTGATGTGATGACTTTCTACTGAGTCATAAAACGTGAATATATAAAATATAAAAATCAGTTTTTTAAAGAGTAAATTGTATAAAAAGATCCTAAACTTTGGTGATTGTTGTTGATACAGCACAAATCTATTTTAAGGGACAAAGGATGACCACTAGATTGTGCAATCATTACACTATATTGAGTAGTACTGTAGAAGAGCCTAAGCTTTCTTTATTGGACGACTAAGATGACTTTCGAACATTTTTTAAAGCCTATATTTTTTTTATTGGATAAAGAAGCATCAATTTTCAACTTTTTTTTCAGATTTAACCCTATATTAATTTACAAGAAAATTTTTTTGAAACGAAAAAAAATTAGGCTAAATCTATTTATGTTTGACACAGAAAAATTGACTTACATGAATCTGCCACATCAAAACTAATAATGTTTTCATCTGAAAGAAAAAACAAAACTAGTGTTTTCTAATTCAATGAAAAAAATTAGGCTAAATCTAAAAAAAAATGTAAGTGTGTTTTTTCCAATAAAAACAATTTAGGCTTTATCTGCTACCAAAAAAACAAAGTTCTAGACTTCTGTTACAATTTACTCATTTTCAATCCAAACTACTAAAAAACCGGATTAAAATCTCAGCTACAACCAACTCTTGGTAGAGTGACTGAGATCTTAATTCCTCTCATAGAAATAAGGAGTTCAAGTCTCAAATGAGATGGGTTTATTTCTGATTTTCTTATATCAGAACAATGGCTTCCTCGTACAAACATAAGTAAAAGCTCAATTACATATTAGTTTGAGCATGTGTGATCTGTAAAAGCACTGAAAACTACTAAGAGACTAAGCAATATGTGAAAAGAGAACATTCATTAGGGTGCAAAATCCATTCTGTAATTTAACAAGAGAGAAAACAAGTGCAAAGTAAGAACTATCATTCTCTCCATTCTGTACAAAAAAAAAAAGAACACAAGAGGGTGACCTCTTGTATACCATTCAAGGGATCACAAAGGAATGAATAAGAAAAAGAAAAAGATATCTATAAGCATAGCAAAATATACAAACAGCTGCAACTGTGGTAGTCAAAGATTTCAAGCCAGCGGTGCAAGCATGAGCCTCTGGCAATGTTGAAAAATCATTGGCTTGTAATCTTTGTGTCACATCTGCATATAGCCATTTCAACCATTGTCCCACAATTCTGAATGCATATGCTGAAGACAGCAGTGGAAAAAGTCTGCTTTGCTGAGTTTTGTAATCAATAACCTACAGTGAAGAAAACACTTTTACATAAATTAAGTTTGATTTTACATCTGTCAAGTGAAACTCATAAGATAATATTGAATTATCGAATCTAAGACATACTTCAGGTTAAGTAATGTTGCATAATTTATACATGGAACCATAATATATCTGTAGATGCTTTATGCCAAGGTATCAAGGAAACTAAAAATGATATTGTATCTCCAAGACCTTTTATCCATCACTGATGGTCATGTACTCCTCTCCTGTTATTACTAAAAGGAATCATGTGGCAGCTGAGACTTGCATACATTTGTCATGTTTTCTTTCCTCTAGAAACAGAGTACATGCTAATACGGGTCACAACTTCATATTTAACGGCCTAGTCTTCTTAGTAGTGCTTAACTCACACATCCTGATCCAAGTGCAATGATATTTAGAACCTTAAATTATTTTGCATATATAAAACTAAAGTATCATCTGGATGCCAATTCTGGTTTGGCACCAAGACAAGCATATAACTGAATCATCACCCTTGCTAATAAATGAGCAGACCATGACAGAGATTTTGCACTCTTGCTCACATGCCAATCTAGTTATTCTTACCAAATCTCGCACAAACAATTTCTTGACATTTGCGACATATGTGAGGATAATTTGGAGGAAAACATAAGAAATTGTGCTTCATCAAGAACAATTTCATTCTTCTCCATGATTCTTTTCTACATGATGAATGAGCTTTGCAGGATATTCATGGTGTTTGGAACATCCTATTTCGTCAGCAACTCAAATGCAACAAGGATTTCCCATGCAATTGTCTTTCTTGCCTTAACTGCAGTTTATCCAGAAAAGGAAAAAGACTAGCTAATACTAGATGACTCATGTAATGACGTCTTGGTTCGACAACAGAAAGCTTCTGCATTATTATGAAATGTAATCGTGATACCTGCATCTCAGGACAACCATCTTGTGATCCAAACTGTCTACGGATGGCACTATACCTCACAGCAATACATACTGCTCGAGACAAAGCTTTAGAAGCATAAAAAACAATGGCTTGACGAACATAGACCATTGTCCCATAAACTAGCTGTCTTGGAATGTCCGATTGCACAACTTTTCCTTCTCTTGTGACTTGTGAAATCCTGCAATTATTATCCACATTAGCTGATTGATAAATGAAAAGAACATAAACAAAAAGAACTAACCGCATAAGCATTTGATCTCTTGGTATGCGGACATGATCAAACTGTAGAACGCCATTATCCATCGTGTTGTATCCAAACTTTGCACCGATGTCACCAATAGTAATGCCAGGAAGTGGAGAGTGATCATCCAAACTACGTAACTGGACTAAGAAACCTGGCAAGTCATCATAATTAATAGAGGAAAAGTAAGACAGCTTTTCACCCTTAAAAATAGTAAAATGGAAAGAAGACACTCGAAAAGATGAAAAGAAATACAAATACCATGCACACCATGCTCCTTCCCATCCGTGATTAGGCGAGCATAAACTATTGCATGTGTAGATACTTTACCCAAACCACCAGGCCACCACTGTTCATTGTGAAAAAGCAGATCAAAATCAAGAGGTAAAGAGATATGATTCATTATTAGAGAACTGAAATGTGTTAGGCCCAAGCCCGGATAAAAGGAGGAGGGTTGTGTTAGGCCCCGACAGCCAGCGTAAAATCCTGTCGAATCTCATGAACATGGATCAACGAATTGGCGTCGTATGATCCATGTAGCCGACCCCACCTAGTGGGATAAGGCTTTGTTGTTGTTGTATTAGAGAACTGAAATGTAAGTACAAAGATGCATTTAATCTGGAATAGGTATATCAACTGCGACATTAAGATATCAACTAATATGATAAACATACAACAGGAAATATAAGGTCCTGAATGATCTTCCTATTTGCACGCTAATGCTAATACTCACTTTGCTTGAAGTAAGTGTGGGGCTATGGATGACAAATTCATCAGTTTTGGGATTAAATGTTGCCGTTGTTTCAAGGCCCTGGACATTCGAACCATGTCCAAGTTCAGTCTGTGCATAGCAGCCAATTATTTGCAAGTTATAAGCTAAAGGTAACCACTTCTTTTGCTGCTCATCAGTTCCTTGTCCTTTTATAGCAGGGACAAACATTCCCTAAAAGAAGTTCAACTAATTCAAGTTAGGCCATAGAAAGTGAAGAAAAAATAGAAAAGCACACACTTACGGCGTAAGGATAACACAGTTAAGAGTTGAATACATATCAGAAACAATACAACAACAACAACAACAACAAAGCCTTATCCCATTAGGTGGGGTCGGCTACATGGATCATACGACGTCATTCTATTCGTTGATCCATGTTCATGCGAAACAATATCTGCCCCAAAAGATTAAACAGCAACAGTATAACAACTCCATGACCAAAAGGGCTTACCCAGTGGAGATCCATATAGAGAGGTTCATCTATAAAGAATCGAAAAATTGAAGCTTCTTCATCTGCAGGTCAGAACAATGAATGAGGACAGGGCATTAAAGACCATATGATTGCCACCAAGAAGAAGGTAATTATCTTCTTTGTAATCTTAGGACCATTATCTGCAGCGAACATACTTTTTGCAATGAATGTGACCTCAAGAGGCCAACAATAGCAAAAGGAATTGTTTTCTTGACACAAAATAACCTAAGAAAATAGAGAACCTCAGTTGTCAAGGCTGTCTTTACCTGGCACAGGAACTTAAATAATCGTGTTCCAAACATCTAACAGATTTTGTTCATCTTATTCTAGCCTCATACACGCAATGAAAAGTTTATAGCACATCAGCAAAACAACAAAGAAAAGGTACCGGTAAGTTGGAGCTCGTTGATTCGCTTCCATGCATGTGCAGCTTTTTTAAGTGTGTTCTTGAATAGCTCTTTCCGAGCAAGATTTGGTTTATTAGCTTTATGGAACACCTACAAAAAAAAGGAAAATCACTTAAAACATTGTCCATGGTAGTCTGCGCAACAATCAATCAAATACCAAACGAAACTAATTTCTTAGGAGCTCAACATCTAAGCATGCACTCAATGTTGCACGGGATATGAAACAAAATTTCAAGTCAAAAGGCGATCTGAAATAAAAAAAGAAGTCAATTCAGTGCCAGTTTCTTTACATTGTTTAATGTCAGTACTCCAGTGAAATGAGCCTCAAAACTGCGTTTGAGTTTGTTCTAGCCCTAATTAAATGTTTTCTTTTCGGACATCTCTTCGCTTTGGATTCGTTCATTACTTATCGAGGGTGTCTCGACCTGAAGTCACCTCGCATAGGCCAGATCAAGTACAAAAAAAAAAGTAAAGCAATTATCCTTGAATAAAGACTACCTCTGAACAACGATCGCAAAATTCGTAACTTTGATTGAGATACATACTAAGTAGAAGAAGCAGCGAGTAGAGGGGAAATGGTGCAGGGCGTACCGGATCGGAGGCGACGAGGCGGGCCATGCGGTCGGTGATGCGGAAGGCGTGCTCGGATCCGGCCCAGGCGACCTTCATGGCGTCGACGTCGAACTGTGCATTGCCCCGTTCCGCCGCCAAGTAGTCCACGCTCGCGCCTTCCATCTCTCTCCTGAGTCTCCTCTCTCTTCGTCAAAGACTAAGATGGAGGAGGGGAGAGAAGGAAGGGAATATATATAGAAGAGGTCACTTGACAGTGTCGTCCTTTCAAACATTACAAAACCGCCATTGTGCTTCAGCTACTGCGACATGGAGGCAAATCCAATGGGCTCCCTCCTTACGAGTCAAAAGTTTATTCGCACATGTGTTCTATTTTATAATATGCGATTATTATATATTTTAAATCAGGATAAATATATCTTTTATTGACCTAGTTAATGTTAGTTTCTGGAATTCGATATTATTTTTGTATTAATAATAGTCAATCAATATATAATATTAATTGTACTAACACAACTAATTGCATTTATTGGATTATTATATGTTCTCATTGTATTAACTCAAAGTAGGAAGATAATTAGTTGCGTTAATTGTCGTATATATATAATGGAGATAAGGATTGTGTGAGGTAAAAAGTATTGTTGAATCGTAATCTGACAATTCATAAATAAGTGTCATCAATATATATATAAATAAATGTTCATTTGTAAACTGTCAAATTACGATCCAACGACATTCCATATATATTCGGTCACTTTTTTTCCATACATATCTAAATATTATTCATAGAATAGGATTAATTAATTCTAAAAGAAGACTTTTTTTAGAATTGGAGCATGGATTAATCAATAACTTATCTCTCATCTTTTTCTTATTTATAGGGATATTTTTTTAGTCTCATTTTTACCCCACATAATTATTTAAGAAATGGTTGAGATTGGAATTTCATTGGGAGTACCGGAGAAATCTACTCTTAATCATTTCCATACCTTAATTTTTTTATATTTGTTTGTTGAATTAGTATATTTTTTCGTGAGAAAAAGCTAGAATTCTTCTATCATTTTTTCTCTTTACACCTTCTATGTAGAGGTGTAAATAGAAACCTAATCAAATCGAAAAAAACGATCGGAAGTTACATTGAATCTTTTGTTGGATTGAGAGGAATAACAAATTTAGAATTAATTGTTCTACCTCCTAGTAATAATAAAGAAGAAATACCACATTATACAATAGTTAGTATAATTTTTTCAATTGATGTTATTGCAAATGATAGAGTTTTTCAAAGAAAAGTTTTTTCGGTACTTTCATAACCATATAAAAAGAACAATTCATTCTTTTCTTTATTAACTGCTATCATTATTTTATCACAAACTAACTTCTGCTCATCTATCAAAATTTTCAATAGTTGTTGATTTTTTTTCAATAAAGAACTTCTATTGTAACACAATTTATCAAGAATTAATTTATTTCCAAAATCAACTTTATTTTCATCGTACATCAAATTTGGCATTATTGAATAGTCTTGAAAACTCTTAACACAAGTTTTAAGATTTTTTTTTCAATTTTCTATAAACAACAACTTTTGATTTCATCATCTGTTAGCTCTGCATCTATTAAAAAATAAAAATTAGAAAAAAATAATATGCAAAATATATTTATATAAAACTAACAAATAATTCTATATCTGTTATCAAACATTTTCAGATTCTGACATCAAATTTGATGATGATGATGATGATGATGATAATAATAATAATAATAATAATAATAATAATAATAATAATAATAATAATAATAATAATAATAATAATAATAATATAGCAAATAATTGTTTAAGATATGAAGACATCCTTCACAAGTCGCATCCATATTATTTATAATTGTATAACAATAATTGTTTAAGATATGTATTGCATACTTCTCTAAAAGTTGTATAAACACAATTGTTATTTTTTCTAAAATCTTCATAGCATGTTGGACTTTCAATTATATTTAGCAAAAGTCTTAGACAATATAGTTCACTAATACTTGATACTGTGCAACAAAAAAATCCTCCCAATGTAATATCTGCTATTTTTTTCTTTTCTTCAATATTTTCAATTTTTTATTTCATAAAAATTTTAGAGGAAATTCTGCATATATAAGTTCTCTTTCTTCTGGGTATATTTTATTTGCCTCGAACCAACGTAAAAGCATTGATCATTTACACTTATCCTATTAGCAACAAATGTCGATGGGATCATAATCAAAGAATATACTATTTTATTTATTTGGTAAATGAATGGCTAGTCTTTCAATTGGTGGTTCTTTTATGATGAATTGAAAAGTAAAAAAATTCTTCAAACAATTTTCACAAGGTGATATATGTCGACAATCATAATTCTTATTTATCTCATTGACAACATTTGATAAATATTTCTCTTGAGAATTTTTAGAAAAAATGACAATAATATGATCATGTCCTTTGTTGACATGTTTAAATAAATATTTGATGAATCTTGATTAATTGCACCATTCGATATTAATATGAGCACCATACTTTAGTAATAAGAATCGATTGTGTGGCACTACATATCTATTATCAAACTCAATGCCATTTTTCTTTATGGTTCTTGCATTGTCTTTTCTTTTATATATAGGATAACCTTGTGGCAAGAAATTTTTTTTAAAACAAATATTTGATACATCTATCATTTTGCATGCAAGGAGAAGATTTTCTAATATCACCATATGATTCATGTAACATGATTTTTTTTACGGCATTATAATAATAAGGTTCAATAGATTCATTAGGTATTTCATTTGAGATAATTTTATCAATAACTGTAGTTGTTGGCGATAATGCTAATGAAGAAAATTAAGATGTGAGCATGAGACAACCCTCGCTTTTGAAACTCAATTATATATTATTATTATTATTATTATTATTATTATTATTATTATTATTATTATTATTATTATTATTATTATCACTACTACTACTACTACTATTATTATTATTATTATTGTTGTTGTTGTTGTTGTTGTTGTTGTTGTTATTGTTGTTGTTTTTATTTTGAAATAGGTTGAAATTATCATCATATATCATAGTGTTAATAGCATACACGCTTGATATTAGGATTTCTAAAATTTGATTGTTGGAAATTTAAAATATATTAATATATTTTTATAATTGTATTTCTACTAAAAATAATTTTATCATTTATATTTAATCTTCTTTAAATTTTAGGTTTATAAATGTTGTAACCTTATATAACAAATTCCATTAAAATATATTTATCAGATATTAAATATTATATATATATATGTACTTTTTCTAATCAAAATATTTTTCTTTAAGATTTGATCTTATTTAATTTTTAGTTATACATATATTATTAGGTATTATTTTTCTATTTAAGTAACAATAGTATTATTTTTTGGTACATAAAATAACAAAATTTATGTTATTATTATTGATCAAATAAGTAAGATCTTGTGAAAAACTCAATTCTCTTATAGATCAAGAGTTATATTTGAATTTAAATTTGTAATGAGAGATAAAAAAACTCTTAAAATTAAGGTTGAATTTTTCTTTACCGAAGTACTTGGGTAACCTATATATTCCGTGTCTATTTGATTTTATTGTGGACCTATATATTTTCATTTGCATTTTGATCAATCTTTAAAAATTATTATATATTAAGGTTTCTTTAGAATTAGGATTATGATTTAGATAATATATCTATATTTAAATACCTAATAGACAAAATTTAATATTTTATGTATCTTATCTTTACATGTAATTGTTTAAAATAGTTAAGATCTTATCACATTTTGTTAATAATAGAATTTTGTGCATAACATTATATTCATATATTAATTAGGATTTGAATCTTCTCCTTTGAAAACAAAATAAATTATTTAAGCTTATATGACTCTAGTAAATAAACTATTAATACTGAACTATAATTATATTATATAAACTTAAAATAAGACAAGTAGGCTTCCATATATGATTTTTGTTGTTGAAACTTTTTTCTAATAATCCTCCATAGTTAACATTACATTAGGATTAGCATTTTCTAAATATTAACAATATTAATATCCTTCTATTTTTATGCCTATAAGTTTCTAATTAAACAAAGAATCCTACTTCTAATTAATTAGTTTTAACTTTTAGATCTAATCAACCAACTTTTATTATATGATATTATTTATTTTCCAAAAATTCTGAAAATAATAATAGGTCATATATATTTAATTTTAACTTTTAGATTTAATCAACATTTTTTATTATATGATATTATTTATTCCAAAAATTCTGAAAAAATAATAATAGGTTATCTATATCTATATTATATTAAAATCAAAGAAGTTTGCAAGAAGAAGTTGACAAGTCGCCACGTGTAATGTGATATATTTAATGTTAATCATACCATCATTTAATATTATAGTGAACCGAAAATTTACTTAGTACTAAAATTTGCATCACCATACCCCAATTAATCACCGTCTATTTCATAATGGATGGTGGATTAAAAAATTATCCAATTAATCAAATCATCATCTATCATGAATTGGATAATGATTAATAGAGGTATGATGGTACTACCTCATAAAAGGGGTAGCACAAACATTAAATCGATATTATAATTGCAAGTAAGTGATTAAGCAGTTAGGAATTAAAATATGATTTGCACAATCATGTCTCGATTAATGACATAATTAATATTTTGAACACTTATATAATGGTAGCTATTTGATTAATTAATTAACCTAGTTAACAAAATTTTGATGAACCACTCACTTGGTTTTTGTGGTGCTTTTAAATAATTTGAATAATAAACTAATTAAATAATTCCAGTAAACTCTATCAAAATTAAAATGCATTAAAGATCTTGCCCAAAAAAAAGTTGATACTATCTTGCATTCAATTTATAATAAAAAATGTAACCATGTTTGATTTATTTTATATATGAGATCATTGTGTCAATTGAAATATATGATTTATTTCATCTTCCATTGCCAACATTATAAATTAATTAAACATAAAAAATATTGGATAGTTATGGTTATAAAAATATGTAAATGATTTAAATAATTAACTAAAATGTTGTCATAATTGAATCAAAATTATAATGTAATGTAAATAGATTAAAATATAATGATATATTAAAATAACTTATCCAATTATACAGATAGATAAATAACTCAATCACTTATATAATGATAGATTACAATGTAATAAATTAGATAAACACCCATTACATAACTTATAGATTAAAATAACTTACCCAAATATACATAAAGGAAAGTTAAAAATATTATAAACAATTAAGATTATTTTATTTATGAAACTGATTAATTTATTTCATCAAATTTATTTATCTTAGATATTATTTATCTTGGTTAGATAATTAAGATGATTATTCCAATAAAAATATGAAATTGGATAGTTAGTTATTTAGTGATTGGATAGTTATGTAAAGATGATATACTCAAATCAACTATGCACTTCACTATAAATAAGGAAACAATGGAACTTTTTTCACAACCCAACGAGCAAAATCTGGAATTATTTTATGTAACTTTATTAATGTTTGATCATGTAAGTTTTGTCTTTTCTTTTTGTGATTATTATTATTATTATTATTATTATATTAGTTTAATAGTAATTTTTTTATCTTTTTAAATATTATTATTGTTCTACATGTACAATAAACTTTTAAACCATCTTTTTTTCTTTATTATTATGCCATTATATGTTTCTTTGATTTTTTTCATCTAAATAGACTATCTTAATGTTAAAATATTTATTATGTCACCATGCATAATCTAAAGATACATTTATATCCATGGAGGACTTACACGGGAGGGGAATGCATACATTGGTAGGAGCTTGCACAACTTTTATTTCATCATTTTTCCTTTGTTGCTGAGTGCCAAAAATAAATATGCATGGCCTGGAGAGGGGAAGACAACATCGGACTTTTGTTAATCTAGGTTATTATTTAACATGATCAAATCTTTAAAAATATTTAAATTTAAAAAGTAATTTTTAATTTTGAGTGGTTTACTTTAAATAAAAAATTATATGATAAAAAGAAAAAAACGTCTCCTCTACATATTCTCTATTTAATTCTTATGCTTTTGTCATAAAAAAAATTATTGAGACTATCGTCCTTATTTAAAGATATTTTGCTTGCCTATCTTTATTATATTCTCACGAATCTTAGAGTAATTATATCTCTATATGATCTAATTATTCTTTTTTATTTTAGATTGTGAATTATCACAATATTGCTTCATTAATATACTATTAGGTTGAATATCTAAGTTAAGCAAATATTATTTTTATCTTAAATATGCACCTGAAATGTCATAAGTAAAATATCTTCTTATTTAGTTCATAAAATGTAAATAATATTATTTTTACTTTTTTTCCCTTGAACATGAGATTATATTCATACAATAAGATTGATTAAAATATTATCCTAATAATTATAATTTTATTGACGTTTTCATTGTCGTTAATAGGAAACCAAACTTGTATAATGAAAAAAAAAGGTTGTAATAAAAATAATTTGAAGAACATCATCACACTGTGAATTTTTTCACTAAAAATAATTACTTCAATCATAACCATTATTTGCGCTATATTTAGAGTCTTAATTAATATTTGTAATGATTAATTATAAAATTTCGCTTAACTTCAATTAAAACACCTGTTAAGTGACTATCGTAGAGAATCCATGTAATGACAATAGTGAGTCGTATATTTAAGATAGTTTTAAATTTTATATATTATTATTTCAAATAATAATTCCTAAAATAGTGTATTTTATAGTAAATTCTTATTTTTCTTCTTATTTTATAAATTTGATTTTATATAAGAATAATAATCATGTGAAATAAACAGAGTTAAAGGTAATTAGTTATTTTTCAGTTAATAAAAAATACTTTAAATATGAAAATAATTAATAGTGCCGAATATCGCTGCACTAAAGAGTGTACTGTCCACAAATTGAAGGCTGATCCACTATCGAGTTCAACTAATTTAATTAGATTTATCTCAGGTCTTGTACCTAATGGTGATAAATGATGTTTCCAATAGAAATATGTTGTATTCACAAGATTCGAATTTAAAATATTACTTAAACGAGGAAGAATCGTTTAGACTTCGTCCAATTCGTGATATGGTGTATTACATTTTCACCCTTACTTGTGTAATATGAAATAAAAAAAAACATACATAACGGTACTTATATTTTTGATCGTAACGGTGATCGGGTCTCCGTGGCGGCCGGGTTGTGTGGATCCAATTCGCGACGCGCCTTTGCCTCAACAACTCGGGCTCGTTCGAAACACCAACCAACACCAATTGCAAACACGGCTCACTCCCCCTCATCTCACGAAACGCATCCCGCCGCCCAGCCATGGTCACTCTCCGCTTCCCCTTCTCGTTTCCTCCGCGGCCGCCCTCCGGTCACGGCCACAATGCCTCCTCCTCCGCCGCAGCTCGGCTGCCGCAGGCCATGGCTGGGGTGGCCATGGCTGCCGCCGGCATCGGAATGGCCCTCGCCCTCTCCGCGCGCCACGCCGACGATAAGCCTTGTTTATGGCCCCCCTCGGCGCATGCCTGGGCGTCCGTCTCCCTCGCCGACCCCGCCGCTCCGACGGGGACGTTGGTCGAGCCGAATACCGGCGCGGCCTTCCCGTCCCTTTTGGACGACGGCCGGCGCCTACTGGGCATCGGGCTGCGGAGGAAGAGTATATTTGGCCTCAAGAACATCACCGTGTACGCGTTCGGTATATCTCTCGGGCATTCGCTTGCCATTTGGTTCCTGGTTGAATTTTGTTGCTTTATGTGTCATCTAGATGAAAAGGAAGGCTTTGATATCTTGATAAATTCACATTTATCTTTTCATTGTTTCCCCCTTTTATTTTTCTCTTCTGCTGTTATCGTTCTATTATAATTGTAGCGCATCTTTAGTATCCATCAAATTTCACATGGTATCAGGCTAAGCTCTTATTAAAAAGAAGTATTTGTCAGGAGTGTTAAGAATATAAAATCATTGATGTCGACTTAAGCTTTTAGGAAGATTGGTTAGCACATCAAATTTAACACCATCAATCATATTTTTGTTAGTTTGTGTACGTTGTGTTAGTTTGTGGTTTTAACAAACATTTTCTTCACCTTAGGATTCTTTATTCTGTTGTTGATACTTAATTGTCACAGGTGTTTATGCGGATGATACTGATGTTAGAAGAATGAAAGAGAAGTATGGAAAGCTTTCAGCTAATGCATTGGAGGGAAACACAGATCTTGTTAAGGATGTTCTCGATCAGGATATATGCATGACAATAAGGCTACAGATTGTCTATGGAAGGATGAACATAAGCAGTTTTCGTAGTTCTTTGGAAGAAACTGTCGGAAGCAAGCTCCAAAAGTTCAGCAAATCAGATGAGAGAGAATTGCTTCAAAGGTAGCTCTGCTCTTTATTATCATACCACAAAATGGTTTTGGTTAAGCATTTAGTGTAGAGATATTATGATATGCACAGGAAAAGGCATGTTGTTGTTGTTTTTTCTTCTAACTGTATTGAATGTCTCCAAAAACACTAGATGAATTCCTTTTGGGATTATTTAAATTATTTCTCCAAAAATAAAGGTTTTTTAGGAAAGGAAATATCTCTAAAGAACAACTTATCTTGTGAAGGTATTTTAGTTCAAATTGCCTTATAATCATCGGCCATGGTACAAGAATATGAAGAAAAATTTGATTTCAGCGTACAAAACCAAAATGGATGTAAGAAAGATGATTAGCCGTGATAATGAATTATTTATGTCGCTTGCAGTAAGCTAAAAACTTTCATTGTAGAGATACCCACCAAAAGTGATCATTATGACATGTCTTCATTTCCGTGTTTGTGATTTACATGAATCATTCTGAGTTGAAGATCTTTTCATTTTTTTTAAATGAAACATTTAATTGCTTTCGACTAGATAGTAAGGACCACTTCTATGAAGACGTGGAATACGACCAGTGCTAGTTATCTTTTGTGGGGAGCGATGTCAGCCTGAGCATGTTGTACACCACATCTCATTTCTTATTAGAGAGTGGGGTTTTGGCTAGTTTTTCTGTTGTGACCTTGGTCATCTTTTGTTGCTCTCTCCGAGAGCTCTCACCTGTACATCTTCTCATACTTTTATATATATACATTGTTGGATGACAACCACAACTTTGGTAGTCATTCTTTTTCTGCTAAAAAAAAGCTATCTTCGTTAGTCATTGGAAATTTAATGGGCACAAAATCCACCAGGCACCAAAAGTTTTGATCATAGTAAACATTGGTGAAGGCAAGAACACAGACCATGAAATGTTTATTTAATTCATAATTAATCTTAGTGGATTCTTTATGCCTTTCAAGTTTTTTTTTGGTGAAGAATTTTGCATTCCTCTCAAAAAGAGTTCTTCATTCTATTGTCAATATACAATTCTAAGAGGATTTGCTCTCAAAATTTAAGAGGTTTTACATGAGTGGCATTACAGTTCCGAGTCAAATTTTTTTACGCCAGTTATCCATCTGACATTGGCATGAGTTTCAATCTTCAAGAATTTGTAATATCATTGTAATTTGTATTTAACTTTCCAATGCTTCAGTTATTTTTTTTAATTATTGATCCTGATTTTCTAGAAACTCGGTCTCCTCACATAAAGTTGATATTTCCTTTTAGTTAAAGATTTCAAAGATATTTTCTTTTTTTTCTTGGTAAATTGGAGAAAAGTTTGGTGGACTGCAGAGATGGAGCTAAAGGTCTGTTCCCATCTCTTTTTATGGATTCAAGGAAAATCTGCATTTCAAATGCATCTTCTCCCTCCTTTTCCACTACCTACATGTATATATGATATTAGCTCTTCCCTTTACATGAATTATTTGATACTTGTCTCCCCCATTCATTCAACATTTAGTAGTTTTTATGCCAACACTATTTCATATGTGACGGACGCATGAACAAGTTTTCAGCATCACCAGGCGTCATTAATATAGAAGATGATCTATGCATAATTATGTAGTTAGGTTTGCTTGTGCATTAGTTATTGTGATAATGGTCATAACTTACCTTCTTTGCAGGTTTACTTCCATATTCAAAGATGAGTACAAATTCCCAAGAGGATCTGTGATAGAACTTTCAAGGGAGAAAGATTATGTCCTTCAAACAAGGAGTTAGTATATGGCTTTTCATAATCTTAATGTTCTGATGGAAGTATTTAACGGGATACATTGGCATCCTGATGTCACAATTATTCCATATTCTTTTAACATAATTTATTCTATAGGTTTTATCATGAAATCTTAATGAGGTTAACTGTGTTACTGGCTTAAACGTGGACAGTTGACACTACTTGGTTTTTTTCGGGGTAAACCACAGAAGATTTCTAAACATAAAAGCATCCTCAAAATGAAGGACATTCATGTACATTTGGAAATCAGTGTCATTGCTTGCATGCCCCTGCCACTGGTCAGGATTTTGCAAAAGGAAAAAAAAGGGCATTGCCTTTTATTGTGAAAACAGCCTGCCACCTCTCAAAAAAAAATGTATTTTTTGTCCACTTCTAGTTTCAGACTTATCATTAGTTGTGTGTCTATATATGCATTACTTGGTACAGAAGGACTGCATCCAATAAACGACTTGTTCTGCTTCAATTCCTATGCATGATTCTTTTCCATCATACTATTTCCGTAGCTGCTGTGTTGCCTCGAGTTAGGACGGAATTTCTTCCTTGAAATTTTGAGCACTTTTTGCCTAGTTTAAACAATATTGCGAATCAGATTTAATAATGCAGATGAATATCTTTATTAACCCATTCCTGTTTTCACTGGTTATAATATAAATGCCACTGTATGGAACTACCACAAAAGCTACAGATTTGCTGTTCAATCATGCTCTGTGTAACAGCTGCATGCTAAAGCATGATCATGGTCATCGACTCATCATCCTATATATTTGTAAACTAGTTGCATAACTGTATATCGCATATTTAGAACTGAATTTTGTAGGTCAGACTGGTTGTCTCCTTTGTATTTCTCCACAGGGAAGATGACCATAGAAAATGTTTACTATAAGTACATTTTTGTTTTCGCAACTCTAACTGATTACATTTTACTTCTGTAGTTGATGGCCAGGTAGTGGATCGCATTCAGAGTAAGCTCTTATGCCAGTCAATCTTGGATCTTTACTTGGGTGAGGAGCCATTTGACATGCGTGCTAAAGTAGACATTCAGCGTGGTCTTGCATCCATTCTTCATGAATCAGCTTGAAGGATCAAATAACTCGTGAAGGTTACTAGGTTAACATTTCACCCTCTGTCTAAGTGCGTTGTCCATTGATCTTAATAAATCCCAATAAATTTGCAGACAAATTTGCATCCGTCCAAAATTCATCAACATTCTGTAATATGCTTTAGATCTTTTGTAATTTTAACAGAACTTTATTCCTTTCTTTTTTTGGAGGGAAACTTTATTCCATTATGAGAACATAGAGCAATACATGCCATAAAAAAATGTTTTCTGCAGGATAGTCTGCACGTGTTAACAATGTCATAGGAATCTAAAAACGGGCTGTGCAAAACGGTGTTTTAGTCAGTGAAGGAATTCTTTATACCACTTATGCCGTCCAGATCATGCTACGCGTGATTACACACTTGGGTTAGATTTGAATTTTCGAAACAGAGGGACAAATTAGAATCGGTCACTAATGTGGTCACAGTTATCATTAGTCGTTGAGATGGAATAAAGGAAAACATCTAATTATGCTCACATCAAATATCATATCATGTTATCTTGTTAAATATTTTTATTTGTATTTTACAGTCAACAATACTCTGTAATGGAAACTTCTAGTTATTCTATGTTAGCTATTATTATAAAGTCATTTGGATGCATAAATATACAAAATTTGAATTTTTTATTCATATAAGAATTTATGATGTTATTTGGAGGAATAACCATGGCGATGATGACAATATGTTTGGTATACTACACTTGTGGCATGTAATTAATAGTCTGGTTAGTACATATATGCGCATGTATTGATGGTCCAAAAGTAGATCTGTAGAGAAGTGCCAAATGTTCTTTTGTTACTAGAAAGTAGAAAGTAAAGAAGAAATTTGAAGCCCATAATGACATTAAGATTAAAAAACTAGGAAATAATCAATGGATATAGGGGGGAGGATGTCCTCCTTTTTGTGATAGTCGGATGCAGATTCGATGGCTGCATACGTTTTGTGCGGTTCACAGAAAAATCGTACGAAAAGAAGTATGAAAAATTAATTTTCATCGGTTCATGGCGACCATCTTTGACTCGTGAGTGTCACGGGGTCATTCTTCGTTCGATCACCCGTGCGGCGTCTAGACAAGTTCTTTTGAATGCTTTACAGAAGTTTGCTTATGCCACTTTTCAAATGTCACAGTTTTTTAGACGCTCGGTCCCGAGCGGCCGCTTCTTCAGTGGAGGCGTTTGTAAATGAACGAGCACCTCGGCAGGACGCTCGATCTCTTTGGGACGCTCTTTTGTGAGTTGTCACCCCACGCTCGAGACACGGTGCTAAATTTAGAGAAGCTTGAAATCTTTGTTGAGAAAATATGGATGATTACAAAGTTTGGGGGAGCACTAGCTGGTCTCCCCTTACTATAGCGCAGGCTCGTGAGGCCCATATGCGACGTGTGATGTGGAGGACAAGTCAAGGGGGTGCACTTTTCAGGAGTGCAGAATTATAAAACTGTCACTATCACACTTGAAAAATAAACTAAGTACAAAAGTGGGTTGAAAAAGAGAAAATTACATGAAGTAAGATAACTCGGCGTGCCCCGGGGAAAGCCCTCAGGACATTCTCCCCCACTCAAGTCAGCGACGTCCCTGGAGCTGTAGCTTGAAATTCTTCAATTTCTGTTTGAACTGCCACAGGTCTTCGGCTGTCTCCCAACTTGTGTCGGCGTCCGGTCTTCCGCTCCATCGAACAAGTACTCCTTCTTTCGATTCTTCGTGCGGACGACGAGTACTTCTTCAACTTGATCAGTAAACTGTTGACGGATGGCCGACGGGGCACGGTCTGAAACTCCACGCCCGAAATCTTTAGTGTCTTCGACGAAGGACTTGAGCAGACTGACATGGAAGACGGGGTGTTGTTGCATCTGAGGCGGGAGCTCCAACTTGTAGGCCACATTACCTACCTTCTTCAGGATCTTGAACGGGTCTTCGAAACGCCTAACGAGGCCCTTGTGCAGATTCTTTCCACTTAGTCACAGATGTTGGACCAGCTTCACAAGGACCAAGTTTCCGACTTCAAAGTTGACGTCCCGTCGGGCGGTGTCCACCCATTTCTTCGTGCGCTTAGATGCCTTGTGCAAACATGCTCTCGCCATGTCGTTCTGCTCATGCCATTCTCTCGCCATGCGGTGAGCGGCGGGGACTTTGTCACCATAGGTTGTGGCGACGGCCTGGGGCGTCAGAGTTTGCTGCCCCATCACTATCGAAGGGACTTCGATTGGTCGACTCGCTCCGCTGCAAGTTGTAGGAAAATTGTGCGATGTCGAGTAGCTTCGCTCAGACCTTCTAATTGGCACTCACATAGTGCCGCAAGTAGATCTACAAGATACAATTCACCCTCTCAGTTTGGCCGTCGGTTTGATGATGAAGTGCTGTCGAGAAATGCAGGTTGGAGCCCATTATCTTGAACAATTCCTTCCAAAAGTTGCCAACGAATCGACCATCCTGATCGCTGACAATGCTTTGTGGCAGGCCCCAATACTTCACTACATGCTTCATGAATAACTCCGCAGCTTCAGTAGCAGGACAACTTGCGGAGCCAGCGACGAAGATGACATACTTGAAGAACCGATATACGACCACCATGATGGTACCCGCCCCTTCAGAATTGGACAGGTCTGTGATGAAGTCCATGGAAACATCCTTCCATGGCCGCTCTGGAATAGACAGGGGTTCCAGAAGTCCACCGGACGCTTGATTGAGATTTTTGCCTTGGCAAACAAGACATGTCTTCACGAAAGCTTCAACGTCATCCTCTATCTTTGGCCAGAAGTAGTTGTCTTCGACGAGTACCAAAGTGCGGTGGATGCTCGGATGTCTCGCCCACTTGGAGTCATGGCACTCATGCATGATAGTGCACCGCAAGTTATCGAACAGAGGAACGTAGATGCTATGTTCCTTGGTGAAGATCAGCCCATCTTCCACCCAAAAGCGGCGTGTCTTTCCCTCCTTTGCTTGCTCGAGCAGGTTCTTTGCCGTGGGATCCGACTCCAGTTCATTCTTGATCCTCTCGATCATGTCGGCCTGAGAGGAG
Source organism: Pontederia crassipes (assembly GCA_030549335.1). Classification (NCBI taxonomy): domain Eukaryota; kingdom Viridiplantae; phylum Streptophyta; class Magnoliopsida; order Commelinales; family Pontederiaceae; genus Pontederia; species Pontederia crassipes. Next base: position 20,354,171 of record CM060189.1, on the reverse strand, counting down.
CTCATGACCGTCAATTTCGCGCGTCGGCTGAGGGCGTCGGCAACGACATTTGTCTTGCCAGGCTTGTACTCCAGGACGTAGTCGAACTCCGCCATAAAATCTTGTCATTTTGCCTGCTTCGGCGAGAGCTTCTTCTGCGTCTCGAAGTAACTTATCGCGATGTTGTCCGTCTTGATGTGAAATCGTGACCCGAGAAGGTAGTGCCGCCATGTCCTAAGGCAGTGAATCACCGCGGTCATCTCCTTCTCCTGAACGGCGTAGCGCCGCTCCGTGTCGTTGAGTTTGTGACTCTCGAACGCCACGAGATGCCCCTCCTGCATAAGAACTCCTTCAATGGCATAGTCAAAAGCATCTGTCTGTACCTCGTAGGGCTTGGTGTGGTCTGGCAGGACGAGCACCGGTTCCTCCGTCATAGCCCTCTTGAGGGTGTTGAACGCTTTCTAGCATGTCTGTGTCCACTCCCACTTTACATTCTTCCGGAGGAGATTCGTCAAAGGGGTCGTCACATGTGAATACTCCTTGACGAACCGCCTATAGTAGTTCGTCAGGCCAAGGAACGAACGCATGTCGGGAACTCGCCTGGGCGGCTCCCACTCCATGATGGCCCGAATCTTCGCGCCATCCATCTTCAGCTTGTCACATCCGACGACATGTCCCAAGAAGTGCACTTTCGGTTGGGCGAATGCACACTTCTCCCACTTGACGTAGAGCTCGTTCTGCCGCAACACCTCAAACAGTTGCCGAATGTGCTCGATATGCTCCTCCAAGGTGCGGCTGTAGATCATAATGTCGAGGTATACAATCACGGACCTGTCAAGGAATGGTTGCAATACCTTGTTCATGAGAGTGCAGAAGGTTGCTGGGGCGTTGGTGAGGCCGAAAGGCATCACGAGGAATTCATATGAGTCATATCTTGTGACGCACACCGTCTTCTGCACATCTTCCTCCACAATCCGGACTTGCCAATAGCCCGAAAGAAGATCCAACTTGGTAAACCATCTCGCGCCGCCAAGTTGGTCGAACAAGTCCGCCACTAGAGGGATGGGGTATTGTTCTTCACCGTAAGCTTGTTGAGCGCCCGGTAGTCGATGCACATCCGGAGGGAACCATCATGCTTCTTCTGAAAGAGTACCGATGCGCCATATGGAGACTTCGAGGGCCGAACATATCCTGCATCTAATAATTCGGTGAGTTGCTTACAGAGTTCTGCGAGTTTCGGAGGGACTAGCCGATAAGGGACTCCATGAGGGGGCTTCGATCTTGGGACCAAGTCGATGACATGGTCCACTTCACGCTTCGGAGGCAACCGCTTTGGGAGCTCCGGGGCATGACGTTCGCAAAGTCCTCAAGAGTTTCAAGGACTTTGGGAGGTGTCGGAGTGGAGGACCCCGGATCTTCCAATATGACGGTCGCCATGAAGGTGTGCTCCTGTTTGCGCAACCCCTTCGCCACTTGTATGACGAAGAGGGTCTTCTGCTTAAGATCACCTCACGGGAACGTTGTAGGGTCCATTGGGGTCGAAGATGATCATTGAGTTGGTGAGCGGGATGACACATGCAGCAATGTGTCACAGAAAAGAGATGCCCGCCATCACTTCATAGTCGTCCACCGGTGCCACCGTCACGTCGAAGCTTCCCGACCACTTGCCGATGCGAACTTTCACTCCTGAGAAAATTCCTGTGGTCGAGATAGACTTCGCGTTCACCGTCTTGAACGTGGCATTAGTCTTCTGTAGTGGCAACTTCAACTTCTTTGCGGCAACTTCTGACACGAACAACTCCGATGCTCCCGTGTCAATTAGTGCGTTGAAGACTTGCTCGTTCAACTCGATGTCCGCATAAAGTCGAGCGACCGATGAAGGACTCTTCGAGGCGTTGATGGCGCTGAGGACGTGCGTCGAACTGAGACATGCCTCCTCCTTCTCCTTTTCGTCGGGGCAATACATGGCGTTGACCTCGCCATTTACGGACAATCCCTCGTCCAATGTGGACCCTTGTAAATGTAGCATGGCTTTGGCGGCTTTTCGTCCCTCTTAAATCTATCATTGTTGGGCCTCCTGTCTTAGTGTCTCTTGCCTTTGTTCTGATAGTGCGGCTTGCCTCCTTGCGACTTTGGCTTCTCTCCTCCACCATTGCCCTTGCCCGAGGACTTTGGTGGTGGAGCATTCGTTTTGGCATACTTCACGAGCGACTCAGCAGCAGCGACTAGCGAGCGGAGGTTGGGGCAATCTCGTCGCTCCAACTCCGTCCTAACCCATGGCTTCAAACCCTTCACGAAGACTGCCAGCAACGTGTCTTCGTTCACCTGAGAGTTCTGTAGGCGGAGCTCGGTGAACTCTTTCACGTACTCCTTCAACATGCCCTTCTGGCAAATGTTGAATAACGTAATCTTGGCCTCCAATCTCGATTTGGCGGGGCAGAAGTAATTCGTCAGCTGCCTCTTAAAGTCGTCCCACCTCTCAATGGACTCGACGTTACCACGTTCCACGCTTACCACGTTCCACGCCACCATAAACTCGCCGCATCTTGCAAGTAGAAGGATGCAGTCTTCACCATCCTCGCTTCGGACGTCACGTCCAAGACCTCCATGTACCTTCGGACGTTCCATAGGAAGTCATTGATCTCCTTCGCCGACCGCTCGCCTTTGTAGGGCCACGACTTCGGCACATCAATCCTTGCCTCATGCGGGGCGGGCATCTCGAGACGCCGACCATCTCCATAGCGTCGCTTGAGTTCTTTTCGCATGATCTTGAACTCTTGTTTCATCTCGAACCGCATGATGGAGAGACTATTGTCCAAGGTCTCCCGCATGTCCATGATCGTCGCCTCCATGGACTCCAGTCGCGTATACAACGGTGTCATCTCGTCCCGCACCGTTGCGAGATCCATGGTCTTCTCCAACTCCCGCTCGTGCGTTGCGAGTTGGTCTTGCATCTCGCCCACGTCCAAATGGAATTGGCCGAGGCGTTACTCGAAGGCGGACAAGGCGTCCTTCGAGCGGGCGTGCCCTCGCTCAGGGCGGCCTTTCTCCGGTGCGACGGGTTCATTCGTCATTTTCGAATTCAACGTCATTTCTCCTTGATCGTCGAACGCCAACTTGAGCGGTCCCAGAAACGCTGCTCTGATACCAACTTGTCATGGGGTCGTTCTTCGCTCGATGACTCGTGTGGCGCCTAGACGTGCCCAACGTCTAAGCAAACTCTTTTGAATGCTTTGTGGAAGTTTGCTTATGCCACTTTTCGAATGCCACAGTTTTTGGGACGCTCGGTCCCGAGCGGTCGTTTCTTCGGTGGAGGCGTTTATAAATGAACGGGCACCTCGGCGGGACGCTCGATCTCTTTGGGACACTCTTTTGTGAGTTGCCACCCCACGCTCGAGGCACGATGTTAGATTTAGAGAAACTTGAAATCTTTGTTGAGAAAATAGGGATGATTACAAAGCTTGGGGGGAGCACTAGCTAGTCTTTTCTTACTATACTGCAGGCTCGTGAGCCCATATGCGACGTGTGATGTGGAGGACAAGCCAAGTGAGTGCACTTTTTAGGAGTGCAGAATTACAAAACTGCCACTATCACACTTGAAAAATAAACTAAGTACAAAAGTAGATTGAAAAAGGGAAAATTACATGAAGTAAGATAACTCGGCGTGTCCCGAGAAAGCCCCCGGGACATGAGCAGCTTCGCCATCGTTGAAGATACTAAGAGACAAGCAATTTCAATTCGTCGGCTAGGTGGTAGTTGTTGGATTGCGCAAAGAAGCACACACAACGACGACACGTGGTACCATCCCTGCATGGCTGTGTTTGGTAGCACGCCGGGTGAAGCCAACACTTGGGGCACATTGGCGGTTGCTTCGTGAGAAAGGCGAGGATCACGCGGCGGGGGAACGACGACAGTCGTGCTAAATGATGAGGGTGGTCGCGTGTCGGGGATGACACGGCTCATGCGGCGAGGATGATGACCGATGCGCGGCGAGGACGATGACGATTCGCGTGGCACGGTGAGGACGAATGACGCTTCGCAGAGACGACGCTGGGCATGCAATGGGGACGAATGTGGTGGGGCGGTGAGGACGACAACGTGGTGGGGAATATTTCTAGGCAGAAAACACAAAATGAGAAAATTCGTTCTCCGTTGTTCCTGACTTGTTCTCCGTGAAAATCGGGCAACAAAAGGGTAAATTACACGATTAGTCCCCAAACTTTGAGTCAATTTTCAATCCCCCAACTTCAATTTGTAATCAGAACGTCCCTCATATTTGATTTTCTTGCACGATTAGTCCCTTTGACCGGTGATAGTAGGTTTCCTGGTTGCCTTGCGTATGTGGCCGCCACGTGAGTTGTTTCTCTTTCATCCATGTCATTCAAGTCATCCACGTCATTTAACGCTACTAAACTGGATAATTACACGAATCGTCCCCCAACATTGAATCGATTTCTAGAACGTCTCCCAACTTTAATTTTATTGCACGATTTATGCACTTGACCAGTAACTGACAATCTCCCAATTACTTTGTTGACGTGGTATAATAAAAAAACTTTAACTTATTGACATGACATAATAAAAAATATTATAAAAATTAATAAAAAATAAAATATGATAGGGGGCGCCGACGAGCTCGAAGGGCCTGGTGCCCCTTGTGCGAGCTCCGAGAGGGGGCCCAACATGCCCCCGAACGCCCCCCTTTTGCTCCTCACTATCTTCCGGCTCGTCGGCATGCGAGTCGATAGAGGGGGTGTCGACCCCCCTTTTCATTTTCGCACGCGACAATGAGCAAAAGGGGGGCTGCGCTCCAATCTGCTAGCTCACACGCCGACGAGCTAGAAGAGGGAGGCACCGACCTTCCTTTTCGTCCTGGCACGTGATGAGGAGCAAAAGGGGGACCGACGCTCTTCTTTGGTGAGCTCGCATAGGAGGCACCGACGAGCTCGAGTCATTTTTTATTAATTTTTATAATATTTTTATTTTTCATTATTATATTGTTTTTTTATTGTGCCATGTCAATAAATTAAATCTTTTATCATATTTTATTACGCCACATTAGTAAGGTAACTGAGAGATTGTCTATTAGTGATCAAATGGATGAATCGTGCAATAAAATCAAAGTTGGGGACGTTCTAGTTATAAATTGAAGTCAGGGGACCATTTATAAATCGACTCAAAGTTGGGGGACGATCCGTGTAATTATCCGGTTTAGTAGCGTTAAATGATGTGGATGACTTGAATGACGTGGATGAAAGAGAAATGACTCACGTGGCGGCCACGTACGCAAGACAATCGGAAAATCTATTATCACCGGTCAAAAGGACTAATCATGCAAGAAAATCAAAGATAAAGGACGTTCTGGTTACAAATTGAAGTTGTATGTCTGATTGAAAATCGACTCAAGGTTGGGGGGACTAATCGTGTAATTTTCCCGACAACAAAAACAATTTTTACCCCTGAACCGCCAAAAGAAAAAACCGTATCGGATGAGGTGCTAAAAGGCTCCTCCCTCCCCATTATATCTATAATCAATATAGTCCATAATCATTAATTAGATGAAAATTTAAAATGTTGATCTCGATTGCTCAAAGGTTAATCTCTCCGAGTATGACTAAGTGGTGGCATCATCACCAACACCACAAGTGCATCTCCCTTTCGGTTCCTTTGCCACAATCATGGTAACTTTACTCTTAATGAAAAAGTTTAGATTTAATGTTTGAATGAAAAAAATAAAAAAAATAATTTTGACATATAAATTTTAGTGAATGTTTGAATAAAAAATGAGAACTAGAAGAATAAATTTATTTTCTATAATATATAAAATACTATATTAAAAAATGTTGTAATTGATTATTACTTAAAATAATGTAAACAATAGTTTAATGAATAATATTAATAGTGAATATCAGTTAATAGTATTGTATAATATTATAATACTAGTTAAATTATAAAAAATATTTATTTAATATTGGATTAAAATATGTATCTTATGAGCTGAATGATCGTGCACTAATAAATAAATAATTGTATAAATTAATTATACTATATCTATAATACTATGTAAACTATAATAATTAATTAATAGATATAATCAAATTTATCTCTAATAATCTACTGATAATATATTAATAAATAATATATAGCATAATTATACATATATATTATTAGATCAAATAAATTTTATAGGTTTTATAATAATGTATTAATAAATTAATTATATATAACTATAATATATAATATTATTACATATGTTAAATAGGTCATTTAACAAAAAGATCCATTCTTGTCACAGGGTGGCAAGAACTTATGTTCTTGCATCTTGGGTCATGTGACCCCTTCGATCGGAACTTGAGTTCTCGTCGAACTTTTTTTTAAGGTTGTATTTGGATTGAGGATTTTAAGTTCCCGTTAGTTCTTAGAAATTAATTGATTTGATAGAAAAATTTAGGTGTGATGTTTGGATGAAAAGTATAATGATGAGAATTTGAAAAGTTTATTTGATAGATAAATTTTAGTGGATGTTTAGATAAAAAGTAATAACTAAGAATATAATTCATTATTTTATGAAGTATAAAATTAGAACAAATTATAATATTATGTATTTATTTAGTTAAAATAATAATTAATAAATATTTATATTAATATTATAATGTATAATTTATGAAAAATAGTTATATTATTATTATAATTTATGTTTCCTATGCTATTAATAATATAGTTTACAAATAATATTTATATTAAGTTAAAGAATTAATTTTATAAGCTGAATGATAATATACTAATAAATAAATATTATAATTGATTATTATTTAAGATAATATAAAAATACTTGAATGAATAATATTAAAATTAAATAGTAATTAATAATATTTTGCAATTTAAAATATAATAAAGAGTTGAAAGGCAAAAAAAAAATGAAGTTCTCCCTAGAAGCGAGAACTAAAAGTTCTCTCCCAGCGAAAACTTTGGTCATGTTATCGCAAGTTCCAGTCATGTGTATTGTTTGGCCCAAGTTTTGGTGCCAAAGAGAGGTTAGGTGTTTGATAAGTTTTTGCCTTAGTTCTGCATCCAAACACACCCAAGTGCGCTAGAGACTCTTTTACCGCATTTTAACATATTGTTTAGCACATTGAGAACAATGTTTCGACCAAATCCAAATATCAGCATAAATATTTGGTAAATATTTTTTAAAATAACGTTTAGAGGATTGAACATAAATCGCCATAAACTACTCTCACTAACTTATAGAACATAGTGATAAGTATACACTAGTGTTTTATTGTTAATTATAATATATTGTTTTTTATTTAATATATCACATCTTTAATTTTATGTACAATCCAAATAAGATTTTTATTTTAAATAATCAATTTTTATATTAAGATAATATTTTTAAAAAAATATCACTATTAAATATTTTTTGTAAATTAATTATTATAAATATGATGCGTACAAGAATGGTCATAAATTATATTCTTATATCTATTTTGTCATTGTATACGTATATACTAGTTTAATCATTATGCCAAATATTTTTTATTAAATTTATAAACAAATAGTTATATGTTGATAACTAATCATTATTATCTAATTGAACTGCTATCTTCTAATTGAATCACTAATGTTTTCGAACAGAATCATAGTACGAACAACAAACTATCCCATTCTTTATCTTTACCAATGAGTATTGGGGTGGAGCGATAAGCGTCTCTTTCTTGTTTAAACAAGATATCGACTTCAAGTTCGAGTTTCTACGAGTACACAAAAAAATTGTTAAAATTCTCACTTGTCAGCCAAGCACGTGACGCGATATAAACTTATCGAATTAGTTGTGCTCGATGATGGATCAAACTTAATTAATTGATATTCAACTAATATTTATGTACTTATCGAAAATAAAACTATCAACATATGTGCATTCATGACAAGATAACAATTTTAGTGTCATTCGGTCACCTGCTTGACAGCATGGGTAATCCGAAGTTCCAAACCAAAGAGGTATGCGAAAGATGTTGGATCATAACTTCAACAATGGGTGTTAATATGAATAATAATTTTACATAAGGATTATCAAAATATATTAAGGCATGTATAAAGTAATCAAAATATTTATTAGCATATTCATTAATATAAAATGATATCGAATTGTATGTATAGAGACAAAAAAGGTGTATATATCAAAAGGTTAAAGTGTGTGTAGATATTATATATACCAAGAGACGTATAAAATTTAAGATATCAAAAGGTGTATGAAGTTTAAAGGTGTATATATTTTCATATACTAAAAGATGCACGAGGATGAAAATGTATATACACGATGATAAAAAAAAGTGTATCAATATCATATATATATATATATATATATATATATATATGTATGTATATATGTACATATATCAAAATGTGCATTTGAAGGCTTCATTATAGGTAAAACTTCAAATTCCTCGTGACTACTATAAATATATGGTGATGATTTTTGAAACACGCAATTTGGATGAAATTTATTTGATAAAAAAAATTCTTTTTTGCATTTTCCTTCCGTGCGAAGAAGAATAAATTTCAAAAGTCCATTCCATTAAGTGTGTTCGTCAACACAAGAAGTCGATAGATAACTTATTCGTAATTGAAAAAGAGCTAGATAACAGTAAGTTTTCACATTCAGTTTATTAAATTTCCTAATGATTTATCATAATTCAATCCAATTTTACTATTCTGAAACACCATTGAATTTTATTTTTATCTACCTCCTTTGCAGTTGTTTCAGTGGGGATCGGAACAAGAATTTCAAACCCCATGGCACCTGCAGGAGACAAAATTAAGCTCAAGCTGAAAATTCCTACCTACCTGCAACAAGTTAATTGATTATGGCCTCACCAAATTGCATTGATCTGTTGCATCTATAACTAGCATTCATATTACATCTCTAGCTTACGCGAAGTGGAATTGCATCGAGAGTTTCGCCGAGAAGCAACAAAAAGAAAATTTATGATAAAAGAAATGATTGACTAAAGAGATTAGGCGCAAATTGCAACAGTTAAGTCATTACAAGAAAATAGAGTTTTTTTATGATGGAAATTTTTATCATAAAAGAGCTGATAATAATATGAGATAGATTTTGTAATACTGTCAACGTCATTTGGGAACTCAGGATTTCCTAACGCGTCACACTTAGTCAAAATTATGCTATCATATACACAATATTTCTCCTGCGACTTATGTATATAAAATTAATTCTACCTCGTGTCCTTCATCTCTTATGGAACTCAATATCCTCATTGAGTCTTCATGCTCAAGCGAAGTGTCTTTGATATGTAATATTCTCTGCTCTAAATTTTGGCCATATGATTTTATCAAAATAAGTTCCATCTAAATTTTGGCCATATGATTTTGTCAAAATATGTCCCATCTAATCAGACTCATCTCTAGCGTAAATTGAATAAAAAAGATTTTCAATGTAGACTTATTCTGATGAGATCTTAACAGTGCTACTGCAAAATACTAGTTGTGAAATTTGGCAGATATGGCTTCGCGGTTCTGGTCTTCATTAAAGGATTGCTCTCAAAGAAATTGGATGGCCTAAGTTCAAAACCACTGCTCAGCATTGGCATCAAGGGGAAGTCCTCCTGGTAGGGTACATGATGGAAACCAACTGTGTGCCATAACACAATGTCTGTGTTCTCCAACTTCCTGTTCCTGCAAAAATATTATTTATATAAGTTTAAACATCTTATATATATATATATATATATGTTAATTGCTGCCATTATATATACTCATATCATACCTTTGACTCCATGTAGCCAAGTTGTCGCCTCCAGTGCTCTGATCAACGTAACGCCCTGAAGCCCACCTCTCAGACTTGTTGTATGCAGTCACCCAAACGTGTTTCTTGAGGTAGCTGGCACGTATCTGAGGGTAGTCCTGGTCCGACAGCAACGAAGCGGCAGGCGCCGCGTTGATGAGGCGATACCCCACGTCATTCCCCATCCTGGTCCTCTTGTTGGGGTTCACCACCAGCAGCTCCGCCGGGGGGCGCGATCCGAGCTCCACTCGCGCGTCCGCCTCGGTCCTGGCCGTCTCCTTCACCACCGTCCAGTAGCTCCTCCTGGGAACCCCGGCGTCGGCTACGTCCACGGTCTTAAGAACGGACTTCACGAACGAGTTCTCGCAGCCGTCTATGTCGAGGTCGAGGTAGCAGGTGATGAAGTGGTCGTGGTAGACGCCGATGGTGTTTTCCGCTAGCAGGCTGCCGTGCATCTCTCCGCGAACTTGATCCATATGCGTGTAGGGCGTCCCCTTGACCTCCAGTATGCCTGTCAGGGATATCTGGCGGATGCAGAGGGAAGTTACAGCAAAATTGTAAGCTCGATGTTGAACTATACAAATGTGCATGTGAATTGCAATAGCGCCATGCATGCATGCATTACCCCAACTTTGATCGAGCCACTGGTCTTGAACTCCCAATCGATCACGTAGTCGTAGTTCCCCACCGCAGCCACCATTCTCACAACGAGGCTCACTTCAGGCCGGACCTCAGTAATCTGTAAAGGCGTCACAAATCGATCAAAGTTGCTCCTCTCAAATTAAGCGTGTCCCAGCTCACTAAGCTACTGTTGCTGTGTTCAAATCTGCTCACCACTTTGCCGGGGATTCCGAACTCTGTGTGCCGCCAGGCGGCGTCGCCGGCGTAACGTTCGAAGACGCAGAACACGTTGGGGATCCTGATCGGCCGTCCGTCCTGCCCCGCGTAGTGCCCGTCCAGGAACTCGGCGTTGGCGGGACAGTCCGTGAGGGGCTGCAAGGGAGCCGCCCAGAGGCCGAAACCGTACTCCCCTGCGTCGAAGAAGGTCCTGAAGTACCACTCCTCCGCCGGGTCCATGTACGGTATGAAGAGCTCCGACACGTAGCCTCTGTAGAGCACTCGCCGGAACGCGCCGCTCTCGGGGTCGCGCACCGACGCCAAGGAGACGATGAGGCCCGCTCTGGCATCGTAGCTTATGTGGAAAACCCAATTCGACCACCTGTTCATGTCCATAGCTTTGTAATAACTTTCGTATCATAAATTGATTTAAAGGGAACAAAATTAAAGTAAATTAACACACATTTGAACTCATAATTTTTGGCAAATTTAAATCATAATCCCCTATATTTTTTATATTTAGTTTGTTATGTTTAATCTAAGTAAAAAATAATTTAATATTATATATATTATAATAAATAAATTTTAGTTCTGAAAATAAGAAAAACTCTGAAAGTCTTATTTAAGTGCCACCTGACACCAACCGTATTTCCCGGGTTTAATCTGATTTTGTATTTCTAACCTCGATTTGAAATTGGATTTTTTTTTTGTATAAAAAGAATTTATTTTGTGTTTATCAACATGTATGAAAAAGGAAGATATGGTGACATCTTGATTCCTGGATCACGAGATATCATCAATTGCTGTAAGAATTATGTGTCCAATTTTTTAGCTTGTCTTTCTTTTTTTTATTTTTGTATTAGGCTCCATTTAATAAAAAAACTATGTATGAAATGTAAATTGTATGCCATACCATATGATATTAATCAACAGTTTTATCACGATTGATTTAATAATAAGCATTATTATGTATAATCAACATATAGGTATGAAATGTGTAAATTTGGGTAAAAAAAAGGCGAATAGTTATCGTTGAAGAAAATTTTAAATATATTTCATTAAAATATGTAATCAAATAATTTTTAATGTAAAATTTGTTTTTTTAGCGATGGTTGTTATGCAACGGCCGGCAGATATATGACCGTCTTTAGATTTATAATTATATTGTTTCTAATATTATGTTAATTGTATTATATTTTGCAAAAAATATAATTATGTGATCGGTTGTATTAAGAGAGCATTTAGTTAAGCTTATAAGTTATAAAACCTATTTATATGTAGTTTTCAGAAATTAAATATGTTTAATTTTTTTTTTACTTACAGGTTGTAGACCAGCTAAATATTTTATCATGCTTTCTTTCTATGTTATCTTCTAAGTTTGACCACCTCTGAGCTTGGTTGCTTGCCTATAAGCTCCCAAAATGCAAAAAAAAATTGAATAAATAAAACTATAAAATACAACTTATTTTTCTCCAACTCCATAAGGTTTATAGACCAAATGGTTATTTATTTACAAATACTTTGATTCATTTATGAATTTATAATTTCTATGATTTTGATCTAAATCTCTACTTCTGACGTGCTACGTATTAATTTTATTATTAATTAAAATACATAATATATATTCTCAAATTTTATTTGCTTTTATATGCTTAAACTTCATAATAAAAAAATACTTTGCTAGGGAGTAAATTGTTGCCTTCTTCTAAATAATTTTTGGTCGATTTTCAAGTTTGAAAACATTAGTCTGGTGATTTCTTAAACCGAAAAAGTCATTTTCGATTTTTGTGTAAATTTTTTTCCCATAAAATATATTTTTCCCCTGGGTTATGATCCAAAATAATTAACATTTGTCACCATGTCCTTTGTCACATTGCGAGACATTTTACTTTTCAGAGAAAAGTTGTCTAAATGCATGTGGCACCTTCTGACATATATATCCACCAAAAACCTAAAATAACGACAACATACTTTTCTAACACCGATGAAAAACCAAAACGTTACTGTACCAAATATTAACGAATTAAATTTTTAATGAAAAGTTTTTTATTATTAAATTTTAAAATGCGTACTTATTATAAATCCTTTTGGAAACGTAGAATTGTTCTCAACGGGAAAAAAAAGACAACATTTTGTGTGCAGTATATTATAATGAGGCTTGCTTAAATAACTAGTCATAAACAATTATATTTATCTTACCACATTTAGTGTTTTATTTTACTCAACACGTAGTATTTTTTGTCATATTAAAATTTCATATGCAAGTTAAGGATCCGCATTTTAATACCAAATAACTAATGTTCCTACTTGGTTTTCTTAATTACCTGACCACATGCCCATCAATCCGGAACCCCTTCCCCTCCGGCGGCACCACGACTCCGGGCACCGCCTCCGGCGCGAACGGCGACGGCCGGAGCTTCTCCGCCCGGTAGTCCGTGCCGCCGGCCTTCGGCACCGGCGCGACCATCCGGTCGTGGTAACCCACGATCCTCATCGCGTCCAGGTCCACGACGACGGTGACCCCCTCGATCGGCCTCACGTAGAAGTTGGCCGTCTCCCCGGCCACGAAGCAGAGCACCTTCAGCAGCCTCGGCCCCGGCCGCGCCGCGCCGAACCAGCCGACGGTGAACGTGGAGCACACCACGTCCGCCAGCGCCAGGCCGCGCTTCCTCGCCGACTCGGCGAAGGGCGGGTACCCGAGCGGCAGCGCGGCCGCGGCGGTCTGCTCCTCGAGGGTGAGAATCGGGTACCCAAAGCCGGCGTAGACCTCGTCGGAGACGACGGAGGCGTTGGACACGTCGACGCGGACCTCGTGGGTCTGCCCCTCGGACCGGGCCACGACGAAGGCTCGACGCGGCGCGGGGGGCGCTCGCCGGGGGTCGGACAGCCATGCGAGGACGTCCTGCTTGTCGGGCTCATCGAGGCCGACGTAGTGGAAGGTGAGGGAGGGGGAGGAGCCGAGGAGGGAGTCCTTGACGGCCGCGAGGACGCCGGAGATCTCGGAGGGCGTGAGGGCGTCGAGTGGGTGAGAAGCGACGGTGACGGCGGGGATGACGGGGAGCAGCAGCAGCTGCTGCAAGAGGAGGAGGATGAGGGCGGAGTTTGGAGCCATTATTTTGCTGCGTCCGCTACTTCCCCGCTCTGTTGAAAGGCATCTGAGTTTTAGTGACAGTGGAAGTGTGGTGATGCGAGGACTTGGGAGTCCATCCACACACGCGTCTTAGTTGTAACGCTGTTGTCACACCTTAATACTTTCTTAAAATGTGCGATATTTCCTAAAAAAAATATGTTGGAAGATAAAATAAATAGAGAATAAAATCTGAAACTATTAATGTGTATTTTTCGCTATCCAAACTAATTCCGAAAAAATTTTGTTAGGCCTATTAGTTTTAAGGGTAAAATTTTTAAGGAGGCAGCTTAGGGCATATAGGAGTCATAGGATTATATCTAACGATGTGCGTCTCTTCTTCCTTTTAAAACTTAAATCACGAAATCGCAGCCGTCCTTCTCTTTTGACGGCCACGATCGAACCTTGATGAGCGGTCACGATCTAACCCGACGAGAAGTGCCCTAACTCCTCTCTTTCTTGGAGCCGCTCATCCGCTCGTGTCTTCTCTCTCTCCTACAGTTGTCGTTTGCCTCCTTTGCTCGTTCTCCCTGCTCTGATCGCTGGTTGGTACCTGTTCAGTTGGATGTTCACTGATCCGTGCCCATTTTTCCTCTTTCTCACTGGTTGTTGGCCAACTACTTGGATTCCCTAACTTCTCTTTTCCTGCAGCTTGGTCCACGCTAAGCATACGATCGCTGGTTGGTTGGTGCCCTTTTTTCTCCTTCTCATCTGCCTGGTGAGTCTTCTCCAATAGGTTTGATTTCTTTATGGATTAAAACAATTATTATTCTTTTATAGTTTATGTTAGAGACAATTCGTTCTTTTTGTTTAATAGCATCATTACATTCTCCTAATTTTATGGGTTGGCAACAGTTTAGCTTGTTGTAATTTTTTATAACATTGTGTGACTACTGAATGACATAATTAACAACTGATAAGGGGGTGAGCAGGGTAGGTTTGCATGGTAGTGTTAATACTTTTTTATACTTCATACATTTTCTACTTAATTAAGTTTCAGTAATTACATCAAATGTTTATACGCTTATATGATCCTTTCTAGTAAGTCATGGATACAACTGAAAGTAATACACAATATGAAGATCGAGGCATAGAGGAACTTGAAATCACACAAGAAAGGTATATGTATGCACTGATAATTCTAGTTGTTACAATTAATTCAAACTTGCTGTAATTTTTTGGGCCCTTTGCCTTACTACAGCTTGCAAAATGTCGAGGAAATTGCAATTGAACATATGCATGTTGATGAGGTGCAAGAAAAGTCTTATGAAATTAATAAGCCATATCTTGGAATGATCTTTGATACAGAAAATGACGCATATACATACTACAATTTATATGCTAAGGTAGTTGGTTTCTCATTACGAAAAGATTATCCAATAAAGTCAAGGAAAAATAATCAAGTCATAAGAAGAAGACTTGTTTGTTCTAAACAGGGTTATAAGAATCTTAATGACAAGCGAACCATGGGAAGAGAAGTGAAGCGAAGAAGTGATGTTCGAGACGATTGTAAAGCACACTTGATAGTTGGTTTAAATAATGATGCTAAGTGGGAAGTAAAATAATTTGTCGAAGAGCACACACATTCTTTAGCCACTCCATCAAAAGTCTGCACGTTGCGTTCTCACCAAACATTATCTTCTTCTTCTAAGGCAGACATGGAAAGATTACATCAACGCGGATTTGGTCCATCTGCAATAGTAAAAGTCCTCAACTTTTGTGGTGATTCATCTCTTACTACACAGAGCTGTAAGGACAATTTGAAAGCAATAAGATGAAATAATATAGATAGAGAATGCATGAATATTATTTCATATTTTCATAAGAAATCTGAAGAAGAAGATTCGTTCTTTTCTAGTTGGGAATTGGATGGGACTTACATATGATTGAGTTGTTCTTTTTTAATATAAAAATAGGTGCAAGAGGCTCGCATGACATAGTAGATATGAAGTAAGTGCATTTTTCACTCAACATGATTTTGATCTTAATTTCCTAGCCATTTTATTACAATACTAATACTCATTTTTCTGAACGATTTATTGCTAGTTGGTGGCTCATCTTAGTGGGATTGCTACTAGCCAAACTGAGGACTACAAACAGTCAGCATGATAGTCAACATAACAGCCAGCATGACAAGTTTCTTTTTGGTGAAAGTTTTATAGGACTTATATGTATGTTTTACATGTAATATCTGAATCATTAGGTGGACTTGTATGCATGTTTCATATGTAATCTCTGAATCATTAGGTGGACTTGTATGTATGTTTTGCATGTAATCTCTGATGATTAGGTGGACTTGTAGCCATCAAAGTTACATGTAATCCACTCATTTTATATTGTTATTATGGTTTCTGGATGTCTTAATTCTCAATGTGGTGTGAAGGTGGCACTCAAGTGAAGAGTTCATGGACATGCATCTTCGGCAAGATATGGCTTTTGTGTTGCCTGTGGCCTTCATAATTTTTTCCTTCTTATTTTGTCCATTTGGAAGACATTGATGACTGTAACTTTATTCTAATTGTGAGAGCTGTTTGAATTGAGTTATTTACCGAATCACATATATGTCTATGAAAGTTATTTACTGATGGATGGCATCTTTAGGCTCTTGTTCTAATATTGTAGAAGTTCTAATTTTTAAGTTGTCATGTTCTTTATTTCATCGAGCTCTATAATCTTTAAGTTGAACATGTGCTCTTCCGGCAGCATGTTAAAAAGGTTTGCTCCTCGACATATGACATCCTGAATCCGTGTTGGAGGCCTTTCAGCTCTCATCATCCAGATAGAACTCAAAGGAATATAAGTAGTTTCTCAGCTTGTAGAGCTCGATGAATTAAAGAAGTTCGACGATTACCATCAAACTCTAGAAGATGTGGATTATACCATCCTTTTTATGAGCATTACGAACGTGCCAAAATCAAAACTCCATCCTTTTTATTTACTGTTCTTTTTAAGTGGCAATGCCTACTGCTTTTCGATCGAAACTGTTGTCTTGCGATATGTTTCTGTATGATAATTACATGTTAGAAAGTTAAAGATCACAATTACACACAATGATGAAGGCATCAGCACCATAAGCATGAGCAAAAGCTGCAATTTTATACTAAAAAGAACAGTAAAACCATTACATAAAAAAGAACTAGCACCATAAACATTACATCAAGAATAACAATAGTTTCGATAGTTAATAGTGTCACAGACATTTTATTTGAAAATAATACAAATAATAAGAAAAATACACAAAAGGAACATTCTTCTCAATGTTCTTTGGTGCCGTTGCTTTTCAGCTTCAAGCTCCTCTACCAATTTTGTAAACGCAACCTTGTATCGAGGCTCAAGTGGTGAATCCATCCAACGAAAATAATCACATGATCTTGATTTCTTGCAAAAATAAAAACATGTGTAGTCTTAATTAGGTCATTGGTAACGAAACATGAAGTTAACGAAACATGAAATTAAAAAGGAGAGAAAGGAAACTAACCCCATAGTTATTACAACCATAAAATCTCCGGCCAGGGTTTTTATTGGTCGAAGAAGTCTTAACACACGCCACTTCTCCGCATTCACATATCGGCAGAGTAAAATTTTTACCTAAAAACACCAAGGATCTATAAACTTGAGAAAATATTACATAGAGCAAACGTATTGGATCTTATAGTACACAACAATAACTCAAATGTTGAAGAGTATCAATTTACTATTAACAATTATAGACAGCACTTAGTAACCAAAGATCATACCTTTCATTAATAGTTTTTAAATCATACCAAAATGGGTAAATCATACCTCCCATCTCGTCATCAGTTTCGTTCAAAGGTCGATGCCTTGAGCTCCAGCAGTCTGATGATGCAGCCTTTGACATTGAAGCTCGCTCGCCCGCTCACCGCTCAGACGCCTTTTGCTCGGTTGGATGCCGCTCAGCTGCCTCTCGCTCGGTCGGTCCGTCAGATGCCTCTTGCTCAGTCGATCGTTGCTCAGCCGACTCTCGCTTGATCGACGATCGTCCGCCTCTCGGTTGCTGCTTAGCTTCCTCTCACTTGGTCGTCGGTCGGTCGCCTCTCGCTTGGTCGTCGGTCGGTCGCTTCTCGATCGCCGTTCAGCCGCCTCCCATTCACTCCCGTTCAGCAACTTGATGCCGCTGCTTTAGATCGAACAAGGTCATTCTGGAGCAGATGAGAGAGAGAGAGAGAGAACATGAGGGTTAGGGTTTTATTCACTAGTGATGTGATTATGACCGTCGGATGAGATCGAATGGCTATGATGGAGTAAAAAAAAGAGATAAAAGAGACCAATGGATGAAAATCCAACGGTTAACACAAGTGCCAAACAGGCTGCTTAGCTGAGATGCTAAGCAGCGCCTCTTTTCCCTAGTTTTAAATTTGAGGGGCCATTTTTTCTTCCTAATTGGTATAATAGTTTTCATTTTGTCGCATAAACTTTAATATTTTCTCAAATCAACTTTTTAAACCCTTTCGCTTAACCTCAATTTTAAAATTTAAATCTTTTTTAACTATATATCTATCTTTTTATCCTTTATGCATTTAAAAAATAAATAGAATGATGTACAAGATGAAATGATACGATGTACGAGTTAAATAGATTAAAATAATTAAGAAGGGTAAAGAGGTACATGTATAATTTAACGAAGATTATACAATTTTGGCTTAAGTGGAAGTGAATTGAAAGTTCAGGAGATGTAAGTGGATGACATAAAATTTAGAGAGTGAAGTTAATATATGGTTTAGTTCAAGAGAGAAAAATAGAACGATGGGATATACATCCTATTTGTTTTTATTTTTATTTTTTACCCTCCCTTTCGGTGAGGAGAAAGGAAACCCTAGGTGGATTCATTGGGTTTAATTCATTTTATAGAGGTAAAAAATTTAAGTCTCATTTTTCTTCTAATGACCATCCTTTGACATTCGGGAAAAAAAATTCAAAGAAACAACCCTAAAGTAATTTAATTTTGGAATTAATGGGGCATAACACCCCTTGGGTGAAATACTATGTAATGTTTCGATCCGAACTGCTTTTATATCAACGGTTGAGATTATTCGACATTTGTTTTCTCTCTCGCTCTCTCTTTCTCTCTCTCCCCTACGATCGTCATCGTCACCTCACCTCCCCTCTGTCTCTCTCGCTCCCATTTTCGATCCGTGGCACTGTCATCGATTCAGATCTGCGTCAAGCTCACGCATCATCAAGCTTGCCATTGTTGAGCTCGTCATCGTCGAGTTTGCATTGTCGCAACGACGATCAAAGGGGAGGATGACGATCATAAGGTCAATGGCGCTCGAGGACGACGATTGAAGAAATGGGCTGACACTCATGTGGGCAAGACGGGGATGGAGATGGAGGAAGGGGCTGGCGGCAGTAGTGCTCGGAGGAGAGGAAGGGAGTTGTAGCGGCGATGACAGCGTTCAAAAGGAGGAGCAGGTCAAGAAAGAGAGAGAGAGAGAGACGAGAGTGTGTGCGCGAGAGAGAGTGTGTGTGCGAGAGAGAGTGTGTGCGAGAGAAGAGAGTGTGTGCTTCGATATAGATCATATGTCTCAAATGGTTGATCAGATTATAGCGATCCACAATATTTCACCTAAGAGGTGTTACATTTCGTTAATCCTTTTAATTTTTGTTAACAATGTCTTGAATTGAAAATTCATCTAGTTCTCTAGACACTCCAAAGTAAAAGGTGTTCTCGCACTACAAGAACTCCTCGGGTCAAAATATTATGAGGTATTTTGTATATGATTTAGAATTAATTTATTTTTTATCATGAGATAAGTGTCATAATTTCATGAATTAATTTAGAGTCACAATCGATTTGTAATTTCTATCAGGGTGGCTATATAAATTTTTTAAGAATCCGAGCATAAAATAATCTGAATTGTAATATTCTTTTGTTCTCATCTAAAATTTTGTGCAGCTTAAATTTCTCAATTTGTTCTTCAATGTATAATTTCTCTCGGTGCAAAAATCTTAAGAAATTTTTATGCATATCAAGATTTTAAAAATGGTATTAGTAGTAATTGTGAAAGCGTGATGCTCAAAATTTAGACTGTCTTAAACTTGTTTACTCTAGAGTTTAATCTATTTAAACCAATCATTTCCTAATAATTCTTATTATTGTATGAAAGCTAATTTTTTTATTTGTAGCATGATTAAGTTTCCTAATTATAGATGATACCTATATTTTTTAAGTTTTAAAAATATTATATATGTTATGGTGAAAAATAATGAATTTTAATGATTCGAAATGTCACGAGACTGTTCGCTAACAAGATCTCAAAAGCTTATAATGAGATGCCTAGATAGAATAAAATAATAAAAAACATATTCGCGTGAAAAATATGCGCGATACCTTCATTAAATTTTGTATACACCAAAGAAATGGTGGATTTAGAATTTGACTACTAAAATTATATTTTGTACGGGGAAGAAAAAGCATATTAGTTTAAAGCTTCTAGTTGCAATAGGATGCTGATAGTAGATGAGCTATGACTAATTGTCATGGGACTCACTCCCTTGTGAAGTCATCTAAAGAAATATGATCAACCGAAAAGAAATAATGCACACATTAAGCATGCTATTTATGTTTAGACGGTTTGTACCAAACCATGATTAAGACTTTAAGTGGGAAGAGTAATTGCTAAACGGGGTCATGGTCCATTAATTAAATCCTGACGGCCGGTCAGAACGATGTCATTTTTTGAAGAGTGATTATTATAAGGAAAAAAAGGAATATGTGGATTTTTTGTGAATAAATATAATCCTCGAACTTGGATCATCATATCCATCTAGTTTGATGACCGGCCACTGTAGATTTTATGTATTGATTGTGAATTATTCTATCATATATTATTTTTGTTTATCAATATTAATTTTTTTCTATTTCTTTGAAAATAAAAGGTAATGTGTTGGACAACATGGGTACATGTGTTGAAGCGCGTCTTTTTCATCATTTTTCGTTTGATCATTTCAGTGCAGCGACTAAACATGTTCACCATCTAGACAAACTCTTTTGATACGTTTTTCGAAAGCTTCATTTTCTCACTTGTTAAATGTTTCAATTTTGAAATGCTTGATTCTGAGCATTTAGATGGAACATTCACTTTTGAAACGCTTTTTTGGATTGTCACACTACGTTTTTTTTTAAGTTTTAAAATTTTTATTGAGTAAACAAAATAATTATAAATGGCTTCCATATATATATATATATATATATATATATATATATAACAACCTAGCATTTTACTTCAAGAATGTTATATTTTATGATTTTTTTTCCTTCTTACAAGAGAGGGGAAAGAAAGAGGAAAAAAATTTGAAAAAAAAATCCATTATAGTGTTTCTTTGATTAAAATGAATTTTATGAGGGAATGGAGAATATAAATTTTCTTGGAAAATTTGTGTATGTTACAAGAGAACTTCAAAAACATTTTATTTCACGTTTTATATGTAGAAGGTGGACTTAAGATTAATATGGGAAAGTGTTTGTTCTTCCGAAAATATTTTGTCAACTAAATTAAAGTCTTTTATGCCAAAGAAATTCCCTTAGGCACGGCTATTTCCAAAAAAAAACACGTCTGCCTGAGAATACAAATGAAAATGAACTTTGAATAGGCATTAGGATGATGATATTATGTTAAGACGAAAGTTGGGTCCAACATGTACATCCGCCACATGACATCTTATGGCACGAATTCTTTTGCGACGTGTCAAAAGGACAAAAAAAAAACAAAAGATGACTGAGATGACTTTGAACTTAATTCTCATCTACATCTTTATTTATAGTTTATCTTTTTTTATTAAATCTTAATAAAAAAATCACCAAAAAGTTTTTTAAAAAAAATAAAACACATATACAATAATGGAAGGGATTGGGCCGTATAGACATGATGTCAAGATTCCACACTTTTACTCGAGGCCCTTTTGAAAGAATAGGGAACGTCCAAGCCCGGCAATATTTTACTATTCTTGTATATTGACTTGTATATCTAAAGGTTACCTTACATGTAAGAGAGAGAGAGAGAGAGAGAGAGAGAGAGAGAGAGAGAGAGAGAGAGAGAGAGAGAGAGAGAGAGAGAGGACGACCAAATATCTAAAGGTTAGCTTACATGTTGTAGATATCCCCTAAGTAACTGATCATATGTGGTCATGCATGCATGCATGCGTACATACACGTACATATATATATATATATATATATATATATATATATATATAAACAAATTTTTAATTAATCTGATGAAGAAGAAGAGAAATGACATCTCTCCTTTAAAAGAGGAAGAGGACCATTAAATCCTAATGATAATATGATGTATAGTAAAGTGAGACCATAATTAGTAAAAATTTAGAGTTTGAATTGTAACTAACATGTCAATATATATTATTCATTTTAGGCGTTCTACTCGTACGAGTTTAGAATTCATCTTGAAAGATAAAAAAATATGCTATTAATTAATAAGTTCATAATCACACTTTTGTCTATATGTGATTATTAACTTTGGTCGAGCGCCTCCAGTTTTCCCAGTTGTTGCTTCCACTTTTTTTTTTTGGGTAAGAGGTGAGCAAATTTTTTGTGATTATTAAAATATTAAAAAATAAAAAAAAATCCGAATTCAACAGAAAGTGTTGAACTATAAATTGGATCATATTAGCTAAAATTTATAAGTTTACAATTTATTATCATGTATATAAAAAATTATAGTTCGAAATTTCTTCATGTGTTTGTTATGCACTCAACTAAGTTCGAGAATTTGAAAATCTTAAAAATCATGCATGGGCCCCCTAAGGCATCAACAGCCTTTTGAAATAAGACTTTAAAATTGCTGTAGAAGTTGGTAACGATCCATATATTACTCTCTACATCTGTAGTTTTTTTAGAGTTGAATGAAAGTAAAATTTATCATTTTTTTAAAGTAAAGTACGATATGATTAAGTAGTTGAATAAGCGTATAAGTACAAAATAGTGAGGAGATGCTGAAAAAGATCTCGCTCACAAAGAATAGTGGTGCCAAGAGTTCCACTCATATTCGCCAAAAAATAAGCTGCCCTATTACATACTCTATTGCAATGTTGTATTTGAAAATCTTGAAAGTTTTTGAAGATATCCCATATAGATGCCATGATATTCTGTATTCGTCAAGGAATGCAGTGCTCTTTGGTGGTGATCTTTAGCAGAAGCTCCGAATCCACCTCTGCAAATACGTTTTGGAAACCCAACCTCGCACAAGCCCTCGAGTCCTTGCAACAACTCCCAAGCCTCAAGCTCTAATATCTCCCAGCAGCTGTAAGATCTTTTTTATATAGATAGGTAACTTTCCATTTGTCCAAATTACTTTTAGTTCTTCACAGGGAACACTGCGACAAACCTATCAAACAGAAAAAAATGAGAAGGCGAGAAAAAGGGAGAGATAATGTCGAGTTCCGATCATAAGTTGCCGATGGAACTAATATCTTCTTTTTTTATGCCAGTGGTTCAAAAGTCCGATCATAAGACCTCCTTTTCCATCCTTCATAAGATTATGTGATGCTTCATAATTCGTATGGCCTTGACCTCAGTTTTTGAATGTCTCAATAACTTCTTTTATTGTGGCTTGACAAGGCTTGAGTTACTGAAACCTTCCAGAGGTCATGCAGCTGCACAACCTGTCTGAAGGGGACTCCTTCATGTCTTCTTCCAGATAAGATGCAGAGACAGACTGTCAAGGGCCTGATCTGAGATGCTCAGAACTGTTTGAATCATGAGGCAGGGAGTGGTGGGTGGGTGGGCAATCCAACAAAGAGTCTTGCTACTATGTGGCATGTGACTGACCCATCTGATCTCTTCTGTAAGTGCTCGTGACCCTAAAAAAGGTAGAAAGTAGACTGAAATCACAGTAAAGTTTTATTTTCCCTTGCTGGCCATTGAACAAGAGGCTTGAGGAAATCTGACAAACTTGTCCATGTGTAAAAGAAATGGGAAGGACCAAAGCCACTAAAAATAAAAGGGATACTGCAGACATATAATATGTCACCTCCTCACATGCTGAGCATCACTCCAAGTTCCTTTGTACCCAGTCTTGTCTCCTTCCCAACAACTTATTGTAATGCTCCATGCCTCCGTGATACAATTGATCAGAGATAAAAGTCCTGACTCCTGATCGAAGCTATCTTTTTTTCCTTACCAATTCACATACTTCAATTAATGACTCCAAGCAGGAGTAATTAAGAAGACAACAATTACAACGACGACTCTGACACAGCCCCGTTTCTTTTGAGAAACTTTGGCCTCTATCTCTCCAACCTCTTATGTGGAGAGTGATAAACATAGAGTAGATGAGTGGTAAAACCTCACGAAAAAAGGGCGCTTTTCAAAGCTGCCTAGGAGTTAAGAGGGTTGTATTAATTAAAGTGAATGATACAGGGAGGAGGGAGGTGCACTTTTGATTAGGATTTCTATTGACAATTAGAGTTCCTACCAGGGCCTCCATAGTAGAAGTAGTGCCCCCAGTCTCCGTTATTCCCTGTCTGCACATCATAGCAGTTGGATTGCTCGGTGAAGGTGCCAACCCCTCTGGGGGCCTTCAGATTGTTGGATCCGTCGACTATTTGAATATTTCTGAAGTAGCTTGCCTTGCTGAAACCTTCTTCTGGGAAACGGCCACTTCCCATCTGAGTGGAAGTGTGCTGCCCATCTGGCTCTGAGTTCACCACCTCTCCTCCCCATTCTATCATGGATGCACTGTCTGCCAAGTATGAGAACAGGAACGAAGGCCAATAACCCAAAACGTAGTCATTGCCAAACTGCATCCACCAGTGCCCCTCCTTCGGATCCTGATTAGAATAATATAAACACTTTTATTAGTATTGGACAGGTTTAGACAAGAGATCTAAAAAGTGAGAAGAACATCACTACTCTGCACAGTATGCAAGATAAAATACTAGAAGAAATTGAAGAAAAAGAGGTGGCAGAGATTCTCTGCTGGGTTCTTGTGTTTTTATGTGTCAATTGCATGTGAGTTTTGTTTGTACCTTCCACACAAGTATACTGATATCGTATTGCGAGCCATCATAACCAGAGATGGGGGAGATGCTAGCGCCCATGGCAATCTCACTGTTTATCTGAATGAACCCAGAGCATAGTAGATTGTAGCAGCCTGTTGCTTGATAAGCATCACTCTGAATTGGAATACCAAAAAAAAAAAAAAAATCAGAAGCTGCAAAAGAAAGACAAATAAGACAGTAGCTATCTCATCTAGCTCACAAGACTTAAAAATAAAAGATATCTCATAGACAACATGAACCATTAAATATACCACGTACTCATAAAAAAATTAACATAGAAGAACATGAAATAAGAGAATATGCATTGTTAACTTACAGTCCAATAAGTAAAGAGCCTGGTATTGTTGTCCCCATAAAGATCTGGACTAACCTGTTAAAATTTGCAGAACATACATTAATGCTACAATATAAACTCTGACAATCTTACATACATCAACAAAGAAAGTATCAACTGCTTCATTTATGATTGTAGAACAAAATAACAACCATTTACTGGAAGCAAAGCAAATATACACACCTGCCAGCCAGCTTCAATGCTGTTGAGGTCCTCCCCAAAGGAGCCTCCTAAAATCCAGAGCTGAGACAGACTAAACTCATTGGGTTGCTGGATCTTTGGCTGCCACACATTTATGGTCGCTTTTGCTCCGTAGTATTTATCCCCCTCAACATAGGCAATCGCGTGCTGTTCACAGAGGTGAAAAAAAAAACTGATCAAATGAGAACAGATGCATATTTCCAAAGCTTCAACATATGCATTTTGTACACAATTAATCACTCCTTTTTTTTACTAATTGCTTGAAGTGGTAAGCACCTGATGGCCACTCTCATTGATAAGGTCGGGATTAGCAGACATGGGATTTGGCACACTCCTGTGCTTCTTCCTTCCATATCTCTTGATGGAGCTGGCCCTGAGCACATCATCACTTGTCGTCCTCCTGATGGGGATGGTATCCTCAGGGCACATCCCGTTCTGGTGCCACAGCTGAGCAATGGCGGGGGTCTTCTCTTTTGATGATGTTGCTGCGGCCTTGTTCTCACCAAACAAACCTTCTGGTTGGAAGGCTGGCCTCATCTGACAGAAGTAGGCTTCCTTAACATTGGCGGAAGAAGAAGAATAACTACTGGAGGGCAGCAGGGAAAAGGTTGAATATGAAGTACCTGTATGGTGTGGTTCTTTAGAAAAGGGTGATCGAAGGCTGGTTGATGAGAGATATGCACGCAGTCTATGATATCTCCATCTGGGCTCTGCATGCATTTTGCAAGTTAGATTACATCAGAATTAGTATATTAAAAGCCGTCAAATTGTTTGCAGATTTAGTGACCTAGAGAACGGAGGACGAGAAGAAAAAAATACAGCTTCCCACTGTAAGAATACGAGTTTTTCTGAAGAGCTGAACAAAAAATGGAGCAATCAAATGATGCGGGAAGCACATAATAATGACGATAGAGACCAAATAGTGAGAAGAAAAAAGAGTAGAACAACAAGAAAGTTATAAAATGCGAATCATTTCACCACGTTGAATGTAGGAATCGTCAAAATTATCAAGAACAAAAGTGAGATTTTATAAACAAAATCCAAACGCACCGAGACTTGCAACGAAATCGATAGCGTGTTCAGAATGACGATACAAACGCAGAGATGAACCCTTCCGACGAAAAAGAAGAGGTGAAAACAATGAAAGAGGAAAAAGAAAGAGACCTGGATGGTCTTGATGGGGGCCTTATTGAGGCGTTTCAGGTGCCGCTGCACCTTAAGCCGCTGCCTCTGCATCGGAACCCTGGCCGCCTCCGCCACCACGACGCCGTCGCCGCCACCTCCGGCTAGCATCACCGCGGCGGCCAGCATCAGTGACATCAGCAAACCACGGCTCAGGCAAACGTGCGACGCCATGCACCGCCCCCTTCCTCCTCACAAGGCACGGCCCGATCTCAATCTCGAAATGGACCCTGAATCCCTAAAAGAAAAAAAAATCTCAAAACCCCCTACCTTTCTTATTTCCCTTTTCTCCTCTCTTAAAATTTACTTCCTTTTAGTCCATTTTTTCCTCCAAACAACATTCGAAAACACCACTTCACCTCCGGTCCCCTTTTTTTGCCTCTTCGGCTATGAGTTCGCTCCACTGCACGGCTGTGACTGAGAGGACAAAGCCCACGACTCGTCTCCGCTTGTTCTTTCTCCTGCCCTTCTCGGGGGAACTCCTCCCGAGAAATGTATCCGTTGGAAGGGCAAATTGGGAACACAAATATATTACTCTCTCTCCTTTCTCTCTCTCCTTTCTCTCTCACCACACTGACGACTGAAGCAGTCTATGAAGGAAAAAAAAAGCAGTCTATGAAATCCAAATACACATTATCTCTCCTCAACAGTCCATCCTTTTCTAATACTGCTGAAAAAATAAGAGAGAGAGAGGGGGGGGCCATTACAGCAGCCGCTGTCGTGTAGCTCGTTAATGGTGGGACGCATGGGCGCCGATGCAGGTGGAGGTGTGGAAGTAGGCACACTGTGTAGTGGTAGGAGTCTCTCTCTCTCTTTCTTTTTACTGCTCCCGAGTGCCGTACTCGGCCCTCTCCACCCGCCGGGAATTGACGCGAATACCCAACGTTGGTGGGGCGCGCGCGAGCTCGTGGTCGTGGGCACACGGTGCGGGTGCGGGTGCGGGAACTTGCATTGGATTCCAAATCTCTCGCACGCGGCGCGACGCGGCGCCCCACGCCCCCATGCCACCAAGTCACCAACCTCCTCCTCTGCGCGCGCCATTTGCCTCCTGACCTCTGTCTCGTCCTTTTTAATTTGCTATTAATTTTTAACCTCCACCTCCGTTGCCCCCCGTGATAGATCAGGCGGAGACGGCGAATGCTTTTTTCAAGGAAAAAAAATAGAACAATGATGACAGTGTTTTAAAAACAGACGATTTTTTTCTATTTTTTTAACATGTTAGTAATTGTATAAAGTAAAATGTCGATTGAAAAAATAATAGTTAATAAAAAAATAAATTCTCATTTTGATACAAATAATCAAGCAAATGATGGATGAAAATTGTCAAAAAAGGGAATTGTCGTTATTTCATCTTCCTGTCGGAATAAATAAAGCAAATGAATACTGTATTATAAGTACCATTATTAAGATAAAAATAGACGAATTTGCTGTTTGATATAAAAACATAACATCTCCCTTCTTCTACAGTTTAAAAATATGCTGGTGGACGCACATCAAGAACAAGACACCTAAGTTTTAAATCCATCCAAGAACAAATGGATTCTTCGTTTGTTCTCATTGTAGGAATAAAATGGGGACAAATAAATTTGTTCTTAAAAGATATCAAACAACCCTTAAGTCTAGATAGAATTGGAATTATCATTATGGATTTAATGGGTGTCCCTTTATTATCAACCATTGAATGATGGATCTACGGTCCACGTACTAAGTGTGGTTCTATGGACATTTGAGCGGGCGGCGGATGGTTCAAGTTCAACGTGCAACTTGGGAGAAAACATAGAGTTCGCTTGCCCTTTTTTTGCCATGGAGCGACGATAGTCGTTGCCACACTCAACGATGCCAGCTCATCTTTCGTCGTCACCCTCAAACTCAATGACACCCCCTTGTCCGTCGTCACTACCCTCGAACTCGACCATGCCCCCACTCGATGATGCCCCGCACTCGATGACGCCCGCTTGCCTACTGTCATCGTCGACATCAAACTCGACGACACCCGCTTGCCTGCCATCATCGCGGACCTCAAACTCGACGAAGCCCGCTCGCCTACCATCATTGACCTCAAACTCGACGTCGTCCGCTCAATTACCATTGTCGACCTCCCTCGTCACCGCTGCCCTCAACCTCACCCCCCGATCTTCAACCTCGATCATAGTCCTCAATTGTGGACCTCGCTCGCCTCTCTCGAACTCGCTCGCCGCTCGCACTCGACCTCGTCCGCCATTATTGTCGACGTCAACCTCACTCACCTGCACCCTCTCCATCATCGTGGCTGCATCCTAGGGCACAAGGACGACCTCGCCACTCTCCATCCTCCTCGTCATCGTCGTTAGGGCACATTCACATTCCGCCACTGAATCACGCCTAAAAAGGAGTTTGTGCTAGCAATTTATCCATCATTGGACAATAAATAATATATAGGGAGTGCCCACCCAAATGAAATGGGTTGGACACACATTAAATTTTATTATTATTATATATAATTTATTTGTGCTATTTTCCTACTTTATTGTATAATTTCTTCTTCTAAAATAAGGTGCAATCCATTTGCCAAAAATCGAACAATTTGCTTCCTTGGGCGCGGTGTATCTTTGACTAGATCATGCATCTTGGGAATTGGATGAATAATTTTTTTTATGCTGCAATAAAATTATTCATTACTGGAACAATGCATTTTTGTACTCCCATGCACTAACTCCACAGGAAAACACATCAACTTCGGAAAAACAAAGTAATCTTTGTCTCGAACTGCTTACGCCCATATATTTAATTGTACCCGGCACATGTCGACTAACCATGTATGAATATAAATACATACATGTTTAAATCAAACAAAGAAAAAGATATGCTTCTGCTTGTTCACATTTTTCCATACTAATCGCTCAACTACGATCCTTACCTCAGCAATGCTGGGTGTGGTTTACATACTTAGTTGTGAGCACATCGGTATCTTGTACTAACATGCGTTTTTGCATAATAATTAAAGTATAATTTTTCTTTAAAAAAAACTTACATGTAAAAAAATAATATATAAATATAATCCTAGCATAAAAACAAGTGTTTTATTGCTTCTTAAAATACTCTCATTATCGACTCAACAGCTAACTTTTATTTTATACCTCAAAATTTTTTATTTTATAACTCAAAAGTTTTACTTTATAACTCAAAGGTCATCAACTTTTATAATTTTAAAATCGTGATTCTCCTAATCAAAGACAAAAAAAAATGTATCAACTAAAATATTAAGCAATCTCGTAAAAAGTTGTCGCAGATGAGGAGGGGACCAAGGGATTTAGTTTCTTATTTTATTAATTTTTTAATTTAACGTGAAAAGAGAAAAATATCAATTTGAATTTGATATTAGTATTTTAATTGATAAATCATTTAATCGAATTAAAAAAATGAGAATATAATTGATAAATTTAGTCCTCCATCAACGATAAAAACACAGATTCACTCAAGGGAGATAATTCAAGACAATATAAGAATGATTGCTTATTTTTTTCTCTAAAAATAAGTGAGTTAATTGTATAATAATTATTAATTAATTAATAATATAATTAGTTTTATCCAAACATATAATTACTTATTTTTAAAAAAATAGTTGAAGTGTTGATAAATGATTTAATGACTGAAGTTGATTTTAAAAATAAATAGTTACATATTTGATAATAAAAAAATTTATAAGTTATTATTTTAGTCAAATGACTATAAAGTAATACATTTTAAATCCTTAATGTTATAATAAAATAAATATGTAAAAAAAATTATGTATGTTTTAATAGTAAAGTAGTAAATTCATTAATCAAATTCATCAACTTTTTTCTCATATAAAATAAGTTAGGATCTCTCAATTTATAAATGTTTATCAGCTTTTTTTTTTCAATTACAAAACAAGAGTAAAACTTCAAAATTGATTATAAATTATTTTGACTAACTTATAAACTTAACCAAATAGACCCTGAGCTAAAGGAATCCTAAGAATATTAGTTAACTAAATAAACTGAGATTCATTAGCACATTAGTTAGCGATAGGCTGCACACCCATCATTTGATATCAGAAAGGTTTCATGGATTACAATCAATCATCACATCTAAACACATTGGTTCACTTGTGATCTGATCATCATCTTCGTCATTATTGCTCCTGGGACTCGGAGGGCTTTGTATGTCATGTTATGCTATTAATCAACCAAATCATGAAAGGTATCATATATACCATCTTTCTATACATAAGCAATAACTAAGACAAACATCAGAGTTGAATTATCAATTGCTACCTATCTCATCATGTATTGGAAATCATGCCATGCCACCTTCTTTACAGTTAAATACCTTCCTTCCTGTGGAGTTCTTAATTTACGGTAATGTACTCACTTTTAGTCATAGTAATTTTTTTATGACGATCTCTTTTGTATGTTTGCACTGATAAAAAAAATTATCATGTTAAATTTTTGTTCATTACTCTATTTTGTCTATTTAATTTTCTTAATTATTCATTTATTCTCTATGTTCTATTCCCAATAATTATATATTTTAAAAAATACAAATGTGCATTGAAATAAAATCTTACATTGCAATGAGGGGGTGACTCTGTGTATAAAGTTATATAGACAGAGGATATTGATTGTTGAATTGAATGTGATATATATATATATATTATTGTATAGCACTGTTTAAGGATCAAATCCAACTACCTACAGGCCAGGCAGGCTGTGACTGACATATAGTTTCAAAAGTGACGAGAGAGAAAGAGAGAGAGAGAACGAGCATCAATCACGCTCGGGAGATGCAGTGAATAGCCATCTCTGTCAGTTGGGGAGCCGAGAGGCGAGAGCCTACACAGCCGCAATCAACAACGTGCATTGATTGATCCTTCAATAGGCATCCAGATTGGCATGCATGCGCCTTATTGAATCAATGAAGGGATCAATTATAACGCCTATATGTACACATTATATAATGGGTTTAATCAGGTGCTCTCACTTTAACCATCGGATCTAAATCTAACGGCTGAAAATATGCATGTTTTTTAGCCGTTGGATCTAGATCTATTTTTTCTCATTTTCTTTTTTTCCTCGCTTTCGTCACGGCCTTCTCTCTCTTCGCGCGTCGCCTGACTCGCCATCCGCTCTCATGTCGCACGTCATCGCCGCTGCTCGAAAAGCCCCTTGCCGATGTCGTCGATGCTAGAGAAGCCATCGACGCTGCCGGGCGCGCTCCGATCTCGCTCAAGAAGCCCCTTCGCACGTTGCCACCGATGCCACTGGGCGTGCTCCGATCTTGTTCGAGAAGCCCCTTCACAGGTCACCACTGAAATCGATGTTCGAGAAGCCCTCACCGATGCTCATGCCGCATGCTTCGATCTCACTTGCCCTCGTGGTCGGGTGCACTCCGATCTTGCTCGAGAAGTCCTTGGCGTCGTAGATGCTTCGATCTCACTTGCCGCACTATCACTCCTTGTCGATGCTTCGATTGCACATCGTCAGTTCCGCTTGGACCTCGCGCCCCCTCGTCGGCGTCGCCTCGCGACCACTCGCCATCGCCGCCCTAAAAATCCTCGCGGCTGCTGCTTGAGAATTGTAGACACCGAAAATCGTGAAAATCATGAGGAAAAAAAAGATCGAATGTCGTTGGATCATGAATCAAAGGTTCTCCATACGCGCGTAGATCACAACCATTGATTCTCGATTTGACAGCTGATATAATGGGCTCATGGTGGTTGGGACCACCCCATTAAACCCTTATATAATACAATACATATGTGTCTTATATACATTTATAGGCCTTCAGCAAAACTAAAGTTAACAATATTTGGGTTGAGTTTGCTATAATTTTTTCTTGGGTGAACAGTTTGCTAACATTTTCAAATTCCATTTCCCTGACATACAATGAAATGATCATGTCCCTCTTAGCAAAGGCACAACCTCAAAAGAAATAAAAAGATCGGCGATGGCTGACCATTATTTTCCAACTTTTTAGGTTTTCACACAACAGGACTTGAAGACATGGATATATGATCCATATCTTTCTCGGATTTACTTTAATAAAGACCTTGGAATCATTAATTGCTTTTCAAATTTATCATTAAGCTACAAATTCGAGCAAATTTAACCTTCAACTTATCACCATAGTTATAGGACAAACTAATCCATCTGGCTTTCATCAGTGTTAAATTAGTTTATCTATTAATGCTTTTTTACCATCTTCATTAGATAATAAATAAATACCAATAACCAATTAGAAAAATCAGCCGTCCCCAACTCCCAGTAATTTTAAATATCGATCATCCGAAAAGAATATATAATGTTTAATTAAGCATGTTGTGATGAATTAAGCATGTTTAATTCAATATAGTAGTTAGAGTATAAATAAATTATGTACAAAAAATAGTGCTTCCAATTTTAAGTAATGTTGGTACCATGTGCACATGAACATAAAACTCAAGCTTTCTAGCTACAGGAAAATAAGCAGAATGAAGTGAATGTTTAATCACGTGTTATCAGCACAGCTTGGCAAAAGCTCGGCGCGGCCCGGCCTGCTTTGAGAACTGGACTGGGCCCCAAGAGCTTAAAGCTTTGTATTTATAGACTTTTTGTAATATATATATTGATTTAATGGCCATCATACGCCTCATCCCCACCGCACGATTAGATCGGATGGTGGGCGCTTAAGGGGGAGCGGCGGCGGCGAGACGACGATGGGCGAGATGACGGTGGAGTGGGCGAGACGACGGTGGGCGACAAGACGACGGTGGATGATGAAGCGATGGTTGCGGTAGACGCGAGCGGTGACGGCGACGGCGATGAGGCGAGGCCGGCCGATTGCACGGGATTCGGAGAGGCAAGGGCTGCAATCGACTATCCCCCTTTCTCTCCGATCGATGGCGAGGGCGACAATCGCAGGCTGCAACTCGATCGTGCACGCAGAGGTCGTCATCATCGTCGACTTGGCCGACGATCGCAGGGGACGCTTGCGGATGGCAGGCTCGGAGGAGGTTAGAGCGCCGGCGGCAATGATGACGTTCAGAGATGGGGACGGAGGCAACGGCGGCGACGACGGTGGTGCTTGGAGGAGAGGTGGGGAGATGCATCGGCCGCCATCGCCTCGTCGCCGTCGTCGGATCAGGGAGAAAGGAGAGAGATTGGATCGCCTCGTATCGCCGCCGCTCGCGCCTCGCTGCTCGCCGCCGTCATCTCTTCAGCTCGCGTCCCAATGTCATTGCCTCGCCGCTGTCGCCAGATCGGGAAGAAAGGGGAAGAGACTGGATCGTCTCGCGTCTCGCCGCTCGCATCTCGACGTCGTCACCTCACCGCGTCTCATCGCTCGTGCCTCGCTGCCCATTGTCCGATCTAATCGGACAGTGAGCAAGGGGCATATGGGGGTCATACGCCATACAAGGCGTATGACCCCCATTAAATCCTGTGTGTGTGTGTGAGAGAGTGAGTGAAGTACCATTTGCTTCACACCTTGTGAAGCAGCATCTCAGTCGTTGAGATGAGATCCAACGATTCAGATAAGATCTTATTAGATCTAATCGGATGTCGTCCACATGTGATCTGACGATTGTGATTCATCTCACAAGATGAACATTCGCGAGTCTCTCTCTGACGATGCAAAACGCTCCATCCCTCCTCCCTCTCTCTCACATCGTGCTGCCGGAGTCGCCGGAGGAACCTCTCGCGTCTCATGAAAGAGCCCTTGACGGTGTTGTCGGAGCCGACGGAGGAGGCTCTCTGCTTGATCATCTGTCGTCGCTAGCGTCATCGGCGAGGCTCTCATGATGCAGCCCTCGATCGATCACCAGTGAGCCCCCCTCACCTTCGATCGCCAGTGAGTGCCATCGCGATGTAGCCCTCGATCGATTGTCGGCCTTTGACGTCGTCATCTCTCTCATCGTATCATCCCACCACTGGCGAGGGAGGAGGCGATCCCAGTGGAAGTGGAAGAGGAAGAGGAGAGAGAGATCGAGAGAGGGAAGGAGAGGGGGAGATCGAGAGAGAGGCAGAGGGAGGTGGTTCGTCGGCCATCGGAGTCCCTCTCGTCGTCACCTTCTCCCATGTCATCTCGTCGCTGGCGGAGGAAGAGGCGATCTCGCCTTCTCCCACGTCATCTCACCGCCGATGGAGGAGGCGATCCGATGGAAGAGGAGGAGAGAGATCGAGAGAGTCAAGTGATTTACGTTGGTGTGAAGCATTTTACGTATAAAGTGTGTGTCGAGCGATTTTACACATGTTTTTTTTATTTTTTCGATATCTTTTTTATCGATAATTTATAAGACCATTGATAATAATAAAAATAATTTTATAACGTAAAATTTTCTAAAAAAATAATTATATTTATTATGAAGGATAATAATGTGCATAAGTTCGTAAAATTTTAAAATGATGAATATAATAATTATTGATGATTTGAATGGTATTTTTGTTATCATATCATCTAAATTATTAATGAAGAAGGATATCGAAAAAATAAAGAAAAGTATATGTAAAGTTGTTTAACATGATTCACACGTACATTAAACCATATATATATCACTACAACAAAAAAACAAATTACAGTCGGTCAGAACCATCTGTAATTTGGCAAAAGTCGTCGAAATTTACGATTTTCGACGGATTTTT
Organism: Pontederia crassipes; assembly: GCA_030549335.1. NCBI lineage: Eukaryota > Viridiplantae > Streptophyta > Magnoliopsida > Commelinales > Pontederiaceae > Pontederia > Pontederia crassipes. The sequence goes on along the minus strand of CM060189.1, from coordinate 20,319,045 downwards.
CAACGGAACTGATCTGTCGAAAAAATGGTCGTCGCAAATCGGTTTTTTATTGTTCGAAAAAACTTGTCGGAGGTTTCGACGGTTGTAACCATCCCAAAAGTTTGGCGGCCGCAACCGTCGAAACTTTCGGCAGTTGCAACCGTCGAGACTTTCGGTGGTCGCCCCAACCGTCGAAACTTTCAGCAGTTGCAACTGTCGAGACTTTCGGCGGTCGCCCCAACCGTCGAAACTTTCGAGGGTAGCAACCGTCGAAACTTTCGGCGGTTGTCGCGACCATCGAAACTTTCAGCGGTTGCAATCGTCGTAAAGAATTTTTATAATATAATAAAAAATAGCCCACTGTCAGCGGCCAGGTCCGGCAGCCAGTGACCCAATTCGACCGCTCGCCGCCAGATCCGGCAGCCAAGCGGTCGATTTGGCCGCCCACGGCCAGATCGGACTGCGAGGCGGCCGATCCGGCTGCCCGTTGTCAGATTCGACCGACTGGCGGCCGATCTGCCCCCCGAGGCAAGATCTGGCTGCTAGACGACTGATTTGGTCGCCCACGACCAGACAAACCCGAGGCGTCAGATCCGGCCGCCCGCGATCAGATCCGACCGATTGGTGACCGATCTACCCCCGCGGCCAAATCGGAACGCGAGGAGGCTGATCTGCCCCCTATGGCCAGATCCGGCCGCTAGACGACCGATTTGGCCGCCCACGACCAGATCAAACCCGAGGTGGCCGATCCGACCGATTGGCGACCAATTTGTCCCCCCGCGGCTAAATCGGAACGCGAGGCGGCCGATCCGGTCGCCAGGCGTCCGATCTCGCCCCCGCGGCCAGATTCGACCACAAAAGCGGCCGATCTGGCCGCCTGGCGCTCAAACAGAGAGAGGGCCGGAGATCGAGGGAGAGAGAGAGGGAGGGAGGGAGAGGGTCACCGGCGGGGAGATCGTGTCGCCGACAAAATAGGAGAGGGGGAGAGAGAGAGAGGAGAGAGGGAAAGAAGTAGAGATAGGAGAGAGGGATAAGGTTATATATATATATATATATATATATATATATATATATAGGGAAAGATGGGAAAGCGGGAGAATGAAAAAAAGGAGCGGGAGTTGAGTTTTTAGTTACCGACGGTCACGACCGTCGGTAACTAAAAGACTTTTTTATATTATATTATTTTTTTACTTACCGACGGTTGGGATGTCGGAATTATCGACGGTCTGAACTGTCAGTAATTATATCAATAAAAGTCACGTTATAATATTATTATTTTTAACTTACTGACGGTTTGGACCGTAAAAAATATCGACGGTCTGAACTGTCGGTAATTATATTAATAAAAGACTCTTTATAATATTATTATTTTCACTTACCGACGGCTTGGACCGTCGAAAATATCGACGGTATGAACTGTCGCTAATTATATTAATAAAATACTTCTTGTATTATATTAGTTTCCATTTATCGACGGTTAGGACCGTCGAAACTTTCGACGTTCCTAACCGTCAAAAAATAAAATAATAATATAATATATTACATAATTTATTATTCTTATTTTCGACGATTGTGATCGTCGGAAATACCGACGGATACCTATCCGTCATAAAATTCGTTGCAAATTGTGACGAATTTCTATCCGTCGGAAACGACCCGTCGAAAAAGTCCAATTTTCTTGTAGTATATATATGCATATTGTAAATTCTTTCATGACTGGTTCATTTTCTGAACCTTTATTAATTAATTATTATAATTATCTTCGCCTTTTTTTTTTCCCCTTGTCTTCATCATGACGGCTACATGCTAGAAATTAACATTCATAAGCAAATTCACAAGGTCTTTCTTGTTACAATATGTAGTGTACCAAAACCCAACAACATGTTCTTCCAATGTTTTTTTTCTTAGCTTTTTTTTTCTTCCGTGGTGGTATCGAGGCACATCGGCGCGTCTGACCGAATTAATAATGGAGGGCAAGGAAGAAAATAAATGAAAACGTTTTGTAGTTATTAATATTTTCCACCACCACCAACAACAACACGAAGAAGTAATTGAAGTAATGGAATGGCGTGAGAAACTTAATTATATTATTACTTAGTCTTCGATCTCCATTTCGTTCTAATTAGTATTTAATCCACCCGAAGTCATATTGGATACGTAAGCATGGGCGCACGTGTGCATGGACCAAGCAGCTTTAATCCTCTACTTTAAGGTTATCTTGTTGTAAACCACAAGTGTTCTCCAACCTAATCAATCAAAGCAAATTTATCCTCTTAATGGTGTGGTATGACGTATGTTTAAACTACTACTTGTCTCGTGTTCGTGGTATTATGATCTGTAGCACCAGGTAGATAATGGATATAATCCTGATAACTTATCTCCAGGAAGCCCCTGATCAGTATAAAAATATCTAGTGCTCATCTTAATTTAACATGCAATAGATAGAGTTCTCTGATATTTAGAAGTAACCAACGTATCCTGATTGATTTGCTTTGAAGGTTGAGATTTATCTCCTCTCAACAAATACATTATTCCACCATTTGGATCAATAAAAATGCTACAAATAGGTGCTATCTTTGTATGCTGCCTAATTGCTTCTCTAATCTTCTGTCAAAGGCTAACTAATTTTATTCTTGTTAGTGCCCACACTTTGAAGATATGTTGGCTTTTCAAAAGGAGGGAAAAAAAGAAGAGGAGGATGCCTTGTAAAGTTTGTATGGCAAGTATTCTGTGGTTGCAGGAGCAAGAAAATGTGATAAATTAGATCTGTAGACTCAATATGTCATGCTCTGACAGAAGCAGGCAAGTATGGTGCTCCTTGTTTCCCCCTTCAATTTATAATGTGGGCATGACATGCTTCCAATAATTCAACAGCAGCCCTACTTTTTCATCCCCACAGCACCACCTAAAGCGTCGTTCGATCCTTATCATGACACTGCGTATATAAGCCTATAAGCCCACTTTTTCAAAGGTTCTAATCACTTTATGTATGCCATCTCTATTATTTGTGGACCATTTTTTACTGTCATCTTCGACGCATTTCTTAATCTCAATCAAGCTTGAGGTACAATCCCCTGTGTTTGATGGCTGGCATGCTTAAGACTTTGGTTCATCGAAGTGGACCATGTTGGGAATTGGGATCCACCTGAGAGATGCTAATCAATTAATAACTCTGATTGTGGTTAGCTTCCTGATAATTTCTCACGTCTCTGCATCTGTTTTCCTTGACCATGCAGTAGCAGCAATTTGACCAGAGAATGGGATTTGGTTAATAAGATGTCACTTCAACAGATTGACGAAGTTTGAAGGCTCCGGAATATGTAACAGTAAAAAGAATAAACCAACATCTAATCCATATGTCCTGTAACATCATGAAGTTTTTCCATGTACAGATGGCCCTCAGTCCATGACGAGGTTAATAAGTTTCTATTGCCTTTCAGAATTGCTCCTCTTGGTGAAATTTATCAATTGATCACTGATTATATGAACCTTCCACAATTTCATTTTCAATTTCTACAAGTATAAGAACCTCAATTTTGAGCTCTTGGAGGCCGTTTTCACAGTTGGCCTATGTCAAGCCAAGGAATAGAAATTGACACATTAAAAAAAGAAAAAAAAACAAGTGAAGCTTCTCAGAAATGGTTCTCATGAATTGGTCAAAATTTATTGTATATCAGATATTTACATCAATGTTCTCTTCCTAAACTGACAATTCTCTTCAATTATAACAAGATGCTATACAAGATAATGAGCACATAGAGAGACTTGCATGTTGTAGTGTCTCACTGGGGATTTACAGTGACGATGGTAGTCGGATACAATTTCTCGAGCAAGGCACAGAAAGTAGATATATTCCACCTCATAATAATCAATGTATCAAACATTCACCACCTCAACAACATAAGTGATCCACCATACAAGATTTTGGTTTTAAACATGATTTCAGGGCTACCCGCCACCAGCATTCACCTCACAATTACAGCCCCATGGGGACTGAAAATTCGGGTGGCTATCACAGCGATAGGTAGTCTCTCCATCAGCGAGATATATACTATTTTCTGAATGTGAATCTATGTCAGATTGAAGGAGATGATAGGAGTTGTTCTTTCCTAAATGAAAAGACTCAATTTTTCCACGGGGCGTTTGCAATGCTTTAGAAACCAAAGAACTCGAAACTTCATCTTCACCTACAAACTCATTGATGCAAAAGCCTATAGATGGATGCAATGCAATTCTTGAACTTCCTGGATGTTTGTGAAGATATTCTTGCCGGTCCAGTTGGTTTCTTATCTTCGGCTTTTCTTGTTTCGAGGAGATGCCATTTTCATAATCATCGGACATATCTGTTGTAGGATTCTGGTTTTTCTCTTTTGGTAACTCAAAATATTGCTCATGAGACACAGAAGATAAATGTTGAAAAGAGATTCTCGAATTACTTCCTACATTGCTATTCATCAATGTAACATTTTTATCCTTTTCTGATCGATCAATTCTCGCACCTTCTCCATCAGAATCCTTACTTGCTGATGCTTGGGAGCTTATATCCAATTCCTCTAGTTGGCTTGTTGATAGAACAGGGGATCTCTCAACCACATAATGTTTGGATTCCTGAACTTGATAACTTATTTCTCCAAACTGGCCATACATTTCAGCATATTCAATGTGGGCAAAATCCAGAAGAGAACAACTTGATGTATCATTGGAGGCACAATTCCTGAAGAAGCTAGTTGAAGGATGCATTGACATTTCATCTATTCCAGGACCTGGCTTCCATCCGGGTACCAGTGAAGCCACCTCTTCATCAATCATGTCAGCTATCCTAGTCACATCATAGTCTGTTATGTTTAATTCTGCAACCATCTCAGTGGCAACACAAAGTGCGGTATCAGTTTCAGTGTCAAATTGGAAATTGATGTTCCGTTTAATGCCTGCAAAACAAAATTTTGTGTCAATCCACTTTTTTATCTGATCAAACAGTGAATAGAAATGATATTTTCACCGATAAGCACCATATTTATCTATAATTCTAAGCCTCAAAGAGATGCTCCCATCTTCCGTTCTCCCTTTCGTCGTAATACCCATTTGGGGAGCATGCTCATCTTGATGGTCGTGGAATAGGTATATTCCTTGTGTTTCTATGTCAGAAGTGTCATAATCCCGCTCATTTGCCAATTCCACTTCATCGCGAAGATTGTTTGAGAGCATACAAGAGATCAAGGAGCCATTATTTTGAGTCAAACTTAAGCATGGCTGTTGCAGATGATGGTTTATGTTACTTATGCCTTCAATATAACTGGAAACTGGATCATCAACTTGCAGGAAAGGATCCTGAAGGAGCTCTTTTGCAGAAAGTCTACTGGATGCAGTAATCAAACATTTCTCAATGAATTGCCTCACTTCAGGATCCTTTACTTTGTATAAAGATTCAGGTTTTGTTCCCTAAGGATAAAGTAAAAAGAATTAGATCAAAGGTGCCAACTACAATAAGTTCCTAGGTTAAATTAAAATTCAGGTACTTACTGAGGTAACTTTCTTGTATATCTGCACAGGATGGGTGCATTCACTGTATGGGTAATCCAAGGTTACCATTTCTAGGACACACATACCAAAGGAATATATATCTGCTAATTCATTGTATTCTTCAGCATAAACTTCCGGAGCCATGAACTCTGGTGTGCCTATCGAATTTTAAAGAGAGATGAGCCATGATAATTGTGCTAATAGAAAAGTTTGGCTAAGGCTCATCAATCTAAAAGTGATCTGCGGCAAGCATACCAACACAATGGATGGCATGCGACTTCCTGAGGATAGCTGCGAGGCCAAGGTCGCCGATCTTTACTTCACCTTGATGCCCATTGATGAAGATGTTATCACACTTGAGGTCCCTATGGATGATAGGGGGATCATGGCTGTGGAGATAGAGAAGACCATTAAGAATCTGCCTGCACCATTGTTTCACTGCTCTGATATTAACCCTCCTATGCTTCTCTCTGTACCTATCACCATATATAGGCAAAATTTCAGAAGACAGCAGAAAATGCTGAACAAAAAGTAATCGTCTACACACTCTTCAGACCCCCAGCATCTTATGTGAATGAAAAAGAGGAGCAAGAACGGATTGACTCACTGCCTGAGGGTGCCTGAGGTAAACATCTCAGTGATAAAATTGATGTTCCCTCTGAAGGGGTCAACCCAAGAGGTGTAGAACTTCATGATGTTCTTGTGCTCCAAGGTCTTGAGGAGGTGGATCTCGCAGTAGAGCCTCTCCAGGTCCTCGGAGCTCTGAAGGAAATCATACAGCTTCACCTGATTCCAGGCGACCTCAATCCCTTCATACTCGTCGAAAGCCCTGTAACTGGCATCAATCACATGAAAAACAAAGATACGATTCAGAATTGAGACAATCCATGCACCAAGAACAGAAGGGGCGGAAAAAGTCTTGCATACACTATCTTTGAAGCTCCCTTGCCAAGTATGTCGTTGTACTGAAAAACAGGCATAAAAACAAGAGCAACAACAAAAAGTGAACTTTTAAAGATATGAATCTGAAATCTGCGGAATGATGGAAGAATTCGAACAGTCTGCTAAAATTTACCCTGCCATATCTTCCTTTGGGATCGACTTCAACAAATTCTTGGTAACCGCTGTCTAGCGGCTTAGCACCCATCATCCTGTCCACACAGCCCTTCCAATCAGGAATCTGCGAAAGCCTCAATTGTACTCAGAAGACCAACATGAAGCTTGCGAGGAGCAGCAGCCAATGCATGGGAGATTGCTGGAGATCGATTACAGCAGACGCAGTCATGCAGGTGATTTGGAGAGCTGTAAATGAGCAGAGACAAATGGAATTGGGGAGAGAGAGAGAGAGAGAGAGAGAGAGAGAGAGAGAGAGAGAGAGAGAGCCTTTCGTTGAGGAAAGATGGGTTCACCCACAACACAAAAAGGTAAATCTTCCAACTCTCAAGCTACAAGTTCTGTTCTTCTTTTTGTCCACAATAAATGCTGAATCAGGGGGAGGAGGAAGGGTGGAAATGCCATCCAACCATCCAACCAAGCACCCATTACTACTACAATCCTAATTTTGTAAGCTTCCCATCATTTTTTTTACTTTTCTTTTCTTGTTGCCTTTCTTTTGATTGGCGTGCTTTTCAATATTTTATTTTCCTTGGCCCCGTTGAATATATATATATATATATATATGTATAATTAAATTATGTGCTGTTATTCTGTTAATGACAAACTTATAAATTAAGCCCATAGAAAAAAAATCTTAATATGTAGTTATATCAAATGCCGTTCTATTAAACTTTAATTGAGATAAACTTTGACACGCCACTCATGTAGACATATATTTGGAGTTCAATTTAGATTTAGTTTTCAATTTATTTTTTATTAATCTCATAATTTTTTAGTGGAAAAAGATTAAACTACTGATTTAATGCATTCAATCATAATAAGATGTGCATAATTTATGTGATTATCGTTTTTTTTTGTTAAATTTAATCGCTCCATACCGTCAAGTTCATGTACATATTTATTGCACATGTATCTCTAGTTGTACATCAATTAAAGGACTCCTCATTCCGAACATAAATAGTTTTAAGGTTCAGAAAGGCATGCATATTGCATCCATCCATGCATGCATGCATGCATAACAGATAAGGCGGGTTCATCTTATAGTATACATATAAAGCACCTTTCGCTTTGTAGGGATATTGAGCGCATCTCAATCGTTGATTCATTCATTAACGATTGAGATAATTAATATTTTAATCATTAATGGATCAACGGTTGAGATAATTGATATTTTAACCGTTGATCCATTGATCAACGGTTGAGATAATTAATATTTTTAAATCATGGAGTTTAATCACTTTTGATCAAATTCATTAAGTGAATCAATGATTGAGATGCGCTCAGTATCCCTACAAAATGAAATGTGCTTTCTAGGTACATTAATCCCTTATAGAATATAAACTATGAGTAAATACGCAAATAAGTTATGCTTGATAAGTTTATTAATTAACTTTTCAAGAAAAATATCTGGGCATGTAACGAGCTAACTGAATTAGCTTTTTTTTCTCATGCTATAAAAAAGGTTTAAGGCTAATCCAGTACTAATATAACTCTAATGTTGTGCTTTTATAAGGGTACTTATACCCTCGATTCGTCCAACAACGGTTCAAAATTTTCTTAAATGTGACATCTTTCTGAGGTGTTGATGAGCTAATGTAACATATGATACTCTGTTAAGCATGGCAAACTCAAAACCTCATAGAACTTTAGAAATTAACTTTTTAAAACCTAAAGGTATTACTATTAAGAAATAGATACATTTGATAAATTTATTTGTTAAAATAAATATAATCTCAGTCGGGTCGGGTTGGTGGTCGGGTCGGGTACGGGTTGAAATTTCCGAGTCGACCCGACCCGATGACCCGATTTTTTATTTTAATTTTTTTCTATTTTTTTATTTAAATTTAGGCCTATATTTGCTTTAAAAAATTTTAAAAAATAAAATAAAAATGTTTTAAATATAGAAATAAAATTTTAATAGTTATAAAACTTATTTTGTGCTTTAAAATAAATATTTAATAATATTTTTATATTTTAAAAATATAAAATTAATAAGAGAAAATTAAAAAAAAAGGAAAATTGGACCCGACCACCCGATCCGACCCAAATCGAGTCGGGTTGGGTCGAATTTTGCCCCCATGGGAAGCTTGAGGCCCGACCCATTAACACCCCTAAATCTCAGGATAAAATTAAGAAATAAATCATTTTAACTATAATTATAACTATAACTAACTAGCAAAACAATCTATGTGCACATATCTCATATACAAAAAGAAAACATATCCACATATTATCTTAGATATAATTATACCTAGAAGTAACAAAAATAATAAATAGCGTTAAAACATATCCTTAGGACAACACTAAAAAACAAGAGTTTCTCTATAATTATAACGATAACTTTAGTAGCTTAAAAAGATAAAGTACCAATGCTTTATTAGTAAACTCTATAAACAACTGCTTTATATCAATTAGAGTTAAGTCTATTAATCTTATTTTATACACATGGCGTGGAGTACCATGCTGGTTACAGATGTATTTCCTAAATCATGACTTATATTTTCCTTATATATTTGACTAATTAAAAAACTAACTATTTATAAGAATAAAATGAAGATGTTCACTACCTTACTTTGTTCCTTATTTTTTCAATTATTAGATTTTTATTCAATTGTAATAAATTATTTAAGAAATTCAATTATGAATCGTTGGATGAAGATAAAGAATAAGGTGAGGTAGAGAGCACCAAAATTGAACCATATTTGTAATAAATTATTTTTAGAATTCCAAAAGCATCGAGCATTTTAAACCATGATATCCATTCATCTTCTACGATCGACTAATTCGGCTCCTTGATACGACAATGGAACCACGAGGACTAGCAATGAATAATCATGATCAACAAACACAGCTACCTCTTTTATTAAACAGTAATTTCAAATTTACTATCAACTCCGAGTCAAAACATAAGAAAACTCACACCTTATTTAAGTTTGAATTCCCTTGAGATAACTTTTGATTGCCAATATTTCGTTTATCAAGACACCGATATGAAATTAATTAAACTAATTACCCAACATCTTGAATTAATTAGTTTCATGCAGCAACTTAATTAATTCTTGAAAGAAGTAGGATATGAAATTCATATAAATAGAAAAAAATTACATTCTCACATCAAATAATAATATGACTAAGATGTCGACGATGAAAACATGCATGTAAATGTATAAATATGGTCCAACTCCAACCCCTCTGATTGACGAGAGTGGATGCGGCCTGTAGGTCGCCACACGTTCTTTCAATTTGTTTTTCTTTGTTGATTCATTTTTCTAATATTATGCTGGAACTGGAAGGCTTCAAAATCATACCAAAATATATTTTAAAGTGGATTAAATTTTTTTGACTGTATGTAATCGAAAAGAAGAAATAAAAGGAAAAAGAGGAGCTTTGGATCGGCGACTGGTCAATAAAAGTGGCCACGTTCTTCCTACGGACCCCATTAATTGGGCCCCCGCTTTGATGCGGCCTTGCGACAACGCCGCGTTACGGTGGGGCCCGTGCATGCATGCATCCATACATCTTCACGTAGCTCCAAAGCTGGCGACAGTGACGGGCGCGCGCGCGCGCGAGAGAGAGAGAGAGAAAAGAGAGAGAGTATGCAGTTGATAATCAAGACTAAAAGTTTAAGAGGTTCGTAGTTATTGGCGAGCACTCTTTATGCACATCATTTATAATTGCATCGAAAATTACATAATTATTTTTTCTTACAAAAGTCATAAGCCATATATATATACCCGTCATTATATACATACAACCCGTCATTATACACACAACGGTCCCAAATATATTGAGAATAAATAGCTATATACCCTCACTTCAACATTTTGCACTTTTTCTTACAACAACAACAACAATAAAGCCTTATCCCACTAGGTGGGGTCGGCTACATGGATCATACGACGTCATTCCGCATTCGTTGATCCATATTCATGAGATTCGACAGAGTTTTACGTTAGCCGTCGGGGCCTAACACAACTCTCCTCCTTTATCCGGGCTTTGCACTTTTCCCTACACAACGCTTAATTTGGACCAAACATGAATTGGCATATATATGGTGTCATATCAAATGTTGTCTAAGATTTGTGAAAGTTTATAAATGATACTTTTGAATAGTCAATTCCTGCGTAAGTTATAATTTTTTATTCACTTACAACAATTACAGTGGCAATAATAATATAACAATAATATCACAAAATCAATCTAACGAATATCTATACATCTATATACATATAGAGAGAGAGATAGTCCAAGAAACCATGCGGAAGATAAAAAGAGGCATGGAGGCAAATTAAGGTGTCTACCGTTTTGACGAATTGACGTTTGCAATCTCCTCGCGTGAACATTTTTCTTCGGGGGCAAAAATGCGTGGACTATTTGCATTTTGCACGAACTACGTGTACAGTATTTCAAAAAAACCCAGTCAACCTTCCAATTATTACTTATCATTAATGCCCATTCAGATCGTCTGTACGCCACTGCCCAGATTGGACCCTTGGATCTGTCGTGGACGATAGATCTGGGGTGGCCAATAAAATCGAGTTTTTTTCTTATACGAGAAAAAACTGATTGGTTTTTTCGGAATGAAAAGAAAAAACCAGATTAATTTTTTCATTTCTCCCTAGTGTTTGAACCATCCCTATCGTTTTCTTTTCTATTCCTCTCGTTTTGTGCCCTAGGCCCCTAGCAGCAACGCCGGTAGGGGAAAGACGCTGCTCACTCCGACGATACCCATTTGCCCGACGTCGCTGGAGACGACGAACGTCCGCGAGATCTGATGCCGGTGGGGGGACGACGTTGCTCAAGCCGACAGCACCTGTTCGCCCTGAGATGACGAATGTGAACTCCGATCATCATGAGATCCAATGTCAGTGGGGGGACCACTACAAGAAAAATTGACTTTTCGGACTGTCGCGACCGTTGAAAATTTTGTGAAATCCGTCGAAAAATGAAGTTTTCGATGATTTTTTCAACGGACACGATCTTTTGGAAAAATGCTCGTCGCAAACACATTTTCGACGGATGAGAGATAATCGTCAAAAGTTCAGACGGTCGTACCCGTCGAAAAATTCCAACGGTCACGACAATCGGTAGTTCAGATGGCTGCACCCGATTCATACGACGGCGACCGTTGAAAAATTTTGATAGTGGAAACCGTCGAAAATTTTGACGACTATGAATTTTTTCGATGGCCTGAGCCGTTTGGAACAACGTATAGAATAATAAAAAAATTGGTCGCGTGAGGACATTCCGGGCTGCGAGACCACCGATCTAGGCCGTGCACGGTCGTTCCGGGCCGCGAGACGGCCGATCCAGGCCGCGCGCGGACGGATCAAGCCGTCGGGGGCAGTTGAGCGCAGCCGGATCATGCCGCCAGGTGACAGATTCGTCGCCAAGCGGTCGATCCAGGATGCACGCGGCCGTTCCAAGCCGCCAGCGGCCATTTCAGGCCGCCAGCGCGAGTGAGAGAGGGTCGCCGGCCACGGGAGAGAGGGAGGGGGTCGCCGGGAGGGTCGTGCAATCGTCGTCGTCCGGGATGAAAGTCATCACACCGATGATGGAGAGAGAGAGAGGAGAGAAAGAAAGAGGTAGAGAGATCAGTAGAGAAAAAAAGAATGCATGAATAAGTAGGCGGAAAAATAGAGTGGGGAGTGGGAAAAGAAAAAAAGGCGGGGGAGTGTGGCGAGACTATTTTTTAATTATCGACGGTTTTGACCGTCGCAAAGTTTAGTAATAACATACTACTTTTACGATTACCGACGGTTTCGATCGTCAAAACATCCGATGGTCCGAACTGTCGGTAATTATAATAATAAAATATTAATTATATTATATATTATGATATATAATATTATAATATTTAATTATTTTTACGATTATCAACGGTCCGAACCGTCGAACTTCCGATGGTCTGAACTGTCGGTAATTATAATAATAAAATATCAATTATATTATATATTATGATATATAATATTATAATATTTAATTATTTTAACGATTATCGACGGTCTGGACCGTCGAAACTTCCGACGGATAGGGAGCCATCGAAAATTCTGACATTCCAAAGCATCAGAAAATAAATAATATTATAATAAATTCCATAATTTATTTTTTATTTTCGACGGTCTGAACCGTCAGAAGTTCCGACGGATTGCTGTCCGTCTCAAAGTTCGTCGCATATTGCGAAGGATTTCTTTACGTCGAAAATTGTCCGTCGGAAAATCTCAATTCTTGTAGTGGACGACATTGCTCAAGCTGACGCACTCGTTCACCCTGAGACGAATGTGAGCTCCGATCACCGTGAGATCCGATGTAGGTGGGCGGACGACGCTGTTCATCCGGACTGCGTGTACCCCCAATAGCCCCGATCGTCGCGAGATCTGACACCGGTGGTGAAAAAGCTGCCCTATGCATAGGTACATCCATGAATCTCTGTTTTGCCGATGCTTTTTCTGTACATCCATCAATCTCTGTTTTGTCGATGCTTTCTCTGAAAAAGCATCAGCAAAATAGAGATTGATGGATGTACCTAATGCATAGGGCAGCTTTTTCCCCACCGGTGTCAGATCTTGCGACGATCGAGGCTATTTGGAGCACACGCCGTCCGAATGAGCAGCGTCGTCCGCCCACCGACATTGGATCTAATGGTGATCGGAGCTCATGTTCGTCTCAGGGCGAACGAGTGCGTCAGCTTGAGTAATGTCGTCCCCCCATTGACATCGAATCTCGCGATGATCGGAGCTCACATTCGTCATCTCAGGGCGAACGGGTGTCGTCGGTTTGAGCAATGTCGTCCCCCACTGGCGCCAGATCTCGCGGACGTTCGTCGTCTCCAGCGGGGTTCGAAAAAACCAATCGGTTTGTTCTCGTTTAAGAAAAAACCCGATTTTATTGGCCGCCCCCCAAATCTGCCATCCACGACAGGGCACAATCTGGATGGGCAATACGCCCATTTAATCCATTCATTAATAAGCACACAACAACAATATAAAATTGTGTCGACGGGTTGATGTGACAAAATCGTACTTATATATATCATATGCCCACTGTATCCCTTTTTGTGTTGATAATTATTTATAATATTTTTGAGGATATAAACAAAATTATTAGTATTAGACTAACTTGATATTTTTTTGATATTGTTTTTTGAAAAATAACAGTTTCGTCTTTTAAGAACTTAGACTTAATGACCTACTTGATTGATAATGCAACCACCACTATAAAATCGTCAATTTCTGACGAACAATTTTCGATGAATAAAAATCCTTCGTATTTTTCAACTTGATTCCAATCTTTCATAATTTCTGATGGTCCAGTCCGTCGAAAGTACCGACGGAGATAAATCCGTCGATACTTCTGATTGACTGAATCATCGGTAATTAAATATTTCCGATAGTCTTGGCCGAGAAATCCGTCCGAAGGACTGAATCGCTTGTAACTAAATAAAATATATAATAAATTATGATACAATAGATAATATGGTTAATATATTATTATTAAGATTTCTGACAGACCAAGCCATCGAAAGTACCGACAACGTTAGTAATAAAATAAAATAAGATATGATACAATGGATAATATGTTTAATATATTATCGACAGTTCCAATCGTTGGAAGTACCATCAGTAATAAAATAAAATAAAATATGATACAATAGATAATATATTTTTCTTGCATACAATTATTTGCAGTGCCTTATGCTTTTTCTTTATTAAATTCATATTCGTTGGAAAATCAATAATTTTATAACACCGATGCGTTTGTGATTTGGTGATACTGTTCATAGATTATATTGTAATTCTTCTTTTGTTTATTTAATTTTTTTTGAAATTCTCTTAAAAAAATTGTCTAAATAGTGGATATCTCCCTTTTGAATGCATGTCTAGAAGACGCATGATTCAATGTAGGCAATGAATTCTTCAACATGATCTAAGATCTTGCATGAACAAAAGGATCATCTAGACCTATAAAAAATTTATGTAATTTATATTGTCTCAAATATTCTAGATATCCGTGTTGGAAGCTCAATTCTTTTGCTATTATTCAATTTGGAATAATTATTTACAATTAGTATTGCACCTTTACAAAGATAATAGATTTTGTCATGTAACGAATAAATTTCATTCACTTTCTCAAAGCTATGTTAAGCCACATTATTGACAAGGTTTTTTTTACACAGTATTAAAAATCTAAGAAATGACAAGAGCCACCTGTAACGCCCCAAATCGACCAACGTCACGTGGCGAAGATCAACTTGGGAACGCCACAAACGCTATGGCTTTGACCATCATTATTTACAAGACTCGGTCAATAAACATGGCACATCAGCCAGAGAAAGAGAATGAAATAAAAGGAACATACTGAAATGACATATCAGGTGGAAAGTGAAAAGTTGATACACGATCTCGAAATAGAATAATATCAGAAATACATCATAGTTCTTAATTGCAGAAAGAAATAAACTAAATATCTAGGCCCTTTGGTTCATGTACTTTGCCACCATCTGAGCGCTGTCGTGACACACGATCTCAACACCATCATTGACCTGGTCCTGTGAAAATCAAACACAAGAGAGTGTCATCTCGTAAGCTTTACAACTTAGTAGGGAGCAGATAAGAGTATAAAATGCATATCATTTCAATAGAGTAAATCAGAATTTATGACATAATTATCTTGGCTAGAAAGTAAGCATGGATTCATCAGAAATAATGAGAATCGATAGGGGGCGATGAATGGTAACATGGTACATAGAAAGCTTGGAATAATTCATAACCTTATAAACCATGACAAAAATTTAATGATATTTGACTTGATAATAGACTTGCTTTACTTGGACATGTTTCTTAGTTTTAAAACCATACTTAAATGTTAGGTGACTTTAGGCGACTTTACTTTCTTGGGATTTATGCCGAGCAAAATAATACAGTCTTGTGCGAGTCCATGAGTGATCAAGCCATGATTAAGAGAGCGACCATTATCTTGAGGCACTCGGCATGGGCTGGAAACCCGTCATTTATCTTTCACCTTTACTTATTAATCACTTTACAATCTTGCCACTTCTTATTCTTCATACTATGGGGATGATTGAATCAAAAGGGAGGGTAAAACAGTAAAAGAATTCATATCATGAAATGGAAATAGATCTCAATATAATCAAATCATTAATTTAGTCGTAATCATGATGAATAGAAAAAGAACAGACAATATCTAAAAAATAAAAGGTTAATAACAAATAAAATAAAGAATTCATAGTATGAAGTTCGATCGACCATTCTTTGGTTTGACATGACCGTGACAAGGGTGGAACGACCGTGCCGGTCTACCAAGGGAAAGGGGTTAGCACGGACGTATCCTGAAGTGTCACGGGTGTGCCTAGGCGTGAGGTCGGTCGATCGATCCATTGGGCCGGTCAATCGAATTTTTAGTTAGTCGTATGCACTCGGTCTAATAAAGGCACGAGCGTACCCACAAGGTGGCACGAGCGTGCCTGGATATAAGGACGGTCGGCCGATTTCAATAGATCGGTCTGCCGGTCAAGTGCGGCATACACGATTATGGCACGGGCGTGCCAAAGGGGGTGGCATGACCATGTAGGCCATGGAACGAGCATGTTGGGGGTGGCACGACCGTGAACAGAAGGTCACATCCGTGATGATGGGAGTTTCACCGTCGATTTTAGCGTGGAATTTTCAAAACAACGATACATTAACAACATATAATAAATCCTACATTATAATAATCATATCAACAGATCAATGACGATAACTATCATATTTCTACGAGCAATCAGATCTATAATTATAGAAATGGCAAGAAAACAACGTGATCAGACCTATAATTATACACGGCAAAAAAATAGAGCAATTAAAAAATCCATTCATTTTCTTCGAAATCTTTCGTTCATGGCGCGATCAGATCATATCGTTGGCTTGAATCTATTCAAGAAACATGCCAGGTGATTTCAATGTTTAAACCTACCTCTTTACGTACTTCTCCTCGCTTTGATTTACTGGGATCTCTATCGATCGACGCCTCCGTGTCCTCTCTACTGTCTAGGTTCAATGTCCTCTTTCCTTGTCCGATCACCACTTCCAGGACAGGTCGGATCGAAGAGGAATGTGAGGAGAGGAAGTAGGTGCATGAAATACGTGCAAGGAAAAAGAGAATGCTCAGTTAGCCCTTACTACCGAGGAGGACAGGTATGATCTTAGAGGAAATACACACCGGTGGGTAGTGCTTTAGGAACACCGTTTGATTTTCATTCGTGTGGGAACAATATGAAGGGGTTTGGTGTGATTGGCATTAAGTTTTTCAGATCTGCTTTTTCCTCCCCTAATTAATGCCATAATAATCTTTTAATTTGACTTAATCCATTTTCCCTCTAATCCACAATGCTAGCATTCTTTCCCAGATGGTCGTTTTGTCTTACTTTCTTTTTTTTTGTGTTACATCATTACCCCCGTAAAAGAAAATTTATCATCAAATTTTGTACGAGGTAGAGGGCTTACCGAAAGGATGTGGGAACTCTTGGTGCATCTCTGATTCGAGCTCCCAGGTCGCCTCATTGTCATGATGGAAATGCCAAGCTACTCTGACCATAGGTATATCTTTATTCCTCTGACGTTGCACTTTGCATTCCACGATGTGTGTCGGGTACTCGATGAAGGTCAAATATGCAACTAGATTCGGCTCCTCGATTCGTAAAACATTGGCAGCGTCGTGTTTGTATTTTTTGAGCATAGATACGTGAAACACATTATGTACTCGTCCATAAGAAGGGGGCAGAGCTAATCTGCATGCTGCCTCACCGACCAACTCTAGTATTTCGAAGGGACCCACATAACGAGGATGGAGTTTTTTTTCGTTTGTTAAATCTCATGATCACTTTCATAGGGGATACCTTTAGCAGAACTTGATCGCCAGTTTGAAAAATCTGCTCTCATCCGCCCTTATCAGCATAACTCTTTTGTCTGCCCTAAACCGTCTTCATTCTCTGCTTAATCAGTTTAACTTTCTCAGCATATTCCACTGCCTCTTTCACTTCTTCTTTACTCATAATCTTCTCTTCTCCTACTTCACCCTTGTGGGCAAACACAAGGTCTGTCATACAAAGCATCTAAGGGTGCCATACTGATACTAGAATGGTACCTGTTATTATAAGCAAATTCAATTAGATGAATCTGCTCATCCCAGTTACCCTGCTAATCCAGCGCACAAGTTCGTAACATGTACTCTAGCGTTTGGATGGTCCTCTCAGACTGTCCATCTGTCTGAGGGTGAAATGTTGTGATGTAACTCAGTCTTATGCCAAATGCCTACTGCATGCTCCTCAGAATCCGGTAATGAATCTGGGGTTTCGATCAGACATGATCGATACTGGAATGTCATGTAATCTGACCACCTCTCTAACATACAAGTCTAGTAAACTCTCCACATACTACTTTCATCGGATAGGGATGAAGTGCGCTGCCATCGTGAATCTGTCCACGACTACCCATATGGCATCATGACCCTTCTTGGACCTAGGCAAATTGGACATAAAATTTATAGTAATGTTATCCCACTTCCATTGTGAAATCTCTAGAGGCTTCAACTTGCCACAAGGTCTCTGATGCTCGATCTTCACCTGCTGACATACTAAACATTGTGATACATAATCTGCTATCTCTCTTTTCATGACATGCCACCAATAGCTACGTTGTACATCCTTGTACTTCTTGGTACTATCGAGGTGGATAGCAAACTCAGACTTACGACACTCATCCAGTACCTCTCATTGAACAGCTGCGTCTGTAGGAACCCATAATCTATCGCTGTATCGGATCTCTTCGTCTGTAGATATATGAAAGTCCTTCGGTTCATTTACTCCGGATCTTCCTTCTGAGCAGCTATGATCCTATCCAACAGACTGTGCCTCATCTGATGCATCATCCATAGAGCTCCATTCCTGTCAAGTCTGGTGATCTATCTCTTATAGCATATTGTACTCACGTAGTCGGATGTAAGCTAGTGAGTCTTCCCACTTTCTGCTCAATGCATCCGCAACTGAATTTGCTTTACCAGGTAGTAATTGATATTAAATTCGTAAGCCTTCAGGATCTCTAGCCATCGGCGCTACCTCATGTTAAGATCCTTCTAGTAAAAAATATACTTGAGGCTCTTGTGATCGGTGAAGATCTCGAATGTCTTCCCATACAGATAGTGCCTCTAGATTTTTAGAGCAAAGACCACTGCCGCTAATTCTAGATCATGTGTGGGATAGTTAACTTCATGCTTCTTCAGCTGTCACGAAGTATAGGCCACTACTTTGTCATGCTGCATCAATACACATCCTAAGCCTATCCCACATGCATCACTATAGACTACGTACCCTCCATTGCCTATCGATATGGTGAGAACAATTGCCGATGTCAGGCGGTCCTTCAGTGTCGTTCACACTTATCAGAGCAGATAAACTTCTAGGCTTTCTTCGTAAGGTTCATGAGTGGTGCTGTAATTTTGGAGAACTCTCTAATGAACCTCCAGTAATAACCTATTAAATCGAGAAAACTACGAATCTCGGATGCATTTTTCAGTCTTGCCCAATTAGTCACTACCTCTACCTTGGTGGGTCCACTGAAATGCCTTTCTTGGATTCTATGTGTTCAAGAAACATGATTTCTTTCAGCTAGAATTCACACTTTGAGAGTTTGACATAGAGTTTGTGCTGCCTCAAGGTCTCTAACACTATTCTGAAATGTTCCCGATGCTGCTCTGGGCTGGACAAGTAGATAAGGATGTCATCAACAAATACGATGACAAACTGATTCAGATATGGCCGAAAGACTCTATTCATCAAATCCATAAACGTTGCGGGAGCGTTTGTCAGTCCAAACGACATGATAAAAAACTCGTAGTGACCATACATCAATCGAAAGGCTATTTTTGATATATCCTCCTCAACAACTCTTAATTGTTTGTAGCCACTACGTAGGTCGATCTTGAAAAGTACCGATGCCTTGGACAACTGATCGAAGAGATCGTCGATGTAGAGCAAAGGGTACTTGTTCTTCACGGTCACCTTGTTAAACATCCTGTAGTCAATGCAAAGCCGCATTGAGCCATCCTTCTTCTTAACAAATAATATCGTGCTCCCCAAGGCGAGATGCTCGGTCGGATGAAATCCTTATCCAGTAACTCTTACATTTGCTTCTTCGACTCTTGCATCTCGGCGAGTGTCATGCGGTACGGTGCTTTGGAGATGGGTGATGTCCTCGGTAGGAGTTCGATCTTGAAATTTATCTCACGCCTCGGTGGTAGTCCTGGAGTATTTTCAGGAAATACATCTGAAAACTTACGTACCACGTCTATTTGCTGAAGCTTAGTGACTGGTGAATTGGTCTTGACTACGCTTGCTAAATATCCACGACATCCCTTCTGAAGCAATTCCTGTGCCTTCATTGCTGAGACAATCACTTTCTTGCTTTCTGATGGAGTGCTTTTGATAATTGCCTTGGGCTTGTCTTGTGCACCTATAGTGATCTTTTTCTGCTTACAGTGTAGAGCTGTATCATGATAAGAGAGCCAATCTATCCCTAGGATTATGTCTTAGTCCACTATCGTAATGACAATAAGATACGTAGAGAAATTCTTCTTCTTTACGGTGATCGGTACATTCGGGATGTACCTAGCAATATGAAGAGTCCCCATGGGAATGCTCACTCTCATGGCATGGGACTACTGTAAAGATAATCCAAGAGCTTGGGCGCACAACTTCGAAATAAA
The DNA here is from genome assembly GCA_030549335.1 of Pontederia crassipes. NCBI lineage: Eukaryota > Viridiplantae > Streptophyta > Magnoliopsida > Commelinales > Pontederiaceae > Pontederia > Pontederia crassipes. The sequence goes on along the minus strand of CM060189.1, from coordinate 20,298,669 downwards.
TGAGTGCGTGACCCCTCTGAGTCAAATAATATAATAGCAAATATGTCAACAATGGGGAGAGTACCTCTGATAACATCATTGTCATTCTGCACGGCATTTGCCTCCATGTGGTGCACACGACCCTGCACAACAGAATTTGCGCCTTGATTCTCTCGGCCTCCTCTAGTGAACTGGGACTGTTTCGGACAAAGTGTCTGAACTGTCCACACTGGATGCATGAGCCACTTCTCCTGCGGCACTCTCCATCATGATATTGACCATAGTGAGGACATAGGGGCCTCTACTGTGGTACCTGTGGTTGTAGCTGATGTGGTGCTGGCAGCTGTCTCAGTGGCTATTACACCAAACTACGTGTTAGTCACCACATCTTTAACATACTTTAATGACTAACATTTTTGCAATTTTACCTGAGGCGGCAATAGTGTTGGGCGTGGCTGAGCCTAGGCATATCGTGAGCCTCTCTCTGATGGTAGGGCCTGTAGCGTCGATCATGACGATCGTTCCTCCTGAACGGTCGACGATCTTCAGTTTGAGGCCTCTGCTGCTCCTCTAGTTTGACTGAGGCTTTTGTTTTACTCTCGGCCTAGTCTTTCTCCATACGGGTGGCCAGTCTCACTGCCTTCTCTAGAGTATCACAGTCCCCTCAGAGGACTTTAGTTTACAATGCCTATTACAGACCATTTATAAACTTGTTGGCTCTTACGCACCCCATCGGGCAGTACTGTTCTAGCATGATGAACTGAGTATGGTAATATGCTACTGTTTCCTTTCTGTAGCTATAGGAACTCCTCCTGTTTGCTAGTACGTTCGTGCTTGGATGTGTAGCGAGTCTCGAACGCCTTTTTGAATTCAGCCCAAGATACCTCTTCTTCTTCTATTCCTCTAAACCTGGTGGCTCTTATAGTCTTCCACCATCCCATCGCGATATCAGTGAGCATATGAGTGGCATACAGAACCTTGCGCCCATCGGCAAAACTCATCAGCTTGAATATGCGGTCCAGGTCTCTATCCACTGCTCTGCCTTGAAGAAATTCGTCTTGCTATCATAATGTAACGGATGCAACTTTCAAGAATGCCTAAATGGTATCCTTTGAAGCTTCATTCTGTGCTCCCTGTATACAACATCGAGGCGCTAGCTGACTACCTCCAATCTGACTACCCTTGGGTGGAGCAGTCTCGTCATAGTACCCTCTTATGACTTTGCTCTAGCACTGTGGCCTCATCCTCGTCCGCGGCCTGGAGCACGGCCTCGACCACGACCCCATCCGCAGCCTCGCTGAGCTAATGTCTATGACTTGGTCAGTGGACCCTCTGACACATCAGGAGCAATCTGCGCCGACCTAGCCTCTCGTTCCTAGATCTGCTCTGATCGTCTTCACATACTTATCCTTTAAATCATGAAAGAACAATACATTAAAAATCAATATTATATCATAAATATAAGCTTGACTTATGGCTTTGACCATCATTATTTACAAGACTCGGTCAATATACATTACACATCAGTTAGAGAAAGAGAATGGAACAAAAGGAACATACTGAAATGACATAACATACGGAAAGTGAAAAGTTGCATTATCTCGAAATAGAATAAGTTCATAAATACATCAGAGTTCTTAATTGCGGAAAAAAACAAACTAAATATCTAGACCCTTTAGTTCATGTACTTTGTCACCGCCCGAGCGCTGTTGTGGCACATGATTTCAACACCATCACTGGTCAGGTCTTGTGGAAATCAAACACAGGAAGGGTCCTCCTGCTTTACAGCTTAGTAGGGAACCAATAGAGTAAATCAGAATTTATGACATAATTATCTTGGCCAGAAAAGTAAGCATGGATTCCTCAAAAATAATGAGAATCAATAGGGGGTGATGGATGGTAACATCTTGATGGTACATAGAAAACTTGGAATCATTCATAACCTTATAAACCATGACAGAATTTAATGATACTTGACTTGATAACATGCTTGCTTTACTTGGACATGTTTCTTAGTTTTAAAACCATGACTTTGGGCGACTTTACTTTCTCGATATTTACACCGAACAAAACAATACGGCCTTGTGCAAGTGATGGGTGATCAAGCCATGACCAAGAGAGCGACCTTTATCTTGATGCACTTGGCATGGGCTGGCAACCCATCATTTATCTTTCACCTTTACTTATTAATCACTTTACAATCTTGCCACTTCTTATTCTTCATACTATGAGGATGATTGAATCAAAAGGGAGGGTAAGACAGTAAAAGAATTCATATCATGAAATGAAATGGATCTCAATATAATCAAATCATTAATTCAATCATAATCATGATGAACAGAAGAATAAGAGACAATATCTAAGTCAAAATCAAGGGTTAATAATAAATAAAATAAAGAATTCATAGTCTAGGGTTCGATCGACCATTATGTGGTCCGACATGGCCATGACAAGGGTGGAACGGAGTGCCGATCTGCCCCTGCCGAGGGAAGGGGTTGGCACGGGCATATCCTGAAGTGTCATGGGTGTGCCTAGGCATAAGGTTGGTCAACCGATCCATTAGGCTGGTCGATCAAGTTTTCAGTTAGTCGTATGAACTCGGTCTAATAAAGGCATGAGTGTACCCGCAAGGTGGCACGAGCGTGCCTAGATATAAGGATGGTCGATCGATTTCACTAGATCGGTCGGCCGATCAAGTGCGGCATACACGATTATGGCATGGGCGTGCCAGGTGGCACGACCGTGTAGGCCGTGGACCGAGCCTGTTGGGGGTGGCATGGCCATGAACAGAAGGTCACGGCCGTGACGACGAGAGTTTCATCGCCAATTTCAGCATGGAATTTTCAAACAATGATACATTAACAACATATAATCAAATACTACATTCTAATAATCATATTAGCAGATCAATGACGATAACTATCAGATTTCTACGAGCAATCAGATCTATAATTATACAAACGGCAAGAAAACAATGCGATCAGACCTATAATTATACACAGCAAGAAAACAGAGCAATTCAGGAATCCATTCATTTTCTTGGAAATCTTTCGTTCATGGCGTGATCAGATCATATCGTTGGCTTGAATCTATTCAAGAAACATGCAAGGTGATTTCAGTGTTTCACCTACCACTTTACGTACTTGTCCTCGCTTTGATATCGATCGCCGCCTCCGTGTTCTCTCTGCTGTCCAAGTACGATGTCCTCTTCTCTTGGCCGATCACCACATGTAGGACAGGCCGGATCAAAGAGGAATGTGAGGAGAGGACGTAGGGGCATGAAATACATGCAAGGAAAAAGAAGAATGCTCAATCGGCCCTTACTACCGAGGACATGTCTAATCTCTAGAGGAAATACGCACCAATGGGTAGTGCTTTAGGAACACCGTTTGATTTTCATTCGTGTGAGCACAGTATGAAGAGGTTTGGTGTGATTGTCATTAAGTTTTTCAGATCCGCTTTTTCCTCCTCCATTACTGCCATAATAATCTTTTAATTTGACTTAATCCATTTCCCTCTAATCCACAATGCTAGCATTCTTTCCCAGCTGGTCGTTTTGTCTTACTTTCCCTTTTTTTTTCGGGTGTTTGCACCACCTCCTTCATTAGAACTGCAATGGTACCCATCTACAAATCCATGCTCACGTTTTGATAGAAGCATATTATAAAAGAACTTTTCAAGAAAGACAATTCATTGTTCGAATCAACCAATACACGAGGAACAAAAATTAAGCAAGAAGAATATGATGAATTGCATAAAATCAATATAGACCTTTTCTTAAAACAAGATCGTTGAATAAGTAAAAAAAAAAAAAAAAAACTAACCAAAGAAAAATAAATTGAAGGTTCATATTCACGATCTTTTTTGTATCTTCAGATGATTCTATGAATCATATCAATTTGTAAAGTATAAAACTTGACTTGCAAAGTTTCAAGCTACAAGGATAAGAACTCGTATAGAAAAAGAAAAAAGAGTTAGAGAGAATAGTTTCTATTAAAATCTGCAACTATCATATTATTTTATTCATGACAACTTACAAGGTATGTAAAGTTTGATTTTTAGTGTTGCCATTGTGATCTTTACTTTGACTTCGGATTAACCATGTATTGCAAATGGATATCCTAAAATAAAATATGTATTAAATTATTTCAAGAATATTAATTAGATAAGATATCATAAGACTAATTTATTATTATTATATTAGAACACAAATAATATTTTTTTGAGAATTTATATTATTAACTATTATCAAAGTTAAAAATTGAATTTCGTAGGATGCGAGTGTTGATCCCCATAAGGCCATGTTAGGGGACTTTGAAAAAGTAAAGAAATGATAAAAAAATGTAATTTTCTTCTATCTCAATAAAATTTATAAAATAGTGTTTGGAAATTTTTTTCTAGAAATCAAGATATTAGGATTGTACTTGCCGATCGATTCATAACTCTTTTAGCACAATCAAGATATATTTGTTCTCCGGATCTGCTCCAAAATTATGATACAGAGCTCAAAACGAGATAAAAAAAATTATTTAGTATGATCATTGTAATTATGATTATTTAGACGTAAAACAATTGTGAGTGATCACTTTATTATTATTTTTCTCTTTTTCATAATGATGTTATGCAGCCAAAGACCTTCGATTGAATATTTTTCTTGAATTTTTAAAAAAATCCCTCTATGGCGCTGTGACATACTACAATATTTTATAACCAACATGAATGCTCTTTAAGATAACAATCTTTACCAACAGGCTTTCGGCTCTTATATCTTTCTGTTTTTTTTCTTTTTTTTCAATCTTTTATTGTATACGTATTTATGCAGGGTCGGCTCAAGAGTCAGCCCACCCAATGGAAGGTCCCCATGCTATCTATTAAGTATTAATTAGTTAACCTAATTTCGCTTTGCGCAATTTTAATATACCTAAAAAATAAGTTTAAATATATAAGTAAAATATAATCTATTTTTATTTAAAATTATAATATATAAATACTATTTTTTGTATATATATTATATTTATAAATATCTTACAATTTGAATTAAAACAATAGTTAAGTTTATATTTTAAACATTTAAGATGTTTATACTTTATATAAAATATCATTTATCTTTCATAATATTAGAAAAATCATTATTTTACATCATGCATGTGTGTCAAAAATTATATTACAATTTTTCTATCGATAATTAATAAATATTTATCTAAAATAATATATTATATTTACAAAAAATGATATTGATTTTTCAAATTCTACTATAAATACTAATTAACGATGATATGATTAATATATATGATATTTCAAATTGAAGAATAATTACAACTATTCATATCCACTTTAAAAGAGTTAAGTATATATAAATTATGTGACTTTGAAATTCAATAATAATTATGACTTGTCATAATTAACTAAAATTAATTAATGTAATTAAGTTATCATATCTTTTCATTAAATAAGTTTATTCATGAAGTCAAAGAAAAATAATTTAAAATTATGAGAAAATAAAATAAGAATAGTCGAAGGGTATATAACTATATATATATATATATGTATATATATAACCTTCAATTAGTATCAGAATAACAATATGATTTAAACAAGATTTAATTAAAATAATATTTTAATATTTTTAATCTAGATGTTGTGGTATTTTCTTTACTCTATTGAACACACTGTTGAACTATTTTAATTGAATTTAAATAGTAATATATATATATATATATATATATATGATTATATATATTATGTTAATTTGTAATAAAAAATAAAATAAAAAGGGGCAAAGCTGCCATTGGCTGCCTGGTGGGACGCCGCCGTTGAGCGATGGTTGCGTAGATGAAGGCATGGTCATCGTCGTCATGGCCCTGCAGGATCGTTGCCACCTCTATTAATTTCTTGTTAGTTTTTAATTGTAATGAAATGTTTAGAAATTATTTCTTTTCTAGTTAGTAACTTCTATTAATTTTTTTGTTCTTATCTTTGTCTTGGGCTCGGATCAAAATAGAAAAGTTAAGTCGATCCAAAGTTCAAAGGAGGTTCATGACTAAGGATAAAGAAATTAGAGATATAATTATTTTGAATGTATCGTCGTGCATTTCTAGATATATTCAATACATCCAATTAATTAGAATTGAGAAAATTGTCTTTATTATCACAAATCGCGCACAACATAATTAAAAATAAATTGATAAAATATATATAATATTGAAATATATTGTAAGGTTTAAAATAATTTGGATTAAAATGAACAAATATTTTTAAAATAATTTGTTATTAATTTAAATTAAATATGAAAAAAACAATAACTACAACAAAGTATATAATAATTCATATTATTTATTTATTGTATTAACTCCAATAAAGTAGTTAAGTAATGATGAAAGTTATTTTTTTTATTAAATTATAGAGATGATAATTGAATTAATAGTAACATACCTAAGAATACGAAATGACAATTGAAAGACCATATTTTTTTGGTCAAGACAAGAGAAAATATATACATAAGTGAACTATTACATTAAAAAATGAGAACATTTTTTAAAAAATCACCAATTATATATTACTTGAAAATGCACTTTTAAATCCTGCTACATATTTTGGAATGAAGAACGACAACTTGTGTCGTGTTGTATTTCGCATAAATTTCAAATATTTTCATACTATATCTAAATAAAATAGTGAAATAGTTGATTAATATTTTAAAATATTAAGTATTGTTTTCCATTTTGAATCCTTGTGATTGTAATATCGTTAGTTTCTTTTATTGAAATTTCTTATAAAAAGTATTTTTCATACCCTTAGGAATTTAGTGATCTTCTTGTGATTTGTTGATCTTTTGTCCATTTATTTTTTCCTTACATAATTCATTTTGAACTCCTAGGCAAGATTATGTTCGTGACAAAATAATTGATTTTTTATGTAAAGTGGTAGTACAATAATTTACATATGAGAGAAATTTGATGTCTTGCGCGCACTGTGCATCAAGTGAAATTCATCAACCTATTTATTCGATTTTAATTATTGTAAAATAGTCAATCCATATTATGTAAGACTTTGGCACAAATAATAAATAAAAGAAGAAAAATAAATGCTAAACTAATAAGCATCATGATAAAAATTTATTGTAAAAAAAAATATCATAGTAAAATGTTCTCCATGATTATGCCTCGTCAATTTCACTTGTAGTCACGACAACATGATTCTTTTTATTGCTTATCCATTGTCTAAAATTAGTTTTCTAAAAATAAATGTAAGAAATATGAAAATTAATATGACAACTATCCAATAAAGTTGGAAGAAAATATGATTAATAACTAATATTTAATATTTTCTTTTTACCGCCCTCCTATATATAGTCTTGGTTTTATTTATAGTGTAATGTATGTTGAATTTGGATAATTTAATGTGAACCTTGAAAGTAATGCCTAAACTAAATTATATTACTTACTTTAATTTACCAAAAACGAGCCCTATTGATATATGGATCTCCTAAAAAATATCTTAAAGATAATACAATAAACCATCATGCAGTAAAGAAGAAGAAAATGGGAGCTTTTGTAATTTGAGATTGAGAATCTCACGTGAATAATTGCATAAATATTATCAAACATCACATGCCATGGAGAAAAAAATCCTCTCTCGTAGGAATACATAAATTTTGGTATGAAAAAAATAGATATATAGAGAGAAGAAAAACAAATAACAAAATGCAGAATTTGATGATACAAAAGATATCATGCTCCTCTCCATTGTGCACCATCGGGTGCGTGTAAAATGACCTTGCAGCATATCAAACCTCAAGCCATCAACTCTTAAATTCTTAGTTATTGCTCTTATTGAAAAAAAAAATCTTAATTATCATAATTAACATAGTTATGATTTTCGCGTGGTTTAAAATAATTAAGTTCCTAATTGACTTCTCGAAGTCACTTTCAATAGAATAATATGAAGCATGACCATCTTAATTAATGAAGAATACGCATGCCGAGAATAATCAAGTGGTTCTAAAATGCAAGCTGTGGTGATTTAACGTTGGTGTTATGTTGTACGCGAAGAAAAAAAACATGGCATTCTGATATATCTTAATTCTATATCGAGGACCAACTGCAAGTTGTGCTAATCTAGTACGAATTTTTCTTCGGTCAAAGTAAGAGATATAGTAAAGGTTTTTCTGATTTCTTCGGTCAAGTGAGTGGATGACAATCCCATAATCATGTATAAATACTAAATAGCCGATCGAACTCACATCTCTCCAAATCAAGAGTACTAAATCGAGTTCTACATAGGACGTTGGTCTAAGTGCAATATTTTGAAATCTGAGTTAAATTGCTTTCTCAAGACGTTGCACAATGAGGAGTTGTAGTTCCAAAGTTGTATTGGGCGCCATGATATGTGCCATTGTTCTTGCAGCATCATTCGTCCGCACCACCATGGCGTAGAACTACCCCGACGATTACGTGAACGCCCACAACGTCGCCCATGCCGCTGTCAGCATCAACCTCTTCTTGGGGGAACGCCGACGGCGATTGGACGGCCCAAAGCGCTGTTGATTTGTGGGTTTCTGAGTAGCAATACTACGACTACGCCAGCAACACCTGTGCTTCGGGGCAGGAATGCGGACGCTACACACAGGTCGGTTGCACCCGCGTGGTGTGCGACAACGATGGCGGCGTCTTCATCATCTGCAGCTACTATCCTCCAGGCAACGTCGTGGGAGAGTGCCCACATTGAGGCCGACTCCTTCCTCCTTTACTACGTACGTCCCCGCAACACGTAGTTGCATGCTCACATATTATTCAACTGCAAATAACAATGTGATGTTGATTGTTGCATGTAAAAGGATTTCCTACATTCTGCTGCGCGCATGATTGTATATCGTGCTAGATAAATAAAATAACTCGATGTGATGTTTACATGCTTTAATATTATACAAGATTTCGACAATCACTATACATGTATCAAATTGTTAGAAAATTAATTAGGCATGTGAATGTTTAATCAGTCAAATGTTGCATTATTATTCAAAGAAAGAGAAGCAAAAAAAAAAAAAAATCATGCAAGATACCTTGCATATGATTAACAGAACTTGCAATGCGGCCGTAGTGACAGGAGCACACTGTTGCTGCAACACCAAGAGAGGCAGCAATGCTAATGACAGGAGTAGCAGAAGTAGCAGAAATAGCAGCTGGAGCGTCAATTGCATATCCCTCACTATGCAACTTCATGCTCTTGATCTTGGCTTCATCCTCTCCGTTTTTACACCCTTGATTATGCCACATGATGTCACCGTACCCCACAGGATCGGCGATGATAAACCCGACACATGCTGAGGGGCGCAGACGATTCTAGGCAGCTTAGCCGCCGAGATACAAAGACTGCGTGGTCACTGAAATCGGAAATACTCACCGGGGAGTCAACTGAGCTGCGGAAGAACATGGGGTTCAGGGAGGTTGTCGACGCTGGAGGTGCGGCGGGGTTAACACTTGTAAGGCAAACACAAATAGATGCAGCAATACCAACGGTGCCTAGAGTTACTGATGATTTGGCGACGATGTTGGCAGTGCGCGGTTGGTTTCAGGATTACTGGAGTTGGCGCTGGTTATGCTTGCTGCGAGACTTGCGGAAGACGTTGGAGTCGTCGACCTGGACATGGACGTACTCCGGCAGTTGAGTCCAGAGGCGCCCGATAGACGCTGCACTGGGGCGTGGAGGATGCACAACAGATTGGGGTGTGAGACAATTTGTAACACCCATTGTTCTGATATCAAATTGTAACACCTCCAAAATCGTTCTTTCTGTCATCTAGGCGGTCAGGTTGATTCCGAGAGCGATACACTACCTACTACAATATTGATAATGACCATTCAATAAAATGTACACGTGACATCAATACTATAAAAAAATTTAATCAAAGACTTTAATGTGAAAGTTCAAACGTCTGATTATCAAAGACATAGATGATTCATGCAGTCTATAGCAAAATAAGAAAAGACCACAATTTGTAACCAGTCCAACATATGAAAGGAGGTTCAATAGGCGGAATGACATGATGTCTTTTTGAAACACGCGACAATGATTAAACAAAATGCAATTGCGAGGACTTGAAGAAAGTAGTTAGTCATGTGCAGCGCTCTCCAAATCCTCTACCATCCAACACCTCATTGAGTAAAATTGTCACATGCAAAATTTCAATACAGGAAAATCGAATATCCATGAGCAAATATGCCCAGTACAATAAAATTATAGATGATGAAATAATAATCAATGTTGAGCATATCACAATGAATAAGTAAGGAACAAGATACTTTGGATTTCTAGGCTATGATTTCAATAAACCATATATAAGACTTTAACTGTCAGTATCTGTACTTCTTTCTTTACTTTGACCATACCTTGTCCCTGCTATACTTTATCTTGCTATATTTTGTACTATACTTTATCATACTCTGTATCATACTTTGATGTGCATTACTTTACAGTGAGTTGCACTACGTCTTTTACGTTACTAGGATATCCTTAAAGTTAGTTGTCCTATGCGAGCTCGACTTTATTAGATTGGGATGCCAGAGGTGCCTCTCTGAATCTTTAAAGCCAATAAGCCCATATTGGAAATGGGATGTGCCAATGCATCATCCAATTCGAAATGCAGGTGGGAGATGACCTACACCCCAGTAACAGTGGTCATTTAAGAACTTGTAGGTTCACTGTCTCCTCAGTTAACTACCTGTCCCTCTGACTTAGTACTATGTTCTCTGGGGAAGGAGTGTGACAACGCATCACCCTTCTTCGAGATACAGGTGGGAGAGGACATGTGATCTCAGGAACAATGGTCATCGAAGACCAGTAGGTTCGCTGTCTCCTCAACTAACTACATGTCCCTCTCTATACCATGTTGTGATCTTTGTTCTGTACATTGAGGCGGCACATAGCGATCCCGTGACTTTATCTTTGCTTTAATTATCTTTGCTTATTATGAGGTCTATAAATCAGAACTCCAATGGGTATTAATGTCTTTACAATAGAACTTGGCTGGCTATAGGTGAATCAGTCCGAGTCTCCTATTAGGATTCAAGAGCGTGACTCAATTCAGAGTCGGAGTTCGACTAGGACCGAATCAACATTCATACATTACAATTACTTCAAGATCTATCTATGGTTTCGGGTTAGCAGAATCGGTCAGTTCGAACCGATGGGTTTGACTGAACCGGGCGGTCTGGATTAGCTGGTCTAATTGGACCAGTCGACCGTTCTTCCTGGTTCGGACGAGCCGAACCGGCCGACTTGGACCGGTCGACCGTTCTGTAGTACCGGTCGACCGTTCTACTTGGATACCTTCTTATCTGTCAAATGTATACTGGATCGGTCGACCGCGCACATAGCGACCAACTTCTCTACGTATCTCTGGATCGGTCGATCATTCAAAGTGATCTGTCGACCGACCGTAAGATCCCGAGGATGTGCACTGCCCGCCGGGTCGGTTGACCGTTCGAAAAATCGATCGATCGTGAAATCGAATCTATCAAGTAATAGGTGGATCGGTCGACCACCCCAGTAGGATCGGTCGACTGATCTAAAGATGAAGTAATGCGAGACATTTGCTAGATCGATCGATCGTTCATAGAACCGGTCGACCGGTTCCCGTAATAAAATAGGGCCGTCGGTCATCTTCATCGATTTCGACGGCCTTCCGGCCATCAAATCACAACGTCATCAATACAAAAAAATGAAGTTTAGGTAATCACGATCATAATAGGATCCTAGTACGCATCAAACGATCAATATTTCATCGTCTAGGGATTTAAAAACTCTAAGGTACATCTGTTTTTATCGTTGGAGTTCGCTGGCGAATCGTACATCGATCCTGTGATTGTCGGTCGTTCTTGGTCGATGAGAGGGTTCGCCTGGCTTCTGTGCACGTCGAGGGAGGGTTGGTGTGCATCGGTGGAGCGCCGAGTCGTTCGTCCTCTAGTCGCCTCTGTCGGTGCATGCTTCGATCGTCGACGACAACGAAGGAGAGTGAGGATGAGGGAACGGTGGTCGGCGAGAGTCTAAGGGGTGCGAGGGCACTTCCTCGCGTCCCCTTTATAGCCCCGACCGACCCTTGGTCGGCCGGATATGGAACAACTGCAATCACGGGAGAAAATTTCTCCCATGGTTGGCTGTTTCATTTGTTTGTTTCATTTTTTATTTCTTTCCTTAATGGATACATTACATTATTACCCCCTTAAATGAAAATTCGTCCTCGAATTTAAATAAAAGTTAAGACTCACCGAATAGTTGGGAAAATTTCTCGCGCATTTCCGATTCTACTTCCCACGTTACTTCTTTTCCTTGATGATGCTTCCAGGCTACTTTGACCAATGATGTTCTCTTCTTTTCATGCTGGTGCTCTTGTTACTTCAGTATCTCTGTGGGTTGTTCCTCATATGTTAGATCTTTCTTGAGGTTTGATTCCTTAATTTGGATTACATTAGCATAACTATACTTGTACTTCCGGAGTAGTGAGACATGAAAGACATCGTGCACTCTGGCATATGTTGGGGGTAGGGCTAGCCTGCATGCTGAGTCACCAATGATATTTAAGATTTTAAATGGGCCCACATACCTTGGGCTCAATTTTCCTCTCTTGCTAAATCGTGTTACGCCTTTGTTGGGTGAGACTTTAAGTAGGACTCGATCTCCTATCTTGAATGTGTGTTTTCGGTGTTTCTTATCCGCATAGGCCTTTTGTCGATTTTGTGCTGACTTCATCCTTTTTTTTATTAGCTCAATTCTGTCTGTATACTCTTGGGTCTACTTCTGTAGTTCAGCGCTCAAGATCTTCCTTTCGCCAACTTCGTCCCAACATACTGGAGAGCGACATGGTCGACCATATAATGCCTCAAAGGGGGACATCTCTATGCTAGCATAGAAGCTGTTGTTATAAGAGAACTCAATGAGAGAAAGATGTTTGTCACAGTTGCCATGCCAATCCAGAGCACATGTTCTAAACATATCTTCTAGCGTCTGGATTGTCCTCTCTAATTGATCATCTGTCTGATGATGGAAGGCCGTGCTATATCGAAGTCTCATCCCGAAAACATTCTGGAGACTCTTCCAAAATCTTGACGTGAATCGGGAATCTCTATCAGACATAATTGGTGTAGGAATTCCATGCAGTCTAACGATCTCCTGCACATATAGATCCATTAGACTATCAAGAGATTATTTTATCTTAATGGGTAGGAAGTGGACCGATTTAGTGAGTCGGTCCACTATTACCCAGATGACATCGTGCCCCTTCTGAGTCCAGGACAAACTCATGATGAAGTCCATCACTATCTCTTCCCATTTTCACTGTGGAATACCAAGACTCTTCAAAGTTCCTTGGGGTTTCTGATGTTCCACCTGGACTTGTTGGCAAACTATGCACCTGGAGACGTATTCTGCGATCTCCTTCTTCATGTATGGCCATCAAAAACTTCTCTGCACATCCTTATACATTTTAGTACTCCCTGGATGGATTGCAAACTCAGATTTGTGGCATTCATCTAGGACCTCTCTCCGGAGTTCAGGGTTGCTCGGTACCCATACACAATCACGATATCTAATGCCACCATATGAAGAGACTTTGAAATTTGTCATTCTAAGACTAGTCTTTATCATCATAGTTTGATAGTCTGGATCTTCCACATGTGCTTCAATGATTCTTCCTATCAGGTCTGGTACAATCCGTTACATCATCATTAGCGATCCATCATGTCTTACCCTTGGCGTCCAATTGAAAAGCTCTTCCATGAGTTCAAACTGTCGAAGGCACATGGAGGCAATAGATCCTTTCCATTTCCGACTGAGTGCATCGACTACTGAGTTTGCCTTACCAGGATGGTAGTTAATAGAAAACTCATAGTCCTTCAAGAACACCATCCATATTCTTTGGCGCATATTCAGATCTTTCTGTGTAAATACATACTTTAAACTCTTTGTGGTCAGTGTAGACTATGAACTCCTCTCCGTACAAGTAATGACGCCAAAGCTTAAGGGCAAATACTACTGTTGTCAGTTCAAGGTCGTGCATTGGATAATTGACATCATGTTTCTTCAGTTGTCTGAACGCATATGCCACAGCCTTTGCATGTTGCATCAATACACATCCCAGTCATGTACCACTGGCATCGCTGTAGACTACATAACCATCATTGCCTGATGGTAACGTAAGGATTGGTGCTGAGGTTAATCGCTTCTTCAGTTCCTGAAAACTCTCTTCACACTTGGGTGATCAAATAAATTTCTCTCCCTTTCTGGTGAGCTTGGTCAACGATAATGCTATTCTGGAGAAGTTCTTGATAAATCGTCTGTAGTATTCTGCTAGGCCAAGAAAGCTCCTGATCTTGGAAATATTCTTTGGTTGAGACTGTTGGATACTGCTTCTATCTTTGTAGGTCGACTGTGATTCCATTCTTGGAGACGATGTGACCCAGAAACACCATATCTTCTAACCAAAATTCACATTTGAAAAACTTTGCGTATAATTTCTTTATTCGTAAAGTTTCCAAGACTATCCTCATGTGTTCCCTGTGCTTCTCTATGCTTGGCGAATAAATGAGGATGTCATCGACGAAGACAATAACGAACTTGTCCAGATGTTCATTGAAAGTTCGATTCATGAGATCCATGAATGCTGCTGGAGCATTGGTTAACCCAAATGGCATCAAAAGAAATTCGTAGTGTCCATATCATGATCTGAAGGCGATCTTTGAGATGTCTTCTTCAGCTACCCTGAGCTGGTGATAACCGCTTCTCAAATCGATATTGGAGAAGACCTTTGCATTGAAGAACTGATCAAATATGTCATGATGCGAGGTAGCGGGTACTTATTCTTCACTGTGACTTTGTTCAACGTTCGATAGTCGATACAAAGTCTTAGCGAGCCATCCTTCTTCTTGACAAAAATGATTGGTGCATCCCATGGTGATACACTAGGTCTGATGAAGCCTTTAACCAATAGTTCTTGAATCTGAGTCTTTAATTCCTTCATCTTTGCTGGAGCCATGCGGTATGGGGCTTTAAAAATTGGTGCTGTGTCGGGTGCTACCTCTATATGGAAGTCTATTTCCCTCCTAGGTGGTAGACCACTAACATCTTCAGAGAATACATCAGAAAATTCCCTCACAATCTCTATATCCTGAGGGGTATTAATTGGCTCTTCTATTTTAGTCACACTTTCCAAGTAATCTCTACACCCTTGTCGAATGAGTTTGTGTGCCTTCATGGTAGTCACTATGATTTTTTGTTCCTTTCGAGCTATGCCTATGACTTTGCTTGTACTCTATGTTCCTATAATAACCTTCTTTTGCTTGCATAGAATAGAAGCATCGTGGAAGGTTAGCCGATCGATGCCCAAAATTATATCATAATCTCTCATATGAATAATGATAAGATTTGCAGGAAATTTCTTTTTGTCTATCTCTATGGATACATCGGGGAGATATTTAGTAGTAATTAGGGTTCCTTGTGGAGTAAGTATATCTAAATTCATGGCAGTTAACCCTAATGTATGGGCACATTCTTCAGATATGAAGGAATGAGAGACACCGGAATCGAATAATACTATAGTATGTAGTCCTGCTATGAAGAGCGTACCTCGAATGACCTCAGCGTCATTCAGTGGAGCATCCTCTTTCAAGTTGAAGAGCCTTCCTTGTACCAGCTATTGCCACGTCTTGAGTAGTTCACTGCGATGTGGCTCATTCCACCACAGTGAAAGCATGCACCAGTCTTCATTCGACATTCCTCTGCATGGGTCCTGTCAGAGGTGTTACATAAAATTCGCTCACCTAATGCGGGTGGTGCCTGAGGAGCTTGTAGAGGCTGTTGCCTATGCAGCTGAGCTGGGCGCCTTGGCGTCTGCTGAAGGGGCTGTTGGTTCTAATGTTGTAGTTGCTGTGGTGGAGAGGCTCGCTGCTGAGGGCGATATGGCTGATGTTGCGGGTGATTATACTGTTGAGGGGCTGGATATGGGCGAGGTCGGTTGTCCCATCGTTGATGGTGACAGTTGTTCCCTCGGAATTATTGTTGTTGCTGGAAACTCTGGCCTACATTCAGGTGGACCCTCTTATCTTTGTACTGGTGATCCTTTTCTGTCATTGTGGCTAGACTCACAGTTTCATCTAGAGTTTTACAATTTCCAAACCTCGTCTGGGCCCTCAAAGTGGGGTTCAACCCGTCAACAAAATGCTCCAGTTGAGTATTTCTTCAGTCGGACAAACTTGGTCATGTATTGGGACACTGTCATGGTCCCTTGTTACAAGTTTAGAAATTCCTTCTGCTTCAAATCCCTTTGGAAGGCAGGGAAAAAGCGCGTCTCAAACGCTCTGCGAAAGTCCTCTCAAGCAACGATTTTAACTTTCGAAAAACTAGTGGCCTTCTTTGCTTTCCACCATTCTTTAGCGTCTTTTTGGAGAGTGTCCCCTGCGAATAACATCTTCTTGTTCTCAGGGACATCCAAGATGTCAACACTTTTCTTCCATCGTCTCCATCCATTGTTCGGCCACCTCTATGCCCCCTTCACCATTAAACGTCGGAGGTTTCAACCTCCAAAACTCTTGTATTGTGCAGGGAAGAGGAGATTGTCGTCCTTGTTGCATTGGTGGTTCAGGTGGAGGAGGAGAAGGAGGAGGAGGAGCATGATTGAGTCCTCCTCGTTATGAATTTCGTCCTTATCGTCAGACTTGCAGTCTTCTACGAGGAGGCATCTATAAAACATCATAAGAATAGTTGAGTAATAGTGCAGAATCAATATCTTAATTCAAAATAAAAATAGAACCCATATCCTTATGGCAAGATATCCTTTAAATTAGAGTTTAGTCATAAACAAACTGTAAAGCATTCAATTAATACAACGCTAAGGTCTTCCACATCTAACATTTCCCATGTGCCATACTATTTCTTGTTTTGTGAGGCCTTATTCTAAAGGAAAATTTTAAAATGATTCTTGTCTGAGCCCGATGACTGCTCGAAAGAGGAGGAAGACGAAGATGCGGCGATACCAACGGTGCCTAGAGTTACTGATGATCTGGCGATGACGTTGGCAGTGCGCGGTTGATTTCAAGATTACTGGAGTTGGCGCTGGCTATGCTTGCCGTGAGACTTGCGGAAGACGTTGGAGTCGTCGACCTGGACGTACTCCGGTAGTTGAGCCCAAAGGCGCCCGATAGACGCCGAACAAGGGCATGGAGGATGCACAACAGATTGGCGGTGAGACACGGTGAAGCAAGAATAAATGGCTCGATGCATGGCTTCGGAGAAGAGTATGGGATTGTGGAGAAAGTTAATGCCGAAACTTCCCGCATGAAGCCTCCTACTGTGGATGTTGGCGAGGCCTTGCAGAAGGAGGGGGAGGAGCAGCAGGGGTGTGTGTTACTCCATTTTAAATGTAGGGAACTCCATTTTAAATGTAGGGAAAAAATGAAATGTAAGACGTTTGATGGCAATGGAAAGTCGGATGGCGATTTGAAATGAAGCGTCCAAACATGCGAGAAAGGGGAAGATGAAGAGAAAAGAAGCGTTTTGAAGGCATTCTATGGATTCAACTTTGATTGAAGGCACTCTATCGATTGAACAAAAAAAAGGAGAAAAAAGAGAAACGAAATAGAGAAAGGAGAACGCATTTGAAACTATCATTGGAGCATCAACTTTATATAAATATAAGATTTTCATAGTATTAATTATTATCGAGGCATTATAACCTAAATATACATTTTATCTTCTTTTTCAATATCATTAATTTATCTTCACTACATAAATCATAATTAATTCATCATAATTAAATATCTTCTTATATTTTAAATTCAATTTACACCATTTTTTCATATTTGATTTTTTTTCTCAAAACTCATGAATACTTCATGGTTAACAATAATATTATTACTCTTGTTCATGGTTAACAATATTTTTATTATTTTGCATTTAAGAACTACCCTTAAAAAATAGTTCTTATTTATCATCTTCATAAATTAATTGTTTTTAAAATCATAATTATATTTTTTATAAAAAAATTACAATAATAATATTTTATTTATGTAAAAAAAATTGTAATCTCACTTTAGGCCTAGGCCTCCCTATCTCCTGAGCTGACTATGTATTTGTATATTATATTTATATAATATTATTATTTGTTTAATAATTTAGTCGAAGTGTGCTGACAAGGAAATTAGATGGACGAACCAGCACCCCCATGATTTTAGTCTAACCAAGAAAAATCATAACAATAATGATTAAAATTATGGACCATGTAAAGGGGAAAAATAAATGACAAAGATGTGATAAGCAAAATAGGGGTTGGGGAATTAGACGCGTCAATTAGTCGCCATTTTCAATTTGTTGTGCTTGCAAACTTCGTTATGAGTAGAAATGAACGGGTTAACAGATTGAGATGTAGATTTGTTTATTCTTTCAATACGTAACAAACACAAGGCGACGCGTAGACGAAGGTCCAGGTTCAATCAGATCCAAAGCCAAGCCAAGGACGAGCCGACGCGCGCGCGCGGGGCCGGCGGACGGGCATCACCCCGACGCCCATATTTGATAATTGGAGGAGGAGGACGACGACGACGACGACGACGACGACGACGAGGGAGGAGGAGAAAAGGGCAAAGGGAAAGAGAACAACAAATTAGGTATGCGAATTTCCATCATCCATTCTGACCAATTCCATCGGTTCCGTTCGTCATTAGCATCCTTCGATCTGCTCTCGAAGGAATCGAAATCGCAGCTGTCGATCAATCGGTCGATCGACACACGGCGTTCTTTTTCGACGGATGTTTCTTCTGTTTTCATCGTTTGTTGTCGGATTTGACCCGAATCGGGGTCTCGTTTCCTCTGCACGCACGATCGGCCGAGGTTTTCAGGTTGATTATTATGTGGTGGTAGAATCATGTAGTATGATTTCCTGGATGCTGAGATCAGGTAGCTGTTTCGATTGTTTCATGCGCAACTTCCATGCTCGGATTGATGGCTTCCGGACTTGGGTTACCCTGGAAGCAGCCTTCTTTATCTATTTAGGGTGATGATATTGCTCGAGCTCAATATTAGAAGCAAATTTTTGTTTAAAGAAAATAATTGAAAGGAAACAATGCAGAAGCTTTGTTAAACTTGAACGTGGATGATACAAGGTTTGACAAATCACGCTCCAACAATTTATTAGACATGGTTAAGAATCCAATGGTTTAATAATACTTTTGTGTGAGCTAAACCGACGTGGGTTGAAAGGTTAAACCTGCTTCGCAATAGTTTATTTCTGGTGGATAGAGGTCCATGGACTTTTTACTGGTTCAATTGCTTTTCTTAAAGGAAAAGAAGGTTCTTCTGTCAAGGTAATAATCAACAATGTCTTGGTACAAAACTTGTTGGACTCAATTGTATGTCAAAGTTTCCTGCATCCTCGGATTATGTGGTCATTGTTCTAGTTTATGAAAACCGCCTTTTATTTTTCTGTTTGGTGATAGGTGTAGTAGTTTATCACCCTCTTCTCATGTTATTTATTTTGTTTGTATCTAATCTTCTATCACAAATTCTCATTGTGGAGCTCTTCTTTTTATATTTTCCCACCAGAAATGGCTTCGTCGTCTGACTCATGGACGAGGGAGTACAATGAAGCTTCAAAGCTTGCTGAAGATATTAGTGCAATGATTTCTGAAAGGGGCTCTCTGCCTCCATCAGGCCCAGATACCCAACGTCATTTAACAGCAATTCGCAGGAAAATAACAATTCTTCGGACTAGATTGGACAGCTTAGAGACTCTTCTTTCAAAGCTTCCTAGTATGCAGCCAATGTATGGAACCTTTCTTTTTTTCCCTTTAAGTTGCAACAACAGTTACTTTGACATGGACAGAAATCTATATTAGATGTTTATAATGTCCAAGTCACCAGAAACACCATTCTTAATTAACATACTCTCTAAGTATTTGACAAATTCCAGAATTAGATGGCTACTTTTCAGGTGTATGATGTGTTGCAATCTGGACAACTCATATTGTATCCATTTTTCTTTCTGAACTTTTTATTTTTCTGCACCAACGAAAAATGTTTAACTTACGTGAAGATGGTTACTGTTTCTGGAGCAGGATGATAAGAAGCCGGAGTGCAATCTGCTATAACTTGTCTGCTGGTCCCCTCTTAGATGTATCCTGCTATAATGGTCATGGTCACTCATTAACTGTTTGTAATATCATTGAATATTCCTACTTGCCTTCAAAAAATTATATATATCATTGAATATTTTGGAATAAAAGATTATGATATTAGTAAAAACGAATTATGTTATCCATTTGTTCTTGATGAACATTGTTTTGAATTGTTATGTTAATTTCTTATCACCTATTTAGTTTTCTCATTGCTAGAGAAAGGTTCACTTTCTCATATTTTTTTAACTAAATAAATTACAACCCTTGTTAAGCTAAGGATGCCTTGAAGCTTATTTCTGATGTTTGTTGTTTTCCCTTTTCGTGCTTCTTGATAAAATTTAATTTTCATGAAATGATATATTTGTGCCGCATTTGCTTGTCAGACGTTTCTGGTTGTTAACTATGTTTTGCAATTTTGCACCCATATTTTTATCTCGTCATAGTTTTCTCATTGCCACAAGAGAAAATTCTTTGCGTGTGTCCTTGGATGATTAGTTTTGAAATTTTGGCTAGACTGAACTTCAGCCAACAGGAATCTATTGAATTTTCTTGATCAAGGAAGCGAATTTGTTTGCTTATGAGAAACTTTTCTTCCATCAAGAACATCCTCTGTTCATGAGAAAAAAACAAACTGGAAGTTCTGTAATTGACATTCCATATTTGATTTATACGTATTGTTCTTATGCAAATGCCTGAGGAGATTTCCTTGTGTTATGTGATAGTTGTGATATTTTCATCTAACTTCAATGTTACGTGCGTTATTGACTATCATTTCTAACCCTGGATTATAATATGATAAGGAACAAACTAAACATTTTTAACTAGCATTTATCTGATAGTTCTTTTACATCTGGTTTCACCATCCTGTAGGAAGGATAAGGAGCTACATAAGCGGCAAGACATGCTAGCAAACCTGAAAACTAAAGCAAGCCAGATGGCTGCTACATTGAACATGTCAAACTTTGCTAACAGGTTTGGTTTCAAACAATAGTCATTCAACTGGGTAGTTAGGGTTTTTTTATGTTCACAGTGCTAGTTATTGTGATTGAATAGCTTGCACCAATTCTACTGTGGATTGAAATTGGTATTGTCTTTACATATTGTGTCCAATTGGAACTGCTTATCCACTCACAAGCTCTTGTCACATTTAGGGAAGAGTTACTTGGAGGAAGTAAACAATCGTCTGATGTGGTAAACAGGGTTGCTGGGTTGGATAACTATGGCATTGTTACTCTACAGAGACAGATAATGAAAGGTTTGCTTATAGAATTATCATTATTTTTTTATTTTATCCATGATTTTGAGTGACTCTTTGACTCTGAAGATTCATTTCTGTGATTCTATAGAACAAGATGAAGGGCTAGAAAAGTTAGAAGAGACTGTCATAAGCACAAAACATATTGCGTTAGCTGTTAATGAGGAACTGACTCTGCATACCAGACTGATTGTAAGTAGCGTCGTGAACTTGCCAACACACTTTTTCTCTTTTGATTTATCAATATGATAACTGATTGCAGCCATTTACTTGAACAAATGTCATGCAATAATGCAGGATGATTTGGATGAGCATGTTGATTTAACAGGCTCACGACTACAGGTAGCATTACAAGTTCTCTTTGTATGCTTTCATCTTCAATAATCAAGAAGATACTTAGAATTTTTGGATCATGTTTTCAGTCCACCTGATTGGAAATACTTAGGTCCAAAGGCATAAGGATATTTGGTGATAATTTAATTTGAACAAAAGGGTATATATACAAAGAGTCGGGAAACAAAAACCTTTCTAAATGTTGTTCATAGATTCAATAAAGAGAGAAAAAGAGGTCTGTGGATGTTTCTTTCTGTATAGAGTTACATGAAAGCGTCATAAGCTCGTTTTTCTGAACCGTGGTTTCTGCTAATAACACCTAGCACGTTCATGCAAATGCTGTTTTTGCTCCATGCTGGCACCAGCACTAGAAGATTTATAGAGATGTGTCTTTAGGAGCTCAAATTTGCTAAGGTAGTTTCTAGGTCGTGCATTCAAGTTCTTCGCATATAAGATTTACTACAAAAGTGATGTTAATAATGACACCCACGACATATTCATGAGCCTAATACTACAATCTCTTATTGAAAGATGACAATGTAATTCTTAAACAAAGGTTAACGATCTGGGTTTTTTGTTTCCGGGAATAAGGGTTCTTTTACTACATTTTTCTTTTGAAATTGACTACCATTTCTCTTCGTGCAGCGAGTGCAAAAGAGGCTGGCAATTCTTAACAAGCGCACAAAAGGTGGTTGTTCCTGCATGTGCATGCTATTGTCAGTTGTCGCAATTGTCATTCTGGCAGTCATTGCATGGCTTCTCATCAAGAACTTGTAGAAGTTGCATGAAGTTTTACCGCCGTGATCTGTTTTTGAGAGTGATCCTAGTATTTAGAGCTTTCCAAAGAAGCGAATCATCTGTTTTGTGTGTTGAAAGTTGAAACTTTGATGCGATTTCTGCAAGTCTTGGCGTTTATGCCAGAGGAAAATTTCAGACTTAGGAAGTAATCCACTGCGTCAAAATCAATAGTGATATTTCAAGGTGGATGCCCCATTCATGTAAAGTCGCTATTATTTATCTTAATCTCACGACACTTTGTGTACATGGAGCGATATCAGACGTATTTAATATAATGCACCATGAGTTTGCTGATACTTCGCATTCACCATCTCAAATTGGACTTTTAGTCCTTCGAAAATGAGATAAGACATCATTTGAAATCCCCAAATTAAAGTTATGTTGGGTTGGAACTTGGAAGTGAAAGGATGGTAAAGGAGAAAAAAAGGAAAGGTGGAGGGAAATGAAGACAAAAGTCTTTTACTTTTTCTTTCATTCTTTTATGTTTTAATTTTTTTTCTCGTGGAAAAAAAGACATATTTAATATATATTTTTATTTTTTATTAAATAAATTAAACATATAATTATGTATGTAAAGAATAAAATCATCTAAATAAATAATTATTTAGCATTCATTCTCTTCATTTTTTTAAATTATATTAATCAAACAGGAACAAGTATTCACCTTCATTCTTTTATTTTTCTTTCTCGTCATTTTTCTTTTCATTCTTTGCCTCCTTTTAATGAATTTTGAACAAAATAGACTTTAAGTGAACATCATGGTCGCAAGGAAATTGATGGAAGGAAAAGTGTACTGGTGTCAACATTCCATTTGTAGTGAAGGAAGGAGATAATAGCATTTTTTTTACCTTATAGCATTTTTCTTACCTTATGACTATTGATTCGATTTGACAGTGTTTGGATGTTAGAACTTGAGCAAGAACTTGACCAAGTTCCAACAAATTTAGGCAAACACCAACAACAAAAAATAAAACCAGAACTTTAAACTTTAGTTATGAAGTTCTTGCAAAATGCAAGGAACTTACTTGGACAGCAAGAACCAGGTGACATTTTATTTTTTTTAGTTTTTTAGTTTTTACTTTTTGGATATATATAATATTATTTAGTTTAATAATATATATTATTAGAAAACTATTAGTTATAAATTTATTTAGTTTTAATAATTTAAAATGTTTTATTAATTATTTATAATAGAAATTTTTAATTAAAACATTCAATTATTTTTAGAAAAAAATATTTTATATTTGGATCTTATGAATTATGTAAATTATAATATTAAGAACATATAAAATATTTAATCAAAATTAATAGTAATATATTATGACACAAATTATTTTTTAATAGAATTTTAAATTAATAATTACATATAATAATTTTTATATGCTAGTAATTATTATTTTAAATAAATAAATATAATACAATATTTTTATTTATTATAATTTTATACTCCATAAAATAATAAATTATATTATTAGTTCTTACTATGTATTCAAACACCTCCTAAAATTTATTTATCAAGTTAACTTTTCAAACTCCCATCGTTATATTTTTCATCCAAAAACACTAAATATAAATTTTTCTATCAAATCGATTAGTTCTCGAGAACTAACCGAAACTTTTAGTTCCCGTGCCAAATATAGCCAGAATAAAATAATTCTTATCAGTTTCGAAAAGTGTCAATTTGGTATTTTTTTTTCCTACTTAGCATACTTTGTCCAGGAGACAATTTATTTTTTCTTTATTACTCTCCTTTTACACCTTGCAATTTGCAATATACCATTCATCAAAAAGACCTTTTTTTTCACATGATTGTGTTTAGGGCAAACGTCGTGAAGAAAAGAATCCTTTCACTGGCTTGTAAAACAGTATTTTTTTCAATCTTCCCGAAGTTTACCTTCAATATCTTTCCATCAATACCTTTAAGGTCAAGATAAATTGCAGAGAAAATAAGTTTCAAGAAAATAGTTTATTAGATTGCTTATTTTTCATTATTTGATTGTTTAGTAATAAGCCTAAAATTATATAGTTTTTGTTATACATAACATAATAATTGAGAATGTACGATTCGAAAATAATTCTCCCTCAAAATGAGAAACAACATATCTCCAAAACTCCACGTAACCAGATTAGAAAAGAATTATCCTGATTGTCAAAACAAATAATAATAATTCCTAGTACAAACGCAGTCACTGACCCAATTTGCGAAGAGTTCAATTTTGGGATGGGTTGTGATGTTAAAATGGTCATTGATTTAGTATCTCTTCACCTAAAGCAAAAGTATTATCTTCTTTACGTTGATCTTCATTTTCAATTAAATTAGTTTTTCTACGAGCAAAATTATAGCTTTTGTTTTTATTGTTTAACATGTATGCCTACAGTATTGCTGATATTAACATTGTTAAGTCGTCCTTCTACAAAGATCTTATCGTAATGAAGTATTTTCTTTTAGCCTTTACAATTTTTAATCGATTTCCGATCTTGTATTCCGTAAACTCTATGATTTTTAATCGATTTTAGATCTTGTAACTCGCATAATTTTGACAAAATTGGGGTGATATCATTATTAAAGAACGTTGTTGCTACTAATTCTACCCCCAAACCAATGTAATTGCTATTGAGGAATTTTCAGGAGAATAACACTTGAAATTTTGCTGGACAGCCAACAGAAGTGGGGCGAAATTCCTGGCTGGTCTAGAAGTGTTCTTGGTTCAAACTGATTTCTAATGGTTCCAGAAAATTGGAGCCGCTAGTTTCATTATGAAATCATCTGATAATAACTTTGTGGCCGCAAAGACTTTGCACGAGTTTTAAGATGGGGCTAAGGCAAATTCTGGTAAAATGCTGACTCTCTCAGCATCATTAACATACTGAAATAGAACTCCAACTGCACATGACATGTGAAAAATATGATGTTAGACATTTGGAACATCATCTCTCATTTTGATCACCTAAAATCAATCACATTTTTAGAGAACACAAAAGAATTGCATAGTATCTCGGTGATGCATGCAAAATATAACATATTTTAAATTATTATTTTAATTAATTTTTCTATAATTTAAACATGGCATGCATCATTTTTAGTCACTTTTAATCGTAATTCTGGATTTATTAATTTTAATTATTAATTCTCTGAATATTTTAATTGTAGATGGATTAATTAAATTTGAATAATTATTTTGCAGGAAAATTCAAAATACGGCCAAAATTCAAAGAATTTATTACGGCCGAGATTTGACTTTACCCCCAAGTCATTTTGGCCGAGATTTGGCTTTACACCCAAGCCGTTTTGGACGAGATTCGAAAGGAGTAAAGATAAAAGAGTTCCTTACGGCCAAAATTTGGAGGGGGTAATGGCAATGAAATCATCCGTTTGATCGATATATGAAGGTGTAAAGATAAGATTGTTTGGGCGTAACAAGATTAAATTCCTTCCTTACGGCCGAGATTTGGAGGGAATAAAATGAATTTTATCTCTTTGGGAGTAAAGATTTAGTTCTTTCCTTACGGCCGAGATTCAAAGGGAGTAAATATAAGAAAGATTTATCTTTGGGCGTAAAGATAAAAAGGATTTACCTTTGGTCGAGTTTATCTTATAATTTTAAAGTCAACCGTACGATGTTACGGCCGAGATCAAATTGAAGGCCGTCTGCACCCTATAAATACGTGAAGAATCCGTCGTTTCAATTCGTGCTCTGAAGTTCAGGTTTCTTCCACGACGAGTCGTGAGCTCTGCAGGTTACGACCAAGAGGAGAGAGGTGCGACGGTTGGAGGTTGATCGCGACCTTGATCAAGTCCGAAAGGCTGCCCGATTGTTTGCCAGATTCGAGATCTCTATTTTGGGTGTAATTCTTTCAATTTTTATGATTTGTATTTTATTATCTCTCCGAAATTTCTAGGATGAACTCCATATTTTTAGGATTATTATTTTAGGAGATTATTAATTGAAGGAAAATGTTTGGACCCTATTTTATTTGCTTTAATCTTTTCTGATCAATTATTAATTATGCTTAATGCTTTTATGTTAGTTAATTAAATTTCTGAATTAGGCTATACCAGTTTGTGGAGTGTTTAATTTCAGAATTTATTATACTAATTATAATTGATTTTATTTGGAATTAATAATTGACATAAATTTGATAACTAGTGTGTCGAGAATCAAGTTTGTGTGGTCTATTAATCTATACCAGTTTGTGGAGTGATTAATAGTCTAGAGAATTCAATTTAATGTATCTTAATTTTAATATAATTTTGGGAGTACCAGTCGTGGAGACTTCAATTCTTATTAAATTAAGATAGTTCTATATGATTAGATTGAGGGATGCCAGTCGTGAAGACCACAAGTTAATCATGTTAGATTACTTTAGGGAGACTCTAATCCATTTTTAAAGATTAAATTTATCTTTCATGGTTCAAATATTTATCCTGATCTATTTTCATCCTAAGGCCTAACTTCAACACCACTATCTTATCTTTATTTTATTTTATTTATTTTATTTTATAAAACTCATTTTCAAAATTTATGTTTTTCCTCTCTTATTAATTTAAAGATTCAAATATTAAATTGATAATATTCCTCGTGGGTTCGACACTCTTACTCATATTACTATATTACTTGAGCGACTAGTGCACTTGCTAACAAATTTTATTGTTACAATTACAACGCATCACTCGGTAATTTAAACAGAACAAATGTTGTTGATTTATTTTTATTTATTTATTTGTGGGAGGATCCGCCTCATGGCAGCCAGAAGTTTTCTTATAAGGACATTATTGTTATACTAGAGGCTGACCATTTTGTTTCAAAATAGAACATGTTCAAGGATTGCCTTCAAATGGTGTAGCATGTGTTTGGACTAAATGAAGCACATTATTCAAAAAAAAATTAATTCCCTTGCGAATAGATTTCTTGCTGGATCCTGCAAAATTTCAGAAAACTTTATCAGTGATTCCGCAAAACATGCTCATAGGTCTGTTATAGATGAATGTGCCAAACTTTAATATCAAACCTCGCTAGAGAATAAAAAAAAGGACGGTGTTTAAAAGGATAATGTCCAGAGATAATAATTCTTATGATAAACTGATGAAACAAGAAATTCAATTTGATAGCACAATTAGAACAAAATTAATACCACAAAGAGACAAAATAAAAAGAGAGGAGAAAGAAAACAGTGAAACAAAAGGATATGTGATAAAATATCACTTTGTATTAGTTAGTGACTGATTAATTAAGTAGTGAGTAGTTAAAAAATATTACTTTGTATTAATTAATGGATGGTAAAGAAAGTAGTGAGCGATTAGTTATATTTATAATTTTGTTATAGTTATTGTAACTGACTTTGCAAGTATTTTAGATTTAGGGGAATCTTGAAAATGTGTTGATCAATTACATGAAGTTTGGTCCACTCCATACGGACTATTTTATTACGAAGATTTGTCATCTCGAATAGACAAATTATCAGTAATAATTGTGTTTAAAATTCTTGTATTTTTACTATTAATAATAGTTATCCTATTCATACTTTTATTTTCAGTCTTTTCAGTTTGTATCAATATGATTCTATTTTTATCAGTCGTCCATGTATTTTCTTTGATTTTAGTCAAAACTTATTTGAAAAACGAATAGAAATCAGGATTGATATTTATGAGCTGGTATTTCTGTGAGAACACGCACAAAAATCAATACCATCATATATCCTCTTTATTTTGTTCAGCTATGAACTATCATTAGAAATGTCTCAATCATCTCTGCAGTTACTAAAAGAATCTCATGATTCCATTTAAAGGGGAATTTGAAATTTGTTCAGGACTTGGTTAATAACAAGAATGTCATTTCCATCTTTCCATCAAACAAATAACATAGATTTCTCTCATTTATCAGCATCTGTGCATCCAAATTTTAACGGCAAGTCAAAAAGGGCTCCCTTGCAGATAATGTTAAACTTCTAAGACTAACAAAATGTGACTGCAACAGACAAAAACTTTGCTGCAAAAGAACATCACCTTACAAGGATGAAGATGATGAATGGTCAGCCAAATGCTGAAGCCAATTCTTGAAGTAGGGCAATGCTTCAAGTTTTGTGTGGGAGAGGGCGCCTAGAGGTGTGATTGTAATCTAGAAACAGAAGCAATTCTTCAATTATATAAATACGTACAGTTTTAGAAATTGAAATAACAGTAGTCATCCCTTAAAAAACAAGAAATAGCAGTAGTCACGAAATAAACTCACATATCCTTCTTGAACAGCTTTGTAGTCCCCGTCTTCTGTTTTGTCCTCCTCAGCAGTAGGCCTTTTAATAACCTATTAAAAGATCCATTATTAGGTAAAGCCATGATGCATTAACATGCATATCCATTTGAATCAAGCAGCAAGACAGCTTTACCCACGTCCTCATGGAAATAGAGGGGGGAAGTGAATAATTGTAGCACAAAAAATTGTAATTAAATATTCATGCATGATCTGATGATTTTGTATGGTTTCCTATATAAAAGTATGATTTAAGTATTATTCCGTGTTGTGCCAACCACATGACGTCTAACATGATTACCGGCATACAGAAAGTAGTTAAAAGGCCTTTTTTATGAAATGTAAGTGTTGAAACATAAAGATCTTTCTACTTCTAAATGTTTCCATAGTAAGGATCAGCCAAACCTCAGTCAGTCTGCACACTGCTTGTTTGTCAACATAATCAAGGAATAGCCTAAGAAGCTGAGTATTAAAGTCCAACCAAGTTAGAATTTTATTGGCACCAACCAAAAATTGGGTTTCCCAAAAAAAAATTAGGATCCTTTTCTTACATAGTATACAAGTAATCACATGAGTATATTCAAAAAGTCATATATGTAGCATGATCTCATCTAGATTCTAACATATGTTGACGCTAGTTAGAACTTATCTAATGATAACAGAATCTATATCAAGAGTGCAAAAGTACAAAAAATAAAACATAAATTACAAAGAGAGATAAACATGGAAATAAGATTCCTAGAATCAAAGAAAGCACTGCTAGCTGAAACTACGGTTGAAGAAGAAACAATACCACTCTCTTGAACATAAGCTCATTCTCTGATGGAGTCTGAGCACATTTTGTAGGATTTGACCCTGAATCAATATCCATATTTGCTGTTTGATAAGTATCCACTGCTGGTGTACTAAAATTTGTTCGTTCCCAACCAACTCTAATCATATATTTACTCTGTTTTGTAATTTTGAAACCCTGCTAGCAAACCAATGAGCATGACTATAAAACATGAAAACATAGTTTCTTTTAGGAGAACATGAAAACATAGTTAGACCAAAAATCAGGAAAAGCAAAGTTGACGAGGAAACAGCAGCAGGATTAATCCCTGCGGGTTACCGTAGCAACCTGATATGACTAGCATATCAAAATTGGCACGGAAAGAAAATAACACAGCACCAGACAAAGAGAACGCCAAGAGAGAAAGAAACAATTGATTTCTAAATAGTCTGAATAATAATTCACCAAATAACTCAGCTGTCCACTTTTATAGGATTCGACAATACAAGTTTTACCCTAATTAAGACTTTCATTAGATTAGATAAGAAAATATTGACTCGATAGAAATCAAAAGTAACAAGAACTAAGTACCTAAAATAACTCATACTCAACTCCTAAAATAACTCAATCTTGGACTCCAAGTAATCTCATGTCTTGTAATCTCCAACTCCATCTCCTACATCAAAACTTCTTAAATATTATCATTGGTTGTAATTAATAAAGAAAATATGCTCCAGCATCAATGATGTTAGACCAAAAATCATTAAGCTTCTGTTGGCTCATAGGTCCTAGTTTTTTTGAAGGGCTAGATGTATTGCTTATAACATTGTCAATACTTCTTTGTGAGGATTAAAAGTATGACTACCAAGCCATATTGTTTTCTGGGTTTAAGAGTAGGGAATGGTGCAAAGCACACTAGTAATAAAAAAGATATCAACATTACAAGTTCACTCCCTCTTGCTAAAGTTTTCTTGGCATTCATACACAATCTTTTCTAATAGCAGTACCACTCTCCCTCTCCCAAACATTGTACTATTGTCTTGCCTCCAAATGTCCAATATAAAAGTGATTCAAGCTTCTCATCTGGATCAATTTGTGTGCCCTTCTTGATGCATCCACCTCCCGTTGCCCTGTATTGGTCCAACCACACCATGCTACAGCCTAGACCTTCTGGTCCATCAAACATTCATCTAAGGAAAACATGGAAAGTTTCTCATCATAAAGTATACAACTCATGTTAGCCCTTAATGTCTGAGTGAGCACTTCCTGATGAGCCCAGCAAATGTATTAATCTTTAGCAGTTCCCTGGGCAGTCGTATTAGCATGTGATCCATCAGACCATTATCCACTACGCAGTAGGCTATAATCAAAATGGAATAGATCAGCCCAGCTCCAGCTCGAAAGCCGGAGCGCTCTAGGGAACAAGCGGAGGCTCGAAAGCCAGAGTGCGCTAGGGCTCCGTTTTCTCGCTGCTTTCCGTTTTTTCAAACTCGCTGCTTGGAGTTTTCTCAAACTCGCTTGGGTGAATTCGGAAACTTGGAATGTCAGGATGTGGAATTTCGTTATTGAGATCTTCGTCTTCCTCAGTCATAGCTACCCACTCAGTGGGTGAAATTATAGTAGTAGTACCTTGAGCACATATAAGTGTTTGCTTCAGTGGTTTGGTGCATTGGTGAGCAACATTAGGGTCCGGGTTCAAATCCTGCAACAGATTTATTTGATAATCCTTTCTCTTGCATTTAATTTATAATAAATACAATTTAAATTTATTATAATGGGAAGCATATTAGATGTGGGTCGTTCCTCATATGTCAGATCCTCCTTGAGATTTGGTTCCTCAATTTGGATCACGTTGGCGTAGTCGTGCTTGTACATCCGAAGTAAGGAGACATGAAAGACGTTGTGTACTTTTGAATAGGCTGGAGACAGGGCCAACCTGCATGCTGAATCTCCAACCATGTCTAATATTTCAAACGGGCCTACATACTTGGGGCTCAATTTTTCCCGTTTGCTGAAACTCATTACTCCTTTGGTGGGGGAGACCTTGAGCAAGATTTGATCTCCTGCTTTGAACTTATGTTCTCGGCACTTCTTGTCTGCGTAGGCCTTTTGACGATTTTGAGCAGACTTCATTCTTTTCTTTATCAATTCTACTATGTCCGTGTACTTCTGTGTCTGCTTCTGTAGTTCTGCACTCAAGATCTTCCTTTCACCAACTTATCCCCAACATGCTGGAGAGCGACATGGGCGACCATACAATGCTTCAAAGAGAGACATCTCTATGCTGGCATGGAAGCTGTTGTTGTAGGAAAACTCTATAAGAGGAATGTGCTTGTCCCAACTACCGTGCCAATTCAGAGCGCATGCTCTCAGCATATTCTCCAGTGTCTGGATCGTTCTCTCTGATTGGCCGTCTGTCTGAGGATGGAAGGCGGTACTATACCGAAGCCTTGTTCCAAAGGCATTCTGAAGGCTCTTCCAGAACCTCGAGGTGAACCCGAGATCTCTATCAATGACTGATGGGATCCCGTGAAGCCTGACAATCTCCTGCACATATAAATTCATGAGGCTTTCAAGAAATTGTTTTACCTTAATGGGTAGGAAGTGAGCCGATTTAGTGAGTCGGTCCACTATAACCCAAATGGCATCATGTCCTTTCAAAGTTCGAGGTAGGCCTGTGATAAAGTCCATCGAATCTCTTCCCACTTCTACTGTGGGATACCCAGACTTTTCAAGGTTCCTTGTGGTTTCTGGTGTTCCACCTTGACCTGTTGGCATACTATGCATTTGGAAACATATTCGGCTATCTCCTTTTTCATGTCTGGCCATCAAAAACTTCTCTGAACATCTTTATACATCTTTGTACTTCTTGGGTGGATTGCAAACTCGGACTTGTGGCATTCATCTAACACTTCTCTTCGGAGTTCAGGATTACTTGGTACCCATAAACGATCATGGTACCTTATGCCACCATCCGAAGAGATCGTGAAATTGGTAGTCTCTAGGCTGGTCTTTATCATCATTGCCTGATATTCCGAGTCTTCAACTTGTGCTTTTATGATCCTTCCTACCATATCAGGCACTATCTTCTGCATCATCATTAGCGATCCATCGTGCTTCACTCTTGGCGTCCATTTGAACAGTTCTTCCATGAGTTTGAACCATCGTAGATGCATATAAGTTAAGGATCCTTCCCATTTCCTGCTGAGTGCGTAGGCTACTGAGTTTGCCTTACTGGGTTAGTAATTGATGGCAAACTCATAATCCTTTAGGAACTCCATCCAATGCCTTTGACGCATATTCAGTTCCTTCTGTGTAAATACATACTTTAAGCTTTTGTGGTCTGTGTAGACCACAAATTCTTCTCCGTATAAGTAGTGGCGCCAAAGCTTGAGGGCGAACACTACTGCTGCCAATTCGAGATCATGCGTTGGATAATTAACCTCATGCTTCTTCTGCTGTCTAGATGCGTATGCCACTACCTTCCCATGCTACATTAATACGCATCCCAATCCCATGCCACTAGCATCACTATACTCCACGTAGCCACCGTTGCCCGATGGTAACGTCAGGATTGGCGCTGAAGTTAGCCGTTCCTTTAACTCTTGGAAGCTCTCCTCGCACTTGGGTGACCAAGTGAACTTTTCTCCCCTCCTTGTGAGCTTGGTCAGTGGCAATGCGATTCTGGAGAAATTCTTGATGAACCGTCTGTAGTAACCGGCTAAACCAAGGAAACTCCTAATCTCAGAGACATTCTTTGATTGGGTCCAGTTGGACATAGCTTCTACTTTTGTCGGATCCACTACAACTCCATCTTTAGAGACGATGTGGCCAAGGAACATCATCTGTTCTAACCAGAATTCACATTTGGAAAACTTCGCATACAACTTCTTTGCCCGCAAAGTTTCCAATACAATCCTCAAATGTTGACGAATAGATGAGGATGTCATCCATGAAGATGATTACGAACTTATCCAATTGTTCATAAAAAGTTCGATTCATGAGATTCATGAATGCAGCCGGGGCATTTGTCAATCCAAACGGCATCACCATGAATTCATAATGCCCATATCTTGACCGAAATATTGTCTTCGGGATGTCTTCTTCTGCCATCCTCAGTTGATGGTATCCGCTCCTCAGATCAATTTTGGAGAACACCTTTGCTTTAGATAACTGATCAAATAGATCATCGATACGAGGTAGCGGGTACCTATTCTTTATTGCGACTTTGTTTAACATTCTATAGTCGATACAAAGTCTCAATGATCCGTCATTCTTCTTGACAAAAAGGACGGGTGCACCCCATGGTGAAACACTGAGCCTGATGAAACATTTGTCCAATAGCTCTTGAATTTGATCCTTCAGTTCCTTTATCTCTGCTGGAGCCATGCGGTATGAGGCTTTTGAGATTGGTGCAGTTTCGGGTGTCACCTCGATACGAAAGTCTATCTCTCTTCTGGGCGGTAGACCGCTAACATCCTCAGGAAAAACATCAAGAAATTATCTCACAACTTCTATGTCTGAGGAGTCTTCTTTGGTTCCTCTGTCTTGGTTATACTGGCCAGGTAACCTCTACATTCCTTTTGTAATAGTTTCTGTGCCTTTGTGGCGGATACTATGATCTTTGGTTCTTTTTGTGCAATTCTCCTGACTATGACTTTATCTTTACTCTGTGTACCTATGATTATTTTCTTTTGTTTGCATAGGATGGAAGCATCATGTGAGGTTAACCAATCCATGCCCAAAATTATATCATAATCTCTCATGGGGATAATGATGAGATTGGCAGGATAGTTCCTTTTCTCTATCTCTATGGGTACATTGGGGAGATGCTTTGTAGTAATGAGGGTACCTTGTAGGGTCAATATATTCATCTTTTGCTCTAAGTTCGATGCTTTTAACCCTAATGTTTTGGCACATTCTTCGGATATAAAGGAATGTGAAGCACCGGAATCAAATAATACTTTTGTAGGTAGATCAACTATGAACAGCGTACCTCGAATGACATCAGTGTCATTCTGGGGAGCATTCTCTTCCAGATTGAAGAGCCTTCCCTGCACCAACTATTGTTGTCCGCGTCTTGAACAACTTGCAACCATGTGTCCCATTTCACCGCAGTAATAGCATGCCCCAGATTTCATTCGGCACTCTCTAGCATGAGTCCTGCCACATGTGTTGCATAAAACCCGCTCACCTTGTGCGGGTAGTGCCTGAGGGGCTCTAGGAGGCTGTTACCTCTGTTGCTGGGCTGGGCGTCTTTGCCCTTGCTGAGGGTCGCTGTTGCTGCTGTTGCTGTGGTTGTTGTTGCAGTGGGGGAGGAGCTTGTTGTGGAGGACGGTAGGGTTGTTGTTGTTGTGGAGGACGGTAGTTCTGTTGAGGCGCAGAATACGAGTGGTATCGGTTATCCCGTCATTGGTGTTGCCGGTTGTTCCCACGGAACTGCTGTTGTTGTTGGGAGCTCTGCTCTACATTCTGCTAAGCCCTCTTCTCTTTCACAAGGTCTTGGTGGTCTCTCTCGGTCAGGGTTGCTAGGTTGACCGCTTCATCCAGGGTTTTACAATTCCCTGGCCTGGTCTGGGATTTCAGTAAGGGCCTCAATCCGTCCACAAAACGTTTTGCCAGCTCCATTTCGTCCATAGTCAATTTAGAGTATTTCTTCAACCGGACGAACTTGGTCACATATTGGTCTACCGTCATAGCTCCTTGCTCCAGATGCAGAAATTTCCTCTGCTTCAAGTCTTTCTGGAAGGACGGGAGGTAGCGCGTCTCAAATGCTCTGCAGAAGTCTCCCCATTCCACGGTTCTTACTCCCGGAAAGCTGGTGGCCTTCTTTGCCTTCCACCATTCCTTGGCATCTCTCTAGAAAGTATCTACATCGAATATGACCTTCTTGTGCTCAGGGACGTTAAGGATGTCGAATTTCTCTTATAGAGTTTCGATCCACTGCTCTGCAATGTCGATTCCACCTTCTCCGCTAAACGTCGACCTCCAAAACTCTTGCAGAGTACAAGGGATGGAGGCCCGGCGTCCTTGCTATGGTGGCGAATCGGGCCTAGGTGGGGTAGGCGGAGGAGGATCCAATGGAGGTGGAGGAATAAAGTGGACCTCTTCTTCGTTATACATCTCATATTCATTAGACGTTGATCCCCTCCTCTGGTCGGCCATCTATAAAGAGATTATGGCAATGTTTGAGAAGGGTGTATTATCAAAGATCTTTAATAAGGATAGAAATCTTAGATTAAAATTGGAAACCATGCTGCTCATCATTTGCCAAAGTAAAGTATTCATTTATCATTTAGCTTTTCAAAAAGTAAACATAAGTCTGAGCCACACTAAGGCCTTCCACAAAGAAAAGAAAAATAACATGGTACTAATCACTACGTTGAGAGGGTCCCACTGGTCTTGTCCCGGGATTTTTCGGAGGATTAGGGCACTCCTCCTCAAAATGTCCCTCCTGATCGCAGAGATTATAGTATGGTACTGGATCAAACTGGCTGATCGGGCTAGTCTCCCGACTCTGAACTTCTTCCCTGGGTTCATGGGCTTCTTCTTCGTCATCTGAAGATATATAACTTAGATTGTTTATATGTCTTCCCATCATCTGCAAGTTCCCCCCTTGGATTACTTCTTCTCATGTTCCAATGAGTGGGGAGGGTAAATCAGGATCGTTACTTCCCACGCTTTCTGAATTGGAGTGCTCCGGACTCTCTAGAGTGGGCTGTGGCGGGGTTGGAGGATCTAGTGGCCACATACGTATTCCAACTATATGGCCCCTATCCCTTCGGACAATCCTGGTTACCATGCGGCGTGGAGGCATCTATAACAAAAATTAATTCAATAATATAAGTATGATTCACATAGGACTGTACTTATTACTTACTTGAGGAGTGGAGCCGCAGATGCTTGAGAAGCTTGCACATGACTTTACTTTGAGCTGTACGACAATAAGAATGATGAATGCTTATGCATGAACTTATACTCTACTATGATCAATGAAAGAGCAAAAAACTTAGGCTCTGATACGAAACTATAACACCCCCAAAATCGCACCTCCCGCCACGTAAGCGATCGGATTGACTCCGAGGGCGCTACACTATCTACTGCTCTATTGATCTTGACCGTTCAACAAAACAGCTTACGTGGCACTAATAAAATAATAATAAACATGATAGGGGACTCTAATGCGAAAGGGTAGTCGAATGCCATGATGAAGGACTTTAATACGAAAATTCAATGTCTCATAATATATATAATATGCAGAAGTTCATGGTGTCTTTCACTACAGAAGATATGCGGAAGAAAACGTGATGTCTCTAAACAATAAAGATAATCAAACAGAATGCAGTAAGAGAACTCGGAGCAGAAATATCAGTCATGTGCAGCGTTCTCCAAACTCTGCGCCATCCATCACCCCATCAGTTGGCATTCTCACCTACAAAATCCCAATGCAGAGGAATAGAGTACCCATGAGCAAAGATGCACAGTACCATAGCAATAGATGTGAAATAAGGATCAAGAATGAAATCCATATAAATTTCTAGTCATATCCATACTCTGTTCTTTGCTTTACATTACTCTGCTTTACTTTACAATACTTTGCTTTGCATTACTCTACTTTACTTTACAGTACCTTGCTTTACATTACTCTGCTATACATTGCTTTACTTTACATTGCCTTGCTTTTCAATACTCTGCTTTGCTTTACTTTGCATTATTATGCTGTGAGTTATGCTACATCTTTTACATTACTAAAATATCTTTAGAATTGGTTGTCCTATGCGAACTCGACTTTATTAGTTTGGGATGCCAGGGGTGCCTCTCTGATTCACTGATGCTAGTAAGCCCGTAAACGGGAAGAATGAGTGGGTGTTAATGCCTCACCCAATTCGAAAAGTAGGAGAAAGAATTTCTACAATCCAAGAACAGTGGTCGGTTACTAGACCTGTAGGGTCACTGTCTCCTCAGCTTAACTACTTGTCCCTCTGACATAATACTTTAATCTTTAGGGAAAGAGGTGTGATCATACCATCACCCTTCAATTCGAGATATCGATGGGAGAACACCTGAAATCTCAAGAATAGTGGGCATTTAAGCCAGTAGCTTCGCTGTCCCCTCAGCTAACTACCTATCCCCCATTGCTTTAACTCTGAACATTGCTTTAACTTTAGGGGCGGCACATAGCAAACCCACATTTTTATCTTTACTTTAATTATCTTTCATTACTGTGAAATCTATGATTTAGGATCTACTGAAGGTTGATCTTTGCATAATGAAACTCAGCCAATATAGGTGAACTGGTCAAAGTCGTAATTAAGATTAGGGGTGGATCAATCCGATTAAGTTCGTTCAATGAGTCTTTGTCGGATCGGTCGACCGTTCTAGACGGACCGGGTTCTCTAATGAGACGCTTATGAATCGGTCGACCGTCCAAGGTGTCGGTCAACCGTTTATCATGCCATGAAGATGCGCACTGCGCATCGGATCGATCGACCATTCACTGGGACCAGTCGACCGATCGCATGTTTTAGATTTTCTATCATCATATAGACCGGTTAACTGCCATGGTGAGGCCGGTCGTCCAGTAGAGAGGAACTGGTATGAGTCCTGTAAGCGGGCCGATCGACCGTTAGCAGAATCGATCGATCGATCCCTGCGATAAAATAGGGCCGCCGGACTTTATCTCTGATTCTGACGGTCCTCCGATCACAATTAAATCACGACATGAATAGAAAAAAGGTAGATAACAATTTCAGGATTTCAATGAACTATTTACAAACTTCCATCGATCACTATTTCATCGTCTAGGGATTTTAAACGCTAAGGGTACCTTTTTCGTCGAAAATAGGGTTCGTCGGATCACCGCTCGTCGTTCGTCGATCGTCGGACATTCGCCGTCGTCTGAAAGGATTTGCCTCTGTCCTGCCGCTCGCGTATGCCGGTCGTCGGACGAGAGGAAGAAGGAAAAGAAGAGAACAGAGAGAGAGAGAGTGAGAGAGAGAGTGAGTGAGAGGGAGAGAGGACGAGAGAGTTGGGGTGAGGGTGAGGGGGCGCAAGGGGGCCCTCCCCCTTTTATACACCCACCGGCCGACCTTTGGTGCACGGCCGGAGTTGACCGTTCGTTTCATCTCCCCCCCCCCTTTTCTTTTCTTTTTTTTTGTTGTATACAAGGCGTCACAGTAGTACTGCGCACGGCCCTTGGAGACGAAGTGATCAGACGGCTATATCATATTTCATATATATGGTTGTATATGAGTTCCTAATGCATTTGTTATCCTTCCTGCATGCTTTCCTACGTCCGTGCATGAAAGATTCTTGATTTGTGATTAATCATTGGAGATAATATTTGTGGTTTAACCATTGATCATTGAAAAATCATGTTGGATTGCTTTCCTTCCACGTTATTGATGCTTTTTCGGTGTGGTCAAAAGTTTGACGAGAAGGCCTGCATGTGTAGTGCCGCGGTAGGGGAAAGAAATTGATTTGAGATGCCTTTTGAATTTAAAGGTGAGGAGGTGGAAAAGAAGGGAAGTTAGGGGAAAAATAATTTCTCCTCGTTTGAATGGATTTTGGCAAAGAAAAATGGAGAAGTACCACCTGATCTTTTTTTTCCAACTCCCGTTTGGGGAACTGAGCAAAGATTAAGCCTAATATTGCTTTTATATTAATTAACAATGTTAACAAGTCCGTGCTTACATCGAGTCCGACTCATTTTGTATCGTGCAACTCTCACTCAATCGCATTTTTGCGGCCCCTCACATCGTCGAGCTTGTACAAAGCATTCACAGGCGGCTGGCGCGCAAATGGGACATTGCCTGCAACACCCAAAAAAAAAAGATAAACATATGAATAAGATCAAAGAGTGGACAGCTATGAGTGGATAAGGTTGTGGATAAGGATGTGGATAAGATCAAAAGGGGCATACATGGAAATTCCTTCCACCACAACTCTTATAAGAAGGGCCCTCCCACTTGGATAGCCACTTTCCTCTCCAATTGCCCATTGCCATCAAGAATGCTGTTGTAGAATCTCTTCCTTGTACCATTCTAATAAATTCTTCATTTTTGCACTCCCTTTAATTTTCAACGTCATTCCCTTACATTTTCTCCAACCGGATTGCCTCCTAAGTGGAGAACGACAAAGGGAGGACGACTGCCGGTGACCGGAAGGATTTCAAGCTAGGATCAACCACAGAAAGAGGTGGGTGAATCTGAAATCCCTCTGCATAACGTAAATAGAATTAGGGTAGAATTAGGGATGTTCATCTTGAAATGTGTTCTTGATTGATGAAAAGTAATGGAAAAGGAATGGATTGATTGTATTCTTATGTTTGAACGCTAATTTGTAATTCCTTATGACTATGAATGTGTTTTGTATCATCCCTCTATGTTTAGATGATTGTTTGTAAGCTATGATTGCATTTTGGATTGAAAATCGCTGAAAATCTGATTCTATTCGATTCTATTTTCACGACGATCGGTCGACCGATCCAGAAATATCGGTCGACCGGTGATATAGAAATCGGTCGACCGGTGATATAGAAATCGGTCGACCGATCAGTAGAGACCGATCGACCGATCACCCCTTCTGAGTCATTTCTTAGGTCGGCCGACCGGCTGACAAACCGAGCACTATCGGTCGACCGATCTAGAGATATCGGTCAACCTGTGCCCTGGAGTCAGCCGATCGAGACTACTTGAATGTACTCTAACACCATCGGTCGACTGATCCAGAGATATCAGTCGACCGGTGCCCAGAAGTCGGTCGACCGATCAGTGAGAACCGGTCGATCGATCAGTGAGAATCGGTCGACCGAACCTTAAGCAGATTTCATTTTAGTTTGCTTTTTGGTCTAGATCCCTTCCATGATTGTGATATGCTACTCCCTACTGATTGAACTATTGTATGAATGAATCATTTGTCTTGTGATTAATCTGTCCAGTGATCCAATCTTCTTATAGAATGAAAGAATGATGAGATGATAAAGAGATTAAAGTAAGAAAGATGAAAGGATAAAGGGGGGTTGGACAGCCCATGCTAAGTGTTTATAGTGAAGGATCTCTCTTTTAGCCATGACTTGGTCACCCATAGGCTGCACAAGGCTGTATTATTTTGCTCGGCGTAAAATCTCCAAAAGTTAAAAGCACCTAAAGGCACCTAAAGTCATGTAATGCTAAGAAAGAAGTACAAGGATAAAGCGTGTGTACAAATGACATGAGTATGATGATGATAAGTGAAGCATGATTATTAATCCAGCATGATTACTGTAACTTCTCATGATTATATGATACATGATCTCTATCCTCTTTTACCCATTGATATCTCAAATCGAATGATCTTATGCTCTCTATCCGATCTTGATATGAGTGATTACTAATTCTGACTATTGCTATTTATTTTATGCATTGAGTACTATATGGATTCCCACTAGGCTGTATAACTTACGGGAAGACCTCCTCCCCTATGTTGATTTCCACAGGGCTAGGTCAGTGATGGTGTCGAAATCGTGTGTCGCGACCAGTTCGAGCGATAATAAAGCACATGAACTGACAGAGGGCCTAGTTATCATTTTCCCTATTTTTCGCATTTATGAACTTGGATGTAATTCGTATATGATTCCTATTATAGAGATTTTGTAGTATTTTGAGATTTCCGCTATTTTGATAATCTATTTTCCTCTTTATTTCTATTGATGACATATCATTGTTTTAATGGAGTTTTGGTCAATATTTAGTCAAAGTTATAGTTTTTCGTAGCGCCTTCGGAGAGATCCTCGCCACGTGGCGTTGGTCGATTTGGGGGCATTACATTTATGGTATCAGAGCCGCTGTTCGAACTCTTTTGATGTCTTATTGTATAGTATGTATAAGAGATGTTCATGTGCTATCGCTGAGTTGTCGCCACACATTCCATCATAAAGTACAAGTAAGATTTTTCGTGCTTTGTGTCATTTCTTTATTGATGTATCAATGCTTATTTCATAGAAGTGGTTGATTCCTAAGGATGTTATTTTTATGGTAGGAATCAACCTAAAAAGTATTAGTGATTATGCAAAAGGGTCATGAAGGTTATGAAAAATTGGAAAAGAATAAGTAATGCACGTTGATGATTATACCTACATGAAGAATCAGTCTTATAGATATTTAGAGAATAAAATATAAGAATAATTTTATTTCTTTCAATTCATGTTTTCCATCTCTTTCATGATCATCATACTCACGAACTTCTTCTGCTGACTGCAGTAGTATGAAGAGGAAAATTAGTAGGCATATTGCAAAGAGATGTAGATTTATGAGAGAAATGAAGGAAATTCGATCCTAATGGAATCTTTTGATTTATTAAGCATTTGCCCATCTGATTTATTACGAAATGAAACGAACTTAAAAAAATTGATTCTGAACTATGCTTAATATAACTTTGATCTAATTACAGGTCGAAAGAGAGGTCTACTATAATGATGAAAATTTATGTTGGCTTAGAGCGAGGTCATCTCCTTCGAGGGATATTTCCGCCTAGCACAAGGTAGCGATGTCATCTCCTTCGAAGGATGTTTCCGCCTAGAACAAGGTTTATCCTCACTCATGCTATGGCCTAGTGCGAGGTCATCTCCTCTGAGGGATGTTTCCGACTAGTGCAAGATTATCCTCATCTTTATAGATGTTGCCGCCTAGGATGAGGTCATTTCCAATGAGGGATGTTGCCGTCTAGTGCGAGGTCATCCACACTCTTACAGATATTTCTGCCTTGTGCGAAGTATGATTCTTATTATTGATGTCAAGTTAAAAGATGGACAATTGTATGAAAAAAGGACCAATGCAAGATATGAAAATGGACTAAAGTATGATATGAAAATGGACTATGGTAGGTTATGAAAATTGACAATGTGCAAAAGATAAAGATGATTGCTTGTCTTGTATTTTGGTGATTGCTTTGTTTTTCCTACCTTATTGCTTGAATTCACTCTATGTGTTTGCCTGCATTCATGATGTTTTATTAAGGACTGATGTTTTGTAGCGTGCATAAATTGTTTGGGTTCTTTATGGATTGGATTTTACCATGTGATCCATCGACCGATCGAATCATCATAATCGTAACGTTGATTCGGGGTGCTTCTCACTCCCTTAAGATAATTATATTGGTTTATTCCCTTATACATGGAGGGAAAGGCATTCAACTCAAAAGGAAGAGAACGTGCCGTGGTAATATATATAACCACTGGCTTTCTATGAAAGTATATGAAATGATATTGCAATGGAAAGATAAATCAATAGAAGACAATGCAAGGTAAACTAAGAAGTTAAAGCTGAAAGCAACTCCCATGATTAAATTAACAAACAAAGTATTGATACAAGAATCGGGATATAGGAAAAATATTGAATGACATTGATTAATGAATCATCTCATTCCAATGGCATAGATCGCCAAGAACAATCCATTCTCAAGTGATTTATAAGACTTTTGATTGATTCCAAACAAAATTGTCGCATTGGACAATTACAAAATTCTTGTACTTTGCACAATCCCTCAAGGTCAAATGATCATACCTCTAGATGACTATCGTCATACCATATCACAAGTACATCGACATTGGGCGACGTTAAATGTTGATTTTCATTGAATCCAAATAAATTACTAACATTGAATCATGTATCATTATGGACGACCGACCAATGGCAATAGATGCCAGGTGGATGTCGGATCGATTGCTATATCGTAGTTAGACTCACATATGCAAGGATCTTGGAGATCATGAAGTTATGAAAAAGTGATAGATTTGTCCCTTGAATTCCAATGTTAAACTACTTGGAAATATAAAGTTCCAAAAGAAAGGATGAAATGTTAAAAGAATAATTGATGGTAAAGATAAAAGCCCAAGATAACATCGGAGTGAAATCAATTGTTTTTATCTAACTACAATTATCATAAGTTGGAAATAGATCAAATATGAAGATAAAGAAAATGGTAGTAAGTATATGTAATGTTGAAAATTAGAATTGAATGTGATTTCAGAAAAGTAAATATAAGTGCTTGCTCGTTAAGTTCAGTTGTATAGTGATTAAAATATAATGATAAGTATTTCACTAACACTCCTTTTAAGGAGGTTATTGACCCAAACAACTATAATAAAATATGCTGAAATTTTGGTAGATAAGAGAACTATGGAGACCTTGGAATACATGTTGAGGATATGTACACTTGATTGGCATGGTAGCTGGAATAATAATTTATATGTGATCGAAATTACTTAAGATAATGGCCACCGATCAAGTATTTTAGAATACTGTTCGATTATATTGATCATTTCGTTGTCTCCCACTCAATTGAGTGAAATAGGCAAAGAGAAACCATGAACGAAGAAGATATGTTAAGAAGGTTGAACGAATTAAGAAAAAATGTTAAAAGGAGAAGAGCTATGCAAACGAAGGTATACGAAAAGATATCATTAGTGATGGTGATCAAATGTTACTGAAAGCTTTCTATACGAAAGAGGTAATGCAGATAAGTAAGGAGTAATTAGTCCTCACTGCTACGGACCATTTCAATATTAAAATTAGTCGGCAAGGTTGCACATAGG
This sequence comes from Pontederia crassipes, assembly GCA_030549335.1. Taxonomy (NCBI): domain Eukaryota; kingdom Viridiplantae; phylum Streptophyta; class Magnoliopsida; order Commelinales; family Pontederiaceae; genus Pontederia; species Pontederia crassipes. The sequence continues at coordinate 20,254,553 of CM060189.1, read as the reverse complement.
TTGATACTACTCTCTTCTTATGAATGAGTGCCATAAGTTTGAGTTTACCATCCATCCTGGGAGCACTAAGATGTACAAAGATGTACATCGCAACTAGTGGTGACCTGACATAAAGGAGGAAATAAGCTGAGTATGTGTCTAGATGTCTCGTGTGTTAGCAGGTGAAGATTGAGCACCAGAGGCCATATGAGAAATTGAAGCCTTTAGATATTCTATAGTGGAAGTGGGATAATATTATTATGGATTTTGTATCCAATTTGCCCAGGTCCAAGAAGGGTCATGATGCTATATGGGTGGTGATAGACAGATTCACGAATGTGGCACACTTCATCCCTATCCGGTGGAAGCAATCGATAGAGAGTTTATTGGACTTGTATGTTAGAGAGGTGGTTAGACTACATGGCACTCCAGCATCGATTGTTTCTGACCGAGACCCCAAATTCACTGCCAGATTTTGGAAGAGCATGCAGCAAGCATTTGGCACAAGGCTGAATTACAATACTGCTTTCCATTCTCAGATTGATGGATAGTCTGAGAGGACTATTCAGACATTAGAGGACATGCTACGAGCATGTGCATTAGATTGGTAAGATAACTGGGATGAGCACATTCATCTGATTGAATTTACTTATAATAACAACTACCATTCCAGTATCGGTATGGCACCCTTTGAGGCTTTATATAGCAGACCTTGTCGTTCACCCGCTCACTGGGGTGAAGTAGGTGAAGAAAAAGTCATGAGCAAAGAAGAAGTGAAGGAAGCAGTGGAGTATACCGAGAAAGTGGAGCTGATCAAGCAGAGGATGAAGACAGTTCAAGATAGGCAGAATAGTTATGCTGATAAGGGAAGACGTGAGTAGATTTTTCAGGCTGGTGATCAGGTTTTTCTGAAGGTATCTTCCATGAAGGAAGTTATGAGGTTCAGTAAACGAGGGAAGCTCAGCCCTCGGTATGTAGGACCTTTCGAGGTACTAGAGCTAGTAGGTGAAGCAGCATGCAGATTAACCTTGCCACCCTCATATGGGCGAATGCATAATATGTTTCATGTATCCGTGCTTAAGAAGTACAAGCATGATGTTGTCAATCACTACAAGAATAAGGCGATTTAGCTACGAATAGTTTTGTCACCAATTTGACGCTACTTTGTCGCTAAAAAAGTCTACGAGCATTTTGCGATGCATTTATTACAAGACATAGTTGTCGCTAAATATTACTCGCTATTAGCGACAAATGTTATCTATCGCAAATTCGTCGTTAATTAGTAGCGAATTAGTCGCCAACATGTCGTTAAGCTGCCGCCACAATTATTGTCCTTGTCGGTTTTTTTCTCGCCGACTTCGATGGTTGTCGTGGATTTGTCGCTTAATTGTCGCTAAATCCATCACTAAGTTATTGCTAAATGGTCGTAGATTGCTTGCTAATAGCGATAATAAATAGTGGCGAATTAGTCGCCAACATGTCGCTAAGCTGCCGCCACAATTATTGTCCTTGTCGGCTTTTTTCTTGCCGACTTGTCGATGGTTGTCGCAGATTTGTCGCTTAGTTGTCGCTAAATTCATCACTAAGTTGTTGCTAAATGGTCGTAGATTGCTTGCTAATAGCGATAATAATTTAGTCGGGCCTCTGTCGCAAATTCATTGCTAATATTCAAAATTTTTTAAAAAAAATTATATTAAAAAAATAAGAAAATCCATTTACATTCATAATTCTCAGAAACTGTGAATCCATCTAAATAACACATAATATCATCAAAAGTCTAAATATCTTCATCTAAAATATCGCATAAGATCACATAATGTCATCAAAAGTCAAAATATCACATAATATCACAAGTAGACAATCTACTATGATAAACAAAAGTACCACAATTTATATAAAAATGTCATAAGATGTAATCCCTAATCATGTCCCGAATCAGATGGTCGTCTGTTCCCATTACGATCACGCATATAACTCATTATCGCATCAAACATTGGTCCAACATCTTGTCGTATTATATTCCTAACGGTAGTCTCTACTTCATGTAGAGGAATTGTGGGAGGAGTGTCGCCCAAGCCGGATGAAGGACTAGTAGAAGAAGCGCCCATGATTGAAGATGGCAAAGGACCTATACCACGAAGTCTCCCGTTACTAGTAAGTCCGGCAGCTTGATGTCATACCTCTGCATCAAACTGAGGGGGTTATGAATCTGCATACTTTTCTGCCAACAACATATCGTAACTATCATGAAAATAATATTAATTATAAAATTAGATACATAAAAATTACTATTCAATGTAAATCATTCAATATACAAAGAGAAAAGTGTTTGAAATATACGATAACATGTTGTGCTTCTGCGGTGACAAATACATTAGTCTTTTTACTAGTGTGCATCTCCTTATACACATCTCGATAACTGACCACACCTTGAGTAGCTTTTTCCTATCAAAAACATTATAAATGTTATGTATAAAACATTATAAACATTTCATCTCATTATAAAAGTTGACATTGTAATTAAAGTGAGTAATCAAATTTATTAAACCTAAGAAATTACCTTTTGAAGTTTATGTTCAACAAATCCCACAGATCCTGTCGTGTGCCGCGACGATTCTACCATAGCGGCTCTATTTTGTTTGCCTACTACAGACCATTTTTTCCACTTGTCGTCGTTCCTACAAATGAGAAATAATGTAATGCATAATTTTAAAATTCTATATCATTAAATTTTAACTTTTACAACATACCAATGATCACAGAGAGATGCCCAAACATCTCCGGCTATCCCCACGGGCACATTATTTTTCGCTTCTAATATATTACCATTGGTTGCTTTCATTGCGGCTTCCCGATAATTGTAGAGAACACCACTAAGTCGACGAGAAGCAATCGATGCAAAAAGCTTTTTTATGGTCAACTCATGGAGACCCTCTTGAAATTTATATCTTCCTTATTCAACAAAAAAAATTAAATATGTAATAACAAGTCTAAATTATTAAATTTGAAATTATTAAAAAAAATTTACCCTAAAAGCATTATACATAGCGTCTCTCAAACCAATTGGTATTTGCTTCCAAGAAGATGCACCTACGGGGAGTCGACTTATGGCTATGTCACTAATTGTTCTAATGACGCTTCCAGGTATAAAAGTTGTTCTGAAAAATATAAAAATGGTTAGAAACCAACTCATTTTGATATTAAAATTAATTAAATGATTCTTCAACTTACGGATTGATCGGGTCATCAACCATAATGCCACTAGGCGAAATGACTCCATATGGCAAATTCTCAAGACCAACAATTGTTGGTTGTCGAGTTGAAGTCCCTATTACTAGTTAGTACTAAAATAGTCAATTGAAAAACAAATTATACAAGTTATAATTAATTACCTGATATGTCAGGTGAAGGAGTAGCAGATCCCACCAAATCAGGTGTCGATGTGTCAAAGATGCCTGCTTCACCAAGCTCAAGTGATGAAGATGTGGTGCGAGCTCGACTGAAAATTAAATTACACAAATTATAACTCATTACCTGACATGTGATGTGGTGAAGGAATATCAGAGCCCCCCAAATCAGGAGCAGGAGTCGAAGTGTCACCTATCCCTTCTTCACCAAGCACGGGTGAAAAAGATGTGGTGTGAGCTCAATTCAAAATTAAATCACATAAATTATAAATCATTATCTGCTATACTAGGTGAAGTAGAATCCGAACCGCTTGAACGGGGTGGCAAAGATGTGGTGCGCGCTCTACCACGACCTCTACCGCGAGTAGCCATAATCGAGTAGCCATAATCTGAAAATGTAAAAAACTTGAGTTCCTTGTCGCCAATTTGACGCTAATTTGAGAGCTAATACTGTTATCACTTTTCAAGAGTGTTCAAGCAATCTTTTTATCGCTGTACATTTAGAAAATACTTTTTTTTCTTTACTTAAATTGATCTGAGATATTTTATCAAATAATCCCTAACAACAATTGGTTAGACAGGCAGTAGTCGTGCAGCCTGTGAAGGAAAACTCCACCTTGTTACCACCTAAAACTGCTGATGTCTCAGTCATTTCAACATCTGAAAACCTGTTTACAGAAGTTATAAGCCCTAGTACTGGTGATGCCGCAGAGACCAATGTTGAAGTTGCAGCAGAGAATAGCAAGCAAGATGTGGAAGAAACAAGCAAAAATGACAATACAGATACTAGTGAAGACAATGAGGAGGGCTTAAATAAGAAAGACTCTAGTGAAGAAGGTTTAAGGAGTATCTTCAACTTTTTCAAGGAAAGGATTCCTGGTTTCAAAGTCAAAGTAGTTAATGTAGCTGTACCAGAAGAAGTTAAGATAGATGCAGAGTCATTGGAGCAGTTAGTGGAGGAAGATGAGGAGAATGATGTACAGGAAGATTATGAGAGAGATGCTTCCTCTGAGGAAGATTATGAATGTCCCTGCTGGTCAGGTATATAAATTATTATCTATACTCTACTGTGTCTGTAAATAAAAGCTTCATATCTTTCATTCTTCTTACTTGGTTCATGCAAACAGGTAACTTTTCGAACTAAAATTGGCAAAGGAAAACGTACGATGAACAGAGGACTTTTTCCTGAGGAGCTTGGTGTGGTAATGTTCTATCTCTAAGTTCTGCTTCTTTATTGAGCACCACATAGTGTTAGATATTTATCCAAACAGAATAAAGTTCTATATGACCATGAATTATACATTAAGGCGTTTAGGATCCTATTCTGGAGTCATGCAGATTTTGGAGTTTCTGCAATGCAGGTAGCTAGTTACAAAGGCCAGGGGAGAATAGCACAACCAGGATAATCCATCGAATGATTTCTGATGGATTATTGAAGAAAACTTATTCTGAAGGGAATAATCAACTCATCAAGGCCTGGATAACATGACAAGGTTGGTCCATGTCGAAATGGACACCAGCAGGTTGTGGGGATACCTTGAGGCAATTTGTCTGGTCTAGTAAACATCAAGGCTAAAGAATATATGGCCACCAGTGGCCTACTCTGTAAACAGAATTTTAGGCAGAAAGAAAGAATACTTTTTTGCTACTTTTAGTTCTTGGAAGAGGCGCTATAGTAACCTCAGTACAGAGGGGAAAATGGAATTAGAACATGCAAGAACAGAAGAGTGAATGAAGCTTCTAACATGGCTTTATCTGGGAGATGTCAGAGTGAACCACATTTCTCACAGTTTCGACATTTTGAATAAAAGGCTTGCCGTCTGTATTTGCCTCACACGCAGGCCAAGATTTCCTAATACTAAGATGGATGCACAACAACAAGGACCAGATTACAAGTGTCTTCAGAGAAGAAGAGGCTTGAACATGCATCATGCTCATCTAACTTATCGAGTAATCATATAGTTAAAACTTAAAACATCCAAGAGACATTTTAATAATAAAACCTGTATACTCAAATAAATGTGCTGAATAGCACAGAAACTGAAAAACAGAATGAACATAAGAAAAAACAGTTTATGGATGTGTAAAAAATTTGAATCCTTTTCATTAACTTACGAAATATATCATGCTGCCATAGTTAATTGTACTTGAAGTTTACCGAATACTTAACAGAAACATCAATTCAAATGAGAGAATTACATTTCAGCTCAGTAATGTCAAAGCAAAATCCTCAAAGGTCATAAAAGTTTCAATAGCTTTAGAGAAATGAACGTCAACATTGATCACATTCACAATGTAAACTAGATCCTTCCTGTTACTCTTTGTTGCTTCTTTATGTCAGATAGATGAGTTAGATAATAAGAGTATTTGTAGTTCAACTAGTTTTCATTTTTAGATCAAAACCTAGCCCATTTGGCAGGGTTTATCTCAGTTGGGACACACAAACAACAATTGAAATAGTAAATTGCAACTTGAGTTCCTTGTCGCCAACATGATTACATATAAATTTTAAAATAAAAATATATATAAGATTAAAATGACCTGAAAATTTAAAGAATAAAAAATTCTAATTAAAATATGTGCCTTTAAATGCTGAAAAAAAATCTCCTTCTTCTTCTTCCTCTTCTTCTTTTGTATTATCACCAGTGTTGTCATCATTTATAAATTCATCCTCTTCTGCATCTAATAAAGAATGTATCTCATTTATATTAACATCTTCCAATGGACCATTTGTATCAAGCAATATAGTTGTCTCATTCTCTTCCACTATAATATTTGTTACACCAATATTATTATCATCTTGATAAAAATCATCGTGTAACATGTCATCAATTGTTGTGCCTTCATCATTCATTTTTTCCTCCATGAATAATCTACTTTTTACTTTACATGTAGCCCACCATTCATCAATACCACATTTAGATGAAGGGTATTTGGTGAAGTAAACTTGTTGTGCTTGCTCAGCCAAAACGAATGGATCATTCGAATTGAGCCTTGACTTGTGTTTAACATCGACAAAATCATAAACTTGATCTATTTTAACCCCATTTTGTGGATCGAATCACCGACATCGTAGTACAAAAATAGTATTTTGTCCAAGATATGACAACTCCAATATTTGTTCGACGATGCCATAATAATCCAACTCATTTTCCCCATACAAAGAACCACGAACACATATGCCACTATTCATTGTAGATTTATTTTTTTTTCATATTCTTCTGTATGAAACTTATAACAATTTACAATGATGTCGTTGTAAGTTGTTACTCTTTTCGAAGGTCCATAACTAAGATTTTGAATCTGCAATTCTGATATCATGCCATTTTGTACCTAAGCAATTAATATATAATTCATTATAGTTGAATTAATATAAATTCAATTAATACATAATTCATTATAAGTTGAAAATTTCTTACTCGCCTGTGTCTTAAACCAAGAAGAAAATTGTTCATCTCTAATTTGCAAAATCTGTTCATCGGTAATATCAGGATTTAATTGTCTTTGATATTCTTCAAATTTCCTAATTAATTATCAAAACAAATAAATATTAGATATTATTTAGACTTCTATATAAAATTTTATTGATGAAATGACTTAATGTCATATTCTTACACTAAATATGGTTCCACTTCGGGGCAATTGACGAGAATATAATTCTCCACAATATTCAAATCATTGTCGCTTAAAATAAACTTTTGCGCTTTTCCAATCGGTTGAGCTGCAAACTTAAAAATTGACAAGCAATTTTTAAAAAATTTCTTCACCACCATCATCGTTCCTTGGAACTTGAGTTCGCCTCGTTTGAATTTCAGGTGAAAAATATAATGATGTGAAATCTGAAACTTCTTCCAAAAAATATGCTTCACATATTGACCCTTCAATCCTTGCCTTATTTTTTGCCTTTCGTTTAAGATATAACATGCATCTCTCAAATGGGTACATCCACCTAAATTGTACGGGACTAGCGATTTTTGCTTCATATGGAAGGTGCATCACCAAATGTTCCATAACATAAAAAAATGATGGTGGAAAGATTTTTTCAGCTTTGCATAAAGTCATTATGATGGATGATTCAAGATGCATCATGTCATCTCTACGAATATTACGAGAGCATAATTCTTTAAAAAATATACTAAATTCTGTGATGGTACCCCAAATGGATTTAGGCAAAAATTCTCGAAAAGCAATTGGAATTAATCTCTGCATAAATATGTGGCAGTCATGGGTCTTCATCCCTGAAATCATACCTTCATCGACATTTATGCAACGAGAAATGTTAGATACATATCCATCGGGAAATTTTAATTGTTTTATCCATTCAAAAACAAGCTTCCGCTGATCAGTTGACAATACATAGGTGGCTTTTGGCTTGATGCACTTTCCATTGTGATGTACTAACTCTAACTCTAGATGTTTACATATAAGTTTTAAGTCATCCCTTGAGTTGACATTGTCTTTTGTTTTGCCTTTAATGTCCATCACAGTGTTAAAGATGTTATCAAAAACATTTTTTTCAACATGCATAATGTCTAAATTATGACGTAATAAGTTCGAGGATCAATAAGACAACTCCCAGAAAATACTTTTTTTCTCCCAATTATGATTAACCCCATATCCTGGTTATCTATTAGATGGCGACTTCAATCCAAATGTAATAGGATCGATCATGTCAACTTGCTCAAATAATTCAGTAGCACTCATTCTACTTGGTGGTAAACTCTTCTCTATGGTTGACTTTTTAAAAGAGTTTCTATCACGACGCATTGAGTGTTCGAGAGGCAAGAACGTTCTATGACAATCGAACCAACAAACTTTCCTACCATGTTTTAAATAAAATGATTTTGTGAATCTTCCACATATTGGGCAATCAAGTTTTCCTTTAGTACTCCATCCGCTCAGCATGCCATATGCAGGAAAATCATTTATAGTCCATAGAAGAACTGCTCTCATTATAAAATTTGGTTTCTTTGATCTATCATATGTCAAGACACCATCATCCCATAACATCTTCAATTCATCAACAAGAAGTCTTAGGTACACATCTATACTCTTACCTGGAGATCTCGGTCCAGGAATCATGCAAGTCAGGAATATGTGTTCTCTTCGCATGCACATACTTGGTGGTAAATTATAAGGTGTAACGAACACTGGCCACGAAGAGTACGTAATTGTTGTTCCACCAAATGGATTGAAGCCATCTGTGCAAAGACCTAATCTAACATTACGAGTTTCAGCAGCAAAAATTGAATAGGTTGAATCTATATGTTTCCATGCTTCTGCATCCGACGGATGTGTTATAAGCGATGGATCACTCCGCATTCCCTCGGCGTGCCAACGCATAAAATGTGAAGTATTTTTAAATAAGAACATACGTTGCAGTTTAGGAACTAAAGGAAAATATCTAAACACTGTGAAAGGAATATTCCTTTGACTCGTGCTAGAATTTGTTCTTGGTTTGAATCGATACTCTCCACAAACACGACAACTTTTAAGATTAGTATCATCTTTGTAAAACAGCATGCAGTGATTACGACAAGCATCAATCTTTTGGTATTCTAGTCCAAGTTCACTCATCATTCTTTTGCACCTATAAAAGTTTTCTGAAAGTTTTTCGGATTCGGGTAACATAGACTTGATAATGCTAATCATTCGATCAAAATACTTCTCGCTCATATTATATTCTAATTTTAAATTCATCAACTGTGATATAGCAGATAAGATGCTTTATTTTTCACAACCATCCCATAAAGGCTCATCAGCATTTTTTAAGAGGTTATAAAATTTTGAAGCTATTGGATTTGGATTTTCTTCTAAATTTGATTGCTCTTGGTGGATCGTGTCACCCATTTCTGCATCTCTTAACATATCCATGTATGCATTGGTCATTTCTATATGATCTGATGGTTCAATAGTTGTAGAATTTTCACCTTTCCATTTCGTTTCTCCATGCAAAGTCCAATTTAAATAGTTCAAACAAAATCCTTTCTTATATAAATCCATCTCCACATAGTATCTTGTTTTCCATTTACTGTTTTTACATTTTGCACATGGACAATGGATGCGACCATGAGGATCGGCTGCATGTTGTTCATATGAGAATTTTAAAAATTCATCTACTCCATTTTGAAAATCCTCGATCACAATACCATGTTCGTCCTTCCAACGCAAAATCCAACTTCGATTAGGTTTCATTGTGACTAATGACTGAACAAATTAAAATAAATAATTGTCTTTAGATAATCAACTACAGATATTTAATTAATTCAAATGCAAAATACAATATAAGTTAAGAGAAGGCATTTCTACATGAAGACTACTAAATTAAGTTACTTAAGTTGATGTGAGCAGATTGAGATTTCTACATGAAGCTAAAGAAAAAGGAAAAGAAAACCCTTTTTTTATCATCAATATTAATTTTAAATATTTGAAGATAAATGAGGAATTAGACATCAATATAGTTGAAACCATATGCAGCAATCTTAAAGCTGGAAAATGAAATAATACATAAATCATTATAGAGCACAATATAAAAATGAATGGAGCAAAGATGAATAGAAGTTTAGGAATGTGATTTTAAGGTTATGATTATGGTTATGATTTATTTGAGCAAAGAGTTCAAAGGTACCATAATAATTTATCAGTAACTGTTTGATAATGTGAGTAGATGTCATGAACTTTGAGAAAAAGATGAATGTAATGTCCAGGTGGTAAGAGAGAAACCTGCCTGCACAGGGTACTAGGCAAAATGCATCAAATCCCTTTCATAAATGTGCCGAATACTGTGTTTAGAGAATGAATGGGGCAGTTGATAGTGATATTTGGGATTGAGTAGTGATAACTTGCTGAAATTAAAGAAAAGAGTCAATTTTTCATTTTTTTGGTCTCCCAACTCACTAGCTGCAAGTGCACAGGTAAGTTGTAGTAGACTCGGATTGTCGTATCCACAAAGATTTAAAGTCCTAAACTAACTAAAAACAATTTAGATTAATCCTAAGTAAGGTGGCAAAAACAGATTTTTAATTGGAAATGAAAACAGTTTTTTAACAAGTGCAGAATGATAACAGATTTTGGGGTTTGAAAACTTTTGCAAAACTAAATTATAAATGCTAAACTAATGGCTAGAAATGTTTAACTATCAATGAGGAATGTTCTCCTAGGATTTGGGATTCATCTAAATTAATTAAAGATGCAATGGATCAAGTTATCATTAAATGTCCAATTTTGATTCAATCATGAAAATGACTATTCCCACAACTCAATTGGCATCTAACTAAGCAACATATTGTCATATAGTTGTTAGCTAGATTGAATCAATAGAGGGTTTTCACTGAAAATCAAGTTATCATTCAGCTCAATGGGGAGTTCATTGCTGATTTTTTTATAATTCAAAGAAATTCTGCAATGATAACTTGTAATTGCAATCTTAAAAAGATAGAATCACTTCAATTGGTCAAACCAGAATGAAATCTACTCAAATATGGTGCTTGTGCTCCTTGATTCATCTCTGAATTCTAGGGGGATTTAAATTCAACCTCTCGGTTACAAAATCAAATGAAATCCACACAAACACAACTCAATTAGAAGTGCAAAGCATATGACCACAATAATTCACAATTGTCATTGCTCCTTGGCCTATCTCTAGATCTCAAGGATGACCTAATGACTACTTCTCAGCAGTGGATTAAGTTGAGGCTTGACAATGAAAATCAAAATTTAAATAGAAACCAGAAAACAGGAAGTAGAATTCTGCAATTCAGAAATTCATAACTATAGATCAATGAAAATCTGGTTTACCAACTGATTCTTGACCCATCTCTGGACTGCAAGACATCCCTAAAGTTCACCTCTCAGTGATTGGAAGAAATCAGGGGACTCAATTGGTAAATCAGGTTCCAGCAGGAAATTAGAAAAATCAGAATTCAGGTTCTTAGTTCAGAAATCAAAGAAACAATCTGATTTGAGTCAAAATGATTGTCCAAACATCTTGATTCATTTCTGAACTAGATAGGAACAATAGCAACATCCCAATGACTCAATTAATCAGATTTAGAGTGAAGAGCAGGTTCAAACAGCCACAAAAATCAGAATCAGATTCAGAAATCAGAAAAGAACAATTTGATTTGGGCCAAAGGTATGCCAAACTTCCTAATTCATCTCTGAATAAGATTGAGGCATTAGCAATCCTTCAGTTGCTCGATAAATCAGATTTAGAATGATTAACAGATTCAGCCAGCTTGAGAAATCAAATTCAGGAATTCAGAAAATCAGAAAACTGGAAATTAGAAATCAGATTGCAATAAAATGAAATCCAGTAACATGCCATTAATTCCTAATTCATCTCTGAACAAGAGTTAGATCTAAAGATAACTTCTCAGTTATATATTACAAATAAGACCTATCAATGGCATGAATCAATGCAAAATGGTTCTGAAATCTGAAAACAGATTTGATTAAAGTGCAGGATTACAATTCTGTCCATATCCATCCAAAACTAATCTAAACTACTACCCTATCCTAGAAGAAATGGAGTTTAACTCCTCATATTTACAAAGCTTAACATCAAATGGATTGAGAAACAGATACAAATCATTGATTAAAGTGTCTCAGCAGTAGCAGCTCCAAGCAGCAGCAGCTCTAGCAGAAACCCTTCCTTGCTCCAAACCCTGAAATGTCCAGCCCCCCTCCAAAATGGAGGCTCTCCTCTCTCTTTCAGAAATTCCTTCTTTTATATGACTCCTATCCACCCTTGAATCAGCATCAGAATGTTCTTCCAAACTCTGATTAAGACATCTGTCCACTGTCAGAATTTCAGCTGCAGATTCCTTTTTGTGCAGGGAAAAAGTAGATGGTCCCCCCTACTTTTCCACTTTTTGGCCACCTTTTTCCCTGCTATAAATCTCAAAACAGCAAGCATCAAAGCCCTTGAATGGTGTTTTGAAAATAAAGATTAAAATGATGATAGTTGCTAGCTCAGATATCAAATGAAATTGGGTGTTGTGCAGGAGTGATAACTTATGTCGATATTAATGGTTTTAGGGGCCCGGAATGATAACTTGTCACAAATCATGAAAATTATCCAAATGCAAGTGATTCAAAGCATTAGAAGCATCAAATGGACTAGAGTAACAAGTGAGTGAATTCAGAAATCAAATATGAATGAGATTTTTAAGAAGTGATAACTTGGGTGCCCAAAAACGATAACTTGTATGACTTAAAAATGATAACTTGTGATAACTTGAGTTGTGGTTATCCAAATGTGATGAAATTTGACCAGTAATGAGTTAGAACAATAATAAGATGATTGCTTAAGGTCTTTGTGCAGAATTAATGGTTTTGCGTGTCAAAATGATAGAATTGCCCTTTATCGATAACTTGGCACTTGAAAAATGATAATTTGTTCAAATGAACTTAAAACTTCGCACAAGTTGAGATGTGACTATCCAAATATGATTTATACATGATAATGATGGATTTAGGGCAAGAAAACTATTGAAAATTAGTTCATTCAAAATAATGATAATTTGACATATAAGAATGATAACTTGTCCTCAAAATGATAATTTGGCATAGAATTTAAATATTAATGGATTTTGGCATTTCAAAACCTCTATGTACATGGAATTAAGTATGAAATGAGGAATATCAACTAGTTATCACAATGTATGCATTCCAAGTATAATTGGCCCAAATATAGGCAAAAGTGGGACTCGATACGTATGAATTGCATCTAAAATGGATTAGAAACATATAGTGATCAGCAGTGTAGATTCAAGTGTGACAAACCAGTTCTAGAGGTCTGTATTTTGTTTTGTAAGCATTGTACTTGGATATGTTACATATCTCTCAAAATTAAGTTCTTAAGAAATGTTATGCCTCACTAAGTTGATCAATGTGACAGTTCCATCTTGCAACACATTTTCTCATGCATCTACTTCTAGATTTAACAGTGGACATGAGTGTTTGAACATCTTATATAATATTTTCTTTTTGAGATGAACAACTTACTTGAGTTGAAAACAACAGAACTCACTCTACCAGAACTTCTAATAGATTTTCAAAGTCATATGAAGCAAGGTTCTATACATTTATTTTGACTAGGTAAAGGGGCAAATTATATTAGGTTATTTCCCGACATTGATATCAGTTGCATTATGATCTTTATCCTAAGCTTGATGTGTTGTAGAGAGATTGAACATATAGAAACTGTTTTAAAGAGGAAACATTCAGTACTTTTTAAATCAATTTTATCAGTTAGTTTCGTGTTTTTCTTCCATTGTTTGATGATTTGATATCTGAACCCATCTCTCTGGATGGTATAAATGTTAGGAAGGTTTTGATCAATCAAATGGACACACCATTGACTGAGAGAGGAAGGGAGGGAGGAAGGGGGTACCTGTAACTCACGATGAGCGACGCACACCGACAGGCAGCATCAACACACGACGGCAGACGGCAGCAATGCACAGCAACAGGCGACAGCGCACGACTCCATACTACAACAGCGCATGTCTCCAGATTGCAGCAACGCACGGCGACAGGGCAGGTGGCAGCGGCGACAGGGCAGGCGACAGGGCAGGCGACAGCGGCGATAGGCGGCAGCGGCGACAGGGCAGGCGGCAACGGCGATAGGGCAGGCGACAGTGGCAACAGGCGGCAGCGGAGATAGGGCAGGCGGCAGCGGCGACAGGCGGCACAACTAGGGCACAGGATGTTTTCGAAAAGGTTGATGTTAATTTTTTTCTAAAAGGTTTAATGGTTTAACTTGTCGCTATTTTTGTCTCTGTTTTGTCGCCAATATATATTTTATGAAAATTAAAAAACCAAGTACAACGACAAAACATCTTGTCGCTCTTTTGTCGCTGAATTATCGCAAAAATTCGTCAAGAAATGTTGCTTCGCAAATTTGTCGTTGATGTTGTCGCAATAAAGTTGTCGCTAATTCATAGTAAATTTATCGCTATTAGTGACGCATATAGTGATGAAAAATTCGTCGCAAAAATTTGTCGCTAATTGTCAATTTTCTTGTAGTGAATGTTTTACAGATCGAAGAGCCAAATCTAGTTGTTGATTTGACTTTCGCAGAGTACCCGACACATATTGTGGAACGCAAAGTACAACGTCAGAAGAATAGAGATATACCTATGGTCAGTGTAGCATGACATTTTCATCACGGCGATGAGGCCACATGGGAACTCGAGTCAGAGATGCGCCAGGAGTTCCTGTACCTATTCGGTAAGACCTCTACTTAGTGCAAAATTCGAGGACGAATTTTTTTTTAAGGGTGTAATGATATAACACCCAAAAAAAAAAAGATAAACATATGGATAAGATCAAAGAGTAGACAGCTATGAGTGGATAAGATTGTGAATAAGGTTGTGGATAAGATCAAAAGGGGCATACATGAAAATTCCTTCCACCACAACTCCTATAAGAAGGGCCCTCCCCCTTGGATAGCCACTTTCCTCTACAATTGCTCTTTACCATCAAGAATGCTGCTGTAGAATTTCTTCATTATACCATACAGGAGCATATTAATAAGTTCTTCTTCATTTCTGCACTCCCTTTGATTTCCAACATCATTCCCTTACATTTTCTCCAACCGGATTGCCTCGTAGGTGGAGAATGACAAGGGGAGGATGACTACCGGTGACCGGAAGGGTTTCAAGCTAGGATCAATCACGAAAAGAGGTGGGTGAATCTGAAATCCCTCTGCATAACGTAAATAGCATTAGGGTAGAATTAGGGCTGTTCATCTTGAAATGTGTTCTTGACTGATGAAAAGTAATGGAAAAGGAATAGATTGATTGTATTCTTGTGTTTGATCCCTGATTTGTGATTCCCTATGATTATGAATGTGTTTTGTATCATCCCTCTATGTTTAGATGATTGTTTGTAAGCTATGATTGCATTTTGGATTGAAAATTACTGAAAATCCGATTCTGTTCGATTCTGTTTTCACGACGACCGGTCGACCGATCTAGAAATATCGGTCGACCGATGATATAAAAATCAGTCGACCGATCAGTAGAGACCGATCGATTGATCACCCCTTCTGAGTCATTTCTTAGGTTGGCCGACCGGCTGACCGAAGCCCACTGTCCAGACCGAGCACTATCGGTCGACCGATCCAGAGATATCGATCGACCGGTGCCCTGGAGTCAGCCGACCGAGACTAATTGAATGTATTCTAACACCACCGGTCGACCGATCTAGAGATATCGGTCGACCGGTGCCCAGAAGTCGGTTGACCGATCAGTGAGAACCGGTCGATCGAACCTTAAGCAAATTTCATTTTAGTTTGCTATTTGGTCTAGATCCTTTCCATTATTGTGATATGCTACTCTCTATTGATTGAACTGTTGTATGAATGAATCATTTGTCTTGTGATTGATCTGTCCAGTGATCCAATCCTCTTATAGAATGAAAGAATGATGAGATGATAAAAAGATTAAAGTAAGAAAGATGAAATGATAAAGGGAGGGTGGCCAGCCCATGCTAAGTGCTTATAGTGAAGGGTCGCTCCCTTAGCCATGGCTTGATCACCCATAGGCTGCACAAGGCTGTATTATTTTGCTCGGCGTAAAACTCCTAAAAGCTAAAAGCACCTAAAAGCACCTAAAGTCGTGTAATGCTAAGAAAGAAGGACAAGGATAAAGAGTGTGTACAAATGACATGAGTATGATGATGATAAGTGAAGCATGATTATTAATCCAGCATGATTACTATAACTTCTCATGATTATATGATACATGATCTCTATCCTCTTTTACCCATTGATATCTCAAATTGAATGATCTTATGTTCTCTATCTGATCTTGATATAAGTGATTACTGATTCTGACTATTGCTATTTATTATTATGCATTGAGTACTATATAAATTCTCACTAGGTTGTATAGCTTACGGGAGGACCTCCTCCCCTGTATTGATTTTCACAGGGCCAAGTCAGTGATGGTGTCGAGATCGTGTGCCGCGACCAGCTCGAGCGATAATAAAGCACATGAACAGACAGAGGGTCTAGTTATCATTTTCCATATTTTTCGCATTTATGAACTTGGATGTAATTCATATATGATTCCTATTATGAAGATTTTGTAGTATTTTAAGACTTCCGCTATTTTGATAATCTATTTTTCTTTTTATTTCTATTGATGACGTCACTGTTTTAATGGAGTTTTGATCAATTTTTAGTCAAAGTTATAGTTTTTCATAACGCATTCGGAGTGATCCTCGCCACGTGGCATTGGTCGATTTGGGGGTGTGCCGTTCTCCTCGGCTGGCTAGGAACAAAGGCGCTCGCTCTTTATTAAGGAGATGTTAAACTAGATTTTCCTTCGGTATCGCTTGGGGCACATTGTTTGCTGATATTGTCGGGACTAAGATTCTCCCTTTTAATTTTGCTATTTAAGTTCCTTGTATCTTCCCCGGCTTCGGCCTTACTTCCACATAGAAAAAAAAATGTTAACAAGTGAAATGTGATAGATGGTGAGTACTCGACCCCTGTGGTTCGAGTGTTGGCACATGCAAGTTTGAGAAGGCAGGAATTAGTATAAGTTGCACCTTTTTATGTCAGTAGATAATTAAGTCACAGATATGCGATATCAATATCTATGTTATGCTTGCACACTTTACATCAATAAATCAACAAACTAATATATAGATATTCTAAGGGTTTAATGCCCTTGTTGACGCATGGATGCGGAGCAAACTAACACCGTTGATTTCGGTGCGAAGGCCTTGATTTGATCATCCTCGTCGAAGCGAACCAGACGATGATTGCAACGAATGTAATCAACACTAAAATGGACTCCTCGGGTAATATATCTATGCTGATGATTTCAGTGAATGAGATCAAAGGTTCTTCTGCGAGTAGTTCCAGCTGCTCCAGAAGCTAAAAAATGGCTGCTGCTGAGATCCAACCAGTACTTTGCATCGGCTCTGTTCCTCGCCTCGCAGAATGCAGAAGAATTGGACAGATTGTTTCTAGAGGAGACCATCTTCCACCACTTCGTCAGGTACCTTGTCCATCCAAGTGAGCTGGTACAAGGCTCTACGAAGCCTATTTGGCAGGTGCCAAAGAACGTGTCGGCATTCAGATCAGGACTTGTCATCACACACCGAACAACACTTTTCTAGCTTTGAGCACCTGGCAGAACAGCTGATCAAGTGCTCCTTAACAGAGAAATTTCTGCCGAACATCGACCTCAAAGAGCGTGTTTCCAGGGAACGTCCCAGTTTAGTAGCGAAGCACAAAGCCATTCAATGTGTCCTCTTCTCCTCCCCCAGCATTATGAAAGCCGGTGTTGGTCCACATGCAAAGGAGACGGAGGAAGTGAATAAAGGGAAGTCATTTTTTTAACCATCCACGGCTGAGAATTCAGAATTGTTCCACATGCAGCGTCGCTTTAATTGGACAATCCAACTTTAACCATAAGAGATAACAAAAGAATAAATGCTTCAAAAGAAAGTGCCAAGGAAAAACAGGGAATTATCCCCTTCTTGCTTTCCCATTATTAATACTAAGCCTGGTATCGGATTCTATAAGCTTTTTGACATTCTACATGTTAGCTACAGATACAAGACAAGCTTCCACGTTGCAAGAAGTTATCCCAACTGAATAATTTCACTTTTACGGGATAAAAAAAAAGTTGCCCGCTACGTCAGTCCAATGAGATGCTACTGTTTTAAAAGCTAGTTAATTAAACGCTAAAAATCTTGCATCAACGATTCATAATTTTACTTCAGAAAGAGGTATTCTAGTATTTGTCGGCACTCAGTGGCTATCGATCATCTTTTCATCTCCAAAGTGAGATCACAAACTATATATGCGTTCTTTCATGGTAGATGCAAATGCGCTATCCCAGCTAGTGCTCTAGTATTAGCAGAGTCCAGTGGACACACACAGAGAGAGAGAGAGAGAGGTCTACTACTACTTCAAAATGGGTGCTGGAACATCAACAGCACAAGAGACACAGCTGCCTGGAAGACAAAATGCGTCCATTACAAAAGAAGAGGAGACCAAGATGATCTCGGAGAAGACAAAGAAACCTGAAGCTACTCGCGAGATCCAAATTTCTGGACAGAAGACAGACACTCCATCCAAGGGTACAATATATATATAACCTTTGAGTGGAATAATGGTTCCTCTTCTCTTCTTTTTCTTTTCTGATTTTTTCTTAACAGAGTTATGTGTATGGGAACTCCGCCTTTATAGCCGGTCCCAAGTCCGGATAAAGGAGGAGGGTTGTGTTAGGCCCACAGTCAGCGTAAAACCCTGTCGAATCTCATGAACATGGATCAACGAATGAGCGAAATGACGTCGTATAATCCATGTAGCCGATCCCACCTAGTGGGATAATGTTTTGTTGTTGTTCTTGTAGAGTTATGTGTATGGCTTGTCCAATCACGCAAAATACAACATGTTTGGCTACACACTTAACCTCTTTCCTTGTATCTTTTCACCAATATAGTTTTTAGTTTCAGGTGGGGGTACTCACTCCTGCGCCCAAAATGGTGTGCCAGTAAAACAAGTGGACACATATGCTGTCAAATATTTGGCGGTGAAGGTATGCCATTGCTATTGTAGGCCCCTGCTATTCACATGCTGTCATAAATTTGCAAGTCGATAAGAGCTCTGAAGTAATGAAGTTTGTAGGATTAAGCAAGATTTTTATACACAATTGAGCATTCTAAATAAATAAAAGATGATCTTTTAGAGGGTTGATGTTCCTTACATTATCAGCTACGCCAGTAGATCTTTGCATTTTGTATAGGATCCAAGCACGGTGCATGCTTCATGTGTTTGCAGTGACATAGAAATGGAAGCTCCGTGTGTGTGTGTATTTATGCCTGTGCAACAAAACAAGAGAAGAAAGTCATTTAATTTATAAAAACAATTCTCTTGACACTGCAGCTTTGGGTGGACAAAGATACTGGGCACAGGTGCAAGCACTGGTATGCAAGGACCCTTTCCATTACTTGGAGCGAGGAACCCAGATACTGGCAGTGGCTTGCCATGAAAGAGACAAAGTAAATAATGTTGTCCTCTTCCCCTTTGTTTTTACTCCACTAATCCAATAGGAAGATTTGCAACAGAACAATGGATTGATCTCTCTGCTAAACTGTTTCCCAATTATTAGCAATTACAAGAAATACTTAGGAGCAACAAAGAAAGGTTTCTTCTCGATTATAAAGGAATGTTTAAGACAAAAGAAATAAAAAATAATTATTAAGGCTTTTTTGTCATAAATGATACTACAACTTGATCAGGTGGTCGACCTGTTAAAATATCAGGATTTGACATGTAACTCAACTTTTGGTTTTTCTTATTCTGAAGAAGCAATGCTTCAATTTTTTATTGATACCCTAATCACTCCGTACTATCAAAGTTTGTCTTTGAACTAATTGTTAGCATTGTTCAATAACTTGCATTACTTCATGCTTACCAAGAGAGGAGGAGATTGAAGTGGCATCATTGCTGAACGTTTGCTGGTTGGAAATCCATGGAAAGCTGGATTTGTGTGATCTCACTCCAGGAGTCATGTATGAGATCTTCTTCATGATGCAGTTGAATGAGCTCTCATATGGCTGGGACATTCCGGTAACCCTTAGGATCAAGTTTCCGGATGGAAGAGTGCAAGACACCAAGGAGAGTCTGCAGGAGAAGCCCAGGGGACAGTGGCTTGACCTCAAAGTTGCTCAGTTCATGATGCACCCACAGCAAACAGGAGAAGTGCTGGAAGTTTCTTTGTTGGAATATGAAGGTGGGAAATGGAAGAGAGGCCTCATGGTTAAAGGTGTTACTGTTCGACCAGAGAAGAAGTGAGAGAGAGAGAGAGAGAGAGAGAGAGAGAGAGAGAGAGAGAGAGAGAGAGAGAGAGAGAGAGAGAGAGAGAGAGACTTTCTTAGATAAAAATATCTTCCAAATCAGTGCCTTGTTTTTTTGTTTTTTTTTTGTTTTTTTTTTTTGCCCGTGTTACAAGGAACGTGTATACCTATACCTCCATGGAAATCGTAATCTAGTTCCTTACTTTTCGAAAGGCACCAGTATACAAGAGTTTTTTCCTTGGCCAGTTCCTGAATTGTTGCATTCATCCTCTTGAGGAATCAATTGAAAGTCCTGCAAGATGAATCATTACCGATAATCACACTTCTTGCTCTCCAAGGAGGTTTTTTAGAAGTAATTAGTTCCTAAAGGCTACAGGCAGATTGCCTTTGGGGAAAACATAGTTCAAACTTCGAACGGACCATTGGGCAAAGATGAGGAATAACTCAGTTGTAATCATGCAATATATATGAAGTATAAGCGAAAGTACAATAGATATAAACTTGACCATGCTTTCTCCTGGACAAAATAATTACTATTTCAGTCGAAAGAATAAATCTCTATTTGAAGAGTTGAATCAATTTGGAACATCAATTTTATTTCACAAGAAACTGCAAGTGGTTCCTTTGTTCTTCTGATAAGTGAAAGGATGCAATTTGTTCTTTTGTTCTCCTAAAAGTCGGAATGCTAAAGTGCGTACAAAGATTTCCATTTGAAACATTATTGAAATGGTCTATTTATAAGATTGTTTACCAATACCTAGGTGAGAAATGTTTCCTCAGGAGTCGATTTTCAACTGGTCCTCCAACTTCAATTTGTAATTAGAACATCCATCATATTTTATTTTCTTGCACGATTAGTCCTCTTAACCGATGATAGTGAATTTTCCGGTGCCTTGCATGCGTGGCCGACACGTGAGTCATTTCTCTCTTATTCACGTCATTTAAGGCATCCACGTCATTTAACGCTCCAGACCAGGTAAATTACACATATCGTCCCCCAACTTTGAGTCGATTTTTAAACAGTCCCCCAACTTTAATATTATTGCACGATTCATCCACCTGATCAGTAAGAAACAGTCTCCCGATTATTTTGCGACATGGCATAATAAAATATAATAAAAATTTTTAACTAGCTGACATCACACAATAACAAATATTATAAAAAATTCATGGCTTTGACGAGCTGGCAGAGGAGGGGTGTCGGCCCCCCTCTTCAAGCTCGCCCTTTGGCGAGCTGGCATAAGGGGCACTGACCCCCTCTCCAAGTTCGTCCACTGGCGAGCTTCGCATAAAAGGTGTCAACACCCTCTCACGAGCTCGTCGGCGACTCTAAACAATTCAAAGTTAAGAGACTATAAAAAATAAAAATAATAAGAGCTCCGACGAACTCACGAAGGGGCATTAGCGCCCCTTGTGCGAAGCTCGCCAGTGGGCGAGCTTGGAGGGGGCTGACACCCCTCTTCTACAATCTCGTCCGCGCCCTGAAATTTTTATAATATTTTTTATTGTGATGTCAGCTAGTTAAAAAAATTTATTATATTTTATTATGCCACATCGTAAGATAAACGAAAGACTATTTCTTACCGGTCAAGTGAATGAATCGTACAATAATATCAAAGTTGGAGAACTATTTAAAAATCGACTCAAAGTTGAGAGACGATCTGTGTAATTTATCTAGCTTGGAGCGTTAAATGATATGAATACCTTAGATGACATGGATGAGAGAGAAACGACTCACGTGTCGACCACGCATGCAAGGCACTAGAAAACTCACTATCACTGATCAAGAGGACTAATCGTGCAAGAAAATAAAAGATGATGGACGTTCTGATTACAAATTAAAATTGAAAGACCAATTGAAAATCGACTCAAAGTTAAGAAATCATTCGTGTAATTTATCCAGAAGTAGCTGACCATATTGATAAGGCTTGCATGCATTCTAGAAGATATTCAGTAACCAAGTAAGGAAACATTGTCCTAGCATAAATTTATACTCGTCATTAAGACAATTTGCAGGAAAAATGATAGATCAAACCATCAAGTATGCTGTAGGAATCATCAAGATGGACGCACGTTGAAACCCAAGGTCCACGTTAACATGCAGCTTCAGTATAATTTAAAGTTTATGCAATTGAAGTAAAAAATTGGAAGATCACAAAACTACAGATAATAATGATCTGTTACTGGCATTTCAGAGACACTACACATCGGTAATATTAAAATATACATAAGGTTGGAGACCTGCATGCTTATATATCCAGAAGGGAACGAAAAAGTTTTCATGAAGATCAGGATGAGTGATCACAAGCAGAGAGCGCATTCAAAAGTTTCCTTCCTTTGATAGTTACGCCACCATGTTGGACAGTCGTTATGCATCCTCCTTTCAGCCTAGAAAAGTTCATCCACATTGTTGCAATCATGTAAGTGTATTATGTATAATAAATCTAGAAAAAAAGATATCATAGCAGAAAGAGTGAAATCAATAAGCCTTTGCAATCTTCATACCATTGAGCATCGCCACTTATTTCAGGAAAAGCAACTCCTTGGTGTTTATAATCCGGCATGACTGACATCAGGATGTTGAGTCAACAAATAGTTTCCCTTTTCTTGAGTGGTTTTCACAATATGATTAAATCTTTTACATTTAGTCACTCAAGTATTTGATCAAGTGTTGTCTAGTCTCACCAAGTAAAACAACCTTTCATCACAAGGAGCTGAAGCCCATCCAATGTGATTTAGTCTCACCAACCACGTAATTTTCTTCTCAGGAAGGGATAGTGGACATATTAGGCCCTTGCTGGGTGGCAACAATCAAACCCGCAAGAGGCTGTATATCAGAAGATGCCCAGAAAGAGCAAATTATTTGAAGCATATGGCAAGCAAAATTACATGAACCCATAGCTTTGCTGGAACAGTACATTTAGGTTGAACATATTTGCAGCCCCAGGAGGATAACCCTCAAGTCAGAAATGGATGATGACGATAGAATTAGGAAGATACTTGGTTTTATATGTGTTTCTTTTCTAGGCAAAATCAAGTTACTTCCAAGAGTATAAATTTTAACTCTTTAGAAAAGGACATATGTAATTAATAACTACATAATTTCACAACAAACTTTGAAAAATGAAAAACAAAGATGGATTTCCCATAAAATACATAATAGGAAGAAAATGAGGATAGAGAGTTCGCTCCAAAAAAAGAATGGATAAAGAGTGCAAAAGATTATCACTACAAGAAAAAGACGGCTCGGTATTTGATCAAGTGTTCTAGTCTCACCAAGCAAAACAACCTTTCATCACAAGGATCTGATGCCCATCCATTTTGATTTAGTCTCACCAAGAATGTTATTTTCTTCTCAGGAATGGATAGTGAACATTCTTTCATATTAGGCCGTTGCTGGGTGGCAACAAGCAAACCTGCAAGAGGATGTATCAGAAGCTGCCCAGAAAGAGCAAATTATTTGACGCATGTCAAGCAATAATTTAGGTTGAACATAGATATTTGCGGCCCAGTAGGTTAACACATAATAATATTTATATTAATGCCTTAAAGTTTGGAGTTTCATGTAAGACAACATATTTACATTTACATTTTTCTCTTTCGGATAACCACCAATAATTATAGATTTACAGCTATGTTGATGCCACAAATCCTATCATGGGGATAAGGAAGACACTTGTAATGCGCGAGATACCTGAAGATGAAGTTAAAAGTCTTCTTTCAAACAAGGAGTCTTTAGCAGCCTGTGATATTGCGGTTTTTGTCCATGATAGGTAATGTTCTATTAATTCCATTAACTCCGCCTATGTTTTATAGCCAGTCCCAAGCCCGGATAAAGGAGGAGGGTTGTGTTAGACCCCGACAGCCAGCGTAAAACCCTATCGAATCTCATGAACATGGATCAACGAATAGAGCGGAATGACGTCGTATGATCCATGTAATCGACCCCACCTAATGGGATAAGGCTTTGTTGTTGTTGATGCCACTGCATGCCTCAACAACATCGGTAATGCTTCTAAAAAAACATTGGTTATGACACACTCCTGGTATATAATGAATGCAACAATATCCTTTCATATAAATAAGTTTTTTTAGGAGAAAAAGGATGAGCATCAAGTTTTTTTTTCAAATATATATATATATATATATATATATATTTATATATCACTATGAAGGGAAGATGTACAAGTGTAAGCCCTCAAGAGGAGGGCAGCAAAAGAGGAAAATACAACCACTAGTTGGGTGGCTAGGTGCAGCCTCAGAGGGGCGTACATCAGGGGTGCCCCCTCGCACCCATGCTCTTTACACTGGCAGTCGACGGCCTCGCTAGGTGCACTCGGGCTGCCTGTCGCTGGCCTTTTCAGCAGTTTCATCGGCCGGCTAGCGCCTTTGCTACAGTACGCGGACAATACAATCTTCTTTGTGGAGGGATCAGTGCTGGAGGCCAGACGGGTGGCCATCTTGGTGGAGCTCTTCGACGCGACATCGGGCCTTGTGATCAACCATGCCAAATCATCCTTCATTCCCTTTGGCATGGTGATGGAGGAGGCTTCCTGCTGTGCGATGGAGCTGTGCACCCCTGTTGGCGCATTGCCCATCACATATCTCGGCCTCCCGCTTTCGGATCGTCATATTGGCTCACCGAGGTGGACCCCGATTATCGAGCGTCTGGAGCAATGTTGTCAAAATCGCGATTTAAATCATAGAATCGGCCGCTTTTACGATCCTATCAGAGAAAACCGAGTTGGATCGGTTGCCAACTCGATTTTGATCAGCACACGATAAAATCGCATGCTAGATCGTAGAATCGGTTGACACGGCGTGCTGTCGTGCCAACCTTTTTCTTGTACCTCATTTGCCCTAACGTTCTGCCACTTGTTGCCGTTGCTGATTGCCTTCCCTGCTGTCGCCGTCGCCGGTCGCTGCTGCCCCTGCTGTTGCCGTCCCTGGTCGCTGCTGCTCCCGATGTTAACGTCGTCGGTTTCTGCTGCTGCTGCCACCTGCTGTTGCTGTCGCCGGTTGTGCTGCTGCTGCCGCCGCCGATTGCTGCTGCTGCCGCCGCCACCTGCTGTTGCTGCTGCCACCACCTGCTGTTGCTGTCGCCAGGTTTCTCTCCTCTCTCGCTCCTTCTCCCTCCCTCCCTCTCTCTCTCTCTCTCTCCCCCTCTCTATACATCTCCTGCTCGTTGGGGCGCTCTCTTCCGCTTGCAAGCAGAAGAGGGCGACTCCTCTCTGCCCTTCTTCTTCCCTCTCTCCCCACTAGAGCAGAGAGTAACTTCCTTTTGGATATGTAGAAGTCTCGTCCCTTCTACTGTAGCTGACGTGCTACAGTCTTTTGTTTTCTTTTTTTTTTTTTTTGAGGGAAGTCTTTTGTTTTCTGGATTTGCAAAAGACATCGTCCTTTCTGCTTCAGACTCGTCCTCTCTGCTGAGCAGAGATAATACAGTCTTTTATTTTTTGGGTTTCAAAAGACAAGATAATTACAGTCTTTTTTTCTTTGCTACCAGGAAAAGTCTTCTGTCTGCTGCAAGGATGCGCTTTTTTTGGTTGATATTTTTTCCATGTTTTTTTTAATTATTTTGATTTTCTGAATGAGATTGAATTATTAATTTATAAATAAATTAGGTACCAAGCAAGAAATAATATCAATTTAATTTAAAATACAAATTTGGTAGAATCGTCCGTGTCGTGTTACAATCTCACGTTTTACGATCTCACCCGACCTTTCCGTGTCAACTCCAATTTATGAGTTTGACAACATTGGTCTGGAGCATCGCCTTCAGGGTTGGAGCTCTCGGCTTCTATCTAGTGGGGGTCGCCTTGTCTTACTTCAATCAGTCCTCTCATCATTCTCGACCTATTTCATGTTAGTGCTTCGGATGCCTGCCCAGGTATTGTATCAGATTGATTCCTTGAGGAGCAAGTTTTTTTGGTCCGAATGCAGCTCTACCCGGCGGGTACGCCTTGTTGTTTGGCACTCCATCTGCAGACCCACTTCTCAAGGCGATTTGGGCGTTCGGGACCTTCGCGTCACCAATCGAGCACTCCTTTCCCCATTGGTGGGCAGGATCATGGGGCCTGCGAATAGCCTATGGAGAGGTTTTCTTCGCGTGTTATGGTCGGGATCTTTCATGGGACTCCAGGCCCACTCTGCCTCATGGAGCTTCCTCTTTTTGGAAGGGGTTGGCGTCGCTATTCCCTCAAGGGCGCTCCTTCATGATTTCATCTCTCGGTTCCGAGGTGACTTTCTCATTTTGGCAACATGACTGGATGCTCGGGGCCTCCTGGCAGACTCCTTCCCCCGGCTGTGGGCCTTGGCGGCACATCATGATGCATCGGTGGCTGAGTGCTGGTCTGAGAGTGGCGGACCGGGCACCGACTTTAGACCCCCCTTTTCGATTCTCCACTATCTGATCGTGGTTCTCTAAGCTATTGGCGTTCCACCGGAGGATTGCCCCCTTTCGGCTGGAGCCGGCGCAATTGGACGATTGGATTTGGGCATCCGACTCTTTCTCGACACGTAGTCTCTATCTCCACTTTCTCCCAGTCTCCACAATTTCAGAGGACTTCAGTGCTGAATGCAGGCTCATCTGGCGCTCTCGAGCGTCGCTAAAAGTCAAGATCTTTGCTTGGCTTCTGCGGCATGAGCGGATCCTCACTCGTGATGGGCACCCCACACGAATACTTCCTACGTCCTGTGCGGGGAGTGGGGGGTGGAGGAGGATGTGACACACCTATTCTTTAGTTGTCATGTGTCCCAGGAAGTTTGGACCTGGACGAGTTTTACGGGTGGCATCCCCTTGACAGAAGGGGATTTCTAGCAGGGCTGGAGAGTACTTTTGCGACCTTTCTGGCCGATGCCTGGGCCATCTGGCTCCAGTGCAACATCATCATTTTTGTGGGGAGAGATATCAGGTGGATAATATTGTACATCACATCTTCTTTATCTTCTTATGTACATGACGTTTCGTTTCAGTGATATATATACACCTGGATGGCAACCTAACTGGCACTCATCCTTTTCCCTCTAAAAAAAACACTAGTCAAATCCCTTAACCTGACAAGTCTCCCAATAAAAAATAATCCGGTGGCGCTGAAGTCATATGGCCCAGATACTAGCCAAAAATGCCATATGGCCACTACGAGCCTTGAGTGAGTGCCAAAATGCCTCCGGTGCAGAAAGAGGACCCCAACCAAGCTCAGAGCACCCAAACCTCATGAGCAATAGAACATCCAAAGAACAAATGCACAATGTCCTCCGCGTCGCCACATAAGACACATGATGGGTCAGCCAAAGGCGCCCACCTCGCTCGATATCACCTAGTAAAGATCCGTCCGTAACGCATAAGCCAAGCAAAGATCTTGACTTTAAGCCATGGCATGCCAAATACATCTCAAGTTTGCCTGGAGGATGTCAGGGATCAGGTAGGCTAGGAGAAAACAAAGATACAGGCTGTGCAGTAAACGTCTCAGAAATCCAAACCCAACCGTCGACCCCGGAAGAGTTAGGCCGAAAAGGAGTAATCCGCTGATGAAGGGTCATAAGCTCCGAAATGTGCGTGTCGAAGAGTGGTGTCCTGAAGGTGGGGGTCCAAGAACCAATGCCATGACCACCGACTTCATACCACCTCAACAACTAAAAACCCCAAATGTGCCGCAAGAGCCAACATGCACAAAAATGATTTCGCCAGGGAGCCTCCCAGAAGCCAGTCATGGTGCCAAAAAGAGATCTCATCGAAACCGAGGGAAGGGACCATATATGGCCAAATCATGGGAAGAAGAGCCCCCGCCAAAATGTTGAAGCCGCACGCAGGAGAATGGCACGAGAATCAAATAAGAAGTCCTGCCCATAACAATGAAGAAAGACAATCATGAGGTCCCATAATCAGTCCAACCCATCAAGACAAGAGTCCAATTGGTGTAACGAACATCACGAACACCAAGCCCCCCTAGGAGGTAGGGTGACAACAGACTTTGCCAAAATACAAGATGAGTGGTCCGCTGGTCTGAGACACTCCCCTGCCAAAAGAATTTGCTTCGTAAGGAATCCAGCCTCCTCTGAACTTGGCCAAGCATCCGGAGAACAAACATGTAATAAATCGGCAATGTTGATAGGACCGAGCGGAGAAGAATAAGATGGCCCCCGCGTGAAAGCAGCCTCAAACTCTAGCCCTGCAACCTGTGCTCCATCTGCTCAATAACCGGTGTCCACCTGCGGGAGCCAATGAGGCGGTCGGATAAAGGAAGCCCCAAGTAAGTGATCGATAAGGCGCCAGTCGAAGTCCGAAGCTCAAATGCACAAGCATTCGTCTCCTAAGAAACCATGCCGAAAGGGATGAAAGATGACGAAGACGGATGCAACCCCAAAAAAGTCCACCGTGATAGTTAGTCGCTTGGCCTCCTGGGCAGTGCCCTCAATGAAAAATAAGGTGTCATCTACATACTCAAGAAGTGGAAAAAAGCTGCCCACGAAACCCTTGAAAAGACTAGTCTCGCAAGAAGCCTGGTGCACCGAGCGCATCAACCATCAAAACAAATAACATAGGTGCAAGAGGACAGCCCTGTTGTACCCCTCTCTATGGTTGAATCCAAGTGCCCATGGACGAACCATTGACCAAGATTGAGAAGGAAGCAACAGTGATGCATCGCTTCATCACTAAATCAAGTTCGTGAGAAGGAATGCCACAACGTGCCACAAAAAAGATCATGAGACAAAATCATTAGCTTTGAAAAAGTCGATCTTCCATAGAAAATCCCGGCTATGGGTCCGCCTCCAATGCACAACGATCTCTGTGGCCATGCCATCGCTGTCGGTGGTGGAACTATCATGGATGAAAGTTGCCTGTCCTGAATGAATGAGATCTAAAAACACCTTCCGAAGGCGATTGGCCAGTACCCAAGCCACCAAAAATAGATGGCATTGGATATGGCAACCTCCACACGCTCAGCCAAAGCAAGAATCACTTGAGGTGCTCAGTTCTCGCTGACGAACTTATGGATGACCGCCATGACATCTTCCCGCACAACAGGCTAGAACTCTCTATAAAAGAACACCGGGAAGCCTCAGAGCCGGGGGATGCATCACTATTGGGGTCGCGAAGTGCTGGGTGACCTCCTCAGGAAAGGCCTGCAAAAGAACAAAAGTACGCTCATCAGTGGAGGTGGGGATACCCCCAAGCGACCACCTCCAAGGGGCTGGGGGCTGGCATTTTGAGGTCTCCCGATAGTATGCAGAAATGGCATCCTCGATGTGCTGCTAGTTGGAAATCAGCTGCCCCTAGACCACCAGTCGTTCAATCTAGTTCTGTCGGCGGCGAGAGCTCGCATACATATGGAAGAAGCAAGTGTTGGGATCGCCTCGCGAAGCTAGGTCTAGAGGAAGCGCTACCTTCACTCAATCTCCACCTTCAGGTTCTCTAAGCATATGATCATCGACTGGGCCCGCGTGCGATCCGTGAGCTCCGCCTCAGTGAGAGTCCTCCACCCTATTCAGCCTAAAGATAGTCTCGAGGGTCCGGTCCTCCTTCGCCGCCGGTCCTCTCGAATCTGCCTCCAGTGACCCATAGGAAAGCTCACAGCCCAACTAGGCGTGATTTAAGAGTCTTGGCCGCCGAGTCGGAGAGAAGAGTGCTCCGCCACTTACGCACAAAAAATTATGTATTAGTTTAGGTCATTTAATTTGCATTTTTTAGTCTTGTGTTCAAGAAAAGAGAGACAACAACAACAACAACAACAAAGCCTTATCCCACTAGGTGGGGTCGGCTACATGGATCATACGACGCCATTCCGTTGATCCATGTTCATAAGATTCGACATGATTTTATGCTGGCTGTCGGGGCCTAACACAACCCTCCTCCTTTATCCGGGCTTGGGACCGACTATAAAATATAGGCGGAGTTATTTTTATAAAAGAGAGAATTGATTTATTTTTATAAAATTTCTTTTAGATTTGATTTCTACTTAAGTTTGGATAATTTCATTGCACGAAACCAAAACGACACCAAAATGGCCGAAAACATGGAAACTACAATAAATAGCCTTTGTCACGGTCGTGCCTCTATTGCGCGCCCAAGCCACCTGATGCACCGCCATGGTCATTCCTCTTGTTATCACGGTCGTGCCTCATGAGGTCGTAGGAATGGGTTCAGACTATCACCACTGTGCCACAGAGTTTCACGGTCGTGCCCTTAGCCACGACCATTCCACCAAGTTCACGGCCATGAGCGTGTCAAAGCTGGATTGCTGCTCTCGATCATGGTCGTGACGGCGGTCTGTTAAGCGATTTCGCAACAGATTTTATCCCCTTCTTCGGAAAGAATTTCGATTTCTTCCCTTGGAAAACGAAAAATCTATAAAAGAGAGACCACAGACATGGAAGAATCATCCCTGAAGTATAGATTTGAAGTCTAATAAGAGGAGAAGTGCAAGAACGATATCGGAAACTCGAGAGAGAACGTGCATAGCGGCTGCTTTCTTTTCCTAATCTTTTATATTAGATTTGATGTTATTCTTCTTAGATTTATTCTTTCATTAGGGTCATCCTACTTGAACCATATTTGTATTTTGGAATCTTTCTTGATATTAGTTTAGCTTGAATCTTTAATGGCATTGCAATTTTGTCTTTAATGCTTTCCTTTGATTCTAAGATTTATGATTTGATTGCTACATGAGAAGAAGTAAATATTTTCATAATAGTTTCTAAAATTGATCTTAATTATTGCATGACACAATTAGGAAAATAGAAAGAGCCCTAATTTGTGTGGTCATTAAGGTGACTTCAGAAAGCCCCTAATCTTAATTTCGATTTAATGCATCTTTTAATTAATTAGATAAGTTAAAAACTAAAAGGATTAATTTATTCTAATTGCTCTTAAGATAGTAGTTAAAGCCTGAAATATTGGTTAACTAATTTTAGGAATTCAACTTTATTATTCATTCAATTCATTCTAAGTTGAGAAAATTCATTGCATTCCAATGGTGATAATTAGGTGCTCTAATCATCAAATCATTATTTCTTTAGGAGATCATTTCTTTACTCTTATCCTTTTATTTTATTTGCACTTGAAAACAAAGCTTCTTAATTTCTCAATTAACAAGGTTTAAATAAAATCTAAGTTATTAACCGTCCTCGTGAGAATGATATCTTTTCTCATTCACTATATATATATATATTTTGAAATATTGGGGATCCCTACCAAGATGTAGGCATCCGATTTTATTGAGACGATAATTTAGAAATTATAGACAATTGAACTTATATACAAAAGGAGCACTAACACCAAGCACCAAATGTGCATCAATCATCCGACCACAACTTTGTCATGCTCAAAGCATGGGATGTAATATTATCTGAATAACAGCGTTCATCCCTAAAGACACAAGCATTTCTCTGTAACCAAAATTGCCCAGATGACAGCCATTGGTAACAACTTTTTACGTCTTGGACCATATGTCATGATTGCTTGATGTCTACCTCCTTGTCTGAATGATTGCCAGAAATGTCTAGCTAAGGATATGTCTAACCATTGGCATCTTGTAACTGCCCACGTCTCCCTTGCAAAGACACTCAAAAAATAGGTGTTGATGTCTTCTTCGGCATCTCCACATAGGGCACAAGAAGCATCAGATGTAGGCAGCCACTTTTTGCGATAGCTTTTGGTGAGGAGACGCCCACGACGAAATAGCCATGCAAAAATTTTGATCTTTAATGGCATCCGTAGCTTCCAAAGCAGCCTATAATCGGTCCTCAGCTCATTGTCCACCTGACTTGTTACTGTGTGTAGAGCTAAATATGCACTTTTGGCCGAGAAAATGCCCAAGGACCAAATCCATGAATCCTTCTTATCAGCCGTCAGCCGTTTACACTCAATGATCCTTAATAAATCGATGAAATTAGAGAGTCGTTGGTCGGATAGAGAAGTTGAGAGCGGGGGTAGCCATGCCCCATTCGAGTGACCAATGAGTGACTAACAATATGCCACACATGCCTGCTTGTTTACAGCAAGGGCATATAATCTTGGAAACATTTCAACAAGTGGAATTGTCAATGCCCAATCATCTTCCCAAAATCGAAAAAGCCTTCCGTTACCCAAACAAGTGGATAGAAATGGGCGGATCTTGGAGAGCACCGACATCACCCCTTTCCAATAGGATGAAGCACCAGATGGCAACAATAGATGTGATTCCCATGAGATGGTCCTCCCGTGACATGAAAAAATCACAGTAGACCAGATATCCTCTGCATCACCCATCAAGCGGCATGCCCATTTAGCAAGGAGAGCTTCATTTGTTCGACGAAGGTCACGAACACCAAGACCACCCTCTGAAGTTGGCTTGCAAACATCCTTCCAAGCCACTAAATGTGTACATTGGGTACTAGTGCCCGAGTGATTCCAGAAGAAATTGCTTCTTAACTTGTCAATCCGAGTTTCCACAGAACGTGGAAGAGGTAGGACTGACATGAAATAAATCGGAATAGCGGAAAGGACCGACCGCAACAAAGTAAGCCGACCACCTCGTGATAGAAGTTTGGAGCTCCACCCCACGAGTCGTTCTACTCGTTCTATTACTGGCATCCAATCTCGAGATAGTATT
The DNA here is from genome assembly GCA_030549335.1 of Pontederia crassipes. Taxonomy (NCBI): domain Eukaryota; kingdom Viridiplantae; phylum Streptophyta; class Magnoliopsida; order Commelinales; family Pontederiaceae; genus Pontederia; species Pontederia crassipes. Next base: position 20,221,744 of record CM060189.1, on the reverse strand, counting down.
GCTTTATCGGCGAGAGGTAGTCCAAGATATTGAATAGGAAGTGCACAAAGTGGCGTTTGTAATGTTGTGGAGCACTCTTGACAATCCAGATCATCCATACCAAAGGTGATAAGTGAAGATTTAGATCTGTTTATATGTAATCCAGAAAAATCCCCGAAAATGTCAACCAAGATTGAAACCTTTCGAGCCGCGTCAGAGGTGCCTTCAATAAAGAACATAGTATCATCTGCATACTGTAATAAAGGGATGATTGTGCTGCCATTCTCAGAATATCTAGAGAATCCTGAAAAACTTCCAGACCTGCATGCAGAGAAAGAACAACGAGCTAAGGCGTCAGTTGCTAGGACAAAAAGCATTGGGGCTAACGGACAGCCCTGGCGAACACCCCGTTGGGGTTGAATCCATCCAGCAACTGGGTTTCCATTAATCAGAGGAGAGAAAGAAACAGTGCAAATGCAACGTTTCATCCAGGATATCCAAGTTGCTGGAAAGTCGCGCCTGCGTAGAGAGTGCCATAGAAATGACCAATCAATCGAGTCATATGCTTTAGAAAAATCAACTTTCCATAAGAAGCCTTGTTTGTTTGTGCGACGCCAAGCTGAGATTATTTCTGATGCCATCGCAAAACTATCTGCGATCGAATGACCAGTAATGAAAGCTGCCTGGACCGGATGCACCAGGAGGTCTAGCACTAGCCGCAACCTGTTAGCCAAAACATGTGCAATAATAAGATAAAAAGCATTAGAGAGTGCAATCGGACGGAAGTCTTCCACCCTATGAGCAGCTTCTTTCTTGGGTAGAAGAAACAGAAAGAATTTATTGACCCTTTCAACCCCTGAGTTTTCGGCAGCAAATTCTCGAAGGACTGCCATCACTTCCGATCCGATTAGTGATCAAAATTCTCTATAGAAAAACACTGGAAATCCATCTGGGCCTGGTGATCCTTCATCATTTAGGTCCCTGAGAGCTTTAACCACTTCTTCTTCTGAGAATGGTTGGACCATCTGTGCAGCCTGTTCATGAGATAAACTAGGAACATGTTGGTATGCCCATTCCCACATCCCTGCTTGCCTTCGTCGAGTGAAGGCATGGAAGTAATCTGTCACAACTTCTATAGCATGTCGCCCTGTTACCTCCACTCCATTCACCATAAGATGATCAATGTGATTTTGTCGGCGCCTCCCGCTAGCGTATGCATGGAAGAAGCAAGTGTTAGAGTCACCTTCCTTGAGCCATAGTTGCCTTGACCGTTGTCGCCATTCCACCTCAGTCTTCTTGTCTTCATTAGCCACCACCTCCTGGAACCTTTGGCAATCAGCCTGCTCACCGAGCGTTAGTGGTCGAACATCTTCCATGCGATCAAGCACAGAGATCTTGCCTAGGGATTCCTTTCGTTGATGATCTCTGACAGCACATATCTTTTTTCTATAGTCCCGGAGAAAAGCTCGCAATCGTGCTAGTTTATCAACCAATGTCCTCGTCGCAGAAGTTGAGGTAGGATAACTCTTCCATTGCTCTTCAACAGTTGCATGAAAGTCTCTTTCGTTGAGCCAGGATTTCTCAAATTTAAAGTAAGTACCAACTGGGGAGGCTTCATTTGAATTCCATAATAATGGCGTATGATCTGAAAAAGGCCTTTCAAGCGCTGAAACAGAGGACAATTGAAATTGTTCTGCAAGTTCAAGCGAACCAAGAAACTTGTCGAGTTTTGATCTCGCCATTGGAGTCGCCGTGTTGCGCCAGGTGAATCGACAATTGGCAGTTGGGAAATCTACAAGGCTCAACTCATCAATGAGGTCGCGGAAGGCTTCAGCGCCGAGATCTCTGCCCTGTCTCGGAGCAAGTCTGTCTGCTGCATCCAACATGACATTAAAATCACCACCTATTAGCCAACACACATTTGGGTTCATATTGTGAAGATATCGAAGTTCCTCCCACATATCAACTCTCCTCACATGCTCCTGGGGCCCATAAATGCATGACACCTCTTCACACCATCTGACCTTCTGGATAGAAGTACTGATAGGGAGAAAGTTCCAGTGTTCACTCTCAAATGAAAAGATGTCCCCATTCCAGCATATTAAACAACCCTCAGACCTTCCAATTGAGTTGAGAGATCGGAACTCTGAGCACCAGCCACCACCAATATCACAAATCATCCGTGAGTCAGCATTTTCTAATTTGGTTTCCTGGAGTAGAGCTACATCTGCACGCCATTGCCGTAGGTATCGCCCCAGAGTAGTGCGCCTGGTATTGTCACCAAGGTCATGGGGTAACTTGTGTAGACGCCGACACCAGAGGACTGTCACAATCACTAGATGAGGATGTTAAGGATCGCCGCCTCCGCCTTTTGGCCTGCATCGCTTCTGCCACAGCCTCAACTTCAGCTGAGAGGACGTGATTGTTTGTCGGTGATGATGAAGCATCAGCATATTCTGTTGGAACTTCAAGTGCTGGTCGCCTACCAGCATGACGCGGTTCCAGCTCAGGTGTCTCTGAGACATGGTCCTCCAGAGATAAGTTGGGACTAGCACAAGCTTGACTCAGCCCATTGGGTGAGTCTGAGAGAATATTCTTCTAGTGATTCTTCAAGCCTTCAAACTGTAACTCACCAACAGAAGCCAAATCAGGCCCTCCAGTCCACCTGTCATTGCTGATCTTGTAATAAATGTCCTCCTGTGACATATTAGCAGTTGCTGATTTTGTGGCTTGATTAGACGGGCAGATAACTAATGATCGAATTGGCAATTTTGATCCCTTATTTTGAAAACCTGCATTGTTTTCTCCTACCACCTGATTTGCCAAATTTGTTTCCTTATTTTGAAAATATGTATTATTCTCTCCAACCACCTGATTTGGCAATTTTGATTCCTTATTTTGAAAATCTGCATTATTCTCTCCATCCACCTGCATAATAAATGGGATCTGGATTGCATCCTTTTCCCGTATTGTCTCCTTAGATTTCGCTTGCCATAACTGACGGCGGCCCGCCGGCGCCGGACAATTCTTTGCGACCATCTCTGACCAGGTTCGGGGGACCATTGAAATGTTGACAGGATACTCATATTCACCTGAGCGCAAAAGAATCATCTGTGGAATCGGGCATGATGGCTTCATCATCACCTCGGCTCTGATCCGGGAGACATCACCAGTGTCATAGGATGGGAAGATGACATCCTGAACCACAGCAAAGGATGAAACAAGTTCATTGACTGTCTCCTTGTACCAAAGGTGCAGGGGAACACCTTCCAGATGAAGAACCGTCGTTCGTACATGGGAGAGCCTCTTCCCTTGGTCAGCAGGGGACCAACAACTCCACGAGATGAAGGCACCATTTGGAACTTTCATAGAGCCACCTGGAATAGTCTGATGGCCAAACATAAGAAAGGAAGTTCCAGATAACTTAGCGATGTGAACCCTCCTCTGCCTGCCAAGAACCTCTGTCATCATTGCTCTTATCATATGAACACTTGGCATGGGCCTTGTGACCACACCCACTGCACAATGACGGAGGTGATCCAAATTCATTACCATCCCAGGGGACCATGGGGCCAGAGCCACAGGAGCAAGATAAACATGTGTGCGCTCATGGCATCGTGTGGTGGTATTCACCATTGCGGCTATCCTCGGCTTGGTGATCTCAACCTTCGATCTTTGAAAAGATGGACATTTCGCACGGATGTGTCCCCAGCCCCCACACTCCAGGCATTTGATTGGTTCCCGGCAGACCCGTTGAATGTGCCCCCATTTCCGGCATCGGTAACACTGTATGATGATTCTTCGCTTGTCCATCAGGCCACGTTGCTGTTTCTGACGCTTTCGACATTGCACCCTCTGCCAGTCTCCTTCCTTGACAGTCACCTCACGTGGCCCTTGTTGAGAGGAGCCTTCATTTGGAGAGAGGTTGTGGCACCAACGGGAGAAAGTCTCCTGTTGATGATCGGTGGTGGCACCCGCAGGGGGGAGCCCCCTGCAGATGTTCACAGCCCTCACTATATTACTTGAGTGACTAGTGCACTTGCTAGCGTTTGCTATCATTTTTACACGCACCAGCCACCAACTAGAGAAAACCATCCTCTAGGAGCCAAGACAGCCCGAAACGAAAAGTGGGACCGCCAAGATGTATCCTCACTAGACCGCCACAAGAGGGGTGTGGTCCGAGAAAGGCTTGTCCATAGCCTGAATGTCCATGAGCTGATGTGCTTCTGCAAGCTCCACGGATCCCAAAAATCGATTGATCCTCGAGCGGGCTAATGGGGCTACAGTGCTCCTCCAAGTGAATCTACAGCTCAACGTAAGGAAGTCAAGCAATGATTGTAAGTCAATGAAATCCCTACTCCTCAGCTCCATAATCTCTCACTGCGGACAATGGGGCGATCATCCATGTCCAGTGTGACATTGAAGTCACCCCCAATGAGCCAACGAGTTTCAGGGAGGCGAGCCCAGACTGCTTGGAGCTCCTTCCATAACATAGCCCGAAGTGAAGGTGAACAAGGAACATAAACACGTGATATGAGGTATGAACTATCATCCGCTCGAACTCTGAGGTGTGCCGATGAGGAAATCTGTCCACCCAGTAGTCGGCCAAGTCAAAAAAATCTCCTCGCCATCCGATAAGGCAGCCTCCAGAACGGCCAGTGGAGCCCAGGGTGATGTGCTCCGAAATGTGAGAACCCCCATTCTGACTCCAAACAGAATAGAACCACATCAACATCCCATAACTGTAAGTAGCGGCTAAGGGTACGGCACCTGCCCATGTCTCTGCGGCCTTGCACATTCTAGGTCAGCACCTTCATAGTGAAATAGTCTCCCCCTCTCCTCTGGCTTGACAAGAGGCCTCCATCGTCCGCCTCCTGATACGGCCCCGTGAGAGTGTCAGCAGCCGGCGAAGAGGTCCGCGTACTGAGATCCGCACATGAGTCCGGACGAGGCCTGGTTCGGCGGCGCATGTCCCGAAAACCAGCCCCGACTGCCACCTCTGGGATCTCCTCAGATCTTCTGGCCAGCGGCCCTGGTTCACTGGCCGTCTGGTCCAACGACAGTGCCGGTACCCCCTACGAGAGTTCTTCATGGAGTGGAACTGCTGAGATCTCTGGCTGGTCCGGTTGGGATGGCCAGGTGCCACCAGGGTGGATCAGCCGTTAACATCTCACAATGGCGGTGTGGCGCCCAAGCTGGCGAGGCGGCTGGTAGTAGTGGGTGAAGGTTGCCACAGCAGTGGATGGGAGGTCGCCGCTGAAGGGAGAAGACGTCTGCTGGAGCATTGTGGTTCGCCAATGTTCGGCGCTGCCAAGGAGCATGGAGGGAGTCAGCTGGGGGGAGTCCTGCGGGGGAGGAAGGGACGATGGAGATTGCGGTGGTTTGTTGGTGGAATTTAGGACTCAGGGAGGGTGGAGGATAGGGGGAGGATGGCGGAGGGATGGATGAGGGAGTCCTGCCGGCGCAGGATCATCACCGTTGGACCTTCAGGTTGGATGAGGGTCGGCGTCAGCGTCAGGCCAGTGGAGGAGGAGGAGGCCGAAGATTGGTTTGGTTGGGCGCGAGACTGGCAGGCGGGGGTGGCGCGCTGGCGGGGTCCGCCAGAGATGGGGTTGGCGCCACTGGCAGGGGCTGCCGGAGGCGACGTGGGGGCAGTTAATTTTTTTATCCACTATCTGAAGAAGCATGCTCTCAACATGAACCTTGTTCTATCTATTTCGATCTGAGACATTCTTATGTCATTATCATCATATAAATAAATGAAAAATAAAAATGAAATTGCAAATCAGGAAAGATTGCCTAAACTATTCAGAGAGGGGACCTTGTACCTTTGAGCGCAGACGGGATGCTGCATCAGTGAATTCCATCTTAACCTCACCTAAAGCCTCTCCAGCATGCAGAATGCCAAGTTGTGCAAGAGAACAGGCTGGTCAGCCCAGAATTATCCTTCATGCAATCATGGGTCCAACTGTTCAAGTGCTTGCCTTAGAGTACATAGGAACTTAATTGCCACATCATATTCAAATGCTAGCTGATGACAAAATTATTCCTCACTAATGGTGTTCCAAAAAGATCTGGGCTATGACAGGAGAGAACTGTTGGAGCGGAATTCGTTGTCATAATAACACAAGACTACACAACAAGTTCACTGAAAATCTGACAAATTCTAAAACTTATCATCAGGCACAAAACCATTTTTTAACATTTCATCATGAAGTCGAAATGCTTCTTTCATATTATCAGAAGCAACATGACCATTTATCAAGGTTGTGTATGTAGATTTATCAGGTTTCACCCCCTTCTTAACCATTTTTCTAAATAGCCAATCAGCCTCTTGCATACTCCCATGTTCACAAAACCCGCTTATGAGCATATTATATGTTATGACATCAGGAAGCACACCATTCTCCTCCATCTTATTGATCAAATGGAAAGCCTTTTGTAACTGTTCTTCTTTCACATATCCATTAACAAGTGTGTTATAGCTAATCCTATCAGGAAATACACCATCTTTAACCATTCTTCCAAGAAACAATTCAGCTTTTGATAAATTTCCAGACTGGCAGTAACCTTTAATAATTGAGTTATATGTCACCACATTAGGGGCCAGTTGTTTTTTGACCATCTCATCTAGTAATCTGAAGCCTTCGGAAAAATCCCCTTTGGCACAATGGCTATCTACTAAAATACTGTAGGAGATGTGATTAGGAGAGATTCCTCTGCAACACATACCGTCCCAAAGCTCAATAGCTTTCTTTATGTTTTGTTCTTTGCAGAATCCATTAATCAAAGTATTGTATGTGACAACATCAGGCTTCAAATTGTTGTCTAGCATCTTGTCAAACAATTTCAGAGCTTTCTCAATACAACCATCCTTGCAATAACCATTAATCAGAGTGGTAAAAGAACAGAAATCTGGGGAAACCCCTCTTTCTATCATAACATGGAAAAGTTCATCAGCATCTGACATCTTCCGCTTCTTGCATATCCCATCCAATACTATATTATAAGTTACGACATCAGGCAGAATGCCATGACTGATCATTTCATCTAGTATCTTAAGAGCTTCAGTGATCAAACCAATTTTGCAAAATCCACCAATAAGAATTGTGTAAATTACGTTATCTGGCATCAAGTTCAACAACTTCATCTCTTTGAGATACCCCACAGCCTTATTCATGCTCCCTTTCTTTGTAAACAAACTTATTATGGAGGTAAAGCTGAGAATATCTGGAACCAGACCGGCATCTAACATCTTATTATAAACTTGAACAGCTTTCTCCTCCTCGGCGTGCTTGCAAAGTGCACCAAGAACTATGTTATACGATGAAGCAGTCGGCACAAGACCGCTCCCAACCATTTCCTGCAATAACTCTTCTGCTTTCTCAAGCTGCGCAGTCTTACAAAAGCCGATGAGGATGGCATTGTAGGTCAAAACATTGGGTTTCAGTTCCTTGTCGACCAGCAATTTTAGCAGAGCCAAGGCTTCCTCCAACTGACATCTGTGGCAATGTGCATCGATAATTGTATTGTACGTGACAATGTCCGGAAAAACTCCTCTTTTCTCCATCTCCAACAAGAAGCAGTTAGCTTCCGCAAACCTTCCTTCCTTACAGGAGGCGTTCACCATAATGTTTAGCGTGTAGACGTTAATTCCAACCCCCATTTCAAGAATCCCCTGAAACACGTCCTTGGCGACGCCGACCCAGCCATCGCGCACCAGCCCGGCAAGGAGACTATTGCATGCATTGATGGAGACGGCCGCGCGCCGTCGCCTCAGCAGGCGAAACGCCTCCGCTGCCTCACGCAGCTTCCGGGCCTGTACGTACGTGCGGATCAAAAGGTCGAACAGGTCGCGGGCGGAGCCAGCGTGCCCGCCGCAGCGGGAGTGCAGGGAGGATAACAGGTCGATTACCTGGGGACATGAAGCCCCCCGGCGGCGGACGAGGCGAAGGAGGAGGGACTGGGCGTCGGCAAAACGGCGGCTTTGGACGGAGAAATGCACCATGGCCGCGGCGACCTCATCGGAAGGGAGCTTGGTGTCGAGGACTCGGGAGCGGCGGAGGACGAGGTCGACGAGCCGCTGGGCCAAAGAGAGACTTCTGGAGCCGCACTTGAGAAGGACGTCGAGGAGGAGAGGCGCGGGGAGGACGGCGACGTCCGATGCAGCGGCACGGCCGCTCTCCAAGTCGGAAATGATTCGTTCGGGGTCTGGTGACATGAGGGTCGAGAAGGCGGCGGCGGTTCCCGGGGGCATCGTAACGGAGCAGGAACAGACGGCGACATGTAAACGGACCGCCGGCATTGCTCGAATCATGTTGAGTTTTGTTGACAGAAAAAGAAAATAGAAAAATAAATGAAAAAAAAAGGTCTTCCAGTTCCAGTAGTAGAACCCAAGATTTTATCAATGAATTCAGACCATAACATTAACATATATCGGTCAATGCTAAACTTTTTGTTTTAGCTTAAGATTTGGTTTGGCACAAATATCAATTGTTTTAGGCTTTTAGCGAATAACAATTAAGTTGTGAGTACTAAAATAAAGGAAAGCTTTGATAATTCCGATCACTCGATAAAAGTGTAGATATAATTCAAAAGACATACATAATGCTTCAAATAGTTTGAATTATTCTAGTCGTTTTAAATAAAAAAAATCTATTATTAAAAAACTTATTTGTTTTGATAAGAATAATAAATATTATCATAAAGTATAAATTTTGTTTATCCTATTAATATTTTTTATCACAAAGAAATATCTATGAATCTGATACGAGGAAATTAAAATTTTAAAATAAAAGAGCATGGTAAAATTCAAACTCAATCTTCAAAAGAAGGTGTGTCATATTACACTACACTCTAGGGGTGTTCACGGGTCGGGTCAAACCCGACCCGTGAACAAACCCGATCCGACCCGGCCAAAGTTGGCCGGGTCGGATCGGGTCGGGTCTCTGCCCTTTTTGGGCTGAGACCCGAACCGACCCGATCCGGGCCGGGCCGGGTCGGGTCGGGTCGGGTGGTCGGGTTACCCGACCACCCTTTTTCTTTTTTTTTTAATTTTTTCGTTTATTTTTTAATATAAAAAGTATTTATTATTTTATTTTTTTAATACAAAATAAGGTATTTTTAAATAACAAAAATATTTTTTAAAATATCTACATACTTTTCTACATTTAAAATAATTTATTTCATATTTTTTTAGATTTTAAATGATATAAAACTATACATTTAACTAAAAAATAAAAAAAATTTAAAAAAAAAAGAAAAAATCGGGTCGTCGGGTCGGGTCGGGTCAACTCGGGTTGGAAAATTCCAACCCGAACCCGACCCGACCCTTGGTCGGGTCGTGATCGGGTCGGGTCGGGTCGGATTTTCGGGTTCACCGGGTCGACCCGATCCGGTGAACACCCCTACTACACTCTCATTCCCTGTGGTACTAATATTTTAATCAAAATATCATTTACAATCTAGCAATTATACTTTTATAAAATAATAATAGATAAAGTATGTATGACATCTATTATAAATAGGGGTGTTCATCGGATTAAATCAACTTGTGAACCCGATGACCCGAGCCAATCCGAACCGATTTGGATCGGGTCGGATCCCCATTTTTTTAATGTTTTCTTTTTTATTTAAACTTAAGGTACATATTTGATTTAAAAATTTTAAAATAACTGAAATAAAATATTTTAAATATAGAAAGAATATTAAATAGTTAGAAAACTTATTTTACACTTTAAAATAAATATTAAATAATATTTTTTATTAAATAAATATAGAAAAATAGTATGAAAAAAATTTATAAAATTGAGTGGTCGAATAATCCGACCACCCAACTCTACTCGAACCGAGTCGGGTTGGGTTGGGTCAAATTTAACACTTCAAAATCTCTTGATCCAATCCGACCAAATTTGGTCGGTTCGAGTTTGTTCTCGAGTCGAGTTAGACCCGATCCGTGAACACCCTAATTATAGATAATAATTCTATTATAATAATTAATAACAAAATTCTTAAGGGCGTATTTACTGAAGCAGAGGTAGTCGTCCAAAGTATTACAGGTTTCTCACTATTATTATTTGTCACTACTAAATAATTATTAGAGAAGAATTTTAACTTGATCAAAATTCGTTAGCTATCTCATATGTTATTTCAAAAACATACCAAGGAGTTCTAAGAGTGAAATCAGATGATAAGCAATTTGTTCCGATTTAAGTAAATCTCGAATTCAAAATATATCCTAGGCAAAATATCTTATTCAATTGTGCGATAGAAAACGACACGTGTTAATCGAACCGAGAATTTCGAATATTATGGTGACAAATAAAAAAAAATTTAATTGGAGAGCTCCCACTTGAAAATTTGCTGATGTCATTCTATAAATTGTGAATGTTTACTGTTGTTTAATATAATCGCGTGCTGCTTCTTTATGAAACGAACCCTTTATCTATTATACGTTTTCCCTTTAAAATCGTCTATGCAGCATGCGCGCGCAAAGACTGTATGACACCAAAATTACTAATTTTATCACTGAAAAGTACTTAGATATTGACAAAAATTATTTGATTTAACAAATATAGTTATTACGCTAATTGATAACTATGTCATGACAATAATGAGCATAATATATCTCCAAAATTACCATTAAAAACAACAAAGGATTTAGAAAAGACGCGAGCAGTTTAATTATAATTAATTTTACTTTTAAAACTATGATCACGCATTGTTGGAGTAATTTTTGTTCAACATGACTGCTCGTGCTCAGGACCACCACTGAACATTCCAACAGTAACGTTAGCTACCAACTGTAACCGGGAACAAAAAGCATTCCAACAACAACAACGTTAGCATAAAATGAATCATGTATTGCCAACAAAAATCAGCTTTCAGGCGTCGAAGTAGTAACCAATTCTAATGACGCATCACGAGTCTGCAGAACGCAGCTCATTACTAATTAGTTAGCGCGCACAAGAGAGAAACACCTCCACCCAAGGATGGCACGAGCAGTTCGGTCTGGCGGCGCGACAAGACGTCCGGCGTCTAGTTTGCATGACCTTCTGGAGCAAGAACTCGGATATCCTCTTCGTTTGCCAGCCTGTACACCCTGACCCTGGCAATCACCATGCTCGTGGAGTGGCTCAACAACAGCCTCGTGATGTATCAAGTTTCAGACAGTTTAAATGGCTGAAGAAAGTGCCTAAATCAAGATCTAGGAACATTTTACAGACAATGGGGAGGCATAGCCATGAATCCATGATGAACAAAGTAAAACTAAATCCTTTCCTGTTGAAAAAGGCTCCACAAAAAGTTACTGGATTTCTTTTGTAACTTGTAATGCTAATTACAGCAGTTTCTAGGGTAAAGACACAGTGCAAGATAAATTAACAACAAGGATCTATTCTGAAGATATGATCCACATACATGTAAAATGATAATTACTTGTCTCACATTTGAAGAGGACTGCCGTGATGGAAACCATATTGCGGTAAACATTCAATCTTGGAAATCTACAGGCAAAGACGATTCCGTGAAGTATTCATTCCTCACAGTCTCCACATCGCAGAATCTCACCTACCAAAATTGGTTAGGAAGAAAACACGTATCAATAATTAATGAACATGAACAAATGAAGGAATAATATTGTTAAGGCATTGACAAGGACCCAGCATCACTATCACAACTCCTTTGTTGCCAGCCAAATGCAGCTCTATTTTTTCAGGTAAGAAAACAAAATACAGATGTAGCAGGACTAACTTTGAACAGAGTCGTCTGGGTGCTCTCCGTAAGTATATATAATTATATTGGTCGACAAGTTTTAATGATAAACATAAAGATAGTGTGTTACTCACCAGAGATGCATATGAATTCAACAAAGGCTTCACAACCTGCCAAATTGGCTGGAAGATGAAGGGCGCATCTACAAAGAGGACTTGCCCAAGCCTTCTTGGATAGTAATAATAAAATACATCAATCTGCCAAAATGAAGAGAAAGGAAAAGCGAAATACTGTTATAGGACATTTCTTGGTCCTCAGAGACCTGTTATTGATGACAAATAACCAGAATTATTAGACTTATGGTGCAAAGAAAAGACCATATCATGTCACTACAGCCATTTATCAGTGACACCCTCTTGGATCCCTTAACACCTGTAATTGGTTATATTGCGAAGCACAATTTTGCATCCTGAAACATTCTGTATATAAAGGATTCAGTACCCAAAGATATTAATGTTAGGATATTTTCTGAATATCCCATTTCAAAGAGATTTGGAGCCATAGAATTGCTATTTAATCAATGAGTTTCAAAGGACTTACAAAAAGTTCCAATATATGCCAACTCACGCCAAAGTGGCATGAAATTGCATGATGCAGCATACATACTGGCATAATATATTTTTTTTAAAGTGGACATACTGGCATAATATCATAGGCACAACATGATACAATATTGCTCCTGTCAGATTCCAGCAGTGTGTCCATCTAACTTGTGCACTACATTCTCTAAGCATAAAAACATGATTATGCATTAAGTTCAGTTAATACAGAATCACAGAGCTTGGGAGAAGTTATTTGTTCAAGATTCACACTAGCAACCATGCAGTGGAAGGGTTTAGCCCTGAAAGAATCCCACTACAGAATTAGAGTAAAACCGTAGTAGGATTATCATAGAAAGGCACATGAGATAATCGTAAATATCAGAAGTTCCTTTTATAATTACCAAGAATTTCAAGAACAGGATGTCGCCATTCTCCGTTCGAAAGCCTCGTAGATCAAATATTCCAAGTATTTCTTCAGTTCCTGGAGGAAGTTTGCTTAATGCCTTTTCAAGCAGTAAAACACAAAGCTTTTCGTTCTCAGCGGGATCCTGCTTCTGTAGCAAAATTTTACTGGTATATTGTTAGCATTGATCCTGGTGGAAACAGCTTGTTAACTATAGAAGTGAACACAAAGCCTATTAAGAAGTTGTATCAAAGAAGTTGCCAGGGAATTTTTAGCTCTACCTAAAAGTTGCATGTGATAATCAGTATTCATAATCTATCTTCTAGAGAGATCAGTATTATTGATTTGTTAAAATGTCAGTAAAAGTTAATAAAAAAATAAAAGGGTATGTGGTATATTAGAGAACTTAGATCTGAAACATGAATAACTAACAACTCCGAGACTTAAACATCATAAGAATACAAGTTTTCTTTAGGAGAATAAGAATACAAGTTACTAGACAATTATTTGTTCCTTTTTGTTAGGACCATGACATGTTATGTTTTGAGACATACGGTTTATGCAGGTAGTGTCATCATGAGCATTTAGAATTAAGACTTATTGGCAAGTGTCGTTGTGTACACATGTGGCTTAAATATCCAGAATGATAACCTAAAAAAGGAAATTTTTTTCTAGCTTTAAGTATTTTGAACATAGCAAGAAAACAGTTATTAAAGAGAGAGAAATTGGCAATCATCTTTTTTATGTCATTTCAGCTCTGCTTGACACTCTCTGTCAGTAGTTAGAAGGATCATGCTTCATATTGTAGTCTCCAGATTTTCTTGTCAAAAGAAATGCATTGGATAAATCTTGAGTTTGACCTTCAAGATTGTCTGCTTTACAAACATTTATTATGTTCACAGTATGTTGAAATACTTGTTATAGGCCAATGGACCTATTTCTCTATATTTCTCTATATTTCATCTTTAGTATTTGCTTCTATTTGCCAACATATCAATAAAATAGATAAATATAGTACTGTATTTACAAACAAAATGACATAACGATCTACAGAAAGAATATAATGGTATAAACTTCATGAAAGAGATGTAAAATGTTCATACCGCAGGAAAATGCTTGGATGCAACTACCACTAACACAGGTCTACCATAGTTGTCGAGAGAGTCATGAACATAAGCTTTTCTTGTCCCATATAAGTTCTTCACAGATTCTTCAGTCAAACCTGACAAATCAAAATCTTCCCGCCATTTCTGAATAAAGAGTAAAATAAAAGTGGGAAAGATTCCAAAGGGAAGACAATAAAAACTGGGAGGAAGAAATCACTGACAATGATTTTTCAACACCCATGTGAAGTCCATTAGACTACATCAAGCCTTGTGCTTTAAAACTAATCTTAACTTGATTGCTAAGATCCCCTCAAAAACTTGATTGCTAAAATCAGCCCTGTGCATATCATATTAATGGTATAACACAGGTTGAAGCCAAAGAAATACAATTCAATCAAAAGAAGAGGTTTGTGACTTTTATATCCATCATGCATTCAACAAAAATGAAACTCATGCAGCACAAAAATCAATGCTCACTAGCAAACAAAAACAAGAATACCTTCAACCAAAACTATCAGATGCAAGGTAATGATCTCAGCAACCCAAAATTAGAAGATGCAAGATAGATTTCAGGAGTGGCATTGCAGCTTTTTGAAGAAAGACAGACTTTTCTTAAAGAAATAAAGGAATAAGATGTGTCTATTAACAAGAAAGGGAAAGATTAAATGTCTTTATGCAAATGACGGACGATCTCGTTTGGAGGAGAATCATCCAAAATATTCAGTTGAAGAACACATATCCCCATTTGCTGCAGCCAAAAGAGTACACATGAGAATTTGTCCTGCTAACCAGAACAATTGAATTCATTATTCAAGCTTCCGTGGCAAAAGAATTAAGACATGAAGGCATTTATCAAATTTGGCGTAACATCTGTGTTAAATTATATGTGCTACCAACTACCCTAAAAGTTTCAACTGTTAAGCAGCATATTTATATTTATAACCTTAATATTCCAACTCACGCGAAATTTGATTACCTCTTCCCTGGTATTATGTTAAATTAATATCAGTTATCCTAAAATTTTAACGGTTAAGGAGAGCAACAGAACCCCAAGCCCAACGGTAAAGAACTTACATTCAAACTAAGAACATTTGGAAAAGCATGTGGCAGAAACATACGATAGCCTTCACCAATTTCTCAACGGCATCATCAATGGAAAATTTTCGGTCCTTCAAGAACCAAAGGATCATGTCCTCATCGTCCCTTCCATTTTTGCCCACCGGGAGACCGGGGTGAGCCATTTCAAGCTTTTGCTTGACTACCTGAACCAGCTGCAGAATTCAAATGGAGAAAGAACTCAACTTTACTTGTATTGGAGGGAAGGTAAATACGAAGACCAAGGAAATAACGGATGAAACGCATCAGAAAAAAAGCTAAAACAATGTCAAAGGCACTCGATGAAATCATCTGCTGCCACCTAATGTGTCATACTTCGCACACGCATGGATCAAGCAACTGGAAAAACTATCAGGATCTGCAGCGAGCAATTCCCATGAATTAGATGCACGTAAATGGTCGTTACCTCTCTAGTGTCGATAGATTGGAGGGTGCCGTTGCCCGCGGAAGATCTAATTACGCCCCCTCGTAGCCTCCGGTTGTAGGCGCGGCCCAAGGCGACGGATGCGCCGGGGACGGAAGCCAGCGAAGGATAACGACGGGAGAAGGCGAGGCGGAGGGCAGTGGAGGGGGAAATAGCGGCTGTGTATGCCATGGCGCTGGCACAGAAGGAGATGGACGCCAGAGGGAATTGGGTGTTGCGGATGGTGTACACTTGAGGATTGTGAAGTTGCGTAATATTAGAAAAAAATATTTAAGGGCAAATATTAAACCACCAGGTTTTTTTATCGAATATTAGTTTTGGTATCGGGTGGCAAGTGGGAACTCCCATAACCGAGAATTTGACGGAGCAATATTTTTTGTCTTAAAATTATTTTTAAAATAAATTCTATAATTTATAAAAAAATATATCACTGTATTCAAATTAAAAATCATGATCAACAAAATTGAGATAAAGTGATGTATAACGCCTCCAAATGGAATCCCATCCCATGATAACATCTAACACCCTACTAATTACGTAATAATATTGATAAAAACAACTTTTATTTAAAAAAAAAATTATGATTTATAATAGAAATTACATCAGTATAATCAAAGTAAAAGTTATGATCAACAAATTGAGGTGAAGTGATATGTAAGGTCCCAAATCGAATCCGGCATATCACAAAATGTAACAATGACTATGTAATAATTTTAATAAAAAATTATTTTGGTTAAATTCTTGACTACATTAAATGAAAAAAAAATTGAAGATAAACAAAAGTAATCTTTCAATAAGGGTTATTTCCTCTAACCACTCATAAATTATTATTATTTTCCAGATCTAACCTCAAACTACGAATTTCATTTTTTGGATCTTTAAATTATCACGATTTTTTCAATTTGATCCTTTTGTTCAATTCTGTTAATTTTTCGGTTATCTTTGATTTTTTTACATTTCGTGAATGAAAATGCCCTTACGCGAAAAAAAATCTTATGCGCAGAGGAGGAGGGGAGAGGGGGACGTCGGACGAAGGTCAGGGGCACCGGCGTCTGCGCAAGGAGAGAGGGGTCCCCCCCTCCTCTCTTTTGCGTCGGCGTCTGCGTAGGGACGTCGGCGCAAGGAGATGAGGGGCCCCCCGACCTTCGTTCGGCAAGACGAAGGTCGGGGGGGGGGGGGGGGGGGACCCCCTCAGGGACGCCGGTGCAGGGAGAGGAGGGGGGGTCGCCCCCCTCAACCTTCGTCTCGCTAGACGAAGGTCGGGGTGGGGGGGTGGGGGTCGCCGCACAAGTTTTTTCGCGTAAGGGTATTTTTGACTTTTTTACAAATGTGAAAAATAAAAAATAATCGAAAAGTTGGCGGAATTGGACGAATTATCAAATTAGAAAAATCATGATAATTTAAGCATCCAAAAAATGAAGTTTGTAGTTTGGGATTAAATATAGAAAATCGTGATAGTTTAGGGGTAGTTAGAGGAAATAATCCTTTCAATAAAACTAACTTTCCATGGATGGAGTTAATGGACGTACACCCCATTGTCCCATCCTATTGCGATAGACAAAGGATAATGGATTGATGGCTTCGGCTTAAGCGACCTCTTACGTGCGGTCCAGGCTTGGTTCAATGGCACGTGAAGCGTCGGTTCGAACGGTCGATTTCCCTAATGTTACCGGTTCCCCTACCCTAGCATTGTTGGGATTGTTGTCTTCGGCAAGAACCTCTCAAGCTACATCCTCTCAAGGCTCGGTCGCCTCCTCCTCCTCCATCGGCTCAACCCACATGCCAATCGCTTCGCCGGCCCCGTTCCACCCGCCCTCTTCAATGCCTCCTCCCTCCACTCCCTTTATCTCAGCGACAACCTCCTCGCCGGACCCTTCCACTAGCCAACTCTCAAGGCTGCAAAACCTTGACCTCTCTAGGAACTCCCTCTTCGATGACCTCCTGCGGACTTGGACTTGAACATCGACCTCTCCTAGAAGCTGAAGGACCAAGAAAAATGTTGTGTGAAGCTCAGAAGTGACAAAGACAATGGGGGGTGGGGGTGGTGTCAGCTTCTAGGTGTGAGAAGAAAGGGAGCGTACGTCCTTGTTGTTGTCATGAGTCATCAGTTAAGTCGAAAGATGAGGAGGGTGGTTCCTTATGTCGTAGAGGCAGCGCGGTCGGCGATGGGGAGATGGTGGCGATGGAAAGGGATTCAGGCAGGATGAACGACGGTCCGAACGAAGGAGTTTGACTTATTCTCAGACCATAGGGACTCACCACCGGTGGGTGCGCGTGGTGTGGTCTCCTCTAAAGGATCGATGATCTCTAGCGGACATCGGCTTCGCAGGAGATGAAGGATGTGATTCGTCTATAGCCTTTTTCTTCATTTTGTTTTTCATTTTGGTTGTTGCTAACGTCTTCTCGCGGTGCAGGGATCCGATTTGGGGGATTTTGGCAAGGGGCGAAACCACGCACTCTTGTCTCTGACGCTGTCGATCCACCTCCGATGCTACTGATCCTCCTCCGTCGTTGCCAATTATTGTGGATGCTTCATCTTTGCACAATGAGAAGATGTCGACGCATGGATCTGATTTGAGGGGATCGCCTTCGATGACAACGTTTCTCACTACTGCACACATGGTTGCCATCATCAGAGTTCCTCATCGCCGCGCCACTGCCCTCGACATTCCTCACCATTGCAACTCGTTGCTCACCGGAACATAATCTCTACACCTCATGGTTTTTCTCCCGAGCTGCAATTTTTTCTAGTTGAGCCATGTGCCAACGACGCTTTTAATCTCGACCATCAAATTTAGATCAAATGGTGTTTGATCTAAGGTGGGGTGTCCACCCCATTTTAACCTTCCACTGGTCAATTTTTTTTATCCAAGTCAATTTTCCTTGAGAGGTATAGAAAAAAAACTAAAAAATAATAATGTGGATTCATATAAAAGAAAAGGTGAAAGATAAAAAGTCATATAATTATTACAACTCAATGGTTTATAGATGAAGAAACAAATTACTACAATGAATAATAAAAACAATCAAGAACAATCTCATGTGCACATAATCATCATTAGTAATTATTGTCACTTTGTCTCATCTTTCATGACATGTTTACTTACAAGGTCAATGCATAAAAAATAGTATTTTATGAGTTTCACAACTCAATATAATAATAATAAATTAATAAATATTTTAATCAATAATGGGCATGAAGAATAATTTTGAAATATCATTTACCTTTAAATCCATCAATATAGTGATTAATATCAAAGAGTCAAATAACAATGGTATACAATAACTCATGCGAAAATCAAGTGAAAACCCAGTATGATTATAGCTTCATTAATGATAAATTCTTCATAGGAAAATCATTGGTTAAATCAGAAAAATCAGTACTATGTTTCATTTTTTTAGTGAGAGAAAAATGCAATGCTTTAATGCTAGTACTTTTATGTTGGATACTCTCGATCAATGTCTTAACAATGCAATATAGGAGGTTGTCTTTCCGTTTCAAAATATATTATCATTCTATGCGATGTATTTTTGTAGAATTTTTATTTCAATGAAATGTCGTGTACTTTATAAATGACCAATTGTTGTGCACACCATGACAATTCCCTCTCAATAAGAAAAATGATATACCATATTTGGATGATATCCTCTTTCATTATGTGAGGAGCAATCAGATGACGAGAACACAATTGAACCTATGTCCTAATCATACTAATGAACAATACTATGCAATGAGCTCCGATTAATCCGTATCATAAACACCATAGTTTTTATCTTTATTTAATCAAACTCTCATCTTTGCTCGAACTAAACTTTTGGTCGTAACTATCCAATGTGGAACAATAGAGTTTATACCCAACTTAATCTGTATGATAAAGGCCACATCCATTGGGAATTAATTATAAAATGAAAATAAGAAGAGTCAATTTTAGAAAATTTTGAACACAATGGGAAAAATAGACGTCTACTTATAACTTTCGAACGTCTGATCTTTGAGTGGTGATGTTATAATGGTCTTTCGAACATTTGGTAGGAGGGTTGGTCGTCTGCTATGAAGGTTCATCAATTATTTCTTGTACAAGGTAATTTAGATGTTTGGATAGTGTTTTAGTCCTCCGATCTTTCTTGTCAGCAAAATTGGTGTAATGTTCTTTGGAGGTCTGACCAGAGTCGCAATCCTCCAATCATTATCATTAGTATCAGACTAATGTCTAGGGTTTTGAACGTTCAGTAATATGCTTCATTAATCGAATGTTGGGTCCAAAGAATCAATTGCTCGATGATTTTAGTAGAGAGACATCACAACAAAATTTACAAAGTTGATGAAAGACTTGAACTGTATCCCTAAAATACTATGCGTACCTACCTATTACTCGCCATGCTACATGTTGTTTTATTTATATTGTATAAATCTTTACATCTTTTGTCATCAAAATCATCATAAGAAATATTACACCATCAAAACTTAATTAGCAATAGACCCTAATACATATCAAATGCTACTTACCTTCTTCTACTATAAATGTCACGATCTAATTCCCAGAATAATATTTTTTTATCAGGTAATCATGAATCATAAAAATCAAGTTTGGACAACACCCAATTATAAACAAAATGAACCTTTTAAGAATGTTCCTTCTTAACTTCCCATCCTTATCTAGACGTGAGATTAAAAAAAATGGTGCATACTCCTCAATTGTAATTAGTTCAGTACATGCAAACTTATTAGGACTTTCTTAGTTCTATAAATTGTGATTAGAAGGTATTATGATCTATCTATCACGAATTCTTGTCCCTAGACTTTTCTCTACATCAGAGAAAGAAAAACAACACACATACAAGGAGAGAGAATTGAGATAGAGAAATGAGATGAGATGGCCTTGCGGTGACCTTTCTCCCTTGCCTTATTGGTTGTGTCTTCCGTCTCCTGTGCTGTGTCCAAGACTAGAGCACAAATCAAGAAGAAACGAAACCAAGAGAAAGTTTGAAACAGCTAAAAAGTTGTACCAATATGTCTTGCGACTTGCGAGAGATAAATTATGAATCATACCATATTCTTACCAAATAAATAAAAGTGAAAGAAGTTGACTTGCTAAATGCATTAATAAGTTCTACTAGAAACAATTGATCTAATTAATCATGATGTTGGGCACTAGAATTAGAAAGGATAAATTATAATGATCGAATCAATTATTCTTTTCTAATTTTAGTGTCCAACATCATAATGTTACATTTGTGTTATTCATCTGACACATTTCATCAAATTTTCTTTTCGTCAACCAATCATTCAATCTTCATCTTTAGCATTGCGACTCACAAGAGCTTCACACATATTTTTAATAATAACATTTTGTGATATTTTCGACTTTAGCGACACTTAACAGTCATGACCCTTGTAGCGACATTTATGTTCGACAATATCTATGTCCCAATCGAAATCAATAGGACATAGGGGTGGCAACGTCCCCGCCCCCAAACGGGCCCCGCGGGGAATCCCCATTCGGGGCCCCGCATTCGAGGATTTTTTTCCCCACGGGGGCGGGGATGGGGGGCAAACTGCCCCCGACCCCTCATTCGGGGATCGGGGCGGGGTGGACTGCCCCCGCTCCGTCGGATCCCCGTTTTCCCATCATAATATATAATTATTTTAATTATCAATCATCAGAATAAATCTTAGCCATCCATTCATCATATATAAAATAAAAAATTCTAACTCTTTTCAATGTCATCTCTTTTTCTCCCACCCCCCTCCCCTAGTCTCCTTTCCCGGTTTCCCCTTTTGGTGGCGACGCCGGCGACACTTCTCAAGGCGACGGCCCCGACGATGATAAGCAGCAACAGCGGCGGTAGGCGTAAATCCTTCAACAAGTCCTCCTCCAAGCCCTCCGCCGTTAACCCTCTCTCTTCTGATCCCCCTCCTCCACCACAGCTCGCGGCCGCCGCCACCCCCGCAGATGACGCCGCCTTTTCTCGCCTCGTCGCGTTCGCCACCTCCGATGACGTCTCCTCCAGCTTGAACCGCCCGAATCCTCCGCAGTCTCTCGACCCGCCGACGACAATGGAAATGAAATCGTCGTCGCGCACGGTGGCAATTTCGCCTCTGTGTGAAAACGTCGCCGCGCGCGGGCGATTTCGCCTCTGCGCGAAATTGTCGCCGCGCGCGGGCGATTTCGCCTCTGCGCGAAATCGTCGCCGCGCGGGACGGCGATTTTGCCTCTGTGTGAAATCGTCGCCGCGTGGCGGCGATTTCGCCTCTGCGCGAAATCGTCACCGCGCGGGGCGGCGATTTTGCCTCTGCGTGAAATCGTCGTCGTGCGGCGGCGATTTCGCCTCTGTGCGGAATTGTCACCGCACGGCGGCGATTTCGCCTCTGTGCGAATCATCGTCGCGCGGCGGCGATTTCGCCTCTGCGCGAAATCGTAGGTGATTTCGTAGGTGAGCACTATTTTTTTGTGATTTTTTTCTAATTTTTTCACATTTTTTAATAAAAAAATCGAGGAATCGAATTCCCCGCGGGGATTCGGGGCCCCGCGGGGTTCGGGGCGGGGGATAAAATTTTTCCCGAACCGGGGATTCGGGGCGGGGTTAAGGATCGTCGGGGGCGGGGCGGGGATGATGTCCCCGCCCCGAACAGCGACGGTTGCCATCCTATTAGGACACGTTAGAAATATTAGATCCTTAATTTTATCCTTTACTCACCTTTAATTAACATAATAACTAGGGAAATTTATTAGTTTGTCTTGAGTTGTCATGTTAATTTTATCCGAAGGGATTGCCAGATGATTAACGAAATTTGAACTAAATAGGCCCTAAACGTTTTTAATGTCAGTGATCAATGCACTTAATGCAAATTTTTTTGCAGGTACGTTATGAATTATGATATGCTTACAATTATTAATCTTAGGAGAAAAAATAAATCACAAAAAATCACCTTTTATTGTTTTTTTTGGGAGGTATATTACTAAAATTGGTCTTTACCGTCGGCATAGGTAAGAAATCAAAGCATTTGTACAAGTAAATTTTCCGGCCTCTGTAATTTTGCTTGCATCCTTCACCGCGTCGAATTGGTTACTTTGGCCACAGCACGAGAATGTCTCATAAATACGTCAGAACGCACCCGACGACGACCGCCGCCGGCAACCTCAAGATGGCCCTCTCCCGCCGGCAACTCCTCAAGCTCACCGTCCTCTCCGCGCTCTCCCTCCTCCTCTTCTTCTCCCTCTTCTCCCCCTTCCTTTCTCCCTCCCCCTCCTTCTCCTCCTCCTCCTCCTCCTCCGCCGCCGCCGCCAGCCCCGTCACGAAGATCTACCTCTACGGCCTCCCCTCCAAGTTCACCTACGGCGTCGTCCGCAGCTACCTCCTCGCGCGGGGTTCTCCCGTCCCGGACTCCGACGCGGACCTTGCCTACCCGGGCCACCAGCACTCCGCCGAGTGGTTCCTCTTCTCCCACCTCCGCTCCCTCCCCACCGATCCATCCCTCTCCTCGTCCGGGATCCGCCGCGTCCTCGACCCCGCCGAGGCTGACCTCTTTTACGTTCCCTTCTTTTCCTCCCTCAGCCTGGTCGTCAACCCCATCCGACCTTCCGGCAGCGGCGGCGCCGACTCTGCCTTATCCGCCCCTGCGTACAGCGATGAGGCCATGCAGGATGAGCTGGTCGAATGGCTGGAGAGGCAGGAGTACTGGCGGCGTAACGACGGGAGGGATCATGTCATCATCTGCCAGGACCCGAATGCTCTGTACAGGGTGATTGACCGCCTCCGTAAAGCGGTCCTGCTGGTGTCGGACTTTGGGCGTCTCCGTCCCGATCAAGCGTCGCTAGTCAAGGATGTCATCCTGCCTTATTCGCATCGGATCAATACGTACAATGGTGATCCCGGCGTGGAGGACCGACCGACGCTGCTCTTCTTCATGGGTAACCGGTACCGCAAGGAGGTAACAAATGCAGGAGTTTTCCTTGATGTCAAAGTCTCAAATTTGCTTATTGCGCATGCCTCCTTTTGATGGGATTAAAAAATGCTTTATATAATTTGCCTGCCCAATTCTTCCATAGTAGATCAAGTACTTACTTTTGTAAGTCCATTGATAATTTGAGACGAGTCTATTGCTAACTGCAAAATTACGATCCTGGGAATTCAGTATCTTGTCACCCTAGATTCAAAATATATTCTGATGTGGTTGTTATTCAAAATATATACTGAGTGTCTTTTTTCATCAAATATAATTGCTTTCCTTTGAAATAATACCATTGTCAAGAACATTTAGGAGTTAGCAAATTAAAGTCAGTAGCTACACATGTTCTGGTGTATTGGGAACTGGAAGTCAATTGATAAATTGAAGAACGGACATTGGTACATGGATTTTGGAAGCTATGGAACAAACTGAGATATAGTTGAACAAATAGGGAAGAAAGATAAAGAAAGGGATAAAAAGATGATTGAAGGAAATCTGAAGACCTCTTCAGGAGTGCTAACTTCATTCTCACACTTTATTATTGTTACCTCATTTTGTATCCATGCTTGACTGTAACATTTAGGTATTATACAAGTTTATACCTGGTTAGGTTTTTCCTTTTGCTTTATATTACCTTTTACTAGTATCCGATATTCCTGTAAAACAGGGTGGAAAGATACGGGATACACTTTTCCAAATACTTGAGAGTGAGACAGATGTAATAATAAAGCATGGAACCCAATCTAGGGAAAGCCGGCGGATGGCAACAAGGGGGATGCATTCATCCAAGTTCTGCCTACATCCTGCAGGAGATACACCCTCAGCATGCAGGCTATTTGATGCAATTGTTAGTTTGTGCATTCCAGTGATAGTCAGTGATGATATTGAGTTGCCTTTTGAAGATGTCATAGACTACAACAAAATTGCAATATTTGTAGATACTGCTAGTGCAGTAAACCCAGGACACTTGACTTCAATGCTCAGAAGTATGAGCAAAGAAAGGATTTTACAGTACCAACAAGAGCTTAGAAAGGTAGGTATTCATTCTTGGCCTCACTTTAATCTCAGTTTTGTTACTTGATTTCCAGTGTGGTTTTAGAAATCTATTTTCTTCAGATCTAGCAAAAATGTTCTCGCATATGCTTACTTTGAAAAAGTTAAAATTGGTTATCGAGGTATTAGTTTGACATGATTATTAACACATAATTAAATTGTTGATTTTCCTTTCCCCGATTCTGACAGCAATATCAGGCAGTGGGTAGACATCATATTGCAAGTTGAAGACATATATTTATTAATTTTGCAAGAAAAGAAAGATGATTCTTTTAAGGTCCCCTCGTTCCCTTAGGAGCATAGAAGAGAAAATTAAATACAAAAACAGATGAATATGGGGATGATGTATGAATACATATATTGATGATATAATGTTTGGGGCTCATGTTGTTATGCTTTAATCAAACAACATAATAATTAGATGGAAGTTCTGTAACAACAATGTAGTGTCTCAGACTTGTTTTATATTGGGAGGTGACAATAGTAACGTGTGTGTGTGTTGGGGGGGGGGGCGACTTTGAGAAGCATGCACAAGATTGTAAACACCCACTAAAATTAATCTATCACATCCTCCTTTTAAATCGACATTCAATTTCATCCAAACACACATCAATTATTCATCAAGAACTCAGAAGAACCACGATTCTAATTCCCAAACTTTGGAGAAGATCAGAAAATTTACATTGGAGTTCGATACTTTCAAAGAGATAAAACAACGTTAATATTATAAATTAAATAGGGTCAGTTTCTGGTTTTCTTATCCAAGGAACCTGTCCCAAACAAATGTAGTTGGCACAAAATTGTTTTGGCTATGGTCCTTGCCGGTTTCTAACCGGGACTATATTCTGCCCCTGTTTCGAGGTCAAATCAGGCCAGGGCAGCCAGTTCATTCCGAAAGGTGTTCATCCCTGTCTGACTGATTAGTCAGAAGTTTAAGATTGTTGTTCTTTTTGTCAATAAATAAGAACTTTTTGTTTTAATATTTCTTTTTTTTAATCTCGGAGGCATTTTCTATGTACAAAGAATGTTCATTTGGTCATGGGCCTTAGTTAGCAGGTCAACAAGATAAAATAAGTATGAATTGTCTGCTCAAGTTTTATCAATCTTTCATTTCATGCAATTATCACACTACCAGTCTTAGTTTCCAGTACTGAAAAATTGATTGGCAGTAGGACTATTTCTTAGAAGTACTTTTCTTTTATTATGCTGACTACCCAGTCTGTTCCTCTAAAAAAACTACTCAGTGTCTTCTAATCTATAAACTTTCATACTAGGATAAAATTGAGCTACACATTTTTTCAGTAATGCTTATTATGTTTTGCTTTTTCAATGAGCAGAAATTAGTTGGATAAAATGTGTGCTTGGTGTGTGATACAAACTGAAAATACAACTACACATATGATTGAAAATAAAAATAAGATAACAATTATTAGTAGTAAAAGTATAAGAATCTTAAACACAATCACTACTAATAATTTTGTCAATTCGAAATGACAAATTTTCAAGTCCGTATGGAGTGGATTAAACTCAAATTATATAATTGATCAACACCTTTCAAAAGGCTCCCCTAAATTTAAAACCCATGCATGTATTTATAACATGCAAAAGTAGTTACAATACAACAACAACAACAAAGCCTTATCCCACTAGATGGGGTCGGCTACATGGATCATACGACGCCATTCATATTCGTTGATCCATGTTCATGTGATTCGACAGTAGTTACAATAACTATAACAAAACTACAAATATAACTAACTACCCACTACTTTCTTAATTAGCCACTAATTATTACAAAGTGATATCTTCTAACTATCCACTACTTATTTAACCCGTCATTAACTTAATACAAAATGGTATCTTATCAATGTGTCATAATTCATTTACCAAACTTCTACTTGATGCACCAGTCCTTAGTCGATATGGTACAAAGTTCTTTTTTAAAAGTTATATGGTACAAAGTTAAAAGAAAGGATCTTTGGGGGAAAAAGACAACCAAACATATTAACAAAGTTTGATGAATTTTCTACTTAAACAAATTAATTGATTGAATCCTTCTGCATTTCAGGTGAAACATTACTTTGAATATGATGATCCTAATGGCACAGTTAATGAGATATTGCGTCAAGTTTCTGCGAAGTTACCTCTTATAAAGCTGATGATTAACCGGGATAAACGTTTAGTGAGGAAAGGTCTGCAGGATCCTGATTGTTCTTGCATTTGCTCTGGACAAAACAACACGGCATCCATCAGGTGATCGAATGTTGCAGAACTCCCTAACGTTATTAGTTACCGAGGCATGATCGGGTTGCAGTTTTAGGGCTAACCCTTTTTGGATCAACTGAGGTTTTATCCAGCAATGGTGGTGACTTTACACGCTAGCACCTAGAACTGTTTGAGACCGAAATATAAAGCAAATTGTGCAGGTTTTTGTCTAAGCTGTTCCCATACCCCTTTTAATCTCGTATTTCTTTTTCCAGGTTACAAGTCTCACATATTTTTTCTCACCTATTTTGACCGCAACCAGCAGAGCTAGATCATTGCCCTTGTAATCTAGTTGTGTTATGAGCGTGTACAGAAATCCATTCTTATATATCCTTTGTTTTGCTTTCTTCACTTTTTTTTTTCCTTTCTTGAGATTGGGTTGGTGAATAATTCATGTCTAGTACACTCTGTGACAGCTGAAAGATCATGCACCTGATACAAATTATACTAATTATTCGCTTCCCCCGGCAACAAGAATAAAGCAGTTTTACTCGAGTTCTGCACAATGTCTCCAATTCAAGAGCAATGCTCGCTTTAGCTACATTGGAGTGTTCGTTATATGTCGTGCATATTTTAGTTACGTCATGCATAACTTAGTGTATATGTGACACTCTTAATTCTGATATTAATTATTTAACTTTTTATCATGATATGATTATTTCTTTTGTATCATATTTCAATTATTAATTTTGAGACCAGTGATGTTTTTTCTTCGGTTGAGATTCACCAGCGTCCAAAGCTAATTTGGTGTTCGGAAATTGTATGAATAAATCCCTATTAAACTGGATAAAGACATGTTCTTAATTTATGTGTCTATATGACATTCATTGGAAGTGTATTTCCATTATTTTTTCCCATGCGTGAAATGCTTGTTTATCCTCAAATAAATATTAATATATGTAATCATTATTTGTCTTTCCAAAAAATGTTTAAAAAATAAAAGGAGTTTTTTTGTCAACAATATTACTTCATATTTTTTGGGCAGTTTTCTTAAACTGAAATAATTTTTATGGGCCCCTAAAATTTTATAAATTTTATATTTATAAGAGAGATCGATAATAATAATAGGTGCTTTATATTGTAAATTAACGTCAACCGCATATTATATATTTTAAGGTTACTTATAACTTATATAATTTTTTACAATTGCCTTGGTTTTATTTCAGATTTAGAAAGATCTACAAATTTATGTGAGTTGAAACCAATTTTTTAGACTTTCTGTTTTTAAAATTTTTTCCTCACATTCGTATATCCGCCGGAAGTGCAAGAGATAGTATGAGATAAATGCTCGATCTATGGTCATTTCATTTCTGACCTGGGATTATCAAGAAACTTGCCATATAATGAGTGGACATGAATCACTTCTATCTAACCAGGAATTGGTAATTCTTGTGAAGATGATAAATATTGTTTTGGTTTGGAACATGGTAATACACTTTTTTTTTCCAGATCCACATCCATTTTTTTTCATGGCTTAATGCAAGATGCAGGAACTGCAAAATCTTTAGAGTAGAATGTGTATAGTGTTACTTAAGTGTGCTTTATTAATTTTAATTCATTGATAATTTACATCAATACTAAAAAAAATCATTATTATCATATTATAATGTTTCACAAAATATTAATAATTTAAATAATTAAAAAATGATCAAAATATTTCTAAAAATTATTTTAGATTTTGATAATATACTGTTATAGATAAGGAAAGTAAGAAAATAGAAAAGTGAATATTGATAAAAAAGATCATGAGTTATTCGTAAAAGATTTTAAAAAAAAGAGGTAAAGTTGGATTACATTCTTTGTTAATTTACTATTTAAAAACTTAAATATTTGACTGAAAAAATATTTTTTTTATCAAAATACATATTATCCAACTGGTACTTTGACGTCTACTTTCTAGATTACCATTGCAGCCAAACAGAATAACACGATGAGTCTTAAAAATTAAAATTATAGATAATCTATTTAGATTATCTGTCACCAAATAGCCTCTTAATACTTTTGCTAAATGAATATAAAAATATAAATATAATGCTCTTCACAAACGATAATAATAATAATAATAATAATAATAATAATAATAATAATAATAATAATAACATTAATGCCCCATCCTCCTCGCTCTAATGGCAGAAGGTCATCATGCGGCAGATGTCGTTGGACTGCAGTTCTTGGACCTGTGACATCACCAAGGGGAAATACTTCCTCAACGACACCTTGCACTGCACCAACAACAAAACACAGATTATGATAAGATTTAATTATACTCGTCCGAAAATTCTAATTTTCTTATAGTGTAATACATGGTAAATGTTTTCACTTCGTCTGCATCATTAAAAGTGACAAAAAAAAACTCATCATGAAAATTTCCATTTATATCCTGATGGAAAAAAAATTCATTTATTTTATTTTTTAATTGTCTTATCGTATCTTTTTCTTGTATGATGGCATAAAGATACGCACATTTGTCTCAAGTATGATTATGTTTATTTTCTTTTCTGAAAAAAATATTTATTGTGTGCAACACGAACAAAGTTAAATGACAGGTAATAACACATTTACGATTTATTAGAGTGGTGCGTGGAATGTTTGGGGACAGAGGGAATTGTGAAAAGATATAACATATAATTTAATATAAAAGATCTTATATGAAGATGATTGAGAATAGAGGGGGTTTTTTCTTACCTGCTTCCCAGTTTTTCCTAATTCCCCGCAGTACTCCACCAGACACCCCAAGATCTTCTTCTGAAACCATCCAAAAAATATTGAAACTCTCCTTATTGATTGTCCGAATCTTACAAAAGATACAATGACACATCTCTCGGTTCGTTTCCTAGATTTAAAAAGATTTCGAATCTCACTAGCCTGCATATTAGTGAGTAGAGTAAGAGTTACCTTGGCTTTTGGCGACTCAATGGCGTCAAGGATGGACTTGACAGCTCTCCGGCACTCGGCGCAGACCTCCAGTTCGTCTTGCTGTTAGATCATTAAGCCACGTCCCCTTCTCCATTAGCTCTCAATGGAACCAAATTTGCAACAATCATAAACTTTCAACATGCATGGTGGAACTAAAGAAGGAACTGTATACGCATTGACAAGAGAAACTAAGAAAGAACACGACTTTTCTTCGCATGATAGGGCAACATTACGTAATTTTTTTACCCCGATTGAATCAGTTGGCAGTGAAATAACTGCGTCTTGAGTGATTGGGAAAGCAGGAGGTTGATCGAGGCACAGCTCGGTGTCCGTGCAAACGCTGATCTCCTGGAACATGTCTTGCAGAAGGAACTTGGTCTGATATATGTAAGCTCCGGCCTTCTCCAGACACTGCAACAAACCCCCAAAAAGGTTTCCAATTCTCGGAACATGAGTGAATGAAATCTTAGGAGTGGAAGGAACACCTCATCTACCTTGGTTTTGAGATTTGATGGTAACACTTGGCAAGCTTCAGCTGACAGCAGCTCGATTTCGTCGAAGACATCGGTGTTGCTCAAGGATTCTCGGGCTTTATTTGAAGCTTCTTGGCATGAACTACAAGCCTTTGGGGCTTCTGATTTCTCACCATCAATTCCTGCTGAATTAGTAGCTCAAAAGTGTAAATGCAGATGCTTAGAGAGAAGAGTATTAGTTAGGCTTTTTGCTCAACAATATGTGTTACAAAAGAGCATAAACTGTCCTTAATTGTTAAGAATATAAAATTAATGATGTTGCTCTTTCAGCACATCAAATTTAACAGTAATGCTTGGTGCTGATTCAGTTGTTGAACTCACCATCATCCATCAGAGAAGCTTCAAACCTCGCATTGGCATGATTTAGAGCAATGAGCAGGACGAGAAAAGCTGAAACAAATCTTGAATCCATTTGCTGTTGACTGCAATTTTCAGACAGATAGAAACATAATACGTTCAGTCAGAGAGAGAGAGAGAGAGATGGAACTCGAAGGCCAACCTTGGAAGATCAGTTGAATGCACAGTCCTAGCTTGCCGAGAAAGTGAGAAGGTTGATATGGATGGAAGGCTTTTTGGTTGATCACCGATCAGTCAGGAAGATGCAAATATATACTTGCAATCAGGGAGCGTGTACCAAGATTTTCTGGCCATTTCTGCTCCCCTGATCATTTGTTATTTGTTGCAGAGCACATTTCTTTCATTCAGCGTATACGATAATTTAATGACTCTCTGCTCGACATCAGACAAGAGGCAGGATGCAGAATTGGACCGATGCCTGTACATGAAATGGTCATGTAATTGTTATCATACTACGTAACGTACGAGGTGCTGCATAATTTTCCAGAATAATTTAATGGGTGGGTCTGCAAACGCTTTACATCTGAAAGAATGATATGTACTGCATCACATGAGAAATGAAGAATGTTCGAAGAAGGTGGGGTTTTCAATCTTTCCCATGATCATTTGGCCGATCTGTGCGGCTGCTCTCTCTCTCGGCTGCTCTCTCTCTCTCTCTCTCTCTCTCTCTCTCTCTCTCTCTCTCTCTCTCTGCAGGTCGGTGGGCTATGGGAGTAAAATAAAAATACAAGAACTTCAACAAATTATTAGACTTAAATAAGATAAATAAACAATGAATATGTTTTAGGATGAGTTTTGCATTAAATCAAATTTTCTCGTTGGAAATAGATCCCACCAATATGAGACGTCCATTTTTCTACTTATAACTTTTTCCTCCCATAATTTTTTTATAATTGATAATACAGTTTTAAATGTTTCGATGCCCTATTTAAAGATACATCTTTGATAGACATAAAATTTAGGTCTCGAATTTTATATTTGATTTATATTTTTTCTTCTCTTTTATAGTGTTATATGATTTACCGTCCTATTTGAAATTCATATTTGATACACTTAAAATTGAGGTCTCAATTTTTATACTTTAGTGATGGTATTATAATTATATGCATTTACATTCAATAATTTTTTTATTATAAAACTTTATTTATTATCTCACTTTTCAAAATATTATCTTAGAAAAGTTGGGATAGGAGGAACTATCCAAACAAATAATTGTAATTTTTTTTGTTGAGTAAATTTTAACAACAGTTATTTTAATTACGAGATATTTTCGATATCGTCATCTAATTTTCACTTTATAATTTAACTTTAGAAATTTTTTATCGCCACTGTTTACCAATTGAAATATTTTTTTCTCTTCTTTACATCAAAATTTTAAAATTTAAAAGTTTTTATTGCTGACATAGTCGACATTCAATTTTTAAAAAATAAAATCCAATCACGATCATCATTAAAAAAATAAAATAATAAAAATAGAATGAAATAATAATAAATAAAAAAGGATAGTCTCGTAAAAGGCTATTGATACTAGTTCATTGATAAACAATAACGATAGGCAATCACTAGGATCATAACTAAAAGATTTACTAAAATATTTCTAAAATTTGATAGTCCTAATGTTTACAAAATAAAGTTGGATGTTGTAGTTGAAATATGCCTAAGTTAGGGACCATTGTTACAATTTACTGAAATTTTTTTCTCTTTCGACTTTCCAAAGAAGAATATTTCATATGGTCCCGATGTGATATTCTACTTTTATCCAAAGTTTCTTGTCTTTGAGTTCATTAATTTCAGGCAAGAAAAATGCAGAATAGCTGATTGCTAAATTTGTGTAAGTGAGTACTGTGCATCGATCTGGAATATAAATCGTTAAGAATCAACTTAGAACCCTTAAATTTCTTTTTTCCAGTAGAACAACAAACTATTGAATTGAAGGGGAATATTGGGAATAAACAGATTCCATCAAAATAGGACCCGATCATAAGGCAAAGACTTAAGCTTTCAAGGTAAGATGCCTGAATAATTGGATTAGCACTAAATTGGACCAGTTTAAGGATCAATAATTCGAATTCTTATAAGTTAAAGAATAATAAGGAAATGTCCTCGTTATTTCATCTTATTCAATAAAAATTAGGACAATTGTTGCATGATTCAAATTAATTATTTGAATTGTTCATTGTTTTGATCACTTTTGTCTGTTTAGTTGCATTCTTTTTTATATCAAGGGCATGCAAAAAGCATAAATATAATAAACCGAGAGATTTAAGTAGATTTATCAAATGTTATCATATCGCGTCTCACGAGGGTAAAAAGGGTACAAAAATCACACAAATTAACCATCAGTTGGAAAGGTTCTAATTAAACCATCCACATGAGCTTAATTTACTGGCTCGCTAATGTTTATAATATCATTTTGCAAGTTTTCGATATCAAAATAAACAGTGAAGAGAAAATGATTTGGAAGTCAAAGACATTTGCTGAATTTCCCACAACATTAATTCTTCAAAAGTATTTTCTACCACAACTATTAGTTAATTAGGTCCCAAATCAGATTTCATCTAATTAGCCAAGAGACTGATTACATGCTTACGTTAATTTATCTTAATTGCTAGATTGGTCATGCATGATGTATAAAAGTGGCTACTGGTACTATTACTCTACTAGCAAGAAAAGAAGATAAAATAATACTGAGGGACAAATTCGATGGCCCAAATATGAAAACAACATGTATCACAATAAATGTATTGCTTTCATGATTCCCCTAATACATCTAAAACCGAGAACAGGGAGGTACTCCACCCCCTTGGATACTCAGAACGCTACTCAAAATGCAAAATTATTGTTCTTTCACAGATGAACAGTCGACAACACTTGTATCAGACAACTATCTGTGTGTGTATATGTAGCTGATAATTAAGGGTTATTCTTCTATGCGTCCAAATATATGATGGATCTTGTGCTGGTTTTTATTCAGATATAATGGGGGGCGTCATCTTAAGATTTCCTCATCAGATCAATGCCGGCGGCTGCTGGCGACACTTCCTCATCATTCTGCACAGATCACTGGGCTGGTAATCCTCCATCTTGTTCAGGACTATTGGCAAAAACTTGACCACATGTTGCTTGCACTGCACAAGTTATTAAGCAACACAGAATTGATTAATGTAGTTAATTAACTAGCGTAATTAATGAATTAACAAAGTGGTTTTGATTGATTGATTGATTGCTTACTTCCTTCTCACTCTTCTCCAACTCCTCGCAGTAGTCGAAAAGAGCTGCCTCAACCTTCCTCTGAGCATATTGAAACGAAGCCAGTAGTTAATCTTCTTTGACACTGGTGGTAATGGTGGTGTGAAGAAATCTAAAGAACAAAAGTTTGTTAATTACCTTGGTTCTTGTAGATTCGACCCCGTTGAAAATGGTCTTGATAGCACGGCGGCACTCGACGCAAATCTCGAGGTCATCCATCTGAGCGTTGGATCAAAATATTTCTTTCAGTTTTAGAAATTTCACATTTGTTCCACAAACTCTAATATAATATTTTATCCTAATCATGCAAACATATATGAGAACAACAATGTATATAATCTGCCACACTCCAAGTTTCAAAACATATGCATGTATGTTTATTAAAGATGATGTATCTGATAATTTTTCACAAGATTTCATCATGAAAATTTTCCCTGTGCGTGAATAAGATTCAATATGAAAAATGAAGAGAGAAGATTGAGTACAACGCAAGATGGACTTTGGCCACGAAGAGGAGAAAAAGAAGGCAGTACTTAGTTACCTTGGAGATGACATTTTTAGATGGAAAATTTGATGCATCACTGAGGCACAAGCCAGTGTCCTTGCAAAGGCTAATCTCGTGGAAAAGTGCTTGCAGACGAGACTTGGTCTGATCTATGTATGCCCCTGACTTGTCTAGACACTGCAGCATTTTGATTTTAACGAGAACAGCATTTTAATCAAACGAGCTAATAAACAAGAAAGGACTATAAGAAGGAAAGTGTGATATTTATTTGCTGACATTGGATTTAAGATCAGAAGGCAAAGCATTGCAGATTCCAAGCGAGAGCATCTCAAGGTCTCCAAATAAGTCCAGGTCTCTTAATGCTCGTTCAGCTTTCCTTGAAGCATCCAGGCATGAACCGCAGACGCGGCCTTGCGACCCAACACATGCATTGAAAATTTCAGAGAATACCTCAGTTTGCATACTTACAGTTATGTTTTAGGAACTCTCTCCAATTAAACTTCTGATACTGCTGATTAAGTGTCTTTTAAACTCACCTTGATCCACCGAAGAAGACTCGAATGCTCTTGTACTGACCTGACCCACTGCAATGAATAGAGTTAAACAGACCGATAGAAGTAGTCTGGTATCCATTTGCATGATCTGATCAAAATTCAACAGATATAGTAAGCTAAATTTAGACTTCACTGATGATGAAAAAAAAAAAGAATACATCTTGACTTCTAGCTGATATGCGAGAGAGAGGGAGAGAAAAAGAGACCATTTGATTAATGGTGATGAGCCTAACTGTGATAGCAAATGCAGAGATGGATGTTGGATGAGGCTGCAGTTGATCGGAGGGGGATGCCAACACTATATATTGACATGAAGTCTGCAGCTACAAGCCTGCTGTTAATTCTTCTTCTTGTTGCACATTTCTCTCGCTTGAGACACAGGAGAAAGTGCAGGAAGTACTTGTTTCAAGTCTGTGGCAGCCTGACACACATCTATCTAAATGTTGATAGTCTAGAAAACGTTTCACATCTGAATGCTTCTACTTATCTGCCATTTATCATGCAGGTACAAAGTACTCCTCTCGTTGTTGATTAATTAATTACCTAACTGATCATATATGGGTTGTTACTTGTTACTAATCATTCAAAATATATACATAATAACAGTACCACTTGAAACATTTAAATCGAAATAGGATGCCTTTCCAGAGTCGAAAGCTTTTCAATAAGATGTCAATTAGCATGGCAAAGGCATCTTTTAATCTTTATTACTACAGCATGTGGCTGGATTAAATAAATATGGGGGTCTGGAAGAAAGTCATCAAGAAACTGTGGAAGATATATCGATCAAGGGATTTAACTTGAAATCTAATAAGAGGCAAGCACAATCATTCGTGCAACTTTGGAACAAACAGTTCACAAATTCACAGTAACAACTAACAAGTATGCAGTAGATATACGTTCAATACTTCATCTCCATTGGCACATCATCATATACAAGAATGAATATCATATCAACTTCAACACACACAGACACAAAAAAGAAAAAAATCAACACAAAAGACAAACTGAAATTACAATTCCTGCTATTTCTTTTACATTCTTTTTATTGTCTCCCTGAATGCTCAATGATGAGAAGTTTCAGCCTGAAGAAGACCATCCCTGATTTGAGAAGCGATGCCCCTCACAGCGCCAGGCCCGTGGGGGATGAACACAGAGGAGGATTTGGAGGAAGCGCCGATTTCCTTCATGGTGTCGAAGTACTGGGTGACCAGCACCATGTCCATCACATCTTTCGCCGTGGTTCCCGGCACATTGACCGAGAAGGCCAGCACGCTGTCCCTCAGGCCATCCACGATCGCCTGGCGTTGGCGTGCAATGCCCAGCCCGGCTAAGTACTTGGACTCTGCATCTCCCTCGGCTCGCTTGATCTGCAGTATCTTTTCGGCTTCTGCCTTCTCATTTGCTGCCACCCTCAATCTAGCAGCTGTTCGGAAAGAGTTGCAGGATGTCAGAAAGAGATTTAGATGAAGATTCTGTCTGTCAAAAGCTTGTCTGGTCATATCTGGTAAATAAAAGAGGGGTCCAATCCAATGGCACACATTTGGGAGCATTGCAGAAATGAACTACTTGCCTGCATTTATCTCGTTCATTGCCCTCTTAACATGCTCGTCGGGTTCTATGTCCACGATGAGAGTTTGAACAATCTGATAACCGTACATAGACATCGCCTGCGAGCAGAGATTATGTCAACTAAAAGTCGCATAGATAGAATGTTAGTGAATGATGCACGACAAAAACTTGTCTACCTTTTCAAGTTCATCTTCCACAGCTTTTGCAATATCATTCTTCTGCTCAAATACGTCGTCCAGGTTCAGCTTCGGAACACTAGCTCTGATGACTGAAAAGTAAATGTAACAAGGAAATCTTGTCATCCATGTTTGATTTCGGATCCAGAAACTTTGTTCAGAAGAGTTTTGCTGATGTTTTTTCTGCGTTGATGAGTGGCTAGATTTATGACTCTCTGCACTTCAGGAATTAAGGCCTATTCTTCTTATCATACTTCAGTTTTTTTGTTTTATTTGGATATATTATAAGTGAACTTATTCTTATAAGTAAGAAGTTGATTTTTTTTGAAAAAAAAACTCTTTTGTGTCACATCACAGTCCGACTGCCATACTATAAGTCTTCTATAAAGGATGTTTATGCAATCTTACCATCGAAAACATAGGATTGGATTTGCTCCCTTGTATTGCTAAGCCTGTAGAAAGCATCAGATGCTTTTTCCGCCATAGCACGGTATTGGACAGAAGCAACGACAGTAACAAAGACGTTATCCTAAAGAGAACAGTAAAAAGATAAGATCAAACAAGGGGTACATGGCATCTATATTGTAACTTTGATTATATCTTTCAGCCACTATCGCATATCCAACTTCTTATTCCTCTTGGATACTTATTTCACAAACAGAATTTCATGTTCTTAATCACATACTAAAATCATAAGCATTTTCTAGAGCTCTTCCAGAAAAAAAACATCAAGTTCTAGAATAGAACAAAGTTCTTCATAACATATACACCCCTATTCTGAAAAACAAGAGAGACAAACCAACATTTCAGACCTTTGTCTTTGTTTCGCAGCGAACATCGAGCTGCTGCACACGCAACGAAAGATGCCCAGCAAGTTGCTTGCCTAAGCACCATGGCAAGAAGTGACATCCAGGTTGAAGAACGTCATCAAACCTTCCGAAGGTCTCTCTGATCGCTACGGTTGACTGGTCCACTTGAATACAGCAAAAAACCTGACCCATCTCTAAATCAGAACAAGCAGAGAAATATCAGGACATATCTATCACAATAAGAAGAAAAAAAAATGTTTCATCCCCATTGCCAGCGTCATCTATTCCACATTTTCGTGGGAAATAAACTTAGGATGATCAAATTTATTGGTTTGAATTTTGACATCCTACCCAAGAACTATAATGCATGCATACCCAGAGAGAGAGAGAGAGAGAGAGAGAGAGAGAGAGAGAGAGAGAGAGAGAGAGAGAGAGAGAGAGAGAGAGAGAGAGAGAGAGAGAGAGAGAGAGAGAGAGAGAGAGAATCAATACAAAATGATCCTGCTGCATCCGTCAGGGGTACTTTCTTTCAGATGGAGCAAACATGAAGTAGATACAAGTAACACGTACGGGAAAGGAATACCTCACAATCAAAAGCGAGAACGGCAGAATGCTCCGCAACGGACTAAGAACAATTACTGATTGCCAGAACGAAAGAGGAACAGAATATAAAGAGAGAACAGATCAGCAGAAGAAAGATGAACCAAGTAGACGAGACCTCCAAAGTCAACCTCTTTTAATAATAATAAAAGAAAAATCTGCTCGGCAATTTCTCGTTTCTATCGGTGAAAGGACCACAACTTTAAGGCTTTCCATCCAAAGATCTGTTCCAATCCTCGTCATGTTTGCCACACAAGGGTTTGGATCATGAATAAACACTATGAATAAAGCCTTATTCATCTTAGAAAAAACATAATAATAATAATAATAATAATAATAATAATAATAATAATAATAATAATAATAATAATAATAATAATAATAATAATAATAATAATATGGATTAAGAAATTCTGTCAGTGCCTGAAAATGTGGTAACTTTATTTTTTTTGGCAATATGAATTATAACCTGACTTTCTATTTTCTATTTATTACAATGTAACAGACTAATTTTATTTCTTTAACCAGACAGAAATAACAAAAAAATAATTTATGAACAATAACTCGGTACTATTGCTACTTAACTGTTAAATAACAATACTTAAATCAAACACCTCCATAGATATAGATGTATTTTCTTGGGTCAAACCTGTTAACCAATAATTGTAATCTTATCCAGCTCACACTACTAATTTATGACATCAATGTGCAAACGAAAATATCTATCAATTTGGGGGGAGCACTACCAAATGCCCATTTGAGGATTCGATCGCCAACTGAGGCAGCTATGTCTGACCCAAAACATGTAAGCAAATACGACATCAAGTTGTCGAGAATCAAGTGAATCCATTACTATTTCTAGGTAGATAGAGAGAGAGATAAATTAATAATTCTAAGTCTGGGTCCCCAACTAAACCCAAAGCCCAGCAATTATGCTTCAACTTCTAATACTATTTCTAATGATTGCTCCCAAAAATTCTAAAATATTTCTGCAAATACATTAATATCTAAATGTTATGGCTTTGCCGGCTTTTATTCAAATTCTATACAAATTAATATATTGAATTAGATGTGCTTCTATTTTTTTAAAAATTTATTATGCTATTAGGAAGGCACTCCAACTCTCTTTTATTCTCTCCAACACAGGTCCTGTTAGAAGAAAAGAAGAAAAGAAAAGCAAAGCATTTAAGTTTGTCAGACGAAAAGAAAAAGAAGAACCCCCCTCCTGGCCTTTTTGGGAAAAAAAGAGAAAAGAAAAGGAAAAGAACAAAAAAGGGAGCATTTTTATAATGGCTGAAATTTACTATCAAAATATTACGTTAATTTAATTCAATTATGATAGCTGATGTTGAGAACAAAAAAGGATAAACTACTACGAGTTGTGCACTTTAAGTGCTAGACTAATAAAACATGCATAGCTTTTTGTGTCATAGACAAATAATAAAATGAAAACAAGAGAAAAAAAATGTTTTATTATTCTGTCGTTTATTATCCACCAACGCGTTAGGACAACTTCCACGCATCTACCCATAGATTTTTATTTTATTTTATTTTTTTGTATTGTTTCCACGCGGAGTCAAAGTCATTCGCCCATCCATCGCTATTTGACAGTTCAGAAGGAGAGAAAATAAAGGCGAAATCAATTCACGTCCTTGTCATTTTAATTACCAAACTCAATGTGTCGCATGCATTAATTAAAATATCTGCATTGCTTCAAATTAATCCCTTGCCTTGTCCGCTCCAACGCATATATGAACTAAGAACACCGGCCGGCTTAATGAATTTAGAAGACGTAATCTCTTTATCGAAAGCAATTTGTAGTCTTTTCTTAATACGAAAGCTTGTGGATATGACATCTTTTGTGTTGTCACTTGAATGTTCAGAAGTTTCGGGTATGAACTAATTTGAATGGTCTCGAAGGATACGATAAATGTGAAACTATCTTTTATTTATTCGCCACTTAAACAACCAATTTCATTATCACCATTCCTTTCTACGTTGATATATATATTCCCCTTTCTTTCACGTAAAGCTCTCATGGTTTTGTGAGTTCGTCTTGTTAGCTTTATAATTAAGTAAATGTTTAGGAAAAAAAAGATCCTCTGATTATTAATTTTAAAATTTAATGTCATTCCTTTTAAAACTATTTTCCTTCTATACTAATATAATTATATATGATGAACAAAATTAAAAGATAAAATTACCCTAAACAAAGTGACATTAAAATCACAAAAATGAAAATAAGAGGATCCTAAGAAATGATTAACATTTTTCAGTTAACATGATATCATCCTACACTCGATGGAGCTCTAATTTAAAAAAAGAGACATTTTTTTCTCTTAATTGTGAGGAATATTAATATTATAAATACAAAGGTATTCTTATTTCTAACTTCTTAAGTTTTTATAAAAGATCAGCCAATGCATCTAAATCAATTTGCATACATATTTTTACTTATATTTTCATTGCATTTCAGTATCTTTCTTTTGCACCCGATAACGTTTAGAAGTTGTCATTTTTTTTCTTTTAAACTATCTTAAGTTCCTGATGGCACCTCAGTAGACAAGTAATATCATGCTCATCCCCAAGGTTGATTCAGTCCTCCTGTTTCCAGCATTTTTGTTTAGCTCATTTAATTAATTAGAATCGACCAATCTCATGTGGCTTCCTTGGTACACACTCACGCGTGAATTGATCGAAATAATTTCAAATGGAGCGCCCCCGGAAACAAAAAAACCAAATATATATATATATATATATATATATATATATATATATATATATATATATATATATATATATATATATACTTTTTGATATCACGCCCTGCCTGTCATGTAAAACTGTAATTGCATGTTAGGGTGCAACTTGGTTCGGCTCATGGCGTCACATGGCATGCATGCAACTCCACAGCTGCAAGAAAACTTGGCAGGCCATTGACAGTAATTACACCTGATATGCAGATGATGCGGAGGGGCCAGAGAGAGAGAGAGAGAGAGAGAGAGAGAGAGAGAGAGAGAGAGAAGCAGAATTAGCTGGCCATGCATGCCTTCAAGGCCGGTGCTGAGTGGTTTTGAGGGCCTCCACGACTTCACTCATTAAAGACCTTGACTTAGGCAGGCATGCAAAGAAGCCGAGATGCTTCTTAACGAACTATCAGAGAAATTTCCATCCAAGCGTGTGGATCAATATAGCCCACAAGATTCTTGTATACATTGGACCTTCGCTCTTGTCATCACTTCAAGAATCACAGCTCAGGGCCTCTGTAATATGATAGATTCCATAAATGTGAAGACACGAGATGCAAGGTCCTTGAGTTTGTTGTATACTCATGCTCATTGGAATTGACGAGACAAATTAATTAAGGTAGCAAGAAACGGCGGAGCTAGAAATATTCTCAGTGGGTTCATATTAACATACGTATGGATAATTGAAGAGCCTATCTTCTTCTTTTTGGTAACTTTTATTTTTTTTTACCTATATATATACATATTTATATAAAGATATTAATTTTAGAATACAAAAAATAATTACAAAAATTTATATTATGATATTAAAATAGTAAAGTATAATGTCTAAAGAGAAAGAACGAATTGAATGGATGAAAATAGATGACAAAATATTATACACAAATTTATATAACCTAAAAAATCAAATATAAAAATAAGTTTAAAAAATTGTCGATTGGATCACATCATTAATAAAAAAATTGATTAAAGGCAACAATTAAATAAAATATAAGTAGTAAAATATAATGGCTAAAAAAGAGAATGAATTGATTTGATAAAAAGATAAAAATATTATACACAAATTTATAAATCTGGAAAATCAATTATAAAAATAAGTGTAAAAAAATGTGGACTGGCCACTTCATTAAGAAAAAAAATGATCAAAGGCAATATGTAAATGAAACAATGAAACAAAAATATAAGTAGTAAAATATAATGGTTAAAACAGGGAATGAATTTGTTTGATTTGTCACAAAATAAAACATAATGGTAAAATATAAGTAGAAGGACAAAAGAAAAGGACACACTCAGGAGGAGATTCGAACTTGGGCACATTTCAAAATGTCTAAACGCTGCTATATATAATAACACCAAATTCCAATGCCCGCAGGCACAGGAACCCCATGTAGCTCCGTCTTTGGTAATAAGTCCTTACGATTGCAGTACCCATGACGAACTCTCACTCAGGAACATCAAATTTAATGGATTTGATGGTGAATAGAGATTCCAACATATATATAATTGTAATTAATTTTTCTATTCTAAAATTTTAAATTATTAGGAAAGTAATATTAATAATTTTATATTTTTAACATTCTTTTTTTTCGTATGGACCGTTAATAGTTTTAGTCTAGTTCGACTCGTCAGATAAAAATAAAGGAGATATTTTATTAATATGAGTTTAATAAAATTTGATAAAAAAAATCACCACAGGAATTTGTTTCTTCTGCTACAATCAATGGTAGAAATGACAGAGAAAAATCCCAGGATTACGATGGAATCTAAGATACTAGTAACAGCTAAAGTCCTACAAAGTACAATCTAACATGGAATCAGTGTAGAACAATAGTTTCTAGATCTTTCGGCATGGTTGTTCTTTTTCTTGACCACAAGACTTGTTAGAAGTAAGAAGAAAGAAAGATGGAATAGCCCCTAATCGTTGCCTCTCTTCAACACATCTCTAGCCTACATGACGTTCATGATGGTGACGATTTTTCGGCTATCATCTTGAAATTAATATACTAATCAATATTTTTAAAACTTTATAAATCGTTAGGAAGAATAATATTAATGAATTTATATTCTTAAGACGGCAATAGTGACAATGAAAAGAAAAGAGAAAATCAAATAGAGTCTGGCAAATAAAAAATAAACAAGAAAAGTAGACCCTTGAAAACACACTAGATTACATGACATGATAAGCATTTGATGATCAAAAGAGAAAATGGTTCTCTTATTTATTTATTTTTTGTGTACCATAAAATCACGAATAAGTAGACCCAGAAACAAGTACTTTAATATTATCAAAAAATAATATATGAATTTTATAAAAATATATTATCGACCGGATCATACAATTATATATATTATCAATCAGATTATAAAAAGTTGAATATATTTTCATAGAACACTTAAAGTTTGTTGAAATTAAAGATTATAAAGAAAGAACATTAAAGCATAAAGAATAATTAGTAGAATACTTAAAGTTTTTAAAAATAAGAGAAAACTTATAGTGGATAGCTAGGATTAAAAAATGACTTCACACACAAATGACTCTGATAGCACTACGTGCTTGTTATTTCGTGTGTATTTAATACTGGATATATTGCATGATAAAATATAGTGTGTTCTACCATGACTTTATTTGGCATAATTAGCGATTTGACAAGTTGATAGCGGTTTAATGAGTGGATAACGATTTAAATAGCGGATAACGGATAGTGACTGATGATTAGCGATTAGCGGTTCATTTAAGATATTAATAAATATGCGTTTGATAAATTTAGCGATGGAATTAGAGATGAATATAAAATGACATAATTTGAAATATAATAAATTATTTAATTCAATCTCTATACAAATTTTATTAAATTTTAATAATTAATTAATTAATATCTCAATGAAATAAAATAAAATTTCACAAGTAAATTTTTATTCAAATATATTTATAATACATTTTACATAGTTCATACATGATAAAAAATATTAATTATTAAATTAATTTTTATATCCATTGTTGAATATAAAAGGAATAAT
Source organism: Pontederia crassipes (assembly GCA_030549335.1). Taxonomy (NCBI): domain Eukaryota; kingdom Viridiplantae; phylum Streptophyta; class Magnoliopsida; order Commelinales; family Pontederiaceae; genus Pontederia; species Pontederia crassipes. The sequence goes on along the minus strand of CM060189.1, from coordinate 20,178,097 downwards.
GTTGAATGATGATAAAATAAAAATGAAAAATAATAAAAAAATTAAAAAATAATATATTTGAATAAGGATAAAATCGGAAAAAAATAATCTCTAATGCTAAAAGTTAAACGCTAGTAAAAATAGCTTTTCAATTTTTTCATTCAAAACGTTAAACTCTAATTGATTATGTGTGCAACCAAACTGATAAAATAGCGTTTCAACCGTTAAATGCTACTTAAACGTTATTTTTAGCATTGTCAAACAGAGCTTTGAATCAAAGTTACTAACTTATGTAAAATGCAATAAAATTTTATGAGAAAAATGTAATATCTAGAACGTAGAACGAGATAAACCACTATTTTTTCCATTAAATCTAAAAAATGTTATTAATTTATTTTGTTAGTTAAATAATATATTTAATTAGGATTATAATTATCCGAGTATTTGATGTTTGTGTCTAAATAATTTTAACATATATCACAAATTCAACCAACATAATTAATTCAGTTTTAATAACAAATTTTTTATTAGCAAATTAGTGGATAAGTATATATTACTTCGTCAGCGCTCATTAACCTATACACTTTAGATTAGAAATTAAAGAAGCAAGATTAAAAGTGGTAGATGAATAATTTTACTATAAAATAGGAAGGGTACATTTTGCAAATAAAATGGTAGTTGACAAAAAAATAGTTGTACTAAATTTTGTTTTGATCTCATGTTCCGATGGACGAGAAAACTAAATCCAACTGCGACTAACTGCCGGGCACTAGCAGTCCTTCGAGCGCATCTGATGCTCCGCAGTCGGTCTCCGCTGCTGCAGCTCCGATTCCCATTCCCATGTACGCGCATCGCTGGCTCTCGGTCGGAGACGACGGCGGCCTCTTCCCGGAGGGCCTGCGAGGGAAGCCGAGATGCCATCGCGTCTCTCAACAGACTCATCATCGGCCACTCCAGAGCCGGCGACTTGGCCTCCGCGCGCAACGTGTTCGACCTAATGGCCGAACGGGACGTCGTCTCCTGGAACTCCATCATGTCCGCTTACGTGCAGCATTGTCGCTACGACGCCGTGCTGCAATTACTCCCTGACATGCGCCGCTGCGGGTTGGTGCCGAGTCATACTTCGGTTTCTACAGTCTTATCTGCTTGTGCGGAGATCCGGGCTCTGAGTCCGGGGAGACAGCTTCACGGGCTTTCGGTTAAAACGAGCGCCGCGTCGAATGTGTTTGTGGGAACTTCCCTGATTACGATGTACGCGAAGTGCGGCGCATGTCAGTGGTTGATACGAGTGTTTGAAGATATTCAACGCCCCAGTGTCGCATCCTGGAATGCCTTGATCTCAGGCTTCGCGCAGAACCTTCTGGTTTGTGATGCCCGGAAAATTTTTGATTCAATGCCCACCCGTAATGTTATTTCCTGGACTGCAATGATTCGTGGGCACTTCGAGGCTAAGGAAGTTAGTGCTGCGCTTGAGTTATTTAACACGATGCCTGTCAAGAATTCGGTCACTTGGTCTATTATGGTTGGGGGGTTCGCAAGTAATAGGCTGCAGAAAGAGGCTATTCATTTCTTCAATGGAATGCTTAACCATGGAGTTAGAGCTTCTGAAGCTAGTATTATTTCGGCCATCTGTGCCTCATCTATCTTGAAGGATGCCATGCTGGCAAGGGCAATCCATGGATATACCATAAAAGTTGGCTTTGTTTATGATGAGGGCATTGAGGCTTCTTTGGTTTTGATGTATTCCAGGTGCTTGGGCACAGAAGAGGCGAAGCTAGAGTTTGGGAAGATGGAAACCAAGTTCGTTGGATCTTGTAATTCCTTGTTGTCCAGTTTTGTTAATAATGATCATATTGATGAGGCTAGGTGCTTTTTTGATGCCATGGATGAAAAGGACAAGATATCATGGAATTTGATAATTAGCGGCTATCTGAAACTTAAGAGAACCGATGAAGCTCTTGAATTATACTCAAAGATGCCTGAACAAACAATAGAGACACTGACTGTTTTAATGTCAGCTTTGATAGATGATGGGAAGCTGGAAGAAGCAGAAAAGCTTTTCAATCTGATGCCTGAAGGTGACACAATAGCATACACAACTTTGATTTCTGGTTATCTGGAACATGGCTTACTGCAAAGTGCAATGAATTTATATACTCAGATGCTAGAACCCAGTGTTGTCACTTGTAATATTATGATATCAGGTTTGATGAAACATGGGATGGTTAATGAAGCTTTTAACATATTCAATCAATTCCCTCAACATGAATCTTCTTCCTGGGATACTTTAATCACTGGTTTTGTTCATAATTGTCTTCATCTCCAGGCTTTTCTGCTATTGAAGAGGATGCTTTATTCTGGTATGAAACCAAGTGGTTTGGTTTTGGCAAGCCTTCTTAGCGCTTCATCAATGCTACCCCTGCTCGTTCATGGGCAGCAGATCCATCCAGTTATCATCAAGCTTGGATACGAAACGTGCTTGATGGTTGGAAATGCACTTATTCATATGTATAGTAAATTTGGTGACATTCTTGTAGCTAAGTTGGTGTTTGATGGGATGGGACATCGAGATGTTGTGACATGGAATTGTATGATTTATGGGTATGCATTAAATGGTTTTAGTGAAAATGCTATCCAAATGTTTGAAGATATTAAGTCAGCAAAGATAAAACCAGATCGTGTCACGTTTCTTGGTTTGCTCTCTGCTTGCTCTCACACTGGCTTGATGGAGGAAGCTCTGCAGTATTTCAAATTGATGAGATACGATTATGGCATTATACCAGGTATAGAGCATTACACGTGTATGGTCGATCTTTTTTGTAGGATGGATATGATTGAATGGGCTGAAAGATTGATTCTATCTATGCCGTTCCAACCTGATCCAATAATCTGGACTTCAATTCTCAGTGTATGCAGCTCAAATGGCCATGTTGCATTGGCAGAGCATGCTACTGATCAGTTATGGGAATTAGACCCAACAAATATGATGCCCTTTTCCCATCTTGTCAATGCATATGGATCAGCTGAGCGATGGGATGACTTGGGAAATTTGAGAAAACAGATACATGCTCAGCATGTTAGGAGGAAACATGGTTGCAGCTGGATATAGTTTTCATCTTCTACATGCCTTCATGTTCGGAAAAGTAAGATATGATTGCTTTAGAAATTGATTTGACAGTTCTTAGATAGTAGCATGCACAATTATTATACTTAAGAAAAAGATGACAAATGCAACTAGTTTCTTTTGAATGATTAGACTAGTAACAAATTCAAAGTCGTTAATTCTGTGAATAGATTGTGGTCATGGAATGCAGTTATCAGACATATTTATGGGTGAAAAATACCCACTGAATATGTAAAAAAAAACTCTATAAGTCTAGGCAACTCTTGGGCAGTGATTGTTCTGATATATGAACAAAAAAATTATCACGACTGTGCAACTAGATGTTCAAAATTTGACCGAGTACAAGATTGCCTAGGTTTCAGAGAGTTTAAGTATTTTGGTTAATTATATTATTTGGTTCTTTTTGCAGAATTTATAACATTATTAATTTTTATTTATGAACAAGGTTTAGGACACCTACGACAGGGATTCTATGTCTAGGGTATTGTTATGATTTGTACCAGAACTAAAATAGGAATATTGTACCCACAAAAATTTCAGCAACTGCCATTCAACTTAGGGGGTATTCCCAATATGGTCACCCAACTTCACTTTGTAATGCCATATTCATCGAACTTCAGAGATGTTTCAGCCGTGGTCATCGCGATTGCTTATCGCCCGTTAGTCAATGGATTTGTCGACATTGCATTGACATAGATGCCATGTCAATATTTTCTCTCTCCATGTCAGATTTAAAAAACAAAATGTCACAACAACATTGTGCGGAACCGGATGGCCCGCATGGAAGTCCACCTCTAGAGCTAGCGTTCCTCACCCCCTCTAATGTATGCAAGAAATGACCTCTTTATAGGGTTGACACATCCTTTTTAATATTTATCTATTTATTTATCATTTTAAATTTTAAATGGAGATAGAGAAAATACTAAAGCAATAGTATTTTTTCTTAAAAGGAATTAAGTGGTTACAAAAGTTAAATGTTCCTTAAACACTTTTTATTTTTTATTATTTTATTAAGCCTTTTTAGAAAAATTTAAATTCATTTTAATGATGATCTGAGACTTTTGAAAGGTTAAATAAGAGGCCGCTGTCCATAAAAAGCTATCGCCTCTCGTGATAATTAGATTTTTTTATTGTTTATTATTATTTCATTCTATCTCTTTTTTATTACTTTAAATTTTTAATGATGACCTTGACTGAAATTTGAAAGTTGAATGACCATGTCTGAAAACTTTAGAAAGTTGAATGACCATACAAATATAACATTAAGTTTGAGTAGAGAGATTAAAAAATGTTGATGTGGCATTTTTTTTTAAATATGGCATGGAGAGAGAAAATGTTGATGTGGTGCCACGCAGGCATCCATATCAATGCCATGTCAGCAAATTCACCGGTAAATGGGCAATAACCAGTCACGATGACCGTGGCTGAAATATTTCTGAAGTTCGATAATCATGATATTACAATGCAAAGTGAAGTTGGGTGACCATATTGGAAATACCCCCAAAGTTGGATGATCGTTGCTGACATTACTCCTTTTTTTGGACATAGTATTTGAAACAGCTGTCAAAATACAAAGAAAAATCCTGTTATAAACAGTTTGTCTTGGACTTCACGATTGGTACAGCTTAGTTCCATGCGATTATAAAAAATTACATCTCGAAATGGAGTGGTGCAAATTTTCCACCCATTTCATTTTGGATTATGTATCCCAGGTTATGACATCTAACTATGAACTAGTAAAATTTCTCTTTTATGATGTTGAATGTATAATTATTTTTCATATAATGTACTTGTGAGCTGGTTGATGATTTCAGTGATAATTTTTTATAGGATAATATGTTTGATATAGGATGGCATTCACAATTTGCGCTATAATATATATGCTCTCAACCTCTTGTGAAAAGCATTTGTAGAGCAAAAAACTTCCTGCAAAATAGTAAGCTTCCCATTCTTCAATTTCAATAATTTTTGTCTTCACTGCAATAAATAATGCTCCAGTATCAAGCTACAAGTTGTTTCTTTGAACTTCAAGTAAATATTTTTCCCTGCTTGCTCTCTTCAGATTCAGTAATTGCAACCTGACATAACTGCATAAACCATTTAGTTGTCCTCATGTCTAGTTCTCCTAAATTCATTATTTTCCATAAGCATATATTGTTGTTTTACATTAATTAACTATGTACATTTTTGTTTCTGGATTCATTATTGAATAGCATATATCTTGTTTTGCATCGATTGAAAATTTCTCACAAGCGTTATTGTTTTAATTTCAAAGTTTATTACCTGATATCATGGTTTCAACTTTTTTCTTACTATTACTTTATTAGTTTCATAATCAATCTTCTAGTTATGTTACCTTTCAACGATTGTTATTTGTGCAGGAGATTTGTGTGTCTGGGACAAGAAAGTATGCCCAGAAGGCCAGAACTATTGCAAGGCCTGACAATCTGCCATGAATAATTTTCCTATCTGCACCTTCAAGAGCGGTACATATCTTATGCTACATTATTCATTTACCCATTTTGGTACTTATTCTGTAACCGTTTCTTTTATAACTGTTTTGCAATTCTTCTGGTATTTCTTACGTCAGCAGTAGTCTATACTCTCGCACCTTTAATTTAGTTGGCACATTAGCAGCTACCTTGACTCCTGTATTGAAGATTACTTTCAAAAGAGTGCATATTTAATGCAGTTCCATCTTGCTTTCTTTCTATGGAATAGAGGAAGAGCTTTAATTGTTTCCATTGGTCAAACAAAAAGTTCCTTGGCTATTTTGGGTTCCCAATAGTTCTGCAACTTGTAGCAGGGTAAATATCACTTTTAGCTTTTTGAAGCTGAAACCTTTCAGATCTCTCGAAGCTTCATTCATGTGGCACACGATTCATCATATTCCTTGTAAAAAAAATATCATATTTTGAAAGCATCCAATTTTTTGCATAACTGTTTTTAAAGTAATATTTGGCATAACTAAAGGTCAAAATTCCTTTTAACAAGGCATTAGTAAAGCACTTTCTGAAGGTATTATTGGTATAAGTTATGGGAAATATAACTAGGCCATGACATGCCATACTGACCAAGGAGTGAAAACTGCTGCAATCTTGGTTCAAATGTGAAGGGCGTTTTGTTATGGTGCTTAGTGACAATTATCTGCATCAAGACATTGAGGGTTAATGGAGTGCTTTTTGTTTTCATAGTTTTACACTTGATAGTCCCACAAAATAGTTGTGCTTATGGGTTTGTAGTTTTATCCTGGATGAAAAAGATTGATCTGGTTAATTTTATATTCTGGATTCTAGTTGTTGTTTTGGTTTATCAGCTATGAAATTTTCTTGAGTCATCCATTGATACATCAATGCAGGCTTGCATGAATTGATGCTACTTCAGAAAATGAACTTGTGTTCTCTTGTAATATTGATTAAGATCCCCTTTAATTTTCCTCTGTCAAATAAATTATATGGCATCCCAACAAACGGTTTCTATTACAAATCCTAATATGATTTTACAACAACAACAACAACAACAAAGCCTTATCCCACTAGGTGGGGTCGGCTACATGGATCATACGACGCTATTCGTTGATCCATGTTCATGCGATTCGACAGGGTTTTACGCTAGCTGTCGGGGCCTAACACAACCCTCCTCCTTTATCCGGGCTTGGGACCGACTATAAAACATAGGCGGAGTTAAATCCTAATCTGATTTTATTATTACAAATTTACAATCAAATCATGATCATGCAAGTACTTCGATTAGGAATCTATTACTTCTTATTATACTTGAATCAGGAATCTCATAGCCCTCTTATTATACTTGAATCAGGAATCTCATGATAACTTAACAATCAATAGCTATTTTCTAATTAGTTATATGTAGTCTTGAACTGATTTATGTGAATTTCTCTCCTTTTTCATCATGGCATTCATGAGAAATCTGAGCTGGATCATCAATCCGACAATTTAGCATCACTTTACTGCATAATGGAGACAATAATAATAAATCGGTGGTTCTTGGTAATTTTATTTAATTTTTAAAAGCTGAATACACATTACTTAAGCTTACCTACTTAATTTGAATAGCTTTTATGTTGCACCGAAAGTCACTTCCCTAAGTTAATATTTTGCAATACGTGAACGAACAATTATTCATATAGGTTATGCCCTGTTATTTTCTATTTTTATAGGTGTTAATAATATAAATACAATGATGAGTCCCTTTCTTTAGAAATATTCGGTAATTCATCTATTTTTTTTATTACAAAAGAAGGCCATATATCCTGTATAAAGAAATGAAAAATTGAAAATAAAGGAGTATATAAATCTCACTGACAGGAATCAAACTCGAAATCTCTTGATCCGCAAAAAAAAGGAGTCATTGCTTCACCCCACACTTGTTCCTATAATTCATCTAATTTAATATGATATTATAGCAGTCGATAGATCCTAAATTAGAATCTTGACAAACTCATAATAAAAGAATATTTTCCCTTAATGATTCAGCTAATGAGTTAGGCTAGACTAAAATTGTCAAAACCTGCACACAAGGGCTTTTGGTGTAAGTGGTAGCTCATGAAATTTAATAATGGGTTCCATCATATAATTGTTGTTTTATTCCGGAAGATTATTTGCTTTGCTTGAGATTTTCTATTTAGTTTGATAAGCAATATCCGTTCAACATGACGAGCAGGAGTAAACTCTGCAGGATTGTGATTATTCACAAAAAAAAAAACGGAACTTAAATGATGGATTTGAAACATGTGCAACAAGATCATGTGGAAAAAAAGCTGCCATAATCAACTGTTGCATGAACTGTTAAATAATCTGCCTCTCATTTTCCTACTATTTTCTTATCCTTTGGTAACACAAAAAGTGGAGATCATTATGTTTCTTCTGAGTTATAGTTTCTGAAATTATACCTTTCACCAGCAATTCATGTATTACCAGCAATTTTCAGCATTACTTGTTTGGCAATTTTGGACTTGCGATTACTAAGAATAACTTGAGATATGTTTACATCATGATCTTATTCTGATAAGTTTTGCAGGGTGGAAGGGTGCTCTCCTTGAAGGTCTCATGTCTCTTGGAAAACTTTCATTCAAGCTTCCTATGCCAAGCATGTCAATTTGCCACTACTTTTTTGTGCTCTCATTTAATGATTCTTTGTGGGAAATGTGGAACTAATCAGCCTTCTTGAGTATCTAAATTCTTGGTTGAGAAAGATCATTCGAGTTCTTATTTTGATGGCCACAGATTGTCGTTATGTCGGCTTATGGCTCCTTGACTTCATCAATATCCAACTCAGTCCAGTAGTGGTGACAGATCCAGCCACACAAGAGGTTGATGGGCATTTTAGATTTACACCTTTTCCAGAGGATCACTTAATGGTTGTTGCTACTGATGGCTGGTACGTCTGCTGTTTTCTTATGAGTTTTTTTTTAAGAAGAAAAAAGATGACCACTAGATTATGTGGTTATCATCCGGCTATATATATAACTATGAAATTGAAATGATATAAAGTGTGAGATCTCAAGGGAGAGAGTGACAAAAAATGAAAGAAGTATATTAGCTATCCAAAAGCTCACTCACGGAGAAGAAAAGAGATGTGTACAATATGCTCTATTTGACATCTCGCTTTCCATAAAAAATCACCCGATTACGATAAAGTCATATGATCCAAGAACCAAGCAAAAAAGACAACAGTCCATCTCTGTCTTAGAGAGCTTGCTGGATGAGAGCCAACAAGACTAATTTCCACTTTCATACTTCAATTTAGTCAAAACTCGAAGAGACCGACATAGGGTTTGAAAATTCGTCCGCTGTCAAATATTTTGTACTGTCGAACATACAAAAAATAAGTGGTTGATGTTCTCTCCGTCTCATCACACAAAACGTAGGACGTGAAAGTCCTCAACTCCTCATGTCTGGAAGGAACTGGTGTGAACTCACTAGGACTCCAATAACCATCTCCATTCGTCAAACCTAGAGTGGTCGGGATGAAAGGGAGCAATCATTTGGTGAAGCGTCAATCATTTGGTGAAGCGTCAAAAGCTCGGTGATGCGGTACATGCCATCCCACCACCTCGAGTATAAGTGATGTATTGCTTTAATATTTTTCCTTTTTATTTATCTTATCTGAATTTTTGAGTTAATTTTGGATTTGCCCCTAGGATAGGAAGATGGTCGCTCATCTTTTTGCAACACTATAAATTTCCTCCTGAAGTATATTCGTTCACTTCATTATATCGACCGTTTTTTCTATTAAATTTTCTTACGTTTTATTTATCTAAATGCATTTTCAGCCTATATTATTAGTTGAAAAGAAAAACAGATCAGAGTTTTAATTAAAAGATATATTTGGATTATTTAATGCTTCTACTTAGCTCAAATATAATTTTTTTGTTATGCACCATCCCTCTCGTGTCCTTAGTCTATAATACCATGTGGTGCGTTCTCATGTGAGAAATTTTTTTAATGCATTTTTACTTAATCTATATATATGCTATATTCAAATGACAATAAAAGGTGAAAACATATCACATGGAAAGGTAGATCTTAACTAAATTATTATTTTCGGTAAAGCAAAAGTAAGAAAATTGAATTGCAAGCTGTGAAGAATAAGGACATCATTGGTTCAACCTTTTACTTGTCGATCAAAAAGTTTAAAATTATCTTTTTTTTTTAAGTATGTATTCTTGTATTGTCAAATTTTTTTTATTTTCTTGTGTGAAACAAATGAACCAACCTTGTTATCTAAAAAGTTCAGTTGAAAGTGGACATTTGGACATAGTGTAAATAAAAGGGTTATTTCTTTTAACCACCCTTAAACTATCGTGATTTTTCACATCTCATTTCAAATTACGAACTTCGTTTTTTGAGTACTTAAACTATCGTAATTTTTTCAATTTGATCCTTCCATCCAATTTCATCGACTTCTCCGTTATTTTTTATTTTTCACATTTGTGAAAAGTCCATTATATTCCTGCGTTAATCCACTTTTACATAAAATGATATATATAATAGATATAAAAATAATTTAAAAAAAAGAAAAAAATAATTGAGAAAGAGGGGGGGGGGGGGGGGGGGGGCGACCCCTCTCTCTCTCTCTCTTCAGCGCTAGGAAAGAGAGTGGGGGAGGGGGGTCGCCGCCCCCCTCTATGTCGTCGTCGACGACAGGGGGGTCCTCTTTCCCGATTCAATGCGGCGTCGAACGATGACGCAGAGGGGGGCGGCAACACACACCCCCCTCCTCTCTCTCTCTCTCTCTCTCTCTCTCTCTCTCTCTCTCTCTTCGGCGTCGGGAAAGAGAGGAGAGGGGGGGGGGGGGGGTCGCCGCCCCCCTGCGTCGACCCCCTCCCCCCTTTCTTTCTCGACACAGGGAAAGATGCGCCGGGATTCTTTGACACTTGTTTTTTCTTTTTTTTAATATTTTTATATTTATTATTATATATTATTTTATGTAAAAGTGGACTAACGCAGGAGTATAATGGACTTTTCACAAATGCAAAAAATAAAAAAATAACAGAAAAGTCGACGGAATTGGATGGAAGGATCAAATTGAAAAAATCGTAATAGTTTAAGTATCCAAAAAATGAAGTTCGTAATTTGATATTAGACGTGAAAAATCGTGATAGTTTAGAGGTGGTTAGATGAAATAATTCTAAATAAAATGGAGGACTTAAGCTACAGGAAAGAATCGGGTAGTATTGAAAGAAAAGTACAAATAAGCTGCTCTTTTCTAGTTGCATGGCACATGGGCAAGAATAAGATGCAAAAGAAAAAAGAAACGAAATTAGAAAAAAAGAAAGAACTATTCTTTTCGTTGGGGTGGGTGAAGGGATTTGTTCTTTATTTTAATTTTCTTGCCAATAAGCTTTGTGATTTTTAACGTTGCAAGACATTCAATCAAGATATCGCTTTGCATGTACGATTCTGAAACAACTAGTAACCTACCCTCAACGTCAGTCAGACGAATAATAAGACCGAAAATTTTGTAGTGTTCATAAGTCACATGATTCTACCTAATGTAACGTAGAGAATTTAAGAGATCATAACAATACTAATAATTTATAATAGATAACATGATATATTTATAATTCTTCTACAATGACAGCACTCGACAAATACACCACTGCTCAAGTACACAGTGACCCACTCACTCACTCACGTAGAACACCTTGCTCACTCAACCAAAACACCTGCTCACTCTACAGCACACACCTACTTTTTTCTTTAAAAGAAAGTTAGTTATCTATTAAAGTAAATAGGAGACATGCTCACTCTACAGCACACAACTACTCACTACTTTCACACCAAAACTGTCTCGTACATGGAGGCCTACTGCTATTGACAAGGTGAACAAATGAGAGCACAATTGGTTAGCAAAGTTGTGTCTCTAGTTCGACAGATGCTAATAGTCCTCGGATTTGATCATTTTATTTCATCCCACTCCGAATTAATCAAGTGCTAATAGTTCTAGTCACTATGGACTCCAAGTGGATATCCAAAAAAATGAGAGCACATCATACCTATTTATATGCTTATGATGTCTTATTTTTATGCTTATGATGTCGCTGAGTCAAGTATTGCTAGCCACAATATTTTTATTTTCTACATTCATCTAGACTTTGTATATTTGTTTGATATATCAAGGTTTTGTATCTGGTGGATTTTTCCAAAAATGGTTTAGTCGGTGCATATCTTTTACACTGCCTCTCAACATCAACTTTCATTTTTTTTCGTATTAAGTAATCTTACTCGAACTAAACATCTCTCCATTGTAACAAGAGAAAACTTGAGTAATATGAGCCTCATACTTCTCAATTGATTTTTCTAGATTATTCTTCTCCTCGTGCGCCCTTCCATGTGAGGTAAACGGATCCTTGAAGTTCAATCTCCTTTCTTCGATGTTTCTTTTGTTCTATGGAGCGCCTTCCTCTTGTTTCAAGATGAGTTGAGCAGTGTTACCTGCTCCTTTATGCACCACAAGTTGATTAGCTATTTGTGATCTTGAATCTTGTTCTTCGTCGATCGACTCTTCAAGCAGTTGATTATTTTCTTGTTGGCATCTCCATTCCTTCTTTTCATCATCGAACTTCTTCTTTGATATCGTTTGCATCTCATAAACATCTTGAAGTATTGGCTCATGATCATCTTCTACATGATCTTGTGTGAAGTCAAACTCCTCTTCAAAATTTTCTTTTGCAAGTAAAAGTGCTTGTCATTGTTCTTCACTAATGTACCCAACTTAAGCTTTCTCGATGCTACACATTATGAATTCTATCAGCTTTTTGAAATCTCGTTCTCGTTCATGATTTGTAGCAAACAACGCTTCAAAATCTCACTTTTCATCACTTTCATTCTTGTGAGAAGTTGTTGCATTACGTTCTTCACGCTTATGTCAACAGTCACGTGCAAGGTGACCTTTCTTACTACACTTGTACCAATGTCCTTGTCGCCGAGATCTCTTCTCTTGTTTTTTTTTCTTCTTGTTGCAACTATAACAATGACCTTGTTGTTGACAAGATCTCTTCTCCTATTACTCTTCCTTATCCAAATCTTCGTCAGCTCTTCCTTGTTATGGATTTTTGTCCCCTCCACGTCTCTGCCAGCATTATTGACGGCCTTATGCTCGTCCACGGACAGATCTCATCACCAAACGGATGATCCGGCTGCCCATGGCGGATCCGACCGCACATGGCCAGATTTGATTGCCAGCCGCCCGATCCAGCTGCCCGTGGCCAGATCAGGCCGCCTGGCGGCCGACCCAGGTCGCTTGGCAGCCGATCAGGCAGGCTGTGGCCAAATCAGAGAGGAGATCAAGAGAAAGGGAGAGGGAGCAAGAGAGAAGGAGATCGGAGAGAGCCGAAGAGGAAGCCTTGCCGGAGGGAGTCGGAGAGAAGGAGGGAAGAAGAAGCCGTTGCCAGAGGGGGAGAGAGCCGCTGGGGGAGAGGAAGTGCGAATGAGAGGAGGTGAGAGAAGGAGAGAGAGAGGAGAAATATATAATATTAAATTAGAAAAAAAGGCGGGGAGGGTGGGCATGAATGAAATTAGAATTACTGACGACTGGGTCCATTGGAAATACTGACGGCCTGACCCGTCGGTAATTAAATAAATAAAATATTATATATTATGATATATATGATTATGAAATATTTAATTATTTTTTCAATTACCACTGGTCTTCCGACGGTCTCAACTATCAATAATTATAATAATAAAATAGTAATTATATTATATATTATATGATTTTATATATTATATAATATTACATTATTTTTCTAATTACCGACGGTCCAGACCGTCGGAAGTTCCGATGGATGGGTATCCGTCGAAACTTTCGATGGTCCGAACTATCGGTAATGATAATAAGAAAATACTAATTATATTATATATTGAATAATGTTATATATTATATAATATTTAATTATTTTTCTAATTACCGACAGTTTAGACCGTCAGAACTTTCGACGGTCCGAACTGTTGGTAATTATAATAAAAAATACTAATTATATTATATAGTCCGAACCATCAGTAATTATAATAATAAAATACTAATTATATTATATATTAAATAATTTTATATATTGCATAATATTTAATTATTTTCCTAATTACTAACGGTTCGGATCGTCGAAAGTTTCGACGGATACTGGTCCGTCGGAAATTTCGACGGTCCAAACTGTCGAAAAATAAAATAATATATTTCATAATTTATTATTTCAATTTTCGGCGAATTGGCATTCTTCGTAAAATCCGTTGCAAATTGCAAAGGATTTATGTTCGTCGAAAATTGTTCATCGGAAATTTCCAATTTTCTTGTAGTGAAAGGAGTGCTGCCTCTTCACTCTTGATTAATACTTTGGTCATTTGTTTGATCAACGCTTTTGATTAGTCAATAAATCTTCTAAATCTAACAAGCTTGGTTAAGTATACCAACTTTGAATGGGAACTATATGAACCCATTATATTTGGATCTCAAGCCGTGAAAAAATAGTCATCTCATTGTAATATCAATAACTATAAAATAGAAATTTACATGGAATATTTCACGGCAGATAGACTTTACTTTCATAAAATATTGACTAATCATCACGTTGCATTGTGATACCATCATAAGTTCATTTTTCAATAACTGAAGTGGGGTATCATTTTTGGAGAATAGTGCAACGAGCGCATCCCATGCAACCTTAAGTCAATGTTATAAGACCCGGCCCGGTCATCGACCCGGATTGATCAACGGGTCAGGTCGGATTGGTTGGACTGGATCGAACCGGATGGTCGGACCGAATAATATAAATTAATAAAATAAGTTAAAGAGATTGTTATAATATTATTAATATCAAACTTGCTTTGGCAAAATATCAAACTGACGAAATCATCCCATGGATCAACATGCTCTTATACAACTTGTAAATAATTTAAGAGAAGATCATAACAACACTAAATTATAATTATAAAAAGATAACAAGATATATTTATAATGATTTAATGTATCCCCCCCGTAAGGGAGGAGGATGGTTCTCCCCCATTCGTGGTTGTTGGATGTGAATTTGTCGGCTGCGTTTAGTGTGCATGGTTCAAAGGGAGAGAAGTGATTCAATGAATGGGAGGCGTGATTCATGAAAAAAAATGTCTGATAGGATCTATTAGCGAAGCTATCAAAGGTCGCATGTTTCTTTCATGCTCGACCTTCGTGAATTGCCTCCTCCTCCGATGTGATTCATCGTATTCAACGAAGGCTCCTCCTCCAATCGTGTTCGCCGGATCATGGTCTGGTCGTGATCGGCGGAGCATCGCCCGGTGGTGGTTGGCGGATTGAAACTTCGCATATGCCCCTCCCTCCAAGAATCATTCCCTAACATCGACCCTTCGTATGTTTGTGGTCGGCGGAGATATCTTGGACTAGAGGTTGCGGTGGTTTCACGATCGATTAGACGGGAATGCCCCTCCGTCCAAGGATCATGCCCTAACGTGACAACCTCCACACGACAACGAGAGCGGTCTTCGCGGTGGAGATGACGACGAGCGTAGTGTCGCGGTGAGGATGACGATCTATGTCGGATCGCAACGGGGATGTTGACAAGAGCAATGTCGCAGTGCGGGGACCTTGCCATTTTCATCCCTTTTCCTGAACCGTCACTACAAGAAATAGGGGGATTACAGACGTTCGTAACCGTATGTAATTTCCCCTAAAACCGTCGGAAATGGCGTTTCCGACGGTTTTTTCGATGGAAGCGGAAACATCCGAAAATCGCTCGTCGCAAATCATTTCCGACGGTTAGAAAAGAAACGCCGCAAATATCGACGGTCATAACCATCACAAAGAATTTTTATAATATAAAAAAAAATTAGTTGGCCGGCGGCCAGATCCGGACGCTCGCGGACCCCCGCGTTCGGATCCGGCCGCCCGTGGCCGGATTCGACCGCTGTGGACCAAATCCGAACACCCGACGGTCGATCCGACCGCTGGGGGTCGGATCCGAACGCCTTCCGCATTTGGATCCGGCCGCTGGGGGCCGGATCCGAACGCCGGGCAGTCGATCCGGCCGTCAGGCGACGGATCCGACTGCTGGGGGAGAGAGAGAGACCACCGGCGGGAGAGTCGATGACGTCCGGTAGGCTCGTCGGCCGGGCTAGGGAGTGGGAGAGAGAGAGAGGAGAGGAGGGAGAGTGGTCGGGAGAGGGAGAGAGGAGAGGAGGAGGGAGAGAGGAGAGGGGAGGAGTGGGTTATATATATATATATATATTTCGAACGATGAGAAAGCGAAAAAATGAAAAAAAAGCGGGATAACGAAATTATAATTACCGACAGCTCTGGCCGTCGGAAAAGCATATTTTAATTATTTTTAAAGTTACCGACGGTTGTGACCATCGTAAATTATTTAATTATAAAATAAAATATTATATTTAGTTATATATAATATTTATTTTTTATTATACCGACGGTTTGAACCATCGCTAATTATTACCGACGGTCGGACGATGAATTTTGCGACGGATGGAAATTAATAAAATAATAATATAATAAATTATATAATTTATTATTTTCATTTCTTACGGTTGAAATCGTCGAAAAATCCATCGAAAATTGTGACGGATGGATATCCGTCGGAAATACCGACGTTCCTAATCGTCGAAAAATAAAATAATAATATAACAAATTACATAATTTATTATTATCATTTATGACGATTGCAACCATCAAAAATATTTCCGTCGCAAAATCCATCACAAATTGCGATAAATTTCGAACCGTCGAAAATTACCCGTCGAAAAATCGTGATTTTCTTGTAGTCCTAACCACACACAAATGCAGGATGAACCGCGCACAATAAATGCGGCCACTGGATCCGCATTCGGCGACCACAGATGAGGGGCAATACACCACTGCTCAAAGTACACGGAGACCCACTCACTCACATAAAACATCTTGCACATTCAACCAAAACACATGCTCACTCTACAGCACACACCTGCTCGCTACTTTCACACCAAAAACTCTTTCCTACATGGAGGCCTACTGCCACTGCCAAGGTAATGAGAGCACATGATGTCTATTTATTATGTTTATGACGTCGGTGACTCAAGTATTGCTAGGCACAATTTTTTTTTTATTTTATACATTCATCTAGACTTGACTATTTGCTGAATTTATCTAGATTTTGTATTTGCTAGATTTTTCCAGATATGGTTAAGTCGGTGCTGACCTTTTACTCGTAAAAAATTGCAGTCTCAGGTAATAAATTGAATGTCATATCCTACGTAGAGTTGAACAAGCATAGGATAAATATGCTGTCAAGAGGGCCAATTAAAAGCTTCTGTAACAGAAAAGAAGGCCAATTAATAGCTGTGTTGTGTGTAGATTAGTCAAAGTTCTGTTCCATTTTTTTTCTCTTTTTGTTTTACTTACACTGTTTTTTTCATATCATCGTCCGAATAGAATTTTAAATTATTATTATCCCTATATATATACATATATTATTGTGACTCGTATGTAGTTCCTATCGAAAATATCTTAAATACGCAGCGTCAAACTCGATACTTATTTAGACGAATGCAACTACATGCAACCTTCTGAATTCTCCTTGTAGCTCATAACCTAGCAATTCAATTGAAATTTAATAATATTTTTACGATTTTTCCCCAATTACAAAAGGAAATGAAGACTTGATATAAGTGAAAACAAATTAAAAATCTAAAAATTCAAGCGCTTGTAGTTCTCAAACATATGGAAAATATTCGGTTTGGTAACTTTGGTTCCATTAGTGTAATTTATTCTTCATTTATATGTGTAAAACCTCAGTTTGTTGTTGTGGTTGTAGTAGCATTAATTGATGTTGCTATTCGTATTGCCAATAATGCCAATGACGAAACCAAAAGGGGCTGATTAGATGAAGCTGGTTAATTTCTTGTTGCCTTGAAGTCAACTAGTTGGTAGCTACAAGAAAACAGCAACGTATTTATCATGCCAACCCACCGATGTCATGATCAAACAACAACTGAAAACTAGAAAGAGAGAGAGAGAGAGAGAGAGAGAGAGAGAGAGAGAGAGAGAGAGAGAGAGAGAGAGAGAGAGAGAGAGAGAGAGAGTACACTCAGTCATCTTCAAATAGCTACAAGCATAATAACAGTATCTCGTCCAAATCAATACATAAACACATCACACACATATTTAAATATTATCAGAGCTTAATCATCAATCATGCGTGTGTTTATTATCCAATTCCTACGTGTCCATCTTGAACAACCAACCATTCGGCCATTATTAGATCTAGATCGGGTCATAAGCGCCAATTAACACTACACCAAAAAAAAATTTAGAAACCAAAGACATTAGTCCCTAAAATTACTTCAATTTTAGTCCTTAATACTTTTTTATCCCTATAGTCCCTACAAGCTGATCATTAAGAATTCTTAATGATAAAAAAAATTTCATTAGTTTTAAAAAGATGGTCTTTTAATGATCACAAATGAGATTTTGATTTCAAATGAATAAGAATTTAGTACTATTATCACATTAGTCTTTAATTCTTATACTTTTAATAACTAAGTATAATTAGTCCCTAAAAGATTAATCTCTAAATCACAGTTTTCTTATAGTGTAAATAAGCAGATTTCAGATTCGAAGTCATGAGTAGTACACTCGTCGTAATTATGATTCAGTGAGGACAAATTAATTCAGTTATAATAATTCAAATTCCATTTGGCGATTGGAAAAAAAAGTAGAAATGATTAAACTACAAGTAATCTTGCTATGGCTACTGCAATTTGTCACCTTTCCGTGCTCAAATTTAATTGCCATCCAGCGGTTTCAATATACGCAACCACACAATCAACTACTTTATAAAGTTTCTTTCTTTTTTTTTATTCCTTTCTCTTTGCTTTTTTTCATATAACTGTAACCTTAATCACTACGTCATGCACACACGCATGCATGCATGCATGCATTATGCATGGGGTTGACGGCTTGACGCAAGATTAACACGTACGTACCAAATACGTATATGATTATTACCACGTCTTCAGGGGGTAGCGATGGATGCAGTCCTTCCAGGGGTTGTCCGGATCCATCACCGAGTCATTGAGCGCCCTCCACACCAAGCTGCAAACTTTGAACCCCGTCCCGAACGCAAGCATCCAGATCCGATCACCGGCCTTCACCCTCCCCTTGGCCTCGAAGTAGGCGTACTCGTAGATCACCAAGCTGCTCGACGTGTTCCCGAACCGGTGCAGGCACATCCGCGCCGGCTCAGTTGCTTCCTCCGACAACCCCATCACTCGTGCCACCGACTCGATCACCGCCTTCCCTCCAGTGTGCACGCACATGTGCTCGAACGCCGTCGCAAAATCCGGCACTTGCGGCTTGGTCGGCTTCCCGTCTTCCTTGTTCCACGCCCGGTACCTGGACGCCGCGGCTCGGCACGCGTACTGCACCAGTTGCCACCAAGGAAGCACCTTGGGCGCCAGGATCCTTATGTGCGAGCGCAGCCCCTCGCCGGCCACCCTTATGAGATCCTTCTTGAGCGCGATGCCCAAGTTCCCGTCCTCGTCCTCCTTCTGGTACGCGGCCCCGTAGGCGGCGTCGTCGGCTCCGTGGTGTGTGCGCAGGGAAAGGACGAGCTCCATCTTCGCGGCCGCTCGTCGGGCGGGGTCGTTCGTGACCAGCGCGGCTGCGGTGCCGACGCGGAAGATGCAGTTGGTGACCAGCATCGAGCGGTCGTTGCCGAAGTACCAGTTGAGACTGATGCTCTCGGTCACGACGACGAGGGCATAACGGACCCTGCGCGAGATGCTCAGGATCCGGGCGGCGAGGTCGATGGACGCGACGCCGGAGCTGCACCCCATGCCGCTGAGGTTGTAAGTGGCGGTGGACTCCGGGAGCCCGTAGCGGTGGACGAGGGTGGAGGCGAGCGAGGGGCAGGGCGAGAACGTGCCGCAAGTCACGATAACGATATCGATGGCCGACAACGGGACGCCGGTCTTGGCGAGGAGGTTGTCGACGGCCGCGGCCATGCCCTCCTCCGCTTCCTGGACCGCCGAGCGTAACTTGGCCTCGTAGTCGGTCTGGAAGATGAAAGGCGGCGCGTAGGTCTCGTCGCCGAGGCCGGACTTGAGGTAGATGCCTCGCATGAACTCCTCGCTGTAGCCCGTGAATCGGCGGCTGCGGCGAACGAAGTACTCGGAGACCTCGTAGCTGCATTTCCGGTCCACCTCCGGGCGGAAGCAGGAGTAGTCGAGTAGGAGTACAGGGCGGGGACGGGTGGATATGTAAGCGAGAAGGGCCACCAGGGTGCACCACAGGAGAGAGAAGACGGCGAGCCTGTGCCGCGAGAGGAGAAGGACGGAGCTCCGGTCGAGGACGAAAGTGCAAGTGAGGAGACCATGGAGGGCAATTGTGAGGCCTAACAGAGCGAAGAAGGAGACTTGGAGGACTTGGATTGGGGTGAATAGGGATACGAGGGTTTTGTTGCCCATCGCGTCCCGCCCTGCGTTAGGTTTCTAAGTGTAGTATCAGTGGTTTTAGTGGTATATATACACATACATATATATAAGCTATATTTAAGTACATTTTAAATATTATTCTTAGTTAGGAATATTATCAGAATACTACTATGTAACTATGCTACGCT
The DNA here is from genome assembly GCA_030549335.1 of Pontederia crassipes. Taxonomy (NCBI): domain Eukaryota; kingdom Viridiplantae; phylum Streptophyta; class Magnoliopsida; order Commelinales; family Pontederiaceae; genus Pontederia; species Pontederia crassipes. The sequence continues at coordinate 20,157,869 of CM060189.1, read as the reverse complement.
CCTAGTTATTAATGAGCTACGTAGCGAGCTATATATTTTGCCAAGTTAACCAAGGCATTAATTATTGACAGCTTATGTAAGCCCCACCATATACGAAGGGAAGAAGGGAGTTGGAGAATTAAATGGCTCTACATAACGTGGCACGTACGTGAGTAAGAAATGTAAAGATTGTGAGACTGAAGGAACAACGAAGTTTTCCACCAAAACTTTTAGAACAAGAAACAAGACGAAGCCTGAGGGGGATGAAAGCTACTCATGCACCTCTTTTAAGAGTTGAGCCAACAACAAAATATATATATTAAATGCATGATATATATATATACATATATATATATATATAGTGTGTGTGTGTGTGTGTGACGGCATGCATGAGATAACTAAGCAGGAGATAAAAAAACAAGGTATTTTTTTCGGTGGAAAAGAAACAAGGTATTTTAATTCTAGAAGGTTGGTAGATAATATTAATGGCATGCAAAGTTGAAACCCTAGATTTATATCACATCTTAATTTGGTTAGGTCGCCGATAATACTAATTTTCTTGAAAAGGTTAGCTTCTTCCCAATAAATGTAGTCAATATAGCTCTCATGCATGCAAGGATTACACGACAACTGGATCTTTTTTTTGGGGTGTTTGTATATGCAGCTCTTTATTTATTCTTTCTATTTGATTTTGATATATTTTGAGTGCAATCTATGTTTTAGTCGTTTAATTTAACTTGGTGATCGCCCGCAAATACCAGCATAGTGTTATTATAACCTTTTGATGAGCTTTTGTTGCACCTTAAATTAACCAAAGTCTTTTTTGCAGACGGGTTTAGTTAAAAGTTCAAGTTGACAAAATAGAACGAAATTATTTGATTGGTTTGATAGATTGCCAAGCTGAAGGGGATAAGAAGGATATATAGTTTTTGCTACAGAAGTTCTTCCAATCTCCATTAGAGTTTTTATGGCAAAAGAAGTAACCTAGAATGATCGTTTTTTTTTTTCTGTTTGTCACCCTACTGTTCCGGAGTATTATCTTCGACTAATCTGAATTATTCCGAATCGTACATGATTAACTTTGTTATGACAACTTATCCAAATATATATCGAATAGCAATTCATTTGACAAAGAAAAAACAAATGAAACCGAATACGGTAGGTATGCAAGCAGAAAATACATGTACATACCTTAATTTTGAGATATAATCCATCTACTCATCGTATTCTTATTTCCCTTCTCAAAATAAAAGTCGGTGGGTTTCGTTATAGATGCGTGTGACTGACTTCTAAATAGTATGCTTTTATCGTACTTATTTAATTGCTATATAACTATAATTAATAATTATGGGCAACGGTGATAAAAAGATTGACTCTAACTAACGCTACAACGTTCGATTAAATTAGTGATACAGAATTCTAACACATTGTGTCCTTGAGAATGTTAATAATGCTTTGAATCTGAACTCCCCCTACATAGTCAGACGCTTCAATAGAATTCCCCTACAAAAATCTTGTTAAGAGTCTAGACAGACTCATCATTGTAATCATCGTTATTTCATAATAAATAGAGCCGTCGTCATTTTTTCTTCGCGTTCTTTTGTGTTCGTACGATCCCTCTCATCCTCTTTTCGTAACAGAGAATTTGTAGAAGAATCCTAGGTTCGATGACCTAACGAATTTCCACCTAAAAGTCTATGCTCTTGAGACCAAGACCAATATTTAGGCATATATATGTTCTTAACCTCTTCACTTACAAAGAAATACATAAACTGAGTCCCGAAAAAAGAATCAATAAATTTAAAATAAGAGATATATATTTCACAAAAATGAATTTTTGATCATTATTGGAATTAATTATGTATCGATACATCGATTTTGTTGAAGCTTTTGGTTCCTCTTAGTTATAGTACGTATCACATATTGCATCCACTCCTTTGCCTAACATTTATGTAGCTAACCCAAATGTGTTTTAGAAATAAATTAACAACACTGCAATTATTATAGTAACAAAAGAACGTGCAAGTCAATTATTTTGTCATACAACGGACTCATTGTCCGGACAATGAACCTTAAAGATCCCTTTGAACTAGGAGTTTGATCTCAGACCTATTCTGTTTTTTTGTATTTATATTTAATCTGGATATACATTAGATGATTTATTTTTTTATGTGGTTCGAGATTAACGTTAATTGTCATAGTCCTTTTTAAATTATCTTGTTTAATAATATATTATCCTCGAAATGAGAATGTGATCAATTAAGGGTGAGACTAAATAAATTTCGTATCTTTTGTGTGTGTGTACATGTGTGTCTGCTTTCAATTCGTTCGATTTTATAAGATGTGATCCTCATGAGGTTAGGATTAATTTGGTGGGCAGCTGTAACCTTCATAATATTTATGAACGACCGAGTTTGAAAACATATGTCCAGTTGGAATTCAGTAACGAGGTCTATTTTATCTACTGGCACGATGGAGACGATGCCGTAATTGACAACATGATATATGACTTGGCTATCAGTTTCGAGCAAAAAAAAAAGGGGGGACAATGTTTCCCCTTTTTTTTGGTTCACTTGTAAAAATAATTATAATCACACGAGTAGCAAATATGAAAACATGAAAAACACAAGATCTAAATGTTAAAAATACAAATAAAAAATCATACAAAAATTAATGGAAACTTAGTTTAAATACAATATTATGTCTCCACTAGTACAACCATCATTTACGTACAAATGCTCTCTCTCTCTCTCTCTCTCTCTATATATATATATATATATATATATATATATAGTTGTTAAGTGCTTTACATGTGAAGCGCGGGTCAAGCGACTTTACGTATAATTTACTTTATTTCTATATATCTTTCTTCAGCTTTATAATGTAAAAAGTTATGAAAAATTCATATATCTATTACGAAGGATAATAATGCATATAAGTTTGTAAAATTTTAAAAATAATGAATATAATTGTTGACAATGATTTAAATCATATTTTTGTTATCATCAATAATCATTTAAATTATTCATGAAGAATAATATCGAAAAAAAAGTAAAACTATGCGTAAAAACTTGACACGCGCTTCATATGTAAAACGTTCAACACATTCATTAAACATATATATATATATATAGTTTTTCTGATTAAAATCTATCATTTAGTTTTTCTGATTAAAATCTATCATTTAAATATATTATTTATCTGATATGAATGATTCACATGCCTTTAACATCCCTTTAGAGAATGCCATCAAGGTAAATTATACTGGAAACCGTACACACTAATTTGTGCAGGCACCATACAGATATCAAAACTTTTAAAAGGTCGTTCTTTCGATCTGTTAAAACTTTTGACATCGATAAAAAAAAAGTCAAGAATGATTGGCGCTGCCTCAAAATGCATGTCAGAATTCATCTACATAATTTATTTTCAGATTATCTGGTGCATCATAATTTTAAGAAATTAAGAATTTTGTGGATTGAGAGTGGGTTCGGACATGTAAATTATCATTAATTTACAAATTTATCGTCTTAAATTTATTATAGATTCATCTTAAAAAATATTTATAAAAAACTATCATCAATTTGTGAAACAACAATGGATCATGGACCCATTTTTGAATTCACACAATCCTTAAATTCTAATTTTAATTGCTTTTATGTTAATATGGATTATCGTCATATTGCTAATCTTGACTAAATTTGATTTAGAATTTAGAACGGTAAACATTTCACTAAATTATATTTTTTGGCATTCTATTTTGAGAGATTCTCTTATCAAATTTTAAAGTTAGGTAATTTAATTTTAACTCTGGATCATGCGCCGCTTTCTATTATTTTGAAAAATAAGTACGGGAGTTTGCTTGATGTCCTATATATATGCCCCCATTTACCAACTTGTTAAAATCATTTACGGCTTTCTTTCTTTTTTTTCGTTAATCTCTGTTGAAGTATGATTATTTTTAAATTAACCCCTTTAGACTTTTAAAGTATTCACTTTTGTCTTCTCAACTATTTTATTTAAAAAAAAAAACTCACTCTAGCCCAACATCAACGTTTATCTTAACTTAAACATTTTTTTATTTATCAATTTATGTTGTAAACCCTTATTACGATTTGAAATGGGAAAAATTAAGAGAAAATAAAGTTTCAATGGTAACCAATGACATCTGTTTACTTATTTTAATTTTTCTAATCTCAAATATTTTTCCCTAAAAACTTTAATTTCTTCATAAATATAGAATTGTAATTAGATAGATAGAAGAACGCAAAAATTAAGAGAAAAATTGAGGGAGAAATGGCATGGGAAAGTTAGAACACTTTAAGTGGATATTTTTATAGTTTAGAGAGAAAATGAAAGTAGCTGACTAGTAATCTATTATTCATATTTTATCTGTTTTTTCAATACCTCAATTTTAATATACTCTCAAAAGACACAATTAATTCTATCTAATGATAGTTTTAGTTGAACCATTTGCAGCCAATTGGATTTTGTTGATTAGTCTAAGAACTATATACATTCACATGAGGCCGCTGATTATATAACTGGCATGAACCATGCAATGCATTTTTTTTACTGAGCGGACTTGGTGCATGTTTTTCCATTCATTTTAAGATTTTTTAAATACCGGAAATAAATGTACTAAGGATGCAGATAGACAAATAACCAGCTACTGATGTGTACTTAACAGACTAATACAGAATGATTAAAGACAAAGGAATAGTTGACCATTATCAGCCCGTTGAATTTCATTATCCCAATAATGCATTATATATATATATATATATATATATATATATATATATATATGGGGAATGTTGAGTGCATCTCAACCGTTGATCCACTGATCAATGGTTGAGATAATTGATATTTTTAAATGACGGAGTTTAATCATTTCTGATCAGATCCACTGATCAATGGTTGAAATAATTGATATTTTTAAATGACGGAGTTTAATCATTTCTGATCAAATCCATTGATTAGTAGATCAATGATTGAGATGCGTTCAACATTCCTCCAGAATGAAGATGCTCTGGAGGTACATTAATCCCATAAAGATATAGACAGATAGATAGATAGAGAGAACGATGACACTTTACCAAATTTTACGACAACCTGATATTCTAAAACTTGATGGTTATGTGTTCAAAGTGAACAATACTATGACAAGAAAATATTATATTATAATGACCTTACGTCGTTCACTAATATTATAATATATTAGTGTTACGTGTGTGGACAATTAATATCTTTAATAATTCAAATCTCATATATATATATATATATATATATATATATATATATATATATGTGTGTGTGTGTTTTCTTATTTAGCCATAAGATAAATCTGTAGGTACTACACCCGAACGAACTGTACCTTCTTTTTTAAGGATGAATTGATGTTGTTACGTACATGGAGTTTAGTATCTACTTGTCATCTCCTTAAACATGCATATAGTTGCAAGTATTCTATGTAGCTACTCACACAAAATGTTGTGAAGATCTTTCCTCTTTCACTCGATTTTTTTAGTCTTGTAAACTTTATAAGAATCAATTGTACGGGTAGATAAGTTTACAAGCTCGTTTTATTGATTTACTAATTCATTGAAGTTTTTCTAATCACAATGAAATCCAAACAACAAAATTAGAAATTAAAATAATAAATCAAGGCATAAAATTATTTCAAATGTGTTATGTCAAATGTAGTTTATGGCTACTTGATCGCAATCTCAATAAAAAATCATTTTGACAAGAATTTAATGTAAAAAATAAAATGATCAAATTCTACTATTACTTTTTAAAATTTTCTTTATACATATAAAACGTTGAGGCGGTCTCAAGGTTCAACCTCAAAAAACCGAATGCATCTATTCTTCCTAGGTTAGTTGGATAATACTATTACATCTCTAAAGATGTGTTTAAGCTTCAAACCATTCAAAACAAATGATGGAGTTCCAAACATCGTATGACATGTCAAGGACAATTCATGCTTTTCTTCAAGATGTTAATGTTGTTGAGTCTCATTCCACCATAATCTTTTGATCTCCCATCTTTTTTTCGGTCAGGTGATCATGTGATCCACCAATGTCTAAGACTAGTAACACCTCACTAATCCGGCGAGAATGGTAAGGACAAACCCCTAATGTGATGACAACACTCAACAACCCCAAGATATAGCCCCACTATCAACCTTGGTTTGAAGTCCCATTTTTGGCATTGGATTAAACAACACTTCAATCCCTAGAATTCTTCTCTAGCATAAAAGTGAAGTGCCTTTGGAAAGTTCCTATAGTCAGGAACATATGAATTCATGTTGAATTAGAAAGATAATGGAGGCTCTCATCTAATGCTAAAGGCTATTTGGCATAGGAACTCTTTTCGTATGAACATAATTTTTTGTTCTCGTGGAGCAAAATGAGGACAAACGTGTTCTTGGGAAAGGTAGGAATATTTTTTCTCTAAAATTCTTCTATTTTTGTCATCATCAATGCTCTAAAAGGGTAAAAGTTGCATAACAAGGCATTTGTTCTTGATCTGTCCCCGTACTAAACATGCCCTAAGAGTAGTTTGGAATATGTTATTACCATCAAGGGTCCTATGCCAAACATATTGAATTGGCATTGATTTTTTATTGTGTTTAACTGCAAAACATTAACAGATGTTTGGAGGCTTTTAAATCGTGAGTGATTGGATCTTCTCACTTAAATGTATCATTGATATAGGTTATTGATAAGCGAATCAACAAGCAAAGAATGCTCAATATCCCTGATGGAAAAAGTCGAGAACAAGGAGAGAAGATCGCAGAGAGATTGCAGAAAAATAGATGAGACACACGAATTTATCCAGGTTCACCCTTGATATGAGGGCTACGTCCTGTAAAGAGGTTCCACTATATCATTTAGGTTTACAACCACCACTCAGATTACATAAAAAATTAGGCTATTAATAGCCTCTCCAAACCGAGTTTAAAGCCGCCATCGGGGGGGGCGGGGCCCCCCGAACCCCCTCTTTCGTTCGTACGTCAGCAGCACTGCTAATTGGGTAATACTCAGATTCCCCTAAGCTCACGTGGACGAATCCGATGTGAGAAACAAGGGGTCCTGAAGTATTCACCAACTCTAACAATCCCAACATTTTTTATGTACATAAACCACTTTCTTATTGTTTTTCGACTCCATCAATTGTACTCATGTTTGTAGGTCAAGACAACAAGAAGTTTGTGAATATATCTAGCATGAGCAAATCTTGAATATCCATCATCCAAATTCAATAGTCCTTAAAAAACATAGCCACATGAATAGAAATAATATGAAGTAACAAACAATCACAAAGGCAATCTTTTAACACATGCAAATTCTAGACTCCATTGGTTGACTATATAGTTCAATTCCAAATAGAAGAATTAACATGATCAAAATATACATACCATAAAAGGTCAAAAGGTTTAAGAATCCCTCGTGGCACTTGTGTATACTACATCACTCCATTGTTGCTATGTTTTTTTTTCACAAGTTGATGTCATTTATAGTATATAATTAATATCAGTTTCTAGGATGACCAATACTAGAACTGGATCAAGACTTAGGGTGGAGGAACCCAAAGATCATGTTTCTTATTTAGTGGTGGCATAACTCTTTTGCAGAAAAGAGATTTTAATATGTTGTGAAGATTCATACTGTAAGTTTGATATTATCACCTGAGTTTGACAAATGCTACCAAGTTATAGAGTTTGTGTCCATTGGAATTGAAAAGTACTATAGAGAGTTTTAGGCACCCATTTTTAAGTAGCGTTTAACAAGTGAATATCGTGATTCCTCAAAGTTTCCAATAAATAGTTAAATTGAGAAATTAGGTCAAGGTATGTTTGGGTAAAACTAAATTCAATGATGAGAATTCAAAAATAATTTCTCAAATTAGTTATATTGGGTATTTACATAAAATATGAGAATCGTAATGGTAAAGTATAATTTCAGAAGAGATGAATGTCAAATTGAAATAAAAAATCACGATAAATATTTTTTAATAGCTCGGCACTAGAATGTTAAAAAATTTAACACCTTTTATTTACTTTTTCAATATAAAAATCTAAAATGTAAAAACCGTCTTACTAAAAACTTCAATTATTAGTACATCTTTTTCTCTCATTTCATGCCTCTAAATGCATTTTCTTATAAGGAGAAATAGAGATAAAATCATTTCTACATATTCTTAACCAAAAAATAAATAAATGGTTGAGGAGAGGAAAGATTTCTTTTTAGGGTAATATGAAAACATATCTAAGGCATGATATAAATAATTTAAAAAAATTATAATAAATAGATTATATGCAATAAATAAAAAATGTATTGTATCTAATTAATTAATAAGTCAATCAATGATTTTTCTTGCAATAAGGTGAACATTTTGATTAATCATCCTAATAATTTACTATTTTGAATAATAATAGTGACTTAATGAAAAGGTTTTATAATGATATCATTTGATTAATTTAAAAACAAAAAATCAAAATAAGAAAAAATGATTAGTGGGAGGTAAAAAAAAATTGTCACATAATAAGAAAAAAGAAGAGGGATTCAATCCCCTCATGTGGTCCCACCTCGATTCTCCTCTCACAGTTGTTTGGCAACATTGCTAGGAGTCTAGTTCTAATTGCACACCTCGCTGTTGGATCATAATCTAACAGTTGTGAGTTTTTTAAATTGTGATTTTTGCATCGAGAGATGGATATTACGAGTGTAACCCTGCATTTGAAAAGTTGAGAGCGGTTGTTTGCTCTCTCGTAACATGATGCAATAAGTCAAGACTTTTTTTTATTGACAGCTCTGAAGTGATTAATGATTTTTTTTTTGTGAAAGACTAGCTCTAGACTGTACTAATTAGTATTGGTTGGTTAATTAGTTATTGAACTTTAGTTCCTTAGATACTATTTAGCTATTATGTTCAACAATTTATGTAGGCATTAACTTTGAGAAGATATATAGAATATATTGATTTCCTATCTTTATGATCTGAATTTGCTTCTTTTATTTAATTTAATTTGCATTGTTCAATTGATGTGCTAGTCTAGTCTTAAACATTACTAACATTTCATTCGATATCATTTATATGGCATCAGAAATCATGTACTTGGGACTGTAGTTATGTGTTTCATGTCTGATTTTGGTACTTATGGTCATCTATTAAGATACTATATGCCACAATTTTGCGTCTGTCTTGATTGCTTAAACACAAGCTTAAGCTCGCATGTTTTATTGTTGAAAAACTCTATGGTGCCGTTTGCATGTCAAACTTTTAATTTAGGATCGAAGTTTTGTAATCCACATGCACGAATGAATTATTTGCACCGTCAACGGTCAACGGATTATTCGTAGTCCATCGAAAGTGAAAAATATAAAAACTTAAAAAATAATCATCCGACAAAATTAAACACTCATTGTGAATCGTGTATGACTTATCTGTCGTTAATCCTATTCTACTGCTTGTTTGACATCTCCTTAATCTATCTCCTAACCTGCAACCAAACAGCTCTATTCCAAATTGGGAGTGCTTGCCCTGTGTTCTATGCCTCGGTTTATATCTAACAATAAATATAAAAAAGCTATTCTTATACAATTTGATGGATAATTAAACGTTAACGAAATTAATATTATTATGAAATGCAAACCTATTAATTAATTGACTTCTTAAAAAATTTAGAATAAACTTTTTTTCAATTGCAAATCTTACATTTTAAAAATTAATATTATTCCAAAATATTTTCTTGATAGTATCCATGTCTACCTACTTTCGTTTCTTGGCATCATTCTATTGATATTACTTCCTTTTTTATTTCACTTTATCTTTGACTTATTTTATACGGTGGTCTCCCTTCTTGGATTGTTATTTTGGAAGCATAGCTACTAATGCTTGCTTGCGTAGTCAAATGACTCGTTTGTCTAGACACCAACCACGTATCTTGTTCATGATCTCCAAAAAGCTTGCCATGCACGGCATATACTAAAATCAGGATAAAAAAATATTTCCCTATTATTTTCTTGAAAGCTTACCATGCACGACATATAAGTCAAAATCAGGATTAAAAAAATATTTCAGTAACAGCAAAAGCTTGCATGAATATTTCAGACCCCTTATCGTTTGAATGGAGATCGAACACTCTCAGCTACTTGATTTCTTTTTTTTTTTAAATGAAAGGATCATATTATACGCTACAAGAAAATCGCGATTTTCCGACGGTTCTAAATCCGTCGCAATTTGCGACGGATTTTTCGACGGTTATGATCGTCGAAAATAATTTATATTATTATTTAATTTTTCGACGATTAGGAACGTCGATATTTTCGACAGATATCCATCCGTCATAATTTCCGACGACTTTTTCGACGGTTATGACCATCGGAAATAAAAAATTAAATTATGTATTTTTTATATTATTATTAAATATTTTTGACGGATTTTCCGACGGTCAAGACCGTCGAAAATAAAAAAATTAATTATATAATTTATTATATTATTATTTAATTTTTCGACGATTAGAAACGTCGATATTTTCGACGAATATCCATCCGTCGTAATTTTCGACGACTTTTTCGACGGTTATGACCGTCGAAAATAAAAAATTTAAATTATGTATTTTTATATTATTATTAAATGTTTTCGACGGATTTTCCGACGGTCAAGACCGTCAGAAATAAAAAAATTAATTATATAATTTATTATATTATTATTTAATTTTTCGACGATTAGGACCGTCGATATTTCCGACGGATATCCAACCATCGCAAAATCTGTCGCAATTACCGACGGTCAAAACCGTCGGTAAAATAAAAAATAAATATTATATATAACTAAATATATTTGCGACGGTCACAACCGTCGATAATTATAAAAATATTTAATATTTACGTTTTCGACGGCCGCAACCGTCGGTAATTAAAATTTCGTTATCCCGCTTTTTTTTCCCTTTTTTCCGTTTTCTTTCCACTTTTTCCCTTTATATATATTCCTCATCCATCTTCTCTCTCTCCCTCTTCCCTCTTCTCTCTCTCCCTCCTCTCCTCTCTCTCTCTCCCGGCCGCGAGCACCCCTCCCGCCCGTCGGACGCCGGCGACCATCCCACGCCGGACGCCGGCGACCCTTTCCCGCGCCGGCGTATCTCTCTCTCTCTCCCGCTCCGCGCCGGTGTCTCTCTCTCTCTCCTGTCGGTCAACCGGAGGCCGGATCCCGGATCCGGCCGTGGCCGTTCGGATCCGGCCTCCAACGGTCGGATCGGCCGGTTCCGACCTCCAGCGGCCGGATCCGGCCGCCTGGCGCCGGATCCGGCCTCCAGCGGTCGGATCTGGCCGCCTGGCGCCGGATCCGGCCGGATCCGAACGCCAGGCGGCCGGATCCGATCGCTAATTTTTTTATATTTAAAAAATTATTTGCGACGGTTGCGACCGTCTAAAGATCGACGGTTGCGACGTCCGTCCAAAGTTTCGACGGTTGCGACCGTCGAAAAGTTGCGACGGTTCGAACCATCGGCCTTTTCCGGCAGTTGCAACCGTCGGAAATATCGACGGTTCTAAGCGCCGGGACTTTTCCGGCGGTTGCAACCGTCGGAAATATCGACGGTTCGAACCGCCGGGCACTTTTCCGGCGGTTGCAACAGTCGAAAAATTTCGATGGGTCGAACCGTCGGGGACTTTTCCGACGGCCAGAACCGTCGTTATTTGCGACGAATTTTTTTGAGCCGTCGCAAATCCATTTGCGACGAGCTTTTCCGACGGATCGATTCCGACTGAAAAACCGTCGGTAATTGCGTTACCGACGGTTTTCGGGCTGATTACTGACGGTCCGGACCGTCGGTAATCCGTATTTTTCTAGTAGTGATAAAAGTGAATAGGAAGAATTTTCGTACAAAATTTGAAGGAGATCATGAGGAGGACCTTTTTTTAAATCATCGCATTGCGACTATCGAGCATGGTCAGTCAAAAAATGAGTCCCAGAATTTGCCTTTACATGAGAAGCTTGCTAGAGATATTATCATTGTCCAAAAGTCTTGAATAATAGTCCGGGTCCTCCGGTGAAGGCTTTGATCATTGCGACCATGCAGGAGGTACCTTGATCTTTCCACATCTATCAGATATAATGACATCAAAGAAGTCCAGACATATCACGGAAGACGATCCAATTGGAGTGCTTCTTCAAGGCATCCAATTCCAAATCTTGCTGCTCTTATTTAATGCATCATCACTCACTTGTCTCACCCTCACCGAATCAACAACGAATCCAATACAAACCTAATAATCGATTAAAATATTGCGTGGTTTGCATACCTATTTTCAGGTAGCACTTAATCACATTTGGTGTAAATTTTTCTCTCTTCCAATTTATTGTTATAACTCGTCTATTTTATTAAATCAAATTTGGTACTATTAAGAATATAAAATTATTAATATTATTCTTTCTAACAACTTAATTTTTTTAAAAACATAGTTAGCACATTATCAGAGTCAGATGTCAATGGTTCAAATCTCGTTAAGTTTTTATTAAAAAGTAATTTTTTTCTTAATCATTCACGTGTTGATCTTGAGTGAAACTAAAAAATTATCAGCAGTCCACATGTGAGAAGAGTGTTAAGAATTAAAATTATTGACGTTACTCTTCTCAACAATTTAAGTTTTTTAAAAAATTAATTAGCACATCAATTTCAATAGATAATACTCTCTATACACTAAGACAACTAAGAAAGAATTTTTTTTACTAAAATTAAGCTTCTCCGATATAATGTTAAATTAAATGATCTACTAATAATACAAAAAAGGTCAAAACAATAAGACGTAGTATATTTATATTTATATTTATATTCTTAATACAATTCATTGAAAGAGCAAAAGAAAATTTCGATTATCATTTAATACATGTACAATCCCTTGGTTATGGATCACTTAATAAAGTGGCCTATATCAATCAATCACATTCCTTCGTTGTTTTTCAGTGGATCGAGATTTAAACTATATATACAGGATTTGATTTATTATCAAATGCCATTTTATTTCAATTTTATCTTTCGTGTATGTTAATACTTATTTTTTTTTGTTTTGAAATTGAGCTGTGCGTATTTTGATATTCCTCCTTTTTCAAGCTCAATAGAGCATATCAAATTTTTAGGTCTTACCCTATTTCGTCATCAATTTTATGTCCGTCATAATATTCCGGAAAATAATACATTACATAATTAGGTTGGGAATCATTAAATCGTCATAAATGTAATACGACAGGTTACTTATGTTATTATCACTACTTATATTATATGATAAAAAATTATTTGGATGCCTGGAGGTCAATGTGGATGCAGATGGCGTGTTCATGCATCTTTTCTGCAGCTAAATTTAATGCTGCTGAAATCGACATGAACTCATGCCGTTGGTGATGAAGAGAACCACGAGGACGATGGATTGCTTCTACATGACTACATCCACCCATCCATCCATACATACATACATAGTCCCCAATTCCCATCTAAGCCATCATGCACGTAAATTCCGATATAAAACGCATAAAAATGTGTGACGATCTTGTCACTACTTGTTTGATTTTAATTTTACAGTTTATATTATTGTCTTATAATACCTATTCTCAACAGAGTTGGTCACCCAATTTACAATCTGAACACAAGTGTTTTAGTTATAGCATATCTTATTTTTATGTACCTAATTCCGTTAGATAACCATGTACAAATATATTTAGTTTCCTTAATAAAAGTAAGAAGTTTTAACTTCTACATTGTTTCTGATATTTTCTTATATATCATACTATATTCGCGACTTTTATAAGATATCTTTAATAAAATCTATCCATCTTTGACAGATTTAATTGGATCGTCGATTCAGTCATCTTACAGTCTTATATCGTTACAATATTGATCTTAATAATCTTACAATTATCTTATGTGTATATATATAATATAGAGATTAATATACTTTCGTATCATCTTTCATTTTGGAGGGAGTTCATCCACTAATTAATGAATATGATCAGAAGTGATTAAATCTATTAATTTAAAAATATTGATCAGTGAGTCAACAATATGTGCTCAACATTTCTTCAAACTAAAAGATGATATTAATGTACATTAATTTCACATAATATAGAGATTAATGTATGTGAAGAGATATTGAGCAATATCAACATTCATTAATTAATAAATCTAATCAAAAGTGATTAAATTTTATCATTTAAAAATATTAATTATCTTATTCATTTATCAGAAAATCAGCGAGTAAGATGTGCTCAACATTTTTTCAGAATAAAAAGAATGATACGAAGAATTATGCATGCAACTTGAAGAAAATTTTCTCGCCTCTAAATATAGTTAATTAGTTTCTTAGTCTTCTTGTTCTAATAGTAAAATTGATCAACCCGAGCTTGTGTCCGGGAGAGAGCGTGTCGTCACTGCGCGTAGCATTAATTATGAAACGATTAGTTGAATCATGCTCCATATTTTTATACATAGGGTACGGATCAACCGTGCCTTTTTGTTCTTTTGTCCATGTAACTTAAAGAATCAGTTGGTTGACACAGTAACCATGAAATTAGCATAAACGAGGGCAAACTATAGATACACCATTATTGTCATTGGACAACTGTGTTTGAGACGAGCGAACCATTTTGTTTTTGGATGTGCATAAAAGAAAAAAAAAGGTTTAATGGAGCTGCTCAATATATAGATACAAAGCGTCCTTTCGAATCACAATTGTTGAAGTGCTGATAATGGAATATTTATACATACACACTTATCAGGAAGCACACGCAACTGTCATTTTCAATCAAATTTAAAAGGAAACAAAAAAAAAAGAACACTTTGCACCACTCATCAACAACTGAAACGTTGGACGGCTTCAATTAATTAATTCATTAAAAAATATTTGAATTTGAAGCCGTCTCATTCCCTCCGTCCGACCAGCAAAACATATATATATATATATATATATATATATATATATATAGTTTTATGTCATGAGATTATTGTCATTTTTTATCTAATGTTGCAAATTATTATCTTATTAGTGTCATTTTGATCTAATGACACAAATTGCTTATGTTTTAAGTCGTCATATCAAAATAACATCAATTTGATGATCCAAAATATGAGATTGCAATTGCACCTTAATTTAATTTATATATAATATTAATGTACTATCACAAAAATTAGTAGCACCGAATGACCACGTGATTTGGGCCATCCATTCCACCTAGGTACGCATCAAACGAACACAATTCGGCCATCGAGTGCTGCATCCTCTCATGTGGTGTCATTGATGTCATCCGCATCGTCCACTCCACCGATCGTCGCATCGAGGAGAAAAGCAACGCCCCGTCCGGCAGAGCATCACCCTAGTGTGGCCATCATGGCCGAACAAGATCCTGCCAGGCCGCAGCACAGCATAGGCGTGATTGATGTCCCCCCATAGACACCCCACTCGGACAGCGCGATCAGCGTCGAGCCCGTCGAGAATGGCAGCGCGAGCGCCACCACCCTCCACTCCGCGTCGGCAGCTGGGACGCCGACCATGAATTAATGGAGGAGCAGCACATCACCATGGTGATACGTACTGAGGCACGTCGCAATCGAATCGGGGGCAGCCGCGGAAGTCATCGGCATAGAGAATGGTGGCCAGGATGGAGAGGTTGGCGGTGACGGTAGTCATGAGGATCAAAAGCAGAGATTGCCACCAAATCGCATGTGGTTGGATATCATCCGTTGATGCGATCCTAAGTGGATTCGACACTACAAGAAAATATTGATTTTTAGGTTGGATCCGGCACAAATTCCAAAAAAAATCGTCCGAAATGTCATTTTACGTCTTTTCTCATGGGAAGAAATCGTTTGAAAAGTTCACATCACAAAAAAATTTCGACGAAAACCTGGAACCATGAGAACTTCGACCGTTAGAACCATCTGTGGTTTCGACGGGAAGGCTCCCGTCGAAAACTCTAAATTTTTCGATGGGTTTAATTGTCAAAAATTTTATTTAAATTATAAAAAGATTGAGCCAACATGCCGCCTGCAATCGGATTTGGGCCGCGTATGATCGGGTCGGTTGTGGGCGGCCATACCTGACTGCCTGCGACTAGGTCAGTGACGAGCAGTCAGATTCGACCGCCTACGACTAGGTCAGCCGCGGGCGTCCAAATCCGGCCACGGGCAACCGAATCTGGGTCGCGGATGACCAAATCCGGTCGCCTGTGATAGGCAGCCAGAACCGACCACCTGTGATATGATCCAAGTTGCGAGCGGCCGGATCCGGGGTTGCAGTCGATCTAGCATCCTACGACTTGAGTCGTGAAAGAGGGAGAGGGAAAGGGGCGGCCGGAGCTAGAGTCGTCGGAATCGTGGGAGGTCACAGAGTAGAGAGAGGGAGAGGACAATCGTCATCGGAGCCGTGAGAGAGAGATAGAATTATGGAGAGAGAGAAGGTGAGATAGAGCAGGATCTAGAGGGAAGAGTGAGAGATATAGGGAGAGGGAAAATGAGGCAGGGAAGTAAGGCAGGAATGAAATTATAGTTTCCGATGGTCTCATCCGTCGAAATTATTAACGGATGAAAAATTGTCGATAATTCCGATTGATCGGACCGTCGAAAATATTAATAAGAAATATTAAATATATGCTTGTATTATAATATTATATATATTATTAATTTAATTGCCGATGATTTTGTTTGTCCGAACTATCGATGATTTTTTCATCCGTCAGTAGTTCCAATGGACCAGACGTACAAAATATTAATAATAAAATATTAAACATATTCTTATATTATATTATATATAATTATTTAGTTAATTACCAATGTTTCGGTCCGTCGTAATTATGACGGATCGAACCATCAATAAATTGTCGATATAGGAAGAATTTTTTTTCTATCGCAAATTATGTCGACAGAAATTGTGAATAATGTTTATCCATCGAAAATTATCAAAAATTTGTCATTTTCTTGCAGTGGGATGGCCCAAATTGCCTCATCGCAATGGTATATAACATACTAATATTTCTCATATATAGATAAGTTCAACCACAAATCCTGCAATCACATATTTTGAACTTTAAATTAGCATCATTACCCAAAACACAAGGAAACTACACAACTAAATAAAAATGATGGCAATCTAAAAGTAGAGAGCGTACGATATTGCATGCACGATAATATTCCCTGATTGGATCTCTGCGATGAAAAAATAGTAATAATCAAGAAATAATGTAAAAGAATCGAATCGAATATGTGATTCCTATTTCGCTTTTCTAATTATTAAATGAACATTCTGAAAGAAGAAAAAAAATGAATTATTCGAAAATAATCAGTGTTCATAATTAATAGCAGATGAGGTTAATCTCTCTTAACTGCAACCAAGTCCTAAATGACATGATTCTGGAGTGATTATGAAGAACTTGATTTGTACGTATTTTGAGATCCCGAAGCTCCAATGTACAGAAGGCACCTAGTCGGAGCAAATTAGCTAATTACAACGAGATTAATGGTGACTAATTAAGAAAACCTTCAACAATAAGGTTTTTTTAAATATACATATATATATATATATATATATATATATTAAAAATAAAACTATAAAGAAGATAAATAGGGACTTGGAAAGAGGGAGGCCGAATTGTCACAAAGCCCAGCTTCCTATAGAAATCTTACAACGTTGACAAGAGTCCATGCATGCATGCAATCAATCAGATACTTGTTGCAGGGTTTGGCTTCGTCTGTCTGTGATGGCCAAGCATAACATTCTACATAAAAATATATAAGTAATAAGTTGGAGCACGTCGATCACATATAGGTGCTAAATTTAGGATAAGATAGATAGATTTCTTGAAGAGAAAAAAACTATTTATATGTCGTATATATTTCTAGTATTTCCTTGTAATTTATTTTTTTATAAAAAAATTATAACTTAAACAATCACTATAATATGCAATTATACATAATACCCAGCCTGATTATTATATATGTGAAACCTAATTCAAATAACAAAAATATTAAAATGTGAATCTAATTCAATTTTATTCTTAAAGGTGATGAGGCGAAGATCCAATTCGAAAAAGTAATAATAAACTAATCTCAAAGCCTAATGGGCTAAATATATAAATGTATAAACTTTTGCAAGTTAGTCGATCAGCCCACTTTTAGCACTTTAGCACTACGGTTTGGTCCCAAATGGCCTGTGCTGAAAATCTCACATGTTTTTTTTTCTCTTGAATATTATAAAATTATTTTTCATATATTCCATCTTGGTTTTTGTAATCAGAATATGTAACGTATTATTTTTACTAAAAACTTTTATTACTATTAATTATGTGACAATCGAAATAGAAGACGTGTCGTGTGAACAAATAACTTGGATCACTAAGAAGTTCGCGTCACCAACAATTTTGACATATGCGAATAATAACGTAATATTTTGGACTTTACTAATTTGAAAAATATATAGTGGGCAAGGGCAAGGTTTGTTGTAGGCCTTTAAATCATCTCCAATTAAGTGTCATGTAGTCCACTCATGTGGTCCTTTAACTTGGCTACTTATCGTAGATGTCATAATCTATTAGTTAATTTAGAGGCTGTTTGGCTAAGCTTATAAGTCACTTATAAATTAGTTTAAAAAAATATCAACATTTGATAACTTAAAATTTTGACTGATAAGTAGATATCAAATTTACTTATAAGTAAAAAAAATAAGCAGGGAGAGAAGTGCTTATTTTTTTTAAAAAATA
Source organism: Pontederia crassipes (assembly GCA_030549335.1). Classification (NCBI taxonomy): domain Eukaryota; kingdom Viridiplantae; phylum Streptophyta; class Magnoliopsida; order Commelinales; family Pontederiaceae; genus Pontederia; species Pontederia crassipes. The sequence goes on along the minus strand of CM060189.1, from coordinate 20,139,137 downwards.
AATCAATTAGTTATCTCACAACTAATTAGTTATTATTAATATAAGTAGTTTTATTTAAACGTGTAGCCATTTATTTTTAAAAATAAATTTCAATCAATAAAATACTTATCAGCACTTCAATTTATGTATCAGCTAAGCCAAACGACCTTTAATCTTATTACAAACCGCACAATCAACTTTTGCATATATATATTCCGAAAATTATTAAATTTATTATAAAATTGGTATGATATTATATGTGTAATATGTGCCCGGTATTTAGAATTATTAGTACTTGACTTGTGATAAAGAGCCATATTTTTTCTAATTAAATGATAATTTTAAAAATTGAATTTGAAAGTATTAGCTTCGAACCACTTATTGGAATACAACTTTGCTAATAAATTGTATATATATATATATATATATATATATATATATATATATATATATATAAGTTGATGTTGCAAACGAAATTTGAAACATCGTATCATGAACAGATTTGGGCCTTTTTGATGTCAATCACACTTCAGTGAAGCCGAAGCCACCCAGCCTTTTTTGCAACGTTCACCATCATCTCATCCTCTCATGTAATAACGTGAACAGTTGCAATCATCATTCCTACTTTTTCAATCTTTAGATTAAGGTAAATAAACAAACTTAGTTTAAAATAAGATGACAAGTTCAATAATTTCACTTGATGTCATATCTTGCTTTTTTTGTTTCTAATTTTGTAGATGGGAAATATTTTTTTTCCCGGTAGTAGATGGAAAAGAATTTTAGCCAACAATTTTGAATTTTCTGACAAATTGGTTGAGGTATATCGTTGAAATCGAGAATTCAAGTTGACATATATTTTTCTCATTTATTTTGTATCAATAAAGGATGGATGATACAAATCACGTTATAGGACGTTAATATTTACTACTCCCTAACTTTGCTAATTTACCCTACTTTGTTTTATAATAAAATTCTTTTTCCAACTTCTATAACACAAGTTCACCTTTTTTATTATAAATTATAAACCGACATAATAATATCACCATTTTTAATATTAAATAAATAAACTAACGTCCATACAATTACAATAAAAAGTTCACTACTTTTTTTGGTCTTCTAATCGTAGTTGTAATCTCAAATAAAGTAATATGATAATAAACGACAGAAAATTATAATTTATTATGAAATAATTTTGTTAACATATAAAGTTGTTAGACATTTTTTCTTGAAAAAAGAAGCAAAATGGAACGGACGAAGCTACTCAATTAATGAAAGGAATAGTCATAATAATATATACATAATGATTCGATCAGCGAGGAATTTCTAAAAAAATAACATATATATATATATAATGTAACTAAAATCAAGAAACCATTAGGTGCAATAACAAGTTGAGAAATGATTCATAATTAAGAATGTATCCACAATATTTGTGTTGACATTATTAACCAACAACTTGACTTTATATTAAGTAATGACGATTGATTGATGTATTAATTAATTTCTTTTTTTTTAAAAAAAAAAGAAACATTAGACGTTGGAAGATGTAGAGGACGCCAAACGTTAAAAATAACGCAACTCCCATTAACTTCCAGAATCCGTCATTTTCTCAATTGTGAAATCATATGGTTCCCCCCCTTCGCATCCCTCGCGACCATTGAGCTCTCCAACACCATGAGGCAGAGATCAAGGAGGCAGGAGGAGGAGGTAAGCATTCGATCCGTCGCCCCTTTTACGCAGGACTCTGGTGGCGCGCGTCTTCTTTCTTCTGACAATGGCCGGAAGAATCCGCCGCCGCCGCCCGTCCTTAGTTTCACAGTTTTCTCCTCTCTTGTTGTGGTTCATATATGCACGGGGATGAAAATTGCAGCGGAGTTGGTCCGACCTGTGTTCCTGCTTGGGCCTCACTGCCTGCAGCTGTGGAAGAAGGTTGTGCTCAGGAAATTCGGCTCTGGGGACTCCGACTTCAGCGGCGACTCCTCCGAGAGCGAGTCCGATAAGGAAGGTTCGAAATTGGCAAACAATAAGAACAAAGAGTGATCTTTGACCGAGTTTCTGATTTTCTATGTACACTTTGAGTTAATTGCAAGACTTCGAGGCAATGGGTTCCGATGTTGTTCTTAATTGCCGGGGTTGAATTTCCCCTTTACAAATTATCGTTGATCTCTCTGTGAAAGATCTCTTTTTTTTCCATGATATTGTTGTTGCCTTAATGGAAAATCTCATCTTTCTGATAGTTTTGGTTGAATTATTGATATTGCAATTGTGAATTTCACAGAGACGCACGTCTCGGGACAACAAGTGTGGACTGACCGAAAAAGAGCTGGCGAATCTAGGGCTGATGGAAATGGTTAATTCTGATCTCAATCTCCATTTTTTTTTTGGTGGTATTGAGGTGTTTGAAGTTGAGTACTTTGGCCATCATTTCCTGATGGGAATCCTCTCTATTTGCCGCTTTTTTATATACAAGAAAGAGTTGTGTAAGATATGCTGTGAATGTCTCTGAACTCAATGCATCAATATATGAATGTGTTATCAAGAGAAGTTGAGGAGGACAATGCGTGCTGACTTGCTACCCAAAGGAGAAAGCAATCTACTAGATTATCATATCATAAACGAAATCCAAATATTAATCTAATCTGCAGAGGATTTGAGCTCCTGTTTTCCTTTAGTTGATAATATTGGAAGAAAATAGTTGATCAACCTTTTGTCATAAGCAATTCCTTCCTGATAACTAAATAAGCTATGCCATTTGATTCCTTGTCAATTACTAGTTTTATTTGTATGTATTCTTCTGGGCATCGTAGGAAAGCAAAACTTTGTGGGTATACATTAACAAATGGAATTGTTTTGTAACTTTCAACAAGCCTTGGACTATAGCGCTTCATAACTCGCCAAAGAATAATTTTGCAACAACAAATCTTGTGGTCATTTTGTATCTTGAATTACATGTTGGTATTGACGCTATTGGAATTTACTCTAATCATGAATAATGTTTCTACATGGTTGATACACTATGATTCAGTATAGTCCTATTTATGTAGCTATAAATGCTGGAGGCGTAACATACAAGTTATGTAGGCAACAGTCAGAGCCCTTTCATGCTCAGTGTATGAAAGAACTCAGGTGTGCACCTATTCTCCAAGTGATTTATGTATAATGTGATTTCTCCTGAGTGAAAATTGTTAAGACTAACTACAAGACACATTCTTTGATTGTCTACTTTCAATATATGTATTTTGAAGGATAGTAGTAGTCTTCTGGGCCCTTTTTCCCTGTAGGATTTATGCAGGAACATGGAATGTAGCTGGCAAGCTTCCAGCTGATGACTTAGATATCAAAGGATGGCTTGATACAGAGGAGCCTGCTGATATCTATGTGCTTGGGTAACTTCACTTGTGCATCATGTAATCTTTATAATAATGCGGAATTAATTATTTGACTAATTTGTCCAAGTCTTTCAAATGTTTTCCATAAATCTAAATGTGATACAAAGTCCTAGCATATGGAAGAAGAATTACTAAACTTAAGCAGGTCATCCATCCACCTTTCTACCCTTTTCCCTATGGCTATAGTTCTCTACAGTATGAAGCCACACATCATATTATCTCACATTTTATAATCTCTTATCTACTTGCAAACATGAATTGCACATCTCAGCTATATGATGCACTGATTGGTTTGTGCACTTTCATAGGGATATTTTGAAATGGATGTAACCCCTTGTGTTATATACTTATTTATGATCATGTCCTGCCCATGAATCTTGCATTCCAACTGTGTTGGCAGCCACGTGCTCAAGCAATACAATGTATCCATTCCCACAACTGAACACCCAAGTACTGCACATGTTTTATGATCATGCTAAAGGTTTCTGAATATCAAATGAGGGCTGAACATATGATAGTTGAGGTTTGGTTGATGCAAAGGCACATTTGTTAGTCATGGTGTTGTCAGAGAAAACCTTGAAAAATATTGTATTGCAAGTGCAATCTTACAAAATGTTCAGTAAGAGGATATGTAAGATAAGAAACAGATTGTGATAATTCCATAATTATGCTTTCTTTAGTGGACAAAGTTGTGTTTGATTAGGTGTCTGTTCAGGATAATATTCACTCACATTTAGGAAGAGAAAATCAAATAGTGCATCAAACTGGGAACTGGGCTGTCTACACATTCCTTTTCGTGCTTCCACTGTAGTTTGATGGAGGCCAATATGCTTTGGAAGGCTGAATTAGAAACAACTTAAAAAAGAAACCTGATTTAGTAGGGTAAGGTACTGTAGTGTATTTCTAGGCTGATGGTACACAACATATGGTTGACCCTTTAAATCTTCAAGATAGGAACATGTGCACCATTAATTCAGAGATATTAAATCTTAAGGTTGTTTGTTAAGACACAAAGACAATCAGGTTAATAGCTATAGCAATTTTTTCATAGTCCAGAATCATCTACTTCTTTAATTATGAATTATATAGTGCAATAACAACAACAACAACAAAGCCTTATCCCACTAGGTGGGGTCGGCTACATGGATCATACGACGCTTCGTTGATCAATGTTCATGAGATTCGACAGGGTTTTACGCTGGCTGTCGGGCCTAACACAACCCTCCTCCTTTATCCGGGCTTGGGACCGGTTATAAAACATAGGCGGAGTTGAATTATATAGTGCAATAGAAACAAAAATGCGCATCATTTATTTTTTCTAGAGGTAAATGTTTAATTTTAATAACAAATGTGTGCTTATGTTGAAGTAATTTAACTAGATGAATCTGTTTAATTCATGTTTGACAGCTTTCAGGAAATTGTTCCACTTAATCCTGGCAATGTTTTGGGGGCTGAGGATAGTTGGCCAGTTCAAAGATGGGAATCTATCATTCGTCATACACTGGATAGAATTCAACCATTTCAGGAAAAGCAAAAATGCTGCAGTGATCCATCTTCACCTTCAAGACATGAACCATCTTTTGATGGTCCGGCAATAAAAAATGGGTTATTGACAGAGTATCTCAGAGAGAGTGATGAGGAAGTTTGCCCATTAAACATCGATAATTTCAATGGTCACTACAAGGAGGTTAATAATTCTTCAGGTTCAATTATAAGAAAGAAGTCACCTTTTACACGGATCCTAAGCAAGCAAATGGTTGGGATTTTTCTCTCTGTGTGGATCCGGAGAAGCCTACGGAGACACATTCAAAACATGAAAATATCTACTGTTGGAGTAGGTGTAATGGGTTACATGGGCAACAAGGTCAGCTTCCTTAGCGATTTATGTGTACTTACTTTTTCATCTTTTGTTTGAACATGTTCCATTTCCTTTATCTAATTCTCTGATTACTTTAGAGTTTAGATAGTATAATAATTTCCTGCATATAGTTATAAGTGGTTAGAGAAAAATATATATTTACCATATTTCTTCCTTGGTTTTTAGATAGCTACTTTCTTTTATTTTAGTTTTGGACAAGCAAACAATTGTACTGTTGTATCAGTCAACTAAGAACATAAGTATTGGGTAGCAACACAGTCATGGACTTTTAATGTCATTTATTTAATTCACTGATTGTTTAAGTACAAGAATCCTTGTATTGTTGAGGAAAGATATCCTTACCATGAAAATTCCTTGGTTCCTACATAGATTTTTATTTTTAATTGTGGTTGTGGATAAGTTATAATCTGGAGTCCGATTAAAAGAGGGAGAGGGAGGCCAAGGCGGACACTTGGCGAACTAATAGAGCAAGATCTATTGGTGAATAATATACCGAAAGGTTTGGTTACTAATAGAGCGGAATGGCGTCGTATGATCCATGTAGCCGACCCCACCTAGTGGGATAAGGCTTTGTTGTTGTTGTTGTTGTTGTGGTTGTGGATAAGTGCGTGAGTGTTATCAACATGTTCATTGCACCAATGACCTAAGAAGAATAGAAGTACTCAACAGCAATACAGTCCTGCAATGTAGGACATTCTTTTTCCTAACATTTTAGTTGGACATATGTCAGTGATAAAGCTGCATGTTCTCCCAGTATCTTCTATATTGTGCTCCTTCCAACTTTGTTTCCTAAATTATTCTGCAGGGGGCTGTGTCAGTCAGCTTGTCTATATACCAGACATTATTTTGTTTTATATGTAGCCACCTAACTTCGGGAGAAAAGGATTCAGACAAACTTCAAAGGAATGCTGACGTGCAAGAAATTCTCAAGAGGACAATATTTTGTTCGGATCATATTGTTGCTATGCCTAAAACGATATTTGACCATGAGTACGTTCAATGTTCTGCTGATTGCAACTGTTTGTAAAATATGTTTGACTAGTTCTTCTTTTTATTTCTAAATCAAGCTTATTAAATTCACTATGATTCTAACTTACCTTAAGCATGTAGTTATGGGTACCAACACATTCACAAGTTTTAATGTGTACTTACAAGTGTTGGGTCTTGGGAGTAAGACTCAAGGGTTCATTAAAGTATTGACGAATGACATAACAGTTTGGAAAAAAAACATGTTTAAAGTTGCACCAGTGACAGTGTTAATTCAGATGTCAAGGTCTAAATTGTCCGAAACTTTTTCGTATCAACAAGACAAATGCTTGTTCCTGAAGCCCATCAGAATCCATCATATAAATTTTGAAGTTATTATCTGTATCATTGTACCATAATTTCTGAGCTGTTAGAAATCGTGACTTTGAGATATGTTCTGCATATATTCCTTATAAATGAAATTTAATTTCATATATAGTGTTATTTTTACATGCTTTATATGTTTCTTGAAGTCCTTGGTTTCATGCACATTTATAAATTTTTTCAGGAGGATCATCTGGTTAGGGGATCTAAATTATCGCATTAATTTATCATATGAAAGAACACATGACCTCATTTTCATAAAGGAGTGGTCTCAATTGTTTGAGAAGGATCAGGTAAGTCTAGATTTTCCGTGGTTAATGTTTGTGGGAAAATATTAGAGCACATTTTGCTCTTTATTTTCTGAATCCAGGTATCCATTAAAGTTCTCCAACTACACAAACAATGTAGATTGAGATAATACTAATAGAGGTAATTCTGAGGCCTAGAAGAAATGCTTTTATATTCAACATAGTAAAAGAGAAAAGATTATCACATCCCCTGTACTAAATAAAATTAAGCAAAAACCCCCTAGAAGGTGTCTTATAAGGAATGTGATTATTGTGTACAAATGTACATCAAGGGTGGGTAACATACCACTGCAATATATATATTTACACGCTTTCATTAGTGACGCTCCCTTGTGTTAGCCACCAAATAAATGACACTACAGCAGTTAAATCACAACACATCTGACATGTTCTAGTTTCCATGGTCCAGGATGGAAAGTGACATGCACTGGCATAAGAATCATACTAACGGATCTGCTACAGATTGACTTTCCTAAAAAATGCGTAACATGGAGGACTGCATGGACCAAAACACCAGCAAGAGTGGTGGATATGATGGCATATCAAGATTTTAGTTTTTCCCCTAAAATCATATCAGCCTTTTATGCCTGATAATTAAAATGCTGATTTCAACAACAGAAGAGCTTTGATTCTTTAAAATGACAGACCTTAATATGAAAGTTCGCTTGATGATAATACGTCTTATAGACTATATATGGTAAATGGCTATGATGACAAATGGATGGAAAAACCATATAAATAGTTATAAATTACTTCAATGAATGTCGTTAGCATTTTGTTAATAGGTGAAGTTTATTCTGAACGAAGAGAATTTCCCTCTTCATTTTGAAATGTTGACAGATTATCACACTAGATTTCTAGTTATGCCATAAAGTGCTGTTTTGCAAATTGAGCAATTTCCATTTATTTAGTCTTTATCTTGCCACTTATTTCGCATTCCTTATTGTTTTAGAGATCTGTGTTATTCTTCTAAAAAAAAAAAGAGATCTGTGTTATTTCATTTTCATAGTTAATACAAGAACTCAAGAAAGAACAATCTTTTGATGGATGGTCAGAGGGTGTTATTAAGTTTCCTCCCACCTATAGATATGAGTTCGAGTCAAATGAGTATACAGGAGAAGATTCTAAGCGTGGAAGAAGAACTCCTGCTTGGTACATAAGCTCCATACTGTATCTATTGTGCTATAAAAAATGCATATACTGGGACATTGTCAGCATGGAATTATTATTAATTTTGTCAACCCCAAAATGTAAAAAATCACAATGTAACTGTTAGCTTAATTTTAAGTAGTTTAGGCTGAACCCATTCGTCATTCTTTACAGGTGTGATCGGATTCTTTCATATGGCCAAGATATGAGACTAGTAGACTACAGAAGAGCTGAACTAAAACTTTCAGATCATCGCCCTGTTATGGCTGTTTTTGCTGTTAAGGTTGAAGTTTCTAGTGGCAGAAAACTTCAACGAGATCTCACATCCGCAGATGCAGAAATAGAAGAGCATATCATTCAAGAAGTTCAGAATGATGCGGCATGAGCTGTGTCAGGATTGCATAGGTTAAGATTCATCTTAGTCGAAGGCTTTTGAATCATATTGACCACTGGGTGGCATTTCATGTTTCGTCACAGGAGAACACAAAAGCGCATCTTATTTATTCAGCATAAACATGACAATTGATCACTGTAAATACAGCATTAGAGACACATGGAGCCAAATGTGAATAAACAATCAGTTTTGTATTCTTTGTCCAACTCTTAAATGAATAAAGTGAAAAATTGAGTAAAAAAAAGAAGGTATTGGTTCTCTCAAGTCACATTAGATGATTTGATCCAGTCGAATTAATTTAATGGCTCGCTGCATTTTGTTTTTGTCCTCATTCTTCATGAACGAAAATTTGTAAAAAACAGAATGCTAAGATTCATCTTAGTCGAAGGCTTTTGAATCATATTGACCACTGGGTGGCATTTCATGTTTCGTCACAGGAGAACACAAAAGCGCATCTTATTTATTCAGCATAAACATGACAATTGATCACTGTAAATACAGCATTAGAGACACATGGAGCCAAATGTGAATAAACAATCAGTTTTGTATTCTTTGTCCAACTCTTAAATGAATAAAGTGAAAAATTGAGTAAAAAAAAGAAGGTATTGGTTCTCTCAAGTCACATTAGATGATTTGATCCAGTCGAATTAATTTAATGGCTCGCTGCATTTTGTTTTTGTCCTCATTCTTCATGAACGAAAATTTGTAAAAAACAGAATGCTAAGATTCATCTTAGTCGAAGGCTTTTGAATCATATTGACCACTGGGTGGCATTTCATGTTTCGTCACAGGAGAACACAAAAGCGCATCTTATTTATTCAGCATAAACATGACAATTGATCACTGTAAATACAGCATTAGAGACACATGGAGCCAAATGTGAATAAACAATCAGTTTTGTATTCTTTGTCCAACTCTTAAATGAATAAAGTGAAAAATTGAGTAAAAAAAAGAAGGTATTGGTTCTCTCAAGTCACATTAGATGATTTGATCCAGTCGAATTAATTTAATGGCTCGCTGCATTTTGTTTTTGTCCTCATTCTTCATGAACGAAAATTTGTAAAAAACAGAATGCACCAGCCGGGAATCGAACCCGGGTCTGTACCGTGGCAGGGTACTATTCTACCACTAGACCACTGGTGCTTTATGAATTAGGTTGTGAACATTAAAATTTAACAATTCAATTATCCAAAAATTAATGATACATTTGCGCCAGATGCACAAAGAAACTTCTTGCCTTCCAAATAGAAAAAACGAAAGAATAAGAAAGGTAAGTGAACATGTATAGACTTATTCGAGACTATTATTTTACGAAGAAAAGAATGGCATTTCTTTAATCAAATTGGTGACATCAAAAGTTAACATCCAACTTATTAAACTTTCATCGACTCTGATCTATTCAAGTTGACGAAGAGTTCTTGTCCAATTGACGTTTTGGATATTGAAGTTAATTAGAAAGTGAAAATGCTATCCATGGTCGTGCAACAAGTTTATGAGATGCAAGGTGTATGACTCGAATAAAATGAAGGGGAACGAAAAGAAGTGAACACTACTACGAAAGAAGAAATAAATTCTCACACTGAATCAAAAACATTTCAAGTTTATATATTGTCGAAGAGAGTTTCACTAATATTTTTTTTTATCAAAATGAATTTTAGCCTCGCAGATGTGTCTGTCTCTCGCGCCTCTCATTCTCTCTTCGGCCTTTCTCTTGTTCCACTTCGTCTCTCTCCGGCGGACGACGAAGATTGCATCTCTTGTTCCACTTCGTCTCTCTCCGGCGGACGACGAAGATTGCAGTGTCGAAGGCCTTTCAGGCCTTTCTCCCTCCCTTCCTCCCTCTGCGTCCTCTTCCCACCCTCCCTCTGTCTCCCTACGCACGTCTCCCTCCCTGTAAAACGTTCCTGGTCATTGCGAACGGCCATTTCCGGCGAGTGCAGGGGCTTGTTGCCGCACGACAGCGTGTGAAGCAAAAGCCAGCTTGGTTTATTCATTTAACCCTTCTAATTTTCTTGTACAATATTATCGGCCTAAGAAAACGGAAGTCACGGGCCAAAACAAAAGAATCCTAATGTCAAACCGCGTTCACCAGCCCAATCAAGTTTTCCGGCTAAGCAGCGATCCCACGAAGACCGTTTGTTTAAAAACACTGTAGAGCACAGAAGACGGGATTTAAACATTAACATAGATGGCAGATTAGCAATTCATCATAGCGAGAAGAGGGAGATGGGACACCAACAACAGAGAAGTCGACATGTATACATGCTTGATATCATATATATATATATATATATATATATATATATATATATATATATATGAACAAAGCAACTATTCAATTCCAAAACGATAATATAGGCAGGCGAACTTTTCACGTCACGATTTGGAAATGCATACCAGATTGCAAGTTGTATGTAACCAAAAAGGATGTCGCACTACACAGCATACCACTAAAACAGTTATGGGGACTAGTCAGGCTCCTCAGAAGATGAGCGTCCAAGTTCTAGTAAGAGTCATGGGGTGGGCTATCAGAGTGCATATCCATGGTTGCATCATTGTTGCCCGGGGAATTTGAATCACGGCTTTGATTTGGGTCCTGGTTCCTACCTCCTGCACTTCCAGATGACTGCATGTTCGGGTAGTATCCACCTCCTTGAGCCAAATGATAGGGTTGAAGGCTCCTCCGGACAGGACTGGAAAGAGCATTTGAGAAAACGGAGTTCTTTGCCTGATCAGAGTAACCACAGCGCTGGCCATGCGGAAGTGCTTCCTGTCCAAATGCTCCAAAAGATGACTGGCTAACCCAATTCGTAGAGGGAGTAGTTGGCTGGGGCTGCTGAGGTTGGAACGAGATCCTAGGAGACATTGTTGCATCCTCACCTCCATTATCCATCTCATTCTGCGAATCCACAACCAAACAAATGTCAGTATTCATCCACAACCAAGCCTGTAATCTTTGTGAGGACGTCAACAATGGCACAGGAATTCTCCCTTGTGCACATAACATGTACATATTTATGTAGTGAGAGACCAGTTTTACACAATTACACTACAAGCACAAAGAAAAGGCCATTAAGGCTAATAAATGAGATCAAATGATTTAAAAGCTTTCTGATTCTAGCTCATAAGTGCATTATTTCAAAACCACGATTCTTCACCATAAATTGGAACTATAAAAAAATAAGCTTAATGAACAATGTCAATAAACTACCCAACATCACATTGTCCTACAACATTTAATGAGTAATCGAATACTTTCATAAGATACAGAAAATGTGATAATTACATTTCAGGATGCATCAGAACGCGTAATATTCTACAGTGAATTTCACTACATGCCACTTTATAAGTATAGCTAAAGGAAGCTTTTTCTAGGAATATGAAGTCCAGAAGAAAAGTAAGAAGAGTTATCATCAATGTAAATGGGTCAATTGCACCGCTAAAGTAACATAAAACTGTGACATGAAAACAATGATGATATTTTGCAGTTTTACACCTTACTTCTTTATGACATCAGGGAGTTGCATTTGTAACCTGTTTTGCTCCATATTTCAATGCACTTGTAACATAAATACAAGACATAAAGTATCATTTCAATATATAATTCAAGCAATAAAAAAATACAATACAAAGAAAAACTGGAACCAAAAGAACTTGGGTCGCCATTGAAGATGACCAGGATTAGGTTGAAATACATAACATATGAAAACACGAGAGTAAATTTCAGGGATAGTCACCCAACTTATAGGGTGTTCCCAGTGAGATCACCCAACTTTGATTTGTAGCACGAAGGTCATTCAACTTTCAAAACCTTTCAGTCACGGTCATCACGACCGCTTGTAACCTGTTTGTTACGTAGACGCCACACTGCCCGACTCGTTAGATGTCACGTGAGTACCGCTCCACCTGCCTCACCGCTGCGTCGCCCAGCCTCCTCGCCGCCGCGCCCGCCGCCAGCAGCAACTCCACTCCGGAGCGTCAACGAACACCACCGCCCGAGGCGACGAACAGCGGCAGACAAACTGTAGCACGGTGGTGGCAGTCTCCAGCATGCCGCTGGCAGTGGCAGTCTCCGGCGTGCTGCTGGCAGTCCCGAGGAGGTGGAAGATCACCGGTGTGAGCACGATTGCGACATCCTCCTTCCCCATCTTCCCACTATATATAACACGTGTTTTCCACATCCTTCCCACCGCCCCCAATTCCCCCTCTTCTCTTCATCTCCTCCTCCTTGATTCGATTCGACAATTCCCCTCCCTTCAAGGTGCGCGCCATGAAGCTAAGACGTGAACTCCTTCCTCACCGCCCTCAAAATGAACCCTTCCAAGAATGCTGACAGCGGCAACAGCACCAAGTTCACGACCAACAAGAAAAAAGAGGAGCAACGCTTCCACCGCTAGCACCTTCTCCGAGGATTCTGCTGCCCTCCAGTCCACCCCCAAGTCCGTCCTCCCGCCCCCCTCCATCTACGATTTCTTCAGCATCTTTGACCGCCACAGCGGCGACAAGATCACCCTCTACAAGTTGGAGTTCGTCCTCTACCGCCTCGGACCTGAGTCCCCCCACCGTCAAGGAGCTGGCCACTGATGCCGACCGCGACAGCGACAGGTGCATCAGCCTCGAGGAGTTCGAGGCTACTGCGGCCACCGTGGCCGCCGCAGACAAGGGGGACAAGGTCGAACGACGGCTTCAGGAGGCGTTCGCGGTGTTCGACGCAGACGGCGATAGGAGGATCTCGGCCGAGGAGCTGCTCGGCGTGTTCGCGGCCGTCGGCGACGAGGGTTGCATGGTCAACGACTGCCGGAAGATGATCGGCGGCAGGAAATGGAGCTGTGGCTTGGAGAATGAGGAGAGGTCATCCCTGTCGAAGAGGAACCAAGCCACTTCGTCGTCAGCAGGAAGCTGGTGCTGGTCGCTGCCTCCGGCATCACCCCATGGTACGAGAGAAAAAAGTTATTAAACTTCGGCAGGTACCCATGTGGCATCATCTCATGAGTCGGACAGCATGGCGTCCATGAATGCGATCGACCGGCAAACGGGCTACAAAGTTGGATGACCTTCGTGTTACAAGTCAAAGTAGGGTGACCTTACTGGGAACACCCTATAAGTTGGGTAAAACGACCATCCCTGAAATTTACTCAAAAACACCATGATCTGAATGCAGCTCTCATAACTTTACACTTGCCATGAGAAAAGTAACAAGACAATTAATATGTAGAAACAAAATGAAAGAAGAATTAATTCAAGGCAAATCTAAACAAAGCATCCCAATAGTCAAAATATTGGAAGTTAACAATAATTCAGAAAAGCTACTGATTTCAAACTTAACTGGTGGCATGATGCATTCAACATGAACCTTCTGACAACATCATCATCATGTATGTTTCTTTTACAAAATAAGAAAAAAGTAAAGAATACAAGAAGAGGTGGAAGATGCAATAGTTTCAAGGTCAAATGTTTTTGCAGGGTGAACAACAAACTAGAAGCCGAAACAGACCTCAAACAAAGGAAGGAATTAAGAAGCACAAGACAAGTTTACAACAGACCTGAATGTGGCCAAGTACATCCGCAACAGTTACTCTTGATCCTTCCTCACCTTGCCTCAGAATCCAATGGTAGAGGTTCTCCTGATTAAGCAAAATATTATGTTTTTGAGATACAAGCCAGAGATATGTCATGTAGTATAAGTACCATAAAAGAAATATTGACTACAAAATTCCATTGTCACTCTGCAAATAAACTTGTTAAAATGGTTTTCACGAGAGAACAAAGGTGATGGTTTAACTAATCTAATAGTTTCCTAAGCAATAAAAACAACATTAGAGTAAAGAAAATAAACTTCATAGAACTCATGATGCACGTATTCATTTTGTTGGCTTCTAGTTTACAACTTGATCATATTAAAGTTGAGACGAATTTTTGCAAGGGAAAATGATGGAGACTTGAACCACTAAGGATAAATATGCTAATAACAAATATTCATTAATCAAGTCTGTCGTCTAATACATCCAATAGAAGGTGTTTATAGGGTTCCAAGTATTAATATACCAAATAACAAGGAAACCTGAATAAAAGGAAAACTAATTAAACAAATTAAAAGAATTTGAGAATAAGGAAGATTAAACTAATAGGCAATACTAAAGGCCCATAACTAAAGACAACTATTAGGGTAAAGGGTTTACTTTTGTCCTAAATCAAAAAAGGTAGTAGATAAGTTCAAGCAATTCATGGTTTAATCGTCTGATTATACTAGTATAGTCACTCTGTTCCCACTTTGGGAAAGGACTAAGAGGCCTCCATGGCCACCATGTGGGAGATTTGGCTACAACTAAACTGCATGATTTTTGAGAGAGTGAGCGATGCCATATAGAGAACATTGTACACTTTTTGCCTAGAGACAGGGTTATGGATCACGCCAAGTTTATGTTTGTTTGAGGTGACGACGGTCTCGTAGTACCTCTTTGCACACGTGTACAATCCCATTTTCATTTTAATATATGCAGATGACTAAAGGGAAAAGCGCAATCATCCTTTCCTCTTGCAAAATAAATAAAACATCCGAGCAATTTGTTTATCATCTCTAGATACAATGCATGAGTCATCGTTACATTTATTTCATCATGCATGAGGAATCACCTGAGTTAAATATAATCAAGTAACAAGCATGCACCTCAAAACGAATAAATGAATTGGCTTTAAATAGTTAGTTGCTCAAAGTTTTAGGCTGTGGAACATGATCCAAATAGAAGCTGCACAAATTAGGTAGACATTCAATATTCATCCTCTATTTATAGTAAATGTTTGTGATGCACTGACTCTAACCCAGACCCAGCTGACAACCGTAAGACAACCGTAGGTTATATGATTTTGTTCTCACTCATTAATATCTGTTACAAAGAACCTTAATGACTACATAGGTTAATTAAGGGCGGATGTGGTATGCAAGTTCAGTAGGGACGAGGCCAAGGATGCTAATCATCTGGCTTTTACTTGTCGGGTGGCAATGGAGGTTTGGAATGCATCAGGGTGTGGATGGTTGGATGTGGCATCTGCAGCGACATTTTGGGGCACATATCGATTTGGTGGGCGACAACGACAATTTTGGACATACGTATCAAGACATCAATGGTTACTACCATTAGCGATTCTTAGAGCTATTTGGATGCAACGCAATGCCTGACTTTTCTGAAAGGAGCTTTGGTATTGGAGAACATTACTCTACATGCAGCTTTTTTGGCAAAGTTGTGGGCTGGTAATTAGGGGTCCACAATGGCTGTTTCTTTTTCATTTGTACCAATACTATAATGTAATCCAATTGTTATCTAATAAAGATGGATGTCTACACGTCCCGGTAGACATCCTTTTTCGTTTCAAAAAAAATTAAGGGCTTGTTTGACAATTAATAAAGGGGTGAGATGATGTGGTGTGGTGAGAGATGTGGTAGTATGGTGTGGTGTGTTATTAAAAAATGGAAGATGGTGGGCTTGAAAATGAAAGTTTTATTTATATAAAATCATTTTTACTCTTCATTACATATAGGCTTGAAGCATTCACGGGGTCGTGTTGGACTGAACCCATGAACAAACCCGACCAAGTTTGGTCGTGTCGGGTTGAAATTTTTTTAGGGTCAAACTCGACCCAACCCGACCTGTCCATGGTCGGGTCAAGTGACCACCATTTTTTATTTTTCTTTTACTTTTCCAATATAAAAAATAAATATAATTTTTTATTTTAAATACCAAAAAATAGTATTTAAAATATTTCTTATATTAAAATACTTTATTTTTGTATATTTAAAATTGTAATGAAATAAAAAACATAAATTAAATAAAAGAATAAATGACATCATCAGGTTGGGTTTGATCAGAGAGAGGGAGAGGAGGTTAATTTAGTCTAAAATTATTAATTCCTTCTCATTCCACCAATTTGGAGGAATGAAAAATTTATAGTTTGGAGGGCTTAGCTACTCTAACCCATCCCTCATAACTAGCATAAAAAGGTTATCCAAATATAGTGTAGATAATTTAATTCCTCCATATTCCATCCCACCTCTCCAAAACCCTCAATCCAAACAAGCTCTAAGGATATATATAGTGATTATCATGCAGCGGGTGCACATTTTTCTAGTGCACAAAGATGACATATTCAAGTTATTTGGCAACACTTTCTACTTGGCACTTGGCAGAGGGATAATTAGCCAATTATTACAATTTACAACGGAGAGTGCACAAGTGCAGTTATCTGTGGATTATCAATCAGCAACGGATGCACCAACAACTAAGCATATAGCTTAAAAATGTACAACCGAAAGGATAAAACTAGATGACTCCACTAACAAGCAGATTAAGAGAGTTTAGATTTGAAAAGCAGACGGTAATGGAAGAATAAAAGGGCCTACTAGATTTAATCAGAATGGTATAACAAAAGTAATAAAAAAAAGTAAAGCAAACAAACATCCTCTTTAACTGAGGCATCCTACTCATTCATAGAGATTGAGAGTTAAAGATAATGCAATCTTCATGACATCAGCTATTCGTAAAGTAGTGTAATGCAGATTTCAACCCACTTACAAGGTGTTAAAACTTAAAAGCAACCTTTTAACATGTTAAAGCTCTCATAGTGTCAAATGCAGACAATACTCAGTACCGTGCAAGCACTTACCATTTCATTTTAAAAGTGAGAATCTATCAGATTGCTTAGCCTCACAATGCATATTGCAGATTATGCATTGCTGGAAAGGTTGGAAGGTCAAAGGAGACTTTAACTCAAATGCATAAAAGATTACTTAGTGCCAGAATATATATAAAAAAAATTGGAACTCAAAAGCTTTTATAACGAAAAAAGACTGAAAATTAGAAGTGCAAACGAGCAATCTTTAACACATCAAAGTCATTTTATTTCTATGCTTTGGCCTTCACAACCTAGAAGAAGAATTCAGCACTCTACACTTGCACTGCCTACAAACGCCATTTTGCAAATGGCAGATTATGCGATGTTCGAAAGGAGGAATGAGAAAGAAACTTTTATTGAATTTTCAGCGATAGAGCAATATATCATAACTTGCAAACATGTACCGCTTCGACGAATATTTTTTCATGGATCTTCATCCACCAGAAATCACAAAGTACATCCAGATGACAATTTTATGATGTGACGATCGATCGTAGAACGGATGAAACACCATAAGGAAACCAGGGCCCAATGCCAACAGAAATTTGGAGAAACCAAGCGATCAATCAATAAATCAAGCACGCATGCAAGGGGGAAAAGAATTGGGCACAGGAGATGAGAAAGGGGAACAGAATACAACATAGGCATGACGCTCGCCAGCTTGGAATGTGGTCTTCTGGTTATTCATGGCCTGGGTGTAGAGCTGCGAGAGGGAGTTGGCGGCGCCGCAGAAGGTGGAGTAGAGCGTCCGGTCGACCTCGTCCAGGCGCGGCGTGGCCTCCGTCTTCCGCTTCCTCGCCATCGGCCCTCCGATTCCGAAAATTCCGCCCGGTCGGGATCGAAAACCCTAGAAATGTAAATGGGGCCAAAGAGGACGACGAAGGGAAACGAGGAGGAGCAAGGGGAGGTGTCAGATGCCAATCTCATCCATTTTGAGAAGCAACCATGGCACAGAGAGTAAAGACCTCTTTGTCTCTTTTATATTCATTAATTAATTAATAATTACAAAAACATAAATATATCATTTTCCCCCTTAATTATAGTATCAAAAAAGATTTATTAGAGATTAATGAAAATTTATTCGAAATAAGTTTCTCTCAGCATAGTTGGATTTGCTTAAATGATGTTTCATGGAAGTTGAGTTCGTATCTTTCCAATATTAAATGCCATGACAATAATAACAAACATAAATGCCTAGGTTGAATGTGTTTATGCCAGCTATTTACTACTACCGGTCTTAATCAATGGTCCTCTTAAATGCGTCATTATCCTTCAACAATAAACGATATAAAAAAAAGTAAACATTTCTTATATGAAATTGTCATGACAATATTTGAATGCAAGCACTACTTTTTTCCATACACTTGCTTCTATTAGCAATGAGATGAACGTTTAGACGATTTATATTTCGCATTTATTACCCTCTTTATGTTTTAAAAAATAACTAAATGAAATATGCCTTATTGTATATTATGGGTTTAATGAACATCCTCCCCTCTAGTTCTCCCCCATCTGCATCTGTCTGATGGATGATGCGCGTGGTTCAATATGAAGGAGTGCGCGGTTCAAGCGTTGCGAGCCGACTTGGGCGTGTGGTTCAGCGGTGAAAAAATTGAAGAGAGAGGGGTTGACGGCGATCATGCGGGTGACGACGAAGAGGCACCTTGTAGCGATCGCGATCGTGTAGGTGACAATCTCGCGGGCGGCGACCTCGCGAGCGACGGCGGATATGCAGGGGATGGCGAAGAGGCACCTCGCGGCGTTCTCGATCGTGCGGGTGGCGACCTCGCGAGTGGCAACGATCTCGCGGCGGCGACGAAGATTGTGCGGCGACAGCTACCTCTTCGCCTCCGATTCAACCTTCTTCATTCCATCCGATGGCGACGACGATCTCTTCGCTATTGTTCGTGTTGCCAAGTCCTGCCACATCTCCTTTGTCGTCGATCCGGCCTTGTTCGCCCCATCCGACATCGCAGATGACTTCGACTCTGTCGCGTACGTCGCCCTCACCGAGTTTCAACCGCGAGAACCTGTGGAATAGGAGCGGTGGCATGGGATTTGACGCCATCGTGACGACGATGACCTCGCATCGATGAAGGAGCACCTCGAGGCGATGACGACCTCACGGCAAGATCACGATGACTGAGACCTCGCGGCGATCTCATCAGCGACGACGACATCTTCACCTCCAATCCGACCTTCTTCACCCCATTCGATGGCGTCGATGACCTCTTCGCCATTGTCCGTGCCGCATCTTCTGTAACGCCCCCAAATCGCATCCCGATACGTGACATAATATGCTTCAAGGATGTTACGAGTCATACATCATGTTGATCAAAAATAAGATTTTGCCTGGTCAAGTCAATATCATATGCAAAAGACTAATCATTATTAAATAATATTAAAAAAGAGTACATCATAATATGCAAAAAATTGATAAAGAACTTCATATGAGTTCAAATGAAACTAAAACATCAAACTAATGTGCAAAAAAGAAAAATCTATCCCATAAGCTAAATGACTCAAGAAACCCATGTGCAGTCACCTATGAGCGTGATCGATCTTGTCCACCTTCTATCATTATGACTTAGTCTTGCATTTAAAAACATACAGGGGAGAACCTTCCTATGAGTTTTACAACTCAGTATGAAAAATAAGATGAAGACAATTTATAAGATCATGATGCTAGGTAGGAATAATAAAGATATCATCATCATGTGAGAGGGATAAATCATGATCACCATAAAAGTAAAGGAACATGAAATGTGGCATATGAATAAGATATCAAAGGATCATAAGTAAAATCATCGTAAAAGTGACAAAAGCCAATCATCATAAGAAGGATTCTTTATTCATATGTGTTCATCTTTTCATTATCTTATTATTCATCTTTGACTTATTTGAAATATATTTTAACCCATCGGAAAGCCCGCCTCAACCCGTCTATCATCATCACAATTGACAAAGTCAACTCATAACTGACCGAAATCAGCTCATAACCTGATCGGCACCAGTCCATCATAAAAATAAGAGCTCCCCATTTAAAAAATTTCGTCTTTTATCTTGCAATTTTTAATTAATCTTTAATATGACTTAAATTAGGTCTACAATATATGATCATGGAGAGTAAATCAAAGGCTTAATCATCTTAATCATCTTTATACTTGGATCAGGATTAACCACACAAATATGGGGTTAAAAGAGCATAAGGATCATCTAAACAACGTCGGAACCCAAGCCGAGTTGAGTGAAACTCGGACCGATTTTGCAAGGTCATCTACTCAGAAAATCAGGACATGGCCCGGTCCAGGTTCGGATCACACTCGGGCCGAGTTCGTGTTTAACAGGTCCATCGCCCGATTTGATGAATCGATCGACAAGCTCGACAAAAGTCATGGCCGATCACAACATCGTCGTGAAACTACCCGGGCTGAGTTACTCTCAACTTAGGTGGGTTGTTCTTCGTCACAAAGCTCCGTGCTCTTAATAATGGCGGACTCGCTCGAGTTCTGATAACCTCGGTCCAAGTTTGGATTTGCCTGGGCCGAGTTATGGTGAACCTGTGTCGGGTTTCTCTTACGCAGAAAACCACACGAACGTGCAGTTAGCGTTCCGAACATCTTTTTCGACGATGGCTGGTGCATGCAACATCATAGAATATCATACTATCACTAAGGACTAACTAAAACATGTTTTAAGTCTAAAATTAAGATTCTATGATGAATCTATTATAGTTCCATACTTTGTAAGTTTTTGTCCAAGAAACTAGTTCGTTCTTCTTTATCTTCCTCTGCCCCCTCCTCTTGGTCCCGACACGAGTTCCTCGACGTCCAAGTCCTCGGGTTGCTCTCCAATTGGGTGGCGGCGGATCAAGGAAGAGAGATCAAAGAGGAACACGATAATAAGAGAATCTAGGTCGAATTTGCAGGGAAAAAAGGGACTGCACGTTTTACTTTGATTCCTTATTTATAGAAGAGGAAACTAATTCATGTGGTAGTTGGAGAATTAAATCTTCCTTATTTGATTTTTATCTTTCACCTTCTTTTATCTCCTAGTATTCAAATTTTATCCTTTTCTCTTTTACTATTATTATTTTTTAAAAATCTCTCAGATGTTACATCTTCTCTCTTTAATTTTTTCACCACGAATTGCTCTCTCATTTGTCCTGGACCGCACGCATCATCTACGGGCATCGGATGACATCCTACGGTCACTGATGGGAAAACCATCCTCCCCAGATATCCATTAATATATGTTTAGTTCTAGATAATGCCCATCCGCATTTTTTTTAATTACAGTTGTTTAAATGAACATGCCAAATTAATTCAGAATCAACTGATAAATTCTATACTTTTGAAAAAAAAAGCGTTTAGAACTTAATCTGTTTGGTATCACTAGATTATGGTTCATGTCATAATCAATATAATTATTTTCATTAATTAAAATTTAAACTTTCGATTCATATGATAAAAAAATCATTGTTGGATATTTGGTCCACACTAGACAATTCTCAATTTTTTTATTAAAAAAGAAAATATTTAGTTCAGTGTTTCCAATCAATAGTAATAATAATTTGGGAAATACAGTAATGGGTTTGCTAATAAAAATGCATTGCCAATGCCAACTATATGGAGTTATATATGTTAAAAGTAAGTTACACATTATGACCGGTGCTTATTTAATTACCAGGCTAAATTTTAGTAACGGCGATATTGTGAAATATAATCTTTTAATAATGACGCGGAAAATACGAAGCGCAACACGTGATTTTACATGTCAACGTTCATAAATGCAAACATGGTTATTTATGACCTGCACTCGAAATCGGGCTGCTATTTATTTTTGGTAAAAGGAACAGGGGGTGGTCCTCTCTCTCTCTCTCCTCTCTCTTTCTCTCTCTCTTTTCATAGGATCGGACAGCGACCGCGGCGCCCACCACTCCGCCGCCGCCGCCGACAACGAGATCTCCCCTCGTCTGGCGCCGTCGATCCGGACCATATCCTTCTACTTGCAGGTTCTCTCGCTTCTTTTCCTCGTACAAATCTTGTGGTGCCATGTTTTATATTTTGTTGTTGTTGTTCTTTTACCTCGAGTAACTTGCGGCATAGAACGACCAAAGATGTGAAATTTCTTCATCTTTTTGGATCAATGTTATGTGTTTTTGGACATATTTTCTCCAATTGTTTAGATCCATCTTCTCTTTTCTTTGAGATCTTGGACTTTGGCGTCAATGATGTCAGCAGTACACAGCTACTCCATGCTGCCTCCGAAGGAGATGCTGAAACTTGCAAAGATGAGATTTTTCTGTGTGTGTGTAGAAGGAAGCCTGTTCACATTTCGATATAATGATATATTTGTATGTGAATTCATTTCCTTGCTGTGTTTTCTACGTCGGGCACTCTTTGGATAAGTTGGAACCAACGGTTAGGTTTCCCGGATCAATCGACAGGGTTGCAGGAATGAGTTGGAACAGCATCTCTGGTTTGCATTTCTGGGGTTCACTTCTGTAGAAGAATCATTCCACATTGGCTGAGCTTAGCAGTTTAATTAGATTGCAGGACTGATTTTATGTAGCATATGCCTTCTTGATTTTTTTATTGTTTGATTTCTGCAAGTTGCTGTGTAGATAACTTTTTCATTTTGTTTACAGATCTCTGCAATCCTTAATCTACCCATATTTTGATGGGCATTTGTTACCCTGGTTCCAAAGGGTCATTGATTGTCTTGTTTGTTGGTAATAGTTCTGTCAAGTAGCATTCGTTTCTCTACACGAGTTAATTTTTCAACACCTATCAGAACTTGTCATTGCCATATCTTAATCATTGATTCACTATGCGTCAATGGAGCAAAAGTTGTTTCTGAAATCTTATTGACAAGTAACATCTTGAGGTCTGTCTCAGAAGTATCACATCCCAACCAATGCAATGGTTTTAGATCAATTGGACATGGCATGGGCGTGGTATGAAAAAGAAACACCTGATTTTCCATGTAAATTATCTGAGACCCAATCCTGACACCCACTCTCAACTCCATGAAACATTGGATGCAAATTTATATTCTTAACTATCCATCTGCAATATATTCTAGTTTTTGATGATTCATATATAAGATATTTAAGTCTCTGATTCTTTCTCTTCTTCCATATACAGGTTAAATATGTGAGAATTTTAGTGACAAAAAAAATTTTTGGACATGTTTTGAGTCAGAAAGTATGCCCCATGCATACCTTATACTAGAAAATATATAGTACACAAATTCAGATTCGCCAAAATGCTTCTTGCTGTTGAAGGAGGAAGTTTCTTTTCTTCGTCAGCGTCAGGATACATCAACGGTCTGGCGCTTCTCTTTCTTGGCCGGAAAAGAGAAGACAAGACCATCAAAACTTCTCCCTGGAGTCACTACCAGTTGTTTGAGCAAGAAGATAAGCAAGATTCCCAGTCACACAAAAGGAAGAGACGAGCTTCTCGTGGGTGTGCTTCTTACATTTGCTTCGGTCATACTCCCAAAACTGATGATCCATCTCTTGGTAAAACTGGATCGGGTCACCAGTCTGAAAATTCGTCCAGCTTCCTGTCATCTTCTGATGCTAGAAATCTAATAACACTGGATGCTCCCATAAGGAGCGACAAAAAGACTTGTCTCAAGGCTAACCTGAAGAAGCCCTTCAGAGACCCTTCAGTATCATGCAAATATGATGATGGTCACAAATTGCTGAAAGAGTTGCAAAGTGAGACATCTTGCTGTAATGTTACTAGGAAAGTTCAATGGACTGATAAATGCGGGAAAGAGCTTACTGAGATAAGAGAATTCGAAATCAGGTATGTTCAATTTCAATACTAAGCACCGCAGTGTTGGAAGGAGCTTGAATATTTGTTCTTTATCATCAACATTCTATATATTTCTTCAACACTGGAATTTTTATTTGCAATCAACTTATGTTGTTATGCCATTCGGCACATGAGAAATATTGTATTTAACTGATGCCATGCAATTTTGTACCCGATAACGGAAGATGGAAGATGAACACATAAAAGTAGGACATAGCATGGAGTATGCAATTCTACCATATGCTGGCATCAACTATATGTATATTACTTGAATAAAAGCGTTCAAAATTAAGCAATATCCAACATTCCAGCTTAAGTTACCAAATTAGCAGAATATTAAAAGATTCAAATTACAACAATTCAACTATAGCAAATCATTTAAACCATCAAATTGTCATAAAATCTACTTATACCTATGGGCGGATTTCACTCATCAAACAGAGCTAATCAAATTTCTGATATCTAAATGGCTAAGGTTTTAAACATACTTTTATATAAAGAAACCAAAGATGCTAGTGTATAAGTATAGGCTCCCCCTGTCCATGATCAGATAGAGCCCTTTATGCATCAAAGCCTCCCCTTTGCTCGCAGGCAGGGAAGGCACGCTTTTGTTGCTCATCCATTGTTGTTTGACGAAAATCACACATCATTCATCGTGTACCTTATGTTCTTCTATTCTTGTCCCCTATAACAAAATATGCTCTCTGTCATTTTCAGTGATTATGCACCATCTGATGATGAATATGAAGGTCAAACTTACAGAAGGTGTGAATGTGTGATTCAATGAACCATGTGTCCTCATAGGATGGACAGTTGCAGGAGAATCAGGGAAACATTAAAAGCTTCATAGTGCGAAGATACCAAAGTTCATCATCTGCAGATATCATCCAAAGTCTTTCAGCTGATGTGCCTCTGAGGACTGTATAGCTATATTCCCTTTTTTTTCAGATATCCTGCTTGTTTTCAGGATTACAATTTTGACAGTTTTTCTTGCCCCAAGTTTTGTTCAATTTCTGTTAAACCCATTTGTGTTATTTTCCGTTTTCTCCACTTTTGCCTGTCCATAACAGGGAACTTGTTTTTATCTTTTGCTAGTAGGCACTCGGGATCTCATTTGTCAGAGTTCATTGTGGAACGATCAGTTATTTGATTTCTTGCATGATATCAGAAATAAGAGATGCAAACTTGTGATTTATAATTAATTGGTCTTGGCAATAAATGGAAAGAATTCCAGTACGGGTAAAAGAAACTATCTGCACACAGCCAAAGAAACCAAAGTTTAACACAAGAAGACTATCATATGTAGAGTATTTAAATAAATTGATATTTTTTTTATAAAAAGGTTTAATGTTTCTAATGAATTCATTAATTGAATAATTTTTTTTATTCATCGTTCTTCAAAGGTGATTAATAGACGTCGTGCTCTTTTTAAGAGAGATAACACAAATATTTTTTTCTTTAATAAATATGTTATTTATTAGGACCTCTTGTAAATAATAAGTTAAATCATTCACAGATAGATCAAATCTAGTCAAATAAACAAGCTCACTATTAAAATATGATTTGATTTATTTATCAGAATAAGTCATATCATCAAAATTGTCAGGACAAGTCAAACATATGAACAGCCAGCCTGACACAAATAGATAAAGTTGAGGAGAGGTAGGGGAGCAGGCTTCCTTATTAAATCTGTCTTCTAATGATAGTTTTATCTGTGCATGGAAGACAGTGCTTGCTGTTGAAGCCTGGGCCTGACACTGTGTGCGCAAATGGAATTAAAAAAAAAAAAGAAGAAGAATAGGAATGTGATTCTGCCTATCTGGTGACAATGATGCAGTTCACAAGTTGTCCCTGGGTGATTTTGATCATTAGGACAGGTATATATTAAGAACCAAGATCAATAAAAAGTCAGGGCAGATCAAATTTGTACATAGACAGATCAAACTTAGTACAAATATACAATATTAAAGAAGTGACTGTGATCAGTGGTAAACTTAAAAAGAAGGCATAGTCAAGGTCAATAAAAATAAAATTATCAATTGGTGGAATGGCAGAAAAAATTGTGTCCGCTCTATACAATGTGCTTTTTGAACACTGATGAAAATATGGACTTGAACAAATGTAGAGCTGCTGTGAGGCATGTGGAGAAGTTGGAAAAGGATGTTTCAAATGCTTGTAGTCAAAGTTATTATAAAAATCATTATTTATTCTTATGTCTGTTATTCTCTTAGGATCATGACCGAGTTAGCACCTGGGGAGGTAGCTTCCTTGTTTAAAAGTGTATTAGATTCTTTAATAAGGAAAAATTAGTATCATTGGAACCTCAACTCAATGTGTGGAGTTGTCTGCAACTGCAGTAAATCAGAATTATGGTGGATTCTTGTGGATATGCTCTGCAGAAGCTCCTGTCTACTAGTCATGTTGAAATTGGCCCTGTGACTTTTCAAGGATATAGATGTGTAGGTGCATGGATAACAAAAGCAGAATACAGATAACCTCTCTTTTGAGTTTAATAGACTGGACTCATGCATTAAAATTAAGAGAGTCACAGTTGTGATTCAACATTTTGTTTATCTCCTTATATGGTAAAAATCCTTAACCAGATGCTTAATTAATTGGCTTGTTATGATCTTTCAAACTCCGCCTATGTTTTATAGTCGGTCTCAAGCCCGAATAAAGAAGGAGGGTTGTGTTAGACCCTGACAGTCAGCGTAAAACTCTGTCGAATCTCATGAACATGGATCAACGAGACGTCGTATCATCCATGTAGCCGACCTCACCTAGTGGGATAAGACTTTGTTGTTGTTGTAGACTTATATTATTTATTAACTTTACAAGACAACTTACCAGGCTCAAGTATTTTAATCGAAATTATTATTAATTTTTAATATACAAACATAGTATTATAATTTAAATTTATACATCTACATAGTATGTTAACTTTGTAATATATAATATCACCTTCGACCATGCTTGAAATGGGCGGGCAAAGTTTTGGATGCTCTCCGTATGGGTCGTTACCAGCCCAAATCCTATGCCACTCCTCTCTTAAGATATGTTTGGATTGAGAGTTAAGGAATGGGGTGAAAGAAACATAAATAAATGAAAACATGCACCTATGGGATAGAATAGTTAAGTATTTCAAACATTATATTTTTTATTTCATCAAATTGTGGAATGAAAAAGAATAAATAATTTTAATCTAAAATAACTTATTTTTATTATCAAATGAAATTATTTATTTTTTTATTAAATTAAACAATCTCTCTCTTCTCTTTGTCTCTCTCATTAATAAATTATCTTTTTCTCTCGTATTAATATATATTTATCCATCATTTTTACTTTTAAAAATAGATGAATAAAATAGTTTTTTTCAAAAATAAAGAATATAATAAAAATAGAAAAATAGGCAAAAAAGCTAAAAAAAATTGAGATAATAAATATTTATTACTCATTAAATATTATAAATAGTTTATATATATAATAAAAAAATAAAAATGACTTTTCAGTAAATAAAACTCACATTCTTCGTACCATCATTTTTTACAATTTATTATTCGAACATGAATTTTCTAACGACTCACCATGCTCCACCATCCCATCTCTCCTTACACCATCAGATTTCACTCGTTCATTAGTTAATTGTCAAACAAATTCTTAGGATAATATATTATGAAAATTACTCATTTATTAGTTTTTTTAATTTTAAAATTTGATTTTATGTAAAACTAATTAAGTACGAAATACGAATAGGAGCACTATAAATATCCAAGTTTCGAATATTAAAAAATAGAAATAGAAGATGACACAAATTTACTTCATAAGGAAGCTAGATAAAACATTTTATTTTTACTACATAATATTACTTAATTTTATCTATTTCATATGTGAGTTGATTTGGACGCATAATTTGATTAAAGATTACGAGTTCTATCAGCAAGCAAGTATACATGGTGAAATTGAAAAAAAGAGAGAAAATTAGATTTTATAAAATAATATAGTTGACTTATAGTTAAACTAGTTGTTTAAGTTAATAGATACAACCAAGATTAAAAAGGATTAATAATTGAGTAAATTTTACTGGAATTTTTGCTCTATTTGCGTATTTAGTAAACTTTTTTATTTTTGACTTAGAAGTAACTTAATTTTAAACTAGTTGTAAACTTGCAATTTGAGTCCCTATTATATTTTTATAACAACATGATGTTTAACAGTTAATTTGGGGTTAATAGCACAAATGGAGAGAAACGAAGGAGAAAAAATGGAGATTGTTCTCTATTTTCCTCTTTTAAATTTTTATTCAAACAAGAAAAAAAATTCCCTTATGACGACTCAATCATTTTTATCTATGAACATAAGTCATCGACTTAGTATTTCTTTTAACTCATTACATCTAAAAATATTACTATTTTAAATTTATATCGATTAAACTTTTTATTATTATATAGCGTTATTTTCTTAAACATCATCTACATTATAGCGATTTTTCACGTCCAATAATAAATTATGAACTTATCGTATGACATTCTTAAACTTTATCACGATTTTCACTTAAAATTTTGTTAATTTTGTATTTACAAATTTCTTATTTACGAAAAGATTAAATGCCCTTTTATAAATTATTCTCTTTTAATATTCATTAAAATAAAATAATAAATAATATAAAACCTAAAAAATATTATTTTTTTTAAAAAAGGAGAGGCTTCCCTCTTCTCCCTCTAACGGCCTTGTTGGCGCTGGCGAGAGAGGAGGGAGGCAATGTCACCTTCCTTTTCGTCCTTCGTGTAACATTTCGAAAATTCGGTCCTAATTTAAATTTTTTCGAATCTTAGGCGACGTTACTTTGACCTTCACATGACCTAATTTCATAAAACATTGCAACGGAAATATAATAATAATAAACATAAACAATAATATCGTAAAACAACGAAAGACTTCATGATTAAAACTCAAGATATATAAGCTGCCTCATGTGCCTAATAGGATCTAATGTATACCCAACAGAGAGTTCATCATACATAAATGAATTCAAGTAGAGAACATGACTCAATAAGAGGCTCATAAGCCATACATACTTAACCCTTATAAGGGTTCATCATCATGACGTAATAAAAGTAAGATAATTTGGGCCGTAGCGCGACAGACCCATGTGCAATGTCGTCGTCACGAGGCTCTCGCCGTCGAACCTAAGTCTCCTCCATACCTGCACAGATCCATGTGATGCAGGAATTTCTCCCGTTAGAGTATGTTGAGGTCCATGCATGCTATGATTTTATACATAATCTCTACATGTCATGACATATGCATTTCATCATCATGAAACATAAATCATATGCGTGCTATGAGTTACTTATGCATACTACATGGCATGTGAACATATCATCATGGCAAGATAAGATAACATGTAATATTATAATTCTTTAGGTCATACATATCATAACTTATCATCATACTTATCATTATACTAAAGCATATCATGGTCTTATCTTACATTACTTTGTCATACTTATCATATGATGTGATAAGTGGACATTCATAATGCATCATCATAGGTGCATTTTTCATACTTCTTTATCATCTTTAACTTTATGTCCCAAGTCATTCATCATTCATATTTCATCTTTATTTAGATGATTTCTTACATTGTCGATTGAGAAGAGTGGTGGTTCATAGGTCATAACCCTCACCCGTATGTGAGGTCTTAACCCTCATCCTTAGATGAAGTCATAACCCTCACCCGTAGGTGAGGTTTTAATCCTCCTCCGTAGGCAAGGTCATAACCCTTATTCGTCAATAAGGTCTTCCCCCACCCGTCGGTGGAGTTTTAGTTTGGGTACCAATTGGTCCCGAGTTATAAAGAATGTCACACATTCATCAATCCGTCTTTTAATTATGTTCATCAATACATACAATCATTCAATACATCTTGCATCTTTTAATCCTATTTAAGGTCGTACAAACTTTAAATCATGCTATGTGTGGACATTCAATCATAACCAATCATATTCCAGGACCGGATGACTGTTTTGGGTCACGGTCGACCGCTGGACTAGTATCGGACGACCGGTAAGATTATCGGTCAACCGTCATGGTCTTTGCGGACGACCGAAACTGAGCATTTGGTCGATCGCTAATCACAGAGAGTGACTGCTCTCTGAATCGGACGACCGCTAATAAAATGGTCGACCGTCATAGGTCTTTCGGACGACCAAAAATAAACTTTGGTTCGACCGCTAATCACAATGTGTAATGATCGCTCAAATCGGACGACCGGTGGAATATCGGTCGACCGGTTCATGACTTTCGGACGATCGAAATAGGGCATTCGATCGATCGCTAACCATAGAATGTTTCGACTACTTATATCGGACAACCGTTGAAAAATCGATCGACCGGTGCATGACTTTCGGACGATCGAAACAGGGCGTTTGATCGATCGCTAATCACAGAATGTCGTGATCCTTGCAGAACGGTCGATCGATAAGAAATCGGTCGCCCGTTCTGGGACGACAGACATACGATTTTTACATGTTTTTATTCTAAATCTTGCATACATCAACATGTTGAGCACATATGGACTTTCAAACATCATATGAGACATTTTTAACACTCTAATCATGAACCACATGAGGTTTTCACATAAAATCCTCTAACATACTAATCAAGAGCACAATGTACATGATCTTTAAATGCTTTTGTAACAAACTAGCATAACAACAATAAACATCCTAATACTAAGCATAATGAGCAAAAGTACATTAGGTTATGAAACACATTGCATTCTAATCATGGATAACAATAGAATAGTAATATAAATAAACATTACTTATGAAATGCACATTTTTCATAATATTTTCTGTAAGAACAAATGATTTGTTCTTTATGCCCTAATCCATACATTCAAACATCATTAGAAAAAAGATTAAGAAAGTTTGAATCCCCTCAAACATACACACATCATTAAGGGGTGATTAGTATTTAGGATCTCCTCAAACATATCTTAATAACAAGTCCTAACTCTTAACTTCTTTTCTTCTCTCTAGCTCTAGTAGCTTGACCCTCCTTCCCTTAATCTCCTTGGTTGGACTACATTAATTGAAAGGAGAAAGTGGGGTGAGCTAATCACTGTAGTTGAAGGATTAGTAAAGAGAGAAAGGAGATTACAATAGCACTTCTTCCCCTTTGGTGCTGGCCGAATGTATGGAGAGAGAGAGATTGAGTGAGAGGGTGGAGAGAAGGTCACTGTAGCATAGAAATGGGGTTTTCTTTTGGATGTGTCGGCTGGTAGGTGGAGAAAAGAGATGTTAGGGCACTGTAGCTCCCCTCTTTTATACAATGGGTAATAGGGTGAGTGGGCTGGGCTTTTACCCTTTCCTTTCTTTTTTTTTTATTTTAACTTAGGATATTACACTTTGACAGTCTCATCGATGTCGAGAGGAGAGGAGGGGCGCGCCTCAAGTCCACCTTCGCCAAGCATGCTCTACCGGATGGTCGATGAGCTGCCCAAAGCTATTTGATGCTGCATTCGCGATCAGGTTCACCATCTTCCTCCCTGTAGGCCCGCTCAACCTCCTCATGCCTAAGCTTCTAGAGTTAGAACCTAGCTCGTGCCTCCCATGGCTCGACGATCAGGCCGCCGCCATGAGGCCTACATTAACTTCGGCATCATAATATGTCCATCCCCTTTGGAGATCGTGAAGCTCATGATGGCCCTCAAAAGCAGCCGCCATAATTCCTTTGGTTTGAATCCAAGGCCCACCTTCCTACAAGATTCTTGCAACGCACCGAAGGGCATAGCCTCGTCATGCCATGGACACCCAAATACGGGATCCCTGCTTACACAAGAAAATTACTGATAAAATTCTAAAAGCTAAGTGAAGCGAAAAGGAATTTTAATAAGATGGAAAATAAAAACTATTAACTCCACACGAGATTTGTGAATAACGGGTGGAGGGTGCTTGATCAATCATTGAGGCATTCGCCATGCAATGTGGTTGGAACTCTCTCCTAGAGAGCATTGACTACGAGGGTGTTGATGGTATGCCAACTGTTCCTTGGCGACCAACGGATCAATGCCCAGGTCGTGTTATACATGTGGGAGGTTGGCGCCATTGTCGAGGGCAGTGTCCTCTTATGCGCAGGGTTGGCAGAGGCCCTGGACCTACTAGGCTACTGTTGCGAAGCGAGGGCGACAAGCGGATGAGGGCGAGATGAAGGAGAAGGCATGACAAACGACCAATTCCGACGGGAGTTCAGTTCATGGCTTTGTCATTCTCGCCCTCCTCTCTTGCTGACGAGGTCACAAGAGGGAGAGGGGGAGTGGTCAAAAATGACAAGGGCATGTTTGGCTAAATTTATAGTCAATTAAAATGACATATAAGCATATTGACAATTGAAAAAAAGAGATGATAACCACTTATTTTACCTCATTATAAGTAAAAAAATAAGCTGGAGGACCTCAATTTATTTTATATGAAAAGAAAAAGCTCATCAATTTGAATAATGAATGTACTATTTGGCCCTTAGAATATACATATTTTTTTTCACATATTATCTCTATTATAATATTTAGGACCTTTTGATCATTTGACTAAAATAATAATTTATAAATTTTTTTATTACCAAACATGTAACTGTTTATTTTTTAAAATCAGCTTCAGTATTACCTTATCTGATATAAAAATTTATATCAGTTAAGTCAAGCGAGTTTAAAGCCCTAGACCAAACTCTCACCTGAACCAATTGTAGTCATGCCTTCTTCTTCATCTCTTTTGCCCTTGCCTTTTTTTAGGTCGTCGGAGGGAGAGGAGGTAGCCCCCTATTTTTTTTATTTTTTTATTTTTTTAAATATTAAAATAGAGAGTAATTCATTGAAGAGCATTTTATTTTTTATAAATAGAAAAAATATTTAAAATAACGGAAAAATTAATCGAATCAGATGGAAGGACTTAAGTGAAAAATCATAATAAAATTTAACGATGTCATATGGGAAGTTGTTAGTCATATGAGAAATTCTTAGTTCGAGTTATATGCAAAAAGTCGCTATAATTTATTGGAGGTTTAAGGAAACAAATATATTATATATATAGTCAAGATCACATAAAATAAAATGATAAAATATTATCTTTTATCATTGTAAATTTAAAAATCTTGATAATGTAATCTACTTTGTTTTGACAATTGCTGAATCAATATTTAACCTTGTTTTCATAAAAAATAGTAATATGCTATACGTTCAACCAATTTTTAGTTTACAATTTTTTACAAAAATATAAATATAATATACATATGCGATAAATATAAACCTTTTGTATGCTTATACAATTTATCTTATAATTTTATATGAGATATCTAGATTCAATTAAGAACTAAAAATCATGAAAAAATAATTACGTATTGTTAAAACAGTTGGTTAATAAAGTTATATTTAAAGATATTAACACACGACTAATTTGAAATAAAATAAGAAGATAGACCCAAAATTGCTTTGGATCATCTGAGAAGATAAGAATCTGAGTGACAATAGAATCCATACTACAATTTCATTGTAATAAATTTGCATTTCTTTTTTTCCAAAAAAAACTTAACTTAAATCAATGAACATGAAATTTGTATTTAAAACCAAATCTGTAAAATTTTAAATAAGATGGAAAAAATAAATAAGAGAATTTAGGTATTTTGAGATTTTAAATGAATAGATAAAATTCTCTTTATTTTAAACCAAAATAGGAAGCATAATCATTTTGTTAACAAACAACGATTTATAAAGAAAAGGAAAATAAAAAAACTGAGCATCGGGAGGAGTACTGTAGTAGTATATAAATAATTCCATAA
Source organism: Pontederia crassipes (assembly GCA_030549335.1). Taxonomy (NCBI): domain Eukaryota; kingdom Viridiplantae; phylum Streptophyta; class Magnoliopsida; order Commelinales; family Pontederiaceae; genus Pontederia; species Pontederia crassipes. The sequence goes on along the minus strand of CM060189.1, from coordinate 20,105,361 downwards.
AAAATTGCAATATCGAAAATATGTTTTTGTCAAAAAAAATTTTGTACATGGAGTCATGAAAATGGGAAATGACACACATGAAAAATAGAATTAGAAAATTAAGCGAAAATAGGGGATTTAAGCAAAACTTTACTCTGAACCAAATATTAATTCACCTCGCTTTGTCTTCCACGTCCACAACTCAAATTTGAGAGCAATAAAAAAAAATAAACTGCAGATATTAATTCAATCAGCAAACCTCATCCTACCAGAAGACCTCAAAAAATGCTTGGGATCACTTGAGATCTCTCCCTCCGCTACTTGGCCTTGTCTCATCCACACACCTTTCTCCATTCTCCATTTGTACTCGTCGTCCTCTCGCATCTTTTTCTGCTTCTCTTTCTCTGTCTTCCTCTCCACTTCTTTTCCTCATCTCAACAGGGGAAAAGCAACCAAAAACAGAACTGAGAACAAGAGGAGATGTCTGTAGCAGCTTCAATTCCGCCCATCAAGATAAAACTATCACCTCATCCTTCTCCTCGGAGGCCGTCCTTGAGGCTGCTCACCACCATCAGGAGCTCCAATGCTGAAGGCCCCCTGAGGAGACCTGCGGCCCCTTCTCTGTCCCCCCCTCCCCCTCTCTCGCCTCCGACACCCCTGTCCGCAACTCCTCCGGTGCCACAGTCTCCGCCGAAGCCAGTGGAAGCAGAACCTGCTGCTGCTGCAACGACGAAGCAACTAGGGGCTGTGGTGACTTTGGAGTACCAGAGGAAGGTGGCAAAGGAGATGCAGGAGTACTTCAAGCAAAAGAAGCTTGAGGAGGCAGACCAGGGTCCTTTCTTTGGGTTCTTGGGCAAGAATGAGATCGCCAATGGCAGGTAATTGACTGATTAGGTTGTCAGAATTTAATTAACGAGAAGTTGCAGTCAAACCTTATTGAGTTTAGCAGCCTATTTAGTGACCCATGCAGAGCTCACTGTCTGCTGGTTTGCAGATTCTGTTCGATTCTCTTATAGAATTTGCAACTGAATACTGACTACAGGTTGCTAGTGACTACTGGAAGAAAAGTAAATATGATAAGCTAAAGGATAAAGGAAGTAAAAAGCTGATTGAAATGCAAAACTGATCTTTTCATAAATATGATTTAAGTCGTGCGGGGCAGATAATATGCACAAAAACTGTATCTTTAATGCTTTCCAATCTGAAGTATTCCTGTCAGATACTGAACAAGAGCTTTGAATTACAAACAATTAATTATGATTAAGTGGTATGTGCAAAAGTTATATCTTTTGTCCTCTCCATTCTTCGAAGTAACAGATGATTGCTGGAAAGTTGTTTTGAAGTGTTCCTGTGACCCTGTCACACAGCTGAACAAGAACACTGGATAACAAAGACAACATGTGGGCTTATTTGTTTCGTTCAGCTTTTTCTTTAGGAATACTATTTTATGACGTGGAAAATTTTGTTAATGCATCAGTTGCATTATGCTCGTCAGCTAAGATTAGTTCTTGTATGGTCGATCTGGTTTATGATTTTTTTTCTTCTTATATTTTCCTGACTACTGAGATTAGACATTTTTTGTACTTCCTTGAACTAGGAATAACGCCACAGTATGCTATATGTTGCAGATGGGCAATGTTTGGATTTGCAGTGGGTTTGCTAACAGAGTATGCGACAGGCTCAGATTTTGTTCAACAGCTAAAGATCTTGTTCTCGAATTTTGGGATTGTGGACTTGGAATGAGACTTTCAATAGACAACAATCTGTCTAATTTGCATCAGTCAAATGCATCACATTCCCTCTTATTTATTCAGTGAATATAGAATCTTTGTTTGATAAATGTCTTGCATTGTCAATGTTGGATTAAATATGCGTGTAAAGGATCGCCACCAACTTATGTTCCCTTATAGAAGTCAGTTTTTTTCCCCAAATTTTCCTGTCGCGTTGCTCCATTTCAAATTGGTGATTGTATTTTCACATGTTACAAGTTCTTCAAGTGAGGCCATAATCCAACAACGCTGAAGATTAAATCCTAGCTTCTGAACAAAAATGATCATGCTCCTTATCATGTCGATGAGAACATTGAAGGTGATGCATAGTTTCACTCACAAGAAACACATATTGAACTGTGACAGAAATCAGTAGATGTGACATACATCAACTAACTTTAGTAAAATCAAGAACAGAACCGGTTTTACCCAATCGTGAGCTGAAGTTATGTTCCAAGTGTACAGGACATGAATAGTGCATCTTCTACATTGCTAATATCAATGTTTTCTAATTGTGTTTGGATAAACAGGTTCTATAAGGAGGAAGATAAGATGAAGTACAATGTCTAATTGTAAACGAGATATGTTTACATCTTAAATGACCGAGCAGTCAGAAAGAAGCTGATTGATCATACTCCGTTGCCATGTTTGCTAAAATAGTGAAATCTGCAACTAGTAAATTGTTCCCATATATGATATTTGCAAATAAAAAACACATTTATGCATGTTAGAAAAGATACTGAATATCAATATATCCAGAGCATAGACAAGTAATTTTCAAGAAAAAACAAACAGGGTTAACATATATGATGAGGCTTGATGATGATGATTTACTATTTCAAAACAGAAAAAGGCTTATGCTATCTGAATATGGAAAGTAGGTGTCAGTTAAGCACAAGTCCTTTGTCTCCAGGAAATGCATAGAGAACGAAATAGAAATGAAGCAGTATATGTCAAGAGAAATATTCGTTTGCATTCTGGATTATGTTCGAACCAGCACAACCTTGAGGATATGCTTTCCAGTTCCAAATAACGAATTTCAAAATGTTGATGTCATCCTCTCATTTAGCTTGTGCGGAAAACTCTTACATTGTCAATCGAATAGCCACAGTGATATCTTTTTAGACAAGAGATTAAGAATGTGACATTACACTAATCATCTATTATTGACACAAGCAAGTAGCAACCATTCTGTTTGTTTTTCTTTTCCTTTTTTCCCTGAGAAAGAAGCAAGTAGCAACCACGAGAGAGATGAGTATACTTCTAAATTGGAATGATGTGCATTAACTATTCATGTTCCTGTAGATTTCCTCTATATGTTACTTTACAACATGTAATATTGGACTAATAAATCCAACAACAACAACAAAGTCTTATCCCACTAGGTGGGGTCGACTACATGGATCATACGACGCCATTCGTTAATTCATGTTCATGAAATTCGACAGGATTTTACGTTGGCTGTCGGGGCCTACCACAACCCTCCTCCTTTATCCAAATTTGAGACCGGCTATAAAACATAGGCGGAGTTGTAATATTGGACTAGTAAATCTTCTAAAAAAAAAGTATTGGACTAGTGAAAATTGGACTTTGCACCATGATGATGTAGTTTGAAAATCTAATTTTGTAGCAATTATAGTTACTGCTACTTGAATCACAAAATTTGGCACTTCTTACTGTTACAACCTGTAGTTCCCACAGAATAGATTTTCTCACAGCTTTGAACCTTGACATCAAGAAACATAATTGTTTATTCACCAGTAATCCCCACAAGAACAGCTTCCATCTTCAAAATGATGGAATCTGTTGGAATCCCGCAGAATAATTTTCCTCCCAACAATCTTAGAAATGTAGCAGAATGCTGAGTGGCAATCTCCACAGACTCGTATGTTCTTAATGATCCTTATAGGCACTCCCGAGGTGCGGATGAGAGCAAATGCAACTGCAAGTTTCTCACTATGATAGCTCAACAACTCTTCTTTATTCTCCACCTCAAGATCATATAATGCAAACTCTGATTGAGGAACATAACCTGCGTCCTTCATTTTTTGAATCAGATAATGAAGCTTTGCATAAATCTGCTCTGTGCTTGGGTGTGATCTGTCGCCAGCAACAAAAACATGAACCCCATCTTGAAAGGTGACCCAGCTGCAACCTGCTTCTTTTTTAAATGGTGCTTTATTCATTAATGTTCGAGCTCTTGCCACATCTTCCCATCTGCCTTTTGATGCATAGAGATTAGAAATGAGTACATAGTTCACTGGATTTTGAGGTTCCAACTCCAAAAGCATATTTGAAGCTTCTTTCCATATCTCCCTTTCTGTTTGATCTTTTGATTTGCGACATGCTACCAAGACTGTCCTCCATATGAGGCTATTTGGTCTCATCGGCATTCTCTTAATAAAGTTTTCCATCTCATCAAGCCTTCCAGCTCGGCCTAAAAGATCTACTACACAAGAGTAATGCTCTTCTCGAGGAACTAAGCCATATTGCATCATACAATCAAAATATTCTAAACCTTTGTCCACCAAACCAGTATGACTGCAAGCAGATAACACACCTACAAAAGTGACAATATCTGGACGTTGATCACCAGCTTTCATTTCAGCAAAAAGTTCCAAAGCCTCACCACCTAGACCATGTCTGGCATAACCTGAAATCATAGAATTCCATGAGAACTCATTTTTCAAACTCATGGACCTAAAAACCCTCATTGCATAGTCAATCCTTCCGCACTTTGAGTACATATCAACCAGTGCACTTCCAACTACTACATCGGGTTCCAAATAAGACCTTATTCCAAATGCATGTATCTCCATTCCACGCTCTAGGGCTGCTACAGAGGCACATGCACTTAGAATTGTCGCAAATGTGAAGCAGTCCAACTTCTGGCCACTTTGCATCATAAGCCATACATAATCCATGGCTTTTTGGAGGAATCCATTCTGAATATATCCAGAAATCATTGAATTCCATGACACATCATTCCTTCTCTCAGCCATTTTGGTGAAGACAAACTCACAGGAATGCATGTCACCGCACTTGGCATAACATGAAAGCAGTGCATTCTCCACGACAATATCTTTGTACATCCCATGTTTCATCACCTGACAGTGAACTTGCCTACTCATCTCAGAGACTGATGTTGGAACCAACGCAGAAAGGACATTTATAATTGTCACTCGATTCGGATGCCATCCACTTCGCATCATGTCCATTAGAACTCCTACTGATTCTTGAGGTGTCTCATTACTGGCTAATGCACCAATCATACTGTTCCATGAGATCTGATCGTATCTGGGCATCCAGTTGAAGAGTTTCCAGCATTCCAACAAACAATTGCATTCTCCATACATTGCAAGAAGTGAATTTGAAACAGAGATGTCTGTGTCAAGTCCTAGTTTGATTCCATAACAATGGACCTGCCTCCCTGAGCTTAAACTCTTTAAACTTGCACACGAACTCAATGCACTGATCACGGTGAAGTTTGAGGGCATTGCACTATCTCTTAGCATCATAATGAAACTCCTCACTGTATCTTCAAAGAGCCCATTTTGATCAAGGCCAGAAATCAGGGTGTTCCATGAGACCTGATCTTTTGCATTCAAATGCATGAATACTCTACGTGCATCAGTGACAGCACCACATTTGGCATACATGTTAACCAAGCCATTTCCAATTGCTACCTTAGAATCCATTAGAAGATTTCGAAGAACATGGGCATGAACTTCTCTTCCCCTTGACCTCCCTTCCTCTGAGTCCGAAAATTCAGCAAATGCACTAAGTAATACAACATATGAATCAGGGTTTATGCTGACCGCATCCCTTGCTTCCCTGAAAACCTCTATTGCTTCTCTCCCAAGGTTCTGCTTGATCAGTCCCACCATCAAACCATTCATGGAGACTGCATTTCTCTCATCCATGTGCAAAAATATTTGCTTAGCTGTTTTCAGTATCCCCAATCTTGCAAACGCACTTACAAAAGCGCTTCCCACATACAGATCACTTGACAACCCAGTCTTTAATACATTAGCAAGCATTTGCTCAAGTAGGCATTCGGCACATGACAAAGAATAAGTTGCCGTTATCAAACTCCCATAAGTGTATTCGCTGGGTTTAAAACTAGTCTCTCCCATTTGCATCTGTGAGAAAAACTCAAATGCTGATTCGGCATTCCCTCTCACAGAATGCACCGAAATGATGGAATTCCATGATATATGATTTTTAGCCGGCGTGTAATCAAAGACACGTTGCGCATCCTGTGCGGAGCCCAGAGAGCAGCCTCCATACGCTGAGATCAACGCATTGCATACGACAGTGTCCGTCGCGTAGCAGGTCTTCATGATTCGGCCATGCGTCTGCGCAACAAGACTCAACCGCTCAAGACCAGAGTCCTGGCAAGCCCGAAGCACGCTGCCATAAGTGAACTGAGTTGGCTCGACTCCATTGGCAATCAATGAGCGGAACAGCAGGCAGGCCTCGTCCGGTACGCCATGCTGCATGTGCCCAGCAATCAAGCAAGTCCAAGAAACCACATTTTTTTCCGGCATTTGATCGAACAATTGGCGAGCCGATGCCAAATCCCCAGCCTTGGCGTACAAATTGACCAAATTGTTGGACAGGAACAGATCGCCAGCGAAGCCCTTTTTAAGGAGCTCAAGGTGCAGCCTTTCGGCATCCAACGGGCCACGGGAACCCATGTAACGATGCATGATATCATCATAGGTGGAACTTGCGTCGTCGCCGTCATTGGGTTCTTGGATCGGAGCGACGGGAGGATAAGAAGAAGAACAAGAAGACGGAGACTCCTCCACGTGAGCGCCGAGCAGTTGGCGCGACGGAAAGGGAGGAGGCAGTCGATGATCCCGGGGTCGTATGTGAGGAAAACGGAGGCCAACACTAATAGAGGAGTCGTGAGGTGGAGGCGGAAGAGGAGGAGGCGGAAGAGGAGCAGGGGAGGAACGACGATGGGAGACTTGGTGCAGAGCGAATCCACGAGAACAATAAGAACGGCAAAATAAGCAGTGACGATTCATCAAGAAGTAATGAAGTCGTGGAGTAGTCGAAGAAGCATTATGATGTTTCCAACGGTAAAAATACTTTTTTTTTTCGGCGCAGTCGTGGAGTCAAATTTTAGTAAAAAAAAGTTACTTTCGACATGAACAAAAACGTCGAGCAAGATAACACAAAAATTTATCACAACAACATATTGCCAGTATCCCTCGTCAGGTGGAGCAAGCCACGCCCGCACGCGGGTGGTGCCGATCCCTTGGAGGAGAGAGAGAGAGAGAGACGAGATGAAGACTCGAGAACAACACGCACAAGGTAGAGAAGGCCACGGCCGCGAGCAAATGGGGCCACGCAGCAGCAAACGAAATTGCTTTGTGGAGTGAACTGAGCCTGAGCCAGACCAGGTAAACAGATGAAAATGAGGAGGAAAAAAAAAGCATGTCTCCACCCAAACTCTTCAATTATAATTCTTTTTAAAGGTAGAATTTTATAAATGGAAGTATAAAATAACAAACTACCCATTTTTTTTGTCAATTGTCAAACAAACTTAACTTTTAATTACAATTTTTTTCTTGCAACTAAGGCTAAATTATAGATTTATAAATTTTAGTTTACAAAGTTTAACACTAAAAGGCCATTTGACAACAGGAACCAGACGTTCTATCAAATTTCCGCAGTTTCAATTGTGTTCGGATGAAGTGAAATTTGATGATGAGAATAATGTAGTTGATGGGATAGGAAAAAGTAGATATTATGGGTTAATTTTTTGTTGGATTTTGAAATAATAATTGATATTATAAATATAAAATATAATCTTGTTAGTAAATATAAATAAAATTAAAAATTATGTTTTAAAAAATTTCGTTAAAAAATAATTTATTTAAATTAAAAAAATTCAGTTTAAATAATTATATGTAGTAAAATATTAAATTTTTTAATGAAATAATAAGTAAGAAATATTATTATATTAATATATTATAATAAATAATTTATATTTAATACATAAATTATTTTATAAGATATATGTACGAGAGAAAAAATAAAAGAAAGAAAAAAATAATAAAGGAAATTGAAAAAAAAGCGACGACGTGAAGTTCAAAAAAAAAGCTGCTGTGCTTGGTTCCACCATTTTGGTGGAACTTGGGCAAGGACCCCTTTTCTGGAATTAGGTTCTAGATCCGGTTCCCGACTGGAACCAAGCGAAATCAGACGCCTGGTTCCAGTTGCCAAACAACCACTGGAACTAGGCGTTTGGTTCTGCTTGGTTCCGGCCGGTTCGGCCAAACGATGTGACGTTTGGCGGAATCGGAGGTAGAATTTAGTTTCAAAAAAGAGATCATGTGACCCCTTTTTCCCTGCCATAGTTCCACCAAAATGGTGGAACCAGACACTGTAGCAGCCGCCATTTTTTTTTGACTTCACGTGTTGGTTTTTTTTTCAATTTCCTTATTCTTTTTTTTCTTTCTTTATTCTCTCTCACACACATATATGTTATAAAATAATTTATTTATTAAATAAAAATTATTTATTATAACATATTAATATAATATTATTTCTTAAAAAAATAATATTTTACTACATATAATTATTAAAAATGAGATTTTTAATTTAAATAAATTATTTTTTAACTAATTTTTTTAAACAATTTTTTTAAATTTTTACTTCTATTTTTATTTACTAACAAAATTATATTTATAATATCAATTTTTATTCCAAAACCCACCAAAAATTAATCCATCACATCTACTTTTTCATATCACATCAACTACATTATTTCTCATCATCAAATTTCACTCCATCCAAACACAATTAGAACTACAGAAACTTGATAGAACGTCTGGTTCCCGTTATCAAACGACCCCTTGCATCACAGCCAAATTTTAATTAAATTATCCATTTAAGTAAAAAAGTTAATTTTTTAAATAACCAGGATTAATAGAAAGTTATATTTTTTAAAAAATCTAATACAATGTTTATGACTGTAGTATATAAATTAAATAGTTGATGACTCCTAACTAAGCACTATGTTTATGGGTTGAGTAAGAAACAATTTAAGGTAAGGGTATTCACTTGGTCAAAATTGATCTAATGAACTCGAGAATTTGATCTTGTTAATGTTGGGTCGCGTCGGATTGCTAGTCAGATCCTACTTGACTCAATTCGATTCAATGATCAATATTTTTTTATTTTTTATTTTTCTTTAATTCAAAGTTTTTTATAATATTAAATATATAAAAATAGTGTATTTAAAATTAAAAATATTTAATATTTTAAAGACTACTTTGTTCTTTAAGTTAAACTATTAAATATATATTTTATATCAAAATGTAAAATGAAAATTTAAAATAGTCATCAGGTGATCGGACCAGATTGAATTTGAACTTAAAAATGAACTTGACCCGATCAAATTTTGTTAGGTTGTATCATATTTGTTCACGGATCGAATCAATCTTACTCACTTTCTTTCGTAAATAGGTAATATCCTTTCGGCCGCGGTGACAATTGGATTATCTCAAAGTCCGCATAACCCTTTTGAGTCGTGCTTCCTGAACCAATCCTTGGTTCTTACTTGTTCCAATTACTTGATTACCCTAACAAAAAGCCATCAATTCTAACTTATATCATGAATTGTTCCTTCATGTCAGGATATGTCTGTATAGGCACTGAGTAGTGATTCCACCCTTGGCATGGTGGGTAGAGTAGCATTTTGGCTCTCCGGCAACCATGGATCGAAACCCTCTCCTGACACTTTTTTCTTCCATTATTTAACCCCACCGTTTTCTAAGCCTCCATAACATCTTTTTTCATCATTTTTTCTTATAGTAACGCAAGTATTAAATATATAGTTATATATTTTTTCATCATCATTTCATCATTTTTTCATCATGAAATTTTATAAAGTTATATATTTTTTACTTAACTTTTTATTTTTTATTTAATATTGCTACAACTTTTAGTATCAAAGCTAATTGAGTTTTTATTATTTAACTTATAATTTACTATTCATATTGAATAATTAAGATTTAATTATTCTCCTATTTCAAATCTATAACTTCTAAATAAATCAATTGATATGATTTTATAAATTTCTTGTATATTTCTATGCATGTTACTTGTTAAATTTTAAATTTACAGTGCAAAGATTTATAAATAATATAACTTTAATTACAAAATTTATAAATTAACTATTTAATAATAAATGAATAATATAATGATATATATTTTATTGCTATTAAAAAATTTAATCAATAAAAATTATATAACTATTTATTTAATATTATATCTATTTATTAAAATTATATGATACATATAAATTAGTGAACCCACTAAATAATTCCTGCCTCCGACACTGAGGACATGGCAAAAAAAGTTCAACAAAAAGATTCTAGAAAAATCTCGGGTTGTAGCAAACTAGTAATAATCATTGCGAGTAAATCCAGAAGCTTAGAAACATGATAACAACATCATAAGCTTACAAAACATCAAAGATTAGAAAGTTGCAAGTCTTCATTAGAATTTAAGAGTCGTGAAAAGTTGAAGTTACCAAAATCAATTCAAAATCATCTTAATCACCAAACATGACCATCTTGTAATGGGTCATGATATCAGAAATCCTAATTTGAGTTGGAGTTAAACTGACCATGAAATCAAAGTTAAGAGATGTGACAAACGTCTAATTTTATCATTCATAGATCTTTTAAAAAAAATAGTTGCACAACTTCTAGCTTTACCATACCTATCAGGGATCATCGAAAACATGTTTACTTAAAAGTAAAAGGTTTTGGTTGGTTTAAAAGTCTATTAAAATCTAACTCGAATTTTTCTATATTAGTATAAAAAAGACTCTCAACTAAATTAGACTTTAAGAAAATCATAGAAGTTAACGTATAACTAGATGTCCTCGGAGGCAGAAATTTTCATACTACAAGTGCTACAAATGTAGAGATGAATTTCGAAGCCTAAGGATGATTGTTCAACAGATTCTCTACAATAACTGGATGTTTGTGTTGCAAGAAAAGCCAGAGATCATTAGAAGCAATGAGTCTTCTACTATCTACCCACTTTTAATATATATAATAGGAATTTTTATTGCTTCAAAAAATTTGCATGAAGTCGTTTGATTAGTTTGAGTCAATATAGATTGGTTCAATTTCTTATGATTATGGATGCCATGCTTAGTACCTTTTAAATAAAAATTAAGAATTTATATTAGGAACTTTTAATAAATTAAAATGAATTAGTTCAAACTATGGTCCACTATAAAAAAAAAACATGAGGACTCGATAGGCCCAATTTTTATTTATATAATTAATGCATAAGCCATATTTTTGTATATGATATAATAATATTTTTGTATAATTTAAGTTTTTTTTATGTTAAATTATATGTGTCAACTAATTTCTTAAAAAATTAAGTCATTTGTAGTAACATCATTCTTACATTTATAATCTTTAACACTCTTTCTCATTTGTAAGATCAAAGTTATAACTTTGATCTACTCCATCATATTTGATAGATAACTAAGAGAGAAAATAATTATTTTTTTAATATGGGCATTGAGGATATTAAGCTTAGACTCTCTTGCTCTATAATACCATATTAAATTATATGCACTAATTCAATTGTCTAAAGACTTAAGCATTTCAACGAACATCTTTAAATTTGTAATATTAATAGTTATTACATTATTATTGTTATTGAACACTTATTTGATATTTAAATTTTCGTTGTTAAGTTTTAAATTTAAATTGTAATGTTAAATGCATTTATGATATTTTTTACTTTATTATTTAAAATTCTAAAATATTATCGTACGCTAAGGTAGTGTTCCAAAAAAAAACTGTCAAAGCATTTTTTCCCTTTTTCAATAATTCTAAAATATCACACGAACATTTTGTACCAAAAAGTCGCGAGCCTGAATGGATCACTTTCAACTTGATTTATGAGCTATACACCTTTTTCTATGAGAGATGATTTTTGTCTTGCAATTTTGGTGCCAAATTAATATGCATGCAATATTTTTTGTACATTGAAAAAGATATCAATAACTTTTCGGATAGAATATACAGAAATAACCTTATTAAAAAACTTAACTTTAGAAATCCATTTATATCATTTTTATTGAAAAAAATATTTGACAACAAAGAAAAACTAAAGACCCATTGTATTTTTATTCGAGTGTTCTTACACGTCGATGATTTCTCCATTTTTTTACTGCTCTATTTTTTATGTGAACAGTTAAACTCGAGAAGTTGAGTTTTGTATGCTGATAAAAGAATGTTGTAATAAAATGAACGGGTAGTTGATTCAATTTACTCAACATTCTTTTGAATCTTTAAAAATGAATCAAACATGTGGAAAACAAATGTAAAATGTTTATCAAATTAATTATTTGTTTTTTAAAACTATAATGACATTACTCTACACGGTAAATTATTTTATAATTTCTTAAAAGGAGTGGGCTCTAAAGAAGTTAAGCTTTTGTAAAAAACTTGAAAATTTAATTGGATAACTCCATCATGCGATCCAAATCAAGTCGAATATTAATGTATATATTCAATGGAGCAACACCGCTTTCAATTGTGAGGCCGCCCGCTCTTGTAGTGCCAGGATGGAGATTATGTATAGCAATATGATAGGTGATGTTAATTTGTTGTCCACTATATATGTTGGAATAAATATAGTAATGGACAAACAAATTGAGATTGTGAGAACCAATTTCCTTTGCATCTATCGGACAGCTTTCATTTGTCTTGGATCATTTGATATCTTCCTTTTTGCTGTGGACATATGTCCAAGTCAGTGCATAGGATGCCCTAATATCCATCTTCATATACTCTGGTGTAGCATCACCGGCCAAATGTGTTTAATGCTTTTCACGTTCTCAAAAGGCAATTAATGAAGAAAGCATCCGAGGAGGTCGAAGAGTATGAAACAATAGATATGACATTAACTACTCATCCTCTTTTGATATCTGCATGCGCCAGCAAACACGGAAAATATTAACAAAAATATTAAATCAGCAACACGATAGAAACTAGAAGGTGCTTTGCCGTAACTAAGAAGATTTAATTTAATATATCCCTTTAGATTTTTTTGTCTGGATTCGTATCGATCGAGCAAAAGAAAAAGAACTGCCAAAAATCTTAATGTGACCGACCTCAAAGAACATGAGAGTGAGAGGTGGACGAGAGAGAGAGAGAGAGAGAGAGATCCTGAAACAACGTTGATAGCCACTGTGTCACTGTTATGGCGAGTAAGTAATCTAATCTCCCCGGCCGTAGGCCACATGGGGGAGATAGCATGCATGCATGCAAATGCAATGCAGGCAGTCAACTAATATGGACGTCGTTCCTCGCGACGTACGATTTTATTCATATGCGATATGTGGCATATATCCAGCTGTTCGATGTGACTCTAAGAACTAAACTAAATTTGGTTGACAATAAAAAAATGTGAGACTTTAATTTGTCCTCGGATTCTTTCTTATACGTACATTTGATTTGCCCTTCCTCTCCAAGTATAAAAGCCAAAGCCAGCGGCCCTTTCTGCATCCAAACACCATCCTCATTCGCGCGTACGTGTCTCCGGGTATCAGATTACGTCGTACTGAGAGCTCGCTGGCCTGCTGCTGCGTTCCTGCTCGCTCGAGGTGTTGCAAGAATTAAGCGCGCGCAGGGCGATGGCTTCACCGTGGACGTTCCTCGCCTTCTTTGTGGGCTTCTTGCGTCCGCGCCATGGCGTCGAAGACAGCAAGCCGCCTTCTAAGTCGACCGACGTCGACGGCCGGGCGATCGACCTCGGAGTTGCCTACCTGCTCATGATCGTTACTCTCCTCGTCACCTATCTTGTTCATTAATTGTTCCTGCTCTGCTCAGTTCTGACTATATATATATATATATATATATATATATATATATATATATATATAGAGAGAGAGAGAGAGAGAGAGAGTATATATATATATATATAGCGAGAGAGAGAGAGAGAGAGAGAGAGGGAGAGAGAGAGGGAAAGTCAAATGAGATACCACCAGATTGAAACTGGAGCTCTCTGATAAGAGATGAAGTGCGTGGAATGTATTAAGACCATGGAAGGAACTAGGTAAACCCAATCGTGCTATGCGTGATTATAAATACTTCAAATAAAACTTTTCATTATATATTAAAATTTTGAAATATTTTTTTGTACAATTAAATATGTCAATTAGTATTAAAAATAGATTGAAAATTGAAATTAATCTCGCTCATGATTATCATTTGATTTTAAAAAATAATTAATACTATGGAAAAACACCCAAATAGGGATGAAAGTGGTTAAACCAATTTTTCGACCCAAAGAAATCATTCATTATTTTTCGAACCGATTTTTTAAATTATAAAAATTACCCTTAAATCATTTTTTTAAAAAAAACATCCTTTAGCTGATCATTTTTTTGGAATGATTTTTTGGGCCCCTATTTTAATAAAATAATATTTTTTAAAATATATATTAAATTAAATTAATATATAATATACATATGAGACTATATAAAAACTATTATACCAATAATAAAAAATAATTACTTATACATGAATAATATAAATAAAAATTAATAAATAAAAGGGGTTTCCATGGGCTCCTACAATTTTTTCAGATGTGGCTCTAGTTTAAGCAGGTCGATTTTGCTCTATTAAAAAATTATTTTAAATCGTATTCGATCCTCTAATTTTTTTTATTTTTTTGTTCAATTTTTTTTATTCCAATAAATTTTTGAGGTCGGTGGAATTTTTCTTACACACATACTCTCAAAACCTAGCTTGACAACGTAAACATTGGGCTCACCATGTGCCACGCACCTTCATGTATCCATGATTGCATAACTTTACGTTAATAATTTAAAAAAAAAGACAAATATTAATAAAAAATTATATGTTATGATAACATTTACTACAAGAAAAACGCAATAAAAATTTCACCGTGTTCCGATGATTATAACCATATGAAATTTCGACGGATGTCAATCCCTCTGAACTTGCGATGGTTGTAACCGTCGAAACTTTCGACGGTTAGACAAACGCCGCAAGTTCCGACGGCTGCAACTGTCAGTAACTTTTGCATCTATACTTACACGATTATTTAGATTCGTTGAAAATCTCTGCGATAGTTCGAAAGGAGTTTTGCCCGTCAGATACTATCAGTCGAAAATTAGTATTTTTCTTGTAATGATTTATGTATATTTTTTATATTGATATAAAATAAATAATTATAAAAAATATTTCTAATTAATTTAATAATAATTATAGGTCCTTACTAACTTAGGAAGTTATTTTTATTTCATGATTTTAGAAGTATAACAACTAAGAATAAATAGCTGCAAACTATACTAAGCGAATGTTTTCCCTTTCAAACTTAACCATATAAGTGGGTTGATCCTATATTTTTAGATCGATCAAGTAAACAATGAAATAAAATGTTAAATGTTTTTCTTCTCTTCGAAGTAGTTACATCCTCTTAATAAGAGAATATGTAGAAAATAGGAAAAGGTAAAAAATAAATAAATAAAACTTCTAGTTAATTAGTTGCATATAGTCATTTGTAAATAAATTGATATGAATTTTATGTCTACCTGCTATCCATCCTTCTCTTTAGATCCATTACCTCATATGGATACGGAAGCAAGTAATTATAGAATATATGACAAAGCAACATACAAGAAGAAATAATAGAACTTCTAATTAGTTAGTTGAATTTTATGTATTAATATTATCTGCTATCCAATATTTTTTTGTTCTCTTTAAATACCTTACCTTAGGTGGATCAAGAAGCAAGTAATTATAGAAGTTTAGGACCTAGCGACATAAAGCCAATAATAGAAAATGCTCAAAAAAGTCCCATAGACATAGCTCCATTCACTACTCTCCTTGGCCAACCGAAGCAGTAGAAAACATTGGCTATGGTGCAAATGATGACCGCCATCTTGATGTTGTGGTTGTACCAATTCCTACTGTGGAATTGGTAGTTCCTTCCGTGTTAGTTCACTTGCAGACAATCCAACACAAAGGACGACGACGAATAGTTGCATGTGGTAGTTCTTTCCGACGATGACATCACACGTTGTTGCTGTCCTCCAGCTTGAACAGGCAATGGCTTGGAAGGAGATGTGGAAGAAGAGCCAGAGCGTGTCATACGCCAGCTTCAAATATCTGGCCATGACGAGGTTAGGAGCCCGTGCTGCATCGTCCAGTCCTTAGGCTCATGCTCTGCAGACTGAATATATACATATAGAGAGAGAGGAGTCAAATGAGATGCCACCAGATTGAAACTGGAGCTCTCTGATAAGAGATGAAGTGCGTGGAAGGTATAAGGACTATGGAAGGAAATTAAGATATCGTGGATATCGACGTTTACTTATCTCGTGCCTTCTTAATTATCATGCATGGATGTAGACGATGTTTGCTTACGGTTTTAGTTAACTTGGGTTTGCTCCCCATGCTCACATAAATGTTGTCAGTGGGGGAGGCAGGAAGATTTGACAGTGAATTCTAACATATAATAAGATTAATGAGAATTTATAATTCAAATTTATCCATATATTATTTTTTAAATAAATAAATTATAAAACTAAAATAAATATTTTTTGTAAAAAAATAATATATATTCGATAAGTTGTGTCATTAGAAATTATAATGGAAAAAAATCTCATATTAGAAATTATAATGGCAAACAATTTCAAATTTTTTTAAATTTTTTTTCCAACAACATGATTAATTGCAAAATATTTACATTAAATTAAAATTAGTATAATAAATTTAATAATTAAACATAATATAAAACATAAATATGTTAAAATACTTTAATTAATATTTTTGTGATCTCAAATAAATAACGCATAATAAGTTAATAACATAAAAAATTAATTATTCAAAAATAAATAAAATAATTGTATACATTTATTATACATGGCATAATCACATAAAAAATAATGAAATTTTACAACTGAAAAAAAAAATCGATATTAAACCAGCACTAGATGGGATTGAACCCGCAACCTACAGGGATTCAACCGTGTCCCAGGCCACTGTGGCATGTTTTCAGATTTGCTCATTTTAACTTTTCAGCACGTGCAGGCACCTAGACTCCAACCTTGAATGTTGTAGAACTCGGCCACATGTGTATCAATTTTTCCAAGACAATCTTATCTTTTCAATTTGATCATCAATTTTCATATGTTATGCAAAATATTTAACATCATCAATAGGTGTTGGGGTGTATGTTTTTTTAAAAAATCACTGGAAGCATATCTGTCACGCGTGCCATTTGAGACCAATATCAAATTAATCGAGTTCAATAATGAATCGATCTGTCATAGAAAAAAAAGGAAATTATGAGAATAAAGGTAAATTGCTAAAAGAAGAAGAAGAGTTGATAAACAAGATACAACAATAACAACAAAGTCTTATCTCACTAGGTGGGGTCGACTACATGGATCATACGACGTCATTCCGCTCTATTAGTAACCAAACCTTTCGGTATATTATTCACCAATAGATCTTGCTCTATTAGTTCGCCAAGTGTCCGTCTTGGCCTCACTCTCCCTCTTTTAATCGGATTTCAGATTATTTGATCTACTCTTCTTACTGGCGCATCTAATGGTCTTCTCTGAATATGATCAAACAATCTCAAACGATTCTCTACCATTTTCTCACTAATATGAGCCACTCCGACTCGTTCACGTATATGGTCATTCCTAATTTTATCTAATCTTATATGACCACACATCCATCTCAACATCCTCATTTCGGCTACCCCCACTTTACGTTCATGTTGTCCTTTCATAGCCCAACATTCACTACCATATAACAATGTTGCCCTTATAGCAGTACGATAGAATTTTTTTTTTTAATTTTATTGGATACTTTTCTATCACAAAGAACTCCAGTGGCTTTCTTCCACTTACACCAACCAGTTTGAATTCTATGATTAACATCGTCATCAATCTCACCATCTTGTCTTACAATTGATCCTAAATATTTAAACTTTATCACTTGAGGAATTATATCCTCCCCTAGCCTAACTTTCAAATCATCTCTAAGTTATTTATTTGTGAAATTGCTATGCATATATTCTGTTTTATTCCTACTTAAACGAAAACCCTTTAACTCCAACGTATTTCTCCATATTTCTAATTTTGTATTAATCTCTTCTCTTGAATCCGCTAAAAGTACTATATCATCCGTAAATAGCATGCACTTAGGTACCTCATCTGTGATACTCTCGGTTATAGCATCGATAATTAAGTTAAATAGATACGGGCTTAAAGCTGATCCTTGATGTATGCCAATTCCTATAGGAAATTCATTTGTCTCACCTCCGGGTGTCTTAACCCTAGTCAATGCCCCATCGTACATACATTGTATTACCTTAATGTAGACAACACTCACCCTCTTCTTTTGCAAGGCTTTTCAAAGTACATCCCTTGGTACCCGATCATACGCCTTCTCTAAGTCAATAAAAGCCATATGTAAGTCTCTTCTCCTACTTCGATACTTCTCCATCATCCCCCTTAGTAAATAAATCGCCTCTGTAGTGGATCTCCCTGGCATGAACCCAAATTGTCTCTCAGAAATACTAGTCTCCATTATCAATCTATGCTCAATCACTTTTTCCCATAACTTCATTGTGTGACTCATAAGTTTAATCCCTCTATAATTTGCACAATTCTGAATATCTCCTTTATTTTTATAAATAGGAACTAATGTACTTAATCTCCAATCATCAGGCATCTTTTTCGATCGTAAAATTTCATTAAATAGGTTACATAATCACAACACACCTTTTTCTCCTAAACATTTCCAAACTTCAATCGGTATACTATCCGGTCCAACGGCTTTACCATTCTCTATTTTCTTAAGAGCTTTGCTAACATCCGAGACTCTAATTCTACGATAAAATGACCTATTAAACTCACATTCGCTAATTGTTAAGTCCTCCAAATCACAACGGGAACATTCACATCCATCATTAAATAGCTTATAGAAATACTCTTCCCATCTGTTCTTAATATCACTTTCAGTAATTAAAACCTTGTCAACTTCATTTTTTATGCATCTTACTTGATCCAAATCTCTCGACTCCTTCTCTTTATTCTTTGCAATCTTGTAAATTCTTTGTTCACCAGCTTTTGTCCCTAACTCCTTATAAAACCTCTCATATGCTTTAGCACGAGCTTCACTAACTGCCTTCTTAGCCTCCCTTTTCGTCAAACGATACTTTTTCCAATTGTCAGAACTATTGTCCAAATGTATCACCTTGAAACAATTCTTCTTATTACGCACCTTTTCTTGGACCTCCTCATTCCACCACCAAGTCTTCTTATCTCGTGATCCAAAACCTTTTGATTCTCCTAAAATGGCTTTAGCAACCATTTCAATCTTTTTTGCCACATTCTCCCACATGATACTAGCATCTCCTTCTAACTTTCACACACTTTCCTCTAATAACTTACTTCTAAAAGTCTCTCGCTTCTCCCTCTTTAACTGTCACCACTTGATATTTCGATAAAAAACTGTTCGAGATTTTGGTTTTATACATTTCATTTGCATATCAAGAACTAACAATCTATGTTGTGTAGTCACCCCATGCTCAGGAATTACTTTGCAATTAGTACAACGTCTTTTATCAGTATTTTTTGTCAAGAAAAAGTCGATTTGAGACCTATGAGTTCCACTTTTGTATGTGATTAAATGTTCATCTCTCTTCCTAAAATAAGTGTTGATAATCTTAAGGTCGTATGCTAAAAAAAAATCAATAATAGTTTGTCCTTCCTCATTCAGCTTCCCAAAATCAAAACCACCATGAACCCTTGCATGTGGTCCTGCCCTTTACCAACATGTCCATTAAGGTCTCTCCAAATATAAACTTTCTCGATTGTTAGTATACTTTCAATCAAATCCTCCATATCTGTCCAAAACTTCTCTTTGAGATGTGATTCTGCTCCTACTTGATAAACAAGATATTTCAAAAAAAAAAAGGAATTCGTTGAGAGTTTTATCCATCATACTCAACTCAACATTGTGATTCGGGATGGACATCTTACTAATTGGGCTGAATGATGGGATTCTAATCCATTATAATCGTTAGTGTTGGGCCTACTTCCCTAATGCTGTAGCTGGGCCCAGTGAGTCCGACCTGATCAGGAGGCCTTGGGCCGAGCAAAATGAGCTCGGGCAGATCGTCCATGTCAGCATGCGCATGCCAGCAGTGCAAGCAGACGATGGTGCATCTTTTATTTGGTTTGTACCGCACGTAAGGTAGGAGAAGGGTTTTACTTTCATAATTTTTCAATTAATGTATTAAAGAAAATAGCTATGTGCACTGTTGTTGATTCAATTCATCTAATTAGAATTTTATGACGGTGTCGGATTAGTCTTAATTTGATAGCTATATGTAAACATAATGGCGATTTTGTTCTTGGTTAATCTGTCTGTTTTCGTTTTTTTTATATTTGATCCATAATGTATTGTTAAAGGATAATTTTGGCATACTCCCGCTACATCTATCATTTTTTTCATATATGACTATTTTTATTTTTTTTTAAAAAAAAACTCATTATAACTCTTATAAAAGTTCGTAAAATTCCTCTTGATGCACCTTAAATCATGTACTCTATACATAGAAAGAAAAAAATAGAATTTGTGACTGAAAGCCAAAGATTTGTACTGTTAAACTTTTATTATAATGTACTCTTTATTGCTCATAGTAATTTTTTTATGACGACCTTCTTTGTCCGCGGATGATCTTCTCTTGTTTATTTTTACATTCATCTGTTTTTCTTATTCGTTGTCTTGATTTCTTCTATCGTGCAATATTTCCAACAATTACCTTGTTTATTATGACAATGTAAGTATTTTCAATCTTATAACCTTAGATTTTGATAACTTTGGTTAACATCTTTGATTTACAATATTGATCATGGATGAGCGTAGGACAATTCAAATCATATCTTTACAGTAACAAATGATGAGCGATAAATAAGATAATTAGATGAAATGTGGATTGAAATTCACGAATGATGATCCCTGACATATTTCTATCATTTAGTTTGATAAACAAACATTTGAACTATTTTGAATGTCTAGGTTGAAAGCCTAAGTTTTTTTGTCGATTATTCGATTTGTGAATCCAACGTTCAATCTTTAACAATGAGATTTTTAGATTAAAACTTAATAAACTATTTATTAACAATTATAAAGGACTCAAAGTTTTCAGTTGTCAAAATATATCAAATGGATTCTAGGTGAGTTATTCTTCAAATTCAAGTGGTTATATATATATATATATATATATATATATATATATATATATATATATATCAATCTTTTAATATTGTCATCTCAATAAAGGAATATTGACATCCATCATTCAACTTAAGAAAGCTCATGAACACTAACTAACCATTGAAATCTTTGCCTACCCTCAATACTACAAGAAATAAGTTGATTAACGACACATATAAAATGCCTCTAATATGTCACTAAATAGGCAATGAAATGCCTAGCGTCACATTATCGTCAACTTAGCACTACATAGTAGGCGACGTAACCATTCTGCCATCATTAGCGTCGTTGTCGCGCCCACATGTAGTCGGTACTATTACCTTCGACAGACGGCGCTATGGTGACACTATTTGCCCCTTGAGGAATTGTTGTTAGCATCTCAACCGTCGATGTCAATGTGACACTAATACTCGAGATGCCACCCAAACGCAAAGCGATCAACACGTGGGCCATTTGGGTTATCATTCATGACGCTATTGTGACGTTAAAATGATGCTAGATGTGGATGTTAATGCGACGCTGATTAGACACGACTGTGCGACACTAATGCTACGTTAACGTGACACTAGTTTTTTTACAGAGTCGATGCTAGGGAGACGCTAAAGATGATACAAGGAAACACTAATCAGTCGTTAAGGTGATGCTAATTAATGTTCATTGTTAAAAAATTCTATCGTCCTACATCACGATCGTCATCCATGTCATGTCTGGCATTTGATGATGATGTACTCGGCCCTTGGCCTCACGGGATCTGGGCCCACAAGCTTGACTAGGTTGATATTAAACTTGAGCCACAACTATCATTTATGAGGTTATAATAGACGATCAGATGCTTAGCACTTCAATTTCAACCCTAATATTCATGTCACCCTTTATTATGATTCAATATATACCATATTAAATTACAAAAAAATAGATATTCTCAATACCATCATCCGACTTCATTTTGTACCACAACAATCATGTAACTTCATAAACATTTCGACCGCGGTCATTGCGATCGATTATCGCCTGTTAACGTGGCACTAGCATGAATGTAGAGGTATTCATAGGTCGGATTTGACTCGCCCCGCCCAATTTTCATCGAGACAAATCAAGTCGGATCACTCATCTTTGAAGGATTGGATTCGATCCGACAAGTCAAGTGGTCGGATTACCCGACTCTCATTTTTCTTTTTTGCTTACCTGTTTATATTTAATATAAAAATAACATATAATCTATATTCAAAAATCATAAAATAATTTATTAAGTATTTAAATATTATTTTATTTTTTTTAAATTTTACTTTTTTATATATAATATAAGCTAAAAACTAAATTAAAATTAAGAAATTGGGTCGAGTCGAGTTGACTAGGCAAAAAAATTTTGAACCGAGGTCGGGTCGGGTTGGGTCCAATTCGTTCATCCACTTCTGACTCGATCCAAACTGGTTCAACTTAGGTCATCGGGTTCATTGGATTGATCCGACCCAATGAATACCCCCACATGAATGCTTAGGTGGCACTATGTCAATATTTTCTCTCCGTCGTGTTAGATTTTAAAATAAAAATGACACGTTAGTATTTTCTCTTTTGGATTGAACTTTAATTTTGTATGTGCATGATCATTCAAGTTTTTTAAATTTTTAGACATGATAATTCAACGTTTCAAAATTTCAATCACGATCATTAAAAACTTAAAATAATGAAACTAAGAATAAATAAAAAATAGGAAAATAGAAAATTGAAAGCACTTAGACGGTCCCAACACGATTTGGCAACAAACTAGTCGGGTCAGACCCCTTAAGTTTTATGTGTATTAAATATATAATAGTATAATAATTAATCATTATTAAATTTGTAAAATAAAATAAATAGGGAAATCCTAAAATTTGGACTAAAAATATTATAATTAAAAAATAGAAACATTTTTTCACATGAGATTTCGTCATACCCGAGCCAAATTGTACTAGATCGTTCAATGGGGTGCTCGACATAGCTTGACATCTAGCGAGGTGCTGATAACCACGATGTTTTTTATTTTTATATATTCAAATCTTTAATCATATATTATATATGAAAATATATATAATAAACATAATATCATACACTGTAGTATTTTGTATTAGTCCAAATTTTAGGACAAAAAATATATTTGATAATTTTATTTTTCTATTTTTACCCTAATTTGATAATAATAATTAGTACAATGTTATATATTTAACAAACATAAAAATTGGATGGTTTGTCCCGATTAGGTCGTGCTCAAACCATGTCGGGTCCATCCGAGTGTTATTATTGTTATTATTATTATTATTATTATTATTATTATCATCATCATCATCATCATTATTATTATTACTACTACTACTGCTTTTTAATGATGATCGTGATTGTAATGTTTAAAAGTTGAATGATGGTGTTTGAAAAGTTGAATGACTATGAAGATATAAATTTAAATTTGAGTAGAAGAGAGAAAAAATGATGACATGGCATTTTTATTTTTAAATCTAATGCGAAGGAGAGAAAAAAATACTGGAATGGTGTCACATTGGCATCACCACCAACGTCACCTCAATGATTCACCAGTTAACGGACAATAATCGTGCTTAAATGTTTCTGAAGTTCGAGAACCATAATGTTATAAAGTAAAGTTGAGTGACCATATTGAGAATACCCTTTAAGTTGAATAATTGTTGTTGAAATTTACTCTTAACATTAGAGCATATTTTGCTTTATGTGTGATTAAATGAAGATTCAATTAAGGGCTAATGATGAAACAAAAAAATATTATAACATACTTTGATTAACATTGTTGTACATTATTTTCATGGGGATACTAAAAAAAATATCTTAATAAATTTGAAACCCAAATTATAATGACATTCCTTAAATCTCAATTATCTCGAGATCGAACGTTGGTATTAAAAAAAGGATGCCATATGATTTTTCTGTTCTTGGACTGATGCACGATCATTTTGTTGTACTCTAATACTCTAATCCATCATTACATTCACTACAAGAAAAAAGTCTTTTTTCGATGAAAAATTTCTCACGGTTCAACAACCTTCGCAATTTGCGATGGATTTTCCGACGGATTATTTTCCATGGGAATTTCCAACGGTTTAAACCGCGAGAAACTTTTCCCACGGCCTAAGCTGTTGGAAAAGTTTCCCACTGTCCAAACCGTGGAAAAAGTTTCCCACGACTTGGGTCGTGAGAAACTTTTTTCACAGCTTAAGTCATGGGAAATTTTCCATGGCGTTGATCGTGAGAATTTTCCACGATTTAAGCCATAGAAAACTTTTTCCACGGCTTCGACCGTGGGAATTTTTGACGGCTTCAACCGTGGAAATCATTTTCCGTGGTCTAAATCGTCAAAAAATAAAAAATCCCACAAAACTCTCCTGCTTATTTTTTTTTCTTTTCCCGCTTCTCCCTCTCTTCTTATTAACCTTCTCCCTCTCTTCTTATTAACCTTTTTTCTATAGGACGAATTAGGATGCACGACCTTAGAAAGTTCCTTCTCAAACTCCTAAGTCAGCCTCACTCACACGATGTGTTCTTCTCAACACTTAGTCATGCACACACACTAGCAAGAAGATGATCACACAATGACACACAAGAACTCAGAGATTATGGGGGAAAGAATGCATTATTTCACTCTGCCTTGAACACAGGACGTGTACATGTATTTATACAAGGAAGGGGATGGCCAACTACCATCCCAAAATTCAAATACAACACCATAGGCCAGGCACCCCTTCATGGCATCCTTTCGCACCAAAAACCCCCATGCGGCCTTCCCTCCTTCCTGCTTGAAGTTGGAGTGCCTAGATGGTGTTCCCTCCATCCTTGTGTTGTGAGATCTCCTCCCGCCATGCAGCGCGCGCCCTTGATCTTCCCATCGCATGGGAGTGCATGGCGCCATGGCGGTTACAACCACCACCTTCCAACTGCCATCATCCCAAAGATCTCCTGCGCGAGAATTCTTCTGGCCGGTGGTGCGTCCATGACTTCCCTCCACCTGAGGGACAAATGGGACGGAGCACTTTGGCCTTGGGATGACATCGCCCCAAAATGCCAAAGTGTGCATCTGGTACGTGCCACCTGCGCGTCGGACATGCCACCTTCGTCCCACGGATAATCCACTCATCCCAACCTGCTCAGTTGATGTTCTCAAGCCTCCTTCATGCTGCTTGACCTTCGAGATGTTGATGCCTTGTCCCTGGGACATCCCGAACATGCCCTGGGACAGACATGGCCGTTGTGCACCACACCCGCCATATCGGCTGCCCGGTGCATCACTGAGTGCACGTGCCATGCCCCACACCGTCCCACTAAAAAGAGTGGTGAAATTTCTCCCCCATCAAAGGGGAAGCCATCCCTGGCGACCCTATGCATCCCTTCATGGCCGCCAAAGTGCCAAAGTTAGTGACTGCACCCCGGTCACGCTTCCTCCTTGAGGGGTCTTCCGAATCTTCATAGAATTTTTTCAACATGACATGAAATACTGGATGGAGTTGTGAGAAATGACGAGGAAGGTCCACCTTATAGGCCACTTTTCCTATCCTCTTGGTGATGACAAAGGGTCCTTCATACTTCCGCAATAAACCTTGATGAAGATTGCGGAGGCCCTTGAATTGCCTCGTCCTCAACTTCACCAATACATTCTCCCCTACTTGAAATTCCACATGTCGTCAATGTCGATCAGCATATTCCTTCATCTTTCACCTTGCCTTGTCCAGGATGGCCTTGGACATCTCCACGTCATCTTGCCACTCCCGGGCTACATGGTACGCAGCCGGGCACCTCCTGGAGTACCTAGTGGCCAGGGTTGCCGGGGTCACAGATTGATGACCCGTGACGATCTCGAAGATGCTCTGTTGAGTAGCTTCACTTCTTTGAAGATTGTAGGAGAATTGGCCACCCTAGCAGCTTCGCCCAATCTCCCTGACTTGCGGCCACAAAGTGTCGCAAGTAGGTCTCCAATAGGTTGTTGGCACACTCGGTCTAGCCATCCGTCTGAAGGTGGAAGGCCGTTGAGAACTGAAGTCGAGACCCCAACAACTTGAACAACTCCCTCCAGAAGTGCCCTATGAACCGAGGGTCGCAGTCACTCACAATGACCTCAAGCACACCCCAGTGCTTCACCACATTGTCGACGAAGAGCCTGGCCACTTCTTCAGTCGTGCAATGCTTGGGTGCGGGTATAAAAGTCCCGTACTTGGAGAGTTTGTCAATCACTACCATGATTGACCCAAACCCTCCTGACTTCGGCAGGGCAGAGATAAAATCCATCGTGATTACCTGCCATGGACGCTCCAGGATTGGAAGAGGCTCTAATAAGCCGACCGACCTCTGATGATCAACCTTGTCCTACTGGCAACGCAGGCACGTCCACACATAAGCCTCCACTTCCTCACTCATCGAGGCCAGTAGTAAGCATCTTCCACTAGGGCCAAAGTTCTGGCCATGTCGGGGTGTCCTGCTCATTTGAAATCATGGCAATCCCTCAGCACCATCCAACGCAGGCCATCCGTCCGGGGAACAAACATCCTGTGCCTTGAAGTAAACAATAAGCCGTCCTCCATCCAGAACTTCCTCGTCCTTCTTTCCTCTACCATCTTCTTCAACTCCAAGGCCTTGGCATCCTACTTGAGACCCTCACGGATTTGATCTTTGAAGTCCATCCTGACTGCACTGATGGTGGCCAATTGAGCCGTCCGACTTAGGGCGTCAGCCACCACATTGGAGCGCCCGGTTCTATACTCAAGTGTATACTCAAACTCGGCCAAGAAATCCCACCATCTCATCTGTTTGGGGGAGAGATTCTTCTGGCTTTGAAAGTAGGAGGTCGCTACATTGTCGGTCTTCACTATGAATGCACTTCCCAAGAGGTAGTGCCTCCATGTCCGCATGCAATGGACTATGGCCATCATCTCCTTGTCGTGCACCGGGTACCTTCGTTCAGCATCGTTGAACTTTCGACTCTCATATGCCACATCCTACATGAGGACACCTCTTAAGGCATAGTCGGAGGCGTCAGTGTGCACCTTGAATGGCAGGCCATAATCCGGCAGCTTCAAGCATGGCCCCGCGGCCATGGCTGTCTTCAAGTCGTCGAAGGACTCTTGGCACTGGCTCGTCCATAGACACTTCATGTCCTTCTTTAGGAGATTTGTGAGGGTTGCTGTCCGCCGAGAGTAGCCCTCCACAAACTTCCTATAGTAGTTTGCCAACCCTAGGAATGATCGCAACTCCGACACATTCGTAGGGGCCCTCCAATCCAAGATGGCTTGGACCTTTGACTTGTCCATTGCAATGGTGCCCGCCTTGATCTTGTGCCCTAAGAACATCACCTCAGGTTGAGCAAAGGAGCACTTCTCCAACTTAATGAAGAGTTCATTTGTCCTAAGCAACTTGAGAACCTCTTTTAAGTGCTTCAAGTGATCTGCCATGTTCTCAAAGTAGACAACAATGTCATCAAGGTAAACAATCACACACTTGTCTAGGAGTGGATAGAAGATCTTGTTCATTAGAGTACAAAAAGTGGCCAGTGCATTAGTAAGGCCAAAGGGCATCACAAGGAATTCATATGACCCATACCTAATCACGCATGTAGTCTTTACCTCATCTCCCTTTGCAATCCTGAGTTGCCAATACCCTGACCTCAAGTCCAACTTTGAAAACACCCTAGCCTTTCCAAGGCAATCAAAGAGGTCTTCTACAAGTGGGATAGGGTACTTGTTGCGAACCGTCAACTTGTTGAGTGCTCTATAGTCTATATACATCCTCAAGGAACCTTCTTGCTTCTTTTGGAAGATCACAAGTGCCCCATAAGGTGCCTTTGAGGGGCGAATGAACCCAACCTTAAGCAACTTTCCTAGTTGCTTTCGGAGTTCTTCAAGTTTGGGTGGCGCCGTGCGGTATGGCCCATGGTCGGGGGCTTGGCGTCGGATGCCAACTCAATGGCATGATCCACATCGTGGCGAGGAGGGAGTTTCTTTGGCATTCAGGGGATACACATCCTTGTAGACATCAAGGAGCCTCCTGACTTCTTCGGGCATCTCTAGACCCACCTGGTCATCCTCGTTCAACTTTAGGGTTGCAAGATAAGTGATCTCGCCCTTGCGCACCCCACAGCCAAGTTGAATTGTCGAGAGCATCCGAGACTTCAAACTTGCCCTAGTGAGGGCCACTTCATGGGAGGCTTCCTGGGAGAGCAAACACAGTCCATTATTAGTGAATCTCACCTCTGAAACTGTCCATGAACTCCATGCCCAACACGAATTGGTGATCATCCATGGTCACCACTATGATGCTGATTTCTCCACTCCACTCGCCGATTTGGATGGCCACATCCCTTGCTACTCCATGGATGGGCTGGAACAAGGCGTTCATTGTCTTTATCAGTCCGGGCTCCTTCTCGTAGGTGACTCCCAAACGCATGGCCTCCTGTAGGGACATAAAGTTGTGGGTGGCGCCCGTGTCCACCAGTGCGGCCGTCCTATGGTCGTTCATCCTAGCCTCGGTGAACATAAGGCCCTTGGTGGCCTTCTTGGTGTCCTTGACAGGGAGGGTGGTCGCCTTTGCTGTGAGGGCCATGATGGACCCCATATGTGCCGTGCCCCCATCTTCATCTGATGTTGATGCCATGACGGCCAAGCCTACACACCGGTCGCACTCCCAGGCATAGTGCGTGCCTCCACATATGTAACACTTCACAGTCTTCTTGGAGTCTCTCTTGCCAGCCTTTGTTGACTTCTAGTCCTTGTCCTTCTTATCCTTCTCGGATTTCTTACCAAAGGTGCGCCCCTTGTCCTCAGACTTGCCTTTGTCCTTGGCCCCGCCAAGGTCACGGTTGGCCGTGAATTCAATGAGAGCCTCGGCCATGGCCAAGGCTTCTTTGATGGTGGTCACTTTCTGCCGCTTGACTTCCTATGCTGCCCATGATTTGAGGTCCCTTAGGAAGAAGAATACCCAAGTGCTCTCATCTATGGTGCCAGTCATCGAGCATGAGAGGTTGGAACTTCTCAATATACTCCTTGACCGGTCCAGTTTGTCGAAGTGCGGTGAGTTTGTTCATGACGCCTTCCTGAGCATTTTCAGGGTAAAATTGCTTCTTCAATTCTTTGGTGAAGGCTTCCCAAGTGTCGATGGCCACTTTACCTTTGGCCATCTCCTCCTCCGTACATCACCACCATAGCAAAGCACCGTCGGCTAAGTAACGGACCGCCATATCAATTTGGTCTTTCTCCATTGTTATTTTATTTGTCTTGAACCCCTTCCCCAAGCACCATAAGAAGTCATCGATGACAGTGACCTCCCTTGCCCCATCATACTTCTTAGGCTCCGACCCTGTGAACTTGGGCACGACCGTCTTCGCTCGCAAGCCTCCGGAGTCCATTAAATGGCTACGGATCAGTAGGACGTTGGCCACCATGGCCTCTTCACGGGACTTCAATTTTGCTGACTGAAGTTTGGCTGTCGTCCTGCCCTCTTCAATGGCCGTGCCCTGCTGTGCCATAACTATCTCAAGGTTATGGACCACCAGGTCCTTGCCTTGAAGGTTATGATCTAGCAGGTCGACGTGCCTCTCCAAGTGAAAAAAGGGATCAGCAGATTGAGACCTAGTTCTTTTCTCTCCATTTCCATTGCCGTCGCCACCTGTGGCCGAATTGGTGTCCAATTGGCACCCTCGCATTCTTCGACCTTGATTCTCTTCAGCCATTCACCAACCTGCGCTCTGATACCACAATTGCCACACCCTTTTTCTGTAGGACGAATTAGGATGCGCGACCTTAGAAAGTTCCTTCTCAAACTCCTAAGTCAGCCTCACTCACACGATGTGTTCTTCTCAACACTTAGTCGTGCACACACACTAGCAAGAAGATGATCATACAATGGCACACTAGAACTCAGAGATTATGGGGGAAAGAATGCTTTATTTCACTCTGCCCTGAACATAGGATGTGCACATGTATTTATACAAGGAAGGGGATGGCCAATTGCCATCCCAAAATTCAATTACAACACCATAGGCCGAGCACCCCTTCATGGCGCCCTTTCGCACCAAAAACCCCCATGCGGCCTTCCCTCCTTCCTGCTTGAAGTTGGAGTGCCTAGATGTTGTTCCCTCCATCCTTGTGTCATGAGATCTGCTCCCGCCATGCAGCGCGCGCCCCTGATCTTCCCATTGCATGGGACTGCATGGCGTTATGGTGGTTACAACCGCCACCTTCCAACTACCATCGTCCCAAAGATCTCCTGCGTGAGAATTCTTCTGGCTGGCGGTGCGTCAACGACTTCCCTCCACCTGAGGGACAAATGGGATGGAGCACTTTGGCCTTGGGATGACATCGCCCCAAAATGCCAAAGTGTGCATCCGGTACGCGCCACCTGCGCGCCGGACATGCCACCTTCGTCCCACGGATAATCCACTCATCCCAACTTGCTCGATTGATGTTGTCAAGCCTTCTTCACGCTGCCTGACCTTCGGGATGTTGTTGCCTTGTCCCTGGGACGTCACGAATATCCCCTGGGACGGACATGGCCGCCGTGCACCGCAGCCGCCATATTGGACACCCGATGCGTCGCCGAGTGCACACGCCATGCCCCACACCGTCCCACTAAAAAGAGTGGTGACACATGGCTTCGGCCGTAGAAATATTTTTTCCACAGTCCAAGCCGTGGAAAATATTTGTAACGAGCGTTTTTATTACAGATCGTTCCCATCGAAAAATTCATCGCAAAGTGTGTTTTTCGATAGATTTTTCTCATTTTGCGATGGTTCGGATGGGAAGAGATATTTTTCTTGTAGTGATTGAATTGGTTATGATTTATTATGCTTTTGTTATACATATATAAATAGAAAACGTTATATATCACAAACCAACTCAAATTACCTGGATATCTTAATTAACGATGCTTTAACTAAGTCATGGCATTTCTCAATAACTGACTAAAAAAAAATCTCAGATCCATCTTAGTCCCCACCGCCCACTCCACATCACAATTAATCATGTGGTCAACACTGCCACATTATTAGGTTTATGTAAGAATGATCTTTCGTATAGTTACATCCAGACGTGAGTAAAGAACAGTTTAAATATAATTTGAAACATGTTCATTTAAAAAGTGATATATTTTTTATTTTAGCCGTTTAACTTATCCAGGATACAAATCGCAGTTTTTTTTATCAAGACAAAAATAATCAAAATGAAAACATTTAATTGATGAACATGTGGTTGATTAAATTGCTTTAAAAAATATTTAATTAAGATAAAAGAGTTGCATAAAAAAATGTTTGGATGATCAAATCCACAGAACTGTACACATTACACAAGAAGCTCCCCTTCCCGCGCCTGGTCACATGGCATGCAGTTGCACCTCCTTGACTTTTGTCAGCCACAAGTTTCACTCTCTAAGCTCATTGTATCCAGATCTGCAAACACGAAGTTGAAAACTTGCGAGGAACGTTGAGATCTCCATATAATATATATATATATATATATATATATATATATACAGAGAGAGAGAGAGAGAGAGAGAGAGAGAGAGAGAGAGAGACTTGTACCTGCAGACAGAGGATTAAAAGTTTAAAATATTAAGTCAAGTGAGTGTTCATATTTATACTCTTGCTACCTCGCTCATTACAATCCTTCTTCTGGCCAATGGCCATACATATCATCGTCATATATATATACACACATATATAGTCCTCGCCTACAGTAGTCATTTCAGATTTCAGAATGATCTGGGTATTATAACTCTCTGAAGTTTCTAAGTTCCTCTCTATTAGGTGTTTGGATATTGCAATTTTCGGAGTTAAAGTGTCACTCAGTTCAGAGTTCAGGTTGAAGCAAGCGCGCAGATGGGAAGGCTAGTGAGATTGGAGAGAGTCCTGGATTGCTTCTCCCTCCCAACTTCTCCCAGTGCTTGCGTTTGCTCAAAGACACTGGAAGATGATCATGGTGACGAGGAGCAGGAGGAGGGGGAAGAGGGGGAGATGGATGCTGTGGAGAGGAACGCTTTGCTGAAGAGCCATATGAACCAAATTGCAAAGCTCAGGGACTTCCTAGCTGCTGGGGACAAGACGTTGGCTTTCCATTTGGAGCCTAAGGTCTCTCTCTCTCTCTCGGCTGATCTCAACGTTTCGGAAATAACTATAATTATCGCTTTGTATCATTATCATGCTTCATATATATATATATATATATATATATATGTAGACAACAATTATACACCATGAGATTGTTGCATGCAGACCGTGGTTTTGAGGGTGTATATGCACTGCGGTGGCTGCGCGAAAAAAGTTGAGAAACACATAGCAAAGATGGAAGGTATGAGCGCTTCTTCTTTTATTTCCTTTATTATGTGGTTTTTTTTTCTTTGTTCTTTCCGTTACAAAGTGAATGCAACTGAAAAAACAACATATGAAAATATAGGCCAAAGCTACGATGTAATTAATACACAAAAGTCGTTTATATACGAGATGTAAATTTCATTATCCAACAAACAAAAAAAGGCGCATAATAAAGATGATGCATCTATTCCTTTTGATCAGAGAACGGAGAGAAATTAAGTTCTTCAATATGGAAGATGATGCAAATATATAGATAATAGTTATGCAGAGCGCGCGGTATATTTTATTAAGAATATAAAATTATTGGTATTACTTTTTTAGCGATTAAGCTTTTAGAAAAAATTGTTAACATATTAAAATATGCTATCAAAGTCAGAGATGAAGAATTCAAACCTCCGTTAGCTAATAGCATATATGCATGATGTTACTCTTCTTAATAATTTAACTTTTTTTAAAAAAATGGTACGTCAAATTTAACATATTTATCCTATATTTTCTCTTTCCATAGTACAAAAGATTCTTATAAAAGAAAAGAATCGTTTTAATTTATATACAAAGACTCTTTCAATAAATTATTCTCTTCCAAACCCTGCTATCTTTTCCCTCTTTGGTGAATGTTCAAATTAACTTCAAACCCGCCGAGTATTTAATTTAGAGCAGATGAAGTTGTAAGTAATTGTCCTCTTGGTCTTTGTGACCAGAGATTTGACGTTCTATGCCACATGCTAATTTATTATGGATATAGCCTATTTCTTTATTACTGCTCAATTATATAGCTAATAAAATATATCTAAATTATGGTCATTGCAGACTTGTACTCTAAATGAGAATACCATTTTTTTTAAAAAAATATTAATAGTTTTATCCTTGATAATGGATATTATATTTCCACATTGTGTCATGTAGTAATGTGTAATATAGGCATCGCAATATATTTTCCTTTCATGGATATTAATATTACGCATATATGACGCCTTCTTGACTGGCAACATTGTTTTTTAATTATATACAAAATTATATGAAGACTGTTTTCTATTATTTTCATTATAAACTAGAAACAAATGGTCTACTTTTAACTTATATGTTAAATTAACCTTCGACTCCGGGTTTTAGTCCCCATGTCTGAAACATGAATGCAGATTGCATGATAATATTAATAACTTAAAAGTACCGTGAGAAATCTGAGGATGACAGAAGTGGACTTTCATGTTTTTCCACGTGTTGATTCACGTAGCAGATAATTTTCTTTAGTCGTCAAAAAATCCAAAAAAGTTTCTTATACCTTTTTTATCTGGAAAATATTCTTAGCAACACAAGTTGTTCTAGAAATAAAATAATTAAATAGATGATTCCTCTATTTAAGTAATACAAGTGTAAGATGCCTTCAATCATGTCAAAAATTT
Organism: Pontederia crassipes; assembly: GCA_030549335.1. Classification (NCBI taxonomy): domain Eukaryota; kingdom Viridiplantae; phylum Streptophyta; class Magnoliopsida; order Commelinales; family Pontederiaceae; genus Pontederia; species Pontederia crassipes. The sequence goes on along the minus strand of CM060189.1, from coordinate 20,071,535 downwards.
ACGTTAAGAATATAAAATTAATGATATTATTTTTTAATGACTTAATTTTTTTGAAAAAAATGATTAATATATTATTATTAAGTTTTTATTAAAAAAAATTTGAGAATGTAAAATCAATGATACTGCTCTTTCTAATGACTCCACTATTTGTAATTAATAAAGTTTAAAATAATTAATTAACCATAACCACGGGGATCATAGGAAAATAACTTATACATACGTGAAATACATGGATGTGAAAATATGTTGGGATAAATAGATATATTTCAATACGCATAATATTCATCGAATTTGAATTTATATAAATTAAATATATAAACGGACTAATTTTTGTTCCATTGTATTCGAAATTATGAAAGAAGAGAAGATGAGAACAAAAAAGATAATATACGAAGGACGTGGTATATAAGAAATCTTGAGCCGTCAGGTAAAATAAATTTTTTTATATAAGGGCTTAATATTTATTACTTCTTTTTTTTGCTCACTACGATCATTTTCTCGTGGATGTTTCCTTTTGCCCACATTAATAAATAAAATTTTATCGTGTTAATTTTTTTAATTTGTTTCTTTCTCGTTTATCTCATATTATTTTGTTTATTGGTCGACCCAACACGATCGTCCTCGCACATATTTTTTGAATCAATATGGACTTTAAAGTATTTACCATTTAATTTCTTTGGTGACTGATTTCACAATTCACATGTTAGTCGAATCATTATAACAAAATTATGATTTAGAGATTAATCTTTTAAAGACTAACTATATTTGAGTTTTTAAAAATATAAATATTAGAGACTAACGTAATATTAATTCCAAATTCTTATTCATTTAAAATCATAAATTGATTTGTGATAATTAAAAGATCATTTTTTTAAGACTAATGAAAAAATTTGATCACCAATAATTTTTAATGACCAGGACGTAGAGATCACGGGATCAAAATATTTTAGTCCTAAAAAATATTAAAGATTAAAATTAAAATTTTAGAGATTAATGCGTTTGATTTCCTTTTTTTTATGTAATGAATTAATTACCAATTTTCCTGGCTACTGTAGTTTTCTGATTCATCCATATATTATGAATCTTTGCATATATATTTTTATTTATTTCATTTTTGCGACAACTTTTTAATTAGTTTTTCCTCGTCGTTTCCAATTAATTAAAAATGCACTTTGCAAATTAATTAATTAATTAATGAGGCTGGCTGGCACTGAGTGATGCAGGGGTGACCTCGTTCGAAGTGGACCTTGACAACAAGAAGGTGATCGTCGTAGGGGACATAACTCCATTCGAGGTCTTGGAAAGTGTGTCCAAGGTCAAGTTTGCACAGCTCTGGCTGGCACCTTAATCACTTTTACTTGCTTACTTACTGTCTTAATTAGAATTAATTATATAAAACAGTACTGCTCAATTAAGCGTGCTAATTTCACTCTCTTCTTAATTATGATCTGTGCAAACAAGGTGATTTTGAAAGCACACTGTCGAAAGTTTTACTAGTTAATTGTTAATTGCGTTTTTTTTTCTTTGTAGACGGTGATATATATATTTTTATAATTCGATTTATGCTCAAATCGCTCTTAATTAGCTAGTTCAACATATAAACAAATTATTAAGTTTTCGCAGGTGATGTGAATTCATGCTCAATCTGATTTCCATTTTTTGTTTACAAATGGACCGTAATTAATTAGGGTTTGCGACGAATACTTTAGTCTCAGATGTAGGAAGGTGAATCAATGTTGAAGGAGTCATGCACCACACCATGACAACGTATAAAATAGCATAATATTATCATAAAATTAAAAAGAAAAAATGATGTTTTATATTATAGTAAGTAAAAAGATATTTTAATCATTACTATATGTATCAATGAATCACAATCGTTAATTTTGAAATACAATGACTAGCAAGAATAATATTTCAGACATTTTGTTTGGCTAAGAAAATTGTAGAATGATAAAAGTATAAAATATGATTTTCTTATAACAGCAAATTGAAGTCCTATCGCAATACCTTTCTAGGTTACCAATATTTAATCGACGGAAATTGCTGCCTAAATGGGTCCATGGTCTAAGCAGCCCATTTTATTCCTAATCCAATTATGAAAGTAGTTCGGACCGAGTTAGATTTTTTAATCTAAAAAGATCAATCGTTATTTTTCGAATCAATTTTTAAAATAAAAAAAAAATATTCTAAAATCATTTTGAACAAATAAAAATCACCATATAGTGGGTCGGTTTTTCGGAAGATTTTTTCGGGGCCCAAATTTTATATAAAAATATACTATTAAAATTTTGATTTTATAAAAGTATAAAAATTAATGTAAAAATTTAATTTTTATTCTATAGAAATATAAAAAATAATATAAAAATATTTAATTTTATATCAAACATAAAATATACTACTAAAATTTTTAAGTTATTAAATTAGAGTTTGATAATGTGATAAAAAAAGTATGAAATTTTACACAAAAATATTATATGTATAATAAAAGAATTAATAACATATGTATTAATTATATAAATAAAAAATCATAAATAAAAAATGGGCTCCACATACTCCTATGATTTTTTTCATTGGATCCTAATTTTAACGAGTGAATTTTAATTTATTAAAAATCATCCTAAATCATAATCGAACTCCTACTTTTCTATTTTTTTTGGATCGGATAGATTTTTTGGATTGGTCCGTTTTTCTTACACTCCTAGTCCAACTCATTGGGTATAAACAATTTGTATATAATTTCAGTAATATTAGCATATTATAGTGCAACCACATTATACAATTACACATTCAAAACTTTTGCGTTTTGAACCATCATATATATATAATATTGATAAAATAAATATATTAATAAAATAAATATAATAAATGGTTAAAATTTTGATTACAAAAGTATATTTTAATATAAAATAGATGAAAATTAGCTGTGTTAGCCTACTTAGAGTTTGCATGTGTCTACTCTTTCTTTTTTTTTTTTGTGCTTTTAATATTTATACCAGTAACCCTCTAAGTACACACCGAAAAGTATAAAGTTTCTGTAGATCTTTTTTTTTTTTACCAATTCATTTGATTCCACTGTTTACATTTTTTTTTTCCTCAGAAGTCTTTGTGTTTCCATTGGTCTGATGGATATTAAAGCTAAACCACCTGAGCTTTACCAAGAAGTTTAGAATGTTGGGTTCGCCTCTTGAGTTTCGAGAAAATAGTATCATCTATTATTATTTTGTAAAGGCTAATAATTTTGAAATAGAAATAGGAATTACCACTAGATGATGAATTGGGAATTGTTTTGTACGTGATCATTTCACGGTCATTTTATAGAACTAATGTTTGCAAATGAAATCAAACTTTATATCACAATTAGAATTATGTTGTAAATAAGATTGTCAAGACCTCGATTTTGATCTTAATTTTAAAATTTTACGATTTGATCTCAATCTTATCTTTGAGATCTTATATGTAAAATTTTAACAAGATTTTAATTTTGATTACATGATCTTAGGATCTTATATTATTAATATAATTATTTAAATATTAACTATATATATACAATAAGAATTAACTTATATGAAGTTTAATATATTTCTTTTTAATATATTTTAATATAATTTTTCTTAAGATTCAATAAAAGATGACTTAATGAACTGTAATTTAAGATTTAGATGCAACAAATTTATTAAAATAATATTATTATTTTTTATTAATAATATGATATTATAATTCTCAATTTGATCTTATAATCTTCGTTCTGATGATCATTTTCTAATTTTATATAAGATTCTCATCTTAACAATTTTTATTATAATAAGTTTTAGTTGCATGGAGGTCAAAACAGTTTTTAATAGGAGTGCACTTGTAATTTGTCTCTAGAACAGAAAGACTAATTGCAGGAGGAAGGCTCATTAATTTAAGTATTTAAACAAAATAAAAAATGAGGATAGATCACGTTGTGCTTAGGTAATCACTTCGTGCTGATATCAAGGACACTTGGTCTGTTTATGTAATGACATGAGATTTAAGGATTAAGATAAATTTGATTGGATAATTTTACATGGACAAAACATAGAGATGATCGTGAACTTATATGTAGCTATCACTTTACCTATCAAGACGCGTTTTAAATTTGTACGGATAAAAAATTCAAAGCGAATAATAATTTGATTGGGATGATGGTGTTAAAATCAGAGCCAACATTGCGTGCTCACTTGAGCTACGTGGAAAACATAGGTCATAGACCAATACGGATCGCTCAATGAGGACATTAAGGACATAAAGGAGAAGATCGTAATGACATGAAATTTAAGGACCAAGTTGATTTGATTGGATAGTCCTATATGACCAAAATACGAAAGTGATCATGGACTTATATGTACCTATCTCATTTCGCGCAGCTCCATCCGTTACTTGTTGGGGAAGGTGGTTGTTGACTATGAAAAGAGAGGAAGAAAGCTCCGGCTGGAGGGGGCATGTCCGTTGCTTGCGAACTTCTTTAGTAGGGCGGGTAGTATCAAGACATATTTTAAATTCATACGTAAAAAATTTAAAATAAATAATATTTTAATTGGGCCCGGAGTATTACAATTTGCATTAGCCAAAACCATGTTTCAATTGCGCAATGAAAAATATAATTTAAACATAAAAAATTAGTGAGCGTTTGGATAAAAAATAAAAAATTTAAAAGATAATTTATTATTTTACAAGGTAGAATATTTATATTAAGTAAAAATTATTATAATTGATTAATTAATTAAACATGCATTACTACCATATATATTTAATTGAATTGAAAAACTATATTATATTAATAAAATAAGTTGTGACAAAATATATTTATATTAATTTTGATTAAAAAATTCTTTGATATTTAACTAATATTATAATTTATGTAAATAATATATTAATAAAACCCTAATATCTTATAAATTATATTATGTACAACTTCTTAAGAAAAAAAACATAAAAAAATTCCAATTAGTAAAATTCTATTGTAATATAATTAATATAATAATTATACATAACATTTGAATTAATGTCATTTAATTAATAATAGTTTTTAAAATTTATTGTATTATAATAATAAAATTACTAGTCATTATTTATTATTAAATATAAATAAATTCATTTTCCAAGTTTTATGATAATGTATTAATAAATAAGTAATAGATATACTTATAATACCTATTATTAAATTAATTAATAAATAGGTTTAAAAGTAGTGGTCCTATTTTTAGACCTATATATTAAAATAAAACATAGAAAGTGAGGTTATTGCTTCTAGCAAGAGTCAACTCAGTTCTTGCGAGAAGCAAAAACTCAAGTTATTGAGTTCTAGTTCAGGTAACCCTTTAATTAGAATATACTTCTGTTGTTTTTTGTTGGCATTTGACATAATTTGAATCAATTTTGATTCAAGTTTTGATAGCAAACATTGCCAAAAAGTATCTTTGGAATTAACTTGTGAAATGTATGTTTGCAACAATACTGACAAGATAAATTTCCATGGTTAAGGAAAAGATCATATACACTAATAAGGTGGAGTTTTGAAAATTTAATTCACTTTGAGTGTGCAACTCTCTTCCTACATTCAAACTAATTATTTAATTATGGAATGCGTCAAGCTAATAATATAGTCTTATGATGATAGTCAATGGATGATCAAACTATGACCTCAAAAGGAAAGAGTATGACACACTCCATGAGTGTACCCTAATAATGAACACTTATTATTATGCACTTGACTTAAACAAGATTATCCGATGTTTATTTTTCATCTTGTTAACATTTTAATCATCTTTACATTGTTACAATTTGTATTCAAACACCTAATGCGATTTTTCTATAGAGTATAAAAAATGGCCGTCGCACAAGTAGTAAAATAGTGAAAAAATATTGATCACATAAGAACTTTTTTCTCTTATTCTTGTTAGATGAGAATTTTTAAGAGAAATGAATTGTAAAAGTTAACCAGAGGAAGAAATAAGAAGTAGATCCAACGAGTGAAAGGAAAAATATCAAATAAGAGAAATATTGACTTTACTAAGCATTATCTGATGGAAATAATTGAAATATGATTTAGGATCCTAAACAAATGTCCTATCTATTTTATTAATTGAACATTTGAAGAAAGTTCAATAAAATAATTTTTCAAATATTTATGGATAAAATATAATGTAATTTAATTCATTTCAAAAACTCCTCAACCAAGTAAGTCTAAGTTTACACCCTTCTAAATCTTACTAAGTAAATAGAAGAGAAATATGTGATTTAAATTCTCAAGAAAAACACAACATCCATATTTAGATAAGAGAAATGATTTTTTATTTCAAAAATAATAGTGAAGTTCACAAAGTAAAACCAATTGAAAAGACTACTCCATCGTTGAAAAGTTAAACATCATAATGCAAAGATTAGAGTAAAAAAGATAAGTAAGAAAATAGAACTCTAAATGTGACTCTAAGCAAAATTGCAACAAGTCCCTCCTTTTGATTTGAAAGTGAATGTTTTCTTCCTTCAATATTAGATGCCTTAGTATGGTGGAAGGATAGGCTTTTTATAACATGGTTTACCCAAAATTCTAGGAATCAACACGGACTGTGTCATTAATGACACAAGCCATATTGATTAATTACACGGGCCCCATCTTGGCGCGACAAATCTGATTATATAACTAACATGAACCGTGTGATAAATGACACGAGCCGTGTTGTCGGACATGACCTATGTTGAGATGACATGGTCCGTGTTGTTCAATGCATGCCAGAATTCCCATGCTCGTGTTATAGTTGACGAGACTTGACTAAACACGTCCCGTGTTTGTGAATGCGGATCGTTTTCTCCTCTTGACAAGCAAATTTGGTAAACATCATATAAGTAAAAGAAAACAAAATTCTCACTAAAAATATCAAAAATTGATGCATGCTTTATTCATTTTAAACTTTTTAAAGTGCAAAATAATATGTAAAAATGAGCTTACATCAAAATCGTTCAAGATTTGATGATGTAAGGGATCCATAAATAAATCATACGGTGTTGGTAAAAAAAAATCATAAGTTCAAAAAGTATTTATTTCAAGAAAATAAAATAAACAAAGGGTAAGGTTGGAGGAAATACCCGGGTTAGGTTCTAGATTTTAAAAAAGGGAAGAGGAGATTTTAACTAGGCAAAACCCGCAGCCGTGAAAAAACTCAGGCCGAGTGTATGATGGGCTTGAGTCGGGCTCAGAAAATGTTTGGAATGATAAGAGTTCGACATTCGAAAAACTCGAGCCGTGTTCAAGATAATTCAGACCGAGTTCATAAATTGTCGAGTAGGTATGGAGTTCATCATTTGCTAACCTGGATCGAGCTTTGGGTAAATTGGGTCGGGTTCCTAGGGCCGAGAAGAAATCTTACGATTCTCCCCCAAACTCGGGTCAAGTGGTGCTCGGTTCAAGATGAACTTGGGCCAGGTTCATGAAATTCGGTTCAGATTCTTAAGGTGTAGACTTTTGTGCAGATGCGTGAGTATCTTCTCCTAACAATAATCTTTAAACAAATATATCACTTAATATTACAACATAGCAAATACATATAAACAAAGCCACAAAACAAAATCAAGACAAAACATTATGACAGTAACTGAATCTACTTGCACACAACAAAAATAAAATGATTAACCAGTAGGATGATGTCAACAAAAGATTTTAAGATGCAACAAAACAATCAAGACTATAATCACCCATTGGCCTTTCATCATTGACTGACTTGAGCAGAACATCTATTGATCATTGCATTAGCACATCATGATTCGATATGATTCGATTTCTTATGGCAGCAAGTGGGTCATATGATCAATGAAATTTAAGAAAAGATCATATCTTGTTTCACAACATGATAGGTAATAAAATCTATGGATTTATTTAGAGTTTAATCAGATTTATTCTAAGAGGAGATTATTCAAAGTGATTCTTGTTTCGCGCACCTAATATGCAGTTCGTTCTAAAATTTCGACCAATTGAATGCTCTATGTGATGTTCTCTGTTGGCTAACAGTGAGTTCGAGAGAGAGTGAGAGAGAGAGAGTGAGTGAGAGAGAGAGGAAGACAAAAATCGTGAGGAGAAAGGAGTTTGAGTCCTCTTTTTTGTAATTGCTTGTTTCCTTTCTTTTTGTGTGCGCGTGTATGTGTGATTGTTACATAACATCGTTAAAAAAACAGAAAATGATCATAATTTATATGTCTACTAATAATGTAAATAATTTATTTTACTAGAATGCTTTCCATCAAAATATATATTAAATATATCAATCTGATAAGACTTAAAAACTATTTGAATTTAAGTAAAACTCAATGAATAATAAAAATACTAAGATAGCACACATGTTTCATGTCATTAAAAATATTAAAATTATACTAGAGTGGTAGGCGGCTTCTCCGAATTTAAGTAAGGTCTCGAGTTTGAGTTTTGTGCTAGTACGTGATCCGAAAAGTCTTTATTGAATTAGTTAGATTCGATGATGAGCCGACTTCTAACTTGTGTTTTTAATGCTGCATGAGTTAAATCATCAACACTATTTCTTAGATCATCGACACTATTTCTTAGATGCCGGGGCTGACTAAAAAATCACATTGAAATTATAATTGCTCCGTTGATACGTGAAAATGTTGAGATGCTTTACCAAAATGATTGAAAGATATTAATATCACGGACGAATTGTCGTCGTAGAATGATGAAAGCCACGTGTGGCTACTCCAACGACTCGGTTGTCGATGTGTACCATACCATACCATACCAATACCACTGTTGGGGGATGAATATTAAATTGAGATGGCGCATCCACCACATAGCTGGACACAAAGTTGATTGGAAGGAAAGCTCCCCACACATCACATAGTTAGTGGCGTGATTGAGATGGCCACCAATGCCATTATGATAAGTGCATGATGATAGGGTTCCTGGACCTTACCACGCGCCAATGCCTTTGTCAATAAGAAAAATGTTTTATCCTCTTAAAAATCCTCGCGTGCAAAATATTCCATGCCATTCTGAAATGTTAAAAGGATTATTAGGAGGATATAGCATTGTCCAATAAAATTTGCCATTCATTTTTTTTCTTCTGTCACTATTATATATTTAGAGTCTTTGTGTAGCACTAGTTAGTTTGATGAATGCAATAATTGACTATATTGTAGCTGTAGTTTATTTTAGTTATTTTCGTTTTCCTTTTTAAACTATGAAAATATTCACTTAACATCCTTTAACAATTGCCATTGACAATTAAAAACTTTATCCTATTTATATGTTCATGATTCCATCATTGACCCATTGTTTGAGGAAATAATATTTGGCATAAGTTAACCTAAAAAATCACATAGGTTACGATTAATAATATATAATTAGATAAAAATAATGCTAAAGTTGATAGAAAAAGTTGTCATTGGCCTTAAGTGAAAATTTTTATATAGTTTAAGTTAACTAAGTTGATTGTTTTTAGATCCACGGATAAATTTAAAAATTAAATTCAAAAGTACTATCTTTGACCAATCCTGCCATACATTTTCACTAATCAATCATGTCAAATAATTTTTATTAATTAAGTTGACATTTTAATAGTTCATTAATAAATTGTAAAATAGCTTTTAGAGAAAAAAACCTTAATTTATAGAACGCGTCCAAGTCCTTATCAGTATATAAATTTTAGCTTATATACATTTGCCAATATTAGTGAACGAATTTCATAAAGAGAATATACAAGAACATCTCAAACGATGTAACTACTTCTGTATATTGATTATAATCAACATAAAGAAATTGAATGAAAATTGTCATCTCCATTAATTGTCATCATTTGGTTCGATCTGTTGAATAAAACAAGAAAGATAATTATGATTTACATAAAATATGTAAGATATTAAAACTGCTAAAGAGAAATTGCACCAAACGCTCGTATTATAAATTAAAAGGTAAATTAAAACTGAGGAAAATTGCGACGACACTGCTCGATCTCGACATCATCTTCATAATTGACTACATTAATAATTTGTTTTTTTTCTCCTGCTGACGGAAATAATAAATTAATTACATGTCAACTTTTCGTGAGGTGTCAAGAACACATTACCTCGCTCGGATCTCTTCCAAAATTTAACATAATTAAGTAGGGATAATGGTTTTATATATCAAATTTATTATAGTTTCAAGTTAGACCTCGAGTGATTTCAAGTTCCAACGATGTCCGGGAACAATTGACTTGAATGGCTTTCGAGTAATATGTACCCTATTTTAATCTTCTTCCTCCATCATATATAAGAGCATGCTGACATTTTCTTAAAGCATTTTGAATCCCTCAACAGGGATGGGAGGCAGCTCATAAAATGGGAGTCAAATATTAAAGTACACTTATAATTTCTCTATAATAATAATATCATCAGACGAGGGTTATTGCAATAATCCCATATGGCCATTTGGCATTGAATTATATATTAAAGTATTATAGTAATTAAGGTTTACTTGTCCCTTTATTTTTTTTGTCTTTATTATTATTATCATATTTTTTGCATTAGGTACATGGACCACTGTAACAAAAAAAAAGAATACTATATGGACAATTCAATAATTAAGATAATTTAATATTTAGTAGATAAAAATAATAAATCAAAATTTAAGTTATCCCTTCTTATTTTGGCAAGAAAAAAATAAAAGAAAAAATAAGTCAATCCACCGTGCCTTAGGAATAAAGATAATTTGATTATTTATTTTGCGTCTGGGGTGTTTGACTCTAATCCTTATATTAAATTGCTAATAGTAATATGATAGATGAACCGCATCCAAAAAGCCCCTAGTATATATTACTTTTTTGTGGACGTAATTTGGACATAAAAACAATGACAAAATTTGTGATCCCATGAAAGTAGAAGATAGTCTCCTAATTAATCACGTAAAACTATTTCCAAATAAATTAGTACATCTAAGAGCAAGTTAACTATTATACTGAATTTTTAAAAAGAGCTCTTTAATTATTTTTATATATTGATTGTTTCTCCTTAATCATGACACCTTTATTTTGTTTTCAAGTTTCCTTTTTTGTCTTTTAAATTATAAGGTTGTATATTAAAGCATGGATCGAATTAATAAATATAAAATGATTCATTTAATATAGATAGTACGTACGTCCTTTATCTAAAATGGACGGTTGATATTAGGGCGCCAGACTACACATAAGAGGGATATATATGGGGGACGCATCAAGGATCAACTTTCTTCTAATTTTGAAAATATAATTCTTTCATTTTTTCATTTAGAACGAACAAATTTCGTAAAGTGTCCCGTTGCACAGATATATGTTGGTGAAGCATCATTGTTCGAATCAAGCACTAGGAACATGTTAAGAAGTATTATGATTTATTATGTCTCCGAGTGGTTTAGTTAAGAAGATATAATTAAATAATACATAATTGGAATTGTTTGGTTTTGTTGGTTGTTCATGCTTGTCATGGTTTTATTGCTTCATGGAAAGAAGAAGAAGAAGAAGAAGAAGAAGAAGAAGAAGAAGAAGAAGAAGAAGAAGAAGAAGAAGAAGAAGAAGAAGAAGAAGAAGAAGAAGAAGAAGAAGAAGAAGAAGAAGAAGAAGAAGAAGAAGAAGAAGAAGAAGAAGAAGATGATGATGATGATGATGATGATGATGATGATGATGATGATGATGATGATGATGATGATGATGATGATGATGAAGAAGAAGAAGAAGAAGAAGAAGAAGAAGAAGAAGAAGAAGAAGAAGAAGAAGAAGATAATAATATGGAGTCATTATATATATATATATATATATATATATATATATATATATATATATATATATATATATATATATATATATCCGTTGAACCATTTTGGACGAAAAATTGAAATCTTATAAATTCAAGAAAAAGAGTTCTTACCAGTGAAGTAGACCTCAACTTTGTGATGTGATTGAGTACCGACCTTCCAAAAATAGAACTCAAGGCAGAGGAAGAGATGCATAATTATTTCTTATATTTATAACGCAAAAATCATAACTTATACGGGTAAGAAGCATGAAAAAAAATGTCAAATTCTCTTACGTGGCAGTTTGAAAATAATATAATATTCAGAGAGTCCTGAAGAATTAGAGACCAAACATCACAATTGTTGAAGGAGATGATTCGTTGGCGACCAACTCCATTATTGGTCACCATCGAGGCCACTATAGTGACCACGTATGACCAGCCCAAGCTTGGTCACTATATTCTTTTTTTTATTGTCGTGTAACCAAGGTCTTTATTTGATTGTTTTATTTTGATTAGTTTACGCGATAAAATAGCACCATTTTTTTAAAAAATAAATCTAATTTCTAGATAACGAGTGTTACTATTTTACAATTTAGAAAATTATTAAGAATGTGTTTAAGAACGCAAACAATATTAAGTGTATCTTACTCCTTTGATATTTCCTTGTGCACATTTATAAAATATTCTTTATTGAATTCACCAATTTAATTAATGGACATTAACTGCTGTTAACTGATTTAATAACTATTGGTTACTTGAATCATTGATGTGCTGCCATATTTTTCTATCTAATACATTTGACCCCGTCAAAAATTTATTTCCTGTGTATTTTAATTTTATCCAAATTAGTGTGCTTGAGGGATCATATTCTTACCTAACTCCTTCGACTTGTTCTTTATCTCTTTTGAGATGTCAATTTAATAAATATATGTACGAGTGATAAATGATAAGAAAATCACAGATATCTGGAAAATTAATAGGAAAGTTCGATCGTGGCTTGTTATCGATCATAACTTCTTATCTATCTTGATCAAAATCCGTTGGCAGGACAAATTTCTATTTTTTTATTTTTAATTCTGGATTTCTCTTTCGAGGAGTCAATTTAGCAAACATAAAATACTAATAAATTTAACTAGTTTGATGGATCTAGTGCTCCTTCCTTTACCTACTCGATTCAATCATTTTAAATGTCTATTATTTTTGTCTTAGTGTAGTTGTATATTTATAAAGAAAAAAATATACAACTACATTGTCTTCTTTTAAGCTAGATGGCAAATGAGTAAAGGATGGTTTGACGTGTTACCAATTTAATTAATTAATAATTTAAATTATCACTTGAATAGATTATTAATATTTAGATTATCGACAATATCACATTATAATATTTGATAAGTACCAGTGATATAAATAATAGACAAAACAGTTGAAGAACAAATTATTAAGATACTTCTAAAAACTATTTCAGATTTTAATCACGTGTTATAAATAAATAAATAAATAAAAAAAAAGTGAATATACATAAAAAAGATTAAAGATAACTTGAATGATATTTATTTAGTGATAAAACATTTAAATTAAAATTTTAATTGAATGGATTCAACCAATTGGTGATCTGGAAAAAAATATTTTTCTTGTTTGCTAATTAGATAACTAATGAGGTGGTAATGAAGATTACTAAAATAATTAAAATTATCGATAATCAATTACAGCAAATGAGATAGTGTGATAGAATTTTAATACAAATGATCCCTAAATGCTTGGCTGTTTTTTTTTTTCTACAAGAAAAAAATTGAATCTCATCCAGAGATAATGGAAGTGGTGTGGATAGCTCACTAAAGTGACGATCCAACGGTCAAATAATTTTTCTCTCCATCAAATGAGGATATAAAAGAAAAAAACATGTTATCTTCTTAATTCTATATGTGGAGAAATTTTTTCTAGGGGAAATAAGGGACAATTAACTTGGAATGACTCATTCTCTCTTTGACATTATATATATATATATATATATATGGGATTAATGGAGGTGTAGCACCCTTAAGTGAAACTTGATGTAACGATTTAATCTCGACCATCCGTTTTGGATCTACGGTCCAAATCAAAACTCTACTTTCTCTCCTCTCTCTTGCACGATCTCCTCCTCCCCACCAAGCCGCCACCGTCGCCGTCGACCAACCTCTGCAACCTCTGAGTGCCGCCACCGCCGGCACCCCAACTCCAACCCTACAACCTCTTAGCGTCGCCGCCCACGAGTGCCGGCCCCTGGGATCATCTTCTAGCGAACAACAACGATAGGACAATGGCCGAAAACCTCTGCAACCTCCGGCGTTCTCACATGTTGCCGCCACCATCATTGAGCACGAATCTCGCTGACATCCCTGCCCCCGATCCCCTGCGAGCCCACGCGTCGATCGCCGAACCAGATTTGCTATCGTCGAGCCCTCGTCGATCGCCGCCGCCGATCTGATCTGTCGTAGATCCAGATCTGCCATTGTAGATCCAGATCTACTGCTGTCGATCATCGAGAGAGCGGTGATCACAGAGTTTGGACGCAACGATCAAGTGCAGCGATCGCAGAGGTCGGGGGCGCCGATCAACGGAGCACTCGCAGAGGAGCTCGTCAGATCGTCCATGCGCTCGCAGAGGGGTCGGGGGCGCCGATCGTCGGAGCACTCACAGATGGGTTGGTGCTCTTCGGTCATAGGGGTCGGGGCGTGGACGATCGCAAGCTGCCAAAAATCGCAGGGGTCGGGGGACGCGGGCGCTCGAGGTCTGAAAGGACGCCGGTGCTCGAGGTGATCTGATCTGAGCGGCCCATTGAATCCGACAGTCGAAATTAAATCGTTACACCAAGTTTCACCTAAGGGTGCTATACATCCATTAATCCCTATATATATGAGATCTTCATCGTAAAAATGATTAGTATCTTACTAATTTAAAGTAAAAGAGAAAAAAAAATTCGTGATCAATGATTGATTTCAAGAATTGAGCACAATCCTACTAAATTGTAACCCAACCATTCAACTGATATACGAAAATATAGAAAAAAAATTAAAGAAAATGAAGAATACTCAGGAAAGAATCGTTCAATCCACGTGACAGTTATATATATATATATATACATATATATATATATATATATATATATATATATATATATATATATACATACATACATGTTATATTAATATATTCATGACTAAAAAATAGGAGGGTTAAGTTAAAAGACTGCACAATGATGTGGTTAACTTGAAACGATTAATTATCTCTATGAATGCTCGCCTCTAAATATTTGAATTTATATTTGGAAAAAAATAGAGGGTGGATCATCGGACGAAATGGTTATATAAATTTTGTCCTGCATGCATCGTATGTAGAGTTAATTAAGCTTTGATCCATGCCTTTTTTTTCCTTTTTGTCTTCTATCATCACACGGTTTCTTACTTTAATTTCTGCATATTCACATTATACATGAAGCCAAGATTAATAAAAATATTCACATGTTTTTCCTATTTCCCAATCTTAATATTTTTTAAGGTCTGGGGTATAGGATCAAAAGTCAACAATTACATAAATAACTAGCATATAAATAGACAACTAATTCATATATATATATATATATACATAGAAATAGACAACTAATTCATATATATATATATATATATATATATATATATGCGATCCATGATTAAATATTAGGAGGGTCGAGCTAAAAAAATTGAAAGGAACAATAATTTGTTACTTATGTTTTAATGATATAACAAAACTACTTAACAGATTCATATTAATCTATAACCACAAAATTAATACGTTAAAGGCCACTCTGAACGTATATCAATACATAACATATGTAATTAATTTTTTTAGAAATTAGGAGAGGGCCGGGTCGGTTTGCCTCTACACGTATATGCGTATACTTTTGCGATAAATAATATGAATAATCTACACTATATGCACTCGCCACCGCCCTTTCTTGTCATTTTTTGTGACCAACATAGTTAGCTTTCACACCTGCAATTAAAATTTTTAAAATTGTGATTAGGAACACCATACGATTAGAAATGTATATATGATTTATTAAATAGGCAACTACGTCATAAGTACGTGTGCTTGGCACTTTATATAAAGCATGCATGATGCACCATTCACTTCTATCGAGGTCCTACATGCAACCATAGTAGCCAACCCATATTATTGTGAATCCAATCCAAATCCAATCCAATCCTCCAGCTCCAGTCATGAGCATCTGCATCACCAAGTCTCCGCCGGAGTTCGTGCTTCCCAAGGAGGCGACGCCGGCCAGCAACCTCCCCCTGTCCTTCATGGACCGGCTGCCGACGTCGAGGTTCTTGGTGGACTCGGTGCAGGTCTACGAGCGTGGCGAGCGGCCGGCGGAGCTCATAAGGGAGGCGCTGTCGAAGGTCCTGGTCCCTTACTACCCGCTGGCCGGCCGGCTGGCGTTCTCCGGCGAGGCCGGCGAGCTCGAGGTCGCCTGCACGGCGGAGGGCGCGCTGTTCGTCGTGGCCTCGGCGGACTGCACCCTCGAGGACGTGAACTACCTCGAGCTGCCTCTCATGGTCCCCAAGGAGGTCCTCCTTCCCTACTTCCCCTTCGAAATGATCCAAGGCGTCATCATTTTGATGCAGGTGGAATTCTTGATTACTTCTCTCCACTTCTTATTTTATTATCTTAAATAAATTATATATAATTAGTTCCTACAAAAGCATTTGATGCTTGAAAAAAAATTGGGTTTAAAGGTGCAATACTATTTCTTTTTGTTTGTGACCTTAATAGTAAAAATTTGTAAATAAGTTTTCCCAATTTTCTTGAAGTATCTTTTTTTGTACTCTTTCTTAATTAGTTTGTTTAGTATGAATTAGATCATCTGGATAAAATAACATTTTTATATGTGAATTATATTTATTATTTCAATTATCAGTCAAACTCTCATCTGATAACCAATTAAATTAGAAGACTAAAGAAGTAAGCCACCCGGTAGCAATAGGCGGTGCTCCATCTTTTTGTTGTTTGGAATCTTTGGATTAATTCCAAAATAATTTTATTTTGTGTGAAGGGGAGTTTGTCATAAAGCACTACTCGAATAGGCGAATAGCTACTCAATGAGGTGCGTAAAAGCAACGTTAAATCATGGTTAAAAAAATAAGCATATTTAATGTCAAATTAGTGTCGTAGTTTTCAACTCGCTAATTATGTCGTGATTCGATAGATTTGTTATGAAGTAAGATCTTGACTGAATGACATATATATATATATATATATATGTCTCTAATTCCATTATTTGCTCCACCTCTCTACCATATAGAATTCGCATACTTATCCTTTAGTCTTTCTTTATAGATAAGAACTAATGTTCTTAATGAATTATATGATTACAATATGTCACGCTTGATGTAATTTGAGTGTAGTACTTTGACTTTGATTATAATAAATATTAAATTAATTCATTTGTCATAAAACAATCAGTTCTAAGTTCTAACCTCTAAGAGGGGATGAAGTGACTGGTTGGAAAGAGAAAAATAGTTCAAATTTGGAGTGAAATGTAATTTATTTTATTTGCTTATATATATTAGGTCACTTCCTGAAGAAAAATCATTTATCATGAAAGAAAATAAAAAATGTTGTTCAAATATCATTTACCATAAAGAAATTGTTTTCCTACGAACTTTCAGGTTACAGAATTCAGATGTGGGGGTTTCGTGGTGGGCACCAGAACCGATCACGCAGTGTTCGGAGGCAGCGGCGCTGGACAGTTCATGCAAGCCATGGCCGACATGGCCAGAGGCCTGAGCTCGCCTGCTCTGCCGCCGATCTGGGGCAGGGAACGCATTCCTCCGCCCGGGAAGCCCTTCCAGCTGCGCCAGAAGCAGCAGACGCTGCCATCAATCGTCCTGACCCCTATGTACCTCCAGAACCTCTCGGTGGACGTGTCCCTGGAGCGGATCGGTGAGCTCAAGAACCAGTTCACGGAGGCCACCGGCGGGAGGTGTTCGACCTTCGACGTCCTGCTGGCCACCGTGTGGCAGTGCCGGGTGCGGGCCACCATCGACCGCGGGGACCCGGACGCCCCCGTCCGCGTCGGGATCGCCGCGAGCGCCCGCAACGTCCTGAAGGAGTACGTGCCCCCGGGGTTCTACGGGAACTGCGGCTACCCGATGACGATCACGGCGCCCGCGGGGCGGATCGCGGTCGCGCCGTTCGCCGAGGTGGTGGGATTGATCAGGGAGGCCAAGGAGCGGCTGCCGGAGTCGTTCACGAGGTGGATGGCCGGGGAGCCCGAGGCGGACCCGTTCCTGGTGCCCCCGGACTACGGCCTGCTGGCGGTGTCGGACTGGAGCAAGGTCGGGTTCCACGAGCTCGACTACGGGTGGGGACCGCCCCTGCACGTCGCCCCGGTCGACGACAACCCGTTCGTGGCCTCCTGCATCTTGCTCAGGCCGCCGGCGCCCATGCGGGGCGTGAGGCTGATCCTGCGGTGCGTCGTCAAGGAGCACGCCGCGGCGTTCCGGGAGGCCATTTTGAAGCTGGCTTTGTGATATCAATATCATATTATATCTATATATATAAATAATCAAGATTGAAGTAATATTTTATTTTTCAACAATGTGAATGTATGCAAAAAGTTAATTTCTCAGAAAAATTTGTATTGTCTCGTCTTTGTGCCGTTATATTACATATATAAAAAAATCTTCCATTAATTTTTCCAGATAAAAGTTTGATACTGGAATATCGGATAATTTAACAAGTTCCAAATGTAGTCACTACCTGGATGGTGTAATGGATTACAGTTGTGGCTTTTTTTTTTTCTCTCGTGACTTTGTTTCTGCTGGTCCTTTTTTTTAATTGACATGTAATCTTTATTTCTAATTCGATTAGATCTATTATGAGTGCTTTCTAGTGATCAAATATGTTGCATTCACCTTTTAGGTCGGCATTGCTTTCTACCTTATAATAAAATTATATAATGAGGCAACGCTAAACCAGATCAGAGTCACGTTTTAGTTTCAGTTTATTCTATCAAACACTCAAAGAAACAAAACTGTATATAATCAAGATATTATTTTTTGGATAAAAGAAATATACAACGCCATTTTTTTAGCTCTAATTTACAACTCCGAGTAGGTCCTCTTATTTTTTTTTATCAGATCCAAACGGTGAACAAAAGCCCTTTTATCGCAACCAGATTCCTTTTTTTTAGAATCAGTTTCATGCTTAACTTAATCTTTTTTATCAATTTAATTATTTTTTTTATTTGTGAGAATGACGAGAACTTTATTTCTCGGTGACACTTAGAAAGTTTAATTTATAAAATTTACTTAAATGAAAGAGGAAAAACCTGAGTTAAAATAGACTCATTTTATAGAAGTAATAAAAAAAGTTAAAAATGAAATTGCTAAGTGCTTCGTAACTGTATAACTGCATAGGGTAATCAATATTATCCTATTTTAACGGTCTCCTAATTTTAATTTATAATTGAAATGTCTTCAACCTTTTAATTTTTTTCTTGTGTCGTCCTCTGACTAACAATAGCCAATTCCCCGATAACATCGATGATAATAAAAAATTATAAATAAAAATGGATGCGCCGACATCGAAGCGGAGAAGGGGGGTGCAGCTCCTCCCTTTTCTCCTTCGTTGGGTGGGGTGGTGGCGACGTCGCCCCCTCTGTGCAAGCTCCCTCTCATGCGCGAGAGAGCAAAAGACGACCCCCCTTGCCGGCTCTCTCGCACGTGTCGACGAGCACACCTGAGAGAGAGTGAGAGAGGGCGCTGACACCTCTCTGTGTGAGCTCGTCGGGGGGCGGGGGGGGCTTTGGCGAGAGAGGAAAAGGGGTCGACAACCTCATTTCTCTATCGCGCATTCCGGCATGCCTACGAGCACACGAGAGAAGAAAAGGGGGGTTTCGCCCCCTCTGCATCTCACTTATCGACGAGTTGCAGAGGGGGCTGACGTCCTTGTTTCTCTCTCACGCGAGAGAGAGACCCCTCCAGGGGGCGCTGCCCTTGTGCGAAATTGCCAGCTTGGGCGAACCGCCTTTTATTTTTTATTTATTTGTTAATATTATATTATTATTTTTTAACTCCACATTAGTAAAGTAATCAGAGAATTAGCTGATGGTCAGAAAAATTAAGTGTGTAAGAATAAATGAAGTTTAGAAATAATCTAGTTATAAAATAAAATTTAGAAATCATCTAGTTATCACACTCAAAATTTGAAGGGCGATGCATGTACTCTGTGCCCACTTCTTCAACAATTATTGCTTCTGGGTTTGATGATAAATTTGAATAACGTGTAAAATATAGTTGAGCTGTCAATTTAACGAAATACACATGTTTTTCGATTTGATTATTCAAATGTAC
The DNA here is from genome assembly GCA_030549335.1 of Pontederia crassipes. Classification (NCBI taxonomy): domain Eukaryota; kingdom Viridiplantae; phylum Streptophyta; class Magnoliopsida; order Commelinales; family Pontederiaceae; genus Pontederia; species Pontederia crassipes. The sequence goes on along the minus strand of CM060189.1, from coordinate 20,051,382 downwards.
TTGCTAATTTTATTCCCTACGTGCAAGAATCTATATATATTTTAATTGCCATTTCCCCTAAATTATTCATTTTCAGCTTTCTTTGCCAAATTATGAAAATATTATTCGCTTCTAAGTTATTGTTTATTCAGATATATTTTATCCTTATCGGCATGTATATTGTTTTAAAATATATTCTAAAGTTAAAAAGTTTAAACAGCGATTCAATGGAATGTTGCCACGCTACTTATCACAGTGTTACCTACTTAAATAACTATTACCTTCTTTATTTCTTTTAAAAAATAATTTATCTTTTAGTAAATGTTAATATGATGACACTCAGTAATGTGACAACCATATTTAATGTTGAAATAATATGCCAACCGAAATAAAGTTTTAACATCACTTCGCACAAATGAGAGTTGACAGAATTAAATTGCTATTAATTAGGTGTTGATAAACTTAATTATTGAGAGCTTTGAATGATCAAAGAAAATTAAAATTAGCGAGACATTAATAACATTAACATCCTATAGAGAGAGAAAAAAAGGAAACTTGACATCAGTTCCTTGTAGATTAATCATGAAGAAGATCCTTTCATTTTTCTTTACCTTTTGACTTCTTGAAATATCACACCCCTAATAACGATGGGTTATCCTTTTTCTTATAGTGCACCCTGACAAGTATATGTTTGACTTTTTAAGACATGTCAGACACGCATGATATATCTGCTTGGCATTACATTTTAAGCTCTCTCTATATATACAAGATAGATATTTCAACAAGTTCTTTGTTTTAGTTTTTTTTTCGCTTGTTTTTTTCTTGTCCTACGAAAAATATATAAGAAAATATTAAACTTGATTTTCATGGGTCTCGATTTGGTTTTCGAGGGTCACCTTGTTTTCAATAGTTGCTCAACTAGCCGAGATACCACTAATCTCTCTCTCTCTCTCTCTCTCTCTCTCTCTATATATATATATATATATATATATATATATATATATATTATATATATTCTAAAAAAACCGAAGTTTATATTACAAAAACAGCAGCCATATATCGATTATTTTACTCAAACTCAATCCATATGTTAACTGAAGAAAGAATATATATTTTTAAAATAATAACTCTATTAATCACCGTCGTAGTGTTTCATATGACGATTTGAACTGAACCAAATTTATTAGTAGCTCACACGAGGTTAAGATTATAAATATAAATAAATAAATATCTTCTTAACATCTTAACATTTTGAGATTAGTGATCAACTCATCTAAACTCAACACTAGTCGATCTCTTCAGCGATGTCGAGTTGTATTTTTAATATAATAAATATTCAGATTAACAGAATTTGTTAAGGATAGGAAAATATTATTGAAAAAATATTTAAACTTTTACACTCAAATTAAATTATAAACATATAGGAAGCAAGCTTGTTCGACTGTGCATGGACTATGGAGAAGGTAGCAATCACTGACCAACAAAATCGAAAGCCATTGTTCACTCTACACACATATCTATATTTGGACCCAAAAAGAAGTTTCAAGCTATCATAAACAAAATATAGAATAAAAGTGAAATGCATCAAAGCTGCAGCGACTCTACAAAAATGCTGAGTTTCTAGGACAGCATAAGAAGCTCAAGAACTTTGCACCTTCTCATGCTTGTGCAGGAACATGTTGTACATGCAACAGTGAGCAAAGACAATAGGCAATATGGCTTGTGCTGTCTGGTAATCAAATTATAGCATGGTTAGAATCCATTACAAACATATCCACATAGGCCACGTAATCAAAGCAAAATGGCGTACCTTTGGACCTCTCCATCCACCTTATATAAAAGATCACTCAATTGAAGAACTTGGAGAAAAAGCATATGGTGGAATATTTCCTTTCTAATATCAATCCTAATAAAGCTGCCAATGTTAATTAACACCAACCGCAGATTCTCTACATAACACAATTTACATGACAATTCAGCATCACTTCTGGACACAAACCCAGAAAGAAAATAAATGCAAAGAGGCACCTTTTACAAAAATATATTTCGTACCATAACAAGAAAATGGTATCACCAAAATCTCCATGGATCCTTATAAGGTGGGACATAATTTTCTGTAGGAGGAACAAGTCTAAAAGATTTCACAGTCTTCTGTAGGAAAGGTCCGATCTGCATTAGATAAAAATGCATTTCCATGATAATATGCTCAAAATGATAAGACATGCTTGTGAATATAACATAACAGTTCTTTTATCTTTTGCAGAAAGTTCGGGAAATCAGCCCATCAAACATTATTGAAAGTAGATGTTAAGACGCAACCCATATGATGCTTCATATGGATTTAATAAAGAATAACGTATTGTTCATCCAGCAATAACATGGATCATACCACAAAACCTGCTTAATATGATACGAAATTAGATGGAAACAGACATCCAATAGTAAGTGCTTTAAGCCTTTTCTCATTGGGTAATATTCTGAGGATGGAGGATTATAATTACTCTCAACAAGGATGGTTTTTGGATAAGTCAAATCTTTTCTTACCACAAATTAAATGGCTGGCGGTTAAGTCTTACTGGCCTTTCTTGTGGATGGACCTAATGGCCTAGTACTTTCAAAATAGTAGGTTTATCATTCCAGTATCAATGGCTCTAACACACACAGCTCCTATGAAAGAAAGTTAAAAACTAAGGGCGAGTACCTTTTTTCTCAATGACGTTATAAAAGATACACCAGGTTAATTATAATAATTAATTTTAAGCATACATATCTTGTTCTCAAATGTTCATACATACAATAATCATTTGTCAACAAGTAAAGCAATCTAAGAACAGGCTACACAAACTTAAGATAGGGACTACACATGAAAGAATGATAAGGCCAATGTCATATCAAGTGAACGTACTGAACAGAGAACTTACAGATTCCCATTGTTTGCTAAGGGCAGAAGCATTCAGGGAGTACAGATAGCCTGAGGAAGCAAAACCAAGTGAAAAGCCAAAACAATTAACAAAAATAGCAATATCCCTTTAGGGAAATGTCACAAGAACATAATAATAAATCTCATATTTATTTCTTAAGATATGCACCTAAAGCATTTGATCTGTAACATGTTATTCATACATCCCAGCACATATTTGCTAGTAATTCTTTCTTCTTTGAGAAGCAAAAAGATTTGAACAGGCAAAAAGTTATGAATTGTGATTAATGAATAAGCAATAAGCAAACAGAGCAGTTTAGATGCGAAATGACAGATCATCAGCAACACATTATTTTTTTTAAGAAAAAGGATGACGACCAGGTTGTGTGGTTGTGATCCAGGTATATATATCAGCAACACATTATTAATTCTTACCATCTCTCTCAGCAGTAGCAGAGACATTGTGCCGGAAGAGATTTGATCCTTGCACCTAGAATCATCTCAATTTCAATTAGAAGTATTTTCAACATTCACGAAGGCCTCATGATTAGAGACATAATGAAATCCAGGGGAAAATGAAAATGTGTTTTGCATTCATAATTTGCAGTGTGAAAATATCAAAGGGTCTACCAGTAACTATTAATGCTCGGTACTTACAAATTTTGTTGGTGACTTCCGAACAAGATACTCGTAATACCAGTATGGTTCTCCGTCAACCTGCACCAGCATCAATGTTGTTATTTTCCAAGGAATACAATAAAATTTAGCAGACGATATTGCAAAAAAACAAAATTCTTCTTACGTCCTCAGAATGTGCATCAAGAACAGAACTTTCAGCCATCTTCTGCCCTGTTGTTACCGGCTGTAGAAGTATAAATATTACATCATATATTAGCATAATGTAGCATAAACGACGTGACTGTCCCAACTTTGTGAATTTATGAGAATAGATTACAATCAGTGTACTTATGCAGTAAGCCCAGTGTTTGGGTGTTATTTTTGCACGTAGAAGTAGGCTCTCATAGTCATAGGGATCATAAACTGCTTACTTGACATGGGATATGATATAATAAATATTTAGTCCAACTTATACTTCATGAAATTCCGGGGGGATGACTATATGCAGCTGCTTATTAAAAGCTTCATATTTGCCTCAAGCGTTTTCGAGCTTTGTTTAATGGAACAATAGCAATTACCATCTTGACTCCACTTTATAACAAGATTGAGTAAATTTCGGCAATGATTCTCTGATAAAAAATGAAAATGCAACTAAATAATACAAACAACAACAAAGCCTTATCCCACTAGGTGGGGTCGGCTACATGGATCATACGACGCCATTCCGTTCTATTAGTAACCAAACCTTTCGGTATATTATTCACCAATAGATCTTGCTCTATTAGTTCGCCAAGTGTCCGTCTTGGCCTCCCTCTCCCTCTTTTAATCGGACTCCAGATTATTTGATCTACTCTTCTTACTGGCGCATCTAATGGTCTTCTCTGAACATGACCAAACCATCTCAAATGATTCTCTACCATTTTCTCACTAATGGAGGCCACTCCGACTCGTTCACGTATATGGTCATTCCTAATCTTATCTAATTTTGTATGACCACACATCCATCTCAACATCCTCATTTCGACTACCCCCACTTTACGTTCATGTTGTCCCTTCATAGCCCAACATTCACTACCATAAAACACTGCCGGTCTTATAGCAGTACGATAGAATTTTCCTTTAACTTTATTGGGTACTTTTCTATCATAAAGAACTCAAGTGGCTTTCCTCCACTTACACCAACCAGTTTGAATTCTATGATTAACATCGTCATCAATCTCACCATCTTGCCTTACAATTGATCCTAAAATGCAACTAAATAATAACTATGAAAATAAAAATAAGATAGTTATTATTAGTAGTAAAAGTGGAAGAATCAAACGCAATTACTACTAATAACTTTGTCTACTCGAGATGACAAATCTCCATAATAATAGTCCGTATGGAGTGGACCAAACTCCAACTACATAATTGATGAACATATTTTAAATGCTGCAATGTAAAACACATAAATGTATTTATAACATACAAAGGTAGTTACTATAACTATATATACTACTGATAGAACAATCTATTATTTCTTAATCAGCCCACTAACTTATACAAAGTGGTATCTTATCATCCTCTAATTATAACACTAATCCCAACTCAGGAAATCAAACTTGAAATTGTAACAGGATCATTGTCGTACTTCTATTATCTTTCAGACATGGTGATGGAGACCAACTAAATTAATCTACACGTAAACCCTAGTTAAGTTAGCCTCTTAAAAAATAATATCATACATTCAAAACTTGTTCCAAAGGAACCATACAGTAATATTCATAGAGGTTCTAAACACCCTGTGCCAAATAAACAAGGAACTACAAATAAAAGAAAATATAATATAAGGAAAATCCTTAAGGGGATCCTAACTAAATTATATGCAAAAGACTCATAAATAAAGACTAACTACTTATGGACAAAAGACACATAATACTAATCTTGTTCTACATCACATGGTTATTTTAACTGGTGATCAAGGATTTTCCAGTTAAAACGATCATTTGAAGCACATGTCAAGATTTTCTCTTTCTTCCATATCATAACAATAACAATAAAAGAATACATTTTGATATTGGTCCTCAAATTTATACCCATTTCTCCAATTAGATTATCAAACTTTACTTTGTAACACGCTCATCATTCATTTTATATTTCTTTCAACGACGATCCTCCTCACTGGCGATCAAACTTTTATTAGCTAAAATGTTGACATGGTTATGCAACAATGCTCTCTCTTATCTCCACATAAGGATATAAATAAGAATAAAAAGATTAAAAAGATCCCAAAAAATAAGGATAGTGGGGACTGTTGCCCCCTCCCCCATTATCTCATTATCTCCATTCGTCAACAAAGCAAGCACGGAAGCTGCCCACCTTTGTTAGCAGAGATGATGAGAGATGGGATGGTTGTCCCGCATCCTCTCTCGTCTCCGAACATAGGTGAGGGGTGCAGCAGCCTTCCCCAATTTACTCCGATGATGTAGGGGGTGACGGCTCCCCTCCATGTTCACTCTGGTTGCTCCCGCCCCTTATTTTATTAGACTCTCTCCCAATTCCACTAAAATTATCAGCCGATTTGGGTGTGGACATGCATCATACATGGTGTTTCTTGTGTCGATAAACTAACTGGCACATAGCATGATAAAAGTCCTCAGATGTGAGTACACACAAACAAATCAGTTTTCTCAAGTATTCCAAACTCCAGGATTCATGAGTTACGGATACATCAAATGCATCATTCTCTTCCATGGTCAAATTATTACCATTCATGCAACATAAAGTTGTTTTTCTAGTAAATGTAACTGATGCAATGAGAATGCTACCTTAGATGTTGAGATTAAGAGAAGATGGAGAAATGAAATACCAAAGCAGACTTGTCAGATAAAACAGAATCAGCAACATTTTTAGCGTCCCAAGTCTTCTTATCATTTGAAGTTAGGAAGCGCGAATTGGGAGGACCTATCTGCAAGCAAAACATATCTCAATTGGAATGTGTAACATAAATCATCCACATAAACATTTTCCAAAGGGTTCTTGAAAATTAGTAAGGCATTCCCCAGATTGAAACTAAAAAATCCCTGAAAAGAAAAAAAAAGATTAAAACACAAAAGATAAAAAATTGGGCCCAGTTGTTTTCACTTCCTTTTATTCGAAGTTCTGAAATTTTATATTTTCTTTCCAACAAACAACAACAAAGCCTTATCCCACTAGGTGGGGTCGGCTAAAAAGAAGTATGTTGATGTACTTTACAGCAGTATCCACAAAATTGGGATTCCTATTATTTCCCTTTGTATAATTCATCATGAAGACATCCATATTTACCGAGACGGAGATGACAAGGTTATGGATCATGTCAACACGCTCAGACACGATCCGCTGCCGTGCATTTGCTGTATAAGATATGATCGTTCAATCAGTCACTGCTTCTATCATAATGACAAGACTTTGAAAAGCAAAATGTGTATTGCGTGATGAAAATGAAAATTTAGAGTTTCTCATAGATTTGTTAGAAATCTCGAAAAGCAAAAATTCATAAAACTTTCACAGGATCAATAAGCTTAAGCTTAATACCAGATAGAGGTGCAGCGGATGAATAACGCTCCGGCTTTCTGGATTCTATCCTTCAAAATTTGTAAAAAAACACAGGTGGGAAGGCTTCAGCACCAATGAGAAATTAGAAGTAGAATAAAAAGTTCAAAGATATTGATTTTTTGATAGTTTCATACAGATGATGATCCAAAATGATCATATTCTCTTCTCTTATAAGAACACAGGAAAAAGTGAAGTTACACAAAGAGTATCAATGAACTTGTCAGCTATATTGCATCGTTGAACAATTACCACTTAAAAGCAAACTTCTTGGTAGGCAATTCCACTGGGTAGAGGAAGGAGTATGCATTTATGTCATCAACTAGTACAGCTGCCTTGAAATCTTCATCTGACTGAATCTCGGCATAAACATCTGGAGTAACCCAAAGCATATGAGGAACCCGTCATACAATAAAAAAAACTTAAACAAATAACCAATGCATTCATATATATAATTTGAAATTAAATATTCAATCAAATGTTTGTCAAAAGAAAAGCAGTTTCTTTCTTTTTTGGAAGAGGAAAGCAGTTTTCTTTAACATACTAAACGAAAGTGCTCCACTTAAACCTGGTTTTACTAAATTTATCCATTCAGCTAAAAGTATAATTTAGATAATATAGGTGGTATGAATGTCTGTTTAGCTGAGATTGCATAAACCCCTCGAATCAATCTAAGTGAATAGGCAACTAACAAACTAGTTTTTCTCCTCTTATTAGACAGTAATCATGCTCATCTCTTTGACACTTCTCTTTCTTTTTGTTTTCTTTAATTATTTTCTACTCCAACACCAGTGTTAGTTTGTAGAAATTTGAGCATAGATTTCCAACTAGTTAGACAAGATAAGGGCTGGTCAGTTCGTGTTTAATTCTTTTGTTTACAATTCAAAAAGACGCCGAATTTTTTTAGGAAAAGCAAATGGCAGCGCACGTCCAAGCTGAAGCTTACCCGAGATGGGAAGAACAAGAAGCAAGGAGGCGGAGAGCCCCGACAGCAGCATATCCCTTCGCAGGAAACAACTCACGGGATGTTCTGGCACAGGAACGGACGTCGACGCCGGAGAAGAAGAAGAAACAACGACGGCACCGCAGCTTTTTCTCCTTCTGGTCCTTTCTGGACGCCGCAGCACCGCGAGATCCCTGCAATGATGGTAATAAAGAGAAGAGACAAGGATGAGATCAACAGAAGCGCAAAGAGAGGGAGAGGGAGGGGAAGCAAGTGATACCGAATGGCGGGAAGGGGAGGAGAAGAGAAGTGGCGGGATGAAGCCGGGGAAACCGGTGGAGGCGAGAGAAGAAGCGATGCCGCCATTTGGTTCCCACGACGACCACCACCTCCTCTCACTCTTTCCGCCTCTTCGAAAGGGAAGTGCTGGTTTTTTTTTTCTGTACTCAGTACTTTTCTAGTGTCGAGATTTCTGTTATCCACAAGGATGAGATGAGAGGGGGGCGAGGCGTTCAACTTGAACCCAATCAGAGAAAATAGAAACTCGAATCCGAATGTCCAAAAAAAATTTTGATTGACAACCATTTCATTTTTTTCTTTAGTAGTTGTGAGGCGGCATATAATTTTAAGAAGGTCAAAATAAAATTTAATATTATAAATAATTCACAAAAAGTGAATACAAATAAGTATCTTCATCTGAATTAGGCTAATAACTCATGTACATATCAATCATTGGACAGGTGATTTCAAGATATTGACAAAGCGATAAACACGAGACAAATCGAGGACGTACGGGAGAGAAATGAAGACATGAACACAAATTACTTCAAACTAATGAACCCACAGTTACCATACCCATAAAAATGAAATTCTACCATTAATGTGCACATGAATATTGTCTATATATGATACAAGCTGGGGCTGGCCAATCATTCTGAATTACATCACTTGATACATATAAACATCAAAACATGCATATTCGACCCAAAAAAATGGTACACGTAGTTATACATCTTGCTTTTTGTTACAACATATTACAGATTGTCACGACAGATCAAAGTCACCAAACAACAAAGAAAGATTAAAAGAAAAAAGATGTCAACTGGTGGTATCAAAGAGATTCCTTAGATCTGGAAGGCACACCTCTTTGCCTTGTTAACCGCCCAAAATACGTTTGATACTTGACCTCTGGTCGGCAGTCAGCCGTGAAGGGAATTTTACATCGAACTTGATCCTCAAGTTTCCTTTCTTGCCTGGTTCCTTAGCTATCGGCATTCCTTCTTTTGCAATCGAGAGCTCATAGCCTGGGCTCACAATGTCACTGACCGGGATTGACAACTCACGGCCGTCTAGAGTGGTCAGCTCTACAGTGGTTCCTGCAAGTGCCTCTGCCAGTGAAACCCTCAAGTTAACCAAGAGATCATTGCCATCCCTCTTGTAAACTTCATGGGGCTTCTCATCAATGACAAAAACAAGATCCGCAGGCAAATGTCCAACCTGCTGATTCCCCTTCTGAGGGAATGTGATCTTTGTCCCCTTCTTCCAACCAGGTTTCACTTCGATTGTTAGAATCTCTGATTCAGGTACCACTCGTCTGTAAATAATTAAAATACAGGTAAGAAATAGAAGGACACATTCAGTGAGAACTGCCAAACCTGTTGGTGCTAAGGAATACAACAACAACAAAGCCTTATCCCACTAGGTGGGGTCGGTTACATGGATCATACGACGCCTCGTTGATCCATGTTCATGAGATTCGACAGGGTTTTACGCTGGCTGTCGAGGCCTAACACAACCCTCCTCCTTTATCCGGACTTGGGACCGGCTATAAAACATAGGCGGAGTTAAAAATGGCAATATTTCAGCTATAAGAGTTACCAGATACAGAGACCATATCCAGCTAAACTGATTATACAGAAACAAAGTGACAAATGAAATGCTACAAAATTTAGTCTAGTTGTAGGAAAAGAGAAGCTTTAATGAGACAAACAAAAACAGTTTAGGTATCTAGGATATGTTATCAAGATCCAAATCTCCTGTGATCTTGTCACAATAAGCTCCCTTACAATCCTACAATTTAGCAATTAGAAACTTTACGAATCTGTAAGATCTTTCATAAAAATGTCACAATTGTTGATAGTCAAGTCCTATTAGGACTTGATAATCTCGTTCTTAGATGGAAACAACTTCATTTTATATATTCACATATAAAACATATTCAGAAAGCAATTTTCAAGTCATTGGCTCTAAAAAGTTGAAGGAAAACAATTGTGGTCCTTGTAAAACAATCATCAAAACAGAAGCAGCCTTACAAGTCCCCAGAATAAAAGACATACTGCAACTTGGCATCCGAAACATTTATCCCCACTAAATTATTGCTTTAGTTAGTCGAAAGAAACAAATAAGCAAAACCACAGTTGATTTGTAGAAGTTAAAGGTCAACATCTATGCTAAGTGCAGTTGCATTATCATGTCATAGAACAGGAGAAAACAGTGACAAAAACTTCAGAACAAATTATTAGAAAAGTTTTTTTACCCATTTTCTATGACATTCCTAGAAATCTTCATCTTCCTGGTTGATCCAGTGTAGAGATCCTCAAGACTGCATACCAGCTTGCTCTCCACTGCTGGTGCTTTGCGCAGCTGCCCTCCTCCCCCAGTCCCAACACCTTCAGTGTAAGAGCTGAACACATGTTCTGGTCCGCCAAAATTTCCAAAGATGCCCCCATCAGTTTGAAACCTCGTTGACTTTGCCCGTCCCATGGATTCAAATCCAAAAGGGTTACTTCCAAAGAACTCAGCAAAGATGTCATCAGCATTCCGAGGATTAAAGTTAACATTGTCAGAGCCAGGAGGGGGCATGCCTTTCAAACCCTCCTCCCCATACTGATCATAGGTTGCCCTCTTCTGTGGATCGCATAGGACCTGGAAGCAGAAACTTGAGCAATATGAGAAAATAGAAGCATGACCAAGAAGATGATATTTCGAGTAGAACAACGAAACAAACAATCACGACCTCTCTAATTTCTTCATACAGCTTGCAAAGCACAACAGGAAATTCTAAACAATCTATTTTCAGCTAAGATATTTGGTGACATGAGTAAATTAAGTTTCCTTAAGACGAAGAGGCACAGGAGATTAAAAATCAAAGGTAAGTCATATCTGTGTACTTAAAACATAAACAAAACATCGCATACAAGCCAAGAATACTTGAAAAGCAGACTTTAACAAGGCTAATCCATTTCAAATTGTCATGAAGTTTCATAATTTTCCAAGAAAAAAATGTTAGATACGGGAAGGGAATTTAGAAGAAAAGTCTAATATACACCAAATGGTCAGTAAATTTCTAGAACTCGATACGCATGCGCATTTTATGCACTTATCTTATGTACCATAGTTTGAGAAATAAACGGCTAATTTACTCTGAGTTAACATGCGCATTTTCTGCACTTATCCTATGTACCATAGTTTGAGAAATAAACAGCTAATTTACTCTGAGTTAACTACCCAATTCGAAATGTAAGCTAACATTAAATCACTACGAAATCGTCTTTCAGGATCCCTGGACCATATAGAGGCATACCAATCTGAACCTCTGTGTTTCAGGACACAACGCAAACTCATTGAATTCATAGAATATGATGGAATGTGGTGTTACGATTCATAAGATAAATGCACTAGTTTATGCTTTCACTTTCCATACCCATTGATTTTGAAACTTCCACTAACTAAAGCAAATAAAAGACTAAGCACTGAGACACAATATAAATTAGAACCTCTACCAGAATCAACCTCTAGAACATGTTGAACCATTCAACATATATGCTTCATGTTTCCATAACTTCTGCAGTTCTGCATGAATCCTACAGCTCGTTTCCATCTAAATTAAATTTAAAAGAAGTTTCTTTCATTAGTTCATTTCTCATAATTTTCCGTTTCCAAAAGGTTGGAATTACATGAATCCTAATCAATTGTTTTGTCATCATTACCTCTCGCAAAAGCAGAACAACAATGCAAACAACACAAATATAAATTCTCAGGCATTAACATTGATTAGACAATCAAAGGAATGATAAATTTTCAGACATGAACGTATAAACGATCAACGGTGTCACATCGAAAGACCTGCAGCTTACTTCGTAGGCCTCGGAGATCTCCTTGAACTTGGCCTCGGCCTCCTTCTTATTGGCCGGATTCTTGTCGGGATGCCATTTCATCGCCAGCTTCCGATACGCCTTCTTCAGCTCCTCGTCGCTGGCGCCCCTATCAACCTTCAACACGTTGTAGTAATCCACGCCCATCGCGATCGCAATCCCTAAATTTCGAAAATAAAAGAAAAAAAAAGAATCTAGAGAAGAAGAGAGACGAAATCACAAGATCCACGACCTCTCGAAATCCTCTAAATTAAGAGACAACAAAATCTATTTTACGGATCGTTCTTGTAAATGCAGATTTCGAATCAATCTTGCTATCAGGAAAAAAAAAGAGAGAGAAGAAAGAAGAAGAAGAAGAAGAAGAAGAAGAAGAAGAAGAAAAGGTGATGAAATGTTGAGCGGATCGGTCGTTTGGTTGTTATTTTTGTCCGACGGGTTGGAAAGGTTTAATTATGCGCGCAATCCGTCCGCGTATTCCATTTTGTCCCGAACGGCGTGAATTTTATGCGTCGGATCAGCGTGTTGACGAAGTTTATATGGGAGCGCATCCTGTCCACCGATTTCCCCGAATGGCCAACTAACGGTTTCGATTCTCTTTGGTGGGAGGGCGGTGCGGATGCCCTCCCCTACAAATATTATGCGGGCGTTCTTCCTCCAAGGTGTTTCTGTTTCTCGATAAGCCGCAAGGTGGCTTTAATTAACACACGTCGAGATTTGAGAGCTGAGGACACCTCTAATTGCTCTGGGATTAGATTTTGGTGATCGATAAGATTGCAGAAATAATTTTATCATTATATTAGATATATATATATATATAAGTATATTAATGGGCTTATTGGTATTGAACATTTTATTTGTGCTTTTTCAAATTTCAAGACACAGACAATGAACAATATATATGTAAAGATCTCAAATCGATTTTTGTCACGTGGCGAAGATCAACTCGAAGACACTACGGCATGTTATGACTTTGATTATAATATTGACCGCTCAGTCCAGAATCGAGACACGTTAGCGGAAGAAAGAAAATAAAGAAATAAAGATAATAAAAAGATAACTTTAATTTACGGAAGTCTAAAAGTGGCTATATCATTGCTAAGAAATAAAATAAGTTTTACATCATAAATCTAAAATGCAGAAGGTAAATGAAAATTAATAAACACTTTAAAAAGCCCTATGATTCATGTGTTGTCCTATCGTCAAAGCTTCATCACCATACGCTTACTCCACCACGTCACTGACCTAGTACTGTGAAAATCAGACATAGAGGAGGAGATCCTCCCGCAAGCTTTACAGCCTAGTGAGGAATCACATGATATACAATACATGACATGAATATAATAATCAGCAATAAATAATCATGCTTAACTTAAACGTGAAAGGGTAACATGTCAGTATCATGGATCATAACGAGGATAAGAGTAAGAATCAGAATATATCATGAATTATGAGAATCATATGATGCTTAGTAAACTTAAAATCGCATACTTGACTTGACTTAAACATGCTTCTTGATCTTAAGTTATCATTAGAAATCATGGTGACTTTAGGTGTTTTTAATTTTTGGGATATGCCGAGCAAATAATACAGCTTTGTGCGGGTCAGTGAGTGATCAAATCATGACCAAAGGAGCTACCCTTATCTTGTTGCACTTGGCTTGGACTGAAAACCATTGTTAATCTTTAGTCTGAACTTATTAATCACTTTTAATAATTTGTGGCTCTTTGTTCTTTGTTCAAAATATATGATAAGATCAATGAGAAACAAATCAACAAGAGAATAAATCATGAAAATGAGGGATCTTTGTGGGGTCATACAATATGATCAATGGTACATAGGCATTATTAGAATTAAAAAGAAAAATAATTAATAACTTTAATAAAAAGGTTTACTGGAAATCGGTCGACCGGTTCAGGAGAATGGTCGACCGGTGGTCTGTTGATCAATCGACCGATCTTAGTGGGTAATTCGAAGCGGTCGATCCGTTCAGTTGAACGGTCGACCGGTGGCCAGGGATCAATCGACCGATGACAGGGATCAGTCGACCGGTCGACATATGCAGAAATCAGCGACATGTAAGTTATCGATCGACCGGTTGCTAGCAATGCCTGCGGACCGGTCGACCGGTCGGCATCCAAAATATTTGCAGAACTTTCGAATTTCATCAATTTTTCAATGCAATCTCAACCTAACTAATTCCTATCTCCTAGAAAATCAACCACACACCAACAAAACAACAGGAAATGAATTATGTATGCAATTTAATCAATCAAAGAATATAAGAAATCAAATAATTAAAAATGATAACTTGAACCATATTCTTATCTTTTCTTTTCATAACAATTAAGGCATGAATTGGGACAATTCAGAGGTCATGCAAGGTGATTTCGATTCACCCACCTCTGATCGTGATTAATCCGTTCTTCGGTTCGTCGGGATTCAGTCAATCAGTGCCCCTGTTTCTTCCTGTTCTCCCTCTCGGCCACCCTCTGCAGAAAACAACGAGGAGTAATCAGTTACCCCTACAACAGATTGTAACCTTGAGAGATGTGTGTGAGAGGAGGAACGGAGGGGGTCGATGTGTCCTATCAGCTTGCCTCTGGACGACAACAATGTGGCCGCCGGAATCCAAAATAGGGGAGGATTTTCTTTTCGTGTGTTTCAGCCGGCCCGGACCTCATGAAGGGTTTTTTTAATAAATCCTCCTCTTTAATCCAACTGTACTATGATTAACGAGATAAGATTTTATCTCATAGTCCAATTCTAATTGGGCTTTGGGTTTTTAAATTCATTTCTCTCAGTCGCCCATCACGTTTTCCCTTTTTCTTTTTTTTATCCTTTCTTGATTGTCGGTTATTACAATATAAATCATTATCTTTGACCCTTAATCCTTATTCTTATGGTGTTTGGATGCATGCCTTAGAAAAAGATGAAAATCCTAATATTATTCTAATACCAAACTAACCCCTAAGTGTACACGCACAATGTATTTATATTGTAGATTTAAACTCCACTTTTATTTTCCAAATTTTTGAAATGAATATGTGCTATAATGGTATAAATCTCAAAATTAATTAATTAGTGAAATGCTGAAAGTACAGGGTGAGGTGTTCAATTTTTTAAGTACCGCGTTAACTAACACCAATAGAGCAAAGAATCGAAAGATTTATTATTATTATTATTATTATTATTATTATTATTATTATTATTATTATTATTATTATTATTATTATTATTATTATTATTATTATATTGCATCAAATATAAGAATTAAATGTCGCTCCCCCTAAATCGCCCAGCAAATTTTATTTTTTTTAATATATTTAATATCTCCTAATTTTTAGCCATGGCTACCCACCTACTCATTTTTTTTAATAAATTTTATTAGGACACAAGTTATTGCACCGTATAATCTTATAATTCTAAATTACATCATTTTAATGTGATGATCCAAAATACAAGTAATGAATAATATCAATACAAAAGTTTAAAATTATGAAATTTCACGGCAGAATACATTAGGGAATTAGTTTTGAACCATGTAGATTCACGTGTGGTTGTATATGTGTTTCTTGTGTGATAATTTTGTCTCTGTTCTACTTTTCCAATCATATTAAATTATACGAACCATCAATTGTCGAAGCTAAAATTATTGAAAAGAATGTAGTTATATTTATACTGCTCTAAATTCATTGTCGCTCAAAACCAACATAAATTCGATTTTCCTTATTGCTTGTTGAATCAGATAAATTCCTGTTTACGATTATGCTTCATCTAGTCTAGTAATCATATAATTCTTAGGGTTGTTTTGTTTCAGGAGAAATTTGAAGAAAATAAAATAATAAAATATTGTATTCTGAAAAAAGTAAATATATTCTTGTTCAGAGAATAAATTTTAAAAGTATAATATTTTATATCATAATAATAAAATATTTACATAATAATATATGATTGAATTTTTTAAAAAATAAAATACGGTTGAAATTTTGAAAAAAAATGAAGCCGTTTAATGTAGTTATATTTCACGCTTTTTAAAGTTTGATGGAAATAATTCTATTTGCGTCTTGAGGACCCTTGGGTGATAAGATCGATTGGATTCAAGTCCATTTATTATGTGCACGTCTCGAATGTAAAAAGAGTGACCGCGAGGAGAATATTTTTTCACTGCAAAGATCCTGCTCTGCATACATGCATCAGAAACAGATGGAAGCAGAGATCGTGCGTCCAAACGGAACTAAACTTCAGGATCGATCGAGCTGAAGATTTATTCAGTGAGCATCTGCCTGCATGGTCCACCAGCACACTTCCATCACTCAGCAGAGGAGGAGAGAGGCATCTCGATCGGATTCGCCGTGGGGATGTTCTTGAGGTCGTTGGTGTCGAACGGGGTGAAGAAGACCTCGTCGGAGCACGTGAACCGTGGCTTCACAGGGCACTCGATGATCGTCTCCCCGTCCTTGGCCACGCAAATGTAGACCTCGTACAGTTGGAAAAGTCCGATCGGGCCTTTGCTGCACCGGACGACCGGCGCCGCTCCGACTGCCTCGGCGATCGCATTCTCGATGTCGGAAACGCCGTACACATACAGAAGCGACGGCGAGATCTCTGGGAGCAGCAAAGTTTGTGTTAGTATATATAATCTGATGTCGACAATATGCATATATATAGATATCACTGGGATCTATCATGAGTTTGCATGGAAAGAGTACTTTTCTTGCTCAAGGCCGTCAGCACGTCGGCCTTTGCTCTAAGTTCCAGAGCGGTCTTGAAGTAATCAGCCTCGCTCATGCCGGAGCAGCCGCCGTAGGTCTTCCATGTCCTCTTCCAGTAGAACACTCCGTCGTTGCTTGGGCACCTGACGTTGCTCCAGTAAGCGTGCAGGTCATCTGTCAGGTCCGATAGCTAGTCCAGTACAAGTCAATTACACTCATCATTATTTTTCCAGCTCCCAGTGATCAGCATCCAATTTACAGGTCTGAGTGTGTGTCTTGGAGTTATCAAATTAAGACAGGTAATACAGTAAAGGGTGTCATACTTCGTCAAGATCGAAGGGATCACTGCTGCACTTGGTGACAACCTTTCCAGTGGAATTGCTGACGGACCACAAGCCTCTGACGAAGAAATCGTTCTGGGGTACGCCGGTCGTCGGACGGCAGCAGACTGACTGCGTGCAGAATGCTCCGGGCCACTGCAAGTTTTTTTTTTGACAATATAAAGTTATATCACCATGAATTTTAGCTAGAAGAATGGCATATGATATCTGTACTCAAAAGCATGCACGACACCAATAATATATATTATGCAGGATAGAAAGAAAGATGATTGAGATACCACAAGGACAAGGTAGTAGAAATCAAATGGCTTTTCCGCGGACAAAGGAGATGCGAAGGCCAAGAACGAGAGGAACGCTAGTGCTACAGCGATGCTGCGAGATGCCATTTCTCCCTCTGCACCTGCACCTGCTGATCACTTGGATCACTCGACAGGATTAAACTGTGAATGAATCTTGTGATTGAAGGATGAAGAAGAAGAGAGCTCTTCCCCAGTTATATATAGGCAGATAGTTGGGCGTCCAATCGATACCCTCCTGTATATCTTTTATCCATGGTTGATGGATATTGTGCATGCAATCAATCACACAATAATATTGAAAACAGTCATGTGCATCCATCATCTCGGCCTCAGGACCACCTGATCAAGGCCAATCAGTCTGCCTGCCACATTTGTCAGATTAAATATTACACCTTAATTACCACTGTAATTTTTTAAAAAAACTTTAACTATATATAGAAGTTATATGCAGTTCATATCCGAAACGTTGACGGACCCTTCATTCTATTATTATTGCAAACAAAATACTAGGGACCTTTTTTTTCTTCTTCATCATCATCATCTTTTTCTGTGAAAAATTGCAGTTGATGATGCATGTGGCAAGTGACAAGTCTACTTTTAGCTGGTGGCTGGTGCCATTGCAAATCAAATCTCGCACGAACTAAATGAAATAAGAAACCGCAGCCATAATAATTACTATGTCTCGGTCAACAATGAACATAAAGAGGTCACCTAACTGGTTAATGTAGTGAAAGCAATTTAAAACTATTGAGAGGATCAGAGAACCAATTAATTTGGCAACGAATTAAGGTTTCAATTATGAAAGCAATCAATACCCATACAAAAGAACTCAGTAGACATGCATGCACTGGGACAAATGGAGAAATAGTTGGATGACAAGATCTATTTGAAAAATCCTTCTAAATAAAAAATAGGATTACTGATCGATATCAAAGGTTATTCTAACTCATCATCCTATACTAGTTAATGAAATCAGTTTTCCTAATTAGAGAAGAAAAAAATATCAGACAAGTATCAGCCTCGTGCAGCACAAAGCCACAAAAAAAATAACAATGTGGGCTCCCACGAGTTCATCTCCAATCACAAGAAAATGGGAGCAAATCGACAGAGCATGCACTTATGCAGTCACTCTACGACCGTTAGCTCCCGAATAAATTAGTGCGATCGTGGAGCATGCTCTTTCCATTTCCTCATAAAATAATACAAGTACCATGTTGGCATTGTCTTTGCCACAAACCCCTTGTTACGATTACAAAGCATATCGATGATATTTTTTATATATTACAACTTATTAACACCGAAAATAAATAGCAAAATAAAAAAGGATATACATATATATATATATATATATATATATATATATATATATGTGTGTGTGTGTGTGTGTGAATTGAAACTAGAATGCACAGGTTATGTATCATTTATAATATAATTATATATTTTCTATGTATGTTTCTTTTTAGACAAAATCTTACGACTATCACTACAAGAAAATAGTAAATTACAAAGAACCGTCTGTAATTTGCCGAGAATCGTCAGAAATGATATTTTTCGACAAATTTTTCGACGGATAGCGTCCGTGCGAAAATCACGCGTCGCAAATGATTTGCGACGGTTATCTTAGAATCCTCGAAATCTTCGACGGTCCCGCTGGCGAGCACAGCTGTCGACTGATGAAGATTTCAGACGGTTTAAGCCGTCGATATGTACGACGATTTGAACTGTCGATATGTATCGACGGTTCAAACCGTCGAAAATTTAAATCGACGGTTTGAGCCGTCGATAAAACCATTGAGTTTTCGACGGCTCAAACCGTCGATTCATATCGATGGGTACGACTGTCTATAAGTATGGACGGACGGTTAGAACCGTCGATAATCATCGGAAAAATTAAATATTTATCGATGATTATCGACGGTTCTAACCGTCGGAAAAATTAAAAAAAATTGACAGAAATTAAATGTCCAAACACATAATACATCAATCATTACAAGAAAAGAGGAAATTACAGACGGTCCAAACCATCTGTAATTTCTCGAAAATCGTCGAAAATGATGATTTTCGATGGGTTTTTCGTCGAAACCGATACGTCGAAAAAATGATCGTCGAAAATCGATTTTCGACGATTGGAAAAATATCGTCGGAAGTTCGACGAAAGTCTGGTGGCCGCAACCGTCGAAAGTTTTGATGGTCGCGACCGTCGATACTTTCGACGGTAGAGACCGTCGAAACTATTGACGGTCGTCCCAACCGTTAAAACTTTCGGTGGTAGCAACCGCCGAAACTTTCGGCGGTAGCAACCATCGAAACTATCGACGTTCGTCCCAACCATCAAAACTTTTAGCGGTAGCAATCGCCGAAACTTTCGGCGGTCGTCCCAATCGTCAAAACTTTCGGCGGTAGCAATTGTCGAAATTTTCAGCAGTCATCGCGACCATCGAAACTTTCGGCGGTCATCCGACCCCCGCGGCCAGATGATAGAGAGTGGGAGATATAATAATAATAATAGCAGCGGGAAAGCGGGAAAATGAAAAAAGCAACGAGAGAGTGATTTTTTAATTACCGACGGCTATGACCGTCGAAAACTAAGCAAATATTAATAATATATATTATTATTATATATATATATATATATGAATATGATATTTAATTATTTTTAAAGTTACCAATTGTCGAGACCGTAAAAAATTATTTAATTATAATAATAAAATACTACATACATATATATAATATTTATTTTTTAGGTTACTGACGGTCTAATTTCGACGGTTTGAATTATCGCTAATTAGATTAATTAAAGACTTTTTATATTATATTATTTTTCACTTACCGACGGTTAGAACCGTCAAAAATTGCGATGGTTTGAACTGTCGCTAATTATATTAATAAAATACTCCTTATATTATATTATTTTTTATTTACCGACGGTCAAAAATATCGAAAATTATGATGATTTGAACTGTCACTAATTATATTAATAAAATACTCCTTATATTATATTTTTTCATTTATCGACGGTCAGGACCGTCGGAAATTACGATGGATGGATATCCGTCAAAACTTTCGACGTTTCTAATCGTCAAAAAATAAAATAATAATATAACAAATTATATAATTTATTATTATCATTTTAGATGATTGTGACCGTCGAAAATTCAGACGGATCACTATCTGTCGTAAAATCCGTTGCAAATTACGATGAATTTCTATTCGTAAGAAATTGTCCGTTAGAAAATCTCAATTTTCTTGTAGTGAATTGTCCAAATGACAATAATCAAATGTCCAACAAAAATGCAACATCATGTCCAACACAAATCCAAACACATATTGTCCAACACAACATCATCAAATGCACAACACAACATAATGTTCAACACAACACAAAGAAGCTATAATAGAACATCGTCTCATCGACCTCGTCGTCAAATTCACCACACATCATGTCACGCATCATTTTCTTCATCTCTTTCTTCATACGACGCTCACGTTCTTCGAACTCTTTTCTGAGTTCCTGCATAACCTCTTGCCTGATCTCTTGCCTAATCAAATCAAACATTTGTCGTATACCTTGACCACAGGAACCTGATACCGATTTATGACCATATCCAATATCTGCACTACTAACAGAAGATCCAAGGCTGTAAATGCGACCCTTCTTAACCCCGACGTGATCCGTCCAAAGTTGTCTTGGGGTTAGCGGTGTGGTCCCCTCCCGCATGACTTGCATAATGTGCTCGACTTCTCTTATTTTGTAACCCTCCTGAAATTAAAAAAAAAAGATAAATCAACTATATTATTTATAATGACGAATTTACTATCTTATAGATTTACTTGAAATTTTTTAAAAAATAACATCAAGTAGAGCAAACGATGAAACCCATTCTTTATTTTTCTTTTGATGAGTTCGGAGAAATATTTCGTCATGAGTAGGTGGTCTACCCGTCTCTTTCTCTTGCAGTTAAAAATGTCAAATAAAGTATAATATTTTGTCCACGCACTATTGAAAGACTTTACCATTTTCTTCCCAATCGTGCTCGTCGATACACATCCACCCGAATGCAAGCTTACTCCCTGGTCGGACTCTCGACTTATTTTTCGCTTTTTCGCACTTTGATTTGTACTCATCGGTAGACCGCTTTCATAGCAATTCGATCCAAACAGGGGATCCAATTGGGTCGTTCTCCTGTAGCTCGAGCTTCTGAAAGCATCACGGACAATCTTTTGAGCACCGAGAATTAAAAGCCTTCCACATTTGTTCCATATGCTCGGGATCCCACCACACATAAGCCTGCATGTATATAAAAATAATTAAATTAGTATGAAGATAAATTTAAATGACCAAGTTGGCTTTTGAGAATACCTGAAATTCATTAAATAGCATCTGTCTCGTGGCATAAAGAACTTCCCTCCATGTAAGCCACGCATCAGTATACCTATGTCGTAGCACCTTAGTAACTACGGTAGCCGTGGGATTCGACGGTACAAATCTTTACGAATACGAAATTATAAAATTCGATGGATGAATCACAAAATGTAAACGTTTCGAAAGACATAAAATAACACATCCTAAATTATCATATGGCTGTAAGTATGATTTATGCACACGATTTGACGAGGCTGCATATGAGGATTCCACGAAATCAAGAGTTCTATCGGGTTCGTCCGGCAATTGCATCTTCAGTTCCGCAATATCATCTTGAGAGGAAGGAATCGGAGGAGGAGATGCCGTTCAATTATGGAAATGCCCGTGACTGAAGAAGTATCTCTAGGAATGACCTTCTCTTTTCTCTTATTTTTTCCTTTACCAAAATGAAATATCTGCATGATACAAAATTTAATGCACTTCAAATTTGCAATTGATACAAAACTTTAAATTGACAATGTTTCGACCTAACGTTCGGCTATGTCTTGTGTCGCATCTTCATGAACGGAAATGTGGGTATAACTCGAGAACCAATTCATAATATCCGAAGGCGCTTATAAAAAATAAACAAATTAGTTCACTTATTTTTATTTGTAAAATTGTGATAATTATTTCAAACACTCAAGAGATGGAAACAAATATGGAAATGCACCATCCTCGTCAGGCATTCGACGATCCGAATGATCGTCAGCATGCATCACTAACTATGTTTACAATTTTATGACAAATGATAATTTAAATAGACCATATTAGTCATAATGTAACGATAGTCGTAAACAAACAATTCGTAAGATAACAATAGTCGTAATATAACAACCAGATAGTCATAAGATAACAATATTACATAAAAATTACATTAGCTAATAATAACATTACTCATCATCCAATTTACCACATGATTCATATTCATCATCATCATCCTCCGAAGATGACATAGTTTCAATTTCATCTTCGTCCGAAGCATTATCGTCATTTTGTATCTCGGCATGATCAAAGTCTTCAAATAACTGTTCTGAATCTTGTAGATCTTTGACTAATTCGGTATCTCCAATAGGTGCCACAGAAGTATGTGAGTCATCTTGGTATGCACAAAGCTCTTCTCGCAAGAAAATAAAGTCCTGTACGAAAAATGAAAATACATTAACATACGTCAGGAAAAAAACATTACATTAACATCCATCACGAAGTCGTACACATAATTGCTTAGCACAACTGATCAACACATAATTAATTCAGGAATAATGAAACAATTCTCAGATCCAGTCATCGCGGCCAGATCAGGCCTCTGCGGCCGAATCAGGCCGCGACGGCCGGATCGTGCCGTGGCGGTAGGATCGGGCCTCCGCGGCCAGATGTGGGCGCGACGGGCGGTTCTAGCCGTCGCCGGATCTGGCCGCGGTACAATGCAATGATCTGGCCACTGTGCGTGGCTGGATCTAGTCATCGCGGCAAGATCTCGCCGCCGCGCGAGGCTTGATCTGGCCGCCGGCAGGAACGAAGGGCGGAGGCTAGGAGAGAGGCCGAAGGATGGGGCGCGGGAGCGTACCTGCGATGGAGACGGAAGGTTGCAGAGGTGGCGGCGGGTCGCGAGCGCACGTACACAGGCGGCCGCCGGGTCGCGAGCACAGGCGGCGGTGGAGCACGGATGCCAGGACGTCGGAGGTTGCCGCCGGAAATCGAGAAGAAACATATCGAGCGGGATCGAGGGAGGGAAATCGAAATAGTGGCAGAGGGGTCGGATATTTATATAGTCCATTTCCGACTGATGCATGAAAAATGTAACATATTTTAGATTATTATTTTAATTAATTTTTCTATAATTTGATCATGGCATGCATCATTTTAGACCACTTTTAGTCGTAATTCCGGATTTATCAATTTTTAGTATTAATTCTCTAAATATTTTAATTGTGGATGGATTAATTAAATTTTGATAATTATTTTGCAGGAGAAATCGAATATATGATTATTCGAGAATTATATTTGATCAATTCGATTGGACGGATCGGCCGAAATTTCGAAGAATTTATCCTTACGGCTGAAGATCTCCGATTCAAATGTGTTTATCACCCGAGAACTCCAACACCGATTCAAAAGAGGTGTTACGACTGATAACTCAAATGGAATAATCATTTGGCCGAGATTAGAGAGAAAATTTATGTTTTTGGCCGAGATATGAAGAGTAAAGATAAAACGATTTTATCTTTTGGGCGCAACAAGATTAAATTCTTTCCTTACGGTCGAGATTTGTAGGGGGTAAAGATAAGAAATAACTTATCATTTTGGGCGTAATAATGAAGGACTCTTCTTCGTTTTGGCCGAGATTTGGAGGGCGTAATGGTAGGGAAAATTGGTTTTGGCTGAGATTCAAAGGGGTAACAATTAAAAGAATTTATCTTTGGCCGAGTTTATCTCGTAAATTTAAATTCATCCGTATGATATTTTACGACCGTGATGAAATTGAAGGCCCACCTATAAATATGTGGAGAATCCGTCGTTTCAATTCGTGCTCTGAAGTTCAGGTTTTTTTCACGGCGGGTCGTGAGCTCTGTAGGCTACGACCAAGAGGAGAGAGGTGCGACGGTTGGAGGTTGATCGCGACCCTGATCAAGTCTGAGAGGTTGCCCGACTGTCTGCCAGATTCGATATCTCTATTTTGGGTGTAATTCTTTTAATTTTTATGATTTATATTTTATTATCTCTTCGGAATTTCTAGGATGAACTCCATATTTTTAGGATTATTATTTTAGGAGATTATTAATTGAAGGGAAATGTTTGGACCCTATTTTATTTGCTTTAATCTTTTCTGATCAATTATTAATTGTGCTTAATGCTTTTATATTAGTTAATTAAATTTTTGAATTAGACTATACCGGTTTGTGGAGTGTTTAATTTCAGAATTCATTATACTAATTATAATTGATTTTATTTTGAATTAATAATTGACAGAAATTTGATAACTAGTGTGTGGAGAATCAAGTTTGTGTGGTCTATTAATCTATACCAGTTTGTGGAGTGATTAATAGTTAGAGAATTCAATTTAATGCATCTTAATTTTAATATGATTTTGGGGGTACCAGTCGTGGAGATTTTAATTCTTATTAAATTAAGATAGTTCTATATGATTAGATTGATGGATGTCAGTCGTGGAGACCACAAGTTAATCATGTTAGATTAGTTTAGGGAGACTTTAATCCATCTTTAAACATTAAATTTATCTTTTATGGTTCAAATATTTATCCTGATCTATTTTCATCCTAAGGCCTAACTTCAACATCACTATCTTATCTTTATCTTATTTTCTTTATCTTTTAAAACTCATTTTCAAAATCCATATTTTTTCTCTCTTATTAATTTATAAATTCAGATATTGAATTAATAATATTCCACATGGGTTCGACACTCTTACTCCTATTACTATATTACTTGAGCGACTAGTGCACTTGCTAACGATTTTATTTTGCTACATCATTTCAACGCATCAAGTTTTTGGCGCCGTTGCCGGGGAATATTTTATTAATTAATTTCTGATTTTTATGAATTATTAGAAGATGTAAATAAATTATAAATAATTCTTTGTAAATATGTACTATTTGTTTTAATTATTTTTTGTGAATAAACTACATTTTTCTTTTGCAGATAAAGGTCACGACAATTTTTTTAATTGTCGACTTTCGGCTTAAAATTCTGTCGCCGTCTTATGGTTTTACCACCGTGATTTATTTTGTCGGTTTGACTAGTTTTACGGTCTCACAATATCGATTCTGAGTTTCAAATTCTGTATTTTACGGCCGTAATGTTTACCCGAACGTTGTTTTACGCCATGAGTAATGCATATTGATTTGACCTGGTTTCGGCCAATATACATTTGGTTTAAATTTTTTACGCCCTATTCGATTCAGTTTCGACTTTCATTCTCGGCCGTAAAGTTTTAATAGTTTGAACTTTTCATATTGATTTGACTTTGTTTTGGCCAAAGCGATTTAGTCTGTCTCGGCCGTAATGGATCATCCGACATGAATTTTACTCCCTATCGGCCGTAACGATTCTTCTGTCAACATAAGAATAAGTTTAATTCTATTTTTTTGTTTCGACCGAAACCCTATTTTGCTTTACGGCCAATTGTGTTGACTTCTTTTCAGTCGTAATATATTTTTCTAATTGATGTGATCTCGTTTCGGCTTAATTGACAATTTTTATCTTTACAGTCGAGTTTCACTTTATCTTTATGATCGAATTGATTTCTCTCTTATTTTCAATATTGATTAATGGCCGAGAATTATTTTCTTCATTGTGTTTACGGCCGAAATTTGACTTTATTAATGATGATTTAATTCTCTTTCGTATTGGATGGATTAAGCGCATGATTTGTGTTATTATTCCTTCTACGGCTTGAATTTTCATCTCGGCCGAGAATTGATTCCTTAATTTTTTCGGCCGTAATGTTTATTTGTCGCTTTGGATTCGTATTTCAATTTTCTGATACAAATTGTGTTACGATCGAGACATGGATAGCTTTCTGTTTTACCGGCCGATCTCTTCTGAACATTCATTTTTACGCCACCATACTGATTTGATTACCCCTAGTTGGCGCACGTTTTGACTTAATCTTCATTGATTAATGTCCGATTTATGCCCCGTACGAATGTATTCTTTGTCGGCCGTAATAATTCATTTGGCGACATTTCGTTCAATTTTTATTTCGGCCAAAAACATGTTCTGTTTTACGGCCAAAAGGCTGTTGACTTCGGTTCTTTACGCCCAGAGTCAATTTAATCATCTTTCGGCCGACATAATTCAGTTAATTTTTACGCCATCTTGCGATTTTGTTTCGGCCATAATCCAACAAGTTTTACGCCTTCACGTTAATTAATCACTTTCCACACTGTTCTATGTTTTTTGCGGCCTAACGAGCCTCAGATTACTAATCTAATTTCGGCCATAAATCTATTTTTGTAGTACGGCCGATTAATCTTATTTCCTCTTTGAAAATAATGTTTGCTTATTAACTTTACGGCCGCAAATTAGTTCTGATTCATTTTGTGTCGTTTGTTACATCATCGTTAATTCTTCCAAGTTTTACGGCCGAACGAGCACATGATTTTTATGATCATCTATTCGATTTACTTCCGGTCGAGATGTTATTTTTGGCATTTGAATTGGTTTGAAGAGCGTTTGGCGGTCGTAATTCGATTCCGGATAATTATTCTCTGACCTAATGATTTTTTTTTTAATTCGATAATGGCCGAAAGATTTTTATCTTTATCAATTTAAATCTTATTTCTTCGTGACCTATTATCTGTATTTCTTTTTATTTATTTATATATATATATATTTCTTTTATTTTACTGAAAATTAGTTGTTGCAGGTACTATTGAAGATTTAATCACAACTAATCCTGGACTCGTCTGATAGTTCCAGACAGCACACTAGGAGTTCAAATCCAATTTTGGAATTTGATCCTGAAATTGAAAGAACTGCTCGCCGATTAAGAAGAGATATAAGAAGAATGACTGAACAAGCACGCAACAATGAGCAACGAAATGAATTAGTTCCGCCACAAAATAATCGATGGGAAAATGAAGAGGAACTCTCTATGAGAGAATATGTCTCGGCCAGATATAATGACCGAGAATCATGCATTGTGCTGACTGAAATCAATGCAAATAATTTTGAGATTAATCCTGCAATCGTGAGGATGATACAATCATCTCAATTTGGAGGAGAATTTCATGAAGACCCTCACGATCACCTTGACAAATTTCTTGCTACTCTGAGCACCTTTAGAAATAATAATGTTTCTACTGAAGTTATTCGTCTTTTATTATTTCCGTAATCTTTACGTGACAAAGCTTCCACTTGGTTTAAAACTTTGCCTGCAGGATCGATTCACTCATGGTTGGAGCTGGTAGAAAAATTTGTTGGAAAATATTGCCCACCACAAAAAGCAAGCAAATATAGAAGAGAGCTGAGGGCATTTGTTCAAGACGATGATGAAACATTATATGAGGCCTGGAACGATATAAGGAGCTGCTGGCCAGAGTTCCTGATAATAGAATTCCAAAGTGGCAAGTGATGGAAGACTTTTACCATGGATTGCGAGCTGCAGATCAAGAGAAGCTCGATCAATCAGCAAGAGGGACAGTACTGGGATCTAAACGCCCTAGTGAGATACAAGATATAATTGAAGCTGTAGCCCTCAAGTCGAGCCAAGAAAGGAGACAATCTCGCCGAACTCATGATGTACATGCTATACAAGGAATACAATCTTCAGAAATAATGGCTCAGCTGGAGTCACTTAATCAAAAATTCGAGCAGATGATGTCACTAATGGGAAATTCAAGCAATTATAGCCCTACAGGTAACACTTCAGATTCAAATCAAATTGAAAATGCTAACTTTATTTCCAACCCATTTTTCAGGAGCAACGATTATGGTTGGAGAGATAATCCGAAGTTTGCCTATAATCAGAATCAAGGCCAACCTTCTGGTCCATCAAAAGATTATATACTGAAAAGGCAACCTGATACTCCTCAATATCAATCATCAAATCACATGCAGGAGATGATGACACATATCATAGACACCATGCAAGCGTTGCAAAAGAATATGGAATCTAGAGCCACGAATCATGATGCATCAATTCGAAATTTAGAAAGATAACTGGGCCAGATGGCGGCACAACTGACTGGACGTACACCGTGCTCTCTCCCAAGCAACACAGAGAAAAATCCAAGGGGAGAAGAGCAAAATAGGCCTTGATTATCATCAAGACTAAGTCAAGCTGACGACTATAAATCAGAACTATTTTTATCCTTTTTATTATTTCTTTAGATTAGTCTTTCATTAGTTTGTGGATTAATATCTTTAGTTGTGGTAATAGTTTTTATTTTGTTGAGTCATCTGCGGAAGGAGAGAACTTCGGACATGACAACAGGGCGTAAAATCCGACACCTGCGCAAACTTTCCTCTTACGGCCGAAGTCTCACGCCGTCTCCGCTACTCTCTTACGCCCGGACAAGAACTGATGCCGTCACCGCCACTCCCTTACGCCCAAAAACACCACAACACATTACGGCCAGTTCCTTACGGCCGAGATTGCACGGCTGAGATCTTCATCAACAAAATTTTGCGGCCAAGCTTTTACGGCCGAGACTCTCCATTATCGACCGAGATCCATCAATTATCGGCCGAGATCTCCTCTCACCGACACCATTTGCGGCCATGAAGTTCATAACACTGACACCACAAGAATCTCGGCCGAGTCTCTTCAGCTTTTGCGGCCGACACCTTCATCGATATATATATTGAGGCCGAGCATCTCTCCACCGACAATAAATCCGGTTGTATCTTTTTCCTTTTCTTTATTTTCATTTCTTTAGCTTTTCCATATTATCTTTACTCTTTCCCTTGTTGGCCTAACACTGAGGACAGTGTCTGGTTCAAGCTTGGGAGAGTTTGCATTTCATGCATTGCATGTTTCTTTCTTTTTATTTGCTTATGTTTGCATCTATTTGTAAAAAAATCCAAAGAAATGAAAATTTTGAAAATTTTCTAAAAAATACCATTGCATGCATTTATTTTTGCTACCATCTTACAAACTTTTGTCTTACTATTTTAATTATCTTTTAGTAAAAAGTTCAAAGACATGTCATTAACTGATGAAATTTGAATGCTTTTCTTTCTTATCACTTGCTATTTTAGTATCAAACTTATGGACTGTGTGCCTATGCTAAGTAGAATTATGAATGACTAGACGACAAAATCATATTCATGCCTTTTTATTTCTTTCTTTTAAGTCTTGATAGTAGTAGCCTTCTTATTGACCATATCAAGTACTTTTTGAGCTTATAAAAAAGTAGGGGTAGTTAAACTCCAACAAATGAAAAAAAATGAATAAAGTTATGTGTAGGTACAAAAGTGTTATCTTGAACCAAGATGTGTTCGGGTAATTAGATCCGTAGGGGTTCATGCCTGGCGACCTAAGGGTAACTGCTCTGGGATCCGTCGATCGAAAACCTACTACAAGGACCATCTTGTGAAATATGGAGAAGCACAGGAGTACTGAATCATGGCTAAGTTCGAACTCTTCATTTAGAACTTAGTTGTTCGGGCAAGTAAACTCGAGGGATGCTTTATCACCTGGTGCCCTAAGGTCATTTGGTCTGGGAGTCATCAGTCCAAAGCCCGCTGCATGGACTTCCTTGTGCAATCCTGCTTGAAGATTAGAACTTTTAAAATGATTGAAAATAAAGTTGAAAAAGAAAAAAAAGAAAAAGAAAAAGTTTTAAGCTCAATTAGTACTTATGTGTTCAATATTAATGATATTATTTGACAGACAATTTATTTTTCTACAAGGCTGAATTTGAGATTGTTTAAATTTGTGTAGCATTCAGAACCTCTATGAAAGCTAAGTGCATGGAAAATAATAAGATGCTGAGTAGTAGGTGTGTAGAAGAACTGCGTGAGAAAATTAGTCAGTTGACAATATGGAGGTTATGATGGAACTTTCTTGAGCCTTGCCTTGAATTTTTGTTTGAGGACAAGCAAGACTTTAAGCTTGGGGGAGTTTGATGCATGCAAAATGTAACATATTTTAGATTATTATTTTAATTAATTTTTCTATAATTTGATCATGGCATGCATCATTTTAGACCACTTTTAGTCGTAATTCTGGATTTATCAATTTTTAGTATTAATTCTCTGAATATTTTAATTGTGGATGGATTAATTAAATTTTGATAATTATTTTGCAGGAGAAATCGAATTTATGATTATCCGAGAATTATATTTGATCAATCCGATTGGACGGATTGGCCGAAATTTCAAAGAATTTATCCTTACGGCCGAATATCTCCGATTCAAATGTGTTTATCGCCCGAGAACTCCAACACCGATTCAAAAGAGGTGTTACGGCCGATAACTCAAATGGAATCATCATTTTGGCCGAGATTAGAGAGAAAATTTATATTTTTGGCCGAGATATGAAGGGTAAAGATAAAACGATTTTATCTTTTGGGCGTAACAAGATTAAATTCTTTCCTTACAGCCGAGATTTGGAGGGGATAAAGATAAGAAATGACTTATCGTTTTGGGCGTAATAATGAAGGACTCTTCTTCGTTTTGGCCGAGATTTGGAGGGTGTAATGGCAGGGAAATTTGATTTTGGCCGAGATTCAAAGGGGGGTAACAATTAAAAGTATTTATCTTTGGCCGAGTTTATCTTGTAAATTTAAATTCATCCGTACGATATTTTATGACCATGATGAAATTGAAGGCCGTCCGCACCTATAAATACGTGGAGAATCCATCGTTTCAATTCGTGCTCTGAAGTTCAGGTTTTTTTCACGGCGGGTCGTGAGCTCTGTAGGCTACGACCAAGAGGAGAGAGGTGCGACGGTTGGAGGTTGATCGCGACCCTGATCAAGTCCGAGAGGCTGCCCGACTGTCTGTCAGATTCGAGATCTCTATTTTGGGTAGAATTCTTTCAATTTTTATGATTTATATTTTATTATCTCTCCGGAATTTCTAGGATGAACTCCATGTTTTTAGGATTATTATTTTAGGAGATTATTAATTGAAGGGAAATGTTTGGACCCTATTTTATTTGCTTTAATCTTTTCTGATCAATTATTAATTGTGCTTAATGCTTTTATATTAGTTAATTAAATTTCTGAATTAGACTATACCAGTTTGTGGAGTGTTTAATTTCAGAATTCATTATACTAATTATAATTAATTTTATTTGGAATTAATAATTGACATAAATTTGATAACTAGTGTGTGGAGAATCAAGTTTGTATGGTATATTAAATTTACTTTAGGGAGACTCTAATCCATCTTTAAAGATTAAATTTATCTTTTATGGTTCAAATATTTATCCTGATCTATTTTCATCCTAAGGCCTAACTTCAACATCACTATCTTATCTTTATCTTATTTTCTTTATCTTTTAAAACTCATTTTCAAAATACATGTTTTTTCTCTCTTATTAATTTATAAATTCAGATATTGAATTAATAATATTCCTCGTGGGTTCGACACTCTTACTCCTATTACTATATTACTTGAGCGACTAGTGCACTTGCTAGCGATTTTATTTTACTACATCATTTCAACGCATCACCGACGGTCAGAACCGTCAAAATGTAAGTAAATAATATAAAATATGAATTCGAATTCAGACGGCCCAAATCACTGAATGAACCGTCGAAACTTTCGACGGTTTCTAACGTAGCAAAATATAATATTATATATCAACTGAAATAGAAATAGATAAATTATAAATCTTCTTTTTCGATGGTCAAAACCGTCGAAAATATTTAAATTATAATTGTCGACGAGTTCAAATTCCGACGGTTACCGTTGAAAGTTTTGACGGTTCCTCAAATCGTCGCAACTTTTGACGGCTAGAACCGTCGAAAGTAAAAATATAGATAATCTCTTAATGTTAACATATTTCGACGACTATGACCGCTGAAAATTTTGACGGATAGGGGAACCGTCGATATTTTTGACGGTCCGACCGTCGAAAAAATAACATGGAAATTGATCACCCGATTTTACTATATTCGACGGTTACGAGCATCGATACTTATGACTGAAAGTTTCGACAAATTTTAGACCGTCGTAAATTGAGATGGCTTGAACCATTCGACGATAATTAGAACGGATATTTCGATCCGTCGAAAAAATCCATCGATAATTCGGATGGATTTACGCCCGTCGGAAACGAATCGTCGGAAATTGACTCTTTTTTTTGTAGTGTATATGCATTTTTGTAGGGATGTAAAGGAAGGTTGAAGTATTAGTTTAGTTATTCGATGATATGTCTTAAATCAGGATATATATCAATAAAATTTGAGTCATTTAGACGCGTCATGCGTGGTTGAGTAGATCCTGTGATTCATAAATTTCGCTTATGGCCTAGTTGTGAAGTTGATAGTTGAAAATTAAGGAGAAAAAAATTTGCATATTGAGCTTCCGGCGCTAAATTATTATTCAGCTTAATTAATTAGCGGTTAAGAATGCAACTCTCCTAAAGTTAGAAACAAAAAAAAAAGAAGATATAATGAAAACAAAACTGAGCTTTTACATACATGGGAATTGACCAATAACTTATGCACAATTTTGATATTTTTGCACAAATGCATAAGAACACACAAGATTTATGATGTTCGCTCTAAGTTAAGTTTACATTTTCGAGTGACGACGGTTCTCTTTGTTATGAAATAATTATAATTACAAGAATTTAAAATAATTTAATCGTCGATATAGGAAGCTCCAATACAAAATAGAACATAAAAATTTTAAAATTATCTAAGTTTCCGACACCTCCGAGCCCCAGTAGAGATCCAGATTCTCTTAGACTCAAACTCAATATCCGGACAACGAGATCTTCATAAGGAACAGGCGACTTCACTGCTCGTATTGCTAAAACTTCTAATTATATATAAGGGTCCATCTAAAATTATAAGTTGAAATCCAAGACATTATCAATAATCTAAAATATGATACATATTGAATCTTCAACCATTGATCTAGGTCAAAGATGAAAGTTTATTCTCGCACTCCAAAGCAAAACAAATTTTCTACCGCAATTTCGTAGCCTCCAAAAGGCCCAAACAAAGACGTCCATGGCATTGATATTTATTTGATGCTCCCACGAGGATAATTGACTGTTAATACTTAATAGTTGTTATTTCATTTCAATGTCATTTTTATTTTGTTTATATATCTACGAGTCCAATTTATTAGTAAGTG
Source organism: Pontederia crassipes (assembly GCA_030549335.1). Classification (NCBI taxonomy): domain Eukaryota; kingdom Viridiplantae; phylum Streptophyta; class Magnoliopsida; order Commelinales; family Pontederiaceae; genus Pontederia; species Pontederia crassipes. Next base: position 20,017,657 of record CM060189.1, on the reverse strand, counting down.
ACTAATTTAAAATTAAAAAGAAATAATGAAGTGATAATTTTAGAAATGGATTTCGAAATTGCTGATTTTTAATAACTCATTGGAGTAAACCGGATTTGGTTTCATTTTTTTTATTAATAACATGGCGTGCACGATAAGATAACCCATGCTATATATTTATATTTTTATATTCTAGAGACTTTTGTCGCTAGGATTATAATATTCTGTAAATTAAACTTGCTCGTACGGACGAGATACTGTACATCACGCACGTCGAAAAGGAGTTCATGTGATGCTCGCCGTGAGAGGAGGAGGAGAGGAGAAAACGCAGAGCAAAAGAAAATAAGAAACAGCGAAAGAGAAGATGATGATTTTATTCAAAATAATTATCAATTAAATTAACTAAACTATTTTTTTTGTGTTGACTCATATTTATGAGAGGTCTTTCGTGTTCGAGATTATTAGCACTTAATTAATTTAGAGTTGAAAAGATAAAGTAGTAAAAATTAATTATTTGATCAATGTGATGACTTTACGATTCAAATCTAAGGCTACATGCTTTAAACGAGCACTTAAGACTCAACTCTACTTACCACTTGAACCAATCACCGTTGATTTAAGTGGACCATATTTATACTAAAGAATAATTAACACAAGATTAAATTGATATTAGAACTAAGAACATTAGTACAAAGATGACACAAAGCTGGAGTAGTTGAACCTTCAGGTTGATGACATCAACAACTGGTGATCGTCGACGTGGTCTACTCCAACACGTCCTTTCATTTAGAGATAGTCAATTTGGGACAAGACGTCGACGATGAGCAAGCACAACTGCCGATCATTTCTTGAAAGGAGCCACGATTCATCGTCGGAGAAGACAAAACCGACAACACGAGGAAATCTGCTATGAGAGATGCATGATGCCACTAAGAATTCGCTCCGGCAAGTGCCGAAGAGAAAGAACAAGAAAGATAGAGCAATTGAGGAATTGAGTTTGCCGGTAGAAGAGAATAAGAACAAATGACAAACATTGCAAGAGGAACAAAGCAACTGACGAATAAGAGAACTAGATAGATGATCAGCGAACTAAGCAACAAAATAAGAAACGAATATGAAGTTAGGGAAATGGAAAACATTTGATGAATAGAGTAGAAAGCGAGATCGAAGATCAACACACATGAACATAAAGATGACGACCGGGGGCCAACAATATGTAAATGCATGAAAAAAAAATTCTATGAGAGGAATCAACCCCTCAACCTCTTAATAGATGCATGATGACACTTCCCACCGGACTAACACCAATCATTTGACATCTTTGAGGGGGTCAACATATATATAATATAACTTTATAATATAGAAACATATATAAAGTTCCATCCCTGGTTGTGACTAAGGATAAGAATAAGAAACGCAAGAACCAGAGGAGCTGAAACTCTGCGAACAATGATTTTCGTCATTAAGAGAACAGCACGCTCCAATGAGCTACGTTGTCGGGCGAAGCAGAAGATGGAAGAAAGGTTCTTATTATCGACAATAACGTCGGTGAAATCCATACGTCGACAACGACGTCGATAAAAAGCAGAGGTTAAGCTCTGAATTGATCGCCATTGAAAATAATATTGCCACGTCGAACGGCTAGTTACGTGGAGAAGAGAAGAGATGGCCACGTGAACGCAACGAGACGGGAAATCGGGAGACGCCTATCCCAAGTAAAGAGGGCATCGGATGAAATGAGTTAAAACATAGAGGGAATTGTTGTTACAAAGTGAAGTTGGAGGACATCGCTAAGCAAATTTTAAAGTTGATTGCATTTGGTGTAATTTTTTCTCATGTAGATACAAAATTAAGTTTGGACAAAAGAGAGAAAAAATGCTAACGTGGCATTTTAATATGACGTGGAGTAGAGAGGAAATATTGACGTAGTGCCATGTAAGCATCCACGTCAGCGTCACATCAGTCATTAACAAGTTTACTGACTATAACCAATCGTGATGACCGCGGATGAAATATTTCTAAAGTTCGATGACTTGGTATTACAAAATGAAGTTGGATGATCTTACTGAAACACCCCCTAAGTTGGATGACCATGGATGAAATTTACTCGTGATACCCACTGTAAATTGGAGTCGAAGCTCCAAAAGCCGACGAAGAACCATTTCATTCGATCAGAGAGCAAAGAAGACAAAATCCGATGAGGAATTGACGACGATGCGCTAGAAGAAAACTCAAGATAAAACAAAGGCCGAGAAATTGAAAGAAGACGAAATCGATCATAGGAAGCTGAAGATGATCGAAATGTGAGTGGATTAGCTTGGAATGGAGCTGGAAGTGCATTTGAAGATGTCGATAGAAACAACAATCATGATCTTGATGCTTGGAATGTGATCGACAATGAACTTCGCAGATCGTCAACATCGCCTGGACTCATAGGGCCATTGTAGGTTAACGGTGCTTGAGTTAGCTACGACCTTCATGCAAAAGATCAATGATGAACTTACAACAATGATGATGGCAAGACAAACAGCAAAGAGGAACTCATTAGGCTATAATACCACATTAGCCCTTATCGGTCCATTTTTTTATTTTTTTTCTCGACCCAATAGCTACAAATCAGGATCGAGTCTCATTTAATCCAACTGATACCGAGTTGGGATTGGCCCTGAGTTATAAGAATTAGGACTGTGTCCCAACCCGATATTATATATTAATATATTTAATTATTTAAAAATTATATTGTATTATGTATATTAAACATGTATTATATTATATATAATATATTTAACCATAAATATAATAGCATTGTTTTTTATTATTATATTAATTTTTTTATTATTATGGTAAAACATTCCGATTCCGAGATTGGAATGCTTTTTAGAAAATATGAAACCAACCGAATTCATACTATATATATTTTGTTACCATCCTTCTGTCTTCATTCGTTACTTAGCTCTCTTGCACAACATAGGCCAGACACAAAACATTATTTTCAAATTAAAGTTTAATCATAACAAAAAATATTTTTCTATATGATAAATCCGCACTGACATGGGTAAATTACACTAAATACCCTCCAACTTTAAGATTTGCTCAGCGATACTCTCAAGCTTCACTTTGTAACACAAATGTTCTTCATTTTTTAACACGTTTCACCCGATGCCTTTTTACCTGGGATAGCCGATTTTTCGGTTTTTCATCGACGTGGCATCCACGTGGCCATCTCCTCTCTCCTCCACGCAAATAGTCGTCTGACGTGGCATGCTCCGACGTGGCACATAAAATTACACCAATGCCCTCCAACTTTAAGGTTGGCTTATCGATACCCTTTAACTTTACTTTGTAACACAAACACCCTTTATCTTTTAACACGTTTCACCTGATGCACTCTTTACCTGAGACAGACGGTTTCTCAATTTTTCATCGACGTGGCATCCACATGGCCATCTCATCTCACCTCAAGCAAATAGTCGTTCGACGTGGCATGCTCCTACGTGCAATATAAAATTACATCAAATGTCCTTCAACTTTAAAGTTTGCTCACCAAATGCACATAAAATTACACCAATTTGGGCAAAGATGACGGCCGACGAACGCAAAAGGTGAACGATGAAGGAGGCGAACGATGAAGGAGGCGAACGAGGAAGGAGAACGATCGACGAAGGAGTGCGAACGGCGAAGGAGGTTTCACGCAAACGATGACAAAGAGGAAAATAAGGAAATAATTTAACATTGAGTGGGTCAACTTACGATAAGTAAGATGGTTTAATATGTGGTGCCACGTTAGACGACTATTTGCATAGAGGAGAGAGGAGATGGCTACGTGAACGCTACGTCGACGAAAAATCAGAAAACCGACTGTCCCAGATAAAGAGCGCATCGGGTGAAATGTGTTAAAAGATAAATGACATTTATGTTACAAAGTAAAGTTGGAGGGTATCGCTGAGCCAACCTTAAAGTTGGAGGGCATTGGTGTAATTTTATGTGCCACGCCGGAGCATGCCACGTCAGATGACTATTTGCGTGGAGGAGAGAGGAGATGGCCACGTGGATGCCACGTCGACGAAAAACAAAAAAATCGGCTATCACATGTAAAGAGGGCATAGGGTGAAACACGTTAAAAGATGAAGGGCATTTGTGTTACAAAGTGAAGTTGGAGGATATTATTGAGCAAACCTTAAAGTTGGAGGGCATTTGGTGTAATTTATCCGCAATGACATAGACTTTGTTTGACATTATTAGTGATTTGATAAGCGGATAGCGATTCAACTAGCAGATATGGATTAACTAGCGAATAGTAGGTAGCGGATGATGATTAACGATTAAAGGTTGTAACAAATAAGTATTTGATAAACTTAGCGGTAGAACTAGAAAATGAATATAAAATGACATAATTAGATATATGGCAAATTATTAATTTAAGTACTATACAAATTCGATTATAATACAATAAATTAAATATTTATATCTTAATTAAATAAAATAAAAATTCACAACTATTTTTTGTTAAAATATATAGAAATTTATATTGACAATAAATTTTATATAGTGCACCCATGATATAAAAATATTAATTGTGAAATTATTTTTATTCATTGTTAATATATAAAAAAATTGTAATTAATTAAGCATGGATATAAAAAGAAATATAGTTAAATAATTATACAATAAAAATGAGAAAATAATAAGATAAGTTAGAAAGAAATAATATATTTGAATAAGGGTAAAATTATAAAACACTAACATATAATCGCTAAACGATAGTAGAAGTAGCTTTTCAATATTTTTATTTCAAATGTTAAATGCTACTTATTTTTATCATTTACTAAATAAAACATTAGTGTTTGAATGGCTAATCACTATTTGAAATGTTGATTTTGGTGTTGCTAAACAGAGGCATAATCCTCTTCCTCATCCGAAGGATCGAAAACTAAAATTTCTCCCTCAATGTGCTCTCATTGAACTAAAAAGTTATTTTCGTATGCAATCATCATCTGGCCAATTTTGATTATTTTCTTAAGACAATGGATGCTTGAGTTGGTGAAAAAGTCAAGGTTGAGACGTTTAGAAGTTGGTCCAAAGATGGCAAGGTAAGGTAGTTGTTCCTTAAAGATACATACATATTCACTTTTTTAAGGGTCATTTGGTTAGAGAATAAAATCATATAATATGATATTCTCAACAAAATTGAAGTTATTCTTATTCCAACTACTGTTTGATTTGAAGAAAATACATTTTAAAATATAATATTTTATAATAAAAGTATTTTATTATAGAGAGTTGATGTTTAATATTATAATAATAGTAAAAAATATTAATATAATAATATATTATTAAAGTTAAAAAATATGTTATAATTAAAAAATTGAAAATGACGAGGATATACATATTCTTTAGTTTTTGAGAAATATGTATATTCACTAGTTGAGAATAAAGATAACAGTTTTACTATTTTTGGATTGTGGGGATTCAATGTAGATTCACAAATGTGAATTATCATTGATCTAAATTAATGATAGTATTAGTTTTATTATAAATTTATATTAAAAAGAGTTTATAAAGATCTACCATGTTTTAGGAATCAATGACGAGTCTACATGTGTGGACCCAAAATGGGTCCACATATTCCTTAATATTATTTTAAATAGGTTAATTAAATAAGAAAGGTTAATTATGTCCTAATGTTCTTCTATGATACCTAAAAAAGTGCCCTAGGTTCTCGTACCCAAAGTATAATTTTTAGGACACAAAGTTATACAAAAAAAATCAAAGAAAATGACATTGGAGTTTCCGTTTCCAAATCCGGTTAGGTTCTACAATATTGTAATCTACCAAACATCAACAACGCAAAGGGTTGACCCAAGTTTCATGAGAACTCGGCCAAAATTTTCATCTGTCTGACCTCATTTTTGTCGTATATGATAGCTATTTTGAAGCGTTCAACATTCTACCACAACGATCTTGTCTATGTGTCATCACACCTATTTTGCATTTATATTAGGTATGAAGTAGGAGGTTGTTTGCTACACTAGTTCGAGACATTTTGAAATTTGGCTTGGGTTTTTGAAAAAGTGAAATATCGTCCTATGTTCGTGTGAGCTCGGCCCACGTCTCTACAATGCTAACTTGGGTTTGACCTTACATGGGTTAAGTTTACTGACTTTTTAGAAAAAAGTTTGCCCTCCGATTTGATTCGTGTTAAATGGCCTTTTTACCCTTTTTATCATGTTTAAATATCCAAAAATAAATAATTAGGTTATAAGATAAAAGTTGAAATACATAAATCAATCATGTATATTGATTGTCACTTATCATTTATTGGGTTAAGAAAAACATCGCTTTAAGATTAGTGTATAATCCTTATTTGTCATTGTCATCTGTTGGGTCTAAAGTACCCAATGGTCTTGACTTGATCCATAAATAATACAAATATACATGAAAGCATCGTGATTATCCTTAATTAAAATTGAAGAGCTCGAATTGGACAATAAAAATAGAAGTTGTTTAAGCAATTGTATGCAAAGTAAAAAATGTAATATAGTTCATCAAACAAGAAAATTCACTTGTTAAAATAAAAAAGTTAGGTAAATAAAAGCACTTCTTATTTGTTACTTGAAGCATTTAATTATTTTCCACTTGCTATTCTACATTTGTTAATTGACAAATTTAACCATCGTGATATTATATCTATTTGTATTATCATATGCATTGAGTATTATTATTCATTAAAAAATATTTTTTTGTGTTTGAGTGTCACAAATAATTGAACTTACTTTGATGGAGGCATGTTCACCCATGAAATTCATGATGATGTTGAGTGCACAAGGCGAATCCAGTTGTTAGGAATTCTGGTTATTAATTGATGTAATTATTATTTGACATTACTTATTGTTTTGAAGAACTAATAGAAGAGATATTTGTTTAGTTTTTACACTTTAATTATATGAATTTAGTTTTCATTATTATTATTTAATTTTGTTATGATGATGGATGAAAGCATAAGAAGAGGCAATGGTAGATAGTGGCATCAAGGAGCATAAAATGCCATGTATCATGAAGATAAATTTTGGGATTGTCTTTCTATCATTGTTTCTCCTTATAATTTATTTATATATTGTGATAGTTTGAAGTTGGAACCAATTACTTGAGGTCTTGAATCAACACATGATGAGTCTCTTGTACTTTACTTTGAAGATTTCAGGCTTGTGTCCATCCTTGTCTTATTGTTCCTCATAATGTCATTAGTGGACTTTGAATGAATAAGAAGTGGATGAGCATGACAAATACAATGCTTGGAATTGAAGCAAAATATTAGATTTGCATGATTATGTGCCGTCCGTTTTTTAATCATTTTGTTTCTTTGGAATTGTTGTGGTATCTCTTCCTTTCTTCTATTTTTCTTGACCTTGCACACTTTAGGGCAATGTTCACTATCCGAGATATATCGTATTTAAATATTTTATATTCAATTAATAGTTTTTGGAGTGTTGTTCCACCTTTATCGTACAAGTATATTAGAAGTCAAAATAAGGTGAAAGTCAACATCCTCCTTTTCACATGCTCTTGAATATTACTCCTTAAATTGTATCATCTAGACATGATTTTTCTATTTAAGGGGACTATGTCCTCTCTTGCTTCACACAAAAGGGGGTGAGATCCTCTTTTTACTTTTTTAGATAGAAGTAAAATTCATAATTTAACACGTAAAAGATGAATTAATGAAAATTTTCATGCAAGATTAATATAAAATATACAAATAGAAAATACATTTAACAAGTTTTATAATGTTGAGTTAGATAGAAAAACATGATATACTTGAAATGACATAAGAGATACAATCCTTAAATAAAATAACATCAAAATTTTCAAAACATGTCAACTGAAAGAATGTTGAAAGTAAAATAATAGACAATAGTAAGTGATCTTTACTTCATTTATGTAATGATTCTATATGTTAATATTAAAAAAATGAACTTTTCACAAAAAGTAAATTATAAAATGTATTATTGGAACAAATATTGTAATAAATTATAATAATTTGATATAATTATATGCTAATAGAAAAAACATCCTTCTTTTATATGTTTATTATTTTTTATTCTCTTTGACATAAAATTCATTAGATTGAACTGCATTAGTAAAAAATATGAATGATTGAAAAAATAGTTTTTAAAGTTAATCTATTCTTGTCATGATTGTCTAAAAAAATATTTTCTTTTTTCATAAATGTTTTGTTTTAACATGATTTTTTATTGATCCCATTGAAAAATGTAAATGCTTAAGTATAATCTTATCATGTTAAAAATGTTTTTGTGGAATTATATCATATATGCAATGTCCTATTGTCTTATTATAATTTATAAGTGATAACATTTTATGTTTTAAAACAATGATTAATCATTTCTAGATAAAAAAGCAACACAAAGATTATTAGTTAGGGCTTGCATATGAGGGTATAAAATCAAAGTAAAAAATAAATGGAGAAGTTGGGAAGTGAAAATAGAGATTAAAAGCTACAAGTTATATAAAAAATAGTATATTAATTATAAAGTTATAATTTTTTACTCTAAAATAGTGAGTATTTAAAAATTATTACATATTGCATAACTTAATTTGTGACTCGTCTTTTATGTAAAGCCCTTTTTTAAATAGAGTTTTACATGAAAACTCCATAATATTCAAGAGAAGTCACTAGTATTTCAATTGATGTTGGGATTGAATGCTCAATTTTTGTCACTCATCAACCATATTGATCTCCGTCATCCACTAGTGGGACATCATAATACCAAGTACATCATATGACCTTGTTATAAGTTCAATTTAAATGCCTAGCTAAAACTAATCTAGTAAGAGCTATGCTCCATCTAAAATGCAATGGCATATTCTGTTATTATTCTACTATAATAATTATGTAATTAATATAAGATGCTTATTAATTATGTATCAGGTTAACTTTATTCTAGCTAACATGATTGAATGATATGTTTAATATTCACTATGACTGACATGATTTCGTAAGACAATTGTATATAGTTAATCTAAACTAAATCATATAAGTGATAAACTTAAGTAAATGAATTGATCGAACTTACCCATACCAACTCATTACTAGTGCTAAATTAATTGTTAAATTAATATAATGTGATAATCAAGTAGATTTCAACAACAATTAATTATATTATTATTCTTTATTGAGTCACTCAATTTCATTTTGTCACAATATAATCATTCAACTTTCGTTGGTTCATGAAATTGAGTTGAGAACAAATGTTGTTTTATCTTTTTAGTGGGATAACTTATCTCTGCAAAATATATTATTCACATGGTGGAAAAAATTTTAGTGGCAAATTTTCCCTTTACCTTTTTAGTGATATAATCATCTTGAGGATAAAAAAGAATAAAATCCTATTCTACCTTTTATCCTTTAACCAAAAGTGTCTTAGTTTATTTCATAGGTCATGATAGTTGACGATTAATTTATGGTTTAAAAATAATGATTTGATCAACTATTTTATGCTAACTTACTAATTAATAAATAATAGAATATTAAAAATTTTAAATAAAAGAAAAAATACCTTTTTTAATGATGATAATTTGTCCCCCTTACTAGTATATTCTATAGAGGAAAAGGGGTGACTCCTTTCTCTCTCCTTTGATCTAAAAAAGAGAGTGGAAATGATGTAGTGATCATTTTTCCTTTTCCTAAAGTTATAACTAGTTTGCTATTTTTGTTATCATATAAATTAAAAAGCTATTGTAAAGAAAAGATAAAAATATTATTTTTTATATTCACCTCAATATAATTTAATCCATTAATGAGAAAATCTAAATAAAGTTGATGATGATCACATAACTAATTACCATGATTATTGAGAAATAAAATATTAAAGTTGGATGATGGACACAATAAGAATAAACTAGGAAAATGGCTATAGTTGGATGCATGTTGCCCAAATTTACATAAATCTAATGTTTTGCTTTAATTATAAGAAACCTTTGAATCAAATTAACTCACAAACAATTCATCATCACTTTTATTGTGGTGTTTTATGAGATGTAATTTTCATTGCTTTCTTCTATATCAATCATAGTTGCTCATGTGACGAAATTTCATATCATGAATTAGAACCAAAATAAGACGTCCCATCATAATTTTTTGTCAGCTAAATCTCATGATTATATTTTATGCACGACTTTTAATTCCTCTACTCATTACTGGCGCAAATTTATTTTTCTTAATTGCCTTTGTTATTACATATTCTTTTAAAAAAAACAAGATATTTTCACTCACAAAAAAGTAATTAAAATATTAATCAATCATATATTAAAATAAAAAATTCGGTCTCTTTTTGAGAACGTAAAGGGCATCATTACCCCACTTTCACATTAATTATATATGATTAATTTACTTTAATCAGTTTAAGCTTCCTCTTGTTACCCAAGATTATCAAGATCACGATCTTAATCGTAATATCGTACCTAAGATCCACGATCCTGATCTCAAATTTGGGATCATTTTAGTAGGATCGTAAGATCAGTAAGATCATAAGATCTTAATGATCCTACCATTTCAATTTTTCAATTTTTTTTAATTTTTTTACATTTTAACCTAGTGCAACATAACTTATGGAGAAATAAAATTAAGAAAAAGATGATAGGTTATAACTAAAACTTTAAAAAAGTATATTTTTTTTTTCACAAAATAACTTTAACATCAAGGTATATTAAAAATTGTTTATACAATTGTATTCCATATTAATCATATTATTTCCATTTTTCTTAATCATATTATTTCATATTAAACATATAAGTGTTGGTAGGAACTCTTAATAGGATAGTATTCAAAGTACATGTTAATAATGCCTTGAATCTGAACCCAGTTGGTCCCCCTACATAATCAGGCGCTTCAGCAGAATTCTCCTACGGGGGTATTCTGTATGTGATTCGGATTTGATTTATTTCCTTATCACGAGATATGTGTCCTATTTTTAGGGGATTTATTTAGAGTCCTAGTCCGTATGTAATTCCTATCATCTGTCAAAGGGAGTGCCTATATAAACTCCCTAGGGGTCTAGACAAAGACCCATCATTGTAATCGTCATTATTTTATAACAAAGAGCCGCCGTCATTTTTTCTCTTCGTACGATCTCTCTCTCACTCTTTCCGTAACAGTACATTATTTATAATATAAATCATTACAAGTTTATTTTTAAAAAATAATTTTATATATTAAATTATTTTTTAATATATAATTAAGATCTTACGATCTTATGATCTTACGATCTTATGATCTTGACTACCTTACCCAATAGAGGATTATTTTTGTTTGGTGATACATTATATTAGTCTGACGTGAAAAAAAATCAATTGAAATGTGACTTTCAAATTTTATGATCTTGACTACCTTACCCAATAGAGGATTGTTTTTGTTTGGATGATAAATTATATTAGTTTGACGTGAAAAAAAATTACATTGAAATGTGACGTTCAATTTTTGAATATTAATCAAAATATTAAACTTATTATATTTAGGGTTCAATTCATATATTAAGATTAAAAAATCGCTCTCTTTTTTAGAACGTAAAGGGCATCATTACCCCACTTTCACGTTAATTATATATGATTAATTTACTTTAATCAGTTTATGCTTCCTCTTGTTACCCAAGATTATCAAGATGATGATCTTGATTGTAAGATCGTACCTAAGATCTACGATCCCGATCCCAAATTTGGGATCATTTTAGTAGGATCCATAGGATCTTAGATCGTAATATCTTACCGATCCTACCATTTCAAATTTTCAATTTTTTTTTTACATTTTCACCTAGCAACACAACTTTTGGAGAAATAAAATTAAGAAAAAGATGATATGTTATAACTAAAATTTTAAAAAGTATTTTTTCACAAAATAATTTTAACATCAAGGTATATTAAATTTTTTTATACAATTGTATTCCATATTAATCATTTTATTTTCATTTTTCTTAATCATATTATTTCATATTAATCATATAAGTGTTGGTAGGAACTCTTAATAGGATAGTATTCAAAGTACATTATTTATAATATAAATCATTACAAGTTTATTTTTAAAAAAATAATTTTATATATTAAATTATTTTTTAATTATAGGTAAGATCTTATGATCTTATGATCTTGCCTATCTTACCCAATGGAGGATTATTTTTGTTTGGATGATAAATTATATTAGTTTGATGTGAAAAAAAAATCAATTGAAATGTGACGTTTGAATTTTATGATCTTGACTACCTTATCCAATAGGATTATTTTTGTTTGGATGATAAATTATATTAGTTTGACGTGAAAAAAAAATTACATTGCCGTTTAAATTTGAAATATGTAACATACTCTACCAGTGTGATATTATTTATTTTGAGCCTTGGCCCGCAAAATATCGTAACATTTTTAACAGCATATGATATTATCCGCTTTGAATTTTGATCTGCACGATTTTCTCAAAACGCGTCATACTTCGACAAGGACAAATTTTCATATGTATACACCATCTCTTCCGTGACTTATGTACGTATAACTAATCCAAAACATATCTCATGGATCAAAGCATCTTTAACATTACACATGAATTGGTCATCCCGGGGGAGCAACCTTTTTTGCTTGCTGCACGTTCGATATGAACCTTTTGAGCAGGCAAAGGCTCAAAATATTCAACGGTTACTTAATTATCGTATCTAAAATATTTAAATTAACAACCAACTTTGTTACAGGAAAAACAAATAAAGACAAAAATATTTTCCGCAAAGACGAACAATTCCATATCTACATTATTATTGTTATTATCATTATTATGAGCTGTATGAATCAGGATAACATGAGTTGTCGGATAAAGTGCATATGCACCAAGATATGCATATTATTATTAATCCTACTAATAATAGAGAAAAGTAAAATGTGTATCATCTAAATCTAGAGAAGAATCCATCTTCCATAAAGATAGATAATGTAGTTTAATTGATTGCTTTGGGCCGTGCCATGACGTTCGCTTATAAATGCATGTCCAATAAAAAAGATTATAAAGAAATAATAGGTAGTCCTGTTTTGATTCGCCACGACTCAATAATAAAATTAAATAAATATTGTTTAATAATGTAAACCTTTCGAATAAATTGAGAGAAAATACATATTGTTTTTGCAATCATACGAAAATTTGCTAGAATGAAAAAATAATTTTCCATTTACAAATATATTAAATTGATATAGATAAAAGTTATAAGCAGTTTTTTATTTAAGATTTTAAATTCGAATGTAAAATATTTTTTTATTTTAATACGGAACAACTCTATTAAAAATTAGTTGAATTCATGAACTTTTAAGTTATGGACATTGGGAAGCAAAATATTTTTCAGAATTAAAACGGTTTTTTTATAAAAAGTATAATATGTTTTTGAGATGTTTATCTTAATTGGTGAGAAATATATGTCGAGATTTGCCAAAAATTTGGTCTGGTTTCTGCCATTTTGTTCGCTCTCTCTCTCTATCGCTCCCCTCCACGGCTCCGCCTGTGGATCAGAATCCGATCTCGAAATGGCGGTGAGAGCGATTGGAAACCCAGGCGACGTCCCCGACCCCTACCGAACTCCATCGGCGGCGGCCCCCTTCGAGCTAATCTCGCTGGTTTCATAGATTTCCGAGTCCCGGAACCTACGATCGGGCCGTTCTCAGGAGACTTCTGCGGTTTTTACTTGATTTCCTTTCTGGGGTCCCGAATGCTGCTACAGATCTGATGTTTGCCTTCTATTCTGGCAGATCAATCCGAGGGCTGAACGGAAATTAGGGTTTCCTCCCTTCCATTGCTCCTCAGTCAAATTTCTGCACTCCGATTTCAGATTTCATTGGTGCATTTTGCTCGTTTTTGTTTCTTTGTTTATGTCGTAGCTTAAAGGGTGAAAGTTACCTTCTTTGCCCTTTTATTTTGATATCAAGGTCTTGGACGCCTTCTTGGCTTCCCCTGTCATGGTGGATATCTAAATTATCTACAACCAGACGAGCTTTGGTCCCACATTGAACTCAAGCTCCACGGCCGTGGCTAGATTGTTGGTATTTTAGTGAGAAATCTGCCGAAATCTGAATATCTTTAGTTCAGTGCTTAAAGATCCTTTTTTGAAGTCACCTTGCAAGTCCTAAGGTTTCCCTGAATTTTGACACCATGTGGAAGCAGTTCCTCAGTAAGTTACCTCGCAAGTCCTCAAAATCCGATGTTGCTCTGGAAGATTCTCATAACCATACGAACAACAACAGTGTTGCTTCTGGAAATATGGTGCACAGAACTGGTGATGGCAATGCGGCCCCCTCTCGAACCACTGGAAAGAAGCACATGGCTTCTGCTGTTTTCCCCTCCAGTGTTGTATCTGGAATTGAGCCCCTTGTCTCCTTCAAGGATGTCCCTAATGCAGAAAAACAGAATCTTTTCATCAGCAAGTTGAATCTCTGTTGCACTGTCTTTGATTTCTCTGATCCAAACACCAACTCTGCTGAGAAAGATATGAAGCGGCAAGCACTATTGGATCTCATAGACTATGTAAATGCCTGTAATTCAAAGTTCACTGAGCCAGTCATTTCTTCTAGTTGTAAGATGTTCTCCATTAACTTATTTAGGGTCTTTCCGCCGAATTGCCGGACCGGTTCTGGTGGTGGGGAGACTGAAGAAGATGAGCCAATGTTTGATCCATCATGGTCCCATCTACAACTTGTGTACGATTTGCTTCTAAAGTTCATATCTTCATCCTCCCTTGATGCAAAGGTAGGGAAGAAATATATGGATCACTCATTCATCCTGAGATTGCTTGAGCTTTTTGATTCAGAGGATCCAAGGGAAAGAGATTGCCTGAAAACAATCTTGCACAGGATCTATGGCAAATTTATGGTTCACCGTCCTTTCATCCGAAAAGCTGTGAGCAACATTTTCTATAGATTTGTTTTTGAGACAGATAGGCATAACGGGATTGCCGAGCTGCTTGAAGTTTTTGGAAGTGTGATAAGCGGATTCACATTGCCTTTGAAAGAGGAGCATAAGATATTTTTGTGGAAGGCACTTATTCCATTGCACAAGCCTAAATCTGTAGGTGTTTATCTCCAACAACTAACTTACTGTGTGACACAGTTCATAGAGAAAGAGCCAAAGCTGGCAAGTTCAGTAATAAGTGGATTGCTGAAGTATTGGCCTATAACAAATAGTCAGAAGGAGGTTATGTTCTTGAGTGAATTGGAAGAGGTCCTTGAGGCAACAATTATGTCAGAATTCCAGAAGTGTATGGTACCACTATTCAGGAGGATCAGTTGTTGCATCAATAGTTCTCATTTCCAGGTATTCCCAATAGTAAATATTATTTTGAGGAGCACATGTCCCAATCAATATTGGCCTTGCTGTTAACATCTTAGTACAATTTTCTCATATCATTTGATATTCAACAACAACAACAACAACAAAGCCTTATCCCACTAGGAACAATAATTTTTTTTTCATCAAAGAAGCTTCGTCTTTTGTTAGGATTAGTGCATGCTTTACAAGCTTTCGATTTTCCATTTAGTATGAAAGCCTTTTTTGGTGCTATATCTCATCAGTTTGTACTCATGCTACATCTGTTATGTTATGATTTTGAACTTAGTAGTAGTGGTAGTGCTAGGTATCATGTTTCTATCATTTGCTTGGTAGACTTAATATAGTTCATCTTATTTTCTTGCAAATGTTATGCTGTTTTTCTTTTTAAGTTGATGATCGATGCCAAATGATGCCATGTGCTAACATTTTGAAACAAAGATTTCTCATTTCAGTGAGAAGGCATCCTAAAGTCATTACCACTATTAATTTTGTAAACGAGTTAAGACTTAGGAGTCAGTTTAGAGATATTTAACATATAATGTTTTTATTTGGTGATAAGATGACAATTAGAACACTAAAGGTGGACTCTCATCAAGGGCTTTCTTCTGGTGACCCTTTCTTTCTGAAATTTCTTTTGCACTCCTAGAACAAGATGAGCATGTTCTTCTAAACTGAAAATTTCTTTTGAGGAGTAAATTGAAATATTTAATTACAGTTTGAATGTTGTGTAGATTTTTTGAGGTAGAGGGTTACATATCTCTGCTGTAACTTGAGCATCTTTGTTAGTTACGTTACACTTGTTAGTATTGTTTGACTTTTCACATAGCTCTAGTTATACTTGCTAACCTATTTCGCTCCAACTTTGTGGGCCATTGAGCCACTTAAATCTGTTTCTGTTGCATCACATACTGCTGAGGAGATACATCATCAAAAAAATTATCTGTCATCATAGTTGTTTGACTGTTTCAATTATAATCTCTTCTCCTTGAATATCTATAACTGCATTTGAAATGTTTTTTACCTAATGTAAACGTATATCTGTTTGTTAGTTTGCTTTGGCTTTATCATATTATTTCATTGCCACATTATCGTTTCATTCCTTTACATCTCATTTGCACTAAACATATATTGCATTCTAGGCTTCTAGCTATAACATGTAGACATTGAAGCATGACTTTTTCGATGAGTATGTTATAGTTTTTCCTTATGTAATGGCTCAACACTTTGTTGTCTATCCATAAGCACCGGTTTTGATTTAATGTTTTAAATCATAGTTTATGCGTATCTGGAGGATATGAACTTGTTGCAGTCTTTGAAACCCATGCGTAGAGAATCATGTTAATAGAACTTATGTTGGCTTGTTAGTTCTTGTTGATGTTAAATAAGTTATAAATGATGCTAATTTTTTTTTATTGAATCACTGAATTATAGACTTAATACGTTATAAAAAAATGTTAATACAAATTTGCACCCAATATACAGCAATGACTTTTATACAGCACACGATTATTCTATCTTATCATCTGCCCGCCACCTCCAAACTAGATAGCGGATGTTTGTTGTGTTTACTGGCAGACACCGGCAGATGGTTGTATTATCTTGATGGCGCAATTTCTATTGAAATCCATCTTGGAGTCAATTTAGCATTTGGCTGCATATCTTTCATTCTTTTTCAAAAGAAATGCACATTTCTTTGTCTCCCCTTAAGTTGATTTATGAACTTCAGGTTGCGGAGAGGGCACTGTTCTTGTGGAACAATGATCATATGATGAGCCTAGTGGCACAGAACAGGCAAGTGATAATGCCAATCATCTTCCCAGCTTTGGAGAGGAACTCTCGGACCCACTGGAACCATGCTGTTCTTAATTTGACACTAAATGCTCGGAAGATGCTTTCAGAGATAGATGAGGAGTTATTTTTAGCTTGCGAAAAGAAGTTTCAGGAGGAGGAAGACAAGCAGTTGGTAGTGGAAGAAAGGCGAAGGATAACATGGGAGCGGCTCGAGAGAGCCGCAGCTTTCCAGCCTGTGACCGGAAACACAGCTGTCCTAGTTAGACCTGCAGTGGCTTTGCCAATTGCTGCTGCTCTTACTTAGCCCATAGTGTTCAAAAGTGGCTTGAACAGGATGAGCAAGGTGCTTTAAAATTTTCAAAATGCCCCACTAGCAAGCTTTCATCTTTTTCCCGGTTGTATTATTGTCATCAACTCATCTTGTAACTACCACGACCTGCTTCTGTATCACGGTAATGGAAGAGTGCCAGCATCTGTTTCCTTTCAATGCTGTCCTGTCTACAAGGTATCATCCTCAGCTTAGGGACTCGATTCTTGAGAATTATAAGATCGAGCGAGTTTCCCAGGATTTTGATATTGCGATCTTGTAGGAAGATTTCTCTTTTTTTTTTTTCTGAGTGAGTGTATCCAGGTAGTGTTTAATTACCAGAAGTCGCGATTCAGGGCTTTCCAATCTAAGTCTTTTTGGATAAAGTGTAAATATTCTCGTGGATTTGATATATATTTTCAAAGTAAATGAGAAATTAATAATGTTTGAATGCAAAAATTTTTAAGTATCGTAACATTAAAGATAAAACTAAAAATTATATATCGTTTAAAAAAAACTAAAAATTATATAGGAAAAATAAAAAAATAATACTATAATAAGTGAAATGAAAATATTTTTTAAAAAATAAAAAGGATAAAAACCTACAGAAAAAGTAAATTTAAAATTTTCTAAATAAGAAATATGATATTAAATAACAGAATAATGCTAATATTTTAATAAAAAAATTCAATGTTCGTTAAAAGTGTATTTGTGCTCAGCCGAGGGCTCAGACCTCCTAGTGGTTGTCGTTGCTGTTACGCACAGTACTAATCTACACATTTTTGTTTCAACACAAGAAATTGCCCGATAAGTAATTCACAAAGGCCATTATTAATTGCTCATAATTAATATAATTTCATTTTTATTATTAATTCAAATCATAATTGGTTCCTCGATTATTGACTCTGTAATTCATAAGCATAATTTCCCTAATATTGTAGCCCAAAAATCTTTTCCAATTTTTTTCATTAATTATATTTATTTCCAATCCACCGGTCCCAACAATATCGACATTTTTTCCTATTCTAGTCTAATGACAATTTCTTTAAAGGGAGTTTGATTTTCTTCATTTTCACTTTAATTTCTTCCAAAACTTATCGACAACATTCATAATTTTTCTTTGAAAAACTCTTAAACCAATATAAAGAAAGGTTTAACATCAATAATGTTAAGAAAAATAAACGCTAGAAAATATTGATTAACAATTTTACATCTCAAATGTTAGAAAAAAAATATATTTTTTAAAAAAGTTTCACAACACAATTTTGCTTTGTGCCTTTGGAACCTTTATGCACTGACCCCGGCTCCTGTCTATTCTCACTCGCAAAAGCGCAAAGAAAAAAAAAATCATTCTCACCTTGAAATGAGCAAAAGACCATGATTCATTATCCACGTAACATACGGAGCCAACTGCCAATTGGTATAACGCTAACGATTATATATATTATGATCATAATCTAACTAATCCTTTCGTATCAATGATAGATTTATTAACAATTTTTTTTAGATTCACATAAATTCGAAATTTCTATTTAAACGAGAAAGAAACTTTTATTTAAAGGAGAAGAGCCACACCCGACTCATCTCTATCCCTTCCTGGTAACATTCTTTTTAACCATCACATCTGACTTTCTGCTTTCTGTAAAAGCAACAGGGAAATGCACTTTCACACCATTTCTCGCTTACGATAAAATCACATTGGAGAGTCCAAGAGGAACGAGAGACACGAGTAATTCCATTGCTCTTTCCGGCGAGAATCTTTCTCCATGTACAGCTTCGCGTTTTGTACGTTTCTAACATGCTGCTACTTTATTTCCTACTGTTATTGATACATGAAAATATAACTCCAAGAACTGATTCAAATATTTTCCTTGGTAAAACCACATAAAGGGATGACAGCCCCCAGCCATGCTCAACTTCAGGAATTGACTCAAATAGCAAATATTTGGCATCAAAATAATGATCAAAACTAAACACAACTCATCTGCTTGCTTGTTTAGATCTACCTGATGACGCTTATTGCACAGCTACTCATTTGCCGGGATCACTGTCTCACTGGGCGCCATTAAATTGTATGCATTGACATAAATTCCCGTCAGTGTGAGTTCTAAATCTTCGTTCAAGCAGGTGGAAAGAGTGGGTACCGAAATGAGCAGTCGGAATTAGAAGATGTATAAATACACAGCTGCCGTAAGCAATGTCGTTAACATTATCGACACCACATTAACAGCATTATTATCCAGCAGGTTCATCCCTGAGATCTTTCTTACTGTTGGCCCTCGCTTCCCCACCACCTTTCACAACAAATGTAGTCCACGAATTAATACCCATTCAAATGCATTTGATTCAAGGTTTCCTTCTTTATCAGAGAAATTCTTGAATTGGATGGAAGAGAAAAAAATTCAACATCTCCATTCTTAGTCAAGTTTCAAGATCCATTGACTAACTTTTTTCTAGTGTATAGAACTAAGAGTCTGAGAGGAATGGCAAACTTTATGTCACTCCAATAATCTTTAAGCTTTATAAGGATTTGAACACTAAGACGAAAGTAGTGCCAATAAAACAAAATAAAGGTATCTTAAAAAAGCAAAATAAAGGAACACGAATGAAAAAATAGAGTGAATGAAAAGAAAGGTTTGCGATCTATTTGATGCAGTTTTTTAAATAATGATTTCTTTTCCCATAAAGAAAATAATGATTTCTTAGGTCACAGACAGAGTCGAGCATAATATGTTTTACCTTTTTACGTATGGTGCAATATCCACTAAATTGTAGAGTTGCGCCAAATAATGAATCGATAATGCTACCCAATAATCCTGCTGCTGTTGCAACTGGAATCACGAGAAACTGTCTCCAGAAAATATCAGCAGAATATTCAATGGTGACTACTCCGACAATTACATATGCAAGCCCAATAACAAAGCCAGCAGCTGCAGCTGCTACAAGTCCATCTATGGTAACTGCACCATTTGTACCCTTCTGAACAATCTGAGAAAAAAACACAAGACAGCTATTAGAACCCATTGCAAAGTTTATGCTCATTCATCTATCCAAGGTGTAGATCTCACTATATATAAAAGGATTGAAAATGCCAGTGGAAGCATTATCATGATGTCAGAAGAATTTCATTCGGTATAAACTCCAATAATTATAAGTATAAATATATCAGATGGTAAAATAGTATACATAAAAGATGAATGTGTTGTTACTAATATTTATATGGACTCCAATGATTGTCGGGAGTCTTCCACCTAGATTATTATAATCAAAATGCATAATCAGATATGACACTACTGATTTACATCTGTTAACATTGAGATAGAAATTCAGATGTGCCACTCAGTTCGGCCTGTTATTCCTACAGCCCTGCATGCTAATAAGTCGGATGACGAACCGACACCATAGCCATTAAAGGCCCAATCTAACGGTCAAACAGAGAGCAAGAATAACTATACACACCCAAAAATGCCTTTTTAATTGTAAATAGTTGTTGTGAGAGGCAAAATGGTCTGTTGCCATTGTTAGCTAATAGCCGGGCAACAAAACAGGTCTGCCAATTCCACAATGGGCTCTAGAGAGATATCATGTATGTAGGTGAATATAATATGTTTCTGGAAACCATGTAGGTTATATGCCCAAGGTGGACAATATCAATTTATGCTACAATTGGTACTAGAACCACTCTGGACGTACTGAATCACGGTGGGCGGACCTCAACGAGAATGTTGAGTCTTTGATGGGGATGCAATTGTGGCACTTAGTCAATCACATATTCTACGACACCGAATAGATGCTAGGATATATACACGCACAAGCCTTTGATGGGATAAGGGTTTTTAGTACATAAGCTCGCTTGATGTCATTATCTAAGTCTAATTTTCTGCAGTTTCACAGAAAATGGACTGGCTCGACATGACCCGGGTGTTTCTCTAATAGATGCTCTAATAATAAAGAGGAACCATGGAAGAACCAGAATGTCTTATGCTCATAACACTGCCACTAGAATTCTTCATTTTGGTTCCACATTTTTGGGACCAAATAAACCTAATGTCAGAGACTAACCTTTGGTGCTACATGAGAGACTGATGGAGAAGAGAAGGAAAAGTCTTTTCACATTCACTTTGTCCTAGTTCTCAGTCCATTCATTGGGATGCCCTGATTGTGTGCTATCCCATATATGGGGCCAGAAAAGACAAGTTAATTTGCAGCTACGATAAGTGACAATAAATCCAATTTGATTAACTCTATGTATTGAAACTTCAACCAAATGTGGGAAATTCATAACCAATCTTTTGCTGCCGCAAAGTCAAAAGGTACTGCAGGTTCACCAACAAGGAATAAACAGGAAAGGGATTTGATATATGTTGAGAAAACATAATACAATGAAAGAAGAGGAAGGGAAAATATGCACATTTGCCTTTACACTTTTTGAAAACAATAACAAGTTCCATCTAACTATTTTGGTGCCGAACCTACTTGTTAAAATCCAACAGTTATAGATTGATAACACCAGTGACTAGTATATCTGTTGAAAAATTAACCTTAAAAATGCCTAATGAATTGCAGGACACAAGCTAGTGGTTTCACTTAGATATAAATAATATGATGAGGT
Source organism: Pontederia crassipes (assembly GCA_030549335.1). Classification (NCBI taxonomy): domain Eukaryota; kingdom Viridiplantae; phylum Streptophyta; class Magnoliopsida; order Commelinales; family Pontederiaceae; genus Pontederia; species Pontederia crassipes. The sequence goes on along the minus strand of CM060189.1, from coordinate 19,995,610 downwards.
AGATCCAAACATTGTCAATGACGAGAGTGAAGCAATGTTAGTATTTGTCATTATCAGAAAATATTTGACAATGAAATTACAAACTAAGGCACAAGGACTGTTGGTAAAAAATGAAAATCAGACCTTGAAATTGGTAATTAGCCGGGGCTGTGAATTGCTAAGAAGTCCAATTTCAGATGACCATGTATCTCCATTGCAGCAAGCATAATGCCCAATGATGCCACCGACAAGGCCAGTGATGAGACTTGACTCTTTTGGGTCCAAGTACACATCTTTCCCTTTGGTTATTATTGAAACAGCAAGTACTAAAATGGTCGCAAGCCCACTATTTGCCAAAACCTGTATCCTGAAAAAAAGATATAAAAAATAATGTCTCAACTATATGGCACTCTCCAATGCATAAGCGAGCAACAGCGGTACATTCATCATTGCAGCATCTAAGCTACCTTACAGTTAAATAGTAATCAGCATAAGCCAGGATTTTAATCCTATGCAAGCTAAAATTTTAGATAACAGTCATTAATTGTATGACAATTCGTCGTAGTCAACTTTCAACAACACAGATTAAACATCAGTCAAAATATAAAATGTTCAAGAAAGGCAATCTGTGTATTTATATCATTAAACACAGAATACAGGAGGAAGTCTTCCAGATTCAGTAGTAATAGTACTATTATCATGATGAATACATGGAAATTTACTAGTGATTAGCATATGTCCAATAATGAATATCTAATCATCCATCGAAGAAGCATACTTATTTGGAGCAACAACTAACTACGCTGGTTCACTATGCCTTTTCACGTCTTCTCATAAATGAGTCGGACAAACTTTAACATAAAGATAAAAAGAAGACAGGCAGGTCGAAAATATTGCAGCACCCAAACATGACTTCGCAGACATGACATACAGTGAATTGCTAGTGATCATCCCCGCGGTATAACTAACTGGCTACTAAGTCTGCCTTTAGACGGACACAAATTAAGAAATGGTAAAATGCGCGGAAGAAATATTACATGGGAAGTAACAAGATTAAGCTTATAGAGGTTTCATCGACCGAACTGAACCGGAGGCGGATTATGTTCGATCGAGAAGGAAAAGGGAAAGATGTGCGAACCAATTGCGCTGCCCTCCCTCCTTGAAGTCCTCGTCGATGGCCCGCTTCTTCTCCTGTCCGATCTTTGTCAGCTTGGAGGAGGTGAAGAAGAAGACGAGGATGAGAGCTCCGAACCTAATCACGCAACAACGACGATGGTAACCGGATGAGAAAGAGCAGGAGCGGGAGAAGATATTAAAAGCTAATGAACGCAACAAAACCTATAAGAGGCAGCGATGTGGATGGCCATGACGAGGAAGCCCGCAAGGGCCCCCGAGAGGTCGAGCGACTTGTGGCGAAAGGCCCTCGCGGCAATCACCAAGGAGAGCGCCGCGGCGACTGCCGGTCGGATCAGGAACGCCATCGTTGTCATCGTCGTCGTCGTCGTCGGCGGCGGCGGCGGCGCGGAGCACCCGCTCAGGTGGAGGGGTGAAATAGGAACCCAAGGCGTCCAACAATGTCGCTGCCTAGCGGTCAGCACTCAGCATTCAGCAATAATTAAGCAGGATATTAATGATGGAAAACCATTTTAATTCCGAAACAAGAAAAAAAAATGGAACTATAATCCACTTTAAATTTAAAGATATAAAAGTTGAGAATATTAATATCTAAAAACATGATTACTTTTAATAGGTCTGCAACATTTTCTGGATACTCATACTTCATATTTTTCTTTTACGGAATGGGAGAGAAAAAATAACGGTTTTTTTCGTTGATCCCCCAAAATTTTTTCCGCGTCTACTCACGTCTTTCGAATATTCCGTCGACCCCAGAGCTATACCAGTTTTTCCACTTAAGTCCATCCGTCAACCTCCGTCAACGTTTCCGTTATTTTTTATTTTTTTAATTTTTAAAATGATCAAATTATTCTTCTCTCGTATCCTCTAATATTAAAAAAATATAAAATAATATATTATAAAAACAAAAAAGTTTACTTTGCCGGAGATTTCAGAGGGCAACGCCCCCATCTCACCGGCTTCGACCGGCAAGGTCGAGGACCCCCCACCTGCGATCTCCAGTGACGAGATCGCAGAGGGGGCACCCCCTTCGACATGCGATCTCGTCGGGGGACGCCCCCCCCTTTGCGATGAGATCGCAGGGGCCCCCAACTTGCAATCCGGCGACGAGATCGCAGAGGGAGGTGCCCCCCTTTGACCTGCGATCTTGTCGTCGGCGATGAAATCGCAGGTGGAGGGGGGGACGCTCCTCCTCTGCGATCTCATCAGGAGGTGGGGGACATCAGCGATAAGATCGCAGGCAGGGGGGACGCTCCTCCTCTACAATCTCGTCAGGAGGTGGGGGACGTCGACGACAAGATCGTAGGCAGAGGGGACGCCTCTCCTCTGCGGTCTCGTCAGGAGGGGGGATGCCGACGACGAAATCGCAGGCAGGGGGATGCCCCTCTTCTGCGGTCTCGTCAGGAGGGGGGACGTCGGCGATGAGATCACATGTTCGGGTCCTAGGAGAAGGCGAGGTTGAGGGGTTCCGCCGGGTTAGGGACCGCGCGGAGCGGGAGGCAGTGGGCGACGATGATCCGCCGCTCGATGCGATTCGACGAGAGGGAAGTGGGGGAGAAGGGAGAGTCGCCAGATCCCACGGAGGAATCTCCGGTGATGAGGTGGGGCAGGCCGGGAGGCTCGTGTGGGGAAGGGGAGAAGTCAACCTCGTCGCCGCCAGCAACGAGCTCGAGGAGGTTGGCAGAGGAGAAGGATGGCATGACCAGCTCGTCTCAATGATCCGGAGTCAGAGGAGCCCAGTGCAGGCTTGGGTCTCCGGCGCTGGGGAGCACTCTTGGTGCGTGCCGCAAAGGAAGAGAAGGAAAGATGAATCTGGAAGCATCTTGAAGCGAACGATGATCTTCTTGCCGGAGACGGTGTTGAACATGGAGGACACCACGCGATTGACGAAGTGGCTCTTCTGGTAGTCGCTATCGGGCCAACATTTTTTTATATTTAGTATTTATATTATTTTTAAGTTATGAGGATAATTTGGTCATTTCATAATTAAAAAAAATAAAAATTAATGGAAAAGTTGACAGAGGTGGAAAAGACGGTATAGTTCAAGGAGAGGGGGGGGGGGGGGGGGGGGGGAGGTCAGCGGAATATTAGAAAGACGTGAGTAAATGCAGAAAAGTTCATAGTTCAAGAGAGGTCAGCGGAAAAAAAAAGGACTGGAGTTTATATAAATCTTCCTCAAGTAAATGCTGGAAGAATTATTAAAATGATCCCACGGTGAGATATCATATTTCCTTATGTCCTTGTTCTCAAATCTTTAAAGCGTCGAATATATATATATATATATATATATATATAGCACAAAAAAAGAGAGAGGTCTCCCATTTTTTTGGGGACACACAAAAACATATTTTAACCTTATACTATTGTCTACTACAAAATATAAATATTTAAATAAAAGAAATTGTAAACACAAAAATTATAAATTGTTAAGTGCAAAACACAATTTAACAATTTCATTAGTTATTCGATGATTTATTTTTCGATTACAAAGAAAGGTCCATGAATCTAATGGAAGGAGAAAAGACCATTTGCATGACCTCTCAGTCTTGTCAAATGTGCGATGCTACACCCATGTTCCCTATTTATCAGATCATTTGATAAACGACTCCACAATACGCCATCCAAACCCCTCCGACACCTAAATCGGCCGCCGACTTCTTCCTCATCGTCGATGGCACCCACTTTTCTACCTTTCTTTTGTGCACTTCTCGATCGCCCTGCATCCGACCGACTCCCGAGGTCCACTCTAGGTGTCACGCCCCCGGGGCAGCGCCTCTTGCTCCATCGAATCACAATTCGACGTGCGACGGAGCCGGCCCAATTGCGACGTCACAAGGCTTTCACTACAATCAATAATATGTATGCAGCAGAAACACAATGTACAATGCATGTGGACCAATAAAATGATCACATGATACGATATCCAAATTTTCGATAAAACCCCATAATTGCACATGGCCAGCATCATACATAATGTGAATGAACTTAAACTTTCAAGTTACATCCATAAGATTATATAAAAATGCATACCCCAACATGGGCAACATGATACAAGTTTCTAAACATAGTTCTAAACACATACATAAGGCCTACTAATTGGCTATGAACAAAAGGAACTAAAATCCTAAACATGCTATGCCATGTGCAATACTTTCTAGTCATGAGCAACAATGCGTTAGCCTTGATTACCTGCAGGATCCATTGCAGAAAAATACATTCCATTAGAGTATGTAAGATCTAAGTCATAATATGAACAATTTACATAATATGACATGAAACACCATAATGGACATCAATGACAATGAACAACAACTATACAATTCAATTGATTATCTAGGTGTCTCCTTAACCTAGATTTTATCAATCTCATTCTATCTTTAGGCTCACCAATATTAAGAATGAACAATGCAATCAATATGGCATTGTTATGTCCAATGTGACCCATGATCCAATAGTGTTCATGCTTAATCAATTTGTCATTATCTTATTTGTTATCATATGATGAGTGGAAGCTTGCACCAAAACTTCCAATATTCAGTCCTCATATAGCCATCCCTTGCTTCTCATCAGATGACAACGCCAATTTCAATTTAATTCAATCAATAACAATCATAAATAATGTGAGCCTTTAATAATTGATCAGAGGATTGAATCTTGCCTTGGTCAATCAATGGATGGCTAGTTAGTCCACGGGGAATCTGTCCGTTCCTCAACAATGGGTGTCCCGAAGGACCGGTCAATCGGTATGGAGGCATCTACCTCTCAATAGGATAGGCTCATCAGTTACGTTCCTCCAATGGGCTCGTTCAATCAATCAATACATCATTTCATTAACCAATTTTATTTACGACTGAGTATGCATATCGATATCAACTAAATTATCATTCAATTTTTCCATATGTCTAAACGTACAGATTTTGTTTCTATACTCGATCGATTGATCGGTTTGAAATATCGATCGACCGATCGAACGTTAAATGCTGACCGATCATGTTAACATATGACCGATCGACCGGACCTTATGTGCAATCGACCGATAGCATATGAACATCGGTCGGTCGATCTATCATCCGCTTGATCGATCGACACATATTACCGATCGACTGGCCGCTAGTAATGACCGATGGGTCATATCATAATTTCTTAACGATATGAAATACACTACCACGACGGTGGTCAACCGGTCAATGCTGCAGAAGGAAAACTAGAAACTTTTTCTAAGTTTTTCAAAGTGCAATACAACAAACAATTTATCATTCAATCACAAAACATGTTGTACACTCAAACAGGACCAAACATGATACCAATAGACAAGTTCTAGAATGCATTGCCTAGGTTTTTCATGAACCTATACATGCATCTAAGTTTCATTTCAAAATCTGATTTTTCTAATGGAAAGAACACCCACGGCAATTCTTACTCATTAGCATTTGAGTTAGTAGACTTAGATCTACTTTGTTCTAGGACCAAAGTAGGGATCCATCTTACATATCAAATTTTTAAGCACAAAAATCCCCTTGCTTCACTGTTGTCCTCCTCTTGAACTCCTCCTTCTTCTTCTCTCCAGCTTGGTCCAGCACCCTCTTTCTCTTTCTCCAATTCCCTGCCCCCTTGCTATTGATTTGCTGCAAAGGAGGAGATGGATCGCAACTTAATACCGAAATGGAGCTCTAAGGCACAAAAAGACTCACTGAATTTTTCAAAAAAAGGGCAAAAGAGATGAAGAAGGGCTATGGGAGGGCTTATATAGGCAGAGGGCAGAATTCTTGGTGGAATGGGGGGCTGCCAAGTGTTATTTTGCCCTTTTCTTTTATTTCTTTTCTTTCTAAGTTGGACAGATGTTACATTCTACTCCCTTAAAAGAAATTCATTCACGAATTTAATTGAACTTAACACTTACCGAAAAGATTCAAAAACTTTTCTCTCATTTCATCTGCGAGCTCCCAAGTAGCTTCTTGGCCTTGATGATGTTGCCATACAATCTTTACCATTAGCACAACCTTGTTGCGCAAATGCTTCTCGCTGAATTCGAGCACTTCAATTTGGTATTCTTCATAGGTCAAATCTTTCTTAAGATTTGGTTCTTCCATAATCAGCACATTAGATGAATCATGATTTTACTTTCGCAACATAGATACATGGAACACATTGTGAATGGCCGCATAAGATGGTGGCAGGGCCAATCTATATGCGTCTCCACCAATTCTATCCAATATTTCGAAAGGTCCAATGTACCTCGGACTTAGCTTTCCTTTCTGACTAAATCTCATAACTCTTTTTGTTGGTGAAGTCTTCAAAAGAACATGCTCACCAATCTGAATTCAGCTCTCTCCTCTTCAAATCAACATAGCTCTTTTGTCTACTTTGGGCAGCTTGCATTCTTTCTTTTACTAACTTTACTTTTTCAGCATATTGCTCCACAATATCGGTCCTAGAAGTGGTCCTTCTCCCACTTCCGACCAGCATATGGGAGATCTACACGGACGACTATACAAAACTTCAAATGGTACCATCTTTATTGTCGAATAATAGCTATTGTTGTAGGCAATTTCAACTAATGCAATATGTTCATCCCATGAACCTTGCCAATCCAAAGCACATGCCCTCAACAATGTCTTCTATAATTTGGATTGTCCTTTCACTTTGGCCGCCCGATTGCGGATGGAATGCGGTGCTATAATTTAGCTTTGTTCCAAATGCATTTTGTAATCCTTTCCAAAATCTACTAGTGAATCTTGGATCCCTATCCGATACAATGAAAAATGGGATCTTGTGAAGTTGAATAACTTCTTTTACGTAGAGTGTCACCAATCTGTCCAAAGATTTTCTTATTCTTATAGGCAAGAAGTTGACTGATTTTGTGAACCTGTCCACAATCACCCACATTGAGTCATTTCCATTTTTCATTCTTGGCAAGCCAACAACGAAGTCCATAGTTATCTCCTCCCATTTTCACTTCGACAAATCCAAAGGATGGAGCAAACCGATGGTCTTTGGTGCTCAACTTTCACTTGTTGACATACTAAACATTTGGAGACAAATTCGGTGATTTCCATCTTCATATTGTTCCACCAAAAGCTTCTTTGCACATCCTTGTATATCTTTATATTTCCAGGGTGGATTGCAAATTCCGATTTGTGACATTCACTTAGCACTTCTTGTTTGAACTCTTTATCATTTGGAACCCAAAGCCTATTTCGGAACCGGATTGCGCCATTGCTTTCAAATCTAAATTTCGTGTCATGTGTTGAAATTCGGAATCTTCTCTTTGAGCTTGGATGATTCGGCCAAAAAGATTAATTCGAATCCCATATTGAGCCATTAGCATAGCTCGCCCACCAAGTGGAGTGGGACTCCATTATATGATGCTCTCTATCATGTTCCACCTATGCACTTTCAAACATGCCATTTTTCCATCCCATTTTCGGCTTAAGACATCCGTCACCACGTTTACCTTTCCCGAATGATATGTGATGCCGAATTTGTAATCCTTTAATAATTTCAGCCATTGTTTCTGCCTCATATTCAGCTCCCTTTGTGACAAAATATACTTCAAACTTCTGTGATCCGAGTATACTTCGAATTCCTCCACATACAAGTAGTGTCTCCATGTCTTTAATGCAAACATCATCGCTGCCAACTCTAAATCATGTGTAGGATAGTTCTTTTCGTGCTTCTTTAGCTACCTAGATGCATAAGCAACCTGATGCGTAAAATGATGTAGCAAAATAAGATCGCTAGCCAGTGCACTAGTCGCTCAAGTAATATAGTAAAAAGGAGTAGGAGTGTCGAACCCACGAGGAATATTATTAATTCAATATCTGAATTTATAAATTAATAAGAGAAGAAAAACATAGATTTTGAAAATGAGTTTTATGAAATAAATTAAAGAAAATAAAATAAAGATAAGATAGTGGTGTTGAAGTTAGGCCTTAGGATGAAAATAGATCAAGATAAATATTTGAATCATAAAAGATAAATTTAATCTTTAATAACGGATTAGAGTCCCCCTAAATTATTAACTTGACATAATTAAATTGCGGTTTCCACAAGCTGGCATCCGCTCAATCTGAGTATGCAAATTAAACTATCTTAAATTAATAAGAATTGAAGTCTCCACAAACTGGCATCCCATCAAATCATATTAAAATTAAGACGCGTTAAATTAGTTTTCCTAAACTATTAATCACTCCACAAACTGTATAGATAAATAGACCATACAAATTTGATTCTCCACACACTAGTTATCAAATTTATGTCAATTAATAATTTCATATAAAATCAATTAACTTAATTAATGAATTCTGAAATTAAATAGTCCACAAACTAGTAATTACTCAACTCAGAAATCTAATTAATTAAATCAAAAGCACTAAGCATAATTAACTAATTGATCAGAAAATATTAAAATAAATAATATAGGGTCCAAATAGTTTCCCTTCAATAATAATTTTCTAAAATGAAATAAATAGACATATGAAGTTAATCCTAGAAATTCTGGAGAGATAATAACAAAATAACAATAATAATTGGAAGAATTACACCAAGAATAAAATAGGATCCTCAGATTTGGGCAGACAGTTGGGTAGACTCTCGGACTTGATTAGAATCGCGATCAACTTTCAGCCGTCGCACCTCTCTCCTCTTGGTCGTACCTGCAGACTCACGACTCGTCGTGGAAGAAACCTGAACTTCAGAGCACGAAACCTGAACTTCAGAGCACCCATCGGGACGATGGCTTCTTCACGTATTTATAGGTGCAGACGACCCTCAATTTGATCACGGCCGTAACATCGTACGGCCGAGTTTAATCTTGAGATAAACTTTTAAATCTCGGCCACGAATAAAACTTTATCCGTTTTGCACCAGATGATAAACTCTTCTTGATAATTCTCGACCACCAAAGTTATGCAATGATTAGAGTTCTCGGCTGCAAAACTAAATTGTTGGTTAAGGATAAAATTGATTTTTGATTTGCGGCCGATAAACTCAATGCATGATGTATTTTGCGCCCCTAATCAAAGCTTCTCAATGCTTTATTGCCCAATGATACATCTTCATGTCCATTACGGTTGGACTTTTACGGCCAATAATCTTGATTGGTGATAACGTTTTGCCCCCAAGATAAAGGTTCTTATTTGTATCTCGGCCGATAATCACTTTGTATCGACTGATAAACTTGCACCTTAGTTGTATCACGGTCGATAATCCCCATATAATCATATACTCGACTTTTCTTGCAAAATAATTATCAAAATTTTAATTAATCCATCCACAATTAAAATATTCAAAGAATTAACAATTAAAATCCATAAATTCAGAATTATGACTAAAAGTGACTAAAAATGATGCATGCCATGATCAAATTACTAAATAATTAATTAAAATAATAATTTAAAATATATTATATTTTGCATGCATCAAACTCTCCCAAGTTTAAAGTCTTGCTTGTTCTCAAGCAAAAACTCAAAGCAAAGCTCAAGAACAAAGGTTCCATCATAGCTTTCATATTATCAACTGACTAATTTTCTCACACAATTCTTCTGCACACTTACTACTCAGTATCTTATCATTTTTCATGCACTTAGCTTCGTAGAGGTTCTGAATGCTACACAAATTTAAACAGTCTCAAATTTAGCCTTGTAGAAAAATAAATTGTCTGTCAAATAATAACATTAATATTGAACACATAAGTACTAATTGAGCTTAAAACTTTTTCTTTTTCTTATTTTTTTCAACTTTATTTTCAATCATTTTAAAAGTTCTAATCTTCAAGCAGGATTACACAAGAAAGTCCATATAGCGAGCTTTGAACTGATGACTCCCAGACCAGATGGCCTTAGGGCAACAGGTGATAAGACATCCCTTGAGTTTACTTGTCCGAACAACCAAGGTTCTGAATGAAGAGTTCGAACTTAGCTATGATTCAGTACTCTATGCTTCTCCATATTCCATAAGATGGTCCTTGTAGCAGACTTTCGATCGACGGATCCCAGAGCAGTTGCCCTTAGGTTGCTAGGCATGAACTCCTACAGATCTAATTACCCGAACACACCTTGATTCCAGATAACACTTTTGTACCTACACATAACTTTATTCTTTCTTTGTTTTTTCACTATTTTTTTCACATTTTTTTAAGCTCAAGAAGTACTTAATATGGTCAATAAAAAGGCTACTACTATCAAGACTTAAAATAAATAAAAAGTCATGAATATGATTATGACATCTAGTCATTCATAATTCTATTTAGCATAGGCACACAGTCCATAAGTTTGATACTAAAATAGCAAGTGATAAGAACGAAAAGCATTCAAATTTCATCAGTTAACGACATGTCTTTGAACTTTTACTAAAAGATAATTAAAACTATAAGATGAGAGCTTGTAAGATGGTAGCAAAAATAAATGCATGCAATAGTATTTTTGGGAATTTTTTTAATTTTTTCAATTTTTTTATGTAAATGCATACATAGGCAAATAAAAAGAAAGAAACATGCAATGCATAAAATGCAAACTCCCCCAAGCTTGAACCAAACACTGTCCTCAGTGTTAAACCAGCAAGGAAAAGTGATACATACTCAATAAAAAGAAAAATTAAAGAAATAAAAATAAAGAAAAGGGAAAAGACACAACTGGATTTACTGTCTGTGAGGTGGCGATGGTGGATGGTAGCCGAGATGTCCTTGGCGCATATGATACTCATGGATGCGCCTCGTCATGCACGCATGCTGATTCTGGAGGGATTCGAAGCGACCCTGACGATCATCCATATTTCTAAAATTAGCTCGAATGTTGGTCAACTCTTGGGCTTGTCGATGTTGCTCTTCTTGAATAGCGTGCATCTCTCCTGCTTGATGAAGTTACTCTTCTTGAAAAGCGTGGAACTCCCCTGCCTGACGAAGTCGCTCATCGTACATTGATTCCCATAAGTTTTACATGGAAGCATAGTCAGGTTAAGGTGGTGGGGGTGGATAGTAAGTCTGCTCTGGGGCTGAAGTGAAAGTAGGTTCTGGTGCTATATAGTGATTCTGCATAGGTTTCTGTAAAGGGATAGATACTTCCATCGGATCGCGTTCCTCACAAGGAGTGGCCGGTATGAACGAGGAATCTGAAGAGCTCTCTTGTGCTGGAGATGAAATCGGTGAAGGCACCGGCATATAAGGTGAATGGGATGATGTGGCATATTGGGAAGCTGTCGATGATGCAGCCTGGAATCCCTGTGGCTGTTGAAGGTAGGGTTGGGCTGTCGCATAATCAGTAGAATCAAACCACGAGAAAGGCTCATCCTGGTGTGGCTGTCCGACAGAGGTAGATGGTCCTGCAAGTGGGATTACTAGAGCTATGACTTGCCTAAAAAGTAACCAATTATCAGGATTAATTGGTGTAAATGCATTTCGGTCGCTGCAGGGCACCTCCAAATCACTCCTTTTAAAAATAAAAACTTTAACTCCTGCAGTGTTAGTCTTGGCGAGGCCCATGGCCAGAATAGTTCGTCGATTGAGGTGGGAAATTCCTGGGACAGCTTCAAGATCATCCAGGTCCAGGTTGAAGTGTTGAGCTATTGGCGTGATAAGGGCGTCCATACTGATGCTGCCGCTCCGAATAGTAGTACGACGTTGAAGACGTCGAATGAGGAAGACGCCAACATTGACCTGTGTCCTGTGAAGCATGCTGTGGATAAAAAATAATTCCCCTTCTGAGACGGCTCCATCACTGTCACTTCGTCTACTAAGGGTGTTGCTAAGCATACGATGGACGAAACCAGGACAGGATTTTGAATTGTGCTTTCCTTAGTTGTGCTCCAGACCAATCGATCTTCTTCAGTTATCTGTTTTCAAAAATCTTCAACATAAAAGTTAGTAGGAACAGAACGAACTCCATAATTGGGAAAACCATAAATATTATTAAAATCTTCTAAGGTGTGAAAGGTCGTCCGTATAGCTGAAATGAAATGCGGGGTTGATCATACTGTCTGCCATCCAAATTGAAGACCTCGAGAGAGGATAAGAATTCCTTAGTAAGGACTTCATAAGTCGGCCACCACTGTTGAACAAAATCTGAAAGACCAATTTGAGAAAATAATAAATGAATATCTGCGAATAAATTGTACTCCCTCAGTATCTCAGTGTCTGGAAATCTGGTGGTATTGATTCGTACAACGGCCATTCTTTCAAAACGATCTTGGTAAGCAGGCTTGATCCAATAATAATCTCCCGGATATGAAATTAATTGTGAAGATTGCATCGCGGATTGGGTGTCCGGATGTCGACGACTGTGACGCCCCCTCCATATATTAGCAAATCGTCTCATTCGATAAAACCGTCACTGTGTAAAAATAGGAAGAAAGGTGGCGGCGTGGTGCAATGGCTCGAAGGAAGTGAGGTATCGGCTGTAATAGTCGTCGGTGAAGATCTCGGTCAAGATTGGAGTGGTTGCAGATGTGGAGCTTGCAGTTAGTTGACGGCGAAGATCCTCGACAATCGACCGTAATCAGGGGCGAAGCTCGACCGCAAGCGAAGTTGGCGGCTGATGTGGCATGTCCGGCGCAAACTGAGGTTGGAGCTTGGCTGTGAAAATGGCGACCGGAACAAAGAAATGTCGATGAAGAGACTCCGACCGTAATCGACCAATGTGACACGAAAAAATGGTGGTCGAAACGTTGATGAACTTCGGCCGTTCGGTGGCTCCTCGGCCGCAGTCGGTGTCGGTGGAGGATGCTCGGCCGATATGAAGGACTCCGGCCGAAATTTGGGGTGTGGAGCTTGCGGTCAGTACGAAGACGACGGTGGATTCTCGGCCGGTGCAAAGAAACGTCTATGGACCGAGTTTCTGCCGATATGAAAGGTGGCTTCTCGGCCGCAAATGGTGTCGGTGGAGCGAGATCCGGCCCGAAGGAAGTGATGTCGGTGAAGATCTCGGACAACCGATCTCGGCCGCAATTGACAGAAATGAAAAGGTGGCGGTCGATATGGAGACGTCCGGTGCAAAGGTAGAGACGAGAGGGCCGCAAACGGATGACCTGCAATTAAAAAGAAAGTTAAGTATTTATAGAAGAAAATGACCATGACCTTACCTAATGACCGGTCAAATCCTTTGGAGCCCATGCACGTGGGTATAGGACACATGGCTATTGCCCCCGTGATATGTCACGTCGACGTCAGGTGCAGAGATGTTCCATCAGACTTTTGCGGCCGATACGTCATTTCGGTGTCGGATGTCGGAACCTGCTCGGTGAGAATCCTGGTCGATTATCGCAATTTTTTTTTTAATTTTTACGCCCGTAATGTCATCTCGGTGTCAATGGCATAGTATTTCGTCCTTGTGCTCGCAGTGTCAGATCATCGTGGATCGCTGCGTCGACGTAGCCGAAAATGATAATTATCCGGATTTTTCTCCTCGCAAAAAAAAATAAGATATTAAGCAGATGACTCCATAAAAAGAATAAGATGCCTACTTAAAATAAAATAAAATTATCACCGAAACTAAAGATATTAATCAACAAACTAATTAAAGATTAATCTAAAGAAAAGAAAAAATAAAAAGGATAGAAATAGTTCTGATTTATAGTCGTCAGCTTGACTTAGTCCTGATGAAGATCAAGGCTTATTTTGCTCTTCTCCCCTTAGATTTTTCTTTGTGTTGCTTGGGAAAGAGCCCGGTGTACGTCCAGTCAGTTGTGTCGCCATCTGACCCAATTGTCTTTTCAAATTTCGAATTGATGGATCCTGACTCGTGGCTCTAGATTCCATATTCTTTTGCAATGATTGCATGGTGTCTATGATCTGTGCCATCATCTCCTGCATGTGATTTGATGATTGATATTGGGGAGCATCAGGTTGCCTTTTCAAAATATATTCTTTTGATGGACCAGAAGATTGGCCTTAATTCTAATTATAGACAAACTTCGGATTGTGTCTCCAACCATAATCGTTGCTCCTGAAAAATGGATTGGAAATAAAATTAGCATTTTCAATTTGATTTGAATCTAAAGTGTTACATGTAGGGCTATAATTGCTTGAATTTCCCATTAGTGACATCATCTGCTCGAATTTTTGATTAAGTGACTCCAGCTGAGCCACTATTTCCGAAGATTTTATTCCTTGTGCAGCATGTACATCATGAGTTCGGCGAGATGGTCTTCTTTCTTGGCTTGACTTGAGGGCTACATCTTCAATTATATCTTGTATCTCACTAGGACATTTAGATCCCAATATTGTCCCTCCTACTGATTGGTCGAGCTTATCTTGATCCGCAGCTCGCAATCCATGGTAGAAATCTTCCATCACTTGCCACTTTGGAATTCTATTGTCAGGAACTCTGGCCAACAGTTCCTTATAACGTTCCCAGGCCTCATATAATGTCCCGTTGTCATCTTGAACAAATGCCCTTAATTCTCTTCTATATTTACCTGCTTTTTTTGGTGGGCAATATTTTCCAACAAACTTTTCTACCAGCTCCAACCATGAATGAATCGATCCTACAGACAAAGTTTTAAACCAAGTGGAAGCTTTGTCACGTAAAGATTGTGGAAATAATAAAAGACGAATAAGTTCAGAAGAAACATTATTATTTCTAAAAGTGCTCAGAGTAGCAAGAAATTTGTCAAGGTGATCATGAGGGTCTTCATGAAAACTTGATAGTGATATTTGGGATTGAGTAGTGATAACTTGCTGAAATTAAAGAAAATAGTCAATTTTTTATTTATTTTTTGGTCTCCCAACTCACTAGCTGCAAGTGCACAGGTGAGTTGTAGTAGACTCGGGTTGTCGTATCCACAAAGATTTAAAGTCATAAACTACCTAAAAATAGTTTAGATTAATCCTAAGTAAGGTGGCAAAAACAAATTTTTAAAGGAATGAAAACAGATTTTTCTATGAAATGCAGAATGATAACTTCTTTTGGGGTTTTGGGAATTTATCAAAATTGAATTATAAATGCAAAATTAATGACTAGAAAGGTTTAACTATCAATGAGGAAGGTTCTTCTAGGATTTGGGGTTCATCTAAATTAATTATGGATGGATTTGATCAAGTTATCATTAGAAATTCAATTCTGATTTAACCTTTAATATAGCTGCTCCCACAGCTCAATTGGCCCTGAACTAATCAACATATTAGCATAAAATTGTTAGTTAGGTTAAATCAGAAGAGGTTCCTCACTGAAAATGAAGTTATCATTGGGCTCAAATGGAAGTTCAATGCTGATTTTTACAATTTCAAGGAAATCTACAGTGATAACTTGATAGATGCAGTCATAAATTAATAAAATCACTTCAATTAGTTAAACAAGAATGAAATCTATCCAATATTAGTTCTTGTGCTCCTTGGTTCATCTCTGAATTTCAGGAGGAATTGAAATCAACCTCTCGGCTGCAATTAAGGATGGATTCCACACAATCACTAATTAATTGGAATCAAAAGGGCATCCAATCTTTAATGGGGAATTCAGCAAATTTTCATTGCTCCTTGGTTCATCTCTGAATCTCAAGGAATGCCATAAGACCACCTCTCAGTAGTAGGTTAAAACAGGGTATAACAATGAAAAACAGATTTCCCCAAAATTCAGGAAATCAGCAACAAAAAACAATTCAGAAATCAGCACTAGCAAACATTGAAATTCAGCACATATGACTCATTGGAATTCAGATTTTTCATTGCTCTTTGGTTCATCTCTGAACAATAAAGTACCCCTAGGATTCACTTCTCAGTGATTTAATGAAATCAAGGGTTTACAACAGCAAATCAGGATCCAAAGATTCAGGAAATCAGATTTGTAATTAGAATTGAAATTCAGAAATCAGCATTGAGAAGTTTGCAATAATTCAGGGATTAAAAACTTGGAAACACCATTGCCTCTTGATTCATTTCTGAACAAGAATGAAACCTTAAATAACCTCTCAGTTATCAATTGGATCAGGGCTCAACAATGATGAAACAGAAAATAGAAAACAGAAATCAGAATCAGATTGGGGGAAAACAGAAATCAGAATTCAGAAAAATCAGCAATGTAGATTAATGGAGTTCAGGCCTGCCAAATGCCTCTTGACCCATCTCTGGACTGCAAGAGATTCCTAGAGTACACCTCTCAATGATTTGAATGAAATAGGGATTAACAATTGGCAAATCAGATTTCAAACAAAATCAGAAAGTAGAACAGATTTCATAAATAAATTCAGAAATCAGAAGTACAAACTGAATTGAATCAAAAGTATGCCCAACATCTTGATTCATTTCTGAACAAGATGAGAGGACAATAGCAACCTCTCAGTTGCTCAATTTATCAGATTGAGAATGGTAAGTAGATTTAAACAGCCCTTGGAAATCAGATTCAGGAAAAATCAGGAAATCAGACTTTTCAATTAAGAATGGAATTCAATAATTTACCATTGATGCCTAATTCATTTCTGAATAAGGGTTAGATCAAAAGTTAACTTCTCAGTTATAGATTACAATAGGATCTACACAATGACAAAAAATGATTCAAAACAGTGCTGAAATCTGAAACCAGAAATGATTTTCAGTGCAGAAATTTAATTCAATCCACATCCATCCATATTTAACTTAGATTACTACTCTATCCTAGAAGAAATGGAGTTTAGCTCCTCATATATACAAAGCTTGACATAAAATGGAATGGAGAACAGGTACAAATCATCCTTTGGCAGCTCTCGACAACAATTCCAGCAGCAACTAGTAGCTCCTCCAGCAGCAGCTCCCTCTTCCTCCAAACCCTCAATGTCCAGCCCCTCCTTTCCTCCTCCAGAAATTCTCCTTTTATATGACTCCTATCCACCCTTGGATCAGCATCATAATGTTCCTTATCCTTTGATTGCAGCCACCTGTCCACTTGTAGAAATTCCAGCTGCAGATTCATTTTTGTGCAGGAAAAAGTAGATGGTCCCCCCTACTTTTTTCACTTTTTGGCCACCTTTCTCCCTGTTACAAATCCTCAAATAGCAAGCATCAAAGCCCTTGAATGATGTTTTGACAAATAAAGATTAAGATGATGATAGTTGCTAGCTCAGATATCAAATGGTATTAGGTGTTGTGCAGGAATGAAAACTTGTATCAAAATTAATGAATTAAGAGGTCCGGAATGATAACTTATCACAAATCATGGAAATTATCCAAATGCAAGTAATTCAAAGAATTAGAAGCATCAAATGGACTAGAGTAACAAGTGAGTGCATTCAGAAATCAAATATGAATGAGATTTCTAAGAAGTGATAACTTGGGTGCCCAAAAATGATAACTTATATGACTTAAAAATGATAACTTGTGATAACTTGAGTTGTGGTTATTCAAATGTGATGAAATTTGACCAGCAATGAGTTAGAACAATAATAAGATGATTGCTTAAGGTCCCTGTGCAGAATTAATGATTTTGCATGTCGAAATGATAGAATTGCCCTTTTACGATAACTTGGCACTTGAAAAATGATAACTTGTTCAAATGGGTTTAAAACTTTGCACAAGTTGAGATGTGACTATCCAAATATGATTTATACATGATAATGATGGATTTAGGGCAAGAAAACCATTGAAAATCAGTTCACTCAAAATAATGATAACTTGACATATAGGAATAATAATTTGTCCTCAAAATGATAACTTGGCATAGAATTTAAATATTAATGGATTTTGACATTTCAGAACCTCTATGCACATGGAAATAAGTATGAAATGAGGAATATCAACTAGTTATCACAATGTATGCATTCCAAGTATAATTGGCTCAAAAATAGGCAAAAATGGGACTCGATATGTATGAATTGCATCTAAAATGTGTTAGAAACATATAATGATCAGCAAGTGATCAAATCCTCCTCCAAATTGATATGCTTGTATCATCCTCACGATTGCCGGATTGATCTCAAAATTATTTGTATTGATTTCAAGCAGCACAATGTATGATTCTCGATCATTATATCTGGCCGAGACATATTCTCTCATAGAGAGTTCCTCTTCATCTTCCCGTCGATTATTTTGTGGCGGAACTAGTTCATTTTGCTGCTCCAGTATCTGATTGTTGCGTGCTTGTTCAGCCATTCTTCTTATATCTCTTCTTAATCGGCGAGTAGTTCTTTCAATTTCAGGACCAAATTCTAAAATTGGATTTGAACTCCTAGCGCACTTATCAGAAGATTACAGGATTGATTGTGATTAAATATTCACTAGTACCTACAACAATCAATTTTTAATAAGATAAAAGAAAGATAATAATAATAATAATAATAATAATAATAATAATAATAATAATAATAATAATAATAATAATAATAATAATAATATACAAAATAAATACAGATAACAGGTCACGAGTTGGAAATTTAAATCGATAAAAATAAATCTTTCAGGCGATAAGGAGTTGGAAATTCATTAGGGTTTAAAATGTCCGAAATCATTATGAAAACTTATCGGCCGCCAAACTTCAAAGAGGATAAAAGTCTTTCAGCCTTATCTAATTCGGCGTAAAAGATTAACACATCGTAAAAATCATGCACTTGACTGTAAAACTTACGAATCAAGAACCTAATTTGCGGCCGCAAAACCGATAATTAGACATTAGCAAAAATTGTTTTCAGAGGGATAATAAGATTTGATCGGCAGCCACACACAAGATTTCGGCCGAAATTAGATTAGTTGGAAATAAAATAATCCGAGACTCGTTCGGCCGTATAAATGATGAAACAATGTTGAAAGGATTAATCAACGTAGATCTCATTAAATTATGGCCGAAACAAAGTCGAATTAACATTCCGAACCAAATTATGACTTCATCAAAGTCGGAAAACACTTCTCGGCTGCAAAATCATGCCTTATTCGAATACTTAATCAATCCATGCGCAAGAGAAAGAAATCAATTTGATCATGTGGATAAAGTGAATCTCGACCGTAAATGATTGCTATTAACGCCTAAACGAGGTCAAATCGAACTTATTCGTTTAGATATGTTTTACGGCCGAAATGAAGTCGACATGATTCAATTGGCCGTAAAGCAAAACATGGTTTCGGCCGAAATAAAGATCGAATAAACATGTATTACCCCAACTCTTATGTCGACAAATGAATCATTACGGCCGAAAAGGAAGTATAACAGAAGTCGAAAAATCTATCATTACGGCCGAGAAAGAATAAAATTCATGTCGTGCGTAACTTGGACATAACCACATATAAATTGGCCGAAACAAGATTAAATCAATATGCATTACTCATGGCATAAAAAAAAGTTCGGATAAAACATTACGACCGAAAAGCAGAAGATTAGAACTCAGAATCAATATAGGCCGTAACTTCACAGTAAAGCCGACAAAAATAAATCACGATCGTAAAATCATAGGTCGATGGTGTAATACGAAAGATCCAATCGGTGTCAGAAATTTAAGCCGAAAGTCAATAAATTTAAAAAATGTCGTGACCACTTTATCTGCAAAAGGCAAAAAAAAAAGATTATTTACACAAATAATTACAATAAAGAATACAATAATATGTATTTATAGAAAAGAAGAAATTATAGAAAATTTATTCACAGAAAATTATTTACAAATTAATTTACATCTCCTAATAATTCATAAAAATCAGAAATTAAATAATTAAATAACATCCGGCAACGACGCAAAAAACTTGATGCGTAAATAGCAAAATAAGATCGCTAGCAAGTGCACTAGTCGCTCAAGTAATATAGTAAAAAGGAGTAGGAGTGTCGAACCCACGAGGAATATTATTAATTCAATATCTGAATTTATAAATTAATAAGAGGAGAAAAACATGGATTTTGAAAATGAGTTTTATGAAATAAATTAAAGAAAATAAGATAAAGATAAGATAGTGGTGTTGAAGTTAGGCCTTTATGATGAAAATAGATCAGGATAAATATTTGAACCATAAAAGATAAATTTAATTTTGAATGATGGATTAGAGTCCCCCTAAATTATTAAATTGACATAATTAAATTGCGGTCTCCACAAACTGGCATCCCCTCAATCTGAGTATGCAAATTAAACTATATTAAATTAATAAGAATTGAAGTCTCCACAAACTAGCATCCCATCAAATCATATTAAAATTAAGACACATTAAATTGATTTTTCTAGACTATTAATCACTCCACAAACTGGTATAGATAAATAGACCACGCAAATTTGATTCTCCACACACTAGTTATCAAATTTATGTCAATTAATAATTTCATATAAAATCAATTGACTTAATTAATGAATTCTGAAATTAAATAGTCCACAAACTAGTAATTACTCAACTCAGAAATCCAATTAATTAAATCAAAAGCACTAAGCATAATTAACTAATTGATCAGAAAAGATTAAAACAAATAATATAGGGTCCAAATAGTTTTCCTTCAATAATAATCTCCTAAAATGAAATAAATAGACATATGGAGTTCATCATAGAAATTCTGGAGAGATAATAACAAAATAACAATAATAATTGGAAGAATTACACCAAGAATAAAATAGGATCCTTAGATTTGGGCAGACAGTTGAACAGCCTCTCGGACTTGATTAGAATCGCGATCGACTTCCAGCCGTCGCATCTCTCTCCTCTTGGTCGTAGCTTGCAGACTCACGACTCGCCGTGGAAGAAACCTGAACTTCAGAGCACCCACTGGGACGACGGCTTCTTCATGTATTTATAGGTGCGGACGACCCTCAACTTGATCACGGCCGTAACATCGTACGGCCGAGTTTAATCTTGAGATAAACTTTTAAATCTCGGCCACGGATAAAACTTTATCCGTTTTGCACCCGAAGATAAACTCTTCTTGATAATTCTCGGCCACCAAAGTTGTGCAATGATTAGAGTTCTCAGCCGCAAAACTAAATTGTTGGTTAAGGATAAAATTGATTTTTGATTTGCAGCCGATAAACTCAATGCATGATGTGTTTTGCGCCCCTAATCAAAGCTTCTCAATGCTTTATTGCCCAATGATACATCTTCATCTCCATTACGGTTGGACTTTTACGGCCGATAATCTTGATTGGTGATAACGTTTTGCCCCCAAGATAAAGGTTCTTATTTGTATCTCGGCCGATAATCACTTTGTATCGACCGACAAACTTGCACCTTAATTGTATCTCGGCCGATAATCCCCATATAATCATATACTCGGCTTTTCCTGCAAAATAATTATCAAATTTTTAATTAATCCATCAACAATTAAAATATTCAAAGAATTAACAATTAAAATCAATAAATCCGGAATTATGACTAAAAGTGACTAAAAATGATGCATGTCATGATCAAATTATTAAAGAATTAATTAAAATAATAATCTAAAATATGTTGTATTTTGCATGCATCACAACCACACTCCCACGTTGCATAAGAACACATCCTAACCCGGAGTCACGCATCACTATAAACCACAAATCCATCGATGCCCGATGGAATTGAGAATACCGGTGCTGATATGAGTCTTCTCTTCAACTCAAGAAAGCTTTCTTCACATGCTTGGGTCCACACAAACTTTTCTCCTTTCTTTGTGAGCCTTGTCAATGGTGTTGAAATTTTGGAAAGGTCTTGTATGAACCTTCTATAATATCCCGCTAAGTCAAGAAAACTTCTAATTTTGGTCACTGTCATTGGTTATTCCCAATTAATTACTACTTTCACCTTTGTCGGGTCCACGAAAATGCCTTGTCCCAAAATTATGTGACCTAAGAACACCACTTGGTCTAGCCAAAATTCACACTTTGAAAACTTAGCAAATAATTGATGTTGTCTTAGGATTTTCAATACTATTTGTAAGTGTTGTTGATGCTCCTCGGGACTTGATGAGTACATCCATAAATATGATGACAAATCTATCCAAGAATGGTCTGAAGACCCTGTTAATCAAGTCTATGAAGGTTGTAGGAGCATTTGTTAGTCCAAAAGGCATAACAAAAAAATTCATAGTGGCAATACCTCGACCGAAAAGCTGTTTTAGACACATCATCTTCAGCTATATGTAGTTGATGGTAACCGCTTCTTAAGTCAATCTTTGAGAACCGTTGCCGACGATAATTGGTCAACTAAATCATCAATGCGGGGCAACGGATACTTGTTCTTGATTGTGGCTTTGTTAAGCATCCTATAATCAATGCATAACCTAAGAGAACCATCATTTTTCTTCACGAAGTGCACCGGTGCGCCCCATGGAGACACACTTGGTCGGATAAAATCTTTATCCAAGAAGTCTTGCAATTGTGCCTTCAGCTCATACATCTCGGCAGACATCATTCTATATGGAGGTTTTGTGATAGTTTGTGTTCTCGATGCTAATTCGATGCGGAACTCAAACTCTCTCCGGTGGCAGTCCGGGCAGCTCTTCAGGAAATACATCCGGATAATCTCGGACTACATCAATCCATTTTAATGTGAGGTTGTGGATCATTCATTGTGACGCTGGCTAGAAATCCCCGGCAACCTCTTTTTGGCAACTTGCTAGCTTTTATTGTTGAAATCAGCACCTTCTTTTCCTCTGATATGATTTCCTTGAATCACTATTTGTTATCCATCTATGGTGGTAACCACTAGTTTCTTTTCTCTACTAAAGACATGCATGTCATAATACGAAAGCCAATCTATACCTATTATGATGTCATAATCCACCATTGGAATTACCACCAAATTGGTCGACAAATTGTAGCCTTCAACTTGCATGGGCACGTTAGGAATATACCTTCTTGTAGATGTACCCTCAACTGGAGTCAATATCTCCATTTTCCAATTCATTTTCCTCATCCTTACATTGAGTAACTTAGCAAAATCATAAGAAATAAATGAGTGCGTGGCACCGTGTCAAATAATATGTTAGCATGATGATTTGCTATGAGTAGGTTACCTTAAATAACATCATTAGAAGGTTGAGCCTCCTTGACTTGTATAGTATAGACTCTACCATGAGTCCTTGGTGGAGTCTCTTCCATCTTCCCCTTGCCCTTGTTTAGGGGGCTCTCCTTTTTAGTTGGGCAACTTTCTCCCAATGATATTGCTGTCCACAATTCAAACATGCTCCAGATTCGCGATAACACTTCCCGGGATGGCTTTTTCCACATGAAGGGCAAGTGTTAGGTCTGCATGTTGTCCTCCCTTCTTGGAGGATAATTTGGCTTTTTTGGGGGCTTGTTCCTACTGTGCCCTTCTTCCTTGATAGGGGCCTTTCCCTTAGAAGCATTCCTTTGGTCTTCGAAATATCTTTGAAGGTTGGTCGGCTAATAGCCTTTTTCAGAGTTTCAGATGGTTCACCATATTTTACCTGCCTTCTTAATGCTGGATTCAACAAATCTGTTAGTCCTTATCTTGTTTTCTCATAAGAAAGGACTATATTTCTCCAAGCTACTGAACTTGTTTATATATTCAGTTAGGGACATGTTGCATTGTTATAAGTTGGCAAACTCTTTTTGCTTGAGTTCCTTTACATTTGAAGGGAAGTATTGCTCTTCAAATGTTCACATAAATTCCTTTCACGATATGTTCTCCTTCCCTTCAAATTCAGTCTTCAACATGGTCTTCCACCAAATTCTCCCTTGTTCCACAAGTTGATGTGCGGCCAGCTATACTTTGTACTTATCTTTGCAATGAACTACATTCAACTTGTCTGAAATAATGTCCAGCCATAATGCTACCTTGTTTGGATCTCTCTCAGGGTTGGTCTTCATAAACTTTTCATATGTGGACTACTGCCCTGAATCACTTGACCTCCTACTCCATGATTTTGTCAACTTGCTAAGTGTTGCCATTAGTTTTCCCTAATCTACCGGGCCTTCATCCCAGCCGGACTCTTTGCCTCTATCACCCGATTGGTGTTCATGGCTCCTTTCACGGCTAGCCCTATGGGAAGAACTATCTGTACGACTCTTCTCTCGGCTCCTATCTTGGTTGGAACGGTGAGATGGATTTTCTTGTTCCATATTTCTGAAAATTAAAACCATAATCCATCATTAGATCATTGAAAATGAATATGCATATGAAGGATGTCTTACCAATATGCATTTCTTAATCTTTGACGGCTGCTCAACATGATTGCACATGGACTTAACCTCTAGGACACTTAGCCTAGACTATGAGAAAGAGCATTTCTTGGCTCTTCTAAACTTAGGCTCTGATACCTAAGTTGTCACACCCCCGGGGCAGCGCCTCCCACTCTGTCAAATCACAATTCGACGCGCGGTGGGGCTGGCCTAACTGCGACATCACAAGGCTTTCAATACAATCAATGATATGTATGCAGCGGAAACACAATGTACAATGCATGTGGACCAATAAAATGATCACACGATACGATATCCAAATTTTCGATAAAACTCCATAATTGTATATGACTAGCAATATACATAATGTGAATGAACTTAAACTTTCAAGTTACATCCATAAGATTATATAAAAAATGCATACCCCAGCATGGGCAGCATGATACAAGTCTCTAAACATAGTTCTAAAGACATACACAAGGCTTACTAATTGGTCATGAACGAAAGGAACTAAAATCCTAAACATGCCATGCCATGTGCAACACTTTCTAGTCATGAGCAGTAGTGCCTTAGCCTTGATTACTTGCAGGATCCATTGCAGAGAAAATACATTCCATTAGGGTATGTAAGATCCAAGCCATAATATGAATAATTTGCATAATATGGCATGAAACACCATGACAGCAATGACAATGAACAACAACTATACAATTCAATTGATTATCTAGGTGTCTCCTTAACCTGGATTTTATCAATCTAATTCTATCTTTAGGCTCACCAATATTAAGCATGAACAATGCAATCAATATGGCATTGTCATCTCCAATGTGACCCAGTCCAACAGTGTTCATGCTTAATCAATTTGTCATTATCTTATTTGTTATCATATGATGAGTGGAAGCTTGTACCAAGACTTCCAATATTCGGTCATCATATAGCCATCCCTTATTTCTCATCATATGACAACGTCAATTTCAATTTAATTCAATCAATAATGTGAGCCTTTAATAATTAGTCGGAGGACTGAATCTTGCAATCAATGGATGGCTAGTTAGTCCACAGGGAATCTGTCTGTTCCCCAACAATGGGTGTCCCGAAGGATCGGTCAGTCAGTATGGAGGCATCTACAGCTCCCAATAGGACAGGCTCATCAGTTACGTTCCTCCAACGGGTTCATTCAATCAATCAATACATCATTTCATTAACCGATTCTATTTACGACTGAGCATGCATATCGATATCAACTAAATTATCATTCAATTTTTCCATATGATTAAACATATAGATTCTGTTTCTGTACTCGACAGGTCGACCGATTTGAAATATCGATCGATCGGTCGAGCGTTAAATGCTGATCGATCATGTTAACATATGATCGGTTGACCGGATCTCATGAGCGATCGACCGGCCGATCTGTTATCCACTTGATCGATCGACATATATTACCGGTCGACCGGCCGCTAGTAACGGCCGACCGGTTATATCATAATTTCTAAATGATATGAAATATACTACCACGTCGGTCGACCGGCCATGCCCGACGGTCGTCTGGTCAATGCTGCAGAATGAAAACTAGACAGTTTTCCTAGGTTTTTCAAAGTGCAATACAACAAGCAATTCACCATTCAATCATAAAACATGCCGGACACTCATACAGGACAAACATGATACCAATAGACAAGTTCTAACATGCATTGCATAGGTTTTTCATGAACCTATATATGCATCTAAGTTTCATTTCAAAATCTGATTTTTCTAATGGCAAGAACACCTAGGAAAATTCTTACTCATTAGCATTTGAGTTAGTATGCTTAGATCTACTTTGGTCTAGGACCAAAGTAGGGAACCACTTTACATACCAGATTTTAAGCACAAAAATTCCCTTGCTTGATGTCCTCCTCTTGAATTCCTCCTCTCCCAGCTTGGTCCAGCACCCTCTTGCCCTTTCTCCAATTCTCTGCCTCCTTGCTGCTGATCTATTGCAAAGAAGGAGATGGATCACAACTCAATTTCGGAATGGAGTTCTAGGGCACAAGAAGACTCACTGAATTTTTCAGAAAGGGCTGTGGGAGGGCTTATATAGGCAGAGGGCAGAATTTTGGATGGAATTTGGGGTGGAATGGGGGGCTGCCAAGTGTCATTCCCCACCCCCCCCCCCCCACCCCCCTTTCTTTTATTTCTAAGTTGGACAGATGTTTGGCCCCTATCCGACCATCACACAATCAACGCTGGCCTTGTGGCAAAGACCGTCTTCGCTTTCTTCACTTGATGATGAATACATCTGACTGACTTACTAGTGTTCTCAACCAGTATCTTTTTTTCTCCATATGATCTTTTTTTTAAGGCCAAAAGGATGGATGATGGTCATCCAGCTTCATCGATAATATGCAAAAGAAAAATAAAATAGTAAATTGAAGAGTTTGATGCAATACAATTACATTTTGAATTTTCCGTGGAGGATATGAAAAAAAAGACCCATTCCGCTAATAATGCCCTAGCATGTCATATGCGTTTGGGAAAAGAAATACCTTCATTCACAATACTGTGATCCACAGGATTTTTGTCACCTTTATGAGAAAACAAGAAAAAATAGTTGTAGAACGACGCAGTGGAAAAATTATCACGAAATGCTGCAATAAGAAAAATAAGTTAGATTTAATTTTTTTCTTTCTAAAAGCACTTCCACGGTCCAAACACGCCATTGGTAACCTCTTTTCCCTTCTCTAATGTTTTATGTGTCCACGTTCTGTCACTGCTATCCCACACTCTCTTGGCTACCTGGTAGCCAAGAAGAGGTGCTCTGTGTCCTCATGACCAATCCCACAGAAGTCAAAAGTTACCTATGCATTATGCACCAACGAGTGAGCAACCTTCATATCCTAATTAGTCAGCTTGGGGGCTTGCGCATGCCAAATAAGCACTCCAGTATAACATTTTCTCTCGTGCCTCATTGGAACGATGTATGGTTTTGCAAACAGTGTGGACAGAGAAGACATTGTCAGCCCACTTCCGGCCATCATTGTTTTTCATGTCTCTGTTGGATGCCCATGAGGAGACGAAGAGGATTGAGCAGGTCCCCAAATCTCTGGTCACACAGTGTAGTTGAAAGGAGAGGCATATCCAGTTATCATTCATCTTCTCCCAGTTGCCATACCAGTAGTCCAGAACACGGGCACTTCATATTGGTCTATGCCACCTTGTTATAATCGAAGCAGAACTGTTATGATAAACTTCAATTGCGACTATGATTGTTTTAGAAATTAGAATGCATAACATGGAATGATCTTATTATTAATTTCAATAGCATGTGATAAAGATTCCTTTTACATATATAAATATTATAGAAAAGAAAGTTCAGTTATTACTCTAACGATGGAGAGCTAACAGTTTGGGTCATGGAAATAGTCTGTCCATGGAAAATCAAAGAGAAGATTGCATGGATTATGTTGCCTTTCCTGCCTCTATATCCCTGGAGCACTTGAAATATGTGATTTACTCTATTTTATTACAAAAAGGAGGCTCTCAATGGATTCTAATAATGCTCATACGTAACAGAAGAGATCATAGTCTATAATATTATCCTTTTGCCTGTTGTGTTATACATAATGGCCAACTTGATTGGAT
The DNA here is from genome assembly GCA_030549335.1 of Pontederia crassipes. Lineage (NCBI taxonomy): Eukaryota > Viridiplantae > Streptophyta > Magnoliopsida > Commelinales > Pontederiaceae > Pontederia > Pontederia crassipes. The sequence continues at coordinate 19,967,902 of CM060189.1, read as the reverse complement.
GCATATTGGTCAAGGTTTTGTTTAGGTAAAGATGACAAGCTGATTGATTAACATTGTGATCAGTTTTGGTATATATAGAAGTATCCCTACCCTACCTTCACTAAACATTCCCTAGGAAGAAAAAAGTTTTAGGAGGCAGTGATTCTTTGGCTATGTACCTCTCAAAAGAATCAAGAAACCCTAATCAACGCAATTAGCAAGCCTTTTGAGCAAGGAAATTTGGAACAAATGATTTGGAGTTGATTCAGGTAGATTAAAACTGTGGTGCTGTTAGTTCATTTCCTTGTGTTCTTTGGCTTATTGGGTATTGTCAAGTGCAAAAAATACATGAAGCTCTTATAATTTTCATACATTCTCAAATATTCTGGCATAGATGCAACTTCACATAGTTGTGTGTTGCTTATCAATCATCTATTTAGGGAATGAAACTTGCATCAACATTGGATGTCAAGCCTTGAACAATGATTTCCATGACATGCAACTAGGCGGCAAACATCTACTGAAGAGGCTCTGTGTGCATCACAAAAAAACTATGCTGCTTAGAATGTAACATTTCTGATTAACACGTGATATTATCCGTTTTAGGTCTTAGCTCACGCGATTTTGACAAAAGGTATCACCCAATATGAAAGTGGCATTACTGCTTGGATACGAGGCATGATATTGCTCGCTTTGCCTTTGGGCTCATGGTTTTCTAATGTGTCATGCTTTATCAAGACCATGTTATTTTATATACTCAATATCTCTTATGTGACTTCTCCATATGGGACAACATAGGGCATGACTCTTGCATTCGTCCTCTTTTATAAGACTCGACATTCTCATGGACCTTTGTGCATGGTGGGAGATCACTCAATGAGAACGTTGAGTCCCCTAAGAAAGGAAGAATACAAGAGACATGCATTGGGTTACTTTCACATAAACAAGCTACAAAAAATATGCTGGGTATGTGTGGGAACGACTAGTTGTAACACGCTAGAAAACCATGAGCCTAAAGACAAGGTTGATCTTGTCATGCTGACATTGCCAAGCACTAAAACCTTGTATAGGTTGTTGCACCACTCTGATACCGGACAATGTATTTTGGTAAAACTATGGGAGCCAAGGCATATATCCATTTTGTGTGGACCTCTATGATCACTCAAGGAGGATGTTGAGAGGTATGCCTTAGGTTAGTCCCATATGTATTTGACGGTACATATGGGAATATGCTTTTACTAGACCTGACACATGATAAATCGTGTGGGGGCAAGAATTGTAGTGGACAATATTGTTGGAGTTGGTGAATACTTCAGGGCCTCTTGTTTCTCACACGGGGTTCGCCCACGTGAGTTTAGGAGAATTTGAGTATTACCAAATTGCTTTGTACTGCTGGCGTGCGAACAAAAGGGGGGGTTTGGGGGGCACCGCCCTCCGACGGCGGTCCCGTTCGGGGGTTCGGGGCGGGGGTTCGGGGGCAGCGCCCCCGAAACCTAGACGGATTTTGGGCTTTTGTTTAGCCGGTCCATGTGGTTCGGATTATATTTTTTCTCTGTTTTAGTCGGGTTTTGAACCCGTTTAGGAGATGCTTATTTATAGCTTATTTTAGATGTAATCTGTGTGACGGCTGTAAACCTAAACGATATAGTGGAACCTCTTTGCAGGACGTAGCTCTAGTCTTAAGGGTGAACCTGGATAAATTCATGTGTCTCCTCTAATTTTCTTACAATCTCTCTGCGATCTTCTATTCCTGTTCTCGAATTTTTCCATCAAATATCACATGTTAGTCTAGGATATTACACATAAACTTGTGCAAAAGGATGTCTTTGGCTAGCTATGATATAGATGTTTATCTTTGGGAAACTAATAAAATTTTGTTGTTCAACTAGATCGATAATAGTTTAATTTTACTCTACCATCATTACCATTTGAGTGAACAATTAGTGAAGTATTTTCATGCTTCTCAAATTGTATGTTATAGGTCTAAGCACTTTCAGAGTATGTTAGATATGTGTAATGAAAATTTTCACCTTTGTGGGGTTTTGTTTTACAACTCAGATAGTTGAAATAGAAGAAAAAGAATAACGAAAAAGAAATGTTATAATAGTTCTTTCTTAGAATAAACAAATATTTTAATTGTTCCCATAGGCTATACACTATTTATATTTTGGTGGACTATGCCACTACTATTTAGTTCTTTAACATTCACTGCAGTTTTTTTCCCTTTGGTATGAAATTATATGTCATTAAGCCAGTGGAGAAAGGGAATTGGCTGAGATTGCATAGTGGAGTACCATGAAGAAACATCAGATATGTGAAGCTGTGTACATATAAAGGAATCAACTAACAAAAATATCAAGTGATATTATGCTACTTTTAAGTTTTAGTTGCACAGTTGAACTATTGGTGCTGAAAAAAGTGTCTATTCTAAACAACCCACAATTTCCCACGGTAGCTCAGTTGTTCACTTCAAAGGCATGTTTATAGTTTAAAGGCAATGATGACGACAAGCATAATTCTTGGTGTTGTGTTAGTATCTCCATCAATCATGCAACGATCTACCTTGGGATGACCAAATCAAGTGCCCCATAATTAACAATCTCATCACTTCAGCAGCATTCCTACTAACTGGTAAATGCTTTTCTATGACCTTTTTACTTTTGAAAATATTTCAAACGTGTTTTCCCTCTAATATTGAATTTCTACCTTGAGTTGTTATGATGTTAATAGTGAACTATCTTAGTGGATTACAACTAAGGTTGCATATTTAATTCTCTATGCTCTTGCCCAAAACAAGATACATTTTTTTCTTCCAAAATTATTGGCTTATATGTGAAGATAACGTCAAATGTGCATTATTTTCTTTGTTTACAATTGAGGATATAAAGAAAGAAATATAATGGTAGACAAGTCCCATAATGAGTATCAAACTTATTCCTCGGTCCATTAATTGAGGAGCACGCATTACATTACACCCTTGTTCTCAAATGATTTTCTCAAGAATTCCGTTGACGGAAAAGTTCAAATTGTGAATTGTGAGCAGATAGAGAACTTATTTCTTAATACAAGATGCACTTCTATTTTGTCTAATGTGTTGAACTATGAAAATTTTTTATGTGGAACCTCATATTAGTGATGGAAATACTTACAACGTATATCTCTGCAAAATTCAATTACTGACATTTCTTCTGCTTCAAAAAGAAAATTTAAGGCTTACAAGATGCCTGTAGTGTATGCTTCATGTGTCCTCAGATAGCATGGATGGGTTTCATCATGCATTATGGCATCTGATGAGCCATAAGATTCACGAAATCATCTAGCAGTTTGATTTGTGGAATCTGATAATGTGCTGCTATCTTTGATAATCATGGTTAATCATAGGTCTTGAAGTTTTTCTCATATCACTCAATGAAAATTTAATTTTTGCAACTATTAATGAGAATGCCCTCTGTCTTTCCATTCTTCAGTTTGTGTCTGCATTATGATCATGTTTTTCTATTCGTTTGCTCGATTTTCTTTCTGGAAATACATCTTATCTCATTTACTAGTTATGCAAGATGTCTGTAGTTGGAACTATTTGTGATATTATTCTAGCGGAAGTCCTAGGACCTTAGGTTCCTATCCTTTGAGTTTCAGGATATATTTGTAAAAAATCAAGGCAAAATAAACTAAAACAAATATCTCTCAAGCAAAAAAGAAAGTAAAGTTGTACCATACTTTCATATGTCAGACTATATGGCCAGAATCCTGATGTTTTTTGAGATTAGACAAATATGTTTCTTAAACAACTTTTGTGCATATAAAGGGGTGTTGGATGCACTAATTCATTTTCTTGTAGACATTTTAGAGAACTTAATAAGCTTGACTGTTTTCTTGTGTGCATATGACTGTATTTAAAAAACTTATTGCATTAGCGTGCAATAAGGTCACCCATAACATATCTCTCCTACTGGAGTTACCTTAGCCTCGGGCCATGCTATTCCCAGCCGAGGTCGATCCATCACTGAAGGCTACATCGTGGTATATGAGATCATCGCCAGAGGACTGGTCGTTGTGCCTTCCTATGGAAGGTGGATTTCGCTAAGACTTATGACACACTCTTGTGGTATTCTTTATAGAGTAAGGGCTTCCGAAGATCTGGATCGCCTGGATGAAGCATTGCATTCCCACTTCTTCTCTCATTCCTAATCAATAAGACGTTGGTTGGGGGTTGGGTACAGCCGCAGGGGGTGTTCGTCTGGGATGTCCTCTTGCCCTTATGCTCTTTGTGATTGCAGCTGATGGAAATGTGCTCAGGCGGCTCAGGCGGCCTGTCAGGCCAGTTTATTTAGTGGTTTCGTCGAGAGATTGGTTCTTATGCTGTAGTATGCTGATGACACAATATTTTTTGTCGAGGGTTCAAAGCAGACAGGTGGCCATTTTGGTGGAGCTCTTTGGGACTGATTCTGGTCTTCATATCAACCATGCAAGTATTCTTTCATTTTCCACTACAAGAAAATGGGCGATTAGCGACACAAGGTAGCGCCGCCAACATCCGTGACGCTATATAGACGCCACTAATGCCTATATAGCGTCTACTTCGCGTCACGAGAATCAGACGCTACTTGCCTCTCGATAGCGTCTCATTAGCGTCTTCTTAGCTATTCAGCGGATTGACGTTAATTCTAGCGCAATCGAGACGCTACGTAGATGCTATTATTTTGCGCCACGAACCGCAAATGCGCGGCAGCACCTAGCGCCGTTTTGACGTCGACGTCTTTAGACACGACACTAGCGTCGCATGTACTCTAAAGCGAACTATATGGCGTCTCAAAAAAAGGAGACGCTATTGAGACGCTATTGTGTTACTCATAACTTACCTACATTTATCTCGCTATTTGTTTTATATTTAAACACTATATATTATATATACTATATGTCAATCAATAAATTCATTAAATATTATATTAGTATTAATTACACTATTATCAACATATTATCAATAGCGTATTATCAACATATATATGTATTAATTACACGATTATATACATATATATATGTATTTTTACATGATAAGAGTGTTCCTAAATATATAATTTATTACTTATATTATTTATGTTATCTATACATATAATATATATAATATCTTAATTATGCATATATTATTATTATATACTTAATTATGAGATTACGATGGTTGATTAAGTGAGTGATATTTTAGTGTCACAGTAGACACTCAATAGCGTCTACCTAGCGTCTAACGAGAGCTCAGCTTGTGCCGACGCTATGGTGGCACTATTGGCGTCTCTCTAGCGTCGCAAGTTTGAGATGCGAAGTGGTTTTAGACGCTAGTTCGGCGCTACGGTGTTGCTAAATAAATCTAGCGACTCAATGACGTCTGTATTGCGCCTCCTAAACCGACTTTTTATCCCTCGCTCAATTGGGCACATACAGACATATAAATATGCGTATATGCTTATACTTATATATAATAAGTGCATATATACATATTATTATAACTTAATCTGACACATATAAACAAATACACATATATTCACTTCGAATACGTATACATATACACGTTATCTATATATATATATGACTCGCACATGTATAGACATATACATACACATATATATTTATAATACATATAGATAAACACATCGTTGTAACTTAATCTCCCACACGTAGACATATATATACATACACATATATTACATATGTATATATATACACACACAATTGTGTTATATACACATATACATACATATTTATTATTTTGTATACACACATGATAGATTGTCGGAAGAAAATAAAATAATTGGAATGGGGCACAATGCGATGAGACGTTACATTGATAAATAAAATTTCATACATACTAAAAAAATTTGAAAAAAACTTTTAATGAGCGTCGCAATCTTGAGACGCTAAACCGTTGAGACGCCCCGACGATGCTATAGTGTCGCTACGTTATCTTAACGACACATTAGCTTCTCTATAGTACCGCGCTAGCCAAATTTTGACAGTATCGGCGCCTATATGGCGTCTACTAGCGTCACGTCATTTGGCGACGCTAAAAAATGACTTAAATCCCTAACCCTTCTTCTTTGTTTTCACTTTTACTGTTTAACTTCATTTCATCCCGCCTGCCCGACGCGCCCCTACGCTCGACCTCCGACGCCCTCCACTGCTGCCTCCACCCTACGCCCGACATCCGACGCCCGACGACTGCCCTCCACCGCCGCCGCCGCCCTTCGCCTCCACCCCCTCCTCCTCCTCTCTCCGCCTCGTCCGGCCTCCACCGCCGCCGCCGCCCTTCGTCTCCTCCTCCTCCTCCCCCATCCGCCTTGTCCGCCCTCCACTGTCGCCGCCGCCCTCCTCATTCGACCGCCACCCTTCGCCTCCTCCTCCACCGGCGCCTCCTCCACCTCCTCCTTCCTCCGCCTCCACTGCCCTCCACCGCCTCCGCAGGGTGCCTCCACCGTCCTTCGCCTCCGCCATCGCCTCGTCCGCCCTCCGCCTCCACCACCGCCCTTCGCGACTGCCGCCGCCTTGTCCGCCCTCCGTCGCGTCCTCCCTCCACCGCCGCCGACGTCCGCCTCCGCCGCCACTGCCCTCCGCCTCCACCGCCGTCTCGGCCGCCCTCCGCCCTTCGCCCTTCGCCGTCCTCCGGTTAAGAAGGTACTAGCCCGCCACCATGTAAATTAAGTTAATTATTAATGCATGAAGTTAAATTAAGTTAATTATTCATGTTAAGTTAAGTATTACTTATTCATGTTATGAATTAAGTTAAGTATTACTTAAGTTAAGTATCATCTCTTTGGATCAAGCTAGCCTTCGCGGAAGAACAGAAATTATAATATTAAGTATCATCTCTTAGGAATTAAGTTAAGTATTACTTAAGTTAAGTATTACTTATTCATATAGCAACGATGAAGTTAACTTATGTTAATTGTTAAGTTAACTTATGAACTAATTCATATACTTCCACATTCTTGGTGATAAAATGAGATTATGATTTGACGATGAAGTATTTGAAACATGTGATTTTGGACTTCGTAAGTTCAAAATCACACGTTTCAAGTACACGAATTTGATTACTTGGCTTAATGTTCCCGTTACAGAAATGATAAAGCCAGATCGTAATTGGATTCGTTGTTGGAAGGATAAATATGGTGTCATAACTAAAGAATATAAGGATGGTGTTGATGAATTCATTAATGTGACATATCAAAATGAAGGTGTTGCTTCTTCATATGGCGAAATCTTATGTCCATGCCGAAAGTGCAAATGTTATCAGTGGAAAGTAAGATATGATGTGCAGAAGAATTTTATTACAACGGTTTCTTACTTATATACACCAATTGGTTCTTTCATGACGAAGAAAGATGTGCTAAAGAAACAAGTAATATAGATATCGTTGTGGGCGACTCGAGCAATCCGTACAGGGACTGATACGAGATGCAATGTTAGGAGAAAATATTGGCGAAACATCAATTGAAGAAGACCCAAATCCTTCGACTTCTAAGTTATATAATCTTCTCGAAGATGCAGATAAACTTTTATGGGATGGATGCGTGAAGCAAACTACACTTTCTGCAGTGGCACAATTAATGAACTTAAAATCAGAATTTAATATGAGAGAAAGTTGTTTTGACCAAATGCTTGTCATTATTAAGAGTATGCTTTCAGCTTCCGAGAAATTACCGGGACATTTTTACAAGTGCAAATGGTTGATGAGAGATTTAGGGTTGGAATATCAGAAGATTGATTAATGCCGCAATCATTGCATGTTGTACTACAAGGAAAATAACTCACTTATGAGTTGTTCTATTTGTGGCGAGCCCAGATTCAAACCGAAAAAGAATTCTCAAAGTTCGAAAAAAATGTGGCAAATGCAATATTTAGATACTTTCTGATTGTTCCAAGATTACAACAACTATTTCTTTCTGAAAAACTGCATCATTTATGAGGTGGCACAGAGAATGGGCACGTGAAGATCAAAATTCAATTACACATCCTTCAGATGCGGAGGCATGGAGACGATTTGACGCACTTCATCCGGATTTTTCTGCAGAATCACGCAATGTTAGATTAGGACTTTGCACCGATGGCTTCAACCCATTTGGCTCATTGAGTACTGCTTATTCATGTTGGCCTATTTTTGTGACACCGTATAATTTGCCTCCAAGCATGTGTATGAGATGAGAGAATATATTGCTTACCTGTATGATCCCGGGTCCTCGATCTCTTGGTAAAAGTTTAATGTTTATTTAAGACCTTTGATTGATGAACTCAAGATGTTGTGGGAGGATGGCGTGGTTATCTATGACAAATCTAAAAAGTAAAATTTCATTATGAGAGCCGCATTAATGTGGATCATAAGTGATTTTTCGGCGTATGGAATGTTGAGTGGTTGGAGTACAAAAGGAAAACTTGCTTGTCCCATATGTGGAAAGAATACGAAATCCTTTTATTTGAAAAATTGTAGGAAAGTTTGCTGGTTTGATTGTCATAGGATGTTTCTGCCATTGGAGAATTCGATGCGCCGTGATCGAAACTCAGTTAAAAAGAATACATTCGAGAACACTTTGTGTCCAACTCATTTGACAGGAAAAGAATTGCTAGAGCAAGTAAACAAGCTTAGTGAACTCTCATTCGGACTGAAGGCCGGTAGTTATAAGCAAATTGGATTTGGAAGTGAACATAATTGGGAGAAAAGAAGTATTTTTTGGGAGTTGCCTTATTGGTCTTCAAACTTGGTACGTCATAACTTGGACGTCATGCATGTGGAGAAGAACGTATTTGACAACATCTTCAACACTATTATGAATGTTAAAGGAAGAACAAAAGATAACATACAGGCTCGCGAAGACATGAAATTAATATGCAAAAGACCAGGGTTAGATATCATTCATTTTCAAAATGGTAAATGCAAAAAGTCAAAAGTTACTTATGTCTTGAGCAATGATAAAAGAAAAGTGGTTTTCGAATGGGTAAAGCAATTGAAATTCCCCGATGGATATGTATCAAACATATCTCGTTGTTTTAACTTGGACAATGGGAGATACACAGGATGAAGAGTCATGATTGTCATATTTTTATGCAAAGACTACTTCCAATTGCATTTAAAGAACTTTTCCAAAGGTCATCTGGGAGGTTTTAACATAATTGTTTATGTTCTTTAAAGAGCTTTGTGCATCCATCGTTCGGAAAGAAGACATATCTCGGTTAGAGGCTTCTATTGTGATTACCGTGTGCAAGGCTGAGAAGATATTTCCACCTTCTTTCTTTGATGTGATGGAACATTTGATTGTACATCTTCCATATGAAACAAAAATTGCTGGTCCGGTTTAGTATCGATAGATGTATCCTTTCGAAAGGTGCATGTTATATTTGAAAAGGAATGCGAAGAATAAGACAAAAATTGAAGGCTCCATATGTGAAGCATATTTCATTGAGGAGGTGTCAAACTTCACTTCAAAAAACTTTGAGCCACACATACAATCACGACACACCCAAGTTCCAAGAAATGATGATGGTGGTAAAGGAGAAGTTGACATGAATATTCTATCCATCTTCAAATACCCATGTCGACTTCTTGGTGCAGGACGCAAAGTTATCTTGAATGATAGAGATCTCACTGCCGTTGAGAATTATGTTCTTGCAAATTGTCTCGAAGTGACGCCATATATTAAGTAAGTCATTTGTTCTAATTTGTTAAATAATTTAAAGCTAATTGTTGCTATATGATTGTATTAATTGAAAACTATGAATTCAGGAAATTCGAAGAATTACAGCGAGAAATCAATCTGTTAGTTTCAAACGATGAGTTATTGAAATTACGAGACGAACATTTTGTCGATTGGTTGAGATGTGAAGTGAGAAATCTTTCCGCTTGTTTTTAATTGTTATAAGTTCGTAACTTTTAATAAAATTTTTAGTTATTTTTTTGTAGGTTATTAATGGCTCAGTCATAGAGAACAAAATACGAGATCTCGGTCATGGCCCGAAGAAATAAGTTCTTAGCTACTACGGCATCATAGTCAATGGATATCGGTTCCATACAAAAAATGTCTGAAAGAAGACGGTCCCGTAGACTTTCGTATAGTCTATGAGGCCACGCATAAGAGCCGAAAGACAAATGACTTAGTCATGTCCACTGCTCGTAGGCTTCTGGTAAATCTCATGATATGGTCGTTTGGTTGTTGCCGTTAGTACACTATTTTTGAAATACATAATATTTGAATTTTATAGGATGAGTATAATGCGAAAATGACTAAAAAGTATGGAGATGATCCGAGTACTCAGCCACCAAGTAATGTTTCTTCGTTGGTTTAGTCATGTTTTTAATTTATGTGTTTCTTGATATATAATTTATATATTATATGATTGTATAATTTTTCTATTTCGTAGAGGACCCTGCTGTTTGGGAGGAGGTGGCCGGCACGACACGAGGGAATACTTGCGTGGCCTCGGCACAGCCGCTCAGATACCTAGGAGGATCGGAGGATATGCAGGAGGTGCATCTAATCCGAGCTCATCCGCTGCACCTGACATGACGCAGCTATCGCAGTAGATATCAGCGCAGATATCGCAGGTGTCGCAGCAGCTGTCGCAGCAGTTGGCTCCTCTATTGCAGGCGATTCAGGGATTGATCCCGACGCAAAATCCATCCCCACGAGACCATGGACCGAGCACGTCTGGGTCGAACATCCGGAATGATAATAATAACTCTCAAACCTATGATAGAAAAGAAACTATGCATTTGTTACTTATAGACTTACACATACATATAATTTTTTAGTTCAGTTTAGTAGTTTTCGTATTCTTATGTTATATATTATGCTTGTGATGGTTTTATATTGCATGTGATGGTTTTATATTGCTTGTGATTCTTTTATATTGCCTGTGATGAATATCAATGCATTTTGAAATGCATTATAAATTGTATGGTGTGGGAAGGGAAAAAATGAGGCTGGGACGAGTAAAAAAAATGTGCAAGTAGCGACTCCATAGCGTCTCAACAAATGTCGACGCTGATTTAAATATATTGCACTTAGCACCATCTTAGCGTCTCGTTGGCGACACGTGCACGATCATATTTGAGTCAATTTAGCGCCTTCCTAGCGCCTACTGTAGCGACACATGGGCGTCGGAATAGCGCCTCAACTCTAGCGCCCCTTGCACATCGACTTAGCGACGCAATCCTGCTTCGCACAGTCGCAAACATCGCGTCTTAATAACGTCGATATAGCGTCAACAAGTGGTGCTAGTTGCGTCTCATTTTTTTTACTCTAGTGCGACGCCACTAGCCACCGATTTCCAGCGTCAAAATTTTGCGGCGCTAGTTGGACGCTAAAGAGACGCTCTTCTCAACAGAGACGTAATAGCGCCTCTATAGCATTGCCAATCATGAGTCGCTAATCGCCAATTTTCTTGTAGTGTCCTTTGGCATGGTGGTCGATGTTGCGAGTATATGTGCGGCAAAGCTTCAGACCACAGTGGACACCTTGCCAATCACGTACTTGGGCCTCCCTTTATGAGATTGGCGCATCACTTCCCCGGGTTGGACTCAGGTCATAGAGCAGTTGGAGCATAGACTTCAGAGCTAGTCTTTGCGGCTCCTATCGAGGGGTGGTCATCTCATTTTGCTTCGTTCAACATTATCGACACTCTTGACATACTTCATTGTTTGTTCTTCAGATGTTGGACCAAGTTTTGAGATGGATTGACATGCTGAGGACTAGTCTGGAGCATAGGGTTCATCTAGTAGCATGGCACAATATCTGCAGGCCGAATGACAGGGTGGATTAGGCATTCGGGATCTCCGCTTCACCAACTGGGCTTTACTTGCTCTGTGGTTGGGACGGATCATTGGGCCACATCACAATGGGGGGTTTTCTTTACTTATTATGGCCGCAACTTCTCTTGGGATTCGAGGCCCATTCCCCCACATGGGTCCTCTTTCTTCTGGCGGGGTGTTGTTGCTGTGTTTCCTTTGGTGCATCTTTTCATGACTCCCATGATTGGATATGGGGAGGACTTCTCATTTTGGCATCATGAGTGGGTTCCCGATGGCTCTCTTGCATTTGCCTTCCCTTGGCTTTGGACACTAGCAACTCACTCGGATGCGACTGTCACTGAATCTTGGTCCGAGGTGGTGGTTAGGGCACTGGTTTGTGGACTCCTTTTAGTTCCACTCTGTCTGATCAGAGGATTGCCCCATTTCGGCTGTATCCTTCTAAGGCGGATGGCTAGGTGTGGATCTCGGATTTGCTCAACTGCCTGACAATTTCAGGGCTGATTGCATACTCATTTGGCGTTTTAGAGTGCCGCTAAAAGTCAAAGTCTTTGCTTGGCTATGCAGCGCGGACGGATCCTCACAAGGGCATATAGGGCACATTGGGTGCTTCAGTCGGTCACATCTTGTGTATTTTGTGAGGAGGCAGTGGAGGATGTTGCTCACTTATTTTTTGGTTGTCTATTATCTTGACGGGTGTGGTCACTAACAAGCTTCATGGATAGTTTTCTATCATCGTCGAAGCCATTTTGGCAATTGGTTCGGATTCTTGGTTGATGGAGACAACGGTGCATGTTTTCTTTAGCATTTTCTTGGCCAATACATGGGCCATTTGGCTCTCATGCAATCGGGCCATTTTTGTGAGGAGAGATGCCAAGTGGAGAGTATTGTACACTATATTACTTTTCTTCTCCGGGATTGGGTCTCCTTTGGAGAACGCTTTACTTGTACATTTTGATGTGGCCATCCTTTGCCTTCTCAAAAAAAAAAGTTGGGCGTGGAGGGAAACCATTAAAATAGGTGCCCTACTTCCTTGAATAGCAAAATGAATAACCTACTTCGGTAGGGCAAGCAAGCAGTTTGGCTTCAATAATGGAAACATTCGCCTTTGGAAGCTAAATTGAAAGTTATTGAAAGCCACTCAACTTGATTTTAAAAAAACCTTTTGAATATGAGTGGGGCTCCTAGGTGGCACGTTCGTGAAGCTAAACCAAAGAAAAACAAGAAGGAATGTTGGATAGGGCCACCCGGCCTCGAATAGGAGGGGGCTTTGCTCTGGATTTTGCCTGCTTGCAGAAATGAATGGATCAAAAGAGGGTTCTATTTCTGGGCCGGCCGGAAGACGAAGATCAGACGAAGAGAAGTGCACTGCGCCTTCTCGGTAAGAAAGAGGAGAAAAGGGTGCCTAGCTGACCACCACCACTCCCGCCCCATCGTTTCGCCAATAAAGAAGTCATCTTCCTTGACTTGATGATTGATCATTCCTTCCCCTTCTCTCTTCGCCATTCACCTCTGGTCCTCTGGATTCCTATTTTTATAACATAACAACTCTTCCGGTCACTGAAGAAAATCAATATTGTTAAAAAAAGAAAAAAAATCAACTGCTGCAATTTCTTTATCGGCCTACATCCACGCCCAACCCTATTAAACAATTGATTTATCCGATATTTAGACAAAACAATAAAAAATGTGACTTTAAAAAAGGAAGTCGATACTATTAATTCACTTGAAATATAACTTAGTTAAGAAATATGCTTGACGTTCATATCTTTAAGGCATTTTTTTTCAGTCATTGCTCACAGTTCCTGGAGGAATAAGTAGGAAAGTTTCTTTATTTCTCTGTCACATAGCTTGTTTGATGCCAAGTTATATTTTCATTTTTGAAACAGGAATCATACAATTCCATCAATTTAGTGCTAGTTTCTTTTCTTGGAGTTTCTTCATCATCTTATAATTGTGACTGAGCAGGTTATTTGTGTCCTTCCCATACATCATAAGCATACCCTGCCTATTTGATAGTTCTTGTGCACACATTTCCTGCACATGAATAAGCAATAAAAGGGTTATAAGTGGTAATAGCAACTCCAGTGAAATACAGTGTGAGATGTCGATGAGATCCCTATAATTTTCTATGTTTGAGCCAACTATTAACTGAGATTGCCAACACTTTTGTTGGACATGGTCCATCATATATATTACTAAGGTATAAATTTTTTACCTTTGAAAGATCATTGATTTATCCTTTATCTATCAGACATCATTTTCTTTAAAGGTAGTATAAAATAAGTCCATATTTAGTGAAATCCTTTCTATCAATCCCTATAAATATGGCAGTCAATTCTTCTCCACAAGTGCCATTTCCAACTGAAAGCAAGTATAATGGAAGCACCTAGTTCAATTTTGCATCTTGAGATGAAAATTTACAACGAAGGATAGCCTTGATCGGTGTTATCTTCATTTTAGGTGAAGAATTTTCCATAAAGGGACATCAATATTTTTCTACATACAGATATTGCATTCTTGAAATGTTCCCATGAGATCTTTTTTGAGAGGACAATTGATGTGGGCCAAGTGCACTCATCAGTCATCATATTTGCATGAGATCTTTATAGAACTAGAATACTTTTGTGGAGACCAAAATCTAGTAGAACAGTATTGTTAATATATGGAAATTGAGCTTGCCAGGTTAATTCTTTTTCGAGGTATTTAGCTTTAATTGTTATGTAATTTTGGCACAACCTTGTTGATATCTAGAGTTATTCCGAATTCTGCCATTTTGTCTTTACCCCTTTGTTATTTAGGTGTATGTGGTTTTTTTTTCCAATTACAAAGTAAGGCCGGTGGAGTAGTACATGATTATTTTTGCGCATGATACTTATTCTCAATTTTCTTTTGTTTTGGACTAATGGTGAGATGGATTGTTCTGCCCAATAGCATTTCCAGCATTCAGGTCAGTGATGCCAATATTTCAATAGGGGGTGCATCATACTACTTTAATTATTTTGGAAAGTTGAAATGTGTCTCTTCTAAGTTGCATTTTTTCAGTTTCTCCCTTTCCATAGAATATTGTTCAACAATCTGCAGAGAACCTGTTAACTCAATTAACATTACGACATTTAGACTTGGCACAACAAATAAATGTATCACCACTTTAAGTTTCTGAATTCGATGCAAGGAAAAAAGAAAACCTCTTGCAGAAGCAAGGGGAACATTTGTGTCCACATGTGTGCTTCCTTTGACACAAGGAAATTGCCCCCTTTTCTACTGGTTCTTAGGAGAAGTTAGCTGCCAAACCAACAAGTGCGAGTCTCTTCTTGCAAGATCAAAAATTGGAAACGCGTATAGGTTTTGCTTTATATTGGGTGCAATTTATGATTTCATGTATGTTAAAAGCCAAGGCAAGTGCTTCTCTCTCTTTCTTTCCTTTTTTTTTATGGCATAATGATTTGGTGCTTCACATAACTTTTGGTTTAGTTTAAATTGTGCGCTAAAAGTTAAGTGAGCTCATGCATGCCAAACAAGAACTTGAATGCTGCCACGGAAGTTGGTTTCTTAGCCTAAATGTTTACGTCCTCTGAGGAAGCATTTATGAGTAATTCTAGTCAGATGATCAATCATCCTGTTGTTCAAATCATTTGCTTGCATTGGGGGCCATGAACAAACTAAAAGATTTTATCCTTTTCAATGTCAGCATATGGAAAGTAACCAAGTAATACTAGTTTTGTTTCCATCATTCTGCTGTTTGCTTGTGTGAATTGTTAGAGTATGTTAAAAGGCAAGACCAATTTTGTGGTTCTGCACTTGCCATCCTTTCTTTTATCAGGGCACACTGTGCGGCATGGAAAGAGGGATGGCCCTGTGCTCACACCAATATACCGTGGACAATGCAAAGTACAATCATTGGGCTTTTTTTTTCTATTTGTCTATTTGTAATGGTGTGATAAAATTTCATAATTCACTCATCATCCCACATTAATTTGTGTCACTTTCAATTGTAACTATGAGGAGTAAAATTTCCAGCGAAAGCGTATATACTTGGTTAAGCGAATATGAATTACTTCCTTTGGAAAAATGAGTAATCATTTCTTCGGATATATGTATGTATTTTGTGAATTTTTATGAACCTTTATCTTCGAAATTTAATTTGACATTTATGACATCAATTTCCATTAATATTTTTTGCCACGAGTGTATTGGATTACAACCAGCGAGACATTTTAATACAAAAATTTTTTCTTCTAAACTTTCATTGAAAAAAGAGTAATCATCACCAATATTAATCCATGTTTTCGTAAACATTATGAGAGCGTTTGGTTATCGGAACTTGGGCAAGAACTTATCTAAGTTCCGATAAGTTCTGTCAAACACTTGAATTGACAGGAACTTTTAAGTTCCCGTCAAGTCACGTGACAATTTGGAAGAATAAAACTCGCTTCGAGTGAGAACTTTTCAAAGTCTCGCTCGAAGCAGTCAAACTTTTTTTTTGCCTTTTTTTCTTTTCGCTTTCAATTAGTAGAATATTTTTATATTATATTAAATAATAATTAATTATAATATTTTATTTATTAATATATTATCATTTTGCTTATAAAATAATTTTTTAACTCAATGTAAATATTTTCATAAATTACAATATTAATAGCATATTTAAAAATTAATCAAAATTAATATTAATATATTACGACACAATTTATTTTTAAAGAAATGTTAAACTAATAATTACGTATTATTATTTTAACTAAATACACATAATATTTTAATTTACTATAATTTTATATCTTATAAAATAATATATTATATTTATATTTCTTATTTTTTATCCAAACACCTATTAAAACTTATCTATCAAATCAACTTTTCAAATTAACTTTTTTATCAAATCAATTAGTTCTCGAGAACTAACGAGAACTTACAATTTCCATGCCAAACACAGTGCATGTGTTTTTTCTAATGAACTTTTAACTTGGAAATTCAACTTCACATCTTTGGCATCTAATTCCATTGATTTATTTTCCACCGGAAAAAAATAAGTCGATCAATGCGTTTAATTTTGATAATCAAAAGTATATTGGATTGCAACCAATTCTAACTTTCCAAATTTTTTACCTTCTATGGCTTACCATCTTGAACAGTCTTCAGCTAAAGTGTTTGATGGAATAGAGAAAGATAAATTGTGATCAATTAAATGATTTTAAAAATAAATGTGGAACTATTAGTTCTCCATATTGCATTAGTTCCATTAATATTGGATAAGTTCTAACAATACTTTGACCATGTGGTAAAGGGCAACAGGAATAAAGGGCTACACTAAACATATGTGGTAAATAGTCGAACATGAGATGAAATTTGAAAATTTTATGTTGAAAGATCGTCCATTGCAGATTTGATGACTCTTTTGTTTAGTTTACCTCATGAAGAATAATACGATTGTCCCATTCTTTTATTAGTGCGGTTTTTTTTCTAATGAATAATAATGACTGTTCCATCATTTTATTAATTTGGATATTGCTGTGTGTACGTGAGAAAAGCGTGTTGAACAATGGGTACCGCCGGTGCACTGTTCAATTCAATTGATTAACGCAACTGTTTGAATCACTGTTCCGACTTCGAATTAGTCAAATATTAATAGTTCTGAATAACAGTCCCGAATGAGTATAAAAAAAAAATTTATGCAGCTACATAAATCAGTTATGGTGCTTTCGTAGGAAGTGGCATTTAATCTAGGGCTGTTTATGCAAAGTTTCTGCTGTAGTACAATTAATTGTTGTTTGTTGCTGCAATGCTGCTCCTTAATTTATGACTATGACTTACATCCGAAATCATGTTCTTTTTTTTTGTCCTTATATCAATCATGCTAATTAAAACTATTGTAGATTTATGGTTAGAATAGAAGTGAACAATATAACATGTGGCAGCTGAATCTTCTTTACCATGAAAGCTTGAGATTCATTCAATTTAACAAGAGATTCTGTTCAGAATTTTAAGGCGTGAGAAAAAAAAAGTCGCGCGTACGCAAAACATTATTGCCAGGCTGACCCTTAATTGGGTTGTGTCCTGGAACAATGGCGATTTTTGTAATGTGGAAAAAATATATAGTAAATGATTTCGAGAAATCAATAGTCCAACTGATAACTAGTTTATATAGATATGTTGACTAAAAACTTGAAAATAAAAATTTTAAAATCACTTAAGTTTCGGACCTTGAATCTCTTAGAAATTTTCTAGATCTCTCTTAAAACCTCTCTCAATCTCGTGTACGAAAAATCAATTGTTTGAGCACCAACATCACATTGTGACGGAAAAAGTTTGTAGTTAGGTTGAGACCAGAGTTTCGACCGGTCTGGTTAGGTTGAGCAATAAAAATCATGTTGACAAAAAAAAATAATTAAACCGAATCAACGCGGCCAAAACTAAGTTGAATAAAAAAAAAATCGATCTAGTTTTCTTCCAAAAAAATAGAAAAAAAGCTTAATATAGATAGAAAAATAAAAAAGGAAATCATATTATATTAAGGAAGGTGAAAAAATAGAAAAGAGAGAAAAATGGATGATAAATTAAAATACTATATTATAATATATTTCAAAGAGGTTGAGATCAAGTGATAATTAAGTAGCTTGTCCTCGCTTAAGAAAATTTTGAGTTTGAAATTTGTCGTATGCAAAATATTTCCGCTGAAAGTTTCACATATCATAACCAGCGGACGACATTGGGTGATAGTGGAGTTGATCTTTATCCGACAAATCAAAATATTATTGTTGCAACTGAAAAAATATAATATATTAAATTTTATAGAATGAATGTAAAAAAGAATATTAATAATAAGGAGTAAATTTGAATTTGAAAATAAAAGGTGGAAAATTAGTTATAAAGACAAATTTAAACAAAAGAGAAAATTGAATTTAGATAACAAATTGATAAAAAATAAAATAATACATATTAGGAATATAAAAATATTAACATATTATAAATTTTATAGGATAAATTTTTTAAAAAAAAGAAATATTATGGAAAGGCAGAATTTGAAAAATAAAACCGGCCAATATAGTAATAACAAAAAAATCAAACAAAAAAATAAAATTATTCATGAAATTATTGAATAAGAAATGATAAAAATGAATTATTATAAATAATATATATTCCAAATTATAAAAAGTATTAGCGTGTGATTTTATTCAAAATGATTATTAATATACTTTAATTTCATTATTTTTACCTTTAATCTTTTTATTTATGCTATATTTTGTAAAGTAATAAAAATAATATTATTTTATTAAAAAAATAATTCAATTTGGTCAAATTCGATTCTCAATCTAACGCCCAATTGACTGACCGGATTAATTATTCGTCCGTTTCGAAAAACATTGGTTAAGATTCAATTGTTTGATCAGCTTGAATTGTGTTATCTTGTTCATATTGATATTTTTATTTCTAAAATTAGTTTATGCTTTGCACCTTATATGTTGCTTGATACTACGCGAAGCAATGATTGGTTGACCTATTGTATGAATGATTTTTTTGTCGATAAAATCAATCGGTTATTGTAATTATGTGCAATATTTTCATTGTCCCTCTTTAAGTTATTGTTGTACAACATACATTTTCATATGAGATTTTAAATGTAGAACATTATCAATTTGCAACCGGTTCCGACGCATAAATTTTTCACATTTTTCGACTGCATTTGCGACGGATAAAGAAAAATCTTTAAAAATATCGAGAGTAAAAGAGTCCTACGATAGTGCAGTCGAAAAATCTCTGTTGGTAAATTATCGACGAACGTAACCTTTAAAATTATGTATTATATAATATGAATATATGTTTAATATTTATTATTAAAATTATTGACGGATATAGCGCGATGGATGAAGATTTCATCAATAATTTCGAAAATTAGGCATGTCTCTAATTATATTTATAATATATATGTAATATAATAAATATATATGTTTAATATTTTATTATTAAACTTACCGACGAATTTAGTCTTCGAAATTATCGACGAATTTACATCAGTCGATAATTCCGAAAACGAGACCCGTCGATAATTAAATTTTATATTTTATTATTAATGTTTATAATATAATATAATACATATTTCTCTTTCTACATTTACTTACATTCTTTTCTTAATAAAATAAACGTAAAAAGAGAAATATGTAAGTAAATGCATTATATTATAAAAAAAATAGCCTTATAATAATACTACTCTTATTTTCATTATGACGTAATTGTAAGGCTAAATTGTAGCAGAAAAGTTGACATCCATAGATCAAGATATTTGATTGCGGCAACATATATATGGGGTAGGCACACGCGATTATCCAGGGTAAATCCAATTAATTAATGACCTTGGTGTCCAAATTGTCTGCCCAAGTGCCCAAAACAGTGGCACCAATATGTACCTTCAGTGGCCCACTCGTGACTTGTTGTTAATTCACATTCACCACTTGCAGTGAAATCGAATGCTCCAACAGTGCCACCTCAAGTACAATGGATAAGGGGCTGTGAAGAAGCACAAAAGCATGTTTAACTCTTTCTCTCTCCCCCTGTAAGCTCTCCTACCGGATGTTAACATCCGAGGCAATAAGATGACAAGAAGAGCATGTCATCTTCCAATCATGGAACAGGACAAGGGTCGGCATCTTTTCTGCATGGTTGCTGAGGCTCTCAATCAAGCTGCCTGCAGTGATACCCGCTGTTTCTTTCTTTGGGTCCAGACACAAGGAGTTCCAAAGGCAGGGTGCAAAGATATGATACTATACAAAGAGAAAGAGAGAGCTTTGGCAAAGATATGATACGAAGAGAGAGAGAGAGAGAGAGAGAGAGGGGGGGCCAACTTGGTCACTTGAAAAAAGCAGGGGCATGCACCCCTGAGGCTCATTGCAATCAGACCATGGCGCATAAGAGTGAACTACTTGTCCAAAAGAGTTCCATGACATGGATGTTTTTTTTCTGCTTGAGGACGAGACAAGGCCACATGGTCACCAACTTGGTTCCATTGGGTAACCATTCGTCTCTCTCTCTCTCTCTCTCTCTCTCTCTCTCTCTCTCTCTGTGTGTGTGTGTGGAGGCTTAGAGGTGTGGAATGGATCTATGAGGACAAAAGCGGGGCTCTCACTTATAGACTTGGTCACAATCTCCATTCTCCTCTCCTTTGTTCGTTCGCTTGTCCAGTTCCCCGACTTTGTTCCTTGTCCACTTCCCCAGCAGACACCCAACACACACACATAGAAAGACACCACTACTTTCAGCATCCAGCTCTGCATGGCTGCCTTTTGGCATCATATCAACGCCCTCGAAGATGATATATTCCTAAATGTTTACACCTTTCCGCTACGGATCGGTCTTCCCCCCCAAGAACTTAATTGCATTCTTGTTCGACCGCTGTGTACGCCATCGACCTTTTCGTGTGATCGACTGATCTACCAGCAGTTCTGGATCATCAGCTTGTACAGTCGGTTCTTTCAAATGGATGGAATTCATGCATGCTCCCTCCCCAGCTCCATGCATGCATATATTGCTAGATCTTGTTCTTCCTTAAATTATTGAAAGCATAGACCACTTCCACTACACGACGTCCCTGCAATGAACAAAAGAAAAGAGAGAGAGAGAATAGGAACAAACATAATATTCTAGCAACTCAACATGCATTTATACTCTGATGTGGATAATCAACCAAAGATACGAATTTGTTTGGTGATATATATTGTCAACATTCAATGTTAGATGCTTGTTGAGTAACCCATTGACCATTCACGGTGCATGGATTTGTATATATTCGACGTGGCCATCAAATCCACATATATCTCTCCTTTTACTTTCTTCTGCCGGGATATGACCTAGTTATTTTATGTTGATACGAAATGCTGCAACAAAAGCTAATATATAAATGAACAGACGTGGAACTTTTGGATAACAATAATGTGGACGCATAATTTCTTGTCAAATGCCTAGCACGCTAGGACAGGTTCTGTATCACATTCTGCTAGTCACACACACATTTTTTCTTATATATTAAGATGACGTAAAATTTCATTAGATAAAAAAAAAGAGAATTACAATTAGATTAATCAGATTCATCTCTTTAATTCCTCCTTGACCCCACCGGCTTGCTATCCAGGAAAAGAGATATCCATAGTGAGAGGACGTCTTTTATTATGAAGTGTTAACTGTTATATAAATTCAAAGTATTATTAACAATATATATACTCAAAATATATCATCATCCTCGTACTTCCAAGCTCAAATGATAAAGAAATCAGCATAACTATCACTATCTGACTAATCGATAATGATGCATAAAAAATTGCGCAAATGCTATTCTTTAATTAGTTGCACTTTAGGAACAAATTTATATAAAATTAAATTTAGTAGCATAAATCCAATTGGAAGTCAAGTCTCGACGATCAGCCAAGTTCATGGAACATGAAAAGCCTTTACATGCATGCATTGCAACCTTAAGGGGAAGCCTAAAAATCCATGAACGAACCGTGAATTTTATTCACAGACATGAGCGAGAATTAAGCTTGAAGCACTTCATTAAGGATTCAAGGAGTGGGAAACAATTTATATTTTCCCTGTCAACAAATTATATTCACAAAAATAAACCATATTTACTAGCCATTAGTCTTACCAAATCAAACTTTGAGCTAAAAGCTTTTTTCACCAAAATATAGAGGGTCCCTTGAAGAGGAGCATCGTTTAAGATGGTTCAAGGCTAAGACAAGGATGAAGTTTGGAGGGCTCTTATAATATTGCTTCCCAATGATGACATAATTTATAAGTTGATGGCTATACAAGAAGTAATTAATTTCATAACAATTTAATTTAATATTCATTCATGCCATAAGTTTAAAAAACGAAAAGATCCAAACTGCGAAGTCATTAAGACGAGCTGAGAAAATTTTTAATCACAATTTTCATTGCATGTGCACGGATGACTCACATTAAGTAAAAAACAAAAAAAAAGATTATTATTTTCTCATTGTTTTTAAGATAGTAGCTACAACCTAAAATTATGATTAACTAAATTTTGGAAATTGGGAATTAATGATTCTTGAGGAATTTAATTTGAGATGAGTCATTACATTGTAGTCCATTAGATTGTAATAATGTAGAGTAGATAATGTCCCAATCATCAAATCATATTAGTCCCACTACAAGAAAATTGCCATTTTTCGACGGGCAATTTTCGACGGATAGAAATCCGTCGCAATTTGCAACCGATTTTGCGACGAAAATATTTCTGACAGATTTTTCGACGGTTACAACCGTCGAAAATGAAAATAATAAATTATGTAATTTGTTATATTATTATTTTATTTTTCGATGATTAGGAACGTCGATATTTCTTTCGGATTTTTCGACGACTCCGACCGTCGGAAATGAAAATAATAAATTATATAATTTGTTATATTATTATTTTATTTTTCGACGATTAGGAACGTCGATATTTCTGACAGATATCCATCCGTCGCAAACTCTGTCGCAAATTTCGACGGTCGTAACTGTCGATAATTGTATAATAATATAATATGAGGAGTATTTTATTAATATAATTTGTGACAGTCCAAACCGTCACAATTTCCGACGGTTCTGACCGTCGATAATAATTAACAACTGTTCAAACTGTCGGTAAAATAAAAAATAAATATTATATATAACTAAATATAGTATTTTATTTTTATAACTAAATAATTTTCGACAGTCACAACCGTCAGTAATTTTAAAAATATTAATGTATGCTTTTCTGACGGCCAGAGCCGTCAGTAATTAAAATTTTGTTATCCCATTTTTTTTTCATTTTCTCGCTTCCTCATCTTTCAACCTATATATATAATACCCCTTATTTCTTTCCTCCTCTCTCTCTCTCTCTCCCTCTCCCTCTCTCGAACGGCGAGCCTCTGACCGGATGTCAAGCGTCGACCGCCGGCGACACTCTCTTGCCAGCGTCTCTCTCTCTCCGGCCCGGACCGCCAGGCGGCCAGATCTCGCCGTCGGCCGCCTAGCGACCGGATCCAGCCTCTGGCAGCCGGATCGGCCGCCTAGCGATCGGATCCGGCCGGCTGGCGGCCGAATCTGACCACCGGCCGGCTAATTTTTTTATATTATAAAAATTCTTTGCGACGATTTTGACCGCCGAAATTTCGGCGGACGGCGGACGACCGCTGAAATTTTTGGCGATAGCAACCGTCGATATTTGCAGCGTTCGTCGAAACTGTCGAAAACTTCAGCGGTCGTGATCGCCAAAGTTTCGACAGTTTCGTCGACCGCCGCAAATATCGACGGTCATGACCGTCGAATTTTCGACGGTTTTGTCGACCGCCGCAAATATCGACGGTCGTGACCTTCAGAAATTCGTCGAAATTTTCGAGGTTTCTTTCCCAACCATCGGAAATTGATTTGCGACAATCATTTTTCGGACGTTTCGATTCCGTCGAAAAAGCCGTCGGAAATGATGTTTTCGATGTTTTTCGAAGAAATTTATGACAGTTTGGACCGTCTGTAATTCTCATGTTTCTTGTAGTATCCCGATGATCATATTTTTTATTTTTTTATGTTGTTTCTTACATTAAAATTCTCATTTCGTTCTTTTTTTTCTCAATTAAAATAGTGAAATAGAATCTTACTTATTAACTTGTATTTAAATTAGGACACCAACTCCAACCCCACATACGCACAAAAAAAAATCTAGTTCCATCCCTCACCACATAGAGCAATAGTTTCACATCTAATCATGAAATGAAAAAAAATTAAATGAAATATCTGTTTAAGTTATATAACTTTTTCCGTCTAATACTATTTAAGTTTTCGCTTACCAAATAACTTTTTGCACTCATAAATATCCCCCTCCTCTCCTATGCCAAAAGGGAGGAGAGTGGTGCGTCAGTGAAGCTATGGATCGTTAATATTTTGAATAGAATAATAAGAATAAATTTCAATAAGAACATTTTTTAAAAAAAATTAAGCAAATAAAGCATTCTAAAATGTGACATCCCCCACTAACATGATTAGTCACTATTATATAGAGGGTTCAATGGGTGTGCACCCCTTTGAAATGGGGTGGATGCTATGCCTATTTGGATCTGCCTCTTGATCCAGCTTTTAGGCGCAGTTCAGTACCCGATTTAGCACTCGGTTCAGTGATTTCGACGAGGGCAGTTCGACACGAGATGTCATCTGGTCCTTGAAAATGCTCAATTGAATGAAGCTCTATGTGCTTTGTGTCGACGTCCAACGTTGTTGCGAATAGAACATCGAGAATCGATGAATAATCAAAAAAATGAAAGAAAGAGAAGATGAACACAGATATTTAACGTGGTAAAACTCTCTTAATCAATGTGAACAAAAAAGAAACATCCACAGACAAAGGAGACCACCGTCAGAAATTTATTCTATGAGCCAAAAGAGAATGTACATCATATAAAACCCTAACCCTCATATATAAAATCTTAACGGCTCAAGCCCTCCGCTTCCGCCGCAGATTCTCATTTTTCCTTCTTTTTCATTTTTTCTTTCATAATTTTGGGTACATGGTACATAATTTAAGGCACATCAACAAACGTCAACTGTTGAACCTCGCCACCGCCACCCTTGAAATCATTCTCGCTCGCCTCCACCATCACCGCCCTCGAACACTCGCCTCTGCTGCCCCCAAGCTCGCTGTTCCGTCAACCTCAAACTTGTTGTAGTTCTCGACATCATCGTCGCTACCGTCGAAATCACTCACCGCCGCCGCCCTCGAAATCACTTGTCACTGCCACCTCGAACTCGTTGGTCGTGGGATGAACTCGCTTGTCGCCTCCCTCGAAATCGTTCGTCATCGCTGCCCTCAAAATCGATCGTCATTGTCGCCCTCGAGTTCGCTCGCCATTGAGTTTGCTTGTCGTGGCCACTGCCTAGAAATTTGTCGCTGCCGGTGCTAGGGCACAAAAAGCAGAGGTCGGAAGCTGCATTGTTCCCCTGCGTTGCGTTTTGCCCAAATGTCGAACTACTCACCCACTAAACTACCCCTTGACGAAATAGCTGAATCGAACACTGAACCGCGTCTCAACATGAGGCGTCCATCCATTTATCGGCCTAAACAGGAGCGTTCACTCCGTTTCAAAGAGTGGACACCCATTAAATCCTTATATGAACAAAACATGGAAACGCACATCCACGAGCCGGACAGTGGACAAACAAACGCGGTCACAAACAAAACCCAAATTAAAAATAGTGCCCCACGAGGGTCGACTGACTGCAACACCCAAACAACAAAATTTGCCCCCCTCCCCCCTGCGCCAACTCATCTTCCATGTTCTCTATTTTATTATTAAAAAAATAATCTGCATATGAAACTCGCTTTTGTCGCCCAATGTCAACACAAATGCTTCACTTGTTCATCATGCCGTGTATAGGAACGGAAGCAAAAGCATACATCCCGGCCCTTTCTCTCTCCTCCTCGTCGTCCTAATCCCTATTTGTAATATTCTTTCCTTTTCTTTTGTGCGATAAAATAGTATTCACAAAACAAGAAAAAAAAATAGAAAGAATAATAGTTATTTTGTCTCCTCTTACATGCCGCCCTTTAAATAGAGACAAACCCCTTCAAGATCCACAACATCCATCAGGCAATCCGACAACTATCTTATTAACTAGTTCAACTATTAAAAGCTGAGAGGGAGATAGAGAGAGAGAGAGTGCGGCCAACCAAACGCATCGCCATGCCTTCCCTCCCCGGGACACCTCTCGGTCTCAAACGCGGCCACCATCACCAACAACACCACCAGCACCACCATCCCCACCAGCAGCAGGAGCAGCACTTCGAGTTGGAGTCCGTGCGCGAGGTCCCGGACTCGCACGCCTGGCCGGCCCTCCACGACCACCCGACCGTCGACGAGCCCGTGCCTCTCGTGGATCTCTCCGCCCCGGACGCCCTCGACCAGCTCGCCGCCGCGTGCCAGACGTGGGGCGCCTTCCAGGTCATCGGCCACGGGGTCGACCCCGATCTTCTGGAGCGCGTTGAGGCCGCCTCCCGCCGCCTCTTCACGCTCCCGATGGACCGGAAGCTGCGTGCAGCGCGCCCCGCTAATGGCGTCTCCGGGTACGGCCTCGCCCGCATCTCATGCTTCTTCTCCAAGCTCATGTGGTCGGAGGGCTTCACCATCGCCGGCTCGCCTCTGGATCACGCCCGCAAGCTCTGGCCAGATGGCGACGACGAAGACCCCTCCCGCTTCTGGTAATTAAATAATCAATACCCTTCTTAGTTGCGTGCGCTTCATGCACTCGATCAGCTGGTCGACCATTCGTTAAGCAGACTGTGCTCACGTTACGAAAGTTTTACTCATTCGTTCTGGATCTCTCCATGCAGCGACGTGGTGGACGAGTACATGGAGGAGATGAAGCGGCTGGCAGGGAGACTGGTGCGGTTGACGCTGCTGTCTCTGGGCCTCGACGACGACGAGATCAAATGGGCCGACGGCCCGGCAGAGGACGCGAGGGAGCTGAGCTCGGTGCTGCAGCTGAACTCGTACCCGGCGTGCCCCGACCCGGACAGGGCCATGGGTCTGGCCGCGCACACCGACTCGAGCCTCGTGACCATCCTGCACCAGAGCAACACCAGCGGCCTCCAGCTCTTCCGGTCCGGCGACCAGCACGGCCCCGCGAGGTGGGTCACGGTCCCGCCGCTGCCGGCGGCGCTCGTCGTCAACGTTGGGGACCTCCTCCAGATACTCACCAACGGCCGGTTCAAGAGCGTCGTCCACCGGGCGGTTGTGAACCGGGACCGCCACCGCCTCTCGGCGGCGTACATCTGCGGCCCCCCGTCCCACGTCCGGTTGTCTCCGGTCGAGAAGCTGGTGCCGCCCGGCGACCGGCCGGCGTACAGGGCGGTGACGTGGGCGGAGTACCTCGGCCTGAAGGCCAAGCTGTTCGACAAGGCGCTCGCTGCGATCACCGTGTCTCATTCTTAATTAGGGAACGTGTGCAATGACTAGGAGAGAGGAAGAATAGTTGTAGTAGTACTACTAGTAGTAAACTAGTAATATTAGTAAGAAAATTCTAAATATATATATGTGACTAGCTATGACGTGGACGAGTTATTCCATATATATCGTTTCGTGGATCGGGTTTCTTGTCTTTAAAAACATCTGGATTTGTTCTCATTACCATCATCTAATAATTCTAAGTCCATCTCGCATATGTATCCAGGGCTACAGACGAGCCTTTGGATATCTGCAGGCGATCCGAATCTTTTTTTCATTTTTCCTTTTGGCCTACGCGTGATGTGGGCGATTGCGTCCACGAATGCAAACGAAGCCGGAACTTTGTTGTCATTATAGAACACCTTATTCCACACATAAAAACAACACATCGTTTTGTGCATATATCGACGTAACAACTGACTGAGTAGAGAGAGAGAGAGAGAGAGAGAGATAAAAATAGGCAGCCAAAGCCAACCGTTGCAATCTCTTTCATCGGCCTACATCCACGCCCAACCCTATTAATTTAACAATTGATTCTTGATCCGATATTTAGACAAGAGAAAAATAGTTGAGCAGTGAGAGAGCATATGTGTATGCATGGATGAGCAGTGAGCTGCGAGCAAAAGGACAAGGGGGCATCAGCAGCACACAAATCACTGGAGGTCCAAAGAAGAAATAGTTGTGAAAATGATCAGGTGGCCAAGTACGCAGCACATCAATTAACAGCATGCAAACAAGTCACACCCTAAAGGAGGAGGAGGGGGGCTTGGGCTTGGGCACCTGCATGCTGTCTCTTTGTGGGGGCTCCCAAGTGTTTGGAATCTTGTGAGATCCCTCAACTTACAATTCAAGAAGAGATGATCGCCAAGTAATTAAGTAGACTCTCAAAAGTTACTTTTTCAACGTGGTTGTAAGACTGTTCTTACTTTTTGTTTTTCCCCCAAGTGTCCTGCTGAAAAGTATACTATAAATTTTATACAATTCTTTTTAAAAATTTTAAAAGATTATAAATTTAAGAGTGTTCACAGCTCCACTCCTCTTTAGGTTAATTAGTTTGGCTCCTTGGTCATGTCAAACATCGGATCATCTATAGGTCAATATGAGACTTTCTCAAACCCTGTTTCAACCCAACTACTAGAACAATTTTCTCAAAAATGAGTCGAGTTGCTCTATTTAAAATTTGAAATTACTTTAAAAGATAGAATATTTTCTCAATCTTTGGGAAAGCTTGATTCATAGTTAAAGTCATAGTGAATGGAGTAATTCGTTTAAAAAAATTAACAATTAACAACTAATGGGGGAACTGAGTTTAACTTGTGTTAGATTGCATCCGAATGTCTTTTGTCATCAACTTAATCTGCCAAAGTTGGTGGGTCAGATTCAATACCAGAGGGGGACACCACTAAGAATAAGTAGTGTGTCACACTAATTACATGAATCATAGATCCTTCCAATAATTTGCTTTAGGGGAGGACCATCAGGTTCATTGATCTTATATAAAATGTCTTCCATGGAAACTAAAATTTTAATAAGAGCATAATTTGATCAGCGCCAGGTGCCTTTTTCCCATGTGAATACATAGTAAGAGATCAATCGATCATACTCCTAGTATATTCCTATGTTTAGATTTGTCGTTCAGTCATTATTAAAAGAGAACTAGGTGACAAGTTAATTATTGTATAATTAAAGTGCAAGACGACTAAACTAAGGACCATAAAATTGGACCAGTGCTGTCGAAAAGATGGCTAAAAAGCTCTTTCTTGTGCTTGCATAAGAAAAAATAATTACAAAACCCTTTTAGCACTAACACATCCTGCATGACATAATAAAACGGCAACATGCTAAAGCTTGTGTATATCCCCTCCTACTGATTAAATTGGAATTTTGGAAACATATATAACTATCTATCACTGTTCACGAAGAATGTGACTGGTGATATCTTTACTTTCGCTAGGTCTGGTTCTCATTGGTTGAGCAAGATTGATGCAATTGTTGCTTTTGCACCGTCTGTTCGACAAAGACAATTTGACTGTGTTTGGTGAAGAAACTGAGGTGGAAGAAGAGCCCAGGGGTTCCGGATGCCACGGCCAATGAGAAGTAGACACAACTCTACGGTGTATGCGTCAAGTAGTACAGGATATGTGGAATGCTGACAACACCTGAACCTTAAAGTTCAATTGATATATACTGAGAAACAGTCTGTGTAGTGTAGGCAAGAGCAGGAGAGGGAGAGAGAGAGACAACGGGGGAAGGAGAAACTCAGAAGGAGGACTACTTGTCTACTCGGCTTGCGCACGTATCCATCCTTTATTCGTGGGCACGGGCGCATGCAGAGAGCAGTAGCGACTTTTGGCTACGACGGGATGGTCGGCCTGTACGACGGCGGGCGTCGTTCGCGCTCGCTTCGTCGTACGCCATGCATCTCCCCCGGAGTCGACAACGTACATCCATTCCATGCACAGTGAGAGAGAGAGATATATCTGAGAATCCTTGTCCGCCGAGTTGGCACCACAAGGCTCGCGACAGATCACCTAGGGGGTGCCTCTGGAGAGTGGAGACATCTTATCAAGAAGTCCCCCGTGGCCGGTCTTTGTAAGCTGAGATGGCATATGAGCCCTCAGAGTCCACTTGCTGTCAGACGAGGGCGCCAGGGATAGATGCCTTTCCTTGGGAAATTGCAGCCCACTTTCTCTCTAACTTCCACCAAGCATATTAGTCCTTTTTCTTTCCTTCTTATTCTTCTTCTTGCCAGAAGAGAGTATACAAAGCAGTGGCGTGAATTCTTGATTTAATTGGTTGGAGTCATTTTAGAATATGGGATCCCAATCAATTCCTCACCAAATTTTCAATTTAAATTTTCAAATCTATCCAACCAAGTCCGATGGATAGCATTTGCCCACTTTAAATTCTGGATTCCTTTCTCTTCTTTTGCATATTGAGTTCTTAGGTTTCAAATTCATTGATATCTAAAGTTTCAATTGTTTTAAAATTAAATGTATAAAAATATCATAGCTATGAATTTATATGTAAAATGTTAAACAGCTTATATTCTTCCTCTTTAAGAATATATATAATGAACAGTGAATACTGTAAAGTAAACAATGGAAATAAAATAAGTTGTGGCATGGGACCCGATTGGATTGAATCATGGTAAATTACACATGTCGTTCCCCAATTTTTAATCAATATATCAATGATCTCTCAATTAACTTGATTATTTCTGAACTTTATTTTTCTTGCACACATAATCCTCATGATCAGTAATAGTCAGATTTCTGATTATGTTATTGACATGGTGCAAAAACATAATAAAAAATTATTAAAAATAAAAATATAATAATTAATAAAAAAAATTAAAAAAAAGTGGCAAGAGCCGACGCCCTGTGCAGTCGTCGGCATGCGAGCTCGCACGATGGAGGGGGGCAATAGCACCTGCCATTTTCTAAAAAATATTATTTTTTATAATATTTTTTTATATTTTTATTATTTTTTATTTCTCCACGTCAGTAATATAATCGCGAAAATGACTATTACCGATCGGGAGGACGGTGCGTGCAAGAAAATTAAAGATCTATGAGATTTCAATTACAAATTAAATTTGAAAGATCGAGTCATTCAAAGTTGACAGACCATCCACGAATTATGATTGATCTCTATCAATCCGATAGGATTGGATCAATTCATTTTGGAGACAAACTTAGACTCAAGGACACCTCCATGGAAAAGACAATTGAATTTTGTTTAGGAACAGAAAAAAAATATTAAATCATCATTTCAAATTACAATTGTCAATCAAACTGACATATCTTTTAAATATTTTTACCCTTAGAAATACTTGTTTTTATCATTGATATCTAATTAAAATTTGGGTTACCTTTTGAATTTCTAGAAAAATGTTACACTTAAAATATTTCAAAGTCGAAATTTGGTTTACTTTATTATTTCACCTGAACACAACTCTGTTAGTGCTCATGCAGATAAACCCGGCCCAATTCTAAATGGTCTTTACATTTGGCAATTTTGATTGTTGCTTATAAGTTATCTTCAACCATTGGATGATTGGCTCTAGGTGTCCGAAAATTCCTATAATTCCTATAATTCAAAGTTTCATAGTTTTCTCTTCAATTCCTATCTTTGCAATCTTTTACTGTCAAATTCTCCATTGTAATCATGTTTATCTTATCCTTTATGAAGTAAAGTTATTGTTAGGGTTAATTCAGTTGGACTTCATTAGATCTTTGAATTAAATTATTATTTTGCTATATTCTAAATTTGAGTTGTTCCTAATGTTATCTTCTGAGTCGTTTTCACTTGATCTTATCTTGATCCTATTTGGTCTTGTATTATCAATCTTGTTCATTTTGGACTCTTGATTGATTGATTTACCGTTTATGGTTCTTATTGCATATCTCATCCATAATTACTCGGTGGATTAAGGATTCATTAGGTTTTAGGTGTCTTTGACACAAATTTGAGTCTCTAAATCATCTTATATTATTTTACTTAAAGAATGATTAAATTGAGCTATTTTTATCTAATATGTTATAAAAAAATAAGGTAGTTCGATCATTCGGATAGAGTCCCTTAGTTCTAGGTAGCATTTCCATTAGATATTTCTAATTGAAATTGTATTCTAATTCAAAGTAATAGCAAGGGGCATGGGAGTTAATTCTATCTGAACTTCTTTCACATTTTGGTTCTAAATTCCTTATTGAATCAATTTCTTCTTCTTCTTTTTCCTCAAACAATCTTAATTGATTTCTCCTATCAAACTAATTCAAAGATAAAAAATAAGTAGAAACTATTTCTCCCTCATATTTCATCTTATGTTACTTGATCTAGTGCATTTACTAGCACTCTGCTCCCAAATCTTTGGCATGGGACTTTGACGTTTAGGCACGGGCTTTCTGCTGTGGCTACTCATAGTGACATTGGCTCGGTGACTATAATTGGTACTTCGATCAAATCATCTCCATGGCACATATATCCTAATAGTGGATATTTTGAGCCTCATGTCATCCCCCGAGAATTTTCGTTGTAAACACATTTATATATAGACAAGTTAATAGATCTGCTAATATTTTGCCAACTTGAAATGGAGCTCCCTAGGTGATGCATTTTAGTGTGTGCAGCTGGACCACTTCCTGCTCGGCCGAAAGTGAGCAAGAGAGTGTGGACCGGGGATCAGGGCGCATCGCATCACCACCATTCAATAATGGAATATTAGTGTGCTACCACACAATAGTGGTAGCACTGTTCGCCCACTAATATAAGGTCATCCGATCTGAGATGGAGGGATGAGGTTCGGGCGCATGGTTCAAGGAGGTTCCGGCAGCACGATTCGAGAGAGACTACCTCACCTCGTCCCTCGTCCTCAACCGCTTGAGCTCCTTCAAACTCCATAGCTACCACTCTGACGACATGGCACCCCACCCTCTCGAGTCCATCTCTGACCCAAGATCACATATCTTGGATGTTGTCCCCACCACCCCTGGCCTCGACGCCAGCCACAGAGGAGCGCTACGAGGAGGAGGACCATTGCGGCCACCACCTCGGGCGGAGCCAATCAGACGTGCATCCGATGGCGGGGGAGCTGCGTGCATGAAGAAGTTGGCGAGTAAACAGTCTGCGTTCTCTCACTTTGAGGAAGCGAAGACCACGGTCGAGGACGAGTGCATCGAGAAGGAGTGCGGAGGGCAATTGAGCACACAGACAAAAGGGGGGCGTCGGCCCCCTCCGTGAGCTCGTGGAGGTCCGCCACCCACCTTTTTTGCACTTGCCGGTGCGGCAATGAAAAAGAGGGGTCAATGCCCTGCTTTTTGCACTCGCTGGTGCGCGCAGAGAAAAGAGGGGTGTCCCCCCTCCCCCTCTGGCGAGCTCGTAGAGGGAGACGACATCCCCCTTTTTCGCACTCTCCGGGATGACGAATGCAGCAACAATGATCATTGAGGAGCCCATCTGCGAGGTAGAAGGATTTGTCGCCGGCACGCATTCTCCTACAACGGCCCAGGAACAGACGTAACGGATAAGGGAGATGAGCGAAGGAGACGTACGAGATGATGGCAAAGGAGATGAGTGAAGGAAGCACGAGAGACATTAGCAAACCGTTGATGAACTGAACAGTCCATCGCTAAATCGGATGCGCCTTCAGAGTCGTTCATCTCAAATACTACGACTCCGTGTGTGCATAGTGCTACCACTTTGTGTAATAGCACATTAATATTCCATATATATATATAGAGAGAGAGAGAGTAGATGTTTAGTTTTGGGTACTTGATCACGATTGTGAAAAGATAATATGTTGAGTTTTTGTCCCTCATCGAGAAGGACGACCAACCAAATGCAATCACGCACAACATGCTTAATTGTGTCGTCCAGACGACAACAAGGTGGGGCTGCTCAATATCTGAATCTCATCATCTTCAGAACAAGGCCTGTTTCAGGAGGATATATGAAAAGATAAATTTTCTAGTTAAAGAAAAAGAACAAGGCCAAAAGTTCAAAGCCATCACGCTTAAACTCTATTGGAAGTAGCCCAAACTACGAGAAGAAATTTATTAGCAAAATCCGGATTTCGGAAGGAGGACATTCCGGTAAACCGAAAAATTCTTGGCGTCCCAATTTTATCATTAAAGATAAAATAATATTTAATATTATTATATAAATATAATAACTATCAATCAAATTATATATATATAATAATATAATATAATGTATATTTAAGGATATATAATACAATATAAATTTTTAATAAATATAAATATAAATATAATATTTAAAATAATTTAATATTAATATAATATATATTAATATTAAATTAATATAATATAATACATTGTATATTAATAATTTAGAAAATTATTTTAAATATTTATATATTAATATAATATATATTAATATTTAGAAAATCGACTCGTCTATGGCGAACTCCCTCTGTCCTTGGTGTCTTAAGAATGTATTCAATGACATTTTGATGTTTACCTCTAAGGGTGCGTTCACTGCATTGCCATTCAACATTGCTTAGTAATGTAGATTGTCTCTAAAAAAAATTGTCACTTGTTAAATGTCAACAAATTACATTACCTTGTTTAGTATGCATAAGTAATCTATCTGACAATTCATATTAGTTATTTATAAGAAAATAAAAATTTATGAGTTAATATTCAATTTTTACTAATATACCCCTAATCAAAAGAATTACTTTTAGATATATAAATTATTTTTAACTTCATAAATTTAAATCACAAATGTATATTCTCACCCATAAAATAAAATTTATAAATAACTAATAATTTTTTAAAAAATATGATAATAATATATTCATAATAATTAACTAATATTTTTATTTAATTTTTATAATTTAATTAATTATATTATAATTTATTCAATGTGTTTTATAATTTATTTAAATAAAATTGTAAAGGACAAATGTGAAAAGTGAAATTGAAAAAATTGCAACTCATGTGGTAATGTGGATTGTCTCCTCTCCCATAGGCAATATGCATTGTCACTTCATAGACAATGTGGATTGTCTGAACAATACAGATTATCCATTACTTATTACAAGTGAACAGGATAATGTGGTGAGTCCAAATAATTTAATACAATATTACTTGATAATCTACAAAACTTACCTCTAAAGAAACGCCCCCTAAGATTCTACACTTTAACTGTATCTATGCAAACCGAAGACGTAATGTTGAGAGAGATGCCTTGGCATCTTTTGATCGCAGATCGCCTGGCATTTGTTTTTTTGGGTGAACATTCCACCTTGAGTGTCCCTAATATTTTGTATACGGACTCTGTTGAATAATTAACGCATAAAAAATATAGTTTGGACTCGATTCCGACGAAAAATAGGACCCGATCAAAATCTAAAAATCCGAATCAGTGCCCACAGCGGACCCGCGCTCACCCCGTTTTGTTTTTGTTTTTTTTGCTGCAGCGTCTTTGGTGGATGGAGAAGGCCCATAAATTATTGCATTTTGTTTGCCATCTTCTTTCTTTTTCCCTGCACTACTTTGCCTAGAACTTTTCTCCACTCAGTCTTGATTAATACAATCTTTTGGCATTTAGTTGTGCCATTTGCTCGCGTAGCTAATAACACTTCTATCTGCAAATTGTTTCAATCTGAAATATGAAATTCAGATAAAGTGAGCATGTTGAAATCGTGGAATGCCATCAACTCTGCTACCTGAAATATGCTGTATTAAAATAAATATTATAAGAGGAAAAAAAAAGAGAGGTGCTTGTATTCTTTACAAAGAAAAGAGATCGTCTTGCATGCTAAAGCCACCTTTTGTATTAAAATAAATATTATAAGAGGAAGAGAGAGAGAGAGAGAGAGATGTGGTTGTATTCTTTACAAAGAAAAGAAATCGTCTTCCATGCTAGAGCCACCTTTTGTATTAAAAGAAAAAAAGTGGAAATCTTGCTCACCAGAAAAGATACAAATTGAGTGGTCAGGAAGTGAGGATTGTGTAAATTTCGGTTCCTCTTATATTCCCTAGAATAGCAGGAACCTGAATCAATAGGATCAACAAGATCCTTCTGGCTCCATATCCA
Organism: Pontederia crassipes; assembly: GCA_030549335.1. NCBI lineage: Eukaryota > Viridiplantae > Streptophyta > Magnoliopsida > Commelinales > Pontederiaceae > Pontederia > Pontederia crassipes. The sequence goes on along the minus strand of CM060189.1, from coordinate 19,931,611 downwards.
AAGACTACTCGAGTATGTTGAGCCAAAAATAACATGACTGAAGGAGACAAATAAAATCACAAGGCGGCAATTAGCTCATCACATGAACACAATGCAAGTTTAAACTAAAAAAAAGTACACATTTTAAGTTGGTGCATCCAACCGCTCCATTCATGTGTTTATATTCTGCATCAGTGAATCAATCACTCGTATAAGCATACAATTAGCACCTAGAGACAGACCCTAGGAAGATGTTAACGCCTATGGTGGCAGCCAAACAAAGGTTCGGAACCATATAATGCTCTTAGTCTACCACAACAGGCGCCATCGGAAGTCAGGTATCAAAACAGTAGCCTTGCATAGGAAAGAGGTGTCAGGTTACTTCCAGAGTTTGACAAACCTATCATGACTAGAAGAAGCCACCAATCCATTTACATTTGAAACAGCCAATGCCGCAATCAAGCCTTGATGTGCATTAAGAGTCATGGTCTTGTTCTCAGCCATGTCCCAGAGTTCAAGAGACTGCAGAGAAACGACGGCAGCGATTTAATTTGACAAGTGTAAATAATCGTCAAAGGAAAGAAAATTAACTATGTGAGCTCTTATGTATATAAATTACTGTGTTATGTTAACTATGCAAATCAATATCTAAGCCTACCACGTCAACAGTACCGCCCAGAATTTGTTTTCTTTTCTGGACATCCTTTTATCAGCATAGTATTACAGCATAAAAGAATATTCAAACATTTGTTGCAAACTAACAGAAAATGAGCCTGCACCTTACTGGGTTTGCAAGTGATGATACTAGACATGCAAAAAAGAATATAAATAACACGTTAAAAGTATATAATCAAATTCTTACCCCCAGAAAAAGAAAAAAAAAACTAAATTGTTGAGGCGGAAGAATTACCTCATAACAGCCGATAATAAGCAATGAAGGATATGCAGGGTGAAATACACACGAGTGGAACTTCCTCCCATTACAACTTAGATCGTGCATCAGTTCACCTTCACTTCCTGCACCAACTGACCAAACTCTGACAGAATCCTCCCTAACAGAAGCCAGATACTCTCCAGAAGGATTCCAGCATACAGAATCCACGTGTTTGCTATGACCCTATAATTCACAATCATATGAACAAATAAATTGAATAAATTCCTCAGAAACAAGAAATTAAATGCAATTTATCCACAATGACAGATGAGATTACTACACAATATTTGAAGATGTGTTTAATAAAAAAATTCAGCATATAGCAATTAACCCATCAAGTTTCATAGCCTTTCTGAAAACACATTCGGTGTATAATACTCAACCTGCAAAAGATGCCTATGAACCTGTGTCTCTACATCCAAAATGCATACTGTATTATCTGCTGCTGTAGCAAGATATCGACCATGGCGTGGTTGAAATCTCGCTTGGGAAGCACCACCCTGCATTTACGCATGCAAAGAAACAATGTATTAAGTATCTTAGAGGGAAGCTTTCACAGGAACGATGATATTAAAGCAGAAACTAAAAACAATATTACTTAGTAAAAAACTTCAAGAAACAATGACATTATTTTCTTACCTTAAAAACCCTGGCACAACTGCCATTATTTATACTCCAGTAACGCATTTCTCCATCCCCATCACATGAGCAAATAAGATCATCTTTGCTGGGATGAAAGTCCAGAGACATAACAGATGCTGAATGACCCGTAAAAGTCCGAAGTGAGTAACCTGTCTGTAAATTTTGAGCCACAGTCAAAAGATGTTTGGAACAGCATGATAGCAACTATAACAACTAAATGTAGATAACTAATTTCCTCTAGGAGAAAAACTATAACAACTAAATGTAATATCAATTTGAATATTTTCTGACTTCTGCAAAGACAGAGTGAATCAGAATGATTATGACTGGTTAGGTATCAAACATAGGTTAATTGAGAAGTCATACCTATTCTCTAAGAGGAAATGAAAGCAATACCTAACTAACTCTCTTGTGCAAATAGTTGTATAATTTTCTTCTATTGACCAAAGAGTCTTGGATAATCAAGGGACTGATGTTTCTGACAGCGAGTTGCTTGATTATATATCTGAATCAAGTACAATGAGTAAATCATTAATTGATTATGGTGTACAGAAATCATGTGCTGTTACCACTGCAAGACGACTAGCTGATTTTTTGGGAGATACAATGGTAAAGGACAAAGGGCTTCACTGTCAGTATATAGTTGCTCGCGAGCCACAAGTAAGACACTCTTCATCTTACAATAATTGAATTGGACATGCCTACTAAGTCGTCTTCCTCAATTGCTTACATGGCTTATACTTCTAAGTATGATTGCAGGATTTTTGTGGATTATGATTACTCACCTGTGTCTTTATAATTTCTTTATGATGCTAAGTGTACATCTTTTGAGGCTTCATATATGGCTAGCCTTTTTCTAGTCATCCTTCATCCTTTTTCTAGCCATTCTGCCTCTACCACGTTCCCTTGAGTTTTTATTGTTCACTGTGTTTACTGGCATAAACTCCGCCTATATTTTATAGCCGGTCCCAAGCCCGGATAAAGGAGGAGGGTTGTGTTAGGCCCCGACAGCCAGCATAAAATCCTGTCGAATCTTATGAACATGGATCATGGCGTCGTATGATCCATGTAGCCGACCCCACCTAGTGGGATAAGGCTTTGTTGTTGTTGTTGTTGTTGACCAAAGAGTCAAAAAGTAAAATGGGTTTGACAAAGATATCAGTTTTTTTTCGGCGGACAAAGATATCAGTTAGCCTCATTCTTTAAGTCTTTCTTCTTTTTTTCTTTTGTGAAGGCACCTTTAAGTCTAAGTCTTTCTTGCAAATTATTCCTTTGTTCTTGTTTCTTCTTTTGCATGTTTCTTGGTTTAATAATAGCAGATGAGCTATCCACAATATAGTTAATGCCAATAAAAATCCTCGGTTAATGTTCTCTGGTTTGAAAACAAGAAGGCAGAAGTTCATAGGAAAACCAAAGACGGCAAAGGTAATACTGACATTATCAGCATCCCAGACCCTAACAGTCTTGTCAAATGAGGAAGTAGCAAGGCGAGGCAAAGTTGGGCTAAATCGGACATCTGTAATTAGCATTGAATGTTCTTCCAGAGTCGATTTTGGCTTCAAAGTGTCAGTGTACCACAGGATAGCCTGAAAATGGGAGCAGTGAAGAAATTCAATAAGCATCCATTCAAAAATCATCATTAACAACATGAAGGTTCATCCCCAATCTGGTTATTTTCTGACCATTTTATCATGACCTCCAGTAGCAAGTAGTTTCCCATCTGAAGAGAAGTGACAACAGACAACTTTACTTGTACTAGCATGGGTAACCCTAACCTCAGTAAATGAAAATCCTTGTTGGTTCATAGTTATGAAAAAGATAAAAGAGGAATCCAGTCAGTAAGAATCTCATACCAAGTAACATCCAGTCAAATTTGTTAAACAGTGAAGCAAATATTGAAGATACCTTTTCCAGCATCCATTGAGCGACCAGACACATCTCTTGGATCATTATCATCTTGAGATAAAAATGATTCTACATTGCCATCCAATGTTCCATCCTCCACAAACCGATCCATATCAGCCTGCAAGATAACAGACTCAATCATCCATTTGCCAAAAGAGCACAATGATCAATGAATTTTCAATTGAATGCATCAACGTGACTAGGATCTAAAGCCTTTTCCAGTGCCTACCAATTGGTTAGTTGGAGAAGCTAGAGCGCCAGCTCCATCACCGAGCATCATCAAAGGTTTAGATGAGTTCCCATTATGTTGCAGCTGTGGCATTGATATCACATCTCCTGGTGTATGAGTAGATGGTGTTGAGGGTGCTGAACTTGGAGATGGTCCTGCAGTGTTTGCTGTTCCTGAACTATTTGCTGGACCTGATGATGAAGGTTGCTTACGCTTCCGACCACCTTGATTCTTTGATGCCTGAACAAAATCAAGCAGCAGTTGAGAAGACTAACATATATTTTCACAAAAAAAAATTGAAATTATTTCTATATCGCAGTTCGTTACCATGAACGACAATTATGCCGTAAATGTTGGATCCATAAATGGGTATTTGGATCCATTTCCCACTTCTAATGTTGGAGTGGCCTAGTAAACAAACAGATTTTTACACATTACATAGTCCTGTCCAAAGATCTAACATTGAAACTTGGTGGTGAGTGGGGGGTGAGGTTTTACCCTGAACAAAACTCCTTAATCCTAGGATCCAATGAAAAAGTACAAAAAAAACTGAAAGATATTGCCATATTCAGGTTATTGTATATTCATTTTTTGGTATAATATACTTGGAGGACTAATACATCATTCTTTTTAGGTATTGTCTTGCATATAGCTCCTTAATCATAAGATCTAAGAAGTAAAAAAACCTGATATAACTTTCCTAACCCAAGTTGTATATGCACTTATATATTCTCATCTTGGGGTGTTTCACGGGTCGGGTTAGATCCGACCCGACCCAACATGACAAACTTTTGGTCGGGTTAGGTTGAGTAGCTTTTAGGGTTCAAACATCCTACGGGTGGCCGGATTACCCAACAACCATTTTTTCTTTTTATTTTAAACTTTTAATAAAAAAATATATTTAATATTTTATTTTAAACCATGAAAATGGTTTTTAAAATTTTTAAACATTTTTTTATATTTTAAGTGCTTTGTTTCCATATACTTCTAAATAAATCTCTAAACTAAATATAAAATAATTTATTTTGAAATAAACAAAATAGAAAAGGTCAAGTCATCAGGTTTGGTCGGGTCTGACTCATGTTGGAATTTATATCCGACCCAACCTAACATGGTTGGGTCGGGTTGACGGGTTCACTGTCCACCCCACCCCAATAAAAGGAAAAGAATAATCACGTTATTGGAAACTTTCTACAATTTTTAGGCAGCTAAATATGACATTGGTAAACAAAGTTTCTTTGGCTAACAGCACAAACACACAACAACAACAACAACAAAGTCTTATCCCACTCGGTGGGGTCGGCTACATGGATCATACGACGTCATTCCGCTCTATTAGTAATCAAACCTTTCGGTATATTATTCACCAATAGATCTTGCTCTATTAGTTCGCCAAGTGTCCGCCTTGGCCTCCCTCTCCCTCTTTTAATCGGACTCCAGATTATTTGATCTACTCTTCTTACTGGCGCATCTAATGGTCTTCTCTGAACATGACCAAACCATCTCAAACGATTCTCTACCATTTTCTCACTAATAGGAGCCACTCCGACTCATTCACGTATATGGTCATTCCTAATCTTATCTAATCTTGTATGACCATACATCCATCTCAACATCCTCATTTCGGCTACCCCCACTTTACGTTCATGTTGTCCCTTCATAGCCCAACATTCACTACCATATAACACTGCTGGCCTTATAGCAGTACGATAGAATTTTCCTTTAACTTTATTGGGTGCTTTTCTATCACAAAGAACTCCAGTGGCTTTCCTCCACTTACACCAACCAGCTTGAATTCTATGATTAACATCGTCATCAATCTCACAATCTTGTCTTACAATTGATCCTAAATATTTAAACTTTGTCACTTGAGGAATTATATCCTCTTCTAGCCTAACTTTCAAATCGTCTCTAAGTTGTTTATTTGTGAAATTGCTATGCATATATTCTGTTTTATTCCTACTTAAACGAAAACCCTTTGACTCCAACGTATTTCTCCATATTTCCAATTTTGTATTAATCTCTTCTCTTGAATCCGCTAAAAGTACTATATCATCCGCAAATAGCATGCACTTAGGTACCTCCTCTGTGATACTCTCGGTTATAGCATCGATAACTAAGTTAAATAGATACGGGCTTAAAGCTGATCCTTGATGTAGGCCAATTCCTATAGGAAATTCATTTGTCTCACCTCCGGGTGTCCTAACCCTAGTCAATGCCCCATCGTACATATCTTGTATTACCTTAATGTAGGCAACATTCACCCTCTTCTTTTGCAAGGCTTTCCAAAGTACATCCCTTGGTACTCGATCATACGCCTTCTTTAAGTCAATGAAAGCCATATGTAAGTCTCTTCTCCTACTTCGATACTTCTCCATCATCCCCCTTAGTAAATAAATCGCCTCTGTAGTGGATCTTCCTGGCATGAACCCAAATTGTCTCTCAGAAATACTAGTCTCCATTCTCAATCTATGCTCAATCACTTTTTCCCATAATTTCATAGTGTGACTCATAAGTTTAATCCCTCTATAATTTGCACAATTCTGAATATCCCCTTTATTTTTGTAAATAGGAACTAATGTACTTAATCTCCAATCATCAGGCATCTTTTTCGACCGTAAAATCTCATTAAATAGTTTACATAACAACACACATTTTTCTCCTAAACATTTCCAAACTTCAATCGGTATATCATCCGGTCCAACGGCTTTACCATTCTCCATTTTCTTAAGAGCTTCGCTAACCTCCGAGACTCTAATTCTACGATAAAATGACCTATTAAGCTCACATTCGCTAACTGTCAAGTCCTCCAAATCACAACAGAAACCTTCACATCCATCATTAAATAGCTTATAGAAATACTCTTCCCATCTATTCTTAATATCTCCTTCAGTAACTAAAACCTTGCCAACTTCATTTTTTATGTATCTTACTTGATCCAAATCTCTCGAATCCTCTTTATTCCTTGCAATCTTGTAAATCCTTTGTTCACCAGCCTTTGTCCCTAACTCCTTATAAAACCCCTCATATGCTTTAGCACGAGCATCACTAACTGCCTTCTTAGCCTCCCTTTTCGCCAAACGATACTTTTCCCAATTGTCAGAACTATTGTCCAAGTGTATCGCCTTGAAACAATTCTTCTTATTACGCACCTTTTCTTGGACCTCCTCATTCCACCACCAAGTCTCCTTATCTCGTGGTCCAAAACCTTTTGATTCTCCTAAGATGACTTTAGCAACCATTTCAACCTTTTTTGCCACATTCTTCCACATGATACTAGCATCTCCTTCTAACTCCCACACACTTTTCTCTAATAACTTACTTCTAAAAGTCTCTCGCTTCTCCCCCTTTAACTGCCACCACTTGATCTTTCGATCAAAAACTGTTCGGGATTTTGGTTTTATACATTTTATTTGCATATCAAGAACTAACAATCTATGTTGTGTAGTCACCCCATGCCCAGGAATTACTTTGCAATTAGTACGTCTTTTATCAGTATTTCTTGTCAAGAAAAAATCGATTTGAGACTTATGAGTTCCACTTTTGTATGTGATTAAATGTTCCTCTCTCTTCCTAAAACAAGTGTTGATAATCTTAAGGTCGTATGCTAAAAAAAAATCAATAATAGTTTGTCCTTCCTCATTCAACTCCCCAAAACCAAAACCACCATGAACCCTTGCATGTGGTCCTGCCTCTTTACCAACATGTCCATTAGTTCTGACAATTGGAAAAAGTTTTAGCACAAACACACAAAAGAAAAAATTTAACATTCTGCATCAGGAAAATGGAACCTCGCATGCTATAGATTATAGTTGCAGACAGACCTGGTCAGCAGTTCCCTTCAAGGAATTGGACATGCTTCCATCAACAGTTATGCTTCCATTGCCAAGTTTTTCTTGTTGATCTACCAAGGGGTTCGAATTTTGTGATTGCTGACTTGAAAGAGCATGTTGCCGAAGTTGTTGCTGCTGCTGCTGGCTATTGCTTTGTAACTGAGCTATTTTCTAAAGCAAATAGGAAAAAGAAAGGATAAATAAACTAATTTAGATCTCTTGTTCTTATTCTAATTAGATAATTATCGTGATTTCCCTCACGAAATCTTAAATCCATCTCAAAAGAAAAAAAAAAGCCATCTAAACAGGCAGCAAAAAACAATCAGGAGAAGTAACCTTAGTAAATGAAAAAAGCTTTATTTCAATGAGAATCAAGAATATAAAGAGCAGTGCCAGGTGTCATTCAGGTGCCATCACGAGAATGCATCAGAAATGTGCATTGCTTCGACTTTTCATTTTCTGCATGTGTTGCTCATGGACTTGCATATTCTGAGATGAGGGTGGCCATAAAAAATTAAAATAAAGTATTGGTTTGGTTCTCATAATGACAATTCCACCATTTGGATTAACTAAACAGAGCATTGTGTTCTCTGCCCAATAAAATGGACACAACCAAGCAAATAGAAAAAAAAGGAGAAACATGGCAACCTTAAGTAGCATATCAGTATCTCCACAAGGAAGCAAAGGGTTTTGAGTTTGTAGGGGAGATCCAATGCTTGGAATGACATCACCAACACTGTTCAACTGGCCATCCTTCCCAAGAACCATGTTTTTATTATTTAGAAGCATTCTTAACCTTCTGCCATCAATATCACCTGCCGCAGGAGATGCCGAGTTTTGTTGTGCCTGTAGTAGTAGTTGTTGTTGATGCGGGCTGAGAAATTGAAGCTGATGAATTGACTGAGGAGACTGCATAAAAGACTTCTGCTGTAGAAGCCCCGTACGAAGTTGATCTAGACCCTATCACGGTGAAATTAGAATTATCATTCTCCTGAATACTGCTCAAGGGAAAATGCATTTGCATAAACCTCTGCCAAATTTTGCACATCAATGTGTTCTTCAAACAACATCCATATGACAAGCACAAATTTTGGATGCATATTGAATTACAGTAGCATACATCAGGCATAACATAGAGACATTAAGAAAATTAATTTGAAAGCAAATGACAAATGCAGATAGGACTATATTTTAGGTCTGTCACTAGCAAATGCTCAGTCATACAAAATCTGACAACAGAACGCTCAAATTATTATGACGAGTGGGAGTGTTTGAGATGTATAAACCGCAAAGTTTTCCAAGCGTAAGAGGATGACAACACAAAGCTAGTAATGGATGTGTATATATAGAAAGTCAAAAAGATGTGTATGAGGGGAAGGCAAAAAGTAAATCATACAGTTTTAAGTCATGAAAAGTTGTGTTTCATATTATGCGAGATCGGGCACAAAATGAGGAAAGCTTTTGTTATTCATCCCAACATAGATCAATGTGGATCTATATATGCTTTTGGAGGCTATCAAAGTACTCTTTGTAGCAAAGCAACAAACAGTAACATGCCACCAAACTTTGCACCGCACTGCCATGCATGAATCAATTCTATGAAGTTGGTATCCCAAAAAATCTGAATGAATAGAGTTCAATTACAAAAACAAGGGAATGATGAAATAATTGAGAAAGAAACTTTAAAGGAAAATAATCACTGAATCTTGTCATCATAGAATTTTATACTAAGCTTTAGAAATAAGGCAAAATGGAACAATCTAACTAGTAAGACCAACAAGGCAACAATGACAACCAAGTAACTGTTGCACTTTTTTTCCTAAAGGAAACTGTTGCACATGGCATCGTATGATCCATGTAGCCGACCCCACCTAGTGGGATAAGGCTTTGTTGTTGTTGTTGTTGTTGAAACTGTTGCACATAATTCATGTATACTAAATAATAAAAGTATTAACGAAAAAAAAACAAAAATAAATACACTTGGATGTTCTTCATTTGAAGAAAATCCACCATCCGGCTGAAGCAAGAATTCAAACCTTGCTGAAAACAAAATAATGAACTACAACTTAAGGTGAGAGTCTATGTAAAGCTTCCTCATCCTAGTAAAGTGGATGGTTACTCTTGGTAACCATCCTTTTTCGTCTCAAAGAAAAAAAACTTACAGTGAGAGGCCAGCCTTTTAAAGTCAGGTTATTTGCAGACTGATTAGACCCTGCTGAGAGAGCGACTAGCATCAGTTCATGAAATCTGCTGAACACTAAGCTAACATGAAATTTGACATGAGCCATCATAGATATTTTTGCAATGTGACTCAAGCTAACAGACTTGTACACATAAGTCTGCAACAATAAGTGATGTAAACAGGAAGATATGCAAGCATAGAAACAAACAAACAACAACAATGACTATTGATTTTTTTAGAGTAACCATTATTGATTTTTACACATAACATTCTATGATTTTTTTAGAGTAAACAAACAACAACAATGACTATTGATTTTTTTAGAGTAACCATTATTGATTTTTTTAGAGTAACCATTATGTGTACAATGACACTTGTACACATAACTCCGCCTATGTTCTATAGCCGGTCCCAAGCCCGGATAAAGGAGGAGGGTTGTGTTAGGCTCCGACAGCAAACGTAAAATCCTGTCGAATCTTATGAACATGGATCAACGTATGATCCATGTAGCCGACCCCACCTAGTGGGATAAGGCTTTGTTGTTGTTGTAACCATTATTGATTTTTAGAGTTCAAAAAGCCACTAACTCAAATTGTTTAATAAATGAAACACCAATTAATGATACATCTCCACCTGAAGCTCTGGAATTCAAGACCATATTAATGTCATTCTTAATATCCTGCCGGAATAACATAAAAAAAAACATTAGTAAGATACCTTAAAGCAACAATGTTAACATTTTATTCAAAATACCTGTGCTGGTCCCGGAACTTGCTGGTTCCTAGACTGAATTTGCTGCAGCGGCCCTCCTTGACCACCACTTGACCCATGCAAAACATGCCTGAATATGAAGTATGTGATTACAAGTGTGTAAAAAAAAGCCAAAAATCAAAAGTTCACAATGGTAAATTTACATCGGCAGTCAAAAGTTACTTGAAACCATATGCACATCCACAATTTTTTTTAAAAGTCTGCAATCTGTCTTGGCAAATATGATTGAGTGTACAAGAGTAAATAATTAGAGCACATATAACAATTTGCATCTTCAAGTGTTCCTTCGTTCCTTTTGGCATGGTCGGTGATGATGTAACTGAGCTTCACAAACCCATCAGTACCCTATTGATCACATACCTGGTTCTCCTCCTTTCCGATCGCGACATCAATTCATGGGGATGGACCCAATCATCAAATGACTGGAGCACAAACTTCATGGAGTTCGAGACTTTTATCACGAGGAGGTCAGCTCATAGCCTCATACTCAATGTTGTCAAAATCGCGAGTCAACTCGTGGAATCGGCTCATTTTATGACTCTACCAAGGGAAAACGAGTTGACTCGAAGTTCAACTCATTTCAGACCAGCACGCGATAGAATCGCGTGCTGGAACATAGAATCGGTTGGCACGGCGTGCTGGCGTGCCAACCTTAAGTGCGTACCTCAGTTTGCCCTAACCACTCGTTCCATTTCTGAGCTGTCGTCGTCGCTGCTGGTGCTGTTGCTGTCGCCGATCGTTGCTGCCCTTGCTGTTGCCATCGCCGGTCGATGCTGCCCTTGCTGTTGCCGTCGACGGTCGTTGCTTCCCTTGCTGTTGCTGTCGTCGGTGGCTGCTGCTCCTGCTATTGCTGTCGCCGATCGCTGCTGCTGCCCCTGTTCCTGTCACTGGTTGCTGCTGCTGCTGTCGCCACCTATTGCTCACCAGTTTGTCTCCTCTCTCGCTCCCTCCTCTCCTCCCCCCACCCCCCTCTATCTCTCCCTCCCTCCCTCCCTCTCGACCTCTTCTGCTCGCAAGCAGAAGAGTATGAGTTCTCTCTGCTCACGAGCAGCGTGTGAACCCGCAAGGAGGAGAGGACAAGTCCTCTCACGAGTGGCCTGCGAGCAAGAGAGGACTCATCCTCTCTGCTCGCACATCGAGAGGACTCTTTGTTTGCAAGTGATGCGCAAGTAGAACTGTAGAAGAGGGCTGGTCCGGACTTCTCTCACTCATCGGATATCTTTTTTTTTACATATTAATAGATCATTAGTTACTTGTTAGTCATTATTAGGTAGATTATTATGTAATTATTATTAGATTTTATAAATGTTGTGTAGTTATTGTTTATAGGTATTGTTTATCGGCACTTTTTTGTTTTTGTACAAATAATATATACATATAATTCAATAAAGATGTTATATTTTTTTAAAAAAATATTATTTTATAATTTTAGTAGAATCGGCTGTGTCATTTTACGTCTTCAACCGACCTTTCCATGTCCACTCCGATTTACGAGTTTGACAACATTGCTCATACTACTCCAATCCGTCCTCTCGGCGCTCCCAGCCTATTATATATCGGCCCTCCTGATGCATGCACAAGTCCTAAGGCGCTTAGATTCGCTGAGGAACAAATTCTTTTGGCAAGGATGCAAGTCGGCATGGTGTTCACTTGATAGCATGTGGCACAGTGTTTGTTGGCCTAGAAAGGATTAGGTGTCTGGGATCTCCGCTATACTAATTGGGCCCTCTTGGCTCGGTAGGTGGGGCGGATCATGGGCCCGAGGACAATTTATGACACGTGATTTTTCTCACCTGCTATGGTGGTGGTCTTTCACGGGAGTCCAGGGCCATCCAACCTTGTGGTGCTTCATCTTTCATGGTTCCTTCACTCGGCTCTATTGAGACCTTCTCTTTCTAGTAGCAGTACTAGTTACTTGGGGGTCCTCTATTGGTGTCATTACCCAAACTGTGGGCCCTAATGCACATCCCAGTGCATCAATGGCGGATGCCTAGTCAAAGGCAGGAGCCAGGCATCAGCTCCTGAATTCCCCTTTTCAGGACCTAGCTTTCTTAGCTCCTGAAACCTCATCAAACGATCGCCCCATTCCGCCTGGAGCCCCTCAGATAGGATGATTGGTGTGGCTACCAAAGTCCTCACCTCACAGCTTCTACCTCCGTTTTCTCCCTACAGTTCATCCCCAAACACGTTAAGGGCAGACTGTAGACTCATATGGGCTCTCGGGAAGATCTTCACTTAGCTTATGTGGTAGAATAGGATCCTTACCAAGGTGTACAAAGCAAGATGAGCGCATTGTGTGGGTGAGGATAAGAAGGACAACACTCTATCTATTCTTTGAGTGCTCAGTATCTCGCCAGCTGGTCGCCTGCCATCAGCATCCAAGACATTTTGACAGTCACTCTGGGCGAGTGATGGGCACAGGCTGTTACAAACTGAAAATACAACAACAACAACAACAACAAAGCCTTATCCCACTAGGTGGGGTCGGCTACATGGATTTTCCGCATTCGTTGATCCATGTTCATGAGATTCGACAGGGTTTTACACTGGCTGTCGTGGCCTAACACAACCCTCCTCCTTTACCATCTGCACAGGCTGTAACACAGGCTGATACAAACTGAAAATACGACTAAAATAAAATTAGGATAACTATTATTAGTAGTAAAAGTGAAAGAATCTTAAACACAATTACTACTAATAATTTGTCAATTCGAGATGACAAATCTCCATAAGTCCATATGGAGTGGACCAAACTCCAATCACATAACTGATAAACACATTTCAAGAGGCCCCCCTAAATCTAAAACCCACGCATGTACAATAACTACAACAAAAATTCAAATATAACTAACTACCCACTACTTTCTACCAGCCACTAACTCATAAAAAGTGGTATCTTCTAACTATCCACTACTTAATTCACTTGAATTAGTTTACCTCAATGGTTCTCCAGGAGTTGCAGATGGTAACGTTGAAACAGGGTTTGAATCCATCAATTGGCCCACATTTTCACCAAATCTTTGTTGTTGCTGTTGTTGTTGCTGTTGTTGTTGTTGTTGCAATTGTTGCTGCAGTATAAATCCAGACAAGAAAGATGAACTAAATATGTTATTCCGTTACATAGGGAAGGTACGCCTGCCTCACTATACACTACCTTCATTGATGTCTCCTCAAGTTCTCTTTGAAGGGGCAACTTCAGCCTTTCCTCATACATCTTTGTTGCCAAGGCATTAGCAGCTCCAGGATTCTGACGCAATAAGGAATCTGTGCCTACAGTACCATTGGCATTACCATTTAGAAGATGCGCCCCATCTCTACGTTGAGGCTGCTGCTGTTGCTGTGCCTGACGTTGTAGCAATATCTGTTGCATCTCTAGTTGTTGTTGTTGCTGTTGAAATGGTTGCTGTCGTTGATGTTCTTTAGCTTTTGTGAGTTGCGTCTGACATCAATATCCAACTTCGTAACTCTTGATCCAACATAGAACTTAGGATAACCATATAATATAAACTAGAAAAATGACTGTATTGTTGCATCATGTAACCATACATCATTCAGAGGATTACTCTTTTTTTAGAAAGAAAAATACAGATGATTGTTGTTTAACATGAACTTAAAAACATCAGTAATGAAAGCAAATATTATGAGTGAAAATCAAAGGTGAACTTTGTTAAGTGAAAGAGTGGAACAAAATTCTAGTTAAAAAAGGGACTTCATAAACAACAACAACAACAACAAAGCCTTATCCCACTAGGTGGACTTCATAAACAACATGAGAGAATCCTTGCTGATAGAAATGTGTTTTCAGGACTTTCATCTGAGTACTAGCTGAGCTACCAAGTTGATTTTTATCACCAAGTAGGATATCGTAGAAAGACAGGACCAAAAAAATGTTGACATCTGGGAGCAAGAAAGTTGTTGAACAAGCAGTAATATCAGCAAAATCTAAAAGAGACCATATAGCTGGTAGTTTACCCAAAGGGATACATCAATGTATGAGGATGCAACCTCAGAGTGTTTTTCATTTGTCCTCGCAGTGAATATGTCCCAAAAGACAGACCACCATTCGAAAAGAAAACCACCAGGAGCATCAATCGCTGAGATCAGACCACAGAGTTCAAAATATCAGCATCAGCATTGAGAATAAAAAATGGAAACTTACCACAAAAACATCGGAGACAGAGAAGATACGAAAGAAGCATTAGAGACATAGAGCAGTATTCCCCAGCTCCTAGTAATCTCTTTGCAACTTACCAACTGGATCCGAGGACACCTTCCCTTCAGCTTGAAATGCACTGGCAGTTGCTTACAAATTTCTCTTGATAAAGTAATCATGAATATAAACGTCCAGCCTGTTTTTTGTTCCATCATGGTACCAATACCATCAGCTAAAGCACTAATTTGCCTTAAATAAGCAGGGATTAAGCGCAAAAAATTGCTCAAGTAAAACATGAAGTACTACACATAAAAAGAAATGGTCTCTCAGACTAAAGAATATCCATCATTTCATCTTATCTCATAAAAAAAATGGAATAGCATTCAAGTGTGAATCCAGAACAATGAAAGAACAAATGCCGAAGTTACCCAAGATTTCTGCTTTCGGTTGGGAAATTGGTCAAAACATAATAAAACTTGTAGCTTTAATGCAAATAATTAGAAAGATGATAGCTTTCGGAAACCCTAATGAAGAGCACTCGACATGTAAGCTTCTGAACGACAGCTACTATTCAAGTTTCCATCTTTCCCTCTCGCAACTGCCAGCAAAACCAGCAAAAAGAAAGGAAAAAAAACGCCGTGAAATGTACGTGAAACCATAAGTTGCTCTCCCAAATTGGAGAGACCCCAGGAGAACAGAAAAGGACCATTTTTGTATCAGGGACTGAGTAATCCTGACGACCTCTACAAGCTAAGCGCAAGGGCATCTTCACACACTATAAAGATAATTAAAATGAGAAAGCTAGAAAGGAATAGTACATCTTATCAGCTTCCCAATTGGTCTGTGACATGGTTCGCAATCGTTTCAATTCCTCTCTGACCACGGCGTGGAAAAGGAGGATGAATCAGTCCCAAAACCCAAGTTCGAATGACCTCTCCTCCACCGAAATCGTTTCCTTCCTCCTCTCGCCTGCGTCTGCAACTTTCTTCTGCTGTATCGTTTTGGACATCGCTCTTTGGTAAGACCGAACCCACGAATACCTGAACGGTGACCGAGGAAAGAGAAGGAATGAGAAAAAAATGGGATTTTTTTCATTTTAAATTGGAAGAGAGCTTTTAGCCGTTTACGTACCATTTTTTTGGGATATATATCCAATCGCTGACTTCAGGACGGATTATTTTCTTACATCTCTATTTTATCTTTATATTATACTCGTTTTAAATCTGAACTTAATTCTAATTCTAAGTGGGTGGGTCCTATATAATCATGCTCTTCGGTAGTGGGAACGGCGAAGTCACCTACCGGGATCCCTCTACGGAGGGTTAGGGGATCTCATCGAGGGCCGGAGCCCGTCCATCTCCGAAACATAAATGGTTTTAAAGTTTTTATTTTCTATTTTGTATTGAAGTTTTTTATATAAATTTTACGACGATTAATTTTTTTAAGAGAGACGGTTAAATTATTTTGCACTCTTATAATCGTCATTATTTCATAATAAAGAGAGTCGTCGTCCGAGAATATAGTTCAATTTGAAGTGAACCTCGTAAATCTCTACGTTCTTTTATATTCGTACTATCTCTCTTTACGTAACATATACCATAATTTTTCCTTTATTTCATCCATCTAATTTTTTCATTTTTTATTTATTAAAAGACTAAACTACTCCTTTCTCTCTCATTAATAATTAAAATTTTAAAATAATTTAAAATAAAAAAAAGAGGTGGGGGCACAGGAGGTGTCTCACAGGGGGAGAAGATCACCCATGCAAGACTAGCCGATGAACGTCCTCAAAATCCTTTGTGAGACCGTGTGAGTCCTCCATTCCGATCCATCCGCCTTCCTCTTCATCCTCGATTTCCTCCTTTGCCCCATCACCATCTCCCTCCTCTCCTCTGCCTTCATTGATGCGTACATCGCCACCCGGCTCGTCTGATGCATCGTCGTCCTTGCCTCTGCCTCCGCTCTCCCCATCTCCCCCCTCCTCTAGCTCTTCCACCATCTCATTGGATTAGTCATCTTTGTCGTCGCCTCCATCCCGCTTCTCCTTATCCTCCTCCTCATCGCCCGCGCATTCGTGACGTACTTTGTGGACTGTGTCTACACCTCCAAGCCAGCACTCCTAGGTGACCTCCTTGTTGCCTTCTGACATGTCCGGTGTTACCTTGTCTCCACCTACCTATGCACACTCTTTCTTGTCCTTCTCTTCGTCTCCTTCCTCGAATACCCTCAGGACATCGTCGAAGCTTCTTGTGGTCCTCACCTTCTCCATCATCTAGCTCATGCCATCATCATCTACAACCTCGCCAGCTTGATCTATGTCCTTTTTTATCTATTATATATTATTTTTAAACTTTTAAACGAAAAGAATTGTTTAGTCTTTAATAAATAGAAAAACTTGAAAAAATGAAAAAATTAACAAAAATGGACTAAAATGAAAATTGTGATATAATTTAGAGACGTCCTACGATGAGTTCTTATATTAGAGTTATATAAAATCGTGATAATTTATGAAAGATTTATGGGGTGTTTGGCAACTGGAACCGACTGGAACCAACCCCTTGGTTCTCCACCCGGTTCTATCAAACACCCCCAAGGGGTCCCAATTTGGAACCATGACCTGCTTCCAAACTACCGGTGAACCGGTAGTGGCCCCTTTTTTTTTGCGATTTCACTTTTTTATTTAATGTTTCATCTTTTTTTTCAAACTTTTTTCTTTTATCATTTTCTTTTTTAACCTTTCATGTATAACTTAATTTATTTATTATATGTAAAATATAAATAATAAAGGAGTAATATAATATTATCTATTATTTATTATTTCATTATAAATTTTTAATATTTCATTAAATATAAATTACTATAAATTGATTTTTTATATTTAAATAATATATTTTTAAACAAAAATGTTGACATAATTTTTTAATATATATTATGTATTTCAATTTTTTAATAGTTTTATAATCTATATTTATAATACACATTTTTAATTCAATCACCCACTAAAATTAATTTATCACATTTATTTTTTCTTATCACATTAACTACCTTATTCCTCGTCATTAAATTTCACTCCATCCGAACTCAACTCGAAGTAATCTATCATTTCAACTATTCACGAGAACTTGATGGAACTTTAGTTCCTATTACCAAACGATCCCTTAAGGAATCAACCTTAAAAAATTGGGATTGCTAAAAGAAAAAAATGTCTTGCGTTCGAGCGAAGAGGAGTTGGGGTTGGGCGATAAATGTTTTCTTTTCATTTAAGTAAAAATTCGAATTTGAATTTGAATTTTCAGAGGCGCTTAATAATTGGATCTAGATTGGAATCACAGCTTGAATCCAATTAGGAATTGCACCAAAAATTCGACGTGGGAAATTGGGGTTACATAACTCCAATTTCCGCCCTCCAATTCTATGTAGACGAGTTTCACTTTTGTTTCAATTTTTTATTAAGGTGACAGCACCTTTTTTCAATTCCTTATTTTCTCTCTATTACAATTATTTCACAAAAAAATATTAAATATAACATATTTATTATAAAATAATTAATATAATATTCTTTTTTACCTATCATTTCATTGTTCTTTTAATATTTTCATTAAATATAAATTATTAAAAAATATTTTTCATATTTAAATAATATAATTGTTAACAATTTTAAATAAAAAAGGTCAATTTAAAGAATTCTTTCTATTAATTAATAAAATTAAATTCTATATTTATAATACTTATCTTTTTAATAAAGCACATATTAAAATTAATCTATCATATCTACCTTTTCATATCACATTTTAACTATCTGATTTCTCATTATTACGTTCCACCTCATACAAAAAATTGAACTAATATGTCAATTCAATTATTCATGTGTAACTTGAAAGAACGGTTCCACTATCGAAATGTAGCCTTGGTGAATGTAAAAATTTTTTTGTTGAAACTCTTATCAAACACTATCAAGTACGTGACGTAAAACACTTAATCAAATTAGTTGTACTCAACATTGGACGAACCGGACGGAGCCAGGGTGCTTTGGGAGGCGTCTTGGCCCTTCCCAATTTTTTTGTATCTATATAATTATGTATATATTAGATAAGAAATTTGAAAAATAGGATATTTTTTCAGTACTGGTATCCAGGCCTATTAGCATCTGACTAATTCGGTATCGGGGCCGGAAGTGGGAATGATTTATAACCTCTGGCTAAGACGGTGACTACAAGATTCGAACCTAGGGCTACTAGCATCCGGCGAAATGGGGTCTAGAACATTTTTTAATTATTACTATTTGATGAGGATACTTTTTTCTACCGAATTAGTCAATTGCCACGCCGATAAATCTTGAACTAAATAAAAATTGAGACTTTGAACTCTAAAAACTAGTTATTACTATTTTTTAAAAGGTACTTAATAACATTCCATACTAGTAAATATTTGCATGATCTGCGCCTCAAATATCGTTAGAAATATTTCAGGTAAAATACTGTGGATAAAAAGATATTTATATATTGAATATTAAAGATTATATTTAGTTATAGTTTTATAATTTCATTATATAGAAATTCTTACTTATAAAAGATTTCTTAAAGTTGTATACTTTTTTAAAATGGGGGATTATGATTTTTCTAAAACATTTTTAGTCAAGCATATTGAAATATTTTAAGTAAAGTTTATGGTCATTTTAATAACAATATATATTTGATCAACTAAACAATAGAATAGTGACATTATAGAAGTTGGAGTAGAGTGATAAGTGACTTCTCCGTCAACTACGTAATTCGAAGTAATTTTACTATATTAGTTGAGCATAATGGATTGACCTTCAACTTCAACTTATGGATAGTGATGTCATGCGAGTTGAGAAATCGATACCGCTTTCTCAATGCAAGGGACCACCTACTCAAAAGAAAATTGATGGACTAATGATAATAAAAGATTCTATATCACATTTTGAAACATTTCTTTCCTAACTAGGGGTGTAAGAAAACTCATATCAACTCGAAAAACCTACTCGCCCTAAAAAAATTGCACAAGAAAATAAAAAAGTAGAGGTCCAAATATGATTTAAGGTGATTTTTAATAAACTAAATTCATTGGCCACCCGAAAAGTGGTAGAGGCCTATGAAGTCCATTTTTTTATTCATACAATTAGTTCATAAATTACCAAAAATTTTTAGTATATAAAATTAAGGCCACCCGAAAAGGTGGTAGAGGGTCCATGGAGCCCAATTTTTATTTATGATTTTTTTATTTATATAATTAATTCATAAATTATTAAAAATTTAATATAGGTATAATAATTTATATATATAATTTCATATTTTTCTATCAAACAGTATGAAACTCTAATTTGGTATGTTCAAAATTTTAGTTGTATATTTATATATTCAATTACAAAAAGAAATATATTAATTTTAATTTTAATTTATTATATATATATTTAAATATAATTATATAAAAGTATGGGCTTGAGCTTGATAAAATAAATCTGCTAGAGGATGATTTTTATTTTTTAAAATAATTTTTAAGCAAAAAAATTAGATTTATTTTCGATAAAAAAAGTAAATAATTTTTTCAGATCGAAACCGACTCAACCTCAACTACTTTCATCCCTTTCACTCCATTTTTCCTAACCTATATTTTTTTTACTTCAGTTATTATTGTCATGGACGTGCCCTAAAAAATGTCATTTATGCATAGTCATGCATTTAATTAACATACTAAGTTAGTTTGGATGTTCATTTAATGATATTTGTATATAGTAATTAATATTTCGATTAAAACATAATGATTACTTAATTGTCGATAAACTTTACAATAATTACATAAGTTTATTATAAACAAATTATAAAATTTATAAATATTATCATATATATGTTTAAATAGGATTAAGTAAGCTTAATTAGGATTAAAACACTTATTATGATAAGAAAAATGTGATTGACCAACACTTAAGTTCCAAGCAGGAAGCAGACAGGTGAGAGTTGCTCAAAGGGATATTTTTCCAAATCGTCATATAATATCAGAAAATTTTGAAAAAAAATATATAACGCACTTAACAGTATCCTTTAACCGTAGAAAACTTACCAGAGGCGGCAATAGAGCAACCATCGAAACATTTCGACGGCCGCAACCGTTGAAAGTTCCGACGGTCTCCGCCGTCGAAAAGTTTCGAAGGTGGCAACCGTCGAAAGGTTCCAACGGCCGCAACCGTCGCAACAAATTTTTATAATATAAAAAAAATTACCTGCTGCCAACGACCGGATCAGCCAAATCTGTCGACCAAATCAGCTATTACAAAATATGCTTAAATATGCATTACAAGAGTTTGGTGAGAAGTGGAGTCATCTTATTTTGACATATATCTAGAGATAAATGAATTTTCATTTCATAGTGATTCTTCTGTCAGATTTCAGGACATGGCCAGATGATGACCCGAATTAACTATTTTTGTTATAAGGTTATACAACGAGTTAAATTCTATACATTTGACGACAAAATAATAATGAAGTCTAGTTTGCAGGAAAATTATGACCTAGTAAATGGACAAGTATAAAGAAAAATATAAATCAATATTTCAGTGGCACACAGACTGCAAGGACACAAACCCTAGGTCAGATTACCTTAGATGTTATGACTTATTCACTTGGACTTAGTTAATGATATTTGGAGTTTGAAAATCTTAGTATGTCTAGTTTTTAATTAATCTAGAATCATAAGATTTGCCTATGTGGTTAAGAAATTATGAATTATTTATTGACAAGTACTCAGTCTGAAATCCTGAGACAGCATCTAATTAAGTTATGGAGGATTAAGAAGTACCAATTGTGAAATAGTCTATGAACATAAATACCTAAAGTTAGAAATTGTTATTAAAGAGGATTATATGCATTTTAGGGTGCATAAGCATTCATGCATCATGAGCATGCATTGCATATTACTTTATTGTAATTGGGAAGTAAAAAGACATTATTATTTGTAGGAAAACATCAAGTTGCAAGTGAAAGACATGAAATCTAGTAAACCTTCTTGAAGGGATAAAGTATAAGGTGAGTGGGTAAATTTACAACATAGCAAAATAATATATGTTATGATATTATTTCAAGTAAAAATTATTATTAGTATTGTTATTGAAACATACCTTGAGTTAAGAAAGATATTTATGATATGTTTCAAAGATTTTATATGAGATGGAATATCCTTTTTCATCAAAATATTTTCAGAGAACAATGCTCGTGAACTTAAAATAAGTTTACTTGATATTGATATATGATCGTGATATGTTATTTTGCTATTATAAAACTCCATGTGTACATTGACCATGATGAATGAAAAAGGTCTTTGGAACCGCATTCGATATAAATGAAGTCTTTGGAGCATATATCGGATGTCTTTGTCCTTTGGGGTCTGTTCTGCGTGCACGTATTGACTCATGTTATGCTCTGCATATCCGAGAGTGCTCGAATACGTATTGTCACATTATTTGCTCTACGTATATGAGAATCCATGATTGTGAAGCTCTGCTTAATTGTATGGTACACAATCATAGAGGATACGTATTAACCCATGATTTGTATATGTAATGACACATGTGTGGAGTTTAATTATGAAAATAATATATCTTAAATTACTTTTACTTATGTGAAAGTTCATATGAGTTGACAAGATATGCTATATTTGCTATGCTTTGATTGTTTTCTTATAAGAAAGAAATGCAGTTATTTAAATGTTATAACACTCGTATTATTTTCCTATGTTGTACGAGCAAATGATTGTTGCTCACAGTACTCATTTCAATTTTTTTCACATACTCGTAAGTTCTTGAGTTGAGTCGACTTGGAGCTTATTTTTGCTACGTATAGAGAAGAGGTCGAGCCACTTGAGCACTTTAATCAAGTTTGAGAAGAACTTTTTGTAAAGTTGTATAAGACTTGATCCTGTGGGGTTATATGTGAGATGGTTTGTGGGAAAAAAAATATATAATGACAATATGCAAATGTCTTATTTTATAGCTTTTTATTAAACTTTGATGAATATATATGTGTCTTTTGTATGTGTATTAACAAATATCACAAGATAAGTAAGGAATGAGATTTTATCGATTTTATTTTTAGAATTACTAAATATAATTAAGATTATGATAATTGAAATTATAATTTAGTCACGAAATTGGGTGTGATAATTATATTACTATCATCATTGTTAATTAAATTTAAATCTTTTCGTATTTCTTATGCATAAAAGAGCCACATAAATTATACAAGTTTATTAAGAAATATTCATGTGTAAGATAATGATTAACAATGATTATTATAAAAAGGGTAAAAGGAATATACAACCAAGTTTCAAGCCGTAAACTACAACTTCTATCTGACCGTTCAATTGTTTCAACAAAAAAGGTGAGAAAAAGATAACAGCTGGAAAGGGGATTTTTTAAGGGCGAGGAGGCAAAGCTATGGAATTGAATCCAGGATTTTGAGCTGTGAGCACGGCAAGCTGTAAACCGGCCGTGTACTTGCCCAAAGGGGAGGTGAGGAATGGAATTGCATTTCCTGCGCATCGGGAGGGACGTTCGCGAGGATCATTTGCTTGGTGGTCATGGTGTCGGGCTTTTGGAAGAAGAACAAAATAAGAACTAATCCCTTATTCTTACTTTTTCATTTAAATATTATTTTGAACATTGTGTGAGATCCATTTTAAATGATTGTAAGTGTCCTTATCTCCATTTAGAAACTTTTTTACTCCCATTTTATTATCATTGAACATTTTCAGGTCAAAATTTTTTTGTTTCAAGATTGTTCTTGTGAAAGCCAAATAACTCATATGGAGTCGTCTGGTATAAGAATTAAATAAGAACAATGTCTTAGTTCTTGCTCTCCCACCCAAATAGCTCAAGAATAAGGTTAAAAGAAAATACAAGATTTAATTTTGTCGGCCACTTGATTTTTGCGTGAAAATTTGAAAAAGCAAGAACATTAATTATGTTCTTGCTGTGAGTAGAAACACAGAGGACTTAAGAAGAATAATATTTTTTTCTTTAATTTTAAATTATGAAAATTTGTTCTCTTCCACATATTTGTCTCTGTTCTAATGACAAAATAACCTGCTGCCAAACAGAACCTACGAGAATAATAATTTTTAATGTGTATCTTAAATTCAAAACTTCTGTTGATTAACTACACCCATATGCCTATATGGCATTCTGGATGCATGCAAGAATGAAACGACAACAAAAGGCTTACGGTTGGAGCAACAAACAAATAAAAAGAGTGGAAGAAGGTTCCTTGGGCTTGATAAGAGTTATGATAGCAGCTAAGAAATCACTGAATTGGTCTCTAACCAAATTTTTTTACATGATAAACTCAGCATTCAACAGTTTTATCTTTAAGGAGGCAAAAAGTTGTCTGAAAAATTTTTTCAGATCAATTCAGCTTGTAAGAATTTACATAATAAATGCAAGTTCTTTTTCAATGCACATTACTTGCTTTGTGCTCACAAATGAATTGATACATCAAAAGACATATATTTTCATCTCCAGAAATAATTGGAACTCAAATAACCACCGAGACGCTCTTCTCGGGCACCATCCCACTCTGCCAAAGGAAGTGTTACAATGACCTCAACTTGAAATCGTTATCCACCACATGCCGGCCGTTCTTTTAGACAAATCATCATGCACTTTTATCTCTAATGTCACCACCTGTACAAGTCGTTGCCGCCTGAACAGAAGTCGTCGCCGCCTGTAGAGACGTTGCCGCCACATGGAAGTGAGAAATCGCCGCCCGGAGAAGTCGCTGCCTGGAAGTGAGAAATCGCCGCCCGGAGAAGTCGCGATCTAGTAGGGGCAGGGAAAAGCAACTTCTCTCCTCATCTTCTTATACTAAATAGAAGGCCCATACATCTTAAATCCAATGGCTACGATTTATTAGCTGTAATGTACAGTTGATTCTCTGCGACGTATAATCATGGACCCCTTATAAAAAATATCATGATTCTACGTCAAAATTTGAATGTCACCCCTAGGTATTGACAACGCCATTTTTGAAATGAATACTCCTTATCAAAATTATTTTCTTATAATATATTTATCGTCATAAACACACACATATATATATCAGTAGTGGTGATTGACCTTATTCCATTACATAATTATGACAATTGATCTAGAATGAGTTGTCAGCATGATTCAATTGAATCTACACTGCACATTCAATTTCTTATCATTAACATTCTAAAATTAATAATCTTCTTATATTATTTCTGTCCCATGCAAAGGGGACCTAATATTCTTCACGCATAATCCGGAGGACGAATGAAAAATAAACAAGGAAAGCTGCACTCGGGGGATATCTATCACTCAATTGCCAACTAGTGAACACAATCTATCTCTTCTGAAAGTTGAGCAACTTTATGGCCACTCCAAACAGGAAAGCAAACATGAGGGAGAAGGCGACCACCACCACAGCCACCACCGCAAGGAAGTCATGTTTGTACCCAAAGTATCCCTTTATGTATTCCGACACGGTCTCCGAGCCATCGTCGAACGTTTCGTGTATGTCTCCGAACTGCGAAGCAAATAACCCATACAGGGTCCACGCCACAGGGCACGCCCAGTAGTACCACCTCCACCATACAGGAATCCTCTGCAACAAACACAAGGCAGCAACAGTGTCACACGCGGATGATTTAATGCATGTTTATGTAGATGGAGGATCATGCATGGATTTGGTTCGCATAACTTGGGCTGTTGAGCTATCTTTGTTGGGGGATAGGGAACTTACAGGTCGGGGGATGAGGAAGCCAGAGAAAAGGTTCCACACTCCATAGAAGAATGCAGAGACAATGGCAGCAACGTTGTAGTTTGGAGTGATGCCCACTGCCATCATTCCGTAGAACGTGAAGTAGAGCAGTGTGAAGTACATGAAGAAGATGTACCAGAAGAACTTGGCAACCGTCCATTCGAATCCAATCATGGCGTAGACGATGAGGCCATATATGAGAGCTTGAACAAAGATGTATGGGAACTCGATGGCGACCTGCGTCACAAGGCCGAAGTCAAATGTCATGGTTTTGCCAAGACACGAGCATGGGAACTTATGTGAAAGAGGTCAACTAAACTGCAGAAAGGCTTACTTGTCCGAAGGCATATGGTAAAGCTGAATACATCCCAGCTGCTCTCTCCCTGTAGAAGACGGTGCGTTCAATGGCGACCACTGGCTGAACAGACGAACAGTTCTGTACCCCGATGAATAGTACAGCAGAATACATGGATCCCATTGCATTGATCAAATCTTGCTTCGTCGATCTGTAATTCCGCTAGCGCACTTAGACATTATGATTTCATAGTTAAACTGATCAGAAGCTCTCATGAACGAGATCGGATATACCTTCTGGTGCCGAGGTTCCAGAATATCAGGCCGAACATTAACGCTATGAATGTTGTGAAGAAGAACCTCACAGCAGTGTATGGAGGATTCCTCCAGTATGACCAGTGCTGCTTCCAGAGGCAGGCCATGCATTGCACTACAAAAGGCTGTGAATATTTGGTTGAGAAATGTAGATCACTGGAACCGGGAGGAGGAACATTGAGTTCCTTAATCAGGCTCTTGTTTCTCCTGAATAAGAACATCCGTTTGTGAGATAAAATTAATACAATGTCGCAGCATATGAATTATGAGAAAAGAGGACTGTGCTAAGTCTTTTCGGTTCATAAACTAATGCTACTCACTGATATAGTTCAGAGTTCCTATATATTTCAGTGAAGTTAACCCCCAAAAACTCTTCTTGAGACTGCGTGGTCACTTCCAGCATCCATGTTGCGGGATTGTAACCATCTTTGATCTTAGGGACACCTTCGACTCCCTTAAGAAAATTTCGACAATATCTGAGTTAATTACTGACCTCTTGTTATCGTATCATGTGGAAAATTAGTAGCCGCACTATTTTCAGGTGTTAATTGTCTCACCTCAAAATATTTGATCAGATGAGAAGATTGCCGACCCAATTGACCAACATAAATCTCTTCTCCGCCGCGCTTCATGAGGAAGAGCTAGAAATATGCAAGAAAAATAAAATTAAAGTCTGTTTGCTTTTGGAACTCGGGGACTAGTCGAAATTTCTTACCTCATCGAAAGCTTCAAATATGTCAATGCTGGGCTGGTGAATTGTGCACACCACTGTCCTGCCAGTGTCCACTGTGTTCCTCACGGCCCTCATGACAATTGCGGCTGCCCGAGCATCAAGTCCAGATGTTGGCTCGTCCATGAATATGATCGAAGGATTGGCGACAAGTTCAACGGCAATGGTGAGCCTCTTCCTTTGCTCGGTTGATAATCCATTCACTCCGGGCAGTCCAACGAGTGCTTCCCTCAGGGGCGCCAGCTCAACTAGCTCCATAACTTCTTCAATGAACATCTAGAAATGCATGGGAAATTCGTTGATTGGCATGCTCACAGATGGACTTGTTGTGCATATTCTACGAGTTCTAAATCCAATTCATATCTGGAACTGACCTTTCTTGTCTTGGAATCGACTTCAGTTGGCAGGCGAAGCCAGGCCGAGTAAACAAGAGACTCATAGACTGTCACATGAGGTGAGTGGATGTCGTTCTGTTCGCAGTATCCTGATACACGGGCAAAAGTATCTTGATTCTTGGGATAGCCGGATATGTGAATGTTTCCTTCAATGTATCCACCAGTCTTCCTTCCTGCCAATACATCCATCAGAGTTGTTTTGCCAGCACCGCTGACGCCCATTAGAGCTGTAAGGACCCCTGGTCTGAATGATCCAGTAATGCCCTTCAAGAGCATCAATCGATCTTCCACGACGCCCTGTGTTTTCATTTCCTAGACGTTCCATTGGGACACAGGTAAATCTCAAGCTAAAGTCACATTCATTTCAACAAATAAATTAGCATGTATATGATTTATGTTTGCTAAAAGATGCTTTGATATCTACGAGTATTAGTGATTCTATATAGTTTAGTAGTGCAGTTATATTTCAGGGCTAGCTTGATGCATTTAATCTGATTTTCCTACCTTCCAACAAGTTTGTGATATAGGTTACCAAGAATTCTAAGATGATCATAAGCTAATAGATCGTCAAAGAAACAGCATTTGGCTACATTAGTGAGAGAAAGTTACCTGTGGCATATCCACAGAGTATCTTATGTCCTCAAAGGTGATGGAAAGTGGCACGAAAGGAAGCACCATGCCCTTCTTATTCTGCTGACCAGCCGAATTGGCGGCATTCGATGTTTTTGCAGGCCTATCCGCGCCATTAACATTTTCTGCACATTTTAGCTCATCAATTAGGCTTCTTGAAGTTTACGGCAAGGCAATGCATCTCTGCATCGATTGAATTAATAGTACTCTTGATCTGGATGTTTAGACACCAAAAAGTTCTCACCTCGTGATGAGCTTTCGAACAATTCGCCCGTAACGTTGGCATGTTTTTCCTTTAAGGTCTCTTCACTCATTGGTGGTTGAGACTTGCCAAATGCTGCGAAAAGTAAACCAGTTTGATAAGAGAAAAAAAGGAAAGAGATCACTCATATATGAAGAACTAGCTGCATTTGCTGAGAAAATAAAAAAGGCTGAAGTGTACTCACGCTTGAGATAAGTTAATGCCCAAGTGAAAAGAAAGTTCAACAAAAACACATATCCAAACAAAGCACCAAACCCAATCCAGTACCATCTTGCTTCAGTGAAAACACCACGAGATTTTAAGGTTTGCACTCCAAGTGTTTCTTGTGATCCTGGAAGAATCTGTGGCAAGAAATCCAAAAAATAGAGTTAGTGGTCCTCCCTAAATGATGAGTTCGCTATCTTAACTTTGGTAGAAAATTTGTGCTCACTTTATTCCAGCTATGGCCTAGAAATTCGTTAGTACTTAAGGCGTTCTGCGCATACATAAGCGGGGACATCCAGTAGCCCCAAATCAACCAATCCTTTATTTGCTCTGTCGAAATCAATGAACACGCAGATGCATTTCAGATGCAGTTATTCTAATCGCATGTATTCTAAATTGTGAGGGATGCAGGTGGTAAAATGACTCATATATGTTCTGACATTAAGTGTTAAAGTTGAATCAACATTCAGGTGATCACATACTTTTCGAGAGAATGAAGCCACCCATTGCCAAAAGCATGACAAGTACAAAGGATGCCAATGTGTTTGCAACTATCATGTTTCTGCCTAATGCACCGATGAAACGGAAGAGTGCTGCTGACATCTGATTGACAACTAGTAGCAGCAGATACTGCTTGAACATCCTGTTAGCAATCAAAATTTAATAACTAATGATGTTACTTCAGAGTATCAAGAGTCAGGTCATTAGCACCCTCTCTTGATCCGAAAGTTTTCTTGTTCAAGGAATTAGATCTTACCTGCCGGCATTCGGATCAAACCCAATAAGATAATAGGTCGTGAAAACCCAGACTGCAACTTCAAAAAATGATATAGGGATCTTCACAATCCATAGTGGTATTGCATATGACCATGCAGGAAAAAACAGGAGATCTCTTTGCTTGAAGAAGACAGGAAGCTTCATAACAGTCATAGCAAGTTCAGAGAATCCATTAAACATGCCTACAACTACTGCTAAGAAAAGAGCGCCCATGTAAATCCCGCCATCGTCTACGGAATCGCGGTGCATTTTAGTTCGGAAGAAGACGGTCCATGCAATGAATGCAGTGATTATAATCTGTTGGCATGTGAAAGATAAGAGTGAGTATAAAGCATAACAATTGCTTATTAAATAAAGCTGCAGAAGAAATGGTTCACCTGCACTGATCGGAAGATGTATACGAATGAATTCCTCTTCATCAGCAGGATTTGTCTGTCGATGTTAGCTTTCAGCAGCTCCATGTTGCTAACACCATAGCTTGTTGTTGTGAGAGCAGCAGGATGGCTCTTGCTCTTATCAAATGGGACAGCAAGCTCATCCCCTAATGCTCGGCCGACATGGAAAGATTGGAATGCCTCAGAGAATTGTTTTACAGGAACGTATCTGTAAGGGACACCAGACCGTATCCAGTACTGCTGTTGATCCTTCCTTGATGTCACCTGTGTCAACGTGATACGGTGGACTCAGTGTGATGCTACCAGCTTTTTGACTAAGCAGGAAGATGGTTGCATGAAGACATATAAAAGGAATAGATGAGGTTTTGAAGATGGAGCATACCTCTTGCAGAAAGTCTGCAACACCTTTCCTCTCAGGGCATCTGAATCCCATGGATTCGAAGAACTCAAGCACATTTTCACGCGGGCCTTGATACACGATATATCCATCAGAGAGAAGAATGATGTCGTCGAAGAGGTCATAAGTCTCAGGTGCAGGCTGCAGGAGAGAAATCAGTGCTGTTCCGCTGAGAATGTGAATTGTTTGCCTTAGCGAGGTTATTATCTGAAAGGTTGTGGAGCTGTCCAGACCAGTAGAAATTTCATCCATGAACAGCGCTCTCGCAGGACCAACGAGCATTTCGCCTGCGACGTAAGCATGAATGGTCATTAATACATCCAGACAAGATGGCTTCAAATGAATACACGTTCACTCTTCATACAACCTCCAGCTGTACCTGTTGTTACACGCTTCCTTTGTCCACCAGAGATACCTCTCAACATTTCATCTCCTACCATGGTGTCAGCACATACTTCAAGTCCTAAGATCTGACGTAATTTAAAAGAGAAATGGATCAACCAGAGCTGATTTATTATGTTAGCATGAATACATAGGATCATTCTGTCTAAAAGTACCTTCAGTATGTAATCTGTGACTACATTGGCCTCTTGTCCTCCCGTTGCGGAAGCCTAACGGAGCAGTTGAATTACACAAACGCATCCAAAGAATTAGAAAATATTGAAGAATCATATACATATGAAAAACTAGAAAAACATGCCACCTTCATAAAGGCATCCAAATCAGGATCCGGCTTGATGTTTGCTGCCTTCTCCCTCCTCGACAGCTCGGTCAACATATCTGAACATTGTCAGCAAAACGAACAGGTAAATTGTCCCTGCTTTTGCAAGCAAGGAAGCTTGAAACAAGACACCGCTTGGCGCTTACCGTATCGAGTGCCTACGCCTTGACACCTCGCAGAGAAGGCCAAGGTTTCTCGCACAGTCATTTCTCCAATATGGAGGTCATACTGGCTGATGTATGCAGCTGTTCTCTGAGGAACGAACTCGTTCATCCCGTGGCCGTTGTAAGTCACTCTTCCACTGACCTGGTTGATTACAGTGTTCACAAACATCACAAGTAAAGAAAGTTCTTGTTTCTTGGAATCAGGTCTGACCAAAAGTAATCATGGACATGGGTGGCTGCTTACCTTGAGTTCAGAGTCTAACTTTCCGGCAAGAGCCAACAACAGCGAGGTCTTTCCGGAGCCCGGAGGCCCTAATAGCAGAGTCATCCTGGCCACGACAGTGAACAAGTTACTGATGAGCATGATTGACCACAACAGTAAGCAAGATGGAATGGACACGAACTCGATACCTTCGAGGCTTTATGATTCCACTGACATCGTGGAGGACCGAGAGCGGTTTCTTCTTACTTGGTAGTACATGGAGGAAATTGACGGCGGACTTGTTCGCACAAGTAAAGCTCAAGTTAGTGCAAAGCGTAAGCTACAGGAAACTTAGGTTTTCAGAAGTCTGAGTCACCTCAAGCACGTTGATGACGGAGTTCAAGAGCGTCGGCAGTCCCCTGCCGCCCACGTACGCATCTGCGTCGACGCTGAGGTGCTCGAAGCGCACTTCGATGGTAGGGAGGTCGAGTCCGACGCTGCAGAGATATTGCAATAGATTAGAAAGAAGAAGCGGAGAGCTGGAGTAAGAACGCGGGAAACGGTGCCATGCAGGCCGAATCAAACTACTCCAGCTGCCCACCGTTCTATACGGTCCTTGAGCTTGAACAGGAATTTCTCGTTGTCCTCCTCGGCGATCCGGACCAGTCTCTCCAGCAGCGCCTTCCGCTCCTGGAACCCGAGGTTGCGCACATCCACCTCCTGTCTGCCACCCTCGGGCAGAGAAAGGATGGCCCTGCGCACCCGGTCGTAGGTGGGCAGCTTCTCGATGGCCGCCCACTTGAGCGCCTCCTCGTCGTCCTCCTCCCTCGACGACCGGGAGAAGACGTCGTCTCCCCTGCTCCAGACGGAGCCGTTCCGTCGCAGGCTCCCGATTCGGTACACCTCGCCGGCGTCCATCCTGAAAGCAGCCGCACGCGCTCACTGGTATATCCTGCCGCAAGAAGACAGGAAGAAGGTGAAGGGGGAAGGAGAAGAGCTGTTTGTTATGTCGTGTGTAAAGCTTGTCCTCCTCCAGCATCTTCGGAAAGCAGTACGAGATAACACATCTCTTATATCATCATGAAGGACATGCATAGGATCGCCTCGGCTCTGCTAATGTCAAATATCTTAGCATGCTGAACAAAGAGAAGTTGATATCTACTTCCAGGCGGCTGGTGGACTTGAAACTTCGCATGAGAGAGACATGCTGGAACTATCCAGCGAGAAGGAAGAATCGGACGTAGAAATTTGAGGCTTGCAGACTTTTCTTCCTGTAAGTGTTTCATTAATTGGATTAATTAGGATTGAAGGCTTTCTTTTTTTTAATTACACATTTTTAAAAAGTTACTATTCAAGAAGATTAAATCTAAATTCACTTTTTTTTTATAAGACATGGCACTGCATCACGTTCATGTTTTCTTCTCGTTTCTTGTTCCTAGGAGCAGCTCTTTGCCTCCGATTAATTTGATTTGTCCGGAATTACAGATCCGACTACCATGAACAAAGGTCTCAAGGAAGATATAAGTTTTTATCTTTTCTTAAACTTTTGACTGTTTGGGAAACAAAATTTGGAAATTAGGGACTATCATATTCCTATTCCAAAATCAATTGTAATTCTTTTAAATAATCTCTTTTGTAACGTTCAGAAAATGAAATTTCTAAGGTCACGGCCTGTGTTGACAAGTCCAGATATTTTGCATAAACAGAGACACCAGGAGAAAACTTTGTGGTAAACACTTGAATGAGAAATTGAATCTTTTTTTTCTTTAATACTTTACTACTTTAATGCCTTGGTATTTTTACTTTATACTTTGTACAGTTGCAAAGATTGCTTGCTTTGATTGCATGACACTCCTTCGAGAATTATGCGAAAAGTATATTGTTTGCACTAGTCATCTCAGTTGAAGTCAAAGGCAGACTGTGTTTCTAGATTCAGATACCTTTCATTTAACATCGTTGAGCGAGTAATAGTCAATGGGAATGTGAATAGAGCACTTGTTGAACCAAGCAACCACCAAAGTTCCCAGCATTCCGGTTCCCCCCTATAGCACACCATGGAGTTTGGTTTATTCTATTTTTTTTTTTGGCAGGAATGATATGTTACAACGTTTGATTTTGTGCAATTTGATAATGTAAATAGGAATGTGACATTTATTCATACTAAATATTAAAATCTCATTACTCTCTCAACCAGTGTCTTTCTCACATTCTCACCTTTTACATTTTTTTCACATTTCCAGATCTTGTGCCGAAAGTTCTCGTTGGTTTCATCAATCCATGTATTACCGATCTGGGAGCCGATGATAGTGCTATTAAAGTGTACGATGATTAAATCACTTGGGCATTCCTTCTTAGATTACTGTGTGAATCAACGTTATTTCTAACAATGTCATTCTAGCTAATGACATTCCTTGAATTTTTACATTCCTATTAATATCTTAATGAGCAACCAAACACACTACCAGACATGGACGAGCTGGTAAAAAAATTTGTGACTCAAAATGGTCGTCATTATTTTAAATTTTCTACTTAACATCTCCTAGCATGCAATAATGAAGTTTACTTCATAAATTTAACGATAAAATTAATTAATAAATATAAAATAATATAATTAAATATATAATAAATTATTCAATTAAAAAATTATACACATTTTATTATAATAAAATAAATAAAATATTTATATCTCAATCAAATAAAATAAAATTTGACAACTATATTTTTATTAAAATATATAAAAAATCATGTTGACAATAAATTTTATATAGTGCCGACATGAAAATATTAATTATTAAATTATTTTTCATTATTAATAAATAAATAATTTATAATTAATTAATAATTAATATAAAAATATATATAGTTGAATGATGATAAAATAAAAATAATAATAAGGTAAGTTGATAAATAAATAATGATTTGAATAAGGATAAAATTGAAAATAAACATCTAATATTAGTTTTTCAATATTTTTATCTGAAACGTTAAACTTTATTGTTTATGTCATTTATAAAAAAAAAGTATTTGAACTGCTAAACGCTACTCCAAATATTTTTTTATGACATTACCTAATAGAGCCTATATATATATATATATATATATATATATATATATATATATATATATATATAAGGTGTCATTCCATAGCAATCCAATTATTAAAAGGGGAGGTGCCTTATATTCTTTTCCAGTTATGAAGGGAGGTTTATAAACCTAATATAAGAAAAGTGAAAAGCGAAAATGAAGGGACATAAATT
Organism: Pontederia crassipes; assembly: GCA_030549335.1. Lineage (NCBI taxonomy): Eukaryota > Viridiplantae > Streptophyta > Magnoliopsida > Commelinales > Pontederiaceae > Pontederia > Pontederia crassipes. Next base: position 19,897,447 of record CM060189.1, on the reverse strand, counting down.
TTACTAGTGAAATTCAAATTCGTAAACTTTTGATCACCCAGTGGAGAATGGGCAACTATGTCACACCCTTGTTCTCGTTCTTAAAATTAAATTGGTTCTATGACACAACTTTGAAGATGCATTCAAAACCATGATCGTCTCTTCCAAACTGTTAAAAAAATTCGTCCCTCCTTCCCTCTCGATCAGTGAAGAAACTCTCTTGATTAGGCCTCACTTCCTGTAGCAGTTGCTTCACCGTCATTTTGTCTTGACACCACCTGGCTTGCTCCACATGGTGCTACACTTTTCTTGATCGCTCTTCACTTGACAACACCATGAAACTCCATCTTGATGTTGTTGCCTTGCTTCCTCGTTGACCATGCCGCCATTGCATCTCGCCGCCTAATACGCATCATAAATAAGCTAAGCTGTTGGATCTAAATTTTAGTGACATATAAAATTATATTTAGATGATACAAATTTCGAAAGATTAAAATTAAAATGTTAAAAAAGTTTAAAGAAAAATAGATAACTTTATGCACTATATTTTGATTAAATAATTAACTATGATCTTATTATATTTTAGATTAATCATAAATATTTGTAGAGAATTCTGTTAGCTTTTCATAGAATAAAAAATCATCTCATTTAGATAATTGTGCAAAATGTTATGCTTAAAAAAGTGCAGGGCGGTCGACTTGCCAGCTCAAACACTGATCGATCGGTCCAGACACCGGTCGACCAGTCAATGCACAAAATGTTCAATTTCAACAAATAGAATATCGAGATTGTACCAGTCGAGGTACCGGTTGCGGACAGCGCAAAATTCTCCGACGGTCATATTTTTCATAAAAGAAAGTGTACCGGTCCATATGTGCCGTCGGCGGCCTCCGATCAAATTTGAAGGAGAAATTTATGGAATAAATTCTGAACGAATTTTCTCCACATTGAAGTCTATAAAAGAAGCGCCAAAGCCAGAATCAAAAGCATACATCCAAGTCTCGAAGAAAAACTTCAAGTTGTCAAAAGAAGATCATTCATTGAAGTTTTCATTTTAAGTTTTCTCTTCTTTCTCTCTTATCCTCTTGTGAGCTTAGCATTGTAAAAAAGAGAAGCATTTTATTTAAAAAATACTGAGAGAGCTCCTATGTAAAAGAGATTTTAAATCTTACATCTTGAGCGAGAGAAAATATTAGTTTCATTAGGAGGAAATGTATGCCTTACCTTTCGAAGTGGAGAAAATGCGGTGATGTAAAGGGCTTTCTTCCTTGCGCCATTTGGAACAAAGGAAAAAATTCTAGTGGAATCTCCGACGGTCTCAAGGTCGAGAAGTCAGAACGGGAATGTAGGTCAAGGTGTGACCGAACCTCGTCAACAACCACCACATGCTTTGCGATTGCTTTCTCTCTCTCCCTCTCATATTGGTTTTGATGTGATCTGAATTACATTGATTTAAAAGATTTTAAGATTCAATTTCAAACTTCCGCAACGATTATTGTGAATTAGATATTTTTGTTTGAACACCAATTCACCACCCCCTCTTGGTACCCTTTGAAATCCTACATAAGCTTTCATAAGACTTAACTCCTAGAAGCCAAAATTGAAAAAAAATATGATGGAATACATCTTAATGATGATACACCATGCATTTGCCAAATTAGGGTGATGGTCAAGTAATCTTCACTCTTCCCATCTCTAGTTTGAGATCTCTCGAATGTCTATGCTAGTAGAAAAATGTTTGATTTTAATTGTACTATGGAGTATCAAGGTTGAAAATGATTAATAACTACAAGTTCATATGTGAGACTGTGAACATAATTATATTAGAAAAAAATCAGGTAATAAATAGTAAGTAATAATTGTCGATCCCACGAGAACTAGTGACTTATTTATTTTTTTAACTTAGTTAATTAATTAGATAAAAAAATAAAGATGATGTCAGTTTCAAATGTCCGAAACCTTAATTAATGAGAGAGAAAGTTAAAGTTCATACCCTTGTTTCTATCCTAATTAATAATAAAATCTTGTTTAGAACTTATTTAAAACTCAAGTAATGAAAATATCGTAAAAATTATAAGTTTCAATTAAGACAACCTAACTATCCAAAATTAGGAATAAATAAAAGCAGCTAAACAAAATGACTTCAATCTATTTTAATTAGGATACTTTCATATGCAGATTAATGTTATTAGTTACTATAAGTTAATTAATAATCACTACAAGAAAATATCAGTTTTGCGTCCATCGAATCCGACACAAAAAACAATTCATCAGACGCATATACTTTATTTGTGGTGGATTTGTGTCGGACTAAAATCTAACGCAAAACCCTTGGAAGCAAACTATGTGTGTCTGTTGTTTCTTACACAAATACTTCCTCGGACTCTTTGTTGGACGCATGCTATCAAACTCCCTTTATCTCCTCTCCGACCTTTAAGGTCGACACAAATCTTTTCCCTTTCGACACAAAGGCAGACGCTTTATCTTCTCTCCGACGCAAAGGTCGACACAAATTTCTTCCCTTTCGACACAAGACCAGACGCAAGTTACCTCCTCTCCGATGCAAATATTGATGCAATTTTTTTCTTACACAACCGCCGATGTAAATTCTGAAGCAAACTCCATCACAACAAATAAATTCTTTTTTAGAAAAATCTAAAATTTTATTACATTATAGTTCTCATCTTAGATTCAAAATATGAACTTTCTATTAAAAAGTAACCATCAACTTTATATAATTAAAAGCATTTATCATTAAAAGTATCCATCATTAAGAAAAAGCTTAATCTCCACATACAACTTATACAAATTCATACAAAATTAGTCATCATTCAGCAAAACATTAACCTTCACATATAGTTGCATTGTCCTCCACAAAAATGGGAGATTGAAATATTGGTACTCAAATTACATTTATCCAGAATAATATTTATCTTGATTGCTACAGAGACTACAACTAGTATCTTCTCTTGTATTTTCTCACAAACACAGTTGGATTTGCATCTTGCATTTGTACGATCAATGGAATCAGGAATCTAACAAGTAAGAATAAAGTAGTAGCCATAAACAATCCATAAACATCTCACATCAATCTGTAGCCAAAGTTCCAATAACAATAAAATAGTAAAGAATTCACAATCTAACATGCAAAAATCGATTAAGGAGTGAACTTTTATGACTAGGAACCATGGAAACTTATATAATCTATATCACCAGAATAATTAAATAGCACAATTTGAATAGAAAAGCCAACAAAAGCTACAACAAAATGGAGTATGAGTTACCTAATCATCGAAAGACCTTTTTTAGAGGATCCAAGCCCAAATTTGACAATACAAAGACGATTTAAATCACACATGAAGATGAGAGGATTCCTTGTTGTTTTTCTCACTTATATTTCATAAAAGGATATTTAAGATTCCAGATCATTGCAATCCATGTCTATGATTGTGGGTTTTAAGCTATACACAACATAGTTTTCACCTATACCATAAAAGAATATATATTTATTTTTAGATAGGGCTTACATGGTTTTCACTTATGGTAAAATAATGTTAAGAAAGTAGCATTGAAGTATAAAATGAAAAACGAAAGAACAACTTTTTTAAAAGAATACGAATGTTTTTTGTTTGCATGCAACCAATTAGTGGTGATCATCTTTAATATAAAAAATTACATTGTTTGAAGGTTGACTAGTGAGGTGAATTCTATCAATCCAATTTTTTTCAATAATTAACCTCACTAAAAGAATAAGAATTAATTTGTAAATAAATAAAACATAAGAAAGTCCATATGTCATCGCTCTCATCTTCTTCTCCAGTTCTTCGTGGTCGTGCATTAACAAAGGACTTCATCATCTTCATCATGCGTCTTTCATATTCAACTTTGTTTTCTATTTGTTGTGTCTATTGTTGCAAGCGTACTTCAAAATCTTCTTCTAATTGTTTCTCTCGTCGTTGGAATCGTTCTTTGAAATCTTGTTCCATTTCAGTTTGCAATTTATTCCTCATCTCATTTATAAGATTTCCTGGAATTTTAATCGCTATTGAGGATGACATGCCTCCATGATGTTTATTCAAATATCCGAGTCCATACACCTTTCTTTGGACTGCCTACAACATGTCTATTGCCTTAGCTCGTGTAAGTGTTTCCCCTTCTTTGCATTGTGCTTCTATAATCATCCTAAATTTAAAAATAATAAAAAATAAGTTAGCCAGTCATACTATAAAAGTAACACACTGTTTTTTTTAGAAAATATATACTTACATATAATTGTTGTGCTTTTGGGGTAACCCAATATTGACTCTCATTTTGATGGTCTTGATCTTGAGATTTCTTTGATCTTTTCGTGTGAAAAAGTCGATCTAGCGTGGGGGCCTAGCAGATCAGTAACCTCATGGCCTATTTCTTTTGTCAATGGTTATAAATTTTACACAGATGCATGATCACATGGAAAGAAGACAATTAATAGTGGTGTGTATGTTAAAGGAACAAATAATGGTGATGATGAAGAAGGCTATTTTGGAATATTGATAGATGTAATCGAATTAGAATATCTGAGGGATCCAAGAAACAAAGTCGTTATTTTTTAATGTGAATGGTTTGATTTTAAGATCAATCGAGGTACAAGAACTCATAAAGATTTTAAAATTGTAGAGGTGAAGCACACTAGACGATACGAGCAATATGACCCTTTCATTATTGCTTCATCTACAAGACAAGTTTACTATATTCCATACACTGGAAAGAGAAAAGACAAAATTCAGCAAGAAATACAGTTGAACTTGAAGGTGCATTGGAAATTGCTTTTCAAAATGATAGCATATCTTGTGTGGATCCAGTTGTTGACCTTGATTTTATTGAAGACTTACATAATAGTAACGAGACTTTTGATGTCATTGAAGATGTGGGCACTAGTAGACAACATGGATTTAAAGATGAAGATGAGTATGAAACTTCTCTTCGTCAACCAACGAATATACATCAAGTAGCAACGAAGAAAATGATTAAGATTATTTGTGAGTTATTGAATCTGTCTGGCTTGCCAACTTTGTTGCATCTATGCCTACTTTGTCAACTCATATGAATTTGATGCTTTGTCAACTCATATGTCTTGTTAACATGATATGTGTTCTATTCTGAATTTGATTATCGTGATTTGTATGATTGGAGCCTTTAGTTGCTCTTAATTGAATACTTTCTTTTCAATGACACTAAGAAGATGCTGATATACTTATGTGACTAATGAAGATGCTGGTATACTAGTATACTTATGTGGAATATTTTGTGGTAAGTTTGCTTGTCTTTTTAAAAAAACAACTTTTCACTTCCAAATGTGTACAATACAGGCTCAACACTTGTGAGGATCATACTTTTGATTTAGTTCACCATAAACTTGGTAGATAAACTTGCACAAGAGTTTGCAAAACATCAAGTTGGTTTCATGTTTACTTTTCTCAACTTTCTATTTGAACACTTTTTTCCTGTTTGTATGATGTTGGATGTTGAAAGTCTATAATAATTATCTGTCATCAATATTAGATCAGTGGATGATGACAGTTTTTCGACAATTTCACCTGTTCACAATTTTTTTCCACTACAAAAAAATTGAGGAATAGTGACCCAAGAATCGTGACGCTAGGGAGGTGCTATTGTGTCTCCGTGACGAAGAGCATCTCATTGGCGTCCAACTAGCGCCGCATTTATGGGACGCTGGAAATCAACCGCTAATGGTGTCGCAATAGAGCCAACAAAAATGGAGACGCTCCTAGCGCCATGTGTTGACGCTATCTCGACGTTATTAAGATGTGTGGTGTCTGGCTGGGAGCAGTAGAAATGCATCATTATGTCGACGCGCACATGTCGCTAAAGTTGAGGCGCTAGTCCGATGTCCAAGAGTCGCTAATGTAGACGCTATGTTGGCTCTGAAGTGACGTAAACATGATGGTATCTGCATCATCAATGAGACACGAATACAGCGCTATGAACGATATATTTAACTTAGCGTCGACTATGTGCGACGCTAATGTGACGCTATGGAGGTGCTACATGTAGATTTTTTTACCCATACCAGCCTCATTTTTTCTCCTTCCCACACCATACAATTATATAATGCATATAAATGCATTGATACATTAATATTCATCACAGGTAATATAAAAGCATCACATGCATAATATTTAATATAAGAATACAAAAAGTAATAAACTGAACTAACAAACTATATGTATATCTAAGTCTATAAGTAACAAAAGCATAATTTGTATCCATGGTTTGTTTCTATCCTAGGTTTGGGAGTTATTGTTATCATTCTAGACGTTCGATCCAGACGTGCTCGGTCCATGGCCTCGCCAGGATGGATTCTGCGTCAGGATCAATCCTTGAATCGCTTGTGATGTCAACTGCTACGACAACTGCTGCGACACCTGCCGCGATATCTGCTCTAATAGCTGCTGTGATAACTATGTTATATCAGGTGCAGCGTATGAGCTCGGAGCAGATGGACCGCCTGCATATCCTTCGATCCTCCTAAGTATCTGAGCAGTTGTGCCAAGGCCACGCAAGTATTCCCCTCGTGTTGTGCCGACCACCTCCTCCCAAACAGCAGGGTCCTCTACGAAATAGAAAAAATATACAATCATATAATTTATAAAAACTACACAAATTAAAAACATGACAAAACCAACCAAGAAACATTACTTGGTGGATGAGTACTCGGATCGTCCCCGTACTTTTCAGCCATTTTTGCATTATCATCATCCTAAAAAAATTAAACATTGTGCATTTCAAAAATAGTGCACTAACGTCAACAACCAAATGAACATGTCATGAGACTTACCAGAAGCCCACGAGCAGTGGGCATGATCAAGTTGTTTGTCTTATGGCTCTTATGTGTGGCCTCATAGACCACGTGAAAATTTACGGGACTACATTCTTTCTCCTCCTACGATAAAGTTTCAAATTTGAAAACATAAGTATAAGTTAAAAGTTTGATAAATTAAATTTATATGTAAATTACCATGCATCATTGATGTTCGTCAAATCACATCGACCCCCTTGTGTGGATGTAGGCCTCGGACTTCGAAAGACGATTAACTCTTGCCTTTTTCGACTTCCTTTGTTATCGTTCATCTGTCCTTTATAAACATCAAATACTTAGACTTTCAAAAACTATAAATTTAATAAAAAATATTTTAAAAGTAAATATACTTACACTTCCTACATAAGGACTCTCAAACCGAGTGCCTAATATGCCTTGGGCATCTTTGTATGCCCTACTCTAAAGTGAGGTCGGCGGACGTGACGACCTTGCGAAATTGTATAATCGATTTCGGAGGCGTTTCACAGCGACCTCCTCAAAAGCTCTCCGGATCGTTCCTAAACTAAGATCTAGATGAAACTGATTTGCCTCCTATAAAATACGTTAAAATTTAGTAATTTTAAAAGAATATAAATCAAATTATGTAACCCAAATAGAAGATCATACCGTAAAGACTCGAAAGATGTCATCTCGCACTTGAATTGGGACATCTTTCTAGGATCTCGCCCCTTCCGGCAAGTGGGAAAGAATGAGAGCATTGACATCCTGCACGGTACTAGGGGGTATAAAAGTGGTCCTGCCAATTACAAAGAAGAATTAATATTAAATCATAACCAAAATCATAATAAAATTTGTACAACTTATTTAACTTAAGGTTGAGCAATATTATTCACGATGACCACCCCATTATCATGTAACCCATCTTCATCATTCGAAGAGAAATCATCATTCGGTACAGCTGGGGTAGGCTGAGAAGGTTCGACATCATCTACGGGTCCTAAGTCAAAATAAATCATTAGTGTCATACCAAATTAAAGTTGTGATAATTGATATATGCACAGTGATGTTCTCACCTCGATTGATGTCTACTGCAGCATAATCTGTGACAATCCGCTCGTCTGATTGAATTGCACCATGTGCTTCTGCTATCGGCGACATAGCAACTAACATTATTAAAAAATAATTAATATAATTAATTGAGAGAATAACAATAAATATATCACCTAGTGTAAGATGTCGCTCGCCAACACTAGAATGTGGTGAAGCGTCCGGTAATCTCGGCGGTGACGGTGGCGTAGCAACTGTCATTATAAGAAAATACATAAAATTTGCCTCATATTTAAAATTATAGAATATACAAAAAATAACATGGTGTGACATGTCGATCGTCGTCGTGCGATCGAGACGTCCCAACTGTGTGCCCTGTCGACGATGGAGCAACTGTCACAAAAGCAAAATATTTAAAAAATACTATCTTCTACTATGTATCGCCTACAATGTGACACATACCTAAAGTGATACACGGAGCAATATGTTCTCTCGTCTCATACACATGCTTGGAGGCAAATTATAAGGTGTAAAACAAATTGACTAACATGAATAAACAGTACTTGATGAGCCAAATAGGTTGAAGCTATCAGTGCAAAATCCTAATATAACATTGCGTGATTCTGTAGAAAAAGTCGGATAAAGTGCATCAAATCGTTTCCATGCCTCCGCATCCGAAAGATGTGTAATTAAATTTTGATCATCACGTGCCCCTTCTCTGTGCCACCTCATAAATGATGCAGTTTTTTCAAGTCTTTTGTAATCTTGGAACAATGAGAAAGTATCTAAATATTGCATTTGCCACATTTTTTTCGAACTTTAGAAATTCTTTTTCGGCTTGTATCTGTGCTCGTCACAAATAGAACAACTCATAAGTGAGTTATTTTCCTTGTAGTACAACATGCAATGATTGCGACATGCATCAATCTTCTGATATTCCAACCCTAAATCTCTCATCAATCGTTTGCACTTGTAAAAATGTCCCACTATCCCGCTAATCTCTCTGAAGCTGGAAGCATACTCTTAATAATGTCAAGCATCCGTTCAAATCAACTTTCGCTCATATTAAATTCTGATTTCAAGTTCATTAGTTGTGCCACTGCAGAAAGTATAGTTTGCTTCACGCATCCATCCTATAAAAGTTCATCTGCTTCTTCGAGAAGATTATAAAACTTAGAAGCCGAAGGATTCAGGTCTTCTTCAATCAATGTTTCGCCAACATTTTCTTCTAATATTGCATCTCGTATCATGTCTCTGTACGGATTGCTCGAGTCGCCCACAACGGTATCTACATTTTATTTCTTTAGCCCATCTTTCTTCGTCATGAAAGAACTAATTTGTGTATGTCAGTAAGAAATCGTTGTAATATAAATCCTTCTGCACATCATATCTTACTTTCCACTGATAACATTTGCAATTTCGGCATGGACATAAGATTAACTTAGCATGCATTAGTAACTAACTTAAATAATAGTTTCAAGTAATTAAGTAGTATTTAACTTAACATGCATTAGTAATTAACTCAAGATGCATTAGTAATTAACTTAACATGGTGGCAGGCTTGTACCTTCTTAACTGGAGAAGGATGGCGGCGGGCTGCGGGCAAAGATGGAGGAAGGTGGCGGGCGACGGCCGACATCGGACAGAGGAGCACAATGGGCGGGCGGAGGAAGCGGAGGGAGAAGGAGGAAGCGGAAGGAGAAGGGCGGAGGAGGAGGCGAAAGATGAAGGGCGGCGGAGGAAGCCGAGGCGGAGGTCGGCAGAGGAGGTGACAGAGGTCGGCGTAGGGTGGCAGAGGAGGCGGAGGGCGGTGGAGGCAGAGGAGTCGATCGTCGGCGTCGGGCGTCAAATGGCGGGCGGAGGAAGCGGAGGGAGTCGGAGCAGTGGGCGTCCGACGTCGGGCGTCCGAGCGGAGGGTGTCGATCGTCAGCGTCGGTGGCGCGGTGAAAATGGAGCAGTAATAGTAAACAGTGAAAAACGAAGAAGATGGGTTAGGGATTTAAGTCAATTGTTTAGCGTCTCACTAAAACATAACGCTACGTAGACGCTACATAGGCGCCAACACTGAGACTCTATTATGTGTCTGTCGAGATGCTATCTCGAATTTTCTTCCTAATTTAACATTATATGTGCGAGAATGAGTGATAATAATATGTATATGTTCACGAGTTATGGGTCAATACGAGCCCAATTAAGTGAGGGTAATAAAAAGTCAGCTAATGCGATGATATAGAGAGGCTAATGCGTTGCTAAGATATTGTAGAGACACCATAGCGTCGTAGTAGCATCGACATTGACCATAAAGTCTCAGAGTTGAGACTCCAGCGCGACGCTATTTGTTTTTCTATTTCTAATTTTATTTATCAATATAGCGTCTCAACGTATTGTGCCTCGTTCCAGTTGTTTTGTTCTCTTCCCACAATCTAAAAATTATCGAATGCATATATAATTATTCATGTACGTATATAAAATTATAAGTCTATATGTATACGTGTTTATAACAAAATTGTGTATATATATATATATATATATATATATATATATATAATATGCGTATGTATATATCTACGTGTGAGAGATTAAGTCACAACAATGTGTTTATCTATATGTATTATAAGTATATACGTTTATGTATATGTCTATACATGTGAGGGACATATATAGATAACGTGTATATGTATACGTATTCGAAATGAATATATGTATGTATATGTTTATATGTATGAGATTAAGTGATAATAATATGTATATGTGTACTTATTATATATAAGTATAAGTATATACGCGTATTTATATATCTATATGTGCCCGATTAAGCGAGTGTGATAAAAAGTCGGCTACTGCTTTAGCGACTCAATAGCGTTTGTATTGCGCCGCAGTAGCCGACTTTTTATCACAAACCCAATAGTGTTGACCTCGCGTCTAATGCGTTTTAGCGTCTCAGAGAGACGACGCTATAGAGATGCCAATAGTGTCTCCCTAGCATCGACATTGTCGGCGGCTCTAGTGTGGCGCTAGGTAGACGCTATTGAGCCTCCACGGAGACGCTAAAATAGATAATTTGTAGCAAATCACGTCTCTTAATTCAACCATCATAATTTCATGATTAAGAATATAAAAATAATATATGTATAATTAAGATATGATATACATTGTATGGATAAATAACATATATAATATAGGTAACAAATTATATATTTAGGAACACTCCTATGATGTAGAAATACATATATATGTAATCATGTAGTACATATATATAATATAGGTAATCATGTATAATACATATATATGTTGAAGATACATATATAATATTTAATTTATTTATTGATTAACGTATAATATAGATAGTATATAGGGTTGCGTCAAAATATAAAACAATATAGATATATAAATATAGATAGCCTATATATATAGTTATCTATTTCCAAGTAATCATATTGGCGTATACATAGTGATGTTTCGTTTGTGACGCCATCTAGCGTCGCATGTCCTGCGACGCGACGTTAGCGTCGAACGTTGTTGACGTGAGCACAGCGCTAGGTTCTCCCGCACACTTTCGCTTCATGGCGCGCAATAATAGCGTCTACCTGGAGTATCTACAGCGCCTTTATTAGCGCCTATTTCCCGCCAATAGTGTCTCCCTAGCATCGACATTATCGGCGGCTCTAGTGTGGCGCTAGGTAGATACTATTGAGCCTCCACGGAGATGCTAAAATAGTATAATTTGTAGCAAATCACGTCTCTTAATTCAACCATCATAATTTCATGATTAAGAATATAAAAATAATATATGTATAATTAAGATATGATATACATTGTATGGATAAATAATATATATAATATTGGTAACAAATTATATATTTAGGAACACTCCTATGATGTAGAAATACATATATATGTAATCATGTAGTACATATATATAATATAGGTAATCATGTAGAATACATATATATGTTGAAGATACATATATAATATTTAATTTATTTATTGATTAACGTATAATATAGATAGTATATAGGGTTGCGCCAAAATATAAAACAATATAGATATATAAATATAGATAGCCTATATATATAGTTATCTATTTCCAAGTAATCATATTGGTGTCTATATAGTGACATTTCATTTGTGATGCCATCTAGCGTCGCATGTCCTGCGACACGACGTTAGCGTCGAACGTTGTTGACGCGAGCACAGCGCTAGGTTCTCCCGCACACTTTCGCTTCATGACGCGCAATAATAGCGTCTACCTGGAGTCTCTACGGCGCCTATTTCCTGAAATGCTAAGACACGCTAATGAGATGCTATTAAGAGGCAAGTAGCGTCTCTTCTTTGGGACTCAATGGGGACGCCGTGACGGCGTTAGTGGTGTCAATTTAGCATCAACATCTTTGGAGACACTATTGAGCGTCGCTAATCGCCAATTTTCTTGTAGTGTTCCTAGTAGATCAACCAATGTGAATTTGCTAACAGTCATCCATTCAGACAACATTCCATATGCAGGAAAATCATTTATTGTCCACATTAATGCAATCTTCATCGCAAAATTTTGTTTGGTATATACATCACAAGTTAAAATATCTTACCATAGTATTTTTAACTCATCAATTAGTGGTTGTAAGTTAATGTCTATTTTGTTCTTAGGACTGTGAAGACCAAGAATAATGCAAGTCAAAAATATATATGGAGTAGTCATACATAATTCAAGAGACAAATTATATGGAGTAACCATCACAAGCCAACAAGAATAAGTAGAAGTCGATTGATTATATGGAGCAAAATTATCTGTAAATAAACCAAGCCTAACATTTCTACAACCAAATGCAAATTCGGAAAAAGTTCTATCAACATGTTTCCACGCTTCACCTAGATGAGACATTACACCATGTTTCGTTATATGTTCAGCATGTCATCTCATTTGTGTAGCTGAACTTCGAGAAATATAACCTCTTAAGTCTTGGAATGAGAAGTAGATAATGCATTCGTTTAACTAAAATTTCATTTTTATGTTTAGTGTTTATTTTGCATGGTTTATATCTTTCAGCACCACAAAATTGACATTGCTTAGTTTTATCTTTATCATCATATACTTGCAACTATTGACACAATAATCTATTTTCTTTGAATGAAAGCCAAGTTTAGAAACCAACTTTCTCGTTCTATAATAATTCAATGGAATTATTGATTCAGGTGGAGCCACCTCCCTTAGTATCTCCATAAATGAATCAAAGCACTTATGACACATTATAGTCAGCTTTTAGACTCAACATTCATAGTGCTAAAGACAACTTGTCTTGCAGCCGGGCCATATTGGTTTACTCGATGCATTTAGTAGATTAAAAATTTCATCAGCTTTTGGATAAGGAAGCTCCTCAACACCATCTCGAAAATAACTCCTAGAATTACAGAATTCCGTTGCAACATCATCATACACCAAATTCTTATATATATTGCTTGCATTATCCTCCACAATCATGTCGTTGTTATCACTATCCATATCTGCAATCATATCAGATTGTTCCTCGCCATGATCTGTCCACTACCAGTATCCAAATTTGAATCTTTTTTTTATATATCAGGTTGTTCCTCGCCGTGATATGTCCACTACCAGTATCCAAATTTGAATCCTTTTTTTATATAAGTGAACTTTCACTTCTTCTGGTTTTATCAACTTTCCACTGCAACACTTCGAACAAGGGTATCTCATTGTTCCTTCGTTTAAGAAAATTTGAGATTGACATGCATAATTAACAAATTCTTCAACTCCAACTATGAATTCTTGAGTTAATTCTCTATGGCCATGAGTATTATTATACATCCATTTACAATTTTCTGGAACAAACATTCTCTGCAATATACATTAATTTAATAAAATAATATCAAGAATCAGACCACTAGCAGATCAAGTGTAAAGTTTGACTTGAAGGGTTTCTATGCTAATAAACATTAAGGGTAAGAATGGCATGCATGATAAGTAATTTCAACCAAATATAGATTCAAGAATCATCATTTGATGGATAATAATCAGCTAAACTTAAACCTAAATCCTAACATAAGCTAAAAAAAGGAGCAATTGTGCAAAAGATTATCTATTTATGCATCTTTTTAGCAATCGTGAAAAAGAAGTGATTGGCCTCCTCAGTAAAATATTGTCCACCTCCTGAAGCCTGCCTCGAAGAGCTTGCAGATATGATCACTCACAAAAGTGAAGATGATCACTTTTATGAGCGTATTACTTCAGGAATCTCCCAAACAAAATGAAAAATGAACAAAATGTGATACCAGTGGGAGGATGTTGGATAGTCCTTCCTTTGTCCTTTGCCCTCTACTCTTCTCCTTCCTCCACATCGAGCCTCTTCCAGTCAGCGATGCATCACCTTCACCTAAAGATGATTCAAACTTGATGGCAAGCTCATATATGATCGCAAACCCTAAAGAGTAAAACGACCAAAAATCAGCACACCATTGAAAGATAACTCAATAAAGCTCATGTTGTTCTACTCTCCAATGCAAGAGGTGGGCGAATGTATGAACTATGTCGCTTGTGATAAGGAAATCTGCACTCCAGCAGAAAGGATCCCAATAGAAAAAGAAAAGGAAAAAAACTCACTCCAGACGAATCATATCAACCAAGCGAAGAGAGGATATGAGAAGAGAAACCACATAATTATAAGGGAGCGTCAATTGGTGAAGACAAAGATAGACAAAGAGACAGAGAAGGGTGGGAGAGAGAGAGAAGAAAGGAGTTGAAATAACCTCTTTGGGGGTCGGAGCAGATGGAGTCCCACTTGCTTCCCTGCTCGATTCCAAGCGCGTCGTCAGTGGAGAAAGGGGATTCGTGAACATGATCGCCGGCAGAACTTGGTAGGAGCGAAGGCATGAGTCGTAAAAAACTTGTGCCATAATAAACTTGTAAGGCAACAATTGGGGCCGTAAAAACATTTAGTTAATAAACTAAGCGTCTGATTAGCATCTAACACTTAATCAGCACTATGTTGACTTAGCTTTTGTGACATATCACAGATCGGACACGAAGCAATAGGCAAAAAACATTTGACACGAAACTGACGATCAATTTTAGTGGTCGATCCCCCAATCTGACACATTTAGTGATTATTTTGTGTTGAATTATAATCAACACTAATTATCGTACGCTAATTGACACTTTTCTTGTAGTGAGTTCACAATTAACAAACTCACACTACAAGAAGAAGGTGAATTGGCGACAAAAATTATGCGACAAAATTTCGTCACTATTTTTATCGCTAATTGCGATAAAATCGCTACGAATTGGTGACAAATTATTTGCAATGAAATAGTTTTGACAAATTTTAGTGACAAAAAGACGACAAAGTAGCAAAGAACATTTTTGTCGCTATACTTGATTTTTTAAAATTTTTTGTGAAATTAATATTAGCAACAAACAAAAATAGTGACAAAAATGTTATCGCTAATTTTCCCAAAACCACAAGGAGACAAAAACTTCGCCCCCCTCTTCAACTACAACCCAATCCCATAAGAAAAAACACCATGATGCCTTAGTTCCCTTTGCCGGCCTGCCGTCATTCGTGTGTTGTTGCAGCCTATTGTCGTTCATTGTTGTCGCTTGCCATCATCTGTTGTTGCTTGCCTTCGTGTGTGCATTTCTGCCCTTGCCGCATGCAGCCGTGCCGCCGTGTGTTGCTGCTACCTGCAGCCGTGTCATCGTGTGTTGTTGTTGCCTATCACAGTGCATGTGTTGTTGCCGCTTGCTGCCTGGAGCCGTGTGTTTCCCCCTGGAGTCGTGCGTGCATTGCTGTCATGACCAAATATGGGAGGAACCTTGACCAAATGGCGACAAACTGGCGATAAAAGTTTGACCAATTAGCGACAAACTATCGACCAAATATCAAAAATTTATCGACAAATTGATAACAAATTAAGGACATTTGAGCGACAAATTAGTGACGAATTTATGACAAATATTTTTTATCACAAACATCGAGTAGTATTTAGCGACAAATAGACTTTGTTGCAAATTTGTCGCTAACTCGTCACAAACAATTTTAGCAACAAATTTGCGATGAGTACTTTTGTAACAAAATTAACTTATTGTTGTAGTGTCAAACAGATGATCGAAAATCAACTTGGGTATAGCAATAACTCAAATCAATTTTAAGAAAAATCGGTCTAGATTAAGTTCTGCAAACCTACATGCAAACAAATTGTCTTGGGGCAGTAGAACTTGACCCGAGTTAGCTTTGAAACTCAACCCAAGTTGTTCGGGTTCGGTCGGGGTGTATATTAATAAATTTTGGCGCATTTTTATCACTTATCATGCACAAAAATCAAGCATAACTACTATAAAAAAGTTGATAGTTTAGCCCACTAATCTTCTTCAATTAATACTTGCTTCTCTCTTTTCATCCTTTTAGTGTTGTCAATGTGGGACTATGTTTGTCCATTTATTCTTTCTTTTTTCTTCATCTACTTTAGAATTGTTAACTTTAACTTCATTGAGCAATGTTGTTAGGACTAGATCGTGCTAGATGATCTGACTGGTCCAACATCAACTGGTCATCAAATCGGTCTAAAAAGGACCTCAAAATCAAATGGCCTATTAAGCCATATTGAAAGAATCAAGACAGCTAAAAAATCAATCAAAACTGAATAGAACTAACAAACATCAATTTTTGTTAAATCAATAAATTTTTTTATTTGTAAATAATTGAAGAATATCTCATATGAACCTTCCCTATAAAAAAGAATTAATATTTTAGTCCATTAGTCATTCTCTTCAGTTAATACTTGCTTTCTTTCTCCATCATTTTAGTATTGTTAGTTTGTCTTTTTATTCTTTCTTTTTTCTTCATCTACATTAGAATTTGTTAACTTTAAACTTTATCTATGATCTTGTTCAAACTTTTTAATTATATATTTATTATCTTATATATAATATAAGAGAAAATTGTACTGTATATAGTATTTCCCTAATATTTAACATGGGGCGATTATTTATTTGTTATTTCTAACATGAAATTTATATATGAATTAAGAAAATAGAAAATATAAATTCTATAAATACTTTTGAATGGGATTTAAATTTGTAGAAAGAAATACATAATTTTGATTGTGACAATTGTGAACCTGGTATATGTACATTACTAAATAAAATTATATCTTTTTTTCAAATATAACATTAAATCCAATTTAAGATTTAAATTTATAAATCTTATGGCAGTCCTCATATAATGGAACTTTGGCTTTAGCATGGTTGAAATATAATAAATTAATTTAACATATTATATTAGAATACAATATTTTATTACTAATTGATTCGATTGATCGGTTCGATCTAAGTTTCATCGGGTCCTGATAACCATGAGATCGAGGTCTGAATCTACAACTCGGGCGCACTCCAGCAGAGACTTTGGACACAACAATAAATCCGTGATCTAGTCGCTCGTGGGCGGTGGGTGAAACGACTTCAGTTCCAATGTCCTTCGGCGGCGGTGGATCAAATGCTAGGGTTCGTGAAATAGACGAAAGCGGCGGAACTTGGGGCAGCAACCGTTGAGAGCTGCTTCTACTGCTGCTGTGGTACTGTGGCCAGGGGAGCGATCTTGGAGTTGTCAGAGCCGGGGAACAAGATGTGCGTGGACTGCGCAAAGAAGAGAAGATCCACCGTGGATGTCCATCTCCTGCGGCGTCTTCATGTGCCTCGAGTGATCCTACAAGGCATCGTGGCCTCGGTGTCTGCATTAGTTTCGTTTGATGGACTTCTTGTCTAAAATCCAACTCAAGAAGATGATGGAGGCCAGGGGCAATGACCACCTCAACACTTTTCTTCTCACCCAACACGGGTCTCCAAAGAGACAAATATGGAGGCAATCATTTTATATAAAAAGGGTGTGTTTGGATTAAGAATTCGTAGTTGTTAACTAATTTGATAGAATAGTTTAAGCGTGGTATTTGATTGGAAAGTGTAATGATGTGAATTTTAAAAGTTGATTTGATAGATAAGTTTTAGTATGTGTTTGAATAAAAAGTAAGAATTAAGGATATAATTTATTAGTTTATTATGTATAAAATTATAATAAAATAAAATATTATTTCTTATTTAGTTAAATAATTATTTACAAAAAATACTTTTATTAATATTATAATTTATATTTATGAAAAAAATTATGTATATATTATAATTTATGAAAAATAGGAATATTATATTTTTTTATTTTCATGTATATATTATTTTCAAGGCGGACGTCGGCGCGATGGAGGAGACGGCGGAGGAGGCGAAGGAGGAGGCTGCGTCGGAGGCAGCAGAGAAAGAGGCGACGGAAGCGGCAAAGGCAAAGGCGGAGGCAGCAGAGACAGAGACGGAGGAGGCTGAAGGCATCGGCGGCGGGCGTTGAGCGTCGGATGAGTCGATCGTCGACGTCGGGCGTCGGAGGAGTCGATCGCCGACGTCGGGCATCGAGCGTCGGAGGTCGGGCGTCGGGCGGTGTAATTCGAAGGTAAAATAGTAATAGTGAAAACGAAGAAGAGGGGTTAGGAATTTAAGTAAATTTTTTAGCGTCTCCCAAGGACGCGACGCTACGTAGACGCAATCTAGGCGTCGCTTCTAGCAAAATTCGGCTAGTGCGGCGCTGTGGAGAAGCTAATGTGTCGCTAAGATAGCATAGAGACACCATAGAGTCGTAGGGGCGTCGACATAGATTTACCGTCCCACAAATGAGACGTCAGTGAGACGCTAATTAAAAGTCTTTTTTTAAAATTTTCTAGTATGTATGTAATTTTATTTATCAATATAGTGTCTCATCGCATTGTGCCCCATTCCAATTGTTTTATTTCCTTCTGACAATCTATCATGTATGCATATAAAATTATAAATCTATATGTATATGTGTCTATAACAAAATTGTGTATATATATATTTATATATATATATATACGTAATATATGCGTATGTATATGTCTACGTGTGGGAGATTAAGTATTATAAATCTATCATGTATGTATGTTTATATGTATTATAAATATATATATGTGTATGCATATGTCTATACATATGCGAGTCATATATAGATAGCGTGTATATGTATACGTATTCGAAGTGAATATATGCGTATATGTTTATATGTGTGAGATTAAGTGATAATAATATGTATATATGTACTTATTATATATAAGTATAAGTATATACGCGTATTTATATGTCTATATATGTCCGATTAAGCGAGAAAATAAAAAGTCGGCTAAGGAGACGCAATAGAGACGCTATTGTGTCGCTAGATTCATTTAGCGATCCAGTAGAGCCGAACTAGCGTCTAACACTTGTTCGCGTCTCAAGTCGGTGACGCTATAGAGACGCCAAAAGTGTCACCATAGCGTCGACATCACCTGCGGCTCTAGTTAGACGCGACGTGAACGCTATTGAGTCTCCAAGGTGACGCTAGAATGGTAGCAAATCACTCTCTTAATTCAACCACTATAATTTCATGATTAAGTATATAATAATAATATATGCATAATTAAGATATTATATATATTGTATGTATAGATAACATAAATAATATATGTAACAAATTATATATTTAGGAACACTCCTATCATGTAAATATATATATATATATATAATCGTGTAATTAATACATATATATGTTGATAATACATATATATAATATGTGTAATCATGTATGAATACATATATATATGTTGATAATACTAATATAATACTTAATTAATTTATTGATTAACATATAGTATATATAATATATAGGGTTTAAATATAAAACAAATAGCGATATAAATATAGATAACTTATGAGTAGCACATTAGCGTCTACATAGCGTCGCATATTCCTGTGACGCCATATAGCATTTCTTTAGAGCCGCAAGTCCTGCGACGCGAGATTCGCGTCGAACGAGGTCGACGCGACAACGGCGCTAGGTTCTGCCGCGCATTTTTAGTCTATGGCGCAAAATACTAGCGTCTATTGAGCGTCTTCATTGCGCCAGCGTTAGCGTCTATTTCGTGAATAGCTAAGAACACGCTAATGAGACACTATCGAAGGCAAATAGCATCCCATTGTTGTGACGCAGAGTGGACGTCATAAAGGCACTAGTGACGTCTATGTAGCGTCACTTCTTTAGGCGACGCTACATTGCATCGTTAAGCGCCCATTTTTTTGTAGTGTGTTTTTAATATTATAATATTTTAAAAATATTCATATTAAGTTAAAAAAAGTTATTTTAGAAACTGAATAATATTATAGTAATAAAAAATATAATAAGGAATTGAAAGAAAAAAGTAAAAAAGGAAAAAGGAAAAAGAAAAAGGAAAAAAAAAGTAGCGCGTTCGCCTCCGGGGAGAACTTAAAGTTCTCCAAAATAGAGAACAACCATCATGTGACCATAATATTTAATGTTCTGATCACGTATGATGTTTGGTAAAAAATATCGGAACTTGAGCCAAGTTCTAATCCAAATTCCGGTACCAAACACAGTCAATAAAAAAATGATATGAAATATGAGACATGACAGCCCCATAAAGAAGAAAATTAAAAAAGAAAACTTGCTATTGATGGTCACGAGAATAACACATGCAAAAAATATAAAATTTTAAGAATAATCTAGTTACATGTTCAAGGATCATATAGGTTCTTGGTTAAGTTAGAGGACAAGACATATAATTTACCTTCAGAATGAGTATCTGGTAATAATAAAGCGGTGGACACTGATAGAAATCTAATACTTGAGAAGATAAGATAATAGTATATAGATATGAACACATACGCTAGATATCATTGCATATTGAATAGTCTGCTTTCGACTTGATAAATAATTGTGTTCAAGTTTTTTTATTTATGTAAACACGTTGAGTAGTCAAAGTCAAGAAAAATTAAATAATATAATTAC
Source organism: Pontederia crassipes (assembly GCA_030549335.1). NCBI lineage: Eukaryota > Viridiplantae > Streptophyta > Magnoliopsida > Commelinales > Pontederiaceae > Pontederia > Pontederia crassipes. Next base: position 19,876,702 of record CM060189.1, on the reverse strand, counting down.
TAATATTTTTAAAATGGGATCAGTCAGTCCTATTGAAAACCTTTTTTTGAAAAATATGATATCGACTAATTAATTTTTGTTCGAAAAAAAAAACAAAACTATAAAGGAAATAAAAGTGGAAGAATAGAAAGTATAAGAAGTTAAGAAATAAAGAAAATCATGGACTATGGCTTAATAAAGGAAACTAATAATAAGAAAATTAAATTAAAAATTGCAAGAAAATAATGAGGAAAATAAAAAAATAAAGGAAAAGCATTTATTTAAAATTTTAGAAAAACTAAATTAGTATGCAATCACACATTGTGATTTTAGCCTGCGATCACACCAATTATATTTTTGGATGGGCATCATTTTGATTTGATGATCCAAACATAAAATAGTTTGTATAATTGGATCAAAATATATTGATCTAAGTGCCAAGGTTGTTGATTGCGCGAATCATATCATATATTGTGATTGTAAACTAATATTTCTTTTATAATAAATATATATTGAAAAATATTAATATTTAATTATTTTTAAAAAGATGATTAAGATCAGACTAATAATCGAATCAGATAATTAATTGGGTGGTGATTAAACCATGGACTGTTTGAGCACTGGGATGATCCCATGCAACAATCATGGTAATTGACAAATTAAATATTATTAACTAAGCATTCACCAAAAACTCAATTGTTGCTAGTAATGGATAGATGGTTATATATTTATATGAGTAATTGTTCGTTGATTTTAAATAATTAGTAATTAATTAATAACAAATAATTGTAACGCGCGCATTAATGAATTATTGATAATTGGTGAATTAAAAAATGAGTAATAAATCGAGCTACTTCCTTTATGATTGTTTGGGGGCGTACTTTTTAGGAGGCTTTACATCAAAATCCTGACCACCGCAAAATACGTATTCAGCAGTTCGTTACTACTTCGTTCTCGGGCATCTCCCACTTTGGTAGCGGAACGCCACTCTTCCAATTTCAGTCCTTGTGATTAATGATGGTCCCCGTCTCTGATCAACTTCACGTCGTCGATCGCAACTCCATCCTCAGTTAGGTGAGCACTTCCAACGGCGAGAAGCCAAACTTCTTGGCCCCGATCTCGGGCAGATCCCCGAGCGAATCCGGCAGTACTGGCACGAGATCTTGACGCCGGCGTCCAAGTTCTCTGGATAAACAATCACCTCTCTCCACCACCATATGCACTGGGGACTTTTCGCGCATCTCTCACGTAGGAAGAGGAGCCGCTGCTGGGAAGTCTTCCATTCCAATTGCCGGTGACCAGGTAAAGATGGTCGCCGTCTCTGATCAACCTCGGGTCGCTGATCTCGGCACCATCCTTTGTGAGCACTCTCGACAACGAGAACCCAAACTTCTTCGCCCCAGCTCAAGCAGATCCTGGAGCGAGTCCGTAAGCTGCACGAGCTTGGCACCGGCGTCCCAGTTCTCCGGACAGCTCACAGTCACCCGGAGCGGGGTCGCGCCGTGGCCACCCGCGTCGCCGCTCATCCCCGTCGAACTCTCCGGGGAGCTATCGATAGACGTGAGCGGCCGGTTCCGGGTCGTCCTCTTGGCATGAGCGGCAGATATGACCCCGAACAGGGAGTTCTGGAAGTTGGACCTTTGCATCCAGTCGCTCTTCGTCGATGCTTCATCCATTGCAGACGACAGACGGCCGCCACCCGAAGGGAGTGGCAACGCGGGCTCACTGTTGTATCTTCCCGCGAAGCGAACGGCCGGCGGCCTCGGTGACGCCGCGTTAGGATTGGTGTCGGGGGCATTCCTTGCTTCGAACAGAGCCTTTATCTCTTCGTGGCCCTGCTGATCGGCAAGGTTCCTGGGTGTCCATCCATGGCTGTCCGGTGTGTCGCTGTCCGCGCCGTGTTCGAGCAAGAACTTGACCATCTCGGCATTGCCCTCGGAGACAGCACAATGTAGCGCCGTTGCCCCGTCCTTCTGCGGCAACGTCACGTCCCCTCCGTAGCGAACTATGCCCTTGAGCAAGAGCAAGTCCAAGCTACCACGCTCGACGGCAGTGCAAGCAAAGAAACTCATGTCCCCCGAGGAAAGGTTTGCTCGGTTCTCTGCTAGCAAGTTCGCCACATCATCGTGCTTTCCGACAATGGCCTCCCACAATGGCACACTTCCATCTAAATCTGCAGATATAAAAACCACTGACATCAGCAAGCTACATTTGATGAAGACCATTAGAACTTTTTTTTTAACTTAAGATTCATATATATCGGAAAGCCTAATCTTGGTGTCAGCATACCTATAGCGTTAGGATCTGCCCCAAAATCTATCAAAAGTCGAACACAGTGCTCATTTCCCTTTGAGGCTGCTATGTGCTACATATATGAGTATATGACATACAGCGCGAGTAGTCAATTTAAGTGTTCATTGCGTAAGGAAACATTTGCACATTGCAAATATCTAACAACACAAGTAACTTTCATGATACCAGTGCTGAGTGTCCATTGTTGTCTGACTCGTTTGGATCAAGTCCGCGTTTCAGAAGTTGCTGCAACAGCATGTCATCTCCTCTAATAACGGCAAAACAAAGAGTTAGAGGCAAGTCCAGACGGCCCCTGGTGAGCATGTTCTCCACCTCTTTCGACACCCCTGCCATTACTGGATCATCCATCTGATCCTTCAAGAACTGACACAAACCCAAGAAATAAGATTATGTACGATTCAGGAGTGTCTTGTTAGTAACATCTTTCATAAAGGACATTATCTATTATTGCTATGAACAATTTAAGTGTTGCATGCACCTGAAGAAGGTTATTCATGATTATGGTTCCATCACCAACATTCGATTGAACAATGCTGAGGAAGGCAGTGCGGTTTAATCGTAGCAGCTGGCACAATGATCTTGTTCGCACAGTGAAAGGTTGCGGTCTGTAACAAAGAACACCAATCTCACCGACAATATCACCTGCACTAACCACCTTGACAATCTGCAGCAAAAGATTTCAGAACTTTTCGAGGTCATTTCAGAGGATTTAGGCCATCTCACAAATTACCTGATCTGTTCCGCTCCGGTTGTCTATTATCTCCTGTTAAGGATATGTCAAAGAATTAGCAATGAAGCATGAAAGGAATTCTGTCTCGTTTTATAGGACAAACATCAGAAGATGCCTCTACTTAATTGGAATAATTATTTCAACTGCATATATATTAAGCAGATTCATAGTTTAAACAAAGAAATGTCCTTATCGCACTGCCTGTCATTAGTATGTAAAAGTCTGACGGTGCTTCATTCTGCAAGATAACATCTTCCCTTGGGGGATAGTACTCAGCTTTCATATCAGATACCTTTAAACATTTTTTTGAACAAAATCTTAACCTCATCATACACATTCAGTATGCGGCTAGTTTTGGTGCAAGCTCTATGATCCATTTTTTATATCCTTACTAGTTGGAAGAGCAAGTCATTAAAAACCCCTCGAAATATGTAGACATTAACAACAAGAGAGTAGAACAGATAGTGCGCGATGCTGGATCGGATGGCTTTAGGAAGAGCATCCAGTGTTTCCTGCTGATGCACTCCTTCTGAGTCTGTTCTGAACTTCAAACTGAGATGCGAAATAATCTGTTCTTGTAATCGGACTGGGAGCTGGTTTCGCAGTGCAAAATCTGTGGCAGCTTGAATTGTATCTCGCTGCGGTGCATAGCCAACATAAGATTCTGATTACTTCTTCATGCCATGAGAAGAAAAATGAAGCAAAAGAAGGTTGCATAGGAACTCACATATTTTCTTGTCCGGCTGGTTCCATGAACAACCAAATTGGTCATGTTTCCGATCAAGTATGCTGTCAAACCAAGGTCGAAGAACATGTAAAAGGTGATGAATACCATCTCTCTCGTGTTCACAGCATGCAAGTCTCCATACCCAACAGTCGTCAGCGTGGTGATTGACCAGTAGATTGATATCACATAGCGAGTCCACAAGCTTTGTTCACGGAAGTCTGGATACCGGAGTGCAATCCATGTTTCCGCAGGATCAGGATACCTTTCAGCAATCAAGTAAGAGAAGCAACCAGCGCAATGGACCGCGAACACAGTTACCTAAGATATCTCAACATGAAACGATCAGAAGACAACAACAACAAAAAGAAAAAAAAAAAACAATCTGAGCATGACGGGGAAGATGCTTAGTGCTTACACAGATGAGTTTTATGCATCGGACCCAGAAGTAGTCGAAGTTTCTATCTTTTTCTAACCTGCAACACAAAAGATGAATGCCACACAGGAATTGGACGAAATCTTACTTCGATCTTCAAAGGTCCGAGAGGTTCAGAGAAAGAGAGCGTTAAGTACTTGGTTCTGCAGAAGATTCGATCCGTACCGAGCAAAGAGCGCGCTAACTCTTCTGAGACGCCAAAGACGAAGCATGTTGAAAAATCCTATGGACTGAAGATCGTGGGGAAGAATCTTTCGTGAGAGCTCGGTAGGGATGGTGGACGCGACATCCAAAATGAACCACGTCGTCAAGTACCTCCGGGCGACCTTGCTCCGGTTGTCGACGAGCAGGTAGGTCGTTCTGTCGAGGTACGCCACGAAAAATCTCAGGACGATGTCCACGCAGAAGAAGCCATTGACAATATTGTCCGCCAGTGCCAGGGCGCCCTTGGGCTCGTCGAGGAAACCGAACTCGAACGGCGACACCCACGCGGAGTAGATCACCAGAGTTATCAGATAGGTCTCCCAAGCTCTGCATGCATGAAGAAACTACGATATCAGACGACTTGTGGAAAAACTCGTCTCGGCTCCTCGCGCGCTCTGGCTGACGGACGGGGGGGCATGACGCAGGATGGGGCGCGAACGGAAGATGCAAGGGGCAGCATGCAGTTCATACCTATAGCGGCGGTCGTAAGGGGAGATGATGTAGGGTCGGAGCGTAACACGGCGGTTGCTGCGGACGCCGAGGGAGGGGAGGAGGCCGGTGGAGAGGTTGTAGTAGCTGCCTTCCCTGGAAGGATCGTCCTTGTCCACGCTTCCCTCTGACACCTCGGCGCCCTCCCCGGGCGCGCCGCACATCATCTTCTTCACGCCCAGCACTCCCTTCTTCCGCTGCCTTCCGTCCATCATGACGACAATATGACATCAGACACCTCCCTTTTTCTCGATGACCTTGTATCTCCTTCTCGTAATATATACATGTTTCTGCTGTAGCTACATTTTCGGCCATCTCTCTCTCCTTCGCTTTCTCTTTCACCCTTCTTTTTGCGATTCATTCCTGAAATAGAGTTGACTTGTTTTAGAATAAAAACATATTAATGTGGAATATTTAAAAATATTATATATATTTATTATTCTCATGTTATCGCTTATCAATTTATTCATGTACAGGTTCGATTTTTTGTTTTGGACTTTGTTAGTCACATGAAAATTGTTTGGTTGTGACAGTTGCAGTTAGTCAGAAATTAAAAAGACAAACTCCATTCACTACATTTTATAAGAAAGAACCACACTAAACTATCACGATTTTTCAAATTTAACTTCAAATTACAAACTTTATTTTTTTATATTTAAATTATCACGATTTTTTCAATTTGATTCTTCCGTCTAATTTCGTCGACTTCTCGATTATCTTTGATTTTTCATATTTGTGAAAAGTAAAAAATGCTCCTACGCGAAAAAGAGTTCTCTTTCCACATGGTCTACGACCTTCATCCAATGAGATAGGAGGCGAACCCCATCTCTCTCTCCCTACGTACGCCTCTTTCCCTATGTAGAGAGAGAGAGAAGAGGGGGTCCCCCCCTCTCGATCTTTGTATCGTCAAATGAAGGTTGAGAAGGGGAGCGAATCCCCCCCCCCCCCCCCACCCTCTTTCCCTACGCACGCCGGTGCAGGGAAAGAGCCCTCTTTCCCTGCGCCGACGGGCGCAGGGAGAGAGAGCGAGGGGGATTCGCTTCCCCAGTTCACCTCCCCCCCCCCCCTTACCCTTCGCTCGCAGCGAAGGTCGAGAGGGGGGGGGGGGCAACCCCCCCTTTCCTTGTGCCCGCCGGTGCACTCCGTCGACGTGCGCAAGGAGAGAGGGAGGGGGCGTGACCTCCCTCTCTACGCACGCCAACAAAGGGAAAGAGCGCTCTCCCTACACTGGCAAACGTAGGGAGAGAGGAGGGCCCCCTCTCTCTCTCCATGTGCACGCCGGCGCAGGGAAAGACCTTCTTTCCTTGCGCCGAGAAGGGGGCGACCCCCTCCCTCATCTTTCTTGTGCATGCCGACGCAAGGAAAGAGCGCTCTTTCCCTACGCACATCGGGCGTAGGGAGAGAGAGAGGGGTGAACACATGATAAACATATTAAACAACAAGAATTCCTACCAGGTCAAAAAGTTCTTTTTTATAATAGCCATCTTTGCTTATTTTCTGGAAAAATTGTTTCCCAATGGCCTAGGCCTTACACTGTCATCAATATGTCACCTCAAGGTGTGGTCGAGATACTATCTCGTGATGGAAAGTCCACATTTAAAGTGAATATACATGGAGTCAAATCATATGTCGACGGCCCCATGCCCGCCGTCATACAACTCCTCTCATCATTGGAACCTTAGCTCTAAGGGGACAATCGAGCTATCGACTATAGCTCTAGAACTCTTCTACATTCACCTATTCTTCTTAATTTTTAATTTTTAGTTATACATTTATATTTTTACACTTATGTTTAGTTTACTTTTTTTTAGAGTTTATCAATTTGTCATATCTAATTTTGTTTAGTAAACACACATTTGAGACTGGTCATCTTGCTATAAGATTGTAGACATGCCACCACTTTATTCTAACAAAAGTTTAACCTTCACGGCCGTGATCCATGATGCACGAAATTCATGCATAATTGTTAGGCCAATTTATCCTAATTTTAGGAATCTTTTGTGTTTTAAAGTGGAAAATTATTTTAAATACAAGTACATTTTCTTGAGATGTATTACTACCTGAGCTTGGTTAAATTTATGACAGGGAATGAAAATGCGCTGGATATTTGGATGAAAAAGCCGAGGAAAATTACTTCCAACAGATGTCACGGTCATGCCATACTCTGTCACGGCCGTTCCACATGCAATCGAAGAACATTCTGTCACGACCGTGTCGTATAGCTTCACACCCGTGCCAAGAAGGTTGGAAGTCGATCGTTCTGTCACGGTCGTGCGATGAAGAATCACGATCGTGCAGTCCTTTGACATAGAATCATGTTCTGTCACGCCCGTGCGAAGTATGCTCACGACCGTGCGAGATGGATAAAAAAATTATGTTCTGTCACGATCGTGCATCTGAGAAATAGGGTTGTGTTGATCTATGATGGAAGAATCTTTCGTCATGGTCGTGCCACTTAAACTTCACGGCTATGACGGCGGTAGTTCTGGCTGTTTTTATCCACATTTTTTATAAGATTTCGGGTTGTTGATCCATACTACGGGGAAAACCATATAAGGAGACCTCAAATCAACTGGAAGAACATCTTTGAAGGGCAGAAATCAGAGGTTGAAGGCTTGATGAAGGCGATCCAAAGGCTACAACGAAGTTCTACCGAAAACTCGAGAGAGGACGGTAGAATTAGGAGTAGTTCCTCTTGTTCTCTATCCTTCTCCTGAAATATTATTTAAATTGATGTACTCTAGTTTTATGGAGTAGTTCTTTAGGATTTTCTTTATTGAACTTTGTTCTTTATGAATTCTTCGTACAATTAATTGATGGATTTGATGATTTTATTAATTATTGCCTGAGATTTATTCTTTGAATCCTTTTATTATTTGAAAATAAGTTTTTAAATTCTTTAAAATTTTTCTCTGACTTTTCTCTTGCATGCCACTTTTGGGGAAGTCGCAAGAGACCCAATTGTGTGGTTGTTAAAGTGACTTAAAAAGTCCTTAACTTTATATTCCAGTTGAATGCATTTTAGAATTTAATAAATTAGATTAAGAACCGAAAGGATTAATCTCTTTTGTTGATTTCAAAATAGGATTTAAGCTTGAAATATTTGTTAAATCAATTTGGGGATTTTACTTTATTAATTCATCATCTGTTGTCTAAGAATTCATACTTGAGTAGTAGTATTAATCAAAATAAATCATATTAACCAATTCTATACTTTTAAACCCCATTGATCATAACTCTATATTTAAATTATTTACTCTTCTTATTTTCATAAAATATAAAGTTATTATTTTTTCTCAGTTTATAAGCAAGAGAAGTTATTAGTGGGAACAATACTTTAGACTCGTCATTTTATTACTTGATTGCTAGTGTTTCTAAATCCGCATCAATCCACATTTCACGGCCCCTTCAAGGGGCGTTAATTCCCCTTCATGGCCCGTGAAATACCTTTTGCCAAGCAAACAATTCACATTATCACGGGCGGTCATACGTGCCTCACGAGCCTCACAGAATGTTACATCCATCGTCCATTGTTCCTCACGGGGCATGTTCTTCAGTTCACGGGTCACACCGAGTTCTTCACGGGTCATTAGACCGATTTCACGGGTCACAGAGAGGCTAGGTCGTTACGCGCACACTTCTTCATGGGTCGTTAGACAGATTTCACGGGTCTCACAGAGTCTAGCTCGCTACGCGCATAGTTCTTTACGTGTTGTTAGACCACTTTCACGGGTATCACAGACCCTAGCTCGTCACACAAACATAATCGAGTCATTAAAATCCTTTCACGGGCCGTAAGTGACTTAGTCGTATAGAGCTCCATTTCACCTGATTCACGACCCTGCGTGTTGTTCACGAGCCGTCATCAGTTCTCACGGGGTAGTACCTCCCGTTCACAGGACGTGAATCTCACCGACTGCACATCGTTGGGAGAACACATGGCATTACTTCATAGGCCCAGACCTTTTACCATGGATCGAGCCATGTGGAACTTCAAACGACAAGTAATGCCTCGTAACTTGAACTCGTCGCCCCGTAAATTGCCCCAGCGCTCAACTACCGACATTAATTATTAATGGATCGTTAAACATTTTTTACGCCCCCCTATTTCTGACTATTAATTTCCATGAAGCTAGGTTTAATGCTCTCCATCATCATCCCAACGTTGGCGCTCTGATCGTCGTCTTTAACTCTATCCGAATTGCGCCTCCACCCGTCGGCGATTTGGGCTTTAACAACCTCTTGTGACTTTCAGAAATCGCCAGCGACATCCGCACGACTGATGATTCCACAACGACGGCCCTCTTTCGACGATGATTCACCCTTTTCTTCAACACCAGTGACCCCCGTGACATCAAGTCAGTCCCCAGCGCTCCTCGTGCCACCACCGATCGGCGACTTCAGCAACATCGGCGTTGCCACTCCATCGACGACCTGCGCCATCGCGCTCTTCATAGATCTTCATAGACCTGTGCCACTGCCCCTCCCAAGTCGACGATTGGCCACCGACGAGCACCGACTACGCCCACTGAACATCACCCTTAAGGCACCCTTCGGTGAAACAATAGCATCATCGGCCCTGGTGATGACCATCCTGAAGATCATCGACCGTTATTTTTTTTTGTTTTGCCTATCACTCTGTAAAAGCCGTAAGATCGTATAAATGACCCGTTAAATTTATTTTTGCCCTACTGTGAGGGACGTTAGCTATGTATCATGACCCGTGAACAACAGTCTCCGGACGTTATCTCATTCTTACAGGCCGTGACAGCATTACTTTCGGATGGCTTCGCGCGTGAAGGCTCCTATTCGCCACCGCCACCGCCACCGCCCAGACGACAATGCCATCACTACAGAGGGCTCCACTTGACTTCTTCTCCCCGCCAATAGAGAGTGTCTCTCCACCAAAGCACAAGCCCGAGAACAGACGCTCGATTTTCTTCGCGTCTATCCCACTCGATTTGCAAACCAAGCTACGATGAACATATGGAACATCCGACCATTTATAATGTCTCTATTTTTTAATATTGGGATGGGTTACTTCGTGTAGGCCCACCTACGAGGACATTATGATGGAATTTCTATGCTCCCTCAAGGTGGAGCACCTTGAGCCTATCGGACGTCGGCAGGCCGCCATCTCCTCCCAGCTCTACAATTGTGAGCTTGAGCTTTCTCTAACCGAGTTCAATGCCATCTTGGTCACGTATTACAGGAGGACACTTAGATTATCAGAGCGCCAAGTCCACATACATCTAGAATTCCGTCATTCGACACATTTCTGGCCCGCACACTTCTCAAAGCTGCCAACAAAGACAAGGGTCACATTGTCGTCGGCAGGATGATTACACCCATCACCGTCCACCTCAATCTCGACCTGGACAAGTTGCCACAGATTGAAGGGTCCTTGTCACTGGACGACTATGTCATCTGCACTATGGAGTTAGGGGCCAGACATGGGGAAGACCGCTACTTTCGGTTAGGCAAGGCTGATATGCACATTCCATGTAATGAGTCCGGACACTTCGACCCTTCCAACGAAGCCAATTGGCTACTTGTCCAAGAAGAGCACCCCAGGTCCCACGACGACGATGCCTGCAGGACACAGGGCCATCTCAGGGGCAGACACGAGTGATCTTATCGCTTCACGTCTCACTGATTTCTCTGCCATGCATCATTTGTTCACTATGATACACACCGAGCAGCTACACTAGGCCGATGAGCTTCGCCATATTCGAGCCGACATCCTATCTTTGACTGAGAGTCAGGTACATATAACTGCTATGGTGTGCCGCATGCATGATTACCATGTCAGCACGAACACTACAGGCATCTCCTCTACCCTCCGCCGCCACCACCTATGGAGTAGACGGTTTATTTTCATTTCTTTATGTTTTTGCATTTTATTTTCTAGCATGATTGTATCCCTTTTACTTTTACGAGTTCGACCTTAAACACTGGGGATAGTGTTGAGTTCAGGTTTAGGGGAGTTGCATTTTCATGCATCATATCTATCTTCAGTAAATTGCATTTTCGTCTCTTTTCTACATGAGTTATCTTTCAGTCATTTGTGTTTAATTTGCATAATAAATAAAAAATCAGATTCCCTTTTTGTCTTAATATTTGCTGATTTTCAAACTATATTCAAGGACATCATTTGCATTAGCTAAATTCAAAGTATCCCATGTTTATCATTTATCGCCTTAGTGTAGGGTTTAATGGTATGTAGAATGATGTTGCGTAAAACCATGAATATGTTGACGACTACCTCCTATTCAAGTATTTTAAATATATATATATATATATATCTGTGTGTGTATGCAATTTTGATAACAATGATATCCCTGTTGAATGTTCAAGTGTTGGATGAGCTTAATAAAAAGAAAGCAGATGAAAAGAAGGGTTAGTGGAACCCCAAAGAAAAGGTATAAAAGTAATAAAAGGTGCTATCCGGAACTTGGGTGTGTTCGGATGATAAGATCCATAAGGGATTCTTGCTTGACGACCTAAGGGTATTTGCCTTGGGATTCGTCGGTCGAAATCCTGTTACATAGACCACCTTGTGCAATATGGAGAAACACCAAAGTATCAAATCAAATGAAATAAGAAAAGTATAAATGTGTTATCTGAAACCCTAGTGAGTCCGGGTGATTAGATCCGTAGGAAATTTTTGCCTGACAACCTAAGGGCATTTGCTCTTTGATCCATCGGTCGAAAGCCCGTTACATCGACCACATTGTGCAATATGGAGAAGCACGAAATCAATAAGGCATGGAAAAGTATTAGAAAAAGAGTATATATATATATATAAATAAATATATATATAAATATATATATAAGCTCATTCCACACTTGTCTATTCAACATCGATATTTTTATTGTCAAGACTTAATTTTGTACTACTTGAATTTGAATTTGGAGGAATTTAAAAATATCTTCTATTCAGAAATTTCGCAAAGATGGGATATTTTGAAATGTAGAGAGACATTTTGGTGATGGATGAATAAACAAGGCACTAAAAAAATAGCTAAAATACATGGTGGAAACAATAATTAGATGATCCTTGTATGAGTTTTGCCTTGAACATTTGCTTGAGGACAAGAAAAGATCTAAGTTTGGGGAGTTTGATGCATACATTTTACAAAATATAATTAGACTTGCATTTATGCTTATTTCGTGTAATACATTCATAGCATACATCTATTTTTACATTTATTTCTTCGAATTATTTGAAGTAGCCTTCTACCTCTAGTTGGTGTGATTTTGTAGGAATTTTAAACAAAAATGGCGGAGGAACAAAAGAAAACAAGAATAACGCGAAACTGAGTCCAATTAAGTACTAGAAATATAAAACAACACTCATCACGGTCCGTTACAAAACTATCACGGCCCTGAAAAGTGCTGCTCATGTCCCGCAATCCTACATTCACGGATCCCACATGATGATTTTGCATATACATATATGTTTCACGGGTCATGAGTCTCACCTCACGGGCCGTGAAACCTGCTTTAACGTTCAATCGACTCGTCCTCGCAGCCCTGACAACAACAGCTGAATGAAGAATTCACGATATCACGAGCCATTATATATTTCTCATGGTCGTGAAATTCAAATTTCACGTCGATCACAGGGTTTCACGGACCGAGCGGCTTTCAGTTCATACAACTAAAGACAACTTATGGGCCATGAAGGATTCTTCACAGCCGTTATATCAAAATTTTCACGGATCACAGAAGTCTTACGGCTTCTACAGCAAATCAAATTTTGACGTATTTTAACAGACCGTGAGAAGCTTGTAACGGGCCATTATGCTCCCCAAAAATTACCATCACCGACCATTACATTGCTTTTATAGATATCACAGAAACTATGGAATAAGCAATCATCAACTAACGACGTTACACACTGAAGGAACTCCAAAGCAAGTATTTAACGTGTCGTTAATAGCCTCTTCACGGATATTACAGAACGATTAATGTTTCAGGTTCAAGGTTCACATGCCGTTAAAAAAGCTCATAAGTCGCGCGAGCGAAGAAAAAATCACCCGATTCACGATCGTGAAATCTGTTTTATGCTCCATGAAGGCTACAAAAAACTCCTACTTTGACTCTGATTGAGCCGTTAAATCCAATTCAAGGGGGTAACAGACACTAATTTCGACACAGAAACATATTTTCGGAAGAAATCTCCATGCACACGGACTCCAACTCCTACTATATGTCCTGAGGATCAAGCTAATCAGGCTAGAAATCTCAGAAATTTACAAGGTAAAACTTTCAGAACCAATGGGACTCCGAATTTACCTTATTTCACATGAAAAATATTTCCATTTATTCTCAAGCCACTTGAAAATCGAAGACCCTATAAAAAGAGACGTTTAGCAACCAGAGTTGACCATGCTAGGGCCTGCAACTTGTTTCTTGAAGTAAAAAATGTGAGAAGACTGAAGGATTGTTGAGGAGACTTCTATTGGATTGACTCTAGACGAGAGTTCAACGACAATTCATCGGTGATTCTCGAAGAGTATAAACTGATCTACTTAATGTTGGGATTTTAGTTCTTGGTTCTATAATTTAGAATTATCTTTCTAGGTTTGTAATAGTTCAATTGTTAAAGGCAAACTCATGGACCTTTGCTTCATTAAATAAAGTTAGTTTCTTTTGATTATATATGTTGATTCTAATGCTTTTCAGATATTGATTGTCATCTTTAGTTGGTTGTTATCCTTGTGGGAATTGTCGTTTTGGCAAGATTAGTATGCCGGAGCATTATATAACATAATCGTAGGATCTTTGACAGAATTACGTATTATGTGATCTATTGAATATTATCATTATATGGGTATTAATAGTTTAGAATATTTAGTTTAATGCATTTCAATATCTCTTTGATTTAATTATAATTTTAAATAGAGTAATTGTGTTAAATTTGAGAGAGAGAGAGTTTGATTTGTTTTGATAGAAGATTAATACCTGGAGTATATTCTAATCCATCAATCGAAACACCTTAATACTTCCTGGTGCTATCAATTTGTCTGTCTTGAGATAAATCAGGCATATGCATCGGTAGTTTAATTTAATTTTTTTTATCTTTCTGCCTCTTTATCTTTCTGTAAATTTTATTTTCTACATATTTTTTATCTGAAACTTTATATCGTCTCTTATTAGTCTCTGAGATTCGATTAATAAGTAAATTAGTTCCTCGTAGGATCGACAATTTATATTTTTCACTTTATTACTTGAGCGATTAGTATAATTATTAGTTTACTATTATCAATTTTTCCATCCATGTACATTGTTACTAATTTTATAAGTGATACTTTTTATGTTAGATAATGTTAAAAAGTAAAAGGAAGTAAATGCTTATATGAAATAAATAAATAAACAGCAAGTAAAGTCAGGTTTAAACTTTAAAGTGTGCGACTACGTGGGACGGTGGCTTGGTTGCCACCTACACGCCTACAATTTACCTGACTTGCGGCACCGGCACATTGACATTGCGGGACGGCATAAAAATCGTTGGACCAGGACGTAACAAGTCCATCGACCGGGGCCAAGAGAAGAGAAAAGTATCAACTTGGCTCATCAGATCGACGGACCACGTTGGCGGATCCGACGGTCGAGAATCTCGCGTTCAAACGAAGCTATAGAGGGCGGAGAAAACTTCTAGACACCTGACACCCGTTTTGTTAGGGTTCTCCCCCCTCCCTCACTTCTTAAATAGAGCCCTCGTTGCTCCTCGTGTCGTCCTCGCTTAGATCGCGAAGCCTTCTTCCGTTCTACCTTCATCGAGGTCGTTCCGCCCTCTCCTTCGCCGCCGCGTTCTAATGGTTCGTGCTCTTGTTCTCGTCTTCGGCTTCTTTCCTGTCGTCGCCCGTGGGCTTCTCTCCCCGAATTAAGGAAGAGTGCCGTGCATAAGATGTAGATGGATTTCACGAGCAGAAGTACTAACATCTTTCCTTGTTCGCAGGCGTTGCCCAACCAGCAGACCGTCGATTACCCGAGTTTTAAGCTCGTCCTTGTCGGCGATGGAGGAACGGGTACTGTGTCGTTTTCCCATGTGTCCTACTTCATGCCTTTTTCTTCAATGCATTGTGATATAGTTACGTTTAAATTTCAATAGTAAGTTTAGAACTTGTGACCTCTAAGTAGCACTGTGCTATTCCCGATTGACATTCTGTTTTTTCTCTATTCGGTTTAAGAAATTATTATCTTTTTCTCATGCATTTGTGGGTAATTATGTCTCCTTCTTTAGTTTTGCTAGGAATTTTGCCAGTTTTCGCTTGCTTTCTAAACTTAGATATCTTTTATAAAGATTAATTATCAGCTTTCTCTGTCCTAATTTTATACTGAAAACGGAAATGTGCATTATTGAAGAGACTTTTTTCTCACTTTTTTTCCCTTTTTTGTGATTTTCTTCTTAATGTAGTATCAAAATATTCGTAGTCTTATTGCCAACATATTCAATGTGGTTACTTCAGTCGACTTAACTACAATTATTTCGTTCTACCTGTGGGTTTTACGTGCAGTCATCTGTTTCTGTGCATATAGGTAAAACAACATTTGTTAAGAGGCATCTCACTGGCGAGTTCGAAAAGAAGTACGAACGTAAGTGTTATGAAACTGACAATGGATGCATTGTTGTGCCGATGCCTATTTCAGTAAATGACTTCTGCTGTCTTATTTTTGTTCAGCAACTATTGGTGTTGAGGTCCATCCATTGGATTTTTTCACAAACTGTGGGAAGATCAGATTTTACTGCTGGGACACAGCTGGTCAAGAGAAGTTCGGTGGATTGAGGGATGGATACTAGTAAGTAATTTTTTCAGTATCCCTCTGCAGAAAATTAAGCAAAATCATGATTGCTAATGCTGGATGTTTCAAACGTCCTGTTATTATGTACTTGTATTGAATAATTCATAAATTCAGTTATCTGGGAATGACCCTATTTCGCATATATTAGCTGTAACAATAGTTGAAATTAGGTCAGTGGCCACCTTATATAAAAAGACCTATAAAATTGGACATTTGGGATGTAGTGAATTGCTGCTCTCTTTTTTTTCTTCCTCTCTCTTTTTTTTTTTTGAAAGGAAATTGCTGCTCTATTGCTTCACCAGAAGGAGGATTGTGTTAGACCCCGACAGCCAGCGTAAAATCCTATCGAATCTCATGAACATGGATCAACGGCGTCGTATGATCCATGTAGCCGATCCCACCTAGTGGGATAAGGCTTTGTTGTTGTTGTTGTATTGCTTCACCAGAAGCTTGTTCTTTGAAGACTTAATATTGAAACGCTGCATTCAGAAAAAGTTGATAACCGCCCTTAGTTTGTAGTTGGGGTTCATTGCAATTTGGCTGGGAAAATAGGATTCTTCTTTATTACAATGTGAATATAAATATTGATTTTAGAATTAAGAAGAAGATGACTTATCCTTTTATGGATTTAAGAAGATGGTGACTGTCTACTATAAAATCTAAAAATTGGTCATCTATGGTGTGCTGGGTTGCTTGGTATGCTTGCTTTTTTGGTCTCTTGCTAGGATTGTACTTAAGATGACTTCTTCAAGAACTATCACTAAAGTTTATAGCTTATGCTTATTGCAATATGGTTGTGAAAATGTTGCTAAATTAGGTGACCATTTTGGAATCCCATACCCGATAAACGGACAAAGAAATCTGCTGCACCATTGGCATGTGATTGAATCATTTGTTGGCACATATTTCATGTTTATTTAATGTTCATCCTATAATATTTACTAAGTCAAAAATATTCTCACACAATGGGAATATTGTCACACGCACCGGTCATCCTATAATATTTACTAGTTCAAAGATGTTGCTTCTTTCTTTTTGTTTATTTTGTTCTTCATCCTCTCTTTTGTCACTCTCGAATTGCTTTCTAAAATTTTCCTCTCATCATTAACATTCAGATTATTTTAAGATCTTCTATAAATCTGATGTTGTGGTTGAGGAAAGTAGTTGAAGCATTAGTAATGTCTTAGTTAAGGTTGGAATTTTGTTTCTTTCCTTCAACTTTCTAACTTGTGGGGATGAACTTTGGACCTGGACTGCTGAACAAAGCTATTCGCTTGGAAATTGATTCTGCTTTGATTTACAGAATCTTCTGGATCATAAAAACTTAGGGCCCGTTTGGCTTAGCTGAAATAAAATAGCTAATAAGTTAGTGTTGATACCTAGTTTAATGGCTGAAGCTAATTTTTCAAAATAAGTAGTTACATGTTTAGTAATAAAAAACTTATAAATTATTATTTTAGTCAAATGACTAAAAATTCCTTAATATTATAATAGATGAAATATATGAAGAAAATATTACAAGGGCAAAATAGTATACGATCAGGTTTTTTCTCACACAAAATAAGTTGGGTCCCCCAGTTTATTTTTTCTGACTTATAAGGAGGTAAAATAAGTGCTTATCAGCTCTTTTTTGTCAGTTACCAAACAGGGAAATTTTTCAAAATTGCTTATAAGTCATTTTGAATGATATAAGCTTAGCCAAATAGTCCCTTAAGTCCCGTTTGACTTAGTTGATACAAAATAATTGATAAGTTGAAGTGTCAATAAGTATTTTATTGGCTGAAACTTATTTTTAAAAATAAGCAGTTACACGTTTGGATAAAACTACTTATATTAATAACAACTATAAGACAACTAACTGACTTATTTTTTAAAAAGAAAATAAGCACCCCTCCCCCTGCATATATTTTTTTACTTATAAGTAGATTTGATATCTCCTTATCGGTCAAATTTTTAAGTTACCAAACGCTAAGATTTTTTTAAACCAACTTATAAGTGGCTTACAAGCTTAGCCAAACAGCCCCGTAGTTGAGGTGAATTCTATTTCTGTGGCAAATATGCATGATGTATATTCGAACTGAGATACCTAGTTGATCCTCCCACTAAAATGGGTTCCTGATAACCCACTTGAATCGTGAAGCTTGACACATGATTATGTTCTCTTTCTCCTAAAAAAATTGATTTTGTTCTCTTTGGCATATGCATGATGTATATTTGAACTGAACTACCTAGTTGATCCTCCCACTAAAATGGGTTCCTGATAACCCACTTGAATACTGAAGCTTGCCACATGATTATGTTCTTTTTCTCCTAAAAAAATGATTCTGTTCTCTTTGACATGCATACATTATTTTTTTTTAATTATCATGAAAAAAATAAGTAGTTGAAACAATTACCATTTTGCTTCGAATTAATTACCATGACAAAATCTTTTGTGTTAATTCCATTATCAAGAAGTTTTCATATGTGCACTACTCGTGGCATTGTATGGTAACTATTTACTTTGAAAGGTTTTTTACTGAAAGTTGAAAATGTAAATTTTCCTGACTTGTGAATAAAGCTTCTTCATGTAAAGTATAAGTTTTATGTTCCCAAGTACTATATGGAGCACAAGCTATTTAATTTGCAGTAAAATCTAGGGGTTTCGGATTACTGTTATTGTTCTATTTTTGTCTTTTGTTGTTGGGATTTATTCTCTCTCGTGAATTCTTGGTACACAATTGAGCTTATCAATCTTTTTAACTTCTAGAATCAACGTTTTAGATTTTTTAAACTTGATTTACTAATCTGATAATATCATTGGCATTTAATAATGTGATCTATCATGTGATTTCTACTGGGCATTGCTTCATTTACGATCAGTTCGCTTTGACTAAACAAGATTGAAGTTGTAAATGTTGAACTGAACAATTTTGATCCTGCAGTTCTTTTTTATCCCTGTTTTCCTTTGTTATTTCTTTTATCTTACACTTCTGATCTAACTGTATTCCTATTCTGGTTATCATATTTGTGCAGCATCCATGGTCAATGTGCTATTATAATGTTCGATGTCACTGCACGATTGACATACAAAAATGTCCCTACATGGCACCGTGACTTATGCAGGTATTCATGTGACAATTGGTAATTTGGTGAAATGTTTCTTCTTAGTCTCAAGACTTGACTGTACTTACCTTGCCATGACCAGGGTGTGTGAGAATATTCCCATCGTGCTTTGTGGTAACAAAGTTGATGTAAAGAACAGACAGGTCAAGGCAAAGCAAGTAACGTTTCATAGGAAGAAGAACCTGCAGTATTATGAAATTTCAGCAAAGAGCAATTACAACTTTGAGAAGCCCTTCCTCTATCTGGCGAGAAAACTTGCAGGGTAATTTTGTAATCTAGTTCTGCTGTTAGGTGGTATGACAAAAAAATTAATATTTGCATTACACAACTGACCGGGGAATATGATATACAGCGATCCTAATCTTCATTTTGTGGAATCACCTGCTTTGGCTCCGCCAGAGGTTCAGATCGACTTGGCTCTACAGGCACAGTAAGTGCAAATTCATTTTTTTTTTCATCTCTTTGCATACCTCCAAAAATGTTAATTGTTAATATGGTATCATTTTCCATTCATATCATGTCAAATGCTTTCATCTTAGATATATTCCTTTTCCTTCCTGTAATAATTGTTAATAGTTAATATTTGTTTCTCCAGGCATGAGCAAGAACTGCTTGTAGCTGCTGCCCAACCTCTTCCTGATGACGACGACGATGCCTTTGACTAGTGTGTCAAACGTTAATCCAATTGAGAGGAAGCGTGATGAAACTGTGTTGAATGTCATTCTAGGCGCTGTCTACTTTTGGAATTTTCATGTCACAAAGCTCGCCCGATCTCACCCTTGTCAGTTATTGCGAGAATTTTTAGTTTTCCCGAGTGCTTGATAGTACTCTAGTATTGTAGAAAATTGTGAAGCATCCTGGAATATTATTTAGGCGGGTATGTGTTGATTCATTTTACGCTGTTTTTTTTTTTTTTTGCATAAGCCTTATAGATATATTTCTCGCGTCTTTTCTTTCTTAAATTATGATAGTTGGATTTAGAACCATTTGGAGGCTTGTTGATCTGTGGTAAAGATTGGCTACCGACATTTACCCAGAAGAAAAAGCAAATGATGCCACTGTTAAGATCTAAAACAGAAACTGGGTTTAGGGATGGAGAATCAGACTCGGTACCCAGGGACGGATTCAGGCTGGTTCAATTGGGTCTGATCTGGGTAGGGCCGTGTCGTGCCAGGATGTTCTCAGGCAGCCTTGCACAGCTTGGGCCCAGCTCAAGGGCAGTGAAAGTTAACCAGTGTGCCCGGTGGACCAACGTTGCCCTTGCCTCCAGCGCTGCCACCACACATTACGATGAGGCACCCGAGTCGAAATAGGCACCCGACCCTTTGCTCATCGCTGCCGCTCATAAACTCCACCCAAGCTGCTGCTCATCACCATCAGGAACTCAATCCTTTGCCCCCGCCCACCAGGATGCAAGGGACGCCGCGAGCGCAGTGAGTTAGGTTGGGAAAGAGAGTGGGCCATAGGCTCTTACTTATAAATGGCTAGAATGAATATAAGAATATGATATAGGATTATTTTTATATGCATCATATTCATAATAATAAATTTATAAAATTTTATTTTAAATAATAATATGGCTTAAAAATATTTTAATATAGAATATTGATTAATTTTAAATAAAAAAAGTTATTTGGATTGTAAGTAAAATTAAATATGTGATATATTAAAATAAAATAATATAAGATGTTTAACAATTAATTAAAGTTTTTTTTATATTTTAAAAATAAGAAGGATATAAAGGAAATAAAATATGAAACAACTATCTCTATACTCTATAAGCGAGAGTGGGAGTAGCTTATAGTGTTTTGTATTCAAACACCTAAACATTACTTTAAAAAAATTATTTATCAAATACTTATATTAGCATTTTGACTCGATCAAAATGCTATCCGCGACTCAGTCCTCTACTTTGTATATGCCAAAGTAGTGGAAACATGTGATGCATACGAGCTCCATGCAGGGCGGAGTGCACATAGCTAAATGTGAAGTTTTGGAGGCGGAGCGTGGTGCTAAAGGATGACATCGTGGAGAAATGGAGGTGAAGGAGGAGGGTAGGGAGAGTGGGTCGCAGCAGAGGCGGGCGACTAGGTTGGCGTCATCGTACGCATAATATAAGGGAAGGCAAACAAGGTGCAGGAGGAGACTTGCGACAAAAGAAACAAGCCATGGGGCTTTCTTTATTTTTATTTTTTATAAAAATAAAAAATAAAATCATGCTAGGTTGGGCTGGCCTAGTCTGACCATGCTCGGGCCCAGCCCGCGGTTCACACGAAATTCCATCTATAGTCGGTTCCATCTAATAAAACTGCCTCATTCCATCAATGGAGAAAAAAAAGGGCCAATCTGACTTGGTTTTGAGTACACCTTACTTGAGTTCTATTAGCCAAAGATTGTGAAGTGGAAAGAAAAGACCGATTGAGTTCCACCCGACTTGCCCCAAGTTTTGACTATTTTTATGCATTACAATTAATTATGATAATAATCATTCTTAATCATATTAATATTATAATCGATCATTAATAATTGACTTATTATTATGAATAATGATCAATCATTAATTATTTATCGATAATTGATAATTGATAATTTAAAATGTCAATCCATTATAGGTAGTGATTATATTGTTTAATTACTTGATATGACATGGTGATATATTCATTCTCATAATGGGAAGGCACAAATATGAATAAATAACAAATATTGACATTACAAGAAGATACAAGCCAAAAGTTATGAGTTAACGTATTTCCGTATTGTGATTTTTATAATTGATTGTGGCAGTTATGGTTGATGAAAATCGTGCCACATGTTTTTTTAGTAAATAAGAGTTCTCAATTGATCATTATGGTTGTATTGATAACTCCATATATTAGATGGATAAGTTGATAATCAAATTGTATTTTTTATGATTAATTAATAATTAAATTTTGTAGTTGATGGATAATTGATTATGGCCTTATGATTGATGGATAATTAAAAAATTGATAGTTGTAGCCAATTGAACATTGTGATTGATTGATAACAAAAAATGTTAACCAATAGATACTGATAGTCAATTGATCATGATGACCAATGGATAATGATTAAATGAATAATTGTTAAATGGAATCGTCTTTGACCGATGGTCATTTTATGATTGATTACAAATTAATAATTAAAGTTTATTAATATTAATTGATCATAAATTTATAAATTGGTGATATGAATAGTTATTATGATTGATTAGTTACTTATTGTTAATTATTAATTTCTATGATACAATCAATCGTAAATTATTTAATAGTAGATATTATATTACAAATGTTGATGTAAAATGAATTAATAGTATATATGTTAAAGGTTTATGAATTATTCATATTATTTATTCATCCTATGTACTAAGTGTTATGCTGATAAAAAAAAATTTCTTGTACATAGATTCATGCAGAACAAATAAATGATAATGACAAGGTCACTTGCTTCTTTGATGACTAATATGGATATGGATATAGACATTGATAAGTACCTAATAATATATAGATGTGAGCACATATCCCTTAGGTTATTGGATACTTGAATAGATTGCTTCCAATATGATCCAATTTGTCTTTCATTTGTGTAAACTAATACATTGACTGATGAAAGTAAAAAAAAATCATAAAATTATGTAGCGCCTTTGGAATGACCTTCTGATTATGTATTTCGATACTTAAAGCCGCCAGAAACTAATGTGTTTTGGATGAAGTGGGAAAAAAAGTAAAAGAGACCAATGAAAGGGAGACAATAACCAACATTATTTCTAGGATAAAGAAAATTAATGAGAAAAAAAATAAGAATAAAAATTGTTGCTTATAAAAAATTGGTTTGATTATATTCAAAGACCATTTGACTTAGCGGATAAAAAATGTTAATACTTATGTGTTGTTAAGTACTTTAAGTGTTAAATTACTTTTAAAATATAATTATTTGATGTTTGTAAATAGACTTAAAAAATAATAATAAATTATGTAATGTTTTTAATAACAATTGTGATAAAATATTTTTATAATAGAAATATAGACATTCCCTTTAATTTGTAAACAAGGATGATACTGAGAGAGTATTAAAAAGGATAATAAACTTTTATACAGTGAAAATAGTTGGAAATTCGAGGTTATAATAGTAAGTGAGTTATTTCGACAAAATTTCTTGGAAATTGAAAAATTATAAAATATTGTCTACTACTTATTTTTTATGAGGGCACTAAATATACTGCACGAACTATAATAAGTCGATCGATTAATACAGTATATTGCAATATGAGAAAAGAGCGTCTCCTTGGCAGGGGCGCTAAGGATGCTACTCAGTCATTGTGCACCGTCGAATCTCATCCAACGGTGCATGTTTTTTTAACATTTTTTAAAGACATGATCTCAATCGTCCGTAATGGCGTGGACGGCCGAGATCGAACAAATCAATTTGCCTTTTTCGCGTGAAGGGTGAATCAGAGGCGGCGGCTGCACAGTGGAGGCAGTCTGGGGAGATGGAGGAGGAGGCAGCGGATGACGCGGAGAGAAAGTGAAGGGTTCGACCGCGACGGAGGCGTAGGTGCGGCAAGCGTGGTGGACGGAGGATGAGACGTAGGAGAGGGTGGAGACGATGGCGAAGAATAGGAGAGGGGCAAAGGGGGAGGAATAGATGAGGTTATCGACGGCGGCGGGCAGTGATGTAGCATCCGGGAGCAGGGAGGAGTCGTTGAGGTACGTGTGGAGGTGGAGGAGGTTGGAGAGCAACAACATGAGCGAAGGATCATCCATGGTCGGTCATCTTCTCAAAGAGAAATTGTCTTCTCCTCGGCAGAGGCGGCGTGCACGGCGAGGGCCACCCAGTTGGAGGCCGATGAGCTCGGTTCAGAGCGCACCGTGGTGGCCGATGAGGATATGGTGAGGGCGAGGAGGTGGGCGGGGAGGAGGGATCGAAGGCAGGCGAGGAGGGAGCGAAGGCGAGTAGTAGACATGAATGAAAAAAAAATAGCTGTTGGATGACATCCGACGGCTTAGATGGGCTGAGTAGGGCGCTAAGCAGCGGCTCTTTTCTCATTGCAATATATAAGCATACAATACTAATTTTACCCCCTTTTCATTTATAAGTTGACATAAAATGGCTAATCTTTTTAGATATTATTTATGAAAAGAGGAGAAAAATATGAAGTGACCTAAGAATTATTTTGATATGCTTTATAAACATACCTAAATGTTATTTTAATGATAATTTTAATTTATCATTTTTTATCCTTTATGTTTCTTTTTTCGCGTGCACCATTCACATCCGATCGATACTGAGGTTGGTATCTCAAATGAGTTGTGGTGTACTCTCGTTATATTGTGAATGCTCGAAATTTGAGAATGCATGCTAATAGTAATAGGATTTTTTCCTTTGACCTCTCATGAACTACGAACTTTTTTCACATCTACTCATGACTTTCGCATTTTTCGTAAACATCCCCTAAATTATGTCACTTTTTTCACTTAGATCCATCCATCAACCTTTGTTAATTTTTTCATTAGTTTTCATTATTTTGATTTATTAAATGACCAAATTGTCCTCACTCATTTTAGAGAAGTGAGCTCCCCATTGCATTTGGACCATGAGACATAGCTTGTTCATCGCAACCACCTGCGCCATCTCCTATAGCAGCGCCGACGCCGGCAAGTGCTTGGCCAAGGCATGTAGCATTGGGACGCCCTTCTTGCTCACTAGCGAGGATATCGCCGCGTGCCCCACCAGCGCCGCCCACACTTCCTTGCACCCGCAGATGACGTCCATCACCGTGAGGGCCAGCTCACAAGCTCTCCTCTCAGGCTCCTTGAGCAGTAGTTCCACCAGGGTGTGCACGACCCCGGCAGCCACCGCCTTGATCCGGTTCCTCCCCCATGGGGACATCTCTACAAGGAACTTCAATGTGGTCTTCGTGGCATGCACCGAGACGCGGTCGCCGTGCAGCGTGCGGATGACCTCCTCGAGGATCCCTTCGTCGAGGCCGACCAACCTCGCCGGCACCATGACCTCGAATAGATCCTTGAGGACCAGCATCGTGTACGTCTCGACTGACCGCTTGATCGCCGCAAGAAAAGGGGAAATTGGGAGCTCACTTATCTTGCGCGAGGGAGATTTGATCATTTCATAAATGAAAAATGAAAATTTTACAGAGGTTGATGGCTAAATCTAAGTGAAAAAAGCAACATAATTTAGGGGAGGTATGTAGAAAATACAAAAGTCATGGATATACGTGAAAAAAGTTCATAGTTCGGAGGAGATTAGAGAAAAAATCCATAATAATATATATCCAATCAACAAGAGAAAAAGAATTTACACATATAGTCCTATCACTTAAATTAAAATTTGATAATAAATTTGAATACAAAATAATTTTACTTATTAAATATCATGATGATATTATCAAATAATTTAAATGATCATGTCAATGCAATCATGAATTTACATATATAAACTTTTTTTTTTGGAATTTACACCTCGCTATACCCTATTAATAATTACTTTTCTAATAGTAATATTCTTAACGTAGAAGCTCGTCGGATGACTACATGATATATGATCTAAAAAACCTTTAGATCATCAGTTTAATCAATAAGTCAAATTATGTCTAATTAATATTTAAATATCATATTTTTATATTCACCTCTCCTAAACCATAGTATTATCATTTTAAAAATATAAAAATTAGTTGAGCATTTAAAAACTGAGTAAGGATCCCTACGTCTTAGCTGATACAAAGTATCCAATAAGGTGAAGTATTGATAATTAATTTAATAGTTGATGTGTATTTTAAAAATAAGCAGTTACGTGCTTGGTAATAAAAAAATTTATAAATTATTTTTTTAGTTAAATGATAAAAAAGTCTTAATATTATAATAGAGAAAATATGTTAAGAAAAGTTATGTATACTCTAAAAGCAAAATAGTACATTATTAAATTGATAAGCTTTATTTAAATTTCTCAATTTATTTTTTCTGACTTAAAAGTATGTGTGCAAAATAAGTACTTATCAACTCTTTTTTTAATTACCAAATAGGGGAAAAAATCAAAACTTCTTATTAGTTATTTTTTATAATGCCCACCAAAATTTACCCCTTCACACATGTCGCAAGTGGATTTTGAAGTGCATCTAGTGATGGGCAATGCAATATCCAATGTAATAACAATGAAATGTAATCAATGTGAGCACCAACATCATAAGCATATTAAGTCATAATCGATAAAAGCATAGCAAAAGCATGATATAAAAATTATAACATCATGGTATAGTAATGACCAAGCCCAATGTTAACATGATATGACTCAAAGTCTACTTCCGAAAGTAAAACATAATCCATAAAATTTCTCATGAGAGAGAAGATAACACACGATATCATAGGTTCATAATATAAGTCTGTGGGCTAATACATCTCCATACTAGATAATGACATAAAAAACTCAATAACCCATGCCATGTGCAACATTTCTTCACGAATCCGGCCCACATCACTGCTTCATATCTGTGCGGATCCATGGGGTACATAAAATTTCTCCTGTTAAAGTATGTCAATGCTCATACGTTATAAATCTTATATTATTAATTCTACATGGCATGGTATATGAAATTTGCATCATAACGTAAATAATAAATTATGCATGCTATGAGCTACGACATGTGCATGTATCATATATGACATATTAGACAATCAATCATGACAAAATAAGACTTCACACGAAGGATAAAACATTTACTTAAAAATGTATTATGAGGTTATCTTGTTTAACTTTAATAGCATCTTATAACGTGGGACGACATCATTTGCATACTTAACAATACACAATATTAACATCTTCATCAATATATCCAAGTCATTATACATTTATCATCATACTATTTTCATACATAATCATCTTTCATTTTTTATATAAGATAATTATTATCTTACTTCATTAATAGACTTATTGTGATTCATCGGGTAGGTCATATCTTTCTTTTTTAGAGACTAAGTCTCCCTTACACCCTTGTGTCATAAACTTTATTTCTCGGAAAGTAGGTCTCCCGTACACTCATGTGGTGTAGATTTTATTTTCCGGAGATTGGATCTTCTTTACGCCATTATGGTGTAACATTTATCTGCGGGGGCATCATCTCCCTTACACCCTCTTTTGTGTAGATTTCATTTTTCAGTTTATTCTCCCTTAAGTCCTTATTAGCGTAGATTTCATTCAGAGAGACTTAGTCTACCTCCATGATCATATTACATCTTTCCAATCCCAACTATCAATACATTCAATCACAATTATCAATATATTCAATCATTCAATCACAATTATCAATATATTTAATCTCTAGTTACGACTATCCTTACAATTCATATTCTGTGTCAAACAATCATGTCATAGTATGATCATCGCATAGCATAATATAAGAATGACATAATCTTCAATAAAATCAAGTTCAAGACATTGGTTCAATAAATGCCCAATAACTTATAACAAATCATACACATTTAAAAGGAGACCTAAAGATAATCCAAAACTCCTATTTTAAGTGTTTACGATCATGAAATTAGTGTTACGATCACGATTGTGGAAGCCACAGTTGTGAAAACATGTTTTATGACTTTTTCAAAGGCTGGCTTTCAGGGTAGCAATGTCATGGCCGAGAAACATTCTATGTCACGCCGTGATTAAACCGTGATAGCTTGACTGCATCTCACTAATTTGATCATAACTTTTCGCAAACAATTCTAAATGATATGAAACTGATTTTACTAAACTTTCACTTCGATACCTATTCAATGACAACATTATTTATAATTTTTTTAAATCACTATAACATGTCAAAATTTTATCTAGAACAAGAGGCACAAATTGAGAACAACACTTAACATGGTTAAAAACATTCTGATGTTCTCTATCCACCTCCTTTAGAGATGAAAAAAAGTTATGCAGAAAGATGACTTGATTTTCTATCTACTTCATAAATTTCATGATAAGATTCAATAAGAATATTTTTTTGTGCATTTTACAAGTTAGTCTCGCAATTTTCTTATACAACTTGACATTGAGTTTTTTTTTGTCATAACTTTCTATACACAACTCCAATTGAGTTGAAACTAAATAAGAACGAAACTAACTTCAAGATCTATTCAAACATATATTATTCATAATTTTTTATGACAAAAATCTACTCAAAAGCTCATTCAAACAGAATGTACGAATTTGAATAGACTAAGGATTAATATGCTTCTAATCTTTGGAACAAAATCATCATAATAAACAGATTGAGGAGAAAAATAGTAACATTACATGGTGATTAGTAAAAATATCATCAATGAAACAATAACTTTTAAGTCAAATCGTGTAGTAAGAAAAAAAAAAAAGAAACCTAATACGCATTTCATAATCTCAAAGCTCGAGGTGATTCTTATAAACCTTAATTCATTCTATAATTATTATTAAAGCAGAAATTTAAAACTTAAATTTCCTCAAACATATCCTACTCTAATTCTTATATTCTTTATCTCTTCTCTCTTCCTCCTCTTATGGGCAGCTCCGCTCTCCTCTCAACCTACTGCTGTCGAATGAGTGAGGAGCCCCTCCTCGAATGCTGCCGCTGACTGTGTTAGGGGGAAATACCGAAATAGTGAGGTGAATTTTAGGCTGTTTAGTGTTGGGCTGTTGAGCTGGTTGGAGTTGGGATTCTGCTTGTTTTTTTTTTTTTTGGATATTACATTTTTGGGTTAGTTATAAGTTTAGCCAAATATCACTTAAATACATAATGTTTTAAAGCATGTATAATATATATGTTTTTCCAGATGATAAAAGAAGGATGCACATGTGGTTAGGTAAAAATAAGAACACTCGGGATAGAAAAGTAACTAATAACTCAGAAGAAATAAATGACTAATTTCTACGTAAAAATAAACTTAGGTAGATTAAAATAGTAATATTTATATGGAAGGAACAAATAATGCTTCCAATTCTTATGGGATGTCTCAAGTTCATTCTTGGGATGAATCTTGCGTATTTAGCAAAATTATTATTATTTATTTATAAATAGATCTCATCTTAAAAATTAACATGCATTTGAGAAATGTTAGATCCACGATATTTTTTTCTTAATTTTTTTTAATATAAATTTTGTCCGAATGGATGAGTTCTATGAATCAAATGTAACGATGACTTTAAAGTATTTTCTGATTATCAATCAAACTTTATTAAAATCAATGTTATTTTATGCACCTAATATTTTAAGTTTTACTACCTCATACGAAAATATTGACAGTGGGGCGATGTAAAATGGATTTTTGTTGGGCCAGAACTCAACGAGTCCCTTGGGCCCTGACGGTGGGCCATGAAAGAATGAAAAATTGCTCATACGATTATTCATCTGGGCCGTCAGATCGATGAAGAACGTCGGCGGATCAGACGGTCGAGAATCTCGCGTTCAAACAAAGCTATAGAGGGCGGAGTAAACTTCTAGATACCGTTTTAGGGTTCCCTCTCTCTCATACTCCTCTTAAATAAATCCCTCGTTTCCCCTCTTCATCAGTGTGCCGTCCTCGTTTGGATCGCGAAACCTTCTTCCTTTCTCCCTTCGTCAAGGTCGATCCGACGCCTCTTCCATTGCTGTCGCCTCTGCGCTCTAATGGTTCGTGCTCTTTCTCTTTTTCCTCGCTCCTGTCGTAGCTCGCGGGCTTCTCATCGTGAAGGAAGAGCGTCGCATAACGTTATGATGGATTTGACATGGACAAAGGTTTTCACATATTTTTTTGTCTGCAGGCATTGCCCAACCAGCAGACCGTCGATTACCCGAGTTTTAAGCTCGTCCTGGTCGGCGATGGAGGAACGGGTAACTATGTCGTTCTCCCCTCTGTTCTTCTACTTCCTACTTTTTTCCCATTTATTATAATTGTTACGTTTAGAATTCAACAGTAAATTAAGAATAGGCGTTGGATAAAGTTAGTGATTGCGTTATGATTTTCCTGATCCATATTTTGATGTTCTGTTTCTTTTTTTTTCTTTTCGGTTTATGAATTACTCCCTATTATATGATCCAATTGTGGATAATTGTTTCTTCGTCCATTAGTTTTACTACGAATTCTCCAGTGTCTTATCATCATCTGCTAATAATTAATCATAAGTTTTTTACTTCAAAATTCTTTTTGAAAGTTTGATTTATCTCATTGTTGAAGAGCAATTTTCTCACTTTTCTTCTTTTTTTGTTGCGGTATCTACTTGTAGTGTAGTATTAAAGTTTGATTTCTCACGTTCCTAGTTTTATTCCTAACAGGTTCTATTTGGTTAATTCGATTGTGTTAATTACAATTATTTATTTCTACATTTGGGTTTTGTGTGCACTCATCTGTTTCTGTACATATAGGTAAAACGACCTTTGTTAAGAGGCATCTCACAGGAGAGTTCGAAAAGAAATACGAACGTGAGTGCTACGAAACAGACAATGGTTGCATTATTGTGTCCATGCTTATTTCAGTAAATGATTTCTGCTGTATAACTTTTGTACAGCTACTATTGGTGTTGAGGTCCATCCATTGGATTTCTTCACAAACTGTGGGAAGATCAGGTTCTATTGCTGGGATACAGCTGGTCAAGAGAAGTTCGGTGGGCTAAGGGATGGATACTAGTAAGTAAACTTTTTTTGTACCATTTGCTCTGGAGCAAATCGAGCAAATTCACTGTATTCTTTTCGTAAGTTCATTGTATTCTTTTTGTAGATATGCTTTAATATCTTATGTCTTGATATTTACAACTTTTAACGCTATATGTTTCATATTTTTATGATGTGCATTTTAATTGCCATATGTTATTGTGTTTTGATATCTCATGCATTTAGTTTTATCTTGGAATAACCATACTTCATATCTATTAGCTCTAGACATATTTAATTTTAAATTGGAAGGGTAGTGGCTTCACTATATAAAAAGATATGAACATTTGTCACTTGAATGTAGTGAATTTATGACTGATCCACCAGAAGCTTGTCCTTCTAAAGTCTCAAGTATTGAAATGCTATATCCAAACCATTTAAAAGTTTATAGCTGGTGTTAGTCCCAGTTTAGGTTCCTAGTCCCAAGTATTGAATGGGAATATAAATTTTGGAATTAAGAAGGTGACTTTTTAAAAGAGAAGGTGACTACCTGATTTAACCAAGGGCACCACTATGTTCTCCAAAATATACTTTTGCCACTTCATTTTATCTCACAAGGATAAAAATGTCCAACACTTTCAACACTTACATTGTGGAGTGACAATTGTGTCTTGGAGTGGAAATAGTGGTGCCCTTTAACAAATTATAAAAATGATTAGATCCTTATCCCCATTGGATAATTAAGCTCTATCATCTGTACCACAGAAATTCTATGTGCAAGGAAATCTGTCTTATGTGACAGAACAAGCATGATGTGGAGCTACTAAGTTGAACCATCCACTAAATGGGTTCGTCAGACCCATTTGATTTGGAGTCTTGCCTCTTTGGCATGCCTACATTGTTTTCTTTTAATTACCATGACAGAAATTGTGAGTTAGTTTTTTTTTTTAGGGAAACTGAGTTAGTTTTCTGTTATTAAGAAGTTTTCTTATGTTGGGTAGCCTATGTCTTATACAATGCTATTTTACTTCTAAGAGGTGTTTGGTTGAAAGAAATTAAGTGTAAAAAAATACTGATAATTTCGTCACTGAAGTAAATAAGTTGATTCTCATTTTTCTATCATCAAGTACATTATTATGGACCACAATCTTTTTCCAGACAAAAAACGATTTTATTTACACTAATATACATTGCTTTTCCATGACTTTTATGCCGTAGGATAAATCACCAATATAGACTTCCCATCTTTGCAGTATGGTCTAGGTTTGTTGCGTGGTATACACCACTGATAATGTCTTGAATTGTTGGCTCATTTTAAGAATTTGTTAAACTTGATTTAATAATCTAATAGGATCATTGGATTTTAGTCTTGGGTTCTATCATGAGCAGCTCACTTTTTCTTTCTGTTTTTCTTTCTTCCATTATTTGTTGTCTTATGCTTCTGATTTAACTGTTGTCTTACTCTTAACTATCGTATTTATGCAGCATCCACGGCCAGTGTGCTATTATAATGTTTGATGTGACTGCACGATTGACATACAAAAATGTCCCGACATGGCACCGTGACTTATGCAGGTATTCTTGTTGACAAATGTTAATTTGGTGTTTTGTTTGTTGATCTCAAGGCTTAACTGTATTATATTGCCACAACCAGGGTGTGTGAGAACATTCCCATTGTGCTTTGTGGTAACAAGGTTGATGTAAAGAACAGGCAGGTCAAGGCAAAGCAAGTAACCTTTCACAGGAAGAAGAACCTGCAATACTATGAGATTTCGGCAAAGAGCAATTACAACTTTGAGAAGCCTTTCCTCTATCTGGCGAGAAAACTTGCAGGGTAATTTTATTAACTGGTTATGCTATTTGTATGATATAATAAAAGTAATATTTGTGTGACATAAATGACCTGGGATTTTGAATATACAGTGATCCTAATCTTCATTTCGTGGAATCTCCTGCTTTGGCTCCTCCAGAGGTTCAAATTGACTTGGCTCTACAGGCACAGTAAGTGCAAATTTTTTTTTTCATCTGTTTGCATCCCCTCTGAATATGTTTATTCCTCTTGAAGGAGGAGTACGTTGTATGTAAGTATGTAATAATTGTTAATATTTGTTTTTCCAGGCATGAGCAAGAACTGCTTGTAGCTGCTGCCCAGCCTCTTCCTGATGACGACGATGACGCCTTTGACTAAATTGGAAATAGTGAAGAATGCTGTGTTGAATGACCTTCTCCTTAGACCCTATGTTCAAGTTCTTTTTAGAGTTGTCCCTAAGTTTGCTCGATCTCACCCTTGTTGGCACAGTTATTAAAAGAATTTTCCATAATGACATTCTGCTACTGTCGAAAATTGTGGAACATTATTTAGGCGGTTTGTGCCCATCAAATTTATGCTGTGCAAAAGCCACAAGAGGTTATGTTTCTCGATCATCTCTCCAGTTATGCACTTAAGTTTGCCCTTGGGGACATGATGAAGACTGAAACACTAGTATTTTTTTCAGTTACAAATATAATCTTTCATCTTAATTAATTGTCATACATGGCGTCCTACGAGTAATTTATTTGCGTGAAAGATTAAATAGGGGGAGGCCTTGGAAAAGAATTACTCCAGAAACCCATTAATATATTTTTGCCTTTCATTGAATAGATAATTACATATTTTATGATCAAGTATTCTTAAATAGGTAGTTAAATACCTATTACTGTATTTCGTTGTTGATAAATTGGATAGCTTGGAAGCTATAGTAACAAATAATCTTAAATAAATCATTAGCAATAATAATTTTATATCTTATTCGTTTTATGCATGAGAACAAGAACCGTCATTGCCTAGATAGTTCGTTGATTCTTTTTTGATATTATGATAATTTTGTTTACAAAAAATAAATCTTAAGAATATAGTCAAGCATTGTCAGAATACAAAAAATAAATCTTAAGAATATAGCCAAGCATATGTCAGAATACAACTAATCTGGTCAACACTTAGTGTCTTTTAAACTGCCTATAAAATAATAAAATAATCACTTTTTTATCTTAAAGGAGAAAAAGTACGTTCTTGTACATAACAAGAATACTTTTTTCAACCACATTTCACTTTCTACTCACATTCTTATTATATTATTCTTTTTACTCAATTATTTATTATTAGTTAATTATAAGAAAGGAGAGGCTTTAACTTTGTATTTTATTCAATCCAGGCATGGAAAATTATCATTTTCTACTGTTTTAATCTTTTCAAGTTTATTTTGCCACTACACGGATAAATGTGAGTGGTTAAATGTAGAAATCTAGAAAATGAATAGACCCTAATGATTTGAAAAGAGAAAGCGTCTTCTCGTACCAAAGAAACCCCTGCAAAAAAAAAAGAAGGAAGAAACCCCTGCCCTTTTCAAACGGAAAATGACGGTCGCAGCTATCACAAAATTAAGTCCCTGGAATTCTCAAATTTTCAGATTGAGTTAGTTGTTGCCGTTAACTTGCACATTCCCAATCATATAGACAAATCATTTATGCATTAGTCCTACACAATTCATCATTTTTTTAAGTATTCTAAATACATTAAATATGAAGTTAACAAAGTTAGAGATGCCTTTACGATCCATTTTTGTTTCTATTTCGTTATTTTGCCATATAATGCCCTTAAATCCTTATAAGAACATGAAACTCTTCATAGACATCGTTTACAGAAAAATAAAATATAATTATTGTGGGTCACTTGTGCGTCAATATCGTCATTGAAAGGACTTAATCTTTACCGCTTCTATCACAAATACGATTAATCAATAGCTACATATGCTTAATGTTAACCAAGAAGAAATATGGATTACACATGGAACAGTTCACCTAGCCTTTCACGTTAAACTCAGCCAGTTTTGAGCGAATAATAAACAGGTTTCCACAGCATGTAGTAACAACAAATGTAAGATTGTTGATATGCAAATGACTTTGCATGCTTTATACCAAGACATCGAAATTTGACCTCAGAATTCTACCAAAAGAAACACCAGAACTAAGCCGGTCTGGCCCGACATTAATTCGCAAATTAGGGTTCAACTTTCAGAGCCTTCCCCCTTGCCGCTATCTTTTGCCAAATCCAGCAGCAATTCCTTCAGTTCCCCCTTCTGCATGAAGAGTTGGCGATGGAGAACATAACCACAATGTAGGTAAAGGAAAATAATGAAAAGCATATAACAACAACAACAAAGCCTTATCCCACTAGGTACATATCAGAACAGGGTACAAAAATACCTGGTGCATGTCGAGAATAATATCCGATCCTCCCACGAATTCTCCTTTTATAAAAACCTGTGGGAATGTTGGCCAATTGCTGCATAAAGGGTGCACATGAGTAAGGAGAGAAACATAGAGCTGAGGTACCATATGTAACAGCAGTAACTGAAAAAATAAAAGAAAATTCCTGCAATGAAATTAAATATTCAACCTTTCGAATAAAATAATTGATGCTTGCATATGTCAATTTATTAATGGGAGGTAGATGTCAATATACTGCATATACATTTTGAATCTAATGCAATTGCAGACAGCCTAGAAATATACAAGCCTGAACTGTAACAATGGTTTTTGGAAGGGTTCACTACCATCATCTAGTTCTACCTCCATTCTGCTTTGATGTTTTAGAGCATTTTGTCAAAAAAAAAAAAAGTTGTGAAGTGATATCAAATGGTGTTCAAAGTTTCAAGCTATAAAAGTAATCTAGATAAATAACACGAAGTTAGCACTTACCTAAAGGATTTTACACCATCTTTGAGGTCAGGATGCTCCAAAATGTTTCTCGCACTTATTGGAACTTCTGTTGACCAGCCCAGAGAGGTAATACATAAAATCAGAGAGTTGATATCATTGGAACAAGATAAATATTTAACATCAACAGACTGAAGTAGACGAACAGCTTGAAACAACTTACTATACTGCTGCAGGACTTTGACAGCCAATGCACTAAATCCACAGCGAGGAGCCTCTGGTAGTCCTTTCATGTAGAGCATTACTGGATTTTCCTTGATATCCTATACAACAGATCAATCATATCTTTCATAAGAGCAGCCAAATCCCACAGATGACAAATTTACTTTCATATTGTAAGGTTTTTTTATGAGGATATTTTTTGTTAACCAAGAAGTTAGTTTACATATCAGAAACAACAAGAACAAAGAACATAAATCTGACAGATAAATTAAGTTAGTTTACATATCAGAAACAACAAGAACAAAGAACATAAATCTGACAGATAAATTAAATACCACGTACCTGCCTGATGACATCCTGCAGTGAGACTCCCGAAGCATCAAGTTTGTTGTTCGGCCTAAAATCTTCATGTGTATCAGAATCACCACCAATTTTGATTGAATATTTCATAGCTTGCAGGGCTTGAAGCTCTGTTATCTACAATTCATTTTGAAGAATCTGAGATTAGATTAAAGAATAACAAATTTACCAGTACAAAGAGCTTAAGAGTAGTGAAAGCAATTTGTGGCTTAGAAATAACTACAACAGACATCTTTTAGTGAAAAAATATAGTCACTTTTCCTTGTGTTATTTCCCTGAAATTAGCAAATCAAATTAGGCTGAGACATCATATCACTGTTCTTTTAAGTTCATATTACTGATTTTTTTAAGGCAAGTTCATATTACTGATTGAAGTTGAGAACATCATCTCAACAACAAAAAAATTCATAAAAGAGAATTATATCAAACAACATTGGTTTCATTTAAGACGAAAATCAGTAATAATTTTTTTAAAAAACAGAAGATTATGTAAACAACCCAACTAAGCAAGAATCCATATACTAATGTAGTAAATAGTAACAGAAAAATATCATCGACCAGGCATGAGAAATTCATGTATTGTCAAGCAGAAGAAATACATGCAAAAAAAATCCTAAGAGGCTAACGGCCGAGCGTTAAATTGGATCAGATTATGATGGAAAGTTTTGCCATACTAGTTACTGTGAACTGATACATGATGGACAGGAAGCTGTTAGGGTGCACGCAATTTCAAATTTTTTTTCATCTCATGTGAACCAAATTGTGCTTTCTTCCAAACTGTGGTGAACAAACAATTTATAACTTCAAGTGTAAGTCAGAAAGATAACTTTCCAAGATAAATACAATGGTATGGATTTTCATATTTGAATTAGCTGTAGCATAGGAAAGGTGCCTTGGTTAGATAGTCAAAACTGATTAATGGTATATGCATAGAACAATTCGACATTTTTACATCTGAGCACTAGAGAATTGAGTTCTCAAGCTTCAAGCATGCTTTGCTTGATAGCAGTGACATCTTTGCAACTGGAATATAAAAAAATATTTCGTCAAAAGAACAAGATATGAAGTACAGGTTAAGAGACTTCCAAAGCTTTGCATCATGACAACGAAAAATCAGCCAATTGAGTATAAAATGAAGGAATTTTATCTCATGTTCGAATATGTGATGTTATTAATGAGCATAATAACTTGTAATAGGGAAGTCACAAGATTGCCTGCACTCTACCAATAGAAGAATCTCTACACCAACTTGGCCCTTAGAAACAAATAATATATTCACAGAAATTATCTCAGTCTTGGTGTCTAAAACATGTAGGTAATCTAGTATTAGTACTTAATAGAGCATTGATCTTCGACCATGGGGATGTGATAGCTTTTGGCTACAAAAGCAGCAGCAACAACAACAACAAAGCCTTATCCCACTAGGTGGGGTCGGCTATTTTGGCTACAAAAGCATGGAAAAAAATTATATGTTGGCAGTGAGAATAAAATGAACACTCAGCTTAAGTCACGATAAAGTTTGATAATGACATTTATCAACACCTCGCATGATATTATAGATATTTGCTGCAAGTGCAGATGTTCATAAGTCTTGGATCCTGAGAGAATAACATGGGTGATCTGTAGTAACCATGCACCGAATTGGAGATACAAAAAAAAAAAGATTCTGAACATAAGAGCACAACATGTGACAACTCATGAAGAACAGATCCAATATATTCACATTATACAATTACAAACAAGGAAGTATGTTTTCTTCTTACCATTTTTACACACATTTGCTACTTACAATATTGATGTCTAAACACCAGGAGATGTTGCTCCAGAAATCATAACTTGATCAAAATGAAAACTACCACATATAAAAGAAAAATGCCATCTCCTTAATGAGATCAACTGGTTGAGTACGCATTCACTTGCTCTGAATAGTTCTTTCACATTACCAGTACAATACTCGCATCATTATAAAAAGATCATGAGGGCAGATAGGAGTAAATGTTGGAATGCGGTCACCTGTGACATAGGTGCAGAGGACGATCTCAGAATGCCTTTGAAAGCCATACTGGACAATGGTCTAAACATTCTTGTTAACCGCAGGTGTTATATTCCAGATGGCAGAAGGGAAGATCTCTTGTATCAAAGTACAGCTGCAAAAAATAAAATCAAGAATTTATGAGATGCTATTTTGTTAAGCAGCTTACATGATCACCAGGTGCAATGCAACTTGTTGCACTGTGCATTGCACCCCAACACCGCCTAAGGATGTCCCTGGCGAAATTTCATGCAACATGTACAGCGAGAATTCTCAAAAAAAAAAGTGCAGCTAGAAAACCCAAGCAAACATTAGCATTCAATTGTCAGGTCCCTTCCAATGTCTTCTCCGGACGAATATGCTTTCTAAAAAAACTGTCATCATGGATCGAGATGAGGTCCCATTGATATGTTCTTTTGTCCATTATTTTTGTATCATCTAATGAGAATATTGGCGAATGGAAAAGAGAAGGAATACTATATTTCGATTTCAAAGCTTATTCAAATTCATATTTGGAACTGGGAAATATCCAAAGTTTGGATCCCAATAAAGACACTTTTTTTTGTTGTCGAATCAGACAGTCCGAGTATCCTGTTAGGGATAAAATATTCTTTGAGAAAAAAAAGATGGAAATTAAGTTTCACCACTGCAGGAGCTTTTGTTAACCCATAATTTAACCAGCAAAAGGTCCCAATCTACAATTCGAAATGGAAGAGTTGAAACAAAGAGACCGCCCAGAGAAAAAAAAAATCGCCATCTTTCATCCCCACTCCAAAAACACCCAAAAGATCATATTTTTTTTCTCCAAATCCAAACACTCATCGAGGTGATTACAAATTTCTGTAGCGTTAGTGAGTCAGCATCTAACCCTTTCTTTCCTCAACAAAACGGAATGCAAAGAAACAAAAGTTTATGCGACTGACACATAGATGACAAGTGGCCAGCCGCCATGAATGCAACAAACGCAGCAGCAACAAGGGGTGCCGAGAAAGGAGAGAGGACGGGATTAGACAACAAGGTGTTACCTGCAAAAGAGGGCGGAGGGAGGCAACGAGATCAACTGAGCGGTGGCGGCCGAAATGTTCCGATTCCTTGTTGTAATTTTACAACGCCGCTGCCTGTTCGGATACCACGATTTCTTGCGGAAGCGGCAGATCGCGAGAAACTCCCACCGTCGGATCACACCCAAAAGCTGCTTTTCCGGGAGGACGGCATCCTTAAAATAGAAACAATATTATTAAATTTTCCTATGACCTATTTTAACTCAATAAATTTATTCAGCTGTTTTAATAAATTTTTTTTCTTAACCTATATTTTAATATTTTATTAATTCATTTAGTACTATGAGTATATGATATCCCTATTTTTAAAGTTTTAATAATAATAATAATAATAGAACAACATTTATAGGTAACATTTGAAGTTCTACTTCTTTGGGTGAAAAAAATGTTTCTTCTTCCTAATTAATTAATAGTTACAATCAACCGATTGAATCAATGCTTAAAATGTAGTTATCATTAATCATCAGCATTCTTTGCAATAAACACCCGGGGGTAATAAAGTAGTTTGGCTTTAGTTTAATTGATAAGGAAAGATTAAGTCCTACTTGGAGTAGAAATTATAATTAGAGTGAGATTAAAAATTTTAATTTGATTTGAAGTTCAAAAGAATATTTAATGGACATAAGAATCCCATATAGAAGAGGAAAGAGAATTTTATGGCTTAAAAATATTTTAATCATTAAAATAATATTTATTATTATTTTAATTTAAAATTTTGATGATAAAATATTATGGAATTAAATAATATAAAAAATTAGAGAAAAGAATAAATAAAAGAAAAAAGATGAAAGTAGAGTTTGATTGAAAGAAGTTATGGAAGAGATAAAAAGGAATTTGAGTAGAGATAATTTTTTTATAAAGATGGTTATAGAATAATTAGTGAAATTCGAATTTAATTAAATTTGAATATTTGACATAAATTAATTAATGATTGATGGACATGATTGATGGAGAATTAACCCAAGTCCAATAGGAGTAAAAAATCTTAGTTAAGAACTATAAATAGGTCATAAAGGGTGACTAGAAAGTATTGTTTGCCTCTAAAAAATTTCTGCATGAGAGCATCCTCTTTCTCTTTTGTTTTCTCACAAATCGAGACACCTGAGAGCACGGACGATATACCGTTTCGATCCCCGACAAAAGAGAACAAGATTCAAATGATAATCGAAGTTTTTTGGATGTCAATAGGAGGAATCGTCGACCAAAGTTGCGACATCCGTCCACAACAATATGAATATAATTGGTTTTTTAACCAACTTAAAATACGTAGATAGATCCCATGACGTTGATTTTACCGCGACAAGGACCCTAGGAGTCTTATCCGATATATAGAAATTGTATTAATATATTGTTTGCATCGATTGGATATCGTATAACATATATAGAAATGACAGAAGTCGCGTCGAAAAGGCGACTTCTCAGTAGTGACAGAACCCGACTCGAATTCTGCATTGCCCGACCTGGGTTCTTATGAGTCCAGTGCAAATAGCATTGAAATCGGACCGAATTGCATGAACCCTGTCTGGATTATGATTAGCGTGGTACGGGTTCTACAACCCGAGACTAAATAGAAAGTGAACGGCGCCGACCCATCCTAGGTTCTCTCATATTCGACTCGGGCTCTGTCGTGAATAGACAGAAGTGAACCGGGCCGACACGGCTCGGGTTCACCTAAGACTCGGCCCAAGTTTATCATTGGCCGATGTTTGAAGGTCGAACAACATAAAGCCCAACTAGAATTTCACCCACCCGGTCGAGGTTTAGTTATAGAAAATGTTATTATTGAATTATTGATAAAGGTTAATTATGATAATTATTACATTGATAATTTTTTACATAATAGTATCATAAATTGACCATGGATTATGATAATTCATTTGTTGTTATGATTGAATTATTGATATGATAATAGATTATCATGAATTCTTATATAGTCATTGTTAAATGGGCTATCGATAATTGACTTATAGATAAGATTGAATTATGGGCATGGTAACACATCATCACATATTGTTATTGATAATTGACAGTGGAGAACTAGAATCAATGAAAAATTGGTTATGGAGAATAGATGTATAGATTTATTGATTGACACCTAATTGATATGCTATGGATGATATGATTCGATGATTGTACCCAAAATTGAAAAGGCGCAAGATGAAAATCGTGGGTTGTCATACTTTGCGTATTGCAACATTTATAGTTAATTGGCTCCACACAACATAATGTTCCTTTAATAAAAAAGAGCTCTCGACATGATTTTATTGTTCGCATAGTAACTCCAAAGATTAAATGATTAATTGACAATCGTATTGTGACTTTTACGTTATTGACGATTGTATTGTAACCCTTTGCGGTTAAAGAAAAGATAATTGACTAATTGACAATCATATGATAACCGTTATGATATGGACGATTATATTGCAACTGATATGTGATGAATAAGTGAATTGTGCTCTAGTGGCTGATGGATAATTGATTTTGCCCTAATGATTGATGGATAATTATTTTTGCCAACATGACTAATGGATAGTAGACCATGGCCATTGTGTCGAATCGATAGTTAATTGATAATTATTAAATATGGCCTCCATTGAGTTTGACCAATTGAAAATTTGATTATAATTGATAATTGAAGTGATTGATATTGATTGATCATTATTAAGTTGATGATATGAAAAATTATATAATTAATCACTTATTTATTGTTAATAATAATTATTATAGCATAAATTATTTATAGTGAATTATGACATTGTTTATAGATTAATGATTGTTCATAGAGTTGAATAGTTATTATTGATATTGATTCATGATTTATATAGATATTGTTATGGGTGACCCTATATACTGAGTTATCTCATTGAGCTTTGCCCTTGTACTTGAATCCGTGCAGGATGAGATTAGTGACGATGGTGAGACAGTTGGCAACTCTTTTGACGAATGACATACACATAGATGTATGATCCATTATTGTATAGATGTAGGGCACATGAACTCATAGGTTATTGGATATGATATAAATAGCTTCTGCATACTGTAAAGTTTATTGTAAATGAGTCTTCCACTTATGTAAGCAAGTGTTTTGACTTATCATAGTTAAGTTATAGAATTGAGTGGCGTTGTCAAGATAGTCTTCTGAGCAGACAAAGAAAAAAAAATATCGGGGCATTACACATACATTTTTACTTCATTATTCTTTATTTTTCATTTTTGTTTCCCTGCAATAAATTTTCAATTTCATTAGCTTTAAATTTATGGAAGAACCTTTTCACTTTTATTTAAGAAGAATCTTAATACTGTTTTGTACGAGACAATTTAGATGATTATTGATTATTTTATTTA
The DNA here is from genome assembly GCA_030549335.1 of Pontederia crassipes. Classification (NCBI taxonomy): domain Eukaryota; kingdom Viridiplantae; phylum Streptophyta; class Magnoliopsida; order Commelinales; family Pontederiaceae; genus Pontederia; species Pontederia crassipes. The sequence goes on along the minus strand of CM060189.1, from coordinate 19,834,584 downwards.
AAATTTGACTCATCTGTTGCGAGTGGTTATCGATAATTTTAATTATATTGATAATCTTAATTGTCACCACACAAATAATTTAAATAATAGAAAAGGGAGGTGGCTTTTCAAATTATCAATTACTTGACATGAATTTTAACAAAAATATCCATTCATTCAATTTTTAATTTTAAATATTTTATTAATAAATAAATATCATTCAATCTCATCGTCTTTATAATTTAATTTTGTTTACAAATAACTCTTAGTTTTGCCTCGTCTTATTTTACTTTTATTCATTTTTTCTATTTTTTGTTTATTTATAATACCATGTGATGAAAATCTAAATAATTTTTATGGGTATTTTAGTATTTTGTTCTTTAGTTATTTTAATCATAACTTATGTTACTAATAGTTGTCAAACATTATAATATGTTATTATCATAATTTAAATAATAACAATCTATTTAAGTGGTGATTTTAAGGATTATGTGGTGCAAAAAGTGACCAATATATATGAGATATCATTGGATCGTGATGTGATAGTTCATAAATAATTATCATCAAGATGTATTTAAATAAGTGCTTATTTGTGAACTGTCAGATCACGATCCAACGGTGGTCACTTTTTTTCCCATACAATCCTTACTTCCTAAATCAAATCATACTCTCAAACATTCTAAATTTCAAAATTACTCATTTTGTACTCTTTTTAAAAAATTAATTGTCCGAACAAAACATTTGAGCATCCTTTTTTTAGCAAAATGCTCTTTGTCTATTAGATTTGAATGTCCGAATTTCTATTATCAACTTCATATACCTTCGTTATTTTAATATAATTATTTGTATAGTTATCTAAATAAAATAGTTTTTATTTTTTAAAGTTAGAATATTATTTAAAAACTTTCATATTTATCTCTCAATTAAAATATAATGAAAATATAAAATAAAAATTTAGTACATAGAATTATTCATTCAAATTTAACTTGTTTGAGCTGCGTATAATTTTAAACATAACTTTTTGAATAGATGTTCAAATGAGCTTGACTTTATTAAAATCTAAAAGAATTATTTACAATTTTCATATTCATTTCCTAAAAAATCTAATGAAAATATAAATATATGCTATTAAGAAGTTGAGTGCTTGTAGTCCCAAGTTCGATTTCATTATTTTGACTAGGATTTATCCGTACCATTTTTATTTAAACATTGATGTTAGTAATTCTGGACATCGATATGACTAGATAAAAAAAAATGTTACTCGGAAGTTTAATGTATAAAGCTAATAATTGCAAATGTGAAATTGATAGACACTAAATATTCAAGTTTTGTATCGTCAATTAAGGCATAAAGTATCTATTTTAATAATCAACACAAGGCAACTAAAACTTAACAACTAAATTAGCAACTGTAAGTTAAGTGAGGATATGGTAGCTATAATAATAGTCTATAGTTAGCCTTTAATCTATTTGAACAATCCCTTGCAAGCTTAACCTCAGGCATTCATCGATTTAACATTTGATTGTCCTAATATTATCCATTCATCGTTAGCAGGAATAAAAAAAGGAGAATCAAAGCTTTATCTAAAAATGCTTCATTCGATCTACATACGAAATCCCTAAAAATATTTTGAGATTCTTCTTTGCTTCTTCTTCATTGACTTAATTTTCTTGCTTCCTTTTCCTTCTTGACGACCTAGCGCACCATGGAAGAAATGTTTTGGGGAAGGAAAAAAAAAAAGGTGACGCTGGTGGGAGAAAAAAATGGAGATGAGAAGAGGGGTTTGAATATTTTTAGGATTTTTTTGTTGTCATTTTACATTACTTTTAGAGCATTTCAGTTCAATAAATTATAATAATTATAGAATCGTTTATTCTACATAGGGAAATTATTGATATAAGTCAAATTATCCAGTGCATTTCGAGGACTACTGTATCGAAACATATAATTAAATGTCAACTAATATACGAGCTCATATATATAGTAATATAAACAAGATTCTTGATTGCCATCATCTGATGAACATCCATAATAAACATATAGCCAAAATCTTAATTATTTAATGTTGTAATTGGTTTACATAAATGAAATTCCGGATGAAAACAAAATATGGGAAAAAATGTAAGAAAGTTCAATGTAAATCATTGGAATTTTTCATTCTTGTAAGTAAAAAACATTTTCCGGCATTGTTTTGGCCATCGATGTAGAAAAGAATTATTGAAGAAGATGAAATCGATCCATGTGTAATATTCTTAAAAAAGTATTTATTAAATCTTTAAATTAACCTCAAAAGTAATAACATCTTAAGGATTATTTTATCTTCTCATAAAAAAAAAGTGAAATAGACGCAAATGTCCTAAAAGTAAATAAATTTTTTGGGCAGATTAGTCATTTATTGAAAAAAGTTAAAATAGACTACAATGCTTTTAAAAATGATATTATTAGAAGAATATTTTTATCATCTAAAATAAGACAAAGTATCTACACCCTCCCCTTCCCTTACCTAATCTCTTCCATTCCTTTCAAACTCAGCTGGCAGACTCCTCCCTCTCACACCCTTTCACGCTCCCTCTTGTGTGCTCTCTCTCACTTCCTCACAACAACCCAACAGCAGCCAAGTTGCTCACTATCTCTCCTTGGCTCCCTATCCCTTAGGACCATCCGACAGCAGCAAAGAGGACTCCACTCATATCGACAGGACATGGTGTTCAAAGAAAAGAAGAGCAGTAGGAAATAAGGGGAGAAGAAAAAAAAAAGAAAGGCGAAACAGATTTAGGATTTTAAGTTAAATCTTAAAGATATTTGTGAGAATTTAAGTCCTAATATCTATCTTAATTATATTATGAATAAATGAATTAAGGTTTATAAGAGTCATCTTGATTTTTAGAATTATGAGATTAGGGAATGTATATGATGACATATATTTATGTCATCTTTTCATCATGATTACTATTTCATTGATAATTATATTTAGAACAATGATGTCTCATCGTCATTTATGCTTAGTTCATGATGAAATTGTTCATTAGTTAATTATGAATGTGATCGGTAGGTCTAATAGTCCTTGTTCAACAACAACAACAACAAAGTTTTATCTCACTAAGTGGGGTCGGCTACATGGATCATACGACGCCATTCCGCTCTATTAGTAATCAAACCTTTCGGTATATTATTCACCAATAGATCTTGTTCTATTAGTTCGCCAAGTGTCCGCCTTGGTCTCCCTCTCCCTCTTTTAATCGGACTTCAGATTATTTGATCTACTCTTCTTACTGGCGCATCTAATGGTCTTCTCTGAACATGACCAAATCATCTCAAACGATTCTCTACTATTTTCTCACTAATAGGAGCCACTCCGACTCGTTCACGTATATGATCATTCCTAATCTTATCTAATCTTGTATGACCACACATCCATCTCAACGTCCTCATTTCGGCTATCCCCACTTTACGTTCATGTTGTCTCTTCATAGCCCAACATTCACTACCATATAACACTGTTGGCCTTATCGCAGTACGATAGAATTTTCTTTTAACTTTATTGGGTACTTTTCTATCACAAAGAACTCCAGTGACTTTCCTCCACTTACACCAACCAGCTTGAATTCTATGATTAACATCGTCATCAATCTCACCATCTTGTCTTACAATTGATCCTAAATATTTAAACTTTGTCACTTGAGAAATTATCTTTATAATTATCTAATATTCCTTGTTCAAAATCTCTATTTATCTTTATGATTGTTATGCTAAAAATGTCAATACATCAACAATATGACGATTAGAGCAATTGTGTGCTACATGTATAAATGAATGTATGATGGGAAGAAAGCTAATGTCGCACTCAACTCCGTAACTAAGTTTTAATCGTAATTATTATTTCCTTTAATCTTATATAGAAATTCTAAAAATAAAATCGACAAAACCTCCTCCCTTAATTATCTTATCTTACTTGTCAATACATACAATAGATGCATATATATTCATCAAAATTTAATAAAAAGTTATAAAGACATAACATTCACATATTATCACTATTGTTTCACAACCCACTTCACATTTAATACTTCATAGGATCAAATTTTATACAACCTTACAAAAAGATTCTAAGAAACTATAGTACAACTCTCAAGTTTATCTATTACATGCATGCTTTTAAAAATAAAAGTGAAGGAAAAATAAAAGTGATCCACTAGCTCGGCCTCTTCTATATGCATCAAAGGCAATCTTCGAGTTGACTTAAATCGAGAACTTAGAATTATTTAAAATTTTAAAGGTATTGTTAGCAACAATCGTTACTCAGTGAGTCGAATAAAAGTACAACACATGGAAACAATATAAGTGCATATAACATTTAAATAATTAGATTCTTCATATAAGAAAATATTTAAAGCATAAGTCATATAACATTAGTTGTCAAATCATATGAATTTTTACATATAGAAGTATTTCAAAATATTATCATATTCACAGTTAAACTCCACACATGTGTCATTGCACATACTTATCATGGGTCAATACATATCCCTTCATGATCATGCGCCATGCAGTTAAGCAGAACTTCGTAATCATGAGTCTCGAATACGCAAAGCATGGATTAATACATATCCCTTCCATAATTATGTGTCATACAGTTAAGCAGAGCTTCACAATCATGATTCTCGAATGCATAGAGCATATCATGAGTCAATACATATTCCTCCACGATTATGTGTCATACAGTTAAGCAAAGCTTCACAATCACGATTCTCGAATACATAGAGCATATCATGAGTCAATATGTATTCCTCCATGATTGTGTCTCATTCAATTAAGCATAACTTCACAATCATAATTTTTGGATACGCAGAGCATATCATGGGTCAATACATATCCCTTCATGATCATGCGCCATGCAGTTAAGCAGAACTTCGTAATCATGAGTCTCGAATACGCAAAGCATGGATTAATACATATCCCTTCCATAATTATGTGTCATACAGTTAAGCAGAGCTTCACAATCATGATTCTCGAATGCATAGAGCATATCATGAGTCAATACATATTCCTCCATGATTATGTGTCATACAGTTAAGCAAAGCTTCACAATCACGATTCTCGAATACATAGAGCATATCATGAGTCAATATGTATTCCTCCATGATTGTGTCTCATTCAATTAAGCATAACTTCACAATCATAATTTTTGGATACGCAGAGCATATCATGGGTCAATACGTGCACGTAGAGCAGGCCTCAAATGGCAAAAACACCCAGTGTCAAATTTGATGTGCTAACCAATTTTCCCAAAAGCTTAAGCCATTAAGAAGAGCAACATCTATGATTTTATATTCTTAACATTCTCTTTCACGTGTGGGCTGCTGCGCCACAAACACATCATGCATATTAAATGCAATCACATAGACCTTTTCAACTAGCATGACCAATGAATACATAAAGTTTAACAATAGAGTTATTTCCTCAAACCACCCCTAAACTATCACGATTTTTCAGATCTAACCACAAACTATGAACTTCATTTTTTGGGTCCTTAAATTATCATGATTTTTTCAATTTGATCATTTCGTCCAATTCCACAAGTGTTACTTCATTTTTCTTAAAATAATATATAATAAAATATAAAAAGCAAATTTAAAAAAGACATGGTTTGCCAAGGTGTCGCCCCCCGTGTCGCTGGAGCGAAAGGGAGAGGGGGGGTCCTCCCTCGCACGCGGCAGGGAGAAAGGGGCATCGACACCCCTTGGAGCGAGCTCGTCGGCGCCGGGCGAGCTCGCTCAGGAGGCGTCGGTCCCCCTTTTCTCCCTCGCAGTGTGCAAGGGAGAAGGGGGGGTGGTGCCCCCCGAGCGAGCTCGCTCGAGGGGCACCGGCCCCCCTTTCTCCCTCACTCATGGCGAGGGAGAAAGGGGGGCGAGCTCACTCGCGTCGGCGAGGGAGAAAAGGGGGGCTGGTCCCCCCCCCCCCCCCCCCCCCCCCCCCCCGAGTGGCCCTTTTTGTTGGTAAGGGGAGCCTCCCTCCCCCTCTTTTGTGTGTCAATTTTTTTCCTTTTTTTAATTGTTTTTTATTATATATTATTTTAAGAAATACATATTAACACTTGTAGCAGGAGTATAATGAACTTTTCATAAATGTGAAAAATCGAAGATAATCGAGAAGTTGACGGGATTGAACATAAGGGTCATGGAAAACGAAGGATCATGATAATTTAATGACTCAAAAAATGAAGTTCGTAGTTTGAGGTTAGATGTGAACAATCATAATAGTTTATGGGTGATTTGAGGAAATAATCGTTAACAATATCCAAAATACACATGTCATAATTAGATATCAATATCAAGTAAAACTTATTTCAACTTCACAAGCTCTCTGAAAATATTTTATGTAAGAGTTTACACCATCTCATATGAAATTCTCGAAATATTCATATATATTTTTTATAACTTAATATATGTTTTCAATAATAATAATAATAATAATAATCTTTGTTTGAAATAATATAAAAAGAATAAAAGAAGTATATAGCATTACCCACTCACCTTATACTTTATCCTTTCAAATGAGGTATATTAGATTTTCCTCCTTTCACTTGTAGCTTGATGGTTTCCTACAAGCAATAATGTCATTTTAATTTTCAATTACTAATAATAATAATAATAATATGCAACGCATGCTCATGATGCACGAACACTTGTTCACCTTAAAATGCATATAATCCCTTCAAATACTAATGTGTAATTTCACGTGTTTATATTCATACACTACCTCACATTTGAAACTATTCATTCTTCCAAAGTTTAAATAGGTGCTTCTCATGACTTTTGACTGAGTAACTGTCAATAATTAATTCATAACTTTAAATCTTAAGCTCAAATTTTATGATTCTAGATGAATTAGAAACTAGACTTATTAAGATTTTCAATTCCCAAATATTATCAATTAATTTCCGATGAGTAATTCATAGAAGTCAAAATAATGTGAGCTAGGATTTGTGTTCTGGCAGTTTGTGTGTCACTGAAAGAATTATTTATATATTACTCAATGCTTGTCTGTTTGATGAGATCACAGTTTTCCTATAAACTATACTTCAGTTTTGTTTATATATAAAAATTTTAGAATACTCCTTGTATGCCCTTCTAACAAAAATAATCAATTAGTCTTATTTTGTCTATTCCTGAAACTAGATAGGAGAAAGCATACAAAAATACATAGGAGCTAGGATTTATGTTCTGACAGTTTATTTGACGAGATCACAATTTTCTTATAAACTATACTTCAATTTTGTTTATATATAAAAATTTTAGAATACTCCTTGTATGCCCTTCTAACAAAAATAATCAATTCGTCTCGTTTTGTCTATTCCTGAAACTAGATAGGAGAAAGCATACAAAAATAGATATGAGCTAGGATTTGTGTTCTGGCAGTCTATTTGACGAGGTCACAATTTTCCTATAAACTATACTTCAGTTTTGTTTATATATAAAAATTTTAGAATACTCTTTGTATGCCCTTCTAACAAAAATAATCAATCCGTCTCTTGTCTATTCCCGAAACTAGATAGAAGAAAGCATACAAAATTAAAAATTTATTTCTCCATGTATATAAGTCCAAATTGAATGATTCTACTTCTCACCGAATCATTATGAAGTCTAGTTAAATATATATATAAATTTCAAATCCTAATTCATTTTATCCTAATCATGCCCTAATTTATAAGGTGGGTATGTCTTTGACTCGAGACAGAGTGAGTGACCTATGATGATAGGTTCATAACTTTCTTTGTAGAAGTCCTTTTTATATGATTCTAATGGTCATGGGAAGCTACTTCAGAAGAATGAAGCCCGTAATATTTAAGGATTTATGAAGAATAAACTAGGAAGATATCATCATATGGAGTTGAATGTTAGTTTCGGATCCACAAATTCACCTTAACCCAGCAAAATTGTCGAATTTCTTTAGTCCGTTCGGCTAGGGATTTGATCTTGGAAATTGTTCGAATTGCAGAGGATAAGAATCAGTGATTTATATATTTTTTTCAGAATTTTAACACGTCATATGGCAGTTTGAAAACTCGGATGTAATGAATTTCGGAACAAGGTAGGTTTATGGTCAAAAGAATTGATCTTTTAGCGACCGATGAGTTATTTGCTTCAGCTGCTTGAAACCCTGTTGGTTAAAATGAAGGTCTAATTATTTTTCTTTGTTACAAATCAACATTTAACATATAGCTAATGTTAACTAATGATAGTTAAACACATGTAATTATAATATTTACAAATATTAATTTTGTTCTCGATAATTTTATATAGTTTCTCTATATACTTATCAATAATTTAATTATCATTATGCTTTAATTCAAATGTTAATTACTACACACAAACTTGACTATATAAACATCTAGACTAACTTAATATGATGATCACATAAAAATGATGTTTATGGAATACGTCAATGTTAACTAATGTAGTGGTCATTCTGTCCAATGCTCCAGAACGATCACCTAAAATACTTTCGATCGCTCATTCTGGAGGTGCAATCATCACATCGATCAGTTCGGTCGTTCGACACCTCTCTAGTGATCGTCCGAAACTCTTTCGGTCATCCGATTTAGAAAGCTGGAACTCTATGTAATTAGCTATCGTTGAGACGACCAGGTCGTCTGACACCTCTTCAACGATCGTCCGAAACCTATTCAGTCGTACGATTTAGAAAGTATAAACTCTTTATAATTAGCGGTCCTTGTGGTGACCAGTTCGGTCGTCCGACACCTCTTCAACAGTCGTAAACTCATTTGGTCACTTGATTTTGAAAGCATGAACTATTTAGAATTAGCGGTCATTGTAGTGACCAGTTCGGTCATTTGTAAGCCATCAAATGGTCATCCGAAAGATGTTTTGGTCATTTGATCTCCACCCCAGCGGTCATCCGGAAATAGATCAATCTTTCGCTTTGTCTCCTATGTGTATGTGATGCTGATTGTCTACATTTAGAAGAATTTGATGTATGGACAACTTTAAGTAGGATTAAAATATGCAACATGTATTGAATGATTGCATGTATTGATGTTTATAATTAAAAGATGGATTGATTGAATATGTATTCTTGTTGCCGTTCATATGAGGGGAACGAAAATGGCACTAGCAAGAATGAATACCAAGTTCCATGAAAGACCAAGACCCATCTAAGAGTAGAGTGTAGCCTCCCATGAGATAAAGAGATACCGACCTAACTACTTTAAGATCGATAAGCTAATATGGACTTCTCAATCACCAAAATAAGAAACTATCTAAATTAAAAAATGGAAAATGAAAAGATGAAAATTATATAATTAAGGTGATTAGATGAATAACTTGGGACATAATATGAAGATGATAATAATGTAAGCACTTAAATGGATGTTAAAGTATGTCCTCTTGTCATGTTATGTTATGAATGAAAATATTATTAGTAAGATAAATTCATGATATGCTTTAACATAATATTTGATGATGCTATATATTATTCACATGTCATATAGTGTGCATATGTAGCTCATAGCATGCATGTATATTTCGATTACGATGAAATGCATATATCATGACATATAAAAATAATGTTATAGGATTATAGCATGCATGAACTTTAACATATTCTAACGGGAGAAATTTCTTGCACTGCAAGATCCGTGCATGTATAGACGAGGCATATGCTCGGTGACGAGGGTATGATGACAACTAGATTGTAGATGAGTTGGTCGGCCATGACCCAAGTTATCTTATAATATTTTTTATTACAATGATAAACTCTTTAGTGAGTAATTATATATAGTTTATGAGCTTTTGTGAGTAATTATTATAGTAATTATATATAGTGAGTAATTATATATAATTTAGCGAGTCATAAATTTTTTATATAAATTCATTTATGTATTATGAACTCTATGTTGAGTCCCTACATTAGATCCTTTTTTACCCATGAACTATTATGTTATTTTGAAATTTATTTGTCTATTAAAGTCTTTTATTATTTTATATTATTTATCATTTATATTATTATATTTTCGTTACGATATTATATATAATTAGGTTAAGAAGGATGCAAATGTAACGTCGGCCTCTAGGGACGAATCTTGGGCGTTGCACCATGTCAATTATTTAGGTGCGATGAATATGAAGCAAGCTCTATGTTCTAAAACAACAAAGCGAAACGTTTTTTCTTCGTTAACGTTTACTTTGTTATTTTAAGAGAATTTAATCTATGAAATTTTGAGTTAGGATGGTCGGGCGTGCTGAATATGACACACTCAATATTTGTTCTATGGAAGAAAAATCTAAAATGTAATTTATTTATGGTAAATATAAAAAAAGTTTAAAGTGTATTCTGATGCATTATATTTGTTTGAAGAAAAATATATTTGAAGTTTTTAACGTTACTATAATAGAAACATGCAATTTATTTCATAGTGGCATATTTTAAATATAAAGAAATTGTATTAAGCTTAATTTTAAATCGCAAGAGATCTTCCTATTGTTTGGTGTGTGAAATATTTTTACAAGCCTTTGATGGTATAAATTGTTCCTATATGGCTATATATATATATATATATATATATATATATATATATAAACGCACTTTTCCTATTTGTTAAGTAGGAACTATAATATATATTAAAAATATTTTTGTAAACCAACAACAAATTACGTTTCTTTTTCACCATATCGACGGAGAAAGCCTGCAACCGTTAATTTTTTTGGCGCCTCCATGAGTTAAAAGTTAGCATATACAGTGTTAATTAACGCCGATTATTATTATTATTTATAAAAGGACGGAAATTTAATTAACTCTTTTAATCAGTAAACGTTCATTTGTCAATTAATTGGTCGTTCTTAATACGAAAATGAAGCGCGTGGGTGGAGTTGGGTACGTACAAAGTGCGTCTCACATGCAATTAAATTCTTGTTACCGTGAGCTTAATTATCTATCGTCACACATGGTTTCTGGCTAACACCCCCGCCGAGTGCCGACCGAAACCTGTTTTTTTTTCTTTTAATCTAAACAACTTCACCGCCATTAACAATCAATTAATTAAGCTGCAAACTTCCACGATTAAGAAAAGTTACAGACAGACAACTATTTTTATTATTACAATATAATAATACCAGCATTTTACTCTTAAATTTTAAAAAAATAAATAAAGATGGCCGAGATCCTTAGTCGTTGGACGCCCACGGTTTGGCAGCTCTCCTTCCGAAACTGTTGGTGCGACTGGGAGGTGGTGGACGGATTTGGATTCAAAGGGGGGAAGAGGAGGCGGAAGGCGGTGAGTTTTTGAAGTTTGCAACTGCATGTGTTGAGGTCTGAGCCCGTCAAAATCCCTCTCTAATTCTTTTCTGGTGTCAGTGATGAAATGGGCGTCACTGAGAGAGAGAGAGAGAGCCTAAAGAATATGTGCAGAAAGAAAGTTTAAAGGAAAAAAAAAAGGAATTTAACGATAACGATTTACTTACAAATAAGCAGCTCTTATGTCCGTATGCATTATTATCGTCCACATATCCATGATTGTATTCATGCCTCATCATACAGTTTTGTCTCTTAATTAATTAGTTTGAGGTTATTATTAATGGTCTGGTAGAATGAAGTTTGAAAAATCACTCTAAATAAACAAGATGAAAACATAAGTGAAATTAAGCCATACGTCAAAATCAACTTGATAATCCAAATTAAGGTTCAATTAGAGCCATATTCATGCACCTCGATTCTGAGGTACAGCGTCCACGTTCTCGTTTAGCTAAACATAAACGTTTATGAGTCGGTTTTTTCTCTCTCTCTCTCTTATCATTTCTTTTTAAGTGGAAAGCCACGGGCCAAAACCCAAAGCATGCATTATATATGAACAGTGCTACACAGAAAAATGACCATTTCTTCTGGGTCTGCTACACCTTTTTTCACCTCCACAGACCACAGGAGTCCAAGGGCGGTAAAACAAGCGACGACGCAGACCAAAACCATCAGCTCTCTCTCTCTCTCTCTCTCTCTCTCCACTAGTAATCTCTCCAACTGCTTATAAAAGGGGCTGGCTGGAGATCCCCAACTCCATCCACCTCTACACGCTTCACATCCAAAGCAAATTAAAGCCTACATACTCCCATCATCACATTGTCTGCCTTATCCGCCTTTCGTCTTTCTTTTGGCTTCCATCTTATCTGCTTCCAGGCGCAGGAAAGAGCTTAAACGATGGCTTCTTCAGTGACTCGTGCTGCTTTGGATAACAAGTTGGCCATGGCGAAGCGCTGCTCCCATGGTAATCAAATATCAAGATCTCGATCGATCAATCGGTCGATTCTCCCTGAAATTACATTAAAATTGTGTGCATGCATGATTGTGGACTTGTTCCAGCCACTCTAAGCCACTGTGATCCCATCTTCCTAACAGTCACCAGACTGATCACCACCACCAGGAACACTATCGGTGACCCTTAATATATCTCTATTAATTAATATACATGAATAGATGCATTCTATTATTTAAGCATCCTTCTTGCACATTCATGCAAAACTATTCGTACTGTATTGCAAGTTTTTAGACCTCGCATGCATTCTATATGCTGCATGCATGACTAAGTAATTCTATGGATGGCATGCATGCAGAGGGAGTGATCGCCGGAGCAAAGGCAGCCGTTGTTGCAAGCGTCGCAGCAGCCATCCCCACTGTAAGTGTCAAGTGCATGCATGTTCATTTCTCTGTCATGCAGGCAGCTGCGTCAACCCATCGATCCAACTCGATCTGATTCATTTCACTCCTAACGTTTAAGTTCTTTTTTTCTTTAAAATTTAAATCAAGTAGAGCTTCTACATATAGAACATTAGTCCATGTGTTGTTCATATCACGCTTGTTTTGGAAAATAGACAACCTGCTTAATTAACTTACTGATCTTGTGTGATGTTTCAGTTGGCAAGCGTTAGGATGCTTCCTTGGGCCAGATCCAATCTTAATTACGCAGCTCAGGCCCTTATCATCTCATCAGGTGATTTTAATTTTTTTCATATATGTTCATATATACTGAAATGGATCACTTTAGTATTAATATATATATGTACATTAATTTACAATTAAGCAAATCAATGACAAATAGTTAATTGTGGTTGCAGCTTCCGGGGCTGCATATTTCATAGTGGCCGACAAGACGGTACTTGCATCTGCGAGGAAGAACTCGTTCAAGGGCGTTGCTAACTAAGTGTAATGAGGATAGTTAATTCGTATAACTTAATTAAGATGCCTGAGTTGCCTATTAAGGCACCAGCGTCTGTTGACTAAATATGACTCCATCCATGTCATGGTTCATGGACTTTCGAGTAATAACAATAAAGCATGCATTGCATCAAAGATATATTGTGCTGTTAGTTATTTAATTTCTGCGTGCATGTTGAGATTTGAGATCACACACACCAATTAAAATACAACTAAGAACAAAGAATACACAACAGGGTTCGAATTGAGTTGACAAGTATATTTAGTTAATCCTACCTTGTTATCAGTCCGTCTCTCCCATATAGAGGAAATAACTAGATATATATTCACTAGATAAGAAAGTATGTGTGCATATACTGTCTCCTTTTTGGGTTATTTTTAGTTATTTTCATAAATGATATCTAAATTTTCATGATTTTTTACGTTTAATATTAAATTATTATGAATTTATACGTCTAATATCAAATTATGAATTTATTTTTTAATCTCAAAAGAATTTACATTTCCCATTATTTTTATTTTTTCTCATTTATTAAAAAATTAAATTACCCATCGACGACGCACGCACAGAGAAAGCCTCCCCCTCCCCCCCTTCCTGCAACCATCGGAGGCGACCTCATCTTCTACCTCTCACAATAGGGCCACCGGAAGTCCTCCTTGTCGGCCTTGTCGCAATCCCAGCCGCAGCAACAACTGAATGACTACCGGGAGATCACCGACTTCACGGTATCCAAATTCAAGGTCATCTCCATTCTCAACCGCACAAGCAACGCTCTCTTCCGCCGCGGTCACCCCATGTCCTCCACCACCTCCCTGCCGAATTTTAGCGGTTCAAAGCTGCGCGAACACTATAAGAAAATCACGATTTTCCGACGGATAATTTCCGACGGTTCTAAATTCGTCATAATTTGCGACGGATTTTTCGACGGTTCCGTTTCCGACGGATTTTTCGACGATTATGACCGTCAGAAATAATTTATATTATTATTTAATTTTTTGACGATTAGGAACGTCGATATTTCCGAGGGATATCCATCCGTCGCAATTTCCGACGACTTTTCCGACGGTTACGACCGTCGGAAATAAAAAAATTTAAATTATGTATTTTTATATTATTATTAAATTTTTTCGACGGATTTTTCGACGATCACGACCGTCGGAAATAAAAAATTTAATTATATAATTTATTATATTATTATTTAATTTTTCGACGATTAGGAACGTCGATATTTTCGACGGATATCCATCCGTCGCAAAATTCGCCGCAATTTCCGAAGGTCGTAACCATTGGTAAATGTATAATAATATCATATAAAGAGTATTTTATTAATATAACTAGCGACGGTCCAAATCGTCGTAATTACCGACAGTTTTGACCGTCGGTAACGATTACCGACGGTTCAAACCGTCGGTAAAATAAAAAATAAACATTATATATAACTAAATATATTTTCGACGGTCACAACCGTCGGTAATTATAAAAATATTTAATATTTACGTTTTTTACGACCGAAACCATCGGTAGTTAAAATTTCGTTATCCCGCTTTTTTTTCCCTTTTCCTGCTTTCTTTCCACTTTTTCCCTTTATATATATTCCTCCTCCTCCCTCTTCTCTCTCTCCCTCCTCCCTCCACTCCTCTCTCTCTCCCTCCTCTCTCCTCTCTCTCTCTCCCGGCCGCGAGCACCCTCTCCCGCGCCGGACGTCGGCAACCCTCTCCCGCACCGGTGACCCTCTCTCTCTTTCTCTCTCCCGCTCCGCGCCGGCGTCTCTCTCTCCGGCCAAAGGCCGCTGTCGGCCGAATCCGGCCGTGGCCGTTCGGATCCGGCCCCCAGCGGCCGGATCGGCCGCCGGGCGTTCGGATTCGGCCGCCTGGCGACGGATCCGGCCTCCAGGCTGTCGGATCCGGCCTCCAGCGGCCGGATCGGCCGCCGGGCATTCGGATCCGGCCCCAGCGGCCGAAGTTGGCCGCGGCCCGATCCGGCCGCTAATTTTTTTTATATTTAAAAAATTATTTGCGACGGTTGCGACCATCAAAAGATCGACGGTTGCGACGCCCGTCCAAAGTTTCGACAGTTGCGACCGTCGAAAAGTTGCTACGGCTCGAACCGCCGGCCTTTTCCGGAGGTTGCAACCGTCGAAAATTTCGACGGTACGGACCGCCGGCCTTTTCCGGGGATTGCAACCGTCGAAAATTTTGACGGTTCGAACCGCCGGGGACTTTTTCGGCGGTTGCAACCGTCGGAAAATTTCGACGGTTCGAACCGCCGGGGACTGTTCTGACGGTCAGAACCGTCAATATTTTTGACGAATTTTTTTCAACCGTCGCAAATCCGTTTACGACGAGCATTTTTCCGACGAATAGATACCGACTGAAAAATCGCCAATAATTACGTTACCGACGATTTTCGGGCTGATTACCGACGGTTCGGACCGTCGATAATCAACGTTTTTCTAGTAGTGGAACCTGCCAAGCCATCGCCACTACGGATGGCGGTCCACGCTTTGAGCCTCGCTTCGCTGCCCCTCCAGGCGAGGCCACCACTCGTGTCCCCCTCTCAAGCCCTTATCACCTTGGATTTCACTAAGCCTCGATCGGAAATGTCGACAAGGTTGTACACCATCTCCGCACCAATGTTGTCTGCAACTTTATTATTTCTCTCCTCCGTAATTGGTGATGGCAACATATCGAACGACAAACTAGGCAGATCGCTTCTCTCCGTCCTCCTACGCGCGATCGACGAATGCAATGGGGGTCACCAGTCAGAATCGGCCCGCGTAGGGGGAAAGAGGGGGGATCTCCTCCCTATTGCGACATGACCATCGATGTCGCCGGTCGTAGTAGGGGAGACCCCCCCTTTCCCCTGTGCGCGTCGATGATTGGCGAACAGAGCAAGGGTCACTGGTCAAAATCGATGCGCGCAGGGGAAAGAGGGGGATCTCCCCCCTATTGCGACGCGACCAACAAGGTCGTCGGTCATAGCAGGGGGCAATCGCTCCAACTTTCCTTGCACATGCCGACATAGGGAAAATGCCGATGCGCCCCCCTCCCCCTTGCACGCGTCGACGCTTGTGCGCAGGGGGAAAGGGGGGGAGGGGGTGGGTTCACCCCCATTCTACGATGTGATCGACGATGTCGCCGGTCACAATGGGGTGGGGTGGGGTGGGGTGGGGCGATCTCTCCCTTTCGTCGATAGCATGCACCGGTTATAGCAAGGGCGACCCCCTTCATTGTGTGCATTGGCACAGGGAAAACACCGGCGTTCCCCCTTCCCCCTGGGTCGGTGCTTGCGCATAGGGGAAAAGGGGGAGGGGTTCGCCCCCTGTTGCGATCGGGATGTTTTTTTTAGTTTTTTATGTGTTATCGATGTAGGGGTAAATTCAATTTTTCATAACGGAAATTGAGAGAAGTCGATGAAAGGATCAAATTGTAAAATAGTGATAGTTTAGGGATAAAGAATAAGTTCATAATTTGAAATTAAATGTAGAAAATCGTGATTTTTTAGCCTTAGGAGTGATTTATGTAAATAACCCTATCTCTATTGGCAAACACTTAGTGGCAATTTTTCCTTGTTGCCCAGATTCATAGATATTACTCTCATAAGTTTTCTTTCAATACCAATAACTATTTAAACGCTAAACTTCATGTAAGATATACAAAAGGTCCTCATAATTTGTGCAATGTTTGGTGAGTAAATTGTTATTCAAGGAAAGCCTATTTTTATTAAGAATTTCTTAACTCTACCGTTTTGTATCTTGATACAAATGGAATATGTCCTCAACCAAGACGAATGGCCGATTCCAATCAATATAGTTTCTAGAGTTGTTCTTTATTTTTAGGAACTTTTTAAGATTTTAATCATGAGACAACTTATACCTATGTGATAAGAATTTTAATCCAATTAAATGTAGAAGCTATTGGTCAAATCTCTTTTGTTACATTGTATACATCTGGTCTGCAAGATTCATAATTTTTTTTGTCCGGATGACAATTTTTCCTACATAAAAAAAGAGATGCATAGGAACATCGCCAGGTCAGCACATTGATTGAACAAATCATCAGTACTATATATTGCAGAGCGCAAGAGTGGCCCTTCCATTTCGCGCAGGGACACCGAGGCGAACTGTCAAATAGTAAAGCTCCACTTACCATGATGTGGCTTGGACCTTCAAAAATCAGAAAATTTTAAAATGGAAAAGTTCGATAACAATTCATTTTCGAAAGCTGTATGAGTAGCATGTATATAATCGTAATTACATACATTGTAATATGTAATTCCACATGACCACATGTTATTTGTATATAATTTTTTTCTTCTAATATTATTTGTCCACAAAGATATACTGATTCATCAAAAGTCTACACCGAATAAAATTCGAATTAATTACAAAAGAAACAAAATATATAAAATAAAAGAGCAGCATTTCTACTCTCCAAAAAGTACACGCGAGGATGGGACCCACACATGTGGCCCCACGTGTGCGCATCACCTATGCATGAGCATGACACCACCAATTATTGTCAACAGCGATTAGACCATGTCGTCGTCTTCATGGTTTTGGCCTCTCACACCTCGTCCATCGTCTCCAAAATCCAAATGACATGTCCCAATTCCACCAATCTGCTGCCTAGTAAATATCTTCTCTCCTCTATCCACCGTGGTGGCGACTGGCGAACGTGCCCATGGCAATGGCCGTGCGCTGGGATCACCTGCCGCCGGAGCTCCTCGGCAACGTCTTCTCCCACCTCCATCCCGCCCACTTGGCCCGCGCCATGCTCGCCTGCCGCCACTGGCTCGCCTGCGCTCGCTCCCACTTCCCCTCCGCCGCCCTCCGCGCCCGCTTCCCGCCTTGGCTCGTGGCCATGCCGTCGCGCTCCCACGGCCCTCCTCCTTCCTGCTGTTACGTCCGCGACCCCGAGCACGACCGCTGGCACGCCTTGCCGCTCGACTTCCTCCCCTGCCAGCTCCGCCTCGTGGCGCCCGTCGGGCGCCTCTTTCTCCTCTGCAAGCTGGCGTCCTCCTCCGCCCTCCGCCTCGCGCTGCTCAACCCGTTCGCCCGCCAGTTCGAGCGCCTTCCGGCTCTCATCACGCCGCGTTCCAACCCGGCCGTCGGAGTCGTCGTCCGCTCGGATTGCTCATTCTGCGTCATCGTCGCCGGCGGCGCCTCGGGGGCTTCCTACGAGCCCACTGTGGAGACGTACGACTCTAGGCGGGGGAGCTGGAATCGGATGGGCCCGATGCCCGTGGAGTTCGCGGTGCGGCTGACGGTGTGGACGCCGAACGAGAGCGTGCACGCCCAGGATGGCGCCATGTACTGGATGACGTCGGCGCGGGCGTACAGCGTGGTCGGCTTCGACGTGGAGCGCAGGACGTGGCGGGAGGTGAAGGTGCCGATGGCCGACTGTCTGGAGTGGGCGGCCCTCGTGCGGCTGCCAGGAGGGACGCTGGGGCTCGTGGGCGGTACGGCCGCAGGGGACGGGCAGGGGCGCGTGTGGGAGCTGACCGACGGGGACGAGTGGAGGGTGGCCGGAGCGGTGCCGCCGGAGCTGGGGAGCAAATTCTGGGGAATGCACAGCGCCCCAGGCATGACCAGGTGCGTGGGGAACGAAGAGGCCGTGTACTTGTTCAAGGACCTGGGATCCGACATGCTGCTGTGGACGAGGGCTTACAATGGCGGTGGGCCGCTGTCGCCGTCGGCGTCCCTGTCGTCCACTTCGGATCAGGATGGAACGAAGAAGAAGTGGGAGTGGCGTTTGGTCGGAGGCGGAGGAGGAGACGACGCATCCTTGCGCAGCTACATTCCCATGAGAGCAGCTCTGCTTTGTCCGTCGCTGTCACTGTGGATCAACAATAACTCGATACCTCAAAGTTAAAACGGTAAAAAAGTTACCGAGCAACAATTCTTAGATGTTTTAGACGGTTAACATTATTAGATAAACCAATAATTACAATTGGAGATGAATAAAAATACGATTTTGCACTTTTGACCTAAGAAATGACCTGTGTGAATTAAGGTTCAGTTGATTCTTATTATTTCTACTATTATGACAAAAGTAATAATACTATTATTACCAAAATTGCTTGCAAACTTTTTTTGGATTAATGACGGGGCAAAAGATAAGGGTAATTGTTCTTGTTCTCTTTCAATCATTGTGTTTGGTGATTGCTGTTTAATTATCAATTTTGTTGTGGATGTGATGCGTTGTGCTGCGGAGAGTTGAAGACGTTGACGTAATATTCTTTATTTTGTTTGTTTTGGATCTTTGGATCTGGTGCAGGGCCTCAGAAAAGTTGGGCTTTTCGTCGTTTATTGCCAGTTTAACATGTGGATCCAGCTCAGGGCCTCATGTGCTCAACAAGATTTTTTTTCTTAAAAAAAAATCTTTTCGTTTCTTTTTCTGATCGAACAAAAGTACTACATCTTTTTTCTGTTTACTGCTGAAAAACTTATAATCTCATATCTCATGGAGTCAAATAAACATTAATTTGTTAATACTAAGCTTATATATATGCTTTAAATTTAACAGACTCCCAATTTCTCGTTGATGATCCATTCAATTTAGAGTTCAAGAGCGTTTATGATCCGTAAGTATATCTTAAAAAGAAATTTTAAATCTTAATTTTATTAACCTACTTGAAATTCCTTTTTCATTTTTTTAAGATACTATTCATTAAGTAGAATAATAATTCTGATATCTTTTATGAATAATTAATTTGATAGATTAGTTCTATTTATTTTTTGGTGAAATTATAAAGTAGATTACATAAATCGATTCCATTAGGTAGAATAAAAAATCAAATGACTCTTATGGTCTAATGATGAATAGTTTTCTTTCTTTTTTTTTTCTAAGAAAATGATGAGTTAATTGTCATAGTCACCATTTTTTATCATAATTTTATGATTGATTAAAGCTGGTAATCCCATATTGATTTAATGTCCGCTTTTTCATGTATCTCTTTCGTTCTTGCCTCATTCTTTCCGAATGCAAAAATAAAATAAAATAAAATAAAATGATGCAAGCGATGTACTCTTTCATTTTGGGGTCAGTACATTGTGCTACTCGAGAACCACAGTTAGCTTCTACTTGTTGCTGGAGTGTCTTGAATTTGAAAGCAAAATAGGTGCGACAGCTTGCACTTCTACACATTAGCGACCTATAGTCTTGTTATCCGAACTCTTGATTATTTCAATAGAACAATGAGTTATTTCCTTCAACTGAATTATAATTTTCACATCTAATTAAAAAATTATAAATCATATTTTTTTTGGTGGCCAATCCCCATACGTTTGAAAAGCGGTAGCAATGACCTAATCCAAGCAGTGATAAAGAGCACACTATATATATGTTGAAGGTCGACTCACCATTAACCACAACTAATCTGATTAGATCATCATACAGTAGCTGAGATTCACAATAAGAATTTTTTACATTCAACTCAACTCAATGTTCAAATTGTCACTTGGATCCTTTTGTTAAGTTTAATTCAAAATTTATTTGTTTTTTAAATAATTGTCAAATAACTTTCATATTAAAATGAAAATATTTTAAAAATAAAAATAATCAATATAGATAAAAGTATTATTTGTTAACACTGTTTCATGAAATATTATACTCATGTTAACATTTTTTTATTATATAGATTTTTCAAATTAAAGAGCAAAGGATAAAACTGACCTATAATAATTTTTAGGAAAATTTTAAAAAATATTTAAATTAAATTTAACAGAAGGATAGGAATATCAAATTTGGAAAAGTTGAGAGACTTAAGTTTATAAATTCATGGTTTAGAATTAAATATAAAATGTTATAATTTAAGGGTGTTAAAAAAAAGTAATGTTTTCTATTGACTCAAGATTTATATGAATATGAATCCTTATGCAGTGGGAAGCAGGTTTCAATTATTTTGATATTTTTATTTTTCACTACGCGTTGTTATTAACTTAATTATCAATTGTTTATGGATAGGTCAGTAGGCTTTTTAGAATGCGAACACCAACTACTAATATCATTATTAATTAATATTAATTATCAATTATTTTGATTTGCAAAATACCACAACTGATGGGATTCTTTTCATTGAGAAATCAATGTCATAATTAATTATACCACAACTAATATCATTTCTTTAGGCTATGATTGGATAAACTTTAGTAAGGGAAGACAATGGGAGGGAGAGGGAACACAGGAAGATGAGTTAATCTCGTTTGAAAAGGAAAAAGAAGGTGAAAAGAGAAAAAATAAGTTAATAAATCAGTGAATGGACAATTATACCCTCTATTATATATTTTTTTAATATTACTTAAGAGGGCAAATAAGTAATTGTGAAATATTTATTTCTTTACCCCCTCATCCCTCCATTTGGGATTGAAAAGATGAAAATAAAAAATTCCCTTTCCTTCCCCTCTCTTAACCCCCTCTCCCATCAATCCAAACAGGGGCTTAGAGACATCTTGAATTTCCTGACCGCACGTTGAATATGATCTCCAAAATTTTCTAGTAGGTAACTATTAATCTGTCTTTTGAAGTTTTAAATAATATATTGATCAAAGGTTTCGGTCGCATATTTTTTGTTCTAGTAAATGGGGTGTCGACGATTTTACTCATGAAACATTAATAATTATGCACATTATTCATGAGTCGAAAGCATCGAGTTCAATTAGTTTGATAAAATCGTACTTATCTAATAGGGTCAAACGAAACTCCAGCATCTTGAGCTCGACTAGAGATCCCTATAAGGACAAATTGAGGGACTTGTCTTTAAGTAAGAAAGTTGTTTCTATCCGGTCTATTGTTGGGGGCCGCAAAAAACATCAATCAGCTGATTTTTAAGACATTTTGAATGTTTATCGATTTGGAATTTTCATTTGGTATATCCCCACTGATACTGAAGGGTTCAATAAAAACTTTTGATGAAATATAGGTGGCTTTCTTTCAACAGAAACAACATAACTAGTCGAATCAGTAATTTCCAGCAATTAATTAAATATTAATTTCAATTTAATACTAAGCTATTTTTAATTCAATAAACGAAAGAAGACTTTATGAAGTACAATCCATATAAATATTAATTTACCACATTAGAAAATGTTTTCAAAAAATTATGAGATAAAACTACATCATGATCCATTTTTATATCTTGATAGATTAGGTGGTAAAATCATATTGCATTTTTTGTCCATTTTATTTATTTACTTAAGATAGGCCATGTAAGTAAAGAAATTACCTCCTTATTTTGTTTAAAATTAAATATTTATAAAATTAAAATTTTAAAAGTCAAAATCCAAATTTTAGCTGATTTTTCATTTTTGCTCGGTCATTTAACCTACCTAAAACCTCTGATAAAATTCACCAAAATTCATATTTAATATACTTTAATATAGAACTTTTATCAAGACTTTACTTTTCTACATTTGGCGTTGCAAAAATATTAGTAAATATTATTTTCATCCATTTTTTTAAATCATATAGCAAGGGTGAATTGATATTTGACAATTGTTAAAAAAGTAAATATATATATATATATATATATATATATTGGATGGAAATTGGGGGAATGATATGATTGTCAAATCGAACGATTTTGAGGACTAAAATGTATAAGTTTGGAATTTAAGATTAAACATAAAAGATTTGAAATGGTGTCATAATTGGGGGTTTAAGTAAAAACTTATACACCTGAAAAATATATACAACCCGAAAAAATGGACTTGGAAAAAACTGTAATTTTGAGCCCAATTGATTTTATTTGTTTTTTAAACAAATAAGAGGATCCATTTAAATTAGGACCCCTAATTGAAAAAAGTTAAGGGACTCAAGCCGAACTAAATAATTATTTTAAAGTTTTGTTTATAATGTTAGTGTTTCTCTTGCATTTTTATTAGATTGAGATGATTTGAGGTGTAAATTCAAAATGAATTTATATATGTAAATTCATGATTGGATCAATATTTAATGGTAGATAATCATTTAAATTATGTTATGATATCATCCACATCAAACAACTTAACTTTCTATATTAAAATTCACCATCACTTTAGTTCAAAGGTTGAATCACAGCTGTAAATTATTTATTAGTTTAAACATGCGTTTTCTCTTTCTTAATAGCAGTTGAATATGAATGCTATTAATTAATATTGAATATAAAATTTAATACAATATCCTAAATTCTGATTTGATAATTTGTTACTTGATATAATTAGATAAAACATATAAATTGTAAAATTAGATTATAAACTTTTTGAATATTCAATATAATTAATATTTATAATCATTTTAGAATATTATTGACTTAAAATAGAGTACAGATCTAAAAAAATGAAATCGCTTAACTCAGTTTTTTTTTTCTTCTAAAACTGTTTATTCTTTAAAAATTCATCTCAAATTTATAAATTTATTTATTATGATATAGAAACCACCTGACCCAAATCATGATTCTTATTTTTTAGGATTTTAAAATATCTTAAATCTATCTTAAATTATCACGATTTTTTATATGTAATTCTAAAGTATCAACTTATCTTACGATATTTCTAAATTTTATCATATTTTTCACTTTAGTACTTTTGCCATGTTAATTTTGCTTTTTTTTTATTTGTGAAAAGATTAAAGTGCTCTTCACACGTAATAATTGAAATATATGCACTGTCTTTTAGTGTTTTAAAAATTAAAAACCAATGGCGAATAAGATTATTTTTAATTTTTATATTATTTTATTTTTTAAAACACATAAATAGCACATATATTTTAATTATCATGTGAGAAGAACACTTTAGTCTTTTCATATAGGAAAAGGTAAACATAATAAAAAATTAACAAAATCAGACAAAAGAATTAAATTGAAAAATGTAATAAAATTTAAGAATATACTCATATATATAATTTGTTATAATTTAGGGTAGTTTTTTTTTTCAAAAAAAAACTTTTTTTTTTAACATTTCACTCCATTGCTTAGGTTTAGTTAGCCGAGACATTCCCCCTTTGTTAACGGTTGGGTCATTGCAGGGCGCAGCAATTGTTTTACACTGCTGTTGACCCTTTCCTTCCTTCTGTCTCTGACCTTTTCTTGTTCAGTGTGATCTCCTTCTCGTTCTCCCAAATCAAATGACCAGCGCGCGGTCGTCGTCGTCTTCGTCGTCGCGCAGCAATAAAATTATCCGCACAACGCAATCACCAACTTGTCCTCTGTTGTCACGAGGAACCAAAAAGGAAGGAAGCGAGTAAGTTAATTTTAAGAAAAAGCGAGGTTTAACAAGGAACAAGGGAACAGGAGAAACGAAGAGGTCAAAAAAGACTACTGCAGCTTGGAGATGGCTGACCATGGTGAATTGGTTGGTGGGGTATATATGAACATGATATGATCCACGCATCACCGAAGGGATCGCAGGACCAAATTGATTGGATCGAAGCCACCAACTCCACCTTCCTTCTTTCCTCCTCCCTCCAGTCCTTTGTTACTCCGCAAAGATGGCGACCGCGGGGCTGCAGAGGTCCAGCGAGACGTTCCGGCGGTCGGGGTCCTCGGGGTTGGTGTGGGAGGACCGGTTCCTGCCGGGGGAGCAGCCGGCGCCCCTGGTCTTGGACGACGACAAGGGCGCCGACGACGACCGCGGCCGCAAGGGGCAGCGCGACGGCGTCGGCGAGGGCGAGGGCGAGACCGGTCCGAGGTTGAGGCCGGTCAAGACCGACCGCAGGCACCGGACGGGCCGAAGCGCCTCGCCGACGCAGGAACCGCCGTCGCCTCGGGTCTCGGTATGCGGATTCTGCGGCCTACTCTTCGCCGGCAAGTCCAAAGCCGGCAAGACCGCTGCCGCCAACAGACGCCGGCAGCGTTGACGTGCGTAATATCTTTCATCGCTACTCCTGTTCATAATTGTTTTGTGCTGCTGTGAGTTTTGAGTTCGTCGCTGTCATCTGCTCGTCGTTCATGAAGTTGGATATTTTTTATTATTTTCATATTCCTTTCTTCAAATCGATCGGTGACAAATTGTATCGTTGCAGTAATCTGTTTAATTTCTATATGGACACAGAAATATGAACTATGAAGACATGATGCTGCTGTTACTTGTTCCCAGCTTCGTCTCTTGTTCAAATTGGTTTAAACAAAATTGTACCATTTACACAGTAAAATAATTAAAAATTTTATTTAAAGTATAAAAAATAAATTTAATATTATTTCACGACTACCTCTTGCGAATTGTGATCCTGTTTTGATGGAGAAATTTATTATATCATTTGATGCCATTCATCTCCTCCGTCTCTATCGTTACCAGAGGCGGTTGAGTTGCACCAATAGGGATAGGAAGGAGGAGGTGGATAGCAATGGTTGCGTGTATGACGCATTAATTCCATTACAATTATTTATATGCATATGATTGACGGCCATTACTTAAAAAGGGGCCCCAAATGCTCATCTCGTGTCCTTGTCACATATATTTTAATTTTCTATCTAACCTTCGGAGAAAAAAGGAGTAGAGAACAAGAAGAGTAAAGTTGGAAGTTTTAAGAGTGAATAATGAACCCATAAATATCTCATTATGTTGCCTGCGGGGTTTATTACCACTCAAAATGATTAACAAAGGGCCAACCATGGAAGATGACTTGAAAAGCAGTGTAGGTGGCCTCCAGCACAAACAGTAAATATGGGCTAAGAGCTTCTTTACAATCTGTAACACAAATTTGACTCCAAAGGTACATTCAACATGGCCTGGATGATAATTGTTATTGGAAAATAAATCTTTTGGCTTCAATTTTGATGACATAAAAAATCAATTGAAAAAACATTTTGACAAAAAATGAAATAAAATACATCAGTGAAAAAAGTTTCTTCTTGATATTTATTTGGGTAAAAAAAAATTCTTTCAAGCACAAGAAGTTTCTATTAAAGTACAACTACTACCTTCAAGGCTTCAATAGATGAGTCTTCAAGTACAAAGAACTTTCACATAAACTTTCGATTTGGGTTCATCAAAAGGGAGAAACAGATGGTGCCAGAACTAAACCCACACAAGATCAAACACGATATGATTCCTTATCTAATAACATCGCGAAGCACATGCACACAAATTGAAAAAAAGAAACGGCAGGAAGATATCTGTATGCTTAAGCTGATAGAACCACAGAATCTTTTCAACTACTTCTCTTTGGTGATTTGGGCAAAACTGGGAACATGCAGTTGCTGATACCGCATAGAGCTAGCAAGCAACATTATTCGACATCAACAGAAATCTGGTATAACTTTCTCCCAACATGGTATATCAAAGGTATATTCTTGCCAAAGCTCTAACTGTTGTATCAAAATAAGAGGATGCGATTCGAGATCCAGGAAAGTAGAGAGGATTTAGCAATACCTACACAGAGCAAGGATAGTAGAGTTACGAATGAAACAAAAAAAAAAAAATGAATAACATACGATATCAACTATCTCAATTCGGTCAAGTCGTGAAAATATGTCTCTGTTCAAGTCTTTCAGGCCGTCTCAAATGACACTTTGGACAATGTGAACTGGATATCACAAAGAGTTTAGTCCTATGCATGCTGATGTATCAATTGTTAATGCAAGGGTCATCATGCTAATATTTGAACATTCTAAAGATGATGACTGCAACATTAGTTGCCACATTCTTAATGAATTGCCAATGTACTTATTTCAACAAATATATAATGACAACTTAAGTTGCATAAACCATAGGCACGTTGGACAATATGGAAGACTTTCATGCTTTGTTATGTGCACCATTAATTATGGATGGCCCAGTCCAGAAAAAAAATCATGACCAAAGATAGGAGGAGAAGCAGAAGAAAAACCACTCAAGTGGGAAAACACAAAAGCATAGCCTTTATGAAAGACTAAAGAGAAGTATACTCATGAGACAAACTTGAAATAAAGGTTGACATTCCTGGCCAAATCTGAAGCATGGACCAAATGGAGATATGAAACACAAATGACAATTTCAATATGAAAAACTTTACATTTTATTCTACAATCACAACTATCTAGTTGACTGGTAAAAGGGGAACTCCAGAGTTGCTGCCTAAGCACAACATACAGAAAAGTGACAATAGAAATTAATACTTTTGAGGAAACATTGAGAGATTTGTAGTTCAAAAGAAAACTAATGGCAGGACTTATTTTAGGACCATTGTCATGACAACATGAATGAAGCATCAATCCTAGCCCCGCAACTCCATAAAAGGGATGCTTGTAGAAACATTTGATGGGAAAAAAAACTGTTCATAGCAAGGACAACCAATTAACCATAATGTTCCCCCACACACAGATAACCACCAATTTTTTATCATCACAGAAAACTAGCAACAAATTAATTACTCAATTCGAATTTTAAGACATAGACGATCAACATCTTTGAAAGAACTTCCAAACAATAGAAGAAAAATACAACAGTTAGATTACTGTGATCTTAGAAATTTTCAGATGACAAATAATGAACAATGCTTCATAAAGGCATGCAGTTCAATCTATGCATGAAGATGAACAATCAGAAGATATGACTATGACCAAAGAAATACTACCTTGAAGCATTGTTCATGAACCTCTCGAAATAAGCTTTTTATTCCATCTTCATTGTGAGAATCGTGCAGCAGCATCAATCTAGTATGTATGATATAAGTGGTCAAAGTAAACATAGACAACAGAGACAACATGATGAATGCAAGGAAATGCACTTCAAATGAAGTAGATAAAACTAGAATCGCCTAATACATTACCCACATATCCTACATATAAGTTATCTTCATAGACTATC
The DNA here is from genome assembly GCA_030549335.1 of Pontederia crassipes. Classification (NCBI taxonomy): domain Eukaryota; kingdom Viridiplantae; phylum Streptophyta; class Magnoliopsida; order Commelinales; family Pontederiaceae; genus Pontederia; species Pontederia crassipes. Next base: position 19,806,619 of record CM060189.1, on the reverse strand, counting down.
ATAGACCTGCTGATCATACATATGAGATTTTTACAAAGTAATTATGGATATGATCCACAGTGACATAGACAGACCACTAACTCATTGAATATTTCAACAGGCCTCAAAAACCTGAATCAATTACACTGCTGGTCAGAGATCTGGGGGAATAAATACCAAACTAATAAGAGATAAGAAAAATAGAAGTTTCTCCAGTTTGATTAAAAAGAACACAAGAACATGATAAGAGACATTTAAAACAACTCACATGGAACTTGTTGTTCAAGTAAGGTCCTGAACAATGTCTAATGCAGCAGGCAATATAAACTGACGCTGTTGAGCTGTTTCTTCTTTTGGCTATGCAACGAGAATCAATGAACATGGTAAAAAAAATTCCAGAAAAGAAGTTGGTATCTAGGTGGTGACCAGAGATGCATAATACTGAGTGATGCAAACAACTTAGACCAAGGGAAAAACAAGGATTTGTTAGACCAGTCACCAATGTCCAGACCTATTTCAAGTTAAACTTAATGAATCACTTGTTTTTTGTTTTTGTGTTAGGGTCCCCCAACCAACCAAATGGAGAGTTAGAAAAGAAACCCCCTGCTCCCAATCTGTTTGTTTGTGGTGTAAAATGAGAATTGCAGGGTTCCCATTTTGCAATTAGCTCAATCAAGTTCCAAATCCTCGAGCAAATTGCAGGAAATTTTTCTATGTAAACCAAAAGTGTTGGCAGTTTTCTATTTTAGCGCTGCCACCTTTAACCAATGTTTCATGTCTAGCTTTCCATACCCTCATCCGCAAATAAAAGTGTTAAATAATGCCTTGAATCTTACTTTAATTGGAAATATGTTTGGATCCAAAGAAGTAAAAGGAAATCTGTTTGACATATTCTGTATATTTCCTTATCATGAGATTGTTAAGAAATTGATTTATTTCCTTATTACAAGGTAGGTGTCCTATTTTTGGGATTATTATAAAGTCTCAGTTGGTCCCTAATTCCTATCATTTATTAAAGGGAGTTCCTAGAACTCCTTAGGGGGTCCAAAGAGAAAATAATCTGATCTTATAATCCTCTTTTGTTTCTTCCATCTAATACAATTCTGCGTCGCCTTAAATTTCTCGAGTTTTCTCGCGGTGCATAATTTCTCTCGTGCAGAAATCCTAACAAACTGGTATCAGAGCGAGGCTTCATCGTCAATCCTCCGTTAGACGTAGAGATGGCATCGCACAATGTCAACATCAAGAAATTTACAGGACGAAACAGTTTCAGTCTCTGGCAGATCAAGATGCGGGCACTTCTGAAACAACAGAGAGTATGGGCGCCGCTCGCGAACGTGCCGAAGAACAAACCGGAGGAAGACTCGAAGGGCAAAGAAAAGGAGTCCGACCTCGCAAGTTTGGTGGCACAGGAAGAGAAGGCGCACTCTATGATCCTTTTGTGTCTAGCGGACGGGGTGATTATCGAAGTCGCCGATCAAGAGACGGCGGCCGAACTGTGGTCGAAACTTGAGAGTCTCTACATGACCAAGTCTCTAACCAACAAGTTGCTGTTGAAGCAACGTTTGTTCGCCCTCCGCATGCAAGAAGGTACCCCTCTAAAAGATCATCTTGATCAGATGAATACTCTGTTGATGGAATTACGAAATATAGATGTGAAGATTGAAGATGAAGATGCTGCCCTACTTCTGTTGGTGTCTCTTCCTCTGTCGTACGAAAATTTCATACAATCTGTTATCATCGGAAGCGACACAATTACTCTGGAAGAAGTAAGATCGAGTCTACGTACTCGTGAACTTCGTCATAGGGCGTCTGGCAAGGCTGTGGAGATTCAGGCCGCAGGGTTGGTAACAACCGCAGAGAAGACAAACCCTAAAAAGGGTAAGTCGAAGAAGAACGTCAATCCGAAGGATATCTGCAACTACTGCAAAGAACCGGGTTACTGGAAGAAGGATTACCCTAAGAAGAAGAAGAAGAAAGACATGATTGTTGCATTAGCTCATCAAAATAGCGAATCTGATGATGATTTGGCTCTTATGGTATCTGATCAGAGATGTTCGGAAGAGAATTGAATTCTCGACTCAGTATGTTCTTATCATATGACTCTGCACAGAGAGTGGTTCTCAACTTATTAGAATATTGATGGCGGAAACGTCATCATGAGCAATGATGCATTCTGTAAAATAGTTGGAATCGATTCAATTCATATCAGAACTCATGACAATCGGGTGAGGACATTGACAGAGGTCCATCATGTTCCGCAAATGAAGAAAAATCTAATATCATTAGGAGTTCTGGACTCCAAAGAATATCGGATGGATGCCGCAGAAGATGTTCTCATGGTCACTAAGGGTGATGCTGAAGTCATGAGAGGAGTCAGGCAAAAGTCCTTGTACATACTACAAGGCACAGTGATTTCTGGCATGGCTGCAGTAGGTAGTTTATCCAAATCAGAATCAGAAGCATCCAAGTTGTGGCACATGCGACTTGGACATATGAGTCAGAAAGGGATGAACATCCTCAGCAAGCACAATCTTCTGAATGATCAAAAGATAGCTGAAATCGGATTCTGCAAGCACTGTATTTTTGGCAAACAAAAGCGACATCAATTCAGCAAAGCCGTGCACAAGATGAAGGCAACACTCGATTACATCCACGCTGACTGTTGGGGCCCCTCTCGTGTTCCATCTCTAGGAGGCTCTAGATATTTCCTATATGTGATAAATGATTACTCAAGGATGACATGGGTGTTCATGATGAAGCACAAGAGCGAGACATTTGAAGCTTTCAAGCAATGAAAGACTCTGGTGGAGAACCAGACATCGAGAAAAGTGAAACGTCTTCGTACCGATTACGGCTTAGAATTCTGTTCGTCTGAATTCGATCAGTTCTGTGAGGATGAAGGCATTGCGAGACATCGCACCGTCAGAGATACACCGCGAATGGCGTAGCAGACGCATGAACAGAACTCTTCTGGAGAGGGCACGGTGCATGCTCTCTAATTCTGGTATGAACAAGTCGGCTAAGGCTGTTAGCACAGCATGCTACCTTGTCAATCGGAGTCCTGCAACCGCAATCGATTTGAAGACTCCCATTGAGGTATGGTCAGGAAATCCCCCTGATTATACTAATTTGAAAGTATTTGACTGTCCAGCATATTATCACGTCAGCGAAGGAAAGCCGGAACCAAGGGTCAAAGAAGGAGTCTTTGTGGGATATGGTGCACGTGTAAAAGACTTCAGAATTTGGTCTCCCTCAGGACAGAAGGTTATTCACAGTAGAAATATATCCTTTGATGAGATGTCTATGCTCAAGCAGAAATCAAATGTTGACTCAGCAAAGGAGGGTGTCAACAAACAGGTGGATTTTGGATTAACTCAAATTCAGAATGGGCCAGAAGAATCTCATCAAGTTGAACAACCAGAGTCTGAGGAGCAAGCTGAAGAAGCAACGACAAGTCTAGCTGCAGGACGTGCTCGCAGGCAAGTAAGTCCTCCTAAGCGTTATGACTTTGAGGACATGGTTGCATATGCATTCTAAGTAGTTGAAGAGGTGAAATCGCCAGATCAAGCTACAAGGATGCTATCGCATGTGCAAAATCAGAATAGGGTTGGCGGCGACAGAGAGTGAGATATCTAATTGTAGGATTCAATTCAAGGTGGAGATTTGTTAAATAATGCCTTGAATCCTACTTTAACTGGAAATCTGTTTGAATTGAAAGAAGTAAAAGGAAATCTGTTTGACATATTCTATATATTTCCTTATCATGAGATTATTAAGGAATTGATTTATTTCCTTATTACAAGGTAGGTGTCCTATTTTTGGGATTATTATTAAAGGGAGTTCCTATATAAACTCCCTAAAGGGTTCAAGGAAAAAATAATCTGATCTTGTAATCCTCTTCTGTTTCTTCCATCTAATACAATTCTGCGTCACCTTAAATTTCTCGAGTTTTCTCGCGGTGCATAATTTCTCTCGTGCATAAATCCTAACAAAAAGTTCTACCTTGATCAATGCTTCACAAATCTTCTTCGGGATATCTTACTATATGCATCTACGCAACAGAAATATATGTCGAATAAAGAAGAGGAAGTTGGTACCTTGTCTCCATCTACATATTTAAAATTTTAAATTGCACGACTTATATTGGCGAAAAATGGAATTGCATGACATGGTAAGTTCATCACAAATTAATCAAAATCCAACAATATATGTGCCCAGGTTCATTCTGCTCAAGAGAACCAAAACAAAGGGGAAAAAAATAAAAGACGGCAAAAGAAAACAGTGAAGACGTGAACTTTGGGAGCCGATCCGACTTCGGCTTCATAGGTGGGGATATCGTTCCCTCCGACGAAGACGAAGAACACGTCGTGCTCGCCGTACTTTAGTAAACAAAGCCGAGCAGAGCGCACAGCTACTGAGCTGGAGGGATCATCGATGCTCGAAGAGGAAAAGAAGAGATGTTTTCGTCTGGCCGTAGCCCTTTTCCTGCGACGATGGATTTGTTTTTTTTTTCTTTCTTTTATTTATGTTAATGTTTAAATTCCAATAGATTTATATTGGATTTTATCTAGTCAACTTTGAAATTTTTATTGTTGGATTATCATTATATCAGTTTGTGTCTGAACAGTTCAATTGTTTTAATCTCTAATCAATCGAGTCTAAACACGCTGGAGAGGCGTTAATAATTTCGAATTCAATACTTATTTTACCTTTCGATTTCGAATTAATCGAATGCTAATAACTTAACACCGACACCATATTTTTTTTAATCTCATCAAATATCTGATTGTATTTCTGGAATTGAAATTTATATATTGAAGAAAATCCGTTGGAAATTTGTACAGGCAGTTCTCAATCAGAGCATAATTACAGGGTGTTCATGTTTCATTGATTTAAATTGGAGATGATTCAATTTGCTAGACAACATTGACATTGAAAATAACGCAGAAAGTTTTAGAAAAAAGTTATCCATTATGCAATCCAAACGCCCTGGCGTTTGATATTGAAAAATAATTCGTGTGTAGTTCAACATTGTAACTAGTTCAACATCTGTATTGCTCCTATAAATTTCATTAAATAAGTAAAATAAAATTTTAATTATTAATATCATCTCAGCATTAATATATCTCTGTAACACTGGCTCCATACCACTAAAAAAATTCTTGAGAGCGGAACTATTCAAAAGAGGATGAGAATATTAAGATCCTAATCCTACTTTCTTAACTTATTATTGGGATTTAGGATTTTATTAGCATCAGTGTTTCAATTTATTAATTTTCTTTTGTTGATTTAGTATTTGAGATTGATTAAACTTACTATTAAATTTTACCCTGTAAATATGAATATTTGGAATTCTTATTAATTAGCCTGGGAAATTATATTTCTTACAATTTATTTGGAGTAATTAATTTTACAAGTTTAACCCTTTTGGACGAGTCTAAGTGATCAACGTTTAATATCCTGATTCCTGACTGGACAACCATGTGATATCATCTCTAAAGTCTAACGAAATCCGCATTTCAGGCCGAACCTCTCGGTCCGGCCCACGATGGGAGCCCACAAAAAAAAGACAGGAGAACCAAAGCAACAAGTCAAAGCAACATTATTATTATTTTTCGTTTCGATTTTCTCTCGTTCCTTCAAGTTGATGAGGCCATTCATGTCGCTCGACGTCTCTTTCCCAATCCGTTGTCCCCTTCGTTTTTCTTGTTGTCGGTCGCAGAGATGGTTTCCTATGCAATGCCCTCCTGTCCGCGCCCGTCGTCCCTGGCCACCGCATTCGTCGTCCTCCACTTCCTCTTCTTCGTCTCCGTTCTGCCTCCATCGCAGTGTGAAACTTTCCCCGGGGCAGCAGCTGTTGCTGTTGCTGCGGCAGGAGGAGGAGGAGCAGGAAACGTGCAGCAGCTCTCAGACTCCACATTTCACATCTCAGTGGATGACTACGGAGCTCAGGGCAATGGACGCGTTGACGAAAGCAAGGTAACTGTCTCTATCTTTCTCCGATAAAGAAGCAGCGTCCTTTTATTGCCTGCCATCATGTCAGCGTTCGCCTCCATTGCGGTCGAGCATTTCTTAGCTATTTTCCATGGGCTACGTCTTTAGCAGTCCTCCGTGTTTACAGGATCAAGCATAATTGTTTTTGCACAGTAAGATCACTGCAAGGGGCCAACTCATGAATTCATCAGTGTAAGAATATGTAACAGGAAATTGACCTTGAATTCGTAGAGGAAGACCGTGATTGCATTGAATCGAAGTGCACAACAAATAATTTGCTTTTTTCAAGTGAACTGTCTCTATTTTCCAGGCATTCAAAGATGCGTGGGAGGTTGCTTGCTCCTTGTCTTCTACCGTCATCATCGAAGTCCCTGCTGGAAATGTTTATTTGGTATATCCAGTGCAGCTTGGCGGCCCTTGTACTTCAAACATCACATTATTGGTATGCACCCTCAGAATTAGCTATTCGGTGGTAAAGTATTCTGCAATTTGATCTTGACAAATTGAAACTTGAGTAGCATGTGTGAAGACTAATGTTTCACTCAATTAGATCATGGGAATCATCATAGCTCCATCTGACCCTGATGTCTGGATTGGGCGTGATCCTCAAAGCTGGCTTTACTTCCATGAGATGGATGATCTGGTTGTAAGGGGCGAAGGCTCCATTAATGGCAATGGACATGAGTGGTGGGCGCGATCTTGCAAGAGAAATAAAAGTAATGTATGTTCTTTTCCTTGCATAAGGTCTATGATCTTATCACATCTGTCCCTGAGACAATTAGCACTAAAAGCTGTTTCCAAACCTTTTCTTGCAGCCATGCATAACTCCTCCGAAGGTTAGTACCAATGCAATTTAAGAGTTGGTAGCATCAATTTTGCTGCTTTCTTCCTCCAATTTATTAAGGCATCCACATATTAGCAATATGATAATATTCATTGTTGTAGGCTGTTACCTTCTACCAGTGCAATCGTCTTGTTGTCGAGGATCTGGTAATATTGAATAGCCAGCAGTTCCATGTGGCATTTATGTCATGTTCGCATGTTCGAGCATCCCGTTTGAATGTGATTGCACCACGTGATAGCATCAACACTGATGGAATTCATATAAGACATTCTGATTCTGTTGTGGTCGAAGATTGTGCTATCAGAACAGGTAGACAACACAATTTCTCTACAATTTTTCGCCAGTTGAACTAAAGATTCATTCTGCCTTTTTTCTTGCGCAAAAGTTTGAACATGGAAAGAGACTTTTTCTAGTCGAAAGTTCCTAATTTTTAACCATGTCTTCTCCATGCGTCAGATTTTATGTTGAAAGAGGCAAGTTTGAACATGGAAAGATATTTTTTCTAGTCAAAAGTTCCTGATTTTTTCACTTACATACAGTTTGCGCAAAACTTATATTTCAAAATTAGAAGCACAATGGATAGCCTTCTTCATATTAGCTTCTGATTTTGTGTCACTTCCAATCTGATTTTTGCATTGTGCTGCACGTCCCTACATGTTATTACAATCTTGCATTGTGTCACTTCCAATCTTGAATTATTGCAAACTTGATGGTACACTATGTTATTACATTTTTGGATTTGCATTATCCCTTTAAAAAGAATGTAATTTTTTTTTAGGAGAAAAAAGAATGTAAATTAATATACTCTTTTTGTCTGAGATAGGTATTACATGGTGTAGAATAAGTATGATTTTATTTATTTCTTACTTTCACAGCAAATTGTTGACTGGATAAAGTTTTTGTACCCTAATGTGGTGTTATTGACTCCCTCAAATTGACAAATTAGACATGACCATTCTATTTTTACTTTTGAAAAATGGCAAATTATTCTTATGACTACCTCGAACTATCTATTTGAAATGCACATATGCCCTGGTTTTTCATTTAGGGAATTGAACTTTGAGCTGAATGGATTATAACTTAATGATGATACTCAAACATATCTAGCTAGATGATGGGAATGTCCAAATGTTCAAAATGACCCAGATATTATTTTCCTGTGGATGGTAATTTTTTTCTGGAAATTTCGAGTCCAGATATATCTAAGAATGAATTTTGTCCTTTTGCTTCTCTAAAAAGACTAGAAATTGTTCATTTACTGAGTATGATGTTGAACCTAAGATATCTTAATTCTATTTATTCAATGCGTGATGCTTGTAGCTGCTGTTAGATGGCCATTTTTTTTTCCTTTCAAGCAACACTTTCCATATGGTGATCCTTTCTTCAAGAATTTTTATTTACACCACAGCATATATTTCCCCTTTTGGGGTTCGTGGTTTATTTACACCACAGCATAATATAATACTTCTCCTTTCATATCAGGTGATGATTGCATCTCGATGGTGATGAACTCTTCCAATATCAGAGTGAAGAACATTTTTTGTGGCCCTGGTCATGGCATAAGGTAAAAGCATATATCAGCGAATTATCTACAATTGAAGTTAGAAAAACATGTAGTAACGTCTTGTACTGTTTTTGTTCATTAGCATTGGGAGCTTGGGAAAAGCTAAGGCATACGATCAAATACATAATGTTCTTGTTGACTGGAGTGTAATTATGGGCACTGACAATGGAGTAAGGATAAAGACATGGCAGGTAAATTGATCACTATGGACTTATAGCCTCACCCAAGCAAATACCTTCAGAGTACTCAGCTCTTAAAAACTTCTCTGTAAATTGTTAATTTTTCACAGGGTGGTAGTGGTTTTGCTCACAACATAATTTTCCAGAATATAATTATGAAGAATGTATCAAACCCAATTATTATCGATCAGTATTATTGTGACTCCCCAACTCCATGTCAAAACCAGGTAGGTACTTCTCAGTCTTGCCTTCTTCTAGTCACATGATTCAAAAGAAATTTCTTTCAGCAAACAAACTAACATTCCCCTAAAAGCAGACATCAGCTGTGGCAGTAGATAATATTTCTTTCGTCAACGTCAAGGGAACCTCAGCAACAGCAGCAGCCATTAACATTTCTTGCAGTGACAGTTTTCCATGCAAGAGAATATACATGGAAGACATTGATTTATCTTTGGAGTCTGGAGGTGATGCAACTTCTTCTTGTTGGATGGCGTCAGGTTTCAGTGCAGGATCTGTCAATCCGCCCTCTTGTTTGTCGTTGAACACAGTGATGCATGAAGCATGATGACATGCATGGCACATACGTTTGGAAGGGTTTCCAGTATTTGTTCGTAGAGCTTTTACATGTGTGCAATTGTTTGTTCACTTAGATGTATGCAAATAATCTCTTTGTAGCATTTGACCCAAAAAATGGTAATCTCTTAAGATTACAAAGGGCCGACGCCGATTTTTCGATCTACGTATTTTTTTAATAAATGGTATTACATCTCTCTTAGATGGTATGAAATAATCTAAATAAATTATCAGTTATTTATTTAAAATTTTCAGAGTCCACTATATTATCTCGGTAATTTTTTTATTATCATTTCACTGATAATCTAGATAACAGACATAGGAGACATCTTTCTAATTAGTAAAAATATATTTTGACAAAAATAAGCATCATTCAACTTCACCTTTTTTATTATTTGAAATCTTTTACAAATATTAATTCTGTCTCATCTTATATATATATATATATATATATATATTCACTTTTCTACTTTTTTTCTTTGCTAATTTATAATAATATGTTATTGAAATCCGAAATAATATTTAAGGATATTTTGATAATTTTTTCACTATATGTTTTAGTTATTATTTATATTATCAGTACTTTGATGGAATATTATGGATAATTTAAATAGTAATAATTTTTCTAAATGATTATCTATTTATAATGCATCAAACTCTCCCTAGTTGTAAGATCATGATTATTATCTTTTTTTTTTGTCGATTTAAACCTTTTTAAAAATTGATAATACATTTGATTTCTCACAAACAGTTGCAATGCATACGTGGGTCACATTGTAATCTCCACGGTCTCATATTTATAAATGGAAGTTTCAGTTTTGTTGCATTTGGTGATTGAAAGCTTTCCTAAGTAATTCGATCGAAAAGCAGCTCCAGGATAATTATTTACTGTTTCAATGTTTATAAAGCATTTGTCGTCCATGATTTCGTGTGTCGTGTTGCCAAGTGGCAAAGTTTGCTACTCCGAGAATGAACCTGAGCATGTCTGCTTCAAATTTTACTGAGAGGAAAGAAATAAATAATAATAATATGAAGGAAAAGGAAGAGGATGGATGAAGTATTCACTTTATTTAAATGGAATAATTAAAGAAATTAAAAGTTTAGTATTTTTTATGAACAATTATATATTTCATATATGTATTTATATTTTAATAAGGCATGTTTAAAATAAAAAATATATAGTGTTTAATTAATTTTCTTTCTTTTCACCCCACTTTGAAGGTAAAAAATGAAGCATAGAAGTAAAATATCTTAACTTAAATTCAATAAAATGAATTGTTCCTTTTTCTTCTTTCTCTTTTTTTATTTTCCTTTCTCCACCAAACAGACCTTAAATTAGAAATGTGGAAGAATTTCTTTAAAAATGTACATCATTCCTGAATGCCTATCTCAAAAACGAAAAAAAGGTGATTTGAAGAAAATACACAGTAGTGCATTCAAAAACTCTTATCAAAAGATAGAAAATAAGATAATCTTTTATCAATAACACATTGAAAAAGCTCTTCCAAATGTGCACTATTTCTAGGAGTGAATCCGATGGGACTTGACTTATGTTGGATGGGGCTAAATATCTCATAGTTGAAAAAATTCTAATAAAATCGTTTGGCGGATGGAACTAAGTGGAACCAAATCTAGAGGCGGAACCGGGCTGTATTAAATAGTCTGACTCATCCTGGTTCTAGGCGGCAGGAACTAACACTTCTTCTCTTTTTTTATTTTCACTTTTTGTTTTTGAGATTTAACGTTTTACTTTTTTTTCAAACTTTTTTCTTTTATCAATTTCTTTTTTAACCTTTTCTTATATAGATTAAATTATTTATTATTATATAGAATATAAATAATAAAGGATTAATATAATATATTTTATTATTTTATTATAAAACTTTAATATTTCATTAAATATAAATTATTAAAATTTGATTTTTATATTTAAATAATATATTTTAAAACAATTTTGACATAATTTTTAATATATATTATGTATTTAAATTTTTTAATAATTTTATAACCTATATTTATACTACATATTTTTAATTACCCAATAAATTAATCCATCACACCTATTTTTTCATATCACATCAACTATATTATTCATCATCATCATCAAATTTCACTCTATCCAAACACACATTGAACTAATATGTCAATTCAATTGTTCACCTAAAACTCGGAGGAACTCTAATTCCAATTATTAAATGACCCCGATATGAGTTGCGAGACCCTATTTGAAGATTCATTTTTTTCTTTTCATTTTGATTCAATTAACTTAAAATTTAAAGCATATTAAAATAGAACACTTGAAATATAGAAAAAAATATCTAATATTTTTTTTAAAAAAATTATTTTTATTTCATACTTAAAAATGAATATTAAATTGTTTTGTGTAAAATACTGCAAAAAAGAAAAAGAATGAGATTATTAAAATTATAAATATAATGATGATGCTCTTCCTTCTCATCAGAGAGAATTATATATATATATAGGGTATTATTGATTTAAGTTTTTTTAAATGAATAATATAAGTTTTTGAGGTTGCTTCAAATTGGACGTGACGTCTATCTTCTTGCCTGCCGGATATCATCTCTTTTCAAATCATACCTTTTTAACATATTTTAGATATTTTGCAAGTGAATCATATAGAATTTCTTTCTTTTCAAATATTATGCATTGTTTTATGACTAACTTAATTTTTGACTAACTTTTTAATCTTGTCTCTCTGCTATTCCTACTATTTTCCATTTTGTTCTCTTATCCTAATTTATTTGCTGTTATTCTATATGTTCTTGAACGCTTGTTTTTATTAGATTTTTTATACTTTTTGTCAATTCTTTCGTTTCCTCGATAACAAGAAAAAATAATGAAAAGAAGAAATTCATATATATATATATATAATTTGATAATTATATGATGCATAGTACACTTTTGTTTTATATTTTAATTTATTATAAATAGAAAAGTTTTTTTGATCCATTAGGTCTAGGCCCCTAGTTATCCCTAGTTGATATCAATTGACCATTGGTCCACCTTGATGTGCCTCAAGCCCTCGGATGTCACGTCCAGAATTAATGAATCGACAAGGCATTTAATCTCCATACGCCGACATGGACGGCCAACGTAACAAGATCAAACCATCTCAACTCTATTGACTTCACTTTCAACTAATTATGAACTCGTCCATTTTCCGGTTGCGCCATCTGGATGACATTCACGCATAATATTTCTCTTTTCTTAGGTTTTCGATGTAACAAGTCATTAAAATTTAAAGTAAATATAAAATAACAAATAGTATTAAAAAACAAATATAATAATTAAAAAATAAAAAAAAGAGGGAATGTCGTCCTCTTCACTCGACCTCGGGCGGCCCTATCAGTGTTGAAGAGAGGAGGTGACGCCCCTCTAAGCGTCACCGACGCGGACAAGCGGCTAACGGTAGAGACATGTGATTGAGCACAAGTAGGGATGACGATATTTCTCGCCCCCACGGGGCCCTACGAGGATTTCTCAATCAGGACCGTGTTCGGAGAATTTTTCTATCGCGGGAGCGAGGATGAGGGGCAAATTGCCCTGAAGCCCTCTTTCGATGATAGAGGCTCCCCCTCTCCCCCAATAACATTTTTATTATACTATATATATAATGATATATTATATATGGTTTTTAAAAGAAATTATGGTTGGTCCCCTAATTTTTTGAAGTATACTATATATAATAATATACCATATATTTTTCTTAAAACATATTAATAGGTCCTCCTATTCATATGAAATCTACATAAATATAATATAGTATTGTATTTATGAGTATATATGAAAAAGATTTATAGTGTAATATGTGCATTTATGGAAAATATAACCAATAAGTTTGATTCATTTCCATAATAAATAAAATTACTTAGTATATCATTTTAAAGATTAGTTACATATATTTTCATCTAATTTTTGAAGTTAATTATTTGATATATATATATATATATATATAATGTTAAATAGAATTATATTATTTTATCATAAAATTCAACTTGCAAGATGAACATGACAAAAAATCATGATGAATAATAAAAGGATATTTTTTGTCTAAAACAGATAAAATTTATAATTATAAATTATCTTATAATGTACATTTTTTCTAGAATATTTTTCCTTAATTTTATTATTTTTTGAAATAATTACATATTTATATATGCATATTACATATCATTTTTTCCTATCCACTCTTTATATTTCAGCCCCCTAACTTTCAATCCTGGCTTCATCCCTGCTCGCGCAATATATATATATATATATATATATATATATATATATATCGCCCTCAGCGCCCTTGCAATCTCACTCCCAGTCACTGCTATGACAGAGAGCTCCAGCGATGCCTTGCCCTGCACCATCACCTGTGGTGTCGTGGACCTTAGCATCGACCTCCTCCTCCCTGTCCACTCGTCCGCCATGTGCTGGGTCGAAGTGTGCCCGCCGGAAGAACCCTTCTGCCGACTCCTCCATCATATTCCAGTCCATATGTGTCTGCCCCCTTCTTGGTTTCGACGGGACTTTCTTCCATGCAAACGTTGATCATGGAGGATGTATTCCTTCCATGTATTCCTACTTGCCCTCTTTACATGCCCTCTGTTTGCAGGGGGACGCCTCCCCCTCCTTTTTCCTTGTGCGCACCGGTGACATAAAAAGCGGTCGACTAATTATTATATTATTCTTTAATATTATTTTACATTTATTTTAGTTTTAATGGCTTGCCACATAAGCAAATGACCGAACCTCCTATACCCAGTGAAAAAGGAAATGGTGAAAAAAATGGAGGATAGAGTTGGAAAAATGGATAAAGTTGTATGGCATTTATAGTGAAATTTACCCTAAAAAGATCATAAAAATGAGAATTTGATGGAGATTTAACATTTTTAAACTATTTAATCATGACTAAATAATTAAATTTGAACTTCTTAACTCATTACAAAGGGGCACATTTAATATCATGGTTTAATTTAGATAATTTATGATAGTGAAAAAGTCCAAATTAGATTATTATTATTGTCGCATCTGCATTATACTAACAACAAATAAGATTTGGACTCAACTTCTTTGAAGGCCAAGAACTAAAACTTGAGCCTCACTTAATATTGGTTAAAAGCAAACAAATCCGACCTTATTTGTTAATTTATTGTAACGTTATATAACTTATATTACTAAATTTAGAAATACATGGAACACCTCAGATTTCTGGAAGTGCTAATAAAATCTAAGTCATAAGTTTGTTTTCCTACTAGTAGTAACATGATTAGGATTCTAATTGACTTAAGCTCATGCTAGTATTTGGATAGATTTAAATGCTTAGTAATGCTTCCTGAAGCAGATGGATTAACTAGGCCTCAAGGTTAACATTGTGAATAATTTATCTACTGAAATTTATGCTTATGGTTCTTAATTATTCTTCATGCTTCATCAACTCTTCTTGATTCATACTTGCTCAAATGATTTATAGTACTGATTGAAATTATCACGACTCCGATTTAAACCATGATTTAAATTAGAGTTCGCGACTCATTACAGACGATCAAAGAAAATTATGAAGAAATGCAGAAACATGATGTAATTTTATTTTTTTAAGCAAAAGAAATGAAAATATATCATTAAACAAATTACACAATTTTATGATGATCATTCAGAATAAACCAACTTTCTTAAATTTTACATTTCATAAAATGACTTTTTATTCTTACAAAACGACACATATATAATACACATATCAAAGTCTCTCGACATCCTAACAAAAGGACACGAGAGTAACAACTCCCCTTAATACCTTTACATCAAAGGAGCTAAGCTCTGCTAAGATTGTGACCTCGTATGATTCAAGAGGCTATAAAGATCTGAAAAATATTAGAAACAACATTATGAGCAAAAATAACTCAGTAACATAAGTTATGTGTTACCATCTAATTAATTCGAAGGGACATGCAAAGATATGAAATAATTATAACATCTTGACCTGTTCGTGCTGCGACCTACTTTGAGGAGAAAGAAATCCTTTCCTAAAGTGAATTCAAACCGGTACATCATAAATAAGAAGAGAAACTTAAGTTTCTTGCTTGCATATCGCAATGGGTGTTTTCATATATTTGAAAATAATATATACAATTTCCTAATCAAAATCATCACACTCCAATTGCATCAATGTCATGGTCAGTAGGTGGATTCTAGAGTTGGCTCCCATCGTGATTAACGATGTAGCACTTAGCTCCGTTCTACATCATCCCTTTCAAAGAACATATCATATAGCGATAGGAGGACTCTAAAGGTGGACCCTACAAATTTTAGAGATGGCCCCCATCATTACTACTCACAATGTGACACTTAGCTCCGCATATGACTTAACTCTAACTTATCTCATCTCATTATTAGGAAATAAATGATGGATTGAAATATAGAGGTGGCTCACATCGTGATCAGCGATGTAGCACTTAGCTCCAACCGTCATATATGCGAATGCAAGCATATGTCGATGCATGTCCATCACATAACAAACATATCTCGAATATTACAAGATGAATCATATCAGATATTCATTCAAATAGAATATGATTGCATCCTATAAACTCGATCCATAACATTTCACATAAACTCTTCTGATGAATTATCAATTGATCAATCATTCAACACATAATTTTCATATAAACTTATCGAAATACGCATTTAATACATATAACAATAAATGTCATGCTGAATTCAAAAGAAGTGAATATATAGAGTAGGAGAAACCAATTTACCTATAAGGGTTAATAAAATATTTTCCTTTCCTTTTTCACTACTTTACTTTTTTACTCCTATAACAATAATAGTAAAAAATACATTACTACTATGATCTAAACACAACCCTATCACACATGAAACATAATTAATTTCAAGGGTATATGAACCTTAAGTATTTACTCTTATAATTTAAGTAACTATTTAACATAAGGATTGACCTAATATTATGATAGGTTGCACACATAATAAAGTAAATCCATATCTTCCTGTATATATAACCAAATGACATCATTCCAACTTTCTTTAGTTCCATATTACAGAGATATTAATCTGTAAAAGTTTCAGATCTTATTCCATTATGGTTTGTTCTCATGAAAATCAACATTCAGCCTAACTTTTATATTGTTTCTATATTTTGACCGACTGAGTAACCTTACTTTTATGATTTATATAAAATAATAAATATTTCCTATTCTAGTACTTTTAATTTTCCCAAATAGTATACAATCTAGGGTGCAAATAATAAAATTACTTGAATTTATAATTATTTGTACTGAGCACAATAAATTTAATCAATACTAACATAATCTGCCCTAAGTTTCATCTTGACAAATTGAGTAAGGCTTGATAAAATATTTATAACTTTCTCTGCACATATCATTTTAGAGTGATTCCAATTGTCAATGAAACCTAGCATCAATTTCTATAAAATCCTAAATTATAAAATAATTTCACGACATATTGGATTTAATACATAATTTACAAATTCGGGTAACAATTTCGACAGATAGAGTGATAGTACCTTAAAGATAAGAGCATAACGTTCTCTACAGAAAAAGCTCAATGAAAGTAGACTCATAGAGAAGCAATAAGAAGAAATTTCATAATATTTGAAGAAGATTTGACGAATAACATATTATCATGAAAAGGACAATTAGCTTAGAGTTAGAATTACCACCTTGAGTGATCGGTGTTGTAGAATTTCCTCCGCCCTCTACAGAAAAGATCAAGATCTGATAATTTAGGTGTCATTTCTAAACATTTAATGGAGAAATTGTTTAGAATTTTTATCACATAAGAAAGGTGGTTGAAAAAATCAACTAAATATGAAGTGACAAGCTGCTAGCTTGCTGGCAACTTGCATGTGAGCAACTCTTTATCCAATAGAATTTTGACATCCAAAATAACTTATTAATGGACAGTAATTATTCATTATTAAGAATATATTATGATAATATAACTCAAATAATTTATTCATACATTTTCTATATTGAATATTTTTATACTTATTTTTTCTAGGTGCCACTTGACAACATTTGATTGGTTCTTGAGATTTAATATATATGTTAATAACCATATGCATACTTAATGATATGAGTATATGATTCAACGTAGCATGTATATTATTTATATTTTAATCCTTTATTTAAATTAAACAAAATTTTAAAAACTTGATAAGTGACATTACAATGTTATATCATATTGTTCATCAATCATAAGTTATAATATTAAAACATATAATGATGTACAAATTAGATTTGGGATATTATAAAAATTTTCATTTCTCCCATAAGACAATATGATTTATATGTAAGAATCATAAAATAAAAAAATATAGATTTCCATTATCTAAATTTATGGAAAGGATAACCAGAAATGATGTATTTAAGTAGGGAAAAGTAGTGTTATTGAAGGAAAATCATTGAAATTATGCGGCTCAATAAAAGCATAATATCAATTATTACTGGTTTGGTTGTGCGGATTGAAACACTGGAAATTGGAAAAGGTTCCACATATTCTTTATATCTCTTTTAAATTAAAAGAAAGGGTTATTTTCTTATACCTCTTTTTAATTATAGCAATTTTTTGCATCTAATCCCAAACAATAAATTTACCATATCATGTCTCTAAATTTTACCATGATTTTCATTTTAGATCTTTCATCTGATTATGTTAATTGTTCCGTTATTTTCTTTTTTATTTATGAAAAGACCAAAATGTCCTTCCATAAATTGTTATCTCTTTTGATGCTTAAAAATAAAATAAAATATTCTGATAAGTCAACAATGCCAAAGAGCATCTTTTTTAATATTTTTAGTTTTTTATATTATTATTTATTTATTAAATTATTATTTTTAAACATTAAAATATATGGAAATTTGTAGAAGGCCATTTTATTTTTTTATCAATAGAAAAAAATTAAAATAACAGAAAAGTTAAGAAAATCATATGGAAGGGCTGAAGTGAAAATCACGGTAAAGTTTATAGACATTATATGGTGAATTCATAGTTCATAGGTTAGATATGAAAAATCTCTATAGTTTAGGGGACGTTTAAGGAAACAACCCTAAAAGAAAAGATGAAAGAGCTATGTTCAAAGATGATGAATCATGAACAATACTAAAATGATTTTTTTTAACAATATACAAACCATCATCATGATTATTATTGAACTAAAAGACTATACCTATCATAACCAAATATGGACTCAAAATGAAATTTATCTCTCTTTTACTACTTATATGTTGCTTTCCTATAATGGACAATGAAGTTATGTTGTCACTAAATAATGAATTATGATGCATTATTAATTAAAAACCTTACTGCATGATTATGGTCATTGTTGCTAATGTTATATAAATATCTATGTTAAAAAGAAGTTATTTCATTACTCGATTAATTTATATCATCACAATAAGCATTCTTGCTTACGAAAATTGTCTTCCATGTGTACATGATACCTTGCTATGCTGATTCTAGTGTGGCGACGTGGCTTGGGTAACTCATGTAAATGGATAATCTTTATATAATTATATTATTATATTCAGCCTACATTATAAATTAATAATTATAGAACAAAGAATCATTAATTAGGAAAAAAAGAAGAAAATGTTATAAATCTTTAGATATTTTCCAATAATTTTAGTTTTAGTTTTGCATGTTTACCTATATTACTTTGTAAAAGTGAAAAAACAAGATGAAGATAGATCAAGATAAAAAAATAGAAGTTAAAAGACAATTGGAAAGAATACTATAATGACGAAAGAGATTATGGTTTTTTTTCTCTTTACTCGAGCATCCAATAACGATATGATGCATGCATACTTGTATATATTTTACACATGTCATTTAGATTACTTTTTGTAGTTTTGACTATTGCATGCATATATTTTCTTAATTATTTTCTTAAATTATTTTGAATTTGGAGCTACCCACACTTTGTTTTATTTTCAGAAGGATGTAGAATTAGAGCCAAAACAATACGTTTTTTTTTATTTTGGAGAAGATCTCGAATTGGGTTGTCTTCATATCTAGACTCGTCCATTCACATGTGTCAAGCTGGATTTGCATGATGCCTAGGACAAGTTCTAATTATCATGAACTTTAGTATTAACGCCTAACAATTTTTAATGTATTCATCACAATATTAAACTCTGTAAATTCCATGCACCTAGGTATATTTGAAAGAGCAAATGAGAAATAGAGAAATTTTTTTTCTACTGTTGTTGCTAAATGATAAAGTAACTACAATGTTTTTCGACAATCTTTTTTGATGACCACACAACCGAGGTTCAAGATAGAGGTATCACCACTCATGGGGTACTTTGTAATTTATACTATGATTTTCACGTCTATATTTCTCCAATTTATGTCAAAATAATTTTGTATGGAATAATTTAATTATTAGAGGAAGACTAAGTTGAATCCCATTTATCTCTCAATTAAATTTGAACTTAGAATTATGTGAATATGCAAGTTACTTTGTTTGAATTTAAATCTGCATTAGAAGAATTTGAGTCAGGTCCTTAGTAACTCGGGTAGGATTCTGGTAACCAAGGTTGTATTATCTCCCTACTCGGGCTGAGTTCTACCTATTTATTTTCTATGATAATTTTCTATAGTGATTTGACCGAGTTCCAACAAACCTAGACAAAGTTCTAACCATGCATGTTCCTTGTTAATTAATTAATTTTAATTGTTGATGAATGTGAAAATAAATGATTTTGCAACATAAAGCATTATAAATCAAAGTAGGTTCAAGTTGATTCAATTTTCAACTATTTAATTTAATTTTATTGAGAGTAATTAAGTTCTTGAGTTTTGAGTCCTTAACACAAAGTGACTTTTTATACGTAAAGCATCTCAGTTAAAGGTGGAATATAATAAATTGAGTTTTTAACGTACTTTAATCATATTTTTATTTGTGATAGTTAATCTAAATTTTTTAGTACCAAATCTTCATTTGTTTCGCTGCATCTTAACACTTTCTATGTACAATGTATTATAGTTGATTGAATTTTCAATGATTTTAATTATACTCTAACTTACACTACAAGAAAATGGGCGCTTAGCGACGTAAGGTAGCGTCGCCAACATCTGTGATGCTCTATAGATGCCACTAGCGCCTATATAGCGTCTACTTCGCATCATCAGAATGATACACTACTTGCCTCTCGATAGCGTCTCATTAGCATCTTCTTAGCTATTCAGTGAATTGATGTTAACTCTAGCGCAATCGAGACATTACGTAGACGCTATTATTTCACGCCACGAATCGCAAATGCGCGGCAGCACCTAGCGCCGTTCTGGCGTCGACGTCTTTAGACGCGACACTAGCGTCGCACGACTTGAGACTCTAAAGAGACGCTATATGTCATCTCAAAGAAAGGAGACGCTATTTAGACGTTACTGTGTTACTCATAATTTATCTACATTTATCTCGCTATTTGTTTTATATTTAAACACTATATATTATATATACTATATGTCAATCAATAAATTCATTAAATATTATATTAGTATTAATTACACGATTATCAACATATTATCAACATATATATGTATTAATTACACGATTATATATATATATATATATGTATTTTTACATGATAAGAGTGTTCCTAAATATATAATTTGTTACCTATATTATTTATGTTATCTATACATATAATATATATAATATCTTAATTATGCATATATTATTATTATATACTTAATCATGAGATTAAGATGATTGATTAAGTGGGTGATTTTCTACCATTTTAGCGTCACAATGGACACTCAATAGCGTCCACCTAGCGTCTAACTAGAGCCGCAGCTAGTGTCGACGCTATGATGACACTATTGGTGTCTCTCTAGCGTCGCAAGTTTGAGACGCGAAGAAATTTTAGACGCTAGTTCGGCGCTGCGGTGTCGTTAAATGAATCTAGCGACTCAATAGCGTTTGTATTGCGTCTTCTAAGCCGACTTTTTACCCCTCGCTTAATCGGACACATATAGATATATAAATATGCGTATATGCTGATACTTATATATAATAAGTGCATATATACATATTATTATAACTTAATCTGACACATATAAACATATACACATATATTCACTTCGAATACGTATACATATACACGTTATCTATCTATATATATATGACTCGCGCATGTATAGACATATACATACACATATATATTTATAATACATATAGATAAACACATTTTTGTAACTTAATCTCTCACACGTAAACATATATTTACATACACATATATTACATACATATATATATACATACATACACACAATTATGTAATATATACACATATACATACATATTTATAATTCTGTATACATACATGATAGATTGTTAGAAGGAAATAAAACAATTGGAACGGGGCACAATGCGATGAGACGTTACATTGATAAAATAAAATTTTATACATACTAAAAAAATTGAAAAAAAACTTTTAATGAGCGTCGCAATGGCGTCGCAATCTTGAGACGCGAAACCATTGAGACGCCCCGACGATGCTATAGTGTCGCTACGTTATCTTAGCAACACATTAGCTTCTCTATAGCGCCGCGCTAGCCAAATTTTGATAGTGTCGGTGCCTGCATGACATCTACGTAGCGTCACATTAATTGGCGACGCTAAAAATGACTTAAATCCCTAACCCCTCTTCTTCGTTTTCACTTTTACTGTTTACCTTCATCTCGCCCGCCCGACGCGCCCCGACGCCCGATCTCCGACGCCCGCCACCTCCACCGCGCCCCTCTGACGCCCTCCACTATCGTCTCCGCCCTTCGCCCGACGTCCGACGCCCGACGACGGCCCTCCACCGCCGCCGCCACCCTTCGCCTCCGCCGCCCTCCGCATTCGACCGCCGCCCTTCGCCTCCTCCTCCCTCCCCAACGCCCGCCCTCCACCGCCGCCCTTCGCCTCCTCCTCCTCCTCCCTCCGTCTCGTCCGCCCTCCACCGCTGCTGCTGCCCTCCGCAATCAATCGCCGCCCTTCGCCTCCTCCTCCTCTTTCCTCCGCCTCGTCCGTCCTCCACCACCGCCGCCCTCCGCCTCCACTGCCGCCCGTCGCCTCCGCCTCCACCGGTGCCTCCTCCTCCTCTGCGTTCCTCCGCCTCCACTGCCCTCCGCCGCCGCCTCGTCTGCCCTCCGCCTCCACCACCGCCCTTCGCGTCCACCGCCGCCTCGTCCGCCCTCCGCCGCGTCCTCCCTCCACCGCCACCGACGTTCGCCTCCGCCACCACTGCCCTCCGCCCCCACCGCCGTCTCGGCCGCTAATACGTTTGATTTGTAACAATAAAATTTGCTAGCAAGTGCACTAGTCGCTCAAGTAATATAGTAATAGGAGTAAGAGTGTCGAACCCACGAGGAATATTATTAATTCAATATCTGGATTTATAAATTAATAAGAGAGGAAAAACATGGATTTTTGGAAAGAGGTTTTATGAAATAAAATAAGGAAAATAAGATAAAGATAAGATAATGGTATTGAAGTTAGGCCTTATGATGAAAATAGATCAGGATAAATATTTGAACCATAAAAGATAAATTTAATATTTAAAGATGGATTAGGAATTTTCTCAAGTTATTAATTTACAAGATTAACATCACAAAGTCCACAAACTGGTAATTCTGCTATTTAATCCGGTAAATCAAATTATCTTAAATTTAATCAAACCTAAAGTCCCACAAACTGGTATTCGTCAGATAAGATTAAAATTAAGATGCATTAATATAAAAATCCTAGACTATTAATCACTCCACAAACTGGTTAGATTAACAGACCACATAAACTCGATTCTCCACACACTAGTTATCAAATTTATGTCAATTATTAATTTCACATAAAATCAATTAATTTAATTAATGAATTCTGAAATCAAATAATCCACAAACTGGTAAGTACTCAATTCAAAAATCTAAGTAATTAAATTAAAAGCATTAAGCACAATTAACTAATTGATCAGAAAAGATAAAAACAAATAATATAGGGTCCAAATAGTTTCCCTTCAATAATAATCTCCTAATATGAAATAAATAAAAATATGGAGTTCATCCTAGAAATTCTGGAGAGATAATAACAAAATAATAATAATTGAAAGAATTACACCCAAATAGATAAAAGTCGAAGCTTCGGATCACGGGCAGACAGTCGGGCAGCCTCTCGGACTTGATCAAGGTCGCGATCAACTTCCAGCCGTCGCACCTCTCTCCTCTTGGTCGTAGCCTGCAGAGTTCACGACTCGTCGTGGAAGAAACCTGAACTTCAGAGCACGAATTGAAACGATGGATTCTTCACGTATTTATAGGGTGCGGACGGCCTTCAATTTGATCTCGGCCGTAACATCGTACGGTTGACTTTAAAATTATAAGATAAACTCGGCCAAAGATAAATTCTTTTATCATTGCCCCTTCAAATCTCACCCAAAACGGCTTGGCTGTAAAGCCAAATCTCGGCCGTAGTGATAAATTCTTTGAAATTTCGGCCGATACAGCATAATCCATTTAAATCTTGATTTTTCCTGCAAAATAATTATCAAAATTTAGTTAATACATCCACAATTAAAATATTCAGAGAATTTAATAATTAAAATTGATAAATCCGGAATTACGATTAAAAGTGACTAAAAATGATGCATGCCATGATCAAATTACAGAAAAATAAATTAAATTAATAATCTAAAGTATGTTGTATTTTGCATGCATCAGCCGCCCTCCGCCCTTCGCCGTCCTCCGATTAAGAAGGTACTAGCCCACCACCATGTAAATTAAGTTAATTATTAATGCATGAAGTTAAATTAAGTTAATTATTCATGTTAAGTTAAGTATTACTTATTCATGTTATGAATTAAGTTAAGTATTACTTAAGTTAAGTATCATCTCTTTGGATCAAGCTAGTCTTTGCGGAAGAATAGAAATTATAATATTAAGTATCATCTCTTAAGAATTAAGTTAAGTATTACTTAAGTTAAGTATTACTTATTCATATAGCAACGATGAAGTTAACTTATTTTAATTGTGAAGTTAACTTATGAACTAATTCATGTACTTCCACATTCTTGGTGATAAAATGATATTATGATTCGACGATGAAGTACTTGAAACATATGATTTTGGACTTCGTAAGTTCAAAATCACACGTTTCAAGTGCACGAATTTGATTACTTGGCTACCGTTACAGAAATGATAAAGTCAGATCGTAGTTGGATTCGTCGTTGGAAGGATAAATATGGCGTCATAACTGAAGAATATAAGGATGGTGTTGATGAATGAATTAATGTGGCATATCAAAATGAAGGTGTTGCTTCTTTATATGGCGAAATCTTATGTCCATGCCGGAAGTGCAAATGTTATCAGTGCAAAGTAAGATATGATGTGCAGAAGGATTTATATTACAATGGTTTCTTACTTACATACACCAATTAGTTCTTTCATGGCGAAGAAAGATGGGCTAAAGAAACAAGTAATGTAGATACCGTTATGGGCGACTCGAGTAATCCATACAGGGACATGATACAAGATGCAATATTAGGAGAAAATGTTAGTGAAACATTGATTGAACAAGACCCGAATCCTTCGGATTCTAAGTTTTATAATCTTCTCGAAGAGGTAGATGAACCTTTATGGGATGGATGCGTGAAGCAAACTACACTTTCTGCAGTGGCACAACTAATGAACTTAAAATCAGAATTTAATATGAGCGAAAGTTATTTTTACCGGATGCTTGCCATTATTAAAAGTATGCTTCTAGCTTCCGAGAAATTACCGGGACATTTTTACAAGTGCAAACGGTTGATGAAAGATTTAGGGTTGGAATATCAAAAGATTGATGCATGCCGTAATAATTGCATGTTGTACTATAAGAAAAACAACTCACTTATGAGTTGTTCTATTTGTGACAAGCCCAGATTCAAGCCGAAAAAGAATTCTCAAAGTTTGGAAAAAAAATGTGGCAAATGCAATAATTAGATACTTTCTGATTGTTTCAATATTACAATGACTATTTCTTTCTGAAAAAATTGCATCATTTATGAGGTGGCACAGAGAAGGGGCACGTGAAGATCAAAATTCAATTACACATCCTTCGGGTGCGGAAGCATGGAGACGATTTGATGCACTTCATCCGGTTTTTTTTGCAAAATCACGCAATGTTAGATTAGGACTTTGCACCGATGGCTTCAACCCATTTGGCATCGAGTACTGCTTATTCATGTTGGCCTATTTTTGTGACACCGTATAATTTGCCTCCAAGCATGTGTATGAGACGAGAGAATATATTGCTTACATGTATGTTCCTGGGTCCTCGATCTCCTGGTAAAAGTTTAAATGTTTACTTAAGACCTTTGATTGATGAACTCAAGATGTTGTGGGAGGATGGCGTGATTACCTATGTATCTAAAAAGCAAAATTTCATTATGAGAGTTGCATTAATGTGGACCATAAGTGATTTTTTGGCATATGGAATGTTGAGTGGTTGGAGTACAAAAGAAAATTTTGCTTGTCCCATATGCGGAATGAATACGAAATCCTTTTATTTGAAAAATTGTAGGAAAGTTTGCTGATTTGATTGTCATAGGATGTTTCTTTCATTGGAGAATTCGATGCGCCATGATCGAAACTCATTTAAAAATAATACATCCGAGAACACTTTGTGTCCAACTCATTTGACAGGAAAAGAATTGCTAGAGTAAGCAAACAAGCTTAGTGAAGTCTCATTTGGATTGAAGGCAGGTAGTTATAAGCAAATTGGGTTTGGAAGTGAACATAATTGGAAGAAAAGAAGTATTTTTTGGGAGTTGCCTTATTGGTCTTCAAACTTGGTACATCATAACTTGGACGTCATGCATGTGGAGAAGAACGTATTTGACAACATCTTCAACACTATTATGAATGTTAAAGGAAGAACAAAAAATATCATACAAGCTCGCGAAGACATGAAATTAATATGCAAAAGACCAGAGTTAGATATCATTCATCTTCAAAATGGTAAATGCAAAAAGCCAAAAGCTACTTATGTCTTGAGCAATGATCAAAGAAAAGTGGTTTTCAAATGGGTAAAGCAATTGAAATTCCCTGACAGATATGTATCAAACATATCTCGTTGTTTTAACTTGGACAATGGGAAGATACACGGGATGAAGAGTCGTTATTGTCATATTTTTATCAAAGGCTGCTTCCAATTGCCTTTAAAGAACTTTTGTCAAAGACCATCTGGGAGGTTTTAACAGAATTGTCTATGTTCTTTAAGGAGCTTTGTGCATCCATCGTTTGGAAAGAATACATATCTCGGTTAGAGGCTACTATTGTGATTACCGTCTGCAAGACTGAGAAGATATTTCCACATTTTTTCTTTGATGTGATGGAACATTTGATTGTACATCTTCTATATGAAACAAAAATTGCTAGTCTGGTTCAGTATCGATGGATGTGTCCTTTCGAAAGGTGCATGTTATATTTGAAAAGGAAGGCGAAGAATAAGACAAAAATTGAAGGCTCAATATGTGAAGCATATTTCATTGAGAATGTGTCAAACTTCACTTCAAAATACTTTGAGTCACACATACAATCACGACACATCCAAGTTCCAAGAAATGATGATGGTGGTGAAGGAGAAGTTGACATGAATATTCTATCCATCTTCAAATACCCATGTCGACTTCTTAGTGTAGGACGCAAAGTTATCTTGAATGACAGAGATCCCACCGTCGTTGAGAATTATGTTCTTGCAAATTGTCTCGAAGTGACGTCATATCTCGAGTAAGGCAATTTATTCTAATTTGTTATATAATTTAAAGTTAATTGTTGCTATATGATTGTATTAATTAAAAACTATGAATTCAGGAAATTCGAAGAATTACAGTGAGAAATCAATCCGTTAGTTTCAAATGATGAGTTATTGAAACTACGAGACGAACATTTTGCCGATTGGTTGATATGTGAAGTGAGAAATCTTTCTGCTTGTTCTTAATTGTTATAAGTTCATAACTTTTAATAAAGTTTTTAGTTATTTTTCTTGTAGGTTATTAATGGCTCAGTCATAGAGAACAAAATATGAGATCTCGGTCATGGCCTGAAGAAACAAGTTCTTAGCTACTGCGACGTCATAGTCAATGGATATCGGTTCCATACAGAAGAATATAGCCGACAACGTTCAACTATTAATAGCGGCATATATGTTCTAGGAAGCATGTACGGGGACGACGACTTTGATTACTATAGTGTTATAGAAGACATCCTAGAATTATCTTATTTGGGAAAAATCTAACAAAGTCGTGGTGCTAAAATATCGTTGCTTCGATCTAGAGAAAGGAGTTCGGATCGATCAAAAGTTTAAATTGGTGGACATTAACCCTCGATCGAAACTTCAGTCATACGATCCATTCGTATTGGCGAAACAAGCAACAAGTGTATTACACTAAGTATCCATCGAAAAGAACCAAGGATGAATGGTGGGCGTCATGCAAGGTGAGGAGTAATGGTAGATGACAATGAAACATCATCCGTACACAACGATGTGCCCATGGACGATTACTACCAAGAAGATATAGTGAATGAGACGATTGATGTGGCCGATGGAGTTGAGAATTTTCAATTGGTCGATGACGCTGGGCCAATGGAAGAGTTCAATTCAAATGACCTCTTAGATGTGAACTTCAATAATTTCATTAATGATGACTCGAACCAAGATTATAGCGACGATGATGAAGATGATGAAAATGAATCCCGTAGTTATTTTAATGACATAAGTTTTTTACTTTTTCTTAAGTTTATATGGTTATCGATAATAAGAGAAGTTTCTTTCTTTTTTTTCAGCCATGGTTACTAGAGGTCGAGCATCTGGGTCATCTCGTTCTTCCAAGCATTCACTCCAGATGAGTCGGCCATCACAACCACCAGGTAATATATTTATTATGAGCTACTTATTTATAGTTGATTATAATAGTTAAATTCCCTTTTTAATAATATCAGTTCCTCCGCCGCCGACGGGGCACGTAGCCGGATCGTCACATAGTAGGCGATCCATTGGTGGGTCTGCTCAGCGTATCACTCCAGGTATGTGACACATTGTAGGCAATAGATAGTAGGAGATAGAGTTTTTTTAAATATTTTGCTTTTGTGACAATTGCTCCACCGTCGACAGGGAACATAATCGGTACGTCTCGATCGCACGACGACGATCGTCATGTCACACCAGGTTATTTTTTGTATATTACTTAATTTTATGTAGGCGCCAAATTTTATGTATTTTCTTATGATGGCAGTTGCTACCCCACCGCCACCGTCTAGAATACCAGACATTTCACCACATTCTAGCATTGACGAGCAACATCTTACGCCATGTGATATATTTATTGTTATTGACATTTCTCAATTAATTCTATTAATTCTTTTTTAATAATGTCAATTGCTACGCCGCCAATAGCACAAGCACTTGACTCAATTCATTCAGACGAGCGGACTGCCACTGATCATGCGGTATACATCAATCGAGGTGAGAACATTACTGTACATCTATCAATTATCACAATTTTAATTTGGTAAGACACTAATGATTTATTATGTATTAGGGCCCGTAGCTGATGTCGGATCTTCACAGTCTACCCCAGCTGTACCGGATGATGATTCCTCTTCGAGTGATGAAGAGGGGTTACACGATAATGGGGTGGTCACTGTGAATAATATTGCTCGACCGTAAGTTAAATAAGTTGTACAAATTTTGTTATAGTTTTGGTTATCATTGAAAATTAATTCTTCTTTGTAATTGTCAGGACCACTTTCATACTCGCTAGTACCGTGCGGGATGTTAGTACTCTCGTTCTTTCCCACTTGCCGGAAGGGGCAGGATCCTGGAAAGATGTCCCAATTCAAGTGTGGGATGACATCTTTCGAGCTTTTACGGTACGATCTTCTATTTGGATTACATAATTCGATTTATATTTATTTTAAAATTACTAAGTTTTAACGTTCTATTTGTAAGAGGCAAATCAGTTTCATCCGGATCTTAGTTTAGGGATGATCCGGAGAGCTTTTGAAGAGGACACTGCGAAACGCTTCCGAAATCGATTATACAAGTTTCGCAAGGTCACATCCGTCAACCTCACTTTGGAGCATAGCATACAAAGATGCCCAAGACATATTAGGCGCTCGGTTTGGGAGTCTCTATATAGGAAGTGGTAAGTATGTATACTTTTACATTATTTTTATGAAAATTATAGTTTTTTAAAGTGTAAGTATTTGATGTTCACAAAGGACGAATGAACGATGGCAAAGGAAGTCGGAAAAGGCAAGAGCTAATCGTCTTTCGAAGCCCGAGGCCCACATCTACACAGGGGGATCGATGCGATTTGACGAGCATCGACGGCGCATGGTAATTTACATATAAATTCAATTTATCAAACTTTTGACTTATACTTATGTTATCAAATTTGAAACTTTATTATAGGAGGAGAAAGAAGGTGGTCCCGTAGACTTTCGTGTGGTTTATGAGGCCACACATAAGAGCCGGAAGACAAACGACTTAGTCACGCCCACTACTCGTAGGCTTCTGGTAAGTCTCATGATATGGTCATTTGGTTGTTGTCGTTAGTGCACTATTTTTTAAATACATAATATTTAAATTTTATAGGATGAGTATAATGCGAAAATGACTAAAAGGTATGGAGATGATCCGAGTACTCAGCCACCAGGTAATGTTTCTTCGTTGGTTTAGTCATGTTTTTAATTTGTGTTTCTTGATATATAATTTATATATTATATGATTGTATAATTTTTCTATTTCGTAGAGGACCTTGCTGTTTGGGAGGAGGTGGCCGGCACGACACGAGGGGATACTTGCGTGGCCTCGGCACAGCCACTCAAATACCTAGGAGGATCGGAGGATATGCAGGAGGTGCATCTGCTCCGAGCTCATCCGTTGCACCTGATATGACGCAGCTATCATAGCAGCTATCGTAGTAGTTATCACAGATATCTCAGTAGGTGTCGCAGCAATTGTCGCAGCAGTTGGCTCCTCTATTGTAGACGATTCAGGGATTGATCCCGACGCAGAATCCATCCCCGCGAGTCCATGGACCGAGCACGTCTGAGTCAAACGTCCGGAATGATAACAATAACTCTCAAACCTATGATAGAAAATAAACTATGCATTTGTTACTTATAGACTTACACATACATATAGTTTATTAGTTCGGTTTAGTAGTTTTCGTATTCTTATGTTATATATTATGCGTGTGATGATTTTATATTGCTTGTGATGGTTTTATATTGCATGTGATGCTTTTATATTGCCTGTTATGAATATCAATGCATTTTGAAATACATTATAAATTGTATGGTGTTGGAAGGGAAAAAATGAGACTAGGATGGGTAAAAAAAATGTACAAGTAACGACTCCATAGCGTCTCATTGGCGTCGCAATACATGTCGATGTTAATTTAAATATATCGCACTTAGCGCCATCTTAGCGTCTCATTGGCGACGCGTGCACGATCATATTTGCGTCAATTTACCGCCCTCCTAGCGCTTACTGTAGTGGCACGTGGGCGCCAGAATAGCGCCTCACCTCTAGCGCCCCTTGCGCGTCGACTTAGCGACGCGATCCTGCTTCACACAGCCGCAAACATTGCGTCTTAATAACGTCCATATAGCATCAATAAGTGGCGCTAGTTGCGTCTCATTTACTTTGACTCTAGTGCGACGCCACTAGCCACCGATTTTTAGCGTCTCAGTTTTGCGACGCTAGTTGGACGCTAAAGAGACGCTCTTCG
This sequence comes from Pontederia crassipes, assembly GCA_030549335.1. Classification (NCBI taxonomy): domain Eukaryota; kingdom Viridiplantae; phylum Streptophyta; class Magnoliopsida; order Commelinales; family Pontederiaceae; genus Pontederia; species Pontederia crassipes. The sequence continues at coordinate 19,775,677 of CM060189.1, read as the reverse complement.
CAACGGAGACGTAATAGCGCCTCCCTAGCGTCACCTATCTTGAGTCGCTAATCGCTAATTTCGTTGTTGTATTATAATAATTTCATTCTTAAGTTTTTTAGATTGATGTTAATAAGTAACACTTTTCCACGCAGTCTGTTTGTGATTATTTAATAAATCAAAAGATAATAGGGGTGAGATTAAAATCCTAAGTCGTTATTATTATTTTTTCTTATTAAGAACATTTTTATCTTTCTGTACACCTTACAATGTCTTTTCTTTCTTCCTTAACTATTGAACTAAATTTTAATTCTTACTTATCCTTACAATAGCTAATTAAAGTAGAAGATTACAAATCACTAGTTCTAGAGGGATCAACAACCTTACTCATATTTATTAATTGGTCCCATCTAAGATACTTGTACGGTGGTGCCTAGTGATATAACTAGAATGACCATCAGACTGTACTGAAATAGTGAAACATGGATGCAATTATATGATTTTGCAATATTTGGCTTGATTCTAAATTAGGGGTGTGAAACATTACGTGCAAGGGTGTGAATGTCCAATCTATCACTACTGGAATACTACATTGAAATATTTAAAATATCAAATCCATGGAGAGAAAAGATCAATTCTAAAGTAATGCTAGATATCTTAAGTGTAAAAACTAACAACTATGAAAAAATGACTAAAGTCTACTTCTACACTACTAATTTTTTCCTTTTAAAATTTTGGGATTATGGCGACTAACAATAAAGATGTAAAATATATATAACTATAGAACATATATGAATGCAGAGAAATAGTTCCCAAACTACTTTAGTTACACTTGTATGCATGGGATCTAGTTAGGTATCACAAGTTTGGGTCAATACTTTTACTTTGTTTTAGAGTAAATTACACCAAATGTTCTTCAACTTTGACGTTTACTTAGTGCTACCCTTTAACTTTAATTTATAACAAGAATGTCTTTCATCTTTTAACTCATTACATCAAATATCATTTTCACCGCCGATCGCTCGTTTTCCAATAGCATAGCTGACGTGACGCTGATGCGACTTCTTCTCTCTCCTTCACATAAGTATTTCCTGACATGACAATATTAAAAAATAATAATAATTAAAAAATGAAAAATGCCATCTAAAAGCTCTATGCGCACCAGCAGAGAAAGGGCCCCCTCCTTTTCGTGTCGCCGACATCATAATGAGTTAATCTAACTACTCTAGCATCTTCGAATAACTGGAGGTAATCCTTCTCATGAGTCTTCTCATAGATCTAGCTAGAAGCACAACAATGGTTATACCAACATTTGCCAGGTGGTGAGCTTTTAGGCTTAATTCTAGAAATTTATTCTTTCGGTATTATCAAAAGAACTGGTCTCTCAACTTAATGCATAACAAACTAACCCTCTCTCGAAAAAATGATTTACTAATAACATAGAATGGATGTAAGCAATGAGAATTTCTCAACTTTTCAAAATATTTATCAATGATAAATATTTAAGAATACTATATTAAGGATATGAGTCATAATATAAAAGTACTATTGTTATAATCATCTAAATCCAAACACATGAGCAAGCTGCACTAGCAATGAAATTTGAAGAAACTAGTTCATGGAGATTAAAAATACCAAGGATCAAAATGTAACAACATCACAAAAATAAAAACAAGTAGAAGAGGATTTCACAATAGCAAGCAACTCATGATGCCGAGCTCTTCCTTCTTCTTCATTCAACTCCCAATTGGCCACCTCTAATGCCAAGAATGCTTCCCCCTTTTAAGGTTGTTATAGTATTACTTTTTTTAGTTCTCTTTGATCATCCTTCACATGACCCATTTTTTTCTCAAAAGGAATGTTCCATTCCTTATCTAATGATTCCTACCAAGGCTACTATCCTATTGTACTTGCAATTGCTTCATAGAATTTTGTCCTTTCATGACAGGGTCTTGAACCGTGTCATGACAACTCATGTGATTGCACATTCATCTAATTGATTTCTCTTTTAACATGTGCAAGTAAGACATAGGCAAAGCAGTATCAAGAAATAAATTATCAATTTGAATATTGTAAACATACATCATGAAATGTCACAATATGTATAAAAAGATAACAGTTTTGAGTATGAAAATGAATGAAATCAAAGATATAAATAATATATGACATGCTCTAATGCACATCAACTTGCTAGAATAATTGCACTTATTTTGCACGCATCACAATCTTTGTCAATTCACCATAATTAGAACACATAAAATATAAAACTTTATTTATCTTTATGCATAAATTTTTTTACAAATTATAAGTAAATTTAAATAGTCATATCTTACAAACGTTTACATTATAATAAAATTATCTTTACATTTGCAAAACTAGTGGATGTATAAATCCAAATGCATTGCACCAGTTGGATGGTGATTTATTGGCTTAATATATTGAAGGGGAAAATTAACAAGATGCTAAGAAAATTTCAAAGGATATGGATTATTGTTATGATGACACATATAATGGTAGACTTACTCATACATAATTCCTTGCCAAAAAGTTAAATAATTAAATGATATCAACAAAAATAATCTTTATTTTTATTACTCTTATCAATCTATAGCATTCTCATTCAATGCATCCATGAGTTCTAATCATCTTTCCTAATACTTATATAATCTAGTACCTGATTTACTTCTAAAACAAATTTAGAATTTGGACTTAACCAACCTAATTTAATCTAAGGCTTCAAAGTAAATAGGTAAAATTCTTAATAAAATTTATTTTTAACTACAACATTAATAACTAGTTAGTGATACACTCGTCCTTTGAAATCCATATTGAAATGACAACTCCTTATAATTCCATGTTTTTAAAGATTCTTCAAGCATCTCTCACCTCCAATTCCTTTGCCTCAATTGTTTTAGGGTTTGTAAATTACTTTATTGACTCAAAAGCCATGTGTTTATTAAATAGATCATAAAAGAAAATAAAACATCAATGGAAAGCATTTAAATTGAAATTTTAATGCTAAACATGCAAATACCATCTTTCATTTATAATGTATTAGACATCCAAATCTATAATAATCAATCATGCAAAAATTTGAAACTTTTTTGCATACTCTAATTTCCATGGCTAACAAGTCAACTTTCTTAAAAGTTACATGGCTTAATTGAAATAAATCATATGTTACGAGATGTTTTATCATCATTGGAATTACATTTTCCTACTTCATATCACTCTCGTATCATGTGAATATGCAACTTTCTTAAAACCTATTTACTTAGCTATGGTTAATGTATCGAGTTCCCACTCCACGTCTAGTACTATCTCAATCTTATCTATTTCCATATAACTTATATGCATTGTTTCAAATGTATATATCATAAATAATTGTTCGATAAAAAATGGATTACCATTATTGATAGTTAAAAAGTCATTTGACATCATTTTACTTGTATTATATATATATATATATATATATATATATATATATATATATAAGTTGTTCTTTACATTAACAAATATTATCTTGCAATATATGAGAGAATAGTTTGAGATCATAAATTACATATAACTAATTCAATCATTTGATCACATATTTAAGTTGCTACCATTTATTTCTAATTTTTATGGGATTCATTTATATGTTTGTAGATCTAAATGTGTTAACTATCATAATGTGGACTCATGGATTTGCTTAAAAACATCAAACTGAACAATAGTTTAATTGTAGTTAAACTAATTTTATGGATAAAATTGAAATTGTTTAAAGGGATAAATGTACTTTTATATTACATCAAATGGCTACAAGGTAGGTACATACGTAATATAATAATTATATATCATACTAAAAACAAATGACAAAAGAATAAAATAAGAAAGTTATCCTTTTATTCATAGCCAACCAAAATAATATTAAGAAACATCATTGCAACTTGGATCATGTCGGCTTCCGTTAATCAACATTGTTGATCTATGGAATGTTATTGACAATGGGGGCTCTAATCCTCCAGATGCATTGAAGTATAGGGAGCTTTGCCTCGAGTTCGTTGTGCTCTTTGTCCATCTTTAGGAGCTCTTCTTTCTTCTCAATTATACTCTTTGAGAGGAATGTCTCCCCTTCTATCACGTAACTAACCTTGGGTGCACCAATGAAATCACTCACTAGGTTCATGGCCTCATATTTGGATGTCCAAACCTTTGGTTGCACCTCCTTGTCGCCATACACGATAATGCAAGCTTTGACACCACACATCATCCGACAACTCGCTCAATTTCTTTCATCAAACTCTCACTATTCTTCTTAAAGTCAACTTCTTATTGGCATCCTTCGTCATCCATGTGTGGGGAGCCTTCTCATAAGTCATGTGTTGTGTACTAAAAAACTACTATTTGGGAACTGCTAAAGTTGAATGAAATTTCATGGTGATGTTGCAAAGTACTTATAGAACAATAAAGGCAAAATGAGAGGATGTATCAGTCCAAATGCAATGCACCAATTGAAAGGTGATTTATTGGCTTAATATATTGAAGGGGAAAATTAACAAGATGCTAACGATTTTTTAAAAGATATGGTTTTGTTGTTATTATGACATATATAATGTTAGGTGTATTCATACATATCCATGCATCCATGTGTTCTAATCGTCTTTCCTAAAACTTGTATAGTCTAGTGTCTGGTTTGCTTCTAAAAAATTAGGATTTGAGCTTAATCCACCTAATTTAATCCAAGGCTTCAAAGTAAGTACGTAAAATTCTTAATACAATTTATGTTTAACAACAACATTAATAATTAGTTAATGGTACTGTGGTACACTCACTTGAACAAATTATCCTCAAAAATCCATGTTGAATTGACAAATGTTTATAATTCCATGCTTTTTGTTAAAGCTCCTTAGAGCATCTTGTATCTATAATTCTTTCGCCTCAATTGTAACAGGATTTATAAATTACTTTACTGCCTCAAAATCTATGTATCTATTAAATTCTTTCTCATTATGGATTTATCGTAATATTCAATGTATCCATCAGTTCCCACTCCACTAGGGATGGCAATATTCCCCCCCCCCCCCCCCCCCCCCCGTGGGGCCCCACGGGGATTCCCCGTTCGAGGCCCCGTATTCGGGGATTTTTTCCCCCGCGGGGGCGGGGATGGGGGCCAAATTGCCCCCGCCCTCCCCTTTTGGGGATCGGGGTGGGGTGAACTACCCCCGCCCTCCCCTTTTGGGGATCGGGGTGGGGTGAACTACCCCCGCCCCGTCGAGTCCCCGAATCTCTGACATTATTTTTAATTAATAATTTATTATAATTATATTCATTAGATTTCATCTCAATTGTCCATTCGCCATGGGCGGCGTCCTTCTCCTTCGCCTCTCCGCCGCGACCGCCCGCGTTGGAGTCAAAGAGGTGTCGTCGTCGAGGGAGGTGTCACCGTCATCGTCGAGGGCATTGTCGTCATCGTCGAGGGCGTCATGGATCGTCGATCTGGTCGAAGGCGGGTCGATTCGATCATCGTCGATGTCATCATCGACAACGGCGGTGATGTCATCGTGGATCATTGTCGAGGGCGGTGTCATCATCATCATCGATCTGGTCGATCCGGTCGTCATCGATTCGGTCGATCTGGTAGTTGTCATCGGCGGCAGCGTCATCGTGGATCGTCGTCGAGGGCGTTGGCATCGTCGAGGGCATCGTCGTCATCGAGGGAAGCCATCGTCATCGTCAAGGACGCCGTCATCGTCGAGGGCATCATCGTCATCCAGGGCATCGTTGATCCATTCGATCCTGTCATCGGCGGCGGTGGGCATCGTGGGTCGTCGGGGGCTGCCATCGTCGTCGTCGAGGGCATCGTCGTCGTCCAGGACATCGTTGATCCGGTCATCAACAGTGTCATCGTTAGTTGTCGACTCGAGGGCCGCCATCGTCGTCGTCGACGAGGGCGACTCAGGTGATTTCAAATCACCTCTGCGCACTGTGTGCAGAGGTGATTCAATCGCCCAAATTTGGCGATTGAATCACCTCTGCTCATAGTGCAGAGGTGATTTCAATCACCGTTAAGTTTTTTTGCAAATACGATTTTTTTTAAAATTTTTTTCAATTACTCACATTCTAATTTTTTCATATTTTTTAATAAAATATTTGGGGAATCGGGGTCCCATGGGGATTCGGGGCCCCGCGGGGATTGGGGCGGGGAATAAAATCTCCCCCGGACCGGTGATTCGGGGTGAGGTCGGGGGCAGGGGGCGGTCGACAGGGTCCGGGAGGGGAAGGTGTTCCCCGCCCCGAACAGGGTCGGGTGCCATTCCTACTCTCCACGCCTAGTACTATCTCAATCTTATCCATTTTCATATAAATTATATGCATTGTTTCAAATGTATATATCATAAATAATTACTCGATCAAAGATGGATTACCATTATTGATAGTTATAAAAGTCATTTGACATCAGTTTACTCGTATAAATTGGTTTTTTTACATTAACATATATTATCTAGCAATATATGGGATAATATTTTGACATCATCAACACCATGTGTCTTAAATTCAATCATTTTGGTCACGTATCATATTTAATTAATTAGCATTTATTTTTAAGTTGTTACCTAATTGCGTTAATAGACATAACATGACCTCATTTATTTGCTTAAAAGCATACAAACTTAACTATGTTTTAATTTTAGTTAAGCTAATTTTATGGATAAAAATGAAACAATTTAGATGGCTAAATGTATTTTCGTATTACACCGGATAGTATCAAGGTAGGTATCGTACTTAATGCAATAATTATAAATATCAAAGTAAAAAAAATTGACAAAAGAATAAGATAAGAAAGTTGCACTTTTATTCATAGCCAAACAAAATAATATTGAGAGGCATCTCCTCAACTTTGATTGCATTGGCTTCCCTTAATCAACATTGTTGGTCTACGGGATGTTATTGACACCACGAGGGCTCTAATCCTCCAATAGGGATTGAAGTATATGGATCTTTGCATCGAGGTCGTTATACTTGTTGTCCATCTTGAGGAGCTCCTCTTTCTTCTCCATTATACCTTTTGTGAGGAATATCTCCCCTTCTATCATGTCACTACGTGGCTCCGCCTTGGGTCCACTAATAAAATCACTCACAAAGTTTATGGCCTCATCTTTGAATGGCCAAACCTTTGATTGCACCTCCTTGTGGCTATACACGATAGAACAGGCTTTGACCCCACGCATCATCGACAACTCAGTCGTCTCTTTTATCAAACTCTCACTATTCTTCTTAAAGTTAAACTTCTTCTCGGCATTCTTCGCTATCCATGTGTGGGACGCCTTCTCAGAAGTCATGTGTTGCACTAAAAACTTATTGATTGGAACCGCTAAAGTAGAATTCATGGTGATGTTGCATAGTACTTATAGAACAATAAAGGTAAAATGTGAGGATGTATCAATTCAAATGGAATGTACTAGTTGGATGGTGATTTATTGGCTTAATATATTAAAGGGAAAATTCACAAGATGCTAAGGATCTTTTAAAAGATATGAATTGATGTTATGATGACATATATAGTGGTAGGTGTATCCCTATAATATTCATTGCCAAAAAAGTTAAACCATTAAATGACATTAACAACAACAATAACAATCATTATTAATATTTATAGTACCAATATATCACATTCTAGTTCCATGCATCCATGTTTTCTAATCGTCTTTCCTAAAACTTATATAGTCTAGTGTCTGATTTACTTCTAAAAAAATGTAGATGTGAGCTTAATCCACGTAATTTAATCCAAGGATTCAAAGTAAGTACGTAAAATTCTTAATACAATTTATTCTTAACAACAACATTAATAATTAGTTAGTGGTACTGTGGTACACTCACTTGAACAAATTATCCTCGAAAATCTACATTGAATTGACAAATGTTTATAATTTCATGCTTTTTGTTAAGATCCTTCGAGCAACTCGCATCTCTAATTCTTTCGCCTCACTTGTTATAGGATTTTTAAATTACTTTACTGCCTCAAAATCTATGTATCTATTAAATTCTTTCTCATTATGGATTTATCTTAAAGAAAATAAAAATTCAACGAAAAGCATTTAATTAATAAATTTGAAGCTAAACATGAAAATACCATCTTTTATTTGTAATGCATGAGACATCTATCCATAATAATCAATAGGTAAGTAGAAAACATTTTGCATACTCAAATTTAGTGAATTTTATTTGGTGTCATACTAACTAGTCAACTTTCATAAAAGTTATGTGACTTAATTGAAACAGATCATGTGTAATGAAATATTTTAACATTATTGGAAATACATTTTCCTACTTCTTATTATTCTCTCATCATGTGAATTATGAATTTTTCTTAAAGCTTATTTACTTAGCTCTCTTCAATGTATCCATGGAGTTCTCACTCCACGCCTAGTACTACCTCAATCTTATCCATTTTCATTTAAATTATATTCATTCTTTCAAATGTATATATCATAAATAATTGCTCGATCAAAGATGAATTACCATTATTGATAGTTATAAAAGTCATCTGACATCATTTTACTCGTATAAAATATTTTTTTGCATTAACATATATTATCTAGCAATATATGAGATAATATTTTGACATCATCATCACCATGTGTCTTAAATTCTGTCATTTTGGTCACATATCATATTTAATTAATTACCATTTATTTTTAAATTGTTACCTAACTTGGTATGGGATTCATTTATATATCTATAGATGTAATTGTGTTAATAGTCATAATGTGAACTCGTTGATTTGCTTAAAATCATACATTATGGATAAAATTGAAACTATTTAAATGGCTAAATGTATTTTTATATTACGTCGGATAGTCTCAAGGTAGGTATGTACTTAATGCAATAATTATAAATATCAAAGTAAAAACAAATGACAAAAAAATAAGATAAGAAAGTTGCACTTTTATTCATAGCCAAAAATAATAATATTGAGAGGCATCGCCTAGATTTTGATCGCATTGGCTTCACTTAATCAACATTGTTGGTCTACGGGATGTTATTGACAGCGCGAGGGATCTAATCCTCCAAGAGGCGTTGAAGTATACGGATCATTGCATCGAGTTCATTATACTCGTTGTCTATCTTGATGAGCTCCTCTTTCTTCTCCACTATACTTTTTGCTAGGAATATCTCCCATTCTGTCACGTCACTAGGCGGCTCAGCCTCGGGTACACCAATAAAATCACTCACCAACTTTATGGCCTCATCTTTGGATGGCCAAACCTTTGATTGCAACTCCTTGTGGCCATACAAGATAGCACAGGCTTTGATCCCATGAATCATCGACAACTCGATCATTTCTTTTATCAAACTCTCACTATTCTTCTTAAAGTTAAACTTCTTCTCAGCATCCTTCACCGTCCACGTGTGGGACGCCTTCTCAGAAGTCATGTGTTGCACTAAAAACCTATTGATTTGAACAACTAAAGTAGAATTAACTTTCATGGTGATGTTGCATAGTACTTATAGAGCAATAAAGGCAAAATGAGAGGATGTATCCATTCAAATGCAATGTACTAGTTGGATGGTGATTTATTGGCTTAATATATTGAAGGGAAAATTCACAAGATGATAAGGATCTTTTAAAAGATATGGATTAATGTTATGATGACATATATAATGGTAGGTGTATCCCTACAAGATTCATTGCCAAAAAAGTTAATCCATTAAATGACATTAACAACAACAATAACAATATTTATTAATATTTCTCATACCAATATATAGCATTCTAGTTCCATGCATCCATGTGTTCTAATCGTCTTTCCTAAAACTTATATAAAACTTATATAGTCTAGTGTCTGATTTACTTCTAAAAAAATTAGGATTTGAGCTTAATCCACTAATTTAATCCAAGGCTTGAAAGTATCTCGTATCTCTAATTCTTTTGCCTCACTTGTTATAGGATTTGTAAATTATTTTACTGCGTCAAAAGCTATGTATCTATTAAATTCTTTCTCATTATGGATTCATTGTAAAGAAAATAAAAATTCAACGAAAAGCATTTAATTAATAAATTTGAAGATAAACATGCAAATACCATCTTTTATTTGTAATGCATCAGACATCGAAATCCATAATAATCAATAGGTAAGTAGAAAACATTTTTGCATAATCAAATTTAGTGAATTTTATTTGGTGTCATACTAACTAGTCAAAGTTCTTAAAAGTTCTGTAACTTAATTGAAATAGATCATGTGTGATGAAATATTTTAACATTATTGGAAACACATTTTCCTACTTCTTATTATTCTCTCATCATGTGAATTATGAATTTTTCTTAAAACTTATTTACTTAGCTCTCTTCAATGTATCTATGGAGTTCGCACTCCATGCCTAGTACCACCTCAATCTTATCCATTTTCATATAAATTACATGCATTCTTTCAAATGTATATATCATAAATAATTGCTCGATCAAAGATGAATTACCATTATTGATAGTTATAAAAGTCATTTGACATCATTTTCGTATAAAATATTTTTTTACATTAACATATATTATCTAGCAATATATGAGATAATATTTTGACATCATCATCACCATGTGTCTTAAATTCTGTCATTTTGGTCACATATCATATTTAAGTAATTACCATTTATTTTTAAATTGTTACCTAACTTGGTATGGGATTCATTTATATATCTATAGATGTAATTGTGTTAATAGTCATAATGTGAACTCGTTGATTTGCTTAAAATCATACAAACTTAACCATGTTTTAATAGTAGTTAAGCTAATTTTATGGATAAAATTGAAACTATTTAAATGGCTAAATGTATTTTTATATTACGTCGTATAGTCTCAAGGTAGGTATGTACTTAATGCAATAATTATAAATATCAAAGTAAAAACAAATGACAAAAAAATAAGATAAGAAAGTTGCACTTTTATTCATAGCCAAAAATAATAATATTGAGAGGCATCGCCTCAATTTTGATCGCATTGGCTTCACTTAATCAACATTGTTGGACTACGGGATGTTATTGACAGCGCGAGGGATCTAATCCTCCAAGAGGCGTTGAAGTATACGGATCTTTGCATCGAGTTCGTTATACTCGTTGTCCATCTTGATGAGCTCCTCTTTCTTCTCCACTATACTTTTTGCCAGGAATATCTCCCATTCTGTCACGTCACTAGGCAGCTCCGCCTCGGGTACACCAATAAAATCACTCACCAACTTTATGGCCTCATCTTTGGATGGCCAAACCTTTGGTTGCAACTCCTTGTGGCCATACACAATAGCACAGGCTTTGATCCCATGCATCATCGACAACTCGGTCATTTCTTTTATCAAACTCTCACTATTCTTCTTAAAGTTAAACTTCTTCTCATCATCCTTCGCCGTCCACCTGTGGGACGCCTTCTCAGAAGTCATGTGTTGCACTAAAAACCTATTGATTGGAACAGCTAAAGTAGAATAAACTTTCATGGTGATGTTGCATAGTACTTATAGAACAATAAAGGCAAAATGAGAGGATGTATCCATTCAAATGCAATGTACTAGTTGGATGGTGATTTATTGGCTTAATATATTGAAGGGAAAGATTCACAAGATGATAAGGATCTTTTAAAAGATATGGATTGATGTTATGATGACATATATAATGGTAGATGTATCCCTACAAGATTCATTGCCAAAAAAGTTAATCCATTAAATGACATTAACAACAACAATAACAATATTTATTAATATTTCTCATACCAATATATAGCATTCTAGTTTCATGCATCCATGTGTTCTAATCGTCTTTCCTAAAACTTATATAGTCTAGTGTTTGATTTACTTCTAAAAAAATAGGATTTGAGCTTAATCCACCTAATTTAATCCAAGACTTCAAAGTATCTCGTATCTCTAATTCTTTCGCCTCACTTGTTATAGGATTTGTAAATTATTTTACTGCGTCAAAAGCTATGTATCTATTAAATTCTTTCTCATTATGGATTTATTGTAAAGTAAATAAAAATTCAACGAAAAGCATTTAATTAATAAATTTGAAGCTAAACATGCAAATACCATCTTTTATTTGTAATGCATCAGACATCCAAATCCATAATAATCAATAGGTAAGTAGAAAACATTTTGCATAATCAAATTTAGTGAATTTTATTTGGTGTCATACTAACTAGTCAAAGTTCTTAAAAGTTGTGTAACTTAATTGAAATAGATCATGTGTAATGAAATATTTTAACATTATTGGAAATACATTTTCCTACTTCTTATTATTCTCTCATCATGTGAATTATGAATTTTTCTTAAAACTTATTTACTTAGCTCTCTTCAATGTATCCATGGAGTTCTCACTCCACGCCTAGTACTACCTCAATCTTATCCATTTTCATTTAAATTATATTCATTCTTTCAAATGTATATATCATAAATAATTGCTCGATCAAAGATGAATTACCATTATTGATAGTTATAAAAGTCATTTGACATCATTTTACTCGTATAAAATATTTTTTTACATTAACATATATTATCTAGCAATATATGAGATAATATTTTGACATCATCATCACCATGTGTCTTAAATTCTGTCATTTTGGTCACATATCATATTTAATTAATTACCATTTATTTTTTAATTGTTACCTAACTTGGTATGGGATTCATTTATATATCTATAGATGTAATTGCATTAATAGTCATAATGTGAACTCGTTGATTTGCTTAAAATCATACAAACTTAACCATGTTTTAATAGTAGTTAAGCTAATTTTATGGATAAAATTGAAACTATTTAAATGGCTAAATGTATTTTTATATTACGTCGGATAGTCTCAAGGTAGGTATGTACTTAATGCAATAATTATAAATATCAAAGTAAAAACAAATGACAAAAAAATAAGATAAGAAAGTTGCACTTTTATTCATAGCCAAAAATAATAATATTGAGAGGCATCGCCTCAATTTTGATCGCATTGGCTTCACTTAATCAACATTGTTGGTCTATGGGATGTTATTGACAGTGCGAGGGATCTAATCCTCCAAGAGGCGTTGAAGTATACGGATCTTTGCATCGAGTTCATTATACTCGTTGTCCATCTTGATGAGCTCCTCTTTCTTCTCCACTATACTTTTTGCCAGGAATATCTCCCATTCTGTCACATCACTACGCGGCTCCGCCTCGGGTACACCAATAAAATCACTCACCAACTTTATGGCCTCATCTTTGGATGGCCAAACCTTTGGTTGCAACTCCTTGTGGCCATACACGATAGCACAGGCTTTGACCCCACGCATCATCGACAACTCGGTCATTTCTTTTATCAAACTCTCACTATTCTTCTTAAAGTTAAACTTCTTCTCAGCATCCTTCGCCATCCACGTGTGGGACGCCTTCTCAGAAGTCATGTGTTGCACTAAAAACCTATTGATTGGAACAGCTAAAGTAGAATGAACTTTCATGGTGATGTTGCATAGTACTGTTATTGGCTTAATATATTGAAGGGAAAGATTCACAAGATGATAAGGATCTTTTAAAAGATATGGATTGATGTTATGATGACATATTGATAGTGATATTTCGATTTTCTAGTGATAATTTGCTGAAATTAAAGAAAATGTCAATTTTTTTAATTTTGGGTCTCCCAATTCACTAGCTGCAAGTGCACAAGTAAGTTATAGTAGACTCAAGTTGTTGTATCCACAAAGATTTGAAGTCCTAAACTACCTAAAAATAGTTTAGATTAATCCTAAGTATGGTGGCTAAAACAGATTTTTAATTGGAAGTGAAAATAGTTTTTTAACAAGTGCAGAATGATAACTTGGGATTTTGAAAATGTTTGCAAAACTGAATTATAAATGCTGAATTAATGGCTAGAAAGGTTTAACTATCAATGAGAAATGTTCTTCTAGGATTTGGGGTTCATCTAAATTAGTTAAGGATGGAATGGATCAAGTTATCATTAAATGTCCAACTTTGATTCAATCATGAAAATGGTTGTTCCCACAGCTCAATTGGCATCTAACTAAGCAACATATTGTCATATAGTTGTTATCTAGATTGAATCAATAGAGGGTCCTCACTGAAAATCAAGTTATCATTCAGCTCAATGGGGAGTTCATTGCTGATTTTTTTTTTCAATTCAAAGAAATTATGCAATGATAACTTGTGATTGCATTCATAAAAAAATGGAATCATTCCAATCAATCAAACCAGGATGAAATCTACTCAAATATGGTGCTTGTGCTCCTTGATTCATCTCTGAATTTCAGGAGGATTTAAATTCAACCTCTCGGTTGCAAAATGAAATGAAATTCACACAAACACAATTCAATTGGAAATGTAAAGCATATAACCACAGGAATTCATAACTGTCATTGCTCCTTGGCCTATCTCTAGATCTCAAGGATGACCTAATGACTACTTCTCAGCAGTGGATTAAGTTGAGGCTTAACAATGGAAATCAGAATTTAAATAGAAAGCAGAAAATAGGATTCTGCAATTCAGAAAAATCAGCAACAAGACCCTTAGAATTCAGGCTTGCCAAATGCCTCTTGATCCATCTCTGGACTGTAAGAGATCCTCATAGTACACCTCTCGATGATTTGATGAAATAAGGATGCTCACTTGGCAAATCAGATTCTAACCAGAAGAAAATCAGAGGAACAAATTTCTGAATAAATTCAGAAATCAGATTCTGGAAAAATAGAATTGAACCTTAAGTTGTCAAACATCTTAATACATTTCTGAATAAGATTAGAGTAAATACTAGCCTCTCAGCTATTCAATTAATCCAATCCTTAATGACAAACAGATTCAACAGTTCAAAAAAATTCAGGTTCAGGAAATTCAGAAAACCAGAAACCAGGAAATCAGTATTTCAGAAATTAGAATTTTAAATCAATGGAAATCTGATTTATCAACTAATTCTTGACCCATCTCTGGACTGCAAGACATCCCTGAAGTTCACTTATCAGTGATTGGAAGAAATCAGGGACTCAATTGGTAAAACAGATTTCAATAAGAAATTAGAAAAATCAGAATTCAGGTTTTCATTTCAGAAATGAGTGGAACAATCTGATTTGAGTCAAATGATTGTCCAAACATCTTGATTCATTTTTGAACAAGATAGAAACATTAGCACCTTCCCAAGGATTCAATTAATCAGATTGTGAGTGAAGAATAGATTCAACAGTCACATAAATCATATTCAGATTCAGAAATTCAGGAAACTAGAAAATCAGAGTTTAGAAATCAAGTTTGCAATAAAATTGAATCCAGAAATCTGATATTATCTCATAATTCATTCCTGAAAGATGTTTAGATCAAATAAGACTTCTCGGTCATCAATTACACATGGATCTAATGACAACATAGCATAAATCAATGTAGAACATTTCGGAAATATGAAATCAGGATTAATTTCAGTGCAGGATTATAAACCAGTTCATATCCATCCAAAACTAATCTAAACTACTACCCTATCCTAGAAGAAATGGAGTTTAGCTCCTCATAATTACAAAGCTTGACTTCAATTGGAAGGAGAAACAGATACAAATCATATTGATGCTTGAAGACTCTCGGCCAGCAGCAACAGGTCCAGCAGCAGCAGCTCCTTTCCTCTTCCAAACCCTTGAATGTCCAGCCTCCCTTTCCTCCTTCAGAAATTTCACCTTTTATATGACTCATCTCCACCTTGGATCAGCATCAGAATGTTCTTTATCCTTTGATTGCATCCACCTGTCCCTAGACTGAATTCACAGCAGCATATTTCCTTTTGTGCAGGAAAAAGTAGATGGTCTCCTCCTACTTTTTCCACTTTTTGGACACCTTTCTTCCTGCTACAAATTTCAAAACAGCAAGCATCAAAGCCCTTGAATGGTGTTTTGACAAATAAAGATCAAGATAATGATAGTTGCTAGCTCAGATATTCAATGAAATTGGGTGTTGTGCAGGAGTGATAACTTATATCGATATTAATAATTTTAGGGGCCCGGAATGATATTTTTAATAAATCTTGGAAAATGTCCTAGTATGGGTGGTTCAAAGCATTTCAGGCATCAAATGGATTAGAGTGACAAGTGAGTGAGGTCAGAAATCAAATATGAATGAGATTTCTAAGAAGTGATAACTTGGGTGCCCAAAAACGATAACTTATATGACTTAAAAACGATAACTTGTGATAACTTGAGTTGTGGTTATCCAAATGTGATGAAATTTTACCAGCAATGAGTTAGAATAATAACAAGATGATTTTTTAAGGTCCCTGTGCAGAATTAATGGTTTTGCATGTCGAAATGACATAATTGCCATATAACGATAACTTGGCACTTGAAAAACGATAACTTGTTCAAATGGCCTTAAAACTTTGCACAAGTTGATATGTGACTATCCAAATATGATTTATATATGATAATGATGGATTTATGGCAAGAAAACCATTGCAATTCAGCTCACTCAAAATAATGATAACTTGACATATAATAATGATAACTTGTCCTGAAAATGATAACTTGGCATACAATTTAAATATTAATGAATTTTGGCATTTCAGAACCTTTATGCACATGAAATTAAGTATAAAATGAGAAATATCAACTAGTTATCACAATGTATGCATTCCAAGTATAATTGACCCAAATATAGGCAAAAGTGAGACTCGATATGTATAAAATACATTTAAAATGGGCTAGGAACATATAGTGATCAGCAAGTGATCAAACTCCCCCAAGCTTAGCATTTTGCTTGTCCTCAAGCAAAACATTTAGAAATTAAGGATGAATTTGAATTTGCCATCCACAATGAATAGAGAGATCAGCTGAATAAGGCCTAAATGAGTTTCCCACTTGGCTAACATTCCTTCTCATTCTTTCCAATCCCAAATTCTAGCTGAGGAGTCACAAAGATTAGAGCAAATTTAAACCATGATAGAAGTACTAACATTAACTAATTTGGATTGCAAGGATTGTCATATTTATTAAAAAGTTTGAAACACCAATCTCTTCATGAACAGACTTTTTTTCCTTTGCTTAAACAGGTTTGAAAACTTGACTTTTATTCATGAGGATGCAATAAACAGGTTTAGCACCTGATTTTTATTCTTTTTCTTTAGGAGGGATTCCTTTGGAAGTTTTGCTCTCTTAATTTTTTTTTCTTTTCTTTTTCTTTAAGAGAGATTTCATTGGAAGTTTTGCTCTCTTAAAAATTATTCTTTTCTTTTTTGCATTGAAGAGAGATTCCTTTGGAAGTTTTGCTCTCTTCCTTTTTTTCTATGCATGCAATTTTTCATTTTTTTTCTTTCTTTTCCATTCTGTTCATGAAATGAGCAATGGTTCAACTCAAGTATAGGTTAGATCCTTAAATGCAAATAGTCAAAAATTCCTATTTAACATGGCAGCAAGATCCTTGACTCCTTTGTAGACATCTTCTACTTTCCAATTAATCCATGAATGTAGCTAGTGTTAATCCACAAAAAAGAAAAATTTCAACTGAAAATTCATTCAAATGCATCTGAATCCATAATGTCAATTAAAGCAAGAAGGCTAATGACCAAGTTGGCCACTTGGTATTGAAGTGCACCCACTGTCATAATGAAGTAATCTATCCATTTCAGAGTTAAAATGAATTCAGAATTGAGTTGAGCCTAAAATTTGAAAACCAAGTGATAACTAGTGATAACTAGTGATAACTTGTGAAAACCAATGATAACTTGCAAAATCTACTGATAACCTGGTATGATTTATGATATGAATATTAAAATCAATTGAAAACATAGTGTATAGGTTAGAAAAGCACCAGATTTCCTCCCCCAAGCTTATTCTCAACACTGTCCCTAGTGTTGAAAATAAAAGGCAAGGGAGAGGGGTGGGTGGGATTGAAATGCATTAAATTGGGCATTTGAATTCTCTTGGCACTTCATCTAGAAATTTTGGGTGGTCTAATCTTCATTAGTTGCAATTGATCCTACAGAGAAACAAAGGATATCAGTTGGTATGGCAGATTTGTAACTAATCAGATTTTTTAGTGCAGAATTCAACAATGCATTGAGAATTTCTGAAACTGGGCTATAGCAGATTTGGATAACTGATATGGGTGTAAATTCAGATGGTGTTATGATCAATGAAGCATAATAAGAAAGATAATATCAGTTATCATTAAGTTTTCAGTGTAAAAATCAGAAATAGGTGTAAGGGTACTCCCTAAATGTTGGAATTATGGATGAATCTGATTCCTTGGGTTAAGTGTAAAATGCATTGGATTACCTCCCAAGAAGTGCCTTTCTTTAATGTCTTTGGCTATACATCTTTCCACTTGAATTCAGCTAGGCAAACTTGACAATTCTTGCAAATTCAGCACCTCCTTAGCTGATTCTTGAGCTGTGGGACTATAGGGCTTCAACTTCTGTCCATTAACCTTGAATACATCATTCCTATCATTTAGAAGGTCCACAGCACTATAAGGATAAACTTTGTGGACTTTGAAGGGTCCACTCCACCTGGATTTCAGCTTTCCAGGAAATAGTTTCAATCTTGAATTAAACAATAATACCAAGTCTCCAACCTTGAATTCCTTCTTCAGAATTCTGCTATCATGCCATCTCTTGGTTCTTTCCTTGTAAAATTCTGAATTATGGTAGGCATTTAGCCTAATCTCATCCAGCTCATTAATTTGGAGAAGCCTCTTTTGTCCACATGCTTGCATATCAAAATTGAGTGTCTTTACTGTCCAATATGTCTTATGCTTCAACTCAATTGGTAGGTGGCAAGTTTTTCCATAGACCAACTTATAAGGAGAAGTGCCTATATGGGTCTCATAGGCTGTCCTATATGCCCATAGTGACTCATTCAGCCTCAAACTCCAATCTTTCCTAGTCAGAGACACTATTTTCTCCAATATGGCATTGATTTCCCTATTTGAAATTTTTGCTTGCCCATTTATTTGGGGATGGTAGGCAGTGGAGACCTTATGCTTAACTCCATACTTGTCTAGGAGTTTCTCAAAACACTTTCAATGAAATGGCTCCCTCCATCACTTATGATTACCCTTGGGATTTCAAATCTTGGGAAGATGATCTCCTTGAAAAGTTTGATTATAGCCCTGGAATCAGCAACTGAAGTTGGAATTGCCTCTATCCATTTGGATACATAGTCAACAGCAAGTAGTATAAATTTGTATCCAAATGAACTAGGAAAAGGCCCCATGTAGTCAATGCCCCATACATCAAATATTTCCACTTCTAAAATTCCTTATTGCGGCATTTCATTCCTTCTTGAGATGGAACCAGCTCTTTGGCATTGATCACAACCCTTCACAAATATGTGTGCATCCTTGAATAAACTTGGCCAATAAAATCCAAAATTGGAGGACCTTGGCAGCAGTCTTATGTGTGGCTCCATGGCCTCCATAAGGGGATGAGTGGCATGCCTCCAAGATTTTCTGAAATTCAGATTGGGGTACACATCTTCTATATATGCCATTAGAAAATTTTCTAAATAAAAGTGGATCATCCCAATAGTAATCTTTCAAGTCATGAAAGAATTTCTTTCTTTGCTAATATGTGTAGTCAGGGGGAACAATTTCACATGCAAGGTAATTGACAAAGTCAGCATACCAGGGAACTTGATTAATTGTCATTGTCACAGCCATCAAACTATCATCAAGAAATGCATCATTGATAGGAAGTGTAGAGAATTCCTGGTATCCTTCCATTCTTGATAGATGATCAACTACTAGATTTTTACTTCCCCTTTTGTCTTTGATTTCAACATCAAATTCTTGAAGCAATAAGATCCACCTGATTAGCCTTGGCTTGGATTCCTTCTTGTTGATCAAGTGCCTCATAGCTTGGTGGTCTGTGAATACAATGACTTTGGATCCCACCAAGTAGGGTCTGAATTTGTCAAATGCATACACCACAACAAGGAGTTCCTTTTCAGTAGTTGCATAATTGATTTGAGCTTCGTCTAGAGTCTTGCTTGCATAGCATATGACATAGTGTCTTTTCTCCCTGGTTTGTCCCAAGACTGCCCCTACATCCTGGTCTGAAGCATCACACATAATTTCAAAAGGAAGGGTCCAATCAGTGGCTGCACTATAGGGGCTGAGGTGAGGACTTCTTTCAACTTTTTGAATGCATTCATACACTCTTCATCAAAATAAAACTCAACATCCTTGGCCAGCAACTTGGTGAGGGGCCTAGTTATCATGGAGAAATCTTTAATAAACCTCCTGTAGAAGCCTGCATGCCTCAAAAAGCTCCTAATTCTCTTGATATTTGTGGGTGGTGGTAGCCTTTCAATCATCTCAATTTTTGCCTTGTCCACTTCAATGCATTTGCTTGGGACCACATGTCCTAAGACAACCCCTTCTTGGACCATAAAATGGCACTTCTCGCAATTGAGGATCAAGTTGGGCTCTCTACATCTTTGTAGCACCTTGGTCAAATTTTCTAGGCAAGCATCAAATGAGTCTCCATATACTGAAAAGTCATCCATGAAGACCTCCATAATTTCTTCAATGAAGTCTGAAAAGATAAACATCATACACCTTTGGAAGGTGGCAGGAGCATTGCATAAGCCAAAGGGCATTCTCCTATAGGCAAAAGTCTCATATGGACACGTAAATGTAGTCTTGTGTTGATCTTGATGGTGAATTGGAATTTGCAAGAAACCTGAGTACCCATCAAGATAACAGAAATATGAATGCCTAGCCAACCTCTCCAACATCTGATCAATGAATGGCAAAGGAAAATGATCATTTCTTGTGGTCTTGTTTAACTTTCTGAAGTCAATGCACATCCTCCAGCCTGTAATGGTCCTTGTGGATATCAACTCATCTGAATCTGACTTCACCACTGTGATTCCTCCCTTCTTTGGCACAACCTGCACTTGACTAACACACTCACTATCTGAAATGGAGTATATGATTCCTGCATTCAGTAGCTTTAATACTTCTTTCTTGACTACTTCCTTCATGGTTGGGTTGAGTCTCCTTTGACATTCAATGGAGGGCTTGTAGCTGTCCTCCATAGGGATATTATGTATGCAAATGGAGAGATTAATACTCTTGATGTCTTCAATTGAGTAGCCTATCACCTCCCTATACAGTTTCAACCTCTTCAGCAGCTCTTCAACCTGATCCTGGGGTAAATTAGCATTAATGATAACAGGAAAAGTTGAATTCTCTCCCAAGAATTCATATTTCATATTGCTAGGAAGAGGCTTGAGTTCCAAATTGGAATTGACTTGAGCTGATTTGCATTGGACTTCATCAGTGATAACTTGTTGTAACTCCCCTTGAATTCCTGCATTTTCCACTGATATTGAAGAGTTTAGCACTAATTTGTATGCCAAAGCTTCTGGATCTTCCAATTCTCTCAAATGGTCAAACATTAGACACCTTTGCAATGGATCTTCAATAGGAATTATAGCTGAAACTTGCTCCACCACTTGATCCAATTGCCCATCTTCAAAATCATTTTCTAGAAAACTTGGCCTACTGATAACTTGTGCCAAATTGAATTCAATCTTCTCCGCTCCAATTTGGAAGGTCAATCTCTCTTCCTTAACATTAATTATAGCCCCTGCAGTAGCTAGAAAGGGCCTCCCAAGGAGAATGGGGGTATTCACATCTTCATCCATATCCAATACAACAAAATCAACTGGAATATAGAATTTACCAACTTTGAGGGGTATGTCCTCAATGATTCCATGTGGATATTTGATGGATCTGTCTGCCAGCTGAAGAGACATATTTGTTAGTTTCAAATCTCCAACTTCAAGTTTCATGCACAATGATAAGGGTATGACACTCACAGAAGCTCCCAAGTCACACATGGCTCTTTGGATTTTCCTATTTCCTATCTCACATGGAATTGAGAAGCTCTCTGAATCCTTGAGCTTAGGAGGCAACTTATTTTGGATAATTACAGAAGCCTCTTCAATCAATGCAATTGTCTCATGCTCCAACACTCTCCTCTTCTTGATCAGAATTTCCTTGAGGAACTTGGCATAGGAGGGCATTTCTTAAATGGCTTCAACAAAAGGCACATTAATATATAGTTTCTTCAAGATTTTCAAAAACTTCCCATATTGCTGGTCCTGCCTTGCCTTGATTAGCCTTTGAGGGAAGGGTACCTTGTCAAAAACCCTTGTATTTGCTTCAATCTGAGGGCTTAAATTCCCGATTTTCTCACTTGGCTGTTCGCTTGGCTTTTCAGCAACTCTTGAGTCTGAATTGACTTGATTTTCATCAACTTTCTTTGTTGGTTCCTCCACCATCTTTCCACTCCTGAGCTGGATGGTCTTTGCTTGCTCCTTTGGATTCACTTCTAGCTGTCCAGGAAAGAATAAGGGAGGTCTAGTAGATGTACTAGCCTGTTGAGCAATTTGGCTTTCCAACAATTTTTTATTTGCATTCATGGCATCCAATCTCGAATTGATCTTCAATATCTCCTTGGCTATCCTGCTTCTTCAGAATCTGTTGAAGCATCTCTTTTATTTCATTTTGGAATTGATGTGCTTGGACTTGTGGTGGTGGCTCATATGGATTCCTTTGAATTTGTGCATTTTGGCCTTGATTTCTATAAGGTGGTGGCTGATTCCTTGGTAAGATTTTGGGCTGCCAATTTGAATTCTACATAGGAGCCCCTTGATAGTTATTGCCCTTGTAAGAAAAGTATGGATGATTCTTGTTTTCTGGAGTGTAGAATTCAGTAGGAGGTTTAATTCCATAATTGCCCACAGCATTGATTTGATCCACTGTTTGCTCCACTTGTTGCATAATTAAATTGCAATTTTTTTACACATGGCCTTGATTCCCACATGCACAACACCTTGTTTCAGGATTGGAAGCCCTATTGCCATTGGGAGTCAAGTTCAATCTCTCCAAAGTCTTGTACAGCACCTCTTCAAATTGGGATGACAATTGGTTCACTGAATTATCCATAGGAGGCCTTTTGGTCCTATCATGTGTGAGGAAGTGATGGTTCTTTGCAATGTTCTCTATCAGTTGGTAGGCATCATCTATATTCTTGAATGTAAAGATACCTCCTACTGCAGTGTCCAATACCACCTTGCTAGGGTAGTTCAATCCCTTATGAAAATAGTTGACTAATTGCCACTTTTCAAATCCATGATGGGGACATGCCTTTAATAATCCTTGAAGTATTTGCCAAGCCTCACAAATGTTTTCTTGGTCCAACTGATATAACCTCACTATTTGATCCCTGAAGTTATCAATTTTTGAAGGAGGAAAGAATTCTGAAAGGAATAATTGAACAATTGATTCCCAAGTGGCTACCTCTTCAGGATTCAATCCTTTATACCATATCTTGACCTTGGCCTTGAGTGAGAAGGGAAACAATCTCATATATACTGCATTCATGGGGATATTATTGAAGTTCACAGTGTTGCATATCTCCTTGAAATTGTCCAAATGACAAGCTGGATCTTCAGTCCCAAGTCCAAAAAATTGACTTTGCCTAATCATTGAAATCAAGGCTAGATTAACTTCAAAGTTTGCCACAGGTGCTAAGGCTCCTCCCCCTTGCTGATTCCTGGCATTACTTGGTGAATAACAGTCCCTAAGAGTCCTAGGAGCTGCCATATTCTGATTTACAACTTCTTCAAATTCTAGGTTGTGTGCATCTTCCTCTTCTTCTTCAAATATCCTTCTCCTTGCCTCAAGCCTTTGCAATCTCCTTCTTCTTAGAAATCTTCTTTCAGGCTCAGGATCTGATTGGTAATGTTCCTCTTGATGATCCAAGTCCTGCATAAAGAGATTCAGACGTATCAAATTCAAGAAAGAAATGAAAACTAGACAAAAGTGAAAAGTAAAAAAATGATAACTTGAAAAAATTGAAAATTGGCCTAACAAATAAACTAAAAACTAATCTAAAACTAATCTAAACTATCTAAGTTAGCCTAATTGACCTCAAATCCCCGGCAATGGCGCCAAGAACTTGATAGTGATATTTTGGTTTTCTAGTGATAACTTGTTGAAATTAAAGAAAAGGTCAATTTTTTTTAATTTTGGGTCTCCCAACTCACTAGCTGCAAGTGCACAGGTAAGTTGTAGTAGACTCAGGTTGTCGTATCCACAAAGATTTGAAGTTCTAAAATACCTAAAAATAGTTTAGATTAATCCTAAGTAAGGTGGCTAAAACAGATTTTTAATTGGAAGTGAAAACAGTTTTTTAACAAGTGCAGAATGATAACAGATTTTTGGATTTTGAAAATGTTTGCAAAACTGAATTATAAATACTAAATTAATGGCTAGAAAGGTTTAACTATCAATGAGGAAGATTCTTCTAGGATTTGGGGTTCATCTAAATTAGTTAAGGATGGAACGGATCAAGTTATCATTAAATGTCCAACTTTGATTCAATCATGAAAATGGTTGTTCCCACAACTCAATTGGCATCTAACTAAGCAACATATTGTCATATAGTTGTTATCTAGATTGAATCAATAGAGGGTCCTCACTGAAAATCAAGTTATCATTTAGCTCAATGGGGAGTTCATTGTTGATTTTTTTTCAATTCAAAGAAATTATGCAATGATAACTTGTGATTGCATTCATAAAAAGATGGAATCATTCCAATCAATCAAACCAGGATAAAATCTACTCAAATATGGTGCTTGTGCTCCTTGATTCATCTCTGAATTCCAGGGGGATTTAAATTCAGCCTCTCGGTTGCAAAATGAAATGAAATCCACACAAACACAATTCAATTGGAAATGTAAAGCATATAACCACAGGAATTCATAACTGTCATTGCTCCTTGGCCTATCTCTAGATCTCAAGGATGACCTAATGACTACTTCTCAGCAGTGGATTAAGTTGAGGCTTAACAATGGAAATCAGAATTTAAATAGAAAGCAGAAAATAGGATTCTGCAATTCAGAAAAATCAGCAACAAGACCCTTAGAATTCAGGCTTGCCAAATGCCTCTTGATCCATCTCTGGACTGTAAGAGATCCTCATAGTACACCTCTCGATGATTTGATGAAATAAGGATTCTCACTTGGCAAATCAGATTCTAACCAGAAGAAAAATCAGAAGAACGGATTTCTGAATAAATTCAGAAATCAGATTCTGGAAAAACAGAATTCAACCTTAAGTTGTCAAACATCTTAATACATTTATGAATAAGATTAGAGTAAATACTAGCCTCTCAGCTATTCAATTAATCCAATCCTTAATGACAAATAGATTCAACAGTTCAAAAAAATTCAGGTTCAAGAAATTCAGAAAACCAAAAACCAGGAAATCAGTATTTCAGAAATCAAAATTTTAAATCAATGGAAATCTGATTTACCACCTGATTCTTGACACATCTCTGGACTGCAAGACATCCCTAAAGTTCACTTATCAGTGATTGGAAGAAATTAGGGGACTCAATTGGTAAAACAGATTTCAATAAGAAATCAGAAAAATCAGAATTCAGGTTTTCATTTCAGAAATGAGTGGAACAATCTGATTTGAGTCAAATGATTGTCCAAACATCTTGATTCATTTTTGAACAAGATAGAAACATTAGCAACTTCCCAAGGATTCAATTAATCAGATTGTGAGTGAAGAATAGATTCAACAGTCACATAAATCATATTCATATTCAACTAGGAAATCAGAGTTTAGAAATCAAGTTTGCAATAAAATTGAATCCAGAAATCTGATATTATCTCATACTTCATTCCTAAAAGATGTTTAGATCAAATAAGACTTCTCGGTCATCAATTACACATGGATCTAATGACAACATAGCATAAATCAATGTAGAACATTTTGGAAATCTGAAATCAGGATTAATTTCAGTGCAGGATTATAAACCAGTTCATATTCATCCAAAACTAATCTAAACTACTACCCTATCCTGGAAGAAATGGAGTTTAGCTCCTCATAATTACAAAGCTTGACTTCAATTGGAAGGAGAAACAGATACAAATCATATTGATGCTTGAAGACTCTCGGCCGGCAGCAATAGGTCCAGCAGCAGCAGCTCCTTTCCTCTTCCAAACCCTTGAATGTCTAGCCTCCCTTTCCTCCTTCAAAAATTCCACCTTTTATATGACTCATCTCCACCCTTGGATCAGCATCAGAATGTTCTTTATCCTTTGATTGCATCCACCTGTCCCTGGACTGAATTCATAGCTGCATATTCCCTTTTGTGCAGGAAAAAGTAGATGGTCCCCCCTACTTTTTCCACTTTTTGGACACCTTTCTTCCTGCTACAAATCCCAAAACAGCAAGCATCAAAGCCCTTGAATGGTGTTTTGACAAATAAAGATCAAGATGATGATAGTTGCTAGCTCAGATATCCAATGAAATTGGGTGTTGTGCAGGAGTGATAACTTATATCGATATTAATGATTTTAGGGGCCTGGAATGATATTTTTTAATAAATCCTAGAAAATGTCCTAGTACGGGTGGTTCAAAGCATTTCAGGCATCAAATGGATTAGAGTGACAAGTGAGTGAGGTCAGAAATCAAATATGAATGAGATTTCTAAGAAGTGATAACTTGGGTGCCCAAAAATGATAACTTATATGACTTAAAAATGATAACTTATAATAACTTGAGTTGTTGTTATCCAAATGTGATGAAATTTTACCAGCAATGAGTTAGAACAATAACAAGATGATTTTTTAAGGTCCCTATGCAGAATTAATGGTTTTGCATGTCGAAATGACATAATTGCCCTTTAACGATAACTTGGCACTTGAAAAATGATAACTTGTTCAAATGGCCTTAAAACTTTGCACAAGTTGAGATGTGACTATCCAAATATGATTTATATATGATAATGATGGATTTAGGGCAAGAAAATCATTTGAATTCAGCTCACTCAAAATAATGATAACTTGACATATAATAATGATAACTTGTCATGAAAATGATAACTTGGCATAGAATTTAAATATTAATGGATTTTGGCATTTCAGAACCTCTATGCACATGAAATTAAGTATGAAATGAGGAATATCAACTAGTTATCACAATGTATGCGTTCCAAATATAATTGGCCCAAATATAGGCAAAAGTGGGACTCGATATGTATAAAATGCATCTAAAATGGGCTAGAAACATATAGTGATCAACAAGTGATCACATATATAATGGTATGTGTATCCCTACAAGATTCATTGCCAAAAAAAGTTAAACAATTAAATGACACTAACAACAACAATAACAATCTTTATTAATATTTCTCGTACCAATATATCGCATTCTAGTTCCATGTCTCCATATGTTCTAATCATCTTTCCTAGAACTTATATAGTCTAGTGTCTGATTTACTTCTAAAAAAATTAGGATTTGAGCTTAATCCACCTAATTTAATCCAATGCTTGAAAGTAAGTACATAAAATTCTTAATACAATTTATTCTTAACAAAAACATTAATAATTAGTTAGTGGTACTGTGGTACACTCTCTTGAACAAATTATCCTCGAAAATCTACATTGAATTGACAAATGTTTATAATTCCATGTTTTTTGTTAAGGATCCTTTGAGCATCTCGTATCTCTAATTCTTTCGCCTCACTTGTTATAGGATTTGTAAGTTACTTTACTGCATCAAAAGCTATATATCTATTAAATTCTTTCCCATTATGGATTTGTCATAAAAGAAAATAAACAATTCAATGAAAGGCATTTATTTAATAATTTTAAAGCTAAACATGCAAATATGGTCATTTATTTATAATGCATCCGACATCCAAATCCATAATAATCAATAGGTAAGTAGAAAAATTTTTGCTTACTCAAATTTAATGAATTTTATTTGTGTCGTACTAACTAGTCAACTTTCTAAAATGTTATGTGGCTTAATTGAAATAGATCATGTGTAACAAAATGTTTTAACATCATTGGAACTTTTTCCTACTTCATATTACTCTCGCATCATGTGAATTATGAAACTTTCTTAAAACCTATTTACTTAGCTCTGTTTAATGTATCCTTCAAGTTCAAACTTTACTCCTAGTACTTTTTGAATCTTAACCATTTTCATATAAATTATATGCATTGTTTCAAATGTATATAACATAAATAATTGCCCGATTAAAGACGGATTACCATTATTGATAGTTATAAAAGTCATTTAACATCATTTTACTCTGATAAAATAGTTTTTTAACATTAACAAATATTATCTATAATCCTTTAAATTGTGAAATAATTAATAGGAAAAATATAACCAAAGTACTACAATTCTATGTTATTGTTGTATCAAAAAATCTCAGAGACCCTCTCGACTCTATTCGTATTTCTTTGCTCTACAAGAAGAAATTCTCTACCTTCTTTTATTGGACATGTCCTCTTCTCTATCTCCTTCTTTTCTTGGCACTTTCTTCTTGTATTTGTCTTTGGCTCCATCTTGTAATAATCACTGAGTACTCATAACTCAGATATCTAATGGAAATTCTACGCTCTCTTGTAGATCTACGAGATGGAGTAGCTTCTTGCTCCCCTTGCATAAATTCTCTACATCTGCCTCATTATTCTCAAGTTCATCTTGTACATATTGCTCTATTTTTTTATTTCCTGAAGTCTGCCAAAGTTTTAAATTCATGAAATATCACATCTTTACTTCTGATTATTTTCTTCTTTTCTCTATGTCAACTTGTATTCAGAATCTACATCTCCAAAACTAAAAAATAGGCACTCTCGAATCCTTTCATTCAATTTCTATCCATGTTCCTTTGCCACCTATGTAGAAACTCTGCAACCAAAAACCTTGAAGTGAGAGTAAGGCATATTGTTATCAATCTACTCTTTCTCAAAAGTATCTGAATTCAAAAGAACAAATGGAGATTTGTTAATCATGTAGCACATAGTATTCGCGGCTTCACTTCAAAAGATCTTCGACAAATTAGTCATCCTCAGCATACATCTAACTGTGTCCAAAATGGTTCTATTCATTCTTTCATAAACACCATTGTGCTATGGAGTTCTAGGTATTATCTTTTCATGTATGATGCCATGCTCTACACAATAATCTTTGAATTTCTGAAATGTAATTTCTAAGACACTTGAGATGATTAACATGAAACTCTTGAAAAATATGAAATACTTGATATTTTAACTTCATAAAATAAATCCACAATTTTCATGAAGCATCATCAATAAAAGTCATAAAATATTTATTGCCGCGTAAAGAATGTACCTCAATGGGACCACATACATAATAATGCATCAAATCCAATTTATTTTCCTTCTTCTTGGAATTGGACACAAATGATATCACGCATTGCTTACCAAATAGTGTCATCACAAGTATTTAAAAATTTACCTTTGGTAACATTGATGTGAGAATTCTTCGTCAAAACTTGCATTTCTTTCTTACTCATGTGTCCAAGTCTTTTGTGTCATAAATCTGGTGAAGCTTCTTCATCTATTGCATTAACAGATTGTCCAATTAAATTCACTTGAGTTTTGTAGAAAACTCTTGATAACTTTCCTTTGGCAACATCCGTGGATCCTTTGATCAATTTCCACTTTTTGTCACTTATGTGATTATAGTAGTCTTCATGATCCAAAAAATGAGAAGAAATCATATTGAGGCGCAAATCTGTTGTCTGACATCCTTAGAACCAACTCACGACCAAATGTTTGAATGCATGCATCTCCAATTTTTCTGCAGCTTTAGTCTTTGTCTTATTGCGCATCTTCGTTGTGTCAAAATCATCGGTCATGTACATATTGAAGTATTTTTTTAATAGAGTTTCATGATGCAAAGCCCTTGAATATATGATCCACTCAACTAAAGAGTGATATTGTATTCTTCATTTCCTTTTGAAAGAAATATATGATCTTCATCTCATGCCACCGTAGCATTACTCTATCATTTGCATCTTTCTGATTCTTCTCATTATATTGCTTGTTCCAATCTCTACAATTTCTATTGATATGTCATTTCTTGCCATAGTGATAACATGTAAATTTTCTCTTGACTATGACCTATTACTATCATAAATCCTCTGCTTGTACCTCTACCTATGTCTGCTTCTATCTCTGCCTTTGTTTTCTATGATTGTTCCCATGTTTTTCCTCATTGTTTCTTCATTGAATAAATAATCTTTGACCGTGGAGAGTGATACATACCATTAGAAGCAGAATTATTAAGTGTTATCATCAAGATTTTCTATGAATCTGGCAAGGAATTTAGAAGCATTAATTCCTGCATTTCATCATCAAGCATTATGCTCCCAAACTAATTTACTATTTCTTGAAATTCACTCAAGTGTTCACCAATTTTCTAATCATGAAAGCTTTATTCTGAGCAGTATTCATTTTATATAAGCCTTGTGGCTTTATCCATAAAACTTGTGCATCTATCTCTTGAGCAACATGATGAAAATCACTCATATCAATGAATTGTCTGATCATCCCAATAATTTTTCTATGCATATTTCTTCAACTTTCATCAGTTTCTTTTGTTGACTTTTTATCTCCTAATTCAACAAGATTAAATAAGTCTTTGCAGTAAAGGAAGTTCTCCATCATGACTTTCCAAACTGAATAATTATTCGATGTCAATCTGATTATCACATTAAAATAGGTTTCCTCTATTTAATTTACACAAAAGAAATCCCAATTAACCTCACTATAATACCATTTAGAAATTTAATACCTCTTATTATGTATGAATTAAATAATATAAGTCAATCACAATGCACAAAAAAATAATAAGAAGAAAAAGAAACACCAAATTTATGTGGAAACCCCTCCAATGAGAAGGAAAAACCATAGGGCAATCACAAACACTATCTAAAAATATAGTACATTGTTTTTTGGATTTCGCCCGAACTCCAATAGTATTTCATCGGGATAAATAATTCTTCTTTGAAAAATACTTAGTATGAACAATATCACCTGAGTATTAAATCTTTTATAAATGTAGTATAAAAAACCTCAGAGATCCTCTCAATTTGACTATGTTCCTAATTCTTTGCTCTTCAAGAAGAAATTCTCTATCTTCTTTTCTTGGCCTGCCCTCTTCTCTATTTCCTCTCTATCCATTGACCAAAGAAAAAAATCTCTTTTTTTTCTTTTTCCTATCAACAATTGGCAACACTTGAAGAAATGAAAAAGAAACTTTTCTTTTCTCCCCCACGAGTCTCCAGGCTGGTGGTCTTCTAGGAGAGACAAAAGCTCTCTTTTTTTATTCGGCGGCAAAAGAGAGAAATCCCCTTAGTTAATTAGGTCTTAATTAACTTAAATACCATTATCTTCTTAATGGGCTAGAATCTTTTAAAATCCAATAGTTATGATGACATATATAATGGTAGGTGTATATATCCATACATGATTCCTTGCTAAATCATTAAATGACATTAACAAAAACAATAATAATAATCTTTATTGATATTTCTCGTATCAATCTATAGTATTCTAGTTCCATGCATCCAAGTGTTCTAATTGTCTTTCCTAAAACTTATATAGTTCTAAAAAGAATTAGAATTTGAACTCAATCCACCTAATTTAATCCAAGGATTCAAAGTATGTAAATTCTTAATACAATTAATTTTTAACTAAAACATTAATAATTAGTTAGTGGTACACTCACTTGAACAAATTGTCCTATGAAATCCACATTAAGTATGTAAGATTCTTTAAGCATATGCTATCTCCAATTCCTTTGCCTTATTTGTTATAGGGTTTGTAAATTACTTTACTACCTCAAAAGCTACGTGCCTATTAAATCCTCTCTCATTATGAATTTATCATAAAGAAAAAATAAAAACATAAACGAAAAGCATTTAGACAGGTAAATTTAAGGCTAAATATGCAAATACTATTTTTCATTTATAATGCATTAGACATCCACAATAATAAACAATAATTTGAAAATTTTTTGCATACTCTAATTTTATGAATTTGATTTGGTGTCATAATAACTAGTCCACTTACTTAAAAGTTACATGAATCAATTGAAATAGATCATACAATGCGAGATGTTTTAACGTCTTTGGAAATACATGTTCCTCATTTCATATTATTTTGGTATCTTGTGAATTATGCAACTCTCTTCAAACTTATGTATTCTTCTGAGTTTGCATCCCATTCCTAGTACTATTTCAATCTTATCTTTTTTTCACATAAATTATATAAAAAATCATTATCTTGTAATATATGAGAGAATAGTTTGAAATCCTAAATTACATATAACTAATTTGTGTTTTTATTCAATCATTTGGTCATATATCATATTTAATTAATCACCATTTATTTGTAAGTTGTTACCTAACTATGGGATTCATTCATATGACTATAGATCTAAATGCATTAATAGTCATAACGTGGACTAATGGATTTTCTTAAACAACAACCACTTATAATTTCATGTTTATGTTAAAGATTCTTCATACACCTTGCATCTCCAATTCCTTTGTCTCTCTTGTTATAGGGTTTGTAAATTATTTTTCTGCCTCAAAAGTTGTCTATTAAATCCTCTCTTGTTAATGGATAAATTTAAAGCTAAACATGCAAATATCATCTTTCATTCATAATGTATTAGGCGTCCAAATCTATAATAATAAGATGTTAAGTAATTTGAATTTTTTTCCATACTCTAATTTAGTGAATTTTATTCGGTGTCATACTATGTAAACCAATGAACTTTCTTAGAAGTTGCATATAAACCTTGTGTCAACATACGTTTTAACGTCTTAGGAAATATATTTTCATCACTGTGTTACTTTCGTATCATGTGAATTATGCAATTTTACTATTTTGCGATGCAATTTTTCACGCCACAATAATGGTGGCGTAGCGTCCTCATGTAATGCTAGTAGTGTCGTCCATGTCCTTGGCGCCATGGCGATGCTAACAACTACCAAAGGTTAGTGTCTCATCATTGTGATGTAGTGTCGACACTAACGTGTGGCTATGTTTTTTAACCACGATTTAGCGCCGCATTAGCGACACTTTCCTGTGCTGCTAAAATGATAGATTTCTTGTAGTAATCTTATTTATTATCATATAACTTACATGCCTTGTTTCAAATGTATCATAAATAAATGTTCCATTTAAAACATATTAACCTTATTGATAGTTATAAAGTCATTCAAACTCATTTGACTTTTATAAAATATATATTCATAAGTTGTTTCTTTTACATTAATAAATAACTATATTATAATATATGAGTGAATAGTTTGAGATCCTAAATTCCATATAACTAATTTGTGTCTTCAATTCAATCATATAGTCATTATCATATTCATTTTTTTTTTCAAAGTTGCTACCTAAGTTGGCATGGGATTCATTTATATATCTATAGATCTAATTGCATTAACATTCATACCATGAACCCATGGATTTGCTGAAGAAATATATAAACTGAACTATCTTTTAATTGTGGTTAAGCTAATTTTATGGATAAAATTGAAATTATTTAAATGGTTAATGTATTTTTATATTATAGCGGATGGTCTCAAGGGAGGTACGTGCGTACTTAACGCAACAATTATAAATATCAAACTAAAATCAAATGATAGAAGAATAAAATAAGAAAGTTGTCGCTTTTATTCATAGCAAAGAAAAATAATTAGAACTAATTTGTTCCTTGATTATTGATTTAGTCATATATAATATTAAAAAATAAGTTTCCTTGAAAGTTATCGGACATGGTATGGTATATGATCTTTTGTAACTTTATATGTATAACCTTGTTAAGAATCATATTCGTGACTCAGGGATTTGCTTAAAACTATGTAAACCCAACCACTTCCTTAAAACATATAAGGCTAATGTGCAATTTAGAAATGGTGTTTATACATTAATTCTAGAATATTAATGGTGTAATAATTCCATCATTAGAATTATATTATTTGGACGAAGATCCCACTACTACACATTAATTCAATGACAGATTTGTCTAAACCTTTAAAAAGTAATATGGTACTTTTATACTAAATCACTGATATACGTTAATGATTATAAATAAAAACGCTGAATAGTTTAAATTTTAATAATAATTAATAACTCGTCTAATATTACGTATATAAAACAAACATCTATTCCTCTGGTTGGAAAAAATTAACTTGGAATATTATGGCATCCGAGATGTTGCTGACATTGTGACACTCCTTGTGCAACATGATTCACCAAAGTCCAACAGTGTATGTATATGTAGAGAGAATTACAACTTCAACATTGAAATACTTTTAAGAATACTTAGAAAAAGCGTTCCACTTACCTACAAAACACCTGGAACATTGATTCTCTCATCAATCATTCATATCGCCGTTGAACAAATGAACCTGATTAATTTTATGCCTTGATATGAACCAATAGGATATAAGTTAAAAGTTGTTACGATTAAGATGAGATCCATGTATTTATGAACACGTTTGGGTTCGTACTCTGGTTTCTATCATCGAGTTGGCATGCATGATCATTTCTATTCTAACATAATATGAAAAATGCCGCGAATGATTAACAAGTTATTTGGATGCAATACTACTTTGGGTGAGATGACATGCTTGTCAACTTGATAACCCCATGAAGTTCAAGTCCTACCATCAATGAGCTTATGATTCCATCAGTGGGTTATCAAGAGCCTTCATACGTTGAGTTTTTTTTTTCCTTTTTCATAGCAAAGTTAGGTCAAATTTCGCATGAACAATTGTGACCAGTTGGTACATTCCAAACCTCTCCAAGTTGATGCATATTTTATATGATATTATTTTGAATTTTAGGTCTTGACTCTTGGCCGATCCTTTAATACCATTATAATTGAATGCATGACCACATAACCCATACTTCTGAAGGTTTCGTTAAAAAAACACAAAGATACCAACCAATCAGCATACCAATTAGATTCACATCTAAAGTTCAGTAGCTCGTGCGTTTCGATCCAACATTAAAAGCGAGATTCTTTCTACTCTATTCTCTCTGTATAAACGCCTTCCCACAACATGACAATATCAAAAATGCTGGAAAGGAGTGTCAATGAAATGCAGATAAGGGAGATGATCCAGCAAAATAGAGTTCTTGAATACAACGCGAGCTCTTGCGGAGTGCTCAAACATTATCTGCAGCATCTTCGTTTGATGGCCCTCCTACAGTTCTTATTGAAGATTTCTCAGCTGCTAGTCTTTCTTCCAGAGCCCTTGCGCCCCGTTCTCTGCACCAATGCAGTACATGAGAAGGTTATTAATCATGATATCTGCAATTGCGTTTGACATGGCAGTCAAGGATGCTGTGATATCAGACACACGTGCCTGGATTGGGGTAATTATCCTCCAAAGTTATAAAAAAAGGATTCAGTGGCACAATTTAATGCTACTACTCTCTCAAAAAAATTTAATGCTACTACGTTCATATTAAAGATGAGACTTTTCTTTACAAAAAAGAAAAAAGAATGTTAATCATGCTTTAGAGACAGGAATTTGCAGTCGCAATAAAAAGTGATATGGAATCTGGATCATGTCGATAGACATCTTAAAATACAGTATGCCGTGATTCTGCTAATGACCACATCAGTATCTGACTCCTTTCGGGGTGACATTGTCTTGTGTGCCACTTTGTGACTCATTTCATAATGGCCCTGTGGCACCCCCTCTTATTGTCTTGCTTTTGAGTTCATACTCATAAAACCTGTCATTTGTGTTCTTTTGTCATCTTCACATTATTTGCCTTTTTTTTATAAGATCTCCACATTCTTTGTTAATGATATAAATATTCCAACCAAAAGAAACCTTTGGCACAACGCAGTAACTTATGTTTATTTAAAACCTAAAATCAAAATCGGTACTAAAGAGGTTTATGTTTCAAAACTAACGATGCAAACTGGAATCAATATTCGATTATAAGGCAGGCTTTGGGAAGGAGTGTGAGGATGGCACAAAAGGTTTCTTTACTGCATTAGAAAAAATATCTAGGCCAGACCTCAAGATGGAAAGAGGAAACAAAAACGAAAGCAGTGTCCATCAGTTGCTCTGTAAAACAAGTTACAAAATGAGGGCTGAAGAAGAAAGATGATGTATTCAATGAAACTTGTTATGGCACTGTTATGCTTGTAACAACAGCATTATCATCAGAAATCACAAGTAGCACTAATCAATTAGTACATACATAAATAGAGAACTACCAAAAAATTTTAAGAGGAAAAGCTAACAAAATTGTCCTTCAAGTTTTTCTTCTTACTGACATTATATGTTCGTGATATAAAAATTCCAACAGAGCCTTGGGCACAACATAGTCATTTGACTCACTTCTGCTTTATATAAGACACTAAAACCTTCTTGTTACTAATAAGAAACCACATAATAAAGGGCTATATTTCAAAACTAAATGTGCAAAAGCTCAAACCAACTTTTGATGGCAATGCAAGTTTTAGGATGCGACATGAGCAAAACAAAGACATAAATGGCAAATTTTATCTCATAAACAAAAGGATATAGAGCAGAAAGTAAAAGGAAATAGAAGGTTAGGCAGGTAAATCTGATGAGCCATCAATTTCTACTCAGAAGAATAACATCAAGAAGTTAGAAAGTAAGAATTGTAGAGTAAAATATAGTTTAGAGTATTATACAGTACTAGTGTATACCAATAATACCATTATTGTGTGCATATAAAAGATCAGTCTCTTAATCATGATTCCACTATATGCAGTTCAGCAAGTGAAAGAAAACAAGATATGGCATGTGGATCAAAGATTAGATTTTTTAATAATTATTTGAACATCTTAAACTCCGACTATGTTTTATAGCCGGTCCTAAGCCCGAATAAAGGAGGAGGGTTGTGTTAGGCCCCGACAGCAGCATAAAACCATGTCGAATCTCATGAATATGGATCAACCGGAATAGCGTCGTATGATCCATGTAGCCGACCCCACCTAGTGGGATAAGGCTTTGTTGTTGTTGTTGTTGTTGTTGTATTTGAACATCTTAAATTATAATATGATTTTATGCTATTAATAACAACATCAAACAAAAGCATACCTCCTCCTAGTCGCTTCGATTGTATCTGAACCGGGCAAAGGGGATCCACCTAATAGTTGACCTCTTGTTTCAGAACTTTCAGATTGCCCACAAAGAATCCGGTCAAATATTGAAGCAATTGGATCCAAAATTGGCCTGCATGTTTCAATGCATTAATCACACTCCAAGGATATCAATGAGGAAATGTTCAGATATCTAAAATCAGAACATGGTTTTTTACCGCAAAAATTCAGGGAAGAAGCTAGAAAAAGAGAACTCATCACTTGGATCTCCCTTAAGGCTTGTTTCTGGCCTCCTTTGAAAGTATCTTAAGTATATCCAACTCATGTACATGCCAAACAGTACAGTTGGAAGATAAGAGATGGATTCTGGGATAACAAAGCTTGCAGCAATAGATATCAACGCGACAAGAGTTGGAATCCACTGTGATTCATGAAAAGACACAGCATCAGCTGCATTTGATAGAACCTGAAGCAGACACTTTTCTTCTTTTTTCTTTTGTTTTTTTAATGAGAACAGAAACTTTTCTTTTTGAGGGGGTGAATCACAAGCTTTTAACTAAAAGATAAGGCCTGTACCTTTGCTTTGACTTTCAGGAGAAATCCTAGCTCCTGATCTGGTAGTAGCTGTTTAGTGGCTACTAAAAATCCTGAAAGAATCCCACAGAAGCCACTAAAAGGTGTGTAACTGTGAAATAAGATGAAGAAAAGATCAATACACCATAAAACATCAGAGAAAGGATTTGTGTCATGACAGTGATGAAATTCTCACAATTACGTCTGATGCAATATACAACAGAGAGAAGAATAACTGGACTCACAATTACGTCTGATGCAATATACAACAGAGAGAAGAATAACTGGACATGATCATATTCTCAAAAATCTATGCCTGTACTTGGCCATTTTCAGATTACTTTGTTTGATGTTATTGCTTTTCAAAATAATAGCTAAATTTACTACTGCTTTTTCATCCATATGACATCAAAGCTTTGACTATATGTATAAAACAACAGTAGTGAAAATAGAGCAAACATTGAACAGCTGTGAACATTTTCATATTGATGAGCTGTTGCTGTTGTATATAGTACAAATGCAATCAAAGCACAAAGTATGCCTAAATAACATGCTTTTAGAAATGCAGTGAACATGTTACATGGTAAGAAAATTATTGTAGAGATTGCTTATGCATGCTACAATCTGTATGCATAAGCATTCACCTATGACATATAGATTGGTGGAAGGTAGATAGGAGATGAAAAATATTGTAACTAATTGGAAATTATGGTACTAGTTAAATAGCCAGTAAAAAACTTGCAACTTACAGGTAACTTTCCTCCCTTGATATGTAGTACAAGGCAATTGCAGTTACAAAAACACAGATTGATGTTAAGAAATTGACCAGTATAATGAACTTAAGTAACTCTCTGGAACCCCACAATGGCTCAAGCACCTTCCCAAAGAGAAGAAGACCAATTATGCTAATTACCACCTGCAAGTACATGTTTTGTTCACCAATTATAGAGTACAGAAACAAATAACACGAGCAATTGGTACGATTTTTCAGTTTCAAAATGCATGCATATAACAGAGTTGTAGACGTAATGCATTCGAAAGGTATTTTTTTCCTAATTGTTTTTAGAGCTTCGAGGAAAATTTGAGAATGAACAAGACCTGAATGGAAAATAATTACAGAGAATAACTATAATTGAATTGAGAACTACAAATTCTGAAAAGGGGAAAGGGCTGCAAGGAAAAACTATTTCGTAGAAATTAATATTGAATCTACTTATAATAAGTCAGAAATGAATTATAAGGAGATAGGTCAGATGACACTGACATGACTTGGCAAAAACACCAAGGGTGCGTTTGGCAATGGGAACCGCGGTTCTTCCGAGTTCCATGTGAATAGTTGAATTGACAGAATTCGGAGTGTGTTTAGATGGGGTGGAACGTATTGATGAGGAACTAGTTGATGTGATAGGAAAAAATAGATATGATAGATTAATTTCAGTGGAGTGTTTGAATAAAAATATTTATATTAATCCTTTATTATAAATATTTTATATATAATAAATAAATTATTTTATATAAAAAAGGTAAAAGGAAGATAAAAGTAAAAGAAAAAAAGAGTTTGCAAAATTAAAAAAGGGTCACGTCAACCCGCCCCACCCCACCCCCAAAAAAAAAAGAACCAGCTGGTTCCACTGGGTGCGGAACCGTTTGGGGAACTAGGTGGAACCGGTTGCCAAACGCAGCCCAAGGGATCATGGACGAGGACGTGATGAAAAATGATATCTGACTTTGGTTGTTCTATGAATGGTAGAATCCTACATGACACAACTTATCCTTCTTTACTTTCAGTTTTCTATTATTAGAGAATGTCACAATACTATAAGAGAAAAAAAATGTGAAGAAAAAAAAAGAACCAGATAGAAGTAACAAAATCAAATTTAGTGACTGCATTTATTATTAACTTCTAAACAGAAGATATGCCTACCCCAGGAAGCGTTTGCTCAATGTAACCAGCAGTGATGAGGTTCCATGCAAATGGGATTGTCCTGCAAAAACAAAAATAATCGAATATGTGGGATTCTTACGTGTTGTAAGAG
Source organism: Pontederia crassipes (assembly GCA_030549335.1). Lineage (NCBI taxonomy): Eukaryota > Viridiplantae > Streptophyta > Magnoliopsida > Commelinales > Pontederiaceae > Pontederia > Pontederia crassipes. The sequence continues at coordinate 19,736,156 of CM060189.1, read as the reverse complement.
AGAGCTTATTCATGAGTATTCAGATTTCCATTATAAAAAAAACACATGGATGAAGGCTACTAGCTTACATATAAAAGACCCTTGAGGGGATTGTTACAAAGGATATCTTATCTCACTCAAACACAGAATGAAGAATAAAGAAGGAACAATATATTTAGAACGGCCTATATAAAAAGATGCATTTAGATTAATATGCATACAGCTTTAGAGATGGATAATATGCGTAGGCATGAAGTGTGTGCCACCATATGAGCTTGTGAGTTTACATGTCCTTAATATATATGGCATATTCCATCACTACCTTGAGGGAATAAGCGCCAGGTAAGTGACAGCCGAAGGAAGAATTTGAAGGAGAGCATATCCACCTAATAGTATGACACTGAGCCCCTTGCATAATCGGGTATATCCCGTAAAGAAGCTCCTTCCCTGTATCCAAATGCTGAATGTTACAAGACTTAAAAGAGATTCAAAAGAGATAAAAATTACAACATATGGCGACATGGGAAATTTTCAATGAATACATATATCTCCATGACAGCACGCCAGACATTACAAGTGAAGAAGTAACGACAATTACAAAAAAAAAAGAACAATTTCTTATTGAAAAAAAATGAGGAGATAACAGAACATACAGAAATTGTGCCTATGTCCGGATATTCATGTTTCAATATTTTACTCACTTTCTTGAAAGGAAACAAATATGACACCAAATAGGTAAGCGGAGCGATCTTTCTTTGAACTCAACCTTCAATTTTCCACGACATGTGCTGTAACATTCAGTGACCAACTCTAATCATCCACTAAGTTGCCGATGAAACGTTTGTGAAAAAGAATCAAGGTTACTAATGCATCACTCGAGAATCGACATATTGATTATCGATGCTCAACTTTAAATGTTATATATCTTGAATTCGATTAAACCATTTCAAATCAAAAAACGGTAAGAAAGACATCCACCACAGTATACTACAATTTAGGTGCCACCAAAGAGGGAAATCATATCAGCCACCCTGCCCATGGCTTTGGATCTCGATTTGACCAAGGGAGCTAATCGCATGACCACCGTCACTCCGGAACAATGTGCGCCACCGAATGCGAAGAGAGGAACAATTCAGATCCGGATCCAGATCTCGACCACCCGACAACAAATCAAGAAAGAAGTGCTATCGAAGAAGGATCTCAGGAAAGAAGAAAGAAGTGGGAATGAGATGTATGCCGCTAACGGCGCAAGAAGAACTACTACTACTCACCCCTGCTTGGACGTGCTGCTGCGCCAGCGGGGGAGATGCGCTGCTCATCATGTCTCCGGCTCCTCCTCTGCGGCGAACTACTCGCAGCAGCAATCGATCAAATGAGCGACGAATGAAAGAGGGAAGCGGAAAAACAAAATGTCCGCGAGCCGGAGCTCAGCTATTTAACGGGCCAGTTGCTTTTCTTGTGACCTCGATAACGGTGCGGTGATGACTATGGGCGCTGCAGTGCCGGCCACCACACCACCATCGTCAACACAAAATATTACAACGGACAGGGGACCCTTTTTTTAAAAACGTAACTAGAAAAAAAAATTAGTTTTTATATGGAAAAAAAAGCCTTCCGATCCGAGCCGATAGAAGAAAAAAAACACCAATTTTTCATGTTCAAATCGAACTCAAATATTAATTACATGTACAACATATGTATACATTTATAATAATATATAAACAGGAACTTTTTGTATAAATTTTAAGTTGGAGGAACAATGTTGAGAGACTTGAGTAAAAATTAGTCTGCGGTAACCGGACAATGCTACCAAAATTAACACTCAAACGAGCGGGGTGCGCCAAAAATAAAGTATAACGAAATCTTCTGTTCACTAGTAATAAATATTTTTGCATGTCTAGCATAAATATCACATGACCATTCGATGATAGAGATACATTTATTGTGCATGTAAAAAATTGGTCCGAAAATTAATATTAATTAACACAATTAAATAGGAGGTTTCGATTTAAGATTGACGAAAATTACTAACCTCCAGATTTGATTCTTAGAATTATTAATTTGATTAGAGTGCTAATAATCTTAAACAATATTTGAAATTTAAGAATTGAAATCTTAAAACAATATTAGACGTTGCCTTTTCATATTCCATGAACAACAACAACAACAAAACCTTATCCCACTAGGTGGGATCGGCTACATGGATCATACGACGTCATTCCGCTCTATTAGTAACCAAACCTTTCGGTATATTATTCACCAATAGATCTTGCTCTATTAGTTCGCCAAGTGTCCGCCTTGGCCTCCCTCTCCCTCTCCCTCTTTTAATCGGACTCCAGATTATTTGATCTACTCTTCTTACTGGCGCATTTAATGGTCTTCTCTGAACATGACCAAACCATCTCAAACGATTCTCTACCATTTTCTCACTAATAGGAGTCACTCCGACTCGTTCACGTATATGATCATTCCTAATTTTATCTAATCTTGTATGACCACACATCCATCTATATTCCATGAGCAAAAATAAAAAAAAAGGTTTGTACCACAACAGGTACAATTTTTCTGTTCGCACGTATTCTCAACAAGTGCTGGAATTGGAATGGAGTGAGCTCTTCATTGCATAAGAAAAATCTAGAGTTCAAGATCTCGAGTTTGAACCTGTAAAAAATTTCTGCCAGAGTCTCGTTAAAACATGCTGCTCGAAACGACATTAAAATAATCGGACTCTATGGTGATTGACACTTCAACCCATGACAAGTGCGCATAACTCTTAACGTCAACTAGGTTAGACGATCGGCGCCACTTTCCGGACACAGGTGGCAACCGGAAAAAAAAAAAAAAAAACTAGTACTGCATGTTCGAGTGCAACCGCAAGCAGGAATGGACTTTGCGCATTTTCTTAACATTGAAAACAAAAGTGGGAACCAAATATTAATGTACAAATCCCGTGGAATCCCCACGCATCAATTGCGAGTATATTATTTACATCTATATATTGATCGTCAATACATGAATCTTTACTGAAGCTATTTTCTAAGCACAAGTACAAAATTGAAGGATTATGAAGACTACTGATCGGGCATAGCTGAAGGTCCATTTTGAATGTCCAGATCTGATACAGATGCAAGCTGCTCTTCCAATACATTAAGGAGATCAAGATATTCCTGGAATGCAGGGTGCGACTGCAAAGACGGATATATAAAAGTTAAAAATAAAATAAAGTGGTTACAAAAAGGTTACAGGAGAAGTGCAGTGAACCTGCAGAGTTCTGCTGTATGCTTGCCATAGACGCAGATCATGACGGAAAAGATCAACCAGAACCTGTTTTTCATTACATAAACCAGCAGTTACGAATTTTTCTTTGAAATATAGTTACGAATCTTGTAGCACAGGGATCAAGTTAGTAATCACGATTCACATGTACACAAGAGACAGCACTTGAGCAAATGGACAGGTAAATTAGTACCTCTGCGCGCCTCAACAAAGTGGCCAAAACAACGATCCACTCCTTGAATTTGACAGAGCACATATGAGCCAAGAGGAACTCAGCATCCAACCGACTCTGGAGAGTATCCATTTGTAGCTGCAGCAAAGTACTAACATTAGGACATCACTTGTATCATAGATCTCTGTACCATAGGTCAAATAAATAGCCACAATGAAAGTCAGATTACCATACTTGACACATTTGCAAGAAATGTTATTTGTTCTTATGTAGATTAAAACAACTCGCCTCCAAAGTCACACAACTGCTACAACTGAACGCACAAGTTTTACCTTTAAGCAAAAGGAATTTGCTCCTTTCTTTCCATGTTTCTTTGCAGATCTCACTTTGTTACTATCAATTTAGCTACTAATATTTTTTCCTTCTGTAATGAATTTCATTTCATGCAGAATTTACACAAACCTAAGCAAATTCTATTAGAACTATCTAACTTGACATCATCAATGGATCTGCAACATTAAGAATTTTGGTGTGACAAATTAACCATCTATGAGCATTTACTAAATAACAACAAGCAAACATAAAGGTTACTAGGTAGATGTTCCCTGATTAAAAAAATATGGAAGTTATAAGTGCTTTGTGCTCTGAAGTCCTGGATTTCAGGAACAGATTATTGGAGTCAATCAAGTACCTTTTGAGCAATAAGTTCAAGTCCTGAAGCAAAACTGTCCAAACGGGCACTCCCCAGCCTTTCTCGTTGAAGATATTCCTGGATATGGTTTAGATAGATTCAATATTTTTTGGGGAGAAGACAGGATGGCTACCAAGTTATGGAAGCATCCAATTTGTATTATAACTTATATCAGGGAAAATTTACAAGTGTAAGATGTGAGGAGGCACCAAAAAATAAAGGAGGTGTACAAAGCCACACGACACCCAGCATACTGACCACTGCCAATATTTATCCACAGCCCCATTCTCTAAAGAAAAAGAAAATGTGCTGAACCATGTTTTCTAAATAGTACTACTCCCTTTTGAAAATAGTGATTAGGCTGTAGTCATATAACCCAAGTGGCTGTCAAAATCTCGCCTACAGAATTAAAAAAATGAAGCTTATACACTTGTAAATTTTCCCTGATAGATTCAATATAAAGCTTTTAAATTAGCATTTAAGGAAGCCAATAATTTAAAAAATATCTAACCACAAGATCAAACTGTGTTCCCTTGACAAACGCTACAAGTTTTGAAAGTTCTTTTCCAGACATCAAATAGCTAGCATGACTCTCTAAGATATTCTTCACAGATGTGATATGCGGACTAAGCTCTTTAAACGATGTGCTGCACAAAAGAGAATAGTCAGAGATACAAAGGCAATCAAGTACATAGTTTGAGACAAAAGGCAATCAGATACTCTGGAGAAAAGGCAAGTCCATTCTGAAATATAAAATGTTTGCACCTTTTCAAGTCGGATGGTTGCCTTCTGTATGGAGAACGAAAAAGAAAATAACCCAAAAACCTAGGAGAGAGCCTCTCAGACTCTGGAGTGGTGTTGTCATATTCTCTTCCCGATCTTAGAAGGAAGCGTACCTGATTTCAAATTGCATAAGCATCCTACATGATTAAAATGAATGACCCACGAAAAAAAACATGAATGAATTATATGGAAACCGTACCAGTTCGCCAGCAAGCTCATATAATGATTCATCAAGTGTTGCCTGTAAGAGCATAAACAATTAGAGCATTCAAATACTAACCCTACAAAAGGACTGCCAGAATTACCCATGAAATGAAACATCTCAACTAGTTGTACATATTGCTTACTTGTAATAAACGTAGGGCACAATATTGACTTACAGCAGGACCTTCTAGCTTAGCAATGACCTGCATTTAAGCAACAAAATTTTTGACAATTGTTACATAATAATGTTGATTTAAAAAACTTGGACATTTTACTATGCTTTAGCCAAGTATCAATCACTAGCTAAAAGTTCTGAATATAATAGAGATTTTCTTTTACATCCTCACCCAGACATAAAAAGTTTACGAACAAATCAAGTTTCTACCTCAGGGGGAGAGAGAGAGAGCAAACCAAGAAAACTTTATAGATCTGGGCATATCTTATACTAGTGTGTTGCATGGCAGAAATACTTACGGCCATCTCTTGAACATCTGATTATAGAGAAATTTTATTTAACTACTAAGGTTGGAAACATTCAAGCCAAGGACTTTTGCCACTTAAATACAATCTTGACATTAGTGGACTAACCAATATTTACAAGCTTAAGCATTTTACAGATGAGGCAATCCCACTATCTTAACTCTGCAAATACAAATACTTGTTTTGTTCATATGTCTCACAATGTGAAAGTGGAACACAAGATGAACACTAAACATTATACCAGAGGTTTACATTGATCAAAGATTTCAAAAATGAGCATGACTATGATAAGAAACTAAAAGACTAAGATTGCATTTATTACCAGTATATAGCATGCAGCCGTCCTATACCATCTTCGTTGGAAGCATTCTTCAAACAACCTAAAAGGATCATCAGATCCAGAGGATAAAGCAGATATTCATCAGAGTACTGGTCTATAAAAATGTTCCTACACATGTCTAAACAAATATTTGATACTTGTACCAATAGGAATATAAGGGCACTTAGTTGAAAATGTAATCATAGTTCGTATCCCATGTTCTAACCCTTTTTAAGCCACTGATCACAGTTTAGTAGTTCAACTACAGGCCATAAAAAAGAAATAGTAGTCCAACTACAGTCAATTGTGGTTATTAAAAGACCTCCAAAACCATCCATTTGGAAACCTTAGGCTTACAGCCTACTTTCTCTACTCTCCCAACCTTACCTCCCCATTCCTCACCCAAACACCTTGAGGATTTCCTGGCATCATCAGAAATAAGATTGTTGCCCATGATAACTTGGTCAGAATTTACAAGTTTACTAATAAGCGTGGGCAAAGCTGAGGCTGAGCTTTGGGATGCATTCCATGATGACAACCCTAAGGAAGAACCAGTTTGCTTCCTTTTCTTGGAGACAACAAGTTAGCTTTTTGTTTGTAAGATGGAGAACTATACAGGCCATCAAACGCAGTAAGAAGTAAGAACTTCCACCACAGCATTGCTATAAGCAGATACTTCATCTCCACCTCTAGGTTACCATGATTCCAAAACTTACCTGAGCTTAGCAATAAAACTAGGCACTTTGATGGTTGAGCAATGAAGTCCAAAGCTTAGGACAGATCTAAAAAGGTTGATTGAAACCTCATTTCATTTTCAGCCCAAACCATTTTACAGGATATTATTTCTGTTTACTCCTTAAAACCAGAGTTTATTTCCACTTCCACTTCTGAACTAAGAAAATGGTCACTTAAATATCAAAGTTTTTTTTTTTTTGAGAGGCATCAAAGTTTATTTTGAAATAATAAATATCAGAGCTTTTCATTTTACCTCATCATCAACTTTATTATTAACCTGTATTTCTTTTATTTAACCAATTCCGATTTTACCTTTTATTATTTCAAAAGAAAACAAAAAAAAATACACTTTAAAAGTATAAAGATGTGTTTTTTATTTTAAGTTTTTATGCTTTTTTTCTAAAAAAGACCAATACACCACAAAGACTTTATGTGCAGCCGTCCATCCCCCCACGATGAACTGATATTTGCACTCAACACCTCAAAATGTTTCACATTTAAGTAAAATTTTAGACTTTTCAAATGATATTAAAGTATAAAAAATATGATTGGATGAACAAATAAGAATAAAAAGTTGACCAAAAATTTTATGGTGTATAGATGAAAAATCTTTGAGGGGCTGTTTGTTTAAAGGTTACTATTATTATAGTAAGATTCTTTTTTTGAGAGAGAAAAGTAAGAATTTTTATTCAATTAGTTTTGTTATTCACAAAAACTATTCCGAAATAAAAAATTTATTGTGTTTGGATAAAAGATGATAAGATAAAATATATTTTTTTTTATACAATTGTATGGTGATTAAATAACTCCGCCTATGTTTTAAGCCGGTCCCAAACCCGGATAAAGGAGGAGGGTTGTGTTAGGCCCCGACAGCCAGCGTAAAACCCTGTCGAATCGCATGGACATGGATCAACGAATAGCGTCGTATGATCCATGTAGCCGACCCCACCTAGTGGGATAAGGCTTTGTTGTTGTTTGTTGTTGTTGTTGTATGGTGATTAAATATACGTCCCAATATGAGCAGACAACCTCAATTTTTTCATATTCCAACAAACCTTTTTAAATTTTTGGAACACTTTTTAAGAGAGAAAGGATGACCACCAAGGTTGTTGTTGTCATGTACAAAAAAGGGTTCTCAAAAAGAGAGCGACAAGAACAGGGAGATGTACAATGTCTAGCCAAAACCCCACTCCCGAAGAAGAAAAGATATGACGTACAATGCTCTCAACCTGACCAGGAAAAAGTCATCAACCTCACACACCAGCGCTGCTGCTGCCTGGCGGAACTGCGGAGTGGCTGCCAAAATGTCTCCAGGGTGGATGGGAAGATGCCCGCCATTCTCGACGGTGACCTCTCGAGATATTGGATACTCAAAAAACAGATGGCAACGTCCTCCATCTCGCCACATAAGATGCAAGATGTGTTCCATAGCATAACTTTTCAAAATATCGACTGAATTATTAATCCAATGGGTTCCACAACATAAATTTTTATTTGGCTGGCTCTATTCTTAGGATTAGATCTTTTATTCTTAAAACAAACAGCCCCTGATAGTTTGGAAGTATGTGAACAAACTTTTTGTGTGGCTTTTATGGCGTGGAAAAATCCTCAACAGAGGAGAGATGGGCACCCAACACCAATATATCCTATGCTCTATGTGGCATGACGGATGAGGATATTTTTCACCTGTTCTCCGAGTGCATTGTGGCTGAGGAGGTATGGAGACAGATACACATTGATAATCACCCTCACTGTGGCAGAGGCCTTCTAGCAATCTCTCTAAGCTCTCAGCAGCCTAAGTTGGAGCGTGCCACTTGTTATTCTTTTCGCGATCATCTGAGCTATTTGGCTCCCGTGTAATCGAGTTGTTTTTTGTCTGGTTTTGGTGCGCAAGTGGGGACTTGCGGACTATCCATTTTCTCTCTTTTGACATCTTCTGTGTAGCATATGCACTTGTACACCCTTAAAGTTTGAATATTAACATATATACGGATGGCCATCAAGAATCAGTAGCCATCCTTTTCCCCCTCAAAAAAAAAGTATGTGAATATTTCCTTAACTTAGGGTCAAAAAAATGAAAATAAAGCATAGCTCAAAAGAGATAGGTAGAAATAAACCCTTTAAACAGTTTAGGAGAGTTGAGAAATGTTGTTTCCACCAACCCGCTAAGAAAACTTCTTTAATACTGACTTCTCCCCATGTGAATCACTTCAGGCTAGGGATTGATTCACATAGGTAGACCGTCTGTTGTGAACTTTTAAAATGCTTCCCACACAATAGTTAGCCTCAATAATGTAAAATTACATACTTGAATGTTTTAATTGCCACCTATATGGGATGTGATAACAGTGAGTTGGTCCACAATAGGTGTCTACTGTGCCTGCAAGATGAAGACTGTGCTGCAACAAAGAAGAAGGCCCAAATTATACCGTAAAATGAGGGGCCCATAAACTTCACTAGAGAGTTTTCACAAGGAAAAAAAACTTCCTTAGAGACATTGTCCTCCGCGAGATTATGAGAGGGAAACATCAAACTGGCAAAAACTGTAATTGGAATATGAACAGGTCTTTGTCTAGAAGAAGAGGACTAGCCTCTTGAGTAGGTGGGACAAAAATTGTATTTTATTACTTCTAAGAACATTGGTTCAACAACCACCACTATTTGTTTCAATTTCAGGATCCTACCAGAGAATTATCACGAGCTTTTCTTTGCATTCTATCATAGTATCATTGAGATTGATACCAACAGTGTAAGAACAACGAACACATTCATTTGTAAGTCGTGACAAACTTCTATATGAAATCATACAATTAAGGCGAGTTAGCTCCATCAGAAGGAAACCACCAAACTTCATTGCTTTATTTAATTCTTGATTGTTCATATGTGGCTGTATTTTCCCCACACCAATACTTTTTATAATTCATGGAAATCTTAAACAAGGCTAGATTAATTTAAGAAGTGCAAATAATTAGAAATATATTGACAGTATAAATCTCAAGAAAAAGCTGAAAAGTGTACAAGTAACTGTGCAATAAGCATAGTCAACATATTATCAAATGAAAAATCCTACTTTTGCTGCTCTCCACTGTAGAGCTTCTCTCTTGTACATGATGTTTTCTCCTTGATGATATATATACATACTTGATGTTATATATACATGGATGACAACCAAACTGGTGGTCATCCTTTCCCTTCTCAGAAAAAAAAAATCAAATGAAAAATCAATCTTCAAGAATGAAGATGAATGAATTAAAATTAAGAAACTCAATGTTCATATGTCACATTATTAAAGAGGGACACTCTCAAAAGCATTGAAGAAAATCCACAAAAAACGAAAACATCAAGTTAACAACATACTCAGTTGATCTTCCTGCAGCTGTGAAAAGATCCGCCCAATGTCGTCCATCAGTTTTCCTTGCAACACTAACAACCACGTCCCAGTATTCTGGGAAGTTCTTTAACAGATCACATGTTTTCTCCAATAATGTGCCTGAAGATGAAGAATGCTGGTTCTTCTTTGCACTTTGCCTTGAACAGTGATGAAAAGAAAAAAAAAAAAGAAAAACATTTATGACATGACATTTAAAAAGGTTCATAATTTAACAGAATGTGCGTGGTGAATACAAATTCTACGAGCTTAAATTGGCTTTCAAACCACAAGATGATTCCATATAGAAATTTGGTTTTCAAAGTGATAAGATTAGCAAACACTGTCATTCTGGAACTTTATGTGAAAGAAAGATACAAATTCAAGGTCATAGTAGAAGTAAAATTCAAGGATTCGAAGACAGCAAGTGAACTGCTGAAGCAGCTTAGACAGTTACACCATGGAACTCTGTAGCAAGCAAAGTAGACATCAAATATGATGACCATAGAAGAAAACCACAAGAATGACTGCCCCTTCAAACATCATTGGACAAGCACCAAAATTATGCATCTTGATCATGACATAAATCTTTTATTGGCATTGTCCCTCATGTGTTGTTCATGTCAATTTATAAACGGCAGTTCATGATCAAAGTTCCAGGAAATTTACAATCACTACTTTCAACAGGAAATAATGGCAAAGCATATCATCACTCTATAATACCGAAAGGTTTGGTTACTAATAGAGCGGAATGGCGTCGTATGATCCATGTAGCCGACCCCACCTAGTGGGATAAGGCTTTGTTGTTGTTGTATTCAGCTTATAGCATACCTTGAAATCTCAGCATCAAATACAGTAAATAGAAGCCACTCCAAACAGTGAGAGAAATGTGGTTTTTCAGCTGATAAGTTAGCAAGGCGCAATGCTTCTTGACTTTTATCCCTCTGGAGAACAAACCAAAAAGGAAAACGTAAGATACAGCACCAAGCTTGCATGTCAATCCTTACAATCATTATCAAGTGATGAAATCAATATTGACCTTGGTCATTAACTTAGTCTGAAGAAACACAATAATGTTTCCTAAGGACAATCCCAAATAATAACGTCAAACCATAATCCAAAATAAAGTGTGCTAACTAGACAGACAAAGATGATTATCCACGATTAATGTTCATTCAAATGGACAAAAAAAAATATTTCACTTGGAATTTCTTAGCAATCAGCTTACACCAGAACTTTTTTTTTTTTTTGAGTTGATAAACCATAATATATTTTGAGTTGTATTCTATCAAGTTGACACCAATGGCAAATGGCAATGATGTAGGAAATTAGTTTTAATAGCTCTTACATACTGTTGCTATAGAAATCCTAGCTTACGTCAACGTTAACAATGAAAACACGGCGACAAAGGCAGGACACAACCTCATTCTGTACCAAAACAAAAGTACACTAAAGTATGGCTGCAAACAATCCCAAATTTTCCTCATAAAAAAATCCCAAATTTCAATAGCAAGCGAGTAAAAATATGTATCAACCTGGAACAAAGTCTTTCATGTGCCTTCTCAAAAAAAAATCGTTTATGTGGACAAAGAAAGCAACACATCCATCATCAATTGACAACACAGAAAAAATGACAGTTAGACGTCAAGTAAGTTGCACCTACAATAACTTTTTTGGGGAAAACGCTTACAAATAGCTAGAAGAAAAGTAATCAGTTTTCAGTACCTGAAGAAGATGTCGAAGTAAACAGTGCAATATTGTTTGAGCTTGTGGAGAAGGCTCGAAACATGGAAATTCAGTGCAAGCAGAAAAGGACATCCTCTGGGAGACACCAACCACAACAGCAATGTTTGGAAGAAGCCCCAAAGGATAAACTTCACGATCAAATTCAAGTTCTGGATCCAACTGCAAATTAAAAGTTTCAATATCAACATAATAAAATAGACCATATGTGTAATTGCAACCCATGCTGCTTCAAGAAATAGCAGCAATGTATTGCCTAAAAATACTGGGTTTTGACATAAGCCACGAGTTGTAAAGTTATGAAGTGAACACAACTGAGACAAAATCAAAGATTCAGTAGATTTTTTTTAAAACGAATTCAGTGACTAATTATACAGGAAATATTACCACTTTTCAGTTTGAGCATGCACACATACACAAATCAGCACACGGAAAATATAATTCAAGCACATGGAAGATCCGAGGTCCAACAGCGAAAAGGAAAAAATAATTAGTGAGTAAAGTCTCCTCAAAAAAATTAGTGAGTAAAGCAAAGCATGATGATGCATGAACAGATTAGCACTCTGCAGAAGACTAAAGACACAACAAAACTTTTAATGGTATTATTGGCAACGTTGCCCTTGCTTAGAACTTCAGGTGTCCTTTTTTAACCAGTTAAACAGCTTCAGATATCGTACACAGACATGTTGGATGATATGTAAGTGCAACATGCTTGTGTTTTCTCAGTACCTAATGTGTGTCTCAGCCCATTGTACATTGAGTTTTCAAGTCTTTTGCCTTTTGTTTTCTTTCTACCCCTAGTGATACTAGGAACAGTAGTAGCAGCACAGAGAGAATTTTCTCGTGGTTTCCTGTCTTGTACACACAGATGGTAGTTGTTCTAAGAAGCTGTTCAAAAAGAATATGACTCTAGAGGGGCTTCTTGAGGTACTGGAAAGCATAGACTAGTTCTCAACTTAGTGATATTAAAATTTCCAAACATACTCTTTCATTTTGTGGAACATGAAACATTCAGAGAATTTCTAGTATTTGTACTCTGTCCTTGGAAAGCTACACTGTTGTTTTCTGGTTGTTTTTTGGCCCACATATAGCCTGCCTGGCAAGCCACATCACTGCTGCCCCCTAAAACTAACTTGTGCACTTAGAATGCAATAAGTTCACACTGATGGATGAATAAACACCAAATGCTACACATACCAAAGGGAAATGTAACACCCATGACATATTTTTTTGAGAGCAGAAGACCCATGACATATACAATACGTGAAACCTTCAATTCATGGAAGTGATTGTCACAATACATATCATAGGGCATGGTCCCACTGAATGATAAAGTTCTGATGCCTCAACAAAGACTTTAAGTACCACAACCACCAAGCTTCCACTTGGTGATTGCACAGCTTCCACTTGTCTCAATTGGGGAAATGATGTCTTGCAAAGTGTGGTACATTAAGGGGTTGTTTGGTTCGTGGATAAAGGTTGGGATATCTCGATATTCTCGAGAATATAGCCAAACACGACGCAGAATAGGATTAAGTTGGTCAAACTTCGTTTTCTACGAAACCGTCTAGAAAAGTGGGAAACAGTCATTTTTTGCATGGATTGAAGAATATCTTTATTCTTCTAAACAGGTAGAATAGAGATATTCTTCTTATTTTTCATTTTTTCATCGTTTTCTTATTTTTCATTATTGAAATACATATTATTATATTATATTTTTTATTATTATAATAATAAATGTAAACTATTTATAATAAAACATTTTAATTATAAAATATTAAATTTAATTTTTTCAACCAAATAATAAGAAGAATAAGAATATAATTAGAATACTATATTCTATAGAATAAACTTTGATATTCCTTATAAGATATTCCTTAAACAACCGGTGCCTAAAAGAATGAAAAATAGAAAAGAAAGAAGTGGCATGACATGCAAAGGAAAATGGATTTCTGACTAAAATTTGAAAAGATTGCAGCATTTTTCTTTGGTGTTGTGGAGTGTGATATCCTCCTTAAAGAGGGATTACTGACCAGAGAATTTCCAATAGACAAGACTTAAACCCATGTGACAATTCCAATTGGTAAAACAAGACTTAAACCCATGGGACAATTCCAATTGGTAAGTTATAATGGAGAACCATCAACCACAAATTTTATATGCACTCTCTAAAAAAAACAAATTTTATATGCATACAGATACAGATACAGAGAGAGGGAGGGAGGGAGGGAGAGGGAGCAGGTCATGTTAAAATTTCAGAAAAGTGCTAGTACCTGCAAAAAGTCCTCCTGTTTGAAAGGATCAACTCCTGGGGATGGATACCAAACCTGCAGGTATTAGTCTCCATATCAGAAGTCCATAATTCAAAAGCACAACTCTCAAACTCATTATAGTTGTAATTGATTGATACACCAGTTAGCTGGAATAGGTTCGAATACCTGCATGCCTCGATGACCATAATCTAGCCATGATACTTCCTCAATAAGATTTGCCTTCTCTTCTGACTGACCACATGTCACCCAAAATAATTCAACTGAATCAGATAGAAATTGTTCGTGACCATCATCCAAATCAAGTACTGAAAGCTCTCCACTTGTCCGCAATATTAAACATCTATACATAGCAAAGAACAACTAGCAACTGTAACATGGCTTTGAGCAAAAAGACAAGTTTATACTGAAAGGAGAAACATATGTACCTGCAGGGCTGTTGCAAATAAACTTCTGAAGATTGAGTATCATTCTTTTCCAGCTTTCGTTCAGCTATGGGGTCGGGAATAAATCGCATTGACACTGGATGGCTCTTCGCACTCATAATTGACAATTCCCGCACTGTGGAAAGCTGTTCTTTATTTGGTTACTAATTTTTGTCAGATTTTAGTATGCATAATCTAGACGTAAATCCAACATTCATGGTGAGCAAAACCAGTTATGAACCGATTTTTCACAAACCCAACGCATTTTGAATAAATATACCTGTAAAACTGGAGTGCCAGAAGGTGATAAATCCCCTGAGATGCTTACATGGAAGATATGAACATCAAATGGACGATATGTAACAAGGATATAATCCTGGAACACATCCATAACCATTGGTTTTCCAAGCAGTTGTTTCCGATAAAGTAAAGAGCTCTGATCAAGATGGTATCTCGGATAAAATAGCAATTCATATCTACAAAACAATTGAAAATAAAATATTGATGGGATGTGTATTGATAAAATTATTAGAAAAGAATCCTGCACATTGTTAGACTAGCTAATCTACCAGAAAGAGCTTTGCTTTTTGTACACAGTCAAAAAACTCAAAACTGTTCCAATTTTCAAACAAATTTGTTGGTATCTTATCAAATAGAATTTATTAAGGTTTACGTGGCAGGAAAACAATAATAAGGAGGTTAAGAAGTAAGGCTTCCCAGTTTTAGGCTACCAGAAACTTGGGGCATCAGAGTGCCAAGATGGGGAGCAGGAGAGATATGCAACAACAACAACAACAAAGTCTTATCCCACTAGGTGGGGTCGGCTAGGAGAGATATGCCAACGTGGATTATTTTGATTATCAGCTAGCCATTTACTAACACAATTGATTGTAGTAAGATTGATACATGAAAACAAAGAAACATGAAGTAAAGAGAGATGCTCTCACGTATTAGAAGATTCCACATAGTTGCATACAACAATAATTTTTCCAAGCCATAACAAGCCTTTGCACTCAATCTTTTGTTCTTGAGAAACATCCCCAAAGACACGCCATCTTTTGTTTCGCATGTCATAAAGGATGAGTCCATGGCAACCTGCAATAGCCAAGTACGTACCGTCCTTGCTGGCCACAACATGTAAAATTGGCCAATTTTGGGAAATATAAGAAACCTGGTTCAAACACGTGTCACATCAGCAAGAGAAGAACTAACCAGAATTTCATGGTTGGCTAAGCAAATTATTAGTTTCTTTACAAGACATAACTGGAAGATTAAGATGCATCATTTTAAGTTCGTCGGAATCGTCAGCTTGCACGAGAAGAACTCGGTCTTCGCCATATATAATTTGACGAGAATATGTTGTTCCAGAAAGTCCTCTGTTTAGGCAACATTTTCCAAAAGGAAATGCAAGAATCCTATCTGAGGGGCTTTCCTCAACAGCATAGAGTTTGTATCCAAACTCATCCCAGAGCACCTGTGAGGTTCCACTCATAAGAGGCTCAAATTTTAAATCCTGATTAGGACGAAACATTGGAGATGAAATGGAACTAATTCCAGTTTGGCGAATTGTGCACATGAGACGACACCCTGATGCAGACCAAACAGTAAGTCCCCTGAACTTCCACCCCACAGCAAAAGCACAATTATCAGGTGCCCAAGATATACAAGTTACAGGGCCAGTATCCTCCATAGTATACCTAGTTCATTACATGAGGCAAGTTTGTAATTAGCTTTTCATACATTTGCCCGAAACATAATGAAAGCACGACAAGACATCAAAGATGAAGTATTATCAAGTATGAAAATATGAGCCTTGTGGCTGAATATCAATATTGATCTAATCAAGAGAAAATGTGGAAGAAAGTAGCTTTTTATGACCCCATGTGTAAACTAGTGTTTTAGTCATAAGAGGCTCTCAACTAACATGATAGACACTACTTTCCGGACATTATTATGCATCATTTTTAACTATGTTTTTTGTACATATATATGCACACACAATGGAAAAACACGTTAGAACTGTGCAGGAACATGTGTTACCTAAGAACTTCATGGCAACTCAATTTTGCATTAACTCAATGCTATCCAAGAAATACTGCAGATGCTTCTTTCAAAATGTCATAACCAACTTTCAACTACATGAGCCATCAGACATTGCTGCTTCTATGAACAAGATGTAGTTAAATTTTTATAAACACGCTGCAGGCACTTCTTTCAAAATGACCCAACAAAATTGTCTTCCTCGACACTCAGACAACACTGCTTCCATTAGACCAAGATGTAGCAACAACAACAATAACAACAAAGCCTTATCCCACTAGGTGGGGTCGGCTACATGGATCATACGACGCCATTCCGCTCTATTAGTAACCAAACATTTCGGTATATTATTCACCAATAGATCTTGCTCTATTAGTTCGCCAAGTGTCCGCCTTGGCCTCCCTCTCCCTCTTTTAATCGGACTCCAGATTATTTGATCTACTCTTCTTACTGGCGCATCTAATGGTCTTCTCTGAACATGACCAAACCATCTCAAGCGATTCTCTACCATTTTCTCACTAATAGGAGCCACTCCGACTCGTTCACGTATATGGTCATTCCTAATCTTATCTAATCTTGTATGACCACACATCCATCTCAACATCCTCATTTCGGCTACCCCCACTTTACGTTCATGTTGTCCCTTCATAGCCCAACATTCACTACCATATAACACTGCTGGCCTTATAGCAGTACGATAGAATTTTCCTTTAACTTTATTGAGTACTTTTCTATCACAAAGAACTCCAGTGGCTTTCCTCCACTTACACCAACCAGCTTGAATTCTATGATTAACATCGTCATCAATCTCACCATCTTGTCTTACAATTGATCCTAAATATTTAAACTTTGTCACTTGAGGAATTATATCCTCCCCTAACCTAACTTTCAAATCGTTTCTAAGTTGTTTATTTGTGAAATTGCTATGCATATATTCTGTTTTATTCCTACTTAAACGAAAACCCTTTGACTCCAACGTATTTCTCCATATTTCCAATTTTGTATTAATCTCTTCTCTTGAATCCGCTAAAAGTATTATATCATCCGCAAATAGCATGCACTTAGGTACCTCCTCTGTGATACTCTCGGTTATAGCATCGATAACTAAGTTAAATAAATACGGGCTTAAAGCTGATCCTTGATGTAGGCCAATTCCTATAGGAAATTCAGTTGTCTCACCTCCGGGTGTCCTAACCCTAGTCAATGCCCCATCGTACATATCTTGTATTACCTTAATGTAGGCAACATTCACCCTCTTCTTTTGCAAGGCTTTCCAAAGTACATCCCTTGGTACCCGATCATACGCCTTCTCTAAGTCAATGAAAGCCATATGTAAGTCTCTTCTCCTACTTCGATACTTCTCCATCATCCCCCTTAGTAAATAAATCGCCTCTGTAGTGGATCTTCCTGACATGAACCCAAATTGTCTCTCAGAAATACTAGTCTCCGTTCTCAATCTATGCTCAATCACTTTTTCCCATAATTTCATAGTGTGACTCATAAGTTTAATCCCTCTATAATTTGCACAATTCTGAATATCCCCTTTATTTTTGTAAATAGGAACTAATGTACTTAATCTCCAATCATCAGGCATCTTTTTCAGGAGCAATCTTTTTCGACCAAGATGTAGCAAATAAATTATTTCAGGAGTGCTGTCTTTGTTGAACATATAATTATAAGTGTCATTTTTATATTATGTCCAACTTCTAAACGAAGAATTTTGGCAGAAGTTTGTACATGAGTTTCATTTTTGTTTGAGAACTGGTGACACTAATACGTTCAAACATACTCAAAGTATTGCAACTGTAAAGCATATTACGACCACATCTGTGAAACTCCTGACAAATAATAGGAAGAAATCCATCGTACATTTGCTTTAAATATGACACCTCAAGAAGATCTTATGTAATGTCAGATAATAGGACTGACAAGTCGTTTTGAGAGTAATTCCAGAAACATTGGGTAGTATCTCTTGGGCAGTGATCCATGCTATTTTAGTTTGTCTTCAGTTATATTTCTATATGTGAAGTAATTTCTATATATAATAAAGCAAGAGTGTGCATGCATAATCACAAAGGCTTTTGTATTGCTTGTAAATCACAAGATAATAAATGCTCTGTTAATAATAGAAACTGGAAACCCATAAAAAGCAGCAAATGTAAATACAAAAAGGGAACAAATAAAGTAGCTAAAGATCACAAACACACCCCCAGTCATATATGGATATCGTGCGAAGATGTGATGCAAAGTCAGTCAGGTCGTATAGCTCAACAACACCCCTGCTGCATCCAACTGCAAGGATCTGTTGTTCAGAAGCTATAGAAGCACACATTGCATCCTCTGTATCCAACCATCTTTCAGGTTTAATGGAGTTGATTGGTTTGAAACCCTTTTTACTTATAGAGCAGAGTGCGATTTGGCAGCTGGAATATAAAACAACTAAGAGCCTCAATTGCAAGGACAATTCAAGCTGTATGATGCCAGAACTTCTTGCACAGCACTGATTAGATGTTGGAGCATTTGAGCTCCCTAAAAGAGCAGAAGACATGTCAACAACAGAATGCACTCGTTCACAACAAAGTTTAAAATTCCCAGAGATCTGGATAGAAATAAAATATTAATATAATTGAAGTAATATCAAGGTGAGAGAAAAGATTGAATTAAATGCATGACTTCCACATGAAGAAAATAGAGTTGCATATTACATACCTCTCCATTCCAAGATAAAAGTTGTAATTGCCCATCAGAAAGGCCAACTAGAATATTTTTGCTGTCACAGACAAAATTGCTCCTGGGAGGTAAGCCATCATAACATTAATCAACCCCTTGAATGCTTTAGAATGATATCTTATTAAAATGGTGAAAATTCGTACATTACTAAGTTTTGCTCTGAAAAGAGTGTCTTCTCAGTGATAACCAGTGATATATTAGCAAGAAAAAGTCCAGGAGGATGTTTGCCTCCAATTACAAGCCTCTTTCCAGAAAGGTGGATTTTATAGATATGGAGATATGATGAAGAAGTCTGCATAAACCAAATAAGATTTGAGAACAAACATAGCTTCATGGTTGCATTTACATGAATGGTTTACCATTATAACATTCTACAACATGAAAATAAAATTTAAAAATGAACATATTCCTCTCAACTCTGCCTATGTTTTATAGCCGGTCCCAAGTCTGGATAAAGGAGGAGGGTTGTGTTAGGCCCCAACAGCCAGCGTAAAACTCTGTCGAATCTCATGAACATGGATCAACGAATATGCGAAATGACGTCGTATGATCCATGTAGCCGACCCCACCTAGTGGGATAAGGCTTTGTTGTTGTTGTTGTTGTTTGAACATATTCCTCTCAAGTGTGGTAATATTGGTATAGTTACAAGATTTTCATATGTATTCCTCAAGAAAAATCCTATGTAAGAACCTTCCATATCGTAATCTAAAGGATAACAATAAATACATGTCTTCTAGAATTCTTGTTTTGAGGGAAGAAAGAATGACTACACTTTAGTAGCCATCCGCTTATATTAAAATCGTTATGGGAACGTACAAGAGCGTTAAGGTGCAATATGAGGATCGTAGTTACTCCGAAAATTAAAAAGCATGATGCTACCTAAAATCCACTCTCTAAGCAAAAAACTGTGATATATAATGTTCTTTATATAACATCTTTCCTTTCCAAAAATCAATGTTGTAGTCAAATCATTCATGTGGTGGCCATGGAAGCTACCCACACACGTCTCCTATGTAGCATTTGTCTTCTGAAATTTAATCTTACCTAACAATATAAAAGAATGTTTAATTTGTCTAAAGAATGAACATCAAGTATGAAGTTGCATTATTGATTGAATTGTTAAGGGTTTAAATGTTCCTCGAATTATGGTGAACAGATTTCTCATAACCCACAGGTTGAAGCCAAAATGCAAAGGTAACAAGGAGGTGAAATGATGATTTCTGGTCAGAGGTCTTTATACCTTCGACTTTAAATTACTACAATATGCTCTTCGACATAAAGGTTGAATGTAATGAGGTCTAAAAAAACTGCAAGACTTGTATATGCGCATGGCACTATGGTTAATATTTCCAAAGGAAGCAGATGTTGAATCATGGGAAATCACTAGTCTACTCACCACAAGTTCTAATTTGAAATAAAATTACAGGAATGTATTCTTTTATGTTGCATATTTCTTCTAATAGAAATAAATTTGGTTATTCGTAATTTTCTGGATACAAATCAATAAATTCTGCGAACATAAATCAAATGACATCTTCCAGAAAAGTAAGTGTTTATTTAGCTTTATTTTTGGCATTTTTTTATTCTAACTTCAAGAACTTCAGTGGGAGTTTCTTCAGCAACATGTGCTGGCAAGACATGGCATCCTGCAGTGACATTTGTTTTAAAGATAACACTTTTTAGGCTTCTTAAAGACAACTATAAGACCATCTGATAAATGCACAAGGTATGAACTCTAGACATCTTTTATCTGTTATGCTGTGATGCTTGTTTCTAGTTCAAGGCATCAAATGCCACTGTCTCAACAGTCAAGTATCTGGTCCTGCTGAATCCAACTTCAATATCGATTGCAAACTTATTTGGCACTCCCGTGCGCCGCTGAAAGTCAAGATCTTTGCTTGGCTTCTACGGCGCCAACGGATTCTCACTCGAGTCTACAGAGCACGTTGGGCACCACATGCTGATACCTTATGCGTTCTCTGAGGCGGAGGAGGATGTCACCCACTTATTCTTCGATTGCCATGTGTCCCGGCAGGTCTGGTCGCGGACGAGTCTCTTGGGTGGTTCTCCTCTGACGGCAGTGGGATTTTGGACGGCAGTGAGGCGACTTCACAGACAGAGGCAGGACTGGAGAGCTATTTTGACGACTTTCTTGGCAGGTACTTGAGCCATCTGGCTCCAGCGTAACAGTGTCATTTTTTGTAGGGAGAGAGGTTAGATGAAATAATATTGTACACCACATTTTTTGTCTTCTTCGAGAGTGGGGCTCTGGCTAATCTTTTCTCCCCTTTTTTTTGGCCGCTCTCCGCTGGAGAGCTCTCTACATGTACATGATGCTTATTTTTGGTGATTTATATACATCTGGATGACAACCTAAGGGCAGTCATCCTTTCCCTTCTCAAAAAAAAACTTCAACAAAGAAACTGCAAGCCCTCCATAGAACCTTTACTCATTTCCACCTACGATGGTTACTACTGCAGATGATCAAGTACACCATCAAGATTGTACTGCATCGGACATATATAAGCATACTGATTATCATCAAATGGCAATAAACTATGAAAACATAGCACTAAGTCTAACAGTTAACTCCTCTGATAATGTCTAATCTTCAGTGACACACCTAAGGAAGGCAAAATTTGCTATGTAAATTATATGATTGTCTTCCAGACCACTTTGCATGCACATGAATAGAAAAAAGAAAAGTCACATCAACTATCTAATAGCTTTCAGCTAACATTTGTTGAGCTACCAGCTTTCTTTTTGCCTTTATTCTAAATTATGCGGTAACCTTCATTACATCAATGGTACTTCTGGACAGACTAGCATCATGCTAGTCGTCCTTTCTTCGTTTCAATATATATATATATATATATATATATATCAGGAAATCACAATGTTATGCTGCATCATAATATGTTGGCTCCAAATGCATATCAAATGCAAACGCCCTATATTATTCAAAGATATCAGATGGAAGCTAATAATTTCCTCAAAAAAAAGCTAAAAAGTACTGAGATACGGAAAAGGTTCCCATTCATCCAGAAACCAACTCCATGGATTCTTCTCAGCTGTGCCCAAGCATACAGTATCATCTTCTACCTTCTACATAATTTCACTTCCATAAAGGTTAGCTGACATAGTGTCCAGCCAAATGTAGTGCAACATATACAATCAGGAGATCCTAGGTTTAGTTTGCTATAACTCACTTGTTGTGCTCCAGTTTCTCAATCGATAATGGAAACCTTTGTGATTAAAAGAGGGGCTTTTTCACAAGAAAGAAGAAAAAATCGTTTTCTCGTTGATGGACAGAATCAAGATCAGCTTACAAGGAGAGCCCAAACTTGGCAACAGTAAGGTTTAGTAGAAGTCAATGGTTGAGGAAATTGTTATCTCTAACGTCTTGTAGCCAGAGGAAATCTGCTTCAACAACACACTCATAAGAAACCAAGAACAAGGCAGTCCGACTCACAATGACGGCGACGGTCTTGGTGTCGGGGCTCCATATGGCGTGCAAGTTTTCGCCTTCGGCCTCCACGCGGTCGGCGTCCCTGGCGTAGCTTCCCAGTCTCACCCTGTGCTGCTCTCGCAAAGACGACAGGGATCACCACTCCAACAGATCTGGTTAGGAGGAAGGAGAAAGGAAGAGGAGGAGCGAAGGTGAAACGGAACCTGGGAGGAGCTCCAGAGGTCGAGGCGGGTCGAGGTGACGACGAGGAGGCGGCGGTTAGCGACCTTGAGGTAGACGACGCGATCGAAGTCGAAGACGGAGACGGAGTCCGGCGCCGACGAGGGTCGGACGGGTATGACCTGCGGCCATCCGTAGGCCATGTACATCTTGGAGATCTCCTCGTGGTCGCTCTCCTGCTGCTGCTGCTTCTTCTGCTTCCGCCCCAACGGCAACTCCTCCGGTCGAGTTCAGATCTGAATGCAACCAAATAATTTTTCCTGCGCATTCGACTAAAAAAAATTTACAGTTAAGTGGACGCTCCTACCTACGATCGCATCTGTTGGATGCGCGATCAACGGACACCTTATCGAGCGACGGTTCAGCTAGCGGGGGACACGATTCAGGCAGGAAAACTGGCAGGTCATCTAGATGGCGACGGTGGTCGCGGGGGCGACGAGATCGGTGAGGATCGACGACGGCGACGGTGGCGGGGGCAACGAGATCGACGGCGAGCAAGGTCGAGAGCGGAGAGGATCTGCGAAGGTACCAGGATGCTACTACTTTTGGATGAGAAGACGAAGAGGACGCTCGACCTTCTCGACAGCTTCCACTCCACGGAACATGGCTGCCGCTGACGGTGGAGTAGAAGACGGTGTGAACAGGAAGAAGAAGAAGTAGCACAGAGGTCTTAACTTTGGATCTGAAGTCCCAAGGAAGGAAGGAGACGGTCAGAACAAGAAGTAGGAGCGGCCATGGATGAGAAGGCGAAGGGGATGCGCGACCTTCACGCCTGCGTTTTGATCTTCAGTTTTTCTTTTTTTTTTTTTTTTCCCCCTACCATGGAACCGCCGATTGCCGTTGAACCGGCCGCTGAACTATTGGAGATTTCTCTCCTGACCGTTGATCTAGCATCCGACGGATGCTAATATAAATGGATTAAATCCTAATGAATTTAACACATATATATACATATATTTTGTGAGATTATCTTTTTACTCTCTTAACTTCTCATGCCTAACATCCACAATTTACACTCCTGGACCCCTGGTCGAACAGTCTTTTAATCATCCGATTATTTAGTCAGCAGCATACTAATGATTATAAAAAATAATAAATTCTACTTTCTCATATCGACTGGTATTATTTCATTAAATATATCATTTACGTTTTCTGAAAGCTTAACAACAAGGTAGATTATTGCCATTTAGATTGTCAGTTATTTTATTTTTAATTTTATATTTTTAGTGTAGCTTTTTATCTAACTTTCTAATCGAAATAATAAAATTATTTATCTTGATCATTCATAAAATAAAAAATATATATTCTTTTTGTTATTTGATGAAGTCATTTTTTCAATCAAACTCTTAAACACTCGAGACAAGCTAGTTCTAACATCAATTTTTTCTGAAACAAATAAAAACAACTTCTTGTATTCATCAATACTTCCCTTTCTACTTTATAACAACATATGTTTTTTATTTATACTCAAATTAAGTTTGGCAAACCAAAAAAATCTACTTATAATCAAATCAGTTTTATCTTTAAATTTAATCTTCTTTTACTTTTTATTATCTTATATAATGACTTTTACTATAAGATATTTTTTAATTTCTTAAAAAATAAATTAGATCCGTATTATCAAAATATTTAAATTAAAATTAATCTATATATATATAAGCAAAGGTAAAAGTACGGTTGAGACAGTCTAATTAAGAAAGTTTAAATTTAAAAAGAAAATTAATCTTACAAGAATTGTTAATAAAATATGCAACTAATAACAAAATGCATCATATCATATTTTATATTATGTACATTCTCATGAACATGGATTAAACCATCCAGCCGACCCCACCTAGTGGGATAAGGTTTTGTTGTCGTTGTCGTTGTCGTTGTTGTCGTACATCAACTTAATTTATATTAGAATTAGAAACAAATACGTTTAAATAGGAATTATTATTTACTTAATTAACATCTTTTAGAAAAAAATTATTATTTCTTTTAATCATACACAAATTGATAAAAAGAAAATATTAATCTTAATATGACACAAATTAAATTTTATATTTTAAATTATTTTTTAACTCCAAAAATAACAAATATATATATGATGTCTTGAGCCAGCGTGGGATTATAATTGAAGATTAATTTTTAAAATAATATTATCTATCTGATTTTTCATATATTATATATTATTAATATTTATGTTAATTATTATTTGACATGTGTCTGGTGATATTCCTTCACTTGAATGTCTCAATTTGTGTCAAATTAAAATTCAACTTTTCTTCTTTTCAATTTGAGTATAATTTAAATAAATAATATTCCATTTCTAAAAAGTGTGTATAAGTAAATAGTATTTCCTTTTCAAAATATGATTTATTATTTTGGGAATTAGAAATAAATAAAATATATTAAATTAAGATTAGTTCTATCTTTTTTAACAATTTGAATATGATTAAAATAAATAATATTTTCTTTCTAAAACATAATGTTCATGTAAATAACAAATCCTTTTTTAAAATATAATTTGCTATTTTCAAAATTAAAAAATGATTAAAAATATAATCTTTAATTTGATTCAAATTAATATTAAATCTTTATTTTTTACGAATTTGAGTGTGATTAAAATAAATAATCTTTCCTTTCTCAAAGGTAATACACAAAATATAATAAAATAAATAATATGTTCTAAAAAATAATGTATTATTTCCTTTTCCCAAAGGCAACGTACAAGTGTAATAAAAAAATATTTTTTTCATTTAATTAATTTTATAATAGTAATGTTACATAAGGTAAACAAAATAAAAGAGATTAAGTTTATTAGCACGATTTGATTACAATGAACTTTTCTAGTATGAATAAAATAAATAATATTAATATAATTTATTATTCTCATATTTAAAACTGGTTTAAAATAAATGATTCATTTTGAGTCAAATTAAGATTAATATTTCCATTATCCATTTGAGTGTGATTAAAATAAATAAGCATCCCTTTATAAATGGTGGTGCATAAAACATAATAAAAAAATAATATATCATTTTTAAAAGTAATGTATTATTTTTTGGATTAAGTTAATATTATTTCCTTTGTAAAAGAAAATGTACAATTGTAATAAAATA
Organism: Pontederia crassipes; assembly: GCA_030549335.1. Lineage (NCBI taxonomy): Eukaryota > Viridiplantae > Streptophyta > Magnoliopsida > Commelinales > Pontederiaceae > Pontederia > Pontederia crassipes. The sequence goes on along the minus strand of CM060189.1, from coordinate 19,710,149 downwards.
AATAATATTTCATTTTTAAAAGATAAATGTACTATTTCGAAATAAAAAAACTTAAAATAAGGAATTCAATTGAGTCCATATAATTTAAAATAAAGAATAAAAAAATTGAGTTCAATTAAAATTAATCTATTTTTATATTTTATTTTTTAAAGACAATGGACATATATAGTTTTAGAAAACTAAAAATTATCTTATAATAGTTTGTTATATGAAGTAACAAAAATAAATGAATACTAAATTTATGAGAATAATTTAATTAGAAATTTTTTTAGTACGATTAAAAAATAAAATTTCCTTTATCAAAATTACAAATAATAAATTTCCTTTCTGAAACATAATTTGTTATTTTTAATTACAAAATATTTTAATTTGAGTGCAATTAAGATTAAAATTTCAACTTCTAAAAGATGGTAGATAAGTATAATAAATAAATGATCTTTTCTTTTTTAAAATAAATATTTTATCATTTCAGAAATAAAATATAAATGATTCCATTTTGTTATGATTACAATAAATAAACTTTCTTTTGTCGAAGCTATCATAGAAGTATAATAAAATAAATTATAATATTTTATTTTATTTTTAGTTTTGAAAGATAACGAGCTAGTTTTCATTAAAAGTATTATTAATTTAAGAAATTGAGTCCAAATACAGATTAATTTTTCCTTCCTGAAAGATAATGAACAAGTTTAATAAAAAAAATTCTTCTTAAAATATAATGTATTATTTCAGAAAAGATTAAATATTAAATTTGAGTATGATAAATAAATATTCTTTTATTTCTAAAAGGTAATGTACAAGTATAATAAAATGTTATACTATTTCATTTCTTAGAATATATTGTTTTATTAATTTGAGTCCAATTAAAATAATATTTCCTTATAAAAGGAATTAAAAATTATAAAAAAATAGAATAAGTCTATTTATTGGAAATAATTAATTATTAAGAAGAAAATAATTTAATTATAAGTTGGAGTTTTGATATATTTAAATTGAATTTTAAATTTTTTAAAATAGACTAACATATTTTGTAGAGATGGACGGATTATGTCTTAGCGTGCTCTGTCAATCCGTATTTGATTGTGACATGGTTCATTTTAAAAATAAATTATGTCAGGTCGAATTGACATTATACTAACCTTACACGATTGGTGCATAGTCCGACTGAGTTAGCCGAGCTGGGTCATACCAAGTCGGACGACCCATTTTTATTGTTCAAAGTTATTTTGTATTAATAATAAAATAATAAAAATTTAAATTATTATACATGATATTGAAATGATATAATATATAATATTATGATTATTAGATATATAATAAACTTTTTTATATATAATACAGTTAGAACATATTATTAAATATTTAAATACATAAATAAAAAATAATAAATAACGTGTTCACCGGATCATGCTCAGTTTCTTGGCCTAGTATCGAGTCATGCCTAGCCTCTTACTTACTCGCACATCGGCACGGTCTAGTCCGAGCTCAACCCAACTATTGTGTCCGAACCGAGCTTGTGCCGAGCGGGACTGACTCGGTAGAATTTTGTGAAGGCCGCGTACCAGGCCGAGCGGAATTTCATCTTTACTTATTTGTCACATTTAAATGATAAGTAATTAATTTTGATAATTATTAAAAAACATAATATTACAATTTTGTATTATAATATTTTTTAATATCTATCAATTTTTATAATAATTATATACTATATATCTTTTGTAATATTTCTCATCCGTGTATCACACGGGATTCACAACTAGTATTTACTTAAATGCTAATGTTTTTATTAGATTACGTGTGTCATTGCATGAGGATGTCATTCATGCATTAATAATATCTTTTGCATAATTATTATAATTTAAGTTACTATTACTACTGACTGAATATTATTACCGTGAATTATCAAGTGATAATTTTACAAAGGAAAGGAAAAAGGATATCGGATTTTAATTTAAAATTTTCGTCTTTTAATTTAAATTATTTTTTGGGAACTCGCTTATTGTTAACTTATTGTCCTAGAAATTCATATTTAATTTCTTTCTGCAACAAGCCACCTCAACACTGAGATAATAAGGATCACAAGGGTGAAGTAATTGACGTAAACGGCGCATGAAAATTTTGCAATATGGCATCGAGGATGTTTGTGATATATTGATATTTCATGCGTTTGCAGATGGCTAATGCAGTTTAATGGTTAAAAAAGCATCAATTAAGATATTATTGAAGAATTTTGCCAAAGAGATAATGAAGTACCTTGCTAGGTGCCAGAAAAAAAAATTGAAACTAAAACAAGGGATAAAAAAGGCTACAATGACAACATAGGATTTAATGGGCATCCACGGTGCACTCTATTGCGCCCACCAATGCACGATGGAAGGTCGATGGAAGAGGCGAGGGATTCACGATCGAGGGAGAAGACGGTTCACATCAAGCGGTCAGCAAACACGTGTTTCCCGCCCGCCTGCCCCCTCGACAACAATGGATTGCGACTTCCCCGGCGACGACATCGGCCCTCCCATTACCACCGTGCAACTCCATGCCCACCTCGAAATGCAGGTTCACTCACTAAACCGCTTGACGTGAATCCTCTTCTCCCTCAATCGTGCACCTCCTATTGCGTCCACCAATGTGCGATGGAGGGTCAATGAAAGAGGCACGGGGTTCGCAATTGAGAGAGAAGAGGGTTCACATCAAGCGGTTCAACGAACTTGCGTTCAGCTCTCGCCCGCCCTCCGCGACAACAGTGGATTGCGACTCCCCCGGCGGCAACATCCACCCTCCCACTACCACCGTGCAACTCCACACCCACCTCGGTACGCAGGTTCAGTCACTAAATTGCTTGACATGAACCCTCTTCTCCTTCAACTGCGCACCTCCTATTGCGACCACTGATGCACGATGCAAGAGGCGTGAGGTTCACAATTGAGGGAGAAGATGGTTCCCATCAAGCGGTTCAGTTCAACAAACCTGCGTTCCCTGCGCCAAACCCCATAACGATGGCCTGCATTGCGACTCCCCTGCGACGACATCCACCCTCCCATTACCACTGTGCGACTCCACACCCGCCTCGAAACGTAGGTTTCACTCATTATACCGCTTGACGTGAACCCTCTTCTCCCTCAACCACACACCTCTTCCATCAACCCTCCATCGCCTACGTACAGTGGGTGCAATAGGGCCTAAAATGGAAAAGCTGCAATTTAACTTTTACATTTCACTATTTTTCTTCAGCGTAGACAAATCTATCGAGTCCAAAATCCTATCCTATCCAAAATTATTGCGTAAAAAACTAAAATTAAAAACTCGATTAAATTTCAGAACCCTTTTAATAAATCAAAGTACACCCACTCAAATTAGGATCAAAAAGAGCTTTTAGATCCCAATTATAGTATTAAATATATTTATATTATATTTACTCTATCATATAAGTTTTGAAACATATACTAAAATAATGGTTTAAAAAATACCAAAATTGAACCACTGACATTTTACCTTTTCTAGATAATTTTAAAATAGTTATGAATTAAAAAATATTTAAAAGTCTTAAATAATTTTCCAAACCAAAAAAACGATTAACCTGTCCCATTTTCACAAATTTTAAAACAGCTATTAATCAACTTGCTAAAAAATAAACAGACAAGTAGAATACATGATCACATAAGGAATGTGAGTAATCTACCATCAAAAGCCCGAAATGGCAAGAAAGATCATGAAGGTAAAATTGGACGATGGACAAATCAAATATCATAGAGAATTTGCAATGATAGTTCCAAATGTTAATTTGATCCTAGTTTGTAATAACTGAAAGTTTCAAATCCACTAATCACCTCACAACCCTGGCAAAATATAACAATCAACAAAAGATTAACTAAGAGCTAAGGACTTCTGCTTAAATTATCCCGATCTTGTTTGCAACATCAAGAGCATCGTAATCAGGAGTCAATCTCACATAAGCCTTCTTGGTCCCATCCGGCCTGTTCATGAAGTTTATCACATTATGTCGTACATATAACATACAACTAATTGACTAAATTCTTTTTTTTTTAAAACGAAAAAGTGTAAATACTTGGTTACATGGCAAGAGCACATTTAAGCAAAAGCACACTAACCTGATGAGAGTATTCACTTTCTTCGTCTGGATGTCATACATTTTCTTCACAGCAGCTTTTATCTTCTTTTTATCTGCTCGAATGTCAACAATAAAGACAAGTGTGTTATTGTCTTCAATCTTCTTCATTGCAGACTCGGTGGTCAGTGGGTATTTAAGGATTTGATAGTGATCGAGCTTGTTTCTTGGAGTGGCACTGATCCTTGGGTACTTTGGGTTTCTCTCCTTCTTCAATGTCTTTGGACGGTGAAATGTAACAGAAGTTCTGATCTTCTTTGCCTTCTTTTTCATGGTTAATGACCCTTTCACGGCCTTAGCAACCTTCTGTGCCTGTGCCTTGGCATCAGGTTTCTTAGAAGCAGCTGAAATAAAATTGATGAAATTAGCTTAAGGTGCATAAGAATGGATTCCGTCCTAAAGTTCAAAATTTTCAAGGCACTGTGCAAGACTCTAAATATTACAAAGTAGACAACTAAAAGTAACAAAAGAAACAGGTTTAGATGAAATACCTTTTGCAGGTGGAGCCATTAAGAACTTCAGGAATATCTCTCACAAATATCAACTACATAAATGTCAAAAACCAGAACCATATCAGAACTAGACATAATACGAGAGAACACAACATATATTAGTTATAGAAAAAAAAAAGTCAATTGCTGTGTGCCAACTGTATCATTCCATTTAAGTAGATCATATTTGCACATAAAATTAATTAGTACAGTTTTCAGGTCTAGATAAATGACACGGTTACGAGAAAATTTAAGAAACCAGTAAGAACACAAACAATAAACAAAACATATTCCACAGGAAACATGACCATCTATTGCTAATTCAAATTACACAACTTATTGCAAAATTCCATGCATTTGCATGTGTCCACCTTTGCTACTTTATACATAAATTTTGACCAGCTTCTTTTAACTTATAGATAAAAAAATTAACCAAAGACAAGTATTTCAAGAATAAATACCCGTGTTTTAAGGTGAAGGAAAATCCATCTTACGACTGACACAACATTTTACAATACCATGACCATTTAACTGGCATGTTGAGTTGAAGGGCCAAAAACATTGCTGTGCGGATAATTTACTCAACTGCAACTACTCCCATAAGCTTCGATTATAATCTGAAAAGAATTGAACAGAGTGCCCCATTCGTGTTACCTAACTTGTATTTTCTTCCCAACAAGGAGAAAGAAAAACAAACCATACAATAAGGCATACATATTTGCCAACACGTAAATGAAGGGAACAAAACCTCTTAATCCATCTTTACATGTTCCCCATCATTTTTGTTCCAGATTACGCAAAAACAACAGACCACTCTGCCTAAAATAGCAACAAACGAGGCATCCAAATCCCTTCGCAATGGCAATAGCCTCTGATAGAGAATTTTTAAATCCGGGAAATGGATCGAACTCCTAGGGTTTGAGGGAGAAAGGTGAAAGACAAATGATACCTCGCACCGCCGCTGCCCCGCTCGCAGTGTCGCGCTCGCCCGCCGAACAAGAGAAGAACCCTAAAATCTTGCGATCCGATGATTTATAGCTACTCAGAGTGGATTAATCTCGCCCGTCGTTCCGAGGATGTAGCGCCAATCGGACGATCCAGTTTGAGACGATTTTGGCAGGCGTCCTTGTTATTGGGCCTTTGGTAGCTTACACCGAAGCCCATACAACAGTTTCAGCTTTTTATCGATATTGATCTTTTTTGTTTTTTTATTTTTAAAATTATATTTGGGATTTACTAAAGCATAGCTAAAACAGAAAATAGCTAGCATACGTATAAGAATAAATATCGATTTATAACTTTAAAGAGAACACATCAGTGTAAGCCCTAGAGGTCGTATTAGATTGTGTTTATTCGGAGTATTAGGTTTTGTTATTTTTTTTCTCCGTATTTGATAATAAATCTTCATCGATTAAGAAGCTACATACAGTTGAAGAGAAAATGTGCTCTTTTTTTCTTTTATAAAATGAAAAAGATATTTCTCCCTTTCACGGATACTCTACATATAGATAAATAATATTGTGCCTAAAAAATAGAGACAACAAAACATTGTCATTAGATCAAAATTTATTAGACCTACCACTCATGCAATCCACATTGCTTATGAAAATAACAATATATATTGCCTATGAGGAGGGAGACAATCCATATTAGTTGCATCTTTTTAATTTCACTTTTCCAATTTATGCTTTATATTTTTATTTAAATAAATTATAAAACTCATTAAATAAATTACAAAACTAATTATCAAATTATAAAAAAATAATCAAATAAATGTTAGTTAATTCCTATAAATATATTATTATCATATTTTTTTAAAAAAATATTTATTTTATAAATTTAAAAATTATGGGTGAAAATATATATTTATTATTTAAGTTTATGAAGTTAAAAATAATTTATATACGTAAACATAATTCTTTTTATTATGGTTATATTTATAAAAATTGTATATTAACTCATAAATATGTATTTTCTTATAAATAATTAATATGAATTGTCATGCATGCTAAATAAAGTAATGTGCATTGTGGGTGATTTAACAAGTAACAATCTTTTTTGAAAGATAATTTATATTATCGGGTAATGTTAAATGACAATATAATGAAGGTGTGAAATTAAACATCACTTTTTTTTTCTTTTTCTTGTCAACAAAGAAGATATTTAATGATCTAACAAGTTTTTTCATAGCAGAACATATTATTATTGTTAGCCACGAGAATAATATGAACCGATAAATTAAAGGAACAAATTTGTATCTTTCAACTTCCTTTTGTTATCATATTGTTCTTCATTTTTTAACTTGTTTCATTGAAAGCCCATTCGACTAGGAATAGTCAGTTTTCCATTATTTCGTTGACATGGTATCTTATATTACAAATTTATATAAAATATTAAAATAACATAAAAACTTTTTTTAAAAAAGAGGGGGTGTGCCCCTTCTCCCTCTCCCTCCGGCCGCCGCCGACTATCGCTCAGGCGATCGGAGGGAAAGGGGGAGGGGCGACTGTTCCCTTCCCCTCTCCTCTCCGACGCCGGAGAGGAGGGGCGCAGTGCCCCCATGCGCAAAGAAGTGGGAAGGGTGCCACCCCCCTTCCCCTCTCCTCTTCAATGTCAAGGGAGAGGCGGAAGCGACGGTAGTCGCGATATCGTGCTAGGACTTCTCGTGCAGTAGTCATGGTACCAATATCAAGACCTCTCGCGACGGTTACGGAAGTGCCAAGCGGTGCCAGGAGTGGTGCCAATGACGGGAGTATCATATGCGAGAAAGATGGTGGAGCGGCGAGCGAAGACTCGAGTGTTGAATCCTTGGATCAAAGCAAGGATGGGGTCCGAACAATTGAGAGCGCATTTGAATCGCAGGAGGAGCGAGGAGAAGGGGGGTGTCGACAAATCTAGAGGCTGAGGCATTACGTGCGAGGGGTGACGACGTCTTTGTAAGTGCGGAGGAGGGAGTTGTCGAGGTGGAAGGTGGCATTGGGGAGGGTGTCGATGGCGAGGGAAGTGGTGATGGCGGGAGTAGAGTCGAGCCAAGGGTCGGGGGATGGTAGGTGGTTGTGACGATGGTGAAGATGCGGCGAAGAGGACGAAAGTCGAGAAGCAGACATTGCCGATGACCTTGATCAACCGCTAGCTCAGCTCACAGGCAACTCCTGCGATGCTTTCTCCTTTTGTTATTTTTTATATTATTTTAATATAATTTTTTATTTTAAATAAGATGTCACGTCAGTGAAACGGTTGAGAAATTGACTACTCCCGATCGAAAGGTATGATAGTTTAATTACAAAGTAAAATTGAAAAGTAATGATAGAAAAATGAATAAAGTTGGAGAATATTTGGTGAAATTTATTTTAAAGTAAATATTAGGAGTGTTTGAGTAAAAAACTAATTAATAAATGGACCTAGGTATCGGTTCATGATTGAATTACCAGACTCAAACACAAAAAGTGAAATTATATTGTAGTGAAGAGGATATTAGTTATAACTAAAACGATGGGAATAAAAACTATTCCTAATAATATTCCATAATATATTGTATCATCAAATGTTATTGCATGAAAAGTTGGATGCCGATTTAGTATGAAACAAAAAAAAGGGTTAATGTCACACGTGTTGAAACACAGGGTGCCATGAGAAATAAAGCACAATCTCTAACCTCGTAAAATATTAGAGACATCATCTATATATTATCGTATAATATGATATTTTGTTTGATCGAATTACAATTTACTATGTCACACGACATATATATACACATAATTAAACTTGTAGTAGGTACTGTAGCGCGCGCGCGTGCATTATTAAACCTTTCCGACAAAGAAAAAAAGGAACAGAAGCAAGAACGAGCAATCAATTAATATGAGTTCATGCAAATTGATCAAAGTAGATATGTTTGGAGAATAATTAAACAGGAAAAAAGGTTGGTTCTCTGACCTACCAAATACCAATGATGGAATTGGGCAGCAGCAGCAGCATCAAACAAAAATTAACTATCGCATGGAAAAAGATGACTCTCCTACCAATTTATGTCCTACCACCTTGCTTCTCTCTTCTTTTTGTATTCAGGATATTGCAACATATATATGTATGTATATATAATATGAGCTTTTGTCTTGCTTGCATGTGTATTATCATTTTGAAATGTTACTTCCAAGATCAAAACATAATGCAATTTACAATTTACAAAAAAAACAAAAGATAAGCTTAAATATCTCAACTTCGAAATAGATCTTAAACAAAGCAAATATATCTCTCATCTTAAAAAAAAGGAAAAAAAAAACAAAAGAGGTGGAGTCTTTTGATCATGACATGATGGTGCACATATGTATATATGACTCGTCTGTTGTATGCATCTCGAATTGATTTGAAAGGACCATATTTGGCTCACAGAGTCACACAATCCTTTTAGTGGAAAAAGTCGACATGACGTGCATCACTTTTTCTTCTTCTCTCTCCAGTCACATTATGCATGCCAATTTATTTGAGGCCCTGTAATAATGATGCGACTTGAATTGGATTAGTCCTTTTCCAATGCCGCGTGGATGGTCGAATTCACGTAACGCTAAGAAGTACACTAATTATGGATTAAAGTTTTAATTCATCATTAAATTTGACTAATTTAATATCATTTTAAATAATATATATGACTATGACAAATGAAATTTTTAATGAAGATTTTTTACATCTATAAATATTTTAATTCAAAATTTTTACTTAAACGATGAAAAACTCGTATTAATAAAGGCAACATGTTTGATGTCAATGTATGCATTATGCAATGTGTATATGTAATTGGGTTATAAGATAATAATTGTGTTACTTCTAAACTAGACATAGTCGTGTAGGCCTAGAATTAATAAAAATCTGTAGAGATTAATTAATAAACTACGGGGACAATAAAATACATATGTACTTATTAACATTTAGCTGTCATGACTACTCATTTAATTAGTAATTATCATCGATGATCATATATATATATATATATATATATATACGTTAAAAGAAGTATACAGCTCACTTTGAAATGAAGACATTTGCCCTTTTCGTTTTGCATCAATAATTTGTGTGTCTTGCCCTTTGACAATCGTTGCATCACTCGTCTCTTTTAGGTGGGGCACTCGCATTGGAGACAAACATATATACTGGCATAGTACCATAATGAAGAACCTAGTCTTAAAAAATTAATTAACTTGACCCAATCATCGCTAACAATGCTTTATAAAAAAAGACACAAGGATGTTGATCACTACATGTAGCATTAATTAATTAGTTGGGAGGAATTATGAGTATGCAAGTATCGTCCTAATCAAGCCTTTGGCCTGTCAAGGGCACAAATGTACGTCACACATCCACACCAATAAGAAATCGAATCAGAATAACTTTTAATTATATTTATGTATTTTGAGGACAGGAGGAAGAGAAATTATATGTAATATATTAATGGATGCTCTTAATGTCACTCCAAACTCACAATTCTACCATTCATTTTATTTTACTTTATTTATTATTCTCTCTTTGAGTCTCCTAGATTTTCACTCAATCATGCTTATTAAATAATTTCACACTCATTAACTCTCTACCATCTCTTTCTTCATACTATTGGTTCATGCAATTAATTGATTTTTTATTAATCGTATAATTTAGATTATTGTACAAACATATTAATTTAATTAATATATAAATTACAAAAATATTAAACATATAATATTATGTTATGAATATAGAAAATAAAGTGGAAATAGGAAGAGAAAAAATATTTTTAGTTTAATCATTTCTCAAAATAATTAGTCCATTATTTTTTTGTTAAGAAAATACTAATTATGAAGTTGATTCAAACATCTTTAATTAATATGTTAGATCCAATCTAATTTGTCGCCATGTCTTAAAAATATTTATTTAACAACAAATAATTTATGGAACAAATTGCTTTAAAAAATATATTATTAGTTTATTAACAAAATAAAAAGCAAAGGACACTCTTCATAAACTTAATAATCTTAAGAAATAAATATATTTCTATTTTTTTCTAATCTTATTGTGATTTTCATATCAACTAAATTAATATGTTTGTCCAATAATTTAATTTATATCATTAATTAAATAACTAATAGTATTAGAAGAGATAATAGATAAAGTGTGTGATGATTAAAGAAGAAATCTTGAGTGGAAGTTGAGGAGACCGAGAAAGAATAATAAATAAAGTAAAATAAAATGAAGAGTAAAATAGTGAATTTGAAGTTGTATTAAAATTTTGAAAAGTGACATTAAGGACACTAAAAAAAGTCCGCCAATCGATGCATTTCTTGATATATAATCAAACATCTATTGAATAGAACTAGAAGTCATAAAAAACGATCGAAATAATATATTATGTTCAACATTTTGAAATTATAAAATTATTTAAGAAATTATGAAAATCATTATACATATTTCTTTCAAATAAGATTATCATATTCTTTTCATACGGTGGAATATCAAATATCACATTGTCGTCTTTTTTTATAATTTTTTTAACTTCTTGATATTTCATATTCTCATAGAATAGATACAAAATTTTATTTCGTGAAAAATTAAGGGTCAATCATACCTACTCCATCAATCTCAAACACACAAGCAACAAGAAAAATGTTCAGACTAACATGGATAAATATAGCTATGAAATTTAAAAACTAACATTACAATCTTTATATTTATATCTATATATAATATAAAGTCATACTTGACAACTTTTTTATAATTAGATCTAAAGTTCTCTACCAATTACTTTTCAATTTAATTTTGTGTGTTCATTGTATAATCCTCCGTTTAATTTATTTTAATGGCATCATAAAAGTATTAACCACTACAATGTACTCAACGTAATATAAACATATACACGTTGGTGGTGTCATCAAGATCCACAAATTGTGATAATTAACGTTAACAAAATTTTCTATATTTTTTATTTCTAACGTTTCAAATTAACAAATTAATAATTATTATCCAATTAATTACTTCATATTGTTTCAGTTACGAAGAATATCTGCATAGATATATGTATTTAATAATAATATCTCTCTTTTAATCCAGGACATCATGTCTTATGTTTTTTATTAATCAAATTAAAAATATACGAATAAGATTAAAAATTGCTAGCTAACCGAAAATAAATTTGAACACCATCCCTCTATTTTATTTTTAATCTTTTTGTTAAACTAAAATTACAAAGGCATTAATTACAAGTTCCAAACGAGATATCAAGGCACAATCTTTTGACCACTTAGTGTTCATTATTGTTTAAAGTTCTGTTGAACTTTTGGTTGGATCCTTATGATATTTTCACATGCATGATATCTAAAACATCACAAATTATATAGATGACAATATAACAATCATGGTAGATAAGTATGTAATGAAATTTAACTAAGTATATATATAGGCATACTTTTAAAGAATCCTCAAATCATTACTATACATATGCTTTAGTTGACTAGTCATATTATCTTTGAAGTTATCGATGCTTCTGCATTAAAGAGAGAGAGAGAGAGAGAGAGAGAAAAAAAAGAAAAGCAATATTTGCTTTAGCCGACATCCTTCCAGTCACACGAACCTTTGCATGCATGCAAGCGTGTACACGCTTGCCCGATAATTAATGCCTGCCATTAGACATGTAGACAGAGACGATCCAAGGGTCAATCTCAATATCCCTTCCTAATTGTAATCTACACGTTAGCTTTGAAAAGAGAGACCAAGGCAAGGAATTAAAGATGATATATAGTTTGTAATCAAGCTGTCAACAACAAAGCTAGGAATCTATGTACACGAGTGAGCGCTATGATATAATACTGCTGATTAGGAGTAGGTTTCCATCTCTAATTAACTATCTTAGCAACATTTCATGAGTTATAATATATTAAGCACACAAACACACACGTGCGTATGCGGTACATTGCGAAAGAATGATTCATGACATGCATGCAATATTGCATGGACGTAAGATGTATATGCTGTGCAATATTATGTGTTTCTTTATATTTCACATTTGGTGCGTGCCTCATCTGCATGAATGGCTTCATTATATGCAACCATCCACCAAACGATTTCATGCATGCAAGGAAAACAAATAGCTAGCAGATAGAAGAAGATGTCGAAAACAAGGTCTCGCTGTGTATATAGTATTCCGTCGTACATGCATGTGTCATGAGTCATTTTTCGCTCGATCGATCCGTGTGACGTCTAGACGTGTCCAATGTCTAGGAATATTCTTTTAAATGCTTTGCGGAAGCTTGCTTATGCTACTTTTCGAATGCCACAGTTTTTGGGACGCTTGATCTCGAGCGGCCGCTTCTTCCGTGGAAGCGTTTGTAAACAAACGGGCACCTCAGCGGGACGCTCGATCGCTTGGGACGCTCTTTTGTGGGTTGTCACCCCACGTTCGAAGCACGATGCTAAATTTAGGGAAGCTTGAAATCTTTGTTGAGAAAATATGGATGATTACAAAGCTTGGAGGAGCACTAGTTGGTCTCCCCTTACTATACCGCAGGCTCGTGAGGTCCATATGCGACGTGTGATGTGGAGGACAAGCCAAGGAGATGCACTTTTCAGGAATACAAAATTACAAAACTGCCACTATCACACTTGAAAATAAACTAAGTACAAAAATGGGTTGAAAAGGAAAAAATATATGAAGTAAGATAACTCGGCGTGCCCGGGGAGAAGCCCCCGTGTCACCAGTTGATTTCTCTCCTAGAAATCAGATGTAACTGGCCTTGGATGACTCCTACTCGAATCACTCAAGCAGCCTCACAGTGCACTCTTTTTTTTCTCTCAAAGAATGTCACTCGCACACACACACTTAGTTTATTTTAACTTAAGTTAAGAACACACACAATGCAATAAGAAGACTCGGCCAATTGAGGGAAGAAGACTTGTATATCACTTGTCCCAGAATGTGGGAGATTACATGTATTTATAGTACAAGGGGTCAACCAACTTCTGCCATAGATTTGAATTCAAATGACCACATTTCAAATTCAAATTCAAACTATAACTACCACATGTTTTAACTTCCAATTCAAAGGCCAGGATCTTCCCATCACCCTGATTGAAGTTTCTGCCTTCTGGATTACTTCCTTCCACCATTAGACACGGCCTGGTGAACTCCGGCCACCAGGAATCCGGCGCGGCCACCATGTGCCCGCCGGCCATGGCCGCCATGACGGTTATAACCGCCATCCCTCCATTGTCTTCGTCCCAGAGATGTCTACACGCATGCCCCTGCAATTCCGACGATGGCTTGCGACTCCCCTATGTCTGAAGGTGATATGGGATGGTCTGGATCGGCTCTGGGACGACATGCCCCAGATTGGCCCGGGCGCGCCCGACCATGTCGCATGGCCGACCATGCTCCGACCATCCGCTGCCACTGGTTCTCTGCACCAAGCCTCCTGCTTGATAGAGAAGTGCCGAGAAGCTTCGCCAAGTCCCAGGGATGTCTCGGCCTACCCCTTAGATACACATGGCCGCCATGTGCACCCGGGCGCCCAGGGCGCGCCCGGCCATGTGCAGTGGCCCTCCACTCATGGAGGGTGACATTCCTCCCCCACTGAAGATGTTGCCGACCCTGGCAACTGCTGGCCTTCACATGTAGTTAGGGAAGTAAACATGTCATTGACCGGCCTTCGAACTTCGGATGCACGCCCTGGTTCCTCCAAGTCAGCATGGTACGCCTTCAGCATACTCACATGAAAAACAGGATACAACTGGCGAAGATGAGCAGGAAGATCCACACGATAGGCCACCTTGCCTATCCTCTTCAAGATGGTGAAAGGACCCTCATATCTCCTCATGAGGCCTTGGTGCAAGTTTCGGAAAGCCTTGAACTGTCGAGCTCTCAACTTTACCAACACTTGGTCACCAACCTGGAACTCCAGATGTCTCCTCTTTTTGTCTGCAAACTTCTTCATCTTCATCGCCGACTTCTCAAGGATGGCCTGGACTCTTCCAAAGCCTCTTGCCAATGGTGTGCGACCTTGAAGGCTGCAGGACACCTTCCTGCATACCTTGCTGCCAAGGCTGCTGGAGTCACTAGTTGCCGCCCAGTGACAAGTTCGAATGCACTCCTTTGTATAGCCTCGCTTCTCTGCATATTGAAGGAGAATTGAGCAACATCCAACAACTTTGCCCAATTCTTTTGGTTAGCATCCACAAAGTGTCGAAGATAAATCTCTAGGAGGTGATTTGCCCTCTCCGTTTGGCCGTCCGTTTGAGGATGAAAGGCCGTCGAGAAGCGGAGTTCAGTCCCAAGGAGTTTGAACAACTCCCTCCAAAATGTACCTGTAAAGCGAGGATCCCTGTCACTCACAATTACCTCAGGTATGCCCCACAACTTTACCACGTTGTTGACGAAAAGCTTGGCCACCTCCTCGGCCGAGCAATGCTTAGGGGCTGGGATGAACGTCTCATACTTGGAGAACTTGTCAATTACCACCATAATTGACCCGAAGTCTCCTAATCTTGATAGAGCACTGATGAAGTCCATGGTTACGACTTGCCATGGCTGTTCGGGAACCGGCAAAGGCTCCAAGAGACCCGTTGGTTTGAGTTGCTCCACCTTATCCTGCTGACATTTGAGGTAAGTCCTCACGTATGCCTCAATGTCCTCCTGCATTTGTGGCCAATAATAGCCATCTTCCACCAATGCCAACGTCCTGGCCATACCTGGATGTCCAGCCCACAAGGAATCATGACAGTCCTTGAGGATGCGACGTCGAAGGCCCTCCCAATGGAGCACGTACAGCCGGCGCCCGGTTGTGAACAACAGGCCCTCCTCCGTCCAAAACCTTCGAGTCTTGCCTTCATCCACAAAACGAAGGATCTCCACGGCCATGGAGTCATGACTCAAGCCTTCTCGCACTTGGTCTTGGAAGTTGCCCTTCACACTGCACATGGCCGCAAGTTGTACCTTCCTGCTGAGGGCGTCCGCAACTACGTTGGTGCGTCCCACTTTGTACTCAAGTTGATAGTCGAACTCGGCCAGAAAGTCTTGCCATCGCACCTGCTTTGGAGACAACTTCTTTTGATTCTGAAAATAAGAAGTGGCCATATTGTCAGTCTTTACAACAAAAGTACTTCCAAGAAGATAATGTCACCAAGTGCGCAAACAATGCACTATGGCCGACATCTCCTTATCATGCACAGGATACTTGCGCTCCGCCTCGCTGAACTTCCTGCTTTCAAAATCCACTGGATGGCCCTCTTGCATAAGGACACCTCCCAATGCAAAGTCTGAAGCGTCGGTGTGCACCTCAAAGGCTCCGCCGTAGTCGGGCAGCCTCAAGCATGGCCCTCGGACTATAGCACCTTTGAGATCTTCAAAGGCCTCTTGGCATGAGTCCATCCAATGCCAAGGCCTGTCCTTCTTCAAGAGATCAGTGAGTGGTGCTGCCCTCCTGGAGTACCCCTCTACAAATCTCCTATAGTAGTTGGTCAGCCCTAAGAATGACCTCAACTCAGGAACACTCGAAGGGGGCAGCCACTCTTCAATAGCACGAACCTTCTCCTTGTCCATGCTTATGCTCCAGCTTTGATGTGATGACCCAACAACATTACTTCAGGTTGAGCAAAGGAACACTTCTCGGCCTTCACGAGTTTCTTGGGCAACTCCTGGGGCATGATGTCCTTGTACAAGGCCAGGAGCTTCTGCACTTCCTCTGGAACAGGAGCATTCCCTTGATCTTCATAAAGCTTGAGAGCGGCCAAATAAGTCTCCTCCTTGCGCCGGAGGCCCCTGCATGGCGGACAGCAACTTCGACTTCACGTTTGCCCTCTTCAAAGGAACCAGATGTGTTCACTCCTTGGACACAAGGTGCAACCCCTCATGGGTCACACAAACTTCAGAGAATTGGTCAAGGAACTCCATGCCAAGGACCATGCGATGGTCGTCCATGGCCACCACACTCAAGGACATGGCGCCCTCCCAATTGCCTACTCGCACTTGGATGTCCTTGGCCACACCATGTATAGGTTGAGAGGCTGCATTAACTGTCTTAATCAGCCCTGGTTCATGCTTGAAGTCGATGCCAAGCCGCTGTGCCTCATCCAAGGCCATGAAGTTGTGGGTGGCCCCGGTATCGACCAAGGCCATGGCCGCCTGCCCCTGCATCAAGACTTCAGTGAACATGAGGCCTCTCGTGGCCTCCTTCTTCGTCTTCAGTGGGATGGATGCAGAGGTTGAAGTGAGGGCCATGATGGCCCCCATATGCGTGGCGCCCTCCTCATCTTCGGACGCGCCCTGCATAGTGGCCATGGCGCCCTTCTTTGGGTCTCGGGCATAGTGTGACCTTCCACACGTAAAGCACCTTACTGACTTCTTGGATGTTCCCTCCTTACTGACCTTGCTCTCTTTCTTCTCCTTCTTTCCCTTCTTGTCGACCTTCTTAGTGTGTGACTGCCCCTTGTCCGAGGGCACACCCTTGTCCTTGGCCGCGCCAAGGTCACGCCCCACACTGAATTCAGTGAGGGCCTCTGCCACTGCTAAGGCCTCCTTGATGGTGACAATCTTCTGCCGCTTGACCTCTTGCGCCACCCAGGGCTTCAAGCCTCTAAGGAAGAAGAATATCCACATTGCTTCGTCCATAGTACCTGTCATTTCAAGCATCAGAGGTTGGAATCGTTCGATGTAGTCCTTCACTGAACCCGTTTATCTCAGATTCATCAACTTGGTCATGGCTATCTCCTGAGAATTTCCAGGATAGAATTGCTTCTTCAATTCTTTGGTGAAGGTGCTCCAAGAGTCGATGACGATATTCTCTTTCGCAATCTCCTCTTCCATCCTTCTCCACCATAAGAGTGCGCCCTCCGCTAGGTACCGCATTGCCAAGTCAATCTGATCTCTTTCCACTGAAATCTTGTTAGTCTTGAACCCCTTTTCAAGACTCCAAAGAAAGTCGTCGATGATGGTGGCATCCCTTGCACCTTCATACTTATTTGGCTCTGGACCCGTGAACTTTGGAATGTCTGTCCTTCCTCGACAACCAGTGGCGTCTAGCATGTGCCCTTTGATCATCATGATGTCCATTTCAATGGCCTTCAATCTGATCTCCAGGGTCTCCTCAAGAGACTTGAGCCTGGCCGAACTCAGTTCACTCCTTGTCCTTGTCTCATCTAAGGCCAAGCCCTGCTGGGTCATACCTTATTCAAGGGCGCAGATTGTCATGTCCATGCCTTGGACGGTATGATCCAGTAGATCTAAATGCCTTTCAAGATGAGGGAGAGGATCAGTGGAGAGTGAACGAGCCTTCTTACCTTCCTGATTCGCAAGGCCACAACCTGTGGCCGCCCGTGAATCTGCATGCCCCTTGGTCATAGGGCCTTGCATGTTGTTGTCTTCACTCATGTTGCAATGGTTGTTTGGGCTCTCATACCACAATTGTCACCACTTGATTTCTCTCCTAGAAATCAGATGTAACTGGCCTTGGATGACTCCTACTCGAATCGCTCAAGCAGCCTCATAGTGCACTCTTTTTTTTCTCTCAAAGAATGTCACTCGCACACACCCACACTTAGTTTATTTTAACTTAAGTTAAGAACACACACAATACAATAAGAAGACTCGGCCAATTGAGGGAAGAAGACTTGTATATCTCTTGTCCCAGAATGTGGAAGATTACATGTATTTATAGTACAAGGGGTCAACCAACTTCTGCCCTAGATTTGAATTCAAATGACCACATTTCAAATTCAAATTCAAACTATAACTACCACATGTTCTAACTTCCAATTCAAAGGCCAGGATCTTCCCATCACCCTGATTGAAGTTCCTGCCTTCTGGATTACTTCCCTCCACTATTAGACACGGCCTGGTGAACTCCGGCCACCAGGAATCCGGCGCGGCCACCATGTGCCCGCCGGCCATGGCCGCCATGACGGTTATAACCGCCATCCCTCCATTGTCTTCATCCCAGAGATGTCTACACGCATGCCCCTGCAATTCCGACGATGACCTACGACTCCCCTGTGTCTGAAGGTGATATGGGATGGTCTGGATTGGCTCTGGGACGACATGCCCCAGATTGGCCCGGGCGCGCCCGACCATGTGCGCC
Source organism: Pontederia crassipes (assembly GCA_030549335.1). Classification (NCBI taxonomy): domain Eukaryota; kingdom Viridiplantae; phylum Streptophyta; class Magnoliopsida; order Commelinales; family Pontederiaceae; genus Pontederia; species Pontederia crassipes. The sequence continues at coordinate 19,691,448 of CM060189.1, read as the reverse complement.
CGGCCATATCGCATGGCCGACCATGCTCCGACCATCCGCTGCCACTGGTTCTCTGCACCAAGCCTCCTGCTTGATAGAGAAGTGCCGAGAAGCTTCGCCAAGTCCCAGGGATGTCTCAGCCTACCCCTGAGATACACATGGCCGCCATGTGCACCTGGGCGCCCAGGGCGCGCCCGGCCATGCCCAGCCATGTGCAGTGGCCCTCCACTCATGGAGGGTGACACCCGGGACATTCTCCCACACTCAAGTCAGAGACATCCCTAGATCTGCAGCTTGAAATTCTTCAATCTTCTGCTTGAATTGCCACAAGTCTTCGGCTGTCTCCCAACTTGTGTCGGCGTTCGATCTTTCACTCCATCGAACAAGATACTCCTTCTTCCGATTCTTCATACGGACGGCGAGTACTTTTTCAACTTGATCAGTAAACTACTGACGGATGACCGACGGGGCGGGGTTTGAAACCTCATGCCCGGGATCTTTAGGGTCTTTGACGAAAGGCTTGAGCAGGCTGACATGGAAGAGAATGTGTTGTTGCATCTGAGGCGGGTGCTCCAACTTGTAGGCCACCTTACTTACCTTCTTCAGGATCTTGAAGGGGCCCTCGTAACGCCTAACGAGGCCCTTGTGTAGATTCTTTCCACTTAGCCGAAAATGTTGGATCAGCTTCACTAGGATCAAGTCTCCGACTTCAAAGTTGACGTCCCGTCGGGCGGTGTCCGCCCACTTATTCATGCGCTTCGATGCCATGTGCAAACATGCTCTCGTCATGTCGTTCTGCTCATACCATTCCTTTGCCATGCGGTGAGCGACGAGGACTTTGCCACCATAAGAAGTGGCGATGGTCTGGGGCGTCAGAGGTTGTTGCCCCGTCACTATCTCGAAGGGACTCCGATTGGTCAACTTGCTCCGCTGCAAGTTATAAGAAAATTATGCGATGTCGAGTAGCTTCGCCCAATCCTTCTGATTGGCACTCACATAGTGCCGCAAGTAGATCTCCAAGATATAATTCACCCTCTCAATTTATTCGTCAGTTTGAGGATGAAGTGCTATCGAGAAATGCAGGTTGTAGCCCATCATCTTGAATAATTCATTCCAGAAGTTGCCAACGAATCGATCATCCCGATCGCTGATGATACTTTGTGATAGGCCCCAATACTTCACTACATGCTTCATGAATAACTCCGCAGCTTTAGTGACATGACAACTTGCGGAGCCGGCGATGAAGATGACATATTTGGAGAACCAATCGACGACCACGTATCCGCCCCTTCAAACTTGTGCAGGCCTGTGATGAAGTCCATGGCAACATCCTTCCATGGCTGCTCTGGAATAGGCAGGAGTTACAGAAGTCCGTCGGGCACTTGATTGAGGTTTTTGTCTTGCTGGCAAATAAGGCATGTCTTTACGAAAGTTTCAACATCATCCTCCATCCTTGGCCAGAAGTAGTTGTCTTTGATGAGTGCCAAAGTGCGACGGATGCCCGGATGTCCCTCTCACTTGGAGTCATGGCACTCATGCATTATAGTGCGCAGCAAGTTGTCGAACAGAGGAACGTAGATGCGACGTTCCTTGGTGAAGATCAACCCATCTTTCACCTAAAAGCGACGTGTCTTTCCATCCTTTGCTTGCTCAAACAGGTTCTTTGCCGTGGGGTCCGACTCTAGTCCCTTCTTGATCCTCTCGATCATGTCGACCTGAGAGGAGCTCACGGTCGTCAATTTCGCACGTCGGCTGAGGGCGTCGACAACGATATTTGTCTTGCCAGGTTTGTACTCCAGGACGTAGTCGAACTCCGCCATAAAATCTTACCATCTTGCTTGCTTGCGTTTCGAAATAAGTTATCGCAACGTTGTCCATCTTGATGTGAAATCGCGACCCGAGAAGGTAGTGTCGCCATGTCCTAATGTAGTGGATCACCGGGGTCATCTCCTTCTCCTGAACGGCGTAGCGCCGCTCCGTGTCATTGAGTTTGTGACTCTCGAATGCCACGGGATACCCCTCCTGTGTAAGAACTCCTCCAATGACATAGTTAGAAGCATCTGTCTGTACCTCGTAGGGCTTAGTGTGGTCGGGCAAGACGAGCACCGATTCCTTCGTCATGGTCCTCTTGAGGGTGTCGAACGCTTCCTGGCACGTCGGCGTCCACTCCCACTTCACATTCTTCTGGAGGAGATTCGTCAAAGGGGTCTTCACATGTGAATACCCCTTGACGAACCGCCTATAGTAGTTCATCAGGCCAAGGAACGAACGCATGTCGGGAACCCATCTGGGCAGCTCCCACTCCATGATGGTCCGAATCTTCGCGTCATCCATCTTCAGCTTGCCACATCCGACGACATGTCCCAAGAAATGCACTTCCGATTGGGCGAAGGCACACTTCTCCTACTTGACGTAGAGCTCATTCTGCCGCAACATCTCGAACACTTGTCGAATGTGCTCGATATGCTCCTCCAAGGTGCGGCTGTAGATCATAATAACGTCGAGGTAAACCACGAACCTGTCAAGGAAGGTTGCAATACCTTGTTCATGAGAGTGCAGAAGGTTGCTGGGGCATTGGTGAGGCCAAAAGGCATCACGAGGAACTCGTAGAAGCTGTATCTTGTGACGCACGCCGTCTTCTGCACATCTTTCTCTGCAATCCGGACTTGCCAATAGCCCGAACGAAGATCCAACTTGGTATACCATCTCGCGCCACTAAGTTGGTTGAACAAGTCCGTCACTAGAGGGATGGGGTACTTGTTCTTCACCGTAAGCTTGTTGAGCGCCCGGTAGTCGATGCACATCCAGAGGGAACCATCATGCTTCTTCTGAAAAAGTACCGGGGTGCCATATGGAGACTTCGAGGGCCGAACGTATCCTACATCTAATAGTTCGGTGAGTTGTTTACGGAGTTTTGCGAGTTCCGGAGGGGCTAGCCGATAAGGGACTCCATGAGAGGGCTTTGATCCTGGAACTAAGTAGATAACATGGTCCACTTCACACTTCGGAGGTAACCACTTTGGGAGCTCCGGGGGCATAACGTCCGTAAAGTCCTCAAGAGTTTCAAGGACTTTGGGAGGTGTTGGAGTGGAGGGCCCCAAATCTTCCAATATGGCGGTCGCCATGAAGGTGTGCTCTTGTTTGCGCAACCCCTTCGTCACTTACATGACGGAGAGGGTCTTCTGCTTGAGATCACCTCCCGACCTCACGGGAACGTTGTAGGGTCCCTTGGGGTCGAAGATGACCATTGAGTTGGTGAGCGGGATGACACATGCAGCAATGTGTCGCAGAAAAGAGATGCCTGCTACCACTTCATAGTCATCCACCGGTGCCACCGTCACGTCGAAGCTTCTCGATCACTTGCCGATGTGAACCTTCACTCCTGGAGAAATTCTTATGGTCGAGATAAACTTCGCGTTCACCGTCTTGAACGTGATGTTAGTCTTCTGTAGTGGTAGCTTCAGCTTTTTGGCGGCCACTTCTGACACGAACAACTCCGATGCTTTCGTGTCGACGAGGGCATTGAAGACTTGCCCATTCAACTCGATGTTTGCATAAAGTCGAGCAGCTGACGAAGGACTCTTCGAGGCGTTGATGGCGCTGAGGACGTGCATCGAACTGAGACACGCCTCCTCCTTCTCCTTCTCGTCGGAGCAATATATTGCATTAACTATCGTCTTTTGCGGGCAATCACTTATCCAATGTGAACCCTTACAAATGTAGCAAGGCTTCGGCAGTTTTCCGTCCCTCTTGAATCTATCATTGTTGGACCTCCTGTCTTGGTGTCCCTTGCCTTTGTCCTGATAGTGCGACTTGCCTCCTTACGACTTTGGCTTCTCTTTCCCACCGTTGCCCTTGCCCGAGGGCCTTGGTGGTGGAGCGCTCGTTTTGACATATTCCACGAGCGACTCAGCAGCAACGACTAGCGAGCGGAGATTGGGGGAATCTCGTCGCTCCAACTCTGTCCTAGCTCATGGCTTCAAACCCTTCATGAAGACCGCCAGCAACGTATCTTCGTCAACCTAGGAGTTCTGTAGGCAGAGCTAGGTAAACTCTTTCACGTACTCCTTCAACGTGTCCTTCTGGAAAATGTTGAACAACACAATCTTGGCCTCCAATCCCAATTTGGCGGGGCAGAAGTAATTCGTCAGCTGCCTCTTGAAGTCGTCCCACCTCTCAATGGGCTCGACGTTGCCACGTTCCACGTCGTCACAATGGCACCGCCACCATAGACTCGCCGCATCTTGCAAGTAGAAGGATGCGATCTTCACCATCCTCGCTTCAGACGTCATGTCCAAGGCCTCCATGCAGCTTCGGACGTTCCATAGGAAGTCACTGATCTCCTTTGCCGACTGCTCGCCTTTATAGGGCCGCGGCTTTGGCACATCAATCCTTGCCTCATGCGGGGCGGGCGTCTCGGGACGCCGCCCATCTCTATAGCGTCGCTTGAGTTCTTTCCGCATGGTCTTGAACTCTTGCTCCATCTCAAATCGCATGTTGGAGAGACCACTGTCCAAGGTCTTCCGCATGTCCATGATTGTCGCCTCCATGGACTCCAGCCGCGTATACACCGACGCCATCTCGTTCCACACCGTTGCGAGATCCACGGTCTTCTCCAACTTCCGCTCATGCGTTGTGAGTTGGTCTTGCATCTCGTCCACGTCCAATTGAAATTGGCCGAGGCGTTGCTCGAAGACGGACAAGGCGTCCGAGCGGGCGCGCCCTCGTTCGGGGAGGCACTTCTCCGGTGCGACGGGTTCATTCGTCATTTCCGAATTCGATGTCATTTCTCCTTGATCGTCGAACACCAACTTGAGCGGTCCCAGAAACGCTGCTTTGATATCAACTTTTCACGAGGTCATTTTTCGCTTGATCGACCCGTGCGGCGCTTAGACGTGTCCAACGTCTAGGCAAGCTCTTTTGAATGCTTTGCAGAAGCTTGCTTATACTACTTTTCGAATGCCACAATTTTTGGGATGCTCGGTCCCAAGCGGCCGCTTCTTTGGTGGAGGCGTCTATAAAGAAACGGGCACCTCGGCGGGATGCTCGATCGCTTGGGACGCTTTTTTGTGGGTTGTCACCCCACGCTCGAGGCACGATGCTAAATTTAGGGAAGCTTGAAATATTTGTTGAGAAAATATGAATGATTACAAAGCTTGGGGGGAGCACTAGCTGGTCTCCCCTTACTATACCGCAGGCTCGTGAGGCCCATATGCGACGTGTGATGTGGAAGACAAACCAAGGGGGTGCACTTTTCAGGAGTGCAGAATTATAAAACTGCCGCTATCACACTTGAAAAATAAACTAAGTACAAAAATGAGTTAAAAAGAAAAAAAATAATGAAGTAAGATAACTCGCGCGTGCCTCGGGAAAAGCCCCCGGGACACACGTTCCGAACAATGCATGAGGTGACACAATTAACGAGTTAAAAAACCTTCAACTCTTCAATTATCCTCATTTAATTAGACTATAAAAACAGTTTTTACTAACTTTCATTGGAATCCTATATAACATAAGGATCACGAGAGGGACAATGCATGCAACATCTATGTCAGACACATACAACAACAAAGTCTTATCCTACTAGGTGGGGTCGGCTACATGGATCATGCGACGTCATTCCGCATTCGTTGATCCATGTTCATACGATTCGACAGGATTTTACACTGGTTGTCGGGGCCTAACACAATCCTCTCCTTTATCCGAACTTGGGACCGACTATAAAACATAGGTGGAGTTGATGTCAAACACATGATGAAAGAAAATTAATAAATCCTCTAAAACTTTCTTCCTAAAAAAAACTTCCTAATACTCATATAATTAATTTTTTTCATAAAATAATGATCAAATTGTAGCTAATACATTGTGTGATGTACTGAGGCTAATTTTAGTTGATTCATCAAGCTCAACTCAAAGTGAAAATCATGCGGAACCACTGAACCAGAGAGCAATGACATTGTATAGTGGCCCATATCTTGACTTGTAGGTCAAGAGATCTCATCAAGAGATCTAGAATTGAAATCTCATCAATAGATGTTATGTGCTCTTTTGTTTTTCATATTTATCCTTTTCTACCTGAAGTCGTTGGGTTCTCTGTAATGCAAAAGTAAATTAGCTATATATAATTGAAGAAAATAAAGAACCAACAACGTAAGAATCCAGTGCTAAAGTTTGTCCTTGCCTAAGTTGGACTCAAGTTTTAAAATTTTGGGTTTGTAGGATGTCTCAATTGGGAACTTCTGATCCATCATATAATTTATATGTATGTTTCCAAACAATATACATAAATTTGAACCTTTATTTGAAAAGTTTGAATACTGTCTTGACAATCCAAAAAGATTCAAGACATTGAGATATGTATAATGCATAATGGCTGTGTGTGTGTACTTTAATACGGTAATTGTCAATGTTAAATGTCGGCTTTGAGATTTAGAAATATTCAAAGATGTCCAATTTGAAAGCAACTCCATTCACTGATGGCACTGGTACATTAATATGAGTTCTGTGCAACGATCTTTGTATATGTATATCTATAATTAACGTGACTTCCGTCTTTTGTTTATTAGTTCTTGTTAGAACCGTATTTAAAAGTTCAATGAAACTATTTGCTATCATCAGATACCCACTTGCTCTTTCTTTCTTGGATCCTTCACTCTGCCCTTGAGCCAATAACAAAGAAAGAATCCTAGCTAAAACCTAGTTATCTTGGTCGAAAGTTAATGAACCTAGGGCGTTTCTCTATCCATATATAGGAACTTTGGAAGAAGTGAAGACTTTGTGTGTTTGGTTTGGTTTAATTCGGTATTTGTAGGTGGAAAACAGTTTAGACCTGTATCATGGGAATTCTTCTTTCCATTATTGTTTGAAATTTTGTTATTTGGTTGAAGTTTACAGTGCTTTATTGATAGCATTCATCAGTATTCAATTATATTTTTAAACTTTTTTTATATGCGAGCATATAATTTTATATTTCAATTTTCCTTACATCAATATTTATGTTTTTTTATAAATTTATTAACATTTTGTATTGATATCTTTTCTTGTAGCAATTTAACTTTTAGGTTTTATTTTAATATATCTTATTAATTATTTTACATTTTTTCTATTTTTCTTACTTTTACATTTATTATGTTATTGCATCATTGACAAAATTTTCTTCTATAGAAACTTTGGGGTGCATATCATTTAAGCGATCAACTGAAATACTCACTAGCATTTTACGATATCCTTGTGAATAATTATTTGACATTTTTAAAATAAATTTGCAACACACTTGTTTAATAAACAAATTTATTTTCCTCTTTAATCAATTTATTTTCATTTTTTCCTAAATAAAGTAATATATTTTTATTGGACCTTCTATTTTTATATTATTTCAATTGATATTTTTAATAAGGGTGAAAATAGTTCGGGTAGGATGGAGTTTTCGATCTAAACTAATCATTGTTTTTCGGATCGATTTTTAAAATTTAAAAATCACGCTAAAATCATTTTGAAAAATAAAAATCACTCTTTAGCAGGTTAGTTTTTTCGGGGACCTACTTTTATATAATTATATTTTAATATATATACTAAATTAAATTTAATATAAAATATTTAATTTTATATTAAATATAAAATATACTACTAAAATTTTAAAGTTATTAAATTAGAGTTTGATGATGTGATAGAAAGTATGAAATTTTATGGAAAAAATATTATATCTATAATAAAAAAATTAATAACATATGCATTAAATATACTTATAAAAAATTATAAATAAAAAACGGGCTTCACGATCCCTACGATTTTTTCCGGTGGGTCCCTAATTTTAGCGGATGAATTTTAATTTATTAAAAATCACTCTAAATCATATTTGGGCTCCTAATTTTCGATTTTTTTGGTTCGATTTTTTCAAATCGAGTAGATTTATCGGGTTGGTCGAATTTTTCTTACACTCTTAATTTTTAATCTATTTTATTATAGTAAATATTAAATACATATTTCTATTTATATAGTGATATACTATATATAAGCATATTGTGGAGGGTTTTTCATCTTCTCAAAGCTCGCACCTCACGTAGATCCAGATAATTTTGGCTCAATTTTTGGGGTGGCAGAATAATATTTGGTTAATTTTGCTGCAGTTGATCTTACTTCTATGATTCAGTGATTAGAAACTTGGAATGCAGAAATAAATAAATAATTCCTTTTATGTAGGTCAAATGTACATAGAGATTCACGTAGCTTGTTCTTCACGTACTTTGTATTTTGTATGAAGCATATACGTTCCAAAATATTCAATATTATACTTTTAGGTATGTTTGGATCTATCATTACGAAAGGGTGAGATGAAATATGAAGGAATGAAATTAGTTACATCATATTTGATTATATTTTTTTATTTAAATTAAGAGAGATGATGTTGAATAACTAAGCTCTTCAAATATCACATATTCTTCATTCCACCAAATTAATGAAATGACGAGAAATAAATTATTTTAAATCAAATTAATCTCTTGCTCTTTTTTATTATCAAATTAAATTATTTCTCTTCTTATTAAATTAAACCATCTCTTTCTCTCTAACTCTTTCTCGCCTTCATTGATATATTATTTTTTTCTAATATGAATACATATTTATCTATCATTTTTATTAAATAAAACTTTTTAGTAAATATAAGATTTTATTCAAAATAAACATAACTATACTATTTAAAAATAATTTAATACTAATATAATATATTCAACCATATCAAGACGTAAAACTTGGCGATCCCGACCCGACACAGCTGGGTGTTAAAAAAATGAGACTCGCTCCTGACATAATTATTCATCGGGTTGGAAAAAAATTGAAAAATGCGGGCCGATGCGGACGAGGACGACCAGGTCATCCCGCTCACCTCTAATTAATGATTATAAATAATTTAAATATATAATGAAGGATAAAAACTTTTACACAAATAAAATCTTCATTATCCCACCCCATATCTTATATAATTTATTATTATATGGACTTTCTAAAGACACATCACGCCATCTCACCCCATTACTTATCATGCCAACTCATCTCATCCCTCCATTAGTTATTTACCAAATAAACCTTTAATCATTATTTTATTAGGAATTAATATATTTAAGAATGGTTGAAGAATTATCATCCATGGCCACATGTAATCACCACTGCCGATTCAAGCAATCGGCCATTAATTGTTTACGAAAGAATATATTTCCACTATGTATTTTTTTAATATATCTTCTAAATTAGAGAAGAAGAACAAGTAATGAGATATTTTTTTGGTAAGTGAACTGAGAACAGGAATATAATATAAAGATAATATTGTTTCACGCATTTATGTTTTATGATGTTGAATGATTGATTGCATTGTACCCTCCAACTTTGAAATTTATTCTTCTTACATTTCCTGCTCTCAATTTGAACCAGCAAAGACAAAGTCTCGTGCCACATAGATCGGTTGGTGGAATGCCATTATTTAATTTCCTTTTTTTTTTTTTTGCTTTGGTCCTTTCTTCACACACCTTTTTTTTGTTTATTTTATATTACATGGCTCTTCCTCCAATTCATTATGTATGACATGCATTGGAACAATTTTCCCCACATATGGTTAGTTTGTTAATTAATCATCAAGCTAATTAAGTGATCAATTCACAATTGGACCTAATAAAGACAATTAGCAAACAAGAGGCTTGTATGCTTAATCTAATTGTCGTTGACAAGGGGAACAATGTTTCGTAGAGATACCATATAATATGCACGCAATAATATACTAAGAACGACGTATATATCACTAAGTACATGGTGGCAGACATGCACCATTATATAACTAATTAAGATGTTGTCCTTTTGTGATATCTAATTAATCTTGTAGTTTGGTATACATACAAGCGTATGCACCGTGCAATAAGTGATCAAAGTGATTTGAGTGTAGCGAGAGGGCACTGGATTCATGGAGGAACATTATTTTTTGCATTTGGCCTTAATTTGTAGCACTTTACCCCTTCATCCATCTTTTTTATTTTATGTGCATATATATTAGGATAATGTACAAAATAATCCAATCACCTACATAGCCTAATTGGTGAGTGCGACCTTTCTTTACAAATTCAAATTTTATGATGTCATAATACTGAACGACGATTTGTCTTCTATGACGTTTTTATTGATATTTTGTACCATTCATGGTTATAATTTTCTGTTAATTTGTATGTTATACATGAAATGAATTATTGAGTAGCCTCTTGTGTCTTTTTGTTTTTTTATATATGTATATCGAAGATTATTATGTTTAAATAAGTGTTTGGTACATCTCAAATATATTCGGCGTTAATTCAAATTAAAATATTTTATAAAAAAAGTCAAAGTACTTTACTTCATAAAAAAGATTCTAACTTAAATCACATCAAATCGACCTTACTTTTTAAAAAAAAAAGAAAATTAGAAATTTTTATTGATGAAATTTGTGATAGAATGGCGTGGGGGTTGGTGAACATCCATAAATGTGACTCAAATTGTTCTTAGCATCCTTTTTTTCAAGCTTGTTCAAGCACTTGCAATGCAACTAATCCAAAGGCCATGCAATATCTTATTTCAAGTTTCTCAAGAAAGCAAGTTGTAATAAACAAATGGAGTAGAGCGTTTGCGTGACGCTAATCGGGATTACAAATTCTGTCATTGCGTTAGCCTTGTTGATATATAATTTAATTGCTCCCACATTCCTATCATATATTTGTTTGTTCCAGTTTGCTATTATTTTTCATATATGTTTAGTGTATTATTATTATTAAGTGCATTTTTATTTTTAATATACAAATTTCTGAAGCAACGAAAATATTTAATCACGGACCGGATTAAATTGGCGTAAATAAAGTAAACTCGGTTCGAGGATAGCGAGAGAATAAAAGAGTGGGCTCCAATTCCCTCTCTCCAACGGCACGGAACAGGGGGCTGTGGCCCCCTCCCGAGGACTGACACGAACGATCGTGTGGTCGCCGTCGATGTCGCCGGCGCAGGCGCGCGCGCGACGTCTTGGCCCATCCGCGCCGTCCGATCCCGCCACTGCCCCCACCCTTTTTCGTATTGGGCCTCTATTGATTGCACTTGCTGTCTTGCTCTTCTTTGTTTTCGTTTTTTGACCGAGAGAATACACAGTACCATTCTGGCCACATTTACTTCGTTGTTGGTCTTTTTTTTATATCATATATTATTTATACATATTATATAACGTGCCTTTTATTAGTGGTATCGAAAATTTCTAATATGCAAATTTTTACTTAAATAAAGATAAGATTATTTGATATATGAACAAATTCTTGAGTTTTATGTGCGCGTGGAGTAAAATTAACGAAGACGACGAAGACACGCTCGGCCCTCTTTACCGGCGGCGTCTTCTAATAATTATATCTCACCGCAACAAAACACGCACATTATAAAGCTGGTAATTAATTAAGAACCATAAACACACGTACGCATCTCTCTCTCTCTCATATCTGTATATGTATATATACGAGAGGGAGGGAGGGGGAAGAAGAGAGAGAAAGATGGCTTAAGACTTGGGTCGTTATGGAGCCCGTAGTTGTTCTTCTTCCTTCACTATTTCATTAACCGCCAATGCCACCTCTTCCTCTGTCTTGCCATCGCACTACCAGCAGACGACAATGAACAGGAATACAGCGGTGGCAGATGAGTTGGTGGTGGCCAAGCGTCCATCTGCAAGCGCCGGGAAAAGGGGTGGAGGAGGAGGATTGGACGACGAGGAGCTCCTCCTCCCTGCGATGGGCGATCCTGATAAGCTCAGCCACGAAATATTCTCCATCCTCGAGAGCAAATTCCTCTTCGGTTACGACGAGAGCGGCGACGGGGCCTCCGGTCGCCTCCCCAGACAACTCCATCCGCCCCCACTGCCGGGCGATGCTTCCTCGGCGGTTAGCATCAGGACCCAGCGGGGGAAGGTGCGCCTGCTCTGCATCGACGGCGGGGGGATGCGCGGCATGCTCCCGGCAAAGGCGCTTGCCTACCTGGAGCAGGCCCTGAAGACCAAGTCGGGCGACCATGAAGCCTGCGTCGCTGATTACTTCGACCTCGCCGCCGGTACCGGCCTCGGCGGGCTCTTCACCGCCATGCTCTTCGCCACCCGCGACGGGTGCCGCCCTCTCTTCCGGGTCGATGCCGCCTGCCGCTTCCTCCTCGACAACGCCAAGCACCTCTTCCACCCGCCGCCATCGTCATCGTCGGTCGGCTTCCTCCGCCGCCTCGGCCGGTCGTCTTCCGTGGCCCCCCCGACGGCGGCCATGGAGCGCGCGTTGAAGGAGGCGTTCGGCGAGGGCTTGACTCTGCGCAACACCGTGAAGCCGGTGCTCATCCCCTGCTACGACCTGCGGAGCTCGGCGCCGCTGGTGTTTTCCCGAGCCGACGCTCTCGAGAGCGAGAGCTTCGACTTCCGACTGTGGGAGGTGTGCCGGGCGACGTGCGCGGAGCCCGGCCAGTTCGAGCCGGCCGAGATGCGGTCCGTGGACGGGGCCACGACCTGCGTCGGCATCGACGGGGGCCTCGCCATGAGCAACCCGGCTGCTGCTGCCATCACCCACGTCCTCCACAACAAGCAGGAGTTCCCCTTCGTCCGCGGCGTCGAGGACCTCATGGTGCTGTCCCTCGGCTGCGGCCCGTCGTCCAACGGCGGAGGAGGCATCGCTGTTCCCGAGGCGGATCGTCATAGGCTCCGGCGGTGGGGCCGCAAGGAGTGGGCGCGGCCGATGGCGAGGATCGCGGCTGACACGTCGGCGGACCTAGTGGACCACGCGGTGGCGCTCGCGTTCGGCCAATGCAAGAGCTCCAACTACGTCCGAGTCCAGGTACATTACATCCATTGCCTTATCCATGCGCATTGTCTTGCTTCGCCCCTCTGCTGTAGCCATTCTTCTGTATTGCGTCGGAGAGCCGTTCCTTCAACGTACCTGCTGTAGCCATTCTTCTGTATTGTTGTTTGGTATGCGTCATTGCTTTGGTAGCCTGGTGGTGGTGGAGAATTGAGCAGCAAAGGCTGCTGCTTAGGCTGTTGCCGTATATGTGGGAGCACATCCTGAGAGTTGCGAGAACAATTGCTGAATCTGGCATGGGGTTTGGAACTTTGGATTTGGCATTGGATTTTAATGACTGTTTACCTTAACAACAGCACCACCCTCGGCTCTGTTTGTCCCCCCACAAGCTTCTTCCTAGACCATTTGTTTTGTAGTCCTTCTAATTGGAGCTACTATACTTCTACCTAGAAAGTTAGGCACCTACATCTTTCTGCACCTTTTTTGTGCTTCTTTTGGTGGGGTAGGGTGGGGGGAATTGGTACTGACTACTGAGGAACTCCATTCATTTTGCAAACATGATCATTGTTCAATTATTCGGTTTGCTTGAGTTTTCAAATGTTATCGCATCTTCCAGAAGAGATAGGTGTAAAACACAGCTTCTTTACGGCCTTCTCTTCCATTAAATAAGTGTCCCGATGGAAAATTTGGTGTGTTCTATATGGACGAAATGCGGAAATTTCTAAGTATCACGATTGCAGGCTCCTAATTGCATTAGGTTGATGATGCAATTACATTTGGATATTTTGACTAAAATATTTTTGAAAATGTCAATTACATTTGGTTAGAGAATATCTTTCAAGGAATAACGAATTTTATTATGAAGAATATAGTATTGCAACTATATTCTTATTCATCTTTTGTTTGACTGAAAAGGAATAAATTTTATATTTTATAATTAAAATATTTTATTATAAATAGTTTATATTTATTATTATTATAATCATAATAATTATAATATAATAATATGTAGTTAAATAATGAAAAAAGGTGAAAAAAATGAAAAGAAGTAGAATATCTCTACTCTAGGAGTAAATTACTGTAAATACCCTTCAACTTTAGTCGTTTTCCCAATGCTATCCTCCAACTTCAGATTACCCTCTATCTTATAAATTTATTTCACGGAATGCCCTTTTGACCGAGTATACCCAGTATTTAATCTTTTAAAAAATAATATCAAATAATATAAAAAAAAGGGTAGAGAATCGTTTGAGATGGTTTGGTAATGTTCAGAGAAGACCATTAGATGCGCCAATAAGAAGAGTATATCAAATAATCTGGAGTCCGATTAAAAGAGGGAGAGAGAGGCCAAGGCGGACACTTAGCGAAAGAATAGAGCAAGATCTATTGGTGAATAATATATCGAAAGGTTTGGTTACTAATAGAGCGGAATGGCGTCGTATGATCCATGTAGCCGACCTCACCTAGTGGGATAAGGCTTTGTTGTTGTTGTTGTAATATAAAAAAAGAAAAAAGGGGCGCTCCCCCTCCACTCTCTCCGCGGAGGGGCACCGCCCCCCTCCCACTCTCCTCTCCAGCATCTCCTACTCTCCTCTCCAGCATCAGGAGGAGAGTGGGAGGGGGCCGGCCCCCTCCCCCTCCCGAAGAGGAGAGGGGGAGGGGGGGCGGCACCCCTCTCCCCTTTGCACGCGCGATCGCGCGCGGAGGAGAGGGGTGAGGGCGGCTAGCCCCTCCTCTTCTCCCTCCGCCCTCCGGCCACTGAGCGCCGACCCCACCTCTTTTTTTTATTATTATATTTATATTTTATTTTTTATATTTATTCGACCTCAAATAGGAGCAGAATCACATCTCAAGGAGAAGTTTTGGGCAGATATGGAGGGTTTGATTGAAAGTATACCAACAACCGAGAAAGTTTATATTAGGGGAGACCTTAATGGACATGTTGGTAAAGAGGCAGGACCACATGCAAGGGTTCATGGTGGTTTTGGTTTTGGGGAGTTGAATGAGGAAGGACAAACTATTATTGATTTTTCTTTAGCATACGACCTTAAGATTATCAACACTTGTTTTAGGAAGAGAGATGAACATTTAATCACATACAAAAGTGGAACTCATAGGTCTCAAATCGATTTTTTCTTGACAAGAAATACTGATAAAAGACGTTGTACTAATTGCAAAGTAATTCCTGGGCATGGAGTGACTACACAACATAGATTGTTAGTTCTTGATATGCAAATAAAATGTATAAAATCAAAATCCCGAACAGTTTTTGATCGAAAGATCAAGTGATGGCAGTTAAAGGGGGAGAAGCGAGAGACTTTTAGAAGTAAATTATTAGAGGAAAGTGTGTGGGAGTTAGAAGGAGATGCTAGTATCATGTGGAAGAATGTGGCAAAAAAGGTTGAAATGGTTGCTAAAGCCATTTTAGGAGAATCAAAAGGTTTTGGACCACGAGATAAGGAGACTTGGTGGTGGAATGAGGAGGTCCAAGAAAAGGTGCGTAATAAGAAGAATTGTTTCAAGGCGATACACTTGGACAATAGTTCTGACAATTGAGAAAAGTATCGTTTGGCGAAAAGGGAGGCTAAGAAGGCAGTTAGTGATGCTCGTGCTAAAGCATATGAGGGGTTTTATAAGGAGTTAGGGACAAAGGCGGGTGAACAAAGGATTTACAAGATTGCAAGGAATAAAGAGAAGGAGTCGAGAGATTTGGATCAAGTAAGATGCATAAAAAATGAAGTTGGCAAGGTTTTAGTTACTGAAGGAGATATTAAGAACAGATGGGAAGAGTATTTCTATAAGCTATTTAATGATGGATGTGAAGGTTCTCGTTGTGATTTGGAGGACTTGACAGTTAGCGAATGTGAGCTTAATAGGTCATTTTATCGTAGAATTAGAGTTTCGGAGGTTAGCGAAGCTCTTAAGAAAATGGAGAATGGTAAAGCCGTTGGACCGGATGGTATACCGATTGAAGTTTGGAAATGTTTAGGAGAAAAAGGTGTGTTGTGGTTATGTAAACTATTTAATGAGATTTTACGGTCGAAAAAGATGCCTGATGATTGGCGATTAAGTACATTAGTTCCTATTTACAAAAATAAAGGGGATCTTCAGAATTGTGCAAATTATAGAGGGATTAAACTTATGAGTCACACTATGAAATTATGGGAAAAAGTGATTGAGCATAGATTGAGAACGGAGACTAGTATTTCTGAGAGACAATTTGGGTTCATGTCAGGAAGATCCACTACAGAGGCGATTTATTTACTAAGGGGGATGATGGAGAAGTATCGAAGTAGGAGAAGAGACTTACATATGGCTTTCATTGACTTAGAGAAGGCGTATGATCGGGTACCAAGGGATGTACTTTGGAAAGCCTTGCAAAAGAAGAGGGTGAATGTTGCCTACATTAAGGTAATACAAGATATGTACGATGGGGCATTGACTAGGGTTAAGACACCCGGAGGTGAGACAAATGAATTTGCTATAGGAATTGGCCTACATCAAGGATCAGCTTTAAGCCCGTATTTATTTAACTTAGTTATCGATGCTATAACCGAGAGTATCACAGAGGAGGTACCTAAGTGCATGCTATTTGCGGATGATATAGTACTTTTAGCGGATTCAAGAGAAGAGATTAATACAAAATTGAAAATATGGAGAAATACGTTGGAGTCAAAGGGTTTTCGTTTAAGTAGAAATAAAATAGAATATATGCATAGCAATTTCACAAATAAACCACTTAGAGACGATTTGAAAGTTAGGTTAGGGGAGGATATAATTCCTCAAGTGACAAAGTTTAAATATTTAGGATCAATTGTAAGACAAGATGGTGAGATTGATGACGATGTTAATCATAGAATTCAAGCTGGTTGGTGTAAGTGGAGGAAAGCCACTGGAGTTCTTTGTGATAGAAAAGTACTCAATAAAGTTAAAGGAAAATTTTATCGTACTGCTATAAGGCCAGCAGTGTTATATGGTAGTGAATGTTGGGCTATGAAGGGACAACATGAACGTAAAGTGGGGGTAGCCGAAATGAGGATGTTGAGATGGATGTGTGGTCATACAAGATTAGATAAGATTAGGAATGACCATATACGTGAACGAGTCGGAGTGGCTCCTATTAGTGAGAAAATGGTAGAGAATCGTTTGAGATGGTTTGGTCATGTTCAGAGAAGACCATTAGATGCGTCAGTAAGAAGAGTAGATCAAATAATCTGGAGTCCGATTAAAAGAGGGAGAGGGAGGCCAAGGCGGACACTTGGCGAACTAATAGAGCAAGATCTATTGGTGAATAATATACCGAAAGGTTTGATTACTAATAGAGCGGAATGACGTCATATGATCCATGTAGCCGACCCCACCTAGTGGGATAAGGCTTTGTTGTTGTTGTTGTTGTTAATAATTTGCTGACGTGGAGAATAGTCTGCGTGATGGTGCCATGTCGGATGTTTGTTTGCATGGCGGAGGAGATGAAAAGGGCATTCAGTGCGACGAGTTAAAAAATGGAGGACATTCGTGTTATAAATTAAAGTTGGAGGGTATCACTGAGAACGTTAAAGTTAGATGGCATTTGATGTAATTTACTCATATTCTAGTGTTTTAGAAGAATAGAGATATTCTTCGGATGAGGTTATATATATTGGTTTCATGCACTTCTAGATGGTTTTGTAAAAAACAAAATTTAATTCACTTAATCCTATTCTGCATCGTGTTTGACCATATTCTCTGGAATATCGAAATATTCTAGACTTATACAAACCAAACGACCCCGTAGTGTTTAATTCGGGGATACTTATATGTGTGTGTACATGTATATATGTATATATTGTTTTGACTGAAATTTTATTCCATTAATCGATGCATGATCTTTTATGCCCCTCTTTGATTATTGCAGGCAAATGGTTCTAGCATGGACAGGCATGGGGTAAACATGGACTACGATCCAAGCCCAGAAAATGTGAAGATCATGTTGAAGGTGGCAGATGAGATGTTGAAGCAGAAGAATGTTGAATCTGTGCTGTTTGGTGGGAAGAGGCTCGGGGAGCAAACGAACATGGAAAAATTGGATTGGTTTGCAGGAGAGCTCGTGCTAGAGCACCAGACAAGAAGCTGTCGAATAGCTCCTACTGTTGTATTCAAACAAGTGACTTATGAACCCACCAAGGACTGTAAGTAGCTCTGAGTAACTTGGATTGATTCAATGGAAAGCTCGTGCTAAACCACCGGACGAGGAACCACCAGGTTGCTCCAACAGTTATTGAAGTAAGTGGTTCATGTATCCATCTATAATTGAGCAGCATGGAGTAAGCACTAGTGTCTCTTTTTCCTTTTTTCACTTTTCTTCCTTTAATTTGAAGAATCCTGCTATTTTTTTTTCTAGAGCAGCATTGTAGCATTGTTTTCACAGGGTCATGAAATAGAAAAAGTAAAATTTGAGAAATATTAAATGCTTTGCTTAGGAGAGGTATTTGTGTTTCTTTTTCCTTTGCTTCGTCACACGATCTTTCTCAAAGAACATATATTCTTTGAGCCCAAAGATATCTGATGGATGAAGAAGTTTATCTCTCTTAACCAAAGTTATCCACTGTGAGGAAGACCCCTTAGTTGTTCCATATTAGCTCTTGCAAATGTTTCCTCTTTGTACCAATGTGCAGATTCAACTTATCTTAAGTTTTATGCTGGTGAATTTGGAATTTTGACATGAATCCTGATATGAGCATTCAAGTGCAAGCAAATATCAGTTCCCTTCATTTAACGCATACATCCTCTATGTTGGAATTAAACCTTAAAAGCAATAAGCATACATAAATCCCTTTTCTGTTCAGTTTCGTTGCCCTTTTATTGTGCAGAAGTTCAAGAAAATTATTTTTAGTTTAGATTGATGCTACCATTCTTAAATTCTAGAAATAACCCATGTGTCATTTTTATGTTAGCTGAATGACTGGAATTGGCCATATATCAGCTACTGTCTAATTTAAATCACTTAAGTCCCTTTTCTTATTACCATAGCTTAAAGCATTGTCAGATTTGTTCGATAAGATAATACCAACCCCTCAAAAAAGTAATCGACAATACCAGCTTCTCTTCTTATTTCAAAAAGTATGGTATATCATGTGCTTTAATTTGAAATCACTACATTTGATTGGGCTATTTACTACCATCAATAACGACCATTTTCAGAAGTAATACCTGCTTAGGTGTCAAATGTTGAAATTCTTAAGCAGGTGGCATTACCTTTTGATTGTGCTTGCCACCCTAAAAACAGATTCATTTCAAATGAAAACATTTTGGATAACTTGTATAATTCATCCCATGCACTCAAACAGGGAAGAAAGTTTCTCTGCATGACAGGGTATGGTGGCAAGTCAAATTTCATCTGTTTCAGGTGCATCATTGCTACTATACTTAGAAGAGTCCTTGTATCTGCTCCAAATAATGACCTCTATGAGAACCACTAGTATATAGAAAGTTACTTCGAATCAACTCTTTTGATGTGTCATACAAGGAGGTGATAGCCTAGAGGTCAAGCATAAGTTTCAATTTGAGGGGGTCCACCGACTGGCTGATTGTTTGACGATGCTTCTCTTGTTTGTTGTCTTTGGCAGACTCTCAAATTATGTCATTTTCAGAATGTGTTCTTTGGTCATTTCGGAAGCTCTTCTTTGGAATCTTGAACTAGAATTTGATAAGGGTATTTCCTATTTTCTCAGTTACCAAGAATAAGGTGTGTTTCTTTGAGTTTACAAAGTTTCTAGTATGATAATAAGGATCTATGCACTTGTCTTACCATATTCATGAGAAGTAGCTTGTACAATGACAGCGTGGATATACAGTATCAAACACCATTTCTTTTTCAAAGAAAGAAGCAGATTGGTCCTCATATTACATGCATGGTTTTTCTATAGCACAGCACCATGTTTTGGGGAAATAAACATGTGAAATATTTCTGTTCAGTCTGTGGTCCTCTTGTGATAGCTCCTTAGATGTTAATTACTTCAGCAGTCACCTTCGTTGGCCTTTTTAAGTGTGATAAAAAAGTTCGTCAAGATCAAATGTTATGATCTGATTCTTTAACAACTTCACATTTAGTTGCACCATGATTTCTTTTTCTGTTGTTTATCTATTGTTTTCCTTTCGTTGTTGAAAGGAATGTTGCTTCAGCTTTCTGTAAGAAATGTTTACACAACAACAACAACAAAGCCTTATCCTACCAGGTGGGGTCGGTTACATGGATCATACGACACTTCGTTGATCCATGTTCATAAGATTCGACAGGATTTTATGCTGGCTGT
The DNA here is from genome assembly GCA_030549335.1 of Pontederia crassipes. Taxonomy (NCBI): domain Eukaryota; kingdom Viridiplantae; phylum Streptophyta; class Magnoliopsida; order Commelinales; family Pontederiaceae; genus Pontederia; species Pontederia crassipes. The sequence continues at coordinate 19,671,365 of CM060189.1, read as the reverse complement.
CGGGGCCTAACACAACCCTCCTCCTTTATCCGGACTTGGGACCGGCTATAAAATATAGGCGGAGTTTACACAAGATGAGAAAAATTTCCCCCCTTCTTAACTAGCATCTACAGAAGTCATATCAAGGGAAATTTTAACCATCCAGCAAGTGCACATTTCAAATATGTATGTTTATGGCTTACTTGAAATATTCTTGTAAGAGTTATTCTCGGATGTTAAGTATTCCTCAAGCCGATTTCCCACTGTCTCCTTCCTTGTATTTCTGAAGCGAACTTGAACTACGGAATTTTTTCTCCCTTCAAGATATAATTCCATGCTTTCTATTGTGTTTTTTTTGTCATTTTGTTGGTATGGAATATGTATCATACGTTCAAACGTGGCTATGCTGATCCGAAAAAAGCTGTGAATGAACCAGCTTTTATCCCACTGGATTTGTTTTTTTCAAGTGCTTGCAATCTTTTGGCCTGTGACATTTGCATGAGATCTTATTTGCACTTGATGAGCTCAAAGTCTATTATGTGATCAGTCATCTTTCTGAATTAAGAAGCAGGTGAACAAGTAATTGAAGGGAAAAGAAAGAGAAGAAATCACAAAATTTTGTGATCTTACAGTTTACAAATACTGTCAAAAGCAATTTGCATCTCTCTTCTGGTCCTCATAGGCGCTAGTTTCCACATCTTTATGTTGAGTTTAACATGAACTGGCAGTGTCACGGGACATGACCTCTCCTCTCCTTTCAGGATCCATATACCACTATTTCTGAATTGGAGCTTTCACAAGAGAGAAAGAAGGGACACGAGTCATTTGACACCTCATCTTGTTTAATATCCTATTATAGCAAAATTGAGATGTCCTGAGTTTTGAATTTTCACGTAGATTTTTGTTAAATTCTTTTAAATGTTCGACTGGATCATGTTCCTCATAGTCCATTCATTTCCTGAGTTTGACAGGAAACTAAGGGCCTGTTTGGCTATTGTTGAAAATGAAACATAGATTTTAAATTCCTTTGGGAATTCACTTTTCAAATTTTGATTTCTTTGCCTACTATATTCCTTTGGATGGCATCCAATATCTTGTTTGGATAGACGTGACCCCTGCTGCCCTCTTTGCCATTGTCATTGCTCCTCAGTTGCCACTCTGCTGGTGCCCTTTTTGCCCCTGTCGCTGCCCCTCTTGCGTGGATCTGCTCCCATTGCCCCTCTTTGCCACTGTCGCTGGGCATGGATTTGCTACCGCGACCCTTCTATATCATCCTTGCCGTCGCCATCCACCCTCATTAATTTCCTCTGCCTATCCGCCCCCTCTGCGCCCTCCATCCCTCCTTCTGGTCCCAATCCTTCCCCCTCGACCATATTGCAATCTGCTTCAGTGACCTCCTTCAACTTGCCTACGACGCCGCTGCCCTCTCCCCCAACCTTGCCTCCTTCCTCTCCCTCGACATCCCCACGCTATTTTGTCCGCCTCCGGGCAGCTTGCCTTCTCAACGGTGGCAAGGAGGGATGAGCATACTGCTTTTTCCCGTTGACATATTTGAAGAAACCTAAATGCAACGCCATTGTCATCCTTCGGAGGTGCATGGTCGTGGAGCTGCAGACGAAAGGAGCCACAAAGAAGACTTGCGAGAACGCGCAAGGAAGAAAGAAAAGAAAACAGAGATTTGAGTGAAATTTTTTTTCCGTTGGATGGAGCGAGTTTCCTGAGGGCCATTAGTTTTAATAGCCAAACACCTTCTCCTATTATATTTCAAAGATTGAAAAGTAACCAGACCTTTTCCATTTGAGGTATCCAAACGGCCCTAAAACTCAATGCTTGTGTTAATGTGATTGATTCTAGGAATCCAGTTTTTTTTATTATCTTACGTACGTTATTCCATTTTTATAGGTGATGGATTTTTTTATTAAATTGTTAACATGACACTTTTTATTGATGATTTTTTTAGTAACTTGTTAACATGAGATACATACGTCAACATTTTCTCCTTTATCCTCGTTATCTAAGGATGCACTCTTCCTTTTTATAGGCGTGGTCCGTTATTTTATTTTTCGTATTATTATATTATTTTTTGATGTTATGAAGGAGAGAGAAAAAAAGTTAATGTATATATATTTTTTCGATAGATAGTTAATGTATATATTTTGATCCGTCACAAGAATTAGGACCACACTACAAAACAAAATTGGAGAATAAAGTCATTTTGAGACAAGAAAATATACACGAAATTATCGTGAAATGTGATAAGCCATTTTGATCGGTTCAAGTACTTCTAGGAGTTTCAAAGTCGTGCAAACAATTTGCTGCTAAATTGGCCGTGACCATTTCAATTGCAACGGGTGTCTTCGGATGGGGTTTAGTAGAAATAGATTAGATTTAATCATGGTGAAGTGTAAAAATTCTAAATTTTGTTTGAATATACATTTCAAATTTTACCTAAAGCTAAGTTGATGTTCATAGTTTTATCATTTGATTAAAAGTAAATCCATCCAATTGATAATTTTAGGAGGTTAAAAGTAATTATTCTCATTTTACCTTTATTTTTTCTCAATCAAATAAAAAGATATTTTTTGTGTAAACAAAGAGTTGATTAAACGAGTCGAACCCATCTTATTAATTTATATCCAAATATATTTTTTTATAAAATCTCAACAAATATAATTTTACTAACATTTACTCCATCACCGTAACCCATCTCTCTACAGTTAAATTGCTAAAAAAGTTTAAGTGTTGTAAACAATTCGAAATAAATTAGTAATACAGAAAAAGTCTGATTTGACAATATTCTTTCATATTTACATTCCACCCTAACTTTTTAAAGAAAGGTTGTAGCTTACTAGATAAATAATTAGTCATGAATAGTCAAAATATATAGATTATATTTTACGCTTTTCATTTAAAATCTTTTAATTTGATTCATAATTTTTTTATTTAATCAATAGAAAGAAGGGAGACACGTGTCCCTCCTTTAAAAGAAGGACATGTCTATTAAGTCTTACATAATGCAAAGAATAGAGGTGTCCATTTTTAATGTTGTCTTGTATTGTTTATTCGCTCCTGATAGGTCCGAATGGTCGAATTGTATTTTTTTTTTCAAATGAGGAACACCGTGTAAATCATATTTTATTTTTTAGAAAATTATTTACAATTTTTTTATTTTATTAGGAATGACAGTGTGTTAAAGGAGAAACGTCTCTTTTTAAAAGATACACAGTGTCTTATGTAATTAAAAAATAGAGGTTTCTCTTCTTTAGAATTCACTTCTCATTTAAAAACTTTTAATTTAGTTTTGATATTTTGATGACAAGAGATGCCTATTAAATCCATATACAATATTTTTTATGGACTATCAGTTGATAGATTTATCTTAAAAATTTGTTTTAAATATGCAACTAAATATTTACACATCATGGATCTTATTTCCTTCGTCACTTCAGTATCTCTGCATGTTCCTGTCATAATCAAACATCCATCTCTGCCGTGTTCCTATCATAATCAAACATCCATCTCTGACGTGTCAGAAACTTCTCAGTTGAACTGCAAATCTGCAATGTCCCAACTCCACATCCTCCATCTTTAACACAGTCTGCAACGACAACGTCCGTTTGCTATATGGATCTTTCTAACCTTTAAGTCTACTTTTATTACAAGTCCCTCAAAGTTTAAAATGCTCCAACTTGTGTTTTTTTTCTCCTCAAGCACTGCTGCTATCGAGTGCTTTGAATAGTCTTCTTCAGGTTGCAAAAGAACCAGAATTTTTTTTATTAGAACTCGAATTGATCCAACCAAGATAAAGGATATAGTTGGCTGAACAAAGAAATTTAAAAATGCAGTTGGCTGGAGGAAAGAAAGGTCCTGGATCCTTTCTAAGATTGTAACACATGAAATCTCCTATTGATGCGAACTAATCCGCAGTTATCGTGACTAGAGACATGAGCTAAAGTATGCATGTTCACACTGCACATATCCTGCATGCTTTCATCCTATTACCTCAAAACTCTCAAATGCGTTCAGCTTCAGTACCGACCTCAATCCCAGTTGCCCACTGGCTTAGATAAAACCTGACAGAAGAATGTAATGCCAAAATGTCATGATGCAAATCTACGAATTTTCTGGAATTTGCATACAAATAGGCCATTGCGTTCCCTGAACAGAAACTATACAGAGCTCCCAGCTGATTCATGAGCTAACACTGTCGGCGCCAAAGGCTTCTAATTTTAACTAGGTAATACACCTCCAGAAAAAGGAAAAACGCCTACAGTTACCTAGTAAAATTGACTCCCCAGATATCAACAACTACATGCAGATTAAAAAAATCAGATAAACTAGTAGCAGGACAGTGGAACTACAGGCAAAATGGTCAAATCCCTCCAAGGATTCCTGATACTATCAATCATTAGAGCTCCAGCTGCTTCAAAGCTTCTATTGCTGCATTCTGAGACTCTTCGAGGTCATTTGTGGAGCCAGCATCTGCAATACCTTCTGTCATGATAGAAGGTTTCACTGCTGCAGATGCCACGGTTTTTTGTTCCTTTATTTGAACCAAAGGTGATCCTTCTTTTGCCTCGACGGTTGGTGCTACAACTGGTGAAGGTTCCTTTCCTGTATGGCAGACAGTTTCAACAGGCAACTGTTCCTTTATTTGCAATGTTGTGATTGATGCTGCAGTCAGCAATGATTCCTTAATTGTTTGGGAGGGAAGCACAGCCGCCCCTGACTCCTTTATCTGAATTGAATTAACTGATGGTGGCGGGGCAGCAAAAACTGGAATAATAGGCCTGATTCGAACTGGAGATGCCATGTGAATCGATGGGCGGGTTATAACAGGAGGAAGATGGTGGTGAGCTTGTGCTGCTGGCGGCGCAAGGGATGGTGCTGAAAAGACCGGCATGGCTGTCCTTACTGTCACAGGAGGTGCCATTCCATGACAATGCATATTGAAATGCCTGACTGGAATATAAGGTGCTGCTCCAGCTACAGGGAACTTTTGAGGCCGAGAACTACGATTTTCAGGTTGAGGATAGTTATTTGGTGGGCTCACTTCATTTATTGTTGGGGAGGATGGCCGTGCCCTCTGAGTAGATTTTGGTCGAAGAAGAGGCAGGATTTTTGATACACTTGGCGACAGACATTGTGATGATGTTTGCTTCCTATCTAGCTGTACAGGGAACTTCTTCGGGAATGGTGTGGCATGAGGATTGCTTGCCATTGCCATTTTTTCTTTTAAACGGTAGTTGAGAAGAGCTCGAGCAATGGTGATCTGCTCCTGCTCATCATTAGTCTCTGGTTCAGTTGATGAGCTTGCTGCTTCATGTGCCACTGAAGAAGGTACATGAAAAATGTTAACCAGAAGTAACAAAATTCTCTTTAGAAAACACCAATACAAGCCACATATTCATTAGGAAGGTTGCTTGATAGCATCTGCAATCCAATCTGATAAAGCTACTCATGGGGCTTTGAGAATGGTGATTCTCATATCATTGACATTTTTTTTTATTGGGGATTCCACAACAATCCACGGAGATGCTTTTATAGGCAAAATGGAAGACCAAATTTCACAGTTATTTCATGTACCCTACCCTACCCCCCCTCCAACCAAAATAAAAATAAAAAATAAAAAGGATATCAGTTCTTTCAACAGACCCATTGAGATGCATGTTTTAACAAAGTGCAACAGAAGACATCATAATTTCTGTCTAAAAGAAAAACGGAAACACACTTCAAGGGCAGAAAAGGAGGCATCATCTTTGCATACATTTAAAAGTACCTTTTTCCTTTTGAAAGGACATTTAAAAGGTGTTCTACAAAGACATGCTCACATTTGTATGCCTAAAAGAAGGATATCATTTAATTCATATAAGATATAACTTTAGGCAAATGGATTGCCCTATGAAGTCATTGTTTTCTGAGATTTACACATAATGAGGATTGAACTCCAAGTAGTATCAATCTCCAAAACAAAAACTAGCTTCACAACCTAGAAGTACATGAACCAAATGAAGTATGAAAAGTAAGGACTCACATTGTTTCAAAGAAGACCATGCTGCCATTGCAGCATTCTTCTCTGCTTGCTTCTTGCTTTTTGCTGGCTCGCCTGTGAACATGATCCCAGCGAGCTCCACTGTGCATGTAAATACAGGCAAGTGGCCAAGGCCTGATCGAACTGGATCATATGATGGCAAAGGTGCTCCAACTCTCTGAGCTATTTCCTGCAACAGGTTCTTATACACCCCTGTCTCATCCTGTATAAAAGTTAACATTTCTTGAGGAAAGCAATTACTGCTAGAGCATGATGCAATAACTCAAGAGTACAGTGTCATCCATTAAATATGTCATGTTTCAGTAAACAGAAAACGTAATGATCTACTACACTAAATTGCTTGGCACTATAATTGTAGAAAAATCAACTAGTCTGCTGGACTGAATGCCTAACTAGTCACCAAAAATCACAGAAAGGAACATAACATATTACAATGAGCAATAACCAAGTCCCTTCAGAATTGTTCTTGTGCGAGTGTGGACCATGTAGCTGACCCCAAATATTAAGGGCTGGCCACTAAACTTAAGTGTAACACAACTTGGGATCTCAATCTCATTTGGAACAACAGAGTAAGACACGAAATATGGAGCCTGGGCCACCAGGACATACTGAAAAGTTCCACGTAAAAATTTTCTTTTTCCAATAAACACCTTCCAGTTAAATGGCACATTGATCCAGTCTAAACTACCTAAGAAAATTTCAAAATTACCTGCTCATACTGTATTTTATGGAGAATTGATCAAAAGAGCAGAAATGACAATAAAGAATTGGTGTGAAGGATTCTTATTCAATTACTTGATATAGTCAAGAAACTGAAGTGACCTATGAATGAACTTTGAATCCATCTTTTTTGAAAATAGGAAGAAAGTAAATTTGTATCACCTAAAAGCCTATATAACTCCAGGAAAGGAAAAAACCTATATATGTGCTTATGCAAACTCGTACACTTTTTCAGAACACTAAAGGTAGCTTGTCATAGGCACAAGTGAAACAGAACTGTATTATTTTAGGAAGGCCAATGCGGAAAATAATAAAGGTTCAATCGGAAGTAAACTTAAAAATTTAAAAACAATTCATTCAACAAATATAGATCCAAACACATTTGCCAGTTTGATGGATCACGATAAGATGCTAATATGATGGTTGTTCAGTATTCATACATAATAGAACTTTTTTTAGGAGAACATAATAAAACTTTCATACTACATGAGAGATAAAGGTCTGTATCCCTCATCTTCATGCCAAAGTACTTCAATGCAAAATCTGGCAGCGGAAAGGAGCTCCAAAGTAACTTTTAGACAAGAGCATCAAATTTATTGAGTAATCTATGTATGACCACAAATCCCCTATGAAAAAAAAACCTCCCCAAAAGTAAGCTTCTTGCAGCCTTGCAAGGATCCAGATGCTTGAAACAGATGCTTTGGTTAGGTAGGTCTCAAAAATTCAAAGCAAAAATGCATGTTCACAGTGACAGGTCAACCCTTGTTTTACATGTCATGGGCTCAGAAAGGAATGGCCTTTCGATCATTGTTTACTGGTTCAGCCACTCTATACCATTTTATCCATGATAAGCATCAGACTGAATCAACAACATGTTATTAAAAGAATAGGTGCCGTTAGTGAGAGATATCGTGGATTGGGAACGGCAGAAGGCTGACAAAATAAAAGTTTATATAGTAGTGCGACAAGAAAATATAACTCCAAACTAAGAAGTTTGGTGAAATATCAACAAGAGGAAGTCAGTAGAAGATTTAATAATAGCAATAAGATACATCTTGTCACGAGTTCCAAACAGTTTGATATCAATCACAAACAGAGTTCTTGTCCAATGACCAGTCAAACAATTTGTTCTAGATTCAGGGATGAGGCCAAAAGATGAAAGGACACCGGGTTGAAAACTTACTGGCAAGGTAGTCAAAAACGCGTTTTAAGTCGTAGAATCGTACGATTCTACGACTCCACCCCGGCGAATCGTGCTCGATTCCACCCGGAATCGCGTTTGGCTGGGACGCAGTAGAAACGCGCGTCAAGACGTAGAAACGGTAGAATCGCATCCCCATCGTCCCCATTTTTTCTCCTCCTGCTCGTTCGCCCACGTGAGACGGCGCGTGACTTCCCTTTTTCCTTCCAAAACCGCGGATGCCCTAACCCCTTTTCCCTGCTCCAACTTTCGCCACCATGACGCACCGCGACGCTGCTGCTCCACCATGACGCCGCTGCTCCAACTCTCGCCGGCCGGAGTTCACTTCTTCCGGCGCCCCTGATCATGCTGCTACTCTCTCGCTCCCTGCTCCTGTTGCTCCAACTCCGGCGTTCGCTTTCTTCTGCTGCTGGTAGCCTGGTACTCTCCCTCGCTCCCCCGCTCCCTCTCTCTGCCTCTCTCTCTCTGTCTCTCTCTCTCTTTGTATGTGGCTGCTCACAGTGCCATCTCTCTCCTTTCTATGTGCGACCTCACTTCGCCTGTTCGTGTTGTTCATCCCTGCAGCCACCTCTCACGTCATTTCCCCGCTGACCTCCTGCAGCTGTCCGCCTGTGCCGGTACGCCCTCCTGCTCGTGGTGTGTCTCTACATGTTTATGATTGTGCCCGTCCTCCCTCCTTCCTCTTTTTCTATTTGTTTGCGAACCCTCTTTTGTTGTATGTGCAAACAACTGAAACCCTCGGTTCCTCTATTTGTTTGGGAACAGAGGAAGTGAGGAACCTCCCTCAGTCCCTCTTTCTTTGTATGTGCGAACAGAGGAACAGAGGAAGTGTCGAACCTCTCTCGGTCCCCTCCCTTGTGTTTGCGATTAGATGAACCGAGGGGGTGAAGGGTTGAGAATGTTAGAAAATTTGATGATTTGATATTTTGTATGCAGATGGTTTGATGATTTTAAGTAAGCAATTCTGCATCATTTTAAAAAAAATACCATATATTATCTGGGTCTATTCTAATTAATATATAAAATAATTTTCTGGTAGAATCGGCCGTGTCGTGTTACGTGTATACGATTTCGTGTTTTCTCGACTTCTCCGTGTCGTGTCCGTTTTACGTATTTGACAACACTGCTTACTGGAAAACCATATAGACGGGCTCCATAAACATTTTCCAATAACTCTTACAAAAATGAATGATTATTCGTAGCCAAATAGGAGAAATTCCGTTACCGTTCTGACTAACCATTAACTTTTTCAACAGAATCAAATCTACAAGAATAACCGGCTCATAAGTTTCATTTCTTCTTTTTTCCAACAAAGCATGCAAAAAACTTCAATTTCAACTAATATAGAAGAAAAGAAAAATCCACTTTCAAATGCCAAGATCCTATAATCTACTTTGAATATTCACCTATCAATTGAAAAGAGAAAAGTAGCTGAAACGGGAGCAGAAACGTAATAAAAAAGGCAGCTTTCGCGGTTTCAGTAGTCTAACCGTGATCCAACAATGAGATCATATGAAAATATCGGCAAGCCCATTTTATAGGTTATTTTTCTTTTCTTTTCTAAGCAATTAAAGAAGAAGATGGCTGCAATGATGCCAATAAAAGATTTTAAATGAAAAGGAAACTTGAAGGAAAGAAGAGTTTTGAAGTGCATTTCAGCTTGATTCGGTAGTCAAATTTGATCGCATAGTTGATCCAACAAAAATATCATACTAAAAAATCGGTAAAATGCATTTTTTAACACTTTAGGCAGATCTGATGAAACAATCAAAAGAGGGGCCGAAGGAGAAGGAAATGGACGACACTCACGAGGATTCGTGCGGCGAGGGAGTGCGATGGCCCCCGGTGGGAGAGCGCGTTGAGGGCCACCTCGGCGGCCGCGTGCTCTGCTTGCCGCAGCGTCGTACAGAAGCAGGGACTCTCGAACACTTCGCCGTTGAAGTTGACTGTAGCCTTGAACCGCGGCGCGTGGTCAGGTCCTTCCCGTATGCACGTGTAGGATGGCAGGTTGAAGCAGCTCCGTTGCGCCAGCTCCTGCAGCTGGTTCTTGTACATTTTCCCCCTTTCCTTTCCCCCTGCTCCCCAAGATCGAATTTTGATTGCCGGAGGAGCTGAGATCCGCCCTCCGCAGCCGCTTCCCGGCGGTGCCGAGCGGAAATGGGGAACCTTTCGGCGCCGTGGGGCTCACCGAGGGAGGAACGAGGGATGATGAGGCGGCGCCGCTGAGATCGACAGCAGCGTCGTCGGTGCCCCTGTAGGAATGAGGAAAGGCCGGGGTTTCTCTAGGGTTTCTATATCCTTTTTCTGCTACTTTCTGGATTTATCTGACCATCTTCTCCTCCCCTTCCTCCTCCTCTCTCTCCCCTCTCGCCCTCTTGCTCCGTTTCACGATAAAAAAAAGTAATTTAAAAAGGGAGGGAGGAACAGAGGGAAAAGTCCCCTTTTTTTCTCTCTTTTCCTTGACCTTTTCTCTTTTTTAGTTTAATTAATATTATATTTAATTATTATATTCCTTTCATTAACTAACTCTTTAATCGCTTCTCGGATACTAAAAAATTTCAAATTTAAATAGTAGAACATTAATATGGATGAGTTTTTAAGTTCCAGACTAGTGGGATTACCTCATACGCCATTAATGGCGAGGAGGATTAAACAGCTGCAAAAGTGAGACTCCACCTTTGCCTATGTTTAGTTTTCTGTCTTTTGACCTGTTTGTCACTGATTATTACTGTTTAATCCTGGTACAGATGATTTAATGACAGAGAGAGAAGGAGAGAGAAAGAGTAGGTTGGTTGTTGACCGCAAAATTAAAGGGTTGGAGGTGTGACCTGTTTTTTTTCTCAGTAAACAAGTTCACATTGACCACTAATAACCAAATTAGTGATTTGATTTTATTATGCATGGATGTCTTTTTGACATGATCACTTGTTTTTTTACCGGTCTGATGAACTCATTTCAATGAAATCATATGAACATGCAGCAACTCATCAGATCAGCTGAGCATCAAGGCCGTGCTTTTGGTACAGAACCACTTTCTTTTTTCTTTCTTGCACAAAATAATTATAAAGACTATGGAAAGTGTTTGAAATTTATTTATTGGCATTCGGAAATTAGCAGCTCAAATTTTTGAATCGAGATGCTTCCTCACACTAATAATTCCATATACAAAAGAAAATAGTAGAAAAAACAATATGTTATTTTTTTCAATTGTTGTCTAGCGACTAATAATCATGTACACTAGGCATAAGTTTGAAATCTCGACCCATCATCTCGTTCAACTAATTTGATTTCAAGTAACACATATGATTATGACAAGTGAAAGTTCTAATAAATTTTTTTTGACAAATGCTCGAACAACCTGAAGTGTCGCATTATCTGATTAAGTCTTATTTTCATTTTTGTTTTGCTTGCCTTGTGAAAGGTGTGAGAGGCAAGTCCCCCTTTGCTGCTAAGTTAAAGATAAGAGACATTCATATCATTGATTTATCATTAATCGATAAATCACATACTCAATTACTCATGACATATAAAAGGCATGATCATGAATATTTTTTGCTGCTAAGTTACATACATGAGACATTTGTATCATTAATCGACAAATCACATACTCACGACCCATAAAAAGACATGATCTTGAACATTTGGAACACTATGATTCGATTCGCATACAAATGGTTCAAATAGCACATTAGAGTTGAATCACATTGCTGATAATAATAATTATGACTCCTTTTGGGCGGCTTAGTTCAATTTATGTATACTCACACATGATCCATGAGTGTCACTTAAGTAACGAAATTAATTATCTTTTAAAAAAGAAACAGCTGCAGAGCTGACTGACTGCCCACCGGAATATTTGTATAAGCACGTTATAATGATGAATTGATGACCTCAGGCAGCTTTTGCACATTGAGTAGAACATGTGGCTTCATAATGTTGTCAACATTTTTGGTCATGCGGTTCTTTTTCCCCTGTTGCAAAAAGGAGTCCTTAAAAAACAAATTAAGAATATAAAAAGTACATAATTTCTACTAATAATAATCGTACTTAAAATTTCTTAGTTTATGAGAATTCTTTTGGTCATTATGATTTTAGATTGGGGACATTTTTTTTCACTCCATGTACATATATGCAAGAAATGATAAAACCAAATCTGATACCACTACTAGCAGGTGCAAAAACTTTCATAGTTTGCATGTCCCTGATTTAAAAAATATCAAGGCAAAACACCCTGAAATATTAGGGCTAAGGGAGTCTGATTGTTTCATCAATTAACAATTTTTTTTTGTACATAGTAAGCTCCGGAGACATAATATAAGAAAATTAAAGGCCGGAAATAAAGGAGTACATACATTTTATTGGTGGGATTCAAATTTATGATTTTTTTTATCTTCGAGTGATGGTGTGTGTCATGAATTAGCAATTATCCTGATGAAAAAAATATACTGAGAAAACATATGATAGTAATTAAATAATTTAAGCTAATGAAGTTTATTGCAAAGAGTAAAAGAAAATTTATTACAAATATAGGCTCATGATAAAAAGCATATCGGAAAAAGAGGCAAGTTAGAAAATAATGATAGTTTCCTTTTTCTATACATACATAATTATCTGTTTTTTTTTCTAGGGTGAATATTTTTTTATACATACATAAAAATATTTACGAACTTATATTTGCCAATAGTTGACACTCGATTATCATTGCATATAAAAGCATAATGATGTTACAATAAGATTCAACGTAAATCATAAGACAAAGTTTAAGAAATTTTCCTTCTCTTTCGAGTTTTAAATATATAAGTAATGATCGGTAAGCTCATTATTTATAAATTCAATTATTAATATTCACTTTCATTTGAGATAAAGTCTCGAATTTTAGAAAACAAAAAGTCGAGTGAATGATCTAACATTTGTTTTCATTCAACAAATTTTATTTCTTTAAATTTACTGATGATCAAATGATGAAGTGTGAACAATAAAGAAAATACACAAAATTTATAAACTTAATTTCAAATTGTTTCATATAATCACCATTGCCCTAGGTGATTAAGGTCTCAAGTTAAAAAAAAAAAAGAATGATCAGGCTTCGGAACCCTAGCTAGCATTGCGAAATTTAATCTTAAAATTTTCACTTTGTCAGACTCTTGTGAGATCTAATACTTACAAGACCACCTCATCGGTTGTGCAAATGACGAGACAAAAAATTTCACGGCAGAGAGATGATGATGGAATGTTGGATGCCGACAAAAGATGGCATTCGTCTCCTCCATAAATATTTGTATTTAGATTACTACTATTTTACACAACTTGTGCTCTAACTTTACTCCCGGTGGACTTGGATCAATCTTTGTCTCACAACCTCGCCACTGCAGCATTTGTTTGTTCTTACATGCTTAGAAGTGAGTCAGCCAGTCGCCCACACTTTTGCACACATGCATGGAGAAGGATCGAATCGGAGAGAGAATGAGAGAAAGTGTGTGTGTGTGTGTGAGAGAGAGAGAGAGAGGGGTGAAGGGTGATGATGGTGGTGGGGGTGTGTGTTTGTGTGGTTAATGCGCAAATTGGTTCGATGATGGTCCACTGAATGCAATATGTGTGCTCCAAAGTTCATCTGCCCCCAACCCACTAATGAATGAATCATCAATGAGATATATTGGCAACGGTCCCTACCATGATTATGAGGAACAATGTTCTGTCCCCTCAACTCAACTCTCTCTCTCTCCCCCCAGTCTCCCTCTCCCTGTAGTTGTTCATTTCTAACAGTGGTCACTAAATAGAAAACAATAGCATGTCACACTGTCGCATTTTCTGATGACCCCATTCGACTAGTTTCATTTCTTTTCTGAATAAAGAAAAAACTAAAATAAGACAGAACTTAAAGATAAACAAAATAGAGCTAAATCTACATAGATATTAGAAGAAAAAGAATTGTACACATATCCAATTTTTTTTATGCAATAAACTAAAATTTTGTTTCCCCCATACAATTAGAAATCAATAATTGAATTTAAAATCAAGCTTTGTAGTAACTGCTAATGTGAACTAACTTGGCACTTATAATGCAGTAGAATATAAAGTTATAAAACATCAACTAGAAACACTTTCTACACAAGAAAATAAGGCATGTAAAATTGCAGCATGCAAGAGAAAAATAATAATATCAGTTTCAACGGAGGCATATATTTGGTTTGGGATAAATTTCATGTCCTTCAATTTTGATCATTTTCTCAACGTTATTTTTTAACTTCACTTTGTAATTATATTGTCTTTCACTTTTCACTAATTACTCTTTTGGCATGTGATAGTCCGTCGTCCCATTGAAATGTGAAGTTGACCAATAGTGCTAAGAAATAATCAAAGTTGGACATGAAATTTATTCATTTGGTCTGAGCTTCATAGTTTGAATATTTGGAGAGGTACCAATTTTGCCTAAAATTTCATGCATGAATTAGGTCAAGATTGACGCTCTTCATTTTCATGTATGAATTTTGGGTCAACAATCCACACTACATTATTCCAATTACATAGTGAGAATGTCCACCTCCGGGCCTTCTGATATGCACAAGGACACCTCATGTTATTTTACTAATAGATAATTTATTATTCTTAAAAATGGAATTAGGAGTTAAATTGGATTGTAATACGAATTTAATGTACATGTACCTATTTAATGCAAATAAGATAAGATATATCATGCATTTCAAATATTATTACATGTATATATATATATATATATATATATATATATATATACACATACATATACCTATTTATGATTGTTAGCAAATATATATGTTTGGAATACCCTCAACTAGAACATTCGTTATAAGATTGCAATTTAAGATCTTTCCTTAGTCCCTGCAAATTTATATGGTGGTATGGTCGGAAAAGTCGTTTTGACTTTTGAGTGCATTCTTCAAATTAAATGGAAACATGCATGCATGTTCTTTCCAACATCTGACCCCAATTAAAAGATAGCAAATATCCAAAGTCTTCTTTCTCTAGTACATTTGCTTGTATATATTTATAAGAAAATATACTTTCTTTACCACGTCAAGTAAACTTTCAAAACATATACTTGCTAGTCATTCGTCGAAATTCCCGACGGTCATAACGGTGAGATATACTTTCGAGGGATTTATATTTCCATCGAAAAATCTTTTCGAATTGTGAAGGATTTTCGACCGTCAAAAAACATCCATTGGAAATTCAACTTTTTCTTATAGTGATATCACTAAAATGCGTTATTATGTTAACTCTCGGCTCATCCAACAGAATATGTAACTGAAAAAAAAATATAAGCAAAAAACGGAATTAGTAACGAATAAATGAAGACGCGGTTTTGCGCTAACCTTGTTTAGGAATCAACAGATAAACTTCTTTTTGTGTATAATATATTTTTTTCACACACAGAAGGTTCACATATAGACATCATCTCTACGAAAAAAACATGGATATAATAACCACTATCCATGCATGCAACATGGACGTAGTATAACTATTTGATTGTTTCGAAAACTTGATTAATCAAAATATTGTTGGAGATTTGTGGATTTTATCTAGTAATTATTATTTTTGTCTAACATATAATCTTTTAATGAAATAATAAGAACAACAAAACAGGGAAAAAATATTTTAGTAAACTAAAAGAGGATAAAATTAAAAGACCATTATGAATAAACGTACACGTAGAACGTCCAAAACTAAAAGCCCGTAGGCCCGCTAAGATGTAGAGAAACCGAACATAATAATTTGAGGCTATATATATAGTCAATTAGGATGCAAATACAACTTTGAGCAGTTTATTTCTATACATAAACTTAATGCATGGAAGTAGAAAAAAATAGCTTTATAGCAGAAACATGTAGATTTTGAGGTACTGCATTTGGTCTTCTAGTTATTCATGCTCATATGTTTGGATAGATCTGAAGAAGCTTCTCAAAGTTCCAACAAGTAAACCTGCCTCACATATATAATTGCACATGAACATGCTTCAGAGAAGATTGCTTCAATTAAAGGCCCTCAGGGGAGGGAGGACTAGGACTGCTCTAAATAATGTTTTTAAAATCGGACCGGACATCGAACCAACGTGTCAATTGGGTCATGGTTCGACCGGTTTAACCGGATTCAATCGAATTAAACCGAATTTTTATTAAAATATTATTTATCTATTATTTCGAAGATATATTATGAATAAAACTTTGAAAAGAATATAAAAAATACTCACAAATTTTTTTATTAATATTGAACATTAATTTAAATATTTTTTAAATGATTTAATTAATAAACTCATCCAAAATGTATTGTAATTTTATATGATTAGTATACTTGAATGCAAATAGAAACAAAAAAAGACTCATTATATTAAAATAATATGAATATACTATTAAAAATATTTCAATTCTTGATTCATATCTATTATAATTAAAAGGTAGTAAGTTGAATGATTTAACTTTAATTAGATTTATTATTCTAATGTATATGTTATAAAAAATTGAATAAATTAGTTAATATCAAGAAAATGAAATTGATCAATATTCTTTATATTTATAAATATTTTTATTCTTTCATTGCTGTTGTTAATATATATTTTAATTTAATTATTGCTTATGTAAATAACTTTCCTTTTGTATATATTTTTATTAAATTATTTCTCATTTTTTCATTCAATTGTTTCTATTTTATTTTTTTCTCTCACTTCCTTTTTTTCCTCCTTACATTTCTCCCTTCATTATTCTCCTTAATTGTACACCATCACCTACCTTTTTCTCCTTTCAAAATTACTTATTTTCTTTCCTTTTATATTCTATCATTCAAAATTCAAAATTTACATGTTTTAATACAAAAATAAAACAAACCGAATTTTATGTTTAATAATGATTGATTGCTTTCCTTTTTCATTTCATTCTATCATTAATAATTTCTAAATTTACATTTTTTAATACAATAATTAAAAAACCGGATTGAACCGGTTCAATTGGTTGCCGGTTCAACCCGGTTCTATCCGGTTTTTTATCATTTCCATTTTTGAAGAAAAACCGAACTGAACTGGTGGCCGATTCGCGGTTGAACCGGCCGGTCCGGTCCGATTTAAAAAACACTGCTAATTGCACGTAAAACTTGTCTGGCGATCTGATCCATTAATTGTGCCAGCAGATTTGGCCCTTCAAATTGCTCAGACAATTGACACTGGAGTATTTCCAGCTAATTGAAGAGTAATGGCAAAAGGGATCCACTCTGTGAACCATGATTTAATTACTTGATTTCATGCAAAATGTGTTAGCAAAAAGGATTGTTTCTTCAGAAAAAAGAAAGCTGTAGCCATTTTTAAGGCCTAATCTGTCTGTTTGTCTGATGGGTTCCTAACTCCTCAGCATGATGACAAAGAGAGACATCATCCAGCAGGGGAACTCAGACAGGGATAACTATGAAAACAGGTAAGATCTGCAAGCATCATTTCAGGAAAACCTGTGGACAAATGGCCTTCAACGTTTTAGTAATGCGTTTGTATGTCGAATTCAAAGATATTAGCACTTGGTGTACAGAGGCCTTCCATATTTTAGCAATGGGTTTAGATATCACAGTCAAGGATATCAACAATTTTATCATGTCTAGACCTGCCCTTATCTGATGACTTGTCTGTGACAAAGAAGCGTTGGGGGTGAGAAGACTTGGAAGGGGAGGTAGTGAATGCTGATAGAAATGTATCAGTGACCTCTGTAGGTGGTCGTTTAATGCAGTAAACAACCCACAAACACAGATTTATGAACTGGTTTGCTTAGCTCTAACAATACTTCATAAATAACTAAATTGGTTTCAACGTCATCCATTTGATCAGAATTTATTATTTCATTCTTCTCCGAATATTAAATTAATAAGATATTAATAATACTGAAAATAATATCTTTTTTTTATAAATTAACAGTTTTAATTTTGAGAAAAGTAAGAAATATTAAAATAAGGATAGTCTCGAAATATCTAAAGGATTAAGGGCTGATTATAAAGGATTGACCCAATGCGACGGAGACCTCTAGAATATTTATCATAAGTTATCTTTTCAAAAAAATTATTCAATAACTCCAAAATTCTTCTTATAAGCTTTATCGTGAATGATAAGATACTTTTTTAAAAAAAGTATCTCATCATAAAATTTGAATATCCATGAAGAATTTCCGAATGCACTTAAAGAAGCTCCAATGAAATGTTATTGAGTATTACTCTTTCCTTTCATTTCTCTTTTTTTTTTCCTTAATCAAGCTTCAAAATATAATTCTACCTAAAGGACAATGTCGAGTGGACTCATGCATCTTGTATACCTAATTTATTTTTTTTCGAAAATTATATAATTGCCTATTATAAAATATCTAATTTAATTTTGCTCTCATGAGCCTTTATAGAAAAAAAAAAACCTTCTTCTTAAGTAAGATTCATACACAACTAAAACAAGTAGTTGAAAAAGAAACAAAGAAATGACCTTTTTTTATTGCTCAAACATGTATTAAAAAAGCCTGAAATGGATTGTAGGGAATCATTGTCAACAGCATAAGATCATGTAAGAAAAAGTTAACAATGATAATAAATTTTAATAAGAAAAGTTAACATCAAAACTTTTCCTTCCCCTATCCTCTCAATTTGAGATTGAGAGGGCAGAGGCCTCCCATTTTAAGAGGATCAGCTTCGACCACTATTGTCGATGTGTGATATCTCTTATTATTATTATTACTACTACTACTTTTTTTTAGCTTAATGGAGAAGAGAAAATATTCATGTTGAGTGTTAGTACTTAGTAATTTCATCGACGAAATGTGAGAGGACTACGGTTGTAAGTTGTAACATTATAATCTTATAATTATATATACAGTCCAATAACCAAGTTAGGAAAGAAAGTAAAACTGAGGAATATTATTAAAATTAATCTCAGATCATGTCATCTTGAGTTCAGCATTAGTAGGATAATAAAACTTTAAACAGAAAAATGTATATGCAAAACATTTGACGTTTTAAAATGAACATAGAACACTAATTTTATTTATTTAATTAAAAAATGATTATATATTAATTTAAAATATATGTTATAGTAAATGTGATTAATATTAAAATCATTGAAGTATGATCGTGATGTTAACAAATACGACTAATTCAACTATTACAATTTATTTAGTTTTAAATGATACCTTTTTATTATCTAATTATCTCAATAGATACATATTATTTTATCTAAAAAGTATATAATCAATTTTATCATAACTTATAATAATTAAATTAAATAAATGACAAAAAAAAAATAAATGCCTTGTACCAAGATGTAAAATGGGTGCTCTGGATACTCCTTAACCTCCATTTTAAAATGGTATTCCAATTATACTTGCATTCTCTACCTTGATTATCAAAATTTCTTTTGAGAAACAAAATCATCCAATTTTGATAATCTTATAATTTCAACTTAAAGACTAACGGAAAGGAAAAATCAGTCACAACAATTTTGGGCACGTAGCAATTTAGGACAAATGACAGTCCACAGTTGACAGAGAGCCCTTATGTTTAGCTTCTTTCCAGATGGATGTCTGTGAACAACACATCAAAGAGAATAATTAACACACGGTCCAATCCCAATAGATTATGCTTCTTTCTTTGACCACCGAAATTAGTGATGGAATCTTAATTTCTGTATCGTGGAACCATAATCTATTGCTGAATGATATCAAGATGTGCTCGTTGAGCTGTGTCTGCTCATCCCTGGACAGAAAAAGGCAATCTTAAAGAAAATATTATGGGGCACTGTGATATCTTACTTTGATCTTCCACTAAAACAGCACCCGAATCATTCAGGAGAGCCAAAAAAAGATCTGTCTGCTATCTTCAGTGTCAAGAAACTTATTAGTTTTGGATGATTATCCGGTTATGATCCTCTATAAAGTGATTACAGATAACTGGCTCTAAATATGCATTTAAGAAGAATTCAACCAGAACCCATAAAAAAATGGGATATTTGATATTTCCCGTGTTTGCATGGCAGATGTCTGTGTGCATTTTTTTCTATGAATCATTTCCTAGTCTGAAACCTGGGAGTGTTAAGGAAACAACTTCATCCACAAAACCAGCAAATAACTTGAAGCAGAAATTATGAAGTCCACAGGTTTTTTTCGTGTCTATCTTCTCCCCCTTCATTCATGCATGTATGATTCCTGGAAGGTGCATGCCAAAACAAAAGGTACTGTCCTTCCATTTCGTGGTCTTCTCAGAGCACATTGCAGTGAATTGCTCCACCTGCCTGATCACCTAACTTTGATCCACCCAAAGCAACACGAAAATATAAAAAAAAGACTCATTTACAACAGTAATTAATGCTGCACGACTAATTTGAAACTAATCCATAACGCCTTCTTAATGCCAGTTCCAGAATCGCAGGATAAGATCATGGCATACGTAAAAGCAACCTTTCGAATTCCATTGAATACTGAGAGTTGATTTAGCATATTTTCGTTAAAATAGGATCTCAAGCTTAATTTTTGTCATTCATAAATAAAATATTTTATGGAAGTCGACTTAGAACGAATAAAATTAGTCAGAAAAAAAAACACCAGCAATTAGAATAACGACCAAAGGAAAAGTAAAATAAAAGTCATTCTTAAGTCTCATTCATCGTGGAAGGAACATACAAGGAAGAAAATTAATATTACAAATGAGATATAAAAAAAGGTCAGAATAATTTTTGAAATCGCAACGACTAACATCATATGAGCCTCTAATTAATTTCCTAACAAAAGAATATATGGCACTGTGTAACTTCATATATTCTTCATGTCTCTTTTCTTCTTTCCTGGGCGATTGCATTATATAATATTTCGTAAAGAAATGATCCTTTTTTTTTTCATCACTGACTACCCCGCAAAATTGTCACTATTAACAGGGATGCCTGATCTGGCCGGAGGAGGTCGCCGGCGTCTCAGTCTTGGAAACCCATTTTGGCCCAGATGGCGTTGCGGACGCGGCTGAGGTCCCGCCCTTTCAGCGTGCGGCCGACCCCCTCGTGCACCGAGAAGGACGCGCCGCGGCTCCGGCACAGCAGCTCGTGCGGCGGGATCATCGGCCGCGCCTCCGCCGCCTCCTCCTCGTCCTCGCAGTAGGCGCAGTCCGACCGCTCCCTCTTGTTTCCTCCGCCCCCGCCGGCGCCGTAGCTGCTTCCGAGTATCTTCGGCCAGTCCGGGATGTTCACGGACAACGAAGACGACGCGCCCGCTCTGCCGTCAGCGCCAGTGCCTTTCCTGACAGCTCTCCCCGCTGCATCTGCCCTGCCAACGGCAGGTACCTCCCTGCCGCCGCCGGAGACGGTCTCGTAGCTCCACACGTCAGACTCGTCGAACTCGTCCGCGTCCGGAAGCGAGGAGCCGACGGCGAACACCGGAACCGGCGCGAAGAGGAGGTGGTTGGCCTTCCGCCCTGCCATTTTTTCGTTCAAGTCCCCGAGAGGAGTTAAACAACAAAATCACTCCAACAATGCGGTTTTGGTTCGTCTCGTCGGAGATGTGGGACGTATTTATAGCAGGAGTCTCCTCGCGGATAAGGCTCTTGCTTTTCGATGACCGTTACGCCCTTGCTAAATCCCCTCAATTACGGATATGCGATTGTTGCCCTCGTGGCGCTCACGTGGCCTGCTGTCGGAAGGGAGAAGCTGGCTGTGGTGATTGTACGAGAAGTTCCAAGCCGTCGGATGTGGTCAAGCGATCAACAGATCGAGCGCGCGATCGGGAGAAATCCGTGTTGAAAGGTGACGTGGCCATCAGATAACAACGAGAATATGACGTGGCGCTGTTGAAGCATCCGGTTGGTCAGTGCACAGGAGATTTGTCGCGACGCGGGAGGCGGTTGGGTTCCGTGGGGTGAGGGGGTAAGAACCGAGAAGTCGACTCGACACGGGAGGACACGTAGTTAAGTGGCGCACGTGACGTGGACCCCTGCAATAATTATTATTATTTTCTTAGAAATGGATACGTGGCAAGGCGGCATTGGGCGGATGATTAGAGGAGGTACTGCTACCGCCGAACTGGCTGGTAATGTAGTACAACTGTGCAAGGACTTCGAGCTGCAGCTGCTGTACAGTTCCACAGTTTTGCAAGAATGGAGATGGATACATAGGACTGAAACTGAAACTACTGCAAATTTAGGGATCCAAGTGGAGACATGTATCCAACACTATGATGCAGTCCATACCTTTGTGGCTGCATGCACAAGTCTTCTTGGGTATTCGTGCTAACTTTGCCTCATCAATAAATTTGCATGCCATCCAGTAATCTGTTAATTTGTCTTTATTGTTATTGTACTTATAATAAATAATAGGGTTATTTTCTTATACATTCTTTAAGTTATCACGATTTTTCGTATTTAATTTTAATATACTTAATTTTTCATATTCCTAAATTATCATAAAATTTTTACTTTAATTCTTCCGTCTTAGGTTTTTTATTTATGAAAAGACTACATGATTTCTCCAAAACATATCAATTGAAACGTAATCTTGGAGGGAAGGGTAACTTAGTCGTTTCATAAATAAAAAAATAAAGATAATAAAAAAATTAATAGAAATAGATAGAAGAATTAAAATAAAAATCATGATAATTTAGGAATACGAAAAATTAAGTCAAGTTAGATTACAATAATTTATAGAAAATATAAGAAAATAACCGTAAATAATATGTACATATATAAGAGAGACGAGTTAATTCGTTTGTCAATACCAATTGACTTGTCTCTCTTTTCAAATCCAAATGGAATATTCATATATCAATTTAACTAATAGGGTTAATGTACCTTGTTCTAAAAAGATGTTGAACGCATTTGATGCATCGTTATTTTTAAATAATGAAATTTAATCATTTATGTATTCAAAACATAAGGTGGTCTAAAAGTACATTAATTTCTAATTAATATATCACGACGGCAAAATTGTTCTTGGGTGCCCATCAACCCAATTAGCACAACATGGTCCAGTTGTAATCTTTCACCTCATCATGTTACCTTGTTTATAAATGTATGTAAAGTTGTCATCACCAGATTTGGGAGGATGAGTAGTATCCATGGATAAACTTTGCAGGATATTGAATTAGATTTTAACAAGTTTGAGCAAAAAGATAATGTGTACTTAACCTCAAGGCAAGAATTCTCTGATTCTAAGAATTTGTAAACTGTCTTTACTTCTGGACTTTAGAGAACACATCCTGATTTATGAGAATCGAAGGGGATCGCTTGTGTGATCTCAGCCTTGCAACTTTTGTCACCGTGGGACATTATCAAAGGAAACGCACATGCATGAATGTGTTACAGATAGATCACCTTTTTTTTCTTAAAAGAAGTTAAACTACATTAGATTAAGTTAACAGAATGACATAGTGGCCCTAGTATATGATTTGGGCGAGATGAGGAGGTGGATCACCAACCCATAAAAATGAGGAGTTAAGGCAAGGGTGGAATTAGGATGAAAAACTAATTAGAGGGGCTAACATAATACAAATTTAAACATTAAAATAATGATATTAATCCAGCTATTATTAATTTCAATATATTAAGTGGTTCAATTGCATGATATAAAAGTAAATGAATATTTATATTCTTAAATAAGAATTAATACTTTATATTTACAATGAAACACATATTTGGATGAAATCATGAAAGTTGTTACCTATGAAACTTCATAACTGTCTTTAAAAGTTGACTTGACTAATATATTGATAAATAAATCATATCCAATCTGAAATTTAGGCGAGCCATGATTAATGTTAGGGATATTCCTACTACTGGCTAAAAGTTTCTTGTTCTTAAGTACTCTCCTTATTACTAGTAGGGCACATGGGGAATGGAAACAAATTGGTTAATATGCTATGCCCTGAGACCTTTTGTGCATATTCTTTTCTATGCTGTACCAAATTCCAGATCAATGAAACTGAAGCTGTATGACTACCACCTTGCCAATCATCCTTTTGCCCTTCAAAAAAGAACTTTTCTCCAACATATTGCTTTTCTTGTAAGCATAAATACTATTACCATACCTACCACCTTATCAAAGTTTTCCAATGAAAAATGGAAACAAACTATGACATGGAGCTATCGCGGAGATGGTACGGGAATGACTCAACAGCGGTGCCCAAATGGAGGCTGATGAGGAGTTGGAGGAGGGCTAGATCCACCAAGAAAAGGAAATGGAAGAGGAAGTTGAGGACCAGGACGAGGATCTGCTACCACCACTGAGGAAGGAACAAAAGCGTAACAAAATGAAAATAAGGGTGCCACAGTCCCTATTATCCCCTCCAGCATATCTTGAGGAACCAGAAATCAAGAAAAGGTAAGCAGAAAGTGTCTAACCATACATCGTGCTCACCCCTTCTTCCATCTCTATCTAGGTGACAACCATGCAATCGGGAGTCGAAACATGAAGTTCGTCTCATGGAACTATAGAGGGGCGTACCGGAGTAAGGTTAGGGTTTGGCTCCGGGAGATCATAAATAGATATCATCCAAATGTTATCATACTTGTAGAAACACATGCAACTAAAATGCAGGGAGACAAAATTCTTCGACGACTGGGCAATCAATGGACCGGCAGCTATTAGGAGAGAAATGGAGCGGCTGGTGGCATCCTCTTAGCCTGGAGGCAACAGGAAATTCAGGTTAATGTTATTAGTAAGGAAGACCATGTAATATAAACATAGATGACATACCATGAATCCTTCTGGGCGACTTCAATTGTATCCTACATCTTGATGATAAGCGTGGGGGGAAGCCTTTCTGCTCAACTAGGTCGAACAAAATTCTCCATGGCCTCATTACTAGTGAAGGGCTTGTAGATGTGGACCTCATTGGTCCTCAGCATACATGGTATAATAACCGCAAAGGGGCAGCTAGAATCTTGTGTCGTTTAGATAGAATTTTGGTAAGCAATGCTTGGGTAATTATCCATCCAAACATATCATTAAGAGCGTTAGCTAGATATCCATCTGACCATGCACCACTACTGTTTCAATCTAATGCAAACCAAAAAAGACTTAAACACTTCATATATGAACATTTCTGGTTTACTTATAGTGAGCCAAGGGAGACTGTACAAAGGGAATGGACCCATCAGAGAACCACTAGTCAGGATTTAAAGGCCATTAGAGAGAAGACATTACACTGGAACAAAACTACATTGGGTAGGCTGGAACATAGGGTTGAGTAGATATTAGGAGAAATCTAACATCTAGAACTTAAGGACAGTAGGACTGGATTATATGAGGAGGAATGTGGTAAGCTGATGGTTGCTTATCACCTTCATGCTACACTCAGGAGATAAATTAGTATCAAATGGTGGTCAAAATCCAAAATCAAATGGGTTAAGGATGGAGATAGGAACATTAAATTCTTCCACCCAACTGCAATGATCAGGCAAAGAACAAGTAATATTTCTATGCTAATAAATGAGGAAAGGGAAAAAGTGGAAGATGAGGAGGGTCTTAGAACACTGTTTGTTAAACACTATTTGTTAAACACTATAACATATGGAACCAGGAGAGTACTCCTAGAATCCCTATAGACAGTTGGCCTACACTGCTAAAGATTCATACAAGCTCACATCCTCAATTGTTGGCACCCATCACTTCTCATGAAATCAAAGAAACTTTATGGCATATGCCCCTGGGATGGATGATTTCACTGTTGAATTCTATAGAGCTTATTGGGACATTATTGGTCCAAAAATTTCAAATGACATTCAATCCTTTTTCCACACTGGGTTGATGCCTAGTTGGTCCTGGACCGCCCTTATCTTTATCCCAGAAAAGTAGGCACCATAATTGGTAAACGAATATAGACCTATCTCACTTTGCAATGTTATTATATAGGATCATTGCCAAGCTCCTAGCCAATAGACTAAAGCCTATGCTGCTTTCCTTAATTGACCCTGCTCAATATGCTTTCATGACTAATAGACTAATACAAGATAATATCCTAACGGCCCAAGAGCTAGTTCATTCAACGGGTAAGGGTAGACACAAACACATGCTAATTAAAGCTGACATGTAGAAGGTCTTTGATAGAGTATCCTAGTATGGAATTGAGACTATCCTACACGCTATGAATTTTCCTCCGGCATTCATTCAATGGATCCTAGCATGTACAGTATCCCCTAACTATCGATGCTATGTAAACGAAGTCTTATCACAGAGTTTCCAAGGTCAACAAGCATTAAGCAGGGGGACCCGTTGTCCCCATACCTCTTTATTTTAACATCTCAGGTGTTATCATCCTTACTTCACTAGGAGGTACTTATTGGAAACATCAAGCCATTCAAAATTGGAAAATTCAGCTTGAGCCACCTTGCTTTTGCAGATGACCTCCTCATATGCATTGCTGATACAAAAAAGAATTGTGTGAATCTAAAAAAACGCTAAAGCTCTATGGCATACTAACAAACCAAAAGCTAAATATGCGAAAATATGAGTTATTCCTACCATCTAAATTATCACTGCATAGGACTAACATTATAAAGCAGAGCCTGGGCATGCAAGTGGGCAAATTCCCTGTGCTCTACCTGAGGGTTCCGATATCACATAAGCAGATTTCGATCAGTAAATAAAGAGTTATAATTGATAAGATTTCTAAAAAAATGGCAAGATGGAAGAGATGTACTCTCAATCAGACAGATAGACTAATTTTAATCAACTATGTTATTAATTCTACACCTATGTACTCATTAGGTGTGACCCATATATCTGTGGGTATGTTGGAAAGCCTAGAAAAGATCGCTCTCAGTTTTCTATGAGATTCAAATGGGAGCAAAAGGAGTCTGCACCTCCTGAACTAGAACACTATCCAGATGCCTAAAGAGGCTAGGGTCTATGAGTTAGGAAGCTAGCTCACATTCGATTAGCCCTCCTTGCTAAGAGGATACATGCACTACTAAAAGGTGATAATAATATATGAGAAAACATGGTATTGGAGAAATATGGACAGAACAATCCCTGGGCCGGCACTGGTTGTCCCTTTACTAGTGAGACAATGGCACATCATCATCCTACCCCTGCCTGGTCGTGGAAAATCATAAGTGGGGCTTTAGTTAAGCTGAGAGATGGCTTTAGGAGAATTATAGGAAATGAGCAAAATACTAGTATAATGCAGGACTCTTGGATTACTGATATCCCACTTGCATTTAAACCTACTTTCATTAACATAGAAATGTTATCTTTAGACCAAAAGGTTGTGGAGCTTATTTCTAATAATGCTTGGAATGTAAATCTGATTAAATCCTGCATTGGTCCTCATCTAGTCTCAAGAATTCTATTAATTCATTTACCCTTTTTCAATGCCAATGATGATACATGGGTGTGGTCTTACGACCCAAATGGCTTGGCTAATGCAAAATTAGTTTATCGATTCCTTTGCAGTGATTCTTGCTCGACCTCCTCACCTGGATGGCTTGCTTGGAACTCTTTATGGAATATTAAAGTTCCCCACAAAATCTCTATTTTTTATGGAAATTAATGTATAACCGTCTGCCTACAAAGGATTTTTCTTGTGATTTGATCTTTCAACAAATGCTAATTGCTCTCCATGCAGTTTGAGTGTGGAAAGAAATGTGCATCTATTTTTTCACTATCCATTTTCACGTGATTTATGGTCTATTTTTCAGCAAAATATAAACTACATTTTCAAGTATACAGATTCCTGGTACATTGGGGATTGGATCAAGAAAGGTCATGATCTCGACCGGAGTTCCAAATACATTCTTCTCTCGCTATTTTCTTTTTGTCTTTGGGGCCTTTGGTCAGTAAGAAATGACAGCCACTTCAATTCCAAGTAAGCAATCGTGCTTAGTGTCTGGGAGCGAGCTATCGCCACTCATAAGGAATATGTGAACACCCATGTACTTGAGGCAGCGAACCCCCATGACTTTGCACGAGTTGGATGGGAGCCCCCGGTTGACCCCTAGGTCAAACTGAACACGGATGGATCATTTGTCAATCCATCAGTGCCGAGGGGAGCGAGCTACATTATTAGGGCCCCTAATAACTCTTTTGTGACTACAAGTTGTTGCAGACGGAAGCTTGGGGCTTACTTGTGGGACAGGAGGAATGTAGGAGGGAATTCAAATACATCATTGTTGACGTTGACTCGGAGCAACTCGTGAACATCCTAAACAAAACATATGCATGCCCCTAGAAGATTCAAAATATTATGCAATCTATTCGTTTGAAACATATGCCTTTCTTTGAAACTATTCGTTTTCAACATTGTTATAGATTATGTAATAGAGTTGCAGACCTTTTAGCTTACATGGGCAAATCTCACGGTATTAAATTTTTTTGTGAGGATGATCTGCCTTGTGACCTCCTCAGTATCTTGTATCAAGATGCGATTTTGCAAAGTAATCAATAGTTAATCTTAATAATAATAATAATAATAATAATAATAATAATAATATGTATATCAACACCAAAAGTTAGGGTCAGGCTCCTTGGAGACTTCACTTCCGCCCCCGAGTTAAGGAATGATTTTGTTTTCGTTAAAATTTTTGTACGACAGAAATTATGCATAAAAAATTTAACATGATGAATAATTTTATTAGATGAAAATATAACAAAAAACTATAAATCATATTATTTTTTGTCTGGACTTCTAAAAAAAAATATAGACACTTCCTCTACAAATAATAAAAATTACATATCGATTAATACTTTGCATTAATCCTTAAAGATTAGGACACCTATTCCATAGTGGGAGGGCACTTATTTTTATTTCAAAATATCTTGAAGTCCAGATTGATTTTCAAGTGAGGGTAAAATTCAAGAAATAAGCACATAAGTACCAAACAACAAAAGAAAAAAAAGTGTGCATGAAAATAGTAGAAGTTGTAAAGTAAAAATATATAAGCTCAGTATACACTTATATTTTCAACATTGAGACTCTTATTTGATAGATTGTATTCTTTCGTGTATGAACTCAACTTAGATGAGTTTAAATATGTCTAATATTCAAAAAACCTATAAGACTGAGTTGTTGGAATAATGAAAAGATATTTTGGCAATGAATGTATAAAATCTAGTGCTAAAAAAATAATTGACTGATAGTGTGGAAGCAATGATTGACCTTCTTAGTTGGAGCTTTGCATTGAACATTGTTTGAGGACAATCAAATATCTAAGGAGAGTTTAATGCATGCAAAATACAACATATATTTAGACATACATTTAATTTTATTTCGAATTATTTTCTAATAGCATGCATCAATTTAAAAAGTTATTTACGCTAATTTATAAAAATGAAAATATATCAAAATATTATATTTTATTATGTAGGAAGCAAGAAAATTGAATTATGAAGCCACCAGAGAAAACACGCTCACACCGGAGTTGAAACAGAGCCATAAAGTGAAAAGAGTGAAGAAGGCGGAATTTGCATTGTCACGGGCTGTAAAACAAGGTCGTTAAACCATTGAACAGGTCGTTAAAATCCGTTTTCCACACCAGAAAGTTATCTCGAGACACGGCCGTGACCAGCTTTCACGAGCCGTGAAATTCATATTTTTCCACACTATAAGGCCGTGAAAATTCATTTTTAGTTTGATTCGAACACTGTTTAAGCCATTAAATTCCTGTAGCAGCTCGTGATGAAGTACAAATTCTAGTTTTGGATAAATTTTTGAAAAAAATTCAAGTGCGCAAGGACTTCTAGCATGCTATAAGATCCTAAAATAATTTGAAAACATATTATGGATCAAATTTCGGAGTTTAACAAGGCCAAAATTTCATAACTAAATCAACTCTAAATTTTCCTTATTTTTACATAAAAAAGATTTTCGTTTCTTCTCCAATCACATGAAAACCACCTTGAGATATCATGTTAGGACCTGCAGCTTGATCCTTGAAGCCAAGAACGTGAGAAGAGTCAGAAGAATTGTTGAGAAGATTTCTGTTGGATTAACTCTAGACGAGAACCAAGCAACAGTTCATCGGTGATTCTTAAAGAGTATTATCTGTTGTATTTAATGTTGGAATGATGTTAGACATTTATTTTTCTGCCTTTATTTTTTCTGTAGTTTAGATTTTTTAGTTATCTTTTTTGTTATACGGTTTGCAAAAGTTTTATTGTTAAAGGCAAACTATTAGACCTTCACTTTTTAATTATAGAAGTTCAGTTTCTTTTTATTATACATGTTGGTATTAATGCTTTCCAGAGATTAATTGTCTTCATTAATTGACTATTATTCTTGTGGGAGTAGTTGTTTATGTTCGCATGATGCTTGTGGAATTGATTTAAGATTATTATTCCAAGCATTGCATAACACAACTCGTAGAATCCTAGATGGGAAGCGTGTTGTGCGGTCTATTAAACATGACCATTGTCTGGATGTTATTAGTTTAGAAGTTATATTTTAATGCATCTTAATCTCAGGTTTGATTAGGTCATGATCCTTAACGGAGTAGTCTTAATCTATTTTGAATTAAAATAAGTTGATTGATCCTAGATGGAAATCAATAATTTGAGTAGATTCTAATCCATTGTTAGAAACTAACTTGTAATATTTGGTCAATTCAGTTTGTCTATAATTTCTTTTATCATCCTAAGCTCTGTGCATCAGCGGATTAGATTAGATTAAATTACTTTTAGTCTTTACTTTTCTGTAATTTTATTTTTTGCACATCTTTTATCCAAAATCTTGTTGTCTCCTATTAGCCCTTGAAATTATTTTAGTTAAGTAAGTTAATTTCTCGTATGTTCAACACACTTTACTCATTATACTTTATTACTTGAGAGACTAGTACACTTACTAGAATTTAATTGTTATCAATTCTCGCATCAGCCTCCATCGTTCATAAAGGTCTTAATTGACCACAAGGGCCTCCATTAACAATTATGCATTAACAATCGACTCCATGATCCTCAATCGACCCAATGATCCTCAATAGATCACAAGGAACTCCATCGACTACGAAGGCCTCCATCGACTACAAGAATCTCCATCGACCATGATGGGTCTTAATCGATCGTAAGGATCTCTATCGACTACGAGGACTTCCATTGACCATAAAAGTCTTAATCAACCACAAGGGTTTCTATGAACTATTATGCTTTAACAATCGACTCCATGAGCATCCGTCAATCCAATGAGCATCAATCAATCACAAAGATCTCCATAGACCACAAGGACTTCCATCGACTATAAAGACTTCAATCGACTACAAGGACCTCCATTAACCATAAATGTCTCCATCGACTATAAAAGTTTCAATTGACTATGAAGATTTCAATTATCAATTTAACAATTCAATAGTAACCAATTTTCAATATTGATAATTAACAATTAATCCAATTTTCAATATTGACGATGTATATGTCAATAATTCAATATATCAATTTATGATAATTAACAATAGGCCAATAATCCATAATCAATTATCATCTACCAATTATCAATTTTTAATTAGCATCAATCAATATAATAAACATTAATAAATAAGAGGATCAATACATATCAATGCATGGTAAGAACAAACAATCACAATAGAAAATATGTTTCCTGCTCTCGAAAAATGGCTTGCGTTAGTTGGAACACAGGCCACATTCCCAATTTGAGTTTTCCACTCGACCGAGCGAAACTTGGGCCGAGTGTACTGCGAACCCGAGTTTGATTGGTCAGTTCGCATTCCTATTCACGTGCATCGTCAACATGGGTTGCGTTTGATGAAATCTTACGACAAAGATCAAATATCCAACATAATATTTTTTATGCATCAGAGTTGAGAGGATCGTTTGAGTAATCAGACTAGTACTCGTGAAGTACTTCCTTTCATGGCTCTGTAAAAGCGCACAACCAGCGCGGAGCGCGGGAAGAAGGTCCTAATCCTATGCACAACACTCCAAATAAAAAACTCCTATAAAAATTTGAGAAGAATATTGTAAGCCCCCATACTATATGTATGCATACATTTCATTGACCATTACGAGCAATAGGCGAGCGAATAGAAGCACAAGTAGGATGCATGCATGGAACTTGAGAGGTGTTATTTGGTCATGTCTAGCCAACTCTGCACCAACTTCTGAACTTTCACTCTTTAGAGATTATAACTTTCTCCTTTTACATGTTGTCATGCCTTTGTTTGAAATTTAATTTTCATGGTTGCCACTTGTGTGGATTTTCCTTCTAAAGAGTATATTACGAAGTTTCAGAAAATAGAACTTCCTCTACTTTTAATCACGAGAGGAAAGAATAAGGGTTAATTAATTAAATATTCTTAATTAATTACATGTAGGAAAGAAGGAAATTCTTACATGGAGAAATGACTAAAGAGCCATGCTTCAGTTATTTACATATAGGTAAAGCTTTTGAAAAGTAAAATAGTAGTTCTTTTGAGTTCCACATGAATAGTTAAATGAATGCCTATTAAGTATGTAATGTTTATAAATAATATAAGTTCAGCTCATGTCTATGTTTCGGAGAATGATTTTCAAATTCGATTTAATATTTAATTATTAGTGACAATCAAATTAGTTCATGATATGTTTGAATGAAATGGAATATAATGATGATGAAGTAAAAAGTTGATGTAACAAATTAATTTTAGTGAGTGCTTAATGATATATAAGTATTATAATTATTAAATATATTTTTTAATCAACAAATTTAAGATTATAAAACATTTTTAAAATTATTTTAAAAATATTAGTTAATATAAAACATTATATTTTTAAATTTATATTTTAAAAAATATTAACTTTTTAATAAAATAATAAGTAATAAATAATATTAAATTTATCATTTAATAATAAATATATTATAATATAGTATGTATAATATTTTATGTGAGGAATGCAAGAGAGAGAAAATATCAAAAGAAAAAAATAGGCTTGAAAAAAAGAAACATTACATAAAAAAGTCGAAAAAAACACCAATAGTGGCTCATTCCACCAAAAAGGTGGAACCAATGCCGCAGAACTACTAACTTTTGTCTCGAGTTCTAGCGCTGCTTTCATGAAATGTCACATTATTTAGTAAAACTAAATGAACCAAGCCGCGATTTCACTCTTCTAGCCAAACCAAGATATATTTTAAAGTAAATGATCTTAGTTCCACCTTGGTCATTTATCCTTTCTAAGATTGTAACACAAGAAATCTCTTATTGATGCCAACTAATCTACTATCTGGAGACATGAATTATGCATCTCCACATTTCACATAGCCTCTATGCTTTCATCCTAAGTGGAATCTTAATTCTTCAAAATTTTAGGTGAATAGTTAAATTGACATATTAGTTCATAATATATTTAGATGAACTGGAACGCAATGATGATAGACTAATAAATTAATGTGATATGAAAAATTTGTTGTGATATATTTGCATGGGTATTTGAATGAGATATAGTTATTGTAAATATAAAATATATTTTTTAATTAATAAAAGTAAGAGTATACCTTACTTTTATTAAGAATTTATTTAAAATATATTATTTAAATATAAAATATATATATTTTTTAAAAAATATTATATTTTTTATGAAATGACAAGTAATAAATAATATTAAATTAATACTTTAATAATACAATAACAACAACAACAACAAAGCCTTATCCCACTAGGTGGGGTCGGCTACATGGATCATACGACGTCATTCCGCTCTATTAGTCATCAAACCTTTCAGTATATTATTCACCAATAGATCTTGCTCTATTAGTTCGCCAAGTGTTCGCCTTGGCCTCCCTCTCCCTCTTTTAATCGGACTTCAGATTATTTGATCTACTCTTCTCACTGGCGCATCTAATGATCTTCTCTGAACATGACCAAATCATCTCGAACGATTCTCTACCATTTTCTCACTAATAGGAGCCACTCCGACTCGTTCACGTATATGGTCATTCCTAATCTTATCTAATCTTGTATGACCACACATCCATCTCAACATCCTCATTTCGGCTACCCTCACTTTACGTTCATGTTGTCCCTTCATAGCCCAACATTCACTATCATATAACACTGCTGGCCTTATAGCAGTACGATAGAATTTTTCTTTAACTTTATTGGGTACTTTTCTATCACAAAGAACTCCAGTGGCTTTCCTCCACTTACACCAACTAGTTTGAATTCTATGATTAACATCGTCATCAATCTCATCATCTTGTCTTACAATTAATCCTAAATATTTAAACTTTGTCACTTGAGGAATTATATCCTCCCCTAGCCTAACTTTCAAATCGTCTCTAAGTTGTTTATTTGTGAAATTGCTATGCATATATTCTATTTTATTCCTACTTAAACGAAAACCCTTTGACTCCAACGTATTTCTCCATATTTCCAATTTTGTATTAATCTCTTCTCTTGAATCCGCTAAAAGTACTATATCATCCGCAAATAGCATGCACTTAGGTACCTCCTCTGTAATACTCTCGGTTATAGCATCGATAACTAAGTTAAATAGATACGGGCTTAAAGCTGACCCTTGATGTAGGCCAATTCCTATAGGAAATTCATTTGTCTCACCTCCGGGTGTCCTACCCTAGTCAATGCCCCATCGTACATATCTTGTATTACCTTAATGTAGACAA
The DNA here is from genome assembly GCA_030549335.1 of Pontederia crassipes. NCBI lineage: Eukaryota > Viridiplantae > Streptophyta > Magnoliopsida > Commelinales > Pontederiaceae > Pontederia > Pontederia crassipes. The sequence continues at coordinate 19,636,849 of CM060189.1, read as the reverse complement.
CACCCATCCTCTTCTTTTGCAAGGCTTTCCAAAGTACATCCCTTGGTATCCGATTATACGCCTTCTCTAAGTCAATGAAAGCCATATGTAAGTCTCTTCTCCTACTTCGATACTTCTTCATCATCCCCCTTAGTAAATAAATCGTCTCTGTAGTGGACCTTCCTGGCATGAACCCAAATTGTCTCTCAGAAATACTATTATCCATTCTCAATCTATGCTCAATCACTTTTTCCCATAATTTCATTGTGTGACTCATAAGTTTAATCCCTCTATAATTTGCACAATTCTGAATATCCCTTTATTTTTGTAAATAGGAACTAATGTAATTAATCGCCAATCATTAGGCATCTTTTTCGACCGTAAAATCTCATTAAATAGTTTACATAACCACAACACACCATTTTCTCCTAAACATTTCCAAACTTCAATCGGTATACCATCCGGTCCAACGGCTTTACCATTCTCCATTTTCTTAAGAGCTTCGCTAACCTCCGAGACTCTAATTCTACGATAAAATGACATATTAAGCTCACATTCGCTAACTGTCAAGTCCTCCAAATCACAACGGGAATCTTCACATCCATCATTAAATAGCTTATAGAAATACTCTTCCCATTTATTCTTAATATCTCCTTCAGTAACTAAAACCTTGCCAACTTCATTTTTTATGCATCTTACTTGATCCAAATCTCTCGACTCCTTTTCTTTCTTCTTTGCAATCTTGTAAATCCTTTGTTCACCAGACTTTGTCCCTAACTCCTTATAAAACCCCTCATATGCTTTAGCACGAACATCACTAACTGCCTTCTTAGCCTCCCTTTTCGCCAAACGATACTTTTCCCAATTGTCAAAACTATTGTCCAAGTGTATCGCCTTGAAATAATTCTTCTTATTACGCACATTTTCTTGGACCTACTCATTCCACCACCAAGTCTCCTTATCTTGTGGTAAAATCTTTTGATTCTCTTAAAATGGTTTTAGCAACCATTTCAACCTTTTTTGCCACATTCTCCCACATGATACTAGCATCTCCTTCTAACTCCCATACACTTTCCTCTAATAACTTACTTCTAAAAGTCTCTCTCTTCTCCCCCTTTAACTGCCACCCTTGATCTTTCGATCAAAAACTGTTCGGAATTTTGATTTTATACATTTCATTTGCATATCAAGAACTAACAATCTATGTTGCGTAGTCACCCCATGTCCAGGAATTACTTTGCAATTAGTACAGCGTCTTTTATCAGTATTTCTTGTCAAGAAAAAATTGATTTGAGACCTATGAGTTCCACTTTTGTATGTGATTAAATGTTTCTCTCTCTTCCTAAAATAAGTGTTGATAATCTTAAGGTCGTATGCTAAAGAAAAATCAATAATAGTTTGTCCTTCCTCATTCAACTCCCCAAAATCAAAACCACCATGAACCCTTGCATGTGGTCCTGCTTCTTTACCAACATGTCCATTAAGGTCTCCTCCAATATAAACTTTCTCGGTTGTTGGTATACTTTCAATCAAACACTCCATATCTGTCCAAAACTTCTCCTTGAGATGTGATTCTGCTCCTACTTGGGGTGCATATGCACTAATAATGTTCATAGTCTCCTAATTAATACTTTAATAATAATATATATAATATTATACATACTATAAATAATGGGTTTGAAAAAAGAAACATCACCTTAATGTACGAGAGTGGAACTTCCAAAAGAAAAATAATGGGTTTGAAAAAAGAAACATCACCTTAAAAAAATTTGAAAAAAAAAGTTGTTTTCTTTTGATAGTCTCCTAATTAATACTTTAATAATAATATATATAATATTATACATACTATAAATAATGGGTTTGAAAAAAGAAACATCACCTTAATGTACGAGAGTGGAACTTCCAAAAGAAAAATAATGGGTTTGAAAAAAGAAACATCACCTTAAAAAAATTGAAAAAAAAGTTTTTTTTCTTTTGACCTCGCCAACTTTTTTCACGTCTATCCACGTTCCTAAATTTTTCACAATCCACCCTTAAACTATATCATTTTTTTATTAATTTTTATTATTTTAATTTATGAAATGATCAAATTTCTCAAGTTCAAAGATCTTCCCATTGATTTTGACCACCAGGCAGAGCTTGTTCCCTGCCCCACCTGCGCCATCTCCTGCAGCAGCACCGATGCCGGTGAGTGCTTGGCCAAGGCGTGCAACACCTGGACACCCTTCTCGATCTCCAGTGGAGACGTCGTCGTGTGCCACACCAACGCCATCCAACGCCGTGCGTAAAGGACATCCAATCGCCACGAATTCTCCTAGCCAAACATAGTATAAGATATAAAGTACATGATTTTAATTCCACCTTGTTCACGGAGTCGCGTTGCATTTGGCAAGTGAAATGGTAGTTATTTCAAATTTTGAATAAATAGATTAGTTTAGGATATGTTTGAATAAAATAAAACGTAATAATAATATCGATCAAATAGATTAATTTTAATGAATGCTTAAATAAAATATAAAAATCGTAAATATGAAATAGAATTTTGTTAATTAATTAAATTTGAGAATAAATTAAAATTTTGCATTCTTTTTTAAAAACAATATTATTTAAATATAAATAATAATATTTATAAATTAATTATATTTAATAAAATATGAAAATGGCTCAAAATGACAAATAATATTAAAGTAATCATTTTGTAATAATAATATTATATTTAATAAATAAATTATATTGTGTGAGGAATGAAGAGAGAGAAAACAATATTTTTCAATCTAGATATATGGGAGGTGTCTGATGTCTAACGTCCGAGGCTAGTAACGTTCGCCTTATTCAGAGTAGAAAAGTAGAGAGAAAATAAGATTTGAAAAAAAAAGAAAATTCACAATTAAAAAAAATGAACGGTGATACAAGCCTTCGATTTCTCCTAAAAGGTGAAATCGGGTCCCATGAAGTTTGGTTATTGTTTAGGATTTTAACTTGGATTCTACTAAACGTCACACAATCATAATGGAATGACCAAGGGCATGTTTTCAAAATTATATTTAAAAATAGACTGAACAGATTAGTCGGATTGAGTCAATCATAAATCAATGGAGTAAATTACGTCAAATGCCCATCAAACATTCACGTTTGCTCAGGATACTCTCCAACTTTAATTTGTAACATAAATATCATTCATCTTATAATTTGTTTCACGAAATATTCTTTCGATGGGGAATATCCAATTTCTTGATCATTCATTTGACGTGGCATTTATTTTTTAAAAATTATATAAAATATTAAAAAGAAAAAATGGACGCTGTCCCTCCCTCTTTCTCCGGCTGCCAATCCTCTCCGACGCCAGAGAGGAGGGGGCGCAGAGCGGCCTCCGCCCCCCTTCTTCTCACCGAGGCCGCCCTCCCCTTTGCGCGTGGAGGGAGGGGCAATGCCCCCTCCCCCTCTTCTCTTCGCCATCAAAGAGGAGACCGTGCACTACGCCCTCTCCTTTCCGACGCCAGAGAGGAGGAGCCGCCAACAGTTGGAGGGAGAGGGAGTGCCCCCTTTTTAATATTATTTTAATATTTTATGTAATTTTTTAAAAATTAAATGTCACCTTAGACGAATGTTTGAAAAATTAAGTATTCTCGGTTGAAAGGACATTCCGTGAAATAAATTATAAGATGGAGTTAGAGGATATCGTTGAGCAAATGTCAAAGTTGAAATACATTTGACATAATTTACTTCAAACCGGTGGAATCTGGTTTGATATTAAAATTGTTTTGAAAAAATTAACTTGATCGGATAAAAGGGTTGTATAAAAAAAACTATTCAAATAACTTTTTCAAATAATTTAAAAATAAAATTCTATGTTGCAAATAAATAAAAAATGTTTCAAATAAGAAAAGTGTAGCAATGAAATAAAGGCGAAAGAATAGAAAGTAAAATGAATAAGAAAATAAAAATAAATTGTAGAATATAAATTGGAAAAAGGAAATTAATAATAATGGAATTAGATTTGAAATTTGTGGATAAAAAAATAAAGATGAAAGAATATAAAGTATAAAAAATAGGAAACTAACAAGAAGGAATTATATTTGTTTGAAGGTGAAATAGAGAAAGAAAATAAAAAAAAATTCACAAAAATAAATTTATATTTTTCATAGTTTTCTAAATAATATTTACAAAATTATTTCATGATTTTCTGAATAATATTTAAATTGATTAAAATAAATTTATCCTGATTTATAGTTGATTATATTTTTAAAATATACCACTCAATGTTCTGTATTTATCCTAAATCCAACGGCCCATTGGAGTCCAACCAAGGCTTTTGACAAAAATGACCAAATGCGACAGTACAACAATGACGACATAAAAGTGACCGGTGAGGTGGACCCCACGAGAGCCAATGGCCGTCTCTCGTCGTGGGTTCTTTCTCTGGGCCCCGAACGCCTTCCCGATTCTTCCAGTTCCGGGTGCAAGGGCACACACCGCCCATGGATGCTCCACCACTCAACTTTGCCACGTGGCACCCTCACGAAGGAGATGTAGACTCGTTAGTGGCATGTGATCATCCACGTGGCAGAGAAGCTAATACATCTACACATATTTAAAATTATAATTAGATTGTTAAATTTTGGGGTGACGTGTCGTATGACCCATTCATACGAGTAAATTCTTTTGGCCAATTAACTTTCCATAGCTCGAACTAAACGACGGTCTAAGATAAAAACTTGGCCTCATTAGAAACTTTGAGGTGAAGGGAAAATTAATTTCCAGAAATCTTTTTTTTTCTTCGTTTCCTTTCCTTTTCCTATGTCTAATTTCTTTAACCTTTCACATCAGGGTAGAAATAGTTCAAGTCGGACTATTTTTTCGATACAAAAATATCAACCTTAATTTTTCGAATTGATCCTTTAAATTATCACCCTAAAATCATTGTAAAAGAAGAAAATAGTTCTCAATCAAATCATTTGTTATCATTAAAATATTTTTTAAAAAATAATTATTTTTATTATAAAATGTAGTACTTAAATTTTAAAATCAAGTTTCTTTGATGTGATGGAAGAATATTAAATTACATAAAAAATTATGATATCAATAAAAAAATGAAGTTGAATTACGAAATAATTGTATAAATAAAAAAAATAGGCTCAACGAGCCTTCACAATTTTTTGGGTCGGTAATTAATTTCAGCGGATAAATTTTGTTCTATTGAAAAATCGGATCCTAATTTTTTTTAATTTGATGTTTTTTTTTCTTCTTATGAGTGGTTTGGAATTTTTCTTATGCCTCTATTTCTCGTTAGGTTCTTTTTATATATTCATTGTACATTAATGTAACAGGATTTGATTTTTCATAAAACGTATAATTTGAAACAAATATAAATAATTGAATGATATGTTTAAATATTCGTTCATCATTTCGAATATTATTATGATAATTATATATAAAAAGAATAAATACGTTGATGTGTAAAGATAAATAATGTTTTAAATTATTTACTATCATATAAAGTTGTTTTAATTTAATAACTGTTCTGATTGCGTAAAATACTAAAATCTTACAGATGCATTTTTTTTTCTCATGCAAAGAATAAGCTGTCATCTCTAGGGGCGAGGACCCTACCAAATGCCTACCGAGGCATCCGTCGGCGTTGGACGGCAAATATAAGTACATTTTTTATTTTTTTTGGGGGGGTCCATAATTAAAGCACAAAATATTATAACTTCAATCTTTCATATCTCAATAACGTATGTATATACGTGAGGTGTGTGTATATATATATCGGTGTCTCATTCCCTAACACTCCACACCAACACACTTTGACGTACAAAGTCGAGCGGCTCCATCGGCACAGCCGTCCACCGGAAAACTAAGTGCGCGGTAGTTTCGATCTTAGAGAGCTTACCCATGGCGAAGGACGTCGAGGCAGGCGAGCACTACGCCAAGGACTACTCGGACCCTCCCCCGGCGCCGCTCGTCGACCCGGAGGAGCTGACCAAGTGGTCGTTGTACCGCGCGGCGATCGCGGAGTTCATCGCCACCATGCTCTTCCTGTACGTGACGGTGGCCACGGTGATCGGGTACAAGCACCAGTCGGACCCGAAGGTGAACACCACCGACGCCGCGTGCAGCGGCGTCGGCATCCTCGGCATCGCTTGGGCCTTCGGCGGCATGATCTTTATCCTCGTCTACTGCACCGCCGGCATCTCCGGTGGGTCATCTTCTGCGATCGCCTGCAGTCATGCGTGGCTCATGGGTATATACATATGTACTGATCTGGATATACTTGTGCGCAGGTGGCCACATCAACCCCGCCGTGACCTTTGGGCTGTTCTTGGCTCGAAAGGTTTCCTTGGTCCGGGCGCTGCTGTACATGATTGCGCAGTGTCTGGGCGCCATCTGCGGCGTCGGCCTCGTGAAGGGCTTCCAGAAGGCCTTCTACGTCCGGTACGGCGGCGGAGCCAACGAGCTCAGCGACGGCTACTCCAAGGGCACCGGCCTCGGCGCCGAGATCATCGGCACCTTCGTCCTCGTCTACACCGTCTTCTCCGCCACCGATCCCAAGCGCAACGCCCGCGACTCTCACGTTCCGGTTAGTATAATTTGCTGCCTTGCATATACGTCCATCGCGTTTGCATCCCGAGTAGTGCTGGCATGTCTTTCATTACCAACTCCGAGATATATTGTTTAGACCTGTAACACGCTTATGTCATGCTTAATTAATTAAAACATATGTTAATTTCATTTGGATTATATATTTGTGGCCTCTGATTGACCCCCAAATTTTTTCTTAAAAAAATATGCCAGGTGTTGGCTCCCCTGCCAATTGGATTTGCAGTGTTCATGGTGCACTTAGCCACAATTCCGATCACCGGAACTGGCATTAATCCGGCGAGGAGCTTCGGCGCGGCCGTAATCTACAACAAAGACAAGGCTTGGGATGATCAGGTACCTATATATGTATTATTTCGCGAGAATATACCGTGACTTAATCGAAGTCTCATCATTAGTGGACAAATGCATGCTTAGATTCGATGTCATGCATAGATAGATATGGAAATGCTAACAAAGATTTGATGTATTGTTCTTTGTTTTGTCCTTTTTTTTTTTTTGTGGTGCCTTGCAGTGGATCTTCTGGGTGGGACCTTTTGTTGGTGCAGCCGCTGCTGCATTTTATCACCAGTACATTCTGAGAGCCGGTGCTGTGAAGGCTCTAGGATCGTTCAGGAGCAATGCTTGATTTTATTCTAAGGATCAGATCCTAACTAGACCTGTCTGCTGCTCCAAAAAGTTACGGTGGTGGAGCCAATAACTTAAGCATTTGTATCAATTATCATGCTCTCTCTCTCTCTCTCTCTCTCTCTCTCTCTCTCTCTCTCTCTCTCTCTCTCTCTCTGGTAAAGTGTGTCTCTCGGCGTGTGCAATGTCTTGAGCCTGTTGGCATAATTTGATCTCATGTCTTCTCTTTCTTTCTCTAGCATCAAATGGTACTATTGAACAATGTGTCTGCATATGACTTTTTGACTATTGTCCGGAGGGCCAAGAATTGTACGCGAGAAGCAACTATTATGTATTTCAATACAAACAATGCGAAATTATATGATGTGACTTGGCTTAAAATACAACTAGTCATCTAAAATTCATTAATAACTAAGTGAAATAAATTTGAGTCGTAGCAACTAATAATTTATTATTAGTTCGGACGCTGATGATAACTTCTTTTGTATATTTAACCCTTGATCTTAGCCAAAACACCGACGAGAAGGTATAGAATCTTATAGAAACATGATAACCAAGAATTGATATTATTGATCCACGTTAAACAATAAGACCACTAGGAAAAACAATATACCAAGATAATTTAATATCAGCAATCCGAGCATTCTAAAAAACTCATAGACTAAAAAAACACTATTTTGTTACCACAAATTATAAATAACAACTCGATCGGGTTTAGATATTGTAAAAATAAAATGTTTTGATGTTGAACGTATAATAATAATAATAATAATAATAATAATAATAATAATAATAATAATAATATAATAATAATAATAATACAATCAACATTCTAAAAAAGTATTTACGTTCTTATTAATATGCTACGTCCTTGGGAATGGTTGATTTATTTAATGTATATATATATATATATATATATATGAGTGATATATATATATATATATATATATATATATATATATATATATATATATATGAGTGTGTCGAAGACGTCAATGGCGTACATTTGCTTTCATGAATCGCGAGATGAGCGCCAAACACATAAGTCATAACCCGGCTCGATGATGGGTCGCGGCCACGAAATAGTAGCCAATCATTCCATAAATAATCCGAGAGCAAAATGCCAAACATAACACATCATTGGATAACTCCATAGATCGAATCCAACCAAGTCATTTATTATCATCATATCATGCTAAATTACTAATAACAACGTTGATTCAAGGAAAGAAACAACTTGATCACTAGTTCCATAAATAATCCGAGAGCAAAATGGCAAACATAACACATCATTGGATAACTCCATAGATCGAATCCAACCAAGTCATTTATTATCATCATATCATGCTAAATTGCTAATAACAACGTTGATTCAAGGAAAGAAACAATTTGATCACTAGTTCCTTTTACACCTCCTGGTCCAGCATTTGAATTCGGTTCCTATATATGCGACTTAGAGGGTAATTTATTATTCACCTTTATTTTTTTGTATTAATTGTTGTTTGGACCTTTACCATCTGTTTTGCCAAAATTAATATCGTATTATTAATTTAGTTGAGTTATCAGTGGCAGGCTGCGTAACGATTACGTGAATGTTGCAATGTAGAAAAGAAACACCATGCGCGACAAAGATCGATTGGGTGCATGATTCTTTCCTATCATGTGTGATGATAATTCATTTTTTAATTACTAGATGGTCATTTGATTAAAGAATAAGATTGAGAATCTTTTAATTGTTCCCTGTCAAATAATACTTAGACTAGCTTAAATAAAATTCAGAAATAATTAAGTCTACAACAATCTCATTTTTTAAATAAAATAATAACAATTTTTATCATATAATTTTTAAAAATATTGGAACAGAACAGAACTTTCCAGATGCTTAGGCCTTTATACTATCATTATTGTACTTTTTTTTATCATAATCATAATCACAATCACAAAAAAAAGTGAAAATCGATTATAATTCAAGTGGTTGCCATACATACACATGTACATGTGTATTTGTCAAAGTAACAACAGTAACCAACCTTGGGCACAATCTATGCCAAATCAATGATCAAACTTACAATGCTATTAATATTAAACACTTTACTTCCATGACACTGACTCTGACAGGTGCTTCTTCACATCTTCCATCCTCTTTGTTTTTTTTTTCTTTCATATGTTTAAGTTTAATATCGAAATCGGTCATATTGCCATATATATACCAAGATTAAATAGGCTCATGATCCATCATTAATTACTTACAGTTTCTAATTACAGAGTATATATGACGGGCACCTATCTTGATAATTCCTTTGTAGTTTAGTTAATAACGCTTCAATACTTATTTATTGACCTTCCATTTTATTTTACAACGTAAAATGCTAGTACGAAAATTCAATTGGACAGTGATATGTATGTACATATGGACAAAGGATAAGTTAGTGAGCTAAAGGATAATTTTCTCTTAACTAGCTAGATGGAACAAGAATTCAAATGTGATAGCCGCAGTGTTGTTTGAATGAACCATTCTTGATGTGGAGATGTATGAATTATTATCAACTTAATTATGTAAAAGAAATTAAATTAAAGGCATCTATTTATTAGCCAAACATGCAATAGTTATCGACGATGAGTGAAATGAATCGTTCAACCGACTAAATTAAACAAATTGAAATATCTGTCCAATCAACAACAATGGTCGGCTGAGCTGTTCCAAATTGAGCAAACGCATGAATCAATCACAAATTCACTTATTCTAAATTTTCTCAATAGATAATATGTGTTGACATTGCTTGGAAAACATATTATATATCAGAGGGAGGAGTAAAACCACACAACAATTGCCACGTTATCTGGTCCGTACACCTTCTCCATAACTTTGCAACAAGAAATAAGAAATATACATACGGATAAGGTGAATGTATGTGACGTATACATTAAAGTTTCTTCCCTTGAACACAAAGATTGCTCCATTAGTTGCTTCTGAAATATTTACTAGCGAATTTAATTTCTTGATGATAACAGCTTGAGATTCTACTCACTTACCAACTCCCGATTGATCCATCATAATGCACAAGTGGCCCCAGACATAACTAATTTGACCTTTGGTTCATTTATTTATTAAGTATTTAATCAATGGCCATCCATTTTTCTCATACAAATTGCATATTAATTTCCCTTTTGTTTTTATAGACATTATCAAGATGTAAACATAACATCCTTATCTTCATCATTCAAGATGTAAACAAATTTGTTGGTCATATTATTTTATTCTTCAATCTATGCAGTGCTTCTCATCATGTTATTATAATTCATTACATGACAACTCCAACCATTCAATGCATTGCATCTACCATTCCAGACAACAAGAAGAACATTTGCATCAAGCACATCACTGTGCTTGGACCACTCAACAAAAAGTAAAAAAACAAATCATGCTTAATTATGCACCCATTGATGATCTCATGACCATCACTAGGAATTGTTGTTGCTCATGTAGCTGTGTTGAAATTTAGGCCAATGATGAGGGATTAGTCGGTCCGGGCGGCAAATTATAAATTTCCTAAAACAAAATTATTTGTATGTAGTTTGAAAACGACGTGTAAAAAAATGCAATAAACCTCATCTCTTTATTGTCAACAGTACTTGGGAATCATATAATTGCACACCCTTAAATAGGATTATGAACTCACATGTTCTCCAAGCTCGTGTACGACAAACCCTAACTCTATAGAGCAGTGCCACTGTTAGGTGACGTCCCACGTAGAGAAGAATATGGCGAAGGACGTGGAGGCCGGGGAGTACAGTGCCAAGGACTACGCTGACCCGCCGCCGTGCTCTTCCTGTACGTGACGGTGGCCACGGTGATAGGGTACAAGCACCAGTCGGACCCGAACGTGAACGCCACCGACGCCGCGTGCAGCGGCGTTGGCATCCTCGGCATCGCTTGGGCCTTCGGTGGCATGATCTTTATCCTCGTCTACTGCACCGCCGGCATCTCCGGTCGGCCATCTTCTGCTTTGGCATGCATGGTTTTTGGGTATCTACCTATATGTGCTGATCTTGATGTACATGTATGCAGGTGGCCATATCAACCCCGCCGTGACCTTTCGGTTGTTTTTGGCTCGCAAGGTTTCCTTGGTCCGGGCACTTCTGTACATGATTGCGCAGTGCCTGGGCGCCATCTGCGGCGTCGGCCTCGTGAAAGGCTTCCAGAAGTCTTTCTACGTCCGATACGGCGGAGGAGCCAACGAGCTCAGCGGCGGCTACTCCAAGGGCACAGGCCTCGGCGCCGAGATCATCGGCACCTTCGTCCTCGTCTACACCGTCTTCTCCGCCACCGATCCCAAGCGGAGCGCCCGCGACTCCCATGTCCCGGTGCGATGTAATTAAGATTGAGCACGTGGACCGACGGATTTTGATCTCATCGTGCACGTCAATGATACTTAACTGTTGCCATCGCCCATCGCAGGTTTTGGCTCCGTTGCCGATAGGCTTTGCGGTGTTCATGGTCCACTTGGCCACAATTCCGATCACCGGCACCGGCATCAACCCGGCCAAGACTTCGGAGCTGCTGTCATCTACAACAAGGACAAGGCTTGGGACGATCAGGTCTCCATGCATGCACCTACGTATCGTTATTACCAATCGAATTGATCATTAAAGTAACAATTCATCATCTACTACCTTGTTTGTGCATGCAGTGGATCTTTTGGGTTGGACCTTTCGTCGGCGCAGCGATCGCAGCGGCTTATCACCAGTACGTCCTGAGGGCGGGCGCCGTGAAGGCTCTGGGCTCATTCCGAAGCTGATGAAGGGTTCCTAGTTCCTAGTTTCCTTATCATATATGATATATGCTTCTTAGTTTGATCAATCGATCAGAGGGCCAAATCGCATAAGTGCATGGCAATTGTAGATAGAGATAGAAGAGAAGTGTCATCTCTGATTTGGGTCTCTGCTTTACCTGTTTATTGTGCGTGCCTCAACTTCGGCCATTTGGTTCATCTTGATTAAAAAAATTATATATATATATATATGTGTGTGTGTGTGTGTGTGATAAGATGTTTTCATTGGGCCTTCATCCTATTTTATAATTACTGTATTGCCAATTTGTCATCAAAGAAAACCCGACAAGATTTCTCGTCCTTAAAAATTTTAGCTAAAGGTAATTAGTTTTCCAAACTAAAAAACGTAATAATAGTTCGGACACTGCAAGCTTAATTATCTTCATCTTTTATCAGAATATAAGATGGAAAGAAGGCATTGTACATTAACATGAAGATACCTTTTTCCTAACTATTTAAAAAAAGGCAGAGACTAGTTTTAACATCTAGGTTACAAACACAAGTTCAATATGGCTATTTCCTGTAAAACGAAATGTAATTTAGTTAACGAGTTAGTACATGAAAGGATTTTACTGTTCAATTTGCGACTTATATAAGGAAACATGTTAGGTTAAGTTAATTAAAAAATAATTATGAAGGTACCTTATCAGCTTGACATGACGGCATCAAATTAGCTAACTTCCAGAATTTGGATATCCTATGAAAAGGGCATCAACCATGGAATTCTTTACAAGAGTGAAAAGAAAAAAAAGATTTCAAATTCTGAACTTTAGATGATGTAAAATCGAAATATCAATTCCTAATCACTTTATTTTTCTTTCTCAGAATATTATTGCTAAAATAATACGTTGTGTGTGTTTAGTGGATCATCATTCTTTCAGTATCTTTTCTTTACAAAAGATAATAATAGTTACTATTTCTCCATCTATAATCATCTGTGAAGAACTTTAGGCCTTTCCAATCTAATGGGCTTTAACAATGTGAATGGAGGCCTTTTCATAATTTATCTGATGGACGGCCGAGGCCCACTTTTGCTCTCATCATGGCCGTGCCATCTCTCATTGTCTTCCAATTGTTGAAAATTGAAATCTATTTGAAGTTTTTGAACAGTGGCTTAAAATCAATTTGGACTCCAGCATAATTTAAGACGACGGAATTCAAGTATTATTTTTAATAAAACATATTAAATTGGAGGAAATGAATATCGGTTTCAAATAAAAAATTTATTTTTAATCAACAGAAAAATGTTTTCGTGTTGAAACTTACAACTCAAAAGTAGACAGCAAAATGTTCAAACGACCGGAGCATTCAAGGGCTTCTTTTTTTTTCTTTTAATCAACAGTTCCGAGGTGTGGCGAAGGCGTTTAAATATTAATAGTGGTTTTGCTGCGGTGGTCCGAGGGCCAGCGCGAATCGAGAAGGGCGCAAGAGATGGCGCACTTCGCTGCCCGGCGAGCGGGTCAACAAAAAACTCGCCCCCTCCCTCCCCCGGTCGCCCGGGAACGAAACCCCAACCCGACACCCATCGCTCGCGTCTCGTGTCCGCCCTTATTGGATCCATCAACTCTCTCTCTCTCTCTCACATTCCGTTCGAAGTAAGTACTTGGTACTACTACTACCACCACCACCCTCCTCCATCATCATAAATGATCCACAATTTTATCACCACTGTACAACAACTTTGCTAACGGGGCACTGAAAGAAAGGTGTGACAATTTTGTTTAACTTCGGACCACAAATGTGTCTATATGTATTGTTTTCATAGAGACATGAGCAACCCCCTCGTGTGACATCCTCTTGGTCTCCTCTTCTTTCCTGGCCATGCCACATTTCTCTCTCTCTCTCTCACTCTCACTCTCTCTCACTCACTCTCTCTCCCTTGACTGATAAATTTCAAGGTCGCCACCAGGGAATTTGTGCAGGGCGTCTCAAGTCTCGACCCACCGTCTCAACTCAACTACTGCAATTTATGGAAATTCGCACTGAAGAACTTTGAATTCATACCCGTTTTATTTGATGAGTTGTATGGATCCGGTTCTTGTTGTTATAGTCTTGGGGCACCACCATCTTTGTCTTCAACTATGTGTAGCTGTACATGTTGACAAATACACCCTACTTTATTGATTCATTTATCAATATGTTGGTCACTTTGGTAATATTATGTTGCACGCAGATGAGCTTGAGAGTTGAGACATGAAGTAGGTGAGAAACACGACCAATTCGGCTTCCTGACATCCCTCCACAGAAAGACAAAAAGATGAGTCTCCATTGTGTTTGGGGTGTGTGTGTAGGTGTAGCCGTGTCTTTCTCGTTCAAATGACCATAATTATTATATTTTCTTCGGATATTTTTTTTTGTCCACCCTCCTATATTCTTATGGATTTTACGTTTACTAAGAGGTGTTTTGTTTTTTATAAATTGAATTTTTTAAAATTAAAAACCAGCTAAATTCTATTCGTTTTTTATACAAAAATGTAGATTTTTAAGTAGCACTACTATTCTCAAGCCAATGGTGGATTGCAAATCCTGATTATAATTCCAACGATCAAAGCTCAAACATACATATCTCTGTTTTGGGAATTTCATTTTTCAAACTCCACCGAATCAAGAATTTCCAGAATTGAGATAATTGTATCACATGACGTTGCCCACTTTGATGGCCAAACTAGGGATGCCCAAACCAGAGTTTTTTTTTCTTCATTTTAATACGCACAATATACAAATATGTCTAGCAATCCCAATGAAGCAGCAATAACAATAATATATGTACATCACATCCATTAAATTCCTTGCCCCACGCTTGCGCCGTAGGAGAAGGGAATCTGTTACACTACTGTAAACAGAGCTCCATGCCCCCACAATTAAGTAAACAAGCAAGCCGAGCAATGCACATTGAAACGAAGGAAGACAACCACGAAGTGCGGTGTATATAAATTAAGGAGGAACACGTGTGCTTAGTAAATGTTTGCATTGGTACGTTAACATGTAGTAGTTTTTCAAATTGGTTGATAGGGGGGAGGGGGGTTCCAGCTAAACACTTGCTGTAGTTGTTCACAAATTAGTAGCCCCCTTGACCAAGTTTCATGATCCATGTACTTAATGTGATGACACGTTCAGTTTGCTTACCGCACTGATCTTTAAAAAACTCTCCGGTTGTTCAGTCGCATCAAGTTGGGACAGTGACAGGGATTGATCAGTGTTCATGTTTGATGCCAATGTCTGCACCTGCCAAATGGAGAGGTAGGATTTCTGGCGCCTACCTCTTTTGTTATTAGAGGATCTTGAAACAAGTGAACCTGTTGGATCCACTCAATCAATCCTCATGCTCTCAGGAATGACAAAAATGACAAGCAGATGCCCACCCATGTGGTAGGAATGACATCAACCTGGCGCAAGGTTTGGTCGTTTGCTCATGAAGGAAAACCAACTCCAAACGGCACAATGGCAATGCCTGCAGAATTCATACTTGTTTTTGGAAGGAAATGGC
The DNA here is from genome assembly GCA_030549335.1 of Pontederia crassipes. Taxonomy (NCBI): domain Eukaryota; kingdom Viridiplantae; phylum Streptophyta; class Magnoliopsida; order Commelinales; family Pontederiaceae; genus Pontederia; species Pontederia crassipes. The sequence goes on along the minus strand of CM060189.1, from coordinate 19,621,324 downwards.
AGGGGAATTCCAAGCATAACGAGTAAGCTGTCAAAATGTATCTACCAAGTGCCAAGATAAAGACAGAACAAGGCAGAATAAGTGGCCTGAAGTTCGCAGCGTGCCATTTTTTTGTTGTTCATAGATACAAGTTCTTCAGCAAATAATATTACAACTTCAACAGGAGGCGACCATCCCTTCAGGATGGCAGCAACCAAAGGTTCGGTTTCTAAAATGTCAGAAATATTGAGCGACAAATAACAGTTCAGTTTTGAAGTACAAGCTACTGAGGTAACTTCGCTTTTGGAAGTGAGGCACTCTAACAGTTCAGCTGCACCGCAACAAGATTCGTGCCGAAGCCTTCACCTAGTTCTTGAATCAGCGGCAGCATTGCAAATTTGCATTCAGGGATAGTACTGATCTGAAAACAAAAATTCAGAGGAGGCTGTTATATTTTTAACTCGTGGGGCTTTTAAGTAGATTTTTTTCCTTGATATTGTGAATCAAGGTCTATACAACCAAGTCAGATTCAAATAAAGATGTACCAATTGAGCAATTCAACACAATGTATCATTTACATATTCAAGAACAAAAGATTGATACACAACCAATTTTGAAGAACGACTCTATGATCTCTATCCTAAAGTAACCACCACGGAATTAGCCAATCAACTCTATGTTTGCAAGAGATATCTCCTACCTTCCTATGTTTTCAGTGCTAGAGTCTGTTAGTATTGTCAGCCTCCGAGCCGTCTTCATGAAATCACTGCAAAAAGTGCAAAAGACATTTCAACGGTTAACATTGATAAGAATGAGAAACATAAAACTTGTTATACTGAGAAGAATTTATAAAAGGCTTTCTATTGGGCGAGAAGAATCACAATTGTAGCAATGACCTAAACCAAAATCCAACTAACACCTAGAAACACTCATCTCAGATTGAAGAAAAAAGGACCATGAAAGGAAAAACTGCACATTCAAGTATATCAACTAAAAAGTTCACCGTGATTCACCTGAAAGGCTCATCTCCAGTGTGTTTAGTTGCACCTGCTGCATCCTTGTAAAGCACATGGCTCATCATCTCTGACTTCTCAATCCCGAACATATCAGCCAACCTACTGTATAGTTCTTCATAGGAGCCAAAAACAGAGAGATCCAGAGTGCGGCCAACATCTTCTGATTCCATGAAAACTTTGCAATGTCCAGTCTCAAGACCAAAATCAGATGATTTGCCCGCATGCCCACTGTGAATATTAGCAGAGTTGGAACTGTCCAGTGCATTAATTTTCTTTGCAAGATTCCCATTGGAACTATCAGCCCCAGGGAAGACATTATCTTTAGAGCTAATTAAAGATATTTGTTGTTCAGTTAGTATCGGTCTTCCAAATAGCATCAACTGTGATGGCTTTCCATTGCATGGTTTCTCTATGCTCTGTGAAGGATTTCCTATTGTTAGCAAACAAGACACATTATCATGAACGGCATGATTACCAACAAGACCATTAGATATTCTTGAGGGTGGTAGAGTGGTTTGATCAAACCGGTGAAACTCCATCGGAAACAGACCCGACTGCAGTTTGTTAAGGTGGAGATCTGATAAAGATGGACCAAATTGAGCATGCCTGGCTCCCTGTATGCCTGCAGGAGTACTGTCCAGGAAACAGCACATGGGGTTGCCACTCGCCCCAGTGGGGTTTCCAGAGAACACTGGTGTTAGGAATTGACCCTCAAAAGGAAAATCCGGGTGCTGAGGAAAGCGTGTTTTTTTCCTCGGTGGAGAGAAGGGTGCAAGATGTATGGCTGGCATATTTGAAACTAGTTCAACCAGCCATGGGCTCACACGTTTCACATTCTGTAACAGATCTGGTTCATCCCATGTCACCTAGAAAAACATATCAAATAGCTATCAGCAGTTCATCCCACATAACATAAAAGCAGATAATATCGGTTCAAAACCCAAAATTTCTTTTTTCTTTGAGAGGAGGTCAAAACCAAAAGTTCATACATATCTAAGTGACAAAAGGGGGGAAAAGACACTGGAAAAATTTGCAAATTGACAAGCATTTTACATAACTGCATCTAAATTGGTCAAAAGAGCACAATAAAGCCTATGTGATGCCACCACCCATATAGACTAGGCATAGCAGAATTACAAATCAGTTCAGCTAGTCTTTACAGCAATATTTTATGAAGTATGAATTAACAATCAAGAGTAAAACAGCCGACAATTCAATGCGAAAAAAAGAGAAAAGATAAACCATGGCACGTAAACTAGACATAACAAAAAGAATTACCATAACAAAACCAAAATTGTCATTGGCACTAAAGAAATGAAGCAATGAGAATATTATCTTGCATCATGGAAACATACCTGAAGAAGTCTCCATGGCGAATTAGGCCATCGGACGGGATCAGTGACCTGCACAGAAGCTATGGTTCCCATAAACCAACTAATCCTTGAGGAATCCTCAGTTTCAAAAGCCATCTTAAATCTCATTCCAGGGCACCACTGGATCCTCATTGCTGCTTTCACAGCTGCGGCTTTTACACAAAACTCCGGCGTACTAGCTCTAGGGTAGTACACAATCTCAAAAGGTTGACCATTGGATGCATGAATTGCAGCCTCAATAACAGACTCTGGTCTCACCTTTGGTTTTCCCCTCAGAACAGTTCCAGAACTCAAACTGCCACCATTTCCATTTCCTCTGAACAGTTTATTTTCTTCCTCCCTGAGGAAGACAGAGAAGCCCCCATAGCTCGACATACAATTTCCATTTGAGGAGTTCCAACCTGATGGAGTCTCCAATCCTCCACCAATGCCTCCTCTTTTGGCCCGACGGATCCCCACACAGAGATCTCCATTCTCTGTTCTTAAGAATACAATGGAATCTCCTGCAACAAGCTTCTTCTGATTAACAAAAGTACTCCAACCAGTTGTGAGCAGATGCCTTCGTGGGGTGCCTCTGTATATGTGCCTAAACTTCCAAACCTCACCATGCACATCCTTTGCCAGAACCGTCTGCACTGGAGGGTCAGCCGAGTAGTCCAATCTCGGAAAGATGGTCTCCGCACAATAGCGAGGAACAGAGAAACCCCCACCATTGTTGGCATCAGATTGGGTCAGTGTCTTGGCAAAAGATGATAGCTTCTCCTGTGGGTCGACTCCATTTAATCCAAGTCCCAGACCATCATCTTCCCCATAGTCGGGTTCATTGGGCCGCACAGGAACCAAGCGGATCTTGGCAAATACCTCGTCTGTCTCTTGATCAGCCATGTATTTCACGGCAGTCACGCGGCAAAGTATAAAAGGTGGAATGCGCTGACTATTTCCGAAATCCACAATGCCTTGGGCGTGCTCTGCGTGCCCCTGGGGAAAGTAGTACACTTTGGAGTTCACTGCCGGCATCTGAACCATCCCACCGGCACAAGCATGCCAGAGTTGGGAGTCCAGACACTTTTCTGTTTCCTTCATCGTTGCTTCTTTGGAATGATTCACCAAATGTGCGAAAGCAATTTGAACTGGTTGCCAAATAAGACCGGCGCCTAAAATAAGAAATCTTTGCAAGTTTCAGAAACAAAATCGAAAGGTATGATACCACAACCTAACCATTGATGTCACCAGATTAAAAGGTTAACAAATTTCTCACCTTTCACCACACCCGTTTAACACAACATCCTAAAGCGGTATCTTTTTATCAGCAAAGCTCCTAGAATGGAGAGAATATTAGTAAAAGTGAAGTCTTCAGACAATTCATAAACTAACAGGTTCAAAAAACACTGGAAAGGTGAAATTTTGATGTCAAAAACAGAAAAGAGAAAGGTCGAATCTTATCTTCTCTTACCTTTTCGCAATATCCAATCACAGAATGAAGAACAGAAATTGCCAAATCAATGCTGGGAATGAGATCAGCTCCATATCTTCAGACCTTTTTCTTCAAGAGAACACTCAAATGCCCAGAATCCAACTAGTATTCCCACTGACAAGCTAAGGAAAAAACCTCCTAATTACTTCAGAACCCTACAAAAAACAATCCGCCACTCTCAAAACCTCACCTTTCCGTCTGACAGACTCAAAAAAACAACCCGAAAAAACTCAACAACTCATCATCGTCCTACGCCGGGAAAGAACCCCAAATTGTCCCGTGAGAGAAACCTGCAACAGTAACCTCTCTAAACTGCCCAAGTTGAGGTAGATTCAACAGAGGAGAGTGCCAAAGATGGAATCTTTGCCCCTCTTGATCTCTTGCCCGGATCAAATTAAGATCCTTCCCAGTCCCATGAGAGAGAATCCACCCGCTAAACTAAAAGACAGGACCAGGGAAGAGAGGAAGAGAGGAGAGAGAGAGAGGGCTTTAACAGAGAGGGCTTTCGTAGACTGTTCCTTCACATAACCCCCATCATTTATTATAGCTCCCCCCCCCCCCCCCCCCCCCCCCCCCCCCTAATGTAAGATAAAAAACACAAATATTAAAAAAACAAGTGATGTGATGTGTTAGTACTTAATTAATACATCATTTGGTTTTTCTTTCCTTATTTTATCTTTTTGTCGGTGTTACTATTTTTGTTTCTCTTCTTAAATAATTATTTCAATGACATCTTAAGAATTTGTCTCAACGAACAAAATCTTTAACTTTTCCAAATTAAAAAGAAAATCAGACAAATGGATCAATATCTCTTTAACTGTTGCTTGTTCCAATTACGAACCAGCGCAGAGGTCCCACTAATTTAATAATAATTAATCTCTTGAAAAGTGTAATTATGTGGAAACGATAAGTAGAAAAAAAAGGATTTTTGAAATGTATGCATCAAAATGAAATGTATAAATTTGCTGTGTTTTTTTTCACTTTATGTGAAGGTCCATTTCCGGGGTAGAACACAAGAAGGGGCGAGTGGTGAGGATGATGAGATGGAAGACATAGAAGATGAGTGGTGAGAAGCATGAGGTGTTCGTGATATGCCCCACCTTGTCTTCCATGTAATTTTTTTTCTTTTCATAATGTGGAATTTAAATCTCATATGTCGAAAATAAATTGACCTAATAGAAAAAATATGTGAACAAAAATTACGTATATTCTAAGAATAAAATAATACATTCATCAATCTTTTCTTCACATACAAAATAAATTGGAGTCCTTGAATTTATTTATTTTACTTATAATCAAATAAAATAAATATTTATCAGTTTTTTAATTACCAAATAAAAAGAAAATTTCAAAATTATTTATAAATTATTTTTTACTAACTTATAAACTTAACCAAACATGACCAAAATCTTGGCAATGTTTTCTTTTACAAAATTTAACTTGTCATTGTCTGACTCAAAATAAGAGTATGATGTGGCGGCACATTCTTGTGCTTTCTGCTAATTATCACATTGCTATTTTTTTAATTTATATAAAAAGATAACACATTTTGTATCTAAAATATCAAATAGATCGTGTCTTTAACTGTGTTTAGGTAGAGGGAGCTGTGAAAATGTGATCGTTTCGGTTTCTAATATCTTGGATTTTGTTGTTCCTTTCTATAGAAAAAAAAACAGTTCAAAAGAAATTTATTTTAAAAAAATATAATTGTTTTATTTCATTAATATAAAATGCGTGTGAACTAAATGAATTATTATCTTGTTCATCATGAGGTAAACTTATCTTACGACTTAATAGTTAATCTGTGTCCAATGGATTAAGCGGCATTCAAAACGAGTTGACCTATTTCATCTGATATATTTTGAATCAATTTGTAAATTTAAAAACTATTTACTAAAAGGAAAAATGCCATCCTCTAATGTACCATTTTTTTAGTGTCCTTATCGGACTCAAAGTAGTACAATGATATGTAAAAAATTTAGATAATAAAATAAAACTTCGAAAAAAAGATACTTAATGTCGTAATTAAAATATAAAACTTGACCAAAAATTTTATAATTTTAAAGAAGATTTCGTAACAGAAAGAGTTGAAGTCATACACAATTTTTATATTATCAATCACAAAAAAACTTATGAATTAATAATGATTTAAAAAAGTATGAGTTCTGTATCATGTTTAGTCCTCATTTAAATATGTCGATTTTAATTTATTAAAAACTTCGTCTTGCCATCTAATGGAAGGTATTGTGTTTCATTTTTTTCGTGTTTGGCACTTTTGTTATCCGTAGTGGTGAAACTAATTGGGATCGGTTGGTTTTTACTCTGAAGAAAATAATCGATTTTGAAATTTCGGATGATTTTCTAATACGTAAGAGATCATTTTAAATTTTTTCGAAGAAAAAAAAACTGACATAAATGTTCGGATCGGTGATGTTTTTTAATATATATATATATATTTTAAAAAATATGAACATTAAATATATTATGTTTTAAAAACTAAAATTTCAATTTAACTTCAACTTTTTATATAAAAAAATAAACTAATATTATCATATTCTAATTCAAAAATATTCTAGTCAATTTTATACAAATTTTATGAAAATAGACTAATAACTTGATAATATTCAAATTTAACTACATCATAATAAGTCAATAATATACCTAGTATAATAAATATGTGTTACACAAAATGTAAAACTATGAAGTATTAATATTTGAAAATTGAAATTATCTTTTAATTATAATATTCTAAAAAATACGTTTTATTCGAGTAGGGTCCTCTGGTTTTTCTTTTGTTAGGAGCATATGGTTTTAATTATTACAAAAAAAAAATCAACGGGAGTTCGAAGTTTTTGTTTTTTATTTAGTTAGATTTTTCGGGTAGTTAAATTTTTATTTACACTCCTAAGTCTGACTATAATAAAAATAAGATAATTGTAACATAACTAAGCTTGTATTAACCTTGTCGATGTCTTTTTTCGGTCTATATATACTCCACTGTTCATCATTTGAGCCAGAGAAAATTAAATTAACTCGACGTTTTCAATCATTAAGTCCAAATATTAGTTTTTATGGATAATAAAACCTTAATTGTAGCCAATTGAGCCGACTAAATTTTTCTGGGTGCCGACTCTTTTGATGTAGAGAGAGAGAGAGAGAGAGAGAGAGAGAGAGAGAGAGAGAGAGAGAGAGAGAGAGAGAGATGATGATGATGATGGATGACCTCAGTGGACGGTATGGCCAGCTTGGAACCACATGTAGTTTACTGTAGCTGACAAAGAGACGCCCTCGTTCCATTCCAAACGGAGTACAATTCCATCTCATCTCGCACAAATATTTTTTCGACGTCTTGGATTTGGCCAATCAATAATTATCTTTTCCAATGTGAAGATAATTGTTATATTACTTAAATCAAATATCTTATCTTTTTTATCTTATTGGTCAGATATGCATGTCAATTAGTAATCAGACATATTATACATATATATATTCGATTAATTAAGATCCATCTTTCGGATAGAAGAGAAAGAAAATAAAAATTACGTGAGAAAATCAAAATCGAGATGAGACTTACAAAATTAAGATTATCAACCAATTAAACTTGGTTGAAAATGAGATTAGGCTTTAGGTCACAAAATTTTCTCTTTCCCAAGTCCCAACCAACTTCTTATTATTTACTCCACAAAGTACCCAATGACCAAGGGAACAACAAACATGTACAGTACGTAGCACAAGGGCAAGCCCATGCACGCACGCCGTCCCTGCCCTACCCTCCAATTGCATGCCCCTTTTGATCATTTGATCACTGTTACTGCACGTTCACTGTTCACTGTTCCCCCACCCCGATTAAATTAATTCGGTAGGAATTGTTGTCGACTTCTACTATTTTTTTTAGCTTTCTTTTATTTTTCTCTTTTTTATGGTTGATCCCTAGGGCTTTAACCTTTTACTGTGTTCAACTGTTCATGCCATGCATGCATGCATGTATACGTTGTATTTGTATGTATGCATGTATTCTAGCTGTAATATTTATTATTCGTACTTATATATATAGTGGTATGTTAATTAACATGCATGTATTGTGGAATTGTATGTCCACATGAAAACATGTGTGTGTTGGCGTTTGCTGCATATGGCCACATATATTGTCTCCACCACTTAAGCAATATACATCAGATGGCTGGCCCTGATGGCTGACGAGCTAGTGAGACAAATGAACGTGACGCACCTAAATATATAGCTGTTTCTGAATCAGGAGTGATGTATGTAGACGTTATGGTACATGTAGTTACAATATATGTCCATAATAATGGCATTAACATATATTAGCACGTGAAATATATTATGAATATGATTTCACAAAAGTTAAATGTAATATATAACTCATTTAAATTTTCATGGATTTTCAAAGGAGTGCTATACACATATATATAATGATATATACACACACAATTATTGATATGTTGAGAATGAAGCAGACTTTGGAACATTAGAGCAAGAAGGTGGACAGTAGATAGTGGATGCCCCCCAATTAAATGATGGAGCTTGCTAGGGAGACATTCATGGATTCAACATCTCAATCATTTGCTATCACTCTCTATAAAGAATCTCTCATATATAAATATGTATGCATGTTTATATATTTTATCATTCTCCCCCTCTTGCATGCATTGACAAACCCTCTCTATATTACATATTGTGTGTGTTTGTGTGTGTGTGATGCATGGCATGTAACAGAGGCTCCCAAGTTTCTTTTCCCCTCCACAGCATGCAAGCAGGTTAATTAGATATGATGCACGCCCCAATGTCTGACTCATGCCTTGGTGGCCTTGGGGCCCCTCAATGAGGGTGACCTCTTCTTTGGCACCAATATCCTCCTTGCTTGCATGCCTCTAATAATCAAACTTCAAGTGGGATTTATTTATTTTCATTTATTCATTACGTGAAACTTGTCTTTCAGAATTTATGCAGTCTAGCTCTTGGACGGACACGGGACACCGAATAGTAAAATAGTGGAGTCTCTATTCACATGATATCCTCTCATATGATGACCGCTTAATATTTTGACATTATTATTATTATTATTATTATTATTATTATTATTATTATTATTATTATTATTATTATGTGTGGTGGGATTAACTATTCATCCACACAGTAAAATTGTACTCAATCCCATTGAATGGAGTCACTTGCTCCGTTAGTGTCCCGGGGGCTTCTCCCCGGGGCACGTCGAGTTATCTTATCATGTATTTTCTTTTTCAACTCACTTTTGTACTTAGTTTATTTTCTAAGTGTGATGGTGGCAGTTTTATAATTTGCACTCCAGAAAAGTGCACCCCCGGAGATGGTCCTCCACATCACACGTCGCAATTCTACCACCCGAAACGGTGGTATAGTAGGGGAGACCCGCTAGTCCTCCCCCGAAGCGTTGTAATCATTCCTATTTACTCAACAAAGATTTCAAGCTTCCCTAAATCTAGCATTGTGCCTCAAGCGTGGGGTGGCAACCCACAAAAGAGCGTCCCAAAGCGTCCCAAGCGATCGAGCGTTACGCCGAGGTGCCCGTTTGTTCACAAACGCCTCCACCGAAGAAGCGTCCGCTCGGGACCGTGCGTCCCAAAAGTTGTGGCATACGAAAAGTGGCATAAGCAAGCTTCCGCAAAGCGCTCAAAAGAGCTTGCCTAGACGTTGGGCACGTCTAGGCGCCGCACGGGTCGGTCGAGCGAAAAATGACCCCGTGACAAGTTGGTATCAGAGCAGCGTTTCTGGGACCGCTCAAGTTGGCGTTCGGCGATCAAGGTGAAATGACGTCGAACTCGGAGATGACGAATGAACCCGTCGCGCCGGAGAAGGGCCGCCAGGATCGAGGGCGCGCCCGCTCGAAGGACACCATGTCCGCCTTCGAGCAACGCCTCGGCCAATTCCAATTGGACGTGGGCGAGATGCAAGACCAACTCGCAATGCACGAGCGAGAGTTGGAGAAGATCGTGGATCTTGCCACGGTGCGGGAAGAGATGGCGCCGTTGTATACGCGTCTCGAGTCTATGGAAGCGACAATCATGGACATGTGGGAGACCTTGGACAATGGTCTCTCAAACATGCGGTTCGAAATGGAGCAAGAGTTCCAGACCTTCCGGGAGGAGCTCAAGCGACGCTATGGAGACGGGCGGCGCCCCGAGGCGCCCACCCCGCATGAGGCGAGAATTGATGTGCCAAAGCCGAGACCATACAAAGGCGAGCGGTCGGCAAGGGAGATCAACGACTTCCTGTGGAACGTCCGAATGTACATGGAGGCCTTGGACGTGACGTCCGAAGTAAGGATGGTGAAGACCGCATCCTTCTACTTGCAAGATGCGGCGAGTCTATGGTGGCGGTGCCATTGCGACGACGTGGAGCGTGGCATTGTGGGTCCCATTGAGAGGTGGGACGACTTCAAGAGGCAGCTTACCAACTACTTCTGCCCTGCCAAGTCGGGACTGGAGGCCAAGATTGTGTTGTTCAACATTTGCCAGAAGGGCACGTTGAAGGAGTACGTGAAAGAGTTCACCGAGCTCCGCCTACAGAATTCCCAAGTGGACGAAGACACGTTGTTGGCGGTCTTCGTGAAGGGTTTGAAGCCATGGGCTAGGACGGAGTTGGAGCGACGAGATTGCCCCAACCTCCGCTCGCTAGTCGCCGCTGCTGAATCGCTCGTGGAGTACGCCAAAGCGAGCACTCCACCACCAAAGCGGCAAGGGCAATGGTGGGGGAGAGAAGTCCAAGTCACAAGGAGGTAAGCCGCACTATCAGGACAAAGGCAAGGGACACCAAGACGGGAAGTCCAACAATGGAAGGTTCAAAAGGGACGGGAAGCCGCCAAAGCCTTGCTACATTTGCAAGGGTCCTCATTGGACGAGCGATTGTCCGCAAAAGGCGACAGTCAACGCAATGTATTGCCCCGACAAGAAGGAAAAAGAGAAGGAGGAGGCGTGTCTCAGCTCGATGCACGTCCTCAGCGCCATCAACGCCTCGAAGGGTCCTTCATCGGCTGCGCGACTTTATGCGGATATCGAGTTGAACGGGTAAGTCTTCAACGCCCTCATTGACACGGGAGCATCGGAGTTGTTCGTGTCAGAAGTGGCCGCCAAGAAGCTAAAGCTGCCACTCCAGAAGACTAACGCCACGTTCAAGACGGTGAACGCGAAGTCTATCTCGATCACAGGAATTTCTCCTGGAGTGAAGGTTCGCATGAGCAAGTGGTCGGGAAGCTTCGATGTGATAGTGGCAAAATCCCCGCCACTCACCGCATGGCGAGGGAATGGCATGAGCAGAACGACATGGCGAGAGCATGTTTGCACAAGGCATCGAAGCGCATGAAGAAGTGGGCGGACACCGCCCGACGGAACGTCAACTTTGAAGTCGGAGACTTGGTCCTGGTGAAGCTGGTCCAACATCTTCGGCTAAGTGGGAAGAATCTGCACAAGGGCCTCGTTAGGCGTTACGAGGGCCCTTTCAAGATCCTGAAAAAGGTAGGCAAGGTGGCCTACAAGTTAGAGCTCCCGCCTCAGATGCAACAACACCCCGTCTTCCATGTCAGCCTGCTCAAGCCCTTCGTTGAAGACACTGAAGATCCCGGGCGTGGGGTTTCAGACCGCGCCCCGCCGGCCATCCGTCAGCAGTTTACTGATCAAGTTGAAGAAGTACTCGCCGTCCGCACGAAGAATCAGAAGAAGAAGTATCTTGTTCGATGGAGCGGAAGACCGGACGCCGACACAAGTTGGGAGACAGCCGAAGACTTGTGGCAGTTCAAGCAGAAGATTGAAGAATTCCAAGCCACAGCTCCAGGGACGTCGCTGACTTGAGTGGGGGAGAATGTCCCGGGGGCTTCTCCCCGGGGCACGTCGAGTTATCTTATCATGTATTTTCCTTTTCAACTCACTTTTGTACTTAGTTTATTTTCTAAGTGTGATGGTGGCAGTTTTGTAATTTGCACTCCAGAAAAGTGCACCCCCGGAGATGGTCCTCCACATCACACGTCGCAATTCTACCACCCGAAACGGTGGTATAGTAGGGGAGACCCGCTAGTCCTCCCCTGAAGCGTTGTAATCATTCATCTTTATTCAACAAAGATTTCAAGCTTCCCTAAATCTAGCATTGTACCTCAAGCGTGGGGTGGCAACCCACAAAAGAGCGTCCCAAGCGATCGAGCGTTACGCCGAGGTGCCCGTTTGTTCACAAACGCCTCCACCGAAGAAGCGTCCGCTCGGGACCGTGCGTCCCAAAAGTTGTGGCATACGAAAAGTGGCATAAGCAAGCTTCCGCAAAGCGCTCAAAAGAACTTGCCTAGACGTTGGGCACGTCTAGGCGCCGCACGGATCGATCGAGCGAAAAACGACCCCGTGACATTAGCTTGTATTCCAAGTAATTAATTAAAATCAACATTTCCGTTTGAATATTTTTTAAAACAATATTGTTCACGTACCTGATATTTTCTGGACGGTAAAGACATTATTGTTCAAGTATGGAAAGATGTGAAGTCTCTTTTACAATTTACTTGTATTATCAATGTCAAATTTACATCTCGTGGTACTTGTATCTTACCATATATATTTAATTACATATTTACATATTCGTGCCTCTACAAAGCAACAGTTATAATTCTAAGTTTATATATACACATGATTATGCCCAAACTTCAAATTAGTCAAATATTCATAATCTTAAAAAAGCCAACACCCGCTAAAATTGCACCCTAATTAATTTATTAATTTTTCGAGGCAATTTAATGAAATAATAATAATTTCACAATGTTTCGTCGAGAGATGATACCATATGAACATTGTTGACGAGAAATTAAATCTAATTATCACAATCTCCATCCAACGATTGCAATTAACAAAAGGTCAACTTCTTTTAGAATTTCCTTCCTTTCCAAGTCCCAAAACGAAAAGAAAACTAGAAAAGGAACTGTTAACATTGCAGATATCAACCCCATCGATGGCACTCTCTTGATTACCTCTTTCAACGAAAATAACGAAAGAACAAAAGCACTTCGTACATATTAGATAGGTTGTCATTTTTGCATGAAAACTTAGGCATACAATTCATATATATGCCTTAAGAATATGTGGCGCAAAATCAGCATATAATTCATATGCTTTATTATGCATGCATGTGATATATCGTAGCATAAATTTAATTATTTTATGTGCGCTACAACAAATACCATTTCACCTAAATTCGATCAATACGAGAAGTTCTTTTGTTGCGTTGGCTAAATCCGAATATGTTTGGTTGACAATTACAGTTTAGTTTATAATTATTTAATTTGTTGGTGATTGAATAGTTTATTTTTCTTTTCTCGTCAGTAAGCAAGGCATCCAATGAAATTTTAGTTTGATATCTTACAGATCCAAGATGCTTAATACATGGGATCAATTAAATGCCTTTAATTCAGAGCCATGAGCTACGTATGTCGTGAGCGTTGCGTATCTACTACGATTAAATATATTATGAAGATCGAGGATCATACTAATATATTTTTTTAATGTGGGTTATGCAAATATAACTGAGTTAATTAAGCATCATTACCTTTTAGGTCTTAGACAATATGTAACTAATTAATGGGGTTGTCTAATTGATTTGAAGAGGGTTGTTCCCTTTCTCACCTAAAACCAGATCAATTATTTCGGCCTCAACATAATTTATGTTTTTGGAATGAGAACAATTCAAGTGACGTGATAAAATATTATAAAAACAAGACGCCAACTTGGAATCTACCCCAATAAAAAAATTTAAATAGTATTAAAGGAAGAGAAAAATACAAGTCAGCTAGTAGTCATGTCACTCGCTTTCAAGGATTTTAACAATATATGGACTTATGTGATCTTTGTTATTAGATTTATCATAGACATGGAGACAAGGGACCAGCGTTGCGTTGCTGTTTGATGGTAAGAAGGCCTTTGCTTGGCTTGACAGGGATATTACTTTATAGAATTATCAACTTTTGGTAATTAAAGAATGTATATGACCAAATTGATATTTTAAAGTTTTTTTCTCAAATTTACAAGTAAGACAAAAAGATCTTTTTTATAGAAAAATTGAGACTAGGAATATCTCTTTGATTATTCAGAAACAAGGACATGTGCTTAGTTAAGCATTTAATTAAGAAAAAGGCTACTTGCAGCGGTACCTTTCCTGGCCAATTAATTAATTAATCATCTTTAATCGATCTCGCTATTGAGTAATGATCTCTCGAGTGAAGTTACATTTTTCGTGTAATTTGCACCCAAAAATTCGCATGTACAAAATTGGAATATTAGGATGATTGGTTCTTTCACATATAAGTATAACAAATTCTCGCGTTAATTAATTCGATCCGTCTGATGTGCAATTACTAACAAAATTAATTGAATTACCATAAGCATAATAAATAAATGAATCAGAATTTAATCAGCATGTATATATATGATTTTATTCAATTCTTTTGACAGTTGTTAAAACATTGATGGCACTAAAAAACTATTCAATCTTTCGACAATAGTTATAATCATCATTTTAAATTTTAAGAACTCATAAATAACATTGTTTTAATTATCATCTATTATTCTATTTGAATAATATTTCTGAAACGTTATCGATAATCTCGTAGATAATAACTAATAAAGTCCATAAATATCATAATATAAATTCGCTTAGCAAGTTCTTTTATGTAATTTCTTTTAACGCCCATTTTTTTCCGATCGAAATTTATTAATATTTAGAATTATTAGCATTTTGCTAATTCGATGCTCAAATGAAAATGTTCATATTTCGTACATGTATTGGTGATGCACGTTATATATAATATGAGCGAAATCAAATTTCATTTTTTTTAACGTAATATAAGATAAGAACACAAAGTCCTTGGCGCCAGTTTTTCCTTTTAAAAATATTGTTTTGGTATTTATATCTTATATGTGCATAGATATATTTATAAAGAGATGGCAAAGTATGAATCTGCAGTGAAAATGCAACGCATGGAAATTAGGTCGTATATTAGTATAAATATTAGTGTATATATATATATTATATATGTTACGATTTCTGCACGAGAGAAATTACGCATCGCGAGAAAACCCCGAGAAATTTAAGGCGACGCAAAATTGTATTAGATGGAAGAAACAGAAGAGGATTACAAGATCAGATTGATTCAGGATTGTCCAGGATGGTCTTACAAGCTTTGATTACAAGTCCTTTTATAGGGCATTGGACAAACAACTCATACTCTAACTTAAGGACCTAATTCTACTAGGCATGTAAGCCCCTTCTCTAGAAAAAAATCTCCTTGAACTAGGAGTAGAAATCTGACTTCCTGAAGACCCTTGAAGATCTCGGCCAACTTGAATTCCTTCCTGTAATCAAATTAGACCGGGCGCCCACCTGGCGCCCACCACGCCCAGGCGCGTCCTGGTTGTCCAGTCCGAATCCCACTCGGACTGGGACTCCTCCAGGCGCTCCTACTGTCTTCAAGTCTTCCTCCACGTCCAGACTCCATATCCAAGTGCTCCTCGGTCCAGAAGGGAGCTCGGCCCTCCAAGAATCCGTCATATCCTTATTGACATCGAAAACCGACCGACTCCTATTTCTACTAGAAGTAGAAATCCTTCCGACCCTGCACTTCTCGTCCAAGCATCTCTCGAAGTCTCTCTATTACTTCTTTTGGATCCAAACAGATTTCCAGTTAAAGGAGGATTCAAGGCATTATTTAACAAATCTCCACCTTGAATTGAATCATACAATCAGATATCTAACACTCTCTGCCGCCGCCAATCCCTGTTCTGATTTTTCACAGCCTTGCCAGACTCCCTATGACGAAGTTCACGAGTATGTAGACTCGATCTTACTTTTTTCAGAGTAATTATGTCTCTTCTGATGATAACAGATTGTACGAAATTTCCGTACGACAGAGGAAGAGACACCAACAGAAATAGGGCAGCATCTTCATCCTCAATCTTCACATCTATATTTCGTCCAATAAATTTCTCGACGTTGACGTTGTGCGATGTCATCTCTACGCCTGACGGAGGATCGATGATGAAGCCTCGCTCTGATACCAGTTTGTTACGAAAAAAGGGAGAGATGGATCGCACGAAATACAGAAGAACACGAAGAGAAAAAACAGCGGCGGCTCTTCATTTATACTGAAAATTACATGGACTCGCTGCATATATTGCAGCCAGAACTCCTCTCCTATATATTTGTCTAAATATCATAAAGCCGTAGTTAATTAATTACCATGCTCGACCTAATTGCCGCTCGCGTAAATGTTATATCGGATCATTGACAGCTAGGCGACAAGACGTGTCGATGCATACGACACGACATGTGTCGAGATCCGAGCCGTCGTTTCGACGCGTGTGATGCCCTCGCGCGCGCGTGGGGAGGAAACTTCCCCCTCGTGGTCGCGTCAGAGTGACGGTGGGGTCCCGCTAAAGTGTCATCCGTATCTATGTCATGTCGGCCCACGGCGCTGTAACTTTTCTTTTTTTTTTTTTGTTACGGTATGATCTCACAAATCAGAACCCGGTACGGAGCATAAATCGTGACGGGGTTGTTTTTTTTTTTCAGTTGTGGTCTTTATTTGTTACAGGAAATAAAACATTTAAACTGACAAGAAACTTGAGATAGATATATAGTTATTTTTTGCACTATATTTTTTTCCTCAAAAATAATGTTCGACCAATTTCAAATACATCATTGGATAGCTATATATATATATTGAGATAGCTATAGATTAATGAACCCCAGTACCCCACCTAGGATAATTGTTAATGCTTTAGGTGATGGACCAACTTAATTAGTCCCTTAGTCAACATAATAAACGTGTGGTCGTTGCATGCACAACATCAACCAACAAAATTATGAGCATATATAAAGTAGTATGGTTTTAAGTAAAAAAAAAACGTCATATATAGAGGTCTAGTTGATAGAATAAGAACCTAGAACAACTTTATTAAGCATGCAAATCTAAGCCCATGGTTGCAGGTAAAGGGTAAATTCTGGTCCCAGCACTGCATTATTAGGCGTTGCCGAGATACAAGAGTGTAGAATCTGATTGTAATCTTTGTTTGGAATCTGCCTCAAAAAAAAAATAAGGGATTTGGAGGCTTGATGAAATATTTCATGATTTACCCTTATCTATTAAATATTGCCAATACATTTGAGCTCGTGGATTTTTTAAGACAGACTAGTTTTAAAAGGTTATTTTCAGTGTTAATTTCCTATTCAAGCCTCTTACCCTCTTTCCCCTAATTCAAATATATTTTTAGCTTATTGGTGTGTAAGATAGATTTAATGTGTAAGATAAAAGCATTTGGCACATCTTATTACATAGTACTTCGATTTCTAATATTTTTTCTTCGATAAGGCGATATCTCGTAATTTAACAATTAATAAGATGATTTCAAGATTAAATCATATTATTGTGGTTAGAACGATTCCGTGGTATCATTGAGTGATAAGCTCTCACGTCAACTTAAAGTTTAATTTGATGGCAGCATCTTACTTTTTTTTTTTTTTGCATCCTTGCTTTAGACTTTCACTTGCCCTAATTTCAACTCTAGAGCTGATCAGAACTTATGTGCTCTCTCCTCAGTCCTCCCTACATGATGAGTCATCAGCCGACAACTAGATGCAACTCAAAAGGATTCAGCCACATGATTATTGCAATGCCATTTATCCTCGTATCAAAGTAGATTGTACCAATTAGGTATCAGTCATCACATGCGTGATCATGAGTACGTACTGCGACTTTAATTAGTTCATGGCATACGAAGGCAGATCGATCTGCATGCATGCATGTTTCTTATGGACAGATGTTGCAAGCTCGTTCTGAACAGCAATGATATATATATGATGATCCTCCAGGTATATATTCTCTCTGAACAAGAAATGCAAAGTTTCAATCATATGATCGAAGATGACAATATATAAAGTCATCCAAATACATGGAAAACCCCTCAGAAATATATGCTCTTCAATTATGCATGTATGAACAGGTGACCAAAAGTTTATTTTAGCTTCTAAATCAGAGTTGATTTTTTCCTCCTAAATCCAATCCAAATTAAAATTGGATGGTAAGGGTATAACATTCTGTCAGTCATGACAGTTTCTTTTTTTATGATTTGTATATATCCAGTGATATCTACTGTAGAGTTCAAAATTGTTTAGTTACCAGTTCAGCCGGCTGGTGGATTCATGAGAGTTCATTTAAAGTATCCATCCAAGAGTAAAAGCTCTGAGACTGGACACCTCCATGTGGATGTACATCACCAGTTCGAGTGTCTCACGCTGTCCTCATCATGTTCATTCCAAACACAAGCAAATCAGCTTCTGACAAAGAAAAAGAGTAAACAAGAGGAGACAAATATAAATATAGTTGAGGTAAGTAGAACACAAGCATGTGAAGATAATTAACCAAGCAATAATTATGGCTTTCCTTGAAGGAAAACCCCAAGGCCATATATCTCTACTCAAGTCAAGGACAACTACGAGATGACATCCACCCTGTCAACACACACATCTGTCTCCATAAACATCATTATTGTTATTATTAATATGATGACACCAACAACATGATTTACTCGACAAGGACCACCAAAGTCCCAACCCTTGTGCCGCAAGGTCTGGAGGACCCTGCATTGGGATCAAGGAGATATAATGCATGGTGCCTCGTCCACTGTTTGTTAGATTCAATTTACATTACTTAATTCGTTTCGATCGACGACAATAAATTTAATGCAAAGAAGCTACGTCAGTAAGACCATGGTGAGCACAATCGGTGGACAAAGAGAACAAAATATATAAAAACTTGGACGTCGCAGTATATACATATTGACAAGTGCATGCATGTGAGTTTCGAGGGCGTTAGACTTGTGGGTTGGTCATGTGGGGTGGTCTGTCGTCCCAAGAACAAAGATTCCGGGGTCAGAGTAGCAGCACATTCCCAACCCTCCCCCCTCCCTTGGAGCTCTACACGTGCTGCAGGCCCATTCTCACGAGAACGACGTCGTCGTTCACGCCCCGCCGGCCAGTGTCGCCGGCCGATCTATCTGAGAATTTGAATTGGTGTGTGCTCCTTTGACTGCTAAGGAGTTTATCTTGTTGGCAATGCCGAGCGCTGATAATAGAAAGAGAAAGCAATCCTTGCAAAATATATGCAACTTGTGGCGGTTCTCTTAGCACTTCAAGTCGCTCATTCTCCTTTCAGATGTTTCTTTTTTTTTTTTTGTTCCCCGCGATTTGTTGGACTATGATTATTGTAAGACCACGATTTGCATCTACTATATGTTTTGCCCTATCAAAGTTTGGAGCAACAGGTTCAGAAAGAGCTCAGAGTTGATGTCTTGCTCTCGTCACATGCTGAGTCTTCCTTGCCACAGTATAGAAATCCTATTTGCTGATTCAGATTCACTTCACCTTAAGGCAGTCCAGTTGATTTTTTTTTTAAACACAGAAATGCACACACAAAACAACTTGCAGATTGCACTGGAGTTCCACCTCTGCAATGACCTGTGGCCACTAGGATCCTGACGGCAAGGCCCCCTCATAATCTTCTGCCCAAACTTTGTGCCGCCAATTCAGGTTATTAATTGTGCTAATTAATGACATAGTTAGTTAATCTGAACATGACGTAATGGGAACAGAGCAAGACATGGTCCCAAAGCTGTGAGTTTACTCAGAGATCTAAGAGGAGAAGGCTGTTCCTGGGTGATTCCAACTTTGACTTGAACCAAATATCTTGCCTGGGGGTTTGTCACAGATCCAAAGCATTTATGATGCACCAAGTTAAGGCTTTTGCAGGAAGTTTAAAGGAGCAGTAGGAGCCTCGTAGGCTCAGCTGTGGAAGCTCTTGACAATTGCATTTATTAAGGTTTCCACTTTGATGGCATCCTCTAATTTTAACTTCGTGATTTGGTTTTGTTGCGAGTCTGAAGCGGCTGTGGGATTCGAGCACATTAGTTGTGTCTCTTGACTTTTGCAAAGTTCAAGGCAGTCTACACTTATAAAAATAGAACATTGATGGATAAGTCTTGTGTGATGGACCTTAAACTTCATTAAGAATTTAAGAGAGGAATCCACTGTAAATTTCCGTCGTGATCAATGGGAAGGTAAGTAGCCTAGTAGTCAGTACTGAAATCAAGACATTCTTTTACCCAAAAAAAAAAAAGTTAGCTTCCAGTTTTCTTTACCTTGGTTTTGTACATCGTGGTGGGTCTAGCTAAGATTAATGACCACCAAGCATAGAATACTATTTTGCAATGTTCTAAATTTTTTTTAATGTTCTAAATTTCGAAGAGCCCAATTTTGTGCATGCAAGTGAACTGTCAGATGACACAGTTGTGTGACATATATAATTTAGGTATTTCGTTGCATCAAATGATATGGATGAATTAAGGATGAAACTCTTGTGTCGTTTTTTCGGTACAAAAAACTTTATTCTTTAGTTTTTGGTTCATTTTTTAAATTATAAAAATCACTCTAAAATTATATTTTTTAAAAATATTTTTTTAATAGGACAATTTTTTCGAGTGATTTTTAACCCCTATTTTTAATAGAATAATATTTTCAAAAATATAATAATTTAAATTAATATGAATATATTTAATTTTATAACAAATGTAGGATACAATAATAAAACTATTAAATTAGAGTTTCATATTAAATTATATAAAAGATATTACACCAATAATTACTTGTGAATTAATTATATAAAGGAAAACCAACTTCACATGGTCCTTGAGCAGATCAATTTTGTTCTATTAAAAAACTTTCGGTCGTATTCATACTTCTATTTTTTTTATTTTTTTTCAATTTAATTTTTTTTGGATCGAATAAGTTTCTCAGGTAGGTTAAATGTTGAAAAAGATTGATATGATCTTTCACTAAAATGATTCTATATTCACTCGAATAACCTCATGTCATGGATCATGATCACACATTTGATGGACTGTATCTTTTTTCATTAAAATAACTAAATAACACTTTTTTTCTGAATGTATTGCATCACAATGAAGTAAATATATGCCTTAAGAAAATTTGTCTGTTTCAAGGATTAGATTCATTAGGATGGCTGAGCTGAAGAATATCATTACATGGACAAAGAAATGGGTGGGAATGCATATTGGTAACACTGGGCCAAATGTTGGCACATCCCTGTATTTAACCTTTTTACTATATTCAAATATAAAATGGCAACTGTACAAAATAATATAGCCAAAGGATCTCCCTGGCTTATCTCACTTAGTAGCCACAAGAACCTTGCCACAGGATGTTTGGATATGTATACCTCAAGAACATAGCAAGCAAGATATGTCAAGTCAACCCATTGCCATCTCTTGTCCATAGCAAGTAGTTGATCCTGGATCTGCTACTTGGATCTCAAATCCTTTAAGATAATCAGAAAGATCGTCGATTTGGATTCTTTTGCTCCGCCGTGGTCAAAGACAAGCTGTGTTGGCAGTATGCCAGGTTACATGAGGCTTGTGATTAGTTCTCTCATCCAATGTCTCGAGGAAGGCTTACAGCGGACCCAAATAAGCTGCAGGAGTTGTACGTCTAGGATAATACTCTTGTGCAATCAGTGAGCATAATTCCTTTTGACAGGGAAATAAGTTACCTTAACATCACCATCAGTTCACTGGAACGGCTTTTGATGCATCAAGATGGTTTAATCTGCATGTTCCGAGAAGGAACTCTGGAAGTTCTTCTTGTGTATTACCCTGCATAGCATCATGAGGTGGAGATTTCTTTTATCATATCGAACAAAAAATTTGTGAACCTACAAATACACCTAAAGAGTTTTTTTTATTGATCTCCTCAATTCCACATGCATTTTAGAATGTTCGCGTAAAGGAACATCAAGATGCCACACTTATATTGAGAAATGTTTTACTTAGTTTTCAATGAAGAAAAATAATCTGATGCACCACCATGTGAAAAAAAACTTCTGACCTTGTGAGTATTTACATGGTAATCTTCTGACATAAGGAAACAACATTGTCCAGGCTGTACAGAGTACAAACTCAAGGTAGACTCAACCCAAACTGTTCTATTTGGCTCTGAGGACCCTACTTTCATTTCACTCTATCATGGTTTTATTCTTTCATGTAATTCATATAAGACGTTACAAACCAAATAAACTATAACTGAAAATTTACAAGTACCTGAATCAAGAAAGCCATTTCTATGACCAGATTGTTCAAGCAACCAAGAACAAGACTCACGACACCCCTTGCAACTGTAGATGAGCCAACATCAACTCCAAGCTGAAGGTTCAGAGAAAATGTCTTTAGTCAGATTGGACTCCAAGATTACATGTGTGGAAGCTAATAAGCATCTTCGATGTTGTATTTAAGAAGGAGATAACTTTGTTCAACAGGAGCATCATGAAACCTAAACCATTTTTTCTAGTTAAAAGATAATTTAGTTCCACACTTTGAAATTATCAATCTAAGTTTAAAGAGGATAGATTCAACATTTTGAAGTGTGTTGTGAATGAGTGGTTAGCTGAAGTTGAAAGGGAAGAGAAATAAAGGAATAATGCAAAAGTAAATGGTTGAAGACTGGTTACAGGTTTAGGAACACAATTGAGGGAAAGAAGAATAAGAAAAAAGTCATGCCATTATTCCAATATTAAAAAATGTGACAGTATGTAGATATGTTGCAATATCTGGTTCAATTAGAACTCCGCCTATGTTTTATAGCCGGTCCCAAGCCCGGATAAAAGAGGAGGGTTGTGTTAGGTCCCGACAGCTAGCGTAAAACCTTGTCGAATCTCATGAACATGGATCAACAAATTGGCGTCGTAAGATCCATGTAGCCGACCCCACCTAGTGGGATAAGGCTTTGTTGTTGTTGTTGTTGTTGATCTGGTTCAATTAGGAGGAACTAGAAGTAGTATAGGATAGTGAAAATATGTTGCAATATCAGTTTCAATTAGGAGGAACTAAATGTAGTATAAGATAGTGCAATTATAGGTTCAAAAAGGCATAAAAAAATGACAAGACCAACAAAAAGGAAGAAGAAGAAAGATGAATTTACATTTGGATGAAATGAAATTTCCTGCATATGCATTAAAAAGTTTAAAGATGATAGAATTCACCATTTTGAATGACTAGTTGACAGAGGTTGAATGGAAAAAAGGAAATAATAAGATTTTTTGAAAAGGAAACAATGCAGAGCTAAGGGATAATATGCATGAGTAAATGGTTGACAACCAGTAACAGGTTGAAGGACAAATAATAAGGGAAAGAATAATAAGAAAGAAGTCATGCTATATCTTTTTTCTTTTTATGAAGATAAACCATACTGTTAGTCCAATACAAGAAGATGTGACAGTGAGTATATTACAATATCAGGTTCAATTAGGAGGAACTAAAAGTAGTAAGAGAGGCTAGTACAATTATATGTTCAGCAAGGAACAGAGAAATCGTGAGAGTAATAAAGAGTAAGGTGATGGAGAACAAATATAAATCTGAGTACAGTTGCAACGAAATTCCCTGCATATGCATTAAAAGGAAATGCCTCTTTTGCTTGGCGTATAACATTTAGGAGGAGAATTAATATCTCTCAACTGTGTGTTAATAAAATAAAGAAAACAAAAGTTGAAATATTTTCCATGCCAGCCATTTTAGTCACAGGAGTTGAACATGAAATTTTGATGCAGAAATTCAATGACACATTGACAATAAAACACTCTGTAAAAACATCTGACATATTTTATCATATTCATATACCTCTATGTAGTTGTTCCCACGGAAATAATTGATCGCAAGTGCTTGTCCTACCAGACCGGCTTTCTTACCAACACTTTGCTTCACTATCCAAGAACCCTACAAGCACACAACATGAAGACAGAAAAGAAAGAATAACAATCCTGCCTCCCTCAGTATGAAATTGTTAGGCATGGTTGAGAAATTAATTTAGTGAAAATGCACATACCTTAGATATGTAGGGTATGAGCTTAAACCTTGAATTCCTGTATGTATCATCTCTCTTGACAAAACTTTCTAGCAGGGGAACATTTTCCAATGGAGTATCCATCATGTAATATAATGCTAGACTATACATGGTTGATCCTGGGACCTGTTTGATGTACTAATATGAGATGCCTCAATCATTTTGTATAAGGACATGTCATTGCTTAACACTTAATGCACTTTGTCCTTTAAAAAAAAATGCCTCAATCAAAGTTGTCTATTTTAGGGGACTAATGCTAACTGCTGTTAAGAGTAACAGGTTCACAGCACCACCTGTATGTTCACGATGAAGAAAAATTCACTCCCACCTTGTTCTGCATATCTCTGCAGATCCAATATTTAGATCTCAGATAAAGGAAGTGAGAAGTCATATCCCAGTGAAAACAATATATATAATCTCTAAGCACACCTGAACGATCCCACCAGGCCGACCACCAAGATCATCTTCACGCTTATCTGAGCTTAGCCAATCAGCAGCCACCATTTGCATCAAGGTACCATTGGCTTTGATCTGACGGGGAAATTTGATAAATACCCCATAACATAATGACAAATGATATTGAAACAAGAAGACTTTATTTCTTGTAAAAGAAATTGTGATAATCAGGATTCAGGACTAATTCTAAGCTACACTTTAGATGTGCATCTGAAATCACAAGTTGGAGTTTTTGTGAAAGATCACTAATGTTTTGCTTTTAGTTAAGTTCTGCAAGAATCAAGATGGAGGGTGTAGCAATTAAATATATTACTGATCATTTTTGTTTTTTGAAACTCTATGCAACCTTGCATCAAGAAAAGTCATAAATAGATTAATTAGGATGATAAGAAGTCATGAATCATCTCGAAAGTATTTAGATATGTTAATAATTTTAGGGTACAAATATTAAAGCCAATATTTCATGACAAGCCATGCAAAAACGAAGAAAAAACTCATGACAAGAATATGCTGGTGACTGGTCTATATACAATAAAAATATCTTTGAAGAGACATAAATTGATTATACTAAATGTGCCTTTCCTTCTATATATATTACGATATAATTGAATCAGTTTTTTTTTCTACCTTTTAATTCTCTTTTCCTTCTTTTGTTTAGGTGGGAGTGATGTTAACATCAAAATGTTACCTTTTGATGATCATGCAAGTATGATTCACCACGTATTAAGAATGATGAAGGATCTGCCATTGCCCAACTGCAGGCCATATTGCAGGTTTGATCTTTGGGAAGAGTATCACCATAGATACATGGTACAGTATCAACTATTGAGTCCTCTTCTAATTCAACGTAGCCTTTATTTTGAGCTGTGAAGTAAACAATACATGAAAACATCAAACAACTTAAATGACAATGAAGTGCCAGATATCTAAAATAGATATTGGATCCACCTGCAACTGATTGTAACTTTTTCACAAACTCTGCGGCTGTTGACAGCTTGGAATGACATTCATCCTGCTGCATTATCGAATAATAGAAACACTCGGAAAAATAAGTATTTATTTAATCGCTCAGATTACACATTCTCTAATGTGAGAAAAACATATTTATGTACAAATTCCCCAAAAGTTGGGAGGAGAAACCCAAAATTCATATTCCAGCGACTAAGATGCAAGATAAACACTAGATATTCAACTTTCCACTACAAAACTGAAATGAAGCATCAATAAAAAAATAACAATAAAACAACAATAGAGATACTTTTTTAGGAGGAAAAATTAACAATAAAATTTAAAAAGATAAGTCAGAAACAAATAATGTAAGAAGAGTAGATCAAATAATCTGGAGTCCGATTAAAAGAGGGAGAGGGAGGCCAAGGCGGACACTTGGCGAACTAATAGAGCAAGATCTATTGGTGAATAATATACCGAAAGGTTTGGTTACTAATAGAGCGAAATGGCGTCGTATGATCCATGTAGCCGACCCCACCTAGTGGGATAAGGCTTTTTGTTGTTGTTGTTGTAAGTCAGAAACAACAACAGGAAAATAATGTATGTCATTTCTCTCATTATCCTATTTTGAAACAGCACATTTGCTTCATCATTTATAGCGTTAAGTTAGAAATTAGCAAAATGGGCACACTGGTAACTTGATAATTGAAAGAATGCTATTGCAAAACTGTAAAATGGATATTGAAGAACAAATTATTAGAAATAAAAAATTTCAAACCTATCACAGTTGGCTTCAACAATAATGTCCAAGACCACATCATTTGACCAGATAAAAAGAATGAATCAGACGATCTTGGAAATGAATCAGACGATAAGATAGTCTAACAATGATAGAATACCTATCCTTTAGTTGTACACTGTTTGAAACCCTTCCCATGCAATGTGATATATGAATCAATCAAGTTCTTGATAAACAAATAATTAATGAGACGTCAAACATATAGTATCATGCCTTATTTAGTAATCAGTTCAACTCTACAAGTTTGAGCAAGCATCATTATATTAACTAATTTAGTTCATTAGGCCATGTGTGTGTATTACAGGCACACACGCTATAAAATCTCTTGTGATTATGATAAATACAGCTCTAAATGATGACTCATATCTACAATATGACATGTTAATTTGAAATACTGGAAGAATGCAATATCCAGCGTAAACTTCTTATTCTTGACATCTCAAGTTGTTCTCACTATTCTTTTCTGACTTTTTTTATCATATGATATTTTTATCCATGACCTTCATCTCAATCTAAAATAGGTTAGGAGAGACATTTTCCATTGGATTGCCTGTCGTATGGAAGGAAAATATCATCGATGAATGTGATTCCAATCTACCAAAAATAGTGCTTTCTTCTGCACATCATTCTCAGGTCATCTGAGTATGGATGATTGTGATAAAGAAACAAGCACATACTTGTAATGTGATGAATTTTATAGCAAATTTACCTGGGATTGCATGCTTCCATCAGAAGACCAGAAAGCCTCAGTTTGATCATAGTCAGGATCATTCAGAACATCAAAGAACTCATCAGCTGCATCATTTAGTGGAAGGAGGATTTCATCTGTGTTTGAAAGCATGTCAGGGGATCTTTGAGGATCTTGAGAAGAATTCTCAATACTATCGTTTTCTCCTATTGACTGCACTTCGAGTTTTATGTCCTCTTTTTCGTTTTGTGGTGAACCTATCTCCCTCATCATTTCAATTGATGAGAAATCAGAGTATGTTGAGTTTCCAAGTTTGGCTCGAAAGTATTCTCGAAGAGCTGCAATAGATAAAAAAAGTGGATATGTGACATGTTCACTGATATTCTTACCACCAGAAAAGGTTGCCTAAAAAACTTGAAAATGAAAAAAAAAAACTGCACCTGCAATTCTTCCTAGCATCCGCATTGTGATATATTTTTC
The DNA here is from genome assembly GCA_030549335.1 of Pontederia crassipes. Classification (NCBI taxonomy): domain Eukaryota; kingdom Viridiplantae; phylum Streptophyta; class Magnoliopsida; order Commelinales; family Pontederiaceae; genus Pontederia; species Pontederia crassipes. The sequence continues at coordinate 19,594,128 of CM060189.1, read as the reverse complement.
TGATTGGGTAAACAAATAAGACTTCCAAAATTTCCAATCAATTGCAAGCATGTGCTTAACAACTGATTGTTTTCCCTGGTTTACTGGAGATATCACATAACCTCCACCTGTGGAAGGACATAAAATATGAGATGTCTGTGCAATGACATACCTATGAAAATGATAATATAACTAAGAATATGAAAATGATTCCTCAGATCATGTTTTAAGCATACATTACTTTTAAGCCAAGCACGAATGTAGTCTCTCTCGGACCGACACTTTTGGTGGATAACAGAGTGATAGAGAATAACTGTTGCAAAATATATAAAAGTTAGCTCATGCAAATCCCAATCACATTAAAGTTGCCAGTTCATTAACCAAACCTACCATATGTTCCATCATCTTCCCTCCTCCAGTAACGACGTAACAACAAATCCCTTTGTTTCATTCCCCTGAAATCAAAAGAATCCAATATTATTATGAAGCAATTTCCAGAAATAATGAAACTTTAGAAGCTTGAACAGACCATGGTAACCAGTCAGCACGCAATTTTTTGTGGATGATATCGGTATGACCATCTAAATTCTCAACTGTACTTCCTTCTAACAAGCAGAAGTCCCATCTACAAGAAGATCCAATATTTTTTCTTCAGAATGCATGAGAATCATTTTGCACTAATCTGTGCTTAAGAAATTTGCCTAACAATATTTCCACAGTAGTTAATTAGCTGTGTACTTGTGTCACCACACTAAGATAGGTGTGAGCAATTATTAGTTATTAGCATCAACAATTTCCGATAATACTATAGATGGTCCATATTTCTAAAAGTGAGATATTCATGTTGATAAGTTCCTTATTTATCTGTCAAACCCGAAAACGCCATAGGAGAAGGTCAATCTTACTCTGATCTTGATGGGCCAAGTGACATCACTGTTTGGAAAACAGATTCTGAAGTTGCATCAACCACACCTACTGCCATTATAGCTGGATGTTCATCTGAACACTGAAGAAAGGTGAATAATTATTAGTGTTCAGAAGGTTGAAATTTGTGGGTGCAAGTAGCAAGTGTATACATACCTTTGTTCCCAAATCAGCATCCCTTGCCTCTTTAAACAACCTTATGCCTGTATGGAAATTCCATGAATTCATCTTCCGATAAAAAAAACAAAACAAGGGGAGTCATTACTCATTACAACTCACCATTTTTACATCCAACTATTTGCCATGTTGAAGGTGCAATAACATCAGATGCAATTGGCTCCGTGTGCACAGAAGGAAAAAAGGTCCAGTCTGACATATTGCAATGTAAGAATCATTGAAGATGAGTAAAAAACAACAGATATTAAGCACACAGGACATCTTTAGTGTATCTGTTATTTAGAAATGTGAATCTCTAGTAAATTTCTTTTTTGGTATTCAAATACTTCCAATTAACTGGCTTGATGCTGGAAGTGGTCTCAAGCACTAACCTATGGAGTGTGTATGCCTTCTTCCAAGATTTGACCTGTGACAAAAATGAAATTTTTTTCCCAATCAACTACGAAGAACCAACAGAATTATGAATGAATATTTCAAGACATTCAATTTATAAACATTCAAAGGGAAGCATTGAAAATGTTTACAAAAATTGAGATATTAACAGAGAACTACGAAGGGTAACAAATGGATTGTCTATTCCATAGTTTTATGGCACATCCCACTTGTATTTCAATACAATCTCTAACACATCTTGTAATATACATGAAGATTAAGTTTCCTCTCTAGACTGATGATTCAATTCATGATTCTGAAGTAGAAGATCCAAGTGATCCACATTCTGGATCTATTAACATATTAGGGAGTGCATAAAACTCCGACAGAAAAATGTTGCCGTGATGACTACTTTGTTGTACTTCTCTAATAGGACATGCATTTTACAAACGGAATAATTGGGTTTATACTTTATAGCAAGCAGACACAATTCTATGGAGCATGGTGGGCAAAAAAGAAGGGATCGTTTACGCATCCTGCAAAGATATTTGAGCGAATGGTGACTCATAAACTTTCTACTGTAAAAAAGAATCATGACGACATGGCAGTGAGCATCCTTGATACTTGCTATAAAATAATATGATCTCTGTCAAATCAAAGATCAAATATATGTCTGCAGTGACTGCAAATATTAAAAGAACTTGACAAAGTAGAATACATCTAGAAAGTCAACAATATTGCATATGTAGGATCATAAGACTATTGTGCTTGAGAAAGACACAAATAATCAATTACATTCTGAAGAAATAAAGAGAAAATTGACTATATGAAACAACAATTGCTAAAGGAGACAAAATTGTTGTAACCTAGAAGATCTTCTTTTGGAAAAATCAACGCTATTCTCCTCTTTGTCTGGAGACTCCTGTAATTTCAGTAACTTATTATAGCACATTATCAAGGAATATAAATGATCCAATAGAAAATATCAAAACCTTCAATACAGCTTCCATTAATGATCTGATCCACCTAGCTGCTTCTTCTGAGCTTCTAGCACCCAGCTGGAGATTTTAACTGTTCTCAGTCCCCAGTGAGGTACACAAAAAGAAGAATGATAACCAGATAAAATATATACTAAAAGAAAAGGATGAACGATACCTTAAGTTGGTCACTGCCTTTAGAAGCATTTTTAAGTGTGAATATATAAAACACCTGCAAAATTTCAACTAGAAGTTCCTCATTTCTGGAAAACATGATGAAGGTAGTTTTTTATGACTTGATGGATATGGTTAGAGAAATCCAGGTTTAGCATTTACATTTCCGTGCACACTCTCTCTCCCATTATCTATGACACGCATGGATGAGTCTATCAATGCACTCTTAATAGGATCCTGAAAATAACAAAAGGGCACTGAATGAGTTAAAGAGATTGAGCACAAGAAAATTTAATGAGAATACCCGGACAGTAGAAAACATTTTGTAAACTCAATAGGTAATAAGGCATTGAACAAGGAAATTAGGTCGAGAAGAAAATGCGTCCCAAACAAACGACCAGCCATTTCATTTAGAACCGGATCACTTGCCAGCAAAATTATCAATTATAGGCATGGTTGCGTCACTGTTACGGGAGGATAGAAAGATCATTTTGGTGCATTTTCTCTTGTGATAACAAAAGAATAATTACTACTGAAATGAGGAGCAATTCAAGACGAACTAAGAAAGCAGTCAAATACAGGCAACGAGAATCGAGGAACCTCTCTCTTTGACGAAGGCACAGCCTTGAAGCAGTGTAGGGCGTTGTCCTCGATCACGAAGTACCTCTTCCGGGAGTACTGTAACCCGATGCGATTCGACCTCACGACGTACAGCCATCCCTCCATCGGAGTGCTTAGTTCGGACAGGACTCCCATTGGAGAATGGAGATTATTTTTCCTGCCTCCTAGAGCTCGGAGTTCATAGAAAGGCGCCTCCTTTTTCGTCTTCTTGTGGCGATTCTATTCTAGATTTCCCACTGCTGCGGAAGGAGGCAGGCAGGAAGCTGCGTGCTTTGAATGCGATGAGTTAATAATGATGGGAGAGGAGGAAGAATTCAATTCAAAGGAATGGGCAGGAAGAAGGTGATGCAGACAAATCAACAGTGTAGGGCGTGTTAATGCGTTTTTTTTTTATCCCACCCAACACCCTCCTCAGAGGAGGATGAAGGGTGGCGGGGAACTTGAAGAATCAGGGAGCACAAGTCGTCGCCGTTATCACCTCCACCGCCCTCTTCCTCCTCCTGTTCTCTCTGTTTTTATTTTCCTTTAGGCGTCGCAGAGCAAATTGTCCGTATTCTCTTTCTCTCTCCTCTCCTTCAGCTTCTTCTATATCATATATACGTCGGTTTAGTTCTCTCTCCTCCCTCTCCCTTACAGTACATGGGAGAGAAGTTGCTGAATTGTAGGAGGACCAGGAGGCAAAAGGAGCGGCGGGGAGTTTAAAGAGCTCGTCTTTGAGGTGGATTGACTGCTTTTTTGATAGGTACGAAATAGATCGGGTTGGTTTGAATTTTAGATTTATTTTTTCGATCGATTTTTAAAATTAGAAAGATCATTTAAAATCATTTTGAAAAAATAAAAATCATTTTTTAGCGAATCAGTTTTTTGGGTGATTTTTTTGGACATCTACTTTTATATAATTATATTTTAAAAATATATTTAATAACTTAAAATTAATATAAAAATATTAAATTTTATATTAAATATAAAATATACTGCTAAAATTTTAAAATTATTAAATTAGAGTTTGATAATGTGATAGAAAAGTATGAAATTTTATAAAAAAATATTATAATTATAATAAAAGAATTATTAACACATGTATTAATTATATAAAAAAATCATAAATAAAAATCGGGCTCGCCCCTACGGTTTTTTCGGGTGGGGCCCTAATTTTAGCGGGTGAATTTTAATTTATTAAAAATCACCCTAAATCATATTCGGACCCCTAATTTTCGTTTTTTTTCGAAATTTTCGGATCGAATGGATTTTTCGGATTGGTCGGATTTTTCTTACACCCCTAATTTTTCATCTTTTACTATTTTTGATTTCACTTCTGCCAATTAAATCCACAATTATTTTTGTTCCCGGTTTGTGGTGGTGAGAGCTTCCCTTTTTGGGTGTCAGTCACTAAAACTATTATGACTTTAGATAGTGATTATTTCTTTGGAATAAAGTTCTTGCAACCCAATTACTAATTAGAGAGCAAAAAGACATTTTTTTAGTAAGTGTTTGTCGCTCGATGTTGCCTAATAATTTATATTACGTCATAACTAATCTATACAGTACTCAAGTAATCATATTTACTTATAAGAAAAAGATTATTAAGTAATATGGCCAGCGCGATGCGCGGGTGATATAAAATTACATAAATGATATGCTTATAAAATAAGTGAATATTGCTTTGATATATTTGAATATTAGTTAAAGAATATCATAAGTATAATTCTCTCTTTTTAGAAAATAATATTCTTGTTTAACTTTTAGATATTAATTTGTAGTCTATTTCATATATCTATGAATTTCACGATACACATATATTATTTTTGTTTCCAACCTACTTTAATTATCGCGAAACATGTTAATTTTTAAACACATGATAAATACTTGATAATAGATTCATACAAATGTTGAATTATCTTTTTTTATTAAACCTTATATATTGTTTTGTGATTAATATATTATTAAGGGATTAAGGAGCCTGTGGCCCCAATTTTGGGGCCACATGTGCAATATTTGTAATAAAAAAATATGCAACTTGGTATGTTTAAAAAAGAATTTTCCAATAAAACATTTGAATATTGTTGTAGGGATAGAATTCAACCATTATTTACGTTGCATGATGAGACAACAATCACCACAGCTATACGCAAAACACATTGATAAGTATTAATTTCTTCATCACTATGTTAAAAAAATAATCTTATTTAAAATTTAAAAACAAAAAGTTATCACATAAATACATCTACACACTTATTTTTAATAAATAATTTTATCGGTGTAATATAATAACATTAACATAAAATATTAGCAATAAACTTTTAAAATAAAAAATGTGTTATGTTTTGATATTATATGATTCAATTATTAAAGAAATCGATCATATCATGTGTGCCCACACAATGAAAGAATTTGTCGAGTGATGATTTCTGAATGAAACATATTAGAAATGTATATTTCGCATGTTATAAGAGTTTATATGAAACATGTGATATGCACAAATAATTTTAGACAAAGGCTAGATGTCATTTTTTATTTATAATAAAAATTTATAAGAAAATAACATGAATCCAATGTTAAAGAAAAAATAATATAGTACAAAATTTTGTACACTTATACACTAATAATATTTTAAGAAGAAATAAAATGATATAAAAATGATAGAAATAAATATGATATTTTTTAAAGACTAATAAAATATATTATTTAGAATGAATTATAGATAGTAATGATAATATTCCAAACAAAATAAAAGGAATCCAATTCTCACAATTTAGAATGAATTGTTTTATAGAACATAAAAATCTGATTATAAAAGGATACATGTAGAATATAGTCATAAAAATATGATGATGAAAAAGTATTTTTTTATTACTTAATTCTTGACATTTACTTCTTGATATGAGAAAAATAAAGATAGTACATAAAAAATAACCAATAATGACAATATTGTAAAATAATGTAAAATCATAAATTAATTTTATATAACAAAAATTATGGCCGCGATCATGATAAAAGAAATAAATTAAAAATTAATATCCATGCAAAGCCCATATGTACTAAAATAATTACCCAAAACAATTATAAAAATTTAGTCATAGTTATGCTAACGCCCGCACGATCTTGCATAGTTAAAAAAAAATATAGTTATAAAAATGGTAATCTTAGTTATTTATTAAATAATATAGTTATATATGTATTATATATGGTTAAATGGCAACAAAGTTCTCTAGATTAATCATCATATACATGTCAATAATTTACTAAATACTTTCCTTTCTGAACTATTTTACTTTTAATAAATATTATGGTATTATATATTATACTTACAATATAACCTTATGCATAGTAAAATTATATAGTTGTAACATATTATCATATTTTACAATCGTAACTATCCAACAATGTTAGGACAACCGACTAAGAAAACTGACCTTCTCAGGACTTTAACTTTTTTTATAAAATTAAAAAAATGTCTAAATAATATTATCTTTTATGGAAAAACAATGTTTCAATAATGAAAATATTGTAACACTTGGAATTTACATGTTTCAAGTTGTAATGCATGCAAAATTGACATGAAGTTGTCATTATATGAAATAAAATAAAATAAAATAAGAAATGTGACTCATATAACTGAACAATGCAAATAATCATTTTAAATTACAATTTAAAAATATTTGGCTTTTGCCGTAATACTATTTTAGGAGAACTCACAATTACTATTTTATGGATGTAAAAGATGCGATAATGTCTCCAAGAAAAAAATAACATGGCAATGTTGTGAAACATTTTAAGAGAAAAAAAAAATATGTAGATTAAAAAGCATATGAAGCTAAAAAAAATCTTTTCATCTTATAACATTTTACATCACCCATGAAAAAACACTTCGTGTACCATCTATACCTTTTCATTTGGAAAGGAGATGGTGTTGCTCTAAACGTTCTACATAGTTGGAAGACTTATTAATATTTCATTCAGAATCATACATTCGTTTTTATACCTAAATGAAACCAAGAGAAATTCACAGAGAAACCTTTTCATCTTGCAACATTTTATATCGCTGAAAAAATATCATGTAACATTTTATACCTTTTCAGTTGGAAGGAGATTGTACTGCTGGAATTTTCAAACTGATCAACTTTGTCGTAGTGGGACGATGTATTCCTAATATTTCACCCAAAGGGATGACAACCATTAATTAATTCATTTTCATATAATTAATCAAAGTAGATGATTTTCCCAGCAAGGAGTATCGTTTTGTAATATAAGACATTATTGCATTTATCATGTAAATATTAAACAAAAAATCTTTAATACTACGGAAGACTAACAAAAATAATAACAATACGGAGATTGATAATGCTAAACATATTTGAACTTCCAAATATTCCGAGTCAAACGGACATGCATATCAACTGCGCGCGCTGATCACCTACTTGTAACATGTTGGGCATCTCATCGAGGAGAGAGAACAATTACATGGGATATTATGATTTATATGAACGTAGAGTGTGACCAAATAATAATGTTGAAAGATTCTTTCCATGCTACTCGGCAACATGCATATCCTCTGGGAAGGGAAGTAATGAAGTATTTATAAGCAATCATTTTGCATAAGGAACCGTGCACAGGAGCCGTTGAGTAATTATAAGCGGTTAGTATATGCATTAACGAATGGTCGATGGAATCAATTGCTATAAGAAACCAATAAAGTAGTTTTCTGATTTATTAAATATGAATTATGACTTTTCTTTAATTCTAAATTTTTATTCAATGTAATTGACATTTCTTTTATTGACGCGGATATATCTATATTAATAACAAAATATTTGTCGTCACTCATTAAAATTTTACTGTATATACTGACCAGGATGTTACTTAGTACTTAAAAGATTTAGTAATATACGCATTATTTTTCAGTTAATTCAAAATGTTATTATAAGATTTTGCCTATTCTATCTATGGGAGGATTTATACCAAATAAAATATTTTTTAATAATCTAATAATTATTATTTTATATAAATTTGAAACTAAACCAATTCAATAATTCTATAAAATTATAAATAGTCAATAGACAATAATGTAATTATCATATCCGCTGATTAAAATATTTGAAGTAATTAATGATATATTGTAAAAATATGTAGTTACTATGCAACCGTCTCTAATATTTTTTTAATAGTTATTATAATATTTTAATATGTAGTTATTACACAACCGTCTCTAATTTTAATTCGACTTATCTGGAAGCATGATATTTTTTAATAAAAGTATTGCATTCAATATTATTATGGAGCTAACTAACTTCATATGATAACATCTCCACGTGCCAAATTATATAATTATATAGTTTAAGATAATTCTATTTTTATCAAGAAAATATAAATATCATATGATTGTAGTATATTATAATTGATTTTAGAGATATAATTTTAGTACTTTATAAATGATTTCAGAAATAACTGTGAAATGTTTTTTCAATAAAAATATATACTAATATCCTAATTATTTATTTACAAAAAATGAGTGAAATAAATTTTTCATCAATAATAAGTTTGCTAATAATCTGCATGTATAAATAATATTCTAATTAATTATATGTCATCCTCTCCTTCCATACTATCTTTCTTTTAATATAATATAGATAGATAGGTATTGTAAGTAACTCATTAATTAATTTTTTTAAAAGTTCAAATTTCTATCCCATGATCTATGTAAACCATATTAATAATAGGACATGTGGCACTCCTTTTCTCTCTTTAATATAATATAGATACGCTCTAAAGTACATTTTTTGTTTACAATCTCAAGTTTTATAATTCGTTAATTTTTAATTCAATAAATAAAAAGATAGGAGACAGATGTCCTTCCTTTAAAGGGACACCTTAATTTCCATTTTTTAATGTGATTACAATACAAATATAAATTCTGTTACAAATACTAAGAATTGATAAAAAAAATTTAGCTCGGGGTGATTGGACTATTTCGATGCATTGTTAAGATAATAAGATATAACCAATAATAATATATTAGTGATGATTAATTATAATAATTACAATGATATTGTATTTTTGTTATTATCATCAATTTCATTTGATGTTATATTTATTGTTATAAATATATTACCTCATATATTAATTTTACAAATTTATTGGATTAAAAATCTATGCATCATATTTAAGTTCTTTTTTTTAAAAAAGGTTATTTTCTCGAACCACCCCTAAACTATCACGAATTTTTAGATCTAACTCAAATTACGAACTTCATTTTTTGAGTCATTAAACTATCACGATTTTTTTCAATTTGATCCTTCCGTCCAATTTCGTCAACTACTCGGTTATCATTGATTTTTTCACATTTGTGAAAAGTCAAAAATGCCCTTGCACGAAAAAGAGATCTCATTCCACATGGTCTGCGAGCTCCCTCTCGACCTCCTGCGAGTCGAGAAGGGGGTGAGCTTTCCCTGTGCCAGCGGGTGCAGGTAGAGAGGGGGGGGGGGGGGAATCGCCTCCCTTCTCGACTCGCCAGAGGTCGAGAGCTTTCCCTACGCTAGCGGGCACAAGGGGAGAGAGGGGGGGGGGAGGTTGCCACCCCTTCTTGACCTTCATCTCGCCGGACGAAGGTTTAGAAGGGGGCGACCCCCCACACCTTCTCCTTGCGCACGCCGGCGTAGAGAAGAACTTGCATCAATATCTCAGCTTTTTGGAAAATATCAACTTTTTGAAAATGATAGAACAAAAAATTGTCTTTTTTTTTACTACGCAAGGCTTCGAGGCATTTTGAAATCGAGAAATTTCTACAGGAGCAGGCGCTATCTGAGAACAATTAGTCGATTTTTAGAGCGCAGGGAGAGAGAGGGGGGCCTCTCGGCCTTCATCTAGCGAGCAGGGGGCGAACCACACCCCCCCTCGAGATGAAGGTCAAGAGGGGGAGGGTCGACCTTCGCCGACCCTCCCCCTCTTTCTCTGCATCTCAACTCCTACATAGCTGGAGGAAGGGCGCATGCGAAAAGGGATCTTGGAGCATTTTTTACTTTTCACAAATGCAAAAAATAAAAAATAATTGAGAAGTCGAGTAAATTGGACGGAAGGATCAAATTAGAAAAATCGTGATAGTTTAATGATCCAAAAAAATGAAATTCTTAGTTTGAGGTTAGATCTGAAAAATCGTGATAGTTTAAGGGTGGTTTGAGGAAATAATCCTATTTAAGAATCTTTAATATGATTTGTAAATTTTTTATCTGATGAATAAAAAAAGGAGAAAACATTGTCTTACATTTGAAAGGCAAACACATCCATTAAGTACAAAAAATATTATTTTAATTTTTTTATTTATTTTCGATTCAACTGGATCAAAGTGATAATTAATAAAATACATTGTCTCGATCTTCCGTCCGGATGTGAGAGAGAGAGAGTGATGTGGTGTCACTTTGCGCCCAAATGGTCATTAACGCTTCCCCTTTCCTGCATCTTCCTTCTATGTTCTTCCTTTTTCGGCGACCTCTACGGCGGATGCTGAGGGGGTGAGGTTGTCACATCGGAGGTGGGAACTCCAATGGTCACCTCCGATCAAGTCTTCCTTCAACACCTGTGAGGTGCGGCGAGGGCCGAGGGGTCACAAGTGAGGGTCGAGCGGTCACGGGCGTAGCGCGACTTGCGAGGTGATCATCTCTCGTGAAGTCATCGCGGCCATCGTTGTGGTTCAGAGTGCATAGTCGCCGATGACGGGAAATCCTTCCAACCTCGCGAGGAGCCGACAATCACTGACCACGCAGTCACCTTACCATCTGGATCCATTAACGACCTCAGATCCACTACTACTACTGGATATTTGGTAGAATCTTATTAGTCACACAAGGCCAGTATGATGATCAATCTACGTCATTTATTGATACAAAAACAAGATCAAAGGAGCATTGTGCAAGCTACCTCTTTGCTAGGAGGGTTTACATGTTGATAAGGAAGACTGGTATTCTATATACATCTATGTATCTTAAACCGGCCTCAAGTCCAGACCCCACAATTTGCGTGACAATGGAGCTCTGGTGCAGCAGTGAAAGGCGCCTCCTCCCCCCCCCCCCCCCCCCCCCCTCTTCCCTTTTTTTTGCACTCGTCAGTGTGACAAATGCAACATAGGTGAGCTGCTGGCGAGGGAAGGAGGTGTCGTTGGAAAAACTTACGACTGGAAGACACGTTCTCTACGCGAGGAGGAAGACGCCCAATAAGACCCTAGATCGGACGACTATAGTGTGTGGTCGCACAATGACACAAAAGAGTGTTTACATTAATATTCCTTATATATAATTTGAAAAATTAAATAACCTTGTTTGAAAGTTTTGAAAAGTTGGATGATTATGTAAATATAAAATTAAGTTTGAGAATAGTAGAGAGAAAAATGATGACGTAATATTTTTTATTTTTTAAATAGGAGAGAGAAAATACTTCAAGGTTTATTGGTTATAACGGATCGTGATGATCGCAGTTGAAATATTTCTAAAGTTTAATAACTGTGAGATTACAAATTGAAATTTACTTATGAGGAGATAGTTCACAAGTGTGTGGTTGGTTTGATCGTGAGAAAGGGAGCGAGAGAGAGAGGAAACACGATGGAGAGAGAGGAATAGGAGTTGGTGGAAGGCCGCTCAGCTCCTTGCCCCCGACAATTATTGATGAACGATCGATGTTGCACGTGATACGTGCCGTTAACTTTTTTTTCTCTGGTACATAGGAGTTCGGTGATGGATGGTGCGGGTTGCAATGCACCATCATTAGTAAAGAGTTTGTAATTGATGACACGAATAGACTCAACCAATAAAATTTGACAAAATTTGGAAGACAAATCAAAATCTAAGATCGACGATACTTCACGAGACTCGTGGAAACTTTTTTTTTGGTTAATTTACGATGTCCGTGGACCTTTCAGAAAAAAAAAAAAGATCTAAAAATGAGAAATAAAACTTTTATTAGCGTTCTTCCTAGGCGAAAGGGAGAGGAAGAAGGGGCGTCATGAGAGAGCATTTTTTTATTAAATTATTAATTTTTATTTTATTATTTGTTTACATTATTTTATTAATTTTGGTTGTATCATGTCGGTAGCACAATAAAAAAATCTGCTATCGACGGTAATTAAAGTTACTATAATTAAAGTTAAACTTCAAAGATACTATAATTAAAGTTATCATTCTTGTAATTTATCCACTCCCCAGCGCCCAAATGAGAGTAAAGCACGTTTTGCTTTTTAATTAATGCCCCATTAGACTATGATTTCCACCTTAATTAGCTTTTCTGATTAAATTTTCACGGAATCTTATCCTGAACGAAACAAAAAAACCCTACATTAATTCTAATGTTACACTTAGAAGATTGGACCAAATATTGTTAAATAAGAGGATAAAAAAATATGTCGTGCAATGCTCTGGTATCGGCATATACCATATGGATCGTCAAATCGCATATTCATCCAAAAAAATAATAATATTATTTATTTATTTAGTAATAGTTGATTTAATCAACATTCCCCAAAATTAGTTTGCCAAAGATAATTTGTAACATCCCATAAATTAATTTTGGTGTAACTAAGTAATGCTGCGTTTCTTATTAGGAGCCTCCCTTTGTACTTGGAAAAAAAAGGTACTCCTAAAAATGATGACAATTAACAAAAAGTTGACAAGTTAACATCTACTACATCAATTAGCAAGTGCGGAAATGAGAACAAGAGCAACTCCAAGAAGCTTCACAAAGGAGATATACTGCTTTCATTGGCCATCGCAAAATACAAGAGAAAAATACCCCCCACTTGAGCAATATTGTATTGGTGATTGACTCGATCAAAAGATAAGAGATAATTATACACAATAAATAATCAACAAATAATAGAACAACTGTGTGCAGCAAAGTCGGACTGAAGAAAATTTATCCACGAGAGGAAGCTGGTCATGCAGCTCTTTGATAGATATACTTTGTTCTTGGATCAACAATGAGGCCCTTCCCTCCGTTTACTTCAAGATCATGCCTGCACAATACCATTTCAATTGGTAATAACATGAAGTGGATGCACTAATATCCAGAAATAGCGGAAGAAATTGTAATACTTACTGGAACACAAAATCAGGTATGGTCAACTGCTCGCGAGGAACATATCTGAATAGCTGCACGAGTCGATCAACATATACCACACGTTTCCACACCTGAATGTGTGATCATATGGATCCCAATGAAAGGTCAGTCATACAGCGAAAACTAAAACGATATATTGAATCCCAACTATTGATTGGAAACAATAGTCTACTGAAAGAAAAAGAAGTGGCAAAGGAGGGAACAAATACCTCTCCATCTACAAATAACTGCAGAGCAAAAACTGCAGTCCTCAATCCCAGGGTTGGATGTAGAACATATATTGCCTACATATGTTAGGGTATTATACAAGTCAGTCATTGAAAATAAAAGATCAGAAAGTTTATATTTCAAGCTAAAATTAACCGTAGTACATGTAAATTACGCTGGTGCTTCCGACCAAGGATCTGCTGTAAGCGCTTCATCCAGCCGAGATCTGGTTGGCTGCATAGTGCAAGAAGTGTGGACTGTTAATGCAAGGGGACAATGGAAAACAAAATATCTACAGGTAAAAAAGTGTAGGCATAGACCATTTGAAAAGGCATCTTGTTGAAATGGTTTGACTAAATACACCTCAAAGTGATCGAAGATGGGTGCACTATATAAAAGGGCTTTTGAAATATTTCTTTCAAAACCCTTACATTCAAAACCCGACTCAACAACTAGTGGTTCAGTTGGTTTTTGCCAAGAAAAATCCAAACCAGACCCAACTTGACTCCACATGGATTAGGTCAAATCATCGGGTATAACCTTTTTTTAATATAATTACAATAGAAAATTATATAAAAATGAAGATAATGAACAAATAAAAATGCCAAAGGATATTAATGATGCGTAAAATGAAGATAATAAATACAAATTTAAAAGAATGATAAAAATAATAAAAAGTTAAAATAATTAATCAGCTTGGATCCAGTTTGAATTTCTCCCATCCATTTGTGACCTGCCACGGCCAGGTTGGGTCCAACCTAAACCAACACAATTGGGTCAGATTGGATCATGACCCCGACCTGATGAACACCCATAGTTTCAAGACAAAGTACACGTGAAGTACATTTCTAAATCCACTTATGTCAAATAAGTGGAAGTACCATTTTTAAATGTCATATTGCACATACGACTGCGCTATCAAAATGAGGTAATGAGAGAAACCAGATGTTAATCACCGGATATGAGTTACATATTACAGCAAGATTACAATAAGGGACTATTTTAAACATACACAGGAGATATAAGCTTGCTATTTCAGTCACACCATACTTACACTTGTAAAGATGCTGCAGAGTGAAAGTACACAATGCTGTAAGGTTTTTGAATCAAGGGCTCAAACTCCTGTTAGCCGAATGCAATTTTAGTATTGAAGAATAACACAACAAGATAAACCAATGAAAGAAATAACCGATGTACAGATTCAGAATAAATATACATGACAAGACCTTCACCTTAACAAATAGACAAAACAAAATGGTAATCCACAATGACTACCAGCAAGAAAATAGATTCATAGAGATTGCATAAATGACAGAAGCTCTTTTGGTGCTTAAAGGACAATTTTACATACGAAAAACATAGGAGATTGAAAGTCAACAGAATGGCGATTATCATTTGTAAACATGGGAACATTTTCAGGTGTTACAAAAGATCCCTTTGGAAACTTCAGAAATACATAGTTTTGTGCAAATGGAAAAGTTTGTTATCGCACAATTTGGAATGTTAGTTCAATTGATTGTATTTTCAAAGAAATATACAAGCTACTAAAGATTGAATTGGCATATATACTACTAATGAACTAGGAAATTTAACTGAACCATAAAATGAGATACGGCACTTTAAAGCATATAGATTCAAGAAATCTTCAAGGAGCATACCCTTTCTTATCTAAAAGGAACATTTTTTTTAGAAGATATCTAAAAGGACATTACATCCGAGAGTTAACCAGATAATAAGTTCTCTTTTTGCATCCTTCCTTTCTCCAAAAAAAAAAGGTTCCCTTCAACATACATATAAATATATAATAATCTCAGAGCATGAAAAGTAATATTCAAACAACCAATGTCACACAAATCCTCCGCTGCAATGTTAAGAAAACTCATAAAATTCCACTAACTTGAGATACCATTTGTTACCTTTACGACATAGAGAATGAAACGTTCTAAATCAAGGCACCGTAGAAGAAAGTGAGCTCCTACAACAACCATTACAGGGCGTCCCTCACTGTCTACACCGCCACGATAACTAAAAATAGATAAACATACATGAAAGAAAAAGGTTAATAATGAACGAAACTTGCAAAGTTCTATATACATTTATGATTTGCCAGTTCCAACTCTTTGATAAAGAAAAAACTGCCTAAATTTTCTGAAGTGATATTGCAACAACCATTATACAGACCTATTCTTTGTCACATAATTTCAAAACTGGAGTACATCCTTAAGCTATATTAATTCCAATCACACATTGATATAAAGAAAATACCTCCCTAGCAGATAACTTTCAAGAAGAAAATAGGCACTTACACAATTTTCATTTCAGCAATATCCGAAAGATTGAGAGAATTAGCCTTTGTAAGGTATCTCGAGTGGAGTGAGTATTCTTCAGCAGCAGATAATGGAGGGCCACCAAGATCACCAAATCCAAGAAGCTTAGAGCAATTAAATCCGCCTTGTGATTGGGCAGCCTTTTCACGCTGCTCTTTTCGACGCTGATCAGGATCCTTAGTTAAAGACATGAATGCAGGATCAAGGTATGAATCTAAACTATAAGAATTCCTGCAAAAAGAACTCAAAGTAGTCAGATAATAGTGCACCTACCAAAATAGCTTTCTTCACGATTTTGTTGGCTTGATTTTCCTTCTACGGAAAGATATTTAATTCCCTACTGATACAGGTGTGAAAGAAATGAGAAAGAAAGAGGTATTCAGAATCCCTTGGCTCGAGTATGTCGGATTTCTGGTGTCAATTTCATATAATTTAAGAAAATTGGGGACAGTTACAGATAGTATATCTGCAGTTGTTTACTGGTTCAATGCCAACACAACAACAACAACAACAAAGCCTTATCCCACTAGGTGGGGTCGGCTACATGGATCATACGACGCCATTCCGCCCTATTAGTAACCAAACCTTTCGGTATATTATTCACCAATATTCGTTGATCCATGTTCATAAGATTCGATAGGATTTTACGCTGGCTGTCGGGGCCTAACACAACCCTCCTCCTTTATCCGGGCTTGGGACCGGCTATAAAATATAGGCGGAGTTGTTCAATGCCAACACATTGAAACAAATTTCAGCTCCTAGTTATCTTGATGCTGATCCAATGAAATCCACTGTGAAGCAGCAATTCATGTGCTGATATATGCTTTGCATTTTCTAAAGCATTTCATTGTTGAGATGCTGTTATGAAGGTTACATAAGAAACAATAACAATATGAAACGGGAAACATCTATTCCTTAATCCTGACTGAAGCAAAAAAGGAAATGAAAAATATTTAGAAAGTCAGGATTTAATATGGATATTGTGCATATGGCTTTAACAAGTTTGAAAGCATATACAGTTCTCATTTTATATTTGTTATAAATACATATCATTATGTTTTTACCAATCTTGTTGTCAAGAAAACTAAAATCCAGAAAAACTTGTCAATTATTAAATTAATAAAAAATATGAAATTTGATATAGCAAATGTTCGACACCAGCTAGAATTTAACTCATTATTTTTCTTCTTTAATGAATATTATCACTGCAAAGCACAGAGAATATAGTATTTATAGCAATTTCTGATGTCTTATAATCATTCTGTAGACTGGTTCTTTAGGATGTACAAAGGATATCATAAGCATATTGTCACAAATCACGAGAACAATAAGAAAATCCTTGGCTTTTTACATGCACTCACCGCCTCAATGTTAACCCAACATCCGAGACTGGATGATCATCTGAATCTGTTTCAGGTCTCTGAGTAGATGTTGCTACTGTTGGCAAAGGTTTTATTCTAATTTTTCTTTCATCTATAGTTGTCTCGCCATTCTCATCCCCTACATCAGCAGGAAGCTTTGAGATGGCAATCTCTTCTTCATGTTTATCCCTTGGAAAGTAAAGAGGAAGCAATCTGCAAGTTCAACTTGTCAGAAAAGAAGCCAGAAAAAGGAAACAGAGTAAAAGTTTTAAACGCTGCCATACTTCATTGGAATTCCTTTTATGTAAACAATAAATACAGAAAACATAGATATGTAACTGAAAAGTGAACTTCAATACCTTTTATATATTTCAGTATCAGTCAACGTTGTCAAACAAAATACGATGGCTGAAATTTTATCCTTCTGCTTCTCCAAAAACCGTCTAACAGTCCCTAGACAACTCACGAAATATATTAATTAAAGCAAGATGCCATGAGAAACATATAGAAGAAAGAGACAGAAAAAGTGAAATCTTCCTTGTTACACCTATCTATAATAAGGCAGGCAGGTAATTGTTGGAACTGATCTTTTACTCACTTATTGCTACATGTGCAGCAGGTTCACGAGGGTAATTTTTTGCCTCTGTATATATGCAACCTGTAGCAATGCTGTAAAAGGATGTCAAAAGGAGCATTCAGTTACACTTGAAAGAACATGCTGAGCCAGCTACTTTACTTTTTTGCAATGTTTGGTAATCAACCTTTGAAGTCCATTTTCAATCAGGAGCTCCAAGCAAGAACGGTAGCAATGACTAAGAGCATTCTCCGCGGCTGTATGATACTTCACAGCATACTTAGGACCAACAGTGTGAATAATCTTTCTGCAAGATGCAAAGTCAACCTCAAATTATGATGACAGCAAAAAAGTGACTAACAGGAACAGAAACTGAATATGCCGATAACAAAAAGTGTTTATACTTTACACTATGAAGAACAGAAGTTGACACAAATTAATGCAACCAGTACAACTTATAACATCAAACACAAGGTACTACTAAGAAAGTGGGCACGACCTCTCACATCCCTTTTTTGCAACTTTTATGTCCTAGGCTCCTAAAAGGCAACCTTGATGTTTTAGACTCCGTGAATGCACTTGGCATGCTGGCAGACATAAGTTCCAATTTAATCCAAACTGATTCTGCAGATAAGCCTAGCTATGTTTCCAAAATCCTGGCAGAAGGAAGAGTTTAAGACTTTCATGAAAGGTTTCATTTTGGTCCTGGCATCCATGGTTTTTCAACTTTTTCTTTATCACGTTCTATAGCCGACCCCACCTAGTGGGATAAGGCTTTGTTGTTGTTGTTGTCTTTATCACGTTCTATAGTCAAATTCCATCGAGACACTCTGTCACGGCATAATGTGATTATGCTGACTGACTAGTTTAGTCTACGTTAAAGGATTAAAGACCTATAAAGCTTTGTATGGGTTGTAAATATGATATATCGCCTGTTAAGCAGGCTGATGCATGTCAAATATAGTAAACTTAAAATCATCTTATCCTCAAAATGGTCAAATGTGTTATCTGAACTTTTTCAATACTAAAAGAGATTGGCTGTTAAATGCTATATCATATGAAACTGGCCCCTGACTGTTTGGAAATAGAATCTATTGCACACACAAGAAAAAAATATAAACGTAGAAATTATACATTTACTTTCAATCTGGACTTAAGCACTTTTTTGGATTACCTAGGTTGATTATTGTTTATGATTTAATTTGCTTTAGGTGGAAAAACACATAAGAAACAACAAAACTTAGAACACATGAAGGAAACAATCATCACAAGAGACAAATATCACAACACATAAGGACAAGGACAAGTTATGACAACACCAAGTACTCTGTTGATGCATCGGCATACTATAAGAATATACTAAACAAGAAAGTGCCCCACCAAGTGATAAGTAAATTCCACAAGAGAGTGGCATTAACAGAAGAGCAAAAGGGTGCAACAACCTTTTTTTTTTTTGAGAAGGTGCATCAACCAATTAAACTAATATATTTTTCATTCAGCAAGGATTACAAATGAGAAACAAGAATTTCAATGTCAAACATGTTAAGTTCCTATGTGAAGATATTACTACTCACCTAGCAAGGAGATCATACGCATTGGTCATTTTCGCCATTCCAGTTCGACAACCACCCTACAAAATCCATGTCCAACTAATTGTTGTCAAGTTGGAAAAGGAGATGATGCAATCACCTTTATGGTAGTTTTAACCACACTTACAAGAGTTGCACATTCCTCTGAAAGACCAGGCCCTGCTGCTGCGTGCAAACCAAGGCTGCTATGCGCTTCATCCAAGCTCTAACAACATTTTGGACAAGAATTGAGTCTTAAATTCACATAGGAGTTAAATAAACAAAAACAAAGACATCAAAATGCTCAAGAATCTCACTTCATTGGTCGAATTCACAACCGCGTCGACCTCGAGATTCCACGGATTGCCACGCCACAGGTAAATCTTCGAATTGATCTCATGATCAACCGGGAACCTCGATTTCCCCGCGCTTGCGCCGGCATCGGCACCGGAAGCAGTCATGAGCGGATCCGAAAAGTAGGAGAAGGGTGCCGAAGGATCGCCGGCGGCATAGTACCGTTGGTCCGCGTCGCTCCATCTGGGCACCTGATCGAGGGTCACGACCACGTCCCCGCCGCTTTCCGAGGCCATCCCCACGCCGCGCGTGGCGCCCTCGGCCACGCTGCGGTACATCTCCCACCCCCCAAAATCGAGTCTTTGCGCCTTATCTCCAGAAACAACCTCGGTTCCGCCGCCAAAAAACTCTGCAAAGATTCGATCTTTCTCAGGTAAAACAAAAGTAACAACTGCGTCGCCGAGAAATCCGAATCCCAAATTGCTTCAACGCTCAAACGAACAACAGGAAAGCACCAAATAGCAAAAATAACTCGAAACAATACTTGGTTCAGATAAACAAGATCGTTTTTCTTTCTGATCAGAAGAGCATCAGACCTCGTTCGTCTGGTCCCTGCGTTTGAGCGAGGATCCGGAAAATTGGTGAATATCGTCGAATAGGTCGGAGCTAGAAGATGATGACCGAAGGGAAAACGGAGGAGACGGCCGGGGGTGGGAGGGGGGTTGGCGATTGGATTCGGTTCGAATCCAAAGAGAGAGATGCCCGCACGTGAAGAACTTACGCATGCCACCTACGCCCTTGCATGTGTGGTGCTACTGCGTTCGCATACGGGGTCCACCTAAAAATACTGGCCAACCGATGGGCTTGTAAATAGCGTAAGGACACATTGGACTCGTGGCATCAGCCCGGATAGAAATAGAAAAAGTCGTAGCTAATCTCAAATTATTGACTGTAAATTCCATCTGGACTCTTGTACCGGTATGTTTGTTTCCTTCTATTTTAAGTCCACACTCAAGAAATTTAATTGTAATCATAAAGTGTTTAATTAATTAATTAGTAAGTCACTTAATTAATAAAAAAATGTATTTAAAATTTTGCGAAATGATTTTTTTATCAAATCGAACTCATCGACTTTAGTATCGGAGGTCGAATCGGCCTTCCGACTATATGAATTAATACAAAATTAAATTAAAAACAAATTTTCAAATAACTATAATAATAATTTTTTATATAAACATTTCAAAATTTATTATATTTTATGAATATTATATCTTAAGATTGAACATCAAAACTCTCCAAAATACAAAGGTCGTGGCTAAACAAACGCAAAATAAAATATCTCTTTTTTAAAGTTAAAAAAATCTAAGTGGAATTTATCTTTTAATGCCGTAAAATATATTTTTCTTTTCTTTGTTGCAAGATTATATTGTTAATGTTATATAAGAACTAGGGTCCAGTAAAGATTCAAAATAATACAACTAATTCTAGTTAACTTTTGACAAGCTGTATCTTAATCATTAATACTTCGACTACCTACATTTCATACAACTAGTCAAATGTTTGCTACATTTTTCTTTATTGTCATTTGTAAATTTCCCTTATTTCTAATTTACAAATAACAAAATATTTTTTGTCTCTTAATTTTTGGATTAAAACAATAAAATATTTTGAAGTAAAACTTTAATTTATTTTTAACTAAAGACTTATAGTTGAATTAAGATTTAAATATATAATCTTAATCAAATCTCAATTTTCCAATTAATGTTTATTTATTTTTTCCTTCATTTTCATCTCTTGTGTAACACAACTTTTGAAAATATATTTTTATCTTTGTTAATCCTTTAACTTTTGAATCAAATTATTTTATTAATTATTGAATATCTAAGGTGTACCAATATCTTTTTTTTTTTTGCATTCCAAATCTATGTGAGATTTTCGGTGTCCAAAACTATTAACATTGAATGAATCACTTATGACACAACTCTGTTAATTAATTGTGCCAATCAATTTTGGTTTTTGTCCCAAAATCTTTGTCGACATATTTGCATATTCATAAGCCACTATGCAATTTTTAGAGTTTACTTTTATGATTTTGCTATTTTCTTCTCGTGTGTTATGCTCAATTTTTTAGGGCATGGAAAACTCGCGTTTGCTTTCTGTATACATGTAGATATTTGTAATAAGAAATAATTATTCTATTCATTTTTATTTTGAGAAAAGAGAACAAAATAAATGAACAATGACCAAAAAACATAACGATGATTTGTCATTTATCCTCTTGATAACAAAATTCACATATTCAATCCAGAAAAGAGAATTACTTTACATTTTCAAATATCATTATATAAAATTTATTAAAAAACTTTAACATGGAAGAAAGAAAAACATAGAATTGAAAAGCATAAAACTACAAAGATATGATGTATAACATGTTAAATAAAAAAATGAAAATATTTATCTTTGGATCCTATGAACCCACTTTTTATAATGTCAAAGCAATTCATTTTTCTTGTGCCATAAAGAAAGAAAGTGAGAGAGATCTCATTGATGTTGCTCCATCTATGTCGTGGATTATGTAATAGAGTTACATAAGTGTGTTGAATATTCATTTAGATTATTTTATTTTAGCAACTTTTAGTGGAGACTTTTCATCTTCTGTATTTTAATTATTTTTAGATGAGAGAGAACATTTTTTTTACAATTGACGAAAAGAATGAAAAGACAAAATGGAAAGAGTGATTAAAATTTTAGAAATGACAATAAGAATACCCAACTTTAAATAAAACTTATATATTAGTTAGTAGTACTAAATCCACATGTTAAATAATTGTGTCCAGCAAATTTATTTTGCCCAAAACATATATTTTATATTAACAAATGATTTCTTTACATAATGAAGGAAAACCCACTAAAAGACACTTAAATGATAAAGTATAAAATCTTCCATAAAAGTATAACAAAATGTGGAATCCTCGGATGCTACTCATATCTTGCTCCACCCGAGCTTGTTAAACTTTAAAGTTTATCATTCTAGTTGAAAGGTTTATATAACAATGAATCGATGAAAGATAAATATAAATAACTAGCATATTATCGTCATCAATAAATAGTTTCATTGAACACCCCAAAATATATAAGCATACTAACTAACATCTTCACTTCAATGACATAAATATAACATAATATAAGTTTGATCCCATTGAGTTATAACATCATCATATAATATGAAGTGAAAAATTGGTTTAAAAGATGAACACTATTGATCAAAATGTTTTGATATATTGGTGACTTTAATAAAGCACCAAATTGAGAGAAAACACATTTTTTAAAGTTAAATAAGAACGACTTCATAATTTATAAGCTAACGTGACAATGTTTCCTTGAGTGTTCAATTAAGAATGATGAGAAAGAAATAAGATAAATAGATAGCTACCATGACGCTGTTAGAAAACGTGGAGTCAAAGTGAACTTCAAAATAATTGTATGATAAGAAAGAAATAAAATAAATATGTCATATAACAAATAACTTCATGAACTTATAAAATCATAAAGGATTATATGATGAAAGTAATAAAAAAAGAAATGAAATGATAATATGAATGTTATGTATGCCTATCATGTATCAATTGCTATGAAAAATATATATCATGTCATGAATTATTTATATTATTATGTTAAAAATGTTAAATGTGGTCTTATGTATTAAAATAGTCTCACATGCATGTCTTATTATCATGCCGTCCAATACATCTCATATATTATCATGTGAAAGATGATAGCATGTATGAGTTTTACATACTTTAATTAAACAACTATGCGCCCTAAATATATATGTGCAAGTAACTAACATTAGATGATGATGATAGCTCATGTTATGATAGTAATATTGCACATTGTTGATGTGCCTTGAATTATGTATTTTGTATTCAAAATTATGAAAAAAATGAAAAAAAATGAGGATATGTGACGAAAGTATATGACTTGGGTCGTTAAGCTTAAACCCGTAACCTGACACTGATTCTTGTGGGGGGTGCTAGGGACAAAGTCTGTCGTGATATGAACCTTTGTATATGAGGGTTAGCACTTTATCATGATGTACTCTTTTTTGCTTATAGTAAATTTTTTTTGGCGATGACTTTTTTTGCCCGTGAATGTTTATCTCTTATTCACATTGATTAAAAAAAATTTACCACGTTAAAAATATGTAAGTTCATCTTCTCTTTCTTTCATTATTTTAATTATTTATCGATCATCAATGTTCTATTCCCAACACACATGTTACGAGTCGCATATATTGAAAGTGTAGTAGGGTCAATTGAGTCAATAAATATTTTACCTTTGTTGCTACATGAATATTTTAGTATTTAGTACACTTCGATATTTTTATTAAGTATGAATATTTTCTTCAAACTAATTATTTTTTATGAAGTCTTTCATTATTTAAATATCATACTGATGTAGGATGAATTGATGTGACGCTCCCAAATTTCTTGATGATACTTAGTTTTGAGATGAAATTTTTGGATGTTATACATTCCATTGAACAAAGAAATCTCAGTGCCTTTCGTGATGATGACTAATCAGCCATACTTGATCTACACGCTCATAAGAAACAATAGCAATGAATAATTTTAAATGTTTTCTTGAAATAATTTTGCCACTTTCTTTTTCAGTTTGGTTTTAGCATTATATATATATATATATATATATATATATATAATATGTTGGCATTTTTAATAATGAATAAATATTTCATTAATTCTTATATTTTTTGTGATTTCCACAAAATGAAAAGAAAACAAGTAAACAATAAGCAAAGAAGAAAAACAATGACTCCTCCTTCTTTTTCATAATAAAATTCACACATCAAGGTGTTGTTTGGTTCGAGAATATGTCTTCAAGAATAGCGTCATTTAACCATGTGAATATCTTCTATTTCGTCGCACACATCTCGAAGCGGCAGTATCCTATTCTCGCTCGCCGTTTGGTTCGTCGTGAATATCAGAAGTTGAAAAGCCATTGTAAAAGATCTTGTTAAGTTGTTTCCACGCAACTTTCCGGTTGTCATCTCTTAGCTCTCCATTTCTCGGCGGTCTACTGAAGCGAGATAGAGTGGAGGCGGTGGCGGTAGTACGTCTTCTTTAGTTCTTTTTTAGGTGAGACGCTGGCAACCATCTCATCCCGTTTGGTTCTTTACCGTGTTACCCTTTCGTCGTGGTGATTTCTCTGTTTCGTTTGTCGGGTTTCGTGTGTGTTACTACTTGCGCAAAGAACCAAACGATGATCTCTCCGTTTCTCCATTTTCTAAGTGATGTCCTCGCGATACTTCTTTAAGCAGGGTACTTCGTCGATGATGTATCCGTCCAGTGAGACATAGGATGCGCCGGAGTGCCATTGTGAAGATGTTTGCGCCTTGAGGACGTCGTGGACTGATACAAATCCGGGGAGGCGATTTTGGGGATGTCCCCATTATGACGTCGGTAACATTATCCTCCGTCGATCTGTTAGTCGTAGGTTTACTTGTACTAATATATTTTGCTCCAACAGAAGGCATCTCCTTATGGTGCTTGTGGCTTCTTCAAATGGTGTGATCCGCCTATAGATTGTGGTGCCGTGGTGATAGCAAAGGTGCTGAAGAAGTGTGACAAGTTGAAAGACTATGTTAGTCGACTGAAGCGAGAAATAGTTGTGTACTTCGTTGTCGGGGTGGTGTTGACCTTGGTGTTAACTAAGTTCGTATAAAGATTGTTGAAGTCGTAGAACATGTTGCCCATTTTTTTACTTGGTTCGTATTGTATGACGTAGTTGGGCATTCTTGTGTCAAGTATGTCTTTTGGTACTTTCTAACGACTTTGTTATGTTGACATGAAGACGAATGGGTTGTCTTTTGTATGAACTACATTCTATTTTAGATGTTATGCAAATGTCGTCGACGTTGTTTCTAACTTCTTTCGAATTGTTGAATTGTCTTCTGTATGAACTTCATTCCATTCAAGTTATGCACTTTGCATAAAATGTTCTTTCAAGTTATGCACATTCCAATGTTATGCAAATGTTCAAAACTGATGCTTCAATTTGCTTTTAAATTGATGAATTATCATATGCCAATGTAGACATAGTTCATTGAGTACACGATTGCTAGCCAATGTGTGAAGGCATCTTATATGCTTCTGGTGCATTATTTGGCATGTAATTAAGCACACGATCACATTCGAAGACATTTGAAAGTATTATTACATATAACAAACGTCAATTGAGCACAATGTCAATTAAGCATGCGGAGTTTTATTACAAACTTGCTAAAGCATACGAATGTCAATAAAGCAAATACCGCGTACATTACACCATTCATAATGTCAAGCGCCTAAACACACGATATGCAATCCCCTAACGAAGTGCAAATGCATTCCATATCAAGTAGGCTAGCATGCGAAGCGTTCCACCGAACTCCATCGCCCTGTTCATGCACAACGACAAATAATTGTGAGGTGAGTACGATACTGGTTGACACTTATACAAGATAGCACAATGGTTGAATCTACGAAGACAGTTTAATTAATTTAAAACAATTGTATGAATTTGTCAAAATGTATTACTTGCATACATGAAGTACACTCGACACCCGCACCTCATCCAGAATGGCACGTCACGAATCATGAACTGCAGAGACTAAGCAGGCGTGAGCATTCCAATTTTAATTTATAATACCCTTTTACACGTCACAGGATGAATATCTTCTTACCTCGCCGATTCATGTGAGCATTCCAAAGTTGTACCGTAATGTCACTACGAAGCTGCTCACCCCTTCTGCTCTCTTCAGTTCTCATATTCGCATTTTCAGTGGATTCATTGAGATTGACATTGTTGGCATTGTCCGGTTGTAACCGTGGGCCGGTAAAGTATTCATCGCTTCCTTAGTAACGCTTGATGAAATTGTGTAGGATGCAACAGGCAAGAACTATGCGTTCTTGTGTCCCTATCGAAAAGTGAGTCACTGTCCGTAGAATACTAAAGCGTGATTTCAAAATACCGAATGTCTTCTCAACGTAATTTCGAAGTTGTGCATGTCTATGATTGTATAACCCCTTCGGATGCTCATATGACCGTTGCCGATTACTGTACTCTGACAAATGATATTTCACACCTCTATAAGGAGCTAAGAACTTCTCCGTGTTGGCATATCCTGAGTCCACCAGGAAGAATTTACCTACAAGTATTTCTCGAAAATTAATGTCCTATTCATCATTGAACAAGCAACGATTAACTAGGAACCATATCTTCGGGAACATGGAACGCAACATTTTCAACGCACCAACGTAGCACTCTCATATCAGCGACGGAGCCCTCCCAACCAGTGCAGACATAGAGAAAAGAATGGTCAAAGGACGTTGCCACCATCACATTTTGAGATATGAATCCCTTGCGATTTCTGTAACGAGCCTGGTCCTCTTTATGGACCATCGCAGGTACATGAGTTCCATCCACCGCTCCAAGTGCATTCTCAATACATGTGAAATTGTCAAATTGCCTAGATGAAAATGTGAAATGGAGAATAAATGGCCACAAACCAAAAAAATGTATCACTTACTTTAAAAAAAGGGAAGAATTGGCCACTACGAAGAATTCGTGGATGCACATCTTCAAGTCCATTCGGAAGGGCTATGAACTCCTTAGAAAGAGAGCATATCCCTTCGAGTACAATATTGAAATAGCGAGATATAGTCTCGCCTGAATGCTGGAATTCCTACGCCAGGTTCCTATTAGTCATGTTGTGTCCCAAACAATATAAAAAGAAGGCTAGTTGCTCGCACGAACTGACATTGTGAGTGCTGTGTATGATATCTCTCGATGTGAGTAGTTCCTCTAACTTAAGGAACATTTTAGGAGACATTCGGTACAGGTCGTAACACCGTTGAGGATGGCCTTTTAGTATGTCTAAGATGAGTTCATGTCCAGTGAATGAGCGAGTCCTGCACGGGACCCTCTCAATTGTTCCCGAATGCGTACTTCCATCACACCAGTAGTCGTCATGATTCTTATAAATATCTTCATGTATTCTCTCCTCCTCGATCAAGAGTTGAATGAACGTGCGTTTACTCATCTATAAGCATCATGAGTAACATGTAAAAACTATAATGATAACATAAAGTGCACAACTATAGGGAGTGGAAAAGTATGTAGCAACACAAATATAATGGATAAAAATATGTAATATCTGATTCGCAATAGTAGAGAGTCATTGTAGTAATGCAATAAAAGGTTTCCACAAGTTGTACCCAATGTACCAAGACCATAACCAACATAACATAATGTTAAAAAGTGCCTACATCCCACTAATAAAGAAGTGCACAGTGGAGCAGCTACTAACAAAAGCTTTAGGGGGAACACGAAGCTCCCGCTGAAGTCGAACCACCGGCTGATGATGTACGGAAGCTAAATCCCATTGTAGTGCCGGAAGAAGGCCTTGCTGGAAGATTATGTCCCAATACACTCGCAGGAATGAAGGAACTGCGAACAGAAAAAGTCGTGGCACTTGTACAAAAAAGGGACGGGGATGAGACAAAGGGAGTGGGGAAAGTTGTGTTCGAAGAAAATGGCGAACCAAATATGTTCGGTGGGGTTGCCACGGATGGTGCTCTAAACACGTCAGTTGGTATTGAGTGAGAGGCTCCAACACTCAAAGTCGAGCTCGTGCACCCGAAGAAGTTGGAATACTGTCCAGTTGGAGCCCTCTTCCTTCTGTACGCCTCGAGCCGTTCCATAAGCCATGGCTCCAACATGTCATCCTCACAGGTCATGAAGGCCCAACATTACTTTCATCCTTGAATGCCTCCATCATGGCCATCTTGAATTCAAGACTGCAATCTGATACCTTCTGACGCAATTTGGCCCAGCATTCAGTCCTTGTGTATGGGTTGGCATCCTTCTCCCGTTTCAGTGCCTCATTCAACAACACGAGACGCTTCTTCCCTTGTTATGTTAGTTCCTTCATCAGTTCAACAGTTTCATTGTTGTTAGACCTACCCTTACGTGCTTTCTTGCCACTGAATCTAGCCCTTTTTGCCGTAGCGGGGGAGGGGACACACTGCTGAAAGGATCGTCGAACACAGGTGCATCTGATGGATTGTCGTACGTGTCTTCGTTGCCTGTGCCCCCACCTGTTGCCTCGTTGCTGGTCGGTCCATGGAAGAACTGCAAGGCGTCGAAAGTTATGTCAATATCATCCGCGTCTAGATCCTCAAAATTGGCATTGTCTTCAACGGGCCTATTAGACATTGTAGTCGCAAATGCTCGGACCCTCGTGGCAGTGTTAGTCGAGAATATAAATTGCATTTCGTCCAAGAGTGGGAAGGACTTGTCCTTAATCCTCGCATACTCCTTGTTTGCCTACACAATGAAAAAGTCCATTCGTCAGTAAAGAATGAAAACCTTGGGCTGATGTACAATTGCGTAAGTACTTACCAATATGACCTCATCCCACATTTTGTCCTCGCCGGGTGTGGGAACTTTTTCTCGTGATTCCAACCCCAACTGCTTTTGTTAAGCAGGCCTTGGTACAACTGATAGGTCTTCTTCAAATTCTTCATTCTATTTTTCAAATTTTCCATGTCGTAGCCCTTCTTCGTGGTTTCATTGAATCTTAGAGCCATGCGCTTCCAACTGTCCGTTGAGAAGACATCGGTTTTCTTATGATTCCCATCAAGGTGTTCTACTTTCATAAGACCGACTAGAACTTCATCGAGCTCGTCATTCCAGTTGGCTAGTCGCTTCTTTCTTAGCGTCCCATCTTTGTTTGTAGACGCAGTTTCTTGAGACATTTGTGTGTGAACTGCTTACATAATTCACGCATTGATAGAAGTATGTTCAAAATAATGTAGAGAAAAAAAATCTGTGATGTCAATCTAAACCTGCCTTGGAATCGTACTAATGCTAGGTCTTTTGTAAATAAAGAAAGTGTAATGTAACAATCAATACTGCTATAGCAGCGAAACAAATTCATAATAACCATGGAATCCATCTAAGGCTACCCATGGTGTGCGGAAAAAGTGAAACGAATCATCATAACGACGCAACAAAGATGTGATCGTACCTCAGGCAAGAACAAAGTTCTTCAAGGGATCGACACGGCTAGATGTCTGCAGATCTATGAAGATGCACCCCCATTTTCAACACCAGATGCACACATATGACAACATCGCGCAAAGCAGTTAAGCCAAAGGGGAGAAAAATTGCGATCCCTTACCACACATATGGCAACAAAAAAGAAGTAGTGGACATGAAGGGCAAAAAGAAATATGCAAACTTATCACACGAAGTACGGCAAGATGTCGGCGATGCTCCAGTCCTTCGACGCCGATCCACAAGTTCTTCACCGGATCCCTTCACGCTGATGCCTTGCTGCACACCGCTGAAAAGGGGAGAAAAATTGCGATCGAAGCATGCTACGACATATATATGAGTAGAGATGGCTTCAACGGAAATGTTCAAAACTTACCACGCCGATCCGCCGCTGCATGCCGAAGCCCTAGGAGTGGTAAAAATTGCGGTCGAATGTCGAAGATGTTTATGAAGTCCGTCGCTGCACGCCAAACCCTAGCCCAAGTCGACGATTCCACGGTGAGATGCACGTCCTATTCACGAACCAAAAAATAGATTACGCCCTATTCGGCCTCATCGGCCGAATACCCCAACCCGAAAACAGTGCACCCGACATGATTAAACATGCATCGAAACTTGCACGGGCGATTCGATGTTTATTCCTATTCAGATCAATGTTTGACAATTTTTTATCGATTAACCTTATATTCCGAGCTTTACTCGTGAACCAAACAGGGCCCAAGTGGCCAAAAGAAAATTCCATAAAAGGAACTATGAATAACTTTTGATATACCCAAATATTTTACATTTCCAAATATCCTCGTACAAGATTCATTCAATCAAGCCATTATCTCATGAAGGTCATCCTTCATGGATATGTTGTGTGCACATCAAATCAGCAAGTACAGTTGATCCTTCATGTGGAGTGGCCATGGTCACTGTGCAAATCATCTTGGAGGGAGGGAAATCCTTCCATCAGTGATTGTGGATTAAGTTGCTCATTAGGATTTGTGAGGCTAGTAAATATGGAGGCCAAATATGTAGTGAATTTTCTTAAGAGGAGAGTAAGAGAGATTGAACAGTTATATATAATTGCATGAGATGAACGATCGCCACATGCATGATCTATGTTATGGATTATAGCACAAAAGTGTGATGTATAATTCATTTCCATCTATTTTATTTTAGCAACTTTAGTGGTGACTTTTCATCTTCTGTATTTTATTTTTTAAAATAATAGCACGATAAGTGTAAAAAATGATGAAAGGACAAAGCGATTAAAAGAGTGATTAAAATTTTGCGAGTGGTACTCAATTTTAAAATTTGTATAATAGTTAGTAGTACTGAATCCACATACTGGATAATTGTGGCAAAAATTGGTTTGGTCAAAACATAAAATTTAGATCAAGAACTAATTTATTTGTTTCGACATAATATAAAAATAACTCGCTAAAAAGACATCCAGATCATAAAATATGAAAATCACCATAAAAAAACTAAAAAACATAATCCTCGAACTCTACATATATCTAGCTCCATCCAAGCTTGTTAAATTTTAGAAGACTCTACATATATCTAGCTCCATCCACACCTGTTAAAATTTATCATTATAATCGGAGATTTTATATAAGGATGAACATAAATACAAAAATAATTAATATTGTCGACATCAAATAAATATTTTTTATTGAACACTCCAAAATATATAAACACACTAACATATTCACTTTAATGACATTTAACATGATATAAGTTTGATCCCAAAAAAGTTATACAATCATCATGGAATATGGAAGCTCTATACACAGATATATTACTCAACTCTGCATAATGCTAGGTGGAACATGAGAAAGTTGCACAACTAAAAGTTTTGCAGGCAAGTGATTCGTTCCCCTTCCTTCAAGGGATACATATAGGCATATGAACAAGGAAGAAAATGTGAAAAGTCAAATAAAATTCTTATGACAAATTAAGCTTTAAAAATTAGATAACATCAGGGCGACTTTCCCTGACACAAAAGATGGGCATGACATCTATACATTATGCTATATACGAGTTTTACAATTAGAGAAACTTCCAAGGGAGCTGAGCTAACAATTCTCAGAATCAGACGTCAACTATTTCCTTGATCAGTCTTCTGGTATACCGATTCTAAGCACTCCTTGGCTCTGTGAACCTTTGACTGAAGATAGAAACTCCCATTTTTGGCATTGTTCTCAAATAAGGTATCATATTTCTGCATACATAACATCAAATGACCGTCAGCAGTTTGCATTGAGCGTCTTTTTCTCTCTTTTCATTCTGATGCGGTGCAACTTGTGCTCTGTGTGTGCACGGGGGAGAGAGAAAACAAACCTTCAAGACCTCTTCCCAAGTAGACTCTTCTGAGATCCCTAAAATCTGCCTAGCTTCTTGTTCTGTCATGGCCTTACTTGCTCTGCGGATGTTATTGATTGTTTCATGTGCAACACCAGTCTTGTTTGCATCTACATGTCTACAGAATTATGATAAACTTTCTCTCAACAAAAGTTAAATGATTAACTAAGAATAAAAAAGAATCTTACTTTCCAGTGCTCTACGATATGCTTGAACCAAAGCTCTTCCTAATATACCAGAGCCCATTATTATTAAGTTTGCGATAATTTTTGCAGCCTGTTTCAAGAACAAAATTAGAGATATGAAAACTAAAAAATACATCATATCTCAAACTGCCTTTACATTCTACATGCACTTGATGAAAGTTCATTCATAACAAACAACATATCTTGAGTTAGTGTGAGTTCTTTAACTAATGAAGAATACAACTAGGAGTCAGTGGAATGAGGTTGAAACTGCTCATTGAGGCTCGTGGAAGTTTAAAAGAAGGGTTTTTCTGTAATATACTAATATCATTGTTTTTTTTGCATTGAAGGCAATTCGCTTTTTAAAGTATGGTTCCTTTTAAAACTCGACTTTGAATTCATTGTATATGTGAAATCATCATTCCCTCTGAGTCATTGAGAACGGAAAGAACATAATTTGATTTTAATATCATTTTTTGAACTTACCTGGTTGAGTGTACCATCTCAACAACTGAAGCTTGCAACAAGAAAAGGAAAAATGAGGAGGCTTAAGTAATCCAAGTCGGGGAAAAAAAAGACTCCCCAAAACTTGCATCTTACTTGGGTCAGCAAGATCGTAATAATTTTTACATAACAGGAACTATGTAAATATCTGACATGCAGAATCCATCACCCAACTAGTAAGACAATAAAAAATCTAAGTTATCTGACAACAGAAAATCTCTAACAATCCAATCTTAGACTGGAGAGCTATTTTCAAGAATATGTAGAAATTGACACAAGAAATCCATCCATTTAGATTTCTGGAAGTTTTCAACCTTTGTTTTGTAGCTCATTATTTCAAACATTTTACCAGGGCCTCAAAGTTCAAACTAAGTTTCAGAAGGGGTTCAGCTAGTACATTGCCAGGATATTGGTTATTAGAACAATCAAATGAGCATTACTTTTCAGCGGAAGCTATGCCCTTCTGCATGTTCTTTTCTGCAGGCACATACCTACATCTATATTTATTATTCCTTAAGAAAAAGAGGCCTAAAATTATGTTGTTCCTCTTCCTTTTTTCCGCCTATAAACTGCAGATCAATCTTTGATGAATTTAGGATTATTGTCTTTAATATGTTAACAGATTTCCCCTTCAACAAGAATAAAAAAAGAAATCTTAGACTTCGCTTGAACAAATGCAGAACAGCCCCATACTTTGTCCTGCACCATCGCCTGACATGTTTTCTAAAATCAGTATAATATGCTTCATTATGCACCAAAATCTCTTATAACATTGAATAAACCGTTGGATAATCGAAGATAGGAAAAAAAATGAAAATTTGCCTTTTGTGTGCAGCGATAAAAAACAGTGAAAGCATAAAAAGGAACATCGAATTTATTGGCCAAGGTGGAAGCTTAAGTTAAATTTCATTCATATCCAGATAGACCAAATCTCTGCACCGTGCGCGAAGAATCGGTCAATTAACATTCGATGGATGCATCCACAAAAACAGAAGATTCGCTGATAAAGAAAAAGAGGGAAGTAATATACTGCAACCGACCATTTGAGAAGACGAACTATCTGATGGTTCGTTCCTTTGCCTTTGCCTTTGCCTTCGCCTTCGTTGTCGTCGTCTCACGGATCAACAAAGAGCAGGAACAGGGCTTCTCGCGGAGGTTGATCAAAACACGGTCATTGCCGCCGAAGCTTCTAGAAGGAAACTACATACGTATGGGCCGAACTTTCGCAGATGGCGATATTTAAGCCCACAAA
The DNA here is from genome assembly GCA_030549335.1 of Pontederia crassipes. Lineage (NCBI taxonomy): Eukaryota > Viridiplantae > Streptophyta > Magnoliopsida > Commelinales > Pontederiaceae > Pontederia > Pontederia crassipes. Next base: position 19,560,060 of record CM060189.1, on the reverse strand, counting down.
AAAACCCCGACTTTTGAGTTAATCATGATGGGCCGAGTCAGACTACCAATTCGATCCATTTGGCTGATTCAAACCCAACGAGACCGGGAAATGGCAAGTTACAGAAATAGTGACTTCATTTCTATTCGCTTCCCGTTGGTGAACTCGTCTTCTACCCGACTTCTTCAGGGGTTTTGCGATTTTGGATTGTCGGTTTCGAGGTAAAGCTTCGCCATTGTTCGAGTTCATAAGTGTCCTCCTACCTTTTTTAGACTCCCATCCTATTTGTTTGCAACGAGATCGATCGGTTTCGATTTTATATGAGGGTTCGTGACGCTAGGGTTTTACTAATTCCTTTTTTTTTTTCTTCTTGTGCTTTGATTGAGCATATTATAGCTTCGATATGAGTTACTCTGTAAATATATAGTAATCATTCTTCCTAAAATGTTCATATTGCCTAGCGGTTGATGGCCTAAACATCATTAGGGATTAAGAGTTGGTAACATTAGGTCTGCAGGTTTATTGACGCACGATGCTTTAAGCTCCAAGATCTGGGTTTCAATTCCTTAATCGCCCCTGGATCTTTAGACATGATGTTACTACACTGTGAACTATAAGATGCATTTGGGAGTTTTATTTGACTACTTTCCTAGTTACCTTCTAAGAAATTGATATAATACTTGATTCCCGCCCAGTTTCCGAGAGCTTTTCCCTTTTTCTTTGTCATGGAGAACATGCACCAAGTAGGAGTGTGCAAAGTTAGAAGTCCATTTATTAGCACATATTTAGTTCATTAGAGGTTAGCACTAAATAAAAAGAGTGAGCACAGCCCAGAACAACACAACACTATTATTGTGACCTGTTCCAGTTTTCTGGTATCTAGTACGGGACTAATGGAGTGATACTTTGAGTGGTGTCTTTTTTGTGATCATTCTTCCTACACTAGCTTTTGGTTCTTGACAGTTGTACATCTCTGTTTGACATACCAATATGCACTTATGGCTAGCAACATCTCTTTTTAACATATCATGGGCATGGATTCCTATATTTCTTTCAAGCTGCTAGATGCTTGGACGATCTTCTTGGCTAAAGCATATTACAACAACAAAAAAGAGATTTGTGGCATTGTGTAATTAGTTTTGAACCAAGTCTTTGAGTTTTATGTATCTCTGATGGTTAGATGTATGCACATAAATTGATGGTTTGGGTGTTAAAAATAATGTACCTCCATGGCTTGTAAATTATTTTCTTTTTTATCTATTTTATCAGTGGACCTATTTTAGAATTTGTCTTGAGAATTCAGTCATATTGAGTGTGATGTCCCCATTTAAGCTTTTATCTTAATATTTATGAAGCATTCGAGTTTTTAATATTTTTTATTTCAGCGTTTTACCTTTCTGTGTGTTAACCTAATATTTTTATCTTCTTTTGATTTACTACCTCTTGATTCAGTTTTTTTTATTAAAAGTTCATAATTCATTTTTTTGCAGGACTCCATGGAGGAAGACACTGTAAGTCATTTTACCTCAATTTTTTTCATTGTAATTCATTTTTATCATCACCCATTTCCATCTGGATCATATTGGTGCGCTTCCTTACTTTACTGAAGTCTGTGGCTATAGTGGACCCATTTACATGACTGTAAGTGTTGCAGGTTTTATTTTTCTGATTTTTTTCTCATAGAGTTTGCTATCAATGTTTTAGCTAAAGGATAAGTGTGCTGTGGGCAATCTAACACATTCAACTGGATTCTTGATTTTTATTACACATAATTCTGAAATTACTTATTAATGTAATGCATCTTCCAACGTTGTTGGTTATCTTCTTGCTGAAGTGACATGATGTGTATTTGGTATATTTTTTCTGATCTTAGAGATTGTGATGCATTTAAGCACATCATTTGCTGTATATCGTCAGGAATCTGTTGGTAAATATAAATTTAGACATTAATCATGGAAGTGTTAACAACGTAAAACCACTTAACAATGGCAGCGTAACAATCTAAATGTTTTGAGACACTTCATAGCGTTTGCTTGAGTATATGATACTAATGCTAAATTTCTTTTTTTTGAGAAGTGCTAAATTTCTAGTTGTATCTATATTCTAATTCTCACCACCTGAGAACAAGAATTGACTATCACTTTGATATTATTGAACTATTTCTTTTCGAAGGGGTAAATGCATGACTAGATTAGGCTAGGCATCCATATATACATTGCTATGCAGTGACTAATAAGTTATGTGTATGTTAACCATCAATAATATCAGTGCACCTTTAAGAAAAGGAAATTCTATTGTGTTTTGTGACTTTCTGCAGACAAAATTTGTTTGGATTTACTAATTCCAGTACTTTTCTTTATGCTTCTGCTTTAGTGATCTTATTATTTTAGTACAAAGTGGATGACTAAATTAAATTCAGTACCCATCGGTTTCTTCATAAGAGAAAGAGTAGTGTCATTTTTAACAAGCCATTTAGAAATATCCAAGTAGTTTTTTACCTCCAGAAAATTGTTTAGGGAATTTTACTACACGTACTATGCTATGACATTGCAAGTGTGATTTGTACTTTATTTCGCTATGGAATTGTAGGAATTATGGATAGACTGAGTGGGGAGAGTGATTTGTTTCCCTCCCCCACCGTCAGACTTTTCTAGACCTTTCTGCACTTTGTAAAGTTCTTTGGGTTTAACATACATCATTGTCATTTAATATAATAGAAAGAAGTTTATGGCAAAATTTCACTTATCTTCCATTCAAAATCCTAGTCATCTAACAATAAGGCAGCAAGTAACCTTGGAGATTTATAACTTGTACTTCCATTGGTAGTTATTATTATTTTTTTTTAGAAGAACGAGGACGAGGGTTGTGTTAGGCCCCGACAGCCAGCATAAAATCCTGTCGAATCTTATGAACATGGATCAACGAATACAAAGGTTACTAATAGAGCGGAATGACGTCGTATGATCCATGTAGCCGACCCCACCTAGTGGGATAAGGCTTTGTTGTTGTTGTTGTTGTTATTGTAATAGGCCTGCGAAGTGCTAGATTTTCAAATAAACATCAAACTTGCATATACGTTTGAAAAAATTGTTCTAAGAATACATATAATATTGATTTTTTTTTTGTACTAGAGAGTTGAAGTTAGAAACATTCGACCATATAAAAAAATAGAAACATTTGGCAAAGGAACTAGTAATCATGAAGGTTGTCATCTTTATTTGTATTTTTATTCTTTTTTAACAGTGATTTTTCTTATTTTTTTTGAAACAATTAAGTCCACTGTAGACAGTTCTAAGATAAAGTATTTTTTTTGTTCAATTATTCTAATTTCTATTAGGAAGTTTAAACAACTGCCTGACCATTATTGTACCGAGGTCATCACTGTGCTCTACACAAAAATTATGTGTTGATCGGCTAAAAATATATTTGTGTGCCTAAAGGTGTTGACAGGGATGCATCTATGTACATAACCATATTAAGTTAAGGAGCAAAAACAATAGAGAGTAAAAACTCAGTAGTGTCATTATTTTTTTCCCTAAAAAAGAGTTGTGCCATTGTTCAAATATTGTAGTATGCAATGATACACAAATGCATAGATTATGTGGAATTGTGGATGGTTCCAATGTACCCTCCTTGCCTTGTTATAAAAGAATAGTGTGTAGTTTGATTGCCTGTAGTTTGGCTTGTATGTAATGTAAGTGAGAGTTATATTTAACTACAGCTATCATTTGCATTTGTAATTATTTTGGTTGAGTGATTAGTTTCATGTTTTCTTTTTATGAAAATGGATGGCAACCAACTATGTAATTCGTGATATCATAATTTAAATTATTGTCCATTTTGAGTTGGCACTAACGCAAACCTTTTTCCCTTTTGAGCTTATCAACTAGTTGTGGATTGTAGTTAGGATTTTCTGGGATTGTATAATTCCTTGAACGAATGAATTGCAGTTAAAACCGATCATCTAGTTCTCTCTCATTCAACTAATACAACAACAACATGTTCATAAGATTCGACAGGATTTTATGCTGGCTGTCGGGGCCTAACACAACCCTCCTCCTTTATCCGGCCTTGGGACCGGCTATAAAATATAGGCGGAGTTCTCATTCAACTAATAGCATCATAAAAAAATGGGCATGTATATCTGTGTTGTTATCTTGCCCAATATCATGCCCCAAGATGTAAAGATTCCATACAACAACAACAAAGCCTTATCCCACTAGGTGGAGTCGGATAGTTTATTTCTTATTTTGTATTTTTGGAGAGTTTTTATTTGTTTTATCCTTTAGTATCTAAATTACAAGGGTTTTTCTTTCTAAAGAGAGGAGTTACAAGGTTTCTAGTAATCATATTTTCCAATTAAATAAATTTTTTGTTCATTCTAACAGGGCAAGAAAGAGGAGGAGGAATTCAACACAGGTCCCCTCTCTGTCTTAATGATGAGTGTTAAAAACAATACACAGGTATGCAATCATTTTCTCATTTTTTTTTTATCTTGAACATGATCGCATATTCTTGTCAGTGTATTAGCTAAGAAGTTTATACTATTCGGTGCTAAGTACTTGAGATATGCAAGCTAATGAAGTAAGTTTATTTGATTTTGTTGTTTTCTCTAATATGCATTTTACGCTTAACTTTAGTCAATTGTGACCTTTGTCTTTGAAGGTTACAACAATTTATTTATTGGGATTCTGTAGTTCCTATTTGCAAAAAAGAAAATTCCATTTTTATTCTGATGCTTATCTGGACACTTTTTGCTACGAATTTTCCATCCAATGTTAAGTGTATTATAAATGTAATTGATTGGAATTATCTGCTTGAACAAATATTATAGTGTGTAGCTTGTTTGTTTAGGTGCTTATCAACTGTAGGAACAACAAGAAGTTGCTTGGTCGGGTTCGAGCATTTGACCGACATTGCAATATGGTCCTCGAAAATGTTAGGGAAATGTGGACTGAGGTTGATTTCAATACCAGAATCTGTTCGTCATGGTGTTTCTAGTTTCTTTTTCTTCTGGTTGTTGTTCCAGCTTGGTTATATAAGAACTCTAACATCTCTTACAGGTACCAAAGACAGGGAAGGGAAAGAGGAAAGCTCTGCCTGTTAACAAGGATAGGTTCATCAGCAAAATGTTTCTTCGAGGGGACTCTGTCATCATTGTTCTCAGGAATCCCAAGTGAAGGATTTTGCCTTCTCATTCCATTTCTGTGCGGAGTCGTGAATGCAAATGTTGGACCCATAGTTCATGCATGTGGTTGAATTCTGGTCATGCTCTAAAGCCTCTGTTCTGTTCATTGTGAGATAGCTTTTGGTTGTGCTAGAACTGTAGACAGCAGTCATGGTGTTGAACTTGCCGAAATTCTTTTTCCTGTGCACATGGGCTTCCAAGACATCAGACATGTAGTTGCAGTCTTTTTGGATTGATGGTCAGATATTTTTATCGTGAATCTCCCTCTTGATCTGGAAATTATGTGATGAGTCATTCAGAACAGTTAAACATATGTGATCGGTGTTTATTATCGCCAAATCATACAGTTCCAACTTATGTAGCGCATTCAAACTCTATCCCGTCTTAGCATATCGTCATTTGCGTTCTGCGCGCACTCTATTTGTTGCCTTTCAGATCTCTTGCATAAATGGAAACGTTAGCGTCGATGTAATAAGTTGTTTTTAGCAGACATGGAAAAATTTGTGAATGGAGGTTGGCTAGATTTTTGTGCACCTCAGGATGTAGAACGCATTGATAGGATGTCAGCTCCGACTTCGGAATGGTGTCATGCTATCATCTTTATCTTGGAAGGGCAAGATGTACGAGCAGCATTGCACGTGGAAAAGGTTGAAATGTATGCATCAAAATTTACTAGGATTTATCTTTGTCCTTTCATCCCAAAATTGAATTAGCCAGGTCAATTTACACAAACGAAAATGCAAGCATCAGTCAGTGCTAATGTAGAATCGGATCAAGTAAGATGTAAAATCGAAATAAAGTTGAACTTGAATTACAGGAGTAAGAAATAGTGAATACTGCTGAAAACTGTCCGAGACAAATGTCTAGTAGCACTCAACTTCGTAGTATTGACCACCCGGAAGGGGGGGATATAAAGACAAATGTTAAAGGGATGAATAATATATTTTGATTGATAAAAAAATAATAAAAGAAAGAAAACTAAAAGAAATAGAGATTAATAAGAAAAGGAAAAAAAAAAGAAAACCACCGTGCGAACAAGATGAAGACAAATAAAAGTCGAGAGGAGAAAAAAATTTGAAAAAAAAAGAAAGTAGTGTACAAATAAGAGAGAAAATAGAAATAGAAGGATGATTACAAGAAATTAGGGAAATGGAAAGAGAAAAAAAATTAAAACTAAAGAAGGAAATATAAAAACAAAGATGATGATTGATTGGTAGAAAATCACGTGTAAAAATAATATTTACTTGAAAAGTTGATTATTGAGAATTGTGTGAACTTAAGATGAATTCATATATGTAGATTATTGTTGATCTACAAATGTAATCTTAAATTCATTTTAAATTCACTTTAAAAAATATTTATAAAAAATCATTATTGATTTATCAATCAAGATGAGTCCTTGCATCAACATATTCCTTTTTTCTTAAAAACATTACTATAAGTTTTTCTAGTTTGAGCATAATATTAAGTGTGATTTTGTTCTCCGTTGACGAGATCGCCATCTGGACTCCCTCTTTGAACAATTCCGAAGCTCCCATTAATTTATTAGCAAAAAGACTCGCATTCATTTGGAAAGATCCAACTAATAAGCATAAAAAAACAACATAAGGTTATAAATAATATCATCAGTACCCCCAAAAAGAAGCCTTCTCGTGACGCAACTCGTCTTCTGCGTTTGAGGTTTTGCAATTTGGGAGAAAGCTCGGCGGTGAGAGAGGGAGGTAAGTCTTCGCCATTGTTAGGGTTACAGTTCAGGGTTCATATGCTTCGTCCTACGTGTTTAGATTCTCGTCATTTTTGTTTCTTGAGATCTATCGGCTGCGTTTTGATACGAGGGATTCCAATTTCCTGCACAATTTTCTGGTTTCGATGCGAGTGCTCTCTATAAATGTTTTTTGGTATTAATTATGTGACAAATGGCGTACGTGCATATTGCCTTGCATCTAATGGACTTGACATTGTTTAGGGCTTCTAGAGTTTGGAAACATGAAGGAAACTGGTTCAAGCAGGATGTTTCCAGCTCCCAGTTATTGGTTTTCAGCTCCGTGATTTAGTTTATTGTAATCACTTGTCGATATCTTGGCATCATACTACTGATTCCATTTGGTAATTTTGTTGATCTCCTTTCTTAGCTAACTTCTGGGAAATCGATATAATACTTCCTTTGGCGCCAATAGTTTATGATGTCTAAGCTTTCTTTCCTTCGTCAAGGAGGGCATGCACCAATTAGCGTGTATGCAAAGTCATAAATCCATTTCTAAACATATATTTGTTCTATTTATGAGTGGTCATACAAAAAGAAGGAAAAAGAACTAGGGGGAAGCACATCGCAGCAGTGTAACTCTTATCCGTCCCAGTTTTCTGGGATATCGTGGTTAGAATTCAGGACTAGGGCCAATTCAGACTATACAACACCGATGGTCGACCTTGTAAATAACTTATCATCAATGTTTGAGAGGTCTTTGATTTGTTCCTTGTGTGACCCTTAAGATTTCATCACAGTGAGTTTGAACTTAACCAGTTGCGCAAACTGTCACTGCCGAATGCTTTGGACTAGACAGTGTCCAGGAATTATCCAAAGTTGGGATGTGTGGTTATTGAGAGGCAGGGTGTGTGATGAGATGAGCTTTTGTCCTATGTGACTTTTCTGGTTGGAGCCATTACCCAATTATCTAAGCATTAATTTCTGTTTGAAAATAGAAAGAATAGTGTTCTCAGGCAGCGACTTCCGGCAATTTCTTTGCTGTTGTAACAAAATTGCCCCCAACAAACCATTTGGACATAGTTATTTTTATCGTCTGTGACTCTAAAATCTGTACGACTACCAAATGAATCCAACCTCTGAGGTATGCAGTCAGAATAGAATGACCTTATCATAAGATCTTGTGACATGATATTTATCAACATCCACTGATAAGAGTCCATGGACATCCTCTGGTGGACAGGGAGAGGGCTCCTGGACACTGCTCTTTAGATCTTCCTTATCAGATCATGGAGCTGTTGGCAATACATTAGCAGACCAAGACCCCGCTGGCAGGAACGAACGATCCTGCTGCTTAGAGTCGATTTTTACTTGGCTCCTGTGGTGCTGAGGGATCCTCACCAGGGATTACCGCACTTGATGTGCACCCACCTCAGACACTACTTGTGCTATCTACGACACGCACGAGCGAGGATATTGTCCATCTATTTTTAGCCATCACTGAGGTAGACCTAGCATCATCATACACCTTTTGGAGATTGTTGCAACTTGCGAGCATTGGGTAAAATATGGACAATTGCATCACTTGGTAACCAACCTTTCCCCTCTTAAAAAAAGAAGTCATGAACACTTGAATTAATCAACGGTTGATTTTTATTTCACTTCTGGTGGGCGAAAAGGAAAAATGAGAGAGAGAAAAAAAAAAAAACAAAATATATGATTTGCCCTGTTTCTGTTTGTACCATCTCTTTCCCTCCAGCCAATTCTCATTATCAGAATAACCTTGGTTTGTCCAACTGGCTAACTGGTTTGAAAGATTTAAGTCTCTACTCTCCTATCCAATGCAAGAAGTCATGTACAACACAAAAGAAAACTCGACATTTCACATGTTGTGTATACATCCTTTATGCCTAACAATACTTTTTGTTGCTTAGCCTCATCTATGGTATCAAACCAGCACTCCCCTTGCCTCTTTTTGCATCTGACAAGGTCCTTCTGGGGTGTTTGGTGTAGGAGAGAAAAAAAGTGAGAAGATGAATTGGATCAGCAGAAAAGTGCACCTGTACAATGTTACCATGGGCCTCTACATGCTTGATTGGTGGGAGCGTCTCCTCTTCAGTATCCTCTATTCTCTTCTTTCTTTTCCCTCTCTTCATTTCCTCTCATTATATAGTTAATGGGTAGTTTTTCAGGTCTTTTGCGGTTTTTTCTTGCATTTAGGGTCTGTAACTTAATCCCGTAAAGACTGAAAGAAATGGATCTGGCATATATAGTTCTGTTTACACATTGATGGTTTTGTTTGCATTGGAGACATGCTTTTCTCTTTAACTGTAGAAGACACATTGGTTCTCATCTTACTTTGGTTCATCTGCTACAATGGATCTCAGTTTGCTACAGAGTTCTACAACAGGTAACACATTTTTGTAGGCTTCTTTAAGTCTTTTGTTGCTTTCCTTTTTATGTAGATGATTTGTGTAGATCTTTGTTGCTTCACTTATCCCTATATTAGACACTATAATATACGTTATATCTTACATTTCCTAGTTACCGGTTAGATATGTTTACTGGGGACACTTTTCTACATATATATATATATATATATATATATATATATATATAACAACAACAACAAAACCTTATCCCACTAGGTGGGGTCGGCTACATGGATCATACGACGCCATTCCGCTCTCGTTGATCCATGTTCATGAGATTCGACAGGGTTTTACGCTTGCTGTCGGGGCCTAACACAATCCTCCTCCTTTATCCGGGCTTGGGACCGGCTATATATATATTTTGAGAAAGGGACACTTTTCTATATAACCTATGATCTTTGTTGATGATATGCAGATTACTTCAGCTTTGTAATAAAATTTATTATCTTATCACTTCAATCGATTTTATGGTTTTAAGAATGTGATAGTTAAAAGTTAGCCTGACTTGTTGCAGCTGGTTTTCAATGTTGTCATTTGTACGTACTCATGCTTATAAATTTGTATTTCTTACTTGATTCTAGTAACTCCCTCTGTACTAGGGGACAACCATTCCAAATTAATCCATCTTCTCTCAAATGGATTTAAGTCCTTGACATATCCACGTCCGAAACAATCAACCTTCCTATTTTCTTCTCCCATTTATTTTTTGCTTAAAAACTACTACAAATTGCTTAATGTTGTATCAGCTAAGATTTTGAGCCTTCAAATCTTAAGAAGAGCAGAACATCTGGAAGGTGGTTTGATTTGTTACTTTGTTCTCTTTTTTTATTTAATCATATTTTGTTCTCCTTAGTACACAGGCACTTTCATTAATGGGTGCCGGTGGAAGATTTAAAACCTCCGTAGTACACAGGCACTTTCATTAACAGGTTTTAACGGACCGGGCCTACTATTTAATGTTTTTCTTTTTTCCATTCTTCCTTCTTGCAGCCACCTGAAGACCAAGGTTTTAACTGGTGGAAGATTTAAATATGGATCGAGCTACCGTCCTAATTAATGAGCAACACATGTTGAAAGGGATCTTAAAAGCAACCCGGAAGTCATCGTATTATATATATTATATTGCCACATTAAAGTTCTATAGTAGAACAGCATACGGAGTAGCTATCTAATTATCAATCTTAGATATATGTTTGGAAGATATTGTTGTCTGGTTTGGTGAAATGGCAACCATGTTCCATTCAAGATGTAATATTCTTGTGACTATTCTTTTTCAGTTAAAGATTTTGTTCGGTGTTTTCCGAGTCTAAATATATAGAAAAGCAACTGATCACAAGCTGATTTGTCACAAAAAAATGTAGAATTTAGGGTTGTTTGGAACGAGGGTTAGGCAAGAGATATCGAGTTATTCTAGAACCAAACATCCATAGGATAGGGTTATTTTTTAAAAAATCTTTGAAACTATCTATGTAATTTACAAATGGATTAACCTTATTTTTAAGATGATGGTGTTTGGCAATTGGAATCAGTTAAAATTGATTTCACTTAGTTCTGACGAACGCTTTCTAATGGCCTGTTTTCAGGCCGCATTAAAAGGTGGAATCATGCCTACTCCAATTTTTCATTTTTTAGGTGACTTTTTTTTTATTTCACAAACTTTTTTCCTTTCATCATTTTCTCTCTTTTACCTTTCTTATATAAAATAATTTATTTATTATATATACAATTTTTATTATAAAGGATTAATATAATATCATTTATTACTTATCATTTTATTAAAAGTTTTAATATTATGTTAAATATAAATTATTAAAAATGATTTATTATATTTGAACTATATATTTTTTATAAAGAAATTTAATAAAAAATTAATTTGTATGTTTATTTTATTAATTTATAAAATTATACTTTATATTATAATACTTATTTTTTATTCAAACATTTAGTAAAATTAATTTATCACATCAATTACTTACATTTCAACTCATGTGAAACTCGGAATTAAAAAATACATACATTTGGTCATTTTTTTCTTTCATAACATTTTCTAATTTTGTCCCTAGTCATAAATTATAGTTTTCTTAATACATGATTTATGATCAATATTTATGTAAACTCTATACAAGTGATTTATGTACATGAATATCATATTATATAATATTGTTAATTTATAAAAAAATATAAAATAATAGTTAATTATTTTTTTATAATTAATTATTAAAAATGAAGTAAAGTGTTTTTAATTACTAAAAAAATGTGTGTTAATTAATATAATAACATAATCTATTTCCATTATTTTTTATTTACTTCACCCCGAATACAACTAAAAATATGAACTACTCGATACTTATAATACGCACACAAAGGCTTTAGCCTAATTACTGATTTAGCTAATATCGTCATTCGTCAGTTGCATTCTTCACTTTTGAACAATAGAAAAAATATTTTTGTGCAAAGACATAAAAATAGGCCTGTATTCTTCGCGTGCTGCAGTGGATTCTGGCAAAAACACGAAGTTAACGCAAAGAACGCATCAAGTATTTTTCTGGTAAGTGAAAATTAACACGCGACCGCGTCTTCTCATCAGATTTCATATTATATATGATGTTTTCTCCGTTGAAGAAAAAAAAGTATTTATACGATGTTTGTATCATGAGCATTCATGCTCACCTAATCCACTTATGATCTCATATTACTAGGCGTGACGCGTCTATTTCCACCTCCAAAAACGACAATCTAATGAGATCAGTAGTCCAAACGAAACAATTAATGAACGTTTATGGCAATTTTGTTTTCTTTTCATAAATTATCATTTTTCTTAGTTGAAAAAGGAGGTCGATGAACTTAGTAAAAAAAAGATAAATGACTATGAGTGCATAATGAGAAATCTTTATCTATGAATTTAAATGTGCGGCGCACTTGGCTTATGTCATGTGATCGTCGGATATTAATAATTTCATATTCAGTTTTTAGAATTATTATTTTAATCAGAATTTATTTGCATTAGAATTATCGAGTTTTAATTGCTCTGGACATCCGTGAGTCCAGGATAATTTTTGTTTTCAAAATATGACTTATTTGAATCGTTAGGAATTTGCCAATCATCAAAGTTTTAAATTTTAATATCGAAGCCTAATGAATTATGAACAAAGATTTTCTTTCTTTTTTTTATCTTTTTAGTCTCGACCTGATCACCTGATCCTTTATTATTATAATATATCACACTCACCTAATCCTGCATGCAGAATCTGCGTGCCACGTAGCTGCTCTCATCTCTCTGCAGCTAACTACTCCATCATAAATGCTCTCTCTCTCCCCCCTTCCACCCCTCCCTCTGCTGTTTCTCTCTCCTCTCTCTCTTAGATTTCCTCCCCGGCGAGGCCTCTTCTCCTACCAATACGCACCTGGTCGGCCGATCCAGTAGGTAACTTCTCCGATAGCCATGTTCTTAACTTTGTTGCTTTAGTTTAATCGCCATTGTAGAAGTTGGTGTACCTTTAGAACAGTAGTTGCATTCTTTAATTTGATCTTTTTCTTCACTTATGAACAACATTTTCCACGCTTAATCACGTTTGGGAGATTTTTTTTTTTCTGTTTTTCGTGAGCTATTGCTCATATATCTATCATCTAAGACTTCGGTGATATTTTTTAAAAAACTTTTTCCTTTATGATCCCCAACGATTTCTCTTGCTCTATCTAAAAGTAAGTAAATAATTTTATCAGCATTTTTTTTTTTTGAAATTTCGAAGAACACCAAAAGGTATATCCATGAAGCACTAACATTTCCTCGTACTTTCAATTTTTGTACATCTCTTCCGGCTGTTATTCGCAGCAGAAAATTTTGCAACCGAGATTGGAGTGGAGCCATGGGCTATGTCGTGGTAATATCCCTGCCGTTGATTCTCCTGGTGCTGATCCTGGCCCTTGCTTGCTACCTATTCGGCAGAGCCAGGGGCCGGGCCCAGGGGGCCCCGCAGTATTATGGGCCTCCAGTTCCACCTCTCACGGCCCACCCTCCACCACCGTCGGCCCAACAGAAGTAGCCTAACTGTTTTAGTTTTTTTTTATTTATTTTTTCCCTGTCCTCAAGTCTTCTGTGACATAATTACAATTTCGCATATTTATGCCATTATGCGTATTAATTAATAATAATAATAACCGATGATGTTTAGAATTTAATGTACAACAACAAAGAACAAGATCGTTTGGATGTCGAAGTGTTATGACTTGCAAATGTTGAGTGGAAGAAATGTGTTCGACATAATGCTGCAGTTGTCAGCACCCTGTATTAATTGTTTTATTTTTCCTCGTTCAATTGTTTACATCTAACTGTAGTTAAACAAAATGTGGCAAGATTTATAATTATTTCGAACTGATGTTTTTTGTCTGAAATCCGTATTAAGATCGTGATCCAGCCATTTCAAAACAATGTTAATTCAGGATTTACATTTTGATGGTTGATATTAAAGGAGAACCAGCTGAAACAAGTGAGGGCGTGGTTAATCAGCCGTGTATTATCTCAAAAATGTGTTTAACTATGCAAAATCTTCATCTTCTATAATAACCAACGGTCATTATGCTATCTTCTATAAGGCTTTTGCACTCTTTTTATTATGATATCTTTATTTATAAGTTAATTGATAAGTTGTTTTCCCTTCAATAGTTGATTAGTTAAAGTCTCGATAATTTCTGATCAAGAAAGTGTCAATTTAAGCATATCCATCCGCGCAACATTAAAAAATGTGTTGTTCATAAATTGAAGGTCGATTCATCGTCGAGTTGAGATTCGCCATGAATTGTGTATCTGAGATTTCTAACAAAAATATTTTACATTAAAAAAGTGAGGAGGAACTGCTTACCTGATACGAATAAGACTTTTTATGGCATAGATGTCAGCTAGGCACGCGATACCATAGGTATTGCCTTGCGGAAGGCTTTACTCGAAAAATAAAAGGAACATGTATTACATGTACAAAGTTTAATAATGTCACATGAATATACTACGATAGTAGCTCACTTTTTTTTAGTGTGAAACATTTTTTATTGTGAAGTAGTATGGAACCAAAATGTTCAACGACTCCGATAGTAACATAATTGACAAATTCAAAATGTATTGTGCAAGTAAAGGGGATGGTTCGACCTCGTGAGTCACAATACTGAATGATTCCACATCTGACATGTCCTCAGGATTCCGCCAGAAAAGGGAAGCACGTACCTCGTGGATTTATAGGGAGGGACTAAGATTCTTATGAATTCATGAGAGCTTGTCAAGACTCCAATTCTATCATGTGAAAGTAATGTCGATTTCTTATGTTTCAATTATTCAACATCGATCCTTTCACTTGTCGTCTTCTATCTCGTGCATTCTTTTCATACACGCAACCTTTTTATTTTCTCTTAATCAAGTCTTGAGATATGTTAAATTATGCGTATACATGCATAATATTTTCTTTATATACAGATTAGCTGAGATGATTAATGATCTGAATTTTTATGACTGCTCCTGAATATTAGCGTTGACAAGAAGACGAAATCATTGAATGGACAAAGATCGTTCATATTGTCCGACCATAATTATGACCGGAAGAAAAATTCTTCCCATACCCATGGACAAAATATCCTTTGCTAATACCGACAATCAAATTCATCGATAATTTATCAACGACCAACGCCTTCGGAATTATAAAAAAATATGGCATTCGTCGATAATTCATCGATAATTATATTTATAATAAAATATATTATAAGCATACAATTACTATTTAATATTAAACTTTTCGAATGAAATTACCAAATTTCGAAGGCCTCACCCGTCAAAAATTATATTTATAATAAAATATATAATATAATATAAGTATATATTTAATATTTTAATATTAATGCTTTCGAGGAGTTAAGTTTTTGGAATTAAAGATGAATTTTTTTAATGCTAGATCTATCGCAATTATATTTGTAGAATATAAGAAGACATAGAAAGAAAATATTATATATATAATATTTCTCTTTCTATATTTTCTTATATTCTTTTCTTGTTATATTAATGAAATAATATAATAAATAAGTTATCATTAATTTTCATTCTCTCATAACATATTCAAAATTTTATAATAATTAAATATATCAAAATAATATTGATATTTTTAATATTAAACTTTTCGAAGAGTACAATCTTCAAAAATACCGATGAATACCTATTCATCAACATTTTTTTATAATAAAATATATATAATATAATATAAGTATATATTTAATATTCTAATATTACTATTTTCTATGGATTTAGCTTTTGGAATTATCGATTGGAGTTGCTCCTCGAATCTTCTGAGTCTGATGCCGAAGTTTCGTCGGGCATGCTGCCGTCGAAAAGTACGATAGGAATATCCAAGGTAACAAAACAACTCAAGTTTTCGACAAATTTCATGAGAAATTGATAAGATTCGAAAAGTACGGATTAAAACGGCATTACAACTAACAACCTGCTGTAAGGAAAAAAGAAAGACACTGCTACAAGTTGTGAACCACCTGGGCGAACTCAGCGACTCTGCAATCGTCGACGCCTGGGTGAAGCTGAGCTGATCCCAGACGAGGACAAGCAGTACAGAATACAGATGTTGCTGTTGGCAGTGGATGGTGCATGCGGTCCATTGGAAGGACAGATTCGTTTAAGGCAGCCAGCCAGCAACCAACTTTGATATATCATTTGCTGTTGGCACTGTACAAATGATATATCTCATTTTCCTTTCTTTGATATCTAGAATTTATCTGTCTTCATCTGTGGCAGCAGCTCCCGCTTCTCGGAGAGAGAGAGAGAGATCCCACTTCCTTGATTAGAGAGAGAGAGTGGGGTTTGCTAGGATCTCCCACCCACAGGAAAGTAGAACTTGTTCCAACGGCATCCAACGTGGTAGATAATACGATGGTGACGTCATGAGATACGTACGTAGGCTGTGTACATAATTTTCCCACCCTATTAATCTTTCAGCGGGTGACTTATCCGTCTCATAATTTTAATTTTTAATTGAAATGTCTTCTACCTTTAATTTTCTTGCACTATCATCCTTCCAATCAACAATAATCATTCTCTAATTACGTTAATGATATGACACAATAATAAATAATAAAAATAGGCGGCAAAGTGAGGCGTCGAAGTGGAACTAAGGGCGGGCCATCACCCTCCTTTTCTCCTTCGTCGATGGCAGCCTTCATGTATGAACTTGTTGGCGAGCTCGCACAGGACCGATGCCTTCCTTTTTCTCTTTCATGGCCCGTGAGAGAGAAAGAAGGACGATAGCCCCCGCTACAAGCTCGTCGGCACACGGGGGACCGACAACCCCTTCGTCGGCATGCGAGAGAGAGCAGCTGATGCTCCTCTGTGCGAGCTCACCACGCTTCAGGTAGCTTGCACATAGGAGGGCTGATGCCCCTTCGTCGGGGTAACAATGGGGACAGACGAGATAATGTGATAATCAAAATTATCGGAGCAATTAAAATTATCGGTAATCAATCGCAATCAAACGAGATAATATGATGGGCCATAAAAATTTTAAATAAAATAATCAATAATCTATATAGATTACTTCGCACCAAACGACCCCTTAGTCAACTTGAGTCGAATCCATATATTAAGAAAATACTGTTACAGCTCCTCGGCATCAATCGAATTAAATGAACCTCAAAAGTAAGAAAAATGGTTATGCCGTTATTGTTTTCATGGTTCGACGTCTAAATAATTAAAGATGCTACATAGATCATGGATGTCCAAATTTGATTTGCACAGCTGGTTGACTAATTATGTTCTAAAATTGACTCAAATTAGATTTTTGAAATTTTGTTGTAAATTATCGTCTTGTTTTCGTCTCAACATTTGGAACATTTCAATTCACCGATAAACTTACACTAAGAAAAAGAATTTAATGATCATCATACGCCTTAGCACCCACTGTCAGATATAATCTGACGATGGGCGCTACTCACTTTTTTCATCACTTTAGAGGTGGAGTGTGGCCGGCGTTGGTGGCGCACAGGCGGAAGGGGAAGTTGGAGACCTCGTCGGCGGGGATGCTGATTGCGATGGAGACGGACAACGGGGAGGAAGTGAAGGAGGAGGAAGAGGAGGAAGCTGAGGGCGGGGCTATCGGGGGAGGATAAGAGATTCGCGATTCGCCTACCGGAGGAGGACAAACCATCATACACCTGAGCAACAGTCGTAGTCGTCGATCTCTCTCTTGTGTGCAAACTTTCATCGTTGTAGCTTCCCTTGTCGTCGATCGGAGACAAAGGGGGAGAGTAGATTGCGGCCCTCGCCTCGTCGGATCCCTCGCAATTGGCCGCCCTTGTCTGGTCGCCGTTGACGTCGCCATCGCCGGATCGGGAGAAAGGAGAAGAGCTCAGATCACCTCGCAGCTGTCGTCGCCTAGCCGCTCACGTCTCGCCGTCGTCGTCGCCTCGTCGCTTCGCCATGCAGCCGCCATCATCTTGCAGTTGCCGTCGCCTCGTCGTCCACCGTCGACGTCGCCATCGCCAGATCAAGAGAAAGGGGAAGAGATTGAATTGCCTCGCCTCACCGCGGCCATCGTCTCGCAGCCGCAGCCACCTCGTCGCCCACGCGGACGTCGTACCAGGGTGATAAGGCGTATCACCCTCGTTAAATAAAAAAAATGATGTAATGTTTTGGTTTATTCCTCGGGAATAGAAGGCACATGATGCGCACACAGTCCTCGCATGTTTAACCCGGACAAATTGCAAGCAAACAATCAAAACTAGGTTGAGATTGTCCTATATATATACCTCTAATTCTAAATTATCAGTACGATTGTTAGAATATCATTTTCAATCAGATGATAATATATAATTCGAATTTTGTCTTATATTACTTGGAGCGAATAAAAAAAATGAAAGATACCTGAAAGCCAAAACCAACCTCTTGAACCATTTGTTTATCAGATCAACTGGTTCTCTACCTTTTGATCAAAATATATGTAAAATAATGAAGGGTGATGGAATTAATCGAGTACTAATAATCTTAAAATACTGATCGAAAAGAAGAGATGTAAATGATGAGGGATTTAGTAGACCGATTGACTCGTTCACGAACAAACTAATTAGTCAATGTCATTATCTATGATGATGTGTGTACCTGTTAAAATATTTTTTTAGTTTTGTTCTCATGTTTTCTCTTTTTAAGACGATATATATCTTATTCATGGTCGTTATAGAATGGAAAAAAAGCTTCATCAATTAACGAAAATTAAATGTTAGAAAATTTTTAAATTTCCTTGTAATTGAATGGTACATTCTGTCTCCTGAAAGAGCTCATAAATTATATATTTAAGACTGAAATAAAAAAAAACTTAGCCTTTGCTATCTTTTTTTAAGAATTATACTATTATACTTTGGTATAAATTATATTAACAAGTAAGAAATATTTAAATTCAATGTACATACAATATATATATATATTGTGATTATTTACTTTGATCATATGAATTAATCAATTCCATCGATTCATGATCAGTGTGTCTAACTTTTAGCGCCAACTGAATTAGATGATTGACGCCGCTTGACAACAAAAAAACATCGAAGAAATTAACAGCCCACCGTTTCCTTGGCTACGATGGCCACTTGGAAATTAAATTAACTGCAGTTATTTATTAAAAAGGGAGGCCTGGGGAATATACAAATGGATGGATCTGTGTGTGTGTTTTATTCTTATTAAAAAAAGTCGCTTTTATAAGTTTTGGACCAATCGCAATTATCCAACATATTAAAATATAATATATAAAAATTAGGAGGTAGATGGAGATGTGGAGGCATGCAAATCCAGACGCCAAACCAAACCCAGATACAGGAAGACATGATCACCACTTCAGTTGCTATGCATGTAAAGCATATTAATTGATCCATCTATTTGTGTCCAAAACTGTGGCGGCGGGGCAGACATATCAGCTTCTGTACCGACCATGAATCTCTACGTATGTGGTTGGTGAATCTGGTGGCTCACGTTTCCATCTCCATCTACCCGTGCCAATCTTAAAATTCTTCCGATCATGATAATATTATATATATATATATATATATATATATATATTGTCATATGTGATTTTAAGAAAGAAGAATGAGTAATGTTACATATGTAGAGGAAGATGGATGGAAATAATTAATTGATGACTTTCATTCGCCTAATTAATTAGTTTTCTTTTTGTTTGGCCAATTCGTCTTTCTCCTCTGACGGTGCTTAGATGAAATAATTAAGCTATTAGTAAAGACAATATTAATAATTTTATATTCTTAACGTCTTTTAAACTTTCTGTATTAAATCATCTAGCGAAGATATAACTCGTTTGCCTTGGGATGCAATAATAAAAGTATTGCAATTTGCAACCACACCAATAGCATGTGGCTGCAGGAACAGCTCTAAACAGCCTTTCATAACATGCATATGGGTTTGGTAGAGTTCTGAAATACATGTGGCTAACAAAACCACCGGCCGAACGTTGCATGTCTGGACAACAACGACATCATGCTTGCCCCGCCACCCCACTACCACCCCCACGCCGCCACCCACACACACCCCCCACCCGATTTAAAATTCATTCATTGTAGATACAATAGAGATAGATATAAAACTTAGCTTGTAACTACCCGAGATCTAAGAATCAAAATGATTATATGTGAATAATCTCACATTAGCAAAATACGGAGGTGATGATGAGCTTATTATAGCTACCCCTTCATTTATCAGACGCGTTTTAAATTCATACAGTCCAATAGTTATCTCTAATAGATAGAATAGAGTTCATGTGCATCTGTCAAGAGCAACTGCAACCATCCAGTATGGTCAAATAAGTTTTTCATTGGAATATCAATCTTCTTTCCAAAAATAATCGCGAGCATCACAGTAAGTAAATTTCAACGATCGATCACCTCCTTCTGTCATTGTCATTCATTACTAATGGCATTATTGGACGTGTTTCTTTGATGATCAAACCTATACGTAGGGGTGTTCATCGGTCAGATTGACCCGATGAACCCGAGCATCCGACCCGACTTTGATTTTTTCAACCCAATTTGACCCGACCGATACGCCAACCCAATTTTTTTATTTTTTTTAAATTTTAAATGATTTTTTATTTAATTTAAGTATTTTATACCATCTAAAATTAAAAATATAGAATAATGTATTTTGAATATAGAATAATATGTAGATATTTAAAATAATATTTTTATGCCTAAAACTACTTTATTTCGTATTTAAAATAAAATAGTAAATACTTTTTTATATTAAAAATTAAAAAAAGATGGTCAGGTAACACAAGCGATCCGATCAAACTCGGTCGGGTTGGGTCAGGTTTGAACTCAACCCTTGAACACCCCTACCTACACGTCACACACATCATTTTCCAAAATGATATCATACATTCAAATCCGATTAAGCTCAATCATACCAAAAATTATTTTATGTCTTAGCAATTTATATGATAGGTAATTAATTAGAGTGACGATGGCACGACGTCGTTCGGGCAATGCCGCTCTCTGCGCGATGACGTTGGACAACGGAGCTCCGACGAGGGGAGATAGGCGATATGAGATGAGTCGACGGAGCTTTGATAAGTTCGCAAGTTCGATATGAGATGTGCTCGTGTGTGCTAGCACGACAACGAAAAGGCACTCGATCGCAAGGTCGATCGACGAGGGAGGATGAGAACAGCAAGAGAGGAGGAACGAAGACGAGGAAGGAAGAACGATGAGAGAGGAGGAATGACACGAGGGAGTAGAAGACAAGGCCATGAGAGAGGAAGAATCACTCCATCGTCACGCAGAAAAGGAGAGGAGACGCGCATCGACCAGGCGAACAATGTGAATCGAATGCTCGAACCCCCCTCCACCAGCGCGCACATATCTGATTCGTCCATCTCAGATCGAATGGTCCTGAAAGGGAGGATGCCCAGTGCTAATTAATTCATGTGATGTCACATTAATGTTTCTTATATATATATATATATATATATATATATATATATATATATATATATATGATTTAATACTGATAATTTCTATCTCACCTTGTTCTTTATCTTTTACATCATCAAATTTTTAATCAACAATTCATAGTTGAATCAAACTTGCTCTCCCAAATAATTTATCATAATTGGATGAAAATTTGATAATGTAAAAGATACAAAATAAAATTATCTAGAGCACATCATCAATTTATCCATATATAGATGTAATATAGATCGATATTAATTTTCGAGTTTTATTTTTTTATTTCCTCCTTTGGACACGCATTAATTCCCAACTCGAATTTGAAAGGACATTGTTTTTTTATTTGTTCCTTTGTCACTTTTTTTATTAATACATTCGCATATTTGAACTGTCAACTGTTCGAAGATATCATCAATTATTAGAGATATTAGTCGGCGAAAAAAGGTTTTAATGAATCAAGATATATGTAAATATTTTCGCGAATTGGGATGAAATATCACATGCATTATAACGTATATATTCAAGATCGAGCTTAATAAATTAAAAATATTAATAAGTCTTAATATATATATCGTTAAGCCATATATATATTTATTGACTAAAATAAAGTTTTATCATAAAATATTATTTAAAAAGATGTATCAGTAAATAAACTTAACTAGACATTTTTTTATTAATAAGGGAGGTACAAAATATTGTGCAAAGAAAAAAATGATAAATTCGAAATAAAGAGTACAGATAAAATTCGAATTCAATATCTTTTTGGTCTATACGTTAAAGGGCTACACCACGCCCTCGCTCCCTCACTAGAGAGATGTATTTGAAATTATATAAATTGGTCTTATGGGAAAAAAATGGAACTTAAAACTGATCTAAGTATGACATTATAGATCAATTTTAGGCTGAAAAGATCCAAAAGAGGTTAAATCATGCACTGTGAATAAGTGAAATAATTGATAACGATAGATACTATTAAAAAGTAAGTAGAAAATTATGACGACTATTAAAGTCAATCACATAATGACTTATTAATTCTCTTGGACAGGTGACCTCACACAAATCAATGGTTAATTAATTGATCAATTATACTTCATGTCTAACATCGAACTGAATAGATATCGACTGTCCCCTATACACGAGGAACTTCCATTGTAGCGTTTTTGTCACGTTTTTCATCTTATTCTTTATTTATCATTTAATTACTTTTGGAAGAATCATATTACTAAAAACTGAAAAAGAAGACCACCGGCCACCCTTCTTCTTGTGTGCTACACCCTTCCTCTCCTCATTAATTAAACCTTTCATTTTTGTAAATTTAATAAAAAAATACAAGATAATAAAAAAAATAAAAAATAAGTTGAAATAATTAAAAGATGTGATTAAATTAAAGAATGAAGCAAGAGTAGGGTTAGGAGCCTTCGATGAACGCAAGAATCCGACAATTCAAGCCGTAAGGTCAAATCCGATCTGAGTAAAAAAATAATAATTATCCCAATTTAATATGAATATCCATTGTATTACTTACTTTACTTGTTTGTAATACCTTTTATTGTTTTACCCAATATGGTATATCTTGATTTAGTGTAATCACTACAAGAAAAATGCGGATTACCGACGGTCCGAACCATCGGTAATCAGCCCGAAAATCGTCGGTAACGCAATTACCGATGGTTTTTCAGTCGGAATCGATCGGTCCGAAAAACGCTCGTCGCAAACGGATTTGCGACGGTTGAAAAAAATTCGTCGAAAATATCGACGGTTCTGGCCGTCGGAACAGTCCCCGGCGGTTTGACCCCGAAATTTTCCGACGGTTGCAACCGCCGGAAAAGTCCCCGGCGGTTCGAACCGTCGATATTTCCGACGGTTGCAACCGCCGGAAAAAGGCCGGCGGTCCGAGCCGTCGAAATTTCCGACGGTTGCAACCGCCGGAAAAGGCCGGCGGTCCGAACCGTCGCAACTTTTCGACGGTCCCAACTATCGAAACTTTAGACGGTTGTCGCAACCGTCGATCTTTTGACGGTCGCAACCGTCGCAAATAATTTTTTAAATATATAAAAAATTAGCGGCCCCTGGAGGCCGGAACCGGCCGCCTGTTGGCCGGATCCGACCGCCTGTTGGCCGGATCCGGCCGACAGCAGAGAGAGAGATGCCGGCGCGGTGCGGGAGAGAGAGAGATACGCCGGTGCGGGAGAGGGTCGCCGGCGTCCGGCGTGGGAGGGTCGCCGGCATCCGGCGCGCGGGAGAGGACGATCTCGCGGCGTAACCGGCGTCCGGCGTCCGTGCTCGCGGCCGGGAGCGGGAGAGAGGAGAGGAGGGAGAGAGAGAGAGGAGTGGAGGGAGGAGGGAAAATATATAAAGGAAAAAATTTGGAAAGAAAGCGGGAAAAAGGGAAAAAAAACGCGGGATAACGAAATTTTAATTACCGACGGTTTCGGCCGTCGAAAACATAAATAATAAAAAAATTTATTTTATTTAGTTATATATAATATTTATTTTTTTATTTTACCGACGGTTTGAACCGACGGTAATATTTACCGACGGTTATGACCTTCGAAAATTGCGACGGATGGATATCCGTTGAAAATATCGACGTTCCTAACCGTCGAAAAATTAAATAATAATATAACCAATTATATAATTAATTTTTTTATTTCCGACGGTCAAAACCGTCGGTAATTGCGACGGTTTGGATATCCGTCGGAAATTGCGGCGGATTTTGCGACGGATGGATATCCGTCGAAAATATCGACGTTCCTAACCGTCGAACAATTAAATAATAATATAACCAATTATATAATTAAATTTTTTATTTCCGACGGTCAAAACCGTCGGTAATTGCGACGGTTTGGATATCCGTCGGAAATTGCGGCGGATTTACCGACGGTTCTGACCGTCGAAAATTGCGGCTGGATATCCGTCGAAAATATCGACGTTCCTAACCGTCGAAAAATTAAATAATAATATAACCAATTATATAATTAATTTTTTTATTTCCGATTGTCAAAACCGTCGGTAATTGCGACGGTTTGGATATCCGTCGGAAATTGCGGCGGATTTACCGACGGTTATGACCTTCGGAAATTGCGGCGGATTTTGCGACGGATGGATATCCGTCGAAAATATCGACGTTCATAACCGTCGAACAATTAAATAATAATATAACCAATTATATAATTAATTTTTTTTATTTCTGACGGTCAAAACCGTCGGTAATTGCGACGGTTTGGATATCCGTCGAAAATTGCGGCGGATTTACCGACGATTCTGACCGTCGGAAATTGCGGCGGATTTTGCGACGGATGGATATCCGTCAAAAATATCGACGTTCCTAACCGTCGAAAAATTAAATAATAATATAACCAATTATATAATTAATTTTTTTATTTCCGACGATCAAAACCGTCGGAAAATCCGTCGAAAAAAATTTAATAATAATATTAAAAATACATAATTTATTTTTTTTATATGACCGTCGGAAAAGTCGTCGGAAATTACGACGGATGGTTATCCGTCGAAAATATCGACGTTCCTAATTGTCGAAAAATTAAATAATAATATAAATTATTTTCGACGGTCATAACCGTCGAAAAATCCGTAAAAAACGGAACCGTCGAAAAATCCGTCGCAAATAGCGACGGATTTAGAACCGTCGAAAATTATCCGTCGAAAAATCACGATTTTCTTGTAGTGAATATTGATATTTTTATTCCATGTTTAGTATATATTTTGTATTAAAAAATGTTAAATCATAATCAAGTAATCCGATTAATGTATTTTATGTCTTGAGCTTTATTTTTATCTTTTAGTAATCAAACGGAACTTGTTTTGAATATATAAACACCACCATTTAGAGGTGTCCACGAGTAAAATTTGACCCGATCAAACTCGATCAAGTTGGGCCGAGTTTTCTAATTTTTTTACATCATGACTTGACCCAACCGACTCGGAGGCAACCTCCTAGCTGGTCTTATTTTGAACCTATAAACACTACCAAATCATCAATGGAAGTTCTAAATAAAATATTGAGCATTTTTTAAGACAATGAATTTATTTATATATTAGGAAAGGGTGACACTATAGTGACTTAAAAAATATTATTACATTTCATTTTACTAGATAAAGGTAAAAATGTTTATTGAAGTGACAATAATGATGCCTTTTAAAAAATCTTAGATGTCATGTGTGACTCCTAAAAATTTTCCAACATATGATCGGCTTAAGTTTGTCAAATTGTTTGCTATAGATACTATGCAGGAAATATCTAACGTTATTAAAAATATTCTATTCTATGTAACAATTAGTATATTAGGCACTTGTTTGGCATTTATTTGGTTGATGAATAAAGCTATTTATTCTTCTAATTTATTTTTTAAGAAAAAGCCAAGTCAAGAATAATCTTATTCCATCAAAATCTAAATAGTAGTTGCTCCCTATTTTTGTAGGAATAATCTATCTTTAAAAAGTACACTATTAACAAAAAGTTAATTATTTTTAAAAATTGCAAGTTTGCCATTTTGATTTTTGGTGGATAAGTAACTTGTTTGATGGAATAAAAGAGAATAAGAGTCACCTAGAGATGCTATCCGACTAACTATCTTCATGTCAAAAAAGCAATGTTCATTACCCACTTTATGTCAATCATACACACTAAAACTATCTTTATGTAACACGTATCTTATTGTTGGGAGATTATGTGGTGCAAAAACACTTTAAATCAATTAGATGAACAATCACATAGATATTATTAGAATTAATCAAAGATACATATCATTTAGGTTTTGGATACATGGACATAAAGATAACTTCATGGGCATGACATCGCTATCATGCGTCATAATGTCATCTTCCCGATGGATGCCATGGTGGACATAATCCATCAAATAATCAATGGCCAAAAAATAGGTGACGTTATACTGATCACGGTTAAGTAAAAAAATAAATAGACAGTCTGAATTTCGTACGGAGTTATATCACTTAAATTCAATTAGATTGAAAATAGAAAACAAACGACGAATCAGATTACATTCTAACGATTTAGATTTGATCAAGTATAACGGATCAGACGGATGGGGTTTAAACAAAACAAAATAAAATGATCCAATAGTCCAAAAGAAATTAATGGGCGGTTGAATTGATGAGGGGTGGGGTGAAAAATGAAAGGCTGAGTTATCTAAAATTTTGTTTGGTAAAATTTATTTTAAAAGTTCCGGAGGTTTACTGGTATGAGTTATATCTCCATATTTGAATTTTTTCATTTCACCAAATTAGTGAAATGAGGAGGATTATAGGAGAGAGCACGAGCCGGGATGATCCGGTCGCCCCGGTCCGCACCGGCCCGAAAATTCGGATTTTTTTCCCGGCTCGATTACTTACCGGGCCAGGACCGGGTCTCACTCTTTGAGACTCGGCCGGTACAGGGTCCGGTACCGGGTTCGGGTTGTAAAAATCTGACCCGATCCCGATCCGGTATCATATATTATAGTAATATATTAAATTATTTAAAAATATTATATTTACATCTATTTTAATTTAAAATTTATAGTTTATTTTATATATTAAACATACAACATATTATATTATTATATATATGTATTTTAATTGATAATTATTATATTTATATAATACTATTAAATATTTTTTAATATTATATTTAATTCTTTTTATTAATTATGGTCGAACTGGGACATTTCCGGTTTGTGACCCGGTTCGATCGGGTCCGGGATCGGGACGTGCTTTAAAAAACTCGAGCAAAACCGGGTCGGGACCGTGTCGGCCAAAACTCGGTCCCGAACCCGATTTTACTCACCCCTAGAGTGTTATTAATTTTTTAGACAAAATTACTCTTGATTAAAATTATTTTATTTGGTGGAATGAGGATGATTAATAATTTTTTAAACAAAATTACCCTTAATTAAGATTATTTTATTTACCCTAACTTCTTTTCCCTCATCTTCTAATCTATCTTTCTCTCCGCTATGTGTGAGACTCCTGTGATTTTTTATCATCTCCTGATCTCTCTATATACTACGTCGTTCTTGCAGGCAAGAATTTGCAGATTCTCGGTGGCAGATAATTTTCGAGATTTTTTCTCAGTCCTTGATCTCTTGATTTTGCAGGCAAAAACTTTCTTTTTCTCTTTACCCTCTCTCTCATAGTCCTTGATTTCATGTTTTTGCATACAATCATTTGAAACTCTTTATAGACAATTTTCGAGATTTGTGATCTCTCCCTCCCCCCTCCCCCCCCCTCCCCTCTCTCTCTCTCAGTCTTTGATATCTTAGTGTTGCACAATTTCTCTTTCTCCTTTGTCACGTAAATTTCTTAATTTTGCAAGCAATAATTTGAAACTCTCGGTGTCAAATAATTTTTGCGGTTTGCGCTCTTTCTCTACTCTCTCATTGATTTCTTGGTTTTGTAGATAACAATTTGAAATTCTCGGTGACAATTTTTTAGGTTTACGCTCTCTCTCTCTCTCCTTCATTTCTTGATTTTGCAGGCAACAATTTGAAACTCTCGGTGGCAAATAATTTTTGAAGTTTGCATTTTTTCTCTTGTTGATTTCTTGATTTTGCAAGCAACAATTTGAAACTTTCGACGATAGACAAAATTTGAAGTTTGCATTCTCTCTCTTCTTGATTTCTTGATTTTGCAAACAACAATTTTAAACTCTCGGTGACAGACAATTTTCAAGCTTTGCGCTTTCCCTCTCTTCTCTCTCTTCTCGATTTCTTAATTTTACAAGCAATAATTTGCAAACTCTCAACAGATAATTTTCGAAGTTTGCTTTCTTTCTTTTCTTGTTTTCCTAGTATTGCAGGCAACAATTTGAAACTCTGAAGACAATTTTCGAGATTTATACTCTCTCTCCTCTCACTCTTTCTCTTCTTGATTTTTTGTACTTTACCTTTTAATATTAACTTGCATTATAAAATAAATAATTTATTAATTAATATAAATAAGAATAAAACATAAAGGGTAAAAAAGACTTTTATCTAAATTAACATCTCAAATACCATATTTTAAGTATTGTATTCAAACAAAAAGTGGTTTAATTTATTCCATTCTTTCTCATTATTTTTTATCCAAACATGAGTTTAGTAAAGTCATACCACACCATCCTTCACCACCTCCTACCACACCATCTCATCCCTGTATTAGTTATTTCCCAAACAAACCCTAACGGTCATCTCCAGATTCAAATATTCATACAACATTTCATTCCTTATGATCTTTTGAGTTGTTTTTAAGAACAAGAATTTGTCCCCTCCTTCTTGCTTCCATTTCGAAACACCTCTTTTGCTTCGATTCAGCAACCAATTCCTTCTCGGCAAATTGTCGGAACCTTTCAATTCTTCAAGAACAAAAAAGGCATCCACGCCTTCTCCAAGAACAACTCCCAGGCATTGCCACTGTTAGCGAAAGCAACAACATCAAACATCATCCAAGACGCCTCAGTCAAAGCAGTGTCTCTAATTCCCAAACCCGAAGAATGTCATCGCAACTCCTATGTCCACTAGGGCAACAGGCATCCCCCCGCCAAGGTCATGGGCCACATGTGCAACAACTTGGTCCACCTTGTTAAAAATATAAAATCATATATGTTGCTCTTTTTAACGACTTAAGCTTTTAGTAAAACTGACTAGCACATCAAATTCAACATGGTATCAGAGCTAGAGGCAGCGCACACGTAAGAAAAAAAAGTAGAAAAAATGATACTTGATTCAATAGAGAACTCATATGGATTTAAGGATGTCAAACATACATTCTAAGCACTATTGAATTTTCTTCACATTTCTCTTGATCATATCCAACCCTTAACCGCTATATGGTGTGGCAAATCTCGTCATCTAATAACTCATGTTACATTGTCTTCGCGAGTGAATAGGAAAATCAACCTTGTCGCAGGATAAATAATTAACAACTTTTTCACTTTCTTGTACTGCAGTCAGGATGAGTTCACAATCCAAGTAATTAACTACACGGCTTCAGTAGGGTTACGACAAGAATGATAGCACACGTCCACACACCGCACCTTGCTGAACTCCAACTCTATTTATAGGTTCGGCCATAGCTCACTTAACTACTTATTATGTAGTTTGCACAATTCCATGCATGCATATATGGAGGGACTTGTAGCCAAACTGCATTATACCAGTTGTTCAGCCACGACCCATTAAGGACGCACATCCAACAATATGCCACTCGCACATAATAAATTATTTATCACATATGTGAATACCTGTGTATAGTAAATGGATTGTAGGACACACAAATACATTCACAATAAAATATGAGAGAATTGCGACTTGTCAGGATATATAATTACTCAACTATTTGAGAGCATATATTATGACATGTTAAAGATACATAGTGCACAATCAACTTAAGAGCCAAGACTATTATCTATTAGGAATTCATAGTCATTCAATCAATATATGAGTCAGTACGATATTCTCGTATAGTCGCTCAAATAATCATGCTACTTTCTTTGCCCTATAAACACCTTGCTTGGACAACTTAAACGACTCATGTGTTACTTCGCGTTTATTCAATTTTATATGCTTAAGGAAAACGAGAAGATGAAGATGATGAGAAGGCTTGTGTTCTTTGAATAGAAAGAAAATCTAAATAGGATGAATATTTATTTGATTAAAATAATTTTGGGATAAAATTTATTGTAAATAAAATTTACATACCTATCTTTACCTTATCATTAATGTATTTTATTTTTTTATAGATAACCTATTTTACCATTTCATCTTTTATCAATTTTCCCTTTTACTTATTTTTTTAGAAATTTACAGGTTGTTAAAATTATGAGATATGTTAGCATTGTAATTATTAATAGATGGGAATCACTTCATCTTGTTAGTGGTTAGATTTATTTAATCTATCTTTATACTAGGTCTACTATTTTATTGTGTGTTTAATACGACACATATCATTATATTCAAGTTTCTGAACACCTTTCATTAGCTATAACTTAAACGACTATTATTCTATTAATGATACTCAAAATAAAATGTTGCAACATACTACTTCATCGAAAATAATTATATCTGTCAACGTCGACATTAACTCAAATAAAATGTCTGATCCGTTTGTGAAAAACTTTTTCTAAAGAAATGGTACTAAAGTTCCAGAAATCGAGACCAAAATTAACTCCTTCGCCCCATGGCCTTGGGTTATCGATCTCTGAATTTTAAGTAAATTTAATATATCACTATTTTAATTTAAATTGTTAGATCGGACTCTATAATGTTTTTAGTCGTTGGATTATTTAAGAACACCACTACTATATTCTTTTAATTGAATTAATACTTTGAAGTTTGAATGGATGCCGGTTGGTTGACATGCATAGACTTATTTACCAAATTAATGAGAAAGCCTATATGATTAATTAACTAGCCAATATCATTTGTTGGATGAAGAAAATTATTAACTAGGTCAATGAAATTAATTTCACATGACATTGTAAGATCCAATCCTAAGTATCCGCTCAAATTGATCAATGAGCTAGATTAGATTGATCGGTAAGGGATGTTCACTTGACTCGTGAACAAACTCGATTCAACCCGATCAAATTTGGTCGGATTGGGTCTCAAAAGGATTTGGGATGTCGAAT
Source organism: Pontederia crassipes (assembly GCA_030549335.1). Taxonomy (NCBI): domain Eukaryota; kingdom Viridiplantae; phylum Streptophyta; class Magnoliopsida; order Commelinales; family Pontederiaceae; genus Pontederia; species Pontederia crassipes. Next base: position 19,529,149 of record CM060189.1, on the reverse strand, counting down.
CCGATTTAACCCGATCCGATTCTTTTTTAAAAATTCTTTGTTACTATTTTTATATTTATTTAACATAAAAATATTATTTTAAAACATAAAATAAAATTCCTAATTATTTAATGTTATTTTTGTACTTGGAATATTGTATTTCATTTTAATTTTTTAAAATTAAATATAAGCTTAAGTTTAAATAAAAAATAAAAATAATTCGAGTCTATTGGGTTAGGTCGAGTCGATCTTTTTCCAACCCGAGCCGACCCGACCCATGGTTGGGTCAAGTTCGGGTCGGGTCTGACCCGACCATCGATTCAATCCAAACTAGTTAGGGTCGGGTCAGGTCATCAGGTTTACGGGTAGATCCGATCCCGTGAACACCCCCATTGATCGGATCAAATAATGTATAAATTAATAAGAAAATAGTTGAAAGATTCTCATTATGTGTATCCTTTATGACAAAACATTAATAATATAAAATATGATATAATAATTTAAATTTGAATAATATAATAAATTTAACATAAATTATGTTATCAATCGAATATTTGATAAATTAAAAAAAACTTGGTGAAGTAACTATAAGTAAACAAATATATTTTAAATTGTGTCCAAAATCTCAAGAATATATAATGTCTATTTTTTATTGTTTTTCTACGTCCCAAAATATTTTTTTTATTTCCCAACTTAACTGTTGGATCATTCAAACTCGATAGTAAGGTCGCCAAGATGAACCTGATTTTGATCCATGGCCTGGACTTGTAAGATCCTAAGACTAGTCAGGCCGTGTACAGTTTTAATATTAGAATTCGATTTAAAGCAGAATATTACTTGGTAAGAGAGTGTTGAGATTTTTTTCTTATTCTTTAAAATTCTTGAAAAATATAACAATTTACAATTACAAAAAGTGTTAAATGTAGGTGTGTAGGTTTAAATAATATAGATCAAATGTTTTTCATGTGAAGCATATGTCAAACAGTTTTACGCATACTTTTCCTTTTTTTTTATATCTTTCTTTATTAATAGTTTCAATGATAATTGATAATAGCAAAAATTAATTTTACAACGTAAAAAATATAAAAATTTATTATATCTATTATAAAGGATAATAATATGCATAAGTTCGTAAAATTTTGAAACTGATGAATATAATTATTATTGATGATTTGAATCATATTTTTATTATTATAATAATCTAAATTATTAATGAAAAAGATATAAAAAATAAAGAAAATTATATGTAAAATCGTTTGACACATTATTCAAATCGAAAATGTTTCACATCTACATTAAACTCTTATAAAAAATGATAGAAAATATGACTAAGTTAATTACATTGTAACTTGACTACAATATCACGTCAATAGATAAGAAAAAATAAATCATTTTGACTTATCTCTAACAAAGAAGAAGAAAAAAATATATTTAACACTACAGTCCTAGCTTTTTATGACTGATCCCCGTCCCTGCTCTTACTTAGATCGGATTTTCAAAATTTCATCCATCTCAATTCCGATTGAAATCGGGCCAATTTTTTCTCTCAATTTTTGAGAACTCTTTTGTTGACTTGGTACAAAAATATTATTTCAATTCTCACAACCTAATAGAGTGTTTATTGCATTATCTTTTCACATTACCTATCAATATATATTATTTATCATAAATATTATCACTTATTAAATTATTAGTAATGTGCATTACTTTATTTATTGTGTACAAATAATTTTTTCAGCAATTTAAATGACATTATATAATTTTTATTAAAATACCTTTTATCACTAATATGAAGTTAAATATTATATAATCCAATTAAAAACTCAAATAAAAATAATAATTAAATAAATATAATTATAAATGTTTCATATCTTTTTTTTTAAATAATGGTAATGAATATATAGATATATATAATATTTGAAATAGTAACTAATAACAAAATGCAATTTATGTGAATAATAGTAATAAAATAATTTTATTACTTATGATAATAATATCATTAGCTGTTGTTATATGAATTTTTATATTTTATTTGTCTAAAATTGGAAGGGACAAAAATGAAAAGAAAATAAATTAAAATAAAGTAAATAGTGTGCATAGATAATTTACTCAAATTATCAGTAATCTAAAATGATTACTCGTAGAAAAATCTTCCTCGATTTAGATTATATCATATAATGATTTTGATCTCTAAAATATTAATATGAACGAAGTTCTAAGTGAAAAAAATATCAAACCAATACATGTTGTTTTTGTTGAAATTATCAAATCAATTATCAACCAAGAGATTGAGAATATAATTCCACAGTTTTGTTGTTTCATCTACTTCTTTCATGGGGCCGGGAGCAGGTTGGGTGAAGATTAGGTGAGGATTAAGAAGTGGTCATGTGTTAGTTCAACATCCATATCCATGATTTTGTTTTCTTTTTCTTCTTTTTTTTTTCTCATCTGCCTGCATGGGGTTTGATCAGCACACCTTGATTGTAACACTCCACTCACCACCTTGTTTAACTATAACCAAAATAATGCACAAGAAATCAACAATAATAATTGAACTACAGACAAAAAAGTGCAAAAAACTATAAAAAGCATCATTATGGTAGATTTAATTTATTTTTTTTATCTCGAACTAAATTAGCCATGCATGGTAAATTTATATATGAACACCATATGACAATTCAATAGGAATGGTGCACACCTGATCGCTAACTGTGTTATCTAAAAACAAATAGTAATCAGTGTTGTGGCCACATGAAGATGGTGATGGGCAATTAATGGCTTAAAAAAAGTTCATGCAGCTCTAATTAAACATTATATTAGTTTTCTTATACTTAATCAGAGAATTTTGGGTCCTGCAGTCTGCATTCCAGCTGGAGTGCATGATGATCTGTATGATCATGTGAGTGGACTTGGTATAAACAGATGGAGGTCGGCCACCTATAAAACCTTTGCATAGTGGTGCTCTTGATCCATCTGAATAGTTCACTTCACTCTTCAGCCAGTTTCTAGCATATTAATTAATATTATTTATATTTATATATGGGGACTCAATTTTGAGCGAAGACATGCATGCATGCCCATAGTATTGTAGTTGGATTATATAATTCGCTCCAACATTGATGCCCATGGACTCCATGTTTTTGCATCAAAATTTTTTATTAAATTAATTAGTTCAAAGTTGTTATCAATCTTCATCGTAAATTCATAGATAAGACAGTGAATAGATGGGAAGACTTTTATAAGCTCTTACACGAATCATTAATTAATGGGACAATACACTAATTGTGGATTCCATGGTGAAGGGATCTAGAACAGTGGGTTATGAACCGATCTAACAATTAATCCATGTCGCCCAAAAGTAGTATTTTTATATGCTCCCATTTTCAATCAAAATGTTTAATTTTCTGTTGGCATGCACCCACCAAGCACAACTTAACAAATTGTTAATAGTTCCTTTCAGTTAAAGTTTTAGTGTGTGTATATATAATCTAATCATTTCGTTAGCATATTCCTTTCAGTTAAAGTTATGGCTTTAAGTTTATTAATCAAACAATGCAGTATCTGAACTTAGATTTCTGTTTGGTCCTAACCAAAATCTGCCCCATGGTGGATTCATGGCTACATATATTTTGTTGTCATGAAATGAAAACAATGAATATCCTTGATCTAACTGAGGAATGAGATGGAGGCCAATGTAAGTCAAGAATGCCTAATTAACTTGCAAAACCAATATTTAATTTACTCTTTCTTGCCTATGGTGGTTTAAGTTTGAACAATACAAAAAATGGAACAACTTAAGCACAGAGAAGGCTGCTCTTATCATTCATGTACTCTTGAAAATTAGATTAGGCAGCTGATTAACACAACAATAAGTTATTTAAATATAACTGAAATTGAGAGTGAAATAAAAGACAAAGATATTTAACAACTAATTAATTAACGAATTTGGAGTCTTTTGAACAGGCTTTTACACTAAGACCCCTTCTTGCTGTGCAACTTCTGAGAAGCTAATCAAGGAGAACTAACTTTGTAAGAGATACATTAAATAATTACGTATAGTTGAATCAAACAACAACAAAAGCAATAATAGAGAAGAAAAAAAAAACATAAGCTCGTTCAAAAGTACTCGTTCTCTCCAATTCCCTTTCCGATAGCGTTTGCTTCCAGCAACACAACTGACCAAGTCGGTTGGTTAATATCATAGGCCATGCCCTTTGTCCCCACTTTTATAATTATTAATTAATCATTTCTCGATCGTTCGCTCGATGGACCGGTTATAATATTATAAGTTATAAAAAAATTCACTAATTTTTATTGTTTACTAAGCAATTACTCTTTTTAAAAAATTATTGATGCGAGATAAAATGTAATTGTGTGCATGTGTGCCTCGCACTTCATAAACATGTAATCCTCCGAGAGAGACGAATAATTAATCTACTTTTGTAATATTAATTGTACGTTTTTAGCCCATTCTTTTAAGTCGATATATTGGTGTCGGTCCACAGTGTAACCTTGTAGTTAGAACGTATTGACTAGTCAAGCTATATAATATACTACATATATAGGACATGCACATGCTATGATGCTAATTTTTCGAATATATATATATATATATATATATATAGTGAATCGTTCCATTATCAGTTATTAATTTTCCTTTTTATAATTAAATGGCTCGATCGATCGAATCTCTCTCGTCATTTACAACTGTTGATTATTAATGTCGGCCCATAGATGAACTTATTATTATTATTATTATTATTATTATTATTATTATTATTATTATTATTATTATTATTACTACACATTTACAACAGTGGAAAAGAATAGAGAAGTCTGAGATCATATTGTGCATGTTAAAGATGAGGAAGATAATAGCATAATTAAACAATGGGAATGCGAAAGAAAAAAGTAAATTTGAAATTTAGATAAAAACAAATTAAACAAGAAGTGAAGCATTTTTTTATTCTTTTCCGACCACAAATAAGAAGATATTTATGTTGCTTATTTGTTCCAAATTGTAAAAATAATTAGAAAATATTAGTACGCTCTTTACTTATTTTCTAAGCTAACAAGATATTAATAATTCTGACGAGACCCGAATGACTGTAAAAAAATTATAACATTTTAATATTTTTTGCTTGGAAATAAATAAAAAAGGACTAATCTAAAAAAGCTGACTATCTCAATAAACTTTGTAAAGCCTCTCAATTTTACTTTGTCGTCCAAATACTAAAAAATTATTTCAAAATTTTGGATTAATTCCTATACCCAAAGACGTATATTTCTTCATTTTAGTTTAGCAAAATGCAAATTTGTCCTCCTTTTTTTTTAATTCGGACATGTAATTTGAAACTTCCAGCTTATCACCATATTTCCTTCTTAAGTTTTAAATGGACATGCAATTTAAAACTTCCAGTTTATCACCATTTCCTTCTTAATTTTTAACATATCTCAATGAGGAAAAGAAAGCTTAATCCAAGTGATATTATTTCTTTTACTATATACTCTTCGGATATTTTATTTTCGGCTAACGTAGTTTATCTTGCAAGTAAAATTTTCAATAAATAATTTTGAAGCAAGTCAGAACCTTTTTTTTTAAGTGAAAACAATTTATTAATCGCCTAAATGAAATATTATATAGTGATATATTTAATAACATACGGAGGAGATCCATTGAAACATTTGAATTTTAGGTTGAATTGACCCTACGCCAACCACCCGATTAAGAAGAATGTGTCATGCCTTTTTGGCAAGTCAAATTAATTATGATTAAACAATGTAATTCAGAAGCAAAACCAAGAGTAGTTAATTAGGATAATGGTGCAAATATACTAATACAGATTATTTATTCGGGAGCATATGTTTTTTTAATAAATTACTTTTGGCTACTTAAATTTTTCGTGATTTGGAACCAGAACCTTGTTCAAGCGATTTATAAATAAGTTTTAATAAGAGAAGGTTATAAACTTGACTTTTCTAAAAAATATAAATAAATTAGCTATATGTACAATTATTTATATATCATACAGTCGTATATTATTTTTTATGTTTAAAAACGAGTGTAATTTTTCATGACAATAGTTGTAATTAAACACCAACATTTTAAGAAGCACAAAAATAAGATTTTGGAAACTTTGTTTTCATGAAACAAATGGAACTTTACAGCCAAACAGAATGGAAGAAACAATCCACCTACCATCTGCTCTGTGTTCATCATCCCCACCATAAAATCTCTCCAAAGAAGGCAACAAACAAATTAAATACTGCAAGAAAAATATTTTTTTTCTGAAAAATTCAGTTTACCAGAGCCTTTAAATATCTCTAACTCGTTATCTCAGATGGCCCGTATATAATAAATTTTTAAATTTATTGTTCCTTTAATTTCATGCTAGAAGTTAATGTAAGACCAATAAATACGAGAAAAAAAGTTGAAATGGGAAATGCCTTTTTTTTCAGTTACAAAAACTTCTTTTCCTGAAAAATGTCATCATCCATGACGACATATATACTACCAAGAATAATTTTTTATTTGGACAGTTTTAGTTTTACTCCATTTACTATTATTTGCCTTGTATGAAAACATTAAAACAATAGTGAGTAATTTACTCCAGACTTAATAGAAAGCATAAGAAAAAAATTAATGTACTGAATCTTTTTTTTCAGTAATATATTGGACGAGAAAAATAACCCAATAAGAAAAAATAGGAAAGACAACATATTGATATAAACTCTTAATATTAAAATCCATAAATGTCTGTTTGATTGTGGAATTTAGATAATTAATACTTAAATGACAATTAGCTTGACAATCATCCCTTCAAGAACAAATGATTGATCCAGGGAAAAAAAATTATAATTGAATTATAATGTGAAGATGGAATGAATATACTGCTTTCGTCTTATGGTATCTTATGCAATCATATAATAATTTATATGATTAATATAATTATTCAAATAATAAAATATATAGTAATTTGATCGAAATTTAAGAGGTAAATGGGAAAAATATTATTATGATTATCGATCTGATTTTATAATTATTATTGTACAATTTTAAGTTTACAATCTTGACATCTTGATTATAATCCTCCTATTAAAAAAAAATTAATGTTGTGAAATGTAGAGTTAATATTGGATGAGATATTTCAATTGCCTAGCACGTTAAAATAAGGAAGGCGTGGTCATTAAGTCGAATTTGCGAAACGTAAATGTATTAATAGCGGATTAAAAAGAGAACATTTATATGGAAAATTTAATGTTCTAATAATAAATTAACAATAAAACCAAACATTTAATGGATATTGCTGTGTAATTTATTTAATATCTTTTCTCATTTTCTTACCAAACCCCGGTGCTCCCTTCCAACTTTGACTTGTTGAATGACTCGCCCATGAGTGAGGGTGGCCCTTGAGAACACGTGGCTTGATCTCATGGCATCCAAGGGTCCATAGTGATTTCCAACCAACCCCCTCTCTTTCCCTCCGCCAACCAACCCACCTCTCTCTCTCTCTCTCTCTCTCTCTCTCTATCTCTCTCGTGTGCCACGGTTACCACCACACACCAGCTCTCCATCTATTTATAATGCTCTCTCCTCCTCCAAGGCAGGGAAAATTTTCTGCAAAGTCCCCCCGAGACTGCTGTAATAAGCTGAAAGTTTTCCCCTCTCCGAAGCCCCTCTCGTCCTCCTCTCTCTCTCTCTCTCCTCCTTTCCATCGTATCCACGCGCATATCCGTACCAATGGAGGTGGAGATCACGCAGGCGCTGCACGAGAACGGGAACGCGGCCAACGGCCACGTCGACGCGAGCGGGCTCTGCATCAAGAAGGCCGCCGCGCCGGTCGCCGACCCGCTCAACTGGGGCGCCGCCGCGGAGGCCGTGTCCGGGAGCCACCTGGACGAGGTGAAGAGGATGGTGGAGGAGTACCGTCGGCCCCTGGTGAAGCTCGAGGGCGCCGCGCTCAAGATCTCGCAGGTGGCGGCGGTGGCGAGGGGCGGAGGCGCCGCCGCGCCGACCGTGGAGCTGCTGGAGTCCTCCAGGGACCGCGTGCGGGCGAGCAGCGAGTGGGTGATGGAGAGCATGAACAAGGGGACCGACAGCTACGGCGTCACCACCGGCTTCGGCGCCACCTCCCACCGGAGGACCAAGCAAGGCGGCGCTCTCCAGAAAGAGCTCATTAGGTACTGTAAATACAATCCACTCACCCGTTTCCCTCTTCTTCTTCGTATTTTAGCATAAGCTTAAGAAAGAAATCAGTGAGAGACTGCATCTTCTTCTTCCTATTTTTTACTACGTACAAGTAGATTTTTTTACCAGGCTTTTGTTTTACGTACGTAGGTAACTGTTCATGGTTAAAAGTGTACTGAAACTTTGAGTCTTTGAGTAGAGCAGAAGCGAAGCATAACTAATTAAGGTGGTGGTAGGTCACCGTTCACTAGCCTTTAGGCCACACTGTACTCGGGCATGGCGCAAACGGGTTTCGGATTTTTTCATGCAATATGTACACATGTATGTGTGTGTGTTGACCCGTTATGCTGTGAGGTAGGAAGAACCAAGTTGTCACAAATGGAATGAGCTTTCGACGCAGTTGGCTCTTGGATTGAGTCTTTGGATACGATCCACATCCTTTTGCAACTATGATTTATTTGTGTATGTGACGTTTCTAATAGTCCGCCATATGCCTCCCGGGGGGTCCTTGGATGGTGGCCAGTTGCGTTGAAGGGGAAGGGGAAGGGGAAGGAAAGGGAAGGGGAGGGTCCGTCCGTAGACGAAGGCTTTTATTGCATGTGAATATAATAGTAAGTAATAAACAGAGTTCATGTGGCCTCGCCCTCCTTTTCATGTGGCATGCCGACGTCTTGTGATGGTGGTGGTGGAACTACTACTCTACTCCTGACCAAATCCAATGGAACTTCTTCATCTCTTCTCAACTTGTGTCTTTTTGTTACCCCCTATCTTATAACTTAATTAATTGGTGCATATTTACACTCGGTGCATTGAAGTTAAACAAAGTTCTAAGCGTGTGTCAAAACATCAAAATAGTATATCTCGTGAAATCTTACAGAAAGTAACAAGTAAAAGGTAAGAAAAGACATGCCAGATCCAGTGCTAAAAGTCAGAGCATGATAGCTGGACATGATTGTGGTGCTTCAAACAACAACATCCCACCAAACCTAAAATGATTTCGAGAAGGTGACAAAAGTCGATTAAATTTGTCCTGGGAAATTTTTTTTTTGCCACAACAAGCTGTTTATATTATTCATGATTGTGATTGAGATGCAAACTTTTGCAAATCAAAACCACGTTCTGCACTGTTTTGTTGGGGATCCAATCATAGTTCTGTGTGGGGTTGGGTTCTCTCTCGGTCCGCCTAAGTTTTGGTATGTATGGTCCTCCTGTACCATATTTGCCACTTGTTCTCAACAGGATTCTCTTCTTTGTTTCCTCCCCTATTAGATCATGACTCTTTCTACCATCTATATTAGATCATGACTCTTTCTACCATCTATTTATATACATAAAAATATAATATCTATTTGTCAATATGTAATAAATACAACCATCCACTGAATATGCACCATACAAATAGGAAGAGGACAATATGATATGCAATTTTTTTACATCAATTAGACCGGTTCAAAACAGAGTTGACCCTTCCCTTTTTCTTCATGAGAGGAAAAGGGGATCTACTACATGTGACGCATGAACTTCCAGAGCAACGTGGAACTGATCAACACGTACAACTAATCAAAACACATTGCTGCTGAAGCGATAATTAATTAAGGAGCATTGGACATGGGTAGGTAGAATGGATGGTTGTCATGGGCCACTCAAAACTCCTCTCGTTTCTTCAATATCATACTGCCATACTGGGGAGAACCTGACATTATTTAACTGTGAACATGCACATCTGGTTTTTAACTTTTAAGTAACTTTACCTTCACATGTACAACTTGACATAATATATCCTATCCGCTTGTTGGATGCAAAGTTACATGGGTCTCCCCTCTTGCTTATCAAGAAATAAGTTACCAAGAATTGTTCTTTTCACTGCATGTATGCATGCCTATCCTGGTGGCTAACACTACAGAAATTATTGTAAAGGAAAGACTGGAGAAACATTAAGTGAACTTAGTAATTTGACATGATCTTACTTTGGTTCCTCTGCAATGTGTCTCGATTGATCTGACTGGAATTTTTTTTACATGCATGCAGATTCCTCAATGCTGGAATATTTGGAGCAGAACGTGACAGTGGAAACACGCTGCCGCCGGAGGCGACCAGGGCGGCCATGCTCGTCCGGATCAACACCCTCCTGCAGGGCTATTCTGGTATCCGGTTCGAGATCCTTGAGACATTGGCCACTCTGCTCAACTCTAACATCACCCCCTGCCTGCCCCTCCGCGGCACCATCACCGCATCCGGCGATCTCGTGCCACTGTCCTACATAGCGGGCATGATCACCGGTCGCCCGAACTCGAAGGCCATTGGCCCCAATGGCGAGGTGATCAATGCTGGGGAGGCATTCAAGCTTGCTGGAATCCCTCATGGATTCTTCGAGCTGCAACCAAAGGAAGGTCTTGCACTCGTGAACGGCACAGCTGTTGGTTCCGGCCTTGCCTCTATGGTACTCTTCGAGGCCAACATCCTGGCGGTGCTCGCTGAAGTCCTCTCTGCTGTATTCTGCGAGGTGATGCAAGGGAAGCCTGAGTTCACCGACCATCTCACCCACAAGCTCAAGCATCACCCGGGCCAAATCGAGGCCGCAGCCATCATGGAGCACATCCTCGATGGCAGCTCCTATATGGCCATGGCGAAGAAGATCCACGAGCAAGACCCCCTTCAAAAACCAAAGCAAGATCGCTACGCATTACGCACCTCGCCGCAATGGCTTGGCCCCCAGATTGAAGTCATTCGAACCTCAACCAAGTCCATCGAGAGAGAAATCAACTCTGTCAACGACAACCCTCTCATTGACGTTTCCAGGAACAAGGCTCTGCATGGGGGCAACTTCCAAGGGACGCCCATCGGTGTCTCCATGGACAACACCCGGTTGGCCATCGCCGCCATTGGCAAGCTCATGTTCGCTCAAATCTCCGAGCTCGTCAATGACTTTTACAACAACGGGCTCCCATCCAACCTCTCCGGTGGCCGGAACCCGAGTTTGGACTATGGCTTCAAGGGGGCTGAGATAGCAATGGCTTCTTACTGTTCCGAGCTCCAATTCCTCGCCAACCCTGTCACCAACCATGTCCAGAGTGCAGAGCAACACAACCAGGACGTGAACTCCCTAGGCCTCATTTCCTCCAGGAAGACGGCTGAGGCAGTTGAAATCCTCAAGCTCATGACCTCCACCTACCTGGTTGCACTCTGCCAAGCCATTGACCTGAGGCACTTGGAGGAGAACCTGAAGAACGCAGTCAAGAACACAGTGGCGCAAGTGGCCAAGAAGGTGCTCACAATGGGAGCCAATGGTGAGCTCCACCCTTCCAGGTTCTGCGAGAAGGACCTGATCACGATCATCGATCGTGAGCACGTATTCAGCTATGCGGATGACCCATGCAGCTCGGTGTACCCTCTCATGCAGAAGCTGAGGCAAGTCCTCGTGGAGCACGCATTGAGCAATGGCGAGAAAGAGAAGGATCCTAACACCTCAATCTTCCAAAAGATCACTTCATTTGAAGAGGAGCTGAAGGCCATCCTGCCCAAGGAAGTGGAAGCCGCCAGGGCAGCCGTCGAAAACGGTACCGCACCCATCAGCAACAGAATCGAGGAATGCAGATCGTATCCCCTGTACAAGTTCGTCAGAAAGGAGCTGGGGACCGAGTACCTCACCGGCGAGAAGGTCCGTTCGCCGGGCGAGGAATTCGACAAGGTCTTTGTGGCCATCAGCAGAGGACAGGTGATAGATCCCCTTCTTGAGTGCTTGAAGGGCTGGAACGGCGCTCCCATCCCCATATGTTAAAGAGAGAAATCAGTTGCCAGGGGGTTGGTCACTGATGCTGCGGTTTATTAGTTTCTTCTCCATACCTGGTGTTTCATTAATTCTTGTACTTGTTACAGTAACAATGTTGTCATAAATTATAACTGCAACAGCAGAACAGGGGGCAATGTCTCGTCTGTGTGTTTATGAAGTTGCAAGGATTTTTTTCTTTCTTTCATATCTTCCTTCAAAATTCTTCCTTTCTTGGATTACTTACCATCTAGAGTTTGGCAAGCAGGAAAATTAAGCAAGTTTAAGTCCGCATCCAATGCTATACAGATGTAGCAAGTTTTGCTGACATGATTCCTGGTAACGACTCCCGAATTGGCTGTTTTCATGCTGTTGCAGTCGACAGCTCACCAGCAGAAAAGAATATAAGAATGTATCTGGAACTGGGAATGAAGTCTACACGTAATCAAATTTCACTAAGATGACAAACTTTGTGATCATGATTCAGCCTCATTCATCTCCTCCTTTTAAGCGAAGATGCCGCTGCCGTTGTTGCACGTGTCCTGTCAACGATAGATGACGATCCAGAGAAACAGACCATGATCTCAACGTTGTCAAGTCTGACGTCAAAAAAAAAAGAAAGGAAGAGATCACTTTAAACTGAGAGATAGCTCTTATAAAATAAGAGTTGTGCAAACAACAATCCGTCCCACCCAGCTGTTTCTTTTCTCTTTTTTCTCAATCCGACTCCCATCGTCCGAATAATTTGCACGTCTACTCACTCCGAGCAACACATCTAACTGTACCTTCACAAATGTTTAACTTCGAGGACTTAGGCGGTGCTACTATTCACTCCACTTTTTTTATTAATACAATAAGACACCATTTTTTATTAATACAATAATAATAGAAACATTGAAAGAAAGGAAACAAAATTAGGTTTTGGTTTCTCAGTCTTCAGTGGTGAGCGATCAGAAAGAACCCAAATGATCGGTACTCCATGAGACATTACTTCGTTTGATCTACGTTTCAATACTTGCAGTTTGGCATCTCCATACATGAACACAGAAAGATTCCTGGTGCAACTGTCGAACTTGCTCAGATGTTGTAGATTTGGAGACCTCTTATGAACGCCATTTGCCCCATGGAGGTGGAAAGACCTAGAAATCTGCAACTCTATGTACACAGTAACTATACTGGTTTACATCGTAGCTCAGATTGTCATGCATTCACCGCAAAACAATTGTCAATCAAACAACACAATGAACAGAATGTTGTTATCGGCTCTGCAATGAAACCAAAAAGGACAGTATCTTTCGCTTACAGGGTGAAATCAGATGTACATATCAACTGAACATACTAATTTAACCATGAATTCTTTGGGTCATTCATAACGTCATAAGTTACTCTTGGCATACACAAGTAGATTCGGACACTAGCAGACTATCGAAGCCCTTCTACAGAACCTCTTATACTTTATTCTGGCTAACTCGAGAACCTCGAAGTTTGGAAACCTCTAGTAGTCACAGACTAGCGTAAGATATACTTCTAACATACAATATTAAGGATGACAAAATCAAGTTGTCAGATGAAATAAAGTTGTTGGTTCAACTTCTAAACTCAGTACTCAGATCATCATTTCTATAAACTCCACCATATAGTAGCTATTTGACATACAACAACAACAACGCCTTATCCCACTAAGTGGGGTCGGCTAATAGTAGCTATTTGACATAAATAAATTAATATTCTACATGCCATCAAAAGTCACATCCGGAAGTATGCTAGTCCAAAATGCAATATGAATTTGCATAAAACGTTTGTGAGATAATCTTAATCCTTAATACTATCTTTTTTTCTGTGGGCTTAATACTATCTTTCTAATAAGCACTAGAAAGAGTGGTGCTTTTAAAATGTTCCGATATAAAGACAAATACAACTTAGAGGAACCCTTTCTGGAATGCGAACATAAAAGTGGACACCACCATGAAAACCACGTACCAAAGATATGTGGTAGTCAGCAATTAGTACAATGTCTCCGTGTTTCAGCTCTCTTTTGGTGTTTAGATTGACCAAATGGGAGCGCTTGCTTCGTATCTTGGAGGAGTTTAACACTTTGCCATTCTATTTCTTCAGTAAACAGAAAGACAAGTCTTCACCGGAGCTGAGAATCAGAACTACCAATGAAAACGCCACAGCACTTCCAAGAAACTCGATCATTCCTGATTTTTTGGCATAATAGAGATCAGAGTCCAGCTGAAAAAATTAAAAGAGGTATGGAAGCCCTGGTATGGAAGACAAGGTATGGAAGCCCCGGTATGGAAGACAAGGTATGGAAGCCCCAACATAAAACTCCGACCAACAACAGAGAGATCGGACTCAAATCTCCAACCAATTGTGGACATACCACATTCAAATCTCCAACCAATAGCGGACAGATCTCACCTGCAGGTTGCCAAGGAACTGCATGCCTCGTGTCAAGTAAACACCTTGCTTGTTTACCAAACACATGTATTACCTTCACGATTGATGTGTTGCTCTTGCGCTAAAAAATTCTTTCAATGTCCTTCACCCGTCTTTGAATTTGTAGTGTTATTGTACTATTCTCTAGCATAAAGTTGTGGATCAGCTGAACCCCCTCTGAAATAAGTTTTCTATATCCCATCTCCAAGTTATATGAAGTCCTATTAATGCCCCCCAGAATTCAGCAATTATAGCTTTGGCAAAGGCAATTTTATGCTATAAACCCTTGTATCCATAATCCTCGCGCAATTCTCTAGCATAAAGTTGTGGATCAGCTGAACCCCCTCTGAAATAAGTTTTCTATATCCCATCTCCAAGTTATATGAAGTCCTATTAATGCCCCCCAGAGTTCAGCAATTATAGCTTTGGCAAAGGCAATTTTATGCTATAAACCCTTCTGTCCATAATCCTCGCACAATTCTCTAGCATAAACTTGTGGATCAGCTGAACCCCCTCTGAAATAAGTTTTCTATATCCCATCTCCAAGTTATATGAAGTCCTATTAACGTCCCCCCGAGTTCAGCAATTATAGCTTTGGCAAAGGCAATTTTATGCTATAAACCCTTCTATCCATAATCCTCGCGCAATTCTCTAGCATAAAGTTGTGGATCAGCTGAACCCCCTCTGAAATAAGTTTTCTATATCCCATCTCCAAGTTATATGAAGTCCTATTAATGCCCCCAGAGTTCAGCAATTATAGCTTTGGCAAAGGCAATTTTATGCTATAAAACCTTCTATCCATAATCCTCGCGCAAGTCCTATTAATGCGCCGCCCCCACCCCCCATCCAGAGTTCAGCAATTATAGCTTTGGCAAAGGCAATTCCATGCAATGAACCCTTCTATCCATAATCCTTGCGCTTCATGTTCTACACCCCCTTTTAAAAACAACTTTTATTTCATGGGTAAACTTCTTCATATGGGATTTTACCCAATCAATAGAAATACTCACAAGCATAAGTTGCTCAACTGTCAGCTTTATTGCAAGAATAACAGGGTTCAGATCAGTCAGTAGAATTTAAAAATAATGTATTTTTAGTGGAAGATATATCCCTTAAAAAAATTTGGCTGGTCCGACAGATGGACCAATGCTATATACACTCAACTTTGCCTACAGCGTGAGAGTAATGCAAGAACATCTCTAATCTGGAAGAACAACTTTGCCGACAGATCAGTCATATTTTTTGTTTTTAAACTTCTATATTTGCAAAAGAGGGATGTGCTTGAATCTGGTTGGATGCTTAATGTGAAGAGATACAACAGCAATGTATCTCTTATCCTTTCTGCTTCAAGTAATAAGAATTTAATCTGTTCATTGCCATTATGTCACAGGATCAGTTTTTAGTGATGGAGATACTTATCCTTTATTCTGGATAGATTCTCAATATGGGGCATACACTGAAATACCCTTTTGGTGGATTTTGCAGGCTTTTAAGTTTCACATCCTGATGGATTGGGAGAACTGTTGCAACAATAGTAAAAAGTTGCATTGGATATTTCCAGATACTAGGTACAGAGTGAATTTAGTGACAAAAGTAGTCTGTGAGAACCCACTTTATTCTGAGAGGAAAGAGTTTGGGCTTAGATATGAAAAGAAATTATCTTCCACGTGCTTCAATTGTTCCCTTGTTTATTTAGTGTTGATAATGCCATGAATCCTAATCTAGTTGTTAGCCATTTATTCTCAAAATGCAGTTAAAAGGATGCCAAAATTTTAAAGTTTATTTGTTTTTTTTTTACCTAGAATTGATGTCATTTCATACTTTATGACAGGCATCCTAATTTCCATAGACTAATACAGTAGGTGAATTTATATTATTTGTTATGAAAGTGCTTATACAAGTTCTTGCAGTTGGGACTTGAAGATAATCTGAATTATTGTATTTTTCTGTCACTTCTTAAGAGCATAGCTCCATTTATACCTCATATATTTCATGTATTTTTCTATTGTGATCTCTCTCTTGCTCGATATCCAAAACATTTAGTTCCTTCTCAATTTTCACGTACTGAGTTTTGACCTTATCTTCTAAACTTAGTAGTTTAACACCAAAGCAGGGGACTGAAATCCTTTATTCCCAGTTATAAAAACGATCATGATTAGGTAGATAATTACAAGCTTGGAATCGACTAGTTATCTATCACTCCCTTGCCGAAAGAGTTTGAAAATAGGACTCAACATCTACTATCCCAGAAAAAAAAAATTTAAAAAGGGAGCCATAATGGTTCTCCCTTTCCAACCTAACATATATAGTCAAAATTATTTCTACCACCACATATGGAAAATGTTGTGTTTCATGTCCCTAATAGTCTTCAGATGTTGTGTCTTATGTGAATGGCTTGTTATTCAAATGAAACGTAATAACAAATAGGCAACACGGAACCCTTTCTCGCCCAGCCCCAGCTACTGAATTTAAGCTGGAACCGAAAACTATTTCAACCATTAGGGACATTCTCCTGACACATTCTACCATTTACTAATTCAGTATGCAATGGAAAGAGTTAGCAATAGAGTTTCAAAGTATATGGTTTCTCCAAAATGTTGTGGCACTTGTTTTCAGCAAGTTCTAGTTTATTCTGAAATGACCTACATGCACATTCCTGAAGCAAAAATTTCAGAGCGATAAATCTAACGAATTCCTAAAAAATATTATACACTCAAATGATGATGCCGATCACAATGGTTTCTTTCACTGTAAGATGCATCTGATACATAGGGCAATTGAGATGCACCTTTATTTTCTGAGAGTGAATTGAGATGCACCTTTTATCTTTTTATCTTTTTTTTATCTTTGTTATCTTTTTTTATCTTTTAGGCTATTTTTTGCCCAAGAACAAGGTTGTACTAAGGCTACAAAGCATTAAATTTTTTGGACGATGCTCTACACAAATTAAATTGCTAAATAAGTTGTCTGATTGAAGAGGGCAATCTTAACACTTGGAAACTCTATAGCCCACTGTGAATTAAATACAAGGATCACTTCACTAGAAGAAAATCTTCTTGAAAGAAAAATGAACGTGAGGGAGATATTTGTACTGCATCTTCCCACTAACATTAAAGACAAACAAGCTGAGAACATGCTGGGGATATGAAAATATGCATCGTGTTAGAAGTACTTGAGTGGAGATGATAAAAACTAAAAACACAATGAAATATATGACTGAAAATAAAAAATAGGATAACTATTGTTAGTAGTAAAAGTGCAATAATCTTAAACACAATCACTATTAATAATTTGTGATGCAGTAAGGAGAGAAAATCAGCAAGAATAATGAGAAATCAGGCTAGAAGATGAGAATGATTGATAGATGAACAATTAGGGTTTATGAGAAAACCACAAAAATCTGTAATTTTGATAAAAGAGAGATAATGACGGCTGAAAACCCTATTGGCAGCCTTAAATGCTAGGGTTACAGGTGGTTATAAACTACTAATCAATCTCCACCCTTGATTAACCCATTTTTAATCAAGACCGTTATAACTAATCATGACCCTCATAACTAATTAAAAGATCACATGTCTATCACATGATGACTAATAAACTAAAACACCAACTTTAATTAAAATAACTAATTCAAAATAAAAGCTCCTGCGTCAATCTCCTTAGCTTGAAAATTTTGGCTCATTGGAAAAAATTTGCACCAAACTCCGCCTATGTTTTATAGCCGGTCCCAAGCTCGGATAAAGGAGGAGGGTTGTGTTAGGCCCTGACAGCCAACATAAAACCCTGTCGAATCGCATGAACATGGATCAACGAATAGAATGACGTCGTATGATCCATGTAGCCGACCCACCTAATGGGATAAGGCTTTGTTGTTATTGTTGTTGTTGAATTGAGATGCACCTTTATTTTCTGAGAGTGAATTGTTATGCACTTTTGTCATATTAGACAGATGTTTTGCCGATCAATTCATCAAAAAAAGTAGCAACAAGTATCAAACTTTCATCTACTTCCAAAGAGTAACAAGAAAGATGGCAATTAGTTTCACACAGCACAAGCTCGTGCAGTTGGCAAGCTGTGAATTTCACCCCAATCCAACAATAATACAGGGGAGTGACTTTATATATCAAATTCGCACCCTACGTTGCTACAAATTTACATCTACCTCCTGAAATACCGCCATATCCAAAGATCACGAACTACAACGACGAACAATTAACCAGACTTACAAATCAAATGCTGAAGTTTTAGCAAACACACTTCCTAATGTGCTTTGTTGCGTTGCGGGCCTTGGGGCTGCTTGTCAATGGCCAATCTGTAGATCCAGTACACCTGCTCAGCAGAAGGAAACAAGAAAAATTAGGAATTGGGAATTGCTGATGACGATGCGGATTCGATTTGGTGGTTCGAGTGCCATCGGATGGAAATCGACATACCAAGGCGAAGACGTGGGCGGCGATGAGGATGACAACGAGGAGCGGGAGGAGGTCAAGAATCCACGGGCGAGGGATCGGATCGCCACGGGCCATTCTTGCTCCTGTTCCGCGAAATGCCTGCGAGGCCAAGTACAGGAAGGCAACGAGCGGAGCAAAAACCAGGGGAAAGCGAGAACATGGCTAGCTTAAAGACTTGAAGTAAAAGTAAAAACCACTTAAGTTCTAACCGAATGAAATTTACCCTTTATAATAAAGTCCCTTTAATTCATTTAATTAATTTCATATTAGGAAAAAATCATGTAACTGTATTTTTTCATTTATGCTAAACTATGAAAATATTTATTTTCATTCTTTCCAGTGTTCTTTGAAAGAAATCTAAGAAGTACAGTAGCAAGTATATTTCTAGTTTTCTTTATCTTTACACCATCAATTAGTCTTGTTTCCTCAAAATAAATAAAAACAATAAATAATGAGTTAAATTTTGCATACTTCAAAATTCTAACTATATTATTTTATGTAGGTATGTATTGGTGGGTGTATGCGTGAGAGAAAATTTTGCTAAAGCTATGTATTTATTTACTTCTAAGTAAAATATTATAATTGAAAGTTACATACTTACATTCAAACACCTAATTAAACTATTTACTATATACTTTGTAAATTATAATTCTTATAAAGGATACAATTTCACAAAATATGCGCTACAAGATTGCAGACAAAAGATTTAGACATAGCTGCCTGCTATCAGCATCCAAGTTGGATTAAGATTTTCCAAACGATCCGATCATTTTCTTTAATTATTTCTCAATCACACAACTGTTTTAAGAATTTATATTAAGATGATTAAAATACATACTTTAAGCATTTTTGTCGACAACTAATGATTAGGAATCCCCATTGATGATTATATCCAGTTAATGTGATTCCTCAATAAGTAATTACATAGTGAACGAACTCTTCTCTTCTCTTATTTTCCATTTGATCCGGTGTTTTCTTATCACTTTATGACGAGGGATCTAGTTTGCTTGTACTCAAAATCTTAAAAGAAAAAAAATAAAAGAGCTGGAGAGTTTGAGAATTGACGATTTTGTTAGATTGCCGAACAGGATCTGTGTCGGGATGTGATGCTGGGATTGCTTCATGTGTGGGGGTTTGGGACCTGATATTGCATTAACAATCTGTTCTTCAGTGTGGATCTTGTTATATTTCTCTTCTCTTGGAAACTTCAAAACTTGTTATCCTGGCAAAGCTCGTTTTCTATAATCTAACATGTTTTTAGATTGATATGGCATCAGTGTGGATCTTAAAGCGTTTATTTTAGTCCCACATGGATTTAGATGCATGAGCAGTCGGTTGTTGAGCTGTATATACGGAAGGCTAAGCCGCAGCGTTCAAATCATACCTTTCTCGGCCTTTTGGCTAAGATCAAGTGTAGTATCTGTTCTTATCAGTTTAATATCTGATACGTGGGCCATCGGCCCACTATGATATTAAATTAATTTCTTTTGGGTGAAGGCCCATCACGGTAGCTTGCTACTGGGGCCTTCGCGCGTCGCCCTTGCGTTGCACTAAAGCATGGGCCTGGCGCAACCCTACCAAATCATAATTTTAAATTTTAAATTACCAGCTATATGACCTGTAGTATATTTAAGCGTTGAGCTCAAAACGTTGAAGCAAACAATAATTATAATAACGACGATATATAGAAGTACGGGTTTTCATCAGGTCGACCCGAAAATTTGATCCGACTCCTTTTTGGGAATTCAACTCGAGTTGACCCGGCCATCCGGTTTTTTATTTTTTTTATTTTTAATTATTTTTTAGTTAAATGTATAGTTTTATATCATTTAAAATTTAAAAAATTATGAAATAAATTATTTTAAATGTAGAAAAGTATATAGATATTTAAAATAATATTTTTGATATTTAAAAGTACTTTATTTTTGTATTAAAAATAAAATAATAAATACTTTTTATATTAAAAAATAAACGAAAAAATTAAAAAAAAAAGAAAAAGGATGGTCGGGTAACCCGACCACCCGACCCGAATCGACCCGGCCCGGCCCGGATCGGGTCGGTTCGGGTCGCAGCCCAAAAAATATGGAGACCCGACCGACCCGACTAAGGTATAAAAATAAAATAATAAATACTTGTTATATTAAAAAATAAATAAAAAAATAAAAAAAAAAAAGAAAAAGAACCCGGGTCGGGTCGGTTCGGGTCGCAGCCCAAAAAATATGGAGACCCGACCCGACCCAGCTCGGCCAACCTTGGCCGGGTCGGGTCGGGTTCGTTCACGGGTCGTGAACACCCTTAGATAGAAGTTTTGAAAGTTCCGATGGGAAATTGAGTTGTAGCCGATTGAAAATTTGCCAAAGAACTTATATGATAACATTAATTAATATTTCAACCATTTTTTTTGGAATTTTTGTTTTATTATGAGAACTTTCAAGGGTGGATAAATCATAAATGTATTAGTAATGCTCTCTCTCGTGTTGACCCAACTCGTGAACATCCCTAGAAAAAAGTTTTGAAAGTTCCGGTGGGAAATTGAGTTGTAACCGATCGAAAATTTGCCAAAGAACTTATATGATAACATTAATTAATATTTCAACCATTTTTTTGGAATTTTTGTTTTATTATGAGAACTTTCAAGGGTGGATAAATCATAAATGTATTAGTAATGCTCTCTCTCGTGTGCCACGGTTACCACCACCCACCAGCCCTCCATCTTTTATAATGCTCTCTCCTCCTCCTCCAAGGCAGGGAAAATTTTCTGCAAAGTCCCCCCGAGACTGCTGTAATAAGCTGAAAGTTTTCCCCTCTCCGAAGCCCCTCTCGTCCTCCTCTCTCTCTCTCTCCTCCTTTCCATCGTATCCACGCGCATATCCGTACCAATGGAGATGGAGATCACTCAGGCGCTGCACGTGAACGGGAACGCGGCCAACGGCCACGTCGACGCGAGCGGGCTCTGCATCAAGAAGGCCGCCGCGCCGGTCGCCGACCCGCTCAACTGGGGCGCCGCCGCGGAGGCCGTGTCCGGGAGCCACCTGGACGAGGTGAAGAGGATGGTGGAGGAGTACCGTCGGCCCCTGGTGAAGCTCGAGGGCGCCGCGCTCAAGATCTCGCAGGTGGCGGCGGTGGCGAGGGGCGGAGGCGCCGCCGCGCCGACCGTGGAGCTGCTGGAGTCCTCCAGGGACCGCGTGCGGGCGAGCAGCGAGTGGGTGATGGAGAGCATGAACAAGGGGACCGACAGCTACGGCGTCACCACATGGATCTTGTTATATTTCTCTTCTATTGGAAACTTCAAAACTTGTTATCCTGGCAAAGCTCGTTTTCTATAATCTAACATGTTTTTAGATTGATATGATATGGCATCAGTGTGGATCTTAAAGCGTTTATTTTAGTCCCACATGGATTTAGATGCATGAGCAGTCGGTTGTTGAGCTGTATATAAGGAAGGCCAAGCCGCAACGCTCAAATCATACCTTTCTCGGCCTTTTGGCTAAGATCAAGTGTAGTATCTGTTCTTATCAGTTTAATATCTGATACGTGGGCCAACGGCCCACTATGATATTAAATTAATTTCTTTTGGGTGAAGGCCCATCACGGTAGCTTGCTACTGGGGTCTTCGCGCGTCGCCCTTGCGTTGCACTAAAGCATGGGCCTGGCGCAACCCTACCAAATCATAATTTTGAATTTTAAATTACCAGCTATATAACATGTAGTATATTTAAGCGTTGAGCTCAAAACGTTGAAGCAAACAATAATTATAATAACGACGATAGAAGTTTTGGAAGTTCCTGTTGGAAATTGAGTTGTAACCGATCGAAATTTTGCCAAAGAACTTATATGATAACATTAATTAATATTTCAACCATTTTTTTTGGAATTTTTGTTTTATTATGAGAACTTTCAAGGGTGGATAAATCATAAATGTATTAGTAAATTTTAGGTTAAAAAACATTGCCGTCATCCATGTGTAATTTTTAGCATGATTAGTGTTTAGTTTCCTACGCCCGAATTCGCTATATGGAGACTTATGGTTATATAAAGGAAATTTGTTTGCCTCGCTTTTTTATCTTTATTTGAATTAGAGTATTGAACAAGGCGTCACCGTTTTACTATGAAAGGAACTTACCAGTTATGCCCATCTAATGAAATAATTTTGAATTATGTACAAAGTTTATTTTTAAAATTAAACTAATCATGCATTTGTAAACTCCAAAAAGATCGTAATAGTAATCCATTTGAATGGGTAGGATGGCGAATGAATGATTAATTCTGGTAGGCATGATTCAAGAGCGATCGAATCGAAAGGCTTTGTGTAATCGACATGAGGTCTATGGATCAAAGATGGTCTCATCGAATAATCCCACATGAGCAAAACACGAAGATGATCATGGACTTATATGTAATTATCTCCTTCACCTATCAAGACGCGCTTTAAATTGGGCGGGTCGAGGATCCAAAGTGAATAATATTTTGATTGGATCTGAAGTATTACAAAATGATATCAGAGCTAACCTCGCGTGCTCATTTGAGTCATGCGAAAAATAAGGGCCATGTGCCTTTACGGGGGAAGATTGATTGGACAGGGGTGTTATAATTTGCACGCAATCAGGCATACCAACGAAGTTGGCGACAAAGAAAACTCATCGGCACGAGATTTGTCGTCGGCACACCGGCACACGTGATTCGAGAGGAAAAGACATCCGTGAAATCTTTTTTCCTCGTAAGAAGAGGGCGAGCGGACAATTTTTTTCTCAATCTTAGTTGAATCGACGGTTTTTCTTTTGCAGTGTCAGTTAAATCGTGCGATCCTCATATTTGTCATCGTAAATTTGGTGGACGTGCACCTAAATAGGTGATAGGACACCATTAAACCTTAAGGCAGCGTTCTTCCTGGGGCTTTTTGGCAACTGGAACCAGGCGTCTGGTTCCGCCTAGTTCAAGCCGATTCCGCCAAACGATATGACATTAGGCGAAATTGAAGGCAGAATCCGGTTCAAAAAAAAGGGGTCACGTGACCCCTTTTTTCCTACCATGGCAGCCGCCATTTTTTTTGGACTTCACGTGTTGGTTTTTTTTTCATTTTTCTCATTCTTTTTTTTCTTTCTTTATTCTCTCTCACACACATATATGTTATAAAATAATTTATTTATTAAACAAAAATTATTTATTATAATATATTAATATAATATTATTTCTTACTTATTATTTCTTAAAAAACTAATATTTTACTACATATAATTATTAAAAATGAGATTTTTTAATTTAAATAAATTATTTTTTAACGATTTTTTTAAACAAAATTTTTAATTTTTACTTCTATTTTTATTTACTAACAACATTATATTATAATATTAATTTTTATTCCAAAACTCACCAAAAATTAATCCATCACATCTATTTTTTCCTATCACATCAACTACCTTATTCCTCATCATCAAATTTCACTCCATCCAAACACAACTAGAACTACGGAATTTGATGGAACGCCTTCCCGTTGCCAAACGGCCCCAAGGAGTTTCACAGGGCTGATTAGTTTTAAAAATCATAATGATTAGTTGGAACAAAGTGAATCATAATGATGAAAATTTATTGATGTGATAGAAAAAATAAATATAATAAATTAAATTTAGTGGATGTTTGAATAAAAAAATAGGTGTTATAAATATAAAAAATAAATTTGTTAATTAATCAAAATAAAAGTATAAATTAATTTTTTAATAAAAATGTTTTAAATGTAAAATCATTTTTAAATAAATTATATTTAATAAAATATTTAAATTTTAATGAAATGAAAAGTAATAAATAATATGATATTAATCCTTTATAATAAATATTTTATATTTTATATTTAATAAATAAATTATTTTTTCAAAAAAATGAGAGAGAGAAAATAAGAAAAGAAAAATGAAATAAAAATAGAAATAACTGTCATGTCGGCCAAAGAAAAAAGCAAAAAGAAAAAAAATCAAAATGCCTAGGTGCTCTCGTTCCACTGGAGCCAACCAACTTATCAAGTGGGTTTACGAATAATAATATTAAAATATTTGTTAATATAAAATATGAAATTTCATTAATCTATTTTTCAATTTTAGCATTCATCATAAAATATTTATTTTTAAAAACATTCATTTTATATAATAATCAAGAAAACTTAAATCATTTTAATTTTAGTTCTATATCTACATACGCAAAAATATTCAGACATTTAAATATTAATTGATATTAAAAAGTATAAAGTTAAGTGCATGATCAAGAAATTCATTCTCCCAATGAGATAGAACATATAGTTAAATAATAATTCTAATGTAAAATTATACAATGAACTAATTAAATTAAAAATATTTATAAATATATTTTCTGAACGGAAGTTACCTTTAGAAGATATTATTTTACATTATTGTTAATTATATTAAATTTTTTAATGTAAAAACATTTATCAATATGAAATACAAAAATAATTATTAAATGTGTATATCTAACATATAAATTATTTATATTATGATAATATAAAATTGAACATTATTGTAAATATAAATCAAAATATTCTAGATTCAAATTATCTTCCAAATTTCGATCTAAATATTATCTCGAGACCAATTAATATTTTGAGAGAGATTCAAAATATTAGATTGGAAAAATTAAAATTTACAATATCAATCTAAATATTGAATAAAATAAAATAATAAACTTGTATAATTTAGTATTAATTTTGTATGAAAAACAAGTAAAATAGATGGTGAAATCATATACACATATAATTCAAATAATATTTATTATGTCTCCTGTTACGATGGTAGAACTAAACTGCTATAGAGTTTAAGGTTATTAAGATTAAAATATTTATTATTTCACTCTTGAATATGAATGCAATAAAAAAAAGGTCAAATGCAAGATTCGAACCACAGAACTCGTGATGATTTGAATACGTGCCAAACCAATAGAACTATCATAGAAATGTATTGTAATGATTATCTATCCGAACTTATTTGGCTCCGCCGTTGTCCAAAAAAAATGAAATCTAAGGGTGAAAATAGGATCACATGATCCAAATTCTAACATCAAATTTTTGGCGAGATTCGGTCAAATGTCACATCATTTTGCAAAATCGCATAAAATCAAGTTGCGATTTTCAGTTTGTCACGCACCTAATAGTAAATGTCATAATGAGTTATCTCGAAAGTATGATTTATTGTTTGATTTGCTATTTGAATAAACAATAAAAAATATTTCAATATGTGAAATGATATCCTCATAATCTGCAGTTGCATATTGATCTTTCGCAAGTTAGCTCGAGGTCTCAAAAAAATGAAGAAAAAAAAAAGGAAGACAATTAGTTAGAGAGGAGTGGGGAGTTGCCCCATAAAATCCCCCGTAACACCACCAATTCTCTCTCCTCTTTCATCGCTCATGTAACATTTTAAGATTTCGTCAAGGGTAATATAGTAATTTCATAAGTTAATTAAAATTCTTGATGAATTTAAGATGATCAAAAGGGGAATTTGAGAAGGAATAAGAATATAATTAAAAATGAAATATGAATAGAAGAAAAAAAGTACTCCTACTTGAAAAAGGAATTAAAATTAGAGTAGGATTAGAAAAAAAAAAGAAAAAGAAAGTTAAATCCTAATGGGAGTAAGAATTGTAATTAAATTGATATTAGAGATTTTAATTTTGATTTGAGATTCAAAAAATTTATTAATGGACATAGGACTCCCACATAAGATAGGAATGAGAGTTTTATGGCTTAAAAATATTTTAACCATTTAATTCGAAAATTAAATGATAAATTATTATGGAATTAAATAATTCCGAAAATTAGAGAAAATGAAGAAATAAAAAGATAAAATAAATGTATAGTTTGGTTAACATAAGTTATTGAATAAAGATGAAGATAGAGTTTGATTGAGAGAAGTTATGGAGGAGATAAAAAGGAATTTGAGTAGAGATGGATTTTTGATAATTATGATTATGGAATAATTATTAAAATTCGGATTTAATTAAATCTGAATATCTAAAATATGATAACTAATTATGGATGGTCATGATTGATGGAGAAATAACCCAATGTTCAATATAAGTCAAAAACTCTAGTTGAGATCTATAAACATGGCCTAAAGAGTGGCTAAAAAGTATAATTTGCCCCCACAAAAATTTTGCAAAAGAGCCCTTCTTTCTCCTTTGTTTTCTCACAAATCGAGCTACCTGAGAGCGCGTACGATATATCATTTCAAAGCCCCGACAAAGAAAAATAAGATTCAAATGGTATCCAATATTTTCTGAACATCTATAGGGTGGAATTGTCGACCAAAGTCGTGACATACGTGCTGTCCACAGATAACAGGAACATAGTTGGTTTTTCAACCAACTTAAGGTACGTAGGGGATCCCCATGGTGTCGGTTTTTCACGACATGGACTCCGAACTCTTCTCCATTTTATAGAGATTACATTATATGTTATTTGCATATATTAGATATCGTATGACATAGATAGGATGATCAGAAGTTATCGGAAACACAATTTTCCGATGATGATAGAACTCGGCTCGGATTTTGTTTTTCCCGGCCCGAGTTTAATAGAATCTAAATCGAATCGTATTAGGAATCGGACCGAGTTCCATGAATCCGGCCCGGGTTCCCATAGGCACGACTCGAGTTCCTTTTCTCGAGTGCGACACGAGATTAGATCAATAGAACGAGATCGGGTTCCGATTTATTTGGCCCGGTTCCGAATACTCATTTATAATGGATTGAAATCGAGCCGATCCGGACCGGGTATTGAATGATTGATATGGAATTAGACAAAGACTAACCCGACCTGAGTTTTTACCGACTCGGGTTCTGATATAGAAATTGGAAAAAGTGAAATAGATGAACCGGCCCGAGTTTGTCCTAGTGTGGGATGAATTTCGATGACTTAAAATATATTGCTAAAATAATTATTTAAGTTTAACTGCATTAATTGCTCATGACCATGCATTGACATGTATTGGTTTAGCGATTGTGATTGTTATGTTGTTTAATGTTAATCAACTATAATTGTAATATACTAAGTGATAATAATTGATTATGGATTTGTGACATATTGTTCAATTGACATAAATTGATAACTAATGGGATTATTGATATTGATTGTGCATCAGTCCAAGTGACTATATGAAAAATTACTACAATTGAATTGTTAAATTGATAATTGAGACCGTCATGGTCGATAGAGGCCGTTATGGTTGATGGAGGCTCTCGTGGTCGATAGAGGTCCTTGTGATCGATTGAGGCCTATTGGGTCAATAGAGACTCATGGAGTCGATTGTTGATGCATCATGGAGGTCCTTGTGGTCGATCGAGACTTTTATGGTCGATGGAGTCTCACAGAGTCGATTGTTAATGCATAATAGTTAATGGAGACCTTTGTGGTCGATTGAGACCTTTACGGTCGATGGAGACTCTCGTGATCGATTGAGGCCTTTATGGTCGATGGAGACCTGTAATGATCGATGGATGTGTTCTTAATTGAATTGGATTGTTAATTGAATTGGATTGTTAATTGAATTGCGGTCTAGTTGTTGATTGATAATTGAACTGCTCCCTAGTGGATGATGGAAAATTGAATAGATAAATTGTTAATAGAAATGATAATTGATAATTATTGGTTTTCACCGACCTATGGTCAATTAATAATTGATTCAAGATAATTGAATCGAATGGAATGGATATTGGTCATCAATAATTGATGACATGGATAATTATTATCATTGGTTGAATTGCTTATGATTTATTGATTATTGTTAAATGTTATATATTTTGACCAATTATATATTATTGTTTATTGATAGTATTGATATTTACTATGGTTCATATAGTTTTTTTTTATGAGTGACCTTACGTACTGAGTTATCTCATTAGGCTTTGTCCCTGTATTTGGATCCATACAGATGATCGTGATGGCGATGGTGAGACGGTTGGTGGCTCCTCTGACGAGTGATATCCACATGGATATAGGGTCCATTATTGTATAGATGTGGGCCCCACATGTTATTGGATATGATATAGATATCTTCCGCGTATTATAATAAAATGTTGTAAATTAATTTTCCGCTCATGTAAACTAGTTTGTTGACTGGTCAAAGTCAGAGTATAGAATAAAGTGACGTCGCTCAGACAACCTTCTGGGCAGGAAAAAAAATTTCTCGGGGCATTACCGCTCACCTCCTCTAACCTCACAATGTCGACAGAGAAATCAGCAAGGAAACAAACGACAACAGAGGCAAAATACGCGTGATGACAGGAAGAAGGAGACCACGCAGAGGAGACTAAAGGAAAGGAAGAAAAAAGAACGAGGAGACCTCCATCAATTGTTGGAAAAAGGTATGTTAATGCAGATTTTTAAAAAAAAAACGAGATGATGCAATACGATAGCTTGGTGTTATTTATGAACTCGAAGTATCAATCATGTTGTGAACTCACGCGATTGATAAAGATGATATGTATCGATGTGATTTCAATCTCGCATTGTTTCAGTTGACAAGATAGTGCAAATTAAACTTCACATGCAATGTTCTACCAATTTATTATGAAGCAGTTATGATCATCTCAAAGTTAAAATTGCCAAAATTCCTTTTAAAAGAGGTTAAGATATAATGATGTTAATGATCTGCGAGTTTCCTATGAGATTTCTATATTGGCTTTCCCTATTTTTTTCCGCACAACTTTCCATGAAATATCATTCACGATAGTGAAAATAATTTTCACAGTGACCGGGTAATTCAAAGTCGTGAGAAAATGCAAATGTTTTTTTGCACTGAGACACTCGTTAAAAAGAGCCTTATTGTAATCTTTTAAGTACATCCAAAAAGGTTACAAAAGACGCAAACAGTGCCGGGTTAAGGTTATGTTTTGCGTATTGGAAAAAAAAAACAATGACGAACAAATGAGATACTGAGCTTTATTTATGTCACTAGTTGGTTGTCTTCCAAGCAAAAACTACATTAAAAGCATTGAGCCATTGAGCCTTGCAACAATTACCACGTATAAAAGCCATCAACTGCATAAGGAACACGAGGTGATCATATGAGCATTCGAACTGAGACGAGGCCGTGGAGTCCAAATCACTGAGCATTTTAATCCCACATTACTATTCGAAGGATATGGACAGCGGATGGGGTTAAAATAAAGGCCAAGGCCGACCATGAAAAGCATACCTTTCTCGGCCTTTTGGCTAAGATCAAGTGTAGTATCTGTTATTATCAGTTTAATATCTGATATGTGGGCCATCGGCTCACTATGATATTAAATTAATTTCTTTTGGATGAAGGCGCATCACGGTAGCTTGCTACAGGGGCCTTTGCGCGTCGACCTTGCGTTGCACTAAAGCATGGGCCTGGCGCAACCCTACCAATTCACAATTTAAATGTTGCGTCACAAGGTGTCCTGCTATTTCTTCTCCTGCCTTTGATCAAGTAAGAGGAGGAAGACCTCGAGGAAGGAGAATTCTGCCCATTCTTAGGATTTCGATAATATGCATGTCCTGAAGAAGAGAGGAAAAACGTTTTACTAAACCTGAAGAAGCGGTTAAGAGAGTGTAAAAAGACTGCTAAGCTTTTAATTAAGCAGGATATGTAGGAATTGTCCATCAGTGCAAATTGTGATCCACGCACTCTAATTTTGTCACATTTTGACCTGACAACAATTTAATTGCTATATATAGGAATTGGTCAGCTTGCCTAAGCATATTTTGACACTACTCAAAAAACTAAATTTTCCGCTCAAAAGTTTTGCTCCAAATCTGTCAGTCATCATGCCTTTAATAGTTTTATGTCTCGCCCTTCTAAAACGAAACAAGGTGGGAGCACTTATAAGCAACACAATCACCTCCGAAAGCGTAAATTTAAATGAAAAGATCAGAAGTCAAAAGAGCTCTAAGGCCAAAATAGTTGTATCATCATAATTTTCAAGCTTTTTTTTTTAGCTTCAGCATCAATCCTTCATGGTGATCAGGAAGTCTGAAGAGGGATTCTTGAGTTATAGGGGAAAAAGATCGGAAGAAGATGGATGGCGTTAATTTCTCCTTTTTCTTTTGTTGGAGACATCAGCAACAACTCCACAACCGCGGCTTCTTCTCCGAAATGACATAATTCAGCATGGCGACGAAGACGTCCTCGTCGCACGGCATGCAGAGCTTGGAGTTGGGCTGGAACTCGTACTCCTCCCGGGCCTGATCAAGCAGCAGCCGGAACAAGGGGTGCTCCAGAAGCGTGAGCTTGATGATGAACCTCTTGTGCTCCTTCCCCACGTACACCGCCACGTGACCTCTCGGCACGTCCCCCGGGACGCCGCTCTCCTCCTCCCCGGCCGGTGATCTGCTCAGCAGCGTCCACTCCGCCTTGTTGCCGCTGCTGCTCGCCTTCTTTGATCTCCTCAGAGATGCTCCGACAAGTCTCCCCCCCTTCTGCATCGTGCAACTAAACATATGCCAACGTACGTACGTGGGAACAAAGTATCCAGTGAGCTTGCAACGTGTGTGTATATATATTATCAACATGATATATATAAATAGAGTATAGGGTTTATATGGAATGCCCATGGTTCGGGCACGTACGTACTGAGGTTTGTATGAGTCTATGTCCTCTGTTGTACCCTTCGGTCGTGGATAAGGACGTCCCAAAAGTTAACTGCCATAACTCCACCTTGAAGTTATACAAAATGTTTTGCTTCCATGGAAGGATCACGGAGGCACCGAGGATAAGGTATCGGAGTAGATAAGGGATGGATTTTGACACATCGTGTTTGGTGGCCAAACACTGGCGAATTCGAGTAAGAACTGAATTGGCTTAATTCCACCCCGTCAACTTTTCTCCATGCATGGTCGGATCACCAGTAAACTCTGAACTGGGTGTTTCACTCCAGGATAACATTTTGCCGCATGCTGTACAGGAGAAAGATGTCTTCATGGTGATCTCCGGGCGTATATTCGTTTGTTTTTTCTGATGAGATTTTCATGCCACCGAGATCATTGAGAAGTTGAATATTATATATGGATTAATTGGCTGTGCTGCATATTCTTTGCTCTTCCCATTGGACTCATGATGGAGTCTCCAGTACTCATGTTGTCCTATGGAATCTTATCTGCTGGGCATATAACTCAAAGGCCGTTCTCCATGTGGCATTCAGACGACTGATGCCACTATTGCCACAGGGAGCTCAATTGCAACAAATGGATCCTGCCCGCATTCATGTAAAAGTGTGCGTGCAATTAATCTGTGCAAATTGATTTCCCTTGACATGTGTGCCGAAATTATTTACCTCATAATCTAGGAGGATACATCGATCATTTCATAACCTGGCAGGGAAAAAAATCAATGTTGCATAAAGATGTGCTTAAAGCCGGATAAATTACATGGGGTCGTTTCTTAACTTAAGATTAATATCTTAACAATTTTTCAATTTTAATTTATAACTACATTGTCTTCAAACATTTTTTTTGCACACTTAATCCTCCCTATCGTCAATAACCAGTTTTCTAATTATAATATTGACGCGGCACAAAATAATAATATAATATTAAAAATTAATAAAAAATAAAAAAGAAGTGACAATCTGTCCCCTTTGTAACTTGCCGACTAGAAAGAAGGGGGATGACCCCCCCCCCCCCTTCTTGCACGCCGACAAGCCGTGAGATAGAGCTCGTACAAACGGGGATTAAACATCTCCTTTTTCTCTTTGTGTTTCTCATGTGCGCATTGACGAGCACACACGAGAGCCCCCCCCCCCCCCCGGCTCTCTCGTGCGTGCTCTTCCTTGTTAGTTTTATTGCGTGCACATGCGCTATGCTAGCACTCTCACACCCGAAAGAGAAGGGGCCAACACCCCCTTTTCTCTCTCGCGCAAGCCAGCGAGCATGCACGAGAGAGAGTGACTTTCGCCCCCTGCTGTCTCTCGTGCGCTCGCCGACATGCAAGGAAGAAAAGGGAGGCTCGCCGGCTTCGGTAAGGGCTTTTTTTATTAAATTTTGTATCATTTTATTATATTTTTATAGTCTTTTATTATTTTTTATTGCATCACGTCATCAAATATAACTGAGGAACTAACTATTATCGGTCATGATGACGCATGCAAGAAAATCAAAGATGACATTCCAGTTAGGAATCGAGTAGTTATCATTCTCAAAATTGATGGACGATCCTTGTAATTTGTCCGATTAAAACCTCAAACTCTGAAGTTTAGTCTTCTGAACAAACTCTTAAACTTGAGTAATATAACATATTTAGCTGAAAAAATATAAGAGGAACTGAGGAAAGGAAGAGCTGATTAAGAAAACAAACGCTAACATTTTTGTAATTTAATTGGATTTGTTAATCACTTTTTTTCAGAGCTTACTTACACAATAATAAACTTAATATCTGTGAATTAATAAGATAGTCTTTGGGTCAATTTATTAAATGATCCACTTATCAACCATTATTAATTAACTCGTTTATGCAATTTTGATGGAGGAAGCAAAAAACACTGACACGTGTTTATGTTAATAATGCCTTGAATCTGAACCCAATTGGTCCCCCTACATAGTCAGGCACTTCAGCAGAATTTCCCTACGGGGGTCTCGCTTATCACGAGGTAGGTGTCCTATTTTCAGGAGATTTATTTAGAGTCCCAGTCCGTATGTAATTCCTATCATCTGTCAAAGGGAGTGCCTATATAAACTCCCTAGGGGTCTAGACCGAGACCTATCCTTGTAATCATCATTATTCCATAACAAAGAGCCGCCGCCGTTTTTTCTATTCGTGTTCTTCTGTATTTCGTGCGATCCCTCTCTCCCTCTTTTCGTAACAAACTGGTATCAGAGCCTTAGGGTTTGTCAACGATTCTCGATCAGCAGAGAGATGGCGTCGCACAATGTGAGCGTGGAGAAGTTCAACGGCAGAAACAGTTTTGGGTTGTGGCAGATCAAGATGCGGGCACTTTTGAAGCAACAAGGAGTCTGGGCGCCGCTCTCAAACGTGTCGAAGAACAAGCCAAAGGAGGAAGACTCGAAAGGCAAAGAAAAGGAGATCGACCTCGCAACTTTGGCAGCACAGGAGGAGAAGACGCACTCGATGATCCTATTGTGTCTAGCGGATGAGGTGATAATCGAGGTCGCAGATGAAGAAAAAGCGGCCGGTCTGTGGTTGAGACTCGAGAGTCTATATATGACGAAGTCTCTCACCAACAAGTTGCTGTTGAAGCAACGTCTGTTCTCCCTCCGCATGCAGGAAGGTACCCCTCTGAAGGAACATCTTGATCAGTTAAATTCTTTGTTGATGGAACTCAGAAATATCGATGTTAAGATCGAGGATGAAGATGCTGCCCTAATTCTGTTAGTTTCGCTTCCTCCATCGTATGAAAATTTCGTTCAGTTTATGATTATCGGGAAGGAAACTATAAGTCTGGAAGAAGTAAGATCGAGTCTCCATACTCGTGAACTTTGGCATAGGGCATCTGGAAATTCTGTAGAGACTCAGGCCGTGGGTTTGATATCAACCGCAGAGAAGGGACAGTCCTCAAATTCAAAGAAATCCAAGTCGAAGAAGAAGAAAATCACTGCGAAAGACATCTGTAATTACTGTAAGGAACCAGGTCATTGGAAGAAGGATTGTCCAAAGAAGAAGAAGGCCCCTGTCGCTGCGGTGGCACATGAAACAGGAAATTCCGAAGATGATTTGGTTCTGGCTGCTTCTGATCAAGGATGTTTGGCGGATAGTTGGGTTCTGGATTCGGGGTGTTCCTATCATATGACTCCGAATAAAGAGTGGTCCTCAACTTATCAGAAGATTGATGGTGAAAATGTCATCATGGGCAATGATGCAGCCTGTCAGATAGTTGGGATCGGTTCTGTGCAGATAAGGACTCATGACAATCTTGTGAGGACGCTGACAGATGTCCGTCATGTTCCGCAACTGAAAAAGAATTTGATATCACTTGGAGTCCTCGACTCTAAAGGGTGTCAGATCAATGCTGCTGGAGGCATCCTCACAGTCATGAAAGGTGATGCTACGGTTCTGAAGGGAGTCAGACAGAAGTCCTTGTATGTATTACAAGGCAAGACAGTCTCTGACGTTGCTGCAGTGGCTAGTTCATCCGAATCAGAAAGGTCCAGGCTGTGGCACATGCGGCTTGGGCATATGAGTCAGAACGGGATGAATATCCTCAGCAAATGAGATTTTCTAGGGGAGAAGAAGATATCTGAGATAAACTTCTGTAAGCACTGCGTATTCGGCAAATAGCGAAGGTCTCAGTTTGGCAAGGCAGTACACAGGACGAAGGCGACACTTGACTACATCCACGCCGATTGTTGGGGTCCCTCTCGTGTTCTATCATTAGGAGGTGCGAGGTACTTCCTATCTGTGATTGATGACTACTCGAGGATGACTTGGGTATTCATGATGAAACACAAGAGTGAGTCCTTCAAGGCCTTCAAGCAGTGGAAGGTTCTGGTGAAAAATCAGACGTCGAAGAAAGTGAAGCGTCTTCGCACTGACAATGGTTTGGAGTTCTGTTCTGCTGAATTTGACCAGTTCTGCAAAGATGAAGGCATTGCCAGACATCGCACAGTCAGGGATACTCCACAGCAGAATGGAGTTGCAGAACGAATGAACATGACACTTCTGGAGAGGGCAATGTGCATGCTCTCTAACGCTGGTCTGAATAGGACATTCTGGGCTGAAGCTGTTAACACAGCTTGTTACTTGGTGAATCGAAGTCCGGCGACTGCAATTGATCTCAAGACTCCAACTGAGGTATGGTCAGGAAATCCTGCTGATTATACTTGTCTGAAAGTTTTTGGTTGTCCAGCATACTATCACGTCAATGAAGGGAAGTTGGAGTCAAGGGCCAAAGAAGGGGTGTTAATTGGATATGGTGCAGGAGTGAAGGACTACAGAATCTGGTCTCCTTCAGAACACAAAGTCATCCACAGCAGAAGCGTAACCTTTGATGAAGCATCAATGCTTCAGTTGAAGGTAGAGGCTGAAGAGAGTGTCAGTAAACAGGTGGAGGTTGAAATCACTCAAATTGAGGATGATGTTGAAGGATCACATCAAGAAGCAGAACCAGAAGGTGAAGAATCTGATGAGCAACCTGAAGAGGAGTCAATTGCTACTAGATGTCCTCGCAGAGAAGTGGGTCCTCCTAAGCGATATGGTTTCGAGGACATGGTTGCTTATGCACTACAGGTAGCTGAAGAGGTGGAGTCCCTGGAGCCGTCCTCTTATAGGGATGCCATCACATGTGCCGAATCTGGATAGTGGATCGCTGCTATGGGTGAGGAGATGGAATCTCTTCACAAGAATCAAACGTGGGAGCTGGTCAAGTTGCCTAAAGGCAGGAAGGTTGTTGGCTGTAAATGGATCTTTAAGAAGAAAACAGGAATTTCAGGAGTTGAAGGCACGAAATACAAAGCACGATTGGTTGCTAAAGGTTATAGTCAGAGAGAAGGTGTGGACTACAATGAGATATTCTCACCTGTTGTCAGACATACTTCTATCAGGGTGCTACTTGCTCTTGTAGCACATCAGAATCTAGAGCTCGAGCAACTAGATGTGAAGACTGCTTTCCTACATGGAGAACTTGAAGAAGATATTCTTATGAGCCAACCAGTGGGATTCTCCATTCCTGGAAAGGAGAATCAAGTTTGCAGTCTGAAAAAATCTCTGTATGGCTTGAAGCAGTCTCCCAGACAATGGTACAAGAGGTTCGACAGCTTCATGATCAGTAAGGGATTCAGTCGAAGTCCCTATGATTGCTGTGTATACCACAAGAAGGTGAAGGACGGCTCCACCATCTATCTGCTCTTGTATGTTGATGATATGCTTATTGCTGCCAGAGACATGGCAGACATTCAAAATCTGAAGAAGCTCCTCAGTGCAGAATTCGACATGAAAGATCTTGATGCAGCACAGAAGATTCTGGGGATGGAAATTCTAAGGGATCGCGCACAGGGTAAACTCTTCTTATCTCAGAAAAGTTATATTGAGAAGATTTTATCCAGATTTGAAATGTCTGGAGCGAAGCCTTTGAATACTCCATCAGCTGCAAATGTTCATCTTTCTGTTGCCTTCGCACCAAAGTCAGATGCAGAAAAGGAGTACATGTCTCGGGTTCCATATGCTAGTGTAGTTGAAAGTTTGATGTATGCCATGGTTTGTACAAGACCAGACATTACTCATGCAGTCAGTGTTGTCAGCAGGTTCATGAGCGATCCAGGAAAGGAGCACTGGCAAGTAGTGAAGCGAATTTTTCGGTATCTGAGAGGAACATCTGATATTGGCCTCATCTACAGAAGTGATAAAGAGTGTTTGGTTGCAGGGTACTCAGATTCAGATTATGCTGAAGATATTGATGGAAGACGATCTATGACAGGCTATGTCTTCACTTTGGGCAGTTCAGTTATTAGTTGGAAGGCTACACTTCAACTATCAGTTACATTGTCCACTACAGAGGCTGAATACATGGCACTGACGGAAGCTGCCAAGGAAGGCATCTGGTTAAAAGGCTTAGTTGGAGATCTCGGATTACATCAGGAGCAGGCTATAGTGCACTGTGACAGTCTGAGTGCAATATGTTTAGCCAAGGATCAAGTACATCATGAAAGAACCAAGCACATTGATGTCAGATATCACTTCATCCGCACTGAGAAGAGGATCAATGTGAAGAAGATTGACACTGAAGATAATCCAGCTGATATGTCCACCAAATCTGTTCCTTATGGCAAGTTTCAACATTGTTTGGACTTGCTTAACATAAATACTTGGTAATAGCTTTAAGATGGGACTAGTGGCGGCATGACGTGCTTTTGTGCTCTGAAGATGATTCAAGTCAAGGTGGAGATTTGTTAATAATGCCTTGAATCTGAACCCAATTGGTCCCCCTACATAGTCAGACACTTCAGTAGAATTTCCCTACGGGGGTCTCGCTTATCACGAGATAGGTGTCCTATTTTCAGGAGATTTATTTAGAGTCTCGGTCCGTATATAATTCCTATCATCTGTCAAAGGGAGTGCCTATATAAACTCCCTAGGGGTCTAGATCGAGACATATCCTTGTAATCATCATTATTCCATAACAAAGAGCCGCCGCCGTTTTTTCTCTTCGTGTTCTTCTGTATTTCGTGCGATCCCTCTCTCCCTCTTTTCGTAACAGTTTATTTATGTGAATATTTATTATGAAATATTAATAAACACTAATTTAATTCCATGTGACGATATTAGAGATTAGACATCTCAACAACGCGTAGGGCACTTGCAAGTGATTATACGTACAGAACACTCTAACTTAACTACGCCGTTCTTTCATAATTTTCGAAATTTTAGTCAATATATTTTATTTAATAATTTAAGTTTAGGTTACGTTCGGACTAAAGTTCTCAAATTTTATAATATTAATATTATCAGTAAAAAATAAAAATTTTAAAGGGAAGTAAATTATCTATCAAGTTAAGCCACAAGAGTTCAAATAGGAAATGCCTAAAACCTTTGAAGGACCCTCCCCAAATTAATGTCAGTTGTAATTTATATTATCATGATAATGAAAAAACAATTATGAAATACTGTTAAAACTTTCCGTAAATCGTATTATTATAGATAAACAAAAGAAAAAAGAGCTATATATTATCATGATTCAAAGAAATTGAAAAAGACCAGTTTTTAAGAGCTTTACTATTCTTTGGTTGCAAACGATGATAGTTTTCATAGTTTAACTTTAAATTGAAATATTATCTTAATTAGAATATATATAGTGTGATTGAAGTCATGCAAGATACCTTCCATCCCATGGATATTTTAAGTAGACATCAGTAATTTAAATTATCAGGCATAGTAAGATTATCAATGAATCAAATATAATAATTTATTGAATTTATCAAGCACAGTCCATTAAATATTTTTTTCTTTTACATTTTCTGTAAGTTAATATTCCAAACACTATTCAAATCATCAGTCATAGTTATATCATTCTTAAATTTCGAGTATGTATTGACATTATTAACTTTCATGGCATATATGATTACTTTTTATGAGGTATTATCAATGATCTTTCTAATTATACTTAAAAACATTATAAAAAATGTAGTAAATATAGTCGTTTACATTTATACGAAAATGTTTAAGTGAATCCCTAATTTTATATATTCCTAAATTTTAAATAAAATTAATATAGATTACCAATGTAGCAAAAAGCCCGACCCGTGCTGGGGTATCACATAAATGGAGTTCGTTAATCACAACCGTCAAATCTTATATCGACGTCCTAAAATCTCCGTTCTAGGAAACAAACAAACTTCTCATAATGGGGTCCGTGGGAACGGCCCACAGAGCTTCTCATTAGGCCCAAAAAGAGGAGTATGGCCTGTTTCCGTTGTTCCATGCGATCTAAAGGGTCCTTATTGGATCCGAAAGAAGAGCAGAGAGAAGAGAAGGGAGGGAGGGGTCGCGTCACCGTTTCGTTGGCGGCGATCATGGTGAGAACGATTTCTGTCATCCTGCTTTTCCGATATCCAGTTCGTCGTGGACTAGATTTCGTTTTGGTTTCTTTAGATTCGTATCCTATTCTCCTCTGTGACCTTGGTTTGCGATTCTATCCCGGTCGTGTTCTTATTATCTATGGGGATCTTTTCTTCTGATGATCGAAGGATTCAACAAGTTAAAGTTGTGAATTTTTTGTTAATGGTTTGACTGTCGAGCTGAAGTGATTTCTTTCTCTAGACATGGTCAGGGTCTGTAGAAATTGATGTGTTTGTGTTGTTGTTATCTGATGTTTTTACAATCGATCCAATGGAATGCCCGCAACGTAGGATTTAGACCGGAACTGGTGAATTTGTGTTTTAAAAACATACAATGGAAGTATGAATTCCAATTTTCTATCACTTGATATGCGACATTCAGATTTTGGGATATGAATAATGTTGTTTAATTGGAGACGAGCGAGGATGAAAAAAAGACTTGGAATTCTAAGGCAGAGGATGAGGCATAGAGGCAGTGCAAAACAGATGACACATCAAATCTTATTTCATACAATCACTCTCTTTGCAATTTGCATGCTGTCATATTATGATTGAACCTGTTTCTTTACATTCTACAACTGTATGCATCTTTAGCTTATGATTTGCGTGGGCATGAACTACGTCTCCATTCTGATGCCTGTAAACAGTTTTAACTTTCGGGGAAGTTATTTCTTTACCTTTTATCAGCATACTCATAAAGTTTGCTTCTGTTCTTGTAAAGCAAGATAACCATCCACCACGTGATTACTTTGATATCGCAATGAAAAGCAAAGTTCACCTTATTAGTTCACTTCTATTTATTGGTGCAACTTTATGACCAGTGAATCTCATCATGGTTGTTAACTGGATGGAAATGATTAGCTGGCCATGAGAGCTTTCCCTTACTTATCAATGTAACAATTACAAATAAGCTCCAAACAACTTCAGCTATTTGTTCTCATCTTCTCAATCATTCTGTCTGTCGTCTTTGGTCCCTCTAAAAAAAAATCTCTGGCGTTCAATAATCATTTTCTACATGGGATCCTTGTGAAGAATTGCCCCAGGATTGTCTTCCTATTTTGATGAACCAAGGATAGAAGTTATAACACTATTCTCCAATTTTCTTATTTTTTAGTCAGCATTATAGAGATTAAAGCATATGCACACTTTCAGTAGCAACCTATTAACTTCTCTTGTCAATTGAGGAAGTGCTTAATGTGCAAACACTAAAGTTCTTTTTTGCTTTTCAATATAACTCAAGTTTGACAATGGTCCATCTACATCTTGTTGAACTTGGTTTTCTGCTTATAAACATAGATAACACAAAAGTTAAATCCTAAATTCTGCTCATGGAATCATGGATTGGGTTTCTACAATCTGATTTATTGTACTTTGTTATAGGACAAGCTGAAGATTTATTCTCGTCATGCAATCCAAACTGATGCTTCATTTGCACTTCGTGGTATGTTCAAGTTTTATGGTCAATTTTATAGCAAATATTATGTTAGCAAATTGATTTGTACAAGACGTTGTTAATTTCTGAGATCGTATGTTGGTTCTTCATTCAGTTTCACCGTTCACACATTTACTCTTCACCCTTATATGGATGGATACAATGGACTAAGATTGACATGTAACTGTTTGCTTGACCCCAATTTTTGAGAGACATTACCGAAGGATTGTTATGATTATTGGAGTAACTTACACCTCTTAAGTCATGAGCTCCATTAATTGATGGCTTCATGCATATAATGCCTAAGGTAATGCCTAGAATTATGCGTTGTTGTAACTGCATCCTAACTATGTAATTTTCAATAAATATATGTAAACACAATGAATATAGGTGTGGAAAATATGTGTTCTAATATGGTATCAAAGCATCATAGTCTAATGACGTTGATCTTGACCGCTTTTTCTCCTACCAAAATAAAAAATAGCAGATGCCTCTTGCTACTGTTTGCAAGGTGCAGAGAAGTCCCCTGGCTTCTGATTATCCCCTCTACCTTCGTTTCATGGATATGGCTGAGCTCACTTCTGTTTCAGGCACTTGGAACTGTTTTCTTCATGCATGGCCACCATCTGGCGGCGTTCCAGCAGCACCCTGAGTCCCTCATCATCTCTTCATTTAACTTGAGCTTCTTCCCTGTCTTATTGTCTTCTTCAATATGAATTATTACTGGTTGACGATAACTGCAGTCCAACCTCCAATCTTCATACTTTGTTGTATGAACTCTTTATTCCTCTAAAAGAGAAAAAATGGCTCGTTGTTTTGGAGAGCAAGCAAAGTGCCTCCGACTCTTCTTGGATAAGTCCTTCCATGGTGTCTTCTCTTATGATCTATGTCGGGCTGCTTCTTTCTCAAGCATTGTTGCAGTCTTCTCCCTGATCAATTGAGATTGTTTGAGAGCAAGCTTGCCTCCAATCTCCTACCTCATTTATCCTGATGTCTCTTGCTTGGCATCACCATCTCCATCACCATTGCAACTAGTGTCGTCCTCCCCACTTTCTATGCGTCGATAGTGCTCATTGACATGTCCTCCAACCTGGGTTAGAACCACTTCATTAATGAAGAGTCTCCGTGCAGCCTTTTGATCTACTGGTGTCAGCTGCAGCAGGTCATCTTGGAGTGCCTACCTTTGGATGAGAGGAAAATCTCTAGCACAGCGACATCTCTTATTATTTTCGGTGCGACTATTCCTCAAAGAAGTCTATTTTTTTCCTATTCACAATGCAGCTACACTAGACCAAGTAGACCACCAAAGATAGTAAGTACGACAAGGACACAATTGATTCCAATATGGAAAGCTTCAATTGTTTCAGTGTTGAGGGAGCATATTGGAGTAACTTACACCTTCGAGCTCCACTAATTGATGGCATCATGCATATAATGCCTAATGTAATGTCTAGAATTATGAATTGTTGTAAGTGCATCCTAATTGTGTAATATTCTATAAATATATGGAAACATAATAAATGTAGGTGTGGAAAATGTGTTCTAATAATTATGAACCTCAACATTGTGAATCCCCATCAACTCTTCAGTGAACTTTGATTTAATTATCCATCTTAGCGCATTATCTCTTTTTGACAGACAATCATGTTACAGCCCAGTTATATCCTAATGGGATCCTGGCTCATGATATTAATTTTATTTTTTTTGTTCTTCATTGGTACCTTTGGTACAGTTGTCTTGATGGGTCCATAAGTTTGATATGTTAAGATTGCCAAATCTTGGTTCTAACTTTATTATTTCAAATCTGTACTAAATTCACAGGCACTGTCGGTGGTCCTTCAGGATATTGGAGAATGGATGGTCTCCGCCAGCTTCCTTCTGGTGGCGAGCAAGTTTTAAAGGCCTCACAACCGAGTGTACCGCTTAGCGGAGTTAGAACCATTCATGGAAGCCGCGTCATGTCTGAATCCACAAAAGGGGTTGTATCAAACCGGCCACTATCTCCTCATTTACCTGTGAAGAAGCCTCAGCTGTACGCAAGCTTCTCAATCTCTCACCGGATATTCGGAATGGCATTGACATCCCTTATAATGGTGACTCCCATCGCATATAAGCTCAGCGTCCTCTATGATGTTTGAAACTGAAATTAGCACAGTTGTCTTTCAAGTGTCATGGTTCCCGAGTTCAGTCATCTCAGCAAAGTTTGAGATTTGTTTAACTTGATATTTAAGTGCTGTTTTCTTTTCTCGTATTAGAAATAAAGTGTGCAGCTTGAACTACTAGCTCTTGGAACATAGACGAAATCTCTGTTACGGGCCTTTGTATCCTTATAATGCCCCGTCATGCTCATTGATCTTTCTAAATTCGGCTGCAAGCTTATTAGAAGAAATCAGCAGGCGTCATTGCTTTCGGTGGTGGTTTATATTAATCTGGTTATACTAATCACAATGCCATGCAATTTATTGTAATTTTCTACGATGGTATCCTGTCGACATTTAAACCGTGAGAATCCGTGCATAGAATAAGATTCAGGCGATGATATTTTTTTATTCGAATAATCGATCGACAAGAGATAAAATTCCTAAACTACATCCCTCCATTTCTTCATCTCCAATGGCGACGAGCACCTTATTAACATTATTTCTGTATCTCATTGCACAACCATGCACACGCATATGTATATAATGTACAGCACCTGCACGAACGCGAAATTTACATGAAGAGCAGGAAACATGCACGGAAATCTCCTAGCGATTCCCCCCCGGTGGTTTCACAATGAGAACAGGGCACTTCACATGATGAGCGCAGTAGTCACTCACACTGCCCAAGATTGTCCTGCATCCAACACAGAACAAATTTAAACTTCAGTTGTTTCCATCATCACCAATAAGATGAGATGTACTGAGTTAATCAATTAATGTACCTATTACCTCTTAATGGTGCCTAAACCTCGACTTCCGATGACAAGGAGATCAGCCTGCATCTGTTCCGCGACCTCGCATATCATCTCCTTCGGATCGCCGTCTACGACAATCGTCTCAGCATTCACCTGTACCACTCATGCATGCATATCCAACAACATTAATATTATCACACACACACACGCATACATACATATACATATATATATGTATGTATGTATTATGTTCAAGCCTTGTATAATTGCCAAAGGGTGTGTGCGTGGTTTAATGAATGACGAAAGAGAAAGATAAATTACCTCCTCTCGCCCCTAATAAACTATTAAACTCAGGATAAATGACCTCACCTCTCTATCCAAACAACCCCCAGGTCTCCAAAATATATAACAATGATATTAATTCAAAGTTGGCCATGCATATGCATGCATGGTGTAAGATAATTGAACTTACAAGCCTTTGCTTACAGATCTGGAGTGCCTTGTTAAGCAAATTCCTGGAGTTCTCTTCTTGGGCCTTCTTCACGGAATCTATCACCGACGACGTCGCGTACACCGCTGCATATGCAGTTACATATTATAGATACATCATGCCATAGGACTAACAATTTACACGCACTCAATCGAGTCACTAATTAATATGGCAGCAGATAGATATATATATTGATGATTACTAAAGATCATGCGCATAAATATATGAAACGTTGTGGATGAAGATACGAGCTACCAGGGCCAACTGGCTGCATGAATTGGAAGAGCGGCTCCTGCGCATGGACGAGGACGAGCCTGCCGAGCAGCTCCGACGACCTCTCCTTCGTCGGCACGCCGGACGACGCCGACGACAAGGAGGTCAACAGGTTGTCGAGCGCCCACGACAGCGCGTACAAGCTGCCTTCACTCTCGTCCACGGCAACGACAACCTTCACCCCTCTCCTCTCTGATCCTGCGACGCCGCCGGAGTTGGTCTCCGGCGCCGACGTAGGCAGCCTCACGTCCCCCCTCGATTCCTCCATTGTCTGCGTATTG
Source organism: Pontederia crassipes (assembly GCA_030549335.1). Lineage (NCBI taxonomy): Eukaryota > Viridiplantae > Streptophyta > Magnoliopsida > Commelinales > Pontederiaceae > Pontederia > Pontederia crassipes. The sequence continues at coordinate 19,484,430 of CM060189.1, read as the reverse complement.
ATGGGATGCGGTGGCGGGACGTGATCGATCATCCAAATATAACGAACGAAGTAGACACTTTCACCCCCGAACTTGTTAAAATTTCCTGTTCGAGTGCATAATCTGATCGAAAGAAGATGGCGTGGTGCAGCTAGATATCAACATTGTGGGCAGGGGTAGTTCGGTCAAATCGCGAAACAACGGTGAGGAGATCGATATTTATCCGATGCAAAGGTGCACTACCTTCCGAAAGCCGAATTGGTGTGCTGAGATGGGAGAAGCGACACGAACGCGGTAACGCGGCAACCATGCAGCAAATTACATGTGTGTATCTTAATTTGTTTTGTTTTGAGCGATTCATGACTTTGAATTCCACAAAAAAAAAAAAGAGAGAGAAAAGAAATCGTGATCTCTTTTAAGTTTTAGAAGTTATCCAAATGTATGTTGTTGTTTCATGTGTATCTTAATTCATCTTTTTGTGCCGCACATCCTTTTTTTCCTAAGAATGTTCTAGAAATGTAAGATTTCTATTCTTCTAAGTCGGCCCACAAGTCCAAATCCACCACAACTAGTACTGTTTGGCCCATTAATATTTTTTACTTGTATGGAATTCCTTGATTACTATTCTACTTTTCTTAGCAAGCAATATATGTAAATTGCATGAGATATTTAATGAGTTATAGATGTTACATTTCAGCTATGAAATTAATATGGTTACACATTATAGAACAAGATCCGTCTGTTCATGTGAACCTTTATATAAGATATAAATGTCACTTTTAATTTCAAAGATATACTATATGGATTGGATTCCTTATCGCAAGAAAAAAAAATCTTTATGCACTGCTATTTCAAGTGCAGGTTAAGACTTAGGTTCAAACCACGTCACGTACATAATATTGCAATATAATCATTTTACTATTTTTCTCCATATTAAAATTTTTAATTCTAGGTATTTTTTCTGAGTTTCCGATTAATAATTAAAATAATAAACAAATTTAGAAGTGTGGATGATGATGAAAATTAACAAGTTTATTTGTGAATATTTGAATGTAATATGAGAATGAAAGTATATATATATATATATATATATATATATATATATATATATATATATATATATAATACTAAGTTGAGGAGCCGCCCTCCTCCTCCCCCACCCCTTCCTTCCTCTTAGGCACTCCCTCTCTTTTTTCCTAGCTTGCCCTAATTCCTCCTCCCTCCCTTCTTCACACTCTCCTGCCTCTTCCCCCTGGCTCTCTCTCTTTCGTCGACCCAGCCCCGATGGCGCAGCCGGCTACTAGAGCTAGTTCATTATGATTTGACATCGTTCGGAGTCGGCGTCCCGTGCCGTCAATGTCTCTGCGTCAGTGGCGAGATCTCCAGTCCTCGATCACTGAGTCGGTTTCCATTCCTCTGGAGGATGTCCCAGATCGTATGCCTGAGGTCTTGCGTAGTTTGGCCGACCATTTTCTCGAAGATGATAAGGACCTTGCGGACCTCCGCACCGCCCTTCCGTCTCTATGGGATCTCAAGCACCCCGTCGAGACTCAGGCTGCAGGTCCTCACCCGCCCGCCGGTTGTCTTCCGGAGTCATATGCTTACGGTTCACCAGGCGAGGCCTTTCTTCCGTCCGGGGGTGGAGCATCCGACTGCTCTCGTTGTCTGGATCCAACTGTCGGACCTTGCTTACGAGCTGCTTAATTCGACATCCATCTGGCGTATTGCGGCTTGTGTTGGTGTTCCCCTTCGGGTTGACCAGGCATCTCCCAGGACGGTCGGAGGTCGGATCTGTGTGGAGATCGACTCATCCAAACCTATCAAGCAAGGCCTCTGGGTTAGCCTCTCAGATGGCAACAGATATTTTCAGAGGGTACTCTATGAGGATCTCCCCATTTTTTGCTTTCGATGTGGTATTGTAAGTCATCACCTCGACTCTTGTTCATCTGTCCCGCCGGTGTCGGAGCCTGGCCCCTCGGCTGCCAGAGGGGTGCTGTTATTTGGTCCTTGGATGCAGGTGCATGGAGGTCGCCGTCCTGGATCGTGCACTTCCGCCCCCCCAGCGTTGTCCGCCGCCTACCTCCGGCCAGCCTCCACCGGAACAGCCTTCCGCTACGCCTATTGCTCCGCTGGAGTTACACACTGCTGGGTCGGCTCCGCTGGAGTTACACATTGTTGGGCCGGCTCAGGTAAGTCACATCCAGTCTGAACCGTCGCTGACCTCTAATCCTTTTTAGGTCTAGGATGAACTGGTCGGGGCGGAAGAAGTTTCTAGAGACCTTGGTGATGCCTCATCCTCGCACGTGGGGGCGACGACTATTGATCTGGAAGGCGCCAATGGTCGGGATATCTGCGGCTCGGATCTCTTGCCCGTTACGCCATCTCATCTTGTTGCGAACACTTCGGCGGATGCTCTTACACGTGGCGATCTGTGCACCACGGACGATCAAGATAAATCGAATATTTCAAACGGATCAGATCTGTTATCTCCCTCTATGCCCCAATTCCCCCAAACCCCCTCATCTACGAGTTCTCTTTGCCCGTTGCATCCCCCCCCCCCCTCCTTGCCAGGTTTGGAGCATGTCACTCTGGACACCGATGTTTCTCACCGTATCTTGGCGGTGACGGTTGATCAGACTGCCACTGTGATGTCTGATGAGGAGGTGCCGGATCCGAATCTTGGTTCCTCGATGGCAGATGGCATCTCGGGGGGATCTCGTCGGCGCCGGCCTTCGGCGATCGTTCCCCCAAATCTGAAGCGTAGAGACAAAAGATCATCCGTTTAGAAGGATAAGAAGCCTCCTCTTCCATCAAAACATAATCATCGTCTTCTTGTGCAGGGTGATGCCGGTGACTCTCAGGTGGAGGACCTCTCTAGTCTGGATCTCAATACATGAAGCTTATTTCCTGGAACTGTCGGGGAGCTTTTAGGGGCCATGTCCGGGATCACCTCTCCGACCTCATCAAGGAACATCATCCGGACTTCTTGGTTTTAGTTGAAACTCATACAACCTCACAAAATTCTCTCACTGTGATTCACAGGTTTGGCTCCGATTGGCAAGGTTTTTTCCAGCCGAGAAATGGACATTCTGGCGGCATTATCCTTGCTTGGCGAGGCGCCAATATCCGAGTCTCCCCAGTTGGACAAGATGCTCAAACTTTTCACGCTGTTGTGTCTTTTGATAACTTCTCTTTCTTACTGACATGTGTGTATGCCAGCGTTGTACCCTCTATCAGAAATGATTTATGGCGCAGATTGTCCTTGCTGAATTCCTCGAACCTCCCCTGGATGGTTGTTGAGGACTTCAACTCGATCATCTCTGCCTTTGAAAAGTCTGGGGGCAAGTCCTCATGGATGCTCACGGCTCGGGGAATCACTTTACGTGGTGTAACAATCGCCTCGGCCCCGCTAGAATTCAATGCAAGTTTGACCGGGTTCTTATCAACTCCTTATGGCTTTTAAATTATCCAAATCTTTTTGTCTCTTCTTTAATTAGATGTGGATCTGATCATTCTCCCTTATACTTTTCTACAAATGTTGGTACTAGAAAACCTAAATCCTTCAAATTTGAACATTTCAAGTTTGATTATGATGAGCCTCATAATATTATCCAGTAGGTGTGGACTGCCCGCACCTCAACCTCTGAAATCCATCACTCTCTCAGTAGAATTAAAACGAAAATTTTAAAATGGAATAAGGAAACCCTCGGATCCCTGGACTGTCGTTTGGCCATGGCCAAGCAGGACATCCTCTTCTTGGAAGCTAAGGACGAAAACACTAGCCTAAATGACTCTGAGATTAAGAAACTCCGTTCTCTCTATCATCTCCACGCGGCCTTACTCCGTCAGATCATCCTGAAATGGTAGAGTAAGTCCCGCATTAAATGGCTTGAGCATGGGGACAAAAACTCTAAATTTTTTCATCTCACTACTATCATCAGAAATCAGAAAAACAAGATCAAGCAAATTTCAGACATAAGTAACACTGATAACCAAATAACACAAGAACACAGTATCATTGAGGAATTTGCTAAGTTTTACACTGACTTGTGGAAACCCTCTACTAATCCTCTCATTCCGATTGTTGATTGGCTTGTTCTGCCTACCCTGCCAAATTCCTAACACAATCATCTTACTACTCCGATCACGCCTCATGAGATTCGTGAAGCTATCTGGCATGTGCCTCTTGACAAGGCCCCCGGTCTTGATGGATTCATCCTAAAATTCTTAAAAAACTATTAGGATATTGTGGGACCTGATACGACAAAATAGATCCTAAATTTTTTTAACAATGGCAGCATGCCAAATCAATGGACTTCCACGAACCTAATTTTCATCCCTAAAACTCCTCAGGCTTCCAAGATTACTGACTATCGTCTCATTGCCCTCTGTAATGTAATCTATCATATTGTGGCCAAGATCCTTGCAACTAGATTAAAGCCTACCCTTCCCCTTCTCATTGATTCGGCGCAGACCTCCTTCCTGTCTGGCGGATCTATACATGACAATGTCCTAACTATTCAAGAGATTGCCCATTCTATGGGGCGAGGCAAGAAAAAATACATGATCCTTAAGGCCGACATGGCCAAGGCTTTCGATCGTTTAAGTTGGGATTCAATTTACAAAACGCTAACCATCATGAAGTTTCCTCCCAAATTTATTTCCTGGATCATGCTATGTGCGGAATCCCCAACCTTCAGATGTAATATAAATGGTACCCTTTCGGCCCCCTTTGGTAGCTCCAAGGGTATTCGTCAGGGAGATCCCCTCTCGTCTTACATCTTTATCATGGTAATCCAAACTCTATCTTCACTCCTTAACTAAGCAGTAAATGATAACTTTATCCATCCTTTTAGATTGGGCACATCTACTATTAGTCACCTACTTTACGCTGACGATCTTCTTATCTATGCAGAGGCAAATGTGAAGAACTGTAGGAATATCAAAAGGATCATGCATCTATACTATCTACTGACTAACCAGGTTATTAATCTGGATAAATCTTTTGTCTACTTACCCCCCCCCCCCCCCAGTCTGCCTTACAGGAGGAAACATGTGATTATCTCTGCCTTGGACATTAGTCAATGTAATTTTCCTTTTGTCTATTTAGGTGTTCCTATACAAACTAAGGGTGTTATTAGGAGACATCGCCACCCTCTCATTGAAAAAGTCTCTGGGCGCCTATCTGGATGGAAAGGTAAACTCCTGAATCAAGCCGGCCGCTTGACTCTTATTAAATCTATTCTAAGCTCCTTTCCTTCGCATATTTTTGGCTCCACTTATGTCTGCAAATCTACTATCGCCATTCTTGAGAAGCTAAATCGCACCTTTTTTTTTGCCAGCAAATGGTAATAAAAGTTCACATCTGGTTAACTGGCATACTGTCCAGCTCCCCACCTCTTTTGGGGGGCTGGGAATTAAAAACTTACATTTTATGCGTACGTCTCTCCTTGTCAAGAAAGTTATGGATGTTCTTAATGGTTCTCATAGCCTCTGGTCTAGTTTAGTTGTCAACAAATATGGACATTTGCACCCTTGGCAGATATCTAACACTTGCAGGTCCCCTGCTTGGCCATGGCGTGCTATTATGCATTGTATGAATGATATCCTGCCTGGCATTAAACGTCACATTGGTAATGATAACTCCACCCATACTTTTCTTGATCCATGGCTTTTCTCCATCCCACTCTGCTTATTGCCTACTTATGTTACTACTGATCCGGCCATTCATATGTCACGTGTTTCCTTTTTATCCTAAATGGTATGTGGAACCTTCCCTTACTTAAATGTCATTTTGGTCCTACATTGGTGTCGGCTATTTCCTCCATTTGCTTGCCCCCTCTGCCTATGATGACAGATGGTTATTGATGTATCATCCCAGTGGGAATATTTTGGCTAAATCTGTTTATAATCATTTGTGTAGTCAAATCACTCCGTCACAAGATCTCAGGCAGCGTGTTTAGACTGATATTTGGGGATTCTGTGTTCCTCAAAAGCTTAAGATTTTCATGTGGAAATTTAAACATAATAGACTTCCTATGTTTAAGATCTCGTTATGCTTTATGTGGCTTGGCGCCTGAAACTAGTTCTCATTTATTCTTTGAGTGCTCGATTGCAAATGCTATCTGGAATCGGCTCTCAATTTTTACAAATTACGTCTTTATGCATCACATCTCTTGGTCATCTGGTGACTGGATCAAGGAGGGGGAGGACCTGGATCTCCGATCCCGGACTACCCTGAGATCTTTGTTTGTTTTTTCATTATGGCACATTTGGCTTATTCGAAATGAGGCCTATTTTCAGTCCAAGCATGCTACCATTTCCGTGACGTGGGAGAAGGTTCTGGCAAATCACGATGAATATGTTAGACATAATCTGTCTAAGGCTACTCCTCGTACTACCTCCCCCCGCGACCACCTGGTCCTGTGGGAGCCTCCTCCCTCGGGTTGAGTTCGCCTCAACTCCGACGGCTCCTTTTGTGGGCTGGGGCAAGCTGGAGGTGCCGGCTTCATTATTCGTGCTAACAGTGGTGTTTTCATTTCTGCAGGGGCTCTTCGCCGGGAAACGAAAGCTTGGAGACTGATGATGGGAATTCGTAACTGCTTACGCTTAGGCCTCACTAATGTCTCTTGCCAGACGAACTCCTTCTTGTTGGTCGACATCATAAATAAGAAGCTGCCTTGTCCTTGGAAAATCCTCAATATTGTGCGCCATATCTGGCATGACCTTAATCTCTTACAATCTCATACTTGTAAGCATATTTACCGCGAAGCAAATGTGGCCGCGAATTTTTTGGCAACACTTGGTCGGAACTCGATCTCTGACTGCTTTTGGGAGAACAACTCGCCTCAGGGCGTTCTCCGTTTTTTGTATCAAGATTATCTAATTAATCCAAGTTAATCTGCTTTCTGTTTAAAAAAAATTTGAACAAGAAATTATGATAATGCATTTTCTTTAAACATCCATTTAAAATTACAATATTATTATAAAAAAATAAATAACATTAAATTAATAAAATCTTGGTTGATACTCAATAAATATTTTAATTATCATCCCAAGTAATAACTTTTTTAATTAACAAATAAGAAGTTGATTAAATGTTTAATGTTTATAAGTATATAATTGAATCAATTAATAAATAGAAATCTCACTTTTTCAAATTTTAAGAAACTATTGGCATAACAAAAATTAAAAGAAATTAATGATTCATGAGTGAGAGAGAAAGAGGTGAGAGAAATAAAATTTCAAACTAACAAATTTATTAAAAATTTGTGAGAGAGAGAGAGAGAGGAGAGAGAGAGGAGAGAGAAAAAACATGATTGAAATGAAAGAAAGAATTAGTACCTCCTCCCTCCCGTGCAGCCGGCCTACCAAAATAGTGAAATCGAAAGTCATGAAATCGGATCATGTGATGTCGATTTTAATAGCTTGGTTCGCCTCAAGAACGTTTGGCAATCGAGCCAGAATTCGGGCATGATTTCAATGTCACAACCATCGATTTATCGATCCATGGTTTGATCTTAAGATATTGATTGATAAAATATGGACCACGATATTCAAATTGCTTAAATAAATAAGAATTGAATTTACGTCGTGATGATTGACTACTCAATTAATTTTCCTTATTTATCTAAGAACCATTAAGGAGACATGAACATTTTATTTTTCTAACTTCCTTTATAAATGAAAGAAAATGAAAGATTTTATGAAAAACCTTGTAAATGAAAGGAAATGGTTCTCTCTTATTTTCTTTTGATTTCTTTGTTATCTTGATGTGGATACTACTAGTGAAATTATTGTGATGATTTCCAAGGAACTCGTCTGAATAGTGTCCCCCGCCCCCCACCCAAAAAAAAAAAAAGAAAAGATTCTGATAATCATTTCCTCAAGTCGCATATACCCAAAAGAAATAATTTTACCCTTCTGGCAACCATTTTCTTAATTCTCCTTCCAATTTATACTAGTACTATCTAAATACCTCCGCTTCAAAGTTGTTTAAGATCTTACGATTTTACGATTTCACATACCCCTTCCGATCTCGATTTTATTTTGATATGTAAGATCTTAATACAATCTTAATTTTGGTCACACGATTTTATACGATCTCATATGATTAATATAATACTTTAAATGTTAATTAAAATATATTTATGATAATAAGAATAATTTAATATTTCAATGCGAAAAAATTATCAAAATATATTATTTTATTAATAAGTATGATCTTACGATTCTCCATCCGATTTTACGATCTTCCATCTTATGATCCTCCCTCCGATTTATATAAGACCCCGATCTTGACAAACTTGCTCAGCTCTTTAATTCTCACTTCACACGACCTTAATTAATTTATCAAGTAAAAATGCTCCGGTAACATATCCAATTTTGAGTCCACATTTTCTTCCATCCTTATCATTTGTCAGAATATGAAATCAAGTTGGTTCGAGTCATTTCTATAGGCCTAAAGAAATGGCAGCTTCTCAAACAAAGTGGTGGAGTTTTGTGAAAAATCATTCGACTGTTTTTTTTATACAATAATATTATTATTATTGACGTAACTAAAAGTATTGCCAAAGCGCAGACTTAAAAATTATGTGCTTGAGAAGGGGTGACATGACATCATGGTTCATGCATGGCCCCCTTTTCTATTACTTCAGTAATTTATTGAGGAGATCAGAGGAGGTATCCAAACTGCACCGTGCTACATCAAATAAGTTAGTAACGGTCTTAAAAATAATGTATTGTATTGGATGAGTTAGTTCTACTGATGGTACACAATATATATTTATATATATAGGAAACCCACTGTGTTTTGTTTATCGTAATTATTAATTAGAAGACAACGACACAAAACAAAGTTATATGTGCTGCATGCATGACATACACATAATACGATTAAACAAAGTTGGCATCGTTAAGGAATAATATTTCTCTGCATTAATGTACCAAGAACACAGAACAAGAGACAACAGAGTTGTCAATTTGCTTGCGAAACAGTCGGTGGATGCTTTTTTTCTAGTGCACTGATCAATCATATATTGTTAAAAACAAGTGAAGCTTGTTAGGTAAACTTAAGCTTTTATGCGGAAAAGTGAAGCCTGTGTATGGAAGCTCATGAGACCTTCTGCTTTCTTGCTTGAATTTCTCCACTTGATCAATCATACATACATATATATATATATATATATATATATATATATATATATATATATATATATATATAGGGGTGGCAGAAGAATACCTTCAAGGTAGACAGATCCAGGTGAATGTTATGGCGTGGGCATTGGATCAGTTCAATTGAACATGGACAGATTTGCATTTTATATGGTAGCATATTATTTTAATTAGCAGGAATATTGTTCAGATCTTTCTTCTGCATATATGTCAATGAAGAAGATCCAATGAGGACCTTGGACATGAGAAGATATGTTTGTTTATAAGCAGCTTGTGCATTTAAAAGAAGGAGGCCCAGGACGCATATGAATGGTTCCTTATTTTACTCACTCAATAGGACCGATCAGAGCATCATATTGTTAGGTATATATCCAATTGAAAATGTTAAAAGAACTATGTTAGTTACATATGGGGCCAATGCTTGCAGTGTGCAACATTGCAGGACAGATATTTCAGTTTGCTAACATGTACAGATTAGATACTAGTCACTTCACTCTGGGGGTGGATTCATGGGATCTAACCATGATTGCACGAAAACACTTTAGAAAATTATTACTGTCTTTAATCCTTTAGCAAACTTTTGGTTCTGCCATTTTGATACTGCACACTGTTTGCAGTGTGGTCCAACAAGAAAACCATCATAATTCATAGTATGGATCGAGCATATGGAATCCAGGTTCTAATGAAAGAAATAAAAAAAAAGAGGTGCAGCAGAGAACCTTTATAGGCAACTTGGAGAGTGGATGCTTAATGGTCACTGCATTGGTGGGTTCCATTGGTAGGAAGCAAGGAGACATCATCAACAGGTCTAGTGCATTTGTGTTTGTAGTCAATCAATCTGCTTGAGTTCGGAGCATGGGTTCTTTTCTTTACAGTTAAGCCGAACTGGTGGTTGTGGGCCTGTGGCAGTTAACAAAGTTGAACTCCGAGATGCTTCTCCACTTAAACATGCATACTGTTTGCAGATGATGTTTTTGAAGGAAAGCTATGTGCACAAAATGTGAAATACCTAATGATATTTTTACTTAGTTGTAAGTTAAATTTGCATGTTTTTTTAACTTGTTAATTATCCAATTAGGAGAAATTGGCGTGTTGTCTCCTTCTCATTGAATCATTTCATTATCTTTTATACTTCCAAACAGAGTAAGACTGACAGCAAAGTTATTACTTACCATCATGGTTCAGTTGACTTATCTTATCAAGAGTGCTGGAGGATTTACGATAAGACACATCTTTCATTTTAGGAGTGTCCCCTACACCCTAACAATGTTGTACACAGCATTCATCATAGATTTCAGGAAAAGAAGCAAGAAAAGTGGAGGTATATACGAGTCTTCTAGAGGAACAACCCTTAGAACATCACAAGTCACAAGCAACAGTGCCCCGTATATGACAAGTGAGAGGATATATATGTATATCAAGCTGTCATGGAAAGTGACAGTTAGATATTTGAATACAAATATGCAGCTGTTTGGTTGTTTAGAGGGACATGTCATGTTAGGTGTGCCTCGTTCAATACCATGAGCTATCCAGGTGATCAGTGATGCATGTTTTCTGGTAAGCAGGCAGATCCCCACCGCCATGTGCTCGCTCTCACCTCGGTCCACTCAAATTTATACTGCCACGAAATCCAGATGAAGGCAGCCGGAGGAGCAAAGATAGCACATGGGAATATGTCATGCCCATCTCTGTGGTCTAACTTCAGGCCAACAGACGAGGCACAAATTTGTAAGCCTGAGTGTTCTCCCTTCTAAAAATATGGCAGGTGGGATTGATGAAGCATACGATCATTGACTAATTTCATTAACAGTGCACATGCAGTTCCTTGCAGAATCTGGGTGAAGCTGATTCTGCTATACTCAGGAACTGTGTGCAGAAGATTCAGGGATATAGTTTTATCCACATCATGCGGCCCATCGTTCTCTTATTGTTGTCATTTATTTGAGAGCAAAGTAAAGGAAGAAGAAGCAATTTAGTCAATGTCAATACAGATATAATTCTTTTGCTGATTGAACTAAGCAACTGTTAACTTGAAATTTGTGAGAAATAAATTAGGAGTTGCTATCGCAACTTTAATCTTGGAAGTTCACGCAACAAGAAGGATAAGGAGGAAGAACACTCCATGTGACAGGCAATAAAGAAGGAATGAGAAAGGGAGCAAAATAATAAGAAGCCGCACCTATCAGGAGGGAGATATGGGGAGAGAGAGAGATGGTCAGCTAGCCCTGTGTAGTCAAAGTAAACAAATTGGTTGCATGTGTAGTGTACACAAGTCGCAAGCAATAAGAAGCCTAACACATCTATTTTGTTTCATTTGGTCCTCTTTTATGCTCTTCCAAATTCCAATGTTTACTTGGCATGCAAGGAAACATCATACGGGTACCAACGAAGCATAAACTTTGGATATGCCAGTGACACCATTTATGGCGCCTCCTCGCTCTCGATCAAAAAAAGTAACTCACGGCTCACCAAGCACAAATATTTTTACTAAAAATTTTATTTGTAATAATTAGATATGTCATTAAGGACATCACAGATTAATCTAATGATAATAAATTTAATTTTTATTTTATTCTTATTTTATTCGTCCACTTCGAATAGGATGAAGGCAATGGAAAAAAACAACCCACCAAAATAAACACAATTTGTAAGCAGTGGAAAATTAGTGAGAATGCTCATAATTTAATAACATGTCACTTTTTCACCTTTTTTCTCTTTTCGATGTCAATAGCATATTCTTAAGAATAAAACTGAGACAGAGCTTCTTCCAAGTGATATTAGAATTAAACTCAGCTACGAATACAGTTTCAGTTCAGTTAAAGAGACAGATACAAAGACTTCTCAAACTTCCAGACCATTTACAAGAATAACAAAGGGATTAATATTAAACACCCTTCTTTCTTGTTTCTTAAACTTGGCCCTTCACTGTATGTACAAAAGTTGCTCACAGTAGGAAAAGGAAAAGAGAGAAAGATGGAAGCCCACAACGCCACAGCAAAATCTCCACCCTCTATCTCTCTCCTTTCCTCAGTTCCTGGAGGGGCAAACCTTTCTCTCTTATTCGCTCTCATCTCGAAAACTAAAGAAAGAAACGGAAAAAGATGGAAGAGCCATCTCGCTATTTACAAAGCTCTGCTGCTGCCATACAAGACAGGAAAAGAACTAGTTTATGTACGAAAAGGTGGAGATCTGTTCGTCTGGAAACTCCTCCATCTGCCTCTCGGTCGGCCACTCCTCGACACTGGACTGCGATGCATGTGCAGAGGCAGACGTAGCTGCCGCCGCTTTTAATTGAGCCTTCGGGTGATTCAGGTGGCCTCGGCCACTGCTGAGGCTCCCACTCCACTTGTTATCCATGGGTGTCCTGCAAAAGTTTTAAATAAATATTAATATCTAAAAAGAAAGCCACAATGTAAACAAGCAATCGGAGGTTCTAGAGATAAAACCCCAAACAAAACCGAAGAAAAATCACCATAAAGTTCAGATCCGAAGAAAGATGTTCGCTCTACTTACTGAGGACTTGATCGATGGAGAATCGGCGGGACGGGTCCTTGCAGAGCATGCGGCGCATGAGGTCCTTCGCCGACGGGGACACTCCAGCGAAAATCCTGGTTGGGAACCTCAGGTTCGCCCTAGCCACCGCCTCGAAAGTCTCGGTCGCGGTCTCCCCGTAGAACGGAGGCATCCCACCAGAGAGCAGCTCGTACATCACAACCCCTACGCTCCAGACGTCAACCTTCTCCCCGTACTCCCTTCCCATCACGACCTCAGGTGCCACATAATACGGCGTCCCCACCAGGCCCCTCATCGGGGTCCTCATCCCGTCGCCGTTGGGAACGACGAAGAACTCGGCCGATCCGAAGTCAGAGAGCTTCATCCGGCCCCATGCGTCGATAAGCACGTTGTCCGGCTTCACGTCCCGGTGCGCCACCCCGCGTCGGTGGCACGAAGCCACCGTCTCCGCGATCTCGGCCACCACGGCGGCCGCCTCGGGTTCCGGCACGGGGACGCCGTTCCGGGCGGCGATGCGGTCGCAGAGGTCCCCGCCGTCGCAGAGCTGGAGGACCAGGTGGATCCAGTCCTCGTCCTCGTAGACGGCTGCGAGCTCCACGACGCGGGGGTTGTTTCCCTCGCCCGAGACGGCCTGATGGGCCTTGGGTTCCCGATCGGCGCACTCGCGGTCGACCTCGTCGGCCAGGAGGCGCTTATCGACGGACTTCACGGCGAACTCCTCTCCTGTCGCTAGCGAAGTGCACCGCCGGACGATCCCAAAGCGGCCGCGCCCGATCTCCTCGCCGATCTGGTAGTCCCTGCTCAACTCCTTTCTCATTGTACGATGGAATGCCAAGTTTTTTTAGTTGATCTCTCAACGGGGCCTCGGACGGCATTTTATTGGCGAAGCAATGTCCAGGTTGGTGCCTGGAATATTCGCAGGACACGTGGACGGAGGAGGATGCGTCTCTCTTATCGGACGGAGACGGACTTAAGCTGGCACGGAAACAAAATATTAACCAACTTCCTTATTTATTTTTTATATGTAAATTAATAATAAACCACGCTTTTATTATTAGCACGCGGAAAAACTCAAAAGCACCACTCTAAACCGAATTATTAGAGTCCGAATACATTGGTTTTTTACTTCCTTTTTTTACCTATTAATTAGTTGAGTATAAATTAACTACTAAATGGTTTGATTTATTTTAATCTTTACGCTATTATTTTTATATACTTCTCATAGTGCTCTCTAGGAATTAGGACGGCCAAGAAAAATACGTTATTTAATTTTACTATTAGGACACTTCACTTAATAATTATTATGGTAAATAAATTAATAATAAAATAATTGTTTATTCTTTTTCCAGTTTTAAAATTAAATTGCGGCATGATAAAAGCGACAGTTTGCTTTTAATGATGGAAGGGGGGAGAGGGGGTGGTTAGGTGGTCCGGGAAGGTTAATTATTTGCCGTCCGAATGGGACGATCCAAACCATCGTCGAGAATGGACGGCCGGATGAAGGCGTCGGGCCCAGGTGATAAGGTGCTCGAGCACGAAAGGTTGGGAAGAAGATAACGGCGCCCGGTTAAAAGGCTTCGGGTCCGTTCCGGACGAGAGAAGGTACAACATAAAAGCGAACCAGTGAGACGCGAACGCATGTAAAGTTGGCAGTGGGGCCGAAGGATGAGGTGGCACTGGGCACAGTCACGTGACGGCGGGTCCCACGTGTTTTACGTTCGGATTTCGGTGGCGGTAGCAGACGTCAGCCGACACGAAACAGGAGAAAGATAACGCGCGGGGAGTGCCCATAGGTTGTCGAAAGATTCCATGGGCCCCATAAGTTTCAACTTATCATATCATATGTGCATAAGTGCATGTGTTATGCGAATTTAAACGGGTTAGATTGTGGGGCGCAGATTTGTTATCCTATATCTAACCTTGATATGTGCCGTGAACATAGGTAAGTGCACTTATCGAGGAAACCATTAAAATATTTTCCTACCTGTAGACTAGACCACTACGATCATCTAGAAGCTCCCCCCCCACAAGGCCACAACCAAATTTACAAAAGAAAAAAAGTCATCTTACCTTCCTATATTTATTTTTAAATTAAAACATATTTATCAATTAATTTTTTTCAAAAAGACCACTCTTAAATTTGATATGTTGATCATTTTTTTAAAAAAAAAATAAGTTGATAATTTTTTGTTTAGCCCAAATTCAATACGCAGACAATAAATGAAAGAAATTATTTTTTTTTAATAAGAACTTATCGAAGTTTGAACTTAAAATTTTTTAATATCATGTTAAATTTAATGTACTGATCAGATTTTTTAAAAGTTTAAATCACTAGAAAAAGTATTATCATTAATTTTATATTCTTAACACGCTAATGATAATTACTAACACTTAATTAAAAATGATGTATGAACAAAAGAGTAAAAATAAAGTTTGACCAACGTTATGACTTTGATAATAGAATCTGATATTACTAGTATTCGACAATCTCGGTGATCAATTTATATTATTAATAACAATTGTACTCTTTTATTTTAGAAAGTCAATAATGTTTTTGTTTTGTTTGAAATATGTTAAAATTAAAATAAATAAATAAAGGGGTCCACCTCTCACAAGGGGAACCTCCTTGTGTTAAAAATATTATTTGAAATATATGTATAAAAGAAAAGTATATATAGTGTGGGCTCAAGCCATTTTTCCTAATTCAATATTTATAGTACAAAAATATTTCGTCTACACGTCGTTTTGCATTTTTTAGTAGAAAAGGACTAAAAATATGTAAGTTCAAAAGGTTCATTGGTATTTTCTTAATACAGAATAGAACTATGTGATAGCATATGGAAGGAAAAAGATCGAACGTTTAAGATAATAAAATCATTTACTCACGATTAGTTTTAGAACGAGAAGCAGCGTATGTATCGTCCTCTTATCAATCTTTTATCTATTAAAAAGATATTTATGAGAAAGTTTTTAAGGGAATTTGATTTATTTCCTTCTTTCGACATTATAGATCATCCTTGATCCTTCTCTTAAATATAATAATTTTAAAAGTCACTTCGACACTATTGCTAATAAAATTTTTGATAAAATTAGAAAAAGAATCAACCAATTGACCTTTTTAATTATATGAATTCGTTTTGTTAAAAGATTCGAATTAAATGGGTGACGTAAAAAAGAACTATCACTAGATTACGAACAAAGTTAGTTGAATGATATGGAATTATGGATAGATTTATATTGCACTATTTTAAAATTTCAACGGCATCATTTACGTGAAATTGCAACGTGCCAAATACCGAATTGATACACGTTGATTTTTTTTTTCTCATGACGAAAACTTAATACGTACGGTTAGATTTCGCGTAGTGCTACCGCCGATAAACTTGACGTGGAAGTTGGGTCATCAATCGAAATGTAGGGGAATTTAATTTGGTAATATGTAATTGAGAGGCTCATTCTTATCCGTCCATTTTTTCGGATGGCCGTTCGCGTAATTACGGGGTTGGGAAAGAAAAATTAATTTTCAGAATAATTAATAAAGATATGACATAATAGTAAATACGCATATTTCATAGGAGAGTGATTTGTTCTATCGTTTTTCCATGTTTAGTCTAAACGATCCACGAGAGAGAGAGAGTTCCAAGCAAAATTTAATCTCGCATCAAAGAAGACCATAGCCATATAAAATCAAGTTCATCTCTCATAATTAAGGTTGTTAAAAACTAGTTTTAATACTTAAAAATTTACGAATTTACGTATCTAGGGTTCAAAAATGAGTTGAGTCGGGTTAAAACGTAAAATGGATTAAAATCGGATATACTTACGTTTTAACACGGTAAAAACGTATGCACGTGCATACGAACGGTTAAGTAGTTAATAGTAAGTACTCATTGTAGCTTGTCTGGTAGGCACGGTGATCCAACTATTGGAGGTTGTAGTTTCAAACCGCCATGCCAACGTTTTTTTACAACATTTGTTAGTTTATTATATATAAATTCTATATTTATTATTTTTTCACTATTATTTTATAATAATACTAAATTTATTTAAAACTTTATAATAAATTAAAATTAAGATAGAAAATTGGATAAAAATATATAATTTATTATAAATAATTCCAATGAATTATGTTTATTATTTCATTCATTGGACATAATACTTAAATAAAAATCAAATCATACAATTGAAAAAATATTTATAGTGATTATGATAATAATGAAAATAAAATAATAATATTTTAGACAAAAAATTTAGACTATATTAATTTTCCTATACATTTATCTGATTGTATATAAATTTATTAATTTCATTATATGAATTTATCATACTTCAATTTAATTTTTATATATATTCTTACCTTAATAATTTTAAAATAGATTTTTTCTACAAGTTTATAATTTGTGAAATTTTATTCTCTATTATTCATGTTATTTTAAAATTTTATGTATTTATTAATATTTTTATGTGATTTAAAAAATATAAAAATATTAAATTAATATTATATCTAAATACTATATATTACGTATCGAATCTACGATACGAGTTCACCCTCCTAAACCGAACTTAGGTGGAAATTCGAACTTGACAACCTTGCTCATAATTATGCATGCGACTCATGACTATATTAATTATTCAAATGGTAATAAATTGAATTAATGAATTTATTTTAATGACTTTTTGTCTTCATTAACGCTTAATTTACTCGCTATATGTGATAAAAAAAATGCATGAACAATTTGTTTCCGTCTCTCTCTCTCTCTCTCTCTCTCTCTCTCTCTCTCTCTCTCTCTCTCTCTCTCTCTCTCTCTCTCTCTCTCTCTCTCTCTCTCTCTCTCTCTCTCTCTCTCTCTGAGTCGCCCCACACCTAGAAGGAGAGTAGCTTTTTTTTATTGTGATTCCGATAAAGATTTTTGATTAATTTATGTCACCATGAGTGACATGCCTAACTATGATGAATCTTCCGGCCTAAAGAAAATATCTGATACCTTAATTTTCAAACTCTACACTACCTTTCCATTTCTCTATCAATGTGGATCTTCCATGTTTTTATTTTTTTTCTCTTTTCTCATTGCAATGTCCAAAATCAATTTTTCTATCACTCGTTTATAATATTTATGAGTCACACGTCTTGATCGAGATTATCGATAAAAAAATTATCATAAATAAAAATCAAATTTAAAACATAATTAAATAATAAAAACATTCTATATCATTCTTTTTCAACTACATAAAAAGATGGATAAATAACTCTACACTTTGAGGAAAAAAGGAATGAGTGCGCTCAAATTGTAGTATAATTAATTTGAAGGTTCCAAGTTCCTACAATCTGTATATAGTTTTCTTTTTAATTCAAAATAGCTAATTTATGTATGATTCATTCATATGTCATGAAGAAATTGGAAAATTAATTAATTAGTCCTTGCTGCTTCGGTTCCTTCCAAAAGAGGCTTGTAGTATTTCGATACTTCTTCTCAATTATTCAACCTATTTAATTTGCTCCGTTAATTTCAAGCGTGACTATGTAGGTAGGACTTTGCCTTCATGTTTGCTCATTTATTTACTTGAGTAAACTATTTATTTTATTTTCAGACTAACTCTTCGGCAACAGAATGGATAGTTGCATCAGCAACCCAAATTGAAATAAACTAGACATTTGTCACTGTCTATATGTAACCTGGATAGTGGGATACAAGACATTACGCTATTTAACTCTTGACTCATGACACTGCAAACGGATAAGTATTTGACAATTGTTTTTTTTTCTTCTTTCAGGAACATTAGATTTGTGTGCATGGCATTATATGATGTATATGAACTGTATATAATTTATTGAATGTATGGAGTGAAACAAATTCCTCTCCATGGAAAACAAGTACCCATTCTCTTCGTTTTGTCATGTATTAGTTAATTAATTAGAACTATGTGTATTATAAGTTTGTACTTGTTGTTTTGATCAAGACTAATTGTAATTTCAAGTATTTAAATGTATATACGAACTCAAAATTGTGCTTATAAGTTCATTTTATTATTATTATTATTATTATTATTATTATTATTATTATTATTATTATTATTATTATTATTATTATTATTATTATTATTATTATTATTATTATTATTATTATTATTATTATTATTATTATTATTATTATTATGAGTTGGAATTCAAGTGAAGTGAACGAGTGGTCCATGATTATGTCACACCTTGTGCTGCCTCACTCATATATTTAAAGTAGACAATTATAATGAGGCAGCCAACATTACATATCAATTGGACCTAGTCGAGTCGACTAGTTTGTTTAGAATTGTATTCTTTATTATATATATTTTCTATCATATGGACGTGCGATTGCGTTTGAATATTGAAAACAACGTTCACAATTAAATATATAAGAAATCCATTTTCATTATCCACAATGCAATTAATTAGGTGTGTGTGTGAGAGAGAGGGAGAGGAACTCAAGAACGGGAGGAGATAACGCCCTGTACTAGTCTTGATTATTTAATTATAAAATGATCAATCTCACCGCAATGTACATTAATTACCTATGTTGGGATATTCTATACTAAAAAAATAAAGGATTTAAGAAATATGTGTGGATTCATATGTGTGAATCTATCATTGTTTTTTGATAAACATGAATTTATATCTACTATTAATAATAGTAGTCTACATGTGTGGAGCTCATTTGAGTCCACGTAATTCTCAGTTCCAAAAATAAAATTACTTTAAGAGCAGACGAAAATGTTAGGACGACATAAAATTTTATTACATGAAATATAAAAAAACTTATATTACCTTTTTTGGTCCTTTAAAAAAAATTATATAAACACCTCTTTACAAATGATAAAAATTATATATTCAGAATGTTTTTTTGTTACGTAGCTCAAAAATTTTAAAAATATTATTAGGATATATATTTTTTGTAAATAATAATTTGACTTTTACTGAACTGATTTTTTTGGGGGGGTTCGAAGATCGTAGCATCTAATTAGGACAAAATGATAGATTATAATCGAATCCAAAGATGACCAGATATTTAATTATTAAAATGAGAACTCTAATTATTACCATAATTAAAGATGGCAACGGAAACGGAAAAGCTACAACAATTACGGACGGTCCGATGGGATGAAGTCTGCGCATAGTCGGAAAACGGACGGACGGATGGAGGCGTTGGGCGATAACAGCTCTCGGGAAAATGCGTCGAGAAGGACAACCACTGAGACAAAGACGCGTGTGACGTTGGCAGAGGGACGACC
Organism: Pontederia crassipes; assembly: GCA_030549335.1. Taxonomy (NCBI): domain Eukaryota; kingdom Viridiplantae; phylum Streptophyta; class Magnoliopsida; order Commelinales; family Pontederiaceae; genus Pontederia; species Pontederia crassipes. The sequence continues at coordinate 19,464,501 of CM060189.1, read as the reverse complement.
AATGAGGACGGAGGCATCACGTGACTGCGGGACCCACGAGACATTTTTTTCTGTTACTGGTAAGTGGCCGTCGATACGAAGTGGGAGGAGAGATGAGGCGAGCAGAGTTCCGATAAGTTATCAATGGAAAGAGAAAGATTCCATTGACACCCCATGGCTTATCATTTCTTTTTTTTTTAAATCTACTCTGACCAGTGACCCCCTGTATTATCAATATTTTATACATGAATTTAAATACTATGTAACCACAAAAAAATTTTATTACAACTTGTAATTATCCGATCTCAATTGTTGGTGGACGCTGTGAATTAATTATTATTTTTATCTTTTTTATTTATTTATCAACGCTAATTGATATAAAGATCGAATGATTATAAGTTGTAATCACTTTTTATAATTACATAGTAGTTAACTTCAAAATATGTTTTAAATTTAATATTATTAAATTAAATTAAAAATAAATGTTCAACATCGAAATTAAAGCGAGCTCTACATGCTCATTAACTTCATATATGTAACTTTTATTTTTCTGATTAAATTGATTATGATAAAAGTTAAATCAGATTACTCTCTTATCGTTGTTTTCATTTGGTTATTTACTGGTGAGCATAGGTAAATAGATAAACACTCTACTACAGCATGAAAAGTATTTGGGATTTTTTTGGATATAAGATATGGTTTTGTTATTTTTTGAAGTATTTTTTATTTAAATAAAATCTAAAAAAACATTTAAAGGGAGGAAAACCGTCACCAATTTTTTTCAGGATATTTCATCAGTACTTTTGTGTAATATATTTTAAGAAAATAAAAAAATTAAAACAAAAAGATTTCTTCCTCACTTCCTTATGAGATGAGAGAGAGTGGTGTTTGGTGAGTGTCCTCTCCTCCCATCAGACGAGAGAGGAAGTAGGATCCTTTCCTTTTTTATATTTTATTTTTATTTATTTGTTTATATTTTAACGTGGAGGTAAGAGAAACTATTGATAAAAAAACTAATAGTTGATAAATTATTCTTCATAGTTGCTGAAGTTATTATTGTAGTGATAACATAGGTGATAAAGAAACGTTGGAAGGTTAAAATTAAAAAGAAATTGCCAATCACCGAGGGAAAACTATATTTTGAAGAATCATAGAATCAAACTTAAATAAAAGTATAGTTAAACGATGGTTGACCAAATTTTTATAATCGTGTAAAATCAAATGGAAAGATGTTGACCTTGTTTTTTTATGAGGAAAATGTAATAAAAAGCTTAAAATTCGCATGTTGCTACATGTAACGTGGAAGTTGGGTTCTCAATCAAATGGAAGAGCCATCCATGGTCTTTTTTCCCTCCTATAGGAGCCATCCATGGTTTTGATTCTTCACTTCTCGGATATGGAAAAGTGCACTTGAGGCCATCATAATTTCTCATTCATCCATGACTTTTCGTTTCTTCACCTCTTAATTTGGTTTGGATATGGAAAAAACAGAGAAAAGTGCTTTTGAGGCCATTATGATTACGGCTTCTGGGAAAAGCTTCAGCCCTTTTCGGTCTATAGCTAGAAAAAAAAGATTTTTATTTTTATTTTTCTATTGACAATGAAATAAGGATTAATTTTCCGGTCTCCCTCACGAAAAAAGTTTGATTTTTCTATTGACAAATGGAATAAGGATTGTGCGGTATTTCATGGTGGCGTGCATGTTTATTTATGCATGCACATGTCGCACATATATTTTCAACACCTCTCCTCAGCTTGCCAAGGCTAGAGATGGATGTAGAACATGTACATATATACTTGAGGAACAAAGGCAAAGAATGGCCGCTCATGTTAATGTAGAGTAGATACATAAATTTGATTGAGTTTTATTGTTTACTTCATTAGATATATGATTGATTTATGCAGTGGAAAAAGGGGGCAATTAATTAGCCCTTGTTGCTTCGGTTGTTTTCATGACTTGTAATCTTTATACACTTCTTACTCAATTATTCAACTTAATTTATTATATCACTTTCCAGCAGGCCATCTGAAGGCCTTCATATTTGCTTATTTATAATGCCACATTATTTGGGTGGCTTCATTTGTCTTTTTTTTCTTTCAAATTGACGACTAACTGCAAATTAAATATCACTTCAGTGACATAAATTGAATATTTTAATTTCAGTAACTCAAATTGAATAAAAATACATATCTATATCACTCTATATATGCAACCTAGGGAGGTATAACTAGACTGACCCGCTTTTTTTTTGCACTGTTGTCTCTTTAATTTAGACTAACCCGTTAATTTCATAAAATATATTTTTCGAGATTTTTTTCTAAAATATGTTTTTAAACTTTATTCATGTGTGCACATGATATTGTAAAATATGAATAACTTCTCTTCACATATAATATATATAATTTCCCATGCCATTTTTTTTTCAGATACAAAAAATTTGTCCCTATCTGGGTCATATTGTACATATACAGATAATAACTACACCGAAATTTAACTGGATTGAAAGAGTGGTCCACCAATATATATGTCATATCCCCATTTGTCTCTCTCAATACAGTTGTAGTTTACTAAGCCAGCCAACATTACAATTAGGAGGTCAAAGAATTATATATATATATATATGTATATATATACATATATATATATATATATATATATATATATATATATATATAAAGTTCGTATCACTAATAAGTCGATTTCGATCCCTTGATCCGATTGGGGGTGAAAGATAATCATGTGTTGGTGCTGAGTGACGCCTGCCCAATGCCGAGGAAAAAATAGGGAGTACTTTTTTTCGAAAAAAGACACAATTATAAGCAAATAAAAACCAAGAAATTTTGTAACAAGAAGTTATTTGAAGATGCCTTGGTTTGTTTGTTTGTTTATACTTTTTTTCTTCTTTCATAAGTTGCGGTATTTTCTTCATTGAGTATCACAGTTGATCGGAGATTTGAATCCTTATGTCCCGGGCCGTCGTAACTTGAAGATTTCTTTTTTTTTTATAGCAATCTTCGATGTTTGAAAAGTAGCGTTGATAATTCAGTTCGTGCAATATCAAAGAATGCATTGTCCACAAATAAAAAATTAATTCATCATCGAATCAAATTAGTCCGATTAGGTGACGCATACATTACAGTGATAAAACTCTCAACAAAAAATTTTAAAGCCGAAGAATTCTTAAATGTCCCACAAAGTCAAGTTATATATTCAAACTCGAAAAAGAATTTTTCGTATAATATACAATTTCCACAGGGAAAATAATATAAATTTGACCTTTTTTTCGGATACATAAAATTTGTCTCTACTGGCCAAGTTGTATATGTATAGATAATAACTACACTGGCATTCAAGTGAATTGAAAGAGTGGTCCAACAATATATCATGCCTCCATTTGTCTCTCCCATAGATGCAGTTAATTTATAAGGAGCCAGCCAACATTACATATCTATTGGACTTAGCCGCCTACTTGATTTAGAGTTGCGTTCTTACATATACGTATGTGTATGCATATACATATACATACATAATATGTGACGTGCATAGCGTTTGATTGCCAAGCCACTTTCTGAAGTTATTATCTATATAACACATCTCTGAATTCATCATCGATCCAAGATGAATTCAGCGTTCAGTATTTATTCAAGCATCAAATTAAGGTAAAATTTCAAAGCATCGGAGCCGGACGTGTACAGTTGATGAAGCCAGCATTATTATTGCTCAACTTTGGAGTAATTAATTTTTTCCACACTTCTATATTATTACAATTCAATAAAATATAGAATTAAATAAATAACACGTACGAGAACATATATAGATTAAAGATTGTCATAAAATATTTCACGATTTTTAGTGCAAAACATGCACCTTATGTCTCATCTCTTCTTCTCTCTCTTTTTTTCCATTCTTTAGATAGAACTTAGGAGTACTCCTCACCGATGCTTTAAAATAGTGTTACAACGTAAATGATTACATCAGCTATAACATGCATTCTAAAACCCTCTTTTAAGAATTAAATATACTAAGGATGATTGACACAAACAAATAGTGGGATGTATTCTGCAAGTTCGATTCTTAGAATCATCATTTTGATCATGATTTATCTATATCACTTTCATTTGAATATCGAATTAGTCAAATGTTAATAATTCTGAACACTCTGAATCAAAATAAAAAGAATTAAATATAACTGGTATTAATAGTTTAAATTATTTTTGGTGCATCGATAAGGGCACTCGAAATTATAACCAACGAAATATAATGTAAAAAAAAAGAGTGCGTGACATTTTCGTTAATTTACATTAAACCTGCATATCCATGTTTAGGACAATAATATTACCACAGCTCATGAAAATATGGCAAATTACATACACGATGCATGAAAGAACGTGAATAATTAGTTCACATACATATTATTTTTCGATTGTCACCTCAATATTCGGGAAAATTATCTTCAATTAATCATCATTATCCTGCAGAATGGCGTGAAAATATTTTGGGTGGCCTAGATAGATTTTCCACATGGACCAACTCCGTTCGTAATATATATTGATGCATTGAATCTGAAAGCCTTGCTATATATCACTATCTCATACATGCTTCACTACTGATCAAGTTGCATCAACAGACAAGGTCTGCAAGAGGCATGCATGGGCGGACAACATTATGCATGCATGCAACAAGCTGCACGTATACATGCATAACAATCAGGATTGTGACCTTATATCTTCCAAGATGAGGCATCTCCGTTTCAGCTAAATGGAATATTACTTGGTGAAATTATATATATTCCTGTTGGTATATGAGCAATAATATTTGTCTATTTCCAAAAGCCTTCTGTGGACTGAGGGATGCGTAAGCTAACTACGTACATAGCCTGTAGTCTGTAGTAAGTCAAAAGATTAAGCCTTCCTGCAGAGAAGCTGCCTTAGTCACTCAATCGCATGCGCGGAACGCAAATTGAGCAGCCATTCGTTGAATTTAATAGAATATCCCCTAGCTTTTGGAATAAGTAAATTAAATTTTACCAGCTGGATATATATTGGCATCTTTTTTTCTCCTATAACGACGACAGCGGAACTAATACGTCGGGCACGAATTCCGAGATTAATCAAGAATCAACAGTAGGTACGGGGAACGAATGTGTGTGTGTGAGAGAGAGAGAGAGAGAGTTAAATTTAGATACAATCATAAATTATGTTTATACCGTGCAATCAAGATCATCTTGATTTGATATATAGCTCAAAACACAATATATGAATTCTTTTAACTGTGGAAGGATAGAATAACTAAGGAGATCTTTATAAGATATATGTTTGACGGAAATATACAAGTGGAAGAGTAATGGAACCTAAAAAAAATCAAAACAACAACACAACAACAACAACAACAAAGCCTTATCCCACTAGGTGGGGTCGGCTACATGGATCATCAAAACAGTGAAGAGAAACGAGAATACAAATATAAGTTTGTTAGTTCAATTAATTGGTTTTCAGTTAATATATGTAACGTATGCAAAAATTTCATATAAGGAAAAATAATTCAAAATTGAAATTTAATACAATTAATGAAAGAAATCAAAATCTAATTAGCAATCAAGGCAAGAATTCGAAACTTTTCAAAAAAATCAGAATCAATGGCAATCAATGAAGGAAATCAAATTTAAATCAATTGAAATCAATACCATTAACAGGGGAATTCAAATTGAAAATTAATTGAAATCAATTCTTAAAGAAGGAAATGAATTCAAAAACAAGGAATTAAATGACATTAATGAGAGGAAATCAAGAATCAAACGTAAATTGTAATTAAGGAAGGAGTTCAAAAGAATCAAGACATTGAAGAATACAAAAGAGGAAAGGATTTAAAATTTGAAACGTATAACGGCTGGCAAATTTCATCAACACGGAATAAATTCAGTAAAAGAAATATCAGAAGAGGAAGGGAATTCAGAATTTAATTCAAATCAAATAAATAGAATTAAAGCGTCGAGGGATCTAAATAAGAAAGGGATTTGAATTCGAACACAGATTGTGTAACGTCTGACAAGAATCAATACAAACATGGAAAGAACTCAAATGCTAAATCAAATTCAGATCATGGAAGAAGCAAGAAAGGAAAGAGATTTGAAGTAAAAAGGAAGAAGCAAACGATGAACAATAAATGGAGAGAGAGATTTCCTTTCTGACTGGTCCCCGATTTGCTCTCCGATTCCTCCTCTGATTCGGCCAGAGAAAGGCTATAAGAGGAGGAGAGGATTCCCCATGCTCCCCTCTTGGATCTCCTCGGACCGGCCACCACAATAAGCCCTCTGTTCTTCCTCTGCTCCGGCGGACTGCACGCGCACGCAGGGACGAAGGGTCGATTCGGCGAACGTCGGCGCACAGCAGTCTTCCACCAGTGCACTCGTGAAGGCCGGTCGTACCCTCCTCATCGGCCAAGAACCATCGGAGCTAGAGAAGACGACGTAGGGATCTCTGGCGAACGGAAAATGATTGAAAAAGGTATCTTAGACGTTTAATCCCCATAGGCGATAAATTATTGATCATATTATTGTTTAATGATTCCATAGTGACCTAGATATTATAGACTACACTTTTCATATTGTAACCATCGCGATCCAACGACCGAAAGTCGACCGAAAAAGGAGAAATTGACCGGCGGCTCTATTCTGACCGCAGAATCGGTCGACTGATTCTATATGATCGGTCGATCGATTGGAGGAAACATAAATGTGCCTTTCTGACGCGATCGACCGATCCGATGAGGACGGTCGACCGATCCGATGAGGACGGTCGACCGATGATCAGGCGCAGGTATGCCGCTAAGAGCGATCGACCGATTCAAGAAGATCGATCGACCGGCTCGACAAGGCACATGCGTGACCGTCAGGAGCGGTCGACCGACTCGGCGCAAGAAAATGGTCATCCGGCCAATGAGAGCGGTCAACCGGTCCAGTAAGAACGGTCGACCGGTCTTAGGACAGAGAGAATTATAAATCGATTTCAAAGTACGAATACTAATCTGGCCCGAGTTGAACCCCGACTCAGCTCGAGTCACGTACATGGATCCTAAATCAAAAGACTCAAACCGGATTTCCCTTACCAGGTCTGGACTCTATTACAAAAGACGTAAATGACCTTTTTGGATTTGAACTTCATAGTTGGGCCCCACTTTTTGTTAGGCCCACTTGAGATCATGTCCAATATAGTACAGAATGTAATAGGCCTTTCTCACTCAGGAAGAGGGGTTTGACTTTATCTTTTTCTCTGATCCATGATTTCTAAATTCTACAAATGATTAACAATGTAAGTAAAGCAAAGATGAAATTACGGGATTGCCATGTGCCGCCCCAAAGTATAGATCATAGAGGTTAACAGATGGGTATTAATAGCCCCACCACGGCCAACGTCATGAAGTGGGTATTAATAGCTTCACTGTGACGGTATCATAGCATTGTATAGAGAGGGATAGGTAGTTAGCGGAGGGGACAGCGAAGTTACTGTCTTCAATGACCACTATTCCTGAGATTTCAGTCTTCTCTCACCTGTATCTCGAATGAAGGGTGATGCAATGGTCACACTCCTTCCCCTAAAGATTATTGTATTGTGCCAGAGGGACAGGTAGTTAGCTGAAGAGACAGTGAACCTACAAATTTCTTAATTGACCACTATTCCTGAATTATATGAATTCTTTTCCCTACCTTCCGAACTGGGTGAGATCTTAACACCCACCCCTTTTTTCTTTATGGGCTTACTGGTTTCAGAGATTCAGAGAGGCACCCCTGACATCCCAACCTAATAAAGTCAAGCTCGCATAGGACAACGAACTTCAAGGACTGCATAGTAATGTAAAAGATGTAGTATAACTCACGATAAAGTATGTAAAGTAAAGCACGATAAAATAAAGTATGGTACGATAAAGTATAGTATGATAAAGTACAGTAATGCTTAGCAAAGAATTGTATGGCAAAGTATAGAGTATAGTATATTAAAGACAAAGTAAAGTTACAAAAGAGAAGAGAATATGGATATAGTAAAGAATAAAGCATGGACATAATGATTCATTGCCTCATGTAAAAGTAAATCAAAGCATGACAAAGTAAAGCATAGTAAAGTAAAGCATGGTACAGTATGACACAGTACTATAGAGCATAGTAAAGTAAAGTACAATAAGCATGATAAAATAAAGCATAGCAAAATATTGCAATGCAAAGTATAGCAAAGCATGAAAAATTAATATATTGGAAAGTATAACAAAGTATGTCAAAGTAACGTATAGCAAAGTACAGAGATTGACATAGTAAAGACAAAGCAAAGTCACGGAAGATAGTAGAGCATGGACATAGTAAAGAATGAAATATAGTTATGATGATTCATTGCCTTGTGCAACCAAAGTATTGATTATAATGAGAAAAGAAGAGATTATCTGTTCATGGTAAAGTATGTCATTGCTTATCTGTTATTGATTCAAGCATATTTTGATTATTAATTTATAGCCTATGATTCTATTGTATTGGGCATTTTCGCTCACGGGTATTCGATGCTCCTGCAATTGGAATTTTGCAGGTAAGAATCTTGCCTAGAGATGAGTGATGGAGAACGCAATGCCCAAGGGTTACTGCACATGACTCATTGCACTCAATAATGTCTTTCATTTGTAATTGCATAATTAATCTCTACATCAAAATGTTATTATGGTCTTTTTCCGTTGTAATCAAATGTGTTATCATTGTCAAGATTTTATTATCATTGCCCACCTCCTTATGTACTACATTAAGTGCTTAGTGTCCTTTGATATTCTCACTCTTTCGCAATAAAGTATGTTTACATCTTTCGCAATATGTTCGTACTTATTTTATTATTATATTTGTTGCCACATATATAAATTGTTGAATGGTCAATGTCATAATATGGTCAATAGTGTAGTAGATAGTGTAGCGCTCTCGGTGTCAACCTGACTGTCTACGTGACAGGAGGGACGATTTTGAGGACGTTACAATATATGTGATTGGTATGAGCGAACACTTGTTTCGAATTTAATTATTATGAAGCTAGCAAACTTCCACATATCAAAACATCAAACAACTTGGTTTTGAAAGCATATTAGCACGTCTAGAAGGGAAAAAAAATGAAGTGTTTATACTTTATACATATGTAGAGCTCACATATCCAATGTACAATCGCTATGAATTGAAAAATTCAAATGTGAACTTTTCACTGCAAGGCCTTAAAGGCGTTGCACCACTATATTTTATTTCACATATATACCCTTCATATGAATTATATATAATTTTATTATTGTCAGATAAATTAAAGTGATAATACTTATTATTTATAAAATAAAATGATAATTATATATTTTTTTCAAGTGACTATAGTGAATACAGTCGAACGAAGTCCTTTATAATGAACAAAATGGTCAATGCAATCAACAAATTTTGAATCCCGGCCCTATAAATATCTCATCGCCTCTCCCTCCAACTCCAATACCGAAATTTGAAAACTTCCGTCATTTGATCATCTCGAAAAGCTTAGGGTTTCAAAGCAGTCCGTCGAACCTCGCCTTTTTGCAAGAGTTCAATTTCCACATCCGTCGATCTCCGTCGAGGTTAAGGATTCCGATCGCAGTTTCGGCTTCGTTTCGGCGATCTGATGAAGCTGCGGATCAACAAGGCCTGCGATCTGAGCTCCATTTCCGTGCTCCCGCCGAGGTCATCGTCTTTTCTCTCCTCCTAGATTTTATTTGATTGCTCAAATTGTGTTCCTCCCCAATGCTATCCGATTACTCTTTTTTTCGGAGATTTAATCTATTTGCCTGTCATTATGACGTCGCTTTGTTCGTTTACAAGGAGATCTGGCGGAATGATGAGTTCTAGAACAGAGGGAGTTGCAAGGAACCAGCAGCAGCCGCAGATTCGTTCCCTATCGCAGCAGTCATTCTCTCAGGGATCATTCTCCCAGCTCTCGCAGAGTTCGTTGGACGAGAATCTGATGAATGATCAGGTATCGATCTCCTTTTTTCATGTGGAATTTTTGCTCTCGGTTGGGTTATATAACTTGGGGTTGTGGTCGATGGTATTACTTGCTGTCTGCCACTGGGTTTGTTGTGTTGATGCTGAATTCTATGTAATATGTTGGTCTACTTAGAGAGTGATCCAGTATTTATTGAGCAAGGAAAAAAATATGAAAGGATTTTCGCATTGCAGATTCCCCTAATTACTGTTGATTGTTTTGATAATCTGAAATTCTGGATTGTTTTCATTGTTTCGTTTTTCCTTTCTCATTTGTGCGACCAATTGTTGGTTTAGTCTTTTATTTGTTAGATCTGTACTTGAAGGTCTGTTCATGAAAGCTTTGGTTCTTTCTCTGGATTAAATTCGTGAATTTCCACTAACCACAAAAAAGTTGAAGGAAATTCGATGAAAATATCTTCTGCCTACGGTGACTTCATATTTTAAAACTGTAATCAATGAACGAAACAATATGTTGCATGACTGAAAGGTCTCTAATGAGACTATTGGATGGTTTTATTAGTTAAGGACATGCTAGAAGTTTGGAACCCTCAGAAAATAATACCCTTATGATAGACAAGCAAAGATTGGTTATTCGATGAATGATCATATATGTGACTATAGCCCATCATTTCTGTCAATGTAGATAGTGTGTCATATTTAAGATGGGATGTGCTTACATGAAGTGAATATAAACTTGTGATCGATTAGTGGTTGCGTAAGCTTTTGAGAAAAACATAATCCATATAGATAGTGTATGATATTTAAAATGGATCTCTTAGTGAAGCTATTCTATCTATTTAGTCAAACAGCATTTTAAAATGCTTAATTCTCCTCAACATGCAACAGAGATTTAGTTCTCAAGAAAAAGATAATCCATCAAAAAGGATCTCTTCATTGGCCCCAGTCACATCAACACATGATGAATCCCAACTGCAACTCTCAAAACCATCAAACAACATATTCCGCAGATGGAATGCTTCTACTTCTTCAGATAATAGATGTAAGTTTTCTTTGGGTTCATGATGTTTCGCAGATAACGTATTGTGTTCTTTTCTCATGCTTCATTATTTGGTTTAGTATAATAATTGCAATTTGGTAGGAAGATGATATAACAAATTTAAGAAACACGTTTTTAAACCTTACATTGTTAGGGTGAGGTAATCACTGCAATTCGGATACCTTTATAATTAAGTTTCTTATTGTTAACTCTCCAAACAGGCCACCTAAATGAAGAACTTGAACTCAAACTTCGGCTGATGGAAAGTTCCCTGAATAGGATTGGAATGATCCTGGACTCTGTTCAGGGTGACATTCTGCAAGTAAATAGAGCTGTAAAAGAGGTTGCGCTTGAAGGTAAACCTTGGTAGTCTAGTATCCTGATTTATGTGTGAAGAAAAATAAAATTTTACTCAGGGAAAGGAAGATCAATTACAAAAGAACGAACATTTTGTCAGGAAGTTATTTCTGTCTTTTGTGGATTCTAGTTGGTCAGGCAATTGTCTGTTTAGCATGTGCTGGTTAGTCCATACTTATTTATTGACACGCATCTTATACAGCTGATGGGATTAGACAAAAGATAAACCTTCTTGAAAACTCAGTGCAGCAAATGGTAACTAAGAATGTTGGAAGTATCTGGTGAATTATTTGGTCAAATTTCCAATTAATAAAGAGACTATTAATGCTGCGCTAAACTATGAAAAAAAGGTCAAGTGCGAAGATAATCTCAAAACTTCTTTGGATGGAAGCTTGAGGTCCATATCGGATCAACTGATCAGCAACTCCAACGTCAGCAAAATAGATGAGATTGCTACAACTCTCAGATCTTTGAAATGGCAGATTGAAACACGCTTGGAAAAACTTGAGCAGGAACTTCATGCAGCATTTTCCAAAGAGGTAAATTATCATATGTTGTATATATATATATATATATATATATATATATATATATATATATATATATTACAAAACAACTGTACAATTTCTAAGATGCTAATGCATGCATGTAAGGACAGATTTTTATTTTTCATTATGTTAGTCATTCTTTTTGAACTCCGCCTATGTTTTATAGCCGGTCCCAAGCCCGGATAAAGGAGGAGGGTTGTGTTAGGCTCCGACAGCCAGCGTAAAACCTTGTCGAATCGCATGAACATGGATCAACGAATGACGTCGTATGATCCATGTAGCCGACCCCATCTAGTGGGATAAGGCTTTGTTGTTTGTTGTTGTTGTTGTTATTAGTCATTCTTTTTGCATTCTGTCGTACAATATTTAAGTTTTTGAAATCATACGATTCTATGTTTCACTCATTTAAGCTATTGACATCTGGACCTATGCATTTATACATTTCATGTATCTGTTACATTCATCATATTGCTTTCATATACTGCATTTGATATGCTTCCTGATGGGCCCTTAATTCTGAAACTATATTTTCTTTGAGACTTTGAGTTCTAAGTTGCTTGTTGACCAGCACCCTTGCTCTTTTCTTATTTGCTATTTGAAATCTTAGATTTCAAAGGCCACCGTCCACTGGTCCTGCAGCTAATAGGTACAAAATTCATTTCTCATGTCATGCAGGTCACACCAAGTCGTTCTAATCCTTCCAACAGAGAACATATACTTGACATCTTTTCACCTCTTGTATGTAAGACTACTATAACATGATATTTATGTATGTTTAGTTCCATTTTGTCTGATAGTCTTGTGATTTCCATTTTTTGCATTAGAAGAGGAGCCTTACAGATGGCAAACTGCATATGAAGGGACCAATACCCAAAATAGAAGTGTAATTTTCTGGCGCTCTGTTACCTCGAAATCCATTATAAATCTTGAATATTTCAGTAAATGCATTCTAGTTCTTGAGAATTAGTCAATTTCTCTCTCTCTCTCTCTCTCTCCCCCCCTCTAACAACAGAAAATTCAATCTGTGAACCATCTGGATTTGTGTAAATCAACATAATCCATATTCTGTTCTAATTTTCAACCTTCTAAGAAGGAGAAAAAAAAGAAAGAAAGTAGTACATGAAAATATAATGACTTTGAATTTGGAGATATATTTCTATAATGATTCAAAGGTTGTTGTTGTTGTTGTTGATTCAAAGGTATTTGTTTGAAACATGAATCTTTATACATCATATTCTACAGAAGTGTAATTTTCTAATGCTCTGTTACCTGGAAATCCACTATAAATCTTGAACATTCGAGCAAATGCATTCTAGTTCTTGAGAATTAGTCAATCATTCCTTCTAAAAAAAATTAGTCAATCACTCTCTCTCTAAAAAAAATCAATCTGTGAACCATCTGGATTTTTGTAAATCGACATAATCCATATTTCCGTTCTAATTTTCAACCTTCTAGGAAGGAGAAAAAAAAAGAAAGAAAGAAGTCGTGCGTGAAAATATAATGACTTTTAATTTGGAGATATATTTCTATAATGATTCAAAGGCACTTTATTTGGAAACATGAATCTTTATGCATCATATTCTCTTGTGATCAATAATATGATATTTTTTCCTACAGCTATGTAATCTATATGATTTGATGAATCTGCAACTGTGCCAAAAGATGAGATATGCTTGGATATCTATATCTACAAGAGGCTCATTTGTTTTGACTTTGCACTGTTCTAATTTCTTAGTGCAACTTCCATTAACATTTCGAGACCAATAATATTGTTTCCTTAAGGATTTTAAACATAAATCAAATGTGCCAGGCATGTGGCACCATCGGGGAATGACAATAAACAAACTTCTGCATTCATGAAGTCAAAATACGGGAAATCAAGTACAACAAGCCCAAAATTGGTTCCTTTATTCAATAGAGAAGTGTTACCACAAGGAAAACAGGTTAGCAACTAGAACTCTCTTGCTTTTAGCTGAGTTAATGTCTCTCAATAACAGAAGTTTGCAGTTATAATCAATTTCCTTGCTGAAGTTTCCAAGTGGAGAGATCAGTTTAGTCAATGAGATCTTTACTAGAATTTTTTCATCACTATCACTTCTATTTGCAGATCTTTAATCTTTATTTGTTCTACTTGATGTAGGCATGTTTAAAAGTGCCATTTCTAAGTTTTGGTTTCTATGTCACTTTAGTTACTGGGGCTACCTGTTCAGAACTAATAGGAACTTCAGAAGAAATAGATATCCCTTTTATTCTTATGATACACTAGATGATGAACAATTATCAATCATTCCAAAACCACATTTATCAGAAAAAAAATGTTTCCCAAAACTTTATATGACCAACTTTTGCAGCATGTCATAACTAAGCTGCGAATTATGATGCAGGAAAAAAGTTGTAGGATAATCCTTGATTCAGATGACGACACTAATGAGAATGATGGTTCCTGCCATGTTGTGAAACAAGAAAGAGGTGATCTTAAAAGTCCCACGTGAAATTAGAACTCATTTTACTTGATTCCTGAAATATTCTGGAAATACTTGTGTTCCATTCTTGTCCATTTTTAATTGTTCGGTTCGTTTTACTAGTAGGCGCCGTGAGTTCCTAGTTTGCATTGGAATACTGTAAATAGATGTAGGATATCAAATTTGTAGTTATGTTATTACTTTCCATATATTAAATTAAGGATATGTATATATATCCTGATGACAGTGGTTACTTTACTCGTTATTGCTTACAATAATAAAACAAGAGTCCAACAGTCCTTTTATCTTGCATCTGGCAATCAACATGCACATGCCCGTAAATCTTTGGCGAATCGCTCAAAGATTCTTTCTAGTGAACTCTGATAAGTCATCTAGTGATATCTTCTAAATGCTTTATACATGATGCATATATGAACTAGGCACATTAAACTTTCGAAATTTGCTCTTCTTATTATGGAAACTATCCCAACACTTTTGTTAGGGGAGAAGAATAATATTGCTGAAGAAGTGCACCAGGAAACCTTGCGAATTCTGAAGAAGGCTCGAAAAAGGAGAAGACATGAATTGGAAAAGCTTCATCAGAAGTCTCATTTTATATGTTGATAAAATGGGTATCCTTGGTTCACCTTCGGAGTCTAGAATGATGAAGATGCCTTGGCATTCCACTCTTTCCAGTGTGCATGATAAGTTTCATGTAAGTAAGTTGCATCACTGTACAATCATAAAAAGTGTTCCCTGTAATGACTTTCCCAAGGTACAATTCCTGTGGACTTTCCCTGCTTGTTTTAGTATTGTCTATTTCCAGTTTGATGGATCTGCAATCTGAAATCGCACTAATCATGTTCTGTGAAACAATGATCCATATGTATCATGACATCATATATTCACAAGATTTCATTGAATCTACACGTGAATACTTAGTGTGAATGTTATTAGCGAATGAGTAAGAGAAGCATTTATAAACTTGAGCAACCTTTTTTTTCTGGGTGAATAAAACTTGAGAAACTTTCCCCATCAAGATATGGTGCAGCAGAGTTCCAAACTGCATCAGAGATGGCTATCAGATTAGTTCGAGAACTCATCTGGACAAAAGGAAAAAAAAATCAGTTTTTTTCCATATATTTGAGTCTCAGTAATCCTGACATTTCGTTAAATCAGATTCAACGTTTGCACTCCTGCTGAAAGATTGATGATATTTCCCTGAGATCTCATTATGTAAATAACTCGAGTGAAGGAGACATTTGCAACATCTACATATTATTGGATAGTGTTTTCCAGCGAGTTTGGAGCATCATCTTCTGTGTGGTCGATTTTGGCACTCCTGGATTTGTATTCAATAACAACAAAGTCTTATCCCACTAGGTGGAGTAATCAATGCTGCTGGGATTTGTATACTTGCTGAAATTGATCCCTTTT
Organism: Pontederia crassipes; assembly: GCA_030549335.1. Lineage (NCBI taxonomy): Eukaryota > Viridiplantae > Streptophyta > Magnoliopsida > Commelinales > Pontederiaceae > Pontederia > Pontederia crassipes. The sequence goes on along the minus strand of CM060189.1, from coordinate 19,448,705 downwards.
GTCTTGTTGAACGTAGAGTTGTAAGTTAAAAATCGAAAAACTAAATTATAGAAACCGACCACATAAGAAAAATAGATAAACAAATTAAAGCAGTCTTCCAATTGTTAGCACTTTATTTGGAATTGTTTTAATGACAAAAAAATCAAGTGGATACACTAACTCAATGCAGTCGACAAGTAGTTTTTTCATGTGTTTTCTTTGGTATAACTAGCAATTAATGTCACATTTGCTACTTTTATGCCGCTCCAGAAATAAAGGAAAATAAAAGAAAGCAAACAAAAACAAAAACCTTGGCGTGTTCAAATCCATGTTTGTGGGAACTCTCAATTAGATTATAAACGAAAAGAAAATGCAATACAACACAGTGCGCAGTTGTCGTCTATTTCTCTCGTCGCTTGCTCGAGTGAAAGCTCAGGCTTACATAGTACATACACTTCATTTAAGATTTGAAAAATCTGATTTTTTTTCTGCACAACAAATATTTAAAATGGATGGATTTGTATACAAATATATTAGTTAGTGCGACCATTACGTTCAGCCATTCATCATGCAAGACACCTGTCAGATATCATATTTCAAAGGTTGCCACGGACCAGAATGAAACACACTGAAAAGTGAAAACTCTTATGCGAACGCAAGGTCTGGATTAGGAAGAAGATAATTACATTCTTCCCTTAATAGATATTGCTCTCTTACAGGAGATGCTCAATGCACGTATATGTTATATATGTACAAGTCAAGTTATATTACAAGGCAAGACACTAATATCCCTGCATCTCTCTGCACTATTAGCTTTGAGAAATATCAAAGGCCTCAGTACGTATGTAAGTGTAACATATAACATATCCAAACTACGTCTACTTGGGAGCACTGAGTGCTGCAAACCTGGAAGAGAAGCCAAAATACAAGGTGTAGACGTCCTCTTCCTCCCCCTTCCTTTGCCCGTCGTCGAAGTTTTGCGCGTAGCTGAGAGGATCGTACCCGAAGCTGCCCCGCTTCACGTACAGCTTACCTCGCCTCCTCCTCCTCCTCCTCCCACGGGCGACGAGCTTCCGCCACAGATTCGCCAAGCCCATGGTTTCCCAGCATGAGAAGTGGCTACGCTTGTGATGGCACGAATCTTGTTCTTGTGCAGACGAAGGTGGCCTTTCCATGGTGCTCTCAGCTGCCACTAGAGTTGAAGCTGAGTCTACTAAACTAAGAGGATGAGGAAAGAACATATTATAGATGAAACTGATATGCTCAAAAGTTGCAGTGGACCACTGGTGAAGTAGAAGCTGTTGAATGGGTGCAGGTCGGGACCAGCAGAAAGGGAGGGTTGGAATGATGTATATGAACAGTATTTGGCGCTGATTAAGAAACTTGGTGACATCTTATATACGTATACGTGGTCTCTTGATCAGCTTTGCATGGTGAGGAAGGCCAGGAAGAGGAGGACTACAAGAAAAGGTGTGGTCGTTTTTTGGCTGAAGCTTGGCAAAAATCCATTTCTTAATCACACGTATACATCATGTAAATGATATGAATGCTGTGAGAAGAAAGATAAGAGAAGGGATATTTAATATCGGCCCTTTTTTGTGTGTGCATCAGCATTTCCTAATTAACTGAGCTCCTTGCTACACTGGAAAGAGACAAATTTGTTTCTTGCAGATTTTGATTTGGAAATTATATATCTGTACCATCCGGATAATTAGGAACAGGTTCAGGGGTCCTAGTTCTATGAACTTTTGCAATCCTATCCATGTTGGAACAAAATGCTTTAATTTATGTAGCTCAGAGGGCAGCTCAAATCAAACTCTTGTATTTTTTTTCTTTTTCAGAATTCTCTCTCTCTCTCTTATGATTAAGGCTTCTTCTTATATCTCTTTGTGAACTTAACAATCAGTGGGCTCTGCACTCTACAGTTCTAGCTGTGGACAGGAAACTGTACAAAAATCTAAATTCTGTGAGCAGGAAAACAGTCTTTTGGCCCGTACTTTTACTCTTTTCCCAAAAATATTTTACTCTGGTCTTAGAATATATACATTGGTTCAGTGAAATTATTTCTTGCACAAACTAAAATATACACTTTTTTTGTTCTTGGGGATCTGATTAATGAAGAATAGGAAGGTTTCAAATACACACTTTTTTTCTCTTTCATTCTCCAAAATGTATTTCATGTTATGTTGTCACACATTTTGCTCCCCAGTTCTAAGCCGATAGCTTGCCGACATCTGCTTAGTGTTGTCTTGGGCATGTCCCATGAAATTGCCCAATCCGTTATTTGTTGTCTGGCGAAATATATTATAAAATAGGGGTTAGTTGCTAATGTTTATTTTAGAATTTTGACACTTGCAAATAAATTTTATCAACGTCGATTTATATATTTATTTAAATCGTGAAAGAATTGACAAGTGCAAACATATCCGTTGAAATAATAAGATTACTCTATTTGATAAAGTTAGTATATTTATTAGAAGATAAAATTAGATATTGACGGATTACTGATTAATTACAAATTGATAAAATCTATTTGACAAATATAATAATCGAACTAATATATAATTATAAAATAATAAAAAATAGACATAAGAATATAGTTTATCCTCATTATATGGATGATATTCATAAGAATTAATTTATAATATTGTATGTTTTATAATATTTTTTTAAAAATAGTTTATCTTGTTTGATAAGAAAATCAAAGATATTAATATTAAAATAAAATGATGTTTAAATATATTTTTTACTAAAAAATGAGAACATATTGTGAATAAAATTCCAAATTTATATACTCTATAAATTGGTGTAGTAACCTCTAAAGTTTTATCATCTGACCTTTGAACTATAGTTCTACTCACAAATTTAAATTCCTGTTTTTATGCAAACTTCTACGAGATATATATACTCTTAACTTTTTTAAAAAATTTATTAATTATATATAAAAATATAAATTTGTGGATTAAAATTGATTTTGGCTGCTAATAAATAATATATTGGATGCAATCTCACCTATCCACCGCTAGTTAACGATCTAATTGGATTAATTAGACTTTGACCTCTAATCTATGATCAACACTTTTTAATGTCGCACGAATTAGTCCAGACACCGACTAACTACCAATATATATCTTGGATGCAATGTTATTAAAATATTTACTTTGGATTGTGTGATTAAATAATATATCAGGGGATTGAAATTCAGCCCCTAGCATCAGTTATATATATTATATATATGAGTTTTGTCCTCTTAACTTTCCTAAATTATGAACTTTTTTCGTGTCCATCGACTTTCAACTTTTCCGCAGACCTCTTTTGAACTATGTCACTTTTTTCATATAGGTCCATTCATCAACATCGGTTAATTTTTTCGTTATTTTTCATTTTTTTCAATTTATTCAATGACCAAATTATCCCTTCTCATATATCCTAACATTTTAAAAGTTTAAATAATCATAAAAATTAAAAAATCCAGTCCCCTCTCCGGTCACTGGCGCACCCCCTCGACGAGGGGGGGGGGGGGGGGGGGTTGCTGATGCAAGGGAGGGGGCGGTCCCCGCGAGCGATAGGTCGCCACTGCACTATCATCGCGGGCTGTCGGTCGCTATTGCCACCCCACGAGCGATAGGTCGCACAGGCTGATCGTCCGCCATTGCCGCCCCACGATCGGTCATGGAAGATCGGTCGCTACTGCACGATGAACACATGTATGGGCGTATGCTTCTGCCAGCGGCCACCACACGCACATCCGACCTTGTCGCCACCACCTGTCGGTGCCACAAGTTGCCGATCACCATTGCCGAAGAAGATCGACGGCCGCCACTGTGTGAGTCGTACGTACAGGCGATGGCTGCTGTCAGGCGCTAATGCTCATCCATCACAGAACTTTTGAAGGTGCTCTCGCCAGTCAGCATAGTGCTCCAGCGTTCCCGACGTTTCATGCTCCACCTCTAGCGTGGAGCTTGGCTCCGATGACTTGTCCATCGTCCGATTGTGCTAGGGTGAGAATGTTGGCGACAGCGGGGCGCTCCTATGCGAGCTCGCATGGGAGGTTGGCACCCCCCCCATGCGAGCTCGCAGGCTCGCACAGGGGACCAACAAAAAAGGGAGAACCAGTATGCAAGCTCAGGACCATTCTTTTCGGTGGCCATACGTGAGTTCATCGTGCAGCAACAACCAATCTCCTCCCGCGACAATCCCCGATCGTCAATGGCGATCGATCAGCTTGCGTGACCTATCGCTCGATAGCGACGGTGGTCCTTCTCCAGCAATCACTTGTATCATCGGCTGAAAACGAGAAGGTCGCTTGACGGAAATGGCTGGCATTCACAGGGGGTGACCGATGCGGAGCAAGAACGGGTGACCGCCCCTAACGTTGGCAACCGTATGGGGGGAGGGGTGACCTCCCCCCTTCATGCGCCAATGACACGAGAGGGGATTGGTTTTTTTTATTTTTTATGTATTATTTCAGACTTTTGAAATGTTAGGATATATGAGATGAGGGTAATTTGGTCATTAAATAAATAAAAAAATAAAAAATAATAGAAAAGTTAATAGAGGTTGACGGACCTAAGTGAAAAAATCGACATAGTTCAAGGAAGGATTGCGAAAAATTTGAAAGACGTCGGTAGACGCGAAAAAATTCATAATTTAGAGGAGATAGAAGGAAGAATCCATATATATATGTTAGGAGATAATTTAGTAAAAAAGATTATTTCCTCTAACCACTCCTAAACTATCGCGATTTATCATATCTAACCCCAAATTACGAACTTCATTTTTTTTGTACCTAAACTATCACGATTTTTTCAATTTTAATCATTTCATCCAATTCTGTCGACTTCTCCGTTATTTTTTTATTTTTTTACATTTGTGAAAAGTCCATTATACCTTTGCTATAAGTGTTACTCTACTTTTATTAAAATAATATATAATGATAATTTTAAAAAAAAGACTGCGGGGGGCGTCGCCCCTCGTGTCGCCGGAGCGAAAAAGGGGCTCGTGCCCCCCGAGCTTGCCCGCCGTTGCTCAGGGGGGCGCCGGCCCCCTTCTCCCTCGCGTGCGACGAGGGAGGGCGAGCGAGCGAGCTCAGGGGGTCGCCACCTCCCCCCCATCCCATGAGGAAGAAAAGGAGGGCCGGCGCCTCCCTGAACGAGCTCGTCGGCGGGTGAGCTCGATTAGGGGGGCGTCAGCCCCGCCCTTCTCCCTCACACATGGCGAGGGAGATTAGGGGGGCTGGCACGGGAGATTAGGGGGGCGCCGGCCCCCTTTCGCTCCAGCGACTCGGGGGGCTGTCGCCCCACAATCTTTTTTTAATTATTTTTTATCTTTATTATATATTATTTTAAGAAAAGTAGAGTAACACTTATAACAAGGGTATAATGGACTTTTCATAAATGTGAAAAATAAAAAATAATGGAGAAGTCGATGGAATTGGATGGAAGGATCAAATTAGAAAGCAATAGTTTAGGTATTAAAAAAATGAAGTTCGTAATTTGAGGTTACATATGAAAAATTGAGATAGTATAGAGATGGTCAAAGAAAATAACCCTAGTAAAAAATAACCCCTGTAATAAAGAAAAGGCATCATTTCGAATGCGTATAATACTTTAAAAGCCATATAAATTATTGGTTTTTATTTTGTTTATATCATTTGTCAAATATTTCAAAACATTTATATATGCAGAAATATGCACTGAAAATGAATTAATAATCACTGCATAAGGCATTGCTTGTGTATTTTTCTTTTTCTCCTTTTTTTTTTGGCAATGGTTTTCAAATAAAATAAGAGAGCGAACTCGGAGGAGGTTGTGTGCAAGAGAGTAAAGCCCCCTGATTACTCGCTGGCTATTGCTTTTACTTGCCTCGCCAATGGCTACGGACAAGGAGATGTTGGAAGGGGGAGGAGCTCTATTTCTCCATGGCAAGCGAAAGACGCCACCGGCGAGGAGCCCGCGGGACGAGGACGAAGAAGCAGAAGAGGAGAGGGAGATCGAGGACTTGGAACGTGAGGTAACCGAGTTGGGGCGGAGGATCCTCGACTCCCGCCGGACCCTCCCCGAGCGCCTCCTGCAAGCCCTCTCTGCGCGTCTCGTTGCCCTACGGCCAACACCGCCGCTCCCACGCCTCGATGCCCTAGTCGACGCCGTCAACACCACTACCTCCCCTGGTACTTCCGCACCTCGGTTCCTTCTTTCTCCCTGGCGCTATTTGTTTGGATCCTTGCGCTTGAATCTGTCTGATTTACTTGGGCTTGTTTTAAATCTGTGAAGTTTTGACACAATTTCTCACGAACATTGTGAAGTTTTGAGATTCAAAACTCCACAATGTTCGTGAGAAATTGTGTCTCTGCAAATTTCTATTCTTTGGAGGATCTTGACAAGATGAATTTTTTTTTATTTCACTGGAAGGATAATTTGATTGCGGCAGTGCTTTTTGTTAAACTGCACATTGGACGCGTTGAGCATCTTCACTACTAGAGATCTTGGTGTTACTACCACTACACTCTGTTTGGATAAAGGGTCATTAAGGGGAAGAGAAGAGAACAAGGGGAAGATGAAGGGAGGGAAGCGAATGGAATTATTACACCCCAATTTGAGGTTAAAACAAAATAGTATCCAAAGAAAGGGAAAAAAAATTTTACCTTCCCCTCCCCCTCTTTACATAGTGTAGTCAATAGGGATAGATCTGCCTCCATTTTAACACTGGTAGCAAATCCGAGTAACAAAAATGCTTTATACATTTCCTATTATACAATCTATTTGCCCAGAATGAGGCTGCATAGCATAAAATCTTATAGATTGACGCGAATTATGTTTCATTAGAGGTTTGCCTAGTTGATTAGCATGCAGTATTGACAGTACCAGATGAGTCGGTGTAGTTGATAAGCTATTAGGTTCAAGTGTAACTGTAGTGATCAGGTGACAAGATTTTCGCGTCAAGAAAGACGACTTCGATTTTTCTTAAGTAAAAAGTATGGCTGCCGTTGACTGTTATTAGATTTTAAAAGGACAACGCCATGGAACGGTATCGACGTGAAACACTCGTTACGGCATGTCAAATTTGGTGCTATTTAAATTCAATGTAATGTCTAACTTGTCAAATAATCTGCAAAGTGCACAGCTGTCTTCTGATCAGTTCAAATCGAATGATACATTCTCTATCTGGTTCTATATTGACGCATCAGAGTATGATTTACAGAAATGCAACCACCATCTGACTTGAGCAATGGAGGTTTGATGGCTGAAGCTGATCACATGACGCTTGAGAAAGTACAAGCTCTGCGGGCCAAAATTGCAAGCAACGTTTCTTCCATGCCAGAAGTTCTCAGAAGAACCAATGAATGCATTGCCAAAATTGAGGAGCTTCAGCAGCATAATATAATAATTCACCCTGTTTTCAAACGGAATAGATTGTAGCGAAGAGTGCATGCTGTTATGATTTCTTTATGCCATGATGTATATTTGCTGTGATTTCTTTTTGGATGTACAACACCGTGATATGATTTGGCGGATTGTAATAAGATAGTTGTCAATGATGCAAAGCCTTTTTATCTGAATTCAGAGAAAATATTGACGTTGCTATTGATGTTTTGAGTTAATTATTTTTATGGGTTTTGACATATACATTTGTTGGTTTGAGAAAGATGCCTGTAAGGTTGCCAAGTTTTGATCAAGTTACTCCACTATTCGATATAAGATATTGCCAGCAAAAAGAAAATGATTAAAGCAGCTATTAATATGACAATTTTAGCAATTCCAATGGAAGATGTTAAAGCTGTTAAATTCACATGACAATGCAGTCTTTTTCAATTAACTCATCTATGTAAACTTGCAGATAAATATTTCATACATAGGCAACACCTTAAATACAACTAAGCTGTGAATTTACCCACAAAAGGACATGCACAACACAACAGTTCTAGGACTGTGTGCATATACTGTATTCCACTTGGGCAAAGCTTGGTTCAATTAAAACTAAAAATTCGATATTAACGCCACCTATAGATTCTCTTATAAATAATCATCCCAAGGTGGGCAATTTATTAGTAAAATTCCGCTGACGACGGCAAGAATGTCATAATTTGTTCCCGTTTTAGGGAAAAGCGTGTGTGAGTTTATTCACATGACAAAGCAGTTTATTTTCGCACTGTTTTTCACAGAAAGGGTGCCTTAGAGCTTCGCCTTGATATTCTGATTCTGCGTTTTAGTTCTTCTAATCAAAGCCTCCTGAGTCAAGGACACAATAAGCTGCAAATCGACACAAACATGATAGCATTTAGTGAAAGGCCAAGAAAGAAAAAAAGATTAGTAAAAAATAATCAACGAATTTACCTCTCCCTTCCTATTAAACATCAGCCCTGTGCAGAATCCACGGCCTCCGCTGGCTGATGGACTTTCGATCTACATCAACCATCATAAAGTCAGTAATTGTAATTAAAACTTCTCTACGAACCTCTAACAAGTCAATCGCATCTTACCACGTACAACAACCAATCATCAGCTTTTACGGGTCTGTGGAACCACATGCTGTCAAAAGAAAAAAAAAATTGTTATACTGAAGTTCAAGAATCCAGATGAGCTTCTTAGCATTTGAAATAAGCAACAGAAAATTTAATAGAGAAAAAAAAATATTGTCAATATATATATATGCAAACATCGAATGAATAATCACTAGTCCTATCTAAGCCAGGTCGTGCATATGGATCTTCTTGTGCATTAGACCATAGGTCCATAACTATAAGTCTTAACGATAGAGATACAAAAGCTATATATATCAAAACTTCCTATACTTGGATCAGATATGCTTTAGTAATCACAATAGTTTCTCCTGGCTTCTGCACTGCATCTCTGCATTCTATTATCTAGAATGACACTTATATGATGCATCCTATAGTGTCCCATAACATATATAAATTTAGATACTAAAAGAAACATCTAAATGTGCATAGATAATAGGAAAGAAACCCCAAGTCTATGATATATTTATCTAAGGCAGCTGAAGCCTTGAGTCGACATTTTTGTAGCAGAACTGAGTAGTCATTTGAGCAATTACCATATTAAGCAAAAACATGAACGAATCAGCATGCACATATCCTTAAAGATTCAAGATATCTCGGATCAACAAATCTACAAGTCTACAAGTCTAAAGGTGACATTAAGGAGCCACAGTTTACGAAGACATACGAATGATCCAGACTGAGTGGTGCTGCCTTCACACCCCTCTGCACATGAGGGTTTAGGCTAACACCAGAAAAAATAAGATCAGAAGCGTATGCTACCACACATCTGCAAGAAAAAAAAAACATAATCATTTACGTATTATGTCAGAAACAAATAAAACTAGCATAATTGATCACATTACAAAGCACAAGAATGTTACCTTTGTGCACTTGCAGCATGATAGTATAATATGACAACCCTAGTCAATGACTTTAGAAGAAAATGGTACAGAATTACCTGTGCAGAGCTGGATCATCTGAAAGTTTCCCTCTAGCTTTAAACCAATATTTCAAACTACAACAAAAAGGTTCAAACTTTAAAGACGAGAAGTGTCAAGAAGACACTGGAAATTAAATTGTTAAATGAGGGAACAGAAGAATCATGGAGACGGATGCCACCTTGGACGAGATTGTTTTGTGGACTCACAAAACCTTATTTCGATGGGCCATGGTACAAACTTTTGTCTAGCTACTGTGTTTCGATACTGCCTGTGAATATAGGTTGTTATACTTTGCAAATGCATAGCATAAGTTAAAAACAAAATCAAAGTTTAATATGAATAGTGAAATGATAAGGTGCGAGTTTTAAGGAAAACTAAAGGTTATCGTTACAGTAATTATTATAATTTTCCCTACTGTTGTACACACAAAATAATTCCAAGTTTCACCAATTAGCATTCTCACTTCTTTTATTTTGTTGGAAAGACAGTCCACAATGCATTTTATGCTTTACAACTTACCTACATGTCAGAAATGGATTACATGCATTGCATAAATGACATACAAAAACAAAACTTTTTCATTGTTCTATTTGATCAAAACGTCTCTTGTCCATCTTGAGAATCAAACTAAAAAAGAGTAGAATGATGTGATGTTTCAATGTCTGTAAAAAACATTACTAAGGATAACAGTACCTAATGCTAATTTATTTTACAGAAAGTATCAATAAATTCAAAAGTGCTGAGCATGCACTATAATTATAATTAAAGTAGCATGTGAAACACAATAGTGTTGATCTATATTAGGAAAGTAGTTCATTCTCAAGGTTAATGAATATTACATGGGAACACGAGGATCTGTAAGGCGCCTTTCTCGCAGCTCTTCCATTGTCAGAAGCTGCAAATGACAATCTTAGATATGTATGTTCATTTAAACTATATCCAAAACAGAAAAAAATGGATACTAACCGACTCTGGAGGAGAAACATGAGGCATCATGGATTCCTGATGTTCAAATCCTACTTCCTCCTTCTACAGGAAAATAGTACAAAGAGACATAAGGCTTAACAGCTTTATAAAACAATTTCACATAGTAATCTTCTCCTCATCAAACCCAATCATGCTAATGAAATGCCATAAATTTGAGTTACTTCTTTACATAAAGAAAAAGCATTTTATTCTTGTTAAAGCTTTATGTTCTGGTGGATAGAGTATCACCCAGAAAAATCATAACATGGACAAACAGATATAATTGGTGCTTAGTAAAGACCGAAAGCAATGTACTTCAAACTGAAATTTCATGAAGTGGAATGAATATCTTAGAATCTACAGATTAGGAAATTGCCTCACTACCTGGAACGAAGCAAGCAATGTGAAAATTACATTGCCATGTTGTATCGCATTAACTTGCCTGGTAGCAAAACTTTTTCCATCTCGTGGTCGATGAACCTGATATAGAATTGGTGCTGTAGGAAATGTTTACATAGAAACCGAAATCATTTTCCATATCATATGCCATCACACAACAGAATCAAATATAATCCACTTTCAGGTATTAAAGAAGCATCTACATGAATATATATGCACATATGAAAATGGAAAATAAAAAGATAGGATGAAATATTAAAAAACCCGATCAATTTTGACATTTTACATTTGTTTCCTCTCAAGAAACAGAAGAAAGTTCGGATGGATTTGTCCTACACAAATAACAGTGGAAGAATTCGAAGACTATCTAACTAAATCTTGTAACCTGGAAAAAGAATAAGTCTTCTTCTTCAAAGCCTTATCCCACTAGGTGGGGTCGGCTACATGGATCATACGACGCCATTCCTTGATCCATGTTCATAAGATTCGACAGGGTTTTACGCTGGCTGTCGGGGCCTAACACAACCCTTCTCCTTTATCCGGGCTTGGGACCGGCTATAAAACATAGGCGGAGTTTGGAAAAAGAATAAGGAAAAAAGGAAATACATGAAAAGTTGTCAGTGAACCTGATACAGAATAGGTGCTGCAGGATAAGTTTGTAGAGAACAAAGTCATTTTCTATGTCACATGTCATCATGCAACAGTATAACATACAGTCCACTTCTCGGGTATTAAAGAAGTATCTACATGAATATATATATGCACATATGACACTGAAAAGAAAGAAACACAGGATGAATATTAAAAAGAACATTTTACATTTGTTTCATTTCAAGTAAACACAAGAAAGATTGGATGATTTGTCCTACAGAAATAATGCAATTGAAGAATTCAAAGACAACAACAACAACGACAACAACAACAAAGCCTTATCCCACTAGGTGGGGTCGGCTACATGGATCATATGACTACATGAAGAATTCAAAGACAATCTAATTAAATCTTGTAGCCTGAAGAAAGAATGAAAATACACGTACCCTTGTCGTCTCCTGCTATAATAAAACAAGCATGCAAACTATGAGCAGCCTTAAGGCAATCTACTGTCTTTGATGCTGCTGCAAGTGCCTGTAGAAACCAGAAACAAGGAACATCTAAGAACAATGTCAAACTAACGTTGATGCTATGCATGCAAATTTAATTGAACATCTAACCAGTTCATTTCCACATAAAAATTTCCTCAACATAATTATATTTCAAGGAAAAAACATAATCGGAGACATAAAAAAGATTGAAGCTTCGGCATGTCATGCAGAAAATACCAGAATAAGCTTCTATGACCATTCAAAACATAATAAGATAATTCTCTTTCTGGAACAAGAAAGTAAGTTTGCTAGCTGAGAGCATTTAACAAAATTGTGTGACAGTGACACATTGGCCGTGGTTCAACTTTCATACTCTATTGGATAATTTATAACTTAATTCAGAGATTCAATATCACAGGCATTTTCAGCTTCATCATTGGAATGAAACATATCTCTACGTTTGCTTTGTTTGATGTCTTCGTAAATGTTAGTGATAATGACAGAATACTTAATAAAAGAGAAGCTAGCTTTAATGAATTCATAAAAGAGATCATAAATGTTGCTGATAGCCAAACAATAATCCTAAGGCTTGTTTTAAAAAGAACTCCCTTGCTGAGATCTCGATTCAACTTGTTGGTCTCATGGTATATCTTAGTATCGAAGATGATACTAAGGATCTTTATTTGTTTATAAACAAGGCTTATTTTAAAAAGAACTCCCTTGCTGCAAGCATGACTTCTTTATTTGTGTTACCAGATGGGAGCATATTTGTATATCACAGTAATCACAAAATATATATATGAGATTATTTTTTGAGAGGATGATATATAAAAGACTGAAAATCTTAAACATGCCTGTCCAATTAATTGCCCCCCGAAAACTTGTCTAAACTTTGGAGAATCGGGTAAAGTGAAACCTCGAAACATATCGACCTTCAAAAGAACTGAAAAAAGTCAGCTCAAAACTGGTAGAGAATAAACACATTTTTACACAATAGAATAAGAAGCTTGTGAGCAATAATTTTTTAAAGAAATAAGAGTGGTACTAGATATTTTTGAAACAGAGTGATACTAGATATTCTAATAAATCACTAGGTTTATGTAAACACCAAGATAAGTAGAACTATAAATAGTTACATGGGTGAAACTACAAGCACGGAGGTGCTGGAAAGGATACTATGTTGGGCCATTACACACAAAATCACATCTTTTTGTGATATAATAATAACAGCACAAGTTCACAGTACGGAATGATTCATGTGGAAACCAAGAATATCAGTGTTATTGTCTTAAAGGTATGTACCCTTATTGTTTATTATTGCATCATTCATGTTCTGCACCATGTAAAATAAAGTATGGGATGGAATTTCAAAGTCATTCTTTCTGTATATTTATAGATCAAGCGATATCAATTGTAACCATGATGAAGGTGTCTAGCATCCACGTCTCCAAATAAATTTGACTTAGTCACTGCTAAAGTTTATTGTGAGAATTACATACCAAATAAAACCATCTCTGCCACCTAGTTTCTACTGATCTAGCAGCTGACCAGTTAACTCGGAAGGCAATTTCAACAAATTTTCCTTTTCAGCTGTAGTGGACCTAGCCAGCCAATAGAAAAAAGGAGGTAATAGTGGCCCTTCATAGTCTGAGTATGTCTGAAAAATAGGATGGCAGCAACACCCTTGGAAAAATGGGTTCAGAAGGGTGGCATAAACATCAGTAAGTTTGCTCGGGTGAGTTTGGCTTGGTCTTCTGTTTCCGCTTGACATTTTTCTTTAGTACTTTCACACAACACAATGACAAGGAGGGTAACCACCGATGAGGAGTTTATCTACTTTTCCCCAAATAGAACAGCCTCTCCAGGATTGTGGAGAAGTTGCACAATCGTCAGTCTATGTTACATTTTTTCCCCTGGGCCTGAAATTTTTCTTGTACCTTTGTGACTCCAGTAGTACAAAATAAATAAGGTTGGTTTGTATTACCAATCTAGGATGCTGATACAGAACCATAGTCTCAATACCTGTCTTATTGTCTCACTTCTTTTCTCTATTTTGTTTTCTCTCATAACAACACTTCTACCTTAACAGGCATTAATACATCACTATATCAGATGATATTATAAAACATAATTTACAATGTAAAGTGGGGAAATCATAACATCCATCATAAAACTGGACAAAAAGAATGGCATGAAACAATGATAATCTAACAGGATGTAGAAGAAAGATGAAGAGAAAAAATACAGTATACTCTAATGCTACGAAAATAATGAGAGCTACAGGAAAAATACAGTATCTTGAAATTACCTCTAATGGTTCTAGGCGCAGTATACTCTCCACAAGTGAAAAATCTTTGGGTGTATCATCAGCATTCCAAATTGACTTTGGCTGTAACAAATAGTTATATCCAACTGGTAGCACCAGGCAAGTCAACTGCAAATGTGCACAGAGCAGAATATGTAAGGGCTTGACAAGGAAAAGACTTCTTCTAAAATCAAGAAAATTTCTGTTTCCTTGAAAGAATTTCATGTTATTAAAATGATTAAAAGATAGTACCTTGGATGATGCAATGACACTCACTTGATGGACAGAACTGCCACTGCCTATAAAATATTCATTAATCAAATTAAGACACAAGATGTGCTAGACAGCTTACAAATTAATAATCTGCATCAAAATCCATGTTTTATGCATTGTTCCAAAGATAAGATGATAACCATGTTTCCTCCAAATTTCCAACATAAGAATAGTACTTACATGAGTTATGACATGCACAAGAGTGATTTGGTTATCTATGGTTGGAATCCAACTCCTGTCTTAATGTATGAACTTCCCAAAGTTCATCTTGGCATCCTAAAACATTGATGTTAGCCTACATGAAGTTTTACCCTACCTAAGGTTATGTGGGGCTTCATACAAAGTTTCTTTCACCCGAAACTTGTTCCTCATTTACAAGTGTCTAGTCACTAATGTAAATCAATCAAAAAGAGCTTAAAATCGACCCATTCAATACAAAAGCTATGAATAATCGGTTAGAGAACAGAAAAGAAAACATATAAAATAACTTCGTACCATCACCAAAATAGTCATACTTTTTCAGTTGCATCTCAGAACAATTTCCTTCATCTCCATTAGTAGATCCAGAAACCTCAGCCTGACAACAGAATCCACACATCAAAAACTCAATTTAGCATTTTCTTCAATTACAATACTGAAAAGTCCCAATTTAGATTCATTGTCTTTATTGCATGACATAAACAAAATCCCTAGATGAGATCATTGCAGTTATACATGTGAGAGTACAAAGTGCATTAACACGGAAACCTAGACAAACACAGTCAAAGCACAGGTATTTTCTTGAGGACAGGAATGAAGAGGAAACACAACAAAAATGGATAGTATTATAAAATGGGAAATAAAAAGAAAGGTAATGGTAATCGATGGCTGTCTATGTGAAAGCAGATAAGCCATGTACTATTTTCTTAGGCCGACCCCACCTAGCGGGATAAGGCTTTGTTGTTGTTGTTGTTGATATCAGAGACAAACTTAAACAATGTGGATTTTAACAGGATGCACAACTTTGTCAGCAAATTTGCTACATAAAGTCATAAAATCAGTACCTGGCCCTCCAATATGAAATAAAGGCCATCACCAGTTTCCCCTTCACGAACAACATAGTCGCCCAGGTCTATGAAAGGAAGAAGAACGAAAAAAAAACAAGTTAATTGTTTGTAATATTTATGTATCTCCGGAATAGTTTATTTTTTTCTCCTTTTATCTTTCTTTTGAGCATCCTGTGTGTGTGGTAACTTTGCGACGAATGACAACTTATTATAAACAGATTTAGCTACTGAAAGAATCATTGAACAAACTTGTTTGATTTTAACCAGGAAGGTTGCAAATGCAGCTGGATTTTTCTAAACTCGCCACGCCCCATTAACACGGTGATTCAAAGCTCAGTTTATCATACCAATCTACCTCGTCATGAATTCAATTTATTAGCAGTGGTCTATACCAAAAAGTATTAATAATTGTTTTCTGTTTTCCTTTTTTTTTTTTTTGCTACAACAAATTCTAAAAGTCACTTCAAACAGCGGACAAAATTTCTTTCGATCTCAACAACGCCATTTTTATTTTGAAAGTTCAATAACGCCTTCTGCGCACTAAATAAAAGTAAGGAACGAATCTGCAAAACCAAACAACCCAACAAATGGGGGCGAAAGGGCAAAAAAAGTGAATTTTAAGAGGAAAGTCGAGTTGCCAACCATAATGCTTCACTTGAACGACTTCTGTGATCTTGCGGAGAGAAGAACCCGGCAGCCGCTGCAGCAAAGGCACCTGCCCGAGGAATTCGATCACTGCATGTATCCAACCGTGTACGACAAATCTCGTCAGAGGCCGATCGAAATCTACCAAGAAAATTCGAAGAAAGTAGCGGTCGAGTACAAGGGTTCCACAAAATTTTCCCCCCTTTTTCTCCTCACCTGCTTCGTTCTCCATGGGAGTTGGATTCGGAGGGAGGACGGAAGTTGTTCACGAACTGGAAGAGATCAAAATCGGACGGAGTTAATAAGGCCTGCGCGTTCCAGTGTCCCGCGAGACGTCGTAAGTGGGGGAGATTCCCAGGGGATGTGTGCCGCTGGACGGCAGGAGTCCAACGCGTTTTGGCCGGGAAATGGATAGTCCGGTTGATCCGCGACACATGGAAGAGCACAGGCTCTAGTTTCGCACGTGCGTCTCGTGTCCGAATTATTAAGCGTGACCAGTAATTTTTTGCCAGCACGAAAGAAATTTGTACGCGGATGTCGCATGATGGATTGAGGAGAATCTTAAGATAGATCCTGGTTTTTCTATTAACGAGATAAATTCTGCTGTGATTTAACATTTTTTTTAAAATTCCTCTAACGTTTTAAAAATTAAGCCGCTTATTATTATTTGATTAGAGGGTGATTTATTGAGGGTTTCTACTGAGGTAATAGATGATTTAAGGGTGGCATACTAATAATTGGATTTATCTTTTTTTAGTCTTACGTGATTGTCTATTTATCATTATTTTAGAGTGCATAATTAGGTGACAAAAAATTATGCAATGTTAAAATTTTAAAATGCATTTATACAAGATAAATTAAGCGCTTAGTTTATTTGGCATAGAATATAGATACGTGCACAAAATTTCGGAGATATTATTTATGCAATGATCATTAATTTAAAATAATGATAAATAGACAATCAGTTATGGTGATTTTTTAAAAGTTATATGTTTCTTAATAATAATATAAGAAGATGGGATGCATGAAAATGTAGGGTGACACGGCCTCCTTTTCTCTGACGCGGCTTTGTTTTGTTATGGTTAACGATAATACAGCCGTTTTGTTCCGGAATAAAAACATCGTGTTATGTTTTGGCCTGCTAGGATTTCACATCGGATAAAAGTTTACCAATGGCTCAGGGATTTTGATCTAAATGAAGTGGACGCTTTAACTAAAAAGATATTTTGATGATATTTGCAGAAGAAAACTCCATCGACGAAAGAACATTACAATTCGATTATTACATACTTTTCAAACAGCTTACCTTGACTGTTTGCTAAGAGCAGCTCTATTATGGTTAAATCAAAATTTGATGGAGGTATTGATCTTTTATCTCACGTGACATCGCCATGAAACTAAAGTGTTTATTTCTTTACATGAAGAACTACTTATTTCTTTATTGAGTTTGTTGTCGGGTAATCACAAAAGTTGTAGCATAATAAGAATTCACTATCTATTTCTGCTTTGTTTCGTCTAATGTAAAACGTAAACATCCGATTGGTTTAACTAAGGGTTTGAGTCCATCAATAAAACAAAATATACATATATTAGGTCTTCACGTAAAAGACACAAGGGATAAATTCTATTAATATGTAATAAAAAATTTTATAATCAATATACATTCGGTTATGTGGTTAAAATTAAATCCAACAAACCAACTTTGATTCAATAAAAAGTAAAAACAGTACACTACATATCAATAAGAAAATTGATCTTTAACTGAAAAGATTGGTAAAGATTGAAACTTTGCTCTTTATAATTTATTTTTCTCGAAACCTTTTATCCTGAATGTTCGTTCTCGTGGAATCTATATTTCAAAGAAATCAAAAGCTATAAAATAATACGGCATAATTATATAATGTGATAAATATACGGCCACATGAAAAGAGTTGAACCATATGGGAGGAGTTCGCACAAGCCCAACGCCTCACATGAGACTAGGAGATAGCGTGTAGCCACCTTGCCCAACAGAGCACAGTTGAACTACTAATAGATCAACCAATAAATGATGGTGATTCAATTATCATCTATTATCATCTTTGAAGAAAAAAATAGCTACGTACTTAGCCGTATGCGACGAGATAACACGATTTGCCTTATCAGAAACATATAAAAATAACGGAAGGTGCAAGGACGGAAAGTAGGGTGGCTTGTAGGGGGCCTTACCCAAAAATAATATGCATAATACATTTATTGATTACCTCTCCTTGCGTCAGAAGATCCATCACTGGATTTCTATCCTCCTCATCCTAAGGCAAAACTTCATGTATGTGGATATCGACGTATATTTCCTGAACACCCGCAGCCCTTGGAGGACAAAAAAAGCATGGTTAGTGGAACATACTATAAAGCTAACTGGGAACAGATTTTTTTTTAACTAATTATGATCACACCTTCTCCGGCGACCTCTTTTGTGCGCTAGCAACCCTCGACCTCTTTTATGCAACCCTGCTCCGTTTCATGTAAGATAACTTCACAAGCTTCTCCGGGTTGCTCCGTTTCGTGTAAGAGTCAAGCTTTTCTGCAATAGACAATTAGTGTTCTCTCAACAAGAAAAAAAAAGGAACATACACTTCCTAGAGTGTTTTGCATCTTTTTTCCCATTTCTCATGTGCATATAAATACTAAATTATCTATGGTGAAAAACAAAATTATAATCTAATGAAAAAAAGATAATTAAGATTTTATTCTTCCAGCAGTTCTTTAGAAATGCCACTTTTAGCAAACATTAGTTCTTTAGAAATGCCACTTTTAGCAAACATTAGTCTTTTGTTATCAAGTTCACCCAATGCTGAGGGAATTTGGTTTACTTTAATACATTTAACAATTAGAAAAGGTTTAGGCAAACGCTTCTCACTTATGGTATATGTTTTTTCTTTTCTTTTTTTGGAAGGCAACTCATGGTATATGTTAAAAAGTAATTGTACATCAACTAATTAAAGTTTTTAATACACAATAAAAACAACGGAATCAAATTAACTATCTCAAAAGAAATGTGAATTCGGATTTCTTTTCTAAAATTACTTTACATAAGCCTCTGCATTGTCTGAGGTCATCAAATAATAAGACTTCTTTGATATATGTGCTCACCGTGTATCTAAAAGCAGCAGAGAACAGCCAGGTCTTGTTCATCCCTGCTAACATAGACTTCAAACTGCTTCATCCGGAAAACTCAAAAGTGATAATTTAAACGTGTTGTAACTGCTATTAGATATGGATTGTGAAACATGAGTTGGACTAGTTACAACTGACTGATGTCAAAGTTCCAAAACAGAGGATGGACATAAGCAGGATCCTCATGTTGGATTTCTAGCAGGATGCTCAGGAGGCTGCATCTTATGTAAGCCAGAAATTTGTCATCCCAGTTTATGATGAACTAATTACGTTCAAGGATTTTTTTTTCTTTTTTTGTAGGTAATCAAGGATTGTCTAACCCTTTTCCATTTTTCCTTTTTCTGAAAGGAAGGCACAAAGGGAGGCACTCCAATGTCGGTTACATCCTCCTGTTGCTATGGATACAACCACAAATAATATCCAACAGTATAGTATAACCACAAAACGTCTTACAATGACTAGCACTATTGAACTATCCATCCTAAATGGCCAACTCTCCCTCGCCAGATGTTTTACAAATTATAAATAGTTGCAAAATTCTTTTTCCTGATGGCGGTTTAATGATATTATTATTTTATAGATCAAGTGACCAACATTAACTCAAATATGATAGTTAAACTTTTCCAATATTTCAAATTCAAATAATTTCCTAGATATGAACCAAGGATGAAAATCCATCTATGGAGGCCTCCATCATATCAAGTAAGCAGTTGTTGAAAAGAGAAAGTATCCAGAATTGGATTTGGATACTATTTCATTCATTGTTTAATGCCTTCATCAAATTACAATTGACAGGTGAAAAACTTGTCTAAAAATATTCAAACTTTCAAAATGATTCACATCTAAATCCAAATTCCAATAAAAAAAACACCATTTTGAGATGAGATGAGCCAGCAAGGACCTAGACCATACATTAAAGAGGCTGAATGAGGAAAAGAATGCCATAGATATATAGATAAGCTTGATTCAACACACACTTCTGTCCAAGATGTTTCTCTGTCCAACATGTTTTTGTCCATGCTAATCAGGATTGAGGCAGACAAAATCAAAATGTTTTCATCAGTTTCTGGGACTTAATAGGGAGCGTATTTCATTGTCTAGAGGAGATTAGCATCCCTTGCAGCACCAACAACCTGATAGATCAAACTATGGTACGATTAACTTTCTAAATCGGGAGTATTCATAGTATGTAAAATATTTGAACCCTTGACATAAGCCTGTGAATAGCTAATGACAAATAAGACAATATCCTGGACAGTAGACATCACTATACCAGCAACCAGTAGTAGCAACTTCGTCAGTTTATTACCTAACCATGTATAATCTCGTGATAACTACTAGGATGCTAATTCAGGCTCGCCGAAATCATCAATTTGAATTTTTTTGTTGAGAGAATCATCAATTTGAATTTGACATTCAAATTAATACAACATATAGTTTAAGAAGATATTCTTTAGAACAAGATTAAGAATAACCTTACAAATGGTTTTAAGATTTGTTATGTATATGCTGACATATAAATGAATCAAGTATTTGAATGATTTCTTTCGTCATGTCTGATGTTTCAAAGATAAGTTACCAACCATGCAGTATGCATTCTTACCTTTCACAAATCTGTAGTGTGCATTTTTCCCTTTTTAAACTCCCCTCAATTCCAAAAGCATCTCTCTTGGATAATGTTATCTTCTGGTTGTCCTTTGGACTTTCCTGGACCCTGAAGTAGTTGGTTTGAAGACAACCATCTTTGATGGATCCAATAGATCTCTTGAGCATTGAAGAATTATTCCCTTTTTAATTGCTTCGTTCCACAGACATTTTGCTTTATCAAATTGGCCACTCCTACCAAGCTTGTCAATCAGTAGATCATATGTTTTCCCACTGCTCTGCTCAGAGTACTCGTTCATCTTCCCTAGCATCATCAGTGCAAGATCCACCTTCTCCAGTCCACAGAGCATGCCGATCAGATTATGGTAGAAGCTTTGGCTAGGCAGTAGTCCCCCCATGATCATCTCATCCACAAGCCTATTACCTCTGGTAAATCTGGCTGTTAGGTACAGGACCTTCACAACTATGTAAAAGCTGATCCAATCAGGGGAACATCCTGCCTCCCCTTTCCTCATTGAGTAGAGGATCCGATAAGCCTCCTTGACTCTCCTAACCTTGCTGAGGCAAGAAAGCAGTATGTTGAAGCTAGTTGTGGTTGGAGGAACTCCACAAGATCTCATTTCAATCATAAGATTGATGGCTTCAGGAACCAAACCCGATGGGTTGAATTTAACATTTCTTTTGCAGATGCAAAGAAGGAGATCATTATATGATGCTAGGCCTGGACGAATTCCCATTGACTTCATCTCAGCCATCACTCGCCGGGCTTCTTTGACATTTCCATGAATGCACCACCCATGGAGGATGCTACGGTGGATAATGCTTGTAGCTGGTCCCTCACTGGTGAGCAATTCACGCATGTGCTTCCATACAGTTCCTCGAGCTTTGGCAGCATGACCTTTGGCACACAGGGAATGCACAAGTGTTATTAGGCCTGAAGAGCATCCCCTTTCATTTCCATGGCAATATTGGATTAGCTGATCCTTATTGTCCAATCTTCTAAACAGCTGAATGGCCTCCTCCTCCTTGTCTAACTTCACAAGGGTCTCAACAACAAGTGAGAAAGTCTCTGGGGTCATGATCCTAGACTGCTTCCGGAGATCTGAAATGGTTAGGGACATGGATGTTAGGTCCCTCATCTTAGCAAACGCCTGAATTGCATGATTGAAGACCTCATCCCCGAGCTCTGCATTTTGACGCTGACACCATGAGAAGAAGCGACATAGCTTTCTACTTGCAATGCTGTTCTTGCTATCAAAAGTTGCAGTGCAAGAATCAATGACTTGTGTGACTAAGGATGGACTAACAACCACATCCCACTTGTCAATTTCAGCTTCCAGATCATCGAGGCTGCCGACAGCTGATGCGATAACCAAGGACAGCCGAGGAGAAAGATGAGAAGTATCATGTAGGCTAGTAGAGCAATGCATAACCAGATGACATCTTGTTTGTCTGAGTAATCTCTGAATCGGTATTGCTATCATCTACAATCAAAGAAAAAGCCACATTCAGACTTTCAATGTCACCAAGTAAAATTGTCTAAGAAAACAATGCATGGTGTTTACCAATCCTTGTTTATACAAAAAAGTGGATGAGTAAAATATGTAGAAACTCATGCATAGTTGTAGTCCAGATCAATGTTGTCAAACACAACAAATGGACTCAACATGAAAGGGATGCGAAAAATACAAAAGCATAAACGTAACACAGACACAGACTATCCTACCAGATTTAATTATAAAATACATTTACATATTCATTTGCACGAAAAAATATAACATCATAATTTCTTTAAAATGAAGCACAAAACCAACTTTCACACTACCACAAATGTAGCGATATCCACTGTTCCAAAATTACTGGAATTCGAAAAGTAAAACAAATTGTGGCATCCAAAGCTTTAAGCTATTAAAGAAACAAAATGGTGCTATCATTCATATCTAATGACTTATCACAAAAGCAAGTATGCAACTAAAGAAATAGTTATTACTTTGTTATTTAGGATCTAAACTAAAGAAGGCAAGCAGTGAGCTCTGACGAACAGGGGCACTGTCCCAAAATTACCGGAATCCGAAAAGTTAAGCAAATTGTAGCATCCAAAGCTTTAAGCTATTAAAGAAACAAAATTGTGGTATCATTCATATCTAATGACTAATCACAAAAGCAAGTATGCAACTGAAGAAATAGTTATTACTTTGTTATTTAGGATCTAAACTAAAGAAGGAAAGCAGGGAGCTCTGACGAACAGGGGGTTCTCGCGCCCTTATGGTTCCTTGTTTGCAAACAGGGACGCCTAATGCTTTTCAGCTGAGCAGCTCCTCCTCCTTGAGGGCAGAGAGCTCGACACGTGCAGATCGTGCGGCATGGGGGGAACGGTGGCAGCAATGGCCGAGCTGCGGCAGCAAAGGACGAACGGCGGCAGCAACTCGCGAGCAGCAGCAACAGCAACGGACGAACGTCGGCAGCGACTCGCGAGGGTGAATGCCGGAAGCAAAGGGGTGAACCTCAGCAGGAACTCGCGAGGGCGAACGTCGGCAGCAACTAACGAGGGCGAATGGCGGCAGTAGGGAGGAAATGGCAGCAGCAAGGCGAGAATGAGTTGAGACTGAACGGCGATAAGGAACGACAGGAGATCGATGGGAGCAGCTGAAGTGAATTTAGGGCATCGCGACAAAGGACATTTACTTGAGTTAGGTGACCTGGTGACCAACTCTTTGGGTTAAAAAAAAAACTCATGTTTTCCAGGGTAGAACGTCCGATTCTAGGCGCGATGACGACATTCATTAATTTTGTACCAAATACCAATCCAGTAACTGATGGAAACAAAATATATTTCCCGAAAGTTTAGAGATATAGAACGATCCACTTTTGATCCTGCGAAGCTAAAAAGGAACCAAATTAATCAACAAAATGGATCGATAAAAGAAAAAGTTCAATTTTGACACAACCGCTGCATCCAAAAGGCAACAAAAGATCCAAACGTTAAAGCAGGAAACCGAACAGGGCAACCAGAACGATCAATTGCACACATTGCCTGCAAAAGCAGAGTGCCGTAGAGCCATTTCAGGTCTCCATTCTTCCCACTTGTGTGAGGAGTATTCTTCAGAGCTTCGGAGAAAATTGGAAGGGCATATTATTCTATACGCAAAAAGAGAGAAATCCAATCACAGAGAACAATGAACAACCTGCCCACGGCGGTCGCCGTCCTCGTCGCCGTCGATGTGCCGGCTGCCGGCCTATAAAATGTGACCGACAGGACACCGCAGAAAATATATGTTTCATTTCACTGTTTGGGCTCGGCCGAAAACTTTTAAGGCCCATAATCAATGTCAGTGTCTTAAGCAAGAGGAAAAATGAAGGATGCGTAGCACCATCCGATAAATTAAGTCAAATATCTTTCGACTTTAGCTTCTATCAATATTATTCTTCATCTTTTAACTTATTTCATCCAATTTTATTTTTTACTTCAAATTGATTGTTTCCCAATTGTGCAATTTATGTGACATCCACAGTGACTATTTCCTCTCTCCTCCACACAAACAATCATTTGATATGGCAACATAAAAAATTAAAATAATAATTAAAAAATGATTCGCCACCCGTCGACCGAGACCTTCGCCAACTTCTAGCGTCGCGCCTTTGCCAACGCATTGAGGGCATAGGAGGGACGAGCCCTCCCCCTCCCCACACACACACACATCCACACCCCCTCTACTGCGGACGGCTCTCTCTTCTCTGTCCTCGCCCACTACCCTTTCCTCGTCGAACTGATAGTCTCCATCGCAGCCGTTAGCTTCTTGGGATGCTCTTGTCTTCCTCGCTTCCGCAGCTCCCTGCGTTGCCCAGTTCGCGTGCCTCAGCCTCGTCCCGGACTCCCTGTTGTCCTCCCTCGCACTCCTCTCCTTCGCCCCATCCTCCCTAGCTCGCCCACCTCTAGATCAACTTCCTCTCCCATCGCATTGTGTCCCTCTGTTGGCTCGCCGCCTTCCACTCCCTCATGTTCTCCTTCCCCAAGTCCGGCGACCAGCTTTGCGATGTGAACCTGCCGCACCATTGCCAATCGAGTCCTGCTCCGCCACAGTCTCGCCTCTCTCCTCTACAACGATGACAGCTGCGATGCCCTCAACTCGTCGACCGAGTCCTGTCGCACCTCTCTCCTCCTCTACGATGACCGCAGCCTCCCCCCACCTCTTCGACCTTCATCAAAGCCTCTACAGGCGCGGTCATTGACAAGGTCGCAGAGGGGGCCGCCCCCTCCCCCTTCCTCTTCGTCCGAACCGTCGGAGCCTTCCATATTTTAGTTTTTTAATTATTTATTATTTTTTTAACATTGTCACGTTGGTGACTTGTCACATTTGTGAAGAGAGAGGAGCATCGCGTGGATGCCTAGGCAACATATCGTTGAAACAGGCTTAAATGCGGTGAAAAGGGCATTTGGTGAAACAAATTAAAAGATATAAGACATTCTTGTTACAAATTGAAATTCAAAGGTAGCGCTAGAAAAACATCAAAATTGGAGAGTATTTTGTGTAATTTATTGATGCATGCTAAATACAACATACTTTAGTTTATCATTTTAATTATTTTTTTGTAATTTGATCATGCCATGCATCATTTTAAATTATTTTTAGTTGTAATTAAGAATTTACTGATTCTGATTATTAATGCTTTGAATATTTTAACTAAGAAGGGATTGGCTTAATTTTTATAATTATTTTTGCAGGAAAGTCGAATTAACATCAAATGATCGGACGGATTATATCATTAGCTTCAATCACAAGGCGCCAAAGCATCATAGGGCACCAAATGCATGATGAGTTTTATCATTAGCCGAAACCTTATCATAAGAGAAATTTATCGATCGAGAATTACATTCGAGAAAGTTTTCAGGGCGCCAAGTTCCCATGCCAATGCCAAGGATTTTATCATTACGGGTTGAGTTGTTTGGCGCCGAAATGAGGTTATCACTTTAATTGGATAAAATCTTACATAGTTGGGGCGCCAATTTCCTTGGGGTTAAAGAAATGTGATATTCTTTCGTTGGGCGTGAGATAAAGATAACGCACTACATGATCGAAGTTTATTGGTCAATAATTTTGCCGATCTTAGAAGAAGGGCATGAAGATTAGAAGAAGAACTTTATTGAAACGAATTTACTTTCAACCGTATGATATTAATGCCCATAATCAACGTAAAACACCTTTCACACCTATGAATACACGATGAATCATCCATTATGGGTGTGCCTTGAAGTCCAAGTTTCCTTCGTATTAAAGTCGTGAGCTTTGCAAGCTACAACCGAGATGAGAGAGGTGCTACGATTGAAGTCCGAGAGGCTACCAACTCTCTGTCCAGATCGGATATTTCTATTTTTGTCTTGGATGTAATTCTTCCTATTTTCATTATTTGTATTTCATCATCTCTCTAGCAATTCTAGGATGAACTCCATATTTTTTTATTAGGCTTTTTATTGTAGGAGATTATTAATTGGAGGGAAATTATTTTAACCCTATTTTATTTATTTTAATCTTTCTTGATCAATTATTAATTGTGCTCAATGTTTTTATATGAGTTAATTGGATTGCTAGATTATGCTATACTATTTAGTAGAGTGTTTAATTTCAGAATTCATGATGCTTATTTTAATTAATTTTATTTGAAATTAATAATTGACATAAATTTGATAACTAGTGTGTCAATAATAAAGTTTGTGTGGTCTATAAATTTATACCAATTTGTGGAGTGATTAATAGTATAGAGAATTCAAATTAATGCATCTTAATTTTAATATGATTTGATGAGATGTCAGTTTGTGGAGATTTCAATTCTTATCAAATTAAGATAGTTCAATCTACATGCTTAGATTGATGGGATGCCAGTTTGTGGAGACCGTAAGTTAATCATGTTAGGTTAATATTTTAGAGAAACTCTAATCTATATTTAAAAATTAAATTTATCTTTTATGGTTCAAATATTTATTCTGATTTATTTTCATCCTAAGACCTAACTTCAACACCACTATATTATATTAGTATTATTATCTTATTTTATTTTATTTATTTTATTTTATAATTAGAAATCCTATTTTCAAAATTCCATATTTTCTTCTCTTATTAATTTATAAAACCAGATATTGAATTAATAATATTCCTCATGAGTTCGACACTCTTTACGATTTTTTACTATATTACTTGATCGACTAGGACATTTGTCAATGGATTTATTTTGATACATCATTTTACGCATCATTTATCCTAACACCATCCAACGAATTTTGGATCGCTCATCCACAACGTGCACAAAAAACATCGGCCCACACTACGAAATCGGAGAGACATAGGTGGGTCCACGCTCGAAGAAAAACCAAAATCATCGTCTTCTTCGACATGACCCTGCTGCTCGTGATCAAGCTCAACTACATCGGCGTTCGGCTCTGCGAGAAGTGACCCACCTCGCCAGCACCAGCGGAAGTTGATTCGTTGCCGGAGTTAGAGTGACACGTGTTCTCGTGCAACTACTGCCAGTGAAAGTTCAACAACTCTCGGGCGCCTGATGGGCACC
This sequence comes from Pontederia crassipes, assembly GCA_030549335.1. Taxonomy (NCBI): domain Eukaryota; kingdom Viridiplantae; phylum Streptophyta; class Magnoliopsida; order Commelinales; family Pontederiaceae; genus Pontederia; species Pontederia crassipes. Next base: position 19,421,247 of record CM060189.1, on the reverse strand, counting down.
AGAACTCACACAAGCACGAACGCCTCCTCACCAAGCACGTCTCCACGTTCAGTCAACACCACCTCATGGGGCCTTACGGGTTCTCATGAAGCCCGACGGTCTTGCCGCTTCCACGGTCATTTGGTGGCAGGTAGTTGGGCATCCAAGGATCAGAAAAGAACTAGGGCAGGTTACACGCGGATATTGCCTCCAAAATTTGGCCTAGTTTAGAGGTCGAATCCTACGTAGCGTCATTATTTTTTTACCTAATTTTATAAGCATCGCATCGGAAACATACTATAATAGACATGCTTAACATAATAAAATAGCAAAAATTCTTTTTAAGCAAATAAATTTCAAGATACATAACTAGCTCATTGTGGCATAAGCTCTAATATAAATACTCAATATAGGTTTGATGATACATAAATGAATTCATATAAAAGTTTATAACTCAGTGCCCATAAGCCATTCATACTAGACTCCTCTAAGGAGTTCATTATCATAATAAAAAAGTACTATTAGATAACTTGGGTCGTGGCCCAATTAATATGTGTGCAATCTTGTCATAATGAGACCCTCGTCATCGAGCCAATGTCTCGTCTATATCTACATGAATTCATGTAGTGCAGAGGATTTCTTCCGTTAAAGTATGTTGATGCACATATATGTTATGATTCTATAACATTATTTTTTCTACATGTCATGACATATGCATTTTATCATAATAGGAACATAATAACATGCATAGTTATATATGCACATTATATGGCATGTGAACATTATGATAAAATAAGATAATTATATATCATCTTTAAATATTATCATAAGACATATCATGAACTTATCTTGCTTATAACATCTTCCTTCATAACGTGACATGACAAGAGAACATACTTTAGCATCCCTTTTAGGTGCTTGCATTATCATCATCAATCAATATGTCAAGTCATATTATGCATTTATCTTGCTTAACACTTATCTTCTTTATTTATAACTTCATATGACAATGTAACATTCATTTACATCCTCATCATATTCATCTTTATATTCCAACTCATAAAATTTTAGTCATGTCATATGACCATGTCAACATTTTATCTTTCATCTTTAATTAGATAGCTTCTTATCTTGGTGATTAAGAAGTTCATGTTCGCTAGTCGATCTTAGCTATCTAGGCCGGGATCTCTTTGTCCCATTGGAAACACAACCATAATGAATCGACATTTGTTTCTAGAGAACTAGCCATGAAAGCTATTCACGACTTCAGTTTCCCATCATACGACGACAACAACAAGATACCTTCATCAATCCGTCTTTTAATTACATTCATCGATACATACAATCATTCAATACATATTATATATTTTAATCCTACTTAAGATCATTCACGCATAAAAAATTTCTAAGTGTTAAACAATGAGCAGACATAGGCTCTCAATTTTGGTCATGGTCGTGCCATGCTCAGTCAAGGTCATATTGATACTTGGGAACGCCCATGAAGTCATACCTTCACGATAGTTTCATTAATAACACTATCTTCGATTGGTCACAGTCGTGTTAGTCCGTGGAATAGTCGTGTCTTTAACCACTCGCTTGACCAACCCCATCGATCGACTTAAACATTGGTAGTTTCCCTTAGAATGGTTGAATCATCGATCGAGCAATCCCTCGTATGAACTAAACAATGAAGGCCACGAGTGGACTCACCGACGATCACAACCACTTTGTGTTGAGTCATGGTCATGCCCACCTATGGGACCGTCTCATGCCAAAGGTGACAAGCATGCCACAGGTACATGAGCGTGGCCTCACTATGGATCACGGTTGTGCCATGTGATGTCAGAATCATGCTCTTTACGTGAGATTATTTCACGCCCAAGGAAAAATGGCAAAGTTTCCTCATGTTTTTACCCCATTTCTCTCCCATTTACAATTATATATAAGCATTTTAATGACATGCATTCCTCTTAATCATGTAACCTACATTGACATCAATCATCAATTCATATTTTGATGAACCATGAAAATCAATAAAGATGAGAAAGAACTATTAAACATACTAATCACATCCTTGTTCAATAATCATAATTTCATCATGAACTAAGCATCAATGACATGATACATTATAGTTTTAAACATACTAATCAATGAAATAGTAATCGCAATGAATGATGACATTCCTTAATCTCCTTTTCAAAGAACAAATTGCTTGTTCCTTCATGCCCTAATGAAAACATTCAATCATCATTAGGGGTGGAATTAGAGGGTTGACTCCCATCAACATACATATAGGATTTAAGTTAAAAATCTAATCCTTCTTCTTCTCCTTCTTGGTGTTGCTCGGTTCCCCTCTTCCTCTCGTCCTTTGTTCTTATTGTGGGTGAGTGAGAGAGAAGGAAGAAGAGGGAAATGGAGATAGATGGGGAAAAGAATGGTGCTGCCGACTAGAAAAATGTGGGGGAAGAAGAGTGAGTGAGGTTGAGTGAGAGGGAGGAGGGTTTTAGGGATGATTTTGCCAAGTTTTCCCTAAGGACATTATTGTCCTGCAACTACCTCATTTTTTAAGGGAATTCCAATCTATTTTATTTCTTTCCAACCAAAACACTCATTTGCCCATAAGATTTCTATGCTTTTAGGGGCATTTACATCTATTTCATCTTTTTCATCATAAAACAAAATTACCTTAATATGCTTTTACTTTTAAGGCTAATTTGATCATTTAATTAATATTTTTTGAGAATATTACAAGGATGACTTACCTTTACTGATCTTCCCGACGTTATGGTCCTATTCTTCATTCCCTCTCTATCCTCTCCTAGTGTTCTGATGCCAACGTCTTCGTGATCGGGGGAAAGAACGCTGGAGAGGTCGCTATGTTGTCGGGCAGAAGAGCTAGGAGGTTTTGTCTCATTTTTTGAATTTTTTGTTCGACCCCTAAGCCATTTCAGCCGATTCAAGGAGGCAAACACTTGGTTCAACGTGATTTGGTTAAGTTCAACTTGTTTATTGATCCTGTTGCAGAGTCATGTCAATGGGTGATGATTACTATAGTGGTGTCATTAAGATAAGATGGACAGCTCGAATCAATGGAATTCTAAGATGATGAAGTGGGTCATCAAAGGAACGTCCCGCTCGTGCCTTGACCTTCTGCTTAGGTCAGGGGGTGGTGGTTAATTTCACTTGATTTTTTCAGCTTTTGCCCCTTTGCTTAACCCTCCTTGCTCAGTCAATGATGAATCTGCAAGGTTTGATCTTTGAATTTATGTGGAATTAATTTATTATAATGATTAGCATGTCCATATATATATATGAGTTGAGATCGATAATGATAATGGAAGAGAAGTAATAAACCCTCGTACAAATTATTTACGCATTATTTATTTATCTTGCTACTGTTACTTATTAATTAATAGTCAATTAATTAATGGTTAGGTGTTATTTTTATTTAAAAGTAATTTTAGTCTCATGTCTTTTATTCATTATGCATGAGAATTATAATAAATTCCAAATAACTATATATATATTCATTAATTAGCAATATTCTAATTCATTTCACTAACAACTAATGCACGCCAAATATATTTCTCATTATTTATTATTAGCATTTTATTTTACACCTTGAGATGGTCACGAGTCATACCGAAGGAAGTAGCTATTTTTTATTTTGGAAATAGCAATCACTTAAGAGAAAAGGCATTTTCGGGTAACTCCAGTTCATGAACAATTATTAGTGTATCTTTTCTTTTCGGTTGCCACCTAAATGTTGGATAAGTCATGCTAAGAATTATACACGTTGATCTCAAATTAGAATCTCAGCTCATTATCGGGTTCGATTAATCTGATGTTGTCCCGATCAGCACGTTGGCTATGAGTTATGCACGTGGGTTATCGTTCGATCCACACAAAATTAAAAGTCATGCGCATTGGTCAGAGATTGAAATCTTGGCCGACCAACGAGCACGACTAATCTGATGTTGCTCCGGACAGCATGCTTCACTATGATGGATGAAACTCCCATATGAACCTTTTTCGCATTCACAAATATTCAAACACGAGAATACTTACCTTAATGAGTACCTGATGCCCACTCCACCCCAACTTTCAAGATAAATTACATGAATCGTCTTCCAACTTTATGAACGGTGATTATTTTGTTGATGTCACAAAAATAATATAATAATATTGAAAAAGAAGGTGTCATCCCCTTTTGTGCGAGCTTGCTCGAGCTCGCATGAGAGAGAGAAAAGAAGCGTCGACTGATGTCCTCATTTCTCTCTCGCGAGTGGACGAGAGCGCGCGAGACGAAGGCATTGGCCCCCGAGCTCGTGGGCTAGCGCCCTCTGACAAGGGGCGACAACTGAGACATACTCCAGGGGCAGACTCAGAACAAAAATAAAGGTCATGAACAGAAAAGGCATTTTCGGGTAACTACAGCTCATGAACAATTATCAACGTATCTTTTCTTTTCTTTTCGGTTGCCACCTAAATGTTGGATAAGTCGTGCTAAGAATTATATACATTGGTCTCAAATTAGAGTCTCAGCTCATCATCGGGTTCGATTAATCTGATGTCGTCCCGATCAGCATGTCGGCTATGAGTTATGCGCGTGGCTATGAGTTTTGGAACTCCCGTGTGTTAAAATTCAGAAAGATGTAAAATAATTTATATTTGACTTCTCTTTTCTAAAGCCAAAGTTGTTGGTCTCAAGACCACATTCTATGTATTTTGATGATAGCAAATAAGGAAGATGATATACTAATTATGCTTGAAGTGTTAGTGTGAGCATGTTTAATATTTTTTGAAGAAAAAAAGATGAAGTATTTCTCTGTAGTAAAACAGTCGATCGTCATTATAATGATCGACCATTATGGAATAAATGGCCGACCGAAATGGCAATTGGAATGACCGATAATCACATAAACAAACGATTTCTAAAAATGGGAGACCGATTTATTATTGGTCGATCGTTATGGAATATAATGGACGTCCGAGATTACAGTTGTAACGACTAATAATCATAGAAAGGAATGACTTCTAAAAACGGACGACCGATTTATTATCGATCGACTGTTATGGAATATAATGGTCGACCAAAATTGCAGCTGGAACGATCGCAGATCACAGAATGCAACGGACTTCCAAAGCGGTCGATCGATTTCCTTTCGGACGACCGTTATGGAAGAAAGAATTATCTAAATGTCTATAATTCTTCTACGGACTGCGATGGTAATCTGCACATAAAAGATAAAAATAACGGATATATTTTTTTATTAAACGAACGATCGATTATGTAATGGGCGATCGCTGAAAATACGACAAAATGGATAACGACTAGTTAATGTACAAAATGGACGACCGATATTAAAACAGACGACCGTTTCAGAGCTAGCAGTACAACTTTTTTGAATTACTTTACAATGACCATATTTTCAAGAGAAGTATATAAAATGGATCCAAAAAATTGAAGGAAGGTTATCCAGGCAAGGCAAATCACTCCAGAGCTCCCTTCAAATTCAAAGCATTTTTTTAGTCAAAATTGCAAATCATTCCTTCCATCTTCTAGTTTCTTAGTGAGAACATTTTTTGTAAGAAGAGTGCATCGGAGGGAATTCTTGTTTAGATAGTTGTGAGAGCTCTTTATAAGAAGAGGTGTGCCTTACCTCTTGAGCGAAAAAAGGCATTGTAGTGTATAAAGGGTTATTCTCTCCCTATAAGAAAAGAGAAAGCTAAGGGATCTCCGACGGTCTTTGAGAAGTCGAAACGGAGACGTAGGCCAAGGAGTTTGGCCGAACCTCGTCAACATATCACGTCTTTTTTTCTCTTGCACATCTTTTGCTCTTCTTACTTATCTTTACTTGCTTGTGATCGCATTTTCAATAAATTGACTTTAATGACTTTTCGGTTTTAATTTTATACACCAATTCACCCCCCCTCCCCTCTTGGTGCTTTCGATCCTACAAAATTTCAAGGATTAATGTACGATTTGTCATCATTTTTTTAGGTGTTATACATGCAATTTCCATTTCATACGATAATATTTTTAACTTTAAATATCTTTATATTCAACGATGTATATTAAGAGCTTGAGTAACTTTTAAACTTTTGTTTTTAGTTTCTATTTTATGTAGAATTACTCGGTCACGATTATCATTTCTATAATCATATAACATTTCTGAGATTTTGAAATGAATCATGTAATAATTGCATTTCTTAATTCACAAGTCTATTTTAAAGTTGGAATGTCATTGGCTAAAATATAATTAAATATTTTAACAAACATAATATTTTTCGACACCCTTTCTATGTTATTTGAATATTTTCTTACACATATAACTTTCGGTATATAACTTTTATAATAAAGACTCGAAGAGTGATTTCCATTTTCCATTCATCATGCTTACTCGATATGTACTAGATAAAACGTTTGAAAACTTAGACCATTCAACATTTGCTAGGTAATGGAACAGAGTTACACTCATTGTGCATGTATTCTAATGGAAATTACAAAAGAGAATATTATTAAATATGTTTAATTATGCAAAAAAGACTACAAATTTATATTCTTTATAACCTAAAGATGATAATTTTCATTAAAACAATTTTCTACATATAAAGGTAGTATGACCAAAGGTTCATAAGCTCCAACATTAATTATTAATCACACAAAGATTCAAAAAGAAAGGGCACGAGGATCTAGCTTATGATATTGCATTGACGTAGCATAAAGCTAAATGTGAAGAATAAATCATAAATCAGCTCTACCAGAATAAGTATGAAGTAAATATATAGTCAAATGTATGAATGGATCATAAATAGAGGAGTCGATAAAAGAAAATCATAATTCATTTTTTTTTATTTTCTTGCTTTTCTACATTTGTTGTTCTTGTTCATGTTCGTAGTTCTTATTCGTATTCATAGTTATTGTTCATATTAACATTCATAAGGACAAAGTCCTTCATTTCATCTTTTGGTCATTCATATTCTTTCAACATATTCGTACTTTAGAAGACCTATTCTTCTTTCTTTTAGGAAATACTATTTGAGGCATGCAAAAGTGCAACTATCTAGATCATAGTGAGCCAGTGGAGGAAACCTCACACAAGACGGAAACATCGATAGGGAAAAATTCCCATCTACATAAATAATGGTAATCCTTTATTGTTCATGGACCTCTCATTCAATCCGTTAATTGATCAAGGCAGTATGGAGCATTGCTCTATTCCATCTTTAAGTTAATATCATTTAATTCCAATTAGTGGATGAAAGCTTATCGAATCAGGGGTTCAATTAAGGTCGCATTTCATCCTGTCCACATAACGGACACCCGAAAGTCGAGCGATCGTCATTTTAGGTCCATTCAGTGGTCGTTTGAAAAAGGAACGGACACCGTTTATCTATGTCTTTGGGTCGACTGAAAGGGAAGCGGCCGACCGTTCCATAATCATTCTTTATTTATTTCATTGAGATTCATGTTGGTTCATAATCATTCTTCATTGTTGTTCATAAGGATCGTAGTCATTCTTTTGTTCATGTTTCAACGAAGAGTCATAAGCCGATTGATATAATATTTCAATGATTCAGTTCAGTCATGAATGGTAAATACCTATCTATCGAACATAATTAACATTTCAAAAATATTAGGTAGGAAGTACTTGAATCAAGATTTAATCCATAAAAAAATCATCATTCCGTTGATCAAAACTCGAACCGAGTACAGGTAGAGCCTGAGCCGAGTTTTGACGAAATTAGTCTCGAAAAAACTCGACCAGAACCCGGCCTAGGTGAGGACTATACCCGAAAGGGGTCGGGACACGATTAGGTCAAGAGAGTTGTTCCACTTGATCGTCTTTTTCGATGGATACCCAGGCCGAGTTAGGGTAAACCCGGGTTGGGTACTGGAACTCGTAGAGCTCGAAGCTTCGCGTTAATAGCGGATCCAGGTCGAGTTCCAAGTGAACTCGTTGCAGGTTGATTTAATCCAGGCCGATTATAGGCAACACGGATTGGGTTCTTACTGTGCAGAAAAACTGCATGAGGTACATAGTTCAATCATTTCTTTTTCTCAGTGATTACAGGCATCATGCTATAAAATTGATCAATACGAACGAAGCATTTCGTGATTATCTAAGTCATACACGATAAATAGAAACATGCATCATCTAAATGAGTTCGACTTCGATATATATATCATTCGACTAAGTTTTCATGGTATGCAGAAAATGAGTTAATAGGTTCAAGGATTCATAAGCTACAATCTTAACGCATACAACCAGATATCTTCGTCTAATTATATCCTTAGAACATGCTTTGATTCATCCAGACGCTAAACTATGAAGAAGATCCCGAAAACACACCTTAAAGACTATGATTTTTTGTTCGTTGCTTCGTCTTGCGATGGATCATCCTTAGCTTCAGCTTCGCTGTTGCTGCTATCCGACGTCACCCGCACTCGCGGATGTCACCGGTGTCATCTCCCCACCCTTTGTTACCTTCAGTGTCTGTGAGTCGTCGAAGTCCTTCCTCCGTCTTCTGGCCGCAAACAATGACGTACAGAACAGAGGATGACATAGTGGAGAGGGAAAACAAGGAGGGAGAGAGATAAGAGGGGTTTTAAGGTGGTGTTGTCATCCCTCATTGGTGAAAACAACTGACCCTATTGATGAGGAGAGAGGAAGAGAAAGAGCAGAGCACTCTCTTCGTTTCCTCTCCCTTCGCCCCTTTTCCTTTTTTTCTAGCCGTCGGGCATTACAATTTTCCTCTGCCAAATTCTCATCATTGCGCTACTTCCTCGTCTCATCTACCAAGGCATCATGGCCTTGCCCGATTGCCTATGACATTACCTCGTCGCATGACTATCTTGCCCAACGGTCATCATCGTCACCGCCTCATTGCATGACCAGTACTGTCACCTTGTCCAATTTGCTAGGGAGTAGTTCATTTGATTTGCCCAGCTCACACGATTCTCTCAAATAGCTCGGTTCACTCAAGTCACTAGGTACACATGCATTCATTTCACTTTGTACCTTTATTCATGTGGTTTAATGCGGGGGAGCACCCTGCTTCCATTATATGAGCCATTAGATCGTGAATCAAAGGCTGTGATCCACGCGCGTGTGGAGAGCCTTTGATTCATGATCCGACATCTAAGATTTGATATTTTTTCCTTACTTTCCTCACGATTTCTGATGGCTATAGTTCTTGGGCAGCAGCTATGAGGGTTTTTAGGGCAATGTCGGTGAGTGGTCACAAGGCAGCGCTGGCGAGGTCGTAGCGGAATTGAGCGGAGTGCAATTGAAGCACCAGTGAGGAGCGACAATGTGCGACAAATGAGATCGAATCGCCCCGACGGCGAGGGCTTCTTGAGCGAGATCGAAGTGCGCCTGCCATGAGCATTGGCAAGGGGTTTCTCGAGCATCGACTTCAGTGGTGACCTACGAAGGGGCTTCTCGAGAGAGCGCCCAACGACGATCTGCGAAGGGGCTTCTCAAGCGAGATCGGGATGCGCGACGATGTGACGACTTCTCTAGCGTTGACGAGGGGCTTCGAGCATTCACGACGTGCGTCACAAGAGGGGGTGGGAGTCGGTCGACGCACGAGGAGGGAGAAGGCCATGAGGAAAGTGGGAAAAAATGAAAGTGAGGAAAAATAGATCCGCACCATCGGATCTAGATCTAACATTTGAAAAATCGAGAACGATTGTGGCCGTTGGATTTAGATCTGATGGCTATTAAAGTGGGAGCATCCTATTAAACCCTTATTCATATCCACCATTATATTTTTATTTTTGTTTGGCTATAATAAATGTGTTATTACATTCTTTTGACAAAATACTATATATTAGAAATTTAACCAATGTTAATTAGAATTTAAAATATCAATACTTAGATAACCTTATAATCTCTAGGAGTATTCATCGAGTCGGGTTGACTCGCGAACCCGATAATTAGTCGAGTTAGTGAAGGTTGGGTCAAGTAGGGGTCGAAAATGTCCAATTCGAAGACATAAATTTTTTAGCATTCAGCTTATATTTTATATAGAAAGTAAAAAAATATTAAAATAAAATATTTTAAATGCATAAAATAATATTTAAATGTTTAATACATTATTTTATACTTTTAAAATAAATATTATATGATATTAAATAATAAAAATAAGAAATAAATTTAAAAAAGAAAAAATAAGGTCAGATAATACGACCATCCGACCTGATCCAATGAGCATTAACCCGACAGATCCGATCAAAATCGGTCAGGTCAGCTCGGGTGAAACCTGACCCTTATTATGAGGAGAGTTCATTCGAGCGTATGTAAATAGAGACTATGTTTACATATGGATCCCTACGTCGTTACATTCTATTTAGGATTAGGAATAGCCATCACCTCCTTAATTATTTGTTGACTAAAAACTATAGAATATGAAATAAATCTCGCGTATATAAAAAAATAAATGCTCAGCTAATGCAAGGAATATGATGACAGCACAGCACTTGTTTTAAAAAGAAATAAAATAAAATTAAAGGTTATTAGTTTCTTTCTTATCCGACGTAAAGTATAAAATCAACATTTTAATAAACAAGATATTTAGTTTCAAGATATCGTCATTTCAAACTTTAATCCATCGTATCAAATTAGTTATCTTCATACCTGAGACACGGCAAAGATGGTGTCATGATCATAAATTAATAATAATTGATGGGATCTTTTAAACATTTAGTATTTTTTATTCCAATGTCAACGCGTTTTTTATTGACAAGTCACATTATGTATAAAGCATTGTAGTAGGAATGTAGGATACATTGTTTTATACATCTTGTTGTTTGTGCTATCTAAAATGTGTTAATATTTTTAGCCTTTTTAAATATAAGTTACCCATATAACATATTAAAAATAATTACTAACCATCTTTTGATAAGTAGTTGCTAATTCTATATCTTATTGTATTTTTTTTCTATTGTTATCCAAAATATATCAAAATATAAATACAATAATAAACATTGTCTTAGTACATTAACTATTGAAATTAATCGATCTAGTTGAATACGTTATAGAAAATGAGAAATTCCGAGATAAACTTCCACTAAGATTATTTTTTAATGATTAGTAGACTAAAAGAGGGAACGCCAAAAATATGAAGGTAAAGAGTTTTTAACTTTTAAGTATCGTAAATCCATTTGCTCAAATTTAATCGACAAATGCATTATGTATATAACCATATCATCAATATTTTGTCAATAATAATTTAGTATGAATTATTTATTATTTCAAAACAATAATATGTGTCTTTTAATCTTTGGGTATTTTCATATATATAAGGTATTTATTTAAATACAATTCAATATCTAAGATTAATTTAAATAAAATAAAATCAAAATGATTCATTTACAAAAACAAAATCAAGTCAAGTTGGTTGAGCTTTTAATGAGATCAATTCGAATTCCTTTCAATTACATGTATTATGAAAGCTTTGTAGGCCCAATTTCAATTTCAATTTGTTGCAATATTTGAATTTTAAAAAAAAATTGGAACATTGAGACATGACTGCGGTGGACGCCACACCAAGTGCTGTCCACTATTTGTTGCGTCTTTATTGACTTGTCTTCTGTAGCAGCTTTGTCGTCCTCTCTCTCTCTCTCTCTCTGACATCTCAATTTCAATGCAATGCCAATGCCAATGCGATGAGTATCCTATAAATCGATTTGTCGCCTTTTGTCTCAAATGAGTTGAAGAAAGAAAGAAAGAAGTTTTTCTGGGTCTCCCCTTTCTTTCATATGTACTTATGAAGGTGTGGAATCAAAACTTCATAACTTTCGTTTCCCAGTTACTTATTATTATTATTATTATTATTATTATTATTATTGATGTATTAGAATCATATATAAACCCATTTTTACAGTTTTCACTAAATTTTTTAAGGGCATATTATATAACGAACCACCTACTTTATTTATAAAGAATATTTATTGTAAATAGACTGTTATTTAGATTATTACTTCACCTTATTCTTAGAAAGAGAACTATTTTTTTTGGCGAGCCCAAAAGAAAAAAAAATATCCAATAAGTTTTTTCAATGTTCAAAAGAAACACAAGTAGTAGCGACTAGGGAGCATGATTGGGGACTAGGACAAGGCCAGTTCTCACCTATTTTGAATCAAAGTTTTGAAAAAAAAAACTTGGTCTCGGCTTGGGACAAATTGAATCGGCCTCAATTAAATAATAATATTATTATGAAATAGATGTAATAATTATCAATTAATTTACAATATAATAATATCATAGATATTTAAAATGTAACATTTTAAGTAATACTTATATTTTTTAGATAATGTAATATATTGATATAATATATATGATTCAACCTGGCGATATGAGTTTTTTATAATTCAAACCGTGTCTCGATTGAATTTCAATTAAGTTCAATTTTCGATCCAATGAGATGAAAATTGACGAATCAATGTGGCGGCGAACATCCTTCCATGTACTAATCTTTTTTTTTAAGTCCATCCGAATCTAGAGAATGTCATTGGTGTCTAAAATTAAATAATTTAAAGTAAAATAAATAAATATTTATTCGTCGTCTAAAGAAATATAAGTAGATATTTAAATATTAAAAAATAATAGTATTTAACCTCCCAATACCTACATAATGATAATTACATAAAAATGTATTATTCAATATTAACAGCTTTTAACACAAATATATATATATAAAATTTACTAAATTGAAATCTTACGTGAATAAATATAAAAAAATATATAAAATACATATTAATATAATCATAAACATATTTGGGGAAAAAAAATAAATGAGTTGGATAAAAATTGATAAAATTCTTTAGACATAAAAGTAACACTTTTTGACAAGAAAATTTATGTCGCTAAACCTGCGATTAAATTAAAAACTCCTCAATCAGACATATAATATAATTCAATTTGTGTTGGCAGGAGCATAAAGAGGAGAGAGATGGATAATTGCCTCATCTCTCCTCATTCATTGAACCCAGATCAGACATTTTCTTATGGCCCTTGACTGGAAGAGCTTGGCAGCTGTCTGCTGCTGCAGTGCTGCTCCTGTTGCAGTGTTGCCGCTGCTTTTGTTGACCAGAAGCCACACACATAAGGCAGCATGTACTTTTCTTACTTGACCTCTCTCTTAGCCCCAAGGGCATGCATGGCATGGGCCATGAGTACGACATCATTTACGCACATACATGCTTCCATCCAATTAAATTAACGTGGAGAGATCTACAGGAGTCGACGGTGATGTAATAAACGGCTCTTATCCTTTAAAAAATATTGATTTTAAATTTTTATAAATATAAAATATCTTTTGTTGGAAGTTTTATTTGTTATTGCGAAATATGCAGTTGAATTCAATAATTAACAATGCACTTTGTAATAGTGAGAGTTCGTAAAAAAAAAGAAGAGAAATGCTATATTCTCTAAAGTGATGTGCCTAATAATTCTTCTAAAAATATGAAGAAGACAGGTGGCACTGATAACTTGTTTTTAAAGTATAAGCTTATACCTCTATTATAATTCCTAATAGACTCCTTATTCTGTCAATTTTTTTTTTCATAATATTATCTTCCACCTGCTTTTCTTTATCTCACCTTTGTCCCCATTCTTTTTCATTTTTTTTTACTTTCTCATGCCCATTTGTCATTTCGAATGGAACCGAGGGATGTTTTTTTTCATTTGCGCATGAGAGTACGTACCAAGTAATTTTTCTTTATTTTTTCTCTTTTTTATTGTGATTTGATTTTTTTTGAATATTCGCTCCATTCATGTGCTGATTTTTCCTTCTTAGACTTCAATGAATACACCCTCTAATTAGGTTGATTTTGCAAAAAATAAATTTATTTGGCAACTACTACTATTTTTTGTGTGTGAAAAGAGGATTGAGCCCTACTTTCTAAGATATTTTTTGGGTAAATAGATTTCACATATTTGATTCTAATATTTAATTTTTTATTATTTATGTAGTTGTGTTCTTGAACCAAATTTTTTCGTCTGATTTTAATATAGTATGTGTTGATGACTTTAATCCCGAAGACTATGTGGTTTATATTCATTTATTAAAGTTCACTTAATGGGAAAATTTAGAATTCAAATTTTTTTTTGCCTATTTTATGAAATTTGGCCACTATTTTTTAAGCATGAAATTTTACCATTATCTTGTATTTATCATTCAATAGGAATATTATTAATTTGTAGCCTTGATATTTTTTATAGTATTTAGTCATTATTTTTATTTGTAAAAAAAATCTCAAGAAATAGAAGCAAGAATGGAAATGCAAAACAATAAATTCTGACACAGTAAAAAAACACAATGAAGTAAAAGAGTGTAAGGAAGCATATTTAAAAATGATTCCATGGAAAAATTGCAACAGCATAAAGTAAAGAAAAAAAATACAGCGTGATAAATTAAATGTGGCAACGAAAAAAATAATATTTATTTTATTGACCAGGTGGGAAAGAAAAGACGAAAAACAAAGGAGTATATTAGGAAATAAAATAGAACATATTTTTTAAATAATATATTGAATTGAAAAAGCATTTCATCTTGCCACTTGTCATGTTCATCTCTTTAGAGCAATTATTAGACAGATCAAGTTAGGAGGATATAGCATTTCTCAAAAAAGAATAACTTGGAGAGTCTACAAAATTATTAGTTTGATAGTTCGAAAATTAGATTAGTAGTGTGTCGTTACTTGTGTTGGTTAACACCAGTGAATTCAATTGACAAAAAATCATGCACTTTTGTGCACCAGTCAACGAAATAAATAACAGCTATTTCTCTCTCCCTCTATGTTTTTTATTATAATTTTTCAAACTCATTCTTACGTGGACTATAAAATTAATTATCTTACTATGTCAAATTTACGTGAAATATAATATTGTGTTGTTTTAAAAACAAAAAATGAACTCGTAAATTGAGACTGATATCAGATAATTCTTGCGAGGAATTAATTAACATTTGATGGATTGTTATGTGGGAATTTTGAGATTGAAAGCAGAAGGCCTGATCGATCAGACGATCGGAGTGGTGCTGCACATTAAAAGTGTCACGTGCATGATGCAGCTCTCTCTCTCTCTATCTCTCTCTCGTATCTGCTGCAGCCCGCTTAGGGCACTGCACTGCTGACAGCTGACACCCCCCGGATCACATACCTCAAATTATGAAGTTCCAACAGAAAAGGAAAAAAAGGTGCAATTGTAACAATAATACGATCAATCTCAAGTGGTTGAGGATTAATAATTTCAAATTTAATACTTAAAATCATTATTTGATTAACGAATAAAATTATTATTGTTATTAGGCTCGGTGGACCAACATAAAGTAAATAATAACGAAATGATCGATCTTTCTTTCACATTGTAATTTAAAATATATGTTTTTTCCCATTATCGTAATAGTATCATCCAATTAAACGTGAAATTTTCAACACAAATATTTTACATTTTACAATAAGTTTCGAACTTGACAATTTAAAAAGTTGCTTATTCGCTGACTCCAGCTTTCTTTTTATTTAAATTATAAAGATGTAGTAACCAAATTTGCCATTTTTTTATTATTTAAAAAAGGCAAGTCAAATGCATTGCGTCATTATTCGAGCATTATGGCAAATATTTTAAATAATATAATTTCATAAGTATTCCGGAAAGAGGACCGCACATTCTTTTTTTTTTTCATTTACGTTGTATTAAATGTGTAAATTGTTTTTTAAATCAATAATCAATATCGAACAAATAAAATTTAAGCTCGGTCTTAATTAAGTTAATCTACCAAGCATTTATAATACATGAAAGCTTCCTATGTACGAAGTGTCAAATTCAATATGGACACAAAAATATTTACTGTTGAATATGGAATTTTTTTCTCAAACAAATATGTTTTAACTTCTAGTTATTATCAAACTAATAAGATACAATATAAGTTTGATAATAACTCAAATTATTTGAGAATATTGATGTACTAGTCAATTAAATTTTGTTAAGATCCTTTAGTTTTAACATTTTTTTTATAATAACTAGACAGTATCAGAATTTTTTTCTTTAGGAATATTATATGATCCTAAAGTGTTTATAATCGAATCAAGAATATGGCGACCTCAAGTCCTACAAGCTGTGCCTTTGTCGATGATTTAATATATCGCCTCAAAAATTGCATGTTTTTAAGTATTCCAGAGATATTCAAAATTGATGGTTTGTTTGGTGGACGAGAAATAAAAAAAGGTAATATAAAAAAGTATAGTGGAGTGAGAGGTGTATATTTAGAATACAATAGATTGAATGGAAAATTTAGTAGCATTAGATGTAGGCACAAACTTAGCGTTTCACAAGGTGATTTGATTAGAAAATAATGATTAATTATCAGCGAATATCAAATAATAATTTATTTATAAATTTAATAAAAAATATTTGATAACTTAATACTTATATTAGTATATTGTATACAATAACAAACTTAAATATAAGATATAATTTACAATCATTATTGTACACATCATATTCATAATAATTATGTTTTAAATATTTTATTATAAATAATATTTTTTAATATTATTAATTTAATATACTTTTATCATTTTAAAATAAAAATCTTATTTGGATCATAAGTGAATTAAAGATGCAATATATTAGAATAAAAAAATATGATGTTTAATAATTTTAAAAAGTTTTTTATTTTACAAAATAAAATATAATCTGAATAAATATGAAATCACTATTTCTAGAGAAAACAACTTATAATATTTTATATTCAAACCTTGTAAACGTTATTTTGAAATTATTTACTAAACGTTTTATACTAACATTTTCATTGGATCAGAACTACTCAATTATTTACCTTTCTTTTTATATTTGCCAAACACAATAACGAAAATAATTAAAAAATAAGAATAACTAAATAATAGTAGTTCGAAGGACAAAGTAATAATAGATATAATTTGGAGGAGGGAATTAATAAATATTTGATGTGCAAAAAGACTACTTTTGTCCTTTACGTATCATCGAAACTATATCATATAATTAACCGAATCTATTCCGAAGTAAAATAACTAATTGTTGACTGTTTTTTTCTATAATCATGTATCGCAATGAAACTTGTTATTAAATTATTTTAAATCCAAATAAAAAGCTCACATCAAATTGACAGTTAAATAAACTACCGAATAAAATAATGCTAGAAATGTCTTATTATATGACAATAATAAATAGGCAGCGGTTACTACTAAGAAAAATAAGAAAATAGCATCTAATTCCACACTTTTTTTTTCTCACATGATCTCTTATACGGACCGCTTTTGTACGACATGGTCTGCATGGGAGATAAGAAAACTCACCAAAATTTGATAACATATCTTTAAAAAAAAAGCTTCAAACATGCGTGTACTTACTTTGTTGACTGTTGTGTTTCAAATTTAAAACATGCCATGCAGAATTTATAATTACGAATGGGGGAGGGTTTTGAAATTTCGAACCACTTTTTGTAGTATTAAATTAAATGCTAGGTAAAGGACAAACAAGAAAAAGTAAAGAGAAAGCGAGCCATCTCACTCTCTCTCTCTCTCCCCCTCCTCCTCCTCCTCCTCCCCCCCTCTTTTTACTCTCATCTTTTCACCCTTTCCAATATTAGCCAAACAGACAAAAAGGCTATTTTAAAAAAAAGCAGAAAAAATTCTCACACTTTTTTTAAACAAAAGGAAAGAAGGAACTCTATTATTAAAAGAATATACATAACCCGAAACAAATTTTTTAATAATTTACGTACATATTTTTGTTTTTACCCAAATATTAAATTGTTATGAAAATAATATTACACGAAAAAAAATTACTGCACTGGGATTTTTTTAGAGGGAAAGCTTTGCTTTGGAGTCCGTGAAGGCACAGATTACGAGGCGGCCAACAGCGTCCACGTCGTTATCTCCTCCCCCTCCGCTCCGTTCCGCTTCCTGAAGAAGCCCTGCAACACGCTGTACATCCATCCACCGATAAGTATCCTCCCTCTCTCCTAATCAGTTCGTCCGCATGGGAATTCATACGCGACAGCCCCTTTCAGTCGTCGATCAATAATCCGAGGACTGAGATCGAGCAGCTTAGGCCACCGCTCCGTTCCCCGTCTCGAGGTCCGCGAGATCTTTTATTAACCAGTGGATTTTATCGTGCATGGAAAGGTGGAGGGACCCACGCAAAAACCATGAGCACGCAGCTGTGCTTGCTGTTCGCGACTAAACAGCCATCCCATTTCTTTTTTTTCTTCGTTTTATTTTTGGGAATATCCATTTCATTTTTTTTGTAATTATCCTTTCATTCATCACATTTTGGATTCTCCCGTAGGAAAAGAAAAAAAGGGAAAAAAATGGAAGACAATTATGAATTCATTTGATTTTTTCTTTTTCAATTAGATTTGCAAATAGAACTGTTGTTGGTGGCACTTCTCTCTTTTCTGATGTTCCTGTAATCTCTACTGTTGTGTTTTATTCATTCGCATATATAGATTGGAAGCTTGCAGGAGAGGGAAGCTGCGTTCGGTGTCTCGCTCTTTCCTCCTTGTCCTGACAGCTTTGCGAGCTCGCCTGCCGCTTTAGGGGTTCCTCGTTGTTAGATCTTGCTGCTGTTTGTGTGGATTCTGCAGTTTTCGTTTATTTGTCTGTTGATTTTTTAGGTTTCTGCTCTCGAGTTAGGGTTGTTGTTTAGTTGAGGTCTGCAAGATCGTTCCTTTTTTTTCGCTTTCGTTGTGATCCATGCATGGATGGGAGGGAGGCCATAGCGATGTCGGGTCCGACTTCTTACTACCTGCATAGAGGAATTGGCGGAGGTTCGGGAGGTGGCTCGCAGCCGGGCCTTCATGGAGGCGCTCCTCCCGCGGCGATCCGGTCGATGCCTAACCCTGGCGGGAACATGGCGGTGCCGTCGTCCGGCATTGGATCGGGGACGTTTCAGGTAGAATCCCCGCCGCCGGTCTCGTCCCACGGCGGCAATTTGGGCGGAGGCTTCGGTGGAGGGATGAGCCAAAGCGAGCCGGTGAAGAGGAAGAGAGGGAGGCCGAGGAAGTACGGGCCGGACGGCAACGTCGCGCTGGCGCTCTCACCGATATCTTCCGCTAGTCCAATTTCAGGCTCCGGCGGTATGTTCTCTGGCTCCGCCTCGGGTTCTGGCACTCCTGGTCAAAAGCGCGGCAGAGGACGACCTCCTGGATCAGGGAGGAAACAACAATTGGCTTCACATGGTAGTATTCCTCGTTCTGCAAATACTCACCTTTCTTGAAATTCCATTTCTTTAAATGCAAATATATAGAAGATATTTTGTCTGTAAACAACAATTTTCCTTTTTGCAATATAATACATGCTTTATCCATTTTCTTTCTCTGCTCGAATTTATTATGACAACTGACAGGTTTTTTTTAATTTCTTAATTAGATAATTTATGAGATCTATTGAAGGATCCCCTTTTAATATTACCACATTGTTGTGTCCTATTTTTTTTCTTCTCCTAGCAAGCAACGTGCTGACATTTTAACATGTTAGAAGTTATATCCAAGGACTTTTGCTGAAGCATTTTCCTAAGCATTACAAGCCATGGTTTTTCTTGAATCTATGTCCTTGTGCTTTTTGTTCGTTGCTTTGCTAGTGTTTGTCAACTTGAACAAACTGCTGCTTTATCAAGCATTAAAATATAGTTTGTTTCAACTTGTCATCCTCTAGTCACATTTCTTAAGTATCATTTAGATATTATAATATGACAGCAAGACTGCTCTTTCCACCTTATCTATTAAGCATCTGATTTAATTAATCCTAACAACTAAGGGAACTATCTGATATTAACCTTTTTTACCCAATTATTCCTTGTCACATTATATTAGTGCCAAGTTGAGATAGTAAACAACTATTCTCAAAAGTCACATTTTCCTTTAATCTCAGTGTCCTTGATGCGGGGAACCACTAATATTATATTCTCTGCCTCCTATTGTTTGGTTTTCTCTTCCAAATAACCTGGAAAGTGCACCAATATCCTTAAGGCTTTCTGCCTGAAATCAAGAAGATTATTTTTTTAATTTTGTTGTTGAACTAAAAAATTGAACTGACAAATGCTTTGTGCTTGTCAATAATGGAAGGCGATCATACCTGTTTTATCTTCTAAAGAAATAAGCTAATGGATTTTGTGTTTGCTGGATTTTAATGTGTAGCTCTTGTTTACTACAGCCACTTTTTTAAGTCCATTATTTTTTAGAAATAGTTTGCTGAAGATTTCTGTTATACAGTCTACTCACACTTTTACGTTCTACTGCCATTCTTATGGCATTCTAAATGTAATTCTATCGTCATGTCTTCATCTGGTCTTACTGCCATCTTTAGTCCTTTTTTTTTGTCTATTATGTCTCCATAATCTGGGGTTCTATTCTTCTTTCAATACTGTTTTATTGTTTCATACATTCATGTTCTTATTTTGTTGTAATTTTTTGAAAGCATTCTAAATGCATGCTATAACAAAATGTTCTTCATCTGGTCTTTAGTTCCATTTTTTAAATCCTTATTTGTTTGCTATTTCTTTAGAAGCACTATGCATTTATCAGTGTCAATTTAATGTTCTTGACAATATAGTTCTTATTATATTCACAAGATTTGTAGTTAATATTAGTAACTTCTGCTTACAGGAGAATGGGTGGCTGGTTCAGCTGGAATGGGTTTCACTCCACATATAATTACAATTGCGGTAGGAGAGGTATGATATTCTTCTGTTTTTTTTTATTAGGACATTTTATAAATGTATCTTTAACTCTTTTTTGGTGTCATCCATGGAGTTGTTTCAATAGTTGAGAATATTTATGGAATGCGATATTCAAGCAATTAATATATGAAGTACATAGATTTTGTAATAAAATGTGCTATTTATTTTTTGCCATTAGCTTAATGTATTGACTAGGGCCAAGTGACCAGGTGAATGGATTTGTTATATGCAGGACATTGCCTCAAAGATAATGTCATTTTCACAACAGGGGCCAAGAGCTGTTTGTATCCTTTCTGCTAATGGGGCTGTGTCTACTGTAACCCTGCGCCAGCCTGCAACTTCTGGTGGCACAGTCACTTACGAGGTTTGATTTTCCTAACTGTCTTGCTTCAAGCATTATGGTTGCAAATGCATTTACATTTAGCATTATTATCTTTATATTACAAGGACACTGCCAATCATTTGAATGATTCTTTTTTACTAATCTAGCTAGTGAGGGATATTAACCTTGAGCTTCTTTTAGTGATGTCATTTTGGTGGTACCTCATGCAACAGAGTTTTCTTGATTGCTTTCTGTTTCTTGTTCCTTTTGTTGGATTGATAGAAGCTGACAGTCGTGGTTTCCATTGAGACTTTGGACAATAAGATACACAAGTAGAATTATTTATGGAAATAATTCCAAATTTCTTAGTATCATGAAAACTGTTCTTTCATGTCCATTAAAAAAGATGTTAAGAAATCAGTATACTATGCCATGAAGAGTGCAAAACAAAAGATGTTTATTTCCAAAAATATAATAAAAGATGTTGTAAAATGAGTTCTCATGTTATGAGTAATTCTTGAGAAGGAGGAACACCTGCAACTTGTACTACTAAACACCTGCAGCATGTTGATGTGAAGCATGATCATTCAGGCTTGTGTACCCACACTCACATGAGTATTCATGTTAATTACTTTAAATTTGAAGGGAAAGTTATTACAGTTATTTGCCTAATTTCATTCTTATGATTTTTAAAGTTTGAATGCTTGTTCTTACTTGTCTATGCTTGATTTGAAAAAGAATAGTCATGCGTTACAATGATTTGCTTAACAGTAGTTATAAAGGATGTAGATGCTATGAAGCACGGAAGTGCATAGTAGACATGTACCTTATGCAGTTGCAAAAGGTTGCCAAAAGTTATGCTATAGCCATATGCATGGTTGAAAGAAGAGTTGGTTCTCATATTTATAGTAGAAGCAACATGCTAATGGTTTGCACATATAAAAGGCATGCTTTGGGTTTTTGGTTCATCAGAGGAACTTTTCTTCAGATTCATTTTTATTTGCTTTAACTTGTTGAATCTTACTGTTGATTTGGTTGTTTGATATTATGTAACACGGGGATGATGCACAATTGATATGCTTCGTTATTAGGGTAAATTGCATAAAAATCCCGAACCTTGGTTTTATTCTCAAATTTAGCCCAAACTTTTATTTTTACACATAAAAAAATCACGAACCTTGAGTTTGTTCTCAAATCTAGCCTAAATTTTTACTTTTACGTAAAAAGTTATGAACTTTAATTTAATTCTCAAATTTAGCCTAAACCTTTATTTTAACAATCTTAATTTGAATACAAAATAACTTATTATTATGTTTTTATTAAAAATAATAATTCAGCGATTATTACATAGTTAAGTTGTAAAAAGTAAAAGGATAAATTTTAAAATATGTTTTAGTAAATTAGTTTAAAATTTAACCTATTTTGTAATTAGATAAAATAAGATCATACAACAACAACAACAAAGCCTTATCCCACTAGGTGGGGTCGGCTACATGGATCATACGACGCCATTCCGCTCTATTAGTAACCAAACCTTTCGGTATATTATTCACCAATAGATCTTGCTCTATTAGTTCGCCAAGTGTCCGTCTTGGCCTCTCTCTCCCTCTTTTAATCGGACTCCAGATTATTTGATCTACTTTTCTTACTGGCGCATCTAATGGTCTTCTCTGAACATGACCAAACCATCTCAAATGATTCTCTACTATTTTCTCACTAATAGGAGCCACTCCGACTCGTTCACATATATGATCATTCCTAATCTTATCTAATCTTGTATGACCACACATCCAATAAAATAAGATCATAATGATGTAAAAATATAATGATATAAACTAATTTACTATCAAAATTCGGGCTAGATTTGAGAATAAAACCAAATTTCAGAAATTTTTATGCAATTTACCCTTGTTATTATGGAAGCATTAGAAGATATTGTGTGGTAAGTGGTACATTTGAAGTCTGAAACTTTAAATGTACTGTAGGAATATTTTTAAACTGGGTGCCATTTAGGTTCTTGTTTCTTTTTGCAACTTCAAAATCCATGAGGAACCCTTCTCAAAAAAAAAAAAAAAAATCCATGAGGACAAGTACATAAACCAGCTGGTTGGTTTGGCTTAATGTCTGCATATCTTCTGTGCATCTTCATTTTGTGTTTTGATTGTGCTGAACTTGAATTGCATCAGGAGAAGATTTACTTGGTTGGTTTTCTATCTTTTTTTGTCAGTGGAACAGTCGCTCTCTTATCTTGGGGGCATGGTTAAGAACGTATGTCTGTAGTCCTGTTCCATCTGTATTGCTTTTGTGAAAATTTTCGTAAACATTAGTGGCCTATCAGATATTTTTCTCGAGTGTTGCTTGTAACTAACAAGGAAAAAAAATGTGATCTTTCTGTGTTTTGCTTGAAGGATGAGTTTCAATTATGGAAATTTTATGATATGCAGTTCTTACCTAATTTGAATTATTTATTCAGGGTCGATTTGAAATACTTTGTTTATCTGGTTCATTTATGCTCACCGATCATGGGGGATCACGTAGTCGTAGCGGAGGTCTTAGCATCTCTCTTTCTAGTCCTGATGGCCGGGTTATTGGTGGAGGCGTTGGTGGACTGCTGATAGCTGCAACCCCTGTCCAGGTAATATGGGCCTGTTAAAATCTTGATCATGTTTTTATCACTTACACAAATCTCCGCATTGATCTTCCAATCCCTGTGATCTTGATTTTACATTATCCTTGTGCCATCAAAAGGGATTGTCATCCGTCAATAAAAAAATGATTTTTCGCGTATAGAATAGAGGCAACCTTTGATTTTGAAGTACCCTCGTATGCCCAAGTCATACTACAAGACTGACCTTTTGGAAGCTTACTCCTGCATGTTTTTACAGGTTGTTGTGGGAAGTTTCATTCACGCAGGATCAAAGACGAAGAACAAAAACAAAGCCAACCATGAATCAGGTGTCGAACCTGAACTCCAAGCGGGTGATACACTAAACACGCCTTCTGATGGGCTTCCTGATCAAAACTTGTCATCTTCGTTGATGGGCGGATGGCCGGATTCAAGGCAGCTGGACATGAGGAATGCTCACATCGATATTGACTTGACCCGTGGTTAGCTTTCCCCTTATTTACGTTTAGGAGGTGGTTGTCAATATGGGGCTTGTAGTAACCATATACTATGAAGACAGAACGAGCAGACTTTGGCGAGACTCACATGAGATTTCTACTTATTCTGTACTACTTTTAGCTTCCAAGATTATTGTCTATTTGATGCTTTCAGGAAGAATGAATCGACTGCCTCGTGGTTTCGAGCATTATAACGCTCGTCAATGCATGATACATG
This sequence comes from Pontederia crassipes, assembly GCA_030549335.1. Classification (NCBI taxonomy): domain Eukaryota; kingdom Viridiplantae; phylum Streptophyta; class Magnoliopsida; order Commelinales; family Pontederiaceae; genus Pontederia; species Pontederia crassipes. The sequence goes on along the minus strand of CM060189.1, from coordinate 19,396,874 downwards.
CCTTCTGTGCCGCATTCTGACCATTCTACTATCCCCATCTCGTTTTATCAAGCAAACACAGTCCATCTTTCCCCAGGATCAAGCTTTCATCTCATGGCTTTGTCTAATGAGCACTCAGTTGGCCATGTACTAAAATGGCTTTGTTTTGTGCTTTGGGTTGTCATACACCGTTGCACATGAGAACATGGAACGCAACGATAAGAACTAGCAAATGGAGGTACTAAGCCCCCACAATGACACAATGCATCGCAGCACGTAAGGTGCCTTTAATGTAGTTATCTGCACGTTCTTTAGTATTATATAGGTGCGCTGGGCAAGGATGCTAACACGTTACTCGACGAGGATTCCAGCAATCTTGTGCAAATAATACTCCAGAAAACAATCCCTGGAGAATTATTAACACCATGCGCAACATGACATAGATGCCCTCTAGTCTTTTGACTGTAAACATGTCTATCGAGAAGCCAATATTATTACATATTTTTTGGACAACGTTGGCTGAGCATGGCTCGGACCACTTCTCAATATCATGTAGTTTAATTCTCCACTCTACATTAATAGAAGGATTGGAAGCACAAGCACTCGCTATTGAATGATTGCAGAGCTTCTAGTAGCAAATTATTTATTAGATTTCGAAGTTTCAGCCGCAAAGTTGCATCAGTCCCGAGGTGCCTAGGAAATCCCCAACAACTTCTTGATGTCCTTCTGCAAAAAAGGAATGAATCGAAATGAGCATTTAGGCAACAAGAATGCGAAAAAAATTAGATGTCTAGAGGTGAGGCACGATGCTTTGTGTTTGCTACCTCGATGCTGAGTGGGGAGGTTGTTGGGGCATAGCGGTCCACCACATGGCCATCCTTGTCCACCAAGAACTTGGCAAAATTCCATTTGATGCCATCCCCAAGGAGTTCACCTTTGTTGGACTTCAAGAACTTGTAGAGTGGTGCTGCTTCTTCACCATTGACATCAACCTGGTGCAAAAAAGAAATGGATTGGATACTAAGTTCTAAAAACCATTTCTCATGCGCCGAACATATTTCTCAGCTAACACATTAATTTTGCAGGCCATCGGTGAAATTTAAGGAAAAAAAAGCATGATACAATGAAGGTGGAATCGAAGAACAACAGCATCCACAAGCATGAACGAAGGCACCTAAGAAATCACAATGGTACGAATCCGAGCTGACGAGTGAACATTTAACCAAAAACGAAATGTATTGAGGAATAAAACACCTTGTCAAAGATAGGATATTCAGCTTTGAATCGAGTGCATGCAAACTGAACAATCTCCTCATTGCTTCCTGGTTCTTGCCCCCCAAACTGATTGCATGGGAAAGCCAAAATCTCAAAACCTATTGAGTGAAAAGTAATTTGGTTAACAAGGGAGTCCACATAACCTAGGTGTCTATATATGTATAATATATGACTCCAAAGGACATCCGACATTTTAGGCTACGCAGTAGGCACTAAAGCATTGATCAAAGACCTAAATGAATTGAAGGTTTCAGAAAGTTGCTTTGACGTCATAAAAGTACACACTAATTCTGTGTGTTTGGGTACATAACTAGAAATGTATTTACCTGTTTCTTTTGCATATTTCTGATGATAACAAGCTATTGTATGCAAGATTCTTTTAGAGGATGGCACACATGATTTAACAAGCAAATTTATCTCAAGGTGAAAATAAATATGTGAAACACTGCAGTAAGTTAACTGCATACACGACGTGACGAAAAGTTTAAACATTACACATTTATGACAGCTTTGATTGAGTTTTGAAGTAAAACATTTTCCATGCTTTTATTAACAATCTAACGAACTCCGCCTATATTTTATAGCCGGTCCCAAGCCCGGATAAAGAAGGAGGGTTGTGTTAGGCCCCGACAGCCAACGTAAAATCCTGTCGAATCTTATGAACATGGATCAACGAATATATTGTGTTAATGCTAGGTCGAATGTCGTTGTATGATCCATGTAGTCGACCCCACCTAGTGGGATAAGGCTTTGTTGTTGTTGTTGTTATTAACAATCTAACGCTTAACTTAATTTACAGTTAATAGTTTGTGAGCTTCCAAAGATATCTGTTACCCATCGGAAAACAGAAATATTTGAAACACAAAAGTCCACAGTGCCTATAATTTTTCAACAACTAAAATCTTGTTGCATATGAAACTACCATTTTGGTGATCGGAGTGAGAGAAATCATGACTAATGAATTGTTTTCTACTTATTTTCATGATCCTTATACTTCTCTTTTACTCCTTTTCGTTTTTGAAATTTAATGTTATTAAGCTACAACATGTTCACCAGAAAAGATGGGAATTTATGAATTTTTTTGAGAGGGAATTTATGAATTATGCGATAAAAATATGTTTTATTTGATATTCCAATACCATACAAGTCTATTTCTTACTAGAAACCTGTTCTCAGGCTTGAAACAAATATACCACTGTAACAGCTGATTAATATCATTATCATTTGAATCAAAGAACTATACTTAATTTGAACTAACGTTTCAATTTCTGATGACAACATAACATTTGACCTAACTTTAGATAGCAAAACTAATCTCCTTATGTATTGTAGTCAATGAAGGTAGAGAAAGAGGAAGATGACCTCTAACCTGACATACAGGTACCCCAACTAACACCATCCACCTACAACACTTTTCCCTTTCTTTTCATTGATAGGCTAGGACAAAATCAGCTGTACTCTTATTTATTATCTTCTTAAATTTAGGTTGTAAGATAATGTCACAAAGAAGCATGCAACGTAGGTTGTTCCGTCTGTTAAAAAATGTGTACTCTTCCTCATTATCATTGACTTCTCTTATACTGGTGCCTTGTCTGGCCAATTCTTTTCTTCTTTGTTTCTTGTTTGCGTATTAATTAACAGAAGAAGATAGCAATACTCAATGTTTGTTCTTTATCAACTTTAGCTTCTGCTACTCGTACAATGCAATGACAAATAACATCGTTGGTTTCCTGCAGCTTTTAAACTGGCATCTTCAGTAATAGTTTATGTTACTTGTGATCATCAAAGGGAAAACCCATGGAAATAAGCAGTAGCAGCTGCCCTTAAAAGAACAAAAAAGTACAGAAAAGAACATTATATACCTTTGTCCTTGTACTTTTCGTACAGTTGACTCAGTTCTGTATAGTTTGAATTTGTCAGGCCACTGAAATAGAGATGTGGAAATCCCTTAGACAACAAGATGAATCAAATGAAGGCAACAAAATTATGATATGAACTACTGAGTCTGAACCTTAGATGAACTCGCGCTTCTAAATGAATAGGCCATTCTTTGTTATGAAAAGAAGGAAAATGAAAAAAAAGAGGTTTCATCTACAAGAAGATAGGACAATCCAACCAATATGTTGAAGGCCAACTATGATGACGTGATGGCAAAAAAGTAATGAGGAAGAAAAATAAGGATAAGCTGTAATACCATTGAGATGCAACATTGACAATCATGAGAACCTTTCCTTTGTAGGTGCTGAGATCCACATCATCTCCCATGGCATCCTGCAAATGACAAATGCCACATTTCCAGCTTTGTAAGATGTCAAGATTTTTTGAGGGCATAAGAAATAAGTAACTTGAAAACCTTCCAATTGCGGATGCATGATGCATCAATCTCTGAAATCAGAGCAATGCACTTGTCCATGATCAAGTGCAATACAGTCAAGGAAAGGAAAGTCATAATACATGTAACTTGTAATTCCTTCTAAACGACGAAGTCAAATTGAAGGCAATTTAATGACACCGCATCAATGAATTCTGGAACTAAATAGACAACCTCACCAAAATCCCTACTTCATGTCACCAGTCAAAACCTGAGGTCCTATTTCAATTATGCATACATCCATAAAAATCATACATATGGAAGGGATTTCTTTATGCCTTAAGCATCGGTATCGGAATTAGAGTCATAAATGTAAGAGCGTCAATATGCAATTTCAGCACGCATTAATTACTAGCAATCAAATCAATTTTCAAAATTCCATCTTTGCAGAGGGAAGAAGCCACTCAATCCCGCATAAAACACCCATTTTGAAACCAAACCGACTCGAAAAGAACCATAAGAGTACATACACGTCCAACCCACAGCAACGGAGGATCTGGGGGTGCAAACCTTGACGATGAAGTCATGGACGGAAGAGGCGGACTTGGACGATGCCATCACCGACAAGAACCTCGAAGTCCGAAGCGGCGAGGGGGACGGTCTGAAGGCAGGACAGAGGAAAGCGGCCTTGCGGTGATCGGGCGGCGATGAAGAAGGGATCAAAAAGGACGTAGCGGAGAGGAACGAGCGGCCTCTGGTTAGGCGGACAGAGATGGAACGGCACAAATTTTTGGAGGCGGCGGAGGAGGAGGAGAAGAGGCGATGAAGGGTTGAGGAAGCTGTGCAGTGCATATGGGTATTATGGCAACAAAAAAAGGGGTAGTTTTCAGTTCTTCCGAATTGATGTGACGAGAGGGAGACGAACGTCTTCCGCTCTAATTTGGGAATGCTGCTCAGCACAGCACATGGAGCCGCAGCTATTAAACAACATTTTTTTTTCTCAGATGTTAACAACTTAACGCATTGCGGTGTATGCAGATGACACGTGGACACACACAAGATATATATTTTCCTATAGCATATAAGATTGTTATTTAAATCTTCAAAGATAAATTGAACTACGAATGTATATCATGAATTATTCAATAAGATTTTAAATTTCCTTTAAATGTTTTTTCTTCAGCAATTAAAGTTTTCACATAGAAGATAGAGTACTTTAAAAAACATAAAAATATAATCATAATGGATATCTTTTGAATGTAGACTTTCATATTTCGAAAGAAAATTATATATATTTAATTAATTTAATTCGATAGAGAGAGTGCAAAAAGTTCAAGTTCAAATTTCGATTGATATTTACGAAATTATATATATATATGTCAATGTATTTTTAACAATAAGATTTGTCATGTTTGATTTTTTTTTCCTCCATCGATTTGACCGGCCACAAGCCCATTCTGGATTCGATTTGGATCTCTAGAACGTGAGCCAGATGTAATGGGCCTCCTCCACGCTTAATGCGGCCTAACGATGTAACAAGAAGAAGACTACACGCTAGAAAAAGTGGACAAAATGGAAATAATATTTTTTGTATATATAATACATAGAAAAATAGAGCCGAAAAAGGAAGAAAATTAAAAAGCCTCTCGCTATTTTTCTCCTCTCGAACTCGCAACCAAAACTTACAGAACGAGATCAACGAAGGGAGAAGAAGAAGGAAAAAAAAAATCTGTCGGTGCGTTTCCTCGATTCAAATCCTTGTATAGAGTTTGCAATTGTCTTTTTTCATTTTTGTTATGTTTGAATGAGTTGTTCTCAGTTTTTTTTTTCTTGTTAGATTTTGTTTTCCTTTTTGTTCATGTTTAGGCTCTGCTTGTAGGATTCATGTCTTCTTTTGCCTTTTTTTCCATCTTCTATTGTGTTTGTCAAATTTTTTGATGAATCTGGAGGTATTTTCGAGGCACTAATGATGTGGTTTCATGGTACAAAAAGAATCGAGCACAAAAGGTGAAATCTATGGAATGTTCCCAGCGATTGATTGGAACCCTAAGTTGAGGGAAGGGGAAGAAGTGGTTTTGTTTCTAGGGAGCTCCTCTGGTGCATTTCTGGAACAGTTTCCTGTCTTCGATTCGTGCAAAAAAGGGGGAAAATATGTGGTATGATTATATTAATATATTTTATGAGGTGCCGTTGGTAGGTTTGGGAGACTCATCTAATTTTGAAGGTTACTGTGGTGATGGAGTTCGTATACTATCATTCATAATTTTTGCATCCTGCGATTTGCAACTGAGTGTATTGCTGAGTAGCATTTAAGTGCTTGATGGTGATTAAATTTTGTAGCATTGCTGGAACAAGACTTGACTGTTTAGTTAAATGAATCTGAAAAAAAATTATATATTTCTTCTAGTTGGATGACTTTTTTCTTGGTTTTCTGTGCACATTTGTTACTAATTTGTTTTCTGCAGTAGATCAATATGGAGGACGCTAATGCAAGTTCCAGGGTGGAGGAATCCATTCAACAGCAGCAGCAACAACAAGAATCAGCCCCTGCGGTGTGTTGACATGCTATGCCTGTGCAGTTTCAGCAATTCTTTACGACTAAAGATAAGAATGGATGACAGAAATTCCTGTGTTGACAGATGCAGGTGGAGAGCATTTCTCAACGGTTGGAGGCCCTTGAGAACTCGGTGCGATATTTAGAGAACACTATGATGACAAGGCTCTCTACTTTAGAGGGGAGAGTGGAGGTTGTTACTGGTATTTCTTTATACATGGTTGATTATGGTGTCACAATGTAATAATAATGTAATATATGGCTTCAACAGGAACTAGTGAGAAGGATGGATGGCTTTAGCGACAGATGGTCTCGACAAGTCATCACCGAGCTTTCAACTGTGCTACCTGATGTGCCGCCATCAACTGCACTGCCTTTAAGACACAAGAAGAGGCAAGGATCCTTAACTGTGAGGAGAGTCAAGCGAAGGTACCAAAGACTTGTTCAGTCCAGTTGGGATGATCAATCTCCTTTAAGACATATAAGAAGGCTAGAGAGGAAAAGAAGACAAAGAACCTGAAGGATGCATACTAAACGTCTAATCTACCTCAAAACCGAATTCCCCAATTCCTTCGGTTGACAATATCTTTTGAATTAAACGATGTTGCTTATTTTGTTTGTAGTCCTGTATTTTAGTGATGAACACTTAGATGTGTAAGTTAATGTCTTTTGTCCAGAAAGAGACAAAAAGGATTGTAGTATTAGCTATGGCATTTCTTCATGCCAAGCTTTGCTTTTCTGTACTTCCACTTGACAAAAGCCTATATGGTGCTTCTTCTGTTCACTAATTTCTCTCAAGTTGAAAGTTTAACTTTGCCGACTCAAGTTGAAAGATATTCTCCATGCTGAGCTTTGTAGATTGCGAGTGGATTCATACATTTTCTTTTAACTAGATTTGCTGTCTATTGTTTCATAATGTAGCGAAGTAACAATTTTACACTTTGGAATCTATTGGCCGCATACCTGGGTAAATTGTATTGGCTCGGAAAATACATATATTCTGGTAGTCTAAATAGCCCTGACATTCATGCTTAAATGTTGTTATGCATTACATTTACTTTTATTGATCTCTAATAGTTGCACTGGGGAAATTGGAAATTATTTTATCTGGACAATGTGAGTTGAAGCTTCGTACTTGCAATTACTGAGATCCTTAGCATTACAGATAAATCCACAGCAGTCAACATTGGCAATCGAAGCAAGGCGCATCTGGTGGTATCAATGGCAATAAAATAGTTTGGTATGAGCGAATCAAATCAACTTTTATCATCAAACGAGTGATCTCTGAGTTGATTTCAGGAGGCAATTTCTTACCTTTCTCAAATAATTTAACAATACATTAAGGCTGATAATTTTTACACCCGCTTTAGTTCCTCCTAAACAAAATTCAAATATTTATTCTGCCTCCTCTTAAATGTTTCTTTGGAGCCCCTCGAAGATGTATATCATGAAGAAGCTGTAAAATTAAAATTTCAGTGATAATGGATTCCGAGAACCTTCAAAAGCTCCAACTTTCTTGCTGTGGTACATGATAAAACTAGAGGTTCAAAGGTTACTTGGTGAGTGTAGAATGTGTGGCGTACGCGGAGACCTACTCTCTGTTCCAATTTCGATTGGACGCAAAGAGTACATACTTATATTATACGTTAAATCCGCTCAACACTACTTTTTCTCATAAAGCCAAGGAAAGCATGTTAGAGTTCTTGAACTTGTTACATATATTATTTCCATTGCATCATTAAAAAGCATACATGATTTCAGTTGCATTATTTCAAAGCTTTAATCGAATAAGATTTGGTGCATTAAGCAGACATACGAATTATCAAAATTTCGCGCTCACTTGTTTACAGAAAATGCCTCGATTCAAAGTTTTGAGGAGAGTGGATTTCATGCTGTGATCAGTGCTGATGGGTTGTGGTAGAAGCCCTCCTGTTCTGCAATCTGGCCTTAACTTTGTATAGAATCCCATGGACTTCCTCAAAATGAGGATTCGTTGCACGCTTCACATTGTCGATCCACTGCAAGATTTTCAGGTGAGGTGCCAACAGTTCCTCACGATCTTTTTCATCTATAACCTGGGACAAACGTAATTTGTGAGCATTGTGTGTGAAGCCACACTAATGGAAGTTTTAAGAGAAGAGGAACTTTTTGCTATATGGTTAACATCTCGGAAGATTCATCCATACAAGGGGATATCATTACAGTGGCATAGCATGCATGCAAAGCAGGAAGATCCAAGTTCTTGCTGATCACCAAGAGGACTAGTCCTCGTATCACATTTTGAACTGGAAGGATAACACACTTGATTAGAGATGATTATGGTGTTTTAGATATGAAACGCCAAAAAGCTCTTCAAGGTATCAATTTCATACTTTTACAGTTTGTTAGCTCAGATATTCTAATAACTTTGGAAAATATTTCCGTTGTTCAAACTAGAATGGAGACTATACTATGAGCCATGAGGTTTTACATGAGAAGCTGTCTTCAGGCTTAACCTTTGAAAATTTTATCTAACAGACATTAAATATCACGTAATTCATGCTAATCAGCATCTTTTTTTATGCATCACAAAGTAAAAACATACTAACTTTATAGTTTTCTGTGCATCTGGTTTGTCAGACTCAAGTGTATGCATCGGTGTAAAATCATGTTCTTTTAGAGAAACTGTAAAATAATGTCCACATGTTACATGGACAAATATGTAGGTAGCAATAAAATGCACGTCCATAATAGTAGTTTCAACTTTCAACTGAAGATCTGTTTCCTCCTTTCTGCTCTTCCAACTAATCAACTAACATTGCTTTACTACTTTCTACATCTATTGAGATTGAGAAAATAACTTCCTGTGAATGTAACTACACAAAGGGCAATACGGTTGCAAGATATTAATGCGTTAATTATGCATCTCATAGAACTTTTCGAAATGTTCATTTAGTCATTTTCTTAACCTTCCAGTCAACATGGTGCAGTTCCAAGGTTCATAGCCTGTCTTTTACTAGATAAGCTGCATGATGACCACACACAGATCAGTAATTATCCTTTACTGATCCTTCTAAAAAAATATCCTTCACTCATATGAGATACAAACTTATAGCAATCATGAATCTTCTCGGGAATTTAGGATGCCACATTGTGTCTTATCTAGTGGAATTTTCTTTATGTGAAAGATGATACGCCTTTTCCCTTTAGTTCCTCCATTAGACCATTACTGTAATTTATTAACTGTTTCCAAGAATTAGATATAATCTCTGATGTTTGTGATGTCGCACTAGGAAAACAATCTTAAAATTTTGACCCAACATGAAATTTTTACAAAAAGGAAATTTGCACTATGAAATTAACAAAATAAATACCTCAATCTGCACTATCTCACAAACAAGACTAAGATCTGCAATAGATGGCTGGAAATTTCCAAGTAAAAACTTAGCATTTCCTTCAAGCCATGTAGACTAAACTTTTGGTAGTGATATGTTGAGAAGTTTCTCAGCTTCTTTTGCTGCTTGTGGATCTAGAGGAAGACCAAGTGCAGGTCCTAATGTTGTCTTCAAAACGAAGCTTACAGCACAAGATTAGGTAATTATAACCTTTGCTTTCATCTCAGTTTGAACAAAGAAATAAATCATGACAAGTAGTAACACACAGAACTTGATACATGCATGGAAGATCACTTTTGGATACATTAGATGATGACTTAGGTTCAATGGTTTAGAGTGGTAAAATAATGAGTTATCCAAATATGTTGTAAACTCCCAATGTTCACTTTTCACCATAATGATAAAATTGAATACATAGTTTCTCATACATCCAGCATGACGGAGGTTGGAATGATGTCAATCCAAACTGGCCTGAATTTTGGCTCTACTGGCCAGATCAGGATACCTGTCAAAATATTTGTGAATAAAAAAGAGGTGAAAAACAGCTTTGAAATAACTATGTAAAAGTGCAAACTAGAACAACGAAAGAAATTACCAAGAACCCTGGTCCTATTGAAATGAATAATCTGGTCTGATTAACAACAAAAGTCAACAAAATAAGTAAAAGTGAAAATCTTTATCATGTTTTCTTCCCAAAAAGGAGTCCTTATTCTTATTGAACAAGACAGTAGCAAGCTCCATCTTATTTATTTATTTATTTTTTGCTTCAATGTCTAATTTTATCAGAGAATGCACAAGTTTCATTCTAGACCCTGTAAATTTTTTTCTTGGATCGCAGTGGCCTCAAGCGACAGTTGCCAAGTTGTCCAGCAAACGAATTTGGTGATAAAATCAGACAAAAAATAATCACTTTACCATTTATAGTTTATCACTGTGCCAACAAAAAAAAAGTATCTTACTTCTTTAATTTTCCGCATGATCTTCAGTTTACAAACTGCCTTGAGGGCGAGCATTGCTATGTAGAAAATATTGTACATCATATTGACTTTTTGGTGAGAGAGTGTGAGGGTGGATAGCTGTTGTGATATTTTACCCCTCTTTCCTTCTGTTTTTTCTGGTCTCTCACACTTTTTGTGATCACACATGTACATTTTCTGATCATATATATCTATATACGGATGGCTAACATATCCTAGTCATCCTTTTCCATTTCAAAAAAAAAAGTTTACGAACTGCCAGAAATTCTCTAAATTTGTAATGCCACAGATGGAATTTCAGTATTTCTTACCATTCAAAACTTGGAGAGTTATTGTATGAATTCAGCCATTGCCTTAAGCTGATGTAATTGAAAAGAACTATGAGAAAGAATAAGGTGGAAAATAGACATTTATGGTGTTTTTATTACATAGAAAATGCCAATTAGGGCATCTTTGAACAATAAAAGAAGGCTTGAAACTTTGAATTTGACTATCTACGTAGATAAAGATAATTAGGGATGATGAGCATAAACTCAAAATATCCCATAATAGAAGCCACCTTGTCCTTCCTTCTCTGGATACAGAAGGTGAATTAATATTATAACAACAACAACAACAAAGCCTTATCCCACTAGGTGGGGTCGGCTACATGGATCATACGACGCCATTCCGCTCTATTAGTAACCAAAACTTTCGGTATATTATTCACCTGAATTAATATCACAATTAAATCTATTTCCTTGAGATATTAGGTTCTTATCTGTTATTACCAAACACATTATTGATACATCTTATGCAAGATCAAAGCATACCTTTCTGACAGCTTAAATCTTCCATCAGTGATTGCTGGCACTTGTTCCATTGGGTTAATTCCTGAGTGCATATCTAAGATATGAGATCAAATCAGAGAGAAACACTAAAGAAAGGATTTTCCACTAGATCATTTTCTGATTATGTCTGTTTAGGGAATCATTTTGTAATCATGTTCCAATATGTACCCTCGTCCCTTATTATGTTGATAGAATATGAACAATAAATTAATTTTGAAATGATGTAATGGCATGTGTTTAAGCTTCCAAGAATGATCATATGATTATGGTTCATATCTATTCTTTTTCTTGTTCCGTATATAACAAGACATACTATATTCTGCACTCTGTTACACCAATTCTTGATTTCACTTACTAGGGAGTAACTGAAATATTAGGCATTATTTGCTTGCCTACAAATTATACTTCTTTGGGATTCAATCATTAATCTTCATTCTTCGACCAAAAAACACTTATCTGGGTTAGTTGACATCTTTTATCTGGAAGGCGAAACAAAAGGTTCAATTGAGGTCATGCTTTCAATCTTGCCAGAAGGCAGAAAATGGCGCTTCTAATTTGTGTTTCCAGAGTTTAGATTCCAATGATTTATGCATAAATTGGCCTTGTGTAGCTAATTACACCATTATCGAAGGTTAAACTACCATTTATCAAATTATAGGAAGAAACAGACAATAAACACTGAATTTTCCTTGCCCAATTCACCACAAGCAGTATTAAGGATGAATTCTGCAAAACAAAAATCTGTCATACTGAATGACTAAGACGATTCAGACGCTTAATAAGTATGCTTTTGAGTGTGTGTACGTAGGAGAACAGAATCGTTAAGTAACCACAAAATAGCAAGAAGAAGCACCTCTGAACTCTGCGGAGCGATGCTGCCTTTTAGTGATATCTGCCTTCACCTTTTGGACGTCTATCTTGTTTACCCTTATAATTCAATAAGAGGAAAGAAACACTATCAGTTCATGAAGAAGGCCGTCGGGCATGGAACACCAAGACAAGCAGAAGATTCATCCCCAAGATTAAGCATCCAATCTTGCGAATTACAACCTTTTGGATCACAAACTGACGAGTGCAACTCAGAACAAAAGACAGAGAGACCACGGCGTCGGCAAATGCGTAGAAACTAAATTTGCTTCATATGATTTATTCATACTTGCAGAATATTAGAACATCCCGCGACGGCTGCGACATCCGATCGGCGTACACCTTCAGCGTCATCCCTGCCGTCGTTCTGTCCGACTGACAGCTGAGCACCGCGGTGAAGAGTTCAAAGAACCCAAGTCAGAGATGGATATTAACATATATATATATTAATATTAATATATATATATATAGTGATAAACTATTTAGGGTGGGTTTGCCGTTGAACATTACCTAGCAACGTAGATTGCCTCTCAGAAAGATTGTCACTTGTCAAATTACCAACAATGTACATTACCTTATTTAGTATGCATAAGTAATCTATCTGACCATCCATGTTAGTTATTTATAAGAAAATACATATTTACGAGTTAATATACAATTTTTATCAATATACACATAATCAAAAGAAAAAATGGTAGAGAATCGTTTGAGATGATTTGATCATGTTTAGAGAAGACCATTAGATGTGTCAGTAAAAAGAGTAGATCAAATAATCTGGAGTCCGATTAAAAGAGGAAAAAGGAGGCCAAGGCGGACAGTTGGCAAACTAATAGAGCAAGATCTATTGATGAATAATATACCGAAAGATTTGATTACTAATAGAGCGGAATGACGTCGTACGATCCATGTAGTCAACCCCATCTAGTGGGATAAAGTTTTGTTGTTGTTGTTGTATACACATAATCAAAAGAATTATATTTAGATATACAAATTATTTTTAACTTCGTAAACTTAAATCACAAATATATATTTTTACTCATAAAATTAAAATTTATAAAATAATTAATGTATTTTTAAAATATGATAATAATATAGTCATAATAATTATAATATTTATTTGATTAATTTTATGATTTATTTAATTATTATTATAATTTATTCATTATATTTTAGAATTTATTTAAATAAAATTATAAATGACAAATGCGAAAAGTAAAATTTAAAAGATTGCAATCCAGGTGGTAATGTTGATTGTCTACCCTCTTATAAGTAATTTACATTGTCACTTCATAGACAATGTGGATTATTTGGACAATGCAGATTACTCATTACCTATCATAAGTGAACAGAGTAATGTGATGGGTTCATGTAACGTAATTTACAAAGATTATCTCTAAAGAAATGCCTTCTTAAGACATTCAATCATAAACTATTGGATAAAAGTTTGATGGTGAAAAAATAGGGAAGGTGTTAAACCCATATGTATCATAATAGAATATGGTGTTATTTCTATTCTAATAAAATGATTGGATTTTGAATTACATGGTGAATATTTCCATGAGTGTAATATTTTTGGGAAATATTTCTTTCTTTTTTCATTCTTTCTGCACAATCAACATTTTTTTACTTTTTGATATTATCATTATTTTTTTTATCAAAAAGAAAAAAGAAAACAAGTTAGCTATTAGCATTCCAATAATTGATCCTGTGACAAGTCTATATATTGTGATGTGTTTTTGAGGTATGCAACACCCTCATTTTAATTGTATCTAAATTTAAAGCAGAGCGTGTAGCGAGAAATATAATGCAGTGGATGCAGTAAACGGTTTCTTTTCGATTACATTAAATTATTTTTTGAAAAAGGAAAGTTATATAACAGAGATTGACCGCTTCAAATGGCCGAAAGTAACAGGGGTTGCAAGAAAAGGGGCTGGCAGGGATGAAGGAAGAGAGACGTGGAGGCATGCAAGTGCTTCATGGAGGTCATCTCCACCAATTTCTCTCCTTCCACCTCCCACCTTCTCCTCCTGCTCTCACAAATACCAACCTCCTCCTCCTCCTCCGCTCCAAGGACTCCACTCCCCTCCACCGCCCCATTTAGCCGTCCTCTCCTCCCTCGTCCTCCTTTCTCAGCTCCTCCCTCCTTCCCCCTTGCTCATTCCTCATTGGATCAAAACTATAATCAGTAGCAACCATGGTAAGTAAGAAGATCTCTTTCTCTTTGTTTCTGTGTCATTACCTGCATCGAAATGGAATCTAACATCTGCATGCATGCATGCTTACTTCTGCATCATAGCAATACATAAATTTTTTTTTTAACATTTTCCTCTGCAATCTGCTTTTGTATGGAAACGCGTAAGAAGTGGGGAAAAAGAGATGCATGCATTAATGTTATAATAATATGTTCGTGTATCATTTGATGTTTCTCATTACCATTGATCATGGTTGGCGTGTGCAACTGTGCATTGAATGGAAAAGGCCAACTCGGCGTCGGGGATGGCAGTGAATGACGAGTGCAAGCTCAAGTTCTTAGAGCTCAAGGCCAAGAGGAACTTTCGTTTCATCATCTTTAAGATCGATGAGAAGTTGCAGCAGGTGACTGTGGAGAAGCTGGGACAGCCGGACGAGAACTATGATGCTTTCACTGGATCTTTGCCAGCGAACGAGTGCCGCTATGCAGTCTTCGACTTCGATTTCGTCACCGACGAGAATTGCCAGAAGAGCAAGATCTTCTTCATTTCATGGTAAAGGAAAATTGTTGAAACACTCGGAACCTATACTGAATTGAAGCTGTGCTCTTCATTCCGTGCAATTTAAGATTTTTCATTATTTTTTCGTCAGACATATCAGCTTTAAAACTTTAACTCGTTTTCTGCCAACTTTGCAGATCCAATGCCAAATGCCAATGTTTCATTTGACAGATCAAATAACCAATTGCATCTGTTCTGACATCTGCTTAATTTTATCAGGTCTCCTGATTCATCAAAAACAAGGAGTAAGATGTTGTATGCCAGCTCCAAGGACAGGTTCAAGAGGGAACTTGATGGCATTCAGGTGGAGCTACAAGCAACAGATCCCAGTGAAATGAGCCTTGATATCGTGAAAGCACGAGCAATCTGAAAACGAGTGGTCCTGTCTTCTTTCTGCCACCAGAGCTTTCTTCTTCTTGATCAAGTCATTAACTAGCCATGAATTTAGGATCAACAATCCCACATCATTGTCAAAGAATCATAAGCCTTATATTTTGTGTCCTTATAATATTTCCAAGGAACATAATCTCTGCTTGATTGTGTCTCATGCCATTCTTTTATTGTAAACTAAAAATTCAAATTAATATATGGATTTCTTCAAGCAAATTGCTTAGATGGTACAACAAAAGTTTGAAGGCTTCCAGACTTATTTGTCTTGATTTACTAGTTTGAAGGATACAAGAAGCTCGCAGGGGAATAAAATTTGTCAGCATGTAGCATCGACTAATGACGAAGCATGCATTTTCTTTTTTGGCAAATACTTCAATTGATGAAAGGCATCAAATATCAAATCTGTGAATTTAACCTTCATCAACTAAATCTGTTAATTTATACTGTTATTGATGGATTATGGTTGACATTGATATGATCATTCTTAAATAAGAACAGTTCGGATCATTCAAATGCCTCAATTCCCGAGACTTTCGTGCAGTTTGTGTGCAAATTAAGCAGAGCTCCAAATCATCAGAGAGCTTGTTAAAGTTTTTGTATTGCTTCACTTGCAAGCGCTTCAAGGAACCTTACTGGCTTTTCATTAAAGAAGCATTTTTTTATGAAGTGTGTTATTAACGCCCTTGTAGATTCTTAGCCTAAACCCAACGAAAAAGCTAGGAAGTTGTGTTGTGCTTGGCGACCAGACTTCTGGGCAATCAGGCATTGTGGTATTCTCCATTATTGTAAAACCTTTAAGACTTCCATTGAAGAAGCCATGCAGTTCGAACAATCTTTACATGCTACAACAGAAGGCAGTCAACTTGTGTCGATACTGCATTGTCTCCCACTATTCGTAACCACAGGTATATGCATAGTTCAATTCTTGAAACCTATAGTTCATACGTAGTAGGAAGTATCTCAAATTGACATCAATTACAGACGAAGATGATCCAAGGAGTAGCCCGAGCGATTCGCTTCCATGGTTACCGACTCAAAGAGACAATTCTGCAACATGTTAGAATCACAGATGGCTTTTCTTGGTCTAACATATCCAACCGGTTCGAGACTGTTGCTTCAGCTCCAAGAAGACCATTCAAGGGATTGGAAAACATTACGGTTGCAGAACTTCTGAAAACCAAGGGAGACGACATGGAGAAAGAATTGTACTGGTGTCGCGCCAATGATTCAGTATATGATGCTGTCAAGAACGTAAGAATCCAGTGAACATTTTGAATAGGTGCAACTTGCAAGGCATAGTAGCAAATGATATTATAATACAGGTAGATACTGAATTGCAGATGACACAGAATAACATTGGAGCCTTGGTTGTCATAAAGCCAGGAGATGAAAAGCTACTAGATGGAATTGTCACCGAGAGAGGTAAACCAAAACGATTTATGAAATTATGAACACAGTTTCAATTGTATGTCATCTTAAACTTCAACTGATACAACTGCATGTTATATCCTTTTTTTGGGGACAAATTTCAGTAAAATGAAACGATAAATGCACAAATCAGTTGTGGTTTAGACTTGTAAAATTTCATCATCACAGATTACCTCAGGAAAATTTTAGTCCAAGGAAGATCTTCCGTTGATACAAGAGTTGGGGACATAATGACTGATGAGGTATTTACAACCCATGACTGTTTGCTTTTAGGGAAGAATTTTGTTTCCGTTAATTTTATGAGACGATAGCTCCGATGTCCTGCAGAACAAGCTCATAACAGTGTCATCTGATACTAACATTCTCCAAGCGATGAAGCTAATGACAGGTAACTCCTCTCAGATGGTTTCTCAATCAGAATTTACAGGAAAAATATACTAATGGTGACAACCTGATTTTGATGTTGACAGAAAAACGTATTAGGCATGTCCCAGTGGTAAACCACAAGGTGATTGGCATTATCTCAATAGTAGATGTTGTCCGCGCAGTAGTGGAACAGCAGAACCAGGAAGTAAAGCACTTAAATGAGTACATAAGAGGAGATTACTACTAGAAAGCAGTAGCATTCAGTCATCAAATAGACGATGGTGTCATTGTGGTTGGAGATAAAAGTGATCAGAGTTGTATTCTTCTTTCTTGTGTTCTAAGTTAATACATGACAGAATGCAATCATGTTTTACAAGATAAAATGACAAACAGAATTCAAGTTTGAAGTAATTTAATTTGGTACAATATGTGCACTCATTCAACTGAGAACTAATTAATACAGATGAGACAGCTTCTGTTATATACATTTGGAAACCAAGATAAAATTCTACTTACAAAGAACTGTTTCCAATATCATCTGCTTCAATTTTCACGGGAAAAAATTAATGAATTTCACCAAAAAAGTGTTATCTGCTCAATCAATATGATCTACAAAAAACGAGATGATGCAAAACATGCATGATCTAAAACATCACCAGCTGCCTTTTAGATGCATACTACAAGTTTCAGATAAAGAAGATATATGGATCAGGATAATTTTTCCTATTAGCCTTGATATATAATTTCCTTGCATTAAATATTAATACTTTGGGAACTTTTAATATCATTTAATGATTTAACGTTATATTACAAATTCATAACCTTTTTATCAAAATTAAAATATATTTGAACGTAATCCAACATTATATTTTAACATACCACTATAGTACTTTAAGATCTAATATCATATATTAATCAATATTTATTTTAAAAATATCATATACATCACAAATCACGATATATAAAAATATACAACAGATTTGAAAATTTGTGAAAAAATATTAATATTTGATGATTAATTAACTCATATATAATATTTTGTAATGACATTATTATAAGTATTTTTATATTAAAAAAACTATTCACATAGTAGAAACTTACAATCCTCGACCTAAAAATGATATTCACAATTTTATATAACACATACATAAAAAGATACACACTTTTTTTTTCTCAGTTTTCAAATCGCTCCTAATAAAATATTCTTTAGATAATGTTATTGAGGGAAATAAAGTTTTGTACTTTCATGCACATAAATAAGTGATTATTTCGTTGGCTCAAAATTCTGTTTGCATTGCTGGTTTAAAAAGGTGTTTTTTTTTCGTGATGCCACCAATCACCATTGTGCTTGCTTCTCGATTCAATGCTTTTAAGATAAAACGTTTTCCTGTTATCGAAATAAAAATAAAATGTTCCCCAATTCCTCAATAAAATTTCATGAAATAAGATTTGTATCGCCACATTTCCATAGTTCACACCGCATTGTAACATTTGGGTTATGATTATTCATTTTATATGTATTTAAGATATTATCACTTGATTAACCTGAGTATTTATATCGTGAGTAGCCAATGAGCAATAGTTTCATGTTGAACCAATAAAACAAAACCTTAAACTTTGAAGAAAAAAAAAATGAATCGTAGATTTCGAATGAAAAAGAGAGAATTTCTTCTCTTGGTGGTTGAAATTGCTCCCCACCGCTAAGATTTAATCCAATGGCGATAATTGAGCACACGATGGTTGGTGGGTGCACCAACATTAAATACTCCATAATAAAAATCCATAACACAAACATAAATATAAACTTCATTAACTTCTCATTAAATGCAAAATGGTGTGCCCAACTATTAGAGTTATATTTGGGGTTGCCTAACAAGGGAGGTAAGGAATTGATGAGTCCAACCCACATCAACATTTACTCACCTATTTATTTGAAGCCTGTGTGGAAGTCATTTGAGAATACACATTTAATATTCTTATTATTTGGAAAAGAAATATTTTCATTTTCATATCCTATTTAGATTTATTTCTATTTATTTATTTTCCTGTCAAAATAAAAAAATTCTGTGTTTGTTGATCACAATACACTGACCGAGCCAAATGAATAATTAATTTATGTTTCTAATGCATATTCTATACACACGTAAACATAAACCAAATCATTTTCTGGAAATTATTTTTCCATAATAAATATTTCTGCCGCCATTTATAGTTTTCAATGAAGCAGAAATTATTTATTAATAATACTTCCCTTTTTTTGACGTATCACATTTTTCGCACCTGTTGACATCCTCCACCTACCCACAGGTCGAAATCTCCCACACTCAAGGGCAACGGACGGTCGATGTCCGTCTGCGTTACTAAGATCACGCGAATGGACGGCATCGGAGAGACGACATCGACGGCTGAGGCTTTTATTAGCAGCCATCGAAGAACTCGACTCATTCTCGTCGCGTGTAGGACAGAGAAACGGTGCAAACAGAACTGAGCAGAGCAGAGAGGAGAGGAGAGAAAGAGATTGCAATGGGGGGTTCGCTGGGGGTAAAGGCAGCTCCTTTCACCTACGCAGCGCACGCCCTGGCCGTGGTCTCGGCGCTGATGGTGCTCGTCTGGTGCATCCACTTCGGCGGCGGCCTGGCCTTCGAGTCTACCAACAAAAGCCTCATCTTTAACGTATGCTCCTGGTGCTTTCTTCTTCCTTGCTTCATTCATCCTACTTGATGAGCGGCCATATGTAGAGTTCGAGTGGTTGTTGGTCCGTCAAAATGCTGCTTTCCGTGCATGGAGAAAGGTCGATCTGTTTTAGTTTTCTACTTGTCTGTTGATCACGTTCTTCTGTTGTTCAGATGGAAAAGGATGGAATTCTTCCTTGTCCTATTTAGCTCTTGATTCCTGCAACTTGATCAGTGATATGGCTTTATAATGAATAATGTGCAGGAATCTGCATGCAGTGTAGTTTTGCGTTTGCGTCGAGTGTTTCCTCTCTTTTTTTCTCTTTTAAGATCATAATTAGGATCAGTGACAGGGTTGACATACCCATTGATAATTTTTACAGAGAAAACCAATGCTGCATATGTTGCATCGATAGTCCTCAAATTAATTTGTTCCAATTTCTTAGGATATCTGCTTACAGTTGAATCAGATCAGTTCACTGTAAACGATATCGTTTCATCTCCAGGCTCATCTCTTCTGAGAAAGTAATGAAAAAAAAAGCTCAAGTTGATTGCTTGTTCTTATAGCCATATGCCACTAGTGTGGTAAGACATTAAATTATTAATGAAATTAATTTCAATTGCGTGGTTGATCATGTGGTAATATGATATCTGTGCTGGAATCTTCAGATAGAACAGCAAGAATTGGAAAGAATGCAACACTCGTCATTTTTATATATTTTAAAAGCTTTTTTTCTGTAAGAGAGACGCAGACATCTAAGAGGAACACTCTTCTGTGAACTAATAATGACTTATTATTATTACCAAGAACATCGTGGGCAGAGGTGATTATGAGTATCTGAATTTTTTATCATTTCATGATTCATTGTATCGGGATAATCTTACTTTATATGATGGACTACTCTCTCCAACTTTTGTTTCTCTGAAAGCAAATTCATTAAAGAAAGAATGCTCGGTATATCGACATTATTTAAGAAAATCACGATTCAAACAATTAGAAATTTAGAATAATCTCATTCATCTATGTCATACTTCCAGGTCCCATTTTCTCTTTATCAAGCAACAATTGCTGTTTAAGTTTGGGGCCTAATCATGTTAAAGTAAATAAGAATCTAGAGATGCTCTCCTGTGAGACCCTATTGAGTTGTCATGTTCATCTTTTTTATTTCACTTTGATGGCTGCCTCCCCAGCAGCCAATATATATTACTGAAGCTTTTTTATCTGTGACAGCGGTGATTAATTTTCTCCAGACAAGAGGAAAATGAAATAGGAAATGCGTCTGTAGTTTGAAAGAACAATAGAAAAAAAAAGAACTCAATAACTTGTGCTTTCTTTTGCTTCCAGGTTCATCCAGTCGTTATGCTCATTGGCTTTATTATTATGGGAAGCGAGGGTAAGTTACTTAAGCACTGATGCAACCTTTGTTCCTTTTTGTTCCAAATGATCAATGCGGATTAACGGAATGCTTAACAAATATGCAGCTATATTAAGCTCCAAGACTTTACCATGGGGCCACGAAGTGAATAAACTGATCCATTTGATTCTTAATGCAATCGCCTTTGTCTTTGGTGTTGTGGGAATATATGCTGTCTTCAAGTATCACAATGAAAGTGGGATACTTAACATGTACAGCTTACACTCTTGGGTTGGTATTGGAACAATCTGTTTGTATGGCATTCAGGTAAACAAACTATGATACAAGTAAATAATACTTTTCTTTTCTATTAGTAATTTAACACACAAAGAATTGATCAGTAATAGATGACTGCATTACCCACTTTTTCGTTATGTTGCTAACCTCAGCTTGTTCGTTTCTTACTTTTCAGTGGTGTTACGGATTTGTAACCTTCTTCTTTCCTGGTGCTACCCCATCACTGCGAGGCAGATCGCTCCCTTGGCATGTGTTGTTTGGCCTCTTTGTCTACATATTGGCCTTGGCCACTGCAGAGCTTGGGTTCTTGCAAAAGCTGGGATTCTTAGAGAACTCGGGTCTGTATAAATTCAGTTCAGAGGCATTGTTGGTAAACTTCACAGGTGTAACTGTGATACTGCTGGGGGCTTCTGTTGTGGTAGCTGCTATTGCTCCTGCACGTATCGAACCGGCACAAAAATATGTTCCCATAGAAGATATTTGAATTGTGTTTTTTTTTTCAAGCATCGAATTGTTGTATGGCAATAAATCACCTCATGGTTGGTTTGAGGATAACTTGATATATAGCCAATGTAACTTTATGTGTCAATTCTTTGCCGAAGAAGCTGCAAAAGCTACTATGTTGGTCATATATGGCCGTATGTTTACTGGATGGATTTATTTAAGAAAAAGAGTGAGTAAAAGATGGAAATTGCCAAAGCGTATCTCATTTTATTTAATTTTTCTTTGCTTAATTTTCTAATATTTGTAAACCATCTTAAGATAGGTCAATAAGGTGTAGCGTTTTTCCTCTTCTTGTTCTCCAGCAACATATTTATGCAGTGTCAACGATCCTCTTGCACATCCTTCTTATCAATACATTGTAATCACAAATCCCATTACAATAGCTTCAACTTGTTGCAGTGGGTCTAAAAAAGAAACTTATAAGATGCAGTTCCATCAGAGATCATGTTACAGGCAAGGTCTCAGTCAAAGTTTATGACTTCAATACCTTGAGATCAGAAAAATATGTTGAAGCCATGTGAAGCTACCCAGACAGAAGAATAAGGCGATAAAAAAAACATACATATTAATGTGACATGCTAGTTGCAGGACAGAGAAATGCCTCCATGATGAAAATTTACTCTGATCGTATTGGCATGATCAAACAAGTATTTAACAGCCAACCAGTCTCGCGAAGAAGCTAAAACGATGGTATTGCTCCGAAAAAACTTTCCACTCACTTTCACGGGGAGAAGAAGCTGTGGACAACTTCCTCACAGCTGCTGCGCATGATCCCCTCACTCACTCCATCCTTGTGCTGGAGCCTGGTCACCAGGGCTCTCAACCTTGTCCTCACCTTCTCCTCCTGCAGACAGGAGGCATCTTCTTCACCCTGTGCCATGTCACAGGCCATGGCCCTCCTCCTCCTTTCCATCCTACGGCTGATGACATACTCCTCCGATATGTAAACATCCATCGGAAAAGCACTCTCTCGATCAGCAGAGAACAGTGGGGCGTGAGCTAGGGGGAGGACAACTGGACAGGGAGAGTGAGGAAATGGTCAATCATTTATGGTAAGAGGTCAAGGGTTGAATCCAGTGGGCATCAGTCCCCAGTTTCACTTCTTTACTATTTGGAAACCGGACATGCAACTCGCAAGTAGTGCACAACATGTGACCCTTACTGTAGCAATCTGTTTCATGGTTAACATTGATCAGAAGCAGAAGATATGTGGCTGCCGTTCGCATGCCATGCTTGAACCTTTCTGAATTGCTGAGACCGACTGGTCAGAAGATGGGAGTAGCACTGACTCTACTTACAAGTGTCCTTTGTTTCATTTGTCTTGGATTTGGTTTGCATCACAGATGGTCACCAAGTGGACAATTCATTGGAGAACGGTTTGCATGCAACTGCTGATGGAAAGAAAGTGAAGTGAAGTGACAAATATCTCCAATTAAGTTTGTTTCTTGATTCAGATTACTTTTTACTAATATTATCATGCATTGGTTGTGTACTCTGTGAATTGAATGAAGGGCATAAGAAAAAAAACTCACGTTAAAAACATTAATTCGAAATGTCATAATTTACTTAAAAGAATGCTCATCCTTTCAAAATACAGGCCTTCTTCAAAGAAGACAACCCATACACTAACTCTGGGCCCATTATTCTTATTGGGCTCCCACGGGATGTAGTTGCTGTTACGTCGCTTTTGCTTGTGAGTTTGGATTTCTTCAAGGCCCAAGTCTAGTGGTGTATATTAGATTGAACAATTCGATCATCTAATATGATAATGAATAAATTCCTCCGTATCTGATCAAAAGCGGATTGACCAAAATTATTCTTCTGATCCATTAAACACCACTATTCAAGTCCCTCTGCTTTCCCGAAACTAAAATGTCAGGAGAATTCTGAAGTTAAGAATTATCAGTTAATAAATAAAAATATCACTCTTAAGCCTTACCACAATATTTATATGCCAAAGTATATTATTTTAACAAAATTTTATTTTTTATTTATTGCTAACCCACCAAGCACCTTGGATCGCACACACGTGGATGAGGCTCCAAACGAAAACAAATTCGAGATTGTACTCAAACCAAAACATTGCTTATCGTCTGACTGAATCAATCATGGTCGATAACGAAATTTTTAAGTTTCACTCACTTCAATGAAAATTGTGTTTCTTAGTTTTTTTATTACAAAATTAGGCTAATGGGGCAATAAAAATA
Source organism: Pontederia crassipes (assembly GCA_030549335.1). Lineage (NCBI taxonomy): Eukaryota > Viridiplantae > Streptophyta > Magnoliopsida > Commelinales > Pontederiaceae > Pontederia > Pontederia crassipes. The sequence continues at coordinate 19,372,738 of CM060189.1, read as the reverse complement.
AAATTTGAGACCTCTTTTACGAGTAGAAAGGACACCCTTATTACTCATCCTTAAGTTTAATTTGACTGTTTTATAATAAGCCCATACAACAGTGTCTCAACTTGCCAACATGCATAAAAAGATATACCAAGTAGAGGGACCAGCATGATCTTTCTAGCTGTGTTTAGGTACACTTTTCCGGCGAAGAAGAAACAAAGTACACCCTGCCATCTGATACGAGATGCTTTAATTCTAAAAGAGAAGATTCTGATTAAAATTTGTTTTCGCCACCATGAATACATAAACTAAATCTTTCCATAAAATCATAACAATCAATACTTCTTTTTTTCATAGTAAATATATGAGTTATCAGATCATAGCTCATTTTTTTTCCTTTCAATTAATCGCAGTTGGAGAAATGAACATTACGCCTCTCAGGGATTCAACAGCATGCAGCATGCTTCTGTCCTCCTCCACCTACTACCAACTGTATCGACACATATATTATATGCATGCAAGTTTCCAAAAATGTCAACAGCACGAAACCTGCGTTTGACGGCTACTTGAATCATTGGGTACAGGTGGTTTTCCATTTCATGTACGCTTAGTTGTTCAGAGAATCTTTAGACACCTAACACTTTGACATGCAAAAAAAGTGAAACAAAACAGCAGCAAATAAAGAGGACTCCATCAAACGATTACAGGTAGATTAGATAGGAGGGGGTGAGCACCCTTTAAAGCTTAATCCAACTACCTCATCGTCATCTCCATCTGTGCAGCAGTAGGTGGAGTCTGTATGACGCAAAACCTCCTTCTGATGATCCACCTGTACGTTCTCATCGTGCGTAGTTCACGTCCCATGACAGCTCATTCGGAGACATTAGAAAGAGACACCAAACGAAATGAGAATAAAACTAAGCCTAGTGTACGATCGATTTCGTAGAGGAACAAAGGAGGGGGAGAGAGAGAGAAGCAGAAGCCATTGTTTTCAAGCTTGATACATATATATAAGAATGCAGATAATAAATCAAAAGCTTAGGTTTCAGGAATCAACTAGGCAGGGAACAGGTGGAGCATGGATTCTGGCTGTACGAATTTATGCACTGGACGTGGGGCATGCATCAAATGTATGCAACTACCAACTTACAGGCTACAGATCGTTCTGCTGTAGGAAGGAACAAGTTGCACTGACATCATGATGCCGATACATATTATATATATGCGTGCAAAAAATATCTATTTTGACCTTTAGTGATCACTACGGCCAAAGATCATTTAAGCAAGATTACGAGTTCAATTTTCATTTGTTCGTACAGGAAACTTTCGTAGCTTTGCAGCCAGAGTGGATTTAGATTGATCGAAAGCAACGTTTCTGAATAGTAAAGATGTCAAGTGATGATATATACAATCAAAAGTAACGAGTTCCGTTGTTCAAGCTAGCTACCATAATTGGTGGTGAATGGCGTTTCGTCTTCTTCTTTTTATTGTAAATGCAGTTATCCCCAACTTGACAATTGTTCTTGCTTGCTCCTTTAAAACTCTTACGCAGCAACTACTTGTTGAGCTACTTTATTACAGTAGATCGACTAATTAATTATGGCACACAACGAAGCAAGAGAGAGAACAAAAAGATTAGTCTAGTTGATTTATAAAGGAAAAAAAAATTTCTGTCCATGATGGAATTCCATCTACTATAAATAATTGAAACTTAAAATTGGATTTTCCAACACTTGCATGCTACAACGGCAGCATTCTACGAAATATATGTTCAGCTCAATAATTGGGATCTTCTCAGATATTTCTCAAGTGGGAACAATAAGAAAATATTTATGTATGTATGTGTGTATAAGTTAGAAGGTGAATAATCTTGCCCTCTAATTAGATCATGCTGAGAGTTTTTTATTCGTGCCCAGAGGTTAATCTAATATAAAAAGTATAGTAAATCAAAGAATTGAGATCAAATGAACTACACATATGTATAATATTGTTATATAGTGGTAGGAAATGGCGGGTTCCTTAATCTTTTTGGCTTAAGGAAGACTCTCAAACCTCTCACTTGCAAAAGTCGAAAAAAGTAATAATTTAATCTTTATATTTGTATAAGGAGACACATCTTTTACGTAAACATTAATCTTAATATTATTTCTCGTGTATGATCGGATTTATCCATTCATCGTGGGAATTCAAATATATGAATTCTTTTGTACGCATACAGTATAATTAAAAAAAATCCAATTATCCGATCGAAAAAAAAACATATTCAACTACAACCATTAAAACATATTCAACTTTTTAGGATGTTTTACACACATGAATATTAGGAGATTTTTTAAAGATGAATTAAGAGGATAAAGTATTTTCCTAAAACTATATACATGTACTCTTTTATCTATTATATACGTGTGCATTACAAGGTGACAGGATACATTTAATCACTCTCCATATTGACAGACGTCCTTTCCATCCGTCACCCTCCATCTCAAAAGGACATCTTATATTAATTAGAGCAGGAAAGAAGAATTAGTAAATGAAAGTATAATATATCAAAGTTCAACAATTAATTTTAATTCATTTATACTTTTTTTCGATTTGTATCTCATATTTACGAAGCGACGTGGATTGATTCAATTTATGGTATTAGTTATGAGTTAGAGTTTGATTTACTATTGAGTTTAATTAATAGGATGAACGTAGGAATTTTTTTTTAATAGAGATAAATCAAATAGGGTAAAGAATTGTTTTTTTTTTTTGCAACCTCTATTTTTTTCCCGTCCAAATGAGTCGAGTACCAGTAGTTATGAACACGAGTTTCAATCGAAAAAAATAAACTAGAAAATCAGTCCATAGCTCAACTAATTTGGTGTGTTCGGGTCGTATATTGACACGAGTGAATCTCCTAACAATAATTTTCTATATTTAGAAGGATTTAAATTCGATAGCTGGACCGAAATATTGAGAATCTGGTTAATGCTGCTAACTCTCATTGGTAAATAGGGGGAAGAATTGTTGTCGAGTTTAAAATGGTTACGTTGTTAGTGGGCAACGTTGGCCAGTCAGATCTCTTTCCTATTGGTTGGGCCCAGCAGCGGAAAGTCCATAGTCTCACCTATCACTAGAAAATAACAACGAGAGCGACCCCTTTGTTTATTGTGGACAACCAAGTTATTGCGACAATGGCGACTCCACTTCAATCGCTTGAAGAAGAAGGTGCCCACAGGACCACCACAAGGGAGAGTATCTTGTAGATTCCTCACTCTCTTGAATCTTAATTTGATGGTGCATATTATATATATAATATATATATGAAGTGAGTCGTGTCATAAAAAATATATAATATGGATAAAAATTCCACAGCAGCCTCAAGTGGCTTCATGTGCTTATCTAATGAACGAAGACTAAGTTGTGAGAACATACATCCAGTGATAGATATTTCATTAGTATGCATTGTGCATCACGTCTACATACATAATATACGTATGCATATATATATATATATATATATATATATATATATATATATATATATATATACATGCATACATATACATGATAGATTAGTAGCAAAGTTGCTAGAATCGTTTTTCGAGGTAGGATAGTAAGAGGCTTCGAGGATCGAAAATCGTAGGATCGAATCGAAGATCATAAAATAAAATAACAAAGTAGTATATTTATTCATAAATATTGTGTTTATATATAAATTAATTAAACATTGATAATTAATATTTTATGAAAAAAATTTAGGTTTTTCTTATCTCATCTTGTTCCTTATCATCTCCACCATCAGATCTCCATCCAACTGTGATAAACTATTTGATAGATTCAATCATTAATCATTAGATGGAAAAGATAGAGAACAAGGTGAGGTATAAAACACCAAAATTGAACCCATATTTTATTCATATTTTCAAGTTTAATAGATATTTTTTCATTTGAAATACAATATGATATATTCTTAAAAAGTATTAAAATAATAATATATAATATTTAATCTTAATTAATTATAATATTTATTAAATTGCATAATTCTTAGTATACGTGCAATAATAAAAATTAATTTTGATGTAAGATAATATAATATTAGATTCATAACATAACATTAAATTATTAAAAAGTATTAAAATTCATGAAAGTGAGACTAACATATACAATATATATAAATAAAATAGTTAAATATAATTTTCTCAAAGACTTTTATGTTTATTTTTATTTTTTATTCGAATAAATAAATTTATAAAAATATCGGAGGATCGTAAGATTCCGCCGATCTTAAGATCCAACTATAAATTCAGTATACATCCTAAAGATCCTCCAAGTAGGATCAGAATAATTTTCTGTCTGAAAGATCTTACTATCTTGATCATAACCATGATTAGTAGTGTAGTAAAGATTAATAGGAAAAATTACACCAAATGTCCTCCAACTTTAACATTTGCTCAATGATGCCATCCAACTTTACTTTGTAATATGAATGCTCTTCATCTTTTAATTCGTTTCACCTAGTGGCCTCTTTACCTGCTATAGCCCTTCTTTCGATCACGGAGCTTATGTGGCGCACATGTGACGCTCACACGACATATTCTCCTCTCTCCACATTGACGTGACAATATTAAAAAAATAAAAATGTCACGCGATCGCGTAGACACAACATATTCTCCTCTCTCCACGCTGACGTAGCAATATTAAAAAATAAAAATAATAATTAAAAAAATAAAAAATGCCACGCGATCGCGAGGAGTTCATGAGGAGGGGGATCCGACCTCGCCGGCGGGGCGCCGACGAGGAGGCAGAAGGGGGGTGAGCCCACCCCCTCCCGCACGCCACGAGGAGGGGGGGGGGGGGGGGCTCGTCCCCCTCCCGCGCGCCAGCAAGGAGAAGGGCCCCCTCCCTCTGCGATCTCGCCCGACCCCCTCTCCTTGTCAACGCACGAGAGAAGGCCCCCCCTCCCCTTGCGACCTTGTCGGTCACCGGCGTGCATCCCCCCTCTGCCTCCTCGTCGGCGTTCCGCGCACCGGCGAGGTCGGATCCCCCTCGCTGCGATCGTGTGACATTTTTTATTTTTTAATTAATATTTTTTAAAAAAATATTGCCACGTTAGCATGGAGAGAGAAGAATATGTCGTGTGAGCATCATATGTGCGCTATGTCAGCTCTGTGATCGAAAGAAGAGCTATAACAGTTAAAGATGGCACCGAGTGAAACAAGTTAAAAGATATAGGACATTCTTGTTACAAAGTGAAGTGGAAGACATCACTGAATAAATGTTGAAGTTGAGGGGCATTTGATGTAATTTTTTCAAGATTAATATTAACACTGGAATCAGGAAAAAAGTTAGCTAATGTACAAACATGGTCTTAGCTATCTTAATTTCAAAGGAAAATATATATTTAATTTGATTTATGTTATATTATATGACAGAAGGGATTGGGGCGCACAAGAAAACAAGGATATTACACTTCCAAGCTGGTACAGGTATAAACTACAGGGGGTGTCATGCTGGGTGGACCCGCAAGGGTAAATGGAGACGTTGCCAGTGGGGCCCACTGATCCCATTGGCCCATACTGTTTTTGAGCTCATATAGCAGTGATGGCGCCCGCTCCCTCTTTTAGCCACCTTTCAAAATAGTGAATTACAATAGGTGGTGGATGGATTATTTAAATTATTATAATAATATTTAAAGTTGGTGGTGCAAGAACAATTTGCTTTTCTTTTTATATTAATTTGAATGTTCGTAGGTACCAATTAGTTGATAAACTTTGTTTCCTCCCAAAAGAAAACATAAAAAAATTATATATATATATATATGTTCATAACAAAAAAAAATAGATTGTCTTTCTTTTTTCATTTCGTAGTACGAACATGAACAATAATCTCAATAATAAAAATTTGGTAAGACGTCTTAGTTATCTTAAAATAAACAAAAATGTTCTGCCGAACTTTTCAAAATGACACGTTAATGAAGGTTACTTTAGCATAAGTATTCTGAAATTGTTAATTTAATTTTGATTTAATTAAACGATAATAATCTTAAAAACTGTATGTCTGGTGTTTACACAAGAAACAGTAACTTATGAAGTGGCTTTACCTTTATCTTGTTGAACATTTTTCCACAAATTGACGATATATGAAAAGTATATAATGATATAATCATCGTTAGTGATTTCTTTTATATTATATCACTAGTCTTCGGACATCATTAAATATTTCATGAGTTACAGCTGGCCCAAAAAGCATAAGAAGATTAATAAAAGTACACATTAATACTTTATATATCTGTGTATATGTATTGCTTTATTCTTCCATTTTCTTCTTTTAAAATTATTGTCTTCAACTCGTCCTTATATATATATATATATATATTATATTATGATAATTATATTTTCTCGCTGGAAGGTGTTATCATTTTTTTTCTCATCATGGAATACGAATAAAGTAAAAAAAAAAGGTAGTGTTTCGAGCGTGTCCTCTGCTTTCCCCTTCTTTCCTTCCTTTATATAAAACAACGTTGCAGCAGCTGCTGCTGCTCGTTGTATCACCCTTGTCGACCCCTTCCTTGGATTCCAGAGCTTTGGCGTGGCCCTTGTCGTCAGTCTCCCTCTGCGAGAAAGCGGTGCATAACTTCCTTTGGTAGCAGAAGTAGTAGTAGCAGTTGAACGTTGGGAAAAAGTCTGCTTCTTCAAACACTTTGGGAGAAGAGAGATGGGCGCAGAGGATCCGGCCACGAAGCCAGAGGCAGAGGGCACGTCCGAGGCTGTTCCAGTTGCGGAGACTGTGAAGGACGTGACCGAGGAGAAGGCGCCGATTGCTCCGCCGGCGGCAGAAGAGACGCCCGACGACTCCAAGGCCCCTGCCGTCATAGAGAGTAAATACTCCGCCTTCTCTCTCTCTCTCTCTCTCTCTCTCTCTCTCGTCCTGAAATTGTTTCCTAACTCCTAAGGAAGCATGTTTACCTTGGGACTTTGTTTTATTTTTTAAATTTCTGTCTCTCCCCTCCTACATGGCAGCAGAACTCAGGATTTTGTGCTCTTTCAGAATTTCTACTCAAAAGTTGGCTGTGTTGGATGCAATTAATGGATGCTTTGGTTTGAGTTGTGTTTTACTCTTTTTTTTTTCGTTTTCTGCATGAAACAAAGAAGAAAAAAACATGGCTTCATACTTGGTGACATGAGCTGTGTCTTGATAGATTCTTTTGAACCTTTTCTCCAAGAATTTTCCATTTCAAGCGCAGTAATTTTTCAGGAACTAAATTATATAAGTAGCTGTTTGTCTTGATAAAAGCCAAAAGATGGCCTTCTTTGAGATTCCTGGCCCGCAGTTGTTGCTCCTTTGGTTTGACTTCACTTTTGGAATTCAGATCTTCTTCCTTGGTTTATTCCCTCCCCCAAAAAATGCAATCCGGTTGTTCATGTGGGAAAATTTGTTTTCATACAGTATATTTGATATTCACCAGTCGAATATAAAAATAGAAAAAAAATAGGATGGACCTAGGCCTTGTATTTTTCAGGAAAAGTTGAGAAATATACGTCTGGATTTACTTAATTTTCAGTTTGTCTTGGAGCCTTAAATGGTTTCTTGAGGAATCCACGTTCTGTACTAGCACTACGTACATGTTATTGATGTATCTTGTATATCTTGTTAAGATAATTTCGACAATTTTTTTTCCTGAAAGAAGGTTATTGTTAAATTTTGACTGCCTTCTAGTTGATGATCCTCTTAGTTAGAGGCAAGTAACTTGGCAAGGGGCTGATTCAAAATTTTGTTTCATTTTTCAGAGATCGAGGAAACTCCTGATGAGAAAGTTACTGGAGATTCAACTGATAAAGGTAAATTCATTTGGACTGTGCATCCGGGGCCTATAGGTGTAAAGATGAATAATATTTGGCTTCTCTTGTTCTTTCAGATGATGTTCTTACAAGAGTTGAAACCGAGAAAAGATTGTCTCTGATCAACGCTTGGGAAGAAAATGAGAAGATCAGGGCAGAGAATAAGTGAGTACCTTATTTCACTGGTTAATAACAGAAGTAAATAATCTTATTGAGGTCTAATTTGAGAAGAAAAGTTTTCCATGTCACTATAACCAGACTACAATCAGATGTAATAACAAAAAAAAAAAAAAGAAGAAAATTTCGGTCTACCTAAATCAGGTGAACTATGCATTAGACAACTTCTGGACAGTATAGAAATTTAGTTAAGATCTGTCAAATTTTCTTCCTCCCTCCTGAAAGGAAATGATGTAATTTACAGAGCAGTTAATTGAATGTCTTGCCATTCATGAACAGGGCTGTTAAGAAATTGGCAGCAATCGTTTCCTGGGAAAGCGAGCAGACAGCTGCTGTGGAAGCTGAATTGAAAAAGAAAGAGGTATGCTGCTTTAAAGTTCGTTTCACATCAGTGTTTTACATCATGAATTGATCAACTTGTGCTCAGTTCGGTCTGGTCATACGCTGTGCATCTCATGCCTCGTTAAGTTGATGTAAAGCTCTGATAGAACCGCAAAATTCTTGATACTTAGACCATGTAATTATGCAGGAAGAACTGGAGAAGAAGAAGGTGGAATACGCGGAGAAAACAAAGAACAAGATTGCACTGATCCACAAGGCAGCAGAGGAGAAGAAAAAGATCACCGAAGCAAAGCGCGGCGAGGAGGTCCTGAAGGCGGAAGCGACCGCCGCAAAATATAGGGAGAAAGGCTTCGCTTCGAAGAAGCTCATTGCATGGTTAGGGCTTTAAGAACAGCACCATGTCCACCGGGATGAACACTTTAAAGAAGCCGATAAGCTGTTCCCATCATGCATTCATGCTTTGTTATTCCTCTTGGGTTGTGGTGCACTGTGTGGTTGTAAAGTTGTCTGAGATGGTGGTCCCTTTTTCTTTTTTTTTTCTTTTTTTTTTTTGGGTGGTTCTCTGTGATTTTGGCTTCTTTGATTCTGATGTTCTTGTATATAACATAACCTACAAGAACACAAGCTTGATGTGCATAACTGTATTCTTTATATGTGTGTGTGCTTGCCAGACATTATTCTTATTTGGAGAAGGTCTAAAGGGGACATTCTTAATTTTATCTCATGCAAGTATCAGTTCATGGTATCTAAAAGTTCAATTAAGGCTGTCGGTAGAAAAGACATAATTGAGTTGTTTTGTAGAAATAACTATGATCCACATCTAGCTTTTTTGGAAAATGGATGAAAGCGAGCTTTCACTCCCGAGTTCATCCAGTAAATATTTATGTACTGTTGCTTCCAAAAATTTCCGAAGCCTGTGACGTTTAGGAACTTAGAATGAGTATAATTGTCGGCGAGTAGCTTAGTTGATATGAAATAATTGATAAATTAAAATGTATCTTATACATTATTATTATTATCATCATCATCAAATAATAAAAACTCATTAATATTATCATTTTTTTCTCCTACCAAAAAAGTTGGAACGGGCAAAAGCCAAACCGAGCTTTTGATTCGAACTTCTGAGAGTTAATAATTCGAGATTGAATTTCAGAAATCATCACTTGATCAGGTAAAGTTTTTTCAGCAGAAAGAAGGGGTAAAAGACCAGTTGCCATGTTTCAAAATCACCGAATGGGTTCTAGAAAATATTTTGTGCTTCTTTAACATTTTGGCCGGATGCAACTGTATGGACCGCTGGTCTCAGCATTTTTCTTGTTCTCGGTGAACGCTTAGATTTAGTCGTTAATAAAATAAGAGAAAAATCTTGAAAAGCATTGGTTTCTCTATAGAAAGAATTTACTACTTTGGATGAAATTTGCTAGTCGCACAAGGTTAAAATTTTAACTCCTAAACTCTTGCAATTTTTTGAGACAACGATCCATAAACAAGTTAAATATCAATATAAAAATCGAGAGGCATATCCATCGTAGTGGAGATAAAAAAGTAGTTCCCCTATTCAATCATTTATTGTTGATTAAGATACACAAGATGTGAGTAAAGGAAAGAAACGAGGATGATTCTATGCCCTTGTTTTCTAGACAAAATGGAGACGTGAAATGCAGCATTTTCCAGGAAGAACAAGAACTAGAACACTAACATTTCGGCAAGCAAGAACCGAATCAGAAAGAAAATAGCAAAGCAAAGGAAATATGGAATGAGCACGTCATGTCAAATACTACATCATTAACAAGTAGAAGACAAGAGTTTGATGGACGTATGATGCGTTTCTACTTCCGCTAATTGTATATGTTTAAGTAGTGAACGCCCTAAAAGAACAAACTGAGGGCAACCCCTTCTCTTAGGTAATAAATAGTATATGCAAGAAGATTGCCACAATTAAAACAAACAAAACATTTAACGCTTCAAATTGCTAGCGCTAAAGATGTACTACGAAGATGTAACCTTTAAGACATAACATGGCCATCTGCAAGTTACCACAAAGTAGCAACATACAGGTACATAACTTATCACGACACTTTTGAGTGCTCATTAGATGTCAACTTGGATACCCTTGGACAAGGTAACAAAATACACCCTGCATAAATGTAGAGTAGCATTACTAGATGCATAATATGGTGTCAAATTAATAAAATAACTGTTCCATAAACACACAATTCATACAAAATTATGGGACGAAAAAATTGGGACAAATGCAAAACCTATACACGGATGTCATTTGTTAAAAAAGCATATAAAATGTCATTAAGATCAGCAAAAGAAAATGCTATGCTACAAGATTTATTCTACAAATCAACAAAAATATACATTGAGCTCTTCAGTAGCAAATTAATTACCAAAACCACATGTTTTGTTTTCACGAGTGCTTAGATAGGCGATGAACAAAGAAAAAGGTAGTGCAACACTATTCGTTTTATTTTCACAACAAGTGCTTGGATAGGTGATGAACAAAGAATAAGGTAGTGCGTCACTATTTTTTTTTATCATCTACATATTTGTACAACAAATAAATAGGCACTCTATATTTTCCAGTATTTTCCCCCTTAAAATAGTAATTAGATGCCAGAAATGTGCATGAACTTTAATATACTTACTTGACATGAAGGCATTTATAGTAAACTTCTAAATATTTCACTGTGGAAGTACACCAAATAATTGACTGGTAGAAATCATCTACAATATATAGCTTGATCGATCTGTGGAGGAATTTGTTTAATCTCAGTTCCAAGCTCTTGTTCTATCCGATACCTGTAGCAAAGTCATTTATGTGAGGCAAACATACGGAAAATGAAATTATCAACCATCAAGATTACATACAAGTTAAAGCGGTCCTCATAAGTGATGAGATTTACTGCTAAGCCAAGATGGCCAAACCTCCCTGATCAACAACAACAACAAAGCCTTATCCCACTAGGTGGGGTCGGCTACATGGATCATACGACGCCATTCCGCTCGTTGATCCATGTTCATGAGATTCGACAGGGTTTTACGCTGACTGTCAGGGCCTAACACAACCCTCCTCCTTTATCCGGGCTTGGGACCGGCTATAAAACATAGGCGGATTTTGTGTAAATATATCTATAAAGATCAGGTGAAGACCTTCCCTCTCCATTGCAAGAAAGAGAACTTTGCTTTTGACGAAAAGAAAACTGTTATTTTGATAATTAAAGTTAAATGAACAAATAAGTCAACAATAGATTGGTAATTTCACTTAAGCAAAAGCATGTACCTGAAGAAACAAACCCATTGAATTAGAAAGGGAATCAGGAGCTAGTTCCTCTAACCCAGAAGCATGAAAAAGTTTTGATAGTCCTAACCCAACTAATCCTGCCACATAGTGACAATACTCATCATAGTCATCAGTTGTTTCTACCCTGGTTCAAGCTCTAAATTATGACAACCCAAACCTCCCTGATCGACCAACCTAATTATGACAAAAAAAATCAGATCATTTAAATGTAAGAATGTTCATATAACAAACTAAATTCAGTTTCTTTATTTCAAGATGACAGGAACAAAAGCAATCCTACATGTGGACACATGCATCATCAGCGTGCATAATAAACTGTCATTAATCTATCATGCCTTCCTCACGGGCAAAGAGACGTACTACACAGATGTGATTGTATTGAAAAGGACAGAATGGAATTATTTTCTTCCACAAACACAACGGATTTCCTCATGTAACAGATGAATGACATCCCCATCAAATTCCAATCTCAGTGATCCAACACTTGTAAACAATAAGAATCAAAGTTGTTGATTGAAAGAACATACCCTGTGCAGATATGTTTCAGAATTTTTTGGAAAATCAAAATTGATCACAACATTGACAGCTTGAATATCAATTCCCCTGGTAAACAGATCTGAAAAGAAAGCAGAAAATGTCACAGCCTAAAGATGCCCTGAAAAAGCTTAAACCTAATCATGATTCACGCACTTCCTCGGAAAGGAAAAAAAAAACATGAAAGTCAAACAGAAATGCCTGAAGTAATTTTATCATTCAAGTGAAGAGTAAAATGAAAATTGATTTATCAGCATGACGTCCATCGACACATGGAACCTGCACACAGACCCATTAGCAATGGCTTCTTTTGATTCTTCCAATGAATGGTACTTTTGCGCTCATTTGGACTCTTTTTTATGGGGTAAAAGGATGACTAGAGAAGGTTTCTCACCCATGTATAACACTATGAAATGAAAGTGATGTTGCCCAGGGTTCTAAGTTGGAAACAGGACATGTGATATAATATTAGATAGGTAATCCACCTTAGCATTTTACAGGTAGCATATTTATCTAGTGTAAGAAGCTTAATACTAATGTAGTTCACCATAAAACTAACAGGTAGCATACGTTGTAAGTTTTTTCCCTAAAGAACTCAAGATTAATGAAGTTCTTTTTCCATCTAGGTTGTGGCAAAAAAAGCAACAATTATTTGATCATGCAAATGGTGACAAGATACACACTGACTTACATATACATTGACTATCTTTTGATGCCAAGATTCACCTGATATTGTTGGGAGACGCACATTGGCAACTTTTGTTATTTTGTCATTTATCTTGTACAAAGATGCCAAGGCTGCATTTCAAGTTTGTGTAAATGTTGTCTTGTCAAAAGAAAACTTTGTATCCTATTGGAAACAAAGATGTATCAATCATTTGTGCATATTCTTTTTTCTGAATTTGTTACATATATTTGAAGGATTTCATGATGCTTGACAATATTTTCAGGATTTCAGGAAATATTTTCATGATGAACTTTCAGGGCAAAACCTTATCAAAGAGATCCAACTAAACTGAAACCAAGGACAGCATATCATCACTGAAGTCCTCTCAAATCCAAGCAATATATTTTCCGAGGATAATTCAAGCAATAGATAACAAGAAAGATGTTTGAGAAGAAAAAGGATGACCACGGGTTTGCAGTTGTCGTGCGTGTGTGTGTGTGTATATATGAAAAAGTCATCATGTACAAATATGATCTCTCAAGTGGAGAGCAACATAACAAGGAAGAAGTTGAAACATAAAAAATTTAAGATCTCTATGGTAATTGTGTCATTAGAAATATGCTTCAAAACTTCAAAGTCACCTTGAATATTTACATCTAACAAGTTCATAAACCTTCTTAGAGAAGAGATACTGGGGCACAGATATAAACCGTATGAAGAGTCATTGTCTCATTATACAGACTGAAGTCCATGTTACAGAAGAAAAGGTAATCAGGGAAGTCTCAAGTAAACAATACCTCATCCATAATGAGCATGGAGCAATCCTTAAGGATACAAACTCCCTTCTTTGTAAGATCAAGTATACGACCTGGCGTTCCAACTAGCAAATGCACAGGTTGATATAATCGCATAATATCATCTTTTAAGCTAGTTCCTCCAGTTGTGGCCATAACCTGAATCTTCAAATGTTTCCCTAGCTCCTTACAAACTTGTGATGTCTGAAGAGCTAACTCTCTAGTGGGAACCAATATAACAACTGAGAAAATGTTCAATAATTAGTGCATAAAACGGAAACAAAAACATAACTCAGTTGTCATGTAAAAAGGGTACCAAAGATGTAAGATCTCTTGATGTAATTTGGTACGAAACTAATTTGTATTACTTAAGAAATAATGAGTTGGTTAAGAAAATATGGTCAGTTCTATTAGTAGTTTTGCTGCAATTGTAGTAACTACATCTTCGTGTTATAAATATAAGGATGAATTTAAAATTTGGGAAATCTTATAAATGTGTTCCTCAACTATGTAATTTTTTTTTTGAGAAGATAAAGGATGTGAGCCAGGTGCTCACATCCATTTTTTGTTCATTATAAAAACTTGTATCTATTACAACATATCTTATAATCTCGCCCACTCACTCGCCAAGTTTCTAGCTGCTATTAGAATGTTATCAACATAACACTTTTCTGTGATCATCCTTCTTCTCCTCAAAAAAAAAAACACTTTTCTCCCTTGAAAATGCAATCATTGCGTTGTCGCCATATCGCCCATAAAACCGCAATTGTTTTGATTCGTTGTCTTTTTTATACATATGGTACCATGTCCGCCTTGTCTAAATGATCGCCATAATGCTATCACAGAGTTCACATCTAACCAATCACATCCAAAATCCTGCTATGTCCTCCGTGCTATTGGGCAGCTGAAGAAAAGGTGATCTATATCCTCCATGTTGTCATCGCAGAAGACGCAAGCGGTGTTCATTCTTGTGTCCCATTTCATTCTGTGCTTCTGAGTAGGAAGCCTGTTTCTCCTCAATAGCCATGCAAATACCCAAATACGCATAGGAACTTTAATGCCCCAAAGGAGCCGACAGTCTCTTTTAAGCTCTTCATCTTAATGAAGCTCTCAAGATCCAGAGTTTTATAATCTGTTCGAACAGAGAAATGATCAGCTTTCCAAATCCAAGAGTCTACCCTTGTGTCATTTATCTTATGTCCCTGGAGACGCTCCATTAGTGAAAGAAGATCCTCAACTATGTAATTGAAGTTTGATCCGCTTCACATGAACTATTTTATTATGGAGATTTGTCATATCAAATAAACAAATTAACGTAGTGATACTATTTTATTATGGAGATTTGTCATATCAAATAGACAAGTATTTTTTAGGAGAAATAGACAAGTTATTAGTTAGTGTAGTTATTAGTTAGTGTTTGTGTTTAAGATTCTTGCACATCTACTAATAATATCTATCTTATTTCAGATTCATATTCATACAGTCATCTATATTTCCAATTCTATCACTGATATCAGAGTCTCAAAGATCCTGATAACAAAGCACAAAAAAGCAACATTTATTTTGGACAAATAAGCTTCTATCATTTGGTATCAGAGCCACACAGATTCTAACACGGTAACACCTATAAACCTAGTACCTTTTAATCCAAGTTTCCAACACTTTTCAGTATTAATAGCCAAATTACACATCATGGTTTGTGTAACAGTAGATGCAACATTATTGAAAGCACAAAATGCAACATCCATCCAGGAGAAACCAACTTTCATGTACATCCAAGAGGAAAGATCATTTCACGAGGAGAAATAAAGCTATAAAGTTTATTGTGGTTCAAATATTATTCCCGGGATCTTTACAAGAAGATGAGTTTCATAAGTTTGAAGAAATCAGAAAAAAATGATGAATCAATCTCCTGCCCTGAGTACATACTAATTTATTTTGCTTAAAAAAGATGCGTTGGTTAAGAACATAGTGGCCACATCTATTACTAATTTTGATATAATCCCAGTAAATACCTCATCATGTTATAAACACATGGATGAGTTCTAGATTTGGCAATATTTTGAAATGTGCTTATCAACTAAATAACTAGAATCTGGGCTGCTCCACACACTACTACATTATTTTGTAATTTCATTAATGAATATTCATTCTTTTTTTTTTTTTTTGAGTGTTGATTGTCATCCAGGTATATATATAACTATGGAATGAGAATGATATACAATGTGAGCTCTTGAAGAGAGCGGCAAAAAATGGAAAAGTACATTAGCTATCCAAAACCCCACTCCCGAAGAAAAAAGAAATGTGGTGTACAATATAATTTGTCATCATGATTAATATAATTTGTCATCATGATTAATATAAATTTTCAAAACTTAAAATTTGTCATGATTTTAGAAAATGCTATAATAATTTGTCATCATGATTAATATAATTTGTTTTTACATTTATATTATTTTATCATCAATAGTTCGATATTACCCTTTAAAATAAAAAGATATAGTTGTATCGTAATAATTTTTTGTTATTTATATGATGATAATTGATAGCACCCGTGTTTAAATTATAATTATTTCATATATATAACTATGTTTGTTCAGCATGTACAACTTAAGAATAATACTTTAACCTCTAACTTGTTATCTTGCTACTTGGTTTGGTTATTTTAAGTATGTCGTGCATCTCCATATTTATTATTTTTGCTTAACAAAATATACTTTCAGCCACACAAGTAAGCAATAAGTGTCACTAATCTAAATATTAGTTTTTGTTATAGATATATGATATAATAGTAAGTAACCATACTTGAAATTTGACAAGTTAATACATTATACAGGGAAACATCGCAAGAAACAATGCACGTTTTTCCACCTTAACATTCCAACATGTTCTCGGATACGAACTTATTTGTGTAATATTCATGCATATTTTTGCCCATTTTATTCACATAGTCCAAAATAATCCATAAATTGCAAATAAGTTCGTTGCATAAGGGAAAATAGAAATAATCTTTCATTATGTCCAGTTACTCAACTATACAGCATTCAACAATCGTTGCATTAATTAAATGTTTGATCAGATTGTATATGAAAGTAAAATAAAAGAAAAAAAAAGTGACATGATAATTTTACAACCATTACCAAAACGGTCTTAAAATGACGATCAATTGTAAATAAAAAGATCGATAAGGATTGGTACGGAATGGTAAATGACTTCTTCTTCTTTAAGTAAAGTTTTGAGTTCGAGTTATTCTGAATGTAAAATTTTTTATTAGAAATTTCATTTATTACTGTCAAATATACATGACGACTAACCTAATTAATTAAATTTAATGATGAATCGATCTCTAATATGTGAACAATGCGTCGACCGCACTCCCCTTCCCAACAGAGAGCTTACTACAACAACAACAAAGCCTTATCCCACTAGGTGGGGTCGGCTACATGGATCATACGACGCCATTCCGATCCATGTTCATAAGATTCAACAGGGTTTTACGCTGGCTGTCGAGGCCTAACACAACCCTCCTCCTTTATCCGGGCTTGGGACCGGCTATAAAACATAGGCGGAGTTAACAGAGAGCTTACTAAAAAAGAGTAAATAAGAAGACAAACACTATACCACATTTCCATTCTCCATTAATTTGAAAAAATAGAATCAGGTTCCTATGCATCATAATTTGAATTGATGTACCCTTGACTCAATTATTTCAAAATAATTATGGTAGAAAGAAAAGAGTAACAAATATGATTATACAAATAATTGTACATGACTTGGCCACGATTTGGATCGCCCAATGCGAGTATCAATTGTATAAAATAATATTTTATCATAAATTGGGGGTTGTAATTTAATATTGACTTGATTATATTCTACCATAAATTTCACTAAACATTATCTAACTTTATCATTTTTTAACTATATATTCCAACTTTACTTTAACCAGACTATCATCAAATTATTAACTTCTTTCAGCAAGTATAAAAAATTTACCATAATTTAGCTCATGTGGTAAGGCGTTTTAAAAATAAAAATAAAACTAATATAATATAATATAATATACTAATTAAAACCTAAAAAATAAATAAAAGAGATAAGGGTGACACCCACTCACTCCGACACCGACGACGCGCGGAGGGGCACTGTCCCCCTCTCTCCGACGCGAGGGGTGCACTCTCTCCTCTGTGAGTTCGTCTCGTGAAGGGGGCGACTCCATCCTTTTTTGCATCATCAGCATACACAAGAAAAGGAGGAGGCATCGCCCCTTCCGCAAGCTCCGTGTTGTGAGTGACGCCCTTCTTTTTCATGTCGCTGCCTCACCGACGATGCCCCCTTTTTCTGCGCGCTCTGATGACGCAAAAAAGGGTGTCGCCTCGCCTCCCTCCGCAAGTTCCGGTGAACTTACAAAAGGGGCGGCGCCTCTCCGCGTGTAGTCGATGCCATTGGAAGGAGGGGGGATGCCACTTCTTTTTTGTTTTTGATTATTATATTATTACTTTATATTTATTCCATTTTTTAATGGTTTGTCACTTAAGCAAAGATGACGAGTAAACCTCTTATACTTTGTGAAAAGAGCAATTAGTAAAAAAAAATTAATAGTTAGAAGACAATTTCGTTACAAAATAAAGTTTAATAATATAATTGAAAAAGCAGGTAAAAAAATTTGAAAGACATTTAATAAAATTTATCCATCTCCTCTATGATTGTGATAGAAAAGAAAATTGAGAAAAATAGGAACATACAATACTAAAAATGCGAATACCCATGACATTCGTTAATTTTATAAAATAATATGTATCATGATTTGAGTGGTAACAAATGTTCTTTATTTTTTCTTTTCAGAATGCATTTATTTATTATATTTTCACTTTTGAACTCTTTTTTAAGTCTTAAATATGTTAGTAGAAAAAACTTTATATTGTTTAGATATTAGTTGGAAAAAAATAAGATCTTATTCTGTATGATATATTTAAGTAAAAAAAGTGCATAAATATTATATATTTAAGAAAGTGTTACTTTTTTGAAAGTTTAACTACAAGTATAAATTTAAACTGAAAATAAGACTATTATTTACTAAGCACATCATTATGATAACAGTATTAATTTTACTTTCGCACCTTCTTCATATCAGATGTAATATAAATCATGCCACGGTCAATAAGATCATTTTATATCTAGAATATAATTTTATCGATATTTTATAAAATATTTTATTCAACACATTTAAGATAATTGTTAAAAAGTTAATTTTAAATTACTAATACTATCCCCTCATCGAATCCCTATTTTCTGGTTAAGTCGCTCTCCATTTAAAGGCACAGTCATAATGTGATATGTCTTTGTCTGCAAATACATTGAAACGTGCATTTATTCCCTTCCCTTTGAAATATCACGGGAAACAAGTCAACGACAACAACTATCATAATTTATTCGAATCAAAATAGAATATGAATTCTAAATTACATTTTTTATTTGAACTTGATCATGAATTTATTTATGTTTACTGGCTTTCATATCTTTTCCACACATTTACATATCGTACCTATGACATGTTTTTACCGTATAAAAACACTTTGGTATATATGTACGTATGTACATATGTAATTAGCATTGGAAAATAAAAATATCAGTTAAAATTTTAACTTAATTTTATTTTATCGAGTGCATTAGAGGTAGGTTCGAGACGGGTGATTTTTACGTCGAAAAAAATTAACTTTTAAATTTCGGATGATTTTTTTAGAGCGTAAAAGATCGGAGAAAAAACCAACTTAGTCGGTCTCGATTTTTTTTGGATCGGAGACCTACTTAAAATAATATTTTTTAAAAAATTAATAGACATTAAATACATCATAGACTATATTTAAAAAAATTAATATTTAACTCTAAGTTCATAAAGAAACTAAAATATCACATTATAATTAAATATTATAGTCAATTTTATACAAATTATATTAAAATAGATTAACAACTTGATGATATTCAAGTTTAACTATAACATAATAAGTCAATAATATACTTAATCTAATAAATATGGGTAAAAAATAAAATTATGAAATGTTATTTGAAAGTTGAAATAATATTTTAATTATATTATTTTTGTAAAATATATTTGATTTGGGTCGGGCCCTTCGGTTTTTTTAGTTAGAGTTTTAATTTAAAGGCATGATTTTAATTATTCTAAAAAATTAATCTAATTTTTAATCAGAATTAGAATTTATGAATTTTTGGGATCAATTTTTTCAATTTGATTAAGTTTTTCGGATGGATAGATTTTTTCTTACACCCGAAGACTGTGCATCACGTTTTTAATATCTCGAATACGTACAAAAATAATTTTGACCATTAATTTCTCAATTTTCATTTCGATCCCCATCTCTATTTTGTAACTAATCAATTTCCCAACTTATAAAATTGTAATAAAAAATCCTCTTAACAAGTTTCCAAGTCAATTTGCTGATATGGCAACTAAACTCAAATAAAATAAAATATATCTATTAAAATATATGTTATTTATTTAAAAAATAAATTAATTTTTTAGGGGAGAGAGAGAGAGGAGGGGTGCACTTTCTCTTTCTATTTTAAACATATTTATAAATAAATATTTATATATTACTTTTTAATAATTGTGCATAAAAATATCGGTATGTTATATTAATTTTTTTATTAAGATGCTAACTTGACATACTCTAAAGTAAAATACAATATATTAATTACATAAGTTTTTATTAAATTTTGAGTCCCTTTCTTTCTCTCTTTTTTATATTCTTAAATAAATATTTATATATTATTTGAATAAAAAATATTATATTATATTTTAGTTCAACTTATGCCCCTCTCTCTTTTTAACTTCTTTATCACTTATATATATATATATATATTATTTTTGATAAATATATAATATTTTATTTGAGTTGGAATGATACATATATCTTTTTTTAAAAGGAAAATTTGATATTATATTAAGTATGACAGCTCCAATAGAGTCCAATTACAAAAGTTGCATAAGGTAATGAGGCGGACCTTCCACCCAAAAAGTGTTGTCGTTAAAGCGACCAAAATTTGCATAGTAATCCGCACAAGTATTCACCTTCCTATTGCAGTGATTAATGACATTAGGGGACACAAGAATAATTTGTTGTTGGATATCTTGAACAATGCTCTTGATGTGCCATGGAGAAGAAGATTACGAGCTGATCGCTTTCACCAGAATCAAGGAATCGGAGTTGACATGAATGTTTTTTAGTTCAAAATCCGTGCAGTACCTAAGCCCCAAGAGAATAGCCCATGCCTCAACTTCAAGGATGGAGGATGCTCAGCCTTTGGTAACCCCATGCAAAGAGAATAGACGAGTTGTGAGTGCGAATAATAAAACTAACTCCGCTAGCCGCCTGTGAATCCACAAAAGAATTGTCCGAGTTGAGTGCAACCTATCCAGACGACGGCGGTTCCACCGAAACGTAAGAGGGTCTTGGGGGCAATGGAGGGATGGAGAGCCTCATGTGTGTGGTAATAATACATATATCAGCATTCTAACCATCAAATTGGTTTGAGAATTTGTTATTGCGTGACTTTTTATTGTAAATTTATAAGTTGAGGATTGATTTATCATAAGATAAAGTAATCAAAATTGGGATGAAACAAAAGTTGAGGGCCAATGATAAAAACTATTGAAAGAATCAATGTGTACCACACTGTCAGATTTTTGCTCTAAATAATGCGCACAGATTGAATGTCAATGTCGGATGGGCCTCCTGGGCCCATCTTTTAACACGAACTGCTAATGGCCCGGGGCAATTTGGGTGGTCATATGTAACCCCATTTCATGCATAGTATCCGAAGGGCAGCAATAAATGAAATTCTCATAATCGAGATTTTTAAAAAAATCTCAAGAAATATAGAATACAACATTGTAGAATCGGAGGTAAAAAAATTAGAATTATATCAATTAATAACTATATATTTTGAAATATATATGTTCCGAAAAATCATGGGTACTTAACTCTTAAATTATATTTCAACATGTTCAATTTATAAGAAAAAACAAATTAAAATAATATCACAAATATGAGAAAAATATATGAAAATTTATTATAATAATATATTTTTTGTTTTTTTAATAATACGAGAAAGATTAAGATTGTAAGATGGTATGACATTATTGAGATAAGAAATATAAAGATTTCGTTATTTTGAATTATTTAAGATTCGGCATTATATTAGTAATATGCTCTCATTCTTTTTAATTAGAAAATTTTATTTAAATGTTTTAGTTTAATAATTTATTTTACTTACCAACAAAATAAGCCTTATTTAAAATAATTGATATTTTTATACTACTGATGTTCTTAAAAAATATTACTACCTAAAATAAAATATTATAAATTAGTTGTTGATACTATTTGGCACCTATATAAAATATAGTATTAAATAACGAATAGCATTTTGGCCAAATCAAAACGCTAGCATGAATATTTGATAAATATATTTTTAAAGTAACGTTTAGAAGTTCTAACACATATTATAAGTTACTCCCATTAGTTTATAGATAATACAATATAACAATTTTATCTTTTATTTCTATTCTATCGGCGGCTTTTTAAAATAAACTTTGATTAAATCATATATTATTATTTTTATATATCACATTTTATTTTACTTTTCCGAATAAGTTTTTTTTATCAGATTTACTTTCAAATTATTGTTTGATATTACTCTGTCAAACTGAGTCTTATACTTGAGAAAGAAATATTTTCTCTCTTAATTATTTATGTGCTGGACTATATTAGAATAAAGTTGTGAGCCGACATATGAGATAAGAAATAATGTTGCTCTTCCTAAAAAAAAATATTGTTTTCTTCTTAAAATTTTATTAGTAAGAATTCCATTGGCTGAATTAAATATATTAAATATTATCTAAATCAAATTTTATTATGGTAAGTATAGTTATTTATTATGGAAATTATTATTTTGAGAATTTGATTGTAAGATGGTACGATCTTGATTTTAGTTGAGATAATGAAAATAATTATATTGTTCTTTGTAAAAATTTAAACTCATTTTATTAGTTTTCTTTTTTAAAAAGTATTAATAAGAGTCCCTTTGGCTGAAGAACTAATTTTAAAGCAAGTGTTTATTTTCATTCAATTAAACATGTAATATTTTGTTGCAGTGAAAATAGTAATCATGAAAATTACTTACTTATTTCACAAATTACTCATAAGAAAAAGTAACACCTTGTGTTTAAGAATATATATATATATATATATATATATATATATATATATATAATATTATATAATAAAGTTTGATAGAATCACCTGAACAATATTAGAAATCTGAATTGTAATTTATTTTAAGTTAGAAAAGAAATCACCTAAAGGGATACCAGTGATTTTTTTAATCCAAAAAACTATTATTCAGATTCCAGAAACCTATCTGAAACACGATAGTTTCATTTTGAGCATTACAAAGGACTAAATATTTTCGAGGATAATATATGTAGCACATTGTTTAGTGTACGAATTGGTAATCTTTATTTCTTTAAATGATTGAAAACTTTTACTTTTACACTTCATATCTGTTAAAGATAACATATTCATTGGCATGATAAAGAGGATGGCAACATTATTTGGTGCTTCAATACTTAAATTAAAAAAAAAATCTTAAAAAAATGTGCTTTTCCGGATGTCAATTTGACTAATTGAATTGATTTTAGATCGGATCACAGATCTTGTTTAAACGAAAATAGATTCCTTCCTTCTCGTTATTTGCTTGTGTGTTATGTATTAACACTTATAATTTTTTTTAAAAAAAAGAATAAAAGGTTGGACTCAGTTTGGTACACAGCTAAAACCCTATTAATGAAGAAGGTTTAATTACACATCTGAATCTTTTGCTACTAGAACTAGTTGAAGTTGCATCTTCCGTCTAAAAAAAATAAAAATCCATTAGAAATTACTTATTTAATTCTGAATACCTAATTCATTCACCAACCTAATGATGATTCTCATTTTGACTTCAACAGTGCTTGTTGTGCAAACACTGTGATTCCTCAAGATACTCTGTGAAACCATAGTCGATCACTAGCAGAAAAAAAAAGAATAAAAGTGCACCATGCACAACTTTAGGGTTCCTGCAAGCAAACGTGCATATAATTAGTATGTTCCCCCCATATCTCTTCTCATTTCTCATGCCCCCCGAAGCATAATTAAGTACATCCGGATCGTATATATCAGCAACCAGAAGAGATCGAAATATGTTAAACACCCCACAAAAAACTCAATAAATCAGGTTATGATTTTGGTCAAAAAACAGGTTATGATCCTCCAGCTCAAAGCTGCCTCCACCGGTCTCGTCCATAGAAAAGATGCGATCATCGAAAGTGCCATGCACAACACGCTCTCCGTGCTCCAACTGTGATTGGAGCTCTCTGTAGATATTGGCGTCATCGAGTCCATGATCCATCTCGTGTTTACGTGACACGACCACTTCCAACAGTTCAGAAACGTTGACCTCGGACTTCAAACCACATCGCCAGTACTTTTCACCAGTAGTGCTGTCAGAGCATGCTGTGCTCTGCGGCAAAGCTGCATCCGCGTGAACGGGCAGCCAGTCCGCGAATATAAGTGGCAACCGGAGTTGTTTTGCTCCCGGAGATGATCCATGGCTCCTGCAGACATGATCTGCCGACTGCAGGGAGGATTCCGGGAAAGATGATTCCATTAATATCTCTGAGGTTATCGCCGAAGGTGAGATATGTTTGACGGGGTATTCAGAAGGAGAAGGTCTCAGCTGTGCATGGGAACTTGATCCTTCAGCCTTCATTGCTTTCTTCTTAAGGTGAGAGTTCCAGTAGTTCTTTATCTCGTTGTCTGTTCTCCCCGGCAGATGCATTGCTATCCGAGACCACCTGCAGTGCAATTACAGTGTCCATCAACAGTGAAGCAAAAGAGAAAGAAAGAAGAAGGAAATCAGTGACTTGAAATTTCGACTCCGAAGTTCATTTCATTCAAGAAAAAAGAATGGAAAATGAATAAGAGGAAGAAGAAAGTTTTTTTTTTCTACATTTACTTTATCACTTGCTCAATAATTCACATGGTTCTATGGTCATTTTCATGGACCCTTGTTAAGACAAAAAGAGTTGGTAGGAAAACGGCTTTATATACTCGAGTAGTCAGCAATGCTAACAATCAAACAATTCCTTTTTAATTTTTCTCTTCACCTAACTGCATGCAGGACATAAATTCTTAACCTATTATGTATAGTAAATGTGCCAAAAAAGAGAAATAGATAACCACTTAACCTAACACTGTCGGCTGTGCCATGAAGAAACCTTTCAATGGTTTTCTTTGTTGTAGTAACACGCGGTTGTGTTGAATTTTCAGCTTAGTCAGATAAAAATCTCAATTAAAGTGAAGAATGGGTAGAGTTTAATAATGGGAATGCTCACTTGTTACCAAGCACTTCATGAAGCTTCATCACTGTTTCTTCCTCCTCAGTGGAAAAGACACCATGCTTCAATCCTGGTCTGAGATAATTGATCCACCGCAATCTACAGCTCTTTCCATTCCTTTGCAAGCCTAGAATTGAGCATAGCCGACATTTCTTAGGAAACTAATAAGACACATTAGCACATGATTTTTTAAAAAATTCTGCAAGAGCTAATTCTGTTCTGGACCAATTCCAAGAAGTGCAAGGTCTGCATGCAGCTGGTAATCTCAGTAATTCTTTGATAGGAAAGTTAAAAGGTAAATACGAACGGAAGTTTTCAGATCATCATCCAATGCGAATAGCCAATGCAGATACTCACCGGCTTTGGCAGGAACCGAGCTCCAGCAGCTATGACCCCCGTATGCGAGAATGTAGTCCCTCAGCTTTTGGTCCTCTTCAGGTGACCACAGGCCCTTCCTAGAGCTCACCTTTGGCTTCTCACATGTCTGGCAACCCATTGCTAACTAGCACTCAAGTCTTAGGTGGTATAGACGAGTGCCAAAGAACTCGAGTGAACTCCTTGTCTTTGTGATGCATGCAATAAATGGACACGGGCTTCAGATTTAAAGTGTTCAAGGTACCATTTTAGTCTCCATTTACCGACTAAAATAATATAGTAGGGAAAAGTACACTTAGACATTTATGAAAATTAATATAAAGAAAGAAGATACTTGTTAATAAAGAGCTAGACAAAGACTTGAATAAGAAAAAGAAATTAAAGAGTAAAAGGACAAATGACTATCTGTGCCAGTTGCATTTTTTTTCTGCATGATCCAAACAAGGATTCCATGAAAGATAAACAAGCAATTATTATGGTCTAAAACAACAACGACGTGACAAAAGATTCTTCGGAGAACAAGGCAGGACTTGAGAACCACAGGCTTGTAATGCACACTTAAAATGCTATTGATTTCTAGTCTCTACCTTCACAAAAGGACCACACGGATGTCAACTATGCTCCATTGGCTAATCCAAACATATTAAAAAAACTGCAAACAACTAATGATTTACTTAATCTATATTTTTCTTCAACTTATAAACTAATGCTATACTTGGTCCTGTACATTGGGTACACAGGATTCAATTAAATATGCTCAACATCGCTGTTCTTTAAGCAGAACTGCATATTGCCCTTAGCATGCAAGAATATGTATGTGCATGTTTCTGTACCACTCAACCTTCTTTCTTACAAAAAAAGGAACTCAATGGTGCAAACATGTGACAACTTCTGATCTCCTTGCAAATTAAGAACTTCTTTCTTCTTCTGATATTTTTGTGAGGATGTTGTAGTCTTTTTGGATTGTCCTTTCACCCGTGACACATCTTCTGTAATCTGGTATAATTTGATGTAACGAACATGTTTAATTTAGAGGATGGTTAGAATCAGATTCGATTCATTTCACATTACTTATTCCAGTCATTTTCAGATTGTTTAATACAGCCAATAAATGGAATATTGAATAGCTGTTACTTGAATTCACACTAGGGTAATCACGTTGTAAGCTTCGACAGTTCCACTGCCTTCACCATCCTAACTAAACAAGTTAGTGCAAAAGACCCTCGTCGTCTTGTATTAGCATTCCTGAATTCACCTTCCTGCTTGAAGAAAGAAAGGAAACAACAGACAACGAGGAGAAATAATTCAACATTAAATTTAGCTGGATTTCCAGTTAATGTTAACTATATTTTGCTAGAAACATATAATTATCATTAATCGGATCAACAATCAACATCATTTCCAGAAAGCTTAACTGGTACACAACTGAGTATGTTAAGATGTATTAGTTCCTCCTAACGCGGGTGTTGTTGAACTCTAAATGAATGGATTTAGGAATTTGTAGCATTAAGTGTAAATTACATCTTTGTATCCAATAGACCTTGTTTCTACAGGGAAAATGCAGCTACTGCTCCAATCAGCTCCACAAATTAAAGGACAGAAACAAGCAGACCATAGAATTAAAGAAACTTGTGCATAAAAGAAAGACTTGAATTAGTACCCATAATAAAGGAGGAAAGCTTCATATTAATGTTCACGGATTTAAGAATTCACGAGCTTTGACTTAGTTTGTCAGTGATGAACACTGAACTTGTATAAATTAATGTGATTATTATCTACCGGATCATATAAAATTGCATATATGCTTCATGTGATTATTATATAATAAGTGAATCACAGCAGAACACATGGATAATCATGCTGTCCTTCCAATAACTCATTATAAAACAGGAAGTTTTTTTTTATGAGTTCAGTAGAACTAAAATTATGCATATAGACTTTACCAAATTAAGTTTGCATAGTCAATGAACTTGTTTATCTTAGTATGACATTAAGCTGACTCAAGCAGCTCTTTTGTGTTTCCTTCACAATGCTTCTTGTTTAATACTCGATAGATAATAGAAGTTTGTTAATACATTATAATCACGTTGTTATGAAACTATTGGTTTTTGTAACATCCTCCAGTGGTTTTATTTGTGGTATGATGTGTACTGATTCAGTCCTCAAGGCCTTGATAAATCATAAGGAAGCTACAAATGCCAGATTAATTGTTGTGACATTTTTAAGGGTGATTAACATGACAAAATCATTGGATTTCATGGACAACTCGATATTGCCTTCTAAAGTGTTTGCAGTTGCAAGCTCATCCGGTTTAACGCTTATTTTTGGAAGACCAAGGCTGATTTATATGTTAATTACTACTAATTGTAGACTTTTCTTGTGACAATTTGGTGTCTGGTTTCCTGTGGAAAAGTGGTTCCTTGTAGAGAAACATTGAAAGTTTCCAGTCCATATGGATTCGATTGAAGAAATCTCAAATTTTCGAAATTTATCCATTTTGCTTTTATTTTAATATAGAATTAATCAAATACAAATAGTCAGCAGATGCCTTTGGATCATTGAATCTTGAAGAAAACTAGTAGTTAACTAACATTCCTTCAGCAAATTAAACATTGGAGCAATGCTTTTATGCTACATGTCTTGCATGGATCTGATCAATGCAACGCCACAACAAAGCTATGAGTTCATCACTGCAATGATTTCAATGACTTTTGGCTCTTGGATTTTCCATCAAATGGGTGCTTTTTCTTTTTAGCCAAATTGCTCAGAAGACAGCAAGCAAAGGTTCAATCATTAAACAACATCATCCTTCCTATCAAGATATAGCTGTACTACATAATGAGATTGAAAGGTTTTAATTACCAAATGAGGAATAAAATTATGCTCAAGTAGCAAAACATCAACCATTAAAAAAGGGGAAAAATGCCGACATTCCAAAAATTCAGAGAAACTTGCAACTGTTAACATCAATTAGGTAGGTGATGACCAAGAGTTATAGATGTAACTCCCAACATAAAAAAATTGAACTTTTAGCATGATTACAGTGCAATGGACGAATTCCGTATATATCTCTCACCGAAAGCAAATTAAATAAAAACATATGTTTGTGATGTCTAACAAATGATCATGATGTCTCTGTGTTGCATGTAATAAATGTTGACAATTGCAATATACATCGAGTGCATCCATCCCTTCCGAATCAACTCGGTTCATTATTCATGTATTGATCGAGTTATTTAAAATATTAATAAATAAAGTAAAATATGTATCAATGATCAATTTCAAGAATCCATTTTTTTCAAAAAAAAAATAATTAAAGAATCAATGATCAATTATTTATGCAAATACAAGCAATTCTTTTTCCAAAAAAAAACAAATAAACAAACAAAACAATTGATTCTCAATGCCAAACTTCATCCAATATTTAGGAACTTGGAATCAATATTGTTGAAAATGTGACTCTTCTTTTCGGATTAACTTAATAAACTTGGAGTCTAAAGAATACTTTGTCCTTTCGGATCTACGCCATTGTAAATAGAAATCAAGTTGCTTGAAATTTGTATAACTTGTACTGTTGGCCACTCTAATTTATTCAATATGTTGACTATAAAATCTTAGGACTTGTTCATATTTCCTAGAAAAGAGATGGTTTGCCTAAAGAATAATTGATTAAACATTTTCCCACTAACTAACTACTCCTTTTGGATGAAAGCAACTGTGTACTTAATCAAGCATACAATAAAAAATTTCTAATAAAAAGTACAAGAATATTAGTCAACAGAACAATTCGTATATCTATTCAAAAGAAACTAATTAACTAAACAGATGATAATATCTTAAAATGAGGTCCAACTTTGTCCGCCGGCAGTCAATGAATTAAATGATGAAATAACCAAACAATTAAAAATAGGTTCAAAATACTTCAAAAAAGATAGAAACTTTGCCTTCTCGGAGCTGAAATTCTTCAAGAGATGATCAATGATGTCTGTCTAGGCTCCCGGACTGAGAGAATGAAATTTTATGGCTTATAAATCTTGAGATGGAAAATATGTGTTTGTGTGATGCATATTGAATTTATCAGTAGGTACTGAATTTGTAATTAGTTCTGATAATTAGGTTTTTTTTTATACCGGCCGAGGTCTGCGAGAGGCTTTCGGAGCCGGGGTGAAAGAATGGTAAATGACATTCTCCTCCTGATCAAAATGGTCGGTCCAAGAATTGATTTCGAAGCTATTAGTATCCGTGGGATCATTTGGGATGCAAGCTGCACCAATCAACCTCGGTTATAATTAGATCTTTTTTATGGGTATAACTTTTACTATTGATTTGTATTTAATTTATTCGATGCTAAAATGAAAACTAAAATATTTCATGACTTTGCACTATTAACTCCACGACTCCTCGATCTCCCACTTATAAGTTGAATTTGACATTTATTATTATCATTGTTTATTTTTTCCTTCACTTTTTATCCTCTAAAAAAGTTGCCTATAACAAAACCAACTGAAACATAAATGGAAAATGAAGTACAAAAAGTAAATAAATGTCCTAAACCATACATACTCTCACGCTTAGCCCTTCCGGTATTTGTTGTGGATCATATATATTTTTTCCATTAATTCGCTTGTGCTAACAAATGCAATATATTTTTCATGTTTTTTAAGCTCGTTCTCACTTTTTTAAGTAAAAAAATTGCAATATTTAGCTCTCTGCATGGTACGTGTGTACTACGTTATAGTATTTGATGAATAGTTGAACTGATTTCTGAAAGAAATAACGTACTACGTTATATATATATATATATATATATGAATTCATTTATTTGATTTTGTTCTAATTTTTTACGTAGCACGATCACGTTTACCACAAAAGATGGAATTTTTTTGTCGTTAATCCAAATTGTAGGGAACAAGGCAGAGAATGACGGTTAATTGACACGTGTTAAACACCAATTTAACAGTTCCCGCATGTGACATTTACACTGTAAAGCAGCAAACAAATGTTACGAGCATTGAACTCGATCCACACAAATTTAGATGGCCAGCAACAGAGAAGCTGCTCCCTGAATCGGGCCACCTGTTTGACCTGGTCCTGTGTGGCCTGGAGAGCTACTTGCGTCCCTCCGTATCGACCTCCGAACTCTCCTCCTCCCTCCCCTCCACCAATTTGGATTCTAGATCTCTCGTTTAAAGCAGTGCCACCTTGTCGTGTTGTTTCCCTCTCTCACCTCTTCCTATCTGCTTGTCTTCTCTTTGCAGACAGAGAGAGAAAGAGAGAGATAAAAAGCCCTGCATCAGAATTGCGATAGTTTTTGTCAGCGTGCGTGTTTTGGTTTTCTTGCCCCAAAGACCCCGCCACAATTCGTTGAGGCAGAGCACTCGTTGAGAATTCTTTTGCATTTTTCCACCCCCACCATCATGTCTTTCAGCGGCACCCAGGACAAATGCAAGGCCTGCGACAAGACCGTCCACTTCATTGACCTGCTGAGCGCCGACGGGGTCACCTACCACAAGACTTGCTTCAAGTGCAGCCACTGCAAGGGGCAGCTATCCGTATGCTTTCACTTCTCACTCCGCATGCAGCTGCGTAATTGTATAATATTGCGTTACCATGGATTGGGATAGTAACTGCAGCTTTAGGAATAGGAAAAAAGGATTAAGATCGCAGCTAAAATAACAACTGATATGATAACATATTTTGTTGAAGCTTGAAACAGGAGCAAGTTCTTATTTCTTCGTTTTTATTGTTTGGCGATTGCGTAGAATTCTCTAAAGCCGATTCCATGGGCAAGGCATGCACAGAGCAAAGAATATATAATATATATGATATGGTTTCTTAGGAGCATGATTAATAAAAGTTAGTATGCGATGACGTTTATTTGTTTCTTCAGATGTGCAACTACTCGTCCATGGATGGTGTCCTGTACTGCAAGCCTCACTTTGAGCAGCTTTTCAAGGAGACAGGCAGCTTCAGCAAAAAGTTCCCTCCAGGTGATGGATGGTCCTTGGTTCTTTGATTCTTTCTCCTTGTGTTCTTCTCAGATTCTTACACACCAAATATTTAGCAGATGCCCGAATTCTATTCTAACTGGTTCCTGTTATCCTCAGGTGCGAAATCCGGCGACAAGAATGAACTGGTAGGCTGATCAACTATTAGTGTGTCTCAAATTTCTCTTCATACAATTCCTCGCGAAACTGCGAGTCAAATTATTATATTATATTCTGATCACAAATAACTATTTCTTAACAGTCAAGGACACCAAGCAAAGTCTCCTCGATGTTCTCTGGAACTCAGGACAAATGTGCTGTCTGCAAGAAAACAGCATACCCTCTGGAGAAGGTTTGCTCCACGCCATTAACATCTTCCGCATTTGAAATTTTGAAGTTTGTGAGAGTTAACAATGTGCTTATACATAACAATCTCTGGTTTACAGCTGACTCTGGAGGGAGAGTCATATCATCAGACCTGCTTCAAGTGCTCCCATGGCGGTTGCCAACTCACTCCATCATCATACGCGGCCCTTGACGGCATACTCTACTGCAAGCACCACTTTGCCCAGTTGTTCAAGGAGAAAGGGAGCTACAACCACCTGATCAAGACGGCTTCGATGAAGAAGAGTGCTGGAGAGGAATCAGCATCTGAGCCTGAAGCTGAAGCTGAACCTGCAGAGGATCAGGAGCAATCATAAAGTGCCCCCCAAAAAGTTACAGAATTCCCTTCTTTTTCCTCAAGTTTTGGCCTTTTCATTTCGCAATACCTGTAAACGAAAAAAAAAAAGGATAAAAAAAGTGTTTTGAGTTTAATTACATAACTAAACATTAATAGTGTTGAGTTTTTTTTTTCAAACAAAAGATGCAGCTTTTTATTTCTCAATCTTGAGGAACTTTTCTGCCTTTGAGTTCTTCAAGAAGAAGTTTGAATTCTACGCATCTGAAGTGAGATTTGGTCTTCAACCTTGGCCTATGCAATTGCATAAGGGTTCACCTCTGACTGCAACACCAGTCTGATAAAATGAAATATCATTTCTTTTCCTAATTTTTCTTAGAATATATAGCAAGAACTGTAGTAAGCATTTTTCTTTCGACATAGAGAGCTGAACTTTGATAAAAGGCATCGGAATCAAACTCCTGATTTACACATTAAAAAAGTGAAAACTGCTTTGCGCATGGAATTTCTGTGGGCTGCGTTTGGCAACGATTTCATAGTAGAACTATTTTTCCGAGAACTTTGTAACCCTGAAGTAACCGGAGCTTGTTTGGGAGAATCCGGCATCGAAGTGAACATTTTCTTGAGATTTGACGTCGAACATTTGTAAGTTCTCGCGCAAGACGAGAATTTTTTTCGAGAATATTTCGGAACAATCCCAATTGACTGGAACAAATGTTCTCGCGGGCCCACCAAAATATTTGATTGTGTTTGACAGAACAATCAAATGTTTTGTGATGTTCTCGCTAGTCAAACGCAGCCTTGGAGTAAAATACTGTTCAACTTTGTCTTAAGGCAAAGCACAATAAGATCAGCGGTGGGCTTGGCCACATATCATTAGTAACAAAATCTGGGTTTCTGTGGTCTGCTTAAATCCTAATGAAATATCCTCTCTAAAGTTTAAATATTCTGAACTTTGTTTTATAACAAAAACATAATTAAAGCTCATCATTCGATTCGTCGTCCTCATCTGAGCTTCCACCAGTAGGAGACCCATCAGATCTTTGGTAGACAGCAGAAATGATGGGGTTGCAGACTGCCTCCACCTCCTTCAGCTTCTCATCGTAGTCCTCCTTCTCAGCATTCTGGTTGTCGTCGAGCCATTCAAGTGCATCCTTCACAGCTGCCTCCACCTTCTCCTTCTCTTCACTTTCGAGCTTGTCAGCGAGCTTCTCCTTGTCTTCAATGGTGTTCTTCATATTGTAGACGTATGTTTCAAGTTGATTACGAGCATCAACCCTCTCCTTGGTCAATCTATCTTCTTCGGCGAACTCCTCAGCCTCCCTTACCAAGCGCTCAATCTCCTCCGGGCTGAGACGCCCCTTTTCGTTGGTGATTGTGATCTTTTCGGACTTGCCAGTGCCTTTGTCTTCAGCCTTGACATTGAGGATACCATTGGCATCAACCTCAAATGTGACTTCAATTTGAGGCGTTCCCCTGCTTCCACCATTTTTTGTTTAGGCGCAACACATTGAGAGAAAATCATGCAAATCTGAAAAAAGAATCAGAAAAAAACAAACCTGGGAGCTGGTGGAATTCCAGTCAGATCAAATGTCCCAAGCAACCTGTTGTCCTTGGTCATACTCCTTTCACCTTCAAAGACCTGCACCGATGTATTACGTTAAATGGATTTCCAGAAACGTCACCACAGACTAGAAAATGATTCAAAGAACATACTAGAATGTTGACAGCAGGTTGCTGATCTTGGTAAGTTGTGAAGACTTGAGATTTCTTAGTTGGAATGACGGTATTTCTTGGAATCAACTTGGCCATAACACCACCAACAGTTTCAACTCCCAGAGTAAGAGGTGCCACATCCAACAAAAGTATATCTGCATACGGAACAGTAATCAGAATTCAGAATGAGAGCAGAATTCTGGATCCAAAAAGCTCATGCCGACCAATTTAGAATTGTGTACAAATGTGTATTAGGTAGTTAGTTCACTAGGGACTTTAAATTTGGTAGGAAACAGTATATGATTCGTAAATTTGTGTAAAAAACATCCTCATTACCTTTGGTTTCTTCACCACCTTCACCACTTAGAATGCTTCCTTGCACTGCCGCGCCAAAGGCTACTGCCTCATCTGGGTTGACACCTTTGTTTGGTTCCTTGCCATCAAAGAAATCTTTCAAGAGCTGTTGAACCTTGGGGATTCTGGTGCTCCCACCGACGAGAACAATTTCATCAATCTGGCTCTTCTGCAATCCGGCATCTTCCAGCGCTTTCTTCACAGGTCCCATGGTCTTCCTGAATAGATCGTTGTTCAGTTCCTCAAAGCGCGCCCGGGTGAGAGGCTCAGAGAAGTCCAAACCATCATAGAGTGACTCAATTTCCATTCGGACCTGGTGTTGACTACTCAAAGCTCTCTTGGCACGCTCACACTCCCTCCTCAGTTTACCAAGTGCCCTGTTGTCCTTGCTGATATCCTTATTATGCTTCTTCTTAACCAACTTGATGAAGTATTCCATAATCCTCTGGTCAAAATCCTCACCTGCACTCAGGATGTCTTGCAATTAAGATTGAAAGCCAGTAAACCAGCAACAGATGAAAAAGGGGTGCACTGCGTTGATCAAAATACTACATTCTTAATCACCCCAAAAAAATACTACGTTTTGCAAACAAACTTCAGCTTGTTTCAGATGCAGAATTATGGAGGTTCGTAGTAAATGTTTGTTGTGTCCAACTGGCAGACCCATTGCGAAAGAACAAACAATAAACATGTAATTCCAACAAAATGAATATAGAAAACTCGAGGAGTCCAATGTTTCAATATAAAGGAGCATATGCACTTTGAGTGAACGGAAGCAAATAAATTCAAAACTCTGTCGCAAGACTCTTTACCTCCAAGATGAGTATCACCATTTGTTGCCAGGACCTCGAAGACACCATTGTCAATGGTCAAAATGCTGACATCAAATGTCCCCCCTCCGAGATCGAACACAAGGATGTTCTTCTCGCCACCTTTCTTGTCAAGATCATATGCAATTGCTGCAGCTGTTGGCTCGTTGATAATCCTGACAACATTTAATCCAGCTATCGCGCCAGCGTCCTTGGTGGCCTACCTCTGAGCATCATTGAAGTATGCTGGTATACAAAAGGGACACAAGTATAAACTAAGAATCACAACCCCAATATACCATATTAAGAATGACGGATGCCAAAGAGTCAACTTACCAGGCACAGTGACAACAGCATCCTTTATTTTCTTTCCAAGGAATGCTTCAGCTGTCTCTTTCATCTTGCTGAGGACCATGGCGCTAATTTCTTCTGGACTGAAAACCTTGGTCTCCCCATCCTTGATCTTAACTTGAATGTAAGGCTTACCATCTCTGTTCACGATCTTGTAAGGAACAAGCTTGATATCCTTTTGTACTTCTTTGTCATCAAACCTGAAGAGCATATGTATCGAATTTAGAATTAATGCCATATTAACATGCCAGAGCATGATAGTAGAACCTGTCAGGGCATCAACACAATGAAGGGGAGGGAATCTTACTTTCTACCAATAAGACGTTTGACATCAAAGATCGTTCTCTCTGGATTCAATGCTGCCTGATTCTTGCCAGCCTCACCAATCAGTCTCTCGTTGTCGGTAAAAGCCACCCATGACGGAGTGATACGATTACCCTGGTCGTTAGCTATGATCTCCACATGACCGTTCTTGTAAACACCAACACACGAGTAGGTTGTGCCGAGGTCAATGCCAATAACTGTTCCCAACTTCGTTGCCTCTTCTTCGGCAACCGAAGCTGCAAGCAAACACCCTGCCCCGAAGCAAGATTTTGACATTTAAATTCACAACGTTGGCAACATCACAAATAAAAGCGAGAGCTTTTCAAACGTTCTTCAATATCTTCTAATGATGGGAAAGTCCAAGAACAAGGAGAGAAGATCGCAGAGAAATTGCAGAAAAATAAAGGAGACACACGAATTTATCCAGGTTCACCCTTGAGATGAGGGTTACGTCCTGCAAAGAGATTCCACTATATCGTTTAGGTTTACATCAGAAATTAGACTATTAATAGCCTCTCCAAATCGAATTTAAAATCCAAACAAATAGAAAAAAAACATAATCCGAACCACACGGGCCGGCTAAACAAAAGCTCAAAACCCGTCTAGATTTCGGGGGCGCTGCCCCCGAACCCCCGCCCGCTCACCGGCGAGCGGAACCGCCGTCGGGGGACGGGGCCCCCCGAACCCCCCTTTCGTTCGTACGCCAGCAATATTATTAATTGGGTAATACTCAGATTCCCCTAAGCTCACGTGGACGAATCCGGTGTGAGAAATAAGGGGCCATGAAGTATTGGTCAACTCTAACATTTTATGATCCATGTGCCGTATTAAAAAAAACAAAGAATTATGCACTTTTTTTGCTTGCCACACGTTTCGTTGAGCACTTTTATTCGCACAATTCAACAAGTAATGTGAAACTCATTTTCTAATCAAGGACTCGTCGATGTTACCTCTTATAAATTCTAGTTACATCAATACGAAGTGAATCCATCAAACACACAGATACCGATAACGTTATGACACGGATGCAAAACCAAAGATAGATTGCAAATTATACCAATGTACTACCCTCGCAACGGAGAAGACAGATAAAACTCAAAGCTTCCAACTTTAACGCCGGCGGCTAAAAAATTTCCAACAATCAACGTAAAATCGGCAAGAAGAATATCAACAGCAAGGCCCAAAGAAAACAAGGAATAGTATTTCCATATTCATATCATCTACATCAACAAGAAGACCCTGATCGCCGACCAAGATGACAGAAGAATCGCGGCATATTGAAGGCGAGAACAGAGAAACCGACTCGAATAACGAGCAGACTACCTGAGAGTAGGAGAAATAACATCATCATGCCGCCATGATTACGCGCCGGTAGAGCCATCGCCCTCTATGCACTTCTCGTATACTACCTCCTCGTCGTGACGCCTTTGTCGGCTTCCCTGCTACTCGTGTCTTCTACGATGTGGGAGGACTGCGGAGACGAGACGAACGCGGACGCATTTTATAACTCGTAACCAAGGGGAAGAGTAACCGAATAACATGTCATGTGCGATGACGTGGACCAAATGCAGTCGGGCGAATGGGAGCTCGACAAATAGGATTGAAAGTTCTGGTGGGGGACGGGCGGATCGGACGGCGGAGAGGACTCGTGTGACGCGGAGGTTGGAAAAGAACGATGTTTGATGAACGATCCTTCATAGTTCATCCCATCGGAAGTGGACCATGAGCCAATCCAGGATTCAGCTCACTATAAGCCCAAGACCACTTCTGGAACCATATTAACGCTTTTTTTCCCAAAAAAAAGAATAATATATTAAGTTTAGCTAAGGTGATATTGAGTCAGGTAGAGTGGTTTTTTTTAATTATGTTAGGCTTAGTTTTTTTAAATATTTTTAATAAATTTATCTATAAATAAGTAGGAGTTTGAATTATGAATAACTATCTTCTAATTTTAAGAGACAACGTGGAATCTCAAGTAAGATTTTAATCAGAAAATTATAGGTAAGATAAAAGTAGTGTTGAAGTATTCTGGAATGATGACATTAAATAGATGAGGGATAAATTAATTTCATCATATGGATTAAAAACGGATTAGATTCTACTAATGACTTATGATCTACTACCTTAGTTCCAAACTCAATTCGGATCAAGACCACTCCAAGCACTATAGTAATCTAATCTAACTAAATTCAATAGAGATTGAATCACAACATTATAGCTACTAATTACATATTGATTGTACAATCACATAACTATGAATTTAATCTCGAGGTTAAATTTAATATTAATTAAACTCTCTCAAGTCTTGGAACCTACCAATGTTCTCTTATCTCTCTCATGTTACAAAGTAATTAATTACTACACGTTAGTTACTCTGATTTTGACTTAAATGATAAAAGTTAAGCTACAATATTAAAGACTTAATTAAACTCTAGTTATCATAATTAAATTTCACATAGCTTAGTTAAACTTCAGTTATCATAATTAAATTTCATACATTGAAATTGACATATATCAGTTACCATTGTTTGTTGCGTGTTTAATTTGTTTCTCAAAAGGAATTGTATTAGAGATGTTAGAAATTTCGAAAAATGCGTAACAATTTTCAGATGATGCAAAATATTATTAAATGGAAAACAGGAGAAAATTATAATTTAAATCCTGGTTCCTATGAGTTTATATAAACACTCTTTTGATAAATAATAAAAGTTTGACACTAACTAGAGATCATATGAAATATTTATTAAGTAAAATTCAAGACATTATTAACAAAAATAATTGTTTATTAATAATACAAAGAACATGTAAAAAGGCTTTTTGTGTTCGTAACACGAGACACACATCCTATATGTACTTATAAACCAATATTTTAAAATTCGGATCCGGTACATTCACTTGAAAATGCGAATTGGTTGAACCGATTAACCTCAATGATCGGACCATATATTAATAAAGTAAGACATATTCAATTAAATCATTTATTATATATATATGTATATATTTTGTTAATATAATCACACATTTCAAGGTATATTAATATTATTAAAAAATTTAATAAATAAAATAACAAGTTCAATTTTTTTTAAAAAAAATT
Source organism: Pontederia crassipes (assembly GCA_030549335.1). Taxonomy (NCBI): domain Eukaryota; kingdom Viridiplantae; phylum Streptophyta; class Magnoliopsida; order Commelinales; family Pontederiaceae; genus Pontederia; species Pontederia crassipes. The sequence goes on along the minus strand of CM060189.1, from coordinate 19,333,974 downwards.
GGTCTTAAATATATAAACTCATAATTCATGAATAATTATTATTTATTTAAGATAAAATTTTTAAAATTAAACAAAATAAATGATTTTTTTTAATATTTTTAGTATATAATTATTATTTCCTCAATCCAAAATCTAAAGATAGTAAAGAAACGACATTGATGATAATTCGATGGCAAACATTTTCACATCAGTTCAGGAGTTGGTGTCTCTTTATCCTCAAGAGGAGTATGATAAATATTTGATCATGTATTAATTTGAAGCTTGATAAATGCTGAAGTTGCTTCTTTCTTTTCTCTCGGTAAATTATGTGCTTAAAGAGTTACAAATGGTAAGAGACCGGGCCGACCTAAGAATTATGAAGGTATAAAACCAAATGAAATTATTATTATTTATATAAAAATAATGTTTTTTTATTTTCTAGATGCAAATTTAGGTGGGTCGGGGTGGGGGTGGGGGGTGGGTAGAGAATAATATATATATTAAGTTTATTAACCAAATTAAGAAAAAAATATTATGTTAGAATCAACATATAATTATAATAATTATTTTATCTACATTAAAATACTTTTTTGTTATTCATCATGAATATATTTTTTATGTTTATCATGTTAAAAAATATATATGTAATTAACTTTTTATGGCAACTAATTAATTTAATTTTTTTATAAAAAGGGTTAAAATTATTAGTATATTATATTTCCATAAAAACACATATTATACTATAATCTTTTATAAATGTACACATATATTCTTTTATTAATATAATAACATATTATAATTATGCCAAGTAAAAAACTTAGGAGATTCTCCATATACATAATAATATATATTACTATATATAAAATTAAAAAAAATAGGAGGAGCTTAATTATGTCAAGTTTACAAAATTAGGTGATGGTGGTGGGGTGGGTTATATATATGTATATAATAATATATAGTAGTATATATGTAAGTTGTCGGGGCATGGTTCCCCTAACAATACTTTGGCTTTGTCCCGTAAAAAAATAAAAGAAATTAAATTAAAAACAGAAAGAAATTAAATTCTCTTTTAAAGAAATAAGGAAATGAACACGCGAAAAATGGTGATTTCATCAGAAATGATCAATTAAAAATAGATGTAATTATAATACAAAGTTGAATAATAAATTTTAAATGACAAATATTTAAGAGGATTGAATCTACGGAATGTAGCGTTAATTAATGATGACTCAGATTAATGAAAAATAATATAATTAATATTAATTGTGAGCAACGAAAATACCTCCGGCATTTGAGAATTAATTATGAACAGTGAGATATTTTTTTTAATATAAAAGTGTGCAAATTCAGTCGTATCTCGATCTCACCATATATATTGCACTAATATATGATACATGCAAAATATAACATATATTTAGACATACATTTAATCTCATTTCGAATTATTTTCTAATAGCATGCATCATTTTATGGGCTTATTTATATTAATTTTACAAAAAATGAAAAATATATCCAAATATTTTATTTTATTCTCTATGATGCAAGAAAATTAAATTACGAAGCTAACGAAAAAACCGCGCTCAAATCGGAGTAAAAAAATGGTAAAAAGTGAAGCAAGGCTTAAATGACATACTAACGGGTCGTGAAGGGATTTTAACGGGCCGTGAAAAGGGTTGTCAAACTAATTACAGACCGTTAAAAATTGTCCCGAGTCACGACATGACGGGACCATGCAATTCACTATTTTAATACTGTAAGGGCCGTGAAAATCATGTCACGGTCCGTGAAAACCTGTTTCTAATCCGATTCGAACTCTGTTTAGGCCGTTAAATCATCGTAACAGACCGTGACGAACTCCAAATTCGATATTTGGATGGATTTTTGGACGAATTTGATGTGCACAAGGACTCCTACTCAAATTATATGATCTTAGGATGAATTGGAAATATATTATGACCCAAATTTCGAAGTTTGACAAGGCCAAAATTTCAGAAATAAATCAAATTCGAATTTTCCTTATTTCACATAGAAAAAGTTTTCGTTTCTTTTTCGATCACATAAAAACTCAAACCCCTATAAATAGAGGCCTTCTACAGTCAGAAGAGAACATGCTAGGGTCTGCAACCGAATCCTTCAAACCAAGAACAGAGGAGCACTTCTGAAGAACAAGCGAAAAGACTTCAGCGCAATAGACTCGTACGATTGTGCAACGACTTGTCATCATTTCTTCATAGTACTTCTTGTTCAACATTACGTTGGGATGATATTTTAGATTTTCATGCTTTATCTATCTCGTGTAGTTCTCTAGTATATTAGTTATAATTTTTCCTTTCTGCTTTAGTTGAAAGAGTTTTATTGTAAGAACAATTTCTGATTTTTGATTAATCAAATAATTAGTTTAGTTTTTATGAACTTCAGGATTTAATAATTTCTAAGATGATTATTAACTTTGTAGTGTAATTAATCTTTAATTCATCATCTTCTGTTTAAATTGATTCTTAACTTTATGCTCATGCAATTCATGTCGTAAGCTAGTAGAAATTGTGCAGCATATTAGATTATGCGGTCTGCATGAATTGACCCATGCGGGCGATTGTGTAGTTTAGGGATTATAGTGCATTGCATCTTAAGTTCAAAATAACTGAAGGCATATTCGTGCAAAATACTTTCATATTATTATTGTCTTAAGGTTGATTTATCCGTGCGGGAGATCATATCTTAGTGTCTTTAATCCGTCTAAAAGCTAAATCCGAACACAGAAAATTACAAATTGTTCCCATCGTTATAGATTATTTTAAGGACCTACACATCATTAGTTTTAATCTTTACTTTTCTCTAACTTTATTTTCTGCATTTTTATCCAAATTTTATGACGTCTCTTATTTGCCTCTAAAATTAGTTTAGTTAAACAAGTTAATTTCTCGTAGATTCGACACTCTACTCTTACACTTTATTACTTGAGCGACTAGTGCACTTGTTAGCATTTAATTATTATCAATTCTCGCATCAATATACTAAATTATTTAAGAATTATTATATTTATATTATTTTTTATATTATATTTACCTTAAAGTACATTATATATATTCTATATGTTATTTGATTAATAATTATTATATTTATATCATAGATATCAAATTATGTTATCGATTATAATTGAATTGGAACAATCAGGATAGTCTCATTTTATTGGGTTCCATCGAGATCGAAATAATTTTAAAACAATAATTTAAACTTGGTTGGATTCTGAACTTGAATTTGCGTTGAACTTGACTTTCTTGATACTGTTCACTAATCCAATTCGATCTCAATTTGATCATGAGTTGGATTGGGTACGAGTTGAAAATTTCAAATCGATTTGATCTGATTTGAAGATTTGAAATTATTTATTTTCAAAATTTTTACCTCATAACTTATATAAAAATAGAAATATATTAAAATAAATTATTTTAAATATATAAAATAATATTTAAACACTCAGTAAATTATTTTATGCTTTAATAATAAATATTATATAATATATTTTATATTAAATAATAAAAAGTAAGAATTTTTTTAAAAAAAGATTTATCTGACCACTCGACTCAATCCAATCCGATTCCACCGGGTCGACTTATTGTTGGAGCAAAGTTTTTATGTCCTATATAATTATATTTTGATGATATAAATCTCGAAAGATTAGAGTTATATTTAAAATGTCAAAAAATTTAAAATAGAAATGAGTTGCTTCATGCACTAAACTTTCAATTAATATTTATTTATTTTTTCACAAGACTTACATTAAGAGGTGAATATAAAATTTATAGATTACTCTTTTTATCTTTGTATAGAATCAAGAATGACCTCATTTGAACAATCGCATAAAAAGTTATGTTTAAAACAAGTGAAGCTCGAAAAGTTCAAATTGAAGTTGATATTTTTATATACTAAACTTGCACTTAATATTTGAGTATTCTATTTTTATAGATAAAACATTAATATAAAAATTATATATAATTCTCTTATATTTTTATAGAATTAAGAATCAGCTCATTTGAAATACCATATAAAAAATTATGCCAAAAATAGTGAAGGTCGACAAGTTCTATTTGAAGATGATATTTTTAGTTGTTTAACTTGCATTTAATATTTGATTACTTTATCAATAAATTTGAGATAAGAGGAACATGAAAGCTGTAAATAAATTTCTTAGTTTTTTATTACTTTCCGTTTTTAAAAAAAGATTTATCTGACCACTCGACTCAATCCAATCCGATTCCACCGGGTCGACTTATTGTTGGAGCAAAGTTTTTATGTCCTATATAATTATATTTTGATTATATAAATCTCGAAAGATTAGAGTTATATTTAAAATGTCAAAAAATTTAAAATAGAAATGAGTTGCTTCATGCACTAAACTTTCAATTAATATTTATTTATTTTTTCACAAGACTTACATTAAGAGGTGAATATAAAATTTATAGATTACTCTTTTTATCTTTGTATAGAATCAAGAATGACCTCATTTGAACAATCGCATAAAAAGTTATGTTTAAAACAAGTGAAGCTCGAAAAGTTCAAATTGAAGTTGATATTTTTATATACTAAACTTGCACTTAATATTTGAGTATTCTATTTTTATAGATAAAACATTAATATAAAAATTATATATAATTCTCTTATATTTTTATAGAATTAAGAATCAGCTCATTTGAAATACCATATAAAAAATTATGCCAAAAATAGTGAAGGTCGACAAGTTCTATTTGAAGATGATATTTTTAGTTGTTTAACTTGCATTTAATATTTGATTACTTTATCAATAAATTTGAGATAAGAGGAACATGAAAGCTGTAAATAAATTTCTTAGTTTTTTATAGAATTAAATATCATTTCATCTGGATACTAGTACAAAAAACTATGTATAAAAGAGTAAATGTCTAAAATGTTTTATTTGAAATAGACAACTTTGTATACTGAACTTTGAATTAATATTTGGCTATGATCTCATTAGATTTTGAATAAATTATTAATATAAAAATTGTAGAGAATTGTGTTAGATTTTCATAGAATAAAAAATCATCTCATTTGGATGCTCGTATGAAAAATTATGTATAAAAGAGTAAGGTCTAAAAAGTTTAATTTGAAATTGACAATTTTATGCACTAAACTTTGATTAAATATTTAACTATATTGTCATTGGAGTTTGTATGAATAATGAATATAAAAGTTGTAGAAAATTTTGTTATCGTTCCATAGAATAAAAAATTGACTCATTTGCATAATTGTGCAAAAGACCATGTATAAAAGAGTGCAAGTCTATCAAAGTGTCGATGACAAAATGGACGATTGGAAATATTTAGGTCGCCCGCTGGATATAAAATGGACATCGGAAAATGGTGGTGCAACGACGCTAATTACAAAGAGTTCGGACATTTTTTAGACGGTCCTCCGAAACTCAAAACATATGTCCAAAATTAAAACAGCCGCTTATTTTAGTGCAGAAAAATACATAACGACTAGTTTTGAGTACCAATGGCTAAGAAAAGATTGGAGGCAACAAAGGGGTCCAAAACATATCAAAAAGATTAAGACCATATTTGACAACATCGAAATTAGCATTTCGAGTAACGTTTAGCAGTTCAAACGTAATTTTTTGTTTCGTAAATGACAAAAATAGATAACGTTTAGCGTTTTATATGAAAATATTGAAAAGCTACTTCTACTGACGTTTAAAGGTTAGCGTTTTATTTTTCTTTCAATTTTACCCTTATTCAAATATATTATTTCTTTCTAACTTATCTTATTATTTTCTCATTTTTTATAATCATTTAACTATATTTATTTTTATATTCATGCTTAATTAATTACAAATTATTTATATGTTAACAATGAATAAAAAATAATTTCACAATTAATATTTTTATATCATAAGTGCGCTATATAAAAGTTATCGTCAATATAAATTCTATATATCTTAACAAAAAAAAAAGTATTGTGACATTTTATTTTATTTAAATATAAATATTTAATTTATTGTATTATAATAAAATTTGTATAGTGTTTAAATTAAATAATTTTTCATATGTCTAATTATGTCATTTTATATTCATTAGTTAATTCTACCGCTAAATTTATCAAATACTTATTTGTTACAAGATCTAACCGCTAATCATCATCCGTTGTTCGCTATCCGCTTGTTAAATCGGTATCTGCTTATCAAACCGTTAATAATATCAAACAAAGCTTAATACTTCCTAAAAAAATATAGGCAAACACTTATGTTCATCTAAGAAGTCATCTGGAGATCAAAGTTGCAAATATCTCGTTTCTTTCTCTCTTACTTTTTGTATGATGTTTTAAATTGTAAAAGAGAAATTGTGTAGTGTTCTTGTGGTATTATAATAGTATTTACCTCATGAGTGAAAAGAGGTTGTGTTTTATTTTTTGAGTAAAGAAAAAATAAGTGAAAGCCTATATGAGAAAAATGTGTGCATTACCTCTTGAAAAGAAGAAAAGACAAGAATTATAAAGAATTTATTCCTTATCCCATTTGGAACGAATGAATGATATTAGTAGAATCTCCAACGGTTTCGAGGTCAAGAAGTCAGAACGGGGACGTATGTCAATGTGTGACCGAATCTCATCAACAAATCACCGTGCATCTTGTGTTTATCTTTTTTCTTTCACCCTTCTTTCTACTCTATTATGCATGTTATTTGATTGCTATTGTGTTGATTTAAATATTAACATAACGATTTCAACCTTCTACAGTGATTTTCATGAAATCGATATTTTCGATTTAATATCAACTCACCCTTTGTGATTCTACAAAATCAAATCAAACCTTTTAAAGGAGCATAACCCGATCATCAATTTTACTCGGATTGAGTGGAGTTGGTTCGAAATCGATCCGTCAATACGTAAGGGACGTCGTAACGTATATCTTAAATAATCACAATTTTCAAATCTCCGATAACGATTATGATCATTTGGTCTAATCTAAAATGAAAAATAGACGGGTTATGGTTGAATTAATTAACACACATTTGTTAACTAGTCACCTTCTAATCTCGAACGGAAAAAGTCGGAATCAAATCTGGATTACTTCATATTATAAAAATTCGGAAGGTATCTCGATCTCATCATATATATTATATTAATATATTAAACTATTTAAGAAATACTATATTTATGTTTATATTTTAATATTTATCTTAAAGTAAGTTATATTATTTTATATGTTAATTAATTAATTAATTATTATATTTATATCATTATTATTATTTTTTAATTATATTTGAAATTATTAATTACAATTGAATCGGAACAATCCGGATCCAAATGATTTTTAAACAATGATTCAAACTTCGTCAGAATTCGATCCGAAATTGAATTTGCTAAATCCTATTGGATATTCTTGGTAGGGGTAGACCCGATGATTTGATCCCACTTCAACTCGATCGTGGACAAGGTCGAGTACAAATTAAAAAATTTCAAGTTGGAAAATTTATTTTTTTTATTTTTATTTAATTTTTACCTTATATTTTTTATTATAATTTAAAAAATATTAAAATAAAAAAATTTAAATATGTAAACTAATATTTAAACACACAGAAAATTATTTTATGCTGTAAAAATAAATATTACAATATATTTTATATTAGATAATAAAGAAAGTAAAAAAAGCAAAAAAATGATGAGGCTCATATTAAATCGAGTCCAACTCTTTAGTATATGATTCAGACAAATTTTAATGATGTCGGATCAAGTCGAATCCTACACGTGAATACACGTGAACATCATTATTTATTGATAAGAAACCTCCTAACATATATCTAAAATAATCACAATTTTCAAATCGCCAACGACGATGATGATCATCATCATTTGGTCTAATCTAAAATGAAAAATAGACGGGTTTACGGTTACATTAATTGAGTTGTGGCTACCACACACATTTGTTGACTAGTCACCTTCTAATTGGGTCAGGTCGATCATATCCACTTGGTTGTACATGTGTTATATATGTCCATCGGATACACATCTACGTCCTCGTATGCACACAATCTGTGCATGCATATATCTCTCTAACATATCAATCTGGTGGTTCGACATTTTGAGTTAACGACTCATTTAATAAATAATTTAAAATTTGTTCTTTTAATTAAATTATGTTTAGTATATTTACATTAAGCTTAATTTTCTAGCTTATAGTATCGACTTATACAATTAAAATATATCATACAATATATTTAAACTAATATTTTTTATTAATAAATAAAGTTTAATAAGCTATTTAATTCAGATCAAGCTTCTTTAGTTTAACAAACAAATAAATTTTTTAATAAATTATAAGCATATATGATCTAACTTTTTTATTAAAATTTTAATATAAATAGCCTTGGCTGACTCGGCTCGTATCCATCCTATCCGACGTGGTCAACATACTCGATCGGCTCGTGTCCAAGCCGTTAACTCTGACCAACCTCAACTTAATTAGTTAATTGATCAGCCAACTCAATCTTACTTTTGAATCGGATTAAATCATAACACACCTTAAATCCAAATCAACTTAATTAAGTACAAACTAAATAATGCATTAGATGATTTAACAATAACGAAAACTCGAATTTTATAAAAAAAATATAATATTTACGAAAATCAAATTATTAATTAACTAATTCTAAAAGCATATTCTATCAATAATATAAACATTGTTATTAATAGCTTATATATTTTAATCAGTATTACAAAGGTTATTTCCTTTAATGCCACTTAAACTATAAAATTTTTTCATATTTAATTTTAAACTATAAATTTTGGCCCCGCAAGTTATCCAAATTTGACACTTATATCCTTTCATTAAATTTAATTCAAATTTTATTATGTTATTTTCTTAATAACTATAAAATATCATTTTAACTTACTTTTTATTATGAACAATTATAAAAAATAAAATATAGACATAAATTGCATAAAAAATTATTATGAAATAATACTTCTACCTGTATTGATTATTATTTTTTTAATTTTATAATAACTTTATTGTAATACGGAAGTAAGGTAAAAATAAATTTTACAGTTGTTAGAACGAATTTAACAAGATTTGGATTAAACATTACAAAAGAATATGAGTATCAAATTTGAATAAGTTTATGGATTAAAAATTGTAAATTTATACTTTAGAATTACATATACTGATAAAAGTTATAATTGAAAGAATGTTAAAAGACTAATCTCAAATTAAATGACCCTATCCGACCATATTTTTCACACTTGGAAAGAAAAAAAAACACATATCTTATATGAAAACAATAAATACATAAAAGCTGATATGTATTGAAGCACCAAGGTCCAAGTCACCAAACATAAGACCCAGTCCTTTTTGGCAGACTCCCAAGGTATCATCAAACATGTATGAACAATCCAATGAGATCTCATGTTAACTTTTTTAATATGATAAGCTAATTATATATGTTTATCCTTATATGCATTCTTGATAAATATTTATAAAATACAAATGAGCAACTCGTCTTCAAATATAGGTGGCATATATACAAAGCTTCTTATCACAATTCAAACAAGTAACGTTAACTTGGAAACTTCTGAGTGTTGATACGCAACCTACCGGCACCGACAATACTAGTTTCCTATATATACATCCCTTCATGGAAATATTGGCATATACAACATACGGCTTGAAAAAAGAATCATACAGCTTGATTATATTAAAGGTGCCGGATCGAGATGGCTTGCACAGGTGAGTTTACAAATTGATCAGCTTAATTCGATCCTCGTAGCAATTAATTAGTTAGTTGCCCTCCATTTTACCTTTTGTGTATTACAAAATGCTACCATGCATGTAGTACGATGAAAAAAAAAGTTAAATTAATTAGATTAAATAGGGTAATCCTTTTATGCTTTCTTTTCCACATGCCTGACCATGAGTTGCAACTGGCAAGCCAACTGTTATATCTTAGTTTCTCTAGATCAATTTTTGTTAACGGGAAAAGAAAAATCTACTTTATAATACGATATATTTGAGGTTAAATACTATGCAAATTGTTGTTTTTTTATACTGGATGGAATATCTATCATATGATAATATCCAGACTACTTATTCTCGTTATATGTATATGTTAGTTATCTGTATGCAAATGCTGAATTATGCGTATATATATTTACGCACCTGCAGGAAAAGAGTCGTGGCCGGAACTCCTCGGAGCTCGTGGGGAGGACGCCAAGTCGGTGATAGAGGCCGAGAATCCTGCCGTCGAGGCCATCATCGTCAAGGTGGGCACAGCCGTGATCCTAAACTTCGACTGTAACAGGGTGTGGGTCTGGGTGGACGAGCAAGGAATTGTTTCCAAAGTTCCTCGCATTGGTTAGAATCACGCATCTAGTAATCATGTAATTAATTATATGATACATATTACTATAACCATAAAGGGGAAATAATAAATAAAAAGTCTCAAACTAATTAAGGTATGACTATATTATTATAATCATGTTGTCTTTGTACAACAACAACTACTGCTTGTACAATAATTAAGATGTATTCTTCTTTCTTCAGGAATAAAATGGCCATTTTCTTTGCACTGCATATGTGAGCTCCGTTCTGTGAACTGCTGGGCCGCACAATTATCACAATACAAATTTTATAAGACACAGAAATCAAGAATATACCGGGTATAAGAGGTTACATGCCATGCGAAATATCTACTGATCATGACGCCGATTCAACCATTACAGTTATTTTTTAAAAAGATACGAAAAAAGCATGTCATTTAATATAGACACAATCACTAATATGAGACAATGTTATATGTATGTATATATATATATACATACATACCTTCAAAATTAGTGTGCATTAATGGAATAATAAGTAGATATGTAATACTCATAATTATTTTTAGGCTGAATGAAATTAATTAACATCTTCATTTAACAAGTTTAATGCTTTGAATTGACGATATGTGCGAATTGATTTGTGCTTAAGTCTATGATTTTGTTCTCCTAGCTCAATACGAGTACGAGCAAATCGTCGTCATTTAATATATTGTATGATCATTTTTATGAACCACTATATTAGGTGTTAGATTATTAACATTGTGAAATTGATGTCGAATGACTAATGGGCCTAAACAAGTAATGAAGTTTGTCTTGTGTATAAATACGAAATGAATTTATAAAAAATTAGAGTATGAAAAGGAAAACAAAGGAAGAGGCTTGTTAAATCTAAATAAAGACAATAAGAAACATAAATGTTCTTAAAGTAAATTCATTTAAAATTTAAAACAAAAAAAATAGTTGGCAAATGATTGCTGATACAATAATCATTTTATTGATCGACGTAATTTTTAAAAATTGTTTCACATTTGTACTAGATGAAATTTATACATAGTTATAAAAATTTTGGACGCAATATGTACAGACTATGATGGTCCTTTAAGTACTCAAATATTATCTAAATAATGGCATATGATATCCATGAGTTATGGACATGTATGCCAATGTTTTATTATATGTAAAACAATAGTGTTGATAGATAGAAGTGATAAGAGGTTCTTTTGTTAATGGAGAATTTAGTATTTTTCTAAATAATGGCATATGTGAAATAATTATTCACACCGAAAGTGAAATTTAAATAAAATTGTTCAGATAAAATTTATTGTTTCACCGCAACCGAGAAGACTATCCAACATTATGTTACCAATGTTACTTTTGTAAGAAAACGACATATCTTTTTATAACTGATGATGAGCAGTAAGAGTCGTGCACATCATAGTGAGTATTCAGTTTAATGTTTACTCTTGTGACATAAATCAAATGAGAAAATTTCCTACTAACAAATGGCATCTATATTTAATGGTGACGAAGAGAATAATAAATCATTTAACGAGCATTGTCGATTTTTAAGTTATTGCATTGTCGATTTTTAAGTTATGCTATGATGAAAGTTACTTTACACATTTACCTAATAAAATTGGTACTAAAAACCTTGATAATTGGCTCCTAATGTATAAATTATTAGAGGTGTTCAAGGTCAGATTTGACATGTTCCGTTTGATTTTGATCGGGTAAGTGACCCAACTCGATCCGATTCAGGACCGGTGGTCAAGTTACTCGACCACTATTTTTTTAAAAAAATATTTTTACTTATTTTATTATTTAATATAAAAATAATATAATATTTATTTAAAAACATAAAATAATTTGTCAAATCTTTAATATTATTTTACATATTTAAAATTTATTTAAATGTTTTTTTATTTTTTTATAAAATATAAGCTGAAACTAAATAAAAAATAAAAATCGAGTATTCAAATGAGATCGAGTCGAAAATTTTTTATTAGTACCCGATCTAACTCATGGTCGGGTAGGGTGGATGAACACTCCTATAAATGCACTCGTATATAAATAAATATATGATGATGATGATGATGTGCCCATGACACACATTTATTGACCTAATCCGAATCTGGTCAATCATATCCACTTAGCCTATACATTTGGGGATGTTTGACAATTGGAACCAGACATCTAGTTCCGCCTGATCCAATCGATTCTGTCAAACGATGTGACGTTTGACGGAACTGGAGTCAGAACCTGGTTCCAAAAAAAGGGATCACCTTTCTCCATGCCCTTTTGGTGGAACCAGGCACTGTAGCCTTTTTTTTGACATCACGTCGTGCTTTTTTTATTCAATTTCTTTTATTCTTTTTTTTTCTTTCTTTTATTTTCTCTCTCATACATATATCATATAAAATAATTTATTTATTAAGTATAAATTATTTACTATAACATATTAATATAATAATATTTCTTACTTATTATTTCATTAAAAAAATTTAATATTTTTCTACATATAATTATTAAAATGAGATTTTTTTAAATTTAAATAGATTATTTTTAACGAATTTTTTTAAAACATATTTTTTTAATTTTTAATTTTATTTATATTTACTAACAAGATTATATTTTATATTTATAATATCAATTATTATTTCAAAACCCAACAAAAAAATTAACTCATCACATCTACTTTTTTCTATCACATCAATTATCTTATTCCTCATCATTATTTCACTTCATCCAAACACAACTAGAATTACGGGAACTTAATGGTTCCTGTTGCCAAACGGCTCATCGGGCTTTGTTTGACATTTCTAGCGGTTTGATAAGTGGATAGCGGTTAATCAGCAGATGTGGTTCAAATAGCGGATAGAGATTCAATTATGAAACAGATAAATAAGTGTTTGGTACATTTAGCAGTTGAGTAGATTGTTGAATATAAAAAGACATAAAAGGACATCATATTACAAATTAGTTAATTCATAATATCATATACATTAATTTAATTTGACTTGGATTATTTTTGCAACCTCAAAATTAAATATTCTTAAAAAATGAATTTGATTCTTTAGAACCACACTAATCATTTTGTATCATAAATATTTTAAAAGAAATATACAAATTCGTTCGGATCCTAGTAAAAAGTAAAAAAATATTCATAATTAATATTTTATCCTTGAAGTAAAATTGATAATTATAATTGAAAAAATTGTTGATGACTAACAGAAATTTTTTTTTGGTACAACCAACAAATACTTTTTAAAGGCACACTACTCATTGATAAAAGGGTTAAATAAAAGTGAACAACTAATTGGAAGACCGCTAGTTGTTTAAGCGTTTTATTTTTTTAACCAAAATATTAATCGTTGTTTACTATTTAAATTTACCGAACAATGATAACAACTTTTCATCCTCTAAACGCTGATGCAGCCGCTAATTTAGAGCACGTCAAAGAGAGCTTTGCTCATTTATCTACCACGTACACATCTACGAGGAAAGCTCATATGCACACGATCTGGGCATGCATCCATCCCCTACGTGGTCAACATAACTCCTTTCTTGGATGAGCGATCCAAGCCGATAAATTTGATCAACCGACCCATTTGTCGTTTTTTAAATCGGATTAGTCGTACTATACTTTAAATCCGATTAATTACAAAGTAAGGCATTAGACGACTTATCAATAATGCAAACTCGAATTTGATCCAAAAATTATAATGATAACGAAAATAAAAGTAATTAACGAATAAGAAAACTCTATTATATTAGTAATTTAAATATTTCATAATTAATCTAGTTGCTTTAATCCTTATTACATTTATATATTTGGTGGGGTTTTGGCGTTGAATTGGTGCACAGCTAAGAAAAATAGGGAGCAAAAATAGATGACAAAAATTGGCCGAGGTAGAAAAGGTAAGATAATTAACGAAACAATATTCCCCGAAAATAATTGTCTCATCATTTTTTCCGATCAAAGTTTAGGATCCGGTGCCTTATCTCATTAATTCGTGTAAACCATGATCACGATTGTGAGAATCAATTCTGGAACTGCTAGTATCCCTAGATTTCATGTCACATCAGTAATTATCTTATCAATTTTTGCAAATAAAAAAATACATAATTGTATCTTATGTGAAATTAATAAATACATAAAAGCACTATGAATTGGACCACCAAGGTCAAGTTACAAAAAAACAAGATCCAGTCCTTTCCGGCAGACTCCCAAGCTGTCGTCAAATTAACACGAGCAATTTAATGAACATACTTGTGTACAAGCATCCATGTCATAAAAGCCCCGTGCTTATATATCTTCCTCGAGTTTAAATTCGTGACCATTTCTTATGTTGAAGTTTCAATATGACAAGCTAATTATATTTATTATTATATGCGAATTATTTAAATACAAAATAACAACTCATCCTTAGATATAAATGAAATTCAAAGTTTCTTATCACATAAGGAACGCTAACAGAAGAAGGAAACATTTTCTGAAAGGAACATTTGCATACGTACGTACCGACCACTAGCTAGTTCCCTATATAAATACGCCTCCTCACAGGAACATTTGCATACAGCATACTACATACGCTTTGCAAAATTCATAATTTCATACAGCTTCATTATATTAGAGGTGCGGATCGAGATGGCTTGCACTGGTGAGTCTACAAATTGATCAGTTTAATTCGATCTTAATAGTACGTAATTAATTAAATCAATTATTTGCCTCTACTTTTTGTTTTTTTATGTATTATAAAATGCTAACGTGTGACGCTTCGTACACTTACAAAAAAAAAGAGGGGAAATATGAAACGATCGGTCGGCCCCTGGCCTTCCGACCGTTCGCCTGGCCGCACTGGCGACCTCTTAGAACCCTCGACCTCCTCTCCTTCGTCTCGTCTTCTCCCCATCCCACGAACGGCGACTCGAGCGCAAGCAGAGCAGCAACGTGCGGTGGCGACCGACGACCTTGACGCACGACTTCGACTCTCCCTCACGTGCGCAAGGACCGGGCGACTCCTTCGCATCGATCACGAACGTCCGACGATGATCGAACGACGAACAGTGACCGACGAAACCACTTTTCCGACGAAAGAGGTACCTTAGATTCAAATTCCCCTTAGACGAAGAGATATAGATCTATTGTTACACAGAAAGGCATTTTGTGATCATAGATGTCATAGAATCATTTTTCATATTGTAACTCAATCGATTCAACGATTGGATCATCGTCGAAAATCTAGAAACTTTCCGACGAAATCCTGCTCGTCAAGTACCCGGCCCGAGTTTGCCCCAACTCGGCCCGAGCCCTGATCAATCGTAGTCCGGGTTCGATAGACCCGAACCGATTCAGAGCTTCGACATATCGTCGAAGTCATGACTTCAGAACCCGGCCCGAGTTCAAGTACACTCGGATCGGGCTGCTTCGCCGACGACGTCGCAAAGTACGATCGAAAACCCGACCGAAGATAGAGGAGATGATCGGACGCGATAAAGTCACGATGACCAGAACTCGGTTCGAGTCGACTATTAACTCAGCCCGAGTCTTACCGAGTTGAGTCGGGTACGAGTTCGACTCGGTCTTAATCAACGCATTGTCAACGACCCGGCCCGAGTCAGACCCTAACTCGGACCGGGTCAGGCGTGTTTATTTCCCGACGGAGACTCGGCCCGGGTCCTCATCAACCTGGCCCGAGTTCCGTCGGCCAGAAATGTAAACTTTGCTGTAAATTCACACCCTTCGGAAGTTGGGTACAATTTTTCATCAGAAGCTATATAGAATCCTATCAAAGACCATTAAAGCAAAGTAAAGTAAAGATAAAAATGTGGGATCGCTATGTGCCGTCTCTAAAGTTAAAGCAAAATTCAGAGTTAAAGCAATGGGGGGATAGGTAGTTAGCTGAGGGGACAGCGAAGCTACTGGCTTAGATGTCCACTATTCTTGAGATTTCATGTGTTCTCCCACCGATATCTCGAATTGAAGGGTGATGCTATGGTCACACCTCTTCATTTAAAGATTAAAGTATTATGCCAGAGGAACAAGTAGTTACCTGAGGAGACAACGAACCTACAAGGTCTTGTAATCGATCACTGTTCCTGGATTATAAGAATTCTTCTTCCTACCTTCCGAATTAGGGTGAGGTTGTAACACCCACCCTATTTTTCGTTTACGGGCTTACTAGCATCAGTCAATCAGAGAGGTACCTCTGACATCTCAACCTAATAAAGTCAAGCTCGTATAGGATAACCAACTATAAGGACACCAAGATAATGTAAATGATGTAGTGCAACTCACAGTAAAACAAATGCAAAGTAAAGTATTGTATGGTATACCAGAAATATTGTAAAGTAAAGTATGAAACATAATATTGTATTGATAATGTAGAGTACTGTAAAGACAAAGTAAAGTCATAGTAAAGTATAAAGCATGAACATGGACAATGTTAAAGCACAGTGTATTGCTCTTTATAATTAATGTATAAAGACCAAGGACTCAATGGTATTCACTGAATCTTATTTAATCGTCTATGTTCTATTGTACTGGATATCTTTGATCATGGGTATTTGATTCCCCTGCATTGGGATTTTGCAAGTGAGAATACCAACTGACAAGGTGTTGGAGAGCGCAGAGCTTGGAGAATGCTGCACATGACTGAGGATTTGTTTCAAGCTTGTTTACTGCATATATGTTTACTCATTTTTATTATTCAGAGATATCACATTTTCTTTCGCGCATTTTCTATAATACGAGATATCATGAACTTTCGCATGTTTTATATGATATGAGACACTATGAAATTCCGCATTTAAGTCCTTTATCACGGCATTTCGATTTTCTTTCGCATTTAAAGTTCTCTATTATGTTTATTAGTATTTTGTTGGTGTCATGTCAGTCATTTTGTTGAATGGTTAAAGTCAGTAGAGCAATAGACAGTGTAGCGCTCCCGAGATCAATCTGATCGTCTACGTGGTGGAAGGTGCGATTTTGAGGGCGTTACATAACATGTTTGTGATACAATGAGAAACATTAAAATATAAATGTATATGCCTGACCACAGGAGTCGTCTCAGTTGATAAATATATTGAGCTTTAGATAGAGAGAGAAGCCAACTGTTAACATCGAGTTTCTCTAGATATGTAATTTTTCGTTTAATCTAGAAAAAAAAGAACTATTTTATAACTTGACATATTTGAGGTTGAATTGTGTGCAAATCAATTTTTTTTTGTGCACGATGAAGCTATGATACTAATATATTTTCACGGTGCAAAAAAGTTTAATAGCAAGCTACTTATTCTCGTTATATTTGTATATTATGAACTGTACACGCAAATGCTTGAATTATACGTATTTACGTACCTGCAGGAAAAGAGTCGTGGCCAGAACTCGTCGGAGCTCGTGGGGAGGACGCCAAGGTGGTGATAGAAGCCGAGAATCCTGCCGTCACGGCCAACATCATCCCGGCGGGCAATTCTGTGATCACAAACTTCGACTGCAACAGGGTGTGGGTCCGGGTGGACGAGCAAGGAAATGTTGTGGAAGTTCCTAAAATCGGATAGAATCAAACATTTAGTAATCATGTAATTAGTTATATGGTTATCTTACTATAATCATAAATGGGAAAATAATAAATAAAAAGCCTCAAATTGTCATGTTGTCTTTGTACAACAACAACAACTACTATTGCTTGTACAATAATTAAGATGTATATAATATATATACTTCTTTCTTCAGGAATAAAATGGCTATTATGTTTGCACCACATATGTGAGCTCGTTTCTGTGAACCGCTGGGCACAATTATGACAATACAAATTAGGGATAAGAATGTTATGTGCCCAAGAATTCATCCTATATGTGGGGCATCCTTAAATTTTGATCGGATGACTGAAAAAGTTGTGCGGTTCAAAAACTATATTTAGTTGAGGAGCAGCCGGTTCATTGGTGTGTGTTCAATATCATGATCTCCCTTATCAATCTATCTTCATCTATTTCAGCCGCTGCATTTCCCACCATTGTGAGTGTCCCGCGACCTTACAATATGCATGTTTGGTGCGAGCGTCATGAGTTGCTGCTACCACCTCAATAACGCTGCATTATTAATAATGTCAGTTTTACCAAAGTGATATTTGTTGGAATTTATACCATCACGAAAGGCAATATTTTTTGGAATTAGATCTTGAGCTTTCTGCCTTGCACGTTTGATTTGCATTTCTCTAAAGGGAAGAAATTTGTTTTTTTTCTCTGGTCACAATAGGATTTATTATTTAACAAAGAAAAATGTTGTCACCTACATTTCTAATTAAGTCTCACATTTTTACATAATAAATATAAGTTACTTTTATTGCCTAAATACCAAATTGATGATCTAAATGGAGTGGCAAGCATGTATATCATTCGTCAAATTTTCATGACCGATGACCTAAGGAAGAATATATGAGATGACTTTCAGATCAATTCTCTCTTATTTTTTTTCTTTATTTTTTTAATCTCCCTTTCATTCCTGCCATTCTCACCAAGTTCTTGTTTTTTTTAACTCTTACTCACCTTTCCACGTTTTTAACAAATCTAAACACTTTATGTTAATATCTTCTAGGGGATGAGTTTTTGAAGTACAACATCCAATATCAATAGCTCTATTGTCATTCTAACGACCTATTTGGTTGAGATGATTTCTCAACCATTAGGTAAGTTCTCGAATTGAAATTAAGTCGCTTTTATTGAGGTTCCACCTAGTTGTTCCATCATTCTCGTGTAACCAACTGTTTGTTCCATTTTTTTGTGTTGAAGCGACTTATTTTTATTTTGCAAACTTTTTTTTATTATTTTCTTTTTTTCATTTTTCTATATAAAATTATTTATTTATTACATATAAAATATTTATAATAAAGAACTGATATAATATTATTTATTATTTAATTGAAAGTTTTAACATTTAATTAAATATAAATTATTTTAATTTGATTTCTTATATTTAAATAATATATGTTTTAAAAGTTTTTGATAAAAAAATATTTATACTTTTATTTTTTAAATAAAATTTAATTTTATATTTATAATAATTTTTAGTTCAAATATTCATTAAAATTAATTCATCACATTTATTTTTTTCTATTACATTAACTATTTCATTTCTCATCATTAAATTTATTATATTCAAACATACATTAAATTAATCTATCAATTCAATTGTTCATAACAGAAACAGACATTTTTACTTCTATCTAATAAAATAGTATGTGAAGAATATTTTATAAATTTACAATAGAGACACCTTAGAAATATATTTGAAGTCAATATAAATTATCATAAAAAAGTCGGACGACTCCGATGAACTCGGATTCCAAAGAAATTGTGTAGCTTCGCGTACATATCTGTGTTAGTACAAATATGACACAATCAAGCTGCCGGTTTTGACCAATATGCATCAAACAGTCAACTATTAGACACGTATGTTATGTATCACAAGCATCCATATTCCATATATCCTAGAGGCTACAATGCGTGTCAGACGTGTTTTGATCTTTTCATGCAAATCCCAATATTTAATTTTTTTTGCGATATATTTGACCAATTTTGAAAGATTCATTATATATATATATATATATATATATATATATATACTCAATTTTTTTTAGCTTTGTTCAGTTTGAATTCGTCTCCTTTTTTGGACGAGCGATCCAAGCCGATAAATTTGATCAACCGACCCATTCTCATATTTTAATCGGATTAAATCGTAATAAACTTTAAATCTGATTAAATTAAATCTACGATTAATTACAAAGCAAAAAATGCATTAAACTATATATCAATAATGCAAACTCGAAATTGATCCAAAAATTATAATATTAACGAAAATCAAAGTAATTGATGAATACTAGAATTATATTATATTAGTAATTTAAATATTGCAATAAATTAATTTAGTTATTCTAATCCCTGTTACATTTATATATTTGGTGGGTGCATTAACTAAGAAACATTTGGAGCAAAAATAGATAACAAAAATTGGCCGAGAAATATCGTTGAAAGCCTTAAGCATATGTCCCGAAATGAACATAAATTAATTAAGATAATAGGTTTCAGCGTAAATTATACGTGTGAAAATTATCTAATTATTTTTTTTTATGACCCTCGATGTTGGGGCTTGTTGTTAGAAGTAATGGAAAAATACAATTCTAATCAGTTGCAAAGAACGTTATGAAGAAGTGCGAAGAATATTATAATGGCGATTGGAGACTTTCAACGTGTGTCGATGATGATCGTAATTTATAGCTCTCCGATCTTCACGTTCACCAAGATCGTCCGGAGGTCACACAAATGTCAATTGATTTGCACCCCTATAACGTTTAATGATGTATCCGTCGTCATTCCACGTTTCATGATCCGCAGCTAGCTTTAACGACAGATTCCACTAACCATTTAGTGTCAACGTCAGTGATCGTGTGCACAGTCATTTTCACGTGTGTGTTGTCATCAACTCATGGCTGTGAACAATAGTCAGCCCGTGATCATGTTGGAAGTCACATGTCATCGGTGTTGAAGATTCCAGTCACATCTAAGGAAGAAGACATTGTAGGCGCTACGTTGTTGTCGTATTACTTTTGTAACAATAGTTGATATCGATTAATCTGATTTACTTCGTTGATATATATAGAAGTATAAATAGGGGTTCAATTGATTGTAATAGTGTCCCGATTAGTTGTATCTTCATATTCATCTTGAACAGAATTAGCTTAATTAGTTGTCATTTTCCTTCTTCTATAATTATTTCTTGCTCTTCACAAAGTTTGACATATTGTAGCGGTCACCATTTAACTATCTCTCACTTGACTGTTGTGATCATTATTTTTAACACTCACCATTTGTGTAGTATCATACAGAAATGTCATTTTCAAATTCACTATTCGTGAAGACTTCACCTTGACTTTCTTGTGTCTCATTAAAAATGAATGCTTCAATTGAAATTTTCTTTGTGAGAGAATCAATGAACATATCACTTGTAGGTATATAGGCCACGGTTACTTCTTTCTTTTTCACTATATCTTCAATATAGTGATATTTTATTTCAATATGATTTCCCTCGAAACTATTTGCTCCATTATTTATTGTAGTTTGATTATCACAAACATTCACATTTGTTCGTCAGCTAGATCGAGCCCTAGTTCAATAATAAAATGCTTAATCCATACTTTGTCAGTGATTGCCTTACTATAAAAAATGTATTTAGCTTCTTGTGTGTATTTAGTCACACATCCTTATTTCTTATTACACCAAAAAATAATTGCATCATCCAATATAAACAAGTTATCTGATGTGGAATTTTAATAATCAATATCCTCACAAAAATTCACATCCGAATAACTTACAAACTTAAGTGTATCAGCCTAGTATGTCAACCCCAAGTGCACTATGCCTTTCAAATATCGTAGTGTTCTTTTTGTCTTTTCAGTATTACTTTGAAATATGCTAATTAGACTTATTAGAAAAGCCAAATAAGAACATCGATCATGGGGTGAGCACTATAAATTGAGATAGAGAACGATTGTCATCGAACCAATCATCATTATAATCTTCTTCGCCCTACTTCACGTTATTTAATTATCTCATCATTTTTATATGTAAAAAAACATAAGTACACCTTATATGAAACTAATAAATATATAAAAGCATTATGAATTGAACCACTAAAATCAAGTTAAAAAAAGGTTAACTGAACTATACAGATTTTTCGTGTTTGCATCTAATATATGAACTTACCGTATAACTCCCCTAAATTTTGTCGCAATTCTCACTTTATTACATCCGTCATACTCTGTTAATTTTCTCATTATTTTTAATTTATTAAATAACTAAACTACCCTCCTATGACTTGAAATAAATGTCCGCTAAGGGGCAATATCGGGAGGACAATTTAGTCATTTAATAAATTAAAAAAATTAATAATAATGGAAAAGTTAAACGAATAGACTAAAGTGAAAATCATGACACAATTTAGAAGAGTTCTACAATAAGTTCATATATTATAGATAGACACGAAAAATTGATATAATTTAGGAGAGATATAAGGAATTAATCCTTAAAAAAAGACCCTCTAACGACCTCGATTTTTGTGAGTTGAGAAAATAATATTTTATTATTTTATTTTAGAAAATATGGTCATTAATATTATTATAATTAATAATATTGAAAATAAAGAAAATAGGGAAGGAGTTTAATTAATGATAAGATGTATTATGGGATTATTTAATTAAATTCAGAATTATTTAAATATTGAAATAAATTAGAATTTGTTAAATGAGATTATTTAAAAGAAATTTGATTAGAGCCCTATAAATAAATCCTTAAGGTCGGTCGTCACAGGAGTTTCCTCCTCTTTGGTTCTCGGTGTCCGATGGCAGAGACGTGATGTTTAGGTGACGACAAGACGTGATTAGACGTCGAATGATTAGACGTGAAACGAGGTATATAGGGTGATCCGTAATTTTTTTTATTATTTTTATTGGGATTGGTACTGCTACGTGATAGTTTAGAAAAAAATAAATTATTTAATGACTGAAGTAAAGAAAGGATTGCTAAAAAAAAGTTGGGCCAACAATATTTCGGGTTTGAATGAGAAAGGAAAAAAATAGTGATAACAAAAAGGACGAGGGGTGTCGTGGCGTTAAGTAATTTGGAGGGGTAAATTACACGAATGGTCCCCCAACTTTGAGTCGATTTCTAATTGGTCCCTCAATTTCAATTTATAACCAGAACGTCCTCCATCTTTCTTTTTCTTACACGCTTAGTCCTCCTGACTGATGATAGTAAGTTTCCCAGTTGCCTTACTGATGTGGTGGATTTCTCTCTCCTCCATGTCATTTTATGTCCTCCACATCATTATAAAAATTAAAAAAATAATAAAAAATGATTAAGTTTCCACGTCATTAAAAAAATTTTAAAAATAAAAAAAATCAAAGCCGAAGAGAGAGGAGGGCCCCCCTCTCTCTCCAGCGAGAGAGCTCGAGCTCCGGCGAGCTCGAGCTCGTCGAAGCTCGAGCAGAGGGGGGCGACCGCCCCCTCTCTCTCTCCAGGCGTCGCTGGAAAGGGAGAGAGGGAGGCGACCGCCCCCCCCCCCCCCCCTCTCTCTCTCCAATCGTCGTTGGAGAGGGAGAGAGGGAGGCGACCGACAGTCGCCCCCCTCTGCTCGAGCTCGAGCTCATCGGAGCTCGAGCTCTCTCTCTCTCTCTGAGAGAGAGGGGAGGCGACCGCCCCCTTCCTCTTTCTCTCGCGCGGCGAGCTGCTGCGGGAGAGAGAAGGAGGGGGGCGGTCGCCCCCCTCTGCTCAAGCTCCGGCGAGCTCGAGCTCTAGCTCTCTAGCTGAGAGGGAGGCGCCCCCCTCTCTCTCTCCGATTTTGATTTTTTGATTTTTAAATTTTTTTAATGACGTGGAAACTTTATCATTTTTTATTATTATTTTTAGTTTTTATAAGGACGTGGCAGACATAAAATGGCGCGGAGGAGAGAGAACATCTGCCACGTAAGCAAGACAACCGAAAAATCCACTATCATCGGTCAGGAGGATTAAGCGTGCAAGAAAAAAAAAGATGGAGGATATTCTGATTATAAATTGAAGTTGGGGGACCAATTGGAAATCGACTCAAAATTGAGGGACCATTCGTATAATTTACCCTAATTTGGAGAGAGAGGAAAGGAATTAAGGGAGAGATTATAGCACGTCTTTAACGCCAAGTCAAGAAGAATTAAAAAAAGAAAAAAAATGAAATGAGTTTCACGGCCGCAAAAGGGTAGAGAGAAGAAAGAGGATTGGGCGTTTTACGGTCATGGAAAAAGAAAAGAAAATATAATTTATGAAGTAAAGAGATAGAGAGAAGATGAGATAGGAAGACAAAAGCAAAAAAAAAAAAAGAGATTTCATGGGCGAAAAGTCAGGAAAGAGGAAAAAAAGGAGGAAATAGAGAAAGAAAAATCGAGAAGAAGAAAAAAAGAAAGAAGAAGCAACAAGAAATTAAATAAAAGATTACTACGGGCTAAGGAAGAAGATAAGAGAGAGAAACGTGAGAAAAAAAAGATTAACTTTATGGGAGAGAAAGAAGAATTTTATTCTTCATTTCTGATTTTTCCTTGGAAAAATCATTTATTAAGTTTTTTTGGCCAATGAGGAAAGAAATAATATATATATATATATATATATATATATATATATATATAAGAAAGAAAAAAATGAGGAGTAATTTTATTAGTTAATTCTTTTAATTATAAGCTTTGTAATAATTGGCTTATTTTTATTATTATTGGGATATGATATGTTGATTATATTATTATTGATTGTGTTGATCATATTGTTATTCTTCTTGATTATATTCTTATCATATATAATCATAATATCAAACCATATTATCATCATGATTGATCATATTTTGTTATCATATCTAATATTATCACTGATTATGATATTGATCCAGTAGTCTTTCTAATTGGGTCTTGTTTTATCAAAATTAAATTATTAAAAGATAGACGTCTTATGTAAACAAAATAAAAATCGAAGGCTACTAGGTCCATATCTAGCGATTGCCACTAAGCCCGGACCAATTAAATTGAATTGAATGAGGCAGATAGTATAAAAACTATAGTTGTCCCATGTATGGTCACTCGTCCCTCACCATATACGAATCCACTGAATTGAATTGGACTTGCCGTGACATTGATCTCTCACTAGCATGCATGAAAGTGATATGGTGTCTCTTAATTGATTAAGTGCTCCTCATTGAATTAAATAATTATGAACATTATAAATTGAATTAAATTAAAATCGAATCGAATTGAATTAGATTAAAATTGAATTTAGTTGAATTGATCATTGATCATTGATCATGATCATTTGGATACTAACGTTAACTGGCATTGCCTCTGTCCATTAAATCGAATGAAATTGTTATTGATCGATGATCATATTGAATTGGAAATTGTTAAATTGAATAGTGCCATGGTGATCAGACACCATTGATATCATTAATTGTTAAATCAATATTGATCGGTCATTTGACATTTTCTTGATCCTTCCTATTGATCTATAGCTTTATTGTCCTATTATTGAATTGAATCATTGATCCAATGCTCTATCGTTAATTGAACAATGTCATATTGATCAAGCAATTATTAGTTGTTACCTCTATTAATTGGCCTCTTGATCATTACTTAATATAATTGCTCATATTGATAAATCATTATATTGTTAATTAATTATTATATTGATTGCACATCTTATTTTTTATTGAACATATTGATTATTTAGTAGATTTTACGTAATGAGTATTTTTATACTCATGGATATTTCTATGTACTTAGATCCGTGCATATGAGAGAGCATTAATAGAGGATGATTTTATAGGCGGCTATGCTCAGTGACAGACAGATGTTGCACATGTTCTAGATCGAGTGGTCTAGCTTTTATTATTTTTGCATTTATTAGAATTGTGAACTTATCGATATTTTAATTATTTTGAATATTCTGATTTATTAGTTATTATTATTGAACAAGTCTTTCACATTTATTATTTATATTTCGTAAAAATATTTTAAAGAAAATTATGTGACGTCTCTCACGACTTTGAACACTTGAAAATCACGTGTGTGTCGAAGCGTTACAAACATAGTCCCTTCCGGCATACTCCAAAACATGAGTAATTTAATGAACACTCGCGTACATCCATGCCATAAAACACTCGCGTACATCCATGCCATAAAACGTGCGTGGTTATATATCTTCCTGGAGTCTATATTCGTGACCATTTCTTATCCTAGAGTTTTAGTATGACAAGCTAATTATATTAATTTATTATTAAATGCGAATTATTTAAATGAAAAAGAACAACTCATCTTTATGTATATATAAATGAAATTCAAGATTTCTTATCACATAAAGGAACGTTGATCGAAGAAGAAGAAGAAGAAGAAGAAGAAGAAGAAGAAGAAGAAGAAGAAGAAGAAGAAGAAGAAGAAGAAGAAGAAGAAGAAGAAGAAGAAGAAGAAGAAGAAGAAGAAGAAGAAGAAGAAGAAGAAGAAGAAGAAGAAGAAGAAGAAGAAGAAGAAGAAGAAGACCTGCGAATACCGACCATTAGTTCCCTATTGTAAATACGTCCCCTCACGGAAACATTAGCATTACTACATACGCTTGCAAAATTCATACAACTTCATCAATCATCGTATCAAAGGTGCTCATCGAGATGGCTTGCACGGTGAGTCTTCTTATTGATTAGCTTAATTCAATTAAATCAATTAGTTGCTTTCTTTAGTTTAGTTTTTTATGTGTATTACGAAAATTGATGGCGCCATGTTTTACGCCGAGAATGTCCTTTTTGTTTTGTATGTCTGGCCACAAAATTCGTCTCACTATATTGAACTTTAGATTGAGAGACCATTTTCTTGTTAATCAGAAAATTATAAAATCAAATTTTAATACGGTGACTACTCATTTCTCGTTTTATTCATATGTTAGTTCTTTTTAGATAGATTGGTTATATTAAATGCTGAATCGTACGTACGGCTGCAGGGAAAGAGTCGTGGCCGGAACTCGTCGGAGCTCGTGGGACAGACGCCAAGGCGGTGATTGAGGCCGAGAATCCCACCGTCGAGGCAATCATCGTCGGGTTGGACGAGATCGTGACCGGTGACTTCGACTGCAACAGGGTGTGGGTCCGGGTGGACGAGCAAGGAATCGTTGCTCAAGTTCCTCGCATTGGATAGAATCGAGAAGCTAGCAATCATGTAATTAATCGTATGGTTATAGTAAGCAAATATTAAATAAGAAATCTGTAACTAATACATGAAATGATGTACGATTATGCTATAATCATGTTGACTTTGTACAACAATAACTACTGCTTGTAAAATAATTAAGATGTACACTTTTTTTTTCTTCAGGAATAAAATGGCTATTTTGTTTAATGCACTACATATGTGATCTCCCGAACCACGGGATGCAATTATGACGATGCAAATTTTATAAGACACAACGTATAGAATTTACCAAGTATATATTAGGAGGCCGTGCTCCGAGAAATTTTGGCAAATCCAAAAATATAAATATTCCAACTCACTGAAATGTGTACAAGGAAATTGTAAGAGGTCACGTGCCACGCTAAATATCTACTTACGTTACATTACAAAAAAAAACATCAGATATTCAGATTTCATATTAATACATTTTCATTCTTTTCTTATTTATTAAATGGAGACTATTTTTATTATAAATAAAGTTTATGTACCATTAAAAGTTAACATATTGAATATAGCTTGAATTTCAAAAGAAGAGTTAAATTTGATGGGATAATTAATTTTCTTAAAAACTTAAATTTTTAAGAAGAACAATATTATTGATTTTATATTAGCAAATGCAAGTATATGGACTTCTCCAATATTCCAATTGTATCTAGCTCTATGGATTTGATGCAAATATCGCAAAGCATGTGTGCTCTCATTAATATGACAAAATGTCTGGGACATTTGACGGCGACT
Organism: Pontederia crassipes; assembly: GCA_030549335.1. Taxonomy (NCBI): domain Eukaryota; kingdom Viridiplantae; phylum Streptophyta; class Magnoliopsida; order Commelinales; family Pontederiaceae; genus Pontederia; species Pontederia crassipes. The sequence goes on along the minus strand of CM060189.1, from coordinate 19,306,144 downwards.
TTTTCTTTATGTTTTTGCTATATCAATACGAAGACCAATTAACAGATAATATCAATAAAATGAGATATATATAGTAAAATTATAATATATTTTACGCGCTAATTAAATCATTATCTCGGCTTAAAAAGATGAATCTAAATCTGACAAGAAGAGATGAAGTTTATAAGTGCAAGTGTGAGGTTAGTCAATGAATAAATATGTCTTAAACTAAAATACCATGATCTCAATTCCTCGTGAAGTCGGTGATGCGAAAATTTTATATGACGCAAATACTAATAAGAGTATTAGGTCGAATCAAATAATAAAGAGTGAGAAGGATGTCGAACCCACGAGGACTAGTCTATCTTTATCTCTTATCTTAATTTAATCAAATGAGGAAAAGAAATAATATTTGGTTCAATATAAATAAAACAAAGAAGATTAAAATTGATTCAGCCTAAAATTTCAAAATAAATAAATAAAAAATGTTCAGACAAGATGAGAATAATAATATCTTTTAATAGAAGATATAAAACAAATCCTAATTTTTTGATGGAAATGATGCCAAAAAGTAAAGGTCTCAAACCAGATGACATAACTATCTTATCATGATATTAGAAAGAGAAAGTTCAACCGAATCAATCTCTAACTAACTTTTGATAAGATACTTTAGTGATGCAATCCTATCTCAAAAACATCTCAACCGAGTGAATTAATGATCTACAAATCTCTAAATCTCAACCGAGTAAATAGAAATGGGATATGAAATGCTTATCAAAAGATCAATCAACTGAGAGAGATAAAAGAACAAATCTCGATAATACCAACAGGTTAAAATCGAGTACTCAAAAGATAGCATTAAAATCAGTATACATATTCATAATAGTAAATCTTATTCAACGATCTAACAAAGTCCAACATAAATTGATCGTAATTAGAACTCTATTACATAAATAGAGAAAGAGTAGAGAGAAAAATAAGAGATTAAAAGATAGAAAAAAGAAGAAATAATCTCTTTAAAATTATTTAAACTCCTTTAGAAGAATCTCCATCAAGTAGACGATCGGATGCTCTCTCTTTTTGCCTTTGCGATTTTGAATTCTAGACTTTGATGATTAAGTGAGGTGATATGAACCCATTTTTATAGTCAAAATTGCAACTGCCCTTTGAGAATTAACGCGGATCGTGTCATCAATGATATCTGCCGCATTAATCAAAATATAATTATTTGGTTGAAAAAATCTGACAAAATTAATAAAATGGATCGTGTTATTAATAACACGAATTGTGTTATTAATACACGGGTTGTTATATATATATATATATATATATATATATATATATTGTTAGAATGATTTCCGCCTAGTATCTCATATTTTAAAGATATAGTGATTGCTGACTAACATGGATCATGTTGCAAGGAACATGAGCTGTGTTGCTGAAAAACGCGGATTATGTTGAATCAACGGGGGTCGTGTTGCTCAATGCAGACTGTATTAGAATAACGCAGACCGTGTTATTCAACGCAGACTGTGTTGGAATAACGCGGACCGTGTTGGCGGCTGTAAGAATAAAAATAAGAAATTAGGCACCTTTTTCGAAGTTTTAATTAAAAATGAGGAAAAGTTTATATATGATAGAATAAAATTATAAAAAATAGGCCGAATGATATGAAATAAATATGTATAAAATGTCATGAATCAGTCGGGGATGAAGAAAATTATCTCCGAACCCTCTTTGTAAGTTCGAGGCGAGGGAAGTTGTCCTCGTCCCGCGGGGCTCTGATTACTCGCATCTTAAAGAACAAGTGAGTGTACAAAAATACTCCCACATTAATAGTAGTAGCAAAGTAAGAGTAAATAGACAAGTATAAATGAAGGAGGAGACTAATGGATCAATATGAATGTTTATGAAGAAAGTTTATCTTTGAATATTTTTCAAATTTATAATAATATTTTTTTATCAAATTATCTCTTAGTAAAAAAATTAATAAAAAATTTTTGGCTGAACCAAGAAAATGCGATTCAATCTGTTTTTTCGATTTTAATCGATTTTCAATACTTTTTTATCAGTTCGATTTAATCTGATCCAAACTGAGATTCGACTTTTTGGCTTAAGGCGACGACAACGACGGAGGAGGCTTGCTAGAAGAGAGTTGCGGGGGTTCGAGGAATCATGGCGGGGTTGGGGGGAGGAAATTCGGATTAGGGTGGAGAGCGGGGCAGTCGACTTTGGGGTGGGGTCCTCGTTCCGAACAGGATCTGGTGCCACTCCTAGATACATCTCCTCACCGGAACATTTGCATAGTAATTACTACATGCGCTTTGCAAAATTCATACATCTTCATTATATTAAAAGTGCCGATCGAGATGTCTTGCACCGGTGAGTCTACAAACTGATCATCCTAATTCGATCTTCATGGTAATCAATTCAATCAATTACTTGCCTCTATTCTTGCTTTTTGTGTATTACAAAATGCTAACATGCATGTTTTGTACAAGTACAATGAGGAAACACTAAAATAAGATTAAATAGTATATGCCCAATTCATCTCGGTATATATAGACGCAAATAACGCAGAAGCATATGTGCTATCATTAATATTGGGAGAATGTCTTGGACTATTTTACTTTATGTTTTTACTATCAAATATTATGCACACTGAAGTAACAGGATATCAAACGTCTGACATCCCTTTTCTTTTTTTTTTTTGTTGTGAAGATTTTTTTATTTGGAAATATTTTCTGATCCGAAAGCCAACATAACAATCCCTATAGATTTTCGATTGATTTCTTAATATCAGAAAGCTTGCCTTTTAGAATTTTTAACTTTTCTTATCTTAATAAGATATGAGAGTGCATTAGTTGCATTTAAAATTAAGGTTTTGTTTGGTAATTCAAATTAGGAGGGTGGGGTAGCTGTGAAAGTGATGGTCTATGAGGTTGACTGTGATGAGATTTATATTGGATATGAGTTAATAAAATGGAATGAATTAATTTAGTTCATTAGTTTTTTTTATAAATTTTAATGCACTGTTGAGAAAGGTTAAAATAGATAAATATTTTTATTATTTTTAATAATTTTTTATTTCTTTTAAATTTGAATAGAAAGAAAAAGTACGATAATAATAATATATTTTAACTCCTAAAAATCATTAATTTGGTGGGTTTAATTTTAAATTGTGATGGTCTACCAATTTAAAATTTTAAAATTATTATCCAAACAAAATTTTAAACCCACCCACCCCCACCCCAATTAAACTTAATTTATCCTTCTTTAACTCTTCATTCAAATACACCCTAAGATATTCTCTTTATTTAACCAAAAGAAAAGCACAATCAACAAAAACTCTGAAAAATTTGTAAAGCAACTTTTATTCGTAGTATCATTAGTTCGTATATAAGTCATTGTTTTTCTATTGATATGGCGTTTTTTAGTAATTAATATTTTTTATTACACTATAAAACTCTTAATTATTTGACATCATTAAAATTCTGGCGCAATATTTTATACTTAGTTATAAACTTAAATATATTTATGCTAATTTAAATTTATTATATGATTTTTAAAATATATATATTATAGTGGCATAGGTCCTCGAAAAATTAATTTACGAGAGTGTGATTTTTTTTCTAAATGCAGGGGCGGAAACTGCGGTAATTATATATTTCACATTTTTTATGTCCCATTGACACTGAAAGATTGTTATAATTTCACCTCTCGTATCACTATATTGACATAGAATATTAAATTTACTCTTCGTATTTCATTGACACAAAGCATATCTACCTAGAGTTGGTCAATACTTCTATGCATAGTACATATTCAAATTTAAAATTTAGGTTCCAAGTCACAAATTAAAGTATTATCCAACTTGTTAACAAGAAAGTTCAACGAGCAAATAAACGCATATATCATAGCTGAGTTTTTTTTAAAAAAAAATATGAACATCGCATGTCAAATTATGGTACATATATACGACACACGAACATGTAAGATCAAGAGAACTAACACAAAAATTTGTCTCACATCGGATTAAACAATATTATCATTTTGAAAAATTCAGTATTTCATATAATTTGAGATAAATTCCTTCACCTTCAATTCGTTGAATTCCAAACTACTGTATCGTTCGAATTCAACCAAGTGTGAATATAACCTATCACATCCATTGCATCGATTTAGATTTTAATCACCATTATAAATTCTACTATCATAATATTATTGAAAATAATAATCTTATATTTTCTTAGCATCTCAAGCAAGGTTATTATACAACATCTTGATAATTAGAAATAAACAATAGTTCTTCCGCCTAAGTTCGTCCTCAATCATTTTCAATTATTTTGACAAATAACTAATTAATAGACTAATTAACATTATAAATCATAACTCATTAATTACTATTATCAGTAACTCCACACTATTTACATTAAGCATGTCTTACTGAGGAGGAGCCGGGGAGGAGCTCCACACGGCACACAGTTTTTTGACCTAATCAACGTCAAATTAACAACGCATGCAGTCCGAATCAAAGATAATACATTGGCTCATATATCTATCATGTACACATCCTCGTGGACAGCTCATATGCACACAGTGTGGGCATGGATGCATCCCCTACGTGTTTCAACGTAACTCCCTTTTTGGATGAGCGATCCAAGCCGACCGATAAATTTGATCGACCGACCCATTCTCATTTTTTTAATCGGATTAAATCTCATACTATACTTTAAATCCGATTAAATCAAATATATGAATAACTAGAAATTAAATAACGCAGTAAAACGATTTATCAATAATACAAACTCCAACTCGATCCAAAAATTATTTTATTAATTAAGAAAATAAAAGTAATTAACGTATGCTAAAATTGTATTATATTAGTAATTTAAGTATGTTATAATTAATTTAGTTGTTTTAATCCTTGTTACATTTATATATTTGGCGGGGTTTTGATGTTGAATTGGTGCATCAACTAAAGCATTTGGAGCAAAAATAGATGACAAAAATTGGCCGAGAAAGGACGTTTTAGAGGTAAGATAATTAGCGAACGCATGTTCCCCAAAAATAATTAACTCATCAATTTTTTCGATCAAGGTTTAAGATATCACCGGTGTATGCTATTTCGATATTCGGTTCAGTGATAACTTTAGACAAATATTAATTAGGTGGAGGAATCGATAGTGAATTTATTAGTATCCCTCGATCTCGCGACACAAACTTCATTGTGTGAACCAATATTGATTAATTATCTTGTCATTTTCATACATACAAAAATACATAAGTATATAGTATATGAAATTAATGAAAAAATATATAAAAGTAGTATGAATTGAATTATTTTTCTTATATATCCATCTTGGATCTATAAATATGCATTCTCTTTATCATAGAGGTGATTTTAAAGATTGGAATTAAAACTACTAACACCTAATAAATCACTCGGTGTCGTTTGACAACGGAATTGGAGTTCCACCGAGTTTTCGTGAATAGTTTGAGTTGACAAATTAGTTCTGGGTGTGTTTGGATGCAATGAAATTTGATGAGGAGAAATAATGTAGTTGATGTGATAAGAAAAAATAGATGTGATGGATTAATTTTTGATAAATTTTAAAATAAAAATTAATATTATAAATATAAATATAAAATAAAATATTACTAATAAATAAAAACAAAATTAAAAATTTGTTAAGAAATATATTATTTAAATAAAAACTGGCTTTTTAATAAATTGTATTAGTAAAATATTAAATTTTTTAATGAAATAACAAGTAAAAATTTATATTATATTAATATATTGTAATAAATATTTTATATTTAGTAAATAAATTATTTTATAACATACACATAGTGTGTGAGAGAAAATAAAGAAAGAAAAAAAAGAATAAATGAAATTGAAAAAGAAATGCGTCAACTCAAAAAAAAGATTGAGGCTGCTCCACAAAGTGTAAAAAAGGCAATGTTTTAAAAATCGGACAGGAGATCGGATCGGACCGGAGTCGAGGTCTGACGGGTTCAACCGGGAGTCAATTGGTTGAACCAGATTTTTATATAATAATATTATTTATAATTTTTAAGAGTAATTTAATATATAAATTATTATAAAAATGATTAAACCGATTAAAGAATGTTAGTTTAAATAATAGATTACTTTTTATTATTACTAATATAATTGTATAAGTTTAATTTCAATATAAATTTATTGACTAATATATTATTACCGAATTTTAGCTCTCTTTTATTTTAGTAGTTTTCTTTTTATTATTACTAATATAATAATCTAACTTTAATTTCAATCTAAATTTATTACTAATATATTATTACCAGATTTTATTTTCTTTCCACATATATCTCTTTTTATTTAATTTGATTAATATTATGTTTCTATTTAGGTCTTTCTTTTTTTCTTATTTTAAATTTTAAATTTTTTCCTTTTTTCTCTTCTTTCATGCAAAACTTTCCAATTTTATAAACTTATTTAAACATTCATATCCCTTAATAAATGCTTTCCATATTTTATTATTCTCTTAATAATATATTTCAATTTTTATTGATTCTCTCCAATTACCATCTTTCCTTTTATTTTCTTATTTTAAATTCCTTCATTTTTTTTCTCTCCCTCAATCTTCATAACCTTCCAATTTTATTCAAAATAATTTGGTAACTTTATAAACTTGAATATCTCCTAATAAATTATTTTCATATATCACAACTTTTGAAAAAAATAAAAAAAATCGGGTTCAACCGGATTCACCGGTTCAACCCGATTTTTCCAATTTTTTTCCGAGCCAACCTAGTTATTCATTATTTCCGATTTTATTAATGAACCAGATCGGTTTTTTATCGGTTCACGATCGGACCGATTGAACCGGCCAGTCCGAACCGGTTTTTAAAATATTGAAAAAAAGGATCATGTGACTTTTTTTTAAACTAAGTTCCGCCTACGATTTCATCGAACGTCATATTATTTGATGGAATCGACTGAAATCAAACGGAACAAGCACCTAGTTCCAACTGCCAAACAGGCCCTCCACATATAAATTTGCTAGACGATTGTGTCAAATAATTTTGGCCAATATGAATTGAAGCATGATTGTCAAATTAAAAAAAATTATCCAGTCCTTTCTGGCAGACTCCCAATTAGCTGTCGTCAAATTTAATGAACTCTCGTGTACAAGCATCCATGTCCTCAAACGGCCGTGCTTAGATATCTTCCTCGAGTTTCAATTCGTGACCGTTTCTTATGTTAAAGTTTCAATATGACAAGCTAATTATCTTTATTACTATATGCGAATTATTCAAATACAAAAGGACATATCATCTTTGGATATACATGAAATTCAAAGTTTCTTATGAGATAAGGAATGTAAGATTTTGACACGCATAGTTCCCTATAAATTATACACCCCTCACGGGAACACAGGCATACTACATACACTTACAAAATTCATACAGGTTGATTATATTAAAGGTGCCTATCGAGATGGCTTGCACTGGTGAGTCTGCAAATTGATCAGCTTATATAATTCGATCTTCATATATAGTAGTTAATTAAATCAATTATATATATTGCCTCTAGTTTTGTTTTTTATGTATTACAAAATGCTAACATGTTTGTAATACGTACGATGAGCAAACATTAAAATAGCATTAAATAGTATTTCATATCATTTTTGTTTTATATATATGCCTGGCCACAAGAGTCGTCTCAGTTGATAAATAGATTGAGCTTTAGATAGAGAGAGAAGCCAACTGTTAACATCGAGTTTTATCTGGTTCATTTTTAGTTAATCGTAAAAGCAGAACTATTTTATAACTTGACAACTTTGAGGTTAAATAGTGTGCACATCAAAATTTTCTTTTGTGCACAATGAATCTACGATAAATAAAAAATAATAATACGCAGGCTACTTATCCACGTTGTATTTATAGATTATGAACTGTATGCAAATGCTTGAATTATACGTATTAATTATGTAGGTCCAGGAAAAGAGTCGTGGCCGGAACTCCTCGGAGCTCGTGGGGCGGACGCCAAGGCGGTGATTGAGGCCGAGAATCCTGCCGTCACGGCCATCATCGTCACGTTAGACACGATTGTGCTACCAGTCATCGACTGCAACAGGGTGTGGGTCTGGGTGGAGGACCAAGGAATTGTTGTGGAAGTTCCTCGTATCGGATAGAATCAAACAGTTACTAATCATGTCATTAGTTATATGATTATGTTACTATAATCATAAAGGAGAAATAATAAATAAAAACTCTCCTACCAATGCATGAAATGATGTATGACCATATCATAACCATGTTGTCTTTGTACAACAACAGCTACTGCTGCTTATACAATAATTAAGATGTATGCTTCTTTCTTCAGGAATAAAATGGCTGTTCTGTTTGCACTACATTTGTGAGCTCCCTTATGCGAACTGCTGGCACAATTTTGACAATACAAATTTTATAAGACGCAGAAAGCAAGATTTAGGTATATATATTTAGGCGTTCGAGTTCCTATGAGATGGATATTTTGGGAAATTCCAAATATGAACATTCCAACTCACTTAAATGTGTACAAGAAAGCCATTCGAAATATCTACTTATGCCGATTGAACCATTACAATTATTTTTCACATTTTTAAAGATGTACGAAAAAAACATGTTATTTAATATATATAATATGAGAGTGCATCTGTTGCATTTGAAACTTAAGATATTCTTTCAATTTAATTGAAATAATACTCCAAGCTAGGGTATAAGAAAAATTTGTTCAAAATGATAATTATACCCTATCCAAAAAATCAAACTGAAAAGATTAATTAGGAGCCCAAATAGTTTGGCCTATTATAGGTTAATGAGTACGTAGAGTGCCCCGCTCTACATCTTGATGTAGAACGCTTATTTCTCATTATTTTAAAAATTTTATAATTATAATTTATGATTAGATTAATCATATACTTCTTAGATGAAGTAATATATATTTATTTAGATAAATTGATAATAAAAAATACCATTTAAGACTAAATAAATTATAACAGTTGAATTATTCATAATTGTTAAAATAATTTGATCATGATCATCGAATAATTCGATGATTTTGATCTTAATCATGTTTACTATTTAATATATATCTTAAATTAATATATATTTATTTTACAAATGTTTTACATATACATTTTTCTCTTTTTTTAATATGACAAAACTAGCCATCTCAAACTCCAACCCCATCCAAAAAATTGTAGGTCCCATTTTTTATCTGTATTATCATTATTTCATAAGTCATTTTTTATTATTGATATGATATTTTTATGATTTAATATTCTTTTATCACATTATGAAACTCTTATTTGATATCACTAAACTTCTGGTGCAAAATTTTATACCTAATTATAAAATTTAATATATTTATCTATAATTAAATTTATTATCTAATTTTAAAAAAATTATAGTAGAATAGCTCCTCGAAAAAAATAACTTATGGTTTTTTCTAAATGATTTTAGAATATTTTTTAAGCATATTGAGATCCGAGCCATTTGAGACTTATTAAAAAAATGTAAAGCCGTCGCAATAATAAACACGTTATATTCCACAATAATAAATGTTACGAATATGATAAAATCATTACCTACTTTAATTATTTTTTAAAATATATTGCACAAATACATCTTTAATTTGTTTTGGAGTATTACTACATTAAGCACAGCCATTTCGAAATTAGTATGCGTAATAATAAGTAGATATGTATTGTTCATAATTATTTTTAGATTGAATGACATTAATTAATATTTTCATTTAAAAAAACTATTATTTTGAATTGGTGATATGTGAGAACTGAATTGTGCAATTTTCTTCTCCTATCTCAAATTCACAATACTAGTAGGAGCAAACTCCTATGCACAATATGTACATGCAAAAAAAAAACGGTACCATTGAGCCGCCCGCCATGCACATTTGTCGAGACAGTTGCCTTTTAATTAACGCAACCCGGTCTTAGATTGTACTTTTTTTTGTTTATATATCTATCATATATACACATCTACGTGGAAACCTCCTATGCACATGCAAAAAAAAAACGATTTTTTTACCTCTCCTAACTATGATTTTTTATGTCTATTAACGACTTTCAAATATTTCGTTGATATTTCTTAAATTATGTCACTTTTCCACTTAAATTTATCTGTCAACCTAATTTTTATTTTTTTATTTATAAAATGACCAAATTGTCCTCACGCAATTTATCCGACGTAGTGAGAGAAGGAGGTCGTAGCTCCTCGTCGGCGGAAGGAGGTCGGCGGAAGGAGGGCGTCAACCCCCCTTTGTCATGCTGCCAAAGGGGGACCGCGAGAGAGAAGGGGAGTGTCGCCCTCTCTATCGGGCCGGCGAAGGGGGCCAATGCCCTCTTCTCTTCCCCTACGCGAGAGAGAAGGGGAGTGTCACCCCCTCTATCGCGCCGGCGAAGGGGGGTCAATGTCCTCTTCTTTCCCCCTCCCCCTCCCCTCGTCGGAGTGACAGAGGACGACGACCCCTTTCTTCTCTCACCGATGCACGTGAGAGAGAAGGGGGCATCGGCCCCCTTCGTTGGCGTGACGGAGGGAGCCGACACCCCTCCCCCCTTCTCTCTCATCGGCATACGCGAGAGCGAAGGGGACCGTCGACCCCCTTCGATGGTGCATGTGAGAGAAAAAAGGGGGTGTCGCCCCCTTCGCTGGTGCAGCCGACATCCCCCTTCTCTCTCGTCGGCATCTCCTTCTCTCGCTGCTTCGGCGAAGGCAATTATCTGAACTACGCGATGACAATTTGGCCATTTCATAAAATAAAAAATAAAATTAATGAAAATTAACTAAAATTGACGGATAGGCTTAAGTGAAAAATAATGTAATTTAGGAGATTTTAGTGAAATATTCGAAAGTCGTCACGTGAAAAAAATTAATAGTTCAAAGGAAGTAACAAGAAAGAAGCCACCGCCACCGAAAAAAATGTGCATGCATGCAAACATCCTGGCCGACGTGGTCAACATACTCCTCCTACCAGAGATGAGCGATCCAAGCTCATAACTTTGATCGATCAACCAACTCAATCTCATTTTTTTAATCGGAATAAATCATAACACACTTGAAATCCTATTACATTAAACTTATGATTAATTATAAAATTGATTAGTGCATTAAACATTTTTCAATAACGAAAACTCGAATTTGATCCAAAATTATATTATTAACAAATACTAAAATTATATTTCATCAGTAATTTAAATATTGCATCATTAATTTAGTTATTTTAATCATATGATTCATATCACATTTAATCATATATGGATAAAATGTACCTGCTGAGCACCTATTATCTGAGCACATCTAAGACGTCCACTAAGAAATCGACGGCCACAGATATAAGTGGATGAGGCGTGTGATCATGGTCGTTCATTTTTTATCAGCGGCCCAGATGCGATAGGAGGTGTTATCGCTGGAGTGATAAGGTTTAGCGGCGTAGAGCTGGTCCACGAGGAGGGCAGCGCAGGCAATCGCGACGGCGGATTGTGGAGCGAGTTCGGATCGTGTAGCGAGGAACGGATCATGTAGCGAGGAGGGCAGTGCCGGCACCTGCGACGACGTAGAAGTAGAGCGAGTCTGGCAGTGACACCGTTGGTCCGGCGAGTTATAGCGAGGAGGGCAGCGCAGGCACCCGCGACGGCGGATTGTGGAGCGAGTCCGGCAACGACATCGCTGGTCCGGCGAGGAACGGATCGTGTAGCGAGGAGGGCAGCACAGGCACCCGCGACGGCGGATTGTGGAGCGAGTTCGGCAGCGCAAGCACCCACGACCAAGCGGATCGTGGAGCGAGTCCGATAGCGCAGGCACCTGCGACCAAACAAATCGAGGTGTGTATGCATCCTTGTTGTTTTTTTTCTTGGATCCAGTTTAGAGTTATGGTACATTTAGTATCAGATTTTTCTTCTTAAACGCTCCTGAAACAGCATTTTTCTTCTTAAGCGCAGACACCGATGACCAAGCGGATCCAGGTGCGGATGCATCCTTGTTGGTTTTTTTTCTTGGATCCAGGTTAGAGTTAGGGTACATTTCGCATCAGATTTTTCTTCTTAAAGGATCCTGCTGTTTCTGAAATGACATGAACATTGACTTGTTCTTTTGAAGATTTATTGCAACTGTTCTGCTTCAGTATTTGTGCATGATGAAATATGGAGATATGTTCTAAAGCATGTAAGTTAGTAATGTCTACTTTATAAAGATAATAGACATATGAGCATTAGCCATCCAAGTTAGTAATGTCTACTTTAGAAGGCATTCTCATCATGGACCGTTTACTAGCATTTCAAGTTATAAAACAGCAGAGCTCTTTTAACTAGCATTTCAATGGAAGAAGAAAGCTGTCTATTGGTACCCAAGCTTGGTTGTTCCTCTTTAAAGTGGTTTCTGGCATGGTACACAATCAGAAACTTTGTATCAGCCATATCGAGTATGAAAGTTCATGACAATTGTACATATCGGCTTTTGAGCACCAGTATCAGTAAAACCCATACACCCTATTCTTGAATATTATTAATGCAAATCCTGTTTTCAGCATTATGACTTGAACAAACACTTTTGCAGCAACGCCCCGACGATAATGATCGATACGTGAAGAATTGTAAGAATGGTAGATCGCCCAAGGAGACAAGATGGTGCTTCTCCAATGACTTTGAATCAGATTAAGTTGTCTACTGCAAAGTTCAATCACTAATTAAGTTGTCTACTGCAAGTTTTTAGTTTATATGAGGATTGAGCCATCAGATTTGTATAGTCCACAAATGCATATACCCATCCAGTCATCTTGACGCGGCGCAGAAGTCGACGTCGCTCCAGGAGTTCTCATCGTATATCGGGCGTTGTTGCTCTTCCACGTTGATGGTGCCGACAGAGGAAGTAAACACGATGCGCTTCACTGTGCTGGCTTCCTTACAGGACCTCATGATGCTCAACATTCCGTTGATCGCGGGCTTGATCACTTCATTCTACAAGCAAATTTCACTGTCAGTCTCACATCACATTCTTGCAGTGTAGATTCCGACTGATCAATGTCATCAAACATTACACATGTTAGGGAGGTCGAACAATCTAATTGCCAATTAATTGTTCTTGAGTACCCTCTCTCACACACACGCACACATACACACGTTGAAAACGAGATTTCTAACTTTTATATTGAAACTAAGTGATAATTCTGTGTGTCGAGTATCAATAATCCATTGATTAAGAATTGGATAGTTAGCCCCCATTTCAAGTAAAAAAAATAATGGTGCTTCTCCAATTAATTAAAGGACTTTACACCCCATACAGACAGCGCCACACTTCACCACAGCCACACTTCATCACAGACACGGTTATGCAATGCACGCTATGCAATGACCATACATAAAATAAGTTATCCATTCCAGTTCCACACACATAAGTTCAATATACATTGTTCCATACACATAAGTTCAACATACACTGTTCCATTCTAGATGTTCAACATTCATTGTTCCACATTTTTTATACATACACATGTTAAGATAACATCATAACTATTAATACGAAAATCAATATGAAGGTGGTCAATTTCCAAAATGATTGAGCGCCGATCTTTTGGTTATCGTTCTCCAATCTATTGATCTTTCGCAATAATCCATTAATGACCTTATAATGAGCTTCAATAGGTCCATCCATCCAACGAAAATATTGACAAGCTTCAATCTGAATACATATATAAGTTAAAACCTCAATGATGGTTTCAGACATTGAAAGAAGAAAAAAAAAGAACATCACATGTTACCCACTTGGTTACTGCAAACATAAAATCTTCGTCCAAGATTATATTCCGTCCAAGAAGTTTTAATGATGCATTATTCTTGGCAATAACATTTAGGTAACGTCTCTTGTTTACGTTCAAACATTGCCTACAATTTGGACGAGCATTGCAGTGTTATGTATCGTCCTATACATGATATTCATTGAAAGATTAAATAAAGAGTTACGGTAAAAGATAGGAAGGTGGAAAGGGAGACAAACTGGGACATTCACAAAATAGTGCCGTGTAAAAGATAGGAGGAAGAGGAGATAGAGAGAAATTATCAACGAATGTTCCCATCATAATGCGTAACGTATCACATAGAAAATATAACAAATCAGGGTTAAAGATCTATTCATAACTTATATCCAAGAAAGATCGGAGCTGAGAAAAAAAAAGTAGAACAGATCTGAAAAAAAAAGTAGAACAAATTTGAAAAAAATTAAACAGATCTGAAAAAAGTAGAACAGATCTGAAAAGAAGTAGAAGAAATCTGAGAAAAAAAAAAGTAGAACAGATTTGAAAAAAGTAGACAGATCTGAAAAAAAAAGTAGAAGAGATCTGAGGCGATCACATAAAAAAAAAACAAGGTGAAGTTACCAAAAATGAGGTCCAATCCTTTCCAAGCGGTCAACAAAGACGAGCAATTTATTGAACACTCGTGCACAAGCATCCATGTCCTAAAACGTGCGTGCTATCATATATTTTCCTATGCTGAAGTTTTTATACGAGAAGCTAATTATATTTATTATTATATGCATTCTTGAGAGTTATTTAAATGCAAAAGAACAACTCATCTTTAGATATAAATGAAGGTCAAAATTTCTTATCACATAAAGGAATGTTGACCGAAGAAGAAGGAAAGATTTTGGCAAACAAGCGTACCAATAATATCCTATAAATACGTCTCCTCACGGGAACATTAGCATTACTACATACGCTTGCAAATTTTATAGAGCTTGGTTATATTAAAGGTGCTCATCAATATGGATTGCACTGGTGAGTCTACAAATTCATCGACTTATATAATTCGGCCTTCGTAGTAATTAATTAAATCATTGCCTCTAGTTTTTGCTTTTCTTATGCATTACAAAATGATAACGATAGCATGTTTGTCTACAATTAATGGAAAAAAACTAAAAATGTATATATCCTTTCGGCCACAAGAGTCGTCTCAAGTTGATAAGTAGATTGGGCATTAGATTGAGAGGCAAACCGTTACATATATCGACTTTCTCTAGATCATTGTTAATTAATCAGAAAATAAAAAAAATAAAAATTAACATGGTGGCTACTCATTTCTCGTTTTATTCATTCATTTGTTAACTGTATGCGAATGCTGAATTATACGTATTATTTTAATTACGTACGGACTGCAGGAAAAGAATCGTGGCCGGAACTCGTCGGAGTTCGTGGGGTGGACGCCAAGGCGGTGATTGAGGCCGAGAATCCTGCCGTCGAGGCGCACATCGTCAAGGTGGGCACGAGCGTGATCCGAGACTTCGACTGCAACAGGGTGTGGGTCTGGGTGGACGAGCAAGGAATTGTTGCCAAAGTTCCTCGCATTGGGTAGATTAATCAAGCATCCAGTAATCATGTAATTAATTATATGATTATGGTAACCAAATAATAAATAAATTATGTATGATTATGTTATAATCATGTTGTCTTTACAACAACACTGGCATGGTTGTAAAGTAATTAAGATGTATACTTCTTTCTTCGGGAATAAAATGACTGCTTTGTTTCATACACTACATACGTGAGTGTCACGTACGTTTCTCTCACACCCGCTCCGTGACTAAGTTTTAATCTCAGTTATTATCTTTCTTAATTATATTTAGTAATTCTATAAATAAAATCAATAAAACCTCATCACTTACTTATCTTGTGTTATTCGCCAGTACACGCAAAAGATGCATATATATATTCATTAAAGTTAATTAAAAAGTTATAAAATACAACATTCACATATTATCACTATTATTTCACAACCCATGTCACATTTAACATCCCACAGGATCAAATTTTATACAACCTTACAAAATGATTCTAATAAACTCTAGTACAACTCTCGAGTTTATTTATTACATGCATGCTTTTTAAAAATGAAAGTGAAGAAAAAATAAAAGTGCTCCAACGGCTCGATCTCTTCTATATGCATCAAAGGCAAGCTTCGAGTCGACTTAACTTGATAACTTGGAGTCATCTGAAAAATTCAACAAGGATAATGTGAGCAACAATCGTTTGCTCAGTGAGTGAAATAAAAGTACAACATAGGAGAACAATACGAATGCATATAATATTTAAATAATCATATTTCTTTCATATGAGAAAACGTTTAAATCACAACTACTATCACATAACTTTCCAAATCATATGAACTTTTACATAAATACAAATTATTCAAGATATCATCATATTCATAATTAAACTCCACACATGTGTCATTGCACACTCATCATAGGTCAGTACGTATCCCTCTATGATTATGTGTCATACAGTTAAGCAGAACTTCATAATCAAGAGTATCAAATACGTAGAGAAAATAATGGGTCAATACGTATCCCTCTATGATTGTGTGTCATACAGTTAAGCAGAGCTTCACAATCAAGAGTCTCAGATACGTAGAGTAAATCATGGGTCAATACGTATCCCAATCATGATTGTGTGTCACTCCAATCAATGTTATTAAAACCGAACCGGATCGGCCGGTTCTATCGGTTCAACTGCGAACCGGTCAGTGATCCGGTCCAGTTTGATGTTAAAATCCAATTTGGCATTGAACCGGGCAAAATCGATTGAATCGGCCGATTGAACCGGGCTGGTTGAACCGGTTCAACCCAGTTCAATGTAGATTTTGAAAAGAAATATTAAAAAAAGGATAAAAATAGGAAAGTTAAATGAGAAAAAAAGGAAAGGGATATAAGGAAACTTAAAGATGAGAAAGTATCATATGTATACAATTAAATAGGAATTAAAATAAAAAGGCAAGTATTTAAAATTGAATAATATTAGAATAGAAACTTATCAAAGAGCATAAAATATAGGAAATAAAAAGGAAAATATTAAAAAAAAAGAAATAAGAATAATTCAAGATAAAATTTATTAACATAACATCTATCATAATTAACTAGTAGATCCTAAATTATTAATAATCTATTTATATTATCATTATAAAACTTTTAATTAATAAAATTTATGTTATATTATTTTTTAATACTTTTAATAAGTTATTAGTACAATATTCATATACTATATCATATAACTTATACTATATCTTTATAATTATTATAGATAATGTTATTTTAATAAAATTCGATTCAATCCAATCGAACTTGATCGGACCGATCCAACCGCGACCCGTGATGAGTCCGGTCCGGTTTTGAAAACATTGACCCCAATCATGATTCTCAGATACGCAGAACAATCATGGATCAATACGTGCACGTAAAGCAGCCCCCAAAGGGAAAAGACACCCGATATACACCCCAAAGACTTCATGTATATCGAATGCGGTCCCAACGACCTTTTTCAAACAGCATGACTAATGAACACATGAAGTTTATCAATATCAAAATACACATGTCATAATCTCATATCATTATCAAGTAAAACTTATTTTCACTTCACAAGCATTGTTCCCTGAAAATATTTTTGTATAAGATGTTACTCCATCTCATATGAAATCCTTAAAACATATCATAAATACTTTTCATAGCTCAAGATATATTTCAATAATAACAATAATAATCCTTGCTAGAGGTAATATCATAAATAAAAGAACTAACATATATCATTTTACTATGTTGTAAATTTATTCACTCACCTTGTGCTTTATGTTTTCAAAGAGGTTTACTAGATTTTCCTCATTTCACTTGTAGCTTGTTGGTTTCCTACAAGCAATTATGTTATTTTATTTTCCAATTACTAATATAATGCTCATTCATGAACACTTATTCAGCTTAAAATACATATAATCATTTCTAATATTAATGTGTAATTTCAGGTGTTTATGTTCATATGCTACTTCACACTCCCAACTATTCAATTTTCCAAAGTTTAACTCGATGCTATTTTAGGATTTCAGGCTGAGCACTTGTCAATAAATAATTCATAACTTTTTAACCATAAAGGACAATCTCATGATTCTGGATAAATTAGAAACTACACTTACTAAGATTTTCATCTCTCAAATATCATTAACTAAGTCCAAGTGAGTAATTCAAAATATCTCAGAAAATCTGACATAGGTTTTATGTCCTAGCAGACTGTGTGTCACTGAATGATTAATTTATATTTTTAACAATACTTATTCATTTGACAAGATCCTAATTTTCCTAGAATCTAAACGTCAATAGTGTTTAGACATAAAAATTAGAATTTAACTCATTGTATGACCTTATAACAAAAATAGTTAATTAGGGTCGTGATCTGTCTATGTCCTAGAATCATAGAAGCCCCACTATGAAATGAAAATTTTATTTCTCTCAAAATACAAGTCCAAATAGAATTATTCCACTTCTCACCGAACTCTGAGAATGTCTAATTAATCATATCTAAATTCCAAACCCTAATTCCTTATATTCGAACCGTTCCCTAATTCACAAGTTGAACCTATATCAGACTCGGAACAGGATGAGTGACCAGTGAAGTTAAGTACATAGCTTTCTCTATAAAACTCCTTTTTAGACAGAGGCCATGGAAAGTTAACTTCGAATGAATTAACCATACAAAATTTCATAATTTATGGTGTGGTAATCATGAAGGAAAGATCCTCTCAATCAGAAGAATAATTTTCGGATCGAAATCTCACCTTGAATAGCCTATGTTGTCGATTTTCTCCATGTCGTTTCGCTCGAGTTCTTCTTCTGAAAATTTTTGGTCCGTCAAAGGATAGAGTTAAGTTGTTTATATAGTTTTCTCAGAATTTTCGGACGTCATATGGCGGTTTGGAAAAATATTCATCTAAGCAACTATTCACCTATATGCTTCAACTGCTTAGAACTTAAGTGATAGTTAATCATATTTTTTTATCATAATTAAGTATTTTAACCCTAAATAAGCTTACTTAATCCTATTTAAACTTATATATTATAATATTTAGAAATTTTATAATTTATTTCTATTAAACTTATGTAGTTACTTTTGTAAAATTTGTCGACAGTTAAGTAGTCATTGTGCTCTAATCAGAATATTGATTACTATATACAAATATCACTAAATGAACATCCAAACTAACTTAATATGTTAATTAAATATATGATTATACAAAAATAACATTTGTAGAGCACGTCCGTGACACTTCTATCCTTCGCAATTCTTTTATTTCTTTTTTATATTTTTTCTTTATTTGTAGACCATTTTTATAAGTTAAGTTTAATGTGGCACGTTAACAATAATTTGCATTTAAAAGTGCATCGCCAGAGCTTATTCAATCAACTCAACTCGTAACTAGTCCCAAAGTCATTACAATAGAAAATTTTATTCTCAATAAGAATTTCAACATAATGATAAAACGTTCGACGTAAGCGTTCATTTATTCATAAACATTTTCGTCGAAGCATACTGAGCAAACATTCTAAAAATTGTGTCAAGTAAACAAGTAATTTTTTGTTAAACACAATAGAAAGAGTTTGGCTAGACAGAAGGTTTAGACATCACCTAATCATTCCAGGTGAAATCACCCTCCTGGAAACGCTAGATGCAATTATGACAATGCAAATTTTATAAGACACAAAAAGAAATATACGGAGTATATATTAGGAGGCGTACAAGAAGTATATTTTATAAGACAAAAAGTTTCTATGAGATGGCAATTTTGTAAAATAAAAAATATAAATATTCCAACTCACTGAAACGTATACAAGAAAATTGTAAGAGGTTAGTGCCATGCGAAATATCTACTGATGCCGATTGAACCATTACCAAAAAAAACATATGTTATTTAAAGAAAATATACAATCATTAATCGCTATGCAGACATTGAGATTTCACATTTATACACTTTCATTTTTTGTTATTTATTAAATGGAGATTATCTTTTATTATTAAGAAAGTTTATGTACCATTAAAAGTTAACTTGGAGTTCAAAGAATGGAGTACGCAAATGCAAGTATATGCATAGGGACTTCTCTAATATTCCAATTGTATCTAGCACTGGTGAGCCTACAAATTGATCACCTTAATTCCATCTTCATAGTAATTAATTGAATCAATTACTTGCCTCTAGTTTTGTTTTTTTTAGGTATTACTAAATGCTAACATGCATGTTTTGTAATACAATGAGAAAACACTAAAATAAGATTAAATAGTGTATGTCCTTTTTGTTTTATATGTATGACCAAAAGAGTCGTCTCAGTTGATAAATAGATTGAGCTTTAGATTGAGAGAAACTATTACAACGAGTTTCAGATCTAGATCATTTCTTATTAATCATAAAAAAATAACTATTGCAATAAAAAAAAAAAATTTTGCACAATGAAGTTAGCATGCTCCTCTGTTTTCAACGGTTCTTAAAATTTAATACGCAGATTACTTATTCTCGTTATATTTAAATATTACGAACTGTATGCAAATGCTGAATTATGCTTATATATTTAAGTACCTGCAGGAAAAGAGTCGTGGCCGGAACTCCTCGGTGTTCGTGGAACGGACGTGAAGCCGGTGATCGAGGCCGAGAATCCTGCCGTCAAGGCCAACATCGTCAAGGTGGGCACGATGGTGCCCCTAAACTTCGACTGCAACAGGGTGTGGATCTGGGTGGATAAGCAAGGAATTGTTGCACAAGTTCCTCGCATTGGATAGAATAAAGCATCTAGTAATCATGTAATTAGTTATCTGATTATTATTGTAAGGAAATAATAAATAAAATAATCTCAAACTAGTACATGAAATGATGTATGATTATATCGTAATCATGTTGTCTTTGTACAACAACAGCTGTTTGTATAATAATTAAGATGTATACTTCTTCCTTCAGCAATATAATGTTAAAATGGCTATTTTCTTTGCACTGCATATGCGAGCTCCCTTCTGTAAACCGCTGTGTACAATTATGACAATGTATGTACATATATAATCCCCGTGCTAAGGGCAATTGCAAGGATAAGTTTACTATCTTCTCTGGAGCCACCTTTTCTTTGGTCAATGATTAATGATGGAACTGTACCAATAAAAAAAGCTAAATTGTTTTTTGGACAAACCACTAATGATAGAGCTAACCACTGAAAAAAATTACTCTAAGAACTAACCCTTGCCTCAATAAGCTGCATCACGTTAATTCAAAGACCTTAGGATTTCCAACTCTCATATATTTGAAATCTATATATATATATATATATAAAGCTGATGCATTGGAGAGGCTCACATTGCATCATATGACTATTTTTTTTCTTCTAAGTGATTAGCTTTTATCTCTATTTTTTTATTTTATAACCTTCTTCTCACATTTAATGTTTTCTCTTTGGTGTAACTCCCATATGACTCGTGATATGAGTTTAGACATTTTATGTAACTTTCACCCTCCATCATTTTTTGGCTTTATGAAACTCCCATCTAACCCCATGCCCGTTTTTTTACACTTAGATGTTTCCTCTCCCTAAAAATTGGGCAACTTATATAACAATTGAAATAATAATTTTATCATATAATTTTCCATTGTATCCACTGGAGAACAAAGTGTCACCATGCAAGAAGGCATCATTCATAGGTGTCTCTGTCACAACATTCTTCTACATGCTATGTGGTGTCTTAGGCTAAGCTTACCAGGTATGCTTATGCCAAAACCTAATCAAATCAGTGTCTGCACACAAAAAAATATGCAAATTGTGAATCTGTTTAATAGATCTACAACTTTCTTGAAAGCCATTCACGTAATGTCATTTTTTCATAATTTTTTCTTATGGAATATGAATTGGTGTCATAATACATATATCAGTTATTTTCTTTCAAAGGACCTAAATATCAAGTTGTGTTACAGTAAATACATCAGTTAATCTTCCACTCACGAGAAGACATCAGGTTTTTAAGAAAGAGAATTTAAATAGAGGATCGTCCACCTCCACAGCAATCGAAAAACATCGGCGTCCATCCACCTCCCAGAGCAATGACATCAAGCAATAGCAACTTTCGTCGACCACCACAGCAACAGGAACGGAAAGAAAGGACAATATCTCACACATACTGAGGCACTCGCAGATGGTGGTGGTGTCGTGGAAGAGCTTGCGGCAGAGGGGGCACGTCAGGCAGTTGGCGATCATCCCCCTCTTGATAAACACCACCTGAGGCGGCCCTTCTTCCCCGCCGCCGGCTCCGCTCCCGACTGTTCCATCGGCTGCCGTCGGCGCCTCGACCGCCTGGATTGGAGAAGTGGGGCATGGTTGCTTGCTTCCTTGTTTTCCTCAACCTGATCCTGTTAAGTTGGGGCTCATCACCGTTGTCGTCGTCCAGCTGCCGTGGCTAGAATAGATACCTGGACTTGGAGTTAACGTGGAGGTTGAACGCCGCTAGAATTGGTATCCTACCAGTCCTCATTCCATGCTAAGTATTTTAGACCGAGGACACGTGTTTAAGTGACAGGAATTTGGCAGCTCATATATGAGATCTTTCATTATTATGTCCGCTTTTTGGTTAAATGTTTATTCTTTTACTGTAGTTTCTACCTTTTTCACAATATCATTAGCATTTTATTACTGAAAAAAATGATCGTGTGCCACTATTAGCTTAAATATAAAATATATTGTAGAGAGGACGTTGTAATCCTAGATATGTTCTTTTGTCTTCAATCCTTTGTTTATCTTTTGTTGCATTTTTTTAAATGATATTCTCATATAATTGATCTTACTTTCATGTTTTTTTTAGAGATCTTACTTTCATGTTTACCTCGCTACATTATGCGATCACACAATTTCTTATTTGAGGAAGAGAGTATCAAGGTATGGCTATATGCATTCATTTTTTATGCTTAATAACTCCATTTTTATTGATTTAAAATATATAGTTTTCAATTTTAATTTTCTCTTTCTTCTGATTTATAATTTTATATATGACTTACCTTATACCAAGAAATAAGAAATCGACTCAATGTTTCTATTTAATCATTGGTAGATATTTTTTATATTACTTAACAAAAAAAATTAAGAGGCTTCGGAAAGTTTAATGATAAAAAAGACATTGAATACATATGCATATGTCATAAATACAAACAGAATTTGTAATAATTTTATTTATAACTACATTCTATAATTTAAAAAGGATCTTATTTTTTAAAGTATTTTTATTATATAAAAATACTAATAATATTTTTAATCGCGCAAAGCATGAGAATCTTCACTAGTTATTTAATTAATAGTAATGACTTCTCATAATAAGTATTGATCTCTCAGCTTCTATTATTTTAATAGAAGTTGTGTTCCCAAAAAAAATCACCACCAAAACCATGGTCAAAGTTGTAAAAGATATTAAATGATTGGGGGCTGTGACCCTATACAGTCGGCATTACACTAAGTTAATTGGCTTATTAACTCACTTATAGTATTCACTTTATCCTAAATGATTACATATATATATATATATATGTATTTTGAGTGTTAATAATCTCGTAAGTTTTACCAATACACAATGAATTATATATGAAGTGTTATTGGGCTGAAAAGACTATTTAAATTTTGTTACAATAAGTATGTGATCAAGATGAACTTATACCATCATGAAAATGCAATATTTTGTAATTAGATATTGACGTTTCTGCTTGTGTGTATGATTTACTTTTCTAATATGCTATTTTTCTATTCACACTAGGATGTATTGTTTAATAATGAAAAATGTTGTCACCTACATTTCTAATTGGCCATTGTCACTCCTTGTATATTTTGAAGTGACAATAGTGTCACCCTTTTAATTAAGTCTCACATTCTTTACAGAATAAATACAAGTTAACTTTATTACCTAAATACCAAATTGATGACCTAATTGGGGTGGCAATGATGTATATCATGTTGTAAATAGTGGGTAGATGAAAAGAGAAGAAATAAAGATCAAGACTTCGAGACACGACGAATCACTATTTTAGAGAATTATTTGTTCCCACGTGAAGTTTGTTATTGGGCTTGCGACAATAATACTCCCACGATATAACGAAGTCACCGAGTTCGTCAACTAGCAACTGTTGAATAAATCAGTCTCTTATTCTAGTAATTTTTAATGACTTGAATACATTTTCATGTGTTGTACACATAGTATTCATCACATGTTCATTGCTTCTCATCACTTTCAATTGCTTTCGATTCATTGGTAGATATTTTTTATATTACTTAACAAAAAAAATTAAGAGGCTTCGGAAAGTTTAATGATAAAAAAGACATTGAATACATATGCATATGTCATAAATACAGACAGAATTTGTAATAATTTTATTTATAACTACATTCTATAATTTAAAAAGGATCTTATTTTTTAAAGTATTTTTATTATATAAAAATACTAATAATATTTTTAATCGCGCAAAGCATGAGAGTCTTCACTAGTTATTTAATTAATAGTAATGACTTCTCATAATAAGTATTGATCTCTCAGCTTCTATTATTTTAATAGAAGTTGTGTTCCCAAAAAAAATCACCACCAAAACCATGGTCAAAGTTGTAAAAGATATTAAATGATTGGGGGCTGTGACCCTATACAGTCGGCATTACACTAAGTTAATTGGCTTATTAACTCACTTATAGTATTCACTTTATCCTAAATGATTACATATATATATATGTATATATGTATTTTGAGTGTTAATAATCTCGTAAGTTTTACCAATACACAATGAATTATATATGAAGTGTTATTGGGCTGAAAAGACTATTTAAATTTTGTTACAATAAGTATGTGATCAAGATGAACTTATACCATCATGAAAATGCAATATTTTGTAATTAGATATTGACGTTTCTGCTTGTGTGTATGATTTACTTTTCTAATATGCTATTTTTTTATTCACACTAGGATGTATTGTTTAATAATGAAAAATGTTGTCACCTACATTTCTAATTGGCCATTGTCACTCCTTGTATATTTTGAAGTGACAATAGTGTCACCCTTTTAATTAAGTCTCGCATTCTTTACAGAATAAATACAAGTTAACTTTATTACCTAAATACCAAATTGATGACCTAATTGGGGTGGCAATGATGTATATCATGTTGTAAATAGTGGGTAGATGAAAAGAGAAGAAATAAAGATCAAGACTTCGAGACACGACGAATCACTATTTTTAGAGAATTATTTGTTCCCACGTGAAGTTTGTTATTGGGCTTGCGACAATAATACTCCCACGATACAACGAAGTCACCGAGTTCGCCAACTAGCAACTGTTGAATAAATCAGTCTCTTATTCTAGTAATTTTCAATGACTTGAATACATTTTCATGCGTTGTACACATAGTATTCATCACATGTTCATTGCTTCTCATCACTTTCAATTGCTTTCGGTTCATATGAGTGTTTGAAAATGCAAGAAGGAGAAGTCTATTTATAGACTTGAAAGGATGCTCCACGAAAGGATGCGTTTAGTGTCTTTTCGTCCAAAGATACACCTATTAGTTAAGAACATACCTTATGATGAAAGGACACATCTATTGATATGTGAACACATATCAAGGGGCAGATCTTATGATGAAATGATGCATCTATTCAAGTGTGAATATAACTCTTGAAATATGAACACATCTATTCAATTGTGAACATATCTCTTCACTTATGAAGTGATGCGTCTCTTCATTTAAGAATATCCTTTCATTATTGAGATAACTCATTCATGATATCATTTCACTTATAACACATGTGAACATGTCTTTTCATTCAATATTATAATATTTCATTGATGAAAAGATATGATGATACATTTCATACTTAATTAAATAGTATGAACACATTTTCAATGTTCACAAAGTCATATATTTGAAATTTGAAACCTTCAAATTCCAACAATCCCCCACAAGATTGCAAATTTAAAATATTAAGTTGTACAATCATGCATAGTGAAAGATATTATTATATTTGAACCTTCCATTAGTGTAAACATTTCAAAGTTCAAACAAGTAATTGGTATCTATTAGATTTGAACCATCACCCATTAATGTCTGAACCGAAAATGTCACACACACAATTGTGCTCAATATTTTGAATAAGAAACTATAATAACTAGCACTATTATGGCCATGTGCTCATCCCGGTTTCATGAATATTTACAAGAGTAAACCTCTAAACCTATTGATTGAAGCGGCACCACTTCTATATTCATATAGGTGGAATACATCGATAACACATATCGATTTAAAATAACACATATCCATTCATTAAGAACTCTCAACTCATCCTCAATTAGTATTTGCACTAAATCATCTTCTTAGTACACCGACTATTAAGTAACTTATTGTTACCCTTTGAACTTTGAGACCAATTTTTTACTAGAATAAAGAAGGGTTTCCATTACTAATAACCATATGTTTAATTGGCATTTAAGTACTCAACATCGCACACTTTTGTCAATGTAAAACACTAGAGGATAGAAATGGTTCACTGGTCGTGGCCACAACAATTATAATTCAAAATATTTTAACCATTTCGCTTCTTTCCATTTGTTGATATTACACACATTCAACAAGGAAATATATTTCATTGAAGTTCAACACATGACTTTACTACTTTAGCACAAAGCAATTTTACATACATCACATGTATACTTTCATTAACTTTTAAGGTGGTGCACCTCCACATTTTAAGACAATCGTGATTTTATCTATATTTACTCAAAAGAGAAATTTATCTATATTTATGGTTTTAACGAGATAACCAAAAAATCTTTTATCTATTTTCGATGGTGACACTTATAGTTTTAATGAGATTACCAAAATCTCTAGGAGTTCTAATCATTATATGAACTTCACTGATACAATTTTCACATTATATTCTAGATCTTCTTTTGTCTACATAGTTTCAATTTATGATAGACTTTTCAACTAAGGTTTATCAAGATTAGTTTACTTCCAAAAACTAATTCGAATGTTTCTTTCAAATATTCTTTTGCCACATAGACACAAGTATGGTTTCACTTTATATTCAATAGATATAAAAGATCCAAAAATAGACTTTCCCGTAGTCTTCTTATTGGATCCCAAAGGGCACCAAGAAGGGAGGTGAATTGGTGTTTAACCAAAAATATCGATTTCACAAAATTCGTAGCGGAAGCACAAAACCGATTCTTAAAACCTTTACAATTCAAAGTATAAACACAATATGAACGGGGAAGAGAGAGAGAAAATTAAACACAAAGACACGGTGGTTGTTGACGAGATTCGGCCACGCCTTGGCCTACGTCCCCGCTCCGACTTCTCGACCTCGAGACCGTCGGAGATTCCACTAGCACTTCCTTTGTTCCAAATGGGACAAGGAAGAAAATCCTTTACACCACCGCATTTTCTCCGCTTCGAGAGGCAAGGCAACCTCTCCTCTTAGGAAGCTAATCTATTTCTCTCGCTCAAGAGGTAAGATTTAGAACCTCTTTTACACATGAGCTCTTTCTAATTTTTCTGAACAAAAGTATTTCTCTCTTTTACAAAACTAAGCTCAAGAGAAAGAATGAGAAAGTTATAAAATGAAAACTTTAGGAAATGATCACTCTTTGACAACTTGAAGCTTTTCTTCAATAAGTGAATGGGTGCCTTTGCCTCTGGCCTTGGCACTCTTTTTATAGTCTTCAATGTGTGAAAAATTCGTCCAAAAATTATTACACAAATTTTTCCTTCAAATTTGACCGTTACTGTTCATTTGACTTGGAGGTCGATCGACCACACTTCTGGATTGGTCGACCGGTCCATGTGACCGTTGCGCGTTTTCTTCAACTTCTGCGCTTGATCGGTCGACCGGTGTCTCGATCGGTGCAGTCTCGCAGTTTTGATTTGTAGCCGTTGAGCTGATCGGTCGGCCGCTGCATCGCCTGATCTATCGACCGGTACAGTCTTGCAGTTTTCATTTGAGTAGCTTATGCCTTGATCGGTCGACCGATTTCTCAGATCGGTCGACCGGACTATCTCGATTGGCCTTCTTTGCTTCGACCGACAGGTTGACCGACCTGCACTCGTTTGATCATAACTTTCTGCATGGTTATCCAAATTAGATGATCTTGGAGTCTATGAAAAGCTAACAGAATTCTCCAAAAATTAATTCGATCAGTGATAATTACTTAATCAAAGCATGGTGCATAAAGTTATCCATTTTTCTTTAAACTTTTTTTAGCATTTCAACTTTAATCTTTCGAGGTTTGTTTCATCAAAATATAATTTTATATGTCATTAAAACTTTGACCCAACACTTCTAGTTTGCTCTTTTCATCTATTATTATGACCAATTTTTTACACTGATCAAGAAAGCAATCCATTCAAGTTGTCATTCTTCGTAGACTTTATTTCAGTCTATACACATTCCAAACGTCATATTACGAGTGATCAATTCGTTTCTATGATTGCATATATAATCACTTCGAGATTGAATCATCAATCAAATCTTCCACAGAGTCGATTACTTCCTAGATATAATCATCTTTTATTCTATGATTATATAAGTGGTCAATTCCCTTAGATAACTCATATCTTTATGTCATATTGAATACTTTACAAGTTCGAGATTAGTTTATATGCGAATGGCCAGTCCGCATTACTAACTCTTCAAACAATAGGATCAAACTCAAAATCTTTAGGAGTATGATATTTTTTAACTATTCATATGACATGGACGATTTCTTATTTCGTCCTTCAATTCTTGATAATTCATTAGTCAATTCCCTCGAATGCTCACATTTACAACAAAGCAAATGAGCAATTCACACTTTGCCACATCTATATTTGCTTACTCTTGTAGAGTATAAAATGCAAATATATTTTAAAAAATTCTATACCCACAATTTTGGCAACATTTCTATTTGCTTACTCTTATAGAGTATATAATGCAAATATATTTTAATATCCAATCAGATAATGTTCACAATTTTTTTATATTTGCTAATTTAAATAGAGTTTAAAGTGCAAATATATTCTTCATATCCAAGAATCTAGTAACAAATTATAATTTTAAAATATCATATATATTTCATCCATTATAATTTAATTACATCATGATAAATGCGAAATCCAGTAATAAATTATAATAGTGAAATTTTTAGATATTTCATCTATCATAATTTTATTACACCAACAATATATTATAATATCATTGCCTTTGATCGCATAATCTCTTGAGGGCTCTTAGATATTTTTTTAATAACATCTTATAGTTGAACGTCCTCCTTTTATCCGTTCACCCTCACATGCCTAATCTTGAGTAGCCTTTCTTTGATCATTCATGCAAACATGCATTTATATGATGTGTCTCTTTAGATGTTTATCGGTAACATTTTTTTCTCAAAAGCTTCTAAGGCTTAAATAGATCCGACAATATCGCATTGCCTCCGTCCCTCACCTATGAGTCCATTTATATTTGTTTTTCATTCGAATACCAAATACTTGGTAATAGCATCTTGCAGTGAACGTTATGTCCAGGCGTTCATCTAAGCATTCATCTTATGCTTCCATTGACAAATA
Source organism: Pontederia crassipes (assembly GCA_030549335.1). NCBI lineage: Eukaryota > Viridiplantae > Streptophyta > Magnoliopsida > Commelinales > Pontederiaceae > Pontederia > Pontederia crassipes. Next base: position 19,276,723 of record CM060189.1, on the reverse strand, counting down.
TCTTTTTGATAATTTGTCGAACATGTTGGGTGCATGTTCTATTTCTTTCTTGTGATGTTTACCACTAACATCACTAGCTTTATGGACAATTGTTGAACATATATGACATATGTTCTTTTTCTTGTGGTGTTTACCAATAACATCACTAGACAATATTGCACTTGTTTTATTATCTTCACAAGGTATTCACGGGCAATATCATTAATTATAGGGTCATGTATTTTTCTTGAACATGTTATTATCATGTTCTAATCCCAAGTGATGTTTATCATTAATATCATTAGACAAAATTTCATCATGTCTTTCTATATCCGAAAGGTGTTTACCAGTAACACCATCAGTTTGCTCTCAAAGATATGTACTATTAAGTACATGTTAATTGATATAATCAATTAAATAGCCACATAAAACTTTGAAGTAAACAAATTTTGAAAAAACTAAAGACACATTCGAAAGATTCATAAAAAGATACAATGGAATAGAAATCATCATCACATACAAAATATGATTTATGTAGTCTAAACAAATATACTGACATATTATTTCTTTTCTCAACACATAACTCGAATGAGTTCAAAAAACACAACATCAAATTTGCGATTTTGAATAAGATCAAGAACATTTATCATAGTAATGTTCGAAATACTAGAAAAGAAAGAATGTCAAATCATACTTTAATAGTATAAATGAACATGAAAGCATATTTCAATTGATGAAATTTACATAATGAATTGCAAGTAGCATCCATCTCTTTAACCATCTCAACAGACTAATTCTCTAAAATTATTGTAAATAGTGCGTAGATGGAAAGAGAAGAAATAAAGATCAAGACTTCGAGGCATGGCGAATCGCTATCTTTAGAGAATTATTTGTCCACACACGAAGTTTGTTATTGGGCTTGCGACAATAATACTTCCAGGATACAACGAAGTCACCGAGTTCGCCAACTAGCAACTGTTGAAGAACTCAATCTCTTATTCTAGTAATTTACAATGAATTGAATGTATTTTCATGTGTTGTACACATAATATTCATCACATGTTCATTGCTTCTCATCACTTTCACTTGCTTTCGATTCATATGAGTGTTTGAAAATGCAAGAAGAAGCCTATTTATATACTTGAAAGGATGCTCTATGAAAGGATGCGTCTAGTGTCTTTTCGTCCAAAAGACACACCTATTAATTAAGGACATACCTTATGATAAAAGGACACATCTATTGATATGTGAACACATATCAAGGGGCAGATGAAATGATGCATTTATTCAAGTATGAATATAATTCTTGAAATATGAACACACCTATTTAATTGTGAACATATCTCTTCACTTATGAAGTGATGTGTCTTTTCGTTTAAGAATATCCTTTCATTAATGAGATAACTCATTCATGATATCATTTCATTATAACACATGTGAACATATCTTTTCATTCAATATTGTAATATTTCATTGATGAAAAGATGTGATGATATATTTAATACTTAATTAAATAGTATGAACACATTTTCAATGTTCACAAAATCATATATTTGAAATTTGAAACCTTCGAATATCAACCTATCATTCATTAAATTATCATGACCTATGACCCAATAAGAAATATATGAGATGAAACAAAAGATCCAATACCAATCTATATATTTTAAGTCGATATAAATTATCATAAAAAAATCGTACGACCCCAATTGGGGTGGTCGGTGAAGTCGGATTCCGAAGAATTGCTTACTTTTCCATACGTATCTACGTTCGTACAAATATGACATAGTTGAGCTGCCGGCTTTGACCAATATGCATCAAACACAAGCAATTACTGGACACATACGTTATGTTATCACAAGCATCCGTATCCTAAAATGTGAGTAAGACGTGTTTTGATCATTTCATGCAAATATCCAATCTTTTTTAATTTTCCTTGTGCGATATTTGACCAATTTAATTATATTCATTCTTAAGAAATGTTCAAATAGGAAAAAAAAGTTTGTCTTTAGATAACAACGAAACCCAAAGTTTGAAGTTTCATATCAGATAAGTAACAGAGATGTGACCAAATTAAGTCCTTTTCACATGCAAAATAAACTGGATGATTTTGGCACGCAACGTAATGTGTACGGACCATTATGCGTTCATTTCGTTTCCTATAACTCACAGGAAGATTGGCATTCTACATACATTTGCAAAATTCATAAAGCCCCATTATATCAACGGAGACGATCGAGATGGCATGCACCGGTGAGTTTACAAATTGCTTAATTATCCATACTACTTAATTGATGAAGTAAGTGCCTCTATATGTATATTTCCCTTTTCATGTATTCAAGATGCATGCATGTGTTCTATACGATGAAAAAGATAAGAACAAAAAAAAGCTAAATTGTTGTAATCATATAAATTTGTTCCTTCGTGTGAGCTGTGGCATATCACTTTTAACGCACGCCAAGGCCCACGCTTATTTATTTGTAAATTAAAGATTTTAATGAATTTAGGCATCCATCATTTAGATTGAATCTAACTTCGTTTTTCCAAGCTAACTATTTTATTTACAAATTTTAAACTTTCGTGATTTACACTTCGGTTAAACATGCTTATAATTGATGGTGTAAATGCTGAATTATACGTGCGTGCGTTCGCGCAGGGAAAGACTCGTGGCCGGAGCTCGTCGGAAAGCGTGGGACGGATGCGAAGGCCATCATCGAGGAAGAGAACCCTGCTCTTACGGCGAACATCGTCAAGGTTGGCACCGGCGTGATCGAAAACTTCGACTGCAGAAGGGTGTGGGTCTGGGTGGACGAGGATGGAATTGTTGCACAAGTTCCTCAGATTGGATAGAAGTAGAAGTAACATTTCAGTAATCACGTGATTATATATATATATATAGATATATATATATATAGATATATATATATATGATTATGTTACAATAATCATAAAAAGGGAACAAAACAATAAAAAAATCTCAAACTTATGCATGAAATTATGTATGATTATATTATGATCATGTGGTTCTTTGTACTACTACTACTACTTGTATAATGATTCAAATGTACTTAGCAATAAAATGACTGTTTTGTTTCGACATTAAGGCCCGTTTGATTTAATTGACAAAAATAGCTAACGTATTTAAGTACAAATAAGTAATTGGGTTTGAATAATATGTAATCATATGACCAATGTGCATTTAATTAATCTGAATTGTTGAATGATGATTATATAATTGAGATTAAATTTAGCAAATTAATATTAAATTAATAGAGGTTGAATATCAATAATATAATCATGATCTAACGTTCTTGATTTGTTGGTTATATATTGATTGTACAAAATTAATTGAATGCCTGTAGTTAATAATAATTAATTAGTTATGACTAAATTAAGTAATTTATTTTTTTATAAAAAGATAAACAATCGTTCCTCTGTTTATTTTTATATTTATAAGTAAATTTGATATCTTCTTATTCGTCACATTTTAAAATTATCAAACACAAAAATATTTTTTAAAGGACTAATAAAATATTCATAAGCTTTAGTCAAACAGGGCTCAATAAGCACGCTCTCTTATGTGAACACTATACATCTTATTGTGTGGGCTTCCACACAGGTTTCTATGAGCCCCTTCATTTTTTATATTTTTTAAAGTCTACTTCTTGAGAGGGGTACAATCATGAAGTTCTATATGATTGCAACATAAGAACGATATCAGAGTATATAGATGGACATGTTTTTTTTAAGACATCTTTCAAAATATCGTGCAAAGTAAGAAATCTCGACAAGGATGTAACTATGCGAGTGATATTTTTCTTGTATAATAAAAAAAGGTTTAATTCCCGTCGGAGCATCTTTTACTATGGAGAGAGCCTGAGCGCGTGTAGATTGTTATCAGATTATCGATCCACATAAATCAATGTTTAAATGATGAGATTTAATCATTTGTCATATCATACGCTCATATGATATCAATATTTAAAGAAGGTGAGTGCTCATGAGATGAATTAAACCCATAAAAAAATGTGATACTTTGACCACTGGCACTAATGAAATCATTATCATACTAATTTAAAATTTGTTTCACAAAGTGAAAATTATATTATAGAAAATATCAAAAGCAATCTTTTTCGTACATGTTAAGCATCATTGATAATATAATTTTTGGTTATATAACTAGGATATAATAAATTTACTTTGGTTTTAATAACATCTCAGTAAATAACTACGGGGAGTTGTATACATTCCTTCTTATGAAATTTGTTATAGTAACCCTTGGATGAAAAGAGTGGACAGTCTACAACATGCATTTAACCTGATCCTTGCAGTGCAAAAAAGAGGCAAAATGCAAGCAGAAGAAAGTCATATCTTACTTCAGAGAGCAGTTGATCAATCACACCACCAGAATGGTGAATACATTCAGGATATATCACAGATAAGGCAGCACATCGCATAACAAACATCGAAAGGCGATCAAATGAGAGTAGTGAGACTAGCATATGGGAACGATAGAGTTTTTATATTGCACACTTTATTAAACATGTCATACAAACTCCACAACAAGGTTGTCAACATCGAAATCTTATATAAGATCGGAGGGGAGTCATAAGATCGAATATCGTAAAATCAGATCGAGAATCATAAAATTCTACCTATTAATAAAATAATATATTATTAAAATAATAAATATATTTTTGACAAATTTTTCACATTAAAATCTTAAATGATACCCCACTGAGATATTTTTTATCGATTCTTAAATCAAATTATATCAAAATATATTAAAAATAAAAGAAAATGTATTTAACTTCATATAAATTAATTTTTATTATCATAAATATATTTTAAATTAATATTTAAATGATTATATTAATCATATGAAATCGTATAGGATCGGATAAGATCGTAAGAGTATTAAGATCTTCCACATAAGATCCTCAAGATAAAATCGAGATCGGAAGGAATCCGTAAGATCGTAAGATCTTAAGATCTAAATCGAGATCTTGACAACCTTGCTCCACAAGATGTCGAGGCTCGAACCTAATAGCAAAACGCCTTTGATTTTATCTTGTAATGCAGATTTATAGAAATACTATTATTTTCTTATTGCTACAGATAGAGAGGTGTCCAGATAATCTGAAAATAGTAACAGTCTGTATGCTCCGCTGACTACAAGGAAATAACATATTTTCATTCTTTAGTAACCTCGTCATCGACAGATTTCTTTGGTTCAACTTTGTGACCTGCATCCTCACTTTGGCTTGACAGACTTTTCTCCTCCGGTTCTGTTCCATCATCGTGACTTGAAGCAGCACCACCATTCTCTACCACGTTATCCTCAGATTTTTTCTCTGACAGACCATCCTTCTCTACTTCTGGACTATGGTCTGCTGGGCCATCCTCCTTTCTTTCACCGTGGTCTGCTTCAGTGACTGGATTGTCTGCAGTCTCTGTAGTTTCAACAGCTGCGGCATTTTCATCAGAAGCTTCAGTCACAGGCACGGTGTTCTTTACTGTGCCAACCTTTACATACTTGCTCATAAACGTAAGTTCCCAGTTTTGTAATGCGTCAAGTTCAAAAGGGCCAAGGCCAGATAGATCGCCATTCAAGTCTTGTGGTTCAAAGGACAGCTTTGCTAGTGCTCTACTAGCATCTTTACCAGCAAATAGTGCATATGGGCCACCAGGTCCATAGAACGACCTGGAAAAGCAGCAGGAAAATTTTCAAACATATGTCGGAAATTATAGAAAAAATCAGGAGGAAAATAAATTCAACAGAACAATTACCATCAAAGAGATAGATCTGTCCATGCGATTGCAAACATGTAAAATTGCTACAAAGATAGTGATAAAAAATCAAATCTGAATGCACCTATTTACCAACTATGCAACGCCTACATGAAGCCAGAGCTTCATAGATACGGAAAGAATTCATACCCAGCATAATAGATTCATACAACAACAAGCCACAAGCCTAAATAATGTAACTTATGAAATAACATTTATTAAATATACAGATATGACAAAATCACTGACTATGACCAGAAGATACGGAATATTCACGGGACATACCAATATAAGTGATTTAAGTAACTTAATCATGATTTTCATGAATCCAGTGTTATGAGAACACAACAATTACTTATATCATGATTATTATGAATTCGTGTAACGAAAACTCAAAACAATTGCATATAATAACAACTAGAATTGGGTCTTAATTATCCTGATATGACTATTGTGAGATAACTGTCTATACTAATGCAGTTTTATCAAGCTTTTGCTTTTAATTCCATTCCTACTGTGTTTCACAAGAAAACAACTTCTAGAATAGTGCATTTTGCTCATTGGATTTCGGATATTCAAATTTGAACTATATGTCGTGCTTTTATTACTCAACCCTGAGGCCATGATTGATGCAAAAGCAAGCACTTGACAGTACACAACGGATTGCATGCCCATAGAGAGATGCAATTCTGAGCGTTGTGCAAAGAATAAAAATTATGTCACATTCACTGGAGCATTTAAGATTATGCTTTCCAGAAGCTACGTACAACTGCGCCTGATTGGTCGAATAAAACATTGCCTACGAAACTAAGCGCCTCGATAAAAGATAGTTGACGGTCTCACTCGACAGAAGCATATGGTTGCCAATGGTATATAGAACGTCTTCAATATAACAAGTGAATACTTTGAACTCTCCCACCAACTACTGTGATTACTACAGCCGTCAAGTTTAATGGACTGCGTAAACCCTCTAATGGGTGGACTTGCAACATGTACAAACATAACTTTCCAGTTCCGTCAAACAAAAAAGTACATCGCAAACACGCCTTACTTCCCTAGAACAAGTAACAAAGTATAGGAATCAGAAGTATCTCAAACAAGTAGATTGATGATACATACGTTCTCCGAAACCACCAGAATACGCCAGATCTATATAGAATTGAAGAACAAGTAAAATCGCGGAAAAGGGATGAGACCTGCTCTGGGTGACATCGTAGATTTGGCCCTTGATAGCCATGAGAAGGGGCTTCTTGGGGTCCGACCCGTCGTAGGCGCGGAGCTCCTCTTCCGTTATCTCCCCGATCTGCACGGGCGGCGGGAGCGGCTCCCTCTCCGCTTCCAATTCCCGACTTCGCCGCGGTGGCGGCGGCGGCGGGGCGAGGAACCCTGAGATGGTGTGGTAGAGGGCGCCGCCGACGGCGAGCAGCGTGAAGAAGGTCGCCGGAGAGAGACCCGTGTAGGCCACGATCGCGTGCTTCAACGTCTCCCAGAGCTCCGCCACCGCCATCTCTTCGCTCCTCCTCTCCGACTCCAAAGTCCAATGTCGAAACGATTCGTCTAAAAATATCTTTTCGATGATCCTCCCGAGATCTAATACTTCGTGCGACTAATGATTCACGCACCTCGGCTCACACGCGTGATTTGAGCCCCAGAATAGTGGGGCCCACATGCGATTGGCGGGTCCCATTAGGAAATGAAAATTCTTGTGGCTAAAATGGCTTCAATGTTCCAATGGACGTACTCACTCGCGTGAACGTTAAAAATTAAAATTAATTTTCGGCGGAGCGAACAAAGCCCCCGAGACCGAGAGCGGCCTGTGCATTTTTGTTTTAGGTACATTAATTGGCATTCGAGCTTTCTTTCAGCATACCGAAAAGTCTACGCGCTCTGACTTACGCACAATCTTGGGCCTCCCGCGGATGCTTGGACGGCATATCTTTCCTCCTGGGTCCCACCGAGTAACACGAGTTTTGAGTTGAGAGGTAATCGATGTATTCGCTCGTTTATTGTCGGCGAAGTGAACGTAGCAGAAAACAATTCGAGGTTAGGTGGAGTCGACGGCGAGTGCATCTTGGCCGTCCATTGTGAGCCTGATGAGTGATGACATTGCCATCTTGCACGGTTGTTGGCCCGTCGATTTGTCCCCCGCTTTTTCGCTTCGACCATGTAAAAGTTTTTTTTTTTGGCTTTTTACAAAGAATAATATATTTAAGTACATGCACACTTAGCAACGGGAACGTAAAAATATTTATTCATATGTCTAATCGATGAGGTCGTCATCTTTCTTTTCTAAATTTTAAAAAATTTTACTGATATTAATTTTAGAATTCAAAATTAATTAAAATATTTATATTATGATATTAAAACATAAATAATAATTTGTAGCATAATTTATATCGGTAGAATTAAAAAGAGATATTGTGTACAATTTCATTTGGACTATAGTTAGGTAAAAAGTATGTTTCATTTTAATTGATTTATTAAAAAAATAATTATAACATTTAACAAATAAACATTTTATACAATATTTAAAATATATCAACAAAACAATATTGTATTATTATTTATGCATGTAAATTATATATAATAATTATGAATCGAATGAGCATACATGATGTCATAGCCACCTAATTATACATTGATTAAAAGTAATAAGTAATTAAAATAGTAAATAGTAAAGCATAATGTCAAAAGAGAAAGAATGAATTGATTGGATGAAAATAGAGGATAAAAATATTATAAAAAATTTATAAAATTTGGAAGACCAACTAATAAAATAAGTGGTAGAAAAATATGGACTTTGACCACTTAATTAAGAAACAATTGATTAAAGACAATATATATAAATAAAAATATAAAATATAATGTCTAGAAGAAAGAGAATGAACCGGGGTACATCAATAAAAAATTAAAGCGGATTGACATGCTATCCACGAAGCTGATAGTAAACATATGACTAGCTATGCAATTCCGGTGCCTACTGACACCGGAACCCACGTAGCTTCACCTTTGCACATACAGGTGCATATAATTCATTACAACCGTCCTATCAAAATTCAACAATTGGGATTACATCATGCTGGACCATTCGGTTCACTTGCGGTTCATAGTCCGGGTCATCTCTATCAGATGATGGAACCTCCGCCCGCCGACTCTCCACCGCTGCAAAACGATGTCCTCCAGAATGAGCAACTCAAAGGGATCAGCCTCCGGCGAGGCAATCTCGGCGTCTTCTCTCCCACTCGCCGGCGCGACAACGAAAAAGGGGGATGGGCCCCCTCTACGACCTCGCCGACGAGGTCACATAAGGGGGCCAACGCCCCTCACCCTTTTCACTGCCGCGTCGGCGAGTGCCAAAGGGAGGTGTCGGCCCCCCTCTACGACCTCGCCGGTGAGGTTGCAAAGGGAGGCCGACACCCCCCCCCCTCCTTTGCCGTCGCGTCGGGGAGTGCGAAAGGGGGCATCTGCCCCTTTTTTTGTCGCCAAAAGGGAGGTGTCGACCCTCCTTGCGACCTGAGGTCGCAGAAGGGGGACGACACCCCCACCCTTTTCGCTACCGCGCCAGCGTGCGCGAAAGAGGGGACGACACCCCTCCCTTTTTGTTGTTGCGCCAGTGACTACGAAAGGGGGCGTCAGCCCCTCTGTGATCTCATCGGTGAGGTTGCATAAGGGGTTCGATGCTCCACTACCTTTTTCGTTGTCATGCCGATGAGCGCAAAAAGGGGGACGTCGACGAGGTCGCAAATGGGGCCGAAGCCCCTCCCTTTTTGCTGCCGCGCCGACGACCGTGAAAGGGGTGGGTGAGGTCGCATAGGGGGCCGACAACCCTCCCTTTTGGCAGTCGCGCCAACGACCGCGAAAGGGGGGCGTCGGTCCTCCTTTGCGACCTCACCATTGAGGTGGCAGAGGGGGGCTGACGCCCCCGCTGCCTCGCTAGTGACGAAATGCCGACGATGATGCTTGCCTCAAGTGTCAATCGGAGGGATGCTATGGCTTGAATGTGAACCGCGTGACGAATATGAGCAGTCGGTTCAAGCGTCGTCTCATCTAGGCGTTGAATGTAGATAGTACAGACAAGATGCAATGTATGCACCTATATGCATCTAAGTGTGTATGCACCTTAATATTCCCCATACAAATAACTAGCATCTGCACTGAGAGGGAGGACACGAGAAAAATTCTTTTATCATTATTTTATTCTATTTAGTATTTACTACTCATATAGATATCATAAAAATTGAGCACATATAAATAAAAATAATTATAATAAAATTATATGTTATTAACTTTAGTCAAAATATTGTTAGGATGTATAAAAATTATTAATATAATAAATTTTATTTATTCTTATCTATCTCAACTAATATAATTTAAAATTTTAAGTCATACAATAGTTTAAATAATATGTGTTTTCAAGATTTCTACACATATATATACATATATATTGTGTATATATATACATAAATTCATACTAAAAGTGACTTAATAATTTAAAATATAATAATATAATATTTTTTTAATGCCATACTGCATGATAATACAAAGAAGATAGATATAGATCTACACAAGTATATTTATAATTTTACTAATTTCTTTTGGCTTTGTACAATGAGACTACAAGAAAATTGGGATTTTTCGTTGGGCAATTTCAGACGGAACGAAATCCATCAAAAATTGCGATGGATAGGAATCCGTCAAAATTTTTTACGGTCACAATCGTCGAAAATAAAAATAATAAATTATGAAATTTATTATATTATTATTTTATATTCCGACGGTTAGGAACATCAAAAGTTCCGACGGATACGTATCCGTCTAAACTTTCGATGGTGCTAACCATCGGTAAGTAGAAAATAATATAATATAAGTATTATTTTATTAATATAATTAGTGATAGTCCAGACAATCGAAATTTCCAACGGTCTGGACCGTATGTAACTTAAAAAAATTAAATATTATATAATGTAAGTAGTATTTAATTATTATAATTATCGATTATTCAGACCGTCAGAAGCTTCGTCGGTCTGGATCGTCGGTAACTTTAAAAATAATTAAATATTATATAATCTATAATATAAGTAGTATTTTATTATTATAATTATAGACAGCTCAGACCGTCAAAAGTTTTGACTGTCTGGATCGTCGGTAATTTTAAAAATAATTAAATATTATATAATCTATAATATAAATAGTATTTTATTATTATAATTATAGACAGTTCAGTCAGAAGTTTCGACTGTCTAGATCGTCGATAACTTTAAAAATAATTAAATATTATATAATATGTAATATAAGTAGCATTTTATTATTACAATTATCGACGGTCTAGACCGTTGGTAATTGAAAAAAAATTATTAAATATATAATCATATATATCATAATATATATATGTTATTATTAATATTTTTAATTTTTTTACGATCGTGGCCGTCGGTAATTAAAAAATAACTCTCCCGCTTTTCTTTTTTCGTTTTCCCGATTTTCCCTCTTTCTACCCTATATATTACCTTCTCCCTCTTTCCTCTCTCTACTTCTTTCTCTCTCTCCCTCTCCAATCTTGTCGGCGCGACAACCTTCCGGACGACGACCCACCAGCGACCCTCTCTCTCTCTCTCCGGCTCCGCGGCACCAGGTGGTTGATCCATTTGCACGCAGCACCAGGCGGCCAGCCGGCCGGCCGCCTGGCGGCGGACAAATTTTTTATATTATAAAAATTTGTTGCGATGGTTGTGGTCGCCTGAACTTTTCGACAATGGCGATCGCCGGAACATTTCGATGGTTGCGGCCGTCGGAACGTTTAGATGGTTGCGACCGTCGGAGTTTTGTGACGGTTATAACCATCAAAACTTTCGACGGAGTTTTTTGAACGGTCGATAATCGTTTTGCGACGCCCTATTTTTCGACAAATCCCTTCCATTGGTAAACCCGTCAGCCTAGACCGTCGGAAAAATCCACTTTTCTTGTAGTGTGAATAATATATTTAACATCAAAATTATTTTCTTGTAGTGATGCAATGTTGCTGATGACATGAAAATTCTTGGTTGAGACCACACAAAAATAGTCCGACTATCATGGACCGGGTTGAACCGTGCTCGCAAGTTTTTTTTTATTTGACATTTTTTCTTATTCTGAGATCAAATAAGAAAATGATACTCAAATGATTTCAGCATTTACTACCATTCAATTGAGTTGTAATAAACATTGCAATACTCATCGGAAAAGAAATATTTATATTTGCGATTTTTAGTTTATGGATAGTTAATTATTTATTTATACTACATATGTTAAATTAACTGCATTCAATAAAGATGGAATCGAACCGGTTAAACTGAATTTGAATGTGATCAGTTCATAGATTATGCCCAAGATAGATGAGCTGACATTTTTTCATTTGAAAATAAATTATATTACAATTTTTATGTTATAGCGGGAAATTTTGCCATGATTGGTAGGTTGAAACATTACCAAGAAAAGTGGTAAAGGCTACCTATCAAGTAGAGTGCTTACTTGGAACAATATTTATTTATTGGACAACATGGAGGTCCAGACTATCTTATTCGTCCCAATCATCTTGCATAAATCCCAAATCTGTTTGATTGAGCGCAACCGACATATCTAACATTTCTTCGAGCCGTCAAATTTTCTCATGAAAAAGAAAACAATTTTTCTCATCCACATCGGATCTCTCGTCGAAGGGGCGAGCAACGGCGGTCAGGCGAGCGTCAGACGAATGATGGTGGAGGGCGAGCAATGGTCGTCAAGCGAGCAACGGTCAGGCGAGCGGCGGTGATCAGGCATGCAACGATCAGGCGAGCATCGAAGGGGCAAGCAGCGATGTCAAGCAAACGTCGGAAGGGCAAGCAGCGGTGATCAGGTGAGCTTCGGATGGGCGAGCAACAACGGCCAGGCGGACATCAGAGAGGCGAACGATGGCAGAGGGCGAGCAGTGGTGGTCAGGTGAGGAGCGGCAAGGCGAGCGACGATCAGGCAAGTGTTGGAGGGGCAAACGATGGCGGAGGGCGATCGATAGTGGTCAAGAGAGCAATGGCAAGGCGTGCGACGGTCAGGTGAGGGTCTGACGAGCGATCAAGCGAGCATTAGAGTGGCAAACTATGGTGGAGGGCGAGCGGCGGTGGTCAGGCAAGAAATGAAAGGGCGAACTTCTGAGGGACGAGCAACAATGATCTGGTGAGCGTCGGAGGGGCAAGCAACGATGGTCAGGCACGCGAGCAGTGACAAGGTGAGTGGTTGTGAGGCAAACATCAAAGGGGCAACAACAACAATCAAGTGAGCAGCGGCAAGGTGAGTGGCTGTGAGACAACCATCGAAGGGGTGAATAACGTCGGTCAGGCGAGCGTCGGAGGGCTGAGCAATGGCGAAGGGCAAGTGATGATGGCAATGTTGTCAAGAACGGATTGGACAACGACCCATATAGGTGTCTGTTTCAGGTCGAATCGATCGGACCGGCCAGTTGATGCGTTGTAGGGGTGTTCACGGGTCGGGTTTGACCCGACCCGTGACCAAACCCGACCCAACCCGGAGGTCGGGTGGTCGGGTTACCCGACCACCCTTTTTCTTTTTTATTTTTCTTTTTAATTTTTAATACAAAAAAGCATTTACTAATTTATTTTAAATATAAAATAAAATATTTTTAGGCATAGAAAATATTGGTTTAAATATCTACATATTATTCTCTATTTAAAATACATTATTATATTTTTTAAATTTTAGATGGTATACACTACTTAAATTGAATAAAAAATATTTAAAATTCAAAAATAAAAAATAAAAAAATTGGGTTGACGGGTCGGGTCGGGTCGGGTTGGGGTTGGGGTCGGGTCGAGTCGGGTCGGGTTCGACCCGACCCCCGACCCGACCCAAAAGGGTTCGGGCCGGGTCGGGTACTCGAGTAATAAAATGTAGAGTAGAGTTGTCGATCTCACGATGAACTATCTAAATCAATTTTATCCTAAAGACCTACTAAGAGAAGAAAAAGGTTTTGTGTATGTAAAGTAGAAATATAAAAAGTTACAGAAAATAAATGATTGGTAATTAAAGATAAAGTGGTGATGACTCTTGGGAATTATGGATGATTATTATAAGGTTATATATATATGAACCTCTGGACTAATCAAATTATGACAAAAACACTAGAATTGATCCTTGAGACTGATTAGGAGCACCTAATGTATTGATCCCTCTGGACAAGTAAATCAAAGTATCTTAATTTCTAATAAAACTAATAATAAGAAACGATGAGTCAATTATTAATTTCACAAAAAGTTATGATGCAAGAATATGTAATTCCTATATTATCATTCACCCATAAATTTGGACAGAATAATAAACCGCACAATAGTCGGCACAAACGACGAATTACCGGATACATGTTATATATGCTTCAATTTGAAATTAAAAGATCAATTATAAAAGTAATAATAAAATTTGAAGTTAATCACTTCTTGTACATATTTTTAATCGAACTTTAGGAATCACACTACTTATAAAAAAGCAATAAATTCAACATATATAATAAAAAAGGAATCGAATCATTTAACTAAGAACGAGGTCCAAACAATCTATTTTCTAGAACAAATATGAAATCCTTATTATAGAACTAATGAACTATAAAGATAAGATAAAAGAGCATCCAAATATATGGAGGAAGAAAAATTTGTAGCCTTCAGAACCTCTCGACGATCGAGCAGCCCAATCGACAAGTTGTTGTATGATCCTTCTCTTTCGGTGACCTTCTAGCTTCAAATCTCTCTCTGCAATGAGGCACGACTTCCCAATACTCAAGCACCAAATTTCATATCTTTTGAGGTCTTCTATTTATAACTCCAAAGGTTCCCGATAAATTTTGATAAGTTAGGAGTCCAAAAGTTATCAAATAATAATCTCTTGTCCAAACTTCTTCTTGACTTGAAAATTTGATAATTTATCTTAAATTCCAACCTCTTCTCATCCAACCAATGTTGTGAGGGCCAAACCAACGGTCTATTATAAACTAAAAAACTTGGCTTGTAATCAGACCGGGTTCAACTAGTTCAGACTAGTAAAAAAGTGGTCAAAACTGGCCAAAACCATATTGGACTGTGTTTTGAATGAACCGGATTATTTTTATTTTTTTATAAAATAATCTGATAAAATTAACTTTTAACCATATTGGACTGTGTTTTGAATGAACCGGATTATTTTTATTTTTTATAAAATAATCTGATAAAATTAACTTTTAAAATTGGAAAATATTCAAATATTGACCTTCTCCATAAAACTCTATATTGGTCCATTAGCCTTGACTTCTATTAATACTTGTCTATTGCTCTCATCTTACTAATATAGTGAATGTGTGACTATGTTTCTATATATACTTGTTCTTTTCTTCTTTCATTTAATTAATATTTGTTATACTTTCAACTATATGATCTTATTCAATTTTTTTATATTATAATATAAATTAATTTTATATTATTGTATTATATATAATATTTATCATATTAGGTAAATTTTAATGAATGAAGGATACAAACTTCTTTGTCATATGTATAACATACAATGATATTATAATAGTTAGTATAGTATAGTTATATATAATATTATAAACACAAATTTTAATTTTCTTTAATTGAGTATAAAATAAGTTCAAATTATATAGTTAACCACTAATTATAGGATATATCTATTTATATATAATCATAATATTACTTCTAATATAAAAGTAAAAGATATGTAATACAAGAAAATAAGTTAGAAGAAAATTTATGTATAAAAAATTAATTTCATAATATTTTAATTTATTAAATGTGTAATGATTTTAACATTAGTTTTCAATGATTTCTTATTGTTATTTTTATATAATTAATTTTTAACGTCATTAATATGATAGCATAATTAATATATCATATTAAATATATTATTTTATTATTATCTGGTCCGACCTCAAACGAATACTTGTCGGGGTCGTTGTCCGGTCCGGTTCAAACAATATTGCAACCAATTTAACTTATAGAAGGTTCAGCACCAACCTGGCATCTTGATTCAGTCAAAATTCGTTCGATAAATCAACGATCAGCAAAAATTAGCATATTTAACGGCTCATAATAGAGTGTTCACGGTTGAATTCAACTCAAATTCAAAGTATTTGTATAAATGTTACGGCCCGTAACATGAATGTAACGGCCCGTAACTCGGGCAAATTCGATGTTCACCTTCTGTATGCTCTGTGATCATCTCCTTGTGACGTGTAAGGTAGCATCGTTATAATTGTCTTACAGCCTGTAATGCTTCGGCATGTTTTTTATGGGTGTAATTCATGAAGATCGACATGTCTTCTGATGTTACGGGTCGTTAGATGCCTATTACGACCCGTAATGCCTCTGCCAAAATCTTACGATTATTTTGTATGCATCGTGATGGTTTCATTACGTCCCATAAAGTAAATGTGTTCAAGTTTCACTTATACTGTGTGGGCCATTAACCAAATGTTACTACCGGTGATGAAGGAAGTTGAGTTAGGATGCAGGTCAGAAATCTAAATGACGACCCGTTATATTCTCTTTCGGCCGAGCTATTCATTCTGTGAGACCCGTGAGAACTATATTATGGTCCGTCAAACGCCTTGACTTGATTACACAATGGTTCTGTGAGTACCGTAAAGATCTTGTGACTGTCCGTAAGCTAATATCCAATGCGTATGGATGTTTGTGTTTGATCCGTAAATTCTCCATTACAATTGTGACTTTAACAACTGGATCGTTAAAGCTCTATTATGGCCTGTGAACAAATGTAATGCTTCTGCTACCCTTTGAACCATGAGTACGCTACAATGGCCCATTACTTTAACATGTTGGTCGTGAGATTGATGTAGAGGGTATTTTCTGCTTTTGACCTTGATTCCTTCAAACTTTTTCGTTCATATATTTTTTCTTTGATATTATCCACCAAATTAAGAGATTTTACTACAAAATAATGCACACTTAGATAGTCGGAGAGTTTAAGAAAATAATTGACATAAATAAAATAAAATTGATGCATGCCATGAAAAATTATGAAAATAAACTTAAATATAGCTTAAATTAAATGTTGTAAATTGCATGCATCATCAGTCGGACCGGATAGTAATAAAATATTATATTTAATATGATATACTAAGTTAAGTTATTATATTTTGATTATATACCTATGTCAAAATGTAATTATACAAAATAAAAATAACAATCATAAATCATAAATTTACATTTTAAAATTTGATGTTAAAATTATTACACACTTAATAGATTAAAATCTTATTTAGTTATGTTATTATATATAAATTTTCTATTCTTTAAATTTTTGTATTTCAGATCTTTTATTTTTTTATGTTTGAAGTAACAAACAAATATTTTTTCGAAAATGGTATGACAAGATCATATATTTTATAAATAAATATATAGTATAATTAGTGGTTAATATTAAATTTGTACTTATTACATATTAAAGTAAAGAAAATTCAAATTTATGTACATATATATATATATGCTATATTATATTAAGTCTATTATAGATATAACAAAGAAGTTTTCACTATTCATCCCTAACTAATTTATTTAATATAATAAATATTATATATAATATAATAAATATATAATTAACTTATATTATAATATATATTTATGATATAAAAAATTGAATAAAATTATCATCCATAATTAAAGTTCAAAGAGTAATAAGTTTTTGCACCGTTTGAACCGATTCAATCCGATTTGACTAGGGGTCTGATTTTGGGACTTGTAAAAGACTGTCTTGGTGATTGGTTGACGATCAGATCAGTCCGACCGGCTAGTCCAATCCAGGCCTAATAACATTGGACGATGGTCAGACGAGTAATGGCATGGCAAGCGGCGATCAGATGAGCAATGACAAGGTGAGCGTTGGTCAGGCAAACATCGGAGGGGCGAGCAGCGGCGGTCAAAATGAGCGTCAGAAGGGCGAATGATGGAGGAGGGCAAGCGATGATGGTCTGACGAGCAATGGAATGGCAAGCAGTGACGATAGGGCTGGACACGAGCTAGGCCGAGCTAGGCTTCCACTTAAATAGGCCAAGCCTGTTACAAAATAAAAGTATAAAAGTATTTAAGCCGGGCCTATAACTTGTGATAAGTCATGAATATAAATTTAGTCTGGCTTGTTTGATTAACTTTTAATGCTTGGCCTGACTTATTAGCATGTTAAGCTAAATATTTTTTTATGATATACTATATTAAATATAATAAATCTTATTTATTAAAGAAACAATATATACGAAATAAATAAAAGAGACACCACTAATATATTTTTTCTAAACATATAATAAAAATAGTAATATTGAACTCAAAATTGAAGATTTAAAAGATGAAGGATTAAAAATTATAATATAATATATTAATAAATCTTGGCCTAATAAGCTATAAGACTATGTCAATTATTAAGAGGCTAAGCCTCTTTAAGAAAATAGACTTTATTTAATATTTCAGCATGGCTTATTCTGATAATATGTCGAGCCACGAGTTGCGCACGAATGACTCGACTTATTTTCAGCCCTAAGTGACGAGCATCAAAGCGGCGAACGACGGCAGAGGGCAAGCGACAATGGTCAGGCGAGCGACAATGCAACAACGTGGGGGTGAGTAGCGGCGGTTAGGCGAGCGACATGCCATCGTCATTGAGCGACGTCATGACAGCAATGAGTGGCGTCAGGGCATCGAGGCATCGACGAGCATTGTCGAGGCATCATCGAGCATTGTCGGGGCGTCGTCGAACGGGATCGGGACATCGTGCCCATCAACTTTGGGCGTTGGGCAGCAATGAGGCGACGAACCAGAGGCAACCAACTTCTGTGAGAAAAAAATCAGCAGTTCAATATATGCAACATCTATCGTTTCGCCTCAATCGGACGAACTGAGATTTAAGCAGGACGGTAGGGACGAATGGATAGTCCTTATTTATTATATGCATTAAGAAACAATTTCTCATATCAAATACAACTACGGTGGTACTTTCTCATCTATTTTTTTACCGACTAGTGACAATCCATTTTTTTAAAAAGACCAAGAATGGTCAAAGTTTGGAGGGAATCATATTTGAGCACCTAGAATAATATTTTTTTATTAAATTAAATAAAACATATCATGAAATCTAGATGCCTCTTTCTCGATAAATTACACAAATCGTACCCCAACTTCAACTCAATATCTCAACCGTCCCCCAACTTCAATTTATAACTGGAATGTCCCCCAATTTTGATTTTCTTCTATGTTTCGTCCATTTGACTACTGATAGTGGGATTCCTGATTTCCTCGCTTATGTAGTCACCACATACACCATTTGTATTTCAACCATGTCATATAAGAAAGTAATAAAATAATACTAAAACTAAAAAAGCGACAGCCTCGTAGCTGTCGTCGCATCCATTCTCGGAGTCAGCAATCTCATGTGCGCCCGTCAACATCGACGATAGAGCAAGGGGGCAAACGCCCCTCTCTATCCCTCGCACGTGAGAGATAAAGGACGGCCGACACCCTCTTAGGGGGCGTCCATCCCCCTTTTCTCCTTCGCCGTGTTGCACACGAGGAAGAAAATGGTGATTGACGTTCCTTTTCTACTTCGTCAGCGCCGCGTGCGTAGAAAAGGAGCATTGGTGCCCCCTTTCTCCCTCGCGGCCGGCGAATGGGGAAAGGGGGGCGCTGCCCCCCACCCTTTTCTCCTTGGCCGCATCACACGCTAGGGAGAAAGTCCCTAGCCGGCCACGATGAAGGTGCCACTGTAACGTATGCAAATTTTCATATAAGAAAAAGGATTCAAAATTGAAATTTAATGCAATTAATGAAAGAAATCAAAACGTGAAATCAATGAATTTAATGGAGGAATCAATTGAAATCAATGCCATTAATGGGGGAATTCCAATTGAAAATTTATTGAAATCGATTCTTAAAGAAGGAAATGAATTCAAAAACAAGGAATTAAATGACATTAATAAGAGGAAATCAAGAATCAAACGTAAATTGTAATTAAGGAAGGAAATCCAAATCAATGGCAATTAATGCAAGGAATTCAAATTTTATTTAGAATCAAAAGATAGAAGAATACAAAAGAGGAAAGGATTCGAACACAAATCGTGTACGTCTGGTAAGCATCAACACTGATATGGAAAGGAATTGAATGCAAATTAAATTCAGGACAAGGAAAGACCAAAAGAGGAAGGGAATTCAAAATTCAATTCAAAATCAAATAAATAGAATTAAAGTGCAAAAGGATCCAAATAGGAAAGTGATTTGAATTCGAACACGCATTGTGTAACGTCTGACAAGAATCAACACAAACACAAAAAAATTTAAATACTAAATCAAATTCAGATCATGGGAGGAGCAAGAAAGGAATGAGATTTGAAATAAAAAGAAAGAAGGAAATGATGAATAATAAATGGGGAGAGAGATTTCCTCCCCCATTTGCTCTCCAATTACACCCCGAATCAGGCCAGCCTGAAGCTATAAAAGGAGCACGAGAAGAAGCCCTCGCGCCCCTCTGGACTCCCCTCCGTACGGCTGCCACCACCGCCTCCTCCGTTCCTCTTCCCCTACTCCGACGAGTTGCGCGCACCGAGCGACAGGAGCGGCAAATAGGGATGATCCAATGGAGATCCGACGCACAACAACCCTTTCTCAACGTGCTCGAAGGTCAGCCGCACCCCATCGCCGGTCAGGATTGATCGGCACCGGAGAAGACGATGCAAAGATCGCCGGCGAACTCAAAACAATAAAAAGAGGTACCTTAGACGTTTAATCCACATAGACAATAAATCTTTGATCATATAATGCGTGTGATGATGCCATAGTGATCTAGAGAACATGAGTTACAACTTTTGTATTGTAACCGTCGTGATCCGACGGCCGGAGGTCAATCGAAAAAGGAGAAATCAACGGGCGATTCTATTTCCAGTCGCAGGATCGATCGATCGACCCCATGAGAACAATCGACCGAATAGAAGAATGGTCGACCGGTCAACAAGAACGGTCGACCGGCTCTGTAAGGCACAAGTGTGCCGTCGGGAAAGGTCGACCGATACAAGGAGATCGGTCGACCAATTCGGCAACGCACATCGCCTAGAGAACGATTGACCGGTCCAATGCGAGTGATCGATCGGACCGATGACGGTCGATCGGTCCATTGTGGACGGTCGACCGATCGGTGCAAGAGAACGATCTACCGACCAATGGGAGCGGTCAATCGGTTCAAGGGGAGTGGTCGATCGGTCCGATAATAACGATCGACCGGTCCAGGGATAGAGAGAATTTCAAATCGATTCTAAAGTACAAACACTGATCCGGTCCGAGTTGAACTCCGACTCGGCCTAAGCCACGTACATGGATATAAACAGAAGATCCGACCCAGGTTTTCTTTATCCGGTCCGAGCTTTGTTACAAAAGACGTAAATGACCTTTTTGGGTCCGAACTCCATAATTGGGCCCCACTTTTTGTTAGTCCCACTTAAGGCCATGTCCAATATAGTACATAATGTAATGGACCTTTCTCACTCAGGAAAAGGAGTCTGACTTTACTCTTTTTCTCTGATCCATAATTTCTAAATTTTACAGATGATTAACAATGTAAGTAAAGCAAAGATGAAATTATGAGATTGTCATGTGCCGCCCCAAAGTACAGATCACAGAGGCCAATAGGTGGGCACCACGGCCAACGTCATGAGGTGGGTATTAATAACCCCACTGTGACGGTATCATATCATTGCATAGAGAGGGGCAAATAGCTAAGTTGAGGAGATAACGAACCTATTGGTCTTTGATGACCACTGTTCCTGGGGTACATGTCTTCTTTCACATGTGTCCCGAAGAGGGGTGATGCATTGACACACTCCTTTCCCAAAGAAACATAATTTCATAGTACCGAGCCAGAGGGACATGTAACTTAGCTGAGGAGACAGTGAACCTACATGTTCTTAAATGACCATTATTCCTGGGGTACAGGTCCTCTCCCACCTGTATCCCGAAAAGTGTGATGTATTGACACACCCTTGCCCCAAAGTGGGCATAGTGGCTTTACAGACTTATAGAGACACCTCTAGCATCCCAACCTAATAAAGTTGAATTCGCATAGGACAATGAACTTCAAGGACTGCATAGTGTAAAAGATGTAGTATAACTCATGGTAAAGTATGTAAAGTAAAGCACGACAAGGCATGGTAAAGTAAAATATAGTACAGTAAAGTATACTATGGTAAAGTACAGTAATGCATAACAAAGTATTGTATGGCAAAGTATAGTAAAGTATGACAAAGTACAGAGTATGGTATAGTAAAGATAAAGCAAAGTTACAGAAGATAATAGAGTGTGGATATAGTAAAGAATAAAGTATGGACATAATGATTCATTGCCTTATGTAAAAATATAGCAAAGCATGAGAAAGTAAAACATAGTAAAATAAAGCATGGTACAATATGACATAGTACTATAGAACATAGTAAAGTAAAGTACAGTAAGCATGATAAAGTAAAGTATAGCAAAATATTGCATTGTAAAGTATTGCGAAGCATGATAATGTATTGCATAGTACTGAGTATGGCATAGTAAAGACATGCGAAGTTACAAACGAGATTACCTATTCATGGTAAAGTATGTTATCTTATTACTTATTCATTATTGATTTAAGCATGATTTGATTATAAATTTATAGCCTATCATTCTATTGTACTGGACGTTTTCGCTCACGGATATTCGATGCCCCTATATTTGGAATTTTGCAGGTGAGAGTCTTGTCTAGAGAGGAGTGATAAAGGATGCAGAGTTTGAGATAGCTGCATATGACTTATTGAACTTTATAGTATTCAGCCTTTTTTAATTGCATTATTTGAATAATTCATCTCTACATCAGATGGGTGATATAGGCTTTTCCGCTGTTATTGGACATGTAGTCATTTGCCTGATATTGTTGTCATTTTCCACCTTATTATGGTTTTCCTCATATGTTAGCGTCCTTTGATATTCTGACTTCCCAGCTTCCGCAATAAAGTTCTTGAGTATTTGATTATTATATTCGATGCCACATGTACAAATTGTTGAATAGTCAATGTCATATCATGGTTAATAGTGTAGCAAGCAGTGTAGTGTTCCCGGTGTCAACTTAATTACCTACGTGGCAGGAGGGGTGATTTTGAGGGCGTTACAGTCAGTGCCATCTCATCACCACGTCATTGCCATCCTGTCGTGCCTCCTGCCAACTCACCACACGTTTTTCACTACCATGTCTCCTTGTCTTGTTGCTACCATCTCGCCACTACAATCTCATGGCCTTGCCATTCATCGTTGTCCTCGCTAACACGTCATGTGTCTCACTGTCTCGTCTTTCCTGAATGACATCATCACACGATGGTCTAGGTGCCTCACCATCGCGAGGGAGAAAGGGTTGTCGGCCCCCTATGTGCGACGAATAGGGTCGACGCCCCCCTTTCCTCTCTCTCGCGCTCGCCGACCTGCGAGAGAGGAATTGGGGGGGGGGGGGGGGGGGAGGGGTCGGCCCCCCTCTATGAGTTGCATAGGGGCGATGCCCCCATTTCTCTATCTCGCGCGTTGGCAAGCGCTCGTGGGAGAGAGAGAGGGGGCATCGTCCCCCCTCTCCCCTTGTCGGCTCTCTCGCGTGCGTCAACACCGACGGGCGCACGTCGAATTGTCGGCTCCGACGAGCGACGGTAGCGACAACACGAGACTATTATTTTTTATTTTTAATATTACTTTATTTATATTATTATATTATTTTCTTAGATGATGTGGATAAAAGATAAATGGTGTGTGGCGGCCACGTAAGTGAGAAAATTGAAAAATCCACTATCAAAAGTGGACGAAGCAAGAAAAATAAAATTGAGGGACATTTCAATTACAAATTGAAGTTGAGATATTAAGTCGAAGTTGAAAAATGATTTGTGTAATTTATCCCTCTCTTTTTAAAAGATGATTCTCGTGGCGTCATTCTAATGTTAATTTCATTGCCGAAAATAATGATCTTTTTCTTGTTGTTGATTTGTATTTTGTTGTAAGAGAGGTATATGAGATATACTACTTCCCATAAAATATTCTACTAAAATAAACTTTTTTCCTAGAATTATCGCCACGTTCTTAGCACTGAAACTTTGTAGAATTTTAGATTATTTCATATAACTATGATTGGCCACATTTTTGCAGCTAGATGATTTGTCGTATTATGAAGACACTGATAAATCAGCATAATCTTTTGAAAAGAGGAAGTGTATCGACATTTGAACATCATAAGCGAAATCAAAATGTCCAAAAAATAATGAAAATTATATTTCAAACTTTTATAAATTTTTTAAATAATTGTTCGCTCTTCTCGTACTTGTCATATAGGAAATCTCACAACTTTATTCTTAAAGTTATATTCTTTTGCGTTTTATACACCTGAGACTAATATGAGATCTCATGAAAAAAAATTATATATGAGATTTCATGTATTCCTCCCTCTTTAGATAATTTAACATTTTCCGTTGAATAATTGTATCTCATCATAGAGATTGTTGAATGATTTAAATATTATTTGTAATATTATTACTGGCACATAACCTTTTTTTCAATATTTTCTAATTGTTCAGAGAAAATAAAAAGAAAAGCAACATTGTTTTCCTTAGTATTTAGGAAGAAGAGGGAGCTACATCTCCCATTTCATGGAGTTGTCCAAATTGGTACGGATCCCTTTGTCATTAGGGGAGGTGGACAATGAAAATTGAACTAGTCTTGATCATGTTTAGCAAGAAATAACATGAAATTTTAAATTATTATTATTATTATTATTAGCAATAGTTTAAGATATACAAAGCTGATATTTCAGAAGAAAATAAGAAAAAAATAGTACTAACATATTAAAAATTAATTAATAATAAAGAGTTATTTATGTTGTTACAACTTACAATACCATTATATAAATAACTTTTATTTTATTGTATCAAAACTCATGCTAAATTGCTTAAACTTTTTTATTCTTTTTCTTTGTTTTTGCGTTCTTTGTTATTTAGGATTGTGTTTGAAAACGTAATTATAGTTCCTCCCAAATTCTTCATGAATAGTTGATATTATAAGAAAAAATAGATATGATGAATTAATTTTTAATAGATTTTGAAGTTAAATAGTTATTATAAATATAAAAAATAATTTTATTATTAATGAAATAAAAGTACAATTTAATTTTTTTATGGAAAATTTTTTGTTACAAATATATTATTTAAACACAAATTCATTTTTAAAATAAATCATATCCAATAAAAATATTAAAAAAATTAATAAATGATAAGTAATAAATAAATTTTATTTTAATCCTTTACTATATTTTTATATTTAATAAATAAATTAGTTTATTAAATAAATGTGAAAGGCAAAGAAAATTAAAAAAACTGGAACTGTCATATAAAAAAACTTGAAAAAAAAAGTTGACCTCGAGAACCATGTCAGGACTTGGTATTTGGGGAATTAAGCTCGAACTAAAGTCTGATTTCAACTTAGTTTCCCATCGGATACTAGCATATTTTCTTATATATTACACTGCATTTTGGTCTTTTACTTTGTTAAGTTTGCGACGAAAATTTTAAGGCCCCGTTTGATTGGGGGCGAAATGAGGGAAATCGATGGGAAGAGAAAGAAGAGTAATCGATTTCCCCTATTTGTTTGAATTAAGTTGGAGGGGAATGGAAGAGAAAGTTCCTTCCTTTCCTCTTCATTCTCCTCCAATTCTTTCACCCCCAAATTGGGGTGAAAAGGAAGGAAAAGACACACTTAACATGTATTTTATTTTTAATCATATAAACTAAACATATATGTATATATATAAAGAATATAATCATCCAAATAAAATTATCACTTAACATTAATTCCTTCCCTTCCCTTTAATGATTTGAACCAAACAAGAGTAAATATTCATCCTCATTCTCTTGCATTTCCTTCTCATCTTTTCCCTTTCCATTCTTTACCTTCCCTTCCCTTTAATGAAATTTGAACCAAACAGACCCTAAGTTCTTATTAATTTTCCAGATAGAATTGATTAGATAGAAAATGATAAAAATATAATGATGAAATTTAAAAAGTTATTTTGATAAATAAATTTTAGTGAACGTTTAGATAAAAAGTAAGAACTAATAATATAATTTATCATTTATGATGTATAAAATTATAATATATATAATAATAATTACTAGCATATAAAAATATTATATGTAATTATTAATTTAAAGTTATATTAAAAAAGTTGTGTCGCAATATATAAATATTAATGTTGATTAAATCTTTTATATGTTAGTAATATTATAATTTACATAAATCTTAATATCCAAATATAATATAAATTTTATAAGAACAATTAAAATTTTTAATTAATAAAATTTTATTATAATAAATATAATATTGTACATAAGATTTTAAATATAATTATAATGTTTACATCAATTCAGTTAATTAATATGATTTTTTATAATTTTATTATACTATAATACTATGCAAAATAATATAACTAATTAAATATTTTTTAAAATGATTAGAACTAAAAAAATTTAGTTATAATACCTTATAATAATATATTAATAAATAAGTGTGTATATTATTAAATAAAATAATATATATATATATATATATATATATATATACATATATATGAGGAATATTAGTGTGCTACCACACTTTTGTGATAGCACTGTGCACCCACAAAATCAAGACCATCAGATATGAGGTAGACGGCTGAGATTTATGCGCGCGGTTCAGGATAAGGGGAAGGCGGTTCGGCAAGCAGAGGGCGGTTCACAGGCGCACGAGCATGCCGGTCGTCTCTTGATCCACGAGCGCAGAGGGGCGATAGGCAAACGGAGGGTGGCGGCTCATAGAGGGCGATCATCGGTTTGCAGGTGCACAAGCGCGAGGTCTTCGGCCATCTTTCCTAATCCGCAAGCGTAGAGCGGGACAAACGAACAGAGGGTGTCGGATTGCAACTCACATAAGGTGATCAGTGAATGGACGACGGAGGGTGGCGGCTCGCGAGAAGAGGGAGGAGGTTTGGGGCTCTCAGAGGGGAGGGCAGAGGGATCACAGTGAGTGACGAGAGGGAAAATGATACGATCGGCGAGTGGCCAGAGGGTAGAAGCACGACGGTGTTGATCTGCGATGACCAGCAAGTGCGCAGGCCGGCGGCAATCGATCTGCACGTCTCGCACCCGGTTAGATCAGAGACAGAGATGTCGCGTTCTGAATCGAAGGGGAGGAGACATCGCCTACGTTCTCATGCGGAGAGGGGAGGAGATTGGAGATCAGACGTTGCAGGCAAGGGAGGAGACGTCGCTTGGCAGAGAGGGGAGGCGATCGATCGTCGATGTAGGAGGAGACGCAGCTCGCTAACCGGACAACCTGAACCTCGCACTCGAAACGTTTTGAACCGTGCGTCTATCATCTCGTCCATTCATCCTAGATCCGATGATGTTGGATTTGCGGGCGCACTGTGCGCCCAATTATGTGTGTGTGTGTGTAAAAAGTAGAAAAAAATGTCACCTTTATCTTACCCAAAAGAGGCAAAGTTCTTTGGAACTGAAATTATCATTAGATAATGTTGATGAGAACTTTGATTCCGATTCTTTTTTTTTATTGTTGTTTGGGTGAACTATTGGAACTAGGTCAAGTTATGACCCTAGTTCCCACCGTTAAACACGTCTGAAGTGCATGTATTTTATTTTCATTAATCGCACTTTGTTTATTTTCATGCATTCAGTTTTTTCTTGATTCATATTTCCTTTTCAACATTAAACTACCCATTTCCAAATGTTTTTTCTTTTTCCATTTTTTCATACGAGCCAGATTTTTTACTAATTTGTTAGATTTTTTTCTGGATTTTTTGTCAAAAGTTTTGGAGACCCGTCATTATTTTTTTTTATTTTTGGTACAAAAATGGACAGATATAGATTAAAGTTTAGTGTCATCAAATGTATTTAACTAAAATTTTAACTTTTCATTTGAATTTAAATATGACCGTAAAGTGGAAATCTAAAAAAAATTTAAAAATTGATCTATTGAAGGGTAGTATTTTATTTTCGATTTGATGCATTCCATGAACCTATTTATCCAATTTGATTCGAGTAATAATTGGTTCAGGTTGAAAATTTATCCCATGTGAAGGGGTTTAATATGAAAGGTTGCACGTTAAAAAAAGTTGTGCATTCCTTCATCAATAAATGAGATTTAAATTTGTAAGGGTTAAGTAATGTATTATAAAAAACAGAAAAAAATGAAAAACATAAATATCAAAGCTGTGATGAGATCAGCTTTATATAAATATAAGATTTGCTACTTAGGGTCAAATTATTTCTGATTTATTTTATTATTCTTATAAAAAGTTTTATATGTTTTTCATGCCATTTATTATTTTTTGAAACACTTGTTTGATGTATTTTAAAGTTTAGTGCTATAAAAAATATTTATTGTTAAAATTTTATTTTATCATTTGAATTTAAATATGGCCGTGAAGTAGAGATTTGAAAAGAAAATATTCTTAAAAAATGATCTATTGAAGGGTAGTTTTCATTTTTGATTTGATACATGAACTGATCCGATGAACATAATTATCCAATTTGATTCGATCAAATTGTTATATGTTTATTTTTTATTTGACTTTAAGATTATATATCATATAAAATATTAATATTCAAAATTTTAATAAATTATCGTATACTTTAAAACAAATATTAAATAATTTTTTATATTAAATAATGAAGAAAAAAAGAAATAATTGAATTCAATCCAATTCGATTCGGATGGAATGAGATCAGATCCAAGCAAAAAGCATGTAAATAGATCAAAATTGATTGGGTCATATTGGGAGTCTGATCAATTCATGAATTGTTGGATTTTGTAAGTGGAAAACAAAATTCAAAGTGTTTTATTCATGGACTACAAGCCAATCTCGGCGGTCGAAAAGCGAATCAGCCGCCTTCAACGTGCACCACCTGATCACCGAACCAAATCCGACCGCTCGCTTCGTTCGAATCCAATTCTCCCGACACAGAGACGCGACCAACCAATCGCACTCCACCATGTAATGCCTCCCTCCCACTCCCTGCGTCCGGAAGCTTTTATTGCCCCCGTTCCACGAATCCAGCACAAGTTCCACGCTCTTCCCAATCCCTCGCGCGCCAACTTACAATCCTCGTTTTTTATCCTTGGCCGCCTCGTGGACCCGTCGCTAACCTCCAATAGGAGCGAGGAAGAGCCTCGTGCTCCGTCGATCCGCCAGGACACTGTAAGCCTCCGCGTCGTCTTCGCTACTCGCCACTGTTTCTTCTAAAGAGTAGTAGGGGAAAAGACTCGAATTTTATCCCCCCTTTTGGTTTGTTCTCTCTTTTGAGCAATTGCGGTACAAAAGGAGGGAAGGCGAGGGGAGGAAGAGCTCCCGGAGCGATCGATCGCAAGGGGGGAGGAGGAGGAGGAACAGGGGATCGAGCGAAATGTGGAGGCTCGCGCGTGCCGCTACGTCGAGGCTTCAGCAGGCGCGTCGCCTGTCCATGTCGGCGATCTCGGGGCCTTGCATCGTCCACAAGCGCGGCACCGACATCCTGCACGATCCCTGGTTTAATAAGGTCCGTGATTCCAAGTCGGGTTTCGTTTTTCTGGGGTTCCTTTTAGGTTTCGTATTTTCTCGTTCATGTCTTGGTCGATTCGCTTGGAGAATTGAGTGCGACACCCTTCTTTCTTTCGGGCGATTTATATAGTCGCATTGTGTCTAACTTGTTGTTTTAAGAGTTCGCGTTTGCTTTAATTCCTAGTAAAGTTACTTGAATTCACTTGTGGTAGTCGGCTGAAGCAGTGTCACAAATTTTTATTCTGGTATTCCAAACGATGCGAAGATAGCATTTGATAATATAATTGTAAGCATGCTCGACATTGGTGTGTCTCTAATTATATGGTTTTTTTTCTTTGATAAATAAATGATTATGCAGACAGGGAGTTAAAATTTTACCTACAGGGAATCCATCATGGACACTATATTCCTTTCATATTTTACTTTTTACTCTGCAAAAAGGCCTAATGGAAAACTTAGGATATTTACAGATAGTTACGAGCACGATCAATATAGCAAATCAACCATCAACACTAGGATTGAAAAATAAACGTGGCAAAAGAGTGTCGAAAAGACCCATGTTATCATCAACCTCAATGAAATCGTGAATAGTTAAATTCACTTTCCCCGTCTGGCATGGCATATGCCGGGTCCGGGCTCGACCCCCAGGTTGGACCTGTGTCGAACAGGTTGGGCACCACAAGCCTGATGAGCAGGGACCCAGCCCAATCTGGCATCACACGATTTTATTTATTTATTAATAAATGATAATAATTATAATATCAGATATCTAAACATTTAAACATATATTGTGGTTCTAATGCTCTATAGTCTGAAAACTAAATTTTATAATTTATAAGTCCATAATTATATTTGGATTAATATTTGACATTATATTTGTATTTCTTATATCTTAACAAACTAAATTTAGTTTTTATATTATTAATTTATTTGTTAACCTAATTACTTATATAGTATGTACTTATACTATTTTGTTATATGTATATCTAACTTATTTAATCAATTAGGTAGCTAAAGCAAATGAAAAACATTTGCATGACCCATCAGGGCCAATGCTTGCACCCTACTAGGTTGGTCCAAGTGCCTTCCAGCACAACTATTGTTCGGACTGTGCTGGCTTGACACGGGCCAGAGTACGGTAAGAACCGACAATGAGTAGCCTGGGCACGGCTCGAAAGTCCATCTCTACATTGAAGGCATAAATTGTTAAAGACAATCCCTATCCCAATGGAGGTGACTGTCTGCTCGAACTCAGGGTTGCAATCTGCCTCATTTCTCACTTGGGATTCAAACCCGCTTGTCAGTTGAACCAACCCACCATTGGTCATGATTTTAGGACTTTACAATCACATGGAAAAGTGCAAGAAATGCAACGATATCATCACATTGGAGAAATATCGCATTATTTAGAGTTGAAGCAAAGAAATAGTTTCTTAGTCCCTTAATTTGGGGATGCATTTCTTCTACAATATTATATTTGAAACTGACATCATACAGAAAGTAGCTGAGACATGTGCATGCTGCGTTACACATTACTAGCTGTTAAAGAATGTTAATTCATCTTCCTATGTTCATGATTTTATATTTGAAACAGCATTGCTTGAACATGCACCAAAATGACGACTTAGGTATGGCTGATATACAAATTCTATTTTCCACACCTTCGCTTGGAATGAGATAATTGAGTTAGCTCCTTAACTATGACAATGAAACTTGCTTCTATGTCTCCTGCTCTTGTTAGTTTATTTATCCTTTTAATAAGCTCCTTCTTTGATGCGATCTACTCTGTCTACCCACAGTCTCATCAGCTTAGCTGCTTTACCCCTGTGCTAGCTGAGACAATAGGTGCTCTGAGTTCTAAGTTTTTAGCTTAAGCATGCTATGGACAATCAATCTTAATAACACGGTATCCTGAACAGAGATGGAGCTTTTATTGTCATGTAATGCCAAAAAAGGAACAATCTTGTATATTTTTTAAGGATGAATTGCACTCAGATTGTTTGATAACTTTTAAGAAAAAGGAACTATTAAATTTTTTAAGAGAAGCAATGCTACAAATTCATTTATAAATGTTCTTTAGTAATGTTCAGTTTTACCATATGTTACATAATGTAACTATAATATCTATTTGAGATTATTTTGCCGATAAATTTTAATTGTTACAAACAAATTATTGGAACAAAAAAGTTTCTACTGGACTTTCTGTTGGCTTTCCCAGTATCTTGTCCTGGACGGGAACCTACATTTAGAACTTACTTGCTGAATGACATATATCAGATGTGTATCCTAGTAATGCTATGAGGATATGTGGTCTGCTCTCTGAAAATGTATGATAGCACCACTGAGCGTTCTTAAATTGATAGACACATGATGATATTCTGTATTTCAACAGAATAATTTTTTGAGAAGAATTTCAACTGAGAATATTAACCTTTGCATGTTGATAAAATTACTTCCTTTTTACCATTTTCTCTTTGTTCATATATCCTGAATAATAATACTCTACTCTCCTAGCATCCAACCAATTTTGACATGTTATGCTTGCTATCAATAGATTGTACCGACATGGACTTTCTTGATGATGATACAAATCAGCCTGTGGTGCTTTTCATTTTAGATTTTGTTGCATTTGATTGAGCATGTAGTTCTCAATTCTCATTGCCAGTTCTTGCATTTTAACTTATCTTAATCTTCTCCTAAAAAAAAACTTATCTTAAACTTTGCCATCATGCATGTTGAATCCTAGTTTTTTTCTTGAGGAGGATGTTAAATCCTAGTTATAGTACTTCATTGTGAAAGTAGCAACTTCTTGTGCAAACTTCAATAGGGAGGGTTGTTATGTGTAGTTTTCCTCATATATGAAATGTAAGGCATTTTAAGCATCATTATCGTATAAACTTGTTTCTCATATATCACTTCTTCAAGCAGGATACTGGTTTCCCTTTGACAGAACGAGATCGTCTTGGACTCCGTGGCCTTCTTCCTCCTCGTGTTATATCGTTTGAACAACAATATGAACGTTTTAGTGAGTATGATGATCTCTGATGACTTAGTGGGTAGGATGATGACTATCCCATTTCAGTTTCTTGCATTTTTATTATTCCTCAGATTTGCTTGTATTTTATGCATTTGCATGCAAAAGGTTAAATCATCAAGAACTGCCTAATCATCTTGGAATAATATTACGAAATTTTAATAGAATTGCTGGTTTGTATCCATGTTAACATGCAATTTTACATGATCTAGTTTATGAAAATGTTGAGAGTTAGGTTACACATGTTAATTATCTAGGTTCATTATGCAATTAATCGCTATGTGCTTCTAGAGTAGTTGATACTCATAAGAGATACTTGCTTTTGTTCCTCTTAATATCATTGTGACAACTGCGATGCTCCTGAGAATTCTATAAAGCTTCTCAACCAAGAAAAAATTTCTTAAAAATGCATTTTTGTGTTTTCTCATTCAAGTTTTGTATCCTTTTGAGGGTAAAAAGGTGACTAAGTTAATGTGTTAGCGGTGTTTTACTGTCTTGGGATTCTTGTCTCTTATTCTTGAGTATTCTTCTTTTTGTTAGGTCCAATTCTGTACCCTTATCTTTGATATCATCGACATTATGCTAGCTTAAACATTACTGTGTTTCATCTATCTCTATATTTTTTAAGAGGACAACATGTTCCAATGAAAAACTATTTTAATTATTGACGAGATTGATATATTTCTTTTTGAGAGATGTGAATGATAACTGACTTTTCAATTTCTTAAACAAATGAAAATTAAAGATAGCAGTATATTGTCATCCGATTTAGATAAGGCCTTCCTGTTTTAACTGTGGGTATGAATGAAATTTGCACGTGTGCTTGTTATGAAAATACACAGGCACAGTTGACACACTGTTCCAAGTGCATTGTTGATTTTGTCATTGCAAGCTTTTGCCAATAGTGTATGACAATTAGCAAATTTGGGTGTGGAAAACATGCGAACAATACAAGATAATTTAAACTGTAATGCAATGCCATAATAATATTTTTTCCTGACTCATCTTGTCCTGATCATCTTTAGAAGCTTTGAAGATCATTATCTGATCCAGATCTGTAGGGAGTTTTGGCCATTAATAATCAGTTATCCAATTTAGTTAGCTTCAAATAGCAAATATGATGCTTATATGTAAAGTCCCTTTCTCTTGTTTGAACCCAATAGCTTGCCCAAAGAAAGGTGAATATCCAAAATCTGATTTTGCTTCTTTTTCTCTCTTTAGGTGGGTATCAAAATTCGATAAAAAATTTATCCAGTAATTCATATTCCTGAAATGTTAATAAAGAATTATTACCCTTGATTAATACCCTTTCTCTTGTTCTCTGGATGCAGCATAATGATCTTAAAATGTATTACATGACCAGCTGGTTTGTTCGCATTTATTACTCTCATCCATGTTTAGTTCTTGTTGTCATGTGTTGTTAATTTTCATTGTCAACTGAGAATAACATATTTTACTCCGAGCATACTAGTTATCATCGCCTATACTTTATGTTGGTTTCGTACTTCTCTTTTATCTATATTAGTGAACTCATATCGGTCTCTGGAGCACAATACAAGAGGTGAACCGGGCGCAGTGGTATCGCTAGCAAAGTGGCGGATTCTAAACAGACTGCATGATAGAAATGAGACATTGTATTACAGGGTGAGAGTGTTGTAGAGTTGATAATCACAGTATTCTAGAATTTCTTACAAGAATCCTCTTTAAGATGGCGATTGCTAATATTGTCTCATTACAGGTCCTCATTGATAACATTAAAGACTTTGCACCAATAATATATACTCCAACAGTTGGTTTGGTTTGTCAAAATTATGGAGGCTTATTTAGACGTCCCCGTGGCATGTACTTCAGTGCGAGGGACAAAGGAGAAATGATGTCTATGATCTATAATTGGCCATCACACCAGGTAACTTTCTAAGTTATTTTTGATAGATAAAATCATACTGTTGAAATTGAGATTTTTTGGGTGAAAGAAGTGAGTAGCTGGGGCATTGTTTAATGTCAAAATCTGTGGCTAGGATTTTTATGTTAATTCTTTATCACAGGCATATTCTAAATGTTGAATAATATGTTTAGAAAGTGACTTACCCGTATATGAATAATCAGCCATTAACCAGTTTATTTAAAGTGGATTTGAAACTTACAACTTCAATAGTTCTCTTCAGGAAAACCTCATTAACTTGCTACAGGATCAGTTTCTCCACGAGCCTTCAGATTATACAAAATTGTGCTTATTCCAATCATGAATGAGTATCTCTGTATGGTAATGTGTAAGATACCTTGTTTTTCTTAATGGCATATGAGAAACGTATATTGGATGTTCCAGATCTAATGATGAATAAAGTTTGAAGGTCTGATGAATGAATACTGAGGTGCAACCATGACAAAGATTATTATGCTTTTTATGTGTGATCATTTCAGACGAAACATCATACAACAACAACAACAACAATAACATACACTAATATTTATTCTCAATTGATGTAGGTTAAAATTGGCAATTATTTGTGACTTCTGTCATTTCTTCTTTAAATATATGATAATGGAACTATTCCTGTTGATTGTAGGTAGACATGATAGTAGTGACAGATGGGAGCCGTATTCTTGGACTTGGTGACCTTGGAGTTCAGGGTATCGGGATTCCTATTGGGAAACTTGACATGTATGTTGCAGCTGCTGGCATCAATCCACAAAGAGTAAGATATATCTTGGCTTGTTTGTCCATTACCTGCTCCACAAAAATAACATATAACTCGTTAGAAGGTTCTACATTACATGTATCTGTGTTGTTTTGTCCTCAATTTTGTGTTGGCTTCAGAAATAAAAAGAATATGCATCGATGATCACAATTGAAGTCTCAGTTTAGTTTGATTGGCTTGTTCCCTTTAGGTTCAGTTAAGACTTCTATATCTCACATTCTTTCTATTCATTGCCATTTTGGCTAGCACTCTGAAATTATGAAGAATATAATAGTTTACTTATTTTTAATGTGACCAATATATATTCCTTCATTATCGTTATTATATTACCTTGCAGATACTTCCAGTCATGCTAGATGTAGGGACCAACAATCAAAAGCTTCTTGAGGATGATCTTTGTAAGTGATCATACCAGCAACGCTTATGTTTAAATATCAGGGATATTTGTGCCGCGTCATATTCTAACTATTGGTGGCATATCTTGCCGCAAAAAAAATACTCAAGCAGTTCACTGTGCCTTTCCTAACATTGCATGTTTATAGTCCTGCGTGATGACCTACAAAATGGAGAGAGCACTTGGATGTGGGTTTCTCTGAAAATTTAGTTTATGACAACAGAAACTGTACAGAAAAATTGGCAGTTCCTTGGATATGTCGGCATTATCCATGATCTTCGTGATTATCTGATCTGTTTTGCGGTTAAAGTCAAACAAATGTTTTAAATGTAACTTATCCTGACTCATACAGGAAATCAGTCTATGACATTTAAGTCTAGGAATTTTAGACGGTTCATCCTGAGATCTGCCAATATATTTCTGATTGTCTTTTTCCTTGGTTTATTTTTTTCGTTTAATTCTCTTTGAATTTATGTTGATGGTTTCTTGTAACTTTCATCTCCTTGCTTTTTTTACCCAACAACTACAAGTTCTCTCAAGTAGAATGCGGAAGCTGAATTTTCAGCAAGCCAATAAGATGACAAGATAATTTTATTGGCAAATTGGTTAATAGAAAATACAATGTTCTGAATGCCTGTCAGAGATTGATTGAAGTTTACTTCCAGTATTAATAGATAACATCCAATTTTCTTGATCAGGTATCCACTTCACCAAATTATATTAAAGGACTTTTTAGTATATTGATTGAAGTTTAGTTTTTAGTTAAGTTAGCATCCTTCTTTTTTTTTTTTGCCTCAGTTCAACATTAATTTTGAGCTCAATGATGTTCCATGTATTCCTTGATCTCAATATTAAATGAACTTTGTGTTAGACATAATGTGTTTGTTGCCTAACAAGCTTAAATATATCTCCAAAGACTTAGGACTAAGACAGCCTAGGCTGGAAGGTGATGAATACTTGTCTATAGTTGATGAATTTATGGAAGCTGCGTCTGCACGTTGGCCAAAGGCAGTTATACAGGTATTGACTTTCAGAAGATGTTAGTGTATCACAAATTGTTTATACATATAGGCCTGATGAGAACTTTGCTATCTTTCAGTTTGAAGATTTCCAGATGAAGTGGGCATTCGAAACACTGCACCGCTACCGTAAACGGTTCTGCATGTTTAATGATGATATTCAGGTCAGAGTTTTTTTTTCCTTTTAAGATTATCTCATCTCCATCAAGGACATGGGAGTTCTTACATTTGTGAAAAGATTAGTAATATACTCCCTCTCTCTCTCTCACACACACAAAGTAGATACACTTATCTGAAATTTTTTTTCTTCCAAACTCTCTACTGTTGTTCACAGGGAACTGCTGGTGTTGCACTAGCCGGATTGCTCGGAGCTGTGAGGGCACAGGGTCGACCCTTAAAAGACCTTGCAAAGCAGAAAATTGTTGTTGTGGGGGCAGGAAGGTATTTTGCATGCTATGATTGATGTATAAGTCAATACTTATAGGTATCAGTCACCATGCTGACAGAATTCCAGTATGATACAAAGTCTTTTTTCTTGAAAAAAGCATTTCTGTTGATGCCAGAGTTCAATTGTCTGATTGTATGAAATAGCTTTAGGGAGTTTTGGCAAGTGCCAGATAAGCATCATTGTATGTTTCTTGGCACGTGCCTATGGTACTTTGCTGACTGAAACTGTGGTGTGTACCACTTAACATGGGAGATAAATTTAGAGGACAATAAGGAAATTAACAAATTCAAAATATGATGGTTCTTGTTGTTGCATGATTTTAGTTTTTCATATTGCATGGTTCGAATACAAAATGGACTACACAAGTTTAGTCATCTGTTCACTCTTGAATTTTTATTTTTCGTCTGACTGAACCGAGTTCAGTATTATGAACAAAGACCAACTAAGCAGCAGATTCTATTGTAAAAAAACACTAGATATATCCGAGTACAATGAACTAAAGATCTCTGAGGTGTAGACTCATTCCAAGGAAAGTAAAAAATTCTACTTGACCAAAATTAGCAAGATGTCCTACGGTATCAAAGATATACTTTCAAGAGGAAGGATCATCACATCTTTTTTCAGTAATTAAGAAGATGGGGTAAAAAAATATGGGAACGAGAGTTTTTGTTTTTTCTACTCCACAGATCAACTGAACATAGAGCTTGGTTTCCTCTCCAAAAAAAACATAGAGCTTGATTTGTTTAAAATTTTGGTTGTTTCTACACAACAGAAATAATATTTTCTTAGTGATCATAGAGGTCTCTTTGCAGATTATATTCTCGGTTAAAATATTTCTTCTATAATCTTCTGCAATGCAGTGCAGGAATAGGGGTTCTCAACATGGTTAAAAAAGCTGTTTCAAGGATGGTGGGAAGTGAGCACGTCAAAAGAAACCAGTTCTGGTTGCTTGACAAAGATGTGAGTTTCTTTGTTAGTTTCTGTTTATCCTCACTGAATATTTTTTGGATGCATGGAAATTTGCTTGCAGTGGATGATTTATGACTTCATTATGTCTTGATAAAATCTGTGTATTTCCTGAGGGAAAAAAATTTCCATAAGCACTATGGAAAAGATATTGCTACTAAAGAAAACAAAGTGATGCATTAAGTATCATTTCAACCATTCATGGATTCGGCACTCTGCCAATTGTACTTGGCAGGTCAGCAGTTGATAGTGCTGTATCTTTGAACCTAAGAGGCCCTAGTGGTTTGTATGAGTATTGATGTTTTTTGTGACAAGCGCTTTCTCTCATCCATTTGATGCAGTTCTTTGAAGGAAATTGTCATCAAAAGCTGACAGGACTTTATGTTTAATCTCCTGATTCAGTTGTTTTGCTCAGCCAAATCGTTGTGATGAATCACAGTTTTGAAGTCACTTTAAAATGATACTTGAAACCTGAATTTTAACTAAATTTCGGTGATTTGATTACATTATGATAGACCATCATTTGAGACTTCCATACAACGGATGCATTCATATACTTGCACACTTCATGTGCTAGCTTTTTGCATAATGAGAATATCAAGCTTCTAATTCATCAAGA
The DNA here is from genome assembly GCA_030549335.1 of Pontederia crassipes. Taxonomy (NCBI): domain Eukaryota; kingdom Viridiplantae; phylum Streptophyta; class Magnoliopsida; order Commelinales; family Pontederiaceae; genus Pontederia; species Pontederia crassipes. Next base: position 19,238,135 of record CM060189.1, on the reverse strand, counting down.
TGCTTTTAACTTGCACCTTATTGATAGAAGAAATATGTCTTGCATGTGACCTTTGATCACTTAGGGTCTCATTACAAAGGAACGGAAGGACCTTGATCTTGCAGCTGCTCCTTTTGCTCGTGGTTTTGGTGTAGATGAGCTTGAAGGGCTTCGAGAAGGAGCTACGCTACTTGAAGTGGTAAGCGCTTAACCTAGATTTCTTTTGTAACTATTTCTACATGTACTTCATCATATCTACATCCATTATACTATTTAAGTAGCAATATAGGACATGGTATGTTTCATGACACAAAGCTTCTCATATGGATCTTATCTGATTGATATTCCTAATTTTGGCATCATGCTGCTATTTGCAGGTGAAGGGAGTTAAGCCTCATGTACTTCTTGGATTGTCTGGTGTGGGTGGTATTTTTAACGAGGAGGTAAGCTAAAAATTTATATGCCAAACACACTTGAGTTGACAGAGAATGAAGTAATGCTGTCCTGCTTTGGCTTATGTTAAAGTGTACCATAACCTTTTCTCTTGTGTAACTTACATGCTAGTTAATCGAACCTGTTGGAGGTGGACCAGAATGGTTTTGTATTATTTCATGCTATCATACCCTCAAACTAATTTAATCAGCAGAAAGAAAAAAACACTTATAGCAGACTTGTGATCGTCATGGCCTAATACATATTTGGCACTGTCAACCAAGTATAGGGTATGAATATTACTGGCTAGAACATATTATTCTTTGAACCACACCGCCTCTCTTGCCTTTCTGGGTAGCAAAAAAGATCGCCAATATGTGTTGGATACCCACAAAGAGATGCTACGCAAACCCCACAATCAAATATGAAAAGAAGGTAGTTTACAAATAATGTAATGTTAGTGTGGTTGCACTGTAGCAAGGCAATTTAAGTGACCATAAAAAATGCCATCAATGGCTACATCTCCAGGAGTCTTGTGCTAGCGGTGCTCATAACTAACTTGCCCGTTAGTCTAGCAGATTCTATTGTATTTTGTTTCTAATCTAGAGATCTAAAGTTGATACTTCATGATGTATTATTTTCAATGGAATATTTTCTCTGTCAAATTCCCTTAGAGTGTTTATCTGTTGATATTGTCTGTAAGATACCTTGATAAGATTAATACACTAGCCAAACTTGATGGTAATTGTTTCAGGTGCTTATGAATGGAGCAGTGTAGTATATGTGCTTCTTATTGTCACTTAACTGATGTATATCTTTTCATAGGTACTTACGGCCATGCGCGACTCTGAGTCATCTCGTCCTGCAATTTTTGCTATGTCAAATCCAACAAAGAATGGTTCTATTTCTAGTGCTTGTTAGATTAGTAATAATGGTTATACAATAATTTATTTTGCATATGAATAAAAATACTCTCTTGTTATGCGATGAAGCTGAATGTACTGCAAGTGATGCTTTCAAGTATTGCGGAGAAAATGCCATTTTTGCAAGTGGGAGCCCTTTCGAAAATGTAAATTTAGGTTAGCATTCTCTATTTTTTCCAGGATTCTATAATAATCTGAATTATGTTGGAATTTTATAGCTGTGCTTCTATCACCAGGAAATGGAAAGTTGGGATATGTTAACCAAGCAAACAACATGTACTTGTTTCCTGGGTATGCATTTGTTATTTACAACACTAATCATCCGAATTTTGAAATCTGTTTAATGATGGATCTTTTCCTGATTCAGGATTGGTTTAGGAGCTCTTCTTTCAGGTGCTCAGCATATTTCAGATGCTATGCTTCAGGCTGCAGCTGAATGGTAAGTTATCACGAAGTGGAGCTCAGTATTGTGTTTGTCTTGTTTTTCTATTGTATATTGCATGCTAATATAGAAATTACTTGAAAATGTTGAACCTCATAAGATGCTATCCTGTTTTAGTGTCAACTCTAGAATTGTAGTCCATTCTTTCTTTAGGCCTTGAAGCTCTTAATCTCCTTTTTCCTTTCTGTTGGGATTTTATTGCCTTTGTCCATATGTGATATCTCTCTGAAGATCTTCCGTTATTTCTAGTTTCCCATTATATCATCTCTAACTACTATGTTTGTATACAGTCTTGCCTCATACATCACAGATGAAGATATCCGAAAGGGAATTCTCTTTCCTTCTATCTCTAGGTAAAGACTATTCATGAGTGCAATAAGCATCTGCAGTTTCCCACTTCTCTTTTGTTTTTTAAATTATATTTATCCAATGTGGCATCATTTTAATGATTGGTGAAATAATGACCTCAAAGAATAATAAAAGAGAACTGTTTTCGATTTGGCGATATTTCTAGGGAACTTTCAAATGAAGATAAATGACATAAATGACAAAAACAAATATCTCTGATTGGACGAGTTGATGAAACACTTTTTTTAGGGCGAAACAAAATTTACCGTTTAACTATTTGATGAAAATTTCTAAATAGAACTATTTGATCAAAGGCATGATATAGAAAAATGCTACTATAATTTCCAAACAATAGCTTATTGAGGGCCTCAAGGAAGCGTATCATGCTTATAGAATCCTCTCGTGCAATTTTGCGTCTCAAGTCCTTTTTTTTGGGATGCGGCCCCGGAGGGAGGCCTCTGATGTTCAGGGCTATTAGCACCTGACTAATTCGGAGCCGGGAAGATAGAGCAAAAATGATTTATTCTCTAGCCAATATGATGACTCTAAGACTCAAACCTGGAGCTATGCATCTCAAGTCCTTATAAAGGTGTATGTGTAATTGGTTTTCCATCATGAGTGGACATGAAACATATCCAGGATGCATCCCCTAAAAAGAATTCGTATACTCCCCCAAAACTAATCTAGGATACAAAGAGGATTCTTTCCTCATGGTTTCTTATGTATCTTAGGGTATCTTTTTTCTTTCATTTTTACAAAATAATGTAAACATGATCTTGTTAAAATTTGCTTCTGAATTAGTCACTAATATAGCTTTTGTAAGATCAAGTGTAATCATATGAAATGGTCAGACCTTGTGTTGACATGCTATCCTATTAGTTTATTTTCTAGGCTTCCTCAGATCACCATATAATTTTTGTGATATTCCTAGGCATATGCATGATGTGTGCATATGTGACATACTGCGTAAACATAAATAATCAGATTTTCCTGAGATAATATCTCCAATATGGTAATATTTTTAATCTAGGCAGCTGATTTTTTTGTCTTAATTATATGTTGGATTTTATTGATTTTCACGTAGGCTACCTTCTTTATGCGAAAAGATCTTCTAATTAGTAGTTCAGTGACTCCAGTCCAACTCTTGTGGTCCAAAGAGAGAATAGATAAGAAAATCTTGGACTTCAAATTGCGTCATTTATTCTTCTAAAAAAATTGTCTTTTATTATAACTCCGGAAAGACTAATTCAATGAATCCCTATACATACATATATATATATATATATATATATATATATATATATAATATCAGTGACACTATTGTCACTCCAAAACTACTAATCTCACTTTTTTATCATTGTTGGACAATTTTATTTTTTTCGTGGCAATAGTATTTTTTGTAGTGACAATAGTGTAACCCATATAATATTATGTTAAGATGAAATTCTACACTTAAATATGAAATAAATTGATATAATGTATAATAAGATAAAATTTAGTATCGCGTTCTTGTGTGAATTGTGATATTTGTAGGTTATTTTATCCACAAAACATGTTTTGAGTCAATGATGTGAAACACAAACATTTAGAAAATTGCTTGAATTCGTTGCAGCTCATATTATGCAAAAAAATTGTGTTTAATTTGCTTGATCAGTCCTGTTCTTTGAGATGTGATTTCCTGTAGAACATGTATCATTTCCTTCCACGATTAGCTGATAACTTGTTGTCGTTAAAATTCTTAATCCAGTATTAGGCATATTACAACACAAGTTGGAGCTGCTGTAATACGCGGAGCTGTAGCCGAAGATCTTGCAGAAGGGCATGGTGATGTGGGTCCCAAAGAGCTCGCACAGATGTCAAAGGTATTGCAGAGTTTATTTCATATTGATCTGGTTATTTTACAGATCAATTTCTTGAGAGTTTCAATGTAACTTACTTGCCTAACAAACAATAAACTTGTTTTCTATATTTTATTTCAGGAGGAAACTGTAGACTATGTGGCTCGTAAAATGTGGTATCCCATCTATAGCCCCCTTGTTCATGAGAAGTAAATCCTTGAAACCCATCAGTTTCTTTATGATGCATTTCGGTGTTTGGCATCTGTCAAACATTTTCCTTTACTGATTACAATCTTTTGAAAAAGGATTTTTGTTCTTTAAAGACATATACATGCTACATTTTTGGAGAGTAACAATAAGTATGTATCAGTATTATTGAAGATGTTAAATCTTTCAATGATGTATGCATTCGTTGACAATGAAGTTGAGCTCTGATAACTAGGCATACATGAGGATACATCTCAAATTTCCTATTTCCTCCTGCGAGGATGTTGCCGTTCCATTTATCATCATCCTGCTAAGAAGAAGTTGATATTGAGTTTCTGATCGTATGAAATTATTGTTTAAGTTGTTTTGTCAAGAGTAGTTTAAAGTGGATTTATAAGAGAAATTAAGAAATTTGTCCATTGACTGTACCTGCTGAGTTCTTTTGGTAATACAAAGGCATCTAGCCCCTACACTGGACATAAAAGCTTAAAGCTAGAAGTCATTAAACGATCTAGATTCATTGATCTCTTCCATCAAATGGTGCTTTTTTTTTTCTTCTTATGGTTACAAAAATTGTGGAAGAGAATTTCTTTAGGAAGAAAATTCTTATTTCTTAATAAATGATGTTTTCATGAGTTAGAATTAACTCTCTCCTTTTGTGGAATAGAAGGTTTATTTGTCCCCGGTAGACCAAAGAAGCGTGGGTTTGGTGGTCCAAATTTGAGAAACATAGGGCGTTTCCGTTTAATTCTCCTAGTATAATTCTAAATTAAGGAATTATTCCCTTATATCTCATGAATTATTAAAAACTTATGGTTTCGTTTTTTGTTCTAGAAACTCTCTGAATTTTTGCTATTTATTAAATTATATTTTTATCATTTATATTCATTTGGAAGAAAAAAGAAGTTCGAAATACACTTGGGCGTTAAAATTAAAAGATGTAAAACAAACATGACACAATTAGTATATTTTTTTTCTTTTCCAATGATAACAGAGAACATGAATGTAATTGGATAAATACAAAGAATTTTATGCGGAACAATAAAAAAATGTAAATAGTTCAATTGTGGAGTAAAATGGACAAATAGTGTAAATACGTGGATAATTTAGTTAAAGTGAAAATGACCCATGTTTTAAACTAGAAGGTAAATAAAAATAAATATTTTTTTAAATGAAACAGAATGCAGTGTCCTTATCACTTTACAGAGACGAAATATTTGGGAATAATGTCCAGTGTGGCTGGAAATCAAAATTACTTCTAATTCAACGCAGCTAACGTTTTGTATTTACTAAATCTTTGGCACAACTAAATAGTCATTAATTATTTCGATGAAATTTTTTCTCAATCTCGTGGCAATAAAGAATAAATTTATTTAAGATAATATTTTGAGAATCGCACCGGCGAGTGGACCGGTCCATTATTGGTGATTTGATCAGAATCGATCGGATTGAATCAGTTTTATTTAAATAATATTATTTATATTAATTCTGTTTATATATATCCCAATTAATATATTATATGATACGTCATACTATCATTACTAGTATTATTTATGATTAGTACATTATTGTATTTTTTTATTATTTATATGATATTTTGTGATACTATATAAAATCTAATTCACTTTTAAAAATTTTCTTCTTTTATTTATTTTCATTTACTCGTCTTATTGTTTATTATCTCATATTTATTCATTTTTTGTTTCCATTTTTCTCTTCATTGTTCCTTTCTTTTTTACAGATTTATTATTTTTATAAGTACTTATTATATTTTAAAAAGCTTAATAATTAATTTTTTATTATTATAGAATTCTAATGATGGGCATATTAATATATGCTATCCCAAATTACTTTTATTTTTTATTATGTTTATTTAATTTATTTTATGGTCGACTCATAATTACATATGTTTTTAGCTAGTCAACTTGCATAATTTCAAAATTTTCTCTCATAATCATCTCCACTAATCATTCCTTTCTTCAATTACCATTTTTCTTCTTATTAAGTATCTTCTGTATTTATTTTTACCTCTATTTTTATTTTTAAGCCCTAATTATTTTTTCCCTTAATTATATTTTTTTGGCATTTACCTTCCATTTTTTTTATCTTCTTTCTATTTTAAATTAACTTTTAAAAAACCTGTCGGTTAATTGATTGAACTGATTTGCCGATTCGATTCGGTCTGATTTTAATAATTGTTAATGTTATGCACTCACGTGACATATCAAATGTAATTGGTTTTCCGGTTTTTTTGTTAGTTACCCCTTACGTTTTTCTTGTCATGTTCAAGAAATGATTAAAACTGTGATCAACAAGAATATCTGTCCTTTTTAAAAGTTTTGAAAACTTATCTAGACATCATAAACTTTCTTGAGGGATATAATTATCTTAAGTGGCTCGTAATATTGCACCACATTTTTTAGGCATCATAATTAGTTATATCATGATAAGTAATGATGAAGGACGAAGAACACTATGCATAAAAACCACTTGACTTAACAAAAATTAATCGCTTTTTAGAAGTTCACCAGCTGAATTACGTTTTTTTTAAATGTATATTCAGAAAGAAAAATATTTTATAGGTTGATGGAGATAGTCTATAGAAAATTATAAAGAAAAATTCTAATTTAAATGAAGGCAAAAGGCATAATACAAAAATAAAATTATAATAATTCTAATAAGACTTGATTCCGGGCCATTTGATTTCACCAGTGGGAGAGAGAGAGAGAGTATGTCACTCTATTAGGTCATTCTCTCAAATTATTATTTTAAAATCGTGTACATTAAGTTTAAATTATATTCATTATCCGCAACTTTAAAATTTGAATGCACCAAATAGAGAGACAAGAGATGATGACACCCCCGTTGACCAGTGGCGATGTTTTATATTATTTACTTTTATATTAGTTAATTTTATTTTAAAATAACATGCCATTTAAAATTACATTTTATCATATGAGTGAGAGGGAAATTGTCTTGTGATAGGTCTACAAACCAAAATAATATAAAATTTAAGCATATTTGGTTGGGGTGAAAGGAAGTAAAAAAAAGAGGCGTGGTTGAATTTATAATAAAGAGAAAAGGAGGTAAAGTCTCTTTGTTTTTTCTCCATTCTTCTTCAATATCCTTTTTTCATTTTCAAATTGAGATAAAGAAAAAGAAAAAGTATAATTAAAACATTTCATATTTAATCTTATAAACTTAATATATATATAATGTAATAAAATTACCTAAATAAAATTACTGACATTTTTATTTTCTCCCTTTTTCATTACTTGTGTTATTCAAATAAAATCAATTATTCATCTTAGTTCTCTTTTATTCCTTTCTCATTTTTTTCTTTACCTTTTTTCCCTTCTCTTCTTGACTTTGTAATCAAATAGGCGTGTGCAAAAGTTTTTTTAAAAAGGAAACTGCTCATCTTTTTTTAGGAAGCCTCTATTGCCACTCCTTAGAAGCTTGCTGCCACTAAAAAAAAAGTAATTGGATTGTTTTATCCTTTTGTTACTTTATTCATTTGCACTGACAAATCCATTCTCTGACGTTTCAGAAACAATCGGTCGGCAGGGGAGGCGTCGCCTCCCCTGGCCTTCCGACCGTTCGCCTCCGGCCGACCAAGGGTCGGCCGGGGCGTATAAGAGAGAGAGGGGGGGGGGGGAGGGCGCACTTGCGACCCCATAGAACCCCGACCGACCTCCTCCTCCTCCTTCTTTTCGTCTGGCGATCGACGATGACGGGCGTGAACAGAGCAGAGACACACGGCGCACCTTCACAACTAACCACAGCCGATCGGGGAATTCACCGACATCCAACGACCCTCTCCGACCTTTGCAAGAACCAGGCGAACCTTACCAGTGGTTGAGGACCGCCGGAGATCGAATGGACAACGAGAAAATGACCGGTGAACCGAAATTCTGACGATAGAGGTACCTTAGCGTTTTAATCTCATAGACGAAGAATTATTGATCTGTTGCTGCACATAAAAATATCATAGTGATTATAGATGTCGGAGGATCATTCTTCATGTTGTAACTTAATCAATTCGACGATCGGATCATCGTCGGGAATCCAGAACTTTTCGGCGAAATCTTGCTCGTCGAGTACTCGGCCCGAGTTACTCTCAAACCGGCTCGTGTCCCGTTCAATTATAGTCCGGGTTCGATAGACCCGGACCGAGCCAGAGCTTCGGCATAATCGTCGGAGTCACGACTTCTGAACCCGGCCCAAGTCCAAGTAACACCCGGATCGGGCTGCTTCGCCGACGACGTCGCGAAGTACGATCGGAAATCTGATCGGAGAAGAAGAAGACGATCGGCCGCGTTCAGAACCCGACCCGAGTTAGATGTTGACCCGGCCCGGACTTTACCAAATAGAATCAGATTGCAAATGACTCAACGTCATCTGTACAGTGTCAACGACCCGGCCCGAGTCCGATCCAAACTCGGACCGGGTCTGGTTACTTATCCCTCGACAGAGACTCGGCCCGAGTTCATTATAACCCGGCCCGGGTTCTGTCGGCCAGAAACTCGAACCTTTCCGTTGGTTCGAATCCTTCGGAAGCTGGGTCATCTTTTTCATTAGAATAATGTAAAACCTTGTCTAAAACTCTAAAAATCATAATAAACCTTACCTTGTACTACGGAAGGTCTAATTCCTTAGAGAAGAGGAATCCCTTCCTTACTGATTCTGAATCCTATCCAAGATAATTATAGCAACGCAAAGTAAAGATAAAGATATGGGATCGCTATGTGTCGCCCCTAAAGTTAAAGCAAAGTTCAGAGTTAAAGCAATGAGGGGATATATAGTTAGCTGAGGGGACAACGAAGCTACTGGCTTAGATACCCACTATTCTTGATATTTCAGGTGCTCTCCCATCGATATCTCGAATTGAATGGTGATGATATGGTCACACCTCTTTTCTTAAAAGATTAAAGTATTATGCCAGAAGGACATGTAGCTAGCTGAGAAGATAGTGAACCTATAAGATCTTGTAACCGATTACTGTTTCTGGATTGTAGAAATTCTTCTCCCTACCTTTCGAATTGGATGAGGCAGTAACACCCACCCTCTTTCCCGTTTACGGGCTTACTAGCATCAATGAATAGACAGGCACCTCTGGCATCCCAACCTAATAAAGTCGAGCTCGCTTAGGATAACCAACTCTAAGGATATCTTAGTAATGTAAAAGACATAGTACAACTCACAACAAGGCAATGCAAAGTAAAGAAATGTACAGTATAGTAATGTAAAGCAAAGCAATGTAAAGTAAAGCAGAGATATTGTAAAGCAAAAGCAGAGTAATGTAAAGACATGGCATTATTATAGTAAAGAACAGAGCACTGATATGATTGAGATTTACACATTGATTTTCTTATCACCACTGATCTATATTTCACGTATATTGCTATGGTACTGTGCATTCTTTGCTCATGGGTATTTTATTCCCCTGCATTGGGATTTTGCAGGTGAGAATGCCAACTGAGGAGGTGGTGGAGAGTGGAGAGTGCAGAGCTTGAAGAACGCTGCACATAACTGATCTATCTACTCCGAGCTTTTATTGCATTTCTATTTAAAGCATACTTGTTTAGAACTATTGTATTTTACTTTCGCTCATAGAACATCAGACAAGTCTTACCTTGAACTTCCGCATTTAAGTCATCCATCATGGCATTTCGACTACTCTTCAGCATTTAAAGTCCCCTATTATGTTTATTATTATTTTATTAGCGCCACGTAAGCAATTTTGTTGAATGATCAAGGTCAGTAGAGCAATAGATAGTGTAGCGCCCCCGGGGTCAAGCTGACCACCTACGTGGCGGGAGGTGCGATTTTGGGGGCATTATAGTTTGGTATCAGAGCCTAAGTTCTTGGCTCCTTCATTGATCATAGTAGAGTATAAGTTCATGCATAGCATTCATTGTTTATATTCTGGCTCAACTCTTCAAGTAAGTAATAAGTGTATTTCCTATGAAAATCATACTTATACTATTGAGTTTATTGTGGTATAGATGCCTCCACGTCGCATGATTTTACGTAGGAGAGGTTATATAATTGGGATTAATAGACGCCCACTAGATCCCCCAGCCCCTCCACAGCTTACTCCAGAGGGACCAGAGCATTCATATTCGGATTTAGAGAGCGTTAGAAGTAACGATCCTGATTTATCCTTTTCACCCGTTGGGACAAGGGAAGAAGTAATCCTCGGGGGAAACTGGTTGATGGAGGGAAGACAAATGAGCAACCCGATTTATATATCATCTGACGACGAAGAAGAAGCCCCTGCACCTGAAGAAGAAGTCCAGAGTCGAGAGACTAGTCCGATAAGCCAGTTCGATCCAAAGCCGTACTGTAGTCTCTGCGATCAGGAGGGACATTTTGAGGAGGAGTGCCCTAATCCTCCGAAACATCCCGGGACTGGACCAGAGGGACCCTCTCAACAGAGTGATTAGTATCTTGTTGTCTTCCTTTTCTTTGTGGAAGGTCTTAGTGCGCCTCGAACCTATGTGACTTTCTGAAAAGTTAATGATGAATGAATACTTTATTTTGGTAAATGATTAATAGCATGGTCTCAAATTTTCATCTAAGATTCTATCTTTATTAGAGATCCTTGGCTATACACTCTTCTCAAACCTTGCCATGATCTTATTATAGATGGCTGACCAGAGAAGAGGATCGGCATCCAGCGAATACGAAGTTTTTAACGAAGAGGAGGACCATGTTATTCCTCCACCCCCACTGAATCCTCCTCCGCCTACCCCACCTAGGGCCGATTCGCCATCACAGCAGGGACACCAAGCCCCCATCCCTTATACTCTGCAAGAGTTTTAGAGGTCGAAGTCTCCGACGTTTAATGGGGAGGGAGGAATCGACATTGCTAAGCAGTGGATCGAGAATTTAGAGGAGAAGTTTGACATACTCGACGTCCTTGAACACAAGAAGGTCATACTCTCCAGAGGGACGCCAAGGAATGGTGGAAAACAAAGAAGGCCACCAACTTTTCGGAAGTCAGAACCGTAGATTGGGGAGACTTCCGCAAGGCGTTTGAGACGCGTTATCTGCCGTCCCACCAAAGAGACTTGAAGCAGAAGGAGTTCCTGCACATAGAGCAAGGGGCTATGACCGTAGATCAGTACGTGACCAAGTTCATCCAGTTGAAGAAATATTCCAAATCGACTTTGGATGATGAGGAACTGGTGAAATGTTTTGTGGCCCTCACTGAGATCCTAGACCAGGCCAGGAAATTGTAAAACACTGGATGAAGCAATCAGTCTGGCAACTCTATCCGAGAGAGACCATCAGGACCTCATGAGGGAGAGGAGGGCCCAGCAGAACGTAGGGCAGAGCTTCCACCAGCAGCAGCCCCGTGGGAACAACCGGCAACATCAACGACGGGATAATCGGTACCACCCGTACTCTGCACTTCAACAGAATTACCGTCCTCCACAACAACAGCAATCCTACCGTCCGCCACAATAAGCTCCTCCCCCAACGCAACAACAGCCACAACAACAGTAGTAGCGACCCCTCAGTAAGGGCAAAGACGTCCGTCCCAGCAGCAGAGGCAGCAGCCTCCTAGAGCTCCTCAAGTACCACCCGCACAAGGTGAGCGGGTTTTATGCAACACGTGTGGCAGGACCCATATTGGAAAATGTCGGATGAAGACTGGAGCATGTTACTACTGCGGTGGAATGGGTCATATGGCAGCAAGTTATCCAAGGCATGGACAACAATAATTAGTACAGGGAAGGCTCTTCAATCTAGAAGAGGACGCTCCCCAGAATGACGCTGACGTCATTCGAGGTACGCTATTTATAGCTGATTTACCTACCAAAGTACTATTTGATTCTGGTGCCTCGCATTCCTTTATCTCAGAAGAGTGTGCCAACACATTAGGATTAAAAGCAGTGAACTTAGAGCAAAAGATGAATATATTGACCCCACAAGGCACCCTCATTACCACAAAGCATATTCCCAATGTACCCATAGAGATAGAGAAAATGAACCATCTTGTCAATCTCATCATCATCACCATGAGAGATTATGATATAATTTTGGGCATGAATTGATTAACCTCATATGATGCTTCCATCCTGTGCAAATAAAAGAAAGTAATCATAGATACACAGAGTAAAGATAAAGTCATAGTTAGGGGAATTGCACAAAAAGAACCAAAAATCATAGTATCCGTCATGAAGGCACATAAACTATTACAAAAGGGATGTAGAGGTTACATGGCCAGTATAACCAAGACAGAGGAACCAAAGAAGACTCCTCAGGACATAAAAGTTGTGAGAAAATTTTCTGATGTTTTTCCTGAGGATGTTAGCGGTCTACCGCCCAGAAGAAAGATAGACTTTCGTATCAAGGTGACACTCGGAACTGCACCAATCTCTAAAGCCTCATACCGCATGGCTCCAACAAAGATGAAGGAACTGAAGGATCAAATTCAAGAGCTATTGGACAAATGTTTCATCAGACCTAGTGTCTCACCGTGGGGTGCACCCATCCTTTTTGTCAAGAAGAAGGACGGATCATTGAGACTTTGTATCGACTACAGAATGTTGAACAAAGTCACGATAAAGAACATGTACCCACTACCTCATATCGACGATCTATTTGATCAGCTGTCCAATGCAAGGGTGTTCTAAAAAATTGATCTGAGAAGTGGATACCATCAGTTAAGAGTGGCAAAAGAAGACATCCCGAGAATAGCATTTCGGTCAAGATATGGGCATTATGAATTCATGGTGATGCCGTTTGGATTGACAAATGCTCCGGTTGCATTCATGGAACTCATGAATCGAACTTTCCACGAACACCTAGATAAGTTCGTAGTCGTCTTCGTGGATGACATCCTCATCTATTCGTCAAGTATGGAACAACATAGAGAGCATTTGAGAACTGTATTGGAAACTTTGCGAGCAAAGAAGTTGTACGCCAAATTCTCCAAATGTGAATTTTGGCTAGAACAGATAATATTCCTTGGGCACATCATTTCTAAAGATGAAGTTGCAGTGGATCCGACAAAAGTAGAGGCAGTGTCCAACTGGACCCAATCGAAGAATGTCTCCGATATTATGAGTTTTCTTGGTTTAGCCAGATACTACAGGCGTTTCATCAAGGACTTCTTCAGAATAGCACTGCCACTGACTAAGCTTATAAGTAAAGGAGAAAAGTTCATATGGTCGCCCAAATGCGAAGAAAGTTTCCAAGAGTTGAAGGGGCGACTCACTTCAGCGCCAATCCTGATGCCATCTGGCAATGGTGGTTACGTGGTGTACAATGATGCTAGTGGTACGGGATTGTGATGTGTACTAATGCAACATGATAAAATAGTGGCATACGCATCCAGGCAGCTGAAGAAGCATGAGAATAATTATCCAACACATGATCTCGAGTTGACAACAGTAGTGTTCGCCCTCAAGTTTTGGCGCCACTACTTATATGGAGAAGCATTCGTGGTCTATACAGATCACAAAAGTTTGAAATATGTTTTTACACAAAAGGAGCTGAATATGCATCAAAGGTGCTGGATGGAGTTTCTAAAAGATTACGAGTTTGTTATTAACTACTAACCTGGTAAGGCAAACTCAGTAGCTGACGCGCTCAGCAGAAAATGGGAAGGATCCCTGGCTTATATGCGTCTACGACGGTTCGAACTCATGGAAGAACTATTCAAATGGACACCAAGAGTGCAACGTGATGGGTCATTAACGATGATGCAGAAAATAGTGCCGAATATGATAGGGAGAATCATAAAAGCACAAGTAGAAGACGCAGAGTATCAAAGTATGATGATAAAGATAAGTGTGAAAATGATGAATTTCAAGGTCTATTCGGATGGTGGCATAAGGTACCGTGATCGTTTGTGGATACCAAACAATCTCGAACTCCGAAGGAAAGTACTGGACGAATGTTACAAATCCGAGTTTGCAATCCATCCAGGAAGCACAAAAAATGTACAAGGATGTACAGAGGAGTTACTGATGGCCAGACATGAAGAAGGAGATAGCGGAGTATGTCTCCAAATGCATCGTGTGCCAACAGGTCAAGTTCGAACATCAGAAGCCACAGAGAATCTTGAAGAGTTTGGGCATCCCACAGTGGAAGTGGGAAGAGATATCGATGGATTTTATCACAGGTCTACCGCGGACTCTGAAGGGGCACGACGCCATTTGGGTTATAGTGGACCGACTTACTAAATCGGTTCACTTCCTACCCATTAAAGTAAAACAATATCTTGAAAGCCTCATGTAATTATATATGCAGGAGATTGTTAGGCTTCACGGGATACCGACAGTCATTGTATCCGACAGAGATCCCAGGTTCACCTCCAGATTCTGGAAGAGCCTCCAAAATACTTTTGGGACAAGACTCCGGTATAGCACAGTATTTCATCCTCAGACGGATGGCCAATCGGAGAGAACAATCCAGACGCTAGAGGATATGTTGAGAGCTTGCGTTCTGGATTGGCACGGTACTTGGGACAAGCACCTTCCTCTTATAGAATTTTCTTACAACAACAGCTTTCATGCCAATATAGAGATGTCTCCCTTTGAAGCGTTGTATGGTCGCTCATGTCGCTCTCCGGCATGTTGGGACGAAGTTGGAGAAAGGAAAATCTTAAGTGCTGAGTTATAGAAACAGACGCATGAGTATACAGACATGGTGAAACTAATAAAGAAAAGAATGAAGTCTGCTCAAGACTGTCAGAAGGCCTACGCGGATAAGAAGCGCCGATATCATAAGTTCAAGACGGGCGATCAAGTTCGCTCAAGATCTCCCCCACTAAAGGAGTAATGTGTTTCAGCAAGCGAGGAAAATTGAGCCTAAGGTACGTAGGCTCATTCGAGATACTCGAAATGGTTGAAGATTCGGCATGCATACTGGCCCTGCCTCCGGCGTATTCAAGGGTACATAACGTCTTCCACGTCTCCCTACTCCGAATGTACACACGACTATGCCAACGTGATCCAAATTGAGGAACCAAACTTCAAGGAGGATCTGACATATGAGGAATGACCCACGAAGATATTAAAATACCAAGTACATCAACAAGGGAAAAAGAAGGTGGCGCTGGTCAAAGTGACATGGAAGCATCACCAAGGAAAAGAAACCACTTGGGAAGTGGAATCAGAAATGCGAGAGAAATTTCCTGAACTTTTCGGTAAACCTTAACCCTTATCCAAATTCGAGGACGAATTTTTTTTAGTGGGTAATAATGTGACGTTTCGTACATGTAATAAAAAAAAGGAAAATCAGAAACGATCGGTCGATAGGGGAGGCGTCGCCTCCATTGGCCTTCCGACTGACCAAGGGTCGGCCGGGGCGTATAAGAGGGGGGGGGGGGGGGGGGGGGGGAGGGCCGCCCTTGCGACCCCTTAGAACTCCGACCGACCTCCTCCTCCTCCTTTTCGTCCGACGATCGACGACGACGGGCGCGAACAGAGCAGAGACGCACGGCGCAACTTCACGATGAACCACAGCCGATCGGGGAATCCACTGACATCCAACGCCCCTCTCCGACCTTTGCAAGGACCAGGCGAACCTTTCCAGTGGTTGAGGACCGCCGAAGATCGAACGGACAACGAGAAAATGATCGGCGAACCAAAATTCTGACGATAGAGGTACCTTAGCATTTTAATCTCATAGACGAAGAAACATTGATTTGTTGCTGCACATAAAAATATCATAGTGATTATAGATGTCGGAGGATCATTCTTCGTGTTGTAACTTAATCGATTCGACGATCGGATCATCGTCGGGAATCCAGAACTTTCCGACGAAATCTTGCTCGTCGAGTACCCGGCCCGAGTCACTCTCAACCCGGCCCGGGTCCCGTTCAATTATAGTCCGGGTTCGATAGACCCAGACCGAGCCAGAGCTTCGGCGTAATCATCGGAGTCATGACTTCTGAATCCGGCCCAAGTCCAAGTACACCCGGACCGGGCTGCTTTGCCGACGACGTCGTGAAGTACGATCGAAAATCCGACCGGAGAAGAAGAAAATGATCGGCCGCATTCAGAACCCGGCCCGAGTTAGATGTTGACCCGGCCCGAACTTTACCAAGTAGAATCGGATTGCAAATGACTCAACGTCATCTGTACAGTGTCAATGACCCGGCCCGAGTCCGATCCCAACTCGGACCGGGTTCTGTCGGCCAAAAACTCGAACCTTTCCATTGGTTCGAATCCTTCGGAAGCTGGGTCCCCTTTTTCATCAGAATAATGTAAAACCTTGTCTAAGACTCTAAAGATCATAATAAACCTTACCTTGTACTACGGAAGGTCTAATTCTTTGGAGAAGAGGAATCCCTTCCTTACTAATTCTTAATCCTATCCAAGATAATTATAACAATGCAAAGTAAAGATAAAGATGTGGGATCGCTATGTGCCGCCCCTAAAGTTAAAGCAAAGTTCAGAGTTAAAGCAATGGGGGATATGTAGTTAGCTGAGGAGACAGCGAAGCTACTGGCTTAGATGTCCACTATTCTTGATATTTCAGGTGCTCTCCCACCGATATCTCAAATTGAAGGGTGATGCTATAGTCACACCTCTTCTCTTAAAAAATTAAAGTATTATGTCAGAGGGACATGTAGCTAGCTGAGGAGACAGTGAACCTACAAGGTCTTGTAACCGACCACTGTTCCTGAATTGTAAGAATTCTTCCCCCCACCTTCCGAATTGGGTGAGGCAGTAACACCCATCCTCTTTCCCGTTTACGGGCTTACTGGCATCAATGAATAGACAGGCACCTCTGGCATTCCAACCTAATAAAATCGAGCTCGCTTAGGACAACCAACTCTAAGGATATCTTAGTAATGTAAAAGACATAATACAACTCACAGCAAGGCAATGCAAAGTAAAGAAATGTACAGTAGAGTAATATAAAACAAAGCAATGTAAAGTAAAGCAGAGATATTGTAAAGCAAAAGCAGAGTAATGTAAAGACATGACATTATTATAGTAAAGAACAGAGCACTGATATGATTGAGATTTACACATTGATTTTCTTATCACCATTGATCTCTGTTTCACGTTTATTGCTATGATACTAGGCATTCTTTGCTCATGAGTATTCTATTCCCCTGCATTGGGATTTTGCAGGTGAGAATGCCAACTGAGGAGGTGGTGGAGAGTGCAGAGCTTGGAAAACGCTGCACATGACTGATCTGTTTACTCCGAGCTTTTATTGCATTTCTGTTTAAAGCATACTTTGTTCAAAACTATTGCATTTTACTTCCGCTCATAGAACATCAGATAAGTCTTACCTTGAACTTCCGCATTTAAGTAATCCATCGTGACATTTTGACTACTTTTCCGCATTTAAAGTCCCCTGTTATGTTTATTATTATTTTATTGGCGTCACGTAAGTAGTTTTGTTGAATGGTCAAGGTAAGTAGAGTAATAGATAATGTAGCGGCCCCGCGGTTAAGCTGACCGCCTACGTGGCGGGAAGTGCGATTTTGAGGGCGTTACACATTCTCTGTCATTTGCACTGACAAATCCATTCTCTGTCATGGTAGGAGGTAATTAAAAAATATTATACTTCTTAGTAAGGGTGTAAGAAAGAAAAAAAATAAAAAAATGGTTTTCGAATATTATTTTGAGTGATGTTTGATAAATTAAATTGATTTTTTAATTTAAAAAATCATTCCAAAAAAACGGACAATTTTTTTAGACAAAAATTCAACCCGACCATAACACTTTCACCCCTACTTAACGGTTGATTTTTTTATGACGGGTCATTCTAAAAATAGTTTAAGAAATTGAGAAATCCCACTCATAACAAAAATAAAAAAATAATTAAAATTAAAGTTAAGTAATGTTATTGAATTTAAGAAATTAATTTATTTGATTATTGATTTATGTAGCTGTGGGATAATTACGTAGCTCCGTCAGTTTAAATTTTTTTCTTTTTTGACGACTCTATTAGTTTAATTATAAGAGTATTATACCTTTTTGACCTCATGTTGCAGTATAATAACTAAATAAAATAATTAGAAAAAAATATTTGAAAATATAAAAAATATTATATAGTGTTCTATAATTTTATAGTCACATTTTGCTTCAATTGTTAATGGAGTTGTAGACATAATAGTTTAAAGTTTATTTTGTGAGGTTAAAATTTTGTGTTACGACAAAGCCCTTACTAACATTAGTTTAATATTTTTCTAAAAAATCAAATATATATATAATAATAATATTCTGATAAATATTGTCTGGCATCACTTCGCTTAGAAAAATCAAATTTCTAATTTTAATAACATTACTTAACTTGTTAACATATTTTTATTTTCAAATTTTATTATGGCTGAGATTTCTCTAAGTTTTTATATTGTTGTTAGAATGAATCATCATAAAAAATAGTTAAGTTATACATTCTGCTTTGTCTAAACTATATCAAAGAAAAATATAAATAAATTTTACCTGAACTATACAATCATTGTATTTTTTTAATCACCTCGTATGCACCGTAATAATATGGAGTTTCCAATAGAAATTAACCCACAAGGGCAAAATTGTCATATTATTTTGTTTTGGACTGGCAATAAGCTTTTTGCGAAGTGGCATTAGAAGCTCTTTTTTATGTAAATGCGAGAAGCATCTATGTATATATGTTCAAGAATTCCAGAAATTGGATCATTCTCCTAAAAAGTGTCGCCCACGTAGGAGTAAAGTGACCAAAATTTAATATATTGTGTTCGTGATGCTCATAATATTATTCCTCCAACACTTAATGCTACTCCACATTTTCTAAGTTATCTTCGTTCTACTTTAATTAATTCTTCACACTTCTTCGTGAGATATCGGTGTTCGTGTTCAGTCCTTTTTATCTAGTGAATATGCTAATGCATTTTTCTTCTTCTACTCTCTCTCTCTTTCAAATTTCAAATTAATGCTTTTATTTTTTATATAAAATATAATGCTTATTATAATATGAGATAAAGATAAACATATAAATTTAATTAATATGAAAAACTATAATTGCATCAAATATGTAAAGTATTAGAAAAAAATGAAATAAAATGGACAGAAAAAAAAAAACATGATAGACAAAATTTAAAAATAAGTTTTATAAATGATTGTATCTTCTGATTATTCAATAAATATTTTTGCCTTTTTCATTTTTTCAGAACTTTTCTATCTTATATTTTCCAAAATTTGTTACAATATTATATTAAATTAATATTATATAACTAGGAAAACGATAAATATGTATGTCTCATACCATACTATATAATATTAGTATTTTTTTATCATAGATATGTGAGATAGAGTAGAGAAAGGAAAAGTAGTTTGTATTAATTATTAAGAAATATTAGATGAAAAGTGGGAACAGAAATCGAAGGGACATATATAAAAATAAGAGAAGATCAATTAAAGTAAAAATAAGGGTAAAATAGAAAATGTGGAGTGGCATTAAGTGATTGAGGAGTGACATTAAGGGATAAAACAACTGAACTTTATTAAATTCTGCCGAACAAGAGGCAAAATACTAGAGGGACCCGTAAGAATTTTTGTTCTGGTCAAAATCTTTTGTTTTAGATTTTTTGTTCTCGTGCGATGCCAGAACTCGCGAAGAATAAGTTGGATTTCAACATCAAATCATATGAAAAAAGTTCTCATTCGACGTAGAACTTCGTCAGTGCTTCTCCATCAAATCGAACTAGTTCCTGGAATGAAAATTCTCAAGTTATACTAAAAATGATTAAACCTCCAATGACTAAATGAAGTAACACATAAAATGATGTATAATATGTTTGATCCATCATGGGATTTGCATCTTTTTTATAATGATGTGGGCTAAGACCTCCGAATTAGTTTCAATATGCACTTGTCTATATCCTAGTTGTTGACAAAACTTGATGCGTTGGAGGAGCCCCCAATCCTCCAACTTCCTGCATGTGTGTGTCACGAGGCATTTTTTCATGACACGAAATACAAAGTCTCACGACACCAATGTCGCTTAATTTAAAACTCTCGATCGCTCAACGTGGAATCATGAAACATATGTAATCGTCCCGCATTGCGTAATATTGCGGAGTGCCAAATTATCTGCCTTTAGAACATTTATCTTATAAGGTAATTTTTATGAATGACTAAGTTATGTGGCATTACCATATGGTACATCTTTTGTATCTTTTATATGTAATAATACTCATATACTTACGGTACATTAAGAGGAGTTCACTAGTACCTTCTGAGGCTCAGATTTATGTTACATTTCATCATATTTAATATAAGCAAGCTTTCCTTAATTCTAGTGTCATGACCTTAAATGTGGGGTGAGGTAACCCACATCGGAGACCCATCTCGGTGCCCCGTGGTACATCGGCTGCCTCTTCGGACTTTAAGCGTTCAAGCGCTTACATTAGCGCCTCAATACGCTAATACCACAGACACATGATGAGTAGTCCAACCTCAATGCGCTAATATCTATAAGAGCGACTCGACTATAAATCTTCCGCTGCTACTCAAAATAAGCTTGGCTATGTGTCTATCAGTCTAGTCACCGCACGATATCTAGTATTCGAGAATGACCCCGTGACATATGCAATCACGAGTCGTGAGATCGAATGATAAAACTTGCTCCTCTTAAAGGGAGTCGTCTAGATTAATCTTAATTCAACATTGAAAAAGAGGCACTCATCTGACCAACTGTTATTAGGGGAAGGAGCCTCAAGTGTAAGAAATATATCATAATCCCCCAAATTAGCCAACATTTTTTTTAGGAAAAAAGGAATATGTGGACCCAAAATAGATCCACATATATGGACTCACCCTTGATTGATAAATCAATGGTGATCCTTGATAAACATTTTTTTTGAGTGAATTTAAAATGGATTTAAGATCATCATTGATTTGTAAATTAATGGTAATCCATAAATGTGGATTCATCTTGAGTCCACACAATCCTCAATCCCTTTTTTTAATATTAATATAAGTTGGTAAACATGCCAATGGAATCGAGAAAACTCAAGGATATATAAATTTAGGATTTAATGGGGGTACTACCCACTTAAATGGGTAGCACCCTACTACGTATATCTACAACTGTTAGATGTGAGATCAACGGTAGATGCAAAATTGCGCGGTTCACTGCAGCAAACCGTCTGGTTCAACACGGTCCGCAAGCCGATTCAGCGATCTCTCGCAATTTACACTTCTGCGCCATCGTCTCCCTCTATGCAGGCGAGGGCTCGCCTCATCGGCCGTCCTCAAGCGACAACCCACCGGGCGATGAACAAGCGAGGGGTGATCCCTCTGCGCAGGAGAGGGCTCGCCTCGTCGGCCGTCCTAATGCGACACCCAACTAGGCGATGAGCAGGCGAACGGCGACGATGATTCGACTGCAAGGGACGAGCGATTCAAATGAGGGAGGGGACGACAATGTCAGCGGCGAGGGCTTCAGCGATGTGGCGACAATGGCTTCAACGGCGAGGACTCAGATGAAGATGGCAAGGGCTTCGGCAGTGAGAGGCGAGGTCTTCGACTTGGGGATGAACAAGAAGCTGAACTGGCGTCAACGGCCTCCTCGTCCGTGACTTACTCCTCATTCCTGATGTCCTCAACGTCAAAATTAGGACATCGATCCATGACGGCGGGGTGTGGCGTGTTGGGGGCGATGGGGCTTCGGCAACGAGTCGGTGAGAGCTTCGATGACAAAGGCTTCGATGGTGAGGGCTTCGACGGCAAGGCGACAATGGTTTCAGCGGCGAGGTCTTCAGAGGAGACGACGAGAACTGGCGGCGAGGGCTTCGACACATGAGGACACAAAAGAGGCGAGGGAGGCGTGAACTGGCACGCTGACTCACGCGGTTTGCTACAGTGAACCGCGCGATTTTGCATCTACCGTTTATCTCGCATCTAACGGTTGTAGATATACGTAGTAGGGTGCTACCCATTTAAGTGGGTAGCACCCCCATTAAATTTTAAATGGGTAGCACCTCCGTTAAATTCATAAATTTATCATTTGGCACTAACAAAGTCATGAAGAAAAGATATGACAAAATCAAAGTGAGGACTAAAAATAGAGGAAAAATATTCATATATAAAAAAGAAAATTTGAGGGCGTATTGTTGTTGGAAAGAATACAAGCCATAAAAAATATTTTAACTTTTAGTTGGTCCGGTCTCTTGCTCTCCCTCCCTCTTATCCATCCACTTAAGTTCCAAACCCCGACCACCTCCACCACCACCAGCACTCCATCAGCTTCGGCGACCCATTCATCACTCGCCATGGACGCTGCGGCCGCTCTCGAGTCCTTCGCTGTCCTCCGTGAACGCCCAGGCCGCCTCGGGCCCTCTCCAAGGGCATTGGCCGTGACATCTCCTCTCGCCGGCTTGCGCCCGTCGCCGCTCCTCACGCCCCAGTTCGCGGGCCTTAGGGCCATTCCGCGCGCTCTCAGGTCTCCGTCGTCGGGGTCCAGGACCGCCGGAAGGAGAGCCGCAGGCGCCGTGGTCTGCGAGGCCCAGGACACCGCCGTCCTGCGTAATTTTACTCCAACTCTTTCTCTCTCGCGCGCGTTTTCGCTCCTTGTTCTATGGTATTGTTTATGGTCTTTGCCCATTGTTGGGTCAAATTCCTGATGGTCTTGGTTATTCACAGGTTTAAAGAAAACCGTTTTAGCCTCTAGAGGTTTGCATAATCTTATAATTGTAATGAGTGGAGACAATTGTGTCTTTCCTGGTCTTTGGATTCCAAATTTCTATTATTTCTTCTGCATTTTCTAGGTTGATTCAGTGCCTATGTCTTCATCTCGAAGCATTGTTGATGCTTTCAGGCTCTACATGGCCTGGATTTTGCATTTGCCACTTCGCATATGGATGCCCCAAATTTTTTAATAAGCATGACAACTCAATTTAGAAAGTCAGAAGATAAGACTTACAAAGGAAGCATATGTAGATTTCGGAAGATTGAGCAACAAAGATCTTTGGCCAGAAGTGGTGGTTGTTATCACAGAAAAAAAGAGTGGTTGATGATAATTTCCTACTAGATATGGGTAGGGCTACATATACTTTCTTGCACAATTGATATTATGTGAATGCATAAGAACTAGGTTTGTTAAGGATAAAATTTATGTTGGATTATCCAACTTTATATCAATGGATCCATATGTTTAGTTATGTTTTCATGACTACCTAAGGGGATGAAAAAACAATAACAACAACAAAGGTATATTATACCTGATTCAACTCGGCCATTTGACATTTTCTAACCTCTTGAGCTGCTTTTATGTATAGTCTTTGCCTTACTACTTGAGTATGTTTAATGCTTGTGAGTTATTATTTTATAAATTGGTGTTGGAGAGTAGTTAATATTCTTGGAAATAGGAGTAACTAGTAATTATATATTCATATTGAGAATAAGGGGATAAATGACACTCCTCGACTGAATGGTCTGAAGTTTAATTTTTGTTTCACTTGTGTACTGTTTATTTTCTTTTTTTTTTCCTTTGTACTAAACTAATGTGCTTCCTTTTGTAACGGAGAAAAACTATTTATATTCTATATTTGTGATAGTGAACACCTAGTAAAGCTGAGATTGTATTATTATAGTTATAATAGTGAATTTATGTATCTTTTTATCTCTTCTTCTAGTTCTTGATTATTCTCTCATTTTGATCTGTTTCCTATGTGGTAGCATGGAAGTACTGCTATACTGATCAATTTATTTGTCTTCCCTGCTGATCCTTTCCTGAAATGATACCTGGTTTCCGATTTGGCAACACCTTGGGCCTGTTAATCTCTACCTTTTTTTTCCTACATTTGCTCCAAGTTATTTCTCTTCTTGAGGGATTGCTCGAAAATGTGTTTTCTTATCGTGCTAGACATCCAATAACAGGTCTGAAAAAAAAGAAGTTAACGTCATATGAGATGTTAAGTCTATTGAAGATGGCATCTGCCTTGTACGTTATCTCAAATTCCATATGCAATATGATGTTTCTAGAATAATAGTCTACTATAGCTCTCTGGAGTAGATGAAGTTTTTTAGATGGTGGAGTAGATGAAGTTGGATCATCTTTGAGGTTATATGTGTCTGTTGTCTATATGTTCCGTTTGTCAATTGGTGGGACTGCTTGGAATAAGTCAAAAGTCCAGAAATATGGCGTTGGTCTTCACTCAGAAAACCTGACATCGATCTTGAAGGCAGTTTGAGTGTACTGATTGCCAAAGTATTAGTTTCTCCTGATGACTATTTTTAGGAGGGTTGTGTTAGGCCCCGACAGCCAGCGTAAAATCCTGTCGAATCTTATGAACATGGATCAACGAATTTATCGAAAGGTTTGGTTACTAATAGAGCGGAATGACGTCGTATGATCCATGTAGCCGACCCCACCTAGTGGGATAAGGCTTTGTTGTTGTTGTTGTACTAGTATTTATCTTGTATTCTTCAGTACTTGGGAAATTTCATTTTCTTTTTTGTCATCGTTAGTGGATCCCATCTTGTATAAGATGGTTCCTTTTATTTGGACCTGATGATATTTACCAAGTCCCTGTAGTTAAACTTGCCTTGTTTTGGGATGACTTCTAGGGGGCTGTTTATACATCAACCTGAGGTAGAACAAAAAAAATATAAGTTTATGCAACTCCTGATGTGCTGTCAGTTTATGTCAAGCAGCTAAGGGCATAAAAGTACTGTATACATCTACTTACCTTTATGCTTGAATAAACTTTGGCTTTAATTATAATGATTTTCCTTACATATTGGCTTGTGAGCTGATTTTGTCACATATTTTTGGTTGAAAATCTAATGCACGTCATCATGGATTCTTCCATACCACAACCATCGGTTTAATTAGCCATTGGTCTTATGTAGTTCTAGTATTTCTGAATTATGTTTCCTAGAGTTCTCTTAGTTTCACAATTCACATATTTTATATATTTAATCTCACTGCAGTGCCGGAGGTGGACACTGCTACCTGGCAGTCACTTGTTCTTGACTCAGCCACTCCAGTTCTTGTTGATTTTTGGGCTCCATGGTGCGGGCCATGTCGAATGGTCGAGCCCACTATAGTCAAGTTGGCCAAAACATATGAAGGAAAATTGAAATGTTACAAACTCAATACTGATCAGAGTCCTGACATAGCCACACAATATGGCATTAGGAGCATCCCAACTATGATGATATTCAAGAATGGTGAGAAGAAAGATGCGATCATTGGGGCCGTGGACGAACCCATTTTGGTAAAAAGCCTTGAGAAGTTTGTCGAGAACTAAATGCACAAGCCTTGAAGGAAACATTCAAGTCGTCGCTTTGGAATTCAAACTAGAAATGTCTTTGCATTTGGCTCTAGCTACTATATTGTATATATTCGTTAATACTTGAGTTCTTATCCATCATGTTATTAACTGGAATTTGAAGGAAATATGAGCCATTCTCCAGCACATAAATTGAAGTGCTTGATACTGATAACCCTCGATTGGTCTTCCCTGTTTCCGGAACCTATATACTGGCTGCAACATGGATATGAAATTTTCACCGGCATGATCAGCAGAAACGTCTGGATTTTATTGTCTGCTCGGATTGTTGTAGTAACACCAGTCCGTTGTCTATATCCTGAAATCAGTTCCACGACACGTGCCGCGAGCGGATCTCGGAGCGTGTTATGCGATGGACAATGCGATAGTTGATGAGAATATGCGGCAGAAATGAAAATAATTAAAAATTATTTTACTTAAAAACACAGTGGAAGCGATAAAATCAAATGGGTCATATAACACTAAGCCCAATAACATTAGACACACCATGGCGGATAACCCAAATACATAGAGACTCAAAGTCCACAACATAATGACTCGTAAATGTTCCTCACATGAGAACATACAACATAATCCATAATAAAGGTCTTTGACTCGTACATAATTCATAACAATATAAAATACTATGGCCTAATCGAGGCCTACAGCATGTGCTAACCATTGTTGTGAGCACGTCACCGACACCTATTCTTCCATACCTGCACGAACCCAAATGCAGGGAGGCCCATCTCCTATTAGTTATATGTAAGGGCCATAAAATAGATAATTTAATAATTCAAAAAATATCTCGATTAAAACGATAATCAATACACAATAAAGATCTCAAAATAGATCATGAAAGTCAAATCTCAATTTACAATTCAATTCTATAAATCCATTGCATTACTATTATTTAGTGTCCAATTATCCATATCCATAATGGTTAAGAACATTCCATCGCATTTACTCTTTGAAATGCTTATTTGTAACATTATCCATATGTTCTTGCCACTTAACTTAAATTCAAGATTAAATTATCAATCAATCATTAATGAACATTTACCAATACGTTGAGGTACTTGATTGTCAATGCGCCCATAGGCTGACCAAGCCTTGACACCCCGAAGTCGTGTCTTTCCATTTCCATACATATATTCATTCAATAAGGACCAAGTATTATGCCTCACGTGTCATTTTAATACAATTATTCATTTTAATCCTACGACTTAGTATGCATTTTGAAGCCTAGGTGAGTTAATCAATAACATAATAATCATATCAATAACAGTAGTAACCATGACATGGAACAACACAATATCAACTACAATCAATAACAATTCCTATACAATAACTTTCGATTGCAAGACCGAATGAGATAGTGGCAGGCAGTCATTGTTTTATCCTTTGGATCGGCCGATCGCTTTCGGATCGGACGACCTATCGGTCGAGCCAAATTAAACAGTAGCATTCACGTATGATCAACCAATGAACTGGTCGACCGATTCTTCGTTCGATTAAAACAATAACGAACATACGTATAAAACATATGGACCGGTCGGTCGACCAACACCTCGCCCGATTAAAATAGAATCGATTTCGCAATAGAAAACTCATTGACCGGTCGACTAATTTTATTGAAAAACCACATAAACGAACACTTCGATTCATCATTCGCAAACCAAATCATATGTTCATTCCTTCATGGATTAACTACTACTTTTCTAAAATTTATGAATCCATAAAACAATGATAAATCTAGAGAAATCCATTCATATCTCCAATCACGACGTATGTGACCAAACCCTTAAAGTGAACAACGGAAACATCACAAAACAAATCGAATCCAATCCAAACAAGAACGTTTATAGGAACGTTTCACATTCTCATTCCACAAATGATTGGAAAGAGGAGACGTGTGGGTTCACCCATTACATACATCAATCCCTAAGCGTTTCTATGAACGTTTCTTCCTCTTCTAGCTTCCCTTCGTCCCCACCCGTGTTCCTCTTCAATTCCTGGACGTCTTAGCTCCCCTCTAGCACCTAGATCACCATATAAGAGGGTTTTGGATTTTTTTAGGACTAATCTCTACACCTTTTGGCCATAAAACAGATTTGCCATCTAAGTAACATTGCTTTTGAGGGTATAAGAGTATACTTTTACTTAATAATTCTAAAGACTACTTTTGTCCCTCAAGATTCCTTTTCTTTTGAGATCATTATGGTCTATTGGAAATTAATAATGTTACACTTTACTCCGCATAAATTGATACCACGTATCAAATTATAATCTCGCTGAGCTAAGATTTAGGACTGAGCAAACTTGGGACCGGGTCCAGGTCTCAGCGGACCCGGTCCCGACCCGAATTATGCCGGGTCAAAATTTTTTTTGACCCGGTACCAGACCCGGACCCGACTGGATTCGGTTTCGGGTCAGACCCGGCAATTCGGGAAAGTCACCAAATTTGCGGTCGGGAATGGATCGGCTCACCTGGGGTCGATCCAACGCTTGGTGCCCGAATCGGCCGCCAGTGGCCAAATCCGACGCCTGGCGGCCGGATTCGGCGCTTGGCGGCCGGAGGAGAGAGAGAGGGAGTTAGGAGAGGGGGAGGGCGGCCAGAGTCGAGAGGTTCGTCGGTGTCGCCGCCGCCGTGAGAGAGAGGTATAGTAAATAATAAATCGGGTCGGGTCCGAGTCGGGTATCTGCACTGCAGACCCGGTCCTGACCCGAAATCTGACGAATTTTTCACCCATTAGACCCGGTACCGGTTCGAATCTTATCCGGGTTAAGTTTTTTACTCGGTTTTTCGGTTCGGTGCGGTTCGCATCGATTGAGCCCTAATAAGATTTGATAGATATAGCTCTTGGGGTAAGATCATGTAATCTTAATGCCCAGCCATCCAAGTTAATTTCAAACTCATTTTATGGATTCCGTTTTCTCTTTTAGTACTACAATATGATGAAAGCTATTAGGAGTAAACTAGTTCTTGAAAATAAAATTCTCAAAATACTTATTTTTAAGGTTCAAATCCTCATATCCCGTGGAAGTAAGAATCTTTTTAAAAAAATGGATCTCTGTTGTGGAAAAGCATTGTTGTTTCTATCATTCCACATTCAAGGATTGTTGGACAAGAGACATCATCGATTATTTTATTTTAATTTTTCAGGATCACAATAAATTAATAATTTTATTTTTTGGTATAATCATGAGTTATCATTGCACCAGTAATATATATAGTACACATAAAAAATATCATCGAGAATGATGTCTATCGGTAGGATTTGACGCATTTTTTACAAAAGAAGAAATATTTCTTCAGTCAAATGGTCAAACAGTTTTATTTTAGAGAAAAGTAATATCATTCAACTTTGCAATTTTCATTTTCCAGATCTGGATTTCTTGTATTTTATTTTTTATCTATATTATTGATAATATATCATTATATTTTAGAAATATTTTTTTGAGTATATTTTAATACAATGATTTTAATTATTATTTAGACTGATAATAATTTTATAATGCGATGGCATTGATAGCTAAATTTTTTTTAATTAATTTGAATAATAATTTTAATTATGAATTAATTAAAGGATATAATGTATGTCCTTTCAAGTCGGGATGGTAGCGAGGTCCTCCCACGTGTGTCCACCGTCGCATGCGAAATTGACCACAATCGGAGAAGGCGTGGTTTGCAGTGCCAGTTCGTTGGATGACGGGCATTTCATGGAGCCAGATCGATGATTCATGGCAAAGCAAGCGGGGGGCTTACGGGTCGACGGTTTGAACGATGGGCAACTGGACTCGCATCTCTACGCAAACACCATGGATGCGTACAACCTTGGAGTCAGGGCATGGGTGCGAGGATGTACAGGAGCGGCCGACGCAGCTACGGCTGACGCGGCTGCATAGTTCCCGGCGAAGGTTGCATCATCAACGCATGTGGAGTGGGGTCTCACGCAATGTTGTTAGGATCGGATCGGACAACGATCTAAATAGGTGTTCGTTTCAAGTCGAATCGATCAAATCGGTCGGACCTGTCGGTCGGATCGGATAGTAATAAAATATTATATTTAATATGGTATATTAAATTAAGCTATTATATTTTGAATATATACATATATCAAAATGTAATTATGCAAAAAAAAATAATAATCATAAATCATAAATTTTAAATTTAAGATTTGATGTTAAAATTATTACACACTTAATAAATGAAAATTTTATTGAGTCTCATTATTATATATAAATTTTCAATTCTTTAAATTTTTTATAAATATTTTTTCCATTATATTATGAAAAGATTATATATTCTATAAATAAATATATAGTATAATTAGTTATTTATTAAATTTGAACTTATTAAATATTAAATTAAAGAAATTTAAAATTTGTGTATATATATCTAAATATATATAATACTATACTATATTAAGTATGCTATAGTTTTATTGTATATTATACATATATCAAAGAAGTTTGCACCATTCATCTCTAACTAATTTATCTAATATGACAAATATTATATATAATATAATAAATATATAATTAACTTATATTATAATATATATTTATGATATTAAAATTTTGAATAAAATAATAATACATAAGTTAAAGTTCAAAACTTAGTAAATTCTAAACTAAATGAAGGAAAAAAGAGCAAGTAAGATGTATAAATATAGTCCCACATTCATAATACTAACATCATAAGAGCAAAGGGGCATCTATAAATAAAGAAGGACACTAATGGGTCATTATGTTTCTTTATGGAGAAAGTTCATTTATGGATGTTTTTCAAATTTATAATAATAATTTTTATAAAATTATTTCTTTTGTTAAGAATAATAAAAAAATTGGGTTGGCCTAAAACCGTGGCTCAACTTGGTTTTTTCTAGTTTTGACCGGTCTTGACTGGTTCAACCCAGTTTAATTAGGTGTCCGGTTTTAAGGCTTGTATCAAGTCGTCTGAGTGGTCGATCGACGATTGGACCGGTCCGGTCTAGCCCTAATAACATTGGTCCCACGTTTACGTGCTGGCTAGCCATGCAGTCAAGGCGTTCTTCTGGAGGTGGGAGGGCAGGGCAGTGACACTAGAGGGAGACAAGTTGGAAGGGGTGGTGGCGAGTGGATGCGGCTCCAAGCGCATTCGGTACCAGTGATGGTGGGGATCGAAGGAGGAGATGCGGTCACGAGGTTCTTGCCGCGGTGGGGGAGAAAAAAGTGGTGGCGCTAGTGAACATCTCCCGCTCGGAGCAGCGGGGACGAACAGACACATGGCGACAATAGCGCTGGAAGGGGTGATGGTGGTGTACCACGTGTCGGACGGCTAGGGCTGAAAATAAGTTTGAGCCACTCGGGGGTCGACTTTTTTTTGTCTAATTCGATTTGACCTATTATTAAAATAAGTCAAGCTGAAAAAGCATATGTTCTTAAATAGGCTTAATCTCTTAATAATTGTTCTAATTTTACAACTTATGAGACCAAAATTTATTAATATATTATATTTTTATATATTTTTTTAAAAAAATAAAATGCTTTTTCATCTTTTAAATCTTCAATTTTGAGTTCAATATTATTATTTTTATTATATGTTTGGAAAAAAATAAATTAGTGATGTCTCTTTTATTTAGTTCATATTTATTATTTTTTATTAAATAATATTTATTATATTTAATTTAGTATATCATTAAAAAATATATTTAACTTAACAAGCTAATAAGTTAGGTCATGCATTAAAACTTAACCAAATAAGTCAAGCTAAGTTTATGTTCTTGACTTATTATAAGTTATAGGTTAAGCTTAAATATTATTTTGCAATTGGCTTGACATATTTAGGTGAAAGCCTAGCTCGACCTAACTCATGTCTAACCCTACTGACGGTGAGTGAAGCCGAGGGTTAGACCTATCGACAGGCGTCACTGCATCAGGGGCAGACACCACGGTGAGGGAGCAAGGACGATGACACAATCGTAGACAGGGATGGTGAGGAGGATGGAGCCGACGAAGAAGATGGTGAGGGAGCCGGCGGGGATCCTGAAGGAAGAGCCACTATGGTGGCCCATGGTGCAGTCCGCGTTGGCAGCGGCAACCAGTCAGCAATGACAATGACAATCAGTCGGCGATGGTAGAAGCAACTAATTGAACCGGCACCGCGAATCAGACGTGAATGATGTTGCTCACAGTAACCATGTGAATTGGCTTTGTGAGACGCAATTTTTAAGGATTTTGCATCGGACGATCGTCAATGATTGGGAGGACCATTCTACGGGCGCTTCTTGGACGACCGAACATTAAATCCTTAATTAAAATGATGATGAATTTTTTTTACAAAGAAGTGTATCAACACAGCGTGACAAAATTTTATAAAAAAAATCGAAAAGTAAAATTAATTTATCAAATCAATTTTTTATTGATTTTATTCAAACTTAATCTATAGATTTAATTATTCATTAAGAAATCATAGGTAGTACCGAATGGAAATTTTTTTATAGGAAATAAGTTAAATTTTATCCAAATTTGTCTTGCATGTCTGTCTTTATTGTCATCCTGAACCTTCTTCACATGGAAGCTGTATAAAATTAAAAAAAGAATCCAATCACAAATTTATCCCTCTAAAACGTTAGGGCGCCGTTTGGTTCGAGATTAAACAGCGAAATATCATAATTTCTCATAATATAGCCAAATCTCGATTTTTTAAAAACCACATTGAAACTGATGAAATCGCTACTTTTAATAAAAAAATTAAGAATATCTATATTCTTTTAAAATAGATGAATATCACTATTCTTCTTTTTTCAATCGTAATTTATTTTTATTATTTATTTATGTATTATTGTATTATTATTTATTATTTTCAAAAGTACTAATAAATATTAACTATTAATAATAAAATATTTTAGTTATAAAATATTATATTTTAAAATTTTTATTCCGATTGAACCAAACAGAAAATAGAATAAGAATATGAGAAGAATATTTTATTCTTTTGAATAAAATTTCTTATTCTCTAAAATATATTCATCTTCCAAACGGCGATGTAGAGCTCGAGGTCATTATGGATCCAAAACTCCAACTCAGACTAATTATAATCTCTGATTGTTGAGCTAATGATCAATCGAATTAATAAACAATTCAATCAACTTCAATCATCTTAAACAAGTTAAATATTGGGGTGGAGGATGGAGACATAGACCCTTTAGTAGCATTTTGGTGTTTACAGCAGGATGTGAAGTGGACCCCCCACCAAAACAAAAATAGTCTCAAACAGAACTGAAACCATCCACATCTTTTGGAAAATCTGGAAAAGAAGGCCACCACATTTTTATAAATTGATGCCACCGATCAGAAAGCTTTGCTGACGTTTGATGATAGAATTTGGATTCCAAAATTTTAAATCTAGAGAATGAAGGGATAAATAAATGGAACTCTTCTTTTTCGCATATAGACCTTGGGCTTCTCTATGAAGGGGAAAATTTGTGAGATGGTCAATTTAATTTGTTTTTGGGTGTCAAACTTCATATATTTGATATGATGGTCAATGTAAGATTGTCTAAATGACATTACTCAATTCTATAATTTGAATTCTTTTTCTTTATTTTCATCAATTAATATATTAACTTACATAAGTGAATAATTAATTTACAATAGTATTTTCAATAGCGAAAGTAAATTATACAATGTCTAATGTTATGTGAGTTATGAACCTACAACTATACAAACTTGGTCCCTATCAATGACCATATTATGTGCACGTTAATCGTCTGATGAGACATCAATCACTCATTATTGGAATTTACTATTCTATAGTAATCCAAGTACGAGAAAATTTCGTGATATAAAATACTCGATATGTAAGATTTGAAAGAAAAATCAATATGTTCAATTTAAAATAAAATAATCCATAAAGATGAATTAAGCAAATAATGCAATAATCAATTATCAATATAATAATTTAACAATAAAAAATAAAGCAATCTATGAGCAATTATTAATAGGCATATCCATTATTAGTTAACAAATCAAGTATCATTTCTCTTTCAATTCAATGTCAATTTAATATTAAGAATTATTTCCTCAAACCTTCTCTAAACTATGACGATTTTTTGCATATGCTCTTGGCTTTTGAACTCGTCGTAACACACACACCCCCCTCCTCCCCCCCCCCCCCCCCCACCCACTGAACTATACCACATTTTCCACTTTGATCCATCCATCAAGTTTTATTAATTTTTCCATTATTTTCTATTTTTTTCAATTTATGAAATGACTAAACTGCCCTTCTCTCTTATCTTTTGATATTTTAAAATATAAAATAAAAATGTGTGTCAACGGGCGTGTGACCAGCACATCGACGCGCACTAGGGGGCATCGCCTCCCCCCTCCCCTTCTTGCTCCTCATCGTCAGTCCATCAATCACAAATGTAATAATTTATTCATCAATCATAAAAGGCGTTATTCAATTATCTATTAGTTACAATGGCAAGATCATTTATCTAACAATCAAGGTGTAGTTCATTTCCATTTAATTATCATCTAAATCTTTAAAGTTGCTATTAACCATTTAAAGTGCAATTTGAGAGCTCTAATTTATCAAAAGACCATTCTGACATTTTCATGCTGGCCAATGGGGGGTCCATTTATTGTCAATCAATTCAATATGTTTTTTGTATGGTAGGGGACAATTGATCATACCCAGAATAATTATAGTATTCATTAGGAGTGGACATACTAATTCTCTAGATACATATTATATAGCCTATTCAATTCAATTATTTATCAAAAGGCATAACTAGTCTCAAGGCATCAATGAACATGGGTTCAATAATTTCAACTTTTATCTTATTTACTTATGATGTTTATATTTATTGTTATCGATGTGGACCATAATAAACAATTACACAATAAATCATTAATCCATAATCAGTTTACATAAATTACAATTCTCAATTATTAATTACTAATAATCAATAATAATTTAATAATAAAATAATATGATCATGATAGCCAATTACAATACTAATTTAATCATCAATCAAATCAATAACATAGTCAATATTATCATGATGTAATAAAGAATAATATTCAATATAAATGGTTTAACCATAAACTATTTTTTAATCAACTCTACTTGTTCGTGACAAGTTGCGGATGGTAATTCTTTGTGTCATGGTTTAAAAGCCATTTCCTAGCTTGCATGCACAAATTAGCCTTGAAGCTATTCAGGACCCTTTCCCTTTCTCCGCAATGAAATTTTTTCTTTTTTTTTTTCCTTTTCTCTTTTTTTCTTTGTCCATCCATATTTTATACATAATTTCTAGACAATCAGATTACACATAAATTCTTTTCCATCAAAGGGTACAAAAATTTGAACTTAATTACTAATTATAATTCTTAATCTCGATGTGAGGTAATACAATCGAGAATTTACGTAACTAGTTTGTATTTTCTTAATCCCTTTATTAACATAATGTAAGGTCACATAAAATTTAACATACAATGAGCATCATATGTCCATACTTTTCTTGTCGTTATCTGTAACCCTAAACTCACACATGGGAGTTTTCCATGTGGTTGGCTAGAACTATGGAGCTTCTGGATGCTATTTTCATCACGCCTAGGAGTCGGGCCTTGAACTATAACCATCGGCCGAGAATTTGGTTGATTGCACACTTAGTCGTGCCATGTAATGTACATATCACAACATCAAGGCGGATCTCCCCTAATGTACATGATTTATCGCGGTTTAGTTAGTCAATCAAGCTGAAAGCGCACCGCACCCTATTGCTTTACTAGTTACCTCTCATCATTTGCTTGTGTCTTGCCCTTCAATTCGCATTGTTTTGCTTGCCGTCACAAAAAGAGAAGTACAAAAGATGCACAAGACAAAGTGAACAAGAAACTAGATGAAGACTTCGGTGGAAATGAGAAAACGATAAGAAGTTCTATTTATAGGATCTTGACTAGTTTTTTATTCTAATTAGGGCTCCTTAATTTTACATGGATCCTTATCTTTTTGACTTAGTAACCTCTTATAATAATTTTTCAATAATTAATTTCAAATTAATATTTAATTCTCCTCTTAATTTCAAACTTAATCTAATATCTTCTTTATCCATTATTTTCAATTTATAATTTATCTCAAGCAAACTATATTTTTACCCTATACTTTTATTTTCTTATTTTTTTTAATATTATAAATTAATTAATATCATAATAATTTGTTATCTAAATTTTTAAATTAAAATAATAAATAATATTATTTTATTAGCTGAAATATATTTAAACTATAAAACTCTCAATACTATCTTAATTATGAGTTCTTTATATGCTTTAATTATTTTTTAATCTAATCCCTAATTGTAATTTCTACTTTCGATAAGATTCAACTTTCTTTCTTTTTCTTTATATTTTTCGACCGTACTTTTAATTCTTATTATTTTTTCAAGCAAGATTAAACTTTATCTCTCTTCCAATTTTTTTATCCAATTATACGTCTATTCCTTTTAAAGTTATCACTTTATATCCTAAAAAATTTTTACATATTATGTATTTCAGCGAATTTATAATATGTTCGTCGTCTATATGTTATGTCTACCATTTCTATCAATTCAAGGATAATACTTCTTATCATTCGTCTGAAGGATGACGATTTCACGATGTCGTGCTATCATTCAAATTTGTCTTGACCCTTCTCATGCCCTGATTTTATTTTTTATTCTTCTTCTTCTTGAACCTTCCTTCTTAACGCAGCCACTACAAGAAAATCGCGATTTTTCGACGGTTCCGTTTTCGACGGATTTTTCGATGATTATGACCGTCGAAAATAATTTATATTATTATTTAATTTTTCGACGATTAGGAACGTCGATATTTCTTACGGATATCCATCCGTCGCAATTTCCGACGACTTTTCCGACGGTTACGATCATTGAAAATAAAAAAAATTAAATTATGTATTTTTTATATTATTATTAAATTTTTCTGACGGATTTTCTGACGGTCAAGATCGTCAGAAATAAAAAAAATAAATTATGCAATTTATTATATTATTATTAAATTTTTCCGACGGATTTTTCGACGGTTACGATCGTCGGAAATGAAAAATTAAATTATATATTTTTATATTATTATTTAATTTTTCGACGATTAGGAACGTCGATATTTTCGACGGATATCCATCCGTCGCAAAATCCGTCGCAATTTTCGAAGGTCGTAATAGTCGGTAAATATATAATAATATCATATAAAGAGTATTTTATTAATATAACTAGCGACGTAAAATAAAAAATAAACATTATATATAAGTAAATATATTTTTTACGGTCACAACCGTCGATAATTATTTTCGACGGCCAAAACCGTCGGTAATTAAAATTTCGTTATCCCGCTTTTCTTTTCATTTTTCCCGCTTTCTTTTCACTTTTTCCGCTTTCTTTTCACTTTTTCCCTTTATATTCCTCCTCCTCCCTCTTCTCTCTCCCGGCCGCGAGCACCCTCTCCCGCGCCGGACGCCGGCGACACTCCCGCGCCGGCGTCTCTCTCCGGCCAGAGGCCGCTGTCGGTCGGATCCGGCCGTAGCCGTTCGAATCTGGCCGCTGGAGGCCGGATCCGGCGGCCGGATCGACCGACTGGGGGCCGGATCCGGCCGCTGGAGGCTGCCGGATCCGGCCTCCAGCGACCGGATCGGGCCTCCAGGCGGCCGGATCGGTCGCCGGGCGGCCGGATCTGGCCGCATGGCGGCGGATCCGGCCTCCAGCGGCCGGATCTGGCCGCATGGCGGCGGATCCGGCCTCCAGCGGCCGGATCGACCGTCGGGCGTTCAGATCCGGCCCCCAGCGGCTGGATCGACCGGCTTGCGGCCGGATTTGGTCGCGGCCCGATCCGGCCGCTAATTTTTTTTTATATTTAAAAATTTATTTGCGACGGTTGCAATCGCCGAAATATCGACGGTTGTGACGACCGTCGAAAAGTTGCGACGTTCGAACCGCCGGCCTTTTCCGGCGGTTGCAACAGTCGGAAATTTCGACGGTTCCGACCGTCGGCCTTTTTTCGGCGGTTGCAACCGTCGGAACTTTCGACGGTTCGAACCGCCGGGGACCGTTTCGGCGGTTGCAACCATCGAAAAATTTCGACGGTTCGAACCGCCGGGGACTGTTCCGACGGTCAGAATCGTCGATATTTTCGACGAATTTTTTCAACCGTCGCAAATCGATTTGCGACGAGCGTTTTTGACGGATCGATTCCGACTAAAAAACCGTCGGTAATTGTATTACCGACGATTTTCGGACCGTCGATAATCAGCGTTTTTCTAGTAGTGAGCTACATGAACATTTTTTTTCAAAATATTGATACTTTTTGTCTTAAATCATAAACTAAGATATCTTAATTTAATTTTTATATATTTTTGTGTGTTTTTTTAATTCGAAAAAGATCATTAATATGGTTACAGTTTTGGGATAGAGAAATCAATTAAGCAAAAAAAAAAAAGGAAGTTACACAACAACACAAGACCATCATCTACAGACTACAGCAACAAGATCCGGACGTGAACAGCGGTATGAGAAGTGACCCCCCCCCCCCCCCCCCCCCCCCCCCCCCCCCACACCCACCCACCCACCAAACAAGAGCAGTTGGGACTGCTAAGCAAGCAAACAAGTGCTTTTGTCCTTCCATGGCGATTTTGACATGCAAACTCATGCAACATTACGAACTCTTTTGGCTCGTCAAATTAATTAAAGTTCCACTTGACTAAAATCGAACAGATTTAAAGCAATAAAAGAATTATGTGACTACTCAACGTCTAATAATTTCACAAATTGTTGCCTCAAGTGTATTCATGTTGGTCTTCTCCATTTTAATAAACCTAGGATTCCCCCTTCTTTTCAAAACCCACACGAGTAGTAGAAATTATGCCACTGAATATTTTATTTATGCAGAAAAGTGCATATTGAGAAACAGTGCATTCTATTTTATTAATCTTGAGATATATTTTATTTTTTATTCTAAATTAATTTTTTATATTTTTTATATATATTTTAACTTTAGAGCACTTCTCTGTGTTAAACTTTTTATTTTATCATTATATATAAAGAAAAAGCCTATATGGATTTCTTAGAATTTACTTCAATCCTTGTACCTTCCTCTTTAATTCTCATATAATAATATCTTATCATTGCTGAAGGATGTTTTTTTTGCGTATTTTTTTTCCTGAATTGTTAACATTTTAAATTTATGAATGTTTCTAGAAAAAAGGGTAAAAATCGAGGTGAATCCCATGCGTAATGAGTGAGGAGATGTAAGAATTTAATCAAAATTTGGATTTGGCTACATGAGTGCATACGTTTTTTTTTCGCAAGCGATTTGTTAGTAAAGTTTTTATTTTTTTTATTTTACCTTTTTTTAAATAGGAACCTTATATTAATCTTGAATTGTCGGCAATTCCTTGCACCCTAGCAATTGCGTGTGCCATCCATTTCAATTCCTAGCAATAACGCAAGCCAATTTACCATTTTCTAAAAAAATCTTCTCCAATAAAATATAATAATAAGAACAAGTAATAGTATTAGGTTTACG
The DNA here is from genome assembly GCA_030549335.1 of Pontederia crassipes. NCBI lineage: Eukaryota > Viridiplantae > Streptophyta > Magnoliopsida > Commelinales > Pontederiaceae > Pontederia > Pontederia crassipes. The sequence continues at coordinate 19,199,153 of CM060189.1, read as the reverse complement.
GGTGTTTAATCATTTGAGATTTAATAATGTGAAAAAGTAATTGCTTTCATAAGTTGCCATTGGTTACTAATACAATGAAAAAAAATGATATTGGGTAAGGTGAATTTACTTCTTTGTTTCAGTGTTTTGGAAAGTAAAATCGATGTTCTTCAAAGTTTTTAATAAATAGAGAAATTAAAAAGAGAATGTGAATTGGTTTTTTGAATGAAATATAAGAATTGTAGACATAAAATATAATTTTCAATTAGTAAATATTACGTATGAATTAAAATATTATGTTAAATAAAAAATATTATTCCACCTTAAACAGTATATAAAAAATTAGGAGAATTTAAAAAAAATTAATAAATGAAAGCCAATCCATTTAGAATAGAGCTCTAATTTAAAAGAGAGTAAAAGTCCAAAGGTCCCTTTTTATTTATAAATATTTTATCTGTATTATTAATTTATGAGTTATCCTTATTATTATTATTATTATTATTATTATTATTATTATTATTATTATTATTATTATTATTATTATTATAGTTTTATATGGTTTAATGTTTTTCAATTGCATTTTGAAACTCTTATTTGATAAATTTTAAACTTTAGTGTAAGTCATAATATTAAATATATTTCAATTAAATCTTATTTTGATAAATAAATTTTAACAAATTATTGGTATTAAAAATATCCAAAAAATCTTTCCACTACAGGGTAGTTTCATTTTTTATTAAACTGGTTTTATAATGTTTTTTTAAAATTTTTAAACTGGCCTGAGGAATATGGAATATGTTTAGATGGTTGTTCCCTTCCTTTATAATATATGATTTTTAACATATGATAATTATAAAGTGGGAATCACACATTATGTGTGGTGTTAGAACACAGTCAAAAGAAAATTGGATGCAAATCAAAGTTACCAAGTGATTTGATGATAGTTAATAGTTTTGAGTTTTGAGATCGATCTTAGAAATTATTGAATATGTGAATATATTATTTTGACTCCAACTTTGAATTAGTCAGAATTAATCAAATGTTAGTAGTTGACCTCCCCGAGAGCAGCAAAAGGAAAAAAAATTGGATACAACTTATTTAATGGAAAAAGATGTTTACATACATTAGCTTAAAAACTAAATTGACAGTTAAAAAAAAGTTTCAAAGATAGTAGCCTTTTGTTAAAAGTTAATACAATTCAATATAAAAAAATCAAAATATTAAAAGAATCTACAAAGTAATGAATTAAAATTCACTATAATCGCCTATTAATTTCCTCTTAAATGCTTGGATTGTGTTTTTTATCGTATGACTAATTTGTTCCCCATGATTGACATTCTGAGTAATCTATAGAGACAGAAGGAGAAGATTTTGGGGAAGGGCCTTGGATACCCTACTCAAAGGAAAATGATATTTCACCTAAATTTATAGTCTAATAATCTTTCTAACATTTATATTTTTAAAATATTCTTACAAGTTGGTCTATGTCATTGTGAGATAATTGGAAGATTATATCCTCCTAGCATTGCTTAATGGAAAAATATTTAAAGCTCTATGAATTTTTATGCAGTGAACCCTCCAATTTGCCTAATGATATAAAGTTAGTATTTAGAGAAATTTCTTATTAAATGTTTTTTTCTATTTATTCTCTTTTTGTCAGGTTTGCTAAGAGCGCCCGGACTGTTTTTTTAAATCACAAAAAAAGGGAAACGGCAACGAACTGGATCGCATTGCACCCGGCAACTGCTATGATAATAGTAAATTATTAGTACATAATAAATAATTATAAAAATTCTTGCAAAAAAAGGTTAAAAACAATAAAATAGAATAATATATATGTGCAGCCAATTTATTCTACATCAAATTCACGCTTGCAGCATTCTTCCTGCCGTCTCCCCCCCCCCCCCCCCCCCCCCCCCCCCCCCCCCCCTCCTGTTCCTGCCAATTGATTTCGTCCGCAAGGCCCCCAGATTCAGAGGATAGAACACGGTCGCCACCATTTCACTTGCGTTTGGTGAGTCATCGGAAATCTTAATTTGCAGATGCATCTCTCTCCTCTATCTCTCTGCTTTGTTTCTGAGTTTCTTGTTATCCATGCCGAACGATGGTCTGTAAAGTTGTATAAGTTTTTTGTTCTCTTTGGTAAGCATTTTGAGAGAAATATGTCATCGGTTTGTATCTATGGCTTCGGTGCATGTTGTCCATCTGTTAATGTCTTATTACATTCGAAATTGTAAGTTTCTCTGGTTTAGACAAGATAAAGTTGTACAGGTCGAGGTCAACATATGAATCTTCAGTTTGAGTCCTCTGCTGAACTTTGCCTGCATCTCCTCCTACTCATGCATTTTAGAATGCCCATCTGTACATTCTATATGTCAATCAGGTTAAGATGCTTCGTACTATCTTACCTCAGGTTTATTAAATTTTCCCCCTCCTTTTAGGATTCTCACTTGAATTTTGTTTTAGCGAGTTCGTTTTATCCTCAAGCTTAATATCCTGAACACAACTTCCGAAAAGCTTCGGGGAAGAAAACAAAGACTCAGAGGAAAAAAAATATGATTAAACCTTAGAAAGGAAGATCTTAAGGAATTAAAGGCAAATGTTTTTTACTTCCAGAGTTTTGCTAATTAATTTATCGATAAAATAAATGTTATTTTTATGGATGCAATCAATAAATATCACTTGTTTCCATCATCAGGTCTCTTTCTTCATCTCTCTTTCATTCATTTCTTTTACAAAAGATGGTAATATTCTAACAATCCTGTAATGGATGATGAATTCACTTAATGAGTGGTAGTAAGTAAACGTCTGGTGGAGTCAGATCAAAATTTTCAAATGCACAGGTATCTTAGCTTCCATTGGCCAGAGGTCAATCAGATGTTACCTCTGCACAATCTTTTAGCAAGATCTTGTAGCTGCTATTTAACAGATTTCAGATGCCTTTGGGATTATTCCAAATGGCTTATTGGGTTGGATGTTTTCGTTCCACATAGATCACATTGTAGTCCTCCTACTTTAGATGCTTTCTACTTTCAAGGTGCATGTTCCATCTACTTGTTTGACTTGGTAATGTTGATGCCTAATATTGGCAGGTTTTTGTATTTGTACTTTCACTTCTAGGTTTTGTCAGGAGATTATAGGTCAGGATAGGGCTTGAATTCTTTCTCTCAGATGTATATGGATCAAACAAGGGGAAAAAATGACAAAGATCAGCTGATCATCCTCTTCTGTGTGTGACATTTGTTTTCTTTATTTCATTCCCTTGCTTTTACCTTTGTCAAAGGGCTTAAGGAAAAAAGCAACAGAAGTTACAGTACTTGGCAGGTCGCACATGTTTAAACCCTTATAGAGTTATTGGTACATGATGCAGGCCAACATCTCATATCATATGCACAGTGATAGCTGTTAGGAAGTTTTGTGACTTTTCTCCATTATGTTTACACCTTTAGAGTAGATTTTTCTTTCTGCTGCTGCTACAATGAATTAATTAAAGCATAGTTTTTTCATGGAAATGTTTCACGTATATCTTAATGCTTGGTCCAAAAGAGTCCACGTACAATTAAATCATTTTACGATGCTACCTCTCCTACTTTAAAGATTGACATTTTTTCTCATGGATGATAGCAGTTGCCTTAAGGAAGAACTTGCTGCAACAGAGAAATGTATCATATGTTTCATGTGATTAATGCTTTGTCATGTCTCAATTCGTGTTGGTTTTGCTTATAAATGTCCAACTGCACAATAGAGTTTTTCACAATATACAAACCGAACTTTTTGATGCAGTTATTACTGGCCCTGAACAACCAGTCCCTGTGACATCTGTACACGAACCAGAAATGGAGGTAGAAGCATCAGCTTCTTCAAGGCTCGCAACCGAAGCGAGAGAAGAGGCATCCCCTGCGGATCAGGAGCCGATGGAGAAGGGCGGATGCTTCGACTGCAACATATGTCTGGACTTCACAGTGGATCCTGTCGTCACGCTCTGCGGCCATCTCTATTGCTGGCCGTGCATATACAAGTGGCTGCAGCAGGCGCAGGACTCGTCCCCGCAGCAGTGCCCCGTGTGCAAGGCCGCCTTGTCCCGGGACACACTGGTGCCTCTCTACGGCCGCGGCAACAGCGCCAAGAACCCGTACCGGAACCTCGGGATACCGCACCGGCCGTCGTCGGTCCACCGGGAGGCAATGGAGCTGCAGCAGCCTCCAAGAAACAGTGAAGACCCACGTCCCTATAATGAGCTGCACCACTACCAGCAGGAGCAGGACCTGTATCAGCTGCATGGCCACTCTCATCTCAGCTCCAACGTCATCCACTCAATGGCCGGTGGAGTTCTGGGGGGAATGGCAGTTGCAGTCCTGCCATGGATGTTCAGGAATCAGGACTGGGCAAGCATGTACTACTCCAGCCCCTACTATGCAGTCAGCGGGGACAGCCCAAGGTTGAGGAGGCAAGAGCTGGAGATTGGAGCAGTGCTTCATCAGATATGGCTCTTCCTCTTCTTCTGTGCTATTATGTGCCTGCTGCTGTTCTGAACGATAGTGAACATGTTCCAATCACCTGTGTACATATAGAATGGTATCTGAATTTTGATACTGTTATTAAAAGGCCTCTTCTGCAAGGTATCATGAAAGAGGGATGTTATGAACTTAAGATTAATGTTGAAGGTGAATGTATCTAGCTGCTCCATATTGTAAATAGGAATGGGAGAGATGCTCGTGTTGATTAGTACTTGGATTTGTTGGAGAGAAATTTTTGCTCAACTCAATGACAAGTAATCACATCTTCCTTGTGATGTTCGAACGTTACTACATGCTTAACAATGTGAAACAGCTTAATTACTGAATGCAGCTGATATCTTGCCGCATGTTCCTTAAGGCTGCAATAATTTTCTTCCTCCTTTTTCTGTCTTGTGTTCTTGCTAAAATATGTTGTGTGTTCTTGTTTTGTGACTGGTTTGATTTCAGACTTGTAAGTGTAAATGAATGGATGTTCTTGCGTGAGGGCAACATACTTTTACATTGTCTCGTGTTTTGTCTGACCTCCATGTTGTAGATCTATTTTTGTTCCTCTCATGATAGCAATTCTGTTCAAGTAATTGCTCATTCATAATGTTGACCTCAATAACTAGAGATTGTCCTCCTTGTTGCCCATGATCTAACTCTATCTCTGAAAATTAACCACTAATAATCTGCGCCTTTTCGGGATCATCGATGGAACAGTTGTTTCATTGTGTTATGTCTTGTTAGCGTGCATTTGAGTGTACTAATGTCAAATATTTTTCTTCGATCCAAGTCACAAGTATCAGGATTCAGGAATGGACTAATTCGTCTGGACGAAAGCAATCTATAAGTCAATAAATTGATGATTTCCAAATTCATATATGTTTAAATCGCTTAATTATTTAGTCGACCGTTGGTAGATGCATTTATTATAAGAACAAAAGCTAACTATTAAGAAGGGAAGAAAATGATAAATAGCTACTCACTACTTATGCAAGTACCCAAGTTCCATTTATTTGTTAAAGTAAAAAAAATTACTGAAAGACTCATCATTGTGACAACATTAAATTAGTCGAATTTGATAATGAGTTTAGATTCCGAATTTCGAAGTTTGCACAATTATTAGGTTCGATAGGTAACCTAATGTGTAAGTGTTTTTATATTGTAGTTTATTTAACTATTTTTAATTCACATCATACACAACATTATGTTCAAAGTTCAAATCATTCACAATTAAATAATCACATAGATAAGATTAGAATTAATCAAAGATCAACATAGTAATAAGGTATGGTGTAACGGATCCAATTCCCATAGAAGGAAACGTTTCAGAAATCAAAGTTAATGCAATTAATGAGAATTGAATTAGATTCGAATTCAAAAAAAAAGGGAAACGATGCAAACGGCAACGCCCGACAGGGGAGGTAAATCCTCCCCTGATTCACGCCTCACGATCGGCCGGCCGGCCGATCCTATAAAGGGAGGACGCGAGGGCGACCTCGCGCCCCCTTGGACTTCAACTGACTGACGCCCCTCTGTCTTCCTTTTTCTTCCCCTGCTCCGGAGATCGACGAATGACGCAGCACCATAACGAGGCAGAGCACGACGACGGCAAATCGCGGACGACCCGATGTGCCTTCGACATCCAGCGACTTTCTCCGAACTTCGCCGGGACCAGGCGAACTCCTCTCACTGATCAGGAACGATCGGCGATCGCAGGATCAACGTACGACCCGCTGGCGAACTCAAATCGAACCAAACAAAGGTACCTTGGATTTAAAATCCCCTTAGACGACGAATTAGAGATTCATTGATGCATAGTATGATACCAGATTGATCCTGGATACTATAGAATTACTTTTCGTGTTGTGATTTTCCCGGTCTGACGGTCGGAAGGTCGTCGGAGACGTTGAAGACGATCGACGAAATTCTTCTCTTCAGACACCCGGCCTGAGTTAACCATAACTCGGCCTGGGTCTTGCTTAGTCATGGATCGGGTCCTGATAGACCCGGATCGAGTAGTTTCATCGACGTATTAAGGAAGACACTGTTTCATAACCCGGCCCAAGTCCAAGTACACCCGGACTGGGGCTGCTTCGTCGGCGATGTCACGAAGGCATGGTCGAAAACTCAACCTCGCCGGAGTCGGAGAAGGAGGTCGGTGCTTATCCGGCCCGAGTCCTTGCCGACCCGGCCCGGGCCTTATTCGATCGGATCAGTTCAGAAACCCGACCGGATGGCTATCGGAGTACTACCCATAACCCGACCCGGGTTAACCTCAACTCGGGCTGGGTCATGTATAGAAACTTCCCGACAGAGACTCGGCTCGAGTTTTCCTCAACACGGCCCGGGTTCTGTCGGCCAGAAACTTAAACTTTTCCGTTGATTCAAATCCTTTGGAAGTTGGGTCCCCTTTTTCATCAGAATTATGTAAAACCTTATCTAAGACTCTAAAGATCACAATGAACTTTATCTTGTACTAAGAAAGATCCAATTTCTTAGAGAAAAAGGAATCTCTTCCTTTACTGATTCTAAATCATATCAAAGATATTTAAAGCAAAGCAAAGTAAAGATAAAGATGTGGAATTGCTATGTGCTGCCCCAATGTACAGAGCAGAGATCATAGTAATGTATAGAGATGGGCATGCAGTTAGTTGAGGAGACAATGAAACTACTGGTCTTCAATAACCATTGTTCTTGAGATTTCAGGTCTTCTCCCACCTGGATCTCGAATGAAAGGTGATGCTTTGGTCACACTCCTTCCCTCAGAGATTAAAGTATTGAGCCAGAGTGACAGGTAGCTAACTGAGGAGACAGTGAATATACATATTTCTTAATTGACCAATGTTCCTGTGATGTAGGTTCTCTCCCACCTACATTCCGAATTGGGTGAGGCATTAACTCCCACCCCTTTTCCCTTATTGGGCTTACTGGCTTCAGAGATTCAAAGAGGCACATCTAGCATTCCAATTAATAAAGTCGAGCTTGCATAGGACAACCAACCTTAAGAACATCATAGTAATATAAAAGATATAGTGCAACACATAGTAAAGCAGATGCAAAGTAAAGTAATGTATAGTATGGCATGGATATGATATAGAAAAGTATGGAATATGATATTGCAATGATAATGCAGAGTATTATAAAAACAAAGTATAGTTAAAGCATAGATATGGATAATGTTAAATTATGATGTATGGCTCATTATAGTCACTACATAAAAGCCAAAGTTTACAATTGTTCATCAGTGATATGACATTTCAATGTTCTCCACTGAATCTTATTTCATCGTCTATGTTCTATTATATTAGGCATCTTTGCTCATGAATATTCGATTCCTTTGCATTGAGATTTTGCAGGTGAGAACCCTAACTGACGAGGTGTTGAAGGGCTCAGAACTTGGAGAACGCTGCACATGACTAATATTCTGCTTCAAGCTTTTATTGCTACATTTCTTTCAAGTTATTGTAATTTGTTTAGAGACATCTTGTTATTCCGCTCATCGAACTTCTCTTTCACATGTTGAACTTGATGCATTTCCGCATGTTGCCATAAGCTACGTTAACTATCTTCCGCCTTGTTATTTAATGTTTGAACTTTCGCATTAAAGACTTTGATTATAGTTTCTTATCATATTAATACCACGTATGCCATTTTGTTGAATGGTCATGGTCAATAATGTAGTAGGCAGTGTAGCGCCTCCGGATTTAACCTGACTGCCTACGTGGTAGGAGGGGCGATACAGTTTGGTATCAGAGCTCAAGTTCTTGGCTCCCTCATTTATCATAATAGAGTAGATGTGCATGCATAATATTTATTGTTCATATTGTTACACAATTCAAAGTAAAGTCATGTGCAAGCTTCTCAAGCATCTGCGACTCCACTCCTCAAGTAAGTAATAAGTACATTCTTATGTGAATTATACTTATGTTATTGAGTTAACTTGTTTTATAGATGCCTTCACATCGCATGATAACCAGAGTTGTACGTAGAGGTAGGAGAGCTGTTCATATAGTTGGGGCACGTGCACGCCCACTAGATCCTCCTATTTCGGAAGTAGAACAAGCACCAGGACATGAAAATAGGCATGTAATTCCACCACATGTTGCTCCAGAAGAACAGGAGCATTCAGATTTAGAGAGCGTGGGAAGTAACGATCCAGAGTTACCCTCCCCACCCAAGGAGACATGCGAAGAAATAAATCGAAGGTGACACTTGCAGACGATAGGAGGACGCCTCAGCAATCCTATCTGCCTATCTTCTGATGAGGAAGAAGAAGCTCCTGAATCAAGGAGAGAATTAAGAAGCCGGGAAACTAGCTCGATAAGTCAATTTGACCCAGAACCATACTGTGGTTTGTGCGATGAAGATGGGCACTTTGAAGAAGAATGTCTGAATCCTCCGAAGCATGAGAAGAAACCCGGGAATGAACTTGGGAAACCTTCTCGACGTAGCGATTAGTGCTTAATGCTTCTTAATATGAAGGTCTTAGTGTGCCTTAGACAGATATTTATCGTTTTGCTTTGACTAGCCATACAGTGATATTAACTTTTGTTTTAACGGATATTGAGCCGTAAGGTCTCAAATTTTATCTAAGATTTTTATTTTGGCTAAAGATCTTTAATTATATGCTTTTATCAAATATTGTCATGGTCTTTTTATAGATGTCTTCTCAAAGAAGAATATCAGTGTCTACCAGCGAGAACGAAATGTATACCGAAGGGGAGACCCATTTTGTTCCCTCACCTTCAAAGTATCCGCCTCCTCCTTCCTCTCCTTTACCTGAATCATCAGCACAACCAGGACACCAAGCTCCCATCACATGCACCGTACAAAATTTTTTAAGGTCTAAACCTCCAACGTTCAATGGAGATGAGGCGTAGAAGTAGCTCAACAGTGGATAGAGACTCTGGAGGAGAAGTTTGAGATTCTCGATGTTCCAGAGAACAAAAATGTACTATTCGCTAGAGAGACTCTCCAAAAAGATGCAAAAGAATGATGGAAAGCAAAGAAGACCATCAGTTTTTCGGAAACCAGAATTGTTGCATGGGGAAATTTTCGCAGGGCGTTCAAAATGCGTTACTTCCCTACCTTCCAGAAGGATTTGAAGCAGAAATAGTTTCTGCACTTGGAGCAAAGGGACTATGATAGTGGACCAATATGTGACCAAATTCATTCGATTGAAGAAATATTCGAATTTGATTATGGACGAATTAGCTCTGACGAAGTGTTTTGTGGATAGACTGAGCCCCACACTGAAGTCTCAAACCAGGCCAGGGAGTTGCAAAATCCTGGATGAAGCGGTCAATCTAGCAACCATGGTCGAGAAGGACCACCAGGACCTTCTGAAGGAAAAGAGGGCCCAGCAGAATGTAGGGCAGAGTTCCCATCAGCAATAACATTTTCGTGGGAACAATCGTCAACAACAACGACGGGATAACCGGTACCGTCTTACCCGGTGCCTCAACAGTATAACCGTCCACAACAACAACTCTACCGTCCTCTATAACAAGCTCCTCCTCCACAGCAACAGCAACCACAATAACAACAGTAATAGCAGCGACCCCCTCAGTAGGCGCCCGGCTCAGCAGCAGAGGCAGCAGTCTCCTAGAGCCCCTCAAGTACCACCCGCACAAGGTGAGCGGGTTTTATGCAACACCTGTGACATGACCCATACTGAAAAATGCCGTATGAAGTCTGGAGCATGCTACTACTGCGGTAGAATGAGTCACATCGCAGTAAATTGTCCAAGACATGGACAACAGCAGTTGGTGCAAGGAAGACTCTTCAATTTAGAAAAGGATGCTCCACAGAATGACGCTGAGGTCATTCGAGGTACGCTACTCATAGATGAGTTACCTACTAAAGTATTGTTCGATTCTGGTGCCTCCCATTCATTTATATCTGAAGAATATGCCAGAATATTAGGGTTAACTGCAATGAATTTAGAACATAAGATGAACATCTTGACCCCACAAAGAACACTGATTACCACAAAATATCTCCCTAATGTACCCATAGAAATAGAGAAAAATAACTTTCTTGTAAATCTTATCATTATGCTTATGAGAGATTATGATATTATTTTGGACATGGATTGGCTAACCTCCCATAATGCTTTTATCTTGTGCAAACGAAAGAAGGTAATGATAGGTACCCAAAGTACAGATAAAGTTATAATCAGAGGCATTACACAAAGAACTAAATATTATAGTTTCTGCCATGAAGGCACATAAACTACTTCAAAAGGGGTGTAGATGTTACCTAGCGAGTGTGACTAAAATAGAGGAATCAAAGAAGACCCCTCGAGACATAGAAGTTGTGAGAAAATTTCCTGATGTATTTCCTGATGACATGAGTGGTCTACCGCCCAGAAGGGAGATAGACTTCCATATTGACGTGGCACATGGTACAACATCAATCTCCAAATCTCCATACCGTATGGCACTAGCAGAGATGAAGGAATTGAAGAACCAGATTCAGGAGCTCTTGGACAAAGGATTCATCAGGCCTAGTGTCTCGCCATGTGGTGCACCAGTCTTTTTTGTCAAAAAAAAGGACGAATCGTTAAGACTTTGTATCGACTACAGGATGTTGAACAAAGTCACAATAAAGAACAAGTACCCGCTACCTCGCATCGACGACTTATTCGATCAGCTGTTCAAAACAAAGGTGTTCTCTAAGATTAATTTGAGGAGCGAATATCACCAGCTAAGGGTAGGAGATGAAGACATTCCAAAGACGACATTTCGGTCAAGATATGGACATTACAAGTTCATAATAATGCCATTTGGGTTAATAAATGCTCCGGCAGCATTCATGGATCTCATTAATTAAACTTTCCACGAACATCTGGATAAGTTCGTAATTATCTTCGTTGACGACATCTGCATCTACTCATCAAGTATGGAACAACACAGAGAATATCTGATGACAGTATTTAAAACTTTGCGGACAAAGAAGTTGTATGCAAAGCTTTACAAATGTGAATTTTGGCTAGAGCAGATAATGTTTCCTTGGCCACATCGTTTCTAAAGATGGAATTGCAGTAGATTCGACAAAGGTAGAAGTAGTGTCCAACTGGACTCAACCAAATAATGTCTTCGAGATTAGGAGTTTTCTTGGTTTGACAGGCTACTACAGACGTTTCATCCAGAATTTCTCTAGAATAGCATTATCGCTGACCAAGCTTATAAGGAAGGGAGAAAAGTTTAACTGATCACCCAAATGTGAAGAAAGCTTCCAAGAGTTAAAGAAGCGGCTAACTTCAGCGCCAATCCTGACGTTACCATCGGACAACGATGGTTACGTAGTTTGCAGTGATGCTAGTGGTACAGGATTATGGTGCGTATTGATGCAACATGAAAAAGTAATGGCATACGCATCCAGACAGTTGAAGAAACATGAGGTTAATTATCCAATTCATGACCTAGAACTGGCAGCAGTCTTGTTTGCTCTCAAGCTTTGGCGCCATTACTTATATGGAGAAGAATTTGTGATCTACACTGATCACAAAAGCTTGAAGTACATCTTCACACAGAATGACCTAAATATGTGCTAAAGAAGATGGATGGAGTTATTAAAGGACTACGAGTTCTCTATCAATTACCATCTAGGTAAAGCAAACTCAGTGGCCGATGCACTTAGTCGAAAGTGGGAAGGATCTGTTGCCTTTATGCGCCTTCGACAATTTGAAATGATGGAGGAACTTTTCAAGTAGACACCAAGGGTAAGACATGATGGGTCGTTGATGATGATGCAACGTATAGTACCGGATATGATAGGGAGAATCATCGAAGCTCAAGTAGAAGACTCTGACTATCAGATTATGATGATAAAGATTAGTATTGAAACTACAAATTTCAAGGTCTCTTCAGATGGTGACATCAGGTACCGAGATCGTTTATGAGTACCAAATAATCTTAAACTCCGAAGGGAAGTACTAGATGAATGTCACAAATCAGAGTTTACAATTCACCCAGGAAGTACGAAAATGTACAAAGATGTGCAAAGGAGTTTCTTGTGGCCAAATATGAAGGAGATCGCAGAATATGTATCCAAATACATAGTGTGCCAACAAGTCAAGTAGAACAACAGAAACTTCAAGGAACTTTGAAGAGTCTGGGCATCCCACAGTGGAAATAGGAAGAAATATCAATGGACTTCATTACAGTCTTACCTCGGACTCAGAAGGGGCATGATGTCATTTGGGTTATAGTGGATCGACTCACTAAATCGGCTCACTTTCTACCCATTAAAATAAAACAATCTCTTGAAAGTCTTATGAATCTATATGTACAGGAGATTGTTAGGCTTCACGGGATCCCATCAACTATTGTGTCTGATAGAGATTTCAGGTTCACATCAAGATTCTAGAAGAACTTTCAGAATATTTTTGGGATGAGACTTCGCTATAGTACTGTCTTTCACCCCCATACGAACGGACAGTCAGAGAGGACAATCCAAATACTATAGGACATGCTGAGAGCATGCGCACTGGATTGGCACCGTAGTTGGGATAAGCATCTACCTCTTATCGAGTTCTCTTACAACAACAGCTTTTATGCCAGTATAGAGATGTCCCCCTTTGAAACATTATATGGTCGACCATGTCGCTCACCGGCATGTTGGGACGAAGTGGACGAAAGAAAAATCTTGAACGCTGAATTACACAAGCAGACCCAAGAGTACACGGGCATAATAGAATTAATAAAGAAGAGAATGAAGTCTGCTCAAAATCTTCAGAAGACCTATGCGGACAAGAAGCGTCGAGAACATAAGTTCAAGGTAGGAGACCAAGTCCTACTCAATGTCTCCCCCACCAAAGGAGTAATGCGTTTTAGTAAGCGTGAGAAATTGAGCCCAAGGTACGTAGGCCCATTTGAGATTTTAGATATGATCGAAGACTCAGCATGCAGGTTGGCTCTACATCCAGCATATGCTAGAGTACACAACGTCTTTCATGTGTCTCTACTCCGGATGTACAAGCACGACTACGCCAACGTAATCCAAATTGAGGAATCAAACCTCAAGGAGGATCTGATATATGAAGAACAACCCACGGAGATATTGGAATATCAAGAACACCAACAAGAAAAGAAGAGGGTATCACTTGTCAAAGTAGCCTGGAAGCACAATCAAAGAAAGGAGGCCACCAGGGAAGTAGAATCAGAAATGCGCGAGAAATTTCCTGAATTATTCAGTAAGCCCTAATTCTTATCAAAATTCGAGGATGAAATTTTTTTAAGGGGGTAATAGTGTAACGGATCCAATTCCCATAGAAGGAAACATTTCAGAAATCAAAACTTAATGCAATTAATGAGAATTGAATCAGATTCGAATTCAAAAAAAAAGGGAAACGATGCAAACGACAACAGCCGACATGGAAGGTAAATCCTCCCCTGATTCACGTCCCACGATCGGCCATGGCCGGCCGATCCTAAAAAGGGAGGACGCGAGGGCGACCTCGCGCCCCCTTGGACTTCAACCGACCGACGCCCCTCTATCTTCCTTTTTCTTCCCATGCTCTGGCGATCGGCGAACGACGCAGCACTACAACGAGGCAGAGCATGATGATGGCAAATCGTGGATGACCCGACGTGCCTTCGACATCCAGCGACTTTCTCCGACCTTCGTCGGGACTAGGCGAATTCCTCTCACTGATCAGGAATGACCGGCGACCGCAGGATCAACGTACGACCCGCTGGCGAACTCAAACCGAACCAAACAGAGGTACCTTGGATTTAAAATCCCCTTAGACGACGAATTAGAGATTCATTGATGCATAGTATGATACCAGATTGATCCTGAATACTATAGAATTATTTTTCATGTTGTGATTTTCCCGGTCCGACGGTCGAAAGGTCATTGGAGACGTTGAAGATCGGCGAAATTCTGCTTTTCAGACACTCGGCCCGAGTTAACCATAACTCGGCCCGGGTCTTTCTTAGTCATGGATCGGGTCCTGATAGACCCGGACCGAGTAGTTTCATCAATGTATTAAGGAAGACACTGTTTCAGAACCCGGCCCGAGTCCAAGTACATCCGGACCGGGCTGCTTCGTCGACGATGTCGCGAAAGCACGGTCGAAAACTCGACCTCGCTGGAGTCGGAGAAGGAGGTCGGTGCTTATCCGGCCCGAGTCCTTGCCGACCCGGCCCGAGCCTTATTCGATCGGATCAGTTCAGAATCCGACCGGATGGCTATCGGAGTACTACCCACAACTCGACCCGGGTTAACCTCAACTCGCGCCAGGTCATGTATAGAAACTTCCCGACAGAGACCCGGCCCGAGTTTTCCTCAACACGGCTCGGGTTTTGTCGGCCAGAAAGTCGAACTTTTCCGTTGATTCAAATCCTTCGGAAGTTAGATCCTTTTTTTCATCAGAATTATATAAAACCTTATCTAAGACTCTAAGGATCACAATGAACTTTATCTTATACTAAGAAAGATCCAATTCCTTAGAGAAAAAAGGAATCTCTTCCTTTACTGATTCTAAATCATATCAAAGATTTTTAAAGCAAAGCAAGTAAAGATAAAGATGTGAGATTGCTATGTGCCGAGCAGATATCATAGTAATGTATAGAGAGGGGCATGTAGTTAGTTGAGGAGACAACGAAACTACTGGTCTTCAATGACCATTGTTCCTGAGATTTCAAGTCTTCTCCCACCTGGATCTCGAATGAAGGGTGATGTTTTGGTCACACTCCTTCCCTCAAAGATTAAAGTATTGAGCCAGAGAGACAGATAGCTAACTGAGGAGACAGTGAACCTACAGATTTCTTAATAGACCACTGTTCCTGGGATGTAGGTTCTCTTCCACCTACATTCCGAATTGGGTGAGGCATTAACTCCCACCCTTTTTTTCTTATTGGGCTTACTGGCTTCAAAGATTCAGAGAGGCACATCTAGCATCCCAATTAACAAAGTCGAGCTCCCATAGGACAACCAACCTTAAGGACATCATAGTAATGTAAAAGATGTAGTGCGGCACATAATAAAGCATATGCAAAGTAAAGTAATGTATAGTATGGCATGGATATGATATAGCAAAGTATGGAATATGGTATTGCAGTGATAATGCAGAGTATTGTAAAGACAAAGTATTGTTAAAGCAAAGAATAAAACATAGATATGGATAATGTTAAAATATAATGTATGGCTCATTATAGTCACTGCATAAAAGCCAAGGCTTACAATTGTTCATTAGTGATATGACGTTTCAATGTTCTCCGCTGAATCTTATTTCATCGTATATGTTCTATTGTACTGGTCATCTTTGCTCATGGGTATTCGATTCCCCTGCATTGGGATTTTACATGTGAGAATCCTAACTGACGAGGTGTTGGATGGCACAGAGCTTGGAGAACGCTGCACATGACTGATATTTTACTTCAAGCTTTTATTGCTACATTTTTTTCAAGTTATTGTATTTTGTTTACAGACATCTTGTTATTTCGCTCATCGAACTTCCCTTTCACATATTGAACTTGATGCATTTTCGCATGTTGCCATAAGCTACGTTAACTACCTTCCGCCTTGTTATTTAATGTTTGAAATTCCGCATTAAAGACTTTGATTATAGTTTCTTATCATATTAAAGCCACGTATGATATTTTATTGAATAGTCATTGTCAATAGTGTAGTAGGCAGTGTAGTGCCTCCGGAGTTAACTTGACTGCCTACGTGATAGGAAGAGTGATTTTGTGAGCGTTACATTCTCTTGATGCGATTGGTTAAACATACGGATCATGTTATTTATGAACCTTCATGGACTTCTAACATGCTTCACAGACAAAGGCTGACCTAAGTACACCATGGGAGGAGGGGTGACTTTTGATTTTTTTTTATTAAGTTATATCTTGATATATTAATTTTAGTATTAAAATTTAAGTTTTACTCACTTAAATATTTGTTGTAGAGCATGTTGGGACAAGTAGTAGCTTGTCGAGCTAGTGGTCCGTCACTATTCATGATCCTTAACACAGAAGCCGGGCACTGACACAGTCTGCACAGCCACAGACCGATTGTGTTACTGGAGGACACATGTCATATTGTCTTACTATGGATTATATTATAATTCAAATATATCGGAATGTAAAAAAAATATTTAAAATTTCACTTATTATTATCAGTCACACATGATCTTATCAAATTAATTAAGTTTGATAATATGTCCAATCTCAAATTGTATATATAACCGTTTTGTGCGATGACACCGCTTCTTAATAAAATCGAGAAAGAAAAAACATTGATTGAGGTACCAATTTTTCTTTTTTACTTTGGGTTCGCCTCTATTCATGATGACACAAATTGTGTTATCCTGAATTTAGGTTATATTCTTTTGATCACATTTCTGGTCATATTGTCTTGACACAGATCATGTTTTTTTAAGAAACTTAACGTGTTATTAGTGGAGACTTGACATGGGCTTTGTTATTAGTGGACATCGACAATGTTTGTTTTCATGTTGTTAGTGATCAGATCAATGTTGTAAGATTAGATCCGGGCATCGACTCGGATTGCTTAACGGTCAGGTTGGACCGGGTCAAACCGAATGGTCGGACCGGATAATACAAATTAATAAAATAATAAAATAAATTAAGGTGACCATTATAATATTATTAATATGTAATATCTTATTTAGCAAAAAATATATAACATAATATAATAAAATATTTTATTCAAATAATATAATAAAATAAGCATTAATTGAATCATCAATCGAATATTTTCTAAAAAATCTCGTGAGGTAATTATAAAAAAATAAAAATATTGATGAAATATTATATATATAATAAAGAAGAATGTTAAACATAAATCTCAAATAAAGATATATATAAATAATATTTTTTAAAAAGTTTTAATAATTTTTATATTTTATATTTTGTATGTATTTTATAATTTTGACCCGTTCGGGTCGGTCAAACCCGTCGGGTCGAGCGGTTGAACCCGGGTTTTGATCGGGTCAAAGCGGGTCAATCGCTTGGCCGGATTTTGATTAACCCACGGGCCGTTTTAATGCCCGGACACTGATCTGACCAGCCGGACCGGGTCTTACAACACTGGATCAGATATTGTTTTGCTTAGCATTATGTGTTTGTTCTCCTCATTGCAAGGATGATGGAAAAATGCGAAGAAAAAACAATAAGAAAAATACGCATAAATTTACTAAAGAACTCGTACTAATTTGAGGATCCAACATTAATAATTTCAAATAATTCTCTGTTTGGCTCTCTTTTATTATTCCTAGAATAGGAATTGTTTATTTCTAAGAAAAAATATTTTTTTGGAAATTGCAGCTGGGGTCAAATAATTATTGCTAAAAGCAATGTTTATCTCACAATTTTTCTCTTTATGAGGATTTTTTTTAATTTCATCTTTCACCCTCATCATTATATGAGAATAAAACTAATATTTGATAATAATAATAATAAGCATAATAAGGTTAATTCTTTACTTTAATCTAGTAGCCCCCTTTCCCGCTTATCCCGAATTCTTGGCCTCTCTAATGCCATATTCTCACGTTGTTGTTTTCGTAAAAAAAAAGAGAGAGAACACTAAACTGTTTGGTTGCACGATAAGGTTGAAGAAAAATTCCACCGTAATACCATATTTTCTAAAATGTAGATATATTTTTATTCTACTTAGGCGTCGTTTGATTCGAGATTAACCAGCAGAATATCACAGTATTATCAGAATATAGTCAAACATCGAGAGGATTAAGAATAAAGCAGTCAAACCTCGATTTTTTAAAAATCATCTTGAAAATGGTGAAATCATTGATTTTAATAAAAAAATTAAGAATATTTCTATTTTTTCAAAATAGATGAATATCTCTATTCTTCTTTTTTCAACGTAATTTATTTTTATTATTTATTCATGTATTATTATATTATTATTTATTATTTTCAAAGTAATACTAAATATCAACTTTTAGTAATAAAATATTATATTTTTAAACTTTTATTCTTGTTGAAGCAAACAGAGAACAAAATAAGAATATGAGAATAATATTATATTCTTTTGAATAACATTTTTTATTCTCTAAATTATATTCATCTTCCAAACGAGGCTTTAATGTTTGGTATGGTTGTGAAGAGAATAAATTTCTAAAATTTTAATATTTTTATAATTAAAATATTATATTATAAATATATAAGTTTTTATTATAAAATAAAATTAATATTACAATAACATGTGGTTAGTAATAAGGAAATACAGCAAAACAAATGGGAAAAATATGGAATAAGCTTATTGTTGCCATTTAGAAGAATAAATATATTCTAATTGATGACATAAAAGTAGTGATTTCAAGGTGATTTTACATTTTTCAATGCTTGATTAACGATTGGTTGTATTATTCAAGTATGACATTATTCTATCATTTAACTCTCAATCAAATGGCCCAAAAGGTCATTTGTTTGGAGGATAAATTTGAATGGAATAAAGTATGAGAATATAATATTTTTAAAATATAACGATATTTTTTTCTATTTCTTGTTTTGTTTTAAGAAATAAATTTTAAACATATAATATCTTATAATTAAAATGTCTTATTATAAATAGTTGATATTTATTGTTAAAATGAATAATGAATAATAATAATATATAGTTAAATAATAATAAAAATAAAATACGGTGAAAAATGAAAAAGTTTGAGAATATCTCTATTTTAGTATTTTGAAAGAATATCAACTTATAAATAAAAATGATAGATTGTGTTTTTTATATGATTTTGAAGAAAATGATATTTGATCATATTAATCTTATTTTATGTCGTGTTTGATCATATTCTCGCAATATTCCTTTATTTCTCATTTATTTTCTAACCAAATAGCTCCTAACTAACTAAAGAGACCTCATGAACCAGATGTGAAATGAGGGATAGTAGGGTTTCTAATTAAAGTTTTGTTGGATTAAGATGTCTCCATATTAACTTGGATAGGATTAAGAGGATATAAGCAAGTTATTTTTGAGTTTGATTGTAAAATGGTGATCAAAGTATTGGAGGAGAGATGCAGATCTGCACCAAAAATTCGTAATATACTTTTATTTATTAAAAAATTGCTATAAAAAAATTCAAAGGTTAAAATGAAGCACACATATGGATAAGTTAATTCAATTGATTGACTTGGCATGCTATCAACTTTGATATAAAAAACACAATAACTCAAGATATCCTTGATCCGTTCATTTTGAACGACATCGTTGGGAGTTGGGACGCCCATTCGTTATCTTTGTAATTTCAAATTTAAATTTCTTTCGGACGTACACCAGTTATGTAATTCAATTTTTTGATTGATTAATTTGATTAGGATCTCAAATACTCTAATATATAACCTTACTTTTTCTTTTATTTCTTATCATCTTTTTTTATATTTTTTGGGTTGTTGTCATGTTTTGTTTTTTTGTAATCAAATAGGTTAACTAATATCTCTTATGTCGATATATGATTTTTTGTTTATTATATTTTTTTCTACCTTATTGTACAATTTCATAAATTGACCTATAATTAAAGGTGTTTATTGGATCGGGCAGCCCGGTCCGTCCGCTGCCCGACCCGATAATATATCGGCTAGTCCGTCCAAGTTTAGGCTCGGGCTCGTTCGATTTTTTAATGGGCTTGGGCATATATCAGGTTGGTCAAGGTTATTCATCTATTATCCGATACCGGCATCCGTCCAATATCTGCCCGATAATTTATAAGTCATCTGTTAACCACTAATAGATTAAACATTATTAAAATAATATAAATATTATTGTACAAATTTATTTTAATTAATTCATGTGATGCCATTATGTTATTTAACTAATGTTAATTGGTTATGCAAAATGCACGATTCTAATTTTTATTCTTTTCTAATGATACGATCATATATTTATATAATAATATAATTTTTATTCTTCTATAATGTTATTTATGCTTGATGCAAAAGTAAGAATGCAAGATCAATTTATATATGATGAAAATAATGAAGATAGAGAAGACGAATCGTGTTGCATAATGCGTAGTTACGTAGTAATATATGATTGTTGTAAAGTTTATTTTATTTAATATGATATTAAATATGTAATATTTTATTATTAGCACAATGGATTTTCGAGTTACTTCAATCGTGGGCGTAGGTTATAAGTCGAACTACGTAAATATTTTATCTCTTATTTATATTTGGCAACATAATGAGTAAATATATGATAATAAATTGAGGAATAATATATTATGATGTCCTTTTACTACGTCTCATAGGACAAATGATTTTTGATATATTGTAAAAATATTAATGGACTAGCCCGACCGTTACGGTCCGATAGATCTTAATGGGGCAGACAAGGCTAGACACTTAGTGGGCAACCCGATGATCGTCTGATAAGATAACAGGTCAGTCGGGTCCGTCCGACATTCAGTTAACATCCGGTTGACATAATCAATCTATTAGTAGTCCGTCCAATCCGTTAAGCACCTCTACCTATAATATATCATTTTTTACCTCATTATTACTACATTTATTTAATATTAAAGCATCATTTCATTTTAAAATTTTCACATTTCGACGCTCAACCCCCGAACTCGGCCCCTCCTAATTTGGTATTTTGGTTCGCCCTTGTTTACTGGGCAGTTATGTTTAGAAGTCAGATTCTAATATTTGAATATATGTAGACGAAATGGTTATGAATTAATATTAGAAGACCAAATTGAATTAAGGTAAAGTTGGAGTGAAGGAAATCGACAGCCAAGTTTTAATAATTAAAATAAAATCTTCATTTAATCATGAAAATATCATTCGTCTTCAAATTAATTTTGGATATTGAAATCTTTGAGTTGGCATAAAAAAGGAAAAAAAACCATCGAACCCCACAAGGAAATATTAGACTTTTGCATAAACATTTTTTTTTATTTTTAAAAGGATTTAATGGGGATCATACGCCTCACAGGCGTATGATCCCCATACGCCCGCCTGCCCACCGTCAAATTTAATCTGATGGTGGGCGATCGAGATTTTTTCCCCCTCCGCGGCGATCTCTCCGGTGTCGCTCTCTCCGGCGACGATCTCTTCCTCCTCCGACGATCTCTCAATTGGTGATTTCTCCTCTCCACCGGCTCCCTCTCTCGCGATCTGGTCAGGTCTGGTCACCCCTCTCTTTCTCCCTCGATCTCCCTTTACCAACCCCCCGATGTGGCCGGACGCGACGACTTGGGTCGGCCGCGACCTGATCTGATCGCCATGTGGTAGATCAAGCCTCGAGCGGGTGGATTTGGCGAGGCGAAGCGATGAGTCACGGACGGCGATGATGATGAGGCAAGGGCAGTTGAAGGGAAGGATTCGTGCCGGAGGGGAGGATCCAGATCGCGTCGGAGGGAAAGATCCGTCGCCAATCTGACCTCACATGCGGATTCGAGAACCTTGGGGGCCGTGCCGGAGGGGATATTGGCCGGCGCTCGCTGGAGCGAAGGAAGGAGTTGCCGGCCAATGAAGGGGAAGACGGGAGGGAAGAGAGAAGCGTCGGTCGCATGAGAAAGAGGAGAGTTGGGAGAGGGGTAGGGCTTGGGGGGGAGTTATTTCCACCATCCAATTGGAGTGACTCCCATTAAAGGGCAATGCTATATCCTCCTAAACAATTTCCTAAAAATCCTCCTAACATCTTACAATGGCATGGATTGTAATTTCATCAATCTTTTAAGGTGTTAGAGGATGAATTAAGAGGATTGAGCATTTTCCAATTAGATGTATAATGATATATTAAACCAAATAAAGCCCATAGATATATGGCTAATGAATGGTCTGGATGCTCTTGATCGAATCCAACGATTCATATTAAGTTGTTAACCGAAAACAAATATATTACTATTTCCCTCAAAAAACCTCCCTCTTCCATCTGTTCTGCTGCTGCTGGTGCTGCTGATTGCTCCTGCAGCTTCTATCAAGAGGCGAACGGAAAAAGAGAACTCGAACCCTAGAAATGGCGAAGGATCGGAATGGATCGGCCCTCGAAGAGGGCGAACTGCAAACGGAGGATCGCGCCGATGAAGATTTTGACTCCGCCCCGTCTCGGGACCGGGACAGGAAATCCAAGCGGAAGGCGGAAGATCCGGATGATGGCGACTCCAGCGACTCCGGCGACGACGGGTCTCGATCCAAGAACAAGAAGAAGAATAAGGAGAGACACAGCTCCCGGAGGAGGCATCGTAGGCGAGGGCGCGGTGCTCGAAGTGGCTCCGATGAAGGGAGTTCGTCTTCGTCGGACTCGTATTCGGAGTCCGACACTGAGGAGTCTGGTAGCAGGTCTGAGAAGGAGGAATCCGTGAGTGAGTCTGAGGATAGTGAGGAGGCCAGAAGGAGGAGAAGGAAGGAGAAGCGAAGAAGGCGGGATAAGGAATACGAGAAGGAAAAGAGGAGGAGGAGGAAAGAGAAGGAAAGGAGGAGGAGAAGGGAGGAGGAGAAAGAGGAGAGGAGGAGGAAGAGGAAGAAGAAAGAAAAGGAGGAGAAAAGAAGAAGGAGAAGGAAGCAGGGAAGAAGGGCGCTGTGACGAACTCTTGGGGAAAGTACGGCATCATTAGAGAAACCGATATGTGGTGAGTCCTTTTTTCCTGCAATAATCCATCGTTCATTACATTTTGTGTATCATTTTTAATACTCGAAGGCAAAAAAAATATGGTTACATCTCGATTACCTTTCGATTTTACAAATTTGTATTGCTTGACAACGTTGTATTACTCATTATTCATTCTCTTCTAATCATCACAAACAGTGCAGACGGCAAAGCATATTAGCTTTCCTTGTGATATGTGTGTCCCTGCAACCTTGTTCTCTAGCTATGAGGAAACTTGAAGAATTTCGTCGAACAACACACTTTTTTCTTCTTTTTAGGGTACAATATACATGTATGATTTTCTTCAAAGTTTACCCTGGTTTCAGTTGACAATTTCTGTTTGTAGGAACAAAAGGCCAGAGTTCACTGCTTGGTTGTCAGAAGTCAAGCAGGTACTCCTCGATGTGTTCAAAATTTATAAAACTTCTTTATTAACATTTTTAGTTCCGTTAATTGTGATGTTACAATTTGATGAAAACATGAAATATAAATGCCTCTCATTAGTTTTTCAGTCAATCTCTCACAACATAACAAGGTTTTCATTACAAAATTACCAAAATGATCTCCCTAAAAAATATCATGTAATATCCTTCTTTCTTGTTACCAACAACTGGTTAGTGGATTGGAGTCTTGGACGATGGAATGAGAAGGTTTCAGGATCAAATCCCAGAACCACCATTGTCGGGAGAAGTTTAAGCTCCCTGCATCCTACTGAATTTATCAATGGTCAATAGCCTACTGGATAGGTTCCAAATAAATATCTTTCTCGTTTAAAAACACAACCATTTTGTTGGGATCAGATGAACTGCGAACACAAATTAAGCCAAATAATTGTCCCTGTATTATTTGATCCTGTTGTCACTTTTGCTGCCTCTCTTTGTCCTGTGATTGCCATCTGCTGTTGATTCTGCTGATCTAAGCCTCGTGCATGCACCATCCTGCCGCTGAGCAGGGGTAGTTATTCTCCCTCCTCCTGGTGAACATTGAGCTCGTAGGTCTCCCCGCTGTTCGCAGGGAAGGTAGCATTTAGGCTCTCTCCATGCCATGGATGCCTTTAAGCAGGAGAGACATACAGTTCCCTTTTTTTATTTCATTTATGGGTGGTGTCGTTTATAGATCACATTTCATTGTGTTATAAACTCCGCCTATGTTTTATAGCCGGTCCCAAGTCCGGATAAAGGAGGAGGGTTGTGTTAGGCCCCGACAGCCAGCGTAAAATCCTGTCAAATCTCATGAACATGGATCAACGAATATATTGTGGTTACTAATAGAGCGGAATGGCGTCGTATGATCCATGTAGCCGACCCCACCTAGTGGGATAAGGCTTTGTTGTTGTTGTTGTTGTAATTGTCCCTATATTAGAGCGGAATGGCGTCGTATGATCCATGTAGCCGACCCCACCTAGTGGGATAAGACTTTGTTGTTGTTGTTGTTGTAATTGTCCCTGTATATATATGTTCTGATTGTCTGATGTGCACCCCTTTTCTTGGTGATGGCCAGAAACCAACCTCAGATCTCAAGTCCAAGTACCCTTCAACATAAAGATATCAAATCTAACCACTTGCAACCAAATGCACTTGATACCTCTCTTCGCATCGAACAAAATAAGAACAGCTGGAGATACTCTCTCCAACTGCATCTGACATCAGAATCTGTAGTTCATATTGCCTTGTACATTTTGTGACCACCTTCTGGCATCATAAAAAATCTGTTGTTGTGCATTGTGATTAAGTTTCCCAAATCAACCTACAATCTGCAGGTTAATCAACATCATTTATGTGATTTCCATCTCCCAAAAGTTACTTTCCAGCCGGCTCAAATACAACCATCTCATGCTACATTATTAAGTTATGCTGCCAAGTGATTCCACCAATGCGGGAGTCAGATAGACAAACCAGAAAGGTGCATAGCCAATCGTCCTCAAAACCTTCCAATGATGCTGTTAAACATGAGGCAACGACCACGGGAAACAGTGTGAGGAAGCCGCCATCATAGAACTCATCCAGTTGTCCTTTCAAAAAGAGATTTCATCTGATTCATCTCCTTGGATTTTCATCCTGGAGGCCCAAAATGACAACTATAAGAGAAAGAATATTGAAGCCCACAAGTCAAAAGTAGGACCTGTAATGTCACATGCCCACTGCACAAGAGGTCCTTCAAAGCATAAGGACTCCCAAACCATCATCTGCCCATGAGTGACATGAATTTTCCCAAGATACTAAGTGAATGCCTCTATGGTCCCAGGGCGCTGCCAAAGGAGATTTAATTTGGGGTTGCTGGGTATTTGTATGTACACTGTTGATGTTGAGCAGATGATTTTTTTAAATTTTGTCAAACTATTTTTTTTTTGAAACAAGAAAGGACAACTAACAAGAGGGTAGTCATCCAAGAGTTTCATTACTAATAATAATAAGGATTACAATAAATTTTATAGAGACGCCAGCAGTGGCACATGATCAAGAAGTCAAAAAGACAGCAGCACACTACTCAACCAAAAATGATTTCACAACCCCATGCACAAACAATCAGTGCGCACCCAGCAAAGATCGTGAAACCAGATTCGCCCCCTACATTTGGGCGGCACCTGGCTGATGACGGATTGGATTGCGGACACGCTTACTTTACGCTTGACACCACAAGCCTGAGCCACCAGGTCAAAGATGTCCGGGTCGCGCACCGGAGTGGAATCAGGTTTGACGACTGACACAGGATCACCAGCCACCTCTGTGGCACAAATTTTCTCAACCGGCGCACATATCACGCTTGTCCCCGGCGCCGCCATGGCGGCCGTGAAGCCAAGGACAAGACCTGCAGTCAAATCATTACCATCATTGGCACGTTGATCCACCACAGAAACTGCGAACCCAGAGTTGTTGTTCATCTTGCAAGGTTGGCATAAAGATGCCGTAGCCACCCCTCGGGTGGGCAAACCCCTTCCCACAGCTGTCCTCCAATTTACACCACCCCGTGAGTGCAAAAGAAAACGCTGGACCAGTGGACCCATTACCAGAAAGTCGCCGAGGCACGCCAGGTCTAGCACCGAGACATCGACGGACGTGCGAACCCACAGGGTGCGCCGTCACCCGATCCACCGTGGCTGACCATCCGGAAAGAGGGGCGGATATGCTGGCATCCTGTCCCAAGTCAGTGGAGCGATCATCAGGTGGCTGAGACACAGGCACCGCCGGAGAGGGAGACCGGGCCACGGCAGGCGGCCGCTGCACTGGTGATGGACCGCGCACAACCCGCGGCATGGCAACGCGGGCGCAATCGCAGCGCGGAGATCGCCCGCGGTTCACAAGCTCGATAGAGTAGCTGAGGTAGACGGGGCTGAGGAGAGGTGAGGGATGACGGGTTGTGGAGGGGTGATTTCTTCGGTGCAGAGAGGAGCCAACGGATGCAACAGTGATCGGCGGCGGTGAGCCAAGCACATCAGGCACTGCCGCCCCAATATCTGGAAGCTGTGTGGTGGGGATGTTGTTCCCCTGGGTCGCAAACTCAGGGGGAGAGGGGGAAGCCAAAGGGTCATCAAGGCATGGCAGCGTGTCACGTAATTCCAACACGTGGGGAACAGCATCAACCAGAGAGATAAGAGACGGTTCATCTCCAAAGTGCACCTCATCACCAGCACTACACCCCGACATGTGGGGATAGCATCAACCACAGAGATAAGAGATGGTTCATCTCCCAAGCACACCTCGTCACCAGCACCACACCCCGTTGGGGGCAGAGGAGGATCCCCGCTGAGAGCATGCTGCTGCAGCCCCGAGGCATCGGGCTCCACACCCGCGCGGCTGGTGAGCTATTAATTTGTAGTAGTTATTGACAAGGTTGTAAAGATCGCAATCTTGATCGTAGGATCGTATGATCTTGCAATCCTACCTAGAATGCAATCTCAATCTCAAAAATGTGATCGATTGTGTAGGATCATCGAGATCTAGATTGTAGGAGCATAATACGACAAATCCTTCAATATTGTTCCATTTTTTTCATTTCCTTTATTTTTTAAAACATTTCAGCAAGTGCGTCGTATGATCCATGTAGCCGACCCCACCTAGTGGGATAAGGCTTTGTTGTTGTTGTTGTTGTATTTCAGCAAGTGCGACTTGATTTTTTAAGAAATGCAATTAAGAAAAAGATGATTGGTTATAGTTAATTTTTTTAAAAAAATATAAAATAAATTTACCATTAATATATATATTAAAAGTTATTTACATAACGGTGCTCCATATTAGTAATTGATTTTTTTTATTCATTATTATAGTGCATAACTACAATATACATATATATTTGTAGAAGGTTTTAATAGGATAGTAGTTTTTTTAGAGGTAATTGGATAGTAGTTAAGTTAATATTGTCTATAATCTAACAACAACAACAACAAAGCCTTATCCCACTAGGTGGGGTCGGCTACATGGATCATACGACTCGTTGATCCATGTTCATTGTCTATAATCTAAACTATTATAAATTTATTTAGAGAGTAAAGAGCCCCTCCTTAGCACTTTTGCTAAGGAGGCAGCTTAGCGATATAACAGCCGTTGGATGATATCTAATGGTAGCGGCATGCGTCTTTTTTTTCTCTGGTCTTTTTAAGCTTACCTTTGAGTAGTATGTCTTCTCCTCAATGATTCGTGACGTCCTCCATGATCTTGACCACCTCCTCCCACTCCCCGGCTGCAGCCGCGCGGTTGCCGCCGCAGCATGCAACCTTTTCCACCCTCTTGGCAACGCCATGGGAGTGGTTGATGTGGCCGAGGGAGGGTCATGGTTGATGTGGCCGGAGCAGGAGGAGATGAAGCTGCCGCCGGAGAGGTGTCGCACGGCATTTGCGTCCCCGACAGCCGCCGCTTTCCGCAGGAGAAATGGGCATCATCTACCTTCAGCTTGCCATCGCCATCGATGTCGTGGAGACTGCCATTGAAGAGAGAAGCCTTGGTGAGGAACCCAGTCCGAAGGAGACTGGGGAAGGATGCCGGCGGATGGGGATGCAGCTGGAGGATGCTGTTGACTGTTGACAGCAGCGGGAGCACGCCGACCTTGAAGGCCACAGGAGAGGTGGGAGAAGGAAACAACAACAACAACAAAGCTTTATCCCACTAGGTGGGGTCGGCTACATGGATCATACGATGCCATTCCGCATTCGTTGATCCATGTTCATGCGATTCGACAGGGTTTTACGCTGGCTGTCGAGGCCTAACACTAGTTTTATCCCACTAGGTGGGAGAAGGAAACAGAGGAGGAAAAAAAAGATGTGTGTCACTAGATGTCATCCAACGGTTGATATAATGGCTAAGCTGCCTCCTCGGCAAAAAGTGCTAAGGAGGGGTTCTTTACCCTTATATAAATTTTTTTATACAATTCAATAAATTATTTTTTATTAGGTATGAAAGTTAATTAGAAAATCCAATTCAAATTTCTGGGTTTATCAGCGTGGTGGTGGTGGTGGTGGTGGTGGGGGGGGGGTGTTGTTTGGGTGGTTGTCTACCAATACACTGCAACCATATTCTTGATTAGTGTTGATTCATAATTAAATTGATTATTTTTTTGCTTTTCAATGATCTGATGATTGTGGTTGTAAAATTCCTTTCAAGATTCATCCTGTGTTCATTTCTTGAGGTTGTTCAAACAGCATTTTGATATCTCATTGTGAACAACAGGTGAATTTGGAAAGTTTAGCAAATTGGGAAGAGAAGCAAATGTTTAAAGAGTAAGTTGTTCACTGAAAATTTTCTGCAACAGTAATTTTTCTTCAACTTTTTCAATAGTCATTCTTCAATTTATGTTTCTTTAATCTCCTAGGTTTATGGAGGATCACAACACTGCTACATTTCCATCCAAAAAGTAAGCATCTGCTTTTGACCCGTAAAATATTGTTTCCTTTCATTTCCATTGGCATTTTGTCCTCAGTTGTTTACTGCTTGCTGCAGCTTGTGAATCAAAACCTATGTATAAACCCATTGTCTCGTATCATTGGATTATCTAGTGTTTGCATGAATTTAAACCTATTATATTAGCAGGGAGAAAACACTTTGAATCTTGACATTTTCTATTGTATTTTCTCATTTTTTTTCCAAATAAGCTGGGGAAATCAAATGACTTCATGTTTTGTTTATTTGTTAATCATCATCTAATCTTTACTTTGGATTGTATTTTGTGTTGGCTCTTGTGCATATTCCCTTCCTGAAACATTGAGTGTCGTACTAAAGTAAATATTTATATTCAATGATAATCATGATGCGCCAATTAATAAATTCATTGTTGGTATCAACTTTGCTGTTTGGTGTTGTATTAGGATAGTGCTTGAGTATCCAGTTAATATTTGACAATTGTCTCTTTGTAGGTGGTGGTCGGTTGAGACTTGATTGTACTGTGTTATGCGTCTACAAAACTGTACCAAATACTGAACTAACATTATATAAAATTTTACTTTGAAAAGAACATTAGATGGAATCTGAAATTGAGATCGATGTTGTCTTCTCAAGGACCATATTACAAGTTCATGCCCATATGAAACACTAGGGTTGTCCTTTTTCTTGTAAAAAAACTTATGTTTGCTCTAAAATTTTGTAAGAAAAGTGGTTATGTTGACGATGTTTGAACCAATGGCAAGATTACCTGAAGCCTGATATTCCTGATCTTACTTTGAACACCATAGAGCTCATGTCTTGGGTTAATAAGATTACAACTCTTTCCTACTAGCCTTGCCTATATTTTTCCCTTTTAAGGGTGTTTGCTTATCTTGTACTTCTTGTTATACTTTCTTGTATTATATGATGAACAACTTTGTTAGGTTAAATGACTTGTACTCTTCAATTCACAGATATTACGATATTTGTTAGGTTAAATGACTTGTACTCTTCAATTCACAGATATTACGATATGGATGCCTATCATCGGCATAAAATGGAAAAAGAAATGAAGAAGGGATCAAAGAAGGTTAAAGAAACGGAGCGTACAATCTTCAATGATGAAGAACAAAGAAGGTAATTGTGCCCACACCTTTCCTTCTGACCAGAAAGGGTTGCCGAGCTTTTTCTTTCCTCTGACACATGTCAATATTGTTCACCGAAATGTGCATTTAGAGCGTTTCTGGTTACAACATTTCATTTATTCACCATCCATGCAATTCATTTCTCTTGTCATGCCATATCACATATTTGGATCTTGCAAGAAAGATTCTGTGCAACTTTGCAGAAAAAGACATGGGACTGCTTAAACTTAAAGCACTTGCATATTTTAAAATTAATGTGGGTTTCTCTCAAAATAATAATGATAATAATGTGGTTTTCATTTGTTTTACATTGAGCTCAATTGTGTGAAAAGGTGTAGAGCATATTTTGTAAAAAAGGACCTGAACATGTATATAATGTGTCATGATACAAATAAGGATTCTTAACAATACAAAAAATTGAGATATAAAAGATAATGAAGATTTCTTCAGGAAAAGAAAAAAATTTAGGCCAATTGAAAAAATATATATGAGGAGGCTGATTGTATCCTAAATCTTTAAAGGTCTATCTTGTTTTCTAACGGACTACAATATTTCATTTGCTATGTTAGTTACCACATGTAGTCAATATATGCCTGGAAGAACATCAATCATTGAATGAATCCTCAAATATGGTTAGAAAAAAATTGGAAGTGATGTTCCCTAAAGGAAATTGTGAAGTAATGATAGCTGATCCATCTGTTGCTAATACAAGATCATACTTTCTTTTATTTGTTTCGGACGTGTATATTATGATTACTCTTTGATTGGAACTCTGATTACTGCAGTATTGTGAAATTTAACTCTCCATATCTTAGTTATGACTCGTTATGAATGTTTACCCAGACCCTCTAAAAAAATTAATGTTTATCTATATCCTCTAGGAAAAAGGTAATGTTTACCTAGAAGAAAAGAAAAGGTAATGTTTACCTACAGTCAATACAACGAATCATCACCAATGGTTAGTTGGACACATTTTCCTCAAAGAAAGGATGTTCATTAAAAGAAATGTGAAGTAATTATAGTTGATCCATCACTTGTTAATAAGACCTATAATAACCTGGATGTTTATAAGATCATAATTTCTTTTAATGTTTATATGGTGATTCTTTTGCTGGAAGTGTGATTAAGCCAGTATGGTCAAAATTAACTCTCCATATCATGGTGACAAGTATTCTTGGTAAAACATAATTGATTAACATGTTTTGACTTTAAAATTTCTGTTCTATTTTTTTTAGCTGTTCTATAAAGTTGGCTAAACAGCTCTCGTACTTTCTTTTTTTAAAAAATCATTTTAGAGATATTCTTTTACAGTTTCACTTTAAAATTTGTTTCCATGGTTCTTCATTTAAAGAATTTTTGCCATCACATTTACCTAGAATCTGGTTCCTGTACATTATGTTTACTTGTATGGGATCTTGTTATTCAACCCAAATACTTTTGTGACAGTATTGCAACTGCATGTTTCTTCACTGTTTGTGATTTATGCTTTTGCATTCTCATATCGTCATGTGAGCATGGATTTTTACATGATTATCTTCCATGTATATTGGAACTGTTGCAGAATGGAATTGCTGATGGAGCGTGAAAAACAGAAGGAACAAGAAGTAGAAGCTCTGAAGCGCTCGATGCAAAGTGGAATGGTAAAGATATGGAACTGCATTCTTAATACATTCTAGTTAAATGATGTAGACTAAATCCTATCACTTCAAGTTTCCATTTTCACTTTTGCTTATTAGAAAGGATGGAGCTTATGCTTCTATCTTGCTTGTATGTTAAGTTTGTTGCTGCTACTGCTGATGTTCCAGTTTCGTATGATGCATGGATGAAATGATTTACATTACAAGTACAAGCACAAGTAAAACACTCATAACTAGTGATCTGGTTGCTTGTACCTGGTTGTCTGACATCCATCAATTTTTTTGGTTTTGTACTTGTGTTATGTATAACTCCGCCTATATTTTATAGCCGGTCCCAAGCCCGGATAAAGGAGGAGGGTTGTGTTAGGTCCCGACAGCCAACATAAAATCATGTCGAATCTTATGAACATGGATCAACGAAACTAATAGAGCGGAATGGCGTCGTATGATCCATGTAGCCGACCCCACCTAGTGGGATAAGGCTTTGTTGCTGTTGTTGTTGTTGTTGTTGTTGTACTTGTGTTATGTATGTTTAATTTGGTTAACAAATTAAAAAAATGCTATGTGAGATGCCGAATTTAAACCAGATCTAGGCAGAAAATTTTCGTAGGATATTGGAAATGTTTAGGAGAAAAAGGTGTGTTGTGGTTATGTAAACTATTTAATGAGATTTTACGATCGAAAAAGATGCCTGATGATTGGAGATTAAGTACATTAGTTCCTATTTACAAAAATAAAGGGGATATTCAGAATTGTGCAAATTATAGAGGGATTAAACTTATGAGTCACACAATGAAATTATGGGAAAAAGTGATTGAGCATAGATTGAGAATGGAGACTAGTATTTCTGAGAGACAATTTGGGTTCATGCTAGGAAGATTCACTACAGAGGCGATTTATTTACTAAGGGGGATGATGGAGAAGTATCGAAGTAGGAGAAGAGACTTACATATGGCTTTCATTGACATAGAGAAGGCGTATGATCGGGTACCAAGGGATGTACTTTGGAAAGCCTTGCAAAAGAAGAGGGTGAGTGTTGCCTACATTAAGGTAATACAAAATATGTACGATGGGGCATTGACTAGGGTTAGGACACCCGGAGGTGAGACAAATGAATTTCCTATAGGAATTGGCCTACATCAAGGATCAGCTTTAAGCCCGTATCTATTTAACTTAGTTATCGATGCTATAATCGAGAGTATCACAGAGGAGGTACCTAAGTGCATACTATTTGCTGATGATATAGTATTTTTAGCGGATTCAAGAGAAGAGATTAATACAAAATTGGAAATATGGAGAAATACGTTAGAGTCAAAGGGTTTTTGTTTAAGTAGGAATAAAACAGAATATATGCATAGCAATTTCACAAATAAACAACTTAGAGACGATTTGAAAGTTAGGTTAGGGGAGGATATAATTCTTCAAGTGACAAAGTTTAAATATTTAGGATCAATTGTAAGACAAGATGGTGAGATCGATGACGATGTTAATCATATAATTCAAGCTGGTTGGTGTAAGTGGAGGAAAGTCACTGGAGTTCTTTGTGATAGAAAAGTACCCAATAAAGTTAAAGAAAAATTCTATCGTACTGCTATAAGACCGGCAGTGTTATATGGTAGTGAATGTTGGGCTATGAAGGGATAACATGAACGTAAAGTGGGGGTAGCCGAAATGAGGATGTTGAGATGAATGTGTGGTCATACAAGATTAGATAAGATTAGGAATGACCATATACGTGAACGAGTCGGAGTGTCTCTATTAGTGAGAAAATGGTAGAGAATCGTTTGAGATAGTTTGGTCATGTTCAGAGAAGATCATTAGATGCGCCAGTAAGAAGAGTAGATCAAATAATTTGGAGTCCGATTAAAAGAGGGAGAGGGAGGCCAAGACGGACACTTGGCGAACTAATAGAGCAAGATCTATTGGTGAATAATATACCGAAAGGTTTGGTTACTAATAGAGCGGAATGGCGTCGTATGATCCATATAGCCGACCCCACCTAGTGGGATAAAGCTTTGTTATTGTTGTTGTTGTATTGGTT
Organism: Pontederia crassipes; assembly: GCA_030549335.1. NCBI lineage: Eukaryota > Viridiplantae > Streptophyta > Magnoliopsida > Commelinales > Pontederiaceae > Pontederia > Pontederia crassipes. Next base: position 19,165,412 of record CM060189.1, on the reverse strand, counting down.
AACCGATCATCAGAAAACATTATTTCTTTTCTCGATGATTAGAAGAAAATGATTATAACCATCAAGAATTTGTCCAATTTGTATTTCCCATACATAATATATCAGGATGATAACTACAATGGTTTGTTGTCCTTTTCCCCCAATAAATATTATAATTCCCAAAAAAATTTGACCTTGAGTCTCAAGCTTATTTATGCTCCTTTGCTGTAGCATTCAATGGGAAGGATTGGACTTTGCATTGTGGTCATTTAATGTTCATTCTTATAGGACCTAACCTGACCTCGAGTCTCGACTTGTTCATTCTTACTAGTTTAATGCTACAAACAAACCTGTTGCATGGATGATTTGCATCTGATGTCTTGTAGTAGCCAGCCACCATACACTTTTTTTTTTATGACAATAACTCCGCCTATGCTTTATAGCCGGTCCCAAGCCCGGATAAAGGAGGAGGGTTGTGTTAGGCCCCGACAGCCAACGTAAAACCCTGTCGAATCTTATGAACATGGATCAACGAATAAGCGGAATGGCGTCGTAGCCGACCCCACCTAGTGGGATAAGGTTTTGTTGTTGTTTTTTTATGACAACATACCCTTTATATTTTTTCCTCTTTTGACATGATATTTGTTCTTTAAATCCCTTGCATTGCTCAGTGGTGTAAACTTATGGCTGTACTTACTTTTCTAGGCTCAAGCCATGAAAGAGCAAGCTCGGCTAAGGGAAGAAATGATGTATCAATATAAGCTTGGAAACTTTGAGGTGAGCATTTTTTAGAATAATTCTTTTCGGCATCTCGCATATTCAAGCAACAGAACAAGTAATTTCCATCTTCATGTAGGCTGCACAAGCTATTCAGAAAAGATTGGATCCAGATGTTGCCATGTAGGATGCTAAATGTGCTGCAGATTTGATTAGCTTATATTCTCAGAGTTGATGCATCAAATGTAGGTTTTTCTGTAAGATTTCTCTACATAAAATTTAATGCAAGAATATCAATGTGCCTGTAGCCTCAGACATGCTCCTCCATTCACCAAGTGCTTATGAATGTTGCTCGTCTTCAAGCCTGGGATGTTTTTTGTTTTAGACAAAGTTGAATGCATTTGTGCAAATCACCCGAGCTTTTCAGTACTAGCAATTTTCTTGGGTGAATCACATAAGATAGAATCTTATTTTTCATCTAAAAGTCATTTGACTTGATACCTTGGAGCTGCAAGCCTGCAATGTAGACGAAAGCTTAAGAACAATGTTGCCAGCATGATCCTAGTTCTGTACCAGATGAATGAAAATTGTTGTGATGTGTAATTCCTCGTTCAATAGCACCAGTAAAAATTTTAACAAACGCGCAATGATATCTGAGAAGGTTATATGCCACCGCTGTGGGTTATTCATGATATCCAAATGTTCAAGCAGTTTACGATTCATCGCAATATCGTATTGCTATTAATCATGTGGGTTGACAGTACAATTGATTTCAGTGCTCGTGGAATATCCTTTGAACTTAAATAGTCTTTTTTAGAAATCGACAATAAATCAAAACATGTGTTCGAATAACGCTGGAAAAAATAGTGTTTGAATTTGGGAGTAAACTCCTTGTTACTCGCCCGTTAAGTATGCCAGAATCAGACCATTTGAAAACAAAACTTTTCAAATATTAAGGTGTTAATAACAAAAATGTGATCAGATTATTCGATAACTTGAGCAAAAACTCTTGGGCAAACGAAAATATAAGTTATAGCTTTTGAGGTAAAAAATAACGTCAAAAGGTTAAAAAAAATCCAAACGCTACCTTTTTTAAGTGTAAACCAGAAAGATATTACTCGGACCAAACTTTATAAACGATAGTCATATATGGTGGAAAGACCATGAGCAGTATCCCAGCTCTTACATTAATTTTCATTTAACTTAGTAAACTGAAAGGTTCAAAAGGAATTCCAGTGCAACATCTATTCAGAAAGGGTGGATTTGAGCTCCCCGCTACTGTGTAATTCCAAGACAATGTCACAACCTCCTATGAGCTCTCCTTTGTAATAAAGCTGCGGATATGTTGGCCAGTTAGAATATGTCTTGAGACCCTGCCTCACTTCATCATTGGTCAATATATCAAAAGAACCGAAGGTGATCTGCCCCTCCCGGAGAGCATTAACCACTTTCGAACTGAAGCCACACCGGGGTTGGTCCGGCGTCCCTTTCATGAAAAGCATTACTGGTGAAGAGGTTATCAGGTTTTGCAGTCTATCCTCAAGAGATAAGTTGGGAACGATCCCTTTTTCAGCTAATACCTTCTTCAGCTCCCCATTCTTCTGCATTTCCAATGCAATATCAGATCCCCCAATGAGCTCTCCTCCTATATACAGCTGAGGATAGCTCGACCAGTTAGAGTAGACTTTCAAACCCTGCCTGATTTCATCATCAGAGAGAATATCAAAACTCTCAAAAGCAACTTTCTCTTGCTTAAGGATTTCAATAACCTTGCGACTAAAACCACATTTTGGTTCGTCAGGTCTGCCCTTCATGAAAACCATGACAGGGCTTGAATTTATGAGGGTCTTGATACGAGAAGCTAATTCAGTATTTAAGCCAGTAGAACCGGAAGAATCTCCTCTCCTTTCAGGTGCAGAAGTTTGTGAGGATGATGGCGCCTTCGCTGATTCTGAAAGTTTGCTTTCTTTGACGGGAATTCCATGATCCTTGAACAGATCCTTTAATTCACCACTTTCATGCATTGCAACTGCAATATCACAGCCACCAAGAAGTTCACCCTTGCAAAAGAGCTGAGGAAAGGTTGGCCAATTTGAGAACTTTTTCATGCCTTCACGGACATCGTTGTCTGTGAGTATGTCAAAGTTTCCAAAGTCAACTCCTTCATCTTTTAAAATATCAACAACCCTTCTACTAAATCCACACTTCGGCTGCTCAGGACTTCCTTTCATGAATAAGAAAACTGGGTGAGAATTCACAAGTTGTTCCAGATGCAGCCTTAAAGCATCACTAATGCCAGAGCCATTTTCTATAGATAACTCTCTCACTGTTTCAAGAACAGTAGGTCCAGCAGCTATCTCAAGACTGGGAGGTGAAGCTAATGTTGAGGCACTAGCAGGTCCAGCCACTTTTGCAACTTTGTTAGCCAAACTGGCAGGGTTTGCACCCTCAAGTGTATCAACAGTATTACCATCCTGACAAAGAAATAGTGGATAATGTATTAATGTGTTCATATTCTTTGAAGCCGTCCAAATAAGGAAGGTTACAAAAGGAAAGACTTAAGTTTTTGTAGGCTTGAAAAGTAAAGCACATTAGAAGATATTATTGTGTAGCATATCACTTCAGCAGCCAACAGGAAAACCAATAGGCCAATCTAACAGAATGTTTGTAAATTTTATATTATTTCTTTAACTTCACAATTAAACATTAACTATACCAACTATTAAATTTGATGTGCTAACCAATTTTCCTAAAAGCTTAAGTCATTAGGAAGAGCATATCATTGATTTTATATTCTTAAATTTCTCCCTCCCGTGTGAGCTGACAACTTTGGTCTAACCCGACCCACCATGTGGACAACAAAGGGAGAAAAATATTCTTTTTACTAAGAGAAGGTTTGAACTTTTGACTTTGGCTCTAATACCATGTTAAATTTGATATGCTAACTAATTTTTCTAAAAACTTAAGCCATTAGGAAGAGCAACATCATTAATTTTATATTCTTAACACCAATGATACCTCAAATGTCAAACATTGAACTACATATGGACGAAAAAATCATTTACTAACCTTGCAGAAGACAAAGTAAGGGACCGCTGCAACTGCATAGGCCTCAGAAATTTCTGGCAGTTCTTCTGCTTCAACCTGAGAAAAATAACTATTAATGATGGGGAACTTATAAAATAAGAAATAGGAAAAATGAAATAAAAATGTATTTAAAACAGTGAAAATACATCGACAAAAAACAACTTATGTGTACAATAGTTTGTTAATTACAACTGTGTGTGTGCGTACACTTATGCATAAACTTTCGACAAACATCAGCAAATATTACTTTGAGACAAAATGATGATTCGTTTTAGCTGGGGGAGATGAGATATTAATTTCTCGCTTCAAGCCACTGTAAAGTGAAGGGTTCAAATGCAGATTTGGCATGTAAGTTGACAAACATACTGTTCATTTTAGTTGCAGTTTTAGTATCTCTGCATCTGTGCCAACACACTTGGATCATAAATATACAAATGCAGATCTTTAGCACGTTGATATACAATTAAATTCAATCAAGTATATGGATTAGCCTCTGGAATGCAAAAGGTAAAATGGTTGCAAAAGACACTATATATAGAGAGATTCATTATTTCCATTGAAATAAACAGAAAGCTTTAACATGTCAGCATCAACATTTTTTCATAGAAGATTAAAAATAAAATTAAATGTCATGAGCATACCACAGGTGTATCCTAAGACTGGCTGGAAGATGCATCTACAATCCTATTTAGAGTTTATGTCATCAGATGCTTAATATAGTAATACAAGTATAGAAACCAGAGCCATGAAGCTTCATTCGTAGCCCTACAACCCTAGTGAAATTAAGGATAATGTACACCACTGATGCATATTAGTTAAGAACAACATTGAATGAATGAATTAAGCCCATTCAAACTTAGATCTTTTATAACATATCGGATTATTCATTTGATATGCCAGACCATGCTTTTATAGTGGTGGATTCAGTTGCCTTTTATACTAGTAATATGACAGATATTTCTTTCTTAGACGGAATAATATGACAAATTGATTCTAGTAAGGATGCAATTTGAGTGTTGCTATCGACATGGAGGCTCCTTTAATTGACCTCTGACATGAATACCATTGCAGAAAAGGGCACAATTAGTCAACATATATGTTGATGCATATACCAAGCATGTCATTTTAAACAGTTTAAAATATAGTCGAAGTGGTGAACGGAATATCAATCTATAACAAGCCGCTGGTAGCAATTGCACAAAAGGAGGTGATAATTTTGTGATCCCATGTCAAATCACCAAAATTGCATCCAAAGGAAATGTTGCTATTGGTGCGTATAGTACTATATATTCAAGAAAAAAAGCTAATTATGGTTAAACATTAATGCTTGGTACTGAGAATTGCCCAAGTCTGAGGTACAGATGGGAAATGAATTTTCTTCAGGGAGGAAGAAGAGAAAAATAACACAAATCTTACTATGTGAACAAATGGGTTTTACAGGTCATAAAACAGTTGATCCAGTTATTGTGCAAACACTATAATGTGATTTTACCGAAATGAGGTAATTGTTAGTTGTGATCTAAATAATCAATTAATTAAAATGGAAATGCATCAAATGGCCCCTTAGTTTTTTCACAGTGCTACATATATCCCAAGTTCTAAGACCTTTTATTCGGTAAGCATTTAACATACTATAATTAAACATAATCCAGAGAAATGGATTCAACGACTAATCCTATTCATCCAACAATTCCCAAAAAATGATGAAATAAGAATAACTCAAAAGAAGATGAATCCTGCTAAGTCAACACCCATGATCAACATAAAATCGAAACATGCCAAAGAGCAAGCTTAACGAAAAGACTTCCAACTTGAAACAGAAACCCAAATAGTAACTAAGAACAAGACACAAGTGAGAAAATACTAAAAAAAACGAATCTACGAACTAACAGTAGTGATAAACAAAACCCAAATCCACAAATCTTCTTCTATTTCCGCAAACAAAAGATATCTCACGAGAGCCAAATCAAGCAGGTCCAGGAACTACTCACTAAACCCTAAATTGATCACAGAGAATATATCTGATTAAAGTCGAAAACTTCTTTACGCCTGTAACACACAAACCGATCTTTTTTCATCACCAGAACATAATGGAATGCATTCAATCATCAAGACATTAAAAAAATCACATCTTGTCTATCTTCAGCAAGTAAATACACACTGGGATCGAGAAGCCAAAAAGTGAGCACATAAAGGATAACGGAACGAACTCTAAGGAAGAGAGCGTGGGGGAAGTCGGTGGCGAGGTGAGCGAACACTTGGTCCATCTGCTTGGAAGCCTCGCACCACGACGCCCAGAAGTGGACGACCACCGCCGGAGCACCCTCCCGCTGCAGCGCCTCGTCCAACTCCGATTTCGATCCCACGTTCTTCACCACGCCGCCGCCGCCGCCCATCCTCCTCCTATCGTTCTCCAGAGAGCACGAGGATTCTGGAAAGGAAGACACGAGAAAGATACCTTTTTTTTCCTCTTTCGGTGGAACTTTGAAAGCTTAAAAAAGTACAATGGAGAAAAGAAAAATAGAAATTAGCGGGAGGGGGGGGAGTATTTTTATTACCTCCTTAAATAATAAATTATTTTTTTTATTTTTATCCCATAAGTTTGCAACTCTTTTTAATTTCTGCTCGTTGGAAAAAGAAATATGGAAATATTCCCTCTCAGTTTAAAAAATACGTCTTTTTCATTTATAAAATATTGTTTTTTGACATAAAAATAGGAAAGAAAATAAAGTGGAAAAAAGATACAATAAAAGATTTCTGGCCGAAAATGTATCACAGGTTTCTCAAACGGCAAACTTATAATAGCAGCACTTAGTCGACACGTGTACAGGCGGAAAAAATACTCGCTAATCAAAATTATTATATCCACATATTCAGAATTATTAATACCATCTTTTATTAATACCTTGATTTTTTAAATACCATCCTGAAAATGATCAAACCGTTTGATTTTAATCAAAATTTGATAATATCTCTATTCTTTTGATGAATATCTCTATTCTTCTTTTTTCAATCGTATTTTTTATTATTTATTCATGTATTATTATATTATTATTTATTATTTTCAAAAAAAAAATAATAATCAACTATTAGTAATAAAATATTTTAATTATAAAATGTTATATTTTAAAATTTTTATTCCTATTAAATCAAACAGATAAAGAAATAAAAATATGAGAAAAATATTATATTCTTTTAAATAAAATTTCTTATTCTGTAAAACATATTCATCGGACCTAAGTAATTTAGTTAGAGTGATATATCTTTATAGAAATTAAAATGGAAATCTCCCAACTTCTCACTTCCATGTGAGCTAATCTACATTAATAATGTCAACTTTTAGTTTTGATCATTTTCTATTTTGAAATTTTAGCCTCTAAAAACCTTTTCTTTCTTGACATTTGGTCATTTTCATGTGTTCTTTACATGCAAACGATGGGCGAACCTAGGATCCGGAGTACAATGGGTGCAAATTATAATTATTTTAATACTTTTTTATAATAATATAACAAAATTAAATATAATTAATTAAAAGTGACTAAATAAGTGGTTACAAGTCATTTAAATTAAAAAATCTAAAATAACTACTTATTATTCTTTGAATCTAGCTAAATATATCATCTAAAATGAAATATAGCCATTTGGTTCCATGTACTTATAAATTATTATTTCAATAAAATAGCTAACAATGATGTAAGATAATTTTAAAATTGTTTATAGTGATTTATTTTAAAAGTGAATTAAATAACATAAAGAAGAAGTATTTTTTTAATACATGATTATGTTGGAAAATAATAAATTTGTTTGTGCAAAGATATTTTTATCAACAATTTAAAGAAATCTAGGTGGATTCAAAATTTTAACTTATAATTAACTAATATTAGTATATTGTATAACTATTTAGATACTTAATAATATACATAACCTAAAAATTATGGGGTCAATTGAACCATGTAGGTCCGCCCATGACTATGATGATGGAAGTGGACAACATGGCGGCTGCACGCATGAACATGAAATTTTGTAGACTTCATAAAAATGAGATTCCGCAAATGGAAAAACAGGAGCATTTTAAGATAATAATTAATATTTCTATTAAGTAAAAATATTACTTACTCTTATTTAATAAACTAACCAGGGATTAATTATTATTACAAATAATTCGATATTTTTTATTTATTATTATTTTCATAACTATACAATCCTGTTCACTTTTATCATTACTAATTCTCTTCTTTTGTTATTTTTTTCTGCTAAAAATAGTTCACTTAACACTTTTTAAAATTCGTTCAGATTTTAAGTTTGTTCTGAAGTTATATAAAACTATGAGCTTATACTGATATCATATGTACATATTGAGTTTGAAATTGAACTATTAGCTTTTATGCATTCAGACCATTTTTCACTTTGCCAGTTAATATTAATCATTCTGTTCATCACGATTTATCCTCAATGACTAAACTAATTCTTGGAAAGTAATCATGTCACATAAAATCAAACGCCAATTAAACAACTCGGAATCTCTTTATGCCACTTCACCACATACTATTAGTAAGCCCCCATGTCTTCTAAGAGGTTAACAATAATTTGAAGTATATCCTTAAAATTGAAGTCATTTGTAATGATCATCCTGCTCTGAGCTGTTCTTGTTTTGGGGGCATATCTCATGGACAAGTATATGCTCAACATTTTAACTTCATCAACATATCTTTTACCGTTCACAAAGATTTGGATCAATGGCGAAGTCAGAAAATTTTATTAGTGGGTGCACATTATAAATTATAATTAAATAATATAAATTTTTAAATTAAATAAGATGAATAAAAATTCTTTATATAAAATACATAATTTCAAATATCAATAATATCATTGTTGTCATTATGTTTTTTTATGTTAATTCTACTCTTTTATATGAGATTTATTTGAAATAAAATATATATTAATATTTGGTAAAAGAAGAAAAAATGACCATATTAAATGTTATCATTAAACTTTATTGCATATTAACATAAGAAATAAAAATATAAAAATACTATGTGGTAAAATTTAAAAAAATGGAACTAAGAACATTTGTTACTGTATGGCTTTGCAACTATTACATTTAAATATGTGATGATAAAAAGAAAAAAGATGATACTTTATAGTGTTAATTTTAATAGAATTTGATCAGTGTACTTAGAATAAAAAAAGAAATATGATTTTTAGATTTATGACAGTATGAAAGGAAAAATGATAAAAAGGTTTAGCTTGATGGCAAAACTATCCAAGATTGGAATCGAACGTGCGACCTCTGCAAATGAAAAAAGTGTTGCATCCACTAAGCAAGGGACAAGAACATGTTACAATGACTAGTAGTTATTACTTAACCACGATTTCAGTGGGTGCAATGCACCCATGGGCATCCATGTGGCTGCGCCCCTGATTTGGATGGTCCCCTTTCAGGTACCCATGAACAGATCCTGCCATTTTTTTGTTAGGCTTTATTTTTTTTTGGATTGCCACCTAAGTATTCAAGAAGCGACGATACAATCCATGCGACACAAAAAAGTATGAATAATGGAAATGTCAGCTTGGTCTTTGCGGGCAGAGACGGAACTAAACTAGAATCGAATTGATAATTTGGGAGGGGCCAACTATATATAAAAATAAGAAAAAAGTGAGTACATTGCATATAAATGCTTAATATACTGAATACATAACAATAATATGTACAATAGATCAGTCAACTTACTATAATCCATGATATTGAGTGCCCTGAAAAATAAAAAGAATTAGTGATGAAAAAATGTTTAATATTAAAATTTTTGAGAGGGCCAAGGCCCAAGAGGCCCTATAAAACCCGCCTACCTCATCCGTTGTCTGCAGGAATTAATGCGGGATTCCAAGTCGCATATTTGTCTAAAATTTTCATAGGAAAAGTTTGCTCTGCTTAATCTTGATTTTTTTTTTCAATAAGAAAAGGACGACTGCAAAGTTTGAGCATTTTGAGTACTATCAGCCTCATACTCCTTGTCCGCATACTAAAATGTTGATGCTGAGAACATGCCAAATCACATGAAGCATCCGATTGACACTCTTGAGGGTGATGGGGTTGTGATATTTAGACTTTATTTTTTTTATAACTAATCGTCGATATATGAGAAGTGGTATTGATTTTTTAACTCATATGATGTTATTAAACGCATTGGTCATATATTGAAAGGCCGAGACATCGACTCACCATTAAACTCAACTAATCGGTGAAATCGCTTCAGATCGTGTGTTTGACAATGACAGATGAAGCTCTCAATAAAGTTTCTTAAGTAAGGAGAAGTTGTTACTTCATCCTAGTCTTTGTTGGTAGGATGAGGTGGGATGAGACATTATTTGAAGAGAAGAATTAATAACAAGAATGAGGTAGGATGAGGTGAGATGGGACATTGTGTTTAAATGTTATTTTTTAAAAAATTGAGTGAGTTGATGTGGATGATAATAAGTTTATCATATATTTTAAAATTAAATTCATCAAATTTATTTATTGAAAAGTTTTAAAATAATTATGAGTATTTTATCTTTTTATTTTTTCAATTCAATTAAAAAGCATATAAATTTACTTAAGGATAATAAAAGTATTTATCTCACTAACCTTTCATAATTCATATATTATAATATATATCGAAGAAAAAAGTGGATTAAATTAATCTATTTTTTTCATAAATTTATATTCAAATATGATCCATATAATTTACTTACCACATTTAATCACACCAATCCTTACCTTATAACTCACCTCTCCTATATTAAATTGTCAAACAAAACGTTGGAGACCAACTTCATATTTTAGCCAAATGACTTCCATAGATTATGAGGCCAAGACTATTTAGAAGGCGTGACGCTATCGTCACGTCAAGATAGTCATTTTATTTTATTTCATGAAGATAAAAATGTTCAAATCTTATGTGATAAAATAATAATTGTGATTTTTAAGTGATAATAGTAATTTTCTTTGATAGATATCTCTCTTAAGACACTTGCTCACCATTCCTCATCAGTCATCACTCTTCTGGTGTTGGTCAGGGGAGTACTCTTCAGAGCTATTCTTTTACGCTTGCCCTTGTGATCACTAGTTTTCTTAGCTCCTTTCCCCTAGACTGGATTGCAGGTTCTCGCTTAGATGTGACGAAGGATAATAACTTCGATCGATAGTGTCACTCGGGCTACTTCGCCGGCATTTGCTCCAAGCATGCATACAGTGGATCAAGTTCAGGTCAGATCATTGGCACGGCACATATGATTATGAAGACCATGCCTTTTCCTTAAAGTTATAATATCTGCTTAGCTTTTGAGTCACGGCAGGATACTCTCATGGACGCCCAACACTTACATTGCCTACACCCTACGTTGGTCGTCGTCGGAGTACATTGGCCCACAACATCACTGTTAAATTTGATGTGCTGACCAATTTTTTTTAAAAGCTTAAGTCATTAGAAAAAGCAACATCTATAATTTTATATTGTTAACAACAAAGGTTTGATGTGTACACCATCAGAGATATCGATGCCTCGACCATAGATGACCACATGTATGCCAATATCACAAATCCAGATGCTAGTGGATGATGACTATGGCACTAAGGTAGGTCATATGACTTCAATGCAATCACACTTTTTTTTACCGGAGGAGGAGGAGGGAAAGATGCTACAACAACAACAAAGTCTTATCCCACTAGGTGGGGTCGGCTACATGGATCATACGACGCCATATTCGTTGATCCATGTTCATAAGATTCGACATGATTTTATGCTGGCTGTCGGGGCCTAACACAACCCTCCTCCTTTATCCGGACTTGGGACCGGCTATAAAATATAGGCGGAGTTGAGGATATATAGAATATTGTTCAACATGTATCTTTTTAAAAAAATAATGGAAAATGAGTAGTTTCTTGTGTGAAACTGATCCATTTTTGCATTCTTTTAATGATGAATAATATTAAGCTATTTTAATTCTCTAATTATTTAGATAATAACCTAATAGTATTCGAAACTACTGTGGTAATAAACTCTAGTCAATGATAAATTTGACTACCCCTACTAATGATGGTTGACACAAACGAGTAGGAGAGTTGTGTTCTCAGGTCATTGGAGTAATGAAACGAAGATTTTAGACGAAGACAATAGCAGGACAACTTGAAATCTATCGACCTTCCTATCATTTCATCGACGTCACCAATGCCTATTCATAGCGGCATGACTGCACGAGGAGATGTGGCTTAGCTTTTTTGGATGGAATGCACGTTAAATTCTCTTTTTTTTTTTGTTCAATTCAATTAATTTAAAAAAAATAATATAATTTTAGTTTTTTTTTCTATTCTATAGTAATACTTTTAGGTTTATTTTCCACCATTTGATTAATGTTTGGCATTCATCTTTTAGTGATTATTTATTAGTTTATATCATAAACAAAATAGTGGAATAAAATATCTCTTCTATACACATGAGCCGGGGGCGGAGACACATGGGTGCAGTTGCACCCACTGAAATCGTGGTTAAGTAATATCTACTAGTCTAACATGTTCTTGTTCCTTGCTTAGTGGATGCAACACTGTTTTCATTTGCGAGGTCGCACGTTCGATTCCACTCTTGGATAGTTTTGCCATCAAGCTAAACCTTTTTATCATTTTTCCTTTCATACTTTCATAAATCTAAAAATCATATTTCTTTTTTATTCTAAGTACACTGATCAAATTCTATTAAAATTAACACTATAAAGTATCATCTTTTTTCTTTTTATCATCACATATTTAAATGTAATAGTTGCAAAGCCATATAGTAACAATGTTCTTCGTTCCAATTTTTTTTTAATTTTACCACGTAGTATTTTTATATTTTTATTTCTTATGTTAATATGCAATAAAGTTTAATGATAACCTGTAATATGATCATTTTTTCTTCTTTTACCAAATATTAATATATATTTTATTTGAAATAAATCTCATATAAAAGAGTAGAATTAACATAAAAAAACATAATGACAACAATGATATTATTGATATTTGAAATTATGTATTTTTTATTTTCATATAAAGAATTTTTATTCATCTTATTTAATTTAAAATTTTATATTATTTAATTATAATTTATAATGTGCACCCACTAATAAAATTTTCTGGCTTCGCCACTGACATGAGCAAAAGCATCACTCTTGTTAGTAAACTCTTTTAACCTTTGTAACAACAGGCACAAACAACCCAACAAGAATTCGAATTCGAAAAAAAAGAAGGAAGAAGCGAATCGGGGGAGTAACCTCCTCCGATCGGCCGCCATCGACCACCCCTTCCCCTCTGCTTCTTCTTCCTTTTCTTCGGAGAACGACGAGCGAGTGGTAAGCACACAGGGACAATCCAGTGGCCCTCCCTCGACGTACTTGAAAGTCAACCGCACCTCCTCGCCGGCCAGGGACGACCGGAGGTGGAGAAGACAACTCCAGCGCCGCCGGCGAACCGAAATCAAGCAAAGAATGTACCTTAGACATCTAACTCACCTAGGCGATAAATTGTTAATCATACGACGCATATGATGATGCTATCACGCTCTAGAGTCGACGAACTTCACTTTTCATATTGTAACTATCGAGTTTTGATGGCCGAAAGTCGGCTGGAGATGAAGAGGAAGCTGGGCACAGGTCTGCGCTATGTTTCCGACCGCGATGGCACGGCCTTGCCGGTTAAGTGGCACAGGTGTCCCAAGCGTGAGGACATTGATTGAGACACGACACGGGCGTGCCTGATAAGAGGCATGACCATGACTCTTATAGAGAATGGTCGACCGATTCGGACGAACGGTCGATCGATTCGGGCGAACGGTCGACCGATTCGAGCAAATAGTCGACCGTTACCGTGACTCCTATAGAGAACGGTCGATCGATTCAGACGAACCAAGCGCGAGGACATTGATTGAGTCACGACACGGGCGTGCCTGATAAGAGGCATGACCATGACTCCTATAGAGAATGGTCGACCGATTCGGACGAACGGTCGACCGATTCGGGCGAACGGTCAACCGATTCGAGCAAATAGTCGATCGTTACTGTGACTCCTATAGAGAACGGTCGACCGATTCGGACGAATGATCAATCGATCTGAACCATGGCGATGTGATCGTTAGGGCACGGGTGTGCCGGAGTGTGGCACGACCGTGACGAAAGCACGAACGCACCAGAGAAGAAACGACCATGCTCTGGTGGCACGATCATGCCAGAAGGAGGCACGACCGTGACATTAGAGTTCGGGCCGATTCCCCGTGCAAACGCGGATCCGGCCCAAGTCAAACTTTGACTCAGCCCGGGTCAAGCACATGGACCCTAGACAGAAGGCCCGACTCGAGTTTTCCTTATCCAGTCCGGATTATATTACAAAAGATGAAAATACCCTTGTGTGGCCCAAACTTTCATAGTTGGGCCCAAACCTCGACAGTCCCACTTGAGGTCATGTCCAATACGGTAAAAACCCTATTGAACCATTCTCACCTTGAAGGACGATTAAGACTTAACACAAAGAATAAAGCAATATGACATAATGTCATTGCCCTAGGGATAAGGAATCTGACTTTAATCTTACTCTGATATATGATTTACAAACCCCCACAGACGATAATAATATGAGTAAAGAAAAGATGAAACTACATAGCCGCCCAAAGTACAGAGTAAAGATCATGGTATAGTACAAAAGAAGGCAGGTAGCCGAACTAAGAAGACAATGACCTTGCAGGTCTTAATGACCACTGCTCCTAGAGTATATGCCCTCTTCCACCTGTATTTCGAAAAGGGTGATGCATTGACATCTTCCCTTCCCCAAAGAGGGCATCATATGGATCATATGTTATATTGTCAAAAGGACATGTAGCTTAGCTAAGGAGACAACGAACCTACGAGTCTTTAATGACCACTGTTTATGGGATACATGTTCTCTCTCACTTGTATTTCGAAAATGGTACGCATTGGCATTACACCTTCCCTATAATGGGCACTCCTGGCTTCACAGATGTATAGAGGCACCTCTGATTTTCTAACTTAATCAAGTCGAGCTCGCATAGGAAAGCGAACTTTAAGAACCGCATAATAATGTAAAAGATGTAATACTACACAAAGCAAAGCGAAGTATAGTAATGTATAGCATAGCAAAGTACAGAACATGATATTGATATAGTAAAGAACAAAGCATAAATATGAATAAGTATTGTTCATTGCCTACTGTGATTAAAGTATTGAGACCGTTGATTAAAGCATGTTATTTTACTGATTACCTATTATTGTTTTAATCATAATTTGAATTATCATTTTATCGCCTATATTTCTATCGTACTGGGCGTTTCGCTCACGGATATTTCTATGCCCCTATATTAAAATTTTGTAGGTGAGAATCTTGCCTAGAGAGGTGATGGAGGGCATAGAGCTCGAGGGTAGCTGCACATGACTTGTCCAATTCAATAGAATTCAACTCTTTTATTTCATTAATCGAATAATTGGTCATTGTATTCGAAAGATATTGTGGTACTCTCTTTTGAAATCGGACATGTGATCATTCGCTCGAATTTGTTACAGTATGAAATCTTTTCTTTCCTCTCGATTCATTTCATTAAATATTGGTGTCCTTTGATCTTCCGATGTTTTCTCTTCCGCAACCATGTCTCCACTTATTTTGTTATTATTTTCGTTGCCATGTATTATGTTTGTTGACTGGTCAAGGTCAAGGATATAGCAGACAATGTAGCGTCCTCGTGGTCAACCTGACTGCCTATGTGACAGGAGGACCGATTTTGGGAGTGTTATAGCCTTTATTCCTGCCCTTTCTTTTTCAAATCCCTGTCTCTTTGTAGCACCCTTTTTTTTCTCTTGCTCCTTATATTACAAAACCATGTAACATTTTGAAGAATTCAACACTCTTCCAAGTACCACTCCACCATTAGATGTAATTTCTTAGTTTTGATTGATTATTTGGAATCTTATTTTTCTTGAAAGGATTTGTAATTCTCTCCTTAGTTCATGTTCGACATGTTTAATGAAATTTCATTTTTAACACAGTCTTATTATCCTATTCTAAATTTATTATGCATTTACTAAAGAACACACCCCTCCAGTGCACTATGGACCATTTTTTGAATGCATGATATTATTATTTTTTATTCTGAAAAGATGCATCATATTATTTGCTTATCATGTAATACCTAACATGTACATGTTTTCTTGTTAGATGGCACAAGAGAATGGTCCGGGTTTCTTCAGCCATGCTCGTGTTTATGGAACTTGCCTTAGAGCAGGTAGAATAAATCTATCATATGTTGGATGAATGTATGCTATGATTCTGTGTGTTCAGATTGCATTTATATTGCTTTATTACTTGAACCTCACCTGTAGCACACAATTGACTTTTTTCCATTAGTTACTTGTGTATTACAAAGTGTATTTTTTAGGGTAATTACAAAGTGTATTTTCTTTTTGTACTTCCAATTAGTATTTTTGAGCTGGATATTTAACTTTTTGTGTCATTGGTGCGAAGAGTCTTGCTTATACAATTCTAGAGCGCGGCCATGCTGATTATACTTGCATCGTTTAAATTTTAATTTCTTTGCTTGAAAATAATTTCACTTGAGGATTTTCGAATGAATGTTGGGATGGAATATTTTGAATTAAGATTGAAGAATGTGTGGATCCAAGATGGATTCATATATATGACTACCATTGATTTACAAATGGTGGTCTTAAATTCATTTTAAATTCACTCAAAAAAATATTTATCAAGGATCACCATTAATTTATCAATTAAGGGTGAGTCCATATCCACTTTTTTTTTCCTTTGAATTTTGATTCGGTCATTGTAATCCATATAAGATACCTCCACATATTGGATATAAATTGTATCTTAATTATTGTTTTTTTCCCCTTTCTGTAGGCAAGGCTGGCTCTGGACAACTTGGAAGTCCCCACAGGGTAAGTTAGCATTACTATATACTACAGAACATTGTATGTACATATGTAAGAATGCTTATACAAATGCATATTTGTCTATACCTTGAATTCAATGCATGCATATTGAATGTTAGATAATCCTTTTGTGGATTAAACTACTTAGTTATGCTATCATAAAAAGATACAATTGGCATAAGCAATTCTGTTCTTGGGATTATTTTCTTTCCTTTGTACGATATTTTAAGGTTTGTTTTAATGTCTTTTTGCTTGTTTTTTTTGTTGAATGTCTGCTAGCTCTTCAATCTCATATGAAGCATTATTGATTTGGCACTGTACATCTCAAACCTTTAGTGATATTTTTTTTTCTTTTTTGCAGTTGTGTCATTGTGAAAGATGGAAAGATCATTGCAAACAACCACACCTCTGCAACTAGAAATGTGTGCGTTGACACTAAGTTGATCTCTGTTGAATACATGTGGCCGTTAAGCTTTCTTTCTCTTTTATTCTTCGTAGTTTATAAATTAAAAGATCTTACAATTTTAATCTGATATATTTATTCGTGCATCTTACACTAGAAATAAGTTAGAGGTACTAAAACTTTCTAGAGAATAAAATTTAAATATAGGCAAAAATAATTCACTTAAAAAAAGGTCGATAGGAATATTAGCATTTGCATTTGGTTAGAGTTCTTTCAGAAGTCCTAACTCCTGACAGTTAAAATTGATTAAACTAACTAGAGGAATCCGGTCATCCTTTCTTTTTTTTCTTTCTAAAGCGAGCTATTCCCCTTTTTTTCTTTTCAATGCAATTTTCTTATCAAATAGAAGATGTACATTGTATAGCATTGACATCCGAATCTTAGCTGAGACGAGCTAGATTTATGTTCTATAGATACCAATCTCAAATCTATTCACAGGATCTAATAACTTCTGGATCAACACTATGCATTTTCTCTATTAATGTACTTGTTCTTTATTTGTAGGCTACCTGACATGCAGAGATGGTAGCCATTGATTATTTACTTGAAAAGTGGCAAGCAATGAGATTTAGTCAATCGGGTGTGGCAGAAATTTTTTCAAAATGTGATGTCTATGTTACATGTGAACCATGCATAATGTGTGCAACCGCATTGTCAATAATTGGTTTGCCAAACCTACCTATCTATATCTTCAGTATTTACTTAAAAGTGGTACATTTTTCATGACTTTAGATACTCTTCAACTAGGTATTCGTGAGGTATTTTATGATTGTGCCAATGATAAATTTGGAGGATGTGGATCAATCTTATCACTCCATGAAGGTGCCTCTGCAAAGTTGTCCAGATACTTTGCAAAATTGTATGATGTGTCTTATTGTGTTATAAACTTTATTGTGAGATATTTAGTGATCATTGAGTTTTTAGTACACTTCATATTATTTTTTTATTATTTTGAGGAGGACTTTCAGATTATTATTGATTTCCAATTTTCAAATGCACTGGAGGTATAATGGCAGAAGAGGTAATTGCTCTTTTTAGATGCTTCTATTAACAAGGAAATCCAAACGGTATCTCTATTAAACATGTTTTATACCCATAATGTTTGTAAAGCTTTTTGTTGCTATGTTGTAACGTCCCCAAATCGTACCCCACCACGTGATAGAATACGCTTCGAGGACGCTACGGGTCATCATTACGTATACATCTTATTGATAAAAAATAAGACTTTGATCAGTCAACTCAACATCGATAAAAGCAGAAGACTTAATCATCGTTAATAATAAAAGAGAGTAACATCATAAGATGTGAAAGACTGATAAATGACTTCATAGGAGTCCAAAGGAAAGCTAATACATCAAGTAATAAAAAGAAAGGAAAAGCTATCCATCATCTAAAGGATTCGATAATCATGTGCAGCCACCTACGAGCTCGATCTGTCACCGTTGGATACCTTCATCATTCCAACCTTGGCTGCATTTAAGAACATGCAGAGGAGAACCTCCCTATGAGTTTTACAACTCAGTATGAAAATAAGATAAATATCATCATACTAGACATGAATAATAAAAATAACATTATCATATAAGAGGAAAGGGAATCATGATCATAATATGAAAGTGAAAGCGTATAAAAGGACATGAATAAGAGATCATAAAAAGTCATAATAAGAATGACAAAAGTTGGACATCATATGAAAGATTCTTTATTCATATGTGTTTATCTTCTTCATCATCTTATATTTTCATCTTTGAATTATTTGAAGTATATTTCAACCCCACGGAGAGGTTTGCCTCAACTCGTCCATCATCATCATCATCATAACTGACAGAGCCAGTTCATAGCTGACCGAAGTCGGCCCATAACCTGGCCGTCACCGGTCCATCATAAAAGAGCTCTCCATTTAATGATTTACGTCTTTTATCTTGCATTTTTTAATTAATCAAAATAAATCTTGATAGGAACTTTAAATCAGGATAATATGATAAGATCATGGAGAGTGAATCAAGTACATTAATGACATAATCATCATAATTAAGATATGGAATAGATGCATAAATCAGGGATCTAAACAATATAAAATCAACCTCATCATGGTGAGAACCCGGACCGAGTAGAAAGAAAACTCGGGTCGGGTTCATACATGGTTGTTCTCACAAAATCAGAGAAAGCCCGGGCCAGGTTCGGGTTACCCCGATCGGGTCGGAACGTCTTCTTGTCGGGACAGCCGTCATGCTCGACTATTCATCGTGCGTGAAACTCGGTCCGGGTTCGTCCTGTTGCAGAGCTCGGAGAGTGCAGCAATAGCGGATCCGGACCGAGTTCCTACGAACTCGGTCCGGCGAAAGATCTGCCTGGGCCGGGTTCTTCTTACGCAGAAACTGCCCAGGTGCGCAATACGCGTTTCGTTCATTTTTTTCCGGCAATGACCGGTACAAATCAACATCATGCAATAACTAAGAACTATCTAGAACATGCTTCAAGTCTAAAATCAGAATTTTATCACGCATCTATCATAATTCCATACCTTAAAGTTTATGTCCAAGAAACTATTACTGCAGTCCACTTCTTCCTCTTCCTCCTCTTATTCTACTGGTCCCTCTCGGTTCAGGTGCACATCCTCCTGCACGTCTCTTGTTGGCGGCGGCGGGTCAGGGACGAACAAGAAGAACAAAAGGCGTATGAACAGGGAAGGAAAACTAGGGCCCGCTTGCACAGGAAGAAAAGAGGGTTGTTTGATTGTTTCGGCCTCTTATTTATAGGAGAAGAATTCAAGTTTCAATCAGAAACCAACTCCTCCCTGATCAAATCAAATCTATCTCACATTTTATCTTTTCATTTTTATTTCCTTTTTCTTATTTGGCTCGGGCGTTACATATCCTTTCTTGCACTTGAAAATGTTTCTGTTCTTTCCAGAATGACACAATATTTTATCCTCTGTCATTAACCAACACCTACCCGAAGACATGCATGCTATGAAACTCAATAGTAACAGCTAATCTAAATCATAAGATGGGAAAAAAAACCTGCATGGACATACTAATTCGTTTTACCTGCATTTTGAAGCAATTGTAAGTATGATAAGATCATTGAATTTTTCATCCTGTGTAGGTAGTTAGGATTCTATTGCATGAAATGTTTACATCCTGTTACACTTCAAGGCTGAAAGCTTATAACTTGCCAATTTCATTTCCATCCTTTCATGAAGTCATAGATAGACAGTCGTGCAGTAAAAGGGGAAAGTACTTTGTCTATGCATGTTTCAACGACAATCTAGGGAATTGTAGCCATAATCCTTGAAGATTGTCATTGTGTTATTTTGCTTGAACGGCATGCAGATTTGACCAAGTAATGAACATTGTAAAATGAAGTATAAAATGATCATATGAATACCATTCACCATTTTTATCTTTTTATGGTAGTACTATGTTGATTTCCTTCGTGTGCACTGCAGCTCCAAAGCCTCACCGCCCTGTCAGAATGCCTCAAGGGTCGTAGTATGTTCTTAGTCAAACCAACATTGTGGTATAAAAGCCTCTTCCCTTTGCTGCTAATTTGTTTCTAAGCGAGTCATCATATCACAACTCAACAAGCTTGAGCAAGTACCAGGTTTCCATTGCAGTCATGCTTTACCATGAACAGATTTCTATTTCACTTTTTTCCTTGTCGAGAAACATTTGGCTAGCAGCGTAAATATGGTAAAGGCACACAATATCAGTGACTTTAACATGTTTAGTTTCATTTTGGGTGTTAAACTTTACATGAAAGTTGTGTATGAGTTTGGGTAACTTCCTTCTGCGATGTTGTTGAGCTTGCATTGAGTTGATTAAAAAGTTTCTTTTCCTTTTCTTTCATGATATATCATTCCAACCACAATCGCATAAACTTCAGAGATCCTAATACATGCTTATTTTATTGCATCCATTGGCAACTAAAATTACTAGTCGAATATAAGGAATACTTGATTTTTCTGTAGGAATAATATGATAATGCGTGTCAAGTAACACGTGTTCTATATATACCTCATTTTATCCATACATATGCATATATATTAAAAAAGCTTAAGCACAAAATTTGCATTTACCAATTTATTTATAGGTTATTTCCATGAATCTCTTCTAAATTATCACGATTTTCTGCATTTATTCTCAAACTACGAATTTATTTTTTTATCCCTAAACTAAACTATCACAATTTTTTCATTTAGTGCTTCCGACTTGTTATGTTTTTCGGGGTGGGTAATTTAGTCTTTTTGATAAATGACAATTTTTTATTTATCACTTTAATCCTTTCAATGATTTTTTTATTTTTTATATTTATTATTTCATATTTTTAGGGTAATTTAGTTTTTTTATAAATAAAAAGTAAAAGTAACGAAAAATATAATAAAAGTAAATGATACAAAAAAATAATTGTGGTTAAATATAAAGAATAATAATAATTTAGGAAAAAATTATACAAATAATCATTTATTTATTTATTTATTATTTCTAACATGGTTTCCAAAATCATGAGTTTAAAGTGAGTACGGAATTCGAATTAACTTGGTTGAATTTCAAACATAGATTGGACAATTTTATTAAGGGGTATTTCCTTCGTCCTTTGAACTGTAACTTCTTTTCTCATCCTATAACTTCTTTTCTCATCTGATCTTAAATAATAAATTTATAAAATTTAGTCTTCGAACTTATCTAAATTTGACACTTTAAATTTAATATAAAATTTGTTAAGTTTCTTTTTCTAATAATTGTGAATGTCATTTTTACCTCTTATTTTTAATATGAAAAAAAAGAATTGTGCAAATTATAGATGAATTAAACTTATGAAACACACAATGAAATTATGAGAAAAAGTGATTGAGCATAAATTGAGAATGAAGACTAGTATTTCTGATAGACAATTTGGGTTCATGCCAGGGAGATCCACGACAGAGGAGATTTATTTACTAAGGGGGATGATGGAGAAGTATCGAAGTAGGAGAAGAGACTTACATATAGTTTTCATTGACTTAAAGAAGACGTATGATCGGGTACCAAGAGATGTACTTTGGAAAGCCTTGCAAAAGAAGAGGGTGAGTGTTGCCTACATTAAGGTAATACAATATATGTACGATGGGGCATTGACTAGGGTTAGGACATCCGGAGGTGAGACAAATGAATTTCCTATAGGAATTTGCCTACATCAAGGATCAGCTTTAAGCCCGTATTTATTTAACTTAGTTATCGATGCTATAATCGAGAGTATCACAGAGGAGGTACCTAAGTGCATGCTATTTGCTGATGATATAGTATTTTTAGCGAATTCAAGAGAAGAGATTAATACAAAATTGGAAATATGGAGAAATACGTTGGAGTCAAAGGGTTTTTGTTTATGTAGGAATAAAACAGAATATATGCATAGCAATTTCACAAATAAACAACTTAGAGACGATTTGAAAGTTAGGTTAGGGGAGGATATAATTCTTCAAGTGACAAAGTTTAAATATTTAGGATCAATTGTAAGACAAGATGGTGAGATCGATGACGATGTTAATCATATAATTCAAGCTGGTTGGTGTAAGTGGAGGAAAGTCTGGAGTTCTTTGTGATAGAGAAATATCCAATAAAGTTAAAGGAAAATTCTATCGTACTGCTATAAGACCGGCAGTATTATATGGTAGTAAATGTTGGGCTATGAAGGGACAACATGAACGTAAAGTGGAGGTAGCCGAAATGAGGATATTGAGATGAATGTGTAGTCATACAAGATTAGATAAGATTAGGAATGATCATACACGTGAACGAGTCGGAGTGACTCCTATTAGTGAGAAAATTGTAGAAAATCGTTTGAGATTGTTTGGTTATGTTCAGAGAAGACCATTAAATGCGTCAGTAAGAAGAGTAGATCAAATAATCTGGAGTCCGATTAAAAAAGAAAGAGGGAGGCCAAGGCGGACATTTGACAAACTAATAGAGAAGATCTATTGGTGAATAATATACCGAAAGGTTTGATTACTAATAGAGGGGAATGGCGTCGTATGATCCATGTAACCGACCCCACCTACTGGGATAAGGTTTTGTTGTTGTTATATTTTTAATATGAAAAAAATAAAAAAAATATTGACATAAATATAATATTGTATAAAAAAATATTTATCATCAATTAGTACTTTTACTTGTATCGATTTTGTTATTTTTAAAATAATTTTATTATAATATGAACATAAGGTAAAGAGGATATTTCACAATTCAATTTAATAGAATGATCTAAGTGTCAAATTTGGGTAAGTTTAGAGACTAAAATTTGTAAGTTTATAATTTAGGGTTAGATGTGGAAAAAAGTTTGGAGGGTTGTTAAAAGGAAATAACTTTTTATTAAACAAATATTTGAGTAATGCTTAAGGGTATAATTCAAAGAAAAATGAATATGTTTTAAGATTAATATTATTTTTGTGAAAAATTATGGACATGTCATATGGCATTTCACCGTTTTCTTATATAATCATGGCAATATTAGAAAGTAAATTTAATTTGAAGCAGACTTTTTGTGAGATTAAATATAAAAAAATAAATTAAATTTGCGTAAGAGTTCTGAAAATATTCTGATAATTTTTTTTGTAAAAAATATTAATAATAATTTGTTACATAAAAATAATAGTATATGTAAAACTGAATAAGTGATAATTAATATGCATCTATATCTATATTATACTTTAAAGATATTTATATATCAATAAAAGCATATTATAATAAAAGTTTGTTATACAAAATGATAATGTATGTAACTGGAATGCAATTAAATATATAAACCATGAAGAAATAATTAGTTTTTTTTATGTAATGACACTTTTTGTTTAGTTATAAATGAAATACTCTTATTGTTTTTTTGCGATTAATTCCGTAATCTATACATCATTATAGTGATTTTTCACATCTAATTAATATGTGAACTTATCGTAGAACGCGATTTTTACTTTAGTGCTTTCCAATTGATTCTGTTAATTTTTCAAATTTTTTATTTATGAAAAGAATAAATCACCTTCCACTAGTTTTCTTTTTTAATGTTTAAAATATAATAAAATAATGTATAATATAAAAAATATAAAAAACAAAAAATATTTTAAAAGAAGGCATTTAGTCTTTTTTATTATTTCTAAAATATTTAAAAATAAGATTGTTAGTGCAAGAATAGTTGAATCTTTTTCATAAATAAAAAAATTGAAAAAAATGTAAAGTTAACGCAAAGTGAAAGATGGACTAAAATGAAAAAAGCGGTATAATTTACATAAAAAATATTATAATTAATGGGAGGTATACATAATTAATCCTATTTTTATTTAATATCTAATTTTAAATATTATTATATCAAAGTTGGATTTTAAAAACTAGTTGATGATATTTTTCGTATAAATAATTTGAGAACAAATTTTTAATTTAAACAAACAAATTAAAAATATCGAATGATTACTTTCACCCTTACACACATGTATTCTCGATGTCTAGTATATGCTAAAATTATTCTGTCAGACTTCTACCAGTTTTAATCAAAGATTTATACGAAAGAGGTTAATGATAAATAAAAGCAAGAAATGTAAAGGCTGTCTTAGGGTTTTAATTCAGGGTTTACGTCCCCGAAACTCGACCGCCATCACAAATTCCTCTCCGCTTCGCCCGCCACGCTGCCGCTCCCCGCCGCGGAGACCTCTCCTCTCCTACGCAGCGGCGACCGCGACCTATAGCGCCTCACGATCAACCGCCGTCGACCAGATCCGCTTCGCCCGCCCCGCCGCCGACCACGAGCACATCCGCCGCCTAGAGAAGTAGGAGGGATAGTCCCCCTTACACGTTTGTCCCAACTCGACCGCCATCACCCATGGCACCATCATCGGAATCCGAAGGATCCGCTGCGCTTCAGCGGCTCCGGTCCGTCGACGCGCCGCATTACCTATCCCCGTCGCCGGAGATCTCCAGGGACGCCCGTGCTGCCGCGAGCTACCTTTACGCCTCCCTCATCCCCGTCTGCCGCAAATCCTCTGCTGGCCCACCTCCGGTAGATAATTTGCTCGCCGACGAGGCCTTCGACGCGGAACAGATCTGGTATCAGATCGACCTCCTCACCCGTCCTATTCTTCCCGTCCTCCGCCGCCATCTCCACCGCCTCGAGGTTAAACCTCCTCCGTCTTCTGCCCCCGCAGCTCGTGCGGGGGAAGCGGCACACGCCAAAGTCGAAAAGCGCCGTCCAGGCTCCAAGGATGTGGAGGAAAGCGACGGGGAGGAAGGAGAAGAAGAAGATGTTAGGGCGGCAATGGAGGAAGAAGACGACGATGAAGTGGGTGATTATGACGAGGAAGACGAAGAGAGTGAAGAGGTAGAAGGAGATGAAGAAGGGGATGACGAGAATGCTGTCAATACTGTGGAAGATAAGTTTTTGAAGATTAAGGATTTGGAAGAGTATTTGAAGAAAGGCGAAGAAGAGGAGTATGGCGTTGCTCCAGAGAAGAAAAGAAAGACAAGGAAGGATGAAGAATTGGATGATGTTGATAATGATGATGATGAGGAGGAGGAGGATGAATTGGAGGTATGATGCTTCAGCACTTATTTGCAACTTTAGTGTTTAATTTTAATAGTAACCATTGAATCTTTTTGCTGCGTAGATCATAATTCTTACTATTGTTTTATCCATTGGAGAAAATAAGTACTTCTATACTTGATTTTTATTTGTTCTGTTCTCAAATTCAGTTAGAGGATTTGGATGCTGATGGTGATGAGGAAATGGATTTGGCAGAAGATGCAAAGTGAGTTTCTTGGTCATTCATAGTCCTTACTATTTATTGGTTTCATAATTTTTATTGGTTACTCACTTGTTCTGTGTTGTGTAGGTAAGATGTTAGCTCTGGAAGATTTCCATAAACCTAATTACTTCATTGTTCTCATTCATTGTTAATTAATTTCTTATGTTCTTCTTTAGGCAGTAATTAAGGATCTCATTATATATAGATTATAAAATGGTATGGTTTATAGAAGAGAATAATTTGAACCAAAGGATCTCTCACCTTATTCATCAAATTGAGATAAGGAGCACACCGTTATCATCTTTTCATGATCGACAGTAATAATTATTCTTTTGGACTTTGTCATATACTAACACCTTTTCTTTTGCAAAAATATTGGTGCAATGTTATCTAACTTCTGCATTATCTATTTCCTATCTGGAAATTCCTCTAAGTCAATATACTCCTAACCTAATATTCCACAGAATTAGCTAATCCACACAGGAAGTAATAATATTTTTTTTATTCATCAAAGCATATGTCCCAAGGGAGGGTACTACCATACAAAAGAAACACCCTATACCAAATAACTAGGAAACCAATTAAAAGGAACATTTAATATGAGGGAAATGTGTAATGGGATCCTAATTAAATTATAGGCAGAAGATCCGTAAATAAAGACTAACAACTCATGGAAAAACATAAACTTTAATCTTGTCCTATATCGACTCTCCATGGCTGAGAAAACTCAACTTCAGATATTAAAGAACAACATCCAAATGTCAGAAGTCGGCATCATTATTCTAGCAAACCATAGTAGGTGGATGAGCACACAAATAGAAGCTCATGCAAGAACTCTGAAATCTTCAAAATCAATGGACCGAAAAATGTTTGCTCTCATATGATACATAAGAAAGGTTTGTTATGCAAAAATCAATGTTAAATATGAAATTGCGTGCTTCCATTCCTCGTCCTACAACTAGTGAACATGATATAGGAAGGTCAGCGGAATGATGTATGCTAGTGACAAAGGTCTCCAACATAGAATCAACTTTCTTGAGACAACTATTTCAACAATAGGAGCACCAACGAGATCTGAAACTATTGGTTCAACAAGAGGAACACATTCACAATCGACTCAACTATCAAGATAAAGTATTAAGATAATGAAAGAGGCCATCTTCCAACAATTGACCATGTGAAGGACAACCAACTGGTAGGTGTGGAAGGTCCTATAAAGGAGTGTGATGCATTAACAAACGAGGTGAACAGTTGTGTTAAGGTGACTTAGGCTGAGTCTAAGGTATTTGGTACGGGGTATAACCATAAGGGGTTGGGTTGTAAGGGGCATAACTATAAGGAGTTGAGTAGGTGTGGAAAGGCGGAACATAGTACGTTCCATACGTTCCTAATGGCATGAAACAGGCATCAGGAGATGACGCAACGAAATTGATGATAACATGAGAAAGTATTTGACTCTTCCAAGGCATGAAACTTAATTATTAAAATCTTCTAAAACCTTGGATAGATGATGGGACTTAGAAGAGAGGATGGGCAACTAGGATCAAAAGGAAGACCCGAGCTGTTGCGCGACTTATTAACAAAAAGTTTTATTTTTTTTCTCTTTTTTCTCTCTATTTCGCCCTTTTTCTCTTTTTTTGTTTTCTATTTTCTCTCTTTCTTTTTGGTTTTACTGTTTTCGTTCAACTTTAAGTAAAAGAAGAAATAAGGCTTGGTGACAGTTGATGATGACAGTTGAACAGCGAAGCTGCAGCAGTACGGCCTGGTGACTTTGAGAAAAGCAAAGCGGAAGGAGGGATATCCACGAGCAGTGGTAGTAAGCAATGGGTTGCTGAACAATAGACGACGGTCATGGCGACGATGATGGAAGCAGCAGGTGTCGAAGGTGGACGAGCAGAAGCGGCAATCATGATGGGCTGTGGTATTGCCACTGTGGCAGTTGTCGAGAAGCGGTGATGCCGTGTCATGGAACAAGGAGGTTGGATGGGTGCTGTGATGGTGGCGACATATATATTGTGGAGAGCAGAAACAAAAGGACGTGGATGGGCATCAGCAGGTTGAGGGATGATGGTGAAGGCGGAAGGCGGCAGAAGACAGGGCGCGATGTCGTTGGGGTTGCGGGGTTGAACAGGGCAGGGTTGAAGCAACGACGAAGAGGCGGAAGGACAGAGGACACTTGGTGATGGTGGCAGGACAGCAGCGACAAAGGGTGTGGGGGGCTGCAAAGGCGGCAGCAACAGTGGTCAGTGCAAGGTGGACAGCCACAGGGACTGCACACGGATGGAGCAGATGTTTGCAGCACCTGGCACTGTAACAATATACTGTAGCGGACTGTAGCACGGGTGAGGGGGAAGGAGTGCTGAGTGGAAAGAAGGGCTTAGAAGATGGGATCGCAACAGTTTGACAACAATCAAACATACCAAATCCTCTATGTCAACTTACTCCTAAATGTTAATACTCCACCGCCACAGGCATTAACTAATCCACATAGGAAGAAATAATAATTTTTTTAATCAAAGCATTTGTTCCAAGAGAACCATGCAAGAGTATTTATAGGGGTAAACACCCTATACCAAATGAACTGATTTGTGTGTCTTATGTTAGGAAGAGGCAGAGGACATTAATCATCTGTTTTTTCCAGTGTAAGATGGCTCGAATTGTTTGGGAGTCTCTCAGGTTAGCTATATTAACTATATCTCAGAGGCGGAAATTTTGCACCCCTTTGGAAGAGGAGCGGATACTGCTGCAAACAGATAAAGGGCCATGGGCTGAGGATGGTGGCCCAGGTTCGGGTTCCTGGTCTCCACTCTTCAGATCACACCTCTTTGATCAGCGTTTTGCGGAGCTTTTGACACTTCATCAGCGGATCGCTCCATTCTGCCCGGATCATCGGGTCTGGTTATCTGAGTCTTTCTCAGCGCGCAGCCTTTACATTCGTTTCCTACCGCCCATCACTCTGCCAGAGGATTTCAGTTTTGACTGCAGACTTATATGGAGGTTGCGTGTGCCAAGATCTTTGCTTGGCTTATACGACGCGGACGGCTTCTCACTAGGCGGTACAGGGCGAGATGGGCGCCTCGCAATGACACATCTTGCGTACTATGTGACGAGGCGGAGGAGGACATCACCCATCTTTTCTATGACTGCCCGACTTCTCGTGGCATATGGCAGCAAACCAGCATCGCGGGCCTCTTCTCATCAGGTTTGGAGACTGTGTGGCATTCCCTTCGTGGTTTAGCCCGTCGGAGACGGGGATGGAGAGCGTCTTTCACGACCTTTTTGGCCGGTGCCTGGGCTATTTGGCTTCAGTGCAATCGGACCATTTTTTGTGGGGAGAGATATCAGACGGAGCGTATTGTACACCACATCCTTTTTCTTATCCAGGAGTGGGGTTTTGTTTAGCTAGGATACTCCTTATTTTTGTCGTTGCTCTCCCTTTGAGAGCTCACCTTTTGTACATGATTTCCCGTTCACAGTTATATATATAGATGGATGACAACCACAACTCTGGTGGTCATCCTTTTTCTCCTAAAAAAAAAAGGGCTGAGCAGGCTATGGTCTTTGTCATTCTTTGGCCCATCTGGCTACAAAGAAATAATTTGGTTTTCTCTAATGGATTCTGTTACACTGAAAAATCTTGCACGCCTGTAGGCTGGCTGAGGAGTGGAAGCATCTGTGTAAACTATTTTCGTTTTTAGTAAGCTTTCTTTTATGTCTTCATCATGTACTATAATTTTCTAATCTATGATAATGAATTTTGGATGATTAATCAAGTTAATCATCCCTCCCTTGCTAAAAAAAGGGAACCAAATAAAAGGAAATCTAATAACAACAACAACAACAAAGCCTTATCCCACTAGGTGGGATCGGCTACATGGATCATACGACGCCATTCCGCTCTATTAGTAACCAAACCTTTCGGTATATTATTCACCAATAGATCTTGCTCTATTAGTTCGCCAAGTGTCCGCCTTGGCCTCCCTCTTCCTCTTTTAATCGGACTCCAGATTATAGCAGTATGATAGAATTTTCCTTTAACTTTATTGGGTACTTTTCTATCACAAAGAACTCCAATGGCTTTCCTCCACTTACACCAACCAGCTTGAATTCTATGATTAACATCGTCATCAATCTCACCATCTTGTCTTACAATTGATCCTAAATATTTAAACTTTGTCACTTGAGGAATTATATCCTCCCCTAACCTAACTTCCAAATCGTCTCTAAGTTGTTTATTTGTGAAATTGCTATGCATATATTCTGTTTTATTCCTACTTAAACGAAAACCCTTTGACTCCAACGTATTTCTTCGTATTTTCAATTTTGTATTAATCTCTTCTCTAATATATGGAAATATCCTAATAGGTTCCTAATTAAACTATAGACAGAAGGTCAATAAATAACTCATGGGCAAAAGACCCATAATGTTAATTTTGACCTACATTATGGTATCTGGATATGAAGATAAACATGTAGAGTATATTGATTCAGTATATAGGTATAGGCTAATATGCATTCCTTTTGAGGAGTGTATGAAACAAAATATACAGGAAAATTATGATACTACGTAGATACACATTTATTTGGCACTAGCTAATTTCCTGGCCTAATTGTTGTATTTTTTACTGCTGATTTCAAATTTTATCATGGTTAAATTCTTACTTTCATCTCCTCAAAAAAAAAAAAAAAACTTACTTTCATAGTATTGCAGATATGAAGACTTTTTTGGAGGCAATAAAAAGAGAAAACTTAGCAATAAAGGATATGGTGAAGAAAAGAGTGGTCCCGATGAAATGTTAGATGATGAAGATATGCATGATGAAGAGGTCTGTACATTAACTGTGAATCCTATGCATATTATATAAAAAATGAAGTTGACAGTATTCATGGATCATTGGTAAATTGTTTTATGTTTTCTTTTTTTAGTTACAGGATGGAAAGATTCTTTCAACTCATGAGAAAGAACTTCAGAAGCTGAGGCAGAAGATAGAACAAATGGAGAAAGCAAATTTGGAACCTAAATCATGGACTATGCAAGGGGAGGTATTTTAGCTCCTTGTCAAAGTAACAAGTCTTTTGAACCTTTTATATTTTCCTGCTGTTCGTTTGAAGTAAATCCAGAAAGGGATTAACAACTCCAACTTGTCATAGGTGACTGCTTCTAAAAGACCGAAAAACAGCGCCCTCGAGGTGGACCTTGATTTTGAGCATAATTTACCTCCTGCTCCAGTAATTACAGAAGAAGTAACAGCTTCCCTTGAAGATTTAATCAGAAAAAGGGTGATCGAGGTATTACTACATATCTTACTGTTATTCATTTTGGATACAAAAACTTTTAGTTGTCTTTTGATAATAAAAAAGGCAGATTTGAGTTTAGAAGAAAGATATTGGAAAACAAACTTAGATATCCATTTTAATGTCCTAAGCATAAGCTCCTGGGTGAATCAGATATCTTAATTGTGATTTAAGTTACCCAGTTCCTTTTATGGCTCTCATTCCACAAAAGTAACACAAGATTTTGTCAAAACAATGCACAGAATCTTTTATCATAATCACTTAAGGACATGGCATGGCAAAAAAAGTAACATACTGGTTAATCATCTTTTTTCCCTCTCAAGAAAAAGTTTGTTTCAGAGGTAATGATAAGTAGAAATTATAAGTCTTTTTTGGGTAGTAAATTGTAAATCTTTGTTCACTTGCTGAAGCTAAATATCTAGTAGCTGTTGGTTTTATTATTTAAGTTTAATAAGGGCGTAATCATGCTTGTCAAGTGACATTGGTCACAAGGGTAAGGTGTAGTTATAAGAAGCACCTTTGTTGGGTTACAACGCGTTTTGTGGATTCCCACATTCTCTTGATTCTTTTTACATTTGCTCTTTTCTTACAATTGTCAAATTTCCACTGTTTCCGGACAACTGCTCTTTTTACAGTCTAATACAAGGTGAATGACTAAAACTTTGTTGTCATCCTTACATTTCTTGAAAAGAAAAGTACATTTTTTTGGAATAAAAAGATGGCTAGATTTTGCTGCATCAACGGTGATAAATGAAATGTTAAAAGATGCCCCATGTTTCTCTAATCATATGAAATTTTGAGGGGTTTTCTATTAGTAGAACATTTGGATCCCCAACTTCTCAAGAAAGAAAATTATATGTGGGTGTTCTAGGAAAGTACATGTGGGTGTATGATATAATACTGCTATAGTATGGTATCATAAACAAGTACAACCTATTCTCTTCCAAGAAAATACAAAATTCTCCTTCTCAAAAAAAATACAAAATTCTCTTTTGCAATGTTGAATACTCTAAATTTGAATGTATTGTTATGTTATTGCCTTCTTTCCGCTCTGAACTGCAAAAATCTACTTAAAAAAAAGCTGCAAAAATCTTGAAAATCTAATACACAACCTATCTGAAAGTATCTCTTGAACTATACTTATTGGTTCATGATTCATATTGGTTTAGACTTATAACTTTTAATCTGTCCAAAAAGTTCTATAACTTTTGGATGAAAGTTAAAATACAGCTTAATTATCATAATATTTTTTTCTTGAAATGGAAAAGGATGTCTATTGAGGCTTGTAGGCATCCATCTTTATTTTTTTTTTGAGGCGGGCATCCATCTTTATTAAATAGGTAATAAAATTACATTATTATTTTCTTTTTGAGGGGAAAAAGGATGACCACCACGTTATGTGGTTGTCTTCCAGGTATATATATGTGTATATATATATATATATATATATATATATACACAACAACAACAACAACAACAAAGCCTTATCCCACTAGGTGGATATAATTATGAAATGAGAAAGTTACGTTGTTACAATCTATTTACAAATGAAAAAGGCAACAAGGCATTCTAGTCCCCCTAATTACCAGCCCACAAAGTTGTCATAATATCTTACTTGTTTTTCTGAGGTTTAATTTCTTGTGGGTTTACATAATTACTGTAACAAAATATTCACTTTTTCTTTCCTTTTTTGTTTTCTTTGAGTTTTCAATCTCTTGTGGGTTTACATAATTACTGTAACTCCTGCTCTCGTTCATGAATTTGTGTTTTCCGTTTAAAAAAAAACTACTTATAATTGGCGATATTAGATTGGTCATCTTACTGGATTTATGGGCTTTCTATGTCAACTTGTCTACATTTGTTCTCTTAAAAAAACTTGTCTACATTTCTCGGTCAAAAATAAAAAGAAAAAGTTTGGCTACAAGTAGTTTGAGTCTAGAGCAACTAAAAGTGCTAATAAAATAACATTGTCTGGAAAAGGACATTTAGACAGTTAGAATTGTTGGATTCAATGCAGAGACCCCTTCATGTTGTTATGGAGGGTCTATAAGTAATCAGTGTCAAATAGAAGAATGAAAAAAGGATTACAGTTAATAAAAAAAGCCTAATGCATGTGTGGAGCTGCTTCTGTTTCAAGTATATTAATAATGGTTAGAATTGAAACACTAGGAGGCTTAAAATATTTTAAAACACAGTTACTTTTCCTGTTAGTTTCTTTATTTCTTTTTTGTTTGCAAGGGCGATCCATGGGCTTAGTCCAGACAAAGTCAGTATCAATTAAAAAAAAGCCACAAGAAGTTTCATGGAGTGATCAACACATGAATTACTATATATAAGTGCTCTGCACCATAACCACCTTCTCTTTTATTTTCATTGGATTGGTTATTTGTCTTAATTCTTTTCCAACAGAAATATAATTTTATTTTATACTCTAATACTGTAGTCATTCTTTTCTTCTTAAATTTTTTGTCTTATACCATTTGCTTTCATAATAATCCTTTGGGGAACCTCTAGAAAATTGATAAACTTCTGAGAACTAGAGAAGTAATTTATGTTACTATAATATATTAGGATATCTTCTAAAAAAATTAATATATTAGGATAAGATACTTCTTTTGTATTTCATCAGGTTGGCCAATGAATCAATCTCTTAATCTTTCCACAGGGACATTTTGATGATGTTCAACGAACACCTTCCTTGCCATCTAAAGCGCCAAAGCAGCACAAAGAGTTGGTAATGATTCCTTAACCAATCCAATATTGGTGTTTTATATGAAATGAAGTGAATCCTTCAATAAAAAAAAGGATGACTTTTTTATTTCTTTATATAATAATTTAAAGACTTGCTGTTTTTTGGCAGGATGAGAACAAGAGTTCAAAAGGCCTCGCTGAGATTTATGAGGTTTGTAGATGTGATATATTGTTGTGCTAGAGGAATAGATCATGATATCAGTGTGTACGAGAACAGAAATTATATTATCTCTTTGACGCCTTTGCAGGAAGAGTACGCACAAAAAACTGGTCTTGCTGCTGCGCCTATTACCACTTCTGATGAGCTTAAGAAAGAGGTAGTGGTCATTCAGTAGTAAAAAAATCATTTCTAAAATGCATTAACATTTTAAAAGCGTAATTTAGTTTATTTCTTATTATTTGGAAACATGAATTGTAGAAACTTGATACCGCTTATGTTACTGGGCTTGATTCACATTTATGTTTCTCCTATGTAATCTTTGTATCTTCTGCATTCAAGTTGTACACCCTTTCCAGCCCCTCTGTATATGTATATGTATATGAATCTTATATTCTGTTGGACATGCTTGATCTTTATAGGCAAGCATTCTATTCAAGAGGATATGTTCGAAGTTAGATGCCTTATCTCACTTCCATTTTGCTCCAAAGCCGGTAAGTTATATATCAAGTTTTGTAAATAAAGAGGATCAAATTTCTTCTTTCTTGATATATTTTATTTTATTTTGCTTTAACAGGTTATTGGAGACATGTCTATACAAGCTAATGTTCCTGCTCTAGCAATGGAGGAGGTAATATTTGGTTCATCGTTCACAAATAAACCTTATCTTGGTGTCAAGGTACATATCTCAAAGTGAATCTGTTGCAGATTGCTCCTGTAGCCATCTCGGATGCTGCCATGCTTGCTCCTGAGGAGATATTTGATGGCAAGGGTGATATCAAAGAACAATCAGAATTAACAAAACAAGACCGTAAAAGAAGGAGAGCCAACAAGAAAAGGAAATTCAAAGGTACCCTGCTTTCATCTGACCTCTCATTTTTTGCCTCCACAACTTTCTAACATCTGTTAAGCTTCTTTTACAACTGACCTGTTTTATCCGAAACAAGTGTTAAGCGGTTGTTCAAAGTTAATTGTAATCAAACTTTGCCTAGCAGCTAATAGAATAGCACAAATTTTGATGACCACAGCAGTTTGCATTTTTTTTTTTGAGAGTGACCACAACAGTTTGCATTAATGTTGATTCTGTTTGTTTTGGGGAAAATATTTTCCTGATTTCTTTGTTTGATAATCAGAAAATGATCATTGGAAAATTATTTCTCAATTAATTAAAGTATTAGATACAACTTAGTAGTAGTTGGAAAATATAGTCTCACAATGTCTCTTATGTCAGCATATGGTTTTTTTCCCGCTGTTCCCTTGAGCAGACAACACAAACTGAGGTAACCATACCTCATGATGGAATGTCCCATACCTTCCCATTGTTCTTACCAAGAGAGCAAATGGAAAACAACAACAACAAAGCCTTATCCCACTAGGTGGGGTCGGCTACATGGATCATACGACGTCATTCCGCTCTATTAGTAACCAAACCTTTCGGTATATTATTCACCAATAGATCTTGCTCTATTAGTTCGCCAAGTGTCCGCCTTGGCCTCCCTCTCCCTCTTTTAATCGGACAAGAGAGCAAATGGAAAAGCGCACAAAAAATATATAACCACTAAAAGACCTATAACATGTCTATTTGTAAACTTTTTTTTTTCTTTCACGATCAAATAATGAAAAATATGTTAATGTCGTTAAAATGTTTTTTCTCGAAATCTCTTTCCTCATTACCTATTTCCAGTGACACAACTGCAGCCCAAGTGTATTCTACAATATATTAGTTCCCAACACTTGAATTTTATCGCGTTGATGCTATTCCTGTCTGCAAACCTTGAGTTCCATTATGGTAGTTTGTTTTGTTATGTAGTTTCTTGGTCTTAAATTAATTGTCTAGAGTTGAATGGTGGTGAGATTTTTTTAGTTGGTTATTTCCTCTAATACCCCCTATATTTTTTTCCCGAACCTAATCCTAAATTACATACAAAATTTATTTCATAAATTTATTATGATTGACACAAAGTTCTTGCATTGAGTTCCAATCAAAATCCTGTTAACTTGGGATAAATTTAACGATTAAATTTTGTAAGTTTAAGAGTTTAGGGTTAGGTGTCAACAAGTGTTATAGTTGAAGGGATGTTATAAACAGTTTGGACCTTTTTAAGAGATATTACAATCATAATGCTCATCTCCAAAATTTACCCAACAAAATGGAATTTAATCACATCAAGACCAAAGGATATTCAAGTTTTGTCTTCTGTGCATACATCTTTTTTCATGTATGCCATGCATATTTTTCATTAATGAATAATCAGGATAATGGTATTCTAACAGATTCAGCCGATTCCTTGTGCACGTGTTGAAGTGAGGAATTTTTCCCATGCATCTGTTATATTTTTGCAATTGTTTAGCTGAACCTTCAAAAATATGTATAGCTGATTAATTTTCATATTACAGCTAAAATCAAGTCATCACAAAAGGTATCATCTGTCAGTGCGGTCAACGTTCAGAGCAATGGTAATCTGCTCATTAGCCATCTCTTTCGACCATCCTTTGTTTTGTTTACATATATGAATTTATTTTTTGGTGAAATCGTGCAGGTTCTTGAGATTTTTAACATGGTGAAGTGAAAGTTCTTGTGACTTCCAGTAATCTCACGTGTATCCTGGTAATCTTCATCATCGTGATTTTTGTTTCTGGGAGCGTTATCTAGGAAAGAATGTGGCACTTGCAGATTAAAGATCTTTTTTGTATTTCTGAGGTCAAAGCCAGAACAAATAGAATTCTCTTCACTGTAGAAAAGCTCAATGTGTATTGCCGTTACACAACAAAGAATTTTTGCAGTTAGCGAATAGTTGTGCTACTGACTCTGTTTAAAAGAATTTTGCATAGTCAAACGCCATGTCAGCGCAAGCTTTCACCGTGGACAATTGATTTCTTTTTCCCCTTAAAATATCAAGGAAAGCCCCACGTTAAATCTTTATGACTGGTTTTCATGAATAATTTTTTATGAATAATCTTTTCGTTCGCCTAATTGCTGGCGTCGTTGTGCACTGATGGGCTGCCTTTGGCACTGAAACTTTTTCATTAGTTTTTTAGAACTAATTAATTTGATAGATAAGTTTTAGTAGGTGTTTGAATGAAAAATAAAAATTAAGAATATAATATATTATTTTATGAAATATAAAAGTATAATAAATTAAAATATTATGTCTTTATTTAGTTAAAATAATAATTTTCAAAAATATTTATATTAATATTGTAATTTATAATTTATAAAAATATTTATATTAATATTATAATTTATGAAAAAAATAATATTAAATTTCGGTAATACAATACAAACAACTCAGCCGCTTCTTCATTTGGCGTGGGCTCTCCACTTAGGTAGTTTCCCTTGAGGAATTTGAATCATCTTCATGTTTAGGCACCTGTTTTAAATGGAGTTTTCAGAAAAATATTATTTTCATATATTATTATATAATTTACAAAAAATATTATATTAAGTTAAAAATATTATTTTATAAGAAAAATGATAATATATTAATAAATAAAATATTATAATGGATTATTATTTAAGTTATATAAAAATAGTTTACTTAATAATATTAATATTAAATATTAATTAGCAATATTTTGGTAAGCAAAAAAAAAAAAAAAGATGCCAAAAAAAGTTCACGCTGAAAACTTTCAAGTTCTCGCTTCCAACTAGAACCTTTCGTTCTACGAAATGGAGAACATCGATCACGTGACTAGAACTATCCAAGTTCTAGGAGCCAAACGTAGCCATGGGTCCGAATCACGCCTTGAGTCGAAGGGCAACCGTAGGGCATGGGCGCTAGTGTCTTTGCTTGCTTCTCGGAAGAGATCGGCCTTGAGTTGGTGTGCTCCCCCAACGTGGTCGAGGCATGATTCTTGAATCTTTACTAACAAATTTATATGCTAAAAGAAAAATATATAACTTTTGACGGAATATATGTGCGGCAGAATGAAAAAAAAACATCCGGAACCCGCAGGCCGCAGTGGATAATATAATCATCTGAAATATCTTAATATCTGTCGGAATTATTAAAGGATATGTAGACGGAGATGCATATTTTTTGTAACGGCTCGAGCTGATGACTGCACAATCCGTTGAAGTTCCCGACAACTCGGCTGTCAGAGCTCAAATAATATACAACCTGTAGGGGTAAATTACACCAACAATCTTCGGACTTTGAATTAATATTTATATTATTCTTTAATTTCAATATGGAACTTGATGTTTATATTGCACATAGGGCAAGGGAGATGGCCGCCTCGTTCCCCTCTCCTTTTCGACGCGGCCGTCGTCCTTCCTCCGATTCCGACGAGGGACGACAATCTTGGCTGCCGCCTTCTTTTTTAATTTTTAATATTATTTCATTATTTAATTATCTTTTATTTTGTTACGTCGGCAACATAATCAAGAAATTTATTATTGCTGATAAGAAGGACAACAGGCACAAGAACTAAAAAAAATGACAATAGTGTAGTTACAAATTGAGATTAAAGGACTGGATACTTATCCATTTTGTAGTATGCATTTGATATTTATGTTTTGGTTGGCCGGGCAATCCATTGAAACTTTCTGACTCTTACAATCTGTAAAATATATTTAACGTTCATGTTTTAGACGGTTCTCGTAATTGGAACCTAAAATATTATTTAGTTTACAAATAAAATAACTAAAAAAATATTTTGGCTATTTTAGCCGCCTTTATAAATATTTCCCGTAACGGGCAGCCCGACCTTTCGAGTTCGGAGTCGTCCTTTCCCCCATTAAAACTTTGCCATATTGTTCAATGTTTTGTTTCCATATAGTTTTGTGCTCTTTTTCTCAGCATCTTTCTTGACCTCGTTGACATGGTAATTAAAAGAATAAGGTTTAATTTAAGTTCCTATTT
Source organism: Pontederia crassipes (assembly GCA_030549335.1). Classification (NCBI taxonomy): domain Eukaryota; kingdom Viridiplantae; phylum Streptophyta; class Magnoliopsida; order Commelinales; family Pontederiaceae; genus Pontederia; species Pontederia crassipes. Next base: position 19,126,374 of record CM060189.1, on the reverse strand, counting down.
TAATTACAAACTACAAAGATGAAGAAACGTAGTACAAAAGAGTATGTCTCAAGTCTCAACCAGTGGCGGAGCAGGCCAACTTTTTGAAAATTAGTGTTCGAATGATAAAATTTTTTAAATTTCTTTTTTCACTCGTTTCATCATTTTCAGTAGGATGTCTTTTTTTGAAATATTTTTTCAATAACATGATTAACTGCAAAATATTTACATTAAATTAAAATTAGTCTAATAAATTCAATAATTAAACATAATATAAAACATAAATATGTTATAATTATTTAATTAATATTTTTGTGTCCTCAAATAAATAATGCATAATAAGCTAATAACTTTGAATAAATAAAATAATTGCATAAGTACTGATATTTATAAAATATTTATTATACATGGCACAATCACATGAAAAATAATGAAATTTAAATATCTTGGAGGTAGAAATGGATTAGGATATTAAAAGACAAAATAATGAATTGCAATTGTTATTTGAGTCTGATGAAAATATAATATAATTAAGAATAACAAAAAAATAAAAATAAAAATATTAATATAAAAAGTATTTGTACTTGGATAATTGAAAGCAGAAGCCAAGAAGTAATACATATATATATATATATATATATATATATATATATATATATATATATATAAGCGGAGGTAGAAAGTGATACATGTCGAGCTCTCATAACTTAAATATATAAAGTGATAATATTATAATTATATAATAATGGATACTCAAACGTTAGTTATTAGAATATATATATATATATATATATATATTGAAAGTGTCACGTGTCGAGCTCTCATAAATTGAATATATAAAATAATAATATTTTAATTATATAATCATGAAAACTTAAAAATTAGTTATTAAAAATATATATAATTTTATTTATTTATATTTTTAAATTATATATTTGTAATTATAAATAGAGGGACTTTCAGTTTCATTTGCATACTTGATGCCTTCTCTTGAAGGAAAAAGTTCGTGCGGACCTACAAATATAGATCTGTGCATGATAAAAAAATATTTATATATAATTTCTCTCCTATAATAAAAATATTAAATGTTATATGGAGCTTTTAATTTACATTTGTATACTCGACGCTTTCTTTGAAGGTAAAGGGTATGTGAGGACCCACAAATATAAGTTTGTGCATAATAAAAAAATACTCCTATATAATTTCTCTTTGTCTAATAAAAATTAATATTATAATTTTTATATAAGGAAAGACAAATTTTATAAAGTTCGAGTTATAGATATGCATTTCATACTATAATGATGATTAATATAAGTATCATCAAAGTTTTCAATATATAGGATACAGACAAGTACCTATGTATGCAGATATATATCTACATCTTATATATACAAATAAAGATACGCATATATGTATCTACATCTTATACATCTCCTTATATATATATATATATATATATATATATATATATATATATATATATATATATATGAAAGATTTTTTCTATAGCCAATGTTATATGAAATAAATCATATATTTTTTGTATTAATAATATTTATTCTCATATATTATTTATACTAATAATTATGAATTGTATATATTATTTTTTTTATTGTTATCAGGTTGTTATGCTATGAAGGCGATAGAAGATCAAGGGCGGAGGGACGTGCCGCCGCCGCCTACACGTGCAGGCACTGACGAAATAACGTTTTTGATGGAGCGATGAATATCATGTTATGATGAATGGTGAAGTAGCTGTGTGTTTGTGAACCCACCCAAGTTCGAATCCTAGCCCACTCCGAGTTTAATTAATATTTTTGTAAGTTTTTATTCTTTATTTAGAGAAGGCCCACTCCAACTCTAATAAGATTTATTATCCTAATTCAAATCAATTTTTTTTCATTGCTTGACTCTCTAACTCTATACTATATAAGCATAGTGCAGCAAGCTTATTCTTTCTATTGGGAGAAAATAAAATTCTATTCCATCATAATCCAAAAAAGAAGGAAATTTTATTTCTTCGCTTTTCAATTTTTTTAGCTCAGGTATTATGTTTCTAACTTTTAATATATTTTTTACCTTTAGACTTATCTATTATGATCATAATTTTTTTTTACAAAAATAATTACTTATGATTTTTATCATAATTTATTATTGCAGTTAATCATGGTATTAGAAAAGTACTTTCAAAAAAGGCCACTTGCTTCTCATGATGATCAAGAAAAGGAAAAGGGAAATGATAATGACAATACTTTGAATGACTCATCACATCCTGCTAAACGAAATCGAATTGATTTAAGTACTCTTCCATCCAATCCTAGAGAAAGAAAAAAAATCTCAAGTTATCATCCTAATGATCAAGATGAGATTCGAAGAATGTATTTATTAAGAGGTCCATTTCAACCTCAAAATTATAATTTTCCTCAAACAAACATAGGGGGTAAATTGCGTCGATTCAATCCTGATTGGTTCGCACAATATCCGAATTTGTTAGAATATAGTATTACAAAAGACGCAGCTTTTTGTTTGTGTTGCTATTTATTCAAATCTGATACTAGAAATCAGAGCGGATGTGATGCATTTGTCACTGAAGGTTATAAATGGTGGAACAAAAAGCAGAGATTTGATATTCATGTTGGAGGAGTTGGAAGTCCTCATAATCAAGCAGTTAGTAGATGTGAAGATTTAATGAAGCAAAATCAATCTATTCAGGTAATCCTCAACAAGCAATCTACTCAAGTAAAAAACGAGAACACAATCCGTTTACATGCCTCTTTAGATTGTATAAGATTTCTTTTACATCAAGGATTATCCTTTCGTGGACATGATGAATCTGAAAATTCACAAAATAAAGGGAATTTTTGTGAACTCTTACAATTTCTTGCCGACCACAATGAAGATATAGCTAAAGTTGTGTTGAAGAATGCTCCAAAAAATCAACAAATGGTGTCACATGATATTCAAAAAGACCTTGTAAATTCTGCTGCACAAGAAATAACTAAACTTATATTGGATGATCTTCAAGATGATTTATTTGGAATTTTGGTCGACGAATCTCGTGACGTATCGAAGAAAGAACAAATGGCAGTTGTTTTGCATTTTATAAAAAAACAAGACATAATTAAAGAATGATTTCTTAGCTTTGTTCATGTCAAAGATACATGTGCTTCATCTCTTAAGGAAGCAATTGATTCATTACTTTTTCAACACAAATTAAATCTATCACAAATAAGGGGTCAAGGTTATGATGGAGCAAGTAATATGAGAGGTGAATTCAATGGTCTGAAAAGTTTAATATTAAGAGAAAACAAATCGGCACATTATATTCATTGCTTTGCTCATCAACTTCAGTTAACTCTTGTTGCTGTCGAAAAAAATCATGTCGATGTTGCCAGCCTTTTTAATTGGCTCACTATGCTCTCTAATTTAGTTGGAGCTTCTAGTAAGCGTCAAGATAAATTTCGAGAAATTCAAGCAGCTAAAGTAGCAGAAGCTTTAAGAATTGGTGAATTACAAAGTGGTCGAGGATTAAATCAAGAAACTAACCTTAAAAGAGCTGGTGATACAAGATGGGGATCACATTATTATATGCTTGTGAATTTGGAAGATATTTTTTTAACTCTTCTTGAAGTACTAGAATTTGTCAAAGAAGAAGCAATTCAATCTGAGAAAAGAGCTGAATCACACTTTCTTTTGAAATATTTACAGTCATTTGATTTCGCTTTTAGTTATAAAGTGATGCTATCCATATTGGGAATTACAAATGGTTTGTCATTATCATTACAAAGGAAAGATCAAGATATTCTAAATGCTATGATACTTGTTGAAGCGTGCAAAGAAGAGTTACAAAAAATGAGAGATGAGAAATGGAATTTGCTTATAAGAGAAACTTCTTCTTTTTGCGAGAGGCATGAAATTTCAGTTCCTAACATGTTATGACATATTTGTTGTTGAAGGAAGATCAAAACGTAGAGCCACAAAGATAACAAATCTACATCATTATCGAGTTAAATTTTTTGTGATGGTTATTGATATGCTGCTTCAAGAGCTCAATGATCGTTTTAATGAAACAAATATGGAGTTGCTTCTTTGTGTGGCATTTCTTAATCCCGTTGATTCATTTCAAGCTTTTAATATTGAGAAACTGATAAAGATGTGACGTTTCTATCCAAATGATTTTTCAGAAACAGATTTGACAATGCTAAAGCATCAATTAGCAATATATATTGTGGATGTACGTTCAGATGATCGTTTTCAAAGTTTGAGCGGACTTGCCGACCTTTCTAAGAAATTAGTAGAAACAAAAAACATATTATATATCCTTTGGTAAATTTACTTCTAAAGTTGGCGTTGATTCTACTTGTAGCAACTGCAATAGTGGAGAGAGCTTTTTCTGCGATGAATATTGTAAAGATCAAATTGCGAAATCGAATGGGAGATCAGTGGATGAACGATTGTTTGATAACTTATATTGAGAAAGATGTATTTTGTAATGGTAGCAATGATGATGTAATTGACAGATTTCAAAAAATGAAATCTCGTCGAAATCAATTATCAAAATAATTCATTTTTTAAATTTAAAATTTATTCAAGTGCTTTAACAATTGTGAACCCAGACAAAATATTCCTGACTCCGCCATTGATTTTAGAATATCAAACAACTAAGATTTGTAATCATGTTGTTATAAACCAATATGTGATGCATAATTAGTTAATAATAAAATAATCAACTAAACTTAATCATTTTATTAGTATAATTGATATGTGAAATAATTCATATATTTTGTGTTAATAATATTTATAATCCTATATTATTTATATTAATAATTTTTAGTCGTATATAGTTATTTTTTATTGTTATGAGGTTGGTGTTCTATAAAGAAGATAGAAGATTTACGTACATCAATTATTTTAGAATATCAAACAACTAAGATTTGTGATCATTTTGATATTATTGAATAATTTGTTATAAAACAATAATATTTTAATTATGTATCATGGATATTCAAAAGTTAGTTATTAAAATGATGTAATTTATTTAGAATTTTAAATTATATATTTGTAACTATAAATAGAGGAGCTTTCAATTTTCATTTGTAAATATGCCTTCTTTGAAGACAAAGAATACGTGCGACCGACAAATATAAGTTTGTGCATTAGAAAAAAATACTTATATATAATAGTTTTGTATGATTAATAATATTAAATGTTATGAAGAAAAATACTTATATTCAAATTATTTTTGCCTCATAAAAAATATTAAATGTTATAAGGGACTTTTAGTTTCCATTTGCATACCCGATGCCCTCTTTGAAACCAAATATTATCTTATAATTTGAAGTTCGAGTCAAAGGCATGCATTTCATACTCTAATGATAAGTATCATCAAAGTTTTAAATATATTATTATGATAATATGTATCTACATCTTATATATATATATATATATTTATTTATGTGTGTATATATATATATACAGAGACTTTAAACAAATTATTCAAATACTAAATGATTTTTAAAACCAAGAATATATGAACTAAATGATAGTGTTAATAATATTTATAATCTTTTTTTAGTTGTATATAGTTATTGTTTGTTAAGTTGTTATTCTATTAAGGATATAGAAGAATTTCGTATATCAATCATTTGACAACTATGATTTGTAATCATTTTATTATTATTGGATAGTTCATCATACGTAATCAACTAATAACAAAATAATTAACCAAACTTAATCATTCTCTTATTATTAATAATAATTTGTTAATTTATTATTATATGTTTATCTATATGTCATAGTTTATTATGAGTAATATAGGATATGTAATCAGTTAATCATTTTGTTATAGAGAGAGAGAAAGAGGGAGGTTAAAGTTGATTATTCAACTACTATAAATTAAATTTGTTTATGTAACCAAGAATATATAAAATAGTTGATATAATTTTGTGATAATAATATTTATTATAATATAATATTTATGTTAACATTTTTTAGTTGTATACAAGTACTTTTTTGTTATTATAGAAGGCCTAACTATATCAATAACTTTAGGATATGAAATAATTAAGATTCATAAGTAAGTTATTATTATTGGACATAAACTAATATAAGATACGGAATCAGTTAATAACTAAGTATTCAACTAAACTTATTTATTCTATTACATATTGTTAATTAGTTAAGATATTCTAATGAACTAATAACAAAATTTTCAACTAATATAAAATGAAATATTTTTTCTATAACTAATAATGATAATCAATAATGTATGAAATAAATGATATATTTCAGTGTTATAATATTTATAATAATATATTATTTTTACTAATACATTTTTTAGTTGCATATAGTTATTTTTTATTGTTATCAAGTTGTTATTATATCACAATGATAGAAGATTTAACTACATCAATCATTTAACAATTAAAATTCATAATTATTTTTTATTATTGAATAATTTGTTATAAATTGATGTACGATACTTAAACAACTACTAATAAAATAATCAATCATACTTAATCATTCTCTTATTAATGTTAATATTATTAATTTCATAATTTATTATTATATGTTTATCTATATGTCATGGTTTATTATAATCTATAATGGATATGTAATCAATTACTAACAAAATAATCAACCGAAGTTAATTATTTATTATTATTATTATCAATTTGTTAAATTATTATTATATGTATATCTATATGTCTATATATCTACATATAAGTAGAGGTTAAACAGATTATTTAACTATTATAAATTATAGTTTTTATGTAATAAATCATATATGAAATAGATGATATAATTTTGTGATAATAATATTTATAATCATATGTTCTTTAGGCTAACATTTTTTAGTTTTATGCAAATATTTTTATTATCAAATTATCATTATAGAAGACTTAAGTATATCAATCATTTTAGAATATGAAACAACAAGGATTCATAATTATGTTATTATTATTGGATGTTCGTAATAAACCAATATAAGATACATAATTAGAGAATAACAAAGTTGTTTTACCAAACTTATTCGTTCTATTATTATTATTATTAAGAGATTCTTAATAGATTAAGATATTCTAATGGACTAATAACAAATTATTCAACAATTATAAATAAAAGCCTTTTCCGTAACAAATTATTCAACTACTTTAAGTAAAAGAATTTTTTTCAGTCATTATCTACCTCACATATAAAATCCATAATAATTGTTATTAGCTCTAACAAAAAGAAGACATGACTGAAAGGAGGATAAAAATGCATATAGTCATCATATATTAGTATTTTTTCACTTAATTTATACATTTTTATCCTTTTTTGATGGAAGGGTAGTTATTAATAGTTTTTTTACATCACTATGAAAATCATATTTTTTACATTGTTATCAAATTAATAATTATTTTCATTTTTTTATAATTTTAGTCACAATTTTAAGCGTTTGAATCTTTTATCGAGTGTTTGTTAGTAGAGATTTTTTTTCTATTTATATTTTCTTTGATTAATAACAATGATTAATAAACAAATAAATAAATCTATGGTACAAATAATTTCTATTGCGTTATATAAAGTATCTTATATTTAAAGTTATTATAGAATCTTTTTTCATGGCATAATATTGAAAGCATATAGTATTAGTAAATTGATAGAGCACTTTTGTATATAATTGTACATGCAAAATTTTTAATGTTAAGATGAGAAAAAGAGATCTAGCCAGTTACTACATTGATTTCACTATATACCATGATATTTTTTATTGATAGTAACATATATTACTTTCAATATTTTTAAAGTTTATTCTGATGAATTGTGGTCGAGAATATTGACTTCATCTCTAATACAAATCTATCTAAGATGTAATGAAATATCAAATTTTGTATGGTTAGATTGTCAGGTGTATCCATTCGTGGTAATCCTAATAATGCATACTCCATCAAAATGATATTACATGATGAAAAAGTATCAACAAAAATATATTATATTAAAATGCATAATTATATTATAAAAATTTACTCTTTTTTCCATTCTGCAGGGAGATCACCTTCATGCTACAATTGGAAAATCAATAAATCATTTATTCGTACTGGGAGTGTACATGATGAAAAATTTTGTGGTGAGTCAAATATTTTGTATTTGAAGTATACAAGACATAAAGTGTAATCAACTTTCACCCAAATAACCAGTATTAGAAGATACCCGTTATTTAATGAAACCAATGTTGATAAGAAGAAATTATTTGGTGATAAATATTTTATACGTTTCTTTTTTCTCCATTTATTATGTTTTATTTGTTTATAGTTGCATGTTTTTTATACAATTAATAATTTTTAAAATTTTTATATGATTAATTTCTTATGCCCCCATGTATCGTACGGGATCTTACACTAGTAATTTTTAAATGAGAAGGTAAGATATATTTTTTTGTGTTGGGAGGATATTATTATACATGACACAATCACATGAAAAATAATGAAATTTAAATATCTTGGAGGTAGAAATGAATTAGGATATTAAAAAACAAAATAATGAATTGCAATTGTTATTTGAGTCTGATGAAAATAAAATATAATTAAAAATAACAAAAAATAAAAATATTAATATACAAAGTATTTTGTACCTGGATAATTGAAAGCAGAAGTCAAGAATTAATTTTTAAATGAGAAGGTAAGACAGGAGATTATATATGCAGTGTAGTGCAAACTACAACTCAAAAAAGTTTTGACGTCAGAAATCGAACACGTGACCTATGGAACGACATCCAATCGCTGGGCCACTAAGACATGTTCTAGTACATTAATTTTATTTTTTCAGTTCCTGCACGTGCAGGCACCTGCCTCTGCCCTTGGTTGAGACTATCTTTTAATTATTATCCTTATTTGTTTTTTTTTGGGATAAGGATATTTAGATTATCCATCAATTTTATCACTTTTTAGTAAGTTCCTTTTACGAAGACAAAATAATTTTCGTATGTTCCAACTTGATCACTGGTATATTCAAATTACAGTAGACATGCCATACAAATAAATTATGAAAGATAATATTAAAAGTTCAAGTAGAAAAAAATGTATATGGTCCGGTCACTTAATGAAGATGTGTTGTTAATTAAATTAATAATGTTAACACCCAAATTTATGAATCTCCTACTCATTTTTTATAAGTTGACATGAGAGCTTTTGAAGTATGAACCAACGAACTATTTAATTTTATTTGTAAATAATATGTGCGAGTTTGCATAAATTAGTGACACTAAAAAGAGATAAATTATTTCATTTCATTTGGCAAATGACAAGTGTAGGCTTGCATAAATTATAAATTTTATAAGGAGACAAGTATTTAATTTTGAAAAAAATGTATTGCCAGATTTTATTCTGATGTCTTTGATACAAATATATACAAGATATATAACTAATCATATATGTAGTTAGAAGCCTATATAAACTATATACATTCTATGATATGAACTAAATGTAGTTGAGATAAAGTCTCTCTTGCAGTTGAGTTAAATCTCTGATGTAGTTGATATAGTTGAGATAAGTTTGTTACTCCCTCACAAGTTGGAGTATGAATGTGTGAAATATTCAACATGCGTAGAAGGAAATGGAAACGATCACGTCCAAGTGCTTGACATTATATCAGTCAACTGATGCTTGGTAGATATATGAGCAGTAATTATCGCATGAGATAGAAGGTGTTGTCGAAGAAAATGGCAATCAATCTCTATATGTTTAGTTCATGAAACACTGGATTAGCAACAATATGAAGAGCGGCTTGATTTTCACAAACAAGGCGCATAGGAGGATAATGATGAACATGAAGAGAACCAAGAAGTGAAAGAAGCCAAAGTAACTCACAAACAACAACAGCCATGGAACAATACTCAGCTTCAGCAGAAGAGCGGGCGATCGTATGTTGTTTCTTAGTCTTCCAAAACTAGAGAATCACCCAAGAAGACAACATAGCCGGTGATTGAGCGTCGTGACATGGGGCAACTTGCCCAATCAGCATCACAATACGCAGTCAGGCTAAGAGAAGCAGAAGTGAGTAAAATCCCTTGCCCAGGGCTTGATTTTAAATAACGCAACATACACATAAAAGCATCCCAATGATCAACTCGTGTATCATGCACAAATTGTGATAAAATGTGTATAGAGTAATTGAGCTCAGGACGAGTAATGGTTAGGTAAATCAAACGACCCACAAGCCATCGATAACGACTAGGATAAAAAATTGGAGGACTGGAGTTTGAGGCAAGATGTAACTTTTGATCCATAGGAAAAGCTGCAGGCTTGGCTCCAAGCAATCCTCTCTCAGAGAAATATCAAGAGTGTATTTACGTTGACATAAGAAAAGATGAGAACCATTGCGAGCAACCTCAATTCCCAAAAAATAGCGCAGAGATCCAATATCCTTGATTTGAAAACAATCATCGAGGTAACACTTGAAAGCATTACAATGAGCAATGGAAGTGCCAGTAAAAATAATATCGTCAACGTAAATAAGCAATGCAAGAAAAATCCCATTAACAAAATATGTGAATAAAGAGTAATCAACAATAGACTGCACAAAATCATATTTCAATAGGGCAGTAGAGAGCTTATAGAACCAATTACGCGAAGCTTGCCGAAGACCATAAACATGTCTTTTAATTTTGTAAACCCACTTCCATCCAATTGCACGCTTACCGACAGGTAGTGGTGCAAGTGTCCATGTGCCATTCTTTTCAGGGTTTGAGATCTCTAAGGCCATGGCATCTCGCCAACGAGGAACATTAGCAACTTCAGAATATGACCTGGGTTCAGCAATAGAATCCAGAGTAAATAGATATGCTTTGTGAGACCTGGATAATTTAACATAAGTAACAAAATTGCCAAGAAAATAGGCCTTAGCTGAAGAGGGATCAGAAGTAGCCGAATTGCTAGAAGGGCCATAAACTAATGTCATGTTGCAAATAAAATCATCATATTTGATAGGCCTCCTAGTTTCACAACGAGGACGTGAAATTGCCAAGCTCCCTTTATCATCTAGTGTAGGTGTAGGCGAAGTGGTGATATTTAAAGAAGCTCGTTGAAGGCGGATCAGAAGAATCGATATGCGGAGAAGACAAAATAGGAGAGTGAAGCTCGACAGTAGTGGTCACAGGGTCAACGCGTGATTCTGTGACACCAGAAATTAATGTAGGGTTGGTGGATGCTAAAGAAAATAAAGGTAAAGGTGTAGAGGGGGAATTGTCAAGCGAGGATGAGGGGTGAGCGGGTAAAGAAGGTGAAGACGTAGTGGATTGTATAAAAGGAAAAGAGGTCTCATGAAAAATGACATCTCGACAAACAAGGACTTCATGTGTGGCAAGATAAAAAAAACTTCCAACCTTTCTTAGCATGAGGATATCCAATAAAAAGACATTTGCGAGTATGAGAAGAAAAATTATCATGAGGATGCATTTGATGCCGAACGTAGCATAAAGAATCGAAAACACGTAGATGAGAAAAAGAAGTGGGCTTGCCAAATAAGTCCTCATATGGTGATTTGTTTGATAAGATAGGAGATGGAGTATAATTTATAAGATAAGTAGCAGTTAAAATGTATTCACCCCAAAATTTAATAGGTAAGTTAGCTTGAAAAAGGAGAGCTCCAGCAACATTAAGTATATGGTGATGTTTGCACTCTACCCATCCATTTTGTTGTGGAGTGTCAACACAACTAGTTTGATTAATAATACCATGCGAAGTATAGAAAGAGGCCATGGAACAAGAAAGAAATTCACGACCATTGTCACTGCGTGCAATTTTAATTTTACAATTAAATTGTGTGACAATCATATTATAGACGGAAGAAAGGAATTGAAAAAGCCTCAGATTTTTCACGCATGAGGTAAACCCAGGTGCATCGACTATGATCATCAACAATAGTTAAAAAAACGAGCACCAAACAATGAAGTGGCATTATAAGGGCCTTGTATATCGGCATGAATCAAATAAAAAATGGCAGGAGCTTTATTTGTACTAACAAGAAAAGAATTACGAGTTTGTTTGGCTCTAAATCAAATGTCACAGTCTTTATTGACAATAGGAGAAGAAAATCCAAGATGTTAAAGAACTTGAAAGAAAGGATGACCAAAGCGTAAGTGCCATAATTGTGGGGAGTCCAAGGTAGTTGTGGTAGAAAAGTTAGATGACTGCAACACTTGTTTTAGGTAATAAAGCCCATCGCGCAACTCACCCACTCCAATCGGCCTCTTCGTGGCAAAAACGAGCAAAAAATGTTACCGAACAATTAAGATCACGATTGAGTTGCCCAATTGAGAATAAATTGCAATGAAATCCAAGGACATATAAGACATTGGATAAACATAAGAAAGCTCCAAGAGAAACACTGCCAAAGTACTGAGCTTGTAAAATTTTGCCATTAGGAATGCGAACTGTAAAGAAATCTGGAATTTCATGCACGTCAAAAAGATGATCCAAGGTCCTTGTCATATGGGTCGAGGCTCTTGTGTCAAGGACCCAAGCTGGCAACCCGAGCAGAGGAGAAGAAATTGCACCAGCAAGATTTTCAACTAAGTGGGATAAGGATCCAAGAAGAGCCCGCGGTTGCTGAATTTCGCCCGCAGTTAGTGAAACAACTATGGTCGGCATGACAGAAGGGTTCTGAAGAACCTCTGCAGCATTGACCGCAATAGTTTTAGGCAAAGCATCATCTTTCTTAGACTTATTAGAGCGCCTGTGATCAAAGATCGGAGGAAAACCATGGATCTTGTAGCAAGTAGCTTTAATATGCCCAACCTTTCCACAATGTTCACACTTTGGACGAGGTTTGGAGGATGTGGGATGAGGATTGGTAGTGGCAAGATACGTTGTAGCTTCTACTCGTGTTTCGCATCCACGAGAGACCTTGTGTTGGCGCTCTTCTTGGGAAACAATAGCATATGCCTTTGAGATGGTCGAAAGAGGATCTACATTCAAAATTTGTGAACGCACAATGCTAAATGATTCAGAATTCAAACACATGAGAAAGTGATAGAGTTTCTCCTGATCTCGCTCTCAGATGTGCTCGGCTGCAACTACACACGTACATGCTGGCGTCGGTGAGTAATTATCAAGTTCATCCCATAATCCTTTGAGCTTGGTGTAATAGGAGGCAACTGTCATGCCATCTTGATGAAGATGGTGTATTTCACTCTTGATTTGATAAATTCGCGGTGTGTTACCTTGAGAGTAACGATCACAAAGTTCATCTCACATGTCCTTTGCATTTTCGGCATAAGCAACACTTCCATGCTTACTCTTATCAAGGGAATTGAAAATCCATGCAATGATCATAGAATTGCATATCTTCCAAACATGCATCTCAGTTCCATCATCCTTCGGCTGCTTGACAGATTCATCTATAAAACTGATCTTGTTCTTGGCTTGAAGAGAATTTTTCATAACCGTATACCAAGTAGGATAATTGTCACATGTGAGTAAACATGTCACAAGTTGATTTCCAGGATTATCCGAAGTGGTGAGGAAATATGGAGATGTAACATCAATCACTTTGCTGGAGGAATTGGTGCTGGACGAGGAAGCCATTGATAGCAAAGGAGAAGAGGACTAGGTACACAAGAGAAATAGATGAACAAGTTCCTTAGGACTGCTATGATACTATGAGAAAATGTATTGCTAGATTTATTTTGGTATGTCTTTGATACAAATATATAAAAGATATATAACTAATCAGATATATAGTTAGAAGCCTATCTAAACTATATACATTCTATGATCTGAACTACATGTAGTTGAGATAATGTCTCTCTAGCAGTTGGGATAAATATCTGATGTAGTTGAGATAAGTCTGTTAAATTTTATTCGACAATTAATGTGCACGGCAAAAAATTATAACTGCTAAAAATATTAAATTATTATTTATTAACTTAATTTATATTGATGTTGATCATCAACTTCACAAGGAGAAAAAAATATAAATCTTAGATGCAAGGATGGGTCAAAACCTTTCACATTCCTCTAAATCTAGTATAAAATATTGTAAGGGTAAAATAGTTAAAAGAGAAGTGGCATTAATGACACTATTCTTTGAGGTTGTCTTATAATAGTCAGACCAAACACATCGATAAGGTCGAGTATCCTTTCAAAAATGAAATATCATCTCATTGCTCCAACCGTGTGGACAAAGAATTGTTGGATCTAGTGGATAATAATTTTTCATTACTTAAATAGAGGTATCAGATTTAAACTTTTATGAGCGTAAAAAATTTCCATTGAGAGCTTCACCCGCATAGTTAGATGTATTGCTTGGAGCGATACTAAATTAGTCGGGCTCGATGGTGGACCAAGATTTCAACTTATGGTCAGCACACATAACTCTTAGTGCCATGTGAATTGAAAGATCGATGTCGCTTTCTAGACATTGGGATGGAATGTAACAACTCTAATTTTTCAAGATAATAAATGAATATTTTATTATTTTATTTTGGGAAATATTGTTATTAAACTATTATATTTAATAATTCCAAAAAAATAAAATAAAAATTGGAGAGGAGTTCGATTAGTGATGGAATTATTTAATTAATTTCAGAATTTATCTATTTAATTATTGGAATAAAATTGAATTAGTTAAATAGATTAAATGGAGAATTAAATATGAGTGGGATTAAAATGAAAAGGGATTTTCGCGCTGAAAAAATGTTGATTTTCTCGCCAAGGAAAATTCGTGAGTGAGAAGAGAGATAAAAAAAGAAAAAGAGAGGAACCCAGTTTTGAGAGAGAAAGAAAAAAAAAGGAAAGGAAAGTTGGCCACGGTGATTATTCGAGGAAAGAGAAAAAAACATTGTGTGAGAGAGGGTCGAGAGATATTTTATTTATTTATTCACATGTATTGTTTTGATGTTAGTGTATTGATTTGATTTATTGATTGTATAAATTATTAATTATCTTGATCATATTGTTATAATCGTGTTGATGATTGCATTGTTAGCCTATTTAATTTTTAGTTCACCTCTTGTCTAACCTAATTAAAAATTTATTAAAAATAGACATTTTAAGTAAACAAGATAAAAACTGAAAGTTATTGAGCCCATGTCTATTTATTATCACTAAGTTGAAACCAATTGAATTGAATGAAATAGATGGTGTAAAAGTTATGACTATCTTGTATGGTCACTCGTCCCCCATCATACACGAATCTATTAAATTGAATTAGACTTGTCATGGCACTGATCCACCACTAGCATGTATGAAAGTGTCATGGTGTCCCTTAATTGATTGAGCGCTCCTCATTGAATTGGATAACTCCGAACATTGTAAATTGAACGGAATCGAATTGAAATATAACCAAATTGAAATTGAATTAAATGAAATTGAATTATAGTCATTTGGATATATTGGCATTGAGTTGGTAATTGTTATTGCCCTATTGAATCGAATTATTATTGGTCAATGATCATTGATTATCAAATTAAAAATTATTAATCAAATATTGATTATTGATCAAGTAACTGATAATTATTAATTGAAAATTATTATTGGTTTTTATTTCTCTTTTGATCATAGTATGGTATATTGCTCATATTGATAAATTATTATATTATTAATAATTATTGTATTGACTGCTCAATTGACTCAATGATGATTATATCTTATTTTTTATTGTGCATATTATTTGTTTTTAGATCCTACGTTCTGAATATTTTTATACTCATGAATATTTTTATGTACTTGAATTCATGCAGGTGAGAGAGATAGATAATGGTTCTGCATGTGGCTATGCTTAGTGATTGATAGATGTTGTGTATGTCATTAGATCGAGTTATTTAGTTTTATTATTTCCGCATTTATTGTAATCGTAAACTTATGGATGTTTTAGTATTTTGATTATTATAAATTATTAGTTATTATTTTTGAAATGTCTTCCACATTTATAAATTAGATTCCACAATAACATTTTATAAAAGATTATGTAATATCTTTGGGATTGAGCACGTGAAAAATCGTGCCACTTTCTAAACATTGGGGTGGCAACTGAAAAAAAAAGACCGGATCTTATTCTTTGAGGAGGAATAGCCAGTTGGGTACATGATGGATATCTTAAAAAAAGTCAACTAGAAAAGAAATAGAAGTATTCCTTTATAACTAAGTATAAAATATATTGTAAAATGGGAATAAAAGTGTTTCTTTATAAATAGAATCCCGTGGAGCAAGCAAAACCAACAAGAAAGAGCGGTCAACTGCTGCGCAGTGGGACGTCCCACGGGCCTCGTCGGACGGCGAGTGCACTCTCCCGTCCCATGAGGCCCCGTGGGACGTCCCACTGCGCTTCCTCCGTCCCACGAGGCTCGTGGGACGACAGAAGTGCAGTGGGACGGCGGAAGCGCATCTCCCCGTCCCACGAGCCTGGTGGGACGGAGGAAGCGTCTAATTTACATTAAGTCAAAAGTATAATTATTAAGTAAATAAATTTATAAAATGAATAATTGGTAAGTATTTAATAAATATATATTAGTAGTATTAGTCTATTAGACTATTAGTATACTAGTATAGATAGTTAAGTACTAATTTACTAATTACTATATACTAAGTTATAACTAGGTTATACTAAGTAAATTAGAATTTAACTATCTTATAACCAAGATACTATATAGTATAATAGTATATCATATATTACTATGTTATAACTAAACGAAACAATGGGACGTCCCACGGGCCTCGTCGGACGGGAGACGTCCCACCGCGCTTCCTCCGTCCCACCAGGCTCGTGGGACGGGGAGATGCGCTTCCGCTGTCCCACTGCACTTCTGCCGTCCCACGAGGCCCGTCTCCCATCCCACGGGGCCGTGGGACGGCATAAGTGCATTCCGCCCGGGCTTCGGTCGCCGGCGCGGCCCAGAACGCTGAGTACTCAAACTTGAAGTAAGGCCCACAGTAGCTGTCCCTTGCGTTCGAGTTCCAAACAAAGAGGATTGTAAATTCTCTAGACCCAATATTACATGACAGTTGGAATTTTATGCAAGTTCAATAAAACCGAGGAATATGCCAATATTTTATTTAGAAGATTGATTTTGGCCAAGTAAATATGCAGTTACTTCAACAATGAAATCACAAAATCCCTCGCCCCTTCTATCGTCGCATTTGAATCCCCTCCAACATATGTCCTCATAAGTACGTCAGAGTAGCCAAAATTCTTCCCACACTTCAGAGGCTATTACCTTGTTATGATTGTGGTCTTGTCCCTAAATGCAAGAAGCCATGAATTAGAGAAGAGCATCCAATCTTCTCGAGAGTCATAGAGATTGAGAACGATGCTAGATAATGTCTCTCTAATCTCTACCAATGTAACGCATCCGTCACATGGTGGAAATGTCATTTCCGCTAATGTTTTAGAAATTTGATTCTTCTTTTTATGTGTGAATTAAGTAATATTAGTCAAGCATTACACATACAAAAATAATAATAGATAAAAAGAAATACTAAATTTAATAAGAAGGAAAAAAAAAAGAAGCAATCACATAACAATATCACTAATTCAATAATATAATACAATACTTTTTAGATTTTTATCTGAATTCAAACAATAATTTCTTGGGATAAATAATTCTTCTATAAAAAATATCAAAATAAAAATAAAAATAATATCACCTGATTATTATAATTCTTTATAATTGTATTATTAAGAAAAACCTTAGACATCCTTCAAAATTGGCTATGTTAATCTCTCTTTTTTCTTTTTCCAATCAACTCTGCGTGTATTCTCTTCCCACAATCCTCTCGGCTGATGCAAGGAGAGAGCCTTTTTTTCTCAACAACTCACGACTTCAATGCCAAGAGAGAGAACATCAACCTAATTAATTAGGTTTAATTAATTTGAAACCTCTTTTTTTCTAATGGGTTGGACTCCTCGAAAGGCCCAACAATCTCCTCCTCCATCCCGATGATCAGCCAATCTGATATTTCGTTCTTGCTCTTTTTTGAATTTATTTTTGACTTCCCTTCTTTAATAATCACTCAGTATTTAGAATTTGAATATTTAGTAAAAGCACGACACTCTTATAAATCTATGAGATGTAACTCTCATTGTACAAAATCTTCTACATTTACATCATTTATATCCATACCGCTCTCGTCCGATACCGGATTAGTCGGGTAGCAAAAAATTATGTTTGACTACTCCAAATATTGATCTTGATGTTGTTGGAAACGGAAACTCAACTGCATGATGACCTATATATATCAGCATTAGGTTCAGAAAAGAGTGTCCGGATATTATTCATCTCACAATCCTCTTTATATAAACTAAAGGTTCCTTTTAAATTATCAGGATAACATGGTTCCCAGGTTAAGGCACACTTGCACCTTAGCTAGTATTTCTTTTCCTTTTTGAGTGAATAGATTTTAAAAAGAAAAATTATGCCAACGTACAATGCCCAGTTACATTTTTCTTCAACGTAAAATTTGGTTTTCTTTTAACTCTTAACCTCACAAGATGAAGCTTAAACTTGTACTTCAGTGTGGTTTCTGTAAGCAGCGTGAAGCTTATTTCCTCAGTTTGCTGAACAATATTTTGGAGGATGCAACTCGAGATCTCAATGTACTCTTCTGATATAACAGTTTTATGGTAAGTGCACAAGCCAGAATTTAACAGCTGAAGATATTAAAACATTCCAGATTATTCCTGAGATAGCGAGAGATGGAGAGAATCTCCGAAGTTGTCACTTAGCAGTCAAAAACAAATCTCAGAAAATTCAAGAATTACAATACGCGACACAATCCGATACATCCATCACCACCAACATGCACACAACCATTCGAGACACAATTCCTAAGAATCACACGAAAGATCAAACGCAAACAGATGGAATCATTACAAAACACAGCAAACCCACATGATCATATCAACAAGAACAAACATCCAAACAGATGGGCAGAGAGTGAGAGGGGATCTGCAGACGCCATGGAAGCGCGACTCAGCTGTGTGAGCCTCTGATGCTGCGGACCTTGTGCCAGGTCTTCTTGCAGGAGTCTCCCACCACCTTCACCCCCTTCTTCACCAGATGCTTCAGCTCCTTGGCCCTCTCCTTCACCTGCTTCTCAAAGCCTCCCATGGCTGCCTGAGCACCAACCTTCCTCTGTGCTGTGTAATCAATTTACCTCGCTCAGCTTGGGGGGTTATGAAGGTTTGAGATCAAGTTGGGAAGACAAGATCCAGAGGGGCAGAGTAAAGGTACAGTCACAGACATGCAGAAAGGGGATCCAAGAGAGTTGAGACACTACAGCGCGCGATCTCGACGTGCGATGATGACACGTGGGAAGTTGTAATTTGATCGTGGGGCCGACCCGGAGATACGATGTATGCGATTCCGAATCTTTGCAGGGTTTGTGTTGGATGAGTTCATCAGAAGACAGGGTTCAATTTTTTTCAATTTCTGTTATTTTTCACGTAGTTTTATTGAAGGATTGAAAGTCCACACCTACAAAGCTAACTATTTATAAAAAAAAAAGAGATGTTCTTAAGTTTATTTGCGTTCAATTGATTAAGATATAGTGTTAAAAATTTAACCAAGAGACAATTTATTTTAGCTTATAAATTTAACTATTGATAAATAATTTATTAACTAAAGCTTATTTTAAAAACAAATAATTAGTATTTAGATAAAATTATTAAAATAATAATAAGTACTTAGTTTGGATCAAATTATTTTATTTATTTTTCTAGGTAAAAAAATAAACAACTCCGTTTTTGTTGATAAGTAGATTTGATAAATTCTTATTAGCCACTATAAAAATATTACATACTGAGACATTTTTAAGCTGATTAGAAGCTTAGCCAAATATATAAGTCATCCCAAATGAACTTTCAATTTTCTTATTCCTCAAACTGAATCTCAAAATTTACAAACTGATCTAGCCTCAATTAGTTACTCACCCGTTATTCTCAGTTGGTTACTTATCATTTTATTTTTCAATTCATCGGTATTATGTACACCACAGAGAATTTGATAAAAAAAATGATAGACTAAGATTAGGAGCGATTCAAGAAAGATCCTGATCTGTTTTATTATTAAAAACATTTTTATCAATAAAATTGAATTTCAGTTGATCTTTCTTTTAGAAAAAAAGAGAAGTATTGTTCACCTCTCTCTCTCTCTCATGGTAAGCATAAAAGGAATTTTAAATCTCGTTTCATTTTCTAATGAGGTTAAAAATTAGGTGTACTACTTCTTGACCCATACATATAGAACATATTTCATCTTAAGACAATGGTTGAGATATACTTTAATTTTTAATTTAGTGTCATACCTCACGATGCTCATGTAAAGTAAAAAAAATAAACTAATTCCACGTAATTCAGTGTCCACCTATTTTTTATTCTCTTTATTAATATGTATAATAATATAAAGGAAAATAAACTAATTCCACGTAATTTATATTTTCTGAAATCCTAGACTTACTTCCAGCTGGAAAAAATGTTTTTTTTTTAATTTTTATTGGCAAAAAAAGAGGAAAACAAATATCTTATGCACTTAATCACGAGGGGCGTGTGTGTAAAAAATAAAAAATTAACAAAATAAAGGAAATCCTATATCGGTTCCAATTCCATTGTTTACTTTTTATAATCTAAATTGTCAGGATAATTGTATAAAAATATAATTAAGCATATTGAGTTGATCATGTGTCCAAGTTGTCCATGAATTCATACGGCGCAGTTATTTGTGTTAAGAATTCCTCACATTTGGGTGATCTAGTCCGAGTTTAGTACATATCTCTGTGATGTTTGATTTTACTGGTGACTGCAAATATTACAGAAATGGGACCACCTAACAACTGAGGGAAATAATTACCATGCTACTATTACAGAAATGTTTGATTTTATTGGCAATAATATTTGCAGTGTCCACCTAACAATCTGCAAATATTACTGGAGACTGCAAACATTAGTTCATGGGATCCATGCTCTTAGCCTCTTACCATTGAGCTTTGGGACCACCTAACTTTCTCAAAATAATGCAACATTATTGCACTTGCATATGATTCAGAAGTCAGAAGTTAAAGGAAACTTTACCAGTTGTACATACCAAGATATTACCAGAACCACCACTGTTAAAATTAATAAAGACCGCTGTGAGTGAACAGTGAAGCCATGCTACTGGACAAGGAATTAATACGGACAGAGATTATATATGTTCAAAAAATTCATGTCAGGCTGCAGCAAACAACTGAGGCACTAAATGCTGGAAATCTCAAGCAACAAAAATTGAATAGCTTCTTGCAGTTGAATATTCAGGAATTGAACAAACCAGGTGGGACTTTAGGGGTAAGCTTTCTGAACGGAGCTGAGCCTAGGTACTGCTCAGCTAGTCATATCAAGCTCTTTGGTCCGAATCCGAGCTCAAAAGGCTGACATTGCAAAACAAGCTATCTGCCCTATCTTTGATCTAGAGATTGAGGGATATTTTCTCGGATGAAGTAGATAACCAGATATGTGATGCCCATTCAGGCAGATTCATATGAAGAACAAAATGTTCAGAAAGATGTATGCAATTTGTAAGTCTATGAGACAAATGACAAAAGTAATTTAAGCTATCAGAGGCTCGGCATCAACATCTGAAAGGCTTTCTTGGAATTCCATATGACGGATCAAAGTCCTCTCTAAGATTTCAATCTTTCTCTGAAAGCTTATGCATAATCGTTTGCCAACAAAAGACTATTTTCTGCGTTTTGATCACTCGATATACTTTGACTGTTCTTTTTGTGGTTCAAGTGTTGAATGAAATGCTCATTTATTTTTTCACTGCCCTGTTTCACTTCAGTTTTGGTCGATTTTTCAGCAGAAACAAACTTTTCTTTTGCTTATATGGACTCATGGCACATCAGTGATTGGATCAAAGAGGGTCGGCTGCTCGACCGGAGATCCAAAAGACTTCTTTCTCTTTTTGCTTTTTGTCTCTGGGGGCTTTGGACAGCTCGTAATGATCGCCATTTCAATTTCAAGCAAGCAACCATGTTGTGTGTCTGGGAGCGGGCTGTCGCCGCACACGAGAAATATGTCCATACCCATGTTCTTGAGACAAACAGCCCCCAAGATCCAAATCGGGTCCGGTGGGAGCCTCCAGTTGGCCTTTGGATCAAACTTAACACCGATGGATCTTTCGTCGATCTATCGGTACTGGGGGAGCAGATTACATTATTCGAGCTCCTAATAGTGCCTTTGTGTTTGCAGGTTGTTGCAGGCGCACGACGATAGACATCCTGGAGTTGGAGGCTGTTGGGCTGTTGCTTGGTCTCCAAGAATGCAAACGAAGAGATGTCTCATGCATTATCGTGGAAATCGACTCCGAGATGCTGTTGAAGATTATCACTCGCAAGTCTCTATGCCCTTAAAGAATCAGAAATCTAATGCAAACTACTTGGGAATTTATGAATGTTTGTAATGCTTGTATTATAACTCATTGCAATAGACTTTGTAATAGGGTTGTGGACTTTCTTGCAAACTATGATCGGGCGCGAGGCTTGATTTTTTGTGAGGAGTCTCTTCCTTGTGAGCTCCTCAGTATCTTGTATCAAGATGCGTTTTTGCATAATAGTTAAAGCTTAACTTTCCTTTAAAAAATTTTAAGCTATCATTAAGGGGTTGGTTGAACTAATAAGTGGGTTGAATCTCGATATAAAAGGTCTCGAAAAAGATGAGCTAAGCTATTGCACTATATATATCAAGAAAGAAAAATACTTGAGACTTCTTATTCTTTATGGTTGTAACAGAAAAAAAAAGCCTCTGTAGTCCGGAAAAAAGAGTAAAGTTGTCGGAGTGAGAATAAGCACATTGTAAATTTATAAGTATATCGAGAGAAAAGTGTAAAAAAAAATATCAATTCTATGTTTTATGGCAAATGTATCAAACTTTTGTTTATTGAACAAAAAATAACCAACTTCTATTTTTTATTAAATTTGATCTAAAATCTTACTAGTGGATAACAAAGCACCAATTTTCAATCTTTTGTATATTTAACCTCATAATATTTTTTTACAAAATATTAACTATGATGTGATAAAGTCTCTAGATATTGAAAGTGCATAGATAATATTATTTGTATCTAAAATATGAAAGCAATAGAAAAAATTGTAATTACGTAGTTTTTATGTGAGTATTTAATAATCAATATTCTTAAATATATAATTATAATATATGAAAATTAGTTTCTCAATAAACAATGTATAGTAGAGAGCGATGATACAAATGACGAAATTGGTAATGAGTTATTTTTCTAAGAAACGCTGGAGTCAATTATATATTTATTATTTTAAGGTACAAATAATATTGTATATTATAATGTCCATTATACATATATCTTTACAACATCAAACTTCATTTTTTTTAAAAAAAAATATGAGGCTAAATATGCGAACATTTCGAAAGTTGAAATTTTATAGTCCAACAAAAAAATTTAGGACAAAAATGATGTAAATTTTTTATCCACAACAACAACAACAACAAAGTCTTATCCCACTAGATGGAGTCGGCTACATGGATCATACGACGTCATATTCGTTGATCCATGTTCATGAGATTCGACGGAATTTTACGCTGACTATCGGGGCCTAACACAACCCTCCTATTTTATCCGGGCTTGCAATAAACAAAAAATTAGGTTTTACGTACAACCAACGTAAAAGTCCAGATTTGTATCGCGCAACTTTCTCCTAAACTAATTAATGGTTGAAGCTCAACCAGATATCTAATAGCACTTTCAAACAACAATCTTGTTTCCAAAAAAAAAAAAAAGAGCTTTCATAAAAAAAAAATACAACTACTATTTTGTAGTTGTAAATATCTAAGATCCTGATAGATCTATTTGACCTTGAAATTATCTAGAAGAAACAGCTCTAGTTGCCATCTCCACATCTGGTTTACTTGTAAGAATTATTAGCAATATATCATATATACTACTTTTGGGCAACCCTCTAACCAAGAGACTCATTCAAGAAACATAGGACTAGTTGTCGTAACGAGAATGAGAGGTTCATTACTTCAATTGAGACAGTGAAAAAATTACTTCAATTTTTTGTTTGGAAACTTTGGTGGATCTCAATGTAAAGAAAACATTAAAATCAAGAGCAAACGGAATGTATAAACCAATGCTTCCGGATATTCAATCTTGGTTAATAAAAATACAAAGAAAATATGATGATTCAACTCGAAATTTCTTCCATACCTCTGATAATAACAAATAGATGTCAAAGATGCCAAAACTATGTGCTACCAGATCTTTTTCTACAATGGAGTATGATGTTTCCATTTTACTGCCATTAAAAGACATAATATCAACAGAGTCTGTCTATCTCAGGTATAATAAATGGTATCAGACACTACTGATGACTCACGTCTTGCTGTTTAAAGTTCAGAAAAATTTCAAAATAGCCCCTGATGTATGTGTGGAGTTCCCAAAGGTACCAACAAACTAGTGTTTGCAGTTAGACCTAGATATAGGTGCACAATGGAAACTGAATGGTGAACAAGGGAAACCATTTAAGTTGACACCTAAGGTGAAAAGTTAAGATATCATGGCTAAGTAATAATATTGTGGCGTTAGACACAGAATGAATCACAAAACCGAAACGGAAACTCCTGGTCCAACAATATGCTGAACCTAGAATAGAACTGATAAGGAAAGGTTTTAGAAAATCCTCAACAGAAGAGAAACGTTTTAGGTTGATAAGTAAGGTGAAAAACTAAGATATCATGGTTAGTAGTAATATTGTTGTGTTATACACAGAATGAATCACAAAACAGGAACGTAAACTCCCAGTCCAACAATATACTGAACCAAGAATAGAACCAATGAGGAAAAGTTGTAGAAAATTCTCACCAGAAAAATGGGCAATGCTGAAAACAAATGAACTTATAATGACAGCTTGCAGCCGCTTCCCTGTGGAACCAAGAGATGATAGAAGAAATCCCCGATAAACAGTTTCCTCTAGCAGTGGGGTGACAAGGCCATACTGAATGAAACATGTTGCCCTAGATAATGAACTGCTTAGAAGTATCTCTCTCAGAATTGGATTGTTTATGTCCTGAAAGAATAGAAGTACTCATTCTCATTGCCAAGCAGCAGAATAAATAGTTGTAAAATGGAGCTATTCTCTTTAATGATTTGACTATGACTCACCCATTCATTGTCCTAGTATAATGATAAAAATTCTTGCAACTTTTGTCTCGTCATCTCATTTGCAAGAAAGGAAACCAGCTTGTATAACGTACATATAACTGTGTATAGCGTTCCTCAGAAAAGGTGGCAGTGACATGGAAATGCATATTCATGACTTTCAACAGTAGCATTTCTTTTCTTTTTTTTTTTTGCTTATTTTAAGTTTTGAAATTTTGTGACATTAAAGAATGCAGTGCTTGAAAGTTTTGTTAGGTCCATCTCACTTGCAAGAAAAGAAACTAGCGTGGACACTATGCATGCAACTTTTGTCACATAAAAGGTAGTAATGACATGGAAAAGTATATTAATTAGTAACAGTAAATCAGTAATCACTAATAATACCTAACATTTTTTTAGAGGTATAATACCCAACTTATTTCTTTGAAGGCCACATACCCAACTTAACATGTATGCATCTTCTATTTACTAATATTTTTAGGAAGTTTTGAAAAATTTCTGGCATTTGAATATCAGCAGTTTTATGTATATAGCTTTTTCAACCCTTCTAGGAGTAATACTTCTAATGTCAACGATAGATAAACCATCATTGTTGACACTTCCACGAGCAATATTGATCACATTCATTGTGAGGCCAATCTATTGAAGTAAAATTAGTGTTGAGAAGACATGTCTTCACTTGTTATTTACCAAACACTAGTGCATCCTTATTTATAATAAAAATAGGCAATACAAGGAGGGAGAATATGCTAAAATATTACTCCAGAATATAATGAATATTATTCCAAAATATCTCCGATATTATCCTAGAAAATCTGGGATACTAATCTTGAATAATATTACAAAAATATGCAAAGATATGAAAAGCTATGTAAATCATATCTCAACACTCCCCCTCAAACTGGAGCATAGATATCAATTATGCCTAGCTTGTTGCATATCAATCATGCCTAACTTGGTAGCCACAATTCTATATTCCAATACGCCCTCGCAAGTCAACGCCAAGAAGAGACTGAACGGCGGCGACTTGAAGGACACGACGGCGAAATCACACAATAGCGACAGTGTAATCACTCGTCGGACACCTACTGGGCGACCTGTGCTGAAGACGATGACCAAGACCAAGCTTCAAATAGTAGAGACAATTCGACAAACACCTAGAGGACAGTTGTTGCTGCAAGAACATTGAAAAGGAAGACGCCAATAATGATTTTGCCGACATGCCCCAACTTGAAAAGAGCTTGAGCAGAGATTCTTCGATGGAAGTAGAGAACCAGAGATGAACATAGCTGAGCCTCATCATTGAAGATCGATCTGTCAATTAGAAGAAATGTAGAATAGGATGGACAACGATGAGCGGCGATCACTGTCGCGAAAGAACCAAAAATGATGAGAGTCATAAGAAGGAGAAGAGCTTCGAAATGTCGGGCGAGTCAAGCTTGATCGGCGACCTGACCGATAATCGCCAAGAAAATAAATAAAAGCGAAGGAAACATGGAAGAGGCAAGAATGAAGTTTCGCACTGCTGCAATTGATCTTGCAGCAGAAAGAAGAAGGAGATGCAGAAATAGCTGAAGAGAGAAATATAGAAGAAAACACAAAGACACACAAAGACGTAGTCTCTACATTTGAGTTCAAAGACAATTAAGTTGCTTCCTAACAAGGGCGGTCGAAGGCAATTAGGCTGCTCTCTACGATGAGAAGTGAGGTTGTAGGCAATTAGGCTGCTCTCTACGGCTAGAAGCGAGGTCAAAGAGAAGTAAGTGGCTCTCTCTGATCTCTCTATGACTAGAAGTGAAGTTGGAGGCGATTTAATCAGCTCTCTACAACCATGACTAATAATAAAAAAAGGAAAAGAGTAGGACCATATTCAAATAGAAATAAAAATCAACGGAACAGAAACAAAGATAGAAAAGGGGAAACCAGAAATATGGATTATCGAGCCATAAACACGAAGATAAAGAACTTCGTGCTTCCTGGACTTAAAGAAGCCATGGAAGCCGATGAATCGATGAGAGGATCTCACACAGATCTCTAATCAACCCCCCTCTGATACCATGTTGAGAAATATGTTTTCTCTTATTATTTACCAAACACTAGTGCCTCCTTATTTATAATAAAAGTAGGCAATACAAGAAGGGATAATATGCTAGAATATTACTCCAGAATGTTACGAAAAGAGGGAGAGAGGGATTGCACGAAACACAGAAGAACGCGAAGAGGAAAAACGACGGCGGCTCTTTGTTATGGAATAACGACGATTACAAGGATGAGTCTCTGTCTAGACCCCTAGAGAGTTTATATAGGCACTCTTTTTGACAGATGATAGGAATTACATACGGGCTGGGACTCTAGGAAGTTTATATAGGCACTCCCTTTGACAGATTATAGGGAGTTTATATAGGCACTCCCGTAGGAGAATTCTGCTGAAGCGCCTGACTATGTAGGGGGACCAACTGGATTCAGATTCAAGGCATTATTAATAAATCTTCACTTTGACTTGAATCATCTTCAGAGCACAAAGTACCACGCCGCTGCTAATCCCACCTTGGAGCTATTACCAAGTGTTAATGTTAAGCAAGTCCAAGCAGTGCTGGAACTTGCCATGAGGAACAGATTTGGTGAATATATCAGCTGGATTGTCTTCAGTGCCAATCTTCTTCACCTTAATCATCTTCTCAGTGCGGATGAAGTGATATCTGACATCAATGTGTTTGGTTCTTTCATGATGTACTTGATCCTTGGCTAAACATATTGTACTCAAACTGTCACAGTGCACTCTAGTCTGCTCCTGATGTAATCCGAGATCTCCAATTAAGCCTTTTAATCAGATGCCTTCCTTGACAGCTTTTGTCAGTGCCATGTATTCAGCCTCTGTGGTGGACAATGTAACTGATGGCTGAAGTGTAGCCTTCCAACTAATAACTGAACTGTCCAAAGTGAAGACATAGCCTGTCATAAATCGTCTTTCATCAACATCTTCAGCATAGTCTGAATTTGAGTACCCTGCAATCAAACACTCTTTATCACTTCTGTAGATGAGGCCAATATCAGATGTTCCTCTCGAATACCGAAAAATTCGCTTCACTGCTTACCAGTGCTCCTTCCCTAGATCGCTCATGAATATGCTGACAACACTGACTGCACGAGCAATGTCCGGTCTTGTGCAAACCATGGCATACATCAGACTTCCAACTGCACTAGTATATGGAACCCGAGACATGTACTCCTCTGCTTCTGATTTTGGTGCGAAGGCAACAGAAAGATGAATATTTGCAGCTGATGGAGTATTCAAAGGCTTTGCTCCTGACATTCCAAATCTGGATAAAATCTTCTCAATATAACTTTTCTGAGATAAGAAGAATTTATCATGTACGCGATCTCTTAGAATTTCCATCCCCAGAATCTTTTGTGCTGCACCAAGATCCTTCATGTCGAATTCTGCACTGAGGAGTTTCAGATTCTGAATGTCTGTCATGTTTCTGGCAACAATAAGCATATCATCGACATACAAGAGCAGATAGATGGTGGAGCCGTCCTTCACCTTCTTATGGTATACACAACAATCATAGGGACTTCGATTGAATCCCTTACTGATCATGAAGCTGACGAACCTCTTGTACCATTGTCTGTGAGACTATTTCAAGCCATATAGAGATTTTTTCAGACTGCAAACTTGATTCTCCTTTTCTGGAATGGAGAATCCATCTGGTTGGCTCATAAGAATATCTTCTTCAAGTTCTCCATGGAGGAAAACAGTATTCACATCTAGTTGCTCGAGTTCTAAATTCTGATGTGCTACAAGAGCAAGTAGCACCCTGATAGAAGTATGTCTGACAACAGGTGAAAATATCTCATTGTAGTCCACACCTTCTTTTTAACTATAACCTTTAGCAACCAGCCGTGCTTTGTATCTTACGCCTTCAACTCCTGGAATTCTAGCTTTCTTCTTGAAGATCCACTTACAACCAACAACCTTTCTGCTTTTAGGCAGCTTAACCAGCTCCCATGTTTGATTTTTGCGAAGAGATTCCATCTCCTCACCCATAGCAGCGATCCACTGTTCAGATTTGGCGCATGTGATGGCATCCCTATAAGAGGACGGCTCCAGGGACCCCACCTTTTCAGCTACATGTAGTGCATAAGCAACAATGTCCTCGAAATCATATCGTTTAGGAGGACCCACTTCTCTGCGAGGACGTCTAGCAGCAATTGACTCCTCTTCAGGTTGCTCATCAGATTTTTCATCTTTTGGTTCTGCTTCTTGATGTGATCCTTCAGCATCATCCTCAGTTGAAGTGATTTCAACCTCCACCTGTTTACTGACACTCTCTTCAGCCTCCACCTTCAACTGAAGCATTGATGCTTCATCAAAGGTCATGCTTCTGCTATGGATGACTTTGTGTTCTAAAGGAGACCAGATTCTGTAGCCCTTCACTCCTGCGCCATATCCCATGAACACTCCCTCTTTGACCCTTGGCTCCAACTTTCCTTCACTGACGTGATAGTATGTTGGACAACAAAAAACTTTTATACTAGTATAATCAGCAGAATTTCCTAACCATACCTCAGTTGGAGTCTTGAGATCAATTGCAGTCGCCGGACTTCGATTCACCAAGTACAAGCTGTGTTAACAGCTTCAGTCCAGAATGTCCGATTAAGACCAGCGTTAGAGAGCATGCACCTTGCCCTCTCCAAAAGTGTCATGTTCATTCGTTCAGCAACTCCATTCTGCTGTGGAGTATCTCTGACTGTGTGATGTCTGACAATGCCTTCATCTTTGCAGAACTGGTCGAATTCAGCAGAACAGAACTCCAAACCATTGTCAGTGCGAAGACGCTTCACTTTCTTCGACATCTGATTTTCCACCAGAATCTTCAACTGCTTGAAGGCCTTGAAGGACTCACTCTTGTGTTTCATCATGAATACCCAAGTCATCCTCGAGTAGTCATTAATCACAGATAGGAAGTACATCGCACCTCCTAATGATGGAACACGAGAGGGACCCCAACAATCAGCGTGGATGTAGTCAAGTGTCGCCTTCGTCCTGTGCACTACTTTGCCAAACTGAGACCTTCGTTGTTTGCCAAACACACAGTGCTTGCAGAAGTTTATTTCAGATATCTTCTTGTCTCCCAGAAGACCTCGCTTACTGAGAATATTCATCCCGTTCTGACCGTTCTGACTCATATGCCCAAGTCGCATGTGCCACAACCTGGACCTTTCTGATTCGGATGAACTAGCCACCGCAGCAACACTAAAGACTATCTTGCCTTGTAATATATACAAGGACTTCTGTCTGACTCCCTTCAGAACCGCAGCATCACCTTTCATGACCGTGAGAATGCCTCCAGCAGCATTGATCTGACACCTTTTAGAGTCGAGGACTCCAAGTGATATCAAATTCTTCTTCAGTTGCGGAACGTGACGAACATTTGTCAGCGTCCTCACAAGATTGTCCTGAGTCCTGATCTGCACAGAGCCGATCCTAACTATCTGACAGGCTGCATCGTTGCCCACGATGACGTTTCCACCATCAATCTTCTGGTAAGTTGAGAACCACTCTTTATTCGGAGTCATATGATAGGAACACCCCGAATTCAGAACCCAACTATCCTCCAGACATCCTTGATCAGAAGCAGCCAGAACCAAATCATCTTCGAAATTCCCTGTTTCATGAACCACCGCAGCGACGGAGGCCTTCTTCTTCGGACAATCTTTCTTCTAATGACCTAGTTCCTTGCAGTAATTACAGATGTCCTTCGTAGTGATTTTCTTCTTGGACTTGGATTTCTTCGAATTCGAGGACTGTCCCTTCTCCACGATTGATATCAAACCCGCGGCCTGAGTCTCTGCAGAATTTCCAGATGCCCTATGCCGAAGTTCATGAGTATGGAGACTCGATCTTACTTCTTCCAGACTTATAGTTTCCTTCCCGATAATCATAGACTGAACGAAATTCTCATATGATGGAGGAAGCGAAACTAACAGAATTAGGGCAGCATCTTCATCATCGATCTTAACATCGATATTTCTGAGTTCCATCAACAAAAAATTTAACTGATCAAGATGTTCCTTTAGAGGGGTACCTTCTTGCATGCGGAGAGAGAACAGACGTTGCTTCAACAGCAACTTGTGAGTGAGAAACTTCGTCATATACAGACTCACGAGTCTCAACCATAGACCGACCGTCTTTTCTTCATCTACGACATCGATTATCACCTCATCCGCTAGACACAACAGAATCATCGAGGTCGCCTTCTCCCCCTGTGCCGCCAAAGTTGCGAGGTCGATCTCCTTTTTTTTGCCCTTCGAGTCTTCCTCTTTGGTTTGTTCTTCGACACGTTTGAGGGCGGCGCCCAAACTCCTTGTTGCTTCAGAAGTGCCCGCATCTTGATCTGTCATAATCCGAAACTGTTCCTGCCATTGAAATTCTCCACGCTCACGTTGTGCGACGCCATCTCCCTGCTGATCGAGAATCGCTGACAAACCCTAAGGCTCTGATATCAGTTTATTACGAAAAGAGGGAGAGAGGGATTGCACGAAACACAGAAGAATGCGAAGAGGAAAATGGCGGCGGCTCTTTGTTATGGAATAACGATGATTACAAGAATGTGTCTCTGTCTAGACCCCTAGGGAGTTTATATAGGCACTCCCTTTGAAAGATGATATGAATTACATAGAGACCCCCGTAAGGAAATTCTACTGAAGTGCCTGACTATGTAGGGGGACCAATTGGGTTCAGATTCAATGCATTATTAACGCAGAATATTAGGGATATTATTCCAAAATATCTACGATATTATTCTAAAAAATCTGGGATACTAATCTTGAATAATATGACAAAGATATGCAAATCATATCTCAACAATTAGGGATATCAATTGCTCAAGAGATGTCTACAAGAGCATCCCAGGATGTGGATTTCCTATAAGCCATCGAGTATGTGTTATCTACACGAACTCAAATTCACAACTGATGCAGTTCTAGTCGTGGTTCTTCTAATGTTAGCCTTGTCATTAACTTATTAGCCACTCAGTTTCTACTACCATATGATAATAGAATCATTCTGAAAGATATTGGCCAATAAATTTCCGTTTTATACTCCAAATGCATGAGTATGCCATCAGGAACAGAGTATGTGGTACGTAGTATGCCATCAGGAACAGAGTACGTGGTACGTGTACTATTCTCTCTTATGGCATACCCATGCATCAGAGCTAACTTGTCTTTAACTTATTAGCCACTAAACTTCTATTACGATAAGATAATTTATCGATTCTGAGATTGTTTTGTGACTTTCGCACCACTTCTATCTGTTTCTTTATATGAAAGTTATAATTGTTACACTGTCACTACTTAGAACATTTCAGACATCATGCTATCCTGGAGACGAAAAAAGTTAGTGTGCTTAGAGCTTAGACTAGACAATGAAATTTCTTTTACAATGTTTAAACCCAAAATCTTAGAAGTAGAAACCTAACATCATAATTTTTTTCTTTTTTGAGGAGAAAAAGGATGACTATCAAAGTTTTTTATTGTCATCCATGCATGTGTATATATATATGTGTGAAATGGATGTCATGTACAAAAAGGGGCTCTCAAGAAGAGAATGACAAAAAAAGAGAGATGTACATGTCTTGCCAAAACCCCACTCCCTACAAAGAAAAGAAAAGTGGTGTACACTATTCTCAGCCTGACATCACTCCCACAAAAAATGATCTAGTTACACTTGATGATGATTGGTTATAGGCCATAATAAGTTATACGCCATAAGTTATAGGCCATAATAAGAGATAGGTTAGCACATTAATGTTTAATATGGTTTATAATTGATTATGTTTCAAGCCTAGAGTTAGGGTTCAAGACGAAATCAATAGGGTTTAGTATGACTTTACCTAAACTCATAAAACTTACCTGTAGGGTCTAGCCATATTCTAAACCCTTAGGAATACCATAAATACTACAATTTATATAAATTCTAAAGCCCAATAAAATTAAAGTAAATTTGAGGTATAATCCTAGTTTAATACTTTCGATTATACTTTCAACCTAAACTCTATATTTAGACTATGGTTAGAAGTATATTGTTTAGAATAACGTATGATTAGACTAGGGGTGTTCACGGGTAGGGTTTGACCCGACCCAACCTCGGACCCGGCATCCTTCTTTCGAGGGTTGGATCCGATCCAACGACCCAGTTCAATCGGATTCGACTACCATTTTTCTTTTCTTTTTTTCTTTTTTCCTTACGTATTTTTATTATTTAATATAAAAATGTTATATAATACTTATTTTTAAAACATAAAATAATTTGTTACATAATTAAATATTATTTTACACATTTAAAACATTTTATTTTAATGTTTTTTTTTATTTTTATATAAGATAAAAGTTGATAACTATATATAAATTAAAAAAATTGGGAATTCGGGTTGGTTTGACTCGGGACGGAAAGTTCCAACCCATTCCCGCCCCGACTCGGGTTATCGGATTCACATTTCAACCCGACCCGGTGAACACCCCTAGATTAAACCCTAAAATACTAATGTTTATGTACGGGTTAGTTTTAGACTCCTAAGAATAAATGATAATAAGGTTAAACTCTAAAATTGAAACCTAAACACTAAGCAAGATTATCAAGATCGTGATCTTAATCGTAAGCTCACACCCTACCTGGGATCTACAATCACATTCTCACATTTGGGATAGATTTTGTAGGATTGGTTCGATCGTAAGATCTATATCATAGAATCAGTACCATTTTTTTCAAAATTTTAAAATTTTCACCAAGTGCAACATGATTTTTGGAAAAATAAAATTAAGAAGAAGATGATTGGTTATAATTAAAATTTTAAAAATAATTTTTAACAAAATAAATTTAATATCAATGTCTATTAAAAGTTAGTTATATAATTGTACTCCATATTAATCCTATTATTATCATTTTTGTCAATTTATATTAAATTATTATTACATAAGTAATATACATATACATGCGTAGGAAACTTTAATAGGATAATAGTGTTAAGTTAGTATCACCTATAATTTAAATCATTATAAATATATTACAAATTTAATATACTTTTATATATTAATTATTTTTTAAGTATATCGATAAGATCTTACGATCGTCGATCCGATCTCACGATCAGCGTTGTCGCGACCGGACCAGACCGGCAACCATTGATTGGCCCACAACATGGTCCATTAGAAGCCCAAAAATTGAACGTCTATTCAAACCCGGATTGAACCGATCAAAATCGGCCAAAATCGGTTAAAATAAAAAAAATTGGGTTGATCTGCGTTTTTTGGACCAGCCGATTTTTTTATTACTTTTTTAAGAGATAATTTGACAAAATTTGTTATTATAAATTTGGAAAATATCCAAAGATGGACATTTTTCATAATCAATCATATTGGCCCATTAGTCACCTCCTTAATTAATACTTGTCCATTTACTCTCACCTTGCTACTATTATTAGTGTGGGGTATCTTTGTAGACTTACTTGTTCTTTTTCCCTTCATTTAGTCTAGAATGTATTAAACTTTCAACTTTAACTTATGGATTATGATTTTTATTCACATTATTTAATCTCATAAATGTATATTATAAAATAAATTAATTATACATTTATTATATAATATATTATATTTATCATATTAGATAAATTAGTTATGGATGAATGGTGCAAACTTCTTTGTTATATGTACAATATACAACAATACTATAATATACTTTAGTATAGTATAGTATCATATATAATAATATATATACACAAATTTAAATTTCTTTAATTTAGTATGTAATAAGTCAAATTAAATAGTTAACTACTAATTATACTATATATTTATTTATAGAATATATAATATTGTCATAAAATGTTTTTGTTGCTTCTAACATACAAAATAAAGATATGAAATACAAAAAAAATAACCAATAGAAAAAAATTTTTTTGAGGGAAACCAATAGAAAAAGAAAATATTAATAATCAAATTCAATAAGATTTTAATTTATAAAGTGTATAATAATTTTAATATCAAATATTAAAAATAATTTTATCAATTTATGATTGTTATTTTTTCTTTTGTATAATTACATTTTGACTTGTTATTTTTTCTTTTGTATAATTACATTTTGACGTCATTTATATATGTATATAATCAAAATATCATAGCTTCGGTTACTATTAAATATAATATTTTATTACTATCCGGTCCAACCGACCGATCAACTTGAAATGGACACTTGTCCGGTTCTCGTCCGGTTCGGTCCTGACAACATTGCTCATGATCGTTGATCTTATGTAAGATTCCGATTTTGACTACTTGACACTAAGGTTTAGATTTATGATATGAATTTAAACTCTAAGACTTAAGTATGCTTTTTTTCGAATTTAGTGTTCAAAGTTTAAGTTTTTAGACCTACCAAGCCCTAAAACTCATACTCAACCTTCTAAACCCAAATCCTTAAACTCAAAATTCTTGAATCCTAAAAAACATGCCTCGAACTAGTTGAAGGGAATAGAACTTAGCCTTGATGTTTAATTTAAATGGCATTCTAGTGTATTGTAGATTCTTTAGGGGTGTTCACCGGGTCTGGTGAACCCGATGACCCGACCCGACCCGACCTAGGTTGGGTCGGGTCGGGTCACTGGTCGGGTCGGACCCGACCCCAACCTGAAGGGTGGTCGGGTCCACTCGGGTTGGGATTTCTCAACCCGAGTGGACCCAACCCGACCCGACGACCCGAACATTTATTTATTTTTTAAATTGTTTTACATTTTTAAATTAATTTTAAGCCTATATTCAATTTAAAATATTAAAATAAAATGTTTTTAAGTGTGAAAATAATATTTAAATATTTGAAAAACCTATTTTACACTTTAAAATAAAATATTAGATAACATTTTTTATATTAAATAATAAAAAAATAGTAATAAAAAAA
This sequence comes from Pontederia crassipes, assembly GCA_030549335.1. NCBI lineage: Eukaryota > Viridiplantae > Streptophyta > Magnoliopsida > Commelinales > Pontederiaceae > Pontederia > Pontederia crassipes. The sequence goes on along the minus strand of CM060189.1, from coordinate 19,090,300 downwards.
TTTTAAAAAAAATGATGGTCGGGTTGGGTCGGATTTGCCTCTTCAAGGAGGCTCGACTCGACCCGAGCCGACCAAATTTGGGCGGGTCGGGTCGGGTTTGTTCACGGTCGGGTCCAACCCGACCCGTGAACACCCCTAAGATTCTTAACCAAGACTTGTATCATTTGATGATGTCATTTGAATTGACAGAAACAATTGACTTGCCATAATTTATCATCTAGTGCATTACAATCATTTCCCACCATCAATACACAGAAAATAAGTCAATTAGTGGCTAATGGTTTGTTACCAGGGATAATAATGCAAACTTTTGGCATCGGATTTCATGTGCATTCAATTTTTCATACACATGAATTTATTAACGAAATGTAAGTTCTAGTTAGAAAACGATAAGCTAAAATAGAGTTTGAACTTTAAAATGAGATAGAATAATTGTTAGAGAAGAAAAAAAGATAAATAAAAGAGGATTAGGACAACAAATTAGAGTCCTAATCTAATTCTAAATATAATCCCTTAAACGTTTAAATTAAATTAGAAAAGTATCATGATGGATCTTAACCCTTATAAATAACATTCAACTCCTCTCCCACAAATCAAAGTCTTGCCATCTCTCTCCCTCTCTCGTGTGTGCATCCCAAGGCACCCCGACACGATCAACAAGGGTCCTGAGGCATCACAACCATTAGCAATGGCCGACCTTCCTTCCCCCTCGACACTCACGCATGAACGTCAAGGCAAAATCCGCAATTGGACGTGGATGAAGGCAGCTCAGTTCGAACAAAAGAGTTTTACAAAATTTCGTCATTATAGACCCACATTCTAGTGTAATATGTATAGTATCACATGTATATTGTTCGTATATAGACTTCCATGGGATAGTGACCTCTAAAAAGGAGTAGAAATAATGAGAGAAAGACCTGTCAGACAAGTACTATGAAACTCAACCGGAGTTTGTAGAGTTGTGGCCCTAGTTCTCTAAAACTCAGCCTGAGTTTTAGGGTGACCTAGCTCGAGTTCTAAGGAACTCAATCAGAGTTCAGGATGGCACGACCTACGTTCTGGGAATCTGTGATGATTGTCCTCTATATAGAGATGGCCTGGACCAGGTTAGATTGTCTTCGATACAAGGCGATCCGCTGAGTTCCAACAATAGAAAGTTGACTGGGTTGAGAATTGAATGACTCAACCTGAGCTTCAACAGGCTCGACGCAGGTTCCATTGATTGAGGTGGGGATGATTTGGAAATAGAACATGGCCGGGGTTTCAACCAACCCAGCCCGAGTTTTAAACTCATTAGAGATACTTGAGAGTTTGAGTTGATATGTACAATTATTTATCATCATCATCACTATTGTTATATTATCGTTTCTTTTCTTTTCTTGTAATTGTTTCATGATTGTTTACGGTGATTATTGATTCAATTTATGCTATAACTTATATATCTTGTTCCTACCATCTTAGGCACTTCGGCTTGATCATGAATTATGATTGTCATGTTGCTTAAGTGATAATCTATTATGAATTAATGAATTGTTTTTTTAATTAATGAATTGTTATGACCACTAATTCAACGATACAATGAATAATAATCAATGAGATAAACAATCGGCAAAGACGTCTGAGGTAAACAAAATAAAAACACGAAAGTTGTGGATTACCATGATTGTTAATTGCATCTTAGATTGATGGATAATTGAATTGTTACTGAATATAGAAGGTAGCGCACCTGAGTGTAACATTCAGCAAACTACAACTATTTTGATTGTACATGCCCTTACTCTCATTTGCAATGAATCTCAAGGGTCCCGAAAAGAGGATTCTTTGCTCCGCAAAGAGTCTGTCGTGTTGTGCACACCATTGATAATGTATAGGCATAAATGTAATATGGTGTATGCTTAATAAATGAGAGTTCTATTGTGATCTTTATGATTGACGGGTAACTTATAAAGGTTAATAGATAATTGATAACTCTATGCATGGATAAGATAAAAGAAGTTATGATATAATAACTTCTAAATTGCAGTCAATTGATAAATTGTTGTTGAATTGTCAATGGATTGATATTGCAAACTATTGATGATTATGATTGATGAACAATGGTTAATTGATAGTTATTAATTGAGGCCGAAATTGAACTACAGTCGATTTATTATTGATCATTGCAAATTGATAATGAATGATTAAGAATTAAAAATTGGAACTCACTAAGAAATTGATTACGAATAGCAGAAGCATTGTCAATTGATTGATCATTATAGTACAAAAAATGGTTATGATCGATCATTAATTGTTTATTGTTAAATTGATAATTGGTATTATTATGATCAACCGTTAATTGTTTATTTTATTTCTAATTGTTGACTAACAATATGTTCATATTTTGTTTATGCATATTTGATATGATGTTTCTTGCAATTAAATGATTAGTGCGTATGCTAAAAGATTATTCATGATTCATAGTCATCGTATGCTCACTTGGACTTTCTTCCTTGAACTTAGATTCGTGCACCATGAATTGATAATGATGATGAGGTGATGATTAACTAGCATATAGATATGGGCATGGATAGGAATTTAATAGTTGATAATAGTAAAAGAATCGTGTATAAATGTGGGCCCACAACTCGAGCATTGCATAGTTCACTTTCCCTTCAATTAAGTTTATTATATTTAAGAGGTTTATTATATTTAAATCTTTTTCTTATGTAAGCATGGATGCCGATTGGTCAAAGAACAAGATTAGTCATAAAAATAGGTAGCGCCTTTGAAACAACCTCATGAAAGTGTTCAAGACCCGTGTTTACAATTTATACCTTCCGTGTAATATAAAAATTCATGTTGTAACTGAGAAGGTTGGATTAACATAACCCAAACTTAATGTTACATGTGGTAGACATTAGCTATTCTTACTTACCTTATAACATATTCGTTTACCTGGCAAGTAATTCGATGAGTATAAAAATGACACGCTCTGGCAAAACAATTCTTCCTTTTTTTTTAGCATTAATATAACTTAAGAAACTTGATTGACTAAACCACATGGTCCATTTATATACCTTAAGAACGGAAACTATTACCTTAATTTCCAGAAGCTTGATTAACCTGACTAGCCAGGCAGTTTTATCTTTTGTATTCATCATACATAAATCATTTCTGCAAATTTATTGTTTGAGGAACCTGACTGACCAGAATGTCTTATCTTGCAATCAGTGTATATAAATCTTCTGTGCAGATTTATTACTGACAATCAAAATGTGAGAAATATCTGAATACAACAACAACAACAAAGCCTTATCCCACTAGGTGAGATCGGCTACATGGATCATACGACGACATTCCGCTCTATTAGTAATCAAACATTTCGGACACAATATATTCGTTGATTCATGTTCATAAGATTCGATAGGATTTTATACTGGCTGTCGGAACCTAACATAATCCTTTTCCTTTATCCGGGCTTGGGACCGGCTATAAAATATATGCGGAGTTTCATACCCCCCAAATGATAAGATTTTTTTTTGTGAACATCCCAAATAAGAAATTATGGCATTGAAGAGCCAAAGCAGTTAAAGTATCTTAATGATCTTTTGCCTATCTTCATAATGTCATTCAGCAAAAAACAGAGAGAATATAAGCAACAAGAAGATAGAAAACAATATGTACCTTAGGCCCTATAATTGCATCAGCGATGACTGATGTAAACAAAACCAGCATTGCCAACAATCCAATACCAAAAATAGATGCTGAAATCCAGCTTCTTTCTCCTGCAGACCAATTTCTACAGAAGAAGGTGAAGAATTTCTGCTGTGGTTTAACATTGTATTTGAATAGTGCCAAAGCTCCAATACTCTCAGCAGTTTGCAGTGCAATGCTGAACAAAGCCTGCACAGATTCAGACCAAGGAAAATCATCAAACTCACAGATAAATCTGGTGTAGCTTGAGTAGTTGAATCTCTATAAGTTAACCCAACTTAGCATGACTATTAGGATCTTGATCTACTAAGATCTCACAATCTTACAATTTTCCATAGAGAAAATGATCCGATTTCTTCTGAATCATGATCCTAATGTTGGAAACAGTAGGATCGTGATGAAACTCATCATAGCAGTACAAAATCTTCTTTTTAGATTACGTTGTCATCATAGAATAAGTTTCTTGCATATAAGATGGCAGGGTTACTGGTTATGTATGAATCAGTATATATTTGATATGAGCTACTATTTTAAGTTACAATTTTGATTGAAAAGAGTATTTTGAACACTGCATATTTTCCCAACTTACTATCGTCAATGGAACTCCGCCTATGTTTTATAGCCGGTCCCAAGCTCGGATAAAGGAGGAGGATTGTGTTAGGCCCCGACAGCCAGCGTAAAATCCTGTCGAATCTCATGAACATGGATCAACGAGTCGTATGCTCCATATAGCCGACCCCACCTAATAGGATAAGGCTTTGTACCCCACCTAATAGGATAAAGCTTTGTACCCCACCTAGTAGGATAAGGCTTTGTTGTTGTTGTTTATCGTCAATGGATCCAAATTGGGTTCACGAAGGATTTCAGCAACAATTGATAGTCCTCCAAAGCTTAGGGGAATGTGCAGAATGAAGAAATATGCTGCAAATATTGTCCACGTATCATTACTATCCCATGGTACCTCAGGCAAAAGCACTGAGAACCCCTGCAACAAAGAAGTAACTAAGGATGCAGTGACAAAAATTGCGAGTGAGCTAGCTTGCAAGTGCCAAAATCTTTTTCAAGAATAAATTGATTCTAAATAACGAAATAGACAAACAGCCAAATTTATCAACATGAAACGATATGATTAATCCAAAAAGATTAGGAAGATGAAAACTACTTCTAAGTCGTGGGCAAATTAAATTCCGGAATTATGTTCCTCGAGCATTTGAAGCACCATGAACAAATCATGCCGAGGGTGAGAAGCAACCACAAGGAATACCAGAATATACCACCAACCGTTGTTCCTGAATAAAATTTGATGCGTCTCAAATACTTACCAGTTACCAAAACCGCAAAAACTCCGGTTGGTCTGAACAAAACCTCGATAGATAAGACGATTGGGATCCGAATGAAATGGGGAAGAATCTGAGATTACCAGCGGTCTTTCAGCCTCTGCGTCGACCAATTGGCCTGCGCTTTTCTTCCCGGCGCAACAGATCGGAAGGACAGGCGGCATGCGCGTGACGCGGAATTTGCGCAACAGCAGAGAGCCACTGGGAAGGAAAGCGAGACCCGGTTGGAGGCGCGTCGCTCTTCGACCGCCAGAAGCGAGGGAGCACTGTGCGGACGCAGCAGAAGTAGCAGGACGGCCGGGGTCGCGAAGGGTCGCCGCCAAAATCATGTTGCTTACCTCTTCTCGCGGCGTTTTTTTTTTCGTCTGTCCTTATTCGAATTATAGCGCAACAGGAAGAAGAAAAAATTATCCGATCTTTAAATTTGGAGTTCGCCTTTTCCAGTCTCCATTGGAACACGGCGTCAGATGCCGTTAAGCCAAGAAGCCAAGAAGGATTGAATTGTGACAGTGTCAGCAAAGACCACAATCACGTGTTCGACATCTCAGAAACTCGGATGCAAAACGAGGTGACGTCACGTGTTTGGACCGTGAGTCACTGACGAGAATCAGAGTGCTGACTCTTTTTAACATTTTTTTATTTCTTTTTTAGTCTTTGTTTTTTTTTTCTTACATTGTTTAAGAACATTATGAAACAATTTATGAGATATCCATTTTTTAAGAAAGATAAAACTAAAAATACCGAGTAATACACGACCTTTCATTTAAGGTAAGCATTTAAAGCTTTTTTCTCTAATTTAAGAGTGGCATTTATGATTTTTCTTTACCCAGCTAATGAATGCATTTAGTAAAGGTACGTTTATGGTTTTCAAATGCATGCATTTGGGAATTTAATTAATGGACAGAGCGTTTCATTAGTTGGAATTAGTCATTGAATAATTTCCTTTTGAAGTGCATGGATGATTATCTTTTCCCCTCAACGAACGTTTTATAATTAAATCCGTTCATATATATCCAAAATGAGAATAACTCGAGGACGAACATCAAAATTGTCATCATTGAAATAAATTTAAGCATTTTGAATTAGGGTTAACCACGAAAAAAAATACCTCTCTTCATTGAAACATTTAGAGCTACATTGTTTCAAACTATTTTTTTTCACATAATGCGTGTAGCATTTGTAACAAATTTGATGACACAACGTAAATTTTTATATAAGAGTGTTATACACTCATAGCCCTCTTATCTAAAAACACAAATGTAATAGCTCTCTTATCTAAAAACACAAAAGTGATTTACGCAACGCGTGGCAAGGTAAATCTATTATAGTATATCTAGATTATGTTCCAATCCAAGATCTTCAAGTTAAGTTTGAGAATTAATGAATACTTTTATAAGGAGAAATTTACAAGGATGTGCATTGCTTTTATTGCATAATATGCATTAATTAGCACTTTTATGACATGTAAATACTATGTGTTTATTTACTGTAGCTATTTAATGTCAGTTGATTTTTTTACCAAATGGAGTTCCCCAAAATTCATATAAATAGGGGTGCTCATTCTCAATTTTACATCACACTAAAAGTAATCAAATACATATTGCGTTACCCCACCCAAAACCCTGCGTTCCTTCTCCTTAGACTGTTCAGGATTTGCTTTGGAATTCGATCTTCACGTCTATCATCAGGTAGTGGTTTCTAACTCCTCGAGCAAAAGAAAACTATGAAATCATTTTAATTTGTCTTCTGCTTGTACATGATTATGTGATGTTGATTAATATGATTCAAGATTCATACAGATAATGAGACTTGTTTTCCTTCCAGTGTTTGACAAGCCTATTTAACATCAGATCTTGCCATTGTATTAGTATATGTTATAAAATCGTTTCATGGTGCAATGTTTTATCTGTTGTACCTTCATTAAAATTTATGTATAGTGCCATGCATGCAAACGAGATATTAATCTCTCTTGGGTCAAGTTCAGAAAAGAATTTAATGGCTTAATATGCGAGATTACTTACAAGTATAATCATTATTTACGGCGTTTATAGGAATTATTGTCCAGCATTTCTAATGTTATATTACATGTGATTCCATTTTATGGTGAAATTAATCATACATGTATTGCATTTGTACACATTTGATAAAAAATTTAATCGGTTGCTCATTAACTAGCAGGAAAGTCTGAAGCTGATTTCGACTGCTTCAGTTTTCTTTCTTTCTTTCTTTCATGTATCTTCTTTCTTTCTTTCATCTTTCTTTCTTTCTTTCTTCTTCTTCAACTTTAATTTATCAGATTTTGATCATAACTATAGATGTTCAGTATCCGTCTCGCCAGAGACACTGATAATGGAAATCGAAGCTACGTTCAGTTTCTGTAACAACTATGACGACTCTTCTTCTTCGTTCCGTTCTTTCAGCGTGCTGCGCATCAAATATCGTCTTCTTTCATGGCGTGGTCGGATCTTCCGTTGGATATCCTGGCAAACATTGCGAAGCGCATCGACCACATCACGCATTTCCAGCAGTTCTCTCTCGTCTGCCGCTCCTGGTACCAGTGCTCAGTGGAGAACCGCGGCCATCTCCCTCGCCGACCTCCCTTGATGATGCTTTCCTACGACGAGGACACTGATACCTGCAACCTTCTGAACATCAACGAGGGGCTCATACAAATCCACCTACCGGATATGTCCGGCAAATGGTGCTGCGGGGCCTCCAAAGGGTGGCTTGTGCTGATCGACAGCAAGTACGACATCTCTTTGCTGAACCCGTTCACGAAGGTGGAGCTGCCGCTTCCGCAGCACCCGTCGTTTCCGGATCTGATACCTGACTACTCCTGGCATGGTAAATGGAAGAGCACGTTCATCGCCAAAGCTGTTCTATCATCGAGCCCCGAGAGTGGTGACTGCGTTGTAATGCTCGTCGTCTCCAACTACTGCATGCTATCCTTCTGCAAGCTCAACGATGGGCAGTGGAAAACCATCCGAGCGTACTCGAACATGGGAGAAATCACCTGGTTCGGCGGCAAGCCGAACGCTGATGACTGGATCCCCGAGAAGGAGTTCATGCACTTCGGCCGCACCATCGAGTCTCAGTACTTTAACAACCATCGGTCGTCGGGCGGCTGCCTTTATATGCACTTCCAGGACATCATCTGGTTCGGCGACAAGATTTATGCGGCCCAGGAGGACGAGAATGCTGTGATCTGCGACATCAACAGTTTGGCGATCGAGGAAATAAGCTGGCCTCTCGGGGAGTACCGCGTCAACTCGTACCACACCTTCAGGTACCTGGTCGAGTCCCGCGGGGAGCTGCTGCTCATCATAAGATACGTGAAAAAGCGGCCGAATAAGGAGGCGAAGCATCTGCCGAAGGTGGAGGAGGACAGGCCGTACAGAGACCTGTTCAGGACGCAGACCTTTAGCGTCTACGTGATGGAGAAGAACATGTACCACAGCATGGGGTGGTGGAGGAAGCTGGAGAGCATCGGAGACAGGTGCCTGTTCCTGGCGGGGGTCAGTGAGTCGATGTGCTGCTCGGTCCTGGATTTCCCTCAGCTCAGGGCGAATGCCATTTACTTCGCGGAGAACTTCTGGGACGCCGCCTTCCGGAACATGTACGGTTGCCACGATGTGGGCGTCTTCTCGCTGGAGAGCGGCACCGTCGAGCCTCTTTTCGACCCTCCTCTATTCTTTGCCCATCCTTCATATTTTATTTAATCAGAGGAGCTGCTGGCTGCTGCTGTTGTCGCGTCTTTGTTCCGACGTCAATAAGCGTCACATTGGATGCTTCCTAGTATTGTTATGGTTGAAGAATGTTGTCATTTCAAAAAGGTTGTCCTACTGATCCTCAGACTGAATGATAAGCGTGTATGAACGTTGTTATCAAAATAACATTGTAGGGAATTTGTGTTTGCCTAGATTATTCTCTTTCCTGTTATGAGTGAGATGTGCATTGAATATTTCAAGTTGGATTTGTTATATAGGTAGAATATTCATGTTAAGATGTGAGCCCAATATAAATCCTCTGTGTACTTTCTATGGTGCTGATATCGAGATAAATGCTCATGTATTTTTTGAATGTGCAGTGATATTTCGTGTGTGGTAAATCTTTCATAGTAACACTGATTATATCTTTGTACCAATTGGAAAGTGGGTGATTGGATTCCCGAAGAAAATGACCTTTTTTATCTTGTTTTTAAATCCAGACTTTAAATTTTATTTGTCTTAACTTTGCGGGGTATTTGGAAAATGAGAAATGATGCTTACTTTAATTTCTGACAAGCAATCGTTGCTGAGGTTTGGTCGTGAGTTTTGACCTCATATTATGAGTTACAAACAACCATATCCGAAGAGACTTCCCTAGCAAACCACTCTCTGGCTTGTTGAGAGCCCCATCTCATTCCTGATTCAAATTGAACACAGATAGCTCTCTAAAGAGCAATAGGGAGGAGGGAGTAGGCTATCTGGTTAGAACCTCTAACATTGGCTTCTTTTGTGCATGTGCAAGACCTAGGCATTTTCACTCTGCTTTGTAAGCAAAAACTTGGGCTATGCTGCTTAAAACATTGTGTGCGATCTAGAATCGAGAATCTTATTCTTGAAACCAACTCCTCAATTGCAATCTCAATCATAAATAGGAAAACTCCATGTCACTGACGCATTCAAAACATGATTCGGGACATATGAGCTCTAATTTCAAACTTCGTTCAGTTTAAATGTAATCACGTTAATCATTTATGTAATGTTGAGGCTGATACATTAGCAAATTTTGGTAGATGATCGAATAGCGATCTTTTTTGGGAGGGTGATCCACCTCCGGGTATCCTCAGTTTTTTGTATCCTTTCTCTGAATAATGGAAATTTAGATACTTCCTTTTAAAAAAATTAACACTCACACAGTCAAACGTACCATCAACAAGGTTTGGGACCGAGTTTAAACAATTTACGATGGCTCGATCACGTCTCGAGTATAAAAAATTTAATTTCATTGACCAAACTTGAAACTACCACAAAAAAACATGACTAATTTACGATGGACATTTTTTGAAAGATACGAATCCTTCACATTTTATCTTGAGGACGGGTGACAATAGAAAAAAAGGGCACTCAATATTTATATGGTAGCTCCATCGATATACTCAATGGATTGTAATAAGTTAGATCCATCTACCATTTATGTTAATATTTCTTTTTATCGACCTATTATTTAGTGGAGTATACTGTAATACAAGTAATCCTATGCAATATACTCACTTTTCTCCTAAAAAGAACTCATGTATAGCATTTGACAATTGAAAATAATGTGCTCATGGCAACCACAAATAATAATGTGCTTTCTTACTTTAGCAAAATTAAAAAGGATTAATGTGGGCCATACGTCTGCTCAGGCGTATGACCCCATACGCTTTCTTGTCACCGTCCGATTAGATCAGATGGTGGGCGTTGCTTAGGTGAGGCAGAACAGCGGCCGGCACACCGGTGGAAGAGTCCTCGTCAGCGGGGATGTTGGCCGTGAGGGAGACGGACGGCGGGGAGGATGAGAAGGAGGAGGAGGCTGAGGGCAGGCCCGCCGAGGAAGAAAGGAGATTCGCGTTCTCCTGTCGGGAGAGGACAGAGGCAGTAGCCATCGCCGCCTGAGCAGCAGCCGCCGTCGTCGATCTCTCTCGTCGTTGTTTACCTCGCCGTCCTCGTCGTCGATCAGAGAGAAAGGGGGAGAGTAGATCGAGGCCCTCGCCTCGCCGGATTCCTTATCGTCGATGTTGCCATCGTCAGATTGGGAGAAAGGGGGAGAGATCGGATCACCTCGTCACCGTCGTCACCTCTCCGCTCGCGCCTCGCGGCCACCATCGTCGCAACAGCCATCGTCGCCGTCGCCTCATCGTCCACCGTCATCGGCTGGTCACTCGCGGACGGAGAAAGCCGTCTCCGGTGGCGGGCGACCGGATCAACCGGCTGACGCAGATCAGGCAGATCAGGCAGCTGCCGGCCACATCGCGAGGGCGGGAGAGGGTCGGCCAAATCTGGCCAGATTGCGATAGAGGGAGCAGGAGAGAGAGTGCCGCCGGAGAGAGCACATCGGAGGAGAGAGCGCTGCCGGAACATAGGGAGAGAGTGCGCTTTCCTGCTCACCGTCCTATCTAATCGGACGGTGGCTGAGCAAGCGTATGACCCCCATTAAATCTAATTAAAAAATACTTGTAAGGAGAAAATAAAATGGGATGTTGTCTAATCAGTGAAAGAAATCAATGAGGTTTTTGTTTTGGGCTAACATACCTTCAATTCCCACTTTTTGTGATAAAAGTTGTCCATTGGCTTAATAATAACATTATAACTACGAAGGATTCCAACTTTTGATATGTACAAACGGAATTAACACCCCAGTTAATTCATCTAAGGGCTAGAGCTGATTAATCAAATACAACCATTTAAATATAGAATTGTTCCAATGGCAGTTTGGCTGTCTGTGAAAACAAAGTCGGCTTGTTTGTATTCTGCTTGGCCCTACGATGACTATTACCTAATGCTGGTCTGTTCATTACTGCACATTCTCAAGTGTATCTCACACATTTAGTATATTTGCACCAATGAAATGGTGAAACCGAAGCCTACTTTGGAACGCAATTGTGTCAGGCAACTATTCCTGCATCAGATGTATGCCCTCTCCAAGTTCCACTTCACTTTTATGCCACTCATGCTGAAACAACATTTCGATCTGCTCCAATGGCTTCCCTTTCGTCTCAGGGACACAGAAGTATACAAATGCCACTGAGAAAGCCGAAATAGCGGAGAAGATGAGGAAAGTCCCACCCACTGAGATGGCATGGGACACGGAAAGGAAGGACATGGCCACCATTCCACTGCTCACTCTACTTCCGACAGCACCGAGTGCAGAAGCCTGAGCTCGTAGCCTAAGAGGATATATCTCTGAACTCAGCACCCAGCAAATCGGGCCAATTCCAACGGAGAAAAATGCTACGTTCCCGCAAACTGCGAAAATTGCCAACCCAATGCCAAGGGTTGGAGAAATCAGGTTTGATCCATGTTCATGTAGACTAAGCGAGACTCCAAGCAAGAACAAGCAAACTGTCATACCAATGGTGCTGACATATAGAAGCGGCTTCCTTCCAGCTTTATCGATCAGGAAAACTGCAACCAGGATGAACGAAGTCTTGGTGAATCCAACTGCAACAGTTGTTGCAAGGATTTCCTTGTCAGATTTTAGTCCAGCGGCGCTGAATATAGTCGGACTGTAGTAAACCGTGGCATCAATGCCGGTGATCTGTTGGAAGCACTGGATTCCGCAGCCTGTAATGAGCATCCGACGTAGCGAGGGAGAAGGGTTCAAGAGCTCCTTCCAAACAGCCTTCTCCTCCTGTTTGCTCGTCGCGCTTGTGATTCCAGCAGCCTTTTCAATCTCAGTGAGCTTGTGTTCAACCTCTGACTCGTTGTCCATCGTCTTGGAAAGAACTGACCTGGCTTCCTCAACTCTGTTCTGCATCACCAGCCACCTTGGAGATTCCGGAATCACATACAACGCGAAGCCAATGAAGACAGAGGGCAGAATGCCAACTCCGAGCATGATCCTCCAGTTTATATGCTCCGTAAGGCCAGAGAAAGCATAGTTAGAGATGTAGCCCAGAAGGATTCCCGCATTTATAGAGATCTCAGGGAGGGAGGTGAAGGATCCGCGGGCAACCGCAGGGGATATCTCGGCAATGTAGACAGGCGCAATCATGATCCCGAAACCAATGCCAACGCCCGCGAAGAGTCTTCCTATCATCAGCACTGAGAAAGACGGCGCAAGGGCCATGATGCCGGCGTCAGTCTGGAACACCACGGCTGCGAGTGCCATGGTCCATTTCCTGCCGATGACATCAGATGCTCTTCCTGCCGCCAAGCTGCCCAGGAGAGAAATTATGCTCAGACACCCAACCAGGACCTCTTCTTGCACCTCAGATATGTGCAGGTCCTTCTGAATGTAAAGAAATGCTCCGCTCATGACCCCAACATCTGTGGCACAAAAGTGCAGAGCTTTTAAGCATAAAAAATGGTTCTTGCGACATTGTCTGAAACTTTAAACCTCGCAAAGTTTCATGTCAGAAATTGAACAAACAAGTAATAAGCAACGCGACAACATTTTCCGGTTAATGTGATCTAAGCTCTCACACCTCAAATAAGCAACCAAGAAAAATTTCAACATCTACAGGAAAAAAATTATATTCAAGTACCGTTGGCATAAAAGATTCTCCCAGCGTGAATGAAAGCTTATAACATTTATGCATGCAAACGGAAATTATGTTCAACTAATATATGAGATTACTTACCGAAAAGAAACTTATATATGAGATTATATAAGAGATTGCCACTGTTACCGTAACCAAGAAGAACAGAGTTCAGAGACGCGAAGACGGCGCAAGCGAGGACGTAGCGCCTGCTTCCGCTCCTCCGGTTGGTCCGTCGACGGCTAAAAGAGGCTGGCGAGGAGCCGCCGGTGTCTTCGTCGTCTTCCAGCATGCGGTACTTGGCCTCGACAGCCGCATCGACCAGCTTGCCGGCACGAGGAGTGGCGCCGAGGCCCATGATGTGATATCTCCAGTTGTCTCGCTGCTTCCCAGATCTGATTATTCTGATCCCTGTTGAAAGTGGGACTCGTTGGTTGTTTAATTCCTCGGGAATGGCTCGTCGTCGTCAATGGAAAGAAAACCAAGAGATGGCTTCCGGTTTTGTTGGCAGGGTAGAGAGAAAGAACCTTTTCCGGGAGGTGAGAGAGAGGGGGGGATCTGAGAAGGTTTGTGTTTTGGCTGGTCAATTATGTGCGGCTGAATCGATCGGGAAAAAAAAACTTCGCAATATTTCGGATAAAATTCAGTGACAATATTTTACTTTATTTTGTGTCATTGTTATTCAATTATTATAATTGATAACTTAACACTATGAATTTATAATTTCATAAAAAAATTGAAAATAATAGTATACTCAGATACTTGTCATTCAAAATTGTGAATTGTCTTTTAAAAAAATATCATTTATTAAATCATCAATAATGTATATAACTGTCTTTCATATACATAAATAATCTTACAATTTATATTAGTTACTTATAATAAAATAAAATTTTATAAGTCCATATACAATTTCTACTAATATACACATAATCAAAACAATTATGTTTAAAATATACAGAATTTATTTTGAACTCTATAGCTTAAATCATAAACACATATTTTCACTCATAAAATTAAAATTTATAAAAAAAATAAATGTGAAAAGTGAATTAAAAAACTACAACTCAAGTGGTAACTTAAATTGTGACAATCTTTATTGTAGGCAACATGAAATTTTTAGACAATATATATTACTTATTATCTATCATAAGTGAACAAGATAACGCGATGAGTTTAAAAATTTTAATATAATATTATCTGATAATTTATGAAGAATACCTATAAAAAAATGCCCCCTAAATAAAGTTAAAAGATTAAACTATTAAAGTTTGAGCGCTATAGGTTACCATATCATTTTGAAGAATTCCAATCGGGATAGTTTGAAACTTAAAAAGTAAGAAAGTTATGGATTTTAAATATTACTTTTTAATTGTTTTTTTTAGAATTGCTAGCAAATATATTACATTAAAATATTACTCTATTGTACTCCTATTTATTTGCCCAATTGACCTTATTGTATGATCAAGAAGGAATTCCTTGTGCTTATATTGAAATGTGCACAATGTGCTCATCCAAATATGACAATTTTAAAGTTAAAACAATTTACTTTCTTAACAATTTGAACAAACATTTTTGTGTGCAAATCAAACATAATCAATTAGAATTATAATATATAGAATCAGCATACTTACGTTATTTTTAAAAAATAGTTATTTATTGATATAGCAGCCCAAATGATCTCAGTACAAAAGATTCGATTCTACCAACAACTGACAATCGCTCCTTTTTTACCAAAAAAAAATCAATCGTTATATTGATGTGACAGTGGAGATAAATGCATTTATAATTCTCAAAGTTTAATGCTAAAGAATGATATCCAAGGAGTTGTTTGGCATTGAAATTTTTTTACAGGAACAAGACATTTTGTTCTCATGAAGACATGATACTAGCAGCAAGATGGGGGCAAACTTGTTCTTGAGTAAGGTAAGAACAATATTGCTCTAGAATTTATTTTGTTTTTGTCATCATTGCAAATGAGACCCATGACGCTCTAAAATTGTCATTTGACTAAAAGTTCCATAACAAGGCGCTTGTTCCTTACTTATTCACATACCAAACAAATCCTAATTTCTTTCACTATATTCGCTCCACTCATTCCACTCAATGGTGAGTGCATTATATAAATATGTATTAGAGTCTTGAGAGTATTAGTCATATACAATGTCCCCACATCAATCTTTGTCCTCATCCATCACATTTGAAATTTCCCTCCCGCCATTATCATCCCTTAACAATGCACATCACTTCATCTTACTGAAGCTGAAGCTCACTCCTCTAATCATTTATTGTGGGTCACTCAAGTACTGTCATTGATAAGTAGCTTTGAGTTGGATGAATTACTTGATGGATATATCACTCCACCCTCACAACCAAGGATCGCAATGTGATACGATCTTGCAACACCATCACATAACAATGACTCCACCGGCAAACTGTACAACAAATGGAAGAAGAGGAATCAACTTTTGTTAAGTTGGATCTTGTCATCCCTCTCAAAAGAAATTCTTCTTGTTTTCGATGACTTTTCAAACATCTCGTGAAGTGTGGCTTGCTATCAAACAAGCCTATGTTGCACCAACTAAGATTAAGTTGATTGAGGGTGGAGATCTTGACTATGAGGGTGTCTAAGGTGAATGTGATACATTAAAAGACATAGAAGTGGAGTGAGCTTGAGGGTGAATAACTACAAGTTGGAGGTGGTGTAGTCCATCTTTAATTTTTCCACATAGCAAAATGTTCTTGGTTGTTTGGTTCTTGCCAAGGAAGAAGTTGTTATGAAATTCAAGAAAATAATTATTATCAACACAAACATGATGAATAGACAATAATGATTTATTGATTTATGGAAAATGTAGAATGTTTGAAAGAATAAAAAGCAAATGTGACTTGAAAGAACAAAGGTTTAGTGAGTGAATAGGGAGAAAGTTACTATTTACAACTTGAAGTTGCTCACCTTCTATATATGGCTCTATCACTAATTAAAGGTATGTAATGCATGTCACAAATCACGATGGGTGGCACCTGTATGAGGGAACCATTCACTATAAGCCCAAGAGTTAGTGTTGTAGGTGAAGTAGAGTGTCTAGGTTGAGAGGACTGTGAGAGTTTAAATTTTGAAGTGACACTAGTAATGAAGATTGTCTGTGGACTCCACAGACGTCGCAAGAGTCGCAACATTGCATATTTGAGCAGCCTCTAACTTTGCCGCCTCATCCCCTATTGCGTGAAATCAGAGTGTGACAGTTGTCCTACTATTGCTTGGTTTGTATAAGGCATCATCTTTCATTGAAATGTTGAGTTTGGAATATAATCTCATGACTGAGTAGTAAACTTTAAAGTTTTGGAAATGCAATGGGTGTAGGTCTTGATGACAACGATGCAATGATGTTATACTCACTATTTGAGTTGTTGGATATAATAATATTTGAAGGTTGATGTTGCAAGAGATGCCCGTTGGAGCCAAGCTGGTCTGCGAGGTACTTGGCTTGTCGGACGCTCGTATATTATCTTAGAGAAAATAAAAGAAAATGAGTTATAAATATTGATATAAATTAATTATTTCAACTTTTTTTTATTAGTCAATGACCATTGAGTATTGAATTAAAGTTGTTAAATTGAATAGATTATTGTTCATTGATAATCGTTATAGTTATAAATTGATCTTTTTGACATTAGCATGATTCATCATATTGATCTATTATTATATTTATGCTTTGATAGATTAATTATCATATCGCATTGTTCATTTACACGATTGTTATTTTTATTGATTCTATCTTCTTAGCATCATTGATTATTGATTTTTATTATTGATCATGGTTAGATCATGCGTTTTGAGTATTTTTATATTCATGAATCTTTTCATGTGCCTGGATCCGTGCAAGTGAGAGAGATGATATAGAGGCTGGTCCTAAGTTCAATGACAAATGGATGTTGCACGTGATTATAGATAGAGTATTCTAAAGTTGTCTAGTTTTTTTCTTGCATATTTAGTATTTAGATATTATTGATATAATAGATATTTTGAATATACAGTATTACCTATTATATTGAAATTTCTTACATTTTATGGTTTATACTTTAAAATGTTATTTTATATAAATTGTATAGCATCTCTAGGATGACTTTGAAAACATGTAATTTGGTCAAATATTATTATATTAGGATTAGAGATGATAATCAAATAATCAAGAATGATTATAATCCAATTATCTATAATAAAACACTAAAAAATAGGTTTCTTGTCTTGAAAAAATGGTATGCATTAGTGGCACAAATTGTGTTCCTATACAATCTTTTCACTTGACCGGGCAAAACACGGTAGGGTTGGCTCAGTTCGCACCCTCTATGTTCTAAAAACATAGGCAAGGTTCGGACGAACACAAACCATGTTACCCGGAATTCGGACCGCGATGTCGCAAACCTGATCCATGTCTGTAATAGAGTTCGGTCCATGTCTGAGTCTGACTTAGTCCGTATTCTATGGAATCCGAACTGCGTCAATCAGAACTCAGGCCGTGTTATGTCATTATTGTTTAAAACTTGGACTGTGTTATGTCATTGTCGGCCAATAGTAATTTCACTATAAGAAAATAAGCCTTTTGTGACAGAATTATTTGTCACAGAAGAAGTGAAGTTCGTCACAAATAATTATTTATAACAGACGTGTCGATATATTTCTGTCACATTTGATTAAGTCACAAATAATATTGTGACAAAAATATTTTTCGTCACAAACTTTATGTGATGAATTGTTACTCACAAAAGGGAAAAATTCATCATAATTAAAATAGAAAACCAATTTAGAAGGGTGTTCCGTCATAAGTTGTGAAATATTTATGATAGAACAGTGATAAAAATATTTGTGACAGAATCAAAATGTGACAGTAATTGTGATAGAATTGTGATAATTACATTAGAATTGTGATGAAACCATTTTGTGACATATTAGTGACAACGTTTGTTGATGTCAAACTTACTTATTAGTGACAAATATGTGATGAAATACTTGTGACCAATGTTGTGAGAGAAAATTTGTGACATTATATGTCATTAATTGTGATCAAAGTTGAAACATGTATATAATGACTTTGTGAGAAAAAAATTTAAAATGTTAAATTAATATAATTTTGTATAATTTGTGAATGGTTGATTTTTTTTAATTTCAATATAATTTGGAAGCTCAATAAGTTCAATAATATAATTTTTTTTAAACAAAATTAACAAACACAAAGTATTTACTAAAGCAATTCTATAATTTGTCCAAAAAACACTAAAATGATAGTGCATTATCGCAACATTATTTTAGAATAACTTTTTAAAAAAATCACTGAGTATTCAATGCTACATGTTTTTAAAAAAATAACAAATCAACATGACTTGGTTCTTCTCAATTACTCCATGCTAATTGCCTCCAAAATAACTTACAAAAAATATATTAAATAATAAATGTAATATAACATAAGTTTAAAATAAAAATAACATAAATATGAAATCTACACTAACAAGTAACATTCATATGACAAATTCTAAAAGATATTGCATTGAATATGTATACCAAAATAAGATTCACACCCAACAAAAGTTTTTCATATAAAAGAGCAAAATAATCCTATGAACAATACAAGTACTTTCTAGCAATAAAAGAATCAATTAAGACTTTATATATATTTATAAATATTTAGCCTCAATACAAAGAAATAAAAAATAGAACAAGAAAATCATAACGTGATATATGATATTGACATAATTGAACATTATATTTTTCAATCAACTTAAAAGACTTGAACTTGAAATTTTCATAATAGATATAGCATATTTTCTTGTTCCAAATTCATAAACTCTTCCTTTTGTCAGAGATCCAGTTTACATCAATCCATGAATCAGGATCAAAATTTGGCTAAGATGAAAGATCTGATCCATACTTATTATTAAGAGAAGAGAAATAATCCACCTAAATCAAAAAATTCATTGTACAATAATTAGTCAAAAACTTACAAATATGCATGAAAACTACAGCATTTAATTTAAAGTTCATATTAACTTATACATACTCTTTTAGATTTTTTGTCGACATATTATTACCATCCTTTCCTCGACGCTTGTGAACGTATTTAAATACCTCATATTCACTTAGATCTCTACCCATCTTCTCTTTCTGCCAAAAAGTAATCATAATAATACAAAAGAAAGATTAATAATTTTGGAAGTGATCACTAGCTGAGCATACTATAATTCTATTTCTTTTCACTGTAATTCATGTGCATATAAGCCATGAAATGTTAATATGCTGATGATTATGATTAGAGTAAAGAGTGGCTGCTATACGCGCGTTAAGCAGCCTGCAGAGCGGGAATATGGGACGTCGAATGGCATCCGATGTCCCTTTTTTTTCTTTTACCTAAAGCAGCGCCCAATTAATCGCAGCCGCCCAGCTCTACTCAACGCCCCAGATTGTGCCTCCAACATAAAGCTATCGTCCGTTCCCCCAATTTTTCTCTCTCCTCTCCAACCCTAACTCCCAATACTCGATCGTCTCCTCTTGGCATCTAAGAAGGCGACAGATGATGAAGGGCACATCGTCCGGTCAGCCGCGAGCCTTTCCCCATCGGCGATTATGGAGCGTTACTGTTGACGACAGAGTCACTCCACACGAAGACTTTGAAGGTCTTTCCTCTGTTTATTTTTTTATTTTAGTTTTTCGTGGACCTGATACTTATATTCTTCATTGCGTGTGGTGATTACGAAACTCGCTCAAGATTTTGTAGCAATTTTCTAGTCAGCATCCTCCTATTTTCGTTTCATTTGTTTCATTTTTTCACTATCTTTCTTCTTTTCGCACCGCATCCCTAAGGGGTACATGTTTATGTGTCTCTTTTAATCTCTCTTGAAGGCGATTACCCTGTACCCCTTTGATCTTGCAAGCAAAGAAGAAGATCAAAGGGGTAATCACAAGTAAAGAGCCTAATTTTTAGACATTCTGATGTTGATATTTTTGTTCGTTTTCATATATAGCATTAGATCTACGATATGTGATTGCAGAGAAGAAACATTTGTGAGAACTTCTTCAACCAGTAAAAATCATGGACGTAGATTTTACGGTTGCAAGAATTATGGGGTTCGTATTCCTTTTCTTACCTATGCAAGAATTATGGGGTTCGTATTCCTTTTCTTACCTATGCAAGAATTATGGGGTTCGTATTCCTTTTCTTACCTATATCTTACTTGTCTATATCTTGCTTGTGTTTGCATAATTATCTAAATTATGTTGTTTATTTTTGCCAAAAAACAAGATCTTGCGAATATTTTCGTTGGCTCGATTCACCGCTTGCACCTCGATACATGGCTTCCTTTAATAGATTATCTAAGGAACTTGAAGTGAAAAAACAAGAACATCGAAGAACGTTTAGAAGAATGCTTGTATTATGTATTTTTTTTATTTTCTTACTTATTTTAAAATGAAGTGTGATGCTTGTACTGTTATCAAATGCATCTTATCGAATGCTTGTATGAAGTGTGGTGTATAAAGTTATGTTATGAATGCTTATCAAATGCTTGGAATGCTTATCGAATGGCTGCCTTTATCGAATGCTTGTACGAAGTGTGATGTATAAAGTTCTGTTATGAATGCTTATTGAATGGTTGCCTTTATCGAATGCTTGTAATGCTTATCGAATGGCTGCCTTCATCAAATGCTTGTCGAATGCTTGTACTGTTATGAATCTTCGATAGCCCATCCACATCGGAGTGTTTATGATGCTTCAAATGAACTCCATAGATATGAACCTAACATATTCAAATGGCCAAGCATGAACCAAATGGCCAAGCATGAACCATATGAACGAAATGCTCATAACAAAATGGGACAACAATACAGTTAAAATTCACCAGATTTTCAGCAATACAATTCATAACAAAATGGGGCAGCACATGTTCATAACGAAATGGGACAACAATACAATTAAAATTTAGCAACTTTTCAATAATACAATTCATTACAAAAATGGAGCAGCACATGCTCATAACAAAATGGGACATCAATAAAAAAAATTTCCAAGCATGCTAAAGGCCTCATAAAGTCCCCATGTTTCTTCACCATTGCTTTGTCCAAAATCTCTCCTGATGTGGAACTGCAGAAAACTGAAACAACAAAGATAAATGAGAACAATAAAATATGAGTATACAATAAAATATGGAACATGATCTTACCTGTTGTTAATTAAAATTTGAGGAAGAAACTAAGCCTCCAAAATATTCCTTTTTGTGTCAAATTTGCATGTTGGCCCTTTTTCGACAAGAAACAAAATGTTTCAAACAACATAATAACTCTAAGTTGGATAGACAATTTTTACTCAATTAAAACATAATCAAGAGTATATATTACCTTAGCAAAATGGACAGTTTTTGATAGAATGACCTTGTTTTCTACACCTTTTGCAAGTTTTCTTCTTTGGCTCATGTTGGGACAATGAAATTTCTACTCCAAATTTCATTCTAGATAATTTTCTTGGTCTACCTTTAGATCTTACTGGATTTGGATAATGTATTGTGAACTCGAGGCCTAGTAGGTTACATTTGAATGTTCAGTGGCTGATGCAAAGGTGGAATTGGGATGGCTTGCATTGTCATCTTCCTCAGCTAGTGTCAATTGTGTGATCAAATGAGTTAAAATTGGAATACCGATGTTGAATTGATTACGAGAACGCACACCCATTTCTAATGCCCTCCATATATTAGTCCGCCATGTCCACATTTCTGAAGAAATTACAGAACCTTCACTTGTAGTTGAATTATCATGAAATACACGTGCATTTGCATAATGAGCACTTGTTGTCCAACGGCGAAGAATGTATTTGTCCGGTATGCGTATAATTCTTTTCTCATTAAGAATAAGCACAATATGAGCACTAAAAATTCGATCTTGCTCAAATTTATGACATGAACAACTTACAGAAATATTTGGCACATCAATGTATTCCACTTTAATCTTTTCTTTATCTTCTGATCCAGCTTCATATACAGAGTATATTTCTTTTCGTTGTCCACATATATTTTTCATGACCAAAATTTTAAAAACTCATTAAACTCATTCTGTAATAATAATACATTTTTAGTGTACACTTCAATTGCATGTTTTTCTAAAGGGCTTGTCGTGATTGGAAAATTTTTTGAATTGAAATTTCTGAAGTCCTCTTGTTCTTCAGCCTCAAACTGCTAGATCATATTGGACAACAAAGTTAGTTAGTGAAGTATTTGAGTTTACAAAACTATCAATGCATTAATGCTTTCAGATCTTTGTGTGGTTCTCGTTCATGCAAAAAAAAACACTAGTCAGATACACTGCAACCCAATAATGACGCTTGTCATACATGTTTTCTAACCAATGACCATTAGAAATGTCATACTTTTGCTTCAACTGAACCTATTTTTTTACAAACTCTTCAACATCCACAGACTCATATATCCACTTTTCAAACTCTTTTTTAAAATTATCTCTTGAGTACAAGTCTTGAAGATGAGACACGACATTCATTCGAATATGCCAAAGACAGTATATATGTCGTGTATTAGGAAAGACTTTTCTAATAGCGTTTCCCATGGCAATATCTTGATCAGTGATAATTGCCATTGGATGCTTTCCGCACATAATCTAAGAAATGCTTCAAATAGTCAAACAAATGTATCTTCAGTTTCATCTGCCAATAATATACATCCAAACAACACTGACTGTCTATGATGATTCACTCTAGTGAAGGGTGCAAATGGCATGCGGAACTTATTAGTCCTATATGTTGTATCGAAAATGATGACATCACAAAAGGTTATATATGAATTCCTAGCTCTATTATTGGCCCAAAAAAACTTCTTACACTGTAAGTTGCATCCAATTCCCAAGCAGATAAGAATGATTATTCAACTTCAGACTTCTTATGAAAATATGAAATCACATTCATACATTCTCTATCCATATTGTTGTGCCTAACTGCTTTCAAGTGATTCTTGCAATTTTGGACTGTAACAGATGAATCACCACAAAAGTTAAGAACTTTTACAATTGTCGATGGACCAAAACCTCGTTTATGCAGACTTTCCATATTTGTCTTAGAAGAAGAAGACAATGTTTGATGAGAACACAACATGCAAACTTTAGATGGAGTAGCTAAAGAATGTGTGTGTTCTTTGATGAATGATTTAACCTCCCATTTAGCATCATTGTTTAACTCAACTATCAATTGTGCTTTACAGCCCTCTCTAACATCACTTTTTCATTTCACTTCTTTTTCCATCCTTCTTTTGTCATTAAGATTTTTATAACCTTCTTTAGAACAAACGAGCCTTCTTCTTATGACTTTATTATTTTTTCTTGACCTCACGGGATAATCTTTACGTATTGAGAAACTCGCTACCTTAGCATAAAGATTATAATATGCATATGCATTTTCCTCTGTGTCAAAGGTCATTCCAAGATATGACTTACTAATTTC
Organism: Pontederia crassipes; assembly: GCA_030549335.1. Classification (NCBI taxonomy): domain Eukaryota; kingdom Viridiplantae; phylum Streptophyta; class Magnoliopsida; order Commelinales; family Pontederiaceae; genus Pontederia; species Pontederia crassipes. Next base: position 19,066,559 of record CM060189.1, on the reverse strand, counting down.
GTATGACTTTTGATTCACATCAACAACTTGTATATCTTCATTCACATTATCCTCATCATTGAGCAAACTGTAGTAAAAAAAGAAGAAAATCAGACATCACAATGCTTTGCTACCAAATCGTCCATGTGTTTTAGAAGAAGAAACCTTTCTTATGTGCAAACATGTTCTTGAAGTCGTCCATCTTCAACATGTTGGCTTAATTCAATCGCATCCATAACTTAGGAGATGTTGCTGCTAATAAACCCAAAAATTAACACAAGATGCTAATAAACTCAAAAATTAACATGATGTTGCTGCTAATGTAAGTTAAACTAATCATGCAAAAATAAAGGACATCAATGAACCACTAGCATTAAACATTTCATCTTGTGATCAAAGCATGTCTTCGTAGGTCGTTCAAAGCATGAGCAGCAAACGAAGGGACACCAGATTTTGGAAAGAGGAAAACCTAGGGTTCTAAAGGAGGGACTTCATCTCACCACGCGAGCGTGATCGCAAAGCCGGAGATAGAAAATAGAAATGTCGACCAAATGAACGACCTTCTGTTGGAGAATGTGACAGCAAAGCCGGAGAGAGAACAATGGAGCGACGCCAGAAATGGACCTTTCACTCGCAAACGAAGAAGACAATTAGGGCTGGCAGGAAAGAGAAATCGATTATGTTAGAGGAGGCACAATCTGGAGCATTTAGAGCTGGGCGGCTGCGATTAATTCGGCGCTGCTTTAGGTAAAAGATTGCTTAGCGCGCGCAACAGCCGCTTTTTACTCTTATGATTAATATACCTGCATTTATCTTTCCAGCATAATACTATTTTACACTTGCACATTTGAACTATTTGATGTGTTGTTTTAGTCCTTATTTGTCTAATTTTCACTTGAAGAACTGATGCTTGTTGTTCTTACTAATTCAGCAACTAAATCAAGCATATAAGACACACATCTTTGCTGAAAAAGAAGGGGGAACCACAATGCAGGCTGCCAAAAGCAAGAAATGAATCTTTTTTGAAAAGAAGAGGGAACTAGGACAGATGACATAAATCAAAAGAAATAGATAGAAGCTTCTGATTGGGATTAAAGGATGATCAAATGCCATATAAAAGAGAAGATTCTAGGAGAAGAAAGGGTTCTTCCCCCATTCTCCACATTTTGCACCTTGGAACTGAAAAAAGAAGAGGAAGGAGCCAAGAAGAGATTTCAAGTTGATTCTGCTATTCCTATGTTTCAGAATGTTTATGATTCAGTTTCTCATCTATTTTGTATTGATTTCACCATATATGAGGAGTTAAATCTTAGCTCTCCTTGGATTGGGTAGTAGTCTAATTTTTGTTATGAATGGATGATGAATAACATTGATTTTATCATTGATGTTAGTATAGTTTTGAATGTTTTGGAATCTGTTCTTATTGATTTGAATCATATTTTGTAATGGCAAAAAAGTTGATTCCAGATTCTTTTCTTACTCATAAATGAGTTAAGAACATTGATATTGTTCCTGGTTCCAATTTATCCATGTTGAGTTTTGATACATCCATTTAGTTTTTGTTAATGTGAATCTCATATTGAAATGACAATCAAGAGATTGATTCTAGATTCCCTTGATGTTTAAAAATAAACTAAGAACATTAGCATTAGTTTGTGGATTTGATTGTGTCTGTCCAGTGAGCTAAAGATTTATGATATATATCAGTTGTAATCCTTTTTGAAATAATTTTCGCAACTATATGGATTATACCTATTTGCACAAATACCTCGACGATTCCCGATCGTTAAAACATAGAGGCCGACAAGCATATCTTGAGTTGGTACGAAAATCAATTATAGAAACTAATACAATTAGATCAGCTCTTCATAGACAAACTTGGGATTTGCGATCCCAGGTAAGATCGGTTCAGGATCATGGGATCCTTTTCTATCAGATAGGAAGGGTTGTTGTGTGATTTGATTCTTTTTTCTTATTTTTTTATTCTAGTCCTTGGTATTACGAAGAGACCTGGTTCGGGATAGAAAGAACCCCAATGTTTTCGGTGATATTTGTAGATGGTATACGAATTGTTCCTTTTTTTATCCATGTTCGCAATTCATCTAAAGTAAGGGAAAAATAATAAAATGAAAAAAATAGAATTGAACAACCGTACATGCATCTAATACCAAACTAAGCAGTAGTCACAAACTTGTATCCATTTTTCATGATATTATGCATGGATCAGATATATCATGGCCAATTTCTCAGAAGATTCTTTCACAATGTATGAGATACGGAAGAATAAGCTATTCTCTTTTTTAAATTCCGTTGACCGAGATAAGTTGAAGCTGCATAGATTATTTGTATCGTTCCCACTATTACCAACCAGGGAGAAAATATTGTAATTTGAAAGATCATTCGGTATAGCTGAAATAACTTAATTGGTAGTTGTTTTGTCAAGTAAGGAAAACTCAGTTAAATTCATAACTGTCGGAATAAAAAAAGGTAAAGTAGAGTCAAATTTTTTGGTCCATGTCCACTTGTGTCCGCATTCCCGAAGGCATCCCTCTCTTTCAAGAGGATTCACAGCATGTAAGCTATTACATCATCAACTAGCTAATCAGACATGAGCCCCTCCTCGGGCGGATTCCTCCTTTTGCTCCTCAGCCTACGGGGTACGATTCGTTGATGGTGAAATGGTAGACACACGAGATTCAAAATCTCGTGCTAAAGAGCATGGAGGTTCGAGTCCTCTTCAAGGCATAATATTGAGAACCCTCTGAAATAAAAAGTTATGGTCCTGAAAAATTCATAACCCCAATTGCTATAGGAATACCATTTAGTCGACCTACTCCTGTTTGAACAGCTTCAGTTAACTATTTTTCTTTGATAAAAATCAACCTGACTAACATTCATATGAAAATATGATATTTAGTTCTACTTTAATGTACTGTGAGAGCAATTTTTATAAGTTTAATTTGACATGATTTATATTGCTAAGTTATTCTAATCCATTTCATAACAGAATATTAGATAAACCCCGTTCCTAAGAGAATATTTCATTATCTGTTAGTATCATCTTATATCAACTACTTAAAAACACAAAAAAGAGTTAGCTTAGTTTATTATTATTTTAAATTAATTAGTGAATCTTAAGTTTCAAGTCAATACGACATTTGGATTTACTACTCTGATCTGTGCACTTGCAGTTTAGCGGAGTGAGGAGTTTAAGCCATTTTTCATTCTATTGCATTTTCAATTCTGTTAATTTCTAGTTGTGCCTAGTCTACACCTACACCTTGTTTAGTTTTTATTTCTACATAGTCTACGCCTAAACCTTAGTCTTTTTCATTTTGTGCTTAGACCAATAAATCAACAAGTTAATCTCACTCCATAATATTCACATCAGGAAGCGTCATAATTAACTAAAAGATTAAGTACATCCACCTTATAAGTCTAAGTCGATGTTCGACAATGGTATTGAACTAGAAGTATGCTTTGTGATCCCACCATCCTTTTCAGTTAGTCAGTTTTTTCTTGCAGTCTCAGATTTATTCTGCTATTCATCCTTTCCTACAAAGCAACTACTTCATCCCATATATCATTTCTCAAGCATTCATGTCCATGTTCTTTAGTTCACCAATTTAAGAATTCTTCTATTGAGTTAATGCCTTAACCCGTGCTTGGTATAAGGTTCAAGAGTAAAGATTCTCAATATTTCAAAGAAAGCACTTTTAATTACCACAATTGATTGATCTCAAACATAACATATCTAGCCTAATAATAACAAAAATATAGGTGAATGTATAAAGTATTACATAGTTTCATAGAAGACAAATAAAATATCAAATTTTAACTTCAAGAAATAAATATATTTCATATGAAATTCTACATGCCACACGGACATGATCTGGCGCTTTCTTCGAAGTGATCCAAGATCCTTTTATGAATTATTTCAATATTGTACCAATTGTTCGAGTGACCGCGTTTGGGAAAAAGATAAAATATAAGACAATTAATACACATAATTTTTCATTAAAAATGTAAATGTTTATCACAATAGTATACAATTCAACCTATCCTCAAAAAGTTTGATCAATGATCGATCAACGTGATTTGTAGGCATGGTTGATACCCCTCGTACAAGATGGCTTTGATGCATCAACATGATTAGCATCACCTTGAACATGAGTATGAGTTAAATGAGAGTTATGAGATGTCTCTTCTACTTCTATTTGTGTTGATCTTGTAGAAATTCTTTTATAATTTGTCCTTATACCACTTGTATTGTTGTTCAATGTCAATATTCATTTCATTTCCATCAATGTATTGATTAAATTCATACCCTAAAGCATCCATCACCATACTTCTATATGAATTGTCTAAAACTTCATTGCTTGGGGTAGAAGATGTGATGTGAGGTTGTTCTTCATGAGCATCCCACTTGAGATAACCTTTTTTAAACCCTTTCGTACATAGGTGGACAGAAATTGTATCATAATCGTGAAAAATCTTATTTTTGCATTTTAAACACGGACATCTAACCTTCTCAGCACAAGCAATTTCTGATTGAGAAAATGCAAAATTGAGAAAACTTTATATGCCTGCTTTGCATTCATCAGAAATATATTCATCTTCATCTAAACGATTATACATCCAACTATGATAACTTGACATGATTGAGTGTAGTATCTATTAGCAAAAAAATAAAATAAATGAAAAATGTATTTTACAAAACAAGATGTCAAATAATGAAACTTCACAATGCATAATTATTTTAAACAGTTGTAATTCATTTTAATTAATTAATTTGCTAATGTATCAAACGGTTCATTAAAAATTGAGGAAAATAAAGTGTCTGAGATCAAATTTGAAATTGAAGGACTGGCACACTATATTCATTTCCCCCATTTCTTCATATTTCAAACTAGGATTTAATGGGGATGCTCCCAACTTAATTTGGGAGCACCCTTCTCAAGTGTCTGATCCATCATCAATGACTCAGATCGTTCTCGTGATTACAACCGTCCGATTCAAGATCGGCGGCTCAAATGCATATTTTTTTGTCAATTTTTTTCCCATTAACCCTACGCACACACGATTGATGGGCAAAATCTGTTCGTCTTCTCTCTCCTTGCCCATGATCAGCACGTCGATGCTGCCCCCGATCAACACAACGATGCCACCCCCGTGATCCACACGCTGACACTGCCCCCTTCGCGATCCGCATGCTGACGCTGCCCCCTTCGTGATCCGCACGCCGACGCCACCATCTTCGCGACTCCTCGCCTTCTCTACACCGCCACTACGTCGGGGAACCCTCGTGCTGCCCACGCAACTCTTCGCCATCAACGCCCGCTCTCTCGTCGATCTCTCTCACCGCTGCCTGATCTTGCTCCGATCAAGTCCCCGATGCTGGCTCTCTCGTTGATCTTGCTGTCACCGCTCTCTCCACACGCTGCCGCGCTTCGACCTCCGCCGCTTCTTCTCCTCTATGTCAATTCGAGCCATCACCAGTGCAGATCCACGACACCACTAACCTCGAGCACCCCCGCCGCGACCCGACATCGTCGCCGTATGAGAAGATCACAACCTCCTTTTGAGTCGTCACCGCTGCTGCTGCGATCGCACGCCGCCGCCCGAGAAGATTGTGACCTCCTTTTGAGTACGGTCGCCGCCGCTACTACCGCGGCCGCATGCCACCACCGCTACTACTGTGACCGCACGCCGTTGCCGGCGATACGTGATCGCACGCCGCCGCCGCTACTACCGTGACCGCACACTGCCACCTCTATTGCTGTGATCGCACACCGCCCTTAGATTGACACTCGACATGCAACCTTCGCTTTGATCTACACACCTCGCTACCGCTACTGTTGCAACCGCACGCTGACGCCGCTGCTACTACTGCGACCGCTAGCCGCCACTGTTGCTGCGATCGCACGACCTCGCCGCTACACGACTGCACGCTGCCGCCGCTACTATCATGATCGCACGCTGCCGCCGCTACCATCATGATCGCACGCTGCCCTTGGATCGACACACGCCCTTTGGTCCAATCTGCACGCCCTCGCCGCCGCCATGCCCGATCTCATGACGTCGCCGCCACCGTGCCCAGTCTCGCGATGCTGCCGCCGCCGCGCCCGATCTCACGACCTTCGCTCTGAACTCGCCCCCTTCGTGATCCGCACGCTGATGCCACCTCGCGACCCTTCATCGTCGAATAATCCTTCGCGACCTCTCGTCGCCGCCTCATGATCCCTCACCGTCGTCGCCTCGTGATCCCTCGCCGCTGCCGCTCGAGAACCCTCACAACCCCTCGCATCTATCGCCTTGTGATCCCTCACTGCCGTCCGGGAACCCTCGCCGCCGTCGCCTCGCAATCCCTTGTCGCCCGGGAACCCTTGCGATCCCTCGCCGCCATCCGGGAACCCTCATGACCCCTCGTCGCCACCCGAGAACCCTCGCGATCCCTCACCGCCGCCTCACGATCCCACGTCGCTGTTCGGGAATCCTCATGATCCCTGTGTAATGGCATGTTTCTGAATGTTGCAATTTGGAGTTGTAACATGTGTGTAGTTTTTGTATGTTGCAATTTCGAGTTGTAACATGATTACAAATTTGTTGTAATTTTGAGTTGTAACATGTCCATCAATTGTAATTTTATGTAATTTTGAGTTATGATATGATGTGCGATACGTTGATGAGTTTGTCAAAATTTCAATTTACCACCATTGTAATTTTGAGTTGTAATATGATGTATGATATGTTGACGAATTTGTGTCAAAATTCCAGTTTACCACCATTCATGAGTTTAGCTCCGGAAATAGAATTCACTAAGAACTTTTTTGAAAGGCCTCAAAGTTACATATGAACCACGTGCGTAAGAGTTACAAATGTTTTATAATTTAGTTATCATTAATTGGACCAATTTAATTCACAAGTTATAATTTGGATTACAAATTTACTAATGTCGATTACTACCAGAGTTACAATTTCACGGATACTCCAATTGTCTCCTTTAACAAAAATCAATAGGTAATACATCAGAAATGATTAGATGAGATCGTCAAATTGGCTTAGCCAATTTAGTGTTGTGATCAAAATTATAGAAGCAAACTTTTCGAACACATAATTATAACTAATTGGATCCCCAATTTAATCGACAATTCTAGTCATTTAATTTGGATTACAAGTTAATGTTATCACTAATTTGGATTAAAAATTTCACTTATCTCGATTACATCCATTGTATTAATGAGATTACATCCATGATTTGACTTACGATCTACTTGTGATGGACAGAGGGTTGTCGGGCGGCGGTAGCTTCGAGTGGACAAGGATGTGGTAGTGGCAAGTGGGCAAGGTTGTCGTAGCGACGAGTTGGCGAGGCAGCATCGATGGCGACTGGGCAAGGCGGCGGCGACGAGTGGGCGAGGAAGTGGCGGCGGTGAGTGGGCGAGGAGGCAGTGGCTCGTTGACGTTCGTGCGAGGCTCGGCGGCGTGCGAGCGTGTGAAGGGTCAACGTCCATGCGAGGGTCGATGTTGGTGCGTGATCGATGGGGGTGCGTCAGGGGTCAGCGTGTGGCGGTGGTGCATGGTCGCGATGGTGGTCGCCGAGGTCGTGGAGGTCATTGCGGAGGTCGGCGATAGAGCTCGATGGGGTGGCGGAGTCATCGCGGAGGTCGGTGGGGGTCGCGGTGGAGGTTGCGACGGAGGTCGGCAACGATTGGATCTGGCCCCCTCACGCATAGATCTGGTCATCGTGAAGGTCGGCGGGGGTCACTACGGAGGTGCTCGAGGTCGGTGGGGGGTTGGTGAGCGGCGAGTAGTCGCGAGGCGGCGTCGGCGAGATCGAGCGACAGACGACCTTGTGCAGGCGGCGGAGGCGAACGACCTCGTGCAGTTGAGAGTCGACGAGTCGGACGGCGCGCGAGGAGAGAGATGGCCAAGAGGGAAAGTGTTAGGACAGACATCGTGTCCAAAGGAAGGTAAAAAAAAAGGAAGATCATGAATCTCAACCCTCGACTTAAGATCGAGGGCTGAGAAAATGAGAAAATGTGAGCAGGGTGCTTAGCACTCCATTAAATCCTTTAAACTAAGGCCTTTTGTAGTTTGTTAGCGTCTGGTTTCCTATAAAAAAATAAACTAAAAATAAAAACTGAAACACAGAAATATAATTCACCACATCAAATTTTCCTTTAATTTTATGCATATTCCGAGGTAAAAGTTTCTCTCTATATTATAAAAAATTAATGAATATAAAATTTTAAAATGCTTTCCTCCAAATAAGCACAAATAAGAAATGAAAGAAATGGGCGTTTTTGTGCAATCTTTACCTTTTCCTCTCTGGAGCCGCATTCCACCTCTTCAGAAGAAAGTCTCCGGTCTTCGTCTCCCTCCCACTACACCACCCGTCGCTATATAAAGTGACCTAAGCCTTCTCGTCACGTTCCCCCTCTTCTTCCCCTTTTCTCACCTCCTTATGAGTCATGACCACCCCCAACCCTACTTCAACTCCTAACCCTTCTCCTCCCCCTCCTCCTCCTCCCCCACCTCCTCCTCCGACGGCGACCGCGGCCATCCCCAAAGACTCCGCGCCGGAGCCCGAACAGCCAACCCCCAAGGATGCCACCGCAAGGGAGGGGAGCAGCGCGGCCATGGACGTCGACGGAGCGACTGTGGTAGACAAGAAGGGCACCGCTGAAGAGGGCGGGGACCCCATGGATGCCGCCGGCGGTGGCGCCGGCGACGGGCCCCCTCCGCCGCCCGCCACGGTGTTCAGGATCAGGCTCAAGCAGCCGCCGTCCAGCCTCCGGCACAAGATGAACGTCCCCGAGTTGTGCCGCAACTTCAGGTGGCTCTTCCCTTCCTTCGTAATTTTGGGCGTTTGGCTATCGAATGCTATAGGAAGCGAGACATCTTTTCTAGAAGCGAAGGATGCATTTTTGTTACTTCCTCTTCCGATGAGGTCTTAAAGTGTTTATTGCAAAAACATCGCATCGTTTGAGCTTGAGATATCCTTTCGAGGTGAAATATTGGGTCGCAAGTGGGGGTTTATGGAAGTGTTGTTGGATAATGGTGATCGAGAAAGGGAATTAATGCTTTTATGTTCCTCTCCTGTTCTGTGATTGATACGCAGGTGCATTTTCACGGATGTATTTGCTTACCTCAGGGTTTTGCTCATTTACTATGAGCTATTAACGGCTGAGTGCGTCCTGAAATGAGGGTTATTTGGGTTAATATGTGATGTTGCAGGCAGAGACTGTGGAACTGCCATTGGTTATAGAGTAATGACGTGCTTAATTTTGTTGGTAATATTGCTGCAAATATATGCTTTCAGTGGTTTGAAAGGCAACTAATATGTTCTTGATTGGTCGATAATGCCATCATGCCCTTATTGAGGAGTTGGGGCTGTTAATTGTTAATCTGATTAATTTAGCTCTTACACTTGTGACAAATTTCTTTTATGGCTCATTCTGTAGCGATGATTATCTTCATATGAAGAGCCTGCTTGTTTTAACTTCTATTTTTCCGAGAGAACATTATTCTGAATCTAAAAGCTTGACCTTTGTCTTTAGTTTTGTTTTGCAGTGCGGTTGCTTGGTGTGGGAAGCTAAACATAATTGCCTGTGCAACAGAGACATGTGCAAGGATTCCCAGGTTTCTTATCTTCTAAAATAAAACTTCTATACTATGGGTTAAACTAATATTATTATTATTATTAGTATTATTATTATTATTATTACTATTGTCATCATCATCATTGTCATCTTATTGAAATACTTATGGACACTTGACTAAATCAATTCCTGGAATTTTTATTCTGAAATTCTCCCCTAGAAGAAAAACTGAAATTCAGTTAAATGGACAGCGACAAAGTTTTAAGTGGTCTTCGTGTTATGCCTTGTTTTTGCGTTAATCCTTGATCTTGATTGCTTACATTGTCATGACCTTTCCATTTGTGAAACTGGATGATTGAGTTATTGTTCTCTTTAATGGAATAAAATCATGTTCCTCTAGATTTATGGCGAGTTTTGCCGTTCTGATCTGGTTTTGTAGGCTTGAGATTGATCATTATGTACTTCTAGACAAATCATATGATCTTATGGGCATAATATAATTTTTCAATGTACTTAGTAGTGATTTTCCTTTTCTCTTCTTTATCCATTCTTTATTTTATCTACCTCTTTCTCATGTGTACTTGTTGAATTGATTAGTCACTTAGATCCACCTTTGGTTGACCAAGGTTAACATTCAATTCTAAGGTTTTGGAGCTGGTGATTAGGTTCCTTTCTTAGTGTAGTTTCAAAATCAGATTTGGGAAGCCACCTGCAATAAAACATGATATGTGGCATAACCTGAATTCTTTTGAACGATTCCTGCTTTTCTTTAGCTCCAGTAATAAGAGAATGTTAGTACCTAGTATATTGGAAGCACCAATTGAGAGAAGAATCCATAAGAAACTCTTCCAAATATATTTGATGGTTAAATGATTTTCCGGTCTGTTATCTGAACAATTTATAGAATTTCAGTCTGAAGGCAATTCCAAATCAATTATTTTTCTCAAAATGCCTCTCAAAAAAAGGAAAAACAAATTTGAAAATATTCCACTATCTTATCTCTTAGATTTATGTCCAATTATCTCTATGTACCTATATCTGTAATTTTGACTAGAAAATTTCTCGTTGGCTCACTTTAGAGGTTAATACTAATATCACTAGAAAAAAAGTACTGATGACAAAGTTCTTTTGCTCAATCCTGACTCTAGTTTTTATTCTTCTGAAAATAACCTCACTCTAGTTTTGTGGTCTTTTAACTTTCCAGTTCTAATGCAAACCCCCCCTTCTGGATTCCCATACATATTTTGAACCCTGAGAGACCCACGGAGTGTGCAGTGATTAATGTCAAAGCAGGTAATTTTGTGTTTTCTGTTGATAGTTTTCTGATATTGGCTGAGGTTTTCTAAAGCACGACTGCCTACATGAAACCTTATTCTTCTTAAAATGAGTACCAACGTATAATGTACTTGTTGGAATTGTGCGAACGGTTCATTCGTATGCAACAATGCATGAAAAACCTACTTATTTATATTTTTTCATTTCAATCCCCTAATGGCTATCTAATGTAAAAAATTAACATTTTAATTCTATGCCTTTAGAAATCCTTCTTCATTCCCTCATGTGTTTTGGGAGTTAATCTGTCACTATATCCTTCGAAACAACTTATTGAATTTTCAGACGTCAAGCATACTTTTGTTACAACAACAACAACAACAATAACAAAGCCTTATCCCACTAGGTGGGGTCGGCTACATAGATCATACGACTTCATTGATCCATGTTCATGAGATTCGACAGGATTTTACGCTGGCTGTCGGGGCCTAACACGACCCTCCTCCTTTATCCGGGCTTGGGACCGGCTATAAAACATAGGCGGAGTTCATACTTTTGTTACAATGTTGATAATTTTTTTTGTTGGTAGATTCTCCGCGTGATTCTGTGCAATTCATTGAATGGTCCCCTAGATCTTGTCCTCGTGCTTTACTGGTTGCTAATTTCCATGGGCGGATAACAGTATGGACTCAGCCTTCTCAAGTAAGGGTCATATAACTGGTTTACCGGTTGCTTTATGCACTTAAATGCATCTACTTTTTATTCATATTTTGTATTATTGAGTTTCATCAGAATGACACCAGAAAGGACATCTTCTCATACCTTAGCATATATCTATTTTAAAATCTTGTCTCTTCCTGGTAAAGGGCCCCGTTAACCTTGTACGAGATGCAAGCTGCTGGCAATGTGAACATGAATGGCGCCAAGATCTTGCAGTTGTGACAAAATGGTTGTCAGGGATGAATCCGGTATGGATTGTCTTCCATGTTTTTCCATTATTCTTTATGTCAATGTATAAGGACAAATGACTTGTAGCTTATCTCTTTTTCTTTCTTGAGAAAAGCTTATTTATGTTTTAAGACATGTTATTCAAAGTGTTGCATAGGACATTTTTAGGTTACCATTTATATCTTCCTTATTCACGGACTTCCTTTTACAGGATCTGTTGTAAATTTATATACTAAATGCAAAATAGTCATCGATGTTTTGTTTTTGTTTTTTTGAGAAGGAAAAGGATGACTACCGAGGTTGGTTGTCCTCCATGTATATTATCACTGAAGGGAAAACACCATGTACATGTGGTATGCTCTCCTGATGAGAGTGACAAAAAGGAAGAGAACAAATACTATCCAAAACCCCACTCCCGAAGAAGACAAAAAAATGTGATGTACAATATTATCCACCTGACATCTCTCCCTCCTGAAAATAATTGCTTTAGCCAGATGGCGCGGGCACGATGTTTTGTAAAATCATTGTTTTGGGTCACATAAGTTTAATCTTCAATATATTAAGTCACTCAACTCAACTTTTATAAAATCATACTTCATTAATATTTTTTTTGAGAAGGAAAAGGATGATTCCATTATTGTAGGCATCCACTGTAGTCAAAACGAAACGGAAATGTACAAGTGTGTAGGGGTGTACTAACAAAGATCGCAGTTGTTCCCAAAATAAAACAAAATGTTATACTATACAAAAGCTCACTCTCGAAGCAATAAGTGTGTGATTTATATGGTTCTCTACATAACATATCTGCCCCCCAAAAGTCATGAAGTTTGCTGCAGCAAAATTTCCCATGTAGTGGCCATTGAAGCTGCCGATAGCCATCCCCAACCAGACTGGACATCTATTACGCCTGTCTGCAGTGAGTCCTAGAAGCTGTTTACTCCCGATGGATCAATGCCTGTAAGTTCCAAGTGGCTCCAAATGTCCGTGGCTATGTGACGTGAAAAATAGGGGTTCAATATGTTCCTGTGTCAACCCATGGAGTATGCAAGGGGATCTGCCTTTGGTGCCCATCTGGCCCCTATAAACTCTGGTGAGAATTTTGTCACACCTCAAGAGCTAAGAGAAGATCCTAACTTTTTTTTTTGAGGAGGAAAAGGATGACCACCAGGATTACTGTTGTCATCCAAGTATATGTACATCTATGAAAATGTCAAAATGTATAGTTATGGGCTCTCAAGGAGAGATCGGCAAAATGAGAAGTGTAGTGCCTAGCCAAACTCCACTCCCAAAGAAGATAAGATATATAACTTTAATCTGCGACCATGAATGCCAAATGTGGAGGCAATCTGATTTGATATTGTCTGAGGCTATTCAGACCCCCGAAGAAATTTATGCTCGGCTCTCCCGTATTGATTATTTCTCTCCTCATATGGATGCATCTGCACTTGCTACACGTGGAAGAGGAAGAGGAAGATGAAGAGGAATTTTTTCTGACAAAGGCAGAGGCCGCGGACGTGGACGAGGGAACGCCCTGGAGGACATGGCAAATTCTTTTGTGACCATTGTCATCGATCCAACCATCCCGACCGGGAAAAGTTTGGATATCCTGTCGATCGCCCAAAGGTTCATGCTGCTACTACTAATGAGTCGGATATTCTAATATCAAACGAAGATTATGATCGCCTTCGTTCTCTTTCTATCATTGAATTTGCATCTCCATCAATTGGTGATGCTATAATGCATCAGTCTCTTGCTCTCTCTACTAATTCTCAATCTGACTGGATTGCAGATTCGAGTGCCTCGTCACACATAACAAGTGATGCCTCCTCCTTCTCATCTCTAAAAACTCTATCGAATCCTTTTAATGTTAAAGTTGCTGATGGTTCTCTCTCTCAGAATACTGGTCTTGGCACGATTTTTGTTAACTGTGACCTCTCCCTTGATAATGCTATGTATGCTCCAAAGTTTGCTCTAATCTTTCTTTGATTAGTCAACTGACAAAGTCCTTAAATTGTCGAGCACTCTTTTATGACTCTTTCTTTGTTCTGCATGGTCTCCAAACGATGAGGCAGATTGGTGGAGGATTTGAACATGATGGACTCTATTATTTTCAATCATTTACCCAAAATCCCACTGCCTACACTACCAACATTTCCCTACGCCTAGGTCATCCCAGTTTGATTGTACTTCGTCAACAATTTCCTAACATTTCAACTACTGAGGTTCTCGAGTGTGAGGCTTGTCAAATAGGAAAGCATCATCGTACTCCTTTTTCACCTCGCCCTTGACAAATGAGAGAGAAGCCCATTTTCACTTGTGCATGCTGATTTGTGGGGTCCTTGTCGAGTTTCCAACAATAGGCATTTCAAATATCTTTTGGTTATAGTGGATGACTTTTCTTGAGTCACTTGGGTTTATATGTTGCAGAATAAGATAGAAACTCCTCGTATTATTTGAAATTTTTTTACAAAAATAAAAACCCAATTCTCCATCTCAATTAAAATCTTTCGCAATGGCAATGGACTTGAATTTGCAAATTTGGATCTTTCATCATTTTTTAAATTTGTTGGTGTAATTCATCAAACTTCATGTGTCAAAACATCTCAGCAAAACGGTGTTGCCGAAAGAAAACTTCGTCACTTACTAGATGTTGCTCATACCTTCCTTTTTCATATGAAAGTACCCTCCACTCATTGACCAAATGTAGTTCTCACCACTGGTTATCTCTTTAACCGAGTTTCATCATCCGTTCTCAATGGGCAAATTCCATTCCATCTACTATTCCTAGCAAAGTCATTGTTTCTTGTCCCACCTTGTGGTTCCGGATGTTTGACCTCTTTCAAACTGATAAGTTAGCTCCTAAAGCAATAAAGTGTATCTTTTTGGGGTACTCCCGAACTCAAAAGGTTACATGTGCTATGATCCTACTTCTCGTAAGTCCTTTTTCAAAGACAATCTTGCGAATAATCATGAAAGTCATCTAATTCCAATCCTTGACTCATGAAGGATCTATTGCCACAACAAAGCCAGTCTCCTCCATTGCTTGCACCACCGCTAAAAGTTTTTAGTTGTCGACATATTCAACAGACTCCACCTGATCTTGATGATGAACCACTCTCCATGATTTCATCACATAATTCTCCAAATAGTATTAACTTGTCGAAAAGAGATTCTACTCAGGTAACTCATGATATAGATACATCGCAAGAGCACTAGGTCATGTGTGAAATACTCTCTTTCTAATTTTATGACCTTTGATCATTTGTCTCTTGTCCCCGCAACCATTTTGAGGTTTTCCACCATTCATGCTGAAAACTACTATGGATGAGATGTCCGCTCTGCAATCTAGAAAGACTTGGGAACTTGTAGACCTTCCAACTAATGCAACAGTAGTTGATTGTCGGTGGATGTTCACACTAAAGTATCTCCTTAATGGGACGGTTGATCGTCACAAGGCACGCTTAGTAGCTAAAGGTTACATCCAAACTTATGGAGTAGATTATTTTGAAACTTTCTCTTCAGTTGCTTGCCTTAATTCTGTTTCAACTCTGGGCGGCAAGTTCACCAACTTGATGTTAAAAATGATTTCTTATATGACGATCTCACCGAAGAGGTTTACATGGAACAATCACTTGGATATATTACTCAGGGGGAGTGTCCAAAAGTTTGCAAGAAAAAAGCAATCTATGAACTCAAATAAAGTCCAAGAGCATGGTTTGAAAAATTCAGCAGAGCTATTGAATAATATGGCTTTAGTTGATCCTCTTCAAACCATTCAACATTCTCTTTACATACTTCTAAAGGTTCAGTCATCCTCATAGTCTATGTAGATGATATTTTAATATTTGGTAGTGATACTGAATGTATTTTGGCAGCAAAGAAGTTTTTGCAATCACAGTTTGTGATCAAAGATCTTGGTCTAATCAAATACTTCTTGGGCATTAAAGTAAATCAATTTGATGACGGACTCATTCTCTCTCTAAGAAAATGTCTTAGATCTATTAAAGGAAGCTAGTATAATGAGCTGTAAAATAGCCACCATTCCTATGGATCCACAACTACCTCTAGCTGATTTGAGCAGTCCTATTTTAGAAGATGTGGTTGGTTAACTTTTGTATCTCACGGTAACTTGTCCTGATATTTCTTATGCTCTCGGTCGCCTAAGACAATTTATGCAAGAACCACGTGAAGTACATTGGCAGGTGTATGTCAGATTTTTACGATATCTAAAAGCCTCTCCAGGAAAAGGTTTTCACTTAAAAAATTGTGGACATTTAAAAGTGGGGTTATTTTGATGTAGATTATGCCGGGGCTCATGAAGATAGAAGATTAACCATTGGTTATTGTACTTATGTTGGCAGAAACCTTATAATGTGGCGCAACATGAAACAAGATGTGGTCTCACGCTCTAGCGCTAAGTCAGAATATAGGGCAATGGCTCATACTATGTGTGAACTGTTATGAGTGATCTCTCTTCTACGTGATTTTGGAATTTTTATTACTTCTCCAGTACCTATGTATTGCGATAACAAGATTGCAATATTTATTGCAAACAATCCTGTGTTTCATGAGAGGACTAAACACATAGAAGTGGACTATCACTTCATTCGTGATGCTATTCTAACCAAGAAGATATCCACTCCACATTTGGCTACTGAAGATAAACTAGCTGACATCTTTACTAAAGCACTTCCCAGGAAGATTCCAGGTTATATGTTTCAAGCTGAGCCTAAATGATATTTACGCTTTAGTTTGAGGGGGAGTGTTGAGATATGATTTGCATATTTTTTATATCTTTGTAATATTATTCAGGATAGCTACGATAGGGTAGTCTGCTCAATTCCTATTAGCATCCCAGATTTCTTGGGATAATATCCCATATATTTTGGGATAATATCCTTGATATTCTGGAGAAATATTTTAGCATATTCTTCTTTCTTGTATTGCCTACCTTTATTAAAAATAAGGAGGCACCAGTGTTTGGTGAATAATAAGAGAAAACATGTTTCTCAACGATTACTTATACGATTAGAGAATGAGGGGGAGGTAGGAACCTTTGTGGATTCCCACATTCTCTTGGTTCCATTTACACTTCAGTTTTCTTTACCTCTTTTCACTTGTAAATTCTCCACTGGTTTTATGGTTTTAATGCAAAGTGGATGACATCTCAAATTTTGTAATCATCCTTACAGTTCCCAAAAAAAATATAATTAAAAAATTGGATGACTTATATATTGAAAATCAACATTTAGTAACCCAAGCAATGATTTTACAAAAAAGTTTAGTTACTGATGGAATTTTAATGCAAAGTAGTTTACTGATGGGATGCCAAACCGTCTTTTCAACGAGAGAAAAAGAATGGATAAGATCTTCTAAAAAAAAGAATGGACAAGAACCTTTCTATACCAATTGAAATGGACCTTTGTCCATTCCTATTTACCAATTGTCTTGTTATTTTACTATTATAATCATATTTTACATATCCGCTGAACTTAAGCGGCTCGATGGGATGGTTCAGGATTTGGAGGACAAGCAAAAGAGCAAGAATGAGTTGGTTAGTAGCTCATTTCTGCGAAATTATTGTTCTTTATGTTGAAAGATAAACTTTTTCTACCTTTCCTTCGACTTGGAATGCCATTCATTTTCTGACGTATTCAAAGTTTTGTGATATGATGCAATTTCTTAGATTCATCCTGACAACAATATCTAGTCGGGTATCTTAAAAATGGTGAGGATAGTAAAAGATATTGACAGAAAGATGGGCATGGATAGTTGAACTCATGTCAAGAGGAACCTAAGTCAAATTAGGGAATGCTCCTCAAATAGCACTCAACCTGAAATGATATGTGTCACGATTATGATTCATTTTCATGAAGTGGAAAATAGCCGAAGGAGGAATATGGAATTCAAGATATAACTTGCTGGCTTTTTATGGGTGGAGGATGCTTTAGTTGTCAAAAGGGATGGAGGAAAGTTAGCAAATTTGGAGATCCTCAGTGGTCTATGACACATTAGAATTCTGTGCAAAAATGAGAAGCAACAAGCAGATACTGTTTGTTTTGGTCATGTTCTTTTAATTTTCTGGTTAACACAAGGAAGAACTCATGTTAGAGAGCAAAGCGAACAACTTGTGATGTATATCTGTCTGTCTGCAAAAATTACTGGTTAACTGAATGCAGAAAATCGAAAACAACAAGCAACTTGTGAAGTTAATGCAGACATCACATGTTCTTTTCTTTTTCTGGTTAACACAACAAGGAGATAAAGTTTCTAAATCGCAGAAAAAAGTATTTTCTATTGGAGAAAGGTTGTAATCTATGATGAAATATCTCAGTTCCTCGATAAGGAAGCACTATTGTTCTTTCTAGCACATGTTATTCTATTCATGAAGAAGGTAGATGATAGGATAAGAAAGCAAGACACAATTGGTGGTACGAATGTCAATGCCCTGGGCATATTAAAATTTTGTGCCATGAATCTGAAAGCAATGCTGAAGTTAAGGGTCTGGATGTTGATACCCTCTATATATCACACATTCAAGTGAACCAAGCACAAAAGCAGAGACGCCGCACATATCGTGCTCATGGACGAATCAACCGTTAGTTTCTTCCTTTTATTTCTGTTTGTTATTTTCATGGTGAACTCCGCCTATGTTTTATAGCCGGTCCCAAGCCCGGATAAAGGAGGAGGGTTGTGTTAGGCCCCGACAGCCAGCGTAAAACCCTGTCGAATCTCATGAACATGGATCAACGAATATAGCGTCGTATGATCCATGTAGCCGACCCCACCTAGTGGGATAAGGCTTTGTTGTTGTTGTTGTTGTATTGTTATCGTCTTCCATTCACCAATGGGAATATCGTTCCTCTATTCCTTACTCTATCCACAAAAGAACTCCATAGTAAATGGAAGTCAACAACAAATCAAGACAAATAAAAGCATCATATGAATGCATAATGTGATATCTCTCATGTGAATGCGTAATATTGGTATTATAAATCCAATTTCCAGAGTGAGATTGGAAGTTGAACTAAATGGAAAATGATTTCAGAAAGTCTATGTACTAGACTCTATCAGATGTATTGCATGGTATGGTTCATTACAGTGCCAATAAATAGTTGTCAGTTTCAAATTAAGTTGATCAAATAAATACAGAAAGAAAAAGGTTTCCGATATCTTCGAGAGTGGGGTTTTGGTTGGGGCCTGTACTTTTCATTTTTTTGGTGTTGCTCTCCTCTGGAGAGTACTTACTCGTACATGGTGATCCTTTTATGATATATATATATATATATATATATATATGCGGATGACAACCTTCGGTGGTCATCCTTTTCCCCCTCAAAAAAAAGTTTGTACCCCACCAGGCTTGGTAATGAAGAATGATTTAATAATCACGAGAAATTTCCTTTGTGGATAGTATTGCTTTCTCATTTTTGCTGTTTTCCCTTGAGAACTCTTATCTCCCAAAGTTTTGTCTTCCCTGTGGAACTTGGCAAGAAGAGAGGTATTGTTCTCTTCGTCAATTAAGCTTTGTTTTCTGTGTTCCCATGGCAATATAAAGAGAATAAAATTAGGAGACTGATAGCGTAGTTGATATGATAAGTTGAAGTAATGGACATCGCAACAAATATTTGCAAGTTCTGGAAAAGCACCAACATCTTTTTAGATACTAATGCAAGCCTGTAGATTCACCAGATATTGTTTGGTAAGTTAAAAATTGCAGGTTAGATGCACATTGCTGATGTTTTAGATTTTTTTTACTTGTGATCTTATTTTATTTTAACTTTTCTGTCAAATCGTCAATCTCTTATAGGTTGGCAGTTTTCTTCAACTAATGCATTTTTGTTCCGTTTTCATTTTCAGTATAGATGGCTTCCATCGAACTTCAATACCTCTTCCAACACAAAGTTGACCTTTGAAGAAAAATTTCTTTCGCAGCAATCTGAATCTTCAGGTCAGTTCATAAATTTATTCAGGTTATAGTTGATTTTGCTTTTATGTTGCTCAAATAAACTCTTCACTGCAGTGAGATGGCCGAACATTCTTTGCATTTGCTCAGTTTTCTCGTCTGGCTCTGTGCAACTTCACTGGGCACAGTGGCCTCCTGTGCAAAATAATGTAGCACCCAAATGGTTTTCCACCAGTAAGGGTCTGCTGGGAGCTGGTCCTAGCGGTATAATGGCTGCAGACGCTATTGTTACAGAAGCTGGAGTTATGCATGTTGCAGGTGTTCCTCTTGTGAATCCGTCTACTGTTGTGGTTTGGGAGGTGATGCCTGGCCCTGGAAATGGTTTTCAGCAAACTGTTAAGATAAACGCTAGTAGTTCTGTCCCTCCGTCTTTGAATCCTCCTTCTTGGGCTGGTTTCGCGCCTCTAGCTGCCTACTTGTTTAGCTTACAGGAATACTTCGTCTCTGAAGAGAAACAAGGAAAAAAATTGTCGGATCTTGATTTCAATGAAGCAGCATCACTTCATTGCTCACCTGTTTCAAACTTTTCGGCATATGTTAGCCCTGAAGCTGCTGCCCAGTCTGCTGCAACCACAACATGGGGTTCTGGGGTTACTGCTCTTGCTTTTGATCCCACAAGAGGAGGATCAGTCATTACTATAGTGATAGTTGAAGGTACTTTACATGATTTGGTTGAAGCATGAAACGTAGTGTTTGTTTCTGTATTCTCACTTGATGTATTCTAAGTAGCTACCACAAGAAACTTTCTTGCAATAGCATTTAGCAATTTTCATTCTCAATTCATGTTCTCTTTTTTTAGAGACGGTATTAATGTAAAAAAACTTCAAATGCACAAGTGTGAAATGAGAGAAAAGAAAGTGCCATCTGCAACCCAAGGAGTTAGGTTCCACATGATACTACTCAAATCCTCACTCATTCAACAAAAAAAGCCACCACAAGAAACTTTCTTGCAATTAGCATTTAACAATTTTCATTCATTCTTTTCCCTCAAAAAAAAAAAAACAATTTTCATTCTTAATTTATGTTCTCTTTTCTAGAATCAGCACTAATGTAAAAAAACTTCGAATGCATAAGTGTGAAATGAAAGAAAAGAGTGCCATCTGCAACTCAAATCCCCACTCCTCCAACAAAAAGATATAACGTACGAAACTTTTATGATTCTCACAATTACATGGCGAAGCTTGTTATAATTATTGTTGAGAGTGGAAACCTTAATCAATTATTGCACCAGCGTCATATGTTTCTTTTTTCATTCTCCTATCATTTTTTGTACACTTTTTTTTATGCCTTCTTGTTTTAGATAGATATTTTCCATTTCCTGGAAAGGTCCCTAAGCCTTCTGTTTGATAACTGATGACATTTCTGATGAAATTATGGTTCTTACTTTCGTGCAGGACAGTACATGTCTCCTTATGATCCTGATGAAGGGCCTTCAATTACAGGATGGAGAGTACAATGCTGGGAATCTTCCCTTCAGCCTGTTGTTCTTCACCCAATTTTTGCAAATCCCTCTTCCAGCTTTGGAGGTCAACCACCTATGCAAACAGTGTGGTTAACTCGAGTCAATAAAAGCATTCCACCAACAGATGATTTCAATAACCCACAAGCTAATTCTTCCTTGCCGGCTGTCTCTGATGACAAAAATTCTTCTGAATGTAGTGTTGAGAGGGCAAATAGATTAAGCTTTGATCCTTATGATCTACCGAATGATGTTAGACAGTTAGCTCAAATTGTATATTCTGCTCATGGTGGAGAAGTTGCTGTTGGTTTCCTTAGGGGTGGAGTTCACATCTTTTCTGGGCCAAAGTTCAACCCTGTTGATAGTTATCACATTAATGTTGGTTCAAATATTCCAACACCTGCCTTCTCATCTAGTGGCTGTTGCTTAGCCTCTGTTTGGCATGACACTATCAAAGATAGGACAATACTGAAGATAATTCGTGTTCTACCCTCGGCTGTTGCTAACTCACAAACTAAAGTTAGCTCAACTACGTGGGAACGAGCTATTGCAGATCGGTAACTGATATTTGTTTGTGCATGATGTTTCTTGGTAATACTCTAATGATTTGAAGACATAAATGAATTGTGTTTCTTCTTCTGTTGTGAAGGTTTTGGTGGAGTCTGTTGGCTGGAGTGGATTGGTGGGATGCTGTAGGTTGTACACAAAGTGCTGCAGAGGATAGTATAGGTAAGCAAAAAGTAAAATAATGAAAAGTATTCCTTTCTGAATGAATTATTTGGTTGAAGTTTGCCTGTAATGGGTTGAACATTTGAACATATACTATACTATTTCCATGAGATAAGCTATGCAATTGTGGTTTATGAGAAAGAGGGGTGTTAAATTTGATGTGCTAACCAGTTTTCCTAAAAGCTTAAGCCATTAGGAAGAGCATCATCTATGATTTTATATTTTTAACACTCCCCCTCACGTGTGGGCTGCTGACAACTTTTGGTCTAGCCGAAGCCCAACACGTGGACAACTAAGGGAGGAAATTACTTTTTGATAAGTGCTTAACGAGGTTCGAACTCTTGACCTCTGGCTCTGATATCATGTTAAATTTGATGTGCTAACTAGTTTTCCTAAAAGCTTAAGCCGTTAGGAAGAGCAACATCTATGATTTTATATTTTTAACAAGGGGCAGAGCAGGGGCCATAGCTTTCTGCGAGTTATAGTAGATGCAAGGATATTTGATATTCTAGCTACATGAACATTTGATACTTAGGAGAAGGTGATTGCTTACCAAGTCTTACATGGTTCATTGGGATCCGGGTGCGGATACATGCTGCCCTCTGTGTGCAGGTGACCCGGAAGGCACAAACTATCTGTCTTTTGCATGCATGAGGACTCAGGATGTGAGTCGCCAATGCACAAGAATTTCCTAGACATGAGATCTGAATCGTGCTTGTGGTCATCGATTAGAGGCGTTGGTTTGTCTGGTGGAACATGCACATCATGTGGCTGCGAGGCACAGTACAATACCAATTTGCCAGCTTTCATTTGGAAGAAGAGAAATGAATGTTTTCGGATGAAAGATTCTATATGGAAAACATTGCTGAGGGGGCTTGTAGATTGGTTAACAAATATACTAACTATAGATGATTAGCAGTTCAATCATACTTGTATAGACCACTTTATAAATGGTTTAGTAATAAATGGATGTCAGATGCTGGCTGACATCCTTACCTCTCTCAAAAAAATATTTCGATGCAAATGTTAATGATTATGCAAGCAGGTTCATCTTAATGCTTATTCTGAGAAATGCATGTTGTGGTTATCCATTTGGATAGTATGTTCAGTAGTAACACTTTCTATTCCCAATTAGCGAAAAAGCTGAACTTCATGGTATTTGTTGAGAGTTGAGACATCAAGAATAGGAAAAAAGGTCCTTAATATCAACTGTCACTGACATTATGGTTTCTAGAAAAAAAAATATGTTTTCACTTTTTGTCTGCTCTAATTAAATGATTTCCTCTCAGGCTGTAAAATTCGTCCTTCCTAGGTTCAGCCAATTTATTATTGGGTCATATCTCATTTTGTGTACACTAACTAAAATTAATGTGCTGTACAATCTTTGACAACCGATAAACCTAAGAAGACCAACATAACATTTGGAGTTTCATAGAAGCTGAGAGATTAATCAAGAGTCAAACTGTTACATTGGAAAACCATGGTTCCACTAAAGGTCAAGATTTTTGCTTGGCTTCTGAGGCACGAGAGGACCCTCACTAGAGTTTACAGAGCACATTGGGCTCCCCACGCAGATACTTCTTGTGTGTTGTGTGGGGAGATGGAGGAGGACATTGATCACCTATTCTTCGCATGCCGGGTGGCCAGGGTGGTGTGGTCTCAGACGAGCATTCTGGGTAGTGTTCCTTTAGTGCATGCAGACTTTTGACAGTCCATGAGGGGGCTCGGCAGACAGAGACAGAGGTGGAGGGTCACGCTGGCGACTTTTCTGGCCGGTGCCCGGGCTATCTGGCTCTAGCGCAACCAGGCCATTTTTGGGGGGGGGGGAGACGTGTCAGACGGACAGCATTATACACCACAAGGTTTTTGTACGACATTTCCTTTTCAGTAATATATATATACGTGGATGGCAACCAGAATGGTAGTCATCCTTTCCCTCCTCAAAAAAAAAAAAAAACTATTGTGTCCGTCTTTTCATTATTTTGGATATCAGAGGGACAGCTGGTGTCACTTCTTCTAGCCTATTGCTTGTGTTTGCCGATCTAACCATTGCTTCTGTTGCAAACTCATCCTTGATATGCTTTGATGTGTTCTCATTTTTTTATTGTATGTGCTACTAGTATGAATTAATTGAATGAAAGCATGCTCTGTTTCTTCTTCTCATGGAACCGCCCTCTATCTCCAGTTTTCCTTTTGGTTCTTCTTGAGCCTCTTCTGGCCCCCCTTTGCTAGCTTCCTTTCCTCAATATGGCGGTCTAGAATAGTATTTTCTGAATGCATGGTACAATATTTGTTTTCATTATTTTCTTGTTCCTGTTAGTTTCTTGGATTCTTCTCTCCTGGTTTGAACAACTTTGACAGGCTACCTCAAATATATTTTCTTTTCCTTTTCACCATTCTTTTTTCCTTTTTCTGCTATTTTCCAATTTTTTTGGGATTTCTTTTCATTCACTCTTTATATGATTCTCTTAATATGAAACTTTTAATCACATTTATGTCACTAAAATTTTAAAGGTAAATATGAAGAATGTGATAAGAAGCATGACATCCAACTATGTGTGAAATATCAATTTAGTTTTATCATACTTATGTGTTGTATTAGTATTACTTAGAAACCTCAATAGTTCAAAAGAATTGCACAAACCTGCTAAAAACTATCAAGAAGACCCAAGCACGTACTAGGCTCCATTTCGGAGTTTGCATGATGGAGCACATGAAGCCTAGGTTGGCACCATCAGATCTTTCCGCATTGCCAGGAAACCATATCTGTCATGGTTCTTGGCTTTCAAAATGTTGAATATTCCTCTAATTTGTGCATTTATTTATTTCCTATGTTTAGTTGGATTAGTTTGCCATTTCTTTGCATGAAATAAGACCTGGGAAATGGTAGGCATGTTGCCCGTCCTTTTGTTTTTTGCTGATAAAAATAGATAGTCAAGCTGTTTCATCTTTTTGAAGTACATATTTATTATTGATAACTATCACAATTTACTGTCCATCCCTCAAAAGGTAATTCTTCTGCATTTCTGTCTTTTTGTGCTCAACTTTCAAAAGGAAAAATTGACAGTTTCTCTTATTCTTATCTAGTTTCACTTAATGGTGTGATTGCGGCATTAGATGCGGACTTCCATGCTCTACCATCTGTTCAACATAGGCAGCAACATGGTCCAGTAAGAATATTCACCATTGTCATATTAGTACGAGTTTGCACAGCAAAAGTTTGACCTTCATCTATATATAAGTGGTACTCGAATCATTTAATATATGATGCTCCACTGTTTAAATTTCTTGGTTAATTATTTATTCTCCCAATTACCAGAAATAACTTGATTTAGCATGTAATTTTGTTGTTAAGCCCTTGTGTTCTAAATCTTTTTAATATATTTTGCTATTATGTAATAGATGACTCCAAAAAAAGTACTGTTTCAGAAAGTATGTCGTACCTTTCCTTCTGCATTCTCCGGATGTTGTATGATATTCATGTTTTTTTTCTTGAGAAGAGGGGAAGGGGTAGCTACAACTTATAGTAGCAATTCATCTATTATTTGTTAATTTGTATGTGGCATATACATGATAGTTTCTTGTGTGTGAATACTTTTGAAGGATATGAATGAGGGGGCGTTCTGGGAGGACCCCACTTGAGTTCTTTTGTTGTGCTTTTTTGGACTTTTACACTTGCACATCTCATAGTTTTTTTTTCCATATTCTGTTTTACAACATGGATGGCTACTGAAACTTGGTAGTCATCCTTTCCCTAGAAAAATTCTGTATTTGAAATTGATCCCTAAATATGACTGTTTCTTGCAGAATCTTGATAGGATAAAATGTAGACTTTTAGAAGGTACGAATGCGCAAGATGTCAGAGCCCTTGTGTTGGATATGCAAGCAAGATTATTACTGGATATGTTGGGTAAGGGAATTGAGTCGGCACTTGTCAACCCTGCAACTTTGTTGCCTGAACCTTGGCAGGCTTCAGGAGAGACATTGTCCACCATCGATGCCGACAAAATGATAGTTGAACAAGCTTTGGTTCCAAGCGTCCAGGTCTGTCTTCCATTATATGCATAGCATCTAGGAATTTGGCCCTTTTGAAAAAAATCTATGCATTTTTTTCTCTCAAACAAAAATCTAGGCATTTGATATTGGTGGTTGTTTCTGTTTTTTTCCTTGCATTTTTATTGTTGTTATCTTTTGCAAATTGCACCCTGGTTTCATTCCCACTGTTTGGAGATAGCAATAGATGCTGATAAAATGTATGTCAGAAATGAAGGATGTCTGTCACACCATATAATGATCAAATTGCTGTTCATCTTTTTTATTTGGGTCTATAAATAACATTTTAGCTTTTAGGTTGACAAATTATCACTTCTTTTCCTTACTATCTTCTTCTGATTCGTAAGTCAACTTCTCTTTCTCCTTAATACAAAAATATTTCACTGAACTAAGTTATAAAAGATATACTGAATTGAAACTTTTTTATAATTTTTTTTTGAAGTAATGCAATTGATTACGTCAATATGTTGAAGGAGCTAAGGCGGACTTTCAAGATATGAGAAATGCTGTGAGTTCAGCAGTGGATGTAATGCAGGCCATTGGAACTTCAATATGTTCTATACCGTCAAAGGTCACTAAATGAATACATGATTTAGTTCATCTATACGGACAGTTTAACTCTTAAGATCAAATTTAACAATCTTAAACTATTTGTATTTGGTTTAATGAATCAGGAAACAGTATTTTAGAAACTTCAAACACATAAGATCATTCTAGGTTATTGTTTATGATGTATAAATGCATTGGGATAAATTATCTTTGTTTTTTTTTTTTTACTCCATTGATTGCTGAGTGGGAACTCCGCCTATGTTTTATAGCCGGTTCCAAGCTCGGATAAAGGAGGAGGGTTGTGTTAGGCCCCGACAGCCAGCGTAAAACTCTGTCGAATCTTATGAACATGGATCAACGAATATAGCGGAATGGCGTCGTATGATCCATGTAGCCGACCCCACCTAGTGGGATAAGGCTTTGTTGTTGTTGTTGTAATGCAATTGATTACGTCGGTCTCCTACTGTTTCGTCCAAAAAGGAAGTCTCTTTTTGTGTTGTCAAAACCAATCAAAAGGACGATCAAAGAAGTCATTCATAGATTTGACATCTGCAGGCTTGCTCTAACATATCATAACACTTCAACATTTCTTAATTCGCATGGTTTCTATAGCTGATGGTACATATACAACAACAACAAAGCCTTATCCCACTAGGTGGGGTTGATGGTACATATATATATATATATATATATATATATATATATATATATATATTTGAGGAGAAGGATGATCACCAAAGTTGTGGTTCTCATCTATATATATATAGGCTCTTGGGAAAAGAGCCAAAAAAAAAGTGCCTCGCCTAACCAAACCCCACTCCCTGAGAAGAAAAAAGATATGGTGTACATATCTACAAGGCACCTCTTCCCACAAAAAATGACATGGCTTCGCTGGAGCCAAATGGCCCAGGAACTGGCCAAAAACACCGCCAGTGGAGCTCTCCAAGAACCAGCCCTGACCACCGGTAGTCTTGAGTGACTGCCAAAAAGTCTGCTGGCGTAGTGCTGGCCATGACGCCCACACCTCCCGGGCCACCAAGCAACCAAGAACAAATGAGACACATCCTCCTCGGCCGCATCACCCGAGCATGAAGTATTGGTATTGGGCGTCCTTCTCGCCCTATAAGCTCTGGTAAAGATTCTGTCTCACCACATAAGTCAAGCAAAAAATCTTAACCTTAAGTGGCATCTGGGATCGCCAAATGAACCTCAGAGCCCTCAGTGAGTCTGGAATTGAGATGGTGGGAGAAAAGCAAAGATAGAGGCCATGGGCCAAAAAGGTCTCCGAAAGCCATACCCATACCCCTTTATCGTTCTTGGAGAGATCCAGTCAGAATGAAGCAATCCGCTGATGGAGGGCCATAAGCTCCTAAATGTATTTGTCTGAAAGAGCTGATCCGAATGTAGGGTCTAGGAACCGGTGCCGGGGCCACCTGCTTTTGCCCATACATCTGCAACTCCTGAATCTGGATGTGGCACTAAAGCTTGTAGTCTGGGAAAAGCAGCTGCTAGAGGACCCAGGAAGCTAGTCGTGATGCTAGAAAGAGAATGCGTCGCTGGAGCTGAGGGAGGGAACCATGTAAGGTCGTATCAAAGGAAGAAGAGCAGCAACACCACGCTATAAGGTGAAAGCCCCATGAGGGAGGACGCCTTGGGAGTCCCAAGACAGATCCTGTCCATAGAAAATGAAGAACACGTAGACTGTCATCAGGTTCCATAATCCGCCCAAGTCACTGGGCCATGAGGGCCCAGTTCGTATAGCGGAGGTCATGGACACTCAGACTACCCTGGGAGGTAGGACGACATATGTTCTGCTAGGAAACGAGGTGGATGGCCTGTTGATCCGGGTTGCACCCCAGCTCGAAGAACTTGCGGAGTCCAACCGCTTATAAACCAGGCTTGGCATTCGGAGGACTGTCATGTAGTAAATGGGCAAGGCAAAAAGGACCAATCGGAGAAGAACAAGTTGACCGCTGTGTGATAATAGTCTCGACCTCCAGCTTTGCAGTCTGTGCTCTAGCCTCTCAACCACTGTGGTCCACCCTCGGGAGTTGGTATGGTGATCAAAGAGGGGGAGTTCCAAGTAAGTGATAGGTAAGGAACCAATAAGGTGCGAAGCTCTGCCGCACAACTATCCGTGACCTCAGATTCCATGCCAAAAGGGATAAACAATGATTTGGCATGGTTGATCTGAAGGCCAGAAGCCACCCCAAAGAGATCCACCATGTTGGCCATCTTTCTGGCCTCCTGCACTGTGCCCTCGGTGAAGAGCAAGGTATCATCCGCATACTGGAGAAGAGGAACTAGATTGCCTACAAAGCCCCTGAGAAGACTAGCCTCGCAGGATGCCTAGGCACATCTTGCGATAGTGTCAACTGCCAAAACAAATAACATAGGGGCCAAAGGGCAGCCCTGCCGAACCCCTCTCTTTGGCTGAACCCAGCCTCTTGCCGTCATCCTGTTGGCCAAGACTGAGAAAGAAGCGGTGGTGACACAATGCTTGATCCAAGTAATCCAAGTCCGGGGAAACCCTCTGACTTGTAGGGAGTGCCAGAGAAAGGACCATGTGTCATAAGTTCTAGTGAAATCGACCTTCCAAAGGAAAGTCGGAAGGCTGGTCCTCTAGTGTGTAATGATCTCCGTGGCCATGCCATAGGTATTGATAATGGATCAACCGTGGATGAAGGCCGATTGTCCTAGATGGATGAGATCTAGCACCTTCGAAAGCTGATTAGTCAACACCCAAGCCATGAGAAGGTAGATGGTATTAGATATGGCAATCAACTTGAAATCCTCCACACGCTCTCCTTGGGTGTGCTTCAAAAGCATAAAGAGAAGGAACCAGTTAAGGCATTCAGAGGCCCGGTTCAAGTTGATAAACTCCTGACTGCCATGACGTCTTCCCGCACCACGGGCCAAAACTCAATGTAGAAGAAAACTGTGAAGCCATATGGTCCTGGAGAGGCGTCACTGTGGATGTCCCACAGCGCCTGTGTGACCTCAACCTCAAAAAGCTATGCAAAAGAAGGGAAATATGCTCATTAGTAAGGTTGGGGATTCCCCCAGGTGATCACTTTCAGAGATCTCGTGGCCGTCGTCTAGAGGTCTCCTAGTAGTAAGCAGCAATGGCGTCCCCGATACGCTGCTGGTCAATGATCCTCCACCCTTGGACCTCGAGTTGGTCATTCCGGTTTTGTCGGTGGCGGGAGCTCGCATACAGGTGAAAGAAGCAGGTGTTGGCGTCACCCTCGCCCTTGCGAAGCCAGGTTTGTTGAGAGCACTATCCACTGAATCTCCACCTTCAAGTCCTCGGTGTGAATGATCTCCTGGGCCTGTCTGTGGTTTGCTGCCTTTGCCTCGGTGAGGTGGCGGGAGTCCCCAGTCCACCAGTTCAGCCTGGAAATGATCCTGAGAATGTCTGTCCTCCGACTCTCCCGGTCCTCCCGAATCCGCCTCCTGTGGCCCCGAAGGAAAGACCACAGCCTAGTCAGCCGAGTGACAAGTGTCCTGCTATTAGAATTAGATGGAGCAATGTTATGCCCACTAATCCGCCACCAGCTGCCAGAAGCCATCCTCTACATGAATATCCTTGGTGCGCTTTGTCATGGAACATCCGCTACTGCTGTTGTAATGCTGCCTTCTGGGGGGGTCGAGGCTAGTTCCAAAAGTTCTTTTAGTGGAATTTCTATTTGAAAATGTAGCAAGTATTTATTCTTCTTGCAATATGGAAAAGCTATTCTTAACTTTTCCTACTTCTATCTTAATAGTTTCTTTTCCTATTCATTAAATGTTTCAGGCATATGTTGATGCTGTCCTTGATTTAGCCTCACATTTTATTACACGCCTTCGTCGATATGCTAGTTTTTGCCGTACATTAGCTAGTCATGCTGTTGGAGCTTCTTCTGGCACAACTGGTGGACGCAATATGGTGGCTAGCCCGAGCAACAATTCTGCAGCTCCTGCAACTAGTCAGGGTTAGTATTATATAGATTTGAATTTTCTGGACTTTTTTATTCTTTTGTATTTTAATACAGCTTGGCATGTTTTTGATGAAAAATAAGGCATGCATGTGATTATTTTATTTTAGAGGCAACAAGTACAGGTGCTTATACATGGATTAATTGCCTTTATTATCCTTCCAAGGGAGGCGAAGTCTCATCCTCATATTCTTCAATGTTAACTAATAAATTTTGAAAAACACAATTGCTGCATAGCCATGCAAGATGATAAATTCTCCATTATGTTTGAAACATTTTTGAAATCTTCAAGAACAAATGATTGATTGTCTTAATGGCATTTACTTTTAGTTATTCCTTCTCTGAAGAAACCTTTACATATTCAGAAATTTCTCCTGTAGCTTCATCAGAAATCAGCTATTCTGATTTTTGTTATGGTTAAGATGACCTCTTAGATTATTCCGTAGATATCATGATGAATCATCCATAAACATGGAACTGCTGTTACTCAAATTTGTATTTTATGATATTATTCAATATATATATATATTCAGTGATGAAACGTCTACTGTTGTTCATTTTTGTATCTTAAGCTTCTCTCGAAAAGAAAATTGCATCTTAAGTTTATATTAAGGCCCATGAAATTATCCTATTTTGTTCTTATCAGGTGATAGTAGATTGATGTATATTCTTTTCATAATACTGTTTTGAATTTTAGGTGCACAAAGTGGAGTTGCAAATGCAAATGGGGCCTCACAAATGCAAGCTTGGGTACAGGGTGCCATTGCTAAAATTAGTAATAATGCTGATGGTGGTTCTTCAACCACACAAAATACTATCAGTGGACCATCTCCCTTTATGCCAATCAGCATCAACACAGGGACTTTTCCTGGAACACCTGCTGTTAGGCTTATTGGAGACTGCCATTTTTTACACAGGCTCTGTCAACTGTTACTCTTTTGTCTCATATTTCGACGAAGGCAATCACCACGCTTTATAGGGAACGTCCAGAAGAATCCAGAATCTACTTTGCAAAAGGTTCAACCTGTTTCTAACGGGAAAGTGGAGGATAATAGCTCAATGTCAAGGCCAACTCTGGGGGTGGCAAAGTTAGAAGAAGGCCAGGCAGTTCGTTCTGGTCAAATGATTACCGGAACAAAAGGTCATGAAGAGGGTCCAACCAACAAATCTATAAGATTTGGTTCTGGCAATGCTGGTCAAGGGTATACATCGGAGGAGGTAATTTCCTTTAGTTAGAATTGCTTTTTCCTTGTGTTACATGGTTATGGCTAACATTTTTAAGTTTGACATAGTTTATTGAGTTACTAGTAACATGTTCTGCTTGGGTGGCTGTTCTGATTAAACATTGTAAAACAGTCATTTTTCAGCGCGCTTCTATATGTTATTGTGAAGAAAGTAGTTTCAACTTCTGAATGTTGGCCACCAGGATTTGTGGTTGTCATTCATGTATATATATATATATATATATATATATATATATATATTACTACGTAATGGTCAACATGCACACATGTATGCTCTCAAGGAAAGAGCGAGAAAAAAGGAGAAATGTACATCCACATGCACAAATGAATGTTTTTTCTTTGTTGTGATTGCAAAAGAGAAAATTTACCGTTTATGTTTGACTCGTATGTCAAAGCTGGCATTTTATTTTGTTTTGGTATACGTGACCCAAACTTTTCCTTGCCCTGCAGGTGAAGGTCCTCTTCCTCATATTAGTAGATCTGTGTCGTAGAACAGCTCCACTGCAACACCCATTACCTGCCTCACAAGTTGGATCGAGCAATATAATAATACGATTGCACTACATTGATGGAAACTACACTGTGCTACCTGAGGTTGTAGAAGCCTCACTTGGTCCACACATGCAGGTGCATTATAAATATCTAAATGGGTCCCTTTTTTAGTTTTCATATACTTGGGCCTTTTATATGCCTGCTTGCAGTGTTTTCATGTGGAAAAGATGTAATGAATTAGTTTTCTAGTTGCTTCTCCTAGCTGATGTCTTGAAGAATGTTATACTATCCAAGATTTTTAGCTTCACTTGGTCTATATAAGTGAAATCAACCAACTCAGTTCCGTTCTCTGCATATGAGCCTTCTTTGTCTATTTAAGACTTTTGGTGTGACTTTCATTTCGTTATATATGTAAACTCATCTGCACTTAAGATATGTGAGGAAATCTTGCCCTTAAACATGCAGAATATGCCTCGACCAAGAGGAGCTGATGCTGCTGGTCTTTTACTCCGGGAGCTTGAACTGCATCCTCCAGCTGAGGAGTGGCACAGACGGAATATGTTTGGTGGGCCATGGTCAGATCCTGAAGATCACGGTCCTCTGAGTAGTGCATCAAAGTCAAAGCTGGGTAGTTCATCAAATTCCACTTTCTCCTCATTAGTAGATGGATGTCACGGTGAAGATTCTGGAGATCAAGGCTTCTGGCCAAGGAAACGTAGGCTGTCTGAGAGAGATGCAGCATTTGGCTTGAAAACATCTGTGGGCCTAGGATCCTATCTTGGTATTATGGGATCTCGAAGGGATGTTGTGACAGCAGTATGGAAAACTGGTTTGGAAGGGGTGTGGTATAAGGTATGGCTTCTTTATGTGTCACCTTTATTTTGTGCTTTTCACCTTCTACGTCGCGCTAAATATCTTGCTTGGAGACCACTTGATTTATCTCATATTGGATGACAAGCTATTAATTAGTTTGCCTGATTTGTGTCTCTTGCTTGCCATTCTTTTCTATATTGGTAAATCCTGGTTGGTAATATTTGAGTAATACTCCATGTATGTTGCCATGAAATGTTATGTGAACATTGTACATGTGCCCTCTTAAAAAAAATGTACACATGCATCTAGCTTATTTTTTGGTTCTCTTCCTGCAGTTATGCGCATTTGAGTTAATCTTGAAATAATAGTTGTACATACATTGACTAAACCCACAATTTTGAACTCTTCAGTGCATAAGGTGTTTGAGACAGACTTCGGCATTTGCCCAGCCTGAGTCTCTGAATCCTACAAATGAACGTGAAGCCTGGTGGGTCAGCAGATGGTGTCATAGTTGTCCCATGTGTGGCGGGACGTGGGTTCGAGTTGTCTAATTCCAGAAGATATCACACCGTTAATTCTGCTTTGTTTTGCCTGGGTTGATTCATCACAGACTAATTCTTGTTGTGGGGAAGTTTTCTTATTCCGCCTGTGGAAGCGTGCGTTCACGTTCTAAATCTTCTAATTTTTCAATGTATCTGTGTGGGCATTAGATGTAAAGTATAATAATGTAACGCATATCACAGTTAATTTTGAATTCTTTTCAAAGTTATTTTTTTCTTTCGCCGGCCTTGGCGTGTGAGATGTATAAAGAAATCTAATGCAGTGTAACAGCTATTCACATCCTTGAGAATCACCGTCCTAAAGTGACATTTGGTCAACTCCTGATGTTTGAGCCTTGTTCCCCGTGTAAATCCACTTTTAAAATTTACAGCCATAGAACACTTGTTATTGCACGGTGTGAGGATTTTTTATTATGATACGATGGGAGGGGAGATTAAGAGCTTTGTCTTCTATTTTTATGAAAAAGATATTATTTTAGAAAAGAACATCACTTTTAATTTTGGCATGAAAACAAACACCCGGTCCGATCCGGAAAATCAGGAAAATAATCCGGCCCGGATTAGATCCGGGCCGGGACCGGGTCTCTTAATTTGAAAACCCGTCAGATGATCGGGTCTGCAATGCAGATACTCGACTCGATATAAACTCATTATATAAACTCACTCTCAAACCTCTCCTCTCATTTCAATCTCACTCTTCTCTCTCCCACCTCTCTCTCTCTCGCTCTCCCTCTCTCTCGCCCTCTCCCTCTCTTTCACGACGGCGGCGACGACACTCTCTCACGACGGCGGCGGTGTCACTCTCTCACGACGGCGGCCCTCCCCTTCTCCTAATCCCCTCTCTACTCCGGCCGCCTGGTGCTAGATCGGCCATCAGGTGAGCCGATCCGGCCGCCAGGTGGTGGATTGGCCACTGGCAGATTGACCCGGCCGTCCGGGCGGTCGGATCGGCCATCGTCTGGCGGCCGATCCGGCCGTCAGGCGGCGGATCGGCTCGTCGGATGGCTGCGCCAGATAGTGGCCAACATTCGTGCGATCGATTCCCGGCCGCAAACCCGGTCTCATTTTCGGATGGCCGGGACCGACCCGGAACCGGATCTGGCCGGGTCGGGTCCGGTACCGGGTCAAAATTTTTTTGACCCGGCATAATTCGGATCGGGACCAGGTCCGCTCAGACCCGGACCCGGTCTCGGGTTTGCTCTGCCTTAGGATGAATTGATGCCCCGAGTAATTTGATTGATAAACATCTAGTTATAAGACTAGGCCAGTAACAAGTTTTAGGATTTATTGGTATCAAGCATCCGGAAGTAGAATTTTTTCATTTATTTTAGAGAGCTTTTCCCAGGAATAAATTTGGCAATATTATAAAAAATCAACTAGGCTAAAATGTTTCCCTGCTTGCCTAATGTTTTGTAGGTGAATCAAAGCCCTATACATATGACTTTAAAAGACTAGACGGGAGCACAACACTACTTTTTACTAAATTAAAATTCTTCGACCAAATTATTTTAATATTTATAATTAATTCAAGGATCATAATTTATCTAATCTTAAACAATAATTTTTTATTATAAAATCAATGTGATAATTATATAGTGCTTCATTTAATTTTCATAAAAAAACTTTAAGTTATTATTATTGATATCTTTTATTTTATTCTTTGATGTTTTGTGCGGATAATATATTAATTTAATTTGCCATACATCACTCTTACTTTTTTTTTACTTTAATTTCATTTCAATACTTTCTCTTTTATATTTCCATTATTTTCTCTCTTCTATTAATCTTTCGCATTTATTTTCTTTTTAGTTTTCACCAATTCTTAATTGAAATACTTTCCCACCTTTTTTACTTTCCTTTCTACTTTTCTATTTCCTATTTTTATTTTTATTTTTTCATCTTAAATTCTGAACTATTTTTTTCCTCAACGATTGAAACCTCTTGAACCAATTTTTTGTCCGGTTCAACTCCAATCACATTTTTGCACTTAATTCGGATCAGATCAACCGTCAATTTGTGATTGAACTAGTTGAATTGACCATCTGATCCGTTTTTAATAATATTGATAAAAATAAAAAGCATCTTCAGTGAAAAAGAGGTGACAAATTTGAATCACACGAAATATATGTGCTCTTTTTACTTTTCTTACGTTACGTCTAAATTTGTAACCGAGAAAAAAACAAACTTCCATGTTTGATACATTCTTGCCAGATTTCATAAATTCTTGATAGTTATAAGCAACAATTTCTAAAACAGCGTTTGGCATAATAATACTCAGGTAGAAACAGATCAAGGGATTATTATCCTTTCAGAAATAAGTTGTAAAAAATATTCCATAAATTTATTCAAGCCTTGACAAGAAATTTCTAATTCCGGAAGCATCACGCCCTAACGCTACCTGGGAAATTTCTAGGAGAACTATAGTGATAATCTTGTGGGACACTAGAGTTAATATTGGAAAAAAGGTATTATGATAACTAATCATGTAATTAACTTGCCAATGCATCCCATGGGAGAATTAATGTAATGTGCATCTTGTATCGCAAAACTAATTTAAGAAATGCAATTTTCACATCACATTACAAGGCTTAGAACGTCTCTCCTTGACCCAAAAATTTTACAAATACATGAATGGCCATAGTGCCAAGCATAACACGATGGATCATGGTGAAAATGTTCTCCAGTACTCAAACACCCCTAAGCCGAATATGAACTTAAATGAAGCTCTGCCAGATGACTGCAATCTCGATCACGCCAATCCGACCAACTTTGCACTGACCTCCCATAACTTCTTGGCCTTCTCGGCATCACTGGCTTCTTCAGACAACTGGTTCTCAAATGAAGCCGAGTTGCTGTTCCAGCTCCAGTACACACCGGACTTGGTCAGGCTCGGATCACTCACCACCTGAAAAAGAAGAAGGATGAGAAACGGATCAACTGTGTACATGATCGAGTCTCTCAAGCTTTAATTCACACTATTGTTGAATCTTCCTGAACTATTAAGAAATTTCAAACAGGCATTTTGAAACTCGTTTTATGCGTTATAACTTAAAAATATCATGTTTGCGCAATATATACCTGAGCAAGTCTTTTGCCAGATTCTTCTTCGGATACGAAGCCCTTGGTGATGTACTTTTGGAAGGGTGGGAAGAGGATCCTGAACAAGGGGATGTGCTCCCTGAAGAGACCTGTGGTGGCAATGCAGCCAGGGTACAAGGAAGCGAATGTGATGCCGGTTTCCTCGTGGAACCGCCTGTGGAACTCCTGCATTGTCAGCATGTTGCACACCTTGCTGTCCTTGTAGGCTTTTGCACCATCGAACTCTCCTCCGTCGATCATGGTCGAGCCACCCAGCCCGTTGAGGCCAGCAGAGAGCCCTCTGAGGTCTCCAAGGTTGGCCTTCGGCGGAACGTTTCCAGCCAAGGTGTTAGTATTCCCTGGCAGACTCAAGACAGGAACTTAATGTAAGGCTTCTGAATAAAGAACACAGTGGAAGTCTAGATTGTGTAAATTTTCTTCCTGTTAATATTAAGAATTCAAATTCAATTCAATCATCCACCTGTAATTGAGCCAACGATGATGAGACGTTTCGAGGGGTAATCAGACTCCTTCAAGTTGCCAAGCAGCTCGTTGGCCAACAGAAAGTGGCCAAGGTGGTTGACCCCGACGCTCATCTCGAAGCCATCGGCAGTGTACGTGGGCTCCTTGGCGGTCGGGAAATAGACAGCAGCGTTGCAGACGAGAACGTCCAAAGGCAACCCCGACTGCTTAAAGTTCTGCACGAACTGGCGCACGCTGTCCATGGATGCCAGGTCAAGGTGCATGACCGTGTAGTTGTCCTTGGGCATGCCGGCCGACTTGGCAGCCTTCTGAGCCTTGAGGAAGTCTCGGCATGCCATTATCACATTCCACTTGCCGGTCTCAGCGAGAGCCTTGGCTGTCGCCAGGCCAAGCCCGGAGGAAGCTCCGGTGATGATCACATTGCCTTTTCTCAGGGTCTTCTTCCCGTCATTGGCAGCTCGGCTCATGGCAGGACTCGAGACTGCTGTCTGAGCTCTAATGGAAATTGGTACGCTTGACCTCTGCAGTTTCGCATCAGGGTAAGAGTGGTGGCTACAAATTGCTCAATTGCATAAACTATTTGGGCGAAACCTTAAGAATTTGCATCAAGTATTAGTAACTCTAAAAAGAATGAATTGTCATAAGTTGATTTTTGCAGTTCCGAATTAATCCACATATACTACTTATGAACAATTCAATGCTGATTCCTCATTTACGTAAGAATGCACATGACCTAGAAACTGAGGATTCAATTACTCTACATGTCACTACATAATAATCATGTTCTCCAGTTATATATTTCGAGCATATGAAATGGTTCCCTTTTGCAGAAACAGAGATGCATTGCATTTACTTAGGACAGACCTCAGAGATTCTGAAACAAGGTATTGATAGCAACATGCATCTTGTGGAAAGTAGCGGTATGCACAAACTTTTCACTTCGAGATTTCAACTTCATTAGCAACATCACGAAAAATAGATTAATATTCAAGAGATTAAGCAACAAGTTTTGAGCACCTTTGTGCCAGTTCTTAGCACCGAGGAACTAAAATCTGACTTGACATGGTCAGAAAGAGAAACCCCCAAGAAAGCTGAATCCTTAGCCTTTCCCTGCAAAAAAAGGGAAAAAAAAAGCAATCAGCATATAACAATGAACAATGCCATCTCGCGGCAGAATGTCCATCAAGAAAATACACTGTGCACTCCTTCCAAGACTGACCTCCTTGTGGGTGGAGAGAGCTGAAGGAAGGAAAGAAGCCTGGAGAGCCATTGAACTGGTGCTGTTGCTGCTGGGTCGTTTGGGGTCTGGAAGTACTGAACAGACGTGGAAGGAGTAGAAGCGTTTTATAGATGGCGTGAGTTCACAAGATAAGATGATAGGAGCAGGGCCAGGGACAGCTACGCTGGCATGGGTTTGGCCAATAGGATCTCTTAGCTTAGATTTCTTTGGCATCATAATTTTTTCTCTCTCCCCCTCCGAGATCCAGCTTTGGATCCACTTGTATGACATGCACAAGCTAATTTTGTTTGTTTGGGGCAGGAATATCTTGTCCCATGAATTATGGGGCATGGGTTTGGTGCTTCGTCCCAGCCACTTGCTCAATTCTTCTGATATTTTGAGTTCCCCTTCGTTTATTATTTCTGTTTCTAATATATTTCTTTCAATTTCAGAAATCACATAACCATCATTTTTAAGAAAGATGAGAATATGTAAGGGCTCCCTTTTAATTTCACACTTCTTTTGTAATCATTTTATATATCATCAAAGCATTAATTGCCAAAGCTAAAAAGAACAAAACTATGACATTGGGAATTTAAGAACGGTTTTAAGTACAGTTATGTGTAGACCTTAATACCGTAATTATCACAATTTGTTAAATTCTCAGT
The DNA here is from genome assembly GCA_030549335.1 of Pontederia crassipes. Classification (NCBI taxonomy): domain Eukaryota; kingdom Viridiplantae; phylum Streptophyta; class Magnoliopsida; order Commelinales; family Pontederiaceae; genus Pontederia; species Pontederia crassipes. Next base: position 19,027,465 of record CM060189.1, on the reverse strand, counting down.
TGAGAGAAAAAAATGAACATTCTTGCACTTGTCATTTTCTTCTGGTTAAATTATCGGTTTTATTAGCAAAAATATTAGGTGGTATTTGATTGGTAAATATAAAAGAATAAGTTGTTTCATCAATTTGGTGGACTAGCTTATGCGAATATTTTTTTTTTAATTTTTAACAAACTTATCCATTTTTCCTTTTAGGATGTTTGTATAGAATAAACTAAAAACTCTTTTTATACTTTTTATCCTTCAGTGCAGTGTACCATTATATGCGCGTGTATTAGTTTAAATATCCACAATTTTTTAAAAGAATGAACTATTACGTTATTCATTAACTGAAGAATTTTATCTTTTTCTATTCTTTTATTAATTGTCATCATGCCATATAAAGATGGAATTTCGGGCAAGCTGCACGGCCCGGCACACCGCCGGCCCACTCAAAAGCCGTGCCGGCCCGGCCCGGTACGAACATAGCCGGCGCACGAAAAAATAGGTCGTGTCGTGTCATACCGTGTCGGGTCGGCAATCCGCACTGATAGCACGAGATGGCATGATCACGGTGAACATGGACCCGGCACGACACAGTCCGTTTTGGCACAGATTATTTTTTCAACGTTCAAACACATACCATGCAATACCAGCACGCGTCGGATGCCATATTTGTACCCTAACACGGACCATGTGCGCCCTAACACGGTCCACGTTTAAAAGACGACAACGACATGCGGTCATTTGAAGCTTCAACACGGCCGCGCTAATCAAACACGACCCATTTTTTCCATTTTTAAACGAGATTCGCGATTTGACAACACAAACACGAGCCGTAAGATCACGGTCCTCACGGACGCGGTCAAAGGGTTCAACATGGACCGTGTTAGGTTCAACACGGGCCATGTCAGAATATTTTTATTCCATTCCTCCACCTATAAAAGGTGCAGCCGATCGTTCATTCGTTCTCCACTCGACCATTTGAAATTTCTCCACTTTCAAGTCTTCCAATCGCTTTATGTGACTCTCTCTGCCTCTCACACACTGAGTGACTCAGTATTTCTGCATTTCTCTTCTCTCCATTCGTTCTCTGCTCTCAAACTATTTCACTCTTAATTTATATTTATATTGTAATATTTATTCAATAGTATTTTTATATTATTATTCACTCTTAATTTCTTATATATAAATGCATAATGGACTCGCGAGATCCCTTTCGTTTATATGGTGATTTTGCTGCTTATTCACCTTATGAACCACTACCTACATATCCATATAGTACACCATATAATACTAATAGTAGTGGTGATTCTTCTTTATCAGCACAGCTAATTGGCGATTCGTTGGGTTATTTGGAAACTATGACGCCATCGACTAATTGTCCAATTACTCCAACTACATATGTTAATCTTCTTGTCATTCCTAATCTTAATATTGCTTCAAATTCTACAGGTTTCGAAGGAGATTGTGCAACAGCGACAGCGACACCCCAGGTCCGTCAGCTCAGATGCTCCCGCGCAAGGTGAGATAATAGGTAAAAAAGAAGAATATCAAAGTTAACTAGTGAAGTTTGGAATTATTTTGAAAAAATTATAAATGAAAATAATACAAAAAAAGATAAAGCTATTTGTAAAATTTACAAGGCTAGTTATGTTGCCGTCTCTTCTTCGGGCACATGTAGTTTAAAACGGCATTTAGAATTGCATCTTATAACCACTAGGGAATAATTTTTAGCGGGTCAATTATCGCAACAAACTCAACTAGTTGCATCTGATCGTGGTACTGTCGGGAGCTCTTTATTTGCTTATAATTAAAAAAATATGCATGAAAGTTTAGCAAGATATGTTATACATGCAGAAATGTCTTACACATTTGTTGAAGATGAAATTTTTTTATATTATCAACAAAATTATGTACAAGGTGTTTTTAGAAATGTTAGTAGAAAACTGTTAAAAAAGATTTGATTAAATTATATCGTAAGAAGAAGAATGAACTAATTAATTATTTTTTAGATTCTAAAATTATGTATAGTTTGACTAATGACATATGGACTTCTTTAAATGGTGATGGTTTTTTATGTGTTACAGTTCATTTGATTGATACAAATTATGTAGTGCAAAAAAGAATTATTGCATTTAAAGAAATTGAGCATCCTCATAATGATTTACAAATTGCCAACGTGATAGAAAAAATAATTAATGAATATGGTCTTAAAGATAAAATTTTATGTCTTACTCTTGATAATGCGAGTGCTAATAATTCCACTGCACAATTTTTAATTCAAAGATTAAATCCTCCTTCAAATGGAAATCTTTTTCATCAAAGATGTGCATGTCATATTATTAATTTGTATGTTAAAAAGAATTAAAGATAGTTGTTAGAGTACTTGAAACTCTTAGAGCAGTTATTGTAAATTTATGTCACTCTGGACCTAGGAGACAAACATTTAAAAAAAAATTCATCGTTATAATATTCCTTATAGAAAATAAAACACTGATGTGTCTACAAGATTGAATAGTACTTACGTCATGCTTAAATTATGTATTCCATTTAGACATGCATTCGATAATTATATTTTAACTGTGATGCAATATCCAGCAGCTCGAATTACAGATTTGGAATGGAATTCTGCTAATGCAGTTATGGAATTGTTACAAGTTTTTTATAATGCTTAGAGTTATCTGTCATTTATTCTCCTACTTCACATTTAATAATTAATTAACTTCATGAAATTACAAGTTCATTTAATGAAAAACGTGAATTATCAAATGAATTTTTTGAAATAATTTATTTGATTGAATCAAATTTTTTAGAATATTGGAATAATTTGTCTCTCATAGGAATTTTAGCAATGATGATGGATCCTAAATTTAAGGGATCCGATCCTAAATTGGAACACAACATCAATTAAGAATTATTTTTCCAAACAATATATAAGAAGTCATCCAGAATTGCAAACTGACGATTTTATTAATCTAGATCACGATTATGAAAATATAATAAATAACTTATATAATATTTATGAAACAAAATTTGGTGTACGTAGAGAGCAAGCATCTTCATCACGTCCACCAGTAGCACTCAGACCTTCCAATAATAAATCATTTTCTAAATTCATGTCTTTTATTAGGGGGGCACATCAAGAGGCTTGGATGAAGGTTCATCTAATTCAGCCGCCCCTTTATATAATGAATTGTAAGATTACTTATCACGTCCAAATGAATGTGATAGTGAAATCGATGTGTTGACCTGGAGGAGATTAAATAGTCGTACGTATCCAATTCTCTCCGCTTTAGCTCGAGATCTTTTAGCTGTTTTGATGTCTACAGTGGCATCAGAACAATATTTTTCTGCAAGTTCCAGAATTTTGGACGAGAGAAGAAATAGAATGAGCTCTAAGTCGATGGAGGTTTGTATATTATTAAAAGATTGGTTTGATGCAAATACTCGAACACAAGGTCAGGAATCCATACTACCATACATAGAAGATGATGATGAAACAAATGTCTCCTCCGCTTATAATTCTTCATAAAATAATTGTTGTACAAGATGCAATTTTTAATTTTTTTGTAAATTTGCATTTATTGATTATTTCATAATAATCAATAATAATAAAAACATTAAAATTCCTATGGACGTAGGCTAAAATAGTCGAACCACGTTAATCTCGATGTTCATTACTATTTTTACTATATAATAAAAGGAGTCATGAGGTTCCTCCTAGATATATTGGCACATAGTACTTAATTATCTATACTATGCTACCTAAGTACCTAATTGTCTATACTACTTATGCATTATACAATAAATTATATATAATGTAGTACAGTAGCACTAATGTACTATATATTATATTCTCCCTCACTCTCTCAAACTCTCACTCTCACTTTCGGTAAAATACTACTAATATATATTTATTAAATACTTACCAATTACTTTTATATATAAAGTTATAACTTATTAGTTATTACTCAATTAATCATTTTACAAATTTATTTACTTAATAATTATAAATTAATGATTTAATGTATTTGAAAATTTAACTTTATAATTATTATCAATTGTATATTATAGAATAAATAATAATACTAATTATATTATATAATAATTTAATAATTAAATTTATTTTATTATCTGAAAAGTTGAAATTAAAAATATAATGAGCCGCCCGACCGGGCCCAGACCGTGTCGAAATCGAAAATGGTCCGTTTGACATGACACAGTCAAACACGGGTTGACTGGCACGAGCGCGACACGTCCCGATCCATTTTTTCATTTCTATTGCCATATATATATAACAATTAGCAATAGTAGGAGGCAGGAGGACCGAGGAGTGGACCAAGCTGGTTGGTGGCTTTTACGGGCTCGACCCTGCAAGGGGTTTACTTCGGAGTTGACAAGGCAAGGAGGAGCCAACTGGATGATTAATCAGGTCGGGTTGACCCAAGTTTTGATCTCTAAATTTTTTCTACAATTAAGCCAGTAAGAGATTCATTATTCTCTAATCTGATTTTTCTACGTTAAAGCAGTAAGAAATTATGCATGTGCCCAGTCTATTTAACTCAATGATCAAGAAAACTTAGTGAACATAATTGTATTAGCCAATCTTCAATATTTGCTTTGGATCTGGCAGATTATAATTCACTAGGAAACTTCTGGTTTTCAACAATTTCAATATTTTTGGGCCATATTGGCAGAGCAAATCTGCTACTACCATAAGAAACAATTCACTTTATAGTCTGCACCTTTACAGTGAGGGAAAAAAATGTGGAACTACATACCCTAACATATCAGACTTGAAATAACCCGAGAATACAAACATAATGCCATGCGACCAACATTTCATTGCTTCCCTAACACCCACTTAATGGACATTTTCTATGCAGACGTAAGTCGGTAATTTTGTGGTTGGAATGGCTCTCTCATGGATCAACAAATGTATATGTTATCATAGAGAGAAGCCTATTGTGGTGTTACAACTCTCACCAAACATCCATCTCCAGAGAACACCAAAGGCGTGAAAGACTCATGAACTTGGACGGCTAACTGATTCAGGTGCTTCATAGCTCAATCGAGAATTTATAGTCGAATCGGAAAGCCAAAATTGTGAAAAATCCTGATTTCACCAGAACGATTAGCAGTCACAATAGCCAATCCCCAGGCTGATGAACTTGGCGATTCCCTGCCCCCACTACAAAAACCAGTATCATATTGAGGGCTCTGTGTACAAGTTGTCATGAGCTCTTCAGGCCAGGTCGCCGAAATTTTATCAGTAAAGTGGTTCAAATCAAAATCAGGCAGACTATGGGTTTGGCAATCAAATTGATGAGTTGGTGAGGATGGAAGCCCACGCCCATTGATTTCAACCACCGAGTTGTAATTGAAATGAGATGCCCCATCCTTCCCACTCTTCTTGGGGTGAGTAAATTCTTCTTGCAGGCTGATGCTTGGCCAAGGAACAGCCACCGTCACATCCTGGCAGTGAAAGTGCTCATAACATTGTTTCACAACTGCAGTTTTTCTTCTACCAGGTCGAGAATCATCATCATATCTCCACATGTAGACATGAGAGTCCTCACTAGCACATATGACATACTTCCCATCAGCAGAAAAGCAGGCTGAGATTTGGCTGCTTGTGTTACGAAACCCTGAGGTAAAAAGAAATACACAATTCTAAGGCAACTCAATAACAATGATGTGACATTCTTTCCACAATGTTGCATTCAGATAATTGCCCAAGTTTGATTTATAAATATTCAACTTTGGATAAATACAAGGCAATGAGAAACAATTCCATAGAAGTATGCATGCTTCAAATATTATCTAATATTACAAACTCCGCCTATATTTTATAGCCGGTCCCAAACCCGGATAAAGGAGGAGGGTTGTGTTAGGCCCCGACAGCCAGCATAAAATCATGTCGAATCTTATGAACATGGATCAACCGGAATGGCGTCGTATGATTCATGTAGCCGACCCCACCTAGTGGGATAAGGCTTTGTTGTTGTTGTATTACAAGCTTCAGATATGAGAGTGTCATTTCCTCTTTCCTCAAACCCATAGCAACAACGACACTGCAGTTTCAAATTACCAAAGTACACAATCACTTTGCACAATAAGTTATTGGAATGTCTTTTTTCCCAAATGGTCATCTTATTCCAGGTATAAACTAACTTTCTGTCCTTGGAAATAACAGACAACGAGCTCCACATATCTATTCATCTACATAACATGCTTCACACCAAAAAACAAACATGTCACTTCTAAAAAACTTAAGTTTTTAATGTCCTGATTTAAAACCCTATGTTCTTTGATTTTTTTTCCATATTCTCAGTAAATAGTTATGTGAAAGTTTATTCTAATAGGCAAGACGTTTGCAGCCCATGGAAAACTAATTTGTTATTTTGTGAACTAGGACAGGTATTGTATGGGGTCTACCCAAATGCTATATGTAGCTTCGCCAAAGGTTAGAGGGTCTAGAACCCAGGCTGGCATTCCATAGGGTTGGAAATTCATAGAACATTTGGGGTTGGTTCGAAAGGCCGGAGCATCCCAGCCCCACAAGTTGTTAATTCGCCGCTGGGGAATTCACACAAAAGGCCAAACATAGAGCCTTAGCCATTCTAAAAGGCATTTCCAGAGATACTTTGGAAACTTCGCCACTAATCAAGTCAGGATTCATCTTCTCCAACATGCAACAACAACAACAAAGCCTTATCCCACTAGGTGGGGTCGTCATCAACATTAAAGAAGTAATATTAGATAATATTTTTTTTGAGGGAATATTAGATTATAAACTGGTTGGTGCTTGCCTTTGAATTTCTGGACCACTTTATCACAATCGACAGCACGTATCCGTGAATCTGCAGATGTAATCAACACCCTCAAGGAAATATCTGGTGCAAACTATTTAAGACAAACAATGATCAGAAATCATGATATTACATTCTGAAATAGTTCTTTGAAGAAGCTTAATATCTTGTGCCTAGTGCCAGATATTACATTCTGAAATAATTCTGCAGAATAAGAATTAGATTAAATGAAAACTGCTCAATACTTGCCACAGATACCTGGAAACCAGTGATTTTCTTGTGCCTGGATTTCTTCTTTTTGTTTTCTAAATCAATTTGACCTTTTTGAAGAAGCTTATTATCTGAATCGATTTAAAATGATAAAAAAAGCGATATAAGTGGTTCTGAAGTTAAATAAGTGAAAGGAACATGTTAAATCAGAGCAGAATTCTGAACTAAAAATCTTCTTACCGGAAGTATCATATAAGTGGCAACTCCCTTTATGTGAACCAACGAGAGCACCCTTTAAATGAAAAGACAAGGGTATCAGAAATACAGAAGTCTATTATACAATTATTTCACAATTTCGAGCCAAAGTTTAAGTGACAAGATTGTATGAGATAAACTGATTGTCATTTAGTGACCTTTCCATCAGGGGTAAAGGAAGCAGCAGTGATCATCTCATGCAAATCAGTCCAGTCAACAATTCTACGATCAGGAATGCTCCATATCCTGACTTTCTCATCAAGGGATCCACTAATAAAATATCTGTCATCAACAGGATTGAACTGGATGCAAGTCACTGCAATATACAAATTCAAGAAATGTCAAAAGATTGTACTAGACTATTACTGCACACCAGATTGATATACAAATAACGGATTCAAGAGACATATAACACTCACCATAGTCACTATGTGAAAAGATTTTCAAGCAGGAATTGCATGACATGTGCCAAAGTCTAACAGTTTTGTCCATTGAAGATGAAAGTAGATACTGTAAAAATGGAAGCACATTCAGCAGTCCAGCAAAATGGCTTTCAAATGTACAGACCAAATACCATCATCGATCTCTATAATCAACTACATCAATGCAAACATAAAATAGGGCAAAATACAATGATAAAATGAATAAGAATCCAAAGCTAGTTAAAATTGAAATAACTATCACATAACATGGGAATAAATTGCCAATTTATACCTGATTGAGATGGACTACATCATCAATATAAAAAAAATACACAAGATGAAGTATATTCTATTTATATTAGAGGCCATGATGGCCTGTGCAACGCTTTTGGTACACTGACTTGAAACTATGTAGTAACAAATAACGCAGTGTCATTATAGAACTAAGGTTAAGGAAGCAATTATAGGAATTTATGAAAGATCATATACCTGTGATTTAGACCAAGAAAGATCAAGCACATCATCAAGATGCCCGCTGAATGAGCATATGGGCCTCTCGGACAGAACAGGCACATGCTCTGGCACCTCCATTGTTTCCGAGCTCGCAGACTTTCGATTGCTGCAGACTTTAGCTTGGGGCTTTTGATCACTGGCGTTCCCCTCTTCACAAGACAGTGCACCGGGTGAACCATTACTCACAGAATTACAAATCCCATTCTCTTCCAGAGCCTTCTCGTTCGCGAAACCAGCTTTATTCTCAGTTTCCAAGATCTCCCACACACGAATTACGCAGTCCTCCCCTGCGCTAGCCAGGTATCGGCCATCCAAACTGAACCTGATGCTCCATATGGAACCATTGTGAGCTTGGATTCTCTGGCTCAAGTACAGACCACTGAGCTCTTTGTTGGACTTCCCATACTGCCGAACTTTGATCCTCTCGAGACCATGATGCGAGCTGCTATCCTGGTTATCATTAGCTCCTTTCTCGGACGAGGAATCCCTCTCATCGCTGCTTCTCCTCTCGCGGCCGTGTCCCCCGGCCACCATGGCACCTGCCGCACTCCGAATGCTCCGGAACCATCCGACACTCTTCTTCGACTTCGTCCCTCCACCACCAGCCCCAGCACCGCCCCTCGCCCCATTACAGACGCTGCCGGAATCGCCGCTGCTTGTGGATTCCTCCTCCGCATTCTGGCGTCGCATCAGCTCCTGCACGATTGGCGACCTCCCAACGCACATCTCGAACTCCTCCGCCGTGAGCTGCCGCCCGGTCCTGAGCTCCCTCATCTCGCCCCACGTCCCGTCCTCCCTGAACCCCTCCACCACGAACTCCCTCCCATCGTCGAGGTTCTTGATCAAGCAGCGAGAGTCGCCGTCATCATTTCGGCGATGTCCTCCAGCGCCCTTTGGCGAGGACCGAGTTCCCGCGCCGGTGGGGGGTTTGCCGGAGGCCGGCAAGTGGGAGGATCGTTGATGATGGAGCTGGGGCTTGGGCGTGGATCTGTCGACCAGCGCGTCACCGGCAGAGAAGGCGGGCGGACAGGAATTGAGGCGCGAGAGGGAGGGATCGCCAGCGAGGCCGAGGCGGAGGAGAAGGATGCGGCGGCGCTCGGCGACGGAGGCCGGCGCGGAGGTCCAAACGTCAAGGGAGGAGGACACGGAGAATGAGGTCGGGCATCTGCGGCGGAGGCGGTCGCCGGCCGCGGATTCGTCATCGGAGGCGGAGGTAGAGGAGCAGGAGGAGGAAAGGATGCGATCCAGCGACTCGTAGAACAGCTCCTCGTGGGCGTCGCCGTCGCCGTCGGCGGGTAACGTAACGTCGGCCGTCATACCGGCATTCCGGGCCCGGGGCAAGCGCGGCCGGTAGCGGGTTGCGGCCGAGACCGAACCGAGAGCGAGATATAATTGAAGGTAACGGTTTTATGCTGTTTTGTTTCGTTCGGCTCAAAGGAAGTGGAGGAGGCCGAGGCGAACAAGAATTAGAAGCGAAGCGGGGTGGTGGAGGGAACGAAGTCCGAGTAGATATATATGTTGCTGCCTTTGTCCGTTGCTGTTATTTTCCTTTTTCTTTCCTTTTGCTTCTTTTTCTTTTTCCTTTTTTAACTTAATTCATAATATTTTTTTCGAATGAAATTTGACGATTAAATGTCATTTAATTGCTATTCATATTATATTATTTTCCTAATAATTTAATGAGCCTTGTCAAATATTTTTTAAAATTTTGACATTTTTTATTAATATGATTTAAGAAACCATTGATGATATTTTAGAAGTGATTTAAATAAATTAATAATTAAGTTTTATTATTTATAAATGTTGAGAATTTAATATATCGTTAACTTTTGTAATAGATATAGCAAAATTTGTACAGCAATGTCATTTTAAATATATATTAAAAAAACAACACGTAAACGCGCTTGACACTTGTTTCACACTAAAAATATGGATGTACACTTTTTTTCCTAATGATTATTGATCATTAATCTAATTTCAAACAAAAAAACCTATTTCAAATATCAAGTTCAACTTGTTATCTAGAAACCAAATTTAGTAATGAAGATGTTCTTCTAAAAAATTAGGATAATATCATGAAAGTTAATTTCACATGGACAGTGTCAAGATGGTCTTGTGGAGTTAAGGGCATGAGTATTATTAGCCCTCGAACCTTCACGATGATTGCCCCATTACTAAACAGGGGGAGCCTTAATAAAAAAAATGAATGGAGTTTTCTTAGATATCATGGGTTACTCGAACAACAGGATTAGAAGAGAGAGAAACCAAATGTACAGCACAGATAGTAAGAGTTAGATATTAAATTAGAGAAGACAACAGAGGAGAGAGAATTTATTAATTTAAGACCTTGAGGCTTGCTCAAACTCCACGCACTGCTGTTTCTCTTCATATATTTGAGTCTGTACAGCTACGCCTTGTGATGATGTATAAAAGCGAAGGCCTTACGCGCATAAGGACAGTTGGGCTTTTATTAGCTTCTAATGAGAGCAGTAGAAGCTGTAAAGGTGCTGGGGAAAAGAATTACAAATGGAGAACACAAGCGTGTGATCCTTCTGAATTAACTAATCTCATCCATGGACCATTCACATCTTAATCCACAAGCCACATTAGATATGATATGTGCATCAGATGTCCCTTCAGCAGTTCCAGCATATGAGAGACTATTTCTTTCACCTCAAGAGACTTGCTCCAACTTAGTTTTCAGAAAGGGACTCTGCAATGTTCCCAATTAATGCCCCACGCCAGGCAATTGGAACAAGTGTGCTTTTTCCTGGATTTTACATATAGATAAAAGGTGCTTAATGGAAGAACATTTATTCGGTGTTTACACCCGTAAAAGAACTAGTCCGATCGAAAATGCGAGTGCTAAAAATTCTGACTTGTAGATAGATAAAGGATGCATTTGCGAAGCAAATTTTTGTTGTCCTTTGATAAAACATAGCTAAGTTTTATGCTGGCTAGATATTTGATGGGAAGCTTTTAGATTCAAAATTTCTGTAATAACAACTATTTTTTCCCTTTGAAAGCGAGGAAATAGTTCATTAAATGAATTCTCAACTAAAAAAGTTTAAAAATTTGTTCTCTTCTTTGATATATTTTGGCTCACAAAGACTGGTAAGTACTTTGTTGATCTTTGTAGTTAGAATATCAAACACATATGATGTGCTTGGAAGTAACACTACTGACTATGACAAATGACCTACCATGCATTTTCCACCTGAGTGAGCTGATGATTTTGGTTAGAAGATCTAGCAACCATGCTTCAGATTTCTAGAAACTGTTGCTCTCAAAGTTTGCTTCAGCCTGAATGAACATATAATACATTAATGGAATATTTAAGTCTGAGAGGTATGTTAATTAAGAAGCCAGGTAATGCTCATCTAAGTGGCGTTGCCTAACCACGCAATGGCGTCTTTGGTCCCCCTTGCCTGACAGTGACACAAGAGGGGGATGGAATCATGAACCCTAATTCCCCACTGCAGACCACCATTAGCACATCACATGGTGGTGCACACCATCTTGCTTACTTGATCAGAAAGAGAGGCTTCCTTTGGACTAGTTGAAGGGGACCAGATGTACTATTTGTCCCTCGAACAAGCTCAATTTTTCACCTCTCCTCTGGCAAGGTGAAAGTTTCAGTTTCCCTTGCAGTACTCTTCTGATCAAAATTTATCTGAATGCAACAATATAAATTAAGGTTTTGTTGATCCATTATAGGAATCCTATGTATAGAGAGACAGAAGCACGCACAACAAATTTTGTAACAGGGAAGGGAAACATGCAGTGGAACATAAATGGTTAGACACAACTCTGCAGATATACTCCTATTGCAGAGGCGTTTTTAAGTACTTCACTCCTTAACTGAAGAACCACAATAAACCGTGATGTCATGGCTGTGCTTGCAGTTCTGACTTTAAGGGGTGTAGTGGGACATGAATGTGTGCTGATTGCATCATGCATGATGTGCCTCTCTTGACAGTTTAAAATGGAGCCACTTCAGGCTTCCATGTATGAGGTCTTCAAAGTTTTAATTATGCTCCACTCAGAACATTATGCATGTATATGCATCATAGAGGAGGAGGAGGAGGAGGAGGAGGGGGGGGGGGGGGGGGGGGGTGGGGAGGAGAGAGAGAGAGAGAGAATAAGTTTACATGCACGCAGTACAACGCCAGCTTATGGGGTTTGTGGGTCTGGAAACAGTTGAAAACCTAGGAGAATTCGGATGCCATAAAGTTGGCTTGAAGTGCCAAACACGATGAGAAACTTTCCACCGAGCTGCAAGAAGGAATGGTAGTTTCTTCTAAGCTCCGTATTTGATATCATGTGGAACCACATGACTTGTTTCTTATTACGTACACCCACCCTCTGCCTGCTCACTTTTTAAATGCCATACGTGGAGAATTTAATCATAGACAGCAGGAGCTTAACACGCACCCCAACCCACCCCACCCCACCCCCCCCCCCCCCCACCCACCCCCCCCCCCCCCCCCCCCCCCCCCCCACCCCATATACCCATAGATAATGGAACAGATAAAAGCATCTCAATGCTTTCTCGTTTCATGGCACTATTATCAACTGATTTCCCGATCCAGTTGGATCCATAAACTTCACTGTTACTGAATGATGAGAATCATGAAATATGCCAGACAACTTGACATAATGCATCTCTCCCCCTCCTTCCAGGTGGAAATATAGAATAAATTATTCATATACTATAATTTACTCGCAGTCATTAACTTTTCGTTTAACCCATGCAACAATAGCCTGTCTTAATTTACTTCACCAAAAGCATGGGGATGTTGTTATTATTATTCACATGATGCCATTGTTTTCTTCCACAGCTGAAACGTGAATACAGTAAATGAACTTGTGGTCCTGATCGAATTTAAATAGCATCATGTACGGTACATCTCCCAGCTGGAAATGCTAGATCTAACACTCAAAGATCAGGGACCATGCAACACAGGAAAAGAAAGCAAAGAAATTAGGGGACCATATGCAGAGGAAACAATTGGCTTCAGCCTTTCAAACTGCTTCCAACAAGACACTTACAGAGGCCATATATATTCTTAGCTTCTGCAAGCAAAACATCTCCAACATTCTTCTGTCACCTTCCAGAAATTAAGAAATCATAAAGTTATCTATAAACCCACATTTAACCATCTACCTGATATTGCAGGTTATGTATATGTCTCCTAACTTGTTCACGAGAGAGGCCGTTTACAGAATTTTTTGCTTCCAACAAGACACTTCGCATATATTATGTCACTCGGCATCCATATTCATACTCATTATATGTTGAATTGGTGATGAAGCGAATGGGAGATCTGGTGTTCGTCTTGATGACTGAGAGTGCTACATTCAATAAATAAAGTGCTTAGTAATTTCAGAGAATTGTGATACTTCTGATCATAAAAGCATTTTTTATCTTCATAAAAAAAAGAATTACTTTCATATTTTCCATTTACTTGAAACTATAATTTATTGTCGGCAAACTGTGTTATGTTATGTATGCATCTTCAGTGGCTGAACTGCTTGAAGTCTTTTTTTTCTCATCTTGGGGTGAAGTTACATTTGAAAACATGAAATAAAGTACTTGTTTGTGGTAATAATGAAGAAGAGAGGGGTCCTGTAATCAGAAGTGTGATACGTTACTTATTTCCGATCATGCATGCATTACTTTGCAAGCATCAATAAAGTTACCTCCATAGTTTCCTTATCCTGAATAAATTTGTGTCGGCAAACTTTGCCATTTGCATCTTTTTCAGTGCCTGAAATTGTCTGAATTTTTTTTTTCAATCGTTGAGGTAAAGTCGAGTAACAGATCACCAGTTGGAAACATGAACACGAAGCATCACATGCACGAATCTGTGTGGCCCTCTGTCCATGCATTTGAACAGATGCGTGATCACTACTGGAAGCCTTCAGACAATGTACGAAAAAAGCACAAGAAAAGGAGAGAAAAAAAGGGGAAGAAAAAAAAGTAGCCGTTTGCACATCTCAGGACGACCTCATTATGACTGCATCCCTGACACGGCAATATATGCGATTGTGGACCAGTTCGTTAAGCACCGAATCCTCTACTATCTCTGGAATTAATATGAATGCATCACAAGGTGTGGAAGAGATCCTGCACACTCCTAACACAGAAGTTACAGACTGAAAATTTTGCAGTAGAATGAGATATTGATATGAAAGAGTTAATTAATCATTGCTTCATGCATTCATTTTCAAAATTGAGATCTCATTCTGCCATCAATTTGTGCAATTGTACCACCATCTGATCCAAGAGGGAGAGATTAATGATATGAAAAGATGAATCCATTCACATGCATTGTTTGATACTATTGCATGAGATGTGCCGATATCCAATTAATGATCTTTGGATGAACAACGTATGTTGCAGATACAACCCCATCGATCTAACAGCAAGTTATGTACACTGCTACAATCTAAACCATATACTGTACGTACGATGTCCTACATGGCAATAATTAGAGGACTTTGGAGGTTCATAAGATCTTTCTGAGATGCATCTTGGTCCTAAAAGCATTGATCGAAAATGACCCCGCAACAAACCTTTGCTTTAATTATTCTTGATTGAGAGATCTGAAAGCTGCATGCGTCAAGATCGATATTATGTATTCACATCCAAAAAAACCACAGTTTTTTTTTTACCTTGCAGTTTAAATTAGTGCAAGCTAAGAAGTCTTCAAGTCTGACTGACGTGATTAGCGTTTCATACCAAAATGTCAATTGGAAAGATGGAGCAAGAGCGAGGGCGCCATGGGTGCATCAGCACATGTTGATGTGTTGCTGGTTTGCTGCCAAGCCTGCCATAGTCCCTTAACTGACCACTGTTGAAACACATGCTATACGTTAACTAATAACTGCATATACTTCTACAGTTTGCTTCGTATAATCAATAAAATCAATACCTTAGGCACTCAGATTCCATCTACAAGTATTTAATCAACATAAATCAGAGATTGTCTTTCCTCAAGAAGAATCGACATACAAGGTAAATTATTGATTTTGTCGAGAATAAAATGACGACACACAAATAGAAAATGAGGATAAAAAAATTTGACTTATGAATATCTGTAATGAGACTTGTTGTTCAGACTGCAAAATTCATTGGATAAGGAATTTCACTGAGTGAAACAAAGTGCATAATGAAAATCCTAAACAGAGACACAAGGCATCTTTTAATCGCAATATTTTTCTTAACGACTTTGATTCTTTAAAGTTTTGTATGGGTATAAGCAAATCCAAACCACATTCATGGACTCTAATAAGTACCATGATCAATTGGCATCTTTTCAGGAACAAGTTAATTCTACTGCTGCTGAAAGGTGACCTTTATGGAATCCTTTCAGGTCCTAGAGACATTAAAATGACATAGCACTGAAGTGAGACAAAAGTGGAGGTGGATGCCCAAATGTTAAGGACGTCATAAAGGTTGAACAAATGGACTAATTGAAGTATGAGTGAAAAAATAGACATCAATCGATGTATCTGATTCTCTATTGGATATGAATCCACTTTAGATAAAGAAACTCATCCATATGTTTTTTCCGTTCTCACGTTTTGCATAACAAGATCAATTAATTTCTTCAGTCTTCACCTATTCTTTATTATGAATACAAATCAGTCATGTGTTAAAAGAGACACTTGGCCATATAAATATTCCCTTTCTAAAGCTCCAGAACTATTGTTGATTTAGGCCATATAAATGAATGGTTTTAAGGATTCAGTTGAAGATATTATTAACTGATTTGTTTGTTATTTGAGATCTTTAATCTAAAATAGCATGTAGGGAGCAAATATATCATGCATAAATAAATAAAAAAACGTTCAAGCAGCAATGGATTCAAGACCACAGACACATTTCAAACAGAGAAGCAGCATCTGCTCTGCTCCTTACCTAACTATCATGTATGATGTTCAATGTTAGGGGTCCATTCTTTTCTAATTAAACTTGATATCTTACACATCTTTGGACAGCTTTTGTAGGCATGTCAACGTCGATTTACATATGAGTCCACATCATTAATTTATTTCATATCCTCAAGTACTAGGACTTAGTTGGACAGCTGAGGTGAGAATATTATGATTCATACACAGAAATCACAACCCGATGGACCAAATGTACCTTAGAAATATATATTGGTGCAAGTGTAAGTTAAGAAAATAATAGAGTAAATCTAAGAGACAAGAAATTCTAAATCAAAATTTCGGCGAAAGTCGACATCACATATGAAACTGAGTTGGGTTAGACCAAACTTATCAACCCAGCATGTGAGGAAACCTGCCAAGATTATACATATGATCTAAGATTACAAGATGAAGCAAAGACGAGGATGGAGACATCAGTTATCTCCTAGGTGAAAAAAATGAATTTAAATTATTCTCTCAATTTAGATATTTGAAACTTTTGTTTATATTTTACGCTAAATTTAAGGGAAAAGTAGGATCGAACAAAGGAATCCAGGCCAAGTCACTGGGTAAGCTACCGAGTTTAAGGTTGTTGCTCCTCTGGCCTCTTCCCTCTAGTTGTCATCTTTAAAGCTAGCTACTGATGGGTTGGTAAGGGACAAGGAATTAGTGGTGCTGATCTCTCTCTCTCTCTCTCTCTCTCTCTCTCTCTCTCTCTCTCTCATGCCCAATTACATGCATCACTCACTATGTGATGAAACTTGGAAGTTTTATTTCTTTTCTAGTTTCTTTCGTTTATTCCTTTTTTTCCGCCAAATAGCCATCTGGTTTTGCTGATTATGAGAATTTTTATGAATTTGTCACTTGCAATGTGGAAGAAGAGCTTGATGATTTTTCATGGATGATGCTGAGAAAGGAACCAAAATTTAGGCGAAGAAGGCCAGAAACTTAAACTTCACCGGGAAGTTCTGGAAGATAACAAAATTCGTCAATAGACTTTCATGAAGTTATATCGGATCTCTATGATAATCTAAAAAGAAGTGATGGAAATAGAGATTTTATGATATTATATAGCAGTGTGATAGGACGATTGAATATGTTTATTTCAGAAGGCATTTAATAGATAGCCATGTGACCTCCTGTCAAATAAAAGTTGAAGGCATTGTGTTAGAAGCTAGAACTTAGAATGTGATGCTGAGGCTTTCTGCTGGTTTTGACATTTACAACACCAGTCAAGTTTGATGTAGAAGTTCAGAAAGAATGACATAATAAATAGACCAGAATTTGGATGCTGCATATTATCCAATATCATTACATGATTTATCCAAAAATTAGGCAAATACCTTTGTTGTAATTTATAACATATATAAATTCTAAAGGTTGCGGAATACCTCTTGCAGCGGAAGCGGATCGTCGGGACTTTTCCACGAACTTTTGACGAACGCACTTGCACCTCGGGATTGGGAACCGAACCTCTGGGGAACGGAACTCTTTGCCACAACACAAGTACTCTAGACGAACCTCTGCGAAAGTGTGTTTGGGACCTATGATGCTATGGGTCCCCTTTTATAGGGTGTAGAGACTTGAAAGACAAGTTAGGCAGAACGCATCACGCGCGTCCATCACACGTATGATGATGTGTCTGCGCAGGCATACGCCTCGCCCTAATGGGTCGCGCGTATGTGCGACCCATGTGCCCAAAAGGGCACTATTCCAACAATCTCCCACTTGCCCGTTTTGGGCATTGTACTTTCGTTTATCCAGAATTTGTAAATGTGCCGTGCGATCCACGAGTACAAGCACACTTCTTTATAAGAGCTAGAAAGATATCTGTTTAGGTTCAATCGCTCAACTATCTTTAGAGCGTATGTTATGCCCGTTAGGAATTCATGACAGCTCACATATGAGCCAACAAAATGCTCAAATAATATAACTCGTTATGCCCTAAATCTGTCTTGCAGCATAGCTAAGACAACACATGTCTTGCTCCGCGGTAACTATCTTTCACATACACTATTTTTAAAAAATAGTTGGCCAATTATATGCGAAAGCTTTATGCAACTTATAACAGTTCTTTCTCTCGCCCTCATGTCTTTTAGTAATGAACTAGCTGCTTTCCTAGACATGGCTCGTCAGGCTACTTTACTTTTCACCTTGGAGTACCATGCTAAAGTAGCAAGCACTAATTCCTTTCCTTAAGACATAGTCAAGAGTCTAAGGGCACGTGTGTCCCGTGACACGAAGCGTGAAGCCTCGCGGCACCAGTGCCGCTCAACTTATAGCCCTCGGTCACTCAGCGCCGAAACCATGGAACACATGCAGCCGCCCGCACTGCGTAATATTGTGGAGTACCAAGTTATCCGCCCTTAGGACATTTATCTTGTAAGGCCATCCTTATGAATGGACAAGTAGGTGACGTTCCCGTAGGGTACGTCTTTTGCATCTTCAATATGTAATAAGACTCCTATACCTACGGTACACTGGGAGGAGTTCACTAATGTCTTCCGAGGTCCAATTGTATGTTATGTTTCATTATATTTAATACAAGTAAGCTTTCCTTTGATTCTAGTGTCATGGCTTTAAGCGTAGGGTGGCAACCTACATCGGTGTCCCTTCGTGGCGTCCCGTGGTCCCTTCGCCGCCCCTTCGGACTTAAAGCGCCTGCATTAGTGCCGCAACGCGCTAATGCCACGATCCCATGACGAGTAGTCCAACACTCTAGTCATGTCCGTGATTGAATGCCTATAAGAGCGACTTTCGGCATAGTCGTCTCGAACATAAAACTTCCGCTGCCATTCAAAAATAGGCTTGGCTAGGTGCCTATCCACATAGTCGCCGCACGTGGTCTAGTATCCGAGAATGACCCCGTGATAAGTGGTATCAGAGCAGTTCTTCCTGCTCGGATTACCCAGCGACGATGACTCGCTTGTGTCGTCGCAATGTGCCCTGGCGTATGAAATGTGCTTCCGCTCAATTACTCCATCACGTCTAGGTGCACTGGTACCATGGTCTTTGATCGTGGACGCCAAACTAGGAATGCATGGCAAGCTTCCTCGCCGCACGCCCAGTCGTGCCCCGCAGCATGTTCCTCATACACCCGTGTCGTGTCAAGGAACGTCCGTCATGCATCATGATGATGGATTGATCGCCCTGCCTAACTGGGATGGTCATGCGTCGCTCACTCGAGTAGATCAACCACCCCAAGTATACAGTCGGGGATCTTGAAGTGTCGCGCTGCGTCAAGAGTAGCCATATGCTCCGCATGATAGTTTTGCGCTACCCATACCAAGAGGTCGCTTACACAAACGTTGTGTAACTCAGAGGACCCGTGTCACATTCAAGGACTGTCGGTCATGCATTATGATGACAACCTGGCGATGCTCGGTATTATGTGATGTCGCATCGCATGCCCAGTCATGCAATGTGAAGTGCACAACCGCTTCACGGGAGAAGTTGGCTTAAGAATAGACATCAAGGTTCATAGTCTCTTTTCGGTCAAGGAATATCATTCTTTCGGCCAAGGAGCATCAATCACAAGCATCTTGTCGTGCCGCAGCATCGCCTACCACGCCAAGATGACTTTCATAAGATGGAGCGAAGCGTTGATTACTTGCGAACACTTGGGGATGAGCTGCAAGCATTGCCTACTTCGTCAAGTGTCGTCCCGCAAGTGGCGTAAAATCATCCATCAAGGAGTGGGACGAACTTGATACATGCCAACGCAAATCGATGCCTCAACTCAGCGACTAATTTGACAAGTGGTCTGAGCGTCGAGCATCGGCGAACATTGGCATGCTGCTGTCAAGCGTTCCGTCGCCAATCGAAGGAAGGAGTGCCCTTTCCTTTCGAACATCGCCTCGAGTAATCGAAGCGGCCTCCAAGGATTACAATCCAAATGTTTCGAAGGACGCACTGGCGATGTCGTCCCTTCGAATGGAGATGGAAGTAATGTTGGGAGCTCATGCCACGAGTTTACCAACCGCAGTCTGTTTATCTAAGCGGAGCATCTTCACGAGCATCCCCATGGATCGGTGAAGGCTCGAAATGGCTACTCTTTCGCGAGGGTCAAGCCGCCCGGTGGACGAGTATGTCGAAGGTGCACGATCTAGAAAGACAGGCACAATGGTATTACTTTGTTCGATGTGTGGATGGACGAGTATCAAAGGTGTATCCTCTCATGAACAAGCACATAGGTATCACTCCGTCCATACCTAGAGGGATTGTCAAAGCTTCAAAGAAGGTCCTCGGATCGAAAGAAGGTATATTCCAAGAACCCTGCAAGATGTGACAAACTCAGGATGACGTTGCCATCGCGACATTGTAGAATGTGACAAACATGCATTCCAGACATGGGACAGAAGAAGTGGCAGTTCATCAATTATGCAAGCCCTAACATGTTGGGACTGGAGGTCAAGATCGCGTTGTTCAGCATCGGCCAGATGGGCATGTTGAAGGAGGAAGTGAAAGGAATCACCGAGCTCCACCTACAGTGTTCCCAGGAGGATGAAGATTCAGTGTTGGTGCTCTTCAAGCAGAGGGGCTAGAAGCTTTGGACTATGAAGGAGTTGGAACGACAGGATCGCCCAACCTCCGCTCACTAGTCGTCGCTGCCAAGTCAATCGTGACAGGTACCATACCACCAAAGCCCTTGGGCAAGGGCAATGATGGGGGATAAAAGATCAAGTCACAAAGAGGAAGCTACTTATGTCAAAGTCAAAGATCGTCCATCGAAGCAGGAGGATCAAGTCGACCATAGGCACATGTGGGGAGACTCTCATCGTCGCTCACTATAGCGACTGGGAGGGGACAAGATGCGGAATGTCATACCAAAGAACCTTGCTCCACCTCAAACCGTCGAGATATCTCATGTCCACCAAGAGTAAGGTGGAGCTGCTCTCAACGATCGACGGACGAAGGACTCAACGTTGCAGCCATCTGCAACTTGGAGATAGCGAGTTGAATCATAAGGGAACATGGGGAGACTCTCGTCGCCCACTATGGCGACTTGGATGGACAAGGCATGGATTGTCATATCAAAGAATCTTGTCCCGCCTTAAGATTGTCGAAACATCAGGTGATCACCAAGGAGGAGGTGGTCCTGCACTTTTCATTCGGCAGAGGTATGGAAGACTCTACGTTGCAACCGTTTGCAACATAGAGACATTGAGTCCAGCCCACAAAGAGACCTAAAGCATCCCGAAGCATCCGTGGAAAGACTCTTGTCACTCATCGTAGCGACCTGAAGCACCCGGAATAGACAAGCTGCAAATGTCATCATCGAAGAGTTTGTGCTGTTCCAAGCCGTCGAAATTCAAGAGCGACCATCGAGGGTGAGGTGATCCAGTATTTTGCATTCGACGGAAGGGAGACCTTACGTTGCGGCCATCCGCAACGTAAAGGCATCGAGTCAAGTCATGCTGGTCGAATGGCGAGACTCTTCATCGTGTTCTACACGACCTTGAGGCAACTCTTTTCTGAGCTATTCCTGAAGGCATATAAGAGTTGTTTCACCCTAAAGAAGCCAAACCACACAAGTTGACATTGCGCAAGTCGAAGAGATGTGAAGCCAACAGAGACTTGATGGACGGATAGTTGCTTGATGAAGTCAGACCGCACATAGCGGACTCCACTGGCGCTGCACAAGTGATGACCTCGGATTGAATGAAGGATCAGCAAGCGAAGCAGGCCTGAGGGAGGAGTCATCATCGAGACCCCAAGAAGCAGGCATTCCTAGCGCTGCGTGATGCTGATGAAGTAGAAGTCAAGGCAAAAAAGGTAGAATTGAACGAGATAAGCGAAGTCAAGACTGAAACAATGGCCCCGAGGAAGCCCGGACAATGACGTCGGGGGCGTCGCCGACTTTGGTGGGGGAGAATGTCACGGTGCATTTTCCCGTGACACGAAGCGTGAAGCCTCGCGGCACTAGTGCCGCTCAACTTATAGCCCTCAGTCGCTCAGCGTCGAAACCATGAAACACATGCAGCCGTCCCGCACTGCGTAATATTGCGGAGTACCAAGTTATCCGTCCTTATGGCATTTATCTTGTAATGTCGTCCTTATGAATGGCCAAGTAGGTGACGTTCCCGTATGGTACGTCTTTTGCATCTTCAATATATAATAAGACTCCTATAGCTACAGTACACTGGGAGGAGTTCACTAGTGCCTTCCGATGCCCAATTGTATGTTATATTTCATCATATTTAATACAAGTAAGCTTTCCTTTAATTCTAGTGTCATGGCCTTGAGCATGGGATGACAACCCACATCGGTGTCCCTTCGTGGCGTCTCGTGGTCCCTTCGTGGCGTCTCGTGGTCCCTTCGTCGCCCCTTCGGACTTAAAGCGCCCAAGCGCCTATATTAGTGCCGCAACGCGCTAATGCCACGGTCCCATGATGAGTAGTCCAACAGTCTAGTCATGTCCGTGATTGCCTATAAGAGCGACTCTCGGCATAGTCGTCTCGAACATAAAACTTCCATTGCCATTCAAAAACAAGCTTGGCTATGTGCCTATCCGCCTAGTCGCCGCACGTGGTCTAGTCTCCGAGAATGACTCCGTGACACATGCAGATGAAACATCTGTCAGAGACTCACACCATGAAGACCATTGAACTAATCAATTCATCATGTCTCTCTAGGTCGACTTTGCATACTTGGTACTAAACACAAGTACTGCGGTGGAGACTCCCACTGAAGGAGCATATGTCTAACTCTGTTTAATTACACACCGCACAGACTTAAGTCCAGTCGCTAACTTTTAGCGTCGGACTCGAGTTTTCAAATTGCTCGCTAATTAATAGCGCCAAATTTAATCTCGCATCTGGCCTCTCTCTCTCTAAATCAGGCGACAATAAGTTACTAAAATCCATGTTAAATCACACTATGACTCACATAGTTCATTCCGCTCGCTATCTTCGTGAGCGTCGGAAATATTTGTTCGTGTGAGTGAACAAATCTAGACCTGATCGACATACTTTTCATATGCATAACAAACTTCACAACAATGAATTTATCAAGAAAAATAATCTTTTATTCATTGAAAAATTTGAGTACATCATTACATTTATAATCTACGCAGTCCTAAGGCATTTACATGTCTTAAGAATGCCTATCTTGGCAATGGCATAGTAAATGGATCAGCAACCATTTTGTGCGTTGATATGTACTCAACTGAAATATCCTTTTTAACTTCTTGATTTCGTACAAATTTGTATTTTGTGTCGATATGCTTTCCTTTGCAATGGTATTTCTAGTCCTTCACATAAGCTATGGCTACTTGATTGTCACAGTGGAGAATTATTTTCTTCATTGCATTCTCAGAAATCCTCAGGTTTTAAAGGAATCTTTTAAGCCATAAGGCCTCTTGTACTTCCACTGAACAAGCTATGAATTCAGCATCCATAGTTGACAGTGCCACACAATCTTATTTCTTGCTACTCCAAGTAACAGCACCATTGCTGAGCAAGAAAGTGTATCCGGAGGTGGATTTACGTTCATCAATGTCACCAGCCCAATCGGCATCGGCGAATCTAACAAGTTGTAAACTTCCTCCATGATAGCACAGTGCAAAATCTGCAGTACCCTTGAGGTATCTCATGATTCTCTTCATCGCCTTCCAGTGTTGGCGTTCTGGATTAGTTTGATATCGACTAACTAGACCCACGGCAAAACATATGTCCGGCCGAGTACACATCATAGCGTACATCAGGCTGCCGATCACACTCGCATAAGGAACATTGGACATTTTCTTTTGTTCCTCTGGAGTTTTTGGGCACATGTCCAAGCTTAAAACCTCGCCTTTCATAATAGGAGTGTCAATGGGTTTACAGCCATCCATGTGGAATCGTTCCAAAACCTATTTTATATATGATACTTACGATAAGGCAAGGAGTCGTTTGGAATGGTCGCGTTGGATTTTCACACTCAGTATGTATGCTGCTTCACATATGTCCTTCATCTCAAACATGGAGGACAATCATTACTTAATGGTAATGACATAGTATCTATTATTCCCAGCTATTAGAATGTCGTCGACATATAACGTCAGGATAGCAAAATTATCCTCGAACTTATGAACATACACACAGTGATCTTCATCAATCATATTAAAATCGTACGAAATGATTGACTGATGAAAATTCAGATACCACTGTCTAGATGATTGTTTGAGTCCATAAATGGACCGACGCAGCTTGCAAATTTTGCGCTCTTCTCCTTTTACAATGAAGCCTTGAGGTTGATTCAAGTAAATTTTCTTATCTAGTTCTCCATTGAGAAATGCGATTTTTACATCCATTTGATGTAATTCTAAGTTCATATGTGCGACTATAGCCAATATTAGGCGAATTGAAACAAACCTTACAATTGGTGCAAAAGTTTCTTCATAATCAACACCCGCAGATTGGGTGAAACCTTTCACCACTAGACGGGCTTTATATCTCTCAATTGATCCATCCACGTCACGTTTAATTTTGAGAACCCATTTGTTCCCAATTGCCTTACGGCCTGGCGGGAAATCAACCAAGTCCCAAACTTGATTTTTCTACATGGACCATAACTCTTCCTCCATTGCCTTAATCCATTCTTTCTTAGCAGGGGACAAGAGAGCTTCTTTGATAGATTTTAGCTCAAGTTCATCTTCCAGACTTACTATGTTGACCTCATGTGGTCCATGTTCATACAGCCCTTCGATTTCAAAACGTCGGCGTGGAACATGTTTTCTAGTACTCCGTCGAAGAGAACCTTCAGGTTGATCATCAATTGACGGTTGTGAATCTCTTCCACTCGGATCAAGCTGTGAGATAGAGGAGACTAACTCCTCAACTGGTTGATCCGCTTGAGTCGTTAACTCAGGATCTTCCTCTACATCTATGAGAAATCCCTTGTCTATCTCGTCTTGCTTAGGAAATTCGTTCTCTATGAATGTCACATCTCTACTTTCGATTTTCGTTACCGTATCATCTTCTCTTTCTCCTATGAATACATAGCCTTTAGAGGTTTCACAATATCTTATAAAGATACATTTTTGTCCTCTAGGACCCAACTTTCCATACTTATGGGAGTTATTTAGAACATAGACTGCGTAACCCCAAGGACGCAAATAATTAAGATTAGGCTTTCGACCTGTCCAAAGTTCATAAGGTGTGGTAAAACGGATTTCGATGGTACACGATTTAAAATGTAGATTGCAGTCAATAATGCATCTCCCCAATACGAAATTGGGAGAGTAGCTTGCGCCATCATGAATCGGGTCATATCAAATAAAGTACGATTCCGTCTTTTCGCAACACCATTTTGTTGTGGAGTTCTCGGTACTGTTAGTTGTCTAACTATACCTTTTTCATCACATAACTTTTTGAATAAGTCAGAGAGATATTCACGTCCACGGTTAATTCGCAAGGCTTTAATCTTGCGATCCACTTGATTCTCTGTTATGTTCATGAATCGTACAAAACAATCCAATGCTTCAGATTTATGAGAAATCAAGTATACAACACCGTGAATAATCATCAATAAATGTGATGAAATAAGAGAAACCATGTCTTGCGTGAACATTCATCGGACCACATATGTCCGAATGGATTAATTGTAATGGGTACTCGGCGTGTTTTCCCATCCCAAATGATGTTCTTGTTTTCTTACCAGCTAGACATTCCTCACATGTTGGAAGATCAACTTTTGCGAGAGACCCCAAGAGGCCTTCTCTAGCAAATCTATTCATTCAGTCTTAACCAATATGTCCTAGTCTGGCATGCCAAATGTTGGCACTATCATTCACATCAACAGATGATATAAAAAAATAACTATTAGCAACAGATGCTATATTTAAAACATAGAAACTATTATTGAGAAAACCATTGCATAGAAGAACATTGTCATAAGATATTGTCATTTGTTTCCTCTGAAAATTTATTACATAACCAAGTTTGTCTAATGATGACACAGAAAGTAAATTTCGTCTAAAAGTTGGAGCATATAGAACGTCGTGAAGGTAAAGTATTTGGCCGTTGCGAAGTTCTAACTTGCACGATCCAATGCCTTTAACTTCAACTCTTTCGTTATTTCCAACGTAAATCCATTTGCTTCCCGCACTTATTCGACGAAATTCCACGAAGACCCCGCAATCTCTCGCTACATGGTCGGTGGCTCCTGAATTTGTAATCCACGAAGGATGAGTTTCAGCAATTAAGGCACAATTTGAGACAAGAAAAAGAATTATGGTCAGGACACACCTTCTTTGGCTCAGTGCAATCACGAGCAAAGTGACCACGTTTGCTACAATTGTAGCACTTTACTTTATTCATATTTACTTTGCCGCCACATTTTCCACGTTTGTGTTGATGGCCTTGGGCTTTCTTCTGTCCAGCATTTTCGCTCTTATTATTTGGTTATGACTTATGCGACATTTTTCTCTTGGATTGGGAATAAACTCTTTGTCCACCATTGTCAGCAACTAATGCTTCAGAGGTTTGATTCATGGCTTGTAGGGCCTCATCCTCCATTTCAATGTAGCGAGCAGCTTGGTCAAAAGTTTTGTCACCTTCATTGTGCATCAAATTACAACGCATATGTTCCCAACTTTTTGAAAGAGAGCGGATCAGAGCTTGCACCTGTTGCTCGTCATCGAGGACTTGTCCCGCACTTTTGAGTTCACGGATCATGTTAGACATCTCCTGGATATGCTCCCTCATCGTATGATTTGGTCGCTTCTGATAAGAGTCAAACTTGACCGTGAGCATCCGGCGCTTGGTGGTCGTAGTGACCCCATACTTATTGCGGAGCGTCGCCCATATTTCGAATGTTGTCTTATAGACTTCAAATTCGCACAGTAATGAGTTATTCATCGTGCTCAGCAACGTAATGCGAGCAATACGATTCTTTTTTGTCCAGGCCTGATAGGCCTCCATGTCCCTCTAGCGTTGAGCATTATGTCCGGGTGCAGGTTCAGTGACAACATGGTTAATGGTCTCCAAGACCTCTTATTCTTCTAGAAGATATTGGACTTTACGGTGCCAAATACCATAATTGTCGTCATTGAGCTTCTCATTCTTGTTCAGGTCAGCAACTATTGTTTTGGAATCCATGGTCTAGTTTGGTCACAAAAAAATTAGGAGAAATCAGTGTTATGCATGTTTTAATTTTGTCCGCAAACAAAATAAAAAATGAAATAACAATATT
This sequence comes from Pontederia crassipes, assembly GCA_030549335.1. Classification (NCBI taxonomy): domain Eukaryota; kingdom Viridiplantae; phylum Streptophyta; class Magnoliopsida; order Commelinales; family Pontederiaceae; genus Pontederia; species Pontederia crassipes. The sequence continues at coordinate 19,000,161 of CM060189.1, read as the reverse complement.
AATGAAGTAGTGACATCGAGAGGTCGTTGGACTCCCACTCATCTCCCACTATTTCCAAGAAATATTATTATTCATTATTTTAACAATGCGACAAAATTTTATGTAAATACTTGAATTTTGAATCAACACATAATTCAAAATTTTCTACTCTATCCATTTTGAATCAACTTATAATTCAAAATCACCGAAATTCATTTCGTGTGATGCACCAAATTATTTCTAATATGACCAGGACAATCAGGACTAGTGCAACGAAAGCTCTTCCCCGAGGGGTATCAATTAAATAACCGTGCACTATCCTTCGCCTCGACATCACATTGGAAAAAAATTGTGCTCTCACTATCACATATCAACCCTATTTCTGGAGACTGCGTTGACCATGCACCAGGTCAGTTCCCCGAAACCTTTCTAGACTTGCATTTCGGGTCACGCACCACTCAACAGAAAGACGTTAGTTATTGTGACAATATTTGAATCTCAAGGCGCCTTAGTCTTACCAAAGAACTACCTATGTTTCATGTATTCTTTAATTACCTATAATTTGTATAATTAGACCAACTAATTATTTTATCATAGGCTTTGCATGAAACATGTATTTCAGCATATGGCCAAAATTAATATCGCCATCTTAATTAATTCTCACAAAAGGAATTAATTTTAATTTAATCAATTTCAAATTAATTTGAAATTCAATACAAATTATCATGCTTAACAAGATTGTACATACCAATTTGATTTTAACACAGTCAAAATTTTAATCACAGAAATAAATGTTTCATAAACGAAGATATTTATTTTGATAACACAATTATTGACATGCAAATCTAATAGTTTAATTTAATGCTTTAAATCAACAAATGATTTTCTTTTGATAATATTAAATTGCATGCAATATTACAGAAAAAATTCTGAGGAAATAATAAATGTTTTCTGATTTTTCGAGATTTTATAATAGATATTTTCTATTTTCGGATTATTTTAAAAAATTGGCAAAAATCAGAAAAGAAAAAAAACTGTTTATTGGGCCTCTCAGCCAGTCCAATTGTCACTTCTCATATGTGCAACTCTTTTGCACCCAAATTGAGTCTTCTAGTGAGTCGTGTACCTGCTGGGACAGTTTTCTTTTTTTTTCTTTTTTTTCCTGCAACGTATGCAAAAAATATTCGAAAATTTCACCAAAAAATATTAAAATAAATCCGAAAAATATATTATGGTCTAAGTTCATCCATAATATATTTGTGATGACAAACTCTATTTTGTCCCTTGGTTGTGGTCATACAACTGAGGTGCGCAGATCCCAAATAATAACAAATATTATTTTTTCGGCGCAATCACAAGTTTGAGAAAAAATAAAAAAAGCTCTGATACCAATGTTGGAATTTATAACAGATATAAATTCTAGAGGTTGCGAAATATCTCTTGCAGCGGAAGCGGATCGTCGGAACTTTTCTACGAACTCTTGACGAACGTGCTTGCACCTCGGGATCGGGAACCAAACCTCTGGGGAACGGAACTCTTTACCACAGCACAAGTACTCTGAACGAACCTCTACGAAAGTGTGTTTGAGACCTATGCTATGGGTCCCCTTTTATAGGGTGGGGAGACTTGGGCGACAAGTTAGGCAGAACGCATCACGCGCGTCCATCACGCGTATGATGATGTGTCTGCGCAGACATGCGCCTCGCCCTAATGGGTCGCGCGTATGTGCGGCCCATGTGCCCAAAAGGGCACTATTCCAACAACCTTCACAATATAACAAAGCCGAAACAAGTAGTATGGAAATGTCAATCACAGAAATCCTTAAGAAAGCCAACAATCAGGTATCAACCTAAACTATAATAAGTGTGAGCCTGTCAAATTTCCTCCTCATCTTGTCATAGGAACTCATTCCAACTGCACTACTATAAACCAGCCATGACATTAGTCTTGTCGTAACAGACGTAGTCGATCACATAGATTATGGCAGTAAAGAAGACAAAGATGGAGGATCTTTAGAGAACAGGGTGTGATTCTGCGTGCAATAAGCATTTCAGACAGCAACGGCAAGCAAGCAAGCCTCAGCTATTATAAATGCCACCCTGTATATCAGCAATCAGATTCTGCATAGTAATCTTAAGTAGTGATTCATGCATAAATATGAGAAAGTGAAGAGAATTCAGAAAATAGTCTCACTGACCATGGGCTACGAGGTTGGCAGACAGGTCGAAATAGTTATGTGGAAATTGAAGGCCTCACATATGAGCATACAAATTGTAAATTGCATTAGATAATTTTGCCCTCGAATGACCTTCATTTCATATGAAGAATACTGATCCAATGTTTCACTTCTGTGTTGTGTTTTCTTCGTTCAGAAAACCATCGAGGGATAGTCTTAGAGGAAGGAAATTAGATAATTGAAGAGACCATTCACACAAAAAAGTAGGAACAACCACAGCGCTGATGAGGACTCGGGTGTATCAGCTTTACAACAGAATCCAGATGGATATCACCAGTTAAAGTGGCTTGTTGCTGATTTCTGATGCTTTACTGTCCTTAACTTGTATCCTGTTGCATTTTCTATGTGCTTCTCACAAGCAGAAGCGAACGTCACTGCAGATCCTAGATTTGTCCTTTATGTCTGAGAGTAGCTCGCTTGCAGAAGAAAATGAATCGATATTTTGAAAGACTAGTAAGAGAAGAAAAACATCATCATTCGTTCATAAGAGATCAATTGCACTTGGCGCCCTGTGTCAAACTAATGAGCAAATTAAATCCATTTTCATTCAGACATGCATAATTGGTCGCATTGTTTAACAAGATTTAGCAGCAATATTGAATAATTCTCCTCACGAAATTAGAATTTGTTTGATAATTAATGGAGGGATAGGATGAGGCAGTGTGGTGAGTGCAATGTTATTAAAATCGGATCGAACCGTTCGATCAGTTCAATCACGAACCGACACTTGATTCGGTTCGGATTGACTCCAAAATCGATGTGAGTGTCAAACCGAAAAATATCCGGTTGAACCAGTAAAAAAACGGTTGAACTCAATTTGGAAAAAAATTAAGTTAAGATGGAAAGTAAGTTGAATGAAATGAAAAGAAAAATAAATAAAGAAGATATTAATAAAGGAATCAGGCTAGCCAGATCAACATTTAAAATGGAAATACAAAAATAAACGAAGGAAAATAATTAATAGGTAGAAAATAAAATTGAAAGTAGAGAAATAAATAAGGCGTAAATTAGGAAATGACACAAATATAAATATAGGAAGATAATTAATAGGTAGAAAAAACAAATTTGAAAGTGAAAATATAAATATAAAAAAATCAACAATAATAAAATAATTGATTAAGTATTATGTATTTCAATATAATAAATAATTTGAAAAAGAAGCGTAATTCAACTATAAACATGAAACGAAGGGAAATAAGAAATAATGGGAAAAATGAAAATAAACAAGAAAATAAATGTGGAAGGATATACAATTAGCAGAATAATTGGAAATAAAAAAAAGAGATGACAAATAAAAGGTGAATTAAATTTAAATAAAGTAATATAAAATCACTGATATTATATTAATAATAGAAAATTAATAATAATCCATTAGATGTGGATAGTTAACTTTATACAATATGTCAAAAATAATTTTATATTAATTTATGATTATTAGTAGTTTATTATAATAAAATATAATATATTAATTGTTATATTTATTCAAGATTAATATAAATATTATTATTTTAATAAAAATCTGATTCTTTACGATTGAACTTGATCGAACCGGTCCAACCATGACCCAGTTGAGACTCCGATCGAGTGGCCGGTCCGGTTATAATAACATTGGGTGAGTGATGGGGTGGTGGAGTATGGTATATCATTAGAAAGTTCATATTTGAATAATAAATTATATAAGATGTGAGGTGGGGTAACGAAAGTTTTATTTGTATAAAAGACATTTTTACCTTTTATTATATATTTAAAGTATTTATAATGGTTAACTAAGGAGTGAGCACGAGTCGGGGGGAGCCGATCGCTTGGCTCACATCGGCTCAAATTTTTTGATTTTTTTCTCGATCCGAAGGACAATAGGGTCAGGACCGGGTCGAGACCGAATCTGGATTTTACGTTTTGATCTAATTGAATATATTATATTAGTATTAAATTATTTTTAAATAATATATTTATGTTTATTTTAAATAAAATTTTATATTTTATTTGATATATAATGAGCAATAAATAATTACTTTACCACTTAATATATTTTTCTCTTTTATTTTTTTGAACTATTTTATTCATCTATCTTAAAAAATAAAAAATGATAAATTGAGAGAGAGAGGAGAGAGAGAAGTCGTTTAATTTGGTAACAAGAGAAATGATTATATTTGATAATAAAAGAGGAGTTAATTCGATCTAAAATTATTTATTCTTCTTCGTTCCACTAATTTGGTGGTTTGAAGAATTTAACTATTCCACCGTATTCTTCATAACTTAAATAAAAAATATAACCAAATAAAATTTATTTAATTTCATCTTTCCATATCTCATTCCACCCCTTTAAATATGTCAATCCAAAGGAACCTTAGGTAAAGATCTTTATTTGAAAGTTATAATAATAAAAATCTCTCAAACACATTTATCGATGGAGAAATCATGCTAAACTGTAATTTCTTAATCAATGAACTCATTTCATATGCACCGATGTCTAAACAAGTAACGTAAGCTACAGATTCAGTAAACACGTGTGAGTAATAAGATAACTGTTTGCATTCGTTCTTATCTCATCCAAGGACACATATCTTTGCAGTAAGTTTAGCATCGGACTGTTGTCCTGCAAGTATCAATTAGGGTCAGCAAGCACGACATAAATGTTGCCAAGAACATTTCTGGAATCGACTTGATATGCCGTGCACAAGTAAGATTTTTCTAAGTTACATAATTCATCGTTCTTTTTCCTACTTGGAACTCAAATTTCATCATGCCTGGCATCAACTCCACATCTGAATTCTAGTGAACAGAGAAAAAGGAGTTGGTCAGAGTTCCGCCGTGGCATCACTCCGGTCACCGGCGACATGAAAAGAATAAGATCACGTTGTCAGCAGACAGCAGGCGAGTAGGAGGAGGGCAGCCGCCGGTTCGGGGCGACGAGTGGCAGCAGAAGCACCGGTTTATGTGTTTGTTATGACATAAAATATTAATATCATTTTTTAAAAAAAAATATCATTTAACTTCAACTATTAATTTTTTTTAATAATACAAAATGTTATAAGATTAAAACGAATGTTTGATTGGAGAATAAACCCGAATATAATACGTCATTCTTAACCTACGCCATTTTTTGCTTGTAGTTGATATTCATTATTGTCATAATAATAAAATATTAATAATTAATATAGGAATTAAAAAATAAAACATGATTAAAAAATTTGAAAAAATGAGTCTACGTTTTTTAGTTAATACTTTATTTTTGTTTGGGTCTACGTTGTTTCTAATTAATTTTGATGAAAATTATGTTTGATCAATTTAATTTATTCTTAATGATGTTTGGACTATATTCTTAAAATATTTCGTCATCTCCGGCCCCCTAGGCAAAGAGATAGAAATTCCATTTTTCATTTTTTTTTAAATGAAACAACTCAAATTCATATATATTTTCTTGCATAGGTCAAAATGACCTATATTTGCAATAGAAATGAAAAGGATGTCTCTTCTTACATGAATCTTGAGATAAGGATCACAACTTCTTTTTATCAAAATTTTGTTTTATTTTTTTCTTGAGTGAAATTTTAGAGAAAGTTCACAATTCACATTCGCAATTCAAAATTCCTTTTCCTTACTGAATATTTAAATAAATCGCATCCTTCAATTTATCTTGATTCCACTTTCTTATTTCTTAGGGTTATTTACATAAAACACTTCTAAACTATCGTGATTTTTCTCATTTAATCATAAACTACAAACTTATTTTTTCGGGATCCCTATACTAGCGTGACTTTTCAATTTAATCCTTCAGTTTAGTTTTATCATATTTTCCGTTAATTTTTTTTCATTTATAAAAAGTTAAAATTACTCCGTAACCTTTAAAATAATATATCCCCCCTTCCCTTGTGATTGTCGCTAACGGCTCGCGTCGTCGGGCAATGCCGTCTCGCCGGCAGGCAAGCTCGCACAGGGATAGGGGAGTGTCGGCCCCCCTCGTGAGCTCGCTGGCATATAAGCTCGCACAGGAAGGCGCCGTCCCTTTTTTTTCTTCCTCGCCACACTCATATAGATTTAAAAAAAATCATCTAACTTACTAGAGATTAATTAGAATATATAAAAGTAATTTCAGAAGTGCATGTAGTTGGAAACTTTCAAGGTTAAGAGCTAATTGATCTGGTCAAAAAAGAGATGTTCTATAAAATTAACAGAATGATGGCTCACAAAGGGTTTAGCATTGTAAACAATTCATGATAATGGATGATGTAGAGATATAGGAATGAACTATTGAGGATCTATCCTGAAAGTACTACAAATGTACTTTCTGAAAATATGCAACATAAATTATTGTATTTATATATCAAGACATTGTTTGATGAATCGGGGTGTGGATATAGGCACATATTTTATGTTTGGATGGATATTTCTTAAATAAGTTTATGAGAGATAATTAGTCGCGCCTATATGAATTGATGCAAATGATTGTATCTTTCTCATTACATATGTTGTTGAAAATGAATGCATAGCCACCAGATTTAGAGACAAATACTGAAATGGGATAAATCATAATGAGTGATCAAATAAAAGGTACATATGTTGCCATTGTTTTGATCGCACATGTAATATACTTTAACATATTTGTACGCATGTTTTTTTTTACCATCTAAGGAATAGTTTTAGGGATAAAAATATAAGAGTAGGAAATTTAAAGATCTATTATGAAATATTGCTAGAGTAATTACTATTACAAAAATGAAAACATCTCTAAATGGGCTTGGAAGAGAATCCAAGGAAGCCAAGGAATGTGAAAGGGAAATGTCAACTTGTAATTGGAACATGACATACTTTTTCCACAATTTCAAAATGTGACATGTTGTGGAATAATCTATCTCAATGCTTCAATAGATATTTTATAGATGCAAAGAAAATCTATTATAAGCATCCTTAAAATGATCCATAGGAAATTGATGAAAAAATTAAATTGTGTTGTGCCCAAAAATTAACAAGATATTGAAAAATATAAAACAACGGCATATATGTAATCCACTTTGTTTTGGCTGCCAAATGAGCAACTGGCCGGGCACAATGCAGTAAAGGGAGCAAGATAAATAAAATTCTATCAAATGACCATGCAATCACTTTATCTCACATAGTTGTTACACATGAAGAACATTGTCGAAATACAAGTGCAGAATTGAGAAACGAGAATGTTATGAGCCAAAGAGGACTCACATATATGCTCCCCTCACCTTCCCCCCACGTTTAAAATTCTAATAAGATATATAAATTTTAGAATTAAACAGTAATTTAGATTTACATTATATCATTAGGATACAAGTGATTATGTTGGTGTCGATCCTGAATTCAAACATCTGTTCCTTCATATAATTTCTTAACTTGCTCCCATCACTTTTTAATAGAAACTCAGAAACTCTCCTCTACTGGATTAGTACAACGGTTTTGGATTATGGATAGGGTTTCAAGCTCAAGATTTTAGTACATGAACTTTTGAGCTGCGTTTGACAATTAAAACTAGATGAAACTAACTTAATTTCAATCGATTATGTGAAATGACGTAACATTTAAGGGAACCAAAAGCATAACCCAAGGACATGATGTTGGTTCTCACCTCAGTTCCGTCTTTTTGGTAGAACCAAGTTACTGTAACATGTTTTCTCCTATTTTCAATTTTTTTTACTTGACCACACTTTCTTTTTCAATTTTAGTTTTTCCTTTTTTTTCCTTTTCCTTATTCTTATTTATTAGATATAAAATATTTATTATAAAGGATTAATATAATTTTATTTATTATCTATCATTTCATAAAAAAAATTAATATTGTGTTAAATACAATTTAGTGAAAAATTATTTATTATATTTTACAATATATATTTTTAACAAAATATTTTAATAAAAAATTATAATTATAATTTCATTTTTATCAATTAGTGAAATTATATTTTATATTTATAATATTTATATTTTATTCAAACATCCATTAAAATCAATCTATCACATCTATTTTTTTTATTATCACATCAATTACTTTGTTGTTCATTATTACATTGTATTCAATCCAAACACAAACACACCCTCTCGACTAATATATCAAGTCAACTATTCGTGGAAAATTTGAAAGTTACGATTTCACTATTCAAATGCAGCCTTTGAAATTTTGAACTCAAGAATTCAACGATCTTGCCAAGTTCACGTAATATAATGTTTAATGAAAAGTTATTTCCATAAATCACATATAAATTATCACGATTTTCACATCTAATCCTAAATTATGAACTTATTTGTTTATCCCTAAATTATCACGACTTTTTTACTTTAATTCTCTCGTCCACTTCTGTTATATTTCCTTTTGGTTTTATTTTTTTTATTTATGAAAAGATTAAATTATCCCTCCTTCCATAACACATCAAATAAAAAATAAAAAGATAAAAAAAATATTGGAATACGTAATTTTTAGAGCCGAATTGAAAGAGGGGCGATCGACGCAATGAACATTTTTTATATTATTATTTGATGTGTTATAGAGGGAAGGATATGTTTTTCATAAATAAAAAAGTAAAATTAATAGAAAAAAAGAAGTGGACAAAATGAGAGATAAAAAATAAATTTATAATTTGAGATTACACGTAAAAAATTATGATAATTTAATGGTAATTTATGAAAATAACCCTTTTATGAATTAAAACTATCGGCAGTTTTCAAACGTAAGTCTGAAATTAGATCAAGCAAGAGACATCCTTTTTGGGTCAAGAGATCTCAAGGGAAATTTGAACACTTTTTACTAGTTGGAACAGACACAAAAGTACTGCCCGAAGGATTGATTCTTTTTTTATGCAGTAAACGCGATGCACACGCCCCTATACGCTAACAACGCGGCCAAATTTGAAATCCCATTCCCGTCCTTCCACCAAAGCTGCTCTCCTGTGGGCGAGCAGAGATGGGTCTTTGTTGCAGCAAGAGGCAGCCACAACGGCCTTCAACCCCGGATGCTCCAATCCTCAAACTGGAGAAGAAGGCACCTGTCGAAGAGGCAATCACTGAGAAGAAGCAGGTCTTCGTCATCGCGCAGACTGTGAAGAAGCCCGAAGCCGTGGCCGGTTCTTTCGACGACGTGAATCGGAAGGGCAATGCACTGGTGAAGAAGGCTAAGAAAGAAGCTGATTTTACTGAAGGCGGTGGTGGGGTTGTTCCTGTTGTTGTCCCTGTGGCGGAAGATTTCAAGCCTGCACCAGTCAGCAGGGCTTCTAGCTACAGCGAGGAGGAAGTGGACGGCATACTGCCACAATGCGGCCGGCTGAGCCGGAGCTCCTCAGGGAACGAAACTCGGATGGGCCATCGACGGTGGTGCTCGGAGTCGAAGCGGAGCTACGATTTTGATAACGAGAGGAAGGGCGGTGACGACGAGTGGGCCGTGTTCCGGTCTTCCCCACGCACGAGAACGCCTGGCCGTGATCGATCCGGGAGCTTGGAGCAGCGGGGGAGCAGCGCAGGGGGAGTGAGGAGGACGAGTCGGTCACCCCGAAGGCGCTCGGAAGTTCCAGCTTCGTCCTGCAGCACAGGCGAGACTTCGCGGCAGCCGGTTAAAATGGTGTCCGTGCCGGCAAGAGAGAAGACCTGGGGAAGCCCTCCTTACGCAGCAGCAAATGACAAAAGGTGGGGCAAGATGGGAGGACCGCTGAGGAGTGGTTCTCCCCGGTCTTGTTCCCCTGCGAATACCAGTCGCACGTCCATGACGAACGAGAACGCTTCTTCGCACCACTATGCAGTCACCAGCCAGCTGCAGTCGCTCAGCCGGAGCTCTTCAAGGAAGGCGGAGCAGTCACCTTACAGAAGGAATCCCATGGCCGAGATCCACGTGTATTCCAATTCCAAGGTGCAGAAGACTAGACAAGGAGCTCGGGGGAAAAGGAAGCTGACTCCACTGGAATCCAGCGTAAGAAAATTAATTCTTCAGTCGTGACAGTTATTACTGATACGGCCTTGTTCTTTTATGTAAACTTAGTTTTGTCGATCTCAGAAAGCAATTGAGAACGTGACCAAACCTGTTCAAAGAACTGCTGGAACAGCCGTTCATACAAATACAGTGAAGACCAGCATTGTCGTCACCGATTTCAGAACCAAGCAGCAGAAGCATATGAAGCATGAAGTAGTGGAAGAACGCGTGGAGACAAGCTCCTTGAACGGTACTGAGATGGTAAATGGTACCAAACAAGAAGCCAATACAAGAGTCGTTTTGGACTTGGACCATGCTCCTGATTTGAATCCAGACAGCTCCATTAATCCAACTTCCTACGCCTCTTCGCTGCTTGAAGACATCCACAGCTACGGCACCGGCATCAGAACACTGCCTTCGCCCTCCCGGCCTGTCTGTCCAAGGCCTACTCCATCATAGAAGCAGTGGCCGACCTCAGCTCAACTTCGTCCGAGAATAAGAGTTCTGAGGCTGACAGGTCGAAGGATGATGGCATTCCCAGTGATACATACGTGTGAAGAGGGTTGGCGCCAAAGGAGCCATCTGTGGTCTCTGAGGCAATATGGAAGGATTGCAATCTGTTGGCGCTGAGCCTGCACAAGTATGTTACAGTGAGCGTGGGTTGTAAGATGGAGCCCAGGAATAAGCAGGGAGCAACAGTTTCTTAGGACAACCATGGGATTCTTCCTGGGAGCCTACTTCTACAGAGTCCACCCATTGATGGCGAGGACGGGGAGCACGAGCAGCAGGAGGCTTCTGGTGAATCCGTGGCAACAGCTTTGAGGGAGCTTTCTCATCTAGTGATACACACGCGAGTAGTGGCGTCTTTGATAGAATCTTATGCCTTGCTGCTGCTGCTTTGTGCACAATTGTGCGTTATAATTGCTGGGACTTGGTTATCATGGTGTGTTTTTTTTTAAGAAAAAGGACACCAAAGTTATGGTTGCAGTGTATGGTTATCAACTTACAATGGTGTTAAAGCAGGATAGTTTGCTCTGATCGCTGATGTGAATTTTTTTACTATACTTTTCCAGAATGTGTGCACATTAATCACGGGCAATGACTTTTGACACTTCTGCATGAATCATGCTCTAGGTTTTTCCAATGAAGAGCTTTTGTTGACAAGTATTCTAGCTTCTTTTATCTACAATAATTCCATTTGCTGAAAACATCATTCATACAAACAATGAAATTTCTGCAGAAGAATGCTTACCTCTCCTCAGACACCAAGTAAATTTTCTGATCATCCATTTTGATGCAGTAAGGAGAGAAAATCAGCAAGAATAATGAGAAATCATGTTAAAAGATGAAAAAGATTGATAGAGGAATAATTAGGGTTTATGAGAAAATCACAAAAATTTATAATTTTGATAAAAGAGATATTATGACCGCTGAAAATTCTATTAGCAGCCTTAAATACTAGAGTTATAAGAGGTTATAAACTACTAATCAATCTCCACCATTGATTAACTCACTTTTAATCAAGATCATTATAACTAATTATGACCCTTATAACTAATTAAAATGTCACATTGATGATTGATAAACTAAAACACCAGTTTTAATTAAAATAACTAATTTTAAAAAAAACTCCTGCGTCAATCTCAGCTTGAAAATTTTGGCTCCTTGAAAAAACTTGCTCCACGTCAGCATACATTTCGGCATCGATCTTCTTGAGCTCATCTTCATTAATCCAAGTGCTTTCAGTAGCAGGTTTACCCAACCATTTAATCAAAGCCCTCGAAAGCATACAAATCTGAGACATTGAAGATAAGACTGATTTGCAAATTTGATGGAAGCTCAATGAAATAAGCAAACATCTGAATACTGGTTAACAAACATCTTGAATACTGGCCTAAGTTGCTTGTGCATAAAATTAAGCAACGCCTTACCAAAATGACTCAATATCGGATACGAATGAGGAAGCTAGAACTAAAAGTGAGGTACACATCTGTTTCATTTTGGGTTTATCTTTGTGTTGACTATAAGTTTGGAAGAGACCCACTGGTTTCTTGTTGCAAGATCATGAATCTGTTGGAATTCAGGATTTCGAAGTTTAATATCCTCATCTTTTGATGCTCTTTTGAGTTTTAGGTTTGCATTGTCCATCTTTTTCCAGCATATTATTTACCATGACAGCTAGTTATGTTGAATTTTATTGAGCCGTTACCTTAAATTTTTTTGAGCCATTATTTATTCTTTTGAAAGTGCCCTTTTTCGATCTTGTCACTTGTTATCATGACTAATACATGGTGCAACAATTAATTTGCGCTTTATGTTTTTATAAAGCCCGGATAAAGGAGGAGGATTGTGTTAGGCCCCGACAACCAGCGTAAAACCCTGTCGAATCTCATAAACATGGATCAACGAGCGTCGTATGATCCATATAGCCGACTCCACCTAGTGGGATAAGACTTTGTTGTTGTTGTTGTTGTTGTTGTTGTCAATGAAATAAGCATTTGAACTTATTTTCTTTAGTATCTTACATGGTCCAAACTTCCTTAGCTTGAGTTTGTGATAAGTGCCCTTAGGAAACCTCTCTTGCTTCAAGTGTACAAGGACCAAGTCGCCTTCCTCAAAATCTTTAAGACGCCGATGTTGATTGGCTGCATTTGCATAAGTTTCATTACTTGATTTCAGGGCAATTTTTACCTCTTCATGAACTCTTTCAATGTTGTGTTGAGAGAAGATATCACTAGCTGAAAATGAAAATTCTTTCAAAATATCTTGAGCTTGAGGTGATTGGTGAGACATTTCTCTAATATGATTATCTCCAACAATTTCAGCTTCTTGACTCTCTATAGTAAATTTCTCAACACACAAAAAGCCATTAATCATGTAGTTTTTTTATGAGCCAGCAACATGTTTTGCATCCTCCTTCGTTGGATGCAAGGTATATTTCTTTTTACCCCTATGAAAAGAATACGTGTTTGGTTTAGTGTGATGCTCCATGTCATGATCATACAACCACGATCTTCCCACAAGAATATGCCCAACATCCATAGGCACAACATCACATAAAGCTTCATCTTGAAGATTACCTCCCATAGTAAATTGTACCAAACATCGAGTAGTGACAGGAATTTCATTACCTTTCTTAAGCATTACCTTTCTTAAGCCAACGAATTTTGTAAGGATGTGGATGTTTTTCAATAATCAATTCCAACTTCTCTACTGCATCTTTAGAAATAACATTTTCCATGCTACCACCATCTACAACTAGATCACACACCTTCCCGCCACAAAGAACACGTGTTCTGAAGATACTGTGCCTTCTCCAATCTTCTTCTTTAGTTGTGGTAGTTAAGACACTTCGAACCACCAATGATTCTCCTTGAACAGGGAGAACATCTATTTCTTCACTTTCATCCACATACTGATCATAAATAGGCTCTGACTCTTCATATTCTTCATCTTGCAGCTCCACTAGATTAACTCTTCGCTGTGGACAAGCATAAGAACCATGACCCTTTTCACCACAAGTGAAACAACGAATTTGTGTTATTTCTTTTAAAAGTCGTAGGTGCAGAATTATTTTGTCAACCGTAACGCATTACAGCTTTCCCCTTATCATCATTTTTATTTGCATGAGTTCCTTGACTAGTTCCTTGTGCAGATGTGTTATTTTTTGTATTTCCAACAGCATCAGTACCCTTTTGCATAATGCCTCCTGAGCGTCCTATTAAAGGTCTACGCGCTCCATATCGTCATACTCGTTTTTCAACCAATAAAGCTTGCTGTCGGGCATCTTCAAGAGTACACACATGCAATAGGCATCTCATCTCTGATAGATTGGTTAAGCCTAGCAAAATAACGAGCAGCTACTTGCTCATTTGTTTCATTCAACCCAATACGAATTGATAAGTTGTAAAACTCTGAAGTATACTCTTCAACATTCATACCTCGCTGTTTCAAAGAATGAAACTTTTCATATAAATCCATTGTATAATCAGCGAGTAAGAATTGTTTTCGCAACTTCGTCTTCATATGCTCCCAGATGCCAATTTTCTGTTTACCTTGTCGTTCACATTGCTCTTCAATTCTCTTCCACCATTGAAGTGCTGCCCCCTTTAATTTCAGTTTCACAAATAACACTTTTCTATTTTCTGCCATAGGTTTCCACTCAAAATAATTTTCCAGACTTGTTTCCCAATCTAAATAATCTTCAGCATGCATCTTTCCATGAAAATTAGCAACTTCAATCCTAATTCCACCACTGTTCAGATCTAGGGCATAAATCAACCTATCCTCCAATCGACCTCGCACCATATTAGTATCGGCTCCAGCTTCATGAAAGGGATTATCAAAATACCTTTGATCAGTATCATCTTCCATACTACCTTCCAGTATATCTGTTAGATCGTGGCCACCTTCCGGAATCTCCATATGGGCTGCCACACGTTCCTGTCGCTGTAAGGCTTGAACACTTCGCGACAAATCTTCAATCATTCGTCGAATCTCTACTGCTTGCTGTCCAGAGTTGCCACGTCCTCGGCCTCTACCACGTCCAACCATGGTTCAAAAACAAAGAAAACCCTAATATTTTGTAGGATCTTTTGCTCTGATACTAATTTGATGCAGTAAGGAGAGAAAATCAGCAAGAATAATAAGAAATCAAGCTAGAAGATGAGAAAGATTGACAGAGGAACAATTAGGGTTTATGAGAAAATCACAAAAATCTGTAATTTTGATAAAAGAGAGATTATGACCACTGAAAACCTTATTGACAGCCTTAAATACTAGGGTTACAAGAGGTTATAATCTACTAATCAATATCCACCCTTGATTAACCCACTTTTAAGACTGTTATAACTAATCATGACCCTTATAACTAATTAAAAGGTCACATTGATGACTGATAAACTAAAACACCAGTTTTAATTAGAATAACTAATTTAAAAAAAAACTCCTGCGTCACATTTTTTCACTTTGTGGTTTCAATCAACCTCCTTGTCTTGGCCAAATGACGATAATAGAGTTGAAAGGAAAAAAATCTCCTCCAATTTGGAGTTGAATAAGGGAAAATTTTCACTCCTTTCCCTTGCCCATTTGCGTCTATTTGCTTCACCTCCCCTGCGACCAAACACACTAACATCTTTGCTGTTATTGGTCATCTATGTATATTCCTTTGCACCTGCTTATTGCTGCACTTTTATGTAGATGTCTTTTCTTTAAGAGTACTTTTTGAACATGTGATCAGAACTCAGGAAAGATTGCACTTCCTATTTGTAATTGATGAATTCATATTTCTCTTTTATTTCCAAGATGATGGAAATAATAGCTTACAAGTCATTAGAACATTTCTGAGCTAGTGGTTTTTTTTTTAGCAAAAGGATGACCACCAGTTTGATTGCCATCCAAATATATATATATATATATATCACTATAAGAAAAATGTCATGTACAAGTGACTACTCTCCAGAGGTGAGTGACAACAAAAAAGGAGAGTACAGACTCTAAACAATACCCCACTTCCGAAGAAGACAAAACATGTGGTGTACAATGCGCTCTACCCGACAGCTCTCTCCATAAAAAATAATTCGATTGCGCTGGAGCCAAATAGTTCAGGCACCGGCCATAAAGGTCGCCAGTGGGGTCCTCCAACTCCGTCTGCCAAGTCTGTATGATATACAGTGGTTTAACATGAGTAGAAAATGGTTCAAAATGACAGCAAGCATAAATCGTATCCATTAATATACAGTGTCTGTATGATATACAAAGTATTGCTTTTCAAGTGACCTCTAATAAAACTAATATGCTACACCTGAATCCATAAGGGTATCAGTATACTTTCAAGATTTCTAACATAGACAAATTTCAAGGGTTCTTAGAAAATCTACCAATTTTTAAATCAGACAGATTTAAAGATCAGATCACCTAGTTTGGTTGTAAGTTCAGAACTACAGCATTTGTCCTTTCATGGTTTAATTGGAGCCTGTGTCAAGAACTGGAAGCCTGCAATAGAAGCTGATGGATTTGTCTGTCAACCGTGTTCCCGATATGAAAAACTGAAAAATTACTGTCAAGCAAGCATCCTGAGGAGCTATACCTGTAAAAGGGAATTGAAATAAATCAAATGCATGTAAAATTGGTTCATAATAAGAGAAACCGTAGTCACCCAAAAGCTCTCACCGTAGAAAGTACAGTCTGGCTTGGCCAAATGGCACTGCAAACTCTTTGCAAGGTTCTTCTGAGTAACTTGCTGCAAGAATATAGTTGAAAACCAATCAACAAATGACTGAAATGGACATGAAATGAAGTTCATAATCTCTATTGAAGGACAAACCACAGATCGTGCCTCCCCCTTCTGAATTGCCATTTCAGTGCGCGTCACAGCACTGAGGTTTTGATCCCCGACTGGCGCATCAGCTGAATTCAACAGCAAGAAGTCTCAACAATTGCAGTTATTCAGTAGCAAATGTACATAGAGAATGCAAATGAACATTATACCTTTCACTCCAAGGACTCTAAGTCTTCTGAACTCTGAGCCTACAGTTATAAGGGAGGTGGAAATTTGCAGATGGAGATCACCATACTGAGTGATGGAAACAGTAAGAGCATCTCCAACATTCTTGAGTCTGTCCACCAAACTCTGCAGTAGTCCCAGATCTGGGACCTGAACTAGAGTCTACAAGGAACAAAAATGGGGAATGTAATATAACTGAATAGTGAACAAATTAATTGATAATCGTAATCATAAATAAAAAATAGCAAGTTGCAAGAGTATTCCGCCAGTTCATTAATATGAAAATAACATGTTTCTGTTAGAAGCTAACCCTAAACAACCAGTGTAACTTTTGGTTCTCCCTCCCCTTCGTAATTTGTTTTCTTTTTTTCCTCTAGTGAAAAAGATTATTCTACAGGATTCCTTGAAGAATCAAAGCCTAACACTACTTCCTGAAAAACAAAGAAGCCAAATTTTGGTTCTTTCAAGACCTGGGGAAGTTCCTGGGCAGCGTCGAGGGTCGACTGGAGCTGGTTCACATCAGCACGCGAGAGGGGTTTGGAGATGGGCACGTCCTGCACGACGGCGGAGTTCCGGCCCTTGGTCTCAAAGGTCAGGAACGGCGCAGCGTCCCGAGACCCCGCCGGCAGCTTCTTGACGAGCTTGATCTGGATGGCAGCAGTGTCATCCCGGGCCTGGGCCTGGATAGTGAGGGCGCTGCGGAGAGCGCGGTGGAGGATAGCGACGTCGACGGCGAAGGCGATGCGGCCGGCGTTCTGGCTGGAGATGCGGTAGTCGCGGAACAGGACGTCCTTGTCGAACTGCGCAACGGACTGCACGCCGTCACCGCCGAGGAGGTTATGGAGAAACATGGCGTGGTCGGGGGTCAGGTAGAGGTGGCAGACGCGGCCAAGCTTGTCGAGCGCCGGGAGGAAGCCTGCAAACAAGGAGCGAGATCAAGATGCGCACCAGATGCTCGAGGAAATGATGGAAAGAAGAAGAAGTCGACAAAATGAGGAGCAGGACTGTAGGAGGCGGCGGCGGCGGAACACGATGCTTACGCTTGTCAAGGAGGTTGACACCATCTTGGGTGAGGAATGCTTTAAACTTCATCTCCGCCTCTTCTTCGGCGCCTTTGTCTCTGCTTCGGATAAGAAAGACGCGCAGAAGAGGGAGGAAAGCTTCGATTTCAAATATACGTAGAGATGGATTTGTTTCGTTCCCGCCACTTATTAGCTCCCGTCCTATGCTTTTCCTAGCGGTTCCACTTTCTCCGACTAAAAAATGTTAATATGCTTTTCTAATCTTCTTTTCTCGATTAGTAAAATGCCTTTCTCTTTAATATAAAAAAATGTTAATTGTTATAAAATGTCACATAAAGTTGTGAATTTAATTGTCACAACGAAGGCGATAGACTCTAGACAATAATATCAAGACATACATGTTATCAACTATCGCTATGCCAAAATAAGATATGTAAATAGGGTGTCTTTAATGCCACTCTTTATATCTTATTGTCACTCCTTCTATACTATTATACCCCTTTGTTATTTAATAGCATAATTCTACTACTTGTATGTTATTATATTCATTATTTTATTAAAATATATGGGAAAATGAAACACCATGCACAGTGGCTCCAACCTCCGGATCAATTTTTTTCTTCTTTAGATTCTATTATAATTATTAAGTATTTATTGTTTCATCTTTACAATCTTTTTTTTCTCGGTTACAAGAAAACTTAGCAATATTTAATAATTCTATTCTGTTGGTTATATAAAGAATATAAATTCAAAGCATGTTTAATTAAATCTGGTCATGAATCAGTTACATTTTAATTATTAAATATAAAATATATCTACAAACGATCATTATTTTTAAAAAAAATACAGAAATATTTGGTCAGATAATCAACAGAAATTATTAAAGGTTTTAAATGTTTATTTATAATTCAGATTTTTTTCCAAAATTTCTTTATATACTTAATAAAATATATTGCTGCATTCTTTATATATTCTGATAAACTATAATCTTGTAGTTATTAAAAGTTGTTAAATGATTTTGTTGTTCATCTTTATTAGAGGTTGGCAGGTTGGCGTTTCATCTTCTCAGGTATTTTAATAAAATAATATAACAATATCTAAGGAGAGGGATTATGACATTAAATAATAAGAGAGTATAATAGTCCAAATGGAGTAGTAAGGAATGGCATTAAGGGTTAATGGTGTTTATTAAACTGGACAACCTGATTCATTCATTGTCCGATCTGATATGATAATGGGTAAGTCCGTCCATGCCCGGTCCAAATTCGTCCAATAAGTTATCGGGCTCGAACAGATAATAAGTCGGACATTATATTTTCACCGTTTGCCCAATATCCGATGGTCCCAATAATTAAGGCTGACCGTTAATCCGTTAATAATAGTAAATATTTAAATAGAATTAATTATTGCTTATTTAATGCTTAGCAATAATAGAGAGTATGCTTATATAATGATATTTACTTAATAATAGAATATAAGTAGTTTATCCATTGTTAATTTAATTTGTTCTATTATCGATGAAAAAAATAAACAAATGAGTAAAAAGACAAACTATTAAAAATATTGTGAGAGGACTAAAGGAAAAATAATGATAACTTATTTAGTATATTATTATATTAATGCATCAAGAAAGAATATAAGAAAATTTATAAAAAAAAAAGAAATGTCAAATTTTAAAAAAAAATGAAAAGAATAAATTATTTTTTAAAAAATTAACGGACTTGTCCGATTTGTCCGCTAGTCGTTCCGTCTGTTAAGGCTTATTAGACCTTAATAGGTCGGACAAGTTAGAAAGTCTATTAGGTGGTCCGAAAATAACCCATTAAATTAACGGACTTATCCGACTCATCCGATTTTCGGTCAAAATCCAATCGACCAAAACTATTAGAAGCTCGTCCGATCCGTTAAACACTACTATTAAGGATAAACACAACAAACACAATATTTACATAATAGCACCTTCCATGCTCCCGAGAAAGAACGTCCCACTCACACCCGAGTGGTATGTGCAACTCTGCAGGGCTCTTGGGCGGCAGGGCATGATTAATATTTTAGTTATTATAAATTAACAACTATGAGGTAAGATTATTGATATATATAATAGCTTGAAGACTTTTATTATTAGTTTACATATTTGGACAATGTGCATGACTTTGTAATATTCTAAATTTGTCTTTGCAATCTCAATAGATTCTCAAAATTGTTCTCCCAAACATGTAGATTTACGAGATAATATTCACGAAAAATAAATACATGTTCCTGAAGATGAAGATGATACAATGTGAGTAAATAATATTTTTGCTTTTATTCTTTTTTTTTTGTTGACACTTATATTAAGATGTAAGTTTATGTACATTGTATATTTATGTAATGATAGGAGCACACAATTGAAAAGATGACCTTCTCATGGAAAAGATGTATGAAATATTCGTGATGGTTATCGTATTATCACCGAATGTAATGATTTTCATGAATTAGCTTGAAAATTGAGCTAAAAAAGGTGGATACAGTTGCTTGAATGTAGAATTTGTATCATTTAAATTATCTAAGGTGGATACTAATGTCCAATACTTAAAAAAAAGGATAACCAATTAACTCAAGTAAAATAACATCATTTATATTTGCTTAACTATTATTTTCTTCCCATGCTTCATATACATGGTAATTCATTTAGTTGCTAGAGAAAAAAATATTCTTGTGAGGCTCCAAGTTTTTTTTTTTGCAATATGCATGGTAATTCATTATTCAATTCTATTCTTTTTTACTATCTTTTTTTACTTTGATCAGTCAACATACTAACTTTACATAAGTGGAAGACTCAATTTACAATAATATATACAATATGCAGAAGCTACTTATACAATATCTAATAACTTGTGGGTTAAGGTCCCACATTTATACAATAGTAATCTTATATCAATGTGCATATCACCAATCAAAGAAGTCACCAATCGTCTCATCATCGGCATCATCTCATTCTGGATGGACTCAAGAGCAAAGCCCAATGAAATAATTCAATACATAGAATCACTCATGACAATAAACAACGTAAACCATGTATCAATAATCATATTAACTATTCAATTATATAAACGATCAATAATCTATAAGTAATATATGATTAACGATAAATAATTTATACGATAAGCAATTGATCAATTATAGAAATTATTCATATCATCAATTTAATGATGATCAATCAATATCAATCTCTTCTATTACCATTAATCAATATTTCAAATGACCGAAGCCAGTGAAGATCCTATTTGACAATTATCAACAATCTATATATCAATTGGCACAAAAGGTCACAATCTATTATCTATAAGTCATAAAGGTGAAATTAATGATCCAACAACCACTAAGGAGAAATCATTTATTCATCTACCACTATGGCACAATTCAAATCAATCAACCACAAAGGCGCAATTCAATTATTCATCAACTATATCGGTTGCAATACAATCGTCACTATTATAATGGTTACCTTACGAGTCAATTAATCAAATTATCTTTTCTTCAATTGCAAAGGATGCAATATAATTGTCAATACCATAAAGGTCACAATACGATTGTCAATTAATCAATTATCTATTACTTATTCTTTAACTAATAGGGTTGCAATACTATAAAGGTCACAATACAATTGTTCAATTATCCATTTAATTTTGAAGTTACCATATGAACCATAAGGCCGTGTTGGAAGCTCTCATTTATTAAAAAAACATCATGCCACATGGAGTCAATCAATCACAAAAGTCGCAATACGCAAAGCATAATGACACACAATATTTTTCTTTTATCTTTTACTTATGACATCTATCTTTATCAATTTATTCATTTGGCGTCATTTCAATTTGGGATAGAATCATGTATTATATCAACTATGTCATATCAATTAGTGTCAATCAATACGTCAATACACCTATTCTTAATAATTGATTTTAAATCGATTCTATTTTTTATTATCAATTATCAATAGCTATATGTGATGGTGTGTCGTCGTGCCCATAATTCAATCTTATCAATAAGTCAGTTATCATATCCAATTAATAATCATACTATATAACAATTCATAATAAATGTTGTCATACCACTAATTCAATCTTAACAATCAATAATTGATGGTCAATTATAATACTATTATGTTAAAAATCATCAATATAATAATTATCATGATTAAGGATAAGTAATAATTCATAAATATCATTTTTCCTATCCTAACTTGGGATGGGTGGGGTGAGTTTTTATTCTGAATTCCATCCGATTTCAATTTTGAAATCTGGATCGGGTTGGGTAGAACCCGGGCCATGTTCGCCCAATAAGTCAAAATCGGGTCGGATCCAACAAAACTCGAGGCATGCTATTTCAACTTGATTCCATCTATTTGTTGTAGTCGAAACCCGGGCTGCATTACTCGTAACCTAGGTTGCATCAACTCCAATTCCACCCTATCAATTCCTATAGACAGAACCTGAGTCGGATAGTTTGAAACCCGACTTGAATTCGATATGTGTCGCACTCGGATTGCCAAAACACGGGTCAGGTTAATACAAACTCGGCCCAGTCGCTTCCTATTTGCACTCGGGTTCGGGCTAGACAGAACCTAGGCTGGGTTCTGCCTCCGCCGAGAAACGATAATTCTGACACCAACTTTTGGTCGTCCAACCAATGTCATAATCTATGCAATTACATAATTAATCAATCTATACCATGCAAATATAGGACAAGAATCATGAGGATCTATACCGACAAAAATCGTCGATATAGAGATCCTTCTGCATATTTTAAATTGGCTGAAAAATTGATTGTGTCTACTATTATCTCTTAACTGCACACATAGGGGTGTTCATTAGGTCGGATCGCCCAAGTAAACTCGAGAAACCAATCCGTCGTGATGGGTCGATGGTCGGGTCGAACTCCACCGGAATGAAAATTCCAACCTAACTTGACCCGATCTGAGTTTTTTTTATGTTTTTTTTAATTTTTAATGATTTTTTCGTTAATCTAAGTAAATAATATCATTTAAAATTTTAAAAATATGAAATAAAGTATTTTACATGTGGAAAATATCTAGATATTTAATACAATATTTGTTGGTATATAAAATAATATATTAAATACATTTTTATATGAAAATTTTTAAAAAAAATTAAAAAAAAAATCTAACCAAACCCATCACGGGCCAACCCGACCCGACCAGAGTCAGTCGGATTGGGTCGAGTTTGTTCGACTCGACTCGTGAATACCCCTATGCACAAATACCAAGACTTTACTCGGCGATTCCTCCTAGATGCTATTTTGAAATCCACGTCGATCACTTGGATGGTGTTCTCCTATGTCGGGGCTTTGAAATGATATATTTGGTGGCGCTCTCAAGTGCCTAAATTTGTGAGAAAACGAAGTTGAAAGAGATTACTCTCGTGCAAAAGTTCTATGGAGTCAAATAATGATCTCTAGCCACCATTTAGGTCATATTTATAGTTTTTAAGTATAGTTTTTTTGCTCCCATTGGGCTTTGGACTAATTTTCAATTAATTAACCTATCATTAATCACTCTCTATCAAATATTGAAATTTATTAAATCCGAATTTAACTAATTATTCTTATCAAAATTCATCTCTACTCAAATTCTTTATTATCTCTTCCCTAAATTGTCTCAATAAAACTTTACTTTTATAATATCCTTTTATTCTTTCTTTTCTTTAATTTTGGAAATTATTTAATATCATAATATATTATCACTTAATTTTCAAATTAAAATAATAATAAATATTATTTTAATGGTTAAAATATTTCTTTATCATTTAATCATATATCCATTAAACATTTTTTTAATCTCAAATCAAATTGAAATCCCTAATATCAATCTAATTATAATTCCTACTCTCAATATGATTTAATATTTCTTTTCCTTTTCCCTTTCTAACTATATTTTTAATCTCATTTAAATTCAAATTCCTCCTCCAAGTAGGATTAGCATTTACTTCTATTCATATTTTTTTTCAAACTTTTCTTTAATCTTTTTTAACCATTGGACTGAGCTATAAATACTTTATTGTCCTTATTGAAACATTGGGTTGTTTCAATTCTTCATCATAATACTTAAGATGATAAATGAATTTCAATTGCTAAGAAATGATGAAGTTTTTTTTTAAAGATTGCACCATATCATCTATTGAGACAATCAACTATTATTAGCAATATAATCAATAGCTTGATTTGCTTCCCTATAGATGTGTCTAATTTCGAAGGTTTCAAAAGTATCTAAAGTATTCCATATGTCAATCATAATATTCTTTGTCTTCCAAGGACAAGTCGCTTTCCTATTAAGAATTCTAACAAGGTTAGATGAGTCAGTTTGCATTTTAATAGCTAAGTTCCGAGCATTTGATGATGCCCAAGCTTCCGCATCAAGGACAGTGTGAAAGTTCCTAGTTGATGACCCTACAAAAAGAAAACCTTCAGTAAAATATTTGAGCAGGAAGTCTACTCCTCTCACCTCCTTAGTCCTATGAAAGAATCATGAGAGTTGAGTGTCATCCAACCAAGAGGTGGGGGTTCCCACCAGATCCATAGTGGATCACGGAAGGGTGGACCCTCAGGGCAGTGGTGTTGTATGTATTCCTCAGCCTTTGCCTGCACTCAGTACCACATAATAGAGATAGTGAATGTATTGGAATAATAGATAGTGTCATTTCTAAGTTTCCATAAGCTCTAGAAACAGGAAGAAATATATGCCAATAATCGAAACTTAGAGTCTTTTTGGAGTTGTGAGCCTTCAAGAATCCAGTTTCCTACATACCAAGAATTGAAATGTGAGAATTTCAAGGAGAGACTGTTCTGAGCCAAAGACCACAGTTGAAGACTAATGGGGCATGAGAAGAAGTTACAAGTCAAATTTTGCAAGAACATATGTAGCAATAGAAGCTTGGATAAAAATTTTCTTTCAATAATGAGTTGATTTAGTCCATTAGTGATTAACTAACAAGGAAAGGTAATATTCTCTCATTTATCCAATATTTATGGAAATAATGTTTATAATATTGTTTTTTTTTAAATATTTCCACAATGAGTAAAAGAGCACATGCACAACATAATTCCAAACCTTTACTAAAAAATAGTAATTATTTGTATGTATTATTATTTTTTAAACTATATCAACTTTAATAACATATATTTTGTCTTCTAGTTTTGTTAAGTTTATACAAATTTTATCATAGAAATATAAACATAACAAATATCTTTGCTCTTGAGGAATTGTATTCTATACTTCAGAAACATAAAAATGGGTGATTCTTCGATCAAACTTCTGAGCAAATTATGGTAGTAGAAGTTAATCTCTCAATTGACTCTTACTTTAATTATATGTCATTTTCATGTTAGAAAGAAGAAATATTGTGGTTGGATTACTTTTGAATTTACTTTTCATTTGAATATATATTTGTTTATGTAATTTTTTAAAGTTTGTTGCAAGTAATATAAATTTTATATGCATTGCATACATTCACCTTTCATGCACTATAGAAAGAAATACCAAATTAATCAAAGAATGAAATGCAAAATTTTAAGAAACCAAACATGCCAACATAAAAAGAGTAAGTATATAATTAATCAATTAGGGGAAATATCAATATGATGGAATAATGAGTTATGGACTTAGTGTCAATGTTAGACAAATATAAGGATCTTAAAGACATGTGAGTGAATACTGAAAGCATTAACATTGACCAACTGATGCAAGTTTGCAAAGAAATTTATATTTCGTGAACATGATGAAATGGAATCATAATTTTAAAATAAAATGCAATAAATGAAAACAAGTATTAATAATAGATATCATTTATACTAGCTTAAATTAATACTATATCATTAGTAGGACATTTTAATTGAGGAATTAAAAATTAATTAGCACCCGTACAAAGTAACCATTGTTTTTTTTTCCAATTTGTATAATCTATAGTGTATTACTAACAATTATTATTCATTCTGGCATTTATAAATTTATCATTTAATAGAGGTCAAAGAAATTGAAGAATGAACATGATGATAGAGCTTCAAATTACCTTTGACTTAGAGAGATTTGGATTTATCATATTTTTTTTTCACTAGAAATTTATATGATTAAAAATGGTCATGTCATAGATTATTCCAAAATTGTAATCTAATATTTAGATTGACTTATTGCTCATATTATAATAAAAATTTAAAATAATAACATAATTGAAGATATTATTTTAACTTAAAATTAAGGACAATTTTTAATATGTAGCCTAGTTTTCTAGGATGACACACACACACACACACACACACACACATATATATATATATATATATATATAAGATTACATCAAATAAAAGTGTCCTTAAATTAATTGTGCCATTATCCAAGTGGTGATGAAAATTGTCGTAATATCCTAAATTTTCAATCGATTGAAAGATAAAAGATGTAAAACAATGATAATTAAAATTTGAAAGAACGTAAAAGTATAATTAGATAAATGATAGGAAAAGGAAAAAAGATAAATATTAGCTAGAAAAAAATTGGGATTAGATTAATATTGAAAAGTTAACTTTGAATTTGAATATGAAGGGCTACTAATGAAGCATCAATTAGGAGAGTTTTAATTTTAAAATATGCAGATGATAAAATAATAATATTTTATTATTTGATTAGAAAATAAGAAAGAGAATAATAATTAATAAATCTATAAATATCATAAATTAATGGATAATTGGAGTTCGAGAAGAGATAAGAGTTTTGTTAAAAAAGAAAAGAAATAAAAAGAAGATTAGTTGATTAAGTAGATTAAGCTAAGAGTTTTGAGCTAATTAAATTTGAGATTAAAACTTATCAGAATTTTAATTTAATTTAAACTGTATCCAAACAAAATTAAATCTCTACAAATAATTTTTTTTCTTTCCCATAGTTTCTCCCCATCTGAACCCAAGTTTTCCTCTTCTGAGTGTCTTTCTCTTTCTTTTCAATGAGCATGCACGAGTTCTATCAACGTCTGACCAATCTCGGATATCGCTT
The DNA here is from genome assembly GCA_030549335.1 of Pontederia crassipes. Classification (NCBI taxonomy): domain Eukaryota; kingdom Viridiplantae; phylum Streptophyta; class Magnoliopsida; order Commelinales; family Pontederiaceae; genus Pontederia; species Pontederia crassipes. The sequence goes on along the minus strand of CM060189.1, from coordinate 18,973,467 downwards.
GAAGACAATGGACATAGCAGTTAGTGTGAAAGTCGAGTTTTCAATATTTAGAAAGTTCGCTAAAAATAAAAGTTTAAGGTAATATTTTGAAAAGTCGGATTAATTTTTGGAAATGATTTCTTAATAGGTTAATTGAGTTGAAAAAGATTAATTGCGGTCCTAATGTTATCCTATGATCCTTAAAAAGACTCTTATGGTATCTTATCAGATGCATAACTCTTTAGATCACAAAGTCATGAACAAAATTAAAGAAAATGACACTAGAATTTTGCTTCAGTGCTTCATCGAAATTGAGCTAGGTGCCAAAACTATGTTTTATAATAAAGTTTTTCATCTGACGTCGATGATGTGAGATTCATCCTGGGTTCCCTATTAACCCAACCAAGATTTGTTTGTAGCGTGTAAAGAAGATTTTATAGCAATTGGCATTTTCCCACGGTGATTTGACCGTGCGCTATCATGTCCCTGCCTAGATTTTTATATTAGAGAAATAGAAAAAAGTTGAATTGACACAGCTCGTCCGACCTAACTCAAATTTAGTCTGAGTATCAAATTATTTGCCAATAGCGTCTCAAGTTTCGAAACCACTGACCTTTAACATCATTTAAATTGAATGACAATTATTATTATAATCTTCTTAATTCACAATTTGATTAATAACATATTGACATTTTTACCCTTGTACCTGAACATGTAAAATTGAAGTCTAAAAAATAGATAATTATTCAGCATATAAAGATAATAAAATATAGGTTTACCATGTGCAGTGATTGTTAAAATTAGAGCTAAATTTAAAGTTATCTTAATTGAAAAAAACTCCACTTCAAAATTACCGTATAATCCTTATTTGTTCTAAAGTACCCCCTATGGTCTTGGCTTGATTTACTATGATAAAAAAATATATGAAAGTGCCACAACAACCATTAATAAAAGTTGTAGAGTTTGCCTAGCATGATACACCTAGAAATTGTTAGGAAATTATTTTTTAAAGTAAAAGATATAGTGTAATAAGCTAATAATAATAATAATAATAATAATAATAATAATAATAATAATAATAATAATAATAATAATAATAATAATAATAATAATAATAATAAGTTGCTTGTTTGTTATACTTTATTTGATTCACATGATTATTTGTCATTTGTTTTCCTATAATGGTTATTTGAAAAGTTTGTTATATTTCTATTAATAATTATATTCCATGTATTATCTTATCTACTACAAGAAAAATTGAAATTTCCGACGGTCTCATTCGTCGGAAAAAAAATCGTCGGAAAATGAAAATTTCGACGATTTTTCTGATGAGAATGAACCGTTTGAAAACTGAATGCCACAAACTATTTTCAACGAGTGTCATATATTTGCCGGAAGTTCCGACGATATTTATCCTTTTGTAATATTTAAAAATGATATGACATAGTGTTGAGTTTTTGACAAATGTCACTTTTTTCCTTTCATAATATTTAAGGCATATAAAATAATATAATTTATTTACATAGAATATGTGGCATTGTATGGCATTACAAAGTATTAATTTTAAATTAAAGATGAAAATATAAGAAAAGTAGCCTAATAGAATCTCCCAATAAAGTGTGCATTAACAAAAAAAGCCTTTTAATAGAAGATTTCTTCAATAATATTTTACTCTTCCTCAATTTTTTAAAAATGGTATTATTATTATTTCAAAATGCAATAAATCAATGTTGAGAGTATTAACGTAAATTTAATTTAACTTTGAATGTATGAAAAAATATTTTCAAATATCCTATTATTATGTAAAAATATTATAATATAGTGTTTAGAGTATTGATGTAAATTTATTTCTATTATTATGTACAAATATTATAATATAGTGTTTAGAGTATTGATGTAAATTTATTTCTATTATTATGTAAAAATATTATAATATAGTGTTTAGAGTATTGATGTAAATTTATTTTACTTTGAGTATGTGAAAAAAATATTTTCAAATATCTTATTATTATGTGAAAATATTATAATATAGTGTTTAGATATTGATGTAAATTTATTTTACTTTGAATATGTGGAAAAAATATTTTTGAATATTTTATTATTATGTGAAAATATTATAATATAGTGTTTAGAGTATTGATGTAAATTTATTTTACTTTGAATATGTGGAAAAAATATTTTTAAATATCTTATTATTATGTAAAAAAATTATAATATAGTGTTTAGAGTATTGATGTAAATTTATTTTACTTTATGTGAAAAAAATATTTTCAAATATCTTATTATTATGTGAAAATATTATAATATAGTGTTTAGAGTATTGATGTAAATTTATTTTACTTTGAGTATGTGAAAAAAATATTTTCAAATATCTTATTATTATGTGAAAATATTATAATATAGTGTTTAGATATTGATGTAAATTTATTTTACTTTGAATATGTGGAAAAAATATTTTTGAATATTTTATTATTATGTGAAAATATTATAATATAGTGTTTAGAGTATTGATGTAAATTTATTTTACTTTGAATATGTGGAAAAAATATTTTTAAATATCTTATTATTATGTAAAAAAATTATAATATAGTGTTTAGAGTATTGATGTAAATTTATTTTACTTTATGTGAAAAAAATATTTTCAAATATCTTATTATTATGTGAAAATATTATAATATAGTGTTTAGAGTATTAATGTAAATTTATTTTACTTTGAATATGTGGAAATTTTTTTTTCCAAATATCTTATTATTATGTGAAAATAGTAAAATCAAAACAATGTTGAGAGTGGGATTTGAACCCACGCCCTTTCGGACCAGAACCTTAATCTGGCGCCTTAGACCAACTCGGCCATCTCAACGTTTGATGCATTGACACGAGATATCAATTTATAAAACTAGAAAAATATGGAAAATTAATCTCCGAAACCTCGACAGTTTCAGATAGACGCCGCGAAATGGCTTCTTACAAACAACAAGCTCCTTCTCCCCGCCGCCTCCTGATACATCTTGTTCTATCTTTGCTTTCTATCTCCTCCCACCTTACTGTTTGTCTCTTTGTCAAAAGTCTTTGTTTTTTTCCTGCACGCACTTCTTCTTTCTGCAACAGATAAGGGAGTTAAAGATATCGCTTTCTCATGTTCATGCACCCTTGTTGAATCACAAACAGCATTTAAAGAGGCCCTTATCCTGTAAATATGTTGTTCTTTTTGTTAATCTCTTTCAAATTTCTACTCTCACACCCTTCCTCCGCGATAACATGACAATAAATGCACTTTCTCCTGTATAAGCCTCCGTTTTTCTTGTCAATGTTTATCTTCTTTTTTTTACGAGGAACAGCAGACGTTTTTTGGTGTGAAATTCCTCCATTCAATCAAAAACTCTCTTTTATACCAGGGAATAACAATGCACGAGGCGCTCTTCGTAAAAATCCCCGTCTCCTTTTTGCACAGCTTCAAAGCGTCAGTGAAAGAAGGCCTTTTGCTCTATCGGGACGAATCAAAACTGATGAACTCGGAAGGTTGCAGTGGAATTCTAGAAACGGACAAATGATTGTTTGAATGCACCCAAGAAACCTCCCTCCAAGTGTCGACCTGCATTCAAATGTTTTCTCCTCTGATTCCTGCTCCTTTTTGGTTGCCAGTTTCGGGCACTCTCATCTGGTCGCACTTAATGAATCAAATTTCTTGACAATTATTTTTTCATTAATTCGTCAGGGTCGTGCATTAATTGGCTAAAGTTGACAACTCCATAATTTTGGAGCTGTCTGCAGGAAACTCCTCGTCGCCTCTTACAAGAATTTAAAGCACTATGACTGTCACTTAGGATTTCACGTTTTCTGCTTTCCCTTATTTCTTCACTCCTGTCTCACCGAACAGAGCAAATTGCCTGTGCCATTCCTCCTGTTCCATCTCTTGTGGGGGCCTCTGTCTGGTTTCTTCCGCGACTCGCCGGTATTTCTCTTTCCTCTCTGTTTCCGCCGTCCATGAATCTTCGATTCTTGCTCTTTGGTTGTTTTCCTTCATAAAGATTTGATTTAAATGAGGGGATTAGTTTATTAAACTATTTGGAACAAAGGGACGACGGCGACAGTGCACGAAGTGCTGCTAATATAATAGAGAGAAGAAATGGCTTCTGGTTCGAAGTCCCCGCAGAGCAACCTCCAAAGTTTTCTCACGGCGGTTACTCCGAAAGTGACATCCGGGTCGCTCGCAAAGGTCCATGCTTCCCCCTCTTGCATCACTGATTTAGCGACCGATAATTCTGTTCATGTTACCGATTTGTTTGGGGAGTCAAGTTTGCATCTTGATGTTTGTTTGTTTTTTTCTTGTATCAGCGGCATGCATTGACAACATCTTTACTTCAAAACTTTGCTGTTTTTTTTATTATTATTTCCATGGGCTGATATGAACGTGATTTCTTTGTTTTGCATTACATATATGCGTTCTGTAGTTTTGAAAAGCGCTCTTCTTGAGTGCATGCAGTGTCTTTTGATAAGATCGATCGAAGAATAGTTATGGTAAGAACCGGAAATGGATTTATAGATGGATGTGTGGTTGGTGGATTTTGGTTTTGTGATGTGTATGACATTTTCTCTGATCATTTAGGTAATGCCTGATCATGTTCACATGTGAATACTTTCCTCTGCTAATCAGTGTTAAGTGGACGCTACAAGTCACATACATACATTGCCATAATGAGATAGTATCTCTCTTGAATTGAAAATTCTAGAAACTTTATGGACATGGTATTATGGTAAAGTTGAAATTTGTGAATATATTTCCTTTGAGATGCATTGAAATGCTAGCTTTCTCTGTAAAGTTGGACATATACACGTGTATTTTTTTTTACTTTTTTGAACATTTTTGTTTGTCTTAAATAATTTTTTGTTACTATATAATCAGATGTAGTAAGAAATGAAAGTGCTCTTTTTATGATACAGTCATGGTGCCAGGATCTGAGCAGTTTTTTGCAACCTTTCGAAGAGGATAAGATCGATTTCTTCTTCCTTGGAAAAATGTGGGATGAGTACAGCGAGTGGAGTGCATATGGCGTCGGAGTTGATGTCCGTCTCGATAATGGGGACGTAGTAACCCAATATTATGCCCCAACCCTGTCTGCTATCCAGATATACACTAACCGAGATTATTCTGGCTATAGGTGCCCACCTATTCCTGTTTATTTTGCTTTCATGTTCTTGATTTGTGTGTATGATTTTCGTTTAGTTTCTTACATCTGAGCTGAATTTCCTCTCTGTTGTACTAGGAAAATTGTTGAATGCAGTGGAAACAATGACCATACTAGTGGCACTGACAATAAGCAAGTGTCCGAATCATCAGGTGTTGCCAATTTGGACTCGGCGAACAAGAAGCAGAGTGGGTACCTGTACCTGGATTATTCTGAAGAAATGTCTCCTTATACTAGGATAACCCTATCGGAAAAGGTAGACTGGGTTTGTGCTGTCTGATGAATACCCTTGTGATTGAACTCATTCGAGTGCTTTTCCTTGTCAGGTACTTGAATTGTCTAAGACTTACCCAGGCTTGCTATCTTTCAAGAGCACAGAACTCTCTCCTAATAGTTGGATGTCAGTTGCCTGGTATGCAACCCTCTGTGACCATTAGCTCCTTCTGGTACATGAACACTTGTTGCTATAGTACTCTTTGGGTAACAGTTAGCATATAAAAAGTGAGGCTTAGTCTTGTTCATTTCTTGACATATTAATAATCCATCATTAAAGGACATGCATGTTGGTTTTGAAGTAAATGTCATCTTTATCTTCGTAAAACATTATTGTAGTGACCTTATTTTCCATAAATTCACTTAATAGGTTTCTTGTTTTCAGTAAACATTGAACTGGATTTTATCTGTTTCTTTGCACGTAGCCTAAGATGCGCATTTTTTATTTCATCATTGAAGTGCATTTTAACTCCGCCTATGTTTTATAGCCGGTCCCAAGCCCGTATAAAGGAGGAGGGTTGTGTTAGGCCCCGACAGCCAATGTAAAACCCTGTCGAATCTCATGAATATGGATCAACGAAGCGTCGTATGATCCATGTAGCCGACCCCACCTAGTGGGATAAGGCTTTGTTGTTGTTGTTGTTGTATTGAAGTGCATTTTGCTCTTTTGATTTCCAAATTTAATATTTTCCCTTTCCAAATAGGTATCCTGTATACCATATTCCACCCAAAGGAACTATCAGGGAACTATTTACATGCTTCTTAACATATCATACACTGTCATCGGTTGTTCAAGGTATGCACCTGTATTAAATATGAAAGACAAGGAAATGGGAACTATCACCATTTTCTTTCTTTGTAAACTTATTCAGTCAAGTTTCTTATATACTGTCTTCCATTTAATTTATTGTAAGTGTACTCAGATATGTACAGCTTCTGATAGCACATAATCCTTGTGACTTTCTTGACATTTTGCTCTCTTCATCCCCTTTTATCTCGGTATCACTTTGCATCAGAAGGGATGGAAGTTACTAATTGTTTCTTGATGATTACGGCCTCAAACAACTAAAAACAACATGAATATCAAACACTTGATCTTCATGCCAAGGGCTTTGTTCCTTGTCTAAGGAAGTGGGTGGTTACTTTTTGAAGATGCCCTATGATATATGATTTCCTCCTTTTCCAAGTTCTTATGAGGCCTAGAAGGATGTTTATCTCAACATCACTTTGCACCAGAAGGAATGAAGTTACTAATTCTTTCTTGATGATTACTCCCTCAAACAATTAAAAACATTATGATTATCAAACACGTGATCTTCATGCCAAGGGCTTTGTTCCTTGTCCAAAGAAGTGGGTGGTTGCTTTCTGAAGATGCCCTATGATATATGATTCCTCCTTTTCCAAGTTCTTATGAGGCCTAGGAGGATGCCCTATGATATTGTTCAGACCAGTTCCTTGTCATATTTGTTTTTACTCTTCTTCTGTTGGGCACCTAGCAAGTCGAGGAAAGCCACTGGAGTTCTTTGTGATAGAAAAGTATCCAATAAAGTTAAAGAAAAATTATATCGTACTGTTATAAGACCGACAGTGTTATATGGTAGTGAATGTTGGGCTATGAAGGGACAACATGAACGTAAAGTGGGGGTAGCCGAAATGAGGATGTTGAGATGGATGTGTGGTCATACAAGATTGGATAAGATTAGGAATGACCATATACGAGAACGAGTCGGAGTGGCTCCTATTAGTGAGAAAATGGTAGAGAATCGTTTGAGATGGTTTGGTCATGTTAAGAGAAGACCATTAGATGCGCCAGTAAGAAGAGTAGATCAAATAATCTGGAGTCCGATTAAAAGAGGAAGAGGGAGGCCAAGGCGGACACTTGGCGAACTAATAGAGCAAGATCTATTGGTGAATAATATACCGAAAGATTTGGTTACTAATAGAGCGGAATAACGTCATATGATCCATGTAGCCGACCCCACCTAGTGGGATAAGGCTTTGTTGTTGTTGTTGTTGTCTGTTGGGCACCTAGTCGTGCAGCATAGCATGTACAGAAACGTCCGACAATGAAATATTAAATATTTCTATTTATTGTTCTCTCTAGTTGTGCATAGACATGAATGCGAGAAAAAAATGTGTCTATCGAGGAGGATGGATATGTATAAGGGAAAATGTTATTAGTGAAAATGTTTTAAAACATAAGAAATGCTATTTCTAGGGAGGCACATTAGGTGCACCAAACATTGTACTATATTAGTTGTCAGTTAAGTTGTAATGACATCCTTTATGTTTGCCATTGTAGTGTTTTTATCTTAAGGTGACCTGTGATTACATATGATTACTTCTCCGGGGTCAGGGGCATGTGCGATGAATAATATGTCGAGCTTTGAGGTTTCAGTCGAGCCGGACGTGGCTGGCGACTCAGCTGCAATTGGTGACTCTGAACTCTTGCATGACACGGACATTGTTGCTTTGATGGCTCAGGGCTGTGGTGTCAGGTGAAAGCGTGTCCGCAACCCAATTGTTCAAAAATCGTGTGCTATCCAAGTGGGGTAGGTAGCCTGGTGTCAACAACCTTCGAAAGGAGGATTTGCTCTCTCTTCAAGAAATAGGAGTTCTCGTTTTATGGGATGACTGTGTGGCTCTTGCCAACTGCTTTCATTGCCTAATTTTGGTTGTCACGTCAACGGGGCTGCAAGAGCGAGGGTGGTTATCGGTGCACGGAATAATGATGCCATCTTTGATATTGAGTAGTGTGATGTTGTCATTTTGTTTTCATGGCCTTCTATTGGCCTTTCTATCAAACTTCTTCTGTAACTCATAATATTATTAATGGAACCTCTGGATGACTACCATCTTGCTAGTCGTCCTTTCTCGCTTCAAAAAGAAATTCTAAGAAATTAGGTGGGCCATGAATTGCACAAAAAAAACATTGCACGAGAAGGCTAAGGATGAATTCTTTGTTCCACCTAATTAAGAAAGTAACATATTTGGCCTACAACGCTTCAAATAAAGCTTGCTTAACTTGCATGAAGTTAGGAAAAGGGTTTAATCTTGTTTCGTAGAAATCACACAAGAGGTGAAGGAGCATCAATCAAGATATGATGATTCACAAGTCCAATTAAGCCACAAGACAAATATTTGTTGGTTTTCACATTGCCAAATAGTCGAATGATGAAGAAAGAAATGGGTAAATGCACAACCATCTTGATTGGACTATATTGATGGTAGCATCATCATTTTATTGCAGGACAATGGTGCAATGCGAATTGAAGGATCTTAAGGAACTAAGAAAGATGCACTTAAAAACTTGGGTTTGATGATATGGTGATGTTGAAAGCTATAGTAATTGTTATATTTGGTTAAATTGAATTTCTCAAATTGGTCCATATTATCTAAGGAGGTGAGACGATATATGTGAAGCTTGCCTTTCAGAGCTATCATGTGAACATGGATTCTTATGTAAACATCATTTTTCTAGCAAATGGCACCATCCTCGCTAATTGATCTAAAGTAATTGATGTATTCTAGTTGCTATTTGTGGCTTGGTCTTTTTTTGGAAGGTGAAAGACATACCAAAAATTTGTTGTCATCCATTTATGACTCGATCTTTGGAAAATACAAGTTTCGTAGGAATCGTACTTGGGAAATGGACTCTAGAGACTTTGAGAACACTTGAGTGCTTTATAAAAAAACCGTTCATTCAATATAATCTCCTTCATCACAGTTAGACCTTCAAGATGCACCTTAAACCATGGAGGATTCACTTTCACAATTTCTCTAACATGCATATGGATATAAAGAATACACAATTAACACTTATTTTGTGAATCTAAAATATTTTATAAATCATGGTGGACAAAGGAATTATTATTCATATATTTAAGATAACTCGTAAACTGAGAGTTCTTAACAGTAAAATTAGTCGCCTCATATCAAGGCTAGATTGCGACTTATTTTCTTTCGTGGAAAGCAAACCAAAGCACTCTTGAAAAAGTGAAAGAAAACAACTTTATTGAAAGAAAAATTTCAAGTTTTAAGTGTACAATTGAAAATCAACTTTCAGATATAGCTATTTGTTATCTATGTAGATAATCTTTGGACTCTAGAAGGAAAACACTTCTTTTTCTCCATGAGTGTTCACAAAGCTACTAGCTCATGATTAATTATGTCCGAGGATTAAAGCGTTAAATGTCTCTACGATTTCTACTGTCCCCAATAATGGCATTTTTGACATTTGATCCTGATGCCTCTCACCAATTGAACTGACCACATATCTTTAGAAAATCAACCACTTGTTCTTATAACACGAAACAGAGTTCACTTAGTTGTCTACTAATGTGCCCTTTTCGAAGAAGCTACTAAATATTTATGATGTAGTGAACTATTTGATATGAATTTTTTTTATGTTTGCAAAATTGCGATGTTCCTAAGGCCATGTTTTAGCTAGAGGGGGTTGGAGGGGAAAGGAATAATAGTATGTGCATTTCACCTTTTTTATAATAGTTTAAATGTAGTGGAAGGAAAAGGTTCCCCCAAAAATCCTTATTATTTTCAACCCTTCAATTTAATTTGTTCCCTTCATTACCTCCCCTAGATTCACCTCTTTTAGTCCAAGTAAAGTAAAAAATAGTCTAACTTCCATAAGCCTATAATCTTTTCTGATAAAGAGGATTCTTAATGATTAGGGCTATAAGAATAGTTGGTCTTTTCTTGCTAGTCTTTTTTATATTTTCTTTTGGCAGGTAAAAGGATAGCTTCCGGGCTTAGGTAGTCATCTGCTTGTTTTGAAACTATAAAATCGGGTGATGTTAGAACTCTACCTAACTAGAACAAGATTGTTACGAAAGAAAAAAAACATCCAAAATGAGCATAAGGTGATAAGGTTTGTAATAGCCAAAAAATCAAGTTTGACGTAACTTATTTATTATATTCATAAGGCTTGTAGAGTAGTTTTTATTTTATTTGGACAATGGATCATATAATTTTAAGTGCTATAGACAAATACATGGTTTTATTCTACTTATGATTCCCAATAATAATAAATATGTTAATCATGCATGTTAGTCTTACAAGTTAACATGACATGCTATACGTGAACAATTAAATTCGAAATTAAGCATAAGCTTCTTTTCAATGCAAACTAAGTTGATCTAGGACAAATGAGGATAATCTCAATAAGACATCAATGATTCGATTTGTTTCCAAAGGAAAAACATGTGAGGCTAGGACAAGCGAAAATGGCCAAGGTTTCAAATGATATGGGTTATTTCCACCCTTAGGTGTAAATAGAAATCTTTATTAGGTAATCCATGACAATAATATGTGTATCAAATAATTTGATTATGATCCAACATAAAGTTCTTTTATGCTGGATAAATTATTCATATTTTTTCCTATTTCAACACTCCGTAAAGCCATCCTAAGTTAATGCTTGAAAGGAATTAGAATTAAAGCATGCATTTTAGGTATAAAGTAGCATTCATGTGTTGTTATCTTACATGGAATTAATGTTGTCAAATATTTGATTTGATGATTTACTAAACTTCTATGGAAACCTAAGCTTTTAGATAGCTTTAGGATTCTACCATATAGCTTACTAAGATTGGGAACTTAACCCTTAGACGTGTTATGATATCATGCATCAATGATCTAGTGATCCTTTTTTAAAGGCTTAAACTTGTAGGGATGGAGTTAATTTGTATTGATATTTAAGAAAGTACCTTTCCATGATAGAGCAATCAATGAGTATCTGTGTATTTAATATTATCACTTTTGATGTGCAACAAGGTTGAGTTGATGACTAACTGTATTATGTTAGATGGCACTTTAATCTCCTACTTTGTCTAAAATACAAACTTTACTACTTGTATCTCTTAATGAGTCATTAAGTAACCTTATACAACTTGAATATATTACCACACAGTAATGGGATAGACATATCACATATGTACATAAAACTGGTATATTTGAATGAGTACTAGTAGCCTTCTGCTTAATTTCAACTTTTGCCATTTTTTCTGCATCTTTAAATGAATGATATATGCATTCTTTTTATACTCATGGCATTTTAGATAGGGATCTTGCAATTTAGTGATAATTTTTTCTTAAATTTGACATATTTTAGGTCTTAATATATCTATAGATCCTTTCGTACTTACAAGTTTTCTCTTTAACATAACATTGCAATATTCTTATTAGTTCAATGTTGGAGTTGTTCCTTGTTCAATACTCATAATTGCTTGTCTTTTGTTGTAGTAGTCCAATTTTAGTAATATTCTATCTCTTTTTTGCTATTCTGGGCAAGGAGAAAGTTTTATAGTTGTGACAAGGAAAAATTTTTCAGTGGCAGTAAATTATACTTGAATGTAATCAGTATTTGATTTTAAAAAAGTTTGATGACTGCAAAAAAACTTTGATACTGCATGGGTTGAATCCCTTGTTTTAGGACTTAGTGACTAACTATACATTATGGCCAAAGGATGGGTCATAAGAATATGAAAATTCTTTGGTTGTTTCTCTAGATTGGGAAAAAATCAAAGTTAAAGCCATTTTGAATAAATAAAAGGAATGTCAACTCAAGAACAGTTTCCAATCAAATTACCTCTTTAGTGCCCCATTAACTAATTTTAGTGTCATTGATTTCATAGGCAGGCAGATCTTTGGATGATAAATGAGTACACCAATAGACAATTTTGCTTAAACATAATTAGGAAATATGAACTAGTGAGGAAGCATTTCATTTCCTGCTGTATGATTAGGAATCTGGACTTCGAAAACTTGATGGTACAAAATTTGCAATATGGCTTAGAAAAGTGAGCAAAGCTGCGGCTTTATGGAATTAATTTTCTAGCGACACTTGGAAGACTGGAACCATTTTTGTTTTAGAAAAGGAACAATCAAAGGTTTGAACATACAATGAGTTTTGTTAAGGTTTTCCATCTAGGATACACTGTTCTACAGTTTTGCCAGTAACACAGTGCTTGTATTGCTGTCCACGGCCCCTAATCATCTGACTTTTTTATCTAAATCTTTGATGTTCTTTCTTATAAATTCTTATTTGATCAATTTTACATGAGAGTAATGTCCGAAAATCAGTCTTTATGCTGAAATCAAGCTATTAAATTTGATATAATGCAAGAAACAATCGATTGATGTTGTGTTTGCAGCTATCATAAATAAGAGTTTTTTTGTAAAACCATCTGCATCATTATGATACATCAGGTGTTTGAGAGTGAGAAACTAGTGTAGGACTCAAAAAATTATAGCTGTAGGAGCATGACCTTTTTTACCTATTGGAATTATTCTTAACTGATGTGGAAGTGAAAGAGTTTCTTTACCCTTGGCATTTCTCTTCCTCATTATTGCTATTATATGTAGTTGAGAATATGATAATATAACACTTTTTATGCTGTGCCACCAGAACAACAAAAATAGGTTTTCTTATCATTGATGTTTTGTTTCCCTTTGCCATGGTAAATATGTAAATGATTATGCTTCTATTAGTGGTTTAAATCATCTATGATGGTGCAATCTTATTTTGTTTCCATTGAAAGATTTCAAGGTTCTTCAAGTTAGAAAGCTGATTGCAACTGTATTTCATCTTCTTATTTTGATTTCATGGAGAACCTAAACAATAATGCAACCTTTTTTTTTAAACGTATAAAGTCAAATATTGACTCCCTTGTTGTGGTGTTCATAGTCTGATATATAACTCAAGAATATTACTTCATCTTGACACTTAGATATGCTTGTGCTTTTTCAGTCACATAAGCAGATAACTATTGTATGCCAGTGTTATTTTTGTCTAATGATTCTCTTGATCATCCTATGACAGACTGTTCCCAGGGGGGCTCAACCAGTCGTTTAACTCGCATTACCACAAAAGATGGAAAGAACAGCTTCATTGCTTTGCCACCTTTTGGAATTGCAACATACAAACTTCAAGGAACCCTGTGGATGATGCCCAACTCTGGGGACCATGGAAGATTGCATTTCCTCTTTCGCGCCGCAGAATTGTGGCTGAAGCACCTTAAAGTGCATCACCATGATTTTTCCTTCTTCATTAAACGTAGTGCTATTCACAAAGCATCTTACCAATTCTGAAAAGACAACATATGATCTGCTAGAGTCCCTTATCTCTGATCTTATCATTCTTCATCTAAAAGGGAGGAACAGGGTTAAACCTAGAATCTTGCCGCTTGCACTCCAGATCTAGTGAAGCTTTTATACGTCGTAGGAAAAGTAAGACAAGAAGTTTACCAAAAATATCTTTTGTCGATAATTTGAATTTGTTGTTAAAAAGAACTTCCTTGATGTAGTCCTGTGGACAAATATGTTAGCAGGGAGACTGCTTTTATAATGAAATATGCTAGAATAGTGTCTCTATGAACATCTCAAAATATCAGGATCTTATATTTTTGTTCTCGATAGTGTCAAACTGCTTTATAAATAATCACATTCACAGGTATCATATGTTTTGAAAATTGCACAAACTCGATAAATCTTCTAATTCTGATATAGTCAACAAGCAATATTGTTTGTCCTTCCAAGTATTGTGCATTTGTGCTAATCATATTTATAATTTCCATTTTAGAGTACTTGTTAGGCATGCTTGACAAAAGATAATGTTTTGTAGTCAGCATTTTTTTATTAGCTATCTACACATTCATGCACAATAAATCACCACAAATGTGATGTTTTTGGAAATAATGTTTTCTGATTGAATTAGGACGTTTTTTTCATTTTGCCTTTTCTTTTGCCTTGTGAATCTTGAGCTTTCCATAAATATACAGAACTAACAGATGCTAACCGCTACTTGGTTCTTCTTTCAACAAGCTTAGTTCTTATCTTTTATGACAATAAAAACATCAAGCATGCATATTTTTTTTTGCATGTTTGAACAGGTTTTTCACGAACTTTTGCATTTCATTATTCCCAAAGATGAATCGTTCCATGTTTTTCGTAACATATGAAGATGTTTAGAATGTAGAGAGTGGAAATTGATCTATACATTTTGGATATCAACTAAAGTAATGTAAAATAAATGTGGCTAGATAGAGTTGTTTATTCATTTTCATTTTACACATTATTAAAGTTTGCATCTCAATTTGGAGCTCAAACCATTTTTACCACCTAGCTACTTGTAGAATTGGTTATTCTTTGCATGGTATCGTAGTAGTAATCTCTTTACAGTTTGTTTGGAGGAACGTCTGAAAGGAGCGCGGAAATCTGTTAATGAGTTAGTTATTCTTCTTACGTTTTGGAGGGGGAGAGAGAGAGTTAGATAGATATCATGACCACTACTTTCTACACTGCATCTTGCAGTAAGCTCTGCGGTATGAGGCCATAACTACCGTTCTCGTCTTTGGCGTCCTCATCTGCCACTGAAGCTTACAGAACTCTGCTGCTAGGGTGAGGAGCAAACTCTTACTGTCCAGTGCAGCAAACAGGTAGCATAAACCTTGAGTTCTTCTTGATATGTTGATTTGCGGGAACGTCGTCCATTTTATTCAGCCATGTTCTTACGTTCTCTATGCTGTTAGGGGTTGGTAACGGTATTGGAACCACAAAAAAATTTTCAAATTCAATCAGTTGGGTCGCGAGACAAAAATTGCAGACTATGACACAGCTTTAGAGTTCTGCCTACTTTGAAGTATGACTGATTAAATATCAGAGACTGATCTTGACAGATCATTGGCATAAAATGGTCGTGATTTTTTGTTTGCTACATCCAAAATGTTTATGCTTCACATCAACCTTCTGAACTGCTAAGTCTGTTGTGCTGATGAATGGCTGTGGATCCGAAGTCAAGAAAGGTGGATGGGATTACAAATTGGATAAAAATGGATTGAGACAATTGATTGTGGATCAGAAGCATCACATGGAGGACATGGAGAATACATCCTCAAAGTTATGAGAAACAGTAAGGTAAACCACAAAAGATTGGAATGCATTTCTTTAACTTAATCCCTCCCCAATATATGCATGCCATGGATCTTCAAATCCTTAGTCTGCCAAAGTTATTTTTATCAATTTTCATGCGTTCTTATTTTTCATCTGCAGATCGGGAAGTCTCCGTGATGTTTCAGGATATGTAAAAGAACATTACATAATCCAGGTATGATGTTGTCGCTGCAGTTAAGGGTTCTGATACTAACGACAAAAGGCAGTCAGACCTGGTTACATTTCGCAATCTTCCGTTTCTGCTTCAGAAGCCAAATTGCAGATGTATATACAAGTGAATTAAACAAACCTGCCTACACCTCACTCAACTATCTAAACTGCATCTCTTTAATGCGATAGAAACTTAATAATTGGCATTTTTAATTGTCTAATTGTTACAATTTGAAACATTATAGGTCCCATTGGCGCCATGCATCACGATCCCATTGTGATTTGTGTCTACTAGGCAATAGCGCCAACATGTATGCTATCATTTTGCTCGCAATCATTCATCTGAGTCTTCTATCACTTTCTCCAAGGACGATCGTGCTCTCTATTTTGGCTTCAGTACATACATCTTGCAAGCATGAGACTCCACTGTGGCTGTTAACTGCTCTTCTACATGGTGAATTGTCGAATGCTGAAAAGCAAATTATGAAATCAAGTGACATAACACATTATGTTAAAATGGCAATTATGTAATATCCTCTTACAGAGCAATTATATAATTATATCGAAATTAAGCAAATTAGAAACAAGATAAATCCTCTTACAGAACAATTATATAATTATATCAAAATTAAGCAAATTAGAAAGACTACTCATTCATCTAATAGTATGATATTGAGTTTATGCATGATTGATGTGTATGCGATCTTATGTCTTTCATCCTTGTAGACATGTAGTATCAACCCATATACCTTATTCTATAGAAAAATCTAACGAAAAAAATATGAACAAAGTTTTGCATCAAATACTTACGGCCCATAGATCATGAGCTTTAACAACAGTTAATGGTTGAAGACCAATGTCAGACCATTTTGCAGTAATAGATGCCTGGGAAGAGCCACGGTTGAGGAGAACTACAGCAACCTTTCCTCTGCTAAGGGGACCAGCCCATACCTGTACCGTTGGAATGACAGGTTTTCCTATTATTAGCACAACACAAGTTAAATGCATCGAGAGTTCATATAGAAATCAAAGATATATTAGGTAGTACCTCTTTCTGTATACATATGGATGCCATGCACATAAATTTTCAAGTCTATGGCATGTCTATTTCTAAACAGAAAAAATCATCCTAAACATCAATACACCGAAAACTTGGATATCTTTCGCAAATGCTTGTTTTTTATATGAATCTTGTGCATATGCTTATTCACCGACAGGTTTAGAATCAAGCGATATGGTTCTGCCATTGTACCAATTAAACAAAATGTAAAGGAAGTAGTAAGAGCTTCACCTCTGTATCACCTCCCCAAATGACCTTCTTACCTTGAACTCCAAGTTTATCTGTTGGAGAAAAAATACAACCTACATAAATGTAATGCTAGCATACTTTTATTAGTAGCCATGTGCATCAGTCTTCTACCTTGATTAATGGCAATGACTGCTTTATTACTTAGTATCTCTAGTGTCTCATTGCTCATCGCCCGAACATCACAACCAATTAGCAAAGGAGCCTATGAATAACCAAGGAAGAAGCTCAGTAAGATAATTGAAGAAGCCACCAGTGTCAATAAATTCATTATACCTTGGCCAATGCCCATATGCTAAAGTGAGATCTGTATTCCTCCGTTGTCATTCCTCCATTCCCTACTTCAAGCATGTCGGGGTCTGCATAATTTAGATGCATACTTCAGTGGTCGACTTGATCTAGCTTATGTAAGAAAATTGCATTACAATTCGATTAGCTATCATATTGATATTTAAAGAAGAAACCCTAGGAACGTTCGAAAATGTGGCAAATTGTATGTCAGATGTTTGCGTCATACAAGTTTTCAAATATCTCATCTGACATGTATGTCCAGAGATTATTGTGAATTTTCACGTCAAACTAACATTTTGTTATGCGGGTGTAACGAGGAGCTTAAGTGTTGAGATGAGTTACCATTCCAGCCTCCTGGCTTTGCGTACCATGCCCATTTATCGTTCTGATCAGCATGTGATAACATACTAATAACACGTGAAAACTAAGGTTGTGTGAGATTAGGGAGGATCAAAGTCACTAATCTGAAACCAAATCTTTAATACATGCTGCAACCTGCCCCAGTTATCTTCAATATCACCTGTTGTTCTCCAGCTGTTACCTACACTGCTTGCCCAGGTTGCTGGGTCTTCTTCACCCCTGCAATTCCAATACTTTAAATGCAAAAGTGGAATGGCATAGGCTTCTGATCTTATGAACTAAACTCTGAGTTATGCAGCCAAACACAATAGTGCTGTGGTTCATGTCTTAACTTTCTTAGTAATAAGTTAGGTTTGAAATTTATCAGGCAGTCCATTTTATAGAAAAAAAAACCTTGGGAGAAAAAAGAAGAATGCAGACTTACCACTCACAGAGAGAGAAGAAAATGTGCCTTCCAGAACTCAGAAGAGCTTTGCTCATCTTTGCATATCTATTTTCCACAAAAGAAAATTTATATGAGAAAATTGAATTTGACATACTCACAACTTGATTAAGCTACTACTATTTTTTTCATTACCTTTCCTTTGGGCTGGTGCCAGGATTATTGCAATTGTCATACTTCAGGTAATCAACTTTCTGAATTAGGCCCCAAAAGAAGAGGAAACATAGGCATAATAGTAAGTCATCAATTTTTTTTCAAATCTAATTCTGTGGCAAATTAAGCATACCCATCTGGCAAATGTCTTTGCATCCTGCTCTTCATAGTCAAGTGACCCTGGCATTGTCCTGCTGCAAGTCTGCGACCTGAAGTTTTCAGTAACAATTGCATAATGATTTTCTTACAGGTATTTTTCGAAGTCATAAGAATGGACAAAATATAGTCGTGGCAGTAAGGATGAAGGTCAAGTTTCCATCACTACAAGGCCATATAAAAGTGCTAAGAAACAAGTGGCACCTAGCAAGTAAGCTTTCCTTATGTTTCCAAAGGTATTTGCATTTCAATATGCGAAATATTTTAATGTAAAAGCACACTAGTGCACATTCCTTCATGAAATTAGAGAAAATATTTGTACCCTGCATCACTGTAGATTCCAAGTTTAAGCCCTTTCCCATGTACATACTCTGCCAGAGATCTTATGCCCGATGGAAATGTCGACTTTTTCGCATGTAAATTGCCCTGAGGAAGTTCAATATATAAAATTAGATTCCAAAATAATTAGGACTCATGGCAGGTTCTGATTAAGAAGCTCATGTATAATATTAAGTTTTGGCAGTGACAAGAGAAAAGCCTTTCTGGGTTAAGCTTGAGACAAAAGATTACGATGACTACCATACATATTCAAAATCTAGCACTTTGAAAGATGTTCCCAAGTTAATTTACAATATTTATTCAGGAGTCAAGGAAACATTTTGGCGTATAACAGGGGAGGGACAAAACTTTTGGGTTGATAAAATGATACAAAATCTTGAGAAACTTTGTTAGGAGAAAATTATACTTGATACTACATCCTTCAAGTTAAATTACTTAAAATCAGCTAAAGTTATAAATGCAAAAAAGGTCTAAGTACTTTGTAAGCATATAGAAAGTTACGTTGGTCAAAATTGGGGTATAAGATCGAATCTCATAAACTCGCGGCAAGATTAAAAAAATGCAAGAAAGGTGAAGAAGTTACAATTAATGAGGGATCAGAACAGACAACAAACAGCTGGAACTTTGTTGGGCAGCTTGACCTCTTTCTTCCTCAAGGAAGAAGAAATCCAACTGGACAAGGGAGCTAACACATTTAGTTCGTGTACAGAATGAGTAAATGTTGACAGCTTAAGACTTGACACCAGTCTCATGCATGCAGCCAATAGCTGCACTTGTTTTCCTAAGTAGGCAAAGTCTATGTTATGTGTTGCGTAGATGATGGAACTCACCTGGGAATCTCTGTTTAATTCTCCCCAGCAATCATCTGAGAGAATAAAAAAATCAAAGATATATTGTAAAAACATATAGCAAATATATAATAATGATGCTAGGACAAAGAATAACAAGAGTTTGGGACCTAGGTTGACGTAACGGTAGCCCAACTTTGCAAGACCAGTGTAAACCAATGCATCAGCTGCAGCAACCAATCAAGGGAACAAAAACGTAGACTTAGGAACTAGGATGCATCCTCATTAAGAAAAACTAAACCTTAATTAAACCTTATTAGGTGTTGATTAAGTTAACCAAAATATATACTCTTGCTTGTATGCTGATATAGTATATTGTATTCTGGAAATTTGAGTTCTTTTCTCAACTCTATGAAAATAACTTAGTGGATGGAATAAGTCCAGACAATTTTGTCATATCACATTATCATTGTCTTCATCGCCGAGTAAGGTCCTTGCTGGGCTTTGGCTTTAATATGCATGTAAGCAAAGAAATCACGAAGCTCTTGTTCAATGCCTCAACTGCCACCAACAGCAATAAATGTTCTCGACAGGAACAAGAAGAATAACATACAAATTACCTCATTTGAGAGAGAGAGAGAGAGAAAGAGAGAGAGAGAGAGACCTGTTTCTTTGATGAGTTGCTCGTTGATGTCGCAGTGGAAATTATTCCAACTGTTCCACCTGATATTCCAATAACAATGTCCATTCGGGAAACCAGAATGTTAATCAGTGCAGCCACCATAATCAACGATGATACAGCAAGGTAAAGGTCTTGCTTCTTACATGCAAGAAATTCCAATAAAAGACGAAAGGTAGAAGCACTTTCAGGTTGCATGTCCCATGTCGAAAAAGAAAAGTAAAGTTCCTAGTACGTGTTGTCTACCTACCAGAAAACTAAAGGGGTTTGGGTTGTGAAAACTCAGTTTATATACACGATCGAAAGAAAACGTGAAACTTGCATATTCGCTATACAAAAGCCTAAATTATCGACATGCATACGATCAAACAATCTACTTGAGAATGCTTGAACTTACCCCATAGGAGGGGTCCGGCCAAGGCCATTGCCCATCATGCTCCTCCCCCTCCTGGCCGGCGCCGCCGACGCAGTTGATCCGAGGCCTACATCCTTCGTGATCCTCGCTTCCGTGTCGACCGCAGAAAACAGCAAGAAGCTGCACAGGAGGTGGTATAACTTTGCCATCTTCTTGTTGCCACTCCCCAATATCGAAGGCCCTGCAGCCCCTCCTCCCTTTTAGTAGTCGCACGGCGCAGAAAAGTACAGTTTCAGCCTTCAGGTGCGTTGTTTTTGCTCGTCAACGTGGTCTTATATAGACAAAAAGAAGGTCGAACTGGCTTGGACTAATTCGCCGCGAAGTCCATGAGCAATGAGTAATCCCAACTCTCCGCTAGCTGTATCGCTAGATAAAGCTCCACATCTTGTACTCGTCCTCCCCGTGCACGACTTCGCTTGCTTGCCACCGCGAGCGAGCGAGCGAGGGCGCTCGGTACGCATCCCGTCCATTGGCACTTTGCATTGCGCCAACGTGTCCGCCCCCCTCCTCCTGCGCATGCCATCGAACGCTCGATCGATCCTTTCAACCGGGCGGCGACACGACTGCCAGGCGCGACGCGTGGACTTAGACAGCTGGACGCAAACCATGTCCGATGTTTCGAGGATGTTGGGGACGCGAGGACGGCCATGGAAGGCCCCGCCACATACGCTTCGTCTCTCGCGTCATCAGGTGGTGAGGACACGTAACATTAATGGCGTTTCTGTGAGTGCATGGCTATGTTGCAAGGGTACGGGTACGGTACCGGTACCGGGTACGAGTACGGGTACGGGATACGTCAAATTCTAAAAAATTAGGATACGGGTACGGCAATATATTAAATATATAATATATATATAAAATAAATTTTCGTAAAATTTCTAGTATCTTCATATTGTTTAAGTTTTCAAAATAAGTAATTAGTTATTCTCTTTACTATTATGTCTAAACGAAGAGTTATTAATAGTTTTCTTTCTCCTTATGACTTCTCATATTTAACATCTATAATTTTTATTGTTCACATTTGATAAAAACGTAGCAAAATATATGTGTATCATGTTCTCTAGTATTAGTGCTTTCATGATCATCAATCATTAATTATATTTTTTAAAATTTTATCTGACAAAATTTTGATATGGAGTACCCAAAAGCATAGGTACGAGTACCCACTGAAGTATCCATTTTTTAAAAAATATTTTATTATTAAGTACGTATGGGTATGAGTACCCACAAGTACCCATGAAGTACCGATACTGGGTACGGATACGTTGAGGAAATTGGAGTACCCGTGCATCATAGGTGCATGGGTCTCTTGAGGAGTAGCCGTGATCGATCGATTCGATACCCTGCTGCGTGTCGCTGTGGTTTCATGTGGCGATGGTGGCTGGCAGGTCTTGTGTTAGTGTTACGGAAAGGGGGAGGATGCCGCCTTTGTCCTTGTCCGGACTTGCGCTTTTCCTTTTGCAGACGAGGGGGAGGAGGAGCCGCGCGCAGCGTCCGAATCAAAATGTAAACTACGGATCAGGCGTACGTTAAAGGTTTTTGCATGGCTTGAATATAATTGGGCTGGGGGAGGAAATCTGATAAAATCTTCACACGAAATCTAGACGTAAGGGCGGCAGTGACATTGGACGCATGCATGATGCACCAATTGGTTGTGTGTGCGCCTTGTCCTGCAAAGTCTTTGGCATGGTTTACCGGGAGGGACATGTCATGGAGAAGCCCTCACATAGTCACATAGACAACTGTGGGGTGGCGCAGCGGACGCCCCCCCGACGAGCATTTGTGCTTAATTAGTAAACAGCTGGACCCCATCTGATTCAGGGATAGAGCTACTATATTTTGTGTCGGAGGATCGAATTTAAAACGAGGGAGACGAAAGAATCACCAGACGCGACATGGAAAAAAATTCAAAAGATAATTATAATAGCTCAGATATCATGTTTGGTTGAAAGATTAAGGACTGTTGATATTTTCAAAAATATTATTCTAATAAGTTATGGATTTTTGAGAGAGTTTTTTTTTTCATTTGGTCAAATAGCTTATTCTTTCCAAATTGAATAAGTTAATTATTTTTATTTTGCCTCTTTCCTATATCTAATCAAATAATGTTTATATAGATATTTTTTAGGGATGAAAAAATTAAAATAAATGCCATCAATAAATTTGTTTCATTTTCATTGGTTTTAAAAAAAAATGACTTGGGCTATAGCTACAAGCCAATTAGGTGAAGAAACAATTTAGAGTATTTTTTTTACTTAATGAAATGAATTATCTTTGGAATAATCAAGTTGATTACCCTAACACCAATTACTCCTTAATCATGCTAATAATTCAAAGATAATAGGAGTTTTAAATTAATTCTAATATATAGAGTAATTAACTTTATTTCATTTCTTAATTAACTAATATGCAAATATTTAGGATATTAAAAACCTACTTGGTATTTATCATGTGAAATATTAACAAAACATTCTGAAAAAAATTAGTAGCAGAACACATATACATTCAAAGCACAAATAATCATTTGCAATTAAGGATATTTTTAGTTAATCAGGTGGGTCTGCCATCATCACAATAGAATCAACATGTAAAATGTTGTTGGCTTAAAAAGATATGACGTAATATATAATTAATGATTACTATTGCAATCCATGGTATAATATCATACTTGTGCATCAGTAAGTATAAAGATGGAATTGATTTCATTGTTTGTCTAGGAGCATAATCACAGTTCTATTAAATGGCAATGGTGACTCAATTTTTCTAGAGAAGCTAATAGAGAAAGTAACGACCTTAGTTGATGGGGAGATAAACATATGTTCGAGATATTAACAGGTTTCACTAAAAATGTAGGGAAGGAGAGGTACACTAACTCCCACTTAAGCACATTAATGAATAAGTTGAGGGATGTGATATATGATGTTGATGATATGGTAGACACTTGCATGATCAAAGATGACAATTTGATGAAACTGAGGCAACCAATTGTGATGGTACATTCCTTTGTTTAAAAACATCCCCATGATGTTTGGCGTTGAGATATCAAAACTTAATGATAAAATAGATAAGATGGCTAAGGAAAACGAAATATTGGATCTAATCATGTACAATGGTCAAATTGATAATGGTGAGCAACATATTGGTAATGGTGAATTACTTTCGTAATGAATAATGACGAAACAATTTTTACTATCATCGAGATTTGTGGAATCGAAAAGACAACTTTAGCACATAAAATTTCAATGATGAGAACATAACTTTTAAATTTTAAAAATTATGAATATGATTATATGTATCTAAGAAGTATTCTAAGCTAGAGTTTCTTAAAGAGATTATCAGAAACATGGGAGAAAATGATGGGGGAGAAAAAAAGTAGAGTTAAACCTTTCTTTTGTTTTTTATTATTTTTTTTTGTTGAACTTGAAACCATACTTTCATGTCTTCCAACAAATTTATTTCTAATATATAGGACACCATTATATAGGATAGATTATTGAGGAATACAATGAATCATGAAGAAAAAAATGCACTATCTTAGTTAAATGTAATGTATGTGCAGCAAAGTTCTTGGGACCAAACATTCAACATGTTAACAGAATGGACGAGGATAGTTGTTGGGAATTGTTGTGCAAGGAGGTGAATTCTAGGCTGAGAAAAAAATACTATTCATAATTTAAAAGAAAATTGGATTCAAAATTATTGAAAAATGTGATGGTCTTACTCTTGCGATTAAATTAATTGCAGATATTATAAGGTTGTAAGATAAATATATAATTGAATGGGGAAGAGTTCTAGGAATTGAAATATGGTTTATGAGCCAAATCAATGACCATGTAGCTAGGGCATTATATTTGATCTACGAGAATTTACCAACAAAATTGAAACAATATTTTCTTTATTGCTCTTTAATATCTTCAAATGGAAGAAAGTAGAAAGAAGATCTTGTACAATATTGAATTGATGAATGTTTTGTTTTTTTTTTTTTTTGGGAGAAAGTTGCTAAGGATTGGTAAAGGGAACTAATGGGGAGAAATCTACTACAACTGAATCATGATTATTTAGATTATAATGTGTGTATATGAGTGATCTTTTATAGTCTCTTGGTCAATCTTTGATCTAAGGAGAAGCAATTTGTATTTAGGGGAATTAGAGAGTTGTCATAAGCTCATTTATAAGTTGCATTGTTTGTTAGTTTCAAATACTGGAGTATTATTGATGCTCTCTAATAGCATGACAGATAATATTTGAGAGCTTTCTTCATGTGTGGAGGTTTTCAAACAAAATCCGTTGAGAATAACTTGTTTAAAAAAACTTTGCAATATATGAATCCCCCTGCTTACTGAATTGAAAAGCTTCCATATTATATGACAGACTTGTTGCACTTAAGGCAGTTAGATTTATGTGGAACTCCTATTAAAAAAACTCCTAGACTCCATAGGATGCCTTGCAAATCTCAAAATACTGAGAGTTAATGGATATAAATTTATGCAGTTGCGTAAGTTAAGAGTTCTCCATGTTCACAACACTCCATTAAGTCATGACCCAAGGTAATTGGTTAACTAAACAATCTAAATGAAATATTGGGGTTGATCATTGGCCATGATAAGAATTTGAGCAAGAAAGAAGAAAGGGAGTGTGACCTAAATAAACTACGACCTTTGTTCAACCTCAAATCCTTGTGACTATATACGTTGCATAGGTCTAGTGGCAGAGGTGCAGCTTCTGCTCTCGCAAATAAACCATTTATGAGGTGGTTGGTATTGTTAAGCACAAAATATAGAACGAGATATATAATGGCCTCTCCGCAACATCTAGTCTCTAGGAACTTATCATTGGTAATTTCTCTGATCTAGTGTGAGATGGATAATGTCGCCTTCTTTAGTCTAATCTTTTTCCAACCTAGAATTTTTGCATCTTTTGAATGCTACATTACGCAGAGAACTTCCACGTCAACTACACTTGTTGCCAATTGAAATATATTCTCATAAGAGGGGCAAGTATTATCACTACAATAGGACCTCAATTCTTTGAATGCACATAAGGAGGTCTGAAATATATGGGGTTTGAGGAGATGGACAATTAAGAAGAGGGGTCATCATTAAGGGATGTCGATCTAGTTGGCTTGGATGGACCAACAATGGATAAAATGTAGCTACTTCCAAATATGCACTCATTGGACTTTCAAGATTTCTCGTGGCTTAGAATGTCTATCTCTTGCAACCAACTTAAGAAAATTTGAGATCATAAGAGTTTATCAACTAAAAGAAGTAGACAATTTGTTTTTGTTGTGTGATAAATAGATGAATGTGTAATGTTAGAGAGGTTGTGTAACCTTCCTTCACTAGGGTTCTTGGAAGTATTTGATTGTCCAAATTTGACGTTCACGGAGAACCTTGATGCATTGCAAGACTTGTCTTTTGCAACTTTTGAAAAGTATCTTCCAAGGTGGTCATTGTAGACAATATCAATTGAAAAAGATTGAGATGTCTTGCACTCCAGCACTATTCAATGACTATCAAATGTCAACATTCGAACTTGGGGCAAGACCATGCACATGTGATACACCATGAATCCACCCTCCTATCACGTGAATGCATCGAATCAGAGTACTACCTTTTGCCCTTCATAGTGAGTTTTGTTATCTTTCTCTCTATGTTGCTTTTATGGGGGAATCAACGTATTCTTTGTGTCATTCACAAGTGATTCATACTTTAATTGTAGTAATGGAGTAATGGTCACGTAACTTTGTCATAAAACTATTTTCAAATTGTCATAATATTATGAACTCTAATATATTATGGCATTTCAGTGGTTTTCGCAAATTAAAGTTTGAAAAAAAAAACTAAATCTTCCTAACATTCATGTAATAAGCCTCCTTTGTATCTAAGTGTTGGGAAAATTTTTAAACCAAGAAATAGGAGAATTTAGCAAAGTTATTTAAAGTGAATGACATATCACAATTTTTTTAATTTTAAGAAATGAAATATTTTTATTCTAGTTTAGGCTACTTAGATGTTATATAAAATCATTAAAGTTTAACCCATGTAAATCTAAAATAGTATTATATTTCAATATACCCAATTAGAAAAAAATAAATCGACGATTTGACATTCAATTATAGGGAAAAAATTCATGTTGACATTTAAATAAATATATTAAAATACATTAAAATTGTAACTAAATTGAAAGTTGATTTTTAAAACCAGAATACAAGTCTAAGATTAAATTCTTATCCTAATTGGATGATTCGTAATGGCTATAGAATTCTTTTGCATTTGATATGCTAATGATTTATTGAGTTAATTTTAGTTTTTAATGATATTTTTCATAGATTTCATGAAATACTTTCATCTCAGTATTATGATGTCACTTTTGTGTTTTAGGACGTTTTATTGAAATATGAGTGCCTTAAGATGAAGTAAAGGTACTTGATGCAAGTGGAGGTACATGATGCGTCACAAAAGACAAAATTGTAGAAGAAATAAAATGGCATTTTCTTAAAAAACATTTTCTTATTAAAAGAATCTCTTTCACTAATACTAAAAATGTGGACATGTGTTAAAAGAAAGTGAAGAATAAAACCCTAGATTTAAAAAGGAGGAGGCGGCACATAAGTTATCGAGGGAGAAGAAGTTTGTTGCTGTTATTTTATTCTCTTTCCTTGGGTTGCCTTTTTTTGGGGTCTTCTTGCATGTTATTATGTCTATAAAAGAAATGATGTATTCAATGTTATTATTGTTTTCATTTATAGCTAGATCAAACTTGTTACGGCTGAAAATGCTTAGGGATTAAAATTTTGCCATATTTATTTTTGAAAATTTATCTCTTAATGATCATTTTGTTCTACTTCAATTGATTCCACTCTCACGGCTGAATTGCATTGTTAATTTTTATAAGAATTTTGGTATGTTTTTTAGGGTTATTTCTTTAAACCACCCCTAAACTAACACGATTTCTCAAATCTAATTTCAAACTACGAACTTTATTTTTTGAGTTCCTAAACTATCGTGATTTTTTTCAATTTGATCCTTTCGTCCAATTATGTCAACTTCTCAGTTAACTTTATTTTTTCAAATTTGAAAAGACTATTATACCCCTACGTAAGATGCCCTAAAGTCGCATGAAATAAGCAAATGAAGACTACGACTTTAAGACATCTAAGGCAGGGGTATAATGGTCTTTTTATAAATTTAAAAAATCAAAGTTAATCGAGAAGTTGACGGAATTGGACGAAAGGGTCAAATTGAGAAAATCGTGATAGTTTAGGGATTCAAAAAATGAAATTCGTAATTTGGAGTTAGATCTGAAAAATCGTGATAGTTTAAAGGTAGTACGAGGAAATAATCCTTTTTTATTTAGGTTTCTGTTCTTCACCACAAGAATTTTTTGAGAGGGCGTCAGTGTTGTTTATACTTCTGGAGTAAGCCAAGAGGCTAACAACACTAAAGAGAATAATTTGCTCATTGTTGTGGAATCAAATTGCTAACCAATCATTCGGGAGCAGCTATTAGTCGTTTTATCTTGGTATAAAGCAAAACAAAGTTTAAAAGAGGACTTCAATGTTTTGAGAGCATATTACTTGTCCTTTGATTTTGTGTTCCAACCACGGGATAGCGGCTTGTCTTCATTTGAATTATTTCTATTAGAATCTCAAATATTAATTCACAAGAATAAGAGTAAGGATTATTCATTTTTTAATTGGTATTCGTCATAATCTCATATTCCATAAGACTTATCCACATTTTGATATTTCTGAGCAACTTATATAACATTGACTCATTAGATGATAGAAATTATATTCCAATGCATTTTTCAAGCACTAGTTATATTTTTCTATTAGACGACTTCATTTTTTTATTTCAGTTCTTTTAGTTTCCATCATCTTTAAAGCTAAAAAATTATCAAAAACATATTATTTCTACAATTTAACTTGCACTTTTTGTAATGTTAGCAACTCATTTTGCAAATTCAATTTGGTTTAACTCAATTAGTTTTTATCCGTAAATTATTTAGGTGAGGATACATTTGATAAGTAGATGCATTTGTCTATTCCATCTGCCTTCGCTTGTTTAATTTTCGAAACTCATATTCGCATAAGTGTCATGGTAATTATTTAACTGATAGGTGACTTATTGAATAATATTTATAAATCAAATCAAAAGTTGAGTGATTCGATTACTTTAAATAATCATAGCAGAGCTTTCATAGCTGCAGCTTACACTAATAAATTAACTAGATGAAAACAAAAAAATAAAACATTAAAAATCACCGGAAAGGTGTTTTGATAGATGATATAGTGAGGGAACATGATCGAGTTCCCTATAAAGATATTGTTTTGGGTTTTGCAACGAACCATACGGAGATAATATAATCGGACAGCTGAGTCAGTTGTCCGTCACCTGGAACATTGGCAGAGTGGTCTTGCTGAGGGAGGGTTCCTATTATATCGAAATCCTCTCAGAAAGATAGTTTGCAAGAGAATCAATTGGATTTGCTCCATCAAAACTCCTCCCCTGGCACCTCACCTTGATTCGGACCAGATAATCAGCAGCTATCCACGGAAAGCTTAGCCTAACAGGCACAGTTTCACCATCAGGCTCCATCAACTCCTTCGACTTCCTGACCCATCGGGGATGATAAGTGACTTGGTACCAAGCTGAGGCCTTCCTCTCGTAGCACAAGTTCTTCTCGTCATCTGTCAGTTGGTCTGTGCCTATATTCTCAAAAACTCGGCGGAACTCTTTACGAAGAGCAGAGTAGGCATTCCTCAACCTCTCCTTCAGCTCTCCCTGCTTCCTGCTATTGTGTTTTGGCAGGGACCAGATATGCCCAGTAACGACTTCCCCTTCTGAACTGATTCTATAGTGGCCCAGTAGTGCATTTAGCTGACCCTCATAAGCGACTTTGCTTTGCCATGCATCAGCAATGTAATCTGAGGATCCATCAAGCTCAAGATTCATGTCATAAGGTAGGTCCTCATACGTGCATACAAATTCAGATGGAGGCTCATCAAAAGTGGCATCTCTGATATTGCGATAGAGTTTACCCAATATCTTCTCTGACTTATAAGATCGGTAGTCATCCTTACCCATGAAATCTGGATAAATTTTGGGTTTTAGAGATGGCGGCATTGCAACAAGCACGCCAGTCTTAGGAAAGTCCACAGCTATAGCTGCCATTTCAGCAAGCTTAAGGCAATCCACATCTAGTGCTCCGTATTCACTAACATCAGCATGGACAACATGAGCATTGCAAATGACACCAAGATTTTCATTTACCATATTCTTCAAAAAGAAGTCTATAATATCCTGTGAAAAATAAAAGAAGTATTAACATGTTCTAAAAAAATATTGTATCTAAAGTTGTACCTACAACAAGTATTAGCTATTTGCAGATAAATTAATTCCTTTCAAATAAAATAAGTAATGACAAATATTGCAGCATTTATTTCAAAAGAAAGAAAAAATTTTCCTCAAAAAAAAAAGTTGAGTCATTGAGTACATCTATACTTACACAGCTTTGTGATATTACTTATTCCTATGTTCATTTGGTCAGAACACGATTAGCTTTAGTTACAAAATTGTTAACTGTTTGAACAGGTTTTTATTTCAGAACAAGATTAGTTTTAGTTAAACAATAGAGGTTGTTAATTGTTTCAACAGGTTTTATTTCAAAAGCTAACAGGCCCTTATGACAAGACAGTGGTAAAAGAAACTTTACTTTTTTTTCAGAATATTTTCTTTTGGAAGGATGGTCATAGAACTTTCAACTTGAACAAAACATCCAAGATAGGTATTTACAACATACTTCAAATTTCATGTCAAGGAAATAATACAACCATACAGCATATAGGTTTTGACATAATGGGCCATTACAATTTCAGCCGTGCATATCTGAGAAAATTTCACTGTTATCCAAGATACACAACCTTTAAATCTGAACTCCTGTCTGCTACCCTCAGATCACGAGTGAAGTAAAATTATTGACATAGTGGAGTAAGTAGCCTAGGCAAAATACAGTGTTAAGATTAAAGGCATGTTTGCAATTAAATAATGGAGGAGAGGGATGAGGTGGTGTGGTGAGAAATGGAGGAGAGTATGGTATGTTATTAAAAAGTCCATGTTTGAATAGTAAGTTTTTTTTAGAAGAAAAAGGATGACAGAGTTGTGGTTGTCATCCAGCAATGTATAGAACTACGAAGAAATGTACAGGTGTAGGCTCTCACGAAGGGCAGCAAAAAGGTGCTTCCCAGGGAGGCTTGGGGGTTCGAGACCTCCAATGCGCCAACTGAGCTCTCCTAGCTCGGTGGTTCAGACGGATTATGGGGTCCGAGGACAGTCTATGGTGTACGGTCTTCTTTACTGTTATGGACGGGACCTATCCTGGGAGTCGAGGACCATTCTATCTCGTGGAGCTTCATCCTTTTGGCGGGGAGTTGCGGCTACGGCCCCGCAGATTCGCCCTCTCATGGTTCCTTCCCTTGGCTCGGGGGAGGACTTCTCCTTTTGGCAGCATACGTGGTCCTTAGGGGACTCCCTCGCAGAGGCTTATCCTCGCCTCTGGGACTTGACGACATCTCCCGAGGCCACATTTGCAGAGACTTGGACAGAGGAGGGGGGGACGGGATCTGGCGCTTGGTCTCCTGGTGTGCGATCTGACCAGCGCTTCACAGAGTTTCTTGCCCTTCAGTTGCGCTTGGCAGGTCTACGTCCGGACCGGTCCAGGATGGACGGATGGGTTTGGCTATCGGAGTCCTTCTCCACACGGAGTCTTTACATCCGCTTTCAACCCACTACCACTTTACCAGAAGATTTCACGACTGACTGCAGACTTATTTGGCGCACCCGTATACGGCTGAAGGTCAAGATCTTTGCTTGGCTTCTACGGCGCGGTCGCCTCCTCACCAGGAGCTACAGGCCGAGATGGGAACCACACAGTGACACATCGTGCGTTTTATGCAGTGCGGCAGTGGAGGACATATCTCACCCTTTTTCCGACTGCGCGACATCCCAGAGTATCTGGCAGCAGACGAGCATTGCGAGCCTTGTTTCTTCATACCTTGAGACTATGTGGCAGACTCTCCGGGGCCTCATCTGTCAGAGGCAATGTTGGAGAGTGCCACTGGCGGCTTTTGTGACCGGTGCCTGGGTCATTTGGCTGCAGCACAACCGGATCATCTTTTGTGGGGAGAGTTGCCAGCCTGAGCATGTTGTACACCACATCTCCTATTTTATCAGGGAGTGGGGTTTTGGTTAGGTTGGGGTCCTCTTTTTATCTTCTTCTTGCTCATTACATTTGTACACCTTTTCATAGTATATATATAGATGGATGACAACCACAAATCTGGTGATCACCCTTTTTCTTCTCAAAAAAAAAAAAGGTGACCAACGTCACAAAAGAGAAAGCTAGCCAAAACCCCACTCCCTAATGAGAAAGGAGATGTGGTGTACAACACGCTCAGCTTGACATCGCTCTCCACAAAAAAATGATCCGACTGCGTTGTAGCCAAATGGCCCAAACACCGGCCAAAAAGGTCAACAATGGCGCTCGCCAACTCTGTCTCTTACGCAACATTTTTTTTTTTGAGAGGGAAAAGGATGACTACCACGTAGGTTGCCATCCAAGTATATATAGCTGTAAATGGAAAGTCATGTACAAGGAACACACTCTCCAGCGGAGAGTGGTAAAGAAAGAAAAGTACAGACGCTAGACAGGACCCCACTCCCGAAGAAGACAAAACATGTGGCGTACAATGCTATCCGCCTGACAAATCACCCCATCAAAAATGACCCGATTACGCTGAAGCCAGATGGCCCAGGCACCGGCCAAAAAGGTCATCATCAGGATCCTCCAACTGTGTCTCCGTCTGCTAAGTCCCCTCATGGACCGCCAAAAATCTGCATGTACCGGAGTGACCTGGCCCGCAATGCTTTCCGAGACCACACCTCTCGGGCCACCCGGCATACGAAGAATAAGTGAGTAACATCCTCCTCCATTTTCCCGCACAATACACATGAAGTATCCGCATGGGGAGCCCACCGTGCTCTATAAACTCGAGTGAGAGTCAACTCCCGCCGAAGAAGCCAAGCAAAGATCTTGACTTTCAACAGAATCCGGAATCGCCATATGAGTCTGCAGTCAGCTCTAAGATCCTCTGTATCAGTAGGTGCTGGTAGAAAGCTGAGGTATAGGTTGCGTGCAGAGAAAGAGGCTGATGTCCAAATCCAACCGTCTGCCCGTGTAGGGTCCGGGCGAAAGGGAGCAATCCTCTGGTGGAACGCCAGTAGCTCCGAATAACGCTGGTCCGATAGTGGAGAAGTGAAAGTGGGAGTCCAAGAGCCGGTGCCCGGGCCACCGCTCTCGGACCAGCAATCAGCCATCACAGTGTCCGGATGTGCCACTAAAGCCCACAGCCGGGGAAAAGAGTCCGCAAACGAGCCGCCGGGTAACCAATCATGCTACCAAAAGGAAAAGAGCTCCCCGGAGCCAAGTGATGGGCTCATGAAAAGTCGCACCAGGGGGAGTAAGGCCGCCACCCCTCTCCAAAAGGAGGAAGCACCACGGGGTAAGATGGGCCTAGAACCCCAAGATAGATCTCGGCCGTAGCAGGTGAAAAAGACCTCCTTCCATAAGCTCTCCTCGGGCCCCATAATCCGTCCCACCCACCGAGCAAGGAGTGCCCAGTTAGTGCGACGGAGGTCACGAACACCCAATCCGCCCTGGGAAGTAGGCCTACAAATGCTGTCCCATGCAACAAGATGAACCCGGCGAGTGGGGCTGCATCCATGCCAAAAGAACCTGCTCCTCATAGAGTCAATCCGTGATAGCACCTGGGCCGGCAGGGGAAGCACAGACAGGAAATATATCGGCAGCGAGGAGAGAACAGATCTGAGAAGTATAAGACGTCCACCGCTGGATAGAAGCCGAGAGCTCCAGCCAGTCTCTGACGCAACATGCCCCTGAAGGTATGCCACACAGACTCTGGATCTGACTGAAGAATGGTTGCAATGGTAGTCTATTCCCATATGCCCCGGGATGTGAGACAATCGAAGAAAAGGTGGGTGGTGTCCTCGGCTGACTCGCTGCAAAGAACGCATGAAGTGTCACTGTATGGTGCCCACCGCGCCCTGTAGGTCCTGGTAAGAAGTTGTCCGCGTCGTAAAAGCCAAGCAAAGATCTTGACTTTTAGCAGTACCCGAGTATGCCAGATGAGTGTATAGTCCGTCCTGAAATCCTCTAGTAGCGTACAGGTGGGAAGAAAGCGAATGTAGAAACTGCACACCGAGAACGACTCTAACATCCAAACTCATCCATCTGACCCGGCAGCTACTGATGAAGGGCCAGTAACTCTGTGAAGCGTTGATCCATTAAGTTCAGTTAAGTTTAATTCAAATTCTATTAAGTTCTAATAATTGTGAAATATCATTTTTGCCCTTCCTTTTAAAGTATAATAAAAAAAATTGAATATAAAAAATCAATATGGAGAAAAATATCTCCTAAAAAATATATGGATAAAAATATTGTTTGAAAATAACATTTTATGCAATAGTGTTCTCATGTTAATATTTTATTTTTTATAATTTTTTCATATTAAAAAGTAAGGGCCAAAATGATATTTCACAAGTATTAAAAAAACTTAACAGAATTTGGATTAGATTAACGAAAGAATCTAAATGTCAAATTTGAACAAGTATAGGGACTAAAATTTGTAATTTTATAAGGATTAGATGCAACTCCGCCTATGTTTTATAGCCGGTCCCAAGCCCGGATAAGGAGGAGGGTTGTGTTAGGCCTCGACAGCCAGCCCTGTCGAATCTCATGAACATGGATCAACGAGTCGTATGATCCATGTAGCCGACCCCACCTAGTGGGATAAGGCTTTGTTGTTGTTGTTGTATAAGGATTAGATGTAGAAAAAGTTATAGTTCGAGGAGTGTTAAAGGAAATAATCCTAGAAAAATGAACAAGATTGAGTGGGTGGCTCTAAGCCCACAAACAACTCAAAACAAACCTCACCGTGTTTGTGATTTTTTATATGTTACAAATACTTATACCCATTCTGCCCTTCAATAATGGAGGTGTCTGCATGTGCAGCTCTTTGTACACATAGGTACCTTTTCCTCTCTTTGTGTGCACAAATATCTTTTATGCACTACATGTAATGCACGTGTCCATAAGGAACCTTTTTTTGAGTGCGTGTCCATAAGGAACTTACATTGAGTTGAGTTGGAATCAAGGGTAAAAATGACTTTTGCCTAATTAATTATCCTCAAACAATGTTTTAAAAATTTTCATCTAGTAAAACTCGTTTGAATTAGTTGAATCTATCCTAATTGGTATCCTAACATCAACTTCATAATAATTCACCGCTCTCTATTTCATCAACATTTACTCCACTACCTCATCCAAATCCCTCCATTACCAAATTCCCAAATAAAGCATCAGTTGTGACCCAATCTACGATGCATAGACGAGGAACAGTTGCAATACTCTCATTCTCATCCTCACGACCACCGAAAACATGATGACAATGATCTCTACTTCAAATGCTTGTGCCACGGAAATTTCATACACTGGTGCCCTAAGTGTTGCAGCAATAAGGGCCATTGACAGCTTCAATGTCCCCTGCCGCACCTAATGATGAAGCGGATAAATGGGAGAAGTTGGGGCTGGAGCTAGCACTGAACACAATGAGAAAAGATTCTGTTATGTCCGGGAAGACAATTCCGCAGATGCTGGTGACACCAAAGAAGGAAGCCCCTCCAAAGAAGAAAACATTGCCAATGATGGTGAAATCCTCAGCAATGGAGATGGGGAAAGCCATTGTACACCAAAAAAAGTCGAGTTCTTTAAAACTTGTTTAATGGGCAATTGGGCATCTTAGAGCTGACCTTCACGCACGCAGGCATGTTCAACATCCTCAAGGCCAAAATCTCAGTTCCAACTATCTCATGTCTCTTGTCGCATGTGCCAAATCCTATGGGGCTCACCTCAACAGAGACGATGCTAAGCATGTCCCTCCCCCTCCCGACCAATGGAAACTTGACCCCGGCACCATGGTCAGAAGGGTGCATGTGTTTCACCACTGTTTTTTAAAATTTTTTAGGAGATGTTCCACTGTTGTTATGCTTTAAAAACTGATTTTTTTTAGAAACTTTAAAACTGATTATGTACCTGATAGGCATATGAAATCCAAACAATTTAGACATGCAAATAAATAGTTAAATCAAGATTCAATGGTGAATCTTGATTTAAAAATTAAATCAAGTTTGGATTGATGCTGTCATGATGATATCACAAAAGAATTTAAATCAACATTAGCCGTTATCTAATGGTAGGTGGAGATGAACCAAAACATGTGCTTCAACACATTATAACATGAAATAAGTACAAAAAACTCTCCTAAGAAAAGTATAAAAAAAACCCTCTATATAGCATGCAAAAAATACATTATTCTTCTAAAAAAGCATGCTAAAAGAAATTGTTAACACATGGATAAGTAGTTTTCTCCATCAACCTCCACCAGGTTCACAATAAAGCCACATTGTTCTTTTAACAACATGTACTACATCAACACTTGACTGGATTTACCAAAGGAAAAGTAGCCAAGACGAAGGTGAACTTTTTCTTCTACAACAACAACAACAACAACAACAAAGCCTTATCCCACTAGGTGGGGTCGGCTACATGGATCATACGACGCCATTCCGCATTCATTGATCCATGTTCATGAGATTCGACAGGGTTTTACGCTGGCTGTCGGGGCCTAACACAACCCTCCTCCTTTATCCGGGCTTGGGACCGGCTATAAAAGCTCATAACAGTACAATAAGGTAATAATATTTTATCTAAATAACATAAATATCCAGAAAAAAACAGAAAAAAAAAACAAATTATACATGTATATCAAAACCCTATTTTTCCCTTTCTCCAATTCTTTCCTTTTTCCCCTTTTTCAGAAATCTATTGCTGGCATGCCCATTTCACTCTTTCTTCCTATCATAATACTTTTTAAATAGTTTTCACAATATTAAATGTATTTATATCACAAATAGACTGTTCAAATAGGTAATTCTCAAAAAATAAAAATAAAATAGGTCATTCACAAAACCTAAGCAAGTATCTACCTCACTTTTGATTCTATCCAAAATAAATCTACCTCACATTTAACCATTTCTAAAAGTTTAACTCAATTTCTCACCATTCTTAACAATGAAATGAGTTGTTAAGTAGTGCAATTGTCTGAATAAAAATAATGACATAGCTGATTGGCAATGGAAACTTAAGACACATCATCCAAGAATGTTTTAACATGGAAAGCACAAGGCCAAAATGTTCTTATTTGCGTGAAAAGAAACCAAGAAACTTATAAGAAAATCTTGATTACACTATCCTATTTAACATCACGGGATGCCACCTTAGCTTCTTTATCCATGATGATTTCACTTCCCATCATTCATATATTTTGAAAGATAAACTGGTTCATGTGCAAAACAAATTAAAATGAGGTCATTCCATACCAAGAAAAACAATTTCCTCCCAAATGATGACTAACCTTGTCTGGATATTGTTTGGCGAGCTCCACCAACTGAAGTCGACCAATTTTTCCTTGGGCACGTCCTAGAAAGTTTGCCAAATACTTCCTCTTTGATAAAGGCAGAGGTTGGACCATATTGGAACCATCAAACTTGGTCATTCCATCATCAACATTACCAGGGATGATGATATCTTTCCATGTATTAAAAGCACTAGTATCACGCTTATCAGTACGATCACCCTCTGGAGTAAGAATGAACTTTTTCTTCTAGCATACACAAATATAATAATGCCTAGCACATGAATAATAATGGCCAAACATAAGTTTTCACTCTTCACAAAGCACTACTTTTAGCGTGTTATTCCACCAATATTTGACTTTACCTTATTAAGATAACTTAGCTAGAACGATAAAAACTAGAAACCATAACATGTGCTTCGACACATTATAACATGAAATAAGTACAAAAAACTTCTATATACAACAACAACAACAAAGCCTTATCCCACTAGGTGGGGTCGGCTACATGGATCATACGACGCTTCATTGATCCATGTTCATGAGATTCGACATGGTTTTACGCTGGCTGTCGGGACCTAACACAACCCTCCTCCTTTATCCGGGCTTGGGACCGGCTATAAAACATAGGCGGAGTTAAAAAAAAAACCATTATCTAGAACGATAATAACTAGAAACCAAGAACCAAAATAAATATAACTTTACCTTTCCATCAGAGATGTGTTACTGCATGCCAATCAAGGTTAGGTATAATGAAGGTTGTGAAAAAGAGTAACTCACCTGAAGAGATACTTCACGTGGGTATTTCTTGACTTCGGCAGCTTTGTAGTCCATTGGCGGCCAACTCTTTTTGCTAGGAGGTATAAGATTTTCATCCCACGTGACAAAATAAAGATCTCCATCAAGATCACTTCCTGATGCCTCATTTGCATGAGGCCTGTCTCCTTTCTGAGGAAATACCAAACAATCAACAAGATGATGTAAGCTAGGTACATCTACAGCTTCAAGGATTCGAATATCTCCTGGGTGGAGACATGGGTTTTTAGCAATAGCTACTGTGCCTAAAATGACATGTTTATTATTTTACGCTGCGGAAAATCCGGAACCATGCTTCCTGAAACAATTTTCTAGTGAAGGGACTGAAGTCTGAATGAAGCACTGTCCATACTCCAAAACAGCAAGCTCGTCAAGGCATCCCATCAGCCATCTTCCTTTAGGCACAAAGATTCTAGCTTTTTCCAACAGATCCCCTAGTTGTGCAGACCTTATGCATGAAAGCATGGCCTTCAAGTGAGGTTCAGTTTGAGGTTTGAAACCAGCACATAACATCAAGGCTGCTGTGTTTCCTTGCTCAGCACATGAAGTGGTAAGAACCTCAAATGCTGTGTCAGTGTCCACTAGAATTTTGTTTAACTTATGGATCATCGAATCTTGCATCTTTGAAAATACACTGTCAGGTACCTCTAAGGCCGAGAGCAATGTTACAATCTGCCTATTCAAGAAACCAGGCTGGAATCTGGTCCAAGATACAACTTCCAACATGGTGTGCTTGGAGTGAAATTTCACCATGCTTGGTCTTAAAGACAACCTGAACAGACCATCATCTTCTGGCCAACAGGCTACAACACCCTTACACCCAGCATATCTGATCTGGTAGGCAGAAGGTGGGTCAGCTAGTTGTAGCTTATTAGCAACTTCAACTGCAAGATCTGGAGTAATCTTTCCAATTCCATCTGAGAACACATAGTCATTGGCTTCAATATCAGAAATTCTCCAATTTGCCTTGTCTGATGGTACGTCTATAGTGGCATAGGTAGATGAAAAGCATTGTCCCATTCTTGCTGCACACTTTGCAACGTTTTTATTATCAAATTTTCCCATCCAACTCCTAATGGTGTTCACATTAATTTTGTCAACATTTGAAAAAAACCAGGCTGATCGGTCCCTTAGCTGATTAGACGAAAATGCTAGGAATGAATACTGTCGACCACAGAGATTAAAGCCATCGATCAGAATATCCTTTACCCTCCTGAAGACAGTAGTTTTCTGCGCAAATGTGTTTGAAGTCATGTCCTTGACAATAGGTGCCACATAGTAGTTCAGGACAAAATTGTTCATCTGTTGCATGCCTTCATCCATGAAGGTCACTCTCAAAAATCGGTCATCAACATCCTTGTAATGTCTGAGGACTCTATTAGAAAGCTCTGTCTCTGGAGGGAGGCAGTAAGCTTTTGTAGGAGTTATAACTAACCTCCTTACTTGGACAACGTCATCAGTGGACCTTGAACACTTGAGAAGCTTAGGATTCTTTGTCAGCCAATCTTGGACAAGCTTCAACCTTTTGTGTGCATCAAGTATGGGGCGTTTGTAAGACCAGATATGCCGCAGTGATGCTTCATTCATTACCTCATTTTGGGACCTCAGCAAGTCAAAGAAGTCCTTAGACAGCTGGTGCTGGTTAACGATTCCCTTGTGCACTAGTGCATTCACTAAGAACATAGTTGAAAAACTAATTCCATCCTGATCCTGAACGGAAAAGAAATGATCAGACGTTCTCAAGCCAAAATCAGGCTCATTCCGTACTATCAGCTGTTGTCTAGGCCTGAATTCAGCTACTCTGTGTTGCTTCAGATAAGCCAATGTTCTCTGCATCTTAGGTCCAAAGCGTGGGGAGAAGGAAATCCGGTATGTGTTACATCTACCTATGGCTCTGTCGGAAGTGAAATCTGTAGTTCTGATCCAAGGATCCCCATCTTCTGTCAGATAAAATGGAATAGAGTCATAGGTATCATCATCAGCAGTCCGGTAGTAAATGCAAGGGACAGAATTCA
The DNA here is from genome assembly GCA_030549335.1 of Pontederia crassipes. Taxonomy (NCBI): domain Eukaryota; kingdom Viridiplantae; phylum Streptophyta; class Magnoliopsida; order Commelinales; family Pontederiaceae; genus Pontederia; species Pontederia crassipes. The sequence goes on along the minus strand of CM060189.1, from coordinate 18,933,598 downwards.
GCCGAAACATCAACACGAAGGGGGCTACATCATCGAGCACCTTCGCCTCATCGATGTCTCTGATTAAAAATTCCAACTTGAAGTTGCATTTTATCCTAGTCATCTCTTTCGTCTCCCTGAAGCAGAAAGACGTGTCCTTGGAAAAGAGAATCCTGCATCGCCCGTCGAAGGGATCGACTGCGAAGTCGACTTCAGCTTGCGGCGCTTTCCAGGCGACCAGGAAGACGTCTCTGTTCGCGACAATACCGATCTCAAGGTTCACATTGACAAATTTGAACGGGTCCGTTGTCCTCCGCTTGTTAAGTCGGAAGCTGTCCATCGCGGCGTTGGCCCGCAGGATGCGGTTTTTCATGACGAGTTCGCACCTCCCTGCAGCATCCATCGCCCTCTTGGCGGCCTTGGGGCACGCAAAATAGACGAAGGCGTGCGGGACTACCTTCTCGTAGTCCTCCTTCCTCGCGGCCACTGAGCTGGGAACATCTTCGCTGGCATGAAAGTCAGGAAACGAGTCCGGCGGGGTCCAGGAGGTCTTGACCCGGCAGCGCCAGATGACGCCGGCCTCGTACTCAAGGAAGTCGGCGAGCTCCTTTGCGGACACGCCTTCGCCGAAGCCCCCGAAGCTTACCTGTGATACGACCACGTCCTTTTCCTCCCTGTCCCCCTCCGTCGCCTGCAAGGAGACCATGGTCGGAGAATGCAAGAACCCTAACCGGCAATGGCCACTCCAACGGAGAAGGAGACGGAAAGAACTCTGCAGCTGAATCGCCGGAGAAAGAAGACAATCGCCGGGATCAACACCGTTAGTGGCTTCTCCCGGCGTCGCTCTGCGCCGGCGATGAAAGAGAAGTAGAAGTGGAGTGGTGGCTTTTGGCGTTTCCTTCCCTCGCGCCCACTCGCAACCTTTCGTGGAAAAATAGAAAATAATAAATGGCAGACTGCAAAAGAAATTAAGATATTACTTAAAAATTAAAATAATATTAATTCTCACTATAATATTAAGGTATTTAGCCTTCGTATAAGATAATAATTTATAATAACAAGCTTTTCGTTTCGGATTTAATTTTTAACATCATTATTCGATCACATATTTCTTTAATATTTTAGAATGTTGTAACGAAACTTTAAATTAAAGTAGATTCGATGTTGACTCTTTTGGGGTATATTTAGCTGGGTCATAAAAAATCCGAAAAGGTTGACCACTGGCTATCTGATTCATTTATTATAAGTAAATAAATTAAAAATACAAGAGCGTAAAAGAACATATAAAAATGAATTTTCAATGAACTTATTATATAATGCACCGTTAGCTTAAAATTTATATAGTTAAAGTTAATGAATATGTGCTCCCACGTGAAAACAATAAAAAATACGTAAAACGCGTGGTGCACATTAATGAATCCACTCAATGGCTCCTCCATTGTCATTCCAAAAATTATCGGTACACTTTTCATTTTGGCTTCTCACTCACTCTTTCTGCCCTTTACTATTTTATTATTTTCCTTTCTTTAGAATTTTTATGATGTTCAAAATATTACTAATTCATTATTAATTCAAATAGGTGATTAAATATGTTAGTTTTTATGCTAAAATTTCATAAATTGTATTTTTCTTGGTTACAAATAAAATAAAAAAATTTGGTCACTTCCTCAATCATTCATGACCTATTTTATAATTTATGAAAATAAAATACAGGTTAAAAGAGTCCCTAACTTCAAGGGGGTGTTTGGTTATAGAATAAAATTGAAGATAACAAAGTAGTGTAATAAGGTATTCTCGTAAAAGTAAATATATTTTTATTTTACGTCTTATTTGGTTAGAAGAGAATAAATTTTAAAAATATAATATTTTATATTTAAAATATTTTATTACACAGAACTTACGTTTAATATCATAATAATAAAAGAATATTTATATAATAATATATGATTGAACTTTTAAAAAATAATATACGTTTGAAAATTGAGAATAATCATATTCTATTATTTTAGAATAATAAGTTTCTTCTTCTGACGAGGTATAAAATGACGATTTTCCTTTTTTCAAAATAATTTCACGTTTTTCGAACTTTGATCGATATAATCTTATTTTGTAAGTTATTTGACTATATTTTCAAAATATTGACGTATTCTCATATTTATTCAATAATCAAACGCCCTCAAATATAACCTGGACTTGCAATTAATCGACTTTTTGTTCGACCACTTATAGATTCTCAAAACACCTTTAACTCCTTTGCTTTGTCATCTTGTACAATAACTGGTGCCATGTTGTGGTGTACGTGACATGTTCTTGCTTTTGCCCCCTTTCTATAACTTTTTTGACCTTTTTATCTTAACGATCAATACTTTTTATATATATTGATTCATTATTAATTCAAATCAGTGATAAAAAAATATTAATTTTTATGCTAAATTTTCATAAATTGTATATTCCTTAGTTACAAATAAAAATAAAAAATTTTGGTTATTTCCTCAATCATTCATGACCTATTTTATAATTTATGAAATAAAATACAGGTTAAAAGAGTCCCTAACTCCAAGATTGTATTTGGTACCAAAATTTGGGCTACAACTTCACCAAGCTCCGGTACTTTTTGTCAAACACCATACGTGATTAGCATCGTCGATTTCTGGTCATGTGATGGTGGTTCTCCATTTTAGAAAACTTTAAAGTTCTCGCTGGAGGCGAGAACGAGAACGTGCTACTTTTTTTCATTTTTATTTTTTTCTTTCAATTCTTAATTAGTAAAATATTATTAATCACTACTTAATCTTCATATTATTTATTAAACTATTTTTATATTATCCTAAAGAATAACCAAATATATTATTTTATTTATTAATATAATATTATTCAGTTTATAAAATATTTTTTAAACGTAATATAAATATTTTTAAAATTATAATATTAAAAACATAGGGAAATAATAAATTATAATATTTTATTTTTCGTAAAATATAAATTATAATATAAATATTTTTCATAGATTATAAATTATAATATAAATTTAAATATTTTCCATAAATAATTATTTTAACTAAACAAATAATATTTTAATTTAATATAATATAATTTTATACATAATAAAATAATAATTATGTTATTAATTCTTACTTTTTATTCAAACACGTACTCAAATTTATTTATTAAATCAACTTTTCAAATTCTCATCACTTTTCATCCAAACATCATATCTAATTATTCTATCAAATCGATTACTTTTCAAATTTACTTCTCGAAAATTAAAGGAAACTTCAAATTCTCGTTCCAAACGCAGTCGAAGTATAACTTGGACTTGCAATTTTGGATGTGAGAGTTCATTTCTACTCCCTACAAAAGTAAAAGTTAAAAGTGCAATTAATCGACTTTTTATTCGACCACTTATATTCCTTCACAACACATTTAACGCGTTTGCTTTGTCTTCTTGTACAAATAATTGGTGCCATGTGGTGTACGTGACAAAGACATGTTCTTGCTTTTGCCTCCTTTCTATAACTTTTTGACCTTTTCACAGTGGGTTTTGCTATATCCTCCTAATTTAGGAGGATATAACATTCTAATTGAGTCACAATGACATAAATGTAAATTTAACAATCTTTTGGAGCAATTTAAAAAATGTGAGTATCAGGAGGATGTTTAGGCTAAAATTTTAGGAGAATATAATATTTTCCTTTCAATTATATTGTGACAACGATTTTTTACTCGTAACTAAACAAAGTTTTGCTAAACACCGTGGATAACGGGAACTTGAAAAATTTTCGTCAGGTGATATTTCGTCAAACTTTTTAGTGAGAACTCATTGGAACTTTTCGTTTTTTTACTCTCTCCCTCTTCTCTCTCGATCAAATCAGCCATAAGTTTTCGTTCTAGCATAGAACTTCTTGGCCGAACTTTCACGTCACGTCGTAAAGTTCCGGAGACATTAAAAAATTTTAGTCCTTCAATTCAAACACAATCTTAACGATTAATATTATATATATATATTATAAGCATATAGAATAAAAAAATAAAAAGTGAATAATATCAAGATTTTATAAATATCCAAAAATAAAATAATTATAAACGTGATGAGTTTTTTATTCACGATTGGTTCTTTTTATTTATTTGCTTTTAAGCAATTATTGACTCTTGTGCATTAAAGTAATATAGTAACAACAATTATGCCCTTATTTAAGTTAAATTTGAAGGAATATAATTTTAAGGGTGATGCTATATCCTCCTAAATTAATTAGGAGGATTAATCTCCTAACTCACTCACAATGACATTGGGTGTAATTTTATCAACTTTATTAGGCAATTTAAGAATGTGAGTATTAGAAGGATTTAACATTTTTGTAATTTTAATTATACAAGACCATTTTACACCTTTTCTAGATATGCTATTAGAAAAAATTACAGTAAGTGCTTTTCAAATTTGATTTAACTTTAATTTGTAATATGAATGATCATCTTTAAACTCAAATGTTCTTTTCACTCACACGCACATCTTCTCTCTTCTCTACTAAGTATTTAGTTACATGATAATATTAAAAAAAATTAAAATTAAAAAATTAAAAATATCATGTAAGGAAGAGAAAGAATAGAGCGTCGCCCCCTCCTCCATCGCCGGAGGGAGGCGAGTCCCCCCTCTTTTCTCTGTCGATGCGTACCAATGAGCTCTTCACGATGTTTTGCCACTAAATTTTGATGTGAAAAGATATGACATGACTCGTGACATAGCTGTGGCGTATAATTAAAGTGAGCACAATTATGGATTGTTCTGATCGTGAACTTAGATAAGGAATGCATTGATTCACTTTCACGAGTGATATCAAATATCTTAAAATATTGGCAAATCATTCAAATAGTCAAGTATAAATTAAAAAAAACATTTCAAATAATACAAAAAATATGTATCAAGATATAACGTATAGAAGTATGCAATTTTAAGTTGGTTGTTTAAGTTTATAATTATTAATACGTATCAGTTAATAATCACTAGTGGTGTTTAGATTATTTAAAATTATATAACACTAAAATTGTGTTTGAGTAGTGGGGTTTGGGCAAGAACTTGTACAAGTTTAGATTAGTTCAGATAAACAGTTACCAACGGAAACTTGACATAGTTTTTATCACGTTATGAACAAAAGTTTTTCAAGTTCTCACTCGAAGTGGTTGATTTTATTTTTGTTTTTTTTTATTTTTGCTTTTATTTTTGTCTTTTTTTCCTTTTTGCTTTCAATTCTTTATAATATTTTAATTAGTAGAATACCATTAACTACTATTTACTTGACATTATCATTAAACTACTTTATATTATCACAAATAATAATCAATTATAATATTTTATTTATTATTATATCATAACGTTGCTTATAAAATAATTTTTAACTCAATATAAATATTTTATATAAATTATAATATTAATAGCATATTAAAAATTTAATCAAAATCAATATTAATATATTACAACACAACTTATTTTTAAATAAACTTTAAATTCATAATTACATATAATATTTTTATATGCTAGTAATTATTATTTTACCTAAATAAATACATAATATTTAAATTTACTATAATTTTATACATTATAAAATAATAAATTATATTCTTAATTCTTGCTTTTTATCCAAATAGCTACTAAAATTTATCTATCAATTCAATTAATATTAATATATTTCAAAATTTTATCATTATATTTTTTATCCAATCATCCAACCCAAAATTTTCTATCAATTCAATTAATATTCGAGGACTAAAGGTTCTCCATTCAAATCCAGCCTAAGGCTCCATTTGATTCATGATCATCCGTAAGAACAACATCTTATTATTGCTTTTGAAGTAAATCACTAATTTTGTAAATAATGTGGGGTCCACGTTAATTTTGTAAGTAACGTGGGGTCCACGTTAATTTTGTAAGTAATGTGGGGTGCGTTTGGATGACAGAATTTGAGCAGAACTTGTCGAAAGTTTTGCCAAACAGGGTGTGTGACAAGAACTTTAAAAATTCCCATCATGTGACCTTCGTCCGGAATATTTGACGGTCAGAAGTTCTTGCCAAACGTAAGAACATTTCTTTTTTTTCTTCTACTTTATGTCTTGTCAGGCGCAACTTTTGACTTTTTTCTTTCATATATTTTTTAATTATTTTATAATGTATGTATATATAATTTAGTATGTATTAATACATTATTAATCAACTTATAAAAATAATTTATTAAATGTAATTAATTAAAAATTATGAAAAATTTAGTTCTTATAATTAATAAATATTTTATTAATTAAACTATTCAATTATTTTTTAAAAAATTACATTATATTTAGACCGTAAGATGTACGTAAATCATAATATTAATAATATTTATAAGATTTAATCAAAATAAATAAAAATATTAATAATATAACAATTTACGTATATTACAATATTTATAACATATTCTTATTTACTATAATTTTATACCTCATAAAATAATAAATTATATTCTTAGTTCTTTTTTTATCAAACACCCACTAAAACTTATCTATCAAATCAACTTTTTAAATCATATATTACACTTTTTTATCCAAACACCAATTCAAATTTTCTCATGAAATCGATTAGTTATCGAGAACTAATTTTCTCTCAAAATTCTCATATCAAACACAGTCCTAGCCTCTATTTGGCAACAAAAAAAATTAACGTTTCAAATAGTGTTTAGCGGTTCAAATGCTAAGTTTCATACCAAAATATTGAAAAGCTACTTCTACTAGCGTTTAGCGATTATATGTTAGTGTTTTATAATTTTTCTAGTTTTACCTTTATTCAAATATATTATTTCTTTCTAACTTATCTTATTATTTTTCTCATTTTATTTTATAATCATTTAACTATATTTCATTTCATATTCATGTTTAATTAATTACAAATTAATTATATGTTAACAATGAATAAAAAAACAATTTGCAATTAATATTTCCATATCATCGGCGCATTATATAAAATTTATTGCCAATATAAATTTCTATATAATTTAACAAAAAATTAGTTATGAAATTTTATTTTATTTAATTAAGATATAAATATTTAATCTATTGTATTATAATAAAATCTATATAGTGTTTAAATGAAATGATTTGTCATATGAGTAATTATGTCATTTTATATTTATCAGCTAATTCTACAACTAAATTTATCAAACACTTATTTTTTACAAACTGTAACCGTTAATTCATAATTCTATCTGTTATCCGCTAGTTGAACCGTTATCCGCTTATCAAACCGTTAGTAACACCAAAAAGAAACTTAGTGAAATAATCTTGCTCTTGTCGGACTAAGAAACGAGGGACAATGATAGGATTATGAGAATTTAATTTTGTTCCTGAATATAATGTTTACATACAAATGGTCCTGTGACTTTTTTGGATTGAGTTGTTATAAGTTTTCGATAAATGATTGATTAGATAAAAAGAAATGGAGTCCATGGTTAGATAAAAAATATAATAATGGAAAATTAAAAAGTTAATTAGATTGATAAGTTTTAATAGATGTTTAAATAAAAAGTAAGAAATAGGTAAATATATTTTTTATGATATAAAGAGTATTAAATTAAAAATATTTATAATTGATTATTGTTTAATCTGATATAAAAAATAATTTAATGAATAATATTAACAATAAATATTAATTAATAATACTTTTAAAACTATAATACTAATTAAAGTATAGTAACGTATGTTATTTTATTTAGTATGCATAAGTAATATATCTGACAATCCATATTAGTTATTTATAAGTAAATAAAGATGTATTAGTTAATATATAATTTTTACCAATATACCCATAATCAAAAGAATTATGTTTAAATATATAAATTATTTTTAACTTCGTAAACTTAAATCACCAATATATATTCTCACTCATAAAATTTAAATTTATAAATTTATTAATGTATTATAAAATATGATAATAATATAGTCATAATAATTAACTAATATTTATTTGATTAATTTTATAATTTATTTATTTTTAAATATATTTTATTCAATGTGTTTTAAAATTTATTTAAATAAAATTGAAAAGGACAAATTCGAATAGTGAAATTGAAATATTACAATTTAGGTGATAAAGTTGATTGTCTTCTCTCCAATAGGTAATTTTTATTTTTAAAGAAACAACCCCTTATATTATTATTTTTTTCTCAATGTTTGGAAGATCCGGACAAGTTGTCCAAGTTCTCATCTCAAACATTGTCCATTGCTTAATCAATTAAACACATGAAGTAACTATTTTTTTTAGGTATCAATTCAACCGGTTCAAGTTGGTTGAATTTTTTTTAGCCCTCTTATTTAAAAAGCAGTGTCCATAATACAATTGAGCCCAATCAATTAATTTGATAGGTTATGCGACAGTGGCCGAAGCTCTAATATTTACAAAGAATTTAACTCAAGAACTTTAACCACTTCTGTTGAATCTAGCCTGACTTGAACCATCCACGTTAGTTTTAAAACTCATCTTCATTATGATACTAAATCATACCCACATATCCAATATATTTGAGAATTCTACCTCATAAAATAAGATACTAAACCACATAGGCTTTTGGCAACATCAAAATTAACGATTCAATCGTTAATTTTTTTATTTGATAAATGATAAAAATAAGTAACACTTAGCGTCTCATATCAAATATTGCAAAGCTATTTCTACTAGCATTTAACGATTACAGGTTAGCGGTTCATAAATTTTTTTCAATTTTACCCTTATTCAAATGCATTAATTTTTTTTCTCAACTTATCTTATTATTTAATGACCATTTAACTACATTTCTTTTTTACATTCATGTGTAATTAATTACAAATTATTTATATATTAATAATGAATAAAAATTTCATTTAATAAATAATATTTTTATAACATGGGTTTACTATATACAATTTATTGCCAATGTAAATTTCTATATATTTTTTTTAAAAAATAATTATGAGATTTTATTTTATTTAGCTGAGATATAAATTATTTATATATTGCATTGTAATAGAATTTGTATATTGCTTAAATTAAATAATTTATCATACGTTGAATTATATTATTTTATATTCATCAGCTAATTTTATCGTTAAGTTTATTAAATGATTATTTGTTAAAATCTCTAACCGCTAATCATCATCCGCTATCCGTTATGAAATCGCTATCCACTTATTCAGAGTCATAATACTTGATTAGTATTATTAGTTTTTTTTTCTTTTATACAACCACATTCAGAATTTTGGCTCCAAATTAGTTTCTCTAAAAAAAATCGACCAAATATAACTTATTTACATTAAGGGGTTATTTGGATATTAGAATAAAGTAAAGAATATGAATTATTTGCTTATTATTGGTAAACACCAATTTTATTCCCACATAATGATAGAGAGGTAAAAATGGCATAAAAATTACCCCCATAAATAAAAAAAATGTGAGATAAGCAATTAAACCGAGCTACAATTTCCAAAAATATAGTTATTCTTAAGAATAAATTATCTTATTATAATAAAAAAAGTCGTTGGTATTTGAATAATATAAGAATTAGGTTCTTATTTAATATTTATAGTTTGTTCACCGTCAGAGTTTTAAAATTTTAAAAACAAAAGTAAATTATTCGACTACTCAAGAACGAAAAGATGCAGTTTTATACACTAACATTTTTGTTCCAGAGTTCGTACAGGACAAAACATATTCGAAGGTTATTTTTATAAACTATCTGTGAATTTTCACTGAATTTTTTTTATCCCTAAACTATTGTCATTTTTCCAATTTAATTCTTTCATCTACTTTTGTCAAGTTTTTCTGTATCTTTGATTTTTTCCATTTATCAAAAGTCCAAAATATCCCTTCTCTCATCTATAAAAAAGGGAAAAATACAGGGGTGACGCCCCCACGCGATCACCGATGACGTCCCCTAGGAGCAAAAGGGGGAAGGATCTCCACCTGCAATCTCGTCGGCGACGAGATCGTGGGAGGGCGATGAGATCGTGGCGACGGCTCGCCGGGGCTGGTCGCCCCCTTGCTCTGCATCATGCTACATGGATTGAAGCCGGGGGGGCGCACCCCTCCTCGTGATCTCACCAACATCGACCGTCTACCTCCAAAAGCACGCCTGGCGCTTGGACCCATCGCAGCGTTTACACGCTCACCGACTGTCTCGATCTCTTCGACCATATGCTCAGCGAGCTGCAATCCGCTTACAAGGGGCCCAGTCGAACGACACTGCGCCACGTCGACGACGTCCAGACGGCAGTCTCGACCGTCATCACCGACCAGTACACTTGCCTCGACGGCTTCACGTACGTCTCCGGAGGAGGGTACCAGTCGGCCATCGAGCAACTCGTTGGCCATGTTGAAGAAGGTGAAGTGGCGATCAAAACACTCGACAGTGCGGGATGCATTGAAAGGTAAGGGGAGGTGGACGACTCCGGGTTCCCGGAGTGGATTAGGGCGAAGGAACGACTACTGCATGAGGTGACGCCCTGACCGTGGTGAAGGGAGGGCACCCCCCGATCTCGCCAACGAAAAGGAGGATCACCCTCCACGATCTCACCGGAGGCTCCCGGGATCTCGTCGCCCTCTACGATCGTCAGCGATGGCTCGTAGGGAGTCGTCGGACGCGGAGCAGAGAGGCGATGAGATCATGGAGTCGCTCTGAGAAGATGAGAGAAGGGGCATCTTGAACTTTTCACAAATTGTAAAAATAAATAGAGGTGAAGGGAAAAATTAAATGGTGATAATTTAGGGATAAAAAAATAAATTTCTTATTTAAAATTAAACGTAAAATGACCCTATTCATAATATCAAACAAATTATGATATAATGTATATGGGTTTAAGCTAAAACAAGACAATAGCAGGCAATGTGATATTTTACGAGATTGAATTAAAAAAAAATCCAGGAAAAAAAGATTCAAAATACATTCACTAGTCAATTTAATGCTATAATTATTTTCTAAAATGCACGTATCATTTATTTTAATCGCTTAATATAAATGAACATCGCTAACACACCTCAATCTTTACTGAATTATAATTTATATGGATGTTTACTCTATACCATACTAGACTAAATTAAACAAAAACATAATTCAATTAAAGTAAATTAAAATATAATTTTACTGTGTTGATTGTTCAATTAATCAAGAGCGACTTTTACTTACATTTAATTAGCCCATCTAAAAAAACGTTAAAATAAAATTAGAAAATGCTAATTAATCGATCGTCTGTTACTCTGCACAGAGCCACCGTTGCAATTAATGGCGCGAGACACGAAACCATGCGCACGTACTTCGATCCAATCTCCTCCACTTCCTTCTACTTGGACGCCCACTTCGGAAGACGCAAAACATCCAGAGCAGATGTGATCATTTTGTCCATTGGTTAAAAGAGAAATCCTCCCTTGATCTCTCTGCTCAATTTTCTCTGGTTAGTGGTTTCATCTTAGCTCGCGCATCCATGGCGTCCGGAGGAGGAGACACCTGGTTCGCAGACATGGCGAGGGAGGAGCTCCAGATGCTGGAAGAGCAGCACCCTGGCCGCTTCGGGTATCTGAAGCTCGAGCTGAAGTCTCTCATCTCCCACCCCAACGTCTGCTCTGACGACCTCTTCTACTGCCGCAACCCTGATAGTGATAGCCATGATTACGGTGCCCCGGGTCCTCTCCCGGCTGATCATGATTTAGCCACACAAGGTTTTTATTTTCCGGCATCCATCCTTCATCCTTGTTCGCTTTCTTCTTTTTTTTTCTGAATAATGCAACCTTTTGTTGTCCGATCGCTGGGTTGTCTTTGGTGCAGTCTCGTCCAACAGGAAGAGGAAGGTCATGGAGTGGAATGATGAGTTGCAGAAGCAGCAGAGCAGGCCACGAAAAAGGCATTCGCCAGTTGCAGGGAGAGATGGCAGCTGCAGGGCGGACATGGTCATGAAAAAGGCTGAAGCTTGTCTGAAGCGGATCCAACTGGTGAAACAGAGCTTCTTCTGTTAGTAAGAGATAAGAGCTACTCCATCTCCAGTCTCCAAGTAAAGAAAGACGGAGATTTGACAAGTGGGAGTTGGATTTTGATCTATGTTTTGGTTCATGTATGCCAGAAGCAACTTTTCTGCATGAGAAAAAAAAAAGAAGCAACTAATTTAAGTACACTGCTACTAGGCGTCTGAGGTTCATCATAAGCAGATTAGCATAATCATAATTTTTTCTTTTTTTTATGTTTGTATGTGTTAAGGAACAAAACATTCTGGTAATCCCCTTTATCATCGATTTACCATTTTCTGAACCATTAGGAAGCATGAAACAGATTAAGGTGGTGCACATGAGAATTGAAATGTTGTTAACATGTGGTTTCAGCTAGAAGTATGCTCTCAAGTCTGAACAGTTTGTTTGAGAAGGCCTTCCGAACATGTCAGTGATGCCAACAGTTTACTTTATTGAGAATGATACTTTGGATTTTCTATTGACAAGACGGTTCTTGTGAGCATGATAAAAATAAGGGCTGGCCGAGATAAAGTAGGGTTTCACATGGTCAGATAAGATTGGATGAACCCAAGAATCGGCCCAATTTCAATTAGATCGGCCTTTTTTTTTAACTAGAGCAATTGGAATCGACTCGATTATCAACATCGAATACGAAATTTGATGATTTTACCGGATCAACTCAACTGGATCTGATAACTTGATTTTTTTTCGTATATATTTGTTTTAAAAGTTAAGTTGATTCCATATAATTTAAAACTTAAAAGTAGTTTAAAATATAAAAGACAATAAATATTTATGGACCATTATATTATATGTTGGGAAAAAATTAATGACTTTAAAAAGTTTAAATATATTAAATATTATAAAAAAGAAAAATAGTTCTTTAGTCCGATATCTGACTCAAGGGGATTCGGGTTGCATGAACAAAAAAAAAATGAATTTTAAAAGAATTCATCATCACTTTCACCCGATAGAAAATTTGTAGGATTGTGTTGGGTTTAAATTTAGGTAGGAACAAATTTAATGTTTAACAATTTCAAGTTTATGAGGTAGATTGATTTTATTTCGCCATTTTTTTTATACTAATTGAGACCCTTTGTTACGAGATAAATTATATTGATAATGACCATTTAACTAAATTCTTTCATTCATTCATTTTGGACTTATGCTTTTTCTTATGTCCTGATTAGGGGTCAAATATTCTCCGTTTATGAGGTAGATTGATTTTATTTCGCCATTTTTTATACTAATTGAGACCATTTGTTAAGAGATAAATTATATTGATAATGACCATTTAACTAAATTCTTTCATTCATTCATTTTGGACTTATGCATTTTCTTATGTCCTGATTAGTGATCAAATATTCTCCGTGTAATACAATAAAATTTGAGTTTATCTGTAAGAAAAGGATCGGTATTGCGGCATTGGAGAATAAATTTCAAGTGATACCTACTAAGTAATTGACTTTGTGATAATTTGTAAAATTCATATGCTTGGGACAAAGAGAATAAGTTTGGTTTTTAGACTTTTAGTCTTCATTTCAACAGCCATTGTAACGTCCCCAAATCGACCAATACCACGTGGCGAGGATCTCTCCGAAGGCGCTACGAAAAACTATAATTTTGACTAATAATTGACCAAAACTCCATTTAAAATAGTGACATGTCATCAATAGAAGGTAAATAAGAAAATAGAATATCAAATAGCGGAAGTTTCAAAATACTACAAAGTCTCCGTAATAGGAATCATATAAGAATTACATCCAAGTTCATAAATGCGGAAAATAGGAAAATGATAACTAAGCCCTCTGTCAGTTTATGTGCTTTATTATCGCTCGAGCTGATCGCGGCACATGATCTCGACACCATCACTGATCTGGTCATGTGAAAATCAACACAGGGAAGGATGTCCTCCCGTAAGATATAGAGACTAGTAGGAATCCATATAGTACTCAATGCATAACAGTAAATAGCAATAGTCAGAATCAATAATCACTTATAACAAGATCAAATAGAAAACATAAGATCATTCGATTTGATATATAAGATGATAGAGATCATGTATCATATAATCATTAGGAGTTATAGTAATCATGCTAGATTAATAATCATGCTTCACTTATCATCATCATACTCATGTCATTTGTATACATTCTTTGTTCTTATACTTCTTTCTTAGCATTACATGACTTTATGTGTCTTTAACTTTTGAGAGTTTTACGCCGAGCAAAATAATACAGCATTGTGCAGCCTATGAGTGATCAAGCCATGGCTAAGGGAGCTTAGTTATCTCCGAAGGTGCTACGAAAAACTATAACTTTGACTAATAATTGACCAAAACTCCATTTAAAATAGTGACATGTCATCAATAGAAGGTAAATAAGAAAATAGAATATCAAATAGCGGAAATTTCAAAATACTACAAAGTCTCCACAATAGGAATCATATAAGAATTACATCCAAGTTCATAAATGCGGAAAATAGGAAAATGATAACTAAGCCCTATGTCAGTTTATGTGCTTTATTATCGCTCGAGCTGGTCGCGGCACACGATCTCGACACCATCACTGACCTGGCCATGTGGAAATCAACACAGGGAGGATGTCCTCCCGTAAGCTATAGAGACTAGTAGGGATCCATATAGTACTCAATGCATAACAGTAAATAACAATAGTCAAAATCAGTAATCACTTATAACAAGATCAAATAGAAAATATAAGATCATTCGATTTGATATATAAGATGATAGAGACCATGTATCATATAATCATTAGGAGTTATAGTAATCATGCTGGATTAATAATCATGCTTCACTTATCATCATCATACTCATGTCATTTGTACACATTCTTTGTTCTTATACTTCTTTCTTAGCATTACATGACTTTAGGTGTCTTTAACTTTTGAGAGTTTTACGCCGAGCAAAATAATACAGCATTGTGCAGCCTATGGGTGATCAAGCCATGGCTAAGAGAACGACCTTTCACTATAAACACTTAGCATGGGCTGGCCACCATCCCTTTATTCTTTAATCTTTCTTACTTTAATCTCTTTATCATTTCATAATTCTTTCATTCTATAAGAGGATTGGATAACTAGATAGATCAATCATAAGACAAATGATTCAGTCATAAAATAATTCAATCAGTAAAGGATAGCATATCATAATCATGGAAAGATTTTACATCAATCAACAATCAAGATGAACTCTGAGTAAAGATCGGTCGACCGGTTCTTTCTAATCGGTCGACCGACTTCAGTTCAAGGGTTTCGGTCTGTTGACTACTCTAGATCGGTCGACCGATGGTGCTTGATCAGTACAGTGAGCTTCGGTCAGTCGATAGGCCGACCTAACAAGAGACTCTGAAGGAATGATCGGTCGACCGATTTTCATATCACCGGTCGACCGATATTTTTGGATCGGTCGACCGGTCGTCGTAAAAACAGAATCAGATTTTCAACGATTTTCAATCCAAAATGCAATCATAGCTTATAAACAATCATCTAAATATAGAGGGATGATACAAAACACATTCATAGTCATAGGGAATCACAAATCAGGGTTCAAACACAAGAATACAATCAATCCATTCCTTTTTCATTACTTCTTATCAATTAAGACACATTTCAATATGAACCACCATAATTCTGCCCTAATGCTAATTAAGTTATGCAGAGGGATTTCGGATTCACATTCCGTGATTGATCCTTGTATGAAGCCTTTTCGATCACCGGTGGTCGTCCTTCCTCGACGTTCTCCACCTATGAAGCAACGATTGGAGAAGAAGGTAAGAGAATGTCGTTGGAATCAAAACTAATGCAGAAATGAGAGAACCTTTGATCCTTGATGGTAAGTGGCTGCTCCTACAATAACATTCTTGATGGCAAAGGGCAAATAAAGGGAAAATGAGCTGGCCAAGAGAGGCTATCTTTATATAAGAGTTTTTGGGTGAAAGAAAATGTCCACATCTTATCTATAATCTTATCTACTCCTAGCTGTCCACTCTTTAATCTTATTCATATATTTATCTATTTATTTATTATTATTATATATTTTATTTTATTTTTTTAAAACCGGGTGTTACAGACATTCTTTTAATCTTTGTTAAATCATTTCAACTTTTATCAATTTAATAATATTTTTATACCATTATTTGTTCTATTAATTCCATCGAGACTCACGGATTTTTAAGATTATTAACTTAGTCTGTCGAATGGGAGCATTATAGATAAACTTTAGCTAATGTGATGACTCTGAATTTTGAATATCTCTAAGACAACCTTGTTGTGCAGTTAAATCGGTGATTTTTTAACAGAAAAAAAAACATTAGCCAAAGTTTTCAGCCTAACTTCTTCTAGGTCCGATCTTGTGAATAAAACATATATTATAATTTGTATAATAGTTTATGTATTATAAAAAAAGTTGAACATTTGTTGAAGGATTTAAGAGTGTCCACGCGAATCAAAATTTTAATCTGTATGGGAAACTTCAATCACCTTAGCCTCTAAAAAAATGTTTTAAGAAAACAAAATGAAAAAGCCACATTTCCAATTTGATTCCAAATACTTTTGTTGTCTGTGAGTTGATAGCTTCACCGCAGTCGAATTGTTGCGCAACTTTATTTGCCTTCAAACTTGAGCAACCTTTTTAGGTGTGTACTGTGCAGATTGATACCGGCGCCCTTACTGTCTACTCCTTGTTATGGTATAATATAGGATTATTTTCATAAATCATCTCTAAATTATCATAATTTTTATATTTAATTTTAATTTTTTAATTTATTTTTTTTATTTTAAATTATCATAATTTTTTAATTTAATCATTCCGTCAATTTTTATCATTTATCATTTATCTTTATTTTTTTGTTATTGTGATAGTTTAAAAGTGATTTATGAAAATAATCTTATAACATAATAATACTATAACGTGAAACATAGAAAGAAAATAATTGTACTGGCGTCTGCAACATCATCAATTGTTTTGCTAGAGACAAAGAGTGGCAATATTATGGCATTTCACTCAATTAAACACGAAGTTAGAACCATTTATAGTCATTTGTTTTGTAGTTTGATATGTCTTTATATCGTAAGCCCATGACTTATTTTTAATAGCAATACCTTTCCGTCAATTATGTGCCATCTATTTCATAATGATTCTTTTATAAATTTATGAATTGACACCAACCTACACCTGAGAGCAAGGACAAAACACAATAACGAGTGCATAGAAATTTTCTCTCGGATTGTTTTATTTTGTTGCATGATAATATTCGAAGCAGTCCAATAAAATTTGATTAATTTGTATAGAGTGTTTAACTATAACAGATTAACTTTTTTTGGCACCAATTCGAATTCAGGAAAGATTTTCGATGTTCGAAATTATTAACGTCCGACTAATTCTAAGTCAAAAAATAAACTAGTGATAATTTATTTTTTTGATCAAAATAATAATTTTAAAATTCAAATTCGAAACTATGAGCATTCATCGAACACTTAAATTCTGTCAATCCAACCAACCAACTTTTAATTATAAGAGATTAAATTTTTAGATACCATAAGTTTCCAATTCGAATCGGAGAACTTCTCAAAATGCCCTCGTTCATAGCGTTTGCAACAGGGACCAGACATCTGACAACCGGCCTCTCCTCACTTTGGGTGTGGAGCCAGCGCCAGATGGTGGCAGCGGCAGAAGAAGGCCGAGACTGTCACTGAAGTGGGTCGGCCAATATGAAGACAAAGGTGCAAGGCTCGACACATGTAGGATTGGACACGAGTTAAATCGAGCTACATATTTGCTTAAATCAGGGTTGTAAAATTCGACTCGATTCGACTGATCGGATCGGTGTCCGGATATTAAAACGACTCGTGGGTCATTCAAAACTCGGGCATAGAGTTGATCCGCTTCGACCCGGTCAAAACCCGAGTTCAACTGGTCGACCCGGCGAGTTTGGCCGATCCGGCCGAGTCAAGTTGTAAAATGTAAAAAAAATGTACAAAAATTATTATTCTTTTAAAATATCATATATATGTATATACCTATATACTTAAATTTATGTTTCAATATTCTTCTTTATCACATATATAAAATTTCATTGATATTTTTATTTTTTTATAATTACTCACAAGATTTTTTTATTTAAAAAATATTCAATTGATAATTTAATTTATTCTTACTTTATTACATTATTTGATTTGAATTATTTTATTATATTACATTATATTTTTGCTAAATAATATGTTACATATTAATAATATTATAATAGTCACTTGAACTTATTTTATTTTTTATTAATTTATATTACTCAGTCCGACCATTAGGTTCGACCCGATCCAACCGGTCCGACCTGACTCCTTAGATAATCCGAGTCGATGACCGGGTCGGGTCTTACAACATTGGCTTAAATAGGTCAAGGCAAAAAAAAAATATTTAAGCTTGGCCTATAGCCTGCATCAACCTATGAATATAAACTTAGTCTGACTTATTTTATTAACTTTTAATGCCTAGCCTATCTTATTAGCCTGCTAAGCCAAATATATTTTTTTAAGATCTACTATATTAAATCTAATAAATCTTATTTACTAAAGAAACAATAGATATGAACTAAATAAAAAAGACACCACTAATATATTTCTTCTAAACATATAATAAAAATAGTAATATTAAACTCAAAATTAAATATTTAAAAAATGAAGGATTAAAAATTATACATATAATATAATATATTAATAAATCTTGTCCTGATAAGCTATAAGACTAGACCAATTATTAAGAGGCTAAACCTCTTTAAAAAAATATATTTTATTTAATATTTTAGCATGACTTATTTTGATAATAGATCGAGCCGAATTAGACCAAAAATAGATCGATGCACGAGTTGCTCACGAATGGCTCGACTCATTTCTAGCCGTAAACGCATGCATGGGCTTCATGGAGCTCGCAAATGGCCACAAGATCAAACGGCTAATGTTAAGCATGCAATGCAAGTACCAAGAGGACGAAGGGGGGAATAATGGCCTAAACATCATGACGAAATTAAGATTCAGCAACTCCAATTTGGACGTGCAAATCGTTCTCACTGTGATGCTTTAATTCACCTTCCCCAAATTAATTGGTTGCACAAAACGATTTTTTTTAAATACTTAAGGGGGATATAATATATACACAGGGCCGGGTCAAGACTCCCAATTTAAAATATATTTTTCTAATTTTTATATGTATAATTACTAATCAAATTTTCATAATTTACTTCTTCTAACATTTTTTTCTTTTACATTCTTCTTGTTCATTTAAAAAAGACTCATTTCATATTTTCAAAATTATTATTTTTATTGCTAACAAAAAATTTCTTAAAAGCTTCCTTTTGTGATTGTATCAAAAAATCAATTCTTCTTTCTCTCTCTTTTTATTTTGAATAACCAAATTCATATTTTTCTAGATGACATTTTAAAAAAATATGATATATATGCATATATATTCACAAAAATATGTGATATATATAAACTCTAAATAAAAAAAAATAAAGAGAGAAGAGGATTGAAACGATATAACCTGGATGCAACCAAATGAGTTAAGAAACTTTGAAAATATATTAATATAATTTTGGAGGAGAACTTCATCCATCTTGGTTAGAGTTTGAGTAAAGATTTGAATGATGAATGATTTTAAAAAGAGATTGAAGTGCAAATGAAAATAAATTAACATACCTTTAAAGAGAAAAAATATGACAGTTGTGAAAAATTTTCAAATAATTTAATAATAAACATTAGGAAGATTGTGATATTTTATGAAATAAAGAGAAGATGCGAAATAACTAATGGTGGATTGCAAGCCAAATTTTAAAAAGTATTAACAAATATTTGAATAAATGAATTCATGTAAAGGGAGTCAATTAAGATCCTCATTAGTTAAGAAATGAATTTACTAGAAAAAAATTAATTTGAATTGATTCGAGTAATTATGAGGCCTAATAAATTGTATCAGATTTATTGGCCGAATTTTAAGGAACACTAATAAATATGATTAATATAAATGACTAACATATTAATCATTATAGATCTCAAATAATTGAGAGCCTCAAATGATCGAGGCCTCAAGCAAGAGTTTCATCTGCTTGACCTCGGGCCGGCCCTGTATATGCATAAAAAAATTATCTTAGACTAATAATTTTGGCCACTTGACGATATTGACAATGTTGAAAGTCAATGTGCCCCAATTATTGTTGCGCGTCAAGAACTACAAGCACTAAAAAAAAATAAAATTTGAGCATCTGTCCGAGTTTACTGACACTACTAATTCGAAGTCGAGAATATAAAACGATAAAGTCTTATTTTCTTACTAACGTGATGATTTCCAAAATCTAATCCGAAACTACTAACATGTGTCAAATGGGGACTCAATTTCATTGTCAATTAAACCAATCAAGTACTAGAATTCTTAAATAGCGAATAAGAGAGAAGACTATATCTTTCGCTCTTAGTTTTACTAATAAATGCAAGGGGCTAATGTTTTATGGGTGATAATTTTTTACAAGTTTAACTCAATGTTGCATATTTTTTCAGGAGTTGCAAATGTTAAGCCTTCATTAAAAAAGATTAGACACCTTAATTCAAATGCTGCACCTTTTTTCAAAGGATTCACCAATATCAAAAGGTTGCATCTAAATACAAATGATGCACTCCTATAATTATTCTGATTTTTTTTAAAAAAATCCAACAATCCGCCACCATTTTAAAAATATACTCTCATAATTATTTACAATCAAATGGCTATGACCTGTCATATAATATCTAATCACATTCTATAAATTATTTTTGTTTAGAATTTCTAGATTTAATATTTTAATTTCCAATACGCCCTACTTTTTTATTTTTATAAAATCCATATTTAATTTTCTGTACCATATAGAATGTTTCCTTTTGATCTTTCATGTCTTTAATTTTAACTATTAAGGTAACAATATTTTATGTTTCATTTTAGATTAATTGACATTTAATTTTATAATAAAATAAATAAATAATATTAAATAAATATTAATATTTGAACTAAGACACAATACATTAATTATTATAAATATATTACATCTTTAAGAATAAATGTATATGCATATTCATGTCTACTTTTATCTTTTTAGTCATATATTAAATCAGAAAATATTTTTATAAAAATTATTTCATAATAAATTACTATTCATTATTAGCTAGTATTTAATTAAATTCATTTAGCTAGATTGTTATATATAATACTCATGTTATTATGTATTGCTCAACATGCTAATTCATGAAACATAGTTTATGCATGGTTTTAGTGTGCACGTTAAGCGTATCAAACGCATGTCAAACAACTTTACACATATTTTACTTTATTTTTTCTATATTTTCTGCATCAATAGTTTAAAAGTCATTGATAATAACAAAAGATTAAAAAATAAATATTTTGGTGCAAAGAAACGTTTGAGTCGTCGAGATCAGATGAGATGGCTCACACGATCGCGCACGAGATTTTGACATAGATCTCCCAAGATCTTGTCTATTTGTTCCCTCTCACTTCGAAGTGCTCCTTTCACCCCCTTTCTCTCCGATCTCATTTTCCTCCCCTTTCTCTCCGATCATGCATACCTAGAGGGCACGACGCCAATGATCGAGGGGCGAGGGAAGCCGATATGGAGACATCAACGATCAAGGGCAAGCACTCCTCTCTCTCCCTCTCTTTGTCTCTTTTCTCTCTCTCACAATCCGGAGGTCGATGGAGCAAAGGATGCTGCGATGCATGCGGCGACTTGGAGGCACGACAACGGCAAGGTCCGTGAGGGAGGGGCCACGGCGATGGCGAGGTCCACTATGGAGGGGGCATGACAATGGTGAGATCCGTAAGGGAGGGGCGACCATGATAATGAGGTACATGAGGTAGGGGAATGATAACGCAAGGTCCGTGAGGGAGATGGCACAATGAGGTCCATGAGGGAGGTTTTGTGCATTAGCGAGAAATTCGATAGGATCGTATCGGATCTTGCGGGGACAATTAGAATATTGTGTGACACTGTGCCAAAACAACACCTATTGAGCATATTTATTTTACCCATATATATATCAATCAGGACGGAAAAAAGTTGAATTGATAATACTCATTTCCAATTGAATTTTAATCCAAATAGGAAAAGAAATCGAATATCTGAAGCGATCTATACTGGATCCAGATGACGGCTCCTGCCCAGATTTGTTAAAATAATTGAGAATAAAGAGTTCATTCGGGGACAGTTGGGAGATAAACATTATACGAAGAAATATATATATATATATATATAGATAATGTGACTAAAAATTCTCCAATAAGCCATTATAAAGTATGAATTGCCAGATCCTCAATTTTATATTATATTCGTGTTGACCATTGACCGTTCGTCAAGTGCCCTCCGATCAGAGATGCGCGAAGCCAATTATTGGATACAAACAAGTGACAACACGATCACAAGTAGATGGACACTTGGACAGGAATCTTAAGAAGCTGTTTTACGTCGTTTTGGTATCTACCAAATAATCTCAGCAGTATCTAAAACGTTAACGTTCGTTATCAATCATGGAAGAAGAAGCCGGTCCGTCCGTCTCTCACGCGGGCCCCGCTGGAAGACGTCACGTCTCATTGGCTGACCACTTCCTTGCACGTCTCACTGTCACAGTCCCATGTTATTACTATTTCTTTTATTATTATATCAGTAACAGAGATAAATTAAATATCAGCAAGAAACGTATCGCCAGCGGAAGGGAAACAATAAAACAATCAATGGGAGAAGTAAAATATTTCACCAAGTTGCAAAGTTTCTTTTGCGAATTGTCTTAAAACTTTTGTGTATTTACGACGTAAACATTATTAGTTTAATTAATATTCTTTGGCACTGCTTTCGAGCAACTATTCACAACACTACATCGTTCCTTGTGGCTGGTTGGGTCCATTATGTGGATAAAGAAAGATATGGACGAGTCCACGTCATCGTCTTTTTTTTTTTAAGTAGTTTTATACTATTGGGTATGTTTTTGTAAACGGATTTGATTTCCACAATAGAAGATTTATTGAGTTAAAATGTTAATTTACCTAAAACGTAAAATTCTATATTACAAAATCTTAGTCATCGGCATCCAATTTTATCCATGTTCTGTTCAAACTGTTTTTTTTTTCTCGACGACTTCTTAATTTTTATTTTTAACAATTATTTAAAATCTATACTTAAAAGTTGAAAAGGAGCGCTCAGCCGTTCGCACTTTTTCTATATTTTTTAAAACGAAATCGAGTATTAATCCACTGCGAGGGATATTTTTCTTCGTTGTAAATAGAATTTATGGGGAATGCATTTAATATTATAGAGTTCTAAATAAATAAATATTAACCCCCTTACTTTTATGTTATTAAAAACGAGTTGCCATTAAAATATTAGCTAATGATTGCATCCCGAAACAACATCAAGAGCGAAACTAAAAAAAAAGATCGCCAGCTCATCGCCCTTTTCTTTCCATTTAATTATTTAATTTATACTTGCATTATTTTATAAATTAAAATTTTAAACTCCATCGTGAATTCATATTATTTTCTGGCACCTTTTCTTTTAATCCAACACCTCCTCCTCATCCTCTTCTCCTCCAGAAAAAAATGTCACACGTTGAAAAATGACAAATTTATGCATATTTGTATATTTTTTAATAGAAAAGCGTAAAAATAGGATCTTGCACATTTTTCTCTGTTTTTTTTCGCTTTATTGTGGTTGATTTTTTCCTCTGCGTCTTTCCCCCGGAAGGATTAAAATTTTCCGATAACAGAAATGGTCGAGGTGGAGGCGGTCGAGGTGGAGGTCATCGACCAATCCCCAGCCACCGATACCGCCATCGCTACCGCTACCGCTACAGCCACAGCCGCCACCGCTTCAGCTTCAGCCGCCGCCGCTCCTCCTCCTTCGCCTCCGGTGACGGCGGCAGCGGAGACGAAGGCGTCACCCGTGGCGACGACGGAGATGGAGAACGCTGCGCCGCCAGACAATGCGGAACCGATTCCTGATCCATACCCGTCGTGGTTCACTCCCAGAAGGTAAGAGCAATAGGGAGTGTTTAATTTGTTGTCGTTGTTGAATGATAACTTCTAGGTTTCAGCTCTGTTCCTGAGTGTTTGGGTTTCGGCAATAGGGAGCTTTTTTTTTCTCGCTCCTGAGAGTTTTTCTGTAGAATCGGGAGGTGAGTTGCACGGGGAAAAATAATCATAAAAAACTTTGATACCATGTTTCGGGGTTCGTAGGAAAGATAGGAGAAGACTGATGTGGTTAATTACACATCCCGAAATATATTGTGATTCCTGTGTCGTTTGAGTATGACTCTTTTCTTCCGTGATTGTCCATTCTTTCCTCTTAATTATCTACCCTTTGACATACAGTTTCATTCGCTAAAGTCTCGAATTCGATTTCAACATTTATGTGATCTTCTGTGTCTTAGTTATTTTCATGTGTTGTTAGTTCCAATGAATGAGCCTCCATCCGTGATTAGAAAAAAAGTTCTATTTCTAGAAGTTGGCCATTTGAAGCAGTTGACGGAAAATGTGGTCCATAGTATATCAAAGAAATTGCATTAATTTCTTTTCTGTCTTCGATAATATTAAAATTTTTAATTGTTTCCAAGCTTTGATAATAGTGGGATTTCTTGTTAACGTTAGGATACACTTGAAAAGCTTATCTATTTAGATATCCAAGTATTTTATTCAGAATCCATTATATTAAACCGAAGAATAGGAACTCCTGGTAAAACGCTTCTGCTGTCTGTCCTTTTTAAAGAGCTGCTTCTTCTTTTTGTGGTGAATGCATTTATCCAGCCGATATTGTGCATTTGTTTCCTTGACTGGAGATATCGGTTTTGCAAATTTGGGTACAAGTACTCTGCGTGGCTTTGATATACAAGTATGTCTCTGGAAGCATCATTTTGGTAGATTGCACTGGACAAGAACATAATATATTTACGAGCCAGCAGTTCTTGTAACCTTGTTTTCAATGTAACAATGAATTCTCCTATGGGAATAATACAGATCTGGAGAACCAAACTGTGTTTTATTTTTCTCTCCAATAAAGTCTTTTCGTTGCAGAATTCGGTTACACAAGTTGTATGCATTTGCAGATTGCTTGCCATATTTTGCACAATCAATATGTTAAATTATGTTGACCGGGGAGCAATAGCGAGTAATGGTGTAAATGGCAGCCGCAAGACTTGCGATGAAAGTGGTGTATGCACTTCGGGTACAGGAATTCAGTAAGCAATCTTCTTATGATTATTAAGATTCAAATTTCCTCCACGCTCTGAAAACTACTTAACATTTGTTCTATATCATTACAAGTTTGAAGAAACCAATGGTAGATGAAACAAAAAAAAAGGAGATAGAAGATTGGTGAAACACATTTGTTCTAGTATGTGCATTATAATGCCACTTTCTAATTAAATTAATGCAAGTGACACCATGTTGCTATCTCAAATGATGTGATTTCCCTTGTCCTTGGTGTTAGAGGGTCTGGATGTTTCAGAATTCAGACATTTCGAAATCTCGTCAGTAATTTTCTATTAAAACTTGATTCTGTAATTCTCATGGCATTTCTTTAGAAGTTGTATAATAATTCAGCTGTTGCATTCTATGAATAACAATTTTTGTAAGGGGTATAATAACATATGTTATGTTATATATGTGTGTGTGCGCGCGCGCATTAACTGTTGCATAGAATTTTACTACAGTCAAAATATGTGGGCTTAGAAAGTCGTGTTTAAAAGAAATTTTTATGCTCCGTCAGCAGAATGAATGATGTAAGAACGTAAATATGGATATTCCTTAGTTTGATAACATCATCAGCTCGTGTTTGGCTACCATGTAGCAGAAGAGGTGTGCGCTTTTACATGGCGTTTTGTTGGAAGAAAAACAACTTTTTATCTTTCCACAAATTTGGAAATGATCAGTATGAATATGCTGTGCGTGTGTGCATGTGCATGTTTATACTTGAGTGTTAAGGCTGATTTGTGGCATTTATTGTCATTTATTTCATTAACCATTCATCCCTAGTTTATGTGAGAGATGGAGAGCATGATCATTTAGATCGTTTTCATGGGATCTTAAACCACACATTCATACGTTCTTAGTGTGTGTTTACATATCCTTATCATTTCTGATGCATACTTAACAAAAATGATTCTTTTGACGAAGAAAAATACTTAATTTGTTCTAAGTATTTGGGATTTCTTTACACAGTTAATTAATTGGTTCATTTCTGCTCTCGTCTACTCACCTTTCAAACATTCACCACACAGAGGGGATTTCAGCCTAAATAATTTTGAAGATGGTGTGCTGTCATCTGCATTCATGGTTGGTCTATTAGTGGCTTCTCCTATATTCGCTTCCTTGGCAAAGAGGTTGGAATTTTTCTTATATCAATGATCAATTATTGATCTATGCGTTTATGCATTTAGTAGATGGCATTCCATTTCAAGATCCTTTCTCTCTTTATTTTCTTTATATTTTGTGAGTTTCATTCTCATGATGGTTAAGTATTATACAAACAACTGTTTCTAGGTTTCTTGAATCAAAGATGTTATGAAGAAGCAGTTTCCATGAGAAGTAGAAATGTAAAATTTCAGATCTCTTTCCAAATACAAATTTGGCATCTCAAAAAGATTAAGTGGTTTGTACACTTGTCGTTCTTGATGTGAATGGCCCTTCAAACTAGTATGTTGAGAAGGATAGTTATAATATCCAAAAGAATTTCTTGTCGTGGATTTCTGATTAGAATTTGTTGTCCTAGTTGTCATGAATAGGTCTGTCTACATTGTGTTAATTAGAGAACCAAAGGCATTAGGATGGTTATCATTTAGCCTCGATGTTGCCTTATATATTTGTATTATCCAGGTTGCTATGCATCTTTTGGTTTTGGAGAAATATTCAGTAATAATTTGATCATAGCATCTTTATTATTTTTCTGCAGCCATAACCCGTTTAGGCTTATTGGAGTTGGACTATCAGTTTGGACGATTGCCACTGGTGGTTGTGGATTTTCATTTGATTTCTGGTCAATAACGATTTGTCGCATGTAAGTTCTATATGTGGAACTGTTTTTTATTTATTTTTAACTTATGGGTTCTGATTAGTTAGGTTTTAACATCAATGTAGGCTGGTTGGTGTTGGTGAAGCTTCATTTATAAGTCTTGCTGCTCCATTTATAGATGACAATGCTCCTGCATCTCAGGTTTATTTTGTTCTTTTTCTACCAGTGTGAATTGTTGCTGAAGAAGTTATTTAGTCATTTTGTGGCAATTTCATTGATCACTAAGAGTACAAATAATTCTTTTAGGCCCATCCCTTGTCATTGGAAATTTATGCAGGATGCTTTTATTTCTAGATATTTACGGTATTGACATCTCTTCATGAACAAAATTATATTTCTGCACCTTTCTGATACAATTGTCCGAATATACATCACAATTTTACACTTGGAAACTATCCTGCATGGGCATTTGTCAAGCTCAGCACCAATCATCCGCTGGCTCAGTGATGAGTTGATATGTGCCCAATCTTTGCCAATATATTTTGGCATGCTGATTTGCATACTGTTTAATATGCTAGGCTTTTAGATGATGATATCAATTGGCATTCAAGTTTGAAAGATGATAGTCCATTTGTCTTCTCCATTATTTCCCAATTTAAAATGTTGGGGTAGTGATGTCAACAATTGCAAGCTTATTTAAATAATTGATATAGTTTATTAATAAAATTTTGACATATTTGTTGATGATCTGCACTTATTTTCTTCCATGTTCCATATATCAGAAAACAGCATGGCTTGCTCTCTTCTATATGTGTATACCCACTGGTATCGCCTTTGGCTATGTATATGGAGGCCTGGTGAGTTTTTCTTGAAACTTTATGTAATCTGCATGTTCTTCGTTTGCCATTTCGGTAGAAAACTGCTTTATTTTGGTCCAATATGATGCTCCTTTCTAACATTTCCCATCTGTTTTATCTAAAGCTACTTATTCTTATTGTCCAAAAATGCAACTAACTATTACAGTTTAATAAATCTTCCAGACATAAGAACTTACATATGCACATTTATCAGGTGGGAAACCATCTTAGTTGGCGTGCTGCATTCTGGGGGGAGTCAATCCTTATGCTTCCATTTGCCATTCTGGGTTTCATCATAAAGCCTTTACAACTTAAAGGTGATTGAAATTTACTACTTTTAGTAGTAATGCATTAATCTGACATGAATGCAGTTGGTTTGCCCCTTTAGATAAACACTCTTATTGTACAGGTTTCACATCACCTAAATCAAAACAGGTGAATACCATTGATGAAGTCGTTGCACAAGGTGCCCAAAATGGTGTAGTAGTTGCTCAAGAAGCCCAAAGTGGTAGAATTTGATTTATTGTAAATTATGATGTCATTATTACTTTTCAAGAGGAACAGTGCCATCTTTGCTTATAAGATCTTTGTTTCAGATGAACAAGTAGCCAAGATTGGCAAGAAACTTGTTGATGATCGCATATCTGATAAAGCATCAAAGAGGTGCTCTCTATATGTTATACTGGGTCTCTCCTTGTCCCAGGAGATTTATATAGGCATAAAGAAAACTTCTTTTCTGCACAAGATTATGCTCCTCTTACTTTATTTGGTCCTTGCTTGCCTCTTCCTCTTGATCCCATATCATTGTTTGGTTCTTCAAGATTGCTCAATATAACTATGTGGTAAAATAACTTAATCCCCTCAACCCATTAACTATTTTTCGAAGGCCAAGTCGCTATTTCTTTATTGGCTTTATGAGGTTCATGCTTTTGGCATTTCCTTAAGTTCTATAACTTTTTGCATTCTATCATCTAGGAATATCGGTCTAACTTAAAATTTAACAATCACTTGATTACTTTTCTGCAAAAAGTCATCTTCAACTTTGTCAATTCTCTTTCGTACACGTAACAGAAAAAGTTGTCCTAATATGATCATTGATGAAAGATGATAAGCAGGGAGATGTTTCTGTTCTTTAAGTTTCAGCAAGTAGGGTGGATTTTTCCCTTTGCGACCAGAATCATGAATGCAACATTTGGTGAAATATAGAAGTCAATATTTCTCTTATTAGCATTTTTGGTGTCTTCTGGCTTAACTTTGTTGCTAGTACATGTATCAGTAGGATTGTTGCAGTGTCTTTTTATCTGATTATTGCATCATCAGAGGCATAGTACACACTTCTGTCTTACTAAATATTTACTTCACTAGTAAGCATACAGTGGATCTTTCTCTTTGATCTCCAACTTATCATCAATTCTTGGAATATGTATTTTCTAGTAATTGATCTAATACGGTTCTTGTTTTTAACTTTTGATATATTGGTAGACCAAATGGCATCGACAAGTTTATAGTTCAAGTTTCAAGATTTTTCAACGACATGAAAATACTTCTAGCAGAAAAGGTTTATGTGGTGAATGTGCTAGGTAAGAAGCCCTATATGTATGTGCTCTTTGCCCTAATTCCCTTTACATTTAGCATTGATCATTTTAATAAAATTGGCATTCTGTGGGCCATTTGGAGACAACATAATGCCTGCGTGTTTTGCAATGAGAGATTATATTTCGAAAACATGGTACATCCACCAGCTGGTTTGACTAGAGAATGGGGGGGGGGGGTTAAAGGATGATCTCTTTATAATTTACAATTCATAATTGTACATCTTTGTATTTAATAGGTAATTTGAATAAAATGGATGACTGATACAAGGTCATCCATCCTTTTCATTCTTAAAAAAAATAGCATTGTCTCCTCAAAAGAAGAAAAAGGAAAAGATAGGAAAGCATTGATCTATTATTCTTTAGGAATTGAAATACTTTCCAGACATTTGTGTTATAATTCAAATAGCTCCCTTAGAAGAATGATATTTGAAGTAGTGCTTATTTATATTGCTCATTGCATCATTGATGATTAATTTTTCTGGATGGCCTTGTGAGGTTGTCATATAGTCTGGATAACCCCTTTTCAAAATACAACTTCCTTGTATCTCGTACGTACGCTTTTTTGACTAGTTGTGTGAAGATTGGAAGTTTATAGTACACCCTCACATCCAGGTGTGTAGTTCACTAGGAATATTGGCTGATATAAAAAATGCTGTAGTTTATCGTGAGCTTTAGCAAGAGTATAATACAATGTAATTGCCTTTAACAAAATGGTTTCTAGATAAAATCCATAGTAATTAGAATCAAGATTTTAAGAACCATATCAAGCTTTCGTATGCTTGATATTAAGCACATGGAACCCATCAGTGCTAGGGCTCATTTGTGATTTCTTTGTACTGAATGCATTAGCTGTACCAGGGAATACAATCTTGGAACTCTAATAGGGTAGGCCAGTATCACTATCTACCACTCCATATATGTGCTTTAAGAAACAATACTTTAAGCATTTAACATGGAGGAATAAAAATAAGTGGTTTAATGTGGTTATTAACTGGTCCACCATTCTATATCCCATTCCATTGTCATGGGATAGATTTTTTCTTGAAAGTTACACCTTGATGGTTTTCATTACTTTCACTATAGATACATAATGTGGGAAGTTAGCAAGTGTTTGGCTTGCTCATTATTTATCATCAATGAGCACGATCAAGGAAAATAATAAAGGAGAAGCTGAAAATGCACTGACAGATTACATGAAAGATAATCTAGTATAGGTTTCAAACCAGGATTTGATATGCGGGCTGCAGGGCATCTTATCTGTCATGCTGTATTGTTCCTACAGCACCAATATACAAAGTGGTGATCTTCCATCTATATTGGCAAGTTTTAGTCCAACATCTACGTTGTATTATTCTTATTAGAAAAAGAGTGCATATGTGTGTTCCTGTTTCAGTCTACGAATACCTGCAATATTGTGTTGTCACATTTAGGCTACTTGTTGCAGCTGTAAGGGTTTCAGTGCATATCTCAACAGAAGACTTTAAGTTTGATGCAAAAAGTGCTTTCCAACAAAACATAATGGGAAAGTTGAAAAAGGTTTACAAGTTAAATTGAGATGGTTTTTCCATGATTTCTAGTGTTTTTTTTTTATTTTCAAGGGAACAAACAACACACAACATGGGGAAAAGCTGATTATGAGGGGTCGTGAGCTCATGATGGGTATCTTTGAGTGTATAAAATCTTCAAAACAACCTTAATCTAAGCCACCCTAAACTAGAGTCACATGCAACTAAAGAAGCAAATTCTGTACTTAGCAAAAAAAAAAATGGACATAAAAGAAAATTTCAAGATATAATTGGTTTCTTAAATACATTTATCTGTCCTAGAAGATCTTAAATCCTCTGGATTCATTACAATTATACTGAATAATATGCATGGCGGTTTCTTTCATCCATATACAAATTGTAGCGGTTACTGGTTAGTTTTGTGAAAAGGAAAATCTTCTGAGATATCTCAAGTTATATCTTATTTATACTTTTCTGCGAAGGTGTAGGTTTCTAATCCATATCATCATTTTTTATAGGTTATATTGCATATAATTTTGTCATTGGAGCGTATTCATATTGGGGCCCGAAAGCTGGTTATTCAATATACCACATGGTAATATGTTATGATATCATTCTCAAGCCCATTAACTTATGCTCTGACTGGTACCTCATTTGCCTGGGGAATTGTTACAACCTGCTCAGCTTTTGTAACTATGATTTAGACCTGCCATATCCAAAGTGCTACTAGCACATTTATCATCATTTAGTTATGTATATTCCTTTTTCAGTTCTTCAATGTTGTCTTACTATACTTCTAACTCCCTGTGAATCATCTTATTCTTTGTTCTCTAGCAGTTCTATAAACATTTTCCACACTTTAGCAATAATTAGATTTGGTTGTTCCTGAGTACCAACAATGTATTTTTTTGGGGGTAAATAGCCATGTAAGTCCACCATAGTGTATGTGTACGCTATGATTAAAGAAATGCTTCAGTTGTTCATCACTGTAAACACATAAATGAGACAAACTTAGTGTAAACACCATAGTGTACATGTACGCTATGATTAAAGAAATTATGGGAAAAAGTGATTGAGCATAGATTGAGAATGGAGACTAGTATTTCTGAGAGACAATTTGGGTTCATGCCAGGAAGATCCACTACAGAGGCGATTTATTTACTAAGGGGGATGATGGAGAAGTATCGAAGTAGGAGAAGAGACTTACATATGGCTTTCATTGACTTAGAGAAGGCGTATGATCGGGTACCAAAGGATGTACTTTGGAAAGCCTTGCAAAAGAAGAGGGTGAGTGTTGCCTACATTAAGGTAATACAAGATATGTACGATGGGGCATTGACTAGGGTTAGGACACCCGGAGGTGAGACAAATGAATTTCCTATAGGAATTGGCCTACATCAAGGATCAGCTTTAAGCCCGTATCTATTTAACTTAGTTATCGATGCTATAACCGAGAGTATCACAGAGGAGGTACCTAAGTGCATGCTATTTGCGGATGATATAGTACTTTTAGCGGATTCAAGAGAAGAGATTAATACAAAATTGGAAATATGGAGAAATACGTTGGAGTCAAAGGGTTTTCGTTTAAGTAGGAATAAAACAGAATATATGCATAGCAATTTCACAAATAAACAACTTAGAGACGATTTGAAAGTTAGGCTAGGGGAGGATATAATTCCTCAAGTGACAAAGTTTAAATATTTAGGATCAATTATAAGACAAGATGGTGAGATTGATGACGATGTTAATCATAGAATTCAAGCTGGTTGGTGTAAGTGGAGGAAAGTCACTGGAGTTCTTTGTGATAGAAAAATACCCAATAAACAACAACAACAACAACAACAACAACAAAGCCTTATCCCACTAGGTGGGGTCGGCTACATGGATCATACGACGCCATTCCGCTCTATTAGTAACCAAACCTTTCGGTATATTATTCACCAATAGATCTTGCTCTATTAGTTCGCCAAGTGTCCGCCTTGGCCTCCCTCTCCCTCTTTTAATCGGACTCCAAATTATTTGATCTACTCTTCTTACTGGCGCATCTAATGGTCTTCTCTGAACATGACCAAACCATCTCAAACGATTCTCTACCATTTTCTCACTAATAGGAGCCACTCCGACTCGTTCACGTATATGGTCATTCCTAATCTTATCTAATCTTGTATGACCACACATCCATCTCAACATCCTCATTTCGGCTACCCCCACTTTACATTCATGTTGTCCTTTCATAGCCCAACATTCACTACCATATAACACTGCTGGCCTTATAGCAGTACGATAGAATTTTCCTTTAACTTTATTGGGTACTTTTCTATCACAAAGAACTCCAGTGACTTTCCTCCACTTACACCAACCAGCTTGAATTCTATGATTAACATCGTCATCAATCTCACCATCTTGTCTTACAATTGATCCTAAATATTTAAACTTTGTCACTTGAGGAATTATATCCTCCCCTAACCTAACTTTCAAATCGTCTCTAAGTTGTTTATTTGTGAAATTGCTATGTATATATTCTGTTTTATTCCTACTTAAACGAAAACCCTTTGACTCCAACGTATTTCTCCATATTTCCAATTTTGTATTAATCTCTTCTCTTGAATCCGCTAAAAGTACTATATCATCCGCAAATAGCATGCACTTAGGTACCTCCTCTGTGATACTCTCGGTTATAGCATCGATAACTAAGTTAAATAGATACGGGCTTAAAGCTGATCCTTGATGTAGGCCAATTCCTATAGGAAATTCATTTGTCTCACCTCCGGGTGTCCTAACCCTAGTCAATGCCCCATCGTACATATCTTGTATTACCTTAATGTAGGCAACATTCACCCTCTTCTTTTGCAAGGCTTTCCAAAGTACATCCCTTGGTACCCGATCATACGCCTTCTCTAAGTCAATGAAAGCCATATGTAAGTCTCTTCTCCTACTTCGATACTTCTCCATCATCCCCCTTAGTAAATAAATCGCCTCTGTAGTGGATCTTCCTGGCATGAACCCAAATTGTCTCTCAGAAATACTAGTCTCCATTCTCAATCTATGCTCAATCACTTTTTCCCATAATTTCATAGTGTGACTCATAAGTTTAATCCCTCTATAATTTGCACAATTCTGAATATCCCCTTTATTTTTGTAAATAGGAACTAATGTACTTAATCTCCAATCATCAGGCATCTTTTTCGACCGTAAAATCTCATTAAATAGTTTACATAACCACAACACACATTTTTCTCCTAAACATTTCCAAACTTCAATCGGTATACCATCCGGTCCAACGGCTTTACCATTCTCCATTTTCTTAAGAGCTTCGCTAACCTCCGAGACTCTAATTCTACGATAAAATGACCTATTAAGCTCACATTCGCTAACTGTCAAGTCCTCCAAATCACAACGCGAACCTTCACATCCATCATTAAATAGCTTATAGAAATACTCTTCCCATCTGTTCTTAATATCTCCTTCAGTAACTAAAACCTTGCCAACTTCATTTTTTATGCATCTTACTTGATCCAAATCTCTCGACTCCTTCTCTTTGTTCCTTGCAATCTTGTAAATCCTTTGTTCACCCGCCTTTGTCCCTAACTCCTTATAAAACCCCTCGTATGCTTTAGCACGAGCATCACTAACTGCCTTCTTAGCCTCCCTTTTCGCCAAACGATACTTTTCCCAATTGTCAGAACTATTGTCCAAGTGTATCGCCTTGAAACAATTATTCTTATTACGCACCTTTTCTTGGACCTCCTCATTCCACCACCAAGTCTCCTTATCTCGTGGTCCAAAACCTTTTGATTCTCCTAAAATGGCTTTAGCAACCATTTCAACCTTTTTTTGCCACATTCTTCCACATGATACTAGCATCTCCTTCTAACTCCCACACACTTTCCTCTAATAACTTACTTCTAAAAGTCTCTCGCTTCTCCCCCTTTAACTGCCACCACTTGATCTTTCGATCAAAAACTGTTCGGGATTTTGGTTTTATACATTTTATTTGCATATCAAGAACTAACAATCTATGTTGTGTAGTCACTCCATGCCCAGGAATTACTTTGCAATTAGTGCAACGTCTTTTATCAGTATTTCTTATCAAGAAAAAATCGATTTGAGACCTATGAGTTCCACTTTTGTATGTGATTAAATGTTCCTCTCTCTTCCTAAAACAAGTGTTGATAATCTTAAGGTCGTATGCTAAAGAAAAATCAATAATAGTTTGTCCTTCCTCATTCAACTCCCCAAAACCAAAACCACCATGAACCCTTGCATGTGGTCCTGCCTCTTTACCAACATGTCCATTAAGGTCTCCCCCAATATAAACTTTCTCGGTTGTTGGTATACTTTCAATCAAACCCTCCATATCTGCCCAAAACTTCTCCTTGAGGTGTGATTCTGCTCCTACTTGGGGTGCATATGCACTAATAATGTTCATAGTCTCCTTTCCAACAATTACTTTCACGGATATGATTCGATCCTCAATCCTTTTAACTTCCACAACATTCTTCCTCCATTCTGCATCCGCGATAATACCAACACCATTCCTTCCATTTACCTTACCTGTGTACCAAAGTTTGGAACCATTTAACCTAATCTCTTTACTTCCCTCTCCTACCCATCTAGTTTCTTGCAAGCATAAGATACTAATCTTACGCTGGTCCATTACTTGTGCCACCTCGAGGCGCTTCCCATTCAACGTCCCAATGTTCCAAGAACCTAATCTGACCTTAGTCTCATGAACTAGCTTCTTTAACCGCCTCCGTCCATTAGAGTGCGGTAGCCCTTGCTCATTTAACACTGCATTCAGGCGAGGATGCAGCGGCTCTTGCTCTCTTATCACTGTACCCGAGCTGTACAGCGCGTTACTTACGGGTAACGACCTAGCATTAACACAATATATTCGTTGATCCATGTTCATAAGATTCGACATGATTTTATGTTGGCTGTCGGGGCCTAACACAACCCTCCTCCTTTATCCGGGCTTGGGACCGGCTATAAAATATAGGCGGAGTTACCGGCTATAAAATACCCAATAAAGTTAAAGGAAAATTCTATCGTACTGCTATAAGGCCAACAATGTTATATGGTAGTGAATGTTGGGCTATGAAGGGACAACATGAACGTAAAGTGGGGGTAGCCGAAATGAGGATGTTGAGATGGATGTGTGGTCATACAAGATTAGATAAGATTAGGAATGACCATATACGTGAACGAGTCGGAGTGGCTCCTATTAGTGAGAAAATGGTAGAGAATCGTTTGAGATGGTTTGGTCATGTTCAGAGAAGACCATTAGATGCGCCAGTAAGAAGAGTAGATCAAATAATCTGGAGTCCGATTAAAAGAGGGAGAGGGAGGCCAAGGCGGACACTTGGCGAACTAATAGAGCAAGATCTATTGGTGAATAATATACCGAAAGGTTTGGTTACTAATAGAGTGGAATGGCGTCGTATGATCCATGTAGCCGACCCCACCTAGTGGGATAAGGCTTTGTTGTTGTTGTTCATCTCACTATACATCCATTAATCGACTTAGTTTACAACCATTTTCCTCTTTTGTTTATGTTTTATTCAAAAGATCTCACTCTTGTATCTTCGTGACTTATTTCCATTGATTAGCAAAGTTAGGTATCATCTTTACATGTTTGCTTCCTGAATCCTTAATCTTAAGTCCAGTAAGCTTCCTTTATTTTGTTTCAGTTTTGTAATCGTGTCATTTCATGATCTGTCAAACTTTGCAGATGAAATCTTGCTCATCAAAATAAGATTTTACTTGGACCTGCTGTTGTATGCACTACTGCAAAATATTAAATCATGATTAACTTACATACACATTTCTCGAGACTGCAGCTCCTCCTGCACCCGCACATTTTCTTGTACTATTTGGTTATATGTTTCCACATCTACATGTTAATCTGATTTGTTTAAACCTTTCACAGTTTCTCATGCTTAGGGATGTTTCTCATTCTTGCACTTGATCTGTGATAAGAGGTTTCCTTCATATATCTTGAACCATATTACTGGATTTGAACAAATGAATAGGCATAAATTTCAATCTTGTTGGTATTGGCAATCAACGGTTAAGGGTAATTTGATGCTTCCCATAAAATTTAGTTCACCTGTTTTGTTACTTTCTTGCTTCCAGGGAAATGCTGACTTGATGTTTGGAGGGATAACAATAGTATGTGGAATATTTGGAACTCTAGCTGGTGGTTTCATTCTTGACCTTGTGAATTCCACAATTT
Source organism: Pontederia crassipes (assembly GCA_030549335.1). Classification (NCBI taxonomy): domain Eukaryota; kingdom Viridiplantae; phylum Streptophyta; class Magnoliopsida; order Commelinales; family Pontederiaceae; genus Pontederia; species Pontederia crassipes. The sequence continues at coordinate 18,896,400 of CM060189.1, read as the reverse complement.
CCAATGCATTCAAGGTATGTGTCATTTTCCTTTTATTTGGGAATCTATTTCTATTGATGCATAATTCATATAATAATTAATATAAGTAGCTCCGAAAGCAAGCTTCATTCCTCAGCATGCAAAAATTGATGTGTTAGTGGTATTTTCATACCATTCCAACACTATCCTATACTCCTTTGGAACTCCAGTGGAGAGTAACATGTATTTCATTAGGGATCATGATCTTCTAACAGTGCCTTCAAAAATATAGTAGTTTAGGAACTTAAGCAGAAAAGTTTTATTGTTATGTTGTATTGGAGGAAATAAAATATATGAATAACTATTCAGACTATGCATTCTATTGTTGGTTCATCCTATTTTTGTGTACATCTCATTGTCACCCTCCACAATGTTTTGCAACTTGCTTTTAGGAACCTTAGTCATGTTAGGCATATGTTGAGGAACATATTTAAGTACCTAGATGCTCTATTGTTTAGAGTATTTGCTTTATCTTTACTGATTACACATATGGTTTTAGTCTTTCTCATTTAGGTAATGTTAAAAGTTCATAAAACCTTTTGCAGCTTCTTTCTGGGGCAACTTTCTTGGGGGCCATTTTTTGTTTCAGCGCTTTTTGCTTCAAAAGCCTATATGGTTTTATTGTCTTTTTCTCAATTGGGGAACTTCTCGTCTTTGCCACACAGGTAGAATCCTTTCTCATCGATTGCATAATTTTATTTCTAGATATCCTTAGGAGCATATATAGTTCTTCTATGTTTACTGATAGTAAGAGTGCTCTACATAATATTTAACACTTTGCACTTGGTACTTTTGTCCCCATGAACCACAGTAGCTCCTATTCTATTTTTTCTTCACACATTACCCATGTATTATCCAGAAGAACAAATCAAAGAAAATTGCTTAAATTGAATGGTACATTTTAGCTTACCATGTTGGAAAGTTTTTTATTTAATATCACGAACCATATGTATCTGATTAACAGTTCACAGAACTGTAAGACCCAATTTCTAGCATTACATTCGATATATTTGTGTGTAAACAGTTATTTCGTAGCTTGAAGTATTTATAGATTACTCTGTTATGCTAGTTTTTCATGTATTGTCTTCTGAGGAAAACGTGGCATGTTTATTTTATTCATACAAGGAGCTATTGCTTTTGACCTTTGTTTTAAATGATGTAAAAAAAACTTAGAAAACCTGATTGTTTACTGTGATAATACTTGGATATGATTGTTGCCAGTTGTTTTACATGATGCACAAATAAGTCCCCAGCAATCTCATATTTCTTGTGACTATTATTGGATTTGGATACCATATTATGTGTAAACTTTGTTTTCGTTGCAGGCTCCAGTGAATTATATATGCCTACACTGTGTCATTCCTAGCTTAAGACCACTATCGATGGCTATGTCTACCGTCTCTATCCACATATTTGGTGATGTGCCATCTTCACCCTTAGTTGGCGTTGTGCAGGTTTGTTATTTTTTTGGTTTCTTGTTTATATACTCTTTTGCCTCACTATGATTCTATCGATATTAGATTAGAGCAAGTGTATAAGAGCATTTTCTACTCAATGACTAAAACCATGTGTCATTGTTCATTATGAAGTTGCAATCCAAGTGTTCATATATTGTATCCCTTGCCATAAACTACAACCATTTAGATCTGGCATCAGATAGGACCTTACATCTCTTTCACAGATTGGACTACTTATATGTCATTTTGCTAATCCATAGTAGCATATTCTGGGTTTGCTGGAAAGCGCCTCATAATTGCAACCTGACCGGAATGCTGTCTTTCAAAACATAGTTGTTCATATGGAACTGTGGCGACAAGCACTTGTTTCTAACAATTTTATGATTCATTACGACTTGTCCTTTGCCTTATTTTGTTTTCCTGATCTAATTGTCTTTTCTTGGGCAACGATGCAGGACCATCTAAACAACTGGAGATCCACTGCACTGATATTAACATCAATTCTTTTCATTGCATCTGGCGTATGGTTTGTAGGTATGCCTGTTATTCTTTTCTAGGCCATTAACTAGATACTAGTTCAACATCTCACCCTATTTTTTCCAATGCTTTGCTCTCCAGTTTAGTGCATTATGGTTTAATCGATTTGTACATCAGCAATGCATTGTACATTGTTTGGTCATCAAGCATTCCACTGTCCTTCCTAATCCCCTTCCCCTTTTTCCTCCTCCATTCTTCTTAGTCAGCTTCTGTTCTCCCAAACAATTTTGACCTTACCATCAATTCTCACCCTTCTTTCCATATGCTTCTCTTCTCCACTGCTGTCACTATCATACTCACATATTCCTCTTCTGTTTTGTCCTCTATCACCCTCCTTTCTTCCATCACCACCCTCTCCACTCCCCCTTTCTGTAACTATCTCTGGCTTGATTTTAGCAGTATCTTAGTGTATAATGCAGATGCTGGAAAGCATCAGGCAATGCACCCACATCAGCAATGCAGTCACTAATCAAAAAATTTGTTGCCAATTTTGATGCACCAAGGCAACATCATGATCCATTTGTTATCTTATTGAAGAGCATTCTGTTAAGAACAAATATCCCTTTATCTTTGCTAATGTGTAGGCAGGAATGGCCATAGGGGACGTTTTCATAATTAGCACGAGGCGGCTTTGAGGCTGCGACGGATATTTTACACAATAATTATTGCACTTTCATTTGTTTTACCTGTGAGCGACAAGGTTGATTAACCATATATAATCAGTGTTCTCAAAAACAGGTTTTGAAAAAGGAATTGATCGTGATTTAGAACCTGTTCTTTCCATGACCCCTCTTAACTGACATTTTCTTATTTATTGTTCTATTATTATTTTTGTTCTGGCTCGGCTATCCCACGTAGCCGAGCCATTCTCTTGAATCTCCCATCAACTAAGGAGTAGGAAGGATCACCGACTTAGCAAATCAGATCACCATGTGGTATCTATTTATTCAATCTTAATTCGGTCAAAAATGGAATTTATTTAATGTTATTTATACCACTTTTTCTATAAAATATTTTCTATTTTTATTTGTTTATAGAATATTTTACAAAATTATAAAAGAGATTCAACAACTAAAAGAAAGATTGATTATTTGGGATCCTTCTTTTCTTCAACCGGAACGAACAAATATAAAATCAGATCGATTCCCGAAATGCTTTTTTGGATCTTCCTTAATGTCCCATTCTTATTGTGTGCCTTGTGAGCACGTTTGGATCTGCGAAGGCAATCGCTCGGATGTTCCCCTAACCCAACCCGGGTATGGACCGGAGGGAATCGCAGCATGAGGAATGTCCACGTCTCGTTGCAAGGTGTCAGGTGGGGAAGGTAAAGAATGATCATAGTTCAGCGAAGGGCGGTGGGGTGGGGATGGTAGAAGCAAGGAGCGAGATTTGTTTTCCTTTGGAACCAGGGTCTGAACGTATCCCGCATGATGTGCTCCGTCTTCTTGGCATGAACCTTTTTGCTTTCACGTCCCGGGGAACCACCCACTCCTTTTGTCTTGCCAGGCAACTTTCAAAAAAAAAAAACCCCTAAAAAAAACTTTCAAAAAAAGAAAAAAATCAATGTTCTGAGTATGTGTCCTTTAATGATTCAAAGAAAATTCTGTTATGATACTCTTCATAGATTCCTGCTCTTATTTTTTTGTCATCTCAAAGGATAACTTAAGCAATGTTGCATTTTGTTGGTCAGGCATCTTTCTTCATAGTGTGGACCGTTTTAGCGAAGATAATGAAGATAGCATTCCAACTATCGAGAGGTCAAACCTAAGGCCATTGCTTGTGGGGAATATCGAGACAGGAGAGGAAGCTGCTTGAGGTTCTGATGTGATGGACAAAAAGGTTGACTAGTTATTTCTTTTATACTGCTGTAAATACATGTTTCTGTTTTATTGATAGCCAACTGTGCACCCATCTCCAGGAAAATTCACCATCATCTCCATCACAGTTTGCTTCACATACCACATAATATTTTTTCATTCTACTAGGTTCTTTTCTGTGAACTAAATTATTTTTTTCTGTTCTTTTCGTGTTATCAACTTATTATGTTATGGAACTTGTACAGAAGTTTCTTTAGTTCAAATTAACGAGTTAATCTGAGCAACGTGCTTTTGGTTAAATGATTGAATATCTGTCTTCTAGTATTTGAAATTTGTATTTCTGGACCAAGACTTAGCCTTCCTGGCACCTGGAAATTATTGGGCAAAAAATGTCTGAAAAAACAATCAGATTTTGGGTGTTTAACCAGTTGCTACCAGTTTGATTACATTCAAAGGGGATTATGGTGATGATCATAATACAAATGATCGATCATTTTTCTTGTTTGGAATAGTCATTTTTTTGCGAATATCATGCTTAAATGTGATCACCTGAACATGATACTGCAATAACAGAGCAGATCACTCATATAAAGTACTACTAACGGAATAAGGTGTTCATTATTTTTATTCTATTAAACACATTATGGTATAAGATTTGTTATCCTTGGTAAAACTCTTTAAGTTAAATAATTCCGGAGTTGAGCAATTTATATACCAATGTAACTAACTTTGTTTCACTTATGGAATAAATAACTATTTTTTGGCCAAACAAGAATTAATTCTCTGATCCTTTTAGTATATCCAATCTTATAGCATAATTCTTTTCAGCTAAAGGAGTAAGTTATAGCCGCCGTTGATTCTAAATTATTGGACAAGAAAAGTAGTCAAACCCCATGTCCTCTGATGCATGTGAATCGCAAGATTTTAGGCGTTTTTCTCATCAGCCTCGTTCAAGTTTTTTTTTTTTGGTAGTTTGAAATGTAATAAGATAAGATAATAAGTTCCATGTGATTATTAAAACAAACACAAGTTCTCTTTTCTTTGTTTAGTTGGGTGATTAGTGCTGAAAGATTTCCAGATCACATCCAGATAGATTTCGTGGGGACATCGACTGTCATCATGTTTGGCTCACTACCAACTGAATTATTTAAGCAGCAGCCCTATCTTTTATTTACATATATTTTTTCAATACCAAGTTGAATTTTATGTTATTAGATCACTACTATTTGCGATTTTGTTGTTTGATAGTTGACCACTAAATCATCATTATTGCTTTGCCATTTACATAGTTTCATTCATTAGTTCCTCTGATGATGATATATTATTCTATCTTACTAATTAAACAAGAAATCTAATCACGATGAATTTTTCAATTTTGGATAATGTGCATCTCTACTCATTCAAGCTCAACATAGTCCTAGACATGTATTCCTTGTTCCATGGTGCATGAATTCTTGTGTACAAAACGGTAAAAGGAGTTGTAAGTCTAATATAGAAATCACAATCTCCTATTTCAATGAAATCATGGAAATTCGATCTTCAAACTTTTATGGAGAATTTTTATCTTCTGTGATGCATTCCTCTTTTATATTGAATACCCAGGCAGATGTTCTTGTTGCACATTAATTAGTAAGACTGTAAGGTAGGAGTGGCTGGTCCATGCCATCAGATCATCAAATGCAAACCTAATAATTAAGCAAACGCATGGTCCCTTTGAATATTCAATGATATGAGTCCAACCAATAAATATGCTACTGCTACAGTGGCAAGAAACACACATACAACCCTCCTGTGAGTTGGTGGTGGGGAGGTGCAAGTCTTCAACTGCACTGTTCCATTGTAAGGCCTCTATGGACCCTTACTCTGTTCACATGGACCACTCATGTCCCCTTGTTCATCATGTCCCCACACTCCAGCCATGCACTTGATCTCTTTCTTACATCTCTCTCTCTCTCTCTCTTCCCTGTCCAAATTCTTAGACTTAGACTTAGATGAAGGATTATAGCTAATCGTTTTCGGATTATAGATGTTTATCAATCATCTCACCTCTTTTTTATTATCCCAAATTAGCTTTTAAAAAAAAGATATTTTGGTGCGTATAAACTAGTCTAAGACCATTCTTTTTCTTAAAGAAACTTGTACTAGCTAGACCATTCTTTTTCACTAGTGAACATTTCCTTCATCTCAAGTAAAAACTAAAGAATCACTCTGCTGGGAAAAAAAAAAACTAAACACTCAAGTCAAACATATTCCTCCTAAGAAAATGAATGAAATCATCCCCCCCTTTTGGAGTTCGCAAATAGCTAAATTTCACGGTTGGGCGACTTTTATAGACTTTGTCTAAATTTCATCTTAGATCCGTCGCAATAATTGTGCAAATCAATAAACGAGTAACATGTATATAGTAGTAGTAGTAATAATAATAATAATCTAATAAACATACGAATCATTTGATAAGATAAAGACAATGCAATATACGTTATTTTATTCATTGACTCAAATATTTATCTCACGAGCCTTTTTTTTTTGTTAAAAGTAAGTGGGATTAAAAAGTTGCGTATCATGGTAAAAGCGCGTTCCTTGTTGTCGACATGATCACTCGCTACGCTTTTCCAACGTGATCGTGTCAGCTGCATGGCGGGTAAACTTTTTTTTTTCTTTTTTGGGGATATTTCTTCTATGGCGGTAATACGTATATGTAACTCGGACGAGAGAGAGAGAGAGAGAGAGAGAGAGAGAGAGAGAGAGAGAGAGAGAGAGAGAGAGAGAGAGAGAGAGAGAGAGAGAGAGAGAGAGAGAGAGAGAGAGAGAGAGAGTTCACATACGTACAAAGGGAGAAAATTAGTTGCAATTATCAAATTCTAACTTATTTAAATACATTTTATCAAGAAAATTAACGCTTTACTTGCAAATAACGGTTAAATAACAGCAATCTGATTAACAGATAATGAATAAGTATGTGATTAATAAAATTTAATAAGACAATTATGCGGATAACGATGCAATTAACTAATAAATTATCTAAGAAATACAATGGATGATCTAATTAATAATTATAAGAATAACATAGATAGATATAACTACGTATTTTATATTCTTATATGCATAAGATATTTTTTATTATAAAAAAGTAATTTAGTTCTTTCTATGAATAACATTAGTTCATAAAGAAATAAATAATTTTTTTATCAGGAAAAAGAAGACATAAATAAATCAGTTTAAAGCAAATAATAACAAAATCATATTTAATGTCGCCGAGAAGAAATGACATTTAAAATTTAAAACTTTAATATTAAATAATATTTTATAATGAAAGAATGATATAATAAGAAAAAAAATCCAAAATTTAAAGAATTTAATATAGGTGTTAAACGGTTTATAGGTAAAGCTTGTGTCAAACGACTTTAGACATAATTTACTTTATTTTTTTCGATATCTTTCTTTATTAATAATTTAGATGGTCATTGATGGTAATAAAAAATAATTTTATAATGTAAAACGCTATGAAAAATACGTATATCTATTATGAAGGACAATAATATACATAAGTTCGTAAAATTTTGAAAATGATGAGTATAATTGTTGACAATGATTTGTATCATGTTTTTGTTATCATGAACATTTAAATTTTTCATGAAGAAAGATATCGAAAAAATAAAATAAACTACACACTTCACATGTAAAGCGCTCAACACATACATTAAATTAACCCAATTTTAAAATCTGTTTATAAGTAAGAATATCTTGTATGTAATATCCTTAAATCTGTAAATTCTACTTTTAAAATGTGATGTGCTTTTCAAATATAATATCTTAATTAAATGCTCCAGTGCTAAATATAGCCGCCATAAGGTTAATTGATAACTAAGAAGAAATGAAGTGCGTATTCTTCAATCAATAGAACCATCCCCTTATTGTTGTATCCACTTATTATCGTAAAAATAAATCTCCCGATGAAAAGTAGAAATCAAGAAACACACTTTTTTTAAAAAATAAATTAGCATATGTAAAATTACGTCATCTTCATGATTCTAATCCTTATCTCTTTTTTTTTTTCTGTAAGCTAATCCTTATCTTTAGAATGCCTCTATTGTCACTCCAAAAAATCTAAAAATATTCAACACAAATTGAAAAGAGTGTCATTAATATTTTTGAAGTGATAATAGACATTGGATTATATGAACACTCGTGCCTCCTCCAACTTGCGCTAGCAGCCTACTTAAAAACCGACATGAAATAAACAATGAAATCTTTGCCCAAATCGACAGCTCGTTCGTGCTTGGACGTATATAATGCAAGCATGCGGTCGAATAGACTTTACGAGCGGCGGCCTCTACGTAGTCTTCTTCTTCTTCGTTTTTTTTATCCTTTCTTTAATTTCCATGAGTCAAATGCATCTCCCAGTGTTGGATTCTGAGACTTGGCACTTGACTCTTTAGCTGGTAATTAAACTGATCTCTACTGCTCTTTCTGATCAATTACTTTGTTCAAATCAACAGCACAGCACAGCTCAGCATAGCAAAGCAAAGAACAGCACAGCACAGCGCAGCGCATGCAGGAGCGACGACAACCTGCTCCTGCTTTGCTTTGCTTCGCTTTAATGGCTTTGTTGGTCTTTCTCTCTCTCTCTCTCTCCCCCATCTGTGTTTTGTGACTTCATCTTATCTCATTATAGGAATAGGAATAGGAATAGGAGGAGAGATGAAGGAATGAAGGAAGAGAGAGAAACCCAATATAAAGCCACGCGCGGGTCCCATAAAACACCCTCAACCATGTGCTCTTCTTCTTCTACTACTGCTACTTACCTCTTGATCTTCTTCGTCTTCCACCTTTCCATGATCACCTTCTCAATCATTAGTCTCCTTTAGTTTAAGTTCTACCTTCTTCTCTCTAATCTCTCGACTCTTCTCCTGGTAGTGCGTCGGCCATGGGTAGCGCATCCGACGGTCTCCACCAGCATAAGCGCCAGCTGACGCCAGCGATCATGGCAGCAGCAGCAACAGCAGGTGGTGGAGGGAGCAATGGAGCAGCAACAAATGGAGCTGTCGTCGCGAAGAAGCGTCCCTCCAAGGACCGCCACAGCAAGGTCGACGGCCGCGGCCGCCGCATCCGCATGCCCATCGTGTGCGCTGCCCGGGTGTTCCAGCTCACCCGGGAGCTCGGCCACAAGTCCGACGGGCAGACCATCGAGTGGCTTCTCCGCCAGGCCGAGCCCTCCATCATCGCCGCCACCGGCACCGGCACCACACCAGCTTCCTTCACCACTTCCTCCTCCTCCCTCCGCTCCGCCGCCAACCACCACTCCGGTGCTCTCGCCCTCCCCCATGCTGCCTTCGTCCTGGGAAAGCGCCCGCGCGCCGACGACGACTCGGGCTCCGGCAGGGAGGAGGACGCCGCTGCGGGCGGCGGAGGCGGAATGATCGGAATGGGGATAGGGCCGGCGGGCGCAGCGGCGGCCGGATTCTGGGCAGTGCCAGCGAGGCCGGAGTACGGTCTGCCGTGGGGCTTCACCGCGGCGGCGCCTCCCCAAATGACGGAGCCGACACAGGCAGCCGCTGCGACACCGATCGGGAGGTTCGCCGTGCAGACGATCGGAGAGGCGTCCGCGGCCAGTGTCGGGAACTATCTACCACTCCCAGGGCATCTCCTCAACCTGCTGGCGACGCTGTCCGGCGCGCCAGGGCCTGCTGCAGCGGCGACGACAACGAGGGCGGACGACGGACCGCGCTGACCCTACCGCTACGCCATTTGTTTTGGATAGAGTAGAGAGGTAGAGTGGACATGTAGGCCTTACTTCTTCTTCTCCCTCCTCCTCCTCCATTGAAGTTAGTAGTTAAGCGGAAGTGTAGACTGGTGTTGTTCTCTGAATTGGTTGATGGACTAATTTTACTGCAAAAAGATGACATGATTAAATGAAGGAAGCAGCGGTTGGAAACCAGCAAGACAGCGATCTATTTCAGAGGAAGAACCGACATGTCGGGAAAAGTAGTCGACCTTGATGGATTCCAGAACGAGAATCTATTGATCGACTACGGCCACTGATTCATCATCGACGTTCATCGTTGTGCTCCTCGACTTCCGGCTGATCGAGTTGTCATTGGTTATGGCAATGGCCAATGGGGAATCTCTAATCATATTCCTTCGCTTTAGGAAAATTAATAATACAAGTTTTTTTTTTTATTTCTGTTATGCATGTATATATTCTAGGATTTGTTTGGACTTTGGAGTTGTATGAGATAATCAGTTGCAGCTGCAGTTAACAATTTCCGAATTCAGTTTTTATCGAGATTTGTCATAAAATGTTCAATTTTTTTTATGAAACTATCTATTTTTTTAATTATTTAGACAAATGCCTAATTTTTTATGAAGATCAAGTCATATTATATAGATAGATTAAAATACATAAAAAGTTCGAACTTTAAATTTTTATTTTTGCGTAAAAGATGAACTTTGAATTTTTTTTCTCAAGTTTAACATAAACTTCTATTTTTCGTAAAAAGTCATAAACTTTAATTTAATTCTCAAATCAATTTTAATTTAATTATAAATATAGCTTATTATTATATTTTTTATTAAAAACAAATAATTCAGTAATCATTGCATAGACAAGTTGTAAATAGATAAAATAATTAGTTTAAATTTTAGCCTCTTTTATAATTAGATAAAATAAGATCGTAACTATGTAGAAAATATAATAATTTAAACTAAATTACTATCATAGTTGTGAAAAATATTTTAATTTTTATTCTTATTTTTTACAACTTGTCTATCCAATGATGGATGAATTATTCTTTTTTAATAAAAATATAATAATAGGCACTATATTTATAACCAATTAAAAAAAATTAAAATAAAGGTTTAAGCTAAATTTGATAATTAAATTAAAGTTTATGACTTTTTAAATAAAAATAAAAGTTTAGATTAAATTTGAGAATAAAACTAAAGTCCTAATTCTTTTATACAACTTAAGAGATAGAGTACACACATATATTTCTTGAATGCACGTCCATTGTCCTAAAACATCTTATATATATATATATATATATATGGATAAAATGTGCATGCTACGCTTTTAGCGCGCCGCACAAACCTCCACCGTTTGATCTCGCATATATGACCTGCAGATAAAAGTGCCCATGAGATAATTGAACAACGGCGTCGAACCAGAGGTCTAACATAACCGGAAAGAATCAGGGCTACTCTTTCTCCTTCCCCCAATGTCGCGACACACAACTTTTGGCCACTTGTTCTGATCGCGCAAAGCGGAAACCCACGGTGATAGCATAGAGAAGACGCCATCGATTCCTCTATTGGTAAGCCCTAAGCCGATGCAGTTTAGTGAAATTTCTTCTTCCAATGCTTGTGTTCGGGCATCCGAGCTCCTCTGCTGAACCTCGCCATCCAACCTCGTCCTTTCCCAATCTCATCATCGCTGACCCAGGATCGCCTCATCATCACCCTGCCCAATCTCACTGTTGCCGACCTTATTCGTCTCGCGATCGCCCTGCCCGATCTCGTTGTCGTTGACATGGGTCGCCTCGCGATTTGATTGCTTGCACAATCTCATTGTCGCCGAACCGTCTTGCCTTGCCATCACCCTTCCCAACCTCGCCATCGCCACCCGACTAGTCTCTGCCCAATCTCACCATTGCCGACCTCGCTCCCCTCATTGTTGCCCTTGTCCAATCTCGCTGTCATCGATCATCAGAAACCTAAGGAGTCCATCTATCATCTCCTGTATATGTAGTACTTATTCGCTATGGGCACCCGCCAATGGAGAAACATATTGATGCAAATAAATATCAAATTTAAGTTTTTTTTCCTACCTGCTTCGCCGACCATCGTTAGTTAATTTAAGTTGCTTAAAAAAAATTCAAATTCATTAAACAAAAAGTGCGCATGCAATGATTAGAAATAGACATGTCTGTTGGATTACATCCGAACGGCTCCAATGATATTCTTCAACTGAAGAAAAGTGGAGAATCCGACGAAGACCCGAGAAATCCGAAGACGTCGGATTTGATCTTCACAGCTGTGGAAACTCTGCCCTATCTCCCATCCCTCGCTCTCCGCCGTGGCTCGCGCCTGCTCTGTTTCTGCCCATCCTGCCGTCGCTGCCATCTGCCGTCTCCGATCTCCACTTGATCTGGTTTGTTTGCCGCAATATCATCCTCAGAATTCCTCTCCCGACGAGAAGCTATTGCGGTCATCTAACACGCCGCCGGATTGCGGTTATAATCTTTTCTTTTTTTGTTATGTTCTACATATTCAGATCTAGATTTTCAAATCTGCCTTCAAGATCCTTAATGGTTTAATTCATTAGAGTCTGTTTAGATCTTTGGATCTGTGGTGGGTGTATTCTTTTTCTTTCATTTGATCTCTAGGTCTGCGTAATTATTAGGTTAGTTCTCAAAGTCATCATAAATGATTATGTAAAAATGCTGACGACTAAACAACTTTCATATTTTTGGCTTTGTAATTTTGTCATGATTACAAAGTATTCTTATGTGATCAATCACATCTAATAATCTATACTATATTAAAAGGAGAGTACTTTTGATGAGAAATGACATTTGACAATTTGTTATGATGACATGTGTCCTATAGAGTTTATAACTAATTAAAATATTATATAATTTATTAATCCTTTGAGTACTTAGTAATCTAAACAGTTAAGTAGTAACCTCTCAATTTATTATGTATTATAGTAATTATAACTAATTAAAATATTATATAAGTATATTATGTTCTTTCACTTCACGGTTAGTTAGTAATTTGAACGGTTGATAGTATATAATTACATAATTAAAATTTTATTAGCACATTTGTAAGCATTCAAAAAATTAAAATAATTGATTCTTTTACAAATTATGATATTAAAGAACCATCCATGACGTTATTTCTTTTAACTTTGTCAAAAAGCAAGTGCACATTTTATAAGTTTGTTCGGTTCCTTTTAATTTTCATTAGCATTGTAGTTTATTTTCCAAGAATTTTCTATTTGCATATTTTTAATTGTTATCTTTTTAAGTAGTTGAATTATAAGTAAAGTTTTCATTTAAGAAAGTTTTATGAATATTCATTATAAGTTATTTTTTATACTCATTTAACAAAGTTTTATGAATATTCATTATAAGTCATAACAAAATTGATATATTGATTTCATTGGCACAATAGTATAGTATAGGTAGGATATATAGTAATTACAACGCCATAACTAATTAAAGTATTATATAGATTTGTAACTAATATCTATTGATTAACTATGAAGCTACTTAAAAATAATAATTAATAATATACTTATTTAGAATAAGTTAACATGATATAATTAAATAAAATATTAATATGTAATAACTTTTTTTGGACGGTTACTAAGTATAAAAATTAGTGGATGATGGTTATATATCATTTAGCAACTACTTTCACTATTTTCTATAGAATGCCAAATTATAAATACATGAACAAAATCATCTTGCATCATGTGTTTCTTCACACTTCTCTTATTCACAAACAAAACCTCTCTCTCTCCCCTCCCTCCCTCTCTCTCCATATATATTATTATAATGTTAGACTTTATTTCATGGATAGCATAAATCTGATTCTTTATTATTTAGATATTTTTAGCAATCATTTTGTATCAATTAGACGTGTTATCTTTAATTTTTTTTTGTTTCAAATAGAACCATTGAAAACATACTCTTCGTTATGAATAATTTATCTATATTTGATTGATCTTTGTTTTCTAATGATCCTTTTATTTTGTTTTTAGGTTCCCAGAGATGAATTTGTTTATAATGACATCAATTGCACTATCGTCCTATTAGTCAAGTCAATACAGAATCCTTCAAAATAATAAAAAGGAAAGATAATTTTTTTATTCTGATTTGCATTCGAATATTGTCATATTTCTCAGTAAAACATTTAAATAGCTTCATAGTATTTTTTTTCAATATACTTTATAATTTTGATTTCCTTACTTTATAATTTAAACTATATCTATATATTATTGTTAAGAGGATAGTATTCAGGGAGAGAGTGAACCTTGGCAAAACATATATTAGTATCCTTAAGAATTTATAATTAATTAGTATATTAATTTGTATATGCATATTATTTGTATACATATTTATGAATAAAAATTGACAATTAATTTTTAAATCAGTTATAAATAAATAATTAAAATATTAATTTATATATTAATGAAAAATATTTGTATTTATTAGAAACAAAATGTGGAATAGTAGTGTGTATTTAAACTACCAAACAAAATTAAGCTAAATGTGGAAACAAAATATCACATGTTACACTCAACTTATTAAGATGAAATTAAAATAAAGCAAAAACTTAATTAAAATATAAGTAAATGATATAGATAATAAAAAGTATTTAAAATAAATAATAAAATAGATTAATATTGTATAAATAAAAATAAAGTAAACTAAGTAAATACAATCATATAGACCTGTATAGACAATTTACCTATTAAAGCAACAAGATAAAATGTATTTCTTAAACAACTTAGAAATTATCTCGAATGCAAATTTATGGAATTTGTGAACATTAGTTTGTTCTCTAACAAGTTTATATATTTATTCTGAATTGATAAAAATGTTTTCTTGAAAGAGAGTGATACTTGGCAAAAGCTTGAGGAGTATCCATAAAATATTAATTATAAGTTAAGAGATATTAAATAGTTATATATGATTATATATCCATAACTCTTAATAATATTATAATAATGACATTTATATAAGAATAAAAAGTAAAAGAAAATCGTAGATAAGAATGGAAACTAAAAAAAGTCATGGTTAAATAAGCTAATTAGTTAAAACTTATTACATGATTGCCTATTAACTAAGTAGCATATTTATCTATATGCATTGCGAAGTGAATTATTTTAAGTAAAAATATTACTAACGTGAAACTTATTCTTTACATCTTCTTTAAATTAAGGATAACTATTAAACAAGGATTGTGCTTGTGATGTAAAGATGAATATAGTGGTTAAGCCAATACTAATGCGGTTAAATAAAGATGTAGGTGTAACTTAATTTAATTTATATTAACATAAAATAGTTAAATAGATGATAGTGCAACATTCCGCAAAAACTTGAATTGTCATGTGTCGTATGCATATTACAATTCATTAAAATATTAGTTTATTATAATTTTTTGGATAGTCAATTTTGCATGGTTTGAACAAAAAGACTTTGATGTAATCACTCAATTTACACCAAGTGAAATATTTTAGGATAATATTTTGCAAATAAATTATTACTTTATGTGAATTAAAAATAAAAACTATATGTTGATTGACAATTTAATAATTACGTATATATGTAAAAGTTAAACTATAAAAAGCATAATACTAATAAATTAATCTGTAAAAAGTATATAATACATAATATTAATTGTTTATGCATTTGTAACCATCTAACTATTTTTTTAAAAAAAAATTAAAAATTTATTTCCAATACAAATAACAGTATATATTAATTAGTTTTTTTACTTTTTTGTTGATATATGTACATATAAAAAATCAATTAAAAATTATTAGACAGTTACCAAGTGAAAGCATATTTATTATTGTAAATCTCTCTTAGTTCAACTGATAGGTGTTCCATTGTCCATGATATAAAAAGGATCTTTTATCATTATTTGGTCAACATAATCATATTTATGTTTTTGCTCACATAAGTCATGAGACATAAAGACGGAATTGAGGATGCTTCAATTACCATGTACTTTCTACCTTTCTCACATAAGTCACCAAAAATCTTCAATTACCATATTTATGTCATTATAATATAAAATTTTCATATAATTTTTATGCGCCGAATCCATTGCTGACTTCACCACTATCGATTAGGTTAAACGATTTTGCAAAGTTTGGACAGGAAATGTTCTTTGGGGTTTGCTCTGCAAGGTAGCCCAGTTTTTCACTAAATAGGCATGATAGTTTTCAACTGCAGAAAAGTAGTGCGGAGAACTAGTAAGAATTGTGCCTGCCATCCAATTCGTGCCGCTTGGTGAAATTCCTCTACGACTCTATAAATGGAGGCTCGATAAGTGTCTTCACTTCATCAAATTCAAATCAAAGAAATTGAGTACTAGCCTTATATAATTATACATTCAAGGTCAATTAGACATAATTATAATTTCTATATATTCATGTTATTAAATTAACAAAGTATTAATTATATATATAATAATATATAATTATTTTTTTATAGAATTATCACATTTGTTTATAGCATGTTAATAATTTTTACTTCTTATTTAAAATATCATTATTGTGCAAGTGCTATAAATTTTTAGTATATTATTCATTTCTTTACATTAAGCCTGTGAGTGCAGATAATTAGAGTATTGATCAAAATAAATATAATATATGATTATAAGTATCATGAAATTAATAAAAATATGAAATAAACTAGCAAATTAATATCTCAAACTTAAATGAGATAAGAAAGAATAATAAATGGGACACAAGGGAATTAGATAGACTAATAATTTTGTTCTCTAATTTATAATTATTATATTCTTCAATTAATATTGAAAAATATCTAACTAATATTCTTTTATTTTATAAAGATATGATTATTCTATTTTCACTTCATCCGCGCATCGCTGGGCCAACACACTAGTTCTTTCTAATTCTAAGGCATGGGGGTGCAATTTTTCTATTTTTCTGCTATAAATTTTCCCTTTTCCGTTACTGATGAACCATAAGAATCAATTTCTCTCCTCATGTTTCATGAAAAGAAATCTTATACCTTTGAGTGGTGAATTTAACAAGTGGTTCAATCGTGTTCCTTCTTACTAAAATTTAATTAATAAAAAAAATGATTGATGTCATGTTTGGAGTTTTCTTCAGCCAACTTCTTTTTCAATGTTCAGATAATGGCATCAAATAATTGTTGCATAGTTATAATATCAACAAACCCTTACAAATGCACTTTAAGGCAAAATATAAAATCAATGATCAAAATTTAAAATTTATCTTTAGTCCAATGTTGTTAGGATCGGACCGGACAATGACCCGGATAAGTGTCCATTTTAGGTCGAACCGATTGGACTGGTCAGTCGGACCGGATAGTAATAAAATATTATATTTAATATGATATAATAAATTAAGCTATGATATTTCGATTATATAAGTATATATATGATATCAAAATGTATTATAAAAAATAAAAAAAATAACAATCATAAATAATAAATAATAAGTTTATAATTAATTTTAAGATTTGATTTTAAAATTATTATACACTTAATAAATTAAAATGTTATGAATTCGATTATTATATACAAAATTTTTATTGATTATTTTTTATGTATTTCATATCTTTATTTTTTTACATTAGAAGCAAAAATTACATTTTTTTTCAAAATATTATGACAAGATTGTATATTCTATAAATAAATATATGATATAATAGTAGTTAACTATTTAATTTGACTTATTATATACTAAATTAAAGAAATTTAAAGTTGTGTATATATAATATTATACTATACTAAGTATACTATAGTATTGTTGTATATTATACATATAACAAAGAAGTGTGCACTATTCATTCATAATTAATTTATCTAATATGATAAATATTATATTAATATAATAAATATATAATTAATTTATATTATAATATACATATATGATATTAAAAAATGAAATAAGATCATGAGTTAAAGTTCAAAGTTTAATAAATTGAAGACTAAATGAAGGAAGAAAGAATAAGCGAGTATACAAACATAGTTCCACATTGCTAATAGTAGCAAGTGAGAGTAGATGGACAAGTATAAATGAAGGAGGGGATTAGTGAGTCAATATGAATGTTTATGGGGAAAGTTCATTTTTGGATATTTTTCAAATTTATAGTAATAATTTTTATCAAATCATTTCATAACAAAAAATAATAAAAAATTTTGGTTGCTCCAAAAATATGATTCAACTCGATTTTTACTGATTTTGACCAGTTTTTACTGATTCAATTTGATCCAAATGGATGTTCGATTTTGAAGCTCCAAGTGAGTCAGATTTGTGACTGGTCAGGTCCGATCGGATAACACTGCTTTAGTCATTCTCGAACTTATCTGGAAAGCTGACAAACACATTATCCTTTTTTCTAGAGTCGTAATAATTTTGGAGCACAAAATATACCAGTTTCGCTAAAAAAAAACTAGTCTCCTTTATCATAATATTTTAGAATACATACTCTAAATATTTTTCTTAGGATTGTCATCTTTTGTTATTTGTTTTATTAGGTTGGAAGGTCAGTTGCACAACTTTTGAGAAGGACAGTAAGAAGATGTTAAGATGATTGAAGTGGTGTTGAACGATCGTCTATAGGGAAGAAAGTGAGGGTGAAATGCAACGACGATGACACTATCGGCGACCTGAAGAAACTGGTTGCTGCCCAGACGGGGACTCGTGCCGATAAGATCCGCATTCAGAAGTGGTACACCGTCTACCGGGACCACATCATCCTTACAGTCATTTGGAAACGAACGATTCCTCCTAAGTTTGCGGTGCATAGTTGAATTTATATTTAATTGGAGTGGAATTTGATGATAAAAAATAAGATAGTTGATATGATAGAAAAAAATAAATGTGATTGATAAATTTTAAATTAAAAAATAATTATTATAATTATGAAGTATAATTTTATTATTAATTAAAATAAAATTCTAAAATAAAAATTTTTTATGGGAAATATTATGTCAAAAGTTATATTATTTAAATATAAAAAATCATTTTTTAAATTAATTATATTTAATAAAATATTAAAAATTTTAATGAAAAAATAGGTAATAAATAATATTATATTAACCACTATTAAAATTATTTTATATTTATTAAATAATTTATTTTAGTAAAGATATTGTGTGAGAGAAAAGAAAAAGAAAAAAGAAAATAAACTTTGAAAAAAAAAGAAAACATCACGTCAAAGTAAAAAAAAGATTGGTTCCACGAATCGGGGTCACGTGATCACGATTCTATCCGTCTCAAAATCGAATTTCGGGACAGTGTTTGGTGAAACCGGGTGGGACCGTGATTCCCGTCCGAGTCCACAACCAAACCACCCCTTGAGGACTATGAGATCCACCAAACGACCCCTTGAGGACTATGAGATCCACGATGGCATGGGCCTTGAGCTCTACTACAATCGATTCCTACTGGTACCGTTCACCTGATCACTCGTCTCGATAATCATATTAACCCCAGGGACATTTCCTTGTTCTTTTAGTTGTTCTGATGATATCATGGGCATATTTGCCTTCCTTCAGAGGAAATAAACCTCATTGATGGAAAGCATCTTGTAAACTTTGTTGGTATTTTAGTGGGTGCATATGAAATGAGATAAAAAAAACCAGTAGGATAAACACACCATAACAATTATACTTCTCTTGTGAAACATCTTATTCATAAAGTCCTAAAAAAATAAATGATCACTGACACAAGTTCTTCTCTTTTTTCTCTTTCTATCCCACTTTGGATGCCTATCATATCAGAGAGACTGAGTTCTTTTGCTGGCTTCAAGCATTTCATAAAGTTCATTTCACTTTGCCGAACACATTGCCAATTGTTCATTCTTTAGGTATTCAATCTCACCATCTTTAAATTGGGCTCATAAAGAACATAGTTATGCCACAATTTTATCTCACCTAATACGGAGGATTAATCTTCTCTTGTAATTGTCTTACCCCTCCAAAAATTACAAAATTCTTGAATCAGTTTCTCTTATCAAGAATTTTACAGGAACTTTCGTATGTGTTGTCTGTAGATTAGTTACATTAATTAGGATAAGCTCCTTTTTGTATTACTTGTGTTCATATCAGATAGTGTTTCAAATTGTTTGTAATTTGTATTTCAGGTGAACATATTTAATGATTATTTCTTTTTTCCTCCTTTTTTTTACTATGTTTTTACCTTATCAACGATGCTGTTCCCTCAAAATGGCTATTCTTTCGTGAACTAAGGGTTATTCTATTTTTTATGTTCATGAAAAACTTATTAATGTATTGAATTTCATTGGAGATCATAATAGTTTTTGACTTCTTTGTTTGTGCTTCTGATGTATTTGTTTCGATGTTGACAACCCAGCATTATGTTACTTATCTGAAGAATAGTCTAGAGATAAACTCAGCAGAGGATACCAGCGTGCTGGTTACCAAGTTACTCTTATTCATAGATAATAATTCTTAGACTACTCACCTAGATGTCATGCTTCCTTATGTTTTTATCCTATCATTGTTGGATATCTGAATTTGACAAAATTTAATTGTCATCAGGAGCCAGATCCTCTGATGCCAAATAGTTCTGATGTTTTGTTTGAAACTTTTGGAATTGTCACATTTCACTCTTCTATTGCGATAAGCCCCCGATACATCAAAATACAAAAGATGTATCTACATTTCACTCTTCTATTATCACCTCAAGTGTTTTACTTGCGAGTCACGAAGTTTTTAATCATAAGTGGCCTTTTCCAGTTTGTCCGTATCGAAACTTGCCCTGTTTTGAAGATTTTTCTTGTCCACCGTGGGGTTTGGTTGTCTGGGGAGATCTTATGATGCTGTTTGCATGGATGGATGACATCATCATGCATAGTAATGTATCACGTGTGGTTGTGGGACAATGTTGAAAATTGGTTCCATTTCACAGCAAGCGAAATGTAGCAGAAGCCACAAGACCCAGCCATCAATTGTTGACTTGTCTCCACTAAGAATGTTTGATGCAGAAATACTAGTCGTGGTCATCCAAAATATCCTTTGCCAACTACAAGAACAAGACACAAAAAATAATGTTGTGAATTTCCTGAAGTATTTTATTAGCTTTTCAATTGTTCTTGAAAAGATCACAAGATCCTTCGTCTGCTAAAAAGCCCTTTCGCATTGAGTCCTCTTTGCCAGCTGAAGCCGTCTCGGACTCCTTGTCCTCCTTGTGCCCTTGACATGCACAGACACCTCGCTTGTTTTCAATCTCACATGGTGGTGGCTGCCACCGCTCTGCTTTCTTTATCTCTTTGAGCTCTGCCGCACTGGATGCAGATACTTCCGCATCTGATCCTTCTTCCTCTCCTTAACTGATCTGTGTGCCCTCAATTTGTTGCGCCAGTGCAGGTACTCGTCGTCGTCATCCGAGGAAGAAGAGTAGTCGCTGGAACAATATCCTTCTTCCATGTCCTCGAACCGACGGCGGCGATAGACACGCTTGGTGTTCTTCATCTTGTGCCAGCAAAACCAGCCAATTTGTTCCAGTGCAGTGCAGTATGCATGGCATGCCGCCCAAGACATCTTGCAGATGTTTCTTCCAATGCACTGGATGATCCCAACTTGGAACAAGAGATAGATGAACAGCATAACTGGAAACGATAGAAAACATGCGACAAGCTGCTGTTAATCAAACGGTACATTATATCCAGTTGTTTTGCTAGAGAAAAAATGATTAGTTGCTAATTATTTCTTGGAATGTTAAGGCAGCATGATCACCTATATAGGTCAGAACCAACGCCAGGAGCAGCCTCAGGAGACTGGAAACGCACAGATGCTCTATGAAGCAGGTTATGTCCCATGTTCCCGAACAAATACCCCTACAGAATATTTGCATATAGAACCCTCAGACTCTAATAAGTTGTATTAAACATACACATTACAAAGATTTGCACAAGTTGTAGACTTTCTTCACGATTACAATCACATCTTGTCACTTTCGATTAATCATCGATGGAAAGGTTACAAGGTTACGGAAAGGAACACGAACATGGCACGGGAGTGTATACCATGAACTCGAATTGATTAACTACAAAATTTCCCAAGCATTCTCTTACTCGCAAGAAGCACCAAATATGGTCTTAATAGGAGCTAAGAAAACGTTCCCAAGTGCAACTCCAACGCCACTTGCAGCTTTAGTGAGAGCAGATCCCATTGTTAGAGGCTGTTACACATCTTAATTCTTACAGATGTGTCTGGACCTGCAAATTCGATATGTTTTCAGTCATCAATTCTACGTGATATAAATTGGCACGTGCTGATAAGCAATCAATGTGTGATACAACAAAAGAAATTCACATATCGGATTTAGAAGATAGTGTTGCTGTAGATATCAATTTCCATAGAGACCAATACCTATTCAACTTCATTTCACCCGGATTTTTTTTTGTCTCATGTAGTGTGAGTAATTCGTGTGGTCCTTGCGGTCACTTAGACAAAAAAAAATGTGATCCTAATCACCATATTAATTAATCTAACAGAGTCCATGTGACGATCATGATAATGAACCGGAAGACACCGAAAGAAAATTACGAAGCGCATTCCTGTGATGTACTCGTGTCTTTAGTGTGAAATTTCACCTCAATCTTCTCGAAATGATTCACCAAAGTTGTTCCAACTCAATTTCAATATGCTGTTCTGCAAATTTGCGCACAGGAAAGTGAAATGATCCAGAACACACTAAAATATCAGAAACTGGATTTCCAGAGGCAAAACAAATCCAGAGAGAGAGAGAGAGAGAGAGAGAGGTTTTTCCAAGTATGGGACAAACTTCATCATACGGCCTTTGATGCTTGTGCTTGCATCCTTCGGAAAACAAGTAGTTAGGCATCTCCTTGGATATAAAACGTGGGTTTAGAATTCCAATGGATTTTGAAAAGTCAAAAAGTGACTCCTTTGCAGATTTCTTTCCATTGTTTGTTTTTCTTTCAAGTGTTTGGATGAATGAATCATGAACTTACTTCCAACAAAATAAAAAATATATAATATAATTAATAATTAATTAAAATAACTTGATTGAATATTAAATGTTTAAAATAATAAAACCATTAATAATATAAAAAAATAATACAATTAATAATTAAGTAAAGTAACTTAAGAATTTAAATTGTTAAAGATTTAAATAAAAAATTTTAAGTAACCGTTACTCCAAAATAGCTGTTACTTTAGGACCTCGTTCAAACAAAATAATAGAAAAAAGAAATAAATTTAAACATTTGAATTCAAATTAAATGAATGAATCTTTTGACCCAACGGTAAAAAAATACAATAAAATATCATTTGACTCAACGGTTAAAAAAGAGTGGATCTATAAAAGTCACAAGTATCTCCATAAAAAGCTCCATCCTTCTTCAAAAGAGCTCCATTATCTATCTTTTTTCCTAGTCCATTATATTTCCAGGTCAATGAATATGCTATTATATCGGTGGCGAAAAATGCATGAAGAAGATGACGAGTTTATGAATGTCGTATCGCCTATTGTCAATGAGGTATAAGTAGAAAGAAGACGTATTCATACTTCTATTTTAACTGGTGATGCATATGTTAAAAAAATTTTAGAAGGTCATGAGAATCATTGTAAAAGAGAATTTCGTATGGATGTGCGTATTTTTTATTTACTTGTGAGATGTCTAAAAGAAAAGCAACTTCTTCGATATACAAGAGGCGTTACAGTGGAAGAACAATTAGCCATATTTGTCTATACATTAGCTCGTAATGCTGGCAATCGAACAGTGCAAGAACGATTTCAACATAGTGGAGAAATAATTCATCGTCATTTTAGAAGGGTACTAGAAGCAATTGTTCAACTATCTGAAAGTTTTTTAGTTCTTCCATCAACAATTGCAATTCCGCCAAAAATAAGGAATAATAGAAAGTTTTTCCATACTTTAAGGTATGTGTACTTCAAATTTATGATTTTTATATTCATATTCATATTGTTCTTTGACAATTTTTTTATATTTAGGATTGTATCGGAGCAATTGATGGCACTCATGTTCTGATAACCATAGCGTCCCATCTACAAGATCCTTATTGCAATCAGAGGGGTAAGTTGTCCCAAAATGTGATGGTTGCTTGCGACTTTGACTTATGCTTTGTTCATGTAAGAACTGGTTGGGAAGGATCTACTTCAGATGCTAGAGTTCTACAGAGCTCATTGAATCAAGATTTTTATGTTCCTCCTGATAAGTATTATCTAGTTGATGCAGGCTACACAAATACTCCAAATTTTATTGCACCATATAGATGAGTTAGATATCACTTGCAAGAACAAGGAAGAATAAGAGAAAAACCAAAGGATTACAAAGAGTTATTTAATCTTCGTCATGCGTCACTTCGAAACCATATTGAGTGCATTATTGACATACTAAAAATGAACTTTCCAATTCTCAAAGTGGCGACCTTTCATCCGATAGACTCACAAACTGATATAATTATTGCATCATGTGTACTTCACAATTTTTTTAGGATGTATAACGAAGATATAAGATGGTTGAATAGTAATACAATGGATATTAATGCAAATGAGATTATAGATGTACCTAATGGCGATGAGGAGTATACAGGAGACATTGAATATATGAATAATCAACGAAGTGCAGGTGCAGCAATGAGAGATCGTATTGCTAAAGCTATGTGGGAAGACTATTGTCGATTTGGAAGAAATCGAAACACAATATGATTTATATAGTATTTTATTCATTTAAAGTATTTTTCATTAATTAAGCAAGTGTTCTTATCTTAATTATGAATGTACTAAATATTTTTCATTGGTGAGCAATACAAGTCATAAGCTACAATAACATGATAGCAAATTGTATTTCTTCATACACAACCAGTGGTAGAGCCACGTGGGTGCCGGTGCACCCACTGATTAAGTGTTTTAAGAGTAGCAATATAACAAATATTTTCATTTGCTCGATTGGTTTGGTGCTTTCAGCCTTCTTCAAAAAAGGTTCAGGATTCGAACCTTGCTGCTATCCAATTTTATTTCATTTCTTCATATCTATTTGTATAGCTTCCTAAACATTTATAATGTTATCATCATATCACTTTTTTTTCACAAAAAAATTTATACATGCTAAATTGTACATGTTCATTTATTATTTTATTTAATATCTAAACTACTTTTGTAAAGTTTAATTTTCTCAACCTAATATTTTGAGTTTCTTAAAAAATATTAATTGGGCTTGACTGTTTGAGGTCAAAATTATTGAAGATTATGTAAATATATAATATTTTGATTTATCTTTACAAAGTGTTCAATTTTATATCATCATAATCAAATATTTATATGTTATGTATATATTTAATAATTATTTTATTTCATATTCATAAATATTTTGCAAATAAATAAATTAATATAATTAACAATAATGTGAAATAATATCTTGAAAAAGTAATTTCCATTATGAAAATATATTTATAAATATTTTTTTAATAAGATCATTGTATAATTTTACATTAAAATTACTATTTAGTCTTATTTTCTATATCATGGGAAGAATATATTTCTTCATCATGCACTTGAGTATATACTTTTTAATATTAATTCATATTTAAAATGTTTATGAATATTTATAATTATATATATATATGTATGTATAAAACTAAAATTAAAATAATTCTAGTCTTCTTGTTTATTTTAAAAAATAAATGTTTTAAAATATTTTGTATGACAAATGTTAAAATTGAAAAATTAAATTAGTAAAATTTAATATTTTATATTTATAAATATTATTACACTTGATAAGTTGGCCGGCTCCGCCACTGTACACAACATAGAAGGACATAAAAGTAACATTCCAGTAATTCAAACTACATGCACAAAGTCTACATACTTATCTAGCAACCTATCGTTGAAAAAAATCTAACAGCCTATCAAACTATTTGAAATACCACTTTCTTAGGGAAATGGGCCAACGCTTTTTTTGCATCCAAACGGATAAAATGACTTTTTTACTATTTCAGAAAATAAATCACCGGAATAGGCTTGATCCTGTGTAATATATGGTATCCAAACATGCCCTAACCGTTGTGTGATTCACCGACTTGCGATCATGTTGGCCTATGTTTATAGCAAAAAAAATAAACTTTTGGAAGAAAAATAATAAAATAAAAATTGTGTAATTTATCTAAGTGGTCGCATTATGCAATTAGTTTATTCCCCTTCCATTAAATTCGATGTCAGCATTTTATTTTGACTGGTTAAATTAGTTGCAAAACCTTCGCATCCAACAAATATGAAAAGGATTGTGCAATTCCATTTTCTAAATCATGCAATTTAAAAATATCACAAAAATACAGAAAAAGTCGTATCATATATGGTAAGTCAACATGGAATCCTTTTTTTTGTTACAAGAGGAGATCCAAATATAGTAAAAAATTTAAAATAAAAGAGTACATAAGTTCTAACTCGTGACTTTTCATTCTTTGAATGACAATGTGTGCCAACACGATCCCAACCAACATGAAATCTTTGGTGCAAGAACAACCTCAAGAACAATGTCTTGTTCCAATTGTTTTTACTAAACACCATTTTTTCTCATTCCGTGTGATTCACTAACTTGCGATCATGTTGGCCTATGTTTCCAGCAAAAAAAAATTTTAAAATTTTGGAAGAAAAATAATAAAATAAAAATTGTGTAATTTATCTATTTGTATAGCTTCCTAAACATTTATAATGTTATCATCATATCACTTTTTTTTCACAAAAAAATTTATACATGCTAAATTGTACATGTTCATTTATTATTTTATTTAATATCTAAACTACTTTTGTAAAGTTTAATTTTCTCAACCTAATATTTTGAGTTTCTTAAAAAATATTAATTGGGCTTGACTGTTTGAGGTCAAAATTATTGAAGATTATGTAAATATATAATATTTTGATTTATCTTTACAAAGTGTTCAATTTTATATCATCATAATCAAATATTTATATGTTATGTATATATTTAATAATTATTTTATTTCATATTCATAAATATTTTGCAAATAAATAAATTAATATAATTAACAATAATGTGAAATAATATCTTGAAAAAGTAATTTCCATTATGAAAATATATTTATAAATATTTTTTTTAATAAGATCATTGTATAATTTTACATTAAAATTACTATTTAGTCTTATTTTCTATATCATGGGAAGAATATATTTCTTCATCATGCACTTGAGTATATACTTTTTAATATTAATTCGTATTTAAAATGTTTATGAATATTTATAATTATATATATATATATATATATATGTATGTATAAAACTAAAAATAAAATAATTCTAGTCTTCTTGTTTATTTTAAAAAATGAATGTTTTAAAATATTTTGTATGACAAATGTTAAAATTGAAAAATTAAATTAGTAAAATTTAATATTTTATATTTATAAATATTATTACACTTGATAAGTTGGCCGGCTCCGCCACTGTACACAACATAGAAGAACATAAAAGTAACATTCCAGTAATTCAAACTACATGCACAAAGTCTACATACTTATCTAGCAACCTATCGTTGAAAAAAATCTAGCAGCCTATCAAACTATTTGAAATACCACTTTCTTAGGGAAATGGGCCAACGCTTTTTTTGCATCCAAACGGATAAAATGACTTTTTTACTATTTCAGAAAATAAATCACCGGAATAGGCTTGATCCTGTGTAATATATGGTATCCAAACATGCCCTAACCGTTGTGTGATTCACCGACTTGCGATCATGTTGGCCTATGTTTATAGCAAAAAAAATAAACTTTTGGAAGAAAAATAATAAAATAAAAATTGTGTAATTTATCTAAGTGGTCGCATTATGCAATTAGTTTATTCCCCTTCCATTAAATTCGATGTCAGCATTTTATTTTGACTGGTTAAATTAGTTGCAAAACCTTCGCATCCAACAAATATGAAAAGGATTGTGCAATTCCATTTTCTGAATCATGCAATTTAAAAATATCACAAAAATACAGAAAAAGTCATATCATATATGGTAAGTCAACATGGAATCCTTTTTTTTGTTACAAGAGGAGATCCAAATATAGTAAAAAATTTAAAATAAAAGAGTACATAAGTTCTAACTCGTGACTTTTCATTCTTTGAATGACAATGTGTGCCAACACGATCCCAACCAACATGAAATCTTTGGTGCAAGAACAACCTCAAGAACAATGTCTTGTTCCAATTGTTTTTACTAAACACCATTTTTTCTCATTCCGTGTGATTCACTAACTTGCGATCATGTTGGCCTATGTTTCCAGCAAAAAAAAATTTAAAATTTTGGAAGAAAAACAATAAAATAAAAATTGTGTAATTTATCTAAGTGGCCGCATTATGCAATTAATTTTTTTCCCTTCCATTAAATTCGATGTCAGCATTTTATTTTGACTGGTTAAATTAGTTGCACAACCTTCGCATCCAACAAATATGAAAAGGATTGTGCAATTCCATTTTCTGAATCGTGCAATTTAAAAATACCACAAAAATACAGAAAACAATCTTATCATATATGGCAAGCCAACATGCAATCTTTTTTTTTGTTATAAGAGGAGGTCCAAAAATAGTAAAAAAATTTAAAATAAAAGAGTACATAAGTTCTAATCGTGACTTTTCAATCTTTGAGTGACGATGTGTGCCAACGCGATCCCAACAAACATGAAATCTTTGGTGCAAGAACAATCTCAAGAACAGTGCCTTGTTCCAATTGTTTTTACTAAACACCATTTTTTCTCATTCCGTGGATCCACAATTATAATTGTAAAATGTGAGAACATTATGTTCATGAGGCTGAAGAACATTTATGTTCTTATTGAATCCTGTGTTGAAAACATAATTGGATCAATTTTATCTTCTTAGAACAAAGCTAGGCTTTTGAAATTTTAATGTTCCAATTGACGAGAACAATGGCAATAACAAGGGGCAAGGAAAAGCAAAATGTGTCAGCCATTCCTATCATAGTGTGGATAAACTATGATTTTTTTCCTTTTAACTTGTAGATCTAAATGTAAGTGCAGTGTCTTTGGTCATCTTTAGCCAGCCACCACCATTGTTTCTTTTTCTTTTAACGAAAATCCTTGCTAGATATGTCTTACTAAAATTTAAAAGGAACCTCCCTCCAATATATAACCATTGTAATCTACCTAAATTAGCTGCATGTAGTCTGCAGCACGAAGATATGTCTAGTGTCAATATGATCATAAGAAGGCAAAAAGGTTTCTCTTGGTGTTCATTATCCTGTAAAGTGTAGTTTGCAGGCCACCACTTTCCTTGGTCATGAATCTTTATGTATGGACGATTAATCCTTTCTTTTCAAGGTTAACTGCTACAGTCAACTAATAAGTGATGGAGACTTGAATCCACTTAGAATATTCATTAGTAGCAAATATTTATCATTCAAGTATCTCTTCTTATACAATTAATAAATGATATTTATAACATTCTAGACACCTCTATACCAAATAATAAGAAAATCTGAATAAAAGTAAAACTAACGTAAAATAAATTAATTAAAAAATTAGTATAAGAAAACTTTTAATATACTTCTAATTAAACTATAGATAGGAATATAGGATAGAAGGTTGATAATTTTATTTTTGTGCTGCATAGTAGGTTATCTGACTCGGTTTGTTATCCATTCTTTTGTCCTAAGGATTCAAATTCTTTTATGATTGATTAACTTAATTCAAGATGGAGAATCCAATGATAGGGTTTTAAGTCCAAGTGTTCTTAGTTTAATATATTTGATTTTGGACGACTTTGTATTAGATACTACTTTCATGGGTTTGGATCTCGGAAAATTTTACGTCTTCCATTCTCCCTCACAACTAAAAGGAGAAAAGAAAAGTCTCATGAACCCAATACTATCTATTCTCTACTTATCACAATGTTCAATGATATGCTCTAATCCTTTAATAAAATTCAAGGACAAAGAAAGTTGTGCCTGTGATGATTAATCTCTGTATAATGCATAAAGGAAACGGCCATGCCTCAAGAGGAGTAATCACTCCACTAGCCAAACCTAATTTTTTGAAAGAATTGTGATCAACCAAGAGAAACATCATGATAAGGTTGTCTCCTGGGGAAGGAGGGGACAAAAAAATGCTGTGCCCCTCAATGTGCAATTCCTGCTCATTGTCTTCCACTCTCACCAACTAAGGGCTGCACTGTCCATAACATCCTCCCTCTTTCAAAGTGCACCACCACAGAGCATTAATTCCCTCAAGATTCTTCCAGCGGTTCCACCATGCATTATTTGTTGTTCAAAGTTCTTTTGCAGAGATTCTGACATTGATACTGCGAAGAGTTCCACGATTGATCATAAATCCACTCTCCATTGTGGTGGGGGAAGACTCCAATCTGTGTCTTCAGTGGCCATTATCTATGGGCATTCCAAAGGTTATAATTTTATATGACTGTAATGCTTCAATATTCCACATGTTGCTAATTAACTAAGAAGGACAAGTTTTGAGATATGGATTTTAGATGTCATATATGAAAAGTGCTTAGTAAAATGATACAAAAGGACACCAAGTAACATCTTTTTTACGGATATTATATTATGACATTTCAATTTTGTGCGGACCCCATGAAAGAAAAAAATGAACAAAAGGGACAATGGCAATTAATGATCTTGGGGTACCCACATTGTTGTTGGTCACTATGTTATCTTGACTAGCATTCTTAAGAGTGAAGAATCAATCACATCATTCAGAAATTTCAATTATCACATCTTGGTAGTGAAATGATGTGTCCAATATCATACAATTTTGCTTGCGTTCTTTTCCTCAATGTATGCATGCACACGTCATATGCTCGCTCTATCTCCACCATATCAATCAACATTACGATTTCAAGAAACATCTATATATTTGTGATTTTAATTTTCGAAATAAAAATGATAGATCAATTATATGAATCCAAGTGTACTCAATTTATCGGTTTGTGTTATGAGTCAAAAAGTAACTCTAAAAATTCTTATAATTAGCTTCATATAACTAGAGATTAATATATTTTTTTATCTGACTCATTGATTTAACAACCGTAATTTTTATGTGTATAAATAATGTTACTCTTTTAGATATATAATTGAATTAATTCAATGACATATGTTTTGTTAAATAATAAACTATTTTCATTGTTTATTATTTCTTATTCATTTGAATTTTTATTTTATTAAAAATAACCTCTCTTATAATTCAAATTGACATCATAAATAGGGAAATGAGACTCGACTCGTCAAATGATTTTGTTCCCCTTTTTGGTGCCTTCATCCAGCAGTTCGTCATTAGTTATAAGTTAATAATTGAATTACAAGGCACCAAAGACCGTTGATTAATGACGGGTCAAGATTGAACATATTTCGTGCTTATCAAATATCAAAAGTTATTAATATCTAATTCAATGATTTTAAAGCAAAGACCACATTTTGCATTTGTCAAATATTCAAATTAATATTAAAAAAACATTTTCAAATTAAAGACCACATTTTGCTTTTTTATTTGTCAAATTATTACTTTCCCCATTTTTTTTAAAAAAAACTTGTAAATAATCGTTATATCCAAATTAGCACCACCTTTGTATACTCAAGAAATAAATACCCTTTTGGGATATTCACATTTTTTATATCCAAATTAGTTATGTTTTTATAATCGTTTTCTTTAATTTAAGATCGTCAGGTTGTCTATTAATTCTATAATAATTATTTATTAAATCCTCAACGTTTCATATTTCCGCTTTTACTCTTAATTAATTATTTATTATACCATTATTTTTATTACAAAGTTAGATAATTAATTTAAAACCATTTACTGCTAAATCAATTATCTCATGACTCATCTTGATTTATTCTGTGATATATATATATATATATATATATATATATTCAATTTAGGAGACCATGATCTGCTTTTAAATTCTCTCTCCTTCTCTCTCCTCTTTCACTAAATTTTCCCACACCTCGTCCATATAAATAGATGGTGCACATTCGTCACCTTCCTTCTTCTGATCAACGGCAAAGCAACAGAAAGTGAGGACAAGAGAGAAGGGTATGAATCTGTCGATGATGGGCAACCTGATACAGTTAGCCAAGATCACCTCCATTGTCGCCGGCGCCGCCATTACTCTGTTCCTCGCGAACCTCCTGCTCTCTCATTCCTTCAGGCAGCACTTCTCCTCTCTCCCCCAGTACAGCTGGATCACCTCCCAGCTCCTCATCTTCACCATCTTCAAGCTCTCCACGACCAGGACCAACAACGCCAAGAGCGATGCCTCTGACCACCGCTCCCCGCCTCCTGCTACTACTGTTGCTGCCGCAGAGTCCGATCCCATGGCGTCGCCTTCCTCCACAGACACGATCGCCGAAGGCGGCAGCGGGGGGCCGGCGAGATTGAGGAAGAGCAACACATGGGAGGGGCGCTGCCGCAGGGTTGCAGAGGCGGAAGCGGAGGCCGCGGTGTCCCTGAGGCGGCTGAGGAGGTGGGAGACGTTCAAGACGAAGGACGTGAATGCGGAGACGGAGGAAGAGGAAGATGACGCTGGATCCAGGGTAAGGGAAGAAGAGCTCATGGCGGGGAAGGACGAGCTGTTCCAGAGAGTGGAGACGTTCATCAAGAAGCACTACGACCAGCTCCGCCTCCAGCGGCAGCAGGAGGCCGGTCTCATGGCGGCTGACAGGCTTCACAAATCTTACCAGCAAATATAGCCTTCGCCCATGGTTACACGTTCTTCATCTGTGCATACAATGCCTGCAGCTTCTCTGTTTTATAATCCAACCTTTTTCCTAAGGCTAAGGATGAAGCTCTGATTTTTCTGTGTCTGCAAGGATCTCCTGTATCTTGGAGATGGACGTGCTGCAGGCAATGTTCGATATATTTGGCATTAACTTGCTCTTGTCATCCTTGTCTGAACAGCTATGGGTGCAAGGCAACTAAATAATGATGCTTCTATCTTACGTAATTAATTATTTGTGTTTCTCTTGTATGCATAGTGCTAAACTTGAGACGTACATGTAAATATTGCATCGTCATATATATGATTTGCGTATCATGCTTGATTTATGAAAGTATGAAAGTTGTATCATTTTTTTTCCTGCTTTTGCGACTGATCAAAAGCATTTGTCAAGTTATGTATAACAACTATGCAGCAATTATACTTATTTAAGCTTAATCTAAAACAATCTTTAGATTCAGATCTTTCTTACATGTGATATATATGGTCCATTTTTTAAAGGAAGTTCGTCAAGCTTATCCGAAGGATAGGCTCAAGCGAGGAAGAATAAACTTGCATAATTCATATGTGCGTTATTGTCATCTGTTTAATGCATTTGTAAAGAAAATATCACAGTGCAAATGTGGAGGAGAAGCACATATATTTCTGAATAGAGGACAATAATTTCGACATCACAACAAATAAACATGAGGGATCATAAAATAATGAGTAAAGTAATAACTTCAGTACTTGACAGGAAAAAACCTCATTCACCTTTTGGATGAATGCAAAGATCTTACACTTTTAATCGCCTAGATAACACCGCCGGTGGTTTTTATGTGAATATTATTTCTGAAAGAACGTTAATCTTGTTATTTTTGACAAATATTTTATGCAAAAAAAAAGAACAGGGATATGAGGAGAAATTGAAGAACAAGAAGCTGATGAACAATGCTGAATTCCACCTCATGTATCTTTCACATTGACATATATGATATATCAGTTGCTGAACCTCATCAATCCACCACAAATTAGAATAGAGTAGCTTATATTTTAGAGAAATCTGGTATGCGGATGCACTTCATCACATATATTGTGAGCTGAACACAATAGTCGATGGTTTAGGTGAATGTTCTCTCAGCTCTTGTTGATGACCAAAGCTGACAATTATTAATTCAAAGGTAAGTTTATCTGTGCTGCTCACAAGCGTGCAATGTGGATTTCTAAATCTAATGAACCAAATACTTGATACACAAAGTATGTTCGTCGATGCCATCAATTGATGGACTCCTACATTGATGCCTAGTTCTCTGTCAGACGCCAAATGCAAGCAGGAAATACGTGTCGATCCACACAAACAACTGGAGATGGATAAGAGCGATTAGGATGCTTCTTTCCTATCAATTATTCACTTTTGAGCTAAACAGATGGTTCCGAGTAATACCAAGAATAAAAATCTAAGTTACAATATGGATCACATTTGTTGTAGAATATGAAAATTGGAGATTTGCATAAGGTATCTTTGACTACTCAATTTTGGAATATAAACTTAATTATCATCCGTGCGTACCTGACAAAATAGTTTACGATTGTTAGGTTACTTCTTTTTTCCAGTTTTGATTTATTTTCTTTACCATTTCCGAGGTTGATAGAAACTTACTGATTTTAAGATTGCATAGAAAGATCAATCTCCAAAGTATTAACTATTAACACGATTAGTTACTACACCCATCATAAATTGTTATCATTATGTGGACTCAAGCTTTTATTCCATGTATTCTGCAAAACTCCACTGGATTCTCAGAGCAGCTATCATCTTTTTTATGCCTTCTTTAATAATTCAGTGTCTTTGTACTAAACAATTGCTTATTCAAATTGAACGTTATCATGCCTTGACATCTGAAATTTCAGAGATTTGAACTCGATGTTGACTTCTCTCGGCCTGGGATTTAAGTCACTCATGGTATACTAAAATTTGAGATCTAGATATCCTACCAAACAAACCAAGGTATCAGCCACCAAACTGTATTCTGACTAAGAAGAAATTGCTGCTAGATCTCCTACTCCATATTCAACCACTAGAGTTCTACAACAGCAATTGCCACATTCTTTAACATTTTCACATATAATCTTCTATCCCTATGCCATGAACAGTTTTTCCCTTTTTGTTAACACATCTTTTTATTAAAATTTTGTTATTTACTCTGAAAAAGCAACTTATTAATTAAAATATAAGTTCTTATCCTTATGACACAAGCTAATCTGAATTTAATAATTCGAAAGGTAATAATAATCAGTAGTTTGATAAAATTAATCGAAAGGTAACAAAACCTCTGGACCTGGTAAGTTGTTTGCACATCAGAATTGAGGAATGAAAGTAATACATTTATATGCACCCAAACAAAAGTAACATGAATTCTTTTCAAAATTTTACTTATCACCACAACTTCATTGTTGCAGGCATATAGAGGTCTCACATATACATTAAACACCAAAACAAGCAGCATATGATTTGCTCAGCAGGAACAAAATAGCAGAGCACATCCCATGTTGCTTTTTATACTTTCATGTTACAACAAGATATTGTATGAACTCCGTATCGCAATTGTAGGCGATGTGATGAGGACTGGATCTGAACTAGAATGATTTGAATACTGTAACAATAAACTATTCTACTGCTGAAATGGCTTGCTGCAAGTCCTTCAAGGATCTCTCTGTACTGATAAAACCCATAAACCAGAACTCAAAATCGTCCTCAGTGACCATCTGGATGTACTTCTGGTTGGGCTTGCTCATGTTCTCACTTGGAACTATTCTTTTTATCCTTCTCAAAGGAATCAAAACCTGCAGCATTTTTAAAGTTTTCTGCATTAAAAATTAATCCATTTACCATGATCATGCACAATACTTGATAGTTAACACAATAGCTTGATTTGGAATTGTTAATGAAAGAATTATATCGTACAATTCAAATTACCTTATAAGGTACTTTGGCCAGTTCTCCTTTAGGTGAAGTTATCTTGAGGGATCTGTCACTTCGGAACGCAACCTTCTGATTGGAAACAAACAGCATGCCAGAGATGGGGCCTGCAGTGGTCGATAGATAGCACTGAAAGGCCTTCAGCAGCTTCTCTTCTTCTCCGACAGAAAAAGATTGCTTGAAGACCTTTTCGACACCACCTGCCTGAAGAATCCTTCTCCCTAATATCAACTTGTCCTTCATAGTTTCCTTAATGTTTGACCCCATAGCCACTGCATGGATAAGTATCAAGATTAGTCACCGAGCTCGTGGAGGAGTTGAAGATAGTAAATCTGCATATGCATCTCATCAAGAAATATGTACCATGTTCGCGGATTCCATGTGTATAAGTTTCTGTCTTTTCTCCGAATTTGCTCATCCATCCCTTGATAGAATCCTTTTTTTCTGCATTTATGGAGCACATCATATGAGACACAGGTCTACAAGTTCTATTACAGCACCAACAAGCACATGAAAAATCCAATCCTTACTTTGTTTGCAGTTGGAAGAAGAAGCACATGAAGTAGTAAGATTTCCTGGCAATCCCTGTGCTGCAGCATAAGTGACAGGAATGCCAACAACATGGTCATGTCCTGGGTTCTCCATTTCTCTTAATACCAAACTCTCTCTAATAGCTCCTGTAATGACTTAACCTGTCTCCAAAACGCTTGTCCTGTCTCCCTTGCTCTTCCATGTTCAGAAGTTTAGCTCATCTTTTATAAGGTGAAGCAACCTTAGGAGGGTAGTCATAAAGAGAAGAGCTGAATCAGCGCCTTGTTGTGCATTGGTCATAAAGGCATTTTGCCTCACATTGATATTTGGTGGGGCTCATGAGAAAGAAAGCAGATCCACTATGGATCATGTAATCAACCTACTTTATCCAAACAGCATATTGCTGCCATTTTACAGTTTGTTATCATTCCAGAATTTTCCATGATCTAAGGAACTATATACGTATATGCCAGTTACTACTGTTCTATATTTGCGTGCTGGCCAAATGAGATGAAAGCCTTCGTATGTGCTTAACCTGAGATGAACGTGTCACTGCGTAAGCTTCCATGTTTTGCCAACCAGAATCTATCCATTCCTCCCACTTCAAACTTTAAGCCCCTCCTTCCACTTCCTTTCCATACTTCTTTTCAATTCTTTGAGGCTCTTAATTGCTTGTCGACGTTGGCTTACTTGGAATCCACATCTATAATATTTAGCACCGAGTCAGTATATCATCAATTAAATTGCACCTACCATACGCATCCACAAACTTCATACCTACATGTTACACAGAATTTGAACCCAGGGCCCAAGAGACTCAGCACTGACTCAGCAAGCCATTACATATTTTAATTGTCTTGTGGCACCACAAAAGAAAGCTTCTTCCTAAACTAATTTAGGACATGTTTGGCTAAGCTTATAAGTCACTTAAACAGTTTTGAAAAAAATTTTCTTACTTGGTAACTGACAAAAAGAACTGATAAGCACTTACTTTAATTGCTTATAAGTCAGAAAAAATAAGCTGGGGGACCCAACTTATTTTGTGTGAGAAAAAAAAGTTAATTAATTTAATAAATGAATGTATTATTTTGCCCTTATAATATACATAACTTTCTTCATATATTTAATCTATGATAATATTGATGACTTTTTATCATTTTACTAAAATAATAACTTATAAGTTTTTTTATTATCAAACACGTAATTATTTTTTTTTAAATCAGCTTCAGCCGTTAAACTACTTATCAGCACTTCAACTTATCAGATATTTTATATCAGCTAAGCCAAACGGGCCTTAGTATTTTTCTCAACATATCTTATCAATAATATAAGAAAACTTGAGGCTCCATTTTTCTGTTCTCTATTCACCTTAATTCTTTAGTCAAACTGCATGTTTATTTGGTAAAAAACTTCTATTTAAGCCAATGGCAAGATGAATCAGAGCTTACCAAACAAGAGGAGATTTGATTAGGATGATGAAATATTCGAGTTGGAAAGCATAAATGAGACATGAAAAAAAAACCTTTTATTTTTTTCACTCCAAAAGAAAGAAGCATCAAGCATGAGCAATAAAGGAGCAAGGCTTATGTCACTGGCAAAAAGGAAAAGTTTAAGCCTATCCAACCTTTACTCATTCTATTCTTCATTCTTAGTCGGAAGTACCAACTGGAAAACCCAACATTTCCGGCCCACACATCATCCACCGAAATGTATCAGGATTAGGCATCCATGTGATGGATAAGGCATGGCCTTGGGTCACATCCCTCTTACTAATCTCCAACTAAAAAGACGCCGACAAGATGTAGTGGATTGAACTCAACTCGCATGACAACTTTGAACTAGAACGTCAATCTCTACGACTCTTTGTTGCAGAATAAGAAAGCGTTGAAAGTGTATACATGTCAGATACTGGACACGCTAAGAAAACTGTCTGAAATCAGAGAAATATCTATGCATAGCTTTATGTTTATTTGATGACATAAGGTGGATGGGCCTAAAAGCAACGAAAACTTTTGTCAACCATTTCCGTCCATATAAAAAGGAATGCCTCCAACAGCATGCCATCTAACGTTATCACA
This sequence comes from Pontederia crassipes, assembly GCA_030549335.1. NCBI lineage: Eukaryota > Viridiplantae > Streptophyta > Magnoliopsida > Commelinales > Pontederiaceae > Pontederia > Pontederia crassipes. Next base: position 18,858,508 of record CM060189.1, on the reverse strand, counting down.
GTTAATTTGTGTTCCACCTCAGAGAACGAGACTACAAAATGGTATATATTCATCAACAAAATGGTAAGAATCAGCGCAGGTTGATTGCTTGATCTGGCAGGTGGTAACATGGCTCCAGTACTGATTGTCTCAATGTATACCAGAGCCACGAAAAAGGAAAAAATCGACATCTACGTATGGATGAAGTTGGCTTAAACTCGCAGGCAGTGACATGCTACGACGGATTGGCTCAGTATCGTCATCGGTAGTGAACGAGAGATAAACAGGCGGCGGTCGTGCAGGTTGATTGGTTGAACTTGCAGGTCGCCGTAACAAGGGCCAAGTGTAGCTCCCCGCCTCATGAGCACCGAAAGGACGACGAAAAGCTGGTGGCGGAGGAGGACGTCGTTCGACTGAGATCGCATCAACTTCACCGGCAGTGGAGCATTCTGCGGTGTTCCTGTGGTGACAGGAAATATAATCTTATAACTTAAGAAGATGACTGACCAGAAAAGAGGATATAAAAAGAATCAATAGCTTGTTTCAGATCTCCACAGTAACAATCTCTTCGAAATGAGGACTAGTCATATATCTGCTAAAAAATGTACAGTAAAAATTAGGAAGCTTTCCTTTCACCAAAGAATGTCACGATGAGATCCTTCCCCCACACACAAAAAAAATAAAAAAAGAAATCAAATATGTTGATCCTACTTGAAAGTGTTTGTGTTAAGTATACACAAGTTTGATGAGTAATGCACCTATGCTGGTCATCCTCCTGTTCACGGATCGCAACCTCTTCAATGGTTGTTCCAGGCAAAGGTGTCGCAGGTCTCTCCAACGTATCAGGAGCTCCAACGGAATCTACTACTGAATCCTGATCGGTTTGGTTTCCCGGCCAGTTCCACTGTGAATTTACAAGGAATCCAAAAGGGAAAAAAAATGAGAATTGTGGAGAAAGTTCAGGCTGTTCACATCCGGCTACATTTAGAATGAGTGTCGTCATTTGCTACATCACCTCCGACGTATTAGTTTTGTCGTAGAAATCTAACATTATATCATCAGATATGTTTTCCTCACCGCTCCCATCGGAACTGTTGTTGTGCTCCTCCCCAGCCATGCCGACCTAATGAAATCAACACAACAGGGAATACACCCTCCATGAAGAACAGCGTAACATATGGCATATATATGAAGAATACGTAGCATGCAATACGTTGCATATTCTTTAAATAACACGATTTCTTGAAAAAGAAATGGCGATACATTGCAGAAGACCAATATTAAAAACTAGCTCAAGGCTTAAATGCAAAGTGTTAATTGCTGATCACAACACAAAGAAATTCTTCAAGAAAACAGATGGGACGAAGCCTAACTAATTAATTGGCAAGAGAAAGACACGATTACTTAGTTATTTGCTCATAGCACCGGTATGTCAAAATCAATTAAATCAAGAAACAAGACGTTCCAAAGGGAATGTTTCTCATCATCTGCTTCACCTTCGCCTCCGAGCATTTACAAATCCCATCACTTCCATTCCTTTAGCAAACAGATTCATGAAACAAGACGTTCCAAAGGGATCTGATTAATCCACAGTCGTTTTCTATTGAACATTGGACTCATTTATGCTCGAGGCAGTTCGTGTTGCACGGCTGCGACCTTTCCATGCAAACCGAACGTTTCGAAAAGGCACAATCCCCAGATAGCCACTCTCAATTCTAAACTTTCGTTTGCCATGCATTTGCTTAAGCTCATATACGTGCAAACTCCAAAATAATGTCTCAGCAGATTCATTCATGACCATGAAATCTAGCAAACACTCGTACGTACGTTTCCAAACATAAACATGCAACCAGCAAGCGTAGAAAGAAGAAAGTAATAAAATGAAAAGAAAAGAAAGTAATAAAATGGGTTGTGATCGTGCATGCACGTGAGCATCGATCGATCGGATGTTAATATGCTAAAGTATAAAGATTATACTAATTGAAAGAAAGAAAGAAAGAAAGAAAGAAAGAAAGAAAGAAAGAAAGAAAGAATGGCAAAGAACACCATACAGGGGAGAAAAAAAACTTAATGAATGCTAAAGAACGGAAAGAATAATGCCATGCATGAAGATCGATACAGGAAAGAAAGGAGGAAAGAAAGGAATGAAGAAAGGAAGTAATGATACAAGAGAAAGCAATCAATCTACCGACCTTCTAAATTTGCAGAAGAATCTGAAGCTTTCGGAATCTTTGGTTGCAGTGAAAAGACCGAAGAGACGACACGAAGAGAGTTGGTGTCTTGGAGACGAATGCAACGTACGTAGTGAAAGAAGGGTGGTAGAAGTGTATCGTGACTTCGTGAGGGCCTCTCAACTGCTGATGAGGTCGATATATATAACTTTTCAGTTGGAATATTGGAATAAAACCAAGAAAGGTATTTACGATATATATATATATATATATATATATATATATATATATGTATATGTATGTATGTATGTATGATTTAATTTTATAATTCTTTGAATTGTTTATACTTTTGATTACAAGGGGATCGAATGTATAAATAAAAAGAGTAGTACATGTAGAATAATTGTGAATACTTTTGATGAAAATTGAAGAGCAAAAATGATGCAGTAAATATATTAGATTGCAGTACCATTTATCGAAAAAAAATTGATATAAAATCTAGGATTCATGTTATTTCTTATATTAGATTTTTAAAAGATTGAAATAATATAAGTCGTGAAGGTAAAATCAAAAGGGTATGACATGTTCCTTTTTCCCAAAATCTTGTTAATATGTTTGTGATTACATCATTTCTTAAATAGAATAAAATCTAACTAATTTTTTCAGTCACATTAAACTTCATTAATTCGTTCATGATTAACGAAATATATGTCCATTTTGACTTACTAAAACTTGCGTTCTTTCCTCTCCGAAGCTTTGCCTTTTTCATTGACAACATTATAAATGATAATTTGATTATCTATTAGTTTTTTTCCTTGTATGCATTGATCAACTTTTTCACGCCGTCGGCCTTCTTTTGTAATGGAAAAGTTTTCTATGATTAAACATTTCTTTACTTGATAGCACTTTGTGACAGATTAGCTTCAGAATTCATATATAGATTGAAAAGTATTTGATACTCAAAATTTATCTTTTTCTGATCTTACATATTTTTCTCAAACTAATGTTGTTGATGTCAGTATAAATAGATATATGTATCCTTATGTATGAGTATGTAGAGAAAATTTCAATTTCCATCCCTTATAATTAATATGAATTCGGTGACTTGTGGTGAAAAATGCTCCACTCGAGTGCCCATCAGGATAAATATTGTATATGTACAAAATTTTCATTCAGACTTTTTATCGTCCTGTACCAATCGAATTAGTCAGGAGTTGAAAAGAAAAAAGAGAAAGAAATGTCTGCACAACATAAAAGTTGGGCTCAGCCCCATAACAGTAGATTGTTTCGGCCTGGATATGAATTGACCATCTTAGTTGGGCATACAAAAGTAGGCCGCTTGTTTTGTTTCAGAAAAAGAAATTTAACGCCAATGATCGATGGGGATCATTTTCTTTTGTTGTCACCCAGTGTCCAAGAAGTAACACATCATCCAATCTAGTTGGTGTTAAGAGTTATGCGCATTGATCACGAGTTAAAATCTCGATCCACCATCGAACTTGACTATTTTGATGTCGGACAACATATCTGACTATGACAATAAAGCTTTCAGTGAAAATTTTCTGCATCCATAAATATTCGAACTCGAAATATTTACTTAAGCGATAAAGAGTTGCTATTCACTCCGCCCCTCCTGGTATCCATGGGGATCATTGATCCTCAATGACTGAATTTTACTTGTGCTTTTGTTTCCTTTTTCGAGTGCTAATACTACATTTAACTCTCACTAAGTGCCAGGAAAATGAATTATGGAAAAAAGAATAAGAGGAGATCGACATGATCTTATTTCTTTTAGCTGTTGTAGTTGCATTAATTTATTTATGGATTCTCAAATTTTGAGCTCTCTCTATTTTCATCCTTCTGGTAGTAAAAATGTGGGACCATAAAAGCATGTCATAGTTTATCCTCTCTCTCTCTTATTTTATTTTGCAGAGATGTCTAAAGAAAGGATGGGAGTGAATGCCCCTGTTATGGAATGCATGAACAGATCATATTGAAGACAAGCAGCAGGTGACCGGCGGTAGAAGCAGCAGATCGGTGCAGCATTAATTTATCCAAGAGCCCTCTGAGGCCTGTTGGAATTCTTCCTATTTTCTGCTGTCCTCAGCACCAGCGGGTACAGTAGTCAACAGTAGCAGCAGCAGGTTTGTTTAATTAATTTACTGTCTTGTTCAGAAAAAAAAAAGAAGAAATAATTGAAAGTGCAAAGAAGTCGCTTGCCAGTTGCCAAGACTTTGTATTCAAAATGAATTCATCAAGATGTGATGCTAAGTTCAAAGATTCCAATTCTTGTGTGAAGATTTCTGCTGTCAAAGCTTAACTCCATTTATCATCAATATTTCCTGTTGCGTACCACATTTCAGAAAGTATTTTTTTTTTCGTATAAAACATGAAACATAGTCTGAAATGCATGCCGTCATTAACATAAGTGGGGAAGAATCCATAGACATTGCAGCAGAGGTGTTTCTTTTTTTTTCTTTTTCTTGCTTTCTTTGCCTAATAAACCAGGAAAAAGAATGAAGACTCGTGAATACGTTGGTCCTGGCACGTGTAAGCTCACTGTTTACAGTTACATTGAATGCCTTGGTCCAGGAGAGAGAGAGAGGGAGGGAGGTGATGTTTAATCAAAGGAGCCATTATGGCCTGCTGCCTGCTGGAATTTGCGATGTGCTCATGCTTCTGTCGCAATGGCAGAGGCATGCCAACTGTGGCGACCATTAGTATCATCATTTGGCTGTACCTTATATTTAACACAAGCGCAGGGCAAGGCAAGGCATATCCTTCTCCAGATCTATCTACACTCTGAAGACAGAAACCTTCCCTCACAAGATTCTATCTCGACATTATTTGTTGATGCTTGATCTGTTCAATATTAAATTCATAAAATGCTAATTTAGTTACGATGAAATAGCTTGCTGGAGTTCTTAAGTTACTAGTAATTGATAGATGTAAGAAGGAACTCACACGCACTAAGAAGAAGGAAAAAATTTAGTAAAAATGGACATTCAGCAGCCGTGAACTCTTTTTGAGAGAAAAAAAGAAGCATTCTTTTGCGTTTTTTCGGTGTCATCTAAATGTTGTATCCATTTCATTCTCAGAAGTAAAACGCCTTCCTGTAATCGCTCCTAAACTTCATATAATACCTCATAACTTTCACCACTTAGACTACTACTTATCAGCACTCTTTGCTGAACCTTGCAGGATGTAGAACTTGAGAATGTGAACACTAAGTTCATGAAAAGAACAGCAGAAGTAAAAAAAAAAGGATCAGATGAACAAACAACAAAGAAAAATGGAATCACCAGAATAATAACTCAAGAGCAGCCAAGACATTGTGGTAATCCTTCCTTCTTTTCATCCAAAAAGACGCAGAACTGACTCCCAGTTACAAGAGCTACTAGCAAAAGGTTACAAAAAACAAAAGAAAAAGATTAACAAAAAACTAGTGAGCATACTCCCCATTCTGTTCCTATACATTCCTTCTCAAAATGCTAAACAAGACCGCCAAAAGGAAGGAAAGATCCAAGAAGAAGAAAGACTAGAGCGAGAGGAAAGCAGAGCAGCCATCATCGAAGTTGAGAGCATAGCTGAAGGGGTCATAGTGGAAGCTGAACCTTTGCTTGCGCACCCTGCTTTTGCCCACCTGCCTCCTTATCTCAGCCCTCAGCCTCCAGTACAGACTCCTGAACCTCTTCTTCCCTCCTTCCAGCACCACCCCGGCCTCCTCCAGAGCTGCCATTGCCATCCCAACACCCACTGCCATCTTCCTTCTTAGATTTCACTGTCTGTCTCTCTCTCTCGTTTCTTTCCTGTAACCACCACCCACCAACAAGCTCACAAAGTGTAGATGGACCAGTGTAACCCACTTTAACCCTTTGGAAGATGCAAAGACAAACCAAGAGCCTACCAATGACTTTGTCTTGCTCTAAATATAATCTTTTCCGGCTGAGAAGAAACAACAGAGAGAGAGAATCTAAAAAAAAAAGTCGCTGTGTAAGGCTGAGCGCAGTAGGAAAAGTGGAAATGGGAGAGTGTGAGATAAACAAGTGGGAAAAGGTATGCGTTTTTTGTTTCTCTCTCCCTCCCTAGCTATCTCTATTTATAGCTATCACTTTTTTCTTCACTACTGTGTGGTTTGTTACACTTACCTCATCTTTCTCTCTCTCCATCAACGTCCGGTCTTACATTCCATGTTCAAGTACTTCTTTTGTTGAATTGGAACGGCAGGAAGGTAGATCATGATATGTGAATGGATGGAATGGATATGATTATGCAGAATAGTGATGCTTTTCTATTTGATGTGAAATGGAAGGACACCACACAAAAAAAATTAGAGATTAGGAAATAATATTTAACGAGAGGTAGTCGATTTTTGGCTTCTTGTTGCGAAGATTAATTGCCGATTTCAAAGTTACAACTTTGTTTTAGAAAAGTTGCTGATTTTTCATTAATCTGGAAAAACAGAGCACTGTCAATTTGAATATGGATAAACAATTCAATCACCTGTCTTAACAATTCCACAAGTAAAAGCATAATTCACATATTCTTATCTTATTACATGAAATGAATATGCCGAACATTTCGATTAAAAAAAGAAATGGACAGTGTAGATTCGTTACACATGATTAACTAATTTAAGATGACCACATCAATTTTTAATATGATGGTTGATTGTAGTGTAGGGCTTATATATAAGGGGTGCAACCGTTGCACTGTGAAATAATTTAATTTATATTCTAATAATACTAAATTTTAATTTATATTATTTAATTAGAAAGTACATTCAATTATCTTACTATGGGCATTATTATTATTTTCTTAATCACATATGATTTTACCCATGTCATGTACCTGTCTCCGAGACTTGGAAGTGTCCCGAAATCTCGCGCATGGGCAGCGCGGGCTTTGCAACCGCCGTGTCGGTAAGACATTTTGCAGCATGCGACGTCTATTATTTCTCGGGACATGTCCTTTAAAAACATTTGTTAAAAAGCATTGGAGTGGAATTAGGCAATCAACATGGCAGTAGGTCGTTCCCTGTTTGCAACTTTCCGGTGTTTGTTTAATTTTTATGCCCAAGAAGCGAGAGCAGGAGAGTACTCAAATGTCAAACTCTCTTGTCAAGGTGTCACTTGTCATTGACCACGAGGCCCCCACAAGCCACAAGCTTTTTACCTCCGGGATAAAATAATCATCAAATCGATCCTAACTTCAGTCATTATTAATCTCATTATGGGCAGGAATCAAAGATAAAAAAATGATGTCCTCAGTCAGAGAGCACTTATTTTTTTATATAGCTAAAACTAATCCTAATATCATTGTCACGTAGCATTTAACTTTAGCTGCAGCTGATGTGACTGTCATGAGCAATGGTTTGGAACCAAAATTTAAAAGAAAGAAAAAAAGATAGAGTTCAGCTTAGAGCTTTTGACTGGTTCATAGGGAAAACATTAGAGCATGGTTGCAGCAGTGTGACCACCATCTCATTGAGCCCTGCCAGAAAAAGCTAACAATACAGAAAAGAAGAAAAATGTTGCAATCTGGTCAGTCAGAGAGAGAAAGGTGCTTTCGATGCCTTTCAGCAAAGCAAAACAGCAGATCTCAATCTGGAGCCCTTTCCTCAAGTTTCAACTCAACCTCCGTGAGGCTGCCAATGCACATGCGTCGGGGACCAAAATAATTCCCCTTTTGTTTATTGCTTTGTGAGGCAGACATGGATTTAGATCTCGGAACAGAGCGTTGCTTACTTGCTTTGGAGGACGGGCCAGGAGGTGGCAGGCAGCCATCGCCCATCGCCACTGTCTGACCTCCTCCGCCGAGCTCAGTCATCCTGTGACCGATGCCATCTCCCCCCCCTCCCCCCCCCCCCCCCCCCCCTCTCCACTTGCTCTCCTCTGCCCTGCTCTGCCTTTTTTTTATTCCTTTGGCACATGTTTCTGCAACTGCTCTCTGCCCTTTTTTTATAGCCTTCCTTCCTCTGCGACCCTTTTTGTTCACAATAATTTCTTCTGTTGTGATTAATTTGAAAGTTTAAGCATTGGGCAGGCAGCAACATCATGTCTTATTTCTAACACTTAATGATTCGTGATGCACTAAAAATCGTGCATTAGTTTAGGTTATTTGATTAATATTTTAAATATTTTTATGTTTAGAAAAGATGAGTTTTAATTTATTTTCATATAATTTTATTTAAATTTGATTTCTACTTAAATATAAAAATTATTCATGATAGGATATGAGAGAACGTCGAAACGAATGCAAGAAAAGATCTAAAACAGTTCAAAAGACTGTCATGACCGTGACAGAAAGATTCAGCACTTAGAAAATTGACTAAGTTACTGTCACGGTCGTGACAGACAATTTTCAGCAGAAAAAATGACTAAGTATTTTTCAGTCTTTTGTCACGGCCGTGACGGAGCATGATTTTTCGTTAGAATCATGGAAAACTTGATGCGTGTAAAATTGATAGCAAACGTTAGCAAGTGCACTAGTCGCTCAAATAATAAAGTGAATGAGTAGAGTTATCGTTCCCACGAGGACGGTTAATAACTTATATTTTATTTTAACTTTATTAATTGAGAAATTAAGAAAATATATGATTTCATATGTGTATAAAAAAATCATAAAAATAAAGGAAATGATCACCTGGAAAAATAATGATTTAATGATTAGAGCACATAATTATCACCACTAGAATGTAATGAATTTTCTTCACTTAGAATTAGTTGAATCAATAACAAAGTGAATTTTCAAATGTAGATAACCAATATTTCAGGCTTTAACTACTATCTTAAGAAATAATTAAAATAAATCAATTCTTTCGGTTTTTAATTTACTTAATCAAATCATAAGATGCATTTAATCGGAATCAATATTAAGGACTTTCTTAAGTCACCTTAATAACTACACGGATTAAGTCTCTTTCGATTTTCCTAATTATGGCATGCAATAAATAAGATCAATCCTATAAACTATTATGAAAATAATCACTTCTTCTCATATAGCAATTAAATCACAAATCATGTAATCAAAGGAAAGCATTAAACATGAAATTGCAATGCTATTAAAAATTCAAACTGAATTAATATCAAGAAGAATCCAATACATAAATAGGGTTCAACTAGGATGACCCTAATGAAGGAATAAATCTAAGAATAATAACATCAAATCTAATGTAAAAGATTGGGAAAAGAAAACGAAGAACTCTGGCATAGGCTAAGCACGTCCTCTCTCGAGTTTCCGGCAGAGCTTCGCTATTGTCATCGATCTTCTCCTCTTTGTAGGCTTTAAAACTATGCTCCAGATATGCTTTTCCAAGCCATCTTCTATCCTCATTTTATAGGTTTTTCTCGTCTCACAAGGAGAGAAACCGAAAATATATTTAAAAAGTGGATAACAACGACTTTAAAATGGCCTAACAGATCGCCGTCACGGCCGTGAAAGGCTCCGGCACGATCGTGACATAAGGCTGAAAAGGCTGAAAAATACTTAGCCAAATTTCTGTTAGAATTTGTCTATCACGGCCATGACAGAAACTGTTACGGCCGTGACAGTAACTTGGCCACATTTTTGCTTGCAAAATATTTTTGTCACGGCCATGACAAGAAATGTCACGGTCATGACAGTCTTCGGATCTGTTTTAGGCCTTTTCTTGCCTTGATTTCGACGCTCTCATATCCTACCACGAATAATTTTCAGATTTAGGTAGAAATTAAATCTAAATAAAATTATATGAAAACAAATCAAAACTCTTCTTTTCTAAACATAAAAACATTCTAAAATGCTAATCAAATGACCCAAACTAATACATAATTTTTTGTGCATCAAATACCTACAATCTTAATATTTTGCTTGTCCTCAAGCAAATTTTAGATAAAGCACAAGGCTCCATCACAAACCAATACTTTTCTCCTTCTTTTACACGACCATCACTAGAGTATCTATTCTCAACCAATGTCCAGTCTTGCAGAATTCTTAGCATTTAAACATGTCTTTCTTGCATATCTACAAATAATATTAGTCAATTTCATAAGAGTATCAGTATTGAACCACAAGTTTTTAAGGAGCTTATTTTCATACTATTATCATTTCATATTTCAGAATTAAGATTTTTTTCACTTTAAGAATTTAGTAATCCTTCATATTGCACAAAGTGATTCATGTAACGGGCTTTCGACCGACGGATCCCAGAACAAATGCCCTTAGGTCGCTAGACAAGAATCCCCTACGGATCTAATTACCCGGACACACCAAGGTTTCAGAGGGTATTTTATACTTTTCATTTAACTGTTGGGGCTCAACTAGCTCTCTTTTCATTCACTTTAACATTAAAATTAATTAACATAATTATAAGCTCCAAAAAGATTTAATGCTTTCAATAGAGATGCAATTATAATCAAGACTAACATCATAGTAAATAATAGAGAAACTCATCATTTAAAAGCTAGTCCTTCTACTTAACAACAAACAACTCAATCCAAATTTCAATACTCTAGTGATACTCGATAAAAAGAAACAATGATTGAATTTCATAAATTAAGCGATGTTCTAAAAGTAATCTTAAAAACAATAAAATAATAAACAAGGAAAATTGAGATGGCACAAAAGTTTTAAAATTTTCATAATTAAATGAATGCCAAACAAAATAGGATGATAGACTCAAAATGTTCAAACTAGACATGTCATGCAAATGAAACAAGACTAAGTCCCTCCCCCAAGCTTGAACCTGACACTACCCAGTGTTAGGCACGTGCACATGAAAACTACGAAATAATAATGATAAAATGCAAAAGGAGTAGAGACAACCTGATGATTTCTAATCAGTCATGTTGCTTCAAAAGGCGGCTCAAAGGCTTCTTTCGGCATGGTTCGAACCTGGTTGCAGTTTCGGAACCGTCACGACCATTCCTATATCTTTCACGGTCGTGCTTCAAGGGCATACGCGATCAATTCGGGAAAGGCCGTGCTAGAATGTGGAACGGGCGTGACATTAGCATTGTTTCGCATACCCTGGCACGACTGTGCCATGATAGAGGCACAGTCGTGACAGTAATCTCTCTGAAAAAATATGCTAACGAAAAGAGTATGAATCTATTACTAATCTAAACTAAAAAAAAATCCAATTTTAATACTAATAACTGAAAACTAAGGGGACAAAGGGTTAGAGTGTAGTTCTAAGGTATAGTCGTTAGCTTAACTTTTACCCTTTGGCTATCTCAAGTGTCTGGAAGGGAATCGAAGTGACCTTTTTCCATCTTACCTCTGATGTAATGCTCAAGGCGTTGTCCCTCCACTTTAAAAGAATTACCTATATCATCTTGTAGAGCTTGGTCCTTGGATTTTCAATGCATCGAATTTTGTGTTCTCTGATGTGATGATGGTGTTTTTCCTTCTATCAAGGAATGATTTGGAGATAATGGTGGGATGGTTGTTGGACTTTCCGGAGGCTCATTTCTTCTTCTTACTTGTCCATCTTCCATAATATATTCACTTGTCTCCTTGACCCTCCATTGAGTAGTCAATGTCTTCTGATAATGATTCTTTCTCGGTCGTCTTCTTCCTAGATTAAAATATTGCAAGTGACATGGCATATAATAAGTACAGATTTATTCATAATATTATCCCCAGAGGCATAAGCAATTTGAGAAGTCAATTCCACTTTCTTCTCTAATGTTTGAAATTTTGTTAGCATAATATCAAACTTAACATTAAAATTTAGGGATTGAGGAGGAGAAGAAATAATAACCGATTGTTGATCCTTCAATTGTGTCAATTGTGATTGTAGATTGCTAATGTGTTGATCTTGTAGGATGAATCTTTTCTCTATGACTCCAATTAATTGGCACAACTTTTTTTCGATGTTGGAATTTAACTTTAAGTAGGTGGATGGAGGAGCATCATTTTTCACTTGGATCCTAGCCTCCAATTGCTCTACTTGTCCCAACAACCTCATAAACGCTCTTTCTTGAAGTTGAAATTTTTCTTTAGCCATTGTGATGAACTTTAACATTTTGTCTTCAATTATAGAATTTTCTTGTACCATAGGAATGAGTGTGATACTGTTATTTGTAATTTGTGAAATTTGTGCTTCATGATTATCAAGCATCTTTCTTTGTTCTTCCAAATAGTAATCTCCCATAATATTTGATTTTGTTGTCATTTGAAGATATTTCCTGGTCACACAAAATAAAGAGATATGAAAGTATGTAAATTAAAAAGAATCTGCATGAAATTTAACAGAAAAATAAAGGCTATCAAATAACAAGTAAAATAAAAATAAAAGTTACTAAACACATCCCCGGCAACGGCGCCAAAAATAAAGATTTGATTATTATAGCACTTAATTATCACAACTAGAATGTAATGAATTTTCTTAACTTAGAATTAGTTGAATCAATAACAAAATGAATTCCCAAATTTAGTTAACCAATATTTTAGACTTTAACTACTATCTTAAGAAATAATTAAAAGAAATCAACCCTTTTGATTTTTAATTTACTTAATCAAAACATAAGATGCATTCAATCGGAATCAATATTAAGGGCTTTCTCAAGTCACCTTAATAACTACACGAATTAGGTCTCTTTCGATTTTTCTAATTGTGGCATGCAATAAATAAGATCAATCCTAAAAACTATTATAAAAATAATCACTTCTTCTCAGATAACAATTAAATCATAAATCATGGAATCAAAGGAAAGCATTAAACATGAAATTACAATGCTATTAAAGATTCAAACTAAATTAATATTAAGAAGAATCCAATACATAAATAGGGTTCAACTAGGATGGCACTAATGAAGGAATAAACCTGAGAATAATAACATCAAATCTAATATAAAAGATTGGGAAAAGAAAATGAAGAACTCTGGCATAAGCTAAGCATCTTCTCTCTCGAGTTTTCGGCAGAGTTTTGCTATTGTCATCGATCTTCTCCTCTTTGTAGGCTTTAAAACTATACTCCGGGAATGTTTTTTCAAACCCTCTTCTGCCTCCTTTTAAAGGTTTTTTCGTCTCCCAAGGAAAGAAATCGAAAATATATTCAAAAAGTGAATAAAAATGACTTTAAAATGACTTAACAGACCGCCGTCATGATCGTGAAAGGCTCCGTCACGACCGTGACAAAAGATTGTAAAGGCTGAAAAATACTTAGCCAATTTTTCTGCTGGAAATTATCTGTCACGGCCATGACAGAAACTGTCACGGCCGTGACAGTAACTTAGCCAATTTTTTGAGTGCTGAATCTTTCTGTCACGACCATGACAAGAACTGTCATGATCATGATAAGAACTGTCACGGCCATGATAATTTTCTGAGCTGTTTTAAGTTTTTTTTTGTCTTCATTTCGACGTTTTCTCATATTCTGTCATGAATAATTTTTAAATTTAAGTAGAAATCAAATCTAAATGAAATTATATGAAAATAAATCAAAACTCCTCTTTTCTAAACATAAAAATATTTAAAGTATTAATCAAATAACCCAAACTTATGCATGATTTTTCGTGTATCAATTCGAACAATACCTTTACACTATTGTTTGATGTATAAAGTCTGTGGGGGCTAAGATAAATCAGGAATGTGGCAATTATGTCATACTTAATGATTCATATGCCTTTCTTTCGTTGCTGTTGATATGTCTTGAAATCCAGTTTACAGTGGTGTTATGCGTACTTCTTGTTATGGCGCATCGACGGTGAAGTTGTTACTCCACACAATTCAATTATGATATTAGTGTTGAAAGATGAAAAAGGAATGATAAAAAGAAAATTGAGTAATCGGATGATGAACATCTTTTGACAATCATCTATTTTATTTGTGAATATTATTTGTTTTTACTTTGTACTTCATCGTCTATTTATCTAGATTTAAAGGGTGGTAGAGCCTTATTTCCATATTTTTTTTTCGTTAAGTACTTGATACATTTTCAATGAAAAAGTCATATATAACTTTCTAATATTTGAGTTGTTGTCTTGATAAAAAAAATTAATCTCATAAGTTTGGTTGCCCACTCTGTTCTCTTTAAATGACCCTAATAACCATCATATATATATAACGAACTAAATGTTAATTTGTCATTAATAAATAATAATGATAGTTTTTTTTCCCAGGCGACTAATGCTAGTCTTGAAGTTCGAACATGGTACTTTTCTTACCAAAGAAATTGAATAGAACAAATTGAAACCATGCGTTGGCGGTTTGCTACTATTTCTTTCAATCTGCAATAAAATGACAAAACTTATAATAATTAGTGCAAGGCGAGATATATTGACATTGACAACTAACGCGAGGTGCTCATTTGCCCCCCTCCCTCATGCTCCTGGAGTCTACACTGCTAGTCCTACTACTACTATTAATTCTATGATGTTGTACTCTGATTAAGATTCCATATGAGACGAGACGAGATGAGATGAGTTGAGACGTAGGGAAGAATGGAGCATGGATAGATGGATGCATCACTTCAAACACAGACACCATATTCCCTTTCAGCTTTTGCAGTGTTGTTTAGTGGACTCTCTACGTTTCCCTTCCTTCCTTCCTTGCTGTTGCTGTTGAGTAGTGGAGTCTGCAATGCAGTCAAATCTTTCTTCTTCATTCCTCGGCCCGAGACGTTATACCACGCAGGGAAGGGAATTTATGTATGCATCGTGCGACAAGAGAGGAAGAGGCACTTAATTTAATATTAAAAAAAAGAAGAGGCACTCTGCAGGCTCCGCTCTTGGTTTTTCGTCTCTCCTGTCAGGCAGCAGCCAACAGGGGAATGCCTTTTGGCATTACTTATTTTTTTTAACTTTAAATTATCATGAGTTTTCCATTCGTTTCTAACATATTTTTTGTTACATTTATTTTTTATTTATAAAAAAATTAACTTATCTCCCCTCACATAATACATCAATTAATAAATATAAAAAAAGAAAAAAAATGTTCGACTTCCAACAATCGAATATTAATAGTTGAACTTTTTTTATTTTTATATTTACTATTTAATGTATTATGCGATGAAGAATAATTTAATATTTTTATAAATAAAAAATGGATGTAAGAAAAAATGTAATAGAAATGAACCGAAAAATAAAAATGAAAAGTCACAATATTTTAAGTAAGATTTATGAAAATAATAATAATATGAAAAGGCAAAAAGAAAGAAAGAAAATGGATGTTCGATTCAACATGCGTCAATATCATAAAGATCCTTCAATAAATATAATAATAAATCAATGCTCATAATTCTTTAAAAAAATTTAAAATTATTTCCTCTAATCATCCTTAAACTATCTCGAATTACCACATCTAACTCCAGACTACAAATTTCATTTTTTAGATACCTAAACTATCACGATTTTTTCAGTTTGATCCTTCCATTCAATTTCGTCGACTTCTCCATTATTTTTATTTTTCGCATTTGTAAAAAGTCAATTTTATCCCTTCTCTGAATTGAATTTTATTTTTACATAAAATAATATAAAAAAAAGAAAACACAAGTGGAGGCCCCCTCTTCGTTGACATGCGTCGTCGATTCGTCCCCCCCCCCCCCCCTCCCCCGGCGCGTCGACGAAGAGGGGGGCGACGGTCCCCCTCCATGTCTGTTTTTTTTTAATTTTTTATATATTATTTTATGTACAAATAGAATTTAATTCAGAGAAGGGGTAAAATGGACTTTTCATAAATGCGAAAAATAAAAAATAACAGAGAAGTCGACGGAATTGGACGAAATGATCAAACTGAAAAAATCGTGATAGTTTAGGTATCCAAAAAATGAAGTTCGTAGTCTGAGGTTAGATGTGATAATTCGTGATAGTTTAAGGGTGGTTAAGGAAATAACTCAAAAATTTATATATACGAATTATATAATTTGTGATGTCATAGTTCTCGAATTTAATTATTAATATAAAATAAAATTAAATAAATTGTATATTTTTTTATATAATCCACTTACGGAATCGGTTTTTTTATGCTTCTTACCATCCAAGAAACTTGGAATTGACGAATAGATATTATCTTGTAAGAGAAGAAGAAACATAACTATTGCTGTGGAGATGTTACGTATGCTGCATAAATATGTTTTAAATAAACACTAAATACTGCACAAAATAATTAGGAATTGGTGACTCCCACATAGAAACAACTTAAGAAGACCTAGGTTTTAGTCATGCTGCTGCCATAATCTGTAACGGTGTAACCTCTTCTTTTTTTTTTCTTTTTTTTTTTTTGTGTTGGTGAAGCCGGCCGGTTTGAATATTCGGATTCGGGTGTTGACTGGGTTTGAACCTATCGAAGCTGGTCTAATAAGTAATAACCTTTGGGATTTAAAATTGAGCCATGAACACGTTGAGCACCTGGATCGATTTTACGAGGAATTAAGGCGCGCGGTGCAGTCTTCAATACTAGCAAGTCTCCAATTCTGCACACGGCTTGGCATGTTTGTCTAATTGTCCTGAGTTTATAAGGTGCGTTTGCATTGTCATTTAACATTATTTAGTAATATAGATTATCTTTTAAAAAAATTATTATTTATTAAATTACTAACAATGTACATTACCTTTACCTTGTTTGATATGCATAAGTAATCTATCTAACAATTCATATTAATTATTTATAAAAAAATACAAATTTATGAGTTAATATATTATTTTTACTAATATATCCCTAATTAAAAGAATTATGTCGAGATATATTAATTATTTTTAACTTCATAAACTTAAATCACAAATATATATTTTCACCCATAAAATTAAAATTTATAAAATAATTAATCTATTTTAAAATATGATAATAATATATTCATAATAATTATAATATTTATTTATTATAATTTATTCAATGTGTTTTAAAATTTATTTAAATAAAATTGTAAAAGGACAAATGCAGAAATTAAAATTTAATAGATTGCAACCCAGGTGGTAATGTGGATCGTCTACCCTCCTATAGGTAATATGCATTGCTACTTCATAGGCAATGTAAATTGCCTAGACAATGCAGATTACCCATTACCTGTCACAAGTGAACTTGGTAATGTGGTGGACCCAGATAATTTAATACAATATTATTTGATAATCTACATTACCTAGCAATCTGCATTGCCTATCACATTACCTAGTGATCTGCATTGCCTATAAGAAAAATTGTCACCTATTAAATTATCAGCAATGTGCATTACCTTGTTTATTATGTACAAGTAATCTTCTAAGCAATTTAAATGTCACTATACAATTTTTACTAAAATACCTTTTATCATTAATATTAAATTAAATATTATATAATCTAACTAAAAATCAAATAAAATTAATAAATTAAATAAATATAATTATAAATATTTCATATATTTTAAATGAGAATAATGGTATTGTATATAATATTTAAAATAATAACAAAATAATAATGTGCAATTCATGTGAATAACAATAATAAAATAATTTTAAATAGATTGTAACTCAGATGGTAATATGGATCGTCTACCCTCCTATAGATAATATGCATTGCTACTTCATAGCAATGTGAATTTCATTGCATTACCTTGTTTATTATGTACAAGTAATCTTCTAAGCAATTTAAATGTCACTATACAACTTTTACTAAAATACCCTTTATCACTAATATTAAATTAAATATTATGTAAGCTAACTAAAAAATCAAATAAAATTAATAAATTAAATAAATATAATTTTAAATATTTCATATATTTTAAATGAGAATAATGGTATTGTATATAATATTTAAAATAATAACAAAATAATAATGTGCAATTCATGTGAATAACAATAATAAAATAATTTTTATATCAATTAATATTATTAATTATGATGGTAATAATATTATTTGTTGTTGTTATATGAATTTTTATATTATTTTATGATTTATTTGTCTAAGATTGAAAAGGACAAGAATGAAAAGAAAATAAAAATAAATTCTCATTTGGGTGGCGATCTGGATAGATACCCACCTCCTAGTCAATGTAGATTGTCACTTCATAAGCAATCTGCATTACTAGTCAATCTAGATTATTTGCAAATTAAAATAAAATAAATAAAGGTAATGTGGTGAACCCAAGTAATTTAACTTCAAATTATCAATAATCTAGAAAAATTATTTATAGGGAAACGCCAATCCGATTATCCTACTTGCTCCTAATGTGGATACGTTATGGAAATTCATGATCATCTTTTTTTTAATCCAGAGGGAGTCTCTCCCCCTTACCTGATGTGCCTCAACTCTGATGGCTCGTTCCATGACAAGGGTGCTACTTATCTACTACGCTCTGACGCTAAACGTTTTCTTTTAGCAGGTGGTGCTCCTTGTAACTTGAATTCAGCCTTAAGCACACTAGGAGACATGGCTCTTGCTTCAAGGAATAATTTGTTGTCATCAGAGGAATTTATCTCGCATTATCATCTAGATGGATTCAGAATTGTGATGGATTCAGAATTGTTATGTCGGATCATCAACCGCTCTGCCTGCTACCCTTGGACTCTGTGTGGCATCATCACCTATATTTTGGCCACTTGAAACACTTATAGCCTTGTAAGATTATACACTATCAGTGACAGGCAAATGTTTTTTTTTTTGTTAGAACAAATCCTGATGTATACTTAGCATGCCCCATCCGAGCTCCTCCGTTTTTTGTCATCTGATTCCTATGCACTTTCCCTTAAAAAAACTGGAATCTCAGTACCCGCTTACTGTTCATATATTGAGTAGATGAATTTCTGAATTTGCTAAAAATTAATGCACAGGTCACATGATCAGAAGTGAAGATGGGAAATTAATACGAAGCATCTACCTAAACATCGAGTGCGAAGCCATTACTATGATGGTGCAAATGCCTCTTCTTTGGCGCCGCATGATCCATTGACTCGGGCTAACCCATCACTTGTCGCAGCTTGCAATCAGCAGTGCACCAAACTTGCCATGTACAATGTATACTTTTCTTTGCCATCATGCAAGAGCATGAACATGCTTAAATATAATTGCGGACCACTGGATCCTTTTACTGCAATCTGGTTTATCTTACTTTTATCATTAAAAGAAGTTACATTGGCGCAACCTGATATTCTCAAAAGACTAACCATTGACTCTGGATATCACAAATAGTGCAAAGCAATGCAGAGCACATTGTAGTTAAGAGTACTGGTCACAACAAATAAAACCAAATTATCAAAAGATGTCCTTGCAGAAAAGGGCACAATTCGATAACAATAAAAAAATGCAGCAAAAGGAAAGCTCCTTCTCTTTCAATATTTATCCATTTACAAATACAGCATACATGATGAAGTGCTCTTCGTGATAATTGGTGGCGCTTACAATATCTATCCATTTCCCTTTCTTCTCACAAGATCACGAAGATTCTACAAGCTTAGCACGGCAGGCTTCTCGATCAGATGGGTGCTTAATGCTGCCAATGAGAGAGAGAACATATACTACACTCTCAGGAAACCTTAGACTTGAAGCAAATCATTTGAGCATTATACAACATTTCTTGGAAAAAAAAGGGGAGCAATGTATGGAAAATCAGATAGACTTGCAAGGAAAAAGAACTGCCTATTAGCAAATTCAGCAGAAGTTTATGCCACTGCAAGCAAGGTCACTACTAAATTGCTCATTGTAAATAAGTATCAATAGTAGCGGAAGACCAAAATTTGCAGCATAAAAGGTATAACAACAACAACAACAACAACAATAACAAAACTTTATCCCACTAGGTGGGGTCGGCTACATGGATCATACGACGCCATTCCGCTCTATTAATTCGTTGATCCATGTTCATGAGATTCGACAGGGTTTTACGCTGGCTGTCGGGGCCTAACACAACCCTCCTCCTTTATCCGGGCTTGAGACCGGCTATAAACATAAAAGGTGCAACAACAACAACAACAAAGCCTTATCCCACTATGTGGGGTCGGCTAAAAAATTGCAATACTATTTATTAATTTCACAAGGAAAATACAAAGGTCATGGGTTTCAAGGCCAATTCATAACTAACATTAACAAATATGACTTTGCCTGTATGATTTTTTTTTTTGAAAGAAAAATAGGATGTTGACTATGGGTCAATCATCCATTTATTAAAAGCTTTAATTATATGGTTACAAGAAAGAACTTACAGTGTTTAATTGTATGAAATTCTTTTAGGAGAGAAACTTGCCTGTAAGTACATTGACCAGTTGATAAAGCCTGTTTATGGATCCAATCTGGAAGCAATTGTTCCAGTAGCTCCAAGTGCTGCTCAGCTACTCCTGCCATCTCACAAGGATAAAAATTAGTAATCGTCTCTTGGTGAAACCTTATAGGTTAAATACAAGAGAGCTTGCGATTAAATTTTTACTTGTCTCCTCGATCTCCAAATTAGTAGAAAGTATTTTGTGCACAAGCTCCTCTTTTGTCAGGAGCAAATCTTTAGTAGAATGAGAAATTAGGCAGATTGCATCAAATGTCTCCAGCAAACATGCATGCTTCTTGCTGCTCTTGCAATCTCCCAACTGATTCAAATTGCTAACATGACCAGAATACATCTGTAAGCACAGGGAAAAGTAGTTAAATATTCATATCTTCCCAAAGGCCTAACGTTTTATACTAAAGTGGATAAATTGTTGTAGCCTACAACTGCACAACTGAAAGAAAGCTCATTATTAACATCACATACTTAAGGTTTCTGGATGCTATCTTGATAAATAAAGATCACGCTAAAACAAATTTCACATAGTAGAATAGATTTTTCGCGGCTCTAGTTCATTACCATCAAGTAATGAACTTAGTATGTTTTGTGCCATTGGCCTTATAAAGGAATATCATTGCTAACATTGAAGCCTCTAGTTAGCATACTTGTTGGGATTGCCCTTGTATGCTAAAACAAATGTCACATAGTAGAATTAGTTCATTATCATCAAGTATACAAATATATATGAGAAGGTGTTGGGGAAGATGATGTATATATGGCTTTGTTGTTGGATGTAGCAAGTCACTTAAATCTGAATTAATATACTTCAGTTTGGTGAATTTATGTCTACTTCTATAAGAATCCTTCGATATTTGTTCAATTCTAGTTTAAGCTTTCTAATTATTGATATTCTTATTGCATAAAGATAACCAAACTTTTTCTATTCCAAAGTGTCGTGAATTATAGAATTCTGAAGAATTGACAGATTACAGTAAACTAACCACATCTAGTGAAGCATTGGGGGATTCTCGAGCTTCATTTTCCCACAGACTTCTTTTAGCAGATACAGTTTGTTCAGATGAATAACCAACGACATTTCTCATTTGACTCATGTCAACATCTTGATGGAGCATACTTTGCTTTGAGCTTGTAGGTGAGTAGATCAATGACCTGCGAACTGAAGTAGTCAATCTTTCTTCAGTTACAGAATCTTCACTGTCAATAGACATTTTATCTTGAGTGCTAGGAACTGCTCGTTTTGGAGTCTGCTGAGCAGGTGTGCATGTGAACAGCTGTCCTGGAGCTGAGTCAAATTTAATGGGTGTACTCTCTGGATGCTGGGAAAACGTATGATGATGTGCATTGTGTTCAACCATAGTAGATCTTAACGCAGAAGAAGAATGACTAAGCTTCTGAGGGTTCCTGCTTTCATCATTCTTGACATAGCTTTTTATTGGATCCAATGATTCTTGGGTTACAAGTACTTGTGTTTTTTGGCCTTCCCCAGCAAGAGCTTTCTTAGAAAAATGTCTCTTGAAAGATTTTGGTAAATGTAATCCACTCAACATTGGCTCATGACTCAGAGTGTTCGGTGGTGGCTGATTGCATTCCTCCTCTGGTAGTACTTTCTCATGAGGTATTGACTCCAGGCCCTGAGTTTGTGGTAGTAGCTGAATGCATTCCTCAGGCAACATCTTTTCATGAGACATAGTATCTCTATGATTGAAAGGATCGGGTAGCATACCTTCGGGGATATCCGTCCCCTGCACCATAGAGAACAAAAAGAAGCTAGAAAAGCTCAGCCACAAGCCATAGCTCAATATATTACCATAACAAGCATCTATCAAAGAGCATAAAAAATTCTAGTAAAACCAAGACATTTCAGAAATGATTATTTTTTCAATGAGTTTGAGCCAAATTAAACTCAAGTAAACACCTGTTATACAATGGCTTCACTCTTTTCTGTCCTCGTTATAGTCTATTTAAGACCAAAAGAACAGAACAACTGATTCAAATGTAATATGGCAAAAGATGAACACACAAACATTTACACCTCCTGGTGCTACTAGACCAAAAATAATACGTCTCAATTCGACTCCAACAAGCTAATAGAAATCAGTTTATACTAATCACCAAGAAAAAGAACAGCTTATACTCTATGTGCACAAGGCATATATTTCCCTCTCCCATCTGGTGAGTTATATCAGTAAGTGATTGCATGTATGCCAAACCAGCACATGCATGTGCAAGTAACAGAGAAAGTCTGTGTATACATAAGCAAAATGATAAAATGAGGAACCCTAATCTTTAGAGAAAACATACATAGTAACCAACCATCTCCTACGTAAACTGACTGGGCAAAATGATAAAATGAGGAACCCTAATCTTTAGAGAAAACATACATAGTAAACTGACTGGTGTAGGGCCTTAAATTCTCTTCGAGAGGTCAAGATTCAGTTTGGTTATCTTTTTCTATACTAAGCCTCTTAATAACCAAAAAAAGAAAATTTTCTCCCTTTGAGGGGGTTCCTTAAACAGTAGATAAATGGTAGTGCTGTATAAGCTAAGAGTATTAGTAATGGCCTGCCCTAGAAAGTCTGTGTATACATAAGCAAAATGATAAAATGAGGAACCCTAATCTTTAGAGAAAACATACATAGTAACCAACCATCTCCTACGTAAACTGACTGGGCAAAATGATAAAATGAGGAACCCTAATCTTTAGAGAAAACATACATAGTAAACTGACTGGTGTAGGGCCTTAAATTCTCTTCGAGAGGTCAAGATTCAGTTTGGTTATGTTTTTCTATACTAAGCCTCTTAATAACCAAAAAAAGAAAATTTTCTCCCTTTGAGGGGGTTCCTTAAACAGTAGATAAATGGTAGTGCTGTATAAGCTAACGGTATTGGTAATGGCCTGCCCTAACTATGTGATTATACATCGAACTAGTTATGTCACATTTCATTAACGTCTTCATTGCTGTACATGTCAGTAATGTTTCTCTTTTCTTCAATGAAGAACTCGCATAAATTCATTTTTGAAGAAAACATAAAGGGAGAAGGTTCTCCCATGCCTTTCTGATGGTTACATGCATGAGGAAAGGGTACTAGAAATGAAAACAAATAAAAGAGAATTGGAATGAATAGTCTTTGTAGGAAACAACAAAAGCCCTGTTAGTTGCTTAGTTCTCATTAGTTTAAGAAAATAGAAATAGATTAAATCATCATACAGAAATACCTCTGGATGAGTGGCCAAAAAATCTAAGAGCCTTGCATGAAAAGCACGAGACAAGGCCACTGAAATTGATTGGTGGGAATGTGGATGATCTAAGACATCCTTTACTAACGTAATCTTCATATCTGGAACCATTAGCAGGGTTTCCTGATTGTGTATAAGTATCTTCTCTATCTTCAATGCTTCAGGGAAGATGTAAATCATCTGAGCCAGGTGGCTGTACAAAAGCTTCCTGGGAAATAAGAGAAATGTAAGTCCTACAATCAAATTTCCTAAAAACTTAAAAAATATGTAAAAATGTCTTTGTATACCTTTTACTCAAAACTTCAACCTGCTTGCAGATGTTCTGAAATGTCGGCAACAGCTTTCGCAGGCCAAGAAGCCTCATGGAAGTTTCAATTCGGTTGAAAAGATCAGCCAGGATCATATACCTGACATCAGATACATGTATTTAATACTGGAATGCAGGAAAAGGCGCATATAAATCAAATAACATACTTTTCTGGCATTTCATCCTTGTCTATCTTCGATATGCCATGTGAACATGCAGATTTTTCCAAGAAAGCTGAGATAAACAGATATTGATCAGTGAACTAAAAAATCAAAGTTACAAAAGCATCAGGTTCATAAGATTACCTTCATTGTGGAAATGCTCATTGAGTTGCTTTCTAACAAGAGCAGAAATATCTTTTCCCTTACTATTCCACTCAGGTTTTTCAGGAGTCGGAGATGCAAAGCTGGCTCCCAGGTTCTCCTTTTCACCTAATTCTTTTGCTTGAAGAGTTTCAGGATCCAAAGGCTCCATATTTGTTTTTCCAGGTTGTACATTTATGATCTTTTCATTAGAACTCTGTTGCCCACACCCTTCAAGCTCCATACTGCAACTATAATGTGAATTAAGAATACCATACTTAAGTTCAGCTTTGAGAGTTTGACATTAATTACAAAGGAAATTAAAACTGAAGTTTCAGGAAGCAAATAACTGAAGGATGGATGGAATTTATACTTTGGCACCTAATCCTCAAATGACAAATGAAATGATGTAAAAGCAGGAAAATCAAAGTTAACCCCAGGATAAAAGGTAACCTAAGAAAATCATAAAAAGGGAAAAAACACAATTTAGAAACATAACAAATAGGGGTGAAAATAATGCAGGTCGGGTGGAATTTTTCGTGTAAGAAAACCACCCTATTTTTTCGGTTGGTCTTTAAACTTTAAAATCTACATTTTTTATTTATAAAAAAATGGTTGATGATATCAAGAAAGTGGTACAAATAATAAAAGAAGTTAGGCATAATCTAACAAGTTATATTGTCATTACATCTCCTCTCCTACTTATTTCTTCTTTTTTCTACTGCTTAAGGCAAGAATTAACAGTTATGGAATTAGTGCTGAAATTTCCACATTTCAAAGCATTCCACAGTTCAAATATAAAGAAATCAACATCTTCATCCATTATTTAGCCCTGGTTCCCAATTACATGTCATTCCATCTGTTTAATTTTTTCTTCTGCATCTCCTAAAAAAAATTTCTGCAGGGTTCAAAGTAACAGCTCTAAATTCTGCCCATTCCTGTAAGGGTCAAAACGACTGCATCCAGTTTCCTCTATTTTCTCTGACAGAACATATGCACGACAGATTGAAATATAACGGCATATAGAACTTATCAACGGAACACGAACTCAAGTCAGATGTATATCTCTGACATTAACCTAGGAAAACGAAAAATCAACACTAAAACAAAACTTCGAAGATTAACAGCGCCTTAAGATTAAAAAAGGGACGATGCCATAAGATCCAAACCTGGATTTTGATGATGAAGAAACAGAGGACAAGACGCTGGGGTTTAGATCAGAGACTATGCCCGAATCCCTTGAACTGATTAGATCGAAATATTGCGGAGATGGAGGAAGAGGGTTTTAGGGCTTTTGAGGAGCGAAGCGACTGAATTAAGAGGAGGCAAATAGAATTGGAAAATATGTATACGCACATTAACAAAAGTAGCCGTTGTAAAATGTGGGGCCCACAGTGTCGGCATTGGATCAAAGCTGGGCCGTTTCTGTAGAAAGGCCTAGCTAAGGATGGCCTCCTGAGCCCAATAAAAAAGTATGCATAAAATAAATAAATATCTTAAGATTTGGATAATTAATTTGTAATGTACCAATGAATTCATGTAAGATTTTATTGATAATATTGATGATACTTTAAACTCCAAGGTTGGTTCATAAGGCTCCAAAATTTTCAGGCTGAAGTGTGTGAAATGTGAAAGTCATGTACCGAAATTAGTGAATATAGATATATTAATGATAATCTTTTGCTATCTTCTTACATTATTTTACCATTTTTTCTTTTCTTTTTATCTTTCAACCGCTTTTCAATTTTTTTCCTATCAACCTAATTTTCACTAACATATAAAGATTAAAATTGTTATCAAAGGAATATTTTGTTACTGTTATTCCACTTTTTTTTTCAATTGTTATTTGAGAACAATTTATATACTTAAATCCGGAGATCGCCATCCAGCTAATTAATATGACATCGCCTCGAGTACTCCTCGTCCCAAGTATGACGGATGAGGTTTCTTGTCAATGCATTGCAGGGACACGAAATCTAAACTTGCTTATGCAAAAATTAGTGGCGCTTGCACCCTTGTCCGGTTGGTTGCTTGGTCGGTTTTTGAAGTTTCGATTATGCATATGAAATTCAATTATGACATCTCACATCTTTTCCTGTCAACTCATTTTTAATAATAATTAAAAAAATAATACTGTTACTTGAGATATTTTAAATAATATTATAAAATTTGCATGCGATTTAGTACTGCAAAAGTATGAGTATTGTCATATTTAATTCAAAATAATGTTGGAGAATTAGCATGTATAACATCAGTAGATATTATGAGTTCCACACGGTACTTAATATTTTGGAAACTCCAAATAAAACATAATCCAAAAAGAGTATTAACTAAATAACAAAACAACAAGAATTAAAAAAATCACAACTACATGGAGTATGGACATGACAAATGCGGGCCCAAATCGTACATTTTGAGAGTCAACATGCAGCTATTGAGCCCCAACCGCCCGGCGAATAATTGACTGAAACGATCAATCGACTCGATTCGACTGGACCCGAATTTTGCTCATCCGTCATGGTTCCGGACGCCGAAATCGTGGAGCAAGCCAAGTCCCGGTGCGTCGCCCTCCGCCGCCGCCTGCTCGACTCCGCCGCCCCCTCCCCTCCGCCGCCTCCCTTCCTCTCCTTAATCCGCCTCGTCGATGCTGAGCTGCGCTCCCTCTCCCGCCGCCTTCCTCCGACCTCCTCTCCTCTCGCCTCCAACGTCGGCTACTACGAGTCCGTCGCCCGCGTCCTTCTCCACCCGTCCGTCCGATCCGTCTCTCGCGTCATCAAGGCGGTTCCCTCTTCTGCCCCGTCCGGTCCCCCGGTTCACGTCGATGTGGTCGCCACCTTCGGTCACTCTCCGGCCTGGTTCCTGGTCTCCGACCGCAATCCCGCCCATCTCTGCTGGCTTGGCGACGGCGGCATCGGGGACCGCGTCCATCGCGTCCTCGCCGCCGCGCGCTCCGCCGGACCTCTGAGACCAGCCTCCGTACTCTTCGTGTTCTCTCGCGGCATCGGCGACTACATTGCCAACAAATTGACGGAAGAGTTCGGTGCTGCGGAAGTCGACTTTTTTGCTGATGGCGTGGACGGTGAAGTGATGTTCGATGAAATGCCTGATGGGTGGGTTGATGTTAGGTGGAATCGGAGGAGGAACGGGAGGGTGTTCGAGATAAAGATCGATGAGAATTGCAGCCGGATAAACGTAGTTTTGGACTTGGGGGTTGCTGAAGGCAGGGAGAAATTGGATGGTTCAATTGATCGGTTTGGGTCCTTGGTCTCGAAGATGTCAGTAGATTCCAATGAGCTGGTAAATTTTGACACCACTGCATTGGTGGCCATGGTATCAGGGATTAGCAACGGTGGCTGCGAACGGCTGCTGAAAGCATCGGAGGCGGAGATGCAATCAAGATTTAAAAACAATTGTGGGTTTGTGATGGCACAGGTACATAGCCTTTCTTGTGCAAAGATGATAGTTTGAAGGAGTAGAATCTTATTTCTTCTAGTAAGCATTCACGAGTTTGGTCGGCGAATGACAGGATACTTGACACAATAGATTTTGTATGAAATTGAAGTCCAACAATCATAATTTGTTCTTTACAGTTTCTGTGAAAAGTTATAATGCTCCAGAGACGTGTGCTTAGCTCACGCAAGTGAAATCCCAAAGTGCAAAGGAAAAGAGCTTATTCTTGCCTAGCTAACCTCGTTTAGAGTACTTAATTGTGTTGTGATCCCCTTACCTTTTCTATTGCTACTTCAAAAGCTGAAAACTAAATATGTATTTCTTTGTAATTCTTTGGCACTCAACATGTGGAACAGTTAGTTTTTTCATCTTTTGTTTAGAAAGCTCTTGTAAATGTAATAGATTGGAATTTATTTCTTGTCTGGATTTATCAAACAAGACAAAATTAACTAATTGAAGACACACCAGTCAAGATGATAATTCGAGGCTTATGAAGCCTATAATTTACTCCGTCTTCTTTAACCTGGAAGAATAATGTAGTCTGATTTGATTACCTCAATTGGACAGATCCCAAGTCAATCCATATGAATGAATAACTGCATATATGAGAATGCCTTTGCAAAAAAGTTGATTATCGACTTGTAGCCAGAAATTTCATGTTTCCTTAGAACTACAAGGCAACCTTCAGATGCCTTTATGTTCCAGGCTACTTTTTTTTTCAAATATTCATCCATTCTAGTGCTATTATTTCATTTGGCAGGTAGCATCTGAACTTCAGCAACCAATTTTATCAGAACTGGAAGGTCTTATATCTGGAAAGAAAGGTATATGCTGTGAGAGCATTCTTTCAGAATTCAAGGAACTAGTTTCCATGTATGGGGGACCCAATGAGAAGTTGAGAGCTACTCAGCTGACAAGCCATCTTGTGTAAGTCATGTTTTTAGCATTGATTAAACTCACTATCATCTAGATGTCATACACTAAAAACAAGGATATTAAATGTTGAGGGTGAACTTGATCAAATATAGTAAGCATAAGCAGGGAAATGGTTTCGTTTTGTTATATCATTTTTTCTTGTGTTTTATGGTTCTTACAACCCTTAAACAGTGAGACTAAGCCTTTGAACGCTTTTTATGCTAGAAGCTTGTACATATCTTTTCATTCTTAGCACAAGCTTATACATCTTTTGTGTTAAGTTCTTGAGACTACTATGAAAAAATAGCTTATTTGAACTATTTTGTGTTAAGGGACATGGTTTCGTTTTGTCAATCATTTTTTCTTGTGTTTTATGGTTCTTACAACTCTTAAACAGTGAAGCTAAGCCTTTGAACGCTTTTTACGCTAGAAGCTTGTATATATCTTTTCATTCTTAGCACAAGCTTATACATCTTTTGTGTTAAGTTCTTGAAACTACTATGAAAAAATAGCTTATTTGAACTTTATATTCAGATCACCAAACGCTTTGTGGTATTTCAAGAAAGGGCCACTTCACCTTTTAGCATTATTTTTCAAATCTATCATGATGATCTTAGTTTTATTGATCCTCTAATTCCATTGATGCTTGAAGTGATTTGGACATGTAGGGTTGTACCAGATTGTCCCTCGGCAAGGCTAATGGGGCTTCCAACAACGAGAAAGATTGCACTTAAGAACAAAATTGCTTTTGGCACAGGGGATCATTGGCAGGCTCCAACCTTGACAGCTAATATGGGATTTGTTCGCGCTGTTTCGCAAACGGCTATGTCTTTGTTGACTCTAGAGCATAGACCTCGTGCATTGGTTGGTGATTAGTACCTTGGTATGACAGTTTATTCAGTTAACAGTGTACATACTTGTAATTGCAATTGTAATTAGAATGAAAAAAAAGAGAGCATTGCATCAGTTCCCTATCCACAGATTTTGATATCAACATCTGACTGCCAATACCAATTCATTCTTAACAAATTGCTTGCATTTCTCCATATACCGGCGAAGTTTTAAATGAGTGAAATCTCGAAAAAGAAAAGAAAAAGTATTGTAGTGATTTTGAATCAAAAGATTTCGAATTTGATTTTAACGTAGAACTTGTCTATTATTTTTGTATATGCTCATTGGCTCGTAAGCCACCAGCCGAATAAATACTCACCAAACAGAACAGAACATATTAAGCCATCAACGTTATTGCTTGAAATATCTTTATTATAAAGGAAAGAGGATCGAACCAACTGTGGTTGGTTGGCACAGATGATTAGTAGGATTGTATTATGAGTCTAAACATCCAATTAGTCGGATGGGTCACCGAACATGACTCAACAACAATAACAAAGGCTTATCTCATTATGTGGGGTCGATTACATGAATCATACGATGTCATTTCGTTCATTCGTTGATTCATGTTCATGAAATTCGACAGGATTTTACGTTGACTGTCGGAGCCTAACACAACCCTCCTCCTTTATCCGGACTTGAGATCAGCTATAAAACATAGGCGGAGTTCGAACATGACTAAAAAAAAAGGATAGTAAACATTCTGCCGACCAACAATTTTATTGATTAGAAGAATTTTACGTAACAAGAAACTACAAGTATATATCACTACAAAGGCAGATCACTGACGTCATTCCATTATTATTGTTCAAACATATTGAAGAACCTTTATTGTGAAACATAAACAGAAATTTAAGAAAATAAAGAGTACTCGAATCACTTCCGTAGGAAGATCATCCGTGTTACAACGTAATATTCGGGAGGTCGTGGAACAATTCAAGGTAGGAGATGAAACTCACAAACTTCCGGTAACGCTCTCGTCATTTACTTACTTAAATCTCCATTCTGTTGAATCCCCAACCTCAGACAAAACTATTTAGCAAGAGACAAACAAGACAGTCGACGAAAAGCTTCAAAATTGCCATTCATAGATCGCTGAGAAAACTTGTGCATTGTTCAGGAGTTCATAATCCTGCATCAGTATTAATTGTTTGTGAAAAGCCATTCAAGATAAGATAGAATGAGCCAAATATCAGGACTTTGTGATACAAAATGCATATTTAAACCGAATCTAGATGACAATTTGTAATAGTTTCATCAAACTTTAGCATATAGGAAAAATTGAAAGCAGATGTTGCAAATAATCAATGAATATATAGCATAATCTGCATCTCAACCTCAAAAAGCTACCAAACGGTTTAAGGAGAAAGACCATATCTGTGCTTAGGTTTGATGAATGATGGCGTACCTTTGTAACCTAATTTATTTTGGCATATGAATCACACAACGTAAACACTTTCCCTCCCTCATCAGGCTGAAGGCTTCATTGATACTCTCAAAAGGTACATCATGGGAGACAAGATTGTCCACTTCAATTTCCTGTAGTTTATATATACATACATTTAGTCATCGACTAGTAAAAATGTACTTATAGGTTATTACGAATCATTATGCAGTTTGAAGAAGAGTATCAGATTTTTGCCTGTTTTGAATATTTATCAACCAGTGAAGGTAGATCAGACTTTGGTTTCCACCCTCCAAATAAAGAACCTTTTAAAGTTCTTCCAGAGAGAAGAAAAGCGTAATGAGCAGAAACAATACGGTTGGTTTTTGGTACACCTAATGTCACAACAACTCCCCAACCCTGACAAGTACGTAGAAAGCAAAGAACATGTTAGAATTGAAGGATATACTCATATCGTTTTTAGAAAGAGGGAAGATAGGACCTACATCACTACATGACTGTAACGCAGTAAATACAATCTCAGTGTCACCAATGCATTCAAAGCAATAGTCTGCCCCACCATTTGTCATGCGCTTTATAACCTGTATATTAAATCATAACTCGTCAACCGAAGTAGAAAATAGATTTACATTATCGTTGTGTTTTCCCTTGTTTATGGAAAGCGGCGCATACAGCGCAAAAGGGGGGGTGGGCGTCGTCCCCCCTCTGCGAGCTCGCCACTATTATTGCAAGGTTATTTGAGAAAGAAAAACACAGATGTTAAGTCCAGTGGTAGGAGTAAACACAAGGAAATTCTGTTTTCACAACTTCATTCACTGCATTGAAGTTAAAATATTCATGTGATGAGAAACTATATCCAAAGCTAGAATCAAGGGAGAGATGAAAGTACATTCTGTCTTACTGCTAACATAACAAGTAGTATACTTTAAAACGGCAGTTCATCTAGCAATTTTTAAAATTGGCACCCGTACAGAATGAAAATATACGTTCAAACTTTGATCGTAAGTTAGTTTATGTTGATGTATTTGAAATTGAGGAAGACTGGTTATTGCTGAGACATGGCTAAGATGGAAATACTCAAGGTAGTCAAAAACGTGTTTTGAATCATAGAATCATACGATTCTACAACTCCACCCCGGCCAAACGTGCTCGATTCCACCCGGAATCGCGTTTGGCTGGGACGCAGTAGAATCGCGCGTCAAGACGTAGAGACGGTAGAATCGCGTCCCCATTTTTTCTCCTCCCGCTCGTTCGCCCACGTGAGACGGCGCGTGACTTCCCTTTTTCCTTCCAAAACCGCGGATGCCCTAACCCCTTTTCCCTGCTCCAACTTTTGCCACCATGACGCACCACGACGCTGCTGCTCCAAACACGACGCCGCTGCTCCAACTCTCGCCGGCCGGCGTTCACTTCTTCCGGCGCCCCTGAATCCTGATCATGCTGCTACTCTCTCGCTCCCTGCTCCTGTTGCTCCAATTCCGGCGTTCGCTTTCTTCTGTTGTTGGTAGCCTGGTACTCTCCCTCGCTCCCTCTCTCTGCCTCTCTCTCTCTGCCTCTCTCTCTCTGTCTCTCTCTCTCTTTGTATGTGCGACCTCACTTCGCTTGATCGTGTTGTTCATCCCTGCAGCCACCTCTCATGTCGTTCACCCGCTGACCTAGCTGTCCGCCTGTGCCGGTACGCCCTCCTGCTCGTGGTGTCTCTACGTGTTTATGATTGTGCCCGTCCTCCCTCCTTCCTCTTTTTCTATTTGTTTGCGAACCCTCTTTTGTTGTATGTGCGAACAGCTGAATCCCACCGTTCCTCTATTTGTTTGGGAACAGAGGAACAGAGGAAGTGAGGAACCTCCCTCAATCCCTCTTTCTTTGTATGTGCGAACAGAGGAAGTGTTAGAACATCTCTCGGTCCCTCCCTTATGTTTGTGATTAGATGAACCGAGGGGGTGAGGGGTTGAGAATGTTAGAAAATTTGATGATTTGATATTTTGTATGCAGAT
The DNA here is from genome assembly GCA_030549335.1 of Pontederia crassipes. Lineage (NCBI taxonomy): Eukaryota > Viridiplantae > Streptophyta > Magnoliopsida > Commelinales > Pontederiaceae > Pontederia > Pontederia crassipes. The sequence continues at coordinate 18,825,687 of CM060189.1, read as the reverse complement.
GGTTTGATGATTTTAAGTAAGCAATTCTGCATCATTTTTTAAAAAATGCCATATATTATCTGGGTCTATTGTAATTAATATATAAAATAATTTTCTGGTAGAATCGGTCGTGTCGTGTTACGTGTATACGATTTCGTGTTTTCCCGGCTTCTTCGTGTCGTGTCCGTTTTACGTGTTTGACAACACTGGAAATACTGATCTTTCACAGAGCCCTAATAGGTGAAACTGGCAGAAATATCAATGGAAATGTGAGGACAGTTGTATGACATGAGTATGACTAAATGTGGACCAGAGTTAAAAATCGTTTCAATAAAGCTATCTACTCAAACTGATCGCAGACTAGAACTAGCTATTTGACATTAAAGTTTCTTAATGTAGCATCATTTACTGGCTGAAAGCCTGAAATATTTATGGAAATTTGAGGACAATTGTATGACGAGCATAAATGAACGTGAACAAGTTAAAAATTGTTTCAAGAAAGCTACCTATTCAAACTAAAACTATCTATTTGACTATCTATTCAAACTAAAACTCCGCCTATGTTTTATAGCCGGTCCCAAGTCCGGATAAAGGAGGAGGGTTGTGTTAGGCCCCCGACAACCAGCGTAAAACCTTGTCGAATCTTATGAACATGGATCAACGAATATGAGCGGAATGGCGTCGTATGATCCATGTAGCCGACCCCACCTAGTGGGATAAGGCTTTGTTGTGGTTGTTTCTCAATGTGACATCATTTAAAGGTTGTTCCATAGTTTCTATTACCATGCATTTTGTAAGTTGTTTCTTCCTAAGCAAGGTTATGAAGATCTCAATATATCTTATGATCTTGCTACCATAAATCCTCTTAGGATCTAGATCCTAGGATCTGTTTTATCCTTCTCCTGATCTTTGATCCTTAAACTCCATTACAATGTTGGCTACTTGATCATGACAACTTTGTTTCCTGAATTGTTCTGAGTACACTCGTTAGATCTTAATGCAAACAGAAATTGAAGAGTCAATTTGGCTCAGTAATTAATACGCGAAAAAGGCTAATATCCAAGTATCTAATGAAGTTGACATCTGCCACCTTGTCTGCTTAAGAACTTGTAGAATATCACAAGATATCATGATCTTTGGAACAGCCATGAGGGGGGGGGGGGGGGGGGCAATCCCAAGCGTCAACACTCAAACATTGAAGTTTACATGAAGAAGTAGTCTATTTAAAAATTGTTGTCTTTTGTGTTTCTTTTTCTCTACGCCAACCAATTTATTCTATTGATGTTGTCAACATGGTATCTCAGTCAAGCTTATAAATAGCCATTTCAGGTAATGTCTTATAAATTGAACTTGCAGAAGGAAGGCTACCTGTTGAATAGGTTCTTTGCACTCATCTGGGTTGATAAATTCTGTTACACCAAAAGCCTTTCCTGTAATAAGAGACACATGTACAAATGCAGTCATAAAATAAAGTAATAAAAAATTTACGCAACGTCGAGAATGACATGACAAACTTCAAGCTATATAATACCTTGTTCATACTTTGCTGGATTAATATCTACCCCTATTATCTGAGAAGCTCCTCTTAATTTGGCACCTTGGGCTACCTGAAGATGTAAACAGTATGAGATCAACACCATAAAACTTTGTGGAGCTTGTAGCTTGTAGAAAGCCATTTGACTAATAACATCTGTTAATTGCAGTTCTTACTGATAGGCCCAGGGTTCCAAGACCAAAGATTGCTACTGTTGAGCCTTTGTCTATGTCAGCAACTTTCCAAGCTGCTCCAAGGCCTACAAGGTGTGACCAGACCAAATCAAAATGGCATTAAGCATCCATATCTTTCATGTTTCTAAGAGGGAGATTGAATGAAACAGCTTTTGTTCAAAGGAATCATCATCAGAGTGATACTACTACATGCCTATGGATCCTCCTTAGAAGAATACCAATGAAATTAAGGTTTAACTAAAACAATTCTGATAATTGAGATTTATCATGGAAGATCTGAAGATCAGAATCAGTAACTATATTATATTAATTATTAAAAAAACCATTGATGGAACTGCCACAAATCAAGAACCATATCATCATCATCAACAAAGCCTTATCCCACTAGGTGGGGTCGGCTACATGGATCATACGACGTCATTCCTTCGTTGATCCATGTTCAAGAACCATATATATACAAAAATTTGCTTGGCATCTCAAGTTTTTTGAATAATGAGATGTTTTACAAAACTAAAGAACTGAGATTCTGTTTCACATGACTCCCAAAATTTTTATGCTATAGTTCATGCAATGAAATAAATTATGAAACAAAAAAGACACGACTAAATGTTCCAAGATAAAGTTCATCTAAGGCATCGGACAAAAAACATGTAGTCAGACAAGGAAAACACAAGGATTTGGGAGAAACAATAAGTCAATCAACAACATTATTAGTATGTGAAACTTGCAACAAAATATAAAATAGGTGAGAAGTAGCTTGACTGAATTGTAAGCAACACCTGCGCCTGCTCCACAACTTAAAAGGCAAACTCTGTCCATGCGCACATGCGGGTCAATCTTAACAGCACAACCAGAGTGTACAACTGTATATTCGCTGAAGCTTGATACCGCACAATAATGATAAACAGGTGATCCCTTAATTGAAAACCTAGTTTTCTGATCACTGTGCATGACACCCTTGAGCTCTAAACCCAGGTTACGGCACATGTTACTCTTATTGGAAACACAATGTGTGCAACTCTGACACTCCCCAATGAAAACAGTGAGGACATGATCGCCCACTTCAAACTCTGTCACGCCCTCTCCTACACTCTCAACAATCCTGTTGAACCAAGAAACTTTCTGCTTAAAATCTCAAGATCACAACCGCAGAACAAGCTCCATACTGAGCTAAGGGAGAGAACAAACCCAGATGCTTCATGCCCAAGGATACGTGGAAACAGAAGAGGTGAAGCCTGCAGAGTATGTTTCAGAATAAGTGACAGTACCATAAACGCAGTAAAAGTTGTAATCTTGAGTCCATATCCATTAGAAAGAGAATTTTCTGACGAGGATAAGATCCACGTTTGCACAAGAAAATAAATGTTATAAGAGTGAACTTTTTTATTTGCTTCGAAATTACTATACTGAATCAAGACTCGTGGCAACTTCAACATTTCTCACATTCATTTGATCAAACAATTGACATACAGAAATTACACAGGATACACCACACATTCACTACATATAACAAGGCAAAAAGGCTATTAAGGAGCCGACCTTTGACTCCCACTGGGTGACATCGCTTCGGCACAGAGAAGTACAGACGATCATGACCCGAATCTCCATTTCCTTTGGAGGATCTACCTGCACCTCCTCTATCACCAAGGGCTCCCCTGTGTCACAGCCTAGAAATTAGATGCAACCGGCCTTGAAGACTCCTCACCGAATCACTCAAGCAGCCTCCCTGTTCTCTCTGATTTTTCCTCTCAAAGAAGAACTCGCACCCACTCTTGAACTCACACTTAGTTTCTTATCTAAGTCAACACACTCACACACAATGCAAACATAAGAGAACTCGGCCAATGAGGGAAGAAGACATTCATTAACACTTGTCCCAGAATGTGGGAACCTTACATGTATTTATAGTGTTTTGGATCAGCCAACTGCTGTCCAGAATTTGAATTCAAACCATTCAATTCAAATTCAAATGTCAACCATAACTACCTAATACATAACTTCTAATCCAATGGCCAGGATCTTCCCATCACCTTGATTGAAGTTCCTGCCTTCAGGATTACTTCCCTCCATCATAGGACATGCCTTGGTGGACTCCGGCCACCAAGATTCTGGCGCGGCCACCTCCTGCCCGCCGGCCATGGCCGCCATGGCGGTTACAACCGCCACCTCTTCATTGCCTTCCTTCCAGAGATGTCTCCACGCATGCTCCTTCAAGACCAATGAACTCCTGCGACCTCCACATGCCTGATGATGCTCTAGGATGGTCTGGTTCGGTCCTGGGACGACATGTCCCAGAATGGCCCGGGCGCACCCGGCCATGTGCACCCGGCCATGTCATATGGCCCCGCCAGGTTCCGGCCATCCTCTGAGTCCCATCTTCTGCACCAAGCCTCCTGGTTGATAAAGAAGTCCCGAGATGTGCTCTCCAGTCCCTGGGATGTCTCGGCTCATCCCATGGATACTCATGGCCGCCATGTGCACCCGGGCGCCCAGGGCGCGCCCGGCCATGCTCGGCCATGCCCAGAAGCCCTCCACTCATGGAGGGTGACATTCCTCCCCCGCTGAAGACGTTGCCGACCCCGGCAACTGCTGAGCTTCACCTGTAGTTGGGGAAGTAGACATGTCGTTGACCGGCCTTCGAACTTCGGACGCACGCCCTGGTTCTTCCAAGTCAGCATGGTATGCCTTCAACATACTTACATGGAAAACAGGATGCAACTGGCGAAGATGAGCAGGAAGATCCACACGATAGGCCACCTTGCCTATCCTCTTCAAGATGGTGAAAGGGCCCTCATATCTCCTCATGAGGCCTTGGTGCAAGTTTCGGAGAGCCTTGAATTGCCGAGCTCTCAACTTCACCAATACTTGATCACCAACCTGAAACTCCAGATGTCTCCTCTTCTTGTCTGCAAACTTCTTCATTTTCCTTGCCGACTTCTCAAGGATGGCCCTGGACTCTTCCAAAGCCTCTTGCCAATGGTGCGCCACCTTGAAGGCTGCAGGACACCTTCCTGCATACCTTGCTGCCAAGGCTGCTGGGGTCACGGGCTGCCGACCAGTGACGAGTTCGAAGGCACTCCTTTGTGTAGCCTCGCTCCTCTGCATATTGAAAGAGAATTGAGCAACATCCAACAACTTTGCCCAATTCTTTTGGTTAGCATCCACAAAGTGTCGAAGGTAAATCTCTAGAAGATGATTTGCCCTCTCCGTTTGGCCGTCCGTTTGAGGATGGAAGGCCGTTGAGAAACGGAGTTCAGTCCCAAGGAGTTTGAACAACTCCCTCCAGAATGTACCTGTAAAGCGAGGATCCCTGTCACTCACAATTACCTCAGGTATGCCCCAAAACTTCACCACGTGGTTGACGAAAAGTTTGGCCACCTCCTCGGCCGAACAATGCTTAGGGGCTGGGATGAACGTGTCGTACTTGGAGAACTTGTCGATTACCACCATAATCGACCCATAGCCTCCTGATCTTGGTAGAGCACTGATGAAGTCCATGGTTACGACCTGCCATGGCTGTTCGGGTACCGGCAAAGGTTCCAAAAGACCCGCTGGTTTGAGTTGCTCCACCTTGTCCTGCTGACACTTGAGGCAAGTCCTCACGTATGCCTCAATGTCTTCCTGCATTTGTGGCCAATAGTAGCCATCTTCCACCAATGCCAATGTTCTGGCCATACCTAGATGTCCAGCCCATAATGAGTCATGGCAGTCCTTGAGAATACGACGTCGAAGGCCCTCCCAACGGGGCACGTACAGCCGACGCCCTGTTGTGAAAAGCAGGCCCTCCTCTTTCCAAAATCTCCGAGTCTTGCCCTCATCCACCAAACGAAGGATCTCCACAGCCTTGGAGTCATGACTCAAGCCTACTCGCACTTGATCTTGGAAGTCGCCCTTCACACTGCACATGGCCGCAAGTTGCACTTTCCTGCTGAGGGCGTCCGCCACCACGTTGGTGCGCCCCACCTTGTACTCAAGTTGATAGTCGAACTCGGCCAGAAAGTCTTGCCAACGTACCTGCTTTGGGGACAACTTCTTTTGATTTTGAAAATAAGAAGTGGCCACATTGTCAGTTTTTACAACAAAAGTACTTCCAAGAAGATAATGTCTCCAAGTGCGCAAACAATGCACTATGGCCGACATTTCCTTGTCATGCACAGGATACTTGCGCTCCGCCTCGCTGAACTTCCTGCTTTCAAAAGCCACGGGGTGGCCCTCTTGCATAAGGACTCCTCCTAGTGCAAAATCTGAAGCATCGGTGTGTACCTCAAAGGTTCGGCCATAGTCGGGCAGCCTCAAACATGGCCCCTGGACTATAGCACCCTTGAGATCTTCAAAGGCCTCTTGACATGTGTCTGCCCACAGCCAAGACCTATCCTTCTTTAAGAGATCAGTGAGAGGTGCTGCCCTCCTGGAGTACCCCTCCACAAATCTCCTATAATAGTTGGTCAGCCCTAAGAATGACCTCAACTCTGGAACACTCGAAGGGGGCTGCCACTCTTCAATAGCACGAACCTTCTCTTTGTCCATGCTTATGACTCCAGCTTTGATGTGATGACCCAAGAACATTACTTCAGGTTGAGCAAAGGAACACTTCTCGGCCTTCACGAAAAGTTCGTTCTCTCTCAACAACTTGAACACCTCTTCCAAGTGCTTGACATGGTCGGCAAGAGATTCTGAATACACAACAATGTCATCCAAATATACAACCACACACTTATCCAACAAGTGGTGGAAGATCATGTTCATCAAAGTACAAAAGGTGGCAGGTGCATTAGTAAGCCCAAAGGGCATAACAAGAAACTCATATGCACCATAGCGAGTAACACAAGTTGTTTTCTCTTCATCACCCTCGGCAATCCTCACTTGCCAATACCCTGACCTTAGGTCCAATTTGGAGAAGATTCTTGCCTTCCCTAACCTGTCAAACAAATCTTCAATCAAAGGAATAGGATACTTGTTCCTCACCGTTAGTTTGTTCAAAGCCCTATAGTCGATACACATTCGCAATGTGTCATCATGCTTCTTTTGGAACAAAACAGGAGCCCCATAAGGTGCCTTTGATGGCCTTATGAATCCTGCCTTCAAAAGTTCCTCCAATTGCCTCCTAAGTTCTGCCAACTCAGGAGGAGCCATTCGGTATGGCCCCATGGCGGGCGGCCGCGCCCCGGGCACCAAGTCGATGGAGTGGTCGACGTCTCTTCGAGGGGGCAGCTTCTTGGGCAACTCCTGGGGCATGATGTCCTTGTATAAGGTCAGGAGTTTCTGCACTTCCTCTGGGACAGGAGCATCCCCTTGAACTTCATGAAGTTTGAGGGCAGCCAAGTAAGTCTCTTCCTTGTGCCGGACACCCCTGCACACTTGCATGGTGGACAGCAGCTTTGACTTCACATTGGCCCTCTTCAAAGGGACCAGGTGTGTCCCCTCCTGGGACACAAGATGTAACCCCTCCTGGGTCACTCGAACTTCGGAGAACTGGTCCAGGAATTCCATGCCAAGGACCATGCGGTGGTCGTCCATGGCCACCACTGTTAAGGTCATGGCGCCTTCCCAACTGCCCACCCGTACCTGTACATCTTTGGCCATGCCATGTATAGGTTGTGAGGCTGCATTGACTGTCTTGATCAGCCCTGGTTCATGCCTGAAGTCGATGCCCAGCCGCTGTGCCTCCTCCAAGGCCATGAAGTTGTGGGTGGCCCCGGTATCGACCAAAGCCATGGCCGCCTGCCCTTGCATCCAAACTTCAGTGAACATGAGGCCCCTGGTGGCCTCTTTCTTCTTCTTCAGTGGGATGGATGCAGAGGTTGAAGTGAGGGCCATAATAGCCCCCATGTGTGCGGCGCCCTCCTCATCTTCGGACGCGCCCTGCATAGTGGCCAGGGCGCCCTTCTTTGGGCACTCTCGGGCATAGTGTGGCCCTCCACACGTAAAGCATTTTACTGACTTCCTGGATGTACCTTCCTTGCTGACCTTGCTCTCCTTCTTCTCCTTCTTTTCCTTCTTGTCGACCTTCCTTGTGTGAGACTGCACCTTCTCCGAGAGTGCAACCTTGTCCTTGGCCGCACCCTGGTCGCGCCCCACACTGAATTCAGTGAGAGCCTCGGCCACTGCCAAGGCCTCCTTGATGGTGACCACCTTCTGCCGCTTGACCTCTTGTGCCGCCCAAGGTTTCAGGCCTCTAAGGAAGAAGAATATCCACGTCGCTTCGTCCATAGTACCTGTCATTTCAAGCATTAGAGGCTGGAATCGTTCGATGTAGTCCTTCACCGAACCCGTTTGTCTCAAGTTCGTCAACTTGGTCATGGCTATCTCCTGGGCATTTCCAGGATAGAATTGCTTCTTCAATTCTTTGGTGAAGGTGCTCCAAGAGTCGATGACGATCTTCTCTTTCGCAATCTCCTCTTCCATCCTTCTCCACCATAATAGTGCGCCCTCCGCTAGGTACCGCACCGCCAAGTCGATTTGATCTTTTTCCACTGAAATTTTGCTAGTCTTGAACCCCTTCTCAAGACTCCAAAGAAAGTCATCGATGATGGTGGCATCCCTTGCACCTTCATACTTCTTTGGCTCCGGACCCGTGAACTTCGGTATGGCTGTCCTCCCTCGACAACCAGTGGCGTCCAGAAGATGCCCCTTCATCATCATGATGTCCATTTCAATGGACTTCAATCTGATCTCCAGGGTTTCTTCAAGTGTCTTCATCCTGGCCGCACCCAATTCACCCCTTGTCCTGGTCTCATCTAAGGCCAAGCCCTGCTGGGTCATACCTTGTTCAAGGGCTCGGACTGCCATGTCCATGCCTTGGACGGTATGATCCAAGAGGTCTAAATGCCTTTCGAGATGAGGGAGAGGATCAGTGGAGAGTGAACGAGTCTTCTTACCTCCCTGGTTCGCAGGTCCAACACCAGTAACCTGTGATTCTGCACGGCCCCTGGTCACAGGACCTTGCTGATTGCCATCTTCACTCATGTTGCAAAGGTTGAAGAGGGGCTCTGATACCACAATTGTCACAGCCTAATTTCTCTCCTAGAAATTAGATGCAACCGGCCTTGAAGACTCCTCACCGAATCACTCAAGCAGCCTCCCTGTTCTCTCTGATTTTTCCTCTCAAAGAAGAACTCGCACCCACTCTTGAACTCACACTTAGTTTCTTATCTAAGTCAACACACTCACACACAATGCAAACATAAGAGAACTCAGCCAATGAGGGAAGAAGACATTCATTAATACTTGTCCCAGAATGTGAGAACCTTACATGTATTTATAGTGTTTTGGATCAGCCAACTGCTGTCCAGAATTTGAATTCAAACCATTCAATTCAAATTCAAATGTCAACCATAACTACCTAATACATAACTTCTAATCCAATGGCCAGGATCTTCCCATCACCTTGATTGAAGTTCCTGCCTTCAGGATTACTTCCCTCCATCATAGGACATGCCTTGGTGGACTCCGGCCACCAAGATTCTGGCGCGGCCACCTCCTGCCCGCCGGCCATGGCCGCCATGGCGGTTACAACCGCCACCTCTTCATTGCCTTCCTTCCAGAGATGTCTCCACGCATGCTCCTTCAAGACCAATGAACTCCTGCGACCTCCACATGCCTGATGATGCTCTAGGATGGTCTGGTTCGGTCCTGGGACGACATGTCCCAGAATGGCCCGGGCGCACCCGGCCATGTGCACCCGGCCATGTCATATGGCCCCGCCAGGTTCCGGCCATCCTCTGAGTCCCATCTTCTGCACCAAGCCTCCTGGTTGATAAAGAAGTCCCGAGATGTGCTCTCCAGTCCCTGGGATGTCTCGGCTCATCCCATGGATACTCATGGCCGCCATGTGCACCCGGGCGCCCAGGGCGCGCCCGGCCATGCTCGGCCATGCCCAGAAGCCCTCCACTCATGGAGGGTGACACCTGGGCCCCATACCACCGCAGCTAACAGCACAATTACAGGACATTCAAAATTTGCAGGAAGAGAATAGAAACAAAGAGCCCATTTTGATAATTCCAATTATCACTTGCACTAAGTAGTAATCTTTGGTACGGAAAGATGAATCGAAGAACTAAAAGAAAAAAGGCCACTTCTGGTCACACAAAGCAAACTCATCAAGGAAACAACACGCACCTTTGCAAGTGATGACGCCTGGATGCTTAATCGCGGAAAAAGACATACTGGTTCGTTTTCGAGATCTGCAATGAGTGATTGATGTGCCAGTGAATGATCACAAGCGATGCCGATCTCTCTTTCCTTCCAATTCAACTCCCTTCTGGCTTTGCATCGCGTAGAAGTAGTAGATGGAGGTCCGCTCGTGCGGTAGGTGAGAGAAAGAGGTGGTAGGTGGAAATAGAAATTAATATTTTAATGGTTTTTTTTTCTTATTTCTATTTTCTAGACTAGATTAATTAAAATGTTCTGCACTAAAAACATAACTTCATAATTATTTTTTCATCTCTAATTTATGAAAAGTCTCCATGTTCAAGATTATTAGTATTTGAGTAATTTAAAATAGAAGTGAAAGAATGATAAATATATATATTTTTAATAAAAATGATGAATTTAAAAATTGAATTTGAGACTATTTAAGGAATCACTCGAGTTGAATGTCCATATTTGGATCAATATCTTTCTTGTTGCGTTTTATATAGTATTATTTAGCATCCAAATTTTTCCCAAAAGGAATAATGCTATATATATATGGCATATTTTTATCCGAAAGAAACATATTGAAAATCATTTTTTGGGATTATATTAAAATGCAATTTTTCCAAAAATGCGTGTGTAAATTTATCATTCATTTCTTCGGTATTAAATTAAGATGCATAAAAAGTAATTGATGTGGTGATAATGTTATTTATGCGAAGTAAAACTACCTTTTTCATATTATTGAATTTTTTATTTGATAACGGACTAATGCAGCGGTCTTGTAATCCATTTTGAATTTTTCATATTCATTTATTTGATCAATATTCTGTTTTTGGACAACTACCCACCTCCACAACTTAATTTAGTTTAATCATACCAAAATTTCGTCTCACAATCAAATTAGATTTAGGTTTTATATTTAATATTTTTTCTATTTTTAATCCTAAAGATGTTATTAACTAACTCTGAAAATAATGATCAATTTATTTTATTTTTATTTTAATTCTTATTATTGATCTTTTAAATTTGTAAATCCAAAAATTCTACTCCCAATCAAATTAAATTTTCGTTTTAAATTTAATCTTTTTTAATTTTCCGAAATGTTATTACCTAATTTAGCAAATCTTATTATATTGTGTTTGGGTTTGGTTTAATTTTATATTGATGCAATTTCTTTTTGTTTACGATGATCTATATCCAATAATACCATTATTGAGTCATCCCATAAAAAGTTCAAACTATTAAATATTAGGGTTTAAGGAAGCTGTTGAGTCCACAGCTGTGGACTATCGTGGATCTCAAGATCCACGGCTACCTTGAAAGCACTCCTGGTTCAGCTATTTGAAGTTGCTCTTAGGTGATTAAATCCGGTTCAGTTGTTTCGGCCTTTCATTCACTCCTCCGACGGCCAGATAATCATGTTGAACGTCGCCGTCGCAGATAGCGCCGCTGTCCAGATCGTCATGTTGAACGCGCGGCTGCGGACAGTGTTTACGACTAGAGGCATTGAACGCCGCCGTTGGGACATGCCCACCACCTCATCCAGCATCGTATGGATGTAGAACTCTTGCAGTTTCTGCTCGAGACTGCATTTTCAGATGCTGGTGACCCGGGCGGCTTCCATGAGGAATGCCAAAATGAGCTCAACCTTAACAAAGGGTGAGCTGCTGAGGATTTAGACCCTCAAATCGTGGTGCCGAGAGGAGGGCGGCGATTGAGCGGACCGGCGCCACAATCTCATGTGCCATAATACTTTGGAATAAATCCTTGGTCTGGCTGGCCACTAGTCCCTATTGAGTATCACGCTCTGCTCCATGAGCTTCTCCTTCATCCAGAGCGATTCCTCGAGGATAGAGGCGTGGGAGAGGATGATGGCCACCTGATCAGCGACCAACTCTAGTATCTCAAGCTCGTGGGCGGTCCAGTCTTTGTTCCCGGCCCACGCCACCCATACGCACGACAATGAGGATGGCGTCGGAAGCCTCGGCAAGCTGGGACCGGTTGTTAACGTTGAAGTCGCCAAACTTTAAAAGAGGCATGCAGATGGCTGCCGAAGGGCCCAATGCCTTGTCTCCGATTGTGCCGCGCACGAGGTCGGACCTCGGGTCAAACACGACAACTTTCCTGTTTGCGATGATTTGTGCGACGTCTGGATGGGCGCCTCCATTCACAGAAAATGATGGTGGACGCCTTGGTTGGATGCCCTAAAATGATGGCGCCTCCGTTTGATGTCCTAAATTGCAAGGACCGAAGAACGACAACATTCAAAGAGGCGGCATCCTGGGCAGTGGCAACCATCGCCAAAGGTGTCTGAGGCGGTGGCATCCAAGGCACCAGCGTTCGAGGCGGGGCGGCGAGGAGCGAAGGACGGGCGTCTCGAGAGAGAAAGAAAGACCTATGCGAGTCGGATCGCGTTGAACCAAACCACTGCACTTCCTTTTGAGAGCACTATTGAGAATGCTTCAACACAGCCATGGATCTTGAGATCCATGGCAGACCACAACTGTGGATCCATAATGAGTCCACAGCTTCCTTAAACCCTAAATATTAAGCCCTAAATAGTGATTTTAGGCTTTAAATTTGTGACTACTTATCTCACTTCTTAATTTATATCTGATAGCACTATTCACACCTACCACATAACATAAAATATATTCGATTGACTTAAAGATGACAATTATTTACAAACTCTATACATTTATTTGCGTTTTTAAAGTGCAATAAAACACTCGAGGAAATAATAAATCCAATGGATGCATAAGGTTTTTTAATCAATCACGCTAACTTTTAATGTAGTTACAATTTATGTGATTATTATGTATAATAAATAAAATAAATTTGATTATGATGTGTAATAAATAAAATAAAATAAAAAGTAATGAGCGAGATAATATAAATTAAAAATATCCTAATATTATATAAATACATTATGTATAGTATTTCTAAAAACAGTAAAAGTTATTAATAAATCTTATTTTAATACAATATATATAATTATCATTTAATTAATAACAATCTTTTTAAAAATTATTGTGCTATAATATTAAGTAAGCTATTTATAAACAATGAATTAAATATTTATTTTGTTATTATTTATAAATAAATTTATTTCTAATAACTTTATATATAATATATTAATAGTTAAGTAATTATATATATTAAATTAATTAATACTATATATATTAGTTTAAAAGTAGATGGCTCATCTTTTAGATCTATATGTAAAAAGCAGAAAAAATAATGAGATTCTTGTTGAAAGTAATAATTTGAAAGAGTTATTTTTTCATTTGATTAGAACTTAATTTTAACATTCTTTTATTAAACTTATCAAGACTTGGACAAGTTCCTCGAAAGTTTCAGCATGTCTAAATTTGACAATTGAAATTTGACAGAACCAAAAAATAAAACTCGAGATACGAAAGATGACCCTGGTTCATATTATTTGATGTCACCGTTTTTTGTGGAATAAGATCACTATTCACGTGCAAACCTTTAAAATCAACTTTTACGCGACATTTCTTGTTTTCAAACATAACTTTTTCTTCTTTTATTTTCTCTCTTATCTTTCCACAAAAAAAAATATATAACATAATTATTATAAAAGTATTAATTTAATATCATTTATTATTTATAATTTCATAAAAAATATATTTTTCATTAAAATATACTTTATTTTATTTTAATAATATATTTTAAAAAAACTAATGAAATATTTAAATTTTATGATCACTATTTATAAATATTAAAATAAATATTTTTATATTTATAATTCTTATTTTTTATTCAAATGTTCACTAAAATAAATCTATTACGTCAACTTTTTAAATCTGATCATTATGTTTTACTTCATTTAAATACACTCTTATCAATTCAAATATTCGAACCACTTCTCCATTTGTCAAACCCTGCCCTAAATATGTTTATAAAAATGCATATGTTTTTATATGAAAGTCATGAACATGTGTGGCAAGATTTCTTGAACTTTAGGTAGCATTTGTGAGTGGAATAGTAGTTCATTCGAGTTCTTTATGAATAACTAAATTGAGATATTAGTTCGACGTGCGTTTGAATATAGTAGAATATAATGATGAGATTTTAAAAATTAACATGATAGATTTATTTTAGTGTGCCTTTGAAAGAAATATAAAAATTATATACAATTTTAATTAATAAATCTTAATTATAAATAAAAAAATATTATGTTATTTTTTAAAACTGTATCATTAAAATATAATAAATTATACTCAACAAAACACTAATTTGTTATGAAATAAAAATATCAAATAATATTAAATTAATTCTTTTACAATAAGTATATATAATATATAAAGTATTTTGTGTGAGGAATATAAGAGAGAGAGAATAAGAAAACAAAACAAATTAAAAAATAGAAATGTCACTTCTAAGAAATAATGATTTTAGAAAAAAAAAGTTACAGGTGAGCATTGATCTGGTTTCGTGAAAAAGGTACAACCGAATGGTACAAATCGAAATCAAATAACCCTGACTTTTTTTTATTCCATCAAAATGTCACGTCGTGTGACGAAACTAAATGAAAGGTTTTGATTGCAAAGATTGATATGTATACATCAATGTTATAAAACATAGGCCGAATATCAAATTTGAAAAAATTTCTAGTTAGGTCGAACTAGTAGAACCGATTAACCCTCATGATCGGACCGAATGTTAAATAAAATAATATAAAAAATATATTTAATTGAAATACTAATATCCTATATTCATTGATAACTAATGTAAATTATACTTATTAAAGTATAATATTAATTTAAAATTTTAATAAAAAGCAATGAAATATTTGTTCAATGTTGAATATATAAATTAATATATCAACTTATAATTCATGTGCTTAATCACTAATATTTATTTAAGTCAAATAAGAATGGCTAAAATCTAAATATTTTTAAATAAATAAATTATCTTACATTTTTTATTAGAGGATGAATTATTTTTTATTCCAATATTTGAATATGGTAAGAAAATTATGACTTTGAAAATAAAAGAAGAAACCAAATAAATATAATGCTGGCTTAGTGGATGGTGGTCTTTCTCAAAATTGAGATGTCTCTACAGGTTCAAGACTCACTTTCCCTTTATTTTTAGAATATGAAATAAAGCTCATTCGGGTCACCAAACCATTGGGCATAGAGGTTCAATCACGAGTTTGATTGGATTTGACCGGTTCAATTCATGTTTAACTATTGTGCCGGTTAGAGGATGACCCATAAATCGTTGTAAGATTCGAATTGTGGTCGAACTGGTTCAATCGTTCGGTCTGATCCTAGTTTTACAATATTAGTGTACATGATCAATAAAAAATATTATTAAAAAAATATAATTTATATATACATGATCACTATTTTTGAAAATTTTTAATGAATTTTATCAAAGAAAATACGTTTAAATTACTAAATATAAAAAATACTTTTACTTAACTAGAAGTAGGAGTTTTAACTTACGTATCGCGCAAGTGATTTTAAAAAAACTCTTATCAAATTCTGGTCAAAGAAAAATTTTTTTACATTAAATATAGAAAGATAAATTTAATTTGTCTAGAAGCAGAAATTTTGAATATATTAACTATTACTAATATTTTCTGATCAAATCATTTTTTAAAATAAAATATAAAAATACAAATTTAATTTAAATAGAAGTAGGAGTTTTGTGTGATGAAATATATAAGAAACAATTTTCACTTAAATATCACGCAAAGGGATTTTGAAAATTTTATTTTCTTATGATTTTGGATTAAACGAAAAAATATTTTACATGAGATAAATTTATTCGACAAATTTTGAATAAAATTATTTCATTTCTACAACTGCAGCTATTGCTATCTAGTCCTACTATTACTTTTGGATCTTCCTCCTACCATTACTGTTACTATTATTCCTAGTACTATGTTTCGTTAAATAATATCTTTTGAAGAATAATAATTATATTTTTATTCTATCTTCTGTTTGATCGGAAAAAATAAATTTTATATTTTATACTAAAAATAATTTATTATAAATAGTTTGCATTTATTATTATTATAAAAAATATATAACATAATAATATTTAGTGAAATAATGAAAAAAATGATGAAAAACTATAATAAAAATATTTTACTATAAATAGTTTGCATTTTAATGTGATTTTATTTTTTTCGATGTTTGACCGCATAATCCTATTAATTATATTGTTAGTGAGATATTCTGCTAACCCCGAACTAAAAGGCCCTCGTGTTATTGCCATTTCTTTTTTCTTACCGCTACTCCTGTTACTATTAGTAGTAGTGTTGTTACCAGCGCAACTGCTATTAGGAGTGGTAGTAATAGGAGGAGTAGATTATATAAATTGTATAATCTTTTTAAATTAAATACAAAATTTCCAATTAAATAAATTGAAAACATCCAATATCATGTATCATGCTCTCTTCATAATTTACTTAAACAATTAAATTATTTATAATTGAATAATTTGTTTCTACATATCATTGATTCATTTCTAATTTAATTGTATTAGGAGAGCAATACTAGCTAGTTTCCACATATCATAATTTGAGCAAAACATGCATCCAACGCAATAATGCAGATCATCCTTTTAATTTGAATCTCCAAATGAAATATATTATATTTTGCTACTTACAAAGCATAAAAGAATAAGTTTCTATGGAAGACTCCAATCCGGCCATAAACAAAAAAAGAAAATACACCAAAACAAGATTTGGATAGTAAAAAAAATAAAATAGAAAGAAAACTAAAATAATAGCACGGAGAGTGCATGCATGCTCTATGCATGCCTCCGTTCCTAGACGGGCAAGTCGGCCACGGGTTTTTCTGGGTGTTCCGATCCATCGCGACGCCGGCGCCGGTAAACCAGGAACCCGGTCCCCATGACAATGAGCACAGCTGCCAATCCGATTCCAAGTCCCAAACCCAAAGCCAACCATCTTCTCCTCGATGGGGCTTTGGTAGCGAGCAGAGAGGTCTTAAACTTCCACTCCTCCACGACATGGAGCGTCGACCCCCTACCGTTGGAGGCCGAGAAGCCGACGAACATGTTGTCATGCAATAACCCTGATAGGTTGACCTTGGTCTTGAGCAGCGGCACAAGAGGTCGTTCTCGACGGTAGCTAAGCCACACTTGCAACTCCTGGATGTCGCCGTTGTACTCCACCCACGCCCTCATCTTGTACCCAGACTTCATATCGACTCCGGCTCCTTCCGCATCCGCGGACGCCACCGATGAGATGTTACCGACGTCAAGGGCGACGTGGTTGCCGTTGATGTCCCCGTTGTTATGGCTGGTGTCGAACTCCACGGCCACCGTGGAGATCCCCGAGGGGGAGGCGTGCTGCTTTGCATGTTTATGCTCATTGTAGTAAATACCCATGTAGCCGTGGGAGCTGCCAATGTGTGATAAGTCCGACGTGATCAAGAAGGCGAGGCCGTCGCCGAAGGTGCCAACGTCGAGGGGTGTCATGTAGAAGGTGAAGTTGGAGGAGAAAGAGAGGGCGCGATTGGTGCCGGGCTCGCGGAGGCGGACAGGGTTTGAGTAGAGGGCACGGCCTACGCCGAGGCAGTGGCTGCGGGCGCAGGTGAGGCTGATCTTGCCGTCCTCTATGATGCCGTCGCCGTGTAACGTCATGTTGTGGTAGATATTGGACGGCATGTTCTCTCCCTCATGAAAAGGTGCGCTCGTCGTAGCTGTGGCTACGGAGACGAGGAGGAGGTGAAGAAGCAAAAAGGTCCAAGATAGTCGGCGGGCCATGAGGAACGACGAGTGAGAGAGAGAGAGAGAGAGAAAAAAAAAGAGAAGAGCAATCGATCGCGTATTTATAGAAAAACTTGTTACTAGTAATAATAGGAGTAGTATCAGCGAAGTTACGTGAATAAAAAATTCGATTTTCTTTTTTTTCTTTTTAGTTCGGTTTTCTTTTACAAAAAACAATAGGAGTATGTATAAAAAATTGAAAATATTTTATACAAATACAAAAATTTAGTAGTAGATTAAATAAATAAATTATACAACGTGATGTTGTGATACTGGACGGCCTATTATCTCCGCATACCAACTTTTTACCGTGGATTCCTTATACCAGTACAAATAAGTATTAAATTTCTTGTGTTCAGAGACCCACTAGGACTGGGTTCTTACTTCACCACTCCATAAATAGATTCCCGAAGACGTACGCAGATCAATTCAGATCTCACAGCGTCCATCCTGCTCCGAAGACGACCGCGACAGCATGAAGTTTCCCGTCCCCGTTCTTCTCCTCCTCCTCCTGACCGTCGCGGCGTCCCTCGTCGTTCCATGCGCCAGTTCGGACGCCCGGAACGGCGCCGAACGTGGACCCCCCGCGCCTTTGACTCCGGCTGACTTGTCGAAGGCGCTAGAAGCCATCGCCGGAGGCTTGTCTCCCGAAGATATCTTCAAAGCCATCGTCGACGCCACGGCCGGTCCGAACAACGGGAACCCGAGAGGCTCCCCCGCGTCCTGGTTCTCAAGAAAGGTGTTAGACCAGCTAACGAACGCTGTCCAAACGATCCGCGGCCTCAGGGGCGCCGGAACCGAACTCGACATTGTCAAACTGAGCGAGATACTGTCAGGGATCATTGCCCAAGGAGTTAGCAACGACGGGCTTGCCGGAGGGATCGCCGATGCGTCTTTTCTGAGCGACGTATTGCAGAAGATCGCCAATGCCGCCGCCGCTTTGGCCGACGCGACCAACGGCACGGCCGCCGGAGGTAAGCCCCGGGAACTCACGCTGAAGGACATAACGGAAGGGATCGTGGGGATCGTGGAGTACGAGCGCGCCATCCAGAAGGAGTTCGAGGCGTCGAAGACGCCGGCGGCAGGGTGCGGTAAGCATCTGATGACCCTGTCCCCGTGCTACGGGCCCTTGATGAACCCGCCCACTGCCAATAGTTCACTGGATAAGAGCCGGTGTTGCAAGGCTGCTGTCGAGGTTCTAAGCGGCGCCGGAGGCGGCGGCTCCTGCATCTGCCACCTCCTACGTGATCCGCTCCTCCTGGGCTTCCCCTTCTCTACCTCGAACATCGGCAAACTCTTCCACGCGTGCCCCGTACTCCAGGGCTCCTCCAACACCGCCGCCCTCAGGAATTTTGATTTCAACAAGACGTGCCGTGGTACGTAGAACTTTCCATGCATCAATCGTGCATGCACGTTCCTCTCATCTGTGAAATAGCTTGGTGTTGCCCTTGAACTAATAAGTACTGCTGTTTGTTCAGGCTCAGCAAGGGAGCTGCCGCCACTGGTCATGTACGCCGCAAACAGATCAAGTGACGAAAGTCCAAGTCCTGCTCCGGTCGGTCCGTCCCAGTTGCCGAGAAAAGTTCTTCCGCAGGGGTCGCAGAGTTCAGGGAAGGCGTGGGTGATGGCTCTGCTTGTGTTTCTCGGTTGTGTCATCTTTTTGCTTCTGGTCTTGTTCCTTTCGTGGTTTCATAAAAAAAATTGCGTATAGACGCATAAGGAGATTGACTTTTATCTTTTAAATTTGACTCTCTCTCTCTCTCCTTGTATTCTTTTATTTGTTTGTATGAATATATGGTGCCTATAAAAGAATGCGTACGTGAGTAACGTGGCCAAGAGAGGCAGTTAATTGGTCCGAGGATTTTCTGGAATATTTAGCACGAAAGAAAAAAGTAGGATGCAACAAATTAATAATAAGGGGAAACGATGCAAACTTGAATACATTTAATTCACTGATGATTTTCGATCAAATTCTCGGCCAACGTCCTTCTAATTCCAGTAGCATTAGAATTTTAAAGTTTTCATTTGATCACAGCCTGTGCTAAGTGCTATTCAATGTTATTGAAATTGGACTGGTTGATCCAATCAATTCAATCGTTGATGCCTGATTCGGTCGGTTTAGCATAAAAAATGAAAATGCGCTTGGACTGAAAAAGCCATAAAAGTCAATGAGCAGCGAAGGTGAAAACCTGGTTCAAGCTTAAAAGTGAGAAAAGAAAGAAATTATAAGAAAAGGAAAGTAAGTAAAAGATTTGAATCAAGCAATGAAATTTAAAAGGAAAAGTTGCATTGAAAAGAAAATTAAGATAGAGATTTTATAGGAGAGGGAGCAAGAGATGAAAATTAAAAAAAAGAAAAGTGCTAAAGAAAGGAAGTAAAATAAAAATAATAATAAGAAGAAATCACAATAATTTATAATAAAATAAAGCAACATATAATCAGGGTAAATTTAGGTCAATATCTTAACGGTCTCTCAACTTCAATTTGTAACTAAATTGTCTCCGAACTTTATTTTTCTTTCACGCTTCGTCCGCCCCACCTTTTTCTTCTTCGCCGGATTGAGCCGCTGGCGGCCTGATCGGCCGTGAAGCGGCCTAATCCAGAAGCCCTGCGATGAATCAGTCGCCTCGCGGCCTGAACGGACGCCTGGTGGGGGATCTGCCGCGCGCGATCAAGAACAATCGTGTTTGCAGGTGGTCGATCCCTCGACATACGAGGATTTTTTTAGTATTTGAAAAAGTTTTTGACGGTCCTCGTCGTCGAAAAATCATGTATCTCCAACGACTCAAACTGTGGCAGTGGGAATTTCCTCTGGCCTCTCCCCTAGGAAATATTTCCCATGGCTGAGGGCGTGGGAAATGTTTCCCACGGCTGAGACTGTGGGAAATGTTTCCCATAGTATGAGCCGTGGAAAATTTCCCACGACCCTAGTCGCGGAAAATATTTTCGACGGTTCGGACTGTAGGAACTTTTGACGGTTGTGATAGAGCCGTCGAAAAATATTTGCGACGAGTAAATTTATGACAGTTCGCTTTCATCGGAAAATCTATGGGAAACTCATATTTGCGACGTATTTTGTGCAATTTTCGACGGCTATTTTGTGCAATACGAGCCGCGGCAAGGAAGAAGAGGGGGTCGGCGCCCCCTGTGCGAGCTCGCCGGCGCAGGACTTCTTAGCCAGTTGATTCGATTTGCTCCGAAGTAAGAAAAAATCTAAAAACTCCTCTTTGTCTTGTGGGGTAAGTTCCAACTCGCATGAAAGGCGATTGATGATAAAGAAAGAGAAATCTTGGTTTAGCTCTCCACAAATGAAAACTAGAGTCTAGTGGAAAAAACCCTTTATTGGATTTGAACCGATGACTTACGCCTTACCATGGCTCGCACACACGCAGGCAAAAGGGGCGAGGTCGCAACCCCCCCACCCCAACCACCCCGCTCCGACGAGAGTTCGTGCGGAGGGAGGGGGGCTTCCTTTTGCCTGCATGCATCTTCCTCGTTGCACGCAAGGAAGAAAAAACAAGGGGCGGGGGGCAGGGCGGTGGGGGGGAGGAGGTAGTGCCCTCCATACGAGCTCGCCCCGTCGGCAAGCTCGCACAGGCGAGGCACCGACCCCCCCTCTTCTTCCTCGCCGTGCGTGAGGAAGAAAAAAGAGAGTGTGTGTATGGAGAGAGGCGACGCCCCTATACGAGCTCGCCGAGGGGGTGGGTACCCCCGTACGGGCTTGCCTAGGGGGCGCCCTTGCCGAACTAGCGCCAGCCATAGTTTTTTTTTTTATTTTTTATTGATTTTATAATAGTTTATTATTTTTATTATATCACATCAATAATTTAACCTGTTATTATTGGTCAAGTGGATGAAGCGTGAAAGAAAAAAAAGTTCAAGGACGATCCAATTACAAATTGAAGTTGATGGACCGTAAGATATTGATCTAAAGTTAGACCATCCGTTTAATTTCCCATATCATAAAAAATATTAAAGGATAAATAAAAATGTAATGATAACCAATCAAGTTAATAATCATTTTCTTATCAATAATAATATTTTAAAATATCAATATAGACGTACTTCATTATTAACAGGTTAATAAGAAATTTCTTTACACATACGTACGTATATATATATATATATATATACGCGCATGATTTTGCTCAATCTGATTGTAGGAAAGGAACTAAACAAATATTTAAGAGGAACCAAATATATATTATTTAAAATAATGAAATTAAACGTAATGTCAAGTTTCTTCGAGAAAAAAATGATAATTGTTTAATTTAAAGCTTTTTAGCCATTTGCGAAGTAAGAAATGTTTTCCTTGGGTGCAGATATATAAGAACTTATCTACGATTAAATATATACATCGGCTCTTTGTAATGGGAAGTGACATTATTTTTTCCTCGTGGACGATAATTTTCAAACATATTTAAATGTATTGGCCCTCTTAAAAGAATTTTCTGGCTCCATCCTCGGAAATAAGTACATGTGATCTAGAATTCGAAATAAGTACATTAAAATAAAATAGGAAAAAATAATGAAAAAATAATTTAAACTTATTATAACTAAGTACTATTATTAAAAATTAATTAAAAATTCAAAAAATATTTCCACCACTAAATACTACTTCTATTAAGAAAGTAATATTATAAATTATTTTCGCCACTAAACCACAATTAACACACGTTTATATTATAAATTATTATAACTAATTAATTAATAATATTGTTGGTTCATAAAATAACTGATGAAAGTTGATCATATTTAGCTTTTATAACTGGCCTGGAGTACCAGCTATTGCAGAATGGATGCGAATTATTTGTTCTCAGTGATTAGAGAGTTTATTCATCCGGGAAAAAAAAAACTTCTTCTAGTATTAGTGTTTATTCATTTTTGTTCTATTTGTATATCAAATCAATTTGAAGAAACTCTTCGCACCTTTGAGCTCCCCCATAGCTCGCTGGAACTGCGCAGATCACCCTCCTGAGCTCCGGCACGTTCTCCCCTCGAGCCCTCACACGTTTGTTGCCGGCTGCAGAGATGAGAAGGAAGGTGAAGAAGCAAAGCGACTTGGATTGCATCTGATTGTGGATTCTTTTTATTCTCGTATCCAAAAGTATTGGCAGAAAAGTGATTTTAAAAATAAAATCCGGGTGCTAATCATTTTTATGACCACAAATTAAAGGAAATTTTTTTTGAAGAGTTATGCTGTCCCTATCACTCGTTGAAACCTCTGCGAAGCTCGCCGCCCTCCTGCGCCGTTCCAAGTCCATGCACGAGCTGAAGCAAATCCACGCCCAGCTCACCACCGTCGGCCTCCTCTCCGGTCACGGACGCCTTGCCTCCGACCTCCTCCTCTTCGCCGCCGTCTCCGATTCAGGCGACCTCCAGTACTCCTCCCAGCTCTTCCACGCCCTCCCTTGTCCATCTACCTTCGACTACAATGCCCTCATCAGAGGCTTCTCCGGTTCCAGGCATCCCAATCGCTCCGTCTCCTTCTACGTTCGGATGCTGCGCGCCGGCGTCGCGCCCGACCACCTCACCTTCCCGTTCGTAGCCAAGTCCTGCGCTCGTCTGTGCTCCCGCAGTCTTGGGGCTTCCGTTCACGGGCACGTCCTCAACAGTGGCCTCGAGGTCGATCGTTTCATATCGAATTCGCTGGTCCACATGTACGCGGCGTGCGACGACATGCCGGCCGCCTGCAGGGTGTTCGAAGAAATTCCCCGACCAAACGTCGTCTCATGGAATTCTCTTGTCGATGGTTACGCCAAATGCGGTGATTTGGTCGCAGCGCGCCGGGCATTTGACAGGATGCCGGAGCGGGACGTAGTCTCGTGGAGCGCCATGATCGACGGGTACGTTAAGGGCGAGGAATACAGGGAGGCGATGCTGATGTTCGACAAGATGCAAGCACTTGAGGATGGACCGAAACCTAATGAGGTCACCATGGTCAGCGTGCTGTGCGCTTGTGCGCACCTCGGAGCCCTCGGTAAAGGGAGGATGATCCATCGTTACTTGAAGGAGAATGGTCTGCGATCACGCCTTGCATTATCGACATCCTTAATCGACATGTACGCCAAATGTGGATCAATAGGCGAAGCTGTCGAAGTGTTCCGCAATTTCCCAGTGGAGAAGACGGACGTTTTGATTTGGAATGCCATGATTGGCGGTCTGGCGATGCACGGCATGAACAAAGAGTCTGTGGAGCTGTTCAGAGAGATGCGAAGCGTGGACGTGGCTCCTGATGAGATCACCTACTTGGTATTGTTGAGTGCGTGCGCGCACGGCGGCCTGGTGGAGGATGCCCGGGGTTTCTTCCGGGATATGGAAGAACAAGGCATGACACCACAGATTGA
The DNA here is from genome assembly GCA_030549335.1 of Pontederia crassipes. Taxonomy (NCBI): domain Eukaryota; kingdom Viridiplantae; phylum Streptophyta; class Magnoliopsida; order Commelinales; family Pontederiaceae; genus Pontederia; species Pontederia crassipes. Next base: position 18,801,721 of record CM060189.1, on the reverse strand, counting down.
GCATTATGCATCCATGGTGGATGTTCTTTGCCGAGCCGGAAAGGTGGGGGAGGCTTACGATTTTGTAACGATGATGCCTCTCAAGCCAAGTGCTTCTGTCCTGGGTGCTCTACTGAGCGGCTGCAGAACATATGGCTGGGTCGAGTTGGGGGAGATTGTTGGCAAAAGGCTCATTGAGCTTGAACCTGATCATGATGGAAGATATGTGGGTTTATCCAATGTTTACGCCATTGCTCGGCGGTGGGACGAGGCGAAGCGGATGAGAGAATGCATGGAGAGGAGAGGAGTAAAGAAGGTTCCGGGCTACAGTGAGATTGAGGTGAATGGTTCTGTAAATAGATTCGTCGCACATGATAAAACGCATCCTTTGTCGACAGAGATATATTTCATGTTGAGCCTTATATTAACAGATATGACGATTGAGAGCGATAACACTGGCATGATTTTATGACTTGAAAAAAGGCAGTTTTTTTGTCGATTTACTAGGGGAAGAGATGAGATCATGCACCAGGATTTTAGCCGGGGATAGAATCTTATGCTAGATATTCTGATATTGGTACCCGTGAACCATGGTGAAGGCAAACATAAGAGTGCGAGATCTCTGTCGTGTACAAAACAGTAATTGTGATCTGTTCTACAACTTTCATCCAGAACCTGAAAAGGCGCACCATTTGTTTACCAGATACTGTTTGCTGAAGAAGAAGAGTGCATGAGAAGTTGATCAACAGGCACTTGAATACTGCGTGTTAAGCTGTCTTTCGAAAGCCTTCGTCGTGTAGCTAGGTGATTTACAAGACTAAGAGTATGTTTGGTTGAAGGTGAAAAAAAATAAAAAATCAGAAGGAAAGAAAGAGGAAGGTCCTTTTTTTTCATTCCACTCTAATGTTTCATTTTTTTTTCCTCCAAATTAAGATAACAAGCCCGACAAGCCATTGTCACCTAGGAGGTGGTGAGCTTCCCCGTCAGATAGGGAATGCGCATTAAGCATCTATTCTTACTGGCCCTCTTTCATGCGGCGAATCAGAGAGAGATCATGTTGCGGCTATTGAAAATCATTATGGCAAACGTTGCAGTCTTCTGTGATGGGACAGAGAGAACCTTGTGGAGGCTTGACTGCCACCTTGATAGTTGAAACTATCCAGCAATACTTCGTTAACGTTGACGCAAAATGTGTGCTTTCTTTACCGGTTAACTCACATGTTTCCAGCTTCAGCATTTGAATTCCAGGTGTAACTTTTTCACTAAGTCCGTTCCCACTTATCTGAATACATGCAACTGACATTTTACCCAAAGAACGATCTATTCTTTCTCCTTTTACTATGAATGTGTGTCGAAATGATTACTCTGAACAAATTACCTCTTGCAACAAGGAATAGATGGATTCTGGTGCAATCGCCATGGGGGAAAGGATCCGGTCATGCTCATTAACAGATGCTGATCGTCTCAACATAGGACTTAAATATTAGAATATGAAGATTAACATATTTCCTGTTATTGCTGCCTTTCTCCACAAGGACACGTTGGTCTGTATAATCCAAGCAAAAGTGCCATCAACAGAGCATCTAGATAGAACAGCAAATAAGATGATCCCCTTGAATTTTAACATACACTCCTTGTTAAGCAACACAAAGGCTACCGTTTGAAAGAACGAAACCAATAAGATACTACATGACAGTGACAAAACGACCACAAGATATTTGAAGTGCAACATCTCTAACATAATTAATAAGTGAATATGGGCAATTAGGTTGGTTCAATTGGCCAACTAATTAAGAAAAGGATGGTTTAGAGGCTCTATATTACCAAAATTCAGCATGTAACTCAACACCCAAATTTTGTTACAGAGCGTTCATTCAGAAACTTACATACACAGCAAAACTAACAAGGTCTTTCAGTGGGCATAAATTTCAAGGCTAAATCAAAGTCCATTGCGACTGAATCAAGCCAAGTTTTGTAGACAATCACAAGCAACAGTTGCCAACTACAGTAAGACTTATTGCAATATAGCTACAACAGAAGTAGATGTCAAGCTGCCAGCCTGATGAATTTGTTTGAAAATCAACATATTTAGTAACGGTACTTGGTGGAGTAGTCCTTGGGTGCAATCACCAAACCACGTCCCTTTCTTGCCCCCCTGTATACAGTCTCCACGATATCAATAAACTCCTGCTTATCCTTGAGGGCCCAATTTATCTTGTTGTTGTTCCCAGTCCCAAGGTCAATCATGATGTGCTTGTTCCTGAAGAAGAACATGATAGTGGAGGGGTCATACAATTCGTACATCGTGTTGAAGTCAGGAACCTCGGTGATATCGACCAAATAAATGACAGCAAAGTTCTTAATCGTCTCGGCAACTGAAGCCAGCACTTCATCCATCTGCATAACCAGGCACATGAACATAAGGGGTAGTAAAAGATTGAGAGGAAAAGCTTATGACCAGTTGGATCTCAGAGCACATATAGAATATTAAAGCATATACGATAAATCTCGGATATTAGTTACTTACACAGCAATACTATCTAACATAACATCTTTAACAGAAAAAAGGAAAAACAATAAAGATTATAAAGGGTAGAAGAAGCTTCAGATTAATATTGTATCCTATCACCATTTATTTTTAATTTTTTTTTTGAGAAGTGAGGATAGCTACCAAGGTTGTAGCCATCCTATTTTGTTGAATTAATGAAAAAAAAATACTACTGAGACATTTTATCCTATCACCATTTATGAGGAAAGATCAGTTGATCTCAATAACAAAATTTAATAAAGTTAATGATATCACAAGATACTCAAAGTCAAAGGGAACAAAAAGACCTTCCTTGAGTACAGGCAACATAAGATATAATATATAGGTGACAAGCTAAATATCTAAGATCATCTGAGTGTCTGATATTTGAATGATGCAAAGTTAATAAAATATCACAAGATACTCAAATGGAACAAAAAGGATTTCCTTGAGTAGATGCAAAAGAAGATATTAATATACAGGTGACAAGTTAAATATGTAGACATCAATCCCCCCACCCCACCCCACCCCCCCCCCCCCCCTGAGAGAGCCTAGGGCACCTGTGACCCATCTTCAGGCCGCGAGGCCATCCACCGCTGGGGGCTCCACCCCGGCGGCGCCACCACCAGCGCCGGCGACCCCTCCCGGCGGCGCCACAGCCGTCGCCGGCGACCCCTCCCGGCGGCTCCACCAACAGTTATCTCGTCTCTTTCTGCTGCCTCTGTTTCCATTTCCTTGCTACACATACGAGGCGCCGCCTAGGGCACCCGATAGGGCGCTACTATGCCTAGGCCGTGAGGCCATCCACCGCCCGGCCCCAGCGCCGCCGACCCCTCCCGGCGGTGCCACCGCCGTCCAGTTCTCTCTCTCTTTCTGCTGCCTGTATTTCCACTTCCCTGCTACACATCACTCTTCTAAACTCTCTCTCCTCCCTGTGCGGCGAAGAACCCAACCCCGGCAGACCCTGCAAGGGGTGTCCTCTTTCGTCTCGGATTGCCCTCGCCGTAAGTGTCATCCTTGCATCCATCATGCGGCGCAGGACACAGTGCATGGTGGATGGTTGGACTGCTGTCACCCGCCCTTGAGAGATTCACGCCCAACGCCGACCGGCTTCGCATTGCTACAGGTGCCTGGAGGATGGTCATTTCACTCGAAGCTGTTCTGGCCCTCTCCGATGTCTCAGTGCAGGGGCGAGGGACATTGGCGGTCATCCTGCCCCCTGAACGCACGTGACCGTCCACCTGCTGGACTATCCACCAGCACCCTTGCAACAGTGGCTCCGGCGACTGCCATTCTCACCGTTCCATGGTCGGCCGAGATCCAGCGTGTCAGCATGCTCAATGATTGTGTCGTCGGCGAGATTGAAGGCATCCCTCCGACACCAGCAGCCCTCCGTTCTGCGGTCATCGCCACGGTGGGAGCATCGCCGCCTTTTCACTTAAGCCGTGTGTCTTCATCACTCTGGCTGCTCATCCCGGGATCCACACAACAAAGGGACGCCCTCCTCACCTCTCCCACCTGTCTGCCGCCGCAAACCAGGGTCTCATGGCGCTCGTGGAAGGTGGACGACGGGGCAATCATGGCGCCTCCCTGGACTCGCCGTTCTTTTGACATTCTGGGGCTACCCCTCCATCTCCAACGACCGGAGGTTGTGATGGTGGTGGCGCGACATATCGGGAATCCAGTTTCCGTGGTCATCCCGCCTCTCGGCTCGACAGACCTGTCCACCACCTCTGTCGACGTTGAGATCCGCCCAAGTTGCATCCGTTACCCTTTGTGCCGGCTCCGATAACTTTACTCTCCGGCTACAGCCCTCTGCCGGCTCTACATCCTGGATAGAGGTGGTCGCCGGCGCACAATCTCGGTCGTCGCAGGCGCTGGCAGATCGGGGCCAGACTGGGCTGACCCATCACGTGGGGGCAGCAAGTGAGAACCGTACTGCAATTCAAATTTTGAATCCGCCTCCAAAAACCCCCTTCTGCCAACCGCACCCATCTGAATTTGGTTCGCGAGTTGGCTCAATCCCTTCCCGACTCGAACCTAAACTCAACCACTCCATAAGTCCTGTCCACTCCTCGAACCCAGCTCCAACATTCGCCAAGGCCAAATCCACCCAGTCTGATCGAATCCGGGCCAGACTGAAAGTGACCTCATCCCTCCCCTCCTTCCCTTCGCCCCAGTCCGACAGGTCGCCGACACCCCTTCGGCAGTCGGCCACCATCATTACGCCCATAACCCCATCTCAGCCAATTTCGCCCCACCTCCCTCACCCTGGCCAGATCTCTCCAGCCTCGCCGCATTTACGGTTTTCACCGCCCGCACTCACTGGCATCCCGGTGATCATCCCTCTGACGGCCATACCCACCGGAGATGCGCTGGCAGCTTCTCCCCTCTGCTACCAGCGCCGTCAACCCGCACAGGCTGTCACGCCGCCACCGCCAACAGGACAGCAGTCGCCCGTGCAGTCGTCATCGCAACCGCTGCCCCAGCAGCCCACGGGTGACGCTCTGCTGACTGGGTAGGTTTCGCTTGATGCCAATGTGGACGCTGATGGGGAACACAAGGTGGATGACAGGTCTGGCCTTGCTGCGGGAGCTACCGGCCTACGCCATACTCGCCGGCGGGTACTGGTAAGGGGTGTGGCCTTACACCGTCCGCTACAGCGCCTGCTCGCCCACCCTAGGAACAGTCACAAGAAGAGGACGACACTGTCATCATCAGAGGGACAGCAGCAGTCCACACAAACGCCGTCGCTGCCGCCGTCAACGAGGCAGGAGTCGCCCGCACAGTCATTGTTGTCACTGCACCAGCAACCTCAGGTGGGGGATGCTCCGTTGACCAAGCTGGACTCGCTGGCCACTGATGACGGGCATGAGGAGATGCGCCTCCTCACAGGATGGTCAGATGAGGAGGTCTGCTTGGTTGCGGAGGCTGCCGGCCTCTGTCACACACGTCGGCGGCCTCGGGCAAGAGGAATGGCCCTACAACAGGGGGATGGTATTCACTTGGAAGATATGGGATCGACCTCGGGGTGCAGATGAGTGGTTGGTCGATGTGCACTACATGGAGGTCCAGCGTTTTCTTACCATCAGAAGTCTGTACTTGGAGAATGTGTGGAGGTCACTTCGTGTTTGGCCACATCGGAGATCAAGGTGGGAGACATCATTGGCGACATTTAAATTGGTACCCTGGCCACTTTGGCACCAGTACCGCTTTTGGGTGGGGAGAGATGTCTAGTTGAGAATTTTTGTACACTGCATCGTTTTTTGGGGATAGGGATTTTGGCTTTACGAGATATGTTCCATTCTGTCATTGCTCTCCCTCTGAGAGCATACTTTTGTACATGACTTTCATTCCACAGTTATATATAGCTGGATGACAACCGCAACTCTGGTGGTCATCCTTTTTCTCCTCAAAAAAAAAAAAAGTTAAATATCTAAGATCATCCGAGTGTTTGATATTTGAATGATGCAAAATTGGTGATAAACATGCATTTTGGTATAAGAAAACAATTGAAGCTATGAACAATTTGGGCAAACTAGACAAAATGAACTCAAGACAAACACTCACAGATCATAAACATATAAACAATGCTACTGTGATGAAGAGAAATGTTAGTCATTATTTATGCCAAGCTCTTTTTTCAGACTAATTTATGCACAAGTTTTGAATTTGAACTTTTTTTCTTCTCGATCAGAGGAATAGGAAAGAAATGATACCAACTATATAAGAATTCCGCACAAGTAATAATCTACAAGATAATTCGACAACAGAGGCTGCATCTAAAGCAATGGAGTTTTAGGAAGAAGCATGTAATTCAATGAAGTCCCCAACTAAACACGAAAGAATTAACTGCCTTAATAAATATTGTATTTAATAACAACACCAGTACCACAGTAGAAGTTTTCTAAAGTGATCAAATCATCAATAAAGAAAAGAACTGACATAACTAGGCGTCCACATGGAAAAGATTTTCTCAGAATCATAAATTCTTTCGCCACTTAAGTCCTCATAAGCTCTACAAAGGGCTGCATAAATGGTGCAATTTGTTTGGCTTTGTAGCCAGGAAATAGAGGAAAAAAGAAGAGAATTTCCTTTAACATGATACACAGGCCCAGAATTCCAAATAGAAGTGGAAATTTTAACCCTCGTCACGGGTATATTATACAACAATAAGTACCCGACTCATCTGTATACAGTTATAGAAAACAAAAGGGAACAATGAAACATCTGCAGAAATAACAGCAGTCTTACTGCTTGTTCCAATGCAACAAAGGTGCAAGCTTTATGCTAGATTAGCTAAAAGACTATTAAACCTGCCGTGAATTCGGCGATTAAGATGCACTGAAGAAACCGAAATCTGAAATCCCTGAAAATCGTGCATGCTGATCGGCAGAAATAGCAAGAAACACATCCATAACAAGCCCGACATCACTGATTCTTGTCTTTTTTTACAGGCAAATCAAGAAAAGAGCATATCTGTATGCTCATTTATCGAAAATATTGAAGAATATAGCACGTTTTTTGCAGATGAAAACTAATTTGGTCACCCACTATCGAATACCCCGAACACGTTCAGGAAATAAGAAGGGTAAACGCCTAAGAAGATGGGTGGAATAAAGTTCACTCACCTGCATGCAGGTTTCGTCCCAGTCGTGACCGAAGCGGATGACGACGAGGCGCTCCTCCTCCGCCAAAATCGCCTGGTCCACCGCCCATCCTGAGTGCAGATGCGGCAACAGGTACGACATCCTCCTCCTCCGACTAAGCCGATCACCACTGGAACACTTTCCCTCCCTCCTCTTTCTCCACAACTCTTCTTCCTCCTACGCGAATCGGAGAGGAAAGTTATAATTCGACGGCGAAAGGTCGAAGAAGGCCGGTGGTAGCAAGTGGGCCGTGATTGTATTTGGGCTTCTCTTCATTTAATAGGCTGGGCCCATTTCCACTTTTGCTTCTGGGGAAAAAGATTCTCTTCAGTAAATTGGATCAGATTTCAATCATCCATTTGGGCTTGTATTGGATTTCGTTTTTTTGTATACACATGGGGATTGTTTTTATTTTTTGTATATACACGGGTTTTTTTTTTGTTCTAAGAAGATGAAGTTATCAACAGTTGTGATCAATATTGTCAAACTCGCGAGTTAACTCGTGGAATCGGCCGAGTTTACACCTAAGAAAACCGAGTTGGATTGGTCTCCAACTCGGTTTTGTCCAGCATGCGATGGACTCGCGTGCTGGATCATGGAATCAGTGCCGCCATGTCAACCAGGTGAACTTTTTTTTAGATTTTTTGTAGTGACTCTCGTACACCACGGTCCACAATGATACGTCTTCTGCATGTTTCACCGCTCGACGTTCGCTGCTCACCGCGCGACGTTCATTGCTCGCCGTGCGATGTTCGCTGCTCGCCGTTCACTCACGTTTCGCCGCCGCTCAACGATCACTGCTCGCCGCTCAACGATCGTTGGTCGCCGCTCAACGATCGTTGCTCGTCGCTCAACGATCGCCGCTCGCCGCTCAACGATCGCCGCTCGCCGCTCAACGATTGTTCGCAGAAACGATTGCTCGCCGCTCAACGATTCGCCGGTATGTTCGCAGAACCTCACCGATGTCATTTTTCGCCGCTTTGTCTTCATCTTTGCCGGTTTTTTCGCCGCTTTCTCTTTGTTTTTTGCTTGCGTCCTCTTCCTGTTCGCGAGCAGGGGAGAACACGACGCTCCTCTTCCACTCGCATGGATGATGCGCCTGCGGCCTTGCATCCTCTGCCTATTCGCGAGCAGAGGAGGTAGCAGAAAAGGAGGATGGAGGAATCGCCCTTTGCTTCGCCGCCTTCTGTTCTCCTTTGACGCCTTTTGTTTTCCTTCGTCGCCTTCGTTCTGCTTTGACGTCTTCTGTTCTCCTTCGTCGTCTTTCATTCTGCTTCACCTTCATTTTCGCATGTGTTCTAATTTACATCGCCCCTGTGTCACTCTGTTGCGCCCCTGTTTCACATCTACCATGCTACGCACTCTCTGCTTGGCAGCTCGTATGTAGTCTCTTAAGTCTTAAGTCTTATCGCTTATATTTTGTAGCTCAAGTGTAGTCGGCGGGACAAAGAATTATGTCATCTGTCAATCGTCCTGTGCCTCCCAGTGGTAATGGTGGTTCAAATTCTGGTTCTCAACCTCAAACGGAAGTGCAAATGTGCCAAAACGTGGAAATGTATTAAGAAAGAATGCTCCCGAAAATAGAAGTGATCCTGGTTGGAGTCATGGGTATGCAGTGGATGGTGATATACGAAAAATAAAGTGCAAATACTGCTAAAATATAATTTTAGGAGGTGTTTACCGTTTGAAGCACCATTTAGCTTGCACTCAAAAAGATGTTGGAGGTTGTTCTCAAGTTTCTGAAAATGTTAAAAATGAAATGTTCGGCATTGTGTACAAGATACAAGAAGAACAGACTCGCAAATCTCGAATGGACAAAGAAAGAGATAATGGAGAAGAGGATTGTGCACAAGTTGGTGCAAAAAGAAAAGAAGTGGACAACAACCCAATAATATCAAATTTTTTCGAAAGGAAATTCAGTCAAGTTACCATCAACTCAATGTACAAGAAAGAAACAAGGGAGGAGGCATGTCAAGCAATTGGTATGTTTTTTTACAACAATGCTATACCATTTAACGTTGCAAAGAGCATCGAATTTCATAATATGTGTGAATTGATTTCACGCCATGGCATGGGCTTCAAACCGCCACCATATCATGAAATTCGTGTCAAGTATTTGAAGAATAAAGAAGTCATCGAAGATCATAAAGCTGAGTAGAGGAAAGTTGGTTACACAATTATGACGGATGGTTGGACGGATAGAAGAAGAAGGACAATAATCAATTTTCTGATGAATAGCCCTAGAGGAGCAGTTTTTTTAAGTCTATTGATGCATCAAATATTTGTAAGACTGCAGATAAAGTTTTTGAGATGATAGATGGTGTTATAGAAGAAGTTGGTGAAGACAACGTTGTCCAAGTTGTCATGGATAATGCAGCAAATTATAAAGCAGCTGGACAAATGCTAATGGAGAAGAGAAAGAAACTTTATTGGACACCTTGTGCTGCCCATTGTATTGATTAATGTTGGAGGACTTTGAGAAGAAGTTGAATGTGCACAAAGAAACTATTATGAGAGGTAAAAAAATTACAACATACATCTATTAAAAAATGTCACTCATTGTGATGTTGCAACATTTCACCGAAGATAAAGATTTGATTCTGTCAGTCACTCATTTTGCAACTTCATATCTTACTTTAAGTTGTCTAAATGATAACAAGGGTGCATTGATGAGAATGTTTACTTTAAATGCATGGAAATTTAGTTTGTTCCAAAAAACAAAGGATGGAAAAGAAATTGAGATGGTTGCATTGGATAATGTATTTTGGAAAAATGCAATGTATTGCTTGAGAGCTGCTTATCCTTTAATTAAGGTGCTCCGTTTGGTGGATTTTGAAGAAAAACCAGCAATGGGTTTCATTTATGAAGAAATGGATCAAGCCAAAGAAAAGATCCAAGAAGCATATAAAGGAACAAAAAAATGGTACATTATATAATTTTTGTTACTCTTTTATATTTTGTCTAAGATCAACATTCAACAAGGAAACTAAGTCTTTTGTCTTTTGCTGATTTTTTTAGCTACCAGCCCATATGGAATATAATTGATTCTAGATGGGATAAACAACTTCATAGGCCTTTGCACGCCGCGGCATATTTTCTCAATCATCAATTTCAATATAGTCCTAAGTTTAGTGCTGATGTTGAAGTTAAACGAGGACTATATGAGTGTTTGCAAAGGATGGTTCCGGATGATGAAATTTTCTTCGAAGATTAATAGCTAATTAGAAGACTTCAAGATGACATCAAAGTTCTTTGGAAGTAAGGTGGCAAAAAATGTAATTTATAACAAACATTCAGCTAATTGGTGGGATTCATATAGCTTTGAACATCCTGAGCTCAAGAACTTTGCCATTAGAATTCTAAGCTTGACATGTAGCTCTTCTGGATGTGAACGTAATTGGAGCAATTTTGAAAGGGTAAATCGCATTCCACTATTCCTTATTGTTCTTTTAGACAACTTGTAGTTGTTAATTTCTTTACTGTTTGTAGGTTCATACAAAGAAGATGAATCATTTAAAACAGAAGACAATGAATCCTGTCGTTTATGTGATGACAAATTCAAAATTATCCTTGAGAAAACAAGGTAGAAAGACACATGAATATGATGTGGATGATCTTTCTTCAGATGATGAATGGATTGTGGTGGACAATGAAAGGCTGGAATTAGAGAAAATGGAAGATGAAAGTGATGATAATGTGGTGCAAATTAATGAAGATCTTTCAAGTGTTGCTAATGTCAGAAGTTCAACTTTAGAAGATTTAACCATTCCTGACGATGATGAAATTCATGATTTAATCATTGTTGATCATAATGATGATTCCATTCAATTGGAAGTTGATGAGCATGAGGATGGAGATGAAGATCACTTACAAGATGATGACAATAATGATGTTGATAATGCAATATGTGATGAAGATGATTTAAATGTCTTACTTAAGTTTTATTTTAGGTGTAGACTTGAAGACTTTGAATCACTTTGATGTTTTCTTATTTTGAAAACTTGACTTATCAGTCTTAACTCTTATCTATGCATGAATCAACCATTGCTATTTTTTTCCAATGAATATGTTCAGGGTGCAATATTTTTTAGAATATTGCATATATTTTAAAATAACATTTCGGTAGAATCAGATGAGTCGTGTTACGATCTCACGTTTTACGATCTCACCTAGACTTTTCGTGTCGACCTCGATTTACGAGCTTGACAACATTGGTTGTGATGCATAACTTGAAAGAAAGATGAAATATGCTGGTTTTTGTTGGTTTTCTATTCAAAATGTTTGACATGCATTATTGATAGACATTCTGCATTCTCTTATCCATGGCATATCAAGTGAACAGAATATATAAACGACGTGGATTGTTTATGAGTCCTTATGGAGCGAGTCCTTAACGTGTTGTCATGGGTATACGTCTTCTAACTCTTGTGTTGATAGTTGATACGCCGCCTTAGGTAGGACACTGATCGGTGAGGTCGAACTGATGCATCATCAATGCATGAAGAAGCAACTTGGCATTCACACGTCTGAATGTCTCTCGTCCACAGATGGTGACGGATGTGGCAAGATCTGAGAGGCCGAGCTCACTGTTCCACGAGCCAAGAAAGGGCGAACTGCAGTAACGGAGCCAGGGCACAAATGTCGGGGGGGGACAAGCTTATATATTTATATATATTTTTAAAATTTTTCTTTGTGTTCTTAATAATTTATATAGTATATTAAAAATTTTAGGGGGGGCCAAGCCCCCCCTAGACCCCCTAGCTTCGTCCCTGGCGAACTGGTTGTTGCATAAGCGCTCGCCATGGACGAAGGCAAAGTGGCGGATGAGGTGGCCATGGGAAACTTATAGACAGCGATGGCCTAATTGTTGACAACTACGTGATGGAAGGTTTAAGATTTTGAAATTTGAACTCGTGATGTGGCAAAATCTTTTCTCGAAGCCATTTTCGATATAACTTTAACTTTTTCGATGACACAACTTTTAAAATAGAATATTATAATAATTAACCAAGAAAATACGGATATTAGTCATAACATCATCTCACATCAAATATTAAGCATATACAAGTTCATGTCATAATACATAATATTCATCAATTCCACATGCTAACTCAACGAAAGTCAATCATGTGCATAAGTCACTAGAGCTGAAGCCACCGCACACATAAACTCATGTACTCATAGGGATCAACATAGAGGAACAAACTCAATTGTTAGCCTAAGTGTGAATTCAAATAGGTCATAGAGACGATTCATTAGAATAAGTATGAAAGAAAACATAATGTAAATATACATTAAGAGGATCGTCATTGTAAACATAATGTAACTTTCATTTCATGTTCATCTTTAATTCATGTCATATTTCTTCCATTTCTTTCTTTTTGCTTTCATGTTCATTTTTCATATTCATAAAGATATAGTTCTTCCATTTATTTTTAATCATTCACTTCATTGCATCTTATTCATGAGTTGGAAGAATTATCTACTTTTAAGGAGTACCATTGCAAACACACAAGTAAGAGACTACCTAGGTCATGGCGAGCCAATGAAAATTAGTGCTATGGTAGATGCTCCATAAAGGAAGAGAATGACATCACATAAGGCTGATAGCATACTCAAATAAAATAGGGTACCTCATATAAGGTTTTGGGAGTTCCTCACATAAAGATGATAACTTCTTATTTAGGTAGGCAATGCTAATATTCATTTTTTTTTATTATCTATAAACTTATCTTTTGATCACTTGAATTAATCAAGACTGTAGAGAGGAAAAATGGCTCCAAATTATCATAAAATGTCATAAAGGAGAAGAATAATCAAGTGGACAGAGATCAATTAAATCGTGGTTATTAATTACGATCATGTTCATTATCTGCTCATAAATTAGATGCTCGAAAGTCAAATGGTCATCCGCTCTAGCATGTTCAACGGTCGTCCAATAAAGATTTGGACGTCCATTTTATTTATATCCATCGGTCATCCTTTAAAGGTTTGGATGCCCATTTTGTATGTTCCTTGAACATCCATCAAGGAGATGAGATGCCCATTTCATAAAACTCGAGCGATCAATCGTTCTGGATTCATGTTCGGACCGTACAAAGGTCAAGTGTGAATCATACACCCAATGGATCGGTGGTCGTTTGATACCACACGGCCAGGACTATGAACTCTCGGTCGAAAGTTTTGATCGCTTGAAACTCGATCGATCACCATGTCCATTTCTCGATCCATGACCATCGGTCGATCAAAGTGAGGTCCCTAGTTGATCGATGATCATATCCATGTTTCAACATTCTAGATCGGGTGTACGATCCATGGATGGGTCGTCTGATCTGGTGTCGCTATATTCGACTGAATAGAATCGATTGCTCGATTTAGGATCGATCGCTGATTTCAATCGACAAAATTCGCAGGTCATTGCAGAATCCTTAGGTTTTCATCGAGTTTTTCACACAAAACATATAACAAACATTTACAAGTGTATTCCTAATGACTAGTATGATTCAGATGCGTGATTCTTACATATTCATGATCAATTTAACACGTCCCTTTCTCAACTAAAAGTTTCATTCATGATAAATCATAACCTTGCTAAAATTCTTTTTTATAACCATATTAATCAAATTTTCAAGACCAATTCCATATTGAACGTGGGGCTAAACTAGTCTAATAAATATAGCATTAGAGAATATAATCACCATATCATGACATAACAATCATATGAAAAGGCATCAAACCACTCATTTTAAGGTCATACGTGTTCAAATCATCTAGGAGAAGTCTAATGCATGATTTAATATAAATCTTACTCTTAAATAAATCCTTAAAGCATGCAAATCGTTTTGAAAAACTCTCATGACTTAGATACTAAATTACACATCTTTTTGACGATTTTTTCGATTGTTTCTTTGCCGAATCAAGCTCTAGCCACTTTTTCTTCGTCCTCCCATTCCCTCAGCACGTGCAGAGCTTCATATGCTGCTTTTGGCCGAACCAAATGGAGGCAAAGCCAAATGGAGGAAAAGACATAAGAAAATGGGAAAAATGAGAGAAGGAAAGGCCAAGGAAATGAATTTTTATGAAGTTTTTAAGACCATAAATCTCAGGAGAAACTCAAATATCACAGTGGAGTGGTTACAAAATCTCTCTCCATTATGATATGGAGTAATGGCGAAAAAATCGGATAAAAACTAATCTTGATATCATGTCCATTGCGCTCTTAGACATTCGAAAAGATTTGGGTCGATCGATGGAGTATTGGTTGGAATCTTAATTTATCGTGATATCGGGTGCCCATTCTTATTGGATATCAACGACTTGTAAAATTTTAAAAAAAAAATTTCTCTGAAGTTTTGTGGCTATTACATGTCCCAGAGAGAAGGTGGGGAGAGAAGTAGAACAAGGAGAGGATGAATCAGGCCAAGAAGATATCTCAACTTCGTACGTGACATGGAGGAGACTAAGAAGAGGAAACTTGGGGAGATTCTTCCTTCTGGTGATGACAGCCTTCACGAGAACAACAACTGTTGTTTGTTGGCCTAATAAAAGCTCAACTTACTTGCAAGGAGTAATAACGAACGATAAATTATTTATATGAATTATGGATTAGGTCTTACGGCTTGATACTTATTACGCTAAGATGATATCCCAAATAATTGGATCCTTATTGATTTATTTGAGCAATAAAAATCGATTTTCAAAGTCTTGAGTACGGCACTTTATACATAAATAAAAATTTTCATTTAAAAAAAAACAAGACAATTTAGATGAGTCGAAGACAAAACTTCGAAATACTAAAACGACAACACTTTTTCTAAATTCAATCCAATGGTTTTTTGTAAAACATATGTACCGTGAAAATTGATCTGAGTTGAAATATATTTTTAATACAAGTATTGGGGAAGTTTGAACTTAGCATCTCCTACTCTAATGTCATATAAAAAATAGACGTGTTAACCAATTCTAAGAAATAAAAATTTAAAAATAATAAAAAAATTGTTTATAATTTTAACACTCAGCTATTGACATTTTTAATCTAGTCTAGTCCACTCTAAACTCTAATATGATGTGAAAATAAATGTGCTATTAATTTTATTAAAATTTTAAATTGAAAGAAAGAATAATATATTTTAATTTTATAATCTTACGCATAAACCATTGATAACTTTATTCGGTTCCAAACTATCACTGAGAACAAAAAAAAAATCTTTTTAATACGAGCTGGTTTGAAAAACTTCAATCCTGAATAATTTCATAATCTTCACACGTACCGTGCAGATAAGTGGATGAACTGTGTTTAACTACTAAACCAATTTGTTTAAGCGTAGGGGTATGCATGCACCTTGGATTCTACCTATGTAAATCCAAAAGTCACTTTGCACGTTCATGTAGTACTACTTAATGATTTTTTAAAAATATTAGTCTTATAATTTTGAGTTGTTTGGATCGATTTTTCTTTTTTGAATTATTGGATTAGAAATTATTCAATCCGATGCTATAATTCGAAATCAATTGAGTGGAGTTAATTTAATCTAATTCAAAATATCGATCCGCCAATCAAAAGATGATTGGAGTGATCAAGTCAAACTCACGGCCTCTGTTCCAAATACATGATGACATCATTGTTCGCCATTATAAGAACATATTCCAAAAGCCATTGAGAGAAAAATATGGCCTTCACGAATAGAAATTTATCCCTTTTTTTCTAATATATGGCATGCCTTAGGCTTTTATTGATTTTTATTTTGTATATGCAGAATTTAAAATTTAGGTAATTGTTTACTTGATCCAACTTCCATTATTTGAAATTTGTTTATTATCTTGAACTTGGTCTTGGCATTTATATCTACACTGATATGATCATCATTTTTTTAAAAAAAAAATTGTCACGTTCCCTGATGTAGAACAAAATATGATAAATACTTTTAGAGGTAAACAATTACAACAAAAAGGTTAAAGTTGATGTATATCTGCTTAATTAATTGTCTTATTTGATAGAACTTTTAGTAATTAGTAAGGAATAAGAAGGAACATAGGCATGTGCCTTCGCTATTTATATTTTATATTCCTCTCGTCTTTTTGGAATAATTGACACCACTTTCTTCTATAGAGAAATTTTAATAAATATTTATATTTTATACTCCTCTCGTCTTTTTGGAATAATTGGCATAACTTTCTTCTATAAAATAATAAATATGGCATCCCTGGATTCATTGAATACATTGACTTACGAATTATAATTTGCCTACGAAAAGCAAAATCAAGCTTAAAATTTATTTGTAGATACTTTATATACCAAACTCCTAGATGTTTATATTATTATTACACATGGACAATATGGAGCCATTAATGTCAAAATTCTCCAATATGAAAAGAATAAGACCTAAATAAAAGGAAATAACTTAAATATTTTCTCACGCTGATTAGCAATTTTGGAGGATGAGCCGAAGCAAAAGGATGAAATTCGAATTTGGCCGAGGAAACTATGTGCCCTTTATTTTCAAAATTATCTTTTTTTTGAAAAAAAAGTATTGAGCCTTCTTCCGGAAACAAAACTCTTAGCAAAATGATTGAGTTGTATTGTTCAAATAATTTGAAATTCAAATGTCATTGTGAGAGTTACGTATGCCTTATTTTAATTTTTTTGTGTACTATGTTTTGAACCTATCTTTGTAACTGAAGGAAAAATAATTGATTGAGGTATTGATTCATTTTTTAAGAGTGTAAAAAGTGAAAGCTAATATATCTTTTTATTATCTTTGAATTGCCCAATAATAATCATAATAAATAAAAAAAAGAGATTTATTTTTATTAGTTATTAATTTATATAGGCAGTCAGAGAGGTCTGAGAGTGACCCACTCCTCCCTAATAGAGAGAAGTCATCGTGACCGCCTTCTACTACATGTTCCCTTCTTCTCCTTTCTTCCTCCCTTCCTTCCAAGTTCCAACAATTTATGGCACCAATTGATCTCTTGTTAATTAATCCACAGCCCCTCGGCCTTCTTGAAGCAGCAGCAATGAACTGAGCTCCTTCTCATCACCATGGGCATGCGCAGATGCACCTTTGACGAACGAGCTTAATTGAGATATTATTGTTAGAGCTCAGGATCCTGCCGCAAGCCGCGCCGGCTGCCGGGCGACGTCCTCGGATCCATGGCCGCCTCGCCGATCATTGCAGTCCCCAGGGAAGACCGCCGCAAGAGGAGACGCTCTCGCCTCCTCTCGTGCTTCGGTCCACCCGCTGTGCTCGATTCAGCTGCTGCACAGGCCAAGACGTCGCCCAGTAAGTGGCGCCAGAAGAAGCCGCCGGCGCCACCGAGGTTTCGGTGGTCCAGGTTCCGAGCGGAGAAGACTGTGCCCGTGGATGTCACGGCGATCGCAAGCACATCTCCGGCGATGGGCGAGGCGGTGATGGCCCTCGCGGACGACGCGGGCCGTGCGCCGGAGGAGGACAAGTCCAAAAAGAGCAGCTTATTCCGAAGACTGACTCAGGTAATTCTCAAACATGTCGCTGCTAATTAATTGATTATTATAATTAGGTGATATGCCACTTAGTAATCAGTAATTATTACAGACTCATCGAGTCGGCACATATCATTTTGGCATAAGTAATTAAACGTGTAAAGTAAATAACTCCATGAAACTAATCAAGGGAATTGGAGAGAACCTGAACAAAATGGGCATATTAATTGATCAAAGTATATACTTCAGATGTCAATTAATATTATTGTTTACTTTTTTCGTTAGGAGACATTAGTTTTAGATAATGAAGATAGTATATGTGAAGATAGGCACTTGCAATTAGGAAACCTTCGTATTGTTCATGGCAACCCAAAAGCTCTTCAATTTTAGATTGAAAGCCAAATGCTAATAAGAGAAGGACTAGAAGAGGGCTCATGTGAACTGCTATATTCTTTTCTTGCTTGCGATCATGCATGAAAGTTTTTTTTTTAATTTCTATGTAGAAGAGTGAATTTTTTTCCCTAATTAGATGACGCAAAAATATGTTGCTGTGTTAACAATATCAAGGCACAAGTGTCTGGAATTAATTAAGTTCATTAATTGGAATCAACTATTTGCAACCTCAAGAGATGCGTTCATGCTAAATATTTTCCAGATCGGGTCATGCACAACAAAAATCTAGTTGTTTAGTTGGTTGAAAGTTGAAACTTAATTAAGGGCCATCTTGCCTACACATATTTGTTGTTACAAAATATTGCATTTGAATAATTCTACAAGTTCCATGCTCCTCAATTAATTTCCTAAAATTCAGTTTTCATTTTTGTACATTGTGTCATACAACTGGCGAAGTTTTTTTTTTTCCTTCCTGATAACTTCTTAATCCTTCAAGTTTATGTCTCTAAGTCTAATTAAATTATACCTCAAAGACTCGTTATTTTCTATGCGACGTATATGACAAGGAACAAAGGGAATATTGTCTCCATGTTATTTTATTAAGCGCACATTACACGTTCATATTTTTCTTTTCATCCCTGAAGTTTTTGACCAAACCTGTGTTGTTTCTTAACCAGAAAAAGAGCCAGAAATTAGACCACAACATCCGTCCCAACCACCATCAGCACGTTCAACAACCGGAAATTCCGGACCATCCCAACGGTACTGAGGATGGGTTGCACCACGTTGCCTCGATGTGCAGGACCCGAGTCGAGCCCGCGCCGCTCCACCAGATGAACGATCGAACGCGAATTGGAACCCGAACGAGTCATCCTGGCTCGCCCGTGGCCGGTCATCGTGCCGCCCTTGCCGGTCGCCGCCAACGCGCCGAAGGCGGAGGCGGTTCCGGCATTCTTGTGCTCACGGTGACATTGTCGATGCTGCTTATGGGGAGTTTGATTTGGGCGACTACGTGCATGTGTGCCTGGTTCTACTTGGTCTCTCAAGCTAAGCAGCCATTGCTGACACCTGAAGCTACACTTAGTGATGACGAGGGCCGTGACGAGGTGGATGTGAGCTCGGAGGAGCACAAGAAGAAGGTTGTGCTTCAAGGTCTACTCCAACGAGATGGACGGAGGACATCAAGAATTAGTAACTTCTCAAGCACTATGTGATAGTGATCCTTGTTAATTAATATGTTCCTCTGATCCTTAATTATAACCAATTAACCAGTTTTAGGTCTCCCCTGTTTGTTCATCTTTTCATGAAAACATGGAGATGAATTAGTTCATCGAGCTATATTACCTAGATAATATTTGTGTGGCACAACTTGCCTGACTAATCCAATGTTTATGGTGAAAGAAATGAAATAGCATTTTTTTTTCTGCCCAAATTGGTGATTTCAAAGATGAAATTTGGGGGCTAGTACAAAGTTCAAATTCGACAATGATTTGAGTTAACTAAACTTGATTTGTCATTTTGTAACCTAGAAGGCTAAAAGCTCTTGTGCTGCATTTCTTTGTTGTAGTTGTACAAGTTAGGATATAATTAATTTGATGTAGGTTTTAATAATGTGTAAGAAATTTTCATCAAAATCAAATCTAGCACAGGCACCCTGCTAGGCGTTGGCGATGAGTATATAACTAGATTTGTGATCTTGAGATCAAAACTTATCTGTTTTTATAAAAAAGTCAACTATATGTGTCAGATTAATTTTAGCCGTTGAACGTTTAGTATCATACGTAGCTTTAAAATACAATTTATACACCTATTGAATTCAATGTTCGTGTGTAGATCCAAATGTGTTGTCCTAGAACACCGAGGATCGATGAATAATCAAAACAACGAAAGAAAGAGAAGATGAACACAGAGATTTAACGTGGTAAAACTCTCTTGATCGAACAAGAAAGAAACATCCACGGGCAAAGGAGGCCGTCGTCAGAAATTTTCACTATGAGCCAAAAGAGAATGTACATCATATAAAACCCTAACCCTCATATATAAAGGTTCATACCGCGGGGGGCTTTGCCCCCCGCACCCCCACGAGAATCAGTAGAAATCCTAAACCCTAACGGCCCAAGCCCTCCGTTTCCGTCATAGATTCTTATTTTTCCTTCTTTTTCATTTTTTTCTTTCATAATTTTGGGTACATGATACATAATTCAATGCACATCAATAAATCTCCACCTTGATTTTAATTTCACAAAGCTCTCAAAAAATAAAATACTCAACATGCTCTCCTTTGCCGAATGGCCCACGAGGGCCTAGCTTGATCTTTGCGTAACGCCCGCCAAGTTTGAACAATAATCGAACTTGGCAACAGATAAGCTATTTATCATCATATATACTAGATTGTCATGTGTGCTAATCTTCTGAACTTGAACATTTTGCTTTTCCACAATATCTCGAACAAAATGATATCTCACATCTATATGTTTTGTTCTTTCATGATGCATTTGATCTTTTGTAAGATGTATTGCACTCTGACTATCACAATATATGACCATAGCTTGATCTTTCATAATGAGCTCTCCAACTAATTCTCTCAACCAGATAGTTTTTTTCACAGCTTCAGTGATGGCCATGTATTCAGCTTCAGTAGTGAATAATACTACTGTATCCTGTAAAATAGCTTTCCAACTCACAGCACAATCAGTAATAGTAAAGACATAACCAGTTAGGGACCTTCTTCTATCAAGATCTCCTGTAAAATTTGAATCAACATAGCCAATCAGTCCAGCTGAATTTCTACCAAATTCTAAGCATATATCAGAAGTACCTCTTAAATATCTCAGTATCCACTTAACAGCTTCCCAGTGCTTCTTTCCTGGATTAGACATATATCTACTAATAACACTGACAGCATGAGATATATCTGAACGAGTGCAAACCATTGCATACATAATGCTACAAACTACACTACAGTAAGGAACTTTTGACATATACCTTTTGTCTTCATCAGATTGAGGTGAACATGAAGCTGAGAGTTTAAAGTGTGCTGCAATCAGTGTACTGACAGCCTTAGCATTCTGCATTTCAAAACACTCTAAAACTTTTTCAATATATTTTTGCTGAGACAGAAATAGTATTCCTGAACTTCTATCTCTAAAAATTTCCATTCCCAAAATCTTCTTTGCTGCTCCAAGATCCTTCATCTCAAATTCAGAACTTAACTTATTTTTCAAAATATTAATTTCAGATATACCTTTCGCTGCAATTAATATATCATTAACATAGAGCAACAAATAGATGAATGAACCATCGGCAAGTTGATTCAAATAAACACAACTATGATATTTACTTCTAGCAAAACTAATACTCAACATGAATGAATCAAACATTTTATACCACTGCCGAGGGGATTGTATAAGTCCATACAAGGACTTTTTCAGATGGCAAACTTGATCTTCTCTACCTTCAACATGAAAACCCTCTGGCTGCTCCATATATATATCTTCTTCTAGATCGCCATGTAAGAATGCAGTCTTAACATCTAGTTGCTCAAGTTCAAGATTCTGCAAAGCAACAATAGCAAGCAAAGTACGAATAGAAGTATGTTTCACAACTGGATAGAATACATCATGAAAATCAACACCCTCCACTTGACTGTACCCTTTTGCCACCAATCTTGCTTTGTATTTTGTCTCTTCATTATTGATTCCTTCTTTCTTCTTGAACATCCATTTGCATCCAACAATCTTCTTATTCACGGGTTATTTTATAAGATCCCAAATGCCATTCTTCTGTAGAGATTCCATCTCCTCCTGCATTGCTATTAACCACTTATTACAATCAGAACTTCGAATAGCTTCAAAATAGGAGGAAGGATCAAGTAACTCAATATCTTCAGCAACACTTAATGCATAAGAGACCAGTTCTTCAAATTCGAACCTTTGAGGTGCTTTTATTTCTCTCCTCGGTCTATCATATATAAAGGTCCATAATTTAAACATAATTCTGCACCACAGATCTCAGTTACAACAATATTTAAAATGCATAGCTAATGGCTCATAATTCTGCACCACAGATCTCAGTTACAACAAAGAATAGGAACAATCATGATATATATAGTGCTTGGTGGAGCAGGAATAACTGTTGCGAATAGAACACCGAGGATCGATGAATAATTAAAACAATGAAAGAAAGAGAAGATGAAAACAGAGATTTAACGTGGTAAAACTCTCTTGATCAATGTGAACAAGAGAGAAACATCCACAGGCAAAGGAGATCACCGCCAGAAATTTTTACTATGAACCAAAAGAGAATGTACATCATATAAAACCTTAACCCTCATATATAAAGATTCATACCGCGGGGGACTTCACCCCCCACACCCGTCACAGATTCTCATTTTTCCTCATTTTTCATTTTTTTTCTTTCATAATTTTGGATACAAGGTACATAATTCAAGACACATCAACAATTACACACATACACCTTATCTGTAAAAAAATGTACTTCAGCATTTACTTAAAACAATTGACATGTTCAAATTGATTTATGTGTAAGTTGATTTACAAGAATCAAGACCCGGAAGCTAAAACGCCGGCTCAAGCATAAGGTCATAAAAACCATAGCTTTGGGCACCAACTAAATTAAGGTCTCTAATTTTAATAATTAATATATATATATATACTAATATTAACATAATTAAATTGTTACTATTTTTTGCCGTGTATTTATTAATTTTTATATAAATCTTGTTCTCATATATTTTATATTTGTATCTATTTACAGTGATTTCAAAAATAAATATTTATATATATATTTTGTCAACAATTTAAAATATTTTCTCTACTTTTCTCACAATTAAATATGAATTTTTAACTATTTTTTCATAGTTAATGTAAATATTTTATTCATTAGCATGAAAGAATTATGTTGAGTTCTTCACTTCTTTAGTTTTTAATATATATATATATATATATATATATATATTTAACACTATATTTTCTATTTTATAAATTATTTAATATATGACTTTAGGCCTACAAATTTCTTAAGCCGAACCTGCCTTTGAGAAGAAGAATTAGATCACACACAATACTAAGGCTCTATTTGGTAATGTCAAAAATAATGTTTCAAGTAGTATTTAACGATTGAAACTTTGGTTGCACACATAATCAAGTAGAGTTTAGTGTTTTAAATGAAAAAATTAAAAAGCTACTTCTACTATCGTTTAACTTTTAACGTTTAGAAGTTCATATTTTTTTTGATTTTATTCTTATTCAAATGTATTATTTCTTTTTTAATTTATCTTATTATTTTATAATTTTTATTTTATTACCATTCAACATTATTCCTTTTATATTCATATTTAATTAATTACAAATATTTATTTATTATTAACAATGGATATAAAATTCATTTAATAATTAATATTTTTAGATCATGTATGAAGTATATAAAATGTATTATAAATATATTTTAATAAAAAATTTACTTATGAAATTTTATTTTATTTCATTGAGATATTAATTAATTATTTATTAAATTTTAATAGAATTTAAATAGCGATTAAATTAAATAATTTATTATATGTCCAATTATGACATTTTATATTCATCCGCTTGTTACATTATTAAATTTATCAAACGCTTATTTATTAATATCTTAAATGAGCCGCTAACTACTAATCATCAACCGTTATCCGCTATTTATACTGTTGTTCGTTCGTTAAACTGTTATCCGTTTGTAAAACCTCAAATTATGCCAAAGCCTAAGTACAGGGCAATCACAGGTGAACACGACCGCCGGCCGTCGGCCGTGGGAAGTTATCGGCGTTGACTCAAGCGGAGGACAAAACTGTCTGAGGCGTGATCTTATCCAATGAACACGTGCTGAAAGTGGACTACGAAGAATTCGGCGGTGTCCTCCGACACGAACAATAATTTTTTTACGTTAAAAACAAAATATCTGCATGCGTATCACCAGATACGGTTTTCGTGTTAGATTACGCCTCGTATGGCTGCTCGATGTGGTCTGGAAGAAGTCAAAGATCGTAGCTTCCACGTCGAAGCTTTGTACCTAATCGATGCTATTTTCTAATTAAAATAGTGGTCATACACTTAATTCATGACTTTGGCCCAGCTGCTTGGTTCATTACTACTTCCAGCTTAATTACGTGGCTTGTCCACCCCCTGACTTGACTTAACCTGAGCTTAGATTTTTATGTTTTTTATGGTAATTAATGTGCAACTCTCCTTTATATTCTTAATGGCAAAGATGTCATCCTCAGTCATCTTAGTGCACTAGTTGTGTAGGTGATCATCAATTACTGCATTAAAACTTGTCAATGTTTAATTTTTCCAGAAGCATATTTTAAATAGTTTAATTACGTATTAACAAGTTTAGATGATTTAGACATGTTAAAAAAATAGTAGAATCGTTCGCCATAGCCATATGTATGATTGACAAAAGTAAATTATTTGGGCACGCAAAATTTACAGACAGAATAAAAAGTTTATGTTACATATGGAATGGAGTTATTGATATGAAACCATGGTTCGGTCTCCAAGGTTCGCTTTATATATGTTTTTTGCCCTTTTATATCTAATAGGCATGATGCAGCAATTAATAATATTGCATTATGAGCGTGATCACTGATTAGGTACATAATTTATTTTAATTAATTTTGATTACGTACACTGATTTTAGGGGGCTACATTGTGATGGATTGACTTATTGTATAATAAAATTTCATCTTCATAATAGGTCGATCGACCTCAGTGCTGCAAGTATTTTATTTTTTATTTTTTTAGTCTAGTCCTTGGTATCAATTTTGAAAATAAACCGACGCTTGATGAAGGTGAAGTTTGGAGATAGAACAATTCCTTCTGTCGTGTATTCTCGATTGATGCAGCCTCATATGCTTCCATTGTTAAAAAAATGACATATCCGAAATCATTTTAGCATTCGCTTTCGCGAGAGAGTGCATAACCACATGGATAAGCTCACACCAACCGTCAATTTTTGAAATGCAACATTTTTTTACTGGAAAAGACCACCCGGAATAAACCAGCACAGTTCATTTGTAGCTCCGGAGCAGTTTCGACCTTGGGAAGCAGAACAAATCTGCCTTCGATGGCAACCGATTCCGGTAAATCTCCCGACTGGTCAAGTTTTAACTCGGTTCCGTTGCAGACCGATTCAGGGGTCAGAAAATGGGAGACACTGCGACGCGTAGCACACGACGGCGTCGAGGACTCCTATCCTCGTCCGAAGTGGAACTCTTACACCTGCAGTTGGCCTGTGGTTCATGGTGTTCACACTGGCCTTTATGGTGCTCGCCGGCCGGGCGACTGCCGTGATTTGCTTCTGCTCTTGTCTATACCTGTTGCCATGGCCCACGGCAGCACCGACTCCGACGGCTACAGTGGAAACTTGAACTCCAAAGAGTATAAAAAGAGGGTGATATCTGAAGGGTTCTCCTTGCAAACTATTAATTTCTCTGTTGCTCTCTCTTATTGTTTCTTTCTTATTTTCTTTCATACGAGTTGGTTTATTTATTTATTTCTCATTGTTTCATATACAGGTTGCAAATTGCATTTATTCGTTGAAACTTCGATTTTTCGTAGATTGACAATTAATTTTAGAAATATAAGCTTTTTATAGAATATCCTGAATCAATAGCAAAACATGCATGTTCTAACTTCTATCATCCGCCTATAACCATCCCTAAACTATTATGATTTTTCACATCTAACCTCAATCTATGAATTTTATTTTTGGGGTACTTAATGTAACGCTCCGAAATTTGACTCCAATACGTAATCTCCTTTCGATCGCTACTTTTTTCGGTCTTTTTTTTATTATTTTATTGACCCAAATGATCAATAAAAGTGACACATAAGCAGAAGGCTTAAATAATAAATTACATAATAATATGACGAAATGCGGAAGCTAAATAAATAAAAGGTACATCAATGTCTCACATAGGGCATATAAAGGTCCATGCCGTAATACAACACCATAAGTTCCATCCGAATGAAAATACAACTCGATATGCTGAAAGATAAAAACTCCACCTAGATCCTACGATAGTCATGTGCACATGCCACCAAATTGTAGTCACCACATATACATCAACTCGGCACGCATCCATATCAAGCAAGCTCAATCGTTAGCCTAAAGATAAATGTGAGTTCATATAAATAATAAATTAGTTCCATCAGAATAAACGTGAGATAAATATAGAAATCAAGTATAAAAGTGAATCACAATAGAGGAGTCGATAAAAGGATCATAGTTCATACTTTTTTATTTTCTTTCTTTTTCATGTTCAGTCTCATGTTCATTGTTCATATTCATGATCATAAGGACAAAGTCCTTTCATTCATCTTTTGTCATTCATGTTCTTTCATCATATTCATATTTTAGAAGAGATATTCTTCTTTTATGAAATATCATTGTAGGCACACAAGTGTGCATCTATCTAGACCATGGTGGTCCAGTGGGGGATCAGTGCCACGGCAAGTGCCCCGTCGGGCAAGATGACCTCGCATAAAGCGAAAACATCCGTAGGAGAGAAACTCCCATTTAGATAGGCAATCGATAACTCTCCTTATTATTTCATGGACCTGTCTTTTGATCACTTGGATCAATCAAGACCGTATGGAGCAAAGGCGGCTCCAATTCATCATAAGTTACTATTAAGGAAAAGGATAATCATATGGCCAAAGATTTATCAAATCATAGTTGTTACTTAAAATCATGTTTATTCTCTGGCCAAGATTCAGATGACCGAAAGTTAATCCATTTGATGGATACTAATTTCAGAATGAAAATTTTGATTTAGATAAAACCAAGATGGTACGCATGTGGTAAAATGGATAACAATGATATTATGATTAAATCATAACATTATTATTCAAATTCTTACCTAAATTAATACTTATTTATAATTTCCAGATATTAAAGCCTCACATCAATTAACATCCTACACAGAATCTTTATCATCCTTATATATATATATATATATATATATATATATATATATATATATATATATATATAATGGCAAATCTATTTCCACCTCCTTACCACATCTACATATATCTTTGTACATCGCAGATTTAAATCTATTTCTACCTCCTTACAATATCTACATATATTTATCTACAACATGAATTTCACGTCCTTATTCATCATGTAGGAATATATTAATCAATCGAGCACAAAGGAACAAAAAGAGATAATTATAATTACTAGAGATTTGGAACAAAAAGAGACAATTATAATTACCAAAAGCTTTTGTAACTTGCATATACTTTATAAATCACGTGCAAGAGGACAACATTAGAATCTCTCATTCATTCACCAATAAAAACTTGCAGACATAACATAACAGCAAGAATGGTCAACCTATCATAGTAATCATCACTCTAGCACCAACTGGATTTCCTATAATCAAAGCACGGTACAACCGTACAATATCAAAGATATTAGTTATGGACGGCATGATATATGGGAGATGTAGTCAAATCTTCGTATACAATCACAACATCATTCATATCAATTTAATTTATTTGGTGTTTTGCGATACGACGAAAAGAAATTATTCATTGTATGAATAGTACACCACACGATTCAATAGATCTAAATTATTTGATAGTAGATCATCACGAAGACAGGTTTTATTGGTTCTATCATGCCGTAAAAATTTTTTGATTTAAATCTTCAAGATGATTCGAAAATATTATGGAAAAATCATATGATCCAGATCTCGAAAGCACACCTCTTTTTGATGATTTCGATTGGATTTTCAAATGGATCGTCCTAACTTCTTCCTCTGTGTTCTCGTGTGTCGCTAGAAGAACTCGCCGGTGTACTTCTTCCCTCCTCTGGCCGAGCACGAACAGGGCAGGAAAATGAGACAAATAGGAATGGAGAGTATGAGAGGAGGAAGAGGACAAAACTCATGATTTAAGGTCATCAATATGGGTATCGTGCTCATTAATTCATGATTCTATGAATCATGAGGGCTTTAGTTACCCAATATTAGTAATTATGATATGGATTTGAAAATTTTATGTTTTTATTTTTATTTTATATATTTTTAAAATGTGGTACCTTACACCTAAACTATCGCGATTTTTTCAGTTTGATCCTTCAATTCCGTCGACTTCTCTGTTATTTTTATTTTTTGCATTTGTGAAAAATCTATTATACCCATGTGTTAGTCCACTTTTACATAAAATGATATATAATAATAGATATAAAAATAATTAAAAAAAGAAAAAAAAGTTGACAAAGAAAAGGGGGGCCCTTTCTCTTTTCGACGCAAGGAAAGAGAAGGTGGGGACCCTCCTCCCTCTGCGTCGGCTACTATTCTCCTTGACACTTATTTTTTTTTATTTTTATATCTATTATTATATATTATTTTATGTAAAAGTGGACTAACGTAGGGGTATAATGGACTTTTTACAAATGTAAAAAAATAACGGAGAAGTCGACAGAATTGGACGGAAGGATCAAATTGAAAAAATCGTGATAGTTTAGGTACTCAAAAGATAAAGTTCATAAGTTAGAATTAAATATGAAAAATTACGATAGTTTATGGGTGATCAGAGGAAATAACCCTTTTATTTTTATCTTCAACTCAATATGTTCATGCAAATGGCTCGGTATTGTAATCTGGAATCCAAATCTTTTGTTCTAGCTGTCTTTTCAGTACTCTAAGAAGGCTACATATGCAATAAGCCTTGCAAAGACAGAGAACTATACCTAATTATATAACAAAAGTTGAATCCTCAATGGCACTCGAGGGTTTAAAGGTTACAGAGAGAGATTTGGGTCTGACGAAACAGGGGGCTGCGCTTTATATTCTAATAAATGTTATATGAATCTAATATATCGATATAATTCAAATGTTATGCAAGACTGCAACATGTGATTTACATTTAGTGCAAAGTCCAAACGACTGGTTACATAATGCAACTCAATTATTTGTTGTTTACTGAGCCAAAAAGTCGCATTTATGTCCTTGCTTGATAAGTCTTTCGGAAAGATGAGTAAACAAAGTTTGCTAGACCTTTTGGCCATATGATCCATCAATATATTAGTCCTTAAGGAGAATCAGATTATTAGTCATTACATGTATGCATGTTTTACAGAGATTGTATTAACTTATTTATATTTACATACTAACAAAGGTTAACAAAAAGAAAGAAACATCAAAAGATGGCACGTTTGGCTTTAGCCATACTTAGACCCTTGGCATTCTCATAAACGATGATGATTTCGACCTGAAAAAAAAATACTATTATCATTTCGTCACCAAAATCACTTTCCCTCTTTCTTATTTTTATGGAAAGTACAAGTACATACTATAATCATTACGTGCAGGCGTAGCCCGGCACGGGCCAGTCAGAGCACGACCATCCGATCGGGTTCGGGCACGAGTCCGACCCGACAAACACGATTTTTTTATTATACAGTTAAATATTTAATTATATATTATAAGTTTTCTATTTATATTATACATATATTTGATCATATATCATAAATTTTATAACTATATCACATATAAAATATTTTATTACATAAAAACATTATATGTTATATATAAAAATAACTATATCATATATCATATATATGCTCCCAAGAGCTCCTCAGTCCAGCTAGTTTTGCCGTGGATTAAACCTTTTGCCTACTGCTCTAAACTATAGTCTTACACGTAACTGCTATTTTAGCAAGGTTAGGAGTCGAAAACGGAATAGTGGTTTTTAAAATTTTTAGTGTATAATTGAATTTATAGATTAATTCGAAATGTGTTTGAATGAAATGAAACATAATGACGAAGAATTAGAGAATTGATGTGATATGAAAGTAGATGTGAAATATTAATATTAGTAGGTATTTGAATAAGAAAAAGTTATTATAAATATAAAATATAATTTTATTAATTAATATAAACAAAAGTATAAATTATTATTTTGAAAAATAGTTTAAAAATATGATTTATATGTAAAAAATCATTTTTAATAAGCTATATTTAATAGAATATTAAAATTATAGATAAAATGATAAGTAATAAATAGTATTATATTAATATCTTATTATAAAAGTTTATATTAAATAAATAACTTATTTTATATAAGAAAGAGAAATAAGAAAAAATGATGAAAGAAAAAAAGTTGAAAAAAAATAGAAACGTCGAAAAAAAAAAATATTTGGTCGAATCAGGAGGTTGGAATTGTATTGTCGCACGTGGAGATGTATTTTTTCTCTCGGGGCAATGTACAATTTATTTTTAAAAAAAAAAGTGTATAGAGTGACCTTAAAATGTTATTTTATGCCACTAATGACACTTTGTTCCTTGCTTCCCGCATCGAGTCAGGTTCACTTTGCTGCTAGTAGGCAAGTGCCAAATTCCTCCATCTTCCACGAATTCTCAATTTTTATAAAAAATTATAACAAGCGAGTTGTATATTGCAATGGTATATCAATTATTTTCTATTAACACTGGTATAAAAAAGTTTTATCTATTTTTCTATTTAATATTGCGGGCAAATTAAATGTACAACATCACATCAAACTGAATATGTTTTCTTATGGAATATATTATACACATAGATCGAGATTCTTTAATATACCCGTTTATGATTATTTAAAAAAATTATAAACATAAGTTTAAGACCTATTTTTTTTAAAGAAATCTATTAAACAAAAGAGGGGAGTTATCCCGATACATAATATTGAGGAGTCATGAAGGTGGATCCTCAATTCAAAAGTTATTCCAGTTATGTTCTCAAACAAAATTTGCTAAGAAGTCAGCTCCTTGGTTTGTTTTTTTTTGAATATGTGTTTACATGTAAAGTCTTGTAATTATAAGATGAGGTGCCATATATTCCTGATGATATTGAGTGTTCGCCACGGACATGTAGTGGTCCGATGATCTGCGCAAAGGTAGCCGAGTCGATGCCGACGCAATCTTCAAATGTCCAAGTTGAGCACAACTTTGAAGTCCCTTCCATAATCCCCATGCTTCCATTGTGAGAAGCGATTCAACCGTATCACTTCCGAGCGCCCCCTGCAGCAACAAGACTACCATTAGTTGAGCGAAATATAGTCGGCAGCCCCACGTTGCCTAGGGCTGATAAAAGAATCCATCCGAGTTGAGACTTACCCAACTCGAGGGCGAGGGCTCCCACTTGACCCAAGTGAGGTCACGTGGGAAGGATGAAGAAGAAGAATAAGATAAAGATGAAAGAGATGATGAAGATGAAGATGAAAATGAAGATGAAGATGAAGATGCCTTAGGTATAAAATGTCTAACATATTCACTGTGCTCCCGCTAGGGCCCTCTCAAACACTACGGAAGTGGGAGCAGTCATGGACTGAAAGTGGATCTCATTCCTCACGAGCCAAATATTCCAGAGGACAAAAGCAATGAGCGAAGGACGAATCTAGAGTGAGCCTCCACATTCTAGTGACCCTGATGGCAGAGATGACGATAACATAAGTTGTAGTGGGTTGAGTTGACTAGTAAGTGCCACAAGGATTTGGCCATACGACACTCAAAAAATAAGTGCGTTAAAGTTTCAGCAGAGGCACCATACAAGATGCAAGTAGGGTTTATGGCTGGGTTGAAATGGGTGATAAAAAAGTAATCGATTATGCTTGAGATTTCAAAGGAAGTGTTTAATTTTTTGAGGAGCGAGATCCTCCAGATTCTAGTCCATGATTGCTTTTGGACCATCGAAGGTGGAGTTGCCCGGCTACAGCAGTGATTATAGATAGATTTTGTGATGGGTTGACCATGGAATCTATGGTTCACACCCATCGATCATCATCGGCATAGAGGGATAAAAATATAAGCTCAATAGCAAAAATCAGAGATGAGTTTAAGGTCTAAATATTAGAATATGTTTTATACAATGTGAAGCAATAGGTAATCATATTATCTTTAGCACAAAAGATTAAATTGATCCTATTTTTCCACACGTTAACGTAAAAAGAAGTGAAGCCCAGAGAATAATTACGAAGTTAAGGGGCCCAAAATTCTGTCAGATAGTGACGTTGCAATTTTTTTATGATTGTTTAAAGAGTTTACTTAACTCCGCCTATATTTTATAGCCGGTCCCAAGTCCGGATAAAGGAGGAGGATTGTGTTAGGCCCCGACAGTCAGCATAAAATCCTGTCAAATCTTATGAACATGGATCAATGAATATATTATGTTAATGCTAGGTCGTTACCCGTAAGTAACGCGCTGTACAACTCGGGTATAGTGATAAGAGAGCAAGAGCCGCTGCATCCTCGCCTGAATGCAGTGTTAAATGAGCATGGGCTACCGCACTCTAATGGACGGAGGCGATTAAAGAAGCTAGTTCATGAGACTAAGGTTAGATTAGGTTCTTGAAATATTGAGACGTTGAATGGAAAGCGCCTCGAGGTGGCACAAGTAATGGACCAGCGTAAGATTAGTATCTTATGCTTGCAAGAAACTAGATGAGTAGGAGAAAAAAGTAAAGAGATTAGGTTAAATAGTTTCAAACTTTGGTACACAGGTAAGGTAAATGGAAGAAATTGTGTTGGTATTATCGCGGATGCAGAATGGAGGAAGAATGTTGTGGAAGTTAAAATGATTGATGATCGAATCATATCCGTGAAAGTAATTGTTGAAAAAGAGACTATGAACATTATTAGTGCATATGCACCTCAAGTAGGAGCAAAATCATATCTCAAGGAGAAGTTCTGGGCAGATATGAAGGGTTTGATTGAAAGTATACCAACAACCGAGAAAGTTTATATTGAGGGAGACCTTAATGGACATGTTGGTAAAGAGGCATGACCACATGCAAGTGTTCATGGTGGTTTTGATTTTGGGGAGTTGAATGAGGAAGGACAAACTATTATTAATTTTTTTAGCATACGACCTTAAGATTATCAACACTTATTTTAGGAAGAGAGATGAACATTTAATCACATACAAAAGTGAAACTCATAGGTCTCAAATCGATTTTTTTTACAAGAAATATTGATAAAAGACGTTGTACTAATTACAAAGTAATTCTTGGACATGGGGCGACTACACAAAATAGATTGTTAGTTCTTGATATGCAAATGAAATGTATAAAACCAAAATATCGAACAGTTTTTGATCGAAAGATCAAGTGGTGGCAGTTAAAGGGGGAGAAGCGAGAGACTTTTAGAAGTAAGTTATTAGAGGAAAGCGTGTGGGAGTTAGAAGGAGATGCTAGTATCATGTGGAAGAATGTGACAAAAAATATTGAAATAGTTGCTAAAGCCATTTTAGGAGAATCAAAATATTTTGGACCACGAGATAAAGAGACTTGGTGGTGGAATGAGGAGATCCAAGAAAAGGTGCGTAATAAGAAGAATTATTTCAATGCGATACACTTGGACAATAGTTCTGACAATTGGGAAAAGTATCGTTTGGCGAAAAGGGAGGCTAAGAAGGGAGTTAGTGATGCTCGTGCTAAAGCATATGAGGGGTTTTATAAGGAGTTAGGGGCAAAGGCTGGTGAACAAAGGATTTACAAGATTGCAAGGAATAAAGAGAAGGAGTCGAGAGATTTGGATCAAGTAAAATGCATAAAAAATGAAGTTGGCAAGGTTTTAGTTACTGAAAGAAATATTAAGAACAGATGGGAAGAGTATTTCAATAATCTATTTAATGATGGATGTGAATGTTCCCGTTGTGATTTGGAGGACTTGACAGTTAGCAAATGTGATCTTAATAGGTCATTTTATCGTAGAATTAAAGTCTCGGAGGTTAGCGAAGCTCTTAAGAAAATGGAGAATGGTAAAGCCGTTGGACCGGATGGTATACCATTGAAGTTTGAAAATATTTAGAAGAAAAATGTGTGTTGTGGTTATGTAAATTATTTAATGAGATTTTACGGTCGAAAAAGATGCCTGATGATTAGAGATTAAGTACATTAGTTCCTATTTATAAAAATAAATGGGATATTCAGAATTGTGCAAATTATAGAGGGATTAAACTTATGAGTCACACAATGAAATTATGGAAAAAAGTGATTGAGCATAGATTGAGAATGGATACTAGTATTTCTAAGAGACAATTTGGATTCATGTCAGGAAGATCCACTATAGAGGCGATTTATTTACTAATGGGGATGATGGAGAAGTATCGAAGTAGGAGAAGAGACTTACATATGGCTTTCATTGACTTAGAGAAGGCGTATGATCGGGTACCAAGTGATGTACTTTGGAAAGTTTTGCAAAAGAATATGGTGCCTACATTAAGGTAATACAAGATATGTACGATGGGGCATTGACTAGGGTTAGGACATCCGGAGGTGAGACAAATGAATTTCCTATAGAAATTGGCCTACATCAAGGATCAGCTTTAAATTCGTATCTATTTAACTTAGTTATCGATGCTATAACCGAGAGTATAACAGAGGAGGTACCTAAGTGCATGCTATTTGCGGATGATATAGTACTTTTAGCGGATTCAAAAGAAGAGATTAATACAAAATTAGAAATATGGAGAAATACGTTGGAGTCAAAGGATTTTCGTTTAAGTAGGAATAAAACAAAATATATGCATAGTAATTTCACAAATAAACAACTTAGAGACTATTTGGAAGTTAGGCTAGGGGATGACATAATTCCTCAAGTGACAAAGTTTAAATATTTAGGATCAATTGTAAGACAAGATGGTGAGATTGATGGCAATGTTAATCATAGAATTCAAGCTGGTTGGTGTAAGTGGAGGAAAGTCACTGGAGTTCTTTGTGATAGAAAAGTACCAAATAAAGTTAAATGAAAATTTTATCGTACTGCTATAAGACCAACAGTGTTATATGGTAGTGAATGTTGAGTTATGAAGGGACAACATGAACGTAAAGTGGGGTAGCCGAAATGAGAATGTTGAGATGGATGTGTGGTCATACAAGATTAGATAAGATTAGAAATGATCATATACGTGAAAGAGTCGGAGTGGCTCCTATTAGTGAGAAAATTATAGAGAATCGTTTGAGATGGTTTGGTCATGTTCAGAGAAGACCATTAGATGTGTCAGTAAGAAGAGTAGATCAAATAATCTGGAGTCCGATTAAAAGAGGAAGAGGAAGGTCAAGACGAACACTTGACGAACTAATAGAACAAGATTTATTGGTGAATAATATATCGAAAAGTTTGATTACTAATAGAGCGGAATGACATCATATGATTCATGTAGCCGACTCCACCTAGTGGGATAAGACTTTGTTGTTATTGTTGTTTAAAGAGTTTACTTGGGTGCAAGCTAAACACTTCAATATAAAGAGAATTGAAACCTATATTTAACTAGAAATACAAGATATGATACATAGTAATCATTAAACCAAGAAAAAATGTTATGATTCTACTTTCCTTTTTAATACCAACTTTTAACATCCTTTGAATACTTACATGCATGCTTAAAAACTAACTTAGTGATAACTGCAAAGTTCTTTGAAATGTTGGTTTAGTTGAATGTCAATTTATTAACTCATCCAAATTACTTCCATTATCATCTTAATAAAAGTTTGAACAAGAGTAATTTCTAATTTGACCAATTCAAAAGACCAAACAAAGTTAAATGTTTTATGACAAGGATAACTTACCTTGAGAACATCGATAGATATCATATATATCGATTAAATTGATCACGGTCATGTAAAAGATCCAAAATTAAAAAGAAAAAAAAACTGCAACTTTTTGTGGAGCGATTAGCACGAACAATTTAGAAAACCTTGTGACACAATTACTAGATTTTCGCAACAACATCATTACCATGTCCGGCGCTATGTACTCTTCTTCTCTCTCAAGCCAACTGAGCCCTAACACCGCGGTCGTCGGCGCCGCTCTCCACCGCCGTAGCCACCGTCTCCAAATCAGCTCCGAGATGTGGTCCTGTGGCCGCCTCGCCTTCCGACGGTCGGCTTCCGCCTCTGTTGTCCTCCGCCGCCCGGTCTCTGTCGTCGGCAACGCTGCTGTCGCCCCGGAACCGACCCTCTCGCGCGCCTACGGCCTCGTCCCGGTGGTGGTCGAGCACACGTCCCGGGGCGAGCGCGCCTACGACATCTTCTCGCGGCTCCTCAAGGAGCGCATCGTGTGCATCAACGGCCCCATCTCGGACGACACCGCCGCCATCGTCGTCGCGCAGCTTCTCTTCCTCGAGTCTGAGAATCCTTCCAAGCCCGTCCACCTCTATATTAACTCACCGGGAGGCGCCGTCACTGCAGGCCTCGCCATCTATGACACCATGCAGTACATCCGCTCCCCGGTCTCCACGCTCTGCCTTGGGCAGGCCGCATCAATGGGCTCGCTCCTCCTCGCCGCCGGCGCCCCAGGCGAGCGCCGGGCGCTGCCGAACTCACGGATCATGATTCATCAGCCATCGGGCGGCGCCTCAGGCCAGGCGGCGGATATTGCTATCCAGGCCAAGGAGATCCTCAAGGTGCGCGAGCGCCTCAACGGCATCTACGCCAAGCACACGGGGCAACTGCTGGTTCGGATCGAGAAGTGCATGGACCGCGATATGTTTATGTCCCCTGAGGAGGCCAAGGAATTCGGCCTCGTCGATGAGGTCATCGAACACCGGCCCCTTAACCTAGTCAGCGACGCCATAACCGATGCAGCTACTGTTGCAATGGCAGAATCTCCTTCATCAGCTCCTGGGACATGAGAAGCAGGGACGAGAGCAAAAACAATGTCGAAGGTTTCAGTGGATTGTAAGGTTTCTTCTTCTTCGCTTTTAGGAACGAGGAAAAGAAATGACCTTTTAATTTGTTTGCCCGATGATCAAGGCAGATCAGAATAGTGAATGCCAATAATTTATATATTATATTTTCTTCTTCCCTTGTCAAATTCAAACATTTAAGCTGAAGGTTTATGCAGTTCAGCCTTCGACATATAGTGTTGTGTGGGTCATATTGGTTTCTTCACCTGTTGTTGCTTCTGTTTCATCGCTAGGTCTAGTTCCTTCTGTTTCATCGCGGGACATAAACCTGTTGAGGCCCATGCACCTCTCGATCTGGTCTTTCAGTTGCCCCGGGTGCGTGACATAAACCGTAGATGTCATTAAGGCGCTCACAGTGCAATAACCTCCTCAACCTTCATAGCAATATCTGCCGCCTGGACCAACGGTTAGTGAATCATGACTATGGAGTTTGGTAGTACGCCATGCTCCCCAGAGGTGCTGGCGGTGAGACCATAGATGTAGCATAGTCAAGGCAGAAGATGGAAACCGAAAACAGCAGATATAGTGCATGTTGTAGTAGATGGTGAGACCCGTGGTCACATCTCCAGGACAGTTGATGTAGAGGTGGAGAGGCTTGGAAGGGTTCTCGGACTTGAGGAACAAAAGCTGTTGGATGATGATGGCAGCAGTATTTGGTGATGGGGCTGTTGATGCACACAATCCACTCCTTAAGGAAGAACGAGAAAATTGTGGCGGCGACATCACCAGTTTTACTACTATGTTCGCAAGTTTTGTTTGGTTATGATGTTTTTCCTACTTAGATTATATCTTACTTTCATCTAGTTATTGTGTTTTGTTAGAATACCAAGTTAATAAAGTTTTTATTGGAATTTTTGCGTGTTTTCACCATGGATTAGTGGTAAATGTATTTGTCTAAATAATAAGAGGATATAGAGTGTACATGGACTGAAGGTTTGATAGCTGGACTTCTTCATCCAAGTTTGAGGATAAACATGTGGTGCATCTTAGGTTTAGAGCTGAGTAGGAACGTGTGGAATTAGTCAATTTCATTGCAAGGAGTAGGCAATTTGTTAGACTTCTATTTACATAACTGATAAATCTTGTTTCCATTGCTACCCTGTATGGATCACAACCATCTATATGCAAGGTTGATGTTTAAAACTAGGACATTTCTACCACAGTGCACAAGAAAGAAAGATATCTGTTGGAATCTGATTATCATTGTGAATCAATTTTGATTCTATATCTTGAAACTGAAATTCTTGTATCTTCATTAAATGATGCTTTGTCATATACTCATATTATCCTGTTCCTTATTTGTCTGTGGCAATATCCCGAAGTCAAGGTGATGGTTTCACATCTATTAGCCAGCTTCTGTTGATTCCTGATGCCTAACTTCTGTCCCGGATTAGTCAATCATTATTTTCGCCATTTTACAACACCTTCCTACTTGTCTAAGCTGAATCACAAGGCAATAATTGTCGTTGCATTAATTTGGGATTCCTGATTATATTCACTCTTTAGTCAGTGGATTGAAATTCTTAATTGCCTTGTTCATTTTCTTGTACGTAGTTAGTCTTCCTAGAGGATCATATGAGAAATGAG
Source organism: Pontederia crassipes (assembly GCA_030549335.1). Classification (NCBI taxonomy): domain Eukaryota; kingdom Viridiplantae; phylum Streptophyta; class Magnoliopsida; order Commelinales; family Pontederiaceae; genus Pontederia; species Pontederia crassipes. The sequence goes on along the minus strand of CM060189.1, from coordinate 18,763,387 downwards.
ATGAAAGTAATATAGGAAATTATTGGAGTTCGAGATTCCTCTGGTAAGTTTTTTTCTTTCTTAAAGAATCAAGCCAAGCATTTTTCTTGTTCATTTTTTTCTTTCTTTCTTTCTCAAAGGATGAACTTGTATTAGAAGACTCAAATTTTTATGATATATACATTTAAGCAATGCAAACCAGGCAAAAAAATCGAGAAGAGAGAACTCTAAGGGATAACTTCCTTCCAAAAAAAAAAAAGAAGAGAGAACTTCCCCTCAGAGAGAGAGAGAGAGAGAGAGAGAGAGAGAGAGAGAGAGAGAGAGAGAGAGAGAGTTCTTTCTTTCTTTCTCAAAGGATGAACTTGTATTAGAAGACTCAAATTTTTATGATATATACATGTAAGCAATGCAAACCAGGCAAAAAAATCGAGAAGAGAGAACTCTAAGGGATAACTTCCTTCCAAAAAAAAAGAAGTGAGAACTTCCCCTCAGAGAGAGAGAGAGAGAGAGAGAGAGAGAGAGAGAGAGAGAGAGAGAGAGAGCTCTAATTGCACATGGTCACAAAAGTAGTATCCACTCATCCAAAAAAGACCCTTTGATCTGTTGGCAAACTCTTAGATGAACGAGAATGAGGATAAAGGTCAGTTTGAGCCATCTTATTGCTGACTAGCAATCCTAGAGAGAATTTCTAGAAGATAATCGATCCATTGGTATCTTATCCAATATGAAGTGAAAATTTCATTGTTATTAGGTCATATGTAGAATATCCTTAACAGCCATAGGAGTTGAAATTTCAATGAAGAATTTGCCCCTGCTAGTTTCTGTGAGGGAGCACAGGCAGGTACAGTATTTACATGTGTATAGGACTGAGGGGTTAAGTGCTGGAAAATGTTATAAAAGAATCAAGGAGGAAAAAGTTATAAAAGAATTGCTAGGCTTAGTTGGACTCCTTACAAGTAGTTTAGACATCTAAGAGGTTGAAGTCCATTAAGCAATGTTTGTATGGTATCTGCCGTCTAAGAAAGAGTTGTTACATTTTCTTGAATTTTGAGATTCCTAACTGTTCAAAGGAGAATTATGTTTTGAGTTCTTTTAGGAGAGTACACCTGCAACTTTGCTTGCAGTGGAAGCATTCATGTGTTTTTTTTGTGCTTTAAATTTTTAGCAATGTGTTCTTTAAATTTTTTCGTGCTTTAAATTTCAACTCCGCCAATGTTTTATAGCCGGTCCCAAGTCCGGATAAAGGAGGAGGGTTGTGTTAGACCCCGACAGTCAGCGTAAAACCTTGTCGAATCGCATGAACATGAATCAACGAATGACGTCGTATAATTCATATAGTCGACCTCACCTAGTGGGATAAGGCTTTGTTATTGTTGTTGTTCTTTGGAAATGGGTTGCTTCTATTCGTCTTGTTTGGATAGTTGACCTGGCTAAGTCCAGTAAATGGGTCAGCTAAGCCTACAAAAGGATTGAACATGTATGCCTACTAGGCCCAAAATGGTGGCTTTTTTGCCACTTAAAATTGGTACTAAACACTGAAACTAAAATCTGTCTACTGAAGAACCAATGAATTTGTCAAATTAGTGTGCGTCTAAACATGGCCTAAAGTTATTCTTTTCTTCAATCTAATCCAAAAAAACTGTTGCTCTCTCTTTTAGGGGAAAGAGATATCCATCTGGATATGTTTATATAAGATAAATTATGTCTGCCATTTCCACAGACATCCAGACTTTGTTACGCAAGATACTTACAATGGAGCGATAAGATAAATTATGTCTGCCATTTCCACAGACATCCAGACTTTGTTACGCAAGATACTTACAATGGAGCGATTCAATTGTACATTGGATGGAATGCATCAAACCATTTTTCAAGTAGCACTTTGTTCAAATGGTGCAGTATTATTCTTGATATGTGTATCAGTGTTTACAACAGCTACTTTGGAAATGCTTCCAGTGTCTTGTGTAGTTGTGTATTGTTAGTTGTACAGATATATTAAAATGGAAACATAAAACTATATGATTTCGGTAGAAATATTGGTGAACATTATTATCAGCACATTGATCACCCACATCTTTGTTATGGCCTAGAATAGCATAACTTGCCTGAGTTGGTATTCGTTCTTCTGGTGCTGTGTAACTCTCAGAGAACAGGAAAAAAAGTGATGGTCAAAGAACCATGGAAATGTGAATATAAATTCCACCTTGACCTATACGAGTGTCTCCCCTGGATATTGGCTTTACACCTCTTTTTCTCGGTGCTGCAAATATTTTTGCCTTTTCCACTTTATCCTGTAAACAGGAGAATCACATTGTCTACTTTCAACCCATTGCCTTCTGGCTGATGATTTAGGCTTCCAGCAGGTTTCTCTTGTTGTGGAAATGTTGTTTTTGTTTATAATCCTTTTTTTCTTATTCAATTCTATTCTTTGAACTCTGGAAAAAATAATATATTGAATTCTATTTTATCCTGTGAAAGTTTAGATTTTAGCTCCCAAGAGCTCCTCAGTCCTGCTAGTTTGTGGTCAACTAAACTTTTTTGCCTGCTGCTCTGAACTGCCATCAAGGGCATGGCTGCAGGAGCTCTCAATGTGTTATTGCTTTGTACAAACTGCTCATGACTATTTTCGCACGTGAAGATGTATTTTGTTTCTCTCGGGGCACTGTAAGTATTTTTTGGCTGGTGGCTACCGAATTGTATAAAAAAAACGTTATTTTATGCTACTAATGACACTTTGTTCCTTGCCTCCCACGTCCAGTCAGGTTCACTTTGCGGCTAGTCGGCAAGGGCCAAAATTCCTGTCTTCGAGGAATTCTTAATTTTTTATGAAAAATTATTACAAGTGAGTTGTACATTGCAATCATATATCAACTATTTTCTGTTAACATGGGTAAAAAGTTTTATTTATTTTTCTATTTAATCTTTCGGGCAAATTGAATGTACAACATCACATCAAGTTGAACATGTTTTCTTGTGGAATATATTATGCACACGGAACCGTTTATTATCATTTAATAGAAACTTATTTGATCAATTCAGATTGATACAGAAGTGAGCCTTGAAAATCTCGTCTTGTGACTTCTTATGGAATTTTTAAAATTTGAAAATAACTCGTCCGTATAGGTTCGGCCTTCGTTATTTAGATGCAAATGAAAATTCCCAATCGCTCAAGTAAGGATTCGATATCTCATGCACTATCATAATTCTGTATGTAATAAAAGAAGTGCATGATGATTTTTGTCTTTAAGAAAACTTATGTAACGACATCAATGCGGATTAAGAGTTTTCTTTGTCGGTCGAATTTGTGGTTTAAAGTTAAATCGGAAAAAAATATGTTTTTTCTCGTGTGTTTGAAAAGTAACACCGACAATTTAATTGCGTAGTACTAAAATGTGTATTGTCCATAAGTTCAAAATCGATTCATTATCGAATTTATTTAATTCGGCCATATTATTCTTTAAAAATTGATTCATCATCGAATTTAATTAATATGATTAAATTGTATCATGTATTAACAGAACAGTTATTTAAATATTCTGACGCGTTATCGTGTCTGAAGTAGGGACGGAATTATAACAGGCAACAAGGACGAAAGATTCCCAAATATAGATGGCGCCGCTATCTACAAAATGTCTGTTACATTTGTTTTGGCATTTCTGACATTATAATCTAAACATTAATGGCCGATTCTCAATCAATTGTCAATACATCATATTTTTTTGTCAGAAGAATAATCACAATGCTTCATCATCCAAAACAACTAATGACAAAGTGCCACCTCAATATCGTTCAAATCTGAGGCAAATGCAGATATCAAACACAGTGATTGCACAAAGAGAAAGAAAAAAAAAAAGCTCCCAAGACCTAGTCTGCCCGGTGGGAGGCTCTCTCTCTCTACTTGGATGAAGGTTAGTTCGAATGGGTCGTTGACTTGTCCGGGGACTCCGGGAGGGGCAGGGTTTATTATTAGAAATGCTAATGGATCATTTCTTATGACAGGTGCTTTACATTGTATGGCGTGCAATGTTCTGTGGATTGAAATATGGGGCACACTTGCTGGTCTTAGGAAATGCAAGGAGGTAGGTTTCAACTGTATTTGGCTGGAGAGTGACTCCTCGAACCTCGTTGCGATCGTCAACGGCGAATCTGTTTGTCCTTGGAGGATTTTGACTCTTATGCATGAGATTCAGCAGATCATTTTCTATTTTGAATATTTTAAATGTACACACTGTTATAGGGAAACTAACAAAGTGATTGATTACTTAGCAAGCCAAGGAAGAACGAATATTTTGAATACTTTTTGGGATGTAACTCCTCCTCCGGAAATTCTCAACTTTTTGTACACGGATTCATTAGGAGCATATATTAATAGATAGCTTTTCCTTCTTATAAAAAAAAAGAAGAAGAAGAGATCAAATCAACAACCACTACAAAATATCTTCTACTGCTAAAGATAACTCGCAACAGTGTAACATAAGAGAACACTAGTATTTTTTTAACCATATTTAAACAGTCATCCGTTTTGAATTAAAATTATAACTGTCATCAATAGATGCCGGAAATGACTGACGATATTATGCCTTGTTTGTGTTAATTATATTAAATGTTCATAGTCTTTCAAGATCATATACAAGACGTGGATCATCTTTTGTGTTGGAAATAGTACGTAGATGTAAAGAGAATAAACGAAGATAAACGAAGATCAAGACTTCGAGGCACGACGAATCGCTATCTTTAGACTTCGAGATATGTAGATGTGAAGCTTGTGACAATAATACTACCGGGATACAACGTAGTCACGGAGTTCGTCAATTAACAACTATTAAAAAACTTAATATCTTATTCTAATAATTTACAATGACTTGGAATGTATTTTCATGTGTTGTACACATAGTACTCATCACATGTTCATTGTTTTTCATCAATTTCAATTACTTTCGATTGATGGAAAATGCAAGAAGAGAAAGCCTATTTATAAAGTTGAAAGGATACTTCACGAAAGGATGTGTCTAGTGTCTTTTCGTCCAAAAGACACACCTATTAATGAAAGGATTCACTTAATTCCTTTTCATATAAGAACACACCTTATGATGAAAGAACACATCTATTGGTATGTGAACACATATCAAGAATACATCTTAAGATGAAAATGATGCATCTATTTAAGTATGAATATAACTCTTGAAATATGAACACATCTATTCAAATGTGATCATATCTCTTCACTTATGAAGTGATGCGACTCTTCATTTAATAATATTATTTCATTAATGAGATAACTCATTCATGACACCATTTTACTTATAACACATGTGAACATATCTTTTCATTCAATATTGTAGCACTTCATTAATGAAAAGATGTGATGTTGTATTTCATACTTAACTAATTAGTATGAACTCATTTTCAATGTTTACGAAGTAATATATTTAAAATTTGAAACCTTCGAATTCCTAGATTTTGTAGATAGAGCAGCCATATAACCTCTGCACTTCTTGATTATAATAAAAAGTTGCTGACTCGAGATTTTGTTCCGTCATCAAGTTTCCACTTTGATGATCAAGATTAGTCAACAATTCAGCACCCTTTCGGGCCTTATTGCATACTAAGAAAGAATTTTATAACGTCAAGATCTTTAGTTTTAAGCTATGACTGTAGTGCATCCTTTGCCTCCATAGTTATAATTGCTTGCTAACAATAAAGCTAGTTCTTGAATGGAGGCTAAAGCACTCAGCGAATCGGATCCGAAACCACTTTGGATCGGGTACGGGTCAAAATTTTTCGACCCGAGTTGACCCGACTCGAAGATTCGATTTTTTTTATTTTTTAGTTTTCAACTTATATATATTATGTATAAAAATAAAAGAATATTAAAATAAAATATTTTAAATGTGTAAAATAATGTTTAAATATTGAATAAGTTAGTTTATGCTTTTTATATTAAATAATAGAAAAAACAAGGAAATTTAAAAAAAAAGAAAAAATGATGGTCGGATAATCCGATCACCCGATCCGATAACCCCACCTGGATTGAGTCGGGTTGGATCGGATCCAGCCTCGCAAAATACCCGAATTGAGTTCGGGGTCGAGTCGGGTCTATAAACCATGTATACTTCTCAATTGGATAAGGTGTGGCGAATTTTATAGAAGTGACTCAAGAAGCAACATAAACTTTCATTCGCGGTAGGGTTCCAAATTTTCTTCTAACTTTCATTTAGGGACAATTGTGGATGGTGGATTTTAGGGATGAAAGTGGTTCAAGCTGGGTTATTTTTTAGATTCAAAAAAAATTATTCGATATTTTTTTGGTAAAAATAATTACAAAAAGATTATTTTCTAGTGAGTTATTTTTTTGGATGAGTTTTTTAAATCTTACTTTAGTAAAACAATATCTTTTAAAATAAGATAATAAACTAAAATTAACATAAATATTCTTAATTTTATAATTAAATATAAAATATAAAAACGAAAATATTAAATAAGAGTTCCATAACGCTATAGGTCATACATTATAAAAATACTAAATCAATAATAAAAAATGATGACTTGTGAATTAATTCTAAAAACAAGAAATTACCAATGAACATGGGCTCATATGAGACTTTCACTTGAAGGGAATAGTTCTGTTGTATTTAATAAATATTCTAAACTATATTCGAGCTCTTAATCTTTTAACTTTTTTAATTTAATTTTTTTTTCTTATATCCCCTAAGGGGTTCAATTAAATGTTGTTTGTTTGACATATTGTTATTCGAGACGGATGGTTTTATTATTCATCACAATTTTCTCGGTGTGAATGCTTGGATGATATAGAATAACAAAATGAGAAGTTATTTAATAAGAAATAAAAATTAAACAATCATAGAAAAAAAAACAAGTATTGTTATTCATACTTTTCTAAGGTGAAGGTGATGATAGGGATCAATATGGACCGTGGGTTGAAGGCGTTGTGGTCGATCTCAGAATGGACGGTTGACGATCGCGACACGTAAATGTGACGCAGGCACATTAATCTCAATTGGTTTCGTACTTTTTTTTCAGGTCACCAATTTAGTGTTCGATAAGTGACGCCGATCGTTTAATTCATATAACGTTAAAGAATGCACCGATCATATATTAGAGTCTTCACGCCTAGTGAGATGAATAAATCATCTATCAACTCTCGTTCACCTTTCAAATAGGATCTTAGGACCTGTTTGAAAGCCGAAAAAAACCCGTGGATAAATATCTAATTTGTGAGGATAAAAGCAAACAATTATTAAATTTGGTATGAGTCATATCAAAATTTATTATTCAGTCCAGCATGTTGAAAATTGTTGTGTTAAACTCATTTAATTATTCGTATGAACAGTAATAACAACTATTGACATATTTGAAAGGTAAAAAGTAACATTGCTTTATTATTCTATGTATTAATGTATATTCTTTTTTTATTCAAGCCACAACCAAACAGTTTTTACCTATCAAGAAAACGAATAATCATATGAATAACAAATCCACTAAATTAGTTATTCCTATAATAATAACAACAACAATAATAATAAACCACCTTTCAAATAGGTTGAGGATAATACACTGGATAACGTCAGTAAGATGAAGAATAGGAATAAAGCTCCGTATGAACATGCACATTAATAATAATAATAATAATAATAATAATAATAATAATAATAATAATAATAATAATAATAATAATAATAATAATAATAATAATAATAATAATAATAATAATAATAATAATAATAATAATAATAATAATAATAATAATAATAATAATACCACCTTTCAAATAGGTTGAATAAGAGGATAATACACTGGATAACGTCAATAAGATGAATAATAGGAATAAAGCTCCGTATGAACATGCACATTAATCAATAGATGTTTAAATTGATTGGAGCTTTTATCAACTAGATTATTCACCAATTTGAGTGAAATATGACATTACGATGGTTTGTATGAGGATAGTGTTGAGATTGTCCTAAATGAAGCATTCAAATACTCTTACAACAAAATTTTTTGATCAAATGCCATTGCCTATTTGTTCTTGGTCTGTACATTGAAAATTAGAAAAAGTAAAAACTGTGAATTTTTACTGATAACAATAATATATTATTCTCACATGTTTTGTTCTTATATCAAGAATATTCATGAATTCCTAAACCGAACACTTCTTAGGTTCCATTTGGTGGGAGAATATTTTGAATTGAAATAAACTAACGGAATATGATATTTTTGAAAAAGCAAACATATTTCTATTCTTAGTAGCGTTTGATTTAAAAACATCATAATTTTAAAATAAAATATTTTATTATAAATACTTTAATTTATTAATATTGCTAATAAAAAACAATAAAACTATAATATGTGGTAAAATTATAAAAAATAAAATAAATTATTAAAAGGTGAAAATGATGAAAATAGGATAAATGAAAGAATATAATATTCTCGTCGTGTGGATAAAAATGATAGTATTACATTTTCCAATGGGGTTTCATCAATAAGTTTGACCGATATATTTTTATTCTCAAGGATGTTTGACAGTATTATCAAAATAATGAGATATTTCATGATTTATTCTACAACTAAATGGATCAGCTATAAACTCTCCATGTTATCACGAGTGTAAAGAGAGAAAAAGAAATATAATGAGTATTTAAAATTTATATATTATATTACGAAAGTTAGCACAATAGAAAAATGAAATGATTTACACTAAAAGAAAATGATGTATTTTCGATGAAAATTTCCGATGATCGCACATTTACTGCAAGTTTCGACGACTTTTCCGACGGTCGCACATCTGCTGCAAGTTCCGATGACTTTTCCGATCGTTGAAGTTATCCTTCGAAACTTCAGACGCAACTGTTTCTGACGGCTCGAATCATGAGAATTTTTCGTGGGTCGAACCGTAGGTAAATAATTATACTATTTCCCATTGCTATAGTCGCGGAAACCTAAAAATAATATTTTTTTACGATGGATTGAAATAAATTTTTTTAAGAAGGTAATAAATATTTTTTGAAGTTTCTCAGGACTCTAATCGTGGGATCTCACTCAATAGGTTCTACGGTTGGAGTAGTGGAAATTTCAAAATAATACCAATTAATTATTAATGGACATGATCGGCAGTTTGAACCCACGAATGTCCCCAGTTTGAAATATTATCATTGACCTATTGTCGCACAGACGTCGGCAGATTGCATGTTGTCCATGTGCATTAATTAGCCTGCCTTATTGCTATTGCATGCATGACCACCCGCCGATCTATATATATATATATTATATTTACATTTCCTTTGACATTAGAATGCATTGCTCATATAAAATGGGTTCATAATTTTATGCGATGTCATGCCACCAAATAAAAAAAAATAAAGGAAAGGGAAAACAATAATAATATTCCCCGCCCCCCACGGGCCCGCGGGGATTCCCCGTTCGGAGCCCCGCATTCGGAGATTTTTCCCTCGGCGGGGGCGGGGATGGGGGCCAACCTGCCCCCGCCCCCTCTTTCGGGGATCGGGGCGGGGTGAACTCTCCCCGCTCCGTCGGATTTCCGAATCCACGACAATATTTTTAATTAATAATTATTTATAATTATATTTATTAAATTTCATCTCAATCGTTCATTTTTTTACATATATATAACATAAAACCCTAAACTCCAACCTCACAAATCACAATCTCACAAATCACAATCGTCGATGTCGAGCCGTCGAGGGCTACCGTCGTCGGTCGTCGTCGATGTCGAGGGCCGCCATCGTCGATCGTCGTCGATGTCGAGGGACGGTGGGGCCGATGATATGTCGAGAGACGATGGGGCCGCCATCGTCGGTCGTCGTCGATGTCGAGGGCTACCATCGTCGTCAAGGGCATCTGGGATCCGGGCGGCGTCATCGGCGGCGACGTCATCATGGATCGTCGTCGATGTCGAGGGCCGTCATCGTCGGTCGTCGTCGATGTCGAGGGACGATGGGGCCGCCATCGTCGGTCATCGTCGATGTCGAGGGCCTCCATCATCGTCAAGGGCATCGGGGATCCGGGCGGCGTCATCGGCGGCGGCGTCATCGTGGATTGTCGTCGATGTCGAGGGCCGCCATCGTCGGTCATTGTCGATGTCGAGGGACGATGGGGCCGCCATCGTCAGCCGTCATCGATGTCGAGGGCCGTCATCATCGTCAAGGGCATCGAGGATCCAGGGCGGCGTCATCGTGGATCTTCGTCGAGGGTGACGACGTCGTCGTCATAGAGGGTGTCTTCATCGGCGAGGACGTCATCATCGGCGAGGGCATCGTCGTCTAGGGCATCGTTGATCCGTTCGATCCGATCGGCGGCGGCAGTGTCATCGTGGGTCGTCGAGGGCCGCCATCGTCGTCGACTCGAGGGCCATCATCATCGTCGTCGGCCGCCATCGTCGTCGGCGACGAAAGTGGCGGCGACTGATTCACCTGCGTAGAGAAAAATCGGCCGAAAGGGCGGCGGCGCCTCGGGGCATTGTGGAGGGGCGGCTACGAAATCGCCTTTGCGCCGGGTGCGCAGAGGCGATTTCACCGAGTGCGCAGAGGCGAAATCGCCTCTGCGCACGATTCGCAGAGGTGATCACCTCTGCGCACTGTGCGCAGAGGTGACACCTCTGAGCACTGTGCGCAGAGGTGACACCTCTGAGCACTGTGCGCAGAGGTGACACCTCTGCGCCTTTTTTTAATTGTATTTTTTTGTAATTTTTCAAATTTTTTTAATAAAAAATTTGGAGAATCGGATCTCCACGGAAATTCGGGGCCCCCGAAAATTGGGACGGGAGATAAAATTTCCTCAAGATCGGAAATTCGGAGCAGGGACGAATCGTCGGGGTCGGGGCGGGGGTGGTGTTCCCCGCCCCGTACAGCGACGGGTGCCGAACCCACGAATGTCCCCAGTTTGAAATATTATCATTGACCTATTGTCGCACAGACGTCGGCAGATTGTATGTTGTCCATGTGCATTAATTAGCCTGCCTTGTTGCTATTGCATGCATGACCACCCGCCTATATATATATATTATATTGACATTTCCTTTGACATTAGAATGCATTGCTCATATAAAATGGGTTCATAATTTTATGCGATGTCATGCCACCAAATAAAAAAAAATAAAAGGGAAAACAATAATAATAACGTAAGAAAGTTGACATTGCTGAATAAATTATCAGCTAGTCCTATTTGATCACCTTCAATTATTATTTGTTATTACAAAGCAAAGTTAAAACTCCAAGCAAACATGGACATGACCTGATAGAGACTACCTACGATGTAACACGCCGACATTTTTTTTTTGTGTGCGCTACCAATTAGTAGACTAAAGAAGTTGTTGCATGAAAAGGTAAATTTAAAATAAGTAAAGCATGAATAATTCAATAAAGTTATTTAGCTTACCGAGGGAAAAAAGTTGTAAATATGAACATTAGTGTTCTCAGGAAAGCATTCGAACCCTTTTTCCAAACTTTAAACTCAAAGGGACGCTATTTATAGTCATGGCAACGATCTCATAATTTTTTAATTCGAAATTAGGACCACTCAATTTAATTATTTTCGCAACTAATATTATAAAATTCAAACCTTTGCATTCAACTCTCTCGCTCGCCAACTAATTGAGTCCCACCTAATCTGTTATAAATTATTTTTTCTTATGTTACTTCCCATAATATTAATTAATAATAAATAACCTCATGCATATTGCCGCACATGGATAAGAGATTATTCATTGGATTCACTAATCAATTAAAATACATAATTATTTGTTGTTAATATATATATATATTATAATCAAAATGCATCCAATGAATTGAGCTTAATATTATAATTATATGGTTGAAATTAAATTTAATATTAAATTTAATAGAGATTGAATCTCAATCATATAATTATGATTTAACGATCCTTATTTTTTTATTGCATGATAATTATACAAAAAATAGTTGCATGCTATCTAACTTCTTATATATATATATATATATATATATATATATATATATATATATATATATATATATATATATATAGTATCACCCATTCTAAACCTCTTATAATTTTTCCCACCAAAGTTCACAACTGAATAAACCAACGGCCATTTGCTATTATCTCTCTATCCATTTCTTTCAATTTGTTTTGTTTTAAGAAAAAATAAGTATATTACGTGAGCGGTAATATAAAAACAAAAGTGAATCATTAATATACATGATGCAACACATATGGATATGGATATGCAATTTATCTACAACATACTAAACTTTTTTTTTGTATTTGTATGATATTATTTTAAAATTTATCTTTTTTTAAAAGATTCTTGTTTGTCTCCACGCCGATATTTGCCCTCTCTTTCTCTATCCTCTATTTTTATTTTCAGAAAAATAAAAGAGGACTTAGCAGTTAGCAGAGAAAAGAAGGCTTATAAAATGATACACGAGTTCGAGGGAATCGAGAGAGAAGCACCTGAAAGAGCTCACCAGCTCAAGAGATCATGGCGATGGTAGAGAGGACGCAGCCGGGGAGGGTTGCGATCCACTTCGTCCTCGTTCCGTTCCCCTCGCAGGGCCACGTCACTCCCATGCTGCACCTCGCCCGCAACCTCAATGCACAGGGCTTCGACGTCACCCTCGCGACCCCCGGCTTCATCCACCGCCGGCTCGAAAGCGTCCGTGCAGCTGGTCGTGCCCCGGGCACCACTCGCCTTCGATTTGCTCCGATTCCCAGTAGGCTTGACGCCGACGCCGACGATGCTCACAAGGACATGACCGCCATGGCCGCCATCTTCAAGGCCATGGAGAGTGACCTGCCAGAAGGCTTGCGGAGCCTGCTTCTTCAGATCTCCAACGAGGGCAAGACGTCGACGTCATCGTTCATGGTGGCGGACTTGTTGGCCTCCTGGGCGATGCCGGTGGCGGCGGAGTTCGGCGTCCCCGTGGCCGGGTTCTGGCCGGCGATGCTGGCGACGTACAGGCTCATCTCATCGATCCCTGAGCTGAGACAGCGAGGGCTCATCAACGAATGTGGTATCACTCCTAAACCAGGCGACGCATATATGGATATACAAAAGAATTATTATTCTATCGAAAACAATAATTACTATTATTCTATGCTGAAATCCTGAATTAAATATTTTAATATTTTTGAAAATTAGAACATTAGGTAATGTTTGTTTGAGGAAAACAATATTTTTTCGCATTGTATTTGGCAACCAAGATAAGTCAAACAAAAGAAATAATTATTTAAACTTTCACTTACTTTTACACGTCGAATTAAATAGAGAGAAAGAAAATTTTTCTAGGATTATTTCTTTGAACTAAGAATTCATCTTGTTAATTTTTTTTTTAAAATTCAATCGAGTGACCATATTTTTCGATGTTTAAGTGGCTTATCATCTCAATCCATAAATGATTCAATTATGCTCGTATATATTGCATGATGAAAATAATGTGCATATCACTAGTTTAAGTCGCTATCGCTACTGCGTTTAAAATGTGGTCACATTAATTGTATTTTATGGTGACATGGAAACGTTGTAGATTTCGTGTAGTCAGGGAACTTCATAATACACGTAAATTGCAGATAGACGTTGCCGTTCTTGGTTGTGACCTAATGAAAAGAGAGAAAAAAATAAATTGTACAACTCAACCGATTTATAACGTAGATTAGTAATCTACGTGAAATATTTATATGCAACACTTGTAACAGGCGTTGACTCCGCTGATTAGTAATTTAAACTTCACACTAAAAAATAAGATTGCTTCAACCTCTAAATTGTGCTAGTCAAATGTTAAACCTTGGACGGTGACCGGCAATCCATAAATTACTCATTCAGCACTCAGCCCGACATCCACAAATCCCATCAAAAGATCAACATTTTTTCCTGAATTGAAAGCGATATTGCACAGGGATTGGATGGAAAGTAAAAGTGGGAATTGAATTGATGAACTGACATCTACTATATATAGTCATAGTGTCACATCTTTTATGTAATCCTACAAGGTAAGGAGTAATGCGTATCAAACTCTGTCTTTGACAACCTTTTCTTTCGCTGAGCAAATGTTTCTGTAACTTGTAATTATAGCAATTTCAAGAGTCAGAATTTGCACCTAAATAATTTTCTTTTTGGCAATTATGTTTGCAAAATTGGTTTGTTCTCCTATATACACATTCTTCTAATGCTCACATTATTAAATTACATTTCGAGAATATGTAGTAAAATTCTTATATATGTTTGTTCAAATCTTCGAAGGCATTCCTGTGGGCCAGCAGCTGTCAGATGAGCAAGGTCAACCACTAGAAGAGGTCGTACAGTTAGCAGGCGGAGCAAAATTGAGCATCAAGCACCTGCCTTGGCTGGTCGGAAACTCCGCATCACAGATGTCAAGATTTGCTTTCTGGCTGCAAGTGCTCGATCGAGTTAAAAGTCTGCGGTGGCTCCTGGTTAACTCCTTCGCCGGAGAAGGAGGCGGCGAAGCAGCGCAGCGGCCATCGGATTCAGAAGACACCCCACGCATCTTCCCCGTTGGGCCATTGTTGGCCTGCGACATAACTGGCGATGGTGGCACGACGTCTGATCACCGGCTGCCAACTCCTGGCCGCAACATAAGCATGTGGGACGAGGACTACAGTTGTCTCGAGTGGCTGCAGAGGCATCCTCCTAACTCGGTCTTATATGTGTCGTTTGGAAGTTGGGTTGCACCACTCGCAGCTGAGCAGATCACAGAGCTGGCGATGGGCCTCGAAGACACCGGTCGGCCATTCTTGTGGGCGCTGAAGGAGGACGCCGCATGGCGGTCTGGTCTGCCGGATGGATACCTCGATCGCATCGGAGGCAACGGCAACGGCAAGGTCATCGCATGGTCGCCACAAGAGAAGGTGCTCAGGCATGAGGCCGTCGGATGCTACCTCACACACTGCGGATGGAACTCGACCGTTGAGGCCATGCAGCATGGGAAGAAGCTCCTGTGCTATCCCATCTCCGGCGACCAGTTCGTCAATTGTGCATACATTGTTGATGTTTGGGGAGTTGGTGCCGCTCCAGAGGGCTACGACAGGAATGCCATACGCAGGGCCATTGAAAAGATCATGGGAGGCCATGAAGGAGAAAAAATCCAAGGAAGGATGATGGAGTTGAAAAAGCAAGTTATGGGGCACAAGGGGATTGCTGAGTCTGCAGCCGTTTTCCAGTGTTTCGTACAAACCATAACACACAAACTAAGCAAACTCTGACATAACATTCATAATTGGAAATATAATTTCATACCATTTTGCTGCTACACGCAAAAAAGGTTGGCTGCTTGGAAATCAGTAAACCTTCGACACAATGAGATCTCTCTCCCTCTCCTACTTGCACGGGACTGCTAGTTGGAAAAAATGGACGTTCCCCTCTCTGTAGATCTCCCCGTCTCAACTTGTGTTAAAAGTTATTAAATTCTGCTGTTATACATTCTAATAACTTCCCTGGCAACGTATAGAATCAGACCGAACATTGTTATGTCCATGACTGATAATATGATTCTCGGGGATCACATTCCTTGGAATCCACTGAACACACCACGAATGCTATAATCTTACAGTAGGTAATCACTCTTCAACTAAAAAGAAAAAACAACTCTCAATAGACAAAAAAAGCATTATCTGAAAAAACAAGTTATGAACTACAAATAATAATAGAATTAGTGGTAAAAGGATGGCCAGAAAGAACTGGAACCAAAGTTGGTTGGTTTCTTCTCTTTTTACCAAAGTTTATTTCTGCCCAAAAGAATAAAGAGAGTACCAGTACGTACATTAGATATTTTCCTTTTAGAAAAAAAGTACATTGGATATTTGGGCCATCGATCTTTGCTGATTTACTGTTATAACCTTGGTTCAATTGGAGGCCTGATATGTAGAACTCATTCCTGTGGGCTGCAACAATCTCCACACAATGCCATATAATCAGTCAAATTTGTGTGTATGTTAATCTAGAGCAGCTTTGTTTCTTCTCACAGTTGAAGGCTTTGGCAAGCCATCAAATATTGGCCTAACAGCTGCATCACTTTTGAAAGCCCAATTACTAGATGGCCATGGTGAAGAGTAGTTCTCTGAGTGTTGCAGACTTGAGGTGCTGGATGATTTTTTGACAGAAACAAAACCGTTGGTGACAAAAGAATCTCTATTTGAAACAGCATTGTCCATATCAGTCCGGCTTCCTGATTTTGGCCTTAATGCTAGGCCATTACCTGTCCTCACTGAAAAATAATTGCTGTTATCCTCCTTCAACAATAAATCTGGTGCAGGTAGAACTGGGCTTCCATCGATTTTCGGATGCCTCCTGATGGATCTATCCATGTCAATGTTGTCTATCACATTTGAAATTGCATTTTTATCAGCGATTTCACTGTTTCCTGTTGAGAATCCATTGAAAAGGTTTCTTGACTTGTGCCCATTTGGAAGCTGTTCGGATGTATGCGTCTCTTTGGGCAAAAAGTCACCACCTAAGAAGCTGCTGGCTCTATACACTGCCATCTCAGTACCATCTGTAGATATACCCATTTTAGGAGGGGCAAGGTTATAGTATCCCTGTAAACTTCTCATTGCCAGAGATACCTTAGAAGGAGGTGCTTTTGATGATTTAAGCGAATCTAAGAGATCACCTCGTGATCTACCTGGAGGAGATTGTTCTCTGAAATAATTGAAACAACAGAAGTTATTGAAAAATATCATGCATAATTTACTGTTAAAATGATGAAAAAAATATCATGTAAATGTCTTTCATACAGCAGAAACAACAAAGTCAGTAAATTAAGATAGTTATCACAGTTGAAGAAACTAATATGTAGAACACAATCCTTACTTTTCTCATTAATGTAAAATGGTAGAAGAGAAGAAAAATAATCTTTTCAACCACTATTATATAAGCTACTTCCATGAGCTTTAACAATAACAGGTTCATCTACCATGTTACTACAAGTCCTATTGACAATGAGTGTCAGATATCTAATTAATATCATTCCAGTTTTTTTTGAGAGAAATATCATTCCAGTTCTTCTTCCTTCATCATAGTCAACGACACTTTCAGATAAAATGGAAATGAGTAACATAAACTTTAGTCAATAAATATAAGATAAAATCATATGTCATTCAACAAGACGGAATAATGGCATGATATGTATCATCAACCCAGGTAACAAATAAAAGTCATAAGAAAAGACAATATCTGGAATGAAACAAAAAACACTTGAGGCATAACTCATTCCCAGACACAAGAACATTTTAAAGGGAGACAAGAAGTTGAAAAATGTCCTGTGTTCCTTGTTAATAAGAGCCAGATGTGTGTCTAATGATCACCTGAGTCATCAGAAACCTAAAAAGCCATCAGAATCAACAAGTAACATATAACTTATTGGACTTGATGACTCAATCGTGCGCAACATAAATGTTTTAACCTTAAATTACAGCTACTGCCATCATGCAATAAGAAGCTCTATAGTGACAATTTTGATCATGATCCATTTTGATAAAGGTTCTGTACTCAAGAATTCATGAACTGTTTGTACAGAGGACCAAAAAAACTTCAACTTTTGAGAAAAAGGATGAATCCAAAAATCATAGACATTTTGCATTCTTTATCTTTTGGTACAACAACAACAACAAAGCCTTATCCCTCTAGGTGGGGTCGGCTATATGGATCATACGACGTCAATTCGTTGATCCATGTTCATAAGATTCGACAGGGTTTTACGCTGGCTTTCGGAACCTAACACAACCCTCCTCCTTTATCTTTTGGTACACTGCAATAATTTTACAAAGTTGTAAGATCCATGCACTCTTTACTTTTAATTCCTAGCAATTGAGATGATGAACATGAATGGGAAATGTTGTACCACTCTAGTTGACAAAAAGATTTCTTGCACACTTCCGTTATGGCCAGGGTAACTTGCCATAAGCCCGCAAGTAAATAAAACAAAAGGTTTCTAATTTCTATCCAATCGGAGATAATCTGGAAAGTAATAAGCTAACAAAGAAGAATAACATCATAATTGAAAAAAAAAGGAAGAAAAATCTAGCTCCACAATTAAAGTAAGATGTTTTAGACCATAAAATAAAGAGAGGTTAAAGATACCTTTCATCCATCGTATCATTCAAAATACAATGAGATGGTGGATGCCTCCCTGTCAAAGGAATTAGCAATGACTTGAAAGCAAACATCTGAAGGTCTGTCACCAAGCCATTCAATCGTTTGATATCTGCCACCTTAACAGTTAAGACAAAAAGGCAGTCAACTAACTGAAAGACCTCAATAAAAAACAACTCTCGTCTGAAAGAAATAGGCAAGACATTTATATATTATGTTGCAATCCACCAGATTTGTCTTTCTTCCTTGTTTGATGCTGCATTATTTGTTAGGTTAGCACCTCCTCGATTATTTGATAAAAACTACTACAGAATGAGAAGAAAATAAATTGGTTATCGGTGCATCTGTTTCTAATATCACAGTTTCAACATCAATAAAGAACAAAATTTGAATCGATCAATGAGTTGACATATTCAACTACATTCTACAGTCAATGGTTCTCTCCCCAATGAACTTGGCAAAAATATTCAATTTTCACACCAACTATGTATAAAATCGTTTAAATATGCAACTATTTAGAACAAAGACCAATAACGTTGCAGTTACCTCGACGCCATACTTTATGGCGACGCCGACAAGCGTATCCATCTTGGAGACTCGATGCTCAATATATTTTGATCGTACAGGCGAACCCGAAGACGACGACGAAGAAGAGGACGACTCGGAAGACGAATGCAGGGAGTGTGGCGCCGAGGCAATTGCGATGTCATCGATATCTCTCGAGCGGGACTCGAACAACGTGTCCGAGAAGCCATCTGAAAAGAGTAAAGAGCTCCTCCTAGTCCTCACCTCTCGCATCTCTCCGAACATCTCAATATCCCCGCTCAACCACCACTCCCTTCAACGCAGAAATCCCCGCCACAACAAAAGGCCCCAAAATCGCAGCTTTATCGCGCCGCTCACCCTGCAACCCGTTGGCCTATCAGATTCAGCAGGAAGTCAAAGCATTCGGCACAAAAAGGAAGGCGAGAAAACACGAACAGTGGAGGAAGAGAGACCAAACAAAAACTTTGCAAAATCGAAATTTTATCGCACTAGGAATCCTAAAACGTGTCCCTTTCTGGATCCAGAGGCGTCACAAAGGCATCCGACACGAGAATCTTCACATAAAAAGCCGAAAAAACATGAGAAATGGGGTCGAAATTCGCGGAAAAAGACACATTTAGTGAATGAACAGACTGGAATAGGAATTTGGGCACTAACAGATCGATTTAGACAAGGCAATCCTCGGATTTCAGAGAACGAGCGCCGGATAGTGATGTCGACAAGAAGAAGAGGGGGGTGGAGGAGGAGGAGGAGGAGAAATGGACGCTAAAACCCGGAGGGACGTGAGAGAGAGAGAGAATAAAAGAACAGGCAACGGAGCTGGAGGATGAACGATGGCCTTTAGGAAGGTTCCTTTCCCACGAGGTTTATTTGACTCGGTTTTTTTTACCGGTTTATTTGACTCGGATTATTTGACACTAGAGAACACGTGGGCCTAGTCGTTTCTCGGCAGCTCTTCGTCGGTCCCCATGGCCCACCTACCAACTTTTGTACAATAACATTCTTTTCTTTTTTTTTTTTGTTTTCTTTCGGTGAAGTAATTAACTATTTACCTAAATTTCGGAGATAGTACATGAGATATAAAGCATTTATTTTTTTTATTTAATTAATGTAATTATTATAATTTATGATTATAGTAATTATATATTTATGAGATGAAGTAATATATATATATATTTATTAAACTATTTTGATAATTAAAAAGTATTATATAGAGCTAAATGAATTGTAGTCGTTGAATTTATCATATTTATTAAAATAACTTGATCATGATGATCAAATAATCACATGATCTTTAACTTGATCAAATACACTATTTAATTAATAAAATAAATTAATATATAATTATTTAAATAATTTAATATATAAAATTAGTGCTCTACCTCCCTTTTACACTCTACATGTACATCTTCTACCTCCAATTATATCCTTATACGGCCCTTCATGTTAACTTTCCTTCATTCAACGGCTGAATCTCTCGTCCACGTTATCACGAAAATAATAATAGTATACTATTTGAAACAAATAGATGTAACAATTTCATATAACAATATATTTTTATAAAAGGGGTTGCCTTCGTTTGATTATTTTATTTAATATGCAAATGTTAAATATTATGGGGTATATAAAAAAAAAGCTTATGATAATAAGGGTCACCTATTGTGTGCTTTGAAATGACATATAGTAATCAGTATGATAATAAATTAAATTTCTATTCGACGTTCTAATGGCAATAAAAGAATTGTACAAATGCATTTTGCATATAGGTTGGAGTGCAAGTAAAAATATTCATTCGAAAAAAAATCTCTTTGACTATTGAAAAAATCAATTTAAAAAGATAAAAGATTTAGTCTAAATTAAAAATTAGACTGATTTTTATACACAAAATCGTAAGATTAAATTAGCGCTAAAAAACAGAAGGAACTCCACCTAAATCAAATATATTTTTGAAAATAATTATAATTAACATATTAATTAAATATTAAAATAATATTTCATATTTTTCTCTCGCTTACCCATACTCATTAGATAAGTATATTATTGACTTAAATGATTATAATGTAGGAATCTGAATATTGTCAAGTTATTAACCTATTTTTAATAAAGCAATATAAAAATTAACTAGAATGCTTATGCCGTAATATGCTACTCTAATATATTTAGATAAAAAAAAGTTGAATTTATAGTTAAGATTTGAATTTTTCTAAACATCATGTTCTTATGGCTAGAGCGATATGTAGGAGTTAAACGGTAAAAGCCGAGCAAAGTGAATCAGATGGGGCACTCACCCAAAATGGGTGCATCGAGCGAATACGACAAATTAACTCCGGTCCGTTTTTTAAATAAAACCCTAAATCATCACGGGAGGTCGAACAAAGGATCCAACAATTTGTCACCATCCATTGGTTCATGATATTTTCCACGTTTATAACTTTTTGAGAAACTAACATTTGCCTGGGTCAGTTTTTTTCTTCTAAACAATTCAAGATACTTTTTTTATGTTTTAAAAAGTATATTTGAAGTTAAAAAAATCATATTTTTTTTCAATGAAAATATTTATCCAACCCGAATTATTTTCACCCATATATTATATAGCTACACAACAAACTTGGAATCAACATTTTTACATAGAATTTCCACGTGAATGATATATAGGTCATATGTTTTTTTTTTATCTCTATCTATAAGTGCATACAAAAAATAGTGTCTATGTACCTGATTTTTATTTTTTTTAAAAATTATATATTGACATATCAATTTTGAAATTAAACAAATTATTTCAAATCTTTATATTATGCTATTAAAATATACACAATAACTTTTATATATGTTATGTGCCATCTTTTATTTGATTATTTGGGTGTTGTATGAGGAATCATCAATGTAAAAAGAGAAAGTTAAACGGCGTGATACATATTTATCTCTAAAAAAGGAAAAGAGAAACAAGCTTGTATTTGGCTTTTCTTGCAGACGCAGTAAGAAAAGTTGACGATACGTGACATTCATACTCATCTCGTTCTCAAATTACATTGCATAAGTTTAAAAAGATCGTATGGCTCAAAATAAGCGATGTAACACTTTTTAAATCATTTTAGTTTTTTACAATATTTTTATTTAATCCATGATTTTGTAGTTCTTATGAAACTTTGGGAAAACAAAGGAGGATGAATAATTCAAATTTTGAACAATTCAATGTGTAGCTTTCAAACTAACTAGTAATTAAGAGGAAGGGTGCTCCATATACGGGAAATATCTCTCTATTCCACATGCTCCTCATTTCTTATCCAAAGCTTTTAAATTAAATTCATTTTTTAAAAGTGATATTATTTATGTCCTCTAACAAATGCTACTTTTGTATTGAACAAAGGGTTATTTTCATAAATCATTCTTAAATTATTTCGATTTTTCACAACTAATTTTAAATTATAAATTTATTTTTTTTGTATTATTAAATTATTGTGATTTTTTTAATTTGATCATTTTCGACGAATTTTGTCAACTTTTCTGTTATCTTTGATTTTTTTTCATTAGTAAAAAATACTCCTCCCTTCGCGGTCGGAGTTGCGGAGGTCGAAACGAAAACATAAAGTTGAAGGGAGGAATATTTTTGACTTTTCATAAATGAAAAAAAATCGATCATAAATGAAAAAAAATCGAAGTTAACAAAAGTCGACGAAAAAATCAAATTAAAAAAATCGAAATAGTTTAGCGATCCAAAAAAATAACTTTATAGTTTGGAATTAAATATTGAAAAATTAAAATAATTTAGGGGTGATTTATGGAAATAAGTGTTGAATGAATTGACCATTTTTATTGTGAGGGTGTACATATTAAGAGAGTGTTTAACTATTCTTACAAGTCGGTCAAAACTACTTATAAGTAATCATTAATTTCCGATGGCTGATTAAAATTGCACGAGTTTAGTTAGCAAAAGATATTGTTCTTGATTTTTTTTTCTTATATAAGTAACATAAACAAAGCATAATTCACATGAGATTACTATAAATCTATAATGATTATTTAACTTAATAGATGATTGGATAAAATGATGTTATATTCTTTTTAAAAAAAAAAGAGGTGCGCAATATCTCTCATTATTTAAATTATTAAATTAAAACGATGGACAATGTTTCAACTATTTCATATATATATATATATATATTAATTTGATTCTAATTTTCATCTGATAAACAAGAAATTGAAACACGATGTTCCTTCTTTAAAAGGGGAACCCCACCACTAAGTTCTAAATAATTTTTTTCTAAAAGAATATAAATAATTTGGCAAGTGCAATACTAATTAATTAAATTAGCTCACTTAACAAGATCAGCACAAAAGTAAAAAGGATTTTCTATAAGACTATTCACGTGTATATACTGCAGATGCCAGATGGAACTGGAAATAAACCTTCTTCTTTAATGTCGACATGGATAGCAATAAAGTTCTTTATTTATTTCTTATGAATGGTCTGAAGTACGATTCAATTTTCGATGAATAATTTTTTTAGAGGTATCATAAAGTCCGAGATTATTGACGTCTAATTAATTCGAAATTAAAAATATAAAGAAGAAATGATTTATTTTTTAGTCAATGTGATAATTTGAAGACTGAAATTCACAACTATTAGCTTGTGGAATAAATATTTTTTTTGAATTGTTAGATATTAATAATCATGATGGGAAATACTATTCATTTATAGCAATAGAAAATAATAATTTCTGACTTGCTTACACTGAAAAAAAAAACAATCCATGATTGGTATTTTGTTTTAATTACAGATGACTTACGACTCGAATCTCGATTTGTACAAGTCAAATTATTTCAACGTGTGAGACAACATATATAAAATTATCCATCCAGTTGAATAATGTTATATGTTCTGCTACTAGTTCGCCACTTTTACTAATCCATTCGAGTCAAAGTGTAATAATCTCTGTTAATTTATTTTTAAATTTAAGTATTAATGTTAACGTACACCTTTTCCTAAATTTATTTTTGTGATTTTGTGGCAGAAACACAATCTGTCCATGCTACAAAATAAAAAAATAGAATCAGGTAAAAAATATTTAAAAAATAAAGTAAAAGAATCAAAATGTTAATGAGAAGATAATTGGTACGAATGCCAATGGAAATAATATCAAAATGTTTATTTTATTATCCCAAAGAAAATAATATCTTATCAATTCGGTGGAGGACGTAAAGCATTAAAATGCAATCTTCTCATTTTGTACTATTGATCTTGACTTTTAATTTAGACAAGTTACAAATTGCGCCAATATTGGTGTAAATAAGTCTCAAATATAAGCCCTGAATTTAAACCTATCGAGAAAGAGAACCAACCAACGATGGCACAGTGCTAGCGGACTTACGTTTCAAGTAGTTCGACGGATGCTAGTGGTTCTGGAATCGATTGTTGAAGTCGTCGCTTTGGTCATGGAAACTTTTTCCACTCTCATTCCGACACCAAATTAGTCTGTTCTAATAGTCTTGGATATCGATGAGTTCAATACTGAAAAAAAATTATTGAGGAAGAAGACCTCATTTTTAAAGGGACCATTTTCTTAAACTTCTCCCTTATAAATTATAACGATTTTCACCTCTAATTTTAAACTATATATGTCACCCTTAAATTTTATCATGATTTTCACTTAAGTCCTTTTGTTCGAATCTATTTACTTTTTATTATTTTTGTAACGCCTCTCAATTTCACACTCCTACCACATGACATTTGAGCTTATTTAAACATTACATATAATATCTTCTTATTAAGCTTTTCTTACGTAGGATGCAGAAGCAAAAAAATATTTAAATAATTTGTTTAACATAGTGTAGAAGCGACTTTTATTTCTATCTATTCTTGCTAACTAACTTTTCAAATCACTTTACATCAATTAATAATGAAGAGTTTTAATGACTCAATATTCATGTGCATTTTACATCACCACGAACATCGCTGTTGTCCACATTTCCATCATTACTTATTGATTCATCTACCTGTGGGATTAAAAAAATATCCATAAGTATAAAATATTTAGTACATAAGATAATACAAATGAATATAAATACTTAATAAAAAAATAGGCAAGCTTTCATCATGAGAAAATATTTCTATTCTTTTTTTTTAGTTCTTCTTTTCTATTCCGTTCTTTCTCTTTTTTGTTCCATTCTATTCTTTCTATTCCGCACTTTTTTATTCTTTTATATTTTTTCTCTACATCTTTTACTTTAAACAAATTCTAAAATATCTATATGTGTTGTCCTAATGTGAGCTCGACTTTTGGTATTATGGATCAACGTGACATTTTCATGTGACTATAACAATAGATCAAGGTGGATCAAACTAGGATCATGTGAACGTTTACTTATTCACAAAAGACTTGAGTTTCATATATCCACTCAAGTAGGACCGCAATGATGTCCTTCTTTTTTAAAACCATCACAGTGGGACTATTAATACTTATTGTGGTGGAGCTATTAATACTCATTTGTTGGCCCATAACAATCAGTGCACGTGAGGATTTCATTTTACAACTTTTATCTTTCCTATTTAGCTATCTTTTTTTGTTCAGTTCATCACGTCTCAATATAACGGGAAAAAATGTCATTTGACATCTATACGAATCAATACAAAATCAAATCTATGAACTATGTATAATCCGTGCCAAGTAAATATAAACTCGGGCCAGATTTGGATTGAGTTCGGACCGTGCTCGGTTGAGCTCTAGCTGAGCTCGAGCATGAAATTGACTCCTCTATTGGCAAAACTCGGGTCGGGTCCGAGGGTGGCTGGGCCAAATTTGCTGACATCATCCTCCATATCGATAACGTAGGATTGTCCGGACCGAGTATGAACACAACTCGAGTTAGTTCGTCGAGAAAAGAATTTGAACACCCAAGAACTATCGCGACAGAGCTTGGGCCGAATTACTAAGAGCCCGGACCTCGTTTATCCGAACTTGGGTTGGATTAGGAGAAACGTTGTGCTAGGTTGGAACTATCCATATGAACTCGGGCCGAGTTACGACTGCCAAAACTTCAATGGGGTTTTATGTAGACTCTTTCTTTTGTCATAAAAATGATATAGAATTATTCAGGTATGAGAACATATATGGATCCTAATTTATCCATCATCTTAGAAATCATATTCAAAAGTGATTTCGAAATCTCACGTCTCTCCAAACATAACTACCTAAATCCTAACTTTTTGCATGATTTTCGAGACGATGGAGGGACTCCCGACTAGAAGTTCGATGTCCTTTGATAGAGGGTAAATCCAAGACTAGATGCCCGATCGGAACTCTCATGCACACACATTGAGGAAGAAGAGAACGTAGCCCAGAAAGAATGAAAAATTCAAGTCGAGAAGAGGAGAAAGATGCATTGAAGGAACCTTTGGGACCCATTTGTTTGTGGAATTGAGGCGGAACCACACTTCCATCCGATTCCGTCAAACACCCGTCCGGAACCAACTTTTCGAGTGGAAAATAAATGGGCGGAGGTTTTGTTCCATGTCTTTTTTTTGTTTGACACGATTGGTTACTCTTTTTAATTCATTTTCTTTTTTCTTTTTCTTTTCTCTCACACCATATTCTTCATAAAATAAATTATTTAATAAAAAAATAAATTTAATAAAGGATTAATATAATATTATTGATTATTGATTATTTCATTAAAAATTAAATAATTTATTAAATATAATTAATTTTAAAAAACTTTTTATATTTAAATAATATACTTTTGAATAAAATTTTAAAAAAATGTTCTTCAACAGCACAAGCTTACCGGGCAGACATGCCTTGAGTGAGTTGCCTCGTAGGTAGAATCAAAATAACCGGAAAATGGTTACTTGGGGAGCAATTTGCTCGTCTTTTTGGCTTCTTGGTGAAATGCTTTAATTAATGTAACAAATGTTCATGGGTCAGTTTTTTGTAAAAAAAAAAAAGAAAGTAAAAAAGAAATCCAATCCAATTAAGTCAATCTAGATCATATAATTGGATCGAATAATCATATGCGCCTACATATATATATATCGATAAATATATTAAAATTATATAATATATATATATATAAATTTGCACTAATGTGGATGATATAAAATATCAACATAATAAATAAATTCGGGTAGGATCTTTTTGTGTGTGTGTTTTTTATGTTGTTAAGAGGTAAGAGAGTCTAGTTTCATGATCGACATGAACATCTCGTATTTACATCTCGCTTTTAGCGGTGAAGAGGTGCTTATTAATCATCTTGTAATGTAAATACGAGATGTTCATGTCGATCATGAAACTAGACTCTCTTACGTCTTAACAACATAAAAAAAACACACACAAAAACATCCTACACGAATTTATTTATTATGTTGATATTTTATATCATCCACATTAGTGTAAATTTATATTATATGTTATATTAGATAATTTTAATATATATATACATATATATTCAAGCACCCGATTTAGGATGAACATTAGATTAATCGAACATAGATGGGTTGAGATTTTAATCCGTAGAACGCGACTACTAAAATCATGTGAACTGAATCAGCGCTTTTCGAATACTAACACTGTGTTTGGATTGAAGTGAAAGGAGGATAAAACAGGGGAGGGGAAGAGAAATATTTTTCCCCTTGTTTGTGGGTAAATTACATGATTGATCCCCAGTTTAACTAGAACATCTTTTATATTTGATTTTCTTGCATAACTAGTCCTCCTGAATAATGATTATAAGTTTTCCAGTTGCCTTGCATATGTGGCCGCCTTTCTCTCTCATTCACGTCAATTTAAGTCGTCCACGTCATTATAAAAAATTTAAAAATAAAAAAGATGAGACCGTCGCGGTGAGGAAGAACGAGGGGGCAGTGGCCCCCACACCATCCTCGTGCGACGGCGAGGAGGATGAGGAGGGCCGCCATCCCCCTCATTCTCCGTCACTGCGTGTGAGGGAGAATGAGGGGGGCTCCTCGTTCTCCTTCGTCCCGCCCCCCTCCCGGGGCGGCCCCCTCACCGTCGTCGGAGGAAGATGAGGGGACCGCCAGCTCCACCTTTTTATTTAATTTTTTAAAAAATTTATAATGATGTGGACGATCTCATCTTTTTTTTATTTTTATAATGACGTGGATGACTTAAGCTGACGTGGATGAAAGAGAAAAATAACCACGTATGCAAGACAATCGAAAAACTTATGATCACCGATTAAGAGGACTAATCGTGTAAGAAAATAAAAAATAAAAGACGTTCTTATTATAAATTGAAGTTGGGGGACCGATTTGAAAATGACTCAAAGTTAGGAACCAATCATATAATTTACTCCCTTGCTTGGATATAATTTTAAAGGAGAGGAATTGAGAGAATCTTCATTTTTTTCTCCTTCCTCTTCGTTTGTGCTTTTTTATTTCAACCCCAAATTGACATGTAAAATTTCCTCTCCATTCTCTCATTTTTTCTTCTCTCTCGTTTTCTTCCCTTTCCTTTAATGAGACTTCAATCAAACATAGTGCAAGGGATATAAGATTGTAAGAAACTCAATTAGACCTTTTAGGCTCTTCTTTGTTAAGGAATAGTTGTCCAAATATTGAAAACTTTAAACCTCAAAAGCAAGAATATAACTAATAGCAAGAATAATTATATTCCCACTCTTTTCAATTCCTATTTTTAGCCATTTATGATCATATTTATTTTTTTGTTATTAACACAACAATGAATATCAATCTATATATAATAAACATATTATAGCTACAAAATCATATTTTTATACATTATTATTTTCAAATTAAACATGATAAAATGAAAATATATTAAAATTTTAAAAATATAATATAATATTATTTTGTATTATTCAAATTTATTCTCCAACAAGATAATTTAGCAGTGGACAAGTGGACAAGTTGGGCATTGTTGGGACCAAGGAATCCCACAATTTCTGACTACCAAAGCAAAGCCTATTTGGCCACGCCCTTAGAAAAATAGTAATCCCCATTTAATCATTAAACTATTTAATTTTATCAGAATTTACTCATTTTTGCTGCAGTCCGATTAATTATGTATCATATAGTAACCTCGGCTGAAAAAAAATAGCAATTGTCATATGATCGCACCATTTAGTTCCTTTTGGTAACAGAAAAATGTATTGATTTAACATTTGCAGCATAATATTATATATTTCCAACTGTTTCCTCACCCATTTTTCTCTGATCTTTAAGTTCTGTAAGTTGAAGAAACTAATATTTTTTCACATCACACAGTCGATTGATTGATTCTCAGAATCGATTCCAGGACGAAAAGAAGAAGATCCAACTATCAAACTAGAAACATCTTTATTCGTCAATCGATTATCACGGAGACAACAACACAGATACTGTTCGTATTCTGAGTCAACAGCAAAATGCAGATGAGAAAAGTAACAGCAGCAGCCACTTGATACTTATCTCTGGCACAATTGCTATATCCATCTATTCTTAAGCCTTAAAAGACCCAAAGGACCTGATCTCCTAAACAATCGGTATAGCTTCATGCTCATTGCCGGAGCTGTCAGCAGCAGTCCCACAGACAGGAGCAACATATGTAGTCCAGGCAATCGTCCGAGCAGTCATAACAGCAGGAACAGCTGCAAATGGAGAGTTTCAAATCACATGAACAGAAACATGCAAGAGTTTGCGGCATTACAAGAAACAGGGAACAGAATAGCAAAGAAGCTGATGAGGAAGAAAAGACTTGCCAATCATTGATGACTTTGTCCCGTGGATCATCACTGCTGGACATCACTTGAGAAGATGGGGGTTCCATTTAGCGTGCACTTGTCCAAGAACAAAGTTTGAGAGCGAGTTTGGGGGGTCGGTGTTAGAAGGTTAAATGCTTGTACACACTGGTCTTTGGATAATAGTTTTACATAAGATAAAGTTGGGGATGAGGTGGGGGGCTAGGCATAGTGATTAGTGAGTGGCTATTTTTGTCCTGGATGGAGGAAAAAGATGGTGCCGTATGACCATGAGAAGATGGCATGCATGTGCCACAAGTTATCTGTAGTCCGCATGCTACTGCAAAAGTGAACTAATTTCCTCAAGCAGAGAAGTTGCTGAAATGATGAAACAGCCAAAATTTCGAAATGCCTGAAACCGTGGATTCAGCATCAGGCCCAGGTTTCCCAAGATGCTCCATTTTCCTTTTTTTGGTGTTAACTCTGATATATAGAGAGCAGTAAACTAATTTCCTCTTTTTGCTTATCGCATTTCAATTCCAGAACCAGTTGAACCAACTACCGAGTGATAGCCTGACGCACTTCGAAGAAAATTAAGTTAAAGAAAGTGATGGTGCTATTCGCTTTTGAGGTGGGACATGTTGCCATCAACTCCTTATCACTTCACCATTATTTGCATCAATTTGAAGAAAGAAAGAAAGAAAGCGTTCAAAAGAGCAGAGCCAGTAGGCGCAGTGGAAGTTTAACATAAACTTTGATTGTCTGTGCATAGGAATTGTGGATTGTGATGGTCACACCTCATCAGCTTTTTTTTTTTTTTCTGTTTTTGTTGACAAAGAATGTTCAAATGAGTATTTAGCACAGCAAAAAGGCTCATGTAACTTCATGAAAATAAAATTTTCTTCCCTTTTTTTCTTGTTTTTCTACAAATTAATAAGAACCGTGATATAAAATACTAAGGATGTCTTCAATTGGCCTTTCCCAAATTAGATTTGAAAGTTGTATTTGAATGCAACTTGTTTAAGTTACGTCAAACAAAATAAAAAGTTAAAAAAAAATGAAACTTGAGTTTCAGTCAAACCATTATATGATCGGAACTCGAGCATTTTAAATTCTTTATTGTAACAAAAAAACTAGAATTTGAATTTTTCATACTTTTGAGCTATTTACTAATTATATATATATATATATATTACATCAATATATATATAATTATTTAGACCTAACATTAAATAAGTATTTTATTACTTATTTATTATAAATATGTTTTGTTATTATTTGCTCTGAGCCTTGACCTATATGGATTTATCAAAACGCATACATATTTTCATATATACACAATATTTTTTCTGTGATTTATGCATACGAAACTAATATTTTTAATTAAAATTTTCAATTATTTTTAGAGAAATTTACATAATCTAATTTATATTATTTATAATACTAATTACTTATAAAATAAAAAAATTAATCAAAATTAATATTAATATAGTACAATAAAACTTATTTTCTAATAAAATCCAAAATTTTAAATTAATAATTAATTATAATACTCATATATTCCAGTAAAAATTATTTTAAATAAATAATTACTTATAATAATTTTATTTATTACAAATATAAATTATATCTTTAGTTCTTACCTTTTATTAGTTTTTTAATTCTTCATTATTACATTTTCATCCAAATATCTAATTAAAATTTGTCAATTTAATGCATTGGTTATTAAGAACTAACAAAATGTTAACTTCCTGACCCGAGGTTGCCAAAAGAAAATCTGCGGTGAAGTGATGCATGGGTAATAAAGAAAAGAATGCAGCAGAAGAACAGTTTGACATAAACACTGTCCAACAACTAAAAAATATTGAGAATGCTTCTGAAACAAACTCCTCCATTTTAGAGGCTCCAAGATTTTGGTTTGCCCAGAGAAATAACTAGAAGAAATATTGAGAGGCACTCTCTGAATAAACATTGCAAATAGACAGCCAAAATAGTTATATACGAAGTCTGCAACATCATGTAAATTAGCCCTTTAAGTCACAGTTGGATGGCTAAAAGAGAAGTCACAAGAGAAAGTTTTTGTGCATTAAATCCTCTATAATTGACATCGATTGCCTTTTAACAGGGAAAATAGTAAGTCTCTGTACTGCTTGCTTTTCATGCAGATCATGGCGATGCTACTGACTCGTCGAAAAGTAACACCGCCTTACAATCATATTTGCGAAACAAGGTAAAGCAAGAGGCACAAAACAAGTTACAGATTAATGTCGTAAGCACATTTTCCCAATGGAATACGATCATCCACAAAAATAGGCACTTTGGGAAGCCATCAACTACAGCCACCAGCAGCCAAATTCAAGGGACCTGAAGAAGCAATGCTGGTAGCAGGAAAAAATAACCTGTGTAAGCATAAGTCAATTAATTACAATCTCCGTTTTCTCCGTGTCAAGAAATCAGCTGCTTTTCTGTGTGGGCTTCACTGGTGCCATTGGTGGTGGCAGTGTCCCGAAGACAATGTCCCAGAGTGATGAAGTTATTCCAAAACCTCTGGTCTGAAGTCTATAGTGATGGTTCAGATGATAACGCTGCCATAAACAAATTGCACATTTAGACTTCAGAACCCGAGAAACGATGTAAAATAAACTTGCAAAGCAACTTTTTAACGTCATGATTCCTCAATCTCACCTTCAGATTCTTAGCTTGACCTTTAGATGGTTGCCCATGGTGAAGGTAATAGTGAGTGCAGTCATATATAACATATCCCAGCAG
The DNA here is from genome assembly GCA_030549335.1 of Pontederia crassipes. Taxonomy (NCBI): domain Eukaryota; kingdom Viridiplantae; phylum Streptophyta; class Magnoliopsida; order Commelinales; family Pontederiaceae; genus Pontederia; species Pontederia crassipes. The sequence goes on along the minus strand of CM060189.1, from coordinate 18,731,280 downwards.
GCCACCTCCAAACAAAGCCGGACTAGTAGCTGGAGTTGCTAATAGCTTGAACAGAAACCAGATCTTGAAAAAAAAAGGCACAAGTTACAATGTCTATTGTAACATGAAAACCATTAAGCAAGCATAATTGAGCAGATCCAAAAGCACGTTTCAATGATCTCAGATGCCTAAAGAAAGAATGCTGGATTACCGGGACACATAAAATAGCTGTGGCAGCTGGGGGAAAGACAAGGCGCAATCCATCCATGGGGTGCTTGTGATGGCAGCCGTGAAGAAGATAGTGTGCAGTGTTTGCCCTGCAGCATTACACAAGTAGTTGATGAGGCATTTGAAGTACACCTTAAGAGATCCAAAAGACATTGACCTCGGTGCAGCAAGCAAAGCAAAGATTGCACCTACCAGTAGCTTGTAGTTTTCATATGGAAAAGGAACCTATGTATCGTATATTCCATCAAGGTCCACAGGAGTAATCCGGCAGCAACCATTGAGGCCGCTATAGAGGGTGCAGTGCCCATTTGAACAGACATAAACACACACCAGCAAACAACAGGCAACCAGACAAGTGGAACCACCCACCACACGGTTCGAGTGAAAAACTGATTACATTGGTAAAATTATTGTGCATTAAGTAATATTTTACATATATAATATGATGTAACAGGCCTTAAAACTGACTTAACAGGTTACCTCTAAGATGTCACTTGCAAAGAACCTCGGACCTTCTTTGTTAACAATTGGCTGGTGAACCCATTCCTCATAAGCTTCCCCAAGATGACCAACCTTGTGGACATTCACAAGAAGAAAAGCATCACTAAGTGATTGGATATATACCAATTAATGTTTACTAGTTGCAGATATAACGACCTCCAGAAAAAAAAATCCCATATAAATCAATTAGAAGTTCGAGTCACTATGTATATAGTAGTTTTCAATCCTGATCTGTGGAAAAAATTATCTTAGCTAACAAGGTTGTATGCTGACTAGTTAAGGAGACTCATTTTCTTCAACCACTGGCAAATGTGGAATGATACTTGCTGTCCTAGCTAGAATAAGCATCAGAAAGAAAGAAAAGCTATATTGATCAGTAAGTCTGTTCCACACCTGAAATACAAGTGGCTTATTCAAATCGACTGCGAAGTCCTTTGCGACCATTGTGGCGCTGTTGACCGTGCTGTCTGGAAATAAAAATGAGAACTTGTTATGTGATAAAACGAGAACCAGAAAGCAGCTATTCCCAGGAGAACTTGGAAATATCAGGATTTAATTATGTAGAACACTGTAACTACCGCTGTTTGTGTGTACTGCTTATTGACCAAGATCTCACATAAGAGAATAATACATCAAAGTCATTTAGAAACAACAACTCGCGCATGCTTATATCTTGATCCTCATTAGCAACCAATTGGAATGGCACAGACAGAGCCACAGATTATTAGTTCAACCAAAGCCGATGCAATTCAAGCACAAAGAGAACCAAGTTTCAAAACCCAATCACATAAATGAACGTTGGAAAAACATGATTTTTGCCATGTGTCTGGTTTTCATTAATTCTTTCGTATTGTTTGAAACTGCATATTCAATTTTTGTTGGAATTAGAAATAGACTTGCTGTTAAAAGAAGAGCCAACAAACTATGTGCAAACTCTTGACTCATGGCAATATATAAAACAATCAATCTTTCTGAGTTATAGCAACAACACAAGGAAAAGAAAAAAACATGCCATCCGAGAACTAGGGGATAAAATTGAACGTGTCCAAGAAAATAAAACATTTATGCATAGTCAACATGAACATTCCAAAGAATCCAAACTCAACTACATTGTGAACAGGGAATGGCGGGGATAAACGTAAAAAAGAAAAGAACTCCCTCTCAGAACAAAATTAAGATGCAAAGTTCATGGAAATATCGCAGACTTCTGCAAATGCAATAAAAGAGAGGAAGCTACCTTGGGAAAAAAAAAACTCGTGGCTCCTCCTCGTCTCCTCTTCTTTATTACCTTCCTTCCCGCTCGTTCGGAGATGGAGGGGGAGACGAAGAGGAAACCGACGGCCTTTTTTTTGTTTTTTTATTTCTTTTTAATAATTTCGCTTTTTTGTGTTTTTTTTCCTCTCGTTCGAATGGGTTTAGGGGGTATAAATATGAACAGTACGCTTCGACCCTTCCAAAATTTCTCTGGTGGTCGCGAGAAGTTGGATCTGGACCGTTCGTTATCCGCCGAAATATGCGAACAGGTCCGCTCGTGTCTCTCCGACTCCCCGACCTTTCAGGAGCAACCGCTACGCCTCTTGACCGAGTTATCCCATTTCGTGGCTGTCTGACCGTGGAGTGCTACGATGATACGCCGGCGTGAGCGTAGCAACGTGGAGGAGGGGTTGAAAGTCTCAAGGTCTGTTTTTTTAACGTAAAAAAATATTTATATTAATTTCACTGAATAAATTTTAAATTGGATTAATTCATATTTATAGAGATGTTAAACTATGTATCATATAAATTGATTATTATATTAATATTATCATTTATAGCATATCTAAGTTGAGTTTAAATAATGCCCACCCATATATTTTAGCATTAGAATTATTGCATATAGACTAATTGAAAATCATCACACTTTTTTTGTTTCGGTTTCAAATAATCTAAGTTGTATGTCGGGTTCTTTAGATTTTCTTAAATTGTATTCTTACACCATTACTGGGCGTTAATTACATTTTATAATAATGATGTTGATAAACAATTATTATTTAGTTTTGGTGTATATCTTTTAAACCGCTATAGATTTGTCATAAGTTTATGATAAAAGTCGTTGACGTTGGAAGTCATCATATCTTTTGGATTTAGAAAATTTAATTACTTATACACATATTCACCACTTGAATATTAATACAACAATTCATATTCCTAAATTAATCCTGGCACCTAAAAGCCATTTCAAATTAAAAGACATTTTTATACCATACTGTTCGGACAATTCAGTGCTTAGCGTTGATTAGAATCACTTGATTCCCTTTCCGTTATCCCTAACATAAAAATTGAGCATTGATCCCATCCTCTTTAGTCAATTGAACAGACAATATGTCAATATATAGATAGCTTGCATGAGTATGAACCTATATCGAGCACAATGCACTCGTTTTGCATAACCTTTTAGCCGTTGTAGTAATTTATTCTAAAGAGCTGTTACAATACCTCAAGCTAGATGGAAGAAAAGAATAGCATTTCAAAGCTTGAATCTGAAGTGCGAAATTGTGATGCATCGACTGTTTTCGTATACATTTCTAACCAAGCAAAACCTCAGCTGCTTTACGAGATATGAATAATTTGCACAATTGACACTTGAAAATCGAAGTGCTAATTCAACCCTGCTGTGATTTTGTACATCCAGATTGGAAGAACAAACGAGTCTGCTTGCTTCCTTCGTGATACAGTAAAAACCATAGCAGGCAACGCCAAAAGTTGCTACATGTGCACTGCACTATTACAATGTCACAAAGGAAACAAAAAACAAACTTGTACCTAATTTGTTAAATCTGTACAAATATCGTGGTTAGGAAAACAACAACAACAATAAAACCTTATCCCACTAAGTGGAGTCGACTACATGAATCATACGACGCCTAATTCATGTTCATGAAATTCGACGGAGTTTTACGCTGACCGTCGGAACTTAACACAACCCTCCTCCTTAATCGTGGTTAGGGAAACATAAGTAGAAAAATGTCTCTGAAATTAGACAACTGTTCCTGGTTCTCACTGTTTCGTTATCTGAAAGCTCCTGCTCCGCTTGGCCAGTTTGCAATATTGAGACTCATCAGTAGCTGTACAAAGTCCGACAAGAAAAGCCCCAGTTTGGCCAAAAACGATTTCAACAGTGCTCGCTGCAAGCTGTGGCAACATAACATGTACTTGAATGCAAGTCATGTATACATGAGATAAAAAAAAAATCGTCATTGGAGATCAATATTCCAATATCCACACTGAAGGCGCTATAGTAACAATAACTTGATGCACAATTTCAGGTCCACTTGGACTAGGATTCTACTGTGTACTGCCATTTATTAGCAAATAATGACACAATTGCTTATGCCAGAAAAAAATGAAACAAATGAAGCTTAAATTAAAAAAAATACTGAAATTAATTTACTTTAACGCTTAAAGTATTTTTTTTTCCATTTATGCAGGAATATATGCATAGAAGGAAAGAACCAATCATCACAAAAAAGCACCGTGAAATTGATGGAGCGGTGGATGCATTTTAGTTGGGGAATATATTGAGTTTTTGTCAACTATGTTGACTTTGCAGATATGCAGTGTTCTGCAATCAGAACTACTTGATAAAAGCTGCAACACGTTGTACATATCTTCCACAAAGTTTGAATGTATTCAACAAAATATGATCTGCAGAACAGGGGTTACCTTTTTTATCTCATGTTGCAAACATCTTCACCGATATTTGAGCATTAGCCTGGAAGCTTTAGACGATTGAAGAACAAAAGGAAGTGAGACTCTGGAGCCCAATATACAAATCCAATAACAGGGCCAGCACGGATGTACTGCAAAATGCAAGGTTTACTTCAAACTTCGTAAAACATGATTAAGCAAAGAACATTGGTGCAACGGTTAGTATGCTCCTTAGATGCATGAAAGTGTCATGGTTTTGACATGGAAATCGCTTGGGGAAAACATGTTGGGGGTACATAGATATGCATGCTCCCCTTACTCAAGTAGTCAGGTTAGGGTTTATCAGAATGGATTTACCCATCGTTAATACATGAAAATCATGTGAGAAGTCTGTCCAATAAATTGATACCTTTCCATCAAGAATCACAAGTTCACCATCTACCCAACGGGGATTTTGGAATCCAGGATCAGCAAGTCTTCCCTGTCCTTTATACCTCGCAACCTGGAGAACAACCAGCAGTAGCTACATAAGACGGACACGTGAAAGAATAAGTACTAATAGTAGAACATGAATAATACCACTCCAAATTCTTCTGGGATGATTCCTTTATGAGGAAGCTGATATCGTTTCCCAACCTTAGCACGAAAAGCAACCTGTTGAAATGAAGGAAAAAGTAATATTATAATATAATCATTTAATACCCCATAAAAAATGCAGGCAACAAAATGACATATCCTCCTTAACATGAATTCAAGGTGGTATTACAAATCAGAATTTGATGAAGTTCATTCCATGAAGAATATGATAAAGTGCATTTCCAACAAATTAGCCCTTAATGTCACTCCTTATGGACCATTATACCCTATATTATTTTAGATCAATCAAAGGACGAACAAAAAAAGATGAAAGGTCACTTCTCTATCAAAGTTTCCATCCCAACGCTGATTTTTTTTTCAGGTTTTGATTCTCATGGGGATAGTAACATTATATATTTTATTTAATTTTAAAATAATGCCAATTTAATTTACATAGGAAGATACATATTAAGTGCTTTCTTAAGTTTCAAAATAATACATCGTTTGAAATATACTTTTATATTTGATGTATTTGTAGTTTTACATTTTATTTATAGTTATATCTTAAAATATTTTCTTTTAATAAAATTTCAATAATTCTGTTATTTCTCCTAAAAAATAATTTAGTTATTTTGGTCATCTGACCATTTTATAGCCGGTCCCAAGCCCGGATAAAGGAGGAGGGTTGTGTTAGGCCCCGACAGCCAACATAAAATCATGTCGAATCTTATGAACATGGATCAACGAATATATTGTGTTATACTAATAGAGCGGAATGGCGTCGTATGATCCATGTAGCCGACCCCACCTAGTGGGATAAGGCTTTGTTGTTGTTGTTGGTCATCTGACCATTTTCAAAATAATTCAAAATTTGGCACTACAAACTTATGAATGCTGATTTAAATTTCATTAGGAGCCATATTTTGATAAAAATCTAAAATATAATCAATATAAATTATCTATTCATCTTCTTTCATTTGTCTCTTGAAAATTTAAAATTACTTTAAAAATGATCAGCAAATTCAAAACCAGCTTTACAAGAGAAAATGACCTTTCATCTTCTCTTATTTGTCTTCTCCATGGTATAAAATAATAAGGGGTACAATGGTGTACAAAAAGTGGCATAAGGCACCATAGCTATTTTCTTGAGAGAAAAATTACCTTATACTTTGACCCATGCCATATAATATTGAAGGAAAAAATTGAAAAGATAAATTCTCAAACTCAAGATGAAACTGTTTCAATATGGACCATCTCAGAAGACTGTCACATACATATATCAGTTTTTTATAAGAAAAGTACAACTTAACAAAGTGGCAAAAACACAAGAATCACCTGACCAGCTGGTACTGAAGGATCACCAGTCAACTTAACAGCTTCGACATACTCATAGAATTCTAAATCCACTGGCAGTTGTGGTGTGTTGTCTTCTTGCCACTGACCAAACTTACGTTTCAGATGGAGAACATTAGAGCTGTACATTCCATGAGTTCCAACATATAGCCCTGACATAAAAATTATCAATGGACATGAAATGAACAAAAGTCACTGGAATCTGAGAAGAATTTAACCAAAAAAATTGTCCTTACAATCATATTTAAACTCAAAACACCAAAAGACAAAGTAAAAGTTCAATACCACTTAGGGGATCTGATGTTGATGGGATTTCAATGCGGCTAAACTGCGTCACACCAGTTAAAGAGTGATAGTTTTGTTTCTGATTAACGGCAAGATTTATGAGTTCTCCGATGTCTCTAAGTACCTGCATTGAGGTTGGAAAATCAGTTTGAAAAGATCTAGGAAATATTAAAGACCTGGAAAATATTGGACAACTAGTATGACTATTGGATGAATTTAACAGGAATTTTTTGTAACCCTACTATTATTAGTGGAACTATTGGATGACTACCATCTTGCTAGTCATCCTTTCTCGTTTCAAAAAAAAAAAAATGGTATGTGATACATCATGATAAAGAAAGAAGTTTATCTGAAAGATAACCACATCTTTATCTCACCAAGGAGAATGAAACTTTGTTGCTAGGCCTATCTTTGACAAATGTCCATCACTTTAATGGCTTAAAAGTTACAAACTACCAACAAGATAGAAAAAGATCATAGGGCTAAGATAACTTTACATAAAGGTTTCTGAAAATTATGCCACATATGTTTTTCAAGACAATTTACATATAGTCCTTTCATGAGTCCGCATAACCCACCTAAACACATTATGGGGATTCCCAATCTCAAGATGGAAAAAATGATTAAGTGATAGCATCCATGAACAAAGAAAATGGAGACATATCCATCAAAAAGAAAAAGAATAGGAACATAGGTTCTTGAGATATTCGCATCTCATGTGACATACATAGTCTCAATTCTTGTCCGAAAAATGTTGAAACTACTAACTCATTAGAGGCATAAGAACTACTCGTTAGTTTTCATATGGATGATTGACCCTCCAATCACCGTTTGCTCTTCACAAAGAAGTATGGATGGAAGATTAAAAGGATAATCTATCAACTTTACAAGATAGTCTGAAATGCTACATACAACCAAACATACTTAATACTTTGTGCAGATAAAAAAAAAACAATTAGGAAAACTTACTTTCATATGTGCCTTCTCTTTAATTGTAATTGTCTTAGCAAGATCAGATATAAGAATATCAGCACTTCTCTGAGATGCAGACATTTGTCTCATAGCCTGTATTTTTCTCTCATTGTCATGTTTCTTATCTTTCTCCACAACAAAAGAAAATGACTTATAGTCCCTTTTCTCTATTCTTGCAGGAACACGAATTAGATTCTCGGGGAGTACATCTGCAGATACTTTTGGTATAAGGGCACTAATAACAACATTTAATGACACTTCACTTTTCTGTTCCTGAGCAATGGTGACATCTTCAGAATCAATTTCTATCTCTTCAACGTCATCCCCATCTTCATCATCTTCTATCTCCACAGTTTCTAAATCTTCATCACTATCGTCTGCATCCTCTTCTATTATTTGCTCAATGACTTTGGCAATAACATCTTTGTCTACCTTCCCAGGTGCCACCACTTTCAAGACCTTTACCCTAACACCAGGAATTATGTCACGTAAAACATTTTGAATACTAGTCAGACCATCTGCAATGTTTGAATCCTCATCAACTGGTTTCTCATCTTCGGTGAGTAAATTATTTTCTTTAGCCGGTGTGCTAGATTTGTTAAAGCTGCTAAAATCAGGCCTTTTCTCTGATGTCTTGAGGTTGTTTCCGAGATGTTCTTTACGTTTTAAAAACGCTGGCTGGAAAAATGTTATCACGTGAGTAAAAGAACCAGGGACAATGAAACATAACAGCTCATGCCAGAATTAATCCACTTAAAAGGATGATGAATCCAAATTTTCATGAGCTATGAGAAGATATCCCATTTTCATGTTACCGACCTGTTGCTTATATTCTCCATCAGTTGCAGTGAAATAAACTTCAAACAAAGGGAAACCTTGTCTTCCAGTAGCAAGCTGCCTGCAAAAGTGCAAAGTTTCTTTCAGTTAAACCATATTATGATAGTATCAACACTAACGAAGAAATATATGCGTACATTTTTTTAGAGGGCGTACATATTATATGCATGTGAAACTATGCAATCACCAAGATTGATAACCAACATGTAAAACAACTCATGCATCTCTAACAATAATGAGAATTTGTATGAACTGTGATTATATATCAACTTTTGGACTATAAACATCACAAGTAACACAGCCATGTATGAGTATCTAAGTCTAGAATTTCCTGACTTCAAATGTAAACATATTTACTTTTAGTGGTAGCATAGACTACAACCTTGTTGCAATTCAAGAGCGCCTTTGAAATAAGGTTTTAAGAGTATTGGTGCAAAGATACAACAACAACAACAACAACAACAACAACAACAAAGCCTTATCCCACTAGGTGGGGTCGGCTACATGGATCATATGACGCCATTCCTCTATATTCGTTGATCCATGTTCATAAGATTCGACAGAGTTTTACGCTGGCTGTCGGAGCCTAACACAACCCTCCTCCTTTATCCGGGCTTGGGACCGGCTATAAAACATAGGCGGAGTTCTAGTATGCAAGAAACATTAGTGTTTAATCTCTTTTAATTTACAGAGATTGGTGTTTAATCTCTTAGAAAGAACTCAACGGAAGGACCCATATCATGTAAATCTCCAAGACGAAAATCGAATTTGTTTGCCCTTTCAAGGGCAAGGAAAAAGAGAGGTCTGAATCTTTTTTTAGGGATAAATGTCAAGATTTCAACGCAAGAAAGAATAAAAGATGCATGCTTAAGCAATCAAATGGGTAAAAGGATATGGTTCTTTTTTTTTTGAAAGCGGATTAAGAGGATATGTTGATAAACCAAACAAATAAAGAAAACCATAGCCAAAATTATACCCGGTGGATAAGGTGCTTGAATTGCAGACCGAGGCGTGGCAGTCACTCCATTGGTATTTGGCCCGCCAATTTGGACAATATGATGGCCAGGGCTTGTGTAACCCTGAACTGCCACATAACCATGTCCACTTGGAATTGGCTGACCAAATTGCCCAACTGGGTAAATAGCCGTATTAACAGCCCCTGGAGCCCCATACACTTGATAATATTGCTGCGCCACATATGGGTTGTATACACTCTATGGATAAACATATTCTGGTCCATACGCATTTCAAATGCAACTTGAGTAGATTACATAGAAAAGTCTCAGAATTGTCTCTTCTACCAAGAAAAAAAAGAGAATGCTTTTGATTGAAATGGCTTATTTGGCGAGAGCAGACTAAGACGGAGGCAAAAGCTAAGAATGTGCTTTTGGAATTCACATGCTATTCATTTCTTGATCCACTTATGTGAATGAGCATATTCAATATCACAAAGTTGAAAATGACATCACCTTCCTTGTTACTCTAAAGAAAATGACAGACTAAGTTCTGCCATGGGCGACAACTTATGTAACAAATAAAAAATTTGGAAAGCCAAAATGGATAAGAATGTACAAGCGGATATATGAATGTACAGTAGGCCAGAAAAGAGCTCCTATGACAAAATGGGCTCACAAATGTCCGTAGAGAAAAGAGAAAACTTGATCATATTCTCCCTGAGAAAAAAGTGGGAGAAGTCTGCATGACAAAAGCTTTAGCACATGAGGTTTACAGTTTTAATATATTCAAATTGACAAGGAAAGAAGTGTCAGATTCCCTATCCTTTTCAGATCTATGATTTGCAAAGCTGATGCTGATCACAGAAAATACTGATGCAAACATATATTGGGCTGATGCATTTTTTTAGGGGATGTCTGTTACTGATACATAATTGATTTTCCATGACAACAGAAGGTCTACAAGAGACAAACACTAAACCTAAATTAAATTATCCAGTTAGTGGAGAATTAACTAATGAGAAATTTTTTTCACCCAATCTGTCCTCAAAGCAACCATACAAGAGTATTTACAGCAGATGAAACTAAAATTAGAGAGATCAGGCTAAAGTCCCATAACTAAAATCTCAATGCATAGAACCCATAACCTATAATAAAACAAGCCGACAAATACTAAATCTTTCGAAGTCTCTGCTCAAAGCAACCATTGGGTTTGTCCTGCAGCAGGGTCTACATCATGTAGTGCTTGTTCTTGTGTTTTGTTTTTTTTTAATCATTTGATGCTGTAAGAGAACATCAACAGACAGGAAAACTACTCATGCTGAAGTCAAATTCAATACAACAACAACAACAACAAAGCCTTATTCCACTAGGTGGGGTCGGCTACATGGATCGTACGACGCCATTCCGCTCTTTAACACAATATAATCGTTGATCCATGTTCATAAGATTCGACAGGATTTTATGCTGGCTGTCGGGGCCTAACACAACCCTCCTCCTTTATCCGGACTTGGGACCGGCTATAAAATATAGGCGGAGTTTGAAGTCAAATTCAATAGCCACATAAATTATCAATAAACAATGTGAGGAAATTGCATTAATCTCTTAAAACATAGCATTTAAAAAGTGGGCAAAAAACAACTCTGATGTGAAACCTACTCTTTGGATGTACGAAAACAAAATTACCTCGGACTGTAACTTTTTGCGATGTATTTTCCATATTCAGCACTTATGTGGATAATTCGTCCAAAGGGATCAGTACTGCCTCCTGAAATGCCAGCCCACCAACCAACCTGCATTCTTTCCAAGTGCCATCAGATATTCGTAGGAAAAGGATTAGAAGGAAAAACGAATGTGACAATACATAAGCATTTGATTGTTCAAAACGGAAAAAAGTGAATAAAATCTATATTAAATTCATCTTCTGTTTATAGATGACAGATAATGTGAGTGGAGTTGGATAACTATCCATGAGACAGTTCAAAACTATTGAAATGCAGAAAACCCATCCTGAAAGAATATTCAAACTGATAAAACTTAAACTGTCAAAACCTTGTGCAACTGCATTCAGGTGAATGCATACACAAGATATTAATTTAACCTCTCTGTTCATTTGATACTTTGCTTAGCTGCATTTAATATGTATGCAATGCACCGGAATGCCTAAATAAATGACATAAAACTGCACAATATCTACCATGTGAAGGCTGCATGCAGTTCAAAAAATATATGATAGCCACTGGCCCTTTGATACCTTGACTCCAGTAGAATTCCTTATTCTACCTTCAAAAAAAATAATTATATTCTTGCTTACAAGTAGATTAATTTCTCATACTCCACAAATCATTTCCACTTCCATGTCAAAGACCATTTCCAGAGACCTTTAACTTAGCCCATCCAATCTGACTGGTCAAAATCATGAAAAATGTTAAGTGCTATTCCTTCATAACCAAAAACCATGAGTTCATAGAAGACGAGATAAGTTACTATTTTCATTTTCCACATACTAGTATGCCATAGTGAACTTGGGCCTTTAATTCCCTTCACATATGAGAACCTATTTTCTGTATAGAAGATTTCAAGAGAATGCAAGAATTGCATCCTAATGTTTGAATGTAAAAGACTAATGATTAAGGCTACAATAATAACTTCTGTCCCCAAGCAAGCATTTCATATCCTGAAGTAGTCATAACATGCTTCATCTAAATATTTTTGAAGGATTAAAAGGTTATATACAAATAACATCCATAGATGATCCCCAATGTTATTGTTGAATACAACCAAATCATTCTTCTAAAAAATGCAACCAAATCATAATCTCCTGAAAAAAAAAAATCACTTTGACTAAGGATTTCAATCTGCTAAACATAAACCTCTAAAAAAAACTCAGTTTATAACATTGTAGCCTACAATAGAACTGATGTTAGAAATCATGTCCATCTTAAAACCTCTAGAACTCTTGAGTTAATTCCTGAACTCTTACAGGTTTAAGAATTTAGATAAACAAAACAAGTCACATCAGTGTAAAAATATTTTTTTGAAAACAAGTCATATGACTTGAACTCTTAGATTCATAATATTTTTTTTTTGAGAAGAATAAAAAATAAAAATAAAAATTGTGTGAAATCTTATAAACTCTTGCCGAGCTTATGCGAGTTTGTATGATCTTATACAAGTCTATATGGATCGTCATTTTGTGTAAGAAAGATTCATAAAATGTTAAATATTGTGTTAACCAGTTCATAAAAAAATATAACATGAGTTTTTATTGCCATAAATTCTAATAAGATTTTAGCTTGTTATTTTTCTAACTGAAGACCTACAATATGATGGTATCTCCTAAAAAAAATACAATATGATGGTACAGAATGATGATAATAATCTTTATGTTTTTAGAGCTTAAATAAAACTCCGCCTATATTTTATAGCCGGTAACTCCGCCTATATTTTATAGCCGGTCCCAAGCCCGGATAAAGGAGGAGGGTTGTGTTAGGCCCCGACAGCCAACATAAAATCATGTCGAATCTTATGAACATGGATCAAGAGTCGTATGATCCATGTAGCCGACCCCACCTAGTGGGATAAGGCTTTGTTGTTGTTGTTTTAGAGCTTAAATAAATAACTTCATCATATTAATATTTTCTATTAGTAACTTTAGACTTTTGAAACTTATATTGTTAAAGATGCACTAATTGATTCATAATCAAACGTAACCCATACATAAACTCAACGAGTTTAAGATTTGAGTTTCCAGAGTCTCTATCAAGTTTATATATACTCTCGAACTTGACAGCCTTGCACATACCATCAAAATGCAGAACACATCAATTTGAGACAACCTCAGGCAAGAATGAATCAGAATTTCAGCTAATAATTATTGCACAAAATCCTCATAGCAGCATGTTCCAATTACTATAATACCCCTAGCTCCTATAGTCAAACTACCTTCGTCAGATAATCAGCATAGCAATTGGAAGGAAATGATACCAAATAACTTCAGCAACTGCATATTTACTTTATCTTCATTTCATCATAACAACCAGAAGAAAATTAAGTCCATTAAACAGTACTGTCAATCCTAGCAGTCATAATTTGAACACTTCAAAGGTTGAGCAAAAATATCTACAATGCAAACATTGCTACTGATCATTAGATTAGTATAACAAACCAGTCCTGCGCCAGCATGATCCCGAATATGAGCTGCATCAGTGTAACGCTCTTCCTTTATGGCTGTCTGCAGCAATGAATCTTATTAGCCGAAGAACATGTGTATTAATTTTAGTCAGGAATGGAGTTACATTGCATTGGTGGAACAGAATGTGGTATACTTCTGCTTTTTGGGGTGACATTCTATAGATTTTGCCACTCATGCACACCCCCTTGTAACATAGATGTACAGATTTTCTTTTGCAATGAGAAACGATGATGGTAGTCATCCAGAAGTTTCATTAACATTAGGAGGGATTATAAAAAGTTAAGTGGAAATATAGATGTATGGTTATACAATAAATAGTGATAATTTTCCCTCTCAAAAAATAACAAAGATAAGTACCCCAAAATAAGTTGCTTACATTAAGCTCGGACATTGCAGCACCAACAGCATCACTTTCTGTTATCTTAGCAAGGGCCAACTTCAACTTTGCTGCAGCTTCATAATCCTCTCTAAAAATAGCATCTCTTAGTTGTGACTGAAATAGAAAGCAACTTATGATCACTTTCAATGGAAGATATATAAATAATAGAAGAAAGAAAGCAAAAACAACCTTTATTTGAATAATAAAATTATGTCACAAAATTGGACAGAGTAGAAAACTATATTTAAATGACAATAACGAAAACTATATTTAAATGACAATAACGACACCTAAAAACAGGTAAGAGTTATACCTAGTTCTGTTTCTGTCATGTGCAGAAAAGAAAGGACCATGATAACGTTACGCTATTAACAAGATAACCACAGTTTTTAAAGAACCATATACAAATGGCTTGAAAACATTCACCTTCTTGATCTGTTCTTAAGACTAAACTGTATGAATACTGTTTGATTCATATTACAAGAGTGATATTAGAAGAGTGATCATCTTGCTTACAAATTGAAGTTTCAATGTTTACCTTCAATAAGCTAATATTAAGGGTACGGTTAATCAAGGAAAATATACATATCCCAATCTGTCGCTAATTTACTTTACTAGAACGCTCTGCATTGAGACACTAAAAACATAAACTGATTAAAGTCTCCGCATTGCTATAATAAGTACTTTATTGTTTATGGACTCACAGCTTTGATTAGTTAGACAATGATTAAATCATCCAGATACAAATTTAGCGATTATCACAAACAAGGATATGACAAGCCGAGGTGTTATACTTTGCATAAACACATCCAAAAACATGGAAGGATAAATTATTAAAAAGAACATACCTTTAGGGCCAAGACGAGCCTCTCTTGCTCCTCGACCTCAGCAAAGTGCCGCACCCACCGTTCCCAATCCCAATCCCCTCCATCCTCCTCTGCGTCCTCGTCCCCTCCCTCCTTTGCGCGCTTCGCCTCCTTCCTCTCCTTCGATGCGCTTGCCGATGGCCCCTCGACGGACCACGAGCCCCTCCCACGACGGTACGAGCTGACGTAGTCGTCCCACCGTTTCACAGCGCTCCTGACAACATCCTGGATCAGAGCGTCCCATCGTCGGCTCCCTGAGCCGCCGCCGCCTTCTTCCGGATCCTCATCCGACCCGGGCAGCCGGCAGCGACAAAGGAGAGGGCCGGGAGTCCTCGCGGAGGGGGAAGGAGAGGGAGAAGAAGGCTTCCTCGATTGAGGAAGACGGGCGATAGGGCGAGGGGGGTCGGCGTAGAGGAATTTAAAGGTTTTGGAAGGGATTTTGGCCCGGTCGGCGTGGCCGGCGAGCGGAGGCCGGAGGCCGGGAGATGGCACTGAAACCATTTGTTCGTGGCTCCGAGAGACAGAAGAGAGAGGAGAGAGAGGAAGGAGATGGTGGGATTTTTATCTAGGAACACGGAAGAAATGGGTGAGCTCGAAGGAGCGACGGGGCCCACGAGCCGTCCGTTTGTGACCACTACTTCGAACCCATGGCTTGTTACAATTGAATTTTTTTGTTATTTTTTTTTAAAATTCATTTATTATGCTTCACCGAATCGGATCAACTGATCCTACTCGAACTCGATGGGATATTAATTGTACTCGAATTGATCCAATCATCTAATTTTTATTTAACTTCAAGCTTATATGATAATAATATTAAATATTTAAAAAATATTTACATTTTAAAATAAATGTGAAATAATATTTTTATATTAAATAATGAAAAATAAAAAATGATTGTCGAATAATTCGACCACTCGACCTCGACCCGATGAATATGATGATTTGATCGTCGAATTAGTTTTGCACTTACTTTGAAAATAAATATACTTCTATGTACCTCACGAATCAAATAATACTTTATTATTTTCTATGGTTGTTATGTATGAGCATGGATGTTCTTATTTGGATATTTTGTTTGGACTATTGGATTTATGTTTTTAATTTCTTGAGGTGGATTTATGTAAATACAATAAAAAAACTTAAATTATTAGGTCTTGTCAATGATGAAAAAAATGAAAGAAAAGAATTCGAACTTCAAATCTTAAATGAAATGACCTAGATGGAATTATAAGTTTTATGAGATAATATATATACTATGTCAAAAGAATTAAGTTCTTATGGGTAAATGTTCAATATCCAAATAGTAGGCTTATAAATTTGATCATGATCAAATGCCTTTTGGATTGTCTCATGTCTTTTAATTGGTGTTTATCATCATAATATTTTGATTTTGTTGACATATAAAGTGTTTAGAATTTTCCAACTCGAGTTGATCCCACACGATCAGAATACCAAGATGTTTTTAATTACTTTAATTTTATTATATTTCAATTTAATATAAAATATTTAAAATATATTTTTAAATAAAATATTTTGAATATGTAAAATAATATTTAAAACACTCAAAAAAATATTTTATGATTTAAAAATGAATATTATATAACATTTTTACATTGAATAATAAAAAAGTAAGAAAAAATATAAAAAATGATGGTCAAGTATTTACTTAAGGTGCACAACCCGACTAGAACGATTCAAGTCGGGTCGGATCTAACTCTCCAAAGGGGCACAACACATGGTAGGAAACTTTCATCTATCCATAGTTTCATTTATTTCACTTTTTTACTCCAACTTTTTTCAATAACTTTGTAGCATTTTTTTCATGCTTTCTAAAAAATAAAATATATTTTAATAAGATTAAATCAAATAAACCAATAAAATGAAGCATGCTATGAGAAAATTAATCAAAATAAGATTAAATGCAATCCTAATTATAGAGGTAGTATTTACCTTAAGGTACACACAAAATAAAATTCCACTAAAGGAATACAATTGGTGATATATGAAGTTTGGAATGACAAGAAGTTCGAGTTAAGACTTCTACGAAAATGAAAATGTTAAGTGCATGCATTAGTTCCTAGTGAAGTGAGGGAACTTGAACTTTAGGATGATAATATCAAGTTTATCCAATTCAATGAAAAATTAATAAGGTATAAATTCTTTCATCCGGATAGATGTCCCATAAAGAGTTGAGATGTTATATTTTTTACAAAATGAAAATAAGCATGTTCAATAGGACGACAAACCTCTTATGATTTTAGAAGGTGGAATCAACTCTGATGATGTTAAAAAATCCAATATTGGGAGTTGAAGTTGCATGTTAAAGGAAGTGAAAAATTCATTACTTTCATAAGTATAACTTGAAGCCCATATATCTAAATAACATTGTTATAAGAATGTGACATTTTGTGTTACTTTATTCATATTACTATGGATGATTGTTAAACCTTATTACCTACAAAGAATGATGTCTTCTAATGAGTTAAAATTGTTGAAATTTAATGTCCTGACCAATTTTTCTAAAAAATTAAGACGTTAGGAAGAGCAACATTATTGATTTTATATTCTTATTACTCCCCCTCACGTGTGGGGGACTGATAACTTTGGTCTAGCTCGGTCCACCACGTGAACAAATGGAGAAAAAAATACTTTTTTAATAAGAGTTTAATGAGGTTTGAACTCAGGACCTCTGACTCCGATACTATGTTAAATTTGATGTGCTGATCAGTTTTTCTAAAAGCTTAAGTCATTATGAAGAGCAATATAATTGATTTTATATTCTTAACAAAAATCACATGTGGTTGCCACAAAATATGAAATGAGCTAGATTGATTCAAAACGAACGCAAGCAATGTATAGGATCTCAACAAGTATGTATGAAAAATATATCAAGCATTGATTCTATTGATAGAGACAAATGAAATTAGTTACCAAGGGTTACATTCAATAAATACATGTTAGAATTCAGAACAAAATAGCTAGAATTTTCTAGCAAATTTCA
Source organism: Pontederia crassipes (assembly GCA_030549335.1). Classification (NCBI taxonomy): domain Eukaryota; kingdom Viridiplantae; phylum Streptophyta; class Magnoliopsida; order Commelinales; family Pontederiaceae; genus Pontederia; species Pontederia crassipes. The sequence continues at coordinate 18,713,465 of CM060189.1, read as the reverse complement.
CCATTGGTTAAAGTAGTATCATGTAAAAATCATCAGCTTTAGCATATGGTTTATCTTCTATATTGTGGGTGTTATCACTCTATAAATAACCACAAATGGTACATTGGTTATTTGAAGTAAGCAACCAGAAGTGTAGTGAGTGCATGGTGTGATGTAGTGAGTATTTGTAGCTAAGTGAGTAGAGATGGCTGAGTCTACGCGGGATCTAGTGCAACTTAATGCAGTGTTATGAGTGAAGTGAGGCTGTGACATGTACATCATTGCATTAGTTGATAGTATGTGTGTACTTGAGTGTATTTTGTGTCGATTATATTATTGTAAATATAGTACCATTCTATTAGTTGATTTTGTTTGTCAAAATATCTATAAGTGAAATCATAGCAGGTGAGTCCGTGGGGGAGACTCTATCAGATTGAGGTCTTTGAAGATTAACTTACGCGAAGATGATTTGAGTATGTGCAACAAGAAGGTTTTGACATACATAATTTGGGATAGTATAAAAGTTGCAAGATGTACGTGGAGACTTTGTTTTGTTCAAGGTTGTGCATGGTCAAAGTACGAGTAGATTCTGCTAGTGCACAATATGAAACTATGAAGTGTTTGAGTTCGGGACTACACTTGCTTAATTGTCTATGGGGTATTCGACAAGTCACCATGTCAGATATTTTGGTATGATGGGTAGAGTCGGAAAATTAAATAATCATAATTATAGTTGCCGGAAGTCCCACATATAGTCTTGCTTGTGAGCACAAAATTTATGAGATATTGTCGACGGGGTTGAAACGATGATGCTTATGGATACTGAAGCAATGAAAAAGTGGTGCATTAAGGTAGGTAAAGCTATGTTCATCCTAGTCCACAACAAGGGGAAGCTCGCCAAGAGTCAGATAAGGAAGAGCAAGAGGAGAAGAGATCCTGTCGACAACAAGGTCGTTACTAGATCAAAATAAGAGATTTTAGTGATAAGAAGGTCATTACTATAATTGTAGCAAGAAAGGTCACTTTTCTCATGACTGCCAGCATAAACATGAAGAAAACAAATGTTGCAACTTCTCATGAGAATGAGAGCAAGGAAGAGTGGGATCTTGAAGAATCTTTTGCAATTGAAGAAGTCACTCTCAATCCTAGACGAGAATGAGATTTTGTATAGATGATGGAATTTGCAATATGTAATATTGAGGAGTGCAAAGTTATATATGATAGTAAAGATGAATGAAATATGCTAACTGATTCGATAACAAAAGAAGACTTTGAAGAGAAGTTCAACTTCACACATAAAGTTAACGAGGGCCTCCATGAGAAGGAAGTGATGTTAAGGGAGGAGCTTAAAGAAGAGAATGAGGATGATAGAAAAACAATCGAAGAATGCTTAGAAGATTCAACTGTTGAAGAACAATGTTCAAAAAGGTTTGAGCGTCAAAAGAATATCAACTCAAACAACTAAAAGAAAAGTATACACTAATTAAAAGAAGCATCATGCAAATAAAGCCAAATCTAAGGTACGACTCAACTCTCAAAACTCCATTAGAATTTGATACATATGATGAAGATAACTTAATCTCAAAGCCAAAAGACGATAATTTGGTCTTTAACAAATTGTGCTAAAGAAGAAATATCTTTATGATGATTCAACAATACACCATGAAGATCAAGTGAATACATAAGATCTTTACCTGAATGAACACGATTATTATCGCAAGTGAAATTGCTTAATATGAGAAGAAGAGTGTTAGAATTCTGAATTCAGCATCGATCTAGAATTTTCTAGCTAACTTCACCCTTGGTAAAGTAATATTAACTAAAAAAACAATGAGTAAAAACCATAAGCTTCAGTAGATATTTTTATCATGTATATTGTGAGTGTTATGACATATAAATAATTATGAATGGTTGGCCATTTGAAGTAAGCAACCAAAAGTACAGTGAGTGCATGGTGTGAGGCATTGAGTAGTTGTAACTAAGTGAGGAGAGGTGTCTGAGTGTACGTGATATCTTAGTGAGGTGTTATGAGTGAAGTGAGGTTGTGAGGTGTACACCATTGCATTAGCTGATAGGGTGCGTGTAGATGAGTGTATTTGGTGTCCACTAATTTTAAAGTTGTGTACATATTATTATAAATATAATACCATTCCATTAGTTGACTTTGTTTATCAAAATCTTTACAATATTATGCAGTGACCAAGTTATTGTCGATGAAAATAATCTTATTAATATCTACACATGAGATTTTTGAGTTGGGAAAAGAGTGCCTCCTTAGCAGCATTGCGAAGGAGGCTACTTAGCTGGTGCGTTGTTGACTTTTTCTTCTTTTTTTAACCTTTTTCTTTACACCATTTTGACTGTCGATTACTTTTAAATGGCTTGGATCTTATTTTCTATGGACAATAAAATGTGAACCCTAATAATCAACCTCTCGCCTCGACGGCTGCATCAGCTCCTCGTCTCCGCAATCCCCTCGATGCTCCTCATCTCGCCCCTCATTGTGATCTCCTCATCTCGCCCCTCTTGTCGTGTTGCGACTGTCGTAGAGATCGACTCCTCATCTCTCCCCTCGCTCTGTCACGATAGCTATAGACATCGGCTCTACATCTCACCCCTCGCCGTGCCGCGATGGCTGTAGTTGTGACACTTAGCAGATTTCATCCTCGATGGTCCTCATGCTCGCTGTGACATGCGATGACGCATCCTCGCTCCGATGCCTACGCTCATCGCTGCGGTGGCTTTTGTGATGCTCCTCATCGCGCTGTGACGGATTATATAGAGATCGACTTCCCATCTCTCCCCTCGCTGTGACACATCGACCATAGTGATCCCCTCGCCATGACAGAGCCTCATCGCGTGTTTGTGTTGCCTCCTCGTTGGGACAGCTTGTCGGTTTGCCTCCTCATCGTGACATGTCCTCTATTTCTTTTGAACCTTTTGAAGCAAGACCATTGATCCTCCTTTTACCTTCACTTGGATATGTGCAGGTCAATGCCAAAGGCTACATCATCAATTTCTATGTTTTCAGCGACCAAGAGATTTTGACATCCGAAGGTCCATCATTTCCTTTAATACAATGCTTAAAACAATATGTGGTATCCTAATTGTTGTCGAGTAGATGCCGATGAATTATTTATATTTTTATTTCTTTGCATTATGGTTTGTTAATCCTTAGATTTAGTAGTCATATTGTTTGGATAAGAAATTTGCTCGGCTTCAAAATATTTTTTTGTTTTTATTTCATCTTGTTTGAGAAAAACTTAAAATTTGATTTCAGGTGTTCCCAGTGGCAATGTGATCTCATGGTTCCTCTTTTTTCTCCTACTGATGTGCACATCTTTTAGGTGGACTTCTTCAACTAATAAGAATCCTAGACGAATATTTTTCGACTACAAGAATTATGGAGTATGTGTTTGTCTTTTTTCGTACATGTATTTCGTCACATATTTTGATATTTAAACTACTTGCTTTAATTTTTGCAAGTAAATAAAATCATGTGATTACTTTTTGTTGGTTGGATGCGTCGTTGGAACCTCGCTACATGTCCGCCTTTAATAAATTGTTGAAGGAACTTGGAGCAGAAAAGAAGCAACATCGAAGAGTTTTAAAAAGTATGTTTGTGTTATGTATTTTTTTAAAAAATTTTGATTATTTTCAAATAAATTGTATTGTTATCTATCAATTAAATCAGGTATGAATGTTATCAACTAAATGAATGTTCAAGGTATTCAACTAGTGCGTCAAATGATGAATGAACAATTGATGTATCATGTAGTAGCTTTGATTTGGCCAGCTGAACATAAGCTTTTTCTATCATATGATTGTTGTTTTGCTTGAGAAGCTTCTGAGTAGTTTAAACTACTATTGCCCGAAGTTGATTACTTTGCCCCAACCAAGATAAGTAATACATGTAGTACAAACAAATCCAATCAATAGCAGGACAAAACATGAGAAAAAAATGGGATCCCTTACAATAAAAACTCACAGCTCCACAAGAAGAAATACAAAACTGAGAGGCGATATATCCCACTAGCTCACACAGAGCAAAGGAGAACGTAAGAAATCTGCATAACAACTCCTCGTATCCATCCATTCACTCATCATACACGATTCAACCAACAGGACGAACTAGTGATATTTGCCTCGAACTGCATGAAAGTTAAATGAAAATTATCACAACTCACCACAACTAATTTGTGCACATGGTGAGTTAAATGTTTGAATGAAACAGAACTCGTTGATAGTTAAATGTTTAAGTGAAAATTATCACACCTCATCACCACTAATTAGTGCACAGAGTGAGTCTCTCACAGTCACAACAAAGTTACAACATGACAAAAGCATAATATTTGCTAAAATGTAATTTTCTTGAGAATTGCACATTTCATGCCCTCAATTTTGATTGACCAAAAGACCTATTCTCTTTACTTTAAAGTTGTCACCTCCTTCTCAACTTGATTGAACACCTCCTCTAATCGCAAGTGAAGCTGGATTGAGGATGGCAACTGATCACAACTTACCTTCTTAAAGTAATCCTACACTTCCTAAGAAGCTCAAATTAAAAAATGAGTAAACCAAAGGGACATAAGACTATAATATAGCTGTGCATAGAATATAACTAGGCCATGAACATACCAATATAAATTAGATACCTTCTGAGCATATTGTCTATTGTGTCATGCTAAATTGTTCAACCTATTGTCATAAAAGCACTATTAATTTTCACAAACTTGACCAAGTGGGCAGTTTATCTAAAATAAAAAAATATATTACCGTGGACAATGAGCAATGTTTTGTAAGATGACTTTGTTTGCCACACTTTTTAAAGGTCTTCTTTTCGGCTCATTTTGGGATAATGAAACCTCTACTCCAAATTTTATTCCTGCTAATTTTTTTAGTCTCCCCTTAGCTTTCACAAGATTTGGGTCATGTATCGTATTGTAAACTCGGGTCCTTTTAGGTTACCAATTAAGTGTTCAGGAACTAGTGCAGGACAGGAGCAAGATTACTTGAGTTGTCATTTTCCTCGACAATTGTCAATTGATTGACAAGATGACTTAAAATTGGAATCACAATGTTGAATGCTTGCGAGAACGCACACCCAATTCTAAATCCCTCCATATATTTGACCGCCAAGTCCACACATCTAATGGAGTTACTCCATTTTCATTCATCGAAGCACTATCTCCGAAAACACGTGAACGTGCATAACACACATTTTTTGTTCAACGGTGAAGGATGCACTTCTCTGGTATGCTAATAACCCTTTTTTCATTAAGAATAAGCACAACATGAGCACAAAATATTCCAAGCTTAAATTTTTTGCATGAACATCTTATAAAAATACTTGGCACATTAGTGTATTTTACTATTATCCTTTCCTTGTCTTCGGATCCAGCTTTGTATATGGATTACACATTCTTCTCATTGTCCTCAAATAATTTTCTTGATAAAAAATTCAAAAACTCCTTGAACTCATTTGGGATTAATAGAAACATTCTTTTAATGTAGACTTTTGCTGCGTGTTTTTCCAAAAGATCGGATGTAATTGGAGAATTTTTGAAGTTGAAATTTCTAAAGTCTTCTCGCTCCTTAGCCTCACGACGAGAAGCAAGTGCTGCATCATATTGAACAACAAATTCAGTCAACGACGTGTTTGAATTCACAAAATCATCGAAGAATGCATTAATGCTTTCAGATCTTTATGTGTTTGTCATTCATGCAAAGAAAATATCCGTCGGGTGAACCCAGTAATGTTGCTTCTCATACATGCTTTCTAACCAATGACCATATGGAATATCATACTTGAATCCATTTCTCCTCGAAATCTTTAACATGATTCATATATCCACTTGTCAAAGTCCTTTTTAAAATTATCCCTTGCATATAAGTCTTGAAGATGACACATGACATTCCTTCTTATATGCCAAATACAAAATTTATGTCGTGTCTTAGCTAGGGAAGATTTTACGAATTGCATTACCCATGACAATATCTTGATCGGTGATAATTGCCACAGGATGTTTGCTACACATACACTTAAGAAATACTTCAAATAACCAAACAAAAGTTTTCTTTGTTTCATCACCTAATAATGCACATCCAAACAATGTTGATTGTATGTGATGATTCAATCTAGTGAATGGTGCAAATGGCATGTGGAATTCATTAGTCCTATAGGTCGTATCAAAAATAAAAACATCACCAAATGTCATATAAGAATCTCTCGTTCTACTATCAGCCCAAAAGAAACTTCTTGTAGTGTACGCCCCATCCAATTCCCAACTAGAAAAGAATGTTTCTTCTTCTTCTTCTTCTTCTTCTTCTTCTTCTTCTTCTTCTTCAGATTTCTTTTGAAAATATGAAATCACATTTCATATATTGTCTATCCAATTGTTTCGTCTAACAGATGAATCACCACAAAAGTTGAGTACTTTTACTTTTGACCATGGACCAAACCCACTTTGATGTAATCTTTCCATGTCCTCCTTAGAGAATGATGACAATGAATGGTGAGAACGCAACATGCGATTCGACGGAGTAGCTAAAGAATGTGTATGCTCTTCGACAAAGGATTTCACCTCCCACTTAGAATCACTATTTAATCTAACGATCAAGTGTGTTTTACAGTCGTCCTTAACATTGCTTCTTCGCTTCACTTCTCCTTCCCACACTTCGCTTGTCATTTAGATTCTTATAACCTATTTAGAATAAACAAGCCTTCTTTTTATGACTTCATTGTTTTTCCTTGATCTCATAGGATAATTTTTACATATTGAGATTGAGAAACCCACCACCTTAGCGTAAAGATTGTAATATTTATATGCGTCATTCTCTGTATCAAAAGTCATTCCAAGACAAGGTTTAGTAATCTCATATGACTTCGAGGGCACCTCATCGGCTTGCATATCTTCATTCATAGATTCCTCGACATTGTGCAAACTGCAATAAGAAAATTATTAAAAAGTTATTGCAATGTTTAATAAATTGTAACAAGTACAAAGATCAATGTATATACCTTTCTTGGGTGCATCCAAATTCTTCAATGACTTGATCTTCACAATGTTCATTACATGTAATTGCATCCATATGTCTTAAGAGAAAATGTGATTAACTATTAATTGTCTTACTACATGCAAAAAGTGTCGTGAAAAGAAAATTAACATTGCACAATTACAAGGTAAGAAAATCATTTCAGAATGCATACTTTTTCACATGATACACATGAAAACTAGTTAACCTTCTTCCTCTCTCTCCCACCTCTCCCTAACTTTCTTTCTCTTGAGGTGGACCAAGCCCTCCCCTCTCTGTAATTCCCTCTCTCCCTATCTCTCTCCTTATAGTCGAGTTAGGGAGAGGTGGTGGAGGAAGATCATTACAGATTAAACTCAAGGTTTGAATTGATTCAAGGTTAATTTAAGGTCTGAATTAATTACACCAAACATCATATGGTAGGAAGCATCTTCACCCACTACGCTTTAATATTGGATAAAAACGAGAAAGAAAATAAACTTCTGGTAAACCTTCATATCCTAGCATCACTATATATAATGGATCTGATTCCAAGCGAAATTAACAAACAGATCTGAAGAAGTTCACATATCTGCGTATCTACATCACATCTAGAGAACAATCTATATACATGCATTCAGATCTACCACCACATACAAATGCTAGAGACATTATTACTTCATGAAACAATTAAAGTATATGTAACAACACTATGGAGGAGAAAACTCACCGAAGAACAGATGCTATGAGAAGCACCTCGACCTCTCTCCTCAACATAGAACAAGAGGCAACACCAGAACGTCGATGACGTCAGAACGCAGGCGCGCGAGAAGCAGCGACATCATCAGGCGGAGCGACATTCTGGCGAAGCGACATGGCGATTGTAGGAGAGTAGAGCGGAGTGGCTTTAGGAGAGCAGAGCAAAGCGAAAAGTTAAGTCTCCAACGATTTCATTGGATCTTGGCCATCCAAGGCACTTCGAACGTATGAGATCAAATCACTAAAAAGAAATTGTAAAAACAAACACGCACCATCAGATCATATCGGATGATGCACGCACGAGCTAAGCAGCCTCAGAGGTGTTGCTAAGGAGGCACTCTTTTCCTTTTTGAGTTATTCAATGGATGTTAAGAAAACATTTATATGATATATACATACAACAACTTCAAGGTTTTCGTGTGATGTCTTATAGGCTAAACAAGTCATTACATGCTGTAAAATAATCATCATGAAAATAGTAAAATCCATATGATGATTATTTAATTTAATTTTAGGATAAACACATTGAATTTTTGTATGTAAAATAAGAAGAGCGAGTAATTTTATAATATTATCATTGTAAATGATGATATCTTATTCACGAATAATGATGTTCAATGAAGTGAAAGAGATGTTGCGCAAATAATTTGAACGAAAAATATGAGGGGACATGCATTCCAATCATTTGACACATAAATTTAATGATGTTGAGTTTGAGTGAATAGCATATATGAAGTATTGTAAAGATTTAAAAGGTAATCTCAACTTAACACCTACACCACTTGATGAAAGAAGTTTTCACTAATGTCCTAATGTATGGTACAAACCTTGGAGGAATGATATGTACAACATGTTTTGACTTATGTAGTAAGTCATTAACTGATTTTAAAATGAACTCCATAAGTTCCATGGAAAGGTTATTAGTTGAAGTGGGAGATACTACCATCATAACAATCAAGGATGGCATCATAGGATTGTGACACGAAGGTGTCAAGGCACGATGTAATGGCCTCGATTTTTGTTAAATAAATAAACAAATATTTTGTTCATTAATGAGATCTAGAAAATCATTATTTAATATTATGAAATTATTTAATTTCAAAATTGATGGAAATTATGGAAAAAGTTGGAAAGGAACAATAGAGTTTGAGAAGAGGTGGAATTGTTATGAAGATATTTATGGGATAATTAAGTTAATTCGGATTTAATTAAATCTGAAAAATTATGGGGTGATTAATTATTGCTGGATGATCAAGATTGATTCTAAAAGAGTCCGAGATCCAGCAGAAGTCAAAACTTTAGCCTAAAACTGTAAATAGACATTAAAGTATGGTTGGAAACTCTCTTTGAGCCAAATAGATTTTTTACATCACAAGTCATATTTTGTCCTTCGTTTTCATGCAAACCAAGACTTCTAGAGATATTCACGATTGGTTTCGAAGCCCCATCATAGGAGAGGAGGCTTGAAGTGGCGGATGCGAGTTTCAAGTTCACATCGCGAAGATATCGCCGGCCAAAGTTCATTGTCTACACAACTCGCGCATCAGAGAGATTCAGTTGTTTTTTCAGCCAACTTTAGGTACATAGGGCGAATCCCTATGTCATCAGTTTTTCACGACATGAAACCCCATCCTCATATCCTTTGTACCATGAATCTTTTGATATAAACTATGCATCATTTGAGTACCATATGACATGATTATGGTGATCGGAAAGTCATGTCGGAACGCGTTTCTCCATCGGCGATAGAATCCGGCTCGGGTTTTGTACTGCCCGATTCAGATTTTATAGAATCGGCGCCAAGTTTGAATCGAAATCGGACTGAGTTGAGAAACTCGGTCCGGGTTCCTATTGGTCCCACTCAAGTTTTAGCTTCGGCTCGGCTTGAGTTGCAGTGCGAGCATGATGAAAGATGAATCGGCCAACTCGGCTCTGGTTCACCATACACCTGACCCGAGTTTACCCTGGCCGAGAGAATTTTGGTCGTCTCCGAACACAACTTGGGTCTCGACACGGGCTGGGAAGGTCTCTTTTAACATGAAATGGATATTTCCATATCTTATCTTTCTATATATTTATAAGTCATATTTATGAGATGATAAAATATGACAAAAGCTATATCAAGAATTGGTTCATGTAGGAATGGGCGTATTGGTTCACGTAAATCTGGGCGGAGAATACCAAAAGGAATTATTTAGTTCTCGGGGCAAAAAACTTATTTTTGAGTATTTTCCTATAAACAATCGAATAATTATTATGATCTATTATTTCTGAACATCCATGATCTTATCATTAATAGATTTGACCTCATCATAATTTTTTTAAGATATGATTGTGATATGATTGTTCCATTTGATCATGTGACTCATCATAATATTGATTCAGTAGTCTTTTTCTGATTGAGTCCTTGTTTAACCTGAACGTAATTATTAAAGATAAGTCCTTATGATAAATAAGATAAAAGATGAAAATTGTTGGCTCTCCATGTTCTTCGGTTATCTCTATGCCCCTGGACCATATTGTTATCATATTGTATGTGGCAGATAGTATATCTAGAGGTTTGAGACATCATCCTTTAGGAAAGTTATGACTATCCTGTGATGATCATGATGTCCCGTCATCATGAATTATTATTTAGCGTTATTATTGAAGAGTGGTTTGCCTTGATTCGATCCTCCACTAACTTAGGGTTTCCTTTAATTGACAGAACGCTCCCTATTATATTAGATAACTCCAAATATTGAATTGAATTGAATTAAATTAAATCGTGGTAATTTGGTTATTGACTGATGACCATTCATATTTATATTAAATTGAATAGTGCCATAGTGATCAAGAATAATTGATTATTGTTAATTGTTAATTTATATTGATTGATTTTTTTAACCTTTTTCCTGATCCTCTTCGTTGAGTTATAGCTTTATTGATTTATTGAGCTCCTATCTTATTGATCCATCCAATGTTTTATTGCTTATTGTGTTATACTGTTATTGATTTATTGAGCACTATTGATTATTATTTATTGTTATGCTTAGACCCTATATACTGAGTATTTTTATACTCATAAATTTTTTTCTGCATCTAAATTCATGTAGGTGAGTTAAAGATAGAAGATGATAATGTAGGTAGTCAGATTTAGTGACAGAGATGTTGCACATGATATAGGATTGTGTCCTACTAGATTTATTAGTCGTTATTTTTTCGCATTTTTAGTATTGAAGAGTTATGGTTGTTCTTGATCTTTTGACATTTTAAAATTTTTAGATAATCTTATTATTATTTCTGCACTTTATAGAGTTTATTTTTTTTAAAAAAATTAGTTTATAGAAGATTTTGTGAGCACGTGAAAGTTACGTGGGTCTCAGTGCCTTACCTACGATCTAATGAGAAGCGCGATCCTCTCTTTTTAGTTGCTATGAAAGAATATTTTAACCAATAGAAATTAAATTGAAGTGGTAAGTAATTTTTCCTCGCATTTTAATATAGAATATTTTTATTAGGAGTCTCACTATCAGTTAGACGGCATGAAATAACATAATCGCTCGACGGTGGACCGAACATTTTTTAGCACCGTGCCAATTGAATCATGGCACTACTTCTCATACATAGAACTGACTATAATGAACGAGGCTTTGGCGGGCACGATCTCTGGGTGGAATGAGGGGACATCAATGAATGACGTAACTTCTGAGGAAGAATTGTCCAACATCCGTAAGAAGAGCTCCGAGAGACAAAGTTGAATGTTTTTTCAGTAGCTGTGATCCTCCAAAAGCCATAATCCTTTTCTTTTCTTTAAACTACCACTTTTTTTTATTACTATAAAGACTCCGGTCACTTGCACATTTCTTCATGGGCCGACCCGTATATAGGCACATATGGGCCGGGTCAATTGATCTCAAAGTTAATACCTACCGTTAGTTATGTACTAGTTACACAATAATAGTTAATGTTTATTTTAAAAACGTTCATTTTTAAGGAAAATCTTATGAGCTTTTGTCCCTATGTTATTTTCTACTATGAATAAAACCGAGTACATAATCTTTATATTTTTTGTTACAAACAGAGGTCTGCAAAAAAAAAAAAAAGAGAAAAAAGAAAAAAGAAAAAAGAAAAAGGATAGATTAAAAATAGATATACCTTATGATCCACTCAAAATTTGAACCATTAATTTCTTCAACAATGTTCAAAATCTTAATTAGAAATTAATTGGTAAAAAAACTGTAATTTGAAAAAGCTATACTACAAATCATCCCATCCATATTTTTTGAATGTGTATTTGCTTAAAAAGTATAAAAAAGGCACCACCAAAAGAAAAAAAAAACTCCCTTGCAATAAGGGTGGAAGTAATTCAGGTCGAACTGATTTTTCAATCTAAAAAAACATCTGTTATCTTTCAGGTCGATTTTTGAATTACAAAAATCATCCTTAAGTCATTTAGAAAAAAAGAAAAATCCTCTAATAGATGAATTTTTTCGGCATTTTTTTGAACCCCTATTTTAATAAAACTATATTTTTTTAAAAAACCTATAGTAAATTAAATTAATATTAATATATTTAATTTTTTATAACTAAATGTAGGATATAGTATTACATCTATTAAACTAGAATTTCATAAACTATATAAAAAACTATTATGCAAATAATAAAAAATAATTACTTATAAATTAATTGTAAAAATAAAAAAATAATAAATAAAAATAAGTTTCACAAATTCCTATGATTTTTTGGATGAATCCCTAGTTTAAACTAGACGATTTTGCTCTATATATTAAAAAATTTTCCTAAATCATATTTGGTCCCTATTTTTATTTTTTTAATTCAACTTTTTCGAGTCGGGTGAATTTTTTGAGTCATTTTTCTTACACCCCTACTTTGCAATATCTATTTAATATTATATTTTTATCAAAAAATAATTGGGGGCCATCCTCAAATTTTAGTTATTTATGATCTAACTAATATTGCTTGATTAATTTATAATCATTCTCATGATTTTTGGGTTTATAATTTTTGAAATTAAGTTTTAATAATTACTATCTGTGTGTGATTTAATTGATATTTTAGATATGCTGATCCGACAGAAGACAATCTTATGTGTTCGTGACAATAAGAGTTCGCCAACTTGAGACGTCCACGATGCCATCTAATAATAATAATAATAATAATAATAATAATAATAATAATAATAATAATAATAATAATAATAATAATAATAATAATAATAATAATAATAATAATAATAATAATAATAATAATAATAATAATAATAATAATAATAATAATAATAATAATAATAATAATAATAATAATAATAATAATAATAATAATAATAATAATAATAATAATAATAATAATAATAATAATAATAATAATAATAATAATAATAATAAGATTGCTGGGCGTCAGACATCTGATGATAATAATAATAGTTTATCCTGTTGCACTTGTTGTGTTCTTAAATTAGTTCTCTATCAGCAAGCTCGATGTCATGCATTTAGTCCACTAGTTTGAAAGTTTCAAATTGACTTTTTTGGCAGAACTTGAATTCAATGGTTCTGAAATTATACGCATGCAAGTGGTACGTGTTCATGTGGAAATTCAAGAAGCAATATTTCATTATTATATTTGTACATTTGGAACTTTATATATATACAGTTGTAGCTACTAAAATCTCCATCCATCGTAAACCCTCAAATTAAGAAAATCACACATGACAAAAACTGATTTTAATTTTCGGAATTCTTTTAGTATAAATTACAAGATATATGCATACTTGTACGTAGTTGGCGATGGACATGCATGTGTTCCTTATTTTTTCAGATATATGAAACCTTGTTTCAGTATTCAAAGAATTGTCTCCACTTATAATTCTTTGCATGCGTACGCTGATCGCATGATCTATCGCCAAATTGCCCAAATTGGAGATGTCAAAATGACGAGGTTGTGTATTTTTTTTCTACGATATTAATGATTAAGTTTGAAGAAGTATTTTTCAGTCTGACATGCAATGAAGCAATGGGCACTTTGAAGTTTGAAGTCTTTGACGTTGAAGTAGTTGGAAGTCTCTTTCATTTTCACAGATGGAAATAAATAGCTGAATTGTATGAGGGATAGCATGGCGCCCGCTATAAGAAAATTGCCTTTTACCGACGGTCCTAACCGTCGGTAAATTTGTTAGATCCGTCGAAAATCACGATTTTCACGGTTCTTTCGACGGACAATGATCGTGTGAAAAAGGCTCGTCGCAAATTTTTTGCGACGGTTTTTTCTGAACCGTCGGTATTATAGACGGTCTAGCTGGCGGGCGCGGCAGTCGAACGTTAAATATCGACGGTGCGAACCGTCAATATTATCGACGGGCAGGACCGCCGATATATATCGACGGTTTGAACCGACAATAGTATTGACGGTTCGAGCCGTCGATATTTATCGGCGGCTTAAACCGTCGACAGTATCGGCGGTTCGTGCCGTCGATATCTATCGGCGGCTTGAACCGTGGAAACTATCGACGATTTTAACCGTCGATATATATCGGCGGCTTGAACCGTCGATTTTATCGACGGTTAAAACCGTCGATAATCTAGTATCGACGGCTTTTACTCGTGGGCTACGACCGTCGATAATTGTGTACCGACGGATATAATCGTCGGTAAGTATCGAAAAAATCCGCTGAAAATTACAATATTTCAGCTGTTTCCGACGGTCACGTAAAAAAATTTTAAAAAAAATGAATTCAGATAATTCTCAGATAATACAACACATTTGATAGTTCAATTGAACGGCACAAATTGAAATATAATCCATCACAGATTGAAATATCGTAATTCACATATAAAGCACATCACATCACAGATAGTTCAATTTAGCATAAGGGTATCCAAACATGAAACATAATCCATAATTCACAAATTCAATAACGTCAACCATAGTGGAACGAGATAATGGAACGACGTGCTTAATTCACAAATTGAACGGTATAACGTCTTCGTCACGACGAAGAACTGAAGTTCAATTCGCATATCATCTTCGTCGCAAAACATCACTGCACAAAATTGAAAATAGAGTAAAAGTTATAACATATAAAATGCAAAAAAAAACATGAATTCAGTTTTGAAGATGCGTAATCACAATCTAATTGAATCTAAAATCTAAAATATAAAAATATTATTTCAATTTAACATCAACATAATTTGATAAATAATTGATTGAGCATCTTCAAAATTGATAAATCTAGAAGATGCGTAAACTAACAAGCTAACGCCGAATCTCAAAATCGAGCGTAAACTAACAAGTTTATACTAAGTACTGACATTTACATGATCCAACTGTCTGCACTCCATTTTCGGTGAAAACTTTGAAAATCTACAGATCTAACTGAAAGGGATGAAGAATAAAATCTAAGTTAGTGTCAAAGTGCATATGAATCTAATGAGTACAATGATGCATCAGATTAAAGCAAATTCCAAAAATAATTATGTACTATATATAAATCTACCTCGGCGTCGTCGTCATTCAATTCGCCACGCATGAAGGCACGCATCATTTTCTTCATTTCATCCCTGTTACGACGTTCACGTTCTTCGAATTCCTGTCTGACCTCTTCCCTAATCTTGATGGTCACTTGATGCACAATTTCTTGCATAGTAGAAGGAGATGAACCTGAAGTACTTCGTCGACCATATCCAATATCTATGTCACTCACAGAAGATCCAAGTCCGTAAATGCGACCCTTCTTCACGCCGACGTGGTCCGTCCAAAGTTGTCTTGGGGTCAACGGTGTGGTCCCCTCCTGCGTGGCTTGCGTAATATGATCAACTTCTTTTGTTTTATAAGACTCTTGAAATATAAAGAAAATAATTAACTACAAACGACGACTAGGTGATCGAGTTCAAAGTTTTGTTAATTAATTATTAACTTGCAATTTAGAAAAAAGTAAAGGCACAAAAATTTACATACATATGTCTCCCGGGCATAACTCGAGACCCATTCTTTGTTCTTCTTCTGATGGGTTCGGAGAAATATTTCGTCCTGAGTCAGTGGTCTACCCGTCTCTTTCTCCTGCAATGAGATAATATTTTAAAATTTGTAAATTACTTACCATTTTCTTAAAGTATAATATTTCGTCCTGAGTTCGGAGAAAGACCTTACCATTTTCTTAGCAATCGTGCTCGTGGATAGACATCCGCCCGAATGCAAGCACGCTCCCTGGTCACTGAGCCATCTACTCCCGAACGCATGGATATTAAACTTACTTAATGTAGCTTTGCACCTCCGGTGTATTTAGAAGAACATGATTCGTGGCAGACTTGAATTCTGCATCACTGAGCCATCTACTCCTTGGCTTCCCAAAATGTCGTCCTAACTGATTGAATAGCGACAAAGATGTCACATCAGACTGTTCTTCTGGAACTTCATCATTTCGACGGATTCTGATCCTCGCACACTTAACATGAGACTCGAAGTAGTAAGAACAGAAGTATGAAATCTCCTGAATCATATACGCTTCACAAATGGATCCTTCGACACGTGCTTTGTTCTTAATCGTCCTTTTTATTCGATTGAGATATCTTTCAAAAGGATACATTCACCTATATTGTACTGGTCCACCTACCCTTGCCTCATATGGCAGATGAATAGGTAAGTGCTCCATGAAATCAAAGAATCCTGGTGGAAATATTCGTTCCAACTTACATAATGTTATCGTAATATTACGTCCCAATTGGATCATATTTTCCACCGTTAATGTTGTAGAACACAGGAGTGTGCATCTTTATGTTGGGTGTTCTTCTGTCGTGCGACCCGGTGGCTTATGTGCGACCTGTGGCCCACGCCTCCTATTTGTTCAAGGCGGGCGGCGTGAACTCTGATAACCCTTTCAGTGTTTTAATGGAACATGGTATAACATTCATATTGTCCTCTGACAGAAATTGAACTTCCAAAAATGAATTGAAAAATTAACTCAACTCCGTTATCGGCTTCCAAATCTTATCCGGGAGTGAAGAAAAAGCAGTAGGAAGCAAAGTTTCCATGAATATGTGACAGTCGTGACTTTTTATGCCAAACAAACGCAAGTTATTCATGTCCACACATCGGGTCAGATTTGATGCATAACCATCCGGCATTCTCAGCTCTTGGATCCAGCGACACTTGGGTCTTCTGCTCCTTAGTGAGAACATAACTTGCTTTTGGTTTAGATATTCTTCCGTTAGGTAAAGTCACCAAGTGCAACTCTGGCTGTCGACAGTACTTCTTCAAATCTAGTCTCGCCTTGAGGTTGTCCTTTGTTTTACCCTTAATGTCCATTACGGTGTTGAATACATTTTCAAACACATTTCTCTCAATGTGCATGACGTCCAAGTTATGACGTATCAAACAATCAGACCAATAAGGTAAATCCCAGAATATACTTCGTTTGGTCCAATTATAACAAACACCATACTCATTGTATGTGACATTTGGGTCGTCGACAATTCTGCATAAAGCATTGACAATGCGACGTAATTGAACTCCTGAGCGTCTGACCGGAGGCATGTCTTCCACAACCCTATTCCGTCGAAATGCATTTCGGTTATTTCTGTACGGATGATCAGCTGTAAGAAACCGTCTGTGGCAATCAAACCAAGTATTTTTACCCCCATTTCTCAAAGTGAACGCATCGAAGTGTTCCATGCAAGACGGACAAGCTAATTTCCCTACAGTCATCCAACCAGACAACATCCCGTAGGCTGGAAAGTCATTAACAGTCCACAATAAGGCAGCTCTCAATGTGAAATTTTGTTTGGTCGACACATCATAAGCGACGACACCATCCCACAGTTCTTTTAGCTCGTCTATTAGAGGTTGTAAATACACGTCTATCCTCTGTTTAGGACTCTGAGGACCAGGAATAATGCATGTCAAAAACATATAAGGTGCGGACATACAAATCACAGGTGGCAAATTATAAGGTGTTATTATTACCGGCCAACATGAATAAGGAACTGAAGTTTGACCATATGGTGTAAAACCATCTGCGCATAATCCGAGCCTTATGTTCCTTTGGTCCCTAGCAAAATCAGGATGCTTACGATCAAAATGTTTCCACGCTTCACCATCCGATGGGTGAAGCATTACACCTTCAGAAGTATTATGCTGTGCATGCCACTTCATCTGCGACGCTGACCCTATAGACGAGTATAGTCTTTTAAGCCTTGGAATAAGAGGCAAATAATGCATTCTTTTCATAGCGACTTGAGACTTGTTAGTCACTCTATATCGTTCGGCCCCACAAAACTTGCATTCATTTAGATTGATGTCCTCGCCGTAATATAACATACAATCATCACGACAACAATCTATTTTAGTTGAGCCAAGACCAAGTTTACTGACCAATCTTTTTGTCCTATAAAAATTTTCAGGAATACGAGCCCCAGTTGGTGTGACCTCTTTTAAAATATCTAGAAATGCATCAAAACATGCTTGTGAAATATTGTGGTTGGCTTTCAGATTCAACAATCTAACAGCAAGTGATAGTTCCGAATGACTTTCACACCCAGGCCATAAGGGTTGGCTCGATGCGTTTAGTAAGTCATAAAAATCTCTTGCTTCTGGATTTGGTGCCTCTTCATTCTGCTCAAATCTAATATTGCCATACTCAGTTGCAACTGCGTCATAAACAGACTGTTCATATTGCGAAGCAAATGTTGGTTCAGGATCCACAAAATGAAGACCTTCATTTGGGACGCTTGTCGAAGGCGCTCCTTCGCCTAAATCATCCCATTCCCAATAATTGGGTTTGAAACTCTTTCTATATAAGTGAACTTTGACAGTCTCTATCGTCTGTAACTTTGTGCTAGCACATTTCAAACAAGTACACCTAATTGCCCCCTACCGCTGAAATTGTAAAGATTGACAAGCCACAGTAACATAATAGTCAACGCCATCTATAAATTCTTGTGTTAAGCCTCTACGACCAGGATTATTTCTTTTGTACATCCATCGACGATCGTTCAAGTATGACATAATGACTGCATTTTTTGCAAATCATAAAAAATTTCAGTCATACAAAATTGTATAAGGAAAGAAAAATGAATATGAAACAACTGAGGAAGAACATATTGTTTAGCTAATGTTTACTAATCATACTGCTAGGTATAGAGATAGCATATAATAAGTATATATAACAGTTTTGGCCCTTTTTGCTCATGATCGTTTTCCATCAAACAAAAGGAGGAAAAACATATTACAACTATAATTCTAAATATTACAACTATAATTCAAATGCCACGCGCGGAGGGCAGCCGGATCTGGCCGCCGCGCGCGGAGGGCGGCCGGATCTGGCCGCCGCACGGAGGGCGGCCGGATCTGGCCGCTGCACGGAGGGCGGCCGGATCTGGCTGCCGCGCGCGGAGGGCGGCCGGATCTGGCCGCCGCGCGTGAATGGCGGCCGGATCTGGCCGCCGCGCAAGAATGGCGGCCGGATCTGGTCGCCGCGCAAGAATGGCGACCGGATCTGGCCGCCGCGCGCGAATGGCGGCCGGAACTGGCCGCCGCATGGAGATGGTCGAAGGAGAGAAAAATTATATATCAAAGGAGGCGGGGATCGGACCTACCTGCGCCGGAGATGGTCGGCGGCGGAAGCTTCGGGCGGGAGGTGGTCGACGGCCGGACGAACGGCGGACGAAACGGGCGGCGGCGGACGGACGTTCAAAACGTTCTAAGTAAGAGTGCGGTCGGGTTTTTATATAACCACTTTTCGACGGTCGAAACCGCCGCAACATAGGTAAATATAATATTATATTAATTCGTGTTTCGACGGCTCCAATCCGTTGGAAAAACCGTCGATAGTTTCGACGGTATTCAAACCGTCAAAATATCGACGGTTTTAGCCGTCGATAGTTTTGACGGTTCTTTAAACCATCGAAATATCGACGGTTTTAGCCGTCGATTCCCTTAATGATAAATTTTTAAAAATATCGACAGATACATAGTTTGTGTAAATTATAAATTTCTATTTTCGACGGTTGAGGCCGTCGAAAAAAGTAAGGTAGAATATTTTATTTAAATACTATCGACGGTTATGACCGCCGAAATATCGACGGTTGCTTTGAACGTCGCAAATTTTGACGGTCAAAACCGTTGATAAGTTCAATAATTATGCGTAACTAGTCTTTTAATTTTTCGACGGTTCAGACCGCTGAAAGTTTCGACGGTTAGATAAACCGCCGAAATTATCGACGGTCATAACCGTCGAAGTATAAATATTTTCGATGGAATCTTCCGACGAATTTATCACCGTCGAAATTTTAGACGGGTTAAACCGTCGAAAATTATCTGACGAAAATATCGACGGTTTGGAAGATCCGCCGAAAAAACCGTCGATATTTAAGACGAATTTTGGGCCGTCAAAAATGGACCGTCGGAAATACGACTTTTTCTTGTAGTGGCCATATGCTACTCCAAACTAGCCGTCCGGAACTACGGGGTGATGCATCCGGCAAACTAATGAATTTGTACACAAAATTTACTGTTGCTTTCCCTTCCCATAAAGATTAGGGAACCACATTCACTAATCACCATCGCATAAGTAGTAACATAATCAAAATTTCAATTATGATTAGACATTAAGTTAGCTGCAATAAGACTGGAAAGGATATTAATTGCATCCATATTGACGTAAGTAGGCATATATGACAAAGGAACATTAAAAATTCAAAGATCAAAGAGTACATTTGTGTTAGAACCATTACCCACCAATAATTTAATGTCTAATTTCATATTATTCAATACATGGAAGATGAGTTTCCAACTATATGAGACAGATCTAGAAGCTGGGGTAGACTTCCATGGATGGGGCATAGTACCATATTTGTTTAGGACCAGTTGGGTCCAGAGATTCCTTGTAAGGATATACATATATAGCTCTTTTTGATAGTAATATGATTCAAATTACGAATGCCAAAAATTCCATAGTATCTTGGGAGTTGAACAATTTGCTAGCTTATAAGATGAGATCCAAGCTTTCCCGCATTAGATGATCATAAAAAGTTTCTAAATAATTTTTCAAGTGATCCCATTGCCCCAGTTTGCATTTTCATTGCACCAAGAGGGTAATTAGAAAGTGTGTTAAGTACTAATTTAATCAAAGTGCACTTACCTGCCTGTGTTAAGACTTTCCCTTTTCAACCTGAGAGCTTAGATTCCATTATTTCTGTGTACAAACCTACTCGTTGGCTAGAGTAACTTATGGGAGATGGATACTCCTAAATAAGTAAATGCGAAAGACCAAATGCTTATGCCTAAAGCATCTCTAATCCTAGCTCTTCTGTAGCTATTAAACTTGAGGGAAAGATAAATTGCTGATTTTGAAAGATTTAATCTTTTGATTGGTAAGTAATTTGCATTGTGCTAGCAAGGATTTCACAGTAAGTATACGATCATCAAACATATGAAAGATGGCTAAGAGTGAAGTGATGTAAGGTAAAAGGGATAATTTGCCACTTTGAACCGCTTGTGATGTATAAGTGAAATAAATACCTGCGACACAAGAATAAATATACATGGAAAAAGAGGATATCCTTGTCTAATGCTTTTGTGACTATTAAAATAAGAGGAATCATAACATAACAGGTAAAAGTAGGTGACGGAATGCAAATTTTTATCCAGAAAATAAATTTTTCAAGAAAACTCATATGATATGGAATGCTTAGGACTGCTTGAATTATTGACTGGTTGAAATTTGAAACATACATAATCAATTGTTTCTCCTAATGCAGTTTTGGCAATTTTGAAAACATATATAATTCATGGCGGCACATGATCAATTTTGGCAATTTTAAAATGATAAGGCAATTTTCGCTGCCTAATGCAATTTGGCAGTAGCAGCATTAGGCGGCAGGATGAAGGAGATAATTTTGCTCTTCTTATTAACCGATTGATCGTTGATTTCTGCATTGATGGCATGGATAGTTGATTTCTCCGTGGATGGCAGGGATCCGCTACATAGACATTGAAAAAAAAAGGTGCTTGGTTAGGTGGATTTTTTTATGGCAAATGATGTTATATTAAGCAGTTACAAAAACTCCGACTGAGTTCATGTACAAAATCTGTAGAAGGTCCTGAGACAGGCCTTCCGTTCAAAAAGTGTCGCCATGCACACGGCCAAAATTCGCACAATACGCACAAGTATTCACCTTTCTATTACAATGATTAAAGATAATAGGAGATACAAGAATGATAAGTTGCTGGATATCTTGAATAATGTTCTTGATGTGCCATGGGTAGGAGGATTCCGAGTTGAGCGCTTTTATCGGGATTAGCGAATCAGAATTAACGTGAATATTCTTTAGCAGTGCCTCATTCCTATGAGAATCACTCAAGCTTCAGCTTCGAGGGTGGAGGAAACTCACCTTTGGTAAGGTCCTGCAAAGAGAAAAGATGAAGTATGAGTACGAATTATAAACCAGCTCCACCTGATGCCTATGGACCTATGAAGGATATGTCTGAGTTGAGTGCAATCCAGCCAGGCGGCGACGGCTCCCACTAGACCACAAGTGGGTCTTGGGGGCGATGAGGGTCGAAAAGAGCCTCAGGAGTGTGGTTCATCATAAATTCGTTCCAACTTGCCAAAGCACGTTCCCAGATTGCGTTAGCGGTTGCGAATCTTGAGTGAAAATGCGCATCATTCTTGGTCCCAGAGCTCCCAAAAGCAAAATGAGAGAAGGGATAACAAATTGTTCTATGACTGAGGGTCGACGTCCACCCCCTTCTAAAGCCAGGAGCCAGTAGGCCATGACTTAAAGAATAAAAAATGATAATTGGCTTCTAACTTTAAAGTTTGCTCAGTGATACCATCCAACTTCACTTTATAACACAAATGCCTTTCATCTTTTAATGCGTTTCACCCGATGCCCTCTTTACCTGGGATAGGTGGTCTCCCAGTTTTTTGTCGACGTGGCATCCACGTGGCCTTCTCCTCTCTTCTCCATGCAAATAATCGTCCGATGTGGCATGCTCCGACGTGGCATCACATAAAGTTATACCAAATGCCCTCCAACTTTAAGGTTTGTTCAGCGATACCCTCCAATTTCATTTTGTAACATCAATGCCCTCCATCTTTTAACTCGTTTCACCCAATGTCCTCTTTATCTCGAACAGGAAATCTTTCGATTTTTCGTCGACGTGGCGTCCACGTGGCCATCTCCTCTCTCCTCCACACAAATAGTCGTCTGACGTGCATCACATATTAAACCCTCTTGCTTACCGTAAGTTGACACACTCACTATTAAATTATTTCCTTATTTCCCCTTTTGTCATCGCTCATGTGAAACATCCTTCGCCGTTCGCTCTCCTTCGTCGTTCCCCTCCTTCATCGTTCGTCGTTCGCATTCGCCAGATGTCGTCTTCGCCTAAGCATCGTTGTTAGTTCGCATTCATCGTCGTCCTATCAATATATACTTTCATGCATTGAGTATATATTATCGAGTTGCTATGATATATAAACGAATCTACATATCGGAAAGCAGAGGACGCTGGCAACCCTTCTTCCTTACGGCATTTCATCTTCTCCCTTCTGCGTTTCGACAACCCTTGCACGATAGATCCTAAGAGTGGACGATGGTGAATGCGAACGGATAGTGATGCTTGGGCGAAGATGGCGATCGACGAACGTGAATGGCGAACGATGAAGGAGGTGAACGACGAAGGAGAGCGAAGGGAGAAGGAGGTTTCACGCGAACGACGACAAATGGGGAAATAAGGAGATAATTTAACAGTGATTGGGTCAACTTATGGTAAGTAAGATGGTTTAATATGTGGTGCCACATCAAAGCATGCCACATCGGACGGTTATTTGTGTGGAGGAGAGAGGAGATGGCCACGTGGACGGAAAACCGGGAGATCGCATGTCTTACATAAAGAGGACATTTGGTGAAACAAGTTAAAAGATGGAGGGCATTGGTGTTATAAAATGAAGTTGGAGGGTATCATCGAGCAAAACTTAAAGTTGGAGGGCATTTGGTATAATTTTATGTGGTGCCACGTCGGAGCATGCCACGTCGGATGATTATTTTCGTGGAAGAGAGAGGAGATGGCCACGTGGTGCCACGTCGACGGAAAATCGAGAGACCGCCTGTCCCAGGTAAAGAGGGCATCGAGTAAAATGCGTCAAAAGATGAAGGATATTTGTGTTACAAAGTGAAGTTGGAGGGCATTTGATGTAATTTTTTTGATAATGGAGCTTATGCCACAAAGAGTCCAAGAACGGAAGGGCAAAGGGGCAAGAGAAGAAAAGATGGTTAATCGATTCTGGGCCAGACCACAAAGCTTACAAGAGAGGTCAATAGAAGGGTTAAAATGGCCAATGAAATTCATTGTCGGGAGACGCACATGAGAAAACTTCCAAAATGAATTATGAACTCTAGGAAGGGCCGAAATGTTCCACATTTTGCACCAACTTTGCCATCCAGCCAACAACGATAGTGGTTCCTGGAGAAGGAATCGAAATACAAATTTAGCCTGGGCACGCCCAAAGGTGTCAAACCCAGATCCACACATCATCATTGCCATTTTTCAAAAAATAATATGACATGATGCAATCACGTAAATCCTTTCCAAACAAATCTTGAAGGAGAGCTGAGTTACAGGTTCCTTGAGACAAAAGCGCAGAGACTGTCATATTTTCAAGAGAAACTTAAGTATTGATGAATGTAGGCATCCATTGAAGAGGTGTGGTAAAAATCCATGAATCAAGGAGAATAGAAGTCGAGAGCCCATTACCAATCAGTTTTTTGAATCCAAGTCGAAGGCTTGGGAGAGCGTTTAACAACAAACGCCAGGCATATGATGGAAGCTGAGGTGTATAGTGAGACCATGGGTGGAGAGGGGGATACTTGGATGATGTAAGTAGGGACCAAGGGATGTTGTTTCTATTTAGTGAATCAAGAATTCACTTAGCCAAAAGATAGTGGAAGACATAATTTAGATTTCGAATACCTAAGCCACAAAATTTCTTTGGGAGTTGAACCGTGCTCCAAGCGATAAGATGATTTGTACGCTGCTGAATGTCATTTGCCCAGAAGAAGCGATGAGAGAGGCGCTCAAGGGATTCGATAGCACCTTCCGTGAGATATGTGGTTCCAAGTGAGTAGATAGGTAACGTATTAAGGACCGATTTAATAAGTGTAATGCGTCCAGCTTGGGAGAGTAATTTGTTTTTCGAGCCTGATAGTTTCATAGAGACCTTGTGTTGCATGAAAATGAGCTTGTTACTTGGAATGTGCCAAGATAACAACTATCACAATTAGTCAAAGCTTACATGTATCTTTCACATGTTAACATCTAACATATAACATTCATAGTCAAAGCTTATATGTATATGAATTTAATCCACCTACCGAGCTTTGACTATTAATGTTATATGTTAGATGTTAACATGTGAAAGATACATGTAAGCTTTGACTAATTGTGACAGTTGTTGTCTTGGCTACATGTAAGCTTTGGCGACAATAACTTTTCATGCTTTGAAGTTTCTTTTCCAACCTGCAAGTTGTCTTGACATCTCAATCTCCGGCGCACCCCCCATCAACAATGAGGAACTTCTTGTTCACCAAGCATTTGATATGGGAAAGGATTCAGATCGAAAAGTTCATATAAAAGGACAAAATCCAAACCCAAACTTAGCGGAGCAAATGAATAATAGACAGGCAAAACATCAGTCCACAAGGAAGAATGCAAAATGTTATCTTCTGTTTTATGTTGATGAACATATTTCATGAAAGAAATGCCCCGTCGGCATTATCTTTGACATCTCAATCTCCGACGCTCCGATAGTAGTTGCAAATAACCTATTCTATTTAGCTCCTTTTTATTACACCAAAAAATATTGAAGATCCATGGAAAGCAATATCTCCACATTAACAAAGTTAAAAACAGAAAGAAATGTTTTCTAACATGCCAAAAGAGTGACAAATAGTTTTTCCACATAACAATTAAAGCAAATAAGATCATAAATTAATGCATATTATAAGAAAAGAAATCAAAATAAGATTAAATGCCATGCATTAAGTACTAGAGCAATACACAACTCAATTTATATAGCACTGACACAATGCACACTCGAATACATTCCAAGGCAATGCGCGTTCATTGTACAAAGCAACAAAATAAAGCAATGCAGATTCTAAATCATGAATTTGCTTTCTTCCCAAGTCAGATGGATGGGTTTAGCAGTATGAGTAGTTCTCGGTGCGCCTCTACATTCACTTTCTTCCCACCTTTACACTACCAAAGGATTTCAGGTCGAACCGTAAACTCATCTGTTCTTGAGTTTCGCTAAAAGTCAAAGATCTTTGTTTGACTTTTATGATGCCGACGACTTCTTATCAAGACCTTCAGGGTGTGATGGGCATCACAGTGACACTTTCTCTGTAACAGCCGAGGACATCACCCACCTTTCCTTCGATTGCCTCACATCCTGGGGCATATGACAGTGGACTACGATTGGGACTACTCTTCCGTTAGATCCAGAGTTGGCAGACCTTGAAGATGTTGCATTGGCAATGACCTTTTAGTCCGGAGCCATTTGGCCACGGTGCAATTGGATCATATTTTGAGGAGCAATGTACCACATCTCTTTTCTTATTAGGGAAATGGGGTTGTGGCTGATTTCTGCTATCCGTGAGAGCCTATACAACATTCTATCGCTGAATCTGGTCATCATTTTTCTTCTAAAGAAAATTCTAAATCATGCAACTAGCGGCAATTGTAACGTATGCAAAATTCCATATAAGGAAAAAGGATTCAAAATTAAAATTTAATGCAATTAATGAAAGAAATCAAAACGTGAAGTCAATGAATTTAATGGAGGAATCAATTGAAAATCAATTGAAATCAATTCTTAAAGAAGGAAATGAATTCAAAAACAAGGAATTAAATGACATTAATGAGAGGAAATCAAGAATCAAATGACAATTAATTCAAGGAATTCAAATTTAATTCAGAATCAAAAGATAGAAGAATACAAAAGAGGAAAGGATTCGAACACAAATCGTGTAACGTCTGGTAAGCATAGATATGGAAAGGAATTGAATGCAAATTAAATTTAGGACAAGGAAAGACCAAAAGAGGAAGGGAATTCAAAATTCAATTCAAAATCAAATAAATAGAATTAAAGCGCGGAAGGATCCAAATAGGAAAGGGATTTGAATTCGAACATGCATTGTGTAACGTTTGTCAAGGATTAACACAAACATGGAAATAATTTAAATGAAAAAAATCAGATTCAGAACATGGGAGGAGCAAGAAAGAAAGATATTTGAAATCAAATAATAATAATGAACAATAAATCAGAGGAGAGATTTCCTCCCCGATTTCGCCCTTCGATTTATGCCTCGAATCAGGCCGACTTGCAACTATAAAAGGGCGTGAAGAGAAGCCCTTGGACTCCTGTTGACTCTCCCCTGAACGACCGCCATTAACAACCATCACCTCCTCCGTTCCTCTTCCCCTGCTCCGACGAGACGCGCGCACTGAGCGACAAGAACGGTGAACATGGACGATCCAACGGAGATCCGATGCACAGCGGCCCTCCCTCGACGTGCTCGAAGGTCAGCCGCACCCCATTGCCAGTCCGGAACAATCGAAACTAGAGAAGACAACGCAGGGATCGCCGATGAACGGGATCGAAAAAGGTACCTTAGACATTTAATCCCCATAGGCGATAAATCTTTGATCATATAATGCGTGTGACGATGCCATAGTGATCTAGAGACCATAAGTTATAACTTTTGTATTATAACCATCGTGATCCGACGGTCGAAAGTCGACCAGAAAAGGAGAAATTGACGGGCGGCTCTGTTTCCAGCCGCAGAATCGATCGACCGACTGCAAGATCGGTTGACCGGCCCCATGAGAACAATCGACCGAATAGAAGAATGGTCGACCGGCTCAACAAGAACAGTCGACTAGATTTGTAAGGCATAAGCGTGCCGTCGAAAATGGTCGACCGATTCAAGGATATCGGTCGACCGATCCGGCAGCCACATCGTCAGGAGAGCGGTCGACCAATCCAATGCGAACGGTCGATCGGACCGATGATGGTCGATCGGTCCATTGTGGATGGTCGACTGATCAGTGCAAGAAAACGATCGACCGACCAATGGGAGCAGTCGATCGGTCCGAGGATAGAGAGAATTACAAATCGATTTCAAAGTTGGAACACTAATCCGGCCCGAGTTGAACCTTAACTCGGCCCGAGTCACGTACATGGATCCTAAAACAAAAGACTCGAACCGGATTTTCCTTACTCGGTCTGGACTCTATTACAAAAGACGTAAATGACCTTTTTGGATTCGAACTTCATAGTTGGGCCCCACTTTTTGTTAGGCCCACTTGAGACCATGTCAAATATAGTACAGAATGTAATGGGCCTTTCTCACTCAGAAAAAAGAGTTTGACTTTACCATTTTTCTCTGATCCATGATTTCTAAATTCTACAGATGATTAATAATGTAAGTAAAGCAAAAGATGAAATTACGGGATTGTCATGTGCCGCCCCAAAGTACAGATCACAGAGGCCAATAGATGGGTATTAATAGCCCCACCACGGCCAACGTCATGAGGTGGGTATTAATAGCCCCACTGTGACGATATCATAGCATTGTATAGAGAGTGACATGTAGTTAGCTGAGGAGACAGCGAACCTACTGGTCTTCAACGATCACTGTTCTTGAGATTTCAGGTCTTCTCCCACCTGTATCTCGAACGAAGGGTGATGCATTGGTCACATTCCTTCCTCCAGAGATTATAGTATTGAGCCAAAGGAACATGTAGTTAACTGAAGAGACAGTGAACCTATAAGTTTCTTAATTGACCACTGTTCCTGGAGTGTAGGTTCTCTTTCACCTACATTCCGAAGTGGGTGAGGCATTAACACCCACCCCTTTTCCCTTTTTGGGCTTACTAGCTTTAGAGATTCAGAGAGGCACCTCTAGCATTCCAACCTAATAAAGTCGAGCTCGCATAGGACAATGAACTTCAAGGACTGCATAGTAATGTAAAAGATGTAGTATAACTCATGGTAAAGTATGTAAAGTAAAGCACGATAAAGCATGGTAAAGTAAAGTATAATACAATAAAGTATAGTATGGTAAAGTACAATAATGCATAGCAAAGAATTGTATGGCAAAGTATAGCAAAGTATGGAAAAGTATGTCAAAGTAATGTATGGTAAAGTACAGAGTATGGTATAGTAAAGACAAAGCAAAGTTACAGAAAAGAATAGAGTATGGATATAGTACAGAATGAGGTATGGACATAATGATTCATTGCCTTATGTAAAAGTATAGCAAAGCATGGGAAAATAAAGCATAGTAAAGTAAAGCATGGTACAGAATGTCATAGTATTATAGAGCATAGTAAAGTAAAGTACAATAAGCATGGTAAAGTAAAGCATATCAAAGTATTGCAATGCAAATTATAGCAGAGCATAGAAAAATAATGTATTGAAAAATATAACAAAGTATGTCAAAGTAATGTATAACAAAGTACATAGTTTGACATAGTAATGACAAAGCAAAGTTATAGAAGAGAGTAGAGCATGGACAGAGTAAGGAATGAAATATAGTTATGATGATTCATTGCCTTGTGCAACCAAATTATTGATTATAATGAGAAAAGAAGAGATTATCTGTCCATAGCATAATATGTCATTGCTTATACGTATTGATTCAAGCATGTTTTAATTATTAATTTATAGTCTATGATTCTATTGTATTGGGCATTTTCGTTCACGGATATTCGATGCCCCTGCAATTGAAATTTTGTATGTGAGAGTCTTGCCTAGAGAGGAGCGATGGAGAACACAGTGCTCAAGGGTTGCTGCACATGACTCATTGCACTTAATAATGTCTTTCGTTTGTAATTGCATTATTTGAATAATTCATCTTTACATCAGAAGATTATTATGGTCTTTTCCGCTATTATTGGACATGTAGTCATTTGCCTATCTGCAATAAAGTTCCTGAATATTTGATTATTATATTTAATGCAACGTATACAAATTATTGAATAGTCATGGTCAATAGTGTAGCAAGCAGTGTAGCGTTTCCGGAATCAACCTGACTGTTTAGGAGGAACGATTTTGAAGGCGTTACAGCAATAGCACTAAAACAATGCAATGCACATTCAAAATCATGCCAACAGAGCTCGGCAATAGAACTAAAACAATGCAGATTCTAAATCATGCCACTATAAAACACATTCATTCTAAATCATGCGTAAATTCCCTTCAACAATAGCACTAAAAAATGCAATGCACATTCGATTACAACATTTCAACAGATATTCATTCTACATACATATCGATTACAACATCCGAAACATGCCTAAACTGAGGTTCTTCACCTCAGGAACAATGTACATTGCCTAATCTCACCTGCAACGCTGGCGACGAGGGGGAGATGGAGCAAAGAAATCGTTCGCTGGAAGAAATCGTTCGCAGGGTTTGCGATGCAGGCAGAAATCCGTTCTCACCCAACTCGTTTGGCGGCTTTGCTCGTAGAGTTACGACTCTTGCTCATGGACCATCTTGCGCTCGTTCCGACGGCGGACTGCGCTCCTTTTTCTAGAAATATGGCCATGAAATCTGTTTCCCATTTGCATTTAAAAAAAATCAAAATGTGATAACACAAATTAGATTACTTTTAGATTGATTCTTGAATACCAATGATGATTTATATAGGTAATAATGGTTGCAATTTCAACAAAATGTTATACTTTTATCCAAATGATGCATCTTTCTCCAAAGGATGCACCTTAGATTAGCTCATACATTCTAATTAAACCATTGAGACATTTTAGCATCTTTCTAGAATACACCTTTTCATTTAATTCAAAATATTTTGAATATAACGATATCCAACACAAGCAGCCCGAACAAACAATATTTTTCTAAAGAATAGGTAACAAAATAAGATGTATAAGTAAACTTATTATTTTTTATTTTGTAAGAATCATATTTTTTTAATATTCTATTTATCATTGAGAATCAAGAATTCCTTGTTGTGGTATGTTCTTGAATTAAGAGATTATAAATAAGTGATAGATTGATCCAATTAAGCAACTGATAATGAGTTCGAAGAAGGCTATTTATTTACGCTGATGTTGATAAAGTTTAATTACACGGAAGAACTAATCAATTTGACATGAAAGCAGTGGACACTCTGAAGGCTTGGAAAGTCGAGCTTTACTTTCTTGACTTTAATATTATCGTTGACGGATCTCGAGTGTTACCGCAACTTCAACTTTTATTTATGTACAAGCTATAAGCGTGAAGACCATTTTTCTTAAGGCATGTTGATTCACCCTCATTCCAAATTATTTGGACGCAAAAAAAAAATCAGAAGTCATGTTGATGATTATTATAACGACATAACATAAGAAGATTTTAGAGATAATATAATATAATATAATATAATTCACCCTCACTCTTGCATAATTATTATGACAAATAATATGATATAAGAAAATTTCGTTCAACCCTTGACTCTTGTATAATATAATTAATAGTTTGACTACATTTTAGAATTACTTTTTTTTCATAAAAAAATCAAAATAAGAGTTCCACCCGGAGAAATGATAAAGGTTGGGAGGACTGTTTTTTTATTCATAGTTATTTTATTTTATGATTTCAATTTATGAGTTAATGATTGTTATTTATTAGTATGATATTTTTATTGTTATTTAATATTCTTCTATATTTCATAAATTTCAATGTTTGGTATTATTGTTATGCAACCTTCGAAGCTGCCTACATTTATCCATCAAAGCCAATCAAATTACTTTCAGTCAAAGATAAGAATTAGAAGTGCCGCTCATCACCGGCTATTTGTTTATGTCCCATTAGAGTGCTCCAGTTCCAGGGCAGTTATACGCACCATGGATATTACTGTACAACACGCTAGTTTTCTCGCTCTGCTGGGCGTCTTCTTAGTCCTATCCCTGCAGACCTGGCAACTCCATCACTGCGATGCAGCGTCCACCTTCAGCTGCAGAGAGGATGAGTCGGGTGGCCCTCCTCCAGTTCAAAGGTGGCCTCAGGGACCCCCAACGCCGGCTATCCTCCTGGGTCGGCGACGACTGCTGCAGCTGGCGGGGAATCAAGTGCAACAACGCAACCGGTCACGTCACCCGACTTGATCTTCGAGAGTTCAATGTGGAGGGAGATGAGATCAATCCGTCCTTGGTCGCCCTGCACCAGCTGAGCTACTTGGATCTCAGCGGGAACAACATCAGCGGAGCCTCCATCCCAAAATTCATTGGTTCATTCAGGAGATTATGGCACCTCGATCTGTCATTCACAAGTTTTGTTGGAAGGGTCCCCTCGGAGTTGGGCAACCTCTCAAGCTTGCGTTATCTTGATCTTTCTTGGAGATGCCGCGTATATAGTTTAGAAGGTGACGTACTTGAGATTGAAGACGGCTCTTGGCTTTCTCGTCTTTCTTCCCTGCAGTACCTCAACTTGGACTACGTGTCCGTCAACAATGGATCTGTTGTTCTAGAATCGCTCGGTATGCTTCCCTTACTCTCCGATCTGCACTTATCCTCTGCTCTAACTTCTATCCCGAGTGCTCTTCCTCATGTTAACTTCACTTCTTTGCGCTTCCTTGATCTTTCTTACAATTCTTTAAACACCACAATACCACTCTGGTTGTTTGAACTGGTTAACTTACGGCACCTTGACCTGTCCTCCAATAGTTTCTTTGTGAATGTTCCGATTGCATTCTCAAACTTGACGTCCCTTGAATTCCTTGATGTCATACAATTACGATCTTCTTCAAGGAGGGGTATTAGCTGCGGCCTCTGTAGTAGCACAACTCTCTAATCTTAGAACATTGTACTGGCGTGGGAGTAATCTTAGACGACAATTGCCACTGTGGCTTGCCAACACGACGAAACTGCAAGCTCTTGATTTTTCTTGGAATAAATTGAATGGAACTCTATTTGCTCTTGGCAACATGAAAAAACTGCGGAGTCTCGATCTTTCATACAACCAATTGAATGGAACTCTATTTGCTCTTGGCAACATGAAGACATTGCAGAGTCTTTATCTTTCACACAACCAATTGAATGGAACTTTACTTGCTCTTGGCAACATGAAAAAACTGCGGAGTCTCGATCTTTCATACAACCAATTGAATGGAGCTTTATTTTCTCTTGGACAACTTAGCGAGCTGGTTAGTCTTGATTTAAGTGGTAATAACTTTGATGATGTTGTCACTAACGCACACTTTGAAAATCTCACAAGATTAGAGGGCTTGAGCCTTGCAAACAACCCCCTGAAAGTTGAAATTGGACCTCAACCCAAAAGTCCGCATTTGAAGCGTATTGACTTCGGCAATTGCACTATTGGACCTTCCTTTCCTTCGTGGCTACAGAAAATGGTCAATATTTCTGAGATAAGTCTATTTAGCACAGGGATATCAGATGCACTACCAGATTGGTTTTGGAAATTCTCTTCCAACTTAGGCTTCATTGATTTGTCAAACAACATGATCAAAGGCAAGCTTCCTTCTTCACTTGCTCATCTCACTTCTCTCTGGTATGTTAATATGATGAACAACCAAATCAAAGGTCCATTTCCAATATTTTCAAGTAATATTGATACGTTGATTTTGAATAATAACTCAATATCGGGGTCAATTCCTTCAAAAATTGGTGATGCATCTCTTATGCAATCTTTATATGTCTCCGGAAACAAGTTAAATGGCAGCATTCCCACGACGATATGCAAAATGATGAATCTTGGAACCCTCGATCTCTCTGACAACCAGCTGATAGGAGGGATACCTGACTGTTGGGGTAACATTGAAATGTTAACGACTATTGATTTGGGCAATAATAATTTATCTGGTGGAATTCCTGCATCCATTTGCAATTTAAGTTCTCTCCGATCATTGCATTTGGAAAGTAATAATTTGTCAGGAGACCTCCCTTCGTCACTACAGAACTGTACTGCACTAACCACTCTTGATCTCGGGAATAATAAGCTGAGCGGGCACATACCAACTTGGCTAGGAAGAAACTTCACATTGGACGATGGCGGGGTATGGCCGAAGTGTGAAACCCAAGGGTCATTGTATAGATTAAGACTACGATCTAATATGTTTGTTGGTAACATTCCTTCGGAACTTGGCAACCTCCCATGTCTTAAGATCCTTGATCTATCTCAGAACTTGCTTTCTGGAAGCATACCAAAAAGCTTTGAGAACCTCGGTGCCATGAAGTCTTCTAATGGATATGAAGACCAAAACGATTACATTGCCTTCGGGGTTGACAACAGCAATTTTCAAGAATACAAAAACATACAAGTTGTGATAAAAGGAAGAAACGAAGAGTACGGAAAGCTACTTCAATGGATGGTGAGCATAGATCTATCGTGCAATAACCTATCTGGAAAGATCCCTAACGGCTTAGCAACTCTGTCGGAATTGGTAAATTTGAACTTGTCCAGAAATCATTTGACAGGATCAATTCCCCAAAATGTCACCGGACTTCAACATCTGGAATCACTTGATTTGTCATATAATAATCTTTCGGGCGAGCTTCCTCAGAGCATGACCGATTTGAATTCTTTGGGTGTCATGGATTTCTCCTTTAATAACTTGTCCGGAAGGATTCCAACTGGCGGACCATTTGAAAGTCACCCAAATGCATCCATATACTTAGGCAACAATTATCTTTGTGGTCTTCCCCTAGATTCCCCATGCGGAGGTGATGAGGAGTCCTCTCAGGCGCCCCAAAGTAATTATGGAGGCCAAGACATCAACCAAGAAGCAGAGGATGGAGACTTATGGTTTTATTTAAGCATGGCACCAGGATTTGCCATTGGATTTTGGGCATTTGTTGGTGCTCTGGTGCTAAAGGAGAAATGGAGGATTACATACTACCGGTGCATAGATAAGATTTATGTGTTCATGGTATTCAAGTTGGCCAACATGAGGATGTTAGAATCCAGCACCCAGATAGCTAAAAAGTTCTAGCTAAACTTCACATTTTGATTAAAGTAATATTAGGTGAAAAAACTATGAGTAAAAACCATCAGCTTCAGCAGATGTCTAAACTATGCGTATTTGACATCTAAACATGAAAGGTGAGTAGAGGTGTAGTGAGTGCATGGTGTGAGGTAGTGAGCTAGGTGAGTAGAGGTGTACGTGATATCCAGCAGCAAGAGTTGTTGAGTGCTCTAACTAGTAGTGCAGTTGACTAAGGTGTGAGCTGTTAGTGAGTACTCAGGTGATGAATGTGTGTAGTGAGTATGTGCTGGTGAGTTGTACTCCTTAGTGTGTAGTGTGTGTAGAATTGTGTACGTGTGTATATATGGTGAAGCCATGCATTGTGTGGTAGATGTTTGTACAAGTTGTGAGTGAGATAATAATAGTCTACTTTGTAATCAACTTTAATTAGTAAGTGTTATTATTATTTCCTTCAAATACTCTACAGAGGAAGCCTAATGTTAAGGCATTGCCAGGAGCGAAATCCTGACTTTGATGCTTGGCAGGTGCAAAATTCTGTCTCTATTAAGTGTTCTTGCATCATATTGTTGTTGCTTTTCCGCATTTTTGTATTTAATTTCTTCCACTACTTTGAAGGATTGGAATCTGCTTCTGTCATGAAACCGTTAGTGCATGCGTTGGTTGATCTTGAATTGGTGCTTGCTGAAATTATGTGGCTTCAAAAGTTAATGGCAAGAACAATTGGTTTTTTTTCTTGCAATAGTGGAGCAATCGATCTTCCATTTTTTTTATTGGAAGTTTAAGTAGTATTTATCTTGCAAATACTAAAATCTTCGTCCATAGCTGAATCCTCTAAGAAATTCCACAATAAACTTGTGGATATTCGTCTACGATACTAATGGAAAAGTTGATTACAAAATTTGCATTATCACATTTTGAATTTT
Source organism: Pontederia crassipes (assembly GCA_030549335.1). Taxonomy (NCBI): domain Eukaryota; kingdom Viridiplantae; phylum Streptophyta; class Magnoliopsida; order Commelinales; family Pontederiaceae; genus Pontederia; species Pontederia crassipes. Next base: position 18,677,782 of record CM060189.1, on the reverse strand, counting down.
TCAAAGGCAAGTGGGCAACAGATTTCGAGGCATATGTCACTAATTGAATTTGCTAAGTGCTAACTGGAATCTAAGTAAACTCACACCATTTATGGTATCCGATTTTTCCGAGAACTGAGATCGGAACTCCAATACATGGCTTTCCAAGCCTTCCCAAAACCGTCCATTGATTTCATGTCAATTTGATAAGTTCTTCTCCCTTGTAATCAACTTTTTCATTAATATCAATAGAAATATATCTAATTCAATTATAAAAATCAGATCTAATTCAAACATATCTCAAATTATAAAATTCAGCATCCCAATTACAAGCACATCATAAACATTCAGTGACACGTAGAGAATGGGACATTACAATGTATAATATATACACTATTATATCAATAATAAAGATAGCTTAAGCGAAATTACGAGTTTATAAGTGAATATGGGCTGCAAGAAGCCCTATAAGTTCTTCTGGCTGGGGCCTATGATTTAGAAGTGAATATAATAAAGTAGCATAAATTAACATGGTTACGCATTACCATATATTATATTTCTAGTTTTGATCAAGTGCCATATAAACAACACAATATATTAACTTAAATTGGCTTTCCAATATCCTATGAATCATGTCCTTTGATTAGAATTTATATTGGAGTTTATTTTGAAATGAAATTCATATATTAGCTTTGAAACACAATATATTAACTTAAATGAAATCAACTATGCATTCGGTTAATTTGTTTAGCTCATAATTTATTAATTAGTCCATTACTACATGTTGAGATATATTTTCGTGGTCAAACAAATAGTAAGATGGACATGGGTCTCCTGTAATAGATCTTTTCCAAATTTCAAGTTCATTTCAACAAAACATATTTCAAAATTAATTGACGGAAGGCCCACAACACTGACGGATTATTAATATGAAAATCATTGTATCTTTTTCTGATATATGTCAAGATCCTATTCACATTTTAGACAGATTTTTTTAAACCATATTTACCTATATATGTCGTAATTGTCAAAATACACTTAAGTCGACTATATCAATAGTGTAATGAAGGAGAAATGTTTTAATTCAGTCAAGCTATGGTATTTCCTATCATTATATAATTTTTTCTGCCACCAGGACCAACTACTAAAGCACCGTAAAATAATATCCTAAAAACACTCCTCTTGCCACCTCACTCTCTCATGTTCTCCAACCCCATCAGCCGGCAGCATACCACATAACTCGTTTCCAACTAGAGTAAACACTCTCTAGGTCATCAGCTGAAGGGAAAGGAAAGATACGGGAGAGACAAGTGCTTCAGCTAGAGAAGTAAGAGAAGTAGGAGGAAGAGAGAAAAGAGGAAGTAGTAGAAGATTAGAGGTTTTATTCAAAATTTTATTAAGATATGTTTGAGGGGATTCAAAGTCCAAATCAATTTTTAATATTGTATATACAATTGAATTAAGAGTTTTGAAGGCACATTTGATATTCTTACATAATAAGATTAGGGATTTAGCATGAGGTCTTTTCACTGTTTTATTATTCTTGTTACATTGATAATGCTAATTAAGAATAACAAGTTTTATTATAATGATGTTGATTTTCTTGCTGAAATCATTATTCATTGAGTAAGAATGTACTTATTAAACATGAAAGTTGCACCTCTTTCTTCCACTGATTTCCATTGTTTTATTGTGCTGAAATAATGCGATAATAGTCATGCTTAGTGTAAAAGTGTATTTCATATATATGCATGTTTTAGAGTTATTTATGCATGAGTGTAAATGAAAAAAAAATGGGACAGAAACAAAGAAATCAGGTGCTTTTCTAAGACACGATTGTGACCACATAACTATCACGGTCACGACCGTGACCCTTAGTGAGGTCACACCCATCAACCTTATGACACTAGCCGGTCGACCGATGATTCGATCGGCACAGTCTCAATGTTGATGCCCTTATGGGCTTCAGGTCATGCACATGCAGTTGTGCAAACTGCATATCTCTTTTATAATGCATACAATGCAATAACTAAGCATACAATGCAATAACTGCACTTAGTTATTGCACTGTATGCATTATAAAAGAGAAGTTTACATTCTCTTTTTGAGAGTGCAGTCCGACATTCACGTGGCAAGGCTATCGTGATTTCAACGTGTTCGAGGTTCTTGAATTGTGAAACAGTGTGCTCTTTTTGACGTGATCGAGTTCTCGACTATAATAAAAAATAATGTAGAAAAGCTTCGGTAATTTCTCTTCCGCTGCAAAGTATTTTGAATAATACTTTTCTATTTATTTGTACTATTTCCTTCACTCAACAATTGGGTCTGCTGTGAAATCGATCTTGACCGGCTGTGAAATCTGATTGATGTTCCTGGTTCATCAAGTCCACAGAGTGCTGCTGGAAATGTCAAAATAAGGAGGTTGTGTATCTTTTTTTCTACAATCTTAGTGGCAAAGTTTGAATAACTTTTCAGTTCTGACATGTAATTAAGCAGTGGGCACTTGACGTTGAAGACTTTTAGTTTGAAGTCTTTACAGTTTACACAAGTCCCTTTCACTTTCACTCAGAATCGGAAAAATTGGGTACCACATGTGGTGCGAATTAACTTCCATTCCAAGATATGCATTTGACAGATTCATTTGAGCAGTATCCTCCAGCCATGGACATACAACTTCTACTCGGTGGAACATTACTAGTTAGTAATTACTACTGTAACGCCCTCAAATCGATCAACGTCACGTGACGAAGATCTTTCTAAAGGCGTTATAAAAAAACTATAACTTTGACTAAAGATTGACCAAAACTCCATTAAAATAGTGACATGTCATCAATAGAAGATAAAGAGAATATCAAATAGCAGAAGTCTCAAAATACTACAAAATCTTCATAATAGAAATTATACATGAATTACATTCAAGTTCATAAATGCGAAAAATAGGAAAAATGATAACTAGGACCTCTGTCAGTTCATGTGATTTATTATCGCTCGAGCTGGTCGCGGCACACAATCTCAACATCATCACTGACCTGGTCATGTGAAAATCAATACAGGGGAGGAGGTCCTCCCGTAAGCTATACAACATAGTGGGGATCCCTATAGTACTCAATGCATAACAATAAATAGCAATATTCAAAATCAGTAATCACTTATAACAAGATCAAATAGAGAACATAAGGTTATTCGATTTGAGATATCAATGGGTATAAGAGGATAGAGATCATGTATCATATAATCATGAGAAGTTACAGTAATCATGCTGGATTAATAATCATGCTTCACTTATCATCATCATGCTCATATCATATTACACACTCTTGTACTTCTTTCTTAGCATTACATGACTTTAGGTGCCTTTAACTTTTGAGAGTTTTACGCCGAGCAAAGTAATACAGCCTTGTGTAGCCTATGAGTGATCAAGCCATGGTTAAGGGAGCGACCCTTCACTATAAGCACTTAGCATGGGCTGGTCATCCTCCCTTTATCCTTTCATTTTTTCTTACTTTAATCCCTTTATCATTTCGTCATTCTTTCATTCTATAAGAGGATTGGATCACTAGACAGATCAATCATAAGACAAATGTTTCATTCGTACAATAATTCAATCAGTAGGGAGTAACATATCATGATCATGAAAAAGATCTAGATCAATCAGCAAACTAAAATGAAATTTGCTTAAGGTTCGGTCGATTGGTTCTCACTGATCAGTCGATCGACTTCTGGGCACCGGTCGACCGATATTTCTAGATCAGTCGACCGATGGTATTAGAGTACATTCAAGTAGTCTCGGTCAGCTGACTCCATGGCACCAGTCGATCGATATCTTTGGATCGGTCGACCGATGGTGCTCGATCAGTACAGTGGATTTCGGTCGGCCGACCTAAAAAGAGACGCAGAAAGAATGATCGGTCGACCGGTCTCTACTGGTCGGCCGATCGATTTTTATATCACTGGTCGACCGATATTTCTAGATCGTCAACCGGTCGTCATGAAAACAGAATCGGACAGAATCAGATTTTCAGCGATTTTCAATCCAAAATGCAATCATAGCTTACAAACAATCATCTAAACATAGAGGGATGATACAAAACACATTGATAGTCATATGGAATCACAAATCAGATTACTATAAACATGTTATACAAATATAAACATTAAATGTTGCTGAACATTAGATTACTATAACAAACCCGAGCATAAGCCGCATCACTATGATGCTCTGCAACAACGAAACTTATAATGTATAATCCACTTTTGGGATGGAGTTACATTGCCTAAGTAGGGGTATGTGGTACATGTTGATCTCAAGACCACATTTTATGTATTTTAATGATAGCAAACAAGGAAGATGATGTACTAATTATGTTTAAAGTGATAGTGTGAACATGTTTAACATTTTTTGAAGAAAAATAACCAAAGTTTTTATCTGCAGTAAAAAATGGGAGACCGATACTATATCGGTCGACCATTATGGTAGATAATGAACGACCGAAATGGATGATGGAGCGTCCGCTATTCACAGAATGGAAGAAACTCTAAAAAACGGACGACCGATTTATAAACGATCGATCGTTATTGAAGACAATGGACGATCGAAATAGAAGATGGAACGTCCGCTAATCACAAAAAGGATCAACCTCTAAAAACGGGCGACCGATCCACTATATTGAAGATAGTGGACGATCGAAATGGAGGATGGAACGACCGCTAATCATACAAAGGATCAATCTTTAAAAATAGGCGACCGATCTTGTAGCGGTCAACCGATCTTGTAGCGGTCGACCGATCTTGTAGCGGTCGACCATTATGAAGAGAATTGATGATCGAAATAGAAGACTGGATCGACCGCTAATTACAGAATGGACTGAACTTCATTATCGGTCGATCGATTCATTATCGGGCGACCATTATGAAAGGAAGAACGACTACAATTTTTTACAGCTTACTATCAATGGTAAACTGCACAGAAAAGATAAAATAACATATATAATTTTTTATTAAACGGACTACCGATTTGGTAATGAGTGACCGTTGAAGATTCAACAGATAGAATAACGGCTAGTTACTGTGCAAAACGGACGATCGATATTAAAACGGTCGATCGATTCAGGGCTGACATCATAAGCTTTTTGAATTACTTTACAACGGTCAAATTTTCAAGAGAAGCCTATAAAAGGGATCCAAAAGATTGAAGGAAGATCATCCAATCATTCTTGAGCTCCCTTCAAATTCAAAGCATTTTTCTTGAGCCACAGTTGTAAATCATCCCTTCCCTCTTCTAGTTTCTTAGTGAGAATATTATTTGTAAGAAGAAGAGCCTTAGAGGGAATTCTTATTTAGATAATTTTTTAGTGCTCCTTGTAAAAAGAGGTGTGCCTTACCTCTTGAGCAAAGAAGACGATATTGTGGTGTAGAAAGGATTATTCTCTCCCTATAAGAAAAGAGAAGATTAGTGAATTTCCGACGATCTCAAGATTGAGAAGTCGGAGCGGAAACGTAGGCCAAGGAGTTGGGTCGAACCTCGTCAACATACCGCATATTTTTCTTCTCTTGCTTCTCTTGTGCTTTTATTATCTATCCTTTACTTGCTTGTGATCGCATTCACTCTAAATTTACTTCTATGTCTTTTTCGATTTTAAATTTTTATACACCAATTCATCTCCTCTTAGAGCTTTCGATTCTAGGATACATTTGCTTTTTGGGATGATATTGTATAGATGCTGGCCCTCATGCGCCAATAGACGGGATCCTCTTCCGGCTCAATTCCTAAAAAAAAAGGACGATCATCTTATGAACGGCCGGCTTCAATTTTTAACTGCTGCAGCGTCACAATCCTCTCTAAAAATAGCATCTATGTACAGTCATCTGGATCCCAGAAAGACGTGAGCAGCTACGTACACTTATCAAGATTCCATGAACACAGAGGCCGCCACGGTTTCATTTGACGGACGACGAAGAGAAGGCGTCAAGAAACGATCAAGTTGTAGGAAAAAAGACGACGGTCACATCTCACCAACGATAGTGATATTCAAACACTATAAACTTCAAAGTTGCCTCCAGATATCCATCAACTCGAACGCGAGTCAAAATTACGGACAGGAATTAGAAGTGCTGGTCATCGTCGGGCTTTCCTTCCCATTAATTTGTTGGAGGATAAGAACGAAATATACAACGACAGTACTATATAACTAGAGGAAAATGCTCCAGTTCAAGTTATACCATGGATACTACTGTACAACTTTTTCTTTCTCTGCTGGCCGTCGTCTTATCTCTGCAACTTCATCAATGCGATGCAGCTTCCACCTTCAACTGCAGAGAGAATGAGCGGGTGGCCCTCCTCCAGTTGAAAGGTGGCCTCAGGGACCCTCAAGGTCGGCTATCCTCCTGGGTCCGCGACGGCTGCTGCAGCTGGCGGGGAATCAAGTGCAACAACGCAACCGGTCACGTCACCCGACTTGATCTTGGAGGGTTCTATGTGGAGGGAGATGAGATGAATCCATCCTTGATTGCCCTGCAGGAGCTGAGCTACTTGGATCTCAGCTTCATCGACTTCAGGGGAGCCTCCATCCCAAAATTCATTGGTTCATTCGAGAGATTAAGGCACCTCGATCTGTCATACGCAAGTTTTGATGGAACGGTCCCCTCGGAGTTGGGCAACCTCTCAAGCTTGCGTTATCTTGACCTTTGTCGGTGCACCGCCGATTTTCATTATATTGACAACGTGAGTGAAGACGGGTCTTGGCTTTCTCGTCTTTCTTCCCTGCAGTACCTTTACTTGGACTGCCTATCCTTCAAGAATGCATCTGTTGTTCTAGAATCGCTCGGTATGCTTCCATTACTCTCTGATCTGCACTTATCCTCTGCTCTAACTTCTATCCTGAGTGCTCTTCCTCATGTTAGCTTCACTTCTTTGCGCCTCCTTGTTCTTTCTTACAATTCTTTAAACACCACAATACCACTCTGGTTGTTTGAACTTGTTAACTTACGGCACCTTGACCTGTCCTCCAATGGTTTCTTTGGGAATGTTCCGATTGCAATATCAGACTTGACGTCCCTTGAAGTCCTTGATATGACAAGCAATTCCAATCTTCTCGGAGGAGGGGTATTAACTGCGGCCTCTGTAGTAGGAAAACTCTCTAATCTTAGAACATTGGACTGGCGTTGGAGTAATCTTAGGCTGCGTTTGGTACAGGAATATTGAGAGAACTTTTATTCTCGAGAACTAATTGATGTGACAGAAAAGTTTGAGTTAGTGTTTGGATGAAAAAGTGTAATGATGAGATTTAAAAAGTTGACGTGATGGATAAATTTTAATATGTGTTTGGATAAAAAGTAAGAACTAAGAATATAATTTATTATTTTACGAGGTATAAAATTATAGTAAATAAGAATATATTATTAATATTATAATTTACGTAAATCATTATATTATTAATATTATTTTTATTTATTTTGATTAAATATTTTAAATATTATTAATATTATAATTTATGTACATTTTAAGATCCAAATATAATATATTTTAAAAAAATAATTGAATAGTTTAATTAATAAAATATTTATTAATTATTAGAACTAATTATTTTATAGTTTTTAATTAATAACATTTAATAAATTATTTTATAATATCCCTAATAATGTATTAATATATTATAACTTATATACACATACATTATAAAATAATTAAAAAAATAGATGAAATTAAAAAAAAAGTCAAAGATTGCAGTTGGAGTTGAAAAAAAAAAGAGAATGTTCTTGCCGAAGGCAAGAACATTTGACGAGAACATTTGCCAAAATGTTCTCGTCAAGCTCACGTGATGAAAATATTTTTTTTGTTCTCGTCACGTAAATTGTTTAGGAACATTTCACGATGTTCCGCAAAAATGTTCCCAAACCAAATGCACCCTTAGAGGACAATTGCCATTGTGGCTTGGCAACACTACTAAACTACAACATCTTGATTTATCTTTTAATAATTTTAATGATGTTGTCACTAACGCACACTTCGAAAATCTCACAAGATTGGAATACTTGAGCCTTGCAAGCAACCCCCTGAAAGTTAAAATTGGTCCTCAACCCCTTAGTCCCCATTTGTCGCATATAAATTTCGGCAATTGCACTGTTGGACCTTCCTTTCCTTCGTGGCTACGGAAAATGAGCAACATATCTGACATAAGTTTATTTGATGCGGGGATATCAGATGTAATGCCAGATTAGTTTTGGAACTTCTCTTTCAAGTTACACACTATTAATTTATCAAACAACATGATCAAAGGCGAGCTTCCTTCTTCACTTGCTCATCTCACTTCTCTCTGGTATTTTAATTTGATTAACAACCAATTCGAAGGTCCATTCCCAATATTTTCAACTAATCTTGAAATGTTGATTTTAAATAATAACTCAATATCAGGCCCAATTCCTTCAAGAATTGGTGATGTATCGCATATGTCATATTTATATGTCTCTGGAAACAAGTTAAATGGCAGCATTCCCACAACGATATGCAATTTGAAGAATCTTGGAACTCTCGACCTCTCCGAAAACCAGCTGACAGGAGGGATACCTGACTGTTGGCGCCACAATAAATTTCTACAGATTATTGATTTGGGCAATAACAATTTATCGGGTAGAATTCCTGCATCCATTGGCAATTTAAGTTCTCTCCAATTATTGCATTTGGAAAATAATAATTTGCCAGGAGGCCTCCCTTGGTCCCTAAAGAACTGTGCTGCACTAATGACTCTTGATCTCGGGAACAATAAGCTGAACGGGCACATACCAGCTTGGCTAGGAAGAAACTTCGAATTGGACGATGGAGGGACATCGCCTAAGTGTGAATGGCAAGGATCTAATATGTACAGATTAAGACTACGATCTAATATGTTTGTTGGTAACATTCCTTCGGGACTTGGCAACCTTCCATGTCTAAAGGTTCTTGATCTATCTCAGAACATGCTTTCTGGAACCATACCCAAAAGTTTTGAGAACCTCAGTGCCATGAAATCTTCTAATGGATACGAAGACCAAAATGATTATTTTTTCTTGCGGATTGACAGCGGCGGTTTTGAAGAATACAAAAGCATACAAGTTGTGACAAAAGGCAGAAATGAAGAGTACGGAAAGCTACTTCGATGGATGGTGAGCATAGATTTATCGAGCAATAACCTATCTGGAAACATCCCTAAAGGCTTAGCAACTCTGACAGAGTTGGTAAACCTGAACTTGTCCAGAAATCATTTAACCGGATCGATTCCCCAAAATGTCACCGGACTTCAACATCTGGAATCACTTGATTTGTCGTATAATAATCTTACGGGCGAAATTCCTCAGAGCATGACCGATTTGAATTCTTTGGGTATCATGGATTTCTCCTTCAATAACTTGTCCGGAAGGATTCCGACTGGCGGACCATTTGAAAGCCACCCAAATGCATCCATCTACTTAGGCAACAATTATCTTTGTGGTCTTCCCCTAGATTCCCCTTGCGGAGGTGGTGAGTCCTCTCAGGCGCCCCAAAGTAATTATGGAGGCCAAGACATCAACCAAGAAGTAGAGGATGGAGACTTATGGTTTTATTTAAGCATGGCACCAGGATTTGCCATTGGATTTTGGGCATTTCTTGGTGCTCTGGTGCTAAAGGAGAAATGGAGGATTACATACTACCGGTGCATAGACGATGTGTATGATAAGATTTATGTGTTCATGGTTGTCAAGTTGGCCAACATGAGGAAGCCTAATGTTAAGACATATTGTTAAGACATTGCCAGGTGCGAAATTCTGGCTTTGATGCTCGGCAGGCGCAAAATTCTATCTCTATTGTTCTTGTATCATATTGTTGTTGCTTTTCTGCATTTTTGTATTTGGTTTCTTCCACTACTTTGAAGGTTTGGAATCTGCTTCTGTCGGAAAATTGTTATTGCATCGGTAGATTTTGAATTGATGCTTGCTGAAATTATGTGCCTTCGATCAAAAAGTTATGGCAAGAACAATTTGTTTTTTCCTTGCAATCACTACTGTTCATTAGCGACGCCAACAAAACGTCTCTAAAGCGGCGCTAAGACGATGCCAAAGACAGCAGCAATCACGACCACGGCCGCAACGCAAGAGATCTTAGCATCATCGTAGCGCCACAATGCCACAACTGATCTTCCATTTCTTTTATTGGAAGTTTAATTAGTACTTATCAGTAAAATCTTCGTCCATAGCTGAATCCACTAAGAAATGTCACAATAAACTTGTGGATATTCGTCTACGATATTAATGAAAAAGTTGATTGCAAGGGAGAATAACTTATCAATTTGACACGAAAGCAACGCACACTTTTGGGAGGCTTGGAAAGCCTTGTATTGGAAGTCCGATTGATCTCAGTTCTCGGAAAAATTGGAAACCATAATGGTGTAAGTTTACTTGGATTTCCGTTAATAAATTCAATTAGTGAAATATTGCCACGAAATCTGTTGCTCACTTGCCTTTGGAAAAATCAAAACGTAATAATTCAAATTAGATTAGTTTTAGATTGATTCTTGAATATTTATGATGATTTATATAGATAACATGGTTTACAATTTCAACATGAAGAATAAATATAAGAGTATAATCAGAATAGCTCATAGTAGAGGAATTGATCGTCATAGATTTTCTTAAATTATTTAGTGCTCTTTGTCGGGAACTCGATCAGAACGAAAAAAACACTAATCCACAAGAACCTAATTGTGATTGAAATAGGACTGCCACTCTTCTTTCGTTGGACTGTTTCACTACCCACGAGCTCGGCCACGATGCATCACAATATTTGCTGCATAGCAGTTTATTAAACTACATTTAGCAGTTTACTAAACTGCACTTTGGAGTTTAATCCATGCGTAACATGCATGGTGGCCCACCGTGTGGAAAAAGCCCAATACGGGCATCGGTTTCCAACACAACCAAATCTTATTAGTCAATTCCCGAGAGTTGGGGGACAGTTTCTTTATAACTCTTTAATATGAATAAAATTTCATTGTTGTCCGAGGAGGACATATTAACTATTAAGAATTTCTCGCCCAATAATTATTGGCTGGTACATGATCAAATGATCATGGTGGTTCTTTCTTGTAGAGGTGAAAACATACGGAATCAATTGTCACAATTACTTTTTACTATCTAACCGGCACATTCTTGGTCTTGTGAAGACGAACCCAGCTTACATAAATTTCCAAACAACTGAATATGTGGACGATGGCGAGCAACCTCTCCTTAGGAGTTAAATTTCCTCCTAGAACCAGCAGTTACCAGCTTTGAAGATTGTGGTAATTTTCTAACTATCCAATGTAGGATGTCCCACTTATTATGTCACAACTTTGACTGTTGTTTATTAGTAAAAAAATATAATAAATAATAATAATCAGATCCTAGTACAATCTTAGCTATTACTGCAGAAAATCATATATACTAATTAGCTAAAGTTAATTAGATGACTAATTTATTGACTTCTTAATTATTTTTAATATTTTTATTTTCTAAAATAGAGACTACTGCAATCGCCAATAAAAGAAGTGAATGAATAGAAAAAAGACATCTCATAAAAAATAAGCATTTTATAGCATGGGTTCACTATGAAGGATCGAAAGCACCAAGAGGAGGGGTGTGAATTGGTGTATAAAAATTTAAAATCGAAAAAGCCGTAAAAGTAAATTTGTAGAGAATGCGATCGCAGCCAAATAAAGGATAAGTAAGAAGAGCAAGATAAAAGAAAGACGCGATATGTTGACGAGATTCGGCCCAACTCCTTGGCCTACGCTGTCACTCCGACTTTCCAACCTTGAGACCGTCAGAGATCCACTAGCATTCTCTTTTCTTACAGGGAGGAAATAACTCTTTCTACACCACAACGCCTTCTTCTTCGCTCAACAGATAAGACACATCTCTTCTCACAAGGAGTTCTCAAAATTATCTAAAAAAAATTCCCTACAATGCTCTCTTCTTACAAATAATGTTCTCATTAAGAAACTAGAAGAGGGAAGGGATGATTTGCAACCTTAGCTCAAGAAAAATGCTTTGAATTTGAAGGGAGTTCTAGAATGATTTATCTTGCTTGAATGATCTTCCTTCAATCTTTTGGATCCCTTTTATAGACTTCTCTTGAAAATATGGCCATTATAAAGTATCTCAAGAAGATTGTGCTGTCAGCTCTGAATCGGTCGACCGTTTTAATATCGGTCTTCTGTTTTACACAGTAACTAGCCATTATTCATTTTGTCGCATCTTCAGCGGTCGTTCATTACAGAATCGGTCGTCCGTTGAATAAAAAATTATATCCGTTGTTTTATCTTTTCTGTGTAGTTTACCGTTGATCGTAGGTCGTAGAAGAATTATAACCGTTTAAATAACTCTTGCTTCCATAACGATCGCCCGAAAGTACATCGGTCGACCGATTTAGAAGTCTGATGCATTCAGTGATTAGCGGTCGTTCTAGTTTTCATTTCGATCGTCCATTATCTTCCATAACGGTGGACCGATAATAAATCGGGCGCCCATTTTTAGAGGTTGTTCCTTTCTGTAATTAGCAGTCGTTCCAGCATCCATTTCGATCGTCCATTATCTTTCATAACGGTCAACCGATATAACATCGGTCGCCCATTTTTATAGCAGAGAAATACTTTGATTATTTTTTTCGAAAAATATTAAACCTGTTCAAACTATCACTTCAAACATAATTAGTATATCATCTTCCTTATTTGCTATCATCAAAATACTTAGAATATGGTCTTGAGACCAATAATCTTCCCCTTTTTAATGATGTCAAACAAGGTGACGAGGAGGTAAACAAATAGCAAAATGTAAATTCGTCTCCCTTAATTTATGCTTATGAAAAGATATTATTTGCTCCCCCTTAATCAAAGCATAACTTGTTTTTATAAGATGTAATCATGATGATACCTTTAAGAACATGGTTAAAAACAAATAAAAGTGAACATCATAAAAGTAAATATCATAAAAGTGAACATCATAATGATAACATGCTCCCTCACAAGTTTCCACGTAGAAATGCAATATCATAACAATCCACAAGAAGTGCAATAACAATCTACAAAGTCATAGTGACATGATCTACATCATATATAGCGTCACATACATATCTTTCTTCTCCCCCCTTTGACACAATTAAAAAGGAGGAAAACAAATAAACTAAACAAAAAACTAAACATCTGGAGCGTTGTCGGGTGGGGGCACAACTTGCTCATAAGGAGAAGTGTCGAACTCTTGGGATCTAAAATATGCAAACAAGCAGTTCTGGGTGCGGCGATGATCAAGCTCTAAGCGCTCTATGTGAGTAGTCATATCGTCTAAATGCCGATCTATGCCGTCCATTCATGTCACCATCCCATCACAATCATCACGTGACGGTAGTGTGGATGTGCCCCAAACTCTCATCGGCTCACATGGAGGAGGTATGTATTGATCCCAACAAGGTCCAGTATCTTCCACAGGAGCCTGCTTGCCTCATTATCGGAGTTCGACTCCTGAGTATCTTGATCTTGATTGGAAAAGACTCATTCATCATTAACAAAGACAAGACCCTTCCGCTTCAATGTGGCTTTTCCAATAATATCAGTCGGTCTCTCAGAAAGTGATGGCTCAGACTCAGAAATAAGAATGCGTTTATGACGAAGGATTTGAGTACGAAAAGAACCAAAGTGAAGAATCATATTATGAGAACGTCTGGAATCTATCCTCTCTTTGGTGAAGATGAAGTAATAAATCATATATGCTCCAAAATTAACAGGAGGAAACTCATGTCGAAGAAAATAAAGAAGACGTAAATCATGGAAGACCATATCAGTGTAATGACCAGATCGAGAGAAGATGATATAACTATATGATGTGCAACAAGAAGTGAAGGAAACAACTTTTTGAGAAGGCCTTTGATCACTAGCCGATCAATATAGTTTTTTATCCCATTTTGGATGCATTTCATATATATCGAGCCCCTAAATTGTCCAACTTTTGATCAATTATATTTGAAATGCATGGATTGTGATAAATAGTTGATCTTCCTCATTTTATACTTAATTCTATGTGCATGGAGGTTCTGAAATGCCAAAATCCATAAATATTTCATTTCTATACCAAGTTATCATTTTTAGGACAAGTTATCACTCAAATAGGCCAAGTTATCATTAATTTGAGTGAGCTGATTTTTAATAATTTTCTTGCCCTAAATCCATTATTATCATGAATGAATTATGTTTGGATGATCATATCTCAACTTGTGCACAATTATGAATCCATTTGAATAAGTCATCATTTTTTCAATGCCAAGTTATCGTTAAAGGGCAAAACTATCATTTCGATATGCAAATCTATCAATTCTACACAAAGGCCTTAGGCAAACATTATATTATTGTCCTAACTCATTGCTGTTAAAATTTGATCACATTTGAATAACCACAACCAAAGTTATGACAAGTTATCATTTTTAAGGCAATTAAGTTATCGTTTTGGCACCCAAGTTATCATTCCTCTGAAATCTTATTCCTATTTGATTTCTGACTTCACTCACTTGCCACTCTAATTCATTTGATGCCTTCAATGCTCTGAACCATTCATATTTGATCATTTTCCAAGATTTATGCAAATTTATCTTTTCGGGTTCTCAAACTTATCATTTTAATTACTGATTTCACATCTTCATAACATCAGATTTTATTTGATGTTTGAGCTGACCTTGGTGGCTCTCCTTATCATTATTTGTTCATTTCCTATTTGAGGATTTTGATGCTTGGTGTTCTATCCTTTGTAGTAGGGAAAACATGTTGTAAAAATGTGGAAAAAGTGGGGGGACCACTGACTTTGCTGTCCAAAAAGTTGCAACAGCTGGAATTTTCAGGATTATCTGGACAGGTGGCTTACATCAAGGCTATGGAACATTTGGATGCTAATCTAAGGATGATGATAGGCCATATATAAGCTGAAGAAACCCTGGAAATCAGGAGGGCTGGCCATTCTGCAGGGTTTTGGAGAACGAAGCAAGGATTTTGGAGCTGGAGCAAGGAGGGCTTTGGCAATTTCTGTCGACAGCTCCTAACTCAAGATGATCTCCTTCTATTCTTCAATCTATTTTGTATCAAACTTTGTAATTATGAGGAGCTAAACTCCATGTCTCATAGGATAGGGTAGTAATCTAGATTAATTGTGGATGAATATGGACATTTCTGATTTCCTACATTGATTTCTCATTTTCTGGTTTTCTGATTCCTGCTTCTGCATTCAAAACTCATTTATTTCTGTCATACTCTTGACATTGTATGATCTTGTTTGTATCTACAACTGAGATGTTATTTTATGATCTGTTCTTGATTCAGAAATGAAACAAGAATCAATGACAAGTTCTAGGTCCAAATCTGATTTAGGAATCTGATTTCTATTCTCATAAATTTTGAATTTCCTAAATTCTGATTTTCTGAGTCAATTGAATCTGATTGTCATTTGGGGACTGAATTAATTGAACAATTGAGATGTTATCATATATCTCAATCTTGTTCAGAAATGAATTAAGAAACTTTGACAATCCTATGATTCAATTCTGTAATTACCATTAGCTTTTCTAATTTTTATGAGTTGCTAATTTTTGGTTTCCTGAAATTTCTGAAATCTGATTGCCATTGTTAAACCCCACTTTAATCCACCATTGAGAGATAGTTTTAAGGCATTCCTTGAGATTCAGAGATGAGCCAAGGAGCAATGACAATTTCTGATTTCCCAAACTTGAGATTCTATGCATATTGGTTCCAATTATCTAATGTTAAATGTGGACTTCATTTTTAATTGCAGCTGAGAGGTTGAATCAAAGTCCTCTTATAGTTTAGAGATAAACCAAGGAACACTTGCATTAATATTGGATTGATTTCATCCTTGTTTAGTTGATTGAAGCATTCCCTTTATTTTCAAAGTGCAATTTAGAAGTTATCATTTCAGATTTTATTGAATTGCAAAAAAAATCGACAATTGGCTTGAATTGAACCTAATGATAACTTGATTTTCAGTGGGGATCCTCTTCTAATTCAACTTGGCTAATAATTATATAACAATATATTGTTTAGTTCTGATCTAATTGAGCTATGAAAATAGCCATATTAAAGGTTGAAGTGGATTTGACTAAAAAATGATAACTTGTCCATTTCCATCCATAATTAAATTAGATGAACCACAACTCCTAGGAGGACCTTCCTCATTGATAGATAAACTCCTTTAGACTCTGGATTAGCATTTACAATTCAGTTTAATTTACTTTTTAGCAATCTACAACAAGTTATCATTATGCTTTCCTAATAAAAAAATCTATTTTCACTTCCTTTAAAAATCTATTTTTGCCACTTTAAATAGGATTAGTCTAAATTGTTTTTAGGTAGTCTAGGACTTCAAATCACTATGGATATGGCATTTAGGGTTACTACAATTGACCTGTGCACTGCAGTAGAGAGTGAGTTAGGGGATTGAAACAAAAAATTTAAAAATTTGACGTTTGGCCCAAAAATCAGCAAGTTATCACTAAACCCTCAAATTTGCGTCGAAAAGTCTGACCAATCTAGGATAAATAGGCTCTCTAACATTAAGAAGAGGAAGCCAACTTATGCCATCAAACAGGTCATGAACCAAGTTCATATTAAGAGATGTGCAATCTACTCGCATGCCATGTGCTACTTCTCTAGATGAATACAAAGTTTCAAAGGTGGATGTAATGGAAGCATTAGCAAATAAAGAAGAATCAAATTCTTCAGGAGGTGTTGGCGGAAGGTCAGACGATGGATGAGAAGAGAACCCTGGTTTCTTCCTCTTGCGAGGACCAGAGACACACTTATTCTTTGGAGGCATGTTTACAATATCAAATCGACTAAGACAGATTCGAAAAAGAGGAAACGATCGACCACTATGAGAAACGGTTGACCATTTTTGTCCATAATACAAAAAAATATCATTTGTTCAACCAATTTCACAAACGATTACATTCAAATCGCAGAACATTCATTCACAGGACATTCATTTTCATGTGACATAGTGAAGACTGTTTGGATCATGATCAAAGAAATCAATTTGAGAAATCAATTGACATCAAGGTTCAATGACATAGCACCTGCTATTCAAAAATTCGTCGAAAAGTGTGAGGAATTGCATAGAATTAGGGAAGGAACCAAAGTTCAGTGACTCACGTGAAGGATTGCTTCGATGATCGCTTGAAACCATTTTCGCCGTAGATGAGAATCAGTCTATCGGTCGGCGATGGCGGTGGCTCAACCTCCTTTGTGCAGCGGACGGCGATGGCGACGGCGGCGCTCGCTCAACACAAGAGAGGAGACGGTGACGGCATTGGCCGGACGAAACTCGATGTCGACTGCGACGGCGATGGCGGTGCTCGTTCGACGCGAGGGAGGCGGCGGCGGTGACGACATTCGCCGAACGAGACTCGATGCCGATTGTGACGGTGACGGTGGCTTTTGGCGACAAACTCGCCGAGGAGGTCACCGGCCAGGAGGAATCGCCGGACAAATCGCGAATAGGGCGGCGGCAGAGAGGAATAGGCCGACCAATTTTGTGATTTGAGGAAACATTTATCGAGGGAGCTTTTATATCGCGTTGCAAACGGTCGACCGATATTATATTGATCGACCATTATCTCTTAGACATTGTAGTCAATACATTCTATTTTTAACAGTTGATCGAAAATATTTCGGGCGACCGTTTTGAAAGTGTGTATTATGAAAATGAAATCGGTCGTTTGTTAACTTAACGGTCGTCCGATCAGTTCCTATAACGATCGACTGATACTATAATAGTCGACCGGTCTGAATGTATGTGTTGTGCAACATAATTTTATATTCAATTCTATTCACAAATGATACTTGCATAACCAAGTCACTCATGAGTTGAATTGAGGGGCACTCAGGTTCCTAACATTCCCAGTTCATACTTAAGCATACAAAATTTTTTCTCAAGTGTCACATGTTCTCTAATGAAATGATAGCGCAAATTAATATGTTTAGTTCTTGAATGTTGAATTGAGTTTTTACCCATTTCTATTGCACTTGTGTTATCGCACTTCATGAGTACACTTGAACAATTTATATCATAATCAAGTAATTGTTTTTTTACACATAATATGTGTGCACAACAACTACCGGTTGCGATATATTCGACATCAACGGTAGAGAGTGCGATGGAGTTTTGATTTTATCTATCCCAAGATATAAGAGAGCTACCAAGAAAGAAACACATCCTACTAGTGCTTTTCCTATCAACTTTACATCCGACAAAATTCTCATCGGTACATGCATGTAAATCAAAAGATGAGTTCCTATCATACCAAATGCCTAGATCACAAGTATGTTTCAAATAACGTAATATTCTTTTAATGACAATTAAGTGAGATTCCTTAGGTGCGGATTGAAATCTTGCACACAAGCATACACTAAATATTATATCCGACCTAAATGCCGTCAAACAAAGTGAACTATCAATCATACCTCTATACTTCTTTTGATCAATGGATTTGTCTTTCTCATATTTATCTAATTTCGTTGTAGTGTTCATGGGAGATAAACTTGACTTGCATTCATCCATTACAAATCTCTTTAACAATTCTCTATACTTCTCTTGATTAAGAAATATTTCATTTTTGTTTTGCTTGATTTGCAATTCTAAAAAGAATGTGAGCTCACCTACAAAACTCATCTCAAACTCTTTTTGCATAAGAGATTCAAACTCTTTGCACAAGCTTTCATTAGTAGCACTATAAACAATATCATCAACATAAATATGAACTATTAAAATATCATCTTCCAAATGCTTAAAAAATAAAGTGATATCAACTTTCCTTTTTTGAAAATTATTTTCAATTAAAAAAGTAATTAGTCTTTCATACCACGCTCTAGGAGCTTGTTTAAGTCCACAAAGAGCTTTAGAAAGTTTAAATACATGATTAGAAAAATTTAAATTTTCAAAACCTTGAGGTTGCTCAACATAGACTTTCTCATTTATAAAGCCATTTAGAAAAGCCAATTTTATATCCATTTGAAAAAGTTCGAATCCTTTAAAACAAGCAAAAGCTAAGAGCATTATAATAGCCTCAAGTCTAGCAACGGGAGCAAAGATTTCTTCAAAATCAACTCCTACTACTTGTGAATAACCTTTTGCTACAAGTCTTGCCTTATTTCTTATTATGATATCATTTTCATCTAGCTTATTTCTAAACATCCATTTCGTACCAATTATTGGATAATCTTTTAGCATTTCTACTAGTTTCCAAACTTGATTCCTTTCAAAATTATTTAATTTTTCATACATAGCATTTATCCAATTTGAATCATTCAAAGCCTCATCAATGTTACTAGGTTCAAATTTGAGCAAGAAATGCTGAAAAAACACAAAAGTTTTTCAAAGAGTTTCTAGTATTTATACCTTCATTTATGTTACCTATAACTTGATCAGGTGGATGTGATGATGCATGTTTTCAATTTCTTAAAATAATTTGATTATCCTCCACTTGTGGTTCTTCCATTTGTTTCACATTTGATATATCCATTCTCTTTTCTTTCAATTTTTCATTTTGGATTTGCATGCCTTCAATATATCTTTTTACTTCAACTATTTCTTTCTCATCATTATTCACTTGTTTGCTCATAAAAAAATCATTAGTTTCATTGAATTTAACATTAATAGATTCTTCAACAACTAATGTTCTTTTGTTATATACTTTATATGCTTTACTAGTATTAGAGTATTCAAGAAACACACTATCATCACATTTTGCATCAAATTTGTTTAATTTATCTTTAATATTCAAGATATAACATTTACAACCAAACACTTTGAAATATAAAATATTTGACCTTTTTCCATATAAGACTTCAAAACATCTTTTCTTTTCAAGGAGTTTAAGTAAGATTCTATTTAAAACATAACATAATGTGTTTACGGCTTCCGCGCAAAAATACTTAGGCAAATTACTTTCATTTAATATTGGCATAGCCATTTCTTGAATAGTTCTATTTTTTTTCTTTCTGCTACTCTATTTTGTTGAGGTGTTTTAGGTGTAGAAAAATTATGTGTAATTCCATTTTCTTCACAAAACAATTCAAATTTGTAGTTTTCAAATTCAACTCCATGGTCACTTCTAATTTTTGCAATTCTCAATTCAAGTTCATTTTGTACTCTTTTTGCAAAGTTAGAAAACATGCTTATAGTTTCATCTTTTCTTGTAAGAAAAATAGTCAAAGTAAAACAAGAGAAGTCATCAACAATTACAAATACATATTTCTTTCCACCTAAACTTACAACATCAATAGGTCCAAATAAGTCAAGATGTAAAAGTTCTAATGACTTATGTGTACTAATAACATTTTTTTAATTGAAAGAACTTTTGTTTTATTTATCTTTAAGACATGAACCAAAGATATTATTTTTTCTCAAATTTAATTTTAGGTAAACTTCTAACTAATTCATGACATGAAAATTTATTTAACAACTTAAAGTTTACATGCCCTAATCTTTTATGTCAAAGATTTATATCATCATGCATAACATTTTTCACTTTTCAAATTTTCAAAGTCAATCTTGTATACATTATTATATCTAAAACTCATATGTAGAACTTTCTTGCTTTCATCTAAAATCAAGCATTTGTCCTTTTTAAAGTTCACTAAGTAGTTTTTATCACACAATTGACTTATACTAATTAAGTTATGTTTTAAGTTTGCAACTAGCCAAACATTTTTTAAATATACTTTGTCATTCTTACCAACATTACGTATACCAATTACTCTTCCTTTGCTATTATCTCAAAAGGTGACTTTTCCTCCATTTTTCTTTTTCAATGTAATGAAGTTTGATGGGTCACCCATCATATGTCTTGAATATTCACCATCCAAATACAATTTGTTTTCATTTTCTTTTGGAGCTCCATACAAGAAAGACATTAAGATTCTCATTTTTTTTGTACCCAAACTTGCTTGAATCTAATTTGGTTAGTGATAATCCTTTTAGGGACCCAAATAATCTTCATACCACTATTTAATCACATTCTAACTTTGCATTCATAAGAGTAATGTCCTTGATAACCTCAATGAAAATAAGTAATATGTGATTTTGTGATGCTTTAACAAATAGAATCCTTTTATCTTTCTTTAGTATCAAATGAGCTAAAGCTAAGTCCATTTTTGTTGAAAGGGCTTCTTTGTGTTGATAGCATTGCATCTAGCATTTTTCCACCATTTGTAAATTTTTCAAGTTTACCTTTTAAAATAATATTCTCATTTTTCAAAGTTTAAACACTACAAGTTTGTTTATCGCAAGATAATTTTACGGTATTATTTTCCATTTTTAAAGCTTCAATCATAAATTCTAAATAGAGTTCTCATCACCTAATAAATTACAATTTTCACAAACTTTAGTATCATGTTTATTTTTCAAATTTTCAAAATCTATTTTCAAATCATCATGCTTCTTTTTAAAGCATCTATATTTATCTATAAGAATTTTAAACTCATCATGCATATCAAAAAATTCGCTATCACTAGATTCGGATGAGTTAAATAATACCTCATAGCTATTTACCATTAGACATATGTAGGTTTTTTCATCATCACTTGAGGATATATTTAAGTCATTTTCTTCATCTCCACTTCCATCCTAAGTGGCTTGAAGAGCTTTCTTTTTCTTCTTCAAGTTTTCTCCTTCCTTTTCTTTCTTAGTTAGATTTGGACACTCATTCTTATAGTGTCCAACATTTTTGCATTCAAAGCAAGTCATTTGATTTTTGCTTGATGATCTTATTTTTAAAAAGTCATCCTTTTTCTTTTGCTTGACAAATCTAAGATATTTGTCAAGCTTTTTAGCATACAAGGCTAGCTTCTTCTCATCTAAATATTCATCTTCTTCACTTGTTTCATTTTCATCCATCTTTGCTTTCAACGTCAAGATCTTCCTTTTAGAAATATTTGTTTCTTCATCTTCCTTGACTCCAATCTTATAAGTCAAGAGCGATCCTATGAGATTATCAAAATCTAGCTTGTTTAAGTCATTCTCTTCAATCACGGTTCGTTTTGTATGCCACTTGGAAGAGATGGACCTGAGAAATTTTTTCACCTTTTGAGAGTTAGTCCGTGACTCGTCCAAAGAGGATAATTCATTCACAATATCATTAAAACACACAATCATTTCATTTATAGATTCATTTTCATACATTTTAAAAGAGTCATGATTCAAAATATTAAGTCTACACTCCTTAATCTTATCAGTACCTTCATGTGTAATGATAAGTTTCCTCCAAATTTCATAAGCACTTTGACAATTAGAAATACGATTAAATTTCGTTGTATCTAAAGCACAAAAAAGATGATTTTTTGCTTTCCAATCTAATTTCACAAGTAGCCTTTCACCTTCGGTGTATTCCAAATTGATTTTCCATACAAATCAAAACCATTTTCAATTATATCCCAGATATCAATATCAATAGAGTATACATAATCTTGCATTCTAATTTTCCAATAAGCAAAATTTGAAGCATTAAAAAGTGGAAGACGATTTGTGGATTGACATTCACCCAAAGTAAAATCATTTGATGTCATAGCTCAATGATATTTAAATCTTTAAAACAAGAGCAACAAGGCTCTGATATCAATTGAATAATCGAAAGCACCAAGATGGAGGGTGAATTGGTGTATAAAAATTTAAAACCGAAAAAGCCGAAGTAAATTTATAGAGAATGTGATCACAAGCAAATAAAAGATAAGTAAGAAGAGTAAGAGAAGGACAAAAGAAAAGAAAGACGCGATATGTTGACGATGTTCGACCCAACTCTTTGACCTACGTCCCCGCTCCAACTTCCCAAGCTTGAGACCGTCGAAGATCCACTAGCCTTCTCTTTTCTTGTAGGGAGAGAATAATCTTTTCTACACCACAACGCCTTCTTCTTCGCTCAAATGGTAAGGCACACATCTTCTTACAAGGAGCTTTCAAAACTATCTAAACAAAAATTCTCTCCAAATTCCATTGAAATATATTTTTATTGAGGGATAACAGGCTGATCTTCCCCAAGAGTTCACATTGACGGGAAGGTTTGGCACCTCGATGTCGGCTCTTCGTCACATGCTCTCTTCTTACAAATAATGTTCTCACTAAGAAAGTAGAAGAGTAAAAGGATGATTTACAACTTTGGCTCAAGAAAAATGCTTTGGATTTGAAGAGAGCTTTAGAATGATTTACCTTGCTTGAATGATCTTCCTTCAATATTTTGGATCCCTTTTATAGGCTTCTCTTAAAAATATGGCCGTTATAAAATATCTCAAGAAGATTGTGCTGTCAGCTCTGAATCGGTCGACTATTTTAATATCGGTCGTCCGTTTTACGTAGTAACTAGCCGTTATCCATTTTGTCGCATCTTCAACGGTCGCCCATTACAAAATCGGTCGTCCGTTGAATAAAAAATTATATTCGTTATTTTATCTTTTCTGTACAGTTTACTATTGATCGTAGGCCGTAGAAGAATTATAGTCGTTTAAATAATTCTTTCTTCCATAACGGTCGCCTTAAAGTACATCGATCGACCGATTTAAAAGTCCAATGCATTCTGTGATTAGCGGTCGTTCCAGCTTTCATTTCGATCGTTCATTATCTTCTATAACGGTCGACCGATAATAAATCGGTCGTCCATTTTTATAGGTTGTTCCTTTCTGTGATTAGTGGTCGTTCCAGCATCCATTTCGATCGTCCATTATCTTCCATAACGGTCGATCGATATAATTTCGGTCACCCATTTTTACAGCAGAGAAATACTTTGATTATTTTTCTTCCAATGGGTCTTGCATTTCAATCCTACTCTTCAGGTGTTCCATACTTCATGATTTGCAGTAGTTCCTGCAAGGAAACAAGAGATATCAGTGGGGTATTCAATATCAGGTTTTTAGAGATCACAATTCAACAAGGAATTAAGATTCACTAAAATCCAGTGAAATTCAGCTAAGATGGATTGGGATAACTGATTTGCATGATGATTCAGATATTAATATGATGATTTCAGCATGAGAGAAAAGATTATATCAGTTATCATTGGGATTTCAGTGAGAAAAATAAAAAATGATGGTAGAGGTACTCCCTTCTTGTCAATTTGTGGATGTATCTGATTCCTCCCTTCTTTATTCCTGCATAACAGAAAAGTTAAGTGTAAAATGACTTGGGTTACCTTTCAAGAAGTGCCCTACTTTAATGTCTTAGGCTGGACATTTTTCCACTTGAATTCATGTCAAGGAAGTTTGAATAGTATGATATGATCAAGTAGATATATCAATTTGTGGACAACTTCACTAATCAAGTATAGATCTCTTAGTTTGCCAATGATTGACCTTTGTTTTTCAGCTTGATTTCCTCCTTCATTGTACTAGAAATCTCCTAACTTCTCATCTCTAAAATCCTCATCTATGATATATGAATCCCCTGAACTAGGAAGATGTTTCAATTCCAAATGGGAGGAAGTGTCCTGAGTTGAATTAGTGTGGGTTCAGCAGTGATAACTTGATACACTTCATTCTGATTTTCTGAATTTTCCACTGATTTTAAGGAATTTAGTGCAGATTGGTATGCTTTAGCCTCTGGGTCCTCTAATTCCTTCAAATGATCAGACATTAAGCACCTTTGTAATGGATCTTCAATGGAAATTATGGCAGAAACTTGCTGAACAACTTGATCTAGCTGCCCCTCCTTAATTTCACTTTCCTAAAAACTTGGCCTGCTGATAACTTATGCCAAATTGAATTCTATCTTGTCTTCCCCAATTTGGAATTCAATCTGCCTTCCTTGACATCAATGACAACTCCAACAGTGACTAAGAAGGATCTCCCTAAAAGAATAGGAGTATTCAAGTCCTCATCCATGTCAAGTACCACAAAATCTACTGGTATGTAAAATTTGCCAACTTTGAGGGGTATGTCCTCAATGATTTCATGTGGGTACTTGATGGATCTGTCAGCCAACGGTAGAGACATGTTTGTAGGCTTCAAATCTCCAACTTCAAGCTTCATGCATAAAGATAATGGTATGACACTCACTGATGCACCCAAATCACACATTGCCCTTGGAATTTTTCTATTTCTAATTTCACAAGGGATTGAAAAACTTCCTGGATCTTTCATCTTGGGTGGTAATTTGTTTTGGATGATTGCAGAAGGCTTCCTCAGTCAAGGTAATAGTTTCATGCTCCATAATCCTGCTTTTCTTGGTTAAGATTTCCTTCAAAAACTTTGCATAGGAGGGCATCTCCTGAATTGCTTCCACAAATCGCACATTGATATTTAATTTCTTCGGGATTTCAATGAATCTTCCATACTGCTGATCCTGCCTTGCCTTGATTAATTTTTGAGGGAAAGGTACCCTATCAAAGACCCTGGTTCTGACTTCATTTTGAGGGCCTTTGTTCTGATTTTCTCCCACAAGTTCAGTTGGTTCTTCAGAAGCTTTGGACTTTGGATTCACGGGCTGGATTGTCCTCTACTTTCTTCATTGATTCTTCTATAATTTTTCCACTCCTGAGCTGGACAACTTGGACTTGCTATTTGGGGTTCAATTCAAGTTGTCCATGGAAGAATATGGGAGGTCTAGCTGAAGTGCTGGCCTGCTGAGTAAACTGATTTTCAAGCATCTTTTGATTAGCACTCATGGTTTCCAATCTAGAATTGATTTTTAATATTTTCTCTCCTTGGCTGTCCTGCTTCTTCAAGATTTGTTGCAACATTTGCTCCATCTTTGAGAATTGAGAAGGCTGAGTTTGTGGAGGTTGCTCAAAAGGAGGTCTTTGCACTTGAACTTGTGGAGGTTGGTATGGTGGAGGTTGATTCCTTAGCAAAATCTTGGGTTGCCAATTAGAATTCTGCGTAGGGGCCCTTGATAGTGACTAGCCTTGTAGGAGAGGTAGGGATGATTCATATTCTCTGGAGTATAGAATTCAGCAGGTGGCTTGACTTCATAATTTCCCACAGCATTAACTTGATCTATGGATTGCTCATATTGCTGCATTATCAAGTTGCAACTCTCAGTGACATGGCCCTGATTTTCACATACATCACACATTGATTCATGATTTGAAGACTTGTTGGCATTATGTGACAAATTCAGCTTCTCCAATGCCCTTTGCAACCCTTGTTCAATCAGGACAACAATGTTATTAACCTGATTTTCATTGGATGGCCTTCTTGCCCTGTCATGTATAAGGAAATGATAGTTCTTGACCATGTTCTCAATCAATTGGTAAGCTTCATCAATTTTTCTTGATGCAAATATCCCTTATGTTGTTGTATCCAATACAACCTTGCTGGGGTAATTCAATCCTTTATGAAAATAGTTGACAAGTTGTCATTTCTCAAAGCCATGATGTGGACATGCCCTCAACAAGCCTTGGAGTCTTTGCCATGCATCACATATATTATTCTGGTCCAATTGGGAAAACCTGACTATTTGATCCTTGAAATTGTCAGTTTTACTAGGTGGAAAGAATTCAGCTAGAAACAATTGAAGAATAGATTCTCAAGTAGCAATCTCTTCTAGTTTAAGGGTTTTGTACCAAGTCTTGACATTGTCCTTGAGTGAGAATGAGAATAGCCTCATGTAGACAGCATCCATGGGTGTATTGTTGAAGTGGACAGTACTACAAATCTCCTTGAAGTTGTCCAAGTGTGAGGCTGGATCTTCATTCCCTAAATCAGAAAATTGATATTGCCTTATCATTGTCACCAAGGCTGGATTCACTTCAAAGTTTGCAGCTGATGCTAGAACACCATTCCCTTGTTGATTTCTGGCATTACTAGGAGAATAACAATCCTTCAAAGTCCTTGGTGCAGCCATATTGCCTTGCTCCTCTTCTTCTTCTTCAAATATTCTTCTCCTTGCTTTAAGCTTTTGCAATCTCCTTCTTCTCAAGAATCTTCTTTTAGGCTCAGGATCTGATTGGTAATGTTCCTCTTGATTGTCCAAATCCTAGATAAATGAATTCAGAAGTATCAAATTGAGAAAAGAAAGAAAACTAGACAAGAATGGAAAATTGAGAATGATAACTTGTAAAAACTAAAAATTGGCCTAACAAATGGACTAAAAACTAAGCTAAAACTAATCTAAACTATCTAAGTTAGTCTAATTGACCTCAAATCCCTGGCAACGGCGCCAAAAACTTGATAGTGATATTGGAGATTTAGTGATAACTTGCTGATTTTTTGGGTCAAAAGTTAATTTTTTTCAATTTTTGTTTCAATTCCCTGACTCACTCTCTACTACAAGTATACAGGTCAATTGTAGTTACCCAAATGTCGTATCCACAGTGATTTGAAGTCCAAGACTCTCGAAGCAATCTAGATTAGCCTTATTTAAAATTAAAAATTCAAGAATTTGAAAGAAAGTTAAAACCAATTTCTAAAAAGGGTTAAAATGATAATTGATTTGGGATTTTTGAAAAGTTATCTAAACTGAATTGTAAATGCTAAATTAGAGTCTAAAAATGTTTGTCTATCAATGAGGAAGGTTCTCCTAGAAGTTGGGGTTCATCTAAGTTAATTATGGATGGAATGGACAAGTTATCACTTTTTAGTCAAATCCAATTCAACCTTTAATATGACTATTTTCACAGCTCAATTAGATCAGAACTAAATAATATATTGTCATATGATTGTTAGCCAAGTTGAATTAAAAAAGGATACTCACTGAAAACCAAGTTGTCATTAAGTTCAATTCAAGTCACTTGCTGATTTTTTTGGCAATTCAATAAAATCTGAATGATAACTTTTAGATTGCACTTTGAAAATGAAAGGAATGCTTCAATCAACAAAACAGGGATGAAACAATCCAACATGAGTGCAAATGCTCTTTGGTTTATCTCTAAACTACAAGAGGATTTAAAATCAGCTTCTCAGCTGCAAATTCAAATGAAATCCACATTTCCATCAATGAATTGGATAGAAATTAGCACCTAATTCATATATGGGAATTCAGCACATGCAATTGCTCCTTGGTTCATCTCTGAACAGTAAGGAAACCTTAAAATTCACTTCTTAGTGATTAATGGATTCATAGGCTTAAACAACTAGCAAAGCAGGTTCCTAAATTTGCAGGAAATCAAAATTGAAGATTCAGAAAATCAGAATTGAAGAATTGCAACAAATCAAAGAGTTAAACCTTGGAAACACCATTGTTTCTTGATTTATTTCTGAATAAGAAGGAAACCATAAGTAACCTCTCAGTTATAAATCAATTAGGGCTCCACAATGATGAAAACAGATTTGGGCAATTCAGAAATCAGAATTCAGGAAAATCAGAAATTATAAAATCAGTGCAGGAAATCAGATTTGGACCTAGAACTTGTCATTGATTCTTATTTCATTTTTGAATCAAGAACAGATTATAAAACAACTTCTCAGT
Source organism: Pontederia crassipes (assembly GCA_030549335.1). Classification (NCBI taxonomy): domain Eukaryota; kingdom Viridiplantae; phylum Streptophyta; class Magnoliopsida; order Commelinales; family Pontederiaceae; genus Pontederia; species Pontederia crassipes. Next base: position 18,649,375 of record CM060189.1, on the reverse strand, counting down.
TGTAGATATAAGCAAGATCATACAATGTCAAGAATATGATAGAAATAGATGAGTTCTGAATGCATAATCAAGAATCAGAAAATCAGAAATTATAAAATCAGTGCAGGAAATCAGAAATGTCCATATCCATCCATAATTAATCTAGACTACTACCATATCCTAGGATACATGGAGTTTAGCTCATCATAGTTACAAACATAGATACAAAATGAAATAAAGAATATAAGCTATCCATCATGGAATCAGGTCTATTGACATAAATCAGCTTCTTCAGCTCAAGAACAATCCCTCTCCAGCATGAATCCTTGCTCAAATCTGCCCCTTCATGTAATGGCCGACCTCCCCCTGATTTCCAGGATTTCTTCAGCTTATATATGGCCTATCATCACCCTTAGATTAGCATCCAAATGTTCCATAACTTTGATGTAAGCCACCTGTCCAGATGGCTCTGAAAATTTCAACTGCTGCAACTTTTTGGACCACCAAATCAGTGGTCCCCCTACTTTTTCCAGCTTTTGCACCTTGTTTTCTCTGTTAGAAGAGGTAGAACTCCAAGCATCAAAGTCCTCATATAGGAAATGAACAAATAAAGATAAGGAAAGCCACCGGGGTCAGCTCAAATATCAAATAAAATTTGGTGTTATGAAAATGTGAAATCAGTAATTAAAATGATAAGTTTGAGAACCCGGAATGATAACTTTGTATAAATCTTGGAAAATGATCAAATATGGATGGTTCAGAGCATTGAAGGCATAAAAAGGAGTAGGGTGGCAAGTGAATGAGGTCAAAAATCAAATATGGATAAGATTTCATAGGAATGATAACTTGTGTGCCAAAATGATAACTTGATTGCCTTAAAAATGATAACTTGTCATAAATTTGGTTGTGATTATCCAAATGTGATCAAATTTGAACAACAATGAGTTAAGATAATAAAATAATGATTGCCTAAGGTCTTTGTGCAGAATTGATAGTTTTGCATGTCGAAATAATAATGTTACCTTTTAACAATAACTTGGCATTGAAAAAATGATAACTTGTTAAAAATGATTGATAATTTTGCACAATGTTAGATATGATCATCCAAATATGATTCATTCATGATAATAATGGATTTAGGACAAGAAAATCATTGAAAATCAGTTCACTCAAAATAATGATAACTTGACATATTAAAGTGATAACTTGTCCTAAAAATGATAACTTGGCATAGAATTGAATTATTTATGGATTTTAGCATTTCAGAACCTCTATGCTCATGAAATTAAGTATAAAATAAAGAAGATCAACTAGTTATCACAATCTATGCATTTCGAACATAATTGGTCAAAAGTTGAGCAATTTAGGAATTCGATAGGGGTGAAATGCATCTAAAATGGAAAAAAACTTATAGTGATCATCTAGTGATCAACTAGTTGTTGAATATCCTGATCGTGAGGGTGTATGCCTCTCTTATGTAGTTTTGAACTTATTCTTTACTCCCAAATGTGCAAACCCATCTCAATGACAAAAAAATTTTGAAACTATTTTGCACCATAAAATTACAAATTAATTTTTGGACTTAATTGATATGATATTATTTTTATCTACTTTTCAGATTAAAATAATAATAAATATTATTTTAATGATTGAATTTTTTTACAATCCTTTCCTAAGTGTGACACTACAAGAAAATGGTTCATTTGCGATGGATATTTTTCGAAGGACACGAATCCTTCACAATTTTTGACGGCCGTGGCGACAAATAAGAAAATCCTTTCGAATTATCGACGGCCAAAACATCCTTCATTACTACAGATGGAAAAACTTCGTCGATAAATTATCGACGGGTATAGCCTTCGGAATTACCGACAGATATGTATCCTTTGGTAATTCCGAAGGCTAGACCCTTCGGTAAGTATATTTATAATAATATATACGTAATATAATATGAGTATATATTCAGTATTTTATTATTAAATTATCATTTTATTTACTGAATGATAGTGCCTTCGAAATTATTGAAGGATTTATTATCCGTCAGTAATTCCGAAGGACATTACCCGATAATTATAATAGTATAATTTATTATCAATATATATAATATTGTTATTAGACATTAATTATAATATATGTATTGATATTAATTATATGTATTAATATATATGATTATAAACATTAGTAATACAGTATTATATTACAAATAGTATCATTAAAAATGAAAGAGAGATATATATTACATTATAGACATTAATAATATATTATTATTTTATTTACCGAAGGATAGTGTCTTCGAAATTACTGAAGGATTTAGCATCCGTCCATAATTTCGAAGGATAATCCCTTCGAAATTACCGAAGGATTTAGCATCCGTCGGTAATTTCAAAGGACGTTATCTGTCGGTAACATTATTATTAAACATTAATAATAGTATACTACATACATCAATATATATTTATAATATTCTATAATACATATTTCTCTTTTTACATTTACTTAAACATTTTCTTGATGCATTAATAAAATAATATATGAAATAAGTTATCATTATTTTTCATTTTTCTCATAATTGTCTTTAATATTTTATCTTTTTAGTCATTTTCCTTTTAATATATTTATGATTTAAAATAGATAATATTTAATAAAATTAAAATAATTACCTTCCTATTCAAGATATAACTAATTTTAATCGTTAATAATAATATTATATATAAATATATAATAAATTATTATGTTAATTACCAATGGTTTTTTCCTTCGCAATTAGGGAGGGATATGTTTTCGTCAATAATTTCGAAGAAATTATCCATCAATAATTAAAATAATAATTTATAATTAATTATTATTATATATAAACTATAATAATAAAGTATTACTTTAATTACTAGGGGATGCTTCTTTCGAAATTATTGACGGAAATGATATCCGTCGATATTATCGAAGGATGAATTCGTCGTTAATTTCAATTTATTCCCGCCCAACATTCCCTCCTTCTTGCTGCTCGTTTCCCCCTCCCCTTCCTCCCTATATATTACTCTCCTTCCCCATCTCTCACCCGCTATCTCTCTCTCCTCCTCTCCTTCTCTCCTTCCCCACGATGATCTCCCACGACGACGACCTCCCATAGGCAGTTCGATCCGGCCGATTCGGCGCGCTGGCGGCCGGTGCCGGATCGGCCGCCAGCATGCCGGATCGATCGCCAGCGCGCTGGATCGATCGCCAGCGCGCTGGATCGATCGCCAGCGGTCGGATCCGGCCGCCAAACCCTTGATCCGGCTGCCAGCGTGCTCGATCCGACCGCCAGCACCCTCGATCGGCCGCCAGCACCCTCGATCGACCGCCAGCACCCTCGATCGGCCCCCGATAGGCCGCTAGCGCATCCGATCTGGCTGTCAGCGCGCCCGATCGACATGTCCAAATCTGGATCAGGGCGCCTGACGTCGTTCACGGCTGTGGCCGCCATCCTAGGTCGGATGGTCGCCTCCCCATCCTCCTCTCCCTCTCTCTCTATCTCGATTCCGATCGCTGCTCCGGATCGGCGTTGGCCGCCGATCCGACAACAAGCGGTCCATTTTTTTAATATTTTTCAAATCATTCCGATGGATGTATCCGTCTCAACTACGCCGGTAGCTGCGACAGGTGTTGCCCGTCGAAGGCTTTGGCGGGTCGCACCCGCCGATGCCTTCGATGGGTTTGCACACCTGTCAAAGACTTCGACGGGCGACACCCATCCAAAGTTTCGATGGGCAAATGCCTGTCGAAGTCTTCGACGAGCTATACCTGTCGAAGGTTTTGACAAGTAGGCGCCCGTCGGAACTATCGATGGGTGCTCCCGTCCAAATCCATCGAAACCTGTGAAGGGTCGTCCGGTGTGGGCAGTCCATTGGGAGCTTCCGACGGTCAAATCCGTTAAAATTTGAGGAGGACCTTTCCTTCGGTATGTTAGACAGATTACAGCCTTCAAAATTTTTGACGGCAAAACATTCATCGCAATCATCCTTCGAAACTTGCGAATGGATAGTTGAGGACCGTCGATAATTTTTTCCAACGGCAAAATTTCTAACAACCTATTATCCGTCGAAAAGTCCGTTGCAAAATTATATTTGCGACGGATTTCGAAAATTTGCGACGAAAATATCCATCGCAAAATCGTTAAATTCTTGTAGTGTGAGTCTTATATTCATTAAATATTCTTTTGAATCTCCAATTATATTGAAATTCCTAATTTTAATTTAATCACAATTCCTACTCGAAATTTAATCTTTCTTTCTTTTCTTTTTTTTATTGGTCTTTCTTTTTATTCATATTCCTTTTCTAATTATATTTCAATTGTTTCTCAAATTCTTCTTTAATCCATTAATATTTACTGTTTAATTAGTAAATTACTTTATTACTCTTATTAAAATTTGGGGTGTTACAAATATGCATTAAGTATTGAAAGAATTTTCTCCAATTAATTCTTTGCACGCATATGTTGATTGCAAGATCTATCGCCAAAATCGCTGAAATTGGAGACGATCTCATTGATGTTCTTGGTTCACCACGTCCACAGAGTGCTGCTGGAAATGTCAAAATAAGGAGGTTGTGTATCTTATTTTGTACAATCTTAGTGGCAAAGTTTGAATAACTTTTCAGTCTGACATGTACTTAAGCAGTGGGCAGTTGGAGGAATTTTACGTTGAAGACTTTTAGGTTGAAGTTGTTACGTCTCTTTCACTTCCACTCGGAATCGGAAAAATTTCGTACCACCTGTGGTGCGAATTGACGTCCATTCCTAGATACGCATTTAACAGATTAATTTGAGCAGTATCCTCCAGCCATGAACATACAACTTATACTCGGCAGAACGTTACTAGTTAGTAGTTACTACAGCCATTGCGTTTTGCTACTATCGTCGTTATCACTGCAGACCGGCCGGGCAACTCCAAAACTTTGAGCATTTCAAATGTTGCGCTAACAACATGTTATATAAATGTAAACATTAAATGCTTCTGAACATTAGATTACTATGACAAACTCGAGTATAAGCTGCATCACTGTGATGCTCTGCAGCAACGAAACTTATTAGCTGAAGAAAATGCATAGGATGGCGTTACATTGCCTTAGTAGCTAGGGGTATGTGGTACATTTGCTTTTTGGGATGATATTGTAAAGTTGCTGGCCCTCATGAGCCAATAGACACGAAGACGATTATCTTATCAACGGCCGGCTTCAATTTTTAACTGCTCCAGCGTAACAATCTCTCTGTAAGAATAGCATCTACGTACAGTTATCTCGATCCCAGACAGACGTGAGCAGCTACGTACAGTTATCAAGATTCCATGAACACAGAAGGCCGCCACGGTTTCATTTGACGGACGACGAAGAGAAAGCGTCAAGAAACGATCAAGTTGTAGAAAAAAAAAGACGGTCACATCTCACCAACGATAGTGATCTTCAGAACACTACAAACTTCAAAGTTTCCTCCGGATATCCATCAACTCGAGTCAAAATTACTTGCAATCACGGACAGCAATTAGAAGTGCTGGTCATCGTCGGGCTTTCCGTCCCATTAATTTGTTGGAGGATAAGAACGAAATATACAACGATCGTACTATATAACTAGAGGAAAATACTCCAGTTCAAGTTATACCATGGATACTACTGTACAACACGCTAGTTTTCTTGCCTGCTGGCCGTCTTCTTATCTCTGCAACTCCACAACTGCGATGCAGCTTCCACCTTCAGCTGCAGAGAGGATGAGCGGGTGGCCCTCCTCCAGTTCAAAGGTGGCCTCAGGGACCCTCAAGGTCGGCTATCCTCCTGGGTCGGCCACGACTGGTGCCGCTGGCGGGGAATCAAGTGCAACAACGCAACCGGTCACGTCACCCGACTTGATCTTGGAAGGTTCAATGTGGAGGGGGATGAGATCAATCCATCCTCGATTGCCCTGCAGCAGCTGAGCTACTTGGATCTCAGCTGGAACGACTTCATGGGAGCCCCCATCCCAAAATTCATTGGTTCATTCAAGAGATCGATTAAGGCACCTCGATCTGTCAGGCACAAGTCTTGATGGAACGGTCCCCTCGGAGTTCGGCAACCTCTCGAGCTTGCGTTATATTGACCTTTCTCTGTGGTACGACGATTTTTGTTATATTGACGTGAGTGAAGACGGTTCTTGGATTTCTCGTCTTAAAAAGATCAAATATGTACTAATGACAGGGAGTGACAACTGGATGGATACACGCTTCTTAATCAACGTGGATTATCACTTGACATGCAATCTACACTATTAGACAATACAAATTAAAATAAAATAACAAGACAACCTCTAAGAATTCAACGAATGAAATATATTATAACACATGATACTATGATTATATATATTATATATAATATACTAACATAGATTAAATATTTAAATATGTAATAAAAAAATAAAAAAATGTTCTCGTGGGGCTCGTATCAGGCCGTGCCCAGCATCATATTTGTTTTTGAGTTGCTCGACACGTCTGCCACGGGCCCAATTCGGCGATTGTGCCCAGGCCGGGCTGGCTCGGCCTAACGAAATTCTATGCTGGTCGCGTGTAGAGTTGGGCCGCTTGCATAAAATTCCACCTTTAATCAAAAGCAAATTCACAACTTCAGGAAAAAAATTTGTTGCCCATTTGCCTTAAAAAGATCGAGGATGTGCTAATGCACTTCATATCAAGTCTTAAGAACTTCTAAGACAGCATCATTTCATTGCGGAATACACGATAGAATATGTGATTATTTGTCGGAATAGTGCCAGACAGGGAGTCGATTAAGCATAAAAAGGATTGCACAACGATGGATGTTTTAACTTGTCGGGGCAATGTTTTTTGGGTTGTTGTATCTACGTTTTCTACGGAACACAAGTTATCCTCTGATTTGAATAGAGGGCATGAATGTTTGTTTAAGATTTTGACAATCGAACTCACTCTTTTACCATTGCAATCTGGCAGATCATCATCCTCTTTGTTGTGATGATTTTGTTTGCACTAGCCAACCATGTTCGCGGGAGAAGCATGATGTGGATTGCAATTGTGCACATCTTGAGCGGCTACGATCATCGACCAAGTACTTGAAACTCACGTTCATGGTTCCATCATTTGATTTTCTCTTCCATCTCTTTACTTCCATTTTTTCCATCTACAAAAAGGTTTTCTTTGTAACCTACTTGGCAACGCCTTTCCTCCCTATTACAACTCCGACATTAAGTATTTCAACACAAGATCCTTCTATGCCTTCCAATCATTTTGTGTTATGTGTAGTGCTTTTTTTTTGCCATCCACAAAATAAGTCTGTACGAGTTCAGCGACGTCTTTGCACCATGTTAGAACTTCGACATAAAGGTATTTCACCTTCTATCTTGTGTGTTTGTATTTTGTGTTTTCCCTCCTTAATTTTTTCCTATCCCACAGAAGAGTTCCCTCTGTTACAATTTTGGCGATGTCCTTGCTCCCTAATCAAAGCCTAACATCACAACAAGGTTTTTTTAGAACTTCCTTTTTTCTATGCATGATTGAACCACATGTTTGACCACTAGATTTTGTTGTTAGATATTTATATCATTCCGTTTAATATATGGAAGTAATAAAGGAATCATGTCCTTCATTGAATGCTCACAACATTACATGTAAATCACAAGGGCGTGAACATATTTCTGTATGTGCTACCCTACAATCTATGCCCTTCTTCTGACTTCAAATTGAGCTCATTTATGTATATGATTTAATAAGACTTACACATACCCATCTAAGTAGTTAATAGCAATACCACAATTTCCTATTAGGGCATAATTAAGTTAGATAAAATTAAAAATTGTAAGGAATTATTACAATGACCCAAGAGCTCGCCTCTAGAAACAAAGATGAGCGGTTGTGCAATTGGAATGATGAATTAGATGAAGTATTTGTTGGCATTATGAAACTTGAATATTTAGATGAGAATTTTGTCAATGGTGACTTCATACTTGGAAGTGCATTTTGCTTAGATTTAACGAGACAACAAACAAGGATTATGACATGGCAAACTTGAAAAATAAATTAAAAACTTGAAGAAATTGATTATTCTCTACCAAAGTCTACTTAATTGCCGCGGATGGGGTTGGGATCATGAGAAAAAAAATTCCAACCCCGAGCGAAGCTAGCATGTGAGAAGAAGTCATAGCAATATGCATAAGTAGAATGCTAAGTTCAATCATGTGCTTCATTTCATAGTTGTCGTTTACTATCTTTCAACTACTCAACAAGGAGTATGCTAGAATTAAAGAGAAGTCATTTTTCTATTTATGATGATTTATTATTCATCTTTTTCAAGAACACTACCACTAGCAGCCGAGCTTTTGCTATGACCATGTGTGATTTGCTAGCTGAGGATTTAGAATTAAATGAGATGAGGCAGATGACATTCACATGACCTTGGATGTTATGAATTTCACCCCCACTAATAGAAGCAATGAGCCAAGTATAGGTTACACATCAGATTTCATGTTTGACAATCCTTCTTTAGCTGCTGCATCTGAAGAATTTTTATGCAATGGTGTATCCCCTTCATCCTCCATTGCAAAGAGGACTAGATCCAGTGGAAGCATGCTAAGCCGCGAAAAGGTAAGGCAAATAGTTCTGAAGGTATAGAAATTATGAATGAGATAACACAATAGGGCAAAAGAAGACTTGTATTGTTGGATGAGATTGTGCAACGTGATAAGGAACCCAACCCGAGTTGACAAAAAAATATAACATGATGCATTCATTCTTTTATCAACCATGTTTTGTTGGGATTCATTGAATCGATGTGGTAACGTGATCCAAGAGGTGTCTGCTTCATCAAAATTCTTCTTCTAATGCTAGAAATGCATATGCATCCTAAGCAGTATTGTAGAGAATAAATTGTGTTGATGTTTGTGTAGGAACGAATGTTGGGGTAGATTACATCAGAAGGTGTCTAATTGCACGCTTGAATTCAAGCTGGTCATGATGGAATCTTTTAAAGATGAAAGTAATTATTAGACTTTTATGACCTATGAGGATGATATGATGGAACAATGACTGATGGAATAATTAGATGATTACTGAAGAAAGCGCACACATAGAGCCCCATCGTCTATGTACTTTGGTTGCATGAGTTTAGATTTCACACTTGGTTCCTCACAGTCATTTATCAACTGGCATCTTTAGGACATCATCATTCGCTGCTCAACCCACTACATTTGCTCACTATTTGCTCCAACACATAACTTCAATGCTGCATTTCCATTTTCTTCATTAGGCCCATGTAGTGGTTCTAGCACAACTTTCTCTGTGCACACTTCTTTTGTTCCACCTATAGTTGGTTCTCAATTTGCCTCACCTTCAAGTGTTCCTACAAGTGTGGCATTTTCATTTCGGTCATCTCCAAGTGGTGGCACGAGTTCTGCAAGAGCTTCATCTTTTGACTAAGTTCTTCATATGATGCAACTTATGGTAGTATTACTAGCATGTTTATGAAGTTGCACGTATTTAGTACTACTAACGACATCATTTTGCGGCTATAAGAGAGTAGGAAACTCCACAATTAGCTTGTACTTTTGTTGATCCCTTATCCATTTTGGAGAAATGTTGACATATAACCATTGTGAACGACTTACTTACCTATTTGAATATGTGCATTTGTTAATGTGACATACCATCTGCTATTGAATGATATCGATACTTGTTCTCTTATATATTGATGAATGTTATGATAATATTTTGATTCACATATTCTGTACATTTGTGATAAATTCTAGTTAAGATTATTTCTTATGCATAGATGAATAGACATACGCTTATACAACTATTGGTTGAAAGGAGAGATTCCATGAAGATGTCATCAAAATTGTAATGGCTAGTGGTATAATTGAAATAGGGTACATGAGTCCATTCCGAGGATTCCATGCAGGACTTGTTCTTTCACTAGCCATCAACTCATAACAGATCATAACAGACATATTAAAAGGTCACCCACAGAGATGTTACGACGTATTTAAGATCTCTCCTAGCATGTTCATGAAGTTGGGCGAGTTACTCACATCCAGACTCCTATACATAGTACACAACACGTGAGTTCATGTGAATAATTAACGTTTTTCTTACACTATCTAGGACACAATATGTCCAATAGAAGCATGGCAAAAAAGCTTCAACATTCTGGAAAAATTATTTCTCGTCATTTTAATCATGTGCTTCGAGTGATATGTTCTCTTACTCAAGAATTCATTGTCTTGCCCAATGGATTTGAAGACATGCATCCACGCATTCGAAGGAATGATAAATTCTTCCCTTATTTTGAGGCAAGTACAGTCATTGCCTTTTGTTATTGGATGAAGTTGCCTATTAATTTTTTTCTTGCACTACTAATTCTGTTGTTTTGGTAGAATGCGCTTAGTGCTATTGATGGAACTCGTTCCTGTCTTAGTGAAAAAGGTTCATTAACCTCGATATAGGAATCACAAGGCGTGAATTTCTCAAAATGTGATGAGATCACTCTAATTGGAAGGGATTCGTTGCAGACATGAGAGTTCTATGCTGGTGCATTGAAAATGTTAGTTTCGTTGTTCCAGAAGGTATGAATTTTATTTTCTATATTGTCACATCTTTAGTATGATTATAACAATTTTCATGTGTCTGCACTTTATTATGTTGCCGAACAATTTTCAATTTACATATGTCTTTCTCTTTGGACGATAGGTAAATTTTACCTTGTTGATTTTAGTTATGCTAATATTGAGAAATTTATTGCCCCATATCTTGGTATTAAATATCATTTGTCCAAATTCAACAATTGTCAAAGGAAATATGAAAATCCTAAGAAGCTTTTTGAATCATAGGCATGCACAACTTCGCAATTATGTTGAGAAGAAATTTGGAGTGTCAAAGTTGTGGCTCAAAATTCTTCGGTCTCCAATGCATTATTCTATAGGAACATAAGAACACATTATCCTAGTTGTTGTGTGTTGTACAATTTCATAAAACATTATCAAGGAAGTGATGAATATTTTAAAATGGTGAGACTCGAACCCGTTGACATTAACAATGTGAATGAGACAAATGCAAGTGTGAATATTGGGAACGAGGAGAGTCTAAGGGGTGATTTGCTTCATAGTAGCATCACGTTCGTATTTGGAATGTTCATCGGAATCGTCGAGGTATAGTATAAGGTGTAACTTAAGTCTTGGTCATATACTGATTTCAGTAAAAACTAATGTAATCCCTATGTTACGCAGGAAATATGTTGATAAACAAGTAAGTCGAAACGTGAATAGTGGAAGCGAATCGATGTAATATAGTGGAAGGATGTTGGGGTCGTCGTAGTTATTATACCTCTATGTCCTACTTTGCTACGATGGACTTCAATCTTCATGTGTACTTTTTTAAAGCCAAAGTGTCATATGGCCATGGTGTGTAGACATATTTGGTGTATGTCTGAATTACCTTCATTCATTGAATTGACTGTAACTTTATTATACCTGTGTGTGTTAGTACAATTGGACTCAACTTGATTTTATGTTGAGGGTACTCTTTGAATTTTCTAAAAGTAATAAGTACATTTCATATTTTCGACAAGGCTGTCCCAAATAACACTTTTCATTGTGATGTTTAATCTTGTCCCTTATACCATGCATCTTATTACTTCTCTGTGTATTCAGGCAATGATGTCTCTCCCTTGTTTCAAGTGCATTGGCATATAATATGTTCTTCGGACAATCATTTTTTTCTCGTGTTGCACCAATTATATTTCATAGTTGATAGTTGTATTTTTTTTAAACAAGTGTATTGTGTATATTCTTATGTGGTGTGAAAAATAACTTTTGTTTCGAGGCTCATCTGTATGGTTTAAGCATATTTCGATATAAATTATTGGCCTTTCAGCAAAAGGACCATACTTCTTTGAGCATAATGAGAATGATATTTTTTGTCATTGCTCTGATGAAAAAATGTTATCTTATTTCATACGCAGGTATGAACTCGTGAACACGTTTGGATCTCACACATGAAACATAAGCATCGGATCCAAGACATGGCCATTAGTAGAAAACATCCTTCGTCATATAAATAGAACAGTAACATAATTCAACAATGAAGTCCAACATGGTCCATATTAATAGTTGTTGACATATGAGATTCGACATATTACTCAATTCACAAAAGTAAATTGCATATGATGTATTTGCACTAGTGATTTTTCTTACAAAAGTAACGTCATAATACTACACCAACTTCTCAATTCTAAAAGAAAGTAAATCAACTTCTCTCGCTTCAAACATTTAATATGTTTAGCTGATCATTAACCGGCAATAACAATCTCCCCATGGTGTTCCATTGGAGGATCACACTAATGGAAGAATCTACAAGAACCATATCGAATTTTTTTCTGTGCAGACACAATATACAAATAAGAGAAGCTTATATGTACTTTTAAACAAGGAAATGATGCTCATGATATGAATACCAACATCGAAATGTTGACAACTCCATAATTGTCTCCCAAGCAATAACAAGAAGGGGCATCCATCTCACAATGTACCATGACACAATGGATACAATGAGCGAGATGTCATACGACTGATTATGTGAAATAGAGTTACATAGATATGCTACTCGGTAAGCAAGTAATAGAAAAAATTGGAAGAAATACTTGATCACTTGAAAGATTTGGGAGCTTCATTTGCATCATGTGACCACAAAGATATGCATTATACAAAGATGGTCATATTGTCTCTTTGTTCTACAAATCTAAACAATAGTTAGCAAAATTCCCTAGTTTGGTAAAAGCTTACAAAAGTGAAGGTTCACTACTCATCGCATGTGTTGTTTGTATGCAAAAGATTTTGATGTAATGGAGGTTCGTATCGGCATAGGAGACGGCCGGTGAGGAGGCACTGTAAGCTAGGGCAAAAGATTACAAAGAGAATAATTTTAAAGTAACAAACTGGGGTAAAATGGTCATATGTAAATTTTAATAATGTTGATCATCCAAACATGAGCTAGAATAGACCTAAGAATATATCCTGTCAACCAAACGAGAAGACACCTTAAATTAAGATAACCCGTAAAAAAATAAATTCACCATCAGTCTATATCTCGCAACGGTGCCTTGCGCCACTGATAAACGACCAATCCCATCAATCTGTTGGTGACAGATTAGGAGAACGTAACCTTCAAAAGTATCATTAGAAATATTTAACTCAAACACATTTGAAAATATAAAATTCATCATCTCAATTTCAAACACATCATAAATATTCAGTGAACGTAGATAATGGAACACTAAATATGAGAGCATCTATTTTTCCATTTTTATCACAAAATAATGATAGATCAAAAGAAATTATGAATTTATAATAAGTGAATATGGGCTGCAAGAAGCCTTATAACTTCTTCTGGCTGGGGCATATAATTTGATTTCTTTTTCTATTAAAAATAATAATCGAGCCTCGAAATTTTGAATTTTGTGATCTTATAAGTTTCTTAGTTTGCTTTTTTTTTCTTACAACTCTGCGCATTAGCTTAAATTAACATTGATAAGCATTACCACATATATTTATATTTCTAGTTTTGATCAACTGCCACATATACAACACAATACATAAACTTCCTAATAGATACAACACATGCCATCTTAAAGCATGTGTTTGTTTAAAATTTATATTGGAGCTCAGATTTGAACTTAAATTCATAACTTATTTGATTAGTACGAATCATTTTTTTTAAAAAATTTTGTTGGAACTATATTTTGTAGGATTCTTTTTATCATTGAGATTTAAAATTTTCTTATTGTGCGATGAGTTATTGACTTAAGAGCTTACAAAATAAATGATAGATTGATCAATTGAAATCATTGTCTGTATTCCTCGATGGAGCAGTTTCTACCGCCATTCTGCTGCAGGTACCTTAATTAGAGAATTCTATTCAGTGCTGGAAGCCGAGGTTTGAAGATTGATGTTAAGAATATAAAATCAATGATATTGACTTCTTAACGATTAAAATATTTATAAAAATTGATCTGCACATCAAAATTCAAGTATGTGAGCCAGAGATCTGAGTTCAAACTTAATTAAGCTCTTATTAAAAAATATTTTTCTTCCTTAGTTATTCACTTGTTGAACTTTGGACTAGATCAGCCTTACACGTGAGGAAGAGTGTCAAGTATATAAATCAATTATGTTATTTGTTACGAAAAGAGGGAGAGAGGGATCGCACGAAATACAGAAGAACACGAAGAAGAAAAATGGCGGCGGCTCTTTGTTATGAAATAATGATGATTACAAGGATAGGTCTCGATCTAGACCCCTAGGGAGTTTATATAGGCACTCCCTTTGACAGATGATAGGAATTACATACGGACTGAGACTCTAAATAAATCCTCTGAAAATAGGACATCTATCTCGTGATAAGGAAATAAATTAAATCCGAATCACAAACAGAATACCCCTAAAAAATTTTCGCTCAGGAGGCTCCGCCCCCTTCCAACCCCCGTAGTGGGGGATCCCCCCCTTGACCCCCCACAGGCTCGCTGACCGGGCAGCGAGACCCCCGTAGGGGAATTCTGCTGAAGCGCCTGACTATGTAGGGGGACCAATTGAGTTCAGATTCAAGGCATTATTAACAAATCTTCACCTTGACTTGAATCATCTTCAGAGCACAAAAGTACGCCACGCCGCCGCCAGTCCCATCTTAAAGCTATTACCAAGTATTTATGTTAAGCAAGTTCAAACAATGTTGGAACTTGCCATAAGGAACAGATTTGGTGAACATATCAGCTGGATTATCTTCAGTGCCAATCTTCTTCACCTTGATCCTCTTCTCAGTGCGGATGAAGTGATATCTGACATCAATGTGTTTGGTTCTTTCATGATATACTTGATCCTTGGCTAAACATATTGCACTCAGACTGTCACAGTGCATTATAGCCTGCTCCTGATGTAATCCGAGATCTCCAACTAAGCCTTTTAACCAGATGTTTTCCTTGGCAGCTTCCGTCAGTGCCATGTATTCAGCCTCTGTGGTGGACAATGTAACTGATGGTTGAAGTGTAGCCTTCCAACTAACAACTGAACTGCCCAAAGTGAAGACATAGCCTGTCATAGATCATCTTTCATCAACATCTCCAGCATAATCTGAATCTGAGTACCCTGCAACCAAACACTCTTTATCACTTCTGTAGATGAGGCCAATATCAGATGTTCCTCTCAGATACCGAAAAATTCACTTCACTGCTTGCCAGTGCTCCTTTTCTGGATCGCTCATGAATCTGCTGACAACACTGACTGCATGAGCAATGTCCGGTCTTGTGCAAACCATGACATACATCAGACTTCCAACTGCACTAGCATATGGAACCCGAGACATGTACTCCTTTTCTGCTTCTGACTTTGGTGCGAAGGCAACAAAAAGATGAACATTTGCAGCTGATGGAGTATTCAAAGGCTTCGCTCCAGATATTCCAAACCTGGATAAAATCTTCTCAATATAACTTTTCTGAGATAAGAAGAGTTTATTTTGTGCGCGATCCCTTAGAATTTCTATCCCCAGAATCTTCTGTGCTGCATCAAGATCTTTCATGTCGAATTCTGCACTGAGGAGCTTCTTCAGATTTTGAATGTCTGCCATGTCTCTGGCAGCAATAAGCATATCATCAACATACAAGAGCAGATAGATGGTGGAGCTGCCCTTCGCCTTCTTGTGGTATACACAGCAATCATAGGGACTTCGACTGAATCCCTTACTGATCATGAAGCTGTCGAACCTCTTGTACCATTGTCTGGGAGACTGCTTCAAGTCATACAGAGATTTCTTCAGACTGCAAACTTGATTCTCCTTTCCAGGAATGAAGAATCCCTATAAGAGGACGGCTCCAGGGACTCCACCTCTTCAGCTACCTGTAGTGCATAAGCAACCATGTCCTCGAAACCATATCGCTTAGGAGGACCCACTTCTCTGCGAGGACGTCTAGTAGCAATTGACTCCTCTTCAGGTTGCTCATCAGATTCTTCACCTTCTGGTTCTGCTTCTTGATGTGATCCTTCAGCATCATCCTCAATTTGAGTGATTTCAACCTCCACCTGTTTACTGACACTCTCTTCAGCCTCCACCTTCAACTGAAGCATTGATGCTTCATCAAAGGTTACGCTTCTGCTGTGAATGACTTTGTGTTCTGAAGGAGATCAGATTCTGTAGCCCTTCACTCCTGCACCATATCCCATGAACACCCCTTCTTTGGCCCTTGGCTCCAACTTCCCTTCACTGACGTGATAGTATGCTGGACAACAAAAAACTTTCAGACAAGTATAATCAGCAGGATTTCCTGACCATACCTCAGTTGGAGTCTTGAGATCAATTGCAGTCGCCGGACTTCGATTCACCAAGTAACAAGCTGTGTTAACAGCTTCAGCCTAGAATGTCCTATTCAGACCAGCGTTAGAGAGCATGCACCTTGCCCTCTCCAGAAGTGTCCTGTTCATTCGTTCTGCAACTCCATTCTGCTGTGGAGTATCCCTGACTGTGCGATGTCTGGCAATGCCTTCATCTTTGCAGAACTGGTCAAATTCAGCAGAACAGAACTCCAAACCATTGTCAGTGCGAAGACACTTCACTTTCTTCGACGTCTGATTTTTCACCAGAACCTTCCACTGCTTGAAGGCCTTGAAGGACTCACTCTTGTATTTCATCATGAATACACAAGTCATCCTCGAGTAGTCATCAATCACAGATAGGAAGTACCTCGCACCTCCTAATGATGGAACACGAGAGGGACCCCAACAGTCGGCGTGGATGTAGTCAAGTGTCGCCTTCGTCCTGTGCACTACCTTGCTAAACTGAGACCTTCGCTGTTTGCCGAATACGCAGTGCTTACAGAAGTTTATCTCAGATATCTTCTTCTCCCCTAGAAGACCTCGTTTGCTGAGAATATTCATCCCGTTCTGACTCATATGCCCAAGCCGCATGTGCCACAGCCTGGACCTTTCTGATTCGGATGAATTAGCCACTGCAGCAACGCCAGAGACTGTCTTGCCTTGTAATACATATAAGGACTTCTGTCTGACTCCCTTCAGAACCGTAGCATCACCTTTCATGACTGTGAGGATGCCTCCAGCAGCATTAATCTGACACCCTTTAGAGTCGAGGACTCCAAGTGATATCAAATTCTTTTTCAGTTGCGGAACATGACGGACATCTGTCAGCGTCCTCACAAGATTGTCATGAGTCCTGATCTGCACAGAACCGATCCCAACTATCTGACAGGCTGCATCATTGCCCATGATGACGTTTCCACCATCAATCTTCTGATAAGTTGAGAACCACTCTTTATTCGGAGTCATATGATAGGAACACCCCGAATCCAGAACCCAACTATCCGCCAGACATCCTTGATCAGAAGCAGCCAGAACCAAATCATCTTCGGAATTTCCTGTTTCATGTGCCACCGCAGCGACAGGGGCCTTCTTCTTCTTCGGACAATCCTTCTTCCAATGACCTGGTTCCTTACAGTAATTACAGATGTCTTTCGCAGTGATTTTCTTCTTCTTCGACTTGGATTTCTTTGAATTTGAGGACTGTCCCTTCTCTGCGGTTGATATCAAACCCGCGGCCTGAGTCTCTACAGAATTTCCAGATGTCCTATGCCGAAGTTCACGAGTATGGAGACTCGATCTTACTTCTTCCAGACTTATAGTTTCCTTCCCGATAATCATAGACTGAACAAAATTTTCATATGATGGAGGAAACGAAACTAACAAAATTAGGGCAGCATCTTCATCCTCGATCTTAATATCGATATTTCTGAGTTCCATCAACAAAGAATTTAACTGATCAAGATGTTCTTTCAGAGGGATACCTTCCTGCATGCGGAGAGAGAACAGACGTTGCTTCAACAGCAACTTGTTGGTGAGAGACTTCGTCATATATAGACTCTCGAGTCTCAACCACAGACCGGCCGCTTTTTCTTCATCTGCGACCTCGATTATCACCTCATCCGCCAGACACAACAGGATCATCGAGTGCGCCTTCTCCTCCTGTGCCGCCAAAGTTGCGAGGTCGATCTCCTTTTCTTTGCCTTTCGAGTCTTCATCCTTTGGCTTGTTCTTCGACACGTTTGAGAGCGGCGCCCAGACTCCTTGTTGCTTCAAAAGTGTCCGCATCTTGATCTGCCACAACCCGAAACTGTTTCTGCCGTTGAACTTCTTCATGCTCACGTTGTGCGACGCCATCTCCCTGCTGATCGAGAATCGTTGACAAACCCTAAGGCTCTGATACCAGTTTGTTACGAAAAGAGGGAGAGAGGGATCGCACGAAATACAGAAGAACACGAAGAGGAAAAACGGCGGCGGCTCTTTGTTATAGAATAATGATGATTACAAGGATAGGTCTCGATCTAGACCCCTAGGGAGTTTATATAGGCACTCCCTTTGACAGATGATAGGAATTACATACGGACTGGGACTCTAAATAAATCCCCTGAAAATAGGACACCTATCTCGTGATAAGGAAATAAATTAAATCCGAATCACAAACAGAATACCCCTAAAAAATTTTCGCTCAGGGGGCTCCGCCCCCTTGCAACCCCCGCAGGGGGGATCCCCCCTTGACCCCCCACAGGCTCGTTGACCGGGCAGCGAGACCCCCGTAGAGGAATTCTGCTGAAGCGCCTGACTATGTAGGGGGACCAATTGGATTCAGATTCAAGGCATTATTAACATTATTTTTCCTAATGACTTAAGTTTTTAGAAAATTAAGTCAAAACATCAAATTTAACACGGGCCTTAAAAAATGCAAGGACTTACGATGCACCAACATCTTTATCAAATGTGATTTCTGCAATGCTTATTCAAATCCTCAAGAAGCTCATAACCTGCCCATGTCACATTAGGAAAATCTTGCTAGATATTTGAAACTTTCTGTGCACTCTTTTGCCCATTTTGATTCTAGGCATCTGTTTAGGGAATTATATTGTGTCGCAAGCCATCTTGCACCCACAATTACCTTTGATAAATTTTGGCAGGGAGTGGATTCTCAATCTTTCGTGCCAGGATATAATTGGCCGCTTTACTAATAGATGAACTTTAGTATAGTCTTATTTATAGCTCTTTAAATATAAAATTTTGTTGTTGTCCGATTGAGATATTTAGAGTGATTGAGTGAACCTTTTTTTCTCTCTTTTTTTCAAAGAACCTTTCTTTCTGGCCCAATATTTTTAACAGACATAAACAAATAACACTCATGGTGGTTCTTTCTTGAAAAATTGAAAACATACAGAAACAACCGTCACAATTGTTCATGTAACCGGCTCATTCTTGGTCTTCTCAAGACCAGAACACCAGCTTACTACAAAAATTTCCAGACAACTTTATGGACCATAGCAAGCCCTCCTTAGGCCATGCTATGAATCTCTGATAAATTTTCTCTGTAGATTCGCCAGTTACCAGATTTGAAGATTGTGGTAATTAGCATTCCTTACCACGAATGAGCGTGAGATCGACGGAGGACGAAGAGAAAGCGTCAACAAACGTTTTGTAACACCTTTACATATAATTACATGATCACTTATGAGAATGAGGCAGACGACCGCGTCTCACTGATGGTACGTCTCGGTCAATCTATTTTTTAAGCAGACGACTTGGAAGTGCTACCTGGTCATCGTCTACCACCTCAATAATCCCTCGACCGTGTACCGGGATCGCGTGTTTGTACACATATTGTGGCCCAAAGGAGACTTGGTCAGTAGACAGTGGTCACCTTGCCATCTAATTATTTTCATGGAAAGTGCTTGATAAGAAAGTACTGCATCGAGTGTGCTAAATATATATATATATATATATTATTGTGGCTTAAAGGAGAATCATTGCTCCAGTTCGGCCTATTCCATGGATATTGCCGTACGGTACGCTAGTTTTCTCGCTGTGCTGCTCATCCTGTCCCTGCAACTCCATCATTGCTATGGAGATTCCTCCTCCATCAGCTGCAAAGAGGATGAGCGGGTGGCTCTCCTCCAGTTCAAAGGTGGCCTCAAGGACTCCGATGGCCAGCTGTCCACCTCCTGGGTTGGCCGCAACTGCTGCAGTTGGCAGGGAATTGAGTGCAACAACGTGACTGGTCACGTCACAAGACTTGATCTCAACGAACTCGGCGTGGAAGGAGATGAGATCACTCCATCCTTGACTGCCCTGCACGAACTGAGCTACTTGGATCTCAGCCGGAACAACTTCACCGGAGCCTCCATCCCAAAGTTCATCGTCACATTCACTGGACTGAGTCACCTCGATTTGTCGAACTCAAATTTTGCTGGAAGTGTTCCCTCGGAGTTGGGCAGACTCTCGAGCTTGCGCTATCTTGATCTTTCAGGCAACGAATTGAATGGTACTCTACTTTTTCTGGGGCAACTCGACGGACTGGTTGAGTTGCATTTAGGTGATAATAATTTTGAAGATGTTGTCACTAACGCACACTTCGAAAATCTCACGAGACTTGAAGTCCTAAACATTTCAAGCAACCGCCTAAGAGTCAAAATTGGTCCTGAACCCATATGCCCTTGCCACCATTTGAGGTACATTAACTTGGGCAATTGCATTGTTGGCCCTTCCTTTCCTTCCTGGCTTCAGAAAATGAGCAATCTTTCTGTCATAAGGATGTTTAATGCAGGGATATCAGACGTACTCCCAAATTGGTTTTGGAAGTTCGCTTCTTCCAGCTTAACCTCTGTTGACTTATCAGACAACATGATCAGAGGCAAGCTCCCTTCTTCATTTGCTCATCTCACTGAACTCTGGTATCTCAATATGAGGAACAACCAATTGGAAGGTCCATTTCCAGAAATTTCAAGTCATCTTCGTTACTTGATTTTGAATAATAATTCAATATCCGGCTCAATTCCGTCAAATGTTGGTGATGCATACTTGGTAGTTTTATTTGTCTCTTCAAACAAATTAAATGGCAGCATTCCCACATGGCCATGCAAAATGCTGGAGTTTTCAATTCTCGATCTGTCTCACAACCAGCTCTCTGGAGAGATACCCGACTGTTTGGGCAACAGTTTAAGTTTACAAACTATTGATTTCAGCAATAATAATTTATCCGGTGGAATTCCTGCATCCATAGGCACTTTACTTTATCTTGAGTCACTGCATTTGGAGTACAATAATTTGTCCGTAGGCCTTCCCTTGGCCCTAATGAATTCTACTTCACTAAAAACTCTTGATCTCGGGAACAATAAGCTGAGTGGAAATATTCCATCTACCTTCCAGTTGAACACATCATTGCGTACATTGAACCTGCGATCAAATATTTTTATTGGTGAAATTCCTTCAGGACTTGGCAACCTTCCTTATCTTAAGGTTATTGATCTATCTCAAAACCTCTTTTCTGGATCCATCCCACAAACCTTTGGGAACCTTAGTGCCATGAAGTCTTCTTATGGAAATAAAGATGAAAATGACCACATTGTCTTACCGTTTGATAATTCGTATGAAGTATACAAAAGTATACGTGTCATCACAAAAGGACGATATGAAGAGTATGGAAAGCTTCTTAAATGGTGGGTAAGCATAGATTTATCAAGCAACAATCTATCCGGAGCGATCCCTCAAGGCTTAGCAACTCTGTCTAGATTGCAAAATTTGAACTTGTCCAGAAATCACTTGACAGGAACAGTTCCAAGAAATGTCACCGGACTTCAGAATCTGGAATCACTTGATTTGTCATACAATAATCTTACCGGCAAGATTCCTCAGAGCATGACTGAGTTGAATTCTTTGGGTGTCATGAACTTCTCCTTCAATAACTTGTCCGGAAGGATTCCAACTGGAGGATCATTTCAAAGCCACCCAGATGCATCCATCTACTTGGGCAACAGTTATCTTTGTGGTTTTCCACTAACTTCTCCGTGTGGAGGAACGGTGCCCTCTGAGACACCACCACAAGGCACTAAAAGCAGTCAAGACAAGGGTGATGAGATATGGTTCTATTTAAGCATGGCTCCAGGATTTGTCATTGGCTTCTGGGCATTTGTTGGTGCCTTGCTGCTAAAGGAGAAGTGGAGGATTGCATATTACGGATACATAGACCGGGGATATGACAAAGTTTATGTGTTCGTGGCAATAAAGCTGGCCAACATGAGACGGCCATGATGCTGGTGAAAGGAGATCACTTGACGGCAGAGTCGGTCTCTGCTTTTTTTTTTTTCATAATGTCTTTTTAATTAATTCTGTCAGCAAGAACAAGATCAATTTGAAATATTTTTAGCCCACTAGTTTGAAAGTTTGAAATATGCTTTTATCTAAATTATATTAGTTGTAACGCCCAACTCCAACTTCCAGTTAGACATCACAGGGGCTAAATTTGTAAAATTAATAGTTTAAATTCAAATTCAAATATCTAAAAAAGTTAACATTAAAAAATAAATTAACTCCGAAAATTTTCAACATGAATCATGCATAAATTCATCCTATACAACATTTCATCTTAGAAAATTTAATTTCAAACCTTCATACAGTTATAAAAGCAATTTTGACAATGTATAAGAGAAATAAAAGAAGAACCCAAGCCCAAAATTCGCTCTCCAATTAAAACTACGAGCTAAATACTCGTAAATCACGTATCACGAACGTCCATCGTTCTTCACTATAATCCAACAACTTCAAAAGCATTCAAAACATTCTTCGAGTTAATAATTCGAACAAAAAAATGAAATAAAAGGATAACCAAAATAATGATCATGTCTCTCACACATACTCAATCCCTAACCTCTTTACGTTTCTTATTTCATGGCAGGCAAACAAATATATTTTCATTCATTACTTATAAAAAATACAAAAGATGAGTCAGCATCAACAAGCTTAGTGAGTTAAATGATTACCCAAATATTAAAAATGATGAAAAATTCACATCATTTATTTTTCTAGAAAACTTCATAAATCTTTCCTTCGTTAAAAGAAACACATTTCGATAATGATGGCATAATATGAATGTTATGAGTGCATGATAAACATCATATTCATATATATATTATATTAGTGGGGAAATGATAATAAATTATGAATATTCAATCTCTCCTTAACAGAGTAGTTAATCTCATCCCTCGTATCCTATTGGCATAGGGTGGTCATTCGAATTCCGTTCCTCGCATCTCATTGACACAAGACATTGAATTGCTTTTCATATCTCATTGATACAATAGAGCTTGTTAGTTTTTCTTTCTATCCTCATATCCCATTGACGTAGAATGATTGTTCTAATTCCACTCCTTGTATCACTATATTGGCATAAGATATTGAATCTGCTCTTTGTATCCATTGACTTAAGTACATCGAGTCCCAATTCATCTACCCGGAGTTGACCAATCTCTCTCTACGTGAAAACACCGCGTCTTGTGCGGATTGTATATGAAGTGCATATGATGCATGAATGCATATTTATTGTGATGCATGAAGTACATATGATGCGCGAATGCATATTTGATTCCAACTTACAAAATGAAGTATTCTTCAACATCAACAAGAAAACTCGACACGCAAGTAAAACATTTATTATGATCAGAACATTTTAGAAATTCATAACATAAACGTCAATGGCACACATATGAGACATATTAACATGTATGATCATGCATGAGAAAATTAACATGAAATCCGTTCCACATCAAGTTGAACCATCTATATAGTTCGAAGAGTTTAATAATTCTTATCATTTGAGGTATGTGATGTATGCAAAATATAACATATATTTAAACATGCATTTAATCTCATTTTAGTTTTAAAGCCAAGAACGTGAGAAAATTCAGAAGGCTCACCGAGAAAATTTCTGTACGATTGACTTTAGAAGAGGATCGAACAACAGTTCATCAGCATTCCTGAGAATATGCTCTGTTCTATTTCATGTTGGGATGATCTTATGCCTAATTGATATATTATTCTATCTTTAGTAATTTGGATCCTTTAATTTTATTTTCTGTTTGAGACACTTGTGTAATAGTTTTAATAAAAAAGGCAAATTGTTAAACCTTATTTTATAATCGATTAAGGTTTGGTTTTCTTTGGAATATACATGTTATTATTAATGCTTTTCCATAGATTAATTGTCTTCTTTAGTTAGCTATTATCCTTATAGGAGTAGTTACTTTTGATTACATGATTTTCTATGAAATTGATTCTTAACTTTTAAGTCCAAGTATTGCATATCACAACTCGTAAGATCCTTGAAGGAATATTAGTTGTGTGGTCTGTTAATCATTATCATGTTATGAATGATAATAGTTTAAATACTACATTTTAATGCATATTAGTCTTAGGTTTGATTAGATTATGATCCATGATTGAGTAGTCTTAATCTAATTTAAATTAAGATAAGTTGATTGATCCTAGACGAAAATTAATAATTTGAGTAGAATCATAAAAAACTAACTTATAATATTTGGTTAATTCAGTTTGTCTACAATTTCTTTTATCGTCTTAAGGACCTATGCATCAATAGATTAGATTAGTTTAATTTAGTTTTAGTTTCCTTTATCTTTTTGTTATTTTTTTCTACAACTCCTTTTTACCCAAAATCATGTCATTTCTTATTAGTCTCTGAAATTAGTTTAGTTAAGTAAGTTAATTTCTCGTGAATTTGACACTCTACTCTTACACTTTATTACTTGTACTTCTAGTGCACTTGCTAACATTTAATTGTTATCAATTCTCGCATCAGTATGTTCCCTCACCTCAAATTTGCCAAGTCCCAAACTACTGCATCATGTGAATCCAATCAAGTAAATGCAACCTTCCAAAAACAACTTAAGTGAAGGGGAAAAATAAAAGTGCTCAAACAGCTCGACCTCTCATATATGCAGCAAAACAAGTTCTGAGTCGACTCAACTCAAGAACTTATGAGTATTTAAAAATTTTAAAAAGGGTATTATGAGCAATAATCGTTTGCTCAGTGAGTAAAATAAAAGTATAATATAGGAAAATAATACGAGTGTATATAATATTTAAACATTCACATTTCTTTCATATGAGAAAACATTTAAATCATAACACAAACAATATAAGTTGTCAAATCATATGAACTTTCACATAAAAAAATTCAAGATAGTATTATATTCATAATTAAACTCTACACATGTGTCGTTGCATATACTCATCATAGGTCAATACATATCCCTCCATGATCATATCAGCTATCATACAGTTAAGTAGAACTTCATAATCATAAGTCTCATATACGCAAAGTATATCATGGGTCAATATGTATGATATAGTTAAACAGAGCTTCAGAATCATGACTCTCGGATACGCAGAGCATAATATGTGTTATATCCCTCCATAATTGTATGTCATATAATTAAGCAGAGCTTCACAATCATGACTTTCGGATACGCAGAGCATAACATGAGTTAATACGTGCACGCAAATCAGCCCCCAAAAGATAAGACATCCGATATGCCCTAAAGGCTTCATGTATATCGAATGCGATCCCAAAAATCTTTTACAACTAGCATGTCTAATGAACACATGGAGTTTAGCAATATCAAAATACACATGTCATAATCACATATCATTATTAAGTAAAACTTATTTTAACTTCACAAACATTGTTACTTGAAAATATTTTCATGTAAGAAGTTATTCCATCTCATATAAAATCCTTGAAATATATCATAAATACTTTTTATAGTTCAAGATATATTTCAATAATGATAATAATAATCTTTGCTTCAAATAATACCATAAATAAATGAACTAATATATATCATTTTGTTATGTTTGTAAATTTATTCACTCACCTTGGTACTTTATCCTTTTAAGGAGATCTACTAGATTTCCTCCCTTTCATTTGTAACTTGAAATTTTCCTACAAGAAATAATGCGTTTTTACTTTCCAATCACATTAAAACAATATGCAATGCATGCTCATAATGTATGAATCCTTGTGCACCTTAAGATTCATATAATCTTTTTTGGCATTAATGTCTAACTTCAATTATTTATATTCATAAACTATTTCACTTGGACCTTTTCAATTCTCCATAACTTAACTGGGTGTCGTCCTAGGATTTTAGAGTGAGTGTCTGTCAATAAAAAATTCATAACTTTTTAAGAATAAGTGAAAATTTTATGACTATGAATATATTAGAAATTAGACTTACTAATGTTTC
Organism: Pontederia crassipes; assembly: GCA_030549335.1. NCBI lineage: Eukaryota > Viridiplantae > Streptophyta > Magnoliopsida > Commelinales > Pontederiaceae > Pontederia > Pontederia crassipes. Next base: position 18,623,242 of record CM060189.1, on the reverse strand, counting down.
TAACCCCCAAATATCATTAACAAATTCCAAGTGAATAATTCATAAAATCCAAAACAATCTTACTTAGGGTTTGTATTCTGGCAGACTGTGTATCATTGAAAGATTAATTTATATGTTTCTTCATACTTGCCTATTTAACGAGATAATAATTTTCCTGAAATCTAAACTTTCTTATTATTTAGTAATAAAAATTAGAGAATTTAACTCTTTGTATAATCTTATAACAAAAATAGTCAATTCAGATCGTAATGTGTCGAACCTGATAGAAGAATCACTATGAAATAGAAAATTCATTTCTCCTAAGATACATGTCCAAATAAGATGATTCCACCTCTCGCCAAACCCATGTATAATTAATCATATCCAAATTTTAAACACTAATTCACTCTATTCTAACAATGCCCTAATTTACAAATTGAACATGTATCTAACTCGAGATAGAATGAGTGACCAGCGAAGCTAAGTTCATAACTTTCTCTATAAAAACTCCGTTTTAAGCAATTTCAGAGGTCATGAAAAGCTAACTTAGAATGTATAACCACACAAAATTTCATAATTTATGGTTGGGTAACCACAAAGTAATGATCATCTAAATCAGAAAAATAATTTTGGATCAAGAACTTACCTTGAATATCCGATGTTCCCATTTCCCAGTCCGTTTTGCTTGGATTTTACCTCTAATAATTTTGAGGTCATGAAAGGATAAAGATATGTTGCTTATATATTTTTTTAAGAATTTTTTGACATTATATGACAATTCAAAAAAATATCTATTTAAGCAGCTAATTGTTGACCTGTTTGCTTCAGTTGCTTGGAATTTAAGTGATGGCCAATCACATTTTTATCATAGCTAAGTATTTTAACCCTAATTAAGTTTAATTAATCACATTTAAACATATACTTTTTAATATTTATAAAATTTATAATTTATTCCTATTAATTTTATATAATTACTTTGTAAAATTTATCGATAATTAAGTAATCATTTTGTTCTAATCGAAATATTAATTACTATATACAAATATCACTAAATGAACATCCAAACTGACTTAATATGTTAATTAAATGTATGATTACGCAAAAATAACATCTGTAGAGCACATTCGTGACACAACAAGTTATCCGGTGGCCTCCATTTGACTCCTCCATTGAACTACACATTTATGGAATATCTAGATCTCGAGTATAATATGCTTAATGGAAGCATGCCAACCTGGTTAGGACGAAACCTAACCTACTTGAAAGCATTATGCCTTCAAACGAATTCCTTTGTTGGCGAAATTCCTGTAGAGCTCGGTGGCCTCGCCTTTTTATGGGGCATTGATCTCTCTGACCTGCTACTATCCGTGTCCATGCCACAAAGCTTTATCAATTTGAGTAGCATGAAAACCAATGAAAAGTGGCACAGCGATAAGGGACCGTGTCCCAAGTGGTTGAGACTAGCACATGATCTATCTTTAGAACAATCACGTTGGCTAGGGGTATTACCTTTGTCGCTCGAGCTCCGAACACTGAGGTGCTAGAAAACCTGCATACCGGTAGGTTGAGACAAAAAAAAAGAGTAGCATGAAGTATCATCATAACAACAATGTGGAATTTCCAAGCCATATAGTAGATATCACCATAAAAGGAAGAGAGGCTTAATATGGACCACATCGTCTTCAATTTCCTATGAGCATAGGCCTATAAAGAAAAAATCTATCTGAGTGTCATTTAATGAACTCACAGGTGAGATTCCTTTAACCATGACTACTTTGAGTTTTTCTGGGTGTGATGAACTTCTCCTTCAATAACCTGGAAGTGTTCTGACTAGTGTGCAATTTGGAAGTCACACTATGACGCCTAGCTATTCGATTTGGCGCCACAAGGGGTGAAACCGAAAAATCATTCATTTAAATTTAAATTCAAATCTTCAACGGAAACCAACATTCCAAAAATAAATTAACACTGGAAATTTCCAAAATGGCATAACATATGCATAAATTCATTCATACGTCAAATGCAATATTTATCCATAATTATTCACATCACAGACAATTTATAAAATTTAATATGTACATCACTGGTAGTTTATAATTACCAAATAATATGGGACTCAAGCCCAAAATTTCCGAACTATAAAAACATATGAGTTTCGTCCCAAACAATTACACAAACAAAACACATCGAACGTCTGTCAAAATCCATTAAGGGACTCAAGCCCTTATTCAATTTCATGAAAGGGACTCGCCCATATCCAGTTTCATGATAAGGACTCGCCCATATCGTCTCATTTATAAACCATGGAGCCTCCGCTTCCATCGACCAATTTAAATTCACAAGAAATCATGACCACAACCCAAAATTATGCGGTGTCAAGATAACTGAAATCATAATAGTTAGTAAAAATAATGATAAGTATCAAAAGAAATAACACTGAGCCAAATACGTTCATCGCATGATCTCACACACTATCCCTTTTTGAATTTATACACATTTCCAATCAACATGCAGTATATGTATTCCTTTCATGTAAACATTAAAGAAAAAGGGGTGAGCATGGATTAAGCTCAATAAGTTAAAACGACTATCTCAAGTATTAAAACTATCACGAAAATCAACATCTTTATTCTCAAGAAATATTCAAAATCTTCCCCTCTTAAAAAAGGAACTCATTCACATAATGAACATACAAAATGAATGTCATGTGTGCACATGCATGATGAAATCATATATATAATATAAGTTGAGAAATCACCATCAAATATGGATATCCAATCTCCTCAATGGATTACTCAATCACACCCCTCGTATTCCATTGACATAGGGTGGTTGTTCTAATTTCATCCCTCGTATCCCATTAATATAGGACGTTGAACTGCTCCTCGTATCCCATTGACACAGAGCTTGTTATCTTTTCTTTTTCATTCCATCCCTCGTATCACTATATCGTCACAGGTTATTCTAATTCCACCCTTCGTATCACTATATCGACACATGGTGTTGAACATGCTCCTCGTGTCACTATATTGACACAGAGCAAACCGAACCCCAATCGATCTATCCGGAGTTGGCCAATTTTTCGAGGTGAAAATACTCCGCCTTATGCGGGTTTTTTATATGTAATGCACATGAAGCATGAATGCAATTTCCAAATAGAAGTTTAGATTATAAACCATCATATAAACTTTCCTTTTAAAAAAAATCAAATATTCACTTCAATTTCACCAGGATAAACTTTAACAAATTTCTAAAAGTCATAATAAAATATTACAAGTCATATGATGACACACATATGAAGCATAAAAATATAGGAATATGCATGAAGGAAACTATCACGAAAATCCGTTTCACATCAAGTGGAACAATGTCATCACTCCAAAGAGTTAAAAAATTCATATCATTTGAAATAAGTTCCCTCACCTTTGATTCCTTAAGTCTCAACTACCTTCCATTCGAATCTGTTCAAATGAGAGAAATACCTATTACATCCATCTAAACTTTATTTAGGGATATAACTTTATCATTTAAGACATTTATAACTTCTAAATATTATTTATCTTTTAGCTCATTAATCATTTTATAATAATCCTTTCTAACGACATCTTGGTACTAAGAGTTATAATCTAAAATTTTCTTACCTAAGTTCATAATTAATGAACTATAACTATCATATAAACTAATTTTCATAAATCGATTATTACTATAGATTTTTAGCATTCTTATCGATAGGGAAAAAGAAGTCGCCAACTAATAGCACTCTACTCAAAGCTCGTCGGACAACCACCTATCATGTCCAATTAAGCATATAATAATTCGAATTAAACCCTATAACTAATTCTTATCAAGTATGAAATTAAATCTTATAAATAGTTTTGACCACTAATCATCCTTACCATAATAATGAAACCACCCGCTCTCTAAATCGGAATAACACCTGTCGAACGCCGAACGTCACCTTCTTCATTAATAGCATAATAAAATTAATTAAAAAGTAGTTTCATATTTGAAATCAACTCTACTGTGCATTTTCATTCACTTACCAACACACATTGAGAACGAGTCGCCGGAAATATCGTCGGAGAACGATCGGACTTCGAAACCTACAAACCTAAAAATGATTAACAATTAATTATTATATGGACATCAATCTGATTTCTTTATTCCTCACGTGTGCACCTACCAGAACGTCGAGATGAGCTTGACTGGAGTTCCCCGTCGGTTCGTCGGAAAGTTCGTCGGAAAGTCCCAAATCTCGGCCTTCTATGTGATTGGGACAAAGATATGATTAAAACTTCTTAAAATTATCCTAATCTACTTGAGGATGATGTACAATTCACCAGGAGAAGGATCGGTGCGAATTGGAGCCGGAATCGTCACCGGCGGATTTTCCGTCTTCCTCATGTTTTACCCTCATTGCGTCGCATAGTGGACCAATCATCTCATATCATATGTCAAAATGTTCGTCTCGTGGTTCTCTTTCCAACGGTACCTCACACACAAAAAATGAATGTCGGACGATAAAAATCTGATGGCTGAAAGGTGGCGACAACTAAGCTCATGTACGCGGCATTATAACTGACCGTCGGGTGAATAGTAGTGGTGGGGAGAGAAGATGCTGTCTTCTCTCTCCACCTTTTCATGTATATATTTTTTTTAATAAATTTTTTTTGCCAAAAGATCAAATTGTCTTCTCCTTTCAAAAGTTTTTACACTTTTTTTTTTAACTAACGGGACCTTACACACACAGACCCATCCATCTACCTGCGCAATGAGTATCTTTGTGGCTTTCCATTAACTTCCGCTTGCATAGGCAGCGTGAGCTATCAATCACCTCATAATTATGATAAAAACCAGTGGAGAAAGGAAAAAGCTGACATGTATGGTTTTATCTAAGCATAGCATTAGGGTTCGTCATTGGATTTTGGGCATTTGCTGCTGTGTTGTTGCTCAAAAGCAAGTGGAGGATTTGATACTACCCATACATAGACGATGCATATGACAAGCTTTATGATCTTGGCAGTAAATATTTTCAATAGGAGACGCCCATGATGCTTGCTAGTTAGTAAAAAGTAATCGTAAGCTTGGCAGGTGACAAAGCCTGCTCTGTCTTTATCGTTCTCATATTATCTTCTTTTCTGCTTGAACTACTGCAATTTAATCTCAAGATTACGGGGTTTCTGTATCAACACATATGACTGTTTAAACTTTCATTTTACTGTACACAATTTATTATCATAATAAAAAATATACAACAACAAAATTTTATCCCAATAGGTGGGTCGGCTACATGGATCATACGACGTCATTCGGTTCTATTAGTAATCAAATCTTTCGATATATTATTCATCAATAGATCATAATAAAAAATATAAAGATAAATAATCGTTACAATTTAAATTTTTAAGATAGAAGATGGTCCATGAATGTAAGATGGTATCATAACAAATGTACAGATGGAAAGTTTAATCCTAAAAAAGTCGCTAACCTTTTTCACTTAATTTAAACTTGAGTTAAGGGGATGCTTTGAACATTCATCGAGAAGAATTGAAACTTTCTATCACGAAAGAAGTAGAAGGCGTGTGTCGGCTCCTCTTGTGATGGGGGTTGTGGGGCAAGGAGGGCTAGGAAGCAGAAAATTAGTATGATCTAATTTAACAAGAAAATCAAATTCAAAATAAAATCAGGATCAACTGGGTTGAACTAAAAAAGAAACTGATCTAACTTTATTTTTAGTTTAGAAAAAATAAAAAATGAGGTGGCAACACCATAGATCTAAAAGAAAATGTGAGGAGGTAATTGCTAAAACATCCTTGTGAAAAATAATCACGTGGATATAAGGAAACTTACAAGAGAAAAGAAAAAAAAAGTCACATAAAAAATGGTCTCGTGCACTAAAGCAAAGAAGAAATGAACAAGGGGAGATTCAATCAATTAATCAGTGGGTCAAGGTTAGACCGATTTAAATGAGTTTATCAGATTGAATTAAAATTTTAATAAAATAATATCATTTTTATTATTTTTAAAAATATAAAAGGAAAATAGAATAGAATTAAATTATATTAATTATAATTTTATTAATTATAATTTTAAATTAATCAAATAAGAATAAAATATTTTTATTCTTTCAATATCATTATTTATACTAATTTTAATTTTATGATAATTTTGTATTTTGTGAATAATTTTCTATTTTATTTATATCCCTTAAAATATATTTTATTAATTATTTATATATCTCGAATGTATTATCATGCATTCTTACCAAAATCAACTTTTTTTTTTCAATTTTTTTCTGATAATATTTTATTATTTTTGACAAAAACCGGATTACGGTTCAATCCAATTTCGACCATGTTAATCCGATTCAGTTCATTTTTTTTTGCAAAAGTGTTTTTTTGTTAACCCAAATCGTACGACCAGTTCATGATTAAACCGGTCGAACGGTTTTAAAAACACCAAAAATGAGAGTGAAATATGATGATAATGCAAAATAAATATAGTTGCGCTAATATCTCAATGAATATATTTCATTATTTACTGAATTTTAAAAAGTATTTCACAATATATTTTACATAAGCAAAACTAATTTCATATGTAAATTATTTTCATAATGTTTCATTTTGCCCACCCATTTTATTTATCTTTTGATAAAATAGTTAATTTCATATCATCATAATAGATATCATTATGTTAGATTTACATATACATAATTATTCTATTTCATAATTATAAATATTTTTACATTACGAAAATATTTTAATATTATTAACAAATTTTTCAAACAACTATTTTAATAAAATATTTTTCATCAGTAGAATGTAGTTAATAATTTTTTATCTTAAGTAATTTAAATTGTATAATTCAGCATATCATGCAATTTTATTATTTTACCCCATTAAGAAAATATACTACTCGATCATACTATTGGATTTCCTTTTTTAATATCATTTTATGCTTAAAATATTTATACATATTTTAAATTTTTATAATATATGGATATTTTAGTTTTAGATTAATATAATATTAATTTGATAATTACATGTGAATCCACCAGTAGATTAGATTGTCTCGCTCGGCCACTTATACTTGGTATGTTTGCAAATCATACTATTAGATATTTCTAATCAATTTTTTTGGGAACGTCTGGTTGAATAATAAGATATAGAATAACATGTTATTTCTTTTTATTTTGTTAAAAATTGAGATAAGCTTAAAATAAGACATAAAAATAAGAATGATATCTCTTGATCTTAAAAAAGATATTAAATTTTATTTAATAAAAAATTCCTTACTGAAACTGTAGTACATAGTAATAGATGTATTAGTACGATTTTTATGCGCTTGTTTCAGGGAATATAATTTGCACGCCAAATGTTTTACGGGTTATATTATTTATTATATACAACAAAAGATGAATTTTATTAATATAACAAAAGATGAATATTGTAATCGTTATGCAGTAATTATTTATATTCAATATTAAGACAGTTTGCGTTGAGAGAGTCAAAAGGAAAAAAGGTTTTCCCTGTATTTTAGATGCCACTTTTTTATCGTTCAAAAAGTATTTTCCTTATCATGATTTTTTATTATCGCTCGAAAATAAATATAAACATTTTTTTTACAAATTATTTTCATCCGAAACGGGACAACTCTAAAATAGACGACGAGGCGCACCTCTCTGCATATTACGTACGAGAGGAGCAGTATTGCCCTCGAACTGCTCGATCCGATCTCCAAAAGAAAGGAGGAGAAAAAAAGGCGGAAAAAGAGAGAACAAAAGCGATTCAAGTCTCAACAGCGATCGATCGAGAAGATATAAAACAAGAGAAATGTCGTCATTCGTGAATCTGGAGGATTCCCCGATGTTTAGAAAACAGGTACTCATTTTTTTTTTAGAATCATGAATCGAATTCTTTTCCTCAACCAACGGCTTACAAATGCAGCTGTTCTTGAAGAATTCGAGAATCCAAGGAATAAATTAATGACGAAAAGCACTCTAAAGTATGAAAATTAATAGCTTATATCTTTTATTCCTTCAGGAATTTAACCCGTAATTATTAGCGGAAATCAATGTCAAAAAATTTGAAATATGATTTGTCTCTTTTATATGTGTAAGAGTTATCTATATGTAAGCTTTGATCGTATATGACATTTGTTTTCATAAAATCCTTTTTTTGCTAATGCATATAGTCTTTTTTGTTTTTTCAAATTACTTAGTCAGCATAACGTGAGAGTTTCAAGATTAACAAAATGCCATATTGTTAATTCATTCTTGTAAGGTGTTTTTTTGTTTACATAAATATGTCTTTTTATCTTTTAAATAATGAGCTGGGATTTAACTGGAGGCAACTGTTTGATTCTGACTTCAAAGTTTTGGTCTTTCAGTTGGAAAACTGTGATATGGATCATTGTATTATGAGATTGGGATGATTTGGGAATTAAGTAGGTTTCTTGTGGAATTTGGGTAAACAGAAGGGTTTGTTTCTCGTAGTTTTTCGTTTTTGTCTTCTCATGAATAAGGGATAGTAGACGTCTAGTTTGAAAATGTTTAGACAGAATTTCACAATACTCAATATTACTTTTTTAAACACATTTTTGTTTACTGTAGTTTTAGATGAATCATTGAAATATGACACATTTTTTCCGGTATTAGAAAATGTAAGACATTGAGTTTCGCCGAACTTGGAGATCCTATAATGTCCTTCATATCCATTCCAATGGTTCCGAGGAAAGTGGACAAAACGATGCTATAGTTTTTCTAGTGCATCCTATTTTGGCCCATTTTCTCAAAGATTGTAAACCCAGTCCAATGGGCCTAGGAATACTGTTATAGTTTCACATTATAGTCTTCAGGATACACATTGGTAGTCTTCCCCACCTATTTAGGTCGCACAGCAGCTGTGAGCAGCTCCTCCTATCCAGGTGTTCATTTTATTGTTCTGTTTGCAACCAGGAATGGTTGCCTCTCTGGGATATTTGGAAACAGAATAGACCCTCATATCCTGTCTTCACCGGATTTATGGCAAAACAATCGTGTAGATGATTGTCTGGCATTTCACTAAAAACATAAGCTGATACTTCTGGTATTGAAGGTCAATGGTGTCATCAGTTTTGAAAGCAATTTAGTGTTAACTAAAATTGTAATTTTGGGGACAGGTTTCTTGAGTGACAAATATGTAGCTAATTAGATAACTTAATTTGTGGAAGCCATGACATCTTTCTTGTTATGTCACTTTTTTTTTCCTTTCCCATTCTTTTGTTGAAACATGAGAGGCAAAATGTCTACTTGAAGGACAAACTGCTGCTTTTTGTTTTGTTGTTATCCTAAAAGATGATTTCGTGATTCATTAAGTTAATGGGTATTTATAATATCGAAGTATAACTATATTTGGTTTATTTGAAGATTCATTTGCTGGAGCAAACAGCTGATGAATTAAAAGATCACTGCCAAAAGTTGCAGAAAGGATGCAAAAGATACATGTGAGTATTCTGGTCCTTAATTTTTAGATCATGTCTTTAACGTGTTTCATTTGCATGCTGTTCTATAAATCACTAACTTGCCATCTATATTAGGTTTCTTTATTGTTTCAATAGTCACTAGTCTGATAAGCTATCAGTTAATTTAAACTTGAAATCACATGCGTATGATTACAATTCATAATAATGTTTCCAAAATGTTGATAGCTGCATCACAGAAAATTCAAATAGTATCTCACTAGAGCTACAGTTCTTAATCTCCAAGTGAGATTGCCTTCATTGGACTATTCAAGTTATGAAGGCATGGTGGTTAATACTTATTTCCGTGAACACAGTATTTTATTCTTTATCTGCATTCTTATAACATAGTTTCTTACTTTACAGAACAGATATAGGTGAAAGCTATGATGGAGACCTTTCCTTTGCAGACTCGTTGGATGCATTTGGGGCGAGTCAAGATGACCTTGTTAGCATAGATATTGGAGGTTTTCTTATTATACTTCATTCAATTTTATGCTTCTAATTTGTGTTGTATATTATTTCAGTTGTTTACTTGACATGAATATGTATTTCTTTACCTATCATATAGTCGACATATTTCTTTTTCAACGTCCACTTATCTCCTATCAACTAAGGCATATTCATTCCTCATGTTTAAGGGGATCACTTGTGCAAATGTTGTTTGCATATGAAGGACAGGAAGAGGAACAATCACAAGAAAAGTTGTTATCCTTGTAGCTTGTACAAAGGAAACTAAAATTATGTGAAGATACAGCTTAAAGCTGTTATATTGATATTTCAAAATTTGAACACATCCCTGCATTATGTTAGATATTTTCTTTGTGAGTGAGTGGGGAGTGAACTAAACTTTTGTTGTGTTCTCCATTTCATTCTTAGCCTCTTGTGCAATCTTCCTATTTCTATTACTATATGACTACATAAAGTTCCTAGTAACCGTTTTTCACCTGCTGAATAGAGAGGAAGAGGGGGTGATGGGGGTGGGTGTTGTAGGTGAGATTCATTTTGTATGCATTTCTTGATCTAAATGCCAATGCTAATGCTTCTCTTTGGCTTTCAGCTATGGGCATGGATCTATGTCTGAGACAAAATCCCAAAAGAAATAGATTGAAGTTATTTTTAGGAAATCTTTCATTATCCTGAAATGAGAAATGGCCAAGAACAATCCATATTACACAAATGTATTTCAATAAAAGTACTTGTGATAATGATGAGTTGGATTTGGTAGCCAAACCTTAATATAGTCTTGATATCAGTTAGCAAAAATTGAAGGTATTCCTCCTTTTCTTGGTCAACAATGGAGACCGTGAGAAATCATATGCAGGATCATCCAAGATCATGCAGGATCTATTTTATTTTAGGAAGTTTTCATGTTGACAATATATTGTATTTATTAGAAATAGGAGCAGATCGGTATCTTTCCTATTCCTAGTAGGCTGCCATAATTATGGGATTTGATTCCAGCCTTCCATATTTTATCTTTCCTAATATGTTTAAAGGTTCAAGTCTTGTATATAAAAAATAAGTGAGCTTTTTGCTACAATCTTCCACATGGTATCAAAGCTTTAGGCTCTTTTCTGGGATTCTTTTTTTTATCCTTCATTGCTATGAAACTTGTGGCCTTCATTGCCAAGCAGCAATCCTTGCATTCTTGAAAGGATTGTTTATCTACATATTGTCATTCAAAATGTCCAAGATCTAGGAATTTACTACAGTAATTCAATTAGAAGAGGCAATCCAAATTCAACAATCTAAAGCATTGCAGAATATTCATGCCTCTTAGAGGTTAGATGGACAAACCTATATTGCTGCAGGAATGCAAAATGCATCGACATCACTACCACAAGAGCCAAATGGTTTCAATCAAGATGAGATTGATAGGCTGAGATCACTAATTAATAGTCTTGGAGAATTTGAAAAATCTAAAGGTACTTGTTCTTTGGTGCATTTAAGTGAACTTCCATCTTCCATTGGATTAAATGCTTCAGGTACAACCTTTACCAGCTCCTAGATAATGGATTCAAGAGCTAGGAGCTACTGATCACATGACTCATTTCTCCAATATTTTCTCAACCTATACTAATACGAACTGAAAATACAACTACAATAAAACTAGGATAACTATTATTAATAGTAAAAGTGCAAGAATCTTAAACACAATTACGACTAATAACCTGTCGATTCGAGATGACAAATCTCCATAAGTCCGTATGGAGTGGACCAAACTCCAATTACCTAATTGGTAAACACATTTCAAAAGGCTACCCTAAATCTAAAACCCATGCATGTATTTATAACATACAAAGGTAGTTACAATAACTATAACAAAAATACAAATATAACTAACTACCCATTACTTTCTACTAGTCACTAACTCATACTAAGTGGTATCTTCTAACTATCCACTACTTAATTAACCAACCACTAACTAATACAAATTGGTATCCTATCATATACCCTATGCCCAAGCAATAGAAAAATAGCCATTGCTGATGGATCCTTGACTACTGTAGCAAGGTTTGGAGATGTCAAAATTATTCCATCAATAATCCTAAGAAATGTTCTTCATGTTCCAAAATTATCCACAAATTTGGTTTATGTACAAAAACTTACCCAAGATATATGTTGCAATGTCATTTTTTATGACAATTATTGTATATTTCAGGACAAGAATTCTGGGAGGATGATTGGACATGCTAGAGAGAGGAATGGCCTGTACTACCTTGAAACACTAAGTCAATTGAACATGATTAAGGGCAAATTATCTTCTTCAACTCTGAGCTCATTCTATCCAATAAAAACAAAGTTTTACTTCATCATTGTCGACTTGGACATCCATCCTTTAGGGTTATTAAAGTTCTATTTCCTTCTTTATTTAAGGATTTAGATGTTGAAAGCTTTCATTGTGAGGTGTGTGAACTTGCTAAACACAAGCGTGTCTCTTTTCCAATCAGCAATAAAAGAAGTTCTGTACCTTTTTATCTCATTCATACAGACATATGGGGACCATCTCCTATTTCTAGTGTTTTCGGGGCACGATGGTTTGTCTCTTTTATTGATGATTGCAACCGTTTAACCTGGATTTTTTTGCTTAAACAAAAATCTGATCTTAGTATTGTGTTCCCAAGGTTTTATTCTATGATCAACAATCAATTTGGTGTTAAAATAAAAAAGATTAAGTCTGACAATTCAAGAGACTACTTTAACCAAATTCTTACTTCATATTTTCATAAAGAAGGGATAATACATGAGTCCTCTTGTGTTAATACAACACAACAAAATGGGATAGCATAGAGGAAAAATAGAGATCTTCTTGAGAAGACTAGAAACCTTATTGTTTCAAAATAATGTTCCTAAGATGTTTTGGGGAGAAGCAATTCTTACATCCACCTATTTGATAAATCGTTTGCCTTCAAGAGTCTTAAATTTTAAGAGCCCTCTGGATATGCTATCAACATTCTATCCTGATGTGAGGACTACAAATAATCTAGTTCCCAAAATTTTTGGATGTGTGTCATTTGTTCATGTTCATAGTCATAATAGAGGAAAGTTAGACCCAAGGGCTCTCAAATGTACTTTTATGGGTTATTCTTTAACTAAAAAAGGTTACAAATGTTATCATCCTCCATAAAAAAAAATTTATATCTCAATGGATATTACATTCAATGAATAAAGCCTTACTTCCTTAATCCTCATCTTCAAGGGGAGAATTCCAATATAGAAGATAAGGAAGATTCCTTATTTGAGTTGTCCTTAATTCCTTTATCTGAAATACCAAATTCCACACATGTACCTCCTTTGTGGTCTAATCAAATGCCTAAGAATTATGAACATGGGGTTGAACCAATTGTTGAAACCCATGTGCATGAATCTGTGACTAAAACAACAAATGCACCACATATAGAAGTCAATTCTGCTCCTAATAATGTGAGATTCGACAAGGTGTACACAAGGAAGAATGCAAATGTTCCTGAACCTATGCAGATCCAAGAGTCCAACTCGAATTCTTTGAATGAGGTAAACACTTCTGAACCAACATTGCAAGAATTTGAACCTTATGTTGGCAATCTTGAACAAGACCTTCCAATTGCTATTAGAAAAGGAACTAGAAAATGCACAGAGCAACCAGTGTACCCTCTTGCAAACTTCTTATCATTTAAGAATTTCTCTCCAACACATAGAGCATTTCTTGTAAGCCTAAATGCTATAACCCTACCTACTACTTTATCTGAAGCTTTATCCAATGAAAAATGAAAACAAGCTATGAATGCAGAGATGGAGGCATCAGAAAAGAACAAGACATGGAAGTTAGTGAAGCTACCCAAAGGAAAAAAGACCATAGGTTGCAAGTAGGTATATATAGTGAAATATAGAGCTGATGGATCAATTGAGAGATACAAGGCAAGGTTGGTAGCCAAAGGGTATACGCAAATATATGGAATTGATTATCTAGAGACATTTGCTCCAGTTGCAAAGATGAATATAGTTAGAGTGTTGCTATCATTAGCTGCTAATTGTGGTTGGGAGTTGCATCAATTTGATGTCAAGAACGCCTTTTTACATGGGGAGTTAGAAGAAAAGATCTATATGGAGGTTCCACCAGGATATAAAAGGAATTTGGCTGCACAAACTGTTTGTAAGCTGAAAAAGGCATTGTATGACCTTAATCAATCACCACGAGCGTGGTTTGGAAGGTTTGCAAGAGTTGTGCTAGTCATGGAATACAAACAAAGTCAAGGGGATCACACATTATTTATTAAGCACTCTTGTTCAGGAAATGTTACAATCCTCTTGGTGTATGTTGATGACATAATTGTTACAGGAAATGATATCAAGGAACAAGAAGCCTTGAGCCAATACTTGGCTAAAGAGTTTGAGATTAAGGCATTGGGGAGGTTGAAATATTTTCTCGGAATGGAAGTTGTTCACTCTAAGAAGGGAATTTTTATCTCTCAACAAAAGTATATCACAGATCTTCTCAAAGAAACTAGTAAAACAACATGCAAACCAGCAAGTACCCCGATGGAACCTAATCTTAAACTTGGGATAGCAGATGAAGATGTTTGTGGGAAAACTTATTTGTTTATCTCATACAATGTCAGATATTGCATATGCATTGAGTATGAGTAGTCAATTTATGCATAATCTGAAGGAAGTTCATTTGCAAGCAGCTTATAGAGTGTTACACTATCTTAAGGGAACACTAGGAAAAGGAATTCTATTTAGAAGGAACGGAAACTTAATACTTGAAGCATTCACCGGCGCTGATTTTGCTGGATCAATTGTTGATAGAAGGTCAACTTCAGGATATTGCATATTTCTTGGTGGAAACCTTGTGACATGAAGAAGTAAAAAACCAAATGTGGTAACCCGTTCAAGTGCAGAGGCTGAATTTAGAGCTATGGCTCAAGGTATGTGTGAACTACTTTGGTTGAAGATCATTCTTCAAGATTTGAAGATTAAGTGGGAAGGTCCCATGAGACTATTGTGACAATAAGTCTACAATGATTATTGCTCACAATCCAGTACAACATGATCGGACGAAGCACATTGAAATTGATAGGCACTTTATCAAAGAGATATTGGATAGCGGACTGATATGCACACCTTATGTGCCTACACATTGTCAACTTGCTGATGTCCTTACCAAGAGTTTAAGTAACTCCAATTTTCAGGTCATTTTATCCATGCTGGGAATGGACAATACCTATTCACCAGGTTGAGGGAGAGTGTGAAAAATCATATGCAGGATCATCCAAGATCATGCAGGATCTATTTTATTTTAGGAAGCTTTCCTTTTGACAATATATTGCATTTATTAGAAATAAGAGCAAATATGTATCTTTCCTATTCCTAACAGGCTGCCCCATAATTATGGGATTTGATTCCAGCCTTCCAGTTTTTTTCTTTGGGTTATTTCCTCTAACCACCCCTAAACTATCGCGAATTACCACATCTAACCCCATATTATGAACTTCATTTTTTGAGTACCTAAACTATCACGATTTTTCTAGTTTGATCCTTCCGTCCAATTCCGTCGATTTCTCCGTTATTTTTTATTTTTCGCATTTGTGAAAAGTTCATTATCCCCCTCTCTGAATTGAATTCTATTTTTACATAAAATAATATATAATAATAAATATAAAAAAATTAAAAAAAAAACCACGTGGAGGGGGGGCGGCGACCCCCCCCCCTTCCTCTTTCCTTGCGCCGGGAAAGAGGGGGGGTCGCCGCCCCTCTTTCTCTTTCTCGGCGCCGGGAAAGAAGGCACCCCCTTTCTCTTTCCCGGCGTCGACGATGGGAAAGAGAAAGGGGGGGGGGGGTCGCCGCCCCCCCTGCGTCGTCGTCGTCAACGACGCAGGGGGGCAGCGACCCCTCCCCCGCGCCCCTCTTTCCCGGCGCCGGGAAGCCCCCCCTTCTCTCTTTCCCTGCGCCGGGAAAGAGAGGGGGGGGGGGGGTCGCCGCCCCTCTTTCTCTTTCCCGGCGCAGGGAAAGAGAAAAAGGGGGGGGGGGGCGTCGCCCCCCCTGCGTGCGTCGTCGACGCACGCAGGCAGGGGGGGCAGTGACCCCCCCCTTTCCCGGCGCAAGGAAGGAGGAGGGGGGGGGTCGCCGCCCCCCCTCCACGTGGTTTTTCTTTTTTTTATATTTATTTTAT
Organism: Pontederia crassipes; assembly: GCA_030549335.1. Lineage (NCBI taxonomy): Eukaryota > Viridiplantae > Streptophyta > Magnoliopsida > Commelinales > Pontederiaceae > Pontederia > Pontederia crassipes. The sequence continues at coordinate 18,607,110 of CM060189.1, read as the reverse complement.
ATATTATTTTTTGTAAAAATAAAATTCAATTCGGAGCAAGGTATAATGGACTTTTCACAAATGCGAAAAATAAAAAATAACGGAGAAATCGACGGAATTGGACGGAAGGACCAAACTAGAAAAATCGTGATAGTTTAGGTACTCAAAAAATGAAGTTCGTAGTCTGGGGTTAGATGTGGTAATTCGCGATGGTTCAGGTGTGCTTATATAAGTGGTTGAATAGATAGAAAAATAAGTGAGCTTTTTGCAACAATCTTCCACAGAGACCAAGTTGTCAATTGTCTTTCGAGTAAATAGGATATCATTTTTTGAGGGGTAAAAGGCCATCCATGTCTAGATATATGTAGTGAAAAGATGTGCATGTATGAACAAAAAAATGAGGGAAAATAAATCACAAAATCTCTCCTTTCTAAACACAAAATGAACATTATGTACGATGCTGTAGATGTAACATCTCTCCCCCCAAAAATGATATTATTATGCCAAAATGAAATGGCATCAAGACCGGAAATGGTACATGTGGGGGTACTATGGAGGGGGGATTTCTTGTCCCGAGCGGTGAATATATCACAGGAAGATTATGACAAGTGTGGATCCAAATCTACCATTGCAATCGTCCGCCTGATCTATGTATAGTATACTCAAATGTCTGGCTTCTTTAGCGCCTGTTCTGCATCATACACATCTATCATCAGCCTGGAGTCGTGTGATATACTTTAGTGAGTACTGGATTGTGCTTGAAAGCCAAGTCAAAGTCTTGATTTTCAATGCTGCATTGTCCCTCCACATCAGATAACCAGTCTATAAAGAGCGATCCACCTCAAAATCCAGTAAGAGTTCGGCATAGATTTCGCAGATAGAGAATTGATAAGAGAACCACAGAAACCCATCATGTCTAGAGTTAAGGCAAAAGTGTGATATCTGCTCTAATAGGTCTAAGAGCTCAATTACCCGAGCATTAGAAAGTGCATAATGGAATATAGGAGTCCAACAACCTATAGATGTCCTTTGGGCCTAACCACTTGGAAGCCATTATGGCCACCTAATGTGAGGAGAGAGCCATCAATTTGGGGAAACATACTGCAAGCACTCTATTGAAAAGCCACTAAAAGTCACACTAGAGCCCAAAGAAAGTGAAATAAAACACCACATGAGTGGCATCACTATCACCATATGAAACTAGAAGGGGCATGCTCTATAGATTACATGTGATTTGGTTTGCTAAAAGAGGCCACAAGGCCCACAATTATAAGTCGTGAAAAACATTGCATTTCCCAAACCATAGAGCTTGATTATTGATCCCGAACCACTATCAGCTATTGGGAAACATACCTCACTTTATGCAACTAGATATGCCCACTAGGCTTACGACATAGTATTTGTTAGAGGAATACATGCATAAGCATAACTGTTCAAACTCACTAGAGGACATAATTGGGCAAATGGAGGACTGATGTAAAGTAAGTAAAAATAGATGTTAGCACCGATTTTAAAAGGACTAGTCACGAGACAATTGCATAGTAACCTCAAACTGGGGCCTTGACTCGAGAAGCTTAATCATTTGTCATACAATTTAAAGCAAACTTGGTGATGGATATAACCCAGAAAGATGATCAGGAAGAATCTAGTGGGTGAGTGGAGCTCGGTTGTGCAACCACTTTGGATGAAAGTGGATTTGGCATGGTTGATCACCAATCTAGAGACCACGTCTAAATAGTTCAATCAAGATAACCACTTTGTGCCTCTGTTGATGAGCTATCTATGAAGATGGTGCTATTGGCATATTGGAGCAAGAGGATGGAAGTTTCCCCTCCAGTCCAAAAGGGAAGTCAAATAAAATCCCAATTCAACATTCTAGGTTGGTGCATAGGACCAAGACATCAGCTGCTAGGACAAAGAAAATGCTGGTGACAGCCCCTTTCAAACTCATTGTTGAGGTTGGATCTCATCTATGAAATCATAATGGGCACCAATAATGATAGAGGAAAGACTGGGTGAGATTCATAAGCTTGTGACAAATCAGCTTTTCATAAGATCTTGTTGCTTTATAGACCATGTTGAGGCAGTTGTGATATAAAGCTATCAATGATGGATTGACTGATGATGAAAGCACTTTGCTTTTCCTAAAGAAAAGATAAAAGAGTTATGAATTTGTACACCCACAAATTAATTTTAGAACAATGACTAAGGTTTATAAAGTCATGGGTCATAACATCTTTGTATGGTTCACTCAATTTTGATTTTCATCACACAAGTCATTCAAGTTTTATAAAATCAAGATATAGGTCACTAAACTTGAATTTTAATCTTCTAAGTCACTCAACTTTTATCCCTTAAAAAAAGAAACTGCTGAGAAACGTATTTTCTCTTATTATTGACCAAACACTAGTGCCTCCTATTTATAATCAAGGTAGGTAATACAAGAAGGGAGAATATTACTCCAAAAAATCAGGGATATTATCCCAAAATATCTGGGATACTATTCCAAGAAATTTGGAATACTAATCCTAATTAATATTACAAAGATATGCGAAGATATGAAAAGATATGGAAAGATATGAAGAGATATGCAAATCATATCTCAACACTCCCCCTCAAGCTGGAGTGTAAATATCATTTAGGCTCAGCTTGGAACATATAACCAAGAGTTTCTTCTTGGGAAGTGCTTTAGTAAAGATGTCATCAAGTTGATCTTCAGTGGTCAAATGTGGAGTGAATATCTTTTTAGTTGTAATAGCATCACGAATGAAGTAACAGTCCACTTCTATGTGTTTAGTCCTCTCATGAAACACAAGATTGTTTGCAATAAATATTGCAGCCTTGTTATCACAATACATAGGTACCGGAGAAGTAACAGAAATCTCAAAATCACGTAAAAGAGAGATGATCCATAAGAGTTCACATGTAGTATGAGCCATTGCTCTATATTCTGATTCAGCACTAGAGCGCGAGACCACATCTTGTTTCTTGCTGCGCCATGTTACAAGATTTCCACCAACATAAGTACAATAACCAGTGGTTGATCTTCTATCTTCATGAGCCCTGGCATAATTTGCATAAGAATAACCCCACACTTTTAAATGTCCATGATTTTTTAAATGAAGACCTTTCCCGGGAGAGGCTTTTAGATATCATAAAACTTGATATATACCTGTCCAATGTACTTCACGAGGTTCTTGCATAAATTGGCTTAGGCAACCAACGACATAACAAATATCAGGACGAGTTACAGTGAGATACAGAAGTTTACCAACCATAGCTCTATATCTGGTGACATCTTTTAGAATAGGATTGCTCAAATCAGCTAGAGGTAGTTGTGGATTCATAGAAATGGTGGCTATTTTACAACTCATCATACCAGCTTCCTTTAATAGGTCCAAAACATATTTCCTTTGAGAGAGAATGAATCCATCATCAACCTGATTTACTTCAATGCCTAAGAAGTATTTTATTAGACCAAGATTTTTGGTCACAAACTGAGTTTGCAAAAACTTCTTTGTTGCCAAAATACCGTCATTGTCACTACCAGATATTAAAATGTCATCTACATAAATTATGAGGATGACTGAACCTTTAGAAGTATGTAAAGAGAATGTTGAATGGTCTGAAGAGGATCGACTAAAGCCATATTCTTCAATAGCTCTGCTGAATTTCTCAAACCATGTTCTTGGACTTTGTTTGAGTCTATAGATTGCTTTCTTCAACTTGCAAACCTTTGAACACTCCCCTGAATAATATACTCAGGCGGCTGTTCCATGTAAACCTCTTCAGTAAGATCACCATATAAGAAAGCATTTGTAACATCAAGTTGGTGAACTTGCCATCCAGAGTTGACAACAACAGAAAGTAAGATTCGAACAGAATTAAGGCGAGCAACTAGAGAGAAAGTCTCAAAATAATCTACTCCATAAGTTTGGGTGTATCCTTTGGCTACCAACGAGTCTTATAACGATCAACCATCCCATCAGGGGGATACTTTAGGGTGAACACCCACCGACAACCAACTACTGTTGCATCAGGTGGGAGGTCTACAAGTTCCCAAGTCTCTCTAGATTGCAGAGCGGACATCTCCTCATCCATAGCAGTTTTCCAACACGAATGGTGGAATGCCTAAGAATGGTTGCGGAGAATAAAATGACTATCAAGATAAGCTGAAAAAACTTTGACAGCAGGAGACAAGAAATCAAAAGTCATAAAATGAGATAAAGGATATTTCATACAAGACCTAGTGCCTTTGCGATGTGCAATAGGAACATCTAAATCATGAGTTACTTGAGGAGGATCCCCTTTCGACAAGTCAGGACTGTTTAGAGGATTACGTGATGGAATCGTAGAGAGTGGTTCATCATCAAGGTCAGGTGGTGATGGAATCGTGGAGAGTGGTTCATCATCAAGGTCAGGTGGTGATGGAATCGTGGAGAGTGGTTCATCATCAAGGTCAGGTGGAGGTTGATGAGTATGTCGGCACTATAAACTTTCAGGGGCGGTACAGGCGATGGAGGAGGAGATCGTGGGAACGGTAGATCCTGTGATGGATCAGGAATTGGAATTAGATGACTCTCATGGTTATCCGTAGGGTCCGGAAAGTAAGGTTTGTCTTCGAAAAAGGTAACATCAACACTAACATAGGACCTGCGAGAAGTAGGATCATAGCACTTGTAACCTTTTTGAGTTCGCGAGTACCCTAAAAAGATGCACTTGATTGCTCTAGGAGCTAACTTATCAGTGTGAAAGAGGTGTACAAAATATTGACATCCGAAAATACAAGGGACAGGAAAGAAAGACTTTCCTGGGAAAAGGAGATGGAATGGAATTTGTCCATTGAGAACCGATGATGAAACTCGATTAATGAGATAACCCGCGGTGAGAATGGCATCTGGCCAATAGGTGGAGGGTACTTTAATATGGAAGAGGAGGGTGCGAGCAACATCCAGCAAGTGGCGAAGTTTTCGTTCAGCAACGCCATTTTGCTGAGATGTTTTTACACAGGAAGTTTGATGAATTACACCAACAGATTTAAAAAATGGTGAAAGATCAGAATTTGCAAACTCAAGTCCATTGTCGCTACGAAAGATTTTAATAGAGGTAGAGAACTGGATTTTTATTTCTGTAAAAAATTCTCGAATAATTCGAGGAGTTTCTGTCTTATTTTGCAACATATAAACCCAAGTGACTTTAGAAAAATCATCTACTAAAATCAAGAATTATTTGAAATGCCTATTGTTGGAAACTTGACAAGGACCCCACAAATCAGCATGCACTAATGAAAATGGACTTTTCTCTCGTTTGTCAAGACGAGGGGGAAAAATAGTACGATGATGCTTTCCTATTTGACAAGCCTCACACTCAAGAACCTCTGTACTTGAAATGTTAGGAAATTTTCGACGAAGAACAGTCAAACTGGGATGACCTAGGCGGCGATGGAGTCGTAGGGAAATGCTGGTAGTGTAGGTTGTGGAATTTTTGGTAGATGGATGGAGATAATAGAGTTCATCACGTTCAATTCCTCCACCAATCTGCCTCATCGTTTGGAGATCCTGCAGAACGAAAAAAGAGTCATAAAAAAGTGCTCGACAATTTAAGGACTTTGTTAGCTGGCTGATCGAAAGAAGGCTTAGAACAAACTTTGGAGCATACATAACATTATCAAGGGAGATGTCACAATTAACAGAAACTGTGCAGGGCTAGTGGCCGGAGAGAGAACCATCAGCAACTTTGACATTAAGAGGATTCGATAGAGATTTGAGGGATGAGAAGAAAGAGGCATCACCTGTTATGTGTGAGGAGGCACCCGAATCGGCAATCCAGTCATATTGAGAACTAGTAGAGAGAGCTAGAGTACATGCATTACAATAGCACCAGTTGACGGAGATGCAGATTCAGTGATAGATAGAGAACGAAGGCGAGCATATGCTTCTTTTGATATTAGAATATCCGACTCATTAGTAGTGGCAGCATGAACCTTTGGGTGATCAGTAAGATATTCAAACTTTTCCCAGCAACGATCGGAGGGATGATTGGATCGATGACAATGGTCACAAAAGAATTTACCACGCCTCCAGAGTCGTTCCCTCGGCCATGTCCACGGCCTTTGCCTTTGTCAGGAAAAAATCCCCTTCCTCTCCCACGTGTAGCAAGTGCAGATGCATCCGTATGAGGAGAGACATCATCAATACGGGAGACTCGAGCATAGATTTCTTCAGGAGTAGGAATAGTTTCATGTGTCATCAACTGATCCTTGACCGATTTATATTCAGGACCAAGACCAGAGAGAAACTGAACGGATCTAATTTGATCACGTTGTTCGGCCAACACTTTGATATTTGCAGAAAGAGGCTAATAAATATCTTGCTCACTCCAGAGGTTAGTTAATGTCCCAAAATAATTTGCTAACGGCTGATCATTTTTCTTGCAAGATTGGATTTCTTCAAGAACCTTGTAAAGGCGAGATATATTGCTTTTATGAGAGTGAAGTTTTTGAATTACTTCTCACAGTCTTAGTTGACCTATAAACCATGACCTAACAGATTTGGTCATGCTATTGAGCATGGCAGAGGCGACCCAATCATTGTCAGCATCCCAATCTTTTGTACGTTCTTCAGATTTGGTGAGGATATGCTTCTTCCTGGGGGACCCTACATAGCGCTCAAATGCCGTGGACCAAAAGAGACAGTTGGTACCATCAAGTTTGATATTGATACCGAGTGGAGTGCTGAGGGTGGATTTAACACAAGAGTCGCTAGATGAAGCTTTCTAATCAGCCATGGTTGAGCACGACGGGTTCCACGGAGAAAAAGATCAAGCGCCGATCTTGAGAACTGTGAATCTAAGTCGGAATAGACCTGTCATCCATCTAGATTGAGGAGAGAAGAAGATTGAGGAGGAAAGGGAGAGGAATAACGATCAGATCGTTACTGCTATGATATCATGTTGAGAAACATATTTTCCCTTATTATTGACCAAACACTAGTGCCACCTATTTATAATCAAGGTAAGTAATACAAGAAGGGAGAATATTACTCCAGAAAATCAGGGATATTATCCCAAAATATTTGAGATATTATCCCAAGAAAATCTGGGATACTAATCCTAACTAATATTACAAAAATATGCGAAGATATGAAAAGATATGGAAAGATATGGAAAGATATGAAGAGATGCAAATCATATCTCAACAGAAACATTTATTACTTTATTATTTAGTTCACTCATTTTTTTGTTTTATTGAGTCATATGGCTTCTACATGGAATATATCACATCATCCAATTTTTTAAAAACAGATATTTTAAACTTTTGTTTTGTTGTTGACCATTGTTAAAACATTATTTTACAGAATATATTTTGCGTAAACTATTTCCTAAAATACAATTTTATTCAAATAACAACAACAACAAAGCCTTATCCCACTAGGTGGGGTCGGCTACATGGATCATATGACGCCATTCCGCTCTATTAGTAACCAAATACAATTTTATTCAAAATTAAGATAAAATGAAATTTTACGTTGGATGCTGTCTTGTGACTCTCGTGCTACTCTACCACCTGGGGCTTCATCGTTCTGGTGCAGTGTTGCCACACTACTCCCTCTAGTGGGGCCTTTCATGATATTCTCACTCAGATCTGGCGAGGCCTTCTCATTTTGGCGGCATGACTAGTTACCTGAGGGGCAATTATCAGTGTTCTTTGTTCTTCCCCTGTTTATGGGCATTAGTGGTGCACCCTGCTTCTTCGGTTGCAGATATATGGTTAGATTAACGCTCAGCAATCATACGTCCTATGTATTGTGTGGTATGACAGTCGAGGGACATACCATGTTTGTTTATTGGCTGCTCACTGGCTCAGGACGTGTTGACACGCTTGGGCGCCATGAGCATTACTTCTTCAATGTTGAAGACTTTTTGGCGGTCGCTTAGGGATCTTGGGATCAGAGCCAGACCTGGAGAGCAGTGTTGACAACATTCTTAGTTGGTACTTGGGCCATATGGCTCTAACCTCTAGCATAACCATGCCATTTCTTGTGGTGTCATGTAGATAATATTGTGTAGCACACCTCCTCCTTAGCAAGTGGGGGTTTAGTTTGTGATTTACACTTCTTCCTTTTTTGACCGCTCTTTCCCAAAGAGCATACATGTACATTTGACTAATATACATACATACATTACATACATACATGGATGAGAACCACAACCCATAGTAATCATTTTTATCCTAAAGAAAAAGTTGGATGATGTGGGTGGAAGATGCCATGTGGGCTCCACTTGGCATTATTAATTTATGGGTCATTTGCATAAACCTCCCCTAAAATATCGTGATTTTCTGCATCTAACCCCAAACTATGGTCTTAATTTTTTATATCCCTAAACTACCACGAACTAGACGGAAGGACTAAAGTGGAAAAATCGTGATAGTTTAGGGATACAAAAAAATAAATCTGTAGTTTGTGGTTAGATGCAAAAAATCGTGATAATTTAGGAGAGGTTTATGGAAATAACTCTTAATTTATTGGTGACTTACATCTTGACATAACAAAAGTTTAATGGTTTCTATATTTAAATATAATGATGAATGATTCATTTTATGATTTTGGTGAAGTTGAATGATCTAGAATCTGATTTTATAAAAGTTCGAATTACATATTGACAATCAAACTTAAATTACCTAAATAATTATTTTGAAAAACTTTGGTAACTCGTAGCACTTATAAATTCCATTGACTGCGTGCACCCCCTTGCATGCATATTTTGACTTGTGATTTGGGTGTTTCTAGGAACACATGATGTGGAAAATTGTAGCCAAAAGCTATTTTATTTTTTGTCTATTCAACCACTCATATACAAGACTCAAACCTTCAAACATATTAAGAAAAATTAAATCTGGAAGGCTAAAATCAAATCCTATAATTACGGGACAATATGCTAGAAATAGGAAATCTACTTATGTGCTCTTATTTCTAATAAATACAATATATTAGAAAAGGAAACTTCCTAAAATAACAAATAGATCTTGCATATGATTTCTCACAATCACCCTCAAGCTGGAATATGTATTCTCCATTCCCAGATTGGATAAACTAGCCAATAAGTTGACTATGCATAGACACATAAGGTGTGCATATCAATTCGCTATCCAGTTCTCTTTGATAAAGTGCATATCAATTTCAATGCGCTTCGTCCGATCATTTTGTACTGGATTGTGAGCAATATTGATTGCAGACTTATTGTTACAACAGAGTCTCTTGGAGCCTTCCCACTTAATCTTCAAATCCTGAAGAATGAACTATTAAAGTAGTTCACACATACCTTGAACCATTACTTTAAATCATGATCTACCACACTTGTTTTTTACTTCTCCATAACACAAGGTTTCCACTAAGAAATGTGCATATCCTGAAGTTGACCTTCTATCAACAATTGATCCAACAAAATCAGCATCAGTATATGCTTCAAATATCAAGTTTCATTCTTTCTAAATAGAATGCATTTTTCTAGTGTTCCCTTAAGATAGTATAGCACTCTATAAGCTGCTTGCAAATGAACTTCCTTCTGATTATGCATAAATTGACTAATCACACTCAATGCATATGCAATATGTATGCATAAATTGATTAATATCTAGCCTTGTATCAGATAATAAGTTTTCCCACAAGGTCTTAGAGTGAGCAACTTCCATTTTCGAAAAAAATATTTCAACCACCCCAATTCCTTAATCTCAAACTCTTTAGCCAAGTAGTGTCTCAAGGCTTCTTGTTCCTTAACATAATTTTCTATAACAATTATATCATCAACATACACCAAGAGGAGCGTAACATATCCCGAAGAATAATTCTTAATAAATATTGTGATCCCCTTGACTTTGTTTGTATTCCGTGGCTAGCATAACTCTTGCAAACCTTCGAAACCATGCTCGTGGTGATTGTTTAAGGCCATCAATGCTTTTTTCAGCATACAAACAATACATGCAACTAGATTTTGATGTAGATCTTGTTCACAAGAATTCTGTACAGAAACTGGTGGCCAAGGATCTAGTTTGATCGAGTTTCAGTTTTGAAGAATATGTTGGGAGTCCTAATGCTGTTTGGATTGTTATTTTCTTTTTAGTTTATTTCTGTTAGGAGTCCTAATGTTGTTAGGAGTGTTATTTCCTTTTAGTTTACTTCTATTAAGTTATAAGAGTCCTAATGCTGATGGGATTGTGTTTTCCTTTTGCTATAGGAGTCCTAGTGCTAATAGTATTGCTAGTTGTGAATCCCTATATATTGGCCTGACTTGTAAGAGTTAAAAACATTATTATCTCTTCAATTAAAATTCCAGTTCAGAGTTTTCTAAATTTCTGAGTTCGTGTGTGCACGTTCTTGACCTTGGATTCCTTCCAATGTGCTGGTGGATTCCTGTTAGCTTATTTGTCGATCATCATTCGCTTGAACCGGCGATTGTTTTGTACATCTTTCATGCATATCAAAAGCATACTTGCACGGTGTAATAGGACACCTTATTTAAAATTCTATACTGAACCTTACCGTTGCGTTAAGTGGTATCAGAGCGAGGACGAGATCATGACTGATATTCCAACTAAGAAAAGAGTTTGAAGGATTAGAAGCAAAGGTAGATCTCCTTACTTCTGCCATTGAAAGATTGCTTACAAATCAAGGACCTGTTCAGACACGTGTCCGGCCTGAAGCAACCCTAGAAAATCGACGGCAACCAACAACCACTCCTTCGGTGGACAACGATGGTGAAGAAGAGTCAGTTGTTGAACCAAGAAGAAATTTCGCACATAGACAACCTAATTTTAGGATGAAAATGGAATTACCTCACTTCAATGGTCATCTACCCATTGAAGATTTTTTGGATAGGATTTCAGAGGTCGAACGATTCTTTGAATACATGAAAATCCCAAAACATAAACAAGCAAAATTGGTAGCATATCGTTTAAAAGGAGGGACATCTGCATGGTGGGAGCAAATTCAATCTTTGCAAGTGTAAAAAAATAAACAACCAAAACGGAGCTGGAGGAAATGAAGCAAATGTCATGGGATCGATGTCTTCCAATAAACTATCAGCAGATTCTATACCAACAGCTGCAAAATTGTACACAGGGCGGAAGACTAGTGCGGGATTATACAGCGGAATTCGATCGTCTAACATCTCGCAACAACTTGGCTGAACTAGAACCACAACAGGTGGCTCAATACTTAAATGATTTGAGGTCAAATATCAGAGACAAAGTAGAGATGCAGACTCCTAGCACCATGGCCACTGCAATCACCTTGGCAGAAACTGTTGAACATGAACTAGAACGAGGAGGCAAGACACAATTTCGTTCTGCTGAGACTAATAAGATGGCAAGTGTAAGCAATTCATCAGAACTTCTTGCAATTGAAGACGTTGGAAGTGCCGACAATCTTACCAGCTAGTTCTAAATCAAAAACTGAGGGTACTCATAATGTTAAGAGGAATTCTAACTCATATGGGAAATCCAATTCTATTTTTTAGCCACCGATCTAATGAGTGCCCACAACGACCAACACTCCATTCAGCACGAATAATAGAGGATGAAGAAGAGACCGATGATCAAGATGCTAACGATGAATATGATATTGATGAAGATGGAGCACAGTGAAAAGTAAACTTTGTAAAGTCATTATTGATAGTGGGAGCTCTGAAAGCATAGTTTCAAAAAAAAAATGGTGGACACATTGGAATTGAAAACAGAACCTCATCCTTCATCATATAGAGTTAGTTGGATTAGTAAAGGCACTAACAAAGAAGTTACACAATTGTGTAAGGTATCTTTATCAATTTGCAAGAGTTGTAAGGATGTGGTCACATGTGATGTATTGGATATGGATGCAAGCCACATCATCTTGGGTCGTCCTTGGCAATTTGATGTTAATGCAACCCATCTAGGGCAAGACAGCATATACAAGTTTTCTAAAGACGAAAAATGCATCTCTTTATTACCATTAGAACATGATTCAGTAATTAAAGAAAATAGCTTGAAGAATGTCATCGAATGGGCAGATGAGTTCATTTCTTAAGTAAAAGGCAGTGGAAAGACTTATGCACTTGTGTGCAAAGAGGAGGTTACTCCAAATCAAGAACACACTACAAAGGCAATTCAAAATTTAATTTCAGAATTCAAAGACATCACTCCTGAAGAATTACCTGATGGATTACCTCCCATGCGAGACATTCGACATCATATAGATCTAATACCAGGTTCAAGTCTTTCAAACCTTCCCCATTATCGATTAAGTCCAAAAGAAAACCATATTTTACAAAATCAAGTGGATGAATTAACAAAGAAAGGATTTGTTCGAGAAAGCATAAGTCCATGCGCAGTACCAGCACTCCTTGTACCAAAAAAGGATGGCACATGGAGAATGTGTGTTCATAGTAGAGCTATAAACAAGATCACAATCAAGTATAGATTTTCAATTCCTAGATTGCATGACATGTTAGACGTGTTGAGTGGGTCTCAAATATTTTCCAAATTAGACCTGTGAAGTGGTTATCATCATATCTGAATGGAGCCTGGTGCCATGCCCTTAAATTCCTCGTCGACGAAACCAAGGGTGCCGGTCTTGAGCATCTCCTCCACGAGCATCCAAGCAGCTTCACGGACGTTCGCCCTACACAACGAAAACACGATGCAGCAATGCCTCTAGAGAATCACTTGGATATGGTGGAGAGCTTGGAAATATTATTGATTCGAAGATGTGTATACAAGTTGGCCAAAGGCCCCTATTTATACAAGTTTAGGATCGGCTACTCTCTAACCTCCCTATTTTATCTTTCCAACAATTAAGGAATCCTCCCCGATCTTCTAATCTGCAAAACCCTTTTTAGGCTTTATCTTCTCAGCAAGATTTAAGCCAAGGACAATCCTCCTTGATTTCCCTAATAGCCGGTTATAGAGATAAGTTTCCAACTTATCTCTTTTCAACCACCACCTTTCCTTATCTGGAATAACCGCACGGTTGTTATGGAGGCTAGCCTTCCTTCTCGAAACTTGCCACATTTGTTGATCCGCTGTGATGGGCCGAATTGGTTTGGATCTTCCACGCCCGTGCCGCTGTGCTCCGCACCGTCGTGCCGCGCCCGCCATGCCGCGCCGTGCCCTGCCAAAGTGCACATAATGCCAAACCGGACATTATGCCACCATGGATGAACTATCAGGAAAGTGCACAAATGTTCCTTTTCGATTGATTTGTTGCTATCATGAGCCACCATAGATGAACTATTAGGAATTTGTGGCTGAAGCATCACGCCTCTTCTACTTTCTTCACTTTGTATCAGAGCTACTACTTCATTTAAGCATGGAACTTTAGATTTCCCCAGAATTTGTATCCTCACTTGATCAAATTGTAGATTAAGTCCAACTAGAAAAACATTAACCCAATCCTGATCAAAAAATTCCTTAAGAGTTGTTTAACGCATTTTGTTTGTATTACATAGTAGTGAACCAACCCCTGCCATAAGGACTTCAATTAATTTGCATACTCAGTAACTAGCATATTTCCTTGCTTTGCAACCATAGTTTTCACCGTAACATCATATTCTTGTGCCGCGTCTCTGGATTCAGAATAAGTTTGCTGCATTGCATCCATATATCCTTTGCAGTAATAAAAAATATGTATGTATCACTTATGTTTGGAATCATGGAACTCCACAGCCATGCCATAATCATAGAATATTCTTCATCCCATGCTTCAAACTTAGGACTTGTATCTATGAGATAGCTAATTTTTCCCCTTCCTTTCAAAATCGTACGAATAAGTTTAGTCCACTTGAGATAGTTTTTTTTTTCATATAACCTGTAAGATACATGAATATTCTGCAATTCTCCATATTGTTGAGTGCAGAATGTCTATTTTGATTGGATTACTATAGTAGATTCTTGGATCTTGGACGTATTGAATGACAATCTGCAGATAAAATATCCTTTCAAGAACGCAAAAATTATTACTTGGTAATGAAAACCACGAGTTTCACAACAATGAAGGCTAGACTAGTCAAAAGCTATTTTATTTTCTGTCTATTCAACCACTTATATATAGGACTTGAACCTTAAAACATATTAGGAAAGATGAAATCTGCAAGGCTGAAATAAAATTTCGTAATATGGGGCAATCTACCTTCGTGCTCCTATTTTTAATAAATACAACATTATTATAGAAAAGGAAACTTCCTAAAATAACAAATAGATCCTGCATATGATTTCTCACACATAATGTGATTTTGTTTTTGGATTTTTTTAAAGTTTTTCTTTTATATGCCATATTTGATGAAGCAACTGTTACTGTATATTTTCAGGATCTGTAGTGTCAAAGTTCACTGCTGCCTTTAGGGAACTTGGATCTTACAAAGAATTGGTTCAGTCTCAGGTTTGTTCTTGGATGATATTTCTATTCGTAAAATTTTAATGTCACTCCTTTGGACAAATTTCATCCTTGATATTTTTTGTACAACAAAAAAACTTCAAAGCAGTTAACACTTTTCTCAGAAACAATAGATATATGTCAATGCCACTTTTTTCTCTCCTTAACATATTGCTAATTTGTTTTACCCTGACCTCCAAAGCTTTCATGCCTTTTAGTACAACTTTTTTCTAATATTACACAAGTGATTACAAATATTTGAGCCTAACTGGATAACCACAACTATGCCTTCGCGATTTTTTCTCTTTTATTGGACCTCATGGCCTCTTGTTTATGTAAGCTCTGGCATCCTGTGAGTTGGTTAAGAGGGAGACTCTGTCCAATGGCTAAGGTAGGAGGAAAAAATAGGAGAAAAAAAGGAGATGTGTGGTTAATGAGAGAGAAAAGAAAATAAAATAAATATTGGACCTTATATTCTCTTAGATGACATCATTCTTTCAAGGTATAACAAATAACTAAGGGTAAAACTATAAGGAAAATTGTGAATGGGAATAAGGACACTCTTGTTCTTTTTATTGGACGTTTCCTCCATGTATCATTTCTTCACCACAATATTGACTCGGTTGGTAAATATGCTCCAGCTCTGGCGCACTGGTGCGGCGACCACGTGGGCCGATGTCATCGCCGGCCGTGCAGTGTCACAGACAGGGGTCCGGCCGCCGCCCAGAGAGGAGCACGAGCAAGCACGTGATGCGTCGTACGGCCGCACTTTATTTCAAAATACTGTACATGCTACAGTACCAGAACCTTCCCCTGGGAAAGTTGTCGCACCCCCAGTCCGGCCCCCTCCCCCACCTGCCAACGGCCCCCTCCAACACATCCCTGAGCCACACCACATAGCCACGTCCACCCAAGCTACCAACTCCTCCCTCCACGTCGACTCCTTACCATCTCCAGCCGCATGGCCAGACCCGGTGCATCCCTTGACACACACCCGACCCGAGTCCAAACCGCACCCAAATCCCCAAATCAACCCGGGCCGGTTTCCTTGCGACCCGATCCGGGCGACAACCCACCCCCCTCCCGCGCCACGCCTTCCAGCTAGCCGCCCCTCCCATTCCACCTCCACCAACAGATCTCTGACAGCTACCTCCATATCCATCGCGAAGGGGACGCCGGGCTGCGTCACAAGAGTGTACGGCCGCCGCTGCCGCCATCGGGATGCTGCCGCCTCCAATTCCGCCGCCGTGCTGCTGGAACCTTGCGCAGCACCTACGTTTCAGGAGGCCTAGGGATCTTCGGCAGGCAGAATCTCCTTGCCTCCTTCCCCTCCCCCTTCGGCACCACCCACGGCACCCCCGGAGATGGACCACACGACGACGAGCGAGTCGTCCCTCCTCCCTGGTCGGCTGGATGCCGACGTCCTCAACGTCGTCGTCCGGGCCGGTTTCAGGTTGACCAGACGACATTCCTGTCCGTGACCAGAGTTCCGTCGGCGGCCTTTTGGAGTTCACCGTCCCCCCCCCCCCCCGCCCAGCGGTTCTTGTTGCTCACCCGGGGCGGCTCTAGGCGGCGGCTAGCAGTGGGTCGTGGTTCACCCACGGGCGCGACGACTACAGTTTCCTTACGAAGGTTCTTACTTGGAATGTCCGTGGCCTTGGGGATGCGGGGAGGCGCCGAACCCTTGGCCGCACCTGAGGGAGTGGGACGTTGATGTGGTCCTCCTCCAGGAGACCAAACTCATGGAGTGTAGCACGCAGATGTGGGAGCAAATCAGTGGTTCTCCGCTAACCCAGCACATCTGCCTCAGTTCGGTTGGGCAGTCTAGGGCTGTATCATTGGTTGGCGGGCAGACCATTTCACCTTGGTGGCTTCCTGGACTGCCCGTCTTTCGATGACGGCCCACTTGAGATGCTGCTCTGATGGTTTTGCATATCTAACGGCCCCTGCTCGGGCATCTTCGGCCGATTCTATGGGAAGAGCTGTCGGCAGCCCGCCTCCATCTCTTGGATGGCCGATGGCTGGTCGGCGGTTACTTCAATGTCACTCTGGACATGGATGATCGCCCCACCAGACGACAGGGGAGAGACTTTGGAGCTGAGGAGTTCAGGGATTTCATCGACTCTATGTCGTTGTCGGACCTTCTAGCGACGAACTGCAGATTTACCTGGTGGAGAACGGCGGCTCCCTCGGTCAGGTCCCGACTTGACAGATTCCTTGGCTCTTTAGAATTGGTACAGGCGCACCAGCTGTTGGTGGTCGTGGCCATGGATCGACCCTTTTCGGATCACAC
Source organism: Pontederia crassipes (assembly GCA_030549335.1). Taxonomy (NCBI): domain Eukaryota; kingdom Viridiplantae; phylum Streptophyta; class Magnoliopsida; order Commelinales; family Pontederiaceae; genus Pontederia; species Pontederia crassipes. The sequence goes on along the minus strand of CM060189.1, from coordinate 18,590,436 downwards.
ACCCCTCTTGTGGTAATCCGGAGACGGTCAGCCCCTGCATTTCCTGTTTTGCTTTGAGAGGTCCTGGCAGCCGAGCACTGGCAGAGTGTTCCAGCTTCGGACTCTGCCTCGCGGACTCTCGCTGATAGGCTCCTCAACCTGAGGCGTTTCCTTGTGGACCATCGGAGACAGATCCAGATGGATCGGGAGGTGGAGTCAAATCCCTGTTTTGAAATTTTTGTAATCTGTATTCTGGTTACATGTGTGTTGATATTGAAACTTAAATCTTCCATTCTGAAGTCATTGTTTGCCCCTGTTGGTGTTTATATGTTGGCATGTACCTTTATCAAATCAACTGCTTTTGTCATTTACTACTACTGTCACTTTTTAAGTCCTGTGAGCTATTCCGTGGATGCAAATTGACAATTCACTTTGTTCCATGCTTTTTTTTCATTTCTTTCTTGCAAATTCAGTGTACCAGGATGCCAAGAACTAAAGTAGGTTACCTTAAAAAAACTGAAGTAGATGCAAGAATATAGTTTCCTTTTGTTATGCATTAAAGCGAACGAGTATTGCTTTGGATCAAAATTTCTGATAGAAGTCTTCAGATGACATGATATTGAATGAAATCAAGAAACTTACAGCCCTTCAAAGGATCCTTCTTCCATGAGAGTTATTGAAATTTGATATATTTCTTTGGGGGACTCATATTCACCATAGTTTCAAGTGCTCATAGCTTTACATGTTTATGCATGTCACAAAGTTGTAGTAAAAAATTATGATTTTTAAGTTGGCTGCTCTTTTAGTAAGTCCTTCCAGTTTGACATTTCATTATTATATTATTTCTTTACTTTCTGGTTTGACCCTAGTAGTTTTACTTTCTTGTCAAACAGGTTGAACATATCTTGAGCGACCGTCTAGTTCAATTTATCACTGTGGATCTGCAAAATGTGAAGGTAAATATTGCATTATTACTATTTTTGGTTGAATAGTTATAGCATGAATCTTGAGACAAAAAGGAAATTAGTTGCATAACTCTAACTACGAAGTTCAGCAGAATGCCTTGTCATTTGGTCATGTCAGCAAATTCTAGGATGTACATTTGTCATACTAGGAACTGGGGTACAATATCAGGGCGTTTTTGCCATGTACATGTGATCTAGTTGTGTGTGATTAATAAAAATGATTAACAAAATAACCATTTATTCATGTAGATAATACATCAAATATTCATACATATTATATATATATATATATATTATGTCTATAAAACCTACAACCATTTACAAATATCTCTACAAGACAAGTTTTATCTCGTGTAAAATGTATAGACATAATCTTTTTCTATAAGGTGTATAAACATAATTCAATGCAACCTAACATGTTTCTTTGAAGAAACAGCCCATCAGTTTCTAGTTCTCATATCTTTGTTTCATGAACATAGTAAAATAAGAAATTGAAAGATTTCGTTGAAATTGTTTGTTTGAAATTTTTCCGAAAAGCTAATTGATGTAGTTACAATGAATCTATTATAGAAATGGTTATTCGTATCAATTTCTTTGTGATACCTAAGAGTTATGTTTTTGTTTATGATGAAAAAGGACTGTCGGCGACGGTTTGACAAAGCTACAATAGTGTATGATCAGGTAATTCAAAGAAATATTGCAATTGCTTTTCTTTTTCCTTTGTCTTTGTATTAGCCATTGCATTAATTTTAACTTGCCTGTTTCTGGTGTATATAATCCTTAGCTTTGACTGCTCATCATTTCCCTAGAAAGACAACATCTACCTTAGTGGAATTTGTATGAGTCCTTGCTTAGTTACTCATGTATGGCCTCAATTGGGATGCAAGAGTGAGGGTGGTTTTCTGTGCAACCAGTTTTTCTATGCCTGTTTACTATGCCTTAATTGGGATGCAAGAGTGAGGGGGCTTCAGATAGTGAAGTTTTTTTCGATTTAGTGTGGTGCGAGGCTGTCATTTTCTTTTCTTGGCCTTTTGCTGGCCTCTCTATCAAACTTTCTTGTAACTCCTACTATTATTAATGGAACTTTTCCTTCGTGTCTATTGTCTGTATAGTTTAAATATACATGTCCTTCTTCTAAAAGAAATTCTTATAATGTTGGAGAATTGATGTGAAGTACTTTCACCTAGGCACGTGAAAAGTTCATGTCACTCAAAAAAGGTGCCCGGGCAGAAGTAGTAAGTGAACTAGAAGAGGTAGGTTTTCCTTTAAGGTGTAGCTTATTATATTCGTGCTTGCAAGGAGGGAGAGGTCATAGTATTATTGACTCCAACTTTTCAGGACCTGCAGAACTCAAAATCAGCATTTGAAGGATGCCGATTTAATCTAGTATGTTTACAAATTTAGTTACGTTCTGATGAATACGAATCCAATTTTTATGGCTTAAAAACATAATGCAATGTGGTTTTCAAGGAATTCAGGTGAATGCTCTTGCAAATATTGAAGCAAAGAAAAAGTTTGAATTCTTAGAATCTCTAAGTGCAGTAATGGAAGCTCATACGAGATACTTCAAGCAGGTAGTCTTTTGTTTTGTTTGCATTGAAATTCCTTCTCTTTGTTATCTGTACCTTGAAATTTCAATGATTTCACAAGAGTCTCCTTTGCAGGGTTATGATTTACTTAATAAGATGGAACCATGTCAACCAGGTAGCTTGCTAATAGCATACTAGATGTTTACATGTCCTCACGTTTGACGATTATCTAAGCCTTTGGATTTTGTCCAGGTTCTGACTTATGCACAACAGGCAAAAGAAATTTCAACTGTTGAACAAGATAAACTTGCAAAGAGAATCCAAGAATTCAGAACACAAACTGAACTTGCAAATTTGAAGTCTACTAGCAATATGGATGCTACAAGTAGTTGTGATGGCATTCATTTTGTTGGGGTCAATTCATACAAAAACATAGAAGCCCTGATGCAATCTACTGCATATGGTGAGGTACTGATTGATGCATCTTCGTTTATTTATTGTCAAGGATGATTACAGTTTAACTCCCTCCCTCTGGAAGTATGCACAAAAGTGTAATTGATCATTTATCCATGTCCTTTTATCTAATATCTCTCATACGATAATCAAGGGTTCAGACATGTATTGTTATCTTCTTCGCTATAAATTTGCAGTGAAATGTTTCTTCATGGTTCTTATATGTGCTGGATGAGTTAGTTGATTTCATCCATCTTGTACTTTCTCTAAGCTAATTGTTACGAATTTAACAAATTTCATTCAGGTTCAGATAATTAAGCAAGGATATCTTCTTAAGCGATCATCAAACTTGAGAGGAGATTGGAAGAGAAGATTTTTTGTGCTAGATAGCCATGGAACTTTGTACTACTACGGAAATAAATGGAATAAACAGCCGGTATTCCGATATCAATTTTCATGTTGCATCTTTTTTAACATGTGGAAAATCCTAGAACATTCTTTTGATGAATTTTGTTATGGTGGAGTATTTTTTTTCCGGTTAAAGAAGCTAGTTCATGAGATTAAGGTCAGATTAGGTTCTTGGAACATTGGGACGTTGAATGGGAAGCGCCTCGAGGTGGCACAAGTAATGGACCAGGTAAGATTAGTATCTTATGCTTGCAAGAAACTAGATGGGTAGGAGAGGGAAGTAAAGAGATTAGGTTAAATGGTTCCAAACTTTGGTACACAGGTAAGGTAAATAGAAGGAATGGTGTTGGTATTATCGCGGATGCAGAATGGAGGAAGAATGTTGTGGAAGTTAAAAGGATTGAGGATCGAATCATATCCGTGAAAGTAATTGTTGGAAAGGAGACTATGAACATTATTAGTGCATATGCACCCAAGTAGGAGCAGAATCACATCTCAAGGAGAAGTTTTGGACAGATATGGAGGGTTTGATTGAAAGTATACCAACAACCGAGAAAGTTTATATTGGGGGGGACCTTAATGGACATGTTGGTAAAGAAGCAGGACCACATGCAAGGGTTCATGGTGGTTTTGGTTTTGGGGAGTTGAATGAGGAAGGACAAACTATTATTGATTTTTCTTTAGCATACGACCTTAAGATTATCAACACTTGTTTTAGGAAGAGAGAGAAACATTTAATCACATACAAAAGTGGAACTCATAGGTCTCAAATCGATTTTTTCTTGACAAGAAATACTGATAAAAGACGTTGTACTAATTGCAAAGTAATTCCTGAGCATGGGGTGACTACACAACATAGATTGTTAGTTCTTGATATGCAAATGAAATGTATAAAACCAAAATCTCGAACAGTTTTTGATCGAAAGATCAAGTGGTGGCAGTTAAAGGGGGAGAAACGAGAGACTTTTAAAAGTAAGTTATTAGAGGAAAGTGTGTGGGAGTTAGAAGGAGATGCTAGTATCATGTGGGAGAATGTGGCAAAAAAGGTTGAAATGGTTGCTAAAACCATTTTAGGAGAATCAAAAGGTCTTGGACCACGAGATAAAGAGACTTGGTGGTGGAATGAGGAGGTCCATACCTCCATTAAATTAATAGTTCTTATGTTTATAATTATAATAACGTATATCCATGATGATATATTGTGTATAAATAATATAACCCAAGGAAATGGGGAGAACATAATAAAATGCTTCATCTGATTACCTTATTCTTTCTTAGTACTTTTATTTTTCAATCTATTTTAAAAAATTATTAGTTCTTTCCAAATAATTTTCAGGTCTTTTTTTAATAAATTATATATCTATGATAATATCTTAAGATATTTTAGGTTATAAATTGAATGGACCCTGTTATATGTTTTCATATGGCTATTCATTGCTTATCTTTTTTTTTTTGTCAATATTCATTCACATAAATTTTATGTTAATTGATCAATTTTATATGTATTAAATAAATTCCAAGTAAAATAAAAATTTAATTAAATAAAAACACGTGTCTTTTGAAAACTTAAAGTATCTAGTTTTATTTTAATTTACATGTCGAGTGGGATCACTGTTTCGTACTTATATTTTTTTTGCTCGAGTAATATAAAGAATAGGAATAAGGATGTCGAAATCATCAGAAATATTTATCATTAAGTATCTAATCTCCTAAGCTAATACGTAATAAGAAGAATTGTTTCAAGGCGATACACTTGGACAATAGTTCTGACAATTGGGAAAAGTATCATTTGGCGAAAAGGGAGGCTAAGAAGGCAGTTAGTGATGCTCGTGCTAAAGCATATGAGGGGTTTTATAAGGAGTTAGGGACAAAGGCTGGTGAACAAAGGATTTACAAGATTGCAAGGAATAAAGAGAAGGAGTCGAGAGATTTGGATCAAGTAAGATGCATAAAAAATGAAGTTGGCAAGGTTTTAGTTACTGAAGGAGATATTAAGAACAGATGGGAAGAGTATTTCTATAAGCTATTTAATGATGAATGTGAAGGTTCCCGTTGTGATTTGGAGGACTTGACAGTTAGCGAATGTGAGCTTAATAGGTCATTTTATCGTAGAATTAGAGTCTCGGAGGTTAGCGAAGCTCTTAAGAAAATGAAGAATGGTAAAGCCGTTGGACCGGATGGTATACCGATTGAAGTTTGGAAATGTTTAGGAGAAAAATGTGTGTTGTGGTTATGTCAATTATTTAATGAGATTTTACGGTCGAAAAAGATGCCTGATGATTGGAGATTAAGTACATTAGTTCCTATTTACAAAAATAAAGGGGATATTCAGAATTGTGCAAATTATAGATGTATTAAACTTATGAGTCACACAATGAAATTATGGGAAAAAGTGATTGAGCATAGATTGAGAATGAAGACTAGTATTTCTGAGAGACAATTTGGGTTCATGCCAGGAAGATCCACTACAGAGGCGATTTATTTACTAAGGGGGATGATGGAGAAGTATCGAAGTAGGAGAAGAGACTTGCATATGGCTTTCATTGACTTAGAGAAGGCGTATGATCGGGTACCAAGGGATGTACTTTGGAAAGCCTTGCAAAAGAAGAGGGTGAGTGTTGCCTACATTAAAGTAATACAAGATATGTACGATGGGGCATTGACTAGGGTTAGGACACCCGGAGGTGAGACAAATGAATTTCCTATAGGAATTGACCTACATCAAGGATCAGCTTTAAGCCCGTATCTATTTAACTTAGTTATCGATGCTATAACCGAGAGTATCACAGAGGAGGTACCTAAGTGCATGCTATTTGCGGATGATATAGTACTTTTAGCGGATTCAAGAGAAGAGATTAATACAAAATTGGAAATATGGGGAAATACGTTGGAGTCAAAGGGTTTTCGTTTAAGTAGGAATAAAACAGAATATATGCATAGCAATTTCACAAATAAACAACTTAGAGACGATTTGAAAGTTAGGCTAGGGGAGGATATAATTCCTCAAGTGACAAAGTTTAAATATTTAGGATCAATTGTAAGACAAGATGGTGAGATTGATGACGATGTTAATCATAGAATTCAAGCTGGTTGGTGTAAGTGGAGGAAAGCCACTGGAGTTCTTTGTGATAGAAAAGTACCCAATAAAGTTAAAGGAAAATTTTATCGTACTGCTATAAGGCCAGCAGTGTTATATGATAGTGAATGTTATGCTATGAAGGGACAACATGAACGTAAAGTGGGGGTAGCCGAAATGAGGATGTTGAGATGAATGTGTGGTCATACAAGATTAGATAAGATTAGGAATGACCATATACGTGAACGAGTCGAAGTGGCTCCTATTAGTGAGAAAATGGTAGAGAATCGTTTGAGATGGTTTGGTCATGTTCAGAAAAGACCATTAGATGCGCCAGTAAGAAGAGTAGATCAAATAATCTGGAGTCCGATTAAAAGAGGGAGAGGGAGGCCAAGGCGGACACTTGGCGAACTAATAGAGCAAGATTTATTGGTGAATAATATACCGAAAGGTTTGGTTACTAATAGAGCGGAATGGCGTCGTATGATCCATGTAGCCGACCCCACCTAGTGGGATAAGGCTTTGTTGTTGTTGTTGTTGTTGTGGAGTATTTTTTTTATTTATTGTAACTTGCCTACAATGCTCAAGTTGATTATTAGGGAAACTCCGTCATCTGTTGCCTCTGCCACAGTAAATGATCCTTTGAAAGATGTTCGTTGTTGATTATTTGTTCTGATTACAGTGCTTGCAACCAATGAAACATCGACCTATGTTTCTGTAGAATTATTCTCTAAAGTTAATATGCATTTTGCCTGACTAAGCCACCATTTTGTGATGTATAGTCAATCCAGATAGTCTAAGTCAGCTTCCAATGTTTTTCCTTTATTAACGTTATCCCGATTGTGATGTATAGTCAATCCAGTCAAACTTTGGGTTGCTTTGAGTAAAATAAAATGGACAAGAACTCCCTACCTCAATCATTTCCTATGCCATTGGCAAAAGAAAGTATAATGATTTTGAAGTGAAGTTTTACTTTATGGTTCTTTGACTGGCCATTCCAGATTTCATTGGATGTTGTCTTATACAAGATTAAGGTCACTGATTATTGACTAGTGGATTTTGTGCTGCATTATCTATCTGAGACCTTTTGTTAAGTAAAATTGATTTGTTAGAAACATTCAATTGGCATGTACTTTAGTTAGCATCTGTACTCTTCTTTCTTTTGTCACTCTCCTCTGGAGAGTTGTCACTTGTACATGACCTTTTTTCTATAGTGATATATATGATGGCAACCAAACTGGTGGTCATCCTTTTGCTCCTCAAAAAAAAAAGTTATGTGCTGCAAGATTCAAGGTTCTGTTGACACACATAGGCTATTGGGCAGCATGGTACTGCATTGTGCCACTCTAGACAGCGTTATTTCAAGATTCCCCAAACACAAATTTTGTGAGCATATATACTCTCCAAAAACTCTTCGAAATTCTTCAAAATTGAGTCTTAATCAGTCAATATACACGTTCATCTGCAGATGTTTTGACTCATGATGGATCGTTTTGACGCTAACAAGTCACAAGTCTGCATTGCCATTTTGAGTTCATGCTATTTCTGACAACAACAACAACAAAGCCTTATCCCACTAGGTGGGGTCGGCTACATGGATCATACGACGCTCGTTGATCCATGTTCATAAGATTCGACAGGGTTTTACGCTGGCTGTCGGGGCCTAACACAACCCTCCTCCTTTATCCGGGCTTGGGACCGGCTATAAAACATAGGCGGAGTTAACAGAAATATTAGTAAGTAGACAAAAATATTTTATGTCGCATCCTATAATGGAGGTTAAAATTTTGGAACGAGAGAAAACAGATTGTCTTTCATAATTAGAATATTCTTTGCATATATTTGTGGTTGTTTTCTTTTTCAGAGTGGAAACCCACCTGAGTTGCAATTCCAGCATGATCTGTGCCAGGGAGCCAGAGTGTAGGTCTTCCTTTCATGCGGAAATATCTGGCCATTATATCCTCGAGAGTCACAAACTGGCTCTCAGAAATAGTTCATGCTATTTCTGAGAATCAAAGATATAAATTGGGTAGTTGGAAATTATTTAGTTGCTTTTACGATTGCACCCTAGTGAGAAAATAGAGTTCTGCACATAATTCACAGAGTGTTAAACAAAGAGTATATGGACAAGTTTATTCGTGAGAATTTGTTTTTATATGATTACTAAGCCTGTCTCTGAATATTACTATTAACTGATACAGCCTATCAAGCTACTGTTATCATTATTAATAAACTAATATTCTCATTTTTTTTTAATTGTCGAAGCAGGGGCCTATGGCACATCGGTCTCCTGGTACTTCAGAAGGGCCTGGGGTTTTCAGTAGATTTAGATTCTCGCATCAAAGGGCACCGTCTCAAGGTGATGAAAATCTTGGGTGCAGCACTGTTGATCTTCGGACTTCAACAATCAAGATAGATGCAGAACAGACAGATTTAAGATTTTGCTTCAGAATAATATCTCCACTAATGACCATCACGTTGCAGGTTATTTGTACACCTGTTTTCATTCATAAATACGAGCGTAATGCTGTATTTTCTGACAAGAAATTATCATTCTTTACTATCCTTAGGAAAATTACATTTTTCCATTAATCTGACCTTCAATTCATGTAGGCAGGCTGAAAATGGGGTTGATCGTAAGGATTGGATTGAGAAAATTACAGGAGTTATTGCATCACTTATCAATTCTCCTTTTCCAAAGCATGTAAGATTTTAAGCAACCAACTTTTGCTCAATATAAATTTTCTCCTTTCCTTCTATTCATGCTGTTAACATAGCAGATGCATTAGCTAGCTAGTGCAGGCTATAAACCTGTTAAGAATTTATCAGGCTCTAAATTTGATTAGATAGAACTCTGAATCCTGTCGTTATCAATAACAGTTGCAAGGATCACACCTGAACAGGGTTTATCTGAATTGTGAATGCTGAACAAACTTGATTTATTTGCACATAGAAACTGTGCAAGGATCAGAAGCTAACCAAGTTTTTCTTGTGCCTCATCAAATCAATACTCAATTTGAAGTTCTAATGAATCATTATTTGTATGTTTCTCAATTTATATATCAGCTTTCTTCTGGAGAGTTTGGCTTGGCTGATGAGAAGAGCATGGATACCCTGCAACTACAGGACAGTATAGGCATAAAAAGATATGATAACCCTTCAAGGATTCTCAGGACTATCCCTGGAAATGATGCCTGAGCTGAATGTGGTGCTCCTGAACCTGATTGGGCTTCACTGAATCTGGGAATTCTAGTGTGCATAGAATGCTCTGGAGTTCATAGAAATCTTGGTGTCCACATTTCCAAGGTATGGGGGCCTGTTAATAGCATTTATTACCCAGGTTGACCGAATATAACTTCTCTTTATTATATAGGTGAATTGACCATTTATCCCTTGATTTTGAAGCTTATTCTTTTCAGATGAGTTACTTGATTATAAAGTTAAGAAATGGTTTTCTCAATTCAATTGGGTGATATGTATAGCCATCTGCTTTATCATTTTCTAATGACACTAGAGAATAATATTATATGCATTTCCTTTTCCAGAAAAGGATGTTTTGATAATTGATTTAAGTGAGGGCAGACCTTGATGTATGGGATCACTTGCCACGGGGGCGGCAGTTTGGGGGGATTGGTGTAATCAAAATTGTTACCAAAAATCTCAAGATTATATCATTCAAACACAGTCAAATGGAAAGGTTAAGCAAATGCAAGTAGGCAATCAACAAACAACGAGAAGAGAGTGTAAGGTACGTTTGTTGACAAGATTCAGCCACTCCTTGGCCTTCTCAATGCTCCAACATTCTCGACTTCAAATCTGCTGGAGCTCTACAATCAACCATCGTTTTGAATCCAGGAGAAGACAACTCTTATTCCTAACACATTTTCTTTCACTAAAGAGGTAAGTCTAGACCCCTTCTACAAAGGATCTCTCAAGTCTCAACCATCAAGAACAAGGTGATAAGTGTCTCTATAACAGTTGAATGCACACACTTATTAAAAGATAGTACAACTGCTGAAATTCAAACTCAAAGAATGCTCCAAGTGCTTCAAAAGCTCTAGAAAGATGTGACTATCAAAATTAGCCCCCTTGGAGTCATTTCGAGGGACTTATATAGGTTTCCAAGGCCCTTATGACCGTTGGGAACCATTCTCCATTTTTTCTACCCAAAACTAGTCATTAATGTAGCAATTGCTCGTGAATCGGTCACACTTCTTCCACCGGTCTTCTCGGGTTAGTTTACCGATCATATGACCATTGGAGCTTTGTTGGTCACACCACTTCTGCCAATAGTCCTCCTGATGCTTCTACCGATGAGGTGCTCAGAAATCCAATCATGTTCAGTGCTGTAGTTGATCGCTTGGCCCTTGCCAAAATTTTTTTGGGTCGGCTCAGCCGATCATCACGCTGGAAAACACCTCATCCTCCCCTTCTCAGTCCGCTTCAAAATCTCAACCTATCTTTCTCAATCGGTTGACTGATGGTATACCAGAAACTATGCTTTTCCTGTTTGAGCTTTGAATTTTTCTATTCACACAAATTCTCGCGACTACATGGTTATATCATCATACAATAAGATAGTTAAGCATAATATGCCATACATATAATTATTTATATGAAGTTAGTTCTCTTCCGGCACTTAACGTAATAACCCTTGTTCGTGATTTATATCACAAAACTTAAGAAGGCACGACATAAAACTTATGTTCCAACATGATGTACAATTTGAGTCTCATTGGTTTCACTCACTGGTTAAAGCCTTGAAAACAACCTCTCCATGTAAACAGGGAGAGTGCTGCCTTGTTGTGTTTTTCCTTCCGGTAACTTTGTTAGCTGAGGAATTTTTAGTGCATGTTGTTGTCCATTCAATCAATTTTGAAGTGGTCAGACTATTAATAGATTTTGATGTGAAAGGAGGATTGCACCCTATATGGAATGGATTATTATGCTAAGAAAGCATCATAATTCAATGAGTTAGCCTTGGTAAATGGTACATGTCTAGTTTGGTTTACGAGGGGTAATCTGGTTTGCAAAGTGGGGAGAGACTCTTTGCACAAGAAGGCGGAAGGCTTTGTAAGAAGGATCCATCTATCCTCATCATCCAAGGAGCATTTGATATATGTTAGTGTATCTTTTGCCTTCTCAACTTCTGAAAAAAAGTTTGACTCCCTCTAAACAATATGTACTCCGCTGGGAAAATCATTCAAATATAGTAGTTGCACGATTTACTTCTTAGTTCATGAGTTCAGTGGCTATTTTTTTCTGCGAAGAAGTTGCTATGTTTGTTTTCGGAACTAGTCAATCTGTATTAGCAGTGTACCTTATTTATTTCTTGCACTGTGTATATACAATAACAACAACAAAGCCTTATCCCATTAGGTAGGGTCGGCTACATGGATCATACGACGCCATTCCGCATTCGTTGATCCATGTTCATGCGATTCGATAGGGTTTTACGCTGGCTGTCGGGGCCTAACACAACCCTCCTCCTTTATCCGGACTTGGGACCGGCTATAAAACATAGGCGGAGTTCTTGCACTGTGTATATAATTTTCCAAATTCTCATTGTAGAGTTGGATAAATGAATATGTAATTATCAAGAATATGACATATTGCTATCTTCTAGCTTTCTAAATTTTGCTAATAATTAGGATCAGCGTGCTTCCTTCAAAAATAAACAAGACAACCATGCTAATGCCACTACCATGTAAACAAAAAACTCAAATAGATTATGTGCATTGAAATTTCAGGCAAGATGAACTTAAAATGTAGTAATTGGTTGTTTGTAGGTGAACTGATATACCAAGCCAAGTACCATGTCGTACTGTTAGTGGTTTTTAGTTTATCATTATTTTTTATATATTATGTAGTCTAAATTTACAGTAGTTACAAATTTTTCATTGGTATAAAACAAATATATTTTCTAGCTTCAATTACTTAAACTGTGGTCCTTGACTTAATGGTTTATCTTCAACTTGATTCGCACCTCTAGTTTGTTTAAGAAGGGAAATAAATTTGCAAATTTATGAATTGAAAATATTTGGCAAACCAAAGCATATTTAGTATTTGATGTGTTAGGAGAAAGGCATGCCATTACATCAATCATAATGATTCGGGGATATATTATACATGACATCACATTTATGTTTCTTGTGTAGGTGAGGTCACTAACATTAGATGTAAAGGTTTGGGAACCCACAGTCAGATTTATTCTGTGCTCTGGGTAATTCTTATTCTAACTCTGTGTGGGAGGAGGTGCTTCTCTTCCAAGATAAAGAGTAAGATTGATACCCACATACAAATCTGTTGTTTTTAGGCTATATTTTTCTAGCTAACATTGATATTAAACATCCTTGAGTATATTGCATCGTAAAATGCCTGTTGTTCAAATTTGTGCACTCTTTTGTTGTCGGCAAATGAAAATTTGGCACCTGCAACCTTACATACTTTATATAGCTTCCAATTTGTAGAAACTCATTACAAGGAACAATATTTCCATTGATTTTGTAATTGAGCAAAGGGCATTGCATTCGAGACTTTTGTTTTTAGCTGTTGCTTTTGTTTTTTTTTTTTTTCACTGTCAATTTTTCTATTTTTCATCTCTGAAAACAAACTAGTTCTATTTGTGGTATTTGTTTCTTGCACAAAAAGGCAAATAGATACTGGCTCTTGGTACGAACATCCTTCTGCAGATCCACAAATGTGATTCAAGATATCAATCAGTACAGGATAATTTGAATGTATGGTCTTCCAACTTTGGGTGCAATACCTTTTTTATCCTCCAATTTTTTTGCACAATTAATCCTCCAATTTTGATTCTTTAGCACGAGTCATACTTTTACCAATTACAAGTTTTCCATTCAAACTATATACATATACATATATACATATATACATATATATATATATATATATATATCCGTCCAAGTTGTTTCTCCTCCAAATTATTTATTTTTATAAATAAATAATGGTAAACTGTAACAAAATTTTACTATGATTTCAATTGCGTGCAACCTGGCTTTTATAAGTATAATAATAATATGTAATATCTAGATGGATTTACATAGTTTATAATTTGAAAAAAAAATTTATTGTGATACGTAAAAGGAAGAGTCATGCAAAATAATTCAAGTTGGACGACTAACTATGCAACAAAAAAAGTTCGAAGTCAAGAGAGGTGTTGGACTCAAAAGTCGAAGGATTATAAGTGCAAATTACCCTTCATTACAAGATAGCATGTCTCATATAGACTTAATTACAAAACTTCAGGTACTGGAATAAGCGGGCTCATCTATGAAGATACTTCTAAGCTTTCCTCATCACACTAAAAGGCTTTCAAAGAACCAACAAGTTTACAAAGTCACTTGCCAGGGATAGGTGACCGAGCATAGAAATATATAAGGAATTAACCAGTCTATCTAGCCAATGTATATCATTTGTAACCAATCATGATGCATACCATGGCCCTATCTAACCAGTGGAAGCACCATGCAAGATTTATCATGTCCCATCACAATTCAATGAGTTATTACTAATACAGGAATAATATTCTGTATGGGATATCTAATTGTACAGAGACAGGAAATTATTAACCAGTAAAAATTAATAGTGTTACATAAGAATAATTAATCTTATCCGTAGATATTATTCTCAATGTCTTTTGTTCTTCTGGCTTTTTCACACCCACAATAAAGAACAACAAAAGTTGATTCTTCTGCAGGCTTTAGTAGCTTTAGAGATTCCCAGCAAGTTATCATTAGTTCTTTCACACAGTTTAATTGTTAAAAGCAAAAATAATTCTGCCATAACAGTTCTTTTAAATATTTGCGTTGTCTTTTATTTTGGCTCATCATCTTGTATCATGCTTCTCTGTTGTTTCATACAGAACTAATGAATCAAATATGGATCTTCGATCAATCAAAAAGCCAAGCCCCAAAGATTCTTTTTTCAAAAAGGAAAAATATATCCAATGCAAGGTACCCTTTATGAACAGCAATTTGATGGATCAGTGATATGATATGTATATTACTGGCATGCTAATTGTGCATAAAATAATGTTTCTAGCAGCATTTGGCCCATTTGAAGTATTTGACCTGTAGTCTCATTACTCCCATAACATCATTGCTGGTATAGATGGTATTCATTTCTGGAATTTTCCTGGATATCAACCATTTATAACCTTTTTGGATTTAAAGCAGATTTAAAGAAACATGGGCAACAGAATTGTTGTGCCCAAATCTACCAGTTTGAAATAGTGAGCCAATGTTGCCACCTGATATTTTCTTCTGAACTATATCCTTAGTTTCAACCATTCATTAATTTTGATTCTGTTTGTTTTGCAACTAAAAAATCATCCAATTTTAATAATTTTGCAGTTGTGATCCTTTTAACCGATGATAAAAGGTTTACCAGTTAAAATGCTGATGTGGCACCCACGTCTCCAACCCTGCATTTTTGTTTTTATTTTTTTTATCATTTTATTAGTTTTTAATTTGACATAAATGAGAGAGAAAAAGTGGATGTGGATATCATGTCAGCATTTTTTAACTAATAAGCCTCCTACCACCAATTAGAATGACCTACATATCAGTCACAAGGATGCCACCACAGGTTGAGCAGCCCTGAGGAGCACCTTCTTCTGGCAAGTTGCAGCCCACTGAGTAGGGGAGTACATCTAGTGGCTTGGAGAATCGTCTGTAAGCTGATTGTTGATGGGGGGCCTCAGAATAAGGGCCCTCCAGCCAATAAACAGTGCACCCCTTGCCCCTTGAGTGGGCAAAGCTTGAGGTGACCTGTGGTGTACAGTTTTCTTTCAATGCTATGGACAAGACCTCTCATGGGACTCCCGACCGGCCTTGGCGAGAGGGGCATCAGTCTTTTGGCGGGAAGTGTCAAGAACCGTTCCATTAGTGCAACATCTATTTCACACCTCTCTTGGCTCCGGGTCTACATTCTCTTTCCGCCAACATGAGTAGACCTCGGGCAGAACACTCACAGAGACATTCCCTAAGTTGGCAGCACTATCAACATAACCGTTGATATCAGTGTCAGAGGTTTGGATGCCAGATGAGGGATCTATTGTGGGCATATGGACCCCCGTATTTAGGTTGAGTCTTTCTGACCCGCGGATCAGGGAGCTGGTGGCATGACACGAGAGGATCTTCCAATATTACCCTGATGAATCAAAGGAGGATAGGTGGTCATGGTTGGCAGGCCACTTTGCAGCACAAAGGATCTAGTTGCACTTGCAACCGGAGAGCCCCATGATGAGTATAGTCATCAGCCTATCAACCACATAGGGAGGTCTCGGATGCCCCCTCAAGGTCAAGGTTTTGATCCTCACCAGAGCATAAAAGGCGAGGTAGGCGCCAAACTCAGGCACATCATGTGTATTCTGTGAGATCTGCAGAGAAGGACATCACTCATCTGTTCTTCCAGTGTCCCGTAGACACCGAGGTCTGGCAACGGATGAGACACATGGACATTGAAACCTTGATGCCAGACAGCTTTTGGTCTTCATTGCAGTCATTGGTAGTGCGTGGCGGTCAGGATTGGCGACAGCCTTGGCTCAAGTTTTGCTGTTACATGGGCGCTATGGCTGCAGCGGAACTGCTCTTTAACAGTGTCACGTCGAGAATATTGTACATCACACCACTTTTTGCACTTTTTGCATAAAAGTGTGGGGAGAGTGAGTACTTTTTGTGGGCCCCCACACCCTCTTATTTCTACTTTCTTTTGTTCCACATACACACATGTAAATTGTCCATTTCCTTACATCATTAATACAACCTGGATGAATACCCCGAAATGGCAGTTATCCTCACTTTTCTCAAAAGAAAAAAACTACAAGATTATGAAAGTTAGATGATCTTTGAGTTACAAAACAAAGTTCGGTGACCAAGTTAGAAACGAGATTATAGTTTGCATGTCCATTTTGAAATTTTATTATCAAATAACGGTTAAAGAATGTTGTTTACATAAAAGGTTTAACACATGGTGCCCTTAAAAAGAAAAGACTTAAAAATGTGAAAACACAAAGAAGAGCTATTGCAATTTTCTTTTTAATCACAAGGGATCTCTATGAATTAAAACTTTAGCATGGCACCATTGAATGCCCTTTACCATTTTTCTGTTGATGCATACCCATCATGTATGTACTAATTATTGTTTCCTGCCCCACAGTATATTGATAAATGCCTCATAGTTCGAGAAACCAGTGAATCCGATCTTCCTCTCATTACAGTTCGTATATTGGAAGCAGTCAAAAGTAACAATATTCAAGTAGCATACCGCCTCTTGGTGGCATGTGATGCCTCTGCTAACACCAAATATGATGAGGTGAATGATGAGCTTTATCACATTGTGGATACCCCAGAATATATAAACAGTAAATCTGTAGAAGAAAATAAATTTGATCCTGCAACTTGTCCAAAAATTATGAATTCTGGGGAACAGGAAAGTTGTATGCAAGGTTGTTCTCTTTTGCATTTAGCATGTCATGTTGGTGATCCTGTCATGTTGGAGCTCCTGCTACAATTTGGTGCTGATGCCAATGCACAGGATATTCATGGAAGAACCCCTCTCCACCATTGTATCTTCCTGAAGAATAATGCTCTTGCAAAATATTTACTGAGGAGGTGAGAATGTAATCTTATCATAATTCATCGCCCATCTTCTCAGAAAAAGTTAATCATCCAAGTTCGATTTCCTATGGCAACTAGGTCATGTTACAACTCCCAGGAATCCTGGGGCCATGATTAGCTTACTTCCTGTGTAATATAATGTCCGTCTCAGGTTTTAAGTATATGGCATATATGCTACTCAAATTGATGGAAATTCAGTTTGTTTCATTAACTTTTACCATGAAATTTCATTTGTACGGTGAAGTAGAGCAACTGTCTTCCTATGGTTTGCAGCATTATGTGATTATTGGCATAGGATGGCAGAGAGGTTAGTACTTTAGCAATGTAGCTGAAAGTTAACTGCACCATGAGATGATCTATTGTGAGTATATATGCATAGGCACTAACAACAAGCAATTTAGGCATTCATGTAACAGGAATTACAAAGCATAATCTCTTCTCTATATTGGAATATGCAATGTCAATTGAACTTATTTGCAGCATTTGTTAATGCAATGTAATTCTAATATCCTTATCTCAATTGTGAAGACTTCTCAGAGAATGAGGATCAGATACTTATCTTATATTCATGTCTATTCATGAATCTGTGCTTTGGAATTGCATGACCTTTCTATATTAACTTATCCTATTCTTTTACCAGGGGTGCACACACATCAATTAAAGATTGTGGAGGTCTCACTCCTTTGAGAAGAGCAATGGAACTTGGAGCAATCACTGATGAGGAACTTTTTCTATTGCTTGCTAGTTCCTAGTGATACATCTAATTTTGCAACCCAGGCAATGCATATCGGTATGGTATTTGTTTCTTGCACATGTAGATAACCAGCTTTTTTGTAGATAAAATCGATAACCGGCCTTTATTTATGGATAAAACTGAAGCATATCACTTTGAGTAATAAGAGGAAATCAATTAAAAGAAATTAAGTGCTGTGTTTGCATAGTCTGCCTGGATTAGGATGTGGGTCCCTTATTGGTTAGTCCATCAGCATGTTCACTGGTTGCACCTTTGATTAGTGGTTAGAATAAATCTTGGTCTACCAAACAACCTTAACTTTGACAGAGGCAACATTGGTATTAAAACAATTATCCCAGTGAATAGTCGCATTTTCATAGATAAACTGTTCCAGTAAAAGCTGGAACAGCTCATTCATCTTAAGATGAATAGGTCATTTAAGTTTATTCTCATTTGTCTTATTTAAGTTTATATTCTCCTTTTCTGATCCACGGTCCAAACATCATCTTAGCATTCCACAAGATATATTCTTAAGGACAGAGTATTCAACAATGTAGTTCGTGAAGGCCAGGTAATGACGTGGAAGAAAGAAAACCTATCTTGCACAAAAAGTCATCTGTGTTCATTTACAAACAACAACAAACAACAACAAAGCATTATCTCACTAGGTGGGGTCGGCTACATGGATCATACGATGTCATTCATTCGTTGATCCATGTTCATGCGATTCAACAGGGTTTTACGCTGGCTGTCGGAGCCTAACACAACCCTCCTCCTTTATCCGGGCTTGGGACCGGCTATAAAACATAGGCGGAGATTCTGTGTTCATTTACGTTTTCAAAAATATGACGCATTTAAGGAAACAAATTATCGTGTACAAAAACAAAGGAAATGCTCGGGAAAAGGTTGGAGAAAGTGGAGGCGGCAACCTGAACATTTGATAATGACATAGAGTGACCAGGGCCAGTGGTGTTCACAGGGGCCTCCAACATGAAGAAACATTTGATAGCTGCAGCATCGTGTCATTTGCTTTCGTTTCTCTTTTTCTTCTTTTCATAATATGAACTAGGTTTATAGCTTATTAGATAAAATTGTCCACAATTTCGGTTTATGGTTGCCATATCATTATCTTTGAATAAATTAGGACGAGTATCATGTTTCAACTTAAATCTCACAGTCACGTCTTTCAAGTCCCTGCAAGTTAAATGGTTGGGTTGTTTTCCTAGCCTCATGGTTAACAGTTGAATTTCTAGGAGACACATTATTCGAAACACTTCAGTTGTATGTCAATCTGAAATGCTATCCCACCCGGCCTCCAGATTGACAATTTCTTGGTCAGAATGATTCTGTCCTGATTGAACCGTTGAAGAACAGAAATGTAACTTTTTAGTGAAAAAGTATGAAATAGTAACAATTTTATCAGATTGACTGTTGCTTAATATAATTGTTTCTTTTAAAACCACAATATTTTTGCCTTTTCCTTGTAATTTTTGTTTGCCACGATAGATCTTTTTGAACCCGACAGCCAGCGTAAAACCCCGTCGAATCTCATGAACATGGATCAACGAACTAATAAAGCGGAATGACGTCGTATGATCCATGTAGTCGACCCCACCTAGTGGGATAAGGCTTTGTTGTCGTCGATAGATCTTTTTGAACCAGATAGCATGATCCATGGGACCGGTAAAAAGTCCAAATAGCTCCTTGTTGACGAGCTAATGAATCGCCAACTGCTTGTTCAAAATCTTTCAAAAATCTATACAAGAGAATGAAACATTAAACCTTTTCAAATTAGCTGAATTTGAATTGCTATATTTTCTTATTCCTCGTTAGTGCCTTGCCTGGTGTATTAGAACTAAAAATTAAAACTATCTTAAGCAGATTGTTGCATCTCATTTATGCGGGAATGATCTCCGATTACATCCTCCAATCCCATGGCAAGGATATTTTCGTACTTTTTGGATCTTTCAGAAGAGTTACAAAGATTTGCAATTTCTCCATTGCGCTTAGTTTGATTTTTTGGATATGTTTACCAGATTTTCTGAAATAAATTGCTGTTCATAAGTGGGAATGCTTATGTAATAGTTTTGATAGTTCTTTTCTGGAACATAATGGTTGTAGGCCCCCCGATGCAACACATTGTATATTTATGAACAAATTTGTATTGTTCAGATTAATATTTTCAATTAATCATGCAGATATAATTAAAGATGTTTAGTGGAACTTACAGACTGAGGAAAGTTAGAATTTGATTATTGCAGAAAACAAATGGTCTATTAATATTTGGCAGCTAATTTCCTCTCAAGTTTTTAGTATATGTTGCACCTACTTGTGCAACTACGGTGGAGCATGTGATACCTTAACTAATCTAGGATAGGAGCATATATATATACAGGGACGGAGCCAGGGAAAAAAATTAGGGGGGACAAAAAAAAATTTCTATGAAAGGAAACAATCCCTCAACCTCTTCATAGATGGATGATGGCACTTCCAAGCAGACTAACACTGGTCATTTGACATCTTTAAGGGGGGCCAACATATATATAATATAACTTTATAATATTAAAATGTATATAAAGTAGTATAACTCCGTCTATATTTTATAGCCGGTCCCAAGCCCGGATAAAGGAGGAGGGTTGTGTTAGGCCCCGACAGCCAGCATAAAATCCTGTCGAATCTTATGAACATGGATCAACGAATATATTGTGTTAATGCTAGGTCGTTACCCGTAAGTAACGCGCTGTACAGCTCGGGTACAGTGATAAGAGAGCAAGAGCCGTTGCATCCTCGCCTGAATGCAGTGTTAAATGAGCAAGGGGTACCGCACTCTAATGAACGGAGGCGGTTAAAGAAGCTAGTTCATGAGACTAAGGTCAGATTAGGTTCGTGGAATATTGGGACGTTGAATGGGAAGCGCCTCAAGGTGGCACAAGTAATGGACCAGCGTAAGATTAGTATCTTATGCTTGCAAGAAACTAGATGGGTAGGAGAGGAAAGTAAAGAGATTATGTTAAATGGTTCCAAACTTTGGTACACAGGTAAGGTAAATGGAAGGAATATTGTTGGTATTATCGCGGATGCAGAATGGATGAAGAATGTTGTGGAAGTTAAAAAGATTGATGATCGAATCATATCCATGAAAATAATTATTGGAAAGGAGACTATGAACATTATTAGTGCATATGCACCCCAAGTAGGAGCAGAATCACATCTCAAGGAGAAGTTTTGGGCAGATATGGAGGGTTTGATTGAAAGTATACCAACAACCGAGAAAGTTTATATTGGGGGAGACCTTAATGGACATGTTGGTAAAGATGCAAGACCACATGCAAGGGTTCATGATAGTTTTGATTTTGGGGAGTTGAATGAGGAAGGACAAACTATTATTGATTTTTCTTTAGCATACGATCTTAAGATTATCAACACTTATTTTAGGAAGAGAGAGGAACATTTAATCACATACAAAAGTGAAATTCATAGATCTCAAATCGATTTTTTCTTGACAAAAAATACTGATAAAAGACGTTGTACTAATTGCAAAGTAATTCCTGGGCATGGGGTGACTACACAACATAGATTGTTAGTTCTTGATATGCAAATGAAATGTATAAAACCAAAATCCCGAACAGTTTTTGATCGAAAGATCAAGTGGTGGCAGTTAAAGGGGGAGAAGCGAGAGACTTTTAAAAGTAAGTTATTAGAGGAAAGTGTGTGGGAGTTAGAAGGAGATGCTAGTATCATGTGGGAAAATGTGGCAAAAAAGGTTGAAATGATTGCTAAAGCCATTTTAGGAGAATCAAAAGGTTTTGGACCACGAGATAAGGAGATTTGGTGGTGGAATGAGGAGGTCCAAGAAAAGGTGCGTAATAAGAAGAATTGTTTCAAGGCGATACACTTGGACAATAGTTCTGACAATTGGGAAAAGTATCGTTTGGCGAAAAGGGAGGCTAAGAAGGCAGTTAGTGATGCTCGTGCTAAAGCATATGATGGGTTTTATTAGGAGTTAGGGACAAAGACTGGTGAACAAAGGATTTACAAGATTGCAAGGAATAAAGAGAAGGAGTCGAGAGATTTGGATCAAGTAAGATGCATAAAAAATGAAGTTGGCAAGGTTTTAGTTACTGAAGGAGATATTAAGAATAGATGGGAAGAGTATTTTTATAAGCTATTTAATGATGGATGTGAAGGTTCTCGTTGTGATTTGGATGACTTGACAGTTAGCGAATGTGAGCTTAATAGGTCATTTTATCGTAGAATTAGAGTTTCGGAGGTTAGCGAAGCTCTTAAGAAAATGAAGAATGGTAAAGCCATTGGACCGGATGGTATACCGATTGAAGTTTGGAAATGTTTAGGAGAAAAATGTGTTGTGTGGTTATGTAAACTATTTAATGAGATTTTACGGTCGAAAAAGATGCATGATGATTGGAGATTAAGTACATTAGTTCCTATTTACAAAAATAAAGGGGATATTCAGAATTGTGCAAATTATAGAGGGATTAAACTTATGAGTCACACAATGAAATTATGGGAAAAAGTGATTGAGCATAGATTGAGAATGAAGACTAGCATTTCTGAGAGACAATTTGGGTTCATGCCAGTAAGATCCACTACAGAGGCGATTTATTTACTAAGGGAGATGATGGAGAAGTATCGAAGTAGGAGAAGAGACTTGCATATGGCTTTCATTGACTTAGAGAAGGCGTATGATCGGGTACCAAGGGATGTACTTTGGAAAGCCTTGCAAAAGAAGAGGGTGAGTGTTGCCTACATTAAAGTAATACAAGATATGTACGATGGGGCATTGACTAGGGTTAGGACACCCGGAGGTGAGACAAATGAATTTCCTATAGGAATTGGCCTACATCAAGGATCAGCTTTAAGCCCGTATCTATTTAACTTAGTTATCGATGCTATAACCGAGAGTATCACAGAGGAGGTACCTAAGTGCATGCTATTTACGGATGATATAGTACTTTTAGCGGATTCAAGAGAAGAGATTAATACAAAATTGGAAATATGAAGAAATACGTTGGAGTCAAAGGGTTTTCGTTTAAGTAGGAATAAAACAGAATATATGCATAGCAATTTCACAAATAAACAACTTAGAGACGATTTAAAAGTTAGGCTAGGGGAGGATATAATTTCTCAAGTGACAAAGTTTAAATATTTAGGATCAATTGTAAGATAAGATGGTGAGATTGATGACTATGTTAATCATAAAATTCAAGCTGGTTGGTGTAAGTGGAGGAAAGTCACTGGAGTCCTTTGTGATAGAAAAGTACCTAATAAAATTAAAGGAAAATTCTATCATACTGCTATAAGGCCAGCAGTGTTATATGGTAGTGAATGTTGGGCTATGAAGGGACAACATGAACGTAAAGTGGGGGTATCCGAAATGAGGATGTTGAGATGGATGTGTGGTCATACAAGATTAGGAATGACCATATACGTGAACGAGTCGGAGTGGCTCCTATTAGTGAGAAAATGGTAGAGAATCGTTTGAGATGGTTTGGTCATGTTCAGAGAAGACCATTAGATGCGTCAGTAAAAAGAGTAGATCAAATAATCTGGAGTCCGATTAAAAGAGGGAGAGGGAGGCCAAGGCGGACACTTGACGAACTAATAGAGCAAGATCTATTGGTGAATAATATACCGAAAGGTTTGGTTACTAATAGAGCGGAATGGCGTTGTATGATCCATGTAGCCGACCCCACCTAGTGGGATAAGGCTTTGTTGTTGTTGTTGTTGTATATATCTGAAATTAAATGTTTCAAAAAGTAAAACGCTGAAAATTAAAGAATATACTAATGGTTTACCGTAATATACACTAACTTCCTAAGATTTTTTATATTTATTATAATTATTTTTTACAAAAAATTATATGTATTTCAAGTGCACCGGCACAAGGTATGACCCCAAGAGACAGAGTAATGTTACAAATTTACCTGTAAGTTTGAGCACCATTCAAAATGCATAACAATTAGAAAACGAGAATGAGCTTGCTTTTTATGTTAAGACCTTTTTTTTTACCAGTGTTTTCTTTACTCGTTGAGCTCTCTGTAACAAAAAGAAAAAAAAACGTCGCAGTCCGTATTCTAATTTCTGCAAACAGTATAACAAAATGGTACTTTTGGAATACAATTTTCTGGGCATCACTCGATAATCGATATATAGAAGAAACATGGATTCATGTACTATATAACGCATGCACCGATCAGATGGTCGTCATTTCATCATCCTGCTGCAGAGCCGTGACACATCGGACGATCTGACGGGCTTCAGCGGGAAATCTTCTGCCCCCTCTTCCAGGCACCTGAAAAAGAAAAATATTCTTAGATCAAATTGTGTATCTAACATTTGCATTATGGTAAACTACATGTGACATATATATATGAAGAAAAAATGTTTACCTTTTTATCCTATTGGGCACATTCTCTGATGACATGATCACTACTGGGATTTCCTTCAGGTCAGACGATTCCTGATGTTTAGGAACAGACATTAAGCAAGGATTTGTAGCATAAATATAATGATGTAAAATAACTTGCTAATCGGAATAGTTATTTTTAGTTACCTTAATCTTCTTCAGGAGCTCATATCCTGTCATCTCTGGCATCCAGTAATCGGTTATTATCATGTTGACGTCCTTCTTCTCCTGAAAGAAAAAAGAAAAAGGGAACACAAAAAGCAAAAATTTAGCAACCAAAACACAGATTTTTAGAAGATATTGACAAGTGAATCAGCAGGAATCAATCCATACCATGCCCAACAGCTCCAAAGCTCTCTTCCCACTGTCCACAGCAGTCACTGCAACAAACAAAAAAGTGAAGAATATAAAAACAAACAGAAGCAATGAACCGATTTTTGAAAAGAAAATTCCTAAATTTTTATACGGTCTTGAAAATATGGGGTACTTTTTTATTCCAACCTCTGTGCTTGGAGTTGCGGAGGATGCCGGCGATGATGGCGCGGTCGACGGAACTGTCATCGACAGCGAGCACGTGCATCTGGTCCGTTTCACAACGTCCTTCCCCGGCGCCGGCCATGGAGACAGACCTCGACTTGAAAATTAAGTTGAAAACTACTGCAGCTCTCACCTTCACCTAAAAAAATTACTACAAGAAAATCACAATTTTCCGACGGATAATTTTTTACAGTTCTAAATCCGTCGCTATTTGCGACGGATTTTTCGACGGTTTCGTTTCCGACGGATTTTTCGACGGTTATGACCGTCGGAAATAATTTATATTATTATTTAATTTTTCGACGATTAGGAACGTCGATATTTTCGACGGATATCCATCCGTCGTAATTTCCGACGACTTTTCCGACGATTACGATCGTCGAAAATAAAAAAATTAAATTATATATTTTTAATATTATTATTAATTTTTTTGACGGATTTTCCGACGGTCACGACCGTCGGAAATTAAAAAATTAATTATATAATTTATTATATTATTATTTAATTTTTTGACAATTAGGAACGTCGATATTTTCGACGGATATCCATCCGTCGCAATTTCCGACGACTTTTCCGACGGTTAGGACCGTCGGAAATAAAAAAAATAAATTATATATTTTTAATATTATTATTAAATTTTTTTGACGGATTTTCCGACGGTTGTGACCGTCGGAAATAAAAAAATTAATTAAATAATTTGTTATATTATTATTTAATTTTTCGACGGTTAGGAACGTCGATATTTTCGATGGATATCCATCCGTCGCAATTTCCGAAGGTCGTAACCGTCGGTAAATCCGCCGCAATTTCCGACGGATATCCAAACCGTCGCAATTACCGACGGTTTTGACCGTCGGTAAAGATTACCGTCGATTCAAACCGTCAGTAAAATAAAAAATAAATATTATATATAACTAAATAAAATAAAATTATTTATTATTTATATTTTCGACGGTCGAAACCGTCGGTAATTAAAATTTCGTTATCCCATTTTTTTTCCCTTTTTCCCGCTTTCTTTCCACTTTTTTTCCTTTATATATTTCCCTCCTCCCTCCTCTCTCTCCCTCCTCCCTCCACTCCTCTCTCTCTCCCTCCTCTCCTCTCTCCCTCTCCCGGCCGCGAGCACGGACGCCTCTCCCGCGCGCCGGACGCCGACGACCCTCCCACGCCGGACGCCGGCGACCCTCTCCCGCACCGGTGACCCTCTCCCGCGCCGGCGTATCTCTCTCTCCCGCTCCACGCCGGCATCTCTCTCTGCTGTCGGCCGGATTCGGCCGCCAGGCGGGCCGGATCCGGCCGCTAATTTTTTTTATATTTAAAAAATTATTTGCGACGGTCGCGACCGTCAAAAGATCGACGGTTGCGACAACCGTCTAAAGTTTCGACAGTTGGGACGGTCGAAAAGTTGCGACGGCTCGGACCGCCGGCCGTTTCCGGCTGCTGGAACCGTCGGAAATTTCGACTGCTCGGCCTTTTCCGGCGGTTGGAACCGTCGGAAATATCGACGGTCCGAACCGCCAGGGACTTTTCCGACGGTTGCAACCGTCGGAAATATCGACGGCTCGGACCGCCGGCCTTTTCCGGCGGTTGCAACCGTCGGAAATATCGACGGTTCGAACCGTCGGGGACTTTTCCGGCGGTTGCAACCGTCGGAAAATTTCGACGGGTCGAACCGTCGGGGACTGTTCCGACGGCCAGAACCGTCGATATTTTCGACGAATTTTTTTCAACCGTCGCAAATCCGTTTGCGACGAGCGTTTTTCTAAAAAACCGTCGGTAATTGCGTTACCGATGATTTTCGAACTGATTACCGACGGTTCGAACCATCGGTAATCCGCGTTTTTCTTGTAGCTGCAGCAGCACAAGGCCAAATGTGTAGCCTTCTTCTTCCATATATATATATTACTTCCGAGTCCCGGCCAAGAACACATGCAAATTCGAAGAGGTGGCTACATGGCGTCTGAGCAGCAGATCTCTTTGCACGAGAACCGAGGGGGCGTAGAAAAAGGAAAGATTACGCTGATCATATTTGCATACACTGTTCGATTCGGATCCTGCATGCAGCTGGCCGTGTGCGTGTGGATCCTCGGCGGTCTGATTCGATTGGATTGCCTTCCTTTGTTAACACGGCCCTGGGAATCCGTCGGCCATCTCATCTCATGCAAACGCATCCGTATCTCATTTTATATATCTATATATATCTTTTTTTTATTATCATGTCATGCATCAGATCATGCATGCAGTAAAATATATATATCTGATCACTTATAATTATTCTCTTTTCTTTCTGATGATGCTATAATTATTTCTTATGTACGTATATCTGATCATTAATTAATCTTCCATAATTTGATGACATATGTACTGAGATAGAAAAGACTCACTGCCATTATTTGTTACTGCTACATTGATTCCATCTGATTCTTTTTTTTTTTTCTCTTTCCATATATCTTCTTCGATCCCTCTTTCTTGTTTCCCTTTTGGATTTGGGCGGCTGCGTCTGCTACTGATTCGGACAGATCAGTCATAGGATCTCGGGTAATAAATGACCTAATCCGAATTCTTAAACAGCATACCTCATGGTAGTGGAGAATGGAACATGGAAAATGGAATGTATTAGTGGTTGGCAGATATCTTCGTACAACTTTGAAGGGCTGACTTTGGGAAGTTAATTCCATCCAGAATACAAATTACGAATGCAATATCTTTGTTTATTTCATCTCGATATTCCCTATAGTATTGTTTAATTAACGACCATTTTTTATATATAGCGGCTGTTGACTTTTTTTAAAAAAAAAGTATAAAGTATAGTTAATCTTTTTGAATAAATTGTCAGTGCATTCAATTTAACATTCTATAATTCGTAGACCTTGAGTTTAAATTTTGGCATACCTTTGTTAAAAAAATACTATTACCTTTTCTAATGATATACATAGTGGATTAGAGGTATCAGCAATTTGTACGTAAGGGCTGTTGAAGATATAAGTATTAATAACTATTTTCTTAATAATTTATATTTTGATTGATGATTAATTAGCTCTTCCAATGTAATACTTTTTTACTGCCAAAGCCAATGATGAATGCGTGAGTTATTTCATGTCTGTGCTGAGCAACAGGAGTTGAGGTGGAGTCGATAGCAACTTCTCATCGCTTAGTCGAACCTTTGTGGATGTTCAAAATTTCTGGAAGTCTCACCTGCCATAACGAGGCGTGCTACTAGAGCACGACACTAAAATAGTTGGGCTCGATGATGGGCCGAAATTTCAACCCGTGATCAATGCACATAACTTTTAGCGTCAACTGAATTGGACGATCGACGCCGCTTCCCGAACACTGAGTAGCAACCGAAAAAATGATCAACAAATTACGGAATCATCCCAAGTCAATCGGGGATCATCCCAACTCAATCCTTCCCCGCTACAGACGTCATATAATACCCCATAATCTATGTTGTTTATAGTTTGTTAAATTTTTTTATCATTATCAACTAAAAAATTAAAATAATATAATAATTAAACATAAAACGGAAGCTAAAACTACAAAATATAACAAAAGATACATGCAGCGGAAACTTTATAAATCACATAGTCCATCACATAGACAGCTAGGCATATACAAATTCATATCATAATACATCACATATGTAAGTCACACATATAATCAATATAATATAAAGGCAACTACGACACATAATCATATCAATATATGGGCACACGCCACTCTGTGCACACGCCACTCGAGCAATAAGTCGCATCAATCGGGCTGCGTAGGATAATCAAATACCTACGAGGATTGATATAGGGGAAAACCTTTTCGTTAGCACTAAGTTAAGTATGATAACAATATAAGTCATAAGAACGACCCATATAGCATACACATTAAAAAAATATAACATGTCAATTAAGATTCAAAGGGATCATCACATGAAAATAATGACATATATGATTCATTTCAAGTACATCGTTATCACTTAATTATTCTTGGATCATGATGAAAAAAAAGGTCAACATGAATGGTCATTCATATATCTCATGTGATCATTTATCTTTCATTTAGAAATGTATTCATTTCATCATTTTTCTATTTCATTTTATTTCATAAGGACAAAATTATTTCATTCATCTTTAGTCGTTCATTTCATCTTTTCATGTAGTTAAAAAAATCTCAACTTTCAGAAAATACCATGCAAACACATAAGTAAATATTCATCTAAATCATGAATAGGTCAGTAGGTGATCAGTGCCATGACAGTACCCAAAAAGGTGAAGGAGGACCTCACACAATATTGATAATATTCTCAAAAGATGAGTATCTCTCACAAGAATGATAACTTTAAAAAAAAAAAGAAAGTGTCTCACATAAGGCTGATAACCTCTCATCTAGGTAATCAATGTTAATCATCCATTCCATCTTGTCTTTATTAACCTATCAACATATGTTTTGATCACAAAAATATTAATCAAGACTTTAGAGAACGAATGTCAAGTCAAGGTTCTTATAAGAAATCATATGTGGTATAGGAGCAATCGTGTAGACAGACAGGACACATTCATTAACTTATATCATATTAGGTTCTTTGTTCAACTTCGACCATCCACTAAGTTGAGCGGTCATCCACTAGGTCGGACATACGCCCAGTCTGATATTATCATTTGGTTGTTCAAAGGCTGGGTGTGATCCAAACACTCGGTAGGTCGAATGGACGTATGATCTTACTTGGACAAAAAGTACAAACTCTCGATCGAGAATTTCAAATGCTCGAAACCTCGATCAATTGTTGATCTGTCCAAGTCACTTAATACTCATTTTAGTTCAATATCGTTGGTCAATCGATACAGGTCCCCAATCGACCATTCAAACACATCTCAATCTTAGGATATTAGAGTGGACATTCGATTGACAAATATTCGCTAACTTTTGTCGAGAAGAAACGAACATTTTCAGACAGGGGATCGGTTGTTCGTTCTGTTCAATTGGGCCGTAGAACATTATGGTGTCCTTAAGTTTTTAATCAATTTCCACACAACAAACATTCATAGATATAAATAAACTTACTCTTAACATTTAACATAGTTGAGAAATTATATGAAAACATTCCTTATACTCATCCTTATCGTAGTTATCATAAAGTCATAAAAGTCACATACATATATTTCATCTTACTTGCAATCCATAGGTTCATCAACAAGATAAAAAAAAAAGCTAGTAATAGGGATTCAACATGAAGTTCGTAATTTCATAAATCCACATGCTAGGCTACCTAATACTCTGAAACATGCTTCATTTCATAGCAAATGATTAGTCTAATTGTTGAATTAAAATTGATTATTTAGTATTTAAAAAATAACTTTAATTCATTTATTCTCAAAAGTTTTAATGGTGGCAAGGGTAGCATCATCGGACGCGCGATAAGATCAATTGGATCATTGATGTACAACAGATCTCGTAAAGGCATGTAAACTGATTTTTTAAGTGAGTTGAAATTGGTTCAATCTTTTTTTTTTCACAAAATGGTAAACCTTCCGGTCGAGTTCGCCCTTTTTCATCTCGTCATTATTCTCTATCTGTGAGGGTGTTTCCTCGACAAAACACTATCATTGGCGGTCGTCTTTAGCTTCTTCTCAATCACCGGCGGTCTGCATTCCTTCTCCATTTGCAAGTGCAAATTCCTTTTCCCTTTAAATCCTATCCGGATATTTCATCCTTAACTTCTCAATCAAATGGACCCTAAATTTTTGCAGCATTGTTACTAATGAGATTATGAAATTACTTATTTAGATAAAGTTTATTGTTCTACTTTTTTATTTCAATACTGGATTGATCAGGTAACAATAGTCTTAAGCACTGATGAATTTAGACTAAGATGGTATTTGAAAAAATGTTTTGTTGAGATATTACTTTCATTTACGTTGATCTTTTTGTACCTTTTTTAAAAAAGGAAATATGTTTATATTAAGTAACTCCGATAAATCAAAATACAAAAGACTGAGGATTTTAGGAGGAGGGGCATATTCTCAAAAGTAATTTTTTTGTCATTACACGTACAAAAGATGTTAAGTGGTCGGAAATCTTATTTGCCTCTCAGTAGGAGTGTGCTATATTGATATAAGTGAATGAGATTAATGTATCCTAAATACAAAGACGGAGGCAGATGAATTCCTGTGTGTATGACACATGAAGGCACTGAATAATAAGTTTGTAGTACTGATAAATACATATATTATGTCGTACTTTTGTGGTTAGCACTTGGTTCCGAACCCCCTTCCATCACTTTTTCTTTAATTATTTCAAACTTCACCATTTGCTTATTATCCCAAGCAAATATAACATATCTCAACTTTATTTATATTGCGTAACTATGTAATATTATAAAGTTAGATATTTTCTTTATTAAACTTTTTTATTTTAATATTGCTATAACTTTTAGCAATCAAAGCTGATTGAGTTTTTTATTATTTAAATTATAATTTACTCATCATCTTGGATAAATTCTCCCATTTAAAAATATATTAACTTCTAAATAAATCAATTATGTATTTATTATCTTATTTGATTATGTGATTTATAAAAATTCTTTTATATTTCTTACATGTTATTACTTATGAAATCTGAAATTTATAAGTGCATAAATTTAATAATAAATTTTATAGATAATTTATTTAATAATATATATATTTGATTGTTACTTAAAAGTTTTAGTCAATAAAAATTATAAAATTATTTATTTAATATATATGCATATATATGTGTGTGAATATGTTAGGATTATATAATAGTTAACTAGTGAATTCACTGAAATAATTTTTGCCTTCGTCAATGTGAATATCATGTATAATGCCTTTGATTCTCTCGGAGCAACCAGTCTAATGGTTGATGATTATGACTAGGAGCTCCGAGTTCGCGAAAGCAGGGGTGCACTCAGGTTATAGGTGAGGGGGGGCAAAGGCCCCCCTCAAAATTTTAAAATTTTATTAATATTACATATTGATATGTGACTAAAAATTAAATTAAGGCTTTTGTTAAGTAAATTTAGTCTGAAGCCTGCCCCTCTCATAATTTTTTAGATTTTTACTCTTATTTTGGCCCCCCATCAAATTCGAGTCCGAGTCGGCCCCTGCGCTAAAGCATCAGCCCTGTGATGCACATCCGTAATTTGCACAGCAACGCACTACCATCTGTCTCAATAAGGACAATCATGCACAACAATCGATCCCAACCGTGCAGAAGTGATCCACCAGGTACCACAAATGTGCCAAACTATTGACATGTACCATGCAACAACTGTTCGTGCACAGGACCGATCAGAAAAAATACAACAGTTAAGATATCTTTTACTCCGAAGTGAAGCATTTCAAGCGTTAATTCACATATCAATTATTTAAATAAATAATATTTTTAAATAATAAAATTTAATCAGATTCATTGATCAGTCGGCATCTCTCTAAAACGAAAGGTATTCTAAAATTTTAGTTATCTTGATTTTATGTTATGGGCCTTATGATCTGATATATTGAAACACTCTACGCAAAAGAAGAAGAAATCTCAATCAAGTAGTGCATGAATTGGTGATTTTCTCCACTGATTATCAAAAGGTATCATTTTGAGCCTAACACTGATAAGGAGCAGAAAAAAATTCATTTTGCATCAAACCACAAATCACAGGCCGTTTCACGAAGAGATCGCGGAACATTAAAAAAAAATGCTTTCTTGAGTTCTTTTTCGTCTGGGGAAAAAGAAAAGGGATGAAAATCCAATATTTACATCAGTGCTTAATCATAAATGGGCTGGGCCAAATTCTTTGACGGAGCCCAGATACACTCATGTTTTAAACTTAATCTTTTGCATGGATGTGCTCAATTTATTTATTTTTTTATATTTACTATTTACTATATAAAATTATGGGTCCTAGACAAGTCACTTACAGGATAAAAGTTTAAATCGGAGAGAAAAGCATGAGATAAGGTTAATAAATCAATATGAAATGTTATTGCATTTCTTTTATTGCGTTTTTTTCTTATGTGTCGACTTGTGAATCTGCCTTGAAAGACAAATATACTTTTGGATAGAGAAAGATATTATAGACTAAACGACAGGAGATATATCTAGAGGAGCAAAAAAAAAAAAGGTAAATGGAAGGTAATGTGAATAGATTATTGATTATTTTATTTCAAAAGTTTAGGACAGATGAATTATCATAGTTTCCTACAATAAATTATTAGTAATTTTAACTATCACATCATTAATAATTCAGATAACAAGCATATGAATTGTCTTTTCAAATTATTAGTTGGATAGAATATATTTTGATAAGAATATTCATTCAATCAAATTTCAAGTTTTTAATATTTTATTAATAACCGACCTCACCTAGTGGGATAAGACTTTGTTATTGTTGTTAATATTTTATTAATAACTATTATCATCTAATTTTATTAGTACGAATTATTTGTGGTATTGATTCCTCTTCTTTTATTCGTATTTATTTTTTTCCTTTGTTTTGTTTGTAATGATATATGATTAAAAATTTAAAATAAATTTACAGTGCATTTTGATCTTTTTTCAATTATTTTAATTTTTATTTATATCATTAGTACTTACATCATATTAGTGATCATTTTTATTTTTAGTGGTGACATAAATTATAGACCGTAAGAAAACTAATTTATTTGAGGTAAACTATTTTTAACTCATATATATCTTGATACTTCTCTTCTTTCATGTTTAGCCTTTTATCTTTTTTATAAATATTCTTATATGTATTTTTATTTTTTTTTCAAAGTAACAAGAAAAATCATAATTGAATAAATGAACAAGATCAAATTTAATAGAAAAATGTTATTGAATGAACAATGAGGAAGTAAGAAACAAGAATAAAGTAGAGCATTTGACTACTTGTACAATGTAAAGCCGGATGAATATATTAACAAAAGGATTATTTTGTTCTTTAAATTTATATCTAAACAAAAAGTATAGATTATTTTTGTCCCAGGGTCCCCCAATCCACGAGTGCAAAGATATGGCAACAAGGTGAGGAATATTATATATATAGGAAAAAATTAAAGGTGTCCCCTATTTAAAGGAGGGACATTTTCTATTCATTGGATTGGAACTCTATGAATTTTATTTTATTTATTTTTATTTAAAGACTTTAAATCTGATTGATATTCTTAATCTGATCAACACACTAGTCCATTATATACTGTATGTACATATACGTCTTGTGATTAAAAAGAATAAGATACGAAGTGAATATAGTAAAAATCAAATTTAATAGAAAAATGTTATTGAATGAACAATGAGGAAGTAAGAAACAAGAATAAAGTAGAGCATTTGACTACTTGTACAATGTAAAGCCGGATGAATATATTAACAAAAGGATTATTTTGTTCTTTAAATTTATATCTAAACAAAAAGTATAGATTATTTTTGTCCCAGGGTCCCCCAATCCACGAGTGCAAAGATATGGCAACAAGGTGAGGAATATTATATATATAGGAAAAAATTGAAAGTGTCCCCTATTTAAAGGAGGGACATTTTCTATTCATTGGATTGGAACTCTATGAATTTTATTTTATTTATTTTCATTTAAAGACTTTAAATCTGATTCATATTCTTAATCTGATCAACACACTAGTCCATTATATACTGTATGTACATATACGTCTTGTGATTAAAAAGAATAAGATACGAAGTGAATATAGTAAAAATCATGTATCCAATAAAAAGTGACGAATGACTTTTATTTGCAACGTCAACGCTGTAAATGTTAAAATAAAAGGTGACATCTCCCTCAATAATTTATATTCTGTATGCATAGGGGAATTGCATCAAGCATTCGATGATTAAAATAAGTTTCATTATACAATCAGTGGTTCATCAACCCCTCAATGAGTACTTCTTCCCAGTGAAAGCCTGGAACTTCGGTTCATCTTTCTTTGCAGGTTCTTCCTTTGTTTCTTTTGGAGGAATCTACAAAATAATTAAGAAAGGCACCAAATATCAGGAGATAGTCATAAAATTATAAAACATGTATCCTTAAAAAATTACAAAACGTGTTATATTCTTTTGCAAAATGCTGAAAGGAAAGTACTGGATTTCGAATACACGACAGTTCAAGCAGAAAAATTTGAAGTTTAGAAGGACTATTGAATCTTTGTCTGGAGGGAAGAACAACTATAAATTGCTACTAATGTATCCACAGTAAAGGGAAAATAGGAAGATGCTTTGTACCTTAGGCTGAGCTTCTTTGGAATTACGATTGGCACTGGAACCAAAAACTAGCTTTTTTCCGGTAGTTTGGCCAGAAGAGCTGCTACCTGATGCAGATGAAGATGGTTGCTTTGCGCTACCTATGGCTGGCAATTTGCTGTCCTTTGCATGAGACGTAGATGGCAGAAGTGCATTAATGGAAGCCTTGCCATCCAACCTTCTCCCGACACCAGTAAATGGGGTGAACTTTTCTTCAATTTCTTCTTCAGCTTGTGCATCCGCATCTTAAATACAAAAACAAATACCTCAGGTGGGAAACACAAACATATGCATATATGGAAAAAATGTTTAGTCTTTATTGTCAAACCTTGAGCTGGTGCTTTGCCAGTAGAGAGCGCAGGAGGTGGTGGTCGTTCAGGTTCTTTGTAATCAAGTGGGGGTGCAAAATCAACCTCACAGTCAGTCTCAATGATGCTAATTGCAGAGGAGGGTTTTGTTTCCACAATATCTATATAGTACTTCTTGTTGTTATATGCTACCATAATACTGTCACCAGTGGTTAAACAGGAGAAGTTTCTCAACGTTGTCTCCAATCTGCAGCATGTTAAAGAGAACACATCAATACCTTCTTTGTTTTAACCAACAAAATTACTAATTGCAAGCATAAAAATAAGAGATGCTGAAATAGCTCATTAACAAGTCATAAAAGGTAATGACAAGTTCACTAACATGGCCTTGGGATTTGAGATATCCAAGAAGTCTGTCGTATGAGGCTGAAGCTTCACATATGTACCCTTGGGAAGGGTCGCATTTTTCACAAGCACAATATCTCCTTCTTGAAGAACTAAATTTTGCATCATCTAGAATGACAATTAAGAAATGAGAGACTGCATTTGCTAACAGCTTATATAAAAAAGTTCATAAACCCAAAG
Organism: Pontederia crassipes; assembly: GCA_030549335.1. Classification (NCBI taxonomy): domain Eukaryota; kingdom Viridiplantae; phylum Streptophyta; class Magnoliopsida; order Commelinales; family Pontederiaceae; genus Pontederia; species Pontederia crassipes. The sequence goes on along the minus strand of CM060189.1, from coordinate 18,554,545 downwards.
AGATTGTATAGATTTGGTTGCATACCCAATACGGCATGTAGATCATGCCTTCTTCTGCAACAAACTCTAGAACGCCACAATGTGAAAATCGCTCGGTGGCAGCATTACGTAGTTCAAATAACATTGGGTAATCAATGTGCAGAGAAGCTGGAGATGGATAAGACATGGCAATCTCGAAGTCATAAAGTAACCTTTTGATATCATACACCAATAATGAATCCATCATACAGTAGTACTATAAACCAGGCAAAAAAAGATGAGGCAAGAAGGAAAAAAAATCAACTTACCAAGACGATCTAGCGCAGAGGGAGGCATTATAACTACAAAAGGGGAAAAACATGGGTTAATTGGATTTAAAGAATAAGCCAGGTATAATAACAAAAAAGCGAGAAAGAGAGCTTACTTTTGTCACCAACTTCCAGATGGGGCTGCAAAGATAGAATATTAAGTCAGATATTCCTGAATCAAGTATTCCAACTTAATCTGTTTTCTAGTTGCAATCTTAATTATTTAAGATAATGCAATTGAACTATATTTCATGACATAAGTGGGACCACAATGACTGATCATTTTGATCAGAATTCACGACCATCATGATCTAAATGAAAAATGGAAATACAGTAAAAGTTTATGGTTTTCTGTGCAGTAATGTTCATTGCACAAAGAAAGACATCTTGCATAATTTACAATTTCTAATTTTAAGGTTTATAAGTACATGATGCACAATAGTTGGGGGTTAGAAGTGGGGGACAGAGATGGGTGTGTTAAACAATAATATGAATTTTAAATGACAAATCGTTTTGGGGTGAGGCATAATATCCTAAAATGAACCAAAAACAGGACTTAGAAGAATGTTCAAAATTGGTAATAGCGACTCATGTCACGGACATATGCTAGCACATATATCTGCATCACCTTTCTTATAACACAAAGTTGCTTGTCAAGACGACCAAGCATTAGATTGAATTTAATAAAATTTTCAAGTTGCATAACCAATATCTCGAAAAATGCTATGACCCATTTGCAGATTTCTATTATTCTCTTGTTACACCATCTATGTAGTGAAAAAAAATATATAGAAAAAGAATTCAAAAAGAACTTCAAACCTTATCAATAAAGGATGCAGAGTAACAGCGGTAAGTCTGCTCGAATGAATTTCCATGGTAACCATATCCCTCGAAAAACTGATGCAAAAATGAACAAACACAAGGATCAAAGCACAATAGTCAGCTAAGTTTTCGGGGTTGGAAACAAGAAAAAAAAGCCTTATAGAATTCAGTAAAAGATATAAAAGTTTATATTGACATGAAAATAAATAGAACCACACAAGTATGATAAGAATTCAAGAAAAGTAGGAAACAATGACTAACAGTTGCAAAATAAAAAAGTAATTTTACCATGTATGTTATCAGATCCCCTAAGAAACATATCAGACAGTGAATCTAGAAACAACTTAAGTTTGCAGCAAAACTAACAGAGATTTTCTGGTTGATGTTATGCTACAACCATTATGCAGTGAATCTTGACCTGTCCTCTAGCATTGAACAACCGAAAATGGAGGAACAGGATATGCAATACATATTACAAAATGGTTCAATTACATAAAATGTTGAAGTTTTCAATTCCATACAAGGAAGAATATATGTGTGTTATGTAAACTGTTAAAGCTTCATTCTTTAAAGAAGATTACCATTTTGTTTTGACCCAACTCCCAAGCACGTAGGCTTTCAGATTTCCTGCAAGGAGTTAATAAATAAAAATCAAGAAAACTTGAGAAATAGAAGATCATAGTTTAAGTCACGAAGAAAAAAACAAAGATAACACTGATGATAACAAAATATAACTTGATTAACTATCTAGAACCCCAGAAAAGTTAGACTCCTCTCAATTCTACAGATTTTGGTGAAAATTGGCTATCCAACAAGAACTGCAAGAATCTAACTAGCATTTATTTATGCATCTTTGCTTTGATTCTAACCATGTGCACTGAAACAAATGGGCAATATGCACAAACATATAAGAGAGACAACATAACTGCTACTAAAAAGAAGAATTTTTATAAAAATACTGTGACACTTCGTTTGACTAATATTGTCTGTTAGGACACGTGGTGTCATCTGAGAGCGCATCGTAAGTAAACTTATACGGATTGTAATGACTCGCAGAAGAAGCTACATAAGCATGAGCATGATTCTCTGACCTTTGAAAAGCAAGTTCATTTGGGGAAACAACATTAGATTAATGCTCTATAAATAGCTAATTCATAGTTCTTGTTTATCCGCATGAAAGGACCTGTTTTGGACGGGTATATAGATGAAAGATGCTACTTTATCCCTATAATGCACCAAAAATCGAAATCTTTCCATCGAAAAGTCCGGCCGGTCTAATTAAATTGGAACGCGCAAGAAGATTCGCACGGCCAAGTAAATTAGACTTCTCATCAACTACCCAAAATACCCAAATTATAAGGTCTGGCAAGCCCTCCCTAACCAGTAGCAATTAGATCCGATCATATGACAAGACAGAGAGAAGACGAAAATAACAAGTAACAGTTTACCAATCGACAGGGAAGCAGACCTTCAGGCGGAGCTTTCCGGCGCTTTTGAGGAGCAAACCCCACAGGACGAGGAGGCGTCCGGTGAGGAAGGAGCACGTGGTGGGCAAGGGAACAGGTGGAGGACAGAATCCGGCGAACAGTTGCGGAGGCGGGGAGAGCGAGAGTTTCTGCTGCGGAACGATCAGATTCGAAAGAGACGAGCGAGAGAGAACGGGGTACAGAGAGGGCGTTCTTATATGTTAATTGATGGATCGGTAGTTTTTATTCACAAGTTTGGTGAGATTAAAAACACGATTCCCACTCGAATTAGTAAATTCTTCCGTGTTGTGATATCTGATTTCAACTCAAAGTAATTATTGTATTTTTATAATATTTTCCCAAAGTAATTCAAATTGGTAATGTTTTTTATGTAAGCCAAAAAAAAGTATTTTGTAAAAAATATCTTTTCTTTTTTTACTAGACTAGCGAACTTATCTTTACAACTAAAATTAATTTTTACATGATCGACCTAAGAATCCGCTGGCTAAAAGGTAGGATTTTTTTATATGTTATATTTTTGCTTCTTTTTCATGTCTGCATTAAAGTAACGACTTATGCCCGATTAACGAGTCAAATCTCAGGTGAAGGCTATATTTGACATGTATCTTAACTTTCAGCAATAATAATAATAATAATAATAATAATAATAATAATAATAATAATATATTATTATTATTATTATTATTATTACAACGTAAGCATAATAAAATAGGTCACGAAAGATTTAATTCATGAAGGCATCAATTCAATTGTAGCCCGTCAACTGATTTAGACTTTGACACAAATTATCCAACAAAGAGTTCGATATGAAATATGACATAATTCGGTTTTCCTAGAAGTTTACAACCTACAAGGTAAAAACACATAGATCGTATATAACTCGAACTTGATATAAACGTTTCACAAATCTTTATAACACATTACACGTGGCAATTTATCTTATGAGTTATCAGCAATGCCACGGGTAAAATTTAAACCTCACGTATCTATAAGAGATAATCATAGATTATGGATTACTTTATTTAAAATTTTCAGAATTGATCACATTACTGTGACGATGGACAGGGCTAGGCGTGGTTGATACCATCTAATGGATGTAATTTTTTTATTTTTCTGTAACATATTAATATGAAAATTACTATATTCTAAAATATATTTAAAGCATAAATCAATTGAAAATTTTAATATATTCAATCAGTATTGTTGTCCATTTTTTTATGAAATAAATTTATTATCAATATCATTAAACAAATTCATACCAATATAAGATATCATGCAATCGTCCACAAAGAATGTTATGCCAAATAAGAATGCATGGTGATTATTTTTTGAAATAATAATGTGAATTCAATAGTGATTTGTGTTTGTTAAAATTAGTTATAATTGTATTACTAAAAAGATACATTAAAGAGTTAAGATAAACTAATGAATAATATTAGGGATTAATTTATACTACCCTATTAGTGATAACAATAAGTATATAAAAATAATCTACATTTCTTTTTCAAAAACATAAATTTAGAAGTAGTTTATTTGTATAATATATAGGTTATAACAATTATTACATGAGTTAATACTTATATAATAAACTATTAAATTTTAATGACTCGGGTTGGGTGGGTGTTTAGTTGCACATTGTGTGGTTTACACGTCACACTAACCTAAATCAAATGTTTGGCACATCTTTATCGATTATCCGGCGAAGACGATAATCCTTCTTCCTGTTGAGCCCCCCTTTCCCTCGATAAAATGTGGTAGTGATTCCAACAATTCATCGTGGAAGAAAGGATTCATCGAATCAAGATAACTAACTAAGATTATTATAATAAAAATATTGTCTTTTATGTAGATTTTCACCGGTTCCATTGATGCAATGAGCTTTACACAATGATATCCCTTAGAAACATCATAGATAATTGAATTTTAAGTATATATCATTAGCTAAATTTGTAACACCCCAAAATTTCGTCAAGGGCAATATAGTAATTCTATAAGTTAATTAAAATCCTTGATGAATTCAAGATGATCAAAAGGGGAATTTGAGAAGGAATAGGAATGTAATTGGAAATGAAATATGAATAGAAGGAAAAAGTACTCCTACTTGGAGTAGGATTTAGAATTAGAGTAGGATTAAAAGTGTGATTAGAAAAAAAAAACAAAAGAAAGAAAGTTAAATCCTAATGAGAGTAGGAATTGTAATTAGATTGATATTAGATATTTGAATTTTGATTTGAGATCCAAAAGATTTATTAATGGGCATAGGACTCCCACATAGGATAGGATTAAGAGTTTTATGGCTTAAAAACATTCCAACCATTAAAATAATATTTATTATTATTTAATCCGAAAATTAGATGATAAATTATTATGAAATTAAATAATTCCGAAAATTGGAGAAAATGATGAAATAAAAAGATAAGATAAATGTATAGTTTGGTTAACATAAGTTATTGATAAAAGATGGAGATAGAGTTTGATTGATAGAAGTTATGGAGGAGATAAAAATGAATGAGTATAGATGGATTTTGATAAGTATGGTTATGAAATAATTAGTGAATTTCGGATTTAATTAAATCTGAAAATTTAAGAGATGATAACTAATGATGGATGGTTATGATTGATGGAGAAATAGCCCAAGGTTCAATAGAAATCAAAAACTCTAGTTGAGATCTATAAATAGGATCTAAAGGGTGGCTAGAAAGTATAATTTGCCTCCACAAAAATTCTGCACAAGAGCTCTTTTTCTCCTTTGTTTTCTCACAAACCGAGCCACCTGAGAGCGCGTGCGATATACCATTTCGAAGTCCCGAGAGGAGAACAAGATTCAAATGGTAGTCGATAGTTTCTGAACATCTATAGGGTGGAATTGTCGGTCAAAGTCGTGACATACATGCTGTCCACATATAACAGGAACATAATTATTTTTTCAACCAACTTAAGGTATGTAGGGGGATCCCCATATCGTCGGTTTTTCACAACATGGACCCCAAGACTCTTCTCCATTATACAAAGATTATATATTATTTGCATCGATAGGATATCAAGTAACATAGACAGAATTATCGAAAATTGTGTCGAAAACATAATTCCTGACGGTGACAAAATCATGTCGGGTTCTGTCTGACACGGCCCGGATTCCATTTAACACGATCCGGATAATGATCGACGCGCATCAGGTTCTGAAATAGAAAATATATTTTTATGAATCGATTTATAGTTTATTGGATTGTTAAGATTGTTAATCATTATCGATCATTTGATTAACATTCCTAATTTTAGTATGAACGTACCTGATCAAATTGCCATCATATTGATTATTATTGTCATTACACTCAATCATGATATTGTTTATGGTATTGATCCATTGACCTTATTATTGATTAATTATACTCAAATTGTTATCGTACCTGATTGATCGACATTATATCTGATCATATCATTGATTAATATATTGATATAATGATTTTCTGATTAGGTCATGTTAAACCTAAGATAATTGTTAAAGATAAACATCTTAGATAATTGAGATAAAAGTTAAAAATTTATTGGGCACATGTCTACTGATTGCCACTAGGACTGATTGGGCCTTCGGGCTAATATTACGCCTTCGGGCTGATTGGGCCTTCGGGCTAATATTGCACCTTCGGGTTGATAGGGTCTTCGGGCTAATTGCACCTTCGGGTTGATAGGGCCTTCGGGCTAATATTGCGCCTTCGGGCTGATAGGGCCTTCGGGCTAATATTACACCTTCGGGCTAATATTGCACCTTCGAGTTGATAGAGCCTTCGGGCTAATTGCACCTTCGAGTTGATAGGGCCTTCGGGTTAATATTGCGCATTCGAGCTGATAGAGCCTTCGGGCTAATATTACGCCTTCGGACTGATTGGGCCTTCGGGCAAATATTGCACGTTCGGGTTGATATGACCTTCCGGCTAATTACACCTTCGGGTTGATAGGGCCTTCATGACTAATTGCGCCTACGGGCTGATGGGGCCTTCGGGCTAATATTGCACCTTCGGATTGATAAGGACTCCGGGCTAATATTGCGCCTTCGGGTTGATAGGGCCTTCGGGCTAATATTGCGCCTTCGGGCTAAAATTGCGCCTTCAGGCTGATAGGGCTTTCGGGTTAATATTACACCTTCGGGTTGATAGGGCATTCGGGCTAACTATTTTGGTGTGATCATTCGTCCCTCATTATACCCAAACTTATTGATTAAAATTTCATGGTGTCTCTTAATAATAGGAAGCTCTCCTATTGCGTCCGAAAGGGTTGATCATAACTCCAAAGATTGAATTGATAATCGAATTGAACTGAATTGATAATTGAATTGCACCCTAATGGCTGATGGACAATTGATTTCGCCCTAGTGGTTGATAGATTATCGATGGAGGCCCATTGTGGTCGAAGGAGACCGTTATGGTCGATGGATGTGTTCATAATTGAATTGAATTGAATTATGCCCTAGTGGCTAATTGATAATTGAATTACTCTATAATGGATGATGGAAAATTGAATAGATAAATTGTTAATAGAAATAATAATTGATAATTATTTACTGTGGCCTTCACCGACTTATGGCCATTTGATAATTGATTTAAGATAATTGAATCGAATTGATTAGATATCGGTCATTAATAATTGATGATATGGATAGGTACTATGATTGGTCAAATTATTTTTCACTACAAGAAATTGGGGATTACCGACGGTCCAAACCGTCTGTAATTTCCCCAAAAACCGTCGAAAACATCGTTTCTGATGATTTTTTCAACGGAAATCGGGACGTTCGAAAAACGGTCGTCGCAAATCAATTTCCGACGATTGGGAAGGAACCGTCGGAAATTTTGATGGATTTTCGATGATCGTGACCGCCAATATTTGCGACGGTCGACAAAACCGTCGAAAATTCTGCGGTCACAACCGCCGATATATCCGACGGTCGAAAAAAACCATCGAAAACTTCGACGGTCGTGACAGCTGAAGTTTTCGACGGTTTCGTCGACCGTCGCAAATATCGGTGGTTGCTACCGCCGAAAATCTTGATGACCGTCCAAAACCATCACAAAGAATTTTTATAATATAAAAAAATTAGCCGGTCGACGGCCAGCGGCCAGATTAGGCCATCGATGGCCAGCGGTCGATGTCGAATTCGGCCGTCGGGGGCCAGATACGAACGCCCGGCGGCCGATGCGGCCGCTAGGGGCCGGATCCGCCGCCAGGCGATCGGATCCGATCGTCGGGGGTCGGATCCGAACCCCCGCCAGCTGATTAGGCCATTGGGGTCGGATCCGCCGCTAGGCGGCCGGATCTGGCCCTCGATCGGATCCGACCGTTCGGGGCCGGATCCAAATGCCCGGCGGCCGATCCGGTCGCTGGGGGCCGGATCCGGCCGTCAGAGGTCAGATCGGGCAACTGGGGGCCGGATCCGAACGCCCACGGTCGGATCCGGCCGCCAGCGGCGAGATCAGGCCGCATGGCGATCAGGGCCGGAGAGAGAGAGAGGCGCCGACGGGAGAGTGTCGCCGACGATCAACGCCGACGTCCGATCAAAGGCTCGCCGGGCAGGAGAGGGAGAAGGAGAGGAAGAGGGAGAGGGAGGAAGAGAGAGGAGGGGGGAGAGGATGGAAGGGTATTATATATATATATATATATATATATATATGGATTAAATGGGGGTGTAGTGCCCATCCGTGTAGCGCTGTGTAATGCCTCATCCGTGAGCGTCGATGCGCCATCGTGCATCGCGTGTAACGAATTAATCCGGACCGTCAGCATGAAATCGACGGTCTTGATCTGCCGATGAAAAAATAGGACGATGGCCAAATGCCCGCGCCCATCCACTCTAGGTCATCTTCGAATCGCCCTCCGTCCGCCGCTGCTGCTGCCGCTCTGCACCTCTCCGAATCGCCCTCCGTCCGTCGCTGCTGCTGCCGCTCCACACCTCTCCGAATCGCCCTCCGTCCGTCGCCGCTGCCGCTCTAGGTCATCTTCGAATCGCCCTCCGTCCGCCGCCGCTCCGCTCCGCACCTCTCCGAATCGCCCTTCGTCCGCCGCCGTTCCGCTCTGCACCTCTCCGAATCGCCCTCCGTCCGCTGCCGCTGCTGCCGCTCTGCACCTCTCCGACGAATCGCCTTCCTCTTTCATCGCCGTCCTAGTTCATGATCGACTTCGTCTGAGCGGTGAGTTCCACGACCGCCTTCGTCTTTCCCTTCTTCCTAAGTGCTTTCAGCTTCTCCCACCCTAAATCGCCCCTTCGGGTTCTCCTTGTTGTCATGCCCTAGGTCACATTTGACAGGCCAGCCTAGGTGAAGGCGATTATGTGTTTTATGTACATTGCTTGTGAGTTCAATCTCTGCTTTCACATTTGTGCATTATGTAGATTACGTGTTTTATGTAGATTATGTGCTTTATGTAGATTCTTGCTTGGTGCCCTAAACGATATTCGGAATGTAGATGATCTATGCTTTCATTTGAAATGCTTATGTAAGCAACAAGTAGTTAAAGTTATTATCTGTTAGAACTTACATAATAAACAACAATTATGATACATTCAATCCCTTTGCTTTCATTTAGATGATCTATGCTTTCATCGTGTGCCCAATTGAAGGTACTCTTCAACTTGATAAATTGTCGTGGTTGTCAATCTGGTCACACTACATTGATTTTGTGTCTATCCATTACTTCTCATCTTGCTCAAGTTGTCTTGCTCAAGTCAGATATTGATGGACAATGATTTTGTGTCCGAACAGGATAGGTATATGTAATTTCTTTATTAAACTCAAAACTTTTCTTTCATAGACACTTCATTAATAGATTATCATTGTAACAGCTGTGAAAATAATAATGAGAATGCTTCTAAGAAAGTTGTGCAAGTTGAAGATAATGGTCATGTGAAATCCAATTAATTTAGGAAACCATTTGTTGGCATGACTTTTGATACTCACGACGATGCATATACCTACTACAATATGTATGTTAGAATGATGGGTTTTTCTGTGAGAAAATCTTATTCTCATAGATCAAAGGTGTCAGGAAAAATCGTTAGTAAAAACTTTGTTTGTTCTAAGGAAGGACACAAGGATTTGAAACGTAGTAGGGGAACGACAATTAAACAGAGAAGAGAAGCCAGAGACGATTGCCTTGCTCATTTCTATGTTGGTGAAAGGAAAGATGGAAAGTGGGAGGTAAGGCAGTTTATTGAAGAACACACACATCTTTTGGCTACCCCTTCGAAGGTAACACAGTTACGTTCACACAAAGAAATATCGGATGCATCTATACAAGTTATGTATACTTTGCATACTAATGGAGTTGGTCCATCAGTAATTGCTAGAGCTCTTAATTACTCAGGGGAACCATCCGTTACAACAAAACAATGCATTGATCAATTAAGAGGAAAAAGAAAAAGCACTATTGGCAAAGAATACATTAGTGTACTTTCTTATTTTCAAACAAAAATAAATGGTGATCAAGGTTTTTTCCATAGATGGGAATTGGACTCTGATGGTGTAGTAATGAATTTTTTTGGACAGATGGTAGAGCAAGAGAGAGTTATATGACCTTTGGAGATGTGGTGTTATTCGACACCACATACATGACAAACAAATTTCTCATGCCATTTGCACCATTTACTGGAATCAACCATCAGAGACGATCATGTCTATTTGGTTGTGCTTTGTTAACTGATGAGACTGAAGAGACGTTTACATGGTTGTTTAAGAAATGGTTAGAATGCATGAATAGTAAATATCCCAGTTGCATAATTACTGATCAAGACATTGCCATGGGCAATGCTATTCGTGAGGTATTTCCCCACACACGTCATATATATTGTTTTTGGCATATTCTTAGAAATGCAATGTGTAATATGCAAGATTTATATGCACATGAGACCTTCAAGCATGATTTCCTTGTGCGAAATTGCCTTTATAAGAAAAGAGTGTCCTTTATAAGAAAAGAGTGACAAAATTGCCCGATAAATATATTCTCCATCGTTGGACGATAGACGCAAGATATGCGAAGGCACGAAGGGTTCCTTGTGCCTCGGAATTGGCTACTGGTGAAGACATTTTAACTCCAATGCAAAAATGGACTTGGCATAGTAATCTACGTAGGGTTGGAGAACTAGGTTTGCTTTCAGCAGAACATTTAAAACTTGGGGCTTTACTAGCAGACGAGATCATCAATAAGTTGGAAGCCTTCAAAGTTGTCGATAAAGAAATTAATGCATCTCAAGCCACACAGATTTATATGCATGCGGACTCTAACACAGTACAATCATCTCAATTTGACATTCGTGATCCAACTCGGGTTAAAGCAAAAGGTAGACCAAAAAATGCAGGAAGAATTAAATCTGAGATTACTATGTCACAAAAAGAGGTTAAAAAGAGAAGTTGTGCTGTATGTGAAAATAATGGTCATGACAAAAGAAATTGTCCTATCTTCAAGGTAAACATTTTTATTAATACTGATATAATAATGCGCATTTTATTAATTCTTTTTACAAACTGTAGGGCTAGGAAGTAAAACAAGGAGACCTCGCAAAAGAGATAGAATGAAAGATAGTTATTACGCGGTAATAAACTCTTATATGTTTTCCTAGGATGCATTGTTTGAGTAGTAAAAACTTGAATTACGTGCTAAGGTTGATACATGAATTTGTTTTGTCTTTAATGTAGGGATAACAATGGCTGCTCAAGACAGGTGGTTTTAATGAACTTCCCCTTGGTTTCTATGCTTCTCATTCTTATGATAAACTTTAGCTTGTAAAATATATCAGTGACGTTGCAGTGATGTTCATAAAGTATGTTGCAGTGATGTTATTGAAACTGATTATGTTTTGACTTCTTCATATTGAAACTGATTATGTTTTGACTTCTTCATAAAGTATGTTGGAGTGATTATGTTTTGACTTCTTCATATTGAAACTGTTAGCCGTCTTTCATCCTAAATCTAATACCATATTATACATCTTATTATTGTTGTTGTTTTGCATAATCCAACTCTATGCAACATAGTGCAGTTGAGAGTCATCCATTCAGTGTATGATGTTCAAACTGACATATTTCTTTTGGTCAAGGTGATGATGTTTATGGCTAAGGAACATACTATTGTGTGCCCAGGAGGAAGCAAAAGATTGAAGTGTCCACAGAAGGAATTTTAAGATTCAGTTGTAATGTTTAAGGAATGTACTTTGTAATTTTAAGATTCAGTTGTAATTTTAAGATTCTCAATTTTTTAGATTGTATGCCTAGTACTTGTACTCAATTTTTTGGATTGTATGCCAAGTACTCAATTTTAATATTCTCAATTTTTTGGATTGTATTCTCAATTTTAAGATTCTCAATTTTATGGATTGTATGCCCAGTACTCAATTTTAAGATTCAGTTGTAATGCTTGTTGTATCTTTGTCCACACATCAAGTTGTTAAATACGTGCAAATATGCTTAGTTAGTAGCATGTGCACCATATTCACTTTGGAAGGCATTAAAATCACCATAAGCAGAGAACATTATTATAAAAAAAATAAGCAGAGAACATTGTAACAGCTCCTTTAATGACTGGATGCACCCGTAAGGCCATGCGGATGTTGCCAGCAACATCTTCAGGGCACACATCACTTGGAACTGGACAATTCTCTATGTCCCAAAGGATAACCACAGGGCCATTCAATGTCCCACATTGTTGATTATCCTGAACTAGTTCTGTACCTGAACTCGTGCAACTGGGACTATCTAAATTAAATATTTCTGAAGCTGCAAGTTTTTCCAGCATATGACTCTGATTTGCATCAGTTTTTCCAGCAGCATTGAAGAAAATTTCTATACGTACAATTTGGATAGTTTGATCGGAAGAATATTGGTTTACAATTTAATATCTATATGTGACATAACAATTCAATAAGAAAATTGGTTTACAATTTGGATATTATAACATGGCATAACAAAGTACCATAATGGTACTACAAAGTAGAGTTATCTCAACTATAAATGGAAATACAAAGTACCGTAATGACAAGATGCAAGCTACTGCAATATCAACTAAACATGACTTGCACAACTACAATAACAACTAAAAGAACAAGTAGTTTCCAAATCAAATTGAGTCCATTCCTTGTATCAACTCTAGCTATATATGCATCTTCGACTCTAGGAAATTTTCGAGCTTCAACTTCAGCTATGTCGATTCTCTGTAATAATTCATTTATTACTTCCTTTGGTCGATGTCCAAAATCTGGATCCAACCACTTGAAATAGTCACAAGCTCCATATTGATAAAAAAAATGCACTGATTAAGCTTTGGGTGCAAATAATAAGGAATGAAGTTAAGCAACAATTTTTAGAAGCTCACCCCATAAAGTCGACAACCAAAAAATCTCCTACTAGGATTCCGCTCAGTCCAAGAAGTTTTTATCGCAACTTCTTGTTGGCAATAGCATTTAGGAAGAGCCATGTTCTACAATTCACATATATAATACAATGAAATTAAGTAGAGATTACATTCCAGAGTTCACAAAAGGGCAACATGGAACATAAAAAGCACTCTTTGTACAAGGCTAATTTGTTGAGGTTGGCGACAAGCACAAGGGTTCTCTAAGCTCCAGAACGACAAGATGATCTGCTGAGAATAACAAAGCAATGATTTGGTGTTACAAAAACCACGTCGCGATCGGACATTGTAGAACAAGACATGAGACACATGAGAAATCAGAAAACAATAGAGCGAGCAGGGGTTCTTTGAGCTCTAGAACGATAGGGCGAGTTGCTCTTTAAGCTCGAGAATGATAGAGCAACTACGGTGGTTAGTAGAATCATAGAAAAATAAGAAACATGAATAACAAAAAAAAAGAAACTTCAAACCCAGAAATCACATAAAAAAAGGACAAATGAAGACAGAGATGACGGTTCACTTTGTTGGCAAGGTGATCGCGAGAGGCAAAAGAGCAAGAGCGGCCACTGATCACTTCCGCGATCAACCATTTTCTCTTTTAGGGCAAAATCAAAGAGAGGGGGAGAAGGGAAGACGGGGCGAAATCAGAAGAAAACAGTGGTCAATAAAATCATAACTAGAAAAACAAGAAACAAACAACAGGGCGAGATGACATCCAAAAATAATATGAAACATGAGAAATTAGGAAAACAATCTTCAAATCCCCAAAAAGAGGAGGTGAGATCACATCCAGAAAAATAAGAAACAAATCAGGAAAAAAGGATTCAAATCCCAAAATCACATCCACAAAAAAGAGGAGGCCAGATTAGATCCAAAAAAAATGAAACATGACAAACCAGGGAAAAAAACCTTGAAATCTCGAAATCACATCCACAAAAAGATGACAAATGAAGAAGGGACGATGGATCTTACCTTCAAATCCCAAAATCACATCCACAAAAAAGAAGAGGCGGGATTAGATCCAAAAAAAAATTGAAACATGACAAACTAGGAAAAAAAAACCTTGAAATCTCGAAATCACATCCACAAAAAGATGACAAATGAAGAAGGGACGATGGATCTTACCTTGAAGCAGAAGAGGGAGCGGCGATGAGGGCTCTCCGGCAAGGAATCAAAAGAGATTCGCCATTTTCTCTTTTAGGGCAGGAGAGAGCGAAATATGAAATTAGAGAAGAGTGGATGGGCGCGGGCATTTGGCCATCATCCTATTTTTTCATCGGCAGATCAAGACCGTCGATTTCATGCTGACGGTCCGGATTAATTCGTTACACGCGACCGCACGATGGCGCATCGACGCTCATGGATGAGGCGTTACACGGCGCTACACGGATGGGCGCTACACCCCATTTAATCCTATATATATATATATGTATATATATATATATATATATGGAAAGTTGAGAAAGCGGGAAAATAAAAAAAAGCAGGATAACGAAATTTTAATTAGTGACGGCTTTGGCCGTCGGAAAAGTAAATATTAATTATTTTTAAAATTACCGACGATTGTGATCGTCAAAAATTATTTAATTATAAAAATAAAATACTATATTTAGTTATATATAATATTTATTTTTTATTTTATCGACAGTTTGAACAGTCGCTAATTATTACCGACGGTCGAAACCGTCGAAAATTGCGACGGTTTGGACTGTCGCAAATTATATTAATAAAATACTCCTCATATTATATTATTATAAATTTACCGATGGTTACGACCGTCGGATATTGTGGCGGATTTTGCAACGGATGGATATCCGTCAAAAATATCGACGTTCCTAAACGTCAAAAAATAAAATAATAATATAATAAATTACATAATTTATTATTTTCATTTCTGACGATCATAATCGTCGGAAAATCCGTCGAAAATTGCGACAAATAAATATCCGTCAGAAATATCGACGTTCCTAATCGTCGAAAAATAAAATAATAACATAACAAATTACATAATTTAAATTTTTTTATTTTCGACGGTCGTAACTGTCAAAAAATTCATCGGAAATTGCGACGGATGGATATTCATCAGAAATATCGACGTTCCTAAATGTTAAAAAATAAAATAATAATATAACAAATTACATAATCTATTATTTTCATTTCCGACGATTGTAACCGTCGAAAAATTCGTCGGAAATGAAACCGTCGCAAATTTTGCGACGGATTTCTATCCGTCGAAAATTGTCCGTCAAAAAATGGCAATTTTCTTGTAGTGTATGTCTTATTGATTATCGTTAAATGTTATCTATTCTGACCAATTATATATTGTTATGGATAATTATGGTAGTATTGATATTGATCATTGTTCATATAGTTATTTTTATGGGTGACTCTACGTACTGAGTTATCTCATTGGGCTTTTTCCTGTATTTGGATCCATACAGGTGATGTTGATGGCGATGGTGAGACGTTGGTGGCTCCTCTGACGAGTGACTTGCACATGGATATAGAGTCCATTATTATATAGACGTGGTCCCTAACCCACAGATTATTGGATATGATATAAATAGCTTCCGCATATTGTAATAGAATATTATAAATTTATCTTTCGCTTTTATAAACCAGTTTGTTGACTGGTCAAAGTCAAGGTATAGAATTGAGTGACATCACCGAGATAACCTTCTGGGCAGGCAAAAGAAAAAAAATCTCAAGGCGTTACAAAATTCTTCTTTCTTTTTGTTGCTCTTCCTTTCTCTTCTTCCTCCTAACTTTTATCCTCGTTGGTCTTCTCTTTAATTATTTGTGTGCTCCAAAAATCTCTTTGCATTGGTGCCATTCTTGTTAAATATATTAGAGCTTCTTTTTTAATTTCATTTGAAGGCCAATAGAGGGAAAAATAGAGAAAATATAGAGGTGCAATTTCAATAGATTTTGGGCTATCGAATCTTGTGTAGTTGAGTTAGTAGGTTAACGTCCCTGATTTTAATTGGGGTTTTATGTTAAATCAATATTTATGTTCATTAGTTAGCCATCACGAAATATACTTATGACCTTTTTAGGTTGAGTTCTGATATGTGGATTTTATTTTTGTGATTCTGGTTCCAGTAATATAAGAGAGCAACAGTAAGTTACGAAATATACTTGTACGTAGAAATAGATTATTAAAAAATGTACATCTATTAATATTACTAATTTAGCATTACATCACGCTAAAACGTTCTTATGTGCTATAAATAAATAATAAAAATATTCACAATATACATTCAAGTAAAATATATTGCATATAAGGGAAAAAAGATAATATAAATCTGAAAAAAAATAAATGTGCCAAATCAATTGTTTTATTTGATAAAAATATCATAATTAAATTTCAAATATTAGCCAAATTTATAAGAATTAAATATTTGTGAAAATACATAACTTAGTTACATTGTGTGTACTCCAACTCTAATAATCGAAGTTATGATATATGGTTCTCCATATTAACCTTAACTGCAACAAACTTGATTTATAATTACAAATTATTTCATGAATATAATATCAAATATTATGATTATAAATTATTAGTCATGAATAAAATTGTAAAAGTTATTTTTACGACTATAAATATCATAATAACCATAAATATTTTTGTAAGTATTAAACATTAACAAATGTGGATAATAATATTATTCGCGGCAAATACATCGATATTGACAACGAAAGTTTCATGGACATTATTGATTGATTTTCATGGCTCATTATATTTGTGTCTATTAGTATATTTTGTTTTCACAAAAAAATATGTAACAATTATGAGTTGAATTTTTATGATACATAACAAAAAAAATTTATAATACAAAATTAAAAATGATTGATCATTTTTAATTATTAATAATAAATTATTTTATAGGTAAAAATAATTATATATACATATATATATCTTTTCATGAAAAATACATAAAATAATTAGCTACACACATTTCAAAAAATATAAAAAGATAAATTAGATATTTTTTGTAAATTGTCATGCTCATTAATCATAGGATTCAATATAATAATTCATGCAAAATAAAAATATTAAAAAAATGTCAACTGCATTATCAAAGAATTCTATGACATAGCAATATAAAAAAAATCAACTTTAAAAAACATAATCTAACTTTTATAATTGAAAGAAAGCTTCTAATTCTCTTCCATCTTTCTTTGACAAACCTCCATCGCAGCCATCTTTTGTTGATCTCGAATTTCTTCTTTTTGAGATTCAATAAGTGTCTGTTGAAATTTTATAAGTTGCAAATGTGCTTCATTTTTGAACTTTATCACATCGTCTCCTCTCTTCTTCCAATTGTTCTTGTATACAAGTATTAATCCTTGGAGGCGGGCACACACCATAACCTAAACATCGATAATATCATGGTTTTGTACTCATTTCTTGTTGAAAAAATTTTCTTCTATCATTGATGGTTCTACTCCAAATTGTACAACAACTTCCATGACCTCAGCTTGTATAACAACCATAGCATCCTATAAAATAAATAAAAAATAGTTTAAAATAAAATGGCAATATATATATATATATATATATATATATATATATATATATATATTCACAATTATAAATTGCGCATACATATTTTTCTTTAACTTATCATGAGACCATCCTTTCTCCTAACATGCTTATACATTTTAATTTTGCCATGTGTAATATTAGTAGAAGCACTATGTATAATAGACAAATAATAAAGAGTTACTACAATTTAACATTTCATATCATACAAGAAAAGGAACTCTGAATAATAAAATTAATTAATAATGTAAACTAATATAAAATAATAGGAAGAAGTATCATAGTAAAAAAAATTTAACATAAATGAATCAAACATCATTCATAAATTTTTAATCCAAGTCAAGTATGATGTCCTTTAAATGATGGACACCTCCATTTTATTCGAGAAATATATATACCATAATTTATAATGAATCACATACCATATCATGAAGATGATGGAGAGAATACTTTCACGATTGTTAGAATTAACCTCACTTCCTTTCTGGTTAAATAATACATGTTCAAATGATAATAATATAAAAACAAAAAGTATACTTTAAAAAAGTACAACTATTATAAAAAATCATATCTGAAAATTTCTTGTAAAAAATGACTGCATATTAGTTCCCAATTACTCTGCAAGACACCAATATATTAATTTATAAGTGCTAATGCATTTTCGCCCTTCTTTTCAATGTGCTTATGTCATTACTAATGCATCTATTGTACCATTTAGCTCTTGCATCAAGACCAATAGCCAAAGAAAATAAAGCATCCATAGCCTCAGGATCATTTTGTTAATGCATTTGCAGAAAGAGAGTTTATCAATAACGAAGCATTCAATCTATTTTGGCTGAAGAAGCGAGAACTTGCAAATTCAAATAAATCTCATTAAGGGAGTGAGCTGCATAAAAAGAAAACATTCATAAAAAATATTTACATTTGACTAAAGAAAAGAATTATGCAACTAAAATAAAAAACTTGATACATATTTAAATAATTCATAATATGTGGATTAACTTTTAAAAACCTTGAATAGGCCAAATGACATGAAAATGAATATTAACATCCATTTATATAACTATATATGATAATTAAAATAATTAAAATAATAATATAAATCTAATTGAATAAGAAAAAAATAATGCGTACATGAGAAGGAACAAGATTTGACTACATGTTATTTTTATTAGTCACAACATAATATTCGTATCCTTATAATTTCTAGACAGTAAAACATGCCACGACTAACTAAAAATTATATTGATCAATCAGAAAAGGAACACCCAACTTTGCCTTCTCATGCAGGGAGGCGTCCAAGGCAGTCTCCGATGTTCGCCCTAGTGTGAGAGGCGAGCGGCTAGCCGCCTGACTCGCATAAAGTGTGTATAGAGAATGTCACGTTTAAGGGGGCATGAGCCTTCAAGACATAAGTCTACCCTTTACTTCGGCGTGTTATTCTTGAACACAGAAAAAAATATCGAATGAAGTTTTAAAATTTATAATCTCTCTACACTATCGAAATGCGATCCGTAAGCGTACAGGGCATCATTGTAGTATTTGATGTTCGATTCATAGGGAACCGTGTCTGCGAAATTTTTGAAAGACCCTTTGGAACAGACTCGATGAGTGGAAGAAATGCTAAAAATGAAACTAAGAAAGATAGCGATGTAAAGTAGAAGAAACTAAATATTTTTTGTTATTTTTCGAAATATAAGAAGAAATAACACGGAGACAACGGCTAAATCTAGAAAAGTGTGAGACGATCAATTAGAAGCGCATACTGAGGACTTATGGGAGGTGCTTCTGCTACGAAACTCAAGGTTATTTAGTTCAATGTGATATGGGTAAAATGACCCAATGCCCCTTCACATGTGTATGGTTAACTTGATGGAGTAGACACACGACTCTACAATAACACTATCATATTTGTGGGGAGTCTATGTTGCACACATGAAGGAGTTCATAATATGGATGCATTCGTCACTCTCGCGAACGATACCCAATCTACAGATCGAGCTTTCTTTCTTTTGAATTTGAGTCAAGACCTCGCGTCCACTAAATACCAAGAATTCAAGAGAAATACACTTATAGAAAAGACGGCTTCGATCGGCTCGCGCTCACCTTAGTGGAATACGGACAACCCTCTTGGGCAAAATGCAAGGAACTAGTGTGCCGCCGAGATTATTTAAACGATTTGCAGAAGAAGAAAAGATCGATTCAGAAAGCATAATTCAGGATTGCTGAGAGCTCTTCGGAAATAACTCATTCATCGCCCGCCCTACTCGGATCGCCGATGATGAATGAGGATTAGAAATGTTCCCTCTCGGGCAGAACTTCTCAAAATCAGAAAGGAATTAAAAATGACAATGACAAAGAAAGATCACACGAACACACATCAAAATCCGTTTAAGATAACCCAAATTTCTAGCTCAATGCGATCGTCTATAGCCAGAAGCTCGGAATATGCATAACCCTCTCGAGTTTAGGATTAGAAGATGTTTGATGTCTAAACCAAATAACTAAAAACCACCATTGCTAACTCTAAACAGATCCAAACATACAAACCACTGCCCCAAAGCTCAATTTCTCTACGTAAGATAGCATAGAGCCCAACACATCCCTACGATTGGGGGTGCAAGGCGACAATGATTCATGAACTTCCCCTAACTTTCAGCTGCAAGGAATCATCTTCATCAAAGCTCGATTTTTTTACGTACGATCGCGTAGATCCTAATGCATCCCTATGATCAGGGGTGCAAGATGAAGTCGATTCATGAGCTCAAATCCAAAGGCAAATTCGAAAGTTCAAGAGATACACAATAAAACAAGGATAAAAAACAAATATCATTAGAACTATAAGCAAAGCTCGACATTCGATTCGAACAGTGAAAACAACAAGATGAAAGTGCAAACTAAAGAACACAAGTCTAAAATGCATGACACCTCCAGGCCTCAGCAGGGCCGATAAGTTACAGTTCATGTGGGAAGCATAAATAGCCCACCGAATGAAAACAAACTTTGTTTCTCTCCGAGGTTTTCCTCACTCTCAGTTTCTCCTCGGATGGTTCGATGATCCTCTCTAATTCGCCTCCCCCTCTTTTCAGCATCTTCTCCTCCTTTTGTATCTGCTCCTCCTTTGTTGTCTGCTCAGCTTTTGTCGTCTGCGCCCTTGTGGTCCCCTGGTCCAGAAGCTTCCTTGCATCAGAGGGTGAGGGAGCTGGCTAGTCCCCATGTGTAGAAGGTGTCTGTTGTTTGTTTGTTGGCCTTTTTGCGGCCTAGAAGCAGGTCATCCTCCATAAATGCAGAGAATGGTGTATGGTGTGCAATCGCTCTACCTCATCTTCTAAAACTTGTTGGCTTCTTGTAAGGACACTTACCCTAATGAGCTTCCTTGTCAACAGAATAAATAAGAGTGATACGTGAATAAAGTTGATGTGGAGAAAGTTTGAAATATATTAAATTGGCATCATGCATGTATTTGCAAGGAGGAATAGTTATGTCATAAGTGTTGTATGCATGTAAAATAGTAATGTAAATATATACTATAATTCTCCACATCACTACCTCTCATGCAGAGGCGATCATGAGCAAGGGTGGCTGTCAAGGGCCGCTTCCATGCAAGAGGTGGCTCGACAGCTATCTCATGCGAGGAGGCAACCCCCGATGGCTGACTAGGAGCGTGAGGCGGCTCGATGACCGTCTCATGCACGGAGGAAGCCCTCGATGGCTACCCCAGTGGATCTTGCATAGAGGAATCTACTGGGGCGCAAAGGAGGCTATCGGTGGTTGCCTCTACGTGAGACGTGGCCTTCGAGCCACCTCGTACGCGGAGGTGGCCCCCACGGCCGATCCCATGCGCGAGGTGGTCGGTGAGCCAACTCTCATGCAGAGGCGACCATTGACGGCTCCCCTGCACTCCGGTGGTTGCCACTACGTGGGAGGCGGCTCGATAGCTGCCTCGTGCGCGGAGGAGGCCCCCAATGGCAGCCTTAGTGGGTGAGACAGCCATCGAGCTGCCTCTTGCCCTAGGCGGCTGTCGACGGTCTCCCCTGCGCTCCGATGGTCGCCTCTACGCGAGAGCAGGCTCGACGACCGCCTCATGAGGCAACCGTCGGGAGCCGCCTCATGAGGCAACCGTCGAGAGCCGCCTCACGAGTTGGGCGACCATCGAGGCCCGCCTTTGTGCGAGAGGCGACTCAACGGCTGCCTCACACACAGAGGCGGCTCCCGCTGTCGTGCGTGAGGTGGCAACAGGGATGTGGCCGCGGAGAGGAGCCTATTCTGGGATGAGACAAGAAGATGTAAACGTGGCCGCGGAGAGGAGCCTGTTCTGGGATGAGACAAGAAGATGTAAACGTGGCCAAGATGAGAAGATGCAGACGTAAATGTAGAAGGCATATGAGACCCGAAAGACAACGTGAGATCTGAAGATGAGAGAAGAAAAATAGGATGCCAGGAGAAAACAAAATTAGGTTAAAATAAAATATTTATACCTGATCCTATGGTTAAATGAAAATTAGTGTTTTCTTTGGCAGTAAAAGGAGGGAAAGCCCATATAATTTTATCTTAGAATAATAAATATTTTTATTTGTATTTTAATTATTATTTGAAGAAATGAAAAATAATGTAAACAGATATAAATATGTGTATATATAATCTTAATCATTTATTTAATCAAAGTTAAATAAAAAAGTTAGAGATACATAAAAATAAAAATCAAAGAATTTAGTTTATCATCTAAGTATTAACATAAATAAATTTTAAAATTTAAAAGATAAGATATCTAGTTTATCTTTTATTAATAATATGAAAACTTAAAGTATAATTATAATTATAATTTTAATTTTTAAATAATATAACAATTAAACAACTTAGGTGTTTAATTAAATCGTACAACTTTTAAGTTCAATGTAAAATAATAACAATTATTAATATAATTTTATCAACGTAACATATATATTTTTATGTGTGTACTATTAGTAATGTTAAAATTATATTTCTTGAGTATTAATAAAGTATTAGTCACACATTAAGTTTTTACATAAATCTTACATATCATTTGTCGCAAATTTTTAAAATGTAACAAATACATAATGGTGCATTCAATAATTAGTTATGATTTTTTCGTGGCTAATATTACTGATAAAGAATATAGTTTATTAGGAAAATCAAAATTGTAGCAAGTACTTAAATTGTTTGCCACAAAATAAATTTTCATAATCGCTAAACCATTATTACCACAATATAAATTATTTATGGCTACAAACTCATCTATACTTACAAAAATAATAATAATGACTATAAGATATGATTATTGCCACGAACTAACATGTTGTTATTATTGATTTGTGGCTATAAATCATATTTGTTGTAGTGTTATTGATATAGAAAGTAAACGAGTTCTTTTATAATTTTAAATTTAGAAACTTTTTAATGCAAAATTTGAATCAAATTATTAGAATTTCATACAATATGGATAAGATATAAATTTACACAACCACATAACCCAATGTATATGATGAAGATATGAGGCATCACATTTTCAAAGAATAATAATTAGTTCTATATCAATCTATCATATAAAATATATGTATTTACATATCATATTATTAGATCGATTCATTTCATAAGTTAATTATAAATGTAAACTATCAAATTAATAAATAATTGTTAGTAATTTTTCCTGTAATATTTATATTAATAGTGTTTATATATCATGTATTTTATATTCTTGAGAATTCTGGCGGTTTATATTTTAGTTATATCTACATAACATACCATTCTGTAATATTTTTTCTTGATTACATGTTTATGCGTTTTAGGTAGAATTTTTTTATGTTTATTCTCCCTACCATTTGACGCTCCAATTAAAGAGTGAAACTATGTTTTGAATGTAAAATATCATTTAACATGTTTTTAACGATTTGTAAAATATAAAAAACTTATCAATCTTTACAAGTGGTTAATTAGTCTATATATTTCTAATTTCATCAAATCGATGACACTATTAACTAAGGGGATCACTATTGTCATTCCAAAATACAATATTGTCATTTCATGTGAGTGTTGAAAGTGTTGGACTCTCTTGTGAGTGAATACTCTTGTGAGATAAAATGTCACTCACAAGAGTAAAAATGTATAATACTTTCAGCACTCAAAGTGAAAATAGTGTGTTTTGAAGTGATAATAGTTGTGGCCTTAAGTAATATGTCACATGTTAGATATCCATCCGTCGCAAAATTCGTCGTAATTTTCGAAGGTCATAATCGTCGGTAAATGTATAATAATATCATATAAAGAGTATTTTATTAATATAACTAGCGACGATTCAAACCGTCGTAATTACCGACGATTTTGACCGTCGATAATGATTACTGACGGTTCAAACCGTCGGTAAAATAAAAAATAAACATTATATATAACTAAATATATTTTTGACGGTCACAACCGTCGGTAATTATAAAAATATTTAATATTTACGTTTTCGACGGCCGAAACTGTCGGTAATTAAAATTTTGTTATCCCGCTTTTTTTTCCCTTTTCCCGCTTTCTTATATATTTAGTAAGATGTGAAGCCTATATAATATATATAGTAGTTGATGTTCCTACGCAGATTGTTGAACGCAATTTTTCACAATTACACCGTAAACTTTGTCCCTACTCACCCATGAATTGCAGTAAATTAGTAGAATGAAACTGAGAAATTCCCCGAGACACATTGATACTAAAGAAGATTCATCACTGAAAGTAAACGTAATAAATGCTTATGTGCCATGACTATTTGGATGTCTTTCTAGCATCCGATGAACAACCCAACTTTTCTGTATTGTTTTTACCAGTGGCAATGCAACATGCAGAACGACAGACTCTCACTACTAGAAAAACGCTGATTACCGACGGTTCGAACCGTCGGTAATCAGCTCGAAAATCGTCGGTAACGCAATTATCAACGGTTTTTCAGTCAGAATCGATCCGTCGGAAAAAACGCTCGTCGCAAACGGATTTGCGACGGTGAAAAAAATTCGTCAAAAATATCGACGGTTCTGACCGTCGGAACAGTCCCCGACGGTTCGAACCGTCGAAATTTTCCGACGGTTGCAACCGTCGGAAAAGGCCGGCGGTTCGAGCCGTCGCAACTTTTCGACGGTCGCAACTGTCGAAACTTTGGACGGGCGTCGCAACCGTCGATCTTTTGACGGTCGCAACCGTCGTAAATAATTTTTTAAATATAAAAAAATTAGCGGCCGGATCGGGCCGCGGCCAGCTCCGGCCGCTGGGGCCGGATCCGTCGCCAGGCGGCCGGATCCGAACGCCCGGCGGTCGATCCGACCGCTGGAGGCCGGATCCGCCGCCAGGCGGCCGGATCCGTACGCCCGGAGACCGGATCCGGCCGCTGGAGGCCGGATCCGGCCGCTGGAGGCCGGATCCGGCCGCCAACGGCGAGATCCGGCCGCTGGAGGCCGGATCCGGCCGCCAACGGCGAGATCCGGCTGACAGCGGCCTTTGACCGGAGAGAGAGACGCCGGCGCGGAGCGGGAGAGAGAAAGAGAGAGAGAGTCGCCAACACGGAAGAGGGTCGCCGGTGCGGGAGAGGGTCGCCGGCGTCCGGCGCGGGAGAGAGTGCTCACGGCCGGGAGAGAGAGAGGAGTGGAGGGAGGAGGGAGAGAGAAGAGGGAGGAGGCGGAATATATATAAAGGGAAAAAGTGGAAAGAAAGCGGGAAAAGGGAAAAAAACGGGATAACGAAATTTTAATTATCGACGATTTCGGTCGTCGAAAACGTAAATATTAAATATTTTTATAATTATCGACGGTTGTGACCGTCAAAAATATATTTAGTTATATATAATGTTTATTTTTTATTTTACCGACGGTTTGAACCGTCAGTAATTGAGACGGTTTGGACCGTCGCTAGTTATATTAATAAAATACTCTTTATATGATATTATTATATATTTACCGACGGTTATGTCCTTCGAAAATTGCGCCGAATTTTGCGACGGATGGATATTCGTCGGAAATATCGGCGTTCCTAATCGTCAAAAAATTAAATAATAATATAATAAATTATATAATTAATTTTTTATTTCCGACGGTCATGACCGTCGGAAAAATTTAATAATAATATAAAAAATACATAATTTATTTTTTTATTTCCGACGGTCGTAACCGTCGGAAAAATCGTCGGAAATTGCGACGGATGGATATCCGTCGGAAATATCGACGTTCCTAATCGTCGAAAAATTAAATAATAATATAAATCATTTCCGACGGTCATAACCGTCGAAAAATTCATTGCAAATTACGACGGATTTAGAACCGTCGGAAAATCACGATTTTCTTGTAGTGTCTGTTCATGACCGTCCATATGGGTAAAGGTAATGCAGTTGGGGTATTGCAAGACCCTATTAATGAACAGATGCATACAGTATCTTCCATTATGTTGCCTAAAGAAATGAATCCTGATCTGCCTTAGAATCTGATCTACCTGGATTCTTCTTGCCGCTGTCGGCACTCAACCACACATGTGTTTCATTTCAGTGCATGATATGTACTTATCTTTTCCTTTGGCCTGACACTAGGGTTTGGTCATATTTTCAAAATTATTAAAATATTCTGACCTATATCCTATAACCAAACGGCTAAGTTGTAATATTTATATTCCACCAAAATAATAAAATATTTTTATTCTCATCATTTTCATCTTTGGTTATTTTTTTTAAATTTAATCATATACTATTATATTATTATTTATATAATAATAGTAATAATAAATGTCAAGTATTTATAATAAAATATTTTAATTATAAAATATAATATATTTAAAAGTTATTCTTTTGAACACCAAACATAAGGTATAATAGAAATATAACAAAAATATTATATTATTCTTCAAAAGTTATTTTTCATCCAAACGACTCTTATAGCAGTTTCCTATGTTTGCTCCATTCAGTAGGCTTTATATATTTTGTTCAATATCAAAGATGGCTTTGGCTGGAAAGAACATTATATTGTGGTAGTGACTTGGCGTTGCGTATGCACAACCATGTGCATATATATGCGTCACCCAATTTATAGGTACACAATAACTTGAATGAATAAAGCCTTTCACATATCCAAAAAGATAATCATTATATACATTGCCGGGGACTTTTATGCAAAGGATCTACTAAACTGTGGTAGGACGTTACATCACCAGGCCAAGGGCCTCAGCATGTAGCACCCGTGGTCATTGGTGTTTCCTCAGGCAGCAACACTTCACCCGTCAGACCTAAGAAATTTGCGCATCATCAGACTAAGGATATTGCTCTCATTATCAGAAATGGTGCCTTGGCCCCTAGAAGTTCTTTGAACCTTGTGTTGATGATGTTGACTGATCTGTGAGGTTAACTGTAGGTGAAAGACTCCTCAGTGGCACTTATTGATGTGAGGTTTCGGAGGTGCATATGTGATATGCTTATTGATTGTCTACTTATCCTATCAAAGTGGTAGACCCTTCAAATCCTAGTGCCAACTATCATTGATATAATTACTGTATTCTGGTTTTATCTGTTGTTAGGGTAGTGCACTGAAACAGCACAGAGACTCTGAACGATGGACATTTCACAAGAGAATGCTCCGAGAGCTCAGGCCATGATACTCTCAGCTTTCTGAATGCAGAATTAACCCTTCCATGGCCCACATGTATTACATGATTGAATCAGCATCTAATAGGAGATCCTGATCCATGATGTTTTGATAATACACATATGTAGAATTTTTCAAGACCCTTTCACAGCTTACACTTTCATGTGTTCTATTGACGAATATCTTTTTTTAGATGTCACATTACCCGCAAATCCTCATTTCTTAGACACCATCCACAATAATATCCTTCAACTCTAAAGCACAAGTGAAAAACGACTAAATAGTTATACAAAAAATTTAGATGCCCTTAATCAGTAGACACAGACATAAGCTGATAAGCATCTTGTTTATAGTACAGTATTGCATTTCTTTGGAGTCCTTAATGACAAACTCACGAGAGTAATTTAAACTAATAAGCTATTTTAGTATTGCTGTTATGTATCTTTTTTGTACGTAGTATTTATTTTAAGATACATTACTTTAAGGGTGCGTTCACTGCATTGTCATTCAACATTACCTAGCAATGTAGATTGCCTCTCAGAAAGATTGACACTTGTTAAATTATTAACAATGTACGTTACCTTGTTTACTATGCATAAGTAATTTATCTAGCAATGCATATTAGTTATTTATAAGAAAATACAAATTTATGAGTTAATATATAGTTTTTACCAATATACCCTTAATCAAAAGAATTATATATAGATATATAAATTATTTTTAACTTCGTAAACTTAAATCACAAATATATTATTTTAAAATATGATAATAATATAGTCATAATAATTATAGTATTTATTTGATTAATTTTATACTTTCTTTAATTATTATTATAATTTATTCAATGTATTTTAGAATTTATTTAACTAAAACTGGAAAGGACAAATGGGGAAAGTAAAATTTAAAAGATTATAACTCATGTGATAATGTAGATTGTCTACTCTCCATAGGCAATCTGCATTGCCACTTCATAGGCAATGTGAATTGTTTGGACAATGCAGATTGATCATTATCTGTCACAAGTGAACAAGGTAATGTGGTGGGCCTAAATAATTTAATACAACATTACTTGATAATCTACAAAGATTGCATCTAGATAAACGTCCCCTAAGTGAAAATGTGCAACCAAATTATGGTCCTAATCGAAAAAATTAACATAATTATATATATATAAAAGTAAAAAGGTTTTTGTATTTTAGTAAATAAATATTTCTCAAAAAGGAAGAGACCAAATAAAATAAAAGGTTGAAATCGTAAAGCAATTACTCAACATTTATGCTTTGTTCTTTTTTTTGTGGTGCTTAAAATTTTAATTATTTGAATGATACCCAATGTATAAAAGCATGCAATAAAAAAATGCTTTGACAAATACTGCATTTCGAATAGTTGGGAGAAGGATTTGTAAATTTTTAAATGTCGATAATCATTGATCGAGTATTTTATATATACTCGAAATGTCATTACCGCAATTCATGTCCCTTTTTGTATACATGCGAACGAGTTTTATTCATCCTGGGGGAAATAATAATCGTGTCAGTTTAATTTTGATTGATAAATAATTAAAAAAAAGGTTGAGCAAGTTGCATAAGGAACCAAACTAAAGGCAAAGAAAGCAAAAGACAAAAAAGAATCCAAATCTTGTAAGGCAGAACAAATCCAAAGCGCCAAGTCCCAAGATTGCAACTGTGAATGGGAATTTTGCATCGCTCACGATTGCGGAAGCTTCCCTTTTTCTATGATTGTGCATTCTCTCACCACTCAGATATTAATAATTTATTTTTTTCCTAGTAGTTGCAGTGATTGAGACTGACATCAGTGACTGTTCAGAAAATTTTCTGTTCTTTTATTTCTAACCCCAGAAAATGATCTACTCTAAAAGATGAATTCTTTACTTGATTTTCACAAAGGTCATAAAACTTAGAATTGTCTAACATATTCATTTCTTTTTGTTTAATGGGCAATACCATAATAGTTTTTTCTTTTAAAATTAGAAATGGATCAAGTAGAATAAATACTGCCACTAATCACAGTAGAGAAGGAAAAAGTTGCTGAGAAAAAAAGTTGGAGAAGGAACTCTCCACAGCAATCGGCAACACAACATGAATAAAAATCGCCTCTTTATTGTACGAAGAGCCACTTCTTTCTTCTTCACTTCGCTCTGTCCTTCTTCGTCTCATTGGAGAAAAGGACACCTATTGGCTGGAAATGGAATAGAGGAGGGAACGAATCTTACCAGTGTTTGCTTCCTCTCTTTGTGCGCACTTCGTAGTGCAGGAGTTGAAGCACAGCAGGATTGCAACATTTTGTTGGGTTCGCTGCTCCTGAAAATTCTTACTTCTTGCTTCAAGATTCCATTACTTATTTCGGTTGCAGTATTTTGTTCTTGGTGATTTCGTTGATTTTGTAGTGCAACTGGACTGGAAAAAGGTTGGATTTTGAATTATAGTGTTGTAGCTTTTGGATCGTTGATGCTGGATGGATTAACTGTGTCTTTATTTTCTTCAAATTTCAACTTGTATTGCTGCTTTGCCCTGTTGTTGACGTCGCAGTTTTGGATTGTGCTCCTGGTTGATTTGTTCTTGAAAGATTATTATGTATCCTTGTTTTGTTTTTCAGTATGTTAAATGGCCTGAGAGCGACTAATTGAGCACGATGTAATCTGTCGTTTAAGTTCGCATTTGGAAAGAGGAAAGCTTGTGGGGTAACTCATTTATAAATGGAAACATTGATTCTTTATGGCTGTTTGGGAGTGGTGAAAATAAATCTGACTTGGGTTTCTGTTGGCATCACTACATGAGGCTTTTCTGATTAGAGAGCGGCTGAGCTTCATAGAGCTCTTGGTATCATAAAATTCAGGACTGTTGTGGAATTATCTCATCCAAGTACCACTTGAAATTAAAAATCTCTGTTGGTATGAGGATGATGGACTACCCTAACATGAACTTTCGAAATGGAGGGTCCTTTCCGCAACATTTTTATGATCAACGCCCGGTTTCTTTTCAATCTGGGGCCATAAATAATGGAGTAGGTTTGATCTCAGGGATGATGGACAATTCAGGTGCGATTATAACCATAGCAGGGATGATCCCTGATCAAAACTCGAGCATGATCAATAATGGCTCAGCAATGATGTCACAGGCTGGTTCTCCTGTACATGGTCTCTTTGATCCTGGTTACAGCACCAAACACAGTGCACATTTGTCTGCAGACTGGTCTGATGAAGAATTGGCCACGTTGAAACGAGGTCTTATCATGTAAGTTTCTTTTTTCCATAATTTTGGTGATTGTCTTATCATATAAGTTGCTTTTAGCAAGTTGCTTTCCATGAACTTGTCATGTTAAAACTGAATTCACTGTTTTGTAATCAATAAGCTCAATCGTCCTAGTTCTTTACTGCTTATGTGATTATTTGAATTTCCCCAATTAAAATTCCCATTTTTTTAGTTTCTGTTCAGGAGTATATGCCACAGTTTATTCACTATTCTTGTTATTTATGTATTAATTGAACAACTTAATAATTTCTGTGCTTCTGTCATTTCCCTTGTTGTTTTTGTTCCATTTACGTCTTATTTGGAGAATCATGCCTTGTCTTACTTTGACTCGTCAGTGAATAAAATCCCGATCAATTATTAATTTGTGGTGATAAATTTCTATTCCATTTCCGAAAATTGTTTGACCTTTTCCATTTCATCATCGGCATGTTTCATTCATCTTCTTCGTACTAAATACGATGACTTGATTTGTACTGTAACTTGATATATCTTATTGTATTATCATTTAATTGTATTTTCTTATCCTAAAACTTCAGATATGCAGCTGAAACAAGTATGATGAAATATATAAAGATAGCAGCTTTATTGCCAGAGAAAACAGTGAGAGATGTTGCAATGAGATGTCGGTGGATAACTGTGAGTATTACACGATATCTCAAAATTGCAAAACCTTTTCTATAGTATCCCTCGATAAGGCGTGATCTATAAGCCCATAATCTATGTTTTAAAACTATTTTCTTTCTATTTTGTTAACTTTACACCCTGATTTTAAATGCCCAATTACCCCTCATTAATTCTCTTCTAGAATTCTACAGTTATGCTGATATCGTTGTATTTGTTGTAGAGGAAAGAAAATGGTAAGCGACGCAAGCAAGAAGTTTACTATGCAGGAAAGAAGATCAAAGATAAGAAGGTAATGACCTCTAACCTTGAGCAAAAAGGAAAGAAAGATGGTTTCTTATCTAAGAAGCTGCATATGTCAGCATAGAGGATAATTGAATAATCTCTTCAGTACCATTTGCTTTAGTTCAATAGTAGGTGAAAAGTGTATTCATCATATATCATTTTCTTATTCTACAAGTTGTGCTTTAGGTTAGACCCCATATGTGGGATTTATGATAAACCCATTGAAAGAACAGAAGTTCCCTAGTAAAAAAAGGCATTGCGCTTGAAAAACTTTATAAAATTTGGCACATATTTCCCTTTCTATACGTTCATCTAGGCTTTTCTTCAGGAAAAGATGACAGGTCCAATCAGCACGCGTTCCATTCATCCAGAGAATGAAACAGGATATTCTTTGCCAATGCACATTGTGGACTACTATAATCAGTTTCCTTGTGAAGGTAGTTGTTATTCCTAGTTTCTCTTTGACATTTTAAAGATAATTATAGGAATCAGTTTGTGTAAATCAACACATTAATATAGGTTTCATTCCTTTTGACCATGCTAATCATGGCATGATATGCTGTGTAAATAAAATTACTATGATTGTAATACTGTTTTACATGATTCTTGTGTAACCTTTCATTTGGTCTTGTCGTTGGTTAATGAGAATATAATCTGATGTTTTCTGAGCGCCATTTCCAACACGTCATTGTTATTCCAAAAAAATATTGTCTTTAGTAATGTCAGTTTTATCTTTAATCAGAAGGTACTTGTGTGCATAATCATCTTGTTTGGTTTACAATTAACCATTATATTTCGAAGGAATAACTATATGTTCCCTCTAAGATAGTCTTGATTACTCTTGATCCAAGCAGTTGGAAATAAACTCTATGGTATATCTCATATAAGACAGGTTAAAGTATGATTATTTTCCACTAGTAAAAAATTGGTGACATACTTTTTTTTTTCTCTTTTTTCTCAAATGTTTTATTTTTCTTTTATACCTTTTTTCCAGTTCAAGAGATTTTATTTATGCTCCCTAAGATTACTGCTACTTCTTTTCAGTTTCTGTATTTGGATTTCTGACCATATTTTTCTTTACAGTCCCTGTAATTGATAGTGGAATTCAGCATCTCTTAGGGGAAAATATTCTCCTTCTCGACCAGATTGAGAGAAACCTTGAGAATAATGAGGTTTGTGTAGTAATTATCTGAATTGGCATTTGTTGCAGGCTACCACTTTTGTACTACTTTTCATTGCAAGAAGAAAATATGTCTGCATATCATTCTGCATCTTAAGAATTGATTTTTCTTTGTGACAATCTCTTAATTATTAAAACTTATAAGCATTTTTCTGGCAATTATGGATTTATCTAAATATACCTTTCAACTTTCATTATTCTTCATCTAGTAGTAATACTTACATATGTTCCTTCAGGTACAAGATAATGTAGAGCTCTTGAATCATACAAAAGATAACATTGCATCTATTTTAAATAGGTATGCTTTCTCGTACTTGATTGATGCATTTCAAAATGGATTCTTAATGCTATTTTCTTATGCTAATGTCTAAGAATTCTTCTCTCTTATTATTTGGACAGCATGGATGAGATGCCTGGTATTATGAGTCAGATGCAACCATTGCCTGTATCAGTTGATGAAAATCTTGTCCATTCCATGTTCCTCAGTTCCATTTAAGTAATCTTCTACTCTCTCATAACTTTCTGGAAATGAAGGATTGATGACTAGTGTAATTTTTCATTCATGTGTTCGTATTATTAAGTTCTTTAATAAAGTATACATTGTTGGATTAGTAGATCATGATTCCTGCATTTCCATAACTAATTAGTGTTACCTTGTGCCATCATGCAAAGCAAAGAATTATGATCAACTACCATTTTGAAAAGAGCATCTTACCTACCATTTTAGGAAAACCAAGGATGATGATATTTCTTTTATGTGGTCAATCATAAAGTATAAGTAGGCATACAAAAAAAGAAAGAGAAGGAAATTGGAGACGCAACAGAAGAATTCATTATTCTTTCCTCTTCTTTTCTCTGTTTATGGGGAATTCCGATAAAGAATGGTAGAGGGATAGAGATATATTCTTATAAAAATTGCAGTTAAGATAACAAAGAACAGTGATCTAGTTGTTCTCAATGTTTCTTTTTCTTGATTTTTATAAGCTTAAAGGACCTGGAGATTTAGGTAATCTTTGTTGTCTTTTAGGCTGCATGTCATTGCAAGCAAGGTAGTCAAAAAACGCGAGCCAACTCGTAGAATCGTACGATTCTACGAGTTCACCCCGGCAAAACGTGTTCGTTTCCAGCTGGAATCGCATTCTGACGCGTAAAAACGGTGGAATCGCGTTCCGTTTTTTCCCCCCTCCCGCTCATTCGCCCACGTGAGAACGCCACTGCCTTCTTTTCTCCCAAATCGCAAAGCCCTAAAATCCTTTTTCGTCCGCTACTCTCTCTCGCCACCACGACATCGCTGCTGGCGTTCGCTTCCGCAGCCTCCCTTTCTTGCACTGTTCGCCGCCTACAGCCCCGCCCCTGCCCGTGCTGCTGCTGCTCGTCATTGTTCACCCCTGCTCGTGCTGTTGCAGCTTGGCGTTGTTCGCCCCTGCTCGTGCTGCTGCTTCTCGGCGTTGTTCGCCCTCCCTCCCACCCTCCCACCACGACATCGCTGCTGGCGTTTTCTTCCGCAGCCCCCCTTTCTTGCACTGTTCACCGCCTACAGCCCCGCCCCTGCCCGTGCTGCTGCTGCTCGTCATTGTTCACCCCTGCTCGTGCTGTTGTAGCTTGGCATTGTTCGCCCCTGCTCGTGCTGCTGCTTTCTCCTTTCTATGTGCAACCTCACTGTTCGCCGCCTAAGGATGCCCTGCTCGTGCTATTCATCCCTGCAGCCACCGCTGATCTCCTGCAGCCGTCCACCCTCTCTTTCTACTGCTGCTGGTACGCCCTTCCTCCCTCTTTCTCTACATGTTTATGATGCGCACCTATTTGCATCCTCCCTCCCTCTTTGACCATGTCTTTGCGAACAGAGGCACTCCCTCGGTTCCTTCCTCTTTCTCTATGTGTTTGCAAACAGAGGACCAAGGTGTGTGTTTGTGATTAGATGAACCATGGGGGTTGGAACTCAGAATGTTATATTTACTCTAGTTGCTTCATTTTAAAAAAAATGATATATATTATTTCGATCTGTGCTAGTTAATATATAAAATATTTTTCTGGTAGAATCGGCCGTGTCGAGTTACGTGTATACGATTTCGTGTTTTCCCAACTGCTCCGTGTCGTGTCCGTTTTACGTGTTTGACAACACTGATTGCAAGTTATTATTTGAAATCATTTGCTCATAATAGGGGTGTTGAATTTTTTTTCTCACTTTTAAATTTAGTGATAAATCATGTTCTTGTTTCGGGTGAAAAAATAAATCATATTTGTTAATGAGCATAATATGATATATATTACTCATCAATCAGGGATCAAACAAATTCTTCTTTGATCTTATACCTGTTTCCATCTTAGGCATCACTGGGAAGTTAGCCAAAATATGGTCACTCGTCTTGATCTGATGAGTGAAGTACGTAATCTGATTTTATCAGGAAACTTCTAAACCATCTCTTATAATTCGCTGAAAGATATTCTTGTGCAGTAGTTTTCAAAGACAAATTGAGCCTTATGAGAAAATTAAAAGTAAAACAAGGATAAGTTTGCTTGAGATGACCGAAAAAAGGTCCTCTAAAAAAAGTGTCCAAGTGAAGACAATTTAGTTTTTTTCCTTTTCCAGTTACCATTTGTATTATTATGGTTCTCCAACTTTCTGGAGTTTTTTTCCATCTTCTGATTTCTGATATATTGATTTTTTTTCTTTGCATATAGGAATAGGACAAGTAATGCAATATTTTGACTCAGTAGTATCAGAAACTACACAAAATTTTATCATTGTTTTGTGGATACTTCTAACTGGTGCCTTGCCTACCCTGAAATTTGTTCATTGACTTCAATCTTTAGGCTGACAATGTTCATGCTTATGTTGTTTTTTTTTTCACGTTACATTCATCAGGAAGCAATCAGGTGAATGAAGAACCAAGTCACCGCTAAATTCTGTTACACGAGCATGGTGATCAGGTCTCTGTAAATGTGCAGCATTTTTTCTCTTGAGATGTGTGAATATGACCACGATTTATCATCTAACATGGATTCATCCCGAGAGGAATTCTGGGTACCACCAGAAGGAAATTGTTAAAAATTAGTTCATGGGGATTTGAATCCTAATGTTATGCAGTTGAACCGTTGATCGAGTTCTTAAATGTACAACACTTCAACTTATCTGCACCTGATAACATGATCAAGATACCTGCAGTTTGGATTCCTCTAGTCTGTCCTTTTTCGTATTGGTAGCTTCTATTTCAATCCATTATCATATTGTGGAGAAATCTATGTAGTCATTGCACTCTGTTTCACTTTTCAAGTGAAATAGCTAGGAAATATTTATTTTTCTTCAGCAAATTTTCAGGAAAAATTCCGGAGTCGTGATTGCTATCATGGCTGCATTGGCCATGCCTTGTGCGTGATCCCTCTTTCCTGCATTCAGGTTAGTCCAGTGCTAAAAATTTTGGGCACCAGTGAAATCTGTGCTGTGACATCATCACAATTGAATGAGAAACCAAAAACATTTAATGGGCACACTGGCAATATGTTTTTTTTTTGTGCATGAAACTAGACAGCATGACTGTCATTTCTATTCTCTCTCTGATGATTCAAGCTATTTACAGTAGTAGCAACGTTGCCACTTGGAACATTCATCTAATTTATCAAGAAGGTGCATGCAACAAAGTGCAAAGAAGTCTTCCTTCTTTTTTTCTTCTTCTCTCTCTCTCTTCATACTTAAAACTTGCCATCCCTGTTGCATTGAATCTTCAATGGTATGGCGCGAGAGCAGACATAACTTCCTGCAAGACTTGCGCCGTGTCGTTATAGCAGACTTGAGTCAGGGCCACGCTTCGAGTTCTCACAGCGTGGGCCAGCTGCCATGTTTGTGCATATAATTCAGACAAAAAAAAAAGAGCGATTTAAAGGACCAAGAAGCTAAAAGTAATAAAATTAAAAACTTCGAAGCTACTTGGCAAAGACATGGGAGAACGATGCGAGAGAAAAGATATAATGTTAGGCCTGGACTAATCAAATTGTACAAGACAAAACATGGGATAGTATCCACTATCCAGACGTCCGGGTCAAAATTTGGTGAATGTTGTCAAAGACAGTGGCGATGCCATTTGCAAAAAAGAAGAGACCATAGAATGACAGAAACAAATAAAGCTTTTGCACATTTTCGTTAATAATGGATCCATACATATCAATCAGAAAAGAATTTTCATATGTGACGCCTCGCAAAATGAAACGAACAGTCAATGACCCTTCGTTTCACCTCCCCCAACCGATCTTTAGTATAAAGGGGGGGGAGGGGGCCACCCTCTCCCACACTCTCTCTTCCCCTCTCTCCCCCCCCCCCCACCCCACTCTCTCGTTCTCTCACCCCCACTCTCTCTCTCTCTTTCGGTTCTCGTCTTGTTCTTTTTCCTCTCGTCCGACGACAGGCGTACGCGAGCGGCAGGATAGAGGCAAATTCTTTCAGGCGACGGCGAACGTCCGGCGATCGACGAACGACGAGCGGTGATCCGACGAACCCGATTTCTGACGAAAAAACTACCCTTAGCGTTTTAATCCCATAGACGAAGAATTAAGGATCTATTGATGTGTATAGTTAATTCATTATAATCCTGAAGTTATTTCCTATTTTTTATATTGATGTCGGCGTCAATCGACGGCCGGGCGGCTGCCGGAATTCATGGAGAAATCCGGCGGCTCTGTTTTACCGCAGAGACCGGTCAATCGATTTAATTAAACGGTCGACCGGTCTGTGTAATTATACATGCGGATTCTTCCTTATCAATCGACCGGTCCAACAGAGATCCAATAATCAAAGCTTAATCGGACCGATCCACTCCTAATCTTAATTATGACTCTGACCAGTTCACCTACACTGGCTGAGTTTTATTGTACAAACATAGATTTTCAATGGACCCCAAATCATAGATTTCATAGTAACTAAAGATGATTAAAGTAAAGACAAAGAAGCGGGATTGCTATGTGTCGCCCCTAAAGTTAAAGCAAAGTTCGGAGTTAAAGCAATGGGGGGATAGGTAGTTAGCTGAGGAGATAGCGAAATTACTGCCTTAGATGCCCACTATTCCTGATATTCCAGGTGTTCTCCCACCGATATCTCGAATTGAAGGGTGATGCTATGGTCACACCTCTTCCTTTAAAGATTAAAGTATTATGCCAGAGGGACAGGTAGCTAGCTGAGACAACGAACCTATAAGGTCTTGTAACCGACCACTGTTCCTGTATTGTAGGAATTCTTTCTCCTACCTTCCGAACTGGGGTGATGCTGTAACACCCACCCTCTTTCCCGTTTACGGGCTTACTGGCATCAATGAATCAGAGAGGCACCTCTGGCATCCCAACCTAATAAAGTCGAGCTTGCATAGGACAAACAACTCTAAGGATAATTTAGTAATATAAAAGACATAGTATAACTCACAACAGAGTAATGTAAAGTAAAGCAAAACAGAGTATTGAAAAGCAAGGCAATGTAAAGTAAAGCAATGTACAACAGAGTAATGTAAAGCAAAGTACTGTAAAGTAAAGCAGAGTAATGTAAAGCAAAGAACATGGTATTGATATGATTAAAGATTCATACATTGATTTTTTTATCATCACTAATCCTTATTTCGCGTCTATTGCTATGGTACTGGGCGATCTCGCTCATGGGTATTCTATTCTCCTGCATTGGAATTTTGCAGGTGAGAATGCCAACT
Organism: Pontederia crassipes; assembly: GCA_030549335.1. Lineage (NCBI taxonomy): Eukaryota > Viridiplantae > Streptophyta > Magnoliopsida > Commelinales > Pontederiaceae > Pontederia > Pontederia crassipes. The sequence goes on along the minus strand of CM060189.1, from coordinate 18,516,358 downwards.
GATGGGGTGATGGAGGACGTAGAGTTTGGAGAATGCTGCACATGACTGATATTCCGCTCCGAGCTTCTTTATTGCATATATGTTTACTTATTTTTATTGTTCAGAAACATCACATTTTTCTTCCACACATTTCCTATATTACAAGATATCATGAACTTCCACATATTTTTTATATAATATGAGACACTATGGATTTCCGCATTAAGATTCTTCATGGCATTTTGATCCTTCTTCCACATTTAAGATTTTCTATTAGGTTTATTATTATTTTATTAGTGCCACGTAAGCCGTTTTGTTGAATGATCAAGGTCAGTAGAGTAGTAGATAGTGTAGCGCCCCTAGGGTTAAGCTGACCGTCTACGTGGCGGGAGGTGCGATTTTGGAGGCGTTACATCATATGTATATTTTCAAGAGGAAAATACCAAGTAAAACTTCCCCATTTGGCATTATAATTGAATAGATGGTGAAATATTTAGTCATATACCAAAGCATTCAATGAAATATGATACTAACGTTGATACCTGTGAAATTTTAACAAAGACATAATCTTTAAAATGTGAGCAAGGAGAAGCTGCAGTTTGCAACTTACGAGAAGAGAACAAGAAAAAGGCAAATCAATTTAATAATTTAAAAAAAATACGGGAAAAGGAAATGGCAGGTTGTGTGTTTTAGCAATCAATTATGATCTTGCAAGTTGCAAGCAATCTCAGATGGATTGAGAAGAAAAAGGTACCTCTTCAATGCAGCAGAAGAGCCTGTTAGAGAGGCCTGCCAGGACCTTCTTGTGCTCATCTCCTGCGTTGGAGATCACTTGGTTCAGATCACAGTACAAGAAGGTGGACTTGAGGCGCAGGTCGCTCCCCATCAGCTCCCATGCCTCATCATCGTCCTCCACGAGGTCTTCCTCCATGGCCAGGAGGTCGAACGCGCAATTCCTGATCCTGCAGACGCTGCCCTTCCATTGCATTCCCTGCATTTAGCTCTGTCGTTTTGTTGCCTTGCCAATATCTTGAACAGACAGCAAAAGACATGTTTAGATGAATCCGAGATTGATGAAGAGTAAACATGATACACAGATAATCAGAAAAGAAATCAGGAATCGTACCGCCTTCTTAGACTCTGTTTGAAGCCAAGCAGGAGGTCACCTCTGGTCAATTGAACAAGTAGAAAGCTAGGAAGAAAACAATGAGTTGTTTAATGGTCTCCCAAGCAACCAGACCCGGACAACAGCAGAAGCGACATTTGAGGAATGCCTCAAAGTCCATCAGATGAGATGAAGGAGAACAGTCCGGTAACTTTCGTGGGGCAGTCACAGATTGGACATTGCTAACCCTGAGAAAAATCAGGGAAGAGAACAGGTCAAAAACCCAAGTGGGGGTTGGAAAACTGAGAACGACAATAATGATCGAAAAGATAATGTTGACCCTGTAATATAAGAAGCGTCTTCCTGCTAAATACAGCATTCCATTCAAGATATTTGAAACCAACTCTTTTTATTTTGACTAATTCGATATAGTGGATATGATATAATGGGCTTGGATATCACCTAGGAATCAAAATTGGAGACTTACTTAAGCAATGATGTGCTTATCTCGAACCCTTGAATTTAGCTTCTTTTTTTTTTGTTCTACGGAGTGCTGAAGAATGAGATGAAGGAACAGAGGCAAAGGGCAAACATAAATTGGTCTTTAGGGTCGGAGTTAAAAACAAAAATAAAAACTTTCCTAATTTAAAGAAAACACATAAAAGTTGAATCTTTATCTTGGTAAACAAAAAAGATAGTAAAAATCTGGATCCTAGACTTTATGATTTGTAATACGTGTCTATTTATCTTTGTTTCCGTTGTCCGGAAGGGAGGTATTATTTTTGCGTGGAAGGGAAACGACATCAAGGTAACATCGCTCCAAACCTCTTCGCAGGCCTTGCATGCTGTGGTAACTTTAAATGATTTCTCGTTTTTTCTATTTTGTATTTATGCAAGCATCTCTCCTCTCACTCGTAATTTATTCTGACATCATGTAATGAGATTTAATATGGATGATCTTCCATGGGCCATCACGGGGATATGAATAGTATTCTAAATTCTGAGGATAAGAAGGGAGGTTTGACATTTAGATTGTCTAAATCTATTAGGACTTTCAAGAAATTAAGCACACAATTCACTTGGTGTGATAATAGAATCGGAGGAGCTTGTATCTTATGTAGGATTGATCGTGTACTTGTTAATCAGACATGACTACTCCAGTACCCTAATCTGACCCTGCAGACCTTGCACAGGGGTACTCGGATCATGCACCCCTAATTTTAAACACCCAAAGCCCTAGGAGGAAATCCAAGAACTTTAAATACGAGCATTTCTAGTTTGAACACCCTCAAGCCAAAAATGTTGTCCAGAAGGTATGGGAGAAATGTCACAACTCAAACCTTTATCAGACTATTCCTAATGCTCTAAGAGAAATTAAATAGAAAACCTTACACTGGAACAAACATGACTTGGGCAGTTTAGAGCACAGAGCAGAGATAGCACAACAAAAAATCAAACAACTTGAGGATAGAGATGCAAGGACTGGGCTTACTATTGAGGAATCCTTAAAGCTTAAATCTCTCTATAATGAGCATGCGGCTTATTTGAGACAAATCACTTTAAAATAGTGGAGTAAATCTAGAGTTGCATGGTTAAAGAATGGGGATAAGAACTCTAGTTTCTTTCATCTAACCACTGTGATCAGACATAAAAAAATATCATTAACTCCATTGAGAATATTCAGGTACTTCTTTTACCACTGGTAGCGATATCCTTAGAACTTTCACTGAGCACTATTTTAAGCTATGGGAGGCTGACCTTTCTCCAACCCTTTAGCTGGCCTACTCTTCCTATCTTAGAAGACTCTTGGCATACTTCTTTATCTGCCCCAATTACTGTTGCTGAAATTAAGGATAATCTCTGGGCCATGACTACGATAAAGGCTCCTGGTCCGGACGACTTCACTATTGAGTTTTACAAGAACTATTGGGATATCATTGGACTAGAAAATCATTAGGCACATTCAATCTATTTTCCTAAACACTTGCATACCCACTAATTTAACACACACCTCCTTGATCTTTATACCCAAGAAGAAGGCACCTAAGAAGGTGAATGACTATAGACCAATTGCACTCTGTAATGTTCTCTATAGACTCATTGCAAAGATCTTAGTTAATAGGCTAAAGCCTACACTCCCATCCCTAATTGACTCTGCTCAAGTTGCCTATGTAGCTAATAGATCCATTCAAGATAACATCTTAATTGCTCAAGAACTTGTGCATAATATGAGGAGAGGTAGAAGAAAGCACAAGGCATTTGATAGAATCTCCTGGGATTCTATCTTGAAGGTATTACAGAAGATGAATTTCTCAATCATCTTCCGGAATTGGATTAAGATGTGCATCACATCTCCCATTTTCTCTTGTTGCATAAACAGCTCAATGTCCCCACCCTTCAAAAACTACAAAGGAATCAGACAGGGTGACCCTCTCTCACTCTATCTATTTATCTTAAGTACCCAACTTCTAACTGTCATATTTGATCAGGATGTCTCCATTGGTAAAATTATTCCTTTCAAGATCAATAATTTCTCACTCAGTCATCTACTCTTTGCTGATTATATCCTTATATTCATGACTGCCACGACATCAAATTGCAGAAGACTTTTACACATCTTTAAGCAATATGGGGCACTTACCAATAAAAAAGTTAACTATGCCAAATCTAAAATTTATCTGCCTGACAAATTTAATTTAAGGAGGAAAGAAAAGCTTAAATCAATCCTGCACATGAGCATTGGGTCTTATCCTTTTACCTATCTTGGGGTCGCCATCTCCAATAAGTATCTTAATCTCAAGGAACAATCTTACATCACTGAAAGGGCTTCCTCCAAATTATCCGGGTGGAAGATGAGAACATTAACTCAAGCTGGTCGGACTACACTCATTAAATCTGTCTTGGCCTCCTTAGGATCCATAAATGTATCCTCCGGTATTATCTCTTCACTGAAAAAGTTGGCCAGATCCTTTCACTGGTCACAGAATGGAAATAAAAGGATTTCTCATCTGATTAATTGGGCAGTGGTTCAAAACTCTAAAACTGAGAGGGGGCTAGGTATTAGAAACATAGAGCATATTAGAACATCCCTGTTAGCTATGAGTGTCTTAAGCTTACTAAACAACCATGACAATATATGGTGTCAACTTGTCAAGAACAAGTACTCCTCCATTCATCCATGGATACCCTCTACCCACAATCAGTCTTTGGCTGGGTCTTGAAAAATGATCTTAAATACTTTGCATAACACTAAGCTCAATTTCAAAAAACATATTAGGAATGGCATGTCAACTAATGTTATGAATGATCCACGACTCTTTTGCACTCCACTGGCATTAAAACCCACTTATGTAAATGTTCTCTCTCCTCTAGCTAATATGAAGGTTTCTGACTTTCATTATTGATAAGGTGTGGAATTATGAGTTAATGATGGATGCTTTTGGTTGTGACTTAACTACTTTAATTCTCTTTATACATTTACCTGTTTATCCCAAGGATGATCAATGGATATGGGAACCAAGTTCTTCTGCTATCCCTGATGCTAAATCTGTTTACAAATTCCTACATTGGCCTGTGTCAGCCACACTCGGTATTAATGTTTGGATGGGTTGGAAGATGATCTGAAATATCCCCGTACCTGAGAAAATCCACCTCTTCCTTTGGAAACTTTCCCATGCCCGTTTACCTACCAAGAATAGAATCATGAGGTTCTCTGCTAATCATAGCCCCCTCTGTCCACTTTGTAACGGAAACAAACTCACATCTTTTCTCTTTGTTGTCCTGTTAGTCTTCACCTCTAGACCCTTGCACAAAATAAGCTTTCAGTAACATTTACTCACTACCTTCTTAGTCCTCTGGTGACTGGATTTATGAGGGTGCCCATCTCAATAAGAATTCTCGACTCAAACTTCTCTCCTACATCTCCTTTGATCTTTGGGGAATCTGAAAACTTAAAAATGACATCATTTTCTCTTCCAAGCCATCCACCATATCTGTTGTATGGTACTGGGTGCAGGCAAATGCTGAGGAGTACATCCACTACCCTGAGGGTTCACCCTTATGTGATCCTATCTGGATGAGGTGGTAACTCCCACCTCCTGGTTGGGTTCTACTCAATACTGACGGTTCTTTTACCGATCCAAGGGGGGTGGGAGGGACAAGCTTCCTGCTCAGATCAACTAATGGTGCTTTTCTTTGTGCAGGTTCCTCTCCGGGTAATTTCCATTTTGTTCTGACTGCCGAAGCTTGGGCTTTGAAGACTGGGGCGGCTAAGTGTGCTGAGCTTGGACATAGAAAGATCTTTTGTGCAACTGACTCCTTGCATCATCCAGGCTTTCAACAATCCTGCGAACTGCCCTTGGAGGATAAAGAACATTATGATCTACATATGGAAAGGGGCACACAACAATTTTGAGTCTTTTATAGTGCATCATATACCTAGACATCTCAATAGTACAGCTGACTATATTGCAAACTTAAGTAGATTAATATCTGAGGTTGTATTTTGGCAAAATGAGCCCCTCAAGGTCTTTACAATTTCTTGTATCAAGACAATTTAAATTATTCTCATCATATCAATGCATAGTGCATTTGGTTTTTTTTTAAAAAGAACTCAGAAACATGGAAATGTCACAGCCACCTAAAATCATGCCAACCAATGCACTGTAATCAGGAAAATAAGGTGCTTTACTTTTCTATTAATACATTGAAGATGAGAAAGAGAAACAAGATAAAAAAAAGATGTGAAGAAAATTGAATCCTTAACACCAATGTGGATCCAAGGAACCTTGCAAAATGATAGTTGCATCTTTGCAAATTGATAATTATAAGGATAATGATGACAAAGTCCATTGTGATAATCTCAAACAGATTGGAATACTAAAACAGGGAGAAAATAAGAAGAAGAAAGAGTACTTCAAAATTGATTGACACGAAAAAGTAAAAAACCATGGACAACATAGTCAGACCTTGATAATTAATTTTGAGAGGTAAAAATTTTTAAATTTGATATCATGTCCAATTTTCTTAAAAGCTTAAACCGTTAGAAAGAGAAACATATATAATTTTATATTCTTAACACTCCCCCTCACGTGTGAGGGACTGCCAATTTTTTGTCTAGTCCAAGCCTAATATGTGAATAACAAAAGGAGGAAATTATTTTTTAATAAGAGTTTAACGAGGTTCGAACTCTGATATCATGTTAAATTTGATGTACTGCTCAATTTTTCTAAAAACTTAAGCCATTAGAAAGAGCAACATCTATGATTTTATATTCTTAACAAAAATAACCTTTATTTCTCTTCAAAACAAAGCCAAAAAAATCAACTTGGTCACTTTGCAATCAAACTATGTCAAAGGATATACGTCTGTTTCTACTAGTCTACTTTTAGTAACATTGCAAAAAGATTTATATAGTAGGAACATACAGATAACAATGATGGATTTATCTTAAGGTTTTGTTTGATAATTTAAGTTAAGAGGAGGTGGGTTAGAGTGGTGAAGTGATAGTTGATGAGGTTGAGTATGATGAGGATTTATATAAATCATGTTTGGATATGAGTTAATAGAATGGAGTGAGTTAATTTAGTCCATTATTTGTTTGGATACAAATTTTAATATATAGGTTACGGAAGGTTAAAATAAGTAAATGGCTTTATTATCTTTAATAAGATTTTATTTATTTTAATTTGAATGTTAAGAAAAAGATAGAATGGGAATAAAAATTTTTAACCCTTAAAAAGTTATCAATTTGGTGAGTTTAGTTTTGAGTCATATGATGGGCTAATAGACATCAATCTAGTCTTAATTAAAATTTTAAAAATCCTATCCAAACAAGATTTAAAAATTTTAAATCCATCTCATCCCAATTAAACCCGACCTATTTCTACTTAACTCTCCATCCAAATTATGATAGACAGAAGTAATACAAACTAGGAATCCGAATTTAAAACTTGGAGTCAGGTGGATATCCAAAAGAAATTCAAGTAACAATATGACGAGTCATCAAAGGAAAGAAATTATTAATAATGTAAATATATGAAAATATTATGTCGAAATAGTTTAAGTGGTACTTTAGAGGTGAAGTAAATATTTTTTGCGATTTCTTCTAGTATGGTTATGAAATTAGGAACCCAGATGTTTCCTGATGGTAAGGGGACCAATGTTTAATAATATAAGAAGAAAAATATGTTTAAAAGTAAATAAATATTCAAGGAAATTAATATGGGTTATAGGGGTAAAAGTGATTACGTGTGGTTTTTTAGTCTAAAAATATCAATGAGGATTTTTTTTTTCTATTCTTTAACTAAGATATATATTATATTTTTAAAAAAAATTAGCTAATTTTTTAAAAGACTTTACTTTAGTATCATTATTTTCCAAAATTAAATAATTATTTATCATAAAGAGAAATCAATATATGTGTATTTAATATCATCCAACTTATGTCTATGTTCTTTCCATGTATGTCAATAAGTTGTACAATAAAAAAATTCAAAAAAGACTGAACATTCTTATCGGTCTACAATTCCTTAAGAGTATTGGAATTCACAAATTGATGAGCATACATTCCAAATGATCACATATTATCAGTAGATGTGTACGCCTGTGCGTGTGTGTGCATGGGCGCGTATGCACACATGAGTGTATACGTGTGTGTGCGTATCACTAGAAATTTATTATTGGAATATATACTTTATCCAATAATTGATTATATTTTAGTGATACAAAATTCATCAATTTGGCATGCTGAAAAGTTTAATTAGAATGAACAATTTTATGCCCTTAGATTTGGATCAATATTTAACTATATTCTCATTAAATTTGAATTCAGAGGTGAATATAAAATATTTTTATACTTCTTTTAATTTTTATACTTCTTTTAATTTTAATATTTAAAATTGTTAAATATCAATCAACCCTTCCCTAGTATCTTGTGAACCAACATTAAACACCACATACATTAAAATGCATCAAATCTAATTCATTTTTCTTCTGCTTAAAATTGTACATAAGAGAATTATGCACTGCGTCCTCCTATATTCATATATTTATATATCTTGAATAAGAGTTGATATAAATTTTTCATTAAATCTGCAAATCATGTCTCATGTGTTTTAATCTTTTATATCAGAAATCTGGTGAAGATTCTTTCCAAATAGAATAGAAAACTAATTAGTTTAATATCAATTAAACAACTAATTCAATTGGACTTCTCATCTGGCTTGGCAGCCCAATAACACCCACACTCATTTTTGCAGCTAAAGACATCTGAAAGAACAATGATTTCAACTGTCAGAATGCAAACCCAATATTATTTATAGGACTTATTAAATCAAAGCTCGCTCCAACTAATCCAAGAAGTGCACCCCTCACTACATGCTATGGCAAGAAATCAGAATATATATATATATATATATATATATATAAGATCCGATAATTAATTAGATTTAGAGTTAATTATAAATTATGAGGAAAGGGAAAAGGTGAATGCAAGTTGATGCTCATCAAAATTCACTAATGTCTCTCCTCGTCATCTATTGACAGCATATGCCACAATTTTTCTTTTCTTTTTACTAGATTTCTTAACTAAACGTATGTTGAAAGTTTTCTTCTTTTTTTTTTCTTGCTTCTTTATTTGGTTCAAGGTGCATTCCTACTCTATGCCTAACATGTAACAACTTGTGATGACCATGACTAAGGATTATAAGCATATGTCACTCAAAGTACCTAATTAAATGAACCAAACCTGTTTTTTTTTTCAGGATAGAATGAGTATGCAATACAATTTTATGCTAAAATTTATAGCACAAACCTACCCATACACTACTCTGAATTTTTTTTATTCTACAATATATGTATGCACCTATTGTATTGTATATTGTATAACATATATTAAAATCTTGAGATAAACATGAAGTTTCTGATTGCATATGGTGTAAATAATATAGACATCTATGATCTTACAAATTAAAATTACCATCATCACAAACGGTCAATCTAAACGATCTCTACTCTATCCAAAGAAAATATCAACACAAACATTTCTCTTAATTTTACAAAAGAGCGTAAGTTTAGACTAATGGTCAATGGTTCATTTTCTTTGTGTTAACGAGTTTGAATTCGGAATTCGAGTGGACCATCAGAATCAATTTCTAAAATGTAAGTCTCACCAAAGGTTCGAGTGGAGTGATAAGCGGATTCTTCTCGTTTAAGCAAGATCACGAGTTCGAATCTTATGAACGTAGAAAATTTTTGTTGAGAGTCTCACCTGTCACTATTAGTTACGCGATCCGGAACGGTCTTACCGAATTAGTTAGATTCGATGGTGAGTGTGTTCTTTAGCATCACGCGAATTGAGTCGTCGACATCACTTTCTAAATATCGAGGGTAGCTAAAAAAAAAATTTCTCTATTCGAATTGAGTGAGAATGTATTGAAATTTGAGTTGGGAAAAAATATTTAAAACGTCTAAATGATGCATCACTTGTCAATTACTTAACGCTTCAGCGTGCATAGATGCCACCTTATCCGATCGATCCAAGCGTATAATTTAAGGAGTGGTGACATCGATATATAATGCAAGTTGGTTACATTAAATTCACATCAATTGACGCTACGATGAAGAATTAGAACGGCATGTGGGGTCCAAAATCTATATATATATATATATATATATATATATATATATATATATATATATATATATATATAGCTGATGCATGAAAGAGGCTCACATCCCACCATTTGACTTTATCTTTTTTTTCTATCTACTTACCTTATTCCTTTCTAAGTTTCCTTATCTTTCAATATTTCTTAGTGTAACTCCCACATATAAATCCATCTCACTCATCCAACTAATGTAACTGCCATATGACTTTTAGTATAACCCACTATCTCTCCATAATCCACTAATTAAGTCAATAATTAATCACTTGTAACCTACTATCACATCTTATCTTATCTTATTCGTATTTTTCTTATACTTATATAAACTCATGCTTAAATGGAGGTTTCAAATTGTCCTCTTGCTTGGCAGCTATCTTTTCTCAATTTTTTTATTTACTTTTTTCTGGAATACGAAGAGATGTCCTATTATATACTGCAGTTATTTCTCTTTATGTTACTCGACCTCCTATTGCATTGAGCCTCCATCTCTGTTCCCGGCAATCTCCCCCTCATTCACTGGGTGCTGTGCACTCCACTCCGCATTCGCTTTAATTTTCCTGTTCTATTTCCTTAATCTTGGCCACATATTCTCCTCGCAGTGTTCAGTTTGGTTTTGGTGCATTTCATTTTCCTTCGATGTTTTACACGCCAAGGGAGGGAGAGATGGATTCTAAAAAAGACTCCTTTGATGCATCATTTTGTAATGCAGGGACCAGGGTTTGCGTGAATAATTCCGAGGCTCTCGGAAAGGAACTGCGAGGCAATGTAACTAGGTTCCCATTTTGCCAAAAGCTCCCAGGTATTTTGTCTGAGATCAATTTGGTTTAGTGTGCTGCATGATCAAAACTTTTGAACTATATGTACGATCTTAGGCCATATGGCATATGTGCATACAAGCTCCGCATGCATTCACAGCCTGCAAGTTGGTTCCACAGGTTTCTAGATAGAGTATGAGATGGAATCTTTAGATAGCTTCCAGGTAGATGCTGCCCTTCGTGTTCGAGGCACACGTAGAGCATCAATACTGTGATGTGCTGCTCCAGAAAGTTTAACACATAGCATCTAGAGTTCCTATAGTGATATCTTCCATGCTTGAAGAGTTTGTGTTCCGCACGCTACAAGCTGATCAAGTTTCATTGTCTGATCCATCCAACCCACTACGAGAGAAGCATCGAACGGACAGGGCGCCAGCGCGAGAGGTAAGTGACGGTGATTCCCGAGTTGATGTGGCATGTCTTGTAGAAGGAGGAAGGCATGATGGCGTTGGGGAGAGGAGCGGCGCTGGGCACCAAGGAGGAGGATATGGACAATGGCTCCGGTAGCGGCCACTTGAATGGCCTCAGCTGCGGCGAGGAGCACGACAAACCATCTTCTACAGCATCTGGCTCGCAGCATCACCAACAGCAGTCCAACCAGCAATAGAACAACGGCCAGCGGCCGGCGGCAAAGAAGAAACTCTACCACTGCCACACCACACGTCAGATCCAAAAAATGGAAGCGTAGGAAGATTACTGCGACATTATCACCATATTCTTGTCAGATCAAGATACCATTTTTTTCCTTTAATCTTAAAAAAAATTTCCCATAGGTTTGTGATCTATGTCACATGTGATCTGATGCAGGCTGTTTAAGGAATGCCCACACCTGACGACAAGCAGTGCCATGAAGAAGCTGAGCCAAGATCTCAGCCTCAAACCTTGCCAGGTCAAGTTTTGGCTCCAAAAACATCGCAGTCAGGTGAAGGCATATATATATATATATATATATATGATTTAATAAAAGTGTATATACATGCCCATACCATATCTATACATCGCGATATGCCCGCATTCATCTTTCGAAAAATATGGAGTGTCGCACATGTAAGTACACATATGTGGACGAGAAGGGATTTGTCACCGATGGTAAATATATGATTATGATGATTTAGACGCGTAAGGAAGTTACATGCATGCATGAATCATTATGCAGGAATAGCAAGTATACTACTGCAGGCGGCGATCCGGAACGTCTCCTGCCCCAACTGCGGCAGCCCAACCATCCTTGGAGACATGTCCTTCGATAGATGAGCAGAAGCATCAACCAGTGGATTGAGAGCGCCAGTCTTAAGGAAGAGGTATGACAAGAAAGCTCTCCGACCCTGCTGGATTTTGCATGTTAAATCATATTAATATTAATGTCTTGAATCTGAACTCAATTGGTTCCCCTACATAGTCAGCAGAATTCTCCTATGGGATATTTTGTATGTGATTCGGATTTAATTTATTTCTTTATCACGAGATAGGTGTCCTATTTTTAGGGGATTTATTTAGAGTCTCAGTCCGTATGTAATTTCTATCATCTGTCAAAGGGAGTGCCTATATAAACTCCCTAGGGGTCTAAACAGAGACTCATTCTTGTAATCATCATTATTCTATAACAAATAACCGCCGCCGTTTTTTCTCTTCGCGTTCTTCTGTATTTCGTGTGATCCCTCTTTCCCCCTTTTCGTAACAAACTGGTATCAGAGCCTTAGGGTTTGTCAGCGATTCTCGATCAGCAGGGAGATGACGTCGCACAACGTGAGCGTGGAGAAGTTCAACGGCAGGAACAGTTTCAGGTTGTGACAGATCAAGATGCGAGAGCTTTTGAAGCAACAAGGAGTCTGTGCGCCGCTCTCAAACGTGTCGAAGAACAAGCCAAAGGAGGAAGACTCGAAGGGCAAAGAAAAAGAGACCGACCTCGCAACTTTGACAGCACAGGAGGACAAGGCGCATTCGATGATTCTGTTGTGTCTGACGGATGAGGTGATAATCGAGGTTGCAGAAGAAGAAAAGGCGGTCGGTCTGTAGTTGAGACTCGAGAGTCTATATATGACGAAGTCTCTCACCAACAAGTTGCTGTTGAAGCAACGTCTGTTCTCTCTCCGCATGCAGAAAGGTACTCCTCTGAAGGAACATCTTGATCAGTTAAATTCTTTGTTGATGGAACTCAGAAATATCGATGTTAAGATCAAGGATGATGCTATCCTAATTCTGTTAGTTTCGCTTCCTCCATCATATGAAAATTTCGTTCAGTCTATAATTATCGGAAAGGAAACTATAAGTCTGGAAGAAGTAAGATCGAGTCTTCATACTCGTGAATTTCGGCATAGGGCATCTGGAAATTCTGCAGAGACTCAGGCCGCGGGTTTGATATCGACCGCAGAGAAAGGACAGTTCTCGAATTCAAAGAAATCCAAGTCGAAGAAGAAGAAAATCACTGCGAAAGACATCTGTAATTACTGCAAGGAATCAGGTCATTGGAAGAAGGATTGTCCGAAGAAGAAGAAGGCCTCCGTCGCTGCGGTGGCACAGAAAATTGGGAATTTCGAACATGATTTGGTTTTGGCTACTTCTGATCAAGGATGTCTGGCAGATAGTTGAGTTTTGAATTCGGGGTGTTCCAATCATATGACTCCGAATGAAGAGTGGTTCTTAACTTATCAGAAGATTGATGGTGGAAACGTCATCATGGGCAACGATGCAGCCTGTCAGATAGTTGGAATCGGTTCTGTGCAGATCAGGACTCATGACAATCTTGTGAGGACGCTGATAGATGTCCACCATGTTCCACAACTGAAGAAGAATTTGATATCACTTAGAGTCCTCGACTCTAAAGGGTGTCAGATCAATGCTGTTGGAGGCATCCTCAAGGTCATGAAGGGTGATGCTATGGTTCTGAAGGGAGACAGACAGAAGGCCTTGTATGTATTACAAGGCAAGACAGTCTCTGGCGTTGCTGCAGTGGCTAGTTCATCCGAATCAGATAGGTCCAGACTGTGACACATGCGGCTTGGGCATATGAGTCAGAACGGGATGAATATCATCAACAAACGAGGTCTTCTAGGAGAGAAGAAGATATCTGAAATTAACTTCTGCAAGCACTGCGTATTCGACAAACAGCGAATGTCTTAGTTTGATAAGGCAGTGCATAGGACGAAGACGACACTTGACTACATCCACGCCGATTGTTGGGATCCCTCTCGTGTTCCATCATTAGGAGGTGCGAGGTATTTCCTATCTGTGATTGATGACTACTCGAGGATGACTTGGGTATTCATGATAAAACACAAGAGTGAGTCATTCAAGGCCTTCAAGCAGTAGAAGGTTCTGATGGAAAATCAGACGTCGAAGAAAGTGAAGCGTCTTCGTACTGACAATGATTTAGAATTTTGTTCTGTTGAATTCGACCAGTTCTGCAAAGATGAAGGCATTGCCAGGCATCGCACAGTCAGGAATACTCCACAGCAGAATGAAGTTGCAGAACGAATGAACAGGACACTTCTGGAGAGGGCAAGGTGCATGCTCTCTAACGCTGGCCTAAATAGGACATTCTGGGTTGAAGCTGTTAACACAACTTGCTACTTGGTGAATCGAAGTCCGGCGACTGCGATTGATCTCAAGACTCCAACTGAGATATGGTTAGGAAATTCTGCTGATTATACTTGTCTGAAAGTTTTTTGTTGTCCAGCATACTATCACGTCAGTGAAGGGAAGTTGAAGCCAAGGGCCAAAGAAGGGGTGTTCATGGGATATGGTGCAGGAGTGAAGTGCTACAGAATCTGGTCTCCTTCGTAACACAAAGTCATCCACAGCAGAAGTGTGACATTTGATGAAACATCAATACTTCAGTTGAAGGTGGAGGCTGAAGAGAGTGCCAATAAACATGTGGAGGTTGAAATCACTCCAACTGAGGATGATGCTGAAGGATCACATCAAGAAGCAGAACCAGAAGGTGAAGAATCTGATGAGCAACCTGAAGAGGAGTCAATTGCTGCTAGACGTCATCGCAGAGAAGTGGGTCCTCCTAAGCGATATGATTTCGAGGATATGGTTGCTTATGCACTACAGGTAGCTGAAGAGGTGGAGTCCCTGGAGCCGTCCTCTTATAGGGATGCCATCACATGTGTCGAATCTGAACAGTGGATCGATGCTATGGATGAGGAGATGGAATCTCTTCACAAGAATCAGACGTGGGAGCTGGTCAAGTTGCCTAAAGGCAGAAATGTTGTTAGTTGTAAGTGGATCTTCAAGAAGAAAGCTGGAATTCTAGGAGTTGAAGGTGCAAGATACAAAGCACGGCTGGTTGCTAAAGGTTATAGTTAAAAAGAAGGTGTGGACTACAATGAGATATTCTCACCTATTGTCAGACATACTTCTATTAGGGTGCTACTTGCTCTTGTAGCACATCAGAAACTAGAGCTCGAGCAACTAGATGTGAAGATTGTTTTCCTCTATGGAGAACTTGAAGAAGACATTCTTATGAGCCAACCAGAGGGATTCTTCATTCCAGGAAAAGAGAATTAAGTTTGCAGTCTAAAGAAATCTCTGTATGGCTTGAAGCAGTCTCCCAGACAATGATAGTTCGACAGTTTCATGATCAGTAAGGGATTCAGTCGAAGTCCCTATGATTGCTGTCTATATCACAAGAAGGTGAAGGACGGCTCCACCATCTATCTGCTCTTGTATGTTGATGATATGCTTATTACTGTCAGAGATATGACAGACATTCAGAATCTGAAGAAGCTCCTCAGTGCAGAATTTGACATGAAGGATCTTGGTGCAGCACAGAAGATTCTGGGGATGGAAATTCTAAGGGATCGCGCACAAAGTAAACTCTTCTTATCTCAGAAAAGTTATATTGAGAAGATTTTATCCAGGTTTGGAATGTCTGGAGCGAAGCCTTTGAATACTCCATCAGCTACAAATGTTCATCTTTCTGTTGCCTTCGCACCAAAGTCAAAAGCAGAAAAGGAGTACATGTCTTGGGTTCCATATGCTAGTGCAGTTGGAAGTCTGATGTATGCCATGGTTTGCACAAGACCGGACATTGCTCATGCAGTCAGTGTTGTCAGCAGATTCATGAACGATCCAGGAAAGGAGCACTGACAAGCAGTGAAGCGAATTTTTCGGTATCTGAGAGGAACATTTGATATTGGCCTCATCTACAGAAATGATAAAGAGTGTTTGGTTGCAGGGTACTCAGATTCAGATTATGCTGAAGATGTTGATGGAAAACGATCTATGACAGACTATGTCTTCACTTTGGACAGTTCGGTTATTTGTTGAAAGGCTACACTTCAGTCATCAGTTACATTGTCCACCACAGAGGCTGAATACATGGCACTGACAGAAGCTGCCAAGGAAGGCATCTGGTTAAAAGACTTAGTTGGAGATCTCGTATTACATCAGAAGCAGGCTATAGTGCACTGTGACAGTCTGAGTGCAATATGTTTAGCTAAGGATCAAGTACATCATGAAAGAACCAAACACATTGATGTCAGATATCACTTCATCCGCACTGAGAAGAGGATCAAGGTGAAGAAGATTAGCACTGAAGACAATCCAACTGATATGTTCACCAAATCTGTTCCTTATGGCAAGTTCCAATATTGTTTGGACTTGCTTAACATAAATACTTGGTAATAGCTTCAAGATGGGACTGACGGCGGCGTGGCGTGCTTTTGTGCTCTGAATATCATTCAAGTCAAGGTGGATATTTGTTAATAATGCCTTGAATCTGAACTCAGTTGATCCCCCTACATAGCCATACGCTTCAGCAGAATTCCCCTACGAGGGTCTCGCATATGTATGTGATTCGGATTTGATTTATTTCCTTATCACGAGATAGATGTCCTATTTTCAGAGGATTTATTTAGAGTCTCAATCCGTATGTAATTTCTATCATCTGTCATAGGGAGTGCCTATATAAACTCCCTAGGGGTCTAAACAGAGACCTATCATTGTAATCATTATTATTTTATAACAAAAAATTGTCGCCATTTTTTTTCTTTACGTTCTTTTATATTTCGTGTGATCTCTCTTTACTTCTTTTCTTAACAAATCATAAGCCTCATGCATTGTTTCCGTTGAACGTGTAGTGTAACTTTTTAGAGTTTAGTAGTTAAATCGCGAACTCTCTTTCCACGGGTCGAACGCTTGTCCTGCATCGCTTCGTGCTACGGCGTCGGACAACAATTAAGTGTAACGGGGCCCTGTGCCACCTATGATGCTCCCTTCATTGGACCTCACGAGGACGAGAGGAATAAGGAAGTGGGACGGCATGTGTCAGGATCATTGGCCGCTGATCTAAGGGATAGGAGGATAACAAGAAAGGGAAGCAAGAGCATTATCTGCGTCATGTATAGTGTTGATATGTTGCAGGGCTCGCAAGTTGCTGTTGTTTAGTGTGAGGATGAAAGCTGATGTGGTTGGAATGCATGTGGGTATATGCCGATGCCATGCACTGTGTACAATCCTTATGATTGACCACATATTTGAAACCACTTTTTGTATATTTTGTTATATATATATAAATGTTAGCACATGGTTTAATAAGATCTTAAGATTGATTAAATGGTATTTGGTTAGGCGATTGATGATATATTATATTCCTTTCCAATGGGTATAACGCTATCATTTTGAAGATTTGCATCATTGGACCTCGCCAAATAGTTGTTAAGATGAAATGTACGAGATTCATAACTCATAAGGCATGTCGTAACTTTGATTGAGTAATTATGATTAAGAGGTGGTGGTAATTAAGATGACTTGATTGAGAGGGCATATGTATTCAAGTTGATTCACTAGAGGTGGTGTTAATATTGGATGACCATTTTGGCTAACCTTGCATTATTGGGTCATTAATAGTTAACTGTTTATTGTACGCTACGGGAATTGGGCACTTGGCTTAATATAACACTTGATTCTTTCTTTGTGATATTTTTAATTAATAATTATTATAATTATTATCTCAATATCATTTTCATTTATTACATTATCTAACTCTTTGTATTGACTTTTCATATTCTCATTATTTAATGTCACATTAATTAATTTCATCATTTAATATTTTATATCAACTCTTGGTATTCTCATTACTAATTATTGTATTAAAATTCATCATTACAAGTCACATATTAACTCTTTATATTCCATTAATTTTTTATTTACAATAACAAATAATTATAAATAAATGCATCCTTAATTAATGTGTATTAAATTGAGATCATAACTAAATTTTCATAAATTATATTTTTTAATCCTAAAAAAATAATCATATATAAATGCATTCGTATGTGTGTTAAAATTTTAACACCATGATTAAACTTTAACAAATTACATATTGATTATTTATTTCCCATTATATTTATTTTAGTAACAAACAGCCATATGTAAAGTCATCCTTAATTGATGTGTTCTAATTTTTTTAATCATGGTTAAATTTTAATAAATCAGAGGATGACTGTTTATATATAATTATATTTTTAATATTAGATTTAACATCATTCTTAAATGCTCATAAATTATAAGTTGGGTCTTATATTTTATTATATTTTTAATCCTAAAAAAATCATATATGAACGCATTGTTATGTGTATTAATATTTTAACAGTATGGTTAAAAAAAATTATTATATTTTTAATACTAAGAAATCATATATAAATTATATATTTACTCTCTGTAATACATTATATTTTGAATAACAAAAAACTATATATAAATGCATCTTTAATTAATATGTACTAAATTTTTAGTATCACGAATAAATTTTCATAAATTACTGAATGACTCTTTATACCGTCTCATTTCTTAATGTTGAAATCCTGTGTCAGTAACAATTCAACTCAATTCTAATTTAATATTTTGTGATCATTTCGTTGAAGAAACTGATGACCTTTCATATCACTCTTTGATCCTTCTATATAAATATTTTTTTAGGAGAGATTGCAAGGACAATGAAGTCTCTTCAACTTATCGGAGGCTGCCAATTAGGCCTGCCTGTGCAATCTCAAGCTCGAGCTCCTCAACAAGATTGTCATGGGATATGAAAGGAGAAGCAAATTGGGAGTTTTCATATGCGCACTGAGCAAGGGAAAGCAACATATCAAGGCTCACAAGGTGTTGACGAAGGTCATACACTTCTTCCATCATGAAGAGGTCACCATAAAAACCATGAAAAGAAATTATCATAATATACATCATGCAACCATTGTTGAGCAAACCAACGCTTACTGCTTCTTCTTCTTGTGTCTATGGATTGACAGGCATCATCTAGACATCTAATGTGACTTTAATTATACAAACTAATAATTTCTTAATTTGCTTATTTTTTATTTATTTCCTCAAATAATTCTTTATCTTCTTTTAAAGTGACCTATTTTTTTATTGTGGCAATAACTTAGTACCTTTAGATTTGTTAGAACTAGGATAAATATAATTATATATATGTTAACTTGTGTCTTTCCAATCTTCTCGACTAATCTCTGGTGACCTATTATCATTGTTCTTTAGTCCTATTAGATTATATTGTATACTCTTTAAAGTTTTTCATTTTTCAGCATAACATTGATGCTCACCTATTTTATAATTTATTTCCTATAGACACTCGAGGATATATATTCTATTAAGTTGAGTATTTATCTATTTTGTCATTTTTTATTATTTTCTCTCACATCTTTCTCTCTTCTCATGCACCATGGTATATTTAAACTTCGCACATCCACATCCACATTTAATGTCATAAAGTCACCTAATGAGGTTTTAACCGCTGCACTCATTTTAATATGTTTTGTACTTTATATATATATATTTTTATCATAGGTGCTAAATCATTAATGATTTTTTAACAAATTTTATTATCAATTAAAATACAAAATATTTGTTATAAAATAGCTTCTAACTTATTTTATACTCTCCCTTGAAAACAATCTCTAATTAATATATTATTATTATTATTATTATTATTATTATTATTATTATGAAAAAATGGAATAATAAATTACTGTCTATTTTTCAATTGTAGGATGTACTATGCATAACACACATCAATTATCATTCCTTACTCATTCATCTCCACAACTACTCAATTAGATCCTACGAGTTATTAACCAACCATACCTCAATATATGACTCACCATTCATGGAGAGGAGCATTGTGCACATTATGATGAGAAGATACGACTCAATATATATAACTTGCATTTTATTTTCTATTATTTTTTTATCCTTGTAATTTAATATTTATTATGTATTTTATTTCTCTCCTTGAAATATCTCCAAGAAGTTTTTAGCCAATATTTGAATGGTGATTTTTATTATTTATGTAATCTACTCTTCTTTTCCCCTGAAATTATGTTTCAATCTATCCTTTTTTTAGTTTTCATTTCTTTTAACTTTGCATATGCTTCCTCATCCATGTGATTTTTTTTTGTTCCTATTTACTTTCCCATCTTTATTCTTCACATTCATTATGTATGATCATTTTTGCATTATGATATTATTAAGTGTTGTTGATTCCATATGTAACATTTTCCACCAGCGTGTGATATTATCTTCTCTGGACTCGGCCCGCACGGTTTTATCAAAATGCGTCACACCTAGAGAATGACATGTTCTCATATATACCCAACATCTCTACCGTGACTTATGCAAGTAATGATTTAACTATTATTATATACATGTCAATTAAAAAAAAGGACAACTAAATGTTTTCCATCCTTAAAAATTACTTCAATATGTCTCATTTTAATGTCTTTCATTTCTCACAAAGAAAATTGACCTCCACTAAGAATTCTATATTAGAATATATTTTTTGCCAACACACTTTCCAAAATTAAATCTAACATGCAGTTTTGGTTACTACCATATCACATGCAATCAATCTAATATTTCTTGACAACTTAATATAGAAGATATAAAACTTCATTTAACACAAAATTAAAAGAATTATATAAAAATGGTTCACATATTTTTATAATACAACTAAATATTTATTTAGTGATATATTATAATAATTTAAAATTACACGAAATGCAAGGGCTTTCACTAGTATTTATATATATATAACACATCAACTCCATTGGCCGGATCAAATTTGAGCACTACTTAATTTGTCAGGTCGTATTGTCTAGAACCATGCAATGGAGTTTGACGAAGTGTGCAATTAAAGGACTAATGAATTGAAGAGTCAATTTAACTTTTGACGAGGACACTTTTAATTGGACTTATTAGTTATTATAATCCAGCCAAATCATGTGTCCATTTAAAGGGGCAGTTTTTGGAAGGCGATTTGGCATTATTTAGAATAAGAATAACTAATTTAATGAGTTTACTATTCATAGAATTATTTCCTTTCTTAGGATATACAGAGTGTTTGAGTGAAACATCTAGATGAATTAGTAGCATAGTGCTCCCACTTTTACGTGATGTCAAATTAACCCCCCCCCCCCCCCCCCCCTCCCCCCCCCCCCCCCCTCTCTCTCTCTCTTTATATATATATACTTCCAAAGCGTGTTGATCCATTAATCAATAAATTTGATCAGAAGTAATTAAATCTCATCATTTAAAAATATTAATTATATCAATTGTTGATTAGTGAATCAACGATTGAGATACTCTCAACGTCTCTTCAAAGTTAAATGTGCTCTGAAAGTACATTAATAAGATAGATCCTTCGATCACATCCTCCTAAAAGTTCTATCTTGCATACCCACATAATAAGGTATCCAAACAAATAGTCATCTAATGGTTTAATATTTATGCTACTCCATTTATACTAATGGTTTAATGCTTATGCTACTTCATTTATAGAGTAGCACCATCATACTTCTATTAATTATCATCAAATTCATTATGGATGGTGGCTTAATTAATTGAATAATTTTTTAATCCACCATCTATCATAAAATGAACGATGATTAATAAAGAAAATGATACTATCTTTAAAAGTGATAGCTAATGATTTTCCTCCAAAAATAAATAGTCTATAGTTATGATTTCATTTTTTTGAAAAAAAATAGTCTATAGTTATAGTGCACGCCTCCTCCCTTGGATATAGTTACTTACAGTGCACGCCATTGTAACTTGATACGTGAAACAGGAGTACGTAGGAATCCTTGTTTAATGATTTTGTATTCATGTTCACTGCTACTATCATTGTGACTAGAGTTTTCCTTTCCCCTTGAGAGTTGAGACGGACAGGCCACTTGAGATCCTACAGCTTTATATATATATATATATATATATATATATATATATATATATATATATATATATATATACTATTTAAATGTGAAAATAAAAATGATCAGCACGACTTAAAAGAAAATATAAACGAAATGCACTAACATGGTAAAAGAGAAATATCCACATAAGATTTATTGGTGTTATATAATGTACACGGTATTAGTCTTAGAACTTTTGTCGTATCAAATCGAGCGTGTATTTTTTTCGGGTACCCACTTAGAACTTCGTTTATTGTCAATTTGACTTTAATATCAGAATAAAGAGAAAAATAATATTTTCTTTATTAAGTAACAATTTTAAAAATCGAACTTGAAATTGGTAACCCGATACACAATCTTGTAGTTATATATCCCAAGCAAACTTATTCGATGTCAATTTTGATATTGAAGCTTCAAACACCGTTCCACAACAATATATTCCATGAATTTTCCACGGATATATCGGAAGTTATTACGATGTTGACTTATGAAGTCAATAATATTATTCCAATGAATTATATATATAGAGAGAGAGAGCATACGGTGCATGTGGTTATGCCCGAATTCATACCTACAATTTAAGCTGTATTAAAAATTATTACTACATGCATCCATTTCAATTCACTACTAGTAACTAATTTCCTTTGTAAAATACCGCAACCCCTCCAAACCCATAATTAAGTTAATCAAGGTCTTCAAAACTAGTATTATTATTAGCGTAATAACATAATTTGCACATCTTATAATTTTAATCATACTAAATTCACTGTAACAAAATTATGATTTAGAGACTAATTTTTTAGGAACCAATTATATTTAATTTTTAAAAGTATAAATATTAGAGACTAATATGATATTAGTCCTAAATTCAAATCAAAAATTTATTTGTGATCACTAAAATGTCATTCTTTAAGGACTAATATAAAAAAATTTTGATCATTAAAAATTTTTAATGATCAATTTGTAGGAACGATCAAGATATTTTGATCACAAAAGTATTAAAAATTAAAATTGAAATTCTAAAGATTAATGTGTTTAACTTCTAAAAAGTTTTTTTGTGTAGTGATTATTATGAATTGAGGATCGAGCTCCAATTGAGTATAATATTATTAGGTAAGAATTAGGTAAAGATCGCTGGTGAAATGATACTTTATGTACAGATTTAGGAGATTTGATCGAACGAAGTGATCTGGAGGGTTACTAGAGATCGATCGTCTCAAAATGGCGAAGTTTCAAAAAGAAGAAGAAAAGACGTATTATGTAATTAGGGCACTTCTAGAAGGGGGCCAAAAATAAGTAGAGAAAAATCAAACACCGGAAGAAATTGCAGTGTGATGGGACCGTAACTTGGTCTCTCTCTCTCTCTCCTCTCGCCAAGTCAAAACTAGTGACGCTTCTTCCACATTTCTCCGTGCATCGATTCAGTTTGTAGTTTGGCGCGAGAATTTTGAATTTCCAAAATTAATAATTTGATAGAAAAATTTAAATTGATGTTTATATAAGAAATGCAATAATAAAAATTTAAAAAGTCGATTTGATAAATAAATTTTAGCGAGTGTTTGGATAAAAAATAAAAATTAATAATATAATTTATTATTTTATGAAGTATATAATTATAGTGAATAAAAATATTATATATATTTATTTAAAATAATAATTACTAGCACATAAAAAATATTATATGTAATTTTTTATTAAAAATAACTTGTGTCGCAATATTAATATTAATTTTGATTAAATCTTTTATAAGTTAATATTATAATCTACATAAATATTAAATAAAATATATATATGTAATTATATAAATCTTTTATATGTTATTAATAAAATTCTATTATGTTAAATGTAACACTATATATAATATTTTACATTAATTTGATTTAATTCATATTATAATACAATAAATGTAATTATAATATTGACATAATTGCTTGTTTGTGATAATGTATTTAATATATAAATAATATATACATTAAAAAATAATTAAAAGAAAAAGAAAAGAAAAAATAAAAAAAATAAAAAAATGAAAGCTCTGGCTTTCAATAAAACTTAAACTTTTGCTTAGAAAGTTCTCGAACGACCTCACATTACGTAAATTTTTTAAATTTTCATTTGGTTGAACTTGCTGGAATTTAGACAAGTTTTGATCCAAGTTCCAGTAACTAAAGACAGTGTAATGTAATCTCAATTTCATTCAAATATTTACTTAATCGGATATTAATCACCTTTGTACATCAACAGTTTTTTTTACTAAAAAAATTAAAATTATGTGCACGAGCATGCAATTTGTTACATATTTATTTTCGTTTGCCCGAAAGAGATTATTAAATTGTTCTCTTTTGTCGGTCTATTTTTTGTTCAACTTAAAAAATTTTCCCATGTTCCGAATACAATTGAAAACAAACACTATTTAGAACTCGACATTATTCATTGATCTTATCGGATCAAATCAAGAAAAAAAATATAATTTCTTATTGAAGAATCAGCAACATGCAGATATACGTTCACTTCATATTTCGCCAAAGATCATGATAATATATTATTATATATACAGGCTAGAAATGTCTACGGCACATTTCTTAAGGCGTTTGTAGATCACAATTTGGAACATAAAAAAGACTCTTATGCATCATCAAAAGGGTCAAGCAGAAGGAAATAAAATAAAAAATAAAGAACATGAAGGAACACTTGGAGGAGAATCCATACAAATTGTGACGGTTGGATGTGCGGTCGCATTCCGGAATATACAAATAAAAAATAAAAAAGAAGACCAAACAAAATTAGGGCACCAGAAGGCAGAACGGCGACTCACGTGACCTAACTCCACATCTGACCGTTGACTTCTCCTCCACTTCATCGCCTGACCGCCTACCCCCAGTCACCTCCCTCTCGCTTTTTGGTTTTTACTCTCTGCCCCTTTGCCCACATCTCTCTCGCTCTCTCTCTCTCTACACGCTCGTTCATAAAACTACCTCATCTCCATTTGTTGTTATCATCAATGTTTTCGTAACCGGATCAGGGATCGAATCGGACGACTAATTGAGTCGTGGTTAAATCGATTCAATCGAATTCGATCGAGTTAAATCAGATTTTATTAAAATAATATTATTCATAATAATATTAAGGATAGATACATAACAAATATTATATTATGTATAAAAAGTTTAGTAATCTACTAAAATTAAAATATTAACATATATATTAAAATATTATTATTGATAAGACAATTACTTCCAATTTTTTAATACTTAATATTAATTATTATTAAATTTTTATTTATCATTAAATGCTAATAATATATAATTTTTTTACCATAAATCACTCTTATGTTTCATTTTTATTTAACTTTCTTTTTTTCCATTTCTTTCTCTCTCTTCTTTAATTTTACTTTTCCTTTTTTCATTTTTTCCTCTCTATTCATTAATTCTTTGTGTTTTATCATTTAATGCTATTAATGATATATTAATTTATTATTGTCCTAAATCACTCTCCTCATTAATCTTTTGATCATTATTTTTTTTTCATTTTTCATTCCTTCCTCTCTCTTCATTTATTTTATTTTCCTTATTTTACCTTTCTTCCTCTCTCTCCTCATTAATTCTTCAGCTAAATCCATTTTTTTGAATTCAATCGATTTATTCTCATTTCCATCTTTTTGTTTCCATTTTAATAATTTTTAATTTCTTTTCACATTTTAAAAATTGAACCGGATTTCTTCCGGTTCACCAGTTCAAACCGGTTCAACCAAAAATTGTCCGATCAAACAATAATTTCAGTTTTTACTTGAAATCGGACCGGACCGGCCATCGGTTCGTGATTGAACCGATCGAACCGACCGGTCCGGTCCGATTTTAATAACCATGGTTACCATTAATTGTTCACTCGTACCTTTATAAATACTCATAATTCAGATGAAAAAAAAAATCTTCCATCATTAAAATGGGAAGAAAAGGAGTCTCCTTTTATGAAATTTGAGACCAATGTACCGTTAATTTATTGTAAAGCTAATATAATGGTCAGACATAGGTAGAGGCAGAGAGAGAGAGAGAGAGAGAGAGTGTGAGTGAGTGTGTGTCGTCAAAACTCGAAAGCAAATCAAACCTCGTTCTTCTTCGTTTCTTTCTGTTCTTCACAGTTCTGAATTCATCTGCAATGATGGGGGGAGCTCTTTGGGATCAATTCCAGTGAGTCTGCTTCAGCCGGCGTTTCCAAGGTGCTTCCTTTATCACTCTACGCGGTTTTTTCTTGTTCGAAGTATCAGCTTTTGTGGTGTAGATAGGAGATTTCCTTGATCCGTCGATTGGAGCTGTCCAGCTGTTCTTTTGAAGGCGTTATTGGAATCTCTTGCTGCCATTCTTTTTTGGGTGTGTTCATCTGATGTTATGATTCTTGGACAACCTTCGCTTCTGGGTCTTAAAGTTGATTCCTTTACAACCGTACGCCGGCTTTCCTGTCTGGCTCGCTCCTGTTTTCAGCTTTCATGGGCAAGAAGGAGAGTTCTTTGGTCTGTGATTTAGTGCAAAGATGGTGTCTTTTCTGTTTTACCTTCGTCTTCCTAGGTGCGCGCACCAATTGCCAGAACCAGACATGCAACCAAGGTGATCTTAAAGCCTTGCAGGGTTTCTTGAGAGCATTGGAGACAGGCGTCGAAGGATGGAGCCTCGATGCCTCTTCTGATTGCTGTGCTTGGCCTGGTGTTTCCTGCAACAATTCATCCTTGGAATCTCGCGGGAGGGTGATCAGTTTGGAACTCCAGAGCAAGAGATTGAAAGGTTATTTGTCTGATTCTTTGGGTGATTTGGATCATCTCCAATTGCTGAATCTGTCTGCGAACTCCCTCAAAGGCACTGTTCCATCACGGCTGCTTTCTCTTCTCCTATTGGAGCAACTAGATCTCAGCATGAATGATCTCTCTGGATCAGTTCAGCATGACTTGTACCTCCCTTCCATTCAGGTTTTCAATGTATCATACAATGCTTTGGATGGTAGTCATCCAGTCTTCAACGGGTCGAGAAATCTTGTTGTATATGATGTCAGTTTCAATAGATTATCTGGTGGCATTGATTCCACCATATGCAATTCGTCGGCCAAGATCAAAATCCTTCGGTTTTCAATGAACAACTTCTCTGGAAAGATCCCTGCTGGTTTTGGAAATTGCCGTTGGCTTGAAGAGCTATTCATTGATTTAAATGAGATGGTGGGGGACTTGCCAGAAGATTTGTTCAAACTGTCGTCTTTGCGAAAGTTAAACCTTCTAGGAAACCAGCTATCTGGCCCGCTTAACACGGGATTAGGTAACCTTCCTAACCTTGAGTTACTGGATCTTTCATTCAATTCATTCTCTGGGAACATTTCAGATGTCTTTGGCAGACTAAGGAGGCTTGAGAGTTTATCTCTTCAATCCAACCTTCTTACTGGTTCTTTACCTCCATCCCTGTCAAATTTACCTTCCCTCAGAGTGCTGAATATGAGAAACAATTCCTTTGATGGTGAGATCGCTCTTAATTGCATGATTATGACTCACCTGAGTTCACTTGATCTGAGCAAAAATAATTTCCGTGGTCCAATTCCTAGTGGTTTGTCTAGGTGTTCAGAGTTAAAGACCTTGAATCTTGCTAGGAACAATCTGAGTGGTGAACTTCCAATCAGCTTCAGAAACCTAACTTCTCTGGCTTACCTCTCACTTTCGGTTAATAGCTTATCCAATCTATCTTCGGCCTTGGGAATCCTGCAGGATGTTTCAAGCCTTAATGTCTTGGTTCTCACAAAGACCTTTAATGACAATCAGAGAATACCAACTGAAGGAATTCAGGGTTTTCGGAATCTGCAGCTTCTTGCTATTGCAAGCTGTGGTCTTTCTGGACCAATACCATCATGGTTGGAGAACTGCTCCAAGCTGAAGGTTTTAGACCTCTCATGGAATAACTTAAATGGGACTATTCCTTCGTGGCTAGGGAATTTTGATAATTTATTCTACTTGGATCTCTCAAACAATTCTCTCACTGGAGAAATTCCAGAGAACCTATTGCACATGAAGGCTCTAATATCTGGCAATATATCAGATAAAGAACCATCTGAATATTTCCCATTTATCATTTCAAGAAATGGATCTGGAAAGGGACTACAGTATAACCAAGTCAGCAGCTTTCCACCATCTATAATTCTATGCTACAACATGCTTGTCGGACCAATCTTGCCAGCATTTGGGAATCTCAGGTTGCTTCTTGTGTTGGACCTTAGCAATAATAAATTATCAGGGTCCATACCAGAAGAATTATCAGGCATGTCCAGCTTAGAGACTCTGGATCTGTCATATAATAATCTCTCTGGAAGTATTCCTTCGTCATTGACCAAACTCTATTTTCTATCAAAGTTCAACGTGGCCTACAATAATTTGGTGGGACCAATTCCATCAGGTAGCCAATTCTCAACCTTCTCAAGTTCGGACTTTGAAGGCAACCCAGGTCTATGCGGAGACTTTCGCTTAAAACCGTGCACTGCTGAAAATTCTGGACCAGTTGTACAACAAAGAAAGAACAAAGGTGTAATAATTGGAATGGCCATTGGTATCGGACTTGGAATGGCATTTCTTCTTGTTATTGTCTTCCTGTTTGTATCAAGGACTCGTTATAGACGGCGTAAAGATTCAATGAAAGCTGTGGCTGATTCCAATCACAATTTTGAGATAGCTGGTTCTCAGTTAGTTCTTCTGTTTCAAGAAAAGGACAAGGAGTTAACCATCAGTGATATCTTGAAATCTACGAACCACTTTGATCAAGATAATATCATTGGCTGTGGAGGTTTTGGCCTGGTTTATAAAGCAGCTTTAGCCGACGGCAGGAAGGTGGCCATCAAACGGCTTTCAGGTGACTTTGGACAGATGGAGAGAGAATTCCAGGCTGAGATAGAAACGCTTTCTAGAGCTCAGCATGAAAATCTTGTTCTGCTTCAAGGATACTGTAAAATTGGTAACGATAGACTTTTAATCTATTCTTACATGGAGAATGGGAGTTTGGACTATTGGCTTCATGAGAAAATTGATGGAGGAATTCAACTAGATTGGAAGAAAAGACTTAGAATAGCCCAAGGAACAGCAAGGGGATTGGAATACTTGCATCAAGCATGTGATCCTCATATACTACACCGTGACATAAAATCCAGTAACATATTACTTGATGTGAACTTTGAGCCTCATTTGGCTGATTTTGGGTTGGCAAGGCTTATTTTGCCTTATGACACACATGTGACAACAGACTTAGTAGGGACGTTGGGTTACATCCCTCCTGAGTATGCACAATCCTCAGTCGCTACTTTCAAGGGTGATGTGTACAGTTTTGGTGTTGTTCTTCTGGAGCTTCTCACTGGTAAAAGGCCAGTGGACATGTGTAAGCCAAAAGGGGGGAGGGAGTTGATATCATGGGTGTTTCAGATGAAGAACGCTAAGAGGGAGAACGATGTCTTTGACCCATGTATATATGATGAAGTGCTTGACCATCAGCTGAGACAGATGCTTGAAATTGCTTGTCTTTGCCTCAACGACTCTCCCAAATTGAGACCAGGGACCAAAGAACTAGTTGCATGGCTTGAGAACATCGACATGAAGTAACCAGTAGATGATAATGCAAGCATACCTTCGTTGCTTCTTCGAATTGGAGCTTTGCAATAATTTTGTCTTTTTTAAACGTACATAAGGCTTCTTGGTCAATTGGGGATCAGGTGTAAATAAATCCAGTTTTGCAAGTTGTTACTCAATAGGCATAACCATTGGATACACATTGGAAGTGAAATCATCACAGGATTCAAGAGACATAATATATACATACATACTTCAACTTACTGTAAAGCAAAGGTGTAAATCACTCTGTTCTTGTTATTATTGGAGAATAAAGGAACAGTCTTCATGACTTTTTCTGTTAAATTCTAAAACTTTTTCGAGCTTTTGATTTTACATTTACAGAATGCAGTAGAAGTATTTTATAATGGTGATGCATTGTCTTTGATGAAAAATTGATAGGTGAAGCGCCAAGTTTGCATAGCTTTAAACTTCTGCTTATGGAAGATGAAGTTGATTGTATTTATTGCAGCGTAATTTTGTAGATGAAATACATTTTGAACATGATTTTTCCACTTCAAGTGATCCCACTAACAAGAATTGCTCAATGTGATATATTTAGGATGTTTACAATTAACATACACTCATCAAATTTTGTCATGAAACGTGTTGGTGCAGTTATAGTTAGGTCTCTGGAGGTACATCCATAGTTTTGTCGATAAATGCTCCTCAGTTTGGGGATGGGAAATAGCAAGTTCGTTCTCCCTTATAGCGTGAATAGTACATTCCAACTCCATCTGCCCTATATCGTGACTTGTTTATTCCTTTGAAAAACTATGACTTCGGTCCACAACTCACGCTACACATTAACAGAGATTACGATTCTGATCAAAATCTCATTCCTGAACTGAAATGCGTTCATGTCATTATAGAAAATTCTATTTGTTTCTACGAGATTAAGATATCCTAAAAAAATGTTAGCTTTGTATGAAATATTCCAAGTTCCAACTGATTTACTTTTAATTGCTCATATAACTTTGTGAACTTCATGGATGAACTTAGTTAAAAGAGTTAATCAATGCTTCACTTGTGTTTACAGGCATTAACTCAAATGTATTTGATTGTTGTCCGAATGATACAATATTAAGGATTTTAGCATTATGTGATTCAAGTGTTATTTTGTTTCCTGATTAGGTCCTTTAGGATTGACCGACAAAATGTTAATGTCATTATTAGAGTTTCAGTAAATGACGCTTTTGACTTCTGTTCCTGCTGGATTTTTAGTGCGTACTTCTTGGGTGTTCATGATCATCTGGTCTTCAGCAAGTATTATGATGATGCCGTAAATTTATAATGTTCAATCACTGGCCTTTTTTGTACTAACCATCCTATGATAACTTCAGGTAAATGAATTAGTTATCTTATATTCTTAATATTCTCTGTACATCAACTCCTTATGCCAAATTACAGTGAGTGTAATTTCCCATTTTAAAATACTCTTGATGTTATGCCAAATTACAAATGATACTGATTACTTTCTAGTATGTGATTACAACCTTGGATTTCATCCTCCACTTCTGTTCCATATAGCACATGCTAGGGACTTAGGACTTCTCAAGCATGGTTTCGGAACATAACAAGTAAAATTCTAGAGCCATTTGTAATGCAGGAAGATCGATATGCACTTTACAGCAAGAAGTTTTCTCAGTGTGACATTTTAGATCTCATCGATGAGACCCTTTTAGTTTTCATACCACAAAAGAAAAAAAAGACAACTAATCCCTTCATATAGAAATGGGAAGGTGCTTAATGAAAGATAGCTTTACTCAAATTGTATCCTGGGTACGCATCTTGGCAACTCTCCATTCACTAAGTCATTTCCGAAAATGCATGTCCAAAGCAAATCTGTCCTAAATGGTTGCTCATATCTATTCACCTTTCCAGATTTCAGCAGTGAGTGAGTCTTCCAATGGATATGCTTCAGAATGAATGAAGGATCAAGAATTTTACATGCTTAGACACAAACAGACAGACCTTGCAATGTTTGATATGTCTTCACATCTCCAATCAGGTGCAGCTTTAATGTGTTTTGGTTTGCATTCTTTGTGGTGTTCACTTTAAGTTGTCCAGGTTCTTCTTAATCTATTGCTGAATAAGTTTCAGTCATGGCCACTGTTTAGAGCAAAAAAATGTGATTGTGATCATATCTTTTTTGGTATTAAAGAACATGCTGGATCTTTCATTCCATGATCTTATTTTCTCAAGTTTGGTGTATCTTGGTAGTCTTGTTTTCTAATTAGTTATGTCGAACGACTTGGAATAAGACTTGGAAACTTTCTTCCAAGTTACCTTAAATAGGCTTGAAACAAAGTTGAGAAGAAATATTTTCTGAAGGAAACAAGCAAGTCTTTTCCCTGTGACATTTTCAAAGCCTTGGAGGAAAAATAGGCTTGCCCTTAATTTAGTAATAATTATCTTTATTTTCTGATTTCCACTTCCTCAATGGTTCATGACTGTTCAACACCTACTCCATCAATCACAATTTCAATATTACGTACGTTGAAAAATTCAAACTCGAGAAATCTATGCATTTGATGTTCTTTTGGTACAGGATCTATGCCATCTGTTTCTTTGTTGTGGTGTTATTATATTTATATATCATTTGCGTTCTGTATTCAAGAAGACATATTTGTACATCATTATTGGTGACTAAAAATTCTTTTTTGAGTTTGTATTTCTATTATGCTTATTTATGGTGCGTGCAAGACAAATGCAATAAAATAAAACTTTTGGAAATTATGTTAGGTGAGAGTTGAAACTTGAGTTCCATTATTTAACTGATGTTTGAGATATAGCAAACATTGTGTTTTGTTGGAGTCGCCCATGCGGGGCCTCCTTGCATGGCAACCATGCCACCATGATATGCATGAAGGTCATGCCTCCACACCCTCTCTTGGAAACACCGTTTGCTTGGTCTTTTGTGGCCATGCACCTCCATCAAAGGAGGTCCTTGGTGCACTTGGGAAGATGTGTGAATGTAAATTAATCGCAGATATATTAACAAATATAATAAATCATATTAAGTAATAGAAAGTGAATAAAGTGTCAAATTCATGATGATTAATTTATAATTTTATCTTTCTTATTTAAGTTTATGAATTGAGAAATTAACAAAAATTGATTCAAATAAAAATGATCCAAATTGATGACAATCAGAGATAATGAAGTATGTAATATTGCGAGACAAATTTAGAATTTAGACTGCATATCCGTATCATATTATCTTAATTATGCATTAATCAAATATCAATTTTGTATAGAAAAGAAACGGATAAAATATATAGGACTCAAAAGTTTAAGGATTTAACTACCCTAATTAAGGATGTGATCAAAGCACATTGAAAACTTAATCTAATTTAATCCACTCTTAACTAAAATGCATCAATATGAAAAGTTGCTTTACTTAAAGTAAAGGACTCAAAAATTTGAAAACCTAACTATCTTAAATCGAAGTAAAATTAAAGACGTCAAAAACTCAATCAACTCCAATCTATTTTATATAAGATACTTTAATTGCAAACCTCCATTTAATGACACAATTATTAGCAATTAAAACTAATTTACTAATAAAATATCAAAATAATCGAACTTGTCCCGGGTTTGATGGAACTTGGCTTGGGTCATATACAAAATTTAGTTCAATGGAAAATAACAAGGGAACCTGCCCCTAGTTTTACACACAAACTATTTCGACCGATTTTCTCTTGTAGAAATTATGCGAAATTATACAAAATTAATGCAAGAAACTATTCAAGTGAGACGAGAATTAAACACTCATCATAACTATGTTCTTAGAAGTTTAACTAACAAAACATATTAGAAGAAATTTGAGATTCAATGAAGTCTTCCTCTAACGACTAACTAATCTATAATTAGAAGAATTAGCATCAAATTCGAAGAGAAAATATAAAATAAAAATTATAAATTATAGATAAAGCTCCCAAGTGGTGGATGGTGTCTCTAGAACAAGTCTTGGCCGGAATAATTATCCGAACGATCGGTTGAAATCTCAAAATCTTTAGTTTTTCGATTGATTTAAAATTACATGCATTAGAACTTCTTCTCTCATTTCTGATGCGGTTAGGACTTCAAACTCTAAGATTGCATATTCTTTGGGTTTGTGGTACATCCATATTTATAGGAATGACAGCCTTCTAGGGTCCCGAGTTTAATTTACGATTCAAATTCGAGTGAAAGTCGTCCTTGGTTGATTGTATTAAACTCGGACTGGGTTTAGTTCAATTTTTTTCGCGCAAAAAATGATTCGAAATCGATTTTTAAGAGACACTCGGTATATGATACCAACTTGTCTCGGGTTCTATTGAAAGTTGTCTATATGCATTCTTCGAGCTTTATTTTGTATGTTTTTTCGATTCAGTCGTTTTGCATCTTCAAAATGATGATCCTAAGAATAAAATAAATCACAAATGGATAGCTTCTAAATGAAAAAAAATAAAATAAATAATAATATGGACAATGATTAAAAAATTATGAAAAATAATCTAAATGTTGTGCGTATTTCCTCCATTCAATTACCATTGTGATCTCTTTTTTTTCCTTTGCATTTGAGTCGTGACATTGTGTTTTATTTACACATGATTTGATTTCCGACCACGTGTATGAGTGCAACCCAAAATCCGTTCATGAACAGTTGCCCGGATGATTCGCTTCCGCATTTGAGATATTTAATGAACTTTCTCCAATCATGTTTTATTAATTTCTACATGTTTGGATAAATATACCTGGTTGACTAAATTTATTAATATTATTTTTGTCTTTTACTTAAAATATGTCTGTATTTATTAATCTTAATTTGTATGATTTATTGGCTTTATCTTTTATTTAATGTCTTGTTGTTAATATTTTTATACGTAATAACTCTTTTGTGTAGTTTACATTTTTTCATTATCTTGTTCTAGTAAATATTATGTATATAGTTATTAAATTTATATATGAAATACAATTATATAATGTAACATGTATATGGGTTAAAAAGAGGCAGCACATGTATATTATTTTATACATGATATCTTTTCTCTCCGCCATCGTAATTGTTAATTGCCACCAACCTTAAGCTTATAATTGACAACAATTTGACTCAAGGATGGCAATTTTATGCCCAATATTGAAAAGAGGCTAAGATCTAATATTTTAAATAAATTTTGTGGGTATTAAGATGGAGGCCAAGGCCTAATGTAATAAAGATATTTAAAATGGATATAATAAATCTCGAAGATAGATCTTCATGCATCTCTTCTAAAATTGTATGAAATTTGAACTCCCCATGCCACAATGGCAAACGATGTCATGATAATTTAATTGGTCGGACTTTTCTTATTATAAAACAGTACCAAAAACCTTGATATAATACGAAATTATCAACGATGAATTATCATGGCTTGTTGCGTCAGACATAAGCTTATTAGACGTTATATGAAGAAGATGCTAAGTACTTCAATGTGGCATTGCGTCCCAAAACCCTAAGGTAGAGTGCATGAGTTATATAGTGTTGATGTGATAATCAATTTTCTTAAAAGTTTAAATTATTAGAAAGAATAATATCATTTATTTTATATTCTTAACATTTTCTTTCAACGTGAATCACTAAAAAGTTTGGTCTAGTCCAATCAATAATATAAATAAATGATGCTTACAGTTTAAACTTTTAAAAGAATTGGTTAGCACATTAATTTCAACGCAATAACAT
The DNA here is from genome assembly GCA_030549335.1 of Pontederia crassipes. Taxonomy (NCBI): domain Eukaryota; kingdom Viridiplantae; phylum Streptophyta; class Magnoliopsida; order Commelinales; family Pontederiaceae; genus Pontederia; species Pontederia crassipes. The sequence continues at coordinate 18,481,264 of CM060189.1, read as the reverse complement.
AGGTCAAGAGTTCAAACTTTGTTAAATTTTATTAAAAAATATTTTTTTCCCTTTGTCATCCATGTGCACTAGGGCAACAGAGCGCAGAAGGAACTTGTATGTGATCGCAATTTGAAGGAATTTGGAGTGATCGATCATGTAACAATAAGAAGTTTGTATTACTATTATTTTTTGCAATTTGATGTGGTCCTATTTTGTTGACACTATTGTTTATTATTGTGTTCTTCTATGATCCCCATTAATTTTCTGCTATGTGAAGTTAACATGCAATATCAATTCAGAACTAATTTTTATGACAATCTCTATTTCGAGTCAAATAATTATCAGTAAATGAAGTGTAATAACTAGTTCGTGTTGTTATGGGATCCCAAAGATTGCCGAAAAGATGTTTAATGAAATCTTTTTTTTTTTTGTTCGTTATTGTTATTACTATCATATAAATAATTAATTCCATTTCTCAATTGTAGTTGCATATACTAACAGGATATCTGATTTTCCGGAACAACGTGTTATTTTTCTGGATGTTGTATGCTAATAATTCCTACATTGTTGCATATATTAGTCATATATATTTAAGTTTGTCATTTTGTTTAATTAATTCATTTTACATGCGTCTTGTTCATATGTTCGTAAAGCTTCAACTTGTACCTGCGTTATCTTTTTTGCAGTGGCGATAGACGAGGATCATCAAGATTATGCCATATTCACGGGACGTCCTCCTGGGATATACAATATTATTTTGATGAATATCACCAAACACAATAAGAATAAGTCGAAGAATATTTATTTTTTGTAAAATTATTTTGAAAATCGTGATATCATTATTATATTTCACAAATCTGTAATATTTGTATTCCATCAAAATGATGGAATAGACAAGTTTCATTTTTTATCATTTTTTTTATTTTTTATAATTTAATCATTTATTATTATATTACTATTTTTATAATAATAATAATAATAATAAATGTCAAGTATTTATAATAAATTATTTTAATTATAAAATATAATATATTCAAAAGTTATTTTTTTGAACATCAAAAGAATAAAATATTATATTACTCTGAATAAAATTTATTATTTTTCAAAAATTATTCTTCGTCCAAACGAAGAAGTTGACAACTAGCATGGATATCTTTGTGGATTAGATATACCCTCAATTCCCACCTCTCGCTTCATCATACTTGAATATGCAGTCCCCTGGATATATAGTCCTTGTGATTACAAGTGTAGGCATAATCTCTGTGATGTTGTGTATGAAAATTATGGACTTATCAAACAAGGTGCATTATACGAAGCTTATCCAACTATGAACTTAGTTTATGTGTTGACATGTTTTTGTTGTGTTGAACTATATAATGGACTTATTAATTTCACAAGTAATTTTTTGTTAAAATATATAGGAATTTATATTGACAATAATTTTTATAATGATATAATAGTATTAATTGTGAAATTATTTTTTATTCATTGTTAACATATAAATAATTTACAATTAATTAAGAATTAATATAAAAAGAAATATAGTTAGATGATTATAAAATAAAAATGACAAAATAATAAGATAAGTTAGAAAGAAATAATGTATTTGAATAAGGATAAAATTGTAAAAAAATATAAAACTTTAATGTCTAAACGTTAAAAGCTGGTTGAAGTAATTTTTCAATATTTTTATATGAAATGTTAAACGCTAATTATTTTTGTCATTTATCAAATAAAAGAATTAACGTTTCAATCGCTAAACGCTATTTGAAACGTTAATTTTGATGTTATCAAATAGAGCTCGATGTTTAGACAAAAATAATATGAATAAACTTTAATTAAAATGATGGTTCTAATAATCGAATATGAAATTATTATCACCCGACCATTTCAGATTTTTTTTTCATCTCTCGTCAACGATACACAGTCTCGTCGTGTTAATCGTATCGGCGCCCACCCACCCACCTCTAGTCCTCTTCGCCCACAAGAAAAGGACACACGTAGTCGGGGCTCTTCATTGAAACTTCCAGGATGCCCGTGCACATTATATGTGATATAGAGTTCATAATTGATCGAGTATAAAACTACGTTTACGAAATTGGAAAACTAATTAGTTGAATCTATAATTAGTAGACTTAATTTAGTTTGAGTGGAATATATTAGTACTATAATTAAAAGTCACACAAGAACTATTGGATGCAAGTCGTTGTTTAATAAATGCACATATACCATGTTAGCCTTATATTTTTTTTTATGTTAATTGATTAACTATCTTGCCCCTAATTATTATTATGCATATTAAAAAATAGGTTTTGAATTATAATAGTTGATTTGGTAATGTATAATTAATAGAACAACTAAGTAATGTAATTAGAAAAATATCTATGTGAATTATGCATTATATTATAATATTAAAATTAATTATTTTTAGTGCAAAATTATTATCCATTTGATTAAACATTATTATTATTATTATTATTATTATTATTATTATTATTATTATTATTATTATTATTATTATTATTATTATTATTATTATTATTATTATTATTATTGGTGCAGCAATTAATTCGTGGCAATATACATCAAAATATTAAAATATTATCTTTCACTGGTTTATAGACGAATGGCATCTGGATCTTATTTTTAGTACCGAATTTTCCGAGAACTCATTAAAATAATTCTATCAATTTAATTTTTTAATTATATTCATTATATTTAGTTATATTAAACCCAAAACTAATTCTCATTTGAGTTATTCATTGATATTTCGGAGGAACCACGAATTTATTTGTTAAACGCTATTCAAAAGAAGTTGGAAGGGAATGAAACGAAATTCTTTAATGCTAATTTTGTTGTGTTTAGAATGACTAATAAAAACATCCTGAAATGATTTCTATTATATATGCGTAAATTTGATTATGAAGAAACTTAAAAGGATCAGTTCGGAATGTTCACAAGAATATACAAAAGTTTCGAATTTAAAATTGATTTTGTAATGAAATAATGTTATGATTTAGATTTTAAAAATATGCTATTACGTGTAAAACAATTTATTCCTTAGTTCTCAATGTATGTCATCAAATAAAATAATTTTAATTAAAATGATTGTGAGATAACATGTTAGATATATATATATATATATATATATATATATATATGTATGTATGTATATATATTATTGTATTTTCAATGAAAATAATGAAATGTGGAACCATATCCTAGATACAATTTTGGTAGGCCCGAAGGAAAGATAACTAATCATCTTTAGCTCCATTAGTTTAGCAACACCGGTGGATTACATTAATCATTAGATAACACAATTGTATCTCTCTACGCTTTAACCATGGATAAAAAAAGGCAGCCTGATTGAATAAATGCTTATCTTAATCCTATAATCATTGATTTATTTTTTTTATATCAGTACGTAGAGTTATTAGTATTCGATTAATTTGATATTTAAATAATAACGATATGAATAAGTTATGATTAAAATGATAATTTTAATAATCAAATTTAGAACTATGATCATTGATTTGTTGCCACGAATCCTAATGCCCCTCTAAATTCTGATTGCAAAAGATACCTCTGCTTGGAGCATGATCCAAGCCCGTCCACAAACACGCGAAGGTGGTGTTGCTTTATACGTACGTAGTTGTAGTACGTATGACAGGAAAGATCCAGTGGGTAGATCTATTGGTGTCATATATTAAAGATCCATTCATTGGTGGTGGGTGACAAGTGTCGGAACAGGAAATATATCGTCGAAGGTGAAGTTATTTTCTTTTCCACACTCTTCGGGGATTGTTGTGTCTCTCGTGTGTGGGGAAGGATGTGGAGATCTTATCCACACAGTCTCGGGGGGGAGAGAGAGAGAGAGAGAGAGAGAGAGAGAGAGAGAGAGAGAGAGAGAGAGAGAGAGAGAGAGAGAGAGAGAGAGAGAAGCGAAAACACGAGTAGATAACTCCGAATCTGCTTAGGATTTAGGAAACAATGACCTCGGCACTTCCATGCTTATCAGAATCCTCTCTCTCTCGTCCTCTCTTATAGCTTCTCCTTCATGACCCACACATTGGAGCCCTCCCATGTCCTTGTGCGCCATTTTCCCACACATATATCATCATGTTGTTCTTGTCATGATATGCTATTGACCATCTTTTAGGGTGCTTATTATTATATCCCATGCGTTGATCTCAGCATAGAAACTTGGTGGTCTGAGGCGAACGGATCCATTTATAAGGTGTTATTCGTGTGGAGAAGGATGGAGCAAGCAAAGTGTTCTTTCTTCCATCGTCGGACAAAGTGAGCAGCGCGGGTTCATGGAAGAGGAAGAGATGGAAGTTGGATCTCTGTCTTTGTTCTCCGGCGAGGAGGAGGAGGAGGAGGAGGAGGAGGAGTCGAGCAACTCTGACATCGGTTCCTTCGAGGAGGAAGAAGAAGAAGAGGAGCTGAGGGAGGACGCCGACTCGTCGAGCTCGTCCCTGTGTTCTTGCCCGGCGTCGAGTGCGCCATCGTCGTCATCGTCAAACGATACTGCACTTGAAGAGGGACCTCTCTTTGAGATGTCTTCTCTCATGTCGATGCTTCCTCTCAAGTATGTTTCAACCACGTGCCCAACTGCATGATTCATCTTACATATGATTCCATTCTTCCAACTCTCGCATTATTCTCGAAGAAAAAGAGAGAGAACCATAAACTCAATTCATCACTTTCCTCGGTAATGATCATAATTTGCCTCCATTATTTTTTATATGTATACTCAACTCAATGTCTCGGTGATCTCAATGTTGCAGGAGGGGGCTGTCGAAGCATTACGATGGAAAGTCTCAGTCCTTCTCATCTCTATCCGACGCGACATGCCTCGAGGATCTTGCCAAGCCTGAGATGCCATTAAGCAAGAAGCTCAAGTCATCCCAGAGCTACCCAGGAGGGTTTCTGGAGGTCCATTGGCCACTCTCTGTTACTGTTTCCTCCAGGGCCATCGCCAAGAAGGCACCCAGGTGCGCTGCGGCTTCCCCTTCCCTAAGATCATCAAGAAGGCACAGGTTGTCCAACTGCAACCCACCTATTCATCTGCAGAGACCTGTCACCTCCTCGGATCATCCCCTGTTGTTTTCGTCGAGTGGCTTTGCATGCATGGAGGCTCTACCTGGCCAAGGAAGTGTGCATATTCCCTGAACATAGGAGTTTTTTTTTTCTCCCTCGGGATTTTAGCTCTGAAGTTGGTCACAGGAGTTTTCTGAAATACACAGCATCACCTTTTTTTCTCCTTCAGGATAAAAATTCCAGGGTCGATTCTATCAATACGAGTTTTTGTTTTCCTTTGTTTTCTCACGTATGGAGTTTGGTATATACAAAAGTTTAATTTGATGTCGTTCTGCTCATCGTTCACATTGTTATGCAGCTGAGAGGTGTACTATTGTACAGATACCAAGGAAAACATGAACAGAAGAGTACTCAAGATTTCTCTGTAAATTCAGACATCACAAAAGATAAAAGATATTCGCCACTTCTGTCAAATTGAGGGAGATGAGAAACATGGTCGCCCTTCGAATGACATCAGAGACTTAATATTAGATACACGTCGTTCTTGAATAGTTCTCAAAACTGATCTGCTCTAGTGAAACTTTATAGTGAATTTTGTTATAATCGGCATAAAGAGAAGGTACCTCCAATTCTCCTTTCCTCCTTTTTCTCGTGATAAAGAAAGGTTAAGTAATACGTACATTTCCTTTGTGCTGCCCCCGCTCATATCAATCGGTACTCAAGAATTTCAGTTAAATTAAATAAAATCAGAAGATCTAAGGTTAGGACGAGGATCAATTGGTGTCTTGGTCTTAGCTCATTTATTCACTGTTTAAATTGTGTAATAGCACTGGGCACAATATATACTGCTGCACTATGAAAGCCTACGGTGGCCGACAAGCTTGTGCGACTCAGCAATGCAGACCTTGTTGCTCATTTAGAATTTTGTGTTTAGCTTTCAGAATATTAAAACCACACCTGATTAGAGTCCATGTTGAATAAGACATGAGGGGGTGGGATAATGGTCCAATTCGAACTATGAAACCAAAAACAAATTGTTTGGCATCCATCTACAATAACTTGAAAACGTCTATATGTGGATGATTTTTCTATATCAAAGTACTTGCCGTAGGGACACCACAAGTTTGGTACACAGCACAAGTTTCATCTGCTAAATCTTCACCCAAAATGAGAGGAAACATGTTTCCTCTACTAAACCAGTTTATTAATAATGTTTTGAATCTGAACCCAATTGATTCTCCTACATAGTCAGACGCTTCAGCAGAATTTCTCTAGGGGGTCTCGCTGACCGGTCAGCGAGCCTATGGGGTCAAGGGGGGATCTCCTACGGGGGTTGCAAGGGGACGGAGCCCCCTGAGCGAAAATTTTTTAGGGGTATTCTATATGTGATTCGGATTTGATTTATTTCCTTATCACGAGATATGTGTCCTATTTTCAGGGGATTTATTTAGAGTCTCAGTCCGTATGTAATTCCTATCATCTGTCAAGGGAGTGCATATATAAACTCCCTAGGGGTCTAGACAGAGACCTATCCTTATAATCGTCGTTATTTCATAACAAAGAGCCGCCACCATTTTTTTCTCTTCGCGTTCTCCTGTGTTTCGTGCGACCCATCTCTTCCTCTTTTCGTAACAAACTGATATCAGAGCCTTTGGATTTGTCAGCGATTCTCGATCAGCAGGGAGATGACGTCGCACAACGTGAGCGTGGAGAAGTTCAACGACATGAACAGTTTCAGGTTGTGACAGATCAAGATGCGGGCGCTTCTGAAGCAACAAGGAGTCTTGGCGCCGCTCTCAAACGTGTCGAAGAATAAACCAAAGGAGGAAGACTCGAAGGGCAAAGAAAAAAAGATCGACCTCGCAACTTTGGCTGCACAGGAGGAGAAGGCGCACTCGATGATTCTGTTGTGTCTGACGGATGAGATGATAATCGAGGTCGCAAATGAAGAAAATGCGGCTAGTCTGTGGTTGAGACTCGAGAGTCTATATATGACGAAGTCTCTCACCAACAAGTTGCTGTTGAAGCAACGTCTGTTCTCTCTCCGCATGCAGAAAGGTACCCCTCTCAAGGAACATCTTGATCAGTTAAATTTTTTATTGATGGAACTCAGAAATATCAATCTTAAGATTGAGGATGAAGATGCTGCCCTAATTCTGTTAGTTTTGCTTCCTCCATCATATGAAAATTTCGTTCAGTCTATGATTATCGAGAAGAAAACTATAAGTCTGGAAGAAGTAAGATCGAGTCTCCATACTCGTGAACTTCGGCATAGGGCATCTGGAAATTCTGCAGAGACTCAGGCCGTGAGTTTGATATCGACCGCAGAGAAGGGACAGTCCTCGAATTCGAAGAAATCTAAGTCCAAGAAGAAGAAAATCACTGCGAAAGGCATCTATAATTACTGCAAGGAACTAGGTCATTGAAAAAAGGATTGCCCGAAGAAGAATAAGGCCCCCATCGCGGCGGTGGCACATGAAACTGAGAATTCCGAAGATGATTTGGTTCTGGCTGCTTCTTATCAAGAATGTCTGGCGGATAGTAGGGTTCTGGATTCGGGGTGTTCCTATCATATGACTCCGAATAAAGAGTGATTCTCAACTTATCAGAAGATTGTTGGTGAAAATGTCATCATGGGCAACGATGCATCCTGTCAGATAGTTGGGATCGGTTCTGTGCAGATCAGGACTCATGACAATCTTGTGAGGACGCTGACAGATGTCCGTCATATTCCGCAACTGAAAAAAATTTAATATCACTTGGAGTCCTCGACTCTAAAGGGTGTCAGATCAATGCTGCTGGAGGCATCCTCACGGTCATGAAGGGTGATGCTACGGTTCTGAAGGGAGCCAGACAGAAGTCCTTGTATGTATTACAAGGCAAGACAGTCTCTGGCGTTGCTGCAGTGGCTAGTTCATCCGAATCAGATAGGTCCAGGCTGTGGCACATGCGACTTAGGCATATGAGTCAGAACGGGATGAATATCCTCAGTAAACAAGGTCTTCTAGGAGAGAAGAAGATATCTGAAATTAACTTCTGCAAGCACTGCATATTCGACAAACAGCGAAGATCTCAGTTTGGCAAGGCAGTGCACAGGACGAAGGCGACACTTGACTACATCCACGCCGATTGTTGGGGTCCCTCTCGTGTTCCATCATTAGGAGGTGCGAGGTACTTCCTATCTGTGATTGATGACTATTCGAGGATGACTTGGGTATTCATGATGAAACACAAGAGTGAGTCCTTCAAGGCCTTCAAGCAGTGGAAGATTCTGGTGGAAAATCAGACGTCGAAGAAAGTGAAGCGTCTTCGCACTGACAATGGTTTGGAATTCTGTTCTGCTGAATTCGACCAGTTCTGCAAAGATGAAAGCATTGCCAGGCATCACACAGTCAGGAATACTCCACAGCAGAATGGAGTTGCAGAACGAATGAACATGACACTTCTGGAGAGGGCAAGGTGCATGCTCTCTAACGCTAGCCTGAATAGGACATTCTGAGCTGAAGCTGTTAACACAGCTTGCTACTTGGTGAATCGAAGTCCGGCGACTGCGATTGATCTCAAGACTCTAACTGAGGTATGGTCAGGAAATCCTACTGATTATACTTGTCTGAAAGTTTTTTATTGTCCAGCATACTATCACGTCAGTGAAGGAAAGTTGGAGCCAAGAGCCAAAGAAGGGATGTTCATGAGATATGGTACAAGAGTGAAGGGTTATAAAATCTGGTCTCCTTCATAACACAAAGTCATCCACAGCAAAAGTGTGACCTTTGATGAAGCATCAATGCTTTTGTTGAAGGTGGAGGTTGAAGAGAGTATCAGTAAACAAGTGGAGGTTGAAATCACTTCAACCGAGGATGATGCTGAACTAGAAGGTGAAGAATCTGATGAGCAACCTGAAGAGGAGTCAATTGCTGCTAGACATCCTCGCAGAGAAGTGGGTCCTCCTAAGCGATATGGTTTCGAGGACATGATTACTTATGCACTACAGGTAGCTGAAGAGTTGGAGTCCCTGGAGCCGTCCTCTTATAGGGATGCCATCACATGTGCCGAATCTGAACAGTAGATCGCTGCTATGGGTGAGAAGATGGAATCTCTTCACAAAAATCAAACATGAGAGCTGGTCAAGCTGCCTAAAGGCAGAAATGTTGTTAGTTGTAAGTGGATCTTCAAGAAGAAAGCTGGAATTTTAGGAGTTGAAGGCGCAAGATACAAAGCACGGCTGGTTGCTAAAGGTTATAATTAAAAAGAAGGTGTGGACTACAATGAGATATTCTCACCTATTGTCAGACATACTTCTATTAGGGTGCTACTTGCTCTTGTAGCACATCAGAATCTAGAGCTCGAGCAACTAGATGTAAAGACTGATTTCCTCCTTGAAGAACTTGAAGAAAACATTCTTATGAGCCAACCAGAGGGATTCTCCATTCCAGGAAAGGAGAATCAAGTTTGCAGTCTGAAAAAATCTCTGTATGGCTTGAAGCAGTCTCCCAGACAATGGTACAAGAGGTTCGACAGCTTCATGATCAGTAAGGGATTCAGTCGAAGTCCCTATAATTGCTGTGTATACCATAAGAAGGTGAAGGACGGCTCCACCATCTATCTGCTCTTGTATGTCGATGATATGCTTATTGCTGCCAGAAACATAAACAGACATCCAGAATCTGAAGAAGCTCCTTAGTGCAGAATTCGACACGAAGGATCTTGATGCAGCACAGAAGTTTTGGGGGATGGAAATTCTAAGAGATCGCACACAAGGTAAACTCTTCTTATCTCAGAAAAGTTATATTGAGAAGATTTTATCTAGGTTTGGAATGTCTGGAACGAAGCCTTTGAATACTCCATCAGCTGCAAATGTTCATCTTTCTATTGCCTTCGCACCAAAATCAGAAGCAGAGAAGAAGTACATGTCTCGAGTTCCATATGCTAGTGCAGTTGGAAGTCTGATGTATGCCATAGTTTGCACAAGACCGGACATTGCTCATGCAGTCAGTGTTGTCAGCAGATTCATGAGCGATCCAGGGAAGGAGCGCTGGCAAGCAGTGAAGCGAATTTTTCGATATCTGAGAGGAACATCTGATATTGGCCTCATCTACATAAGTGATAAAGAGTGTTTGGTTGCAGGGTACTCAGATTCATACTATGCTTGAGATGTTGATGGAAGACGATCTATGACAGGCTATGTCTTCACTTTGGGCAGTTCAGTTATTAGTTAGAATGCTACACTTCAGCCATCAGTTATATTGTCCACCACAGAGGCTGAATACATGGCACTGACAAAAGCTGTCAAGGAAGGCATCTGGTTAAAAGACTTAGTTGGAGATCTCGGATTACATCAGGAGCAGGCTATAGTGCACTGTGACAGTCTAAGTGCAATATGTTTAGCCAAGGATCAAGTACATCATGAAAGAACCAAACACATTAATGTCAGATATCAGTTCATCCGCACTGAGAAGAGGATCAAGGTGAAGAAGATTGACACTGAAGACAATCCAGCTGATATGTTCACCAAATCTGTTACTTATGGCAAGTTCCAGCGTTGCTTGGACTTGCTTAACATTAACACTTGGTAATAGCTCCAAGATGGGATTAGCGGCGGCGTGGTACTTTGTGCTCTGAAGATGATTCAAGTCAAGGTGGAGATTTATTAATAATACCTTAAATCTGAACCCAATTGGTCCTCCTACATAGTCAGACGCTTCAGCAGAATTCTCCTACGGGAGTCTCGTTGATCGGTCAGCGAGCCTGTGGGGGGTCAAGGGGGATCCCCCTGCGGGGGTTGCAAGGGGGCGAAGCCTCCTGAGCGAAAATTTTTTAGGGGTATTATGTATGTGATTCGGATTTGATTTATTTCCTTATCACGAGATAGATGTCCTATTTTCAGAGGATTTATTTAGAGTCTCAGTCCGTATGTAATTCCTATCATCTGTCAAAAGAAGTGCTTATATAAACTCCCTAGGGGTCTAGACAGAGACATATTCTTGTAATCGTCGTTATTTCATAACAAAAAGCCGCCGTCGTTTTTTTTCTCTTCGCGTTCTTCTGTGTTTCGTGCGACCCCTCTCTCCCTCTTTTCGTAACACAGTTTGTCGTTGTCGTTAAAGAAAAGCTGACTGGATGCAATGATCCAGCTTTACATATATTAGATATGCAAATGTGGAACACAAGAAGTAAACAGAAGATAAACTAGTTGGTATAACTTTGTTGCTAAAAGTCACACATAAAACACAATGTCAAAATTACAAATTTGGTAAAAATAAAACCAATAGTGCTAAGCCAACTTGTTAAAACATGCCGCATATCTGGTACAATTTGAGTTTGAAATGAAACCAATTAAAACTGCAGGGGTACTGAAATGACAAGTCACAAGGGTCAACCTTCAACGGCATTCTTAATCTTAGGCTTTCTTCATAATCACCGGTGTTATTTTCTTAAAAAGATAACCACCAAAGCATGCAAAGGCAATATTGCACCATTAAGGTTGCCCTGGCCAATTCCATATTTGATTCCATGTTGGCAGTACATCAAGACAACATAAAACCAGCCTTTTTAGCAAAGTCATCTTCATCATCCTCTTCTGCGTCTTCCTGATACACCTCATCATATTCAGGTTTGGATTCTCCGCCGTCAGCTTCTTCATAATCGAACTCCCCATCACCATGGTCATAATTATCTGTTTCATGGTAATCACTACTATCCACCATCACTCCATCAACCTCATTCGTGTCTCCTTTATCTGAAAATTCTTCTCCATCGACTATGTCCTCATTTTCCACCTGAATCATGCCCACTTCCTCCTCTGCGTCAACTTCCGCAACCCTGAGTGCTTCAGCATCGTTAACAGCATTTCCACCTTCTGTAGCTTCAAATGCATGTTTCAGAGGACCAATATTACCTTCTGAATTCCTGTGGTTATTCTCATCACTGTTGCAAGAACCATTTCCATATGAAGTATCCTTTTTCTTCTTCAGGATGACACACAAGGGCTTTGGACCTTCAAAAGAAAGAGATTCTTCAGAATCCTGATACACCCTGGACCCTAACCTTTTCTGATCCTGGGAGACTTCAGAAACCTTTGCACATCTAAGCTCTGCTAGGCTTTTTGGGCCAGCAAAGTCCAGAGCATCTGCCTCAACTCTTCTATTAGTTTGGCCATTGTATTTCCACACACCATAGCTCATGTCCTCAGTCTGCCTACTCTTTATTCTTTCATGTCTGCCCTGATAGTTTATTGACCTTCCAGAGGATGATCTGTTCTGATTCCTTTCACGATTTATTTCTATCTCGGATCTAACAGGAAGACTTATTCTACCACGGAGACGGCTACCTACAAAGCCCTCATTCTGAGTAGATCTGTATTCTCTGCTGGAATGTCCAACCTGAGACCTCTGCTCATGTAAACGCTGACTAACCCTGCTATGATTGGCATGTAGATCAGGACTAACAGCCGCCCTTCTGCTATTAAGCCTACGCTGTTTCAACCGATGCCTAAGATCAGAGTCGTCTATGCGATCAGTATCAAACTTCCGTTTCTCAGGTGTCAGTGATTTTTCTCGTCTCCTCTCTGAGGAAATCCTGAGCTGCTCACGGCCATAGGGGTCAAGTGAGCGTCCATACCTATCATATCCCCTCCCTTCAGTGAAATTTTCTCTCTCAAATCTAGAAACATGCTCATAATCTGAATGCTGGTGGTCAAAATCATCTAAATGCTTTAGATTCAATCCACCTTGAACTGGTGCTTGTCCATATTCTTCTTCATTCTGAAAATAATCAGGATCCTCCACGTGATCATCTACGAGAACATCAAAACCAGGAGAAGACTCTCCCAAGAATTCATCAGCCTCCCTACCAGTCTGAAGATGTTCATCTACAGATGGAGACTGGAATGGAGGATGATCATATTGTGATGGATAAGTTGATGCATTTTGCACAATTACTGAACCGTTATTAGGCTCACTTTCAATCACAACAGGTTTTGATGACGGCGATGTCATTTCTCTTTTCTTAGCACTTTCTTTAGGAAAGCCTTGTTGAGACATGCATTCCTTAACCAACTTTTCCTTGTTACTTGTAGAGGCAGGATCAGACAGGGGAGAAGAAACTGCAGGTACCTGCTGTGGATTCGAATTGCCAGCTGTAGATGATCCGTGCATGAAAGGGCACTTATCCCCTTTTAAACAATGTCCCTTCTGGAAATAATAACAGGGAACATTTTGCTTATTCATATTATAAGCAGGAGGACCATAGGCCACTTGGAAAGGTGCATATGGTTGCTGACCAGATCCTGTCTTCGCCTCAGGAACACCAAAAACTGGATCAAGTGGCTGACGAAAGAAGCTAACATTAGATTCAAAATGGACAAATTTTGAAGGACAAGATAACATGCAAGTGGATGAGAATAATCAAATGTTAAACTTTCATCTTGCCATTTTTAGATAGGACGAAAATCACTTTTTTCGAAGAGAACAAAAATCACTAAGGCATAAGTACATTTGGAGTAATTGTTTCAATGATCATTAAAATGTAAACAAAAAAAAAAACTTCCATCATGAGGATGTATAATCATGTTTTGCCACCACATCGGGAAATTACAAGTGTCACAAAGGCAAGCAAATTCATAAGTTTAGCTTGAGGTGTGGAAGAGACTTACAGGATGACGGAAAGGACACTTTGGATTCAAGCATTCCCCATTTAACCAATACCAGCAATCCCTGGGATTTACCCTGGCACCCTCGCTGTGTCGATACTCGCATTCACTTCCCTGAAGCAAAAACAGATGTTTCAAAGTTGAGAATAATATGTGATGCATATTTAATTCAGGCAAATTTTGAGAATGAAGGAAATAACATCAAAATGAAACCACTTTAGTGGAGAACTTAATCATTTTAGACAGAAGGTTTGTAATGAAAATATAACTTAGAAATGTCAAGCCTTCCCCTCAAAAAATAAAAAAATGTCAAGCCTTCCCCTCAAAAAATAAAAAATGTCAAGCCTTCCCCTCAGAAAAAAAAAGAAAAAAAGAGACAAGCTTATGATTAATAGTTCATAAGAAAAAAAATACTTCGCTATCCAACAGAACCAACAGAAGACATTCTCCAACTAAACAATTGGCACTGTAAACTAGTATAAGCGATATAAAAGCAAATGTCAACAAAATAACAAATTAGAAAAGTTAAGGTGTTATGCATGTAAGGATTTGTATCTCTCGAGAAAGTAGATTTACATGTTGTACCAGTAGAGGTATGACAAATGAGATTTTCCCACTTGAGCGAACATGAAAATATGATGAGTTAAACGCAGATCTTCATTGAGTTGTCTTAATTCTTCCCTTTTCAGTTTTCAAGACCCAACTCACCCAACTCATAACATATATAGATTATAAGTTCGGTAAATATTAAATATTTACAAAATTAGAAAGTAGAAAGATGTGAACAGTCATAAAATACAAGATTCACTCACATCAATCAGATATGATAATTTACTGTCCCAAATCATGAAATATGGCAGACACATAAGGACAGCCTTTCTAAAAAAGGCATTCAGCTTCCCAAATGCAAAAATGTCACCAGACTGACTGAAAATGATGATATGACCCATAACAATATCAGACTAAAAAAAGACTACTGCATCGAAAATCAATTTACACATCCTTCTTGGGTTACAAACTCGGCTTTCTAATTTCTTTTAGGAGAAAAAGGATGAGAAGTCAGCTTTCTAAATCAACGTCTCACAAACATAAATTAACTTTATATCAAGCATCTTTTAGTAGAGTGATTGGGCTTTGATAACCATTCAAGCGACCAAAATTCAAATCCTCAAGAATTACCTAGGGATCTTATTTTCAAGGTTAGATTATCATAACCGTCTACGTTATAATAACCCTTGACCTCTTCTCTAACGAAAAAAGAATGCATGCCTTTATAAATAACTTGGAGAACTGTGAAACATTTGTTCTTTAGTTCATGCCCTAAGTTAAAAAATAAAGACTAATAATGCGGCTACTGACTTGGACAGTAGCAGTATTCCCTAATTCCTCAAACCAGGAACCATGTCCCAACCACCAGCAGTGCCAACAATGAGATCTCATAACACTTATCCTAACTTATTAACTTCTTGGATCTTTTAGTTACGACAACAACTCCTGATCCGTACCTGTGTGTGCACCTACTCAAATAAGCCTCAAAAAAAGGTTTTTAGTATAGATGAGTAGTTTGTATTGCTAGGGTGCTAAGACCTCCATGCAGGTTTGAACCCTAGTTCCTTGATTTTCTTCTTTGACTTTTTTCACCCTGACATCTTTAACATACAACTCTAAAACAACATATTCAGCATATTCTTCTAAAAAAAACATATTCAGCATATAAATGGAACCAATTGAATTTCCTCTACATTCTGCATATTTGAGTATAAACTACATGCAATTATGATCATTTCTCTCAGATCACACAAGTAGCTGATTGAAATAGAATATCCACCTTTATATGTACATATGCTGCAAAATTATCCTTCGTTTCTTCTTGAACAAATGACACACAACAAAATTACACCTTTAAGACACTAGTAGGTACTATTTCTCTGCGCCCAAGCACACACACACAAAGTAAACTAAATTCACCAGAATTGCCTGATAAAAGTAAAAAGAAAAAACATATCTCATCAGAACCGAACCAGATCAGTATTACTTCATGCAAATTTCAAAACAGATCAAAGAAACATGGCGGAGAAAAAGGAATCAGATCCCTCTAATTGGCATAAAAAAAGGAAAAGAAAGGGCAAAAAAAGAGAGCTCTTTTTTCTTCCTGAAATATGTACCTTTTTGCATGTCAATGGGGAGGCGAGGAAGTATACGCAGTCTGTGTTCCTCTTGCGCGCCTCTTCCTCAGCCGTCGCCGGCCTACTGACTTCGGTTGCGGCGCCGCCACCAGAATCCATCTCCTCAGGAACAAAAGAAATAAATCAACGCAAAAGCAAACACCGAAAGATTCGATCTTTCCTTCGTGCCCCCGACGCGACAGTGATTAAACGCTACGAATCCAAGTTTTGATCGAACCGGAGATGGAATCAAAAGATTTGGATCCAACGAAACCTATCGCGCACAACAGTGCGTGGAGGAGGATAAGAGTTATGGAGATAAAACTTATATGGCTTAAACTGAAACAGTAGGGTAGAGGGGACGCGAGAGAGGAGGAGAGAAAAGGGAAGAACGAGAGGAAGCAGAGCTCCTTCTCAACTCTGTTATTGTTACTGGTTTTCCCCTTTTCCTCAGCGACATGCTCTTGGCATCTTGCATATATATGTACACGAGAGAGAGAGAGAGAGGAGAGAGAGAGAGAGAGAGCTATTTATTGTATGCGACTTTAACTTTGCCCTAAAGAGATATTTGCATAGAATTAACATGATTAGTTTCGACCAAGACGGAACGTTCCAATTCTATATGAATCAAGAATAATTTTAATTATATAAGTCTAAATCCGATTACTTAAAATTATTTTTTTCCTAAATTGAACTCGAATTAGATCCCGATTTCAATAATTATTCCGACATGGGTTGTATTTATTTATTTCAATATAACATATGACACAATACGAGCGATTACATAATAAAATATCTAGATCCGATTTTTTTATAAAAAAAATCGAGCTCAATTCCGGTTCAATTTTTATTTATGATCTGGATTCGAAATGGGACTAAAAAATAAGGAAATTTTTTTTCGAAAAATTAGATATCAATGGCCCGTACTCAAATCTAATCCCGGTCCCTTCTAAATTTCTTTTTGGTGGCTCCTTCTATGTGATTAATATATGCATAGTGATCAACATTTCAATTTATGCAGGTCATTAAAGTTCCCCTACAATTTTGAGGCGAACAACATGTATAAAAACGTTAAATTGAAATTTAGGTAGATTATGAGAATTTTTACGCTTTATATCCAATAGAAAAAAAAAGTCGAGAAGAAATCAAATGCTTTAGTTATCTTTTCCAAATCACGTTCAGTACGTGATCGTTCAAATTTATGGCTGATAATTTAAAATCACGTTTTAAGGTATGCAAGGTTCGAGTGTGGCAACTGAATTTACACATTATTTCATAAGAAATCATAGCGAGAGCCAAATCGTCATTAGAGTTCATCTATCGTTGTTTGATATGTCAAATATATTTTAGAGCCAACTCTAAAATAGAATGATGCTAAGTGTCATATAAAACTAAGTGATACTTCATAAAAAGTCATAATAGGAGTTACTTCTAAAATTTGTAGAGACTTACCAACTATACAAACTAATCAGGGATTCATGAATTCATATGAGAGCGTTCTACTTACATTCATATATTTGACATGATTTAAGTGATATTGTGTGCAATTTGAGTGTGATGATTTTAATTTAAAGATTATATAAGAAATTTTCAAATATCAAAAATACTAATTTGGATGTTAAGCTTTATACATGTTTTTTTCGTCTCTAACACATAAGTTATGAGTTAACAGTTATCATTGAGAATTATTTTTTACTCACTCTCTTATTTCTAACAATTTTTCGAATAAGTGTCTATTGGATCACGCCATGCGAGTTGATAAATCGTGGTTGAATTTATCATTTTTGTTCTTAAGATATTGATGAAATTTATTTTTTTGGTGTCCTTTTATTAGGATGTCGAAAGAATTAATTATGTTTATTATTTATGTCAAACTTTGTATCTTACAAAATAAAATAAAATTATTTTGATGAAATGTTAAACTTAAGAAATAATTAGTGTGCTTCAAATTATGTACTTTGCTTAGTAATATTTTATTTCTTATGTTATAAGAACTTAATATTTATATCATCCATAATGAATTAGCCAATCTGGAACTCTCGATTAAATCCAATTTTATTTGATCACCTACTTTATTTGATCTAAAAATCCGAATTAAACTAAAGTTTAAATAAAGTTTTTTAATTGATACTCTTAAAATGACTGCTGTCCTTCATGGACCACAACTTTGAGTGCTTTCAGCTTTTCTTCCTGGAACACCAACAAGTATTTCAGAACATCAACATCCGTGAAATAACTCTCAGTTTAATCCAATATATTCTTTTTTTTTTCCCAGCTACGCCATTACTCATTTCCAGGATGACTACAACTTAGAGGTATTCACCAGATCGGGTCGAAAATCCGAAAATCCGATCCGACTCGACCATGACCGAGAATTCCAACTCGAGTTGATCCGACCCGACCTGATGACCAGAGTTTTTTTTATTTTAAATAATTTTTTTGTTAATTTAAGAATTTTATATCATTAAAATTTGAAAAATATAAAATAAACTTTAAATGTAGAAAAATATATATATATTAAAAAAATATGTTTTGGCATTTAAAAATATTTTAGTTAATATTAAAAATAAAGTAATAAATATTTTTTATATTAAAAATAAATAATAATAATGATGATCGGATAACCCGACCATCTGACCCGATTCAACCCGACCCAACCCGACCCGACCTAGGTCAAGTCATAGCCAAAAAAAAAAGGAAAATCCGACCAGACCAAATTTGATCGGGTCGGATCGGATTTGTTCACAAGTCGAGTTAGACCTAACCCGTGAACACCCTGCTACAACTTGTCTCTCTATCTCCAACTACTCAGCTATAACTACACTGATGGATTGTTCCTAGAATCATCCCAAGTATTCAATTATAGCTCTAATCATAGGAATTTCTAGGACTAATGTTTCTCATTAGAATTCAAACGTGTAGTAGGTTGACCATTTCCATTACTCTGGCACAAAATAAGGAATAAATTAGCAGAAAGATCAAGATGGGCACAGAAGATTTGGCTGCCAAGCCTTTACATTTATGATGTAGGAACGGCTGCAAGCCATGTAACGCCCCCAAAATCGGCTCTCCTATCATGTAGATAGTCAGGTTGATTCCGAGAGCACTACACTGTCTATTACACTATTGACCATTTAACAAAATGTACACGTGACATCAATGTTATATTAAAATTTAATCAAAGGCTTTAATGCGGAAGTTTAAACATTAGAATATCAAAGGATATTAATAGTTAATACAGTCAATAGTAAAGTGAGAAGAGATCATAATGTTCAACAACTCAACATTTGCGAAGAAGTTCGATAAGTGGAATAAGACGATATCTTTAGAAAGCAACGATGTTCGTTATGCGAAAAATAGTAGAGAGGACTTGATGCTATGGTTTAGTCATGTGCAGCGTTCTTCAAGCTCTGTGTCCTCCAACACCTCATTGCATAGAATTCTCACCTGCAAAATCCCAATGCAAAAGAATCAAATACCCGTTAGCAAAGATGTCCAGTACAATAGAAGCATAGACGACGAAATAAGGATCAATGATAATCATATAATAAATGTGTCAGCGGTAAACAATGACATACTTTGGCTTCTATGCATTGACTATGATGAGTCATATATCATGACTTAACTATATCGATATCTGTACTCTATTCTTTAATATGACTGTACCTTGTCTTTACAGTACTATGTATTATCTGTATATTTGATCTTTACTATGTTTATACCTTGTCTTTACAGTAATTTGTATTATTTGTACCATGTTATATTCCATACTTTACTATACTATGTTCCATACTTTATTTTACAATACTTTGCTTTACATTGCTTTGCTGTGAGTTGCACTACGTCTTTTACATTACTATAATGTCCTTACTGTTAGTTGTTCTATGCAACTCGACTTTATTAGATTGAGATGCCAGAGATGCCTCTATGAATTTGTATAGCCAATAAGCCCATAATGGGAATGGAGTGTGACAATACATCATCCGTTTCGAAATGCAGGTGGGAGAGAGCCTGCACCCCAGGAATAGTGGTCATTTAAGAACTTGTAGTTTCACCGTCTCCTCAATTAGCTACATGTCCCTCTGGCTTAATACTATGTTCTTTGGGAGAAAGAGTGTGACAATGCATCACCCTTCTTCGAAATACAGGTGGGAGAGGATCTGTGATCTCAGGAACAGTAGTCATCGAAGACCAGTTCCTCAGCTAACTACATGTCCCTCTCTATCCATATTGTGATATTTGTTCCGTACAATGGGACAACACATAGCGATCCCGTGACTTTATCTTTGCTTTACTTATCTTTGTTTATCATGAAGTTTATGAATCAGGACCTCAAATGCGCATTATGGTCTTTATAATAGGACTCGACCAGTTATAGGTGAACCGATTCGAGTCTCCTATTAGGGTTCAAGAGTCTGACTCAGATCGAGTCAAAGTACGACTCGAATAGAGTCAAATTGATTCAAAATTTGTCTGTGTTCGATTTGGTTGAACTGTTTAGCCTGAACTGATGGGTTCAACTGAACCGGATGATTTGAACCAGTTGGGTTAACTGGACCAGTCGACCGCTCTCTGGACCAATTGACCGTTCCTTCTGATTCGATCGAGTCTAACCGATCGACTTGGACCGGTCGACCGTTCTTGGTGAACCGACCGATCGCTCTATGAGACCGATCGACCGACTTCTTTGTCGGAGATCCTGTCGAATCGATCGATCGTGCGCATGTGGCCGATCGACCGATTCCTCTGTGTGACCATGGATCGGTCGACCGTTCCCAGTGACTAGTTGGCCAATTTGGAGATCACGGGGACGCGCGATGCACGCCAGATCGATCGACCGCCCATGGGATTCGATCTATCGGGTAACAGGTGGATCGATCGACCGCCCTGGCAGGATACCGATCGAAAGATGAACTGATGCGAGGCTTTAATAGAATCGATCGACCGTTCATAGAACCGGTCGACCGATTCCCGCGATAAAACAAGGCCGCCGATCATCTTTCTCGATTCCGACGGTCTTCCGGTCATCAAATCGCGACAATCAAAATACAAAAAACAATGCTATGAATCACAGGATTTCAATGGACTATTACAACACATCAATAGATCATTATTTCTTCGTCTAGGGATTTAAAACACTAAGATACCTTCGTTTCGAGTGTCGGAGTTCGTCAACGATCTGTTCGTCGTCCATTCGGCTCCGATCGGTCTCGTTCGGTGAGGAAAGAGTGCCTGGTCTTCACGGCGAATCGAGAGGGGAGTTGCCGCATGTCAGAGGGTTGACGATTGGTTCGGTGTGCCACCTCTGTCTTGTTCGTCGTTCATCGACGAAACGAAGAAGGCGAGCGAAGTGGCAGCCGATGGTTCGAAAAGGGATCCAAGGGGGCGTAAGGATGCTCCTTTGCGTCCTCTTTATAGTCTCGACTGGCCAAGGGCCGGCCGGACTTGAAACGGGCGCGATCAGGGGAGGGATTTCCTCCACCGTCGGCCGTTTCCTTTCGTTTGTCTTCCCTTTTTTTTTTTTGAATTCTTTCCTTAGTTAAAATATTAGATACGTTACAAACCATCATTGAATCCTAGAACATCGTAGACATAATAAATGCTAGTGGCACGAACCGAACTTAAAGTAGCAGAAGTGCAGGATGGAGACCAGAACTATGTCGCAGCTGGTTTAACAGCCATACAAGATGAGTTAGTTCTTTTGCTAACTCAGAGTACAGATTACTCTGAGTACAGATTACAGATTACTCCGACCAAATGAAAGGTAGCATAAGTTACTTAGTCCAGTAACAGGTCTTAGTGTTGAGCTGTAATATCTAGCTTTCAACAAAAGTACAAATTGACACATGGAGTATATTTCAAGAACATCTCATATCAAGCAAAATACTATGACAATACTGGACGGCCATCTTTCAACTTGGGAACACCGGCGAAGGCAATGATAGGAAAACCTACAAGAAAGATAATAGCGGGACCACAATGTAAACCGAGTATATGATATATAATTCAAAAATTAAAATGCCTTCATAATTGTGAAGATAACATAAATATTCTTAACGCAGACTTCCAAATTGCTCTCATTAACAAAGCATGGCATTGCTATTCTACCCTGTCATGTGAAATTGACACTGCTAACCTAAAATTTTAACAATAAATGGAGCAAAAACAGTAAGCTGGTATTACATTTTTTAAGCATTTTTTAGGAGACATTTGTATTACAGAAATAAGTCGGTCATGCAAAACAATACTGTTTTATATCTCAGCAAATTATTAGTTACGCATCATCAGACATGTTATTTTGGTTGGTAATCGTGGTGGTTTTTCGTAAAGTATGGGTATGCATCATGCAATATGGACTGATATGAGGCAGAAGGCTCCAAAAGGTTCAAATCACAAATTTCATATCACTACCCATGTCAGCAACAACATGCAGATCAACTAGATTTGTGTTTAAGGATGCAAGCTTTGAGTTTATTTATAAATCAATACAACTAAGTCTTGCTTCCATATTAAAAGAAGTATGTTTCTTGAACGCTAGTTTTCAGATCATACAAATTTGTAAGATCAGATTCACAAACAAGAATATAAACAAATCCTCGTTTCCCATCATTGTTTTGACTTTTGGATACACACGAACCTAGCTACTACATATTATTCAGTGTTACGGATATCAAGCGAACGAAACAAACACAGAGAAGATACAAGATTTACAAAGTTTGTCTAATAAGGCTACATCCCCATGCAGCAGTTTCCTCTGATGCAGAAGAAAAGAGGATTACAACTGATACAAATAATTCAAATTCTTGGAAGTTTACTTTTCGCATGAAAGGTATTGGACTCGCAGGATGGTTGACACTCTGTATGTGAACTCTCACTGGAGGGCGAACTGAATTGACCACATAGAGGTGCAGGGTCAACGGATCTCCGGCCAGCACAGCATTCGTGCAGCCATCAACTTTCACTACTGGGAGGCATACCAACAGCGGCCGCCGGGTCACTCGAGATGGTCCGCTGGGGAGATCTCCCGTCTTACTGGTACAGTCTTCTTCGTTGATACACTGAGGATGAGGTCATTCATGCTCTTCGGGACCTCAACAATGATGCCTCTCCGGGCTCGGACGAATTCCCCGTCTTCTTCTACCAGGATTTTTGGTCAGTGGCCCTAGAGGATGTGATGGTTGTCATCCAGGAGTTCACCAGCGGAACCGAGGATTCGAGCGCCTCAATCGGTTCATGCGACCGAAGCCAGCCCGAGGGAACAAGTGGAGGACTTTACCGATGGCCATATCCAATATCATTTACCTCCTGGTGGCTAGAATACTGGCTAATCTGCTCTGGGAGGTGCTCCTAGATCAGATCCATCTTGCTCAATCAACTTTCATCCAGGGCCGCAGCATCACTGACAGTTTCACCATCGCATCGAAGATCATCGCACGATGGAGGACCACCTGCCAGGCCTTTTTTTGGAAGGTGAATTTCTCCAAAACTTATGACGCAATCTCATGGTCTTTTCTTTGGCATGCTCTGCAAGTTTGTGAATTCCTCGAAACCTGGATCACATGGATGAAGCATTGCATCACTACTGCTTCATTTTCAATCCTGTTTAATGAGACGAGGTTGGGAGGCTGGGTCCAACCGCAAAGAGAGGTCCAATAGGGCTGCCCACTCGCCTCTGTGCTCTTCGTTCTAGCAATCGACGTTCTTGTCAAATGCACTCAGGTCTCCTGCCGAGCTGACCCGACATCATCAGTGGCTTTGGGGGAGCCTTGTATCGATCCTATAGTATGCAAATGACACGACCTTCTTCATTGAGGGCGAGTGGCAAGACGGGTAGCTATTCTCGTCGAGCTTTTTGGGGCGGCTTCTGGACTTCAAATCAACAATGCCAAATCTTTCTTCATTCCATTTGGCATGATCACAGAGGACGCAGACACTCCGATAGGCACCTTGTTGATTACTTTTTTGGGCCTCCCCCTCTCAGATCGACACATCAACTCACAGGGGTGGACCCGGTCATCGAGCGTTTGGAGCACAGCCTACAAGGCTGGAGTTCGAGATAGCTATCACCGAGGGGGCTGATTCTTGGTCGGTCATTTCAATGCTCGCGACCTACTGCATGTCAGTCCTCTGGATCCCCGCCCTAGTTAACAGGCGGATAGATTCTTTGAGCAGATTCTTCTGCAGGTATGCGACCTCGATCGACAAGTAAACCTGGTGGCATGGCACAGCATTTGTGGACCCACTTTACAGGGAGGTTTGGGAGTCAGGGATCTCCGCTACGCCAATTAGGCTCTCCTAGCTTGATGGGTGGGGTGGATCATGGGACCCAAGGACAATTTATGGCACGAGGTCTTCACTTTCTGCTATGGACAAGAGCTATCATGGGAGTCGAGGCCCATTGTTCCACGTGGGGCTTCATCTTTCTGGCGGGCAGTGGCAACTTTGCTCCCCCGGGAAAATGACGCCCTCTCATGGTCCCATCGCTCAGTTTTGGGGGGTTCTCTTTTTGGCAGCAGGGCTCGTTAGCGGCAGCTTTCCCACAGCTCTGGGCTCTTGCTGAACACCCCGGCAGGACGGTGGCGGAGTCTTAATCAGTCGCTGGTGGTCCGGAGTCCAGCTTGTGGACCCCTCTTTTCAACTCCCCACTACCGGACACACTTCACCAGAGGATCGCCCCCTTTCGCCTGGATCCCTCTTGGCGGGATAGGTGGGTTTGGTTATAGCAATCCTTCTCGGCCCGCAGCCTCTACCTTCGCTTGCAACCTGTCACTACTATCTCTGAGGAGCCCCAGATGGACTGCAGACTCATTTGGCACTTGTGAGTACCCAGATCTTTTCTTGGCTTATGCAGAGAGACAGACACCTCACTCAGGTATACAGAGCGAGATCAGTGCCTCAAACCAACATATGATGTGCCCTGTGCACAGAGGCAGAGGAGCACATCACTTATTTGTTCTTTGGGTGTTCGGTGTCCTGGGAGATTCGGCGATAAACGTGCAGTTTGGACACCTTTCCTTCAGCTGGATTTCTGGCAGCCACTTCACAGTTCTGTCAGACGGAGACAGAGTTGGAGAGCCATCTTGGTGACATTTTTGGCTGGAACTTGGGTCATTTGGCTCCAACATAGCCGGGTGATCTTTTGTAGGGAGAAATGTCAAGTTGAGAGTGCTGTATACCACATCTGTTTCCTCCTTCGGGAGCGGGGTTTTTGTTACACGGGACACCTCTTTTTTTGCCGCTCTCCGCTGGAGAGCTCTTACTTGTACATGTTGACATTTTCATAGTTATATATATACCCGGATGACAATTGCAATCCCAATGGTCATCCTTTCCCCTCACAAAAAAGAAAAAAACTAAGAAACCATTTGATAGTCTGAGCATTAGTCCAAACTAATTGTTACATGTATAATACATACAGTGACATAACTAATAAGCTTATAAAATAATATGCTTAATAAAAGATAAGTGGTTTTGTCAATTATTAATTTGTTTGCTACTATTAGTGAGAAAATTAAAGTGAAAAAATAACAAATAACAAGATAAATATTAAAAAAAAGTTGACTAAAATTAATACCAAGAAATATTTCTTTTCAGGAATAGCAAGAAAATAATGATGCCTCACTTATTGTATGGTTTTATTAATGTAAAAATAAAAGAATATAAAAATAAGAAAAGTCACGAAATAATACCAAAATTGAAAAACATATTAAAGGATAAATTGTTTTTCAGAAAAATGATAACGGGCTTACTCGGCCCATCTTTGATTTTAATGGGTCGAGCTAGCTTGAAAACATATTAGGCATTCCAATAATATCCGTTAAAAAAAGGGGCCTCCCAGGCTGACCTGATGTCTAGTCAAAACTCAGTTGACCGGTCTATTAGGACCTCATCCAATCCATTAAACAATACTGGCATACTACCCATCCGCAAAAGAAAAAACCCAATTCAATCAGGAGTTATGAATAAAGCATAAATAAGGCCATACGGACCATACTCCCTACTTCTATGTTTTCTTTATTTGCATGTACATCTCCAAAATTTCATATAGATACAATATACAAGGATGATTACCTGTAACCTATCCTTTTACCCAAAAGAAACACATATGTATGGCATTATAAGGACCAAATCAAGTATCTGGTGGCACCTTATTTTAATTCAACTTCATGAACACAAGTCTAACTTTAAATTTTACTCTTTAATATATTTAATTAATTACCATATTATCTCAGAAACACCTCAACCAAATTTTTAAAACATTTTATTACGAATCAATCAAAAAACTCGGACAGGAAAAACCTAAACTTTTAGTGAGAAAATCTAAAATAAAATTACAGAAAAAGAACAAATAAAATTATAAAACATAGCTTGGATGGTGATAGAAATTTCTCTCTAAAAATGAGCTTTAAGATAAAAAATGAAAAGAAAATGTAAATTGGAAAATCGTTGAAAACTTAAAAAGAACTTTAACAGAAAAATCATCTAGAGAACACAAAATCTTAGGTTGTAACAACCCTTTTAATACTAACTCACTATTCCTCTTAAATTGAAATAAGAATAAATTAAATGCTTGACAAATTTGAAGGGATAAAATGGTCCAAAGCTTCATAGGAATGGTAATAGAACCATGGAATCCTAACACAGATCCCCATAAAGCATAAAATTTCTCTTTCCATATTTACTCACAATAAATGTTTTAACCTAAAAATTTTAGCTCTTAGCCATATATGTTTATAGCAAATCATACCATTTGATGTTCCTTGAACACTACATGGGGACAACTTAGAGATTCAACTCCCCTAGTTGCCCATTTTCTGCACGTCTTCAGGTGAAAGTATTTTGATATACCATACATTGTTGACGAAAGACCTGCAGCAAAAAAACAATTGAGAAATTCAAAAGACAATTCAGACAAAACACCATAATAATAACAACAGATAATCCAATAAACCTCCAGGTCACAGATACATAAAGGGGATTCACAATTAATCTTTAGAATGTAAAAAATTCGGTGGTAATGCTACCTTAATGGTTCAATCTCATATAAAGCACAAGCTTTAACGCCTTAATTTTATTTACATAAAAGTTAGCCTGCTTTGAAGGTGGCTTCTTGTGAATCGTCAGATCAAAGACAGGGTTGAGCCAGATGCTGATATTAGCAATCAGCATCTATGTTATAGACTTTTTTTTTGAGAAAAAAGGATGACCACTAGTACGTCATAGACTGTTAAGCTACCACAATTGATTTCATTAGTATTTTATGATTCTGAACCAAACAGAAACATGTAACTAATTCTTAACTTGATTAAGTGGTGGTGTGTTGTGCATACTAAATATGGTCGCACAGATATTTTAGACTTAAGGGTCACAAAACAACACAACTACCTTGCAGAAGACATGTTTAGCTTTGTGGCAATACAACAGTTGCAAAGCCACAAACCGAAAAGAGAAATAACAAATGATTGCAACACCTCAAAGGAGCAAAAGTTAAATGATGAGACTACTAACTCTTTCTGAGTTTAAAATATGAGATATATTTGTCTCTGGACGCCTAAATGCAAGTGTTATCAATGCATTTTAATTGTAATGGAGCCATCTCTCCATCTATTGAGGCACGAAGCCTAAAGGTACGAAGGAAAATCCAGTCTACACTGGAGCTGCACTGTCTAGTCAAGTCCTAACGCTTGTTATTCAGTCTTTTAAGCATATTACCAATCTAGTTGCTAGCAGACACCACCTGTGATCACCACACCCAAAACCCTCATATGCACATAGAACTAGGAAAATAGAACTTATAAAATAGGCAATTGTCAACGATTGCAGATTCTTAAATAGACAATTAACTACGCTTCAAATGATTTCTTACTCCCATGGGTCGTCTCCAAGGAGAAGCACATCGTTCTCCCTGTCAACAAATACAAGCTGCCAGCCTGATCTAAGAGGATCTTCCAAAAGACCCTCAATACCAAACATCTGACCCAGTTCTTCACGCAATTCATCATAATTGCTGAACCGGGAGATGTCAAGAGACCTTCCAACAGCCCCGGTCTTATAAACCTGCAAAATGACACAATACCAGTCAAATCTGAAGAAATATCAAAGGTTCAGACCAATAATCCAAGAGACATAACTGGTAATCTTACCTTCACAAAGGTACGGGACTGAGGATCAGTCTCTCCTGAAGTTTGCAATAAGTTAGGTGCCTCATCCAGACATACTCCATAGGGAGAATTCTGAAAACATGAACCAGCAAATGGGACAGTGGCAATACCGCTTACAGTAGCATTCACAGATAGGTTAGGAACCGCATTACACAGAAGAGAGGAGTCCTTGCTTGCACCATACAGGGTTGGATGCTGACTAACTGGAGAAGCCTCATTTCCCACAGCACATCCCTTCTCAGGCAATGAAGGAAAGAGGGTACTACCAAAGCCAGTCACCTGTGGCACAGTAACCTTTGACCCCCATAACTGCTGGTTCTGATTGGTTATCATAGGTTGACCCAGTTGTGAGCACACGAGACTATTAGAATTTCCCTCAGGGTAAGAAGATCCTAGGATACCATGGACTGAACTTACGGACTGGAATCCTGAATCAGAAAAGAGTGATTTTTCATACAGGGAAGGAAAATTAGACTGCGGAGCTGCAAGATTGTTAGAAACCGGATATGCCTCTGGATAAGCATGTATTTGACCAGCTTGCTGTTTTTCCTGTCCATTATGTGCCTGGTGCAAGTGCTGGTATGTCGTTGAATGTGTTTGGTTGTTTCCTAGGGACTGTGGTTGAGTACTTAAGATCTGAGGTGGAGAATGGTGAAATTCTTGATGCTGCAATACTGGACTGTCTGTGACCTGTGGCAATTGGAAAGGTGGTTGATTCTGTAGATATTGCTGTGTCAGAATATCCCCAGATCGTATGTCATGCAAAGCTGAAGCTGAGATGGCTTGATACTGACTGAGATCATTTCCTAAAAGCAGTGGTTCAAACCTTTGTTGCATCCAGGCACCCACACCTAATGACGGAATATTCAAGGAATGCATCCCCTGTTCACCAGGAAATCCCCTTCGCCACATGTAAGCATTTAACTCATCCTCTTTTTCTGAAATATAAAATTAATAAAGAACATATGATGAATTGATGAGTATTGGCAATGTGCAGCTCGTGTTCTGCTAATAAACTAATACAACAACAACAAAGCCTTATCCCACTAAGTGGGATTCTGCTAATAAACTAATAGATAAAAAAAATCTAAGAAGTAGAGTAATTGCAGTATAAGCAAATGGATAGACATTGCTCTCATCAAAACTGATGATATGTCTAAGAAATAATACTAGAAAATGGTGTTTTGAGTATAGTGGCCTGACATAAACATGTTAAATGTAAAATGAAGGAAAGAATTTCATAAAAATGGAAATTGAGTTTCATATATCTTCTACTTTGTGGCCAATAATATTTTTTGAAGGTTGTGTGTGGCCAATAATCAGTGTGAGAATCAGGCCACAGCTGTTCTAGAAGCCCATACTATTTGTGTTTGGATTGTAACTTTTCAAAGATGTTGATATCGTCCTTCTATCAAATGTAATTTCCCTATTGTACCAGAAGTTTTTGACAAAAAAAAAATTTCTTCCTTTTTCCTTTTGGTGGATTTTGGTACAAGTCTATGATGGAAAATCAGTACTTCCCAATTGTTTTGTAGTTGTATTGCTTCTTGTTTCACATTTTGTTTGTGGCATTAGAGAAAACATGGGTGTACTAACAGTTGTGGCATCATAAATTGGATATCAAGACATGGATGTTTTACAATCTAAAGTGGAAGTAGATATCAAGAATTTGGTTGAAAGATTATTCCTTTCCAGTTTCCACAGTCATTCCTCAGTCTGTTTAAGTCAATATGTATTCGCACAAGTTCACTGTGCACCTGGCATGATATGGCAGTGATTACAATTTGTTGCAGATTTCAGCCATAACAGAAAACAACAACAACAACAACAACAAAGCCTTATCCCACTAGATGGAGTCGGCTACATGGATCATACGACGCCATTTCGTTGATCCATGTTCATGAGATTCGACAGGGTTTTACGCTGGCTGTCGGGGCCTAACACAACCCTCCTCCTTTATCCGGGCTTGGGACCGGCTATAAAACATAGGCGGAGTGAAAAAGAAATATCATCGGCTGGCGGCCTGACGACCTGCTACCCTAATGGACTCGTGGACGGTCCGATTCTCGATGATAGCTCACTTGAGACGCAGTACAGATGGCCCTTCCTACCTCCTCTCTCAGGTGACCATGTGGGAGGAGCTCATAGCTGCCCGCCTCCACCTCCCCGATGCTCATTGGCTCATTGGGGGCGACTTCAATGTCACTTTGGATATGGAAGAATGCCCCATGAGACGGCAGGGGAGAGACCTCAGAGCTGCGGAATTTAGAGATTTCATTGACTCGCGGTTGTTGTCTGACCTCCCGACAACAAACTACAGATGCACAGTGGCACCTTCATTCAGATCGAGACTGGACAGGTTCCTCGGCTCACTTGGCTGGTCGAGGCCTACCAGCGTATGATGTCCAAGCCATGGCCTCCGGTCCAATGATAGTGCCATGCGCTCTATGTTCCACTTCGAGCGCACCTGGCTCTTGGAGGATGGATTCCAACAGACTGTGGCTGAGCACCAACAGAGTGTGGCAGTCTCAGACTCGGTGGCGAGGACCTTGGCCTCCAAGTTTCATGCACTTCCTAAGGGAGCGTCGGGGTTAGATCCAAGCGACCCGCGAGGCGTGGAGGGTCAAGACATTGGAGGCGACCACTCGGCTTCATCGTGAGGACTCCTGCCACTTCACGGAGGACGAGGTGACACAGTGCTCAAAAGGCCATCTACCTCAAGGACAAGATGGTGGAAATCTAGTGGAGGCAGCTCTGGGCAGACTTGACTTCAGGAAGGAGATGCCAACGCTCGGTTCTTTCACCTATACACGAGCTCGCGCCGACGAGTGAACAGGATCAACCAGTTAGAGGTGATGGGACAGCGGATCAACGGCCACCATCACATTGGAGCTGCCATTGCATCCTTCCATCAAGACTTTTCTAGGCAGCGCGCACCCCCCCCCCCCAACCGACATGGAGGTGGTATCCCAGGGGTATTACTTGTATTACTCATGCTCAGTCTTCCATGTTACTCCGACGCGCTTCGGGACCTCAATGGCGAGGGGTCCCGTAGCTCAGACGACTTTCAGAGAGTTCTAGTCCGTGGTGCACAAGGATGTTATGGCAGTAATTTAGGAGTTTTCTGGCGGAAACCAGGGCTTTGAGCGCCTTAACTGGTTTCTGCTTTTCATACTCCTCAAGCGCACTCCGATGGAGATGGTTGAGGACTTCAGGCCATTTGCCTTATCCAACACCATCTATCTCTTAGTGGCTCGGGTATTGAAGAATCGACTCCGGGAGGTGCTCTCCGACCTCATCCACCCAGCACAATTCATCCAGGGCCGATCCATCACCGACAGCTACACCATGGCTGATCTATCTCTTGTGGAAGGTTGACTTCTCAAAGGCTTATGATTCTCTCATGGTCGTTCCTCTGGCACTCACTACAGGTGGGTTCCCGCCGATCTGGATCGCCTGGATGAAGCGGTGTCACTATGGCTTCTTTCTTGCTCGGGGCGATGGCGAGAGGTTGGGTGCAATCGAAGAGGGGAGTTTGAAAGGGTTGCCCCATCGCGCCTATGTTTTTCACTCTTGCAGTTGATGGGCTCGCCAAATGCTCCCAGGAGGCATGCGGGCCGATCTCTTTAGTGGCTTTGCCGAGGGGTTGGTACCTTTACTAGATTATGCGGATGATACTATTTTCTCCGAGGGATCGATGCAGGAGAACTCCGCCTATATTTTATAGCTGGTCCCAAGCCCGGATAAAGGAGGAGGGTTGTGTTAGGCCCCGACAGCCAGCGTAAAATCCTGTCGAATCTTATGAACATGGATCAACGAATTGGCGTCGTATGATCCATGTAGCCGACCCCACCTAGTGGGATAAGGCTTTGTTGTTGTTGTTGTTGTTGTTGATCGATGCGGGAGGCCAAACAGATGGCCATTCTGGTGGAGCTCTTTGGTACGACGTCTGGCCTTGAGATCAACCATCTCAAGTCCTCGTTCATCCCTTTTGGCATGGTAGAGGAGGTTGCTTTGAGCTATGCAGCATAGCTTTGCACCCCGGTTGGTTCCCTACCAATCACATACTGCGAGGGTCGCCTCGTCTTGCTCTGATCAGTCCTCTCATCACTCCCGATCTACTTCATGTCGGTGCTTTGGATGCCTGAATTGACTCTCATAGGAGCAGACTTTTTTGGCAGGCAGTTCCACTCGCCTGGTACACTTGGTCGCATGGAGTTGTATATGTAGGCCCACTTCACAGGGTGGCCTGGGCGTTCGGGACATCCGCATTACAAACTGGGCACTCCTCACCTGATTGGGTGGGTCAGATTATGGGGCCCAAGGACAGCTTATGACGGAAGATTTTCTTCACATGCTACAGGATCTCTCATGGGACACGAGGCCCATCCCACTGCAAGGGGCACCCTCATTTTGGCGGGGTGTGGCGGCGTTATTTCCCCAGAGTGCGCCCCTTTATGAGCTCATCACTTGGATCCCGGGAGGCTTTCTCTGTTTGGCAGCATGATTGGTCACCTGGGGCCCGTTGGCGGGGTCTTTTCTTCGGTTATGGGCTTTGGTTGCACACCTGCACGCTTCTGTGGCCGGGTCCCGATCTACGAGGGGTGGCCAGGCACCGGTTCTTGGACTCCTCTTTTTAGCTCTCCACTGTTTGACCAGAGCTTTCCAAAGTTATTGGCACTTCACCAGTGGATCGCCCCATTCCATTTGGACCTGTCTCAGATGGATGGTTGGGTATGGATGTCGAACTGTTTCTGAACTCGTGGCCTCTACCTCCGCCTTCTTCAATCTATCATTGTTCCGGAAGATCTCAGTAAGATTGTAGACTAATTTGGTGCTCGCGTGTTCCGCTATCTTTGTTTGTCTTATTCGACGCGAGCGGGTTCTCACCAGAGCATACAAGGCGAGATGCTTGTGCCTTATGTGGGGAGATGGAGGATGTTTTACACCTTTTCTTTCGGATGTGGGTTGTCCCGTAAGGTGCGGTCCCAGACGAGCATTACAAGTATGGTTCTACAAACTGATGAGGATTTCTGGTAGGTTATGCGGAGAGTGAGCAGACAGAGACAGGGGAGTGCTGAAGAGTCCGACCTTTTTGACTGGTGCCTGGGTCATTTGGCTTTAGCGCAACCGCGTCATTTTTTTTGGTGAGAGATGTCAGGTTGATTGTATTGTGCATCACATCTTTTGTCTTCTTCAGGAGTGGAGTTTTGGCTAGGGCTTGTACTTTTCCTTTTTGCCACTCTCTACCGGAGAGCGTGCCACCACATGTACATTATGTTCTTTTACATTGATATATATGTACATGGATGACAACCAAACTGGTTAGTCATCCTTTTTCTCCTCGAAAAAATAAAAGAGTATATGATAAACTGAGCAGATATTAGCTTTAAAGATAATCACATATTCACATATAATCAGGAAGAGAGAAAGGAACCTCAATGCAACCATAGTATAAGCATCATAAAGTCAAGACAAGCTCAAGGAAAAAACCCACAATGATAATCATAGAACATACCAAGTGGCAGAGGTCCTGGATGCCAGGGACGCTTAAGCCTGAGTGGAAACAATGATGGATACATTGGAAAAGTAGATAAAGGTTCAATATCCCATAGTGACACTCTAGGCTGCCTTTCACCTGCCGTGGATTCATCCCAGCCAACCTGTAATTACTAGAGTCAATATTAGTTCAGTAATAAGCATACCTTCAATAAATGCTGTAGCAAATTAGGTATCATAAAAAAATGCATGCTTTAACATCAACTTCAAATATCAACCCGATGAAAAAGGAAAACATGAAACAATTGTCCGTGCTGAAACCTGAAAATACCAGTCAACTAAAGAACAGAAACAAGAAGAAACTTAGGCAACAGCATTATGCTTATACATGATCATTGATTGTGTCATAAAATGTACACAACAAAGAAAACCTTGGCTTCCAGTAATGTTAGGTGGCTAGGAACTCACTTAGTACACCAGCACAGAATTGTATTAAACCTGCTTTCTTCCAAGGAAGAAAGGATGACTAGAAAGAATTTAGTTGCCATCCGCATATATTAAAACCAAAATGTGAATTTGTGCAATACCCCGGATCCTTTAGAAGATAAGTAATTTTTATTTTATTGAATTAACCCAAAAAGTAAAGGATTAAAGGAGATAACAAAAGCATTTGAAAAGAAAATATATAGCTAAAAAAGAGATAAAAAAGAAAGATAAATAAGTTAGGAAAAGGAATTAGAGTTTGATTTTAAATGAGAAGTTGATACCTTTAGTAGTCCTAATCCAATTCTAATCTTAAACATAATCTTTAAGTAGTTTAGGTTGGATTAGAATAGGATTATGATGGATCCTAACACATATAAATAGCCTTCCCCTCTCCTCCTCACAGTTCTCTTCATCTCCCTTCCCTCCCTCTCTCCTGTGCATGCATTCCAAGGCAACAGCATGTGGGATCGATATGTTTCCTCAACACGAAGGCGCAGGCCATGGGATTGAGTTTTCTCATCACTTTTAAGGTGTGTATGGGGATCCGTACATTGATGATTTTGTTGATATAGACACATGTTCTAGTACTCTATACGTAGTCACTCTATTGTTCATATGTAGGTTCCTGTAGAATAGAGACCTCTCAAACAAGACAATATCGCAAAGGAAAAAACACATCATAGGACACTGAAACCTGACCCTGGTTCTATCAAACTTGGCCAAGGTTTGGGCCCTCTATACCAAAACAGATGTGCAGCCTTCGATAAACCTTAAAACCTGCAATGTTCATTGAAACCCAAGCCATAGCGACTGCCTTTGGGTTTCAATGAACACATCCCGAGTTCTAAAAAGCACGGTCCAGATTATGTCAACAGTTATTGGACTGATGAAAACAAAGGCGATGTTGTAAGGCCCGCCCCAAGGTGAAAGGACCAAAGGGTGAAAGATAGTCCCACGTGAACAAAACACGGAGGTGGTCATGGGCTTATAGGTGGCATCCTCCTTTACTTATCAAGACGCCCTTTAAATTCGTGCGGGCCGAAGGCTCAAAGCGAATAATATTTTGAAGGGCTAAGGGGGTGTTACAAAAGGTATCAGAGCCATCATCGCGTGCACACTTGAACCATGTGGGAACCCAGCCCAGGAGGTTGAGTCCTTTAGGAGGGGTGATTGGAAGGCCCCAAGGTGAAAGAACCAAATGGTGAAAGATAGGTGATTGGTCATGTGCCTATAAGTGGCATCCCCTTTTACCTTTCAAGACGTGTTTTAAATTCGTGCAGGCTGAAGGCTCAAAGCGAAAAATATCTTGACAAGCTACGGGGGTGTTACTAACATCCGACAAAATAGAAAAAAATGAGAAAGAAGTGTGCTGCCGCCTCCAACCCACCTCCCTCTATTGCCCAATGTATAAAAGGTCAAAGCAAGATACCCTAAAGGAATCTTCACCTACCCCATTCGGGCAGCAACCTCCAACACCACCCCCCTCTCTCTCCCTTAGCTACAGTAATCCCATCCCAAACCCTATTCTCTCTCTCACTTACCACTGCACTGTAACTGCCCCATTGGAGCTCGTGGACAGCAGTCGCAAGGAAGGAGAAGGGACTGTTGCAGCTGGAAGAGGAAGAAGGGAGAAGAGAGGAAGAAGCTAGGGTTTTAGGGCTTGCTTAACAAGGTATGTTGAGGGGATCCAACCCTCTAATCTCACCCTAATGATGATTGAATATTTGGATTAGAGTATGAAAGAACAAGCAAATGGTTCTTGAAATGAAAGATTAGAGAATGTACATTAGGGCATAGGTTTATGTCATCCTTTTGTTAAGGTTATTGTTTCTTGATAATCTCATGATGTCTCATTATCATTTGTGCTTAGGCCATGATGAAATTGCTCACTTGTGAGAAATGAATGCATTTGTCTGATTTAATAGTCCTTGCTTACATCTCTATAAATGTCCATGATTCCTTATGATATAAATCTTATGATGAATGATGTTAATGCACATTACATGTTCAAGAGGATGACATGTCATTAAAATGCTTACGGGTGTATGTGAATAGGGGAAAATGGGTTTATCCGATTCTACCCTGGGAACGACCGTGACAAGCATAGGAACAGCCGTATCAGGCATAGGCACAGCCGTGACCCTACGAGCACAGTTGTCGCCCCGGCCGTGCCATTGCTCCAAGGGTCTGGCACGGCACGGCATGGCACAACCCGACTGTGACCAACCGGTCCATTGTTTAAATCGGTCAAAGGATTCAGTCGACGAATCGGTTGACCGCACCTGTAGCCGGCTAAGAGCACGGCCGTTCCTGGTGGTTGGCACGACCGTGCCCCTCACTAAGGACACTCGAAACCCGATGCACGGCCATCACCCCAGTCTGCCATGGTCTCGAGATCGGCACGGTCGTTCCATAGGACGGCCGTGACCATCAGGGAAAACACGCCAATGCCATTCTATTTAAATCAGACGATGGATCGGTCGACCGAGGTTCAACCACTCCAAAGGCAAAATCTCACTATTCAATTTGGTCGGTCAAGTCAGTCAACCAGACTAAGGGCACGGCCGTGCAATAGGGGTGGCATGGCCGTGACCAATATGAATCCACGGGGGACGAACGTTCCCAAGAGGTTAGCACGGCCGTGATGTTTTCTAGCACGACTGTGCCCAGTGCCCAGTGCCCCGTGCCCAATGTCAGAGTCATGTTATGTTGTACGTTCCACACTTAGAAAAATTTGACGCGTGTATGACCTTAAATAGGATTAAAATATACAACATGTATTGAATGATTGTATGTATTGATAGATGTAAGTAAAAGACAGATTGACGAAGGTGCCTTGTTGATGTCGTTCATATGGGGAAGACCACGACTCCACCTTAGAGTGGATAAGGTGTGGCCTTCCGGAGACCAAGACCCCACCTAAGAGTGGACCCAATGGGACAAAAGATCCCGGCCTAGCTAGTAAGATTGATGAGCAACATGGACTTCTCAATCACTAAGATAAGAAACTATTTGATTGAAGATGAAATATGAAAAGATCAATGATGAATGATGATGATGAATTTTACAACAAATAATTAGACTTGCATTTAGTCTTATTTTGTGTAATTTGCTCATAGCATGGATCTATGTTTACGTTTATTTCTTTAAATTCTTTGAAGTAGACATCTACCTCTAGTTGGTGTATTTTGCAGGAATTATTGATGAAAAATGGTGAAGGGAATAAAAGAAGCATCACGCAAAACAGAGACAATTCAGCTGCCGAAAAATCAATCTCACGAGCCGTTAATTTCAATTCACGGGCCGTGAAAGGTGGTTTAACGCTCCACATATTTGCTTTCACGGCTCCGGCGGAAGTGCTCAGCGAAGAAATCATGATTCACGAACCGTTAGAAACTTCCCACGGCCTTGAAGACCGAGTTTCATGCTTGACATTCACGACTCTGACAACCATCCTTCGAAGAGAAAAGGTTTGATATTTCTCATGGCCGTGAAAGACAATTTTCACGCATCTTCTCACCATTTCACGGACCAAGGAGGCTATATTCAATTGCGAAAACTTACGGGCCGTGATGGATTTATCATGGCCGTTAAAGCAGCAGCTCACGGATCCCGCAACTTTCACGGATCCTCCAGCGATTCGGAAAAGATGTCATCACGAGCTGTGAAGATGAGATAATGGACCGTTACAAGATGAGGTGTTATGAAGACCGCCACGAAGCTTTAACGGGTATCACAGAACGATTACGCCTTCGAAATTGATGTTTCACAGGCCATTAACATTGTGTTACGGGCCGTGAAATCACTTTAAGTCATGCGACAATAGAAAAAGCCTGATTCGCGTCTCACGACTCGTGATAGCTGCAAACAAACTTCGACTCTGACTCTGATTGAGCCATTAAATCAATTACAGGGGGCACGACATACACAGAATTTGACTCATAGTATATTTTCGAAAGAATTCTCAACGCACAAGAACTCCAACTCTTACCATATGTTCTAGGGATCAATTGGAAATAAATTAGACAAAATTTTGGAGTTTTACAACGCAAAACTTTCAAAATCAAGAGGACTCCGAATTTACCTTATTTCACATGGAAAAGGTTTTTGTTTATTATCAAAATCACATGTAAACCTGAGCCTTTATAAAAGGGACATCTTGCAGCCATAAGAGATCATGCTAGGGCTTGCAATCGAAGCCTTCAAGCCAAGAACGAAGGAGCACTTCTGAAGAACAAAGGAGAAGACTTCTGCGCAATAGACTCGTGCGAAGATTGTGTAGCGGTTCCATCGTTATTTCTGAAGAGTACTCTTTGCTCTATATATTGTTGGGATGATAATTTATATTTTCATGTTTTATCTATTTGTTTTAGCTCTCTGGATTTTTAGTTTTAATTTTACCTTTCTGTTTTAGTTGCCAGAGTTTAGTGTGTATAAACAATTTCTGATTTCTGATTAATTAAATAATACAACAACAACAACAACAACAACAAAGCCTTATCCCACTAGGTGGGGTCGGCTACATGGATCATACGACGCCATTCCGCTCTATTAGTAACCAAACCTTTCGGTATATTATTCACCAATAGATCTTGCTCTATTAGTTCGCCAAGTGTCCGCCTTGGCCTCCCTCTCCCTCTTTTAATCGGACTCCAGATTATTTGATCTACTCTTCTTATTGGTGCATCTAATGGTCTTCTCTGAACATGACCAAACCATCTCAAACGATTCTCTACCATTTTCTCACTAATAGGAGCCACTCCGACTCGTTCACGTATATGGTCATTCCTAATCTTATCTAATCTTGTAT
The DNA here is from genome assembly GCA_030549335.1 of Pontederia crassipes. Classification (NCBI taxonomy): domain Eukaryota; kingdom Viridiplantae; phylum Streptophyta; class Magnoliopsida; order Commelinales; family Pontederiaceae; genus Pontederia; species Pontederia crassipes. The sequence goes on along the minus strand of CM060189.1, from coordinate 18,442,468 downwards.
GACCACACATCCATCTCAACATCGTCATTTCGGCTACCCCCACTTTACGTTCATGTTGTCCCTTCATAGCCCAACATTCACTACCATATAACACTGCTGGCCTTATAGCAGTACGATAGAATTTTCCTTTAACTTTATTGGGTACTTTTCTATCACAAAGAACTCCAGTGGCTTTCCTCCACTTACACCAACCAGCTTGAATTCTATGATTAACATCGTCATCAATCTCATCATCTTGTCTTACAATTGATCCTAAATATTTAAACTTTGTCACTTGAGGATTATATCCTCCCCTAGCCTAACTTTCAAATCGTCTCTAAGTTGTTTATTTGTGAAATTGCTATGCATATATTCTGTTTTATTCCTACTTAAACGAAAACCCTTTGACTCCAACGTATTTCTCCATATTTCCAATTTTGTATTAATCTCTTCTCTTGAATCCGCTAAAAGTACTATATCATCCGCAAATAGCATGCACTTAGGTACCTCCTCTGTGATACTCTCGGTTATAGCATCGATAACTAAGTTAAATAGATACGGGCTTAAAGCTGATCCTTGATGTAGGCCAATTCCTATAGGAAATTCATTTGTCTCACCTCCGGGTGTCCTAACCCTAGTCAATGCCCCATCGTACATATCTTGTATTACCTTAATGTAGGCAACATTCACCCTCTTCTTTTGCAAGGCTTTCCAAAGTACATCCCTTGGTACCCGATCATACGCCTTCTCTAAGTCAATGAAAGCCATATGTAAGTCTCTTCTCCTACTTCGATACTTCTCCATCATTCCCCTTAGTAAATAAATCGCCTCTGTAGTGGATCTTCCTGGCATGAACCCAAATTGTCTCTCAGAAATACTAGTCTCCATTCTCAATCTATGCTCAATCACTTTTTCCCATAATTTCATAGTGTGACTCATAAGTTTAATCCCTCTATAATTTGCACAATTCTGAATATCCCCTTTATTTTTGTAAATAGGAACTAATGTACTTAATCTCCAATCATCAGGCATCTTTTTCGACCGTAAAATCTCATTAAATAGTTTACATAACCACAACACACCTTTTTCTCCTAAACATTTCCAAACTTCAATCGGTATACCATCCGATCCAACGGCTTTACCATTCTCCATTTTCTTAAGAGCTTCGCTAACCTCCGAGACTCTAACTCTACGATAAAATGACCTATTAAGCTCACATTCGCTAACTGTCAAGTCCTCCAAATCACAACGGGAACTTTCACGTCCATCATTAAATAGCTTATAGAAATACTCTTCCCATCTGTTCTTAATATCTCCTTCAGTAACTAAAACCTTGCCAACTTCATTTTTTATGCATCTTACTTGATCCAAATCTCTCGACTCCTTCTCTTTAATCCTTATAACTCCTTAGTTTAATTTTTATGAACATGTTTGTTATACTTAATGCTTTCCTTTAGATTTTAATGATTTCTAAGATGATTATTGACTGTGTAGTGTAATCAATTCTTAAACTCCGCCTATGTTTTATAGCCGGTCCCAAGCCCAAATAAAGGAGGAGGGTTGTGTTAGGCCCCGACAGCCAGCGTAAAACCCTGTCGAATCTCATGAACATGGATCAATGAATGAACGGAATGGCATCGTATGATCCATGTAGCCGACCCCACCTAGTGAGATAAGGCTTTGTTGTTGTTGTTGTAGTGTAATCAATTCTTAATTCACAATTTTCTGTTTGAATTGATTCTTAACTTTTATGTTGAAGCAATACATGTCATAATCTAATAAAATTCGTGTGGAATATTAGATTGTGCGGTCTGCATAATTGACCCATGCGGGAGATTAAGTAGTTTAAGGATTACAACATATTGCATCTTGATTTCAATATAACTGAGGGCATATCCGTGCGGAATACTTTGAGATTATTATTGTCTTAAGATAGTTGATTTACCCGTGCAGGAGATCATATCTTCAATGTCCTTAATCTGTCTAAAAACTAAACATGAACTTCATGTTTATGCTTGATTTTACGAACATTACAAATTGTTCGAATCATTGTAGATCATCCTAAGGACTTACGCATCATTAGTTTTAGTCTTTATTTTTCGCTTATTTTATTTTCTGCACTCTTTTACCCAAACTTTATGTCATCTCCCATTAGCCTCTGAAATTAATTTAGCTAAATTAATTTCTCGTGGGTTTGACATTCTACTCTTACACTTTATTATTTGAGCAACTAGTGCACTTGCTAGATATATCGTTATCAATTCTCGCATCAAATGACTTGGGACATAAAGATGAAGATGATGATCAAGTAAGCACTTAAAAGGAAGCAAATGAATTTCCTCTCGTCATATCATGTTATGAATGAAGATGTTAAAGTTAAGCAAAATAAGTTCATAATATGCCTTGGCATGATGTTTAATGATGTTTTTTTTGAAACGGGAAAGGATGTTAATGATGTTGTATGCTTATCATATCTTACCATGATGTGTTCACATGTCACATAGTATGCATAAGTAGCTCATAGCATGCATATATTCTATGTTCTTATTATGATAAAATGCATATGCCATGACATGTAGAAAACATGTTATAGGGTCATAGCATGCGTGGACTTCAACATTTTCTAACGGGAGAAATCTCCTGCACCCCATGGATCCGTGCATGTGTGGACGAGACATAGGCTCGGCGGCGAGAGCCTCGCGATGACGAGGTTGCACATGTAACAGTTAGCTTATGGTACTTTATGTTATGATGATGGAATCTTTAGCGAGTCGAGTATGTAAGGCCTATGGGCCTTTAAGTCATGAATTTTATATGAATTCATTTATGTATTATGAACTTGGATCTATGTTAGAGCCTATGTGACCCATGGGCTGGTATGTTATCTTGGGATTTATTTGCTTATGAAGTCTTCCTTTGTTCTATGTTATTTATTATGATTATTATTACTATTATGTTTCCGCTGCAATGTTATATGTAATTAGGTATTGAAGAAAGAAGCAAAAGTAGCGCCACCTAGGGTTCGGTCTCAAAATTGGGGCCGAATTTTGGGGGCATTACAGATGTGGCCCGAGTTATGAGGCAATTGATTATCTTGGACTTCCAGGACAACATTCCTTGGAACACAGCCGGTGTCCACACCCAACACAGCCCGCGTTCGGTGCAACATGGCCTATGTTCAACCTCAACGACGCAGTGTTGATGTCATGACTTGTGAAGATGATTTCACAACCCGTGAGGGATTCACAACCAAAGTGAAGGGTAATTCATGGTAGCGTGAAGAACAAGTAGTGATCCGAGACTATTTTTCATGGTCTGTGATCAAAGTTGGTTATTTATCTATGTCAATTGGATATATATTGATAGAATCCTAAATTGTTTATCGGAGAAATGATGATTTCATGCTAACATATTCTTCATGCAATCATGGTGATATTGCATGCTATGAATTATGTATCTCATTTTGGTTATCTGATGTATGTATCTTATGATCTACGATCTGAATTCTCTATCAGAAATTGATATGCGCATGAAGCCAATTGATCATCAATTATTAATAGTGAACAAGCGGTGATGTATAATTCACAATCGATGCATAATTGTTGATTGCCATTGGTGTATTACAAATTGATGATTGATAGTGTATATTGTTTATTAATCATCCACATGTAACCGATAAAATTGATGCTTGCTAATACTTTGTTAATTGACTCGTGAATATTTGATAATGATGTTTCTTGTAATTGAATGATAATGCATATGCTAAAGGTTTATGCATGTTCCATATGTTATTTTTGGATGAACTTATATCCTAAGTTTTATACACACATTTTCTCCCATGTTTGTGTGGTAATGGCGACATTGGTGGTGACTTTTGTGACGGATTGTTTACATAAATATGGACAAGAACTAGGAACCTAATAGTGGTATTAGTAAAAGAAATGATATATAAATGTGGATCCATAACCCACAAGTCATTGAATACTATAGAGTCCACGTCCACACTAATTTATATTTAAATATTGTCTATTTAAGTTCAATGAAAAAGTCAATAATAAAAATAGGTTGTGTATTTGGAACGGGTCTCATGAACAAATGTTTAGGGTATGCGTTTTCGAGGTGTACAGAATGTACAAGTGTGTAATGTCGTTACATCAAAAGCATGATACTATTCAAACCTCACTCTCTAAGTGAACAGTGTGTAATGTACAATGTTTTCTACATAACATCGCTCACTCCCAAAAATTGTGTGGTCCCCGTGTAGTTAGATCATTCTCGTGGTGGCTATGGAAGCTGCCGATGATCGCCCACAACTCGATGCGTGGCAAATGACCACAACGAGTCCCGAAAACTAAGTCCAGGCATGTCAATATCTGTGAATCCCAAATGATACCATGTGTTTGCCTATTGGACTTATCAAATGATGTAGTTGGAGATTAAAAGCATCTTAAACTCAAGATGACTATCTTCATTTTTCTACAGAACAGCTAGGTGTTTAACAACAGAGCAAACTCTCGTGTGATCGCTCACTCCCATATATTTATGGTTGCAACATAAAAGCACCGCAGATACTGTGAGAACTGAATCATAAAGAAAACTAATGAACTCAAGCTTCTATCTCTACAATCAAGGTTGTCAAGATCGGGATCTTCCATAAGATCGGAGGAGGGTCATAAGATCGAAGATCATAAAATCGGATTGAGGATCCTACCTATTAGTAAAATATATATTTTTTAAAATCATATTTGATAAATTTATCATACTTAAATCTTAAATTAAACCTCACCTAGTCATATTTATATTGGTTCTTAAACAAAACTACATCAAAACATATTAAAAATGAAGAAAATATATTGAACATAATCGTAAGATCGTATTAAGATCTTACACATAAGATCCTAAAGGTAATATTGAGATCGGTTATGGGTAGTAAGATCGTAAAATCGTAGGATCTTAAGATCTAAATCGAGCTCTTAATTACAAATCACAAGCTTCTAATTCCCAACAGAATAAGCAAAAAAGACTAAGTGCTAACCACAGTTCTTCCATGAAACTTTAGTCAGTTCCCTCACAGCCTCAAATATAAATATATTACAGGACTCTAATGACCTCTTGTGAGATTGCAGCAGAATAACCTACTCCGAAAAAATTCTATAAAAAATGTTAAAAATGGTGGAATGGCGAGGTCATAAAAATCTTTGGCTTAGATGCACATTTTGCACTCTGTTTTCCGTATGCAAATGTGACGAATAACCCAGCTGGAGAACATTGTTTAGCATGAAGTTCGACTTTGTTTTTCCTTTTTCTAACTGCCAGAAGTAATTTCCTCATCTGCTGGAAACTACAATTTGTTTCTTATATGAGAAAATGCCAAGCAGTTGACTGCTAATAAGTTTTCCAGAGGATGTAAAGTATGCTCTCCCTTATTTAAAAGCATGAAGGAATAATAAAGAAGAGAAAAAAACACTCTCAAAAAGAAAAAGAAGACATAGCTTTCCTAGGACCATAGCACACAATGGACTGCCATCAAAGTTGATGAAAGCGTTTCTATTTTATAGGTGTTGTTTAGGGGGAAAAAACTAACTGAAACCGACAGCCCGAAGTAATCCAAGTTGATGAAAACAAAAGCTCGTTCTATGATCTTTTGTTTGACTTATGGATAGACATAAGACATGGCCGTGATGTTAACAAAAGATTAGACAGGAATATAGACTGGTGAGAAAAAAGAAAAAAAGAAGATTGAAAGTTTTTTTCTAGATAAAGATTGCAAAAGAAAGCATTGTCTCACATTAGAACTTCTCTTTTAGAAGAAAAAGTTGTTAACCAAATTATGGCGAAAAAGGAACACAACCAAATTATGGTGAAAAAGGAACACTTTAAGTGACAAACATTCACAAGAATAGTAAGTTTATGTATTGTTCCCTGCAAAGGCAGAATATTTACCTTGACTGATCGCCAATGAGAATTCGGCCAACGTACAGGGTCTAAATCACTTATGTTAGTAATTGTGCCCATGTACCTTCAATCAGAGTGAAACATAAGTTACAGAACCATCTTACAAACCACCGGCAGACAGCATGAAAGCAGATACATTTTCAGTTTAAATAAGCATATCTTTCAAATGTCAAAGGCCTACAGCTGCCCCCAAATAATTACAACTAAGACTATGTTTGGATTGAGGTGAAAGGAAGGTAAAGAGGGGGAGGCGAAGGGAAAAACATTTCACCCTGTTTGGATAAAATTTTAAGAGAGGGGAAAGGAGGGGAGATTCCCCTCCATTTGTGTTAATTTGTTTCAACCCTAAATTGGGATGTAAAGGAGGGGGAAAAAATTCCCTTCTCTTCCCTTTCCTCCTTTTCTCTTCTCCCTCGTTCTCTTCCCTTTCCCTTAATGATCCATTATCCAAACAAGGCCTAAAAGTAAAAGTAGTAATCTCTGCAAATTAATCAATTAAGTTAAATCAGTTGGGACAAATGTATACTGACCTGCGGACACTTGAATCTTCAGTCTCAAAAAGCATACGGAACCGCATCCCAACTGATACACGTGTATGATATACAGCTTTAACGTACTTAGAGAGAGGTATGACAAACTCAGATGGACTAGCCCTGGAAGTGTTGCGACCAAACAAATCAAAATGAATAAATAAAACACAAAGTTAAAGAAAGCTAATATCCAAAGACCAATGCAATTAGCTCACCTGGGGTTATAAAAGACTGTGAAATGACTATTGGTGGAAGCAGCATGTGCTGCAGCAGCCAGAAGACCTATGTGCATGCTATCGCTAGACAAGACAGACGATGGCATTACGGTCTGCGGTCGATTAGCACGCCGTATTCCCAACAAAAGCTGGTTCTTTTCATTCCTAACAAGGACAATTGAATTTCTTGCATGCATCAACACATCTTCAGCTACATTTACTGAGCAAGAAGATAGAAGTTATTAATCTCACCAGATAAAAAGAACAGAATCCCCAGCAACAAGTCTCTTGGCACTGACAAATACGCTCCAGCCTGTGGTAAGGAGATGACGCTTTGGTTGGCCTGTGATGGTTAAATCAATAAATGTGATTAAGTAAGCTATTGTGGTAAAAATTGCAGTTACAGGGCAGCTGAATGATAAATTAACTTGCACTTGATCACGATCCGCTTTTAGGGCCAATTTCTAAGGCTTAATTTTGTCTCCGGCAAGCAGCTAGATACTAAGTAAAATTCTAAAGATGAAACTTCTTTTGAGAACTCCGCCTATGTTTTATAGCCGGTCCCAAGCCCGGATAAAGGAGAAGGGTTGTGTTAGGCCCCGACAGCCAACGTAAAACCCTGTCGAATCTCATGAACATGGATCAACGAAGCGTCGTATGATCCATGTAGCCGACCCCACCTAGTGGGATAAGGCTTTGTTGTTGTTGTTGTTGTTGAAACTTCTTTTGAGAGAAGTACCATCAGTCCATTCTAATGGTGAAACTTTAAGTTGGTTCAAGGATGCCAAACCCTTCTAAGATAAGACAATTAAAAATCTTAAAACTCAGTGTCTATCACCCGTGAAGAGCATAAGCTTCCAGGAGAAGCATTTATCATACCAACATGTATAGAAGATTATCACCATCCACTTACACTATAGAATAAATTTATGGGTACATGAATGCTTATTTCCATTTTCCTCCCCTAAGCAATATCCTATTTCCACTTCATCCCCTAAACATTAATATTTTATATTATCCACTAACCTTCCCTCAGCTTTCCGAAGAATTTCCACTTAACCACAAATGTCTAACTAATATCTTTCACGTGTTGGTTAACATTCGTATGCAATAAAACATCAAATGGAAACATGAAGAGAAGATGAGCAGAGGGTAGGTCCCATTTAATTGTTATTTTCTAAAATTCATATATTAAATTAACGAAGGGTAAAGGCGTAATGCATAATTTAGAAAAAGTACAGAAAAGTTAACAGTATTAGGCATTTCGGATCAAGTGGAAGTGTTAGAGATGGTCAAGATAAGTTAAATGGGTAATATTAAAGCTTAGAGGGTAAGAGGAAATAGGAAAAGGTTAAGGAAAATGAAACTAACCGGTAAATGAATAATACCTTCGGGGGTAAAAAGAGAATGTTTTTCTTAGAGAGAAAAAGAGAATGTTAATAAGTAGCATCAACTATGGATTTCATCAATGCAAACATAGACTACAATGGGTTAGTGGGAAGACTTCGCGAGGAACTAGGATATGTTTTTTTAAAGTAATTTTAACAGAGAAACAAATGGATGACTGCTCGAATAGTGCAGTCGTCCTTGCTCCTTTCAACAAAAGTTTGGTTGACTCAGATGGTTGAAAACTTATGAGAGTTAAAGGCCCCATGTTCGATTCATGAAATCAAAACCAGATTTCACCTTTTAACTTCCGCTAATTAGTCATGCGCTATTAGCCCTTGACAGTTGACACTGGTGAGTTTTGATGGAAAAAAGAACGAGAAACAATCTAAGAGGCAAGCCAACAAATTATGCAAACTAAATTGATGGTTACTTCCAAACATTTAGGTGGTGTTTGGTTGATCAAAAGAATAAGGTAGAATGAAGGTAATTATTCTATTCATCTCAAAATGAATAAGCTATTCACCAAATTGGTAGAATAGCTTATCTCACAAAAATTCATTATTCATCATAATAACCCTTTTTAAAGCCATTCATGCCCTTGCCTTTTTTATGGGTGTTTGGTAGAATAAGGTAATAATAAAGCCTTATTCGACCTTTTATTCTCCAACCAAATGTTGCCTTAATGCATAACTTTCAAGGATCATCTTCTCAAGCTACATGGGTTGATGTATAGAGGAGAAAATAATCATACTTTTTTAAGGGTAGAAATTAGCCATAATAGACAAGATAGAGTGGACCTTGGACTAGTTGAAGTTAAAAGAAAATGGTGGATGCAATATATATTATTTACACAATTCATCAACTGCAACAAGTACATAATACCAGCACACCAACCCTGGATCACATTGGACACTTATGTAAGATATTTGTGGAGAATAAGGATATTATTTCCCATTGATAAAAGAAACCCTAAGGTCTCTTATATAGAGGAGACCAAGGAGGAATTACAAAAAAGGAAAGTACATATTAGGAAAGTAGAAAAAAATCATAAGCTATAAATCAGCTCTCAACACTCCCCCTCAAGCTGCAATATATATTATTTACACAATTCATCAACTGCAACAAGTACATAATACCAGCACAGCAACCCTGGATCACATTGGACACTTATGTAAGATACTTGTGGAGAATAAGGATATTATTTCCCATTGATAAAAGAAACCCTAAGGTCTCTTATAGAGACCAAGGAGGAATTACAAAAAAGGAAAGTACATATTAGGAAAGTAGAAAAAAAATCATATGCTATAAATTAGCTCTCAACACTCCTCCTCAAGCTGGAGCATAAGTATCTGCCATGCTCAGCTTGGAAACACATTTATCAAACTTTGCTCAACAACTCCGCCTATGTTTTATAGCCGGTCCCAAGCCCGAATAAAGGAGGAGGGTTGTGTTAGGCCCCGACAGCCAGCGTAAAACCCTGTCGAATCTCATGAACATGGATCAACGAAGCGTCGTATGATCCATGTAGCCGACCCCACCTAGTGGGATAAGGCTTTGTTGTTGTTGTTGTTGTTGTTGCTTTAGGAAGTGGCTTAGTGAGGACATCAGCTGATAATACATATGATGTGACAATATTTTTTTTCTTAATCATGTCAATGGTGTAATGGCAATCAACTTCAATGTTTCGTCCTTTCATGAAAAATAGGAATATTTGCTATGAACAAAGCTGTCTGATTATCACATTTTAATTGCATTGAGAGAGGCAACCCACTAGAACATCAGTATAACTAATTTCACCCACATTATTTCACCAGTGGCTTGAGTCATGGACCTGTACTCAAACTCTGTGCTGGATTTAGCAACCACAATCAGTTTCTTACTTCTTCAAGTAACCAGATTAGTTCCCATAAAGACACAAAAACAGTTATTAGTTATTACTTCGCAAATTGAGCATAGAGTCTAGAATTCCTCCGTGAACAAGAAGTTTGTCATTTTCTCTCATCAAATCACTAATTCCAGTACCCCTATCAGCAGAGTGTCAGTAATAAGCAGCCCATTAAAGCATATAGACCTTAACTCAAATTATTAGACAACACCATTAAAAGGTTTTCAGACAACAGGGCCTTGGCATTTCATGTTTAGGTCAGTCTGCTAGATATTAAGTCAATTTGACTTGACTACAAAATGACTTCATTAGTAAGCATATGCATATTAACAGAACTTTCCTTTGTTAGAAGCTAGGCTCACCAGTTTTTTCTAACAAAATATCAATAGTAAACCATATTCACACAGATATTACTTCACAAATTGAGCATAGATTCTAGAATTTCCCCGTGAACAAGAAGGTTGCCATTTTCTCTCGTCAAATCACTAATTCCAGTACCATCAGCAGAGTGTCAATGATAAACAGCCCATAAAAGCATATATACCTTAACTCAAATTATTGGACAACACAACAACAACAAAGCCTTATCCCACTAGGTGGGGTCGGCTACATGAATCATAGCCATTCCGCTCTATTAGTAACCAAACCTTTCGGTATATTATTCACCAATAGATCTTGCTCTATTAGTTCGCCAAGTGTCCGCCTTGGCCTCCCTCTCCCTCTTTTAATCGGACTCCAGATTATTTGATCTACTCTTCTTACTGGCGCATCTAATGGTCTTCTCTGAACATGACCAAACCATCTCAAACGATTCTCTACCATTTTCTCACTAATAGGAGCCACTCCGACTCGTTCACGTATATGGTCATTCATAATCTTATCTAATCTTGTATGACCACACATCCATCTCAACATCCTCATTTCGGCTACCCCCACTTTACGTTCATGTTGTCCCTTCATAGCCCAACATTCACTACCATATAACACTGTCGGTCTTATAGCAGTACGATATAATTTTTCTTTAACTTTATTGGGTACTTTTCTATCACAAAGAACTCCAGTGGCTTTCCTCCACTTACACCAACCAGCTTGAATTCTATGATTAACATCGTCATCAATCTCACCATCTTGTCTTACAATTGATCCTAAATATTTAAACTTTGTCACTTGAGGAATTATATCCTCCCCTAGCCTAACTTTCAAATCGTCTCTAAGTTGTTTATTTGTGAAATTGCTATGCATATATTCTGTTTTATTCCTACTTAAACGAAAACCCTTTGACTCCAACGTATTTCTCCATATTTCCAATTTTGTATTAATCTCTTCTCTTGAATCCGCTAAAAATACTATATCATCCGCAAATAGCATGCAAATTATTGGACAACAACCATAAAAAAAAAAGTTTTCAGACAACAGGGCCTTGGTATTTCATGTGTAGGTCAGTCTGCAAGATATTAAGCCAGTAGCTTACAAGCAAAAACCATTAATTCTTCTTTTCAAAAGAAAAAAAAAAGAAATCAATTAGTTCCTTCAACCAAATGGTGAGTATTTAGAGAGTTATGTCCTTTGCAGTAAAGGTCATGTGACAAATAAAAGTACCACAAATGGATATCATCAAACTTTTTTTACAACTGAAACTTAAAGAAGCATCCAAAGATCATAAACGATAGACTTATCCCTCTAAGGAATAAAAAAAGGAACTCAACAAAATCTATCTAATCAACAACGAAGCCCTTAACATAACTTATTCCTCTCAAAAAAAAAAAAGCCAATCCTTACATAAGGGAATAACATCTCTCCGACATTAAGTTTTAAAGAGAGATTGAATTTCCCGAGTTAAAAAACTCCTATTTACTTAACACCAATAAGATTGATGTGTAATAATTGTCACACACCACTTTTCCTTCATAAGATCGATGTGTAATAATTGTCACACACCACTTTTCCTTCATAAGTCAATGACCTCTTTCTGTTCCTTCTAGAAAACTTTGAAATTCCTGTATTCAACACATGAGTTAATAATATGAAGTTTTTGACCTGAATGGTTAAGGAGTTTATTTTGAGGACATTCATCATTAGAATTTAGTGATTTTTTTCATGAAAGAAACAGCTGAATCCTTCAAATGGTCATGGACCAGTATGCTAAAGCCATCAAGAGCTTCACTTTTATACTTAATACCTAAGAGGCAAGGTTTACAAAAATAATTCACAGATAATCAGAAAATTGAAGGGTACAGTGTGGTATCTAACAGTGCAAATTTCTGAAATTACATGGAAAAAGAAAGTAGAAAAAATAGTAACTCAAACTATCTTATCAACATGAACGTAAGTAGTGAATGTTGGGCTATGAAGGGACAACATGAACGTAAAGTGAGGGTAGCCGAAATGAGGATGTTGAGATGGATGTGTGGTCATACAAGATTAGATAAGATTAGGAATGACCATATACGTGAACGAGTAGGAGTGGCTCCTATTAGTGAGAAAATGGTAGAGAATCGTTTGAGATGGTTTGGTCATGTTCAGAGAAGACCATTAGATGCGCCAGTAAGAAGAGTAGATCAAATAATTTGGAGTCCGATTAAAAGAGGGAGAGGGAGGCCAAGGCGGACACTTGACGAACTAATAGAGCAAGATCTATTGGTGAATAATATACCGAAAGATTTGGTTACTAATAGAGCGGAATGGCGTCGTATGATCCATGTAGCCGACCCCACCTAGTGGGATAAGACTTTGTTGTTGTTGTAATGTAACAATATCAAAGGTAAGTTAGTACGGATATTTTTTTTAGAGGAATTCAGATATCTTATTAATGGGGTCTTGCATAATTAACAAACTCTAAATCAAGCTGGCAAAGAATATGAACAACCATATTGCCAGACATGAGCACATTTAACCAACAAATAGATTCCATGACCTGAAAAGTTTAATAAGAAGCTTTTTTAGGGGAAGTTCAATAAGAAGCTTGATCATTTGGTGTCATCAGAGTTTTCGGTATAACCCAAAAATTGATAATGCAGCCTAACTAATGTTAGAATAGTGCATACATAAATTGCTTAATATTTTCATCTACCTTCTTTTCCAATCAATCTAACCAAGATTGTCAAAGAGCCTATGCATGGTGTATGTAAAGGGAAAATTTTGTGCACCTCGGAAAATGTGTCTAAACTTCCATTCAACATCGTGAAGGTCGCGAGCAATAAGCTCCTGCGCTGGTGGCTGCTGAGAGAAGTCCTGAAAGGGAAAAGGGGTGCCAACCACAAACTCTTATTATTTTGAGTGCAATAAGATCCATCAATCATAATATCTCTTCAGATGGGCAACACACCAGAGGAGGGAAGACCTTCTCCGCTGCACGACGAGGCACAGAAAATCCCCCGTGGGTACTAGTGTCGCTTGCTGTCAAGGTCTTGCAGAAATAATTTGTTGGCTGTTTGCTCATCACGTCCATCTCCAGCGGAAAATAAGTGTCTTTTTGATCTTCCTGAAGACCGCATAATAATTTGATAAATTTTGCAAAACAAGTAAATCCACGCTTAAGATTCTTTTACCGGTGTTAAAGGCTGCAAAGTCATCTGTGCATAAACTTCATCCGTTTCTGCATCTGCCTGAAATCGGTGCAAACAGTTTATCATTCCTCGGCAACAAAAATTTGCTTCAATAATTGGTCTACTGATAGCAAATAAGTTCGAGAAACTAACGTGCATTGTCACATTGTGGAGCTGGCAAACCAACTGCGGCGCCAAGCTGGGGTAGTTAGGGATGTGCCCCTCCACCTCCTTATTCGTGGACGCAGCAACCTATTGTCCCAAACTCACAAACAACGTTTAATCAGAAGGAATGTAATTATTCAAGTGAACTTATTAAAGATCCGATCTTTTTCACCTGTTCACTGTGCCCCTGAGGAAAATAGACGACCCGAGTGCCTACCGTAGGCAAACACACCAGAGGACCAGCGGATGCGTGCCAAAGCTCCGAGTTCAAGCATCTCTTCCCCTCCCCTACGTTTGGAACAAAATAAAACTACAATGCTCAAGAATCAACCTACTAAAAGAATAACAACGAACCAAGAGCTAACTCAATGCGTAAAAGCTGCTACCTTCTGGTGATTGCTGACTGATACCCACAGTAGAAAGCTTCATCTTCTCCATTCCTGAACCCTGTCACGTCCTCCTGCATCCCAACTCCATTTACTAAAAGTGAGGATCCTGAATGAACGAGAAGCCAAATTCCTCAGCTCCAAAGGCCACAGCAATCGCGCAAAGTAGAATTCCATGAAATTGTCTCAAGAAGAAACGAAATCGATCGGCTTCCCGGAGAGGGCACCCCAATTATTCCAAGTCAAAAAGTGCATGAAAGAGAGAGGAACTTACCTACTCGGAGCTGTCGAAGACCACCATCATCACGAAAGGCAGACACAGAAGCGATCTCATTGGAGCTCGGAGAAGCTTCCACGCCTCCAACTCACCATGAAAGGTCCCCTCGCCGAGCTCCCTCAGGCCTCAGCAACTCACTCGACAACCCCCCCTAAACCCCTTTCCAAAAGGCGTTTACAGATGAGGGTAAAAGCGTCATCAGCAAAACACAAGTAAAAGCTTCGGGTAATAAAAGTATGTGGGATAATTGTTCGTGAAAAGTAAAAAAGGAAAAAATGGACATGTTAACGTCACCTAAATGACATGACCCACTAGACTCACTACTACTGTGGGTCCCAGTAGACTTTGTCGGAGTTGAATCGAGTGGCTCGGCGGAGCGAGTAAAATATAAAAAAGTTAATAACACCACGGAAAAGGAAGAAATGGTAAACTTGGCCCAACCTTTCACCACCCACTATGAAACGTTTGGCCCCCCCCCCCCCCCCGTGTTAAGAAACGGCAAAAAAAATGCTTTCCAGAGTTCGAGATCTTGGCCGTCCGAGGAGACACGGCCACGTGATCTCGAGCGTTCGTTTCCACCACCCCACCCCCACGAGAAGACCACCGCTCCCGGCGCACCGGCGCCGGTAAACGTGGGGACACCATCAATTTTTTCTTATTAGACGAAATTACCCCTGAGCTCACCGTCAAGGATCCGATGACGCAATTGCCCCTGCAAGTTTCGACAAATGACGAAAAGGGAGGGGCGACGAACGAGCCGCACGAATTATTGCACTGCGCTGGGTGGGGGCCCTCATGTTGGGATAAAGCGAAGGTGGCAGGTCTGGCACGTGAGCTGAGTGGGGACGGGAGACGTGGTTCTCAGGTGGGGAGTACGGGCCAAGCCGGGTTCGCGTAGCCGCTCAGGATTTAATTTATAATGGAACCTTGTCATGTCCTATCACTTAAAATTAAAAAAAAAATAGAACAATATAATCGAAATGATAATAGACTAAACCGTAATGGAGAAATTCATAAAAAAATTGACACGTTTGGAATTCAAAATAAAGACAAAAATAATAATAAAGCAAAATTTGAGACGTTTGGAATTCAAAATAAAGCAAAATATTAATTAAGGATCTCAAATTCTTAAAATGTTGCTTCGCTGGGAGATGGTTATTCCAATAATAAAATTGATTCTCCTAGTACAATAATTATTTTTAATCATTTTGAAACGATAAATAAGCAATTTGAGCTAAAAACTATAATTATTCATCTCTAAAGAATCACTATTTACCAGTAAAGTTTTTAAATGGCAATTTAATCTTCATCGCTGTTGTATAATAAGTCATAACTTTAAATAATAAAACAAAATAAAATTTTAAGGACATATTTATGTGGTCGGAGAGTTGGAGTATTTGGTATATGGATAAATAATTGAATAATCAATTATTTTAGAAATAATGCCAAACATAAGTAAGAAGAAGATTAAGCTAATCTTTTTTTTTAAATCGTCTCAAATTAACAAAATCACTCCTTTTTTAAAATCATTAAAATTGAATAACTATTCTTGTTGATAGAAATAATAAAATAGTTGCACTTTTACTTACTTTTTCAATTATAACTTATATTTTATTCATTTATTCCACACACAATTTAATAAAAAATAATAAAATACTTTTTAAAATAGACAAGACGTCATATTCTACTACTTATTATTCCTATAAAATTTATTCACAAACCAAACTATTTTTCATGATATCGGGATTGTTATTCGTTTGGTTTTGTTGTCCTTCAAAGGTATTTTTTATTTGAATGGAGATAAAAAAAAAAGTAAAATGATTTGGATGGAGGGGGAGAGTAAAAAAAAATGGAAAGTGAGTTTTGTCATTCATCTCTATTTGGATAATAATATTTATCATTTTTAAATTTCATGACATTGATCAGCATAAACTATCATGACACAATATCATGTGAAAGAATAAGATCTTATTCAGCGGGATGATTCCAAAAAAGGTTATCATGGGACTAAAATTGATAATCCACTCTAGTAAACTTCTTATACAGTATTCACCTTTTTCTTCATGTTCATCCAAAAAAAATCTTGGACTCGATAAGCATAAACTAATTCAGAATCCTTTTTCTCTCCTGCCTGTTTAGGGCCCGTTTGATTACCGAATAAAAATCAAAAGAATAAATGTAATAACATATTCTAAACAAAGTAAAATTGATAAATGTTTTGGTCCGAACAGAATAACTTTTGAAATTGTAATATTTTAAAATTAAAATATTTATCATATAAAGTTGACATTTTATATTATAATAATATTATTTTATTAAAAATAAAAAATAAAATATAATTAAAAACTTGAAAAAAAATGAGAATATAGATATTCTTCTGTTTAAAAGAATATTTATATTCTTCTTATGAGATTAAAATGATGGTATTATCAACTTCGAGATGATTTCGTAGTTTTTAAAATTTGACTGACGTACTTGGCTATATTCTATAAATAACACGATATTCTAATATCTATTCTGCATTCAAACGGTCCTTTATTAATAAATAATAATAATAGCAATATTGCTGCAACAAAAACATAGTAATAAAATATTTTCAAAATTTTAGGTTCACCCAAAAAGAATAATGACAAAATTTGGGATAAAAAAAACTGTAACCAAAGCCTAATGAACTCTTTTACTTCAACCATAATTCTGACTTGTGTAGCGCATCGCGAAATTTTAAATGAGGTGGTTGGACAAAAAAAGTATAAAAAATAATTAATTAAACTGAATTTCAATACAAAAGATGAATTTAATTATTATGAAAAGAGTATCTTGTTTATGCATTCCAAACACCGTGTCAGATTCCTGAAATATTTTATCACAGTAATAATCAATTCCTTCTAACAATTTCCCCTTTTTTTTCCTAACACTCGCACGAACAATTCTTCCTAAATGTCCATAAATTATCATCAATGTCATATGACGAGAAGTTAGGAGGGATTTTAACTTTTATTTTATAAAATCGTCTATTTTGATAATTGTGATTGTTGACAACTTTTTCATGAATGAAAATAACATAATTATTACAACATTCAATTTTTTATTAACATTTTATTACTTTTTGTATTAATTAAGAACCCCCAGTATTTAGTGCTAATCATATTTGATTATTTCAAAAGTTAGGATAAAAAGTATATTGGTATTTTCTTGGACGATTACAAAATTCAAATTCAAATTTATTAACTAATATCAATTAAATTTAATTTGTTGTCATACGTTTTTGTTTTATCACATTATTATTATTATTATTATTATTATTATTATTATTAAAACTTCTCAAACATATGGGTGACACAGTGAGGGAATACTGTGACTGCTTGTACCAGTGGCTGAGTTAGAAGGCCGGGGTGGGCCCGCCAATGAAGTCGGGTCAACCAGTCGTACGTTGGGAGGTCGCATTGATGAGATGTTGCTGGACGACGAGACCAGACACAAGCCATGGCTGCCTTATATACCATTATACCTACCTAAACTGTTCACCTCTTTCTCTCTCCCTCTATTTTTTTCTTTTAAAACTAACGTTTCTTTTAAGCTAGATTTATGAGTTACATCGTATTTTTATCGGTGTTAATAGTTTTAAAATCGATTCTTAAAATCATCACTTTTTATTAATAAAATTTTTTTATTCTTTCGTCTTGACATTAAATTTTTTATTCTTTTATCGACACCGACAATTTTGAGTGGATATAAGAAAAAAAAACTAAAAAATATATCACTACACTTATATAGTTGTATCTTCTAAACTTTGCACAGACTACATTCTTTTTTTTCCCACGGCAATGCCCAAATGTGTCAGGCCATTTGCTTTTCATCGTTTTTAGTTTGTTTTTTACTTATAAAATTTATCTTTGGCGTCGTTAGTGATGCATCTAAAAAAATCTTCTAAAAAATTTATTCCTGCCTTTTATTTATCATATTTCCTTCTCTTTTTAATTTTTTCGAACAATATATGGAAATAAACTTTATCGCTAGAACAAGTACACTTTTGTTTCTTTTCATTTTATGTTTGATGTCTTGATGTTGAAGTTTTTCTTTTCAGATAATATGTATAATGATTAATGATCTAAAATGTAATTGATAGAAGGTTCTACAATGAAATCCACCGAAAATATATTGAAATATCATAATTTTTTACATCAAGGCCTTTTTTTAGCCAATTCAGGCGCCTTATGATTTTTTTTTAATTTTATCTTATTTTCTCTTTTTGCACGTGTCATGTTTAAAATTAGAAGAATAAGAATATGACACGTCTTCTCATTCCTAGATCAAATTATTTCAAATTTTAAATTCCATCGTACAAATTATATTTTTCTTTTAAAATATTATTTTCTTCCTCTTATATTGGATTAGGACTATAATATACTAGGACACATGTCTACAGCTGCCATCGACACATGCAACGACACCACAAACTTTTGCAAGTTAAGGATATGTTTGACGGTACAAAATGGATGAGGACTAATTCCAAATAATAACAACAATAACAAAAAAAAAAGTCATATCTCACTATAAGGTCGACTACATGAATCATACAACGTCATTCTGCTTTATTAGTAATTAAATCTTTCGATATATTATTCATCAATAGATCTTGCTCTATTAGTTCGCCAAGTGTCCGCATTGGCCTTCCTCTCCCTTTTTTAATCGGACTCCAGATTATTTGATCTACTCTTCTTACTGACACATCTAATGATCTTATCTGAACATAACTAATTCCAAACAACCTAAAGAAAAATCAAAATTTGATCAAAAGGTCACATGACTCGAAGTACCAAAATTTTTTTAGGATATTTTCTTATACTTTTCCTAAATTATCATGATCTTTCATATTTAATCATAATATATGAACTCATCGTAGTGTCATTTTAAATTATTTCGTGATCCTTATTTTACTCCATATGTCTATTTCTCTTAATTTTTCTATTATTTTTTATTTAGTATTTATTAAATGACTAAACTATCATTATCTCATCTATTTTAATATTTAAAAATTTAAAATAATATATAATCAATAAAAAAATCACAAAATAATTCAAGGAGGCACTACAGTGAGTTCGTATATTAGGGTTAAAAATGAAAAATCGTGATAGTTTATGTGAGGTCTAAGGAAGACTTATATATTAAATAATAGATAATTTAATTATATATGATGTGTGTATATATATATATATATATATTGCATATATTATCTATGTATATATGTGTAATATATTCATATATAATTACTTGCTTATTAATATATTATAATAAAACTATAAAATATTTTGTACATTTAATAATAAAAAAGTGTTTTATTAGATATTTATTATAATTTGCTTGGTATTATTATACAATAAAATTAAAGAAATTTAGTTATGAAAATAAAATAAAATTAATGAAATAATATATAGTTATTATATTTTAAATATAATATAATTTTACTAATTAAAATTTCCAACTTTTTATAAAAAAATTATGTAATATAACTTATAGTGTATTAGGACATTATTAATATATTATTTACGTAATTATATATATGCATATATATATAGTACAAGTATATGTTTAAAAATAATAATAGGTTATGATATTTTATTTTATATATTATTTTATTCCATAACATAATAAATTATTTTTTTATTTCTTAGTTTTTACACAGATACCTACTACAATTTACCTATCTAATCTTTTTTTTTAGAATTTTTTGTCATTATATTTTTCATTCAAATACCAACTCAAAATTATTCTATTTAATCAATCACTTCTCCATAACTAACAAAAATTCAAATTTTTTTTTGCATTTAAACACTATCCAAATTTTGAAATAATATCATTGGGCAACGTGAAAACACGATTTAAAACATGCTCACGAGTCACATCGTTTGTGGTGACCATTAAGTTAAATTTTACCCTTTATATTGTCCCTTTTTAATTACCCTTTTTTGTATATATTTTGAAGTTTACTTAATTGATGGATTGCCAAAATTGAAATTTTATAATATTATTGTTTCTCTTATCTACAAAACACGAAAAAGGTGCAATGCATTGAGTTTTTTTTTTCATTGAGTTGGCGAGCAAAGTAAGTCATTTGGTCAATCAAATCATCATTTGATCCAATCATGAGAATCACATAACCAAACGTCAATTTGATGACAAGTAAAACTTCGATTAAAAAAATGGCAACACAAAATTTTACAAGTTTCGCCATAAGCAGAGGAAAATATTTAATGTTTCATTATAAAATAATCAAGTTAGGACCATAAACAATTGAAGGTAGATAATATATAAAATAAGAGATGAAAAGGAAAAATTATTATTTCCCCGCATTTTTATGGCATGGCAAGAGAAAATGAAAATAGGAGAGACGTCCCTCTATCAAGTCCTTTTTTCAACTCTAATATGAAGAAAAAAGAAATAGGAGTGGATATTATTTGTACAATTACTCTTTTGCCCTCTCTAAAGGCAAAGAAAAAATATTAAAGGGTATAATCAATTATTAAAATAAATATTTTTTTCTCCTTCATCCCTTCCTTTTACCAAAGGTAGTTAATCTTTTCCACTTCATTACCCTCCTCTTTTTATCTACTTTCCTCCGATTCTCCCTTTCCAATGGATATTTATCCGAGGATGACATTTTCAAAGTTTAGCACCTCAAAGTGCATTAACAAATATGTTTTTGCATCCCTCGTATACAGTGGACCATGCATCAACAATAATGATTTAATTCATCCTGACTTTGTGAATTATTATGAATTAGAATTCCATGAAGCTGCTCAACTAAAATCTTTTACTTTCATTCATCACAAAGTCAATTTTTTTGCAAATGTTTATAAATTATACAATTTATCTTAGTTTTATATTTTTATTGTGTATTATGGATATAATTTTTATGATTATATGAATTTCTCATATGTTCACTTGAATTTCTTACCAAATCTTAAATTGAAATATAGAAACTTTAACTTCTAATAGTACAAGGACATGAGACTGAGTGATTAATTTTCAGGTATTTTAGAGTTAGTGGTAATAGTCAAATTTGAAGCTGAGAACCGAATCAAAGATGGTGGCAATCGAAAAATATGGCAACAACCAACTTTATACCTAAGAATTGTCAAGGTCATGCCTAAGTGTTTAGAGTTAGGGGCATCTAGAAGAATTGACGTCCAAGCATCTTGAGTTAAGGGTAATTCATACATATTCACACCTCATAAAAACAAATAAAAAATTAAAGATGAAAAATGGAAATTATTTTTGGATTTAATGGATGTCCACCCCACTAAAATGGGGTGGATGCTCCTTCGTATCGCGCCCACTATTTGATGCATGGCTAATGCAAGAAGCACGTTCTACGTCACATGGTTCATGAACATGAGTGTGATTCAGCGCAAACAATGTTGGCTCAAAATGATGCTAACAAAATTTTTGCATCTTTAACAAAAGAAAAAAAAATTGTGCCTCTCCGCTGCTCGCCCGCCCCCTCGCGAAACCTCTATGCCACCAGCATCCTCTCCCTACGTCGTCGATCTCCTCCATCTATGTCTTCGACTCGCTCTACGCTATTATCGGTTTTAGGCTCTAGACATGAACTGGATCACCGCCGACGTGAATTGTGTACATCGCTAAGGTCCTCCCTCTTTGCCATCGACTCCTCCCTCTTCTTCGCCGCCACCGATCTTGTTGGACAACGGATTTGGACCTTGCCTCCGCACCTGCTCGCTCATATCGCGATCATATGTCATCGTGCCCTAGGGTTGGACCTCTATGCCGTCGACATAATTTCTCTACGCCATTGACCTCCTCCCTCTTTGCCATCACCGACCTCCTCGGACCTCGTCAATCTCCTCCCTCTTTGCTGTCGTCAACCTCCTCACTTGGATGTAATACTAGTGGGGGAATGCACATTGTCTTCCTTTTTATTTTCATTGAACCACGCCTCATCTAGTTGAACCTCTATGTGAATCGCTTGTCTTCTTGAACCGCATGATCTGAACCATGCCTCTTCCATCGATCGTCCATCACACATCAGACGGTGGACGTGATAGGAAGGGGCATCCACCCCATTTTTATCGGGTGGACGCCATTAAATCCATTGTTTTTTATGATATAAGATTCCCTTAAAATAAAGCTTCATTTGTGGGGAGAATGAATATATGTAATGTGCTAAGAGGAGGCATGCAAAATGATGAAATCTTAGAATTCGGGGGATGGTTAAGAGCTGCAGGTGACATTCTTTTAAGAGAATGCACTGTGGATAAGAACAAAGAGACGAAAAACTATTGATTTTTCCCTATATATTTCTATTGTATTTAGAATACCCTTTTATTTGTGACTTGAATGATTAAAATGTTTTTTTTTAATCCATGGAGTTACTACTAGCTTTTGGATTTTTTCATTAAATCTTATGGAGTTTGGTGGCTAGAAGAAGGGTTAGCCAAAAAGTTATCTTTGTTGTCTTAATATTTTGTTGCAAATTAATCTATTAATTTATTTTCATTTGATTGTCTTTTATAATGTCTTGAATTATTATTGGTGACATGATTTGAACGATGTGTGAATAGATTATGAGTGTCTCCTACTTGCATTTTCCCTTCAAATTTACTTCAGATAGGGGATATTTTGGTTCTATCTATTGTGACTCAAAGGTTAGAAATAATTAAGGATAATTTATCAAGGGAAGCCCTTATTTGAGGGTATTACTTTTTGTGTGGTGTATTATATTAAGATTTGAGGTATTGTTACAATTTGAATTTTTAAAAATGTTTACTCAAGAGGATGATATCTTAATTTAAGCAACGCAACGTCTATTCCTACGAGGAGAATACAAAGATACGCGACAGACTTGACCATAAGGTTGTAATTTTGAGATAATATCAAAATCTAGAGGCTTAATAAAAGTTCATAACTTAGTGTAACACCGCTAATCCAATTAAGATATTGTTTGCTTTAATTTTTTTACTCCATATGAATTTAAAAAGTATCATGATAGGTCCAAGTAGTTAGGAGTGTTCACCGAGTCGGATCTCGATAACTCGACCCGAGCCGTTGGGTCGAGTCGGGTCAGATACGGGTTGGGAAATCCCAAGTCCCAACCCGAGTGGACCCAACCCGAAGACCCCATTTATTTATTTACATTTAAAATTAATTTTAAACCTATATTCAATTTAAAATGTTAAAAAACATTAAAATAAAACATTTTAAGTATGAAGACAATATTTAAATATTTGTAAAACCTATTTTATACTTTAAAATAAATATTAAATAATATAAAAATAGTAAGAAAAAAAAGAAAAAATATAACTCGACCCAACCCATACCTTGGGTCAGATTTGCCTCTTAAAAGAGGCTCGATCCGACCCGACCCGACCAAATTTGAGACGGGTCGGGTCGAGTTTGTTCACGGATCGAGTCCAACCTGACTCATGAACACCCCTAAAAGTAGTAGATACATATAAGTGCATGACCATTTACTATTTTTGTCCATGTGGGACTATTGAGGATTTCCGTAAAGTTTTCATTTGATTATTAGTTTTTCCGTGTTAAGTAAATTCAAACTGAATTTCTATTTGTCTTGGAAATAATACAAAACTTATTTTATTCTGAATAAATATGTTTCTAGGTGACTCTTAAACTAATTAAAATTTGAATATTGAAACCAGATTCATAATCGCACTTGATAGTGTTAGAATCAGACTCTTAATGTGATTTCACAACCCATCTCTTATCGTAATGACTCAATCAGTCGGCGATTTGGAGTCACATGTGCAGTCAGAACATGTAATACGCTTTGTAATGGCTCATGAATCGGGCAACTTCAGGTTGATCTTGGAAAATTGTGGAAGTAAATTTCAAGTTGATCTTGGAAACTTGTGGAAGTAACGATTGTTATCGAGTTGTCATGGCTCATTACTTTGTGAATTTCCTTTGCACCTTCAGTGTGATATTCGTGATAGACTTGTAACGAGGCGTGAGTAATGCTTGTAACGATCGTGAGATATATGTAACAACCCATAATTAAGCCTTATCCATTGTAATGTCACTATAGATGCCATGAAATATGTGTAATGAGGCGTGATATGTAGTGTAACTAAAGTAACACTAGAGTAATGACATGTTAAGCATGAAAGTGTTCATAATGGCTGTTAAAAGCAAACAACGACCACTTTTAAATTTAAAACTATGAATTTCATGGCTTGTTACATGTCTGTAATGACTGTAACGACTTCGTTTCTGAAGTAGCACTGCTATGTTTTATTGGTGTAACAACAATCTATGATGGGCTATTATAGGTCCATTACAGACATTTTCAGTTTAGTCATCTCTAATAATTTTGAATTTTCGACTTCATTTTGACTCCAATTTTAGATTCATTTTTCTAGTAGCTTTTGTAGTTATTTTCTTTTGCTTCCTAGACAATAAAAATCAAACTTTGATTGTTTTTTAATTTTTATTAAATTAAAGTAAATAAGCTAAAAAATGACGCATGATACAAGAAAAAAATAGAAACAATATTAAATGGAAGACAAATTATATATTATCTTTTGCATCCATCAATTATTCAATTGATACCTTTGATTCTTGAATCTCAAATCATTACAATCTTTCCCCCTTAGAAAATTCAATGCACGTCTTAGATCATTGGATGATTCATATTTTTCATATGATTACAATTTGCACGTAATGTCGACTTTGATACCATTTTATAACACTTCGAACTCAATCAACATGTTGCTCGCTTTGGACTTTTATTCATTGATTTTAAACATTCATACTTTCAACAGATTTTATTTTCTTTAAATATTTTAATACTAATGGCATATTTAGATTCCTTGTGAATTTGACACCTAATATTACAACGAAAATTGTACATTTGTGTGTTTAGATTTAGTAATACTCTCCATGAGCTATTACATATCTTGAGAATAGTTATGGTTATTCCAAAACTTATATAACAAATTTTAGACTCACATCATTTGTGGTCTGTTAACATTAATTTATGGACTCACAATACTTCAACTTATTTTCCTTTTCCTTTTGCTTAATTATGTACTCTGACATTTTTGGGTATTTCCATAATAAGTAATTTTATCATGAAATAAGAAAGAAATGTGTTATCACCCCCTCCTTTATACCACACTTCCTCCTCAATCTTTCTTCGAAGAAGTAGGAGGTTGGGATATTCTTCTCTGAGTATTTCATAATTAGTTAGGATAGCATCCTTTTTATAGCTTAAGCAACTACTTGATATACTATAGAGTATGAAGAAATTTTACACTCTATAATTATTGTTTGGTATTTTTTTCATAAAGTATAGTGAATTTCCGAAAATATAAAATGTTTGTACTACAAATATATAGTGTTTGTTAGGGGAGTTTTATGTTTTATTTAATTTTTTCCCTCTTCGAAATAGATAAAAGAAACCTCTCTTCCCGGAGAATAAGTCTTTGACACAAGAAGAAACTCACATTGACTTCACTTATATGCAAAAATGGCATGTCACTCGTCGAAAAAGAAAACACACGGATAGAAGCTAAGATCCACATAATTTTTTCGTCATTCAATCATTATATAATGCAATTTTTATTTTTATCATCTTGGGCAGGCAACACAATGATTCATGTTTCATGTTTCATTTTTATTCTTTTTTTTTTCTTGACACCATAATTTATCACTAAATATATATTATTGTTTGTCATAAGTAGATCACCAAGCAAATAATATTATGAAGGAGTTACTTTTTTAGTAGTTTTTTAATGTATTTAATATATATGATAAAACAATATTAAATAATTGATTCATCAAATAATAAGATGTTAGAGATATTTAGATTATGGTTTAAACAATTATCAAAGTGTTGTTAAGTTTTTTTATACTTTTAATCCTTCGATAAAATGTGTAAGTGAATAGAAAAGTGAAGCTTAATAAATTTAAGAAATTATGTGCATTGTCCCAAGTTCTCAAATTCGTCCTTATGTGATGTTTAAATCTTGAGTATACTTACGTGATGTTTTATCATGGTATAAAGAAGGATCCTAATAATAATAATAAAATGATTCCAGAAAGACTTTTATGTGGACCAATGGAAAATGATTATATTTTATGATATTTTTCTTAAAAATATTTTTAAATATGGACATGTACAAGTTTTCAAGTGGTGTGATACTCAAGAGAAGATCGAACAAGGGATTAACCATGAATGTCATTTTTAAAGTTGTAAAAATAGCCATGACAACAACAAAAAAATGGTTGCTTTCTAAAAGCTTGAAAGGAATAGAACGTAACTCGGGATGGTATCCTAATATAGGAACACTTGGTTATTCAGATGAATGGTGAAAAAGAAAAATCCATATTATTTTGCTTCCTTCGTCACATTTTTTGTAATGTTTCAATCATCACTTTAATTTTCATATTATTAAAGTTAATATTAATTAGCAATAATTATTTTTAAAATGTTTTATTAATCTTTAAAATGTTATTTGTAGGGAAATAAAGATGTTAAAAAATCATGACAAGTATTTAAGAGGCGTTTATTGCATTACCTTTTTACATTACCTAGTAATCTATATTATCAAACAGAAAGATTACCACTTATTAAATTATCAGCAATGTGCATTACCTTATTTACTATGTGCAAATAAATTTTTCAGCAATTTAAATGACACTATACAATTTTTACTAAAATACCCTTTAGCAATATTTCTATGTTTTATTTGTCTAAGATTGGAAAGGACAAGAAAGAAAATAAGAATATATTTATTTGGGTGGCCATATGGATTGACACCCCCCTCTTAGTCAATGTGAATTATTACTTCACAGACGATCTGCATTGTTAGGCAATGCATATTACCTGCAAATTAAAATAAAGTAAATAAGACAATGTAGTAGGCCCAAATAATTTAACTTCATATTATTAGTAATATAGAAAATTTACCTGTAAGGAAATGCCCCCTTAGTTCTAAAAGATAAGTGGAAATAATTATTTGAAGATGTAATGACAAGTGGAGACAATGTTTTATTTACTATAAGTGGATCTCCTACCAATGAATATTAGAAATGTTAATAATGATGAACAAATAAATATAGAATAACAAGAAGATGAAATAACAAGTCCAACTGACACGAATGTAAAATACATGTCAAAATTGCATATAACCATGACATTAAATGTGGAGTTGCCTTTCCCTTCAACTTAACCTAGTTGATCGATTTTTATAAATACAAGATGTAATTCTTCCTGTTTATTCTTATTGAGTAAATTGATTTTCTTCTTTATTAGTTTCAACATCTTCATCTCCTTGTTATTAATGGAAAGGATCAACAAATGACACATATTTTTCTACATAGAACTAATACTCTTGCTATGAATTTTTTGAAGCCACCATATGGTGTATTTTATTTATTTTGAAATTGACATAACATGCATATATAAATAAATATGACTTATTCTACATTTTATTAGATAAAATATTATTTGATGAGTAAAATATATCCAAAGAAAAAAGATGCTTGGTGCCATATCAAAAATATGTTAACCATGATTTCAACTTCAACAGGAGCCACAAAAACTTCTCATTAAAAATTAATCATGTGCATTCATCACTTAGAAGTGTATTCAAAGAATTTTGAAAAGGTGATAGGAAATGTACTTCATTAAATGCCGCAATTGACTCAGGAATCACAAATAAAATTTTGTAAGACTACATTTTCTTTACATAATTATAATCAAATGATTTTTTGGCTAATAAATATTGAGTTTATATGTTCCATGATGCCATTCTTGATATTGAAAGTACTTTCTCAAATAATGAAAAAGAGTATGGGATGAATGAAATTGGTAATGGCATTATTATTTTTTTATGAAATTTTAGTGAGTTGATAATTAATTTTATATTATTTGGGGAATATATTTGAACTTTTAGTACATTTTTATTGAATCATGCAGTGTAGATCTTCCTTATTATTGCATTGTTTTTCGTTTAAAACATATCACGCAGAAAATTTAAATGCTAAAAGTTTAAAATTTAACATCTTTCTATTTACATAATTTCAAATAAAAATGTAATAAAGAAATAAATTGTTTGATGTGTTATATTTCAATGACAATGCATAATGTCTATATATATATATATATAATTGTGTCATTATACATTTATATGGTGGTATGATCCGTTTTGTTTACTAAGCACTTTTTTACTTATGAAATCATGTTATCTATTCGCTAATAATTGTATCCACTGTACGTACCAACACCCTGAAAACGTTCGCCCCATAATATATGTATATATTTACAATTTTAATATAGTACGATATTTGTTAATTAATTTAATGCGACGCAGATACATGAATTTGACACATGAATTTAGTACGATATTTTATAGTTGGCTATGACGATTATACATGCAATTTGGTTCGATTACAAAGAGAAACGTAGGGGTTTATTATAAGAAAGAAAAAAAATAAATGACACACAACTCTTATGTGTAATATTTGAGTTCAATAAGAATTAAGAGACGTGCCATTATACTATGTCCCCGTTCTAAAAATATGCAAATTTACTCAACCACCTTTCAACTATACTTATTATTGCATCTTTATTATCCAACTTCATTTTACAAACGAAAATAAAATTATATGGAGAGAGAGAGAGAAATAAGTTATCAATTATTGGACACGTAGTGCAGTGATTATACATCCGTTTATTTCTCCTCTTTTTTGCATTAGCTAGGCCAATATCCTTGTTATGATGTTGAAAAAGAAATATAATCCAAATCTTGACATGTGATTGCAAAACGATGAGCAAAGCAAAAAAAAAAAAGAGAGAGCGGTGGTCTCGATTAGAAGAAAAAGGCCATGAAAGCGATTGACTTGAAAGAAAGCGAGAACAGGGGCCATACGAATCATCAAACATAGGAAAAATACCAACATCAACAACAAAGGCATCAAAGCAGAGCAGACAGAAATTTCTACTGCATGTGTTGCCCTGCCCCTCTCCTCTCCCTGCTACGCCCACATATCATCATGTTCATATCACACTCCCATACTATCCGAATCCCCATACGCAGGCAGCACTGCAGCTGCATGCGGCCCATGCCAATAAAGCTGGGAACGGGGGACCCCGTGAAGAGGAGGGAGATGAGTTGGGGACAAGCAGACACGGCCATGTAAATAGAGGGACAAACGAGAGGTCGAGGTGACCTTTGTAGGACAGGCGTGAAGCAAACTGGTGGCCTGCTGCTCGCTGCTCCTGCTGCTCCGAGTGGTGGGCAAACGATGCCTTAGCTGCTATTAAAGGCTCTCTCTTTAGTCTACTCCACCACCCAAAGCAAAGACGGGCGCCATTGGATGAGCAGTACAAGGAGTCGCCTCCAAAAGCTTGATGTCTTGGAATTCGAACGAGCATCTTTCGTCTTTGTACGCATAGGCTGCGTTTGGATGATGTTCCAAACGCAATAAGTGACGGAAATAAAAAATATTTTCGTCACGAGAATATTTTATCGAACATTCTTGCGAAAATTTTTTGCCTTCAGTAAGAATCAAGACAAGGATTTTTTTTTTCAACGCCGTAATCTTTAATTTTTTTTATTTCATCTATTTTTTAATTATTTTATAATGTATGTATATATAATTTATAATATAATAATATATTATTAAGGATCTTATAAAATAATTTATTAAATGTTTTTAATTAAAAACTATAAAATAAATAGTTCTAATAATTAATAAATATTTTATTAATTAAACTATTCAATTTTTTTAAAAAAAATATATTATATTTAGATCTTAAAATATACGTAAATTGTAATATTAATAATATTTAAAATATTTAATCTGAATAAATAAAAATAATATTAATAATATAACGATTTACGTAAATTATAATATTAATAATATATTCTTATTTACAATAATTTTATACCTCATAAAATAATAAATTATATTCTTAGTTCTTACTTTTTATCCAACCATTAAAATTTATCCATCACATCAACTTTTTAAATTCCCATAATTACACTTTTTCATCTAAACACCAATCCAAACTTTTCTATCACATCAATTAGTTTTCGAAAACAAAAGTTCTCTCAATGTTTCTGTGCCAAACGCAGCCATAGGGAAATTTCTCATCTCCATATCGCTTTCGACGAATGAGGCAAAGGCATTTCGTCGAACACTTGGTGCGCGTATCAGTGGCCATATCTCCCGCACGCCGCACGGCCAATGTGATCCGCGCGCAAACGAGGCAATAGGCACCGCATGAGCAGCGGTATGTCTATGGCCGCCGAGTGTGATTTGTGGCTAATCAAGAGAACATTGTACAGGTAAATAAATAAAATAAAATGTGCATATGGCAGTGCTTACTTTCTTAACCACAATTAAAAATAGGTGTAACACGGTCTTCGTACTTCACGAGTGAAGGTGCCAATTTAAGCATAATTTTAATTTTTTTTAATTCTTGATGTATGAATAACATTTTTTTTCCTTGTATACAAATTGAGGATAATTATGATATGTTTCTGTACAAAACAAAAAAAAATGATGTTTCTTATGGCACATGTACTCTAGATATTGAGAAAAAGAAACTTGGGCATGCAATACTTATTATTCATTAAAATTTACCGAAGAAAAAAAAAATTTGATCTATTTTTTAAGTGCCCAATAAAAAAAACTTTGGCCTTTCCTTGGCCGCAACTTGTAATTCAAATCCTATGCACATATGGGTTTTTGACACTCCAAACAAAATTGTCCCCTCTGCTCTCATCCCCATTGTGTGGGATGTGCTTAAATGGAATAAGGACACCCTTGAGAACTTAGAGTGTCGTGCCAGTGAATCCCTAACGAAGGTGCAATATCTTGAAACTCTAAATGTCTCTGGATCTCTAACAAACTATGAACTAGGTCTCCTTAGATTTGCATACCACTAGCACACTGTCTATCTTAGACAAATTGCATTATGGTGGTGGAGAAAATATAGGTCTATTTGGCTTTCCAATGGGAACAAGAATACCCGTTTCTTTCTCAACCATGGTGAGACACAAGCAAAATATCATTAAAAGTATCTGGCTACCTTGCAATCAAAACTTAACTGATGAAAATGATATCAGAAAAATGTTCATAGATCATTATCAAACTCTCTATCAGCCTCCCCCCCCCCCTAAACACCCCTTCGGATGAATGGCCACCCCTTCTTGCCTTGGATCAACC
This sequence comes from Pontederia crassipes, assembly GCA_030549335.1. Lineage (NCBI taxonomy): Eukaryota > Viridiplantae > Streptophyta > Magnoliopsida > Commelinales > Pontederiaceae > Pontederia > Pontederia crassipes. The sequence goes on along the minus strand of CM060189.1, from coordinate 18,410,922 downwards.
TTGGCATGCCTCCTTAGTGGCCCTTATCACTACGGAGGAGGTCCTCTCAATCCTGTGGGCATGCCCTCTAGCAAGACTCTTGGCTTCGATGGATTCGCTATGAAATTTTATCGTACATATTGGGATATTCTGGGTTCCAAAATTATCAATCTAATTAAGGAATTCTTTAACCACTCCTCAATGCCTGCAGATTGGACTCTAGCATCCATTATCTTCATCCCAAAATCAAACTCTCCTGTCTCGATTAAGGACTATCGACAATCCTTATTCAATGTACTTTATAGACTCTTAGTGGAAATTTTGGTCAATCGATTAAAACGTACACACAATAACTTAATCTTAAAAGAATGATATGCCTTTGTTGCCGGTCGAAACATCCAAGATAACATTCTAATTGTCCAAAAGTTATCCCATTCGCTTAACTCGGGAAGAAGAAAGCACATGCTAATTAAAGTTGATATGAAGAAAGCCTTTGACAAAATCTCATGCCAGTGTATTTCCCAAATTATGATTATAATGAACTTCCCATTAATTTTTATTAAGTGGATCGGTACTTGCAGCAGCTCCACAAGATTTTCATGTATAATAAATAATATCCCCTCTGATTAGTTTGAGCCTTTTGGGAGCATCCGACAAGGGGATCCCCTATTCTCGTACATTTTTATTATCTTACGTATTCTCGACCCTAATGCAGCAGCAAATTGACGAAGGCCACGTCTCACCATTCACAATTAACAATTTACGCTGATGATCTCTTAGTCTTTATTGGAGCTACTAAAAAAATTGTATTAATCTTAGGAAAACTTTGGACAAATACTCCAGGCTTACAAACCAACGGGTCAATCCACATAAATCTACTCTCTATCTACCCCCTAAAATTACTGCTCATAGGAAGAATCTCCGCCTTGGCTTCAAGCTCCTTTCCTTTTCATTACCTTAGGGCTCCAATTTCCTATAAATGTATTCCTATTCAAGATCAACAATGTATAATCGACAATGTTAATTCACATTTGTGTGGTTGGAAGAGTAGGCTCTAAATTTTGCCGGGCACAATACTATAATTAAGTCAATTCTTTCTACCATACTTGTTTACTCGCTGGGCGCAATGCACCTCTCCTCAGGAATTATTGCATCGCTTGAGCGTTGCTCCCGATCATTCCTTTGGGACTCACCTGATTAATTGGTCAACAGTTTAACTTTCTTCATCTTTAGGCGTTTGTGTATCAGAAGTCTCAGGAAGCTTGCAAAATCATACATTTACTTAACAACCATCAATACCCATGGATTAAGCTAGTAAGTAATAAATATGGCAGATTCTCTCTTTGGTCTCCCAATCAGACTCCATCACCGGCTTAGTCCTGACGTCTTATCATCAACTCTATCAATGATCTTCGTAAAGGTTTCGCCAAGCGGATTGTTAATGGGGCTACCACATCTATTCTCTATGACCCATGGGTTCTCTCCACCCCATTATACTGGACTCCAGCGCTCATTAATATGGAAATCGACTTTACTAACTTATGAGTCTCTAATGTTACTAATGGCTTGTGGGACATTGCTAGGCTTAATGTTATGTTTGACCATTCTTTATGTGATCTTATCGCTCAGATTTATGTGCCTTCTCATGCCTACGATGATGCGTGGGTCTAGGTGACGAATACTTATGGACTTCCAAATGCTAAAGCTGTGTACAACTATGTTTGCTGTCGTGCCCTGCTAAAGCCTCTGCCTGGAGGGCTACTGTGGAAGAATATATGGCGCACATCCATTCCCCCAAAATCCACACTTCCTCTAGAAGCTCCACTATTGCAAATTTCCTACCCTTGATTATGTATCGCAATTTAATAATGCCATGGATCCTTCCTGCTCCCTCTGTGGACATGCTTTGGAAACAAATCGCCATTTATTCTTTCACTATACTTTCGCACACTAGATCCAGAACATTTTACAAGCTAAGCTCCATAATTTCATTCTTTTTTATTCACTTGTGGGACTCAGGATCTTGGGGCCACGAGGGATTAGATATGGATCATCGGTCCAGGAACCTCCTCCTCTCTATATCCTCTTTTTGCCTTTGGGGAATATGAAAAGTGCGCAGTGATATTCATTTTAACTCACAACGTGAAATCGCTGAGGTCGTTTGGGAGAGGGTGCTGGCTGGCTTTCATGTATACGCTTTGGCTCATGCCCCTGAGGCAACTTGCTCCCAAGACCCCCCGCGGATCCCGTGGGAGCCCCTGACTTATTGGGTTATGCTCAATACCAATGATTCCTTCGTTGCGACCATCGGTGAGGGGGTAATGGACACTTATTGAAATATGATATTGATAATTTTCTTTTTGCAGGAACAATTAGGCGATAGAGCATATCTACCATGGAGATGGAAGCTCGAGCATTCTGATCGAGCTTTGTGAGTGCTCATGCAGGGGATTAAGTAGGATCAAGATCCACTCAGACTCAAAGACTTTAGTGGATATTATTACGAAGAAGACGAGGTGCCCCTGGAGACTTTAGGGCCTCAATTTGAACATTTGTATATTGATGTTGTCTACCTCACCTACTTTACACCACTATCCTATATACACTAACAAGTTGTAGACTATTTGGCAACTTTTGATTGTTGTAACATTGATAATTTTTGGGAAGATGTCCCACCTCGGGGTCTCATCCCTTTTTTTATTCTGATCAACATGGTCTGCCTTAAATGAATTTCACTTATTAAAAAAAACTTGTGGTTCAAACTTCAAAAAAGTATACCAAAACATTTTCGCATGGTGTATAAAAAAAAAGAGATCAAACATAATTTAGAACGATTTTTTAAACAGAGCAAATGTGATTCGCTCAAAGTAGAGTAGCAAAAATTACCTGTTCAAAATAGGGTATCGCAAAATTGACCTGCTCAAAATAGAGTACCATCCAAAAAAATCATAAAGATCCGCAAAGTCCATTTCTATTAATTAATAATAATAATAAAATATAATTAATTCATTTTTATTATTAGTATAATCATAATATGAAATTTTAATTTAATAGTTCAAATACTATTTCTTATATTTAATTATGAAATAAATATATTGATGTCCGCTTTAATTTATTACGTATAAATTTACATATTGTTTTATTAAAACAGGGATATGAAAAATTACTCCAAAATTTAATCCGTTAGAGGATAGTTTTTCTTTTTGTAAATGATTTTAGAATGTTTTTTATAATTTAAAAAATTGATTCAAAAAATAACTCCCGATTTTATTGAACAAAAGATCTACCCAACCCAGACTTTCACTCCTACATTTTCAACATTATTTGTGCTCTTGCAAGACACCACAACATGTACAGCCGAGTAACACAATCAGTCACATGAATGAAGACATCCATGTGTCAGATGTTTTGCAGCAATTGGTGCTCAAGAGCCCCCTACCCCCTCTCCCCTCCCCAAGAAGTACAAACCCTTCAGAAGCCACACACACGAGGGACGGCCACAGAGATATTCCAATGGTCAGTGCATTTGTCAAAGTTCACGGGAGGGTAAATTAATTCCACTGAAAGAGAAAGAGTCGTGATGGGGAAGTAAAAGTTAGTCATGAAAATAAGTTGCCAATGCCAATGTGGCATATAAAGAATCAACTCTTTTTCACATTTCCTTGCTGGCGCCATTCCATGCATGAAAGCAGATCGTCTCTTTGGCAACTCATGAAAGTTGGCAAATGGCAATTGTGGAGTTTAGACATGTTGTCTTTTGAGAATGTACTAAGTATCAGATTATTCAAGGAAAAGAATGAAAAAAAGTAAGTAAGAGACGAAAGAACTCAAAGAAAATGAAGTGAACCATGCATCCGTATCATAAAGTGCCGAAAAGATCACAGGAAAATAATAACCGTGATCAAAACATAAGACCAAAAGAGCAAGCAGTAATAAACAAGGAAAAAAAAATCAAATTGATGACGGGGAAAAGTTATTTTCTTACATCAGTGATCTTTCAACTAATGTTATTTTACCAACGTGTGCCCTTGACAGCTCGAGAACAAGAACTATTAGCACGACCATATATTGTGCTTGCTGGACACCTTCTGGATTCTGCAGCTTGTCTATTCCTTTCGGCTTCAGCAGCAGCAAGATCTCAGCTTTGTGAGTTCACTCTTTCCATCTCCAGCTGAAATGAAGGCATATCATGGCATAGAAGCAATTGAGCTAAGCAACCTAGTAACAGAATCTAAAGCTTCATGGAAAATGAGCCTCCTTGTGGCGAATTTTATATCCACCGGTCGAATTTAAGCGGCATGCAGATCCTTCAATCCGCTTCTAACAATTGACTGCATTCAACTTCTGTCAGTAATACGTGAAGGAAAGTGTTCGACGTATGATACTTTCAGAATGAACTCCACACTCCATCTAATTCCATAACAGTAAATACTATCATGGCACACATCAGGAAGAAAGATCTCCAAGTTTTAAGAAACTTGGAAAAGTTTCGCATGCTATCATTTGATTGTAGCTTAGCCGGCAAGGGTTGGAGCACTAGGATTTGGTCGTTAAGGTTGCATTGACTAATAATCAACTGATCACTACGAGTGAGTCATCACATGCCAATCGAATATCTGGATTTAACCAATACATGTTTTATACTTCTTCAGTATCAAATTAAAGAAGTGGTCTTTTGAATACTCATTAAATGAATGGAACCCATGGTGATACTTATGTTAAGTTTCTAAGGCTGCGTTTGGTACGAGAATATTGAGAGAATATTAATTCTTGAGAACTAATCGATTTGATAGAAAAATTTGAGTTGGTGTTTGGATGGAAAAGTGTAATGATGAATATTTAAAAAGTTGATTTGATAGATAAGTTTTAGTGAACATTTGAATAAAAAAAAGGAACTAAGAATATAATTTATTATTTTATGAGGTATAAAATTATAGTAAAAAATAATATGTTATTTTTTTAAAGGAAAGATTAGTTAAGCATTAATAAAGCAACGTGAGTTATCAAAATACAAGGATCGGAGGGCCTCCGAAGGAGGATGGCCCTCCCAAAAAATGTCGTACAACCGACGACGAGCATACTGCGCAAAAAAATGAGCTACAGAATTTGCCTTCCTATTATAGTGCGAAACTTTGTGTATTGCAAAATGAGAAAGTAAGGCTTTGATATCCAAGAAAATCTATCGAATGCGCCAAGGGGGGTTCGAGATGCAGTTGATGGCATTGACAAGAATAAGAGAGTCGGACTCGATGTGAAGCAGGGAGATATGAATCCGGATACAGTACTTGATGCCCTCGAGCATGGCCAGCGCCTCTGCCTCCAAAGCACTGCGGCAACACCTAGCAACTGCACTTGCAGCCAAAAAAGAAAAATCGTGAGAGTGACAAACAAAACCCATACCTCCTAAATCCCCACACCCCATGAAAGCACTGTCGGTATTTAATTTTGTCCACCCCGCAGCAAGGGGCTCCCATCGAGCCAAAAGATGGCTATGGGGGAGAATTGCCTCAGAACCTGACACACAATGTATCCATAATAAGTTGACAAGATTCTCTGTCAAACCGACCTCGCGGTTGCCTGTTTGGACCTGAAGACAACCTCATTCCTAGCACACCATAAACCCCAGAGACAAGCAGCAATGAAAGATCTCAACTTCACTTTTGAACTAGGTAAAAGAGAAGAGCCTTCACAAAGTCAGGAACCATTCGGCCAATGTGGGAGGAGTTCAAAATTAAACTTGAGCTCAGTTTGAACCATAGACCGGAAATGAGCAAAGAAAGAACATGTAAAGAACAAGTGATCCGCAGTTTCAAGATGAGTGCCACAAAATTTGCAAAGGGGGTTACTAGAAGGAATGAAACGTTGGATTCTCTTATGAAGCAACTTTCATAAGAAAAATTTTATTTTAGGAGCAATACTAAGATGCCACAGATGATTCCAAGAAGGCAGACCCAAACCCAAGTGGTCACTAGGCGGCCATCCAGGCGAGGAAGGCGGTAAAGATCTGTCCACAATGAATCTAAAAACCAAATTAGCATTTGCAATTCCATGGGTATCCATCATCTAGTGCCAGGTATCATCACAGGCACAATTAGATAAATAGATAGAATTTATACAATTCAGCAAGTTAGAACCAAACATCGCAGCAAGTAAGGTGGAATTCCAGCAATTATCAGATATAAGATCACTTACCATCATCTCAGCAGATATGATATTGATGTTTATATAAGTAGGTTTCCAAGCGAGAGGCACAGAGAAAAGCCAAGGATCATTAAGAACGGAAATGGAATTTCCTCCCCCAATTTGAGTCATAAAACCAAGCTTAATAATATCTAATGTGTTTAGGATAGCCCTCTAGCACCAAGTAAATGACTTTGGGGGAGAGGGAAGGTGCCAAGGGTGGACATTCCCATATTTTTGTTTGGCAAGTTGCACCCAAGGAGTATCCCTGTTATTTAAGAGATCAAGAGTTCTTTTAGCAAGCAAAGAGGTACGAATATGTTTTAAATTCTTTATTCCCAGACCCCCATAGAGCTTTGGTCTCTAGATAGTATCCCACTTAACAAGGTGCAAGCCATGCCTACCACCATTTGGTCTCCAAAAAAGGTTCTGTTATGTCTCTCGATAGCCCCAATGATACAATTTGCAACAAAGGATGAACTGAAGGCATAAACAGGGATTGAATTGATAACAGAGTTAATGAGTATGGCCTTACCAGCTTGGTTTAGTAACATTTGTTTCCAACCAAAAAGTCTCTTAGTGATTTTATCCATGATTAGACCCTGAGATTTAGCCAGAATGTATTTGTAGGAAATAGGGATTCCAAGATAAGAAAAAGGATAAGAACCAATCCTAAAGTTTAGAATGTTAAGGATAGCATTCTTTCTAGAAGGTGCCAACTTAGAGGGGAAAAGGATTTCAGATTTGGCTTGATTTACTTTTTGATTTGTTAGTGAAGCATAGTCCTTAAAAATCTTATTTAAAATCCTGCAATTTGATTTGGTGGCAGCCATGCAAATGAGGAGGTCATATGCAAACATGAGATGACTAAGTTTGAAGAAGTTAATAGAAAAAGGAATAAGAGATCCCATATTAACTTGGTAATTTATAAGAGAGGTCAACACCTAAGAGACCAGGATAAACAGGTAAGGGGAGATAGGATCACCTTGTCTGATCCCCTTATGAGCAGTAAAAGAATGAGAGGCTGAACCATTAATTGTGCATGTGAAAATAGGGGATTTGATACAAGTAAGGATACATGATATGAAGGTTGGTGGAAAATCCATCTTTCTAAGAATGGTTTCAACAACAGTCCAAGAAATTCTATCGAAAGCCTTCTCCATGTCAACTTTTAACATTTGAAATTTCTTCCTACCTCTAGAGATAGAATGGGTAATCTTTTGAGCAACCATAATATTGTCTTGAATAAATCTCTGAGGAATGAAAGCAGATTGACAATGGTCAATAAGTCCCCCCAAAGTAGGCTTAAGTCTTTGGGTCAAAATCTTAGAAGTGATTCGATAGAGTACGTTACAAAGAGAGATAGGTCTGAAATCAGATACTTTAGAAGGCAAATCTTTCTTAGGGATAAAGATCAGGGCAGTTTGGGACCAGTCAGAAGGGATGGAATTAGTGTTCAATGCTAACATAATGTGATGGCAGATATCTGTGCCAATAATGTCCCAGTAATTTCTGTAAAATTTAACTGTGAAATCATCTGGCCCTGGAGTCTTGCCAGAGCCTATACTCCAAAGACAACACTTAATCTCATCATGAGAGATATGTGAGATGAGATTGTCCCACCAAGAGTGGCTGAGTTTAGGAAGAGGGGGCCAAAGAGAGAGGTCAAGGTTAAGTGCCTCAGGACTCCAAAGGTCGAAATAGTGGTTGACAAAATGATTTTTTTTATCAAAGCTTCATTCTTAAGAAGTTGACCATCATTAGTGATAAGATAGTTAATATGATTATGTTTTGATCTAATGATGATAGACATGTGAAAAATTTTTGTGTTTTCATCCCCATGCTTCAGCCAATTTACTTTTGATTTGGACCACCATTTGATGCTAATTTGTCTTAGATAAGCTAAGTATCTATTGTAGGAGGCCCTGAGAGTAAGAAGCTCCTGGTCAGTAAGCAATTCATCCTTATGCTCCAAGTAGGAGATGATGGCTTGGACCTTGATAGCTTTTTTCTTCAAGTTTACCCAAATCATTTTTGTTCCATTTGATAGTGTCCATTTTGATACCGTTAAGAATGTCACTAAGGGAATTGTTAGGTGGGTGATGAGCCCAATTTCATTTGACAATCTCCCGTGGCTCGACATAATCAAATAAAAAAGCTTCATACTTAAAAGATTTGGATTTCCTAATGTGCTGCTCAGTTGTCATAAAGAGAGGGGAGTGGTCAGAGGCAGTCCTAAGGAGGGTCTTAAGGACAGTAGCAGGATAAGACATAAGCCACTGATGGTTTACCAGTAGACGATCGAGTCTGCAGAGGATTCTAGCATTCCCAAATCGGTTATTACACCAAGTGTAGCTAGACCCCTGGGGATTGGCATCAATAAGACCTTGAGAATCAATGAGGTTTCTAAGTGCAAGGATGGATTTGGTCAGCTTAAAGGTCGAGCCCCCCCCCCCCCCCCCCCCCCCCCCCCCCGTTTATCATAATGATTTATAAGAGAGTTTAGATCCCCGATAATGGCCCAGGGATATAGTCAATGTTAAGGTTACTAAGTTGCGACCAAAGATCTACTCTTACAGGAGGAAGTGTGCTAGCATATATACATGATAAAAGGAAAGAAATATTCTGATGAGTTACGACTACATGCATTACTTGAGTGGAAACAAGGAAATGTGTCACCTGGACAGTTGAGCCTTTCCATGCGACAAGGATGCCCCCGGAGGCACCCGTGCCATCTTGGAAATGACCGAACCACACGCATCCCAGACGGCGGATGACACACTTAGAATCATGTTTATTGGTGTGCGTCTCCAAAAGAACTAGAATGTCTGGCTGATGAATCTTCAGCATCTCCAAGAGGCGGTCCCTGACCTTGCTTCGACCCGCCCCTCGGCAATTTCAGCATATGATCTTCATCTAGGCCCTGCCAGCGAGGTCGGAGCAGCGTCCTGCGAAGATAGAGGCAAGCGTGAATCAATTGACGAAGGTGTGGTGATCTTCTTACCTTTTGGGGGCTTCTTTGTGGCGGGTCGCCTAGGCTGCAGCTCCGAAGAGAAGGGAAGAAGGGGGAACAGATTGCTGACGCGCAAGAAGATCGACGTCTAGGGCTTCCTCGTCGGAGAGAACATCAGGGGTCTCTTCAATAGGCCGCTCCGGCAGCGTGAAGCACGACAGCACCTGCTGGACCATCTGCTGGTGTTGATCCTGCGCCTCCAAAGTCGGAGAGGACGTGGCCCGACTGGAGGAGGGCGGTGGAGGAATAGATCCGTTCGACGATGAGCAAAGACGAGAGGCAGCGCCAATTAGGGCAAGAGGGACAGAATTAATCTCCTCACGTGCCACCGTACTAGATTCGACGTGCGCACCATCAGGATCCTCCACGTACACTTGAGCGCCATCAGGACCCTCCATGTGGGCAAGCATCGAGCCGTTGGGAGGAAGGACATCTGACCGTTGGACCAAGGAGCCGTTGGATGTGCCCGAAGTGTCGGAGGTAGATCTGACGGCCAGCCTGGCATCTGCCCCGTGGCCATTGAGATCGGGGAGCGTTGTCCGAGATTTGGCCGGCTCCGGCATAGATGACAGATCAGGACCTGCCTGGAGAGGACGTTGAGGCATAATCTCGGACGGTGCCTGCAACCAAGGACCAAAAAGTAATACATGACGCGTTTTGTTCGGAGAATTCATCGAGGACGATGGTTTGGGGCAATCCTCCAAACGATGGCCAGGAATTCCGCATTTGAAACAAAGAACAGACAGCCCCTCGTACATAATTCTTTGAAAAAACCTCTTACCATCAGGATTCCTTACCCAAATACCTTGTTTTACTGGCAGGGATCGGTCAAGATCAACACAAATCTGTGCATAATCACAGTCGTCCCGAAGCTCATCGATGCGCAGGGGCGCTCCGAAGTTTCGAGCAATGCGGACGACGATAGTTTCACTACGAAGTTCAAAAGGCAGAGAAGGTATGCGAATCCAACAGGGAGCCGACGAAATCAACTCTTCCTCCGATCGAAAAAATGGTCGAGGGATGGAGAGGTTAAGTATGTGGCCGGCAACCGTCCAAGGGCCTCCAGTGATCACCTGAATGCAGTCAGAAGAAGAATCGAACTTGAACATGAGGTGAAAATTACCAACCTGGATGATTCTCAATGGAGCCGTTAGCTTCCAGATGTCCGGGAGTTGCTGGCGGAGGGATTTCACAGGAACGTCATCATCGACAAACCTGGCGATCAGACAGAGTTGCAGATCAGCCGACTGGTCGCAAACGTTCTCAATCGGGATCTCGACCTCGTCCGTGACCACCTCTTTGATGTTTCACAGTTGATTCGGTGAGATAGTTGTAGATGCACGACCACGCGACTGATTTCTAACAATATTGGCCCCGGAGGGCTTGCTCACCTGGCCAGAGGGGGGGGGATTTGAGATGGGGAGGATTGATTGGCTGGGAGAGGGCATCTACAGGCATGGACACACGCTCACGGGTTCCGACTGGGAGAGATCGGCTGTGAAGGGGGGTTGGAGAGGGGGATTTGGGGGAAGCTCGTGGGAGGAAAGGGGAGGGGGTCAGGGGGTCGAAGCATTTTTCATGTGATAGCTCTGGCCTCTATATTTAACAACTTTGTCTCTTGCTATATGCGTGTCAAGTGCGCGTCTCCAGTCTAAAAATATAATATTATGATTTACATAAATCATTATATTATTAATATTATTTTTATTTATTTTGATTAAATATTTTAAATGTTATTAATATTATAATTTAATTCAAATATGATATAAAGTTTTAAAAATAATTGAATAGTTTAATTAATAAATATTTATTAATTATTAGAACTAAATATTTTATAATTTTCAATTAATAATACTTAATAAATTATTTTATAAGATGACTAATAATGTTTTAATAAATAAATAAATAAATAAATAATACTTACATTATAAAATAATTAAAAAAGTAGATGAAGTTAGGGAGTTGAAAAAAAATAAGGTGAAATGTTGACGGCTGAAAAGACAGAAGCCAAAAAGAAAAAAAATTAAGTTCTTGCCTTCGACAAAAACTTTTAAAATTCTTGTCAAAGTTAAAGTTCCCATCACGCATTGTGTTTGGGAACAAAACGCGTTGTTCTCGTGTTTTGTTCACAACCAAACGCATCCTAATAGAATCCCTGAACTCTTCTTTTTCCATATTACCAACACGACACTCCAACGGCCTCAGAATGTACATAAAAGCAAGCATTCTAGTTAGGATATGATCCCAACTTAATCGTCTATACTATCTTTATCAAATTCCCTGATCACCTAACATTAGCTTCTTTTTCGAAGTTCACAAACTAATATGGTCTGTCCAAGTAGAAAAGAAAGTGTCCACATTTATATTTGAAGACCATAAAATCATTTTCAATAAAAATATCAATTGTAGAAAATAAAGTTCATTATATACACGTTTCCTTACTATTCTCTTATGATGATTTCCCATGCTTGGATTTTGGTCTCTTCTCCTTTAAGCCTGACAAACGACCGTTATCATCACACATCTTAATATTGTAAATAGTAATAGTAACCCTTCAATAATGACAATATTAACTATTGGTCGAACACATACTATTTTTCGTCAAACCTTCAATAATAAGCCGTTTGATTGAGAAGTAAATGTCAGAATAATAGTTATCCATTTAGTTGGAGAGTAATTACCATAACATTTAAAAAATATAATCAAGTACAACATAAAATAATATCCTAATCAAACTTCATTTTCAAAGACCACTTAGAAAATAATGAAATCTCCCTTTTAAATATCCAAATAAAAATAGAAATATCCTTGCAAATGGCAGTAATAATTGTATTCCCATCTTTTCCAATTTTTTAACCACATCTTCCAATCATATGATCTTATTAGTTTTAGTATTATAATAACAAATATCAATTATATATGATAAGATGTTTTAATATAAAACGTTATTTTTAAAATTATATTCTCTTCAAATCAAATATGATGCATAATATTTTACCAAATTATTTTATGTAAATTTATTTTTCAATTAAACAGTCCATTAGATAATCATATATATATTCCCCTGGCAGCCCAGTAAAGCACTTCCACCTTTCAGATAGTGGTCTTCTGATACAGAATCAAGTGATGCAAATACACGTGTTTCTTCCTCCTTGCTAGGAATGAAGCTATCTTTGCCCAATTTTGATCTAGAACAGTTATCTCTCCGTCTTCTGGTGAAGCTCCTTAATTAGTAGATAACTCCAGCTAGTTCATGGAGTTCTCACAATCAGCTAATTCAGCTTGTATTTGAAACTTAGAGTTGATCATATATCAGTGGAGTTGATGTTTGAGAAGAAATGGCGATGCATTCTGACAGGAGTTCCTTTAAGAGAAGGCTCTTGGTTGGCAATATGAGTCATTTTTGTGCCCACATCTTCCATAGAGCAGACCTAACTATTATTCCAATATCCAAGTGCGATATATAAATGTTGCAGTTTTATGAACAAGTATAGTGATAATCAATGTGATGGTGAAGGCACAGACAGTACTAACATTGTGAAGTCCTAATTCTTTCGCACGCAATCAACAAATATTGAACATGAGGCATGCAGTTTATGTCATGTTATCACTTGAGAGTGAAATGATCTCTCAACATAAAAATGCATTGATCGATTAGTGGTGATGTTAATTAATTTGAGATTGAAATTATTTTTTCGACAAGGAATTTAAACATAAAAGGCTTCGATCAGTGATGAGTGATGATGTTGTACAACATAAGAGAACATACATTGTTGCAAGTCATGTTAAGGAAATTATATTTGACTGAGACAAAAAGACAAATTATATGAATTGCTACATAAAGATATTCGAGTTAAACAGTGCTGTTGATGTGCAATCTATCCAAATTTTGTAAATATCCGTGATTGATTGTTAAACTATTTAATCCTGAGAAAAGTATGCTTAGTTATGACAATAGAGATATGAGCTTGTGACCATAAATTTTTAAAATTGTGAAAGTGAAATATCATTAACAGGCATATCGATTTTAAATTTCTTTAAACACACAACTACAACCCAAAATGTAAAATTTAAAATTTTCGTTTCAATGTACATATCCATTTTAAACTTTTTCAATATAAAATATATTGAATCTAAAAAATACAAAGTACTATCAGGATTAAATTATTAGGTTTATTGAGCAATAAGAAATTAAAGTAAATGTGAGAGGTAAATACAAAATAAAAAAAATCAAAACTCAAAACTACAATAACTATTCTAATTTTATTAATTTTCAAAATTTAGAATAGACATAAATTAATAAATAAAATTTAACAACTAACCATTATCTAAGGAAGTATGTAGTACATAGTGGTAACTAACTACCATGCACAGAAGGAGTAAGAGAAGGATTCAATAGATCTACTACATGAGAGCAAAACAGTCACTCACCTACTTCTTGAAGGCTCTCATACTGTCAATCTCTCTATACAAAATTTCAACTATAGAAAGCTCACAATTGTTGGACTATGACCCCCAATATTCTAGCACTAAAAATAAGTGTCCAAAACTCCACATATCTCACAATTTTATAGATCATAAATTCAATGCCACAACCTCACAAAACAACTTATCAAGACGAGGCAACAATCAAATGACAACTTCTCTCCTGAGCTCACTTTCCACACCAAGTTCATCATCTTTTTGGTATTGTTTTGAAAGTATCACCACATTTTCTGGTATTCACATTGACAATAAGTAGCGATTTACTCTCCTAACATTCATCATTATTCGAATCAAACAATATAAAGATATACTATATTAATAGAAGAGAGTAATAAAATCACAACTCCTTTCAATCAGTGTGTAAAGGCTTCATATTATCAGATGATACAAAAGTATATGTTTTGATAGGAGGAATCATATATTTTACATTGTTTAATGTACCATTTTATTTATATGATTTACAAAGTTTTTATAATTTTTAAACGCGTGTATTTTCATGATTATTCTTTCAAACAATTGTTTAGTGTGTATAAATCCTCATGTTAGTGCCATTTTGTTATTATGCACATTTTAATTTGTGTAAAGTTAGAGTTGATATTGAGAAAACAATAGAGTTTTAGGAAAAAATTGCTTCCGCTAGCTCTCACATATTCAAACCCTTCGTTTTTTCGAGATAGTTGCACTTGAAATAGTCATATTTTCCACAATTGTAGTAGGCTTCTTTTGACATCTTTTAGCTTCGCCCATTGAACTGGTCTTGATTTGGACTAAGGTTCTTATTGTTGTGCATCGCATGAGCTTCTTTAGTCACACCTTCAATGTTCAACCTTGAAGACTTCAATCTTCTTTTCTGCTTCTAGTTTTGTTATTGTTTTTCTATCACTAGTAGAGCTAATAGGTTTGTCACCAACTTAATCATCTCATTAAGCTGCACAGCAGTGACGACCATGTCAAAAAATAATTGGAGGTTGTTAAGCATTGCTGAGACTTGTAGTACTGAATAAGTAAGATTCTTTTTTGCATTGGCAAATTTTTGGTACAATTGTTAGGTCTAGTACAAGCAAATGTAAGATAAACTCGGAAAAAGGAACACACTCCTGAGAATTGAACTTGACGCCACTTCATTATGAGTCAAGGAGCACTGCACCACCTTTCTTCCATATCATAATTACCTATTGATTGCCGTGGATAAATCATGTGTGAGTTTAAATAATTTTTATAAGATCATGCTTTTATATGTATCAAATATGAATGTTCTTATTCTAGTGCCACTTATAAGCTTTTATTTTTTTTAACAATGTCTTGTTCAAGTAGTAATAGTGGAGGAGTCGATGATTGTTTCCATATTATAATGCATATTAGGTAGGAGTGTTCACTATTTGGGTTAGACCAAACTTGTGGATAAATTTGCCCGATCAAATTTGTTAAGGTTAAGTTGACCTAGATCGATCAGTCAGGTGGTTGGATGAATCGACCATTATTTTTTTTTATTTTTTTTATTTTTTTATATTATTTTAATATAAAAAATATTTTCTTACTTTTTTAAAGCATACAATAGGTTTTCAAATATTTAAATATTATTTAATATTTCGAATATTTTATTTTATTTTTTTAAAAAAATAGATCAAATAGACGTTTAAAAATAAACAAATAAATATATAAATAATTAGATCTTCGGATCGGGTTGGATTGATCCTAATTGGTATTTTTCAATTTATACCAGACTTGACCCAAACAAGTCATCGAGCCATGAACACGCCTAGCATTAGCATGTGCGCAATTTTTCTACTTATATATCATAATTAACATCATGTAGTCGCTCCATCTTGATCACCTTAGACCCAATGAGTTTTTTTTATCAATTTGTAGATGTAAGTTTTTAAGAATCACAAAAATACTATAAACATATGAAATTGATAAAAAAGATTATTATAAAAAATAGGTAACCTTTAAGTATGCAATTGAGATGTGATCTTCCAAAAAAAGTAAAATTTTGTACTCAGCTTGAAGAATGGTTTAAGTTTATAGAATTGCCACGTTACAAAAATCTAGTGATATTTTGTGCAGATAGTAATAAATCAAGGTGAGAACAAGTTATTTTAAGAAAAAAAAGTTAAAATTTTATGTTATTATTGAAATTATTTGCGGGCAGAATAAAATAAAATAAAGAAGTCATATGCTTACAACTACAGGAGGATATGAGCTTTCTGCAGGCCCATAAGCAGATATGGGCTTTATCCTTTTAGTTTAAATCAATGGTTGGTTAACATCTATCGACATAATCAATGGTTAAGATTAAAACAATATTCAAATATAAGGTTAAGATTTAAAACAAGAGCAATGGACATGATCTGATGAGCCCAAAATAAATCAGCAACTAAGAACTAATGGCTTACGATAATAAATTTACGATAATGTCTTACTTATTTCTTTAATTTAAATGAAAAAAATGGAAATTAACGTTTTCTATTCAGTAAACTCATATGGTAGAAGAGGAGTTTATGTACTAAATAAATTGAATTATTTAAGTAATTAATATGCACTTACAAATACATATTTATGATTTATAAATCACAAACAAGTAATATATTTTATTAATATGAAACAAATGTAAAGATAATCAAAGTAAGTACTATCACCTAATAAATACTAATTAACTTATATTTATTGAGATAGAAAACTTAATAAAAAATAAAAAGTAAAATAATTGCACTAAAATTTCTAATTAAGATACTAATTTCACACTAAATTATAAATACATCAATCAAATAAAATATTTTAGATTTTATAAACTTTTTTATTGTAGAAATTGACTAATTATATACAATGGTGTGAACTCGTGTATAATCATATAAGGGTCTATGTAAACTCTTAAAGAAGTAAGAGTTTAATTATTTGACTGGATAGTTTGACAACATTTTTGACAATTTATTCGAAAAACATGATTTTCACTTTGCACTTCAATTTTGCTTGTTGTTATTATCAAGTGAATATAATGAGTCATTCCTCGTTATAAAATATTTATAATAAATATGTTTGAAGTACTAAAATATTGTTAACGACTAGGGCTGTAAATGAGCCGAGCCGTTCATGAGCAACTCGTGGCTCGGTTTATTTTTGACCTATCTCGGCTCGATCTATTATCAAAATAAGCCAGGCTAAAATATTAAATAAAATATATTTTCTTAAAGAGGCTTAGCCTCTTAATAATTGGCCTAGCCTTATAGTTTATCAGGCCAAGATTTATTAATATATTATATTATATATATAATTTTTAATCCTTCATTTTTTAAATCTTCAATTTTGAGTTAAATATTTATTATATATTTAGAAGAAATATATTAGCGGTGTCTCTTTTATTTAGTTCATATATATTATTTCTTTAGTAAATAAGATTTATTATATTTAATATAGTAGATCATAAAAAAATATGTTTAATTTAACAGACTAATAAGCTAGGCCAGACATGAAAAGTTAATAAAACAAACCATGCTAAGTTTATATTCATGACTTGTTACAGACTATAGGTCAGACTTAAATATTTTTATTTTACAATAGGTCTGACCTATTTAAGCAGAAACCTAGCTCGGCCTAGCTTGTGTCCAGCCCTATTTAACGACTGAAAGTAGTTTGCATCGTACTTATTGTTTGGTTGGAATAATTTCACCCGATGAGTTTATTTTCTTAAATTAGAAAAAAACAACTCCTACCCTACTTCAGTACAATAATATTTAACAAGTTTAAATATATAAAGTAATTTTAATATTATAAATAAAATGTAAAGTTTATGCTAAATTTTTAAAAATAAAAGTTTGAGTATTTAACTAAAGAAGCTTACCAGCTTACCTCATACAAAACAATTATTTTAATCAAATAAAAAGATAACTTATGAACCAATGAAGATGAATGCAATATTGCTAAACAAATAAAAAACACTATGATATATTTTTTTGGAGTAATTTAACGTGAGTGAGTCCGTTAGTATTCTAAACTATAACTGAACTCATCCTTTTTAAAATCTTCTATTGGCTACATTTTTCTACTTAGCCGAAATCTTTTAACACTCCTAATTATAATAAGCATAAGAGATTAATATTATTGGTTCTCTAATAATCGCTCACAATACAAAGGTAAAGTAATAATTGCCAAGATTATAAGTTTATAGGGTTTTCACTGTAATCATTTAAATATTTAAAGAGGAAGATAATCATGCAATTTTGTTTACAAAAAAAAAAGTTGAAGTAAAAGAAAACCCTGCAACTGTTTATATTCGCGTAACGTAATGCTTCAATCTCTGTGAATCCCCGAAAACCCGCATCGTGATTGACGCATCGCGACCGCCCACAACCGCCTGTAAGCAAGCGCCTCGTGATATGCTGCAAAGTTCACAACACCGTTCACCAAAGAGAGACGTTTCTGAACCGCCCTTACACTTGTTTGAGTTTCCGTCCTTTTTCACTCTTCGTCTGCTTACAGAAAGAAGAAGGCAAAGGCGGGCGGGGTAGAAGGATGAGCAAGCGGAAGGCGGTCGACGGCAGCGGGCTGCTAGGTGTCGGAGCATGGAGGTCACTCCTCGACGCACTCAAGAGAATGGAGCAACAGCTGACGCGCTCTGTGTGGTATTTATCTCACAAACAACTCCTTCATTGCTCTGCTTGCTGCATTCATGCATTGGAAAATTTCATGAGGACTAGCTTGCAGCAGAATCGTTCATGAAGGATGCCAGAGTCTGCTGATCATCCCATTTCCCACACACCTTGCCCCGTATCCTTCTATTTTTGTTTCTCGGGATTAGAGAATCATGGATGTAGAACGAGTACATAACCCCGGGGAAAAAAGATCCATTCTTCAGGACAGTTTCATTATTGTTGCCACTTGTTCTGCATTCCTGTGCACTGGGTTACTTGTGAAGTTTTTTTTTGTGTATCGCTGTTTCTGTGGCTTCGGCACAGGCTTGCTTACTTAAAAATCAAATCTTTTCTCTGGGAACTTCAGGCTTGTTGTCCTTCCATGCTTGGAGAGTAAAAAAAGGTTTCTTGTTTCTTGGAACTTGTTTTTTTTTACCATAACGGTGAATGAATTCTACTTTTATGTTTAAAGTGTATTGGTGTCTTTAAATATGTTAACCATATAATTTGCTAAGTTTGCTCGTTATCTTGGCTCTTGCAGCAATGACTTACTGGAGAAATCCACACTATTGCCCTGTGATCATATTGTTTGCAGGTTTCTCCTTTGCTTCTTATGTTTAATTGTCTCGAGACAATTCAGCACGACACCTTTGATACTGATATGTGTCTTTGGTCGCATTTAGTGCTTGTATCAGCCATTCGATGGGAGAAACCTGTGTCTGCCCTTCTTGCAACTTGGCTTTCCTTTATGAAGGTTATCTCTTGAACATGATGCAACATTCTTATGCTTAAAGTCGGCTACTTCTTATGAGGTTTCAATCTACATGCAGAGATAAAACCTGTTAAGCACATGGACAGAATTGTAAGCCTTTTTAACAAGATAGAAGCTGCAACAAATTGGCATCAGAAGTCTGTCAATTATGCACATCATGATCATCCCCGTCCATCGTTCAAAGAAAAACAACCAGATGTTTGTGTCTTTGACAATGTATGCTTCATTTTGCTTTGCCTTAGATCTCCTTCTGCAGCTCATTTATTTTTGCTTCTTTTGGCATGTAGTACTGGGTCATTTCATTATTTAAATTAGCATAGAAAGAGAAAAAAGTATTTTTTCAATTCGTCTGCAAGGTTTGCTGTAGCTGAAACATATATTACCTTGCAGGAGTTGCATAAAGGATCAAATTTGTGGAGAAGTCCAGATAGGCATCCTAAAGTACCAAGTAATGTCACGTTAAATGAAGCAAATTCTCAATGTACAGATGGTGCCGATGAATATAAATTAAATCCGGATAGGCATCCTAAAGCACAAAGTAATGTCATAGAAAATGAATCAAATTCTCAGCACACAGATGGTGCCAATGAATCTAAGAAATTAAATAGTCATTCTAAAATGCAGTCAGCGCTTAAGCCTAGATATGTATTTGACGATAAATGTGCATTTTGTCATTCCTTCAGAAGTACAGAGGTAAGTTGCCACTCTAAAGATTTTGTTATCGTTTCGTATTCCTCTACTATTATTTAAACTCCATCTTGATACTCTTGCTTATTAAAGTTTTGATGCATATGCGTGCTTATGATTCTAACATTAAAGAATTCTTACCTATTACTTAGTTATCATGTTCCAGGCTTCAGGCCCGTTGATGTGTTATATTGATGGAAAACTGGTACCCAAATGCAAGACAAATACCAGATCAGATGTTATTTCTGTTCATCAGAAATGCATCATATGGTAGGACATTCTTCAGAGTAAATGCCAATAGATGTCTCGGATTATTAGATCTTTAAGATGGTTCCTTCGATAAGTATAATTTTCCTTTGTTATTAGTTAAACTTTTCTCTGTCGCTACACCTGCTTTGATATTTGGTTGAATGTTTCAGTCGAGTGAAGTTGAATGTTCTGTTTTAATTGGTACTTCAGTTTATTCCCCTGTCTTAAGTAGTTGGCTTCATGGTACTTCAACAGTTCATATTCTAGCCTCATGAATCATTCTATGATGCTTGATTGACATTTTTTATGTACTTAATAATTTGGGATGCTGTTTGACTCATTTGGTTTTATGATAACTTCTGACTGTGCGCAGGGCTACTAGAGTTTATTCTGAAGGTGAAACTTTCAGAAACTTGCAGGCAGAACTTCAAAGATCTTCAAAGTTAACATGCAGCAAATGTGGAATGAATGGCGCTGCTCTTGATTGTTATTTTGATAGCTGCCGGAAAAGCTTCCATGTTCCTTGTG
Source organism: Pontederia crassipes (assembly GCA_030549335.1). Lineage (NCBI taxonomy): Eukaryota > Viridiplantae > Streptophyta > Magnoliopsida > Commelinales > Pontederiaceae > Pontederia > Pontederia crassipes. The sequence continues at coordinate 18,390,401 of CM060189.1, read as the reverse complement.
CTGTTGCAATTCCAGAATGTCGATGGGACTGTGTGAGCTTCTACCCTAGCTTTTGTTCCTCATTGCCTGAACTTTTATGATTAGCTTGATGTAAATTATTGTTACAGGATAATCTATGTATGCTTTGTCCATCACATATTTCAGAACAGTTGCCATGTGATGTAATTGCTTCGCAGAAGAAGATAGAAGATGAGGATTCATCTTCAGTAGAGATTATGTATGTTTGCATGAATTATATTAATTGCGTATGTTCTGATCATATGTGGTGAAATGAGTTATTGATATCACATTAATGGTTTTCCTTGATAGAGAATTTCCAGGAGCACTAAAATCTGAAGGCCAGAGCAAATTTGAAGAAGTGTCTCATAAGAAACCACAAAGGACTTTTCTTGTATCTGATATACTGGCGATGGATAAGGTTCCTTAGAGTATTAATATTGTGATGCATTGTCCCTTTTTGTTTAAACCCTTTGTTGATACTATAATGATATGCTCTCCTTCTCGATCAAACTCCGCCTATGTTTTATAGCCGGTCCCAAGCCCGGATAAAGGAGGAGGGTTGTGTTAGGCAGCGTAAAATCCTGTCGAATCGCATGAACATGAATCAACGAATAGCGTCGTATGATCTATGTAGCCGACCCACCTAGTGGGATAAGGCTTTGTTGTTGTTGTTTGCTTGTGTGCCCCTTTTTTTTTCTGCTTTTATCTAAAGCTTCATTTTCAGGAACTGCTGTGCGATTTTGTGGCTTGGACTTGTGATGATATTTCTCTGAGATGGACAGAAAATGTCACCCATGTCATTGCAGCTACTAATGAGAATGGTGCATGCAAGAGAACACATGAATTCATCATGGCCATCCTGACTGGCAAATGGATTCTTAAAACAGAATGTAAGGCTTTAACAAGCAACGAAGTTTTATAGAAGAATAGTTATATCAACAATCAGAGATCTAAGACATCAAAATGTAGCTTTGAAAAAACTGTTTAGAGATAAGATTTTATACTTCTTTCTGTACAATTTATGACTTGAAAGGGGCATATATATAGATTATTGTAACATCGTGAAAGCTTCCACCAACAGAGTAACTAGATTAAATTAATATGCCATCATGTCAGTTGTTGAAGCTGCAAGTTTGTTAAGGGCAATTAATATGTGTGTTATGCATCTCATATTTCATCAAATGAAAAATAGTCATACTACATATTCTTGTTGTGGTTCGTGTCCTACTGTTCTAATTTAAACATTAACAGGGATTGAGGCTTGCCTGGATGCTGGAGAACTTGTTCCTGAGGAGCCCTATGAAGTCTTCCTTGATGAGTGTGGTTTCAAAGATGGGCCCAAGAGAGGAAGACTAAGGGTAACAGAGAAGGTCTCTCTACATATTATTCAAATCCTTTACCAACATTCTTGTCAATAGATTGGCTACAATACTAATAATTGATACATGATGTACAATGTTTGGATCTATGGCATGTTTGTTTTGTTGATGCTAGCTGATCCAAATACAGAAACTCCATATGAAAAGCTCTTTCTACTGTGCATGATATTTTCCGTGCTTGATTTGTCCTGCTTCGGTTTCAGGCACAGAAGTTGTTCACGGGGATGACCTTTTGTTTCAGTGATCATTTTACTCAGTCATATAAACAATGCCTTGAAGAGCTTGCTATAGTTGCTGGTGGCACTGTGTTAACACTAGAAAATTGTTCAAGCTCGCTGCAATCAAATTCTGGGAAGCCTGAACTGTATTTTGTTTACAATGATGATCCACCAAAAGAACCAAACTCAAAGGTGAAGGTGAAAATTGAAAGATGTGAAGAAGCTAAAAGGATTGTACTGAAAACAGGCGCACAATACGTTGGTCATATAAGCTTTTTGGATGCCATTGTTGACTCTAATGTCCAATGTCTGAACTTGTAATTATCATTGTCATTGACTCTGATGACCTGTGTCTGAACTTATAACTTACATTGGAAGTCTTTTTTCTTCTTTTTGATTGTATATTGAATCTTTTCATCTTTCTGGGTTGGCTCGTAGCACCTGTAATCTTTTGTATACAAAATCTGGTGTCAATAGTCTGCAGCCACTTCTCTAAGCTCTTGTAGTTTGTGCATACAACTTTGGTGTTATAATTTGTACACATATCTCTCAATCTTTGTTTTACGTGAAGAAAATATTTACATTTCTTAATAAAATGAATCTTCACCATGCATCAAATGTATTCTTTTATGATAGTTGATTTATTTGATAAGCTATATATCTTCGCCCGATTCAAATTTAAGGTTCTCCATAGTTAGCACTAATAAATTATACTCACCTACTTTCATTTCCTTATTCTCATGTAATAAGTTACTACTACAACTTTTTCAAAAGTGTTCCTTCTCTACAATCTTGTATGCATATGTGAAAGATCTAAAGCACCACGACAGTCTCGCGATTCATTTTATATATATACATACTTTTAATGACAATATTTCAATAGAGACATGATACAGAAAAATATTTAAGACCGTGCGGAGAGCTTATTTATGATACACGCGATGGATGAAGTATCAGAACTGCTTTAATCTTTTTTCATCTGTATAAACAGCTTCTGTAAGGAGGCATCCAGTAATCTTGACAATTATTCTCTCTGTGGGACGGTGGAATGCAAGAAACAGGAATTAAACAGAGACCTTTGCTCTTCAAATCAAGCTTAATTAGCTTATCTATTCTCTCTCTCCTGTCCTGCAGCTCTGCCCACGAACTGTGGTCCTGAAGCAAGGCAATATGAACCATATACATGTTGGTAATCTCTTTATATGTTAATCTCAATAGTACAATGTTTCACCAAATCGATCTTTATAGAGTAGTACCTTGCTAGCACTTGTCTTCATATATGGGTCACTGAGCAACTGCATAAGAGCAAGCCGAAAGAGTTATACTACGTCTATTAAGGAAGCGCGAGAGGGCAATTATATAACTACGACCCTGGTGCCAAAATAAGCAGCAATTCGTATATTTCCACTGTTATAAAATCATTCCCGATATAAATGAAGAAACTTAAATATGCTTCTTCATTTTACTATATTTCCATGGTTATAATTTCACCATTGTTCTCAAGTGGCAGTATGTTTCGGCGACTAGAATCTTGCAACGTTCTTTTGAATTATTCATGTCGTATAATCCATAAAATATCGGGTCATAGAAGTTGAATAAATATAACAAACATGAAGAACTGATCTACCTGCACTTGCTCCTGTAGAATTTTGATGCAATTGATGGTTTCGAGTAACACTGATGCAGTATCTGTCTGCAACCATCATAAAGAACATAAAGAGAACAAGTTTATGCATGCTTGCATCTTACTGATATATACATATATATATGGGATTTACAGTAAATAATGTTGCACCTTTCCAAATGGGGAAACGAGTTGTTGTAACGGTGTAATTTTATCACCCAATTTTACTTTTGGTGCCTGCAGCTGTACGTTTCAGAGAACAAGTCTTAATTAATTTGTGTCCTGGAACGCCTAGAGTTTTTTCCTACTCAAATCGAAAGACCGGAATAGAAGTGCCAACTTAACTAAGCTGACATAAAACGACAGCTCTCTTTCTCTCCTCTCTCTCACAGAAACATGCAGATGTATAAAGATTAATTTCATTTTAGTTAATTAATTAGCAAGATGTATTCTAAAAAAACTAGTTACCTTGATTGATGAAGCAGTTGACATCTCATGCTTGGGCTTCTTAAACGTTGTTTCTGAAGCGTTTTCTGATCTCTTCTTTTTCCCTTCAGTTGTTCCACTCGCTGCTCTCCAATTTCTATTTGTCTGCAAGTATAAATGTGCACTTTTTAGTGTGTACCTCGATCTCGGAACACTAGGTAGGTTTGCTCTATGTGCTTAACTAAAATCTATAGTTAGATCCTAAGCATATAGTTGTGGCCTTACAGATGAACTCTCATGTCCTTGCTTTTTGCTACAAGACGAGTCGATGCCCTTCGTACGAGGCATTGGGGATCGCACATCCATCAAGGCCTCAGGCTTGTTCATGCAGTCACTGAAGGAGATCAAATCTGACAAGCTTCTTATGCTAGAAGAAAGCAGCTCTTCCAGTCCGACTGCATAACACTTGTCGTCAACCCCTGGAGTTAAATTGCCAAGACCAGCTTGCAGACTGGTGCAACCACTGCGGGGCGAGCTCAGGAGATTAGCGGGATGCATGGGAGTCCCCATGTTCTGTTGATGTCTCTCTGTCTTCATAACGTTGAAGTCGTAGCACGGGGCGTAGCTTGTATCATCACTTCTTTCTCCGGCCATCTCGCATACTGGGTACGCCGACGAAGTTGGAAGAGTTTCTTGTTTGGCATGAAAAGAAATGTCGGAGCTCGTTGAGTACTGAGCCATGGAATGATCATCGAGCGAGACGCCGCACGCCGATGGGGCGAGTTCGAGCTGTGAGCAGTAGCCGATTAAATCTGATGAATCAGTAGTCCGCACCCTTTCGAGCTCCATCACGCTTCCGTTGTAGTCGTTGCTGGGGCTGCTGCTAATCAACTTCTTCAAGCTGTCGACGGATGAAGTATTATTTGTGAATTCCCAATTGCTGTCCATTCTCTTCAGGTAGTCGCACTCGGGCTCGAGTATCACCTTCGTTAAGCTTCGCGAGGTCACGACTTCCAGGAAGTTCTCCTCATGTTCATGGTGGCTTTGCAGTCGTATGTCTTCGCTGCTTCCGACACCACTGATAATAAAAGAAGCGCATATATATGCATCTTTTTAGCTAAGGTCCCAGATCATGAACCTTTCTTCATCATTACAGTGAGCTGAAGTTCGATTGCATAATGATGAGTACTTGAAAGAAAAAAAACGATCTAAATACTTAAATGTGAAGTTAAAACCATGAAAGATTTCAGACGTGCGATAGTTGAGGAGGCAGAGAGAGAGAGAGAGAGAGAGAGAGAGAGAGAGAGAGAGAGAGAGAGAGAGAGAGAGAGAGAGAGAGAGAGAGAGAGAGAGAGAGAGAGAGAGAGAGAGAGAGAGAGAGAGAGAGAGAGAGAGAGAGAGAGAGAGAGAGAGAGAGAGAGATGCGCCCGCAGCATGTATCCATGAAAGTATCCGATCCTTGTATATGAACACACTCCGTAGTTTGAAACTAAACTGAAATGGCATAATAATTATACATTCTTGCATGAAATATGTATCCAGTGATTACTTACAGCAAAACTTGACTCCAGAGGTCGTTCTCCACCGGGTCGGCGGAGAGTTCCGCGGAGGAGGAATCCAAGCTGAGGCCGCCGGCGTGGTTGGAGGCATTGACATCAATGGAGAGGTCCTCCTGATCGTCCGACGCGCTCGAGTGGTGGCCGGCGATCTGCTGCGGCCACCGGGCGTTCATGCCGGTCCACGTAGATAGGGGGACGCTGCTGCCGGCGCCGTTTGCATGGACCTCCCACCAGTTTCTGCAAGCTGCTGCTACCGCGGAGGTCGAACTGGGTACAGACGTCAGGGACACTTGCTGCTGGGCCATGCATGCAGGCACTGCGCACGCGCATGCGGAGGCAGGGAAGCGATTGGTCGTGGAGGGATTATAACGGAGGGTGCAGCCGTGGGCATGACATCAGGAGGATGTTGACATGTATCTTAGAATTAGATACTTTTTGAAGGGTTCTTTCCACCATTTTGAAGTTATAGAATGATCAATTCCAATTCCAACCTCAGATTATTAACTTGTTCATCTCTTAGTTCTGGGATTCAGGAGCTTATTTAACTTTATTACTCGTCTCTTAATTCGGAATTCAACTTATCCTAATTAATAAGTTAAAATATCTTTTATCAAGGAAATGAAGGGAGAGGGGACTGGGGGGACAAGAAGGAATGCTGAGTCCTTGTGTTCCTTCCACTAAACCTTGTGGGCAATTATTACATATATGAAGGCCAAGGGTCCCTTCAAGATAATGTGTTAATTATTTTTTTCTTTCCATGAGACCCATTCTACATATTATTAATTGCAGTCGTTCACTTGCTTGCAACCATGCATGATAAAGATTGAGTGGAAACTACGTACAATGGAGGAAAAGGAAAGCACGCTTTGTGCTTTTTAATTTTTTTTTCATTTTATATATGATAAAACAAAAAGGACTTACCGAAAGAGAAAAAAAAAAACAAAAAGGAATTGCATTGAGACAACTCTATCAGGTTTTCAAGAATGTTCACGTTAGAGTTCACTTGAAACCAATATTATTCTACTACTAATTCAATCTTGTTGGAAATGCTAACAAAATGACTTTTTCTAGTTGTGGATTTAATATAAGTTATTTCTTTTAAAGGGCGTTTATTGCATTACGTCTCCCTATTACGTACTAAACAATTTATAGTATCTAACAACAAACTTACCACTTATTAAATTATTAGTAATATGTATTATCATGTTTACTGTACACATGTGTATAAATAAATAATTATCTAACAATACCCTTTATCTCTTTTATTAGATAATGTATGTTTTTACTATAATACCCTTTATCAATAATGTCAAGTTTAAGACATTTATATGATTCCACTAAAAAATTTAAACAAAAAGTAAATTAATAAATTAAATGAAAAATGATAATATATAATTAATATTCAAAGAAATTAGTGTAACTAATAATGATATTGTATTCGTGTGAACAACAATAAGATATAAATAATAATTTAAATAAATTAATATTATCAATTAGGATGATAATAATATTTTTGTTGAATCTTTTATATGTTTTATTTTTGCAAGATTGTATACGACAAGACCACAAGTTATATTGCCAAACTTTACGTATGTTTAATTGTTTAAATAATTATCATTGACTTACAGATACATATTTATGATTTATAAATCACAAACAATTAATATATTTTATTAATGGGATATAAATGTGAAAATAATAAAAATAAATATTATCATTTATAACTAATAAATGCTAACTAATTATCAACTATTATGTTTATTAAGATACAAATTATAACAGAAGAAAAATAAGTAAAATGGTTGAAATAAAATTTCTAACCATGATACTAGTTTTACTTTCAATCATAATGCATCAATCAAATAAAAATATTTAAAATTTATTAAATTTTTATTATGTAACATAAATTTACTCTCATAAACTCTATAAGATTTATAAGGTTCTATAGATTTATTTTAAATTAATATTTATGTATAATCGATGAGTATAAGTTATTTTAATTTTTTGTTAATTTTTAATTTGTAAGAGTTTAAGAATTTGACTCGAGAATTTAACTAGATTATAGGATGTAAATTTGATTTTCTAAAGAAAATAACAAGCGACTCCTCATGCTAACGTTGATCATTTTAATTAAATTGACTTCTATTTTTTTCCATCTAGATTGTTGGTGTCCACGAGAGAAAAGATAAATTTTAAAGATTTAATTTAATCTTATATCACATACCAATTATGTCAATTAAACTTGGGTTGAAATTGAACTTCCATGTTTACCGTCGAATTCACTTCGAAACTTCATTACTTTAAGATTGTGTTTGACAACAGAATCAGATTGAAATAGTGGCTGAAACTTAGTTATTTGTTTTCTTATATTTTTTTAAATCACTACAAAAGATAAAATTGTACTTTGATCAACAAAAATTAATTTATAAATAAATATCGATAATATCACATTATAATATTTGATAAGTACTGATAATATAAATAATAGTCTAAACAGTTAAAAAATAAATTATCAAAATATCCTTAAAATTATTTTAGATTTGTTTGTTGAAACTATTTCGGATTGTAACAACATATTATTATAAATAAAAAGTAAAAAAAAAATGTGAATATAGATAAAAAGATGAGATAAAATTAAGAGTTATTTGTAAAATATTTTGAATAATAAAAAATGAAGTTGAATGATATCTATTTATTAATAAAATATTTAAAATTTAAAATTTAATTAAACGAATACATTTGTCAAAATGTATTCCAACTAATGAAATGATAATTAAGATTATAAGAATAATTAAAATGATCAATAATTAATCGTAATCAAATGAGATAAGACGGTGGACCATTTGTCTAGATTAAGATGATTATCTTATAAACGGCCATTAAAATAGGATGAGCTGTGTGAGCAGTAGATGGATAACTATCCTTGGCGAGCTGTGGGACTTGTGTCCATTAAAAATGTAATGGGTTTTGGAAACATCGGAGAGAAAGCAACCCCGGAAGTCAAGGCTTGGCGTTGGTGGAATTTCCAAGTTTCAACGATGCAATTGATTGCTCCTATTCTTATTCTTCTCTTTACATTTCCCAGTCCTGCACCATTCCGGCATTCTCAAAATACTGAAATAGAATGATGCGAATCATAGGGAAGTGATGAAACAGAAAGGTGTGGCTGTAGCACCCCCGGTCCAAGATATTATTTATTTTAGGCTTTTAATTCGTACAAATTTAAAACACGTTTTGATAGATAAATGACGTAGCTACATATAAGCTCATGATTATATTCGTATTTTGCTAATGTGAGACTATTCATGAGACCATCTTGGTCTTTAGACCTCAGGTAGTTACAATCTTTTTCCATAAAGGACTCAACGTCCTCGTTGAGCGAGGTCCATATTAGCCGTGGCTCATATTTTTCACATGACTCAAGTGAGCACGTGAGGTCGATTCTGATACCATTATGTAATACTCTTCAATCCAATCAAGATAGTGTTTCTTTGGACTTTTGGCACGCACAAATTTAAAATACGTTTTGATAGTTGAATGAAGTAACTACATATAAATTTATGACCAAACTTCGTATTTTGTGTGTGACTATTCATAAGACCATCTTGATCTTTAGACCTCAGGTCATTACAATGGCTACCGGATCTCTGCACCATCTCTCTTTTTTATTTTTGCATGTAATCGCTCATGACCGCCCTGGCAATTCAAGACTAAACTCAGAGTTCAAGGCTAAGATGCGGCTTCATAAATGAGATCCTAAGTTACCAAATTTTATGGACGCTGAAATACAACTATGCCAACCATCATTCACTTTTTACCTTGAAAGAGCTCACATGTAACAACTAAAAAAAATCCAATCAATTTAAAACAAACATAAAACGGCCAGCAGGAAGATAAATCCCTATTAATGTGGGATAATAATTAGGAAGATAAAGAGGTGATCATGACAGGTAAGGAAAATAAATCCCAAGACACCAACTAGAGTAGATAAAATCCATCAATCTTTTTTTAGGTGGAGAAATCAGGGTTAATAGATAAGGAGGCATTAAGAAGATAAAAAACGAATATATGATCCTAATAGAAAAGATCATTGGTAGTTTTCTGACGCTTGGAAGAATCAGCCACCTCGTTGTTCTTTTCTTCTTTCATCCCACACATATTCGCACAGCCAAAAGGAACCCCCGCCACGCCCGATTCACATCTGGTAAAGACAAGATGAATCTCTTTGTTTTTCTCCTTACTCATCTGACACTGACCGAGTATTGTTCCTTTCACACTTCTTCCCTGTTCGGATATCTCCTCACGATCTCCCCTTGCATGGACGAATTGCAGGAGGAGAACATAAAGGGGAGACTTATCTGACCCAAGAATAAAGAGCAGGGGCATGACGTTTATGATTAGGAAAGATTTGCGAATTTCAATAATGAGGACAAACGTGGGATCAGGTAGATGAATTGAAATCACCTTGCATAAATTGATTAGATTAAACCATCTCCTGTTAAGGACTGTTCATGTTAAAAGAACGAAGGCATGCAGATTTCACAAAAGATAATTGATTGACCTATTTTCTTTTGTGAATTTATAAATTCTTGATTGATTGCTTGCAGGACTTAATTCTGTCTGCCTTATTAATTTTTAGGATGTAGAGATTAGCCTAGGATGAAGTTATGTTAGTGAATTAGAGATTTTCTTTGCACGTTGGAATTGACCAGAGCAGCGACCAGTCGACCAACCATACGCTTTATGAGCCAAACGGTCGACCCATTCACCGACCATGTCGCTTGACTCGCGGTGAATCCATCGGTCGACCGATCTACCGATCTTATGAACTTACTGGTCGACCGACCTCTAAACTTTATGAACTGACCGGTCGACCGACCTCTAAGCCTTCCCAACTGATTGGTGGCCGATCTCTAAGCCTTCTGAGCCGATCGGTCGACCGTCCAATAGGACCAATTGGCCGATCCCTATAAACTGACCGGTCGATCGATCCCTAAGTCTTATAAGCAAACCAATCAACTGATCCAGAACCCACCGGTCGAGTGTTCAATAGATCCAGTCAATCGATTCACAGTGATGTCTTTTACCATCTTTATCAGTAATTCTCGATCCCGATCTGAATGGTGCCTATTCCTTTCATAATATTGATTGAATTAATGCTAGATTGCTATGTCCTCACTGAGATCCCTTTCTGATTAAGACATGAATTTTTCTACTGATCCTCTTCTACTGATCTTATTACCTTCATTGTATAAAGAAAAAGAATAACATGATTTTAAAGTAATTAATAAATTAAGATGGAAGATGAATAATGGGTTGCCAGTCCAAGTCAAATGCCTCAAGTTAAGGGTCGCTTCCTTGGTCATGGTTTGATCATCCGTTCATCGCACACGACTGTATCATTTGCTTGGCATACCCTAAGAATCTAAAGACACTTAAAGTCACCCTGTTTGTTCTAAGCATGATTTAAGATTAAGAAGCATGAATAAGTAAAGCAAGCATGTTTCAAGTGTGTACAAGTAAAACAAGTATGAATGTCAAGTCAAGTATCTTTATGATTTATGCTAGGATTAATAAGTCTACTCTTGATTCCAAGTTTATTATATCTCCTTATGATCTTACTGTTTATCAAGATTTATTGGTTCTTATTATTCTGATGATTCCATGCTAAATTCCTAGGCAAGATAAGTTATGTCATCATTTTTATTTCTCTAATCAAATTATGCATTGTATACTCATGTGGTTCCCCACTAGGCTATCGGGAGGACCTCCTCCCTTGTGTTTGATTTTCACAAGGCTAAATCAATGATGATGTGGAGTAGGTGTGCTGCGACGATACTCAGATGACAAAAAAGTATATGAACAACAGGGCCTATTTAGTTGTTTATATTTTCTTTCGCATTTACGAACCTATGATGTAAACCTTATGAGATTCATTTAGAGATAATGCAGTCACTTTTCTAGACTTCCGCGACTTATGTTATTTTTCTTTATTCTATTATTCTTCCTCTGACGTGTCTCAATTCTTGACTGAGATATGATTAATAAGATGATCAAAGTCATAGCGTTCGTATCGTCTTCAAGTTAGTCTTTGCCACGTGACGTGGATCGATTTGGCGGCGTTACATCACGCATTTGCGATGGACTCTAGTGTTGCATGTTGATTGATGCCTGCTACTCTGCTGGCTAGCTAATGTGGAAGAAGACTAATAGTATACTTCCACAAATCTTGTTGCCTCGGGAATATGTTTCTCCCTTAGAAATTAATTACTTTGGACATGATAGATAACACACAAATCTGAGCTCATTCGTTTGAAATCAGATGAAAATGTCTTTCTCGGATTTCCATGTCCTCCCGCTATCTATGTTTTTCAATTTTTTTGTGTATTTTTTAATGATTATTTCGTTAAACCTTCTATGAATTATACCGATTTTTTGCACTTAATCTTAAACTATAAATTTATCATATGACGTTCCTAAACTTTATCACGAATTTTTTCCGTTATTTTTTCTATTTATGAAAAAACTAAAATGTCGTTCCTCGAACTTTCCTTTATTTTAATGTTTAAAAGAATAAAGTAATAATGCGATAATACATGATATAAAAACAAAATATTAGAAAAAAGAGGATCTTTCACATTGTTGACTTGTCAAATTTTTTTGTTTTAAACATCAAAAGAAAGAAAATTAGTGAAAGGATATTTTAATCTTTTCATAAATAGAAAAATAACAAAAAATTTAACAAAATCAAACGAAATGATTGAAGTGAAAATCGGAGTAAAGTGTAAGGACGTGAGAGTTAAATGTGAAAAATTGTTATAGTTCATTAGAGATTTAAGAAAATAGTCTTTTTTTAATGATTTCTATCGAGACCAAATTGATTGTGAAACTGTTTTATCTAATTATTATTATTATTTTGGAACGGCGACAGGGGGATGAGTCATTCCAATTAACCAAAGTCGAGGAGTCTCAGTGGGGGATATTGTAACACAGAGGAATAAAAAGAGAGAGAGAAACATAACGGTCAGCAAGAAGAAGTGAATGTCATGATGCCACTATCCCTAACATTCAGGAAGTTAATAGTGGATAGCTAAAAGCAAGGAAAGAAAATTAATTGGGGAATAAATACAAATTATTAAAAAATTAAATGTGATTTTGTGATCAGCCTTCCCCCTCTAATCTCTACCCCAAGGTGCAAAAGAATTTCATTCGGCTGGCTGGCCACATCACACACGTTGGAAAAGATTTCTGCAAGAAATCTCACGTTGTGAGGACGAGTCCACAAATCATTCTTTTTCTTTCGTTCCTGTTGTTCGCCTCCAATCTCTCCTTATACCTCTGCGACATCGTTCGTTTTGCAAGTGAAGGAGACTAGACAGAGGAGAGGGCGCAAGTCCAAGGGCGACAGAGAGGATGCGACTACTAGAACTCGACAAATTAACTCAAGAGAACGATCGAATTCAGGTGGGTGAAACTTGAAATCACCTTGCATAAGTTTGAATAGATCAAATCCTCCTTGTTTATGGGTGTATCATGTTAAACGACTGAAAAGTTATGAAGGTTTCACAAAAGGAATCTGATTGCTCTGTTTTCTACTTGATGTAATTGCTTAATTGATTTCTTGTAGAAAATTTATTATTATTATTATTATTAATTTGCTTGGATGATTGTTAGGATGTAGAAATTAATTTATGGAAATTTTGTCAATGATTTAATTGATTTTCAGGTTGAAATCGGCTGAAATTCCTCGTCGTCACGGCCGTGCCACTCTTCGGGCATGCCTGTGCCACCGTCGTCACGGTCGTGCCACCCATTTGACATGCTCGTGCCATCGCTCGACCAAACCCATCTAAAGATCGGTCCGCTGGCCCATTAAATTGGTTGACCGACCTCCCTTGCCGTCACGGCCGTGCCACCTTTCTGGCATGCCCGTGCCATCACCTGGCCGCATGAACTCGATAGTACCATAAACAGGTCGACCAGTCGACCGCCCTCAAGCTCAGGCATGCCCGTGCCAATCCCCCTAAACCATACTTCACCAGCGCGCCCGTGCCACATGAGACACGATCGTGCCGTCCCCATTGGCATGCTCGTGCCACTAGTATTGTCATGGTCGTGCCAAACTACAAAGCAGTGACCCCTTATTTCATTCATCCATTACTCTTTATTTTAATCTGAATATTATTTGTTTCCCCTTATGATTGATCCCTGTTACGATTGAAGTAATTGCATGTTCTCACTGAAATTCATTCCTAATTAAGATATGAATCCTTTTACTAATTTACTCTCCTATTGACCCACTCTTTTGGTTTTGATCACCCATTGATCCGTACAAAACTATATCGTTTTGCTCGACAAATTCCAAGAATCTAAAGGCACATAAAGTCACTAAGTTCTAAACATGATTCAAGATTAAGAAGTATGTACAAGTAAAACAAGTATAAATAAATCAAGCTATCACCATTATCTATGTCATAATGATCAAGTATGCTACTGATTTTAAGTTCATCATGTATCGTCTATTTTCGTTGAGTATGACATCTATTGATTTTTCACATTATGATTGATGATAATCTTATGCTTCTTTTTTCTGTCCAAGATAAATTAAGTTATTATTTCTGATTTATTCTATTTCAAATTATGCATTGTATACTCTTACGAATTCTCCACTAGGCTATAAAGCTTAAGAGAAGATCTCCTCCCTGATGTCCACAGGACTTGTTCAGTGATGATGTTGAGTAGATGTGCTGCGACAAGACTCTGACGATTAGAAAGTACGTGAACTACAAGTTCCAATTAAATATCTAATTTCTTCCACATTTATGAACTCATGATGTGAACTTTATGACATTTATTCAGAGATGATGTAGGTATTTGAATTTTCGCAATTAATGTTATCCTTCTTTAATTTATTCTTTCTTCCGCTGGCGTGTCTCAATTTTTTATCGAGATTTAATCAATATGATGATCAATGTCATAATGTTTGTAGTGTCTTCAGGTTGGTCTTCGTCACGTGACGTGAGTTGATTTGAGAGTGTTACAAATATCCTCTCAAAATTGATCTATAGTCAATTTTTTTTATTAAAAGAAGCTAAAGAGTGATCCTCCATATTAGCCAATCGAGTTAATATGCTCTTAATGAGCCAAGGACAAGAAGACCTCTTGCTGATGATGTCCACAGCAAGAGCAGAGTGGAGCAGAGCCAATCTCCAAACTAATATGTGTGATGCCTCGCCGCTGACAACGGAACAAACCGCAACGAATGGTTCGAACTTCCGCCTCCAAAGCCGAATGAATTGTTCAAAAATGGCTCTGCACAGACAAATTTGGTGTTAGCTGCCCTGACTAATTAAAATGACAACCCACCAAACTCATTGCATCGGAATTAACAAGAATTGGGGCAGACATAAAAGTTGGCATATAATGAATCTAGCTAAAAGACAGGAAATTGGGATCCGGTAAGAAGTTTCATTGTTGTAGAGCATCTAAGGATGCAAAAAACTTAGTGCACAAATATTTTGGATCTTTGTTTTCTGAATCATGCGTGCATTCACTTCTATGCTCTGCCCAGAAGTCATATGTGTCTCAATCGATGTGTAATATTTACGTAAAGGAGACAATAAGTCGTGTTAGATATCCCTAGTATCTGTGCATTAACTACTTTAATGATAGCCTTAGGGAATGAGAATGACATAGGACAACTTAATTAGGTCTAGCTTAGGCATTCCATTAACTAATTAAAGGAACGTTGTGACATTGACACCAATCCAACTTAATAGCTCCTTTCCAATGCGTACATATTAGTTGTTAATTGGCCTCACATTTGAGTACATTTTTCTCTTTCTTTTCATGCAATAAATGAAATGCGAAGCTAACTATGCCATTTGACCATGTCGTATTGTTGTGCATGCATGATGCATGTTAAGACCACATCACCCCAACATCGACTATTTATCCTGCATGGTTTTCCAATATTTGTTTCAATGGTAAAGGTAAACCATGCAAGGGCAAGAGTCATATTAAATAAAATATATTCAACCTTAACAAGATAATAATAAACTCACATATCTTTAAACAAGGTATTTCTGCACAAAGCGAGAAACCAAATTCTGGAACCATTCACAGGATAATTTTCCAATTCATGACCAGATTACGAGGTGTTTCTGTAACAAAGGTGCACAGTCAACAATTACTCAGGAGATAGTAGGACAAGTGGCAGTTTAACAAATTGATTGCTAAAACTTAGACGAGTATACAACAAGAGAAAAGAATAGAAACATCTCGGAATCATGCCTCTTAAATTTCATTGAGGATTAACAATAGTCAATAGTGAGGCCATTGTCTCTTCAGTGGCAGCCCTTTTTGAGTTTTGTTTAGTTAGCAAAAGAAGAGAGACGGCTCAAGGAGGTGACCATAGGTGGACAACTGTGCAAATGGGAAGTAGGTCATCCCTCTCCTTTTTGCAGGAGGATGAGACAGGAGGAATTGAGCAATAAGCACGCGAGGTTTCCTAAATGGAAAATCGAAAAGCTGAGAGAAAGATGCTTTGTTTACTTAATGACAGGCAATCTAAGCAAGCCTTTGTTTAGTCCATGTTGACCAATTTTCATGTCAATCATACAAAGGGAGATATACTTGTTCACATAAAATATATAGACAACTAAATCTGCTTCTTTTTAGTTTGGCTATCTATCTCGATCTGTATCTTTTCAAATGAAAAAAAAGAGGAGAAAAAGAATGTTGGGAGCGTAGGGCCTCCCCAGTCCCCACTTCCCACTAAGCTTGTTGGAATTTGGAAGTGGGGCATAATGGGGTTGATGGTGACAAAGAATGGCTTCAACATAGGGAGGGGAAAGGTGTCCTAGTTTTGCTCGATGACTTCGGTAGGTGGATGGAGCGTCTAAAAGGAGCATTGTTGAGAGTGTTGAATCATGTAAGAGACCACTGTTTTTTTCTCCCTTCTTTGTTTTCCCTTTTTGTCTCCTTTTAGTCAACGGAGTTTGTCAATATTTCTGAGATGAAGAGGGGTGTAAAATGTGATGCACTCAAGTGCATTGGTGAAACTGATGTGGTGCAGGGTCAAAAGGGGTCTTCGCTTGCCGACCAACCAAGGACCAGCAATATTGAGTCTGTCATGGTGTCCCAACTTTACTACTCTTAGTGACTTCTAATAGAAAGAAGAGGTCCAGAAATCGAATTAGGAGGGGAGAAGTCTAATCTTCCAGCTAAATTAGTCATCTGAAAAAAGAAGTACAAGGTACCAACTATGCTTCACGGGTGAACAACCCGCGTTGCTAGTACAGACAGCCTCGTGTGTTTGAATGACAGTATTAAGGAACAAAAGAAAAGAAAGAGGACGAAAATACAGAGGGCATTCATGCTTGTGGTCAATGAATGACGAAAAAATAGGTAATAGAAGTGAGTGTTGCACCCGCCATTTGGATTATGATCTTAGTCACAATCACAATTTATTATGCAATTGCAAATGTAAATTTTTTATGATAACAATAAGGATGTACCTAATTGCAAACTTGCTAAATAAAAAGCAAAACATGTCGGAGAAATAAAGTGAGATTAGCCAGATACATATGGACTAACGATGGGGGCATGAAACCTCAATACAAAGAAAGCAGTTTGAAATGAAAGTTCGATACCGGTGTACTTTGTGTGATGAAAGGCCTAGTTAGGTGTTCTCCCATTAAACATTACATATGTAAAATTGAGATAATTTAACGAGAGAGTTTCTGAGGAAGTAGTTAAATTCAAACCTTATATCATGGTTACTTTGACTCCATACATGATCATGTCGTAACTTGGTTGTAAAATCCAGTTCCTTCTGTGGAACGTAGATTAAGCATTCACCATCATTAGTTTGTCAACAGCATTTCCGTTTTCCATGCGCTCATAAGTTCAAGTTGTTAAAACGGCTGCACCAGAAATCATTGTCTACAGTAGGTACACCCATGGAAACCTGACAATGAAATAGCTGTCATATTCAGTCACACAGAGAACACCCTCTTTTAAAGCATCGAATTAATCAGATACTACTAGGCTTGAACATTGATGAGTCTCGAACCTAAACTGGAATACAAAGAGAACACACACTGTTTAAAACACTTCGAAAAGAGTTCTGAATACTTATTATATAAGCTACAAGTAAAAAACCTCATAAAAAACTTAGTATTTTTAAATGCTCCATCATCTAACAACAACAACAACAAAGCCTTATCTCACTAGGTGGGGTCGGCTACATGAATCATACGATGCCATTCCGCTCTATTCGTTGATCCATGTTCATAAGATTCGACAGGATTTTACGCTGGCTGTCGGGGCCTAACACAACCCTCCTCCTTTATCCGGGCTTGGGACCGGCTATAAAATATAGGCGGAGTTAAATGCTCCATCATCCATTGTTTTAAAATAGTTACTGAAAATGTTGATGATGGGTCCTTAGATATGCAAGAGTCAAGAAAAAAAAACATAAGTGCAGAACGAATGCTTACAAAAGATGGAACAAAAGAAAAGTAAACAAAGAAAAATCATCCTCAAACAAAATTCAGAAAAGTACATATAATGAACAAGAGGAAACAAATGCGTACTCCAACTTCAACATGAAAAGACTAATTCCACCTAAATTATGCCCTTCAACAAACAGCAACATGTCCAAAAGTCAGAGAGAAGACAAGTCCTAGATAATGCACATCCTGAGCCAAAAACTTTCTAAAATGGGGCACAAATTACTAGAATTCAATTGTTTGACAGTACGACTATGTGAAAGATAAAGAAAGCAAGAAAAGTCAAATAGATGGATAAACATTAATATAAGAAGGAATTCTCATAGTATCAAATTTCAAGATCAGTCAAGGATTCGAAATGAAATTGACCAAAAACATAGTTCTATTCTCATACACCACGAGTAGTCCGGTCCAATATTAGAACCACACGGTTTATCCAGACTACTAGGAGAACGATTCTCAAGTACACAAATGGCATCAAATTGCTTATGCAGGGGAAGCACAGTATAGCTTCTTTCCTGTATTATCATACAAATGAGAGTGATAAATAGAAAAGAAGAAGGTAGCAAAATAAAACTTGTTTTGTAAGTTGAAATTTACATAAAAGTTAGGCCGCAGATCAAATATTCTTTTTTTCATTAAAAACTAGCACATGAAATAAGTAAAATGCTGTCATAGTACATGAATGCTTTCAGGCAAGTTGTTTATACTGTGAAGTATACGACGCATATAGTGTCGTGAAAGAATTCAGCTGGCAGCTTATGATTAATGATAGAAGTTGTCAGTTGCGAGACTTCTTATCATGGATGTTGCATCAACAAAATTGGTCTAGAATAAGACAATAGCATCATTTTCCCTGCTTCAAAATCAAAAGCGAACTGCATAGCAGAATACGATTATTTAACCTGTATTAAGTTGTATGGATAATTCTGACTGATTACAAAGAAGTTCTCATCCCATTCAATTAACTAACTGAAACATCAAAATTTAGCATGAATGAAAGATGCACCTAATTTAGAAATATTAGTGACAAGTGATAACCTCCATTAAAATATAAAGGTAACCCATCCAAGTTTAACAACAACAAACAACAACAACAAAGTCTTATCCCACTAGGTGGGGTTGGCTACATGGATCATACGACGCCATTCCGCATTCGTTGATCCATGTTCATGAGATTCAGCATAAGTTGTTTTCTGTAATAATGATAGAAGTAACATATACTACTATGAAGTTAATGCAATCTGTAAACTAAATCAATGTTGAAAAAAAAAAGATAAGACCTGTGAATATGGAAAATAGGTTTTAATCATTCACATAAACCTTTGGATATGTTGGGTCATGTCTAGTGCAAGATAGACTCCCCATGGGGATGGTCTACAGGGTTACTTGATCCAGGATATGTGATGTATATGGAAAAGAAAATACATCGCTGAGTGTAGATCTGAATTTGGATATCTCAAGCTAACTAGGAGAAATCATCCTATAACATGCTATTACACACTTATTTCCAGCTACCAATGTGCACATGAAAATTTCAGTTTTTTTAACAAAACAAAAGGTTAATATTGGAATTTTGAACTCAGACAACAAAGATGAAAAGGTGAGAATACCAGAATTGAATAACAATGGCAAACAGAAACAAGTAATACAGTAGTTATTGTCTCTCTTGGAGATCGGATAAATGCACATTTATTTAATTATTTAGGTACCAATAACAAGCTGGTTTGAATACCTGATCTACCATGTGAAAAAGAGGCCAAGATGAAATACTATAAGTTTATTAGTAGTTGGAGACTTGGGGACAATCATGACGTCAGAATATAACTTATTCTCGGGGCCTACAATTATGGATGTAGCTATGGATATTCCATCGCCTGTAACATATTAAATTCAAATTTCAAAGAAACTAAGGGTATCTAGGAGGCGGCTACTGTTCCTTAAATTCGGAAGCCCCGAAACCACTTAGTTCAATGGTTAATGAAAATACAGCCTCTATTATAATCAAAACATTCAAACCAGGCAACAAGAAATCAAACTTAATGATAAGCATTAGGATTAAGTATTTGGTGCACAATAATGCACATCTCGGCTCATTCTCTAGTTTGATTCTCAGTACCCCATCACTTTTATTACCTTTTTTGTAATAGACCAACAAGCCTTCTTTGTAACAAAAAAAATCAGATTTTGTCGTCTCTCTAAAGTGGCTATCAGAATAAGATCTCTATCCAAAAGCATCCGCGAAGCATGTGGCTAGTCCAGTTTATCAGTCCTCTTGATAATCCTATCTGAGATATTGGCGTGTGATGTTTAAAGAGGATGTTCACCTTAGAAGTAGTTGGTAGTGGTCATTGAGAAACAAGCTTAGGAAGAGTGAAACATAAAATTTTCATAAGCACAATTCATTACACGCTAAAATCAATCAATTCCTCTTACATTTGTTTTGCATTTTTTAATGTTTTAAGAATCTTCTATCATCCTTCCATTCTCAAGTTCTGGATAATTGATCGGACATTTTAAATCAATGTTCTTAAGTCCATCTGTAGGTCTTCTTCTTTCCAGAAGCCAACATCTTTAGGTCATTGAAACTCATAGAACTGACGCTGGTCTGTTCCAATTTTCTCAAACCAAGCTACCAAAATCATCAGGGGCCGTTTGGTGCATTACCGATTTAATTAACCGGTAATTTAGATCACCACTTAAATAAATTACCACTATTTAAATTACCGATAATATCACATTATAAACTCCGCCTATGTTTTATAGCCGGTCCCAAGCCCGAATAAAGGAGGAGGGTTGTGTTAGGCTCCGACAGCCAGCGTAAAATTCTGTTGAATCTTATGAACATGGATCAACGAATATAGCGGAATGGCGTCGTATGATCCATGTAGCCGACCCCATCTAGTGGGATAAGGCTTTGTTGTTGTTGTTGTAATATCACATTATAGTGTTTGGCAAGCATTGGTAATATAAATCGGCTAAAATAGCTTGAGAGCAAACTACCAAAATACCCCTAAAAATTATTTTACACGTTCATCATATAATATCCGAAATAAATAAAGCAAAAAAAATAGAAAAGTGAATATAGATAAAATAAGAGTTATTTATAAAAGATTCAAATAATAAAAGAGATGTAGTTAAATGATATTAATTTAATAATAAAATATTAAAATTCAAATTTTTATGAAATGAATATTTTTGTCAAAATGCATATCAAGTAACTGGTAATTGGAAAGCCGTCTCCCCTGCTATCTGGATTACTAGTGAAGTGGTAATTAAAATTACTAGAGCAATTAAAATTACCAGTAATCGGTGCTAGCCAAACGAGGTAATGTGGTGAGTCCCGAGAATTTTAAAAAAATAACCGATAATCTATCTGGATTACCTCATACCAAATGGCCCCTTAGTATTTTAAAGAGAACCAAATTCTTAATATTGATGACGCAGACTGTCCAGTTTGTTGATACGAGCTGATAGGCAAAATCAGATGTCTGGATCATAAAAGGAAAACTGAATTAAGCAGATTATGTTTTTATCAATTTTGCTAACAACCTGTCAAGAAATCTAGACATACATTTTTCTTCAAACTCTGCTGCGCAAACATCTATGAGCTTGCTTGGTAGCTAACATCTAACATCTGCATCAAATTCTATGAGAGCACATTATTTTACCTTCCCTCTTGACCGCCTAAAGAACCATGCACCAAATCATTGGAACATCATTAAGCTCTTTTTTTTTTTTAGAAGAAAAAGGATGACCACCAAAGTTGTGGTTGTCATCCATCTATATATATATGTGAACCGAAAATCATGTACAAAAGTGAGCTCTCAAAGAGAGAGCAGCGACAACAAAAAGAAATAGGAAGTGTCCCAGCTAAACAAAAACCCACTCCTGGCTGAATAAGAAAAAGGATGTGGTGTACAATACGCTCAGTCTGACATCTCTCCCTACAAAAAATGATCCAATTGCGCTGGAGCCAGATGGCCAGGCACCGACCAAAAAGGTCACGAAAGACGCTCTCCATCCCCGTCTCCGATGGGCTAAACCACAAAGTGAGTGCCACACAGTCTCCAAATCCGATGAGAAGCTGCCATGCGCCTCGAGATGTAGGACAGTCATAAAATAAATGGGTGATGTCCTCCTCCGCCTCGTCACATAGTACGCAAGATGTGTCACTGTGAGGCGCCCATCTCGCCCTGTACCTCCTAGTGAGAAGCCGTCCGTGCCACAGAAGCCAAGATCTTGACTTTCAATGGCACACGCAACCTCCATATAGGTCTGCAATCAAAACTAAAATCCTATTGCAGAGTGATGGGTGGTAGGAATCGAATGTAGAGGCTGCGCGCTGAGAAAGAATCGAATAACCATACCCATCCATCGGATCTGGACTGATCGGGGCGATCCCCTGGTGAAGTGTCAAGAGCTCCGCGAAACGCTGATTTGAGAGGTGTGATATGAAGAGTGGAGCCCAGGAGCCCGAGCCTGGGCCGCTAGCCTCGGCCCATGTCTCCGCTACCGTCGCATCAGGGTCTGCCGCGAGGGCCCATACACGAGGGAACAACTCAGCAAGAGAGCCTCCGAGGGCCCAGTCGTGCCGCCAAAAGGAGAAAACTTCCCCCAAGCCGAGAGAGGGAACCATCAGAGGGCGGACCCGGGGATATGGGCCACCACTCCACGCCAAAAAGATGAGGCCCCGCGGGGCAGAATGGTCCTGGATTCCCAATATAGATCATGCCCATAACACATGTGAAAGACCGTGCGCCATAGACTGTCCTCTGACCTCGTAATCCGCCTCACCCATCGAGCTAGGAGAGCCCAGTTTGTGCAGCGGAGGTCCAAACCACCCTGAGAGGTGGGCCGGCAAATATTGCACCAAGCGACTAGGTGGACCCCCCGGTGATCAGATCTGCATCCTTGCCAGAAAAACCTGCTCCTCAAGGAATCTAAACGTCTGAGAACCTGAGCTGGCAGTAGAAGAACTATCATGTAGTACGTCGGGAGTGCCGAAAGGACTGAGCACAACAAGATGAGCCGGCCTCCGCGTGATAACAATCATGAACTCCAGCCCTGAAGACGGTGCTCCATGCGCTCAATGACCGGAGTCCACCCCTTGGAGCCAAATATGGCGGTCCGACAGCGGCAGACCCAAGTATGTGATCGGAAGGGAGCTGATCGGGGTGTCTACAATAAAATTTTGGCTAGGATTTCAAAGGTATATAGATAAAATTTATAATTGCTTTTGCAATCTTAGAATGATTAACACAAATGTCAATGCATAAACCTACCGGAGAACATTGAGAAGAAGCCAAACACTCACCAAAGTGTCTTTCTCAGAAAACAAAAAACTACCAATGGAAACAACACAAAGGATACTGCACTACCATGATGTTGGTTACAATATGTAAGAGAGAAAAGAGAATAAGAAAAATATAAGCAACTCTTCTTGTTTTCAATGGTTTAAAATCTTTCTACAAAAGATTCTCCCCCGTCCAAAATAGTGTGGTTTTGATGTAGATCTTGTTCACAAGAATTCTGTATAGAATTCTGGTGGCCAAGGATCTAGTTTGATCTAATTTCATATTTGAAGAATAAGTTGGGAGTCCTAATGTTGTTAGGATTATTATTTTCTTTTTACTTTATTTCTGTTAGGAGTCCTAATGTTGTTAGGAGTGTTATTTCCTTTTAGTTTACTTCTGTTAGGTTATAAGAGTCCTAATGCTCATGGGTTGTGTTTTCCTTTTGCTATAAGAGTCCTAGTGCTACTAGTATTGCTAGTTGTGAATCCCTATATATTGGTCTGACCTGTAAGAGTTAAAAACATCTTTATCTCTTTAATTAAAATTCCAGTTCAGAGTTTTCTGAATTTCTGAGTTCGTGTGCGCACGATTTTGGCATTGGATTTCTTCTAAGGTACTAGTGAATTCCTACTGGTTTATTTGTCGATTATCGTCTGCTTGAACCAGCGACATCGGCGCTTGTTTCTGCAGATCTTTCAAGCGTAACAGAGGCTTACTTGCACGGTGTAATATAACTCCCGTGCCTAGGGTTCACTCTTGGTTTGATTTAAAATTCTGTACCGAGTTTGTAACACCTGGCTAGTTGGGAAAAAAAGGAAATAAAATAAAAAAAAGGGGAAAATGACACTTGGTAGCCCCCCATTCCACCCCAATCCCACGCACAGTTTGCCCACTTGGTATATAAGCCCACCCAGCCCCATTTTTCCACTCTTTTCCCCATTCCAGCAAATTTCTGCCCTAGCTAAGAACCCTAGGAGATCCATTCCGGGATTCAACTGAAGTTCATCTCCTTTGCAGCAAGGAGATAGGAACTTGAAGCAAGATCAGGGAGGTGCTGGACCAAGTTGGGAGAGAAGAAGGAGGAGGAGCTCAAGATGAGGACAACAGTGAGAAAGGGATCTTTGTGCTAAGCAAATAGGTATGTAAAGTGGATCCCTACCTTGGTTGTAGACCAAGGTAGATTTGAGCCCCTTTGAATATTTTTGGTAGATTTTATTTTTGCCTTAAACTTATTTTGTTATATAGGACAGATTTGTGAAGAAACCTAGATGCATGTTTAGGTTCATTTAAACTTAGGACATTGCAAGTTAGAAATTGACAAATTTATCATGTTTGGTCCTGAATGAGAGTCTATATGATTAAGTGGCAAATTGATTGTTGAATTGCATTGTGAAAAACATAGGAAAAACCCTTAGAATGTATTCTGCTGATATGGACCGGTGGACCGCCGAGCAGGGCCGGTCGACTGGCATAGTAGTGGGAAACATATCGTATAGAAATTACGATATGGACCGGTCGACCTCTATAAGCGGCCGATCAACTAGTAAATATGTGCCATGATGAGACCATGTCGGTCGATTGGATCAGTCGACTGATGGTCTGGACAAATGACACAATTGTAACTGATGAACTTGTCCTATTGATTGATTGGACCTTCGGGGCACCTATTGTTTGGGGAACAAACATATTCCCCGTGGCCTAGCTAGCCACACCATTGTTAGACTAAGGTAAGATTCAGTCATCTGACCTATTGTTAAAGGCTCACATATTGATTGTTAATTGATTGAATTGAAAAATTAGAGTTGTCACTTGACGAGAAATAAGAGTGGCTATATAGGGACCGAATTATGGAAGTCTTAGTGCAAACTTCCACTCGTCAAGTGATAACAAATAAGATAATAATCTTAATTGATTAAACATAAGTACTATTGGACCTTGGGTCATATTGGGCACGATGATGCCATATTGATTGCATTGTTCATGCTTAATATTGGTGAGTCTAAAGATTGAATAATTGGAATGAATCTAGGTTAAAGGAATACCTAGATATTGAATTGGATTGTGTAGTTATTGAATCATGTTTATTGATGCCATGTTATTGTTTAATGTAATGCTAGAGCAAGGACTCATTTAGCAACATATTGGGTTGTTATTGAAATTGATAGATCACATATGTTTATTGTTATTATTGCATATAGGCATTGCTATTGCATTGACATGTTTATTGTTAATAAGTGCATTTATGGATGACATGCGTCATCCAAATTGTCATGACTTACATATTGGACGTAAGCTTATGGGATGGATTTCCCCTGCACGTGTCCTGCAAGCGGACATGATTGAAGGTGCTAATTAATGAAATGACCATGAACCATGACGAATGATGCTTGCACATGTCCACGATTAAGTATAAGTTAAGTCATATAATTCTTTGATTTATCGTTTAAGTTATTAGTCTTCCACTGTGTTACATCGTGTTCTAACCGTCATTGCCTATTTATGTTCGTAGGTGAATCCCAAAGAAGAAAGTTTTTTTTATCCTGCGACGCTCGGGGATAGGTGCTTCCCGGGGCCTTAAAGAGTTCCTTACCGCTGCGTCAGGTTTCCATTCAGAAAGAGAATATGGTTGATAACCACTTTCCCTGAGTTGCTCAGATGTGATTTGGATCTACCAAGGAAGAATTAAAAAGCTCAGCGACATGTGCTGCAATCGACATGCAGAACTTGTGCTGCAATCGACCACTCTGATTGTGGCCCAATCCCATTACTCGGTGATTTCTGATCTTGTCACTCACTAAACTTTGATGATCACGTCTAGTATCTCGAAACTTTTCAGTTACATCCATTATGTACAAATACAGGAGCATATAATTGTGCAAAGGAATTCCATTAAAAATTTATGACGGATTGAAGTGTGAGAGAGAATAATGTAAAACCCTATAATTATAAGACGAGCAGCATTTGTTTCTGTACTTGCAGCATTCATTATCTAATTGAGGCCAAGATTAAGGGAAAAGGAAGTAGAAAATCGCACTATAAAACCGTTCAAGATTCAAAGTACCTAATAAATCGGTAGATTCAATGTTCCCAATACATCGGCGGAGAAAAGGAGGAGAAACAAAAATCACCTGCTTCCTTGGGCTTTGGCGGGCGGCAGAGTTTCCAAGCACGATGGAGACTGCGGCCTAGGTCCTGGTGATTGTGTGACGTCGATAAGGAAGCGAATGTACGCCGATGAGTGTCCCAGACTTGGAGAAAGTTTTGAGCCTTGCGACCGGAGATGATCCCAAAGCGGCGAATTTGGAAGCTTCGAGGTGATCACGATACCGTCCGCTTTCCTCGAACCTTACCCCCGGCGTCAGGAATCCGTCAGGATTAGCCGCTCTGCGAGGTCGAGAAATCGCCGCCGTCGGAGAACGGGAGAACTGGAAACCCAATAAAACAGGGGACTTCGTTCCTGCAAGGCGGGAAAACACCGGACTACGACTACTACTAATACTAATAATAATAATAACTATTATTATTGTTATATCAACACCGGCCGAAAGCGCCGGCCGTTAAATTCACGCGTCGGCCCATCATCAGTCCAAGTAGTTGCTTCGTCCTAATTTTTTTTTTCTTTTAGTTGATTCGTCCTAATTGCTGCCTATCATTTGCACATTGTAATTTTTTTAGTGCCCTTAATGCCACTCTCCACTCCTTTTACACTATTATATACCCCTTTATTATTTAATATTATAATTTCGTTCATTATAAACTACTATATTATATTTATTCGTTTACATAATCAAAAGGTAATAAGAGAAGATGAAAAGACGTGAGAAGCCAACGGTTCAAAATCTTTTTTTTTCGTTATATTCTATTATGTTAATAACAGTATTTTACATGGCTAAAAATAATATCATATATTTTTTTTTGTATTTTCATTGAAAAATATACAGTTATAAATAAATACATGGACCGAAATATAATCTTTTGTTTGAGATAATAATAATTATTAAAATTTATGTATTGTTATATCAACTAATAATAATAATATTTGATAATTTTATAATATTGGGTTTCTAGCTAAAAATTAATAAAATATTTGTTGTTTAGCCACATTGTCTTAAAATAATAAAATATTTGTTGTGTAGCCACATTGTCTTAAAAAACAATTTAAATTCAATGATCGCTGCAAACTTATCAAACAATATTTTGTTAAAATATTTAATTTAAGTATAGTTATGAACCATTAACATTTTGATTAAATATAATATATATATGATGATGATTATTAAATAAAAAAATTTAAAAAATGTTTGGTCGGCAAACGCCAAATAAAATTATTAAAAGTTGCTAAAGGATTTTTTTAAGTTATAACAAATAAAAATGAATAAAAGATATGCTGTTATCAATATAGTCTTGGAAGAAGATAAAGTAGCATTTTATGTGGTGTGAATGTGAATGATATAATGGTCATTTTTTTTAAAGAAAGTTTCATTGGTATTAAGTAATAGCTCGGTTCTAGCTAGGGTACAAAAAGTTGAACAAGATCCGGAGGAGGTCTGTTCAGCCAATTGTCTCTATACAACTGTGTGCGACCAAAATGTGCGAGATAGTCCGCAGCACTGTTAGAACTTCTGCTACGGTGGGATACAATGATTGGGCTAATCCTAAGGCAAATAGCAAGGATGTCATCGTTGATTCCACGAATTTGCCAATGACATCACAGCCATCGATTGATGATCTTCACGAGCGTCTCAGAATTGACTTGAATGTGCGTCATGCCGAGCTCCTTGCACTTCAAGAGGCCAGAAAGCATAGCCCGCGCCTCAATTTCCAAAACGGAGTCCACCATAGCCTTGCTAGTGCCTGCAAAAAGGAAGTTCCGTCGTGAGTCAAGGTAAGATAACTAATACCTCCTTCCTCGGCTAGCCCAAGAGAGCCATCTGAGCTCAAGATAGCCCAGTGCTGGGGAGGGGGCTCCCACCGGATTCGCGAAGGCGAATCTTAGGGGTAGGGGGCCTCAGGTGCGTGGGCGCCAGCAAAATCATGGTAACCAGCCAAAGCCCTTTCCCAAACCAACTCCACGGTTGCACGCCGGGCCCGAAAATTCCAAAGCTCCCAAAGGCAGTAGGCAAATAGGGACAAAAAGAATTTTCGAGACTGCTGATCCAAGTTGGCTCCTTCGTGGATCCAGGAGCCGAGATGTCAGGAGGCAATATTTTGGAAGGCAAAATGCATTTTGCATTGAAAAAGGTATCAGAGGTTAAGAGACAAGGGGCATTGAAAAAATAAATGGGTATTGGTTTCCAGGTGGAGACCACAGAGGGAGCAAGCTGGATCAATAGTGTTATCAAACAAAAAGATAGCATATAATGTTGGTAGTTTGTTATGCAACAACTTTCAAAGAAAGATATGGATCTTGGGAGGAACTGGAATCTTCCAGATGCAGTGCCATAGTGGCCCGCCAATGGGAGTAGGTGGCATAGGGCGGCGACTAATATGATGATAAACTGACTTAGCATTTGCGCATCCTTACTTATCACTAACCCAGACCCACGCATCATCATTGGCAGAAGTGGAGAAGTGGAGATATATATGCGTTTAATTTGAGAACATAAGTCAGGTCCAAAAACATCCGCTAGCATAGAGTTGTTCCAAGAACCGTTGGAGATAAAGTGATCAACCATTTTTTATTGAGATTGAAGTCCGTGTTAATGTATGTGGGAAGACGTATGAGTGGGATAGTAGAGATCCAGGGGTCAAGCAGAATAGAGGTTGAGGATCCAGATCCAATACTCTTCCTGAAACCAATCCTGAGGATGTGAATAGAGTTGAGTATTAATTTCCATTATTCAGCTATATGCGTCGAGGCCATATCGTCCCAAATTCTGAGGGGGCCATACTTGGCGTGGATTAAATTGGTCCAAAAAGTATCCTACTGATTTAGCAGGTCCTGTATGTGCTTTGCGATGAGGGAATGTCTGATAATTATAAAGTTCCTGATGCCCAGCCTGCCAAGGTTTCTGGGTAATTGGATAGTGTTCCAATTGATGAGATGGGATCCCCGGCGAACTCCGCCAGGGTCCCAGAGGAAAGTTCTTGACAGCTTCTCAATGGAAGCAATAGTGCCCCAGAGAGATTGGTGACACTCAAAGCATGTATAGGGATGAAGGCCAGGGTGGTTTTGATAAGAATGGTACGACCAGTTTGATTTAGTGTCACTCGCCTCCATCCGGCGAGGCAATAGGAAATTTTATCAAGGAGTGTGGTTTGGTCACAATTAGGGATGCGTCTGGGAGAGATAGGTACACCAAGGTAGTGAAGAGGGAAAGAGCCAATTTTGAAATTTAAGATCGCGTTTAACTGCTAGCGATGACGGAAATTTAGAGGGGGAAGCATGAGCTCAGATTTATGGGGGTTGACTTGCTGCTCAGTGAGATACTGAAAGATCTCTAGGATTTTCTTAAGGTTCAAGAAATTACGCTTGGTCGCCTTGAGGTAGATAAGAAAATCGTCCGCAAAAAGGAGATGAGTAAGACTGAAGGAACGGATACAGAAAGGCTCGATGAGACCCGCAGCCGCATGCTGCTTCATGATGAAGGAGAAAACTTGAGAGGTGATAATAAATAAGTAGGGTGAGAGGGGGTCACCCTGTCTAATACCCCTGAATCCGTGAAAAGGTGGTGAGGTTACGCCATTTGAAACACAGGAAAAAACTAGGGAGAAGACACATATATGGATCCATTCAATGAAGCGATATGGAAACTTCATGAGCTTAAGGATAGAACAGAGGGCAGATAAGGAGACACAATCGAAGGCCTTTTCGAGATCAGCTTTAAGGAGCATAAATTTCTATCTACCAGAGTTAAGGGAGTGGGCTAACTCCTGGACGACCAAAATGTTGTCATGGATAAATCTCCCAGGAATAAACGCGGATTGATTATGGTCGATCAAGGAATTGAGAGTGGGCCGAAGGCGATTAGCAATGATTTTAGATAATAATCTGTATAGGACGTTACATAGCGAGATAGACCGTAAGTCTTTAACATGTTTGGGGTTAGTAATTTTTGGAATAAAGATGAGAGAGGTTTTGGACCATTGTGCAGGTAAGGTACCCGAGGCGAAGAAGTTCTGGATTTCATTAACAACCTTATCACCGACGATATCCTAGTAAGATTTCCGTGAAGCCATCAGGCCCAGGAGCCTTGTCCGGGGGCATGCTCCAAAGGGCCTGAGTGACCTCAACCTGTGAGATAGGAGCAATAAGGGAATCATGCATGGAAGTATCGAGGGATGGCAGGCTAGGCCAATAGTCAGATTGTATAGTACGAGAGGGTTGCGTTGCCAGAGTTGCTATAGTGATCAACAAATAAGAAATTTATTAATGCGGGATCAGTAATGCAATCATTGTTGTCATTGATGATAGTTGAGATAGTGTTCTGTTTATGCCTGACGATGGTGGAAGTGTGGAAAAATCTAGTGTTCCGATCCCATGTCGGAGCCACGTCACTTTAAATTTGCTCCACCACTTGAGACTGATCTGTCTAAGCAAGGCGGCGTGACGATGGTAAGCCGAGCGAAGAAGCTCGAGCTCAGCCGTTGACAGGCTGCGATGGACATCCAGGTTTTCGAGTCTATTTATCTCTTGAAGAGCAAGGTCAGCACATGATTCGAGCTGGCCTAGACAGTCTTTGTTTCATTTAAGGGTATCACGCTTGATTTGGTTAAGGGCATAGGAGATGGTGGAGGTAGGGGAGTTAAAGGACCAATGTCGCTTGACAATGTCCCAAGGTTCAGAATAAGAGAGAAAAAATGTTCATATTTAAATGATTTCAGCCTCCGATGTTGGAGGTCGGTCTGCAGGAGAATGGGGGCATGGTCAGATACACATCTCTGAAGCGTGGTCAGAGAAAGGCTAGGAAAAGATGCAAGCTAGTGATAATTAACTAAGGCGCGATCAAGACGACAGAAAATGCGCGTCAAGCCCGCGCGGTTATTACACCAAGTGTATGGGAGTCCATTAGGCCCGATATCTAAAAGTGATTGGGAGTTAATAAGATTATTAAAAGCACCCACAAGCCTGGTGTGCCGGAAAGGGGAACCACCCAATTTATCCGAGGAATTGGAGATGGTGTTGAAGTCTCCGATGAGGAGCCAGGGGAGGTGTAAGGTGTTAAGTGAGGCTAAGTCGTGCCAGAGACGAGTTCTAACAGAAGAGATGGTACTAGCATAGATAACGGATAACAGAAAGTTGAAACTATCAAAAGAAATAGCTGCATGTATCACTTGCGTAGAGATAAGGAGAGAAGTCACCTGAGCCTCCTGACCGCACCAGGCCAAGAGGATGCCGACGGCCGCGCAGAGGACGCCGTCCCAGTCGGGACCCAGGCGTCTGATTACCTGTTTAGAATTTACAAAACAAGTGTGTGTCTCTAATAAAATTACAAAAGTCGGCCTATGAGTTTTAATAAGATTAGAAAGTCGATCTCGGACTTTCGCACGAAGAGCACACCGGCAGTTCTAGGCAAGAAGTCTCATGTATCAACCAGAGGTGGTCCCCTCAGCCTTTGACAGTGGCGCCGCCGTGTCCATAACCTGCAGTGATGGAGAGGAGACAATTAGTGGGGGGTGGGAGGCTACAGGAGTAGATGTCTTACCTTTGAGGGCCGATTTCACCGGACCCCGCCGAGGACGGAGAGAAGGAAGGGGAGCCTACGGACAAAGAACCCGAGACTTCTTCTTCTCCGAGCGTGGGGGTGGAAGCAGATCAAGATCGTCGGCCTCCTCCTCAGAAGGCTCACCAGGTTGGGCTTCCGAGGGCATTGGGTCCGCAGAGGCGATACAACAACCTGCTAACGCTACAACTCAGTGTGATTAAGAGATGATGAGGATTCAGGGGGAGCAGAGGCCGGTAGCGAAGACGTGGTAGGTGATGAAGATGATGTTGCGGAAGAAAGAGGAGGAAGTGGGGCAGGAAGCAAGAAGGAGCATGGAGGGAGATAGACTGTCGAGAGGAGGGAGATGTAGGGGTGAGAGAGCGGCGGGGAGGGAGTGGAGGGGTGAGAGAATGACTGGGAGGGAATGAGGGTAATGATCGGGACACAGTGCCAACAGGGGTTAAGAGTGTGGATCCAGCGTTTCACTATCTACGCACCCCGAGGATGCCACGTGTCCATTTGCGGAAACATCGCAGCCATGGGATTGCATCGGAGGGATGGGGGCTTCCCTTGGAGAAAACACACTTGTGCTTCTTTGCAACGAATCACGACCGTCCGTGGAGCGGATCGATGATGTGTATTCCCGAGGTGAGGCCACAGGACAAGCGACCCGGATTGGTGGCGTGGAGAGCAATGCGGGAGAGGGAGGCCCCACACGCGACGACCACCTGTCTGCTGACCATTGGGGGGAATTTCCCGTTGCGAGACCGCCACGCCAGCAGGCGAGCTCGACCCCATGGCAGCCTGCGGCGACTCAGCGGCAGCTCCGACAATTTAGGTCAAGACACGGGGGTGTCTGTACCTGGAGCACCAACGGTCATCGGCGGACGGTATCGTGATCACCTCGAAGCTTCCAAATTCGCCGCTTTAATTTTAATTTTAATGCCACTCCTAAAAATTTAAAAATTTTAATTCTAACTTTAATTTTAATTTTAATTGAATAAAATATTTAAAATTAAAAAAATTAATTTGAATAGATATTTTTGTCAAAATGTATGTCAAACAACTGATAATCTGAAAAGTCACTTCCCTTGGTTGCTAGCCAAACGAGATAATGTGGTGAGTCCTGAGAATTTTAAATAAAATAATCGAGAATTTATCTGAATTATCTCGTACCAAACGACGTAATATGAAGCAAAGTGCTACCCATTTAACCCTACTAATATAATCAAACATAGTAAAGATATTTTTAGCTTCGAAAGAAGAATTCTTTTCAAACAACATATCACTAAAGTATTTTTAAAACTTGGCACAACTTGTGGGTCGAGTTGGATCCCAAGTAATCAGAAAATGCTAATAGTTTTGAATTCTATCAAAGCCTTCATTTTGATTTAATAATAAATTATTATTGCTTTATCTTCTTTACTCTGGACATTAGAGATCTCCATAGACTCGGGACACATTCAAAAAAATATTTTAAAACTTTACCGCTTATCCAACCAAAATCTTAAAAGATGATAATAATATAATTTTAAAAAATATTATTTACAAAATTATGGTGTATTAGAAAAATCTTCCAGTACTCGAACACCCTATTGAACTTTTTTGCATTATATTTTGAATTCGATGTAATCATTTCCAAATACTTTTGTAAACTTTTTTCATCCTTCCGAAGAGGGACACGGAACATAAATAAAGTTTTTTCATTACTTATTTATTTTTAAATAATTGTAACAATTCATGAGCAGGTTGGATTTTATATCTGACAGATAAATATAGAGGGCTTCTTTGTCTTGAAACTTATTTTGAAATTATGTTTAATGGCATGATCGTTCTTTTGCATCTTTCGTTATTAATAATTATATTATTATCATCATTTATATAAAGTAGGATGCTCAATGATATCCTAAAATAATTTGAACTGTGGACACAATTATTATATTTGATATCTCAAAAGTTTATGAATGTATATTGTTGAATATCGTTAATAATACTGTAAGTTATAATTAACTAAAGACGCAGAAAATGAAAATAGTACGTTCAAGTTTTCTTAAGGCTTTGTTTGGATGATCCAGGGAACGAAGGAAAACAAGGGGAAGGGGAAAATGGGGAAGGGAGGAGAGAAAGATAAATTTGTTTCCCTTCTTTACATTTCAAATCGGGATTGAAGAAAAAAAAGTCAAATAGAGGGGAATCCAAACTAGGGGAAAGTTTTTTTTTCTCTTCCCCTCCCCTTCTCTACCTCTCTTTTCCTTCCATCCAAACATAGGCTAACATAAGTTGGACGTAAGAAATATTTTAATTCCTAATGGGCTCTTTAAAATAGAAGTACCACTTTACAAAATATTATATTTTTTATTGGTACCACTTGAATTACTAATTAGACACAAATTCGAAATAAAGCTATCTCATATATATATATATATATATAATATTAATTTGTAAATTTGAACTTTCTTGTTTTTTGGGACGCTGGTGATGAGACCATCCGAGTTCAAGGGGTTATTTGATACATTGCTTGTTCTCAACTTTTCATTCAAATATTTATAAAACAAAAAGTAGGGAGTTCTACCTAAAAACTTCTTCATTTGTTTAGGAATAAAATGGGAGTAAATGAATTTGTCGCCAAACAACCCCGTACTCAAGAACAGCGCCCTCGCCTTCAGCGTGGGCTGGGCGTCACCGACGATGGCACTCGTTCGTCGAAGTTTCAGGGTTGCAGGGGCAGGTCTTGATGATCGATCGACGACCAGACAGGAGACAAGTAGGAGGAGCAAGAATAATGGGCTGTTTGGCTAAGCTTATAAGCCACTTATAAATTAATTTAAAAAAATCTCAACGTTTGGTAACTTAAAAATTCGACGGATAAGGAGATATTAAATCTACTTATAAGTAAAAAAAAATAAGTAGGGGGAGGGGTGTTTATTTTCTTTTAAAAAAATAAGTCTTGTTTTATAACTAACTAGTTGTTATTAATATAAGTAGTTTTATCCAAACGGATAACTGCTTATTTTTAAAAATAAATTTCAACTAATAAAATACTTATCAGTAATTATTCTAACTGGCTCTAAGTAGAGGAGGTCAAGCGGGATTACATTGTCTGAAGTGGATGTCGTCGGTAGAGCTCTATGGTAGCGTGCGAGCTGCTTGGCTCAACGGATTCATTCTGATATAGATACTTCGAGGCAGAGGCTTCTTCTTGTGCGATTGCTACTCGTGTTGGCTCCTAGTTTGACTGCTTTGGAGATTGCTTGTTGTTTGCATGAGGAATGGAATATTGCTCAAAGCATTTCCTTACCCACAGAATGTGTTAATGCGGCTTGTGAGAAAATTGAATCAGATTTCGAGCCGATTTCGAACCCTCATCAGTTTGTAGGTGTAAATTCTTTTACAGTTATTGTGCAGGAAAATATTTGCAGAGGTAAATATGCCCTTTTTTCTGAAAAATTAACTTTTTGTATCTGCTTATCTTCCTTATTTGTGCAATCAATGTTTGTGTCTTTTGAGAAATGCAGAATGATACTTTTTGAAATGCTTGAGATTACTTATGTGATGCATTTACAATTTGATCTATGTTCTCATATATAGGTTTGTTAGGTGTAAGATTTTTAAGAGAACTTGTTCTAGGTTAAACAATTCATGCAAAGAATAAACCAGACTTGGGAGATCTTAAGTCATGTAATTTTAAATAATTTTAATCGTTTTTAGGTTTATGAGCTTGTGTGTGTGCGTATCCAAGATGATAATTATCCAAAACCAATTTATTTAATTCATTATAGAGGAGAGTCACATAATAATATTTTTTATGAAAGAAATGCCAAAAAATACCATTTTCTAATCAGAAGAGCCCCATGACTGAGTATGTTTTCTGTGCAGCATCTATCACCTGAAACACCACCTTATTCCTTTGTAACCAAATCACCCACAACATTGCGAAGAGATGGGCCCGATCCATCTTTCATATATATTGATATATATGTGATGATGGAGGCAGAGGAGTCATACAGAAACTCTTCATATTTCATACTACAATTGTAACACCGCCAAAAATATCTTCTTATTACAATAATTAGGCACTTCTAGGTAGACTCTACCTACGCTGACTAGTAATATCAATTTATGAGCTAAATCTCACTAGGTGTGGAAGCACTTAGATTGTTTTTCAAAAATAATTAACCTGGTAACTATTACAATTTGACTATAGAAAGAAAAAAAGGACATCCATACATGCCACCATATTTACTTAAATGATCAATCACCTATAAGATCCAAATGCAGCAAAGGCAATTCTTCCATGAGTTTTACGTCCAATATGAAAGACAATAATAATAAATATGAAATTTATAATAAATAAATCATGTATAGTAATCAATGTTTGATTATCATAAACAATAAATCAATCTTCAATAATAAAAAATAATCATGTTCAATAATCAATGTCAATAAAATTAATGCGATAAATAATGTCTGATAATAATAAGAACAATAATCATTAACCAATCCCACATGTCCATCAGCGACAGTTGCACCATGACCTTAGATGTCGTCGCGCATTGGAGGCGGAGCCGACAGACCTTCCTCTGGAAGGTTGATTTCTCTAAGGCTTATAACTCCCTTTCATAGTCATTTCTTTGGTACTCCCTACAGGTTAGGGGCTTCCCGGTGACCTGGATTGCTCGGATGAAGCGGTGCATCATTACTACGTCATTCTCAGTCTTGGTCAACGGGTCGATGGCGGGGGGCTGGGTGCAGCCACAGAGGGGTGTTCGACGAGGGTGCCCCCTCGCGCCCATGCTTGAGTGCACTTGGCGAGGCAGGCAAGCCTCTTCAGCTGCTTTGCTGGCAGATTGGTACCGCTGCTACAGTACGCAAATGACGCTCTCTTCTTCATGGAAGAATCAGAACAGGAGGCCAGACGGATGGCCATGGCCATTATGGTGGAGCTTTTTGGCATGGCGTCATGCCTCAAGATTAACCATGTCAAATCCTCCTTCATCCCTTTTGGCATGGTGATAGAGGATGCCTTGGGCTACGCTGCGACACTTCGCACACCGTTGGGCCTTCCCCTCTCGGATCGGCATATCGGGTCCCGGAGGTGGACCCCGGTTATTGAGCGTTTGGAGCGTAGACTGCAAGGGTGGAGTTCACAGCATTTATCGACTGGTGGTCGCCTTGTACTGCTCAGGTCAATTCTCTCATCACTTTCAATATACTTCATGTCCGTTCTCAGGATGCCGGCCTAGGTATTGACTCGGATTGATTCTTCGAGGAGCAAATTCTTTTGGCAGGATGCAGCTCTACTCAACGAGTCCATTTAGTTGCTTGGCATTGCTTATGCTGACCCACTTCACAAGGTGGATTGGGCATCCCGGACTTACGCACCACCAACTGGGCACGAATTATGAGGCCTGTGGACAGCCTATGGAGGGAGGTTTTCTTCACCTGCTATGGTTGGAACCTGTCATGGAGCTCCAGACCTATCCCCAGAGGTGCGTCTTCTTTTTGGAGGGGTGTGGCGGCACTTTTACCCCTGGCCCGTCATTTTATGACTCTATCACTCGGCTCCGAAGAGGCTTTCTCTTTTTGGCAGCACGAGCTGAGGCTTTTCCCCGTTTGTGGCCTTGGCAGCACATCCCGATGCATCTGTGGCAGAATGATGGTCTGCGAGTGGAGGCCCAATCATCGGTTCTGGACTCCACTGTTCAGATCTTCTCTTTCCGACTAGCGATTTTTCGAGTTACTAGCTCTTCACCAGAGGATCTTTCACCTCCGTCCGGACCTGGCGCGGACAGATGGCTGGATCCGGATTTCGGACTCATTCTCGGCATGCGGCCTCTGTCTTCGTTTTCTTCCGGCCACTACAGATTCAAAGGACTTTAGAGCAGACTATAGGCTCATTTGGCGATCTCGAGCGCCGCTGAAAATCAGATCTTTGCCTGGATTCTGCGTCACGAGAGGATTCTCTTCGGAGTATACAAGGCGTTGTGGGTGCCTCATGCACACACTTCCTGCGTTTTATATGGGGAGGTGGAGGAGGATGTCATCCACCTATTTTTCGGCTGTCGGGTGGCTCAAGAGGTTTGGTCTCAGACAAGCATTGCGGATTTCATATCTCTGACAATTAAGGATTCCTTGCAGGCTTTGAGGGGTCTTGGCAGACAGAGACAAGACTGGAGAGTTCCAGTGGCGACCTTTTGGTCGGTGCCCAGGGTACCGCACAAACGTGTTATTTCAGGGGGGAGAGATGTCAGGTGAATAATATTGTACATCACATTTTTTATCTTCTTCGGGGAGTGGGGCTTTGGATAGCACTTGTTCTCTTCCTTTTTGTCACTCTCATCAGGAGAGCATACCACATGTACATGGTGTTTTCCTTTTAGTGATATATATACATATATATATATACATATATATATGGATGACAACCAACATCCTTAGTCATCCTTTTCCTTCTAAAAAAAATCATTAATCAATATTAATATGCTAACACTGGTTCAATAATCAATATAATGCTTTACCGTACTTTGAGTCATTGTACTTCAGTTTACTTTGACTTTCATCTCACTTCATTTCCTAGTACTCTTTATTTAGAATTGCTTATCTTATATTCAGTTATCAATGATGGATCAAGTCATGACAAGTGCCCCCTCTAAAAGTTTTTTGTGGAACTATTTTCATTGTATTGAAAATTTGTAGTTTTAATGTCTTTGCAGGTACACTATCAGCCCCTCTAATGCAACACAACGTTCTCCATAATAATCACTGCATCCTCAGTTTTCAACTTTTATTTAACTAAACCTATTTAACTATATTTGGACTTCTATTAATATGATCAACAATAGGGAGAGCAAAAAGGTTAATCTAAGATCAATCAATGATTATGGGAACAATTCACTATAGGACGTGTCAGATTACATGGCGACAATCGGTTGGGTTGAGGTGACCTGACTAGATACAACATCAATGGTGCAGCATGTGCAACCTATGACAACTTAGTGTGTGATAGTGTAGGTGCGACCGTGTGCAATGATGCATTGTACAAGTCGCAACCACATAAGGCTTGAGGAACTAGGTGTGGCAAAGTGCATGGTGTGATGTTAGACAACACTCCTCATGGCTACCTAAGGTGTGGTGATAGCTTTTGGTTGAGCAGATACAAGTTGGCGACCCATAGGGTGCGATGGACTAGTTTGGTTTTTCCTCAAGTAGTTTAGTACTAGTGCCATATTCAATTTCCTTGTTGATCAAGTCGTGACCAGGTAGGGGACGACAACTAGATGCAATCACGCATGCATGGACCAATGGTGCTTGGAGAGCACACGATGCAACAACAATACTTCTATACCTTTACCTTGAGCCCATTAGTCTCTCCTTGCTATTGTTGCGCCTTGGTGTCGCGAGGAGAGAAAAAAGAGAGTCGAGAGAAGTAGGGGATTTTGTGGATAAAAAAGTTGTGTTGGGTGTTGTTTATAAGGATTAAGATATGTGGAAACTAATTTATAATCTATTAGAACTTCTAATTTAAATCTAATCTTAATTCATATCCTAATCTATTTGTCTTTTCCTCTCCTTTTCTAATTATACCTTTATTTCCTTTCGAACTCTTTTATTATCTCTTTTAATCCTTTAAATTTTTAATTCATTTAAATAAAATAAATAGTATTTTATTTCTTGAAGGTACAAGTGCTATAAAAACAATCGCACTGGATCCAAATTCCCCAAGAAAAGCCAATGATTTAATTCAATTTTTTATTCAGATATTCAAGGTACAAAAACTTTTTTTCTAGGTATTTATGATGGAAAAATCTGCCTTAAGTTTTCAATCTAATGAATGGTATTCTTGATCAGAGAGTAAAACATCCGTCACTTAATAGCCATGTTGCAAGGGTACGGGTACGGTACTGTTACTGGGTACGGATATGGGTATAGGATACGTCAAATTCTAAAAAAATAGGGTACGAGTACGACAACATATTAAATATATAATATATACGTAAAAGAAAATTTCATAAGCCTTCTACTATTTACGTCATGTTTAAGTTCTCGTAGCAAGTAATTAGTTATTCGCTTCAATAAAATTTAGACGATATCTAAATGAGGAGCTTTCTTTCTTCTCAATACTTAAGATAACTTCTCATCCTTATCATCTATATGTTTTGTTTCTCACATTTGACAAAAATGTAGTAAAACATACTATAAGATGATGATATTTATTTTTATTTTATTTATTTTAC
This sequence comes from Pontederia crassipes, assembly GCA_030549335.1. Classification (NCBI taxonomy): domain Eukaryota; kingdom Viridiplantae; phylum Streptophyta; class Magnoliopsida; order Commelinales; family Pontederiaceae; genus Pontederia; species Pontederia crassipes. Next base: position 18,350,504 of record CM060189.1, on the reverse strand, counting down.
ATGTTCACCATGTTCTGTAGTGTCAATGCTTCCATGATCGTTGATCATTTATTATCTTTTTTTGAATTTTATCTGGAAAATTTTTGATATGGTGTACCCAAAATCATAAGTATGAGTACCCATTAAAGCACCCAGTTTTTTAAAATTAATTTTTGTTGGGTACGTGTGGGTACGAGTGCCCACGAATGCCATGGAGTACTGGTATCGGGTATGGAAATTGAAGTACCCGTGCATCATAGCTTAGTAGACATTTTTACCTTGATGAAGATGTTTGTGTTGCAAACGTTTGTTCTAAAGGGTGTTTGTGGCTTTGCTTGCAGCATTGATAGAACAATTCAGGAAATAGAAGGGAATAGTAAATTTGGCCTTTTCTTAAAAAAAGTAAAGAATTTCATTAACCATGTGGAGAATCAAAATACAAAAGATGGATGATCCCACGAGGGGGCGGCATCCCACACAAAATTCCCATGATTAGTCCGGGCAAAATTTGCTAGGTGATTCGCAATGCGGTTGGCCCGCTGATGACAGTGCATAATACAAAATGGGGAGATTTGAGTAATGGGGCACTTGATGTCAGCAATCAACCTCTAATCTGCTAAGGCGGATCCACGGTAGCTTTAATGGAGTCAATCAACTGCATGGAGTCACTGGAGATTCAAATGTTCGTTAAGCCGCGCTAACCACACTCCTGGATGGCCACAAGAAGTGTGTGCACTGAGATATCATGATGGGAGAAGGTCCCTGCAAAAAGAAAGGTGCCAGAGTGAGAGCGAAGAATGAATTTACAACCTCCATCATTGATTGCTTCTGCGTATGACCCGTCAGTACACAGGCATACCCAGAGTGGCGGTAGAGGTTCCCACTTGGGCCGGTTTGTCCGTTGGGGGTGAGAGGAGAGAGAGGAAGCTGAGAGAGAAAGGAGGGGGAGGGTGCCTAGGGGGTGTGGGCATCAGCATAATCATAGTAAGTCGTAAGAGTCTTGGACCAGACTACCTCAGTAGTTGCAGGCTGTGATCGAAACTAGACATCATTCCAAATCAACCAAATGAACCAAAGACAATGAGCAATAAGTGATAGAAGAGTAGCCCGAGATTGTTGATCCAATCATGTACCCACATGCAACCAGCAGCCCGTATCCCAAGTGTCAGTACTTCAAGGAGTGTGCCATACTGGCAAGGTGCATGAACAATGGAAGAAAACGTGTGAGGTGGTTTTGGTGGTGAGGCCGCAGAGTTTACGGGAGGGGTCAACGGTGGGGTTAAACCTCTAAATAATAGTCCAGAGTTTTGATCACAGCAGTCGTTAGATGTAGGGACCCCGGGTTACTAATGAATATGTAAATTGATTTGGCCATAGCCATGCCATGGGTATCCGGTATCCAGACCCACACGTCATGGAGTCCAAAAGCATAAGGTCCCAGCCATGCTGTTATCGGAGATCGACAACAGTGACATTGTTCAAACTGGCATGAACATTTATGTAAGTGGGCATGTGGCTGAGAGGGATATTGATGATCCAAGGGTCAAACAGGTCTGACATGGAGCTACGTTCTGATGACTTTTCTAAAATCCAACCGAAGCATGGAGTGGGTGTTGATGATGAGGTACCAGGAGCTTGACGCCCCACGAGATTGCAAACCCATGGGTGTATTGGGCCATATTTATTTAGGAGGTTGGACCATGGGGAGTCCACCCGGTTTAGCAGAGCTAATACACATTTAGCGAGCATGGATGTTCTGGCATGGTGGATGTTACGTATGACCAGCCACCCAAGGGATCATGGGAATTGGATAGTGATCCAATTGATCAGGTGAGCGCAGCACTGATACTAAGAGCACTAAGAATACCAACATGACGTGCCTGGAATAAGGTGTGCGAGAGGCAAACTCGTGACTTATTCAGGTTCTGAAGCAGTCTACAGTTGGTTTTGTAGCGGCCAAACAGATTAAAAGGTCATATGCGTATAGTAGGTGACTGAGGTCCAGTGAACCAAAGCATATTGGAGTTAAGTGTCATGTTAAGGTTTGCTGATTGATGAGGGAGGCTAGAATTTGAGCACTGATCACAAAAAGATACGGAGAGAGGGGGTCACCTTGGTGATGAAGTACCATTTATATTACATGTGAAACTAGGGGATTGAACACAAGTTGTGATCCAGGAAGCAAATCTAGGCGGGTAGTTCATAAGTTTTAGAGCGTTCTCGATGGCTTGCCAGGAGACTTGGTCAAAAGCCTTGTCTAGGTCAGCCTGGATGATCATATGCTTCTTACGACCTCCGTGGAAGGAGTGGGCTATCTCCTAGGAAGTTAGTATATTATCTTGAATTAAACGGCCTGAGAAAAAGGCAGATTGTGCCTTATCAGTGATAGGGTGGAGAGTTTAAGTCTATTGGCAATGATTCTTGAGATTAATCTGTACAAAGCGAGATGGGCTTAAAATGTTTGATAGCTGATATGGGTTGGGTTTTTTTTTTTCTTTTGGACTGAAAATGAGGCTGGTGTTGGCCCATTCCTATTGGAAGGCATTGTGTCTAAAGAAATCTTGTATGGCTGAGGTGAGGCATGGACTGACAATGTCTTAGTAAGCCCAAACTCAGTGGTGAATCCATCGAGTCCTGGGGCTTTGCCGACCGTCATACTCCAGAGGGTAGTCTTAACTTCAAGGCTTTCGACAGGTGCCACAAGTGCCGGATGCCAAGGTTGGTCAATCTGAGGGAGGGGAGGCCATGCTTCAAGGGGAATCTAGGGGTTGTTGTTAGGGGCCCCAAGAAATTTGTAATGGGAGGCAAAGTATTGACAAATGACAATGTCTCTGTCCAAGGTGGCGCAGGAGCCATACGAGTCAGTGATACAGGTGATAAAGTTCCTACGTCGTCAAATGAGAGTGCTTAGGTGAAAGTAACTAGTGTTCTGGTCAATGTGGTTTGACTTTTACTCCATCACTTGAGATTTATCTGCATGTATATTTTGTGTCTTCCAAATTGCTCTTCATTAGGTAGTTGACTTGTGAATTGTGATATTTGAGTTCGGCAATACATTATCATATGTTTTGCAGTTGCATAGTGGCCTATAATCTATATTTTATATTATCAAATGAAATACTAGGAATTACTAGAAATTAGTACTTGGGTGTTATAAAAAGCCAGAATGATTCACTGCAATTGAATTATCACCATTCCACGCTGGATGTTCCATATACGCAGACTGCATTTCCAGAAGACCAAAAACTCTTATGTTTCCTAAAATCAAAATCTGCATTATGACATCTTACATCCGAGACGGTTTGCACCCCTAATTTAGTTTCAGCTATTGCAACAAAGCATTTGATTCCTTGAGTCACATTTCTTGGACTTTTAGCAGAAAGGTATAACCTATGCTTAGTAATTCAGTTTCAAAGGAGGCGACTGAGGACTATTCAAATTACATCTGGGAAATTTATTCCTTGGCTTGGAAGAGTTTGTTTCAGTAGTAAATATTGTAATTCCATATGAACACATGACACATCCCTGTATCAGAAGCATGCCTTTTTATTGGTTGAGAGCCTACTTAATTTTTGCTGAGAGTGGAAGTACATTTTTCAGAATATGTATGCCGTTATTCAGATAATGGAGTTGATAGAATCTTTTGTTAACTAAAAGCTTAATTACTGGTTAATATAAAGAGGGGAATTGTCCTTCTCAAAACCAATGTTAACTGATTTTGAATTGGATGTCCTTATATATTTACCTTTCCAACTTACACCCATTTTGATATTTCTCACTATAACGTTGTCTTCTGATACCACAAAGTTAGGTTTTGTGTCCAAGACGAGTTTCATCTCTTTACAATCAATGAACATGCCATGTGCTTAGTAGTATTAAGCATTCACATTGGATGGGGGTCTGTATTCAAAGCCATGTTACTGCTTGTGGTTTATCCTGGATGGAAGATTTTGGAAAGTAATTATCTGGAGTTAGACTACTGTAAATTACTCCATGAACTGTAGGGGTGTTTCACCTTTAGTCCCATATGCTATAATGTGCACCTTAGAAAAGCCAAGTATGGCTTCACTGCTTCAGCAGTGCATGCACTCTATTTGTGCTAGACGAGGACATGCACTGGGATCTCAAAAACCTGTCTTGACATAAGAATCTAAGAATTTTTTTTTGAAACAAATAAGAATCTAAGATTACATATGGACTATATTCATTTTGCTGGAATTAGTGGAAATTAGAAACATGTTTTTCATACGCCACTCGTAAATTCTGAAGTTTACATGTTGCAATAAAATTGTCATACTATTTATTCCGAAATGCTTGCAACACTTTTATATTAATTTAAAGTTTACTTGGCTGATTTTTCATAGTTTCACATTTCTTCTATTTTTCAGCTTTTAATTTCCTATGATAATGGATGTTGGTACATAAGTTGTCTTAATTGTTGAACATGTCCTCTGTATAAGTGAAGTCATTCTTTTGTAGCAAACTAGAACAGCAGTGACATTTTGTATTTATGTTGACCTGCTTCAATTTTCTGTCAGATTTAGCTGATCTTATACCGAACTTGGAAAGGAAGGGCCATAGAATTCTTATATTCAGCCAATAAACTCACATGCGTGGTATGCTGGAGTTGTAAGTAATAGGAGTCGCATATGTCTGGAAGGCAATTGCTGATATGTACCTATGTGAATATCTTCAACTAGTAGTTTCAACTTTTTTTTTCTTATATTTGAACTCATGTTTCAGTACCAAAATGCTAGAAAGACAGACTATAGTGGACACCTTCTATAGTGACCCTTCTTTATTTGTATGTTCATTGTCCACAAGATCTGGAAGACAGGGACTCAATTGGAACTGACAGCCATCACTCAAGAATGGATTTTAAACCAGAAATAGATTGACAAAATGAATACTACTGTCATTGTACTGGCCAAGTTAAACCAGTTGATCTTTATAGCTAGTAATCTGTTTCCTGAATTCATTGGTTGTGGCACATAGTTTTACTAGCTTATCTTAGGAGCCGATTCTTGAAATTTTCCTCATTCAGAGGACTGTTATACAACTGTTTTACTGAACAAAGAGAGAAAATGATAATTAATCATTCAAGAAATGTGGATTATTATGGAGTATTACACTTCATTTCTCCTTTCATCAAGATCAAAAAGAGATAAAGCTTACAGTTTTGTTTGTCATGATACATTACATGGTTAGTTGATTGCATGCGAAGTACAATGGTCCACGAAGTTAAAGAAGTATTCATGCAAGAATCCACATAGTAAAAAAAAAATCCACATAGTTGGAAGTTTTCTTTGCTGGAGTCGTGTTACGGGTAAATTATTGTTCATCTTGTGTGGTCAAGTATTTGTATGTGCACTCTCGCCATCTGGAAGTTGGCAACGGACCTTGACTCTGTAGAGATGTCTGGTATCGTTCTGTTCTGTCATTGTGCGTTCATGTGGTCTCAGTATCACAAAAATGTCAGTACTCCCTGTGCTTGATGTGTCAACTTCTTGGGATGAAATCTCACCAGGCAGGAGGATGAGAAAAATGTTGCACATGGAATGGTTATCCACATTTTGCTCAGAGTCTGCCTTGCCAATTAGAAACCGTGTTCCTTTTTATGGATGCTACATTTTCTTTCCATAGTGCTTGACCGAGGTGCGATTCCATTAGATCTTGTTTGGTGTATTTATGTGCTTTAATTGGGTGTAATCATTAGAACAATGAAGGTACAATGATAGCCAACTAGTGATAGGAATAACTTGAGCAGCTAATAATGTGGTTAGTCATAGCAACCACCTTAGAATACTAATTCATGTAGTGCTGATTTTTAAACATGCAAACTTCATCTATGTCGAATTATGGATTTAGAAATCTCATCTAAGCTTAGAATTAATTAATTCATTGAGAATTTGTCTTTTCGTTTACTTTCTTGAATACCTCTAGTAGCTTATCATCCCTGTCAATGATATGTGAAGATTTTTTGAATGGACACGTCGAGAATATTAACATGTCATCGGATTCCTAGCTCTCCACAGTTTCATGTAGGTGGCTGGACAAAAGAAACAGGACACGTACCAATTGCAAACAGTAAGGTTCTGTGTTCATTTATTCTCTTCTTTATTCTCTCTCTCTCTTTTCCTTTCTGAAGTTGGTATTGAAATTCTGCTTATCCATGTTTTTCTATTTTTGTAGCTAGTAAATTCATATTACAACTTTCATGTGCATACCTTTTATTGATTGGATATAACTTACTGAATTGTCAAACCAAAATAAAAAGTAACCATCTAGTTTTCGAAGGCTTTGATCTGACGTCACAACTTTGCCAAAGCATCCACAGTCGATTGCAGTGGCCATTCCTGAAATAAATACATATGGGGGAAAAAAAATAACCACACAACAGAATGAAGAAAGGTGAACCTACAAGACTATCTGACCTTTCCGGTCGGCTTATTACTTCCAGAATACTTCTAGCTTCATGAGCCCCCCTGCGATGAACGTAGATTGTAGTAGTTTTTTGGTGGTTGGTGTAACATTTCTGATTGAAAAACAATTTTACTGTCTAGTCAGATAACTGTACCAATGACTGTAATGTACTTTTGTTTCTTTTTATAGTTATCACATAGTAGTATTAAGTATTCTATGAACCTTCTTATCTAGCTGATCAAAGTGAGAACAAAAATGCATTGTATTGCTTTACCCAAGGTCAGATAAATATGATACATGTTAGGATTTAGAACCACTGAACTCGTTAACACAGGCAATAATTTGTTCCTATTTTATATCCTTGCATGATTTTAAATAGTTTGTTTGCTCTATATAATTCACATTTAAGATGGAACTACTAAACGCGTAGGAAGCAAGAAAACAAATTTATGCATTAATCAAAAGCAGTTCGTTGATATGTCAAAGTTTCAGCAGCCCCTGGTACATGATAAATATCCTTCCTGCTGATGTTAACAGGGTGCACCGCATGATATATATGCTGTGCTCTGCATGTCCCTGAGATAATTCTGGGGTGGTCACCTTTTCCTCACTCTCGCTGTGTGGGGGGAATCTTTCCCTTGGTAGTGTAGGACCTTGTACTGTTTGCACCAAAGATAACTTTTGGACCCGTGAACTCCGCTTCTCTTTTCTTTTTCATTCTTTTTTTCTGTGTGTGTGTGGGGAGGGAGGGAGGGAGGGAGGGAGGGAGGGGGGGGGGGGGGGGGGGGGGGGGGGGGGGGGGGGGTTATTTGATTAAACTTATAAAATTCAATCATCGAACTTGTCTCAATTTGTCATTGAATTTCTTCTATCGGATTCCATCTAAATTTATATAACTTTATTTTTTTAACAATTATGGAATGATGTTTTTTTTTACATTTTACTTTATTATTGTGATAAAAATACTAGAGGAGTAACGAAGTAAGGGTAAAAATAAATTTTTAATAGTTATGAAATGCTGTGTTCATGTTTTTTTAGTTCTTTTTATATTAAATAAGTAACTACATAAGAAAATTTTGAAAGAGAATAGGATGTTTGAGGAGTGCATCCTCACCATTTTATTAAGGAGGCTACATTTTCCATTCTTATTCTTTTTATATGTCCAAGGAAATCAAAGTCACCAAATTAATCCACTTCAAGAAGAGCGTGCATCTTCTCTAAGGAACCCGGGGTTTCAATCAAATATCCTTTGAACTCGTCGACCACATTTCATGACCTAACAAATTAAACTCAAATCAACTCGGAGGATGGGAAAGAACTAGGAAAGGTTATTGTACTCAGAGAAGAGGGCGCCCCACACTTTTGACCTATATGTATATTTTATGCTTGTTATATGTGATTGTGACCTTGTATATTCTAATGTGTCACTTTTGATTTTTGGTACTGCCTATAGCTAGCGATGTCTTTCCACATGCATGTGTCCTCCCGATTCTTAGATAGTCTTAGGGCCCCTGCCATTTCTTAATTTTCTGGGAGTATATTTTGGTGTGACCTCACAATATATGGGAATTAACATCTTGTGATTTATTATTATTGATAACTTCTTGAATCTTATCTCAACTATGTTCCTATATCCTCCTTATATTGTTCGGACGCTTAAATAAAGGGGGCGACAATTAAACAAAAAGAGGACTCTCCCTCATGAGAGTTTCGTTGTCCGAATAACGAGCATGAAGGATCTAGGAGGAGATTCAGGATCCTACTCTTTCTCTCCTTTTTTTTATAACAATTCTATTGTGAGAACTAAATCAATTAATTCATTGATTAACATCTATTCAAACATCTACTAACCAAATAAGTATACCAATTAATTCACTGATTAAATCAATAATCATTTACTACACCACAGAGAACTAAATGTATTAACTTGATAGATATATATCATCTTTCCAAGCTAATCTAACAATAATATTTAATCTATAATTATGCCGTGGTTGTACTAGCTAAATAAGTATAGCGTGCAGTACATGAATGGCTGAAAGGATGAATTAATTAATTATGCAATCAAACATTGTATGTTAAATTAATTGGTTCATAACTTCTTTCATTAGCATGCCAGCATTCATTTATATATGAGTACGTAGCTTTTACGACCTGCTAATTTCTAACTTGCCATAAGTTTGTGATTACGTTTAATTTTTCGTGCTTAATTGATGCAACTGATCACCGAAGGAGAACCTAACGTTTACTCTAAGAGTAGTCAGTGTGCATTGTGCAACCTAATTTTCTTACTCTACCAGCAAATTGAGTCAGCCAACTGCCCTATTAGTATCAAGTCAGTACCAATTCCAGGTCTAGAGGTTGAGTTCCTAAACCTATGACATGCATGGCCACTTGAATTCCAATAAAAAATTTCCTCGGGTCAAATTTTCTAAAAATTATTTCTTTTTTATCGAAATTATTAACACACGACTAATCCAACCACTCAAATTGCAATAAAAAAGAATTCAAAATGTTTGATACACTAGCGAAATAAACACTAACCAAATGACTGTATAAATTGAACACTAACGACCAGCTCTTCGACTCTTTTAATATGAAATTTAGATCATGTAACCTTACAATCCAACCTGTTACGAAAAGAGAACGAGAGATCGCACGAATATAGAAAAACACACGAGATTTACAAGATTCATCTTAAACTCGGCTATCTAATCGGACGGCGACTCTTTCTTATTATGAAATATTAATAATTATAATAATATAAAATAATTCAATTGTCATGAAATTTATATAGAAAATTTTACTATAAAATAGGAAATAAAAATTCTAAAACAATTTAAGTTTTGGAGGCTCCGAACTCTCGTAGGATCCCCTCTAAACTCTTCCTCCTTCTCCCACAAGCTTGTTGTTCGTGCAACAAGATTTTTTATATGGAACGGACGGCTTCGTCGCCCATGCGTTGACTAACATGTGTGCTCATTTAAAATTACAACTCACATTCAAAATATTATTAACCCAATCAAATTTAATTGATTTTAGAAACATGGTAAAAAGAATCAAATTGTTTCCGTCGCTGAAATAGTAAGGACCTAGCTAATGGATTGTGTTATTGTGTATGTGCACGCTTGATACCGTTGTGTGTCTTTTTCAGAAAGACGTGGTGCTTTTTACATATACATGGCACACAATACAATAACCATATATACTGATCACAGTGCTAGCCGAGTGCACGGTGTACAAAAAAGAAAAGAGAGCAGAATAATAATACGTAGCATCTCACCGTCATTTCAGCACTTTATCGTATTGCATTATACGTCCTATATATGTTCCTGCTGATGGCTCGGATTAATTTGTTCTCTTCCGTCGTCGGGTTGTGACGTGGATGACTTGCATTGGGTCCCATGCATGCCACGTTGGCGATCTTTATATATATATATATATATATATGTGTGTGTGTAATATATAATGTGACGTAGAGACAGGGGGCACATGGAATCTATACAAGACCACAAGGCTCCATGGAGCTGTGGACAAAAGGCCGTAGGTTTTATGGTACCACCACCAATCACCATGCACACCCTCTCGTGTTCATCCCGATCCCTTTGCAGAGGGCAAAAATGGAAGAGATTTATTGGGTTTTCGGGTTCGCAGGATCTCCGGGTCATGTCCCGTACCTTATGATGAGTTCGCTTCTATGCGTTCGCAGCGTTGGACTTGTTTTAATTTGAATATCATGTAGCCAATGCGTGTAGAGTTATCTTTTCGAACAAAAAAGAAGTTTCTTCCTTCTTTTCTTCCTTATGTTTGTGCAAGTAAGAACTTATAATTCTACGTAACTAGAGAGAGAGAGAGAGAGAGAGAGTGAGTAGTTTTTTTTTTTTTGGTATCTTGCATAATACAACTCGTGGCATAATGAACTATAATTGTACAAAAAAATGTTTACTTTTGTTTACTATCGTTAGATAAGCAGTATTCATGTGCTTCTGTTTTGCTGCTTCTCTCTCTCTCTCTCTCTCTCTGGATCTGTTCTTCTGTTCCTTGAAAAGCTCATTATCAGCCATGGCCACAGGAAAAAAGTTAGTACAGCTGGACCTGATTCTAGCCTGGAATCCTGTTTAGTACAGCTGGACCTGATTCTAGCCTGGAATCCTGTCCTTCTGTCTTGCTGCCTCTCAGCTGCCATTGAACAGGGAAAAGGACCTGCCATGCTCATACCATGTGCTCGCCCACAGCCAATCATTCTCTTGTGTCTACACACACAGCCAGTGCTGCAATCTGCATGGATGCGTCCCCCCTCCCTCCCTCCCTTCCTCCTCCTCCTCCTCCTCCTCCTCCTCTATTCATGTACAATGGCTATTTGTGCATGATTACACATTTCACTTGATACAAATCATGATACGTAATGAACAAAATTTAATCGTCTCCCCTAAAATTATTTCACATAATTAAAAATTCGAACAAGTGGTGAAAATAAGGGTCTTTCTTGGCTTATCAGCTTGTTAAGTTACTAAGATTTTCTTTTGAGTGGGAGAAGGGAATTTTATGTACAGATGGAAACAACTCTACTGCTGAAAGGGATATGACCTCACATCATGCATACACACACACACACACACACATATATATATATATATATATATATATATATATATATATATATATATATATATATATATGAACTTAATGGATGAGGTGTTATAATTAAGTTGGACTAGTTACAGTGGCCAATGGAGCGTCCTCTTGCCCAATGGGGTGCAACTTCTTTCTTCAACTTGGGAGAAAATATATAATTAATCGGCTACATGAATTAATTAAGTCATAACACAACTACTTCTGCATCTCATTGTATTACAATTAGAACCTTCTGCCGCCCATGTCTTGTATTTTAATTAAAGTGAATGATAGACTAGGAGTTGTTATGAAACCCTTTTTTTAGAAATAAAAAACAGCAGTGCATGCACTTGGACTTTAAAAATTAATGATTCTCTGGATTAAACCAATTAAGAACTTCTCTGCGGCTTATATTCTTAGCTACAAGTTGATATTTGTTGTATATATATCCACGCGGAAAGAATTGGAATATTTCCCTCTCTCCAAACGGTGATTCAAACTTTTGACAGAATTTGTGTTGCATGTATGTATTTTATTTTATTTTTCTATCTTAACGATAGGTAGTATGATAATTAATCATCAAGCAATTAATACCATTCAAATTAAATGAAAAAGAAAGTAGCCAAAATACTGATTTTTTTTACATTTTTTAAATAAATATTTCCCACTTATTTATAGCACTATTGTAACTAAAGAAAAGATAGGTACACTTTTGTTCTTATCATTTAACATAGAGAAAAGTGTCAAGGTACAATACTCACAACACCAACTACAATGGAAGTAGATCATGCACTGTCATGTGGAATAACATTTTTGCCATCGATTCCGAAATGATAAGAACAATTTCTTGCAATTCATTTTAACTAATAATATGGTTTCAGCTAAATATGTGTGCCGGATGTTGTTGTTATTAATTAATTAATTAATTTTATTTATAACATATATTGGTGAGGTTTCACAAATTCAAATATGTGACTCCATGGCCAATGCGATTGTAGTCACGGGATAGAAATAAGATTGGATTCCCCATATAAGGCTTATTCCATTGTAGCTAGCTTGAATGATAAGGACAGCACGTACCTCTCTCTTTCCATGTATGTCTTTGGTCCTCGCTCAAGAAATCAGGAGAACCAATGAGGACTCTCTTTCCAACATCTCAAACATAACAATAATAGCTCTAGCAAGGTTGTGGTCATTGCGTTTAGATTAGTTCCATGATGTAAGAAAAAATTCGACCAATTCGAAAAATTTATCCGAGCTAAAAAAATTTAAAAATTAAGAGTCCGAATATATTTTAGGATGCTTTTTAATAAATTAAAATCGATCCATTAAAATTAAGGCTCCATAAAAAAAAATATAGGGGTCCGTGGAACCCATTTTTTATTTATATAATTAATACATATATTATCAATTCTTTTATTATAGATATAATAATTTTTTTATAAAATTTTGTACTTTTTTATTACATTATCAAACTCTAATTTAATAACTTTAAAATTTTAGTAGTATATTTAATATTAAATATAAAATTAAATAATTTTGTATTAATTTTAATTTATTATATATATTTTTAAAATATAATTATATAAAAGTAGGGCTAAAAAATACCCAAAAAATTTATTCCGTTAAAAAGTGATTTTTTATTTTTTTAAAATAATTTTAGGACGATTTTTTATATTTTAAAAATCGATTAAAAAATAATGATTAATTTTTTTGAACCGAAAACCGGACTTGAGTCCAACTACTCTCACCCCTATCCATTACCCTATTGGGTTTAGTTATTACATCGTAATTCGTACTCTAAATATGAAACACGATATTAGTTTGACGTTCTAAGATTTGACAAGTGAGATGATTGTTTAATAGCACCAAAGGATAATTAACAAGTATATATTATTAGAAATGAGTTTCATATCTCTTAATTAACTATTAGTTTAATTATATATAAAGTGAAACTGCTGGAATATTTGTATATATCGTTTGTTTTTTTTACTGCGTACTTAGTATATCTTGGGATTATCTTTTTGTATTTTGTATTAGGGTATTTGTTATGATCGATATTTTCATTATACTTAATTCTGTTTCCTCAAATTCAATATATAAGTAAGTTGAAACATTAATTAAAATGAAAAAAACAATGATTGAGAGGATGTCATTATCTCCAATTATTGTACCCCCGTGCTTGAAGGAAAGAACAGAAGAAGACATAATTTGACAAAGTGAATAATTGATGGTGAAAGCAAATGCATCAAGAACACGGATGCACCTGCATGTCCTGGAAGTGGACCTATGTGAAATGTTCATTCTATACACAATAGTCTTAAACATCTAATCCTTGTGACCTTGTCTCCGATATATATATATATATATATATATATATATATATATATATATATATATATATATATATATATATACCGTATAAGAACTTGATTGGAGAAATCTTTATTGTTTTACCTTGGATGCCAAGTCTCCAAGAGATACGTGTATAATGTGTCATAATTACCAGAGTCGACTAATTAATGTACCCATCAAATTATCCTCATGAGTACATGTTACTTAAATTATTGAATAGACACACGTATAGAATATTTTTAATTTTAAAGTCAATAGTGGAGACGTAGCTTAAAATTTTAATTTGGATCCATCTATTTTTTTTTAAAAAAAATCAATATATGTGAAGAAAAAAATTCCGCATATATATATATATATATCCTTTCCTCAAAATAAATGAATGGATGTTGTTTTAGAACTTGGACATCACCTCAATTTAAATTAATCAGGAACAAAAGTTCTCTATTATTATTATTATTATTATTATTATTATTATTATTATTATTATTATTATTATTATTATTATTATTATTATTATTATTATTATTATTATTATTATTATTATTATTATTATTATTATTATTATTATTATTATTATTATTATTATTATTATTATTATTATTATTATTATTATTACGTCTTGAATGGGACTTTTGCCTAACATGTTAATGGATTAAGCTTAATTAAGTACATCAAATTTGCATGAATGATCTTTTTCTTGTGCTTAACTTGTTTAATTTTTATAAAAAATGACGGATAATTAATAAACACTAATGTGTTTATATATATGTATATGGGCATATATGCTTTTGCATAAATATAAATCATTTGATACACACATATAGAGATATAATTGTAACAAAACACTTTGCTACATATATATTTATATATGTAGCTAAATAAAAATAACTTTGGTCCATTGTTCAATCTGAGATCAGTTTTAATTTTGAATTCTTCTCTCTTTGGAAGACTGGTTCCTGGCTTTTGTGAGGGTTCCTCTCTATTGCCAAATTCTAGACTTAGTCTGAGATCTCTCATTGTTGTTTGTTTCTGGGGTCTTTGGTGTGCTAGAAATGAAGCTGTATTTAATTCCATATTGGCAACCTCGAGGGCGGTTTGGCAGAGAATCTTGTCCACATATAATGATTATACTGCGTGCCAGATCCCTGAGGCAATTCTCTCCCATGACCACTGTCTTGCCCGATAGGAGCCCCCGGATGTGGTGGACGAAACTAAATACTAATGGTGCTTTTACTGGTTGTGGGGAAGTGGGAGGTATGTGTTTTTTTTGTCGCACTACTGATTTTACCTTTTTGGCCGTAGGTGCGGTGGTTAGGCGTTGACGTACTGCTTTGGAGGCCGAGGCCTGGGCGTGCTCGAAGGAATCAAATATTGCATTCAACTAAACATTCCGGCTCTTCATGTCAAATCTGATGCTTAGATTCTTGTCGAGGCCATAAACAACAATTCGGATCCACCCTGGCGCATTCGACAGATTGTTATGGATATTAGAGGATTACTCCCCTTTTTTGAAAATTGCAAAGTATCATACTGTAATAGGAAAGCTAATTCTATAGTATATTTTTTTGCTCACTTGGCCCGTCGTCTCTTGCACAACGTTTTTTGGAAAGGGCACCCTCCTTCGGAGGCCTTCAAATTCTTGTATTTTGATAACTCTCGCTGTTTTATTTAATAGTTAATGAATCTTCTTTAAAAAAATCATTAGATGTCATTTTGCCCTACTTCTAAAATGGTGTAACCAACTTTCCCTGTATCGTAGTCATCGTATGAAATCGACACTTACCTGAATACTCATAGAAGACCCTTCATGGGTTAAGAAGATTGATGTGCTTACCTAACGCAAATTATTTTCATAATTAATTTCAAGCGTATAAAATTGTCTAAGAATATTTATATCTTTCTTTCGATGGTGACCACTAATTTTCTCATCCTCATGCAACTACTTGAATCAACCAACTATTGGTCTTCAAAAGCCTAACGTTCCTTTTAACCAATTAATTGCAAACGCTGTTCCTGCAAAAATAAAAGAAATCAACATATCTTGATGTAAATAAATGAGAGACTTACATTAACAAATCAATTCAACCACTAGTTGCTATAAAGTGTCCTATGATTTTATGGATACACAACTGAGAAATGGAGATTGAGGTGCCTAATTAGGGTTATATCACGAAGGCAAACAAATGGAGAATCTTAGACCAAAAAGGGAGCCGAGCATGGCAATATCATGTCAATATCTTTGCATGCCCCCAGAGCCTACAATCTGCTAGCTTTGCTCACTTGTATATATGAAAATAAAGATGCCAAGCTGCATATGAAGCTGCTGTGTGTTCTCATGAACTCTCCCAAGAGAATGAATGTCGACCCTTTTTTTTTGTTGTTGTTGTTGGAGTTGATCAGTCAGGGTTTTAGTTTTTGATTATGTAATAGTAGTAATAGTAGTAGTAGTACTCACTCCATGTGGAAGAACAGTCATTCTATGGAGTTGGGACAAACTGCCATTTTGCACGGAATGCCTTTCTTGCCTCAATATTTTTTATAACCATGTAGCAAAGATGGAAAATATTATATATTGTTACGAATTTAGGACGATGTAGAAATATAATTAATCTAAGGTACATGCAAAAGATCTTATGAATTAAGTTCGATTTCAGATGCCTAAGTTTTCAAGTGATAATTCAAATTAAATTACAATCGAATCCTAAAACACATGAAGTTTATGTAAGCACTCTTTTATTGTAGATGATAATGTAAATTAGAACTTTCTAGAAATTCCAATTGTAAAATGTGAAACTAAATCAACTTTGAAACAAAGACATTACCGAAATTTATTTATTTATTTTATTGTCTTAATGTTTCTTTATTACATGAAGCCATGTTGTCATTTTTCTCATGTAAGTGAACTCCATATCGCGCGACATTTATATTTTTCGTGTTAATCATGTTATCTTTGATATTTGCGAGTTTTAAAATTTGATCATATCATTTTTTTATTATCCAATTAATAATTTTATTTTCGACTTTTAACTCTAGTTAGCTTATAAATAAAAAAATGAAGACTTACGTGTCCAACAACCAAGTGTCGAGTCTCCATCCCGTGCACGTATGTAACATGAGTAATTTAATATTATTTGAAAATAATACAATTGTTTATAAGTGTTATAAAAACAATAAAAATTAAAATAAGTATATATTAATTTATTATATATTTATATATTATCTTAGTAGCAATAATAATATTTAAAATAACGCTAAAATGAAAATAGTATATTATCGACAAAATTGACGGTGAAATAGATTAATTTTATAAAATTTCGATGTTTACAAAAGGAGTCAAAATCTTGATCCAGCTTTGGTTGATTAATATGAGAATGATGAAGAAAAAATTATCTTTAGTATAAAGTTATTAATTCTCACTAATTTAATTCGATCGAGTTCTTTTTTTATATATAAAAGTATGCTCTCAAATTACAACTTTGGGTTTGGTCGGCTGATGGGTACATTATTATATGCCTTGCTTGTGGCCCATTGTTTTGACTTTGCTGAACGCGACTCATTTGCTACATGATACCAGGGAGACATATATTTGATTACTTAGAATAAAAAAAATTCTTAATTGATTTCAAAATTACTTTAATTTATTTAATTAATTAAAGGTTTCTTTAATCCATTATTACAAGTGGTGTCACGATCAATGTTATCGATTTAGTCTGTTCGACGGGTGTTGGGATTAGATCGAAAGCTGCCAAATTAGGCCCCTAATTACTTGATGCGTACCAAATCTCATCGCGTGTGAGTGTGAAATTAATTAAGCTTAATCAACTATTAAGGTGGAGTCGTTGTTTTTGTTTTACTTTTTATAACACCTCGGTTTATATCCATATAAATTTAAAGTGCGTCTTGATAAGTAAATAAGGTAGCTACGTATAAGTTCACGATCATCTTCATATTTTATCCATGTAAAATTATTCAATCAAATCATCTTGATCCTTAACACTTCTGACTCAATCAAGATATTACTCGTTTTGAATTTTCCATCCACTGGAATTCAAACTATCCATTCTGCGGATAAAGTTTAACTTCAGCGATAAAGTTTGAGATATTATTTCCGGAAAAACATGTTCTAAGCCACCCCTAAATTATTTTCTAAGCCACCCCTGAATTAGGCTTGTTGTGTTGCCTCTATTTCTATTCCACAAAACTAAAATAAAATATATCTTAAAAGTAGATGTGTCTTCTACTACTTTTTATTATGTCTAACATGTTATTTGAAAATTTTACTTTATCTAAAATGATTTCATGATAAAAACAATAATAAACAATGAATTCTAGTATCATATTTTGGTAATTAGTGTAATCAATAAATAAATCAAATACTTACATGTGTTAATATATCAATTCTTTTTAGTATTTTTCTACTGATAAAAAAACTATCTATAGCAGAGGAAATTAATAATGTCAAAGAGATGCTTAACTGTGTGCATGGGAATAAAGCAGGCCTAGGCACAACAATATGGAAGACGATTTATCTTATATTATTGTCTAAATGATTCTTAGGTTAATGATGTCAGTAATAATTGTATATATTGTGGAAACGTTAATTGATGAAATCATGATACGAATATTCATGCAAATAATTGTTACAACAGAATATAAAATGCATTATATATAGCAGTTAAAGTGATGCAATTAAAGATCTAAAGAAGCTCCCCTCCCCCCCCCCCCCCCCCCCCCCCCCCCCCCCCCTCCCTCAAATAATTGGATACCGAAAGATACATTATCTTCTATCATTTACATACCATTAATGTGCCTTGGAAACCATCTTTCACTGAAGTTTCACTCATTAATCAGTACATGCAATTAATTAAGAAACTGTTTGGACATAAGTTTTCAGACAATTAACTATGATCAATAAATATGCATAACTTTAAAGCAATGTATAGTAGATCATGATGCACAATGTTAAAATTCTTGATTTATTTCAGGAAACTCCAAGAACTTGATATAAGTAAATATAAGTATGAAAATAAAATAATAAAATCTAAATTTGATACACTTTTATTCGGCATCGGTGTTCAGAGCTACTAATATTTTTCCGGATGTGTCATTATGCCATCACCATACCCTGATTTTGTAAACTTTGGTCCCTTTGAAAATTTTATTTTGAGGAGAAGAAATGCATGCTATTGACTATGTTCAGAGGGTGAAAACCATCTGAACATCTGAGGCAACATTAGCTTTATCTTCTTCTTCTTCTTCTTCATCTGAACATCTTCTGCAACATTAGCTTCTTCTTCTTCTTCTTCTTCTTCTTCTTCTTCTTCTTCTTCTTCTTCTTCTTCTTCTTCTTCTTCTTCTTCTTCTTCTTCTTCTTCTTCTTTTCTTTTTCCCCTTAAAAACTGCTGGTGTGCAACTAAAAGTGCCCCTGGAAGGTGCAGAGTCTTACACAAAACCCAGAAAATTTGGTATAACAAACCTGAATTCAGACAGTATTAGTATTATCATCCTCCACCAGAAGTAGTAAAGCACTAAATAACAAAAGGTATTAATTAGGGAAGAAAACAAAAATTAATACAAGGGACACGAGCACATTGAAGTGAGGTTGGCGGAGGCTACTGAAAACAGCTGGTACCTTGCACAAGATATACCTGAACTTCCCGGGGGGTGTGAAGAAGTCATATTTTGGTTAAAACTTCCTTGAACAGAAATGAGAACAAAGCTGAGCAGAGAAAAAAAAACAGATATTTATTGCAGATAAATGATCCCATTCGAGAGCTATATATATCAATTTTGAATTGTTAAGATCCTTATAATTAATCATAGAAAGGGGGAGGGTGGATATGTATTAGTTATGCTGCATTTTGCCTTATGAGGAAGTTAATTAATTAATATCAGTATGGTAATATATATATCTAGTTAAAAAAATCAATAATTGCACGGTTATACTTTTACAATTTCTGACAGTCTCTTTTCAGTGTACATATATGAAATGTGAAAAATACATTTCCTTCTAATAAATCAACTTCTGAAAGGAAAAAAATAGAGACAGATAACTTTACTAATGAAGATTTTATGGTACTCTATGTATAATTAATTGTGCCACTTAAACATTTTGAAACATAAAATATTCATTATATCATTTAAATAAATTGTTGTTGGGAAAAAATTCCCATCTGTAATATTTGATGTACTAAGACGAGTACAACAAAGAGGGAGGAGAGAGAGAGGGGGGGTGAAACCCAAAGCAATGCATGCACAGTGGGTGGCCCCATTTCTAGTCACATGACGACACACTTTTTTGCCTTCTGACCGCTGAGTCTCCTTTCACTGTACACCATCTCTCACGCAAATATTCGCACACCTATTTCTATATATATGCACACACACAATTCCTCGCAATTATTTTTGTGATGCCAGGAATGGGCGAGAGGAGGAGGAGAAGAAGAAGAGAGAATTCAGAAGCTGCAGCAGTGTGTGGAAGACGAGAGAAGAAAGAGGAGAGAGAAGGAGCAAGATATATGATAAGATGAAACGAAAGAAATCAGACAGCAACATCAACGACAACAGCCACCGTCAGTAGCCTCCAGACCTCTGCACCTCTCCTCAAACTCCAAGAGAGAAAGAGAGAAGGCAGAAGAGGACTGAACTGGTTTGTTTTTATTTCTATCCTCTTATCTGATATGTTCCCTCCCCCTTCTCTCACCTTCTCTCTCTGTCTATTAGTTTTGAGTGCTACTGTTTGTTTGGATTTCAAGCTCCTCCTTGTTCTTTTGCTAATCTGGGAAGAGAGAGTGAAAAGATATCTGGAGGCTTTTCACATCAGTAGTACCTTCTCTCTCTCTGTACCAAAACTTTGGGGGCTTCTTGCCATCTTCCTTTCCTTCCATTTGGTTCCATTATATGTCTTCAAGATTATGTGCAGGCAAAGGGTGTGTGGAAAGTGGGCTGCAGATAGGTACTACACACATAGAGAGATAGACACAAGAAAGTAAGGGAGAGGAGGGGGGATCTCAGAAGCTCCCATGGTTACATGTTGGGTAGTGGGAATTTTTATTTTGGTTTGATTTGGATTGGTGACTGCTAATCACTCATCCTAATAGCTGAATTCTTTTTTTTTAAAAAAAAAAAGGACAGAAGAGCACCAATATTAGCAGGGAAAAAAGGGGGTTGTACATGCAGTTGTTCTTTCTTCTTGTTGCTATTGTATTTTCATATATAAAGCTGATTTGTTGATCCACAGAAGAAGATAAATAAGATGGCGTCGGCTTCGTCTTTCTTTGGGATACAAGAGGAAGAACAACAGCTGCTGCAGCAGCCGCCACTGCTGCCGCTGCAATCACAGCAGCAATCTTCATCGTCGACGCCACCGCCGCCGCCTCCGAATCAGGCCACAGCCCCGGCGAAGAAGAAAAGAACTCCGGGAACTCCATGCAAGTATCCGAGCACATCTTTTTTGCATGATATTCGTGATCTGATCTTCCCATGAATTCCACTATGCTCCTTGGATCCTCAACCCTAAGTTTGCCGGATCCATCAATCTGCAGGCTTTCAGGATTTTCCTTCGGGATTTCTACTCTATTAACAACATAAAGTCGTGCATCAAATATCTGTCTATGTTCATATGTCAATCCAATTGGGAAAGTTATATGAACTATATTTCACCTTTCCTTAATTGTCATTCCAATTCTATGTTTCCTTGGCGATTCCTCTTTGTTCCAGTGTTGGTTCTTATTTCCTTCCAAACTTTTCTCCTGTCTCCAAGAAATTACATGAAATGTTACTCCTTTTGTTCCAGACATTTCTTTTACTACAATTACATCGGAGAGCTCTTCTGCAATCAATGTGCATGTTTGTGTTGTCCGACAGAATGCATTATGCACTTATCTCCTCATTATTATATATATTCATAATTGATTACTCAATAATAATCATCACATGCACGGGACATGCAGATCCGGACGCTGAGGTGATCGCGCTGTCGCCGAAGACGCTGCTGGCGACGAACCGCTTCATCTGCGAGGTCTGCAACAAGGGGTTCCAGCGGGAGCAGAACCTGCAGCTCCACCGGCGCGGCCACAACCTGCCGTGGAAGCTGAAGCAGAAGAACCCCAAGGAGGTGAGGCGGCGCGTCTACCTCTGCCCGGAGCCCACCTGCGTCCACCACGACCCCTCCCGCGCCCTCGGCGACCTCACCGGCATCAAGAAGCACTTCTGCCGCAAGCACGGCGAGAAGAAGTGGAAGTGCGACAAGTGCTCCAAGCGCTACGCCGTGCAGTCAGACTGGAAGGCGCACTCCAAGACCTGCGGCACTCGCGAGTACCGCTGCGACTGCGGCACCCTCTTCTCCAGGTCGGTACCATCTCCATTCATGTCGATGCAGTAGTGTAGAACGATCGATGCAGTCGTAATAAAGTTTTAATCAACGTTTCAACGCCCCAAATCGTCACTTTGAACCAAATCACATATACATTCTTTTTTAAAACACTTTGAATGACAGGCTCCTGTGGACGTAGTTTTTTAATGCAAATTGAACTGCTGCTTCTTTTACAATATACTTTTTTTTGTTATAATTGATGTAGAGTTTGAGACCCTGTGATCATGTTCTTGTGTCGCTGTTTTCTTCGGGCTTCGCATCATTGAGACATCATTTTGAAACATCATCATAGGTTTCTGTTCCAGATTTTGATATCATCCACAGCTATATATATTCCCTTTGGTTTTAGCAATGATTAGTTTCTAGTTCCTATACCTACCGTTCATTTAAAATTTCCTTCACCGCAATATTGTCGAATTATACATCGTTCCCTTTTTTAAATCGGAATTTGCAATGCTTGATGCTGTTCTAGGGTTAGGGTTTTTTTAAAAAATATTAGGGTTGTTATGGTTGGATTCCCTAGCGAAGGAGGTGTACGTGTAGGAAAACGTCAGCCAGGAACTGCTCACACGTGAATTTTTCACTGTAGATAGATAGATAGGGAGAGGGAGATAGAGAGCGTTCGTACTGTGTTTGCAGAAGGTTTATTCAACTCTGAGCTCAAATAAGAGGAGGCGAAAAAGAAGAAAAGGCTCTCTCTCTCTCTCAACCAACAATATCAATTGCCAGGCTTCTGCTATTCCTTTCTCTTCCTCTCTCCTGTTCACGTGGTGCCAAGTAGGCAGGCATCGCAGGGCTTGTTCTCTAGTGGCTTGGCAATATGTGGGCAGGAGCAGGACCCCCTTCTGGCCATGGCAGGTCCAACTTTTCATGAGAACGTTAGGACTGGAACTCGGAAGGAAAGTTCATGCATTAATCTCTCTCTCTCCCCCCTCCTAACATTCATTCATTCAAAGTGGGGGTTACATTTGGATTTGGTTCAAAGTGTCTGGTACATTTGGGTTTCATTCAAAGTGGGGGTTACATTTGGACTTCAATAAATGCGAGACTTGTTAGATTCGGGGGCATTGAACTGGAGAGCAGTATCTGTAACATTTGGTTGTTACGGTTGTTTTTTCACTGGGTTTGGGGTATGAGCCAAGGGGGACAGGGGCATTTAATGGAGGTGTTGGGCATGCAATGCAATTGTGCCTGTGGCTTTCATGGTTTTGGTAAGGCATTTCTCCTTCTGAAATTTAAAGCATGTTGATGTATGCGAGGCCCAGAGCTCCTTTGTGGTATTAATGACGTGGTTTCAGGTCGTGAAATATTCTCTCATTACTGTGCTGATTTTGCTACTAATCTGGGGTTTAACTTCTAGACTCATCAATTCAGCTAAATTTTATCTTTTCCCAATGGGATGCTAACAATTAATTCTAAAGTGCTCCTGAATTTTGCCACTTATTTTTCCCAATTGAAATGGTGGTCCAAGATTTGGGATATCTTCCTTTGGTCTCTCTCTGTGTTTGATACCTTTTAATTTTGTTCATGTCCCTTTCTCTCTCCTCCTTGGAGTTTTCTCTTTTAGGAAGAATTCTCAGAAGTGGGCATAGGGTTCATTTATTAGGGGTTTTCTTTTCTTAATGCATTTTGCATTTTTTTCCTTTTAACCAGTTGGAGTGTCACAAAATTACAATAACACTCTTACACACTGAGAAAACAACAACCCCCCGCCCCCCCCCTCCCCCCCCCCCCCCCCCCCGAAAAAAAAAACATATGACCTGGTTAAGCTATGGCGTTCAGCATAAATTGCACTACTATATGTGCATCACTTCATTATTATACCATTAGAGTTGCTTCAGAAAGTTAATTAGTCATTATAATGTTAGAAATTTGTTTCATGAGTGCATGCATTTATATTTTATCCTATGTAAATAAAATTTGTTGTCCACATAAATGAAACTTGATTAAATAAGTGAAATCAACACCATGCACATTTACAAACATAAAGAATTAGCTCACACTTATCTTAAAATCCGGATTAAAAGTAAAATTAGGAGGACATTTAGGGAAAAGATTGAATTCATTATTGTCTTGTGGTAATGCATGCAGGCGAGACAGCTTCATCACGCATCGAGCCTTCTGCGACGCCCTCGCGCAGGAGAGCTTGAGGCTCCCGTCCGGACTCACTGCCCTCGGCAGCCACTTATACGGCAACGGCAACATCGCGCTGCAGGGCCTGTCTCAGGTGAACTCACAACTTGCCTCCATGCAGGACCAGAACCACCCATCCCCCGGCCTCCTGCACCTCGGCGGCACCCCCGCCAGCGGGGCTCAGTTCGAGCAGGTCATCTCGCCGTCGAACTCCTCGTCCTTCCGGTCGCCTCACACGCAAGCCTCTTCGGCCTACTACCTCGGCGGCCAGAACCAGGAGTTCGGCGAGGATTCGCAACCTCCTCCTCATCATCACTCCGTGCTCCAGAACAACCTCTTCAACCTCAACTTCTTCTCCAACGGGAGCATGACTACGAACACCATGGGCAACAACATCAACGGCGGCGGAAACCAAAGCAACCATCACCTACTGGTCAATGCGGAGCAATTCAGCAATGCAAATGGGAGCATGGATCACAGCACACTTTTCTCTGGTAATCTCATGGGTGAACCAATGGGAGGAGTATATAACTCCTCTGAGTCTATCCTTCCTCAGATGTCAGCCACAGCATTGCTTCAGAAGGCAGCTCAAATGGGTGCGACCACCAGCGCACCAACCAACTTCCGGCCGTCGGGGTTCGGCGGGGGAGGAGATGGATTCCGAACTCAAATGGAGAACGACGCCGCTACTGCTCATATCCACAACTTGATGAACTCTCTCGCAAATGGTGGCAGTGGGCTATTTGGCGGCCATGAGCAGGTGAGCAATGGGGGTCTCGCTGGCTCGTTCGGCGGGACCTTATGCAACATGGACGAGTCCAAGTTTAGCTTGCCAAGCACAGCCGGAAACATCACCGGCGGGGGCTCGGACGGGCTAACGAGGGACTTTCTTGGTGTCGGAAGCATGATGAGGAGCATGGGGGGAGGGATATCTCCCAGGGATCAAGATCAACATGGCATCGACGCCATGAGCTCCTTCGAGGCTGAAATGAAATCAGCATCTTCCAGCCGATCTTTCGCCGGCGGGGGCATGCAATAGGAAGAAGAGAAGACAACTAAGTAGAAAGAACTCAAGAAACATGTGAGTGGAGTTCATAGCATGATTTTACAATATCATGCAACTCCCTTCGGACGTAAACTAATTGAGGAAGCGATTAAATTATGAGCTGCTCAATTTTATTAGACCATAAGTGTTTAAATTAATCAGTATACTAGAGTACATATGCATGCATGAGATAATTGATGTATGTACCTTCATTTTAATAATTTAGAATGCTACCGTATATGTCTCCAAGTTCTTACCTTTGTTGTATACATCATGTCTCTCATATATCTTCCCTTTTTTTTGCAGCCCATTAGTCTACCATGTTTCGACATTTGTGCAACTTCTTAGAGCATATGATATGATTCCTGTCTTAGTCCATGGTTATGTATCATTTGTTGTCACTCTTTGCACACACATTATATATAATTCAACACGAGTTTCAAAAGTTTCATCTCATTGGATTCTATGCATGCATGCATGCATTTCGACGTAAGTAAAACCCACTTCCATTTATTCGTTTTTTTTTCTATTGACCACTTGCAAGACACACATATATTGCCTTGATTATATAGTTCATGTATACTGGTATCGGGCCTTTCATGGCACGTAAGATTAATCAATTACAAGAAGTTGAAATATGTACATGATCTGGAATTAGATGATCTCCAGTGTATATACAGTAGAAGTATAACTATTAGAAGTATATTCGCTTGATAAAACATATATAAAGTTCTTTTTTGTTTTGGCATCTTATATGTATTATAGATATTTTTTCAGGAGCATATACAACTATTGCTTTACATGACTCCAGTGTATATACAGTAGAAGTATAACTATTGCCTTCGAGGCTTCACCTCTCAATTAGTCCTTTTCTCGATTAGGACTACTTTTATCATTGCTTATGTACTGTAGCCATGAGGGCATGCAGTCATGTCGCTATTTTTTTTCTTAAACTTAAGTCTACAAAAAAATAATGTTTATTTTTATTATCTCAACCATTTTTTCTCTTTCCACTGTGTAAACGGCTGAAAATTTTGACGGACAAAGACAAAAATGTGAACTTTAGCGAAAGTTAATTTTAAAATATTTTACTCTGATATTTTATAAAATTAAATAAGTTGATCAATTTTCTACAATAATAAAGAACAATCACCGCAAGAAAATATGATTTTAAGTGACGAAAAAATTCATCACAAAATATAATAAAAGAGTCACAGAATTGTGATGAATCAATTTTTTAATTTTTTTCTTGAAGTACTAGTGTCAATTTTGTGATGGAAATATGATCACGAAATGTCCAATCTCTTATAATTCTATCACAATTTTTTTTTTGACTTAATCAATTGTGACTGACACATTTTATTACAAATTTATTATAAATCATTATTAGTCACGAATTTTCATTGTTTTGTGACACAGTGGCTCAAGTTTCTTCTAGTGAACATTTTAATTTTTACTTTTTTGGGGTAAATATCTTTATTTTTACTTATGTCAGACGATTTCCTGATTTCTCATACTTTTTTTATTAATGTCACCATATATAATATTCGAGTGGTTAAATAAATATTTAAATTCATTATCATCTCGAATAAATAGTCAAATTTATTATTATTCGATTAACCTATTTTATCTAGAGTCTGATTATGGCATGTAAAATCATTAATATTTTGCATGGGATAAATTTTCAACTCTAAAATCTTGTTAGTTCACCCCTTCATGTGAGGCATTGTTTTTTTTTCCTTTCTTCGTGAGAATAAATTCATCCTTTTTCTTGTAATCCGTGGTCATGTCAACAGTTGTATGTGACAACACTTATAAGAGACATGAGACATCATATCATCTGTATGTTTCCCCATAAATGGGCAAGCATAGGATGGTACTCGTCATCTCAAGTCTATATCAAAACTCAGTGATGATATACAATATTAATAACATTACATATATATAATATATATATATATATATTATATAGTATGATATACATGCCCGTAGACTATACATATATATATATTATATAGTATGATATACATGCCCGTAGACTATACACATTAGAGAATCTATCCCTCTTTCAGCTCATTCAATTAATCTAATATTCGTAGATCTTGATTGATTGGTCGGGATAAATATAACTATGAAATGGGAGGAAACACATTCTGCTATGGCTTGCATCGGGATCCTAATTTAATATTTATATACATAGGGGAGGGGGGGAGAGAGAGAGAGAGAGAGAGAGAGAGAGAGAGAGAGAGAGAGAGAGAGAGAGAGAGAGAGAGAGAGAGAGAGAGAGAGAGAGAGAGAGAGGCAGCCATATAACCATACATGCATGCTTATCTATATCGCAAATATACATGTGTGATCTCTGAAAAGCTGATAAGACAGTGTGTCTAATTTAATTTGACACTCGGTACTTGAACTGTTGATTCCCTTGGTGTTTGATTAATTTAAGTCCGTTTATACATATAGATATTCGAAACAAAGCACATGATCTTTGTCTTAATCCTTGTCACAATGCTCTAATTACAGTGTTAGAATACCAAGATGTCCTCCCTTGGAAAATGATTCTTATGCGAAGCAAAATCCGATGCATGTTTCTGACAGAAAACTAATTAAGATAGAAAATAAATAACATCGTGCTTTCTGAAGCACGAATGTGCATGTTGTACCGCAAGCAGAATATGCAGATATAGGATTAATGTACATTAGTTATACATTGAATCATATCTTATAGTAGGTTAATTAGTGATGCTCAGCTGTCATGCATGATGGATGCGTTATTATATATCTAACTTGGTAGCTAAACAACAAAGAGAAAAATTATCAATATAATAATATATAGTTTGTACTGAAAAATAATTGACGTATAGTTATCGTTTAAGTGAATTATATGTTCATTGATTAACTACCGAAAAAAAATATGTTCATTGATTAGTTGGATAATCACCAATCTCTAAAAGAACAAATTGATATAAATCTATTTGTTGGACTTATGCAAGCTGTTATGAAAAGAGGGAGAGATGTCACACGAACACAGAGAATAGAACGATGGCTCTCTTTGTTATGAAATAAAGACGATTATAAGGATGTGTCTTTGTTAGAATCTCTACGGAGTTTATATATGTACTTCTTTTGAGAGATGATATGAATTACATACTGAAAATATGACACTTATCTCATAATAAGAAAATAAATTAATTTCGAATCACATACAAAATATCTCTAAAATTTTTCGCATTTATTGTGCTGAAATGAGACCCCGATAGAAAAATTCTGCTGAAGCGTCTGACTATATAAGGGACCACAGAAGGGTTATAACTGAATTCAAATTGAAAATAATATTATCAACACAAGCATACTGCTATATAGAATGAGAAAATAAAAGTTCCTTCATAGATTGTTGATAATTTTTGGGGCACATTGATCCGTAGATTGAAGGACCCATCTGAACCCGCGATTTCATCTGATTTTAATTTGGTCTCTATGTCTTTATGAAGAGCCAAATGTGTGCATGAAGTCCAATGTAAGAATTATTTGATTTTTTTTTTTTGAAGGAAACTCAAGTTCCAAGTATTACAAGATTCCAACTATCACACATTCTCTCATGATATAGATAACAACATTGTTAATGTCTAGCAAGAAGCCCCCCTCTCGGTCTTCTTCAGATTTTGTATGAAGACTCATTCTATTTAACTTTATAATAATATGATCCTTTTCCTTAAGAAAAAGGGAACATATGATACAAGTTAGCAAGATAAAAAAATTCAAAAGATGTCTTAACTAAAGTTTCGCAACAATAAGGATTAAACTTGCGGTTCTTAGGTTCTTTGGAATAATATTCTTTATTTTACTAAAAGAAATATTTTATTAATTTTGCAATCTGAATTAATCTATTAAATATCTTAAAGGCACTAAGGGACTGTTTAGTACAAGCTAATTTATCTGTAATCCTTGTAGCATTGTATTTTTTTTTAAAAAAAATCACTAAAGTAGACTATTAATTTTTTAAAATTTATATGGAAATATAATATTATCTTGCTCCATATTCTTAATATTTTCGAATGAAAATAGACTCTTCATGCTCACTGTTCATATTTTGTTCACCTATGGCTATGGGATTAACAAATTTTTAAATAAATTGATGAAGATATTTTATTATTTTTCCACAGCAATTTAAATTCAAATATCGATAATTATTTTTGGTACTGCCACAGGTTCATGTGGAATCTTTGGTATTTCAAATTATTAAAATGTGACTAATCCGGAGTTTGGAACGAGAGCTAATTTGAAAAAAAAAAGGCAAAAAGTGCTACGAAAATTTGTACAGTACGTTTTTTTAGACACCTAAAACATGATCTCAAAGAAAGATATCAAGTGCATACACTATTGGCGCTGAGGCCCATAATACGGTCCATGTACGTAATTAGTTCCTCAAACCCAAAGCCCAAACAGAATCTTACTAGGGCTGTCGTTCGTTGCTACGCTCGTCTGCCGTTCGCCGTCTGGAGCTCACCGTTCGCCGCTACCACCGCTGCGTCGCCACCTCGTGGGTTTTTCTCTCCTCTCTCTCTTCTCTCCTCCCTCTCTCTCTCTCTCTCGGTTGCGAGCAGGTGGGGAGCGTCCTCTTCTGCTCGCGTGCACATCATCTCGTTGAGCAGAACGATCCTCTTCTTTTCGTAAAGGAGAAGAATTGGGTTACTTCAGAAAGAAAATTAGGTTAGCACTTATGAGGGAAAGGAAGAACTGAACAGCTAAATGTTGTTAAAAGGAACAAAAGAAAAAAATCTATCATAAATTCATAGTAGATGCTTTTTAACTTTACCTGTATTTGCTGTCTAAGTGTATTTGTTCTATCCATTGTATAGCTAGTTTAGAACATTTATTCTGAGTTTAGAATCTTTCTTATTTACTAACTTAGAAATTTTATGTTTTTTCCTTGGATGAATTAATATATACACATAATTCGAGATAAAAATCTGGTCGAATCGCCAGTTTTATCTTTACTTTCGGTGTTGAACTTGATTTAAGAGGTTAACAACATTGTAATTAAGTAGTCTGCAGTTTCTATATAATTTAAGGATATAATGATTCTTCCTTCCTTTGTTTGGGGGGTTTGCTTCAATGATATCTTCCTCATTAGCTGCCCCACCTCTTTCTCTCTTTGGCCTTTCTCGAGTAAACAATTCTGTTAGCTGGCAAAAGGAAAGATTAAAAAGAAAAAAGGAGAGAAACATTGCATAACCATGCCATTCAAGTTTCGATGTACTGTTACTACCGACATTCACTTTTCATGTGAGTTGATAAATTTTGAGTTCTAAGTATCTTATGTCCAATAACATCTACTGCCTGATCTTCCTGCGACTAACTGTTTAAACTTTGCTGGACCAAAGTTCTCTTGCTTGCTCAATAATTAGAGACATTTTTTAGTATATTTCTGCTTTTTCATATCTATTGTTATAATTGAAATTAAGTTCCCCTAAAAAATTGGAATTAAGTCATTGTGTACTTTTATGCAGTTCCTGAACTTTTGCAAGATGTCTTGGTGCACGATTGAGTCAGATCCTGGTATGCTTCAGTATCTAGTTACTTTCAACTTTCTTCCCCTTTCTTTCAACTTTTTCCATATGCATGAGACCATTCATGTAAATCATAGTGACCATAGAACTTGTTTTCTTTTGTGTAAATTGCAATTTGTTATCTTTTCTAGTCAACTATTCTAATAAATTACCCCAACTGGTAAAGAATATTCTTAATTATCATCTCACTGTGTGATGACTCAATAATTTCATTCAACATTTCACAATTTCTAAATTTTTAGGGGAACCCCTTTTACTCATGCAATATTGGTAACCCGATTATTTTCTTTGAGCAATAAAAGAACGAGTTCCATTAGTGGTAGCAACGGTTTTTTCCATTATTAAAAAAACATGTCGACTTACAAATGATGGCAAGTCTTGATTGTTGCTAAATCGATTGTCTCCGTGTTTGCACTCTGAAAGTTTCTCTTTACAGAACGTGTGGTAATTTATTACAGTCCATCTCGCATTATGAGTTTTTTCTTTTATTTCTTCTGCTCTGATGGATTTTACTGTGGTTAGATATTATACTATTGATCCATTTACTGTGGTCTCTGTGCTTATCAGTTTGAGAATTCAACAACTGATCCAATTTAACAATGATAAATTGTTTCATTGATGCAAGTAATGTAATTATTAATTCATCTCAAGACACATAAGTGTCATGTTCCTTTCTGTCGAATCTCATGAACATGGATCAGGCGTCGTATGATCCATGTAGCCGACCCCACCTAGTGGGATAAGGCTTTGTTGTTGTTGTTGTTGTTGTTGTTCAACAACAACAACAAAGCCTTATCCCACTAGGTGGGGTCGGCTACATGGATCATACGACGCCATTCCGTTCTATTAGTAACCAAACCTTTCGGTATATTATTCACCAATAGATCTTGCTCTATTAGTTCGCCAAGTGTCCGCCTTGGCCTTCCTCTCCCTCTTTTAATCGGACTCCAGATTATTTGATCTACTCTTCTTACTGGCGCATCTAATGGTCTTCTCTGAACATGACCAAATCATCTCAAACGATTCTCTACCATTTTCTCACTAATAGGAGCCACTCCGACTCGTTCACGTATATGGTCATTCCTAATCTTATCTAATCTTGTATGACCACACATCCATCTCAACATCCTCATTTCGGCTACCCCCACTTTACGTTCATGTTGTCCCTTCATAGCCCAACATTCACTACCATATAACACGGCCGGTCTTATAGCAGTACGATAGAATTTTTCTTTAACTTTATTGGGTACTTTTTATCACAAAGAACTCCAGTGGCTTTCCTCCACTTACACCAACCAGCTTGAATTCTATGATTAACATCGTCATCAATCTCACCATCTTGTCTTACAATTGATCCTAAATATTTAAACTTTGTCACTTGAGGATTATGTCCTCCCCTAACCTAACTTTCAAATCGTCTCTAAGTTGTTTATTTGTGAAATTGCTATGCATATATTCTGTTTTATTCCTACTTAAACGAAAACCCTTTGACTCCAACATATTTCTCCATATTTCCAATTTTGTATTAATCTCTTCTCTTGAATCCGCTAAAAGTACTATATCATCCGCAAATAGCATGCACTTAGGTACCTCCTCTGTGATACTCTCGGTTATAGCATCGATAACTAAGTTAAATAGATACGGGCTTAAACCCTTCATATGCTTTAGCACGAGCATCACTAACTGCCTTCTTAGCCTCCCTTCTCGCCAGACGATACTTTTCCCAATTGTCAGAACTATTGTCCAAGTGTATCGCCTTGAAACAATTCTTCTTATTACGCACCTTTTCTTGGACCTCCTCATTCCACCACCAAGTCTCCTTATCTCGTGGTTCAAAACCTTTTGATTCTCCTAAAATGGCTTTAGCAACCATTTCAACCTTTTTTGCCACATTCTCTCACATGTACTAGCATCTCCTTCTAACTCCCACACACTTTCCTCTAATAACTTACTTCTAAAAGTCTCTCGCTTCTCCTTCTTTAACTGCCACCACTTGATCTTTCGATCAAAAATTGTTCGAGGTTTTGGTTTTATACATTTCATTTACTTATCAAGAACTAACAATCTATGTTGTGTAGTCACCCCATGCTCAGGAATTACTTTGCAATTAGTACATCGTCTTTTATCAGTATTTCTTGTCAAGAAAAAATCGATTTGAGACCTATGAGTTCCACTTTTGTATGTGATTAAATGTTCCTCTCTCTTCCTAAAACAAGTGTTGATAATCTTATGGTCGTATGCTAAAGAAAAATCAATAATAGTTTGTCCTTCCTCATTCAACTCCCCAAAACCAAAATCACCATGAACCCTTGTATGTGGTCCTGCCTCTTTATCAACATGTCCATTAAGGTCTCCCCCAATATAAACTTTCTCGGTTGTTGGTATACTTTCAATCAAACCCTCCATATCTGTCCAAAACTTCTCCTTGAGATGTGATTCTGCTCCTACTTGGGGTGCATATGCACTAATAATGTTCATAGTCTCCTTTCCAACAATTACTTTCACGGATATGATTCGATCATCAATCCTTTTAACTTCCACAACATTCTTCCTCCATTCTGCATCCGCGATAATACCAACACCATTCCTTCCCTTTACCTTACCTGTGTACCAAAGTTTGGAATCATTTAACCTAATCTCTTTACTTCCCTCTCCTACCCATCTAGTTTCTTGCAAGCATAAGATACTAATCTTACGCTGGTCCATTACTTGTGCCACCTCGAGGCGCTTCCCATTCAACGTCCCAATGTTCCAAGAACCTAATCTGACCTTAGTCTCATGAACTAGCTTCTTTAACCGCCTCCGTCCATTAGAGTGCGGTAGCCCTTGCTCATTTAACAATGCATTCAGGCGAGGATGCAGCAGCTCTTGCTCTCTTATCTCTGTACCCGAGCTGTACAGCGCGTTACTTACGGGTAACGACCTAGCATTAACACAATAAATTCGTTGATCCATGTTCATAAGATTCGACAGGATTTTACTCTGGCTGTCGGGGCCTAACACAACCCTCCTCCTTTATCCGGGCTTGGGACCGGCTATAAAACATAGGCGGAGTTAATGCAGCTATGTGTTCAAAATCTTGAAATGCTTTGGATGCCACATCTGCCTATAACAATAATTCTTCCTGATCACATTGTTGTGCATTTGTCTAAATAATTCTTTTTCCTCTTCTTTAACTGTGATGCTTGGCAATACTTGATGAAATGCTTTCTCAACAAAAAGTTGTTGAAATGATTTTGAGGACTTGTGCTACTGTGAGGGGTCTGCTTTAATGATGTTGGATTGGCTGGACTATATGAAGATTCTCTTTCCAGGTCCATCTAGATAATTATAACCCCATAAATATTGGAATTTGATTTCAGGAACATATTTTTTGGTTTTTGTTAGGAGAAGTAACCTCTCTAATTATGTTCTGATAAATATCAAACTGTGATTTGCATTAGCATATTTTCTGGTTTTGATTTTGGGGATGTAACCTCTCTTCAACGAGCATCTTCAATGCTTAAATAGATTTATTAGCACTGAGAAATAAATATTGATTTGACTGGTGTTATTCTGATGGATAAACTGAAGCAATGATTTGCAAGTTATTGTTGGCATGGTGATTTCAAATTCCTGTTCATGTTATAAAAGAAGGGAGGGATGGGAGATGGTTACCCGTTAAAGTTTGATTTGAATTTAATAGTACCAAACTGATTATGTATGGACTACCCATAGCTAAGAATCAGGACGTCTAAATGGTTAACTTCTTATAACTAATTATTGAGCTTGAGCTTCTTAGTAATTTATACTACAGTTGATCCAAGTGAAAATCTTCCACTAAGTTCTATACACAGAATCTTTCAATAAAAAAAACTGGATACATAGTACAACTCTCATAGTCTGAGAGCAAGTACATTTGGTTCAATCATGATCCTCCACGATCTACTAAAGTGCAAGCGTCTAATTTACTGCATTACTGCATTCATCTTGCATGTTCTCGTATTTATTAGTTCCTGTCTAAAAAATTGTTGTTACATTTATTTTATCCATCTCATGTTCAGGTGTTTTCACCGAGCTTATACAACAAATGCAAGTGAAGGGCGTTCAGGTAAGATTGTTACCCTTTTCTGGTTTTTAGTAAAAGATATCCTAGGTTAATGCCCTTTTCTGGTTTTTAGTAAAAGAAGTCATAGGTTAGAAAAATAAATCATAGGTTAGAAAAATAAATCATAGGTTAATGCCCTCGTAAGGTGAAGTGGGAAAATGAGGCTCTCATAGATCTAATTGTTTAATTCTAACCAAAGATAAAAAATCTAATCAAAATAAATATTCACAAGATATGTATATGAATCGTGAATGGAATACAGTGTTCAACCTTTTAGCAAATGGATAAAAATACAGAAGAAAACATATGAGATTCTAGTGTAATCTTGATTGTAACTATAGTCACAATCACATATTCATCATTGGAAATACATGAGTTCTGAAAATATGAACTCGGGAATAGACATGGACATATACCAGATATAAGGGAACCTCTAAGAGCACCTGATATAGTTCTTAAAGACTAATTTTGCACTGAATGCCCTAAAAACTTTACTTGTACTAGAAATTGAAGATAAATAAAAACAAGACGAGTGAATAAGCATAGTATTTTACATCTTGCTAGTGTCAAACATGCTTGCATAAGCTCCTTAGTTAAGAATGACAAAGGGAAGAAAGCAAGTGGCATGAATTTATCCTTGTGTTCTTCCCTTGAACGGTTTAACAATTAAAATTAGGGAGTTCCATCTAATAATGAATTGGTAGAAGTGTGTGGATGTGATTTTAGTGATCTTAGCTTATTTGTTGGAGATAAGGATAATAAGAATTTTCTGTAGATAATTTCTTTTGAAATGTTGTTAGTTGCTGCCGATTCAAAGGGTCAACTTCAAAAACTACCAGTTGATAGCAATTGCTCTTAGGGTCTATCTTTGCATATAAAATAATTTTGTCTCTTTAAAAAGGGGTTTTGTCATAAAATGGATGTTTTGCCTGGTAGTTGTTACCTCTTTTATAATTAGCTAATATTTTATCATTTATACGTGTCAGCTGGATACCTCTGAGTACAAAGGGAAGAAAGCTTTAATAATAAATGGAATTAGTCAGTAGAAGCATTCATTTGATTGGAGAATGTCTTCTTATGTGGGTGGCAAATATTGTTATAATACAATATGAATGTTTTCATTAGTTGTGACCCTATCATCTGACATGATATAGAATCGACCAATATATTTTCACTTAAATGGTTTAACTTCATTCCTTGGAAAAAAAAGTATTCTTTTTCTTGGCACGAAGGAAGGTTTTCCTCAAACAAATGAAGGAAAAAAGGTTTGTGTAGTAAATGCAGCTCATTATGAAAGGTCTTTCTTATTTAGTTAGGAGTGTTCACCGGATCGGGGTCAACCTGGTGAACCAGATGATCCTGCCCGACCTTATTTGAATTGGGTCGGGTTGGACCTCACGCCACCCGACCCTAAGTCCCGATTTTCTTATTTTTATTTAACTGTGAGCTTATATTTTATTTAAAATTAAAAACATTAAAAATAAAATATTTTAAATGTGGAAACTATTTAAATATGTTATAAATTATTTTATGCTTTAAAATAGATATTAAATAGTATTTAACTGTAAGTTGCAGATTATAGCAGACATTTCCTAAAAATTGGTAGAGTTGCGGGCATGAATGATTATTTGACGAGGTTGTAATATTCTGACCACTTGTTTGTATGATCAAATCTTCGAGCGGAGTTTATGTGATACTTCTTCCGGAATATGTAAAATTGGTGTGGCCTAAACATTTTTGTTTTAACAGGTGGAAGAGTTATATTCACTGGATCTGGACTCTCTTGACAACTTGAGGTTTATATCTTTCAATTACCAGGATTCTTCATGCGTTATTAATATTTTATTCATTCATGCAATTAATTCTTGCGTTAATTATGTTAGGCCCATATATGGGTTAATATTCTTATTCAAATGGCGACCTGGGGAGAAGGATGAGCGTCCAGTTGTGAAGGATCCAAACCCAAACTTGTTCTTTGCAAGTCAGGCTAGTGTCGGCTATCACACATGATAATATTTTCTCGTTTTATGCATCCGTGTAACATGGTCTATTATTTTACAGGTCATTAATAATGCCTGTGCAACGCAAGCTATCCTTTCAATTCTACTGAACTGCCCAGAAATTGATATTGGTCCGGAATTGTCATCTCTGAAAGACTTCACAAAAAACTTCCCTCCTGAACTCAAAGGCCTGGCAATTAACAACAGTGAAGCCATTCGAACTGCTCACAACAGTTTTGCAAGGCCCGAACCATTTGTACCTGAGGAGCAAAAAGTTGCAGGTAAGGATGACGATGTATACCATTTTATAAGCTATTTACCTGTGGATGGAGTTTTGTACGAGCTTGATGGACTGAAAGAGGGGCCAATTAGCCTTGGTCAATGTTCTGGAGGGCCAGGTGACCTAGACTGGCTGCGGCTAGTGCAACCCGTAATTCAAGATCGTATTGATCGCTACTCTCAGAATGAAATCCGTTTCAATCTCATGGCAATCATAAAGAACCGAAAGGAGATGTACACTGCTGAGTTGAAGGAGCTCCAGAAGAAGAGGGAGCAAATTCTACAACAGGTGAACGAACTAGGAGCTGCTGCTACCAAAAATAGTTCTGCTTCCGAAGCCTTAAATAGATCCTTAACAGAGGTGACATCAAACATCGAGATGGCCACGGAGAAAATTATCATGGAAGAAGAAAAGTTCAAGAAGTGGAAGACAGAGAACATCAGAAGGAAACATAACTACATCCCATTCCTTTTCAACTTCCTCAAAATTCTTGCCGAGAAGAAACAATTAAAGCCTCTGATTGAAAAGGCAAAGCAGAAAGCCTGCAGTCCGCAGTGAAGTTGGGATGTTCTTTTGGCAGCGAGGTCAACTTTCCTAACCAGGTAGAGAAAACGTTTTTTTGTTGGTGTACTACTTTCTACTTCGGGCATTAGTTCTGGAATTATAAAAATATACTATGTATATATGCAGTGAATGGAGTGAAGACGTGGTAAGCTCGCACTTGACTGTTAAGATCACACTTCCACTATAAGTTAATATCCTCCTGTATGTTCTAGATTGTTTGAAAGATTTCTTTTGGTTAATTTCCTTTTGTCAAACTGAACGTGAACCTTTCTTTCAAATAAAATTGGATGATGCAAAAGGCATTCATCCTTTACCCTCTCAAAAGAAAAGAAAAAACTAATGTAACTTTCTAATCCTTTAGTTCATTTTTCATCCATGTACGCGAAAACATTGCAGATTCAAATGGACCATATGATTACAGCAATATCGACATTTTTTGTATATGGAGTGTCTTTTGGCTTTCTTTGATATGATTAGCGGTTTAATAAGTCGATAGCAGTTTCAAACATTATACAAATTCTATTACAATGCAATAAATAAATTATTTATATCTCAGTTAAATAAAAAAAATATCACAATTAATTTTTTAAAATATATAAAAACTTATATTGATAATAAATTATATATAGTGCACTCATGATATAAAAAATATTATTTATTAAATGATTTTTTATTCATGATTTATGTATAAATAATTTGTAATTAATTAAGCATGGATATAAAAAAAAATATAATTAAATGGCGATAAAATAAAAATGAGAAAGTAATAAGATAAGTTGAAAAAGAAATAATGCATTTGAATAAGGGTAAAATTGAAAAAAAATTATAAATCGCTAATATCTAATTGCTAAACTTTAGTAGAAATATTTTTTTAATATTTTCATATGAAATGTTAAACACTATTTTTTATTTTATCAAATAAAAAAATTAACAGTTTAATTGTTAAACACTAATTAAAACGCTAATTTTGATGTTGTCGCACGGAGCCTTTATTTCTAATACTCAACTTTGTTTTGATATATGATCTTCAAAAGAATTTAATTATCCAATCACTCTCATTTTTCACCCACCCATTCAAAATTCCAATCCAAACAAGTCCTTAAGTAGTCTCCTGCAACATTATGACACCCATTTTGTTCCAATTAATCGGGAGATTTGTTCACCTGGCTAACTAGTTGGGCATTTGAATAAGTTCTGAAGCTTTAATTCTTTATTCCCAAAAAACCTCAGAAAGGTTTAATTCTTGAACATGTTTTTGACTCCATAGTGTAGATCTCATAACAAATTTTTCAACATTTAAATTTTCGTGTAATAAATTTGTTTTTTTGTAGATTAATTATTTAAAAAATAACGCATGTTTTCCTGAATTAAATTAGTTTCTAAGTCAATTAAATTTAACATAATATTCAGAACGATAGATTGCAAATTGGAAATGCCAATATTAGGAGAGCAATATATTTTATGTTCGCAACAAATTTTGCAATTATAATAATATATTTAGCTTAATAAAATATAAAAAAAATATGAAGAGTCATGATCTAATTTCTTAATTATTTACAAGATTTTTAATTTGACAATAATAAATACAATAAAATTGGAGCAAATAAAAAAAATTCAGTTTTTGGGCTGCGGCGGCAAGCCCATAGCGATGGATCTTCTCTCACGAGCCTATGGCGACGCCTCCTCCGACGACGACAACGAAGAGCCCGGCGACGACCGATGCAGAAAGGACGAAACCGAAGCCTTCCGCCTCCCTGCTCCCCTTCTGCCATCTCTGCCCCCTCCCAAATGTCGCCGAGCCGACTTCCACCATCACTCCCACCCTTATTCTCGCCCGCAGGAGATGGCGCTTCGCCACCAGCACGCGGTCCCCCGCTTCCTCTCCGGAGCGGCATCCTCTGGGGAGAACCCCGCCGCGCCCGTGGCACCGTACGTTTCTAAGAGGGCGCGTGCGATGCTGGCGGCGGCATCTGCGGCCAGTTCTCCCTCTTCTTCCGATTCTTTGGCTCATCCTGCCCCGGCTTGCTCGGCTGTCACGTCTCCTGGTGCTTACATTCTGCTCGAGTTAATTCCTTTTCTACTTCCTGTTTAGTTCCTTTCTCTATTTGGATCATATTTCTGCTAGCAATCCTGAAAGTGGACTTTGGAGCAAATGCTTTGTATCCTAGGATTGAAAGGTCGATCTGCTGAAGGTTGCAGACAATGGAAGACAGTACTAAGTAATAATTAAGGTTGACAGTAAAACTTGAACTTAGATTTTATCGTCCCAACCAAAGAGGAATACCGTCAGAACCATGTGACGCCCGAGGGAAAAGAAGTGGTATTAAGTTCGATTATATTTGTCATTATGGAATGCTACCAGGAGAGGAAGTGGATTTTGGAAAATATCCAACTGCATAATAACACAAATAGCAAAAGGTGCAGAACAAAAGAA
Organism: Pontederia crassipes; assembly: GCA_030549335.1. Lineage (NCBI taxonomy): Eukaryota > Viridiplantae > Streptophyta > Magnoliopsida > Commelinales > Pontederiaceae > Pontederia > Pontederia crassipes. The sequence goes on along the minus strand of CM060189.1, from coordinate 18,310,646 downwards.
CAGGGAAAATGATGTTTCAGCAAGATTTCAGATTTTAACAAAAAAATGAATCGGAATCTATGACAGAAGTGCAAACTTTCCAAAATTTAAAATGAAGAACAAACGACTAAATTCGCTTTTGAGTGTTTCTGAAGTCTCTTTTCCTGAACAGTGTTTCTGTGGTTACTGTTTTTGAATTGCTAAAAGTTCTGATTTTCCCAAATCATCTTGCTTGTGGAGATGAGTAGGGACTCTTCTCATTATTTAGCACCTAGGCCAGTGTTGCTGAGTAAGCGAGGCTCCCTTGAGCCTAGCGATAAATCCATCTGCTGCTGTAGAATATGATTGGGCATTGTACTCTATATCTGGAACCTCACAAGCATCATGATTAAGCTTGACAATTTTGTGTTGATTTACTTCTTTGATGGGTACATTAACCAAATGACATGTAATTTGAGATTATTAATTGTGGGTTATCTGTTAAACCCTAGTTTATGTATTACTCATTATAGATGCGAGAGCATTGTACGTGCATTAACTAGTAAAAGATATTCTGCCAATTTATATATCACAGTGCTCGACAAATGCAGTAAATCCATGATATTACAGTTATACCTGAGTTCGAACCATTTAAATGTATCATATTGAAGTTGATCAAATTTCGTAGGCGCAGGGTTTCAGGTTCTGAAATATCTTTCTACACTGAATAATTGTACAGTGGTTTATGCTATTAATAATGGAGCCTTTTGCCTTATCCAACCTTATTTTTCTTTTTTTATGACTAAATTTTTTATGAATCCACCTCCAATACAACAACAACAAAGCCTTATCCCACTAGGTGGGGTCGGCTACATGGATCATACGACGCCATTATTCGTTGATCCATGTTCATAAGATTCGACAGGATTTTATGCTGGCTGTCGGGGTCTAACACAACCCTCCTCCTTTATCCGGGCTTGGGACCGGCTATAAAATATAGGCGGAGTTATGAATCCACCTCCAATGTTTTTTGTAAATTGTTTCTGAGTTCTTGTTGAAGAATTATGTCACCAACTTTTATTACAGTTTGTTCAAAGCATGCAATGGTATATAATTCTCATCATACATTAAATGAGGTTTGTCCAAATCATGCTTACCCCTTTTTTTATGATTACTGAAGCCCTTGTAGGCGAGTCTATTTTCATTTCACTGCATGTGTTCTTTTGAATTATTGATATGCTGCAACCTGATTACCTTCAACATTTCTCTTTTGTTCTTTGCAGTTGTTGGGTGTCTATCACATTCAGATCTATCAATAGATGTTTTGTCATCTTTAAAGTGTGGAATAGATGTCTTTGGGGAGAATAGCAAATTGCCTTCTGTTTCCTTGAATGGTCATACCCGAGTTGTGAATTCCATACAATGGTCACAAAGTCACAGTAGGTATCAGTTTTTTTTATCAATTTTATTGTATTTAGTGCTATGCACAATATGTGAAACTCAACTAGGCAAGCATTCCAAGAGCTCTTTTTGCCTGTAAAAACATCTGAATTGTTCTTTACATTTTGAAACGTGTTCCCAATTATTCTCTCTTATTGCCATAGAAATATATGATGATCTCCTCAAAAAGAAAAATGATGATCTTAAGTTTCTATGAGCTTTTGTAAATGAATTTCCTCTCAAAAGAAAGAAAAACTTCACTAAATGAATGTTTCTTTTTCATCCTTCCTTTCATATTTCTCTCAAGAAAATATCCTCCCATTCATATTTCTCCCTTTTAGTTTTTGAGGTTATGTTTCTGCCTTTTACTTTTTTTTTCTTTTATTTGTATGCTTATTTTTTGCTATTGATTTCTTGATATTCTTTTTCTTTTACCGTTTCTATCAGAATCTTTGGAATTTTATTTGAAACTGACCCTAGGATAGCTGATATAGGAATTGTTTTCTTTTGTTATTGTTTAAATCTGTGTTGCGACTGTAAGCATGTACATCCTCAAAGCTCAGTGACAAATGAAAATAAAGCAACTGGTACTGGTGATGTCAGCAGTGGTTTGCAATATAATGTAATCTTGTAATTTACCATTAAGATCCTGTTTATAAGGAGTTGTTTTTTCATAATGGTTTGTTGTGCTTCATTTTTCTTTGTATTTGGATTGTAATATCTGTAATGTGATTATTCATTAATCAATGTTGTTTCTCAATAATTCTATTATATTAAATCTTTAGATTAATTTGACATGGTTAACACTTTGATGGTTGATTTTCGCTCATCATCTTTGACTGTTCCATCCAGGATAAATTTTGAATTTCAACTGTGAACTATCTTTTTTCCTGATCTGTGCTAAATTTTCATAAAATCCTGTCGAATCTTTAGAACATGAATCAACGAAGCGTCGTATGATCCATGTAGCCGACCTTACCTAGTGGGATAAAGCTTTGTTGTTGTTGTTGTTGTTGTTGTGCTAAATTTTCAGGTCATCTTCTTGCTTCTGCTGGAATGGATCAGACTGTTCACATTTGGAATGTTTGGTCCAGAAGTCAAACCAAAGATTGCATTTTCACGCACCATAGTGCAGCAGTGAAGGACGTAAAGTGGTCTCCTGATGGATTATGTTTTCTATCTTGTGGGTATGACTGTTCGTCAAGGCTTGTTGATGTTGAAAAAAAAGTGGAGAAGCAAGTGTTCAAGGAAGATCAAATTGTGGAGGTCATTAAATTCCATCCAACTAATTCCTATCTATTCCTTTCCGGTGGTTCAAAAGGCTTTCTTAGACTCTGGGACATGAGAACCGGAAAAGCGGAAAAAGAATATATAAGAGGACGTGATCCCATACTTGATATTGATTTTAGTCCAGATGGGAAAAGTTTCATTTCCTCCACCGACAATTCAAAGAGTCGTATTAGTGAAGACTCTATTATAGTGTGGGATGTTTCTCGACAAGTTCCTCTATCTCACCAGGTACATTTCAGCTTGCTGTCTTTCAGCAGTTTTATGTACTCAAATCTTAAAAGAATTCTATAAAGATTCGCTTGCATATTTGTGTTTTCCAGGTTTACGCAGAAGCCTATACCTGCACTTGTGTTCGATATCACCCATATGATGCATGTTTTGTTGCCCAGTCCAATGCTAATTACACTGCAGTCTTTTCGGCAAGGCCACCATACAAATTGAACAAGTACAAGAGGTACGAGAGTCATGGCGTTTGGGGCTTCCCAATCAAGTGCAATTTTAGTTTAGATGGCAAGCAACTCGCTTCAGGCTCCTCCGACGGCTGCGTCTACTTGTACGATTACAGAACCGCTGAGGTCTTGAGAAGGATCAAAGCTTTTGAGCAGCCCTGCGTCGACGTTGCGTTCCACCCACAGGTGCCTTCTATTATAGCTACCTGCAGTTGGGCTGGTGAAATTTCCGTGTTTAAATAAGAAAAAAAAAGATTTTTTGCATAAATATTGTTATGCTCAGTTACATGTTGCTTTCATTTTATTGTTTTTTGTTCTAAAAAAGAGGCCTTTATAATCTCATTATTATTTTAGAATTTTGGTTATTTCTTGTGTATCAATATTTCACCAAGACTTTTATTTGTCAGCCCTTGCCATTTTGGTCAAATAGATGTACTTTTTCGGTTTTCCCATTTTTCGACACGTAAATTCTTTCTGGCGCATGTCACCGAAACCGATATGCGACTGCCCAATTGGGTAGTGACTATTGAGTGGAAGACCAAACTAGCAATTTTACATCGACATCATCACATCAATGTTATGTAAAATCTTGGATCATCTCTTTTAACATTTTTAAATTATAATATCTTTTGACACATAATCCTAAAGTATAAATTTACAAACCTTAATTTCTAAACTTATTCAAAATTGATACTAACCCTTTCATTAAGTTTAATCGAAAATTTGTTATTTTTTCTAACAATTGTGAGATTTTTACTTTACTTTCTTATTATAATAAAAATATTACAAAATAGACAATAGTCAATGCAAGTAAAATTATCAGTTAGTAATAATAATATTTGTATAAAATTTTTGTAGTTCTTTTCATATTAAAAAATTAAGGGCAAAATTAATATTTCATAGTTATTGAAAAAATAGAGTTTAGATTAAGCTTAACGGAAAATTCAAATGTCGAATTTGACGTCGTATGATCCATGTAGTCGACCTCATCTAGTGGGATAAGACTTTGTTGTTATTGTTGTATAGTTTAAAGAGAGTTAAAAGACTTTTAATATGACTTTCCAAATATTTCATGCCTACAATCATTTATATTTTTACTTCGACAAAACTATATTAAAATATTCGTTATACGATATCTTTTTATAACGTCGGGACGTGACATCCCCATTTGGAAAAAAAGTTATGGATAGATGATGAGCACAAAAAAAGTTATGATGAGCACAAAACGATAAAGAATAATGATCAATTAATTTAAGAGCCTCGTCATGTCTTACACACGCGGGTACTTTTTTAGTTGTCATCACCAAAATGAACCGTGCCTTCGTGCCTTATCCGGTGACACAGCAGGGCAGGGGCGGACCCACATCGTGGGTGAGGGGGGCTTGGTTCCTCAAAATTTAAATTTTTTTTAAACTCTATATTTCAGTATACAAATTTTATAATTAAAACTTAAGTTTGACTCTCTTAATAATATTTAGTATTAATCTCTTGCTTTGATCTAGGGTTAGAAAGGATAGAAGATGTTGAAAGGTCCTGAGATTCAAGTCCTCCTTTTGTTATTTTTTTACTCATTATTTTTTATCTCCTCCCCCCTCCCTCAGTTTTCACTCTCGATCCACCTGGGGAGAGCAATTTGGATTCATCTGAATTTAATTCTGACCTGATTTATTTAAAAATTTTAAAATTAAAAAATTAAAAATGGATAAGAGAATTAATTAAAATTTAATAATTTAACATTCATACAATTATATTAGAGTTTAGATAATTTAATATATTATTATAATTATATTTCACATATGAATCCAAAAAGAAATGAATCGAGAATGAACCGAATTTAGATGAATTATTTAAAATTAGATAATTTTAACATATTGTTATATTTTTTTATTTTAACCGGTCCTAATTTTGGGTCGGGTTTTTAACGATGAACACGGTCCTCACCTAGAACCGGATATTTAATTGTACACCGGATCGGAAATAGATGGTCCCAACTCATATTTAATTAATTATTAGTTCCAATGTCGACATAATTGTCGATTAATACATGCCACCAACGCCACCATGCAGCCATGCTTGCCTTATGCTTACAGGGAGTTCTGGTGAAGCTTTAGTTAAAATTATGAACAAGACAAGACAAGATTTAACTAATAAAAGGAGCTTTGCCAATATGCATGGAGGCTTCAAGCTGAGGCTTTTGTTGCGCTTCTAGGTCTGCGCATTTATTGGCAGCAAGGTTTTCGGCGAATCATCCTTGAATTTGATTCCTCTATTCTTGTTGACATCATCAATGGCAAGCAGGAGACACTTTGACATATCTGGACAATTATGATAGAAATTCATCACCTTCTATCACTTTTTGCGCACACAAATTGTATGCATTATCCTAGAGCTTTTGGGTTGTAACCCCCCCCCCCCCCCTCCTCTTCAAATTTGCATAGAATTTTGTACAACGACCGTTTCGGTCTTCCAGTTTAATATCTTGAACTTTTGTTTTTTTAAAAAAAAATGGAGGCGTCCAGGTGCATTGCACTTCGGAACACCACCACGCCATCAACGGCATCTAAATGCTATCGACGTCACATTCGGCAACTTGCGAAGTTGTACTGTCAAATAATTTTAAAGTAAAATTCGAATATTTATACTATATTACAAAGAAGATAGTATGAAAAGAAGGAATGCCATTTGACACATCCATTAAATCTCACATGTCTTATAATTAGGATATTAATTTATAATTATCTTTTAAATGATTAGTTATTAGAATTAGTTACAAGATGATTTTATGTGATTACTTTTATTTTTTAACTTTAAAATAAGAATAAATCATTTTCATCTTGGTGATGAAAAAATTTATAAGGAATAGATAAAAATAAGGATAATTCAACATTTGGATCTATCTATTATAAAGTATTCATCATGTATTTAAAATTTATCATGTTCTTAAATAATTATAGTTGTAATTGAAACAAATATAATATATGATTATATATATATATTATGAAATTCATATAGATATGAAATTAGACTAATAAATTGATATCTCAAACTTAAATGATAATATTATTTTCTAATAAGAGAGTAAAATAGATAGACTAATAAATTATTTCTCTATTTTATAATTATTATGTTCTTTAAATAATTTAAAATATCAAACTAATATTTACTTACTTTTATCGATATACGATTCGCTTAATTTCACAGCATCCGCGCATCATGCGGTTCATCACACTAGTTTTATTAACAAAATAAGTATAATTATTTTTTTTATTTTTTATTTTTTAAGTTGCCTATTAAATTAATAAGATCTATTTCATGAGATACTCTAATGTTTAGATGATTTAAATCCATGCCACTAACTCACAAAAATAAATAATTCCATCGTTATTATGGTATAATGAGCCCACACTTCTTACTCAAGGTTGTTTGATTCTCCATTCAGATTGGATCAAAGGGAACCAACCATGGTTGGTTGTTGGCGTAGTGGTAGCGGGCTGTGTCTCAAATGATTTGACGGATGCTATTAGTCCGGAATCAATTCTTGAAGCCATCGCATTGGCCAAATGTATTAAACTTTTCTCACTCCCACCTCGACATCCGATTAAAGAAGTACTAATAATCCTGAATACAGATGAATCTAATCACCTAAAAAAATTGGATCAAAGAGAAATTGAATCTCCTATAAATAGGAGTTGGAACAAGATACCAAAAAGGGGAGAGGCAAAGTATGCTAATAGAGAAGACTGGATTTTGAAGGATTGGAGATGGAGATCCCCCTTTCTTTTAATACCTTGGCGATTTTTCAATGCATATCATGGATAGTATTATAATTGGTAATTAGGCGATTTAGAACAAACTAATTTAAAACCGTTTCATTTACATGTTTCTGCCACATATATTATATATTTGTGTTTAAGAGTTAAATAATTTTTAGGAAGTGTTATCATTTAAAATTACTTAGTAATATGGATTGCTTCTCATAAATATTATCACTTATTAAATTATTAGCGATGTACATTACTTTATTTAACGTGCATAAATAACAATCCATAATTCCATATTAGTTATTTGTAATAAAATAAATATTTATGAGTTAATATACAGTTGTTACTAATATATTCCTAAACAAAATAATTTAAATCACAAACACATACATCCTAAATTAAAATTTTATAAAATAATTAATATATTTTTAAAAATATGATAATGATATATTCATAATAATTAATTAATATTTATTTGACTAAATATAATTTATTTAATTACTTTTTATAAATTATTTAAATAAAATTTTAAAGGACGAATTGAAAAAGTGAAAGTTAAAAAAATACAACTCAAGTGAAAATTTGACTTGTTACCCTCCTATAATCAATATATATTGTCACTCTAGGCAATATGAATTGCGTAGAAAATACATATTACCTGCATGCACAAAGTGAATATGATAATGTAGTGATTCAAATAATTTAATACAATATTACTTATAAAGATTACCGATAGGAAAATGCGCCTAGTTATTTTAGGCTTGAGTAGTAAAATCTTATGCTACTATGTATAAATAAATCAGTAACAGTACAATTAACTTTTTTTAAATTTCAGCGGGAAGGTGTAACATGAGAAATAAAATAGATTTTAAGAATAAGTGTGTTTCAGAAATGCCCTTTATATTTTTAATATTTTATATCATACTCAAAGTTTTTTTATATCTTAAAACACTATTTTTATATTAAGTAATAAACTACATCTTATTCCTACGAAATTACGAAGCAATAAAACAAATATGAATTATTTTACATTCATTTGTGAATTCCGATCTAACACTATATATATATATATGTATTTAATTATGCTACTACACTGTTATTTTCTTTAATACATAAGCAAATAAATATAATATGTTAGTAACTAATATACGATAATATATATATAAGTTAACTAATTTTATTTTTAGAAAATGAAGAGAGGCTCTGAAGAATATAAAATCAATGATATTATTTTCTTAACGATTTAAACTTTTAAAAAAATTGGTTAGTACATTATCGTATTTGAACCAACATGTAGCCGATTTGGGTCAAACATTTTTTGACCAACTCAATCTGAAAGATCAGTACACCCCATTTGTAATTTTTTTAATTTGAAAATTTTAATAATAATAGGATGAATTTTAGAAATAATAATAATAGGATGAATTTTAGAAATAATAATAAATATTATTAAGATAATGACCAGATGAAAACTATGTTTAAGAACTACAACTCTCAATGATCAAATGAAGAGAACATTTTTTTAAGGTAGGATTATGTAACGACCCAGAATTTTGGTGATTAATAAAAGAATATTGTAATATTCTTATTTGGGAATTATGGTCATTAATATTATTATAATTAATAATTCTTAAAATAGAGGAAAAATTGAAGATGAGTTTAATTAAGATAAAATGTATTATGGGATTATATAATTAAATTCGGAATTTATTTATTGAAATAAACAAAAATTTGTTAAAGGAGATTAATTTAAAAATTAAATTTAATTGGGATTGGAAGTTATGGATGGATTGAAAATAAAGCCCTATAAATAAATTATTTAGGCCGGCCGGCAAAGGAGTTTTTTTTTATTCTCGATGTTCGGCAACAATGGCGTGACTTTCAGTGACAGCAAGACGTGATTCGACGTCGAACGACTAGACATGAAATGAGGTACGTAGGGGATATCTATAAGTTTATTATGATATGTAATTATGCTTCAATGAAATGGTCGATTTTGGCTTATTAATTAAAAAGGGGCGTTTGCATCCGTGAAGAGGAAGAAAAATATAAAGGAAAAATAATAACTTTTTCTCAAATCTTTGTGCCATCAGATTGTTCCTGACGAAGAAGAAAGGAAGAAAAAAAATATAGTTATAACAAATAGAATGAGAGGCACAATACGTGGTGGTGCTAAATAATTTGGAGAGAGAAAAAAGAATTATGAGAGAGAGATTAAAGCAAGCAAAAAAAAAAAAAGGAATTGAGAGATCACAGTTGCATGGTAATACAGAGAGAAAAAAAAGAGATGCATTGTGCTATCCTTGTGTTTGATAACATTATTGATTCAGTTGGTCATTTATTTTTTCAGTGCTCTTTGTCGCTTAGCCTTTGACAACTTTTTTAATGTAAAATGCAGTATGCTTTCCTGCATATTGTCTCCTAACACCTCGGCTCCTGGATCCATGAAGGAGCCAACTTGAATCAACAGTCTCAGAATACTTTTTTGTCTCTTTTTGCTTATTACCTCTGGGAGCTCTGGAATCTTCGTAATAACGCGCATTTTCGGGCCCGGCGTGCAACTGTGGAGTTAGTTTGGAAAAGGGCTTTGGCTGGCTGTCACGATTTTGCTGACGCCCACGCACCTGAGGCACTCCGCCCCCATGATTCGCCTTCGCGAATCCGATGAGAGCCCCCTCTCCAGCACTGGGTTATCACGAGTTCAGACGGCTCTCTTGGGCCGGCCGGGGAAGAGGGTATTGGTTATCTTACCCTGGCTCATGACTGAACCTTCCTTTTTGCAGGCACTAGCAAGGCTATGGTGGACACCGTTCTGAAAATTGAGGCGCGTGCTATGCTCTCTGGCCTCCTGAAGTGCAAAGACCTCGGCATGACTCGCATCCAGGTCTACTCTGATTCTGAGACGCTCGTGAAGATCATCAATAGAAAGCTGCGATGTCCTTAGCAAATTCGTGGAATCATCGATGACATTCACGCCATTAGTTTTATCACCAGCCCAATCATTGTATTATACCATAGCAGACGTGCTAACGGTGCTGCAGACTATCTCGCACATTTTAGTCGCATCCAATTGCATAGCGATAATTTTTTACTAAATAGACCTCCTACGGATCTTGTTCATTTTTTGTACTCTAGCTCAAATCGAACTATTACTTAATATCAATGAAATTTTTTTAAAAAAAGAAGAAAAAGAGATAATCGTAAGAGAAGAAAAAAAAAAGGGGGGGGCGTAATGGGAGGACTCGGTTGGCCGTGATGTAAGGAGACCGATAGGGAGAGAGAGGGATTTGGCGTTTGACGCCCAAGGAAAAAAAAAGAAACGAAGGGCTTTCTGCTAGTAGGAAGAGAGAATGTGTGAAAGAGAAAGGGATAAGACAAAAGAAAAAAAAGAGCGCTGGGTGAATAGGAGAGAGGGCAAAATAATATAAAAAGAAGAATTAGATTTACCTGCCAGCGGAGAAAGCAAATAAAAATAAAATAGAAAGAAAAGATATGGGAAAGAAAGTTTAAGATTTGATTTATTCGTGAAGGAAGAATTCATTTTATTAAATTTATAAAACTAATATATAGAGAGATGGTGAATTATTTATTAGCAATTTTTAATTATTGGAATTTTTAATTTGTTATTATTATTTGAATATGATATATTGATTGTATTATTATTGATCGTCTGATTATATGATTTTCATTTCTGATTATATTATTATCATACTTGATCATATGTATTGTCATCGTGATTGATCGTATTTTATTATAATATCTAATTTTATCATTGATTATGTATTAATCCAATAGTCTTTTTGATTAGGTCTTGTCTCATCTAAATTAAATAACTAAAATATAGACGTTTTAGGTAAACAAAATAAAATCTAAAAGCCATTGGATCTTCATGCTCTCTGATTGTCTCGAAGCCCTCGGGTCATATTGTTATTGAATTGAATGGGGGCAGATAGTGTACCTAAAGGTTTAAGGCGTCATCATCCTTTAAAGAAACTATGGTTGTCCTATGTTTAGTCATGGTCCTCCGCCATTCACGAATAATTGTTAAGCTATATTGTTGGATGGTTTGTCGTGGCACTGATCCCCACTAGTCTACATGAAAGAGACATGAAGTTTTCCTTACTTGACCGAGCGCTCCTCATTGAATTGGATAACTTCAAACATTGTAAATTGAATTGAATTGAATTAAATTCGAATCGAATTGAGTTGAAATAAAATCAAATTAAATTGAATAGATCATGGTCATTTAGATACTGGCGTTGACTAGCATTGCCTCCGTCCATTGAATCGAATGGAATTATTATTGACCAACGACCATTGATATTGAATTAAAAAATTTGTTAAATTAAATAGTGTCATAGTGATCAGGGCATCATTGATATCGTTAATTGTTAAATTAATATTGATCGATCATTTGACCTTTTACTGATTCTTCCTATTGTTCTCTAGCTTTATTGTTATATTGAATCATTGATCCAATGCTCTACTGTTAATTGAATAATTTCATATTGATCAGACAATTATTAATTATTATCGTTATTGATTGATCTTTTGATCATAGTCTGACATAATTATTCATATTGATAAATCATTATATTGTTAATCGATTATTTTATTGATTGCTCAATTGGATCATCGTTGATCATATTTTATTTTCAATTGAGCATATTGATTGTTTAATAGACATTAGTTATGTACTGAGTATTTTTATACTAATGAATTTTTTTTGTATCTGGATCCGTGCATGTGAGAAAGTTATAGATGATGGTTCTACAGGTTGACAGACATATGTTGCAAATATTTTAGATCGAGTGGTCTAATTTTTATTATTTTCGTATTTATTGAAATTTTGAATTTATTAATATTTTAATCATTTTGAATATTATAAATTATTATTTATTATTATTGAAAAAGTCTTTCGTATTTATGGTTTATATTCCACACTTAATAAATTTTATTCCGCAAAAATATTTTTATAAAAAATTGTGTAGCGCCTCTGGGACGACTCTGAGCACGTCATGTGAGTCTCGGGACGTTACAGATTCTTCGATTGGAACCTCAGCATGGTCGAACAGTAACTCGAATGGTCGAGATTTGTGTCACTTTGGATTCCAAAATTAAATTATAATTAACCTTATCACGTAATTATTATAAACTTAATTATAACCTTAAGACTATAATTATTTATCTTATCACAGTTGCATGCCATGCGGTCGTGGCCAAAAAAATCCGAGTCACCGCAGGTACTAAAAATACAAGCAAGACGTCAATGACACACTCAAAACCCAGATAATCACAAAAGCTCCAACCAACACCACCAGCCAAAATAAAAGAGCAGTCACTCGCAACTCCCACATTCTCTCTCCCCCTCTCCCTCTCCCTCTTCCTCTTCTTCAATCTCTCTCTCTCTCTCCCCCCACCCCCCATAAATAGAGGACCAAATTGTTGCAGAACCTGTGGAAGGCATATGTTGCAGCTAAAAGCTTCTCAAACAGAATCGGCACTACCTGCAGAATAATCACAAACAGCATCGAGTCATCGACCACAATTATTGATCATCTTCTACTAATTCTCCCATGGCACCTTCCTTGAGGTAACACAAGAACATATATATATAGTTTTCATGCAATCCAAAAGTATGTAAGAGTTTTTAGAATCATGATGGAGTTTTGGCAATTGAGTTGTTCTTCTTTTGTTTTGCTGGCCTGCTCAGCTCGGAGGCCGACCTCGCCGCCGTCGTCCCGACGGTCGATGTGCATGCGGCGAAGGAGCTCGTCGGCTCTGGTCACAAATATTTGGACGTCAGGTACCGATGATCGATCATAAACACATATACTTACATATCCCTCACATCTCCATTTTTATCAGTCTCTTTCTTCTGCATGCACAACAACACACTTTTTTGCATGAGGGTTTTCTTTCCTCAAAACTCGTATATGATGTGTTGAGTTCCTGTGATATGCACACAGGACCCTGGAGGAATTCAAGAAAGGGCATTTGGAGAAGTCCATCAATGTGCCTTACATGTTCTTCACACCGCAGGGTAAAAGCTCTGTCGGTCGGTCTAATGTTTTTTTCTTCACAACAATATGTTTTGTAGAGTGTGGGTTTGGTTTTTCTTATTAATTAGATGCTCTAACTTTTGTCTGAATCACACATTTGTAGGAAGGGAAAAGAACCCTAAATTTGTGGAACAAGTTTCAGCCATATGTGACAAAGAGGATCACATAGTTGTGGTGATCAAATAAATTTGTTTAAGTTTATGTCTTCCCTGTTCATCTCTCTCTCTTTCTCGCTCTTAACAAGTGGTCATGTTAATTACAAAGGGATGCCAAAGTGGAGTCAGGTCACTGAAAGCTACTGCTGACCTCGTCAACGCTGTACGTTTTTAGTTTTTGTTTCTATTTCTTCCTTGTTTAGGAAACAGGAAATGACTCCTATATATAGATGGCATCTCAGAAATAGGGGGAAATAAATGAGGAACAATTATTGTCTCGATTAATCAGTTAACACACACACATATATATATATATATATATATATATATATGACTATGTATCTTACCCAAGTCGACGCAAGTCTAAAAGCTTAATTTGATTTTTTAAAATTTACATATTATTTTTTTTAATCTCAAGCTCATACTTGACTTGTGATTAAATGGCATCTTGAATAGAATTACTTATATTAAATAATTTTAAAGAAAAAATAAAAAAAGGTAACCCGTTGGTGGCTTGAGATTGGATCCAACTTTCAAGCTCATCCAAACAAAACTGATTGGAGTGGATTAAATTTGAGGTCGGATTCGGTGAGTGATACATAATTTAATATTATATTAAAACCGTGCATAACATATGATTGTCCATGTGTACATATATACATTAAAACTTGGTACTGCTTCTAAATTAAATTTAAAGTAATCGATCTCTCTGTTGCAGGGCTTCAAGCACGTAAAGAACATGGGAGGAGGTTATGCAGCATGGGTGGAGAAAGGATTTGGGGTCAACACTATTACTCATGACACGTGGTAGGAGATCACTAGTGTTAATTGTGACCATATGCTGCGTTAATTAGTTGAAAATGGCCTAAGATTTTGTCCCACATTGTTTTCTTGACAATTAATTTCACAGTGTAAATATGTAATCATGATACATTCAAATGTTTTCACATTGGGCTCATGCAGCTTGGAGGCCGTGGCCGTGCTCACCGTCGATGTGCATGCGGCAAAGCAGCTCGTTGCTTTTGATCACAAGTATTTAGATGTCAGGTGGGCGACATATCATTATACATTTTCTTTCCCAATTCCCATATTATTGATCTATTTTTTTTGCCTTAAACTGAATTAATCGGAAGTAAAACTCTAGAATGCTAGAATTATGATGGCATTTTCATTTGTTTTTGTTTTAAGAAAAAGATAAAAATTAAAAAATGCTAGTAAGTGAAACGAATTTTGTGCATGAATCATGTAGGACTTTGGAGGAATTCATGAAAGGGCATTTGAAGGACTCCATCAATGTGCCATATATGTTCATTACACCACAGGGTAATTTTCTGATTTTGATATATTTTTGTTATATATGAAAAAAATATTTAATTATATTACTATGTGTATATTCTAGGAAGAGAAAAGAACCCAAATTTTGTGGAGCAACTTTTGGAGATTTGCGAAAAGGAGGATAACATAGTCGTGGTAATTGATTGCAAATTATATATCTTACAAATTCAATTATTATTATTATTTTGGATAAAGAACATATTTCTTACAAAAAAATTTCTTATGAAGGGATGCCAAAGTGGAGTGAGATCACTCAAAGCAACCGCTGATCTTCTCACTGCTGTATGTTACTAATCTCTCTGTCATTTGCTTTTTATCTTTATTTTTTTTTGTTATTATGTAGAAATTAGAAACTAAATTCAAATCACAAATGGCGAGAAATTTTGGGAATGAAATGAATTTGGAAAATATAAAACGTTAGACAAAAAAAATATGATATCATATTTTTTCGGAGTAATTTTATGGAGCTAAAGTACTACTTCAAGACACTTTCTTTCAGCGAAAAAAAAAGGAAGCAATTCAGGATATGCTTATTTAACAAATATTTTCTTCAGAAGAAAAAAAAACATAATCTAATGACGGTGGAACAACTAATTAAGATTTTTAAACGTGAATTATTATTATTATTATTATTATTATTATTATTATTATTATTATTATTATTATTATTATTATTATTATTATTATTATTATTATTATTATTGAAGGGTTTCAAGCACGTAAAGAACATGGGAGGAGGCTATGCAGCATGGGTGGAGAATGGATTTGATGTCAACATTGATAGTGAAGCCAAACCGTAGGGACTTAATTTGTGCTCTCATGCTCGGATGGCTTCATTCTATTTTCAGTTTGCTTTAAATTCTACTTTTCAATATTGTAACAAAGGATGAAAATAGTACAATATTTAACTTATCTTTATTTATCTCCTTTCTCGGGTTCCTTTCTTCTTATCGAATGTGCTTTTGTTTATCTGTATCAATTGGTTAGTTCTCTACATTTTCAATGTTTTACTGTTTAAAGGGTAAAATGATACTATAATAAATATAAACTTTTTAAGAGTTTCCTTTTAACAAAATTATTAATATTATATAATAGACGTGGCAATGCCAAGTCATATTGAACTGGACTTAATTCAATTCGAATGATCTTGATAGGATTGAATAACTTTTAGAATTCAAACTCAACCTCATTCGACCCTGATCGATTCGATTAGATCTGAATCCGGAGTAATCAAATTATTCAATCACTATTTTTTACATTCTTTAATATAAAGATATATTGATATTTTTTAAAGCATGGAAATAATTGTTTCAATATATATCTTCTTTTTTTAATTTTAAGTGTTTATTTTTTATATATGTAACAAATTTCAATTTAAATGACATTGGGCGCATTGCACATTGCACACATTGGGCGCTTGCTTTTGCAAACGCCTCTAAAGTACAGGTGACGCTTACTGGGCCGTGCATGCTCGGAGGCCTATGATGGCTTCTAAGTCCAACACATTTATTTATAGCTTTAATTAGTAATAGTCATTTCTTTCTTCAAATAAATTCTTTTTACAAACATCATCAGAGTAAAATTATTTTTCATCCATGTTTCCATCTTATTTATTACGTCCAAACACATGCTAAACCAAAACAAAGTATACAAAATAAGTAGAAACTAATGAATGCATATTAATAATAGGGTGTGATGTAAAATCAAGATATTTTCTCTGCATTACTTCCAATTTCTGCATCAGCCAACACAGCACAGATTCGTGTGACTTTTTACAGAAAAATTCATACAAAATTGTGAATTTGTTTGTGCATATACAAAACATCACGGTAGAGAGGGTAAAAAAAATAAAATACATATATATATTATTTTCTTAACTCCGCCTATATTTTATAGCCGGTCTCAAGCCCGGATAAAGGAGGAGGGTTGTGTTAGGCCCCGACAGCCAACATAAAATCATGTCGAATCTTATGAACATGGATCAACGAATATATTGTGTTAATGCTAGGTCGTTACCCGTAAGTAACACGCTGTACAGCTCGGGTACAGTGATAAGAGAGCAAGAGCCGCTGCATCCTCGCCTGAATACAGTGTTAAATGAGCAAGGGCTACCGCACTCTAATGGACGAAGGCGGTTAAAGAAGCTAGTTCATGATATTAAGGTCAGATTAGGTTCGTGGAACATTGGGATGTTGAATGGGAAGCACCTCGAGGTGGCACAAGTAATGGACCAGCGTAAGATTAGTATCTTATGCTTGCAAGAAATTAGATGGGTAGGAGAGTGAAGTAAAGAGATTAGGTTAAATGGTTCCAAATTTTGGTACACAGGTAAGGTAAATGGAAGGAATGGTGTTGGTATTATCGCAGATGCAGAATGGAGGAAGAATATTGTGGAAGTTAAAAGGATTGATGATCGAATCATATCCGTGAAAGTAATTGTTGGAAATGAGACTATGAACATTATTAGTGCATATGCACCCCAAGTAGGAACAGAATCACATCTCAAGGAGAAGTTTTGAGCAGATATGGAGGGTTTGATTGAAAGTATACCAACAACCGAGAAAGTTTATATTGGGGGAGACCTTAATGGACATGTTGGTAAAGAGGCAGGACCACATGCAAGGGTTCATGGTGGTTTTGGTTTTGGGGAGTTGAATGAGGAAGGACAAACTATTATTGATTTTTCTTTAGCATACGATCTTAAGATTATCAACATTTGTTTTAGGAAGAGAGATGAACATTTAATCACATACAAAAGTGGAACTCATAGGTCTCAAATCGATTTTTTCTTGACAAGAAATACTGATAAAAGACGATGTACTAATTGCAAAGTAATTTCTGGGCATGGGATGACTACACAACATAGATTGTTAGTTCTTGATATGCAAATGAAATGTATAAAATCAAAATCTCGAACAGTTTTTTATCGAAAGATCAAGTGGTGACAGTTAAAGGGGGAGAAGTGAGAGACTTTTAGAAGTAAATTAGTAGAGGAAAGTGTGTGAGAGTTAAAAGGAGATGCTAGTATCATGTGGGAGAATGTGACAAAAAAGGTTGAAATGATTGCTAAAGTCATTTTAGGAGAATCAAAAGGTTTTGGACCACGAGATAAGGAGACTTGGTGGTGGAATGAGGAGGTCCAAGAAAAGGTGCGTAATAAGAAGAATTGTTTCAAGGCGATACACTTGGACAATAGTTCTGACAATTGGAAAAAATATCGTTTGGCGAAAAGGGAGGCTAAGAAGACAGTTAGTGATGCTCGTGCTAAAGTATATGAGAGGTTTTATAAGGAGTTGGGGACAAAGGCTGGTGAACAAAGGATTTACAAGATTGCAAGGAATAAAGAGAAGGAGTCGAGAGATTTGGATCAAGTAAGATGCATAAAAAATGAAGTTGGCAAGGTTTTAGTTACTGAAGGAGATATTAAGAACAAATGGGAAGAGTATTTCTATAAGCTATTTAATGATGGATGTGAAGGTTCCTGTTGTGATTTGGAGGATTTGACAGTTAGCGAATGTGAGCTTAATATGTCATTTTATCGTAGAATTAGAGTCTCGGAGGTTAGCGAAGCTCTTAAGAAAATGAAGAATGGTAAAGTCGTTGGACCGGATGGTATACCGATTGAAGTTTGGAAATGTTTAGGAGAAAAATGTGTGTTGTGATTATGTAAACTATTTAATGAGATTTTACGGTCGAAAAAGATGCCTGATGATTGGAGATTAAGTATATTAGTTCCTATTTACAAAAATAAAGGGGATATTCAGAATTGTGCAAATTATAGAGGGATTAAACTTATGAGTCACACAATGAAATTATGGGAAAAAGTGATTGAGCATAGATTGAGAATGAAGACTAGTATTTCTGAGAGACAATTTGGGTTCATGCCAGGAAGATCCACTACAGAGGCGATTTATTTACTAAGGGAAATGATGGAGAAGTATCGAAGTAGGAGAATAGACTTACATATGGCTTTCATTGACTTAGAGAAGACGTATGATCGGGTACCAAAGGATGTACTTTGGAAAGCCTTGCAAAAGAAGAGGGTGAGTGTTGCCTACATTAAGATAATACAAGATATGTACGATGGGACATTGACTAGGATTAGGACACCCGGAGGTGAGACAAATGAATTTCCTATAGGAATTGGCCTACATCAAGGATCAGTTTTAAGTCCGCATCTATTTAACTTAGTTATCGATGCTATAACTGAGAGTATCACAGAGGAGGTACCTAAGTGCATGCTATTTGCGGATGATATAGTACTTTTAGCGGATTCAAGAAAAGAGATTAATACAAAATTGGAAATATGGAGAAATACGTTAGAGTCAAAGGGTTTTCGTTTAAGTAGGAATAAAACAGAATATATGCATAGTAATTTCACAAATAAATAACTTAGAGACGATTTGAAAGTTAGGCTAGGGGAGGATATAATTCCTCAAGTGACAAAGTTTAAATATTTAGGATCAATTGTAAGACAAGATGGTGAGATTGATGACGATGTTAATCATAGAATTCAAGATGGTTGGTGTAAGTGGAGGAAAGCCACTGGAGTTCTTTGTGATAGAAAAGTACCCAATAAAGTTAAAGGAAAATTCTATCGTACTGCTGTAAGGCCAGCAGTGTTATATGGTAATGAATGTTGGGCTATGAATGGACAACATAAACGTAAAGTGGGGGTAGCCGAAATGAGGATGTTGAGATGGATGTTTGGTCATACAAGATTAGATAAGATTATGAATGACCATATACGTGAACGAGTCGGAGTGGCTCATATTAGTGAGAAAATGATAGAGAATCGTTTGAGATGGTTTGGTCATGTTCAGAGAAGACCATTAGATGCGCCAGTAAGAAAAGTAGATCAAATAATCTGGAGTCCGATTAAAAGAGGGAGAGGGAGGCCAAGACGGACACTTGACGAACTAATAGAGCAAGATCTATTGGTGAATAATATACCGAAATGTTTGGTTACTAATAGAGCGGAATGACGTCGTATGATCCATGTAACCGACCCCACTTAGTGGGATAAGATTTTGTTGTTGTTGTTGTATATATATTATTTTCTTAATTGAATAAAAAATAATACTTTAGAATCAACATATGAAAAAATAACTTATAATTAACATTATTATTTTATTTAGATTATAATAATCTTATTTATCATTTTTTTCTTTTTTTATCATTTATCATGTTAAAGGAAGATATGTCATATATGTAACTGACTTTTTTAGAAATTAACTAATTAATTTGATTTGTTTATAGAAAGAGTCAAAATTATGTACATATATTATATTTTCCTAAACACACATATTATACCATAAAATTTTCATAAATATACACATATATTCTCTCATTAATATAATCACAAAATCAGGGAGGGAGCTTACGATATGTTTTCCATTTATAGAATAATATCTATTACAATACATAATGTTTCAAAAAAATTGGAAGCTTAATTATGTCAAATTCACAAAATTAGAGGAGTCTATGATATATTATATATATGTATATAATAATATATAGTACTATATATATATGTAATATTGTAAAAAGTTAAAGGGGCATGCTCCCCTAAATATAAGGTGGCTCCGTTCTTGTTTGGAGTATCACTTTGATCAGAGAATAAATTATTACTATTTTATCTTCTCAATTTTGAACTAGTCAAGTGTTAATAGTCTCGAATATCGAAGACTTTCGTAGACTCGACCGGCGTCCAAATAAAATTATGAGTAATTTTAGCGATCTTTGTTGATTGATTTATACATGCATTGATGTATGAATAAATAATAATCTTTGTTCTAGTCCGTGTTGTGGTGTGCTGTGTTGTGCTGTGCGGATCCGAAACATTTCTTACTTTCTTAAGTGGAACTCCAACGCCCCAAACGAGTTCTCTCCACACCAAACGATCAAACCGGGGGGTCTCACACCTGAGAAGACTGAAATGCCCCTCTCATTTACCATAATCCTCCTCGGAATACCCTTTTCTGCCATCTTCTCCTCCTCCTCCCTGCTCGACTCATCTCTCTCCTCTCTCTCTCCTCTCTCTCTCCTCCCTCAGGTCCACCACCTCGTCCTTCACCTGACGTCCGATGGGCAGCAAGGAGGATTCCTACACGTCCGCCTTCTATGATCCTTCCCCTTCCTCCTCCTCCTCCTCCATCGCCCAGCCACTCCTATCCTTGGGCGCCGGCGATCCCGCTCCGGCGCCGCCGTCGTCGGCGATCGTCTCCCCCTCTGAAGACTCTTACGCCCCGATCTCCTACCTCCACGGCCGCCGCCCCCTCCGAGACCTCCCCTTCCTCATCCTCTTCCTCCTCCTCTCCTTCGCCACCTTCGTCGTCGGCTTCGTCGCCCTCGCCCGTCGGAACAACTCCGCCCCCCGCGCTGCCTCCTTCGTCTACGATTCCTCCTCCTCTGCCTGCATCCTCCCGTCTGCTTCCTCTGACCTCGTCGCGGCTTCTAAACCCTTCCTGAAGGATCTCATCTGGACCCTCGTCCCCACCCTCCTCCTCGCCGGCCCCGCCGCCGTAGCCGCCCTGCTTTTCCTCCTGCGCCGCTGCGCCCGCCAGATCATCTACTTCTCCGTCCCGTTCTTCGTCCTCATTCCGACCTTCCTTAACGTCTACTGGTTCGTCGCCTGCGCTCTGTCCGCCTCCTGCCGCTCCGCCTTCCCCCTCGCCTACCGAATTCTCGTCCTCGGTTTCATCTTCCTCCTCATCGCAATCGTCGCCTGGATCATCATCGCTAACTGGCACCGCGTCGAGCTGACGGTGAGGATCGTGAGGGTCGCCGCCGCGGCGCTGGAAGCCAATGCGGGGCTGCTTTTCGTGTTGCCTGCGCTGGGGATTGGGCTGCTCGTGTACTTCGCGCCCATCGTCGTGTTCCTGGTGTTCTCGACGTGGAATGGGCGGGTGGAACCGAAGGAGGTGGAGGGGACGGGCGGGGAGTACTATAAGTGCGTGTGGAGGCAGGACGGATGGGTGCCCGCGTACTTTGCACTGGCCATCGTGACGATGATATGGTCGGCGGCGACCATGGTGGAGGCCAAGGTGTTTGTCATCAATGGGACGGTCGCCCAGTGGTACTTCAGCAAGGAAGATTCTAAGCCGAGGAGGAGTCTCAGGAGCTCTCTGAGGTACTTCATTGTCCTTCAGATCTTTGCTAAATTTGCTTATTCCATCTTTGCATTGTTTATTTACGTTTCCATTTATATAGATATGTCGTGCGTGATGCTATCAATTTTCGAAATTAATCCAAGTTTGAGTTTGGACGAAGAAAATGAGGGGAAGTAAAAAGGAGGGGAGGGAAGAGAAATTTTACACCCCAATTTGGGGTTGAAATAAAATAGTATAAACTAAGGGGAATGGAAAGAAAAAAATGAAGATTCCCCTCCGTTCTCCTCCTTTAAAATTTTATTCAAAAAAGGGAAAAAAAATTCCCTCGCCCTCCCCCTCTTTACCCTTCTTTCGCCTCAATCCAAACATGGTGAAGAGATAATGCTTTAATGTTCTGGGTTCTCAAGCGTTGACTTTTATTTTTGGGCTTCAAGTGTTTGAAAGAATGCCTGAGGGTGTTTATCGGATCTGCTTTCATTTAAATAACTCAATATATAACCGTTGAGTGCTTACTGAAAGATGCATAGGGATATAGGATTGAACTCTGACAGACTTTGAAACTGGAAGGATGATATCATCGACAATGGAAAAATTATTTGCCTACCTTGACATGTTTTCATTTGTCACTTAAGGATGTGTTCTTAGTCACTCTCAGATTAGTTAAGTTGCAAAAGCTTTTAGGTGGTTGTTTCTGGGAAAGTTCTCATTATTCACACAAGTCAATCTCAACATCATAACTATTGTGTAGTGAAACATGGCATGTTTCACCATGTTGTTACTCTGTTCATAAATCTTGTCACTCGCTGGCTTGTCTCTTAGACTTCCAGAATTCAGTCCATTGGCCCCTTAAAAGAAAGTTAGTCCATCAGTCCACCATTTTGAAAGAGAAAAAAAAATGAAAGTGATTGAATGCAGACGGACCAGTAGATGTTGAAGAAGGTAACTAATTTGGTTCTTATTCTTCTACAACTTGAGTCCTCTGAATGTTATTAATTTTATATAACTCGAGTCCAGGCAATCAAGCATATTTGTTTGACATAAGTGATGTGATGACGTTAACTTACAACACTGAATCTATTGGATGACTACTTTACTAGTCATCCTTTTACTCCTCAAAAGGAAAAAGAACCACTGAATCTAATACTTTGCTTATTCTATTTCTCATTACAACTGGTTCAATAACATGAAAAGTGACCTCGAGCTCCAATTTCGCAGCACTGTTCTCTTTCAATTCTGTTCCTTTCTTCCCATTTCTAACAAAAGAAATCCACTCTTTTCATCTATGGTCATTCTTTTTAATTTGTATGATCTTCTTTCTTTTCATCCTCTTCATGATACTATCATGAACAAGGATCCATTATTTTTCCCTTTCTATCAAAATGATCTATTCGCAGGTAATTAAAAACATTGCTAACACTATCTCTTCTGCCTTGCTATGTGAATGCCTATTGAGCATCCTCTGAATATTTTGTGGGTTAATGGATGGCTTAAAAATTCAGAGGATTGTGGGTAGGTGTATAAATTACTTGTTTTTTTTATAATTTGAAGTTGGTTCCTTAGTTCTCAACCAATTGTTTGTCCTCCTCATCTTGCAGATTTCATGCCATCTGCAACCCCTCCATAATGCATAATTGCTTTTGTTTTCTACGGCCCGTCCACCCATATTCATGATCTTTTTTTTATTCATATGTTAATGTGGTGATTTCTTGTTACGACGGACTTGTCAATTGTAAATAATTAGCATCCCAAGTCCCATTAATGACAGATACTTGGTTTCTCATTAGATTGTTTTTATTGCTGTTTTCAAATTAGCCAGATTTACTGAAGATGCTAAAAATAAATAAATTTCTTTATCCCTCTCAAAACAAAAAGTAATTAATTTCTTGAGTAGATTACCAATGGCATTGCTATTTGTTGTTTTTATTTTAAAAACATTGTTCAATTAGTGTGTTTAAAAATGCATGCCTGTGGGCAAGGCACATAGTTAATGACTTCTAGGCATAAAGCAGATGATATTTTTTTTGCTTTTGAGAATGCAATTAAGTATTGATGTCAAACAACTAGGCATGATGAGTCTTCAATCTATAGTCTATAGTAGTTATGTATGTGCCTTCTGTCATTTAGTTTTGGTTTTCCTTTTGATTAGTTGTTTTCTTTATTTAAGTTTTCTTATTTTTATAATTTCTTATTTGGAACGCAGGGTCCTTGGAAATTTATGTTGATCTGTAATCATTTTCTGAAAATTCAAACATTGTTGAACGAAAAATTGCTTTGTTTCTTCATTTTTTACAGTATTTTCACTGTGTTTCTTAAGTGGAAGATTTGATTAAGCTCCTTTCTTAGTTAGGGTTTAGTTTAATTAGTAGATCTCCATCAGGTATTTTGTGAATCAAATCTAGGAACCATATTTATTTCTTTGGGGGAATGAACCATGTTTCTTTTGAAAGAGGTTAGATGCAATTTGTCTGGTTGCATGCGGTTGCGTAGGGATCACTGCTTTAGCATTCCTTTTAAAAAGTTAGGGATTTGAAAATGGCAGCGTATGCAAGCATTGGAGGTTCTCTCATGCAACGCATGTTTCTTATATATATATATATATTATATATCCTCATATAATCCGTCTTTTTTGTATTACAATGACAGATTAGAGGTAGGCTTGAGGTAGTGACATGGGGTGAGGCTTTAAGTTATCGTTAATTGGTTGAACTGGGAGAGCAAATCTATATTGCAATTGGAAATAAACTGTGGAATAGGGCAACATTCCTGTTGTTGTACATACTTCATCCTGTTCTGAGATATGAAGGCCATATCCTGTTTCAGTTGGTGCATAGCAGCACAGTACCCTGCTGTTAGTGATGGTATCCACTGGGATGGTCTTATTTTGTTATGTAATTGACTAATTCCTATTTTGGATTGCTTATAGTTTCAGAGTGTAAATGTTTGAAGTTCCTTGCTGTTTTAAATAACTGGCTGGACATGCGGCCTGTCTTATTCATTTTTTGTGGCTACTTTTTACTTGTGCAGGAATGCGTTTGGCCCATCGTTTGGCACAGTTTGTTTTTCAGGCATGGTAATGGGGGTTGTACGTTTTGTGCGTGCTATTGTTGATAGTGCTAAGGAAAACGAAGCAGCTACGGGGTTCATTAATATAATTATTAGGTGCTGTGCAAATTTCTTGTTGGCAACATTTGACTTTGTTAACAAATTTACCATAAATTTTGCTGCGATAACGGGTGAAGGCTACTGTTCTGCTGCCAAGATGACGTATGAGCTCCTGAAGAGAAATCTTCTCTCTGCTGTTTTTGTTGAGACAGTTTCCACACGTGTACTGTTTGGAACAATATTCGTTATATCAACTTTATATGCTATCGCGGTGAGCTTATGTTTTTTATCCAACATTTATACTAATTCAGAATTGTGTTTGCATATGCTAGTATATTGTACACATGACATGTTTGTAGAATTTGATTATGGCACCTGGTTATCAAGAGACTCAAGTTTCTCCATGATATGATTAAGATGTCAAAATACAAATTATCTCATATAATGATCTCGAAGTGTGGAAGAATATGATGTAGAAGTTATTGTAAACTTCATGAACATGATGGATACAATCTAATCTGATTATGTTGAGGAATTGCCCTAAATTGGGAGGAAAGGGACCTTTTAAATGATGAACAATGGTATTAACACTTGTTCCTAGGACAAAATGGGTAAGAAGTTGTATCATATGATTAGCAAAGGTTTTTATGTTACATTTTTTTCCTGTTACAATAGCCAAGGTTTTCTTTGCATGTGTCTAAGATGAAGACTATATCATGATTCATGACACGTCTTGGTCTCATAATTGAGGTGAAATAGAGAGAATTTTGGGAACTGGTACATTGGATCTGTGTAGAATCCTCTTAGCCTAGATTTGAGCTTCACCAGATAAAGTTGATTATTTTACTTATTGTTAGCTGTGCTTTCAGGTGACAATTTACTCCCTATATGGTTGGGTTTTAGAATGAGCTCAGCTAAAGATGTTCTAGAAGATAATTGGGGTCTGATGAGATCTGACCATCATGATAATAGATTACTACCATGCAAATGTCAGTTCTTGAATTTCTTGTTCTATGAATAGGAAGAGTTATTCGTCAAGTTGTCATGAATGTTTCATCAAAGCTTGCTTTACTTGTTCGAAATTTTAATTCAATTGCTATCTAATAGGCATATATCTATTACATTGCCATCTAGCATCTCTCTATCTTGGTTGCTGATGATCAATGTGTTATGTAGATTTGTGCTATTCTGAAGTTCGCGAGTGCTCTTGAGGCGGAGATGTACCTTGTTGCAGCTTTTGCATGGTTACTGCTCATGGTGATTTTGGGTTACTTTGTCCATGTGCTGGACAATGTCATCGACACTGTATACGTGTGCTATGCCATAGACAGGGACAAAGGAGACGTCTGTAAACAAGAGGTCCATGAGGTTTATGTACACCTCCCCATCAGTAGGAATCACAGATCTGCCATTAACAGAACCTCGCTTGTTCTATGATATTCATTCTTGCTCATGTGTAGTTTCGAAATTCAGGTCGAGATCATCTACAAAATAAAGCATCGACACGCCCAAAACTTAATTAATTACCCCTTGCGCCATGTTTATTAATTTGTAAATCTCTTGTACAAAAGTGTAATATATTTCTTTTAATCATTGATGTATTTTACCGGAGTTTCAAACTTTGTACCCTTCATTATTTTCCTTTCTCTTTTGTGTCATCTTCTGAGATAGAAGTTCATTGATGGTATAAAAAAATGTCAATATAACATTCGAGACTTCAATGTCAATGGACTTGAGCATTCATAGGATTATCCTTTTATACCTGGAGAACCTAACAGAAGAGATGGAGGAAAGTTCCCAGCCCATCATATATGATAATTACAAGTTTCTAACGAAAGAAGAGATTGAACGATTGAATCTTTCTAGTTATATTGGAAAAGATGTCCTAAAAGCATATATGCATGGCTACTTCGTTGACTATCGACTCTACAAAAAGGTAAAGTTATTATGTCATTCACACGACAAAGGTTCTTATGTCACTATGTAATTATTGTGAGCAGCCATCGGGTCATGTTTAGTTCCCACAGTTGTATCAATCTATTTACAATATTTCTCTATAGTGTGGTGTGTTGATCTAGCATTGTAGATCTTATTATCTTCCACATGAAACTATAAATAGTTCCACTTGTAAAAAAAAAAGATCTTATTGTCTTCCACATGAAACTATAAATAGATCTATAAATAGTTCCACTTGTAAAAAAAAAAGATCTTATTGTCTTCCACATGAAACTATAAATAGTTCCACTTGTAAAAAAAAGATCTTATTATCTTCCACATGAAACTATAAACTTATTCATAATTGCCTTCTAGTTCTAATTTTGGTGATGTCATATTAGTGGCTTTGAAACTCAGAAACCTTGGTCTGTTTTTTTTTTAGAGGAAAGTTGTGGAGTATGAGCATTTTTCTTTTATTAACTAGGGTTTTGTTACATTTCTGGACATATGATAGTTGTAAAATCTATTCTGTGTTTGCCATCTTCCATTCTGAGTACTTTCTAAAATCTATGAAAAAGAAAAAAGGAAACTGGTCTTGAATTCTTGATCAATTTCAGATCTGTTGGAGGGTGGACCTGAGCAGTCTTTTTGTGTTTCTTCATGCTACCTGATACATGAGCATAGTATCAACCGTTTAGCCTGTAATATACATATATATATATATATATATATATATATATATTTGCATTGACCATATAACTCCGCCTATGTTTTATAGCCGGTCCCAAGCCCGGATAAAGGAGGAGGGTTGTGTTAGGCCCCGACAGCCAGCGTAAAATCCTGTCGAATCGTATGAACATGGATCAACGAATGCAGAATGACGTCGTATGATCTATGTAGCCGACCCCACCTAATGGAATAAGGCTTTGTTATTGTTGTTGTTATACTGAAAAGTACAACTGTTACTTGTAAAACTTGTCTGATTTGGAAGCATTGCAATATTATTTCTATGTTTAGGCCTGGCTTGATATGGACTGTGGTTGATTGGTTATTGTATAAGATTGGGAATTTACTAGGGGAAGATAATGTATTGATAAAGCTGGGAACAATTCAAGTTTGAAAATTATGCATACTTAAAATATCTTCGTCGTCTTCATGTTCGTGCATTTAGATAAAGATCAAAGCTTGAAGCAGACTTAGACTGTGGTTGGCCATTTTGGCATATTCTTTCTGAACCATGTACATGAGATGGTGACGTTTTGTTGATAATCTATTTAATTAGGAAATTAACTAAGTGCTAAAAGAACATATTATATCACTTTTATGTGCTTTGCAAAACTTATGTTCAACCTTGGGTTGTTAGAGTCGTACGGATCTCTCCAACAAAAAAATGAACATTCGAATATTTTTATACCTACAAACCTTCTTCGTTACAATTTGAATTTTAATTAATAAGAGCTGTTAAATGTTATGATGATCATGTGCACCACTAGCTAAATTACTCGCCACCTAAACCTCTATTCACAAAAGGGCAAATATAAGAAAATTAGAAATAATTTATGATCCCATGAGTAATTAAATATTCCCATCCTTTTACTCAGAGTTTTAATATAAGAAGAGATAGTAAGGTCAAATATCGTAAAAGTGAATAGACAATTATAAAATCTTACTTATACATTATAAAATAATTTAATGTATAAAAGTTAATTTTTAATAAATTTATAATAATTAAGATTATAGTTAATATTAACTTAACTACTATTCTATATTACTTATGCAATAGTACTATTCTATATATTACTTATGCAATAGTTTTTAATTGAATTGATAAAAAAATAATAATGTGATTAATATGAAGTAAAATTATATAAAAATAATTCCTAGTATACGTTTATTAAATTTATTCTATGAAGAAAATATTTTAAAGTTTTAATTATAATCAATTATCTTCTTATTAATTTTATTTTTCAAAAAACCATATTTCACTTAGTGAAAATGAAAAAAGAATTGAAACATTATTAGTAGAATCGATATAATATTATAATTTATTTTATGATCTTATCTTCCTATAAAAACCATATTAAATTTAAGATCGAGATCACATATGTCAAGTGAAATTGCAAAATCATAGATCAAAATTATGATCTTGATAATTTGATAATTGAGCATAAATCAATTAGCAAAAGTGGTGCAGCAAAATTTGAATATTATCCAAAAATAAATATTGTTGTCTCCTAATTATTCCGGAGTGATGCATGCATTTTATAACATTTAATTTAAGCTGCATTTAGGTTTATTTTCGTAATTTTCTCATGGCTTGCATTTATTTTGTTCTATTTCTTACAATTATTTTCTTGAACTCTCCAACTACCTGGATGTGCATCATTTTGCAGGAAAATATGTTAATTTAGTGGAAAATTATTAAAGAAAATTTTTCGAGTGAAAAAGAAGGAAAAATTAGCCCTAGAAGCATAAAACAACATTACTCACAGGTCGTAACAGATCTATAACGACCCTTTGTACTCATTACGGCCCGCAAGACGTAGCTCATGACCCTTACAGAAAGAATACCAGACGCGCTCTTATTCGTCACCGACCGTAAGAGATTTCTAACATCTCTATATATTGAAGACACGGACCGTGAGTAAGAGCTCACGGATCGCACAAAGACATTCACTCCTCAGAAGCGAGTTCTCGGGTCGTCATGAAGTCTTCACGGTACTCACAAAATCATTGTGTAAGGGAGTCAGAACATATGACGGGTTGTAACACAAATTTAACAAGTCTCATAGAATGAAGATTTCAGCCAAAGAAGAATTTAACGGGTCAATATTTAAGTTTGATCCCCTTCTTTATTGGCTGTAACATTTGTTTAACAACCCACACAGAATCAGATGAAAGTTGAGCATATTTATATTACAGTGCGTAACGGGGTCATCACGATGCATACAGAAAGGTGTAAAATCTTGTTAGAAACATT
Source organism: Pontederia crassipes (assembly GCA_030549335.1). Taxonomy (NCBI): domain Eukaryota; kingdom Viridiplantae; phylum Streptophyta; class Magnoliopsida; order Commelinales; family Pontederiaceae; genus Pontederia; species Pontederia crassipes. Next base: position 18,281,067 of record CM060189.1, on the reverse strand, counting down.
ACGGGTCGTAATAGGCACCTAAAAAGAACAAGTCAACTTCATTACGAGTCGTAAGACGTGGATCACGGACCTAACTTACGCGTAGTAAAGGGATTATCATGGCACACACAAAAGTCGAACGCAGAATTGCCCGAGTTACGGGCCGTTACATCGCTATTACGGACCATAATTTTTATATGAAAACTTCGAGTCAAAATTGAATTGGGGCGTGAGCACCTTATTGCGGGCCGTTAGGTGTGCTGATTTTGCTGATTGTTAATTTTTCGAACGAATTTTGATCGAATTGAGATGTCAGAACGGTGTCCAACCTTCTAGAAGATTTATTTGATGATAAGAGCTCGAAATTAGAGATAAATCATGAGACTTTTATGTCGAAGATGAGTTTAAATTATAGATTATTCTGTGGATAAGTTTTGGACTCCCAACTTATCGAGACTTATCGGGAGCCTTGAAATATAAATAGAAGACCTCATAAGACTTAAAAATTCATGCTTGAGACCTTGGGAGCCATGCTTATTGCAGAAGAAATCAATTCAAGTTGAGGAAGATTGCTGGAGAAGGAGGAGCAACTTAGCGTTAGGCTCCAAGCTCGTCTCAGAAATCATCTAAAGCAAGAACATCTCTTCTTATTTTGGATGCTCTATTCCTTGTTTATTTTTGTTTGTAATATTTTAGTTGGTGATAGAGATTATTATTTGTTTCTGAAAATTGCACGACAGAAGACTTGAAAATTCGTGCTTGAGACCTTGGGAGCCGTGCTTATTGCAAAAGAAATCAATTCAAGTTGAGAAAGATTGTTGGAAAAGGAGGAGCAACTTAGCGTCAGGCTCCAAGCTCGTTTCAGAAATCGTCTAAAGCAAGAACATATCTTCTTATTTTGGATGCTCTATTCCTTTTTTATTTTCGTTTGTAATATTTTAGTTAGTGATAGTGATTATTATTTGTTTCTTAAAACTACACGAATTAGTTTAGTATTGAATTAATATAATTTCTAGTTATTTTTATATTATGATTGCGAGATGCTTCATCTTATTTTCTGAAAATATCATGTTGTGAGTTTAGATTACAAACTAGTTTTGAAATGATTAAATTCAGAACATCATGCATTTTAGTAAATAAAATCTTAACTTATAGGTTAACTCAATCATAATAGAAATCTTGTAATTTAGCGCAATACTGGATTGTCTGCGGTCTAATAGATTATATCTAGTGAGAATAATTATTAGGTTAGGATTTACAATTTCATGCATTTTAGTTTTTTTTTATCAAGGGGTATGCTCATTGTTAGAGCTTTGAAATCCAGGAAATAAGGAAATAAGATAGTTCGATTTAATCAGCACATAAATCGTTATTTTGTGCGATCCTAATCCGTCTTGAGAATTAACATCTGAATCTTCTTATTAAAAATTTAATTTTTTCTGTTTCATGAGTCGACCTTATTTTTTATCATCCAGAATTCTTAGGGCTCTTCACCACTTATTTTAATTATCAATACGTTAATTTTATATAGCTTTTATATTTCTATTTTAGACACCACTCCTTTTCTTCTCCTAATAAATTTTTAGGATAAATTGATTTAAATAATTTCTCGTGTGTTCGACGTTTTTACTCTTATTTATTATATTACTTAAGCGACTAGTGTACTTGCGAGTAAATTTATTTTACTATAATTTTTTTCGCATCACGGAGACCCAAAGAAAGAAAAGAGATATGCGACCTGATGACAATGACACATTCTGAAAATTGAGAGGAAAAGGAAAAGAAAGAAATGCAGAACAAATGCTGAAAAACAATAAAATCGAGTATTCATCGCTAAGGAAATCACAACTGGTGATCAGTATTCACTGAAAAGTTATAAAACATGAGTACATGAGGGAACCAAAGATGTAAGCAAAAATAATACTAAGAATAAAACTGGAAAGCTGAAAAATTAAAATCGTTGGAACCTTATCCACTTAACTTTATAATAAATACATTTCTTTATTTTTTTTATTTCAAAACAAGAAGAAGCTTAATATAATTTCATAAAAGCCGGAGAGTCAGCTAGAAATATGTTTATTATTCTTGTCCTTGTCATGATTACTGTTTTAGTTTGGCAATGGACCTAACACATGACTCTATGGGCATATGGTAAAATTTTCCAATGGAAGGAAACAACTATATATATATATTGCGACAGAGTGGTATGCATCTTCTCGTACCTGGAATTTGATTTTTAGAATTTTTATTGGGAGCTTGACCAATTATAATCAAACATTGGATTCGAGACTAATATTAAATTAGGCTTAATAATGGGTTAAGGTTTTAATATGTTAGTTGAATAATTTATGTCACTTTTTGAATAAATAATCATCTTTTTTAAAAAAATAATATAATTAGGCTCAATCATATATATTTTCCCGTTTTCAGTGGTACTTGGCGTGCACACTACCGGTTCAATTAATTATTTTCCCAAATCCATACAGTTATAATAAGGGACCTAAATGGTTAATCAATCTTCTTTAATTTGCTGCACTAGAAGATAAAGAAACTACATGGAACGAAAACATAGGATGAACTACTCCAAAACTATAGGTCCTAATCAGATGCATGAGCATATGATACTATTTTTTCAGAGCTAATTTGTGGAATTAAATGCTCTCTCTACATGTAGAATAGTGAAGGTGGGTCCAAACATTTTTGGCTCCACCATGATTATATAAGATTAAAGTAACATGTGCTGTAAAATATTAATTTAAGTTGTATATCCAACATGATGTGGGGATGATTGACACTTGACCGGATGCTTATATATATACAATTAGAAAGACATACTATGTGCCTGAGAAGAAAAAAAGAAAAGAAAGAAAGATACCAATTACCAAGTGAAGAGAGCCAATATTGTGGAGTGTTGACATATCAAAATTTTGACATTTCAAAAACTTTCATCTCGTCCCTTTGGGGGTACAGAAAAAATAGAAAAAAAATCGCTGCCATTAATTAATAATAACTTTGGAAGTGGAGAAAAAATAATTATTTTGATGAAGTAAAAGACTGCAAATCTCACTTGTAAATATATGTATGAACGTTGGAGTTTGTGCGTAAACTTAGAAAAATATTGACTATATAATCAGCTGTTCACTCATTAATTGATTTTATATCTGAACATATACATATAGTACTAGCCCTATTCTTAATCAGTTCCGACATGTTCGCTTGTAGCTTCATCATGTCATCACGTCCAAATACATGCTGCAGGGCCTGCAGTATATTTTGTGTCCCTGCTGATATATATGATCAGAGTCCAATGGCCCTTGAGCTCGGACCCTGTAAAAGATCTTGTCGGATTATAATACGGAATTTTGTCTGGGACATGTTACATGATATATAACAAAAGTAACATGCATGCAGTTAATTAGAATAATCAAGTGTTGTTCTATTTATATGATAATCTTCTACTGTGTGTGTAGTGGTTGCCCATTTTGCATTGTCTTGATTGATAACATATAATAATTATTCTATACGTGATGATATTACTTCACATGCATGCCAAGTGCTAGGGTTTTGACACGTACCATAAACCTCTAACTTTATACTAATTTCTGTACGCATGCATTAACGACTAGTTTGTCAATGCGTTATTTTAAAAAAAAAAATTTGATTGATCTGATCCAAATTCTAGGGAAGCCAGCTAGTTAAGTGAAGTGATAAGGTTAATTAATTAGCACACAGGAGAAAAGGTTGATTAATTAGCACCTGCAAGCTGGAGCACTGCTTTTTTAAATCTCCCAAATCACGTTCTTATTAGATTAAAGAAGAAGGTAAGTCATGTATAAGATGTTCTTTATTGCAACTAATTAACATAATGATCCATATTACGACGTTAAGTATTATGGAAATATATGACCACTCAACTCAAGAAGCTTTAATCGAAGGAAATGCCACTGATATATATATTTCTCCAAGTATATATATTTATATATACATACATTAATATATATATATATATATATATATATATATTAATGTACCTTCAAAATATTTTGAGGAATGTTAAGCGCATCTCAATTATTAATTTACTAAAGAAGCAAAAAGATTATGCTTTTATTGTTGAAAGGACGGACCTTAGAATGAAAGAGAATTTCGAATATGCTTTATATAAGAACAAAGAAGCTATAAGTAATACAACTATGAATCTCATAGAGAGTTTAATATATCTAATCACAAGTGATTAAATCTTATCATTTAAAAATATCACACAAAAAATAGTCAGTGTAATCAAATTTTAATTAAATATGATTGTAAATTTAATATTAGAACTGTCAATATGTGGATAGTTTATATATGAATGATGAGATTTTTTTGATGAATAGTTAGATCTTATTATTACAATTGTTTTTCACACAATATATATGTATGAAATATTAATTGTTTTCTCTCTCCCTCTCGTTATATATAACAGATATCATATCATAATAGTTATTTCGCTAATAAAACCATGCATTGTACTTTCCTGAAGTTCCCAGAATTAACGTGAGCAGGAATTAACCTTTTGCACGGCACATCCAGAAGAACAAGAACCAAAGTCACGAACATCACAAACAGGAAAATCCATCATTCATCAATCTTTTCGCTCTCAAACAGGAATTAACCTTTTGCACGGATCCAAATGTAAAATAAAAACTAGCAACTCGGTCTTAATTATTTTCTCCTTGTAATATAAAACTTTTCATTTGATCTACATCCTCAGGTGTCCTTGAAGTTAATAAACAGTTCATGATATTAATTTCTTTTATTTTTCGTCCATTTCTTCCACAGTTAACAACTCGGACCAGGAACCTTTGGAAAGAGACAGGAGGAGAAAGGTAAACGGTACTTATATATATATATATAAAGGATGGTAAAGAATAACAAGGTGGCAGGGTTGAAGTCAGCACGGACACCAAGTAATATATATATATATATAATAAATAGAATAATATATATAATATGAGGGAGGAGCTGCAGAAGGCAGACTCCACGCGTTGGCGATCCATACGGCAGATGGCGCGGAGAGTCTCCTGAGGAGATTTAAAATAAGGGAGGACTCCACTCTCTCAGTACAGGAATAAATTTTTGACGAGAGGGAAGAGGGGGCTCTGAGACGCCTGAGACAACAGGCCACCACCTACAATACAGCAACAAGATAATGTTTCTGCTCATATTATAATACATAATAACATATATTCAATCTAAAAGGAATCCATCAATCAATCAAAACATAAGAAGGTGAAGAAGAAGACTTGATGTGCAGCTTAATTTCCATTCTTCTTGCCTTTTTTGGTTTTATGCTTCTTAATTTGCTTGTTTTGTATGTGTCTGGCCAGTAAGAGTAGAAATAAAAGAAGGGAAGGCCTGGTCTACAAGGTTTAACAGCCAACGAAGAAATATCAACATCTAAGCTTGAGCTCCTGTAGCCATCATTATTCATTAGACAAACACAAATTAAGCTCCCCTCGATCTGCCGGCCCTGCTCCAAGAACTACGGCACATCAGTATGATTTTAGTTTCTGCATGTTCTTTCATATATTATAACGTTCCTTCTACTTCTGGTCTCTTTCTTTCTTAGGAGATCATTTGCTATAGAGGGTTATTAATCTTACTTCTGTGGTTGTACATCTTGGGTCTGGACAGCTGATCAGGATTGTTCAATAGCTGGTGATAATGGGGAGGGGGAAGATTGTGATCCGCAGGATCGACAACGCGACCAGCCGGCAGGTGACCTTTTCGAAGCGGAAGAATGGACTGCTGAAGAAGGCGAGGGAGCTCGCCATCTTGTGCGACGCAGAGGTCGGACTCATCATCTTCTCCAGCACCGGCCGCCTTTATGACTTCGCCAGCACCAGGTTCAACAGTTTCTTCTCCTTCTTCATGTAGCTACTTCAGTTCCTCTCTGCTAGCATACATTCAAAGCGCAAGTAGATGCATGGTTCAGAAGAGCCAGATGAAAAAACAACTGAAGAAATATGCATGTTTTTTTGTGCTTCCTGAAATGAAACTTCTTATATCATTTATGTATATTTTCCTGAGATAAATACATGTAGGATTTATCCTCCATTCTTTATCGAGTAACGAGATGTATGTCAAGAAATTCCTGCGATGCATCTGCGTGTCTGTTGTTGGCTTGGTGATTATATGTTCCTTTATGAGAGTGAAACTAATGATGCAAGACAGTTGCTATCAGCTGAGATTTCGGGCTATATACAAGATCCCTGGAACCTCAAATGAACAGGAAAATAAATTGTTGCCTGAATCATGATCTATGAGGAAGGAGTCTCTCTCTTTCCCTCTCTCTCTCTCTTCCCCATCTACCTCTCCCTCTCCCTCTCCCCTCCTCCGTTCAAATAGTTAAAACTGTATACGTTTATCGTGAAGTTGCAGAGGGAGGTACTACGTCTTCATGCATATAATTACGCAAATACCCTGCGTTTATCTATTTTGATTTTTTTTCTCAGTTAGGGGATAATTCTTTGATTGTTGTGCACAAGGACTCTGAATGATTATATGGAACTATCACTTAATTAATATTCATATTAATTTTTCTCTTGTCCTTGCCTCCCTTTATAACAGAAAAAAGGGGGTCAGTCACAGTGGTTTTCGGATTTTTTTTTATTATCTACAATCTGGATCACAATGTTCAGAAAGCATTCTCACATTGCATGTAATACTCGTCTTGAAATTTGCAAATTTTGATTGCATTCTCATATTCAGATAGAGAAGCAAGAACACATGAATCAGGTGCATTACGGATATGTTTCTTTTCCTCTCCCAAAAAGAGTGGAACCTCCTAATTAAGGAGGTACAAATGATGCATGTTGTGTATAATATTTCTCAACTGGATGTTAATATTTGATGCTCGAGGGCAAAGATTCTGTTCAGAAGATACAAATTAATTAGATCTATACATCCATTCCATTGATATTAATTGTTGTCTCTAATTATGAAGATAAATACTTTAGGTACCTAATTTCCCTTGTTTTTTCGGCCATGATAAACTTTCCTTCTGTTGCAAAATGCTCTTCTTGCTTGCTGAAAAGAAAAAAAGTTTGATCTTATCTACTTGTTTTCCTTTCATTCTTTCTTTCAGCATGAAGTCTGTGATTGAACGATATCAGAACACAAAGGAGGAGCCAAACATGATTACGAGCCCAACTCACGAGGTACACAATTAATTATAAGCTAAATAAAATTAGTTAGTTTCTCTGATAAATTCATGCATTTTCTGCTGTGGGCAGTATATATTTTCAATGAATTTTCCTGAATTCAGCTTTCAATCAAGTACACAAATAAATTTTGATTATGAAACTCGCCCAAGAGTATACATGATATTAGACATCAATTAAATTTGTGGGACAAAGGCATTACAATTGTTTATATTCCCTGAATGTTTAATTGGTTAGAATTTTTATTTCGAAAAAAATAATTGGTAAAAAGTTTTGGAGTTGTTCCTCTATAAAACTGTTGTAGATGAACAATTTCTGGAATAAAGTTTTATGCGTGATATGTTTCTTCCTCAAAAGCTTCTAAGCGTGTCAAACACAGTTACGTCAGCAAAGATCATAATCCTGAAGCAAGAACTTGGAGATGAGCTAAATTGGAACATTCCATATAGGGCAAGCACTACTCATAGCTACACTAATCACACGAAGGTAGCCTTTGTTATGGTAGTTGAAAATTCTGCACATGCACTTGCTCTTTCTATAAATAATTCTGATGGTACACATCGCCACTAAGAATCACATCAACATATAAACATCCTTCATGATGCAGTTGCATGCAAGGTAGTCAAAAACGCGAGTCAACTCGTAGAATCGTACGATTCTACGAGTTCACCCCGGCAAAACCTGTTCGTTTCCAGCTGGAATCGCGTTCTGGCGAGTCGCAGTAGAATCGCGTTCTGACGCGTAAAAATGGTGGAATCGCGTTCCGTTTTTTCCCCCCTCCCGCTCATTCGCCCACGTGAGAACGACACTGCCTTCTTTTCTCCCAAATCGCAAAGCCCTAAAATCCTTTTTCGTCCGCTACTCTCTCTCGCCACCACGACATCGCTGTTGGCGTTCGCTTCCGCAGCCTCCTTTTCTTGCACTGTTCGCCGCCTACAGCCCCGCCCCTGCCCGTGCTGCTGCTGCTCGTCATTGTTCACCCCTGCTCGTGCTGTTGCAACTTGGCATTGTTCGCCCCTGCTCGTGCTGCTGCTTTCTCCTTTCTATGTGCAACCTCACTGTTCGCCGCTTAAGGATGCCCTGCTCATGCTATTCATCCCTGCAGCCACCGCTGATCTCCTGCAGCTGTCCACCCTCTCTTTCTACTGCTGCTGGTACGCCCTTCCTCCCTCTTTCTCTACATGTTTATGATGCGCACCTGTTTGCATCCTCCCTCCCTCTTTGACCATGTCTTTGCGAACAGAGGCACTCCCTCGGTTCCTCCCTCTTTCTTTGTCTTTGCGAACAATAAAGCCTCCCTCGGATCCTTCCTCTTTCTCTATGTGTTTGCAAACAGAGGATCAATGTGTGTGTTTGTGATTAGATGAACCATGGGGGTTGGAACTCAGAATGTTATATTTACTCTAGTTGCTTCATTTAAAAAAAATGATATATATTATTTCGATCTGTGCTAGTTAATATATAAAATATTTTTCTGGTAGAATCGGCCGTGTCAAATTACGTGTATACGATTTCGTGTTTTCCCGACTGCTCCGTATCGTGTCCGTTTTACGTGTTTGACAACATTGGTTGCATGTAAACATTAATAACGATGCCAAAGTCGAAAAAAAATAAAATCCTGCAGAAATGAGATAGATGTAAGGCATGCTTTGCATCTATTCTCTTATCACTGTACACGTGATGTAGTAATTTCATGATTGCGGGTTCATCATAATGCTGTGGTTTTTCTGAGGTTATCTGCAACTCCTAATATTTAGTATTCTTCAACAAAACCTCGCCATGGTTTCTTGGGAATCAGTATGAAGATCAAAATGAAGAATTTGCTGGCATGGGTGTCTGTTCCAATATGACTAAATTATGAATAAGAAAAAGCCAAGAGATCTAAAACTAATTCAAATATATGGGGTGTGGAGGGGTTTTACAGGATACAGAAGAAAAAAAAAATTTACATTGCATGCAATGACTCACTTCTTGGAGAGCATATCTGACATGCCCATTTTCTGGTTTGTGCCTGCTAGTTTTGGCAAAGGGAAGCAGCAAATTTGAGGCAGAAACTACACAACTTGCAAAAGGATCACAGGTAAACGCTTGTTAACTGTATTACACCAATAAAATCAAGATTATAAATCATTCCTCATAAATGTAAGATCATGCCTCAAGACTTGTATTTTATCTCACAGAGAAACTAGTATGAAATTTACTAACATGGCCTTTTAGGGCCGACTATCTTTTATGATAAATGATTAAATGCATGGATGTCAGTTACACCAATGGATATCATTAACTCACATGTCTCTATCTCAGTGAGTTACAAGAAAAATCAACCTAAAAGCTGTATAGTAATAAGAGGTTAATAAATACATCATTTTTAGACAGTATCCATTGTGCTTGGGCAAGGATAAATTTAGAAGCATATCAAACCAAAGTTTATGCAGAAACCATACAAAGCCTGGCAAGTAAAAATGCCTGGAAGAAAACTCCTACTATGATAACAAATGCAATTCTAATTCAAAATTGATTCAAATGCTATGATATGCATAAATATTTTGTACTTGGTAAATCTCTGCAAATCTGTCAAGAACAAATCCATCATCTTATGGAACAAGGAATGGAATTTGCTTACAATAAAACAACAACAACAACAACAACAAAGCCTTATCCCACTAGGTGGGGTCGGCTACATGGATCATGCTTACAATAAAACATGAGTGAAAAATGAAGCGTAACACAAATTATTAGCCTAAACTGATGACAATAAAACACGCCACTAGCATGAGTGAAAGAATGAAACCAAATACATGTTTTAGATATGTGAACACTCTACATATCCAATGAAATATATTTGATAATTTATACAAATCCAATCAAACGTTTCCAGTAACAGACATGAGAGAATATAATATCTTGTCTTAATTGAAGGAAGTTGACAGGAGAACAGCTTTCTGGTTTAAATGTCAAAGATCTACAAGCTCTAGAAGGCCAAGTAGAAATAAGTTTGCGTAACATCCGAATGAGGAAGGTACCATATACTAGCCTTCAGCCAATTGTGGTTCATTGCATTTTTTTGTTATTTACTGTGATTAGTTATTTTTACAGGATCTACTTTTACTTAATGAAATTCAAGAGTTGAATCAAAAGGTTATACTCATTATTCTCTACTTTAATCCTTGTTTTAAGCTGAAATTATGTTCTCAAACTGACTCAATTTCATGGGCACCATTTCAGGGAAGCCTTATGCATCAAGAAAATATGGAACTCCACAGGAAGATAAACACTATTCGAGAAGAAAACATCGAACTTTGTAAAAGTGTATTTAAACAGCACTCTTCTAGACTAACACAAGAAAAGTGGAAATTTGTGACCATATAATTTCAAGCCACTAAGTTTGGATTTTGTCTAGCACATGCTAATACATTCAAGCATCTGTAGGTTTATGGAACAAGAGAAGCAAATGGTGGTAATAGAGGTCCTGTCATCCCGTATGGTTTTACTATCACTGAGGCAGATGTACCAACGAATCTTGAACTAAGCCAGCCGCAACACCATGAAGATTGGGCACAGAAAGGTCCAAAGCTAGGGTAACTTCTCTGTCCAGAAATCATAATAGATTTTGAATCATACAATGTTTTGACTTGTCCACATTCAGCAGGCTTCAACTGCATTAAGCAGGCTGAAAGATCAGCAGTGGCTCTTCAAAAATTTTATCATATGATCTTAGGCCTTAAATGCTTTACTTATTATCTCAACGAGAAGAGATGGTTACTCTGAGATTTGTAGAATAAGAAATGTTAAGTCCATGGCAGATAAGAGTTGGCCTCAAATTGTTCTTGTTAAGACATGTTTTCTCAACACTAGATTAATTGTGTTTAAATGAAGATTTTAGTGCTGAAGAGTGCAGAGTACATGATAAATCCTTTCTGGACATTTCTAGTTGAATAAAAGTGTAAAGGACAGACGTTCTTGAGAAAATTATCCATCAGCTATGAAAAGGCACATCCATACAACCAGATCAGTCGAAAACTCCTGTCTCTATAATGGCCTCTAATAAGGCAGTATTAATATACATTTTCTAGAAAGTCCACAAAATCTGATATACATCAAGAGAAAGGATAACTATTGATAAGGAAAACACAACAAGGTAAGCGAACAGAAAACCTAGACCCAGAGATTCCAAGTAGAGCACAACTCAGCAGCCCCTATGTTGTAGCTTTCATCTAGACATGGTGCGGTAAATTAGCATAAACCTCCAATTGATCCCAATAAACAAAAACGTTACAGCAGATACAGAGAGAAGAAAACTATAACCTTCTCCATAGGATATATTTAGAAAAAAAAATCACGTAGGCCTGAACTCTGAAGTATGCATACAAGAAATGCCCATATAGCTTGCAGGCTTGAAAAAAAAAAGGGCAAGTGATGGGCGATGAAACCAGCAAACTAGGAAATATAAAGAGAAGAACTCACAAGCCCAAAATCACGAGCTCAATTTGGAAGGATAAATGTCTTGAACCAATTTATTCATAGAGAATAATGCCATCTATGTTCCTTGTTGGCCAAAAGAAAAATCTTAGTGATATAGGACAGAAATCAGACCAACTAGGTTCCCAAAGACTTCGGACTTCAGACACAAAAAAGTCTCTTATATAATCCTGAAGATGGCTAGTAATTGAGCTTTTAATTGCTTATAGCATCCACAGGTGTATCATTTTAGGTACCAAATACGAGGTTGACATAAAAAGAAAAAATGCAGTGTCTTGCGATGCAACATGCCATGGAGAGAGAGAACAGCACAAGAAACTGTCAAAAAACAGATAGTAAAGTCTTTACAGGCTTCAAACCAGTCCACCCATAAATATTCTGGGGGAATGCAACAATCTGAAGAGAAGTCAGAACCTAGCTTGTAAAACAAATGATAGTCCCTAAGAAAAGTTCAAAGTAAGATCACCTAGTCAACCATGATAGTGACCTTCTAAGCAAACTTAATAGTGCAACCAAGAAATGAATAGGAAAGATATAAGTTTATAGACAGACTTAAAATCCAAGTAATCGTCCTCTGAGGATTGATCATGACATAGTTCTTTTAGTGGTATGATAGTTCATAAACCTTATTTACTAATGAACTGAAAGAGCTGGAGAGATAAATATATGATGGCACATTGTTATTTTGGTTGGAATTTTGCCTAATAGAAACAAATGAGAATTTTCCTCGGTTTGTACAAAAAGCTTCGAAAGTAAACTTAAACAAATTTAGAGTAAATTTCACATACAACCATCCAACTTTAGGGGTGTTCATAAATGGTCATCCAATTGTAGTTTGTAACTACACGACCATCCAACTTTTGAAATGTATCAGTCACGGTCAATGTAGCAAGGCTTACCAGCTAAAATGCTAATGTGGCATCGGCATCAATGTTCTCTCTCTCCCTCATGACATGTTTAAAAAATAAAAAAAACCTATTGAAAAAATAAAATATTTTAAAAAACCATTTCTTAAAAAAAAATTAAAAAAAAGGCAGCAATACCAAGGTGCTCCTCATCAGGAGGGGGCCACTGCCCCCTTATCCTTTCTTCTCCGGCGCCAAAGCCACGCCAAAAAAGGGAAGGGGAGGGGGCGCCCCACCTCTCTCTCTCCTCTGTGCGTACATAGGAGAGAAGGTGCACAGAGAGAGGAGGGCCCCCTCTCTTCTCTCTCCCCTGTGCGTTCAAGAGGAGAGAGAGGAGAGGAGCCACCCCCTCCGCTTCTCTTATTCGGTGTTGACATCAGTGCCGAAGAAGAAAGGGGGAGGGTGCATTTTGTTATTATTTTTTATTTTTAAATATGTGTGAAGGGATTTTTGTTTTTTATTACTTTGAATATGATGTGTAGAAATTTTTTTTTTCATTTTAAATGTGACAAAGAAAATGCTAACACGGATGCCACATCAACATTTTAATTAGTAAACCTTTAATCACCGGTTACGATGATTGTAACTTAAATGTTTCAAAATTGAGTGATCTGGATGATTATTTTGTGAAAAATCCTAAATTTGGATGATTGTACTCCACAAATTTATAGTTTTCTTTGAAGAAAATGTAATTAAATAACTCAGTGAAAATTAGCTTGCCATTCCAGATCATTTTTTCAATAAATTTAGTACATGAAGGTTGTAAAACTGAAACCATCAGCCAACTCGCTCTCAAGGAAAGATACCATCTTGATTTGAAGGACTACTTCAACTTGTCGTCTTTGTATGCTTGTGTTTCCTTATATGTTTGTTTCGTCTTCATTGTGGATGAAGTAATTTATTAAAAGGGAGGAGGGAGGTTTCCTCCTCTGTTCGTTCATGGTCAAAACAATGTTTGGATGAAGGGTTTAGAAGAAATGTGCTAGGTTTAAGTAGGATGGGGTGGGTTTAAAATTTTTACACCATGTTTGAATATAACTTGACGCAGTGGTAAGAAATTTGGTATAGAAATTTAAATACAGCCAAGAGCAAATCCTAGGCCCGATGAACGGTGTGCTATTACACCGTGCAAGTATGCCTTCAGTATGCTTGAAAGATCTGTAGAAACCAAACGTCGATGTCGCCGGTTCAAGCGGACGATAATCGACAAATAAACTAGCAGGAATCCACCAGCATCTTAGAAGAAATCCAAGGTCAAGATTGTGCGCACACGAACTCAGGAATTCAGAAAACTCTGAACTGGAACTTTAATTAAAGAGATAATAATGTTTTTAACTCTTACAAGTCAGGCCAATATATAGGGATTCCTAACTAGCAATACTATTAGCACTAGGACTCCTATAGCAAAAGGAAAACACAATCCTACTAGTATTAGGTGTCTTATAATCTAACAGAAATAAACTAATAGGAAATAACAACCCTAATAGTATTAGGACTCCTAAGAAAAATAAACTAAAAAGGAAATAACAATCCTAACAGCATTAGGACTCCTAACAAATTCTTAAAATCTGAATCAAACTAAGTTATTGACCACTAGAATTCTGTCCAGCAACAAAATACTCTTTCTTATTAACAAGATCTACATCAGGCTCCCCTGCTTGAAAAGAGCTCGACCCCGAGCTTGGTAACAGCAAACCTGGCGGATGGTACATAAAGAGATCTGAAACATTGAAGGTAGATGAAATTCCCAAGTTTATTGGCAGGTCGATGATATAAGCATTATCATTGATACTCTTCAAAACTTTCAAGGACCAAACTTCTTGTTCATTAATTTATGATAAGAACGAGCAGGATCTTTCCTTTCGTAAGAACACCATAACCAGATCATCTTCTTTGAAAACTAATTTCCGTTTACCCTTGTCAGCACGCTCCCTATACTTAGCATTAGATTCTTCCTAACTTCTTCTTAGTTTCTTCATGGATATGTTGGATACGCTCAGCCATATTGTCAACAACAATACTTTTGCGTGAAGTTTCGGGTAAATTGATGAGGTCTACAACTTGGCGAGGCATTTTGCCATAAACAATTTCAAACGCTTCCCAGTACTTCTGTTCACCATATTATTAAATGCAATTTCTGCTTGTGAAAGTGTTGCATCCCATTGTTTCGGTTTGTCACCTCATAAAGCCCGAATCAAGTTGCCAAGTGTCCGGTTAACCACTTCTGTTTGGCCATCAGTTTGAGGATGGCATGTACTACTAAAGTTCAATGTTGTATCAAATCGTTTCCATAATGACTTTCAGAAATAAGATATAAACTTTGAATCTCTATCAAATGTGATTGATTTAGGTACCCCATGAAGTCTAACGACCTCCCTGAAGAAAAGACTCGCTACGTGACCCGCGTTGGCAATTTTTTTGCATGGGATGGAGTGTCATTTTTGAAAAACGGTCAACTACCACAAAGACAGAATCTGAGCCTCTTTGTGGACCCAAGACGAAATCCATTGAAAGGTCTTCCCAAGGACCTTCTAGAATAGGCAATGGGGAATATAATCCAGTATTTTGTGATTGCCCCTTCGAAACTTGACAAAGTCGACATCGCCTCACAAATCAATCAACATCACGTTTAAGTTGAGGCCAAAAGTAATGATGTTCCACAGCTGCCACTGTTTTATCCCTGCCAAAATGGCCGCCTAAACCACCACCATGTAAATCTTGAACAATCTTGTCTCGCAAAGAGGATCGAGGGATACAAAGTTGATTCCCTCTAAACAAAAAGCCATCTTGAATATGAAATCCCTTAGCCGGTTGGTGGTGCAAACAGATTTTCCAACTAGTACTAAAATCTTCGTCAAATTCATATAAATCTTTCAAAGATTCAAACCCAATTACTTCAACTTGAAGCGTAGCAAGTAACTCTACACGTCGGCTAAGCGCATCAGCCACCTTGTTTAGTTTTCCACTCTTATGCTTGATAACATAAGTGAATTGTTGCATGAATTGTACCCACCTACTATGCATTCGACTGATAGTGGCTTGAGTCTGTAAGTGCTTTAAAGCCTCATGATCTGTATGCAAAATGAATTCATCTTTGAATTCTGAAATTAAATTTTGAATTGCCTTTGTAATGTGTTCTTGATCTAGAAGAACCTCCCCTATGCACACAAGTGCACAAGTCTTTCCACTGTCTTTTACTTCAGAAATAAAAGCATCTGCCCGTTCAATCAAGTAGACATTCTTCAAGCTATTATCTTTAATTTCTGATTCATGTTGTAATGGTAATAAAGAGATGTGTTTTCCGTCTTTAGAAAACTTGTAGATGTTGTCTAGTCCTAGATGGATTGCATTAACATCAAATTGCCAAGGACGACCCAAGATGATGTGGCTTGCATCCATATCCAATACATCACATGTGACCACATCCTTATAACTCTTGTCAATTGATAAAAATACCTTACGCAATTGTGTAACTTCTTCGTTAGTGTCTTTACTAATCCAACTAACTCTATATGGTGAAGGATGAGGTTCTGTTTTCAATTCCAATGTGTCCATTTTTTTGAAAATGTGTCCATTTTTTCAAAGCTCCCACTATCAATAATGACTTTACAAAGTTTATCTTTCACTGTGCAACGGGTTCGAAATATTTCATGTCGCCAAGGGTCCTCTTCTTTTCTAGGCATTAATAATAGACATTGCATGACACTCGAGAGATGTTCTCCATCTTCATCAGCACAGGTTTTTTCTTCAATATCATATTCATCATTAGCCTCTTGATCATCAGTTTCTTCTTCATCCTCTATTATGCGTGCTGAATGGAGTGCTGGACGTTATGGGCACTCATTGGATCGGTGGCCTAATTGTCTACAACGATAGCAAACAATAGAATTGAACTTCCCATATGAGTTAGAAGTCCTCTTAGCATTATCAGCACCCGCAGGTTTTGATTTAGAGCTAGCTGGTAAGCTTTTGTCAGCACTTCCAACCTCTTCAATTGCATAAAGTTTAGATGAATTGCGTGCACTTGCCATCTTACTAGTCTCAACAGAACGAAATTGTGTCTTGTCTCCTCGTTCTAATTGACGTTCAGCAGTTTCTGCCAAGGTGATTGCAGTGGCCATGGTGCTAGAAGTATGCATTTCTATTTTATCTCTGATATTCGATCTCAAACCGTTTAAGTATCGAGCCACCTGTTGTGGTTCTAGTTCAGCCAAGTTGTTGCGAGATGTTAGACGATCGAATTTTGCTGTATAATCCCGCACTAGCCTTCCGCCCTGTCTACAATTTTGCAACTGTTGATATAGAATCTGTTGATAGTTTGTTGGAAGATATTGATCCCACAACATTTGCTTCATTTTCCTCCAGCTCCGTATTGGTTGTTTATTTTTTGGTTGTTTATTTTTTTGCACTCGCAAAGATTGAATTTGCTCCCACCATGCAAATGCCCCTCCTTTTAAACGATATGCCACTAATTTTGCTTGCTTATGTTTTGGGATTTCCATGTATTCAAAAAATTGTTCGACCTCCGAAATTCATTCCAAAAAGTCTTCAATAAGTAGATGACCATTGAAGTGAGGTAATTCCATCTTCATCCTAAAATCAAGTTGTCCGTGTGCAAAATTTCTTCTTGGTTCAACAATTAACTCTTCTTCACTGTCGCTGTCCACCAAAGAAGTGGCTGTTCGTTGTCGTCGATTTTCTTGAGTTGTTTCTGGTTGGACACGTGTGTGAATAAGACATTGATTCGTAAGCAATTTTTCGATGGCAGCAGTAAGGAGATTTACCTTTGCTTCTAATCCTTCAAACTCTTTTCTAGTTGGAATATCAGCCATGATTTCTTCCTCGCTCTGATACCACTTGACGCAACGGTAAGGAATTCGGTATAGAAATTTAAATACAGTCAAGAGCAAACCCTAGGCCCGATGAACGGTGTGCTATTACACCGTGCAATTATGCCTCTGGTACGCTTGAAAGATCTGCAGAAAACAAATGTCAATGTCGTCGGTTCAAGCGGAAGATAATCGACAAATAAATTAGTAGGAATCCATCAGCACCTTAGAAGAAATCCAAGGTCAAGATCGTGCGCACACGAACTCAGGAATTCAGAAAACTCTGAACTGGAACTTTAATTAAAGAGATAATAATGTTTTTAACTCTTACAAGTCAGGCCAATATATAGGGATTCCTATCTAGCAATACTATTAGCACTAGGACTCTTATAGCAAAAGGAAAACACAATCCTACTAGCATTAGGACTCTTATAATCTAACAGAAATAAACTAATAGGAAATAACAACCCTAATAGTATTAGGACTCTTAAGAAAAATAAACTAAAAAGGAAATAACAATCCTAACAGCATTAGGACTCCTAACAGATTCTTCAAATCTGAATCAAACTAAGTTGTTGACCACTATAATTCTGTCCAGCAGCAGAATTCTCTTTCTTATCAACAAGATCTACATCATAACTTTTATTAATTTAACTAAGGATAAGTTGGGCTTCATAAGCCCATAATTTGACTTAAAATTACAATAACAACAACAACAAAGCCTTATCCCACTAGGTGGGGTCGGCTACATGGATCATACGACGTCATTCCGCATTCGTTGATTCATGTTCATGCGATTCGACTAATTTGACTTAAAATTAAACCCACCAAATTGGTGGTTTTGGAGGGTTAGAAATAATACTAACCCAACTCATCCTATTAATTTATATCCAAACATGATTTTTGTAAACCCTCACCACACTCAACTTCGCCAACCTATACTCCAACATGCTAACCCACCCCTCCATTATTATAAAACCAAACACACCCTAAGGAAAAGACAAATAGTTTATCTGCTCTAATGGCAAAAGGAATTACGGTGAAAAAAGTGGAGAGTGTTCTCTGGCAACAGTTATGTGGCAAATTTTAGAACTTTTCTTGTCAAAGCTTTACAAAGCTGCAACAATGAGAAATAGAATTATTGAATCTCAATTGACAATTCAATACTCTCAAAATGCATATAACGGTACAAGGAAAATATGTATACCACTGGGCATCATGCAAGTTATCTAGCTGCTGCCTCCTCCTGTGTCAAAGTGAAGGAAAATATTACATCAAAATCACAGGAGATTCTTTACAAATCATTATATTATACAAACATTTGTTGGAAATTGTTCGCAAAATTTTCTTAACATTAAACATAATGGAATTATACTAAATTATGCACACAAAATTTCTGTTGAACCTAGTACTTCTACATTTGTCAGTAAAAATAACTCTATCGAGAATCTTTTATCTTCATGAGAACATTAAAAAATAAACCAAAAAGAGAATGGTTAGCAGATAAGTAATATTGTTCCTAAACATCTGGTATTATAAATTGTTTCACTCAGTTCTTAAACATCTGGTATTGGCATATTCCTCAAACTGTGGCTTGGAGATTATTTGGAGAAAACAGAGGTGCAGAGAAAGAAAAGTGACTACCTATGCTTATGAAATGCCTTGTCAGAATGTTAAGCACCTATTCTGGGCTGAACGGCTCCAATATAATATACTTGTTTTCCAGCTCATAACTTTCACGTTTTCTTGACATGCAGGTTCTCTAATGATTTTTCAAACTGACAAAGAACAAAGAATAGGAAAAATATATGATGTGGGATAGATGAACAAAGCCTGAGTTGAGACCGACTCTGATGGAAATGTCGTAAGACATGAGATACTTTATGATGCCAGATCAGGATGCTTGCCTATAAATATAAAAATAATAAATTCCACAAGAATAAAAATTATGAAACTTAGTCTAAAAAAAGAACCGTTAAAACAAGAATATCTGGACAAAGTGAGTATGAGAAGAAAACAGTAAAAGTTATCTGACTAATGCTCGATATAAGAATCTCATAATTAAAAAGTAGGATCATGCATGATTCTGTGGAATTGGAAAGGAAAAACTCGTGGAAAAAGTTTAGATACAGAGGCTATTTCCACATCTCCAACTCATGCTCAACCATTGTGCAGGGCTCACCTTATTTATTCTTATATAAGAGATCATAATGGAAAGAGAGGATACACAATTAGAAATTTGAGAATAGATCATGATGACGACTTGTGCATTTAGTACTAATAGTACCTCTATTTCCGAGAAATGATCTCCAACAATCTCTCATCATGTGGACTATGATGACTTGGTACCAAGGTCATAATTTCAGTTCCCTTCGACAAGCAAACAGTTCTCTTGTTAAAAAAATACTCTCGCTATCAACATTCAGTTAAGCATAACAAAGTAGTTTTTTTTTTCTCCCGGAGATCATCAGACCCATTGCTCGGCAGGTTCATAGATCAGCAAGGTCAATCTGTTAACCCTCCAATTTCGCTCAGAAGAAAAAAAAGTTTATCATGGATGCATATTGCCCAAACATATGAGCTTAAGGAACAAAAATATGAGAAATCATAAACATGAACTAGTAGGTTTGAGTACAGTAGTCAAATCAACAGAGAAAAGGCTCCTGCAATTTAAAGGTTCACATTTTGAACATCCAAATTTACCTCATCCGATACATTATCTAGGGGGAGAATAGCAATTAAAGTAATTATAACTCCGCCTATGTTTTATAGCCGGTCCCAAGTCCGAATAAAGGAGGAGGGTTGTGTTAGGCCCCGACAGCAAACGTAAAACTTTGTCGAATGTCATAAACATGGATCAACGAATATGTTACTAATAGAGCAGAATGACGTCGTATGGTTCATGTAGCCTACCCCACCTAGTGGGATAAGGCTTTGTTATTGTTGTATACCTCCCTATGATTCCCCAATCTTTAGTAAATGGTCAAAGTATAGATCACTCTGTATTCACCACAAAGCATTCAAATCTTTCATGGGTTTTCATGAACAAGCATTTTTTTATCATCAAGAAATAGTTCATATCAGGCACCATTCTCAGCATAATTCCCAAACAAAAATATCCAACACGACATGAAGAAATTACAAAACGACATGTCGAAACAGCTACATTTCTTATTCGATCTGAGTAAAGTTTACTTGAGGCGCGATCCAGAAACGAAGACTGGGATCAGCCACATCCCCGCAGCAAACTCTTGCTCTCGCCCTTAGAATCGGAGAGGAGGAGAATGTTGTCCCGGTTTAGCGGTTCAATTGACAGCGGACTAAATTTTGTGTATTACTAATTTCTGAAATTACAAATAATAGATATTTTTCTAATTTTTGTTTTCATTTGCATTTAATTTTTATATAGAATTCATATTTTTCGTATGAATTAATTGAAATAGCTAATCCAAATTTATGCGTGATATTTATTTTCTTCACGCTCATATTTCTTTTTGCTATATGTTAAAAAAAGGAAAGAAAAAAGAGAGAAAAAACATGTGCTCTCGTGCAGGTTTGGTGAAATCCATATTAAATAAGTGTTATTTTTCGGTTTAATGGAATGCCCAGGGGACAGAAAAAATTGGACACTCGTATATCTAAATAAGAGTACGTAGAATATTTATTGTACAATGAACGGAAATAACTCTATAATTATTGGGAATAAAATATTAGACATTTGCATTGATCATATGCTGAAGTAAAGAAATAAATTCATGGCAATGACCAAATCACCATTTTAGTCTGAAATGCAATGACCTCGAATTAAGCTCTTTGCTGTTTTCACTTTTCATGACAGGAAGGATCAAGGATGATTAATTTTCAAGGATTAAGGATGATTAATCTATCTCAATTTTAAATTAGTCAAATGCTGATACTATATTATATATTAATAATATAGTAGTTCAAAATGATTTATAAGAAATGACACGATATATTTTTTATTTATAAATTATTGTGTCAAAGTAGCTAACTTATTAATATAATCTTTGACTTTTGAAATATTTTTATCACAAAATTATTTTTTTCTTTTTCATACATTTGTATCATCATATGATCATATCCATGTTTGAAAACTCAAAAGTCTATTAATTATAAAAGTAACTTATTAAGTATTTTATTACTAAATAGTACACAACTTATTGCTATTATCATCTCATTTATCCGAATACTTTATTTCTTAAAATTAATTTCAAACACTTAAAGTGTACAAACGTCTACCTTATCAATTTTTTTTTTCACCGAGCTAAGCCCAGCAGGCTTTAGTGAATGGAATAAAATAAAATGTTTACATAGAGTTTTAGTTGAAAATTTGTGTAATGACGAGAAATAAAATAAAATTGTAACTTTGGATGAAATAAGAACGAGGAGGAATAAATGGAATGTTTATCGTAAATTACCCTTTGCCCATAGTCATACTACACAACGTCTAATTTCGTTTACAAGTTTAGGGGCCAAATGTTGCCTATCTCTCCTTGCAAGGGGGAAACATTACCGGGGAAATGATGATACAAATATTTTAAAATGTTGCTCTTTGGTCTGCTTTCTGCGTCAGTATTCGGATGAATCAAACAAAACAAATCATTGTTATCCAACGTATCATCTCTCATTTAGAAGGAATAAACTGCATATATAGCAGGGACTGAAATAAAATCCATGCTCTTGAGCTCTTGTGCTATTAATTAGAAAATATTAGATACTTGTACCCACTTTTAATTTCTAGACTTTTCACTTTGTACCCTAAAGCACTTGCCTAAGTTTTACCAACCGAAAAAAATAGAAGAAAATATTAGAAACTAGCATGTCACCTGGGGCCTTTTTTTTCATGACAGATTTGGAATTTTGTTTCAGAATAGTAAAACAAGGTTTGACATCATTTACTAGAAGCTCCAAAGAATCAAAGGAGAAGTTGGGTTCAAAATATGGTTTCATGTAACATGCCATGACACCATAATAAGTAAAGAATTGACTCTTAAAGTAGCACATAAGAATCCACAAACAGGTCAATCGACCAATGTAAATTGCTGGTAACAACTGAAGACTAGAACCAATGGCGTTTAAGCAAATTCAGTATTACATCCTTAAAAGTAAGGATAAATTAGCAGTCACATGAGTCCATAGCGTCAAAGCTATAGAGAACTTAAGGTGATAAGTTAGTAGAAAGAATGAAGTTCAGATTTTGGTTCCCGTGTAACCCAAGCTTTGGCTTCAGTGAAGGCCACAACGGGCCAGACTGGGGAGAAGAGGACAACTGAACTTTACATGAAGACACTATGCTTGTTGAACTCTAGAGTTTCGTTCAGGTTGCAAGTCACAATGATGCTAGGCATTAAAAGACTAGACATTTATCTTAATCAAGTGCCACATGTCCTTTGCAATAACCATCATAAAGTTATTTTCTCTTGTCTTCCTCAGTGTTGTTTTCCGAAATTCCCATCTCCTTCATTTGTTGTTCAACTGATACCAACCCGGTCTGCGCTAGATATCTGCACGAAGAGAAAGAAAGCAATTAAAAGAAATGTTGGATACTTTCTTGAAAGGGAAAATGTTGGAAGCAAAAAGAATATAGCAAAAGTTGCTGCAAGTTTCGGAGGATACTCATAATCCAGGTGAGGCATTAGGTAACGAAAACGATCCTTTAGGTGCTTATATCTCTTGTGAGGAAACAAGAAAACACTAATTTTATCATGCCGACAGAGAACAAAACCACAGAAACAAATAATTATAGACTGTGATATATGACTATGATGCATATGCTGATGAAGAATTAAACATCAATGGATATTCATTCTTGCACATTGTGAATTTCAGCTTACAGCCGACATGCATTATCTGCCAAGCATAAGCACTGAAAGGATACTAAAGCATCATCCATTTAGAGAAGGATATGTTTCAAATGATATTCCATCTTGGGTCAACAAGGTGGCTGGGAGCGAATCTTGCCAACACGGTAAACTTTCATCTTCACAAGTAAGCATATCATCTTTTGAGTGGTAGATCTTCAACCGCCTGATAGTGGCTAAGGCTATAGCATCAATCTTCCACTTCCGCTGTTTATAAAACTATGACAACTCCTCGGTAATAACAGCATCAAACCTTTGCAATTTTCGACAACAATACCTTTTGCATTATTATCACCATGAGACAAGAAAACTGAACAATTTCAATATTTCCTATGAACATGTGATTATCATATCCCTATTATTACTAATGTTCTGTTTTATGAACAAGAAGGCCTGAAGGGAACTGCAGAAAAACTGACTTCCCAACTTTTGGAACTTTAAAATATATTTATCATTTATGAGGAGTTGCAGTAAAATTGCATCTGCATAAATTTGAGAGTTAAGAATAGGATTAAGTGCTGTTGTGTATATGTTCCATTTGAGTTAACATTATAATAATCATTGTTAATAATGCCTTGAATCTGAACCTAATTGGTCCCCTACATAGTCAGGCGCTTCAGCAGAATTCTCCTACGGTCAGCGAGCCTGTGGAAGGTCAAGGGGGGGATCCAGGGGGTTGCAAGGGAGCGGAGCCCCCTAAGCAAAATTTTTTAGGGGTATTCTGTATGTGATTCGGATTTGATTTATTTCCTTATCACGAGATAGGTGTCCTATTTTCAGGGGATTTATTTAGAGTCTCAGTCCATATGTAATTCCTATCATCTGTTAAAGGGAGTGCTTATATAAACTCCCTAGGGGTCTAGATAGAGACCTATCCTTGTAATCATCGTTATTCCATAACAAAGAACCGCCGCCGTTTTTCCTCTTCGTGTTCCTCTGTGTTTCGTGCGATCCCTCTCTCCCTCTTTTCGTAACAATCATATTTGGATGCAAATTGAGTAGCCAACATGTCCTATTTCAGCTAGGTACGCGTAGAGTGTCATTTAGCATTATGAGCTTATGGCCTTTGTTTAAAGGGATTTAGCCTCTCCTTTAGGATCTATTAGGTTCAAACTTCATTAAAGGGAAGAGAAGGTAAAGAAGAGAAAGGAAAAAAATAAGAAGAGAATTGAAGAGAATAAAAATAAATAATTAACATTATTTGAATGAATAAATAATGGAAAGGGAATGAAGGTCAAATCACAATTTTATTTAGACGATTTTACCTTCATATGTGTATCTATAAGGTTGGATATGACAACGTATGTTAATTAATCTTTCTCCTCCTCTCCACCCCGATTTGAAATTCAAATAAAATGAAATTTTGAAGGGGAGTGGAGGGAAAAGAGGGATTCTACCCTCCTTTCTTCTTCATTATAAATTTAACCAAATAAGATAAATTTATTCCCCTTCTTTCCCTTCCCCTCTTTTAACGTTCTTCCACTCCCAATCAAATAGACCCTTTGGGAATTCAGATCAAGAGATTTCATTTATCCTTGTAATTCCAAATTATGAGCAATAATATTATTCTTGGGGTCTTTTTTTTTAAGAAGTATTCTTGAGGTCTTTTGTCCTCATTTGAGAAAATTCTAGTCAGATCCACTTAAGTGCTAATAAAAACATAGGATAACACGCTCAAAAGTCATTAAGCAAGAGGAATTGACAATTACCCATTTAGAAGTATAAAAAGTATTGCCCCTATGGTCACAAGCAATATAACATGGCAGACGATAATGAAGTCGCTGGATGAGAATGCTAGCGCAAGCATGGTTGTCAAGCATAATCCAAGCAGCAGAAATGTTGCCTTCACCACGAACCATGTTGGACCCTGGACATCAATCACATTTGAAATTCATATCATTATTTTCATTGATCTTACACCACAGAACAGTACTGAAAAGAAATATAACGAGATAGAGATAATACAACATTGACTCCAGAAGCCAATGCACCAATTAACACTGCTTTGACAGATGACATGTCATTTGAATTTGGAGTCTCCATTTTCGGCCTTGTAGCATGAGCTGATGAAAAGCTAAGCACTAAATGCTCGACATATTGCTCTCTCTTTCTCTCTCTCTCTGTCCAAAGTTGAAATAAGTATAAAAAAAATGCAGGATGCATAAAGAACTCAAACACAAATTTGATACAGAATGTAAACTAAATAGCCTGTTGGAATTTATTTAAGACCACATTAAGAATTAATGCAAAACTTTATATTAAATTATTTTTTGGAGAATCATCACAATGCTACTTATGCTACCTTAAACAGATTAGTAAATAGTAAAAGGAACAACCTGAGCTCCAAGGAAAAAAATACTAATGCATCATGCTTTTTGGTTGTATGTGTTTTCATGTTATCCTGAGGTATTAACTTTTGTTTTCATCCAAAATATGCAAGGGTCATAAATTATATTAGTTCTTGTCAAGGATGCATTATTGTGTAAAAAGCTAAACATTGGTAATGGCAGGATTTTCAAAAAGGTTTGAACTTTGAAAGGCATCAAATGCACATTGACCAAGATAGGTGAAATCTAGCCAGTTCGGCCTGAGGCCTATGCATCTATTATACGCTAATAGGAGGCCACAGTCTGAAGCTTGAAACTCACTTGCTTCATACCATTGATACTCATTGCTGCGGCTTGCTACTGTGCCTCACTCTAATTGGCTAGACTGCTTTTGCTAGCAATCTGTTAACATTAGGCTGTCTGTATGAAACTTAATAGCAACTTCCTTCTATCCACGCCCAACTAATAGTTTCATGAATTCCACCACTAACTAGCATTCCAACCAATATGGGCAAAGATCAAAGTATTTCAGATTAAAGTCTAGAAATATATAATCTACTAGCATGTCACACTATAGGATGTAGTTTTCCTTGCTCTTTGTCATACCAAACTGTTATTCCGCCAAAAAAATCACTGACATGATCAGTTCGCCACTGTCATTAATTTTCTCCACTAATATTAGGACTAATCAGGAACCAGGACATGCATGTAGGCAACACAGGCACATGAAATTAATATTAGAATCATATCTTGATGCGGCAATCAACTTTCTGCACGGAAACATTGAACCAGGACCTCATTTACCACATCTCACACAGGACAGCTGAGTTGCAGTACCAAGATCGTTGGACTTCTCTGATACACATGTTCCTATGGCTGGAAATGCCTCTGCCCACACCTAGCCACATTTTTTTCGAGGACATCCTAGGATTCCTCATACCGCAGTTTTATATTTAACTTTCCTGCAAGACTTCAGCCTCACTGATCTTCATTTGCCGAAAAAATAGGAACTGGTACAGCTAAATGATACAACCCAGATCTAAGAAGATGAGATATGCATCTATTTCCACAAGTTCAGCGGCAATCATTTATTTTTTTTAGTACTGAACCTTTGGCATTATAAAAAACAGACCTGCTCAATCATTTGCATACTGCGATTACACAATCTTATGTTGACGCTTTAGTTTTTGCCTGAAAACACATCAGATAGTGAAACATATGGTGAAGGCCCTAGAGCAAACACCAGCACCCACAGCATTGCGTACGTTGTTAGTAAGATCAAAGGTAATAGAAAAAAAAAGGTGAAACTTGAATGGTCTTGTTGAGTAAATACAAATTATATAAAATCGAAATTGAAGCCAAAAACTTGAAATTTATATCTAGATGTCATTCCACAAATTAACTTTTAATAGATATTACATTGTTATTGAACAGCAATGACCGAACCAGCTTGGATTCGCAACAAAAACCTAAATCCTACGGTCTGGATACTTGTTCCGAGATTCCTTAATGTTGCTCGTATGAAAAGGCACAAACAACGTTTCTCTCTGGACAAACACGACTGAGCATGTAAAGAGGATGATAACAAAAATCCCAAGTAATCAACCATACTCTGGTTCCTTCGCTTCCCACTTACCTCTTCAATATAAGTTCGTTGATCCTCCCTCGTTGTCACCGGACGGGACAAACAGATCGCCAATGAATCCGCAGTCCGGTGATGATCGCTGCTGCTGCTGCTGCTGCTGGTGGTGGCGAAGGTGGGGAGACAGAACGAGGAGAAGGTCAAAGAGGGGAGACAAAACAAGGAATAAAGCCGATTTTTTTCGTGATGGATTGAGCCATTGAGGTAAGTGATGGTAAGTTGCGGTGGCTTGTAGGATTATTTTTGGGCCGATAATTTTTTATGATCTTTTTGGGCCGTTTTGCCGACAAATATATGACGAAATATTAGTTATTTCGATACAAAAATGTTAAATCCTCCTTAACCTCCTAACACTCACATAATTAAAATATTTCAAAAATTTGATGAATTTACAATGCATGTCATGGTATCTTATTAGAAGAATTTTTAGATTGATTTTTAGAAGGATATAGCAACACTCATTTCGATAATATAGTCAAGCACCTTCTAAAATAAGAATATAT
This sequence comes from Pontederia crassipes, assembly GCA_030549335.1. Taxonomy (NCBI): domain Eukaryota; kingdom Viridiplantae; phylum Streptophyta; class Magnoliopsida; order Commelinales; family Pontederiaceae; genus Pontederia; species Pontederia crassipes. The sequence goes on along the minus strand of CM060189.1, from coordinate 18,253,319 downwards.
CGGACGAACATTAAAAATCACAACCATTTGGATGAAGAATAATTTTTAATAAATAATAAAAATTATTTAGAAGAATATAATATTCTTATCATACTCCTTTTTATCATCTGTTTGGTGTAAAAGAAATAACTTTTAAATATATTATATTTTTATAATTAAATTATTTTATTATAAATAGTTGACATTTATTATTATTATCATAAAAATAAAAATATAATAATATATAGCTAAATTATAAAAAATAAAAAAATGATAAAAAATGAAAATGTTAAGAATATGTTATTCTCTCATTTTGATGGAATATCAATTTTGCACTTTTGTCGAATAAAATTATGGTATCACGATTTTCAAGGTGATTTTGTGAAAAGCATACGTTTCGCTACCTGTTTGGCATTATTCACTAGAATAAATACTTTTTTTTATTTTCCGCATTATTCTGTAACCAAACGGACAAAACTCTTTAGAAGAATATGCATATTCTTCAAAATCATAAGAATAGCTATATTCTTTAGTTTTAAAATTTTTGAATTGTTCTTTTAATTTTTATATTTTTAAGTCTTTGTATTTTTATATTATTTTTTATCATTATTATAATATTAAACATAAACTATTTATAATAAAAAATTTACTTAAAAATATTATATTTTAATTCCATCCAAACATAAGAAATAATAAGAATATCTCTACTTTTTTTCAAAAATACAATATTCTGCTACTTTATCTTCTCCAAAATATTCTTCAACCAAACGAGTGTTGGGATAGATAAAAAGATTATAGTTTTCTATAGTTGTATGGATTTAAGTCATTAAATAACATTTAGTGTTTGATTAAGGACCCTTAACCGATAAGTTAAAGTTCATATTTGGATAGAGTTATTGAAAATAATTTTAGGTACTATTTTATAATAGAAAAAAGCTTATAATCTAGTATTTTTATTCAAATGATAACAAAAATGAGGCCAAGAAAAGTTATATATATTATATAATATTTAGAAGTATAAAAAATAGCACATTTGTTTGTCAGACAAATTAGTTTTTTGGATTAATTTCTTAAACTTGCTCTAAACTATAGTGATTTCTATGTCAATCTCTCTTAGATTAATTTACTGTAGAGTCATCCTAATAGTTTGTTTGGATCAAAGAATTTAAAGGAATGGGAGGAATATAGAGAAACTAATTTAACTTGATCACGCTTCACACAATTTAAAAATATTTTAATATATAAATAAAAATATAACTTTACATTTTTATTATAATTTATAATAAATATGCACTATTTTTTATAACATACATTATATATATATATTTATATATCTTAAAATTTTAATTAAAACAAATATTAATTAAGTTTATATTTTAACGTATTTGAGATACAACAACAACAACAACAACAAAGCCTTATCCCACTAGGTGGGGTCGGCTACATGAATCATACGACGTCATTCCGCTCTATTAGTAACCAAACCTTTCGGTATATTATTCACCGATAGATCTAATATTATGTCTTTCATAATATTAGAATAAGTATTATTTTACATTCCTATATGTGTGCTAAAAAATATGTTACAAGTTTACTATCAATAATATATATTTTATAGAAAATCATATCATATATTTTTAAGAAAATGATATTGATTTTTTGAAATCCTACTCTAGGTGATATGATTAATATATGTGATATCAAATTAAAACATATCCATTTTAATGGAGTTAAGTGGATATAAGATGACTTTTTCAATTCAAAAAAATAATTATGACTTGTCATAATACTAAAAGTAATTAATATACTTAAGTTATCATATCTTTTTTCAATAAATAAATTTATGCATGAAGCCATAGAGCAATAATTTAAAAAGAGAATAAAAGAGAAAATAAGAATAGATTGAGGATTAAGGTGTTTGATGTCTAAAATTATATTGTTATGATTAAAAATTTAATAGATAGATAGTATTTTTATAATTTAAAAAATATATAGAATATAAAAACTCAACATGTATTTCATGAAAAGTTTGATGTTAAATATATATTAATTAAGGATGCATTTATATTATTATTATTATTATTATTATTATTATTATTATTATTATTATTATTATTATTATTATTATTATTATTATTATAATAAAGGGTCAATATAATGAAATATAAAGAGTCAATATTTAATATATGAACATTTAATCATGATATTAAAATCTAACACAAAATTGATTAACATAAATCAAATGTCATATGATCTTTCAAATTCAAAATAATTATGAATCTTCATATTAATAAAAAAACTAATTAATGGAGTCAAGTGGATATAAAATACGTAACTTTTTTAAATTCAGAAATTAATAGACTTAAGTTATTATAATTTATAGATTTAAAATATCATAATGCATGAAGTTAAAGAGAAATATTAAAATAATTCAAAAAAAAAGTAGAAAAAAAGATAATGAAAAATGGAGGAAGGACAAAGATGCTTGGTGCATAGAGCTATATGATATAAGATGTGAACATTTAATCATGATATTAAATTTAATACATATATGATTAACATAAATCAAAGGTCATATGATCTTTCAAATTCAAAATAATTATGACTCTTCATATTAATAAAAAATAATTAATGAAAGTGACATTTGCAATTCAGAAATAATTAATAGACTTAAGTTATTATAATTAATATATTTAAATTACCATTATGCATGAAATTAAATAGGAATATTAAAATAATTCAAAAAATGAGAAAAAAGATAATGAAGAATGAATGAAGGAAAGAGGTTCTTGGTGCATGAAATTAGCCCTTCTCTCATTTCTCTATTTCTTTTTTACTTTTTCAATTATGCAAACAGTTTTTTTTCCTTTGTTACGGTAGAAGTTAAAACATTTAATTTTCTACGACCATCCTTTATTTATTTATTTTTTGTATGCATATAATCGAGTGTATATATCTCCCTAGAAACATATTGCAAGAAGCTTTCCTACATATTAATGTCTATAGATCACACTCACTCACGTCAAAATCAAGTATGCAACCACCATTGGAAAAACTTAAAGAAATATCAAGTATGTAACCTAATACCTAATTTATGATAACTTATTTGTCAGGAGAGGAGTGAGTTCTGGCCCATACCCAATAATGAGTTCCCGACACAAATAAGAAGATGCCTAATAAACATCAAACATCAATAGAATATCCCATATAAGGAGAGGCAGGTAAAAACAGGAAGACATATAAAACATGATCAGAATGCAGAGGCAGAAAGCTTGTATGATGAAAAGTATTATGTCAATTATAATCCTAAGACGTACATCAACTAAGGTGGCAAAATGGCAATTAATTAAGTTACAGTTCTATTGTGAAGACCGAATTTGGGGATGTCATCAATTGCAAACGTGTGAAAGTTCTTCGCAAGACATCAGTTTGCACTTTGCAACCATGAGACAAATAAATATATCAAAATGGAGAACATAATAACCCAATAACATTGGATTTGGAAGAATAACAAAATTGATGGAAGAAAGAAATCAGCATACTAAATAAACCAAAGTAATCTGCTACCCCCATAGGTCTGTCCCAAATATCTTCAAATTGAAAAATATGCACATCCATTGGTTCCAAGTGGTTGTCCTCTTTACCTTCCACCCAAAAAGATAGGTGTCCTCCTTTGGAGATGTCTCGGACATCTACTGACGCGTTGAAGCGAGGTCGCGGATGTGGGAGTGGGCGCCAATTCACCATATGCTCATGATGAGAATATATCACACTCCCGAGAGCTTCTTGAGCTCCCCCATGGTGGACAATGACGAAGGAGATTGGTGCTACAAAAGGATGAATGAAGAACATACCTCTGCACTCGAGGTCCTCTTTGTATTTAGCCAACCATGCCTTTGGAGGTCCTCTTTGCCTTCCACCCAAAAAGATTGGTCTCGTTAAAATATGGAGGTCCACAATCAATTTTTCAACTCGTCATATTCCGATTCATAATAGCTCTTCATATTCCATTCAGATGTGCAATTATTTGGATAGCTCTTTATATTCAAGTTATGATAACTCTTTATATTCCATTCAAATGTGTAACTATTTGGGCAATAGATTAAATGCTACTGTGAAAAAATATGCTAGACGTGCCCAATTAGGTGAAACTTTTTAATTAGATCGGGCTACTTTGAAATCTAATCAAAGGGCTGGTTCACTTTTGGACATGCGATATTTATTTTGCTTTTCTTTTTCGGACACATTTGGCATGGTGCTAGAACTTTGTTCAAAAATATTTTTACTAGTATTGATCCAGATTTGGATGTTCAAGTGGGATTTGGAGCATTCTAAAAAGTTAGGGATCCAACTACAAGGAGAACAGTCTAATACAACATTATTTTAGTGTCTTTCACCTCTATTTTTTTATGTCATAAAGTATCGAAAAAAAGAAATATTGACTTGAATCATCATCATTTCTTTGACTCTTTTCTTTATATGGTAATTGATCCCAAATGAATAGGTAGTGGAAGCTATAATTGTAAACCACGAAAAAAGATAATTAACAATGGTGAAAACCGAAAAGGAGAGAAGATAATTAGATAGATGAGTTTGAAGCTCGATCGATCGATTCCAAAGATGCAACGGAACATGACGTAGTGCATGTCTGTCAGTGTGCAGACGACGTTGAACAACACCTTCGGGCAGTCGCGACACTACACATTGACGATGGAGTAAGCCGTTCACATTCGTTCTGGACACCGGCATACCCGGGAGGTGACGGCCTGCATGCAAACGTCTAGAACGGATGCCCTTTGGTGTGGATGCTTGCATGCTCACCGCATGCACACGTCTCTAAACGATATAAGAAGTAATGATGTATTTGTTACAATGGAGATGCCTTATTATAATGAAGGAGGGAGAGGAGGGAGTAGACGAAGAAAACACGTAAAATGCAAAAAATAGCAAAAAGGAGAAATCAGAATCGTGAAAGGATAGAAGTTTGAAACGGTCACTTGGCATTCAGCTTTATATAAATATAAGATAAGATTAGTTAAACCATATGTGGTTATATTTTTTATTTAAGTTAAGAGGGTAGGATGTAATAGTTAAGTCTTTCAAATACCACATTAATCATTCCATCAAATTGATGAAATGAGAAGAAATAAATAATTTTATATCAAATTAATCCATCTTTTATTACCAAATGAAATCATTTATCTTATTATCAAATTAGGATTTAATGGGTGTCCACCTCCTTTAAAGGAGGTGGAAATCCCTGCCTATTCTTGATACCGTCTGATCTGGATTCGTCGGTCCAGATCGAGGCGGACTAGTCTAGGTATTTTTCAGGTGAAATCGCATCGGTTCGCGGCTGTTGGAGTTGCCGGTTCGGAGAGCCCCGGTCGTCGGTTTAGTTTAATGGACAAAGGGTCTTTTTTCTCCTCTCTCCACTCGCTTCTTCTCTCTCCACCTCTTTCGCCCGCCTCGGCTGACCTAGGGCACGTGACGAGGGCCTCTTCGAGCGACGTCCGGTGACGCCCCGCCGAGTTCCTCCGTGACGGCCGCCTCTTCTCTCTCCATCGGTGATGCCCCGCCGTGGCCAACCTCCTCTATGACGGTCGCCTCTACTATCTCCACCGGGGACACCCGCCTCGGCCGACCTCATCCACGACAATCGCCCGGAGATGCCCGCCTCGGCTGAACTCCTCCGCAATGGCGCCTGTCCACGGTCGTGACCTAGATCTCCGCACTCGAGCGTCAGATCTACGCACTCGAATGATCTCCTTCGCGACGGACACCTCTTCTTGGTGTCGCCCACCTCAACCGACCTCCTCCGCGATGGTCGCCTGGTGCCCCAATTCTTTGCACTCGAACGGAAGCGTCGCCCTGTGACGCCCACCTCGGTCCTTTACGACGACGACCGACACCGATCTTCTCGAGTGACGTCCCTCCACGACTGTGCCCAAGACCTCCGCGACCATGCCCTAGACCTATGCGATGATGACCGACATCGATATTCTCGAGAAACGTCCCGCCATGACCGTGTCCTAGATCTCGTACACGCCCTTGACCGATCAATCTCCTCGCACACACCCATATAGACCTACTCGTCATCGACAAAGTTGTCGGTACATACCTGCACACCGTTGAGAAAGACGCCGGCCGGCAAGAAGCCAGAGGTTTGAGAGTAAACTGAACCCCTTGTATTGAACTTGTTATTTATTTGATTATTGGTCAATTATTGAACTCATTACACATCTTATTATTCATCTAGAATGTGACTAATATGTAGATGTTATGTCTAATTTGATACCCTAAATTCTAATTGTAGCCATGAAACATCCTAGATGTTATTGTCAAGAAAAAGCAGTGATAAAGACCTCTTAGACCACACATAATCCAGATAGAAGATTCTATGGTTGTCCATTTTACGGAGTGAGCATCGAAGATTTCTGATGAATGAATTATTTTGTGTAATGTTTACTAATTTTAATATATTTTTATATTGTAGCAAAGAAGAGCATGACAGTACTTTATGTGGATGGATCCTCCATTTGATGAAAGGCCTACCAAGTGATAAATGGATCATTGCGCAAACTTGATCGGAATGAAGTTCGTAATCTGGCCGAAGATGAAGACATTGTCCAAGCCGATGGAATGCCGTTATTTTGGGAAGTCGTTATTTTGATTAGGATTCTTGTAGCTATAATGTTTGTGTTTATGTGACACAATGGCCATATTAGTATTATTGTTTTGCAATTTGACTTGTGTTATGGACTTTCTGGCATGTATGGAACCTAAACCCCTTGCATTTGGGATGTCTGTTTGTATGTTATTTGCCTTGTGAATGTATCATTTGTGTAAGAACACTAATCGCATTATGTGTGTAACATGTTTTAAGTTCTTATCATAAAATCCTTTAGGGCATTTGGGGTGTCTGGCATGTTTGTTTTTGTCCTCAACTTACAAAGACCTTTACGGCCAAGATCTCGTACACTGCTTGGTAACATGTGAGGAAGTTCATAATGATGGATTGTGGTAACTAGTATGTTTAGTGAATTAAAAAGATCATGACTGTGTGTCTGTATGCAATTAGATCCTTTGATGTTATGACTCTACCAACTTAAATCAAGATTTTTCAATGCCTTTTCAACGCTTTTGCTCAAACAAGAATTTTCCATGTCAATAAAGAAAGAGTTAGAGATCCACCACATCTTCATTCGACAACTATCATCCAAATGGTTGACTGCCTTGTTCTCATTACCTACGTCGAGAGTCGAGGCTGGTCGCGTATAAAGATCATTTTTCATATATATTTTTCCTTTCGTAAAACTCAAATTTGTAGATAATGATGTACATCAGACTAATTATTTTCCTTTTTCATTAAACTCACATTATACGAATCCTTGCAAAACTCGTATTAAAATGTCTTGATTCCATGCGTGACCATTGAGTTAGGATATGAATAAGTGCTGTAAATGCAACTATTTTGCGACTTTGAATTAATTGTCCACTTAAATAATTAAGTACCTTCTGAATTTGTGACTCGCATCTGTATATTTTCCCCTATCATATACATTAGATTTCATACATATGAAAAATAGATTGGACAAAGAAATCGACGAGGTTTGAAAGATCAAACCCTTACCACGAAAGTCAAATCTTTCGGCAATATCCTTCCGAGATGGCAGCAAAGATGGAAGCATATTTATGTCACACAAAAGTAATCTGACTTGAAAGTTAAAACAGAGGCTCCCACAATATGGTGCTATTAACATGTGATTCCAGAAATTTTGAAAGCTACGATACAATATGGTGCCATTAACAAGAACCAACACTATATGATGGTTAAAAGCTACTATACATAGTTGGAATCTTAAGCAAGAACTCCATGATATATAGATATCAACACATCCTATGAGGAGCAGTCCTGGGACTAGAGATATAGTATTTGATGCCAAGATCTAGTATATGATGCGAACTAACATATGTGTTCCTGCGCGATAAAATAACAAATCGGACTATATTCAAAGCCTTGTTCATGAGTACAAATTGTTAAACCCTGTCACACTACCTAACGTTAGAGCAAATGACACTGGCTAGAACGTAGAGCACTTATAAATACACAAAATATTTTATTCACATAGAAAACTTAACAAATGATCCATATAAAGTAAAGGAAAATGATTGAACTCGACTTTATGTGGTTCTCCTTCATTTCCATCATCCTATAAATAAAGCAAGACAAAGTATACATTAACATATCGATGAAAAGATAAAATAATATAACAACGACAAAGGAGATAAAATAATTTATACCTTGAACATTAGACATGTTCTCTTATGATGTCCTTGCCTCCCACACTTTCCACAATTTCTTTTTTTAGACTCGTTATGGGACATAGAAATTTTAATTTCGGATTTAATCCTTCCAACATTTTTGGGCATGCCCTTAGACTTCACACGAAGTGGCCCGCGAACAATGAATCATGAATCATTTAAGGTGATTGAAGTTGGTTGACTCATATGATTTTCGATTGTGCTTCCTCGCTCACTACCATGAATTTGACTTGTGCTCGCATTATTGACATTTGTAACTACATTTGCCATATGAAAAGTCCTCATCTTTGTTATCAAATCATCAACAAGCGGTGCCCCGAATTGTAAATGTTTAGCTGAAAACAATTCCATCTCTTGTACTTTTCACAAAATGCCAAGTTAATTTCTGGATGGGTGTTATGCAATCACTATAAGAGGGTGTGTTCTTATAAATGACATGTGCATTTGCATATCTTGTATTTATTGTCCATCGATGAAGCACATATTCTTCAGACAAGGATCTGACTTTTTTCTTATGCAGGACATTTAAAATATGGCAACAAAATATCCCTTCTTTCTCGAACTTTTTGCAAGAACATTTGACATTAATTATTTCAAACTGACTAAACTCAACAATATATTTTTCCATCATCATTAGTGCTCATATGAAAAATTGAATATACAGATTTATTTGTGTCTTTATAAATCTTATTAGCATCTAAGTTGAAAGATTCTGCATATTTTCATTGAAACTTGCAAAATGTGGCATGTGTGTAAATGTTACCTGCTTGGACATCCAACGCAGGCGAGGAGTTCAATTTGAAAGTTTTCTCATTCTTCACGTCCACGATGAGTTTGGACAGCTCTATCATATTGTTCTATAAAATCTGAAAGAGAAGTGTTCGCATTGGCATATCCATTAAAAAAAATCATTAATATTTTCTGCCCTTTGCGTGGTTCGCATACCTGTAGTGAACACATCTTCAAAATATAATGAAACACATTGTTTACGCTTGTTGTACATTACCTCTAACCATGCCCACATGGAATTTGAAACTTTTGCTTCAAATAGAGCCAAACCTTTTCAAATCCATCTATGTTCGATGATCCATAAAGACAGGTATTGTACTCTTCTTTAAATGTCGGAATTGAATATAAATCATGCATGTGTCATTGCATTCCTAGCAATATGCCATGTACAGAATACATGCTTAGTATGCGGGAAAACCTTGCGTATAGCATTGCCCAAAGCGATATCTTGATCTGTAATAATAAATTTCGGATCCTTCTCATTCATGCATTCAGAACACTTCTCAAATAGCCATGTGAATGTTTCTTCTGTCTCATCTGCAAGCAAAGCACAACCAAATAAACATGACATCCAATAATGATTTATTCCAGTGAAAGGAGCAAATGGTATTATCAGATTATTTGTTTGATATGTTGTATACTTGTATCGAATACTACCACATCACCAAATGTCAAATAGCTATCCCTCGACCTCCATCAGTCCAAAAAAAATTTAGAACGGTGCCATCTCCATCGAACTCCCATCTATGAAAGAAATTCAGGTCAACACTTGTCTTACTTTGAAAAACAAAAATAATATTTAAGCATTCGATAAAAAAAGTTGGCTTTTCTTCTACTTCTCAAATGGTCAATACAATTTTGAGCTGTGATAAGTGGTTCGCCAGACATATTAAGCGCTCTAGTAATCCTGGATGGATCCATGCCGAAGTCATGCAAGCTACCAATAGCTTCTTTGGATGTTGCACTTGTTTCTTTATGTGACCTTAAATACTTTCTTTCGAAGGACTTGTAAGAGGGTGACTGTGCTCTTCTTGAAATTTCTTATCTTCCACTTTTCATCTTTTCTTAAACTAACATATAGATGGACGGGGCAATCGTCCCTAACTTTCCTTCTTTGTGTAAATGTTTTTTTCAGTTCCTTTTCAATCTCCTATGACATTCTTTAGAACAAACAAAAATTCTATTGATAAGATTTCCCGTAATCTTTGACTTGTGTGAATTTTGCCTTCTAATAGAAAAGTCAGCCAATTTAGCATACATATTATAATACTTATACGCTTCCTCTTCTGTTTCAAATGTCATCCCAATTTTTTATTTTGGTAGCTCATAAGATCTGACATATGCTCCATCATCTTTCTCATTATCTTCTTCGTTTAATCCCTCGCTAAACATCTCTTCCATACTATCAAGTCTAACGATGCTCTCTGCATCCATCTCCATAATAGAAAAAATAACCTTTATCACACAAACATGTATACATTCAATTACAGAAAGAGAAAAATACAAATAATGCTGGACGCTTTTGCTAAGAGTAATCCACATAATTCTTAGTTAGATTATAGAAAATAACAAATCATTGAATTAATTATTAGGTCATTAATTAACTCATTATTGAACGCTGACCACAGTAACAACAATAACAACAATGCATGTATGATGCCAGAAATCGTCATAACTAAAAGAAGAGATTGTATACATATTTATTTCGATACATAACATGAGTCGTTATTCTACATAATGTTAACAACAATGTATGTGTTTAATTTGACAAATAACTTCTGTACCGGCGGCAAGTAGGTCTTCTCGGCAGTGTTAATGGACAGACATAGGGGAGTCCAAGGCAGCACAGGCAGGGGAGGCAGCAGCGGCGCCTACGACAGCAGAGCGGGGATCTAGGGCACGATCACGGAGGAGGTCGTTCGAGGTGGCATCATCGGTGGAGAGAAAAGAGGCGACCGTCGCAGAGGACGTCGGCCATGGCAGGGCATCACCGATGGAGAGAGAAGAGGCGGCCATCGCGGAGGAGGTCGTCCACGGAGGGGCGTCGCTCGAAGAGGTGGCCATAGCGGATGAGGTCGGCCGAGGCGGACGTTACCGGTGGAGAGTAGAGGCGGCCGTCGCGGAGGAGGTCGGCAACGGCGAGGCGTCACCGATGGAGAGAGAAGAGGCGGCCGTCGCGGAGGAACTCGGCGGGGCGTCATCGGGCGTCGCTCAAAGAGGCCCTCGTCGCGTGCCCTAGGTCGGCCGAGGCGGGCGAAAGAGGTGGAGAGAGAAGAAGCAAGTGGAGAGAGGATAAAAAAGGCCCTTCGTCCCTTAAACTAAACCGACGACCGGCACCTTGAACCGAATTGGTGACTCGAGTAGCTGCGAACCGTCGTGAATTCACCTGAAATGTGGCTAGACTGGTCCGCCTCGATCTGGACCGTCGAATCCAAATCGGACGGTGTCCGAAATAGGCAGGGATTTCACCCATTAAATTCATCAAAATAAGTAATCTCTCTATCAATTTTTTTTACTTTTTAAAATAGATGAATCAAATGGTTCAAAAAAATAATGGATATAATAAAAATAGAAAATAGGCAAAACAAAAAAAAAATAAAAGAGAAAATTAAATTAAGTGGTAAAGTAATAAATATGTATTGCTCATTAGATATTATAAATAGTTTATATATTTATTAAATAATTTTTATATATTCAAAAAAACTTTGGGTCCCCGCTTTTTTTTTCTAGCTTACAAGCATATTGGAAAATATCGTCTTATTTCATTATTAAATAGTAAAAAAAATTCTTATAAACATTCCCAAACATACTATAAGTTTCCATAGCACAGAACCAACAATTAGACATTTTTGAATGAAGGACGGAATTAGAAAAAAATTAAAAGATATAAAAGTATTAGAATGAACTAATTTTTTTTAACTAATTATAACTAATTTAATAAAATAATGTGTAAATAATTCCATTTTTTAATTAAATCATTTTATGTGAATTATGATTTCAGTGATTATTTGAAAGATAAACAATTACCATTTTATTTTAATAAAACAATATTACTAATCTAATTATTCAACATCAAAGGCCCATCTCAATAATCAAAAGATAGGAACGTCTACGCGAGATCGAGCGAGAGGACTCCAACAAAGAATAGGGCACAGAGTCCGACGAAACCTAGCCCTAATTGAGACCCGATCACCATAAGGAGACAAAGACAGAGCAAAACTTATCAACAGATATTGGAAGAGGGCGAGAGATCGAAGAAGATGGATGGACAATCAATCGATTAAATCAGCACCGTTGAAAGACACCAAAAGTTACGGAGATCAATCCATTAGTCCCTATAAATAAGATCATTAAGCACCAATACTATGAATGGTTCCTAATATCAAATTAATTAGGAACCACTGTTAAAATTGGTTTTCTTAAATTTATTTGAGAGACCAACCAACTTTTTTTGACTCAAAAGAATGAGAACATAGGGATCATTTATCAATTAGTCCCTAATAAATGCATTTTAAGGACCAACATATGATTTGGTCCCCAAATAGTGGTCTCCAAAACACAACTTTCTTCTAGCGAGAAAGAATTCCAAGCTTGCAGGGAGGGTATGTATAGTTGAATATATGGAATTTTCAAGACATACCCATCTTGTACTTTCAAAATTTCAAGGACTTTTAGAAACAAATCTAATGGAGACTACTATGAGTGATTTAGACACACATAATTAAACTAGAGCAAAACTGCTACATGGAGATGCAACTTGGTTTGAACTCTTTTTCTCGAGGCGTTTGACAAGTAAAATAATAAATTTTATTGAATAGTGAAATTGACAAAATAATTCGAGACATATTTGGTCTTGAGACTTTTGACAAGTAAAATAATATTTTTTATTGAATAGTGGAATTGACAAATTAATTCGAGATATATTTGGATAGAGTGGACAATGAGATTTGGAAAGTCAATGTGATAAATTTATTTTAGTGAGTGTTCAAATGAAATATAAAAAGTTATAGATATAAAATATAAATTTAATAATTAATAAATATTGAGTATAAAATAATATTGTTTACTATTTTTTTAAAAAAATATTTTTAAAATACAATAAATTATATTTAATGAATATTAAAATTTATCAAAAAATTAATATTAAATTGATATTTTTATAATATTTAATAAATAAACTATTTTGTTTGAGATAGTAAGAAGAGAAGATAAGGGAAGAAAAATGAAAATCAGATTTGAAAAAAAGAAGACATCATGTAAAAAAAGTATTTTGAAAAAAATAGCACGTCGATGCTATAGTGATCTAATGAACCAGATGATGGGAACTACTATCATATGATCTCATATTCTTACTGTAACGACCTGAATTTTTAAGAAATAGATAAATGATATTTATCTTTATTTAATAAATTTAAAAATCTCAATAGTAATATTCTGGAATTAATTAATTTCAAAATTGATAGAAATTATGAGATAAGATGGTTAAAGAGATAAGAAGGAATTTGAGAGAGATTAGATTTAATTGAGTTATGAAAGAAAAATTAATTAATCTCAAATTTAATTAAATTTGAGATATTATGATGTGATAAATTATTAATGGATGGTCAAGATTGATTTTAAAAGAGTCCAAGGCTTAATAGAATTGTTATTGCAAATTTGCACTTATAAATAGGCATTAAAGGGTGACTGAAAAATTCTTTTTTTTGCCAAACAGAATTCTGTCCACGAGTCATCCTTTTCCCCTCGTTTGCACTTGAACCGAGGCACCTCGAGAGCGAGTGACGGCTGATTTCGAAGTCTGCACATAAGAGAAGAAGTTCTAGGTAGTGGCCACGAGTTTCGGAGCGAGGACAGAGAGCAATCGTCGGCCAAAGTTCGGCGTTAGTGCAGATTTTCAGAGAAGGAGATTTGGTTGGTTTTTCAACCAATTTTAAGTACGTAGGGGGAATCCTTATGTCGTCAGTTTTTCGCGACATGGAACCCTATTCCCTTCTCCTTCTTCTTGTGATTCCATTAATATATCATATGCATGGTTTAGATATCGTATGGCATAGTTATATTGGTCGGAAAGTCGCGTCAGAATGTACTTTTCTGTCGGCGGTAGAATCCGACACAGGTTCTGCTGCGCCCGGACCGAATTTGGTTGAATTCGGACCGAGTTAGAATCGGAACCGAATCGGGTTGTCCAACCCGACCCGAGTTCCTGTTGACCCGACCTGGGCTCTGGCCTCGGCTCGACTCGGGTCGCGACGTTATGGATTTGGGAGTGAACCTGCTGACCCGACCCGAGTTCATCATACACCCGACCCGAGTTTGCCCTAGCCGAGATGATATTGATTTCTCCGAACACGGCTCAATGCGGGCCGGGTTCTCGGGGCAGAAAATGTAAAATTATGATATTATAGCATAGATAATTGAATAGTTATTATAATTATTCCTAAATTGTATTGTTAATAGATTTGACCTTATCAAATCTTTATTAGATTTGATTTGAGATTATCTTCATCGTTACCATATCAAATCCTATTATTCATTATGTTATTGATCCAGTAGTTTTTTCTCTGATTGGGTCCTTGTCTAACCTAAAGTAAATTGCTAAATATAGGTCTTTATGTTAAACAAGATAAAAGATGGAAACTGCTGGGACTCCATGTTCTCTGATTGTCTCTAAGCCCCTGGGCCATTATTGTTATATTATTGTATGGGACAGATAGTGTACCTAAAGGTTTGAGACGTCATCCTTTGGGGAAGCTATGGATGTCTTGTGATGACCATGGTCCCCCGCCATCATGAACCTATTGTTAGCGCTACTATTGGAGGGCGGATTGCCGTGATTTGATCTCCCACTGGCATACATGAAAGAGATATGGAGTTTTCCCTAATTGGTTGAGCGCTCCCTAACTGAATTGGAATCGAATAGAATTGAAATTGAATAGAATTGAACTTAATTGAGTTGAACCTTGGTCATTCGGATTGTGGCATTGATTGGCTTTGCCTCCGTCTATTGAATATAATTGAAAGTAATAATTGACTGATGACCACACATATTGACAATGAAAAATTGTTAAATTGGATAGATGCCATAGTGATCAGGCATAATTGATAATTGATATTTATTAATCCCTTGATCTCTTACCTGATCTCTTTATTGATTCATGGCCTTATTGATATATATTGTTATTATTGAGCTCTTCCTATATGATCTTATCATGTGCTCTATTGATTATCGTTCATTATTGATTACTGATTTTTTAGCACTATTGATCTACTTATTATTATGGTTAGACCCTACGTACTGAGTATTTTTATACTCATAAATTTTCCCCTGCATTTGGATTTATACAGGTGAGATGATAGAAGATGACGATATAGGTGGTCAGGCTCAGTGGCAGGAATGTTGCACATGGTGTAGGACTTAGTCCTAATAGATTATTGGATTAGTTTTATTTCTGCAAAAATTATTTATATAGAATTGCGTAGCGTCTTTGGGACGACTCTGAGCACGTGATAATCACATGGGTCTCGAGGCGTTACAAAAGGTATCGGAGCCTAAGGAGAGGCACTTCTTAGCTATCTTTAATAGATAGAGTTGAGTCCATATGCAACTGTCACGAGCAACCATTGCAGTCATCAAGTAGGGTCAAGTAAGTATTGCATTGTTATATGGATTACGGAACTCACACTAATAGAATTGTTATTGCTATTGTTATGTGGGAGCAGCTGCTATGGCCTTTCCGGATCATGTCCCACGGGCTCCTAGGAGTGGATCGCAATGAGCTCTCCAGCATGCCCAAGCCTCCCAAGCTAATGAGCGGCAGATCCAAGGCCCTCAGGTCAATGGACATCAGGAGGAACAGTTGAGGCAGGAGTCTGTGCCTTATGGACCTCACTCTGCACACACTGCGTACTCACCCCGGGAGTTACGCATGGAAGCCTGCTCAGGATCGAAAGGATACGGTTGAAAGGTTCCTGAAATTGCAGCCCCCTCAGTTTGACGGGAAGGGCGACTTCGAGGACGCGGAGAGCTGGATCTAGGAGATTGAGCAAATCTTCTTCGAAATGGACTGCGGTGAGGACCGCAAATTGCTCTATGCCAATCGTAAACTGAAGGGCGAAGTCAGAGAATGGTGAAAGGCTGCTAAGTTGACAACATTCATGGGCCAAGATCATGTCACCTGGGAGGACTTCAAGAAGACCTTCCGAAATAGATTCATCCATGCCTATGAGAGGGGCAGGAGGCAAAAGGAATATCTCCCGCTGCAACAGGGCAATCTGACAATTAAACAGTACCTGACCAGGTTCCTGAGCTTGGAAAGGTACTCTACCCTGCAACAGACGGAATTGGATCGAGTGAAACGCTGGGTGGATGGCTTGAAGCCCATCCTCAGGGAAAGAGTTAAAGGAGGGAATTGTCAGACCCTCCAATTTGCTAAAGAGTTCGCCAAATATCTGGAGGATGAGGCACCTGCAGATCAGCCGCAGCATCAGAATCATGACAAAGATCGTAGACATGGTCGCAGACGTGACAACCATTGTCACAATGACCGGAATAGGGGCAGACCCTATCCCGAGAGGAGGGAGCAACAGAAGGCATGTGACTTCTGTCATCGATTTCATCCCGATGAGTGTTACCGCAAGACGGGCGCGTGTCTGAACTGTGGCAAGGTGAGCCACTTCGCCCTAGAGTGTAAAGAACCAAGGCGCGCTACACCACCTCCTCAGCGCAATGATGGGCCACCGAAGATGGTGCAAGGCTGAGTCTACAATGTGCGGCCTACGGACGAGCAGAGAGCAAACGACACCATCCAATGTACGCTTAAAATTGATGGCGTTCATGCTAACATATTGTTTGATTCAGGAGCTACACACTCCTTTATTTCGGAGCAATTCGCTCCACTATTAAGTATGAAGACACAAACAACGAGATTCCCACTCGACATCGGTACACCTTTGGGGTCCATCGTCACCCAAAGGTACATACCACAGGTGTCAGTCGAAGTGGACGGCAAGAACTTCTCGGCGGATCTAATCGTCATTCCGATCAAGGATTACGATGTAGTGTTGGACATAGACTAGTTGTCTTACCACGACGCCTACTTACATTGTCGAGAAAAGAAGATTGTGGTCGGAGCACTAGGAGAACCTCAGACTATTGTCAGAGGCACACCACTAAAGCTGGGTAAGGTTCTGGTATCAGCTATCAAAGTTCAGAAGCTACTGAAAAAAGGATGCCGAGGATTCTTGGCAAGCGTAGTTAAGATGGATCAGGCTGAGATAGACCGAGATAGCATCGAGGTGGTGAAGGAATTTTCGGACGTTTTTCCGGATGATGTTTCAGGACCACCACCACGACGGGACTTTCACATCGACTTGGTGCCGGGTACTGCACCCATATCGAAGGCACCATATAGAATGGCTCCAGCAGAAATGCTGGAATTGAAGACCCAAATCCAAGAGTTGTTGGATAAGGGATTCATCCGACCGAGTGTCTCCCCATGGAGCGCTCCAGTATTATTCGTGAAGAAGAAGGACGGATCTATGCGACTGTGCATAGACTATCGGATGTTGAACAAGGTCACCATAAAGAATAAGTACCCTCTACCGAGAATTGATGACCTGTTCGACCAATTGTCTTCAGCAAAGTGTTCTCGAAGATCGACTTGGGAGTGGTTACCATCAGCTTAAGATAGCGGATGATGATGTGCCGAAGACAACATTCAGGACAAGATATGGCCACTACGAGTTCTTGGTGATGCCATTTGGACTGACCAATGCTCCGGCAGCCTTTATGAATTTGATGAACCGAGTGTTCAGACCATATCTAGACAAATTCATGATTGTTTTTGTCGATGATATCTTGATTTATTCGTCGAGTCCAGAGGAACATGAAGAACATTTATGAGATGTGCTACAGACTCTCCGAGAGCACAAGTGCCAAATTTTTTAAGTGCGAATTTTGGCTGGAAGAGATAATGTTCCTCGAACATATTATCAGCAAGAATGGAATATCAGTGGATCCTGCCAAAGTGGAAGCAGTTGCCAACTGGGAGCAACCAAAGAACGTATCGTAGATCAGAAACTTCCTCGGATTGGCGGGATACTATCGGAGATTTATCCAAGATTTCTCCAAAATTGCGTCGCCACTGACGAATCTCACTAAGAAAGGCGTCAAATATGAGTGGTCACGGAAGTGTGAAGATAAATTCCAAGAGTTAAAGAAAATATTGACGACAGCACCTCCGTACCTTCAGGACAAGGAGGTTATGTGGTGTACAACGACGCATGCGGCACCGGCTTAGGGTGCGTCTTGATGCAGCATGGAAAAGTCATCGCCTACGCATCAAAGCAATTGAAGAAACACGAGAAGAACTACCCGACACATGATCTCGAATTAGCAGCGGTAGTCTTTGCCCTCGAGATTTGGGGGCACTACCTCTATGGTGAAGAATTTGAGATTTTCACAGATCACAAAAGTCTGAAGTATATATTTTCTTAACGTGATCTGAACATGTGTCAGAGGAGATGGATAGAATTCCTAAAGGATTACGAGTTTGCTATCAACTACCACACGGGAAAAGCAAACTTAGTCGTCGACACACTCAGCAGGAAGTGGGTTGGATCGCTCGCATGCCTAAGAGTGAGTCACTGTAATATGATCGATTGTAACATATAAGTTAGTCCAATGACTAGCAATTATGGTGTACGAATAATGGCACACCTCGACATGCAACCCGAATTGATGTTGAAGATTGGAAAGGCACAACTGAATGACAATGAGTACGACCACCTACTCAAGTTGTGCGAAAAGATCACTGCTGACTTTACAGTCTCAGATGGAGTCGTCAGATACAGGAGACGTTTGTGGGTCTGACCATGATGGATTAAGAAGACAGGTGCTTGATGAATGCCACAAATCGAAATTCGCCATTCATCCCGGAAGCACGAAAATGTATAAGAATTTGCAACGGACCTTCTGGTGAAACAATATGAAGGACATAGCGGAGTACGTTGCAAAGTGCATAGTTTGCCAGCAAGTAAAGGTTGAGCATCAAATGTCATATGGAGTACTGCAGGAACTTGGAATCTCACAATGGAAATGGGAAAAGATAATAATGGATTTTGTTACAGGGCTTCCAAGAACACAGCAGGGTCACGATGCGATATGGGTAGTGGTGGACCAATTTAGCAAAGCGGCCCATTTCATTCCCATCAAATGGAAGCAGTCCGTCGAAAGCCTGATGGACATTTATATTAAGGAGGTTATCTGACTACATGGAGTGCCAATCTCCATTGTGTCGGATAGAGATCCACGGTTTACGGTGAAATTTTGGCGGAGCATCCAGAGTGCCTTTGGAACGAAATTGAATTTCAGTGCACCGTTCCATCCTCAGACAGACGGGCAGTCTGAGCGCACTATACAGACATTGAAAGATATGCTCCGAGCACGTGCATTGGACTGGAGTGACAGTTGGGACACTCATCTCCCACTGATTGAGTTCGCATATAATAACAACCATCACTCTAGTATTGGCATGGCACCCTTTGCTGCCATGTATGGAAGACCATGTCGTTCCCCTATCTGTTGGAGTGAGGTAGGAGAACGAAAGTTCTTGTCAGAGGAAATGTTGAAGCAAACTATGGAGGATGCTGAAAAGGTTCGTCTCATTAGAGAAAGATTGAAACAACATTCACCAGACTGAAGACTTATGCTAACAAGAAACGAAGAGAAATATCTTCAAGGTTGGAGATCGTGTGATGTTGAAAGTCTCCCCGATGAAGGGAGTAATGAGATTCAGCAAGTAGGGCAAGCTGAGCCTTAGGTATGTTGGTCCATTCGAGATACTTGCATTGATTGGAGATGCAGCCTGCAGGTTGGCGCTACCGCCATCATATGGACACGTGCATAATGTCTTCCATGTGTCGATGCTGCGTAAATATCAGCACGATGATGGTAATATAGTGAATATGAAAGAACCAAACTTGAATGTGGACCTGACATACGCAAAATAACCTATGGAGATATTGGAGTACCAGACTAAGCATCTGAAGAATAAAATGGTACATATGGTGAAGGTGGCATGGACACACCATAGAGATGAAGATGCTACATGGGAATTGGAAGATGAAATGAGGAAGGATTTTCCAGAATTGTTTAAATAGATTGATGTAATTCCCCTTAAGCAAATTCGAAGACGAATTTATTTTTAAGAAGGTTATGATGTAACGATATGGATTTTCAGGAAATAGATAAATGATATTTATCTTTATTTAATAAATCTAAAAATCCCAATATTAATATTTTGGAATTAATTGCTTCCGAAATTGATAGAAATTATGAGATAAGATGGTTAAAGAGATAAGAAGGAATTTGAGAGAGATTGGATTTAATTGAGTTATGAAAGAAAAATTAATTAATCTCAGATTTAATTAAATATGAAATATTATGATGTGGTAAATTATTAATGGATGGTCAAGATTGATTTTAAAAGAGTCCAAGGTCTAATAGAATTGATATTGCAAATCTGCACCTATAAATAACATTAAAGGGTGGCTGAAAAATTCATTTTTCTGCCAAACAGAATTCTGCCCATGAGCCATCTTTTTTCCCTCGTTTGCATACGAACCGAAGCACCCCCGAGAACGTGTGGTGGCTGATTTTGAAGCCTGCACATAGGAGAAGAAGTTCCATGTGATGGCCGTGAGTTTCGGAACGAGGACAGAGAGCAATCGCCGGCTAAAGTTCGACGTTAGTGCAGATTTTCAGAGAAGGAGTTTCGGTTGGTTTTTCAACCAACTTTAGGTACGTAGGGGGAATCCCTATATCGTCGATTTTTTGCGACATGAAACCCTATTCCTTTCTCCTTCGTATTGTGATTCCATTGATATATCGTATGCATGGTTTAGATATCATATGGCATGATTATGATGGTCAGAAAGTCGCGTCGGAACGCACTTTTTCGTCAGCGGTAGAACTCGGCCCGGGTTCTTTTGTGCTCGACCCGGATTTGGTTGAATCCGGACCGAGTTGGAATTGGAATCGGATCAGATTGTCCAACCCGGCCCGGGTTCCTATTGACCCGACCCGGGCTTTGGCCTCAGCTCGACTCGGGTCGCGGCGTGATGGATTTGGGAGTGAACCTGCCGACCCGGCCTGAGTTCACCATACACTCGGCCCAGATTTGCCCTGGCCGAGGTGATATTGGTTGTCTTCGAACACGGCTCGACGTGGGCCGAGTTCTGGGGACAAAAAACGTAAAATTGTGATATTATAGCATAGATAATTGAATAATTATTATAATTATTCATAAATTATATTGTTAACAGATCTGACCTCATCAAACATTTATTAGATTAGATTTGAGATTATTTTCATCGTTATCATATCAGATCCTATTATTCATTATGTTATTGATCCAGTAGTTTTCCCTGATTGTGTCATTGTCTAACCTAAAGTAAATTGCTAAAGATAGGTCTTTAGGTTAAACAAGATAAAAGATGAAAACTGTTGGGTCTCCATGTTCTCCGATTGTCTCTAAACCTCCTGGGCCATTATTGTTATATTATTATATGGGGCAGATAGTGTACCTAGAGGTTTGAGACGTCATCCTTTGGGAAAGCTATGGCTGTCCTATGATGACCATGGTCTCCCGCCATTACAAACTTATTGTTAGCGCTACTATTGAAGGGCGGCTTACCGTAGTTTGATCTCCCACTGGTCTATATGAAAGAGACATGGAGTTTTCCCTAATTGATTGAGCGCTCCCTAACTGAATTGGAATCGAATTGAATTGAATTGAATTGAATTGAACTTAATTGAGTTGAACCTTGGTCATTCGAATTGTGGCGTTGATTGACTTTGCCTCCGTCTATTGATAGAATTGAAAGTAATAATTGGCCGATGACCAAACATGTTGACAATGGAAAATTGTTAAATTGGATAGATGCTATAGTGATCAGGCATAATTGATATTGATTGATCTCTTGATCTCTTACCTGATCTCTTTATTGATTCTTGGCCTTATTGATATATATTGTTATTATTGAGCTCTTCTTATATGATCTTATCATGTGTTTTATTGATTATCGTTCATTATTGATTACTAATTTTTGAGCACTATTGATCTACTTATTGTCATGATTAGACTCTACATACTGAGTATTTTTATACTCATGAGTTTTTTTCTGCATCTGGATTCATGCAGGTGAAATGATAGAAGATGACGATGCAGGTGGTCAGGTTAAGTGACAGGGATGTTGCACATGATGTAGGACTTAGTCCTAATAAATTATTAGATTAGTTTTATTTTTGCAAAAAATATTTATATAGAATTGCATAACATCTTTGGAACGACTCTGAGAACATGATAATCACGGGCCGTTACACTTTGTTTGGGTTTCATTTTCATTCCGACGTCACATTGTTTAAATCAAAACTAGACCGTCGTTACAATTGGCGAACGCTGTCAAGTTCACGCTAGAACATTTCACTCGTTTGTAATCAAAATATAAGAACATTGAGGAATGACGTATGAGATATATATGGTTGATATATACATATTAATAGTGATTTTAAATTCATTATAAATTTATTTTAAAAAGTGTTTATCAAGAATTACAATTCATTTATAAATTACACGTTTCTTAAATCCAAATATCAAGTATATATAAGGCTGTATAAATGCGCAAGAGAATTTATTTATTTTCTGAAATTAAACACTTTATTATCTCAACATATATACATAAAATGCCATGTGATTGTTTTCCAAGAACAATAACAAATAAATGAAAGATCTAAAAGAAGAAAATATTACAAACTTGTTTATAAATTCATAGCTAGCAGCAATGATCCATATGCGCGCTGCTGCATGAGATTAATTTGCATTCACGACCCGACAACTTTTCCTGACCTCCCCGTCCGTTCCCGTCAGCACTTCGATGGTGCCCATCTTCACCATGGCCGCTGCGAACTTGGCCGCCCAGTCCGACCCGTGCTTGGCGTCGTGACGCACCAGCTTCTTTGTGAGGTGGCTCGTCTGCAGCGTCTGATCCGTGATGAGCACTCCCTTGTTCCTCATCAAGTTCTTGTAGTACTGGTTGTCCAGGGCGTACGGCGTCGCCGCGTCCAGCATCACTCTCGATAGGTCGTTGGCGCTGGGGTCCAAAGTCGACGGAGGGCACTTGGCCTTGAGGTCGGCGGCGAAGGTCGGGTCGAGCGATGGGTCTTGCGGCTGGTCGGGGCTGAAGTTGTACAGGCGAGAGGCGAAGGGGGCGCAGAGGGTGCGGCCGATGGAGTGGGCGCCGGAGAGCGTCACCATCTCGTCCAGGGACAGACCTTTGCATCCGAAATTCTCCTGCAGTTCAGAAACAGTGGCGTTTGCTTTTGGCAGGTTCGCAAGGGCCTCGCTCTCGAGGGAGATCCTGCCGTCGCGTCGCCCAGCCTGCACGGGCCACTCGATGCGGCCGGCCAGGTAGGCTGCGTCGCGCGCGGCAAAGGCCAAGATGTCGGCGCACGAGACCGTGTTCGGGCAGTCATATTCGACGGCGGCCTTCGCTGCGTCGATGACCTCAAAACCTCGTAGGCTCGGGAAGTTTGGCTGTGCTTGCTTCTCCACCCGGCTTCCCGGATCAGTTGGATCCAATAGAACAGAAGCATCGCATCCCTGAATTAATTAAGCAAAGAAGAACATATTACATATATATTAAACTCATTTGAAAGCCAATTAGAATGCAAGAGAATATATTTTCTTTTTATCATATATATATATACATATTATTTATTATATGGATAATTACGCACCCTCACAAAGCAATCATGGAAGTGTAATCTGATAAGGCCAGCGGCAAGGCCTGGATCCTGCGCCACCGCTTGGCTCACGGCGTGTCGGACGAGGGCCTTGGCGGACGGGCACGTTCGCTCGTAGAAGCCGACCTCCAGTGAAGCCCTCGCTGTTGACGCCATCCCCAAGAGTATGGTCATGCAGCAAAGCACCCTCAAATTCACAGCCATATTATACTTACGCTTCCTCCTGGCGTCCTCAGACCGCTTCACTCTTGGTCTTTTGGGGTGTGTGGGGGGGGGGGGGGGGGGGGGGGGGGGTGGAGATGTTCTCCTCAACAACCTCACTAGATGCAGCTACGTACGTAGAGGATCGATCGTTGGGACAGTTGATGCGAGAAGGCCCTGTTGTTCATGGTGTATATATACGTGAGCGATCGAAGGGGCGGCCGCGGGATGACATGGACATGAAGTTTCGCGCGTTTAAGGTTTTAGTTTTACCAAGTACTTGTGCAGCAAAGTTGACAATACTTAAAAAAAAGTTGACAATAAACATATAAAAGATTAATATATGACTTGTTCCATTAATTCTGACTGGTCAAAATTCTTAAAAAAAATAAAGAAAGTTAATAGAGACTCATGGAGAGTCCTACTAACCATGTGTCTTGGAGTGGCAACACACGTTTTTATTTGGGCAAATCGTAAAGTTTTTAAGCTTATTTATTTATACTTGATCCTAGAAATTCTTATATATTTATATGCACTATAGACTACACTTCCTTTATGTATCCAGATAGTATAGTTTGTTAATTCCGTAATATACTTTTATCTAATAATCTATAACTTATTTTATTTCAATCACTATTCTATTTTTTATTTAGTAGTTATAGATTACTAAGTGAAATTATATGGTAAGAAGATTAACAAATTATCTTGTACTGTCTGGATATAGAAGCGTGCTAAATGTAGATCAAATATTTACGAAGAAGTGTGGAGAGTTTACAGAACTTTATGGTTTCACCTTTTGCAAAAGAAACGAAAAAGAATTATGAACACAAAAAATATCCGTAATTTATTTCTAATATATATTTAGAAGACTAAATGTAATGAATTATACATATTGGCATTTTAAACTAAAATCAGTGACATATTTTTCATATTTATATGGATGTGCAAAGTAAATTAATTTGCACGGCTGATACATCTCAATTAAAAAATTCTTAATAATTAAGTTATAGGTTACTAAATTTCTCCTTGGGAATAAAATACGCATTAATACCTGTTTTCCATGAAAGAGAACAAACGCGCATACGCTACCTAGTTTGACGAGCAGAAGTAATGGAACAAGTCTTATACTAAATAATTGTTTTATTGTCTTGTCAACCTTTAGTAATTGAGAAAATCAATATTATAATAATTGTTTTATTGCTTTCCAGATAATGTCCAGGCGATTGAGTAAAAATAATAAAAAATATATTAATATAAGATATACTTAATCAATATTGAATTAAAATATTTAAAACATATATTTGCTAACAATTAACATAGTTATATATATATCAAACTGTAACAATCTTATTAATAATTTTTAATAAATAAAATAATAATACAATTGCTCATTTCTTTATTTCAATCTTCATTTAAGTACGCTTCTATTTTGTGTCTTCAAATTTTAATTGAGGCTTTTTTTCAAGAATCACCATTGAAGAATAGGATTCATATTAAGAAATGTACTTAATTGCATGTTAAGAACACGTAATAGAATTTTATGTTTTAAAAAATTATGAATTTGATAAATAATTCAATATGAAAGAAAGAGCATAAAGTTTTTACAAACCAGTACAAATATGATATAAGCAAGAAGTCGATTAAATATCAAAGTAGCAATTTAAAGAATACTTGGTTCCTGAGTAATCAACACTACAAGAAAATGCTACTCTATTTTGTGTTGGATTTGTGTCCATCCGTCTGCTGATTCTTACGCAAATACTTCTCGGACACTTTGTTTGACGCATCCATCTAACGCAAAGGTTGATGCAAATTTTTTCCCTTTCGACACAAAAGCGAACGCATTTTTTCTAACACAACTGTCGACATAAATTCTGCTGCACTATTTAGTTAGCATCGAAATATTCTGACGCAAATTCCATCACAATAAATAATTTTTTAAACAATCTCAATTTTTATGACATTATAGTTTTCATCTTAGATTCAAAAATATAAACTTTCTATTAGGATTTCAGTAAACAGATGAAATCAAAGTAGGATCAATGAACCTTTAGTTAATTCACAACCTTGTAATGCAGGAAAAACACAAACTAATTCACATCATTCAAGAACCTTCAATCATGCATTTGTTTAAATAAAAATAATGAACACTTTGCGGGAAAGAAAAGAAAAAACAGTTCAATTCATAGGGCAATGCCATCATCAAGAAACTAGATAATAAGAACTATCCAGATAAACATGGTATGTTGCTCCCAAGGAATTCTCATGTACTATATTTTTTTCTAGTAACACACGCACTCTGCACAAGTAAAAAGGGACGCGAGAAATAACAAGTCAGGCTTCAAAGAAGTTGTACAATACACCCTAAAGAAAAATGAAACTGCCAATGTAATTTACATTTAACCAAAGTCGGATCAAATAATTCGCTCAAACTCATGAAGTTAATGAGAAGATATCATGCAAGCAAAGGGTACCAACGAAACTCTTGTCAGGCTGTTCATAACTTTTCACTGACCCTTCCCTCTGTATCTTGAAAGTATTCTATTGTGAGCTAATCAAAAGGTTGCCCTCATAGCGACACATGCTGCCTCACGCTTCATCTCTACAGCTTTCCCACTCCCTCAGCAAATACATATATATTTGCTGCAGGAAAAAAAATTAAAGATAGCATATTGTGAAAATAATGCAGAAAATACCCTTAAAAGCATACTCATATATAAGTAACAAAATGATGAAAAGGTACAGTACTTTAGAAGCTTATGGTATTTCATGCCTTAAAAGCACATGTTTTATCTTTCTAATCCCTTGTGAAATAAAAAACGAATATTGTAAATTAAATTGATAGCCAACACCAACATTCGTAGGTAAGAAAATTGATAAACTATACTAGCTCCTCATTCATGTCCATCTTTATAATTACTATTGCGGTCATACATGTTGCCCAGTTCATACATCCACTATGGTGCTTGTTGTTCAACCATGATCAACAACCAGAAGGCAATATATATTGTCTTCCATAAAATTTATAAGGTCAGGTATAACATTCTTCTCAGTCAGATGTGAAGATATTGATATGCCTGCATAGATAAACAGAAATTATTTATAGCTCTATTCCAATAAGAATTCACTAATTAAACAAAAAATATCTGAAATTTATATGAATAATACTCTTTTTTTTAACATCTAGCAGATCGAGTAATAAGAGTACAAAGAAAACTAACATATGATTTTTATGTGACAACAAAGGAGAATAAGCTCCACATAGCCATATAGATATATCACATAACTTATTCACACAACAAGCAATGGTGACTGAATTGTCTCATAAAGATAACCTCAGCAAGTCTTGTGCAAAAAGTTCAATTATGATTAACATTTCTTCCGCATTACAAGAAAGCATCATTATCCACATTTTCCAATAATGGACTAAGAATTTGTATATCATTCACCATGAAAAGCAACATGAATCCACTATAAGCTTGCCTGCACGATCTTGCAACAGATGAAAAGGGAACAGCCGAACAGAACGATACACATACCACAAATCAGGACAAATGATCGTACTAGTGAGAGATATCATGAACCTTATGTTTCAGAAATAAGAATTGGAGATAACATATATTATTTTTTTGAGAAGGTGAAGACAATATATATATATATATATATATATATATATATATATATATATACGAAGATTATTCTGGTGCAGGATTATCATCTATACAGAAGAAAATGCATCAAAGGATTAATAAACAAGGAAAGGTATAAATGGATCACCACAATAAATGCCATGATGGATGACTGTAGAAGAGATTAAGCTAGATGGCAACATCATAGAACTAATGTAGACAATTTCATCATAGAACTAATGCACAAGTGAAAAGGCAGCACAAGAAATCATTATGTAGCTCAAAAGAATTGTCATTGCTCAAGGAAAAAGCATATCATTGCAGTCGATCATACATCATGAAACTTCTCTTTAGAAAAGAAGAAAAAAAAGGAAAGATGAATTGAATGAGGAACCAGATACCAAAATATATTATGAGAAAGGAAAACAAAGATGTTATGTCACCATACAGAAATTACCAAAATATATTAGGGCAAGGTGGTAGTTGCGCTTCTGGCCAAGGAAGTAGGCGGTGATCGTCCCACAACAGCAGCATCGTCATTGTCCCTTTGCTCCCTTCCTTGTGCGGAGAGTAAGCAGCTCGCAGTTGCCTTCCCCCATATACAAATCATACGGGGAAAAAACACCATCCGCTACCAAGAACGAAAATCGGGAAATACCAAACAAAAACACCTTCTGCTACCAACTAAACAATGCACATCTCAACATGAGACACAAAAATAAACAATTTCTCATGTTTTAAAAGCAAACATCAGAAGCAAGCAAACATACGCCGGATCGCCCTGGATCTCCAGTCAGCAAAGCTGATGCCGAATAGAAGCAAGCTGCACCTTCTCCTGAGCCTGTAGATTAAGGTGATGGAAGAAGCGAAACGACCGCCGACAGGAGCGAATATAGTCGTCGCAGTTGAAGACAGCCACAAAGGGGCGAACATGGGAATCTGCCAAACAATTGGGGCCGAAAAAAGTTGAGAAGTTAAAGCCCTAATGAAGACGCTTCACTTTCCCCGCTTCTACGTCAGATCAGAGATCCGACGCAAATAATAAGTAACTTCGGTGTCAGATCATAGATCGGACACAAACAATAAGCAATCAAGCGTCCGATTCACTCTGACGGACGATTTTAGTGGCTGATGCACCAGGCGGACACTTACTTTGTGTTGAATAGTAATCTGACACTAATTATCCGACACTAATTGCTAACTTTGTTGTAGTGCAAGTACATCTCTTCTTAAAAAAGAAGAATGTAATCATTCTAAATCTGTTTAAGACAAACAGAATTCGAAACCCTATATTATCTCCTTCAACGTTCAATTTCTTTTGTGCATGTCTCAGTTAAAAATAGAACGATAAATTTATAAGTATACAAATGTATAATTATTGTTAACAAGACATTTTAACATTATACAAATTGAAAGAATAATAGTGCTTACTTGTGAAGATACTAATTCATCTTCATTTTCTAGAATAAAACATCCTACTAGTTGGTATCTGTTGATAACTAGTATTTTTAATTTCTTGAATATTCTTATTTTAAAATTGGGATTCCATTTCTCATGTTTGCAGTATGCAATCTTAGCACAACTTGCACCATTTTCCCATTGTTAACACTTTCGGTACTGATCATTTTTGCATGCATTTGAGATCCTTGTATTTTTCCAGTATTAACACAAAGTCCATAACTTAATGCTGGATCATATTGATTTGTCCTAATTACTTCATTACATGTTTGTTTTTTTTTTATATTGGAATGTTCAGTTTCTTCTTAGTTTGTGATTCATTTTGTCACTAATGTAGTAACTCTTTTCTAAGGTGCATGTAAAAGAAAACTTATTCATTATATTATTTGTAATTAGAAAATAACATATGGAGTTAAATAAATACTTAAAGCAAATATGTATATTTTTTCAAATGAAAAGATAAATTCAAACTCAATCCACACCACACTTATTGCTACTTAATTTCTAACATGCAAAACACAAAGACATAAAATAAAAACAAAAGGATTAAATTGAGAGATCAACTTAAATGCACCACAAGCTGTTCAAAATCGTTACTCACTAATTTTCCATATTTATTCTTATGAATAATAAGATAACAGTCACCTGAGTAAATATTTATTATTTTTCTTTTCTATGGGAAAATAATTGTAAAAACTCAATAAATTTTAGACAAAACTGTAAAACAAAATATATATTATTCAAACTGATAATCCTTAAGAATAAAAGTTTGCTTTTAGCAGAAAATTTTTCAACCAATCATTTATTGAGTTATCGGTTTTCACCTTGAATTATATTTAGATCGAGACTTGCTATAATCCTCCTATTTTTAGTCTAAAATGAGCCTAATCATAATGACTTTGATGATAATTTTATCAACTTTTAGAAGAAGTTTATTCATGAGGGTATTAGGAGGAAAATTAGGCAGACATTTTAAGAGAATTCAGAATTTTTCATTTAGATTTCGTCAAGTGTCACATCATTCGACCAAATCAACTGCAATCAAACCCCCTCATTCCTGTTGGCTAACATCGCCAAGTTCACACTACAACATTTCACTCGTTTGTAATAAAAAATATAAGAAGGATTGAGGAATGATGGATCACACATGTAGATTATAAATCAAGGTATTAAATTTATTATAAATTACTTTAAAATGTTTATGAAAAATCATTTATAAATCAACGACTGTGTGCACACATTTCTTAAATCAAAATATAAAGTATATATAACATTGCCTAAAGTCGCAAGTGAATTTTTTATTTTCTGAAATTAAACACTTTATCATCTTAATGTATACACATAAAATGCCCTGTGATTGTTTTCCAAGAAGAATTACAAATTAACAAATGAAAGATCTAAAAGAAGAAAATATTACAAACTTGTTTGTAAATTCATAGCTATCAACGATGATCCATACGTGCGCTGCTGCATGAGATTAATATGCATTCACGACCCGACAACTTTTCCTGACCTCCCCGTCCGTTCCCGTCAGCACCTCGATGGTGCCCATCTTCACCATGGCCGCTGCGAACTTAGCCGCCCAGTTCGACCCGTGCTTGGCGTCTTGATGCACCAGCCTCCTTGTGAGGTGGCTCGTCTGCAGCGTCTGATCCGTAATGAGCACTCCCTTGTTCCTCATCAAGTTCTTGTAGTACTGGTTGTCCAGGGTGTACGGCGTCTCCACGTCCAGCATCACTCTTGACAGGTCGTTGGCATTGGGGTCCAAAGTCGACGGAGGGCACTTGGTCTTGAGGTCGGCGGCGAAGGCCGGGTCGAGCGATGGGTCTTGTGGCTGGTTGGGGCTGAAGTTGTACAGGCGAGAGGCGAAGGGGGCGCAGAGAGTGCGGCCGATGGAATGGGCGCCGGAGAGCGTCACCATCTCGTCCAGGGACAGACCTTTGCATCCGAAGTTCTCCTGCAGTTCAGACACAGTAGCGTTTGCTTTTGGCAGGTTCGCAAGGGCCTCGCTCTCGAGGGAGATCCTGCCGTCGCGTCGTCCGGCCTGCACGGGCCACTCGATGCGGCCGGCCAGGTAGGCTGCGTCGCGCGCGGCAAAGGCCAAGATGTCGGCGCACGAGACCGTGTTCGGGCAGTCATACTCGACGGCGGCCTTCGCTGCGTCGATGACCTCAAAACCTCGTAGGCTCGGGAAGTTTGGCCGTGCTTGCTTCTCCACGCGGCTTCCCGGATCAGTTGGATCCAATAGAACAGAAGCATCACATCCCTGAATTGAGCAAAGAAGAACATATTATATATTATATTAATTAAACTCATTTGAAAGCCAATTACAATGGCAGAGTATATTTTCTTTTTATGATATATATATACATATTATTAATTATATAGATAATTACGCACCCTCACAAAGCAATCATGGAAGTGTAATCTGATAAGGCCAGCGGCAAGGCCTGGATCCTGCGCCACCGCTTGGCTCACGGCGTGTCGGACGAGGGCCTCGGCGGACGGGCACGTCCGGTCGTAGAAGCCGACCTCCAGTGAAGCCCTCGCTGTTGATGCCATGCCCAAGAGTATGGTCATGCAGCAAACCACCATCAAATTCACAGCCATATTAGTTATACTTCCTCCTGGCGTCCTCAGACCGCTTCGCTCAGAGAGAGAGAGAGAGAGAGAGAGAGAGAGAGATTCCTGCGAAGTGGGCTTCTCCTTAGTTTGCTGGATGCCGCTACCCAGAAGATGATGTGAAGAAATCCTTATTACGTATGGTGTATATATATACGCGAGTGAGGGGCGGCTGCACCATCACACATTGACATGGATGGATATGGGCATTCATATCTCTCCGCGCTCAAGGGTTTACCAAGTACTCGTGAACGAATAAAAAAGTTATTTTAGTATAAGACCTGTTCCATTAGTTCCGCTGGTCCAACTAGGAAGCGTACGCGGGTATATATATTTTTTCATGGAAACAAAGTATTAATTCGTTTTTGATTTAATAGAGGCTCAAGGAGAGAGACCTACAACTAACCACGCATCGTGGAGTATTAGCGCATAATTTTAGTTTTTAAGTACTTTTATATTGAGATATACGAGCAGAGTGCAAATTTACTTTGTAAATCCGTTCCGTATAATACTACTTAAAAAGGCAGCTTTATTACTCATTACTGTTATAATCTACTCACCACTTATATATTAGACATAATTTGCTGATATTTTTTACGTTTATATAATTTGTTTTTGGTAAACCTGCAATTTTTTAGGTGAAATAATAGAGTTTTTTTAGTCCCTTTACATTCATCGTAGAATTTTTTTATCTATATTCAGTACGCTTTCTATGTCCAGATAGTACAGGATAGTTTTGTTAATTTTGTTACCGTACTTTTATTTAGTAATCCAAATAATATCTGAGCTCAATGAATAAGGTGAATAGAAAATAGGCATGCCCGTGAACTAAATAAAAAATGGAATAGTAATTAAAAAAAGAATATTATGAAATTAACATATATATATATATATATTGTACTATCTGGATAAAGGAAGCGTAGTGCATATAAATAACATAAAAAAAATTCTACCATGAGGTATGAAGAGGTTAAAAATTACCATGTCGCCTAGACAAAAAAAAAAACACTTAAATTAAGTTATTAAAAAAATGACCATGTCGCTACACCCTGTGCCAACATGTCCTATGACGGATTTATTTACTATCTAACTATATATATATATATATATATATATATATATATATAGTGTTATTCTCTTGAACCCTACGACATTGGTCATTGTGATCGCTCTTGTTGTGTATATATATATATATATATATATATATATATATATATATATATATATATATAGTGTTATTCTCTTGAACCCTACGACATTGGGTCATTGTGATCGCTCTTGTTGTATATGGTAACAATGGTGTACTAAAATATAATTGATGCAAATAATGTGCAGTGTGATGAAGACATAACTGATTTGTCAATGATGCAAAGCCATTTGCGATGCGTTCCCAAAGACAGGTCACATCTATTGAATTTTGGCGTACTAAAAGACACTTTGTAATTGTTAATTAAGATTTATATGCTCTAGAAAATTTCAAACAAGAATATGTCAAATGGATTCATAATGTATTAAATATTAAAATAAATTGAAGATAGATTATTATTGCTAATGTAAAGTTATAAAATTTCAAATGATCATTAGCTTGCAATGATGTGTGAGAAACATCAATCACTAGGCTTATGTTTATTTAACTAATGTATTTGTCACATGCATGCATGCTATTCATAAATAAAAAAGCATAATTTCTTTTTGTAATGATTTGGGAATAATGCAGACTTTTTTAATTGAATATTGTGCGCCAATATGATAAGTCAAATTTTTTTATCTAACATGAGGCAGAAGAACGAGTCAGTTTTAAAAATTTAAACTTTCTAACAACTATAATTACGAGAAAACTTTTTGGAGAAGCACGTATGAAATATCTATACTGAAAAAAAATTCAATATTCCAAGGAGAGATTATGCGTATGTTTGATTTTCTCTCTTAAAAAATTGGAACTCTGAAACTAAAAAAAATGCATTATGTGTACTTAGGAGGAGGTGTATGCGATAAAAAAAGTGATGTTGTGAAGTTCTTTTAAGAAGTTTATTATTGCATTAAATAATTTTGCAAAAAGTTTCAATTTTGTTCTTAGTTTATCCATTTTGTTTAGATGATTTGAAACATTATGTTAAATCAATATTAGTCATTATAAGTAATTGATTATACATTTATGACTAAAATAAAACAGTCGTATTATTTATTTATTAAAAAAATTATTAACGTACTTTAATATATAACTATATTAACGATCAATAATTACAACTTCATAACTATTTCAATCATTACATATTTATATTATTTTCTTATCCATCGGTCGGATGGGACTGAGAAGTCTTTCATCCGGATTCTATAATATTAATTTTCTAAGTGTTGACAAGATAATAAAACAATTATTTAGTGTAAGACTTGTTCCATTACTTCTGCTCGTCAAATTGGGTAGCGTATGCGCGTATGTTGTCTTTCATGGAAAACAGGTATTAATGCGTATTTTATTTTATAGGGGTCCAAGGAGAAATTTAGTAACCTATAACCTTAATTATTAAGAATTTTTTAATTGAGATATATCAGCCGTGCAAATTAATTTACTTTGTACATCCATATAAATATGAAAAATATATGTCACTAATTTTAGTTTAAAATATCAATTGTATAATTCATTACAATTAATCTTCTAAACATATATTAGACCTAAATTACTGATATTTTTTGTGTTCATAATTCTTCTTCGTTTCTTTTGCAAAAGGTGAAACCATAAAGTTCTGTAACCTCTCCACACTTCTTCGTAAATAATTTATCTACATTTAGCACGCTTATATATCCAGACAGTACAAGATAATTTGTTAATCTTCTTACCATATAATTTCACTTAGTAATCTATAACTACTAAATAAAAAATAGAATAGTGATTGAAATAAAATAAGTTATAGATTATTAGATAAAAG
The DNA here is from genome assembly GCA_030549335.1 of Pontederia crassipes. Taxonomy (NCBI): domain Eukaryota; kingdom Viridiplantae; phylum Streptophyta; class Magnoliopsida; order Commelinales; family Pontederiaceae; genus Pontederia; species Pontederia crassipes. The sequence goes on along the minus strand of CM060189.1, from coordinate 18,218,586 downwards.
TATATTACGGAATTAACAAACAATACTATCTGGATACGTAAAGGAAGTGTAGTCTGTAGTGCATATAAATATATAAGAATTTCTAGGATCAAGTATAAATACATAAGCTTAAAAACTTTACGATTTGCCCAAATAAAAACGTGTGTTGCCGCTCCAAGACACGTGGTTTGTAGGACTCTCCATGAGTGCTATTAACTTTCTTTATTTTTTTTAAGAATTTTGACCAGCCAGAATTAGTGGAACGTCATATATTAATCTTTTATATGTTGTATTGTCAACTTTGCTGCACAAGTACTTGGTAAACTAAAACCTTAAACGCGCGAAACTTCATGTCCATGTCATCCCGCGGCCGCCCCTTCGATCGCCCACGTATGTATATATACACCATGAGCAACAAGACCTTCTCGCATCAACTGTTCCAACGATCGATCCTCTACGCACGTAGCTGCATCTAGTGCTTCTTTTGAAGAACATCTCCCTCTCTCTCTCTCTCTCTCTCGATCTCTCGATCTCGACCCCCACCCCAAAAGACTGAGAGCGAAGCGGTCTGAGGACGCCAGGAGGAATTATAAGTAATATGGCTGTGAATTTGACGGTGGTCTGCATGACCATACTCTTGGGCATGGCATCAACAGCGAGGGCTTCACTGGAGGTCGGCTTCTACGACCGGACGTGCCCGTCCGCCGAGGCCCTCGTCCGACACGCCGTGAGCCAAGCGGTGGCTCAGGATCCAGGCCTTGCCGCTGGCCTTATCAGATTACACTTCCATGATTGCTTTGTGAGGGTGCGTTATTATCTATATAATAAATAATATGTATATATATATATATATATGATAAAAATAAATATATTCTCTGCCATTCTAATTGACTTTCAAATGAGTTTAATTAATATAATAATATATAATATGTTCTTCTTTGCTCAATTCAGGGATGTGATGCTTCTGTTCTATTGGATCCAACTGATCCGGGAAGCCGCGTGGAGAAGCAAGCACGGCCAAACTTCCCGAGCCTACGAGGTTTTGAGGTCATCGACGCAGCGAAGGCCGCCGTCGAGTATGACTGCCCGAACACGGTCTCGTGCGCCGACATCTTGGCCTTTGCCGCGCGCGACGCAGCCTACCTGGCCGGCCGCATCGAGTGGCCCGTGCAGGCTGGGCGACGCGACGGCATGATCTCCCACGAGAGCGAGGCCCTTGCGAACCTGCCGAAAGCAAACGCCACTGTTTCTGAACTGCAGGAGAACTTCGGATGCAAAGGTCTGTCCCTGGACGAGATGGTGACGCTCTCCGGCGCCCACTCCATCGGCCGCACCCTCTGCGCCCCCTTCGCCTCTCGCCTGTACAACTTTAGCCCCGACCAGCCGCAAGACCCGTCACTCGACCCGGCCTTCGCCGCCGACCTCAAGACCAAGTGCCCTCCGTCGACTTTGGACCCTAGCGCGAACGACCTGTCGAGAGTGATGCTGGACGCGGCGACGCCGTACATCCTGGACAACCAGTACTACAAGAACTTGATGAGGAACAAGGGAGTGCTCATTACGGATCAGACGCTGCAGACGAGCCACCTCACAAGGAGGCTGGTGCGTCACGACGCCAAGCACGGGTCGGATTGGGCGGCCAAGTTCGCAGCGGCCATGGTGAAGATGGGTACCATCGAGGTACTGACCGGAACGGACGGGGAGGTCAGGAAAAGTTGTCGGGTCGTGAATGCATATTAATCTCATGCAGCAGCGCACATATGGATCATTGGTGCTAGTTATGGGTTTATAAACAAGACTGTAATATTTTCTTCTTTTAGATCTTTCATTTATTTGTTATTGTTCTCGGAAAAGAATCACAGGACATTTCTATATGTAAATATTGAGAAAATAAAGTGTTAAATGTTGATAAAATAAATAAATTCTCTTGCGCCTTTATGCAAAGTTATATATACTGTATATATATATATATATATATATATATATATATATCTCGATAAGTATATACTTTATATTTTGATTACAAACGAGTGCGACTTTGGATAGTGAACTATAAATAATTATTCTGAAGGGGAAACAAGTTTAAACTTAGTTGTATGTTTGCTTATCTGTTTTTTTCTCTAGTTTAATTACTTGTGTATAAATTAGTGATAGTCATCTTCTGGCAACTTCGATCGCTCACTTTGCGACTGGAACTGTTAAAATATTTTTGGGAATAATAAAAAAAAGTGAGCGCACATACATATACAAGTGAATTATAATTCATTTTATTATATTTATTTTTAATCAATTTTATCCTGCGGAATATAATAAAGTAAAACTTGGCTATGATAAGACAAACCTAGAAAGCCCAACTCACACGAGGCCCATTCTTGGATAATAGGCCTTGAGAAGTGTGTATGAAGTTGAAGTGCACAACTCCTTCGAAAGCAGCAGCAAAAAATAACAGAAGAGTAGAATCCAAATGGCCGGGCGATTGATCGGCGTGGCGTCGCGGGTGATGGGCGGCAACGGTGTGGTGGCGCGATCGGCGGCGTCCTCTGTCCTCCGCACCCGCGCAGGCATGGGCCTCCCTGTCGGCAGGCACATCGTTCCTGACAAACCCGTAAGCCGATCCCAATCTGCACCCCTCCGATTACTCCCTTCGACAATCTTGCTCGACCTGATCCTGTTCTTCCTCTCTCTCAAAGCTCCCCGAGCACGACGAGCTTGTTTGGGACAACGGCACGCCATTCCCGGAACCTTGTATCGATCGCCTCGCCCCAACCATTGGAAAGGTTCCGTGACGGCTCGTTCCTTAAAAATTACTTTTTTCCCAATAAATATTTTGGTTTTTTTCCTCGCAGAACACTTGTTGATTCCCCTTCCATTTGTTTTCTGACGTGAATCGGACAGTATGAAGCTTTGGCGTGGCTCTGCGGTGGCCTCAGCTTCTTCGCATCCCTTGGACTGCTCGCGGTGTGGAACGACAAGGCGTCCAAGATACCATTCGTGAGTATTTCCTTCGAACTTGAAATGTATATTATTAGTACTGAATTTTCAGACAAATGTCTACCATTGTAGGCAATTGAAAATGAGGGTGAGTTAAAAAGTGTTTATTGTAAGTGCTTTCGTAGATTTAAAACCTCCACAACTTCATTGACAAGGATTGCATTCTTTAGGGCAACGGCTGTTTATGGGTTTTTATCCTCTTCGAGAAATGAAAGAATTGATTACCACTGCATAGAAATGTGATCATACTACCATTGATTCTTTGTATAATTAGAGAATGTGCAATCTTTAAGGTCAAAACATCAAACGGATTATCAACCCCATTAAGAGGGGATACTATGTCGGACTTCAGAAGATGGAAGGCGTTTACCTCTAATGCTCCTGGCTAGAACTGGGTTCGTCATATTCCAATGAACTTCTGGTTATAATTTTAGTTTTGCACCTGGCAGAAATGAATCATGGGAAGGAGTATCTTCCAATATATGATTATAGTCCTACATCCAGTCTCTTCAACAACAACAAAGCCTTATCCCACTAGGTGGGGTCGGCTACTACATCCAGTCTCTTAACCGGAAAAAAAGGATCAAATGTTTATAAACTAGCTTCAGTTTTGGTGTTACTTTTGTCACATAGGTCTATCCTTGAACTTTGTCAATCCTTTGCTTCCAACTCTAGCAGCATGCAGTAATTTACACTCCCTTCTGTAGGTTTCAGTGCAATATCATTTTGAACTTAGCTGACTATAGAATTGAGTTATATGACCAGGCTTCTAATTATTACTTGTGCTCTGGGTTTCTTAGATTTTTTTATGAAGTCATCCTGATAAATGAATCCTTCTCGAGGGAAGATATGTAGCATTGTCATCTGCTTTCCTTGATATTATTCTTCATCATAACATATGTTTCTTAATTAAATTTCTCTGAAAGGAGAGTGACATAAACTCTGGGATATTTATACCTTGTCTCTACACCTTAAAAAGTTCATAATAATGATTTGTGGTGTGGGCGAGTATATTAAATATGCGTCTTATAGCAATTCGGTCAATGTTTAAAATAACCTTGCTTGCATTTTGCTACCACTGGCATACCAGTGAAAACATTAGCATGCCATCTGTACCTTGAACTATCTCAAGTCTAACATCTGTCTATTGATTGAATTTAAAAATGAGTCAATCAAACTATTGCAATTTGTAAGTCAGTCATGGAGTTTCTATGCATCTTTAAAAAAGTTAAAATCATTCTCCAATTTGAATTTAAGAAAAATGAAGTTTAGTAACTTTGCTTTGGGTCTGCATTTGTTTTACTTGAAACTAAAGAAATTGATAATGAGGAACCTATTCCCTACATGGTTGATGCAATGATACCATCATTATTTCCTCTTTTCAATAAATTAAAAATTCTTGCCTGAAAATTTGCCATGTTTCATTCGCTTGAGTCCTCTCTTTATCTAGTGCACATTTTTGCTCTACGGCAGCAGCTCTTGCATCAAGAAATGCATAGAAATTAAATATGTATATTTTTTGTGCTGATTCACAAATTATGCAAATTTGAAGTTTTGAGTTGAAGTGAAAACACCTCATTTTTTTGGTGTTGATATATTAATTGAGTTTCATTCTGTTATTACATCATCTCTCAGGCTGATTGGGTAACAAATTTATTTTAGTCTATTACATTTGGTTTAGCTCTAGAAGCTAAATTTAGAAAAGATATTGGTAATCCATGTGGACCATGTCTTTATATAGAAAATATAACTAATCTACATGTATTATTTTAAAACAAAAGTATAGAAGTGAGGGACAAAAGGTTGATGTATTGCTTTTAGAAAGTCAAAAACAAAAAGTATAGGATTTGAGATAATTGGTTGTAATGCTTCAGTTTGGTATGAGGAAATGGACAGGGTTTGGAGTATCTAGAAAACATATATTATGGAAGTTGGGAACAGGCAGAATACACAAGAAACAGTGATTTTGTTGAATTTGAGTTTAGCATGCACGAGTTTGTGTTTTCATCACCTTTATACCTTCTCATAGTAAGACATCACAGTAAACAAATTTCATTATCATAAGCCAACCCTTCTGTGTCATCAAATATACTTGTACCTCTGCAGCCCATTACTTTCATATCTGCCACTCCTGCACTTTGGAGTATGTTACTACAATTAAACTTTCTGACCAATTTGCTGGTACTTGCATAATCTTTTCATTAGTCGGGCCTGTACAATTTGGTTTGAGCCTGGTATGGGTATATACATACATAATACATAAGCAGAATTGTTAAGCATTTTGAACTATGGCTAATCGTAACTACTAGGCAAGCTTTCATAACGACAGCTGCTGTACTTCTAAATGGCATTGCCACTACCAACCAGCTTTCGATTGGGTTGGTCGAGACCTTGATTACTCTTGTAGATGTCAAAGCTCTAAGTCTTGAGTGGGACAATCTATTTTTAATTTCTTTATACCAGATCAATGACTTCTTTGTAATCTGAAAAAAGACATGCCACTACTTGCCTACCAGTCTGGTGGTTGTCTCGTGTAATCCTGTCTTAACAGCTAGATGTCTTTTTGCTATAGTCTAAGAGGCAAAAATTTGAATTAGAAAATTGTATGCTCATCAATCCATAGACAGCGCCATGTCCCAGCTTATAGAAACATTGGTTTGCTAATTGGAGCCTTCTTAAACATGGCCTAATTGTGCCTTCTTACAACAACAACAATAACAAAGTCTTATCCCACTAGGTGGGGTCGGCTACATGGATCATACGACGCTTCGTTGATCCATGTTCATGAGATTCGACAGGGTTTTACGCTGACTGTCGGGGCCTAACACAACCCTCCTCCTTTATCCGGGCTTGGGACCGGCTATAAAACATAGGCGGAGTTTAATTGTGCCTTCTTAGATGTGAGAAAACATTTGTATCGTCCACAATTCACTTATTCATTCTGTTTTCATCACAGTATCAGAATGGTGGAAAATTTGGTTGGTATATATAATTTTACAGTTGGCTTTGATGCGGAAATTGATAACAATATAATGTTAGCAAGTGCACTAGTCTCTTAAGTAATAAAGTCATTAAGAGTAAAGATTGTCGATTTCAAAGAGAATTAAGTTACTATTTAATCTCAGCGGCTAAAAGGAGACAACATGGTTTGAGTAAAGAATTTTCAGAAAATAAAATTATAGAAAAGTAAAAATTTAAAACCAAACTAAATTAAATATGGTAGGTCTTTAGGATGAATTATAATGATTAAGAACTATTTGTTAACTTCCGTAATTCTGATTTAACCAAAGATAATCAAGCTCAACAATTATATGGATTAGGAAAACTTAAGATATGATTTCCCTTACTGGGTAAACCAACTATCTTGAACTGATAAGAAATTGAAAATACTCTACCCGGCTCTACCCGTAGTCTTATCTAAGTTAGGATGCTATGTGTTATAATTCCTAAAGTACCTAATTGTCCTTATCGGGTCAAGTAAATAGACCACACAATTTAATATACCATAGATTACAACATGCATTGTTTCAACATAAACGTTAATAATCAATTGTTATAGAAAATTCTAAAAAATTGAAAATTGATCACACTATTCACTTGATAATCAACTCAATATTCACTCCAAAATGAATTAAAGTATTAAGCATTACAAGCATATTCATAAAGGCTAAACAAATAGAAATCAATTTTACAAAAGTCCAGCAATTCGTTCTTCGCATTAAAACTTTTACAAATTCTAATTGAAAGATAAACGTGAAACTAAATTATCTAGATTGCATTGGTAAGATAGATTAATCGTTAAAGTCTAAAAAATCATCTTAACATAAAGTAGAACATGAAGTACTCTTTAGAAATCGATCAATGAATTGCTGCTCAACTTTCGTCCGAGATCATTTGATAGAAATTTTTTCGGCAGTTCTTCAATATACTCTCACGTTCTTGGCTTCAAAGCTTTGGTCGCATGCCCTATAATAAAACATTTCAGGTTGTCATGCTTCAAGCCCTAGGAGATGACAAGAAAACTGAAAACTTTCCAAGTATGAAATAAAGGAAATTCAGAGTAAATTTAAAATATTGGCCTCAATTAAGTATGAGATTTGTGCCTGAAATAATTTTCAAATAGTCTTAGAAGCATATAGAAAATATAGGAGTTTTTGTGCAATTCAATTTTTTTTTCGAAAATATCTTCAAAACTCGAAATCTATCATCCTCACACCCACTGAATATTCTGTCACGACATAACCAAAGTTGAATGAGTAGGCAGCAATCGTCATGGGTCGTGACAGGGATGTCATGGCCCATGAGTCGTGCTATTTTCCACCTGCGCGCGTGACTTAATCAAGTTCACAGCCCGGCCCGTGAAGATTTTGTTTTGATCTCTTGAACCTTCTGTGAGAACCGTGACATATGTTTTACGGCAGGTGATGTTGTAGAAGAACTTTCCAACTTCTCTGTGATATACATGATACCATAATAACGACTCGTGATTTCTGATCTCCAATTCTGCTCAAGATGTCACGGCTCATGGCAGCTTTGTCACGGTCCGTAATTTAATTTATTTCAAATCCGAGTCACTCTAGGAGTCATGATGCTTGAAGAGGCCCGTGAAGTTCAAACCCACTGCCTTGGTCATCGCCCGTTACTTGCACAAAACCTTGTCCATGTCGAATAATGTCCGCGAAATATAAAGATTGATGCATGAAAATCTTCTACCATGGCTGTGACATGCATGTCGTGGCTCGTGAAATCTTCGTTCTGTGAGAGGCGTGACTGATATATTATGATTCCTGATATTTGTTTGTAATGGCTATGGCATTCCCGTCATGGGCCCGTGAAACTTGAAATCTAGATAATTGAGGAGTTGATCTTACTCTGTTTTGCACGATTCTTCTTGTTGTCCTCTGTCATTTCCAATGATTTTTCTGCAAAATATCACCATGAAGGAGTAGATTATTTACTCAAATAATTTAAGCAAATAGAACCTAAATTTGATGCACACAATGATCAAATTAGTCTAAATAATACTAATTGCAAGGCTAATTACATGTTATGAAATGCATGCATCAAGCTCCTTTTGTGGTTTTGTATTGTGGTATCTTCTTGGAAGCCTTGTTTTAATGCAGAAGCCAGATCAATTGTTGAAAATTTAGACGTTGGAGAACTTTAATAAAAGCTGCAAGATTGTTTTCAATTGTCTCGCATCCTGTAACTTGTTCTATAATGGGTTCTACAGTTTATATTGAAGCAAAACATAACAACCTAACTTGATATCTTGTCAAAAAAAAAGAAACCGTAGTTTTATACATCTAGCTACCTGCTCTTCAAACTGATATATGGATAAAGACATTACAAATTGTGTTGTCATTCAAATTGTTCTATTACATATATTCAATGTGTTTATTTTCGTCCTGAAGAAAGTGGCCCTTAATTCACAACTTTGAATATGTGAACCATATATGATGTTGAAGTGAGATGTCACCTTGGCATGGATAATTTTGCATTAAGCCTGCAATAAAACATTAATGTTAAGATGAGAAGTCTAGTTCAGTCCCTTGTGTGCCATATTATTTGCATTGAATTCTACTTGGGTTAATTGCACTTGTCCTATCTGGCCTGAAGGGTTTATCCACTGGTGAGTATCCATTTAACATTTTTCTTTCTTTCACCTTCAGGCACCAAAGGTCTATCCGTATGACAACCTGCGTGTGGAACTAGGCGACGAACCATAAGAAACTCCAGTTAATCCCTATGTTGTTATCTTGAGACACTGTAGCTGAACTCCTTGTGCATTCTTCAAATTTCACCAATAATGCGTCTTGGGTGGTACTGAAAGTTGCCATTTTCTCTTTGTAAAATGTGATCAAACATGCAACTTTTTTTTGTAGTCATGCTGTTTTAAGGAGATTTGGGCACACCAAGTTCGCATAAATGCAACTTTTACCACTACTCTCTATCACTGACCCCCTCACATTTACTTTCAGGAAACTTCAACTTAGTCATCTATTGACTAACTTTATAAAGGTGGAAAAATCATTTTTTTTTCTAATCTGTAATTTTCAAATGTCCTTATTTTACCATATTTAGGACACAACTTTTTTTTATATGTGAAATTTATTCTATTATATTAAAACTAGAAGATGTGGACTTTTGTGGTAAAGTTTTATGCATCAAATGACTAGGGTCTACTCGAATGGAACATTCTGTCATTGTGGATGGAGATTAATATAAAAAGGTCTTTAGGACAGTCCAAAATGTAACGAAAAACACTCTCTATAGGTGTAAAATATTGTCGTATAAATATATGTATCAATGTTTGCATATTTTCATTTCTCAATACGTATCAATCGTCTATTGAAGATGCATCTTTTTTTTGGGGGGTGGGGGGGAGTAAATATTTGTGTTGCAGTGATGTATACTTTCACTTGTGCATCAGGAAGAGCCCATCCTTTTCCCCTTTCAGCATCCCTTAGCCAATGCAAGCTTCACTTGTATTGTATCCCTACCATTCTTGCAAATTTTTTCCTACGCTTATAATACTAAACGGAACTGTAATTCTTCCAACGTTATCTCCATCTCGAGAAAGGGAGACGGGTCCTATCAGCGAGAGAGATGCGTTGGCCGCCCGCGACACACTCTCTCATAGCTATCCGATCCGGACCCCTGCCTTAAGCTTATCTTGCTCAGAGACTCTAGAGAAACCAAGGCATGTGAAAGTTGAAGGCCCTTTCCCTACTCTACCTCCCCTTTGAGGGTGTTGGGTTAAAGGATGTGATGTGGCCGTGTCTCTGCATAATGCGAAGGAAGGGAGGGGGGCCTCAGCTGCTGTTCTTGCCGCTGCTGCTGTTGTGGCCTTTTCTTTCAAGCGAAGCATGTACAAGGCTCGCATGGGGCTCTCGATCCTATTTCCTATGCCTGCTGAGAGGAGCGAATGATCCAAGACAAATGGCCTAATTCCAATGGCAATGCGCGCAACGCCCCACGCCACTTCATGATTCCAATTGGACCCACCTTACTATTCATTGTGCATGGCATGCACGGTTTCAAGACCCCTCTCTCTCTCTCTCCTAATACATCAATTGGCAGTCCTTTTGCTGTTGCCTATGGATGCACATCTCTTTCGTTTTCTTCTTCTTCTTTTTCTTTTTCTGGGTGTCAGCTTCTGATACTCCTAAGTCCTAATAGATTTGTGGCCATCTTTTACAATAAAATAGGAAGAGACGCATCAGATAAAATAAAATGGTCATGCAACTTTACAGGAAAAGAGGAAGGGATACACTGGATAAGCAGTAGGGTAAAATAATACATGTTTCACTCATAAGCAGTAAGCTATTCCCAAATCTAAACGTTCTCTCTCCACAATATCAAAATTTTGAAAATGTCATGAAAAAAAAATAGAATCTTTAGAATTACGAGCTTAGTAAATGGAGTTGAAATTTTTCAGTGGCGATTATTGTACTTTAGAATCATTTAGCTACGATGCACTATTAATTGAAATTAGCACATATTAATCTAATTAATTAAAGTGATATCTCATTTCATGAATCTATATAGCCACTCGGGCGACATGACATAACTACAAAAGGTGAGCAGGAACACATTTTGGGATTGAAATGCTCATTGGCAGGTCACCTATGTAGTGCTTAGTGCAATCGAACGGGACACTGAAAAAGGTGGGACTGAGCTTTCCATTTAAGATTCTCTTCTTTCTAACAATTACAACGACAAAGCAACAACAGAGAGACTGTCCTCTGGTCCAAATCAATTGAGCACAATTTTACTTGGATCACTAATTTTGTGCATTCTCATGCTTCATTAAACTGCTATCAGGTATTTTGCTCCCAAGGCTTGTCAAACTCCAATTTAACTATGACCATGATTTCTTCTTTCCCGTAATGGAGATTAATTCATACCCTGACTTGTTAACATTATATACTGATGATATCTTTTTTTTTCAGGTTGTAAGAAATTTGATTACATATCCAGCAGTTTCTTATAAAAAAAACTTATCCAACCATTTTAGATACCACGTTCAAGGCTAATTCGCTTTCCACACATATTTCAAAATTCTTTTTGGGATAAGATCATGACACGGAGTCTAATATAGCATTTAGGAACATGGTTTCTTTTATCATGCTGTATATATAAATATTAGAGGATAAGGTCTCAAATATATATATTATTTTTCCTCGAGTATCGTAGCAAAAATAACAAGAGATTTGCGAATGAGATAAATGCAAACAAACGAACGGAAAATGCTTTATTATTGATGCGTATGCTCCTAGTAATGTTTACAAACTCAATTTGTTGTTGTTGTTTTTTCTCACTTGTCATCGTCCCCTTTAATCAAAATTTTCTGTATTTTTGGTTGGCAGGTCGATATAAAGCATGTCAAGAGAGACGCTGGATACCCTTAGCACCACCTCATAATAATAATAATAATAATAATAATAATAATAATAATAATAATAATAATAATAATAATAATAATAATAATAATAACAGGTTGCAAGCAATTTCCAATTACTTTTTCGTGCAGGACCATCTGAGCTGTTGAACTCGACAATTTGACTTCAAACTGTACACCCATTCCTGGTGTTTCAAGATCGAGCCCATAGATCCAATTAAGCAAATTGTTATTTTCAGAAAATTATTTAAAGCATTGAAAAATAAACGCATTAGTTTAATTTTTAAGAACATATCAAACAAAAATGTGATGACAACCATGTATCAAACAATTGTCGCTATGAATATATTATTTATCTCTTGGTTGATAGGACCAACATGCATAATTTAAAGCCAATAAAAATGTTGATGCGGCGATAAATGCCTTGGACAATCAGAGAAAGAAGCATGATCACATTTTAATATTCGAAATCTCTAATTAAACTAACATATATATTGAACTATTAAATCAAACAAAAAAAAAATTGTTGCAATCTTCATAATTCTCCATGCCACTTTTTTTTCCCCATTTGTTAAAAGGACAGCAACTGAGCATTGACATTATTAATCTCCCAAAAACAAACATAACTCCTATAAATGCACACCTGAACCATCCAAGACCCTCCTCATCAGAGCCCCCAACCAAAGCAAGAAGGCAACAAGAACCTTGACGACTGACAAGGTGCTGCAAACATGGCCATGGCATTCAAGATGGTAAGAGCAGCGTTCGATCGTGCATTAATGGCCGATCTTTTCTCAAAGTCCTCCTCTTTTCTGGACATGCATCGTGCATGGCGTGCGAATCTGATCGTGAGTTGGAAATTGGTTGCAGGCGACGGAGGGGATGCGGGTGAAGGAGGAGTGCAGGCGTTGGTACACGGAGATGAAGTGGAAGAGGGTGCACAGGTTCGTGGTGTACAAGATCGACGAGAAGACCAGGGAGGTGATGGTCGACAAGGTCGGCGCGCCGGGCGAAGGCTACAAGGAGCTCGCCGCCTCCCTCCCCAAGGACGACTGCCGCTATGCCGTCTTCGACTTCGACTTCGTCTCCGTCGACAACTGCCAGAAGAGCAAGATCTTCTTCATCACATGGTTCCTCCCTCTCTCTCTATCTCTCTCAACGCAATCTCTATATATACATACATTAATCTCTATCGATAGATTTTACTTTTAGATCTTGTGATAGATGTCTGGATTGAATGATGTGAACATGAGATCATACTTAGTGGGTCGTATAGATGTCTGATTGTGTATATCTTGATCGAATTTTGGTAAAGAACTAAACGACTTCGGTAGATCAAACACGCTTTCAAAAAGGATCTAACAAGAAGGCAGATAATTCATCTTTCATTGTGGGAGTTCATTGTTTTCTTCCCAAATCCCAATAGACACTCTCAGTAAGCCTGTGTGCTCTTAATGTCATCAGAATTCTGTACTTGATGCCTCACCAAGAACAGTTTATAGGATCAAGGCATGAAGAGGAAAAATAATAGGAGCAGACACCTAATTAACTTGGAAGTTAGCTTAGAAACAAGGAGCTGGCCTGGATAAGTTAGGGCAAACAAGAGATCAACGTTTGATTATTAGCACGACAACAAAACAAAAAAGGAAAAGAATAAATAAAACACACCACAATGAATTCAAGGAAATCTATTATATCATCTTCGGCAGAAGTGGATACCAAGTCATGATCAAGCCAAATTTAATACGAACTGCTTCATTTTGGTCCAGAACAAAAGATTGATTGAGAAAGAACACTGATATTTTCTTCCTTCACATTGTTGGTGGAAAAGTTGGGAACAAAAAGAGTTAGAAAACACGCATCAAAGCCTTTTGGTAAAGAGAAGAAAAAAGTAAACGTTCCATTCAATATCAGTGAAGAAAAAAACAAAGGACCTCTAGGCATACAATATGATGGATAGATGTACCTTGGAATCTAAGGCATACGTGGAGATTAGACTTGGATGCCCACTTATTTCATGTCAAACAAATATTGCGCCTGTCTTATTCGGCCAACCACACCAACATCATCACCAATATATCAATCAATCAGTCAATCAATCTCATTTGATTATGACATGCCAAATTTCCTGCACAAAGTAAAGTGGCACTTATTTTCTTGTGAACACTGTTCCTCCTGATGAAGCAAACGATATATAGATCTGCATGATCTTATCTTTAGCTTTTGACAAGTGCTAAGATCCAATATATGATTATATATATGTATTCAGGTCGCCGGCAGCATCAAGGATCAGGGCAAAGATGTTGTATGCAACCTCAAAGCAAGGGCTGAGAAGAGTACTGGATGGGGTCCATTATGAGGTGCAGGCCACTGATCCAACAGAGATGGGGTTTGATGTGATCAAAGAGAAGGCCAATTGAGCAAATTAAGATGAATTCTGAACATTCCACCCACTACATGCAGCTGGTGGCGTTTTTTTTACTCTAACAGTGATTAGTGGACCTCTCTCCCCTTCGTCACTGCATGCTGAATCGTGCATATGATGCATGCATGAACTTTAATTAACACATGATATGTGTGTGTGTACGGCACAATAACTAATTAGATGCTTAATTGACAAAGAGAGAGGCTGATGATATCTAGCAATAACAGCTAGCCCATTGCAACGCTGCTTAATTAGATATGTCGACCATATTGAAGATGAATTTTAATATTGAAGAAGATAACTTCTATGTATATTCTTATTTTCCTTTCTTATTACAATATATATACTAGTTATTGCAACAATTCATCAACCTCCTAATTAATCTTATCTAAACACAACTGATAAAGATGCCTAACAAAAGGGATAGTTTATCTGAGCAGGTCAATTGCTGATTTGTTGACAATATAAACTTCGTGTATGATACGTTCAGATGTGCAAATATTGTTCATATATCTCAGTACATATGATTTTTTTAATGAGATTAGATAGATGGAGGCCAAAAGCCTAAATTAGAAAAAGGACATAGAGGATGTATAATTTCCATCCGTAAAATTCGATTTCTAAACATTTGAAGGACACAGATTTCGGATGTTAGTTCATCCATTAAGATTATAAAACTCCTTATTTACAAATTAAGACATCACAATTATCGGAGAAACAGCATAACATATTTCTTTTCCTCTAGTCCCCAAAAAAATCTCACATTTGCATTTATATGACAGCCAGATTCAAGTTTTTATCTTAAAAAATATATAATAGATTTATGAACAATAGACAAAAAAAAACTGGCATTATCCTTTTCACTATTTACGAATATATATTAATTGCTAAATTATATTTTTACTTATTATTATTATTATTATTATTATTCATGTTTTTTTAAACACGCAAGAATTGATATGACGACGACATCGCGATGAAAGGAAACGTTTTTTTTTTCTCGAATCGTTCCTGCGTTCAATTTCCTACCATCGCCACTTGGTTCGTCTTTTTCGTTCGTGCTCTCATGGGTCCAGAGTTCCGCTCGGACGCCGTGGGCTCCGACCAGGAGGGGCCGCAGCCGGAACGTCGTGAGCGGCGCAGTTGCCGTGTAAAATACCTGTGCTGAGGAGAATGCCAAATTATTCATCCCCATCAGTCAATGCGCCGTCGACCTCGCTACGATCGCTCGCATTAGATACGGAGAGGAGGAACAGAAGTTGGCCAACGGGGTTGAAAGGGCACTGACTCAGCAACGAGTTTACGATGCAAGCAATTTGTTCGCTATAATGCCCACAAAGAGAAAAAAAAGGTAGTTTTATTTTGTGCATTGATTACTCATGACCACCTAGTTAGGAAGCTTCCCTCTTTGTTTTATATATTTGTAGAATCAAATGTAGTATGGGTTTTTTTTTAATTATTGAGATCGGTTCGTTCGGCTAAGAGCACACTTGGTTACAATAGAGGCCTAGGTGGATTTTCTGCAATAGAGGCCTAGGTGAGAATCAAAGGAGCACAACCAAGTTCGCTTCTCGTAGTGTGGAGTGCAAATATAAAATGCCTTCCAATTTCTTTTAAACCCCAATATAAACTTACAAATTTGTCTTTAAATTTATCTCAATTTGACATTTAGTTCCTTCTATCAATGTTCATAAAAAAATCTGTTTAACATATTTTTTAAATGACAGTTTTACCCTTACTTATTTTAATAATAATAAAACAATCAATATGGGTAAAGATCATCTAATGATTATGAAATACTGTTCTGTTGTTATATTTCTAATATCTTTTTCTTATTTAAAAAAGTACGTAAAATTGACATTTCATAATACTAAAAATTAAGTTAAAAAAATAAGTGTCAAATCAGGATAATTTAGGAACTAAAATAAATTTATGGTTTAAAGGCATATGAGAAGAAAAAGTTATAGTTGAGGGGTGTGTTAGAAGAAATAACCAAAAAGAAGTATGCTTCTTATGTGAAGATAAAATTTGATATATCCCATAAAAGTGAAAGGTAAAAGTGCTGATGGAGGGGGCTCTGAATTTTTTTGCATCTCATGAAGAAACATCATTATATGAATATTCTTTCCTTAATTGTATTGAACTTGCCTCTTGAAGAATTGAATTTAACTTGTCCCGTCCCCCCTTGGATCACTTGAAGCTAACATGATGTAAGTCTCACATAGATATTAGTATTTAGCATGAGAACCATTCATACGTAAACTAGTTAGGCGCCGTAGCAAAATTCAGGGACGGAGGCAGACCTTTTTTCTCCAAATTTTTGACATGCCTATATAATATGTATGACATATGAGTAAAAATATGAAGATATGTATTAAAGTATATATAGTTGCACAGCCCGCCCTCCACTCCCCTCCCCTCGAATTTGGAGCCTGGCTACATTACTGGCAAAACTGAATTACTATGGTCAAATGTAAAAGTTGGTAATATTTGGAGTACAGTGAGGATGATTACTAAATCTTGCTGCATGTTTTCAAACCATTAAATTCTGAGGTTTGTCCTTATGCCTAAACTTTCCTTTGCTAGGAAGCATGCACCAACTTGAGGATGTAATTGATTTACATCCAGTGATCCAATTATTATTTTTGAATAAATCTTCCAGTAAAGTATTTTGATTAAGATTCTTGACAGATGACCCCTTTTTTCTAGTAGTTAAAGATATTATGCCAAGGAAACACTAATATCATCAATATTAGTGATAGCAGAAAATGTGAGGAAAGAAAAAACTCAATTGGCCAGTTCTTCAATGAGGTCTTTTCATGAAGTGATTGGGGAAATTAATATATTGGAGACTTGGGTGGAAGGGATTAATGTAGTTATGTGACTAAGCATACTCTAGTTAATCTCTAGTTGAATCAAAATTTGGTTCTGATTTTCAGTTGTACACAGCTGCAGCTGCACAGTTTCAATTCTCGATGGAGATAGGAAACTGTTGTAATAGATAAGATTCTCTCTACAGTTTAACCACTCATTTTGATATTTGTTACCAAGGATAAAAACACACTTTTTAGAAGAATCAAAGAGACATTTTTTTGCGATCCATATCTGCCAAAAAGATTTTGAGGGGAAAAAGGATGACCACCAGGGTTTGTAATTGTCATCCAGATATGTATATAACTATGTAATAGAAATCATGTACAAACTGTGGGCTCTCAGGTAGAGAGTAGACAGAAAATGGAAAAATGTATCAGCTAGTCAAAACCTCAATCCCGAAGAAAGAAGGAAATGTGGTGTACAATCTGCTCAATCTGATATCGCTCCCCATTAACTGAAAGATGGCCAAGTCTTGTATAGATGTGAATGAGATCACTGAAAACAATATCTTGTATGCGTACAATTATGTGTTGATAAGTTTTTCATTTGGCATGTTTATGCTTTCTCATAGATTTTTATCATTGTGCCCTTTTCTCCAATACCAGTGAAATATCTATAGCATTTTATTCTTACTGTTCTGTTGTATTTGTCAAGGTCATTTTCTCCTTCAACCTGTTGTGTTTGTGGTGATTTTTCCCACCCTGACAGCCATATTTTCTGATGTGATCTGGATTCTCTGTTTGAGAAGCTCTAAGATCTTGTGGAAGCCAATTTTTTATGATGTTATTATATACATTCATGCCTACAAAAAATTTGTTATCTCGTCTTTCTAGCTTCTCATTGTACTGAAAATTGTTTGGGATTCTCATTCATTTTCCACATCATGATCAAATCTTTGAAGTCCTCATCCTACTATATGCAATGAACATAACTTCATAATATAGATGCAGCCATCCTATTTATAAACTGATCCAGAAGGATTAACTATCAATTTGAAAGAAAGTCTAGATGGAGTCTTATGATTAGGATATGTTATTCCACATAATGATGTAGCCTTTCTAGGATGCCAGAACTTGGTGGAATTATACCCCGAGTTTTTAGTAAATTATGCCAAACACCACCAATTTTGGGGTGGGCCCCATCAGAACTTGAGTTTCAGCCAATGCCAATATTCTTTTCAAATCTGAGAAGTTGAATTCTCGATGGAGGGGGGAATTCTCCGGCATTCAATGCACGCTAATTTTTGTTTTTTTGAGAAGAACACATCAAACTCCGCCTATGTTTTATAGCCGGTCCCAAGTCCGGATAAAGGAGGAGGGTTGTGTTAGGCCCCGACAGTCAGCGTAAAACCCTGTCGAATTTTATGAATATGGATCAACGAATATATTGTGTTAGAGCGGAATGGCGTCGTATGATTCATGTAGCCGACCCCTCCTAGTGGGATAAGGCTTTGTTGTTGTTGTTAAGAAGAACACATCAATTTTTTGTCTCTGGCTTTACATCACGTAGTTCTAGTGTCGAGTTTTTGCATCCATTGAAGCTTCCAAATGTCAAACCAGAACTTTTATGTCATTAAGTTCTTGATAACTAGATAGAAATTAAATTCTACCGAGTTATGGCATCCAAACACAACATACATTCTCGTTCATATACCTGTTAGCTCCACTAGCTCTTTTTTCCTTTTTTTTTTTTTGAGGAAGTAGGTCCAATAGATTGTCATATTCATATCTCTACTCTATTTCTTTTATCACTCCAAAAATGGGGACATCTTTCTTTATATTCTGTCTTTAGGAATAAAAATAATCTCTTCCCATGTAGAAGCATAAAAGTTTGCTTGTGTTTTCCCATGTAGGGGAATCATGTATATTTGGTAACATTGACAAAGTGACATCCTTACTCCCAAGCTGAGGGCCAAGACATCACAAATTTTTAGAGGCTCTTCTTAGCTATATCATGGGAATTTTGTCTATCTATGCCATCATATATTATCTTTTTCGGGTCTTCTCTTTTGGTAATGCTCTCTCCTAGGGGTATCGAGATTGATAATATTGCAATTTAAAGAGTCCTTATGCATATAATGAAAAATGAAGTATCATGACATATTCAGCCCTTTGAATAAGTAATAACACAAATATCTTTACATGTTACTAGATATACAAATGATATTTATTCAAGCGATAAGATCCAACAAATTACCATTTAGTCCTTTCCTTTTCCTTTTTCATTACATTACCTCATATGTTCTAGCCATCGTCACTTTAGTTTGATGATGCCATTTCTTTTTCATTTTGAAATGAAGCTAACTGACCGTCTTCCATTTACCAGATGTCTCAGTAATGATTATCACCCCACAATTTATTAGGGATGCGTTACCTGAGCCAAGAGATGTCTTGTTTTTCATTGATTATAACAAAATCTAACTTCATGCTTGTTTTCTTTCTGTATTGAAATGAGTGTATTATAACTCTTCACTGAAAGTGTATGATAAATAAGTCTCACATCTCATGGTGAACAATGGAAAAGGTTATTTACCCATCCATGCTAAAAGAACAACTTGGAATTATCGGGGCTTGAACAACCAGAGAAAAATTTTTCATCTTCTCAATCTTAATTGAGATGATGTTGGCTTCCTCTTTTCTTTTGGTCGTCAATACTACAACATAAAGGAATGAACCATGTCCCAAAAATTTCACAAGAACACAGTTGAAATTGTACCGCAGAGGCTAAATGTTACATGAATCACTTGGACAATGAAAAATGCACTTTTTGATATAACAAGATCCTTTCTCTGATTGTTCACGCCCACAAAAAAGGAATGAACCATGCCCCAAAAGAGTATGTGGTTGATTTTGTATAGCCAAAATGTCATTTTGCATATTGACTTGCATTTGTCATGGCAAAAAAAAAAATTGTTGGCGTCCAGTTGTACAAGTATATATGTTAACTTATTTAAGGTTGACCTATGAACAATGTTCCAGTGATACGTTGGTGTTACTTATTGTTTTTGGTGATCAAGTTCTCACACTCATACTTTTATCAGTCCTTTATCTGTAGCAGCTCATCATTCTTGCCCTGTGGACAATGTCCCGGGAAAGGTGCTCTTGAACACTAAGCTCAGATCTATGCAAAAATCATGTTATGATGACAGCTACATTACGAGTACTTCATAGTTCATGGCCATGAGCCAGAACTGGTGCTAAATGGTTCCTTGTGGATAAGATCCAGACTTGAATGTTTAGCTCGTCTACTAGCTTAAACAAGGAAGACAAGGTACGATGTGTTTTTATCTCTCTTCTATTAAATATGTCATCAAGACAACAAGTTGAAAGCCGTTACTTTTCACAGACTAAAATTCCTCCACATGCATGGCTAAAGTTTTATTGTGATGCGAAAATTGTTTTATTTTTCAGGTGATTATTTTTCAGGTGAATAATCTGTTCAAGAGATCCTCTAATTAATGATTAAAAATAAAGAAGTAGATATGCACGGATGAAATTCAAATTCGTGACATTTTGATCTCTACACCCCCTGTTCCCACTATGTTCTTTATTTTTATTATTGTTAAGCTAGATCCAAGCTCAAATGGAGTTATGGATGGCATCCGGTGACGTGTCTGTATACAGGGGCCACTGATGTAGGCTGTGAAGTTTCTTCCCCTCACAAGGCTAACTGATAAACAATAAAACTAGGCAAAATGTGTTTCAAATTGAAGGAAAAAAAACATAATAGTGAAAATAAAGGTTTTAAGTAGGGAGTACTTCCCACACCTGAGAGATAAATATAACAGTAAGACACCTGTTAGCTGTTAATATGGATGTCTTACGGGGCATAAAGTTTCATATCTAATACATTCGAGTCTAAGTAATCCCGAATTGAACGTTATAAGCACATCGCAGAAAGAAGGATGCAAGTTCAAATTGTTTACACTGTCTTATAATAAATTGACAAACATAAAGGTAATAAATTTATATTGAGTACATTATTGTTCTATAACCATTGATCAAATAATAAAGAGCTCTTTTGTCCAACAAAATATCTTCCTACCTTTATTCCAATGACAGTGTTGTCAGATTGCACATGGCAACATTGGCTGGATAAAAAAAATGCTGGTTGTTGGGTTGCATTAATCTGGAGGAGACAGTAAAAACTAGTGAAACCAGATGGTTGTTGGAGCAAGTGGTTTATGGTTTCTTTCGTCTTTTTTTTTATTACAGTAACTTGTTGGAGCATGTACATATTGCACCAATGGTGAGACCACGAATGTTTATAACGATCCTTGGATTCGTGGATGCCTATTTACATTAACATGAACTTCATTTCTGATATTTGTTGTTTTAATGTTAAAAATTTGCTTTCAAATGATGGATTTTGGAATGTGGCTTTACTGAATGATCTTTTTGGTTCTTTAATGATCTCTCACATCTTATCGATTTTTTTGTCGATTGCGGCGTGTGATGATAAGTGGATTTGGACTGAACATGAGCACAACAATGCTTGTGCTAGCTCGGTTTATAGTTTTCTCAATCGCCGCATCTTGCCACCGTTAAAAATTGGAATGGATTATGATTTTCTGTACCCTTGAAAATTCATTATTTCCTTTGAAAGTTGCTCTACAATCGTCTGTCCACTATGAATATCATTCATTGCTTCCACTTCAACTTTAACTCATCTTGTGTTTTATGCGGATCAAACTTGGAGATTGTCTCTTACCTTTTCTTTCATTGATCCATTGTTCGACAGCTTTGTGACTTATGTCAGCTTCGTCTCGTCTTTAACTTTTAGCTTTTTAATTCTTGGGATGCTGGTTCCTGGCCTCACAAAGGCCGCTGGATCTTAGTTCAAAATTAAAGTTGCAGTCTATCATCTCCTTTTGCCTTGGGGGTTTGTGGTGTACGAGGAATGACTTACATTTTAGCTCGATTTCAACAACCATCTTGCAATTTAAAAGAAGACTGACGGTTTCTGAGAGTATGCTGAGATCCATTGCCATGAGGCACATGTCCACCAAGACCCCATCTAGATCTAGTGAGCGCTCCCACCCGATGATTAGGTTAAGCTTTAACTCAAACAGATCCCTTATGCAGGGGTCGGGTTGGGGGGTTCTTCGCGATTCAAATGGTTCTCTCATCACAATTGCCAAATATTTGGGGTTGATTGCCTAGCTCTCATGCACATCATCCACAATCTTGGCATTTGCCCTTGGCACATTAGGAACCTTATAGTAGAAACCTCTACGTTGCTTCAGACTTTTGTCGAATGAAACATCTCACATCTGTTTCATGAGGCAAATGCTTCTACCGACTTTTTGGCATCTTTTGGTCGCTCCGTAATTCAATGATACCTTTTGGGAGGATGCTCCACTTGGGGAGCTACTTCAGCTAATGTATCAGGATATTTCGTTGAATTTAATAGATAATACTACTCTTTTCTAAAAAAATTGCACATATTGCAAGAGCCGAGGGCAGACAAAGTTACAGAAGATTGGAAAAGAAGGTGCATAGATTCACAGATAAACGCAAAAAGCACCAATATTTAATCAAAGATACTTCACAATAGATAAAAGAAATATCCATATATCATCATTAGCATAGCAAGGAGTTGGGAATCTTACAACATTTAACTATTATATCCGAGATAATAAAAAAAAACAAAGCGTGTGTGCAACATTTCCTTTTTCAAAGTTGGAACCAACCTGAATACAACTTTAGTCATTGAATACTTTTTCTCCGGTTGTAAGCTTTATTCTTAATTCATTTGGGAAATTTACAACATTTTTTTAGTGTACATAAAAAATTAAATTGAAGTTCTTATTTAAAGAAAAATGAATTGCTCCTCAAACGCGGTAAATAAAAACAACACCATCCAAAGTCGAAAGTTGAAGCATCTATGAGCATTTCAATGTATGCAGCTACTAAAAAGATGACTCCGGAACAGTTGTCCACCATGAGAAACATCTCTGACTCATCTCTCACACATTGAAGACATCTCTCTCTCTCTCTCTCTCTCTCTCTCTCTCTCTCTCTCTCTCTCTCGGTCCAAACAACCGTGGCGCATGTCCTTGAGCTCGTGCACTTTTACTACTTAACTAACCATAATATAAATGAACTAATAAAACACATAAAAAGGGGACAATTAAAGCAATAAAACCCTAAACCCTTTTATCCCCACTGACACTGTCCAGTGTCCCCTTCACTGCCCTCCCACCTCTCCACTTCACTACAATTAATACACCGATCCACAAAACACACTCCACAGTCAGTTCACAGTGTTCTGAACGCCTCATTCAATGGCTTCCTCTGGTTCCCATGGCCTCCTCGTCCTGCTGCTCGCCGTCGAGCTTGTACTGGCAGCGACGGGTGGCGGGCTCTTAGCTCCGACAGGTGGCGAGAAGACGAGGACCTACATCTTCCGAGTCGACCATGGCGCGAGGCCGTCAGTCTTTCCCACCAATGCGCACTGGTACGCCTCTGCGGCGTTCTCTGACGGCGGCGACGACAGGCCGCTTCGGGTGCTTCACGTCTATGAGACGGTGTTCCACGGCTTCTCCGCCTCGCTCCCGCCGTACCGCGCCGAAGCCCTCTCCAGGCGCCCTTGGATTCTCGGCGTGTTCGAGGACCAGGTCCGCCAGCTGCACACCACGCGGTCGCCGCAGTTCCTCGGCCTCCGGAACCAGTTCGGCCTCTGGTCCCACGCAGACTATGGCTCCGACGTCATAATTGGCGTGCTGGACACTGGGATCTGGCCGGAGCGTCGCAGCTTCTCCGACCGCGGCCTTGGTCCGGTGCCTTCGCGGTGGCGTGGCGCCTGCGAGGCGAGCGCGGACTTCCCTGCGTCCCTCTGCAACCGAAAGCTTGTTGGAGCTCGGTTCTTTTCCAAGGGCCACGACGCGGCCTTCGACCTCGCTGGCAGCGGTAACAGCACCGTCGAGTGGCGGTCGCCGCGCGACGCCGACGGCCATGGCACCCACACCACCTCCACAGCCGCCGGCCGCCACGCCTTCCAGGCGAGCATGGCTGGGTTCGCTGCTGGTATTGCCAAGGGTGTCGCTCCCAAGGCCCGCATCGCCGCTTACAAGGTCTGCTGGAAAAACGCCGGTTGCCTGGATTCCGACATCCTCGCCGCGTTTGACCGCGCCGTGGCCGACGGCGTGGACGTCATCTCCGTATCCATAGGTGGCGGCGACGGCATGACGTCGCCCTACTATCTCGACCCCATAGCCATTGGCTCCTATGGAGCCGTCTCAAGGGGCGTCTTTGTCTCGTCTTCCGCCGGCAACGATGGCCCTACGGGTATGTCTGTTACTAATCTCGCCCCCTGGCTCACCACCGTTGGCGCTGGCACGATTGACCGGACCTTCCCTGCCGACATCGTCCTTGGCGACGGCCGTCGCTTCTCTGGTGTGTCCCTTTACTCCGGCCATCCGCTCGAAGGCACCATGTACCCGCTAGTGTACCCGGGCAAGGACGGACTTCTCTCGGCCTCCCTGTGCATGGAAAACTCATTGGACCCCAAGGCCGTCGCTGGCAAGATCGTGATATGCGACCGCGGCAGCAGCCCTCGTGTGGCCAAGGGTATGGTTGTGAAGAAGGCTGGTGGCGCCGGAATGATCCTCGCCAACGGCGTCTCCAATGGTGAGGGCCTGGTCGGCGACGCTCATGTTCTCCCGGCTTGTGCCGTCGGCTCCGGGGAAGGCGACGCACTCAAGGCCTACATCTCATCCACCGCCAACCCGACGGCAACCATAGAGTTCAAGGGCACAGTCGTCGGCGTCAAACCAGCGCCCGTGGTGGCCTCTTTCTCCGGTCGCGGCCCAAATGGTCTGACGCCGGAGGTACTGAAGCCGGACCTCATCGCACCTGGCGTGAACATCCTCGCGGGTTGGACGGATGCCGTTGGACCTACAGGGCTGGAAGCCGACGGCCGGAAGACAGAGTTCAACATCCTTTCGGGAACATCCATGGCATGCCCACACGTCAGCGGCGCCGCGGCGCTGCTGAAGTCCGCGCACCCCGACTGGAGCCCGGCGGCCATCCGGTCGGCCATGATGACCACGGCGACCCGCGTCGACAACCGCGCCTCGCCGCTCACGGACGAGTCCACGGGGAACGCCGCCACGCCGTTAGACTACGGCGCTGGGCACCTGAACCTGGACCGCGCGATGGACCCTGGTCTGGTCTACGATATGGCCGACGCCGACTACGTGGCCTTCCTCTGCGCCATCGGCTACGACGAGAAGACCGTCCAGGTGATCACGCACAGGCCGGTGGCGTGCCCGGCGAAGCGGCCTGCGAGGTCCAACCTGAACTACCCTTCCATATCAGTGGCACTCGCCGGAGGCAAGACGAACCAGAGCGTGACAGTCATCAGGACGGCCACGAACGCCGGGGCCTCGGCCGACGCCGTGTACAGGGCGCGCGTGGAAATGGTGGCGGGGCAGGGGCTCGAGGTGACGGTGAGGCCGTGGAGGCTGGTGTTCTCCGGCGCTCGGAGGAGCCGGAGCTTCGCGGTGGCGATCAAGGCTTCGGGTGCGGGCGCGGGTGGCACGACGCGGTACGCGTACCTGGTCTGGTCCGATGGCGCGCACGAGGTGCGGAGTCCTATCGTGGTCTCGTGGACGCAGCCAATGTGATCCAACAATATATATATATATGTTAACTTAGACCGGGTTATTAAAGGGTTTAATCAAACCCGATTCGGACCGGATGGAGTAGGGTTATAATATCTAAGCTTATATATAAACAGAGAGGAAGGGGGTAGCGGTGGAAAAGGAGGCATGGCAATGGCCAATGGGTGAAGTGTAAAGTGTTAAAATGCTTGCTTTATTACTTTCCTATTTATTTGGTTTCTGTGCGCTCTGTAGTAGTGAGAGCAGAGATTCTGATGAGGAATGTGGCCTTTTGTTTTGTGGTGGTAATGGATGGTAAAAGTTAGGAATGTGTTTCCCACTTTAATTTATCTTGAGGTGCATTTTGTTAAAATGGTCCTCCAATTATGTCAGTTTGCTGCTACCCTTGATTTATTTATTTTTTATGAATGATCCATCATCTTTTTGTTTCACTTTTTTTCCCTTTCATTCACACCATTAGAACGTTAAACTAATAAAAAAAAAGTAACATAAAAATAAAACTTAATAGAATAAACTAGATATAATGTAATTAAAAAAAATAAGGAAAGATAATGCCATATCTCCAAAGGGGGTTGCTCCCTTCGTGGATCAGTGCTAGTGGGCATCTTTGCTGTGTGGGTGGTAGAAGAGAGAAGGCGCTTTCGTGGCTTAACTAAGATTAGGAAATGTGAATGATACTATTAGATACATGGTTCAGACGATTTATATAACTCGATGATAGACAACTGATCTTTCAAATTGTGGTCTGGTTATGCCAAAAAAAATTTATTTTTATGAACATTTTTTAAATTATCGTGATTTTTTCGCATCTAACTTTAAATTATGAACTTATTTTTTTCTATTCTTAAATTATTGCGATTCTTTCACTTCAATTCTTCCGTCATGTTACATTTTCCGTTAGATTTATTTTTTTCATTTATGAGATTTATTTTTTTCATTTATGCTCAACTATCGACAAAGAAGCAAAGATATTAATATTTGATTGTCGGTAATCGAAAGTTTTTTCTTTTTTATATTTATTATTTTATGTTTTATGTGATGAGGGGTAATTTAGTTTTTTCATAAATAAAAAAAAGTAAATACAACGAAAAAATATAACAGAAGTGGATGAAATGATTAAAGTGAAAAAGTCGTGTTAATTTAGATATAAGAAAAATAAATTTGAAATTATATGTCAAAATCACAATAATTTAGGAAAATTTTATGAAAATAAAAAAATTGAAATCCTGCTATCAGCATCTGGTGAGGGGTGTCATAATAATTGAATGAGAATAAAAGGTACATGAAAATCACCAAAATCATATTTTCATGATCGCTCTGATTCTCGTGGAGCAATAATTAGTTGATGCATGTTACCTTCCACGACTTTCTTCTATTTTAAACGTTACTTTCTTCTTCTTCTTTTTTTTTTTCTTGGGCCATGGAGGACACCAAAGTTGGCCACTCCCTTTAACACCGTTATATTAAGCTTTGGAGGGTGGGGAGAACAATGCCATTTTCAATATATAGTAACGCATAAAAATGAAGGGTAAAATACTCATAAATTATAATTTAGATATATGGAGGTGTAAGCTTAAAGAGTTTACATATCTCAATATCGTTTGATCAAGATTTAAGAGCAAATGATTATTTAAATTTTGTAGGGATGTTATGGCATTGATCGTATGAAATTTTTTAAACTTTTATATTAAGATTCATCGTCAACTATTAAGCCAACAATTGATGCACATATATAATTTTCTTTATAAATGTACACCTGCATTTTTCTCATTATAATATGCATCGAAGCATAAGATTAAACTTTTAACAAGATCTCGAGGTTTTTATATTTCTTAGTTTCTCCCTTTTATATTAAGTGTAATATTGGGAGAGAAAAAACAAGAATACATCAAATAATGATTTATAAGATAAAAACAATTAACCGTAACGTGTGAAGCGGTAGCGGTCATAGATCGAGTGTGTCGTCCTATTTTTTTCATCTTTTTTGCTTTTCTTAATTAGAAAAACCTTATTGAGTGACTGTTTCAGGGTCCTATATTTTTATTAGTTTAGATTTTTAATGGTATAAAAGATGTATAAATGGGCATCAATCTCGTGTTACATATTTTAATATCACAATCTAAATTTTATATTTTTTTTGTTAATATGTACTTTTACGTAATTTTATGTTCATGGAGTAATTTCATATACTAAAAGCATTCAAAGTATGAAAACTAACACTTACTTTATAGAATTTTAATTATCCAACTTTACATTGGTTTCTCTAGTGGTTATTTAATTAAAACCTGCCTAAACGTAATCTTTTTACGCCACGTCTGATTAAGCCCCTTTTGGCTAATTATAAGCAACTTATAATTTCATTTAAAAAATCAGTGTTTGATAACATTAATATGATTGATAAGGAGATATCAAATCTATTTATAAGTAAAAAAATAAGTAAAGGAGGAATGCTTATATTTTTCTAAGTTAAGTTGGTTGTATCATAATTAACTAATTATTATTAAGGGTTATTTCCTCTAACCATTCTTAAACTATCATGATTTTCCACATCTAACTCCAAATTATGAACTTCATTTTTTGGGTCTCTAAATTGTCGTGATTTTTTTAATTTGTTCCTTCCGTCAATTTTTCGATTAACTTCGATTTTTCCAAAAATGCTCCTGTGCGAAAAAGATCTCTCTCAGGGGGGAGAGAGTAGAGTAGAGGGGGATTTTTTTCGCATAGGGACATTTTCGACTTTTCACAAATTTAAAAAATCAAAGTTAACATAAAAGTTGACGGAATTGGACGGAATGACCAAATTGAAAAAATCGGGATAGTTTAGAGACTCAAAAAATAAAGTTCGTAATTTGAGGTTAGATGCGGAAAATCGCGATAGTTTAGGGGTTGCAAGAGGAAATAACCATATTATTAATATAGATAATTTTACCTTAATGTGTAACTGCTTATTTTTAAAATTAAGTTTTGATTAATAAAATACTTATAAACATTTTAACTTATTAATTATTTTATATCAGTTAAACCAAACAAGCCCTAAGTTTTTATATTTTCATTTTTTTCACACTCATAAGGTAGAAGAGGTAATTGGCATATCATGTAAAAAAAAATTTGTACACGCTAAAAAAAATATGGAAAAGAAAGTGTGCAGGCCCCAACCGGCCTAATACTAAGTCATTTATTACAAAATATTTAAGCCTACCCATGGAATGGCAGTTAGGGCAACATTGGAGCCTAAAAATCTGTTAAAAGTGTATTAGTATCATGTTATTTTAGATATTTTAGGAATTGAGTTATTTTAGGAATTGAGTCTGAGTTATTTTAGACATTTAGTTGTTGATTAGTATTTAGTTTTGATATTTAATTGTTGTTAGTATTTAATTTTTGTTGAGTTAATATTTCCTTATCTAGTCTATCGAAAGTCCTAATTTGTATTGTTGAACTTTGTAAAAGGGAACAACTGAGTTATTTGGTGACATTATTGTTATTCAAACTTTTCAAAAACAATTATTTCTTTATCTTGGTGCTCTTCAAATTGCAGTGCAGATTCGTCTCGTGTTGTGTTTTTTTTACATTTTGTGTCTCGTTGTTTTCTTTGTGTGTCAGTTTTGATACGCTCACCGTATCAGGTTGCTATAGTGGCCCGCATGAATTAATTCTGCTATTGTGTCATTACTGCCCCTCATCAGTTAATCTTATGTTAATATTATTTCTTGTGATTAGCAAAATGAAGAATGCTCATACTTCCAATGGTTGGATGAACGAGTTGAAGAAAATTATAAAGATATATTCAATGGGCTATTACAAAAGGTTGAAAGATCGGAAACTAAAAACGAAGCATTGTTGCATAAGATTAAGACAATGGAAGTAGAGATATAGTTTGAACGCACAAAGGAGAACTAATTCATGTGGAAATTTGTGTCATTTTTTCTTTTTATAATACTAGTTATAATGTTAGTAGCGTAGCAATGTGATATCGGAGAGTTTAACATTACGGTGTACTAAGGATATAGCTTAGTGTTGTGATATCATGGAGCTTAACTTATCTATGTACCAAGAATATCACACTATTTGCAATGCGTTAACTTCCTGGTTGAATTTTAAGTTATATGGTTATTATGTCTTGAACTTCCTACGATTTGTGGCATTTGAATTTATGCATAGCTTTGATGTACATATTTGTGTTTTACTTGTCAATATTTCTGTAGAGGTTGAGAAAATTATGTAGTAGGACTAAAGTTTCATCTCTGAAATGTATGATTTTATTTACCGTGATAGCTTCATTTAATCTTACTAAGAGGAATTATTCCCCTTCCCTTACATTTCCCTCCTTCCATTTGCCTCATCTAGAATTCCATGTGGGCACTATTCTCACTTTAAAAAGTTCAAAATGATTAGCACAAAATGTTACTAATTATAGAAAAGAATGCACCTTCTTTTCTTACAACATTGTTTCAATATCATGCAGGGATACAACATAGAAAAGTGATATGCACTGTAAAATGAAAGTGTTCTTGCCAATAAAGAAGATTTACCCCAAAAAAAGTTGCAAAAGGCATACATAATTTGTTAGTTCTATATATTGTGTCAAAAATAAGATATCCAAATGTCATGTAATTATCTCTTGATCTATTATGTTCTCAGAGAAACTTCTTCCAACGTTAGGTAACGCAATAATACATGAGATTCGGGTCATATGTGCAGATCTAATAAGATGTAACTCCAATAAAATGTGAGGAAGAAGTTTGCATCCAACAGCTCCTCTTTGGTTTTCTCTAATGGGTTTAATAGCTCCACAAAATCGCTCCATAGAAGAACATTCTCAATTTGATGGTTCCACGGATCCACTCTTCTCAAAGCTCCAGAGATTGATGTTTTTCCCTTCAATGCCCTAACGTTTTAGACTCCCAACTTTTTTTGTTTCAATGCCCTAATGTTCTTTCACCTTTTTATCAAACTTATGGAATGGTTCAAATAGAAGTTGTAGTTTATATATTCCTTTTGTCCATTAGTTAAGTGTAAAAAGTACCATCACATCTTTTCATGAATGAAAATACATGTTCACATGCGTTATAAGTGAAATAGTGTCATCCACGAGTTATCTCATTAATGAAAATGTATTCTTAGATGAAGAATTGTATCGTTTCATAAGTGAAGAGATGTGTTCACATTTGAATAGGTGTGTTCACATTTCAAGAGTTAGATTTACACGTGAATAAATGCATTTTTTTATCATAAGGTGTGTCACTAGATATGTGTTCACTTATCAATAGATGTGTCCTTATATGAAAAAGAATTAAGTGAATTATTTTATTAATAGGTGTGCCTTTTGGTTGAAAAGACATTAGACACATCCTTTCATAAGCATCATTTCAAAAATATAAATAGGCTTTCCTTCTTGCATTTTTAAGTAATCGAAAGCAACGAGAAGTAATAAAAAAGCATCGAACATGTGATGAGAACTGTGTGTACAATACATGAAATTGCATTCAAATCATTGCAAATTACTAAAATAAGAGATTGAGTTCACCAACAGTTACTAGTTGACGAGCTTGATGACTTCGTTGTATCTTGTGAGTAGTAATGTCACAAACCCAATAGCAAATTTCGTTTGAAAATAAATAATTCTTTAAAGATAACGATTCGAAGTGCCTCAAAGTTTTGATCTTCAATTATTTTTTCCATCTACCCACTATTTCCAACACCGCGTCGCTAACATCGCCTCCTACATGGTAGACCACCGAACAGTCGGATCGGGCGTGCATAAAACATTGGGCGCGTGATGAGCTTTGAGTTGGACGACGGCATAGCCCATCTGTTACATGTACATAGTGCGGACAAGAAGGCGCGGTCGCACAGTGCTCTTAGTTTTTGTGGTGTCACACTAATATTCCTCTTGCATGCGTTCACAAACACACACACAGACATATACATACATACATACATATACATACACACACACATATATATATATATGTTGTGTGTGTATATATATATATATATATGAATTTAATGAGGCACTCAACAAAGTGGTAGCACTGTACGCTCGTTACTCTAGAGTCGTCTCATCTGGGATGAACGACTCTGATGAAGGTGCGTCCGATTCAACAATTTCTCTCCTCTCATGTTTTAGTTTGCAGCGTGTCCTCTACTGTCACCTTTTGATTTGCAACGCGTCTCCTCTCCCCTCACTGCGTTGTTCGAAAAGAGTGGCGTCAGACCCTCTTTTTCTTTGTCGCGCGAGCAATTAGGAAAAAGGGGTGAGCTCTCCAGCTCATAGAGGGGGGCCCCGCCCCTTTTTCTCTCCGTTGACTACACCAAGGAAGAAGACGGCGAAGTCTTGTTGGAGATATGAACATGCAAATTCAAGTGGCGCTCGATCGCCTCCGCGTTCTGCTCTATCGCGCTTTTTCCTCTCGTTTATCGAACTGCCCTCCGCCCTAAATCATGTGTCAACTCACTAAATCATCTCCTTCTTGCGCCCTGAATCGGTGCGCACAAATCTTGTCCCTTCATCTCAGACCGGATGGTCCTAAAAATGTGGCACATGTGCTATCCAAAAGTACTATATCACATTAATATTTCTTATATATATATATATATATATATATATGTATATATATATATATATATACGTGCGTGCTAATAATTAATTCATTATTTCATCCTGTCAATCC
Source organism: Pontederia crassipes (assembly GCA_030549335.1). Taxonomy (NCBI): domain Eukaryota; kingdom Viridiplantae; phylum Streptophyta; class Magnoliopsida; order Commelinales; family Pontederiaceae; genus Pontederia; species Pontederia crassipes. The sequence continues at coordinate 18,186,613 of CM060189.1, read as the reverse complement.
ATCTTAAAATCGAGTTCCACAAATGTTATTTTCATAAATTATGATCCTTGTTGCATTGATCATACCTCATATACTAACGAAATCGGAATACCATTTCAGAAATGAATAATCCATTCATGTCAATTTTTAAATAAAAAGAATAACCATGTTTGCACACCATAAATAGCTGGCCAGCTCGGTCATTATTCAAAATAAATAAATAGATAGATAGACTACAGAAAACTCAATTATTGCCATTCCATAAAATTCAATAATTATAAATATAAATCTTATCATGTACACTAGTAAATGAATCAATGTGTACTAGTGAATTAATTGGACAACTCAGAATAGCACGTCGAATTCGCTCATTGGATAAAATTCACTACACAGCTAATAAGATAAATAATAAATGATTATTTGGTTGGATAAAAGAATACTTTACACCTTCAAACTTTTTAAAAATTGGCTTAAAAATAAAATTCCAGAGCCGACTGCATTTTTTAAGCTGATTCTTCAGGTCCGTGAATTTAATAAAAAATAAAAAGGCAATTCAAAATAAAAAAAAAGTACGTAAATTTTATTTCACAAAAGATTATTCCAATTTTTTCAAGCTATTTCCAAATTTGACGTGAAGTCTTATTTAAGTTCCGGAGGCAGGAAGCCCTACGACATTACGAGTCCTACCGAAGTAAGACCCAATGGACAACTCTATGACTTCTACTCCGCTCATGGTTCTTCCGATGCTCCTCGTCCTCCTGCTGCTGCTCCAGACACAGTTAGCTCAAAGCTTCAACTCCACCGCCGCGCCGGCCGTCTCGGCCATCGTCGTCTTCGGTGACTCCATCGTCGACCCCGGCAACAACAACGTCCTGCTCACCCCCCTCAAGAGCAACTTCCCGCCTTACGGCAGGGATTTCGCCGGCCATGTCCCCACGGGCAGGTTCTCCAATGGCAAGATCCCCGCTGACTTCTTGGGTATATACGTTAGCCACGTGGTGTGCACTTCAAACTTGTGTCCAATGCAGCAGCATCATATACTGCAATTTAATCTGTGTTTACTTGTGTGTGTGGGCGTTAAGCTTCGAAGCTTGGAGTGAAAGAACTCATACCACCTTACCTGGGCACAAACCTCGCAGCAAAGGACCTGATCACAGGCGTAAGCTTCGCTTCAGCTGGAACTGGATATGATCCTCTCACTGCAGCAGCCTCGGTATCAAGTGCTAACACTCTTTTTTTTTCCCTGCTGCAGTTATATACTTACAGTTATTGCAGATTTCTAGATTCGTTTGTTCCTGTTGATCGATGTCTTTGCAGTCGGTCATACCTGTGCTGAGCCAAATAGGCATGTTCAGAGAATACAAGGAGACATTGGCAAGCATTCTGGGAGGCGACAGGGCGGTTCTGAGGCACTTCTCGGACACTATGTTCATAATATGCGCAGGTTCGAATGATTTGGTGGGGTATTACGGCAATCCTATCAGGCAACTCGCCGGCGGCGGATGGAGCTCTTACACAGACTTCTTGGTGCAAACTGCTTCCACTGCTCTCCAGGTATCATCAAGCTCTGATGCATACACAGTCCGGCATTTGCATTTGGAGCAAATTTTTTTCCCGTTGTTTCCTGTTCGCAACAATGAATGCTCGATCCAAATTGCATTTGCCATCCGAAAATAGAAATCTGGTATATAGTTGCAGCTGTCGCCTGCATTGATCTGTTCAATCGATTGCATCTCACTTTCTTTCCTTCAAATTTTGCTACAATCATGTCTTTGCATTTTTTCGGTTCGTGACATAGAGTGATAGGAACTAAGACATATAAGAAAAATACCAAAAAGGAGCATGTAGTTGAGTGAGACTGTTTATTTGAACTGTCAAATGACTTCGGATTACGCCTAATTTCGACCAAATGAGAAGGCTTTCGTCCTTGCATTGGGGATTCATTGCGACTGTGTACTGCATGTGTATTTTCGGAAGTAGAACCTTCAAGATGTGTAGGTGGATGGCCATTGGAACATTTGTGGCCATTAATTGCTACGTATTAAATTACAGCAATGTGGTTGTCAAAGTCCAGTTCCATCCCCGCCACTCATCAACCCAGTAGTTTAAAAACGTAGAATTGAATGGCTTCGATCATGCATGTATTATGATCCGTGTCTGCAGTTGGGGATGAAAAACGCCTCAGATGAGCATAAATCATGTGGCCCCATGCACATTTATTCATCGTCATCTAAAGTTTAGACCCCTCTGTCGGAAGAAATGTGCATGAACTGTTGCAGCTTGTACAATGCTCTCGTAATTCAATTTCTTTGAGACAACTTGATCAATTGCATATTATGTCTGAAATAATGTGCTCTATGTATAGGAACTGGTCGTTCTTGGAGCAAGAAAGGCCGCCGTCGTCGGAATTCCGCCGATTGGATGCATGCCATCACAGAGATTCATGGCCGGTGGGCTCTCTGGAGATTGTGTCGCTGAACTCAACATGATGGCAAAAGCTTATAATTCGAAGCTGGAGGTGGAGATACAGAGGCTTAACACCAAACTCAGAGGATCCAAGCTGTTTTACATTGATGTCTACTCCATATTATTCGATCTCGTACAGTATCCGAAGAGATATGGTAATTAAGACATGCACACCTCATGCGTTGATCTGTGATAGATATGTAGGGTAGGCCCCAGATTATGGCGGCTCTTCTATATTATTATCTATGTATTATATTTTTTTTAATGAACATAGATCATTTGGATGTAGAATTGTTCGTGCACATGGTGTCCTGATCAACACGTTGGCATGCAGGATTCGAGGAGTCGTCACTGGGTTGCTGCGGCAGTGGAACGCTGGAGGTGGCCGGGCTGTGCAATGATCTGAGCACCACTTGCGAGGACGCTTCACGGTATGTGTTCTGGGACAGCATCCATCCAACAGAGAGAGCCTACGAGGTCCTTGTCGATCTACTTCTTCGGAGATACATTCGTTTAATTGAAAGTTAATTAACTACCGCACCATGCAAATCTCTCTCTCTCTCTCTCTCTCTCTCTCTCTCTCTCTCTCATTGCTGGAATCTGTAAAATGATTCATTTAATGGACCATGTCCTGCCAAAACTTCATTAATATCATTGTCATTTTATGGGGAAATAAAGAGAGATTTGCATGTTATTGTGTGAATGAAATGCTCTGGCTGGCATTGACGATGGTGGATATCAATTAAAGCAAGTCATGGCCTCGAGCTAAGCTCCGTTTCAGAGCTCAGGCTTGTTTGTAGTTTGTACACAAGGTACCTGACTTATTAATACAATCCCATATTTAATAGGATGGCCCCAATAGTTTCTTAATTAGGTAGTAGGTACAATTAGATTGGATTCTCATTATTGCTCTTCTGTCTGATTTCATCAAATTTGATTATAATACATAAACGAATTAAATGCCAGGCCGCCTATCTCTGAGCAACACATTTTTCATGTTGGACATAAATGCTAGTGTTCCAAGATATGTAATATTAAATCCTAAGCCAAGAAGAAATCAAAATCTTGTGACAAATGGTAAGTTTGTAAGCCTTATTCTCACTGTTTGACACTTAGAACTAGAGTCGGAATCACTCTTTTTTTTTTTACTGATTGATTCTTCCAAGTACATCTAAAATTAGAACATAATGAGTCTTAAAATCAGCTTCTTAATTAACTTTAATTCTTTCCTACGAGAATCTTTTGGTTTCTCTTCTGTAGTGGGTCAAGAGAATGGAAGAGAAAAGAAGGAAAAGAAATCATTTTAATTTTAAGTTAATATCTTAAATAATTTACTTTATTATTATTTAATTAACTTGCATTTTTATCTAAAATGTTATCATTCAATATAACATTACATTAAATTATTTTTTTAATATTCAATCAAATTAATATTGACGTTAGCTTTCATTTTTTTCCTTTTACTTTTTTTTCTGTATCGTTTTCTTTTATTTGCATTGTTGCCGTGTCTTTTATATTATTGTAAGGGGGCCGATGGTTCTTTGGTGTTAAATTTTAAGTAGCCCATCTTTCTCAACGTACTAAAAAATTATTTTAAATATCAAATTATTAATTAATATAATATTACATTAAGTATACTTTAACTAAATTTGTAACCGAAGGTAACTTTTTTATTCAAAATTTTTTTATTGTTTGATCTTTTATCTTGTTTTAACATAATGTTAATTTTTAATGGACTCTTCCTTTAATTCACTTATATTATTTTAGTTAAAACAAAGTTATCAATTATATTAAAATAAGATAAATTTAACACTTAATGAGTTTATCAATTATCAGGATTTCTTTTTTCGTCTAATTTTTTACCTAGAGAGGAACAATAATTTTATTAATTATTAAATAAATTTATAATATAACACTGCATAAAATAATAAATTATTTATTGATTTGCACATGCTAGAATTTTCTATCAAATTAATTGTTTTTAATTCTCTATCATTGTGTTTTTTATTCAAATAAATATACTCAATGGAAAACCAACAAGGTCTACTCTACAATGCAAACGATAAAGAACTAGAAAAAGGCATAAAAAGGGTGGGGTCCAAGTTTCGTGTGGGCCAAACAAAGAAGCAATTCTTTTTTCAAAGAAGCAAATTTTAATGCCAGAAAGCAAATACTTATTGGCGCCGTTTGGTAACGGTTCTAATCGATTTCGTCAAATGTCTTTCATGGTTTGATTCTCGAGAAAGAATTAGGACATTTGGAATGAAAATCATGTAATCTTAATTTCAGATTGTCAGGCAGTGGTTGTCTTTTTTCTTCTTTTTTTGGCTTTTTTCAACCTTTTTCTTTTATCATTTTTTTAACCTTTCTTATATAACTTTATTTATTTATTATATATAAAATATAGACAATTAATGTAATATTATTTATTATTTATTATTCTATCATAAATTTTTAAGATTTCATTCAATATAAATTATTAAAATTTGTTTTTTATATTTAAATAATATATTTTAACAAAATTTTTGTCATATTTTTTTAATTTATATTATATTTTTAAATTTTTAATAATTTTATAATATATATTTATAATACATATTTTAAATTTAATCGTCTATTAAAATTAACCATCACGTTTATATTTTTATCACATTAATTATCTTACTTTATATTATCAAATATTATTCCATTTAAATACACTCTAAACTAATATATTAATTCAATTATTCACTTAAAATTTGAAGAAATTTTAATTTGAATGACCAAACAGCCCCGTTAAGTTGAATGGATCAGAGAAGCACATCAATCACGTTAGGGATTCTGACTCTAAATTAATGCAAATGGTACATACAATGGCACCGTACAGTACTTGCGTGTTTAAGATGAATAAAAAAAGGGATATAATTTTGGATGTGACTCATGGCTGCTGGTATTGACTGAAAGTGGTATTGCTCCAACCACCCCTCCAATTATGACAATAACAATTAAGAAAGGAGATAGAAATACACGTTATTTTCATCTTTCCACCGTGATAACTCCATGCTTGAAGTTCAGAATGTTGAGAGCACGACATTATCGAGCCCAAAATCATCAGTCATGTTTGTTGAACATTGTGGTTGCATTTGGTACGGAAACATTAGTAGAACATTTGTTCTCGAGAATTAATTAATGTGATAGAAAAGTTTGGATTGATGTTTGAATGAAAAAGTGTAATGATGGAGATTTAAAAAGTTGATGTGATGGATAATTTTTAGTGATTGTTTGGATAAAAAGTAAAAATTAAGAATATAATTTATTATTTTATGAAATATAAAATTATAGTAAATAAGAATATATTATTAATATTATAATTACATAAATTGTTATATTATTAATATTTTTTATTTATTTTGATTAAACATTTTAAATATTATTAATATTATAATTTACGTACATTTTAAAATCCAAATATAATTTATTTTTTAAAAAAAATAATTGAATAGTTTAATTAATAAAATATGTATTAATTATTAGAACTAATTATTTTATAGTTTTTAATTAATAACATTTAATAAATTATTTTATAATATCCTTAATAATGTATTAATATATTATAAATTATATATACATATAAACCAAAATAATTAAAAATCGATGAAATTTGAAAATAAAAAAAGATTGTGGCTCGAGAACAAAAAAAAGGCAAATGTTCTCACCTTTGGCAAGAACATTGGACGAGAATATTTTGAAAAATGTTCTCGTCCAATGTCACGTTTATGTTCCCGTCACGGGGTGCGTTTGGGAATATTTCGCGAAGTTCTCGCGAAATGTTCCCATCCAAACGCACCCTATAAAAACTTATGGCGTCATGATCCATTACTTGAAATTCCTAAGACTTGTTGGCCCCCTCTCCCCTCAATTGACGGTACTGCTTCCGACTCCCTTATTAAAACCCCCTTCGAGAACGAGATCCGAGATGCTCTCTGGAGTATGCCCCTCGGCAAATCTTCGGGCCCAAACGATTTTACCATCGAGTTCTATAGGGAGTATTGGGACATCCTTGGTCCCAAGGTCATTGAATCCATTAGCTCCTTTATGCTCTATAATACATTCCCCTCTGAGTGGGCCCTTGACTCCTTTATTTTCATACCTAAAAATAAAAACCCAAAGAGTGTTACTGATTATAGGCCAATCTCACTATGTAACGTTTTATATAGGTTGCTCACGAAAATTCTTGCCAATCGGCTAAGACCCATTCTCCAATACCTTATTGATCAAAATCAAACTGCGTTTGTGCCTTGCCGACAAATTCAGGACAACATCATGATCACCCAAGAAATCGTCCACTCACTTAACCAGGGTAGAACAAAATTCATGCTCATCAAGGTGGATATGGAAAAGGCGTTCGACCGTATTTCCTGGTCCGCAGTAATCACGATCCTCACCCTTATGAACTTTCCCCCTACTTTTGTTAAATGGATCGACATTTGCATAAGGTCCCCCATATTCACGTGTGTTGTTAATGGGCAGAACTCTAAGACCTTCCTCCCCCACGGGGAATCCGCTAGGGCGACTCAATCTCTTCTTATATCTTCATAATTGTCAGCCAAGTTTTCTCTTCCCTTATGAGTGCTTATGAGTCAATAGGTAAGATCATTCCTTTCAGCATCAATCAGTTTGCCCTATCACACTTATTATTTGCTGATGATGTCCTAATTTGCCTCAAAGCTACAAAGAATAACTGTAGAGGATTAAAGAGGTTTTTCAAGTCTATGAATATCTAACTGGACAGAAGGTTAATGCTTCAAAATCAGAACTTTACTTACCTAAGTTACATGCTAGACGCAAGAACATAATCAAGGCTGCCCTTAGCTTCCGGCTGGGAAAGTTTCCTTTTCTCTATCTTGGAACCCCTATTTTGCCTTCTAAGCTTACTGTCCACGGCCAACATCTCATTATTGAAAAGACTTCAAGCCGGCTAGTCAGGTGGAGTCGTAAGATTCTCAACCAAGCTGGTCGCACTACCCTAATCAAATCTGTCCTATCCGCAATCCCTACCCATTGGCTGAGCACAACTTGTTTAGCTAATGGCATCATTGAGTCCTTAGAAAAGCACTCCCACACTTTCCTTTGGAACTCCGGACCTAATCACCGCACATCTCACATTATCAATTGGCAAACTGCTCAATTGCCTAAATCACACGGTGGTCTAGGAATAAAAAATCTGCAAACTGTGCAAACATCCCTTATGGCTAAACGCGTGATTTTGCTCCTAAACCAGAACAATAGCATGTGGGTCCAACTTTATAAAGCCAAATATGGATGTTTTAACCTCTGGAACACCCCCCCCCCCAGCACACTAAACCCTCTTCTATCTGGCGTCGAATTACTCAATCTGCATTGGAGTTGCGACTAGGCTTCCAAAAGTAAATTGGTACTGGTAGGCAAACGTTCCTCCTTTCCGACCCTTGGGTTTGCCAGCTTCCTTTTAGTAAATGGCCCACCTATATTAACACTTCTGTTCACCTCGAGGGTTTATTAGTAAGCGACTTGATTGTAAATGGAAGTTGGAACGATAACTTACTCCATACCCTCTTTAGTGATGACTTATATCTCATGATTAAGTGCATTTACTTACCTTCGGCAGCCTATGATGATACGTGGGTCTGGGTGAATGATACCCATGGTCATGCAAATGCAAAGTCAGTTTACAGTTTTGTTCGCCAGCATACTTTGCCGACCAACTTCAGTGAAGGGCGTGCTTGGACTAAGATCTGAAAGATTCCAGTGGCTCCAAAAATCCATTTTTTTCCTGTGAAAACTTTTCCATAACAAGCTACCGACCGTCGATAGAGTTTCTCGTTTTAATAGCACAATCAGCACCGCTTGCTCTCTGTGTGGTCTCGTTGTTGAATCGAACCCCCATCTATTCTTTTATTGCCCTTTTGCCTAGCAAATCTGGGAAGTCCTCCAACGGTAACTCAATTTTTCCTTCCAGCTTGTTGACTCTTGGCACCTTGGGTCATGGGTTGACGAAGGTGCCGAATTGAACAAGCACTCCCTCTCCGTCATGCTTTCTCTCTTTTCCTATTGTCTTTGGAAGCTCTGGAATTTAAGGAACGTTGTACACTTTAGATCCAAGCACGCAACCGTGAAGATGGTATGGGAGAAGGCACTCGCTGACTTTACTGACGTCCACGCTCCTGAGGCATCGCTTCAAACCCCCCAAGGCCCTCTCCGGGCCCGGTGGGAGGCCCCCCTTTCCCCTGGCTGCTACTCCAGTCAGATGGCTCTCTCCCTATTAGGGGAGGGGTGGGGGCTATGGTTCTATCCTTCGCACTAATAGTGGTTCTCTTGTTTTCGCAGGCGCTGCTAGTAGCTTGGTTGGCACCGTGCTCGAGATTGAGGCAAGAGGGATGCTCGTTGGATTGAAGGAATGTGCTCGTAGATCGCTCACTCACATCATGGCTTGCTCGGATTTCCTGACGCTGATTAACATCCTCATGCACAAGGCTGACTATCCTGGAACATCAAAGGGATCATTCACGATATTTGGCACATGCTTCACCTGGTGCACCCTGCTATTGTCAAGCACTGCCCCAGAAGTAGGAATACCTTTTTGGCTTCTTTTGGTCGTACTAATCTTAGTAATACCTTTTTGCTTGGCAATCTCCCTTCGGGACTGACCCATATTTTGTATGATGACTCCATTGGAGCTACTACTTAATGAATACATCACACTTCTAAAAAAAACAATTAAGCAAGTTGGATCATCTTATCTTTTGGATTACAAAATCTTGTTTCAAGAGTAGGACAATAATAACTAAACCGGCCAAAGAGTCTATTTAGGTATGAGAACACTTTTACGAAATAACGACCGAGACTTTACTTTGTTATAATTTTCTCTTGTTTTTATTTTTATTGTCAAACATTAATTTTGTAGATATATAAATTAATATTTACAAAAAAAGAAAATACAAATAGATTATTTTTTTCTCATCCTAAAGCATCATTATTTTCATTAAAAAAATAAAATAAAAACAAATATATTTTGTTATAGAACTTGTTAATTTTATGTTCTTCAATTTTGATGTTTTCTCATTGTTATTGTTCAATTTCATTTGTAATAAGGTTGTTCTCTATTTTTTAACTTGTTCCATCAATTATCCTTTTGATCTGTGATTGACTGTTTTTCGATTGCGCTATTGATATAGTGTTCATGTGATTATTTTCTCTCTCCTCCATACAAATAGCCGTCTGACATAACACATTAAAAAATAATAAAAAATTGAGGAGTCGTCCCCTTCGACAATCAGCTCATCGACGCTGGAGGGAGGAAACGATGCCCTCTACTAGTGAAAGGGAGGGTGTCACCCTCCTCTGCGACAGAGGGCTAGTAAAATTTATCCACTATTTTGCGCGAAGAGATACACATGATAGTTCATTCCCTTTTTCTTCCTTTTTGGTCTTTTGGTTTAAATCACCTTATCCTGTTTTTGAAGTTGGTTGGAAGGTGAAATATTGCTAATTACAGTGTTGCTTAGATAAAACCCCTACGTCGTGACAAAAAAAATGAAGGAATTTAGTTGTTGCACAAATGATGTTATTATAAGCCTCAACGGTGATGTGATAGGAAAAATTAGATGTGATGAGTTAATTTTTAATGGGTTTTTGAATTAAAATTTTCTAATGAAATAAGAAGTAATAAATAATAGTATATAAATTTTATTAAATAATTCATTTTATAAGAGATATGTGAAAGAGAAAATAGGAAATAAAAATAAAAAATAAAACAAAATGAATGTCACGTCAGAAAAAAGAAATCGCAGCTACAGTGCTCCAAAAGATAGAATCGAAGTGAAATCGAGGTCATGTGACCCTGTTTTCATGTGTCATTACTGGAATATGAAACCTTGTTTGGTTGGAGAACCGAAATGGAACGAATTCCAGCTTGGTTCCCAAACACTAGGCTACTATCTAATTTCAGAGATGGAACCAAAATGACGTGAACCAGACCACAGCCTAGTGTTTGAAAATAACCAGACCGCAGCCTAGTGTTTGAAAATCTAAACCAACCCTCCAAACGGGCCTTCATGTTCCAGTAATGACACGACAGTCGATTTACCAAACGGGCCTTCATGTTCCAGTAATGACACGACAGTCCAACAAAATCGTTCGTTTTCTAGTAATAAAATGAGGGAAATATGAAGCTTTGATTTGCTCCGGTCAAATCGTTCGTTTTCTAGTAATATCATGAGGGTAATATGAAGCTTTGTTTTGTTTCGGTCAAAATTAATGGCATGTAAACTAATCAAATCTAAAATATAGCTACTTTTGTTTCACATGTTCAATTTTGCCTACTTAAAAATGGGAGAGGTACAGCAACTGATCCATACCACTTTTCTTTATTGAATACATTTTCATATTTAACCAGTGAAATGCTCATGTTCCAGAAATCGTAGAGATGCATATTGCACCATTCCGGTATGAAAGATTACAATAGTAAACCATACAGGACCAATGAAAGCACATACGAAATGTATTGATTTCAGCCCGCAAAATCCAAAATAAATACGGACTTATTCTCTTTCTCTTCAATACTTGTCAATGCTACATCCATATGCAATTATTGTAACTGCTCTAATAGATTTATTGTCTATTTACAAGCATTAGTTCCAAAAAGTGCATTCCTTCACGTGATCTTCAAACACAGCACCACAGAGGGCATCATATTCCTTCAGCTGGCAGAAAGAAGTGAGTATTATCAAACAGGTGAATCTCAACATAAAAACCCTAGATTTAACACCTGGAAAACGTTCTGAGGTCAAGATATCTATTAGAAGTCTGGCCTCTGAAGTTAAACTAACCTCATCAATGTTGCAAAGCATTAGCTACTACCGGCTGAAGCCCTGTACAGTCCATACAGGAGACCACTGGCTGAACAGACTGCCTTAAGACAGATCGAATGATCCCTGTCCTTCACTGATGGCGTAAAGAAGCTTCTTATACATAATTTCCTGTACAACGAAACCATTATATAACATCATACAAATGGATAAGCAACTGGAGAAAAGCTGGAAAAGTAATATAACAAAGCAGAACCTTAGTTGAGTATGGAGGAAGCTTAAGGTAGTTGGCACAAGTCATGACACTAGGCAAATCATCATCAGCCGATTCTGATACTCCAGTTCCATTTGATGTGGTATTTACGGTCACAGGAGAAGAATGCTGCAATAAGAGGACACAACTTAAGAATATCAGCAAGCCAAGTACATGAATGCAAACATAATACAGTCGGATAGTACGTCAATACCTTTCTCACTATCGTTAGTTTTGGGTTTAGGGCAGCAAGACCACCTGGTGGAAGCCTTGGAGCCCCAGTGACAAATCTGCAGAATGCTTGCTGTTGCTCTTGCGTGAATTCTCCCATAATCTCAAGCAACTGAAAAAGGAAAGGAGACAGCATTAAACATTAATAAGAAACTCATCTCAACAAGAAAGACATCAATTAGAAACCACTGTGGATGCAACTTCAGTTGGCAGTGAGTGATCATGTACGCATACATTGACAATAGGTGGACTTTTAGCAGTATAGCCATGATCAAACTTTATATGATCAACCAGATCCTCAGGCTGCAACAGGCAAAAGTAACGATCATACAATTGAGGGACAATTAATAGAGGCAAAAATAAAGTGATTGAACAAAGAGATATTACCTCCCACAACTCCCTGCGACCACAGATAAGGTAATCAAGTTCTTGAGGAGAAAATATTTGCAGAGATGACATGTCAAGAACCTGAAATCATTTTTTGGGGGGTGAGAAGTAAAATCATTTGTTAATTGAAAGACATGAGAACCCAATAATCCAATTAGTATTCTAACTAGCCTAAAAAAATATCAACATTGTCATATAATAAGCAATCCCTTTATAAACAGACGATGTATTTAATATTAAAGAAATGCCAGGAACATAGAATACAACATTTGGTTAGCTTGGCATAGCATCTAACCAGAGCGCATTCACTAGATCAGCTTGTCAAAAACTACAAAAGTATAAAGGAGTTGGCAAAGAGCATAACATCCGTCTTCAGCATACATGACATGGAGCAACTTATATCAAAAACTGATCATAATGGGATTTACTTCCTACACAAAATGGACATGATCTATAATCCTCAAAAGTATCTTATAGCCAACAATCTACCCCTTTCCCTCTCTCAAGGTAAAAAATTTGGCTTGGCTTATGAGGTGCCATAGGATCATCACATGAGTCTACAAGACAAGATAGAACTCCACCACAACACTGTGCGTACTTTGTGGGTTTTCAGTGGAGGACATAGCCACCCTTTTCTCTAGCTGCCCTCCTACCTCAGAATTGCAGTGGAAGGACATTGACGCTTCGGCGCTAAATATGTTTTGGAGGTCCCTACCAGCTACTTACGCGTCGAGAGACCAAGGATGCAGGTGGCCGTAGATGATGGTTATGGCAGTCACATGAGTTATGACTTCAGCACAACCACACTTTTTGAGGGCGAGCATTGTTACATCGAGAATATTTTACATCATGTAACTACGACAAGAGAAATGTAGAGGGTGGATAGTTTTTTTTTATCGTACTTGTGTTCTCTCACTCACACGTATGTCTTTTGATCATTGATTGTGATATGTATATATATGGATCTCCCCCTTCTTGGGAAAGCTGGTGGTATAAAAAATGACGTCCAATAGCTGTCAAAAGGAGGCGGACCCATCCGCAAACAAAACAAATAAATAGTAACAAATCGCTCCTATCCGTACAATTTCTGCTTCTGATGCAGCAGTTTGGTAGCCCGCTCCCTATTTTTCTCTATGGCCAGCATGATCAAGCAATCCTTTTTACCCATAAAAGAGCGTATCCCACTTCCATCCAGCCCCCCACAAAAGGTACATATGGAAATGAACATACTTCCCATAATTTCACCCACTTTGACTTAACTTTTTCTTTTCTTTGAAGTGCCACTTTGCCTAACTATTTCGACAATTAGCTATACCATTTTTTAGAAGCTATACCTTACAAGGATACAACTTTAGCTACATACCTCTTCCTCTGCCATTGTGTTCTTAAGTTGACCACATATCCATCTAACACGATCACCAACCTAACGATATTTTTCCTTTCACATTTGTTTTGTATTTTTCAGAGCATTTCTTTTACTCTTTATTGCTTAAATCTTCCACTGATTTTCAAATTCTGTGCAAGCATGCTCTTCGCGCACATGTGGAGAAGAGACATCTCTTGCTCTTCAATCACCTCTAACCTTATTCTTTCCTTGCGCACGTCCACAATCCTCTGAACTCTCTCTTTCCCCATGCGAACTATGCCATTTCATGCACATTCTCTGGCTGAATTCCCTATGTCCCATAACAATAAGCACCTATACTATCATCACCGCAACCTCAAGATTGTCCGCTAAGACAATCTTGCACAGAGAGAACCAATACTCTGACCCTATGAGAATTTCCCACGCCTAGGCAAGATATAGATAAAAGTACAGCTTTCACTTATTCTAAGTATCTTGAAAACAGCAAACCTTTTCCTCATAAATTGATGACACTAGAGACACTGCTATATGCCCCTCAAAACAACGTAACTCGCCTTTTCTCAAAAGAAAAAAGGGCAACTCACCTTTGCTCTTTTGTCGTCGAAGTTAGCTAGAACTTCAAGAGGAACTTATAGCATGACCTCATGCCAGCTCTAGAAACCCCACATGCAATTCATTGATCAACTGATTTGCAACCTCATCATCCTTCCACACACAAGCATGTGAACACTAAATCATTGGCCTGCATCTAGAACGAATACCATGCTACTAAAATACTCACCATCATTGGCCTGCATCTAGAGTTAATATCATGGCACTAGCATTGGTGACCCTCTCGACTCGGCTTCTAATAGAATCATCTCATTCATTCACTCCACCACGGAAAGGCTTCTCTGCATGTCTGAGATTTAATTGTCAAAACCCCTTTTAAAAAATCATCCCAACAGCTCAACCCACACCGACAATTGACCTTTCATGATTTCTTTTTATTAGATTTTTTCAGAAGACCTCTCAATCTCTCATGATATTTACTACCAATGCTGAGTGCCCATATGGACAACACCCAGTTCAATATGCATAGTACTAGAAGTGGGCATTCTGGTATAAGTCAAGCTCAATCAAATGGAAGCAGGTGACTGCATTGAAAGGGAAGTGCAGGAAATAGGAAACCAAAATATTATTACAAAAGGATTCATGAAAATAATTAATTCCCATTGTTACCATTTACAACGACAAAAAAATGGGACAACATAGTCCACTAACCTTTAACTACACAAGAAATCACCTTCAAATAGTCACCCAAAACTACAACAACAACAACAAAGCCTTATCCCACTAGGTGAGGTCGGCTACATGGATCATACGACGCCATTCCGCTCTTATATTCGTTGATCCATGTTCATGAGATTCGACTACATGGTTATAAATTACTAACTGGCCAACAAGCATAATGTTCTATATAGATATGAACTTTCAGTTAGGTACACTCAATAATACCAACAAAAATGTCAGATCAATGAATCAAAATATAGAAATCACTACAAACTTAGGGGAAAAAAATGATACATAATATTCTCATAGTAGCATTGTTGAACTGAATGACCCCACAAAAATTATTGAACTGAATATAGGGCACCAGATATTTAACTGGCCCATACTGCAAATAGAACTACTGTAGGTTACATGCCAAAATGAAGTTCCAGAATTAGTGAGGTACTCTTTGAAGTTTATAAAGAGTATACAGAAGCGAAATAAGCTACAAGATATTGCAAATAAAAAAAAACATGTGAATACCTGGTTGAAACCTGATCTAAAAGCATCCATTTGTCGCATAATTCCTGTCTTAATTGTAGCATCAACTACCAAGGAAACATACTCCTCCAAGTTGTTTATGTCCACCTGAATATTTCATTTTAAATTCAAGAATAAAAATATTTAGTGTTCGCATTTAAGAAGATAAGTGCACATATTAAGCTTTTGAGTCATAGCTTGGCGTCCCCTCACATCTCTTACCATGGTGTTTTCGAACCCTTCTTTCAGGAGGTAATCAGGATAACCAGGAAGTGTAAAATCCAAACATAGATCTTCAACCAGAACCCCACGAAACCTTAAATCAGCAATGATTCTTTTATTATTATCAGGACGACTTTCCTCTAGATGCTGTTTGCGACGAACAATAGCATGCATCTCTTGCAATGTCTTCCCAAACTCAGCATCAAATGAGAGGATGTCATGCAAATCAAGTTCCTGCCATAAGGATAGATTAAAGGAGTAAGAATATGGCACAAATGAAAAAGAGAATATTCAAAAACAAGATACCAGGCTAAGCATGACATACTTGGCCAAGTACAAATTTATAAAATGCTGTTGATAGTGGCAGATCCAAAAGTCTCCCATCTTGTAGAGCTTTTGCCATCACTTGACCAACCAGACGGAAATACTCAATGACTTTTGAAAACTGGTTACCACCTGAAGCTTCTATATTAGGCGGCCAAGGACGAGGAAACAAACCAAGCGGAGCTTGAATAAAGTCTCTTCTTTCAACGTAATCACTACCAACGATTTTTTCTTCAGATCCAATATTAGTTTTTCCACCTGATTTATCTCCATCGACCTGCATTCCAGAATTATCTGCAGCAGAATTCGACCTCCATAACCCCAATCCAATTCTTTGTAAGTCATGACTTAGGAGGGTATAGAACTCTAAAGTTGGTCCCAGTCCTGTTCCAACTTCACCAAAATATTCAACTTCAAGGACTGCCTTTTGACCAGCATACATTTCCATAACTTTTGCAGCAGAATCCAGAATGCGACTTCTGGAGACACGAACTTTTTGCCGCTGCAACCTGCCAACACGGACCTCCCGTTCACTAGCAGAAGTATTATCAGCATTTTGCTGTTGTTGGAGTCGATGCAATGCACGAGACAGACCAAAAGCTGTCGAATAGAAATACTGTCTCCTGGTCTCAAAAGGGAAAAGAAATGGGCATGCTTTTGCCATTTGATGACACCATGATGGAATGCTACCACTACACAATGCCAGAGCATCCTGCATTTGTCTAGTCAACTTCGGCGTTAACTTACTATTGACAAACTCATCTGGCGGAACTTTTTGACTCACTCTATAAAGATCACTTAAGCTTGAGGCCTTCCCTGAAGCAAAATCATCCACTATTGCCTGGACCATCAAACGAGGAGCTAGCTGATTCAGACCATCCAAGACACGTAACAATGATAATATATTGTAAGTAGGATTTGATTTTTCAAGGTCACAAGGAAGCTCCCCTTGCAAGATACTATCAAGTGACATCTGTTGCCATCGACTCTCACTGCCAAAATTACAACCAGAAACAAACTTAGAGGACTTTGACGTTAATGATGTTGAACCACCCTGGGATGTCCTGTCAACCTGACCATCAGCCTTCTGGTATGTTATGGTAAATATATCACTCCAGAACCTACTACCATCAGCATTCATGTCCGCTCCACTAAAGCGTTCATCTTCCTCATCAAGAATAAGGCGGCGTTGGAAAGCTTGATAAACAGTCATGTGCTTGCTCAGATGTTTTCCCCCTGCCATGAAAATAAGCCTCTGCTGACTGTCTACAGCGTTGCCACTAGAAGAAAACCCACGATAGTCTCGACCACCTCTAACGCCACTACCACTTACAGAAGCAAGCCCGGCCATTGCTGCAGCAGCAAATGACATAGCTCCTCTTGAACCAAAACCACTTCCATTGCGAAATTCCCCTGATTCTGCTGCTCTTAACAAGGTACCCCTATTATTAGTACCTGATGAATGTTGAGCCTGATTATCAGTAGATGAAGATATCAACGCAGCATCATCTGCAGAATCTCCTAAATTCACATCATGCACCTTGTCTGGTGTACACATGGGAAGAGAGTCGTCTCTAAGCATCTGAAATATTAATCTCCACATCAATCATAACCAATGGGATGGAAATGAAAAGGACTTCATGAACTATATTATTGTTTATGCCTGCCCTAGATGAAAGAATGGTTCAACACACCCACAAATGCAGATATGCTGAAAGATAAGGTATGAGGAAGAGATGCTTATAGAAAGTATTTTAAATGCACCAAACAAAGAAATAAATAATCTGTACCCCTTCGCTTTCATCATCTTCCTCATCTGAAACATCATCCTCTTCAATCATAAGAGTGTCATCAATCTCCACAGGAGACATGTCCAACTCATCATCCTACAAAACATTAAGATCAAACAACATATAAATATTGATTGAAAAATCCAACAACTTAAAGGGTCAAACATTAATTCAAAGATCAATTGCATAGAATGCTCAACAAAACCAATTTCAAAATTATTGATGATGTCAATGAACATAGCTTACAATACAAAAAGGTAAGGAGTTCATTAGCAAAACCACTCTCAACAAATCAATCAAAATCTATTGAACCAGGTGTAGAAGCAATTTGCTGTCCATGTCATGGTAATAAAATGAATAGAAAAAACAACATAATGGATCAGCTTGAATTTTACCTTCTGTGAGAAAGAGCTTCCTAAGTTTATAGCTGTTCGTTAAATTAAATGTATTGACCAATGTTCCTAAAAACTTAAGCCATTAGGAAGAGAAATATCATTGATTTTATAATCTTAACATTCTGCCTCACATGTAGGACAATTTTGCTCTACCTAGCCCATCATTTGGGCAACTCAGGTAGGAAATATCTTTTTAATACAAGCAACAACGAGGTTTGAATTCAGGACCTCTCTGACTCTGATACTATGTTAAATTAGATTTGCTGACCAATTTTCCTAAAAGCTTAAGCCGTTAGGAAGTCTAAAAATTGTTACATATGCATTAGGATATGAATTGTTGTTGCCAAAGAAATAAACTCAAGGGGAGAGAAATACCTTCGGGACATTGAGAATGTCAGACTTCATTTCAGGTCATCTTCCAGCTAAAAAACTTATGACTTCATCTCAAAATTATGACTTATCATAATTTTTATTGAAATTTCAAAACAGGGCCTAATAAGCGAGCAAGCGAGAGCAAGAGCGAGATGTGCTCAAATGATATTGAATTCGGGAAGGACATCCAAAAATAATAAAACACAAGTATCTCTTAGGGCACAGTACTAATTTTTTTCCCGATACACTCAGCAATATCAGCACATTTCTATCTAACACTACGTTGTCAGAAATAAAAACAGTTAATGCAAAAAGGTCTACGAATAACTGACATCTGACTAATTATATATATATGAAAAGACATAACAGTTGGGAAGCAAAATGGTGGCTGTGCTAACCTCAGAGCTAGAATGACCATGTACAGGTTGTTCCTCAGCCTCTTTATCTGAAGCAGCTTTTCTACGGGTGGCATTTCTTGTCTGAGGCCCTCGGACTTCATCTGTAGTGGATTTTAAGACAGATTTTCCCTTGACCTTCGAAGAGATCCCACTTCCATCAGAAGCATCCTTCCCACTTGTACTTCCAATTGTCACTGAAGACCTTGATCTGGTTGATGGCCGATGGTCAGGAGTCGAAGCAGATGGCGCACCAGCACCAGTAGAACCAGCTCCAGTCTCTGAATTAGCTGCTGATGGAGAAGCCTTTGGTCCTGAGTCACTGCGCTGTACTCGTGGCCAAAGAAAATCTTCGACAGAAGCAAGAGTTGCCAGTGGATCAATAAGCACGATGTTTGACGAATAGTCACGAAGAGATTTTTCACCTTGTGCTCGACATAGACGCAACTTAAATGGCTGAACTAATGCACTCAAACCAGAAGAGAGACGTGAACTTCCAGTACCTGATCTAGGAGTATGGCTTAGTACAACTGGAAAGCGTTCCAAAGAAGTTAAAGCACTCTGCAATTTCTGAACCACTAACTTCAAGGGAGTCTCATTGTCTATATTAATCTCAACAGGAAGAGCAGTTGCAATAAATGACCTGTACCTTCTTACTGCATGTTGTCTAAGCTTCGGCAAGTTAGCTTCAATAATTTTCTCTTTTCCAAATGTTCCACATGATAAATAATTCAGCAAAGCTAGAACAACTCCACTGCGAATAAACTCAAATGTGGATACACCATCACCTTTGCAAAGCTCAGTAAGTAACTCTGCTAAAACTGCATCTAAATCTTCCTCGGTACTAGGTGACATATCAAAAGAATAAGCTCCTGAGGCTTTGGATTTACCTTTGTCTTTGCTTTTTACATTTTCAACATTGACATTCAACTTTGAACAAAGATCTTTGAGACGAAGAAGATCTTCTGTTACACCAATTTCGGATGCACCAGAATCCGCAGGAAAGTATTTGTCTTTGAAACCTTTGGCATGGTCACTCACTGTTGCACGCAGATTAGAGTTAGCACTTGGGTATTCAACTGCCATTGCAGATGAGGAACCTGGTGCAGTACATTTTGAATCATCTAATGAGGCCGTCTCTGTGTTTGAGTTGCTGTTCCGCCGTCGATTGCGCCTAGAACGTGCAGATACTCCTGTTAAGGAATCCCCATCCTTCCCAGGGACAGCAGCTTGAGGAAGTGAACCTAAAGAATCTGAACAAATAAGTGCATCAACAGCATGAACAACCCCTTCCCTCACAAACAACTTGGAAAATGTTTCTGGACACTTCTCCATGAGAATCTCTGAAATTTGGATAGCAGGGATCAAAACTTGTGGATCTTTCCATGCTAAAATGCCTGCTAAAAAGCTGCCAGTTCAAGATAGAGTGAAATAAGCATTATATGAAATTCCGAAAGCTAGAAAGTTTATCTATGACAAGTATCATCTCTCATTACATTTTTACCTGGATATATTTGTCACACTTAGCAAAGCTAAAATCATATCAGCAGAGCTTAAATACATCAGTTTCCCGATCATAGATAGACACTTATAACGGACCGGAGCATTTACACTAGATGCATATGCCTGTTTTCAAAGAATGAATTAGGCATCAAGATGAAATAATAGAAGATTCAGCACCTAGGCGTAGTGGACAACCCATAATATAGAATACCTGTATAAGGATAGGAAGTAGGTCCATTCCAAACTGTTGTAAAAGTTCAGGTTGCTCCCGCAATAACTTCTCATGAGCTGAAGCATCAATAGATGTTCCATTGTGTTCACTTTGTTTGCCAGAAGTGCTAGCAGGTGATTTCTTAATGGAAGTTCCTTTCACAAGGGCATTATAGCATACTGGCAGAGATATTGTTCCGGGAGGTAGAGGAGGAAGAAGTTCATCTGCTAGGTTCACGGTCTCATAGATCTAACAAAATAATAAAGTAAGCAAATCAAGCCATCATGTGAAATAAAACAAAGTTGAGGTTATAAACAAAGTTTCATGCTAAAGTTTATAAAGATTTTTCTAAAGAGAGGTGGAAGGACTTTCTTATGTGGAAAGTTGTTTGTGCTTATGACTTAAATTATGTGTATATAGATCCGCACTCCACACGTTCACAAGATTCTTGCACCAACAGAAAAGGATGAGATTGGGAAGGAATCACATGCAACTCACAGCTAAATTCCGTACTGTAACTCTCATGCATATGGAGATTTGCCAACTTGTGTTTGAGAACTAAAGCATACAACTATCTTTTTCAGCAATGGTGGATCATAATTGCCTTGACCACACTTCAGAAAAACATAACATGAAACTTCCAATTCAGTCAGTCATATATCATACCCAATTGATTGATCTTTTTTGTCAAAGACAGCTTCAAACAAACAAGATCCATCAAGAAAGAAAAAGATCACAATCATAGGTGCCATCCTGCTATATTATAAATTATAATAATAGGAATATGAATGTAAAGACACCTGAAACAAAGAAGATATAGAAATCCCTATAAATCCTGATGCAATAGTTAACAATGGGACATCATAAAGGCATATCATGTTGTTATGTGTTAATTACCTATCGTCTACTGAACTCGACATCAGCAAAGTATATCCATGTTTTGAAAGGTTATAAAAAAATGAAAAATACATTAAAATCAATTTTGATTATCAATATATTGTAACAATGCAGTCATTCAAGTCCATAAAAACAAATACATTTTGCTATCAAATGACAAGAAAATGTCGCGACAAAACATGAAATGAAGTCAATAATAAGAAATCAGAAGAGCTGATAATAAACATTAGAGAAAGAGAACACATAAACTTCTTCAAAAAAACTAACTGTTGTGACTGCATTGTGCATGAAGAAAAAGAAATATCAGACTTCAGCACCTGTTCTGGTGGCCTTGTCAAAGCAGGTGAAACAGATGCAGCAGCTACAAGTCCAGAGCCTGAAAGGATATCTTTGAGAGTGCCACTGATTCCTAAAAGAAGAAGAGTTTTCACTGCTAATGGTGATCCACTTGCACATGTTGAAAGAAGCCGGATTAAACCCTGCAAAAGTATGTTTACTCAAGGAAATGTTTACTCAATACTAACATGACAACTTTGTGTCCATGCTTAAAATTCTTGTGTGTACCGTGTAAGTGGATGTACTCAGCGAAGCTTGTGCTCCGGAATTAGTTAGAGATATCAATCCAGCAGTCTGTGAAACCAACCCATGGTTGCATAACTCATCTAGTTTCTCGGGAGATGAGGCAAACGCGTCTGCAATTCGTGTCAAGCAAATGGAAGCAAGTTCTAAAACCTATCATTGAAAACAGAGATTAATACAGAGTTAAAGTGAGAAATAAGATTTCCATCACAATATTGCAGGTAGATAAGTTTTGCAGGGATAAAGAGACATGCCTTTGAATCATGATAGTTGAGAAGATTACTCAACAATGGAACAGCTTCCATTACAAAGTCAGCTGCATCTGATGGGAGTTTCTTGCACATGTTTGCGGCAGTCGATAGAGCTACTCTCTGAAGAAGAAAAATCCATAATAAAAACCACCTATGGTTACACTTAAGATGGAGCAAAACTGACGAACAGAACAATAACAACAACAACAATAAAGCCTTATCCCACTAGGTGGGGTCAGCTACATGGATCATACGACGCCTTCGTTGATCCATGTTCATGAGATTCGACAAGGTTTTACGCTGGCTATCGGAGCCTAACACAACCCTCCTCCTTTATCCGGGCTTGGGACCGAACAGAACAATAACAAAATCAAATAATAATTCTAGAGGGTACCTGAACACCTGTCGGGAAAAAGTCAAGATAGGATAACACTGCCATAAGTGCGCCAGCACGTAAACAAGCGGTAGGGTGCTCTTGTGATATCTTCTTGAGAGCTTGTAGCGACTGAAACGTACACAAAATCCAATGAATATCCATGTTTTTTTTCAATGAATATCCATGTTGATAGAGGGTAGCACCGCCATAATAGACATGCATATCATAATAACAACAGATAAGTATAGTTAGCATGTCATAGCTCACATCAAACCTTCAAAGTCAAACAACAGACTTAAAAAGTTTATCTTTAGCCTGATTCAGGGGCACGGAAAAATTCTACAGCTTTCCAGCTAGTTGTTTCTAATGGCTTACACATCAACGCACGTTTCGTTTCATTTACTACTGGACTAAGATTAAGGAAACTGGGTAGATTATTAGGCACATCTTCTTCACACCCTATAGTCCAATTCTGATTTAAAAAATGAGACGAAATCAACTTATTTGAACCACATAAAACCCAAAAGCCAGATTTACTCAAGAAATTCAAAATGTTAAAGAACAAAACAAGCAAAAGCACATAAAACACGCTCCATCAAATCGGGTCAAACAAAAAGAGCAAGGACTAAAGAACCTGCTCCGCCAAGTCCATGTATTCAATAGTCAGCAGGCGAGCACAGAAGCAGGGCACAGCGCCATAATGCACTACAGCCGAACATGATGAAGGCAAAACGTCGCAGAGGTGCGTGAGTGCCCTGGCAGCCAGTAGCATGATATCTGGATTACTTTCATGGTTCAATAGAGCAACGAGCACAGGAACAAAGGAGTCCACAGAGAATGAGGCCAAGGAGTCCTCGGTCCCAATAGACAACATCTCACACAGTTGGGTCAGCGCCTCTACCTGCCGCCCTTCCTCCCCATCGGCCCTCAACCCCGTTAGGATCTTCTTCAGACGCCCACCCTGCTGGGAGGACGAGGACGCTGACACTGCGGATGAAGGGAGCAAGTCGTCGAGCCCAGCGCCCAGTTTCCGTAGCAGCCCCTGGAGAGCACTGCTCGCCGAAGTTAGATTTTGATGCAATATCCCGATCCCACCCTCACTGTCATTATCATCGTCCCCAGGGGCAGCTCCAGCGCTGTCGAAACTGAGTCCTAAGATCCTCTCGGCATCCCTATCCCTGTCTCGGGAGCGGGAAGTGTTCTCGGGCTCGCGTTCCTTGCCCTTGTCAGAGGGGTCGGCAGGTGGCTGGTGATTCTTTCCGGAACTTCGGCGGCGGCCGCCGGCGGAGGACGAAGAGTCGCCGGCAGAAGAGTCCATAAGAGTCACGGAATCTCCGGTCGATATGGTGGGAGGAGGGGGAGGGGGGTTCAGGGAGCGGCGAGAGCGGGTGGCGATAGTGGAGGGCGGCGGGGGGAGTCGGGAATTTGTGCGGGAGCGCTTGGAGGTACGACGAGACGAGGAAGGCGAGGAGGGAAGAGAAGAGGACGCCGACGAGGAGGCCTCCGCCCGCTTCCGGCTGCGTGTTTCCATACAAGAAGGGGGGACGCCCCGATGGCTCGCCGGACGTCGATCAGGGCACGGCGGCGGCGCAGGAGGAGATCATGGGCGGCGATCAGAGATCGTTTTGTTGAGGAGTTGGGGAAGGATCGATTGGGTTTCTAGGGTTCGGAAATTGAAGAAGATGAAGAAGAGAAGGATAGGAAAAGAATCGAGTCGGGAAGAATAAGATGGAGGGGACTAAAAAGAGGAGAGGCCAACAGAGAGAGAGATGGGGAGAGAAGAGTAGCAAAATGGCGTGGCGTCTGTTCCCTCCGAGTTCCCTTTTCTCCTGTCGGTTCGATACGATTCGACCGGCCGGTTCTTTTTTTTAACAAGTTTCAAAGATTTTTCCATCATTATCCTTAATTAATCAGAATTAATAAAACATCTTAACTATATTTGACCAAATGCATCTTTGATATTTAGGTCCTGTTTCGTTAAATTTATAAATATTATTTGACTCAATTATAAGAGCCAGTCTGGCTATTAAGATTGAACCGAGTCGAATCGAATGGTCGGACGAATAATATAAATTAATAAAAATTAAATTAAATTAAAAGATTGTTATAATATTGCTAATATATAATATCTTATTTTACAAAAGTATCATAATATAACAAAGTAAAATAATATAATTTAGATTAAATAATCTAATAAAGTAATATAATTAAGTCATCAACATAAATAAAAAATCTTGTGAGATAATTATAAATAAAAAATATCGACAAAATTTTATATAGGTGATGAGATGACATTTAAATATAAATTTCAAGCATATATATATAATATGTCTAAATATTTTAATATTTTTTATATTTCAATCTTTTTATTTTAAAAATTAATTAATCGTCGGGTGACCCCACCGGTTGAATTCGAATTTTGACCGAGCAAGTCAAACCTTTCACCGATTTCAACCGACCCGTGAGTTGAGTCGTTTTAAACCTTAAACACCGGACCGTCCGACCGAGTCGAGCTGGGTTTGACAACACTGATTTGGCTAAACTTATAAATCTATCAAAATAATTTATAAATAGTTTAATTTTTTTATTTTTGTAATTGAAAAAAAAAAGTTGACAAGAACTTACATTATAAATTAGAAAAAAAAGTTGAGAATTTCAACTTATAAGAAAAAAATTAATCAATTTGATCAATTAATGTACTATTTTATCCTTAAAATATACATAATCTTTTTCACATATTTTTATTATAATTTTGAACTTTTAAATTATTTGACTAAAATAATAACTTATAAGTTTTTATTATATTATTTTTAAAATCAACTTCTATCGTAATTCAATTTATCAGCCCAAACAGCCTTAAATTAAAGTTATGTTTGTGTTTCAGACTACGGTCATTTGTGTTCCCATGATAAATAATAATGAATTCTAATTAATTTAACAATTTCAGACATCGAATCGAGACTGTTAGTTTCGATCGATTCACGATTCTGAAACACGTTGCCAGTAATTAATTATGTCGACAACCAAATTTTATACTTTTTTTCCTTTACTTAAAGCGTACTTTTCCCTTTTATTCATTAGATTATCATGATTAATTGAAATAAATTCTCAAGGAAACCAAACGTAAATGTAGTATTTGAGACTTCATGATGCAAAATCTGATATCTCCCGAATTTTATCATTGAAACATACAATTATTATTTACTTAACAAATTAAGCCCACAGGGTAAAAACACTTTGTATTGGACCAATGTTACTCATTAATTACCTATATCTATATATAATCTATATCTATCTATTAAAACCTAAAATCTTAGAACAAAAAAAAGTATCCTAAATATAATTATAATACAACAACAACAACAAAGTCTTATCCCACTAAGTGAGGTCGGCTACATAGATCATACGACGCTATTCGTTGATCCATGTTCATACGATTCGACAGAATGATTAAATTCAAAAATTAAAATATAAACCAAATGTCACTAGATGATTAAGTTCAAAAATTAAAATATAAAATAAATTATAGTTGAATACATTTTGATACAAATTTTACTTTTCGCTAGGGGTGTTCAGCGGGTCGGGTCGACCCGCGAACCCGACGATCCGACCCGACCCAAACCAGTTTGGGTCGGGTCGGATCCGTGGTCGGGTCGGACTCGACCCGACCTCGACCCGACCATGGGTCGGGTCGGACTCGACCCGACCTCGACCCGACCCGAAGACCCGGGTTTTTTATTTATTTTTTAATTTTTTGTTAGTTTTAAGCTTATATTATGTATAAAAAGTATAAAAATATTAAAATAAAATATTTTAAATGTGTAAAATAATATTTAAATATTGAATAAGTTATTTTATGCTTTTTAAATAAATATTATATAATATTTTTATATTAAATAATATATAAAAGTAAGAAAAAAATTTAAAAAAAATAAAAAATGATGGTCGGGTAACCCGACCACCCGACCCGAGATCTGCCCTTAAAAAATGGGGTGACCCGACCCGACCCGATCAAAATCGGACGGGTCGAGTCGGATCCGGAGTCGGGTCGGGTCAAACCCGACCCGTGAACACCCCTACTTTTCGCCATCCGCACATAAATTAATAAAAATATTACCTTATCATATTGGTTCTTATTTGTAATTCATGAATATGTAAAGAAAGATTTTGAAAAAGAAGGCTTGTCATTAATTGATAGACTTGCATCTAACATTCTGTCATAATCGAACAATGGGATCCACTAAAAGTTCTTGCTCGGAAATGAATGAACTTGCATTAAGCAACGTGACTAACAATATAACGTGACTAGATGAACTATGCTACTCCACAAAACTATACTTCTAAATCAACTACGTCTCTGACCGATTTGGGCAATCAAATTTCAGCTCGGACACTCGTAATTGCAGCGGTGGATTTAAAGAATTACCGATTTTTTTAAGAGATCAAAGAATCCAACTTACATTACCAATTTTTAAGCTTGAAACGGGAATCACCAGTTGGATGCACAAAGGCAATACACAACAGTAAAAAAATATGCTAAACTCGTTTGCGAAGACCATGGAAGAACCGGTGCTTCCGCCTTTTCGAATGCTTACTAAGTTCTCTGGATGCAACATAGGGAAGAAAGTGCACCTGCATCAGAAGATTGAGTTAGAAATATGCAATCAAAATTATCAAATAGTACTCAGACAAACTGGTTGCCTTTCTGTACATTATGGAATCAAAGCAAATATTTGTTATTTATTATTTTGATGTTTATTTTCATTTTCACCATGTTTATTCAAGTTTAAATGAAAATTTTCTTTTGAAGGTAAAGTTTAGATGAAGTTAATAACCACATCAGCACGGTTGACCAGCCCATATGGTTTCATATGCAAATTTGTTTCTCTTTTAATCGAATAAGGTATCGGTCGGCCGACCAATCGACCCGTCCATGTGTATTCATAAGTATGAATGCTTTTATTTTAATAAGATGAAGTGTTTCTATTTTAATCAAATGAAGTGTCGGTCGCCCGACTTGTCAACCGGACCATATGTTTTACACACATTTTTGCTACTATTTTGATCGGACGAAGAATCGAATCATCGACCGATCGACTGGTTCTCACGACTTTAACCGTGAAAAATATTTCCCGCGGCTTAAACCATTGGAAAGTCAAAAATCCCGCCAAATTCTCCCACCTATTTTTTTTCTTTTCGCGCTTTTTTTTTTCTTTTTTCGTGGACTAAATGTTTTCTTTCTTTTCTTCTCTTTTTATTCACCTCTTTCCCACTCTCCTCTCTCTACCTCTTTCCCACCTCTCCGACGCAGCCATCTCCCGCCTTCCAGGCGATCAACGTGATGACCTCCGACGATGATCGACCATCTCCCACCTGCGTGCTGCCAGTTGCCACTCATGTGCCACCAGTTCTAATGACACGCAGGCTAATTTCAGGCATGCGTGGCCAATTTTTTTTAATTTTAAAAAATGACCTTGCGACGGTCAGAGCCGTGGAAAATTTCTGCGCTCCGACCGTGGAACATTTCCCATGGCTTGGTCCGTGGGTAGTTCCCATGGCTCGGGCTATGGGAACTTTTCTTGCGGCCCAAGCCATGGAAAGCTCCCACGGGTCCAACCGTGGGAAAAGTTTCTACGGCCCGAGCCGTAGGAACGTTTCAGGGCTCCGGTCAAAATGCATGCTAAGACGTAGGATTAAAATGAATCATTGTATTGAAATGACACGTGAGGCATAATACTTGGCCCTTGTTGAATGGATATATGTATGGAAATGAAAATAACACGACTTCGAGGTGTCAAGGCTTGGCCAGCCTATGAGTGCAAGGACTACCAAGTACCTCAACATATTGATAAAGGTTCATTAAATGACTGAAACTACAAGAAAAAGGTTTTTTCTGACAAAAAATTTCTCACGGTCATAAATCTTTCGCAATTTGCGACGAAATTTCCAATGAATTAATTTTCATGAAAATTTCCCACGAGCCTTGGGAAATATTTCCCCATTTTAACTGGAGACATTTTCTGAAATGTTGTGGCTTAATGGCAATATATCTCATTATTGACATCCATTGGGAACACTAAAAAGATGAACACAAAGGAAGGTAAACCTAGCATGTATAACTGTTAGGATTGTCATATTGGAGCTTTTCCCCTAATGTACTCTTATTAAGTTCATGTTTCCTATACAAAGGAGAATATGAAAACAGGTGTGTGACTCGCCATTCTCAAGTTGGAACTACTTGAAACATCATAGATGATATTTATCCATAAAATAGTTTTTTTTAGGACAAAAAGGATGACCACTAGAGTATATAACTATGAAATGGAAGTCGTGTACAAATGTGAGCTCTCGAAGAAAGAACAGCAAAAAAATGGAAAAAGTATATCAGCTAGCCAAAAGAAGAAAGGAGATGTGTGCAATATGCTCAAGCTCGCACCCCAACCATTTTAGTTAATGATCTTTCGGAGTTTCATTGTGTCATGTATAACCTTGTTACTGACATATAGAAATTTGTGTTTTTCTTCCTCTGGTCTGATGGGGTGGGGGGGTTGGGTGGGGGGTGGGGTGGGTGGGATCCATTGTTTTAGTTAGTTTTCTATTTCTCAAATGGCATAACTATAAGGATGATACATGAGAAAAAATGACATGAATATATGTTAAAAAATGACACTGGGATAAGTAATTCTGGATATTCTTTGTTGTGAAAACCACCAAAAATGTGCAGTTATTGCGGATACATAAGAAATATCACGACACAAATCTTCCCAAGCATAAAACATTTGTTAGTTTACCAACACACAGTTCCAATCAATTACATCATAAACAAACTTATAGGATAATATTAGTTACCTTTCCATTGTTGTGTATGTCATGGTCACCAAGTAATGATTTATCATCAATGAGCTTCTCATTATGATATGCCAGACAAAAGTTAGCCCAGACATGCCTCCTGCAGTTGGGGAACAACATTAAAATGCATAGAAATATTGAATACGTAGTGGAGAATCGTTATTCGTAGATAATGACCAAAGTTAGATATATATTGATTACAATAATTGATTCTTTCCCTTTGTGGTCCTCCAAATGAATGATTTTTGAGACTGGTTTGATGATTTAAGACCAAGGGCATACGAATAAAATCATTGCATGTGAATGATCAAAGAAAACACAATTCAGGTTAGCATGATAATGATGTTATTACGGAAAGCATAGATCAACTACCAATATCCCTGATAATAAAAAATAAATTAGCAAGCCAAAAAGTATGTTCATATTATATCATTATCAAGTACCCAGGATAGAACAACAACAACAAAGCATTATCCCGCTAGGTGGGGTCGGCTACATGGATCATACGACGCCATTCCGCTCTATTAGTAACCAAACCTTTCGGTATATTATTCATCAATAGATCTTGCTCTATTAGTTCGCCAAGTGTCCGCCTTGGCCTCCCTCTCCCTCTTTTAACCGTCCAGATTATTTGATCTACTCTTCTTACTAGCGCATCTAATGGTCTTCTCTGAACATGACCAAACAATCTCAAATGATTTTCTACCATTTTCTCACTAATAGGAGTCACTCCGACTCGTTCACGTATATGGTCATTCCTAATCTTATCTAATCTTGTATGACCACACATCCATCTCAACATCCTCATTTCGGCTACCCCCACTTTACGTTCATGTTGTCCCTTCATAGCCCAACATTCATTACCATATAACACTGCCGGTCTTATAGCAGTACGATAGAATTTCCCTTTAACTTTATTGGGTACTTTTCTATCACAAAGAACTCCAATGGCTTTCCTCCACTTACACCAACCAGCTTGAATTCTATGATTAACATCGTCATCAATCTCACCATCTTGTCTTACAATTGATCCAAAATATTTAAACTGTCACTTGAAGAATTATATCATCCCCTAACCTAACTTCCAATTCGTCTCTAAGTTGTTTATTTGTGAAATTGCTATGTATATATTCTATTTTATTCCTACTTAAACGAAAACCCTTTAACTCCAATGTATTTCTCCATATTTCCAATTCTGTATTAATCACTTCTCTTGAATCCGTTAAAAGTACTATATCATCCGCAAATAGCATGCACTTAGATACCTCCTCTGTGATACTCTCGGTTATAGCATCGATAACTAAGTTAAATAAATACGGACTTAAAGCTGATCCTTGATTTGGACCAATTCCTATAGGAAATTCATTTGTCTCACCTCCGGGTGTCCTAACCCTAGTCAATGCCCCATCGTACATATCTTGTATTACCTTAATGTAAGCAACACTCACCCTCTTCTTTTGCAAAGCTTTCCAAAGTACATCCCTTGGTACCCGATCATACGCCTTCTCTAAGTCAATGAAAGCCATATGTAAGTCTCTTCTCCTACTTCGATACTTCTCCATCATCCCCCTTAGTAAATAAATCGCCTCTGTAGTGGATCTTCCTGGCATGAACCCAAATTGTCTCTCAGAAATATTAGTCTTCATTCTCAATCTATGCTCAATCACTTTTTCCCATAATTTCGTTGTGTGACTCATAAGTTTAATCCCTCTGTAATTTGCACAATTCTGAATATCCCCTTTATTTTTGTAAATAGGAACTAATGTACTTAATCTCCAATCATCAAGCATCTTTTTCAACCGTAAAATCTCATTAAATAGTTTACATAACCACAACACACATTTTTCTCCTAAACATTTCCAAACTTCATTCGGTATACCATCCGATCCAACGACTTTACCATTCTCCATTTTCTTAAGAGCTTCGCTAACCTCCGAGACTCTAATTCTACGATAAAATGACCTATTAAGCTCACATTCGCTAACTGTCAAGTCCTCCAAATCACAACGGAAACCTTCACATCCATCATTAAATAGCTTATAGAAATACTCTTCCCATCTGTTCTTAATATCTCCTTCGGTAACTAAAATCTTGCCAACTTCATTTTTTATGCATCTTACTTGATCCAAATTTCTCGTCTCCTTCTCTTTATTCCTTGCAATCTTGTAAATCCTTTGTTCACCAGCCTTTGTCCCTAACTCCTTATAAAATCCCTCATATACTTTAGCACGAGCATCACTAACTGCCTTCTTAGCCTCCCTTTTCGCCAGACGATACTTTTCCCAATTGTCAGAACTATTGTCCAAGGGTATCGCCTTGAAACAATTCTTATTACGCACCTTTTCTTGGACCTCCTCATTCCACCATCAAATCTCCTTATCTCGTGGTCCAAAACCTTTTGATTCTCCTAAAATGGCTTTAGCAACCATTTCAACCTTTTTTGTCACATTCTCCCACATGATACTAGCATCTCCTTCTAACTCCCACACACTTTTCTCTAATAACTTACTTCTAAAAGTCTCTCGCTTCTCTCCCTTTAACTGCCACCACCTAATCTTTCGATCAAAAACTGTTCGAGATTTTGGTTTTATACATTTCATTTGCATATCAAGAACTAATAATCTATGTTGTGTAGTCACCCCATGCCCAGGAATTACTTTGCAATTAGTACAGCGTCTTTTATCAGTATTTCTTGTCAAGAAAAAATCGATTTGAGACCTATGAGTTCCACTTTTGTATGTGATTAAATGTTTCTCTCTCTTCCTAAAACAAGTGTTGATAATTTTAAGGTCGTATGCTAAAAAAAAATCAATAATAGTTTGTCCTTCCTCATTCAACTCCCCAAAACCAAAACCACCATAAACCCTTGCATGTGGTCCTGCCTCTTTACCA
Source organism: Pontederia crassipes (assembly GCA_030549335.1). Lineage (NCBI taxonomy): Eukaryota > Viridiplantae > Streptophyta > Magnoliopsida > Commelinales > Pontederiaceae > Pontederia > Pontederia crassipes. Next base: position 18,154,259 of record CM060189.1, on the reverse strand, counting down.
ACATGTTCATTAAGGTCTCCCCCAATATAAACTTTCTCGGTTGTTGGTATACTTTCAATCAAACCCTCCATATCTGCCCAAAACTTCTCCTTGAGATGTGATTCTACTCCTACTTGGGGTGCATATGCACTAATAATGTTTATAGTCTCCTTTCCAACAATTACTTTCACGGATATGATTCTATCCTCAATCCTTTTAACTTCCACAACATTCTTCCTCCATTCTGCATCCGCGATAATACCAACACCATTCCTTCCCTTTACCTTACCTGTGTACCAAAGTTTGGAACCATTTAACCTAATCTCTTTACTTCCCTCTCCTACCCATCTAGTTTTTTGCAAGCAATACTAATCTTACACTGGTCCATTACTTGTGCTACCTCGAGGCGCTTCCCATTCGACGTCCCAATGTTTCAAGAACATAATCTGACCTTAGTCTCATGAACTAGCTTCTTTAACCGCCTCCGGATAGAAGACTAGCAATAATTGTGTGTTAATTTACTTACTATACACAAACCACGTTCTGAATTGATAATAACCAATGCTAAATTTGTCTAAATCTAAGAGTAATTTTATATTAAAAACTGTAAAATTGCAGTTCAAACTTCAGGACATGTTTGAGAAGCAACAAAGTAATACCATGAAATGTGCCGATGGCCCATCTTTGCTTGCTCTAATTCATTTACTTTCTTCATGATTGCTAATTTTAAGTCCTTAACTGTAGCTGAGTTGAGCACTGCAACGTCTGAAAAAAAAAAGCACGTCAGCTAAAGCAACAAGTCTTACAGTGGATGCAATAAGATAATTTTTTTTAGAGGTATGCGATAAGATGAAATGTTAAATTTACAAAGAAGAAAGGTTTGTATCTCACTTTATGACAAATGGATAACCAATAGCAGCGATATAAACAAATAACAGTCTAACTGTGAAAGAAAAAAAGATTAAGAAAATATCAACTGCACCAAAGTGAATTGTGTTTTACGATTTCAAAGAATAAATGACTGATTTCAAAAGTGATTAAAGAACACAGCTTATCCCAGGGCTAGCTGTGTTTTACAATTTCAAAGAATAAATACCTATAGCAATGAGAACTATGAAACAAATGAAGAATATTTTTTCATGAAAATGAAAAACAACCGAGAAAACACATAACACTGAAGTACTGATCAGGTGTTTACCTTAATTAAGCATAAATATAGATTCCCTAATTAGGAATTTCTTTAATGTACTTATGTAGAGCACACTTTCTGGGTTGTGTATTATAAACAAGGGTGATCCTGTTGCATTGCTAGCACCATTAGCTAACATAGAACACACAGACGACATCCTAAAAATGGTTCCCAGGACAGCATAAAAACTGTAGAGGTTCAAACCAGATTTAAGAGGTTGAACAGGAGCTTGAAATAACTAAGTTCATTTTTCATAGGATATTTTTTTTCTGGAATATGTTTCATTATTGCCAGCAAGCAAAAGAATCAAATTTAGGAAGACAAGTTTCCTTAAAAATAGCATCAATAACTCCATTAACTCTTAAAGGCAAGGGATTTTCCTAGTCTTTAAGTTCAAAATATGTAAATTCAAGAAAACATACCAAAAGAAGTATTATCCATCTTGACGATGGCTAGCCTCATCGCACTGCCTAATTCCAAATTTATCAATATATCAACATCCATAAGAGTAGGTCCTTTAGAAACATCAGATAATACAGGATCATCCAGCAGAGCAGAAAGCATTGATTTCAACCGAGCTGTCTTTGTAGTAATGTTGTTGTAACCAATAACTTCCTCACTTTTGGTCTCTGGGTCCATATCTTCCACAGGTGATGCTGACAACTGGATTTCACACGAATGTTATACATGAGAAAGATGAAGAGCATTGTGTAAGCAGTATAAGAAATGGTCATTCCAGTGATTCGAAAAAAGGATGAAATGGGTAACATGAAAAAAGGTAGAATGAGGGAAAACAGGAGACAATTTTTTAGGGGGTAAAAATAAATAAAGATAGCAAAGGGTCCCTGATTTAAAATGCATTGAAGAAGTAGGCATGCCTCATGCACCCTTCCCCTTAAGAAAGAACAGGAGATAATTTTTTAGGGGGTAGGAAAAAATAAATAAAGATAGCAAAGGGTCCCCGATTTAAAATGCATTGAAGAAGTAGGATTGGCCGCTTTGGGCCTCGGCACGCATATATATCCAGCATCTCTTCCGTGACTTGTGCATCTGATCCAAGGCATGCCTCATGCATCCTCAATGTTGTCAAACACGTAAACCGGACGAAAAAACATAACACAACACGGCCAATTCTACCAAAAATATATTTATATATAATTAGCACAAAGCTAAATATAATATTGTAATTTCTTCAAAATAAAGCAAAAAATTCAACTTCAAGTTATCAAATATTAAAATTAGCAACATGTCAAAGGACCAATATCCAAGTTCCAAATTAAACAAGCAAATAACAATAATAAAAGCCTAACTTAAACCTAATTAAACAAGCAAAGAACAACAATTATTACTTCCACAATACTTAATGATGTGAAGGCTATTCACAAGCAAAAACGACCTGCTCACCAGCAGGGAGACGCAGAAAGGCCGGCGCTGACCTGCTTGCGCAGGTCTCTGAGCAAGGAAACCTCGGAGGAGGCCTCCCTCATTGTGACAAGGAGCAGCGCAAGGCTCTCGCTGCTGGAGAGCATGCGAGAGCAATGTTGTCAAACACGTAAAACCGACACAACATAGAGGGCCCGAAAAAACGTAAATCGTGAACACGTAACACGACACGGCTGATTCTACCGTATTATTTATTTATACATTAATTAGCACAAATCCAAATATAATATTGTAATTTCTTTATAATAAAACAAAATTTTGTCAAGTTATAAAAGCAACCAATATCCAAATTCCAAATTAAACATGTTAAAGCCTAATTCAAACCTAATTAAACATGTACATTTGTGAAGGATAACAACTGTTATTTATATAATCTTAACTTAAAGTCTTAAACAAGCTTAAACAACTAATTATAATATTATACAATCCTATTCCTAACTTAAAGTCATAAATACCTTCAGGGAGAACTCCGCGCAAGCCTCCCTCCTCGAGAACAGGGGGTACGCAGGTCTCCCTACTCGCCTTGCTGATTAGATCACTTCGAGGGGATCAAGCCTCTAATATACCACTTCGAGAAGGTCAAGCCTCCAAGATACTTTTTTTTTAAGTGTCCAAAAGTACTTGCTAACTCCGCCTATGTTTTATAGCCGGTCCCAAGTCCGGATAAAGGAGGAGGATTGTGTTAGGCCCCGACAGCGTAAAACCCTGTCGAATCTTATGAACATGAATCAACGAATGGCGTCGTATGATCCATGTAGCCGACCCCACCTAGTGGGATAAGGCTTTGTTGTTGTTGTTGTCGTCGTCGTCCAAAAGTACTTGCTCTAAGCAATTATCAAAAGAAGATTGTATTCTCATATATATGATTAAAAAGAATTCTAAGGGTCCCTATTTATAAGATAAAACCCAAACAAATCCTAGTAGAATTAGAAATAAAAGAAAAAGGAGTGCTGATCAAATTAAAGAGTAAATAATAATCCTAGTTAAAGAAAATAAATTTGTCCCATTATTATTAGGAAATAGGATCTTATCATTCCCGCCCTCTTCAAAATATCCTTGTCCTCAAGGCTATGGAGAAATGTGAGAGAACTTTTTCTTTCGATGCTTAATCGGATGATGTCTCTTGATAACTTGAATAAAATAAAGATCCTTTTCTAGAATGTAGCTTTGGCTTTGCATCGGTAGCATTGGAACAAGCTTGCATTGGCTGAGAAAGAGAATTTGAAATTGATCAAATTCTTTTTGCATGAATAAAATTGTCTTTTAACCTTTTGAGCATTGCAATTTTCAAAATTCTTTGAGGTTGAGTTAACCGTCGTAGGCATGAATAAGTCCTTATTAATATATGATTCTTCAATACACGATGATTGCATGATAATAATGCATTTTGTAGTAGATTTTTACAGAAGTTGTTTGCTCATTTGACGATAGAATTATAGATGTCTCATCTTTAAAAGATGTCTCAACAGATGAATCTAAAAGTGAGATAAACTTTTATTGAAGATTTAGGAAGAAAATGGAATATTACTCTTTTGCTTTTAATGAAGATATTATCGCTCCTGTGCTTCTGAATAATTTGTTCAAGTGTTGACTTGATCTACGTCTCTTTTTATTGAAATGTTCATCTTCCCCGAGGGCAAAAGTAATGAGCCGACAAGCTTTCACTTCCCGTTGAAGTTCAGGGAGGAGGCCTTCAACAAAAGTTTCCACCCATCAACGTTCGCTCCAATTTTTAAATTGACTTGATAATAATTTGAAACGAGTCTGATACTCCTCGACTGTACTTAATTGTTGAATATTTGCTAGCTCTTCTTCTATATGACGTTCTTTCTTTACTTGTTGATCTTTATTTTTATTATTGAATGCTTGTAAAAGTCGTTGAAATTGTTCTTCGATTTGAGTAAAACGGTTGGCCAATGTTAAAAATTCTGATGTAGATAAATCTTGAGAAGCCATAAATTTTCGGTGATGGTGGATGTGGTGGTAACCGTGAGTGCAATAGATGACAACGAAAGACGAAGATAACTAGACTATTGGTCCAACAAGAAACCCAAGATATCACAACGATAAAGGCCGAACAGATACCAAGCGTTAAATTCCTAGTCCAACTATGATCCTAATTAAATCACATGTAACACCTGTGAATAAAATAAAATAAAATAGAGGAGAGAGGGGAGTGCCATCTGGCATCAGGAGAAAAAGAAAAGAAAATTAGAAAAGAGAAAAGAGAGGTGAGTGGGACATCTGTCAGCACCATATTGGACCCCTAAACCCACTCACATTTCTGCCATCTCATATATAAACCCCTACAGCAGCATTTTTGCCCTCTTTTCTTCATTTTCTCCAAGTTCTGCCCTAGCTCATTTGTCCTAGAAGCTTCAATCCGGGATTCAGCTGAAGTTCATCTCCTTCTTGGCAGCAGACCAGCAGCAAGGAGGCAGGGGTTTGGAGCAAGAGCAAGCGGGTGCTGGACCTAACTGGGAAAGGAGGAGGAGCTCAAGGGAAGAAAGGAGAAGGGGACAGCTTTGAAATAGAATTTTCAAAGCTGAAATTTGAGGTAGGTAAGGTGGATCCCTACCTTGGTTTTAAACCAAGGTAGATTTGAGCTTAATGAAACAAGTATAGCATGGTTAAGATTCTGCCCTAGGTGTTTACTTGTTAGAAAACCAGTTTTGAAAGGAAAACTTAAATGCATGTCTAGGATCATGAAAATCTAGACTGTTGTACGTTAGAAATTGTCTATCGGCATCATGTTTGGTCCTGAATGAGAGTCTATTATGCTATGTGATTGAGTGGCACTATGTTTGAGTGGCACTCTGCCGGTATAGACCGGTCGATTGCTCCCCATGGCCGGTCGACCGGTGTAGTGGTGAAAAATGCTGTGCTCACATTGACAATATGAACCGGTCGACTGCTATTGATGATCGATCGACCGATAAATATGTGTCAATCAAGGCAAATGTCGAGACCATGATGGTCGACCGGTGGTCAACACAAATGATGTGACTATGATGGTCGACCAATCGGCTGATTGATCGGACGACCGTTGGCTGCCCAATCGACCACTCATGGAGTCTGGTCCAATGTTGTCAAACACATAAAACGGACACGACATGGAGCAGTCGGGAAAACATGAAATCGTATACATGTAACTCGTCACGGCCGATTCTACCAGAAAGATATTTTATATATTAACTAGCATAGATCGAAATAATATATAACATTTTTTTTAAAATGAAGCAAAATTTTCAAGTTAAAATCATCAAACCATCAACCAAGTTCATACAAAATAACAAATTGTCAAATGATCATATGTCTACAGGCTACAACTCAACTAGAGTAAATATAACATTCTGAGTTCTAACCCCCCATGGTTCATCTAATCACAAACACACACCTCGGTCCTCTTCTTGCAAACACATAGAGAAAGAGGAAGGATCCAAGGGAGGCTTTGCTGTTCGCAAAGACAAAGAAAGAGGGAGGAACAGAAGGAGTGCCTCTGTTCGCAAAGACATGGTCAAAGAGGTAGGGAGGATGCAAACAGGTGCGCATCATAAACATGTAGAGAAAGAGGGAGGGAGGGCGTACCGGCAGCAGTAGAAAGAGAGGGCGGACGGCTGCAGGTCAGCGGTGGGTGCAGGGATGAATAGCACGAGCAGGGCGTCCTTAGGCGGCGAACAGTGAGATTGCACATAGAAAGGAGAAAGATGGCACAGTGAGCAGCCACATACAGAGAGAGAGAGAGTACGGCAGCGGAAGAAAGTGAACGAGTCATTGGTGGCTGCAGGGGCGAACAATGCCAAGTAGCAGCAGCAGGAGCAGGGGCGAACACCGCTGAGCAGCAGCAGCACAAGCAGGGGCGAATAATGCCGAGCAGCAGCAGTACGAGCAGCGGCGAACAACGCCGAGCAGCAGCAGCACAAGCAGAGGCGAACAACGCCGAGCTGCAACAGCACAAGCAGGGGTGAACAATGATGAGCAGCAGCAGCACGAGCAGGGGCGGGGTTGTAGGCAGCGAACGGTGCAAGAAAGGGGGGTTGCATAAGCGAACGCCAGCAGAAATGTCGTGGTGGCGAGAGAGAGTAGCGGACAAAAAAAGGGCTTTGCGATTTGGGAGAAAAAAGGCAGTGGCGTTCTCACGTGGGCAAATGAGCAGGAGGGGGAAAAAACGGAACGCGATTCCACAGTTTCTACGCATCAAAACGCGTAAATAGAAAATGAATAATGTATTGATTGATTGAATGAACCTCGTCGGGAGGAATTAACTGATGAGCCTGTCATATTAGGAGGTAGATGTCTCCACATTAATCGATTGGCCATTCGTGGCACCTATTGTTTGAGAATGAACAGTTTCCCCTTGGTCTAGTTAGCCACATTATTGAGAGTAAGGCAAGATTCAGTCCTCCGACCTATTGTTAAAGGCTCACATATTAATTGCTAATTTATTGAATTTTTTTTTTTGAGAAGGAAAAGGATGACCGCCCTTAGGTTGTCATCCGGATATATATATATATCACCAAAAATAAGCATCATATACAAGTAGAGGCTCTCCAGTAGAGAGCAAGGAAAAAGGGGAGGAACAAAGCTAAACAGGACCCCACTCCCGAAAAAAGCAAAAAATGTGATGTACAGTACTATCCACCTGACATCTCTCCCCACAAAAAATGATCGATTACGCTGGAGCCAGATGGCCCAGGTACCAGCCAAGAAAATCGCCAAAATAGCTCTCCAGTCCTGCCTCTGTCCTGCAAGACGTCTGATAGCCAGCCAAAAGTCTACAACCATCTGGGGGAAAACACCCATGGAGCTCGTCCGCGACCAAACCTCCCGGGACACACGGCATCCGAAGAAAAGGTGGGTGACATCCTCCTCCATCTCCCCACAGAGGGCACATAAGGTGTCAACATGTGGTGCCCATCGCGCTCTGTAGACTCTGGTGAGGATCCGCTCTCGCCGTAGAAGCCAAGCAAAGATCTTGACTTTCAGCGGCGCGCGGGCCCGCCAGATAAATCTGTAATCCGGCCATAGATCCTCAGAGTCCGTGATCTCCGGGAGGAAGCGTATATAGAGGCTGCGTGCCGAGAACGAATCTGAAGCCCATACCCATCCGTCTGTCCGGGCCGGATCCGGGCGAAAAGGAGCAATCCTCTGGTGAAGTGTAATAAGCTCAGAAACCCGCAGATCAGAAAGAGGGGAGCGGAAAAGGGGAGTCCAGGAGCCCGTGTCAGAGCCGCCCCTCTTCGACCAGCATTCAGCTACAGATGCATCCGGCTGTGCCGCCAAGGCCCATAACCGAGGAAACGACACGGCTAGCGAGCTCCCAGGTAACCAGTCATGCCGCCAAAATGAGAAAAGCTCCCCGGTGCCGAGGGATGGAGTCATGAGGGGTCGTACCCGAGAGAACAGTGATGCCACCCCCCTCCAGAATGAAGAGGCTCCGCTGGGAACAATGTGTCTGGAGCTCCAAGAAAGGTCACGACCATAGCATGTGAAGAAAACATCCCTCCATAGGGTATCCTCGGACCCGGACCCCATGATCTGTCTCACCCACCGAGCAAGGAGTGCCCAGTTGGTGATGCGGAGGTCCCTGACCCCTAAACCGCCCTGTGATGTGGGCCTGCATATGATGTGCCAAGCCACCAAGTGAACTCGACGTGTGGGGTTGCATCCCTGCCAAAAAAATCTGCTCCTCAAAGAGTCAATCCGAGAAAGTACCTGAGCGGGCATCCGAAGAACCGACATGAAGTAGGTCGGAAGCAACGAAAGGACCGATCGAAGGAGCACAAGGCGGCGCCCGCTAGATAGAAGCCGAGAGCTCCAACCCTAGAGACGGTGCTCCAGTCCTGAAGACGGTGCTCCAGCCGCTCGATGACCGGAGTCCAACCCCTGGAGTCAATATGCCGATCGGAGAGCGGGAGGCCCAAGTATGTGATAGGCAAGGCACCGACAGGGGTGCGTAGCTCAGAACCACAGTGTAGTGTCTCCTCTGTCACCATGCCGAAGGGGATGAACGAAGATTTGGCATGGTTGATCTCGAGGCCCGACGTAGCACCGAAAAGCTCGACCAGAATGGCCACTCGTCTGGCCTCAGTCTCTGTTCCTTCCACGAAGAAGATGGTATCATCCGCGTACTGCAGGAGGGGCACCAGCCACCAGCGAAGCCGCTGAAAAGGCCAACCTGGCAAGCCGCCTGAGTGCACAGGCCATCGACCGCCAGAGTGAAGAGCATGGGCGCCAGGGGGCACCCCTGACGAACGCCCCTTTGAGGCTGCACCCAGCTGCCCGCCATCGATCCGTTGACCAAGACTGAGAATGAAGCAGTAGTGATACATCGCTTCATCCAAGCAATCCAAGTCGCCGGGAAACCTCTAACCTGCAGCGAGTGCCAAAGAAACGACCATGTGAGGGAGTCATAAGCTTTGGAGAAATCAACCTTCCATAGGAAGGCACGTCGGCTGCTCCGCCTCCAGTGTGCGAGGATCTCGGCGGCCATGGTGTAGCTATCGGTGATGGATCGACCCTGAATAAACGCCGACTGAGCTGGGTGGACGAGGTCAGGGAGCACCTCGCGTAGCCGATTAGCCAGTACCCGCGCCACCAAAAGATGGATGGCGTTGGATAGGGCAATCGGTCGGAAGTCCTCCACCCTCTCTGCAGGCGTGCGCTTGGGGAGCATAAAAAGTAAGAACCGGTTGAGGCGCTCAAAACCCCGGTTGCCACTGGAGAACTCCTGGATCACCACCATAACATCCTCCCGGACCACCGACCAGAACTCTCGGTAGAAGAAAACTGGGAAGCCATCAGGGCCAGGAGACCCCTCGCCATTGAGATCCCGAAGCGCATCGATGACCTCGTCCTCTGATGGTCTGCACTAACATGGAAGACTGATCGTCAGTAAGACAAGTAATACCCCGGGGGACCATCTCCAAGACGACCGGGGGCGTCGCCCGGAGAAATCCCGGTGGTGGGATGCGATGGCAGTTCCGATGAGGTGGTGGCCGATAATGTGCTGTCCCATCACCTCCAACCGGTCAATCTTGTTCGCCCGTCGACGCGAGCTCGCATATAGGTGGAAGAACCGAGTGTTGGCATCACCCTCCCGAAGCCAAGTCTGTCGGGAGCGCTGTCTCCACTGGATCTCCACCTTCTTGGCCTCCGTGAGGTGGCGGGAATCCTCCTCTCTGTCAAGCTGTGCAATCACCCCCAGAGCCTCTGTCCTCCGAGCCTCCCGAACCGCCCGGATCTATCTCCGGCGGTCCTGGAGAAAATGTCTCAAGCTGTGAAGTTTGGAAGCAAGAGTCCGCGCTGCCGAGTCCAAGGCGGGAACACTCTGCCAGTGGTCGGCCACCGCCTGTCTGAAGCCCTCCTTCAAGAGCCAGGATCGCTCGAAGCGAAAGATGGATCGCAAGGCCTGACCGTCATTGGACCGCCACAGTAGCGGGGTGTGGTCCGAGAACGGTCGGTCCATGGCCTGTACGTCCGCAAGGTGATGGGCCTCGACCAGCTCCAATGAGCCGAAGAATCTGTCAAGCCGGGATCTGGATGATGGAGTCGCCGTGCTCCTCCAAGTGAATCTACAGTTCGTTGTCGGAAGGTCGAACAACGACTGAGAATCGATGAAGTCTCTGAACTCCCCGGCCCCAAGATCCCGCCCTTGTCGCCTGATGGGGCGATCGTCAATGTCAAGCGTGACATTGAAGTCGCCGCCGATCAGCCAACGGGCATTGGGGCAGTGGAGGCGTGCAGCCGAGAGCTCCTCCCACATGCATGGCCTGAGGGACTCCGAACAAGGGCCATAGACACAGGAGAGGAGGTAGGAGGAACCATCGGTGCTATGCCTGAAGTGAGCCGTCATCGAAAAACGGGCCGTCCACGAGTCAATCAAGGTTAGCTGGTCATCCCGCCAGCCAATGATGCACCGGCCGGACCGGCCCACAGAACTGAGCGATATGTGCTGTGATAGACGGGCTCCGCCGATCTGTTCCCACAACCGAGTGCTGCACTCCGCCAATTTGGTTTCTTGCAAGAAAACCACATCAACCTCCCACTCTCTCAAGTAACGACCAAGGGTCCTACGCCTCCTTTCATCCCCGAGGCCGCGCACATTCCAAGTGAGCACCTTCATTGAGAAACCGTGGTCGTCACGCCTGAGGATAGGCCTGTACCCACAGCAGTTCGCCTCCAGAGCCCGCCCCGTGCAAGCAACAAAAAGCGCAGAGGGGGACGGTGTACGCCCAAAGGCCGCCTGGGAGGATCCATTCGCGCCCGGGGGCGCCGGCAAATAACTTGAAAACCCGCTGCGGAGGCCACCTCCAGGACATCGGTGCTTGATCTTCCAGGAAGTGAGGCAGGTGCACTAGGAGTTGTCATTTGATGAGAAATAGGGATGGCGATATGGGGACCGATATATGAAAGTCTTGGTGCAAACATTCACTCATCACATAATAACGAATAAGATAAAAACTCTAATTGATTAAGCATGAGCACTATTGGACCTTGGGTCATATTGAGCATGATGACGCTGATTGCATTGTTCATACTTAATATTGGGGAGCCTAAAGATTGAATAAATGGAAAGAATCTAGGTTAAAGAAATACCTAGACATTGAATTGGATTGTCTTCGAATCATGTTTATTGCTGTCCATTTTATTATTTTATGTCATACTATGAAAACTGCTCATATTGTGGCTTGAGACTTACATGTTCTAACGGAAGGAATTTCCCTGCACCGAATCCTGCAGGAAATCAAGACTAAATGGCATTGTTGCTCATGACAAAAAAGGTTGCACATGGCCAATTAGTGGACGTTACGTACTTGCTCAGAACGTTGTTTAGAATGTTGTATCATGCCGCCCATGTGAGCTCTATGACTTATGCAAATGGAAAATGTAACTTGTATGTTAAGTTAACCTTTCTCTTAAGTATGTTGTTGTCCAAGCACAAATGATGGATTTTATCGATATTATGGTTATTGTTTTGGTGGCTGTTGTCCACCATATTATTGTTTGTGATACTCCGCTGCATTCATATTGTTCATTGTATAGATTGGAAGCGTCGTGGCGCCGCCGGGCTGCGGGCCTCACCGTGTGTCGAATCACACTTCGATGGTGCAAGAGACATCACGCTTCCAATAAACCACTTTGGGTCAAGCATCCTAACCAATTATCAAAAAGAAGATTCTATTCTCATATATATGATTAAAAAGAGTTTGCCTATTTATAAGGTAAAACCCTCAAATTAGGGAGTAAACAACTAATCCTAGTTAAAGAAAATAAACTAGTCGAAATAGGATCTTATCACTTGTGAACCCTGCACGAGCAGGGAGGCCTCGGAGACCTCCGCGCAGGCCTCCCTGCTGGCGGGCAGGGAGATTCGCGGGCCTCCCTGCTGTTCTACATGGGCAGGGACACCTCGGTGCAGGCCTCCCTGCTCGCAAGCATCTCGCAAGGCGAGCAGGGAGACCTTCGCGCAGACTTCCGTGCTAGAGAGCAGGGAGACCACGGCGCAGGCCTCCCTGCTGCCCTGCGTGGGCAGGGAAACCTCGGTGCAGACCTCCTTGCTCGTTGAGGCCGCGAGCAGGGAGACCGAGCAATGGAGGGAGGGTGCGACAGAAAAAGAACAGCGACGCGAACAATCGAGAGAGAGAGAAGGGAGGGAGGGAGGAGCAGTAGAGTACCGGCGAGCGAGCGATGACGGCAGCAATGCGAGGCGGCAGCAGCGCACAGGGGCTGGCGGCTGCAACACACGGCGGCAGGCCGCTGCAACACACGGCGGAGGCGCTAGCGCACGGCGGCGGGCGGCAACAGGCAGCAGGCAGAGGAGCAACCGCGGAGGTAACTAGGGCATCATTTTTTTGTTTTCACTTCCTTAATGCAATGTTTTTGGCCTCTCGTGGCCACGTGATCACTAGCTCAGTCCCCCAAAAAACCGTAGGATCGTGTTCTGCGATCGGCTCTTGCAACACAAGGCTACTGTGCGAGATGGGAGCCAGAAGGGAGGGAGTAAAGAACGAACCCTTGAAGAGCGAGAGAGAGATTGAGGGATGGAGGAAGGGACCGAGTACTGGCGACTCACGGTGAGCAACGACAGCAGCAACACACGATGGCGACAGCAGCAACGCAGGGTGGCAGGCGGCAGAAGCGCACGACGTCACGAACAGCGGCACCTAGGTGCGAACGATTGGAGAAGATAATGCGTAAACAATTAGATAGTGTGTGAATAGTAGATATGTACTTCTAGCTTTAGTATTTGACATATGATACCGATTTTGCAATTTACGGGGGAATTATACAATTGGTACTCAAGAGGAGGATCGATGGTAGTGGGTGGGTTTTTGCTTGTATATCTTGTTGTCTCTCTCTCTCATTTATGTCAACGTTAGATTCTTTCTTCATTAAAATATATTATTAAAATTAAAAAAGGTGGGGCCGATCCGAGAGGGCCAACGCCCCCTTTTGCGAATCTTGTGCGCCAACGAGATTCGCAGGGGGCCGCCGCCCCCCTCTCTCGTCGACGTGTGAGGAAGAAAAGAGGAGGGCGTCAGTCCCCCACTGTGAATCTCGTCGGCACGTGAGATTCTCAAAGGTGGGCGCCGGCCCTCTCGGGTCGGCCCTAGCTTTTTATTTTTTAAATTTTTATAATATATTTTAACGAGAAATGATTTGTGTGAACGACTTAAATGACATGAATGAGAGAGAAAGACGGTCACATATATCCGGGAAATTCACTATCACCGGACAAAAGGATTAATCGTGCAAGAAAATCGAAGATGAGGGACGTTCTCATTACAAATTGAAGTTCAGGACCGATTTGAAAATGATTCAAAGTTGGAACCAATTATATAATTTACCCCAATTTACGTAACATTTTTCTCTTTCCTCATATCTAACGTCGCAAGTTAAATAATATTAAAATTTAAAAAAAATATTGAGGGGGCATGCCCTTCTTTTTCTTCCTCCGGCTCATACATACAGAGGAAAAAATAGAGGGAGGCTGCCCCCTCCTTCGCAAACTCACGCAGGCTCTCTCCCCTCTATGTGTGCGACCGCCCCTCCTCCTCGACGTGTACGCATGTCACGGGTTCATTTTCGACACGAAACATCATACGACGATTAGGTGAAGGAGCACCTAATCAAGCCTATTTTGAATGGCAATCAAAGTTTTATAGCCTAGACGAATATGTCGAGACTCGCTTATCATGACATTAGCGCGTTGCGATACTAATGCAGACGCTTGAGCGCTTAAAGTTTCAAAAGGCACTCGAGGTACCACGGAGTATCGAGAAGGTTCACTGACGTGAGTTGTCACCTCACGCTCAAGGTCAGACACTAAAATTTTAAAAATCCTACTTATATTAAATATGATGAAACATAACATACATTTGGACCACGAAGACACTAGTAAACTCCTCCCTAATCTATCATAGATAGATAAGTCTATCATCAGCGCCTAGCATATTAGACTAACCGCAACCTTTGAGTAATCTATATATCAAGGGAAGGTTCTACTTTTCTAGGGATATATGTGCTCTACAGGTGTTTGATGAAAAGATTGAAAGAGCAGGAGAAGAATACCTTGTCAATCTCCGGGCCTACGGCAAGGAAGAAGACGCTTCGGCAGACAAGAAGCGCGACGGCGACGGCGGAGAGGTGCGGGGCCGGCTGAGAACGGGAGGCGACAGACCTCTTTTGGAAAAACTCAACAGCGGAGCGGGAGCCATTCCAAAAGATGCAAATCTTACTTTGTCATGTTTTGTCTTTGGTGACAAAATTTGCATCTGCTTATGGCTTACGAAACGAAGCCGTTGAAAAAAATAGAAATTGTGAGAGAAATAATTTTTTTCATGATAAATATATATTATGTATATAGATATTAGATACATATAATATTATAAACTGAATAATATATTATGTTCTTTTAGATTACGAAGCACATGACCTAATATAAGAAAAGAAAAATAAACTTGAAAATAAAAAAGCACACAACTCCATGATGAAATTTGAGCTCGAGACTTTTTAGTCTAAAAATCAAGGAATGTGTCACTGCACCACGTCCTAGTTTTCATATTATATTCTTTTCATTTCTGACATTTTGTCCTCATCGACTCATCTGTTATGTCTTTTTCTTTTGTCAAAATAAATGAAATATTATTGACTTTCATAAAAAATCATGATGGAAATTTAATACTATATCTCCAATAAAAATATAATCTATTAAATACGTATAATGTTACAAGTGCAATAATCGATTATCTTGTTTTTCATTTATGATATTTTATCTTCATCGAATAATCTAAAGTTATCATGCACTTATTTTCCATAATTATCAAATTATAACCTTGGTGTTATCAATTCAACACTCATTTTCTAAAATTATAACCTTGGTGTTATCAATTCAATCATTTGTTATATTAACCCATCGAGCTTATGTATGTCATTATGAATTAAATTAAATAAGGAAGAAAAAACATGACAAATAAGGAAAGAGAGTAGATGAAAGATAGCCGAAGGAAAATGAAATTATAATATTTGTATGAAATATCAGTTAACTAAAATATTATATATATGTATTTAAAAATTGGCTTCATTTAGAGTGTATATTATATATATACCAGTGTGATGTTGCGCGGATGTGAAATTAGATGAATTGAATGTTTATAAAATATGTAAATATTAGTTTGATATATTTTAATACTACTTAAGAAATATGATAATTATAAATTAAAAAATGAATTTATTAATCTGTCTAATTTTTTATGACTCATTTATAAATTAAAATTTTCTTGGATTCGTCCCTGCATATAATATAGAAAAATATAAATCCAAACACATGAAACTAAGTAAAAAAAAACGGTCCTATATATGTCCATTTATTTAAGATTAATTGGATTGGGATAAATTTTTCATCTAATTCTCCTTTTGCATCGTCACTTATTTTTTATATGTTTTTATTTGTCACCGCGATGAAACAAAGAATCCAGTCAAAAGTTGCAATCCAATAGGAATGCATGTATATAGCAACCTAATCATTTGAAAGAATGATGTAGGTTTTGCCTTCATATTTTGTTGGTATTTAGCCATTGATAAGGTGAGATTAATGTAAAATGATGAAGAGTAATGGCTCTAGCTGACGTAACCACTCAATTCTAATGGTGTTATTTTGTTGTAATTTTATGTTCTAGCATGTGACTCTTGATGATCTACATGTTTAATAGTGATTATTTATCCTGTTATTATTATTTATTTATCTAATTAATTTAAATCAAAATGTTTTTAATTTTAAGGAATACAACAGATTTTCACAAAACTTGACAATTTTTTTATATTTAATTATCATAACTATTACTATTTTAAAATTTTGGTTAAAGATTAATCTGATTATTTTTTATCCATTGTAAATTTAGATTAATATTCAATCAAAATATTACTTATAATTATTGTATATTAGTATTTATAATATATTAAACATGTATATATAATTTTTCTCATGCAAATTAGTAATCAATGATGACAATTACTTGTACCGTTATAGATCAAACATGCACACCTTTTGCATTCTATAATATGTATATTAGTATTTATAAAATGGGTTTAATCGTATTGAGCATTTTACACATGAAGCGCGTGTCAATAGGCTTTACGCTTAGTTTATTTTATTTTTTTGATATATTTCTTCATGAATAGTTTAGATGATCATTGATGTCAATAAAAAATAGTTTTATAATGTAAAATGTTATTTTTTAATTAAAAATGCATAATATTAAGTATACTCCAAAAGAGTTCGGATACAAAAATTGAACAAGATCAGGGGGAGGTCCGTCCATCCAAAAGTTGTCGCCACCACTAGTGCGACCAAAACGTGCAAGGTAGTCAACAGCCTGATTAACAGTTCGAGGCCTAAAAAATACAATGGTAGGGCTGACAGCGAGAAGTGTGCATCTGATATCAGCTATGATGCCTTTAATACGCCACGGACAGGTCCGCTTGCAGTTGATGATGTGTACGAGCGACTCAGAATCAGAAGAGATGTGGATGTGCGATAACTCGGTGCCCGAACACCGCCTAATACCAGCCAACATAGCACGAGCCTCGACCTCCAGCACCGAGTGAGCACGTAAGGCCCAGAGAAAAACACCAGTATGAGAAAGAATTAGGTGGCCAATATCCCCTTCCCCAGAAGGCTCCAAGGAGCCGTCCGAGCTGAGAGAAACCCAGCCGGTAGGGGGGCTCCCACCGGATTTGCGTTGGCAAATCGTAGGGGCGGAGAGTCTCAGGTGCGTGGGCACCGGCAAAATCATGAAAACCGGCCAAAGTCCTTTCCCAAATCATCTCAATAGTTGCACGTCGTGACTTAAAATGGGCATCATTCCGAAGGTTCCATATCCCCCAAAGACAATGAGCAAAATTTGATAAAAATGATTGTTTGAACTACTGAACCAGTTTGGCCCCCTCACAAAGCCAGGCGCCAAGATGCCATGAAGAAAAGTGAAGGGATGAAAATCTTAGGCGGTCAAGGAGAATAGATCAAATTTGGAGCGCTACATGGCACTGGAAAAATAAGTGGGTGGTGGTTTCAGTTTGCAGCCCGCAAAGTGGACAAGATGGATCAATAGTGTTGTTAAAAAATAGTATGGTATCAAATGTAGGGAGTTTTCTGTGTAAGAGTTTCCAAAGAAAGAAATGAATTTTGGGGGAACAGGAATTCTCCAGACTAGCTGCCACGACGGCCCTCCAGTATAAGGCGGTGGCATAGAGCGGCGACTAACATAATTGTATATCGACTTTGCATTTGCACAAGCAGAGGTATCATTCACCCAAAACCACACATAATCATCGACGTTTGGAGAAAGATAAATACGTTCGATATGAGAACAAAGTAAAGGTTCAAAGGTAGTGGTAAGGAGGGATCTGTTCCATGAAAAATTAGTAATAAAGTGGTCAACACAGAGATCATCGAGGCAAATGTCCATGTTAATAAAGGTGGGAGTCCACATAAGGGGAGTCGTGAAGATCTAGAGGTCACGAAGGACATAAGTCATTTGCCCAGACCCAATAGACTTGGTGAAGCCCTCGCAGATGCCGGTGATAGTGTTGAGAATAATTTGCCAGGAGTCAGCGATACGAGAAGGAGAAGGCAAGCCCCAGGGATTAAGCATGTCATACTTGGCCCTTACAAGGTTGACCCAGATTGTGGGTCGCATGTTGAGCAGGTCCTGAATACGCCGGCCAACCAGGGATTGGCGGATGTGGTGCATACTTCTAAGGCCAAGCCCTCCGACATTCCGAGGGAGCAGGGCGGTACTCCACCTGATGAGGTGGACACCACGCCGCCCGCCAGGGTCCCAAAGGAAAGAGCGCGAAAGCCGCTCCATAGAGGCAATGGTACTACTGGATAAGTTAATTACGCTGAAGGAGTGAATGGGAATAGAGGCGATGGTAGATTATATAAGCATAGCGCGGTCGGCCTGACTAAGAACCCCCTGGCGCCAACAGTGAGACGTGAAGAGAGCTTATCAAGCATGAAGTTCTGATCACGGGATGGGATGTGCTTAGGGGAGATGGGTACCCCAAGGTAATGAAAGGGGAAAATCCTAGACCTAAAGTTGAGAATTTCAGAGATTAATTATCGGCGCCGAGGATTCATCGGAGGCAAGTAAAGGTTGAACTTTTGAGAGTTGATGTGTTGATCAGTGAGGAGTTCATAGATCCGAAGGATTTTGCGAAGGTTGAGACAGTTGCGCTTAGACGCTCTAAGGCAAATAAGAAGATCGTCAGCGAATAGCAGATGAGTCAAACTAAAAGAGTTTAATCGGAAGGGGAAAATCAATCCCGTCTCCATGTGTTGGGACATGAGCGAAGAGTACACCTGGACAACGAGGATGAATAGATAGGGGGAGATGGGGTCGCCCTGGCGAATACCCCGATAGCTAGTGAATTGGGGAGAAGGTTCTCCATTAATTAGACAACGATAAATTGGTGAGGAGATACAGGTGTGAATCCACTGGATATACTAGTTTGGAATTTTCATGAGGATAAGGACAGATGAAACTGCTTGCCAGGAGACCCGATCAAATGCCTTCTCAAGATCTGCCTTGATCATCATGAATTTAGTTCTACCAGAATTGAGTGAATGGGCAAGCTCCTGGGTGATTAAAATATTATCATGTATAGACCGACCCGGAATAAAAGCCGTCTGGTTGAGATCAATGAGAGCATTTAAAGTAGGGCGGAGTCTATTGGCAAGGATTTTAGAGAGTAACCTATAGAGCACATTGCAAAGATAAATATGACGATAATATTTGACGCGCTTGGGGTTAGCAATCTTAGGGATAAAAATAAGGGATGTTTCAGACCATTCAGGTGGCAGAATATTAAAATTGAAGAAGTCAGAAATATTTCTGACGATCTGGGGGCCAACAATGTCCCAGTAGGTCTGGTAGAACTCAGTGGTGAAGCCGTCAAGCCCAAGAGCTTTCCCAGGTGGCATACTACGAAGGGTAGCAGTGACCTCATGGTGTGTGATAGGGGCAATTAGGGAGGTGTGCCAAGAAGGGTCAAGGCAGGACAGATTTGGCCAACAATCAGGCGAGATATTAAGGGGGGGATTAAGGCTTCTATAAGTCTTGGTAATGTGCGACAAAGAGAGATTGGATTTGGGAGATACTCCTAACGGTATTGTTGGAGTCGTCGACAATTGAAGAAATGGTATTCCGTTTATGACGCATAATAGTGGAGAGGTGAAAGAAGCGGGTATTCTGATCCCCATGTCGGAGCCAGGAGACCCTGGACTTGCTCCACTACTTGAGGCCAATTTGCCAAAGTAGGGCAGCGTGGCGATGATATGTCGTACGAAGGCGACCGAGCTCCATATCCGAGAGGCCACGCAGAGAATCGATTCCCTCAAGCGAAGTAATCTCGCAGAGCGTAAGGTCAGCTTGCGTCTCTAAGTTGCCAAGGGACTCCTTATTCCATTTAATAATGTCCCTCTTAATAAGGCTAAGGGCACGCAAGGCGGAGTTGATGTCTGACGGCCAGTGCGGTGCAACAATATCACAGGCCTCAGAGTGGGGAAGCCAAAAGTGCTCAAATTTAAAGGACCGAGACCTCCACGTGCGAAGGTCAGTCCTGAAAAGGAGGGGGGCATGGTCAGAGATGCATCTTTGAAGAACTGAGAGGGTAATGTTCGGGAAGCGAATCATCCAATGACTATTGATTAGCGCACGATCGAGTCGACACAAAATGCGCGTGAGGCCACTCCGATTATTACACCAAGTGTAGCAAGGGCCAAAGGGAGGAATGTCGAGAAGGGATTGTGAGTTTATCATATTGTTGAATGCTCGGATTGAGCCAGTAAGAGAGAAAGGGGAACCCCCCAAGCTTGTCTGAGAGGGAGGAAAGAGTGTTAAAGTCTCCAATGAGGAGCCAGGGTAGGTTTGAGGTATCAGCGCGAAAAAGTTCATTCCAAAGACGTTTGCGAACGAAAGAAATTGTATTAGTGTAAACAGTAGTTAATAGAAAATTAAAACCTTCGAAGGAGATCGCAGCATGAATAAGTTGGGCAGAGATAAGGAGCGAAGTCACCTGAGCCTCTTGGCAACGCCATGCCAAGAGTATGCCACCTGAGGCACCGCTAGCTTCGCAGAAGATGTCGTCCCAGCCATGGCCGAGACGACGGAATACCTGTTTAGTTTTTACAGAATCCGTGTGTGTTTCTAACAAAATTACAAAGTATGATTTATGAGATCTAATAAGATTAAAGAGCCTATCCTTGGCTTTGGCCCGGTAAGCACCGTGGCAATTCCAAGCTAAGAGTCATGAGGGTTGGACGGGCTCGTCTGCTCCTGAGGAATCCGGGGCTAAAACCTGCAAGGACGAGGGGGAAGTGAGCCCGGAGCAGATGAAGAGGCAGATCCCTTACCTTTGGTTGTTTGTTTAGATAGTGGCCGTCGAGTGCGAAGCGAGGGGAGCGGCGCCTGCGGCTTATGGACGCGCGACTTCTTCCTCTCGGAGCGAGGTGGCGGGAGGAGCACGGCATCCTTCGGATCTTCATCGGAGACGATCTCAAGGACCAAAGGTGCCCGACCAAGGCAGGCAACAACGCAGGCGGCAAAGTCGTCATGTTCCAGAGAAGAGGGGGGAACAACCACATGTGGCGTTTGAACCAGAGTCGCAGAAACAACCGTCGAGGCATGTGGAGGGGAACGAGTTGTCGGAGAAGAGGCCGAGGGGAGGTGTGGGGTCGCCGGGGGGGGGGGGGGGGGGGTGGCGGGTGTAGACAAGACGCCGGAGGGGGGGGCGGATGTAGACAGGACGTCGGAGGGGGTGGCGGATGCAGACCCATCGCAGGAGAGGTCGGAGGTGTGAGGTTACTACGAGAGGGAGAAGAGATAACAGGTAGATCAAAGGTAACTGGAACGGCCGAAGAGATGTCAGCTAGGGCAACTTGAGAGGGGCGGTTTTGAGCATCATACGGACGGCCCAAATCAGCCGGGACAGGATTGTCCCTCACAGATCCTGCCACGCGTCCGTCGAAATGAGTGCGGTGGGCAGAATCCACAAGGGGGCTTATCCGACCGTTGGGAGAAGACCCACGGATAGCACACGTGTCACAGATCCGAGGGGGGAGGGTGTGTTAGTTTGGAGAGGATCTCCACCGATGGATCCATATGGCAGAACCCCATCCGCACGATCCGGAGAGGTGCGGATCGGTGACATGGCAATCGGTCGTTGCGCAAGGGTGCCATGCGGATTTGCCACATCACCCCAGCGCAGGCCAACGTTCAGCTCGGTGGTGACCGACGGCGCATCGACGTCCGGCGCAGGGCAGTTAAGGTCGAGGGCCAAGGCCTGCCCCAAAACCACCGGCTGTGCCATAGGCCGTCGAGCGACCGAGCCGGCATGCCGAACCGGAGCAGAATGGGCCACACGCAGGGGTGGGAAGAACCTCGTGTGGGAAGAACCCCGTGAATTGCAGCCACGTAGGGGTGGGAAGAACCTCGTTACTATCTGGCCGAAAAAAGGGGGCGACCTAAGCCACCGACAGGAGGGTGCCGCCGAACTCCCATGGCCCCCCAGTGAGAACCTGCAGCCTATCATCAGTATTGGCAAAAGAGAACAAAATGTATGAGTTACCAATTTCACTAATCGTGCAAGTCTCCGAGGTCCTCCAGAGATCCGGGATGGCCTACCGCAGGGCAGCCAGGTTACCAACGAATCACCCGAGAAGGCAGAGGCGTAGAGCGGCAGCCCGCTCCTCCGTGTCACAGGCGGGGATGGACATCTCATCCGTGATGGTCTCCCGCAGGCCACGGAACTGACGCTGCGAGATGGCAATCTGAGGGAGTGGCCGCGGCGCACGGACGGTGGCGGCCCAAGAGTGAGGTGGAGGAGCGCTCGGGGTGGGAAGAAGCGGTGGATTGGGGTTATTTGAGGTTGCTGAAAGCGGGGGGAAGGGATCACCAACAGAGTGCGAAGGCCCCAAGAGAGCCATTAGGGGGCCGGCGCCCCCGGCGAGCCGCCAGGAGCAATGACCAACGGAGGCGAAGCGAGGCCCCAACGGCTAGCTACGCGCTCCAATGGACATTTTCGTAGTTCACAAAGAAGTCAAAGTCGTTGAAGTATGACTGTAAAATGTTATGAAAAATACATATATCTATTATGAAGGACAATAATGTACATAAGTTTGTAAAAATTTGAAAATGATGAATATAATTGTTGACAATGATGTAAATCATATTTTTGTTATCATCAATGATCATCTAAACTATTCATGAAAAAAATATATCGAAAAAAATAAAATAAACTATGCGTAAAACCGCTTGACATGCGCTTTACATGCACCTACATTAAACCATTACAAAATATGTTTTCAAACATATTTATCTTTTCAAAATATTTTTAATAACCCACATGGCAAATGTCATCATCTCATGGATATGTTTCCATGATTTTTTTTCTCTCTCTCTCTATACACACACATATAAATATAATATATATAATATGGTAATCCAGATTTTGTTATTTATTTTAAAAATATGTATTTTTAGTTCTTTAAATGTGTATTTTTTTTCTATAGTTTTTTTAACATTTTCTAAGTGTAATATCTGTTAAACTTTTCCTTTATAAATTAACTATAAGATAGTTCTGATTTTAGTATAGTATATAAATATAGATTTTTAATTATTAAATAATTTGATTATATAATGCATTCTATAGTTTTAATAAATGTTTGTTAACTTAAATATAATTATATATCTTAAACTTTTTCCATTAGAAATTGGAGGCTCTCATGTGGCTTTGAGACAACCCTCATTTTCACATGAGATGTACATTATGGGTGAAAGTGGTTCGGGTCGAATGATTTTTACGTCAAAAAATTTGACCTTTAAATTTTGGGTGATTTTTTAGAGCGTAAAAGTCACCTTAAAATATTTTTCGGAGAAAAAAAATTGACCTAGCCAGTCTCAATTTTTTCGGATCGAGGACCTACTTAAAATAATATTTTTTTAAAAAAATAGATATTAAATTACATCACAAACTATGTTTAAAATTTTAATATTTAACTCTAACTTCGTAAAGAAATTAAACTATCATATTATCACATTATAATTTAAAATATTATAGTCAATTTTATACAAATTTTATTAAAATAGATTAATAACTTGATGATATTCAAGTCTAACTATAACATAATAAGTCAACAATATACTTAATCTAATAAATATGGGTAAATGTGAAACTTTGAAATATTATTTGAAAGATGAGATAATATTTTAATTATAATATTCTATAAAAATATATATTTGGTTCAGATCGGGCCCCTCTAATTTTTTTTGTTAGGAGCCCTAATTTAAACAGTGGTTTTAATTATTCTAAAAAACTAACATAAATTTTAATCGGAGTCCGAGTTTATAATTTTTTCGGGTCAATTTTTTTCGATTTGATTAGGTTTTTCGGGTGGATAGGTTTTTTGTTACTCCCCTTATAGATACCATAAATTATTGATTTGTCATGATTGTATCACAACATATACATAATTATCATTTTAAAAAGTTATAAAATTTATGGCACATATATTTTCATAAAGAATGGGAAAAATAATAAAAAGTATAATAAAAAATTAGCTAGTTACTGAAATGGCAATGAAGATAAATTAAATTGAATCTAAATTGATAGAAATGATAAAACTGATAATAATTATTTTTTAAAGTACATAACTTTTAAGGAAATTAAAATTAGTTAGTTCCACCCACCATATCATTTTTAAAAAACTAATCTCCGAGAGAGAGAGAGAATGAATGGGAGCGCTTTCTTACAAAGAGTTTTTGGCATATATACATTCATAAGTATAGTCTATATCACTAAGCCATTGATTATAACCATAAGCATAGAGAGATGACCAGAGAGAGAAAGATGAAGAAGAGAAAAATATGAAGAGATATATCTATACCAAAAGTTAATTTGAAGAGACTCATCAACCAAGTAAAAAAAATAACAAAATGTATATGAATTGATTGTGAATACAATTATAATTGTTTAAGAAAAATAATATGAATGAAATAAATTAACAAAAAATACCACTTTTAAACTCATAGTATTAATTAATATAAATATCTCTTAATTGTAAATTAATTATTTACCGGCAGAAAACATGGAACCTTGACCTCTCATAGAGAAGTAGTTGCACAAGACACGTACAATCTTCCATCGTTTATTGCTACAATGCAACTACCACAAGCAAGAAAGATTATATAAGTACGTACCTACGTAGAGAATAAATTAAAAAGTTGTATACAGCTAAAGTTATTATAAAATATTAATTATTTTGTTTAAATTCCAATGATTTTACAGGCATCCTATTATTAGTAGATATGAGGAAAAAATGCAAAAATAGTTAAAAGGAAATCACATCTTCATATCAAAATGGAGAGAATATACACCAAATACAAACTTTGAAATGACTAATAAAATTTACTTCAATATTGTAAAAAAATACTTATTCAAGCCAATAAATAACAAAAATTAATATCATGGAAACATATTAAAAGAGAATATATTTACCGAAAGAATTTACTTTTTGCCATATTGCCCCATCAACGAAAATCTCTACCACCACTTAAAAAAAAAGGATCAGTTAGTTTTCAATGGATATAAATTCAAAAGTATAAAATAAGCCTATAAAATTCAAAATTAGTTTCAAGCATTAAAAAATATTCAAAAGAATTTTCTATTTTTAATATCTGAAATATTTTAGAAAATATATAGAAAACAAAAAAATAATGCATGAATCATGTGCGCCATTAAGATCACAACTACTCAAATATCTTTTATCACCATAAAGATAAAAAGAACTCCAATAACTATGTTAAAGATATACAAACCAAAGAGTTAGACATCAATAGTAGACTACATATAAAAGACCCTATGAGCATTTGATCCTACCCTCTTTACACATATTTATAGGGTGGCACACAGTAAAATGATGGAGATGAAGATGGTTACGACTTCAATACGTGAACCACTTTACATTCAGTTATATTTTTTTCACATTATCGGTATCAAATTATCTCTTTCATGTTTTAAAAAATATTTTATATAGTTATTAAAACAGTATAATTAATAAAATCTAAAATTATATATTTGGTAATAATATCATAAATTTGAATTTAAATATACTTATTTATTCTGATTTATTAGAGAGATTACTCCTTGCACATTATATTTATTCTGATTAATTATATGTAACCACCTATAGTTATCATAACTATTTAGTAATTTTTAAAATATAATTATTTAATATTTTTAGAGACACTTGTCATCACATACTTATGTCGTGTCAACTTTTCCTTGCATACTATCCTTCTTTTAATATAATATAGATAGATAGATAGATAAATAGATAGATAGATAGATAATATGATAATTTATTGAATAACTTATATCTCTCTCTATATATATATATTTGGACTTAACTGGTTTAAAAAATAATTGAATATGTATTATATATATATATAATAATTTTATACACATTAGATATAGTGAGAGAACGTGCGGCATTTTATTAATGTATCATAGTTATTTTTAATTATATATACATTAGATATGTTATTTTTTTAATTACTATGTCATAATTAATTTAATTAGTCATAAATTCTAGAAGACACATCTCATCACAACAAAGTGTCAATGTCATCATCTCCTTTCATACTATCTTCCTTTTAATATATACTAGTGTGAGAGCCCGCGCGATAGCGCGGATAATAAAAAATTATATGAATCTTACATTTATAAAATATAAATTAGTTTGATATATTTTAATATTATTTAAAATTCTGATAATTATATAATAAAATTTTAATTTATATCTAATTTTCTTTTTGTCCCATTTATTTTCCACTCTTCTTAGAAATAATATTGTCATTTAAATCTGAGATATTAATTTGTTACATGAATTACATGATAAATATCATATATTATATTTGTTTCGATTGCTATTTTAATTATCTAACAACATGTTAAATTTTAAATACATGATCAATTCTCCAACAAATTCATGCAAATATTGAATTATCATTATTTTTTATCAATCCTTATATATTAGATGAAATATTATGTGTAATATTTGTCATATTATGTGTAATATTTATTGCATTTTAAAATAATTTTCATTAAATGAGAACAAATTTATTTTTTTTCTAAAAGTAGGTCACAATGGCATTATTTTCTTGATACTCAACATGAGTCCATGAAAATTAGAGCTAAAAAATAAATATAAATAGTAAACAAATATAAAGATTAAGATATATTCAATAAATATGATCCAACTTGTGATATAATGTATTAATTATATCTATTTTTAAATAATTAATATCAATAGGACGTAAAAAAGTTTCCGACGATCTCTTTTCCGTTGCGAGGTATTCCAATAATACTCTTTGTTTATTTGTACAAATTCCTTCATTTTTAGAATCGAACCGACAATTGGATCAACCTCACTATCGGGTCACGACTGGACCGATTTGATCGAATTAGATCGAATTTTTTAAAAAATAATATTATTTATAAAATTTAAAGTATAAAGTATAAATATTGTTTTAATAATATATTAATAATAAGATATTATTATAATATAGTTTTATTTATTTAAAGTTTTAATGATAAATAGAAAATTATTAACATATAAATATTGATAGATTATAATTGAATTTTCATATTGATGAGTTGCATTAATATATTTTATCTTGAATTAATTTTATTTCTTTTTATTTTTTAAAATATCTTTTTATTTCCATTTTATGCCCTTTAATCATTTTATTTTCATATTATTTAGATTTTAATACTTATCATTTTTATTCTATTTCTATTTAATTTTTACCTCTCATACATTCCATCCTCTTCAACTTTCCCTTTTAATATTTTCTATTTTCTCTTTTCTATTTATTATTTTATGTGTTTTTTACAAATTTAAAATTGAATCGGGTTCATTCTTTCCATCACTTTATACTTTCCCTTTTAATACTTTTCTTTTTTCCTCTTTTATATTTCTTGTTTTATGTATTTTTTTTTCAAATTTAAATTGGAACCAAATTGAATCAGTTAAATCGGTTCGTCCATTTTGTCAGTTCGATCGATTTTTGCTTGATTCAAAATGATTTTAACATTACCGAATTAACAATCGATTCCCTATTAAAGTAATTGAATTGGTTGGTCCGATCTAAATTAATAACATTGATTAAATGGTCCCAAACGCATGGGAAATTAACCTTGACCTTTAGGGGAGAGAGAGACTTGGTTGTTGAGAAAAAGTCTTTGATTGGAACTTTTTACACGGCCAAATGGATTACGTCGGGTGACATTCTCTGGTGTTCTTGAAAATTCGAACTCAATCTCTTATTTCAAGTTCAACGCCACTTATATATATCAACTGAACAAATGGATCATTTATATATTTTCGTTAATTAATGCAAGTGTTTTGGCCCAAAAATGATGCATTTATTTATTTGTTACAAGATAATAACTGGCCGTGAATTTCTTAATATAAAAGTCTAATACAAAAAGACATGACGCAAATGTCTGAGGTGGAACTGACGCGTCAAATTGGCGTGAAACTTTCACTAGATATTTAGATGTTAATTGGGATAGAGTGATAATAAGTTTCTTTTCATTTAAGGACGTTTGGTACGAGGTAATTCAGATAGATTATCGATTATTTTATTTAAAATTCTCAGGATCCATCATATTATCTCGTTTGACTGTGATAAATTATCAATAATTTTAATTGCACTGATAATCTTAATTATCACCTCACTGATAATTCAGATAGCAGGTAGGAGAGGTGTCTTTCCAATTGCTTGACATTTGACAATAATGTCCAATCAATAAAAAATATTAATTTTAAATATTTATTAATAAATATCATCCAATCTCATCTTCTCTATTATTTAATTTCTTTATAAATAACTTTTAATTTTGCCTCATCTTATTTTATTATATTCATTTTTTCTATGTTTTTTCTTTGTTTATTTATAATATCATGTGATGAAAATTTAAAATAAATTTTAAGGGTATTTTGATAATTTATTCTCTAGTTATTTTAATCATAACTTATATTACTAATACTTGTCAAACACTATAATGTGATATTACCGGTAATTTAAATAGCGCCAATCTATGATGATCTAAATTACCGATTAATTAAATCGATAATGCGTCAAACGGCCCCTTAAGGAAGATGTTAAGTTTGAGTTCACGGGAATATAAAAAGATTTTGTTAAAAATTTCATGTGTCACGATATATGACGGAGAAAGATTTTAATGAAGGGTTATTTCTTCAAATTTTTCTTGAATTATGATAATTTCACACTGACTTTTGAACTCACTGTTTACCGCCCTATAAATATGTTGCATTTTTCACTTTGATTTGTCAACATTCTGTTAATTTTTCCATAACTTTCATTTTATGGAATGACTAAATTATCCTTCTCTCATATCTTCTAATATTATAAAAATAAAAAAAACACGTGCCAACATCACACATCTACACGTGTGGCTAGCGCATGTCGTTGGAACGTGCAAAGGGGGGGGGGGGGGCATCACCCCCTTGTGCGATGTCGTCGGGGACAAGATTGCAAGGGCGACATGGAGCAAGAAGAGATTGGAGCATCCTCATGTTCTGCATCGTCAGCGACGTAGAACAAGAAGAAGGGGAGGAGACGATGCGGAACAAGAAGAAAAGGAGAGAGTCGCCCCCTTTTACGATCTCGTCGTCGACAATGCGGAGCAAGAAGGGAGGGTGACCCCCCACCCCAATGTGAAAATACTAGAAGATAAAAGAGAAGGATGATCTAGTCATTCTTTAAATAAAAAATAAAATAATGAAAAAAAAAATAACAAAATTCGGATGGATTCAGAATGAATCAAAGTGAAAAATGTGATATACTAAGAGGCGCTACAATGAGTTTAAATTGTCAAAATTTAAGATTCCAGAAAATAATTTTATCGAAATAGTTGAGTCGAGACCATTAATAAATAGACACTCGATAAGAGCATTGTTATATTCTCCTAATAATCAGCCTAATAATCCTCCTAAAAGGTCACAATGGCATGCACTTGTAATTTTATTTTTTTGGGTAGAATAATTAAGTGAGTGTTAAAAAGGATTTTTAGAAGGATGAGTTAGGAGGATTTAGAATTTTTGATATTTAGATGTTCAGATTTTGTCAATTTATTTTGTACAACATCACTCTGACAACGTCCTGAACCATTAGAAAAGTCAAATGACCGTGATTAGACGCTAGTCACTTACGTACGAAAGCGGTGACATGTTCATAGTAGGCTTTTTTTTTTCATTACATAGGAAGGTTGCAAGGAAATTAAAGATAAAAAATAAATGAGTGGATTCGTCGATCTTTCGATTTTTCCGAGACGATGTGCCCCATTGGGCTACAAATATAACCAGGGAGAGGGAGAAAGTGCATGTTATCTCTTATGTTGCCCTCCTTAGTTAAAACTCATAACGTTAAACGGACTAGCAGAAGATGTCACAAGCTGCTGCATACGGAATATTCGCTGTAGTGATGTTTGTTGTATTGGCTCTATTAGTTTGGCTTTCCAGCGATAAGTGTAGAAGCACCACGGAGAATGGCGGCGGCGGTCCTCATAGCAGCGGAATTGGTTATTGGGGTGGCGTTGGTGGCCATGACGGTGGATATTTGGGTGCTCTTGGAGGCGGCGGCGCCTGTGGAGGCAGTGGCGGAGGCGGCTGTGCGGGCGGTGGCGGTGGCAGCGGAGGTGGGGGAGGCGGTGGCGGTGGCTGTTGATATATTTTCTAGCTAAGATGGTTGTTCATTATGTTCTTTTAGGTCAGGTGCATCTGTTAAAGTTTGTTAGTTAAAATAATGCTTTTGGCGATTGTATGTAATAGTAAATAGTACTTTATTTGTATTGATACAGTACATGCATATGATTCGATACTCGTTTTATGTCAAAAAGGACCATCCCATATTTCTCACATGTTTTTTTTTCTAAAAAAAATTAAAAACTATATTCTTTTTCTAGAATGATCTATTCGGGATCTCTATATTTATATAAAGTTTGAAGTTATGACAATAACGAGTGATGTTTTGTATTAAATGGTATCGATATATCAAATATAACACGTTTTAACATCACTATCTGTTATTACAGTATCTATGACTTACACAATTTTATTTACATATTGTTATTCCTTTTTCCTGGATTTCAAATTTATGTGATGGTTTTGTAATTTATTACAATTTTTTTGCTTAAACCCCTGCTATATAAGATAGTTATCCCTTTAACCGAACAGGACATCTCTTTAATCGAAGATAGCCAATTTTCTGAATATTAGTATTGTAGTATAGTAATTATGATACGAGTTAAATTCCTGCTAGAGGGTGAGTGATACGGGCGCAGGATGCATGAATTGTTGATCTGGCTATATATGTATTAAAGTACCTTATTGTGATTGATTTCATCTATAATGTTTCTTTTACTATACAATGTCGCATTATAATTATAGAAATAATATATAATAATTATTATTATTATTGTAACTTACTAAGAAGCAATATTAATTTTATTAATAATAAATAGTTAAATACTTTGCATAGGGTGTCTCATAAGATGTGGATGCCTCATAAATATTCCAAATATTTGAATCATTTCCCCGTAATATACATGTCCCCTGCAGTCTTACTATATGCGTACGTGTAAGCATTAGCTCCTTTTGTGGGAGGGAGAACCAATCATCAAAATTAATTCACTTAATTAATTTATGCCTTTCCTTTTTTTAAAAAAATTATCTCCTAAACAAAAAAGTTATAAAAAAACAGATAAAGAGAACTATAAAATCATATTGAAAACTTGTCATATTCAAATCACAGTAAATAAATGGTGAAAGTATAAGGTTTAAGAAGCCAGTAGATTTTTTTGGTCCAAAACAATCACCCAACGATTCCTTGGATTCGATTTTCTAAATTAAAAACTACTTTAAATCGTTCCATCTTTTAGCGGGTAGACCGTTCATATAGTTTTTATGGCCTTCTTATAGTATAAAAATGTTTCAATAATTTAGATAATAAACTAAAATTAATATAAATACATTTTATTGTATAACCGAATATAAAAATATGTATAAACATTTTAGCAATATCAAATAAGAGTTTGCACAATGTAGTAATGTAATTAAATTGTAAAAAAAATATTGTATCAATAATAATACAAATATGGAGCTTTGACGGTTTTTTTTTTTGAGGTGTCTAATTTGAGCGGAGCAATTTTATTATATTAAAAAATAATCGAGTTCTTAATTTTTATTTTTTTTCAAGGAACCAGTGGCGGAGGAGGAGGGGGGGACACCCTTTTACGAGATTGCCGCTTCACTATTTTTATTTTTTTTTACAAATAAAAAATATTAAGTGAAGAAGAGAGAAATTGATAATTTTTTTGTCGATTTGTCATTATAAGGATTCGTTTGACTTAACTGATACAAAATAACTGATAAATTAAAGTGCTGATAAGTATTTTATTGGCTGAAATTTATTTTTAAAAATAAACGGTTACACGTTTAAATAAAACTACTTATATTAATAACAATTAATTAGTTGTGAGACAACTAACTGACTTATTTTTTAAAAATAAGCGTCCCTCCTCTTGCTTATTTTTTTGACTTATAAGTAGATTTGATGTCTCTTTATCAGTCAAAATTTTAAGTTATCAAACGCTGAAATTTTTTTAAACTAACTTATAAGTGACTTATAAACTTAGCCAAACAACTCCTAAGTTGAATATTATAAAATAAATTTTGAATCGAAGTAAAAATGGGAACATAATTAAATGAAATTAATACAATCGTTGGTGAATTGATTTTAATATAAAGATTCAAATTTGAAAAATCTTTGCATTTATTTTGTGTTCAATGACGACAACACAAGAAACATGACTGCTGTCCTGTTACGGTGATACCATAAACGTGGGGCGCATTATAATAACCTGGTGTGTCCGCGACCGCTTCAACCGCTCCTCTTTCTCTGACGCATTTTCTCACAGATCTCGTCGTCGTCGACCTCTCCCACATCTAAAGGTTAGGGTTCGTTCTTTCCTCCGTTTCCTGCTGTTTCGATTTTGGATCGGTGTCCTTGGGAGATCGAGAAGTCAATTGGGTGCACAATGTATGTGGTGACTTGGAACAGTTGAAGGAATCGCGGAGGAGGGGAGGGGAGGGGAGATCCTTCTTCGAAGTTGGGAGATCGGGGAAGGAGGGAGGAGATGAGCGCGTCCAGGTTCATAAAGTGCGTCACGGTGGGAGATGGCGCGGTTGGAAAGACCTGCATGCTGATCTCTTACACGAGCAACACGTTCCCCACGGTGAGCTCATCAAATTCGAAGCATTTTTTTACCAAATTTTATGGTATTTTCATGTTATTTTAGGCGAAGGATGTGGGCAAGTGTAATGTTGTTACCTTGGATCGTGGCAATGTTTGGAGTGGAAATTGAAAGGAAGATCTGCCGGAAATTGATTTCTTTTTTGTGGTAGTTCTTAGGCATTTGAGTAGTTATTTTACTCGCTTATCTGAGTGAAATGTAGAACTTTTTCTTTCCTTAAGAATAAAGATAATGTTTGATCCATCTAGAGTTGAGGTTTCTAGGAAAGTTGGAAGCTTGTGCAGTGCCAGGATTTGATATTGATCGTTTCTGGACGACAGTGGACGGTTTTATTAACAGATTTCACTGTCTCAGGCTTAAATCACACAGGTAAAGTAGAAATTTTTTTAGGAAATTGTAATGGGTATTTGCTCAATCACATGGCACGAGTGATGGTGTGAAATTTGGAAATTTTGAAACTTTCGTCTTCAGGAACCCGAACATTGTCCAATTGTAGCAGACATTTGACCAATGACATAGAGCGAAAAGAAAAATGCACACTACTGTTTCAGCAGAAAATAAGGGCATAGTGACCATATAGAAAATTTTAGTAGTTTATGTTCTACCCAATATTTCGTTTCAGTCATTCTAAAACAATCACAAACTTGCATTTGAAAACCTCCATATTTTCTATGCAAACATGATATTTATTTGAAAATGCTTCCCTTTCGGCTTCATCAACTCGTTGAGAACAAGTAACCATCATTTAAATCTTCGTCATGGTTCTATCATTTTCGGTTCTTAAACATAACATATTACTTGTGAAACAGGATTATGTCCCCACAGTTTTTGACAATTTCAGTGCTAATGTGGTGGTAGATGGTAACACTGTCAACTTAGGTTTGTGGGATACTGCAGGTGATGTTTTGCTTCATTTTTTTCTCTCTTTCCTCGATTTTCCTGAAATTGACTGATCCTAATATTCTATTATTCTCTGATAAAACAGGCCAAGAAGATTACAACAGATTAAGACCCCTGAGCTATCGTGGTGCTGATGTTTTTCTGCTTGCTTTCTCTCTTATAAGCAAAGCAAGTTATGAAAACGTTGCTAAAAAGGTTTCTGGCCTATTTGTTTGCTCCCGTTTTGTTTATCTTATATGTTTACTTGAACCATAAGTTTATACAGTTACAATTTTGTTTCCTAATTCCAGTGGATTCCTGAACTGAAACACTATGCTCCAGGAGTTCCTGTAGTTCTAGTTGGAACGAAGCTTGGTAAGTTTCTTTGACATCTTAATTTATAGCTTCAATGTTTATTTATTTCCTTTCATAAAATCTTTTAGCTATCTAAGATTTTGCAACAACAAAGCCTTATCCCACTAGGTGGGGTCGGCTACATGGATCATACGACTCGTTGATCCATGTTCATGAGATTCGATAGGGTTTTACGCTGGCTGTCGGGGCCTAACACAACCCTCCTCCTTTATCCGGGCTTGGGACCGGCTATAAAACATAGGCGGAGTTTTTAGCTATCTAAGATAGTATGAAATAATTTTCTGTATAACTTAAATTAATATTTAACATTCTGTTGATTCATTGTGAAAGTTTCTTATTCATCTTTGATTTATGTAGAATTTCCTGTTTTCATTCTGGAATTTCATTATCATATCAAGAACTTCATTAATCAAATTACTTAAGTGGACCTAATAATGCAACTTTCATGAGTCATTAATTTTCTAATAAATTCACATTGATTTATTTATGTTCTAAGAAGCTACCTCAGATCATCAAGTTAATGGGATCTCTTGGAGGCTACTTATTTGTCTAGGTATTTTTTAATCACGTGATAGCATGCAAATGATAGTTCTTAAAGTGGATGAGTATCTTTGTATTATATGTGATATTTATTGTTAAAACCTCAAATTTAGGTTATATTTACTAGCTTATCAGCTAGATTTACCTGCTGCTTTAAGAGTCGTGTATTTATTCTGCCGAAGTCAATCTGGAACATATCCTAATCTAGATTCTGGCATCTCAAATTACCTACCATTTGGACATTAGAACAATATATCTAATGCTGGTTCGGAAACCGTTGATATTTCCTACTGCTTATGTTAACTAGATTTAGATCTGTGTTTCCTTAGCCTACCTAAACCAAAAGCCTTGTAACCAATAATTTGGTCTGAATATTCAAACACATTTATCTTTTAAGTGGGATTGTGTTGTGGGTGGTGGGTATGAAGGGCATGAAGCTTCTGATACAACAACAACAACAACAAAGCCTTATCCCACTAGGTGGGGTCGGCTACATGGATCATACGACGTCATTCCGCTCAATTCGTTGATCCATGTTCATAAAATTCGACAGGATTTTATGCTGGCTGTCGAGGCCTAACACAACCCTCCTCCTTTATCCGGGCTTGGGACCGGCTATAAAATATAGGCGGAGTTATATATGTTGCTAATTATATCTTTGCTTCATGGTAGATTATGTTGGTTGAATGTCCTTACCTATATTTTTGGATCTGGTCACTCTTTTCAGAATCCTTGTTGAGTTATTGCATTTATTAGATGCTGACCTTTGTTCACAGATCTTCGGGATGATAAACAATTCTTCATTGATCACCCTGGCGCTGCGCCCATTTCAACTGCACAAGTAAGTCATCTCGTTGCATGTCGTTGCATGCACTACCCAGTTCTCTTTGATTAAACGTAATGCATCCACCTTACACAGATCATGATATTGCCATTGTGAATTGCAGGGTGAAGAGCTAAGGAAACTTATTGGTGCTCCTTATTACATTGAATGCAGTTCGAAAACACAACAAGTATGTTTTGTGTCTGTCTTGTATCATGTTGTTTTCTCTTGTTGAAAGTATTTTTGATTTGTAATACTTGAGATGCAGAATGTTAAGTCAGTTTTCGATGCCGCCATCAAGGTTGTACTTCAACCACCAAAACAAAAGAAGAAAAAGAGGAAGGCACAGAAATCATGCTCGATTTTATGAAGGAATAGAAAATCTAGAGGAGTGAGGACATGTCAACGGCTTTGTTGCACTCGGCGTACATCAGTTCACTGATAACATTGGAGAAGAGAAGATCCATCAAGTGATAATATTTAGTGTCTTCCGATCGTTATCAAGTATCATGCTCCTTCAAGAGAAATTCGGCACATGTAAATGCAAGATAGTAAGCATCTGAAATTGTTTACGTGTATTCAGAATTTGCTACTAATTATCGTTTGTAGCTTTTCATTTAATTTACTGAAGGCAAGAACTATCTTAGAATCGAAAGAACGAAGGCTCCTTGTTCAAATTTTCTTAAACCTTTTTCAGTAGTAAAATATTTATTGAATAATATAATAATCATAAAAATATAATGATCTCATGACAATTCGCTG
This sequence comes from Pontederia crassipes, assembly GCA_030549335.1. Lineage (NCBI taxonomy): Eukaryota > Viridiplantae > Streptophyta > Magnoliopsida > Commelinales > Pontederiaceae > Pontederia > Pontederia crassipes. Next base: position 18,118,365 of record CM060189.1, on the reverse strand, counting down.
ATTAAGTTAATGTTATACAATCCATTAACTTGTTTTTTTTGTAAGAATATTATTAATTAAAACATTTTGTAGTATTAATCTAAACTTAAAAAAGCCAACCATCTCATAATTCGATAGCAGCAGTTAATGTTTATACAATATTTTGCTAGTTAATTCACCTCAAACTTTGGCCGATTGTTTATTCATAAATGATGTCGGGTTGATTTTTAATTTAAGAATTTCATCCGAAATCTCACCTTGATCCATTAATCTATTTAGAATGTTGATGCAAACCAAATCGGTGTAGTAAAGAAAAAAAAAAGGATTTGCTTCAAATAAAAGAGTAAAAAGTGGCCCCTGATGTTCACCATATGTATTCGTGCAATCTTTTTTTTATTTGTACACGGAAAATTGAATTGAAAATAAATTATTTTCTACTTCGAACTCAAACCCTTGACATCTAAATGGCTAGTTAATTGTCCATTTTTTTCTCGATCTAAGACCATCAATTTTCGAAAGTATTAAAATATGAGTTTAATTTGATATTACATGCTGCTTCATGTGGCTATTATGTAGTGCACTCAAGAATATAGAGCTATCCTTGTCTCAGTGATTGATCGATCAATCATGAGGGAAACATCACCTTTTGGTGTTCAACCACTAATTATTATATATGTGGACGATAGAGAAGTAGCAGCAAACTCACTCAAAACTTTGGCATCAGACCCCATCCGATCCAACTGTGTCTGCAAAAGCTCAACTTGAATAGTTGAATATCCAATTTGTTGTGATGGAGCTATCTGTCCTCCCATTATTCTCATTAATCCAAACACATGAATTTTTTATTTCTCAATTTGCCAAAGACATGAATTCTAAGCTTTTTTTTCCCATTAATGTTGCTACAAGCTTTGACTTGAGTTCTTCTCAACGATTTTGACATGATACATAAGAAAGCTAAGGAGAAACTCGTGACATAAAAATAATTTTCTCTATGTCCAGCTTTGTGCATATTAAAGCTATCCTTGGAGTAATTTTTTTTCCAAATTTTCTTGTATTTATAAAAAAACCTCGATCAACATGAAAAAATTGATAGAATAAATCCTAGTAGCGAAAAAATAATCTGTTTTGGCCACCAAAAAAAATGAGAAAACAAGTTTTCTTTAGAAACTTCTTTGTATTATGTTAAATAGTCATCTTAGTTTAAATGCGTACAGGCAAAACAACAACAATAAAATCTTATCCCACTAGGTGGGGTCGATTACTTGGATCATACGACGCCATTCCGCTTTATCATAAAGAATGAAAAAATTAAGAAAAAAAGAATAAAAATAGCCAAAGAATGAACTACTTTTCTTAAAATATATTTTCCGAAATTTCATATAATCTCTATCATAAAGAATAATCTAAATAAATAGCCAATTTATGATAGATATGCGATCCTACGATTTCTTTCCAAATGGACTGTCATTTAGCTTCGAAAGACTTCGAAAGACAAATAAAAATAAGAACACAATGTTGTTTAGAAAAAGAAGAGCGAAGAAAAACACTCGAAACATTTTAAAAATGATTCTTGCTTTTAAATCTTTTATGACTTCATTCCTTTGTTTCATCTTCTATGAGCGTTGGTTGATGAGAAGAATATGAATTGCACTAGGAATGAAGCAAGGTATCTTAGAAATCAAAGTAGACGTATGGCTGAGCCAAACCTTAGTGATGCTTATGTTTTGAAGAAAATGCATAGTTTTCTGAATTTTTTTTCTTCTCCAAAGTCTTTGCTCTTCTTTTCATCGACATGCTACTTTCTCTGCAAAGAAATTGTTATTATATTTTGATTCCCCCAAATAATCAGTGTATATAGTCGAATTGTCAATTTTTGCCTTCCTGTACTTTCCTTTCCAGAAAGAAAGAGACAATAATGCACACATATATTCACTATAAAAAAATTTGTCAGATAGCGACGCGAATTAGCGACTCAAATCTGATAACGCTAATTCAACGTCCGTCAATAGCGACTCAAATCATATACCATGACGATGAATTTGTAATTTATATAGTGCTACATTTTACTCATTGAACTTTTCGTTTTGTTAATTGTTAATTAAATGGTAGTGATGATGTTACTAAAAAATAATTTAATTATAAATAAAGAGCGATGAAAAAGTCATAATGCATGCAATTAATTTTACGTACACTGACTGGTAGATGATGTTACATAGTTGGCCCTGGGAGTTTTCTTGTGGATTGCCGAGTCAATAACTTGACTCTTCGGGAACATAAGAGTGGTAGAGTGATACACTAATTATTAATCAACAACAACAAAGCTTTATCCTACTAAGTGGGTCGGCTACATGGATTATACGACGCTATTCATTGATTCATGTTCATGAAATTCGACAGGATTTTACGCTGGCTGTCGGGACCTAACACAACCCTCCTTCTTTATCCGGGCTTGAGACCGGCTATAAAACATATGCGGAGTTACGCTAATTATGAATCAAGATATAGATATTTTTATGTTCTGCTCCTATTAGTAATATTTATATCTAATTTATTTAATTTATCTTTAGTCTTATAAGTTTTACATTCTTAATGTCTCAAATTTTGTTTCTCCATGTTGGATGACTTCTCACACGTCACACATTTTCGACGTCAAAATCGCTCAACTCATATGAGTCTAATTGTTTTTCTTTTTTTTTTTCTGTTAACATCCCATATACAAATTTATTATTGTTGGGTCATTATTAAGTAATAATTTTCTCAGTTGGGTTTAATTTCTTCTTTCTTTGTGTTTGATTACTGCAAAACGAAACCCTGAACCATGGTCATTGGGTATGTATAAGATAATGTAAATCTGTTCTTATATGTCATTGGGGTGCGAAGCTTTAAAAATAAAGTTAAAAGTTTAATTAGTTTCCTTATACAATTTAGGAAAATGTATATGTAATCACAATTACATGTATGAATGAGCTACAAGGAGCACATGAAACTAGAAATAGAAATTCGGAAGAGTGATAGTTTGAATGCTGAAATATATTTTTTTATTAAAAAAGGCATAATGATGATGACAATCTTAGCATGTGAGATCATTCATAATGGAAACAATGACTAGTGATTTAAATTGAATTCTGTACATTTATTAAAGAAGTTAAAATATAATAGTTTATAATTGCATTCAATTGACATAGATTATGATTGAAGAATAATTGTTAATCAATTGAGAATAACTTAATTGAATATTACAACTGATGAATAATAATTAATTGATAATTGAATGAATTAATAATGAATGATTGTGAATTAAAAATTAAAAACTGATAAAAAATTGATTATAAATAATCAATGCATCGTTAGTTGATTATCAGATATTGGTTATTTGGTTGATTGTATGAATAATTGTCATATTAATTATTAATTTTTTATTGCTAAGATTTGTTGATAATTACTCATTGTTGACTATTGATTTAATTTTATATTGATATTTTATGTTTATATATTAATATGATATTTTATATAGTTAAATGATGGTGCATACGTTAAAAGTCTATATGACTATATATGATTCATGGATTCTACGACTGCATTAGTGCAATATGAGTAGAAAGTATCGATGAGACAGTCGATAGCTCCTTCCACAATTGAGCTTGCCCTCCATTTTTTAACTTATTTTATTAAATATTCTTTCGACTGATGATAACTAATTTCTCGATCATTTTATTGACATGACATTTTACTTCAAAATAAAATTTATATAAAATTATATAATATATAAATTAAAAAAAGAGGCGACGCTCCCCTCGACGAGTGCTCAAACGGGACTGACGACGATCAGATAGAGAGACGAGGAGGGGGCGACTCCTCTCTGGCACTGAAGAGGAGGGGGCATGGTGCCCCTACGCACAGAGGAGAGGGAGGGGCGCCATCCCCCTCCGCCTCTCTTTGGTAGGAACCTAGTTCTTAATATTAGTAGGAATAGTTAATTTTTTTAATTAGAATTAACTATTTTATTTCATAGTTTGATTAACACTCTTTTTTCTTTTATTTCTAATTCTACTATGATTTGTTTGGGTTTACTATATAAATAGAGCTCCTTAGAACTTTTTTTAATCATATATGAGAATATAATCTTCTTTTGATAATTGCTTAGAGCAAGTATCTTGAATGTTTGACCCCCTCGAAGTGGTCTATTGAATATTTGATCCTCTCAAAGTGATCTAATTAGGATTCTAGTTGGACTAAGAACGTATCAATTGATATCACATAGGAACCTAGTTCCTAATATTAGTAAGAATAGTTAAATTTTCTTTGATTAGAATTAGTTATTTGCTTCCTAGTTTAATTAACACTCTTTTTCTTTTATTTCTAGTTCTACTAGGATTTGTTTGGGTTTATCATATAAATAGATCCCTTTGTAACTCTTTTTTGATAATATTTTTTTGTAACTCTTTTAACCCTTTGTAACTCTATTAGTGAGAAAATGGTAGAGAATCGTTTGAGATGGTTTGGTCATGTTCAGAGAAGACCATTAGATGCGCCAGTAAGAAGAGTAGATCAAATAATCTGGAGTCCGATTAAAAGAGGGAGAGGGAGGCCAAGGCGGACACTTGACGAACTAATAGAGCAAGATCTATTGGTGAATAATATACCGAAAGGTTTGGTTACTAATAGAGCGGAATGACGTCGTATGATCCATGTAGCCGACCCCACCTAGTGGGATAAGGCTTTATTGTTGTTGTTGTTGTTGCTTAAAGCAAGTATCTTAGTTGTTTAACCCCCTCGAAGTGGTATATCGAAGATTTGATCCTTGATCTAATTAGGATTCTAATTGGACTAGAAACCTATCAATTAGTATCAGAACAGTTCGATCTTCATTGGACTATTGCGATATCTCAGGTTTTTTGTTGGACTAATAACCTGCTTATTTTTCATCTTCCGCTGCCATTTATCACATCCACTGCTACCATATCACCATCACCGCTACTGATTACTATCAATCGACCTCTTTCATAATTTATTAATAATTTATATCCATAACCTAATATTTCAAATATGCAGAAAAAATTTATGGCTTCACAGGATGTATTGACTTCAGAGATTTTAAGACTAGCCGATTGTCTTACTCAAATCGAAGAACGATTTCAATGAATTTTACAAGTATTCAACAATGAAAATAAATATCAACAATTAAACAAGAGAAATCACGTAGAAGATGAGCTCGCAAATATTTAACAATTAAGTACGATCGACGAGTATCAGACTCGTTTCGAATTATTATCGAGTCAAATTAAAAATTGAAATGAACATCGATTTGTGGAACTTTTGTTGAAGGCCTTCTTCCCAATATTCGACGTGAAGTGAAAGCTCGATGACCCATTACTATAGTTGCTGCAATTTCTTTTGTCCACTAGAAAGAGGAATGTTTATATGAAAATAGATATGGATCAAATCAAAACTTGAACAAATCATTCAAAAGCACTAATACAATAATATCTTCATCAAGAGCAGAAGAGTCTAATATTTCATTTTCTTCGAAAATCTCCATTAAAAGTTTATCTTAACAAGATGTGGAAGATATTATTGAAAACAATTCAGTTGAAATTCAATCTTCATATTCATCTACTAACACATCTTTTAAAGATGAGACATTTATAATTTTACTATCAAATGAGCAAACAACTTCTAAAAAACCTACTGCAAAATGCATTATTATCATGCAATCATCGCGTATTGAAGAATCATATATAAATAAGGATTTATTCATGCTTTTGACGGTTACTCAACCCCAAGGAAATTTGAAGATTGCGATGCTCAAAAGGCTCAAGAAAAATTTTATACATGCAAAAAGAATTTGATCAATTTCAAATTCTCTTCGTTCAGTCAATGCAAGCTTGTTCCAATGCTACCGATGCATAGCCAAGGCTACATTCTTAGGAAGGATTTTTATTTTATTCAAGTTAACAAGAGACTTCACTTAATCAAGCATCGAAAAGAAAAGTTCTCTCACATATTTTTGCATAGCCTTGAGGACAAAGCTATTTTGAAGAGAGCATGAATGATAGAAATTTAGTTCCTAATATTAATAGGAATAGTTAATTTTTCTTTAATTAAGATTAGCTATTTACTTCATAGTTTGATTGGCACTTTTTTTTCTTTTATTTCTACTTCTACTAGGATTTGTTTGGATATACCCCTATAAATAGAGCCCCTTGAAACTTTTATAATTATATATGAGAATACAATCTTCTTTTGATAATGACTTAGAGCAAGTATTTTGGAGGCTTGACGCCCTCGAAGTGATCTATTGAAGGTTTGATCTCTCGAAGTGATCTAATTAGGATTCTAATTGGACCAGAAACCTATTGCTCTTCCTCGACGCCATGGAGGAGAAGGGGAGAGGCAGCCCTCCTCCTCTACGTGCAATGGGAAGGGGCGCAGCCCCCACTTCTTGCTAGAGAAGAAGGTGGAGGGGGTGGCAGCCCTCCCACCCTCCCCCTCTGTTCTCATCGGCGACGGGCTTGAAAAAAGGAGGATGACGCCTCCTTTGTGCCACTCTCACGAGGAGGATGTCATCGTGATTAATGTCGTGAAACTCCTTCCCTTTCCTCCTTATCTTTCTTTGGCTGCAGCGGCGGTGGGGACGGGCACTCGGGAGGCACATCGAGGAGGCAGATCAGGGGAGGATTCTGGAAGCCGAAGAAGACGCGTTGCGAGGAGGAGCCGGAGAAGGTCTGCATGCTAGACATCTCCACTCGTACGAGGAGGATGCCACCACCAAGTTCCATTCGTTAGACTTCCCCTCCCCCGTCGTCAGCAGGATGGTCTCCTCCTCCGCCTCGGACTTCCTCCCCTCCTCTCCAGCTCGGAGAACCTGGACGACATCGTCGTCTCCTCCCCTCCACGCACTCCGGAGCTTATTGATGCTGTCATCATTCGTCGTCATTCTCCACTGAAAGTCGCCTCCCCTTTTCGGTGACGGTTCATTTTTATTTTTTTAATATTATGTTATTTTAATGATGCCACCTCGAACTTGTGTGGATGAAAGAGAACAAAATGGTAGTAAACAAGTTAAAAAATGGATGACTATCTTATTACAAAAGTGAAGCTTGATGATGACGTACAGAAAGCAATAACAAACTAGATATTATTTGGTATGTACGTAAATAGATATATAATAATGCATGTTGATAGAAAATTATATAAAAATGTGGATTCATATTAGGCAGTTACTTTCATTACTGTAAAACCATTGTAATTAAATTTTATGCTTATGCAAAATACAAATGATGATTAATAAAAATGAAACAAAAAAATCAATTAATAGAAGAAGGTAATGTCTCTTGAGCAATTTGCTGAAAAAGCGTTTCACACTTTTGGAAACGACTTCGAATGTCCGTTTCCGCGTGTTACATTTTCCTTTCAGCAGCAGCAACTGAGATCTTTTTCCTTCTGCCAACAGAAGATTGCAGCTTAACACTGACTGGTCCATGGACGTTTGGTGATGAAGCAATTAGGAATGTTTATTAGATAGATGGAGTGGAGTGGTCGGGTTGCTCTGCTTATGCACGTCATACACCATCACCCCTTTTATTATTATTAAATTTTTTTAAAAGCCTGATGGAGTGATCGAGCGTGACGTACGAACAAGAACTAGGGCAGGGCGGTGGTTGGAGTGCTGAGCATGAGTGGCCTGTGTTTTTACCTTTTTTTTTTGTTTGATATATTTTGGCCTGTTCAGATGTCTTCTTTTCTGCATGAACCTGTCGGTCGGTCTTCACGAGTGGGCTTTAGATTAGTCCGGGCAATTTATTATTAGCTCGGCGAGGGGGGAGATATCTAGTCAGCTATGTTCTGAGACCTAGATTTTATGGGGATCTCTTTTTCTTTTGCCTGTTTGGTTTTTACTTTTTCTGGGTTCAGACTTTTCTCAGCATTGTTATAGTTTGAGTACATGGTCAGTACCATATGTTCATGGTCTTCTGACAGTTCTGTCAGCAGAGCAGGGAAGTGCATGGAATGCATTTCCAAGCGTTACACACTATCAATAATTTGCTGATAACAACTTGTGCTCTTGGAAGAACACATTGCAGAATAATTAGTGAGAGTTTTTCAGTAGACGAAATCAATGATGAGTGCTGAGACCAGAACGTTTGATCAGCAAAAGATGGAAGTACGGACTGTGATGGTGGGGATCCAATTGGACGCCCGCGGGAAGGAGCTGCTCGACTGGGCTGTCCACAAAGTAGCCGAGCCTGGCGACCGCGTCCTGGCAGTGCATGTCTGTCGCGATTCAGACCTGAAGAACACGAGTACGCTTTCGCTGATCAAAGTGCTGGACGATTATTTAGCAGCGTACGAAGGCATCTGTAATCTGAACCAGGTGAGCCATGTTTTGTTTTCCTTCTCCATTTTCTTCTCTTTTTTTTTCCTACTATGTGGAGATTCTCTCAGCTCGGGGTGCTTACCGATGGATTCTCAGGTTGCTTTAGTGGGACGTATTTCACGAGGGAATTCGATTCGAAAGGTTCTGGTGAAGGAGGCCAAACTCTGCAACGCCATGGCAGTGGTAGTTGGAGTCATCAAGCACTGTTCCCTTGGGTGGGCTATGACATTTCTCCACTTCACTCAATGTGCAATGCACTTTCCATTTCACGCATCATTCTTCTGAAATCACTCATTAACGTGTCTGGTTTCAATGGGCTGTCCAGGTGCTCGGCGCCATTATCCAAATATTGTGCCAAGAAACTTCCTTTAACCGTTGCTGTGATCGCAGTTCAAAACGGAAAGGTCGTCTTTGAGAGGAAAGCCGACGCGCCAAGTCGAGGTGAGGCTCCTTTTCCACTAATCATACCAGGAAGTATCACCACTGAAACAGTTGTATCTGAGAATTCTCTTCGGTTAATTAGGGGAGCAACCAACTCCAACTCCTAATACAGTTCTTCATCCAAGCTCCCAAAAGTTCATCCCAAGTTCTGCCGAAAGGAGGCATAAGATGTCCTGGGATGGGACCAAGGACAAGGCTGCGAATTGCAGCAGTGCAAGTCCTGCATCTCTGGCGAAGGAGACGTCGGAATCAAAGCTCGGCTGGCCGTTACTCAGAAGATCACTCTCAGGAATTCCTGAGGTAAAGAAAGACGGCAAGGCGGTACGTAAAATGTCGGTCGTGCAGTGGGCCATGAGCCTGCCTAATAGATCTCTGCTGTTCTCTAAGCTCCAGCCGGATCTAGTGATGGATCTGGACGCCATCCTTGTCAACAGTAGTTGCAGATGGTTTCACTATGATGAACTCCAGAGAGCAACTAATAACTTCTCCTCAGGTAACTACGATACTTTGGTTATGCAGATGATAGCGTAAATATTTTTTGCTGATCGTCTCTACTTCCATCCTGCAAGCAGAGAATGTGATCGGGAAAGGAGGCAGCAGTAAAGTGTACAAAGGGCGCCTTCGGAGTGGACAGAAGGTAGCAATCAAATTAACAAAGCTAACAGAAGCATCATCCAAGGACTTCCTTTTGGAGGTTGACATCATTACTAAGATGCAGCACAAGCGCATTGTCCCGCTGATCGGCATCTGTATTGAGGATAACACACTCATCTTTGTGTACAATTACTTCTCCAGAGGAAGCTTAGAGGAAAATCTCCATGGTAAGCAGTTTCATGTAAAACGACATACATCAGCCATTAGCAAGTCATTCATCTTGGAGTCTACCAAATTTCAAATGCTTTCCATTTCAGTAATTTTTATCATACATTGATGCTTCGGTTAGTTTCCAGAATCCTTCTTACAATCCAAGAAATCATCGAATTTGCAATGTAATTTCAATGAGCAATAATGCTGCTTGGTAATAGGTAACAAGGGCAGAGCTGCACTCTCTTGGGACCATAGGTATAAGGTGGCAGTTGGGATTGCAGAGGCTCTTACTTACCTCCACACTGATTGTTCTCAGCCAGTGATTCATAGAGATTTGAAGTCTTCGAACATTCTACTCGACGATGATTTTGAACCTCGGGTAACACTGCAACTCAATTGCCGTTAATGTGGAAAGTTGATGAAAATTAGTTTCGCAGTAGCTGAACTAAGTGACAATTGTGCATTTAACAGTTATCTGATTTTGGACTAGCTATGTGGGCACCAACCACTTCAGTCTGTCTAACACATAATGATGTCGTTGGGACCTTCGGGTAAGATCCTACTTGAAGTCGGCAGATTCCTCTTACCCTTGATTTATAATTTCTTCTTAGAATCCAGATTGTAATCAAGTTCCTCAACAGATATCTTGCCCCTGAATACTTCATGTATGGAAAGATCAGCGACAAAATCGATGTCTATGCATTCGGTGTCATCCTGCTTGAGCTTTTAACAGGAAAGAAGTCAATTAGTGATGAGAACCCCAAGGGACAAGAAAGTCTAGTCATGTGGGTAAGAATCTTTATCCTCAACAATATGTCCAAGTTAATTCTGGAACTCTGTAGCAAAAGCAGCATTAAGTTAATAACACTTAATGCTGGATGAAAACAACCAGAAAAAAAAGATGATATAGAAAAAAACACCGAAGAAATAGTATATAGAGAAAATCAAGCCAAAAGGCACATTTTGTGGATCTTTAAAATGCTGCATCTGAACAGATCCATGTTCAGATCACCTGCCGTAATGCTAACTTCTTTAGACGGAGCTTTTGCTTAGCAATTAAATGTCGTTTTTCATATTTGATTACATACATCTTCTATAGGCAAAACCATTGCTAGCGAGAGAGGAGTTCTTCGTACATGCATTGGATCCGAATCTCGGTGCCAGTTACGATGAATCCCAAGTGAGAAGAATGATTTTAGCTTCATCCCTTTGTATTGCGAGAAGAGCACATTTCAGGCCACAAATAAATCAGGCAAGGAAGAGTAGAGAACTTGGAAGCTTTATGCTCTGGAATGTGTACTATTCTGTTTTTGGATAACTGATTCATGTGTACTTTTATGATAGATATTGAGCCTTCTGCAAGAGAAGGAAGGAATTGAAGCATGGATGAGCAGACAAGAACATTTAAATTTTAGCATGAGCTCGCCAGACTGCCTTGATGAAGAGATCTGTGCGGCTCTAAGCATGGAGTCGCATCTAGGGCTCGCGTTGCATGACATCGAAGATGGTGCATCTGTAAGCAGTTTTGAGCAGAGCTACCTCGGCTCCCTGGAGGAATACCTGCGAGGTCGATGGAGCCGTTCCTCAAGCTTCGACTAGAATTGTTCACTTTACATGGTAGAATAGTTTTTGCTTTCTTTTACACTTCTGCTCTCTCTCAATCTGAGTGCTCAAGAAGTTCTTGTACAGAACAAAAAGGACAATGAAAAATCTTAGTAGAGAGTGTTGGAAACATCTGGATAGCGACAACATGAAAGGTCTGTGATGTTCCTGCATGCATCTTCCGAATTAGCAAACGAAAAGATACTAAGGATTATTCACCGAAAAAAATATATTAGGAAGGACTTATGCCTGACAGCATGTTCGTTTTGTTTCTGAAGTTTGCAAGGTCAAAATCGAAAGAAGAATGTTAAATAAGCGGCATTGCATTCGACAGTTTCATGCAGGTACATGGCAAAAGAAGCACATAACGGACTTTGAAATATTACAGAATAATGAAATGCCTTTTTTTTTTTTGGTGGGGGGGGGGGGGGGGGGGTTGAAAGAATAATGAATTGTTGGCATACGTCGAGTTCCAAACTTATATTATATATATATCGATACCTAATTAAAATATAATAAGAAATTTCAACAAATAAATTAGAGTGTCATCTAAAAAAATAGAGTATGACGGCTCTTATCGTTGATACACGAAGCAGTTCAAAAAGGAATCACATAAGGCAATCGGTACATATCAAACTCGGGTACATAACACGCTCGAGGCGGACAAGATAAACTTGCACTGCCGGAGTGAAGTTTGAAATCATCTTCCACTGTGTCGACTTTGCTGGTACGACGATTACTCTCTCGTTTTGGGGCACCAAATAGCCAGTCTTGGTTGACTGTGTCGGTAGATTCAAATTGTAATGCCGGGGCATCCCACTTCATGATCAACTCGCTGAACTGCTTCATTTCCTTGTAACAACTTGCACCCCATTCTGATCTCGAAGAGTGGTGTCGTCTCTTCCGCTGTTCTTTCTGCGGGGGTGTTGATTCCCCTATGCGACCAGAGAAGCATGGTTGCTCACTGGAAGCACAATGCTCATGCTCTTCATACCTGGGAGTTCTGCTACTTGGCTCCGTTGGCGGACCCAAATTCTTGCCACTTGGCTCTGCTTTCCCTTGTTGTTCCACTCTTGGCAAAGGTGACAGATCCAAATTCTTCTGTAGCAACACAGGGAGCTTGAGGCGTAGGATAGTTCCTTGAAGATAAATACAAATGGGATGTCAGTATATACATAGAAGAAAAGAGTTGTTCATTATCACTTCAAAACTACATAGAAAATCTAGTATAGATTTACCATTGGTACTTTGATTCACAGTAGCTGCAAACTTCCTCCTCTTATTGCTATCAAGTGATCCCTCTGAGGATTCAGGATTCTGAATGGGAATTCCGTGCTCCTCTGTGAGGGTACTTCTTTCCAACTGATCATTGGTATCACTGGGTGCTTTGGTAGAACAATCACCCTTTTGTTGCAGGCTGATTTCCTTGTGCTTTCTTTTCTTATGCCTATGCTTTTTTTCCTGGGCATTTTCAGGGTCTTTATTGACATTTTCTTTATTCTCCTTCTTGTCCTTCCTCTTCTCCTTCTTCTCCTTCTTAGCCTTTTCCCCTTCCTTCTGGGGCTTCAGTGCACCAGAACTATTGTCAATTCCAGTAAAGAATGGACAATGGGAATATTTAAGGAAGACAGGATCCACACAAGAGTAGGGCAGGGCAGTGGCCAATTAAGAGTTAAGCTTCTTAATTCACAGGCATAAATGGCTCCCAAACCCACCACATTACAAAGTAACATCCATAAACAATATTTCTTTGGACACTGGCTTTGATCAATTCATAAAGTTAAACCATATTGCAGGTGCCAATAGAAAGAGTTGCACTCGTGTTAATAACAAACCAAGACAGCTTATACATGAAACATGGGGGAAATCATATAGTCATTAAAAACTAGAATAGTGATCATTGAAAACCATGTCAATTCGAAGGCTCAAATGTTTTATGCATATGTGCAACATAAAAATGTACATATTAGTTCTAGTTTTATGTGTCTTACCCTATATTATAAGAAAGTGCAACTCCAAACATGACAAATGAATCTTAGGCCTACATGAAAACTAGATCACATGTCCAGCCTATAATGATGAGACACAAATGGTAAACAAATAGTCAAATTTTGTTTATTTGAAATAGACAAGTTTATGTTCAAATCGTTTGTTAGAAGCCAACCCTGTTGTTAACAATTTCACCAAGTGAACAATTCCTTGAAACATTACAACTGACTCATGTTTATTTCAACTGCATGGCCGCACACAGACATCAAATGATTGAGTTTACTAGGTTGATATCTCCAATCCTCGAACTGGATGCACCCAATTAGGATCTATTGGACTAACAATCCTATCAATCTAACAAGCTCAAATATAAATGAATAATTCATACCCAATCCAAACCTCTCAATCTACGAGATTTCAAATATGGCAACTTTAACTCAATCGCAGTCCAACAAACGTCACCCAAATCTAATGTAATACCAAACAGACCAAATTTGGGAGCGTTCGCTCATTGGAGTCAGACAAAAACCCTAGATAGAACGATCTCCCCGTGGACTATAGTATCGTTTTTTTTCCCAGATCGTGATCGAGGCACGCTCACCACAGATCGAATCAAGCCAAGCAAGAATTGCTAAGAAATTACGAGCAAACGGCTAAAAATAGCGGTCATGAACATCGGCTCGCTCAGCAAACAAACCTTGATCGATTCGATCAGGGGCTCTTCGCGTCCCAGCGGCGAGTATGGGAAACACCGCGACATCTCCCTCCCAAATCACCGAAACCACCGACAAAAAGAGATCGAAATCTCTCTCTCTCTCTCTCACCTCTCCGCTCCTTTGCTGCTCTCAAAGATATAATTCCCGGCGATCGATCACAGCGGATGAGAGGAGGAGGGAGAGAGGGGGTACAAGGACTAGGGTTAGGGCTCGGGAAATAATTTGGTCGCAAGGCGCGCGGGGGCGCCTTTTATAGCGAAAGTAAAGGACCGGAAGCCGCGTTCGCGCAAACGCGGTTGGTGGACTCCGTGTGGGTGGGGCCCAGTAAGCGCTTTGTGGGTTGCGCTCCGAGATTTCAGCCCAGTTACGAGAACGTGGACTTGCAGGCTTGCAGGTATAGGCCTTTCTTTTGTGACGATTAATTTGGCACATGGTAAACAACTAAACATAAGAAATTGAACGTGAATTATTTATCGCTTTGGTTATTTATTTAAGACGCGTAATGTCATCGCTCAATTAATAAATTATAATTGTATTTTTTTTTAATTTTTTAATTGGATCCTAATCAATAAATATATATGGTTAAAGTTTTTTGCTTGCTTAGGTCTATGGGTTACCATTTTGTTAAAGTAAAATTTTTTGCTCTTCGCCTCTAAGAAAAAAGGCGATATTTTTAAACAGGTAATAAGTAACAAACTAATAATCCATGACTTGCAAGTTGATTAGAAAAAAAAATAGGAATACTTTTAATGTACTGATAATGGACAGGGAGAATGCTATCATGACAATATAATTTTGCAGCATATATTAAAAATAACATGATTTTTGTCGTGATATTATCTTATGACAACAAAAAGCACCATTTTCATACCATTATAGATTAAAAATATTTAAAAAGGAGACAAATTCAAATTTTATATCAATTAACCTTTCCCCTTGTTTTTTTATCTGATTTTTAAATGTATACTAATAAAAGTAATATGGTAAAATACAAACAAAAATATCTTATTTGAAATTGTTGGCATCTGTAACTTTCATGCTATAACTTTTTATGCAAATGAAAAAATATCATATCGTCTAACTAATTCTTCATATTAATCATTCGCTACAATTCTACTCCTTAGTTGACACTTTGCTTTCTCTTTCTATTACAAAAAGAGATATTAGGGGTCTAAATACACAAGAAAAAAATGTCACATAACTCTCACAAATTAAAATTGAACTCGATACCTATTGGCCTACAAGTGTGTTAGAAATCTGAAATCGATGTGTCACCGCACTCTTGCAGGAGAAGACGACAAAGGAGAGGAAGTGAAGCGGTTGCAAATGGGGAAGATTGCGAGAGCAAGAAGAAGACAAAGAAAAGTAAGTTAAAATGATTACAATCGCTAACTCATGACAACACTTACCACATGCTATTTATACTAGTCGTTGATACAAAGTATAAATTGGTAAATGGTTACAATGAACTACTGGTACAAGTTAGTTATATTAATCGTTAATGACTCTGTAATTCAACTGGGAGATGAAGACGATGATACTACTGCCAGAGATGAAGTTGATGTCCACGCCCGTGGGTGTTCACGGGTCGGGTTTGACCCGACCCGTGAACAAACCCGACCCAACCCGGTCGAGTTTGGTCGGGTCGGATTTCAATTTTTTTTAGGCTGGACCCGACCCGACCCGGCCCGGGTCGGTTTGGGTCGGGTCGGATGGTCGGGTTACCCGACCACTTTTTTTCTTTTTTTTTTAATTTTTTTAATTTTTAATATAAAAAACATTTACTAGTTTATTTTAAATATAAAATAAAGTATTTTAAGAATAAAAAACATTCTTTTAAATATCCACATATTATTCTCTATTTAAAATACATTATTTTATATATTTTTAAAATTTTAGATGGTATAAAATGCTTAAAATAAATAAAAAAAACATTTAAAATTCAAAAATAAAAATAAAAAGTCGGGTTGAATACTCGGATGAACATCCCTATCCACGCCGACATGATATTTCCAACACGCACCCTCAAGTTGACGTCGAAAAAAATTGCATGGCGACAACTTGAAGTCATCATCAGCGGCACAACAATTCGTCAAACACTTCAAATGCATGTTGATGAAGACAAACAAGTTGTAAATCATCGAGCACCTACTGCTGTCACTTAAGAACATATGACAAGTCATGCAAAGGTGCTGGAGATGCCAAGAAACAAACTCCTTTGCGCTGGTGTTTCACTTCCCGAGCAAGGGAAGTAGAAGTAAGAACAGACTGTTGGATGCAGATTGAAGAAGAAAGACAATAAAGAAACATTGTGATAACAAGGAAAGGAAAAAAACAAATGAGGTAACTGAGCAAGCTTTAGACAGCTTTCGATCCTCGAAGAACTCCGTGAAAGTCATAATAAGATTCGCATGTTGATAACAACTTTGGCAAAGCATGGAGGTTAAGCTCCGAAAAGGGACGTGGATCGTCAGAAGCGAATGTCAAAAGCCACGATTTGCCATAGGCGATGCAAGGAGATGAAACTCCATGAAATTCCCATTTAGGGATGAAATCCGACGAAATCGTTTGTAAAATGCCGATAACAACAACAAGGAGACGAAGTTCCAAAATTTGATGACAAGCCAGAGACAAGAAGACGGTGATATGAAGGACGCCAAAAACACAGACGACGACGCTCGCCATTGTAGAAGAGGAGACGAAACTCCGACACTGACGAGGAACAAACTCGACCAGTGAACAAACAGAGACAAAGCTCGAAAAATGACAAATTGTGAATGATTAAAAATGGCGATCTCGCCACTGCAATCCACAAAGTCGAAGAGGAAACAGAGAATCAGAGAATGAAAATGACAATTAAAGGGTTTTTTTCAAAAAACTCCATCTATTCCGGTGTGGATGGCAGGCAAGCCTATATTTCTTAGTTTCAATAGGACTCCTTACGAGCGTTGTTTCTATCTACTATTATATAAAAATAATCAAGTTATTAATGACTCGACAGAACCAAGAAATAACCCCTTATGTATGAAATTATAGAAGATCTCCTTTTAGATCAAACAATTTCGGAGAAAAAAAAGGCCATGAAGAGAAAAAAACAATCATCGATGGAGGAAATCGAAAACAAGGAAGAAAAATCTCGCGCCTGGACTTGCAGGAGCCTTTAAGGAAAGGCCATGAAGAGAAAAAAAACGATCATCGATGGAGGAAATCGAAAACAAGGAAGAAAGATCTCGCGTCTGGACTTGCAGGAGCCTTTAAGGATAGCAAAGGTTCGCCGGCAACAACCGTTGCAGAGGAGTAGCGGCGATCTACTTCCAGCAGACTGCGTCGATGAACGACGAACAACAATGGATGTATCGACGAAACCGATGCTTTGATACCATGGTAGAAATCTGAATTTGATGTGTCGCCGCACTCTTGCCGGAGAAGAAGACAAAAGAGAGGAAGTGAAGCGATTGCAGATGAGGAACGTTGCGAGAGCAAAAAGTAGAAGAAGAAAAAGAAAAAATATTTTTATATTGAAAGAATAAAATGATTACAACCGCTTAACTCACAACAACAACTACTATAGGCTATTTATACTAGTCACTAATACAAAGTATATACTGATAAATAGTTATAATTAACTACTGCTACAAGGTAGTTATACTAATCATGACTCTATAATTGGCAACTGGGAGATGAAGACGATAATACTGCTGCTGGAGATGAAGCTGATGACCACGCCAACATGATATTTCCAACAAAGTGGAACAATAAAGTATTAGATTCTCTTTGCAATACATGGCCTTTCGGAAGATCTCAAATAGATTCAGTTTGGTAAGAACTCTTTCTTTGATAGTGGTACCATTAGCAAAGACAACAATACTCTATTCTTTTTTACTTTCAAGGACTACAAGAACATAATTAAATGCACGCTTAATTAATTTGTATTAAACTTTGATATCATGGTTAACTTATAATTAATTATAGGTTAACATTGTTTATTCAATATAATTTTAATGCATCATAAAAATGGCAAAGTGATGGCACTAGAGTGATTTTAATTACATGTTAGCACTAACTTTTTGTATTTTCATATTGCACTTTTTTTAAAAAAAAATAGTTCTATATTCATTTTTTGACTAATTCCTTAAATCTCTCCTGAATTATAACGATTTTATGCATTTGTCTCTAATATATGAACTTACTGTAGTGCCTTCTTAAATTATGTCACGATTTTCACTTTAGTTCATCCATTATATTATGTTAACTTTCTCGTTATCTTTAACTTTTTATTTATTAAATGACTAAATTGCCCTCTTGCGATTTGAATTAAAAAGTTCTCCTTTTTCTTCATTGAGGGCACTTTAATAAATTAAAAATTAAAAATAACCGAAAAGTTATGGATGGACTAAAGTGAAAATTATGACATAATTTAGGAAGATGCTACGGTAAGTTTATATATAAGGGACAAATGCGAAAAATCATTATAATTTATAAGAGATTTAAGAAATTAATTTCCTTTTTTTCTCCAAAATAATTATCTCGTAAAATTTCATAGTGTTATACAAAACCTTCACTTGGTGCACTTTAACAAACAAAAAATAAACCCCTTTGTTCTTAATTTTTTATTTGATTCTTGAAAGAGTGTTGTTTTCATTGTTGGAACAATTGTGTTCCAAAAAAAACCTTTATCCTTAATTCTGTCAAATCATAAAGATACCTTAATACATTCAATATTTTTTTTAGTTCTTATGTTTTAAGAAACTAAAAGCTTTAATATATTAGTATGAACATAAATAAATGTATGTGTTACTTAGTGTGCATTAAAGTTTTACAACATAGTTAAATTTGGTTAATTTATATCTTGATTCTTTTTATTATGTTATATGTTTAATCCATCATTATGTTGGAAATTAATAAATAAAGAAGTTGTAAAATAATGGGCATTAATTTTCAGCATTTATAATGAATATAATTTTTAAGAGTATATTTATAATCACTTTTGTTTTAAATGTGATTTTCATATAATATATAAATATATAATTGTTCTCCGTTTTATAAAACTTCAATACAATAAGTTAATATTTTAACCTACATTAATTTTTTCACTTCTGTCGAGGCATTAAAGGATTATTCTCCTTTCAAGTTCTTGTTATTTGTTTTCTGGTTTAAAAATTTTTAGAAACTAAAAAACTTTCACAAGTTAGTATGAACATAAATAAAGATAGGTTAATTGGTCTGTATTAAATTTGTAACATAATGATTAAGTATTAAAAAGTATATATTGATTAGTTATATTCCAAAATATTTTTATACCATGATAAAAAAAATGGTTCAATAAAAATAAATTTGTATACTAATGGAAAATATTTATTTCATATGTAAAATGGTTGAATTTGAAAATTTATATTTATATCCACGAAGAGTTTTTCAAAGCATTTATTATCTTGATTTTCATATTTATTTATTAGCTGAATTTCATAAGACGTCCCATTTCTTTGCATCACTCGCATGGCGGACCCACTAAAAATTAAGAATTTATTATATAGATATTAGCTCAAGTAACAATTAATATAAGCTAAATTTTATTACGAATGATCTTCATCTTTTTTTTTCTTTGAAATTAAATATGATATCTTGCTTTTATATTATATCTATGGCATAGCCTCTTTTGATAGTTAACTCTTCACATTCTATCTTAACTCTTTAATTTATCTTAACTATATATATCTATGAGGATAAATTTAAATTATTTTTAACAAATAAAATCACTCTTAATTAATAACATATTAGTTTTCCTAGTAACTTATTACTATGCATTTTTATTGTTATTAACTTCTTTGTGCATGATTATAAGATATATTATATTGATTTGGATTCATTTAACGATGTTGATAGTAAGCTTATTTCATAAAAGATTGAAACATTTATAGTTGATTTATATTTCAAATATAATAATTTCCATATTGATATTTCATAAAAAAATTGCTTCAAGTGTCTTATTGCAATTATTCAAGTCATACATTTTGTTATCCTATGCATTAACCATATTAATGATTAGGAATTCACTGACTTAAAAAAGATGTGCCACTTGAAGTGGAAGAGATGGATCCATGGATAAGATTTTTATACAAACATTTGATGAGCTCACTTATTCCTAGACACACAAATATCATTAGGCACATTTACAATTTACAAATATATTGAACACTCAATATTGCTCCCTTTTTTCATAAAAAAGATAAAATTTAAGAGCATAACAAAAAATGATCAGGCCAATTAGGCCCCTGTCTACATGCATCTAGATGGGCTTGCCCAAAAGGGCACACAGTCCAGTCCAACGATCATTAATTATAAATTAGCCATATATTTAATGAAACAATTACCTATTGACTTTAATTCAAAGTTTCCATTATTTTTAATTAATATTTATTATATTTATTGATTACATTGTTATACTAAATAAATAATTGTGGTGAGAGAACAAAGAGATTTAATCAGTTTCTAAAAAAATATTGAAAATTATAAATTTAATTGTGGAGTCTACTCATAGGGTCCTTTAAGTAGACTTTATAACCCTTATCAATGCATTATTTTGCTTTACTGCAAAATAAAAATAAAATACATACCACCAGGGGGGACCACGTACACGTTTGATATATAAATAAAATATGACCCCTTTAATATTATTTTAGTATGACATAAGCATCAAAATTGATACCCCCAAAGAATTGAATATATATCTCCAATATTTTGGATCCCATAAATTATAATATAAAAATCTCTAAAAGAGGGAGGAAAAAAAATGCTAGCAGGAACAACAATTAAAGAAATAATAAAAGAAGTTTCCAAGTTGAGAGAAATCAAGGAAAGTAAAATCAAATAAAATTTTACGTGCAATGTATGTGCAGTTATGACCCTGACTAGCATCAAGCATTTACGCCATTAAACATATCAAATGCAATTATGAGTAATATATTGCACTTAATTATCCCATTAATGCAACATAATATCAATGAGCTATTATAATGAACTATACGACATTCATTATTATGTATTCGTATTCCTTAAATATATATTCTATTCTCATAAATTAAATTTGTGTTTTAACTTCCTCTTTAATTCCCCACAATTGAGTGTTGGAGCTAAATAAAAGAAATATTTCAAAAATTGATTCGGACCCAAGGTTATAAATTTGGTTGAAAAACATAAAAATAAAAAAAAACAGGTTGACTCGAAAAAAACTAAAACACTAAATTGAACTGATAAGTTGGTTTCAACATGATTTTCTTATTGTAGATATTATATGAAAAGATTTTATTAGAGGATATGAAAAGAGAGTGTGTGTGAAAGAAGTGCCACTAGTTTCATATATCTTTAATAATTTTATATGAAAATAGAATATTTTGAGGGAGAAAAAAGGAAAAAAAATTAAAATAAGAAAATAAAAGAAAAGATGTTAGTTGAAGAAAATAAATAAAATGAAAATATATTATTAAGATAATAATAAAATAAAAGAGAATTATAGATAAAAAGAGAGTCAAATATAAATATGATTTTAGGTTAAAAACAAATTTAGATGATTATATTAGTAATAATATATATAATAAAATAAATTTATTATTTAATATAACATTTGGTAATATATAATAATTATTAAATTGATTTAATTATTTTTTTAGTAATTTATATATTATATTACTCTTAAATAATTATAAATAATATTATTATATAAAAATCTGGTTCAATCATTAAAATTTAGTTGAATCGGTTGAATTTCAACTCGATTGACATGCAGAACCGATTTTTTATCCCATTTAAAACATTGCATAAAAGTCGTGACACAAGAACATTTCTTTTGCAAAATTTTATTGTTATGTTTTATCGCAATATACTATTATGATAAAAAAAATTATATAAAATTGAGCATAGAATTGCACTTTTATTGCCTCTAATGCATTAAACTTTTAGGATTATAATATTAAATATTTCTATTTTTGAGAATTTGAAATTTAATTCTAGCATTTTTTTATCAATCAAGATGAGCTCATGCTAGCAGTCGATGCATCATGAACTCATCAATTATCAACTGATCGTCCGAATTCTAATCTCGAAAACTTGAACATTGAATTGGAAACGAGCACATCACATCTTTCTCATTTCTCCATGCTTTGGCCACTTCTCCATTAACTTGCATGGCCATATCACTGTGCCTTGCAAAGTGCTGCAACACCTCCAAAAAAACATAAAGTAGACGAGTCCAAGCAAACTGCACATCGTCAACTGAGAGCCGTTTCTCAGAAGCCTTCTCTTCTGCGTCCCCTGGCACTTTTTTGGCTTCTACCATTGCAGTGAAAGCTTCCGTACATGAACGCACGCAGGGGGTCTCTTTTTCTCCTCTCTCTCTCTCTGTCCCCTCTCACATGAAGTGATGACAGAGAAACAAAAAGAATTAAAGGGAGCCAAAAGGAGCCCAACAAAAGGAACTGACCAGCAAACAAAAGCAACATGGGCACTCTCGTGCAAGTTTTGGAGAAATATCACGCCACCACATCACCTTCCTATCCGTTTCCATTCATGTCACCACACCACCACGACCTTCTCTCCTCTTGCTATATAATCAGACATATATGAGTAAGAAAAAGCCAACAACACATTAACAGTGAGGCCAGAACTGTTGACCTCAGCTCACAGTTCTCATGCACACCAAAGGCACTGCGGCAAAAAGGAAATCACACTAATTTGCTTAAAAAATAAAAGCTTATGAACTTTAACCAATTCGGTTCACGAATGCGATGCACTTTTGTTTCGGTAAAAGGTGCTTCCCCATATCCAATCTTGTGATCTCGTTCATCTTTGTTACGAATAAGAGATTTTGCCATCATATGTCGAATAAAAAAAAACTTATTTATAGAAAACAAAATTGCTTGATTAAAAATATTAACCTGTTCTTTTTTCTTCAAGAGCAACTCTCTTTTTTTTTTCCTGAATGAGGCATAAATGGTATACAAAGAAGTCTTTGTTGTACCGAAGACACATTGATCTGTTCCCAGTAATATTTTGTTTTTTCAAGAGGATTAAAAGAACAAACAGCTACGATGTTATCGAATTCATTTACGCTGTTTTCGAAGATTTGCAGGTGTTTTCGGATCCATGCACGGTTCCGATCATTCCAGGAAGACCTCTACGCTGTTGCGCTTAGGCGACGCGCACAGCGGGCAGGCGCTCACGGACGCCGCGCAGGTCAAGCAGCAGCAGAGGTGCCTGCATGGAAGCAGCACGGCGCGCGCCTCTGCGCGCCCGCAGGCCCTGCACGGCCGCCACCCGCTCGCCGACGCCTGAGCTGCTCCGGCGAAGCCCGAGCACGAGGCCTCCTGCTCCGCTGCGCCGTTCGCCGACGAGGAGAAGCGCGGCTCGCGGACGCGCTCGAGAGTGTTGTTCAGGGAGATGGCCATGGCGTCGTTCTCCTTGGCGATCCGCTCCCACGTCTCCTTCTCTTCCTCTATGAGCCTGAGGCATAGCTCGAGCTCCATCGTCCTCTGCTTCGCGCTCTCCAGTTCGGAATCCTTTTGCCTCAAAAGCGACGAGGCCTTAGCCTCCAACGAAACGAGGATGGTGCCCAACTGCTGCTTCTGCTGCTGGTGCATGAGTGCCATGAAGCGGCTGCTCTGTTTCAGAGAATGAACAAAAGCAGGGATGTCACATCTGAATTGCTGCTACACGTATAGAGCAAAAACGAATCGACTCATGGTAACATTTTGATCTTTAGGACGAACCTCTTGGCGAACGTACAAGTCGATCTCCTTCCTCTGCTTCTCCAAAAGATTCTGCAACAGTGGTTGGTAGGAACTCGCCATGGAGGCACGATCCAAAGAACCTGCGTCGGCAAGGGCCGTCGCCGGGGTCGGAAGAAGAGACAGCGGAGAAGCGGAAGCCACCCACATCTGCTGCTGCTGCTGCTGCAGCTGTTGCGGTTGAAACTGGAACGAATCGTTCTGCAACATGCCGCCGTTGCCTTCCATCATCCACTGCAAGCCACCGCTGGTATGGACGCCGTCGCCGTTGTGCAGAGGAGGAATCGAGGCTTGTATAGCCATTGGAACGAGAGAGGGAGGGAGAGGGGGATGGGATAGAAAGGGGCCGGAGAGAGAAAGTGTGTGCGCGCGGGGTAAGAGTTATAGATGGATCACAGAGGGCGCATGAGAGGGGGAGTGCTGGCGATGTGGTGTTCCTTTTCTATTGCCCGCCTGCCTGCCTTCAATCACACTATTAACATCTATATCTCGTTCTATCTATATAAAGAAGAATTAAATTATATAAAAACGAAAACAGAGCAAAAGGAGGAGGTGAAAGAAAGAAAAGAATAGTACTGGAAAACAGGGGAAACATACGAAGAGGTCAGTGTCCAACCGTTTTATATCTCCACAGTCCCCCCTGCAGCCCCACGCGTACGCGCACTGTAACAAAAAAACACTGCAATGGACTGCTTCATTACCCTCCAAATCATCTCTCTCTCTCTCTCTCTCTCTCTCTCTCTCTCTCTCTCAGGACAGGAGAGGAAACCCCTTTTTTTCTTTCATTTACTGGCTTTGCTGGAAAACCCAGAATTAATGCGCAGATTTAGTACCAGTGATAGAGGTAATTAATGGTTACGCGAGGAACTGACCGTGGTGTTAATTTCTTTATTTTTGGAAAAACAAAGTTTGCATAACTATCTTTTACAATTAATTTCCATCCATGTACTTAGATTATTAGCATTAGCATATCACTAATTCAAATATGAGAAAAAAAACCTAATTCAGATAATATATGCATATCTTGTGTTTTTTTTTTTCAATTAAGTTTTGATTTGAATTCTATCTTGTTGAAATTGATTAGAAGATTTTTTTATGCAATTATTGAGGATTATCACTAATTCAAATATGAGAAAAAAAACCTAATTCAGATAATATAAGCATATCTTGTGATTTTTTTCAATGTTTTGATTTGAATTCTATCTTGTTGAAATTGATTAGAAGATTTTTATGCAATTATTGAGGATTATCTTGAACTCTCTCATTTCAAATTTTGAATTTAATTCTTAAAAAAAGAGGATTTATATGAAATTAATTAAGGAGCTGACTTACATGCATTCAATGTACGCGGGTTGTTTTTTTGCCACCCCAATACTTTCCATGTGAATTATATGAATTTATGATAATTATTGTAGCACATTGAAATTTAAGAAAAGGAAACAAATGGGAAAACTTAGGAAGTTTTTGAATTCTGATCCATAATTCCAAATAGTTGGAATGTTGAATCCATGACATATGTTTCACTTATAATTGCACATACATTACGCCATGTTTAGGGACAATAATTTACTAGAGCTACAATGAATATTAGATACTATGATCTATGTGTGCAACGTTAATTAATTATCCATAATCCCACATTATGGAATATGGAGTCTGCAATATATTTGGCATATTGCGATGTGAACGCAATACAAAACGTATTAGGATTCACTCCCATATTTATCCATACCTAATGTATTATATTACTTTTTAAAACATTTGTAATGACCATTATTTTAATCGATAATAATGTATTAATGAGTGTGTACCAATTTATTAATACCATGTAAAACTAAGTATAGTCGTGAAATTGTAAATTTAGAATTATGGATCAAACTTTATTAAAAAATGACATGCACCATTTACACTTTCACATATGTGTAATGTAAATATGAATAATATGTTTAACATATGATGATATTTCACATAATGTAGAGAGAGAGAGAGATTTATTAATACGTCTGTCTTTTCTCACTAACAAGGATGTTTAAATTCTTTTTTATTTTTTAAAGGTTTTTAATTTGAGTCCTGTATTTTTCAAATTTATATTTCCTTAGCATTGATCCTTGTCATCTCTTTGTAACTGAAAAAAAATAATTTGATACTTCCATTGACCGAGCCATTCCATTTTAAACGTTCATTAGTGCACATTTAAAACTTTTATTTGGTTTCATCATTTATTTGTAATATCAATACTTGTTATGCTCTTGTTATAATATTACTAGTATATACCCTGCACGATGTGTGGAAGTTACGATAATAAAATTAGTAGCCTTATAACAATTATGTGTGATATAATTAATAATTTTTATAATATAAATAAATAGTTATATTGAAATTTTAAAAAGGTATTATTTTCTTAAATACGTAATATTTATTATTACTTTTAATTAATTATTTATTTAAATATCTGTCCATTTAATTTAAAAAATATATAATCGTGTCTTATTAATTTTCTACTAACGTCTATATAGTAAATAAATTGTTTTTGCAAAGAAAAACAGTATAATTAAGAGTTTGTTATTATTGAAATTATCATAAACGGGTGACATGAATGATTTAATTAAATCATGAGTGGCCCGTGACTTAATTCATGTTTGTATCTTTTTTCTCATTCTTTTCTTTCTAACACGATCGTATAAGAGATGATCATGACTCAATTCTTTTTGTGTAATCATATTTTTTTCACCCTTTTTTTTCTACCACAACTACATAAAGAACTCAATTAAGATGCATAGAATCTTTATTAAATTTAATTTAAAATAGAGAATTAAAATGTGATGGAAAGATTATTGATCATTGTCTAAAACCATTTTGGTAATCATTGTAAATATTCAATGAAAAAAAATATAATTGAGGTCATAAAATTATTGAATGGTATATAATTGAGGTCATGGAGAAAATTTAAAAAATTATATATTTCGTCTACTCTTTTGTAACTTGTTTCAACTCATTTACAATTATGGATTGTTATGTACTATGTGCATAACCGGTTAAGATATGCGAAGATGTAAGAGGAATAAGCTTGTATAAAATAAGTAATAACATGTTGATTAACATAAAAAATTAATTTAAATACAAAGATGAATTTCACATCTAATAAGGTGGCAAAATGTGCATTCTTTTATATATTTCCTTATGGTAACACACTAATTAGCCAAGTGTCATTGCTATATCATACATCTACAATAAAGATTAATATTTAAATTACTGACCTTTATTGCCAAGTGTTCGGTACTTTAATTAAAATTAAATACATTATCTTAAAAAATAAAAATAATAGATATGTAGATAAACATACATACTTTAAACTTTAAAGTATTAAATTTCTTAACTAAAAAAATATCAAATGTAAAAAGAGATGATAGTAGTTATGATGACAATGGAAATATTATAGCAATTTTCTAAAATCATGATAAATTTTAAATTAAAAAGATCACTTGATACTAAATTATCATTCCCATTTTTACCTACCATGAATCCCATATTACTCTACATAACTAACCTTGACAATTCAGTATTTTTTCTCCTAAATATTTGTATATACAATTTTTTTCCAGTAGCTCCTAATTTGTAACGACACTATAGTTAGTAAAAAAATATAAATATTTGAATAAAATTTCAATTTTATCTAATAGGTTACACGATTTCCCAACTCTTAAACTTGTGCCAAGTTAATAGTAAGAATAATAGTAGTTATGTAGCTTGTTTGAAGGTTAAAAATAAATAAATAATAATTTATTAATTAAAAGTTAAGAAAATAAGAACATGAAAAACATTATTTTTTAAACATACTCATGGCTAGCACATCCACACACTGAATACCTATGGATGACATTATAACAAATTAATAGGAGAAATTAATAGAAGAAAACCTTGCTTATAATTCATAGTGTAGGATTTCAAAGGCCACCAAGAGAGGGGTGAATTGGTGTTCAATTGAAAATATCGATTTTACAAAAAACACATTGCGAAAGCACAAAAACTGATTCTTAAAACCTTTTAAAATAAAATAATTCAGATCATAATATGAACGGAGAGAGAGAGAAATCAAACACAATCAAGTGGTTGTTGACGAGGTTCGGCCACACATTGGTCTACATCTCCGCTCCGACTTCTCGACCTCGAGATCGTCCTTTATTTCAATTTGGCAAGGAAGAAAGTCCTTTACATCAACCATCTTTTCTCCGCTTCGAGAGACAAGACAACCTCTCTTCCTAGGAAGCTAATTTATTTTTTTCGCTCAAGAGGTAAGATTTTGAACCTCTTTTACGCAGGAGCTCACTCAGCTTTTTCTGAACAAAAAATATTTCACTCTTTTATAATTCTATGCTCACAAGAAGAGAAGGGAGAAAGAAGAGAAAGTTATAAAATAAAAATTTTAAGAAATGATCTCTCTTTGATAACTTGAAGTTTTTCTTCAACGAGTGAATGAGTGCTTTTACCTCTGACTTTGGCACTCCTTTTATAGCCTTCAGCATGTGAAAAATTCGTCCAAAATTTATTCCACAAATTTCTCCTTCAAATTTGACGGTTACTGTTCATTTGATCTGGAGACCGATCGACCGCACATTTGGATTGATCAACCGATCTATATGACCGTTGCGCCATTTTTCCAATTTCTGCATTGGGTCAGTCGACCGGACTGTCGACCGATGTCTCGACCGGTACAGTATCGTAGTTTTAATTTCCTCCTATTTAGTTGATCGGTCGGCCGATGCATCAATCGATTTGTCGATCGGTGCAGTCTCGCAGTTTTAATTTGAGCAATTTATGTATTGATCGATCGACCGGACTATCTCGATCGGTCTTCATAGCTTCGACCGGCAAGTTGACCCTGCACTATTTTGAGCATAATTTTTTGCACAGTTATCCAAATGAAATGATCTTGGAGTCTATGGAAAGCTAATAAAATTATCTACAACTTTGATGTTAACATTCATCCAAAACTGATAAGATCAGTGCCAATTATTTAATCAAAGTGTAGTGCATAAAATTATCAATTTTTCTTTAAACTTTTTCAGCGTTTTAACTTTAATCATTCGAGGTTTGTATCATCAAAATATAATTTTATATGTCATTAAAACTTAGATCCAACAATCTCTCCCTTTTTTATGAAGACAAATCGAGAAATATGAAAAATGTGTAAGTTGCGAAAAAGTTGTAAAATTCATGTAAAAAATAATTTTACTCCCCCTAACACATAGTTTTCCTTACAATAGTAGATATTCACATGAATATTAATTGTCAGGTACTCTTCATATAAAGTGATATTCAGATCATATTTCTCCTATACTTCTCCCACTTTTGTTTCATAAAAAAGAATAATTTATATTTGAAGCATATAAGAATTCATACGTTACTTCCCCTTAATTAATTTTTCAAAATAAATATTCTTCCCTCCCCCCTCCCCCCTTTTATATATATAATAAATATGTAGGGTATTGTAAGTTTTGAAAGATAACTCCCCCTAAATTTATGGATCTTTTATAATTAAAAATAATTTATGAAAGTCAAGACAAAAATATATTAAGAATTAAAATATGTCATAAAACTTTGATTCAACAATGATGTCCATGGTATGTTAAAATAAATTTTAATCATGCTCCCCCTATCACTATTACCAATTTTCATTTATATGTTCTTCTAAAAAAATAGTAGTTTTGAATTTTTGAGTGACATTGATATTTTTACTATAACCTTTGTGCCTTCACATCTCCAACTCCATATGTCATTTGCATGTGAGGCACACCTGAAAAGCAATCAAGTAATTTTTGGTACCCAAACTTTCTTGGGTCCGATTTTGTTAGATAATGTTCCTTTCGGAATCAAAATCATGTCATGTTGTAATGATTTTCTTATTTTACATTGATACACATAATAATCATAAAATCCACATGTAAAACATTTGAGATATGATTTTCTATGTTTGAATTTCCAATAAAAATTTTTATGTCCAAAATGATTCCTAAGATTATTTATCGTTACATGAGAAATAGTCTTATTTTGTGAGTTCTCCAAAAGGTCATTTTCCTTCTTTATCTTGTCTAAAGAACATACTAGTTTTACAATTTCACATACATGTGTAACTTTCAAAGTTTCGATTTCATTTTTGAAATTTTCATTTTCCATAAGGCATATATCATTTTCTTCTTTTAATTTTTTCGATCTCATGTATTAACTTCTCATTTTCTTCTTTAAGTGAGAAATATCATTTTATAAGAGATGAGAGTTCTTTATTCACGTCTAAAGAAATATTTTCTTCGGAAGAATTCGATGAATCATAATTTGAATTTGAAGGGTTAGAAATTATCTCATCGTCGTGCGCTATCAAGCATAAGTATGCTTCATCACTAGAAGAGGTTGATGAACTACTTGTTTCACTAGACTCTTCATATTTTTTCTTTTTACCTTTCTAGGATTTTTCTTCTTTGTTGTGTTTGTATGATTTTCTTGTTGGCTTCTTGTTCTTGTCTTTCTTTTTAACTAGCTTGAGATACTTATCTAATTTTCTTGTGTAGAGTGCGAGTTTCTTTTCATCCACTTCCTCTTCACTTGAATCTACTTCTATTGTATTTGTCTTCAATGCTAATATTTTTTTTCTTGGAGGCTTTCTCTTCTTGATCTTCTTGAATAGATATTTCATAGGTTAGAAGTGAACCAATAAAATCATCAAAATCCAATTTGTTCAAATCCTTCTCTTCGATCACAGTCCTCTTCGTATGCCATTTTGGGGAGAGAGACTTGAGAATTTTTTTCATTTTTTTGAGGATTATATCTTGACTCGTCTAAGGAGGCTAAGCCATTCAAAATATCATTAAACCAAACAACCACATCATTTATTGATTCATTTTCATGCATCTTGAAGGAATCATATTGATGATTCAAAATATTTAATCTAAACTCTTTGACATTAATCGTGCCTTCATAATTAGTAATGGGTTTCTTTCAAATTTCGGTTACACTTTTGCAATTAGAAATCCGATTGAAATCCGTTGAATCCAAAGCATAATAAAATATATTTTTTGCTTTCCCTAAACTCTAAACCCTAAATTTATTCTTGTATGATTTTTTGTTCATTTGACTCGGAGGCCGGTCGACCGGTACACTTTTTTCTATGAAAAATATGACCATTGGCGAATTCTGCACTGTCCGATCAACCTGTGTTCTGGATCGGTCGACCGGTATCTCAATCGGTACACTCTCAACATTCTACTTATTGAAATTGAGCGTTTTCTGCACTAACTGATCGACCTGTGTTCTGGACTGATCGACCCATCTTCAGGACCGGTCGACCGGTCTTCCAGTCGGTAGGTCGATCGCCCTGCACTATTTTAAGCATAACTTTTTGCACAGTTATCCAAATGAGATGTTTTTTTATTCTATTGAAACCTAACAGAATTCTCTACAATTTTGATATTTATGATTAATCCAAAATTTAATAGAGTCATAGTTAATTATTTAATCAAAGTGTAGTGTATAAAGTTATCTCTTTTTCTTTAAACTTTTTTAGCATTTTAACTTTAATCTTTCTCAGTTTGTATCATCAAAATATAGTTTTATATGTCATTAAAACTTATATTCAACAATCTCCCCCTTTTTTATGAAGACAAACCGAGAAATATGAAAAATATATAAGTTGCGATAAAATTGTAAAATAAGTTGTAAAATCAATTTTACTCCTCCTAACACTTAACTTTCATATAAAGTGATATTCAGATCATATTTCTCCTATATTTCTCCCCCTATTATTTCATCAAAAATAATAATTTATATATGAAGAAATAACTCCCCATAAATTTATGACTATTTTATAATGACGAAATGAAAACCATTTGATGAGGAACAAAAAATAATAATCAAAATATGACATAAAATTTTGATACAACAATGATATTCATGATATGTCAAAATAAAGTTTAGTATGCTCCCCCTATCACTATTATCAATTTTATATGTTCTTTCTTTTCAAATAAATAGTAATTTTGAATTTTTTAGTGAAATTAAAGATAGATACTTTTACCATAATCTTTGTGTCTTTACATTTTCAATTCCTCCTTTGCTTTACATGTGAGGCACACCTGAAAAATAACCATTTAAACTTTGGTACCCAAACTTCTTTGGGTCCAATTTTGTTAGTCAAAGTTCTTTTTAGAATCTAAATCATGATATGTTGTGTTGATTTTTTTATTTTGCATTGATATGCATAATGATCATAAAAATCACATGTAAAACATTTGAATTGTGATGTTCTATTAAAGGGATGATTGGATTTCCAATAAGAGTTTTCATTTTCAAAGTATTTTCTAAGATTTTTTTCCTCACATGAGAAGTAATCTTGTTTTGTGAATTTTTCAAAAGATTATTTTCCTTCTTTACTTTTTCTAAAGAACATGCTAGTTTTACAATTTCGCAAGCATGTGTAATTTTCAAAGTATCAATTTAATTTCTTAGTTTTTCATTTTCCATAAGACATGTATTTTTTTCTTCTTTTAATTTTTCAATCTCATGTATTAATTTTTTATTTTCCTCTTTAATTGAGAAATATTTTTTATAAGAAAGGAGAGTTCTTTATTCACTTTTAAAGAAATATTTTCTTCAGAAGAGTTTGATGAATCATAATTTGAATTTGAAGGATTAGATATTATCTCATCATCGTGTGCCATTAAGCATAGGTATGCTTCGTCACTAGAAAAGTTTGACGAATCACTTGTTTCATTACTCTCTTCATATTTTTCCTTTTTACCTTTCTGAGAAGTCATTTCTTTGTGATTTTTGTGTGATCTTCGGGCATGCTTCTCATTTTTCACTTTCTTTTTCACCAACTTGATATATTATTTAATTTTCTTGTGTAGCGAACGAGTCTCCTTTCGTTCACTTCTTCTTCACTTGAGTCTTCTTCTTTTAAATTTGCTTTTAGTGCCAATGTTTTCTTTTTGAGAGATTTTTCTTCTTGATCTTCTTGAATTGAGATCTCATAGGTTAGAAGTGAACCAATTAGATCATTAAAATCCAATTTGTTTATATCTTTTTCTTTGATCACGGTCTTCTTCATATGTCATTTGGAGGAGAGAGATCTGAGAATCTTTTTCACTTTTTGGTAGTTCTTGACTCGCCCAATGAGGCTAAGCCATTAAAAATATCGTTAAACTGAGCTACCATATCATTTATGGATTCATTATCATGCATTTTGAAAAAAAATTATATTGATGGTTTAAAATATTCAATCTAGATTCTTTAACTTTGTCGGTTCCTTCATAAGTAGTGATGAGCTTTCCCCAAATCTCGGTTGCAGTTTCACAACTTGAAACCCGATTAAACTTCATTTAATCCAAAGTACAATAAAATATATTTTTGGCTTTCCAATCAAGTTTGGAAAAAATCTTTTCTTTTTCTTTAGAATCAGTAGGTAACTTTTCATGAACATAGTAACATTTTTCAACTATGTCCCACACGTCGATATCAATAGAACAAATATATGCTTGAATTCTAATTTTTCAATATGCAAAATTTGATGCATTTAAAAAAAGAGGATGACTAATTGATTGTCTTTCGACAAAACCAATTCCACTCGATGCCATGGCTAAGATTGTTAAATCTTAAAACAAGATGATCAAATCTTAAAATGATTAGATCTAAAAATGATTAGATATTAAAACAAGAGCAACCCGCTCTGATACCAATTGTAAGATTTCAAAGGGCACCAAGATGAGGGGGTGAATTGGTGTTCAACCAAAAATATAGATTTTACGAAAATCATCGCGAAAACTTAAAATAGATTCTTAAAACCTTTGCAATTCAAATCATAAACATAATGCAAAAGGGAGTGAGAGAGAGAAAATCAAACACAAACACACGGTGGTTATTGACGAGGTTCGGCCACACCTTGGCCTACGTCTCCGCTCCGACTTCTCGACCTCGAGACCGTCAGAGATTCCACTAAGCACTTCATTTGTTCCAAATGGAACAAGGAAGAAAGTCCTTTACATCAACTACCTTTTCTCTACTTCGAGAGGCAATGCAACCTCTCATCGTAGAAAGCTAATCTTTTCTCTCGCTCAAGAGGTAAGATTTGGAACCTCTTTTACACAGAAGCTCTCACAATCTTTCTGAAAAATAATTTCTCTCTTTTTGCAATAGAACACTCACAAGAAGAGAAGAGAGAAAGAAAGAAAGCTCTAAATAATAATTTCAAGAGAAATGATCTTTTTTTGATTTCTTGAAGTTTTGCTTCAATGTTTGGATGGATGCATTTCCTTCTGTCTTTGCACACATTTTTATAGATTTCAACAAGTGAGAAAGTTGTCCAAAAATTATTCCACACTTTTTTCCTTCAAATTTGACCGTTACAGTTCATTTGACTCGGAGGCTAGTCAACCGCACATATGGACCGTCGACCTGTATACTTTCTTTTATGAAAAATATGACTGTTGGCGAATTCTGTACTGTTCGGTCGACCTGTGTTCTTGATCGGTCGATCGGTACCTCAACCGATACAGTCTCGACATTCTTCTTGTTGAAATTGGACATTTTTTGCACTGAACGGTCGACTTGTGTTCTGGATCGGTCGACCGTGTTGAGGACCAGTCGACCGGTCTTCTAGTAGGGAGATCGACCGCCCTGCACTATTTTAGACATAACGTTTTGCAAAGTTATCCAAGTGAGATGATTTTTTATTTTATGGAAAGATAACAGAATTTTCTACGTATCTATGATTAATCCAAAATCTAATATGATCATAATTAATTATTTAATTAGTGCATAAAGTTATTCTTTTTTTTTACATTTTTTCAACATTTTAACTTTGATATTTCTCGATTTGTATCATCAAAATATAATTTTATATGTCATTCGAACTTACATCCAATAACTACTAAGTGTCTGTGATCACCTGTCACCACTAACCAATACATCTTGTGGGCACTTTATGTTTAATTTTTTTTAGTTAACGCAATTAGGAAGCAAAATCAAATTGGAGATTAACTTGTGTTGCAGATGTTGATTGATGTCACTGTAAAATTGTATTGCATAGATATTCCCAAAAATAATGTAGGAAAGTCTTCGTCAATGAAATTTATATTAACAAAGACTAATAATTCATCTCTCACATTAATACATAACAAAGGAAACTTAAAAAATTATAAGATCATACATTGCTTAACTAATAATAATTCATCTCCCATATACTTACCTTCATATCACAAAAGAAAGAATTCCACAAAAAGAAAATAAAGAATATGAAAACTATATATTATTGAAATCATGAGATCGATTTTAAAATTAAGTCATATAACAAAAATAAAACATTTTAAAAACTACATGAGATATTAAACTAAATTACTTAGACAAATTCTAATCATTTAAAGACCTACAACTTATATATGATCCGAGGGCGATGCATTAGCATGCTTCCTTTTGTACCTCCATGCACTTCTCCTTTGAAAACTCTTTCTAAATTCTAAATCCTAAACCATAATATATATATATATATATATATATATATATATATATATATATATATATATATAATTCGTATGGAATGTAGTGATCCTACTTTAACATTCTTTATTTCTACGTCCAAATAAAGATGGGATTCACGTCTCTATCAAATATATCATATGATAGTAATTTAACCTGCATATTGAATTTATACATTGCATGTCACAATATTTTAAATATATGATTCATATCTCATAAATACTATGTATCTGAAGGTGTATCAAAAATAGCAGTCACAATGTAAAGAGAAAAAAGTTTAATGTTTTGTATTCTTTAATTATTGTTTAAATACCTAAATGTGAAAAAAAAAGAAAAACTTCATGCAATACAAAAAAATATAATGAAAAGAAGTTTTTCAGAGCTTCACATGAATGAAAACAAATATGTATTAATATCTTGCAGTGAATATTTAGCATATTAATATAATTTAGCAACGAATGAATATAAATATTTTTATTTTAACAATGACATGACTAATTAATTCAAATTACCTCATACTTCCCATAAGACTTTAGTTAGCATTATATGAAACACCTACAAAGCACACCACACCTCAACGTGTCACCATCTCATTATATATATGGGACTATAAAAGCAATTATAGGGACAACCTCTCATATAATATGCACACTAATGTGTGTTAATAAAACTACTTGTCTCATATATATGGGACTATAATAGAAGTTGGTTGTAATCATAATGCACTCATTAAAATTATCTATTAACACTTAAAATTTGCATTATGATAAATACTACATTTATGTCAAAGTGTTAAAATTCAGATAAATTACATTTGGTAGTCTAAGCAATCCTGCTTGCACACATTAATTTATAAATAAATTTATAGTCCATAATCATTCATTTATTTGATTCATTTAAATTAATTTTCTTAAAAAATAATTTATAATAATGCTGGATTCCAATATTTTTAGTACATTTCATCTTTCTTTATTAATATATTAAACTTGAAATCTTTTTTTAGTTATTTAAATGCATAAATTAATTTGTTTGTATGCTCTTAAAAATGTTAAACTAATTATGACCTTTAAATTGTCATAATTAGAAGATGATGATAAACATGCTAGTAATGAATGTATGTTTATTTTGATTAAAATACTATTAATTATTTATTTGGTTACTTAATTTACTATTAGATGTTGGCTATTTTAATGATGGTTAGGTACTTGTATGGTTATCATATTGAATTATCGAATTATTATATATATGTGCTTTGAAATGTATTTGTAAAAAGTTTAAGGACACAGGTCAACATATACGATGCCAAATGTCATCTTCTCATGAGAAGTACTCTCCTTCTAATATGGTACAGATATTATTATGAGGTGGATTGGGATGATGTTAGTTTAAGAAATAGAATAAATTGAATATCCTGTAAACATACTTATTTGAGATAGATAACTTTAATTATAAATAAATTATATTTTCATAATTAGATGGGATATCATAGTTAGTTTAAATAAAAATGACACAACCATAACTGTTTTGTAATAATTTGGCAACAACAAAAGTTATCATTTAAGATTATTATATGATGGTGAACTTAGCTTTATGAAAAAAATTAGAGGACATCCAAAATGGTATTAAAATTAACACAATAAATATAATAATAGAATTCACGACTCCCCTCATTTATAAAAAAACCCAAGACATTAAAATCATATTCCAACATGTAATCGGGTTGAATTAGATTTATTTGATGATAACGATTAATTTTATTACACATAATTTAGCACTTAAAAATGCAATCATAAGATAGTTGAATATATAACATTTAGTTTATCATATTCAAATTTTATTTTGTGATAAAATAATTGATAAAAGTATACATTTGATTATTATTTTTAGTTGATAATCAGATGCAATAGTATATGTTATCACATAAAAGATAAAATGGATTAATTTTTTTATAAATGTTATATAATACAATATATTAAAAAATATCACTAACTTTTTTTTATCAAATGTTAAAACTACATTTCATGGCAAGAACTATATATGCCCTGTAACTAAGAACGTAACGAACCCACTCTTGTGATTTGTGAGAACCAAATACTTATATAAGTAAAACAATTTATATTGTGGTAATAAGTATTTAACTATTGTCACAAAGATTTGCTTTTGTGATATTAAATACATATTGTTGTATGAATGATTCAAGTTTCATGGTCAATTATGTTCTATTCATGTGCATGACTTGTGTGTCAGTGAATGTAGTATTCTAGATCAATGTAAAATAGTGCATTCATCCATGATGATTTATTTATTACTTAAATATAACTAATTTATTGTTTGTTAATCATTAGCGAACATCTTAATTGATTATTCAAAAAATATTTAAGACAAGGTTTCCTCATATAAAATTAAAATGATAATGTTTAATTAAATAGATTTTAGATATACATTTATTCAGTGCCCTGAATCTTTGACTTATTTTTTTATTAACGTTGGTCATCGTAGTAAATCTACGTTATACGAAGTTAAAATTCTATGGCTTAGTCAAAGCGGGGGGGGGGGGGGGGGGGGGGGTGAAACTTAAGTCAAAATTTGTCCAAATTTCAAAAACATTAGACAAACACGAAAAAAAGAATCATGATCAAAATTAAAGTTCTGATTTTGAGAATTAAAGTTTTCGCTTCCAACTAAAACTTTTTAAGTTATTACCAAAAAGGAGAATGACACCCATTTTTCTTTTAATTATTTATTATGTTTTAATTAGAAAAATATTATTAATTACTATTTAATGTTAATATTATATTTGAATACTCAATATTAATTCTTTTTCATTAAAAAAGGATAAAATTTAAGAGGATAACAAAAAATGATTAGGCCAATTTGGCTGTTATCTACATGCATCCAAATGGGCTTG
Organism: Pontederia crassipes; assembly: GCA_030549335.1. NCBI lineage: Eukaryota > Viridiplantae > Streptophyta > Magnoliopsida > Commelinales > Pontederiaceae > Pontederia > Pontederia crassipes. The sequence goes on along the minus strand of CM060189.1, from coordinate 18,080,247 downwards.
CCCAAAAAGGCACACAGTCCAACAATTATTAATTATAAATTAACCATATATTTGATGAAAGAATGATAGGTTGATTTTAATTCAAAATTTTCATTATTTTCAAATTATTATTTATTAGTTACATTTTTATACTAAATAAAAATGTGTGGTGAGAAAATAAAGAGATTTAATCAGTTTCTAAAAATGATTGAAAATTATAAATTTAATTGTAAAGTCTACTCAGAGGGTCCTTCAAGTAGGCTCTATAACCTTTACTAATGCATTATCTTGCTTTAAATTAATACATATCATAGGGGGACCAGGTGTATATAAATTTTTAGGATTAAAAATATAATATGACCCATTTAATATTATTTTAGTATGACATAAGGACTAAATTGTCTGGTGGTTGCTCTAGTTGGTGGCCATTTGAAAAAAAAAGGATTCCTTTTCTGAGATTTCTCAAAAAGAAAAAAAAAGAGAAAGATCACTGTACAAGAACTTTATATATGCATGGATGAATATATAGATTCAAGATTTTAACAATGGATATTAAAATCATTCAATGTTCTACAATTTACTTTGCAATTTTTTTTGATAGACACATATGTCTAGAGTCTATTACCATCCTACTCATTCGATGTTAGAATGGGAATGACATGAATAAACCCTGGTCAACGTGGTGTAGTTGATTACGAATGTACATAATAATATCAAATCATTGAATTATTGCAATTTATGCGCTTATCAATCGTAATCACATAAAAAAAATCAATTACACCTTTCAGAAATGATACCCCACAAAGAGATAAATAGATATCTCCAATATTTTGAATCCCATAAATCATAATGTAATAAAAGAGGGAGGAAAAAATACTAGCAGGAAGAATAATTAAAGGAATAATAAAAGAAGTTTCCAAGTTGAGAGAAATCAAGGAGAGTAAAATGAAATAAAATCTTATTTATGTGCACTTATGACCCAGGACTAGCATCAAGCATTTATGCCATTAAAAATAACAAATGCAATTATGAGTAATATATTGCACTTAATTATCCCATTAATGTAACATAATATTAGTGAACTATTATATTCATTATTATATATCCATATTCCTTAAATATAAATATTCTATTCACATAAATTAAATTTGTGCTTTAACTTCCTCTTTAATGCCCTCACAATTGAGTGCTAGAGTTATGTAAAAGAATATTTCAAAAATTGATTCGGACAAACAGTTATAAATTTGGTTCAAAAAAACTAAAAAAATATAAAAAAAACCATGTCATTTCGAAAAAAACTAAAAAAAACCAAGTTGAATCGATAATCGGTTTCAACATGATTTTTTATAATAATTTGGCAAGAACAAATTTATCATTTAAGATTATTATATGATGGTAAACTTAGCTTTATGAAAGAAAAAAATTTACAAGACACTCAAAATTAACACGGGAAATATAATAATAGAATTCACGAGTTCACTCTTTTATAAAAAACTCAAGACATTAAATTCATATTCCAACATGTAATCGGATTGAATTAGATTTATTTGATAATAATGATTAATTTTATTACACGTAATTTAGCACTTAAAATGGCAATAATAAGATAGTTGAATATATAAATTTTAGTTTATCACACTCAAAATTTATTTTATGACAAAATAATTTATATAAGTATACATATGATTATTATTTTTAGTTTATAATCAGATGCAATATTATATGTTAGCACATGAAAGATAAAATGGATTAATTTTTTTCTAAATGTTACATAATACAATTTATAAAAACTTTAACAACCATTAACATTTTATCAAATGTTAAGCACTACATTTTCATGGCAAGAACTATATATGTCTTGTAACTACAAACCCACTCTTGCGATTTGTGAGAATCAAATACTTGTATAAGTAAAACACTTTATATTGTGGTAATAAGTATTTAACTATTGTCACAAATATTTGCTTTTGTGACAATAAATACATATGGTTGCATGAATGATTTAAGTTTCATGGTCAATTATATTCTATTCCAGGCATGATTTGTGTTAGTGATGGAGATAGTTAACTAATTGCGAGGAAGGATTTATTATGGGTAAGGGTTTGTTTGGCAAATAAGTAATGGAGGGATGGGGTGGTGTGGGGTGGTGAGTGATGTGGTGGTGAAGTGTGGAAAGCCTATATTTGGATAATAAATTATATAAGATGTGGGGTGTGGTAATAAAAGTTTTATTTGTATAAAAGTTATTTTTATCCTTCATTATATATTTAATGATCATTAATTAGGGGTGAGCATGAATGACCTGGTCGTCCACGTCTCTACCGTCTAGATTTTTCGAATTTTTTGCCAACTCGATGGATAATTAGGTCAGGACCAGTCGAGTTTGGACCAAATTCGAGTTTTACGTCCCTGATCGGGTTGAATATATTATATTAGTATTAAATTATTTTAAATAGTATATTTATGTGTATTTTGAATAAACTTTTATATTTACTAAAAAGTTTTATTTACTAAAAAGTCATTCTTACCCTTTAAAATAAAAAAATGATATATAAATATGTATTAATATTAGAAAAAAGATAAATATCAGTTAGAGATGATTTAATTTGGTAAGAAGAGAAGTAATTTCATTTGGTAATAAAAAAGAAAAGAGGTTACTTTGGTCTAAAATAATCTATTCCCCTTCATTCCACCAATTTGGTGGATAGAAAAATGTGGTCTTTGAAGGACTTAGCTATTCCACCCCACTCCTCTTAACTTAAATAAAAAATATAACCAAACATGGTTTGACTAATTTCATTCCCTCATATTCCACCCCATCCCTTTGTATCCCTCAATCTAGAGACAATAAAGGAATGGTTACGCGAGGAATGGGGAATGTACATTGGTGATCATGGGATGGTCTTAATTTCTTTATTTTTGGAAAAACAAAGTTTTGTGGTGCATAATATCTTTTACAATTAATTTACATCCATGTACCTAGATTATTAGCATTAGCATATCAATAATTCAAATATGAGAAAAAAACCTAATTCAGATCATATAAGCATATCTCTTTGATGCGATTTTTTTTCAATGTTTGATTTGGCTTCTATCTCTTCAGTGTTGAAATTGATTATAAGATTTTTCATGCAATTATTGAGGATTATCTTGAATGCTCTCGTTTCAAATTTTGGATTTAATTCTTAAAAAAAGAATATTTATATGCAATTAATTAAGGAGCCGACCTTACATGCATTCAATGGACGCAGGTTGTTTTTTGACACTCCAATACTTTCCATGTGAATTATACAAATTTATGATAATTATTGTAGCACATTGAAATTTAAGGAAAGGAAACAAATGGGGAAAACTTAGGAAAAATTTTAATTCTGATCCATAGTTCCAAATAGTTGGAATGTTGAATCCACGACATATATTTCACTTATAATTGCACATGCATTATGCCATGTTTAGGGAGAATAACTTACTGGCGATAGAGACATCGATAGAGCTACAATTAATATTAGATATTATTATCTATGTGTGTAACGTTAATTAATTACCCATAATCCCACATTATGGAGTCTGCAATATATTTGGCATATTGCCATGTGAACACAATACAAAACGTATTAGGATTCGCTCCCATATTTATCGATAGATAATGTATAATATTACTTTTTAAAACATTTGTAGTAACCATTCTTTTAACCGATAATAATGTATTAACGAGAATCCTTTAAGTAGGCTCTACAACATTTAACAATGCATTATCTTGCTTTACTGCAAAATATGTTGTAAGCGTCTATAAATTAATACATATCACCGGGGGATCCAGGTACACACTTGATGACATAAGGATAAAATTTTCTGGTGCTCACTTTACTTGGTGACCATTTGAAAAAAAGGTTCCTTTTCTGAGATTTCTCAAAAAGAAAAAAAATAGAATGAGAAAGATCATTAATATTTGCATGGATGAATCAGATTGAAGATTTTAACAATGACTATTAAAATCATCCAATGTTCTACAATTTAATTTGTAATTTTTTTTCGGTAGACACCTATGTCTACACTATTACCATCCAACTAATTCGGTGTTAGAATATATCCTGGCCAATGTGGTGTAGTTGATTACGAATGTAATTTATGCGCTTATCAAACCTAATCACATAAAAAAATCAATTCCACAATTCAGAATTGATATCCCACAAAGAGTTAAATACACACATACCTAATTGTGGATGGTAATATCCCCGCCCCTACGAGGCCCCGCGGGGAATCCCCGAACGGGTCCTGACTTCAAGGAATTTTACTCCCGCGGGGCGAGGATGGGAGACATAATGCCCCCGACCTCTCATTCGGGGATCGGGGCGGAGTGCGTTAACCCCGCCCCATGGGTCCCCGAATCCCCGCCTTTATTCTTTTTATTATTTAAATTATCATATAAATAAGAAAGAAACCCCAACTTTCTTCACTATTTTCTCCATTCTCTTTCTTCCTCTTCCTCTTCTTCTCTTCTCCTTTCTCATGACGGCCGCATACGAAGGCGCTGCCCCTCCCTTGGCAGCGCCCCTCCCTGGCAGCACCCTTCCCCATGTATACAACGGGGGACGACGCTCAGGGGAGGGGCGCCCCTCCCCTCCTGTACAGCAGGGGCGGCGGCGCTCCGCTCCTCCCCTACTGTGTTGGGGAGTGGCGCCTCACCCCTCCTCCCAAGTGCCCTCATCTTGTACAACAGTGAGGGCGACTGCTCTCATTTTTTTATTTTTTTAAATGATGGGTTCTATTTTCATTTATTTTTTGCATAGAGAATTATATTCTTTAAAATTTGTTTTTTGTTTAATAAATATTATTGTTCATGTATTTTTAATATTTATATTATGTAAATTTGTATTTTTTTATTTTTTTGATATTTTTTAATTAAAAAATTGAGGAATGGGGTCTACGTGGGGGTTCGGGGCCCGAGGGGAATGGGGTGGGGGATAAATGGGGTGGGGGATAAAATAGATTGTTGGGGGGCGGGGTAGTGTCCCCCCCGGGTGCCACTCCTATACCTAATGGACAATAGAGGAAACCTTTTTTTATTACTTAAATATTACTAACTTATTGTTTGTTAATTATTAGTGAACATCTTAGTTGGTTATTCAAAAGAAGTTCGAACACAAGGTTTCCTCATACAAAATTAAAATGATAATGATTAATTAAACAAATTTATGTATACATTTATTCAGTGTCGTGAATTATTGACTTTTTTTGTATTAAGGTTGGTCATCGTAACTACGTTGTCCAAGTCCAAAATTCTATGGCTTACTCAAAGCAAGTGGAACTTGAGGCAAAACTTGTCCAAGCATATCGAAACATTGGTTCGTGTCATTCTTTATCACAGGCGCATGATTGAATACGCGTTGCTCGAAAACTTTAGCCAAACATGAAAAAAAGAACCGTGAACAAAATTAAAGTTCTGATCTTGAGAACTATAGTTTTTGCTTCCGGCGAAATTTTTTTAAGTTATCATTGAAAACGAGAACGATATCCTTTTTTCTTCAAATTATTTATTATATTTTAATTGGAAAATATTATTAATTATTATTTAATGTTAATATTATTCATTAAATGTTTTTTGTATTATCTTAAATAATAATTAATTATATTTTTTAATTTATTAATATATTATCATCAAGATTATAAAATAAAGTATTTAATTGAATATAAATATGTTTCATAAATTATAATATTAAAAACATATAAAAAATAATACTAATATATTATGACACAACTTATTTTAAGTTAACAATTACCTATAATTTTTTATGCCAATAATTATTTATAAAAGTTTAATTTTATACCTCATAAAAAAATTATATTTCCCACTAAAATTTATCTATCAGATTAACTTTTTAGATTTATATCATTATATTTTTTATTCAAACATCAAATTTAAACATTTTTATCTAATTGATTAGTTAAGAACTTAAAAATTTTCATCCAAACACACCCAAAGAATACATAACAAAAGAATGAGAAAAAAACTGCTCAAAACTTTGGAGAAGGGAGGGCCATAATTTATTGGAACTTTCGAAGTGATATTTCATCATTTTTTCACCATTGATTTGAAGGTGTCTTACAAAGCCTGGTGATTAACACACACGCCTAAATGCACCAAATTCAAACTAAAATAAATTAGCAGAACTCCTATTCTTCAAAGATAAATTTTCAAAATCAAAGGTTTAAATATTTTCAAAACGTTTTTAGGGTTGTATAAATATCGACATCTATACTTCAAAGATTTATTCTTGTAAGTTCTATCAGATTGTTGATGTGCTAATAACTTCCATACCCATCAACTCTTTTCATAATATTATAGGCCTTGGATACTGTATGACCTGCCCATGTCACTCGGCAGAACTCTCTAGACTCTAGACAATTCGAGGTCGAGTTTCTATCTGTTCTATTGAATTCGTCACTTCTCTAGTACATTGTAGCACCTCAAAGATTGCATAATCGATACGTCCATGCAATCATTATTTAAGGACAGCATTCCAAAAAAAAGCATAGTAGGAGTTTGGAGGCAAGAACTAGCCAGACACAGACATGGGCATATTGGATGGTGCCTTGGATCACCTTGGCGAGCTCTGTTCAATCCCCGCGGGGAGCCGGAGCAAGCTCAAGAATCACAAGCAGCTGCAGGTAAGCGATGAACAAACGTCACTAAAACGATCATGCATGCATTGCTTGTTAACTGTCTGTCGACTGAGATTTACTTTGGAAATCTCAGACGGTGGAGATTAAGGTCAGAATGGACTGCGAAGGCTGCGAGAGGAAGGTCAAGAAGGCAATGGAGGGAATGAAAGGTATGCACTACGTGCCCGATCTTAGATCATTCACTTGGTACGATGACGATCGACTTGGATATATATATATACGTAACGTTACAATCAATTGTCGTCGGCGGCGGCAGGCGTGAGAACGGTGGAAGTGGAGCCGAAGCATCAGAAGCTGACGGTGACGGGGTACGTGGAGCCGAAGAAGGTGCTGGAGAGGGTGCGGCGGAGGACGGGGAAGAAGGCGGAGCCGTGGCCATACGTGCCGTGCGACGCGGTTCAGCGCCCGTACGCGCCGGGGGTCTACGACAAGAAGGCGCCGCCGGGCTACGTGCGCAACGTCCACGCCGACGACCCGGACCTGGCGCCGCTGGCGCGCGCGAGCTCCACGGAGGTCAAGTACGCCACGGCCTTCAGCGACGACAATCCCAATTCGTGTTCTGTCATGTAGATAGCGATTGCCGGTCGCCTCAAGAGATGCCTCGCTCGATCTTAACTGGTGTACTTTACGAACATAGAAGTGATACCACTGGTTACAGATGTAAGTGGTGGAGTCTGTATTTTGGGTTCTTTCATGAAGCCACGAAAAGAAATGTGTAAAAGATAGCACAAGGCAGGCGCATTACTCCGCTACTTCATTCGTCCTCCATAGATTTAGTAGACTTGATCTGTTTCAGTAGGAGATAGATGAATGGCAGATAAGGTTTGGAACTAAGAATCATTCGTAGCGAACTCCATGAGTGAATCCCCTTTAGCCAAAAAGGATTTGGACCATTTGGTTTGATGAATTAGAAAACATATAGCACGCATTTGTCATCACTCAAAACACGAAACAAAACGATTTAATTGGTCTCGATCAACCCTAATATCAGTTATCCGCAGCCACATGCAGATTTCTTCTCATAGGCATCTTTCTGCCTCATTCAAAGCCATCGCAAGAATGCGTTCAGTCAATAATTAGACAGCAGGCCTGAAACTGCAGCTTAGGAGGTCGATATATTTATTCTCATAAATTTCCGCCTAAGACAAAACCACCGCAATAATACGTTTTTTTCTTTTTTTTGAGGGGGACCGCAATAATACGTTAAGCTAACAATTAATATGCAGGCATGAAAACAGCAGTTTTTTAGAGAATAAAATGGCATAATCTAAAACAGTTGAACAGCTACCTACTTCACAAATGGCCTCTGAATTCGCCATGGGAGGATAATGCAAAACAGAAGCACATTCTAGTATATAAATTGCATATCATCGGATGAACAAAAAAAAATCATCTCCATAAAGGAAGAGAAAGGTATGCAGCAACAATCTCCAACCTTTATCCCGTGAAAAGGTACACATTGGTCGACATATGTTTATACTGTAAAAGAACAATAGGGATAAGTTTACAGGAAGCACAAGAGTAAGAAATTCAGCGTCTTCCGAGTCAGATCTTGGAAAGAAGGATATCTAGGACATAGGCCAAGTTCAACAAAAAAAAAATGACCAAAGAACACCAAAAATAACTTAACTCTAACCAGATTCACCACAAAAAATAGCCATTCCAAATCCTGAAAATCTCAGAGACGCAGATCACATCTTCTCTGACCTCCTGGCATACAAAAAATGTTCCCCTTTGGTCATACTGGTTTTCTGTTCCTATTGTTTTTTTTTTCCTTTGATCAGAAACTGAAATTAGAAAAGGTAACCATGATAGAATAAACCAATGAATCCTTCAGATTTCCACCAGTCACCTTCTATAAATCTTACCTGCTCATCAAAATTATTTAAAACCCAACTCCACCAAAAATACTTAGTCGCATTGTGTTGTAACTCTATAATGTACCACTCAACCTTAAATTTCTAGATGTCTTTTGAATCCGCATGCCCAGAAACTTCCCCATATGATTCTGTATTAGTGTCTCCCATAGCTAGTAATTGTTTCCCAAGGTTCCCTGAAGCGGATCTACTAAGAGCTGGTGCAGTATCAGGAGGTACTGTCGATGAAATCTGATTGTCATGCTCCCCAAGTCCCACAGTTTGAAATTGATCGGCCAAATTATCAGAATCAGGATTTGTTGAAGAATGTGGACCAGAAACAGCATCAAAATGGTTACTACTTGGAGTCAATATCCATTTCATCCAGTCATTGCGCTTTCTTATTTTCTCACCCTGCACAAAGCCAAGAGAACTAAATGGAAGAATAGCTGCTACATTTGGGTATGCAAAGGCAAATTCATTGAAACAGAAGTTATTATCTTATATGTACTTCCATGACAAAGAATGATCTAGTGGTTGTAGAGAAGATGGCAATATTTTAGTCAGTATTATGATAATAAATTTACTAGCCGGGCAACAGCAAATAACAAAATGATGAAATAAGAATGTATGGACAAATTAATTTAAAGTCATTTTGCTCGAGAGAGCAAAGAAATTTAACATTTAGCAAAGAGTCACCAGATATTCAATTCAGCAGCTAAAAACATAAGCATTTATCGAAGAAAAAAATTACCTGCAGTTCCACTACCGTCGAAAATCTCACTGTATCTAATATGTATTCCATGTTGTCAGTTAATGTTTTGACCTGAAAAGAATGGAACACTGGTTCACAAAGAATGTTATAGAGATATGGTGTTCAATCAGGGACAAATGAAAGAAATCATTAGAAGAGTATACGGAAAATAAACAAGCAAAAATAGAAGGTAATTTACCACTCAACTGAAACAACGAGATGGACTTAAAAGTATACAACAACAACAACAAAGCCTTATCCCACTAGGTGGGGTCGGCTACATGGATCATACGACGTCATTCCGCTCTATTAGTAATCAAACCTTTCGGTATATTATTCACCAATAGATCTTGCTCTATTAGTTCGCCAAGTGTCCGCCTTGGCCCCCCTCTCCCTCTTTTAATCGGACTCCAGATTATTTGATCTACTCTTCTTACTGGCGCATCTAATGGTCTTCTCTGAACACGACCAAACCATTTCAAACGATTCTCTACCATTTTCTCACTAATAGGAGCCACTCCGACTCGTTCACATATATGGTCATTCCTAATCTTATCTAATATTATATGACCACACATCCATCTCAACATCCTCATTTCGGCTACTCCCACTTTACATTCATGTTGTCCCTTCATAGCCCAACATTCACTACCATATAACACTGCCGGTCTTATAGCATTACGATAGAATTTCCCTTTAACTCTACTGAGTACTTTTCTATCACAAAGAGCTCCAGTGGCTTTCCTCCACTTACACCAACCAGCTTGAATTCTATGATTAACGTCGTCATCAATCTCACCATCTTGTCTTACAATTGATCCTAAATATTTAAATTTTGTCACTTGAGGAATTATATCCTCCCCTAGCCTAACTTCCAAATCGTTTCTAAGCTGTTTATTTGTGAAATTGCAATGCATATATTCTGTTTTATTCCTACTTAAACGAAAACCCTTTGACTCCAACGTATTTCTCCATATTTCCAATTTTGTATTAATCTCTTCTCTAGAATCCGCTAAAAGTACTATATCATCCGCAAATAGCATGCACTTAAGTACCTCCTCTGTGATACTCTCGGTTATAGCATCGATAACTAAGTTAAATAGATACGGACTTAAAGCTGATCCTTGATTTGGACCAATTCATATAGGAAATTCATTTGTCTCACCTCCGGGTGTCCTAACCCTAGTCAATGCCCCATCGTACATATCTTGTATTACCTTAATGTAAGCAACACTCACCCTCTTCTTTTGCAAGGCTTTCCAACGTACATCCCTTGGTACCCGATCATACGCCTTCTCTAAGTCAATGAAAGCCATATGTAAGTCTCTTCTCCTACTTCGATACTTCTCCATCATCCCCCTTAGTAAATAAATCGCCTCTGTAGTGGATATTCCTGGCATGAACCCAAATTGTCTCTCAGAAATATTAGTCTTCATTCTCAATCTATGCTCAATCACTTTTTCCCATAATTTCGTTGTGTGACTCATAAGTTTAATCCCTCTGTAATTTGGACAATTCTGAATATCCCCTTTATTTTTGTAAATAGGAACTAATGTACTTAATCTCCAATCATCAAGCATCTTTTTCGACCGTAAAATCTCATTAAATAATTTACATAACCACCACACACCTTTTTCTCCTAAACATTTCCAAACTTCAATCGGTATACCATCCGGTCCAACGGCTTTACCATTCTCCATTTTCTTAAGAGCTTCGCTAACCTCCGAGACTCTAATTCTACGATAGAATGACCTATTAAGCTCACATTCGCTAACTGTCAAGTCCTCCAAATCACAACGGGAACCTTCACATCCATCATTAAATAGCTTATAAAAATACTCTTCCCATCTGTTCTTAATATCTCCCTCAGTAACTAAAACCTTGCCAACTTCATTTTTATGCATCTTACTTGATCCAAATCTCTCGACTCCTTCTCTTTATTTCTTGCAATCTTGTAAATCCTTTGTTCACCAGCCTTTGTCCCTAACTCCTTATAAAACACCTCATATGCTTTAGCACGAGCATCACTAACTGCCTTCTTAGCCTCCTTTTTCGCCAAACAATATTTTTCCCAATTGACAGAACTATTGTCCAAGTGTATCGCCTTGAAACAATTCTTCTTATTACGCACCTTTTCTTGGACCTCGTCATTCCACCACCAAATCTCCTTATCTCGTGGTCCAAAACCTTTTGATTTTCCTAAAATGACTTTAGCAACCATTTCAACCTTTTTTGCCACATTCTCCCACATGATACTAGCGTCCCCTTCAAACTCCCACACACTTTCCTCTAATAACTTACTTCTAAAAGTCTCTCGCTTCTCCCCCTTTAACTATCACCACTTGGACTTAAAAGTATAAAGTAACAAAATGGGGATCTCTTTTCCCTTCAACCCACACATCAGGAATACTGAACAATGCATTTTAAGTTTTGTTCTCTTTTAGGTTCTCTCTTTTAAACACTTTGGTATTCCTACTTAAAACGATGGTACTAGTAACTAGCGAAAAAACTACTTTTGTATGTAATTCCGGAGCCAAGCAAATTAAAGAATCCTTCAGGTAAATATTTTAGTATTCTTAAAAGATCTGTTATATAAGTCAAGAATCACATGCAAGGATAACTGTAACAGCAATAAGATTCCCCATTGGTGTGCATTGGTGATAAAAGGTGAAAACAATGGAATGAAATATCAAAAGAAAAACCTTAAATGCACTGGCGCTGTAAGAAAAATCAAAGATAAGATCAAAGGTGCTTGAGCCCCCGTTTCAAAAAGGGTGCTTGAGCCCAATATTTCTAGCTGACACATTACTAGCTTTGTTGCATTTAGCAAAGGTATAGTTCATTGATAAAAGAAAAAAAAAGAAACCAAATAGGACATAAGACAAAGTAGTTGACCACACATATCCGCAAATGAATTCAATATCCCACTCTCAAAAGAATCTTTAATATGCCATTATCCTGAGAAGGCAAACAATCCAAGATGAATTATAATATAATCATAAGTTTATAACAAATGTCCAAAGCAAAAATTAACACCCGCCGAACCATCAATCTCAAAAAGAAAAAAACTATTCAAATTGAGACCCAAAAATAGGTGCATCAATGCCAGACAGTAACCAAGTTAAAAAATATTACTATAAACTGTCTTTAGAGAGTGGTGTGAGATAGCAATGTCACAAAGTAATGCCTCAACTATGATAATGAATTAAAGAATAAAGATGCAATATCTCATCTAGAGCATTCTAATATCCCTAAATAAGTTAGTTAGATTGTGATACCTCATATAAAAATGATTGTTAAAGGTTTTGCAATCTTCAGATCAAGTCAATTTTTTCTCCAAGTGCAAAAATAAAACTTATTATAAATTAGTTTTGTTTTATGTTATCAAATTAATTAATAGTTCGTGGTGGATTGCTAAGGCAGCAACACCTTGAAAGCATTTCTGACTTGTCATCTATGTTTTTGGGCCATAAAATAACAAGGACAAGAGATAAAAACAGGTACAAACAGATAGACTGGATACAACAACAACAACACAACAACAAAGCCTTATCCCACTAGGTGGAGTCGGTTACATGGATCATACGACGCCATTCCGCATTCGTTGATCCATGTTCATGCGATTCGACAGGGTTTTACGCTGGCTGTCGGGGCCTAACACAACCCTCCTCCTTTATCCGGGCTTGGGACTGGCTATAAAACATTAACAGATAGACTGGATAATGGGGTCTAAATTACAAAAATGAATTTTAAGTAGCCTGTTCAATTCAACTACACAAATATATGAGGAAAATGACCTTAGAAAGACATTCTTCAATGAAAGTGCTCTCAACAGAAAAGACAAACTTATAGGCATACCTCTCTCAGAATTGTTTTTACGTCAAAATACAATCATTTTTTCATTTCATCTTTTACTTCAAACATTAAATAAAACAGTGAATATGTTAAAACAATATGTATGTAATAATTTCATAAACTTTAAGGTAATAAATGAAAATTCATGGATATTTGCAAAGTCCACAAACTCAACTCAACCATAGTCATCCATAACAAGAGAACATGTTACACAAAATACAGAAGAACCAAAACTAGAGTAGATCATAACTCTTAGGGTGTGTTGACTGCATTGCCATTCAATTGCCTCTAAGAAAGATTGTCACTTATTAAATTCCCAGCAATGTAAATTACCTTATTTAGTATGCATAACTAATCTATCTCACAATCCATATTAGTTATTTATGAGTTAATATACAATTTTTACCAATATACCCCTAATCAAAAGAATTATACTTAGATATATAAAATATTTTTAACTTCGTAAACTTAAATCACAAATATATATATTTTCACCCATAAAATTAAAATTTATAAAATAATTCATATATTTTCTAAAATATGATAATAATATATTCATAATAATTAACTAATATTTATTTGATTATTTTTATAATTTATTTAATTATTATTATAATTTATTCAATGTGTTTTAGAATTTATTTAAATAAAACTGTAAAGGACAAATGCGAAAAGTGAAATTGAAAATAAGACAACTCTAATGATAATGTGGATTGCCTCCCTTTCTATAGGAAATCTGCATTATCACTTCATAGGCAGTGTGAATTGTCTGGCTAATATAGATTACCCATTACTTGTCACAAATGAACAAGTAATGTGGTGGGTCACAACATTATCCGGTAATCTACAAAGATTACCCCTAGAAAAACGCCCCCTTAAAGCTAAATTATAGAAAAGAGTCATGAACAACAACAGAAGAATCCCCTCAAAATCTACTCTTAAAGCTAAATTATAGAAAAGAGTAATGAACAACAACAGAAGGAGAAACAATATTATGGATACCCTTTTACTGCTAATATAATAACAAAAACAATCTGTAGAAAGCATGTAGAGAAAAATTCTAGTTGAGAAGGCAACAAAGAACGAAAGCAAAAGATAAAGCAACAACAAAATGAATAAAGGAAAAGAAGATATGCACATGTATGCAAACATATTGGATGATAAAAGGAATAGAAATCATGACAAGAACCTGTGCATAATGACTCATCTTTAGATAAGTGCCGTTTATATAACTCCAGTTAAAGATCAAGTATCATAACCAATTTGAAATACCTTACCATGTATCTTAGCCCAATCTTAAGTGGGCATGATTTGGAAATACTATCAACACATACAAAGCTTTAGGCCACCACAAAATGATTGTATTGACAATTTAAACTGATATTTCTAGTAGAATAAAAATGACAGAAACCTCTAATTCGATTCATATGTGATGATCTACTGAAGATCAAATCAATCATGGCAAGAATGATATGTCTTCCGGTTGAAAGATGAGACTGACTAGGACAAGATAAAAAATCCATACTTGAAGATCTTTTTTCTGGAGGAATTGAAGATCTTGTTTGACACTGCATATCATAAAAAACACAAAATTTCCCTAATAGCATGAAAGAAACACTTTGATTCTATTCAACAAAAGGTATGTGAAAAAAATGAATGTAACCTATTGGCACTCAAGAATCCGTAAATAAGATTCTGGACTTAAAGTCCAATCACAAAGTTGACCACTTTCGGTATAAACTTCAAGATAAGTCTAGAAAGGTTTAACATATAAGAACAATTTACAACCAACCATAAATAGTAAGTTCCCAAAGTAACACTTACTATAATCTCATCTAATAGATTAAGTCCGCTAAACAAACTATCCTTCTTGGTATCATCGACTAGGTGATCTTTTTTCATATTGTAAAATAATAACACATTGACAAGTGGCTCCACGAACTCCGCCTATGTTTTATAGCCAGTCCCAAGCCCGGATAAAGGAGGAGGGTTGTGTTAGGCCCCGACAGCCAGCGTAAAACCATGTCGAATCTCATGAACATAGATCAACGAGTCGTATGATCCATGTAGCCGACCCCACCTAGTAGGATAAGGCTTTGTTGTTGTTGTTGTTGACAAGTGGCTCCACGATTAACAAACAAACCTTTTTCTTTTGAGGTCAATATTATGTTAGTCAACTAGTCTATCTTTTTTCTTTTTCTCAGAAAGAAGAAAACAATAAAATTTGTAAATTACAAGTGTGAACACAAAAAAGAGGGGTCAATGAGCAGCAAAAGAGCATCTATGAACAGCATAAAGACCCAGAATCATGTCTCCCACTCTAACAGAAAAGGAAGTGTGATGTATAAAACAAAGACGTAATTCCGCAGCAGCACATAGACAATAGAACCTGATTTGATTTGCCTGGGCTTTGAGTTGCAACATGTTTCAATGGACTAAAACCTCAGTTTGGCTTCTATTTTTTTTTATTTTTTTTTTTTTGAGAACAAGTTTGGCTTCTAATTGTATTTCAGATTGAGCAGACGCAGGCCTACCCATCACACTTTCCTTTCATTTACTTTATGGAAGGATTCTAGTGGGTTAAGAAGGAGGGAGAGTTCGGTGGGCAAAAAGTTTGTATTGTCAAAGTTAATTGTTTCCATTCATTTGGAAGGAAAATTTGTCTTTTGACTACAGAGTTGATAGAGTCTGGTCTTTAGCAGGTGGAGCTTGGAAACAGATCAGATGTTGGAGCTCTGAATGAACTCATTACTTTAATATACTTGGACAAATCAAGTTTGTGCACCGCCTGATTAGTGGGTCAGATCATGGTGGTATGGATGATAAGCCAGGCTAGAGAACTACAGAGCAGCTCGACTCAATTTCCATATCTAACAAATACCAATAATAGCCACACAATTTGATTTCAAACAAGTAAGAAATTCTTTTAAAATATAAATCAAGAGACTACTAGCAACTCACTCTATTGAAGCCAGCAATTAAGGACAGCGGAACCCATCCCTGCTCATCCATATTTTTCCGTAGAAAGAGGTCTTTGCATAAATTCTCATTACTGCATAACATTTTATAAGCATGACTGAGAAACACAAAAACCCAGCATTGAACATTGAAACACAATTTAACCAGTCACCTGAAATAGTAATCGATCTGATACAACAAATTAGAGCGCTGAGTATCTATAACCGGCAAAAATGCCATAGGTGGTGCAAGGGGATGAGGAACAAAAGGAAAGCCCCTGAACGACTCGGGTGGAAGTGGTGCAATGTAGACCATAGGAGGTGGCATATCTGACGACAAGGACATCAACTAGTCAGGATACAGTCGACAGCGGCAACTCCAAGGCGAATGCTGCATTGGAACTTAGACGTTAACTTACCAGGATAGACCACAGGGTTCAAGAATGGCCGCGCTTGCGGAGGCAGGTTCATGAACGGGGGAGCCGCAGACGGAGGCTGCCTGTTATGCGGACGGGAGCCCCGCTGCTGCATGTGGACGCCTCGTTCCCTGCTGTATACATCATAGCTTCCGCGCTCATGATCGCGCCGGTTGCTGTAGTTGTTATTCTGGTGAGACCCAGTGCCACCATTGTTTCCCCTCCTATATCCTCTGTGGTGGTCGCCAACACCACCTCCTCCCCTTGGCCTATGATCCCAGTTATTAATGCCCTTGTTTGTACGGTCTCTGGGCGAAAGTTCTGGACCGGCCACAGGCTTTTCAGTAGCAACACCTGACGTAGCCGGAGTAGGCTGCATTTGCTGTGCGGCGACGCCATTGGCTGGAGCGCCACCAGTGCTACTAGTTCCTCCGCCGCCGCCGCCGCCGCCGCCGCGCTTGAAGGACTTCTGGCGAACAGGAACTGTCGGGTTCGAAGTCGAATCGCTCCCCTTCGGCATGGAAGGAGTCTAATATAAAAGAAAGTTAAACACGAATGAAAGAAAAAGGGAATAGATTTTGATCGGATTGACAAGAAAAAGATCAAGATCGATAAAATTTAAAATCCTCCTCTCACCGATCCATCGGCGATGGGTTTCTGAGCGTCCGAAGCGGCAGAAGAGGAAGAGGCCGGCAGCGATTTGGGTGACGCCTTGGCGGACTCCGAGAGCGCCGGCCACGACACAGCACCCATAACAACTGGACCACCAGCCTCGTCAACCCCGTTGGTCGGCCTCCTCCAGGCAGGCTTCTTCCCGTTGGTTGGCACGGCCGTCGTTGCGCGCCCGCGATCCTCCTGGCCGTCGTATAGCCGCGATTGGCCTGCGTCCGCACTGTTCGCCTCCCTCGACGGCGGAAGCTCGGCGGACGAGATCGCTCCGTCGGGATCGCCGCGGACAACTTGAGACCATCGAGTGGAGGCGGTCGAGGAGTTAGAGGAAGAGAGCGGCGGCGGCATGTCTTGATGGTGGCGGCGGTGGCGGCCAGAGCGGGGGGAGGGATGGTCGGAGGGGGGCGCCGGAGCGGAAGAGGAAGCCATTAGGCGATTACGAATACCGCTTAGGGTTTGCTTTGTTATTGCTGCGATGGGTTCGAGAGCTCCGGCGAAGGGGTGGAGGGAGTAGGACGAGGAGGAGGTAAAGAGACGAATAAGGGCTTACCGTCGCGGTGGCGTGGGATTTGAGGAAAGCGTTGGGGTTTTTGTATGATTCGTGAATTTACGAGAGGGGATTTTGGTAAAAATCTCCGATTTCTTTCCTTGTTTTCGATTTTTTTTTCTTATGTATTCTGAAATATGAATGTGTATCTACTTAATAATATGAATTTTTATTGTAAAAAGTTAATTCAAATTTAAATTGAACTATGTGTAATCTTACTTATTGTTTGAAAGAAATGTGGTCTTGGAAAAAAAGCCAAATTATTTTGACTATAACTATAATAAGCCCTAACGAAATAATTATTATTATTAAATTTTATCACAATAAATAGAAATATTGTCGAGTCGAGTCGGATTGACCCATTAATAAACTCAACTCAATCCGATCAACTAATCGGGTTGGTTGGCTTAGAGTCAGTAAGGTTGGAAACTCATTTTTCTTACGTAAATGTTGAGGCATCCAATCATTTTTTCTTACTTTTCTATAGCACTTAATATAAAAAATATTATTTAATAATTTTTAAGACATAAAATAAAATTTCTCAATATTGGAATATATTTCCCCTACTCAAAATATTTTTATTTTAATTATGTAAAATTTTTAAATCAAATGTTGAACTGAAACATAAATTAAATAAAAATAAAAAAAATGAATAAGCCGATCGACTCGAGTTGAGAAATCTCGATCAGTATTCCATCCGAACCTTATAATTGGGTTGGATCGGGTCTGATCCGACCATCAACCCGTCAATCGGATGATCGGACAGACAATAAAAAAAGTTGTTTTTAATTATATTTTTAAGTAAAATAAACTAAAACAATAAATCTTTTCTATATAGTATTAAAAGAAATATAAGTTGACGACCGCAACAAATAAAATATTTTAACTAAAATAATAAAATATGTAATATGAATATATGATTTAAGAGAAATATAGTGTTTGGACACTTTTAAATTCTAATTATAATTACAACTAACTAAACTTATATATAACAAACATAGTTTTAGGATAAAATAAAAAAGTACTTTGAGGTATATGCACAAGTAACTTCACTTTGTAACTTTATGTTCATTAAATTTATCAAAACATTTTAGTCATAGCCATGGCGATGTCACATCATTTTCTCTTTCTTCGTGTGAAATTGTAAAAGAAAAGTCATATCAATATTTCTTTTCTTTCCTCCAATCAAAATTAATTATCTAACTACAGAACTTAGTCGATCAGTATTTAAAAAAATAAAATAATAATGAAATAAACAAAAAATATAATATAAAAATATTGTTACAAGATTCGTTTATGTTTTGTAACTATTTAATGAAATAAAAATGGTATTATGTTCGTATTTTCTTTCTTCGCTTGAATTTTAAAATAATAAAACATAAAAAAAATAAAATGAATTGCTTTCCTTCCCTACTATTGTATTACGGAGTTGCTGCCCTTTTTTTTTAATGTTACTTATTTGTCGTTTAAAAAATTAAATGGAGAGATTAAATATTGATGTGATAGTATTTAAAAAATGATTACAGAAGTCGTATGTTCTTTAAGTTATATTTTTATTTTTTTCCTAATTTTTTAATTCATGATTAAATTTTATGAAAAAATAAATAGGAGGTCGCGGGACTGTCGCTCCTTAATAACAGAGGAGGACGATGGGCGATAGTGCTTTTACGAGGCTACTGTCTTTTTATTAATTTATGATATTAAATTTAAGTGAAAAAGAGAAAATACTAAAATCATAAAAAAAAATATCACTAAAATCATTAAAGAAAGTAAGAATAAAAAAATCATAATTAAAAATAACAATAAATAAAAAAACACTTAAAAATATGAAAAAAATACTAATTAGTAAGAATCAAACTCTACACCTTCGAGTTTGGATTTGTCAAACTTAGCAATAGAAGAAATAGAAATATTTTATTTTTAGGTTTGGGAGAGGGGTAATTTATTTATCTGATTTTATAAATGTAATATATATATATATATATATATATATATTAACATAGTTACTGGACATCATCATTTCTTATTGCTTAACAATCATTTCTACCATTTATTTTGTCATCTTTTATTATTTTAATTTTTTAAATGATGATGGTGGCATATTTTTTTAAAAAAAAATTGAATAACCATGATTGAAACTTTTAAAAATTTAATCATTATGTAGATACAATATTAAACTTGAGTAAATGAGAGAAAAAATATTGATGTTTTATTTTAGAAAAGTTAATATGAATGAGAGCGGAATGTTGATGTGATGCCACAAAAATATCTCCGCAGAAATTCGACAATATTTGAAGTTAGAATGTATACTCAAGTTGAATGTCTTTTTACAAGTTACTTTGAATATAATTTTATAAAACTCTAGAAAACAAATAGGGTATTTTGTCGATATGTCTGTCTATGTTGTTTCTTCAAAGAGTGAAGAAATAAGATAGAAAAGTAGAAGTTAAAGACACATATTTGGTTTATGTTTTATCTCATTTTAAGTAATTAAGTTAAAAATTAAGATCAAATAAAATTTGAATGTAAACAATATATTATTTTTTAAATTTAATTTAAATGGATATTCTTTTATCGACATCTTTCATGGATTTGATGGATATCATATTAGCATTAATATATTATTAAAATAAGTATAGTATAGAACAAAATATTTTTTAAAAATTATAATTATTATGTTAGCAATACCTAAAACAATAATTTATCTATGTATATGCTATAAAAAGGAATATCATCTTTTGGACACGAATTTGTTTAATTACATTTGTAATTGGAATAATTAACATTTTAATATATATGTATCTAAAGAATTATTAAAAAAAATCATTAGAACAAAAAGCATGCTATTTTAACTACAACTAAGACAAACAACAATATATACCTATAATGCCCACAGGAAAAAAACTTGGAGCATAAGAAAAACCCGACTAACCTCAAAAATTCATTCGATACGAAAATCAAATCGAAAAATAAAAAAGTAGGCGTCCATATATGATTTAGACTAGTTTTTAATAAATTAAAATCCACCCACTAAAATTAAAGTCCCAACCGAAAAGATCTTAGGGCTCGTGGAGCCCATTTTTTATTTATATTATTAATTCTTTCATTATAGATATAATATTTTTTGTATAAAGTTTTATACTTTTCTATCACATTATCAAATTCTAATTTAATAACTTAAAATTTTTAGTAGTATATTTTATATTTAATATAAAATTAGATATTTTTATATTAATTTTAAGTTAATGATTAATTTTAAATTTTAATTATACAAAAGTAGGTTCCAAAAAAATACCGAAAAAACCAACCCGTTAGAGGGTAGTTTTTATTTTTTATTTTTCAAAATAATTTTAGGATGATTTTTTAATTTTAAAAATCTATCTGAAAAGTTGATTTTTTTTATACCGAAAATACGACCAACCGAACTATTTTCACCCCTAGAAAAACACACAATATATATATATATATATATATATATATATATTGTTAAAAGGAAATCAACCTTAACACAAATAAGATATTTTAACTATGATTATAAGTGTAACTATAAATAATAAAATTATCCATCTATTTATCTATATATTATTAAAAGGAATATAGAAAAAGAAGCTAACTGCAATTAGAAGAAGAACAAACGAAAATAACATTTATCATTGAAATGAAGCCAGTCTTGGACAATAAAAAAAAATATAATCTCGTTTGTAATTATAAATTTTATAATATATTTAGAACAATAGTTATCTTTCTATGTATACAATATTAAAAAGAAGACGATTATAGGACAAAAGAGAACAATTATTTTAACTAGTTAAAAGAATAATTATATATATATACTATTATTATTATTAAAAGGAAGATAGCATTACGATGAAAAAAACAATATAGGAATATAAAATATATGATATCATGCATTGAAAATACAATAATGATAAATTTATAACATAATTATTAAACAATCATATTAGTATCCTGAATATAAATTTAAAAAATTCGTGTCTTTTTCCTACATGTCCATGCTTATAATACATTATGAAAATGAATAAATAATATTTTACTAATTAGTACTACTTGTTTTATTTGAGCTTTAATAAGCTACTACATGAAAGAAGAGGAGAGGGCGTCCTCCTGTGCAATAGGTGATACTTGTGTCGACATGAAAGAAGATAGCAATTTATGTTATTTACTTAATTTTATATTTGAAGCTTCGGCATGAAGTGAGAAAAATAGTTGGGAAATATATTTTTAAAGAATAAATTCAAAACATGAACTATAATATTTTTGTCTATAACATTACAATTTAAACTAATCTATATGTTAAATATTTATTTTTGAGTTTACTGAATAACTTTTGCAGATATGATAGCTAACATATATTATATTTATGTATGGACAATAAATAAATTTGATAAATATATATTATATTTATCAAAATACTTTATGTTAAAATTTAGAGTTATTTTCTTATACATTTCATAAACTATTATGATTTTTTGTCTAAACCTAATATATGAACTCACTATAACGTTCTCTTAAATTATTTCGTAATTTTTATTTTAATCTGTCCGTCTAATTCTATTAACTTTCCTATAATATTTTAAAAAAAATATTTATTAAATGACTAAACTATCATTCTCTCATATTTTTTTAATATTTACAAATTTAATATAATATATAATAAATATGAAACGAAAAAAGAAAAAAGAACGTGTTTTTAATCCAAATATTATTATCACTATATTATTTTGAATTGGGCCGAATGTTATATCGAAACTGGCTCAATCGAATGCAACTCATGCATTGCTCTGGTATTTGGGCTTAGCTGTCAAAATAAAGCTTGGGCTGCAATACTTTGTTCTTTACGATTTCTAGCCCAAAAGACCAGAACAAAAAAAGTTATTTATTTATTTATTTATGAACGGAATAATGAAGGTAACTCAGGACGGACCTAGGACTCTAATGTTAATGGGTGCAAAGTATACTTTTTTTCTAAATATTTTTATCCTAATTTAAAACAAAAGAAAATGATGAAATATTTTTAATAAAAAATAAAAGTTAATTGAATAACTCTTAGTAGGTCCGCCTGTGAGCTCATGAATAACTCTTTTTAGGCGATGAATATTCGGAATGTGAAAAATGGCTCATAAAAACATAATTTCGTTCTTAACTATAACTTTGCAATTTTGTAAGTAAAAATAGAAAACTAAATTACTCCATTGAAATCCAATTTCGTTCAAAATTTGCCAAGAAAAAAGAAAAGAATCTCCACTTTGAATTTGTCATTCATCTTTTCTATTACTACGGAGGTCATGCGGCGTTCTAGAAAGTCGAATTAGAAATAAAAGTGTGAAAAATTCACGTCGAAATATCTTCCTTGTGTAGTTCGTTATGCATCACAAATAATTGAAAAAAATCATATGAGCCACTCCTAAATATACTTAATCTAGTCTACTTCAGAAGGAAAAAAAAAGAAGAAGAAGAAGAGAGGGAAATATATAAAATCTGCATCCCTTGCATTTTGTCTGGACAGAATCCATTCTCTAAGTTTAATTAGCACGTTTCTATATAGGGCTTTCACCATCTCCATGTAAAAATTTAAAAAGGAATAGCGTGACCAAAGAGAACCTCAAATATGGTTGACAATGACCAATGCTAGATACAAAATTGGGCATATATGACCAAGATCCTATTGGCCCTAATTAAATTGTATACATACATATCACGCGTGTATTTTTTGTCATTGATGATGCAGACAGGGAAAGCAACATACCATAAATTTGGAAGCGTCAAAAAATAAGGAAAAAAAGTTGCAAGCGTGAGGTCCAGATCTGATTATGGCCGCACCACATGCTATGCTTTCAAAAGTTTCCGGCCAATCAGAGGCTGATTAAATTACTTATGGGCTAAATTTTATTAACTATCCCCGAATTTTATCTTCGTTTTTTTTTTATTTTTTCCATCAAATTTTATTTTATAAGGAGATGGTCCTCTTCCAGGCTTGGCTTCCAGCAGTATTATTATAAAATAAGCGAAAAATGCGTAAACGGATCAAAAGAATAGCTAGTGAAATAAATTAAAATTTGAATAACAGTGTTATTATAAAATAAAGTTTGAGAATAAAATTAAAACATTGATTATGAAAATTTGTACAACTATTAACTTACTTAACAAAATTATCGGATAATGGAATTAAAAGTTTCATAGTATCTCACTGTCTTCTAATTTTTCTCTTATACCTTTGATGTCATTTAGTGCCATATATTTAACACTAGAGTTGTCTCTTTCTTTTCTCTTTGGCTGGAGCTCCAACGGGAATTAGGAATAGTTTGTATATCATTCTGGACTATCATATAAACCAGACACAAGGACGACCGAGAGATACATTAGTGGTGGTTCAATATAAACCAAATGAACAATATGTGATAGTTATATAGAAATAACACTTTCTTAAATCTTATTATATGTTTTAGTTTTCAAAATTAATAGCATCCCATTAAGAGTTGGTTGGCTAAGCAAATTTGAAGTTATAAGTAATTTTGAAGTTTTCTTCTAACAACTAAAAAAAATGTTGATAAATACTTATTTTTATCTCTTATAAGTCATAAAAATAAACTAAAGGACTCAATTTATTTTGCGTCAGAAAACAAAGTTGACATGTATGGTCAATAAATATATTATTTTATTCTTAAGATATACATATCTTTTTTTAAATATATTTTCTATTATAATATTTTTTTATCATTCGACTAAAATAATAATTTTTAAGTTTTTTATTATAAAATCTGTAACTATTTTTTTTAAAAAATTTAGCTTTAATCACTAAACTATTTTTCAGTCATTTTATATCAGCTAAGCCAGATAATCATATTGCTGAGTGGGGGCGTTCACCAGGTCGGGTCGACTCGGTGAACTCGACGACGCGATCCGACCTAAATCCGAATTCGACCTTATCATGGGTCAGGTCTATGCATTGGATTTTTCCAACCCTAGTCGACTCAATTTTTTTCTATTTTTATTAAAACTTAGGTCTATATTTACTTTATTTAT
This sequence comes from Pontederia crassipes, assembly GCA_030549335.1. NCBI lineage: Eukaryota > Viridiplantae > Streptophyta > Magnoliopsida > Commelinales > Pontederiaceae > Pontederia > Pontederia crassipes. The sequence goes on along the minus strand of CM060189.1, from coordinate 18,055,486 downwards.
TTTTAAATGAAATAAAATATTTAAAATACAGAAATAATATTTAAATATTTAGAAAACTTATTTTGTTCTTTAACATAAATGTTAAATAATATTTTTTATATTAAATAAATATAAAAAAAATAAAAAAATAAAAAAAAGTTAAGTAATCGAGTAACCCGACCACTCGACCCGAATCGAGTTGAGTCGGATGCGACCCAACCCAAACAGATTTGATCGAATCGGACCGAATTTATTCACTGATCTGGACGGTGTCGTCCCGTGAACCATTGTCGAGAAAGTGTGATCATATTTGTCCAACAATACGCTAAAAAAAACGAATTGAAATTTGTCGACTGAGATACAACTTTTTTTCTACTAATTAGTTGCACCAACTGGTAGAAGATGTATCTCATGCCCAACTAACCCTCTCTCAGTGATAGAAGACAATATCTCGTGCTCTTTCTCTCCCATCTCGATCGCTAATATATCCCAAACCGTACACGAAGATGATAAGCTCACACGCCGCAAGTCCACAAATTCCGCCACCGCTCAGTGCCCACTCACGTCTCTGTACATGCATCCCCTCCCTGTCTCTGTACATATATATCCTTATCATTTAAATTCATATATTTTTCTACGTCACAATTCCCCTAATCACTTGCATTCTGAAGTGAATTTTAATCTTAATCACACTCCATTACTCAAATCTTATAATTGCTCCATGTCTAAATCTTAGGATCTTAAAGGAGTATCTTGACCTCAATTTTGATTAGGCCTCATGGTTAACCATTATATCACTTTTTACATACGCTTATATTTGAAATATAAAAGTGTTTCTATATTTTTTATATAATTTTATAGGTTTTTCTTTGAAGAAAAAATCGAGTGGAGTACATTTTGTAGTATTTCCAGTTTTTAGTTTTCTCATGCTATAATAGAGAAACGTGGACATGCAAACATAAAAATATCAATACTTTTAATTTACAAGAATGGTTTTCATCGCTTTATTAATATATAATAATTTTATACGATTCATTTTCATCAAAATAATAATAATCTAAAGTGATACGCCATTAATTGCAGAACGCAGGAGCCCTCGCCTTCTCTTTAAGTACCCCGCCGGCTCATTTGCTCGGGGGACCTTGACGAAGCCCAGTACAATATTTGGCAGAGAGAGAGGGAAGAGTATTAGCGGCATGTCGAAGGAGTTGAGCGCGGAGGCGGGGTCGCCGGTGAAGGACTACAAGGACCCTCCTCCGGCGCCCTTTGTGGGTCAAGACGAGCTCCGGCGCTGGTCCTTCTACCGTGCCCTCATTGCGGAGTTCGTAGCAACCCTTCTCTTCCTCTACGTCACCATCGCCACCGTCATCGGCTACAAGAAGCAGTCCGCCGACGACCAGTGCGGCGGCGTCGGCACCCTCGGCATCGCCTGGTCCTTTGGCGGCATGATCTTTGTCCTCGTCTACTGCATCGCCGGCATCTCTGGTCAGTATATATATATATATATATATATATATATATATATATATATATATATATATATATAGCTAACGCTCGAGAACATGGCTCCGGCTCCATTATATATCATCAGCTTGTTATCCATGGTTGCTCATATTCTTATTCTGAATGGATATCAGGTGGACACATCAACCCGGCCGTGACGTTCGGACTTTTCCTGGCGCGCAAGGTGTCGCTGCTGCGGACTGTGGGTTACATTATCGCGCAGTGCCTGGGAGCCATCTGCGGCGTCGCCATCGTCAAGGCCATCATGAAGGACCCTTACGACGCCTTTGGTGGCGGCGCCAACTCCGTCGCCGCCGGCTACTCTATGTTAGTCGCCTTCTTTGCCGAGGCCGTCGGCACCTTCGTCCTGGTTTACACCGTCTTCTCCGCCACCGATCCCAAGCGCGTAGCCCGCGACACTCACGTCCCTGTACGCGTGCAGTACCACTCGAAATATCTACATATAGTAGCGGCCAACATACGTGAAGTAATTAGCGCATAACCAATTGATCTCATGAGCTTTTCGTGTCTTTTCTTTCGCCCCAGGTTTTGGTGCCGCTTCCCATCGGCTTCGCAGTGTTCATGGTGCACCTCGCCACCATCCCAATCACTGGCACGGGCATCAACCCTGCGAGGAGTCTTGGCGCCGCTGTTATCTACAACAAGCACAAGCCCTGGGATGACCATGTAATTAATCCTACACATAGTTCTTCTTTATACTATACATGCATGTCCGTTAATTTCTTACAGTTATATGAGCTCAGCCGCTAAGATTTGGCATCCTTGTCATGCATTTTGTATATGCAGTGGATCTTCTGGGTCGGACCACTGCTTGGGGCAGCAGCAGCGGCAATATACCACCAGCTGATCCTGAGGGCAGCTGCCGCCAAGGCCTTGGGCTCTTTTAGGAGCAACCGCAGTAACTAAGGAGGACATGTCGCGCAGTGGGCAGAACATGATGAATGCTTATCAGGGTTCTTTGTATTTTCATTTGTACGTTTCTTTCTCGGTTCCTCTTTGTTGTGTGTATTCATGTACGTAACATAGAATCCACAAACATATTACCCGCTGCCAACCTCTCTCTCTCTCTCTCTCACATCCACAAACATATTCCTCGAAAAGTATATTCCAAGATTATATTTCTGAACTCTTATTTAATATTTGATTGTTTAAATATCTAGAAATTTATTACTATAACAGCCAAATGTGTGTGAGCGGAATAAGAGAAATAATTAATGTTATTTTATTAACATACTAAACTGTACTTGATTTTATTTTATATAATATTATAGATAACATAATAAAATAACGTAGGATTGAAAAGCATATGGAAATGGTAACTGAGACTTCAAATTGTCTTTGTAAAAGTCTAACAAAGCAGAGTACGAGATATTAATACGATAGGTAAGAGATGCAAACCAAAAAGATAAGTTCTATTATTGTTCACAATATTCCGGTTAACTTTTTGGCATCTCGATATCGTCGAAGTTCTATTATTTTCGCAGAGGAAACTCTTTATTATGCAATACCATCTTTTTGTTTGCTCAAGAGGAAGGCATACTCTTTTTACAACCAACTCTTAAATTATACTAAAAAGTACTTCCAGTGCTCTTCTCTTATTATAACCGATTTGACCGATTGGTTCAACTCGAAATGGTTATCCGTCCGATTTTAATAACACAGCCCAAGTCGAGAAATGACCTCAGTAAAAAAAATTTCCAAAATGAATTTTAAAATTTAAAAGTCTTTAACACACAAATCAATATTTCACCAAACGAAAATTGTACTGAGTTGTCACACTAAATCAAAACCACTTTGTGTAAAAAGTTAAACCAATATAAAGAGCAAATACATGTGGCTGAAATATGAAAGTGTAGGAAATAATGGACAGCAGCTAAATCACTCGCATGGAAGATGGCAATGGAGTTGCGTCCTAGAATCTCCTCGGTACAAGTAACTCATCCATCCATTCCATATTTTTATTCAAATTTGGATTTGCGGGAACTAACTATACTCTTTGCTATTAGAGAATCATAATTATTTCAAAGTTTGGTGATAAAAATAATTATATAATAACATTTTTGAAATCATATGCTTGATAATTAAATTTATTCAAAGCACTATCAAAATATACTATAATTTCTCTTGCTTCTTATGATACGAGTTCACTCATCTTCTTACTAGTATCCATCTCCTTGTTCACTAATCCTACTTTTCATAAGCATTTCTCTACAATTAATCATACTAATTAATATCATAATCAAATCAATAAATTTACAAAAAAAAATGTAAAAAATTACCATTCAATGTTTATGTTCAGCAAATTCAACCGATCCTATAACGTGTTTCGGTATTTCTGACCCAACTTCGTTAGTTGGTTTTTTCGCGATATTCCTTTTTCCATTTTTACCACTCATACAAATAAAAAAATGATATTAATTTAAGAATTATCAAACTGTATTCAACTTAATATATTATACACAACTTACCATTCTTCACACAACCATTCAGACATTCCCAGGTATCCCTAATTGCATTATTTTTTGCTTCAACGATATTTACCATATGTTGTCTTCATTTCAGCATTGCCATAATTGAAAAGAATATCACTCAACCGAGGAGAAGCTAAAGTTGCTATAATTTATGTTTCTCGTAACACATTTAGGAATGAAATTAGTACAGAAAATTAAACAAAATTGCATGATTAGAACTCTATCCATGTCGTAAGTGAATTAAATGAGTGTTTGACTCAAGGCTTAGTAAGCTCATCAATTGTAATGTCATTTGGAGGAATGACTTCATATGACAATTTCTACCCAAAAATCAATGGTTGAAAGTTACTAGGAAAATAACTGAATTCACAAGAAAATAATAAAGGTTACATTATCTAAGGGACAATGCACAATTACATGTGTTGTAATTTTATCAATTTTTTAGTGTGTTCTAATTATATGAGTATTAGAAGAATTTTTAGGCGAATAAATTAGAAGGATATAGTATTTTTCGTACCTAATATTTTAGGCATTGGAGGTTCCAATAATCTCACCTCTCCAACATACAATCTAGTACTACTCAAACATACAATATAGTACCACTCAATTACTCATCACATGCAGGGACGGAACTACGATTTTGAGTTTAAAATAAAATAATACTAAACTAATATATAGCTTGGCCCCCCGTATTGGTCTGCTGGTAAGTGCATGCTTTCTTGTGGTCGATTCCAGTTTCAGATTTTTTTATATTTTTACATTTCATTTATTGTGTGTTAGGAGTAACTTGAATATATAATAATTAAATTAATTATATATTAAATGCAGAAAATATAATTTGTGGATCTAAAAAACAATAATAATAGTTATAAAATTAAATATGTTAATATTAATAATAACTAGTATAAGTCCCGCACGATGTGCGGACGTGAAAAATGTTATAGTATTAATAAAGATATGCTTAATTTTAAGTTTGTATTTTTATTTCAACTAAATTGCTAAAAAAAATTATTTTTTTATTAAAATAACAATTTTTATTAAAAATTACTTTCTTGGCTTTATTGCTTTAAAGTTGAAAATAATTGTTGATGTTGAGCTCTCTCCAATATTTCGTTTACTTGATTTCTTAGTTGGAGATATGGCATCATTCTCGCAAGTGGAATCCTATAATTAATAATTAAAATATAAATATATGAAATTAATAAGTTTAATAAGAAATTAAAATTTTGTTATAAGGATGACCTTCTAATTCTCATCGTCACAACTAAATTCATCATTGTTGAAGTCTGAATCCTATAAGTTAATAATAATATAATAATAGAGATCACGTGTACTTACAGAAATATTAATCACATTATACACTTCATGGTGTGCCTTAATGATTGAAGCCTTAACAATGACTTTGAAAATAACTTGTCTATTGATAACAGAATGGAGCTCCATAGGATAGCAACCTCGACAACATTAGAAGTCTAAAATAAAGTAAGCATAAAAAATATATATAATATTACAAAAATAGAGAAAATACAATTATTACCCCCAGATTATTTCCTTCTATTCAATAGTGCTCTTTCCAATTAATTGCATTGCCTCACTATCACAAATTCATTAGTGCTCTTTCCAATTAATTGCATTGACTCACTATCCCAAAGTAATAATGAAATAAAACCACTACCATCCATCATGCCAACTTGAAGTTTGTACCTAAAAGAAACATTTCAATAAATAAAAAATATTTTTATATTTATATATAGATTACACAATATGAGAAATACCTACGTGTAGCAGATGTCTCAATACGATCACATTTATTGCAATAAAATTTATTTCCTATTTTATCAACCTTCTTTGGACATCTCTTACATCCAACATATGATCATTCTTTTTCTAATTCTATATCAACAATAGTTGCAAGGATCCAAACGCATCCCTCCTAGACACAAAAATAAATGTTCATTTTGCATACATAATTGTAATTAACAAACACATGAATAGATATTAAAATGAAGTACCTGTGTACGTGCATCAATTCTTTGATAGGCATGACTTCTAAATTTTTGAAGATAATTCACTAGAGATAGAGTTATTATGTGCTGATGAAATTTGAGTGATGCTCTCAGATGCGTCTCCTTGTGTCACGGGATCATTCTCAGACACTAGACCACGTGCGACGACTAGGCAAATAGGCACCTAACCAAGCCTGTTTTGAGTTTACAGCGAAAGTTTTATGGTCGAGACGATTATGCCGAGAGTCGCTCTTATAGGCATTCAATTAAGGACATGACTAGAGTGTTGGACTACTTATCATGAGACTATGACATTAGCGCGTTGCGGCATTAATGAAGGCGCTTAGGCACTTAAAGTCCGAAGAGGCGACTAAGGGACCACGGGACGTCATGAAAGGACACCGATGTGGGTTGCCACACCACGCTCAAGGCCATGACACCAGAATTAAAGAAAAGCTTACTTGTATTAAATATGATGAAACATAACATACAATTGGGCCTCGAAATGCACTAGTGAACTCCTCCCAGTGTACCGTAGGTATAGAAGTCTTATTACATATTGAAGATGCAAAAGACGTACCCTATGGGAACGTCACCTACTTGGTCATTCATAAGGACGATCTTACAAGATAAATGCCCTAAGGACGGATAGCTTGGTACTCCGCAATATTACGCAGTGCGAGGATGCTGCATGTGTTTCATGATTTCGGCGCTGAGCGGCCGAGAGCTATAAGTTGAGCGACACTGGTGCCTTGAGGCTTCACGCTTTGTGTCACGAGAAAATGCCCCGTGATAGTTGCACCTCGAATAATCTGTATACATCTGTAATTATAAAGAAATAAATAGAAATACAAATATGATAGAGGACATCAAAAGAACTTAAGAATCTCGATTTAAAATCGTCATTTTGTGGAAGATCAGAATTTATCCAAAGCTTTGATGAATGTCAAGTATTGCTCACTGAATACTTATCTAAAAAGTGAAAAATATCAATAAAATTTTAGAAGGTATAACATATATATATACACAAAACTTATATACTTTGAAAATTTCAAGCTCTTATTAGCTGCATGACTACAAAAATAGGTTGATCAGTTGATTTGGTTAAGTGCCATGGAATTTCATCAACAAATTCTCCACAAAAGGTAGATATTCTATTTCTCGTGATTCAAGATTGCAAAATGTGAGAATATAATATGACATGATAAATATTAATTTTTACAAAAAGCATGGATACTCACTCATGATCTTCAAGTTCGACGTTCATGAAGTTACTTGTCTTGTTATCCATTTTGCGCTCTTGAACATCACTATGACTCATGATTTCTCCAATCACATTTGCAATAATTTTAAAAAATCAAATGAAAATATTATAATATGTTAAATAATTATGACTAAAATAGAGAAATATGATAGATATTTATCAAATAATTCATTCTCAACAATTTCAACTCCATTGACCAATTGTGTATAAGGGCACAGATCAAAGATATTTAGTGAAAATTTTGGATCCTCTATTTGTTAGATATTTGTCCTTTGAATGAATGTCAACTTGAATTTTTGAAGTATAAATTATTTGGTCCCACCAATAAGTTCTTTATGACATACAAACCTAACTCCTCCATTTTTTATTTGAACAGACGAATTGCGGACCTTCCAATGCTAGCATGAATACGATATCCCCTATGCATAAGAAAAATTCAAATATGAGATGAATAGTGAAGAGATGTTAACTTTAGTAAAAGATGCATGCATTGGTTTTATCTATAAATATTAAACACAATATGTCCTTGGAAGAAGTCAGATGATCTATTTATTGAAGCAGAAAAAATATTATATTTACAAATTTGAATTTAAATTTATAAAAATATTAAATATGCAATAGTTTGTAAATAGAATAATCTCAATAACACTATGTTTATCATTCCACATAAACATGCACACAAAAATTAACATGTGACATGAGTTTATGACCATCTTGCAAAAAGCATTAAAACTGAAGATAATATTTAACTTTATATAATATGTAAAGTTCAACCGAATTTTATCTTAAGAATTCGATCATGCAGACATCTTCCTAGTATATAAGTAACAATTAATTTATTGTATAAAGTTTTTTTTATAAAGCTATATGATATAAATAAAAAATGAATTAAGTAAAGATCTAAAAGTTTATAACTATCAAATCATAAGCAAAAAATTGGAATACGTGATGAAAGCTTGCATGCGATTTCATGTTTCATGAGACATCCAATGTGGTCTCATAAGATAACATCTAAGTACTATTGCATGGAATTGAATTAACTAAATATCCACAAGTTGATAAATATCAAATCATATGCATGCACTAAATAAGGTCATGCTATCAAATGTTGCATGCATTCTATTTGTAGATAGCAAGTAAGTAATATTGCATGGACATATGTGATTACATGCAATAGCAATAAGTACAATAAAAAATGAACACATACAATAACAATCGCGCTATCTAATTTCATTTTAATTTTCAATCCACAAACACATAAAAATGGATGAAGACTATAAAAAAATATAATTATATGGCGACAAATAAATTAGTAAAAAGTAATAATGTAAAGATGATCTATAACGATAAAAAAAATACCTTTTCATTTTGTAATATCATCTCAATGGATATCATATTGTTAGAATTTTCTCGAGAAGGAATGTGCCACAATCGCACTATGCCTACTTTAATATTCCATTGCATTGTAGATTCATCCATATCGCTAATAACATTCATTTTCGCCATTGAAGAAATACTGCGTTTATAGGAACCTAAAAATTTGGCAAAAAATTCAACAAATAGAACTATTAGGAGACAAATTTCTCATGACAAAATTTTAAGTATAAATGAAAAGATGATAAAAATATTAATACCCTACATTAGATTGATCGAAGGCTTCGCATTCTTTGTTCCTTGTATGATATGCAATAAGCTTGTTCCTAAACGTGAGAGAGAGTGAGACGTCGTTTTGCATGAGAGAGAGTAAGAGTAGATTTGATCCTGTAGTTGTACAATCAAGTTGAGCATTGAGGTATAGTTGCACAACGTGCATGCATAACGGGCGGACATGCCACTACTTTTAGTTATTATAATTAAAATAATACCTTTAACATATTGTATTAATGTTTCCTGTCGTTTTCTTTTGCAACCGTCTACTTTTAAAACTTTTATGTACCTTTACATATAGTTTTATTATATTTCATTATGGTATATCATTTTCTACAATAAATATGGGCACCATGCATATTTCTATCTCACTATGTTCAACAAAATAAAATATTTATTTAAATATAATTATATCATTATACCACAAACACCGGTGGATAAAAATTATTTAATTGTCTTTTACGTTTTGCTCTTGAGCCAATTAAGCAATTGGAACATAACTTTTTATTTAAACTCAATATTTAATATATACTATGAGCATGGAAATTAGAGGACATGTGGCACTCTCTCCTTCAATACTATCTTCCTTATATATATATATATATATATTATATTTTTCAAAAATATCATTTCACTAAGAGGTCCGAAAAAATCACTCGAAAAATTGGGATGATTTTTTTCTTTTTCTAAATGGTTTTAGATTGGTTTTTGTAATTTAAAAACTGACCAAAAAGTAATGAATGATTTTTTAACCGAAAAATCGATCCGATTCGAACCACTTTCATGTTGGCTCCCCCTAAAATATTTTCTGGCTCCGTCCCTGTCCATCCAGAGAGTCTCGAATGAGGTCAAAAGAAGGATCCTCTAACTATCCAAACTATAATCATGCATGGGCAGCCTAAGTAACAAGAAAGAGGGTGTCATCTTCAGGTTTGCTCTTATTCCAAGAACATCATATCATATGAAAGATAAGCAGGCGCAGCCGAGTTTGCCAAATGGTTTCGGATCCGGGGATTGAGAAATGATGTGAGTCCAATCTCAATTAAGAATCTTATTCATTCTCACCACCCATTTGGATTGATGTCCATTGGGCCCTGTCAAGAGGTTTACGACTCTTGCTCATATAAGCGGTGCCGGATTCCGGCAACTTGCCAAGTTCGATCATACCAGAAACACTCAGGAGGTTCAAATAATTTCGTTTCTTCAACATGACAAATAGTAGTACTCATTGGCACCGGAAGATAAGTTGCAAACATTTTTGTTGTCAAAGTTACCATGAAAATTTTCCAAAATAAAAATTTTAAAACATATTTTTTTTCGAAAGCAATTAATGAAGGTGAATTTTTCCTAAATTTGTTTTGGAACATATCCGAATAAAAAATAGCTAATTTTTTCAGGTTAATGATAAACATCTTTAGTTTAAAACTTTTTTCATAATTTTTTCAAATAAAAAATTAAAAGAAAAATATATTGCTTAAATTTAGCAAAAAAGTAAATTTCCATGAAACTTGTTAGTCGCAATTGAGAGTATTTTGGCAAAAAGAATGTGGCAAAATATCTGTCGCATCAACATTATCCTTGTAATGATATATGACTTGATGTGAAATTTTCAGATTTTTTTATTATATAATATAATATAAGTAGGATGTTATTATTCTCAATTCAAGTTTGCTATTACGGAACTTATGTTTCTTAGTTATCATATGCACGTAGGTAAATATGTTCATTATTTTGCATGTTACCCTTATTGATCTTATGATTCTTAACGATCATATGTAATCAGGATCATTATCATATTTATTTATTAATAAGGGGGATCATTATCTTGCTTCGATGAATCACTAGCTTATGATTCTTATCATATATAACTAGGATAAATATATTTGCTAATAAGTAGAATCATTATATTTATTATTGATCTTTGTGTTGGGGAATAAGATTTTTCCCCATTTTTTAACTAATTTATTTTCTGAGGTTATACACAAAAATAATTATGAGATTAAGAAATTTTATCCACTTCTACCGATAACAGCCAATAGGAGACTATTTCATAACCCAACAGCAACATGAATCCGAACGAGCAATTATCTTTTACGTACAAAAAATAAGAATAATCCAAAGACGAATTTGTTGGGCCCTTGTCCTTGTCCACTTGTCTGCATACTAATTTATTATCACGTGGCGAGTAGTTGGGTGAAAGTGGTAATATGGGGCTGATATTTTAAGTAAGAAAAATATTTTACATTTGTATATATATATATTGGGGAAATATTAAGAATTTAAGAGATACTTTATTTTATAAAAGAGTTGACACAAATAATGTGTTATAAATTTTAATGTTATTAGTTTATAATTTATATATCTTCTGTTAATGCTTATTCACATAAATATTATATTAGTTGAGTAAGTATACAGATATATTAAAACATTCTCTCCCTCTATATATATAATTTTAGCTATGCAAATTTCTTATCGGTTTCATTAGGTGTTTTTTAAATTAAAAAAAGCATCCACACTTTTGAAGCATCGTTTAGAAATTGAGATTTGAAATGTGTTTGGATAGACTGAAATTTGATAACGAGATAGTTAATGCGATAAAAAAATATTATGAATTAATTTTGATGGATTTTTAATTAAAAATATGATTATAAATATTTATTATAAAATTGTTAAAAAAAATTAAAAATAAATATGTATTAAAAAATTTTGTAAAAAATTTTGTAAAAAAATTTGTTAAAAAATATATTACATAAATATAAAAAATATTTAAAATAATTTATATTTATTGAAAAATTAATATTTTTAATGAAATAATAACTAATATTATATTAATATTTTTTATAATATTATATTTAATAAATAATTCATTTTAGGAGAAAACTGTAATATAAAGAAAATAAGAAAAAATAAAACAGAAAAATGAAAAATGAAAAACAAGAAAGGGTTGTCAAATTTAAAATTTTTTTTTTTTTAAAGCAACTAGACCTTAGTGGCCTTCCACGTATGGTGGAACATTGCCAAATAGCCCCGAAGAGAATCTAATGGAAAAAAATCTCTACCCTTTGAAGGCTCTTTTTTATGTCAATAGTGGATCATCGTATTCATGATAGTCTAAGATATTAAATTCTATCCTAATTTTGATTACATGATCTTATATTATTAATATAATTATTTAAATATAATAAAACTATATATCTGTGATAATAATTAATTTAGATGAATTTAATATATTTTTTTATTTTTAATATAATTTGATGTTATTATGCTTAAGAACTAATAAAAGTGTGACGAAGTGAGATGTATTATATTTAAATATAATTAATTAAATAAGAAATATTTGTATTTTTATAATAAGTAGAATCATATGATTCTCGATCCGATATTACGATTTTCAATCTTATGAGTGCCATGTAAGATCCCGATATTCACAATCTTGATAATAATAATAATAGTAATATTGAAGATTACAAAAAGTTTAATCTTCCCTAGATGAAGCTCAAATTAAACAACGTTTACAATTTTTATCTTATATCTACAAATATACACCCACATATACATAAATATCCATTCATTGTAAAGGTTAAGTAGATTGAAATACTTATGCTAAAAGTTATCAAACGGAAAAGGAATGATTTGATTATCAATAAAAGCAAAAGGGAAATTAACGGGAAGACTCCTTGTCCGTGGCACGTTAGGAGATGTGTTAACAATATTTGGATTATTATTGTCAATTTGTCAAATTTTGTTTGGAAGCATGTTAGTCGGAATTTTAATGTGGATGCGGATAAGTTAGTTTCTTTTGGTAGGAGGTCGAAACATATCAATTTTGGAATGATTTTACCTCTGGAGTTCCTCAAGAATCTGTTTGTAAAGGGCTTTGATTGCTTAATGCATTATCTATACTATATTAAAAGGAGAGTACTTTTCATGAGGAGATGACATTTGGCACATTTATAGAGTGCCACATATTCATATACTAATCAATATTATTTTAAACACTTAATAACATATACATTAGGCAACTAATTTATTAACTATCTGATATGATAACTGAAAGAAAAATTATAATCACTAAAAAAATTAATAAAACTCTTCATGAGTCTACGTGATGAAAAAATATAATCATTTTTAAAAAATGTTTAATAAATTATTATCTCATATGATAATTATCTTTAATAATTAATTATTAGAGTTAGTTACAAGATATCATTGGACAACTAATTAATCATTAGAAAATTTATCCATCTATAAATGAAGTAAAATAATAATTTACAAGATGATAGTAATTATATAATTTTATTAGAATTAGATACAAGATGATAGCAATTATATAAGTTTATTACATCAGTAGATGAATTAAATTTTCATAGTATTTTTAATTAATGGTTAGTTGCCAATTTGAATAGTTAATTAGTAACCGCACTACAGCAATTTAAAATTAATTAAAATATGAATTAATTAATTTATCAAATTAAAAGGATGATAGTAAGAATGGAGGAAATTACGTTTAGCAAACCACTCCACGTGTCTTAAAGCATAACTAACTAAATAACTATATATATATATATATATATATATATATATAATAACTAATTAATCAATTATAATTTTAAGTTAGTGATTAGTTAATAACTTGCACCGTTAATTAGCAACTGAGAGCAACTTGAAATCAAACTTTATTTCATTGATTAAAAATAAAAAGTAAACACAGTTATATAATATTGGCATATTTGAAAGTTAATGGATTCTAAAAATAAATCTAATTTAATTTATAAATTTATTTCTTAAAGTAAACTTAATTTCTATGTTAACTAACTAAATTTAATTTTATACATTATCTTTTGAAATTAAATCTCACGCGCCAAGTCTATTAAAAGCATTATCTTGGATGGTTGCCCACTTAATTGTAAGAGTATAACTGCCTCCCATACAATTTTCTTCTTGCTGTGGAATGCTTATAAATGCACCATTGAGTACACTTTGATCCACGCACTCACTGAGCATGGAGATGACTTTTACCATGCATATGAAGGGTCTCATTTCATCTCAACTTTTATGCTTGCATGTATGAGTTTTATGTTTTCTCATATCAGACATTTATATATCATTGCATGTGTGGTGACATGAACTTATGGGATAGATGATTCTACACTTATATATGGTACGTTAGAGTTTTGACTACAAATTAATTTAACCTTTATTTAGTTTTAGGTCCAATCATTTAGCCACTATGGGCCTCACCCATAGTGGCTAAATGATTGGACCTAAAACTAAATAAAGGTTAAATTAATTTGTAGTCTCTCTCTATCATATTTTTACTAATTTAGTTATAAACATGATATACTATTATATGCTATAATATTATAGGAAGTGTTGGACTTTTTTGGCCTGGATAGAATTAATTTGATTATTTAAACAATCAAATTTATGTGTTGTTTTTTGTTTGGCTTATTTCTTTAAAAATGAAAACAATATCAGTGATGTCAATTGATTTAAAATGCAACTCATATCGTAATTTGTTTATAGTTGCATTCTAGATTTGATCCATATTTTTTATGACCGTGGATACTTATTGAAAAATAAAAAATTGATTCCTATTAAATTTATATGTATAAAGAAGTAAATAAATTAAAATTTACTAATTTATAATAATATATTTTTTACGACCATATTCGATCATACTTTTTTCTTATATAAAATGTTTCCTTTAAAATTGTGAGAATTGTAATATAAAATATTTAGGGGAGTCCAATGTAATTTTTATATATAATTTATTTGCATGCACAACATTGTTTTATTTTATTTGGTAATGATACACGACTTTCTCTTTTAGTTTTTTTTATTTTTTATTCATAAATAATTAGTCAAAAAATATCTTGCCATCTTTCATTTGGTTTCTTATTTTTTTATTTTATAAGTGAAATTATCTTTACGATATCATATATATATATGATGGTAGAGAAGTTTCTGTTGAAGGAATATATTAAAATAACTTTGCTAGAGTCTTCATTAGGTAATGCTCTAATATGGTGCTGCATATAGTGGTGGCCTCAGGTGGGTAGTATGGTGATTGACACAAGGCAAATTTCCCTACATGGAGCACAAGGCAAATTTATGTGTTTTTTTAAGGTCTTCTTTTATAATTGCATTGAATATTAACGAATTAAATATTATAATTATATAATTTTATTGAAGAAAATGATAACTTATGGATAGCATAATAATATTTAACTATCGAGGAGTTAATTTTTTTCGTTTTGAAGATGTTAAAAAGTGAGATATTTGTGATATTAAATAATTAAAAAGTAATGATAGTACATATATATATAGTTATTTTAAAATCATTTATAAAATATCATAACCATATAATAACTATAACTATCTATACCTATTTTATATTAAAGAGAGGGCACCAGTGAATAACTCATAATCCTACTTAATTAAGACAAGGATATTCATTATTATAATAAGAAATTAAACCAAGAATTTATAATCATACTACATTATTTTATTCTTTACTGTTAAATTTATGTCATCTTTTTATAAACCTTTTGAACTATTCTATGATTATAAATAAGAAATGACATGGAGCCTCTATCTAAACCTATCCATGCAAATAACATATGTTTCATGCAAACTTTTTATAGAACTAGAATATTACAATACATTCATTCGAGAAATTATCACGTCGAGAATTCTCTCATGCGACATGATTAATTTTTTAATAATTAAATTATATAATGTCAACACACAACATATTTTTATTTTAAAATTGTTTGATAATGTTTTCATTAATTATACTAGATTTCATATATAAAATTATTTATTAAAAATAAGTATGGAGATTATATATTTTTTAAATTCAAAATAAGACTAAAACCATTTTATCTTAATGATAAAAAATTAATAATTTCGATGATGGATGTATTTTCATATTACAGTTGTGATTGTGTTTTGATTATGCAGCATGAATAATGATTAGAATTTATCTTTACATCAATATTCGAACATTTTATTGGACATTTCTTTTATATACATGCCAAGTAGCATATTTTCTATTACAAAAAACATAATTTCATAAAATGACTTCAAAATTTTAAAATATGAATAATTTTAATAGATATAAATTGTGTATAATGTCGAACTATGTATGATATATTAAACACAAAATAATATATAAGAATTTGATAAAAAAATAAAGACAATTCAACATTTGCATAAATCTATTATCAAGTATTCATCAAGTATTTATATTTTCTCATATTTCAATATAATTAGAGTAGTTATTGAAACAAATATAATATATGATTATATTTATCATGAAATTCATATATATGTCAAATAGACTAATAGATTAATATCCCAAACATAAATGTGAATACTAATTTTTAAGAAGAGAGTAAAATAAATGGGACACAAAGGAATTAGATGAACTAATAAATTATTTCTCTAATTTATAGATTATATTATTTAAATATTTTTAAAAATAAAAAAAATATTGACTTATTTTATTGACATAGGATTCATCAAAATTCGCATCATTCACGCATTGCGCGGACCATCACAATATAAATTGAGTAAATTCTTATCTTCTATCCATTTTATACTTATCATCTTATTAATTAATTAATTTTATCATAATTATCAAAATTGGGATCTTGATTGTAAAATATATATTTAAAATTTTATTAATTTAGTTAAAATAAAATATATTTTTATTAGTACCATAACTTTCTTTCATGTCCGCACATCACATTGTGCAGGACTTACACTAATTATTCTTAAAAAAAGCAAAAGGGACAAAG
Source organism: Pontederia crassipes (assembly GCA_030549335.1). NCBI lineage: Eukaryota > Viridiplantae > Streptophyta > Magnoliopsida > Commelinales > Pontederiaceae > Pontederia > Pontederia crassipes. Next base: position 18,038,790 of record CM060189.1, on the reverse strand, counting down.
AAAAAAGATCCTTTCTGTGCGTGAAATTTTGAATTAAACACCCCTTTAATCACTGTTTGATTAGTCATTTCATTAGCTTTTTTATGCTAATGAATAACAAAAGAAAAAAAAAGTATGACTTGAAAAAAGAAAGACAGAGAAAGTGCCAATTTGTGTATGATTGTTGTCGATCATTTACTCATCAAACTTCAGAGTTTGGAGTCGGCGGCGATGTCGATGACGAATCGATATCGGACGTCGTTCTTGGCGAGCCGATCGAGCGCCTCGTTGATCCGATCCGGAGTCACGAGCTCGATGTCGCAGGTGATGTTGTGCTTCCCGCACAGGTCCATCATCTCCTGCGTCTCCTTCATTCCACCGGTCATGCTTCCGCTCACCGTCCTCTTTCCTGAATTTATTTTTTTTTTCGAGGCAGAAATCAGCAACATGAAGAACATACATGCATGAGATCGATGGAGATATTTCGATAGAAACATGCAGAGATTCATGCACGATCAGCTCACCAAAGATGAGAGGGAAAGACGGCAGCTGCAATGGCACGTCCGGCGCTCCGACGAGCACCAGGGTGCCCCTGATCTTGAGCAGCTCAAGAATCGGCCCCAAGGAGTGCCCCGCAGACACCGTGTCGATGATGTAATCCAGCGTCCTTGCTCCGGCCCGCATTTGCTCCGCGTCGGTGCTGAGGAGGAAGTGATCGGCCCCGAGGCGTTCCCTGGCCTCCGTCTCCTTGGAAGGGGACGTGCTGATCACGGTGACGCGGAGGCCGAACGCCTTGCCGAACTTGACGGCGACGTGGCCGAGGCCTCCGAGGCCGACCACCCCCAGCTCCTTCCCGTCCCGCAGCATGCCGTGGTGCTTCATGGGGCTGAACACGGTGATCCCCGCGCAGAGGAGCGGCGCCGCCTTGTCCAGCGGCAGGCTGTCAGGGACGTGCACGACGTACCTGCGAGCAGGAAGCTTTCAAGTTTAACTCGATAACAAGATCATTCGCAAGAGGATCCGAGTTTAGATTTGCTACCTTTTGTCGGCGACGAGCATGTTGGAGTAGCCGCCGTACGTGATGCTGCCGTCCCAGAAGACGCCGTTGTAGGTGAACTGGATCTTGTCGCAGTAGTTTTCCTCGGAGTTTCGGCAGAATTCGCAGGTGAGGCATGAGGCGGCGAGGCACCCGACTCCCACTCTGTCCCCTACCTTGAAGCTTGCCACGTTGCTCCCGACCTTGGTGATGACACCAGTGATCTCGTGTCTGCTCAGCAATCAGCATCATACATATATATTGACTCAAGGACTTGGAGGAGAGAGGAAGAAAGACGAAATCAAATGGTATGATTAATAATACCCGGGAACAATTGGGTAAACGGTGATGCCCCAGTCGTTCCTGAGATGATGGAGGTCGGTGTGGCACATCCCGCAGAAGAGCACCTTTATGCTCACGTCGTCAACTCCATTCTCCCTATAACTCTCCATCACCATTGATTCAGCAACCGAATAAATAAAGACTTTAAAATGTGTAAATAATTAGTTTCCAAGTGTACCTCCTTTTGAAGACGAATGGTTCAACCTTTCCTGACGAATCCATTCCTGCCCATCCGCACACTGTCTGCGTGTGATTCGGAGTCGTTTCCGTCATCTCTCTCTCACACACACACACACAACTAGTAAGGAGCAATGAAAGGCTGAGGGCTTTGCTCCATATGCCGCCTCTTTAAGTAGGTCGAATGCACTGCAAGTCCTCCCTCCTGCAACGTTTGTTTCCACCAGGTCTCTGCCTTTGTGCTCGATCTCTACCATATTTGCTTAGGTAATTACTTTTCATGGGAAATATAATAATGTTGAAAGTGTATGCAGTGCACGTATAATATGGATTTCCTTCGTAAACATAAAAATCTCAAAATTTATCATTTGGCACTTCATTTCCGTATTTTTCTCCAAAATTATTTAAGACATGCACATTGAGCAAATTTATTTTCATAACCATTAACAAAATAATAATTAATTAATTAAATCCGAGAAACATTAGAGAGATTATTTTTTAATATATATATATATATATATATATAAGGATTTAATATTGTGTCAAACGTTAACTGCTTGATCCTATATCAAGATATATGGTGCATAATTGAATATGCATGAAGGTTGAGTAATTGTAAATAGGATTGCGAGAGATGAGAGAGCGAATGAGAAAATAATTGAAGTAGGTGTATTAATGAAACGAGGACGAGTGGACAGCAATTACCATCTTTTTTTACACATTATTGAATTCGATTATTTTGATGGCACTTCGAGCAGCATGTTTATAATTATGACAAGTGAAACTTAAGTGAAATTTTTTTACATTCACAAATATATATTTGAATTCGAAAGCAATTGCTATTCAGTCGATCCCGACTCCCCTCGTGGCAATTAAGATCTCTACGGCTATGCATTTCATTCAGTATTGGCTTATTAAATTCCTTTGTACTTTGCAGCAATCGCAATCAAAATATGATGCCTTGATGTCTCCAACCGTCACCTACTTTTGCAGGCAAATTTTATTGCGAGTACGTGTATGTGTGATTATTATTAAATGTTAAGTTAATTCACACCTGCGCAATTAACTTTTCAAAAAATATATTATTATTTTGTCCTTTGTTTTAACACAAATTTCATAATCATAAATAAGATTAATCGTGCCGCGTGATAATTTTCGTTGTCCTTTTTTTTTATTTCATTCACTTTTTTATTTCAAATTCAATATTAAATTAGAGGAATTAATTATTTTTTCCTAAAAAAATTAATAGTTGGAAACTACATATTTATCTTTAACACTCTTCGGTTGGCAATTTCAATATTTTCGTTAAACTTCTTTCTAAAATTTTATATTTTAATAAGGGAATTGAATTCAATAGCTTTGAGTACCAACCAGTCGACAGTCCTATTAATATCCCACCTTCTCGTCTGCCAACTCCTGAGAAGAATTAAGTTTTCTTGAAACTTCGTTACTACCAGTTTCATTATTCGTGGATTTATACAATCCATATCATTATTATTCTATAACAATATTCGAGAATAATAAACATTAATATCTTACGTAGTAAGTACAAAAATAATAATTATTTATTCAAAGTATTATATTTAAATTATATCGGTGATGAAATTTAACAGAAGATATTTTAATCCATAAATTTAAGGCCTTTCATTAATATACGACAAGGTAGCGGTGATTACTAATAAGATTTAATGGGTATGCTCCCTGCTTAATTAGGGAGAGTCTTGTCTCCGATTTGGACTGCAGCAAGACACAGTTCACCAATGTGATCTAGGTAGCAGGTTAGTGTTTTAATCAGGATTCATTTCATATGCCTCTTTTTGCGTGCCCTAGTGGACCGGTCATCTCGTCCAACGCTCACGACATTGTCCTCCTCACTCCCCAACTCGTCGGCGCCCCCAAATCTCTTTCTCTTTGGTTTCGAACTCAACGATGCTTGCAATCTCATCTCCTGCCCACAATCGTCGACGCCCAGAGAGATCATTCTTCTCGCTCCCAAAGTTGTTGGCACCCATGGTCTGCTCCTCGCTCCTAAACTCATCAATGATTGCGATCTCGTCCTCACTCCCGAACTCACTGGCGACAACGATGTCCTCCTCGCTTCCTCCTGAACTCGTTGACGACTGCGATCTTGTCCTCGCTCTCAAACTTGCCTGCTGCGATCAACAATTTGTTCCTATTTGGAAGACTTTGCTTTATTCACACATTAGGTAGTCCAGCGTTCATATATATATATATATATATATATATATATATATATATATATATATATAATCCATTTTAGATCACGTTCTAGATTATTTCACATTTTTCCCTCTCTCTACTCTCACGATCTCTCTCTTCTCTGCGATCACTCTACGCTAGCTAAGAGCGGTGGTGGGCAGCGGGACGACGGCAAATGGATCTCGACGGATCAGACGATGACGGATGGCTTTCGAGCGAGGAAGAGAGGGGCAGACAGCTCGACGATGGGGGTGGACGGTGGGGGAAGAGAGGGGCGACGCAGGGCGGCGTGAACCGGGGCGGATCGACATGGAAGAGAGGGGATCCGACTCGATGATGGGGGTGGATCCATGACGAGAGAGGGGAGGACAAGGAAAAAGAGGGGAGGAGAGGGGTGGCAGACGTCGATCGCAAGGGGGCTTGTGTGCCCGCGAGGGCCTCGACGAACGTAGGAAGGGTTTGCGGCAGTTGTAGCGACGACATTGGGAGGAAAGGGAAGAGAGAGAGGTTTCATATGAATCCTTGATCTAAAACGGAAGGCCCAAATTAGGGTGCTGCACCATATTTCACCTAAGAGGCTAGGGGCATTTTCCTACAAATAATCTTTCTAAATTACTAGTAATATGAAGTTAAATTATATGAGCCCACCATATTATAATATTTACTTTGTTTTAATTTGCGTGTAATTTGAATTACATAGCAATGTTGATTGCCTATGAAAAGACAATCCACATTGACTAGGAGGGAGGGTGTCTATCCAGATTATCACTCAAGTGACAATTTATTTTTATTTTCTTTTCATTCCTGCCCTTTTCAATCTTAAACAAATAAAACATTAAAATAATCTAAAATTTTATAAAAACAAAAAATAATATTATTACCATAATAATTAATAATATTATTTTATTTAAAACATATTGTATTATTGTAATTCACATGAATTGCATATTCTTATTTAGGTACTATTTTACATATTTTACATATTATCATTATTTTCATTTTAAAAAGATATGAAATATTTACAATTATATTTATTTAATTTATTAATTCTATTTGATTTTTTAGTTGGATTATATAATATTTAACTTAATATTAGTGATAAATGGTATTTTAGTAAAAGCTGTATAGTGTCATTTAAATTACTGAAAATATTACTTGTACATAGTAAAGAAGGTAATGCACATTGCTGATAATTTAATAGATGACAATCTTTCTATTATGCAATGCAGATTGTTAGGTAACGAGAAAAGATAATGCAGTAAATATCCTTTAAGAGGCTAAGAGGGGTTACACCTCATTAATCCCATATATATCACTACAAGAATAATGTCTTTTTCTGACGGTTCGAGCCGTCGCAATTTGAGAAAAATTCATCGAAAAATACACTTTGTGACAATTTTTTTCCTACGGAAATGATCCATCGTAAAAATGCTCGTCGCAAAAATTTTTCATGGCTCCAACTGTGGGAAAAACATTTCTACGGCCGGAGCCGTGGGAACATTTTCGACGGCCCAAGTTGTGGGAGCTTCCCACGGCTTGGGCCGCAGGAAATATTCTCACGACCTGAGCCGTAGGAACTACCCACGGTCAAACCATGGGAAATGTTCCCACTGTTGGAGCCATGGAAAATATTTTCCCACGACGCGCGAAGGTCGGATACGGCCGTCGCCTACGAGAGAGAGAGGGAAGGAGGGAAGCCGGTCATCGCCGAAGGTCATCGTCGGAGGTCATCACGCCGATCGCCTCAGAAGGAGCATGCTGGTGAGGGAGAGAGAGGAGAGAGGAGAGTGGGAAAAAGGTAGAGAGAGGAGGTGAATATAAAGAAAAGAAAAAAAGAGGCGGGAATAAAAAGAGAAGTGGAAAAAGAAAAAAATAGACGAGAGAATTTGATGAAATTTTTTACTTTCCGACGATTTAAGCTGCGGAAAATATTTTCCACAATTGAAACCGTGAGAAATTTCTATGAACGAAGTCGTGGAAAAAATTTCTCATGGCTCAAGCCGTGAAAATTTTCCATGGTTTGAGCCATGGAAAACATTTCCCACGGCTTAAATTTACCACGCTTTCCATGGCTCGAATCGTGGAAAAAGCTTCCTACGACTTGAACCGTGGGAAATTTTCACGAAAAATCCGTTACAAATTGCGAAGGTTTTTCAACCGTGTGAAATTTTCTGTCGAAAAAGTCTTTTTTTTCTTGTAGTATGTATATACTCATGACAAAAGCATTTTTTTTATAAAAAATGTGTTACAATTAGAAAAAAATCATATTTTCATATAGCTAATATCTCATTTAATTAATACTAATCTCTCATCCTATATACGCACCACATTATGCACATGAGTGGCTCTAATATCATCAGGGGTGAGCATGATTCTGCATGAATCCTTTTTTTTTTCCAAAAATATTCTCCACCGAAAATATATCCCAGTCGAAGTCAGAACAATTCTTATTTATTCCAAGTAATGACTAGGGTTCGAAAAAATTGGATTCACTCCGGACCTAATTATTTAATATCATTGTATATAAATATATTATAATATATTAAGCATATATTATTAATTTATTATTATTACGACGAATAGTTTGATCGACCTACTATAGAAATGATTTTTTGTCGTACAATAAATCGATTGACTTATTATAATATGTGTAGTGCCCTTACAAAATAATATTAGTGATACAAAAAAATAAGATTTTAAAATTAATTATAATTAACATACACAATTTATTTCAATATTTCAATATAGAAAATAAATTAAATCTGAATAAGTAGATCACCTCAATTTAATTTTAGATCAATCAGGCTTAATCGGAATTGTGGATTACCAACCAAAATTTGGTCGGGCCGAAAACGAAATTTTCATGTCTAGAGCACGTGTGGTGGCTCGGCCGGCCCAAGGGGACTTATTATGTTATTGTTAATATAATATATATGATTAAATAAAAGGTAAAAAAATATGGTTGAAAATTTTGACAATGATGAGAATACAGTCATTCATATAAAATGCAAGAATAATTATATTCTTCTTATACGAGTAAAAAAAATGGTTTCATAATTTTCTGAGTAGTTTTTTTTAAATATAAGTTTGATCATTTCATGCTTATTTCATTATGATGTTTGTCTATATATATTATTGAAATGTCTATTCTCTAGCAAACTGTCCTTAGGGTTGCGTTTGGAAACCAACCGTAGTTCATCATAAATTCTTGATAAATAATTATATTGACAGATTAGTTCGAGATTTGAATAGAGTGTAACGTAATGATGAGAACTAAAAATTGATATAATAGAAAAAAGTAAATGTGATAGTTTAATTTTTAGTGCATTTTAAAATAAAAATGATTATTATAATTTTATTATTAATTTTAAAAAATATAAATTTATTATTAATAAAAACAAAATTTTAAAAATTATGGAAACAATTTTGTTTGAAATATATTATTTAAATATAAAAAATCATTTTTTTCTAAAATTAATTATATTTAATGAAATATTAATTTTTAATGACATATTAATTTTTAAATAATATTATATTAATATTATATATTTATTAAATATCTTATTTTATATAAGTAAGACCAAAAAAGAAAAAAAGGTAAAAGAAAAAAGAAAAAAAAAAGAATGTGTCAAATAAAAAAAAAGTGGCAACAGTCACATGAAACGGTGGAACCAAAAGAGGGAAATCAAAATCACGCGACCTTTTCCGCCACGAAAAAGGCCGATTGGTTAGACCACCTATTGTATTTGGGGAACATGTTTCATCCTAGATTCATCAAACTCAGCCTAAGAGTTAAAATGGAGGGAATAAAGAGTTTTCATTTTAGGTAAAAATTGTTAAACTAACAATAATCTTTTTTACAAAAATATTGAACCAAAAAAAATTTAATTTTATATTTTAAATATTAATATCAAAACATGTAAGCTAACTAACGAGCACATTATCTGTATGCTTATAATTTTAGAATTAAGGAAAAAAAATCTATGCAAATATGGTCGACATATGACAATAATTTATATTAGATCTTTGTTCAAGACAAAAACAGAAAAAAAATTGATAAGGAAGAAAAGTTACTCCGTTTTCATTTTGTGGAAGTTCCAAGGGATAATAGACAAGTATATGCTATCAATAGAAAAAAAAGAAAAAAATTGAAGGTGTCCCCTCTTTAAAAGAGAGACACGATGTCCCATATATTTCTATCCATTGGATTAAAAATTTATATATTTTATTTTATTCATTTTTAATTAAAAACTTTAATTGTGATTTATAAATTCTTAATCTGATGAATAAGAAGAAGGGAGATATCGTCTCTCATTTAAAGAGGGATACACACCTATTAAATTCATAGAAAAATTACTTTTCATCTCAAACATGGTTGATTGAGATCAATAAAAAAATTACTTATAATAGTTGATTGGTTAGAAAATTCGTTCTATTTTGATCATATAATCATCTCATGTTCTTATTCCACAAAGAAGACTTTTGCCGATTTATAGAGTTTTATAAAAAAAACACTATCCGATAAAGAAATCATGCTCTAGAAAAATAGTTTATAATTAGTGTGTACAATTATATTCTTCTTTTCAAAAGAAATTTCCAACGATTATTCACTTGCACCTAGATGCAATTAAAGATAATAGGATTAATAAAACGGCATTGTCATTTTGCTTTTGACTGAGTTTCGATTTTATACATACCTACTACTATACCTATAAAACACAAAAGAAAAATATCATACCAAAAAAAACTTGTAAAATAATAAAAAATATATGGGTGATTCAAACTTAATAAGAGTTAAAATGGTAGTTTTAGCCGTATATTTTTCGAGTATTTGTAATTTAAGTACTTGTTAAATATTTTATTGTATAAATTATCATCAATAATATTATATATATATTAGCATGTATTTATAAATAATTATCATTATACTATGTATATACATATTTTGAGTTTTCCAATCACAGCATTTTGATTTGACAATGCAAAACAAAGACTTCCGATTAAAATGATGTTGATCCGACGATCCAAAGCACATATTTGCGTATTAAAGAGATAAAAGAAATCAAACATATCGATGGTTTATAAGTTTTATATATTTTTGCTATGTACTTATAATCTTTATATACATGATATTAAAAGCAATAATTTTTTGGAAAAATCATATATATTTAAATTTTAATTAGCTAGGCCTTCATCCAATTTGGTTTTTGTTATATCAAAAGGTTACCTACATAAGGTTTAGGTTTTTTGATCTGGAAAGAATAAATCTGATCACGCGCTCCAAAAAGATACGATTATTATTATTATTATTATTATTATTTTATACGAGTTATGAACATTTTTATTATTCTTTACTGAAAAAATAATGACAATAATATTTTTGAAGTGACAATAGTGTTACATAATGATATATGAACATGAAGTTAAATATCATTTATCAATTATAATATCTACAAACTCCTTTAATAATAATATATATGAGTGCCACGAGTAATTTTTTTTAAAATAATGTATCGCAAAACGCATTTAATTTTTTTTAAAATAATGTATCGCAAAACGCATTTAATTTTCATCACGCCAATTGTCATATAGAAGGCAGTAATCATTAAATGCTCTTTACATTTATCAGGCTGGCAAGGGGCCAATTAAAATCCAGTTGCTGCCAGAGCGTGAGAGCTATCAATTCACAAAACTGCCTTTTCGATGGAATTTAGTTCCCCTATAAATACAGCGAAGAGAAGACAACGTTTTCGCATATACAGTTCTCTCTCTCTCTCTCTCTCTCTCTCTCTCTCTCTCTCTCTCTCTCTCTCTCTCTCTCTCTCTCTCTCTCTCTCTCTCTCTCTCTCTCTCTCTCTCTCTCTCTCTGTGTGTGTGTGTGTGTGTGTGTGTTAAACTGCTGATCTCCATCTGCCTCCATTGGCGGTGCCATCATATTCTTCTCCCAACAAGGGTTCAATTACAGAGGATTTGTATTCTGCATGCTAATGGTAATATGGTAGGTAGAGCCTTCTTCTTCATCAATTGCGATATAAAAATTAGCTAAAATGAGATGTCCAAAGGTAATGGCAGACGTTGGGGAGGTTCAATTATAAAAACTACTTGCAAGGAGAGAGTCGAGTGGTTTATATTAATTGAGTCTCACCAATGTCTCCATGCTTAAGTTATACATAATACCTTTGACATATACTTATCCTCTTTATTGCAAGTTTTGCATGGATTCTGATTTTGTCAAAGTATGAGCCTGACAGCATGCAAGTCAATTGATTTTTTTTTTCTTCACTGATGATGAAATTTGTGATGAGAAGAAACTAACAGTTATTTCTAATGGAAGGCTATCGATAACAAAACTTCATGGTTTCAAGACTATCATGTGATCAGGGACCCCCTTCCCCCTAACCTTTTTTTATTATACTATATATAATTATATAATATATATAACTTTTTAAAGAAATTATGAAAAACGTTTGGTTGTAGAATAAAATGATGAATAACTACTTATTGTAGTGAGTATCATAAAACAAATTGGAGAATAAAATTAAGTCGATCAAATAATTTTTTATGAAATTATCTTGAAAATTGTGATAACCTCATTATATTTCACAAAGAAATAATTTTTTGTGTTCCGAAACCAAGGAATAGATGTATTCTCATCATTTTCATTTTTTATCATTTATTTTATTTTTTATAACTTAATCATATATTATAATATTATTAATTTATAATAATAACATTAATAAATATCAAGTATTTTTAATAAAATATTTTAATTATAAAGTATAATATATTTAAAAGTTATTTCTTTTACATCAAACAAGTAGAAGAATAAGAATATGATATTCTTTTAAATAAAATTTATTACGTTATTTCTTGTCCAAACGTGGCATGAGTACATACTGAGATTTCTAATAATATATTTTAAATCTAATAGCTTTTCTACTACATGCATCTCCAGATATATATATATATATATATATATATATATATATATATATATATATATATATATATATATATGAGATTAATGGAAGTGTAACTCCCGTGAAATCTGGTGATCAAGGTTCCAGATCATTTTACAATTTTTTTTTCTATTTCTACTATCTCTCTTCTCTATGATAGGCGGCGGTCTGCAGGAAGACGATGGTGGTCAGTGGAGAAAGAGGGGCGACGCAGGCGGGCACTGCAGACGGCGGGGAAGAGAGGGGTGGGCCACAAATATCGACGAGAAAGAGAGGGGATCCGACTTGATGATGGGGGGCGAATCGACGATGAGATTGGGGATCGACGATGACAGAGGGAATCGATGGCGAAAGACGGGCATCTCGATGACAAGAGAGAGGCGTCTGGACAGAGAGAGAGGGGCGGATTGGCGGCTTGTGTGCTTGCGGGGGGCGGCAGTGATCGGTAGGAACGGTGGGGATGCACTAGAATGGCGCTCAGAGAGGCCAGTGGGATTGGCAGCGCGCTCGAATGCCAGCGGCAATCAGATAGGCCAACTCATACATAATCCATAAATGATATGAAATACTATGGCCTAACAATGGCTGACACCATGTGCAATCTGCCCGACTTCAACCTATTCTTTCATTCTTGCACGAACCCGGATGCAAGGGAGGCCTCCCATTAGTTGGTATGTAAGGGTCATAACAATAAGCAATTCAATAATCTATAAAGTATTTCGATTAAGACGTTAATCAGTGCGCAATAAAAATATTAAATTGATCATGAAAGACAATCGTCCATAAATTCATTGCATTAATATCACTTAATGCCCATTTTCCATATCCATAGTGTCTAAGAACGTTCCATTGCATTTACTCTATGAAATGCCCAATATAACACAATATCCATACGTTCTTATCACTTAATCCATCTTCTTGATTATGTTATAAATCAATTATTAATGAACCTTTACCAATACGATGAGGTACTTAGTTGTCCTTGTGCCCATAGGTTGGCCAAGTCTTGACACCTCAAAGTTGTATAATTTCCATTTTCATACATATATCCATTCAGCAAGGGCCAAGTATTATTCTCACTTGCCAATTCAATACAATGTTTATTTTACCTTTACAACTTAGCATGCAATTTGACTTCTTTGTGAGTCAAGCAATAACATGAACATCATGTCAATCACAATGTTAAACACAACATGATATCAACTAACAATCAATAATGAAAAGAAATATGGTGTTTATTTTTCAAAATAACAATTCTCGGTCGGTCGGTTGACCCACCGATCGGTCGCACCACCGAATAGACCGTGGATATTGATCGTTGTTTTAACTATTGGATCGGTCGACCACTTTTGGACCGGTCGATCGATTTAATGTAGTTTGTTGACCGTCTGATCGAGCCGATGCCTCATACGAATTAAACGGTAACGTTCACGTATGGAACAATTCATGGACCGAGCGACGACCCTTGAATTGGTCGATCGATTTAAACAAAAGCATTTAAGTCTCCTAGTCTGTTATCGATACTTCATCCGATTAAAACAGTAGCGATTATGCATATGAAAACTCAAAAATCGGTCGATCAGTCGGTTGATCGATACCTCATCCAATTAAAATAGTGGTGATCACATAATGGAAAACTCACGGACCGATCTACCGCTCATCCCGATCATTCTACTGATTTATAGAAAAAAATCATAGAATCAATCATTCAATCCATCGTTCACAAACCTAATCGTGTATACAATCCTCCTTAGTTCATTTACTATATTCCACACATTTACAAGTCCATAAAATAGTAACAAAAATGAGGAAGAGAATCATTTATCTATATAAAACATTCATGCTCAAACCCTTAAACGAATATCATAAAATGCCATGAAACCACACCAAATCCAATCCAAAGAATTTCAATAACGTTCTCATTCCAAGAATGATTGGAGCGAGAAAATGCGTGGGTTCACCCATTACATACCTTCATCCCTAAGCGTTCCTAGGGACGTTTCCTCCTCTTCTTGCATTCCTTTGCCCCAACCGAGTTCTCCTCCGATTCTTGGGCCTCTCAACTCTTCTTCAACACCTATATCACCATTAAAATCTCTCTTGAGCTCTTGAAGATGGTGCAACCGAATGGTGGGAGAGGAAGAAGGACAATGGGTTTTGTGGGCTTTTAGGGCTAATCTCTACACCTTTTGCCACAAGACAAATTTGCCTTCCATTAACTTTGTTGGTTTACTTTTGCCTTTTAACAAAATGTCCATTTTACCCTCAAAGATACTTTTCTTTTGAGGCTAAAATGGTATAGTGAAGTTTAAGAATGTTATAGGCGGCGCTGGAAGGCCGACGACGATTGCAGGAACGATAAGCACAAGGGAGTGAAGAGAGAGAGGAAATGATGGGGAGGATTCACGTGTAAGAGAGAGAGAGAGAAGAGAGAGGAAATAATCTGGATCCTTAATCTAAATGAGATGGCTTAGACTAGGGAGGGTGCTACACTAGGTTTCACCCAAAAGGGGTTACACTTCCATTAATCCATATATATATATATATATAAGCGTGTGTGATGTGGAGAATTATGGTATACAATCACACCACTATTTTGCATATATTCAACACTTAAGACATGATTATTTCCTTTACAAATGCATGCATAGCGCCAATTTAACATGTTTCAAACCTTCTCCACATCAAACTTATTCACACATCATTCTTATTAATCTACTGCCATGAATGCTCACTAAGATAAGTGTCCATGCAGGAAGCCGACAAGCTTGGCGGATGGGATAGAACCGACCAGACACCACACGCCAGTTTTTGCATTCATGGAAGGTGATTTACTTCAAGGCTATGATAAATGTCATCGGATAAATAGTAGACACCGCCCTATACATGAGGACCAACCAGCTCCCCCACCCACTGAAGCAAGGAAGCTTACTAGACCGCGGACCACGATGACAGGCAAGTGACAAAAGCTGCAGTAATGGCAGGAACTGAACAAGACAAGAAAGGAGAGGGACATACAAAGAAGAGGAGAAGGCTTGCAGATTCTGGAGGGGATCTCGACCATTAGAGGAGAGAAATGAGAGTTAGGAAAAACTTGGAGAAATAATGTCTGGTTTGATTCTAATTTTGTGGGATGTTTGTTCATCCCGAAGGAACTATAATTAATTGGCCCTTCTGAGGTCGAGAGGTGCCTTATGTTTTTAGACTGATGTTTCTTTTGTTTGCAATTTATCTTACTATTTTTATCATCTGAAATGGATGTCGAGCTTCACCTAGATAACATTTATTTTTTATCTTAGTTTTAACTTATATCTTTTGACCTCTTGGGTTTATGTATGGATTGAGATTTTGAATCATCTTCATCTTGCACCCCCGATCGTAGTAATATGTTAGGCTCTGCGCGATCATACGTAGAGAAATCGAGCTTTAATGAGACGATTCCCTGCTTGGTTTCTCCATTTTCCTCGTAGCTAAAAGTTTAGGGGAGTTCTTGAATCACTATCGCCTTGCACCTCCGATCATAGGCTAGGCTCTGTGCGATCGTAGAGAAATCGAGCACCGGCGATAGTGATTCGTAGTTCGGATTTGTGTCATGTAAGCAATGTCGGTTTTCTATTATATGATTTAGACGTCGTACATCTTCGAACTCAAGACCTGAGAGGGTTGTACACATTCTGATGCTCCGACAATAAATGATTTTATTGAGTCGGAGACTCAGATTATCCAAGACGTGCTCGAAGCGTGTACGTGTGATTTTCCTTATCATTGCTACTTTCGATTCTTTTATTATTCTGAGAATCTTTACCCGAGAAGGAAAGTAAACATTCCTTCGTCGCAGGTAAGCCGAGAGGGCGTATGGTGAAGGAAATATATCTAAAGAGTTCTCGGTAATCCCAAGTTGTATTTTCAAATCGATTTCTCTCCCTTCTTAAATCGTCTAAATAGTATCAGTGACATCTTATTTCCTTGCATTCTACTCGGGAGGGTTGTCCTTATTCCACTTAGGCGAGTACAAGTCGATCGTAGCCATCTTATCCTTAGGATGTGTTTGGTGTATTCTTTATTTTGGTGGATTACAGGGAATCCTTGTCGGCATGTTACATATCTGCGTTTGGAAGTGGCCTATGTAGGAATGCATTTGGTAATGTTGAATTCCAAAGCCAATCGAATTCTGCCGAAATGAGGTAATCTCATCCCCTCGAAAAAGTGGAGTAATCTTGTATTCCTACCCCCATTTTCCTACCATAAACATTTCACCAACCCTAAAAAAACCTCCCCTTCTAAAACATACCTTTGTCGCCGTTGCACATTCGCCGCCACCATTTGGGCCTAAGAACATGGCGATCGGTATTCTTGATTGAAGGGATTTTAATCTCATCGAA
This sequence comes from Pontederia crassipes, assembly GCA_030549335.1. Taxonomy (NCBI): domain Eukaryota; kingdom Viridiplantae; phylum Streptophyta; class Magnoliopsida; order Commelinales; family Pontederiaceae; genus Pontederia; species Pontederia crassipes. The sequence goes on along the minus strand of CM060189.1, from coordinate 18,023,695 downwards.
AAAGGTAAGATTTTTATTCTGATGATTATCATTTTGGTTTAGTATGAACAACTTTTATTATCTTCGCCCAAATTTTGGCCCCAAACTTTGCGTATATTTTGATCTTTTGCCATATTTGTTCCATAGCCGAAGGCCATATTCTTGTTTAAATTTTGGTTGTTAATCTCTTACATTTCTGCCCGAGGCATGGTACCATCTTTTATTTGATCTCTTACCTTTTTTACTTTTCCTACTTATTGACTGATGTAGATAGGGGTGTTCAGCGGGTCGGGTCGACCCGCGAACCCGGTGACCCGACCCGAACTCGACCTGACCAAGGGTCGGGTCGGGTACGGGTTGGAATTTTTCAACCCGAGTTGACCCGACCCGACCCGACCCGATTGACCCGATATTTTATTTTTTTAATTTTTTCCTTTTTTATTTAAACTTAAGCTTATATTTGATTTAAAAATTTAAAATAATTAAAATAAAATATTATAAGTGCAGAAATAACATTAAATTGTTTAAAATTATATTTTATGCTTTAAAATAAATATTAAATGATATTTTTATATTAAATAAATATAAAAATAGTAACAAAAAATTAAAAAAAAAAAAATTGGGTGGTCGGGCAACCCGACCCGAGCCGGGTCGGGTTGGGTCGGATTTGCGTCCCCAAATCCCCTGGACCCGACCACGGGTCGGGTCCCGTGCACACCCCTAGATGTAGAGATTTGTGCTTAACTTAATGGTTTTAGTATTTGTTATACAGTTGTCTTTCCATTTCATCTCGGTTCTTCATGCTCACACATTTTCTATGGAATTTTTTAGTATCTGTTATACAATTGTCTTTGCATGTTCACACTGAACTATTGGGCCAATTTTTTCTTAAGGTATTAATTTTTAAAATATTTTTTAATGATATCTTTTGTGAATAATTATTCTTTGTGCCAACTAGTTATGTGATTGTTATGTTTTATTTGGCATGTACAACCATGACTATGAATCCCATATCAAAGGAGACTGCCAATTGCCATAAGGCTCTTGCTCACTTATATGGAATTGATGAAAATATCACTTCTGTTGGCCATATCAATGAACATGCAATTCATGAGAAATAGTTAAAAAAAAACTAAATGGAGTGATGTTGATGCATTAAGGAGGCATAGCATTAGATATATAACCATTAGAATAATAATATATGACAATGATTTAGCATGTGTGGAGAATACTCGTGTGGATCAAAGAACATTCTATATGCTTTGTGATATGCTATAAACTGTAGGAAAATTATCTAACACTAGAAATATATCTGTGGAGGAGATGGTTGCTATGTTTTTACATATAATTGCCTACGATGTTAAGAATAGAATTATCAAAAGACAATTTGTTAGATCTGGAGAGACAATAAGTAGGCATTTCAAAAATGTTTTGAATGCACTTATCCATTGTCAAAAAATTTTATTGAAAAAGTCCGAACCAGTACCAGTAGATTCAACATGGGAATGGTTTAAGTTAACTTATAAGAACATGTTATTTCATTTTTATTATCTATTGTCATACATTGAATTTTTCTTATTTAATTTCATATGCAGAATTATCTTGGAGCATTAGATGGTACATATATTGAGGTTAATGTTCATGATATTGACAAGGCTAGATATCATAATAGAAAGAAAGATATTGCTACAAATGTCTTAGTAGTTTGTTCACAAGACATGCAATTTATTTATATACTACCTGGTTGGAAAGGTTGAGCTGCAGATTCTAGGGTGCTTAGAGATGCTATCTCCAGAAGAAATGGGCTTAAGGTATCTCAAGGTAAAATATTTTTAAATAAAGACATAGAAAAGATCTTTTTTTTTTAATTTCAAAATAAAGCATTATAACAATTGTTTTACTTAGGTTATTATTAATGCTGGATATCCAAATGGAGAAGGATTTCTAACACGATATCGAGGCCAATGCTATCATTCAAATGATTGGAATAGGCCACCAAAAACTGCTCAAGAGTTTTTTTAATTTTAAACATTCTTCAGCAAGGAATGTAATTGAGAGGTGTTTTGGTCCTTAACAGCAGATGGGCAATTCTTAGAGCAAAATCATTTTACCCAGTGAATATTCAATGTAGAAACATTATTGCATGTGCATTGGTTCATAATCATATAAGGCATCAAATATCTATTGATCCCATGGAGATAAATCGAGAAAGGAATATTATGATCCCTGTCGATTTAAGGGGTGATCCCAACACATATATAGAAACCTCTAATTTTTGGACTGCTTTAAGAGACAACTTAGCTCAAAAAATGTTCAATAGATGGAGAAGTTCGAGCCGCTCAAAACAATACAAATTAAGAATACCTAGTGATCTTGATTTTGTACAATGTCTATATAGTTCAAGAAATGTACAAAAATAATGTATGCTTTTGGAAAGAAATGAATTAGTTTCACATCTTATTTTGTCATTATTTTTTGCTTATTTTTTACTCTTACCTAATATGCAATATTTTTCTTTGAATTTGTAGGTGTTTGCAATATCAAAAGCTATATTCCAGCATGGAAACACAATCTACTGAACAAGGGAGAGCAAGAAATAAAACAACCAAACATCAATGGACAAAACATGAAGATGAAAAATTGGTGGAATGCTTATTAGATCTTACAAATTCCGAACAATGGAAAGCAGATAATGGAACATTTAGAAATGAATATTTAAAGCAACTTGAAAGGTGGATGCATGATAAGATTCTCGATTGTCAAGTAAGAGCAATTCCTCACATTGAATCACACATCAAATTATGGAAAAAGCAATACCGTGCAATTGCAGACATGCTAGGACCAGTAGCAAGTGGTTTTGGATGGAATGATATGGAAAAATGTATCATATGCGAAAAAAGTGTCTTTGATAATCAGGTAAAGGTATCATATCACAATTTAAGTACAATATTTATTTATGTTTTTGTGTTTAGTTTAACTGAATATTATTTAATTTGTGTAGGGTCATCCAAATACACAAGGACTCCGAGGAAAGTCATTCTCATATTTGAAAGAGCTATCTATCGTTTTTGGAAAAGATCGTGCAACAGGTGCCGATGCTAAAGCTCTTGATGCGATGGAAGAAATAGAAGAAACGAAAAGAAGTACTTTTACAACAATGATGGATAATGATCCACAAAGTTATATTGATGATGCTGATATTCAAGGGGAGGAGGAGGTTCAAGGAGCACAAGGAAATACATCGAGTAATGTTGGAAATCAAGTGTTGATAGTATTGGACCTTCGAAAAGGCCAAAAAGAAGACGATTAATTAGCACAGATGATGCATCTGATATCATTAATTTGATGAAATAAAAAATATAATATTAAAAAAAAGAAGAAAGGGGCCCTTTTTCTTCTACGTGCACAACATTATATCCAATTTTCTTTCCTCGAAGTTGCCGCATCACATTTGAAAATTATTACAATTGAATTCTGATTTGTTTAAATTATACATTTTAGTAAATCAAATAAATAAAAAACTTAATTGTAATATTTTGAAATTCAGGTCATTCGTAAACTAAATGACCCAGGCAAAAATAAATCGCTCAATACCATCTCACGCGAATTAACAATGATTACACGAAATAGAAAATTCACTTTACCAAAAATTTTGACTGTGAAGCAACTAAAAGACGCCCATGAGCATTAAGGCTCTACACATCTTTACGAAAAATTAAAATCAAGGCTCAGAACAGAAGTAATGCCTTAATCTCAGGACACCAGACACGATTTGGAATTTAACATGAACCAGTTAACAACCTGTGAAATCCTAGACATTTAGGACATCCCAGCCTTTTTTTTCAGAAAGCATCTAACATGACTTAGTTAGGATGCAAAAATATTACATCAACAAAGCATCTGAACAAAAGATTATATGAGCTCCATAGCTGTACTATGCTTCAGAGCGCTGAGACTACCATCGCAAATGCTTCATGCATCTCTTCGCATCAGCAGCTTATGTTTTGCTCGGGAACTTTGCCTCGTAATGCTGTGGGAGCTGAAACGTAAACAACCGAAATGACATTAGAACGTGAATGGCAAAAGCAAAGCAGATAAACTGATCCATGAGAAATCACCATGAAAGAAGCTGTGATCATCTTTCCAGCAAACCATCTCCCATGAAGTGCCTTCTGTGCATTAATGGCTGAAGTTGCATTATCAAATCGTAGATATACATGACCAGCACTATTCCTGTTGCCAAAAGAAGAGAATGGAGAAAACTTAACACAACATAGACAGAAGGCAACTTGAATTATAAATTTGCCAACAAGAAAAGCATGGATAGAAGTCAAAATAATAAGTAAAATAATGGGAAGACTCGTGGTCATCATACTTGTCAACGAAGATGTGCTTCAGAGGGCCAAACTTGGAACACTCATCTTGGACATCTTCTTTGATATCTAGATCGAAATCGGGTTCAGTCTGTAAGGATAGAAATTTGTCACAAAACCTTAAAACAAAAGACCATTACAAACAAAATCACATGAGGGATAACATCCAGATGTCCTAACAGGGGACTTACTAACCTCCAAATTCGGATCAAACATGTTCTTTAATAGAAGGCATTCAGTAGGAGGAACAGCAGGTTCAATGGATTGTGCTGTGGCAGTAGGAACCTGGAGACCTGCAAGAGCAGGCGGTAAGAGTGGAGAAACCAAAGGAGGAGCTCCAAAGGCTGGTGCAGTTGGTACAGCTAGAAGAGGATTACTAACAGTGGGAACACCAAGAGCACCAGCAACACTGCAATTAGAAAATGATGCATTAGAACGTATAGTTGTGAACACTTGTTACAAAAGATGAGCATATGTAAGCGACCACTTATGGCTTGTATGCTATGAAGAATAAAAAGTTGAAAGGGCGTCTCTGAAAAGGTTAACAATTGAAATGATGCACGAAAGGGCAGTGATATCAAACCTGCTGGCAATGCCAGTACGATCCAACTTCTGCATCAGGAGAGCTCTGGAACGGGCATTTAAAGACTGCAATAAAAAAGTAAAAATGGTTTAATTTTTTGTACAAATTCCAGCAGAAAGAAACCACGCATTTTCTAGGGAAACATCAAACTGCAAATAATATTGATATCTACAAGCCAATGCAAGCAGAGGTATATCAACAGAAAATTTTAATCACACGTGCAAAAAAACAAAAGAATGATATACTTTATATGTATCATGAATGAAGAAAGGGAGAAGTAGTTATCTTATATGTTTACGAATAATAGTGAAGCAACTCAGATTTAATGTTTATCGAACAGTTGTATCAAAACCTATCAAAATCTTTCCATTTTCTTGTCAGGTTAGATTGAACTTTCCTCAAACACACAGAGCTCTAGCAACAACTTGCCAATGTTGTTTTGCAGAAATGCTCACCAGAAATTAGAATAGAGAAGTCATGCATGGGAAAACTATCAAAATTATTGTAGGTACATTAACTTCATTGCCTTCACACTTCAGGTATTTCGACTGCTCGAAGCATAACCAAGCTAACTTTTTTATTTCCCTCAAAAATAGTAAGAGTACAAATATTACAGCAGAAATATATATTTTTGAGAAACCATGTATTATTTTTACCCTTCTAGAATATGTGGACTTATAAATCATTCATATTTTTCATTATTTTAAATCATTAATTTAATAACAAACATTACATTTTTTTTAAATATGGGGGAAAACAAGATGTAAAAACATTACATTTTAAGCACCAAAAAGAATTTAAGAAGCTCGAAAACAGTTCAGAATTAGATATTTCAAAAACTGAAAACCACAAGATTTGATGAAGATACGTACCAAACCACCACCTTCATCATCATCAAGATCTGCAGAATTAGTTGCAACATCTTGAACTCCAGTTTGGTCTGTGACGGCAGAAACCTACATGAGGACAATCAGATGCAATAAACTTTATTATCTTTGTACCAGTTAGTAATACACATTAGTGGCCACCAAGTTGAAACACAGTCAATACCTTTATTGTTCTCCCAGCAATTTCAAGCTGACCATTTAAACTCTGGGCAGCTCTAGCATCTTCAATACGTGCAAACTGAAACAATTTTTTTTTTAGAAGGAAAAAATATAAACTGCATAAGCCAAAATCGTAGAAGACAAAAGAAATCACCTCAACATGTTACTTACCTGCACAAAACCATAGCCTTTGCAGTGTCCAGTCAAAGGATCAAGGGGCAACTGAACCAACTCCACTTGTCCAAATGGTTCAAACACCTGAAGCAGAAAATAAATCAAACATGTTAACTCTTTGACCTTGAAAAAAGCGGGTTAGTCGCAACAGCTACTGTCGATTTTTTGCTTTCAGTAGCTGATAAATTAATAGCACCTTATGGAAAGATGATAAGGAAATGGTTAAAATGAATTAAGATCGTACAAACATATTTTGCAACCCCGGTAACTCTGAAGTTTCAGATCTTAATAATCCATACATATCACGAAGAAACTGCAGAAATAGATATCAATAAACATAGACATTTGAGAAGAAGTCCCAAGAAAAACATTCATTCTTTGTGGGAATCCTGAGAAAAACATTTGTAACAATCAAACGAATCACAACTGTGAAAGGATGCATAAATTACAATTCTCAACAGCCAAAAGGGAAGAAAATATAGAAAAGAATGATCAAAAGCAAACACAACAATCTCGATGTGATGATAAAACAAGTCCCTGAGATTCAGAAAAAAATAAACAATCCAGGTCATGATCCTGCAATAAAGTTGTGTACAGATGACAGAAAAAAAAAATAAAGAGTTGGGTTCAAAATACTTATATCAAATAAACAACATGATCAGTGATGTTACATCTAATTACAGGAGTTACCTAGATATCAAATGCTGCACCTTCACTATAGAGATGGGATGTAACCAAGATCGAGAGATGGAATTTCCAACATACAATATTATACCCTAAAAATATGTTAATTAATATATCACAATGACTAAGGAACTTAGAAGTTATGATTTGCAAAAAGATACGCTTTTGTAAGGGAAAAAAAGAGAAAGGTATATTACGAATACGGAGCTAAACAAGAAAATTATATATACCGTTAATTTTTTTAGGGCATATATAGTGTTAGTTACCAACAAAACTACAGGTCATAATATAAGCAACCAAGTGAAATATATAACACAAGAAAAGATGCCGAGCAGAAGATCTTTAAAAAAATATGACAGATCTGTGAGTTTTCTCTATAAAAAAACAATCAAGAATGAGAAATAGATTAGTGTTCAAGAAAATTGATATCATACCAAGGCCGAAGTAAGCATGTGAACATTAATTACTAACACGATACTAAACAGGTCATAAAATGAGCAAGGCAGAGAAGAGGTTCCCCTCAAACAAAAAGAGGTGATACATAGCATAACAAAAAAGCATAAACAAAACTGTGTGGAAGATGAGATCCACATTTAATAACAACCTGCCGGAGTTGCTCCTCTGTAATATGTAGGTGAAGATTGCCAACGTACAACCTCCGTGCAACCCCTGACTGTGGACCAGCTGCTGCACCTGCAGTTGCTGTTGACTGAACCAAATTCTTTTCTGCCTCTGATGGCTTCACCATCACTGGTTGACCAAGTAAAAGTTGTCCAGAGAGCGCAATTGCCATCGGCACTGACATCACATCATAGAACTCGATGTACCTGCAAGTATCATTTTACTTTGCCACTTCAATGTTGACTACTAGAAATCTAGGAGAAAGTTTCACACAATAATTTTTTAAGCATTTAACTTGACCTCTACACAACTGATATAACAACAGATCTTAGCGTTACTTTTCAGAGTTCAGGCATAACAGTTCCATCAATGGCTTATGCAAAACCTAGAGGTGTAAATATATATTGTATCCCATCTCTGGTAACGTGTTTTCTTTTCAGAAGAAACGGTGATATTAAGTTTTTTCCAACAAGAAACAGGAGCTCAAAACTACTGCAGTTCAATATGGATAGCTCCTACAATCAATTTCCATCTTTCCCAGTTTGCAAATATACCATGTTAAGAGGTGTTGAAGTGAATAGCAAACACAGTGACCACAAGATGCATAAAAAACCATACAGCAGAACCAAGTCAATTAATTTCAAACTGACTATTACATTCCATAGATCCACAATGAAGGTTTGGAGGTGATATATATGGTCCAATCACCATCTATTTGCAACTCCAAAATTCATCTTTTTTATCCATATTTTGGCCAAATGGTGTTGGTGATGCCCCTAATCATTTTGCAAGTCAGGTCATTTTCTTAAAGGAGAAAGGATGATTAAGAAAGTTGGGTAATCGAACAATTTGTATTCGACTACAAACAGTATGTATCACAGAAGATAAGGAAATGAATTGAGTATTGTCAAAAAACACTAATCTTACTAGCACCAATGATAACCATGGGCCTACTGCCATGGAACAACAGATCGAAAGGCCATTTCTAGATACAGTAGTGGAGGAATGTAAAATATCCAACCACAAACTCACAAACAACTTTTTATGGACCCATGACTAGTCTAGCGGAGCTGTCGGATCATTATATCCAAATCCAAGTAGTGGGTAGGAGCCCAGAAACTCACAACCTGCCACAATTTTGAGCTGACTAGTTTGAAGTTTGATATGCACCAAGTTGAGTTTCTGCGTAAGCGCATATTTCTTATAAAAATTCTGTTCATATCTCAATTATGATTCTGTAAAGATTAGAAATAGCATAAAACAACCAAGCCCAAGTTGGTGGAGTTAAATTTTTGGAGTCATTATCCAATATAAGTCAAAACATAAATGTGTGACCAAGCTCGTCTTTCTCCCTTCTAGCCAAGCTCCAATAAACAGCTGGACTCTGTTCGAACACACCTTATGTAAGGTTTCAGTTTTTTTTCTCAATTTTGGAAATAGGCCCCCACTCTCAATTAGGATAGACCAACAAAAAAGGACATAGACTTCATGTTTGACAACCTTTTCTTGATTATTCAAAACTGTCAATCAAGTTTTCAAGTTTAAAGCAAAAACGAAAAATTTATAACAAAAAATTGCTTTTGGAAAATTTTAAAGTCTAAAAAACCAATATATAAATTGTAGGTATAGAAGGATAATCTAGCATAATTCACTTCCTAATGGTTAGAAAATAAATGGAGTCCGGTATACACTGCAGTAAAGAATAATGGAAGACATACCCAACTCCTTTAGAACGTCTGGAATTACGATCCATTATAAGGCGAACATCTCGAACCTGATAAAAGAAATAGTGAACAAAACTCAGGTCGTGCTTATCATGATAAATACAACAACAACAACAAAGCCTTATCCCACTAGGTGGGGTCGGCTACATGGATCATACGACGCCATTCCGCTCTATTAGTAACCAAATCATGATAAATACAACAACAACAACAACAAAGCCTTATCCCACTAGGTGGGGTCGGCTACATGGATCATACGACGCCATTCCATTCGTTGATCCATGTTCATAAGATTCGACATGATTTTATGTTGGCTGTCGAGGCCTAACACAACCCTCCTCCTTTATCCGGGCTTGGGACCATGATAAATAGTTAAACAAAAATTGTCATTGTCCCTAAATCTACCACCAACACATCAACTTTAGATAGTATTTTCAATGCTTCTTTTTAGGGAGGAAAGGACAAAGCATTGACTACATATTCATATATTCAGTGCAATTCGAAACTACTTTGGACATAATGTTCTGTTAATTTATTCTTCAAGATTACAAAAATACTGTCACTTTACCAATAAGTTGAAGCACTCAATAAGTTGGGTGGTGAATCAACCATTTGAATTAGTAAATATCAAACCAGTGCCAAGTAAATTAATTATTTTAGAGGAAAGTAAATTAATTTCTTAAGGAACTATTCTTTTTGAAAGAAAACTAATATCAATTTTCATGACCATACTATTTCTCTTCATTCATTTTTATATTGTTATCTCTTACCATTTTTGTCACCACATATCGTCCTCTTTTTATTGTCATCCACAAAGTAAACCTCACCCATTATCTTACAATCCTCCCCATTCCCACCAGTCTTCCACTTTCTTGGTCCATTGAACTTTTTTATGTCCTCAGCATCCATTTTCTTTCTTTCTTCCTTTTTTTTTTTTGAGAAGAGAAAGAATGACTATTGAGTTTGGTAACAATCCGTGTTCGCACTAAAGGTTGAAAAGAGACCAAGAAGAAGGAAAAAGATAGTGGATGTGGGTACTACATAGCTACACAGCCCCCACTCCAGAATAAAGGAGACCTGATGTACAATGTTCTCAATATAACATATCTCACCCCACCCCACCCAACAAAAAAAGGTACAGCTAGAGCCAGACATGACCACTTAACCAGTGCCCAGTGCCTATAACGATCTCCAAGAAACATCTACTGCCAAGTGGTCAAACTCTGTGTCCTCCAACTCACTACCTAGCACATTATCAGCTTCATGTTTGGATGTTGACAATAGATATATCACGAAGGAGTTGGTAAGGTAAAAGAACACAAATTATTAAAGGTCACAGAAATTTGGTGGTCCTGGCAGTTGCAATTACAATTTATGACCAAAGGTAAATAACAATAGGGAAGAGGAGATATCCTTTTCTATTATATCATGAATAAACCGATTTCTTCTGGTTCTATACTCAAACAAGATCAGGAAATTTTTTATTCACAACTGCTCTTAATATATAGATAAGAAAGGATATCAGATACAGATTGCTTCTAGTGTCCTCTTATTGAAGAATTTAACTACACCTCAAATTTTTGAATTTCTGATGCCAACTACAAATTTCATTTATGATCAGCGGGCATAATTGCACTGATCTGATAAAGCATTCGAAGTAGACCCCAATCATCATTATTTCACTAGTTCATCAAACTGTGAATTTAGAAAAATAACGCAGCGATACTTCATTAAACCAATAGTTAGCGATTACAAAATAAATACTCTACAAACCTTTCCAGCTCTGGAGAAAAATTCGAAGACATCCCTCTCATCTGCCTTCAATGAGAGCTGTTAAGATATGTGTTTGTATCAGTGATACCACAAAATTAATAGGAACAAATATAACAAGTACAAAATAGATTTTGATATTTTTGAGCATGACTTTTTGACATGGATGAGCTTCAGGAATATCATACCTGGTAAGCAAATACAGTTCTCTGATCTCTTTCAGGATCAGCTTCTGGCTCTGGAGCATCTTCTTTCTTGTCTTTGTAACGTCTACATAAATATGCAAAAAAGTGTTATCTTTGCACTTAAGACCAAATAAAAGAGAATAACAATGGAGAAACAGTCTCCAGTTACATTTTAAAACATTGCTATTCGCCTTAAATAAGATGATTTATCAACAGGGAAACTGATGTGCTGAAGATGCCTAACAAAACAAATAACAAAATCAGGTATCACACAAGAACCATTTTTATTCATATCACAATAAGTTTGTGGTGTTGAGAAGCAAGAAAAGCAGAAGTTGCACTTGAGAAGATAATGAAGGAGATGTTATAAGATGTAAATATTTGTAACACCGGTCATATGGACCCCAGCACAACGACAAAGATTTAAACACCTAATAAAAACCCTACACTAGTTAGATTAAATGAAGGTGATCCCACTACAGTACCTACATAAAAAGAGTACAAAAAATATTTTTTTTAAGTAGTTAGTGTCTTCTGGAGTACAATTTCCTCAACATCGTCATGTTGTTACACCTGAAGTACCTGATCCAAGGGTCCAAATGGAAAGTATGCTCACTGACAAAACCCACCTCCAGAAATATGAAAATGGTGGATATGAAGCAACCGGCCAGCTCATAGTTAACTCAAGGTACGAGATTCTGTGGTCATTTTCCTTATTCCCAATTATAGTTCTTAATGTTAGAAGGAACATTTTGTGATCTGAAACTTGAAAATGTCAAGTCGACAATGCAATAATCTTTATTGTCTAAGATTGGAATACCAATCCAAACTCCGCCTATGTTTTATAGCCGGTCCCAAGCCCGGATAAAGGAGGAGGGTTGTGTTAGGCCCCGACAGCCAGCGTAAAACCCTGTCGAATCTCATGAACATGGATCAACGAAGCGTCGTATGATCCATGTAGCCGACCCCACCTAGTGGGTAAGGCTTTGTTGTTGTTGTAGTTAGAGATTAAATTTCTGAAACCATTTTTAAACATGAGAAATGGGAAATGTAACACAATACATTCGCAGTCTCCTGCAAAACATATATTGCTTGATTGCTTGACACACGTTCCATGGTTAATTTCAGGAGATCGTAGTACAATGTTTGACACGCGTGCCATGGTTAACAAACTAAAGGTCACAGAAATTATAGCCGACAATGGATATATCTGTTCCCCAATGTCGTGATATAATTTTTTATCCCATCTGAGTATATACAACATAAAATTCAAGCATCTAAAACCATGTAAGAACATTTTCATACATGAGAAAACTACTTAATACTTAATGGACACAAGATTGGCCACAAAAACACATGGAAAAAAGTTTATCGGTATGACGAACTTCGCTTAGGGACCTAATGGTTCCAGAGAAAATGACTTCCACGGAAAGAAACGGGTAGTCTCAAAGACAACAAGATGGAATATTGAAACTCCCAAGGTTCAACAGCAAAACTATATGAGGGTAACCTACATGTAGTAGGCTCAATTACTTTAACGTTAACCCAACAACAAAAGGAAGTGGGAATGGCTCAATCGCATGAACCACAATCATCAATGAAAAAATGTGCCAACGCTACACCCTGCAAAAGAAAAAAGGGATAAAAGGCTATCTTGCACCCAAGTGGACACCAGTTTCCTCATAAGCATCACAAGATGAAATGTTTCTGTGAAAAAGCCCAAGATTCCACCAGCATTTCTGCAACAGAACAAATGAAGTTCAGCTATTTTTGCTCTACTATACTCAAAATCTAAAATTACATTATGGCATCATCGATGGTCTTTAAATTCTCCAAGTCTACCAGCTGGTCACCTTATGACCACTTCATTTGGAACTCGACAAGAACAAATTTTAAGACTCATGACCTGACTTCCTGGGTCATGTTCAGTATCCAGTGACCACCTGAGATTGCTCTAGCATGTCTGCGATATCTGACATTAATGTTCAACTTTTAGAATTTTCAACAGCCATGTTGATGAAGCAACAAGAAAAGAATTGCATAAAATCATCACAGGAACCATAGAGATTATGATTGGAGAAGACAAATACAGGTACTGAAATATCAATGGCATGTTCACTAAGTGCAGTTTACCAACAAAAAACTTAGGACAATTAATTCATTCCTCATCCAAAGAGAATTAAACGAAAACATATGTCAACATGACAAAAGGGACAAATAAATAAAAAGTTGATGTGCAGCTTAAGTGCAAAGGTTAAGAATGGTATACACCCTGGAAAAGTGAGAGAGAGGTGAGTAAGAGCATAATCCACAGACATTATCAGAAATTACCCAGTAATATGGAGCTACTTAAACACACAAAAATTCAATTAATTACAAATTAAAATTTTAGAAAATTCAACACAATATTACACAAAAAAAAATAGCAGTACAGATCAACTTGACTAAAACAGCACATATTTTTACCCAAAATAACTCTCAAACAAAATTGTTGAAACCAGGAGAGAACAGAATTCACGATTTCCAGACAATGATGAAAATAAATACTAAGAATAACTTGATCTCACTGACGAGAATGCTGTACAGGTAAAAAAGCAAAGGTTAATTACTCAGAATTTCCAAAGAATACATCATAAAAAAAATTGGTGCTTGTGACAATGAACAAATGTACACACACACAATACATGTCAAGTGGAAACACCCAAGAGAAACATTACAACAACAACAAAGCCTTATCCCACTAGGAGGGGTCGGCTACATGGATCATACGACACCATTCCGCTCTCGTTGATCCATGTTCATGAAATTCGACAGGGTTTTACGCTGGCTGTCGGGGCCTAACACAACCCTCCTCCTTTATCCAGGCTTGGGACCGGCTATAAAACATAGGCGGAGTTAAAGAAATAATTTTTCCTAAGGGAGAAACAAACTTTAATTTGATATCACATATGCTCTAAGATGTACTACTTCTGATTGTTAAACAAATAACCATTGATACGTAGAGACCCAATGAACAAGCATATTCCAAGCCTGTAGAGAGAAACATAAATATCAGTTTTGAGGGGCACCAGGTCAAGTATGTCAGATGATCTGCATCAATTGTTGAAAGCCAACTTGGTGACGAAGTACAAGATATATAATGTTATGCAATGACTTAAGGGGGAGAAAAAACACGAAAACAAACCAAGGTACATAAACTGAATGATTGATGGCCGTTAATGCAAGTAATTTTCCTGATTTATGAGTGCATATCACTGAAATTAACTGGTTCGTACCAATATTCTAAACTCTAAGGACTTTTGAGCAGAGGAACATATCTTACAATCAAGACATGCCAGATATATTTTAAAAATTTACACACCACAAAAAATTCTTTCTGAACTCAGTACCGGAGACTCTAAATTTATCAATTGATTCTGTGCAAAAATGGAGAATAGCCAATCATGATAGGCACTTAAGGATATTCAATCCCATCATATGTTGTGTGTCTGTCGTAACATCAAGTGATATTAAATCACAGTATTCACGGCTTAAGGAAAATAAATCAAATAATATCTGGATAGCTATAAAGAGAAGACAAACCATATCAACACATTCGAGTCCTTTGTATAATAGGGTAAATAATGAAAGAGAACAAACAATCGACAAGTGTCTGGACATTGCTAGATCTTAGTTGATTGCAACGCCCCCATTCATATAGGTCATGCTTCTCCATGCACCGGTAATAAACTTCTGAACAATCAGAAGTTAGACTTTTTTTCAGAAGGCGATGAAACACTCTTAACAGCATTAAGTAGCCTTGCGGACACCATACCCGACGAACAAAGAAAATAACTCTTTGGGTAAAATAATAACTGGAAAATTACAGAAGCTAAGAAACTTAAAAATGAAGAAATGTGATGCTAAAGGAAAGGAAGTAAAACCAGTACCTAGAATCACGGTCTCTATCACGAAACTCCCGCTCTCTGCTGCGCTCCCGGTGCTCCTCGTCTCGGCGTCTCTCCGAGCGGCTCCTGCTCCTCCGGGACCGGTCCCTCTCCTTCTCAGCTTCCCTCACCTTCTCCTTCTCCTTCTCCTTCTCCTTCTCCCTCTCTCTTTCCTTCTCCTTCTCCCGCTCCCTGCTCTTCTCCTTGTCCCTATCGCGTTCCTTATCCCTTTCCTTCTCCTCCCGATCCCTCTCGCGATGCCTGTCCTTCTCCCGGCGATCCGGCGACCTATGCCGCGAGGACTCCCTGTCCCTATCCTTCTCCCTGTGCCGGTCGCGGCCACTCCGCTCATCGGACTTAGACTGCTTCGATCGGCGCTCCGAATCCCGATCCCCGTCTTCGTCTCCAGAGCGGCGATGCTTGGAGCTCCTACTTCGTTCCTTCTCCGCGCTCCCTCCGCCGTTAGCCGCTGCCTTGTCCGGCTTCTCAACGGCCTTCTCGAGGTACTCATACTCGTCGAACTCCGCCATCGCCGGAGAAACAGCCGGAACCCGGGAAATCGAGAGCCGAATGCCGCAAAACCCTAGGATTTTAGGGCTGAGATGGGTGCAGTGCCGAAGAAAACCCTAGAAAGAAGATGAGCGGGGATCGCTCGACCTCCTTATAAGCCAGTAATAATAGTATTATTATTCACACGCCTCCTCCCATGGCACGTGTGGTGGCACACGTGTGGAAGATGGCGCCCCATGGGTTCAGATCTGTGTCATTCGAACCCGAGACGATCCGAAACCCGATTAAGTTGCTCCACACTAAACTTGTTTCCTACCCCCCAAGCTATACTTTCCCTGTTCTTCAACTGCTCAAAACAAAACAAAAAAAAAAACAAAAAAAAAACAAATAACAGAAGCTCTAGATAAAAAAATGTGCTATAAGATGATTATCTTTATAATCAGATTATTATCTTTATAATCCATGAAAAATTATGAAATTTTATTTAGATTCAGAATTAAAAATCATATAAGATTTAATGTTTAGAATTATGATTTACACGATATTAATAAAGTTATCCATCCGCACGAATATTTAATCCTTCCAAATTGATTGGAACTCGTCTTTCAAACTCCAAATTTAGCTTATAGTTAAAAAAAAGAAAGCAGAAGCGGCGAAGCCAAAGTTTAGTGCACTGGTATTTAAACTGTTGTCCTACTTCCTAACCAACAAGCAGAAGTCTTCATGCTTCTCTTCCATGCTGCAAATAATAATAATAATAATAATAATAATAATAATAATAATAATAATAATAATAATAATAATAATAATAATAGTTACTGTGTGTTCAATACCACATGATTCTTGATACCAAGGATTCTTTCCTTCATGCTTATGTTGTTGAACAGATTTCAAACCTTTTTTCTCCTGTAGATAACTGTATAATTGGGCAGATAAAAGGATTCACGGCTTCAACACGCCGAGATCATGAAGCAAAAATATAAAACTAATAAGACTTATTAATTAGTAAGTGGTGTATATATATGAGCATATGTGATATGATCAGAGGCCACCAAGTGCTCTTGTGCTCTGCTCCACATTACTTTCATCTATAACCAGCACCGCAGCAATTCTTTCCTCTCAACCTCATGGCAGAGAGCATTAATGGCAGCGCTCCGGCAGCGGCGAAGTCCAGCATCGGCAAAGCCACCATTCTCGCCATCGGCAAAGCCTTCCCCAAGCAACTCGTCATGCAGGATTTCCTCGTCGACGGCTACTTCAAGAGCACCAAATCCCATGATCCCGAGCTCAAGCAACGCCTCACTCGACTCTGTAATTACATCTACTCGCCGCTGACGCCTCTTCAGATTAGAACTGCTAATTAATTGTTCTTCTCCGTGCACGCAGGCAAGACTACGACGGTCAAGACAAGGTACGTTGTGATGTCGCCGGAGATCCTGGCGAAGTACCCGGAGTTGGCAATGGAAGGCCGTTCCACGCTGAAGCAGCGCCTGGAGATCGCCAACAAGGCGGTCACGGACATGGCCGTGGAAGCCGCCGCCTCCTGCATCAAGGCATGGGGGTCGCCCGCCTCGGCCATCACCCACGTGGTGTTCGTCTCCTCCAGCGAGGCTCGGTTCCCTTCCGGCGACCTCCACCTGGCGCAGGGCCTCGGCCTCAACCCCGACGTCCGCCGCGTCATGCTCGCCTTCACGGGCTGCTCGGGCGGCGTCGCGGGCCTGCGGGTCGCGAAGGACATCGCGGAGAACAACCCGGGCAGCCGAGTGCTGCTCGCTACGTCCGAGACCACCATCGTCGGCTACCGGCCTCCGAGCGCCCACCGCCCTTACGACCTCGTGGGCGTCGCGCTCTTCGGGGACGGCGCCGCCGCGTCCGTCCTCGGCGCGGACCCCGTGCCGGGCAAGGAGCGGCCGCTGTTCGAGTTGTACTCCTCCGCGCAGCAGTACCTGCCGGAGACCAACATGATCATCGACGGCCGGCTCAGTGAGATGGGGATAAGCTTCCAGCTGAGCAGGGAGCTCCCGCAGGTGATCGAGAGCCACGTCGAAGGGTTCTGCAAGAAGCTGTTGATGGAGCTGGACGGCGGGACGGAGGGCGACGCCGTTGCTGCCAAGTACGGTGACATATTTTGGGCGGTGCACCCCGGTGGCCCGGCGATACTGAGCAAGGTGGAGAACAAGCTGGAACTGCTGCCGGAGAAGCTCAAGGCCAGCAGGGATGCGCTGAGGGACTACGGGAACGCGAGCAGCAACACCATCATGTACGTCCTGGCGAACGTCATCGAGGAGAGCATGAAGAAGAAGGAGATGGGGGAGAAGAAGGGCTCGGAATGGGGACTGATACTTGCGTTCGGTCCAGGGGTCACCTTTGAGGGCATTTTGGCCAGGAATTTGGTGGTCTGAAGAAATTAATGCCGACTTATATGACAAGTTTAATTACTATTTAGCAACAAATAATGGTGTAGCGTTAATTGCTATATTCGTCTTAAACCGATTAATTAGGATTTATTTTTATGATCTTTTTAGGTTCTTGAAGTTTGCGAAATTGTTTGTCAAGTTGGTATTAAAAAGCTAAAGAGCTATTCGATCTTGAAATTGCTTGTCGCGGCTAACAGAGAACATCTAATATGAACATAATAAAAAAAATAACTTAGCATGCTAAAAAATATCCATTTAAAAAATGCTTTACCATGTATATCATGAGTTTTTTTTTTTTTTACATTTGCTTTTAGATATTGACCTTTAAGAAGAAAATAACCACTGAATTTCATCTTTGAGCTGCAAGAGCGAGTTTAAGTATGCTTTAATAAACAACTGTTTTTAATCATGTGTTGAATTATGAAAAAAATAGTGACATAGAAACACTTTATTTATTGAAAATTGTTAATTAATATGAGAATTGAATCCACCTTTTGACGTCCTATGAGGAATATATTTTTAGCAAATAGGATGGACTGGATCTCGTGCAAGCTTTCTAAGTAAGGGAGATTAGATTCTCATTTTAGAAAATGTATAGAAATGTGCATGTAGAATCAGTAAATGCAAATAATCCCTAATGTAAAGTACTAGTAACTTGCGTGAATTGCAAGGGATTGCACACATTGCAATTACATTTCATTTTTTTCTTTCTTGTGCAAAGCACATTTATAATTATTGTGTTTAACAAAGTTACTTTACTTTTTTATGCTATGATTTAAATTTAAATGTTATAATGTGCATCTTGCAATTTTTTTACACGAACTCCATGCATAGTAAGCAACAATGCACAAATTTGGTGCCTTGAAATTGCTAATTTAAAATGCACCCTTTATCTGGTAAACAACACATACAATATCATATATTGCTATTCTTTTTCATATATCAATTTAACTTAGATATTAAATTAGGGCAAGCCGTAGAGAGTCTAGAGACTTCCGTACTCTTTTTTTCTCTATTAGTTTTTCTTATAAGCATGCAAAGCTCGTTCATAAATTGAAAATATTTTACATTTATAATATCTTAAATTTTAATCCAATTATAAACTTTTGTTTGACAAATACGAATGCTTAATAATTGATCACTCGTCAAGCTCACTCACCTAAGGGTTGCTCATCCTTGTAGCACATGTATACAACTCCTTTGCATAGTGATCGATAAAAGTATGCACTTGATGTCTTTAAATTGCAAATGTACATAAATTCATATATTGTTATTTTTTTCATATTATAATACAACTTAGATCCTAAATTAGGGCGAGCCAAAATATTTTAAATTAGAATTTATGGTAGAGACTTTTATGCTCTTTTGTTTTCTATTTAATTATAAAAAGTATACAGAGTTGATTTATAATCACAAAAAAAAATTTGGTTGATAACTTTTCGAAACTTAATCCACTTGTGAACCCTTTTGATCAGACATAAACAAGTGTCTCACCTACATCAATTTATTAGAGTGTTATTCGTACTTGCAGCACATTAAAATTTTGAGCTTGAATAATTAGTTGTAAAGATGGTTTCCTATATGGTGAACTTAAAGAAGATAAATTGATGAGTCAAATAGAAGAATTCTTTATTTTGGATAAAGAAATCCTTGTGTGAATTAAATTAGTTTCTAAAATGATGCTATAAATATTTTTTACAACTTGATTATTAGTAAGAGATTCAAATTACTAGTGTATACATGTTTACTTTTGTACATTGATGTTGTGCTTGATATTGTTAGAAATATGTGAGTTACTCAAAATTTGAAGAAACTTTTAGTTGGAAAATTTGATACTAAGGATATTGGTATAGAATATCTTAAGGAGAAAGATATTGTACACATGCTAAATTCTTCTTATAAAAAAGTTGTATTCAAAAGATTTAACATAGATTTAAAATGTTTAGAGTGTTGTTGTAATACCCGGCCCATTTGTTTTCCTCTATTTGAAATTTTAAACACAAAAGGTCAGAATAAAAAAAAGTATGGGACGAGAGAATCGGTCCCTCCCTCTCACCCCACTCCCCCCCCATGACTCTCTCTCGTGAGAGAGTGTTGGCAGAGGTATAAGGGAGGGAGTAAGGTGGACTCCCTCCCACTTTTGCCATAGTCGCATCCCTCTCTCTCTTCTTCTCCTTCTTCTTCGTCTGTTCTTTCCGGCGAAGCACGACGAGCATACGAACAACGAGAACCAGGACGACCGACGAACCTCCGACAAATCAAAAGAAAAGGTACCGTAGATATATAAAATCCTTAGATGAAGAAATGTAGATCATTTGTCACGCGTTTCGAATTTATTATGACTTAGAGCACCATAGAAGATGTTCGAATTATTTTTTAGGCCATTACGACATGAATCTAGTCCGAATCATATTATATACCGTGCATGTTTTTAATACCCAACCTCATTACGTGTCTTAGATCCCTTTGATTTTTAAGAGGAATGTCCAATAGATTATTCTCAGTTAAGATGTGTGAACCATACATCATGAGGTCATGCTAACTTACAGATATTAAATTATATTTTTATCATGCTTAGTCGACATATATTTGATGTATCTGAATTATGCTTTAGGCGGTCTTGTCATATATGCATTAAGGTATGTTCTGGTTTTTCCCTAAGGAAGTAACGCTAACTACTTATAATTAATAGATGTTTATTACTGATATGCCGAACTATGCATTATATAGGTATGTTAATTAATTTATTCATGTATTGACTCTCGTTGTTATACCTTTTATAGTGTATATTTAACTTCATGAACATATATTGGGGATGACATTACACATATAAATTTGTGCGCTCCAATATATATTTCTGATTAAGCCGATGCGAAGTCTCGATGCATGATTCTATATTAGTATTTCGTATTAGATTATAAGAATATTTAGGCATTGTCTATTTCGATTGATAGGTGCCCTCAAATAAGACTTATTATCATATTATGATATTAGCAATAAGTGCAATACCTACTACTTTGTTTATTGCAATAGATAACCAGTTCCAGAACCATTGCACACGAGTACATAAAAATGAGCTAGGCTTTATCTTTATCTTATTTTATATTAGGTAATAATTGCACTAGCCATTACGCTAATTATAGCATAATCCATTATATGTTATGAGCTGAGTCATATGTTGTCATGTCTCCTTTATGCATGCACATATACCTACGAGAAAAACCAATGCGTGATGTGCATTCACGACAAGGAATGCGCATCTAATAAGGTAAGGAATGGATGAGACTTTCCTCCCTGAAAAGGGTCGTAACTCTACTTTTTTTTCTAACTATTATTTTCATGGAAGATAAATAAGACAAATAAAGTAAAAATAAATGAATGAGATAGCTAGGTGTTGTTCATGGTAAATGTCAAAGTATTGTATAGTGGAGGGGCATGTAGCTGTACTGAGGAGACAGTTGACCTACTGGTTTAACTACCACTGCTCCTGGATCACATGCCCTCTCCCACCTGTGCTCCGAATAAGAGTGACGCAGTGAACACATTCTTCTCCTACGGGGGCATATATGAATTATATTATTTTATGTCAGAGGAACATGTAGCTTAGCTGAGGAGACAGTGAACCTACGAGTCCATAACGACCATTGTTCCTGGGATGCAGGTCCTCTCCCACATGTATTCCGAAAAGGTTATATCTGAACATACACCTTCTCTTTCATTGGCACCCTGGCAACATTCAGTGCAGAGACACTTCTAGTTTCCCAACTAATTAAAGTCAAGCTCGCATAGGATAACGAACATTAAGAATCTTATAGTAATGTAAAAGACGTAGTCCCACACAGAGCATAACAGAAAATGGTAATGGATAACAGAGCATGATAATGAATAACAGAGTACAATATTGTATGAAGCATTGTTAAAGTAAAGAATAAAGTAATTAATTATTAATTTTTATTTCATCGTCTATGACTCTATGTGTACTGGGCGATAGCTCACGGGCATTCCACGCCCCTACTTTGAGATTTTGCAGGTGAGAGGAGAAAGTGAAAAAATGCAGAGCTTCGGGATGATGGCACATGACTTACTACATAACCACGACTTTTCGCTATTTGCATTCTGCATTTAAATTATCTGACTTTGTATATATGAAATACTTCAATTTCCCTTTATAGCTTTGCTTATGTTGCTATTCCCAGAATTATTCGAATTATCTTTGTTTCCTTATTTCTTTTGAATTATCTCATGGCATGTGATATCTGTTGATTCACAATGATGTCTCTTCCGCATTTTCATATCATTATTATTTTTCTATCATTTCTATTACCACATGGGTCATTTGTTGACCAGTCAAAATCAAAATAGTAGTAGTCAGTAGTAGCGCTCCCTTGGTTAGTCTGACTGCCAATGTGGCAGCAGGGCTGATTTTGGGGGCGTTACAGTTGTATACTCCATTAGTTTAAAAATTGTACATCTTTAATCTTTTTCACTTTAGTCTACTTGAAAGTTTGATATATGTTATGATGTACACAAAATTTGATGTTGCCCATGTTGCCAACATCTTCATGAGGAATATAAAAGATCGTCGATAGATAGTTTCGACATCTAAGATGAACATTTTACATTGGTTCCATTTACGAAATGATAGATACCATTTGGTTGTTGGATATTCATATTCATATTTATGTTGTAAATATTGATGAAAGAAGTTTTTAAGAGGTTGTGTTCGTCTTGGATAATTATGTCATTAGTTAGGAAACTACACTTGTCAATTGCGCTTTCTACGATTGGTGCAGAGTACATGGGATTTTTGAAATATGAAATTACGCCATAGTCATATTATTAACAAATTACCACAATATGTTTAGTAAGAAAACACATGTATTACGAACAATTATCATATGATATATTTCTCATGTGTACAATATGTTTACATCCAAAAAACATGTGTATTACCAACAAGGGTTGGAGTGGAGTGACAAGTGGCTCCTATTCGCTTAAGCAATGTCTCGAGTTCGAGTCCCAATACAAAATATTTTTGTTGAGAGTCTCACTTGCCATTGTCAGGTAATCGGATTAGTTAGATTCGATAGTGAGCCGATCTTGAACCTATGGACAGTGAGCTCTTTAACGTCGCGCGGCTTGAACCGTTGGTGCCACGTGGGACGTTGGGGGCATGCTACAAAAAAAAAGGTGGGACATTAGGGGCATGCTACCAAAAAAAAAAGAAAAAGAAAAGAAAACATGTGTATTATCAAAGAATCAAACATATTAATGTTATTTATCATTTTGTCTACATTGTGAAAGGATCAAGATGAAAATTTTGACAATGCAAATGATTCATCTAATATGATCACTAAAGTTGGTTTGTGAATATCTATATATTTATATATGTTTGAATTTATTGAGCGTAAAATAATGCATAGTGGAGGTTGGATGAAGAAATTCATTCAAAAATGAATATTGTGAATATCTATATATTTATATATGTTTTCATGTAACAACTTTTTTTTTTCCAAACACTCCTAACGCACTCAAATTTTCCTTCTAATTTTGTAAATGTATTATAATATAAAAGAAAAACAATTAACATGTAATACGTAATAAAATATGTATGCATAATTCTACTAATTAATTATAGCATAATTCAATCGTCCATCCATACTAATTATTGGTTCTCTTCTTGTTAATCCAATGAGTTAATCAGTTAATGTAATATACAAAAATTACATTCAATCGTTAAAAGAATGAAACATTTTTTAGAAAGAAAATATTTCATCAGTTAAAGTAGAGTTTTTTTTATGTAGAATGATAAAGGAGTTAATGAGAGGATGGTTAAGCAATGAGAGTGCGTATATATTTTGCCAAATAACGAGTGATCTAGAATTCATGAAAAATATTGTAACTCATAAATATCAAATCAGTTTAAAACATTTCAATAATCCAAACACGATACTTCTAATTTATTAAGATATTGGAACTTCCCAATTGAGGATATCTACGAGGTGCTTGAAGTTGCTTTCAATGTAAATGTTGGCACCCTTTTGCAAACAGCACATTATTCATGTTGCATCTCAATGCCCAAGCTTCGATTTGGAGGACTAGATGGAATTTTTTATGAACAACTCTTTCAAAATAAAAAAAAGTGTTACAACGAAGAATGTAACATGCAGCCCCATGTTATTTATTTGTGTAACGAAATGTCTGATTTAAGTTTAACCTAAAAGTAAGTCAAGAGTTCCTATTGAATCTCAAAAGGGCCTAGATGGGGGTAAGTGGTTTGAATGTGAATATTTAAGTTTATCAATATTGATTTCAACAAGGATGTCATGACTGGAAGCTTCGTTTAAACGTCATTTTGAATATTATCTGATGAAATGAAAGCCACTTTTTAAAAAGGTGGATTCTAATAAAATTATGAATGATTTTTAATAGATGACAAACAAAGTTTAATAAGGAGAGATTCCATTGTATCTATGACTTTTGTTTCGAAACAATTTAAAAGCATAATTAACTGTAACCGAAAAAGAACCAATAGTGATGGACGTTATAAATAAATCTAATTTTTCAATATTAATTTGTTTTATATATATAAATTTTTTTATAATCTAAGTAAACTACACATCATCAAAATTTTAAACTGACATTCTACTAAGGGGCTGTTTGACTAAGCTTATAAGTCACTTATAAGTTAGTTTACAGAAATCTCAACGTTTGGTAACTTAAAAATCTGACTGATAAGGAGATATCAAATCTACTTATAAGTAAAAAAAAGCAAGGAGAAGGGTGCTTATTTTCTTTATAAAAAATAAGTAGTTGTCTCATAACTAACTAGTTATTATTAATATAAGTAGTTTTATCCAAACGTGTAATTGCTTATTTTTAAAAATAAGTTTCAGCCAATAAAATACTTATAAGCACTTCAACTTATCAATTATTTTATATCAGCTAAGTCAAACGGGGCATAACTCTCGTCAGACTTATTAAATAGGATTTGGATTCACTATTCGTTTACCAACCAAACTTGATCGAGACACTTAAGGGGTTTAATACAAGAATAAAATATGAATAAGAATCTTGTCTTGTTGAATCATCCAAACAACAAGGTGATAAGAACAATAGAGGAGATGTGAATAAAACATGCTAAATGTCTTGGAAAATAAAAAAAACCAAGAACAAATTGTTGGTCATTGCAAGAGGAACAAAATGTTCTAATCAAGAATATAATTGTTCTTATTTTTATTTTTTTATCAAACACCCTCTTAAGGCATGTTTAGTATGAAAACAACCCCTTAGAACAATGTCTTGTTTTCATTCTTATTGTCATACACTAATTTTACATATATGTGTCCCACATTACTAATTACAGAAAAATAAAAATAAATTTGTTATTGTTAACATCATTATTCTAGAACAAATGCATCTTGTTATAGAATTTACTAATATTTTACCAAAATATTGAAATAATAATAATTAAGTGGGGTAAAATTTAATTTTGCATAAAAATGAGGGAATATTAAACGTATTATCAGTTATTAGGGAAATAATATGTAATGACCTGAGGTTTAAGGATCAAGTCTCATTGAATAGTCTTATATGGACAAAAACATAGAGGTGATCATGATTTTATATGTAGCTATTTTTTTATCTTTCAAAACATATTTTAAATTCATGCGAGAAAAAAATCTAAAGTGAATAATATTTTGATTGAGCCGAGAGTGTTACAGAATGGTATCAGAATCGATCTCGCGTGCTCACTCCAACCATGCGGAAACACGGGCTATGAGTCAACACGAATCCCGCTTAACGAGGACATTGAGCCCTTCTACGAGAAAAGATTGTAATAATCTAAAGTTTAAAAATTAAGACGAACTCATTGAATAGTTTCACATGAACAAAATATAAAGGTGGAACTACCATGAAAATCATGAGCTTATATGCATAACCCCTACGAGGGCACCCTCGAGCATGCTCGCAATCCTCCTCCTCCATTGTATGATTCACATGACCTGATCTCACGACGAACAAAAATGTCTTGACATTTACTATTTCGGATTGTCCACGGTGCTTCAATGCGCAATTGGAATGCGGGAACAGGCTCAGAGATCACACACAGCTCCTGATGCGAGACTTCGATTCCATCTCCTTCTCGTTGTCTCTGCTAATGTGCACCTTGAATGATGCACAACAGGTGAAGGGGCATCATCTGAGCTCTCATTATTCATGGTGCTTCCAATATCGTCTAAGCAACAAAAAAAATTGCCTTTTAAAGTTTGGAAAAAAATTAACAGCTAGATGCAATTTTTAGATGGGAATCCTAACATAAGACCAGCGTTTTAGATTACTGATTTGCTCTGTGTGACTGACACTAAATATGTTTTTTTGTTTTACCACAAGTTATAACATTTTTGTTGCACTCCTATAGAATGCTGAAATTGATAATCACTGTGTTTAAATCCATTGTTTTAGGACATTAGATCCTTTGTTTTACATGCTTAGGGGAAATAGGCAAACAATAATCCAACTTCTTGTCTGTTATGTTTCTACAGGGACTAACTGATCTTGCTAAACCCTCGTTGGCAAAAGTACTTCTGGATAGGAAGGTAGAAGTTGAAGAGGAGGAGCCAACATCAAAGACACATTGTGTCTCACTGTCTCATACGACTTTAAAAAATGACAACGATGTAGGATATAATTCAGAGGGATGTGGAACCAATGAATCCAGTCAATCAACAGAGAATCATAAAGTTGCCACCACTGATAAAACTTCTGAGAAGGAGAGTAAAAAGAGACTCCTAGATGCCATATCACCAAGTAGGCACTCAAGAAGACCAAAAATGTTTGTACAGGAGCTGAACTTGGTTTCTCTTATTCTGCAAATAATAATCATCTCTCTTATCGATCCTCATCATCTTTGCTATCCTTTTTGCAGTTGGCAACTGCAATGGCAACTAAAGCAGCCACCCTTGCATGGGAGCACAAAAAGCACAAAGTCTGAGTAATGCTTCATGCAAGAACGGTATATGCTTGAAGAGAAAAACATGAGACTCAGGGAAGGATTTGAGGAAGGCCTCAAGATGATATGGTAGTTCATTTTTTCTCGCCTCACATATTGATTATTTTCATTATTCATAACACCTTTCAACAAACCGAATTGAAATTAAAACATATGAAATATCATCTTGATCCCCTCTCCCCCCAAAGTTTTGAGAAGTAATTCTAGATCTATAGATCATATGTCCAGCCATTGTAATGTTTTTAACATCAAACACAGTGTTAAACCTAATATTGGGGCAGTACGTTTTGATTATTTTCTTTCATAGGTTTACTGGTGATAGAAAGAACTCCATAAGAAAATTGAAGCTTGATATGTTGTCTCCAATTAACTCAGTACATAACAGAATTATAGAAGTACAGAAATTTTTTTTTTACGAAAATAGCTTAAAAAAATCATCGCTTCTGTAGTTGACTATGCCTTATTTGTTAATTTCTATGTAATCAATTATTTCATTCAATAACGAAGATGAAGAGGAAGAAACAACAGGGAAAATGCCTGAGCTATTACACTAAATTAAAAAGAATAAGGAGTTATAACCATATACTCATAATAATTATAATTGAAATGATGATACAATATTTATACTCATGATTTGAGAGCTTTGTTTAATGTTGAAATCTTTTGCTTCAGGATACGTTATTGAATAATCAAATGATGTGATGCTTTTTAGCCTTTATGTGATTATATTGCTTGGAGTAACCGAGCTATCACTCGCTTTAAGTCACTTTAGAGTTCATATGAGAAAACCGAACTCTAATGCACCTGTGCAAGTGTTAATTAGGGACGTACATCAAAGTGCAAGTTGGATTCATGAATAAGAAATCTTTATCTCTTATCAGAATTGTTTTAAGTCTTGTTGGTGGTGTTCCATAATTCCATGCGCAACAACAGTATGCAGAAGCAAACCAAAGAATCATATCAGCATGTAATTCATATCATTTTAGGCCATAATTGTTTTTTTCTAAGTTGATCATATAAAGTTCTTCCTTTTTGGAGTATCTTTATTCTCTGATACTTGAGCTATTTTGATTATTGGACAACATAGAAAGGTCTTCCTTGTCATTGCATGTTCTTTGCCTCTCCTTATTGGCAAAGTTAAGTGTCACTTATGATTCAAATGGCACTTAAGTTGTGTATGCCATTTTGGTGATTCATGAGAGAGTAACTTTCCTTAACGATTAGTTCCATTCAATCCAAATCATATTTACAGAGAAAAACTAACATTTTTGAGGAAAAAACTAACACTAATGAGAAAATTACTTCTTGTGTTTAAACGCTAAATGCTAAACCTTAAATCCTAATATTGTGTCTGCTATCGGGATGAAATGCACGTTGCTCCTATAGTCCTAGTTGCATTAACTTGGAGGAAAACATTGTTAGAACTTTGGTACAAGTACCCTAACTCATGTATTTTGAAAACGAATCTGCAGATGAGGCTACAATCGGAGGCTCTGTTAGCGGAGAAGTCCAGATTGGCTAATGAAAATGCCAACCTGAAAAGAGAGAATGGGTGCCTCCATCAGCTTGTGGAGTACCATCAACTTACATCCCAAGATCTCTCGGCAACTTATGAACAAGTCATACAGGGTATGTGTCTCGACTTTTCATCTTCGTCCGCAACGGCGAAGATGGAGAATGAATTGGATGACGAGAATGAGAATGATGATGGTGAATCCTTCGGTACTCCATACACAGATAATCTGGACCTCTTCTCTTCCGAAGAACATACAACGCCAAAGTGATATAAAAAACTGACATTTGGAAGAGCCTGTCCACGAAATCTTATAAAATATGTCAATGCAATTATTACCCCCTAATATTTATACATGCCAGTTGAACTCATTTTCCTCAGCATCCTTGTAGTCTCAATTCCTTGTCATATGCAGGTATCTTGGTCCAATACTTTCCAATTGGTAATAACATTTTAAAACTCGTAATATGATTGATTCCATCGATCATGCAGACTTTTCATTTGGTATAACATTACTCATCTTTGCAGTAATGCTCTTCTTGTTCTTTTACTTTGTTTGTTCTCAAGAAATTTTGATACGTCTTAAAGACGTCCAAACTATTGAAACATCGATAAACTGGCAGTTACATCTATTGGCTCTTCTTGTCCCCAAATATCTTCTTACCCGATACCTCCTTACAAGATACAAAGGCACCTTTATAAGTAATAAACCATGAAACGTTTACTGAGATAAAGCTGATTAGTTACCACACGCGTCTCTTGAGGAGTGTTTCCTTGAGAAAGCATAGCTACACCATGTAGGCAGATGAAGAAAAGACGGCACAAATGTTTTAATATAATTTTCATAATCCACAACCTTGTATAAATCACATGATAAAAAAGGTTTCGTGCAATGAACCAAGGAGATAGAGATATCGGAATACGATCAAGTAAATGTATACTTTATAGTTTTCTTTTCAGTGAAGAGTACTTCAGTTTTTGCTTTTGTCAATGGCATCCAAAGTCTCAATTTATTAAGAATTATGACTGAAGTTATAATCTCGATCCTGTTAAAGGATTATGATGCATTCTTCTCTCTTACCCATTAGTTGATTTATTTTGAGCCTAAATCGAAAGAAACGAATGACATACTAAAAGATTCTCTACGCGGTAATTCATAATTAAGTTCTCCAAGACAAAAAAAAGATGCAGAAATAGGAGACATGACTTGACTTAGCACATAAAAAGCAAATGTAATAAAATGATGGAACGCGTTGGAGCGAAATACGATTTTAATTGGACAACACCACTCTGTAGAACGACTTTACTTTGAAAAAATTGCAGTGAACCCAAGATTCCAAAGGTCATCCAGCAGAGCCAACTGAAAATTAACCATTTAGGTAAGGTTAACGACATAGCTCTCTCTCTCTCTCTCTCTCTCTCTCTCTCTCTCTCTCTCTCTCTCTCTCTCTCTCTCTCTCTCTCTCTCTCTCTCTCTCTCTCATCATTTTAATATAGGAACAACTATGATCAGACAACTTGGATCATAAAAATAATCAAACCAGAAAATTGCCACAGTAAACGGTCAAATTAACAGCAAATTATTGTTATCAACACTAAATTTTTTTTCCGTGTTAGAAGAATTGGCTTCATAAAGCACTACTACAATGTACTTGAGTGAATAACTAGTTACAACGCTCAAAGGAGCAGGCAATTGCCAGACTAACTCTAGTTTTAACAAATCTGGATGTTCGACAAATGACAGGCGAAGCAAAACAAACTTTATGCACTCATTCAGTGTCAAGAAAATTTCGATTCCATGACACGGAATAGATCAATATAGGATCATTCCAACCTGAACCATGAAACCCAGCAGAGATGAAGAACATCAAAGTCAATTCATCGGGCCACTCAAATTCCGCTACTCATTGTTCTGATTGAGACATGGGCACGACTGTAATTCACAGTGCCAAGGAGACATGGTACTCAAGGTTTTGGTCTTCTGAACTCAAACCATATCTCATAGTGGTTAAACAGTAAGCTATCATGTGTACGCTTGCCAACATATTCTAAACCCAATTTTGTAAGCCTCTTTGTGCACTCATCACCACCCAAGCGAGAACAAAACTTGATGTTGTGAGATACAAAAATCCGACCTTTCTGCGGCTTTAACAACCTTGACAACTTCTCCAGTCCTGTCCAAACTAGCCTCTCGGGCATATGGAGGAACACTGCACTTGCATAAATGAGATCATAGGAAGATTCAGAACCGAATCTGCTGAAGTCCATGTCTTCACCTCTGAGAATGAGAGGTCTCTTATATAACAGATCCTGTGCTGGAAGTTCATACCGCAATGCGGCCATGAGAGAAAGCTCGTCCCTCTCTAAACAGTGGAACCTAGCAGTGTCAAGGTATCGAATGAAGTGAAGACCGACACGAAGCGTGCCACACCCTATCTCAAGCACCTGGTCTGCAGGAGTGAGACCAACAGCAGTGGCAAGAAACTCAAAGACATCACGACCGCCAGCCCATGGCTCACCATAGTTGCTGTGGTGCTCTTCCACCAGGAGTTCCCCGGGGCAGGGAAGGGCAGTGTGACTCCCGGCATCGCCGTCGTCATAGTGGGAAATGCCCTTGAATCTGAATAAGAACCCGTCAACATTAACATATTGAGTATGGTTTGGGCCAACAATTGGAACATGAATTGATACAACCTATAAAAATTGGACAAGGAAGTACACTATGGCAATTAGGAAACAAAAAGGTATGCTGCATGGAAGATAACTTAGATCTACAAGAGTCATCAAAATACGATTTTTGAGAAGGATTTAAACATAATATTGGAACTTGGATGAACAAATTCCATCTGAACCGGATATTACGGAATCAAACTAAAGATAAAAAATTGAATCGAAAGAGGGAACGCGACGGAACTCACCGCTGGAGATCCTCGAGCTGTTGAGCGCGAGTGCGAGGATTGATGCCCTTGCGGAGGGCGTGCCAGGTCTCGGGGGTCGAAGGGGGCTCCTGGATGGAGTTCCGCGTAAGCTGTGATCTCAGCCAGGAGATATCGTCGGAAGTCGGAGAGACTTGTGTGATGGCCGCCGGGTTGTTGTTGGCAGCGGCGGGGACGGTCGGGGCCACGGGGCAAGAGACGGAGGGGGAGGGGGACAGCGCCGGGAGGATGAAGAAGAGGAGGAGTGCGGCGCCGGTAGCCGTAAAGAAGAGGAGGGCGGGGATGGCGATGCCCTTACATGGGGAAGTCACCACCATTGGAGGAGGAGGAAGCGGACGACGCTCACAGTGATGATGGGTAGCAGCAGCATAGAAGAGAACCTGACAACCTGTACAAAACAAACAAATTAAATATTTAATGTCCTTTTTTCATTTTTAGTGTTCTTTTCAGGTCAGCTTTAAAATTTTCTCTATTTTATTTTTTATTTTTTCAGAAGATATCATGACATATATGAAAAATAATGTACTGATTTGATTCTATGCCAGATAGAGAGTTACTAGTAGTGTTCGACTAAAAGATAGAGAATAAGGATTTATTTTCTCACGAACGTGATGACTTAAAGATGGCACCAGGAATTATTAGCACGATACTTGAGATTCAAGTTCAACATTGCTATTAGTTGACTCTCAAGTTTGTCGTTCTATACTGATTTATTTTCAAATTCGGAGATGTTTGACACACACAAGATTTTTTAAACTTAAGAGTTTACGTTAAATCATAAGTCGAGTAAATTGGAAACATAAACTGGTAAAATATATATACATAATTATATATATATATATGATGTCATCATCTCAGCCATTGGATCAAGATGAACGATGGAGATACTTGATGCAACTGAGGAGTGCAATTCGGTTCAGATGTCAAGGGTCGGTTCAAATATGGAGTCATTGGTTCAACTTATAAAAAATATTTTCAATCCGAGTCATGAATATCATTACTCGCATTCCCCCTCTCTCTGCAATGCTGAATTTCTGCTGCAAGAGTTCAGATGTGAAGGATTTCTCCGCCGCCGTATCTCCCTTGATCTCTCCGGTCGTCTCTGCCACCTAATAACGTTGCCGGATCTCCCTTGATACCTCCAGTCGACTTCACCAGTGAATAATGGCATCAGAGCAACCAACATTTTTTTGTTGATCATGTCCTTCTTGCTGCAGACGTCCTCTCCCTTGAACTAATTGTTTAATACCTTTCTCTATTTGATATGTGTGGTGCAAAACTGAATGCGCCGAAATTGACTAATGAGAACTCAGAAACATAACACGTCAAATTAAAGTTTATCAAACTAAAGAAATTTCCAACATTTAAGCTTGGTGTGTGCATAGATTATTAGTAATTTATTTTAAAATTCAATCGTCATTTCCTGTATGGGTATTGATGCATATGGTATGCATTTGACAACTAGAATTTATTTTTGTAAGGAACACTGAACGTGTATTCGTAATGCTTTGCTAATGTATGTATTGAATTTATTCATAATCTTTTTGTAGAAATGTGAAGCGGGGACATCTAAGTTGGAGTTTAAGCACAAAGAGGATTTTGTTCTTTTCAGTCATGTACTGATTTTATTCATGAGCTTTTTGCAGAAATGCTAATCTTTTTTGCTTCAACCATTCCATATTACTTAACTTAATTATATCGAAATAAAAAATTTAACACATGATACCAATAAAAACAAAACTGTAAAGAAAAAATCTCAAGCAAAAAGTCAAAAAAACTTGAGAAAGTCTGTGAAGTCGTGGTTTATCCTGCGCCTCTCCTCTACAAAGAGTTCTGCTCGAGTCTATAATATAAAATAGACTGAAGAATTACTAAAATATTTTCTGAATCAACGACGTGCATAGATTGGAGCGCTGCCTGATGGAACAAGAGATGAACAAGATCAAGTGGACAGATTCGGCTGGGTTGCAAGGAGATTCAGCGAAAATGCAGGGAGATCTTGATGCGAAAACGAGGGGAAATATTAAGGGAGATCCAATGGCATTGCAGGGAGATTCGGTGGCGGAGAGATCCAACGTCGAGATGGCACTTTTCGAACGCTTGCAACAGAGCGAAGAGGTGACGGCATCGCGAAGAGGAGATGAATACAAGCAGAGAGATGCCCTAGATGAATCAGGACTAAGATATTTCTTACAAATGAACCAATTGCTCCATAGTTGAACCGACCCCCTCACATCTGAACCGCCATCTTTAGGTGCTTCAAATCACGTTCGTCCATCTCAATCCGACAATCCAGATGTTGGGATTGTAGGGTGCATACACAAATGTGTGTATGCACCTTAATATAACTATATATATATATTTAATATTATATATTAGAAAGAATTTGTGAAAAAAAGTTTTAAACCTAATGAGTTAATTGATCATATTTTAACAATGCATAACACCCAACAAGTATATTTTATAAGTAAATGCAACACGGTTAAAATGTAAAGAGTTAAAATGCAATACCTAAGGAAAAAAATGAGCGCCTTATCTACTCTAGCGACTTTATGTATATTTTTATTCATTTGAATATTTTTTTATTAAAAATTTAGAGGAGTATTGATAATAACAACAAAAATAATTTTACAATATAAAAAACTAAAAAATTATATTCGTTACAAAGATAATAATTGTCAAAAAGTTTGTATACTTTCAAATAATAAATATAATTATTATTAATGATTTAAATTATTTTTAACATCAACGATTTTCTAAATTATTAATAGAGAAAAATATTTTAAAAATAAAAATATGCATAAAGTGCCTTGACTATTTAAATATTAAAAAATAATAAATATAATAGAAACTATAAAATCTATTCATTTAGTTCTCAAATATTTTTTCGTGAATTTGCTGATATGCCACATTAATACTCGTCATTATTATCGAGATGGTCAGCAATATAAAGATGCAATCTCATTGTTTATAGCAAGGGAATTTCTTTTATACTTATTATTACTATTGTTATTAGCCTGTAAAATAACATATAAAATAATGGATTTAATGGGGCCATACACATCATATGTGTATGACCCTGATATGTATGCGCTCCCACCGTTTAATTAAATCGGGCGGTGCGGTGGGTGATAGAGCACGTTCGTTGCTCCAGCCTCCCCTCCGATGGGGACGACCACCATTGGATTGGCGGCAGACTTATCGCTGCGACGGTCCTCTAATGTCACTACAGTCACGAGAGCTCCTCCTTGGGGTTGCTAACGATAGCGTCTGCTCGGCTTGACGAATCCCACAAGGAGGAAACAGAGGGGCCAAAAGGTTGCACTTTTGAGCTCTTGGAGCTGGACGAAGATGACATTGGAGGTGATGAGAGGGGCCGCTTCGAAGATGCCGAGCTAGGCCATCCCTCAATTTCTCCTTCTCCCCCATGAATTTTGTTAAGGTTGCACTTTCTCCGTGTGGGCTGCTAACAACTTTGGTCTAGCTCAACTCATCACGTGAACAACAAATGAAGGAAATATTTTTTTTAATAGGAGCTTAACGAGATTCGAACCCTTGACCTCTGGCTCTGATACATGTTAAATTTGATGTGCCGACCAATTTTTCCTAAAGCTTAAGTCGTTAAAAGAACAATATCATTTATTTTATATTCTTAACACTATTCTTCACGTGTGGGCTGCTGACAACTTTTGGTCTAGCCCAAACCCAACACGTGGACAACAAAGGGAGAAAATTACTTTTTAATAAGAGCTTAACGATGTTCGAACACTTGACCTCTAGCTCTGATATCATGTTAAATTTGATGTGTTGCCCAATTTTCTTAAAAGCTTAAGCCGTTAGAAAGAACAACATTATTTTATATTCTTAGCTGATAATTTTTTGTTTAGCACAAGCCCAACACGTGAACAACTAAGAGAGAAAATTACTTTTTAATAAGAGCTTAACGAGGTTCAAACCCTTGACCTCTGGCTCTGACATCATGTTAAATTTGATGTGCTAACCAATTTTTCTAAAAGTTTAAGTCATTAGAAAGAGTAACATTTATGATTTTATATTCTTAACAAATTCGATCGGAAAAGCCAAGATTTTTGTCGGACGAGGATGAAGAAAAAGGGGGGAAAGAGAGAAATGAGGGAGCTAGGAAAATTGCAGAATAACCTCCTCCCGCGATGAAGAGGCCAAACACCGATGAAGTTTCTCTGCCTACCGATTGTTCCCAAACCCCCCTCCCGTTGTCACTGCCTCTTACTCCGCCCCTCCCGGTCATGTGCCAGCCATCAACCCACTCCTCCCTCCTCTTCTCCTCGGTCTCGTTCTTCATCTCTCTATGCGAGGCCGAGCCTCCAGCAGATGAAGGCCGAGTACATCGCGCAAGCCCCCATGTACGAGTTACTCTGCTCCCTCGTCATTGTTCATGACGAGCTTAACAGCCCCGACTCCCCATCGCCATCAACGTCATGCGAGAGCATGTTGACTTCCTCCACTCCCTCGATTTGATTGTCACTGACATCTCGAACAACAACACTCGTCGAATCTCAGGGCAAATGACAGGAGACTCGTGCGTATGACCCTTATTAAATCCTAAAATAATACTAAGCATAAATTGAGTCGAACTCTTTATTTGACACTAACATAATAATAATGTTGTGGAATGACAATAGAAGTTTTGATTCTGTCAAATTTTGTGTGTGATATAATTTTTAAAGCAAATTCCCAATTATTAAAAATTTAGCACATTTTAGTTTTTCACTCTCCCTCTCTTCTGTCAATCTTTCGTTTCTTTATCCATGTGGACTTTTGTCCGAAACTTTTCTTGCCGTTGTCGTCCATGGAAAATAAAGAACTCCAAAGAAGATGAGTGTCTTCTTGATATCATCGAGCATTGGTCTCAAATGCAAGGACTTCAAGGCAAATAACAAGAGTTCCGCGGTTGTTCTATTCTCACCTTGAATGAGATTCACATCTCAATGTCTATGTACGAATCATTGTAGCTGATCGAGAAAAGATTGAAAGAGTGTAATACCCAATTAAGAGAAAAAACCCCATTACAACTAATGAATCCCATAAAACTTAAGCCCCCCCGCACATACTCACACTCACTCAAGCTCATAGAATAAAAAAAAAAACTGTTCTAAACCAATTCTTGTGGTCATGCATTTCCCATTTCTCCCGCAATGTTTGATGGTATGTTTGGATTGTGGAACTAGGAAACACCAATTTTCTAATGTGCAGAGATGAGGGATATTGCATTGTGATTAGAGTTGCATATAGATATTAAGAATGAAATGTTCCATATTTTATTGTGAAATGAAAATTTTATGATTTTGATATGCATGATATTGAATTTTATTGTGCTTGAATTCACTTATTATTCGTAGGGGATGTGCCCTAAGGACTGTGAAATTGTTTAGAAAGATTTAGTGGTAGATATGTGTGGAAAGAGGAAAAGAATTTGACAGTTTGAGGACAAATGGGAACTTTCAAGAGTTGTGATATTAATTCATGGGTGAAATGTGTGGATCGAAGAAAAATCTTACTCTTAGCACTGTAACAAAGTAGTTGCAAGCCCATTTTCATGAGTGGTGACATCCAATCCTGACTTGTGAATCGCATCAATGAAATAAACATTTTAGCCAAGGGCATATATGCAAGTATGAACCATGAAAGTCATTTCACAGGTCGTGACTAAAAGGTCATGAACTATGATAATTAAGAATTCCATAATCAGAGGGTTATGAAATCCATGAGTGAAAATTAATTAGACCATAGGCTCATGGCCTTCCTATTACGAGTCGAAACCACATGTTGTGAAATGTAGATCACGAATCGTCACAAATGAGAGCAAAAAAATGTTTCCATTAGGGTTGTGACCAGCAAGTCATGACCTCTGAAAGTATCTTACGATTGCGAAAACATGGTTATGATCATAAAATATACAATCTCACAAATGCATCTCTCGGAAATGTCTATATGGGTAGACTGTAGTGACCTCTATTTGATCATAGTGCAAGAAGAATGGACCATAGTCGGGAGAACTTTGAATGAAATACTAAAAAATATCCTTATCGTAGCAAGGTTTTGAGTCAAGTTTTTGCTTATAACCTAAATAAATTATTTATTTATTTATTTATTCAATCATGATAATATTTATGATTATTTTGATTGATGTATTATTTTCACTTTGAAACGCACTTTGAAGCAACCAGTATACATGGGTTTATAATTAGAAAACCAAGTATGATATATTATATATTGCTATAATAAATATGATTATTTCTCTAAATTTTTCTTAAACTATCGTGATTTTTCACATTTAACCCTAATATACAAACTCGTCATAGAACGCTCCTAAATAGTACTATAATTTTTACTTTAATCCATTCGTCTAATTCTATTATTTTTTTCATTTCTTTTTACTTTCTATTTATTAAAAGAATAAACTATCATTTTCATTTAAAAGTTAAAATAATATATAAAAATAATAAAAAAGAGTTGTTGGTCCCTTCTGTGGCACCGACGTCACCTTTTTGTTTGGACCCATAACATGTTTCTTTCAACTCGTCTTTTTTGGGAATGGATGGGATTGGCACGAGACAATGACAAACTATCAATACTTTTGATGATATTGTCATTATAAAAAGGGAAAAAATGAGCATATTCATATAAATACGATTTTTATAAAAAATATAACAAAGAAACAAGCGTTGGTAATAGTTCAACAAGATAATAAGTTTGATCAGCATAATTTATTAGTAAAATTAATTTCAGGATCCACGGAAGACAGTAATTTTCAATGTAATTTCTGAAATTATCATGAAAAATATTGTTTTGTTTTTCTATCTCGATTATGAATTCTAAATTAATCAAATGTTATTAGGAGTTCGAGTGGTCATATAAAACCAAAAAAAAATTTTTTTGAAGGACACTAACGTGGTGGTGAGTTGAAGACAAGCTTAATTTGATTTACCTCATTTGTCTCTGTACTCAATTTTGGTTTTCCTGTTATAATGACAGAAGGAAACGGAAAAAAAAATCACAGAAACACTCGAGTCTGTTTGGAAGAGGATCATGGACAAAAGCAAAATCATATTTCCCTCCTTCCATGATCCATCCAAACACTACTGGAATAATGTTAACAAGAATATCTGATTTCAGCTTTGTTCTTTTAGCTTCTACTTTTGCCATCATTTTATCATCCTTCTGATTTCATTTCAGATCAAAACTGTAATAGTGCCAACAAGAATTTATGAAGGTAGATGAAAAAAATATCGATAGGGTTCCTTTGTTGCTTTGTCCTTGTGAAGTGTTGGCTAAAAGTTTTTGCCATGGTCATCCATGGAAAATTAAGAATTCTGAAGAAGATTAAGATATGCTCAGGTATCTTATTATATGCCTCATAGAGCATTGATATAACAACAATTGGCAGAGTACATGAATGATAAATCATTCACCTTTGTATCTTGACACAATCAAAGTTTCTCAGAAAGAAGTGGGTCAATAATGCTTATCCAC
Source organism: Pontederia crassipes (assembly GCA_030549335.1). Lineage (NCBI taxonomy): Eukaryota > Viridiplantae > Streptophyta > Magnoliopsida > Commelinales > Pontederiaceae > Pontederia > Pontederia crassipes. The sequence continues at coordinate 17,984,729 of CM060189.1, read as the reverse complement.
TTCTTGTAATCCATGTCAGAGTTAGAGAGTGGCATTCCATTGACAAAGAAGGAAGGCGTACCCGTCACAGCTCTTGAACACGCATACTGCAATGGGAAAACACTAGTGAGGATCAAATGCAAGGGCTTCACGGAAAATGTTGAGTTCTGCAAATGTTCTCACCTTGAATGAGATTCGTGTTGCGGCATCTGTATCCGAATTGTTATAGCCAGAGATTATTGCAGGAAATGAGTTCTTGCCTATGGCTTTCGACGCAAGTTTAGATATGTCATGAGTTATGGAAGCCATTGACTTGTTATAAGTTGCCCGATTGTAAAACTTTTCCTGTTTGTTTCAACAAGTTTAGCAAGCATTCCTCTATAATTTCCGTCCAGAAAAGTTTGCATGACAGTTATGTTAATACAAAGTTCAATTTGCAAATGATGATCGAAACAAGCAATCATGACTCAACAATGAAAAGGAAAAGACAACCGGAATCTGTAATGCAAAAGGAACAGAAAGGCCAGTTGAAATGGATGTGGTGCAATTAATTAAATCAGAAAAATAACTAGTGCAGAAACACTTTTTCAAAGCTCTGCAGACACATGTCCAGCATTGTTCTGGGCACACACATTTCTTGTTAGATCTGCAGCTGGACTATGATTATTAATTCTCATGACGCAAGAGAACACACACAATATAAGAAAGTGCAAATGTACTTTTTTTTGAAAGTAATGATCTCATTTAAATAGGTAAATCATCGTTGTCCAAATACAAAAGATTGAGAACTCCCTGCGGAGCAAATGTATTTAAATGGTCTATCACGTTTCAATTTCAGGTTCTTTTGCTAGATGTAAGATGTCAAAGATCTATTGAGTTATTTTGCTAGATGTAAGATGTCAAATATCTATTGACCTGGAACATCTTTTGAGAGGTCTGAACACCTAAAGAGACTCCTGATGAAAGCTGGCACAATGAAATTACAGATATTTTAATGGAAAGCTGAATGTGCACTGAGAAGCCTGAATGTGCAATCATACTTTGAAGTCTTTAGTCTGACAATTGACTGAACAAGAATCTTAAATATCCCATCTCTTCTTGATTAAGTATAGGAATGATTTAAACTATTCCAAAAGACTTCACCACAAGATCGATTTCATCATCAAATGATATATCCTTGTATGATTGCCTAGTTACTCATCACGAGAGACAATGCAGAATGATGAAAAAAAATCCTTTTACTTACCTCCATCGATGCAATTGGATAACTTACGTGATGTTCTATTGGCCATAGACTAGTTTGAATTTCAGTTTAAATATGACTACTGGACACCAAAGCAAGTTCAGAAAAGAGCCATTCAAATTTATGAACAGTTTTTTCAAATAATGCAAACGAAGAAAATAAGGAAACTAGACCTTGAAGTGTAATCTAGAAATCGAGTTAAGGAAGAAAAACTTTACCTGATTCTTGAAGAAAAGCTCCAGCAAAGGGTATGTGGAAGATGAGTTCAGTTTATTGGCAATGTGAAGTGCACGACTGGCAATGAAAGCATTGGTGTGGTAACTGCAATTTACAATGAAGGTAATCATAATAGGCAGGAGAAAGCTGCAATTACTTTTGAAGAAATATGATACAGAGGTCTGATTCAAGTCTTCATAAGAAACGTAGAGGACCTTGTACTCGTCAACTAAAGCATGTACTAATCTAAACAAGAAACTAATCGTAATTAGGCGTGTGCAGATTCATCTCCACGTTCTTGAATAGTGATAAGTTTGCATACCTCGACAAGCATACAACACAATATTTCATTTATGTTGGGGCTTGGATCAATAACGAGAAGAGAATCTAAGACCTTCCCATGGATATCCAGCGCCATCGATGTTAAAATACAAGTGCAGACAAGAGGCTTCCTTGCACTAGATTATGTTTATCATTACAAAAAAGAAAATGTCGGAAAAAAATCTTTACATCATGGCATGATATCAGAACAGCTTCATACGTTGACACAGGAGCTGTTAATAATTAATATGCATATAAGAGATTCGTGAAGATGAGTAGATGTATAATGCAAACAGATGATAGGAAAATCAGAGAACACAAACTCTGTTTCATGTTTCCACAGACCTCCAAGATCATCAACCAAACAGAGGAAAGTCGAAACACAAGTCCGTCAAAATGAAAACACATAACATGCAGAGCGCCATGAACCGAGCCCGGAACAGAAAAAAAAACGGAGCAAGAACACTTTACGGCAGCGAAAAAGGATGGACGACGAGCGAGACGTGTGGGGAGTAATGCTTCAAGGCCTTCTTTAGAGGAGGCCAGGAGTCTCTGCTAAACGGGCACAAGGGATCATAGAAGGCCTCCACGATCACCGAGTGCCCCCAGACGGAGGCTTGCTGGTAGACGAACCCATCGATCTTAGCAGGGATGGGCAGCTGGCCTTGGACAAGAACAATGGAGCAGAGTGGTAAGAGAAAGGCCACTAGCACCAGAGCTTGAGATGCGTCTCTGCCCATGGCGTCTTCTTCTTCCGTTGGGTCCCTTCGTTCCTACTGTTCCCCTCTCGTATCAGAGAAGAAAAGTATCTGGTGATAAAGGTTTGCCAGTATATTTGTATCAGTTGAGTTTTGAGCAAGGCACGCCAGGGACCAAAAGTGTTGCCCAAAATGCGCACCGGAGGTGTAATTAAGGTAATTCAAGATCGTGTAATATTAATAATGATCGTTTATGGTGGATAATTGGCAGTAATGATCATTCATGATATTCCAATAGTTGCAGTAGTGATATCAATGATCCTCCACAAATGAACATCGTCCAAGAGACTGGACAAGTTCAGAATTCCAATGCATTGATGAATTTCCCTCACAAGGCGTTCCAAATTTCCAATTCCAGTCGCCATCGCGGACTTCAATCGCGCACACGTTTGGAAATGACAGATTAGTTTCTTTGAATGGGGTGCACGATGGATAATTTTTTAGTGAATTTTTAATTAAAAATAATTATTATAATTATAAAGTATAATTGTATTATTAATTAAAATTAAAAAAAATTATGAAAAAATTGTTAAAAAATATATTATTTAAATATAAATTTTAAATTAATTATATTTAATAAAATATTGAAATTTTAATGAAATAATAAGTAATAAATAATGTCATATTAATCTATAGTTAAAATTATTTTATATTTATTAAATAATGTATTTTATAAGAGAAATATGTGAGAAAAAAGAAAAATAAAAAAAATATCACGTCTCGTAAAAAAAGAGGGCACCAACTACAGTGCCTCGGTTCCACCGAGGTCATTGGAACCCACGTGAGAACTGATTCCAATTTTTTGTTTCGTTAGAATCGTGATTCCAACGGTGTTTGGAAAATCAAACTAGAACAGGCCGCGGTTCCAGTTTCATTCCCAAACCAAAAGCAGCCTTTAGGTCGATAAGGCTTCTACTATGGTCAGATTAATTCAAAATTGAAAAGATAAAATAATAATGATTTATTTTTTAATTAAAATGATAGTTTAATTTGTAGCTACTAACACTTGTCAAAAGTTTGGAGCTGGACTCTATTATGAATTGAGCCAATTAACTTTGATTAGATTCCACTTCTCTCTTCGTGAGTTATGTTAATAACTTAATATAAGGGAAGAAGGCTAAAGAAAACACATATGACGACCAATGACTTGAGGAAGGTTTTCGATTCAGGTTTAGACCGGAGGAATCGGATAATACTACGAAAAATGCAAGTATGAGAGAAAAAAAATAAACTGCACAAAGTCGTGCCCCTTCGCAAGTGGCCATCACGGCCGGATCTACACATCGCGTCCGACGAAAGTGGCGGCCGCATCTGGATCTCATCTCCGTCGGCCGAATTCGGCGGCTACGAACACAAATGGCCGGTTCTGGCCGCCGTGGCCGACCGGACCAAGCACCGTGGCCGGCTGGACCAGGCCGCCGCAACCAGACTTGGCCGTCGTGGCCGGACCTGATCTGTCCGCCGCAGTCGGACCTGATCTAGCGGATCGATTGGATCGAACGGCGGCATGGGCAAAGGTGGAGGGGAGCAGGCGGAGGATCGGGCGAAACATGCCTGCGCAAGTTGCAGCGACGGGCCGACGTCGGAGCCAAACGAAAGTAGCGGCGGATCAACGCGGTTGCAATGGCGCCGGGTCGCGCATGCAGCGGAGGGGCTGCAGAGGTGGGCCGACGGATCAGGCGATGGCGAACAGTGGCGATCGCCGACAGAGCGAAGCGACAACAACGGCCAGATTCGGTGGAGGTCAACTTTCCCAAGGGATGGAAATGGAGCCGAAATAGAAGGGTCGGCTACTTACAGAGAAGGGTTCGTCCATTTTCAACGGTTCGAACCGTTGAAATGTAGGTAAATAATATAAAATATTAATTCAAATTTTGACGGCCCGAAAAATTGAAAGTTTCGACGGTTCCAAGGACCGTCGAAACATAAAGAAATATATACCAATTCAAATATTACCGTTAGATATATAATATAATATATCTTACACGAAACAAAAATAAATTATATATAATATCAATTCAAATTTCGACAATTCTAACCGCTGAAAGTTTCGACGGTTCTACAAACCCTCGCAACTTTCGGCAGCCATAACTGTCAGTATATAAAAAAATAAATTAATTAAAATGTAATATTACCGTTATATATCTAAATTATATTATTTACCGAATTCCGACGATTGGAACTGCTGAAAGTTTTGAAGGGTAAACAATCGTCGAAACTTTCGACGGTCTGAGCCGAACATGACATGGAAAACTAATCGCCCTCATTTACTTTCTTCGATGGTTACAAGCATCGGAACTTTCGACGGATATTCATCCATCGTACATTAAGACGACCTCAATCGTCGAAAATCGCTCCGTCCATAATTACAACGGATATTTGAATCCTTCGGAAAATCCTTCGACAGTTTAGATGGAGTTTGGCCCGTCGAAAATTCTGCTTTTTCTTGTAGTGAACGATGTACTAAGTAAAAATATATTAATATATATATTTATTAATAATTGATATAGTTACATATGAAAGCATAATAATATGATGGGGTAAAGCACCGAAGATCTATAAATAATCAAAATAACGAAAAAAAGAAGATGAACGCAGAGATTTAACCTGGTAAAATTCTAATCAATGTGAACAAGAGAAAAACATCCACGGACAAAGAAGGCCGCTGCCAGATAAAATTCACTATTAGCAAAAGAGAGTACATCATGATAAAACCCTAATTCTCGTATATAAAGATCCATACCGCGGGCCCAAGCCCATAGCCCGTCACTGATCCTCATTTTTCCTTTTTTTATTTTCTTCTTTCATAATTTTGGGTACATGGTACATAATTCAAGGTGCATCAACAAATCTCCACCTTGATTTGAATTTTACAAAACTCCCTAAAATAAATGCTCAACATGCTCTTCTTTGCCGAATGGCCCAGACGAGCCTAGCTTGATATCTGCAGAATGCCCGCCAAGTCTGGATAATAGTCAAAGTTGGCAACAGGTAAGCTCTTTGTCATCATACCGCTGGATTGTCATGGGTGCTAATCTTCTGAACTTGAACATCTTGTTTTTTCACAATATCACGAACAAAATGATATCTCACAACAATATGCTTTGTTCTTTCATAATGCATTTGATATTTTGTAAGATGTATTGCACTCTGACTATCACAATATATGACAGTAGTTTCCTCTTTTATAGTAGCTCCCCAACTAATCCTCTCAATCAGATAACTTTTTTTATAACTTCAGTGACGATCGTGTATTCAGCTTCAGTGGTGGATAATGCTACTGTATCCTGCAAAATAGCTTTGCAACTCACAACACAATTAGTAATAGTAAAGACATAATTAGTTAGGGACCTTCTATCAAGATCTCTTTCAAAATCTGAATCAATATAGCAATCAGTCCAATTGAATTTTTATCAAATTCCAAACATACATCAGAAGTACCTCTTAAATATCTCATTATACACTTAATAGCTCTCATTGCTTCTTTCCTGGATTAGACATATTTTTACTAACAAAACAGACAGTATGAGATATATTTAGATGAGTGCAAACCATTGCATACATAATGCTATCAACTGCACTACAGTAAGATACTTTTGACATATACATTTTGTCTTCATCAAATTGTGGTGAACATGAAACTGAGAGTTTAAAGTGTGCAACAATCGGTGTACTAACTGCTTTGGCATTTTGCATTTCAAAATGCTTCAAGACTTGTTCAATATACCTTTACTAAGACAAAAAATAGTTTTCTTGTGCTTCTATCTCTAGAAATTTGTATTCTCAAAATCTTCTATTCGAGAACTTAACTTATTTTTCAAAATGCTAATTTTAGATATGTCTTTCGCTGCAATTAACATATCATCAACATATATCAACAAATAGATAAATGAATCATAGGCAAGTTGATTCAAGTAAACACAACTATCATATTTGCTTCTAGCAAAACTAATACTCAACATGAATGAATCAAACCTTTTATACCACTGCCAATAGGATTACTTAAGTTCATATAAGGACTTCTTCATATGATAAATTTGACATTCTCTTCCTTCAACATGAAAACCCTCTGGCTGCTCCATATATATATTCTCTTCTAAATCACCATGTAAGAAGCAGTCTTAACATCTAGCTGCTCAAGTTCAAAATTCTGCAAAGCAATAATAGCAAGTAAAGTACGAATAGAAGTATGTTTCACAACATAAGAGAACACATCATGAAAATCAACATCCTTCATTTGACTGTAGTCTTTTGTCACTAATCTTACTTTGTACTTTGTATCTTCATTATTGATTCATTCTTTCTTCTTGAACACCCATTTGCAGCCAATAATTTTCTTATTCACTAGTTATTTTACAAGTTCTCAAATGTCATTCTTCTGTAGAGATTTCATCACCTCCTGCATTGCTATTAATCACTTATTGCAACCAGGACTTCGAATAGCTTCAGAATAAGATGAAGGATCGTGTATCCTAATATCTTCAGCAATACTTAATGCATAAGCCATCAGTTCTTCAAACTCGAATCTTTGATGTGCTTTTATTTCTCTCATCGGTCTATCACGCGTTAATATGTATTTCTGCTGAGCTTGAGGTGATGTACGAACTTTAGTATCAGAAGCATCATTCTTTTCATCAGAAGAACTTGAAAGTTCTTACTCCACCTTCTCCAAAGTCTTATGTTTTTCTGTATCATCAATAATAGATAAATCTTTTCTCAAGTGAAGCACCATAGATTCATCAAAAGTAACATATCTACTGATAATGAATTTCTTAATATCAGGACACCATAATCTATAACCTTCAACACCATATTTATAACCAAGAAAAATCCACTTTCTAGCTCTATGTTCAAGCTTTCCATCATTAACATGTGCATATACAAGACAACCTAAATGTGAGTAATTAAGAGGATTACCTGACCACAATTCTTTAGAAATTTTCAAATCTAAGGACCAGTGGGGAGACCAATTCAATAAACGACATGCCAAATTGACAATTTCTCTCCAAAACTTCTTGCCAAGTCCTGCATTTGACAACATATATCGAGCTCTCTCTAGTAAAGTTTTGTTCATTATTTTTACGATTCCATTCTGTTGTGAAGTCCTCACAACTGTGTGATGCCTTGCAATGCCTTCTTTATTACAAAATTCATTGAACTTAGAATTGCAAAATTATAGTTCATTATCAGTCCTCGGCCTCTTCATAACTTTTCCATATTACTTCTCTAGCAGAATCTTCCATGACTTGAATGTTTCGAATACATCATCTTTATGCTTCAAAAAATAAATCCAAACTTTTCTGAAGAAGTCATCAATAAATGTCAGCAAATACTTATTTCCTCCTTGAGAAGGACCCCATAAATCTGAATGGATGTAATCAAGAGTTCCTTTCTTCTTATGAATGATTGAGCCAAAGCTAACTCTCTTTTGCTTTCCGAAGATACAATGCTCACACAGCTCTAATTTTTCAACTTTTGCATCAGAAAGAAGACCTCTGTTACTGAGAACTTGCACGCCCTTCTCACTCATATGGCCAAAACGCATATGCCATAACTTTGTGCAATCTTCTTCTAATGTAGATGAGTCTACTGCTGAACTTATTATCGTCGAATCTTGGAGAACATACAAACTACCGATTTTGAGGTCTTTCATCGACACAAGAGCACCACAAACTCGATAACAACTTTGCAACCATTTGAGTCTAAGACACTGAGCGAAATGAGATTCTTCTTCAAATCAGGAACATGTTTGACTTTAAATAATATTCCAACAATCCTATCGTGCATTTTAATCTGGATGAACCCAATACCAACAGTCTTATCGGCATAATTGTAGCCCCTAAGAACGACTTCACCTTCATCATATTTATACGTGGAGAACCAATCTCGATTGGGATACATATGGTATGAGCATCCAGAATCGAAAATCCATTCACTTGATGATCTAATTTATTTGATATCGTTGCTAACAGAACATCTTCATTCTCACTTTCTGCTACACTAGCATCTGATTTTCCTTCTCATTGCTCTCGATAATTCTTTTATTCTTATTCTATAATTTGTAACACTTTGATTTGATACGACTCTTCTTCTTACAATAATTGCATACTTTATCTCTGTTCTTCGACTTGGATCTGGATCTATCTTGATTTTGATTTCTCGTCTGATGTCTGCCTCTTGCGATCAAACCTAAGGCTTAATCATCAGATTTGTTGCTTGATTCCAATTCGTTATCCAACTTTTCTTTGCTCGATAGTCTGTCCTTAACATCTTCAAATGTGAGTTTGTACCTATCGTAGATCATAATCTCTTTAAAGATTTTATATGAACATGGCAGAGAACGAAGAAGTAATAGCGCCATATCTTCAACATCAACCTTCGCATCTACGTTCTTTAAATCATTGTGATTTGATCAACGTACCTTCGACCATACGAAGGGTGTACAGTCGCTGCTTCAACACAAGTCGATTTGCTAGGCTTTTCATCATATATAGAGCTTCCAACTTCGTCCAGAAATCAGTTGTTGTCTTCTCTGCGAGAACTTTATGAAGAACATCGTTCGTCAGGCATAACTGAATTGCAGATATAGCCTTCTCATCAAGATCCTCCCAGGCATATGTCTCCATGGAGTCAGGCTTTTGACCCGTCAGCGCCTTCTTCAACCCGTTCTGAACCAGGATTGCAAGCATTCGAACTTGCCACAGACTAAAATTTGTGTTCCCGTCGAACTTCGTTGTAGTCATATTCGCAGAAAAGAAACTCGACTTTAATACCAATTTGATGGGGGTAAAGCACCGAGGATCTATGAATAATCAAAACAACAAAAGAAAGAAAAGATGAACACAATGATTTAACGTGGTAAAATTCTCTTGGTCAATGTGAACAAGAGAGAAACATCCACGGGCAAAGGAGTCCGCCGATAGAGAAAATTCACTATTAGCAAAAGAGAGTACATCATGATAAAATCATAACCCTAATATATAAATATACATACCATGGAACCAAGCTCGTAGCTTGCTATTGATCCTCATTTTTTTCTTTTTCTCATTTTTTTCTTTCATAATTTTGGATACATGATACATAATTCAAGGCACATCAACATAATATTAATAATAAGTTCCAATATAAAAAATCAACTATGACTATTCCTTTGGGACAAAGTCTAAAATTTAGAAAAATAGATGAATAAATTATCTAGCATTTATTTTCATTCCAGCTTTTTTAAATCTATTGATGATCAAATGATGAAGAAAATATTTATGAGAAATAAAGAAAGTGCATAAAACCAATTTAACTCCAAATTATCTAGCATTCAGGGAACAAATCCAGGCATTGCTCAATTCAATCGTTAATATATTTTTTTTAAAATAAAAAAACTTGTTGATAATGATTTAACCTTTGAATTTTGATCGAATTTGATCAGTGGTCCAATCACTCAGTCGAGTTTAAAATCATCCACGAATCAAATGAAGGATCAGATCACGATCGGATTGACTATCCAGATGTTAGAACTATGGTGACAGTTAAAAGCAGTTTCTTATCACTCATGATGGTGATATGCCACAAACGTAATTTTCGATTGAGGTGCGATTATGTTCTAGATCGTTAGGTGCTAATATCTTAGAGTCATGTCAGGATTTATTCATAACATCAAATTTGTCGGTGGATGCTAGGGTTTCAACTGAAAAAAGGAGATAAAGGCGTCGTTTGATTTCGGAATAAACTTTGAAATATCATGCTATTTCTGAAATATCACTAAACAGTCGGTAGAATAAAAATATCTCGATCAAATTTTGAAAATTGTGAAACCACTTTAAAAACGTGAAACCACCATTTTTATCTCCAATCAGAGAATATACATATTCTTCTCATCTTTTTCATTTTTCATTTAATTTTTTAAAATTTAATCATATATTATTATATTAATATTTTTACTATTATTATAATATTAGATATCAACTTTCTATACTAAAATATTTTTATTATAAAATATTATATTTTTTAAAATATATTTTCTTCCAATCAAACAATAGGTGAAATAAGAATAAAGTTAACTTTTCAAGAATATCGTATTAGATTATTTTATTCCCTATCATTTTATTTCATAGCCAAACGGTCTAAAGAGAATGCAGTTATTTTAACAATGTTACGGCTTCTCAAAATACAACCTAATTCCACAAAACTTTGGCTCTGTTTGACAAAATAGCATTTCAAGTAGCATTTAGCGGTTGAAATTTTATTTTATTTGTTTGGTAGCACACATGATCAAGTAGAGCTTAGCGTTTTGAATGAAAAAATTGAAAAGCTACTTCTACTAGTGTTTAGCTTTTAGTGTTTAGATGTTCATATTTTTTTCGATTTTATCCTTATTCAAAGGTATTATTTATTTTTTAAATTTATCTTATTATTTTTTATTTTATCACCATTCAACAATATTCCTTTTATATTCATATTTAATTAATTACAAAATATTTATTTATTAACAATGGATATAGAAATTAATTTAATAATTAATATTTTTAGATCATCTATGAACTATATATAATGTATTATAAATATATTTTAATAACAATTTTACTTGTGAAATATTATTTTATTTCATTGAAATATTAATTATTTATTAAATTTTAATAAAATTTATAGCGATTGAATTGAATAATCCATTATATGTCTAATTATGTCATTTTATGTTCATCTGCTAATTTTATCATTAAAATTATCAAACGCTTATTTATTAATATCTTAAATAAACTATTAACCGTCTAATCATCGGCCGTTATCCGTTCGTTAAACCGTTATCCACTCGTCAAACCATTAATTATGTCAAACAGAACCCTTATTCCAGCATTGGTTTAGATTGCAACAAAGAGAGTTCTTGTGTACCCAATAGTATTGCTGTTCACTGTTGCCGTACTCTTCTTTGGTCCATAAATTTATTATAGCTTAATTAACTGTTCTCAAATGTCAATGCTAACTTCGGTCTTCCTGTTATAACAGAGGAGAAAAAGGAAAAAAGAAATCACTGAATAATTTATTTATATTCTCGTGTTCGTTCCATCCTCTTAATCCAATGAGAGTAAAAACGTTCTAGCATTCTTTTTCTTTCATCATTACATGTGGGTTCCACCCTCTTTCTCGCTTTAACCAAACCCCATGCCAAAACGGGTCGCCAGCAGTGCTGAAAGCCTGAAATGCCATCATTACAAATTAATTTGGTTTGCACGCGTACTCCCAGTTGAGAATTCAGCATGCGAGACAATTTTCAGGGAGCCTGGCCGGCGACTTCGGCGTTGACACATGGCCGGAGATTTTCAGCGTCTCTCTGCAGTAGCAAAATTGATTCTTCCCTTTTGCTCATCTTCCTGACAAGTTAACTAGTGGCTCAAGGTCTGGCGATTTGTTTTCTTCGTAAACGTAGAGGAAATAAATGGTGGAAAACATGACATGGTAAAAATGAGAAGGATTAGATTGAAGGGGAAAACAGTGCTTTGACAATTTACAAAATGATGACCCCAAGAGAAAGTAGTAAAAATAAAGAATCTAAACAGTTTCTAAGACGCAAGGGATGCTTAATTGATAGTTTTTTCCTTGCCATTCAGTAACTAGAGTGAAAGAATCCGTAATATTAGCATACAGAAGCTGTGGAATTCATTTTTCTGCATGTAATAGCTAGTGGTAGAAGCAAACAAGAAGCATCGGCTTAACAATCAACATCCGCAATGGTCTTGAAAGAAAAATCTGGGTGAGTCCATAATAGGGCAGCTGCGCAGCATGGGAGCAGCCATGCACCTTCGTCAGGAATTGCTCAACTCAGTATCGGCCGTGCAAGGTGCGAGATAGTTCGTGGGCACAGTGATGCCACCTCCTCTAACTGATGCTGTCGGACCTCTACTTGAGCTGGCCCTGCTTATAAGATTTGAATCGAGGAACACAACTATGACTGTTATGTCATCGTGAAAATGCCGCCTAACCCCGCGATCAATCTTCTTCAGATCAGAGTACCTCATCTCTCTCTTCTTTGCAGCCTCTTGCAGTGCCGTCTTGACAAGCCTACGAGCACTTCCCTGGAAGGATGTGTGAAAAAATGAAGTTTTTTACTTTTTTCACAAATGTATAACAGTTGAAACATTCACAGACGATAAGCTTCAAACATATTTTCTTTTCGAAATACTACTCCCAGTTAATAAAATTGAAAGAATCAGGAATCTGGCTAAAACCAAAATGCATGAGAATGTAAAACTCTTAGGTTACAGACATTATTAACATCAAAAGTTGTTCCGCTCAACATTCGCAAATCAGAAGTCCAATTTGTTTTTGTAAGTTGGACTTCAAAAGCTTAATTCTCATCACAAAGCAAATGAGAAAAAAAAATGGAGACAGTTCAAACTGAACGTGCTTTTCATTCTTTAGATAGCAAAAGTGGTGGATATTTTCTGTCATCAACAGTTATCACAATTATGACCAAACTATACAGCTAAAGTTCCTGATACTAAATTGTCAAGTATCAAATGAAACTATTTTAGGCAAATAAGTTCTCACATCATAACACACTTCTGATCATTGCAAATTCAAAGACATTTTTCCATCCTTCTATTATTGCAGTAATATGGAGTCTGGTAAATCAGATAGTGATATATATATATATATATATAATGAAAACGATCAACATGAAGAAATGTAGCTCTCAAGGTGAGAGCAGCAAAAAAAGGAAGTGAGGTATCCTTGCTAACCAAAACTCCACTCCCGAAGAAGAAAAGATGTGTCATGTACAATGTGATCCACCTGACCTCGCTCCCCACAAAATACATGCCATATGAATTCTAAGAAATGAACAAACATGACTAGAACAATTACGTCAAGTAATCGGAATTGCAAATGACCAATTGCATAGAACAAAAATGTACTGAGTACACCACCAACTATAGGATGTTCTCTAATTTTTTGTGTGAAGCAGATGAATTAATGTATGTTTAAATTACATTTGAATTGTCAGATAGCTCAAGCTCAATGTAAATATTACAAATCTCAATAAGATTGTGCAAACACCTCAACCTAGAAGTGGAAATGAATAGGTCGGTGGTTGGGTGAAAACAAATGAATGTTCAGACTACTTTTCAAGAAAATGAATATTCAGGCTTCAGAATTTTGTTACTGAGCTTTCTGCTTAGAATAGCCCCAAAAGGAAAAAGCTCTCTTATGGAAGAACATTACCCTCTTCCTTAAGGGTCTGTTTGGTTCAAATTTCATTAAAGGGAAGGGAAGGTAAAGAATGGGAAGAGAATGCAGGAGAATGAGGGTGAATAATTACTCGTGTTTGGTTCACATCATTAAAGGGAAGGAAAGAGAATGATAATTTTATTTGGACGATTCTATCCTTTATATATATACTTATATGTTTAATTTACGTGGTTAAAAATGAAAATACGTGTTAAGTATGTATTTCCCCTCCTTTCCACCCCGATTTGGGGGGGAAAGAATTGGAAGAGAATGAAGAGGAAAGGAGGGGACTTTCCCTTCTATTCCCCTCCAACTTAATTCAAACAAACAGGGGGAATCCATTCCCCTTCTTTCTCTTCCCATTGATTCCCCTCCTTTCACCTCCAACCAAACAGGGCCTAAAAGTCAGCAAAAAAGAAAAAGAAAATGAAACACATGCCATATGAATTCTAAGAAATGAACAAACATGACTAGAACAATTACGTCAAGTAATTGAAATTGCAAATGACCAATTGTATAGAACAAAAGTATACTGAGTACACCACCAACTATAGGATGTTGTTCTCTAATTTTTTTGTGTGAAGCAGCTGAATTCATGTATGTTTAAATTACATTTGAATTGTCAGATAGCTCAAGCTCAAATGTAAATATTACAAATCTCAATAAGATTGTGCAAACACCTCAACCTAGAAGTGGAAATGAATAGGTCGGTGGTTGGGTGAAAACAAATGAATGTTTAGACTACTTTTCAAGAAAATGAATATTCAGGCTTCAGACTTTTGTTACTGAGCTTTCTGCTTAGAATAACCCCAAAAGGAAAAAGCTCTCTTATGGAATAACATTACCCTCTTCCTTAAAAGTCAGCAAAAAAGAAAAAGAAAATGAAACACATGCCATATGAATTCTAAGAAATGAACAACGTTATGAAAAAATTGAGAAATTCTAGGTTCCTTCATGCGCTAACTTCTACATTAGAACGCATCTACATGGTACATTAATCCAAATCAAGAAAGTTAATATGTTTCGTGAATGCATTTTTTTTTTTTTGAGAGGTGAATGCAAACATTTGAGTTCCTTCTATGAAAACAAATCAGACTTCTCAAGAAAGATACCACATAACATCATTAATCAATGTGCCTTTTGTTCCTCTAGAGATGATTATACTAGATGAGAAAAAGAATGTTTTCTTAATTAATGGGATTCCAATTCCCTTCATAATCTTGTCCATAGAAAATTTATGTCTATTTTAATTTATTTACATATTTAACAGATTATTTTATAGCTACAATTATCAAGTATTCTCTGCATAAATTGGACCTGACCCTCTCAAAAAAGTAAAGTGGATCTGACATTTTTTTAGAGTGAAGATTTATAGTACACAACAAATCATTTATCTTTCAGCTAGATTCATGATAATAAAATAGCAGGCTTTAACACGAACAAAGAGCACATGTTCAGAAATAGCATTCCAATGAGAAGTTGGAGACATACACTGCGTGGATGATTTTGAACAATATTGACGGCTTCCTGATTGCTTAGATGCTCCCAAAGACCATCTGAGGCAAATATCAGAAACTGATCTTGCGGTTGTAATGATTGTACAGAAATTGATGGCTCGGAGTTAAGTATAGGTCTTCTGAAAGGTTCTCGAAGGCGAAATCTAGCAAACAAAGGCTCTCGGTTGAATTCTGTCTTCTTGAGGTAAATGTCTCCAATGGACCTAGAAACCTGCACATGTATGTACAGCCTGTTTTCACTTTTTCACTTATTGTCCATTATGGCAACTTGAGGTTCATTATGAATCAGTACGCATACATGATATAAAGATAACTATCGACATTCACGATAAAGGTACATAATGCAAGAAGATCTAGAGAAGAAAACAATTATAGTATAAAACATGTATGCGAGTTTTCTCAAAAAAACATGTATGTGAGGGCATAAGTACAAAGATAGATGTAAGATGTATACTTTATGGTACATCAACTTTGATGTTTTGCTTATAGGAAAAGCGGCACATACTCCTGAACAATCTAACTCAAAATGGAAATTATTTATCACGGGAGAATGATTCAAAATAAGTGATGACTTCTCATAAGTGACTTTTTGACAAAATGCTAAACCCAAATGCAAACAAATTCTATGCATGATAACTGCAAACTACATGAAGTAGACTAGTTTTATACACATATTTGAGTACCAGATAATTCTGTGTCATTTGATTAGAATAAGTAAGATATTCGTAAAAATACTTAGAAAAGTATGTGTTTTATCAATTAGACCTAATTACTATAGTTTTAAACAGGATATGTGACCAACAGACGAGCAGAACATCAAAGTCTTACCTGTATTAGGCCCTTTACACGCCAGACATTATGCTTTAAAACTACAATATGTGGATCATCTGGATGTAATGAGTGCAATTCTTGTCTAACAGATTCAATTGATGCATTATGCTCCACTGATAACTGGACAGCTAGAACTTCACCAGTAGCCTTGACAAGCCTTCCTAGTACAGCACGTGAATCTCCTGCATTGGCAACATATAGGGTTCCACCACATATTACACCAACCAAGCAGCATGAACCAACAGCTGCTATTTGAGGTTTTGTGGGCCACTGTTTGGTGACAAGACCAAAAAAGCCCTCTTCTGTCGCTTGGAATGCCTTCCGTATCACATCAGCTGACATCATCTGTTGCTCTGATGCAAATCCTGCCGACAATTCAGTAATCAGATAGTACACAGTAGAATGTACATTCAGCATATGCCACATATTTGAATTTTTTGGCATGGATACAAATCATACAACAGACATTACAACGGGAAATGGAATACAGCTAAGACAATCATCTATGACACAGAATGATCTCAAATTGTGCAAGTACCAATCCAAACAAGATACAAGAGAAGCACTCAGTTCAAAATTAAAGGATTGCCAAATAACAACAACAACAACAAAACCTTATCCCTCTAGGTGGGGTCGGCTACATGGATCATACGACGTCATTCCGCTCTCGTTGATCCATGTTCATGAAATTCAACAGGATTTTACGCTGGCTGTCGGAGCCTAACACAACCCTCCTCCTTTATCCGGACTTGGGACCGGCTATAAAACATAAGGATTGCCAAATGACATAAAGAAAAATGCGAAACAATAATCATTTAACAAAACCAATATGCTTTAGATATAGTAAAGTAATATTAAGTGTTGGAGATCAATTAAAAATCTATGAAGAATATGATGGAAACTTAAGACAAGAGTACAAGTAGTAAAGGCATTCTCTAGTTTGGGGCGTGGAGAAGCTTACTTTTTAAATGACTAAACAGATGATCAGTGATATATCGTGATGTCTCAGGTCCTCCATGCCCATCATATACACCGATGAAGGTTCCATAGGGCCCAAGCTCATGCAAGCTCAGCGCGCCCGACTCCATCTGGCTCTGATCCTCCAGCAAATTGTTTGCCTGGACGACTGCCATCGAAAACTCTCCATGAACGTGTTGCCCAGAGTCCTTGTACCAAAGCAGTCCATCCTGCTGTCCACCACCGTCGGCAGGGCCACCACTATCCGCTGACGGCCCCCAGCACGACTTCAGAAAGTTCATTAACCCCTTTATCATCCCTCATCGCACCTGGTACCGCCTCCAGCTTATGGAAGACATTAAACTATTATCTCAAACCTATTATTCCCTTAACTGCCCAACCCAAGCACCCCCGTCTTCCTTGCCTGAGATTGCATACACAAGGACGCCACAGAAGGGGAATTACAAGAAATCGTAGAAGCAAAGAACTAAAATAACAACTCTGCATTAAAAAAGGAACTTGTCCCGTTGAAACCGACCAAGATTGAAGTTGTAAGGCAAATTTATAAGAATCCATCCTTTCTTCTATTTCCAGTCACGAAACAGAACAAAAACCAAGAGAAAAAAAAATCTTTACTTTGATTTCAAGCCTCCGAGCTGAAAAGAAGCGCAATCGAGTCGCCCCCGGAATGATCCAACAGGGAGGCAAAGCTCACCGAGGGTACCGCTCCTTCTGCCACAAAGAAGCAGAGTCAATAAGAAACAGGTCACAGAAAACCCACTTTTCCTTCAATAAGTAGCATCGCGACGGCGAAAAAACAGGACAAAAAGAAGGAAAAAACCGACCTTCCTGCGCAAGAAATAAACTTTTCCAAATTGGGCCAATCGGTGGGGAGACGAAGAAGACCAAAACGCGGCTGGCAGATCTGGACAGCTACCAGACCACCGGAGTCGCACACCTAAAGGGGCTACAGGAAACTGGGATTCGGATTGCAATTGGAAAGGTTGCTTATTTCTGCCCCCTCTCTCTCTCCCCCCAATATGGATTCCTGAAGGAGAAAGGAAAGAGAAAACAAAGGAGGAAGAGGGGAGAGAGAGGAAGATGAATTCTGCTTTTTTTTTTTCAGTACTGGTTTTTGTTGGGGATTTAGGACATAACAAAAATATGGCTCATTGTCTTTTCCCTTCTTTTTCTCTTTTCTTTCTTAAATTATATTTTTACCGGAAACATTTTTTCTCGCTGTGAAGTGTAAACTATAGTATAAACAATGACATTTTCTTAGTAGAACTCATCCTTTATTTGTTTATTTTCTTCTTTGTACTACGGTTATAATAATATTTTTTTCTTTGAAAACAAAATATACTAATAATTAATTTCTCAATTAGTTGAAGGAATTAAATTTTATAACATAGAGATCTAAAAATCAATGTAAGAACCTTGGATATTTTTAAGTTTTTTTTTGTTCCTTGCCTTATTACTTGATGTCAACGCATACTAAAATCTATATGAAAATAATCACATCATTTAATTCGTAAGCATTTTATTTTTTTGTTTTAGTAGCATTTTCAATCATTTGAGATGAACTAAATTAATCGATGATAAAACTCCTGTCGCCGGGTATCGACAGAAAAAAAAAATCGCTACGTTCAATTTGTTAGCCTTCAATTTTTTGAACTTTGTTAATTAGCTTTCTTTCTGATATAGGTTTTCAATTATCTTAATATATTTTAATTATTATGATTTCGAATTTGAAACCTATAACTCTGTCTACGTTTGACACTCTTTTTTTTTCTCTAATCATATAATAAAAATAATACGCAACTTTCTTGAATTTTGTATAGGATTATTTACATAAATCACTTTCAAATTATCACATTTTTTCACATTTAACCTCAAACTATGAACTTATTTTTTTATCCCTAAACTATCACAACTTTTTCACTTTAATCCTCACGTCCACTTCTCTGTTAGTTTTGCATTTTTTCATTTATAAAAATATTAAATTACCCTTACTCCGTAACACATCAAATAATAAATATAAAAAAAAAATGTTCCTTGCACTGATCATCCCCTCCAATCTGGCGGCTGCCTCCATAAAAATGTCTGTCGGTGTCTGTTCCATTAGTTCATCTCTGTCATCGCCTACTCCCACTCCCGGGGCGTCTTCACCAAGATCTCAAGCCGAAGAACTTGCTCCTCAACTATGTCAGTCCCCTCAAGGTCTCCAACTTCAGCTCATCACTCTTGCCGACCACCTCCATCACCACCATCGCCAGCAAATCGCTTTGATGCTCTTCCACATGCTCTAGGGCACGCCAGCCTACGTCACATTATAGATCCTCTCAAAGCGCCCCTACGACGTGGCAACGCCCAACATATGGTCCCGTGGCATCATCCTATGCATCATTGTCATCAGCTTTCTTCCCTTCAACGACGCTAACCTCCCTCATGGCGCTCTATCGTCGGATCTAACATGGTGAGTACCGATGACTACATTGGGTCTCGCCGGATCTAAAAGAGGCTCCTCTCCCGCTTTCTCGATGTCGATCCTGGACTCGCATCATCGCCGTTGAGATGATCAACGACCCCTAGTTCCATAAGGTTCTCGACGTCGACTTGTTCATGGCGATCGTCGGCCTCAGCTTCCATCACCATGAGGAGATCGAGCTCAAAATTTCCAAAATCGAAGATGAGGACAACGAGAAGCTGGAGATGAACGCTTTCAACATCATTTCCTCCTTCCCTTCCGGCGAAGATCGCAACAAGGGGTGCCCTCCCCCCCCCCCCTCTTGCTATCTTCTGACCCCCCCCTTCCCCCTACGCTTTTCCCTACGCCGGCGCACATAAGGGAAAAGGGGGGTGGGGTTTCCCCCTACTGCGACCTTTTGGGAAAGTGCGTGCAGGGGAAGCTTTCCCTCCTCTCTTGCCAACAACAAAGATCGACCTTTGCTATAATTTTTCACAAATAAATAAAGAAAAAATAACAAAAGGTGACAAAAAGATTAAAGTGAAAAAATTATGATAGTTCATAAATTCAAAAAATAAGTTCGTAATTTGATATTAGATGCAAAAAAATTATGAGTTTAAATAATCCTTTTGTATAAACAGAGGCCCATAAAATATGTATAAACAGAGCCACCAACTCATGTACACAACTACACGAGTACATGGAGTTGGGGGTAGATTGGAGAATTTGACAAGTGCAAAGAAAGTGACTGGAAACTTTAATTAAAAATAATAACATGGTCGAGTCGATTACAAATTTCACATATTAACAAAAACTATTTTTCAATCATTTCATTACAATATGATTTTACTTTCACTGGAAAATAGGTTTTCTCATATTATTTTCAAATTTATTATTCCATTTCATAAGTTCTGTTAGGATTTCTGCATAAGAGAAATTATACACCGCGAGAAAACTCGAGAAATTTAAGGTGACGCATAATTGTATTAGATGGAAGAAACAGAAGAGGATTACAAGATTCTTTGGACCCTCTAGGGAGTTTATATAAACACTCCCTTTAACAGATGATAGGAATTACAGACCGACTGAGACTCTGAATTAATCCCCAAAAATAAGACACATATCTTGTGATAAGAAAATAAATCAAATCCGAATCACATACATACCACCCCTAAAATTTTTTGCAAAACCCCCGTAGGAAAAATCTACTGAAGCGCCTGATTACATAAGGGGACACATTGGGTTCAGATTCAAGGTATTATCAATAAATCTCCACCTTGACTTGAATCCTCCAATCAAATATCAAATACTCCCTGCCGCCATCAGAACCAACTTGGGACTACTGCCACCTTTCAATATTTAGCACGTCCAAATAATGTTGAAACTTGCTAGTAGGAACCGACCTTTAACATATGATAGGAATTACAGACCGACTGAGACTCTGAATTAATCCCCAAAAATAAGACACATATCTTGTGATAAGAAAATAAATCAAATCTGAATCACATACATACCACCCCTAAAATTTTTTGCAAAACCCCCGTAGGAAAAATCTACTGAAGCGCCTGATTACATAAGGGGACACATTGGGTTCAGATTCAAGGTATTATCAATAAATCTCCACCTTGACTTGAATCCTCCAATCAAATATCAAATACTCCCTGCCGCCATCAGAACCAACTTGGGACTACTGCCACCTTTCAATATTTAGCACGTCCAAATAATGTTGAAACTTGCTAGTAGGAACCGATTTGGTGAATATGTCGATTAGATTATCTTCTGTGCCGACCTTTTTCACATTGATCCTCTTCTCTGTACGGATGAAGTGATACATGACGTTGATGTGTTTGGTTCTTTCATGATGCACTTGATCCTTGGCTAAACATATTACACTTAAACTGTCACAGTACACTATAGTATGATCTTGTTGTAATTCAAAATCTCCGACAAAGCCTTTTAACCATATGTCTTTCTTAGGAGCTTCTGTCAATGCCATGTACTCTGCCTCTGTGGTAGACAATGTAACTGATGGCTGGAGTGTCGCTTTCCAACTGATAACAGAATTGTCAAGAGTGAAAATATAACCTATCATTGATCTTCTTCCATCAACATCTGCAGCATAATTTGAGTCTAAATAACCTGCAACCAAACACTCTTTTCCAATTTTGTACATGAGGTCAATGTCAGACGTTCTTCTCAGATATCGAAAGATACGCTTTACTGCCTGTCAGTGCTCCTTTCCTGGATTGCTCATAAATCTGCTGACCACAATAACAACATGCGCAATATCAGGTCTTGTGCATACCATAGCATACATCAAGCTTCCAACTGCACTAGCATATGTAACTCGAGACATATACTCCTTTTCTTGATCAGACAAGGAACCTAGACAAACCGAACCTAGACAAAATCTTCGTTGTAGACATATCAAAAAGGTGCACATTTGAAGCTGATGGAGTACTTAAAGTCTTCGTTGTAGACATACCGAACCTAGACAAAATCTTCTGAATGTAACTTTTCTGAGACAGAAAGAGTTTACCCTTTATGCGATCCCTATAAATCTCCATCCCTAAAATTTTCTTTGCTACACCAAGATCCTTCATATCGAATTCTGAAATAAGGAGCTTCTTCAAATTCTGAATGTCTTCCATGTTCCTAGCAGCAATCAACATATCATCAACGTACAAGAGCAGATAGATAGTGGAATCACCCTCCACCTTCTTGTGATAGACGCAACAATCATAAGGACTTATGTTGAATCCCTTACTCATTATAAAACTATCGAATCTCTTGTACCACTACCTCGGTGATTGCTTCAAGTCATATAATGACTTTTCAATCTGTAGACTTGGTCTTCTTTATCTGGAATAAAGAAATCCTCTCGATGACTCATGAGGATGTCTTCTTCAAGTTCCTCACGTATAAAAGTTGTCTTCACGTCTAATTGCTCGAGCTCCAAATTTTGATGTGCTACAATGACAAGTAGCACTCAGATAGAAGTGTGCTTGACAATTGAAGAGAAGATCTCGTTGTATTCTACTCCCTCTTTCTGACTGTAGCTTTTAGCAACTAGACGTTGAATATGATGCCTTCAACTTCTGGACTTCCAATCTTTTTCTTGAAAATTACTTGCATCCAACGACCTTTCTACCTTTTGATAACTTGACCAACTCCCAAGTCTGATTCTTGTGAAGAGACTCCATCTCTTCACTCATTGCTGCAATCCATTGTTCCGATTCTGCACATGTGATAGCATCCTTGTAACTCGATGGCTCTGGTGACTCCACCTCTTCAGCTACTTGGAATGCATATGAAACCATGTCCTCAAAGTCATAACGCTTCGGAGGACCTACTTGCCTACGAGCACGTCCTGCAGTTAGACTTGTAGTTGCTTCTTCTGTTTGCTCCTCAAGTTCAGGTTGTTCAGCTTGATGAGATTCTTCTTCCTCATTCTGAATTAGAGTTAATCCAAACTCCGCATGTTTGTTGACACCCTTCTCTGCTGAGTCAACAACATCTGATTTCTGCTTGAGCATAAACATCTCATCAAAGGATATGTTTCTGCTATCAATAACCTTGTGCTCCGAGGGAGACCAGATTCTGAAGCCTTTTACACATGCACCATATCCCACAAAGACTCATTCTTTGGCCCTTGATTCCAGCTTTCCTTCGCTGACGTGATAATATGCTGGACAGCCAAACACTTTCAGATTAGTATAATAAGTAGAATTTTCTGACCATACCTCAATGGGAGTCTTCAGATCGATCGCGATTGTAGGACTCCGATTGACAAGGTAGCATGCTGTGCTAACAGCCTCAATCCAGAATGATTTGTTCAGACCAGAATTAGAGAGCATGCACCGTGCCATCTCCAGAAGAGTTCTGTTCATGCGTTCTGCTACACCATTCTGCTGTGGTGTATCTCTGACGGTGCGATGTCTCGTAATGCCTTCATCCTTACAGAACTGATCGAATTTAGACGAATAGAATTCTAAACTGTTATCTGTACGAAAGCGTTTCACCTTTCTCGATGTCTAATTCTCTACTAGAATTTTTCACTGTTTGAAAGCTTCGAATGCCTCGCTCTTGTGCTTCATTATGAATACCTATGTCATCCTTGAGTAATCATCTATCATATATAGGAAATATCTGAAACCTCCTAGAGATGGAATACGAAAGGGGTCCTAACAGTCAGCGTGGATGTAATCGAGTGTTGCCTTCGTCTTGTGCACGGCTTTGCTGAAGTAATGTCATTTTTGCTTGCCAAAGACGTAGTGTTTGCAAAATTCAGTTTCAGATATCTTTCGACCATCCAGAAGATTGCACCTGCTGAGGATATCCATCCCTTTTTGACTCATATGTCCAAGTTGCATGTGCCACAATTTAGATACTTCTGATTCTGATTTTGATGAATTACTTATTGCAGCCGCGCCAGAAATTATTGTGCCTTGTAATATGTACAAGAACTTTTGTCTGACTCCCGTCATGACTTTAACATCATCCTTGGTGACCGTAAGAATACCTCCTGCAGCAGACATCCGACATCCTTTGGAGTTTAGAACTTCTAACGATATTAGATTTTTTTTCAATTGCGGAACATGACGGACCTTTGTCAATGTCCTCACCCGATTGTCATGACTTCTGATATGAATTGAGCCAATTCCAACTATTTTCAGGTTGCATCATTGGCCATGATAATGTTTCTGTCATCAATCTTCTGATAAGTCGAGAACCACTCTCTGTGCGGAGTCATATGATAGGAACATCCTGAGTCGAGAACCCAACTCTCCTCTAAGCATTTCTGATCAGACACCATAAGAGTCAAATCATCATCAGATTCGCTATTTTGGTGTAACAACCGTGTCTTTCTTTTTCTTCTTGGGACAATCCTTCTTCCAGTGACTCAGTTCTTTGCAGTAGTTGCAGATGTCCTTCGGATTGATGTTCTTCTTCTTCTTCGACTTACTTTTTTTAGGGTTTGCCTTTTCTGTAGTTGTTACCAACCATGCGGCCTGAGTCTCCACAGCTTTGCCAGACGTCCTATGACGAAGTTCATGAGTATGTAGACTCGATCTTATTTTTTTCAGAATAATTGTGTCTCTTCCGATGATAACAGATTGTACGAAAATTTCGTACAACAGAGGAAAAGACACCAACAGAAGTAGGGCAGCATCTTCATCTTCAATCTTCATATCTATATTTCGTAATTCCATCAACAGAGTATTCATTTAATCAAGATGATCTTTCAGAGGGGTATCTTCTTGCATGCGGAGGGCAAACAAACGTTGCTTCAATAACAACTTGTTGGTCAGAGACTTGGTCATGTAGAGACTTTCAAGTTTCGACCACAGTCCGGCCGTCGTCTCTTGATCGGCGACTTCGATAATCATCTCGTACGCCAGACACAAAAGGATCATAGAGTGCGCCTTCTCTTCCTGTGCCATCAAATTTGCGAGGTCGGACTCCTTTTCTTTGCCCTTCGAGTTTTCCTCCTTCAGTTTGTTCTTCGGCACGTTCGCGAGCGGTGCTCATACTCCCTGTTGTTTCAGAAGTGTCAGCATCTTGATCTGCCAAAGACTGAAATTGTTTCGTCCTATAAATTTCTCGATGTTGACGTTGTGCGATGTCATCTCTACGCCTAATGGATGATCGACGATGAAGCCTCGCTCTGATACCAGTTTGTTAGGATTTCTGTACGAGAGAAATTATGCACCGCGAGAAAACCCAAGAAATTTAAAGCGACGCAGAATTATATTAGATGGAAGAAACATAAGAGGATTATAAGATCAGATTGTGTTCTCTTTGAACCCCTAGGGAGTTTATATAGGCACTCCCTTTAACAGATGATAGGAATTACAGACCGACTGAGACTCTGAATCAATCTAAAAAGTAAGACACATATCTGGTGATAAGGAAATAAATCAAATATGAATCACATACAGAATACCCCTAAAAATTTTTGGGAGATCCCCGTAGGGGGGAATCTGCTGAAGCGCCTAATTGCATAAGGGGACACATTGAGTTCAGATTCAAAACGTTATCACCAGGTTCCCTTGTAAATTCAAAATCGAATATGTGAAAAAGAAAAAAAAAACAAAATAACTAAGCAAATAATTACCGCAGCATAGGATGTTTCTCTTTTTTTTCTCATTTCATTACTGTTAACAAAATTCTTGGCTCAATTGTTAAATATGTTCAACCGCTGGACTTGGATAAAAATTGACACATATATACCGTTGAATTATTATCTAACAATATAACTAAACACTCTTAATATTTTTACAGATAAATACTTATTTACAAATCACGATCCAACAACGTTATATGAATCAATTTTTGCCTCAGGAACAAGTGTCTTCTGATCTTAAATTTGATATGCTTTGTGCAATTTTTGTTATGTAATCGACCGTTCCCACGTAATGACAATTAGCAATGTCGTATTTGTGGAACCTCTTTGACAAATATTCATCAACGTGATGTATCCCATGGAAAAGGATTGGTGCGCATTCAAGATGTTGGATTTACGGGAGGCAATAATAATAATAATAATAATAATAATAATAATAATAATAATAATAATAATAATAATAATAATAATAATAATAATAATAATAATAATAATAATAATAATAATAATAATTTTAATAATAATAATAATAATAATAATAATAATAATAATAATAATAATAATAATAATAATAATAATAATAATAATAATAATTTTATTATTATTATTATTATTATTATTATTATTATTATTATTATTATTTAGGTTTAGATTGAGACGTGAGCAAATGGAAACTTGTAGTTTTCATTTTGCAATGGACCCAATTGCATGGATATAATTTGTAGATGTCCCCTATTTAAGATTGACTTTACCTAACTTTGTCACTCAGTCAAAGGCAACTATCTACACCATCCAAGCAAAATGCAACTAGCCGTATTACGTGCTCATTTCATTTCTATACTATACATGTAGATTCAAATTAATCTTCTACGTACAAAGTAGCTGTTTTATTGAGAAAAAATAATATTATTTTTATTGATAATGTCTTGAATATGAACTAAATTTTTTTTTACTCAAATATTTCAATAGATTTTTCTTTTGGTGTCTCGTTGCCCGATCGACAAACCTATGGGGGTAAGGGGGAATTCAGGAGGATCCCCTAGGAGGGGTGTAGGGGGCGGAGCCTTTGAGCGAAAATTTTATGGGATACTATGTATGTGATTCAAAATTGATTTATTTTCTTATCACGAAATATGTGTTCTATTTTTTAGAAATTAATTTAGAGTGTTTATATAAACTCCTTAGGGTCCAAACAAAAAGAAATATGATATTATAATCCTCTTATTTTTTTCATGTAATAAAACTCTGCGTTATTTTAAACTTTTCGCATTTTCTCGTGATGCATAATTTTTCTCGTGCAGATATTCTAATAGGTTTTTTATGGATGATCATGAGCTTAATATATACAAAATCAAACTAGAAAGAATATAGCCACCGGCTCATTAACTTATTAGTTCACGGGTGAATTGTTTATCACCACGGTATAATCTTGTTATCCATCCATAAGATTCTGATTAATGAAAATCCATAAAAAAATAACATTAGATTATATGAGGGATTTCCATACAATAATAGAAATAGTTAAAATTCTAATTTGAATCATGCATCGTAAAAGATTAATTGTTCTAGACCCCGCAAAAAAATAAAAAAAATACTAATTGTCTTACGTAGAAGTCCGGTGAGCTATAACTCTCTCGGTTCAAACATTAAATTTAACATATAATATGCCATGATTTAATCTCATTATTAACAATTAAATAATCAATAATGTTTATTCACCCAGACTAAATCCACAACTAATTTAATTAAGCGCGGTCCTTTAATTTCGATTGTGTTACTTCCAACGAAATATAAATCCAATAAAATTGCTTTTTTTATATTACGATAATATAATTAGGAAATAAACTCCTGACTATTATAAATGATGCTTATGTTAAACTAATAAAAAAAAGGAAAAAAGAAAAAAGGTGGATATGGAAAATATCATGAGCTAAATTATGTTGGAATGCATGGTCGTGGCATCTTCACTTGGGTGTCGTCGACAGGAAGCTGGAAGTGATTGCAGAGTCTTTTTCCTATGTTGTACCAGTTGTTGGTGTAACAACGATATATAGTTTCATATCTCCGTTCTTTTAGCATAAATAGATGTCATGATGTAATGATTTGATTAGTTGTAGCGATCCTTTCATTTTGAATAGAATACTCATTTCCTCCATCATCCTCTTGAGTACCTCCTCTGCAACTTCTTTTTTTTTTCTCTTCTCCCTCTACTTTAGATCATTCGACAATGATATTTTGGAGCTCTCGCATTTCTTAATATGATATCAGAGCCACCACAGCGAAGATCCTGTTGAGCTCCTCTCGTCATGCTTCGCCATCTGTCCAGCTGCCGCAGGTATTGGAGTCGCTCGAGTTCATCATCGTCGGACGAGCACCACCCATCAGCGTACATGGCTCTAGCAAGTCCAGGTGTCGCTGATCTGGTAGTGGCCAACTCTGATCTGGACAATCTCCTCGTTGATGCCCCAGATCTAATCGTCGCCAAGCTCTGCTTCACGGCGTGCCTCCTCAAGTTTGCCATCAAGTCCGAGCACTAAGGTCGCTAGCTTCCAGTTTCATCCCCGACGCAGATCTGGTCACCGTTCTCTACCTACTTCGTTCTTTGATCGTCTACATTATATCTTCTTCCTCCGATTTTAATTTTCCCTCTTTCTCTCTCTGTTTTCTTATGGCGTTTGATGCTCTCACCTTCTTTCCCAATTCCAATTTATTCTCTGTTCTTTTAGTACGA
Organism: Pontederia crassipes; assembly: GCA_030549335.1. NCBI lineage: Eukaryota > Viridiplantae > Streptophyta > Magnoliopsida > Commelinales > Pontederiaceae > Pontederia > Pontederia crassipes. The sequence continues at coordinate 17,956,365 of CM060189.1, read as the reverse complement.
TCTTCAAATCTTTTTCCTTTTTCATTTTTACGAAGCTCCATCTCCTTTCATCAGGTGGAAAATACATTCTCCGATGTCATCCTTATCGAATTCACCGTCCTTCGGATTTCATCACCTCATCGCATGTCCTCCGAGTTTCAGCTTCTTTTCTTCTTCGATCGTCACTTCGATCATCAATTCTCAGCAACTTCTCTTGCAGTCGTGAAGTTCTTCATATTTTATGTTTTCTACTTCTTATATGGCAGTGTCTTCTCCGGTTTGTCGAAGCCGTCATTTTCGACCTTCAATTCCGGCACCGGTCATCTTCTCTCTAGCTTTGTCGAGATCATCATTTTTTATAGCCTCGTCATTTTTTGACCAATGTTATCAAAATGACCATCTATCCCACATTTTTTTACCATGTGAGGCCCCGTGAGAGCTCAAGTTGCGTTTGGAAATGGTATCGTAGTTCTTCTTAAATTCTCGGTGAATAGTTGAATTGACAAATTAATTTCAGGTGTGTTTGGATGGAGTGAAACATAATGTTGATGAACTAGGATGTTGAAGTGATAGAAAAAAGTTATCTGACGAATGAATTGTTGGATTTTAAATTTAAAATGATTATTATAATTATGAAGTATAATTTTACTATTAATAAAAATAAAATTATAAAAAAAATTTGTGAAAAAAAATTTGTTAAAAAAAAAAACATTTTTTAAATTTATTATATTTAATTAAATATTAAAAGTTTTTAATGAAATAATAAGTAATAAATAATATTATATTAAACTTTTATTAAAATTATTTTATATTTATTAAATATTTTATTTTATAAGAAAAAATGTATGAAAGAAAAGAAAAAAAAACATGGATCAAAAGAAAAAAAATGGTTTTGCCCCGGTTACACAGTTTTTGATTCCAACATTTGGAATCGGATTTCGGGTGGGTGCCAGTCGATGCCCTTGTCGCCGTTCGTTTCTTTTTACACAGTCTTCGCCGGTCGTTCTCGCCTAGCTGCCGCTGCTCCTACCATCGCGTGCTGCGGCTAGTCACCCACTGGTACTCCTTCTCTCCTCCCTCCCTCAATCTCTCCAATCGTCTCTATCTCTGCCAAGGTTGCTGTGCGTTTCTGCCGCCTGCCGCTGTGCGCTGCTGCCTGCGGCAGTGCGTTGCTGCTTCCATGGTGCGTTGATGCTGTTGTCGCTCGCCGTGAGTTGCTGCCGCCTACCATTCTGCTATCGTCACACGCCGATACTCCGTCCCTTCCTCCCTCAATCTCTCTCTCTCTCTGCAAGGGTCCCTTCGTTTCTTTTGCACACGCCTGCATTCCCTCCCTTCTGACTCCCATATCGCACAGGATGCCTGTGCTGTCGCAAGAATCGAGCTCTGCTCACTGCACACGCGAGGCTCCCTATTCGCGAGCGGGGAACCCTCGCGTGCTCGCGAGCAGGAGAGCCCTGCGCTGCTCCTGCTCTCTGCTCACAAGCAGGGAGGCCCGCCAAGGTCACCCTGCTTGGAGATCTGTGCAAGCAGGTCAGCACAGGCCTTTCTGCATCTCCCTGTTCGTGAACAGGTGGTTTTTGCTTGTGAACAGCCAGCCAAATACGTCATTTAGGATCGTACAAGTGATACTTATTGCTATTTGCTTGTTTAATTAGGTTTAAGTCAGGTTTTGATTATTGTTCTTTGCTTGTTTAATTTGGAATTTGGATATTGATCCTTTGAGATGTTGCTAATTTGAATATTTGATAAATTGAAGTCAACAATTTTGCTTTATTTTGAAGAAATTACAGTATTATATTTAGGCTCCTGCTAATTAATATATAAATATATTTCTGGTAGATTCGGCTGGCCGAGTCATGTTACATGTGTAGAATCTCTTAGGCAATGAATATGAAAACTGCTCTTATGTTATTAGATGAGATTGTACAAGTTTATATAGTAGTAACGTACAGAGTCGTGAGCTAGAAAGTGGAAATGGTAGTTACACATATGTACACTACTGCTTACAGGCCTTAGAATAGAAATGGTCAGGGTTGGGGACCGAGACGGAGCTTGCTTTGCATGAATTGAAATTGGTGACAGGTTACTGCTTTTGTCATGAGATCCGCAATGTAGCGAACTTGCAGTCGATGAGCAGCAACTTCTTCCCTAACAAAGTGAAAATGAACTTCCACGTGTTTGGTACGTGCGTGGAAGATTGGATTTGCTGTGAGGTACGTTGCACCAATATTATCACACCATAGAAGTGGCGACGGCAGTAGAGGATAACCGAGCTCCTGGAGTAGGGTGTGAAGCCAAATAAGTTCTGCAGTTGCATCAGCCAAGGCTTTGTACTCAGATTCAGTTGAAGACCTGGAAATAGTGCACTACTTCTTTGCCGACCAGGAGATGAGATTAGTGCCGAGGTAGATGGCATAGCCACCGACAGACTTCCGATCATGTGGACTGCCAGTCCAATCATCATCAGAGAAGGCTTGTAGTTGCAGGGAGGCAGATTTAGTTATGTAGATACACAAAGCATGTGCGCCACTGAGATAACGCAGAATGTGTTTAACAGCTTGCCAATGGTGGAGTGTAGGCTGATGCATGAACTGGCTAACATGATTAACAGCAAAGGTAATGTCAGGCCTGGTAATGCATAAGTATTGGAGAGCACCAACAGTTTGACGGTAGAGAAGAGCATTCTCACAGGGTTGTCCGTCAGGTATGAGTCTGGTCGTTTTGACAGGTTTGGTCCCGAGCATGTTAGCTCATTTTAGTATGGAAAGGATGTAACGTTGTTGTGTGAGAGCAAGACCACTGGTGCCTAAGAAGGAGTGGAGTGCGCCAAGATCACAAATTGCAAATTGTCGGGCAAGATGATTTTTGACGCGATGGAGCAGGCAGTGGCAAGAACCAGTCATCAGTGTAAATAAGAACAAACACAATCCCGGTAGGCTGGCAGAAGATAAATAATGAAGTATCAGTAGCAGAGCTCTTAAAACCAAACTGAAGTAACTCATGTGCCAGGGTTTGAAACCAAGCACGCGGTTCTTGCTTGAGACCATAAATAGCCTTGTGTAATTTGCAGACATGAAGTGGATGTGTAGCATCAATGAAGCCTGGAGGTTGGGACATGTAGACTGTTTCAGAGAGATGGTCATGTAAGAACGCATTACTTACATCTAACTGATGTAGAGGCCAATTGGGGGAAACTGCAAGCGGCAGGACCAATCTAATTGTTGTAGGCTTGATAACAGGATTGAAGGCGTCGGTGTAGTGAATTCCAGGGGCTTGGTGGAAACCTTTAGTGATGAGACGAGCCTTGTGTCAATCAAATGAACCATCAGCATGAAGCTTGGTTCGATAGATCCAGCGACAGCGGATAACATTCATTTGTGGAGTGCATGGAACAAGAGTCCAGGTATCATTTCAGAGCAGAGCATTAAATTCATCTGCCATAGCTTGGCGCCAGACAGGAGAGGTAGCCGCTTTGGAGAAGCAGGTTGGAGTGGTGATAGGAAGCCGGGAAGCTGAGATGAGGGCTTTGAAGCCTGCTAGATGATGATAGTTAGGACGAGGATGAGAGCGAAGAATCCGCGGAGCAGTTTGGTGAGAAGATAAATTCAGAGTAGGTTGAGGTTGTGGGGAGAGGGGGTGGGGAGGGGGGCATTTGAGGAGGTGGGTTCAGAGGGAGGTGTAAGAGGGGTGGAAATAGGTATACAGAGATAAGGTTGTGGGGGTGGAATGTTGGAGGTTGTTTGCGAGGTAACGGTAGTAAAAGGAAAAATTGTTTCAATGAAACGGACATGGCGGGTAACATAGGTTTTGCCTGTGGGTGGATGATAACAACGGAAGCCAGCTGTATTGGTAGGATAGCTTAGAAATACACATGGAATGGAATGGACATCGAATTTGTGGCGATTGTAAGCTCAAATATGAGGATAAACTGCTGAACCAAAGATATGCAAATGCTTGCAGGTGGACTGTTTTTTATGTAGGCGGTGGTAAGGGGTGTCATGTTGTAGAGTTGCAGTTGGCATGATATTAATGAGGTAGACTGAGGTTTCAACTGCATAATGCCAGAAGCTGTGGGGGACGGAGGCATGTGTTAGCAGCGTGAGAGCAGTCTTGACAACATGCCGTAATTTGCGCTCAACAAGGCATGTGTGTGTGGGCACATGTAAGTCGATGGGCAATGCCATGCATAGCTAAGTAAGGAGGCAAGGCAAGAAACTCGTCACCGCGGTCAGTTTGTAGATTTTTAATTTGAGTTCCAAACTGACGTTCTATGAGTTTATGACAAACAGGAAAAATTTGTGCAACATCAGATTTATTAAAAGGAGGGTACATCCAGGAATAGCGACTGAAGTCATCAACAATTATAAGAAAATAAGAGTGGCCTGATGATGACTTTTGTGGAGCTGGTCCCCAGACATCAGCAAAGAGAAGCTCTAATGGTGAGGAGCTCATGTTATTGGTGCACGGCAAATGGAGTTCACTGGATTTGCCTTGAATGCAAGAGGGGCAACGGTCCTTTGAAGTTGTAGAAGACAACTGTTGACGACGAAGGATGGTGGTCAAAATGCGGTGATGAGGATGGTCCAGGCGAGCATGCCATAACGCTGAAGATGTAGAAGCCGTGAGGGCAGCAGACGCAACAGCAGTCGGGAGGGAAAGATGGTATAAACCATCTTTAATTTGGCCATGAAGGAGCTGTCGGTGGGTGGCGTGATCCTTAACGACAAAAGAGGAGAGGTGAAATTGAAAAATGCAGTTGTTATCAGATGCAAATTGATGGACAGAAAGAAGATTGCGAGTTATTTGTGGAACATGCAAAATGTTGCGCATGTGGAGAGGACGACCAGGTAGATCAACCCGAGTTTCACCGATATTTCTAATGGCAAGGGCATTACCATTGCCAACATGCAGTTCATCTGTACCCTGATATTGGTCCGCCAATTGCAGGTTTTGAAGATCCTGCGTCGTGTGGTGCGCGGCGCCAGTGTCAGGGAACCAATCAGCATACGTGGCCGGGATTGTAGGAGAGGTGTTCTGGACTGGTGCAGTTGTATTTGCAGTGTACGCCTGAGTGGTTGAGTGTCAAAGTTGCGATTCCGACAATGCCACAGAGAATGGCCATGAATACCGCAAACAGGACATGGGGAACATCCCTGTCGTCCACGCCCACGGCCACCATGGTAGGCAGAATAGCAGGCTAGCAGCTACGTGTTGGGTTGGAGGCAGCAGGGGAAGTAGAATTTTTTGAGCAAGATGCATAGTTGGCCACAGGTTGAAATTCAGTAGTCATCTTGTTGGCTTGAAGTCTGATATCATGGGAGGCTAAGAGACTTTGCAGTTCTGGAAATGTGGTAGGAGTGGACCTTGCAGCAAGGGATGCTACCACACTGCTGTAATCGCCGTGAAGGTTGTTAAGTATGATGGCGTTGAACGCAGAGGTTGACAGAGGCTGACCGGCAGCTGATTCATCTGCGATATACTTGGCCTGACGAAGAAACGCCGACAACGGGAGATTGCCTTCTTTGAGGTTATGGAGCTGCAGGATTCTAGTTTCAGTAGGAGCTCCGTAGGCCTGTCGAAGTGCAAGCCAAACTTCACGGGCAGTTGAAAGACCAACCACAGAGGAAAGGACTTCCTCAGATAAGGAGGCTAGTAGCCAGCTGAGTAGTTGCTGATTGCGACGGTGCTGTGCCGATGGAGCGTTTTCGCCTTCAGGTGGAGCAGGAAAATGCCCGGTGGGATCAAGACGACCCTCAAGACTGAAACTGCAGACGAGAGGCTTGATCTGGGTATGCCATAGGAGATCATTTGATGCTGTGAGCTTTGGGGAAATGTAATGGTGAGCCTGCATTGGAGGTAGCAAGGGGGAATTTGAAGTTTGAGTGACAGAGGACACAGAGGTGGAAGAATTGGGAGACGCCATTGAAAAATAAATAATTAACTTGGCTCTGATACCATGTAGAATCTCTTAGGCAATGAATATGAAAACTGCTCTTATGTTATTAGATGAGATTGTACAAGTTTATATAGTAGTAAAGTACAGAGTCATGAGCTAGAAAGGTGGAAATGGTAGTTACACATATGTACACTAGTGCTAACCGAGTTTACAGGCTTTAGAATAGGTCATTAAGACTAAAACAGTTTGTTGCTGAGGACAGTCTGGTTAACAACATTTTCATGATTCTTCTAAAAAAAAACATGTTCATGATTCACGTTTTTTCCCAGCCCCCAGACATGTCTTTTACGTGTTTGACAACATTGGTAATGACTGAAGTGATGAGAAATGAAATTTGTAAACAATATGACCCCAGTCTTTTGTCAAGATGGACAAAAGTTGACATTAGTTCTTATTTTATTCATCCAACTATGTGACTGAAAACTCCTCTCCACATTAAAATTTTTGCATGGCTTTTTAGACGTTAGCGGCTGCCAACTAAAAAGCTTATATCATAAAGGTACCCTGCAATAAGCATCACATGCCTGTTGTGTGAGGACAGTGATGATAATCTGGATCATCTTTTTCTTGGTTGCTATGTGGCTAGGTCTGTATGGAGGGAGGCAGGTTGTCACTGGTTGAACACAACTTCAGCACATGATTTTTTGAGAACATACCGATTTGGAGGTCATCAACGAGATATCATCATCTATACATTGAAGCAGCAGTGAGCAATCCCAATTGTGTTCTTGTGGTCCATATGGTCTCAACACAATGTAGTATTCAAAGGCGAACTCGTCTACATTGAAAACGTGGTGGCATCTGCCAAGCATATGGTGCATAGTTGGATGGCGTAACGTAACATGTTCTTTGTAATGATCTGATCCAATGTAACTGACTTTTGCATCCTGCGTGGTTGCCACACAACCATCCTTCCCGCTCTAAAAATAACATTGAAGAACTAAAAGTAAAAAACTATGATTTGAATAAATAAGAAGAGCATGAGATCTTTAACCCCAGTATATGTACTTTAATGGGAAAAAGTGTGAAACTGTCCAGAAAATGAAAACTAAAAGTCAGATATAATGATTTGATATATCAGGTGTTAATAAAAGCCTTATTTGTTACAAATGTGCATCTAAATTCTCCTAGGGTGTTTCTGACTGTTTCACAGTTGTATCAGTCTCTGCGAAGATTTATTTAAATATATTCTTAGTAAGGTCTATATTTGTATTAAAACTGTTTTTCTGTCTAATGTTCATCAAAGAACCTCTTACCTACATTGTCATAGGTTTCTAACTACATAAAAACCTTATGACGGCTCACTTTCAAAAGAAGAAAAAAAAAACTTATTAGGGCTAAGCTATTTTGTATAAATGATTGTACAAACTTGAAATCATTGCAGTGGATCAATCTATGGTGCAGTACTTGGATTTGCAGAGTTTCATTATCCGAGCTCGTGTGCTGAAGCTGTATAGACAAGCACTAAGGACCACCCGAAAGGCCCCTACTCATGCAAGAGGTACAGACGTAGTCTTTTTTTTTTTCTTTTTAATGTTTATTTCCTCTGTTTTTATTGGTAAAGCTATAAATGTTAATCTAGTTTTGAAATAATTGCTGATATGCATAGATGAGTTAAAACGAAGCATACGGAAGGAGATAGAGGAGAATCGACAATGTGATGACAAGCAGAAAATTCGATTTCTAATCAGTGAGGGAATTCAAAGGTTAAAGAGTCTTGATGAGATGCTTGATATGATGGGTCATAGCTGAAGGTTTGCAGTTTCTACATGTCAATGAAGAGTTTTCATTTGGGAGAAAAATGTTAGGACATGCTTCAAGAATTTAGTTTGGAGTGCAATTTAGCTGAGGACAGAGATGTGTTCTCTTTTTCCCTAAGTTATAGATACAAGAACCATTCTTTTTAACTTTTTTGAAGATAGCCATTCTTTTTAATTAAGAGAAAGCACCTACTACTCGATCAGCACATTATTCAGAGGAGTAAAAAATGTTACTTTCTGCCAACTTAAAGTGAATTAGTTTGTTATAGGCAATATGGAGTGAGGTCATGAGTTGAAAACTAGGGTTGGATATAACTACACGGTTTACCCAGCTGGGTCTTTTGTTACAAAAAATTGTCTGTAGATTGTACACCAGTTTTCGGCTTGTTTCATTCTGAATCCCATCTTTTTCTGCAGCAACTTTAAAATATTCTGGCGTATTTTCTTTCTCTTCCAAGGCCAGTTTATGGAGAAGACCTTAGGAAGTTTGGAAACTTGTCTTCCATCTTTTATAGCGTGATGTCCCCAGATCTTTTCCACATCAATCTTGTGTCCATTCTTCTATTCCTCCATCATCCCTAGAGATACTTATCTTGTACCTATTAATTACTCCGATAGAATTGTTCTATATGTTGGAGTTTTAATCTTAACTCCGCCTATATTTTATAGCCGGTCCCAAGCCCGGATAAAGGAGGAGGGTTGTATTAGGCCCCGACAACAACAACAACAACAAAGCCTTATCCCACTAGGTGGGGTCGGCTACATGGATCATACGACGCCATTCCGCTCTGAAAATTGCAGTATTAGGCTCCGACAGCCAGCATAAAATCATGTCGAATCTTATGAACATGGATCAACGAAAAGTCGTATGATCCATATAACCGACCCCACCTAGTGGGATAAGGCTTTGTTGTTGTTGTTGTTGGAGTTTTAATCTTCTTAGCATTCATTATCTTCCTGTATGGTTAATAGATAATGCTGAAGCTGATTGTATTTGTTGTTTCCCTCTGTTCTTTTGGTAGGGTCTCATCAATCTAATCTCATACAAAAATATTCATGTCACTTGCGGGCGTGCATGGTTGATGAATGAATATATTAGGACCCATGAGGTCCCTTTCAATAACCACTTAAATTTATCTGTTCCATGATATTTGGCTATTTGCATGCTATTGTTCATTCGTTTTTTTCCCTTTCTAGTGTAATAACAAGATAAAAAGATCTATATTCTGTCTCTTGCTGCTACATTGTTGAATCAAAATCAGAATAGAAGTATCATTTACAGGTTGCGTTGTACAACGCGCTAAAATATATGTTGTGAACAAGGTTACTTTATTTGCGTTACTTTATTTGCATTCTAGTCGAGACACAGCTAATTGATCTTGCAGTGAAACTCGAGTAATTACTAATTATTACTTCTCTCCCTCCACACTGCCACCTGCTAGTACTTTTCTTTCTCTGCACATCCTGCCTCCTCTTTTTTTTTTTTTTTCTTGTGTGTGTAAAAAAGCAAAGTGCTTTATCAGTTTCAAAAGAGTCATGGTACAGGATGTGTAGGAGGTCTCGAGGGAGATCCGCTTTCGTACTTGACTTGCCAAAGTTGGCCAAGAAGTTCGCTGCTTGATTACAATTTCTGTAACAATGATGCAGCTCAAAAGATTCAAAAGACAGGCATGTGATCCATATGAAGTATAATATGTTGAGTTTCCAGGGGCATTTGCAATCCTTGAGGACAATGTGAACCATCGTTTTTTAGTCTACCTCAACAGTAACTTTGCTGAATCTCTTTCGGCGACAAGCTTTCAGTCCCCTTAGCAGTTCCCATGGCCTCCATTTTGAGTGCCGACTGGCCACATTGCTGGAAAGTTCCTGCAGTAGTAAAAATAGTATTAGGGACACGAATAACGTAGCCCGCTTCCCCGGTCTAGATGCATCATAAAGGATTCATCGGATTTGAGCTTCACCTAGGATTCAGACCGGGGCTGCTAGTCTCCCACCGAATCCTGGGGGTGAAGCGCCCTGCGGACATGGGTATCCATGGTTGTTTGAAACTAAAGCATTGATCGTTTCCAGCCGTCCACGGCCCCCATGGACACAAACCAAAAAGTAAAAAGGTTTTTTTGATCTCAAAGTCCAGACTGCGGCCTTCCTTGATCAATCCTCCACCCCACGTGCCAAGGATCCATGCATTCAAAACAATAGTTTGTTTTCTGTTGAAAAATATTCCGTAAGATCATAGATGTTGAGCATTGGGAAAAAACAGATGTGCATTTGATTCAAGATACAAAAGTGGGCAAGAGGTATCCGCAGAATCGATCAAAACTTAAGAAAAAGTATTGTAGGTAGTCTATTATGAGCCAAATTTCAAAAAAAAAAAAGAAGACATCTTGTGAGGGATTTTGATCTCCCACGAAGAATTTAAAAACTACCGTCTAAATGTATGTGTCGAGCGTGCTCGTGAGTGTCTGGGCCCAAACCCATGAATAATCCTGGGCACGATACTTGCTACTTCTCTCTCTCTACTTCTTTTCTATTGCTACTTTCTACTTCTCTCTCTCTCTCTCTCTCTCTCTCTCTCTCTCTCTCTCTCTCTCTCTCCACTTCTCTACTCCTGCTACCCCGCCGGCGTCATCTACTTATCTATCCATCAGTAAACTTAATTGCAGTTTAGACTTTAGAACTCTACTTGAATGCATGATACCATCCTAGTGAATGGCATGGTTGATCAGCCTTTTCAAGAACAATTCTCTTTTTTGGTCATGATATCAGGAAGTCACGGTATCAATAAATTCATAACCATAATAAGTTTAGACCAACAAACGATCCACTGAAAGAAAGAAAAAAAAGGAAAATCAAATTCCTATTGGTAAGAGATGAAAAGCTTTCAATAGTCTACTAAACAACGGAGTTGTACGGAAAATCGAGAGCATTCCAGATGAATTTCTTCCGACGATTAAAAAAAAAAGAAAATTGGACAAGCACGAGGCGTAGTAATATTGAGGGTAACATGCGTTCATTGTTCATCGTTCTTAACATTTAGATGACAGTCGATTGATTTAATTGGTTAGTAAATTAGATTTCAATTCAACAAAATAAATTATAAGATCAAGTCTGGGAGTACAATTATTGGGAGTTCGTAATGCGAAGACATCACCGGGGGGCAAGAGTTGCATTAATTTGCTAATGTCTGGTTGGGGCAAATGTTTGGCAGTCTGCCTCACTTCCTACTCGACCGATAATAAATTAGTAATGAGGATAAGGATGAGCAAAAATGATTCCATTCCTATTTGACGATTCACAAATAAGTATTTACAAATAAATATTTATCATATATAAATTATTTTTTATCTTCACATAATTTTTATTCTTATTAATAAATACTTGTTATATAAATTAAATGAATAAAAAATTGGAAGCACTGTACTTCCAGAATTTTCTTTTATTTTGACCGTAACTTTATTATGTGTTTGATCATGTGTATTTCTTGCATATGCATAGCTAAGCGCAGTCCATATATTACATCATATATAAATAGAAATAGAATCAGTTTTTTTTTTCTTTTCACAATACTGTAACCTCGTATGAAAAAATAAAATTGTCTCAATTCATTATAAAGTTCTAATAAAAACTAGTTTTTGTTGGGTTAGTTTTTTATCCAAGAAAATATTTGATATTTTTAGACTTTTCTTGAATGATGGAAATTATAAAACCGTTTAGGAAAAAAATCATCAACTGGATTAATTTTTTTGGATGATTTTTCTGAGACAATATTTTGGAAAAAATATATATGATAGCACAATTTAGATAGAAATAACTTTACTATTAACAAAAATAAAAAAAAACTTAAAATAAATAAATCAATAGATCTAATAATGGTTCCATAATATTGTAGAACGTTAAATTACACAAAATTATCGGCGATACAAAAGAGCCTCGTCATTCCGTCGTCCCATTTCATTCCTTCACCGTCTCATCGCTTTCAGCGGCGCGTTCAAGTCTCAAACAATGGTATTCTTACTCTCATCTTCTTCCTCGTTCTCCACCTCCTCCTTCCCTTCACTGAAATGTTTGGTTTCTGATGACTTCTTTGCAGGTGGATTCTCCGCGCAGAAGGTAAGAATAGCCCTGTTTCCCCTCCTTTGGAACCCTAATCAATGTATCTTTCCCTTATGTTCCTGTTCCGATCGATCTCGCATGCAATATCATTAGGTCGAAGATACCATTTGTTTATCATGTTCTTCCTTTTGTTGGCATAGAGATCGTCGCAAATCCGAGACCTCGCATGGATCTCTTGGTCGAAAGAAACTTATTTAATTATTTTCTTTTGTGTGTTAACGGAGTTTGAGGCCAACGTGTTCCTCCCTTTTGAAACATCTCCATCTAGCGAAGCCTAGTCAGCTAATTAAGATGTTAAGCTTTCATATTGAATCCTTTACACGGTCGTCTTTGTTGAAGGATAGCCTTTTTGGTTTTGTGTTTTTGTTTTCATTTCGATTATGTAGTGATTCACGTCTAGCATGACCTAATTACTAATCGTCATATGCACTCGAATCCTTAAATCAAAAGTTTTGCTGCGGAAATATTTAGTAAACGTCAATTACCAAAGTGCTCCTTGCCTGTGTTCATTTGTTACATATTTGCCTAAAAATGTCATATGTATAATAAAGCTGGATAGCTTCTTGTGTTTCTAAACTTCGGTCACTTTTGTAGAAAAAGTTAGCTAGTTTGTGCTTTGGTGCTATTTAATCATAACAGAGTGAGGATAGAAACACTTTGCTGGTTGGACGATTTGATTGTGAAAGTTAGCTTGCCTTCTTGTAATTAACTTAGTAAAGTAACAAATTAGCATTGTACTTGACCTAGCAAATTTTCCTAATAGAATAATGATTTTAGTGACAAATCGAATTTTTCCATTTTATTTTTCCAGCTTCTATAATCTTGTTATTCAGCAATTTCTTTCCTAGATGATCTGGTCCCTTTGAGTAGATGTTTAAATCTGTAAGTTTGTGCAAACAATTTACTTGAGAATATTTTTCGAGGAAAGGATGACTACTGAGCATGGGCAGTCATCCATAATCTACTAAAACTGAAATTATGTGATGTACACAATTGACATAAGAACTTAAGGAGATTGTTAATGTTTTTACTTTTCTATCATGATCTTTCCGGTTTTTTATGTTGTAAGCATCAATGTTTTATTTTTCATAGGAGGCACTCTCGATCAAGGTCATTGTCCAGATCTAGATCTAGGGGCAGGTCTCAATCGAGGTCTCCATCACCTATTCGCAGATCCCGATCCCGGATCCGTGGAAGGTTTGAATTCTTTTTTGTTTATATAACATTCAGCAGAATTTGATATGTTCAAATAATCAACATAGGACAACGTTATCTGCAGGAATGATTCAGGAAATCCTGGAAATACACTTTATGTGACAGGGCTGTCAAATAGAGTTACAGAAAGAGACCTCGAGGATCATTTCTCGAGGGAGGGAAAGGTAATCTGTCACTTATCTTTATTTTTCCGAATTCAATATGATTCACTTGTTTATTGCTAGGTGGTTGAATGCTACTTAATTGTTGAACCTCGCACACGTGTCTCTCGAGGATTTGCATTTGTTACCATGGATACAGTTGAAGATGCTGACCACTGCATCAAATATCTTAACCAATCAGTTTTGGAGGGTCGATATATAACTGTTGAGAAGGTAATTCGTTTGCTCTATGGTTTTTGTGTTTACGCTGATATCAGGACAATTTTCTGTTTATAATCATATTCAGAAGACATCACGTCATTTATGTTCGCAGCTTTCAAGATGATCAGATCATCCATCTCAACTGTTATTCAAACGGCATGATGAATGACCAGTCTTTACAGTATTCCACATCAACTATATCTTTGCAAACTCAACTAAACAATCTCAGCTATCAACTCAACAACTAATCAACGGACACTTCAATCTCTTTAATCAGGCGCTATGGTACCTTTCACGTAGCAGTTCTATAGCAAAGTTACTGGTCCTAACAATGCTAATGTTCACTTAAGTCTATATTTATTTGCACCTTTTCATTTGGTTAATGCTTCATGATGCTTTTGATGAATCAATTTTAGCATTGTGTTTCCTTTACTGGCTTCATGGTTTCATTTCATTGGCGGTTTATGTGAGCAGTGAGCAATTACTTTGTTCTTTGTTAAAATTCAAGTGACAAGCTGACAAGTTTCATAGAGCATTGAGGACTTACTCTTTCCATTTCAGTCAAGGAGGAAACGTCCACGAACACCTACGCCAGGAAACTATCTTGGGCTGAAAAATCCTCGTGACAATTGTGAGTTCTATTTTGTAAAATTATAGACGTGTAAAAACATACACATGTTAATGTTATGATCTTTGCAATTTCATAACTGAGTTGTTTATATCTCTTATTTGTTACAGATCAGTATAATCGTGGAAGGAACTATGGGGGTAATGCTCGAGATGACTATGGTGGATACCGTAGATCTCCTAGACGTTCACCATTTAGAGATGGTCGAGATTATTCCCCTCGCCGGTCACCTTATGGTGGCAGGTCAAGAAGGGAGCGTTCAAGGTCTCTTCCTCGTTCTCCTTATAGGAGTCCAGATAGAGGCTATGGCCGCCATTCACATGTTTATGCTAGATGATGTGATCCAGGAATAACGTGGTTTCAGTCTTCAATTATCAAGGTTAGATTAGGATGGTGTTTAGAAACTTGAAACCTACTACTAACTTGTGTGCATGGAATATTTTTATCCGGTCCTTCGGTGGTATGAATGTTTGATGATTTTGATACCTAGTCTTGGACCTCTTTTGCTGTTATATTTGCGACTTATTTGCATCGTCTCATTTCTTGGTTGTAATGTGATTCAGTTTTTTTATTTGATTCACTTATTGGTAGTTAGAGAGTATGACCTGGTTGAGGGAATGGGAATACGTACAAGTGTTGAGTATTTCCGAAGAAAAGCATATATCACACGTCAACTTTGATATTTTGATTTTAATAACATAATTTATAATGGGCTTGTTTGTTCTATTGTTACCAGCTCCTATATATGCTTGCAGAACGCAACGTCCGCAATTTTTGTTTGATCCATTACAGTTTGGTCGCATTATATATTATAAAGTTAATGTTTAACAAGTATTTTTTTATCATTAACTACTGTACTGCAGCAAACGAATGTTGGTCTAGTTCATACATTTGGTAATGATAAATTCAGTTATCCGAAGTTTGAATTAAATAAAGCTGTCTCCCGTGTAGCTACAATTTTATGGTTTCCATTACGATGAAATGTTTGACTAATAATGAGACGGCGCAGTGCTGTTCTCATTAATATGGATATCTGTTAGATCAGTAAAGTTATCTAACCTTTTTTGGCTATTCCAAAACCTATTCTAATTGGAATGAAGAACGCACAGATGGGATCATACAAGAAAACGCGGGGAGACGTAGGGATTGTAGATCTTCTATGTTCATAATAATTATTTTTTATGTAAAAATAACATCAATAATATAATACTTTTCGATTTTAGTTACACGTTAGGATAATTATTCATATAGATAATGAGATATTTATAACAAATCATATCCGCCAACATTGCACCTGAATACTATGATGGTCGCTCCGGAATCCGGACTCTAATACAGTGAACTCTCCACGTCGCTCAATCATTCACAGTTATTTTCTGCATTATTACCAGTTTGAACGACGGCGAATCCTTTTGCCTTGAATGGGAACTACAGTTCATGGATCCAAATCATCAGACATACCGATTGCCTTAAAGTCGACAAGCCTTCAAGTATGAGTAAATAGAAGCCCCTCTCTTCACTAACAAGCTCTCTTACAGGTCGTTCTGTGGACATGATGCTTCTCTATAGCTGTCCTGGATGCTGTATTGGTGTGGTCATGACAGCATTATTTTACGCGTTAAGGCTAATGGCTGCTCTTATCCAACTTAGATCAGACAGACCCTTGTCACCTTGTGGGTCAGACTGTTTGAAAAGCGGAACTTAAATATTAATCTCTTGCAGATCCATATTTTCTCTGAAAGCGATATCGAATCTTGCAGATCAAAAGTACAGAGAGAAACGAATAACAAGAGGCTAAAGATTCCACGGCAGGGTTGGGCAGTACAGCTCCTCTTGAATCCAAACATACCTGCCTGATTATTTAATAGCATGAAGTGTCCCTTATGCTGTTCTGTATTATTATATTATTGCAACTCTCCAGTTGGTGCAACTTTAATTCACAGTCGTCCTTTCCAGAGAGAGAGAGAGAGAGAGAGAGAGAGAGAGAGAGAGAGAGAGAGAGAGAGAGAGAGAGAGAGAGAGAGAGAGAGAGAGAGAGAGAGAGAGAGAGAGAGAGAGAGAGAGAGAGAGAGAGAGAGAGAGAGAGAGAGAGAGAGAGAGAATGGAACTGCATGAACAAGAGTTCTTGGAGGAGCTTTTGGCTCTGAGAAGGGGGACAGAATGGGAGATGGATCACTCTCTCAAACAGAGTCATGAGCTCATGTTAACCGGCCCCGAAAGGGAGAATTACTTACAGGAAATCCCAAGCATGCTCACACAAAGCTGTCCTGAACTCAAAGAGCTCGTGCTTCCAGTCAACCATAGCTTTGACTGCCTAAGTGAAATCTACCAGCCATCCACTGCAACAGTACCTGCAGCAGAAGCACCAGAGCTCCGGCCACCAACCATGTCGATAAGCTACGGTACTTCGATGGAATTCCGTTGCCAGAACTGGTGCCAAGCAGCTCCAGCTGATGAGGGTCTCGGCTCGATCCATGAGGAGAATGATCACGGCCACTTCCACCGAGCAGAGCCAGCTGCCGGACTGCACTGCTCTACCCGGGAAGGACTGGAAGGCAGCCAGATCAAAAGGATGGAGAGCTTCGCGTCTAAGAACCTTATGGCAGAGAGGAGGCGAAGGAAGCGACTTAACGATCGCCTGGCTATGCTTAGATCTATCGTTCCTAAAATTAGCGAGGTATATAGATGCATCATGACAATTTAATTAGTAAGGCCATCATCTTCTTTGGTTCGCAGCTGTTGTATATTTTTCGGATGCATTTGTGTTTAAAATCCTGATTACTCGTTTCAGAATTCGAACACGAGTCCTTGCAAACTTGATGCTTACTTGAACAATACGCTGATTGTTGGTTCTAAGTTCTTGTATATGCACGTATGCAGATGGATAGAACATCCATCCTTGGGGATACCATCGATTATGTCAAAGAGCTTTTGGAAAAGATCAAGACCTTGCAGGAAGAGATTCCAATGGATTCTGATCAGCCTGCTAATGTATTAGGTCTTGAACAGAAGTCCACGTCCCCAAGGAACTCGCCAAAGGTGGCTAATTGACAGTTGCAAGCTATCAGTTCACATGTTCAATTCTGATATTCTAATTTGCTTCAAGAATTGGCCTCTGCAATTGTGTGTAGTTCAATGTTGAAAGGCGAGAGGACGATGCGAGAATAGAGGTTCGCTGCGGAAGTAGGCCGGGATTGCTGCTCTCTATGCTGAGTTCCATGGATGCCATGGGATTAGAGGTTCAACAGTGTGTTGCTAGCTGCTTCGGTGACTTTGTTATGCAGGCTTCTTGTTCAGGAGTATGTATTCATTTAGGAGGAAGAATTGCCAACTGCAGCTCGCTCCACAAAATTAAGATACAAATTCTTTTTTCCCTTCTTTTGTGGATTAATTCAGACAACTCTAACTTGTTTATCTCCTAACTGAAATTAGGACAAAGAGCAGAGAACGGTGGTCAGCTCTGATGAGATAAAGCAAGTACTTTTCCGGGCTGCAGGGTATGGAGGAAGAATCGTTTAGGAGGAGGAAAGAAAAGTTCGTCCACTCCAAGCCGTTCCGAGAATACACTTGTACTTAAGAAATTGATCACTTCACTTCAGGGAACACATGATGTAATTGCTTCGTTGATCAATTGAATGCCAATAATATGAGTTTTTAGTTGTTTGTCCTGATCCAAAGGGAATGAGGTTGAGGGGTCATGTAAAGAGATGATACATATATTGCTGAAGTAAAGAGGTGTGTTCCGTTGAAATTTGATTTTCTTAAAAGCTTTTATATTTTTAAAATTCTCTCTCACACCTTTAACTCAGATATCATATTAAAATAAAGGACACTAAATATACTATTAATATACTGTAATATATAGACATATAGTATACTCATTTTACTCATTAAAATATGACGCGTTAACTAATTTTTTTAAAAGTTTAAGTCGTTAAAAGAGTAACATCAATAATTTTATATTTTTAACACTCTTTGTATATTTTTTATATATACCATTTTAATAACGTGTTAATCATTTTTTTAAGAACTTAAATATAAAATTCAAGACCTGAGTTTACTTATGAGTTTGACTTATTTCTTCATCCTAATGATATTTAATTCCTGAGGAAAAGGAAATTTTATATTGGATTCACTTTTCTTCTTCTTTTTTCTTCTCGAAAATGTAAATGAAATTTGCTTTTGTTCTACTTTTTCTTTTACTTCGTTAAAATAAGTGTACATGATTTCCCCGAAAGAATGGTTTGAAAATTATCATTTATCCATACAGATAACAGTTTATATTTTCACTTGTACTATTTGATTTCTTTTGTTAATAACTTCAAACTTTTAACTAATCGAATTCAAAAGGAGTGATAACTCGATTTTACAACTCTTGGATCAATATTTCTTATGATCATACCATTTAATGATATTAATACCCTATCAACTTTGATATTATTTTTTAGAATTTCAGATTTTAATAATATCATAATTTATTCATGATAATAATAATAAATATATTTAATATATTTTTCACATTCTTATTATGTTTCATATATTTTGACTTAAAATTAAAGTAAATATGACTTACTAAAGTGCAATTAAATAGTTGAGTATGAAAAACATTTATTTTAAAAAATTATCTTTTAAAATATAGTTTTTTACTAATAAGTAGAATTGGATTTTCATTTTTTTTACTTTCTTTTACAATTTTATATGAAATATCGATCACGCTAGTTGGGCCTAGAATTTTCGAAAGAAAAATACCAAGTATAAAATATGAACTTTATATGAGTGGAGAAAAAATGATTGTGTGTTTCATAAACACTTGATTATAAATCAAGAGAAAGTAAGGACATTGAAAATTGAATCTCCTTGTTCCCACCAACTATCACTCTTCTTCATTTTCAAGACTTTTATATTTGAAATTATTCACCAAAAATGAATTACTTCCGAGGATTTGATTTTTTCCTGAGATTCGGCAATAAAAAAAATTAATTTTCCAAAATTAGGCTCGTATAATTTGAATTAACAGCTCATATTTGATTATTTTCATTAGATACGTTATGCCCATCCTCCCACCAACTTCCCCAATTTCTCTTCTCTAGAGGTGTTCATGAGTCGGGTTAAATTCGACACGTGAACAAATCTCATCCGAGCAAATTTGTTCTGATTTGGTAGAGTCGGGTCAAGCCCTCCTTGGAGGTCAAATTCGACTCAATCCTCAGGTTACCGGACCATCCAATTTTTTTTTTATTTTTTTACTATTTTTATATTTATTTAATATAGAAAAATGATTTTGTGTACTTACTGGAAATATAACCAAGAGAGGTGATGTCAACAGTGAACAAGAAGGCTCCCTCCATGGCTTGGCAGCATCATATAGAAGCGATCCTATGTAAGAAACGCAATCAACTACCTGCTGTGGAATTCGGCCAAGTCTTGCGGACTAATGGCAAGATTTCATGTAGAAGTGTTTTTTTTTTCCAGTGTTGGTAGAAGTGCATTTGTCAGCTTGTATAAGATGATCCATGTTCTTACGTAAAATTTTCTATACTGCTACCATATTCACTTGTATTTATGCTCATTCTTTTGTCAATTGATGTTAAGATCTTAAGAATTTATTGTTCTAGAATGAACAATTCGAAGTTTGTTAACTTGTAGTATATATTAAACACTTAAGCTCTTGTAGTTTTCTGTTTGTTACAGGTTGGTGATTGTTTCATTATGCAGTTCAAACAACATTAGTGAAACTATAAGAAACTTACTACACCATGTTGACATTAACCCTATACACGATGCATAATTGTGTAAAAGGACGCAATGATGAGTATGGAAAATTAAAAGTAGATGGATGCCAATAGAAAAGGATAAATCTTATCATTTCCACATGTTTGATTATGGATTAGGTATTGTAAAATTATTGCTAATTGAAGGAGCTGATAAAACCCTGAAAAACTACGTCTCCAACTATTTATGTGCATAATAACGGAATTCATACTTTTGATTCATTTCTGGTTTTACTTCCTTTAAAATGTCCTGAATTTTTCCGAATTTCGGTTTTTTGATACATAGGATATTTTCGTGCATTTCATATCAGTTTTAATGCATCTTCTATGCTAGGATTCTTTTTGTGAACAACCAATGGGGTTCTTACTTTCACTTAATTCAGATATGTTCACACACACACACACTTCAAGCATGCATATGTTTCCATAATCACAATATCATCGTATAATTGAGTAAACTTTTCTTACCTTAAAGACCACAAAACCAAAACCCTCAACTGTAGCAAGGCTTTGGTGACCAAGCATGTCAACTCTATATAATCTCCCTCATAGGTTCATAACAAAGACCCAAGGCTTTTTATGCACATTAGTGACCCTTATAGTTCCCTAAAGAAAACAATACCTAATACTCACTCTCAGAAGAAGAGACATACCTGAAAAGCATGAAAGACCAGGTTGAAAGTTAGTTCCAACTCTTTCCATGAAATGCAAACCATTGAAAGATGGATTAACCATAGATACATATTTCCAGAATCTTCAAAACTGAGAGAGCTCCATTAGTAATGACATTTTCTTTTTTGAGAGAATATCAATAGCAACATTATGCACATATTGATTTATCTTGTTCACTGTGACTCAACTTGATAGGCACGTATATGTCAACAGTTTGCAGTACTTTACATCTTGTCTTGCGTCTATTCTATGATAATAAGACAACTAATAGATGGATATTTAGGAAGAGAGAAAATTATCCACTTTGAAACCTTATTTCCAGTTTATTAATATCCAAATGATTTTGTTTAAAATTATCCAAGTGAGTTATCTTTTACCTCTTTCCGTTGTCAGTAAACCATTCCACAACATCAAGTTCATTGCAAGGAACTATAATTCCTTCTAGATCCTTGACGTTTTCCTATCAATCTGACTCTTGCACTCTAATTGTTTAGCTAATGACCTCTCTCATTCTTGATGATAATGAAAACTTGGGCATAATATGGAGGTAGAGCTTCTATTTTTATAAACTGCACAGTGTATTGATCAACAAGTAGTGATACGTTAAGAAACCAGGGATCATAGCAGGAGGAAGTAGTAAAACTTTAGCAGCACATCTCCTCAAAAAAACTTTAGCAGCACATGAGCTTGTAGCTTCCACACATTCTGTCTGTATAAAAACAGATTAGGCAAACAGGAGTCACATGCTTTAACTAATTCAGGCGTTAAGTTTAAATATAAGTGTGTAAGACAAGCCATCTTCAAACTTCAAAGTCTCGGACATAAGTTTCCATGCATTACACCACCGTAGTCTTGTATCCTTTGGTAGGGCTCTTTTCCCTTCTGAAGGAAGAAACTGCATCACTGATCTACCCTTTTAATCATCTTGCCAACAAAGTGAATTTGGACGACAACAAAATTCTTATAGCAAAGAGGATTCATTGCAACCTAACAGCAAAGTTAGGCATTTTCAACCAATCAATGTCCAGAAGCTGGGGATAAATCATGAATGGAAAAATAACTGTAGGTAAAGTGGGACACATAGATGTTTTACAGGGATGGTGCGTGGTGTGCCATATTCAATACCAGTTGTGTGTGTGTGTGTGTGTTTTTGTGAAACGACAGTACCAGTTGTGTTGGTCTTACAATCTTCATATTGTTGGGCCAAAAGTGAAATGTTTATCTATTTCCATTTCAGCTGCACAACAGAGATTAGAACACGTGGATGGAACTCATTGTCCCATCTTATGAACACCAGTGTGTCAAACAAACAAACACAGCTGTTACAAATGTTTTTACATCTAGGACGACAGCAGGGAAAAAAATTCTGTGCCTGTTCTGATAAAAGAGTAAGAATTTCTATAATTAATTAGCACAAGGAAGCTTTAAACCCTTTCCCCAAATAAAATATATATCCAACTAGTTCTCTTGTCATTTAAAATTCTTGCCAGTCAGCATGAAAGTGCTTAGACTGTTAGACGCTAACAACGAAATGGATTCAACAATTGGAAACACCAATTAACTAAGTAAAAAATTGGACAGCTCTGTGCCAATATTTACATAAAACTTTGTGTAACAAAAGATATTTTGAAAAGTCTTTCCCTTTTCCTCCTACTGTTCTTTGTGAACTTAATTCCACCTTTTTTATTTGACTGATTATTTTCAGATTATGACCCTTAACTTTATTTGATTGTTTATTATCAGATGTGTTTTATAACTCTAGGACCTGGCATGAGTTTTTTCTTTTTCATAACAACCACATTTTTTTTTCTTGTTTTCTCAGCTAATGTGAGCAACCTCCTGATTGATCTCATTTATGAATTGCATTGGACATCCATATCCAAGTGTGCTCCGTTTTGCACCTTCTCAAAGTTTATTTGTTTTTCAGAGATATAGACGTTCTGCATATCTTTGAAGTTATTGATGGGTTGCTGCTGATGGGCCTATTGATTCAGTTCTTGTTCCTCCAAATAGAGAAAGCTTGAAGTTTAATATATGTCAAATGCATAAGCAAAACTACTGGCGGTCACATTGAAATCTAGAGACCTCTGGCAGTTGCTCTGCCGTTTTTTTTTTTTTTATCTTGACTTCAGCAAGATATATTTTCCTCGCAAGTCAGATGTGAAGATAAAATGTGCAACGGTTATGTACACACAAAATAATGCTTAAAGTTTGACCACTTTTAAGCCAATTGACCAACCTTAATTCCAATTTCAACCTTTTTAGTTTTCAATTTTAAATAGCACCTTCACAGTTCAATTTCAACAAAAGAAATGTTAATTCATAATGCAAGAACATCTGGTCATGCATCTCCAGCCAATTACATTTTTCTGGGGAAAAAGTGGGTTATTTTACCTCATTATAACGTATTTTCATCTTGATGGACCCAATTGCATAATTTTGTATTTGCTTGATCAATCCTTCTAATGTTTCTTTCGCTTTCTTTTTGTGCACTCTCAAGTCTCATCCACAAAGGAAAGAAGATTATTGTGGTATGATATTTTATTTGTTTGGGGGCTGTGGAGAAACGGATGGAAAGTTCAAAAATACGAGACGCATTAACTACACGATTGGAGAAGGAAAGAAAAAAGGAGGTGTAAATGTGAAGTGAACCAAGCATTCCTTTTTATGACGTTTTGTTGACTACCAAGTTTTGCTCGAGTAGTCATTCTCCTCTCTTCCCCCGTCCGGTGATGTGAAGTGTTTGCCCACATTTATACGTCCGGGCTCGCTGATGCATTACATGCAACTGCTCAGCGAGTTGCGAGGCCATGAACACACACACCGTTTTGCTAGCGAGCAGCTACAGCTACAGAAGCCATGTCATGTGAACAGTGACGGCAACGGAGAGAGCATGGACAAGGAGGTTGTTGAGGAAGAAGTAAATAGCCAGAGAGAGAGAGAGAGAGAGAGAGAGAGAGAGAGAGAGAGAGAGAGCATTCATTTATGAACGTAGATGCGGTCTATTATTATCACTGGTTGGACAAAGATTCCTTCATTTACTGCAGTCGGCAGAAGCCCATGCCCCTTCATTTACCGCCCCCGCTTGCAAATGTATTTTCTTTTTGTGATGTTCCTTCTGATCATGGAGCTACACCTGTTTTGAGAAGAAGCAATGCTTGCATATTAACCGCAAGAAGTTGAACTTTGAGGTCGTTTGGACGGGAATAAAATTTAAATATATTTTATTTTTATAATAAAAATATTTTATTATAAATACTTGACATTTAATCATTATTGTTATAAAAATAATAATATAATAATATATGATTAAATTATAAAAATAAAAGAAATGGTAAAAAAATGAAAACGATTACAATATATGTATTCTTTCATTTTGATGGAATACAAATTTCATCGTTTGAAAAAATATAATGGTGGTATCATGATTTTCAAGATGGTTTCATCTAAAACACGTTTTCATCATTGTATCCAAATTCTCTTATCTATTTGAGGATATTCAGCAAAATATGCATGTATTTCTTACTTTATCCTGCAACCAAACGACCCCTGAGAGCTTAATTGTAAACTGAGGAAATGTGTTTGTTGGAGTTGGTGAATACTTCAGGACTCCTTATTTTTCACACCGGATTCGTCCACGTGAGCTTAGAGGAATTTGAGTATTATCCAATTACTTGTGCTGCTGGCGTACGAACAAAAGGGGGTTCAGAGGGCGGGATTTGGGCTTTTGTTTAGCCGGCCCGTACGGTTCGGATTAGATTTTTTCTCTGTTTTGTTCGGATTTTGAACTCGTTTAGGAGAGACTTATTTATATCTTATTTTCATATATAATCTGTATGACAGCTACAAACCTAAAAAATATAGTGAAACCTCTTTACAGGAGGTAGCCCTAATCTCAATCTCTTTTCGATCTCTCTTTTTATTCTCGAATTTTCCTATCAGGAAGAGCTTTCTAACAGCCAAGATCAATTCATTGAGTTCCTAATTTAAGTACCATGACAGGAATCCTCCCAAAAAGTGCAGTAACTTAGAAGATGAAACAAAACTATAGGAGTTAACAAAACAGCTTCTCATGGGCACTGAAATGCAACGTTCCAGGAAGAATTGAACAGTTTGAGAACCATATATTTCTCATATACAGTAGTAGCCTGTGGACAAGCAGTCCAAGGTTTCACATTTTTGGT
Source organism: Pontederia crassipes (assembly GCA_030549335.1). Lineage (NCBI taxonomy): Eukaryota > Viridiplantae > Streptophyta > Magnoliopsida > Commelinales > Pontederiaceae > Pontederia > Pontederia crassipes. The sequence goes on along the minus strand of CM060189.1, from coordinate 17,931,722 downwards.
GCCCGAAGACGATCTGGTTGTCTCTGTTGCGCAACAGGGATCCAAAATTATATGCAGGCACTTGAAAGATTCAAAGCACTGTAACAAGTAACTTCCCTTCGTGCAGTAAAATTGTCTGCAATATACATGGTGATTACATTTCACTATACCACACTGATCAGTGAGCTATACATCCATTATCAACAGAGAGATTTGAACTGTTTCAGGGCCTCAATAAATGTCTTAACGTTTACACAGGCGTCCCCCACGATGCTTGGTGGAATTATGCTTGAAATTCTACACTGCACTGGGAAATATGACCAAGTAATAAGCGATGAGGGTAAGCGTTGGTGCTGAGTTTCTGAAAAAAATAAGTTGTACTTAATTTGTTGTTGTAATAAGAATGTGAAATAATTGAAAAAAACAAAATAAAAGATGATTGATCTGCAATACTATGCTAATGTCGGTGGAGAGTACTCGATGAACAGTATTATGTTACTGCGAGATTCACCATGTGTTGACTCCGACTTAGAAAAAACTTGATATTGTCAGTAGGGAGTCAGGGACCAATTCTGAAGTTTATTATGCTTGACATATATTTGATTTGATGTATATATGTATATTCGATTAGTTTCATTTGCATGTGTTTAATCGTCTAGTATCTGATTACAGCAAATCTACTATTTAAAGACACCTATGGCCAGTGCATGGATATATTTTTTTTTCCTTACAAAATTCAGGATTCAATTATATGTATACTGAATAAGTTGCATTTAAGATATAATTGCAGCAGCACCTGTGGTGATGTGCCTTCTTACATTTCAGAATTTTAATTAAAGTAAAAAAAATGCGTCTGCAAAATAATGCATAGTTTCTTGTTAATTTTAGTTGGGAAAGATTGGAAAAAAAATCCAAAATTAGACAGAGCACGCTTGAAAAAATTCTTAGCCATGAACATCAAGAAAAAAGGAAATGAAATGCTTATAAATCACGCATCATTTGTATGTTCTTGATTATGTAGTGTAATCTATAAATAATTACGCATGCAGAAGATACACTGTCATTTTGACAAGTACACATGCCCTCCATGTATATGTACGAAAGATTGATTGTATTAGAGTTCATTTCTGAAACATATGCAAACTTCCCTTCAGCATACAATTTGAACTTTCATTTTATTATTCTGAATGCGATGGTCCAACTGAAGCATCTGTAAGTTTGGTCCTGTTGGATCGACATCCAACAGTGTTTCTGATCATCGACGAACAGGGACGACTCATGCAAAGTTCCTTGACAATTTAGTTTGTGTTAGCACCGTTATATATATCACCATCAGTATATTAAATTTAAAGTCGATACAGTCACTAAATACATTATGTTTTGCCCTGTACTTGCATATACAAGCACTGAATTACTTATAGCTAAGAATTAGAGAGTTTCTAATGTGATCGACACGGTAACTTGTATATTTGTTATATGTGTACAGCATTAATGTATGTAGACTCATATATTCCTTTGTGCCAATGTTAATTAAAATGTAATGTCACTATCCTATCTGCAACATTTATACGCCCTACAGTGCCTACAGCGTCAGGGCATGCAGCAGCAAAGTTCTCTCGTGCCTACAACCCCCAGCTCCCGCATCACGTGGTCCACTTAATGAGTGAAGGAGCTAAATCTCAAAAGGTGTTGAGAGATTGGTTGCTGCATCCCTTTGGATGCTTATGCATAAATACACACATGCCAAGGTTCTTCATCTCCAACACAGGAGAAAAAAGGGCGTTACTAAGGCAGTGCCCATAAATGTAATAATTAATAATGGATCTGCATTTCACAGGGAGGGAGGGAGGGAGGGAGGGAGAGAGAGGGAGGGAGAGAATATTGTTGGAAGGAGGAGAGGGTTTTGCTATTAATGCTGCAGCCTGTCTTTCTCCTTCGGTAGTCGGGCGTCTTGAATGCCTTCCCACACATCAACCTCCTTAAATTCCAAGACATTCCCTTCCCCTTCTTCCTCAACCAATCTAAGTTCTCTCACTTTCTCCTTAGGCTCCTGAGAGGGCATTTCCAATCTTCCTCCAACTTCTTCTAGTTCTGGTGTGTAGGGAGAGAGAGAGAGAGATCAGATACGTGTTATGAAATGGTTACTATGATGTTGGCTCGGCTCACTCAGACAGGCACCTCAGCAAACCACACAAGAAGGTGCAGTTTAGTCTGTGCATGCTTGATTGAGCCGTGCCAATATCTTAGTACTCTTTCATCGAACCATCTCATCTTCTACGACCATTACCATGCATGCGATCAAGTGGCCCGTTCAGTTCTCTCTCCCACCACAGTTTCAAGTTCAGTACTCGATCTAGTGTTAGTTTTGTTCGATATATCTCATGTATATATATCTGTTTGCGTGCAGTTATCTTTGCAGGTAAATTATCTCTTGATCTATTGGATTGACGAGAAACAGATTTTAGTTCCCTCTACAGTCAGCCTTGGGCAATTACAAGTTATACACTCATCAGAAGATTAATTACTTTGCAAATTTCTCTTCTGCGATTTGCTTAGTGAAAGCATTCGGTCGTCAAATTTGTATTTAGTGCATGTATGTTGAATTCATTTTATTTACCTGCTATTTCAGTGATTCCTGCAGGTAGTCTTTTTTCCACTTGCAGCAATGTGCCTCTTAATCTTTACTTCTGGAAACATGATCATATAATGAACTCTACTCCACTGTGCAAATTCATACGTGTAATTGCTAGATCTGTAGGTAAAGTGCAGACTACGATAATAATCTGATGCAACTATATATATATATATATATATGTGTGTGTGTGTGTGTGTGTTGTTTTGACAAAAAAATGAGCTAAATTATATGTGTGTAGATGTATATGTGTATGTATACTTTCCAATGAAACTTGAGCTTCTTTCTTCGTGTTGTGATATTTAATCTAGGGTTGTATCTTCTGCAATATATCCCAGTTATGGATGTATGTGAACATATCCACACCCGAAATGTATGATAAGTAGTTTCTCCAGTGATAATATAATACGCTCCTAAGAGAATTTTACCCTTTGTTGCATAAATAAGGAGTGGTGGAAAAGTAGTTGAAAAGAATTAAGTGAACATAAATGAGAGCAGGTAAACAATCAAAGCTTGTGTGAAGTGGCGCAGCATGAACTTGAATACTTAGATGCCCATCTTTACTTTCTGAGTCAGACAAAGATTCCCTCATTCATTAGGTCTGGTTAGAAAGCCTTAACCCTCATTCTTCCATGTTTAATTTTCAGCTTGTATAACTCAGCTAACAATACGACTTTTCTATGAGTTTGTTTCATGATGTACGTGAAAGTTAATTAAAGTTCATGAGTTATTTTTCTTATCTGAATTATCTCAAGCATGCATGCATGGAAGATTTCTTATTTGCTCAGGCTGGAACTTATATACGTGTGTTGGTGCTCAGATAAAATAAACTTCAATTGACAGATGCCATGGAACTCCGCCTATATTTTATAGCCGGTCCCAAGCTCGGATAAAGAAGGAGGGTTGTGTTAGGCCCCGACAGTCAGCATAAAATCCTGTCGAATCTTATGAACATGGATCAACGAATATATTGTGTTAATGCTAGGTCGTTACCCGTAAGTAACGCGCTGTACAGCTCGGGTATAGTGATAAGAGAGCAAGAGCCGCTGCATGCTCACCTGAATGCAGTGTTAAATGAGCAAGGGCTATCGCACTCTAATGGATGGAGACGGTTAAAGAAGCTAGTTCATGATACTAAGGTCAGATTAGGTTCTTGGAACATTGGGACGTTGAATGAGAAACGCCTTGAGGTGGCACAAGTAATGGACCAGCGTAAGATTAGTATTTTATGCTTGCAAGAAACTAGATGGGTAGGAGAGGGAAGTAAAGAGATTAGGTTAAATGGTTCCAAACTTTGGAACACAGGTAAGATAAATGGAATGAATGGTGTTGGTATTATCGCGGATGCAGAATGGAGGAAGAATGTTGTTGAAGTTAAAATGATTGAGGATCGAATCATATCCGTGAAAGTAATTATTGGAAAGGAGACTATGAACATTATTAGTACATATGCACCACAAGTAGGAGCAGAATCACATCTCAAGGAGAAGTTTTGGGCAGATATGGAGGGTTTGATTGAAAGTATACCAACAACCGAGAAAGTTTATATTGGGGGAGACCTTAATGGACATGTTGGTAAAGAGGCAGGACCACATGCAAGGGTTCATGGTGATTTTGATTTTAGGGAGTTGAATGAGGAAGGACAAACTATTATTGATTTTTCTTTAGCATACGACCTTAAGATTATCAACACTTATTTTCGGAAGAGAGATGAACATTTAATCACATACAAAAGTGGAACTCATAGGTCTCAAATCGATTTTTTCTTGACAAAAAATACTGATAAAAGACGTTGTACTAATTGCAAAGTAATTTCTGGACATGGGGTAACTACACAACATAGATTGTTAGTTCTTCATATGCAAATGAAACGTATAAAATCAAAATTTCGAACAATTTTTGATCGAAAGATCAAGTGGTGGCAGTTAAAGGGGGAGAAACGAGAGACTTTTAGAAGTAAGTTATTAGAGGAAAGTGTGTGAAAGTTAGAAGGAGATGCTAGTATCATGTGGGAGAATGTGATAAAAAAGGTTAAAATAGTTGTTAAAGCCATTTTAGGAGAATCAAAAAGTTTTGGACCACGAGATAAGGAGACTTGGTGATTGAATGAGGAGGTCCAAGAAAAGGTGCGTAATAAGAAGAATTGTTTTAAGGCGATACACTTGGACAATAGTTCTGACAATTGAGAAAAGTATCGTTTGACGAAAAGGGAGGCTAAAAAGGTTGTTAGTGATGCTCGTGTTAAAGCATACGAGGAGTTTTATAAGGAGTTAGGGACAAAGACTGGCGAACAAAGAATTTACAAGATTGTAAGGAATAAAGAGAAGGAGTCGAGAAATTTGGATCAAGTAAGATGCTTAAAAAATGAAGTTGGCAAGGTTTTAGTTACTGAAGGAGATATTAAGAACAGATGGGAAGAGTATTTCTATAAGTTATTTAATGATGGACGTGAAGATTCCCGTTATGATTTGGAGGACTTGACAGATAGCGAATGTGAGCTTAATAGGTCATTTTATCGTAGAATTAGAGTCTCGGAGATTAGCGAAGCTCTTAAGAAAATGGAGAATTGTAAAGCCGTTGGACCGGATGGTATACCGATTGAAGTTTGAAAATGTTTAGGAGAAAATGTGTGTTGTGATTATGTAAACTATTTAATGAGATTTTACGATCGAAAAAGATGCCTGATGATTGGAGATTAAGTATATTAGTTCCTATTTACAAAAATAAAGGGGATATTCAGAATTGTGCAAATTATAGAGGGATTAAACTTATGAGTCACACAATGAAATTATGGGAAAGAGTGATTGAGCATAGATTGAGAATGGAGATTAGTATTTCTGAGAGACAATTTGAGTTTATGCCAGGAAGATCCACTACAGAGGCAATTTATTTACTAAGGGGGATGATGGAGAAGTATCGAAGTAGGAGAAGAGACTTACATATGACTTTCATTGACTTAGAGAAGGCGTATGATCGGGTACCAAGGGATGTACTTTGGAAAGTCTTGTAAAAGAAGAGGGTGAGTGTTGCCTACATTAAGGTAATACAAGATATGTACGATGGGGCATTGACTAGGGTTAGGACACCCGGAGGTGAGACAAATGAATTTCCTATAGGAATTGGCCTACATCAAGGATCAGCTTTAAGTCCGTATCTATTTAACTTAGTTATCGATGCTATAACCGAGAGTATCACAGAGAAGGTACCTAAGTGCATGCTATTTGCTGATGATATAGTACTTTTAGCGGATTTAAGAGAAGAGATTAATACAAAATTGAAAATATAAAGAAATACGTTGGAGTCAAAGGATTTTCGTTTAAGTAGGAATAAAACAGAATATATACATTGTAATTTCACAAATAAACAACTTAGAGACGATTTGGAAGTTAGGCTAGGGGAGGATATAATTCCTCAAGTGACAAAGTTTAAATATTTAGGATCAATTGTAAGACAAGATGGTGAGATTGATGACGATGTTAATAATAGAATTCAAGCTGGTTGGTGTAAGTGGAGGAAAGCCACTGGAGTTCTCTGTGATAAAAAAGTACCCAATAAAATTAAAGGAAAATTCTATCGTACTGCTATAAGGCCAGCAGTGTTATATGGTAGTGAATGTTGGGCTATGAAGGGACAACATGAACGTAAAGTGGGGGTAGTCGAAATGAGGATGTTGAGATGAATGTGTGGTCATACAAGATTAGATAAGATTAGGAATGACCATATATGTGAACGAGTCGGAGTGACTCCTATTAGTGAGAAAATGGTAGAGAATCGTTTGAAATTGTTTGGTCATGTTCAGAGAAGACCATTAGATGCGCCCGTAAGAAGAGTGGATCAAATAATCTGAAGTTCGATTAAAAGAGGGAGAGGGAGGCCAAGGCGGACACTTGGCGAACTAATAGAGCAAGATCTATTGGTGAATAATATACCGAAAGGTTTGATTACTAATAGAGCGGAATGACGTCGTATGATCCATGTAGCCGACCCCACCTAGTGGGATAAGGCTTTGTTGTTGTTGTTGTTGACAGATGCCATGGGTATGAGAATGTACAAGAAATATGTAATATAATCTGTGTGCACATGATCTACACATCCTGAATCAACTGATGCATATAGAAAAACCAATGCTGCCATACGTGTTGATGCTGTATAACTGGAGTTTAACTTCGCATTTTTGTTGTAGGCTATTTGAGGATAAGAAAGTCGTACGCATTATACGATGACCACAATTAGATAATTCTAGATGTAAGTAATTGATCTGGAAATGGTGTTGGACTGTAACTTACAGTGAATTCTCTGAATCGAATATTTATATACTCGAATAATGAAATTTCAACATCTAAACGTATTACTGAGAAGGGAAAAAAGAGAGAGAAGGGAATCGTATTCTTCATCTGCACAAACAATCTAGTGTGATTTGTAATTGTAGTAATGGAGATGTAGTTGCTGTTGTCTGTTGCCGTTGCACGAAACCATGTGAGTATGAGGTGCTCAGATCATTCAAAAGATTGTGGAGTTATGATTCTGATTTCTATTGTATTCTATAGAAACTTCAGTTTTTTTTTCTTTTTTGCTGGATCCTGTCTTGGAGTATTCCAAGCACAGAACCATCAACTCGTATGAAAGGAAAGAAATACACAGTTATAAGTGAAATCTTCACTTTAAATGACAAAAATAATTGTTCAGATGGCAAAGTCTACGACCATAATCAAACTATGATCTCAATGTCGTAGATTAAGCTTAGTTAAGTAAAATCCATGCGTATCAATATAGGGAAGAGAAAGCGACAATTTTATAATTTGTATATTTGAAAGATACAGACAATCGTGTGATTATACTTCATGCACAAGGTTCCAAAGGGATGAAAAAACCAATCTCTCAGCAGCTTTTTCTCAGATTTAGCTCCTGCAGCCATTTAAGTGCATGCTGAGAGTGAGCTGCTCTTGTGATAGAGGGAAAGGTAAACTTGCTGTCATGACTGCTTGTGGTGGGGAACAGTAGGGCATATAAATGTCATGAACTGGATGGTGATTGCATTTATGTTGACATGGGCAGAAAGGAATGAAAGCTGCATACACAAAGTTATTCTTCGTATATAAGCTGTACATTTTAGAGATCTACGTTGTGCCCCAAACAGATGAGCAAATCAAAACATATGAATTTTATGTAGGACTTGCATACATGTGTAGTAAGTTGTAACAATAATAACAATGAATGAATAATGATAATAATAGTGTAAAAGAAATCTACATTTTAATGGTGTGATCACAGACAAGAAATGGAGAGAATATTACATGTATTGTTGGGAGGGGAGCTTTTGCTATTACTGCTGCAGCCTGTCTTTCTCCATTGGTAGCGGGCCGTCTTAAATGCCATTCCACTACGCACCGCCTCCATATATATCCCGAGGCATTCTCCTCCTCCTTCTTCCTCATTGATCATATCTCTCCTTCATTTCTGATCAGACTTCTCAATGGCTCTCTTCCACCCCTCTCTGTGTTGTCAATCCTACAAAGATTCTTCCAGCTCCATCTCGGCACATACATGCATGAAGAGAGAGGAGAGAGAGAGAGCTTGCACCATGCCTATCTAGCTACATACAATGCAATGAAATAGTTATTTGGATGTTGGCTCAGCTCACTCAGGCTGCAGGCACCAAAACCATGCCATGTAAATCATGCAGCAGCTCAAGGTCTGGGATTTTTTCTTGGGGCCTGATTGAGCCGTGCCAATATCTTAGTACTCTTTCATCCATCTCTAAGCTGATCTATGATAATCGTCGTTTGGAGTATGCTCTTTTTGTTCTCCTCTTAACTTTCTCTTGATTTCGTACGTATATGGTCTTTGCAAGAAATTTTTTACGACCCGTCTCGAAACCACGTTTTTTCTCGTGATCGATCTCTCTTCCTGTTCTTAGTTCAAACAAAGTCGATTTTATTTTTTTCTCATATATACAGTTAAGAAATGATATTTGATCCTTTTACTCTCTCTCTCTCTCTCTCTCTCTCTCTCTCTCTCTCTCTCTCTCTCTCTCTCTCTCTCTCTCTCTCTCTCTCTCTCTCTCTCTCTCTCAAGAGAGGATGCTTTTCACTTGAATACTGGGAGTTACATCTAAACTCCTATTTTTTTTCCTGCACTTGTCTGGGAAAACCTTGGTCTATATTTCCTTCTACGTTCTTACACATTTTAGTCTTCAGTATTTGACAACATCCAGAGATCCAACACGCAATTTCGTCCCTCGAATTATCAGGGAGAATTGTCCCTTAAGAAAAATATTAACCTCATTTTGGGATGTTTAAAATGTGGAGAAACAGTTCCAGTAGTTTTGGAATTGAAACTTTTACAAAAGTAATTAAGTATCGGTTTAAGTATTTTTTAAAAGTAGTGTCTAGAGATTTTAACTTAAAGCGTCATAAGTTTCCCACTATTTTATAAAGCATAGAGTATGGTAAATTTATATTTTATTCATGTTATACTCTTATCTTTTTAATATAAAATTTTATTTATTTTTTAACGTCATATATTATTTTTTTATATGTCACATCATTAATTTACTTAAAATTAGAATAAGATTTTTTTAAAATAATAAATATTTTATATTAAAATAATATTTTTTTAACATATTGTTATTCGAAATAAAATGTTATGAATTAATTAATATGGATATGATGCTTATAAGAATAAATCAAAATTATATTAAAATTATATTGCTATTCTTGACATTGTATAAGTATACACCAGTTCAATCATTATATTTATCAAATATTTTTTTATCAAATTCATAATCGAATCGTTAACTTTGAGCCGTAGAACATATCCTTATTTGTATGGAGATAGCTAGGGCAGCATTTTGTCATATGTATCATGAAATTGTGAATAAGAAAACAAGTGTGATTTTACGTTACACAAATATAAACTCATCTTGAATCAAATTTAATTACTAATATCAGTTATATAAATTACATAATGAAGATATATCGAATCATAATCTTTTTAAATTTTTTCTATCAAACTCCGTGCACAGTTGGATAATGCCAAATAATGAATTCATATGAACACCTTTTGAGGTCCAGTCTTTTTGTTTTATCCTTTTTACAAATTAGCTACCGGAGAATATTGCATCATAGTTTGTTATTATTATTATTATTATTATTATTATTATTATTATTATTATTATTATTATTATTATTATTATTATTATTATTTTGAAAAAGGAGGAAGTTTTTTAATTAAGGTCCGTATGTTTCGGGTTAAAGTATTGACCTTACACATGAGGCCCATAGCTTAGGATTTTAAAAATGGGTTGGGCCGGTTGTAAATCCTGGTTCGATTAAAGCGTTAAATAACACTTTAAAATTTTGGCGACAATAAAAAAATTTATTTGTTTCCATAAATGTAAACTACATGTAACACCACACTAGCTAGATCCAGTTGGGATGAAACGAATTTAAAAATGGTTAATATGTTTTTATATATAATAATGTTTAAGAAGACAAGTAAGATTTGTTGATATTTAAAATTCATAACATAACCTAAAATAGAATTAACCAAATTAATAACTTTTGGGGTAAAATATATTTATATTCACCTCATCCTTTATTTACTTCACAATTAAATTAAAATACTATAGAAGATATTTATTTAATTTAACTCCACTTAATATTAATAATTTTTAATCAAAGAAATAAATCATCATTAATACTTTCAATCTCATTAATATTTATTCCGTCATCCTAATTTAGGCCCCCGCCCCCGTCATTTATCCTTCGTCCTAATTCAGCCCCCATCATTCAAAATACAAATAAAATCTTAGAACTGATTAGTCGTTAATATATTTCTCCATTTCAATCTGTTGGTTATCGTATATTTTGTTGTAACGTTTTAAATTCTTTTACTGCGGACAAATTTATATAAATTAAGAGTTTAATATTTGTGTTACTCCCAAGGAGCATCAACTTATCAATCATAAGTAACTACTAACAAGGATTACAGTAGAGTGGTAAATCTTATCAAATTAGTTAAACTCGATAGTCAATCGATCTCTTAGCACATAATCGTTAGTGACGCACAAGATGAATCGTCGGCACTACTTTTTAAATATAAAAAATTGAGCAAAAAAAATATCATCTGACTGATAGTAAATGATGAATTAATTAATTAGATAATTTTTAAAATTACTATTACGGTGATTAATATTACCATTTAAAAAATGTAGGACAATCATTTTTTCCCATAAATTAATATTAAAACGCTGAATTTTTCAATGGATTTGGTTACACTTCCATGCTAAACAGCGCTTCATTCATAATGGAAGACGATCAGTAGGTTAAATAATTGTACTCCTCCCATATTAATGGCATAATCCTATGGCTACTGTATTCTTAAGTTATATACTATTTTAAATATGTTATATATGCTAATGTGATAGTTATTGAAAGTCTAACTTTTAGTTCGATATAAAAGATCGTAAACTTTTTAATTCTATATAAGTTTAATTTATCATTTATATTTTTCGTTGAAAAGAAATGCTTGATATTCATTTATATTTATCTTAATCTTTTTGTATGATAATTTTTTATTTTTAATTAATTATAATTTAATGTCTTCGGTGATATAACAACAATAACAAAGTCTTATCCCACTAGGTGGAATCTTCGGTGATACCTAGAAAATAATATTATAATATAATAAAGTTTTTAGAATTGCTATATTTATGTTGTCTACTTCTCCATAAATTGGTTATAATTAAAAATATATATAAACAACGATGATCTGCTAAATTATTACTAACTAAAGATATAATAAAATATAATATATAAAGTTTCTTGATACATCTCCTAGTAAAAAATTGACACATTTAATATTTCAAGGAATCTTCGAGCCATTCGCTGCTTCTTGTTTGCTCGTCGAGTTCTCGATCATCATTTTTAAACTCTGAGTCAACTCAAAAGCTCTTACGAGTTTAAGACTCTACATTATAAAATAAAGTGAATTCAATTCAAACTCAAATTTAATAGTAGACTCGAGTAAACTCAATAGAATTAGACGTCGTATAAACTTGGTTGAGTTCACGTGTGAACACGATAATTTTGTTAATTAATTATTTGATTAAATTTTGAGAGTATAAATTGAAAAATAATGAATTATGTTTTACTTTATACGTGTTTATATTAATATTATACTATATAAATATATTATAATGTATTAAGTATGTATTATTTATACATTATATTACATTTTTTCTTAAATATACAATATATTAAATGGTATTATTGGTAGTAAATAATAAAATAAAAATTTCAAATTATTTATAACTTTTATTAATTTATTTAAAAGAATAAGTTATATTAGGACAAATCAGGTCATCATCCATCAATTCAGGATGACTTGGTTCTTAGCTAGATTGAGACTGACATTAGGACATAATTCATATTTTGAAAACCTAGCTAAAACTAAGTCGGCTGACGGTGGTGATTAGGTCTCAAACCCAATTTTGCACACTCATATTATATGTTCTTATGTTGTGAAATATTTTTTTATATATTATAAGATTGTACATAGAATCTATGAATTTACATTTTGAGTTTACCACTCGAGTCACAGAATGAGTTTGAAAATCTTATTCTAGACCTCTTACACAATGTTGACTTGCCTTAGGTCAATCTTACAAGAAACAAGTATGCCTTATGCTAAATTTCCTCAATGATCTTATGTTAGAATTCATAAATATCATTGGCTCTGGAAACTCAATCTCTATCCTCTTTGACCCTTTGGCTTTTTAATATATCCCTTATTTTGAAAACCAACCTACGTCAATATGAGTTCCCCAATGGATAACCTAAATGTTAGCTATGTAATTACAAATGATGTATGAAATAACATCCTCTTGTCCTCCATGTTCAGGCCTGCTCTCTGTGATTTAATTAATTACTTGCATCTACATTCCAAGTTTTGTTAATCATGATGTGTGGGTCTTGGGGACGAATACACATGAACGCGCTAACACAAATTCAGTTTATAATTTTGTCTATTGGCACTCTCTACTGCTGCGTTTATTTGGCGAGCAATCGTGAAAAGTGTAATGACAAATTTTAGTTCCTCCAATGCATTTTTCTTTGTAAGTTTTTTTACGTCGCTCTCGACACTATTCTATTGTTTGATAGTACCATCAATGCCTCCTGCCTCTTTTTGGCCTTGCCATGAAAACAAAACATTCATTTTTTTAATCCTACAGCTCTCCGGTTTTGGTCCATTCTCTAGAATCATCTTGAGATTACCTTCCAATTTTCATGCTCATGACACCAAGATTCCTAGGTTCATGAGGGCACGAACCTAGATATGTAATCAAAACGACATTTTTTAATCTAGCTTTGCGCGGAAAGTACTGAATACCTTCTTCGAACTAACGACGGTCTTTTTTTTTTAATTTTTGCAAGTGTTTCACACTGTTACTCTGAATATATGATTGAGGTTGAGCATCGTAGTGTGCTATTGGGCTCTAACGATATGTTAAGAAAAGATACATAAGGATAAGTCTGCTCAGATCCTGACATGCTTATCAAAATTATTAATCGTCACTATACCTATGCCCCCACCCTACCTTTTGGGTTTCTACCTTATGATATATAATATTAGTTAGAGGTGTTCACGGGTCGGGTGATCGAGTCGGGTCAAGACTTTTGGGAGCAGAAAATCTGACTTAACTCGATCGGACTCGGGTCATCCGACCATCCTTTTTCTTTTTTAAAAAAATTTTTGTCTTATTTTTTATATTTATTTTAATATAAATACTAATTAATAATTATTATAAATTATAAAATATGCTTTTTAAATATTTGAGCATTGTTTTAATAATTCAAATGTTTTATTTAATAATTTTTTATTTTAAATCAACTATAGGACTAAAGATAAGTAAAAATAATAAAAAATAATAATAAAAGACTAGTCATCGAGTCGGATCGACTCGGGTTGAAATTTCTCAATCCCCCCCAACCCCAATAATAATAATAATAATAATAATAATAATAATAATAATAATAATAATAATAATAATAATAATAATAATAATAATAATAATAATAATAATAATAATAAATAAAAAGTTCATGCTTATTCCCTGATGGGCCAAATCCACAGAGCCCACAAATTAAACTTTAATTTAAATTGAATTAAATTTTAAACCTTATAAAAAATAAACTAAAACTTATATATTTAACGTCCGTCTATTCTCTTCTACTCGTCTATAGTTGCGGATTAATTATTTTTATTATAAATCTTTCCTTTATTTCTTAGTGTGTGTGGCTATTTTAGATGGATCATTTACGTTTATTTATTTATTTTTTCTACTATAAAATTTTCCTTTTTTATCTTTCCTCTTCGGCTTTGTTATTTTTCTTATTTTCCTTTGCAAAAAAGATATTCTTAAAATATGGATAATTTGTATTTATATATTTTTTCCCACTTTTCAAATGGACAGCTATTTTTTCATATTTTTTATTTAAAATTTTCAAATGATAATGAATGGTATTATGGCAAAGTGAAATTAGACAAATAAAATAATAATAAAAGACAAAACGGATCTTTTGGCAACAAAGATAATAAAAAAATTAGTTTCGCAAGATTATTAAAAATGAATTTCTTCTTATTATTTGATTATTTATATTGAAAAAATATATAATATAAAAATTAATTTATTTATAGATATTTTTATAACTTAAAAAATGTTAATCTGTACATGATAAATTGCATCATAAAATTAATACTATTTATAAATATTATTTTCTATTTGATGAGTTAAGATGTTGCCCGTCCCAATTTTTTTCTCCTCCGTCCCTGCGAAACTTTAATCTATCGACAAATTATTTTGTAAATTGTGATCTACAAGATTCCACGTGCGCTACTCTTCAATGAGATTAGAAAAAAATATCCCGAACAATTTTCGACTTGCCACTGAACAGATAATTTTAGACTAAGTATTTTCTACAAGAAATAATACAATAATCACCTTATTTAATATAATAACTTTTGGATAGACGACTAAGAGGAGATAGTTTCGCATAAGAGAAAAACAAGTCTTAAAAATAATATATATTAGGATAAATGGATGGATCGAGTCTTTTTTCTCGACGATTTTATGATAAGTCAGAAAATATTTTTATTGAAAATTATAAATGAATACTAAAAAATCATTTTAAACAAGCGAAGCAACTTAGAAATTACTTCAACTCACGTTGAACTAATCAAATTATCTCCTTAAAAAACGTAATTAGTCAATTAGATGACACGGTAATATTCAATTAGTCAATTAGTGAATCCAAATCAAAGTTCGGTGCCTCACGTGAGCGATCCACGGCGTCGCTCCCATACAAAATGAAGTAGATTCCTTCGAATATTCCTTTCCCTCTCTGTCTCTCTCTTTCTATTTATTATATATTAATTATTATTTATAGCCCCTCTCTCTCTTCCTGCTCCACATCACCTTCTTATCCTTCTCCTCCTTGTTCCCCTGCACACGACCGGCGCCTTCTCGGACGACGGAGAAGACCCGAACGACTGCGAGCAACATGATCGCTCCCATGGCGGACCAAGATCTGCTCCTCGACACTTTCGAGCCCTTCAAGCTCCAAGGCAGGGACAAGAAAGGCCGCAGAATTCTTCGCATCATCGGCAAACAGTTTCCCGGTGCGCCTCCGTCTCTGTTCGATTCGCACCGACAAAAGAATCCACGGCCGGCGTTGATAGAGATTGACGTGGATGTTTTCATGTTTCGTCGTCGTTGATTGTTTGCAGCGAAGGATCTGAGCGGCGCGGTCGGGGAGGAGGCCCTGCGGAGGCACCTCGAGAAGAAGGTGTTCGTGGAGCTGTCTGGCTCCGGCGGGGCGGGTCCGGCGCCGTTCGTTGTGGTCTACGTGCACACGGGCGTGCCGGAGAACTTCTCCGCCGTGGCCGCGCTGCGGTCGGCCTACGAGACGATGCCAGCCGCCGTCCGGGACGCGCTGGAGGCCGTCTACTTCGTGCACCCTGGCCTGCAGGCGCGCCTCTTCTTCGCCACCTTCGGTCGCTTCCTCTTCAGCGCAGGGTAAGGAACCCCCCCCCCCCCCCCCCCTTTCCCTGGTTCTCTAACGCGTGCATAGTGCACTTTGGGTGTTCCGGCAGCTGCCGGCCGGTCTCCGGTATGCGCTTTGGGGGGCCCGCGCCGTTTAGCATTTTGAGCAGTACACGCTAACCTGCGGATGCAGGTGCAATTAGGAACCTACAAATTGTCCCCCCCCCCCCCCCCAAAAAAAAAAAAAAACAAATCTGTAATATGTAAAGTAAATAATGGTAGATAACATTGTGATTTTTCCGGAAAACAGCAAATATTTGCCCTTTTTTTCGAGTTTGCCCAATTTAACATTGCTTAAAATTGTTCTTATTAGTTTGTTTATTATCCTCTTATTTCTCTCTCTTTTTTTTTTCCTGATGGTGAGATCTTCAACTTGCAGTCTGTATGGGAAGGTGAGATATATTAGCAGGTTGGCGTTCCTGTGGGAGCACATTAGGCGAGGAGAGTTGGAGATTCCAGAGTTTGTATACGACCACGACGAGGAGCTCGAGCACCGTCCGCTATGAACTACGGCATCGAGAGCGACCACCGCCGCGGCTACGACGCTCCGGCCATGGACTCGGCGGGGTCCATGTACTCCCTCCGTTGCATCTCTTAAATTAGTGTCTCCCCCACGCAGTAGATGAAGCTCCAACTAAGGTTGCGCTTGAAGTAGGTTGGAACTGTACATATTACCTGCCAATGCTAACAAGACGAGTTTGTTGGCCTTTTGGGAGCTTTTTTTTCTCCTTTCGTTTTGTACTTTTCTGCATGTTGTGGTCCTATGGAGTAGTCAAAGAGTGGATGCCCTTCATCTCAGTCAATCTGTTCATCGATGATGGAATCATGGAAGTAATAAATATGAATAGAAGAAGAAAAATAGTAGCTTGAAAAATGATGTTATCAGAGAATGATTGATTGTCCTACGGGCATTTTTACTTTGCCGTTGGTGGTTGCTAAGCTCCTGCTTAGGGTCGGCTCAAGAGAATATGAGACCTAAAGCAAAAAATATATATTAAAATAAATTAATAATAATATATTTGTATCTTCTTATTAAAGTTTTATGATAAATTAATTTATGGAGCCAACAACTAAAAACTAATTTTTATATGTATATCTATCAAAAAGTTAGTTTGGATATTATTATTGTTGAAAAACAGTGTATAAAATTTAAGAGAAAAACAATAGATTGATTAAAGTAGATGCATAAAAATGAGAAAATAACAATATAATTTAAAATGAAAATAAGCACCATAAATTGACTAGTAATAACTTAATAGCATTAGTATTAATAAATAATAGACACACTAATTTATATATTAAAATACTTTAAATTCAACTATATATATATACAAACTATCGTGATTTTAGTTTTTGTCCTTAAACTATCATCTTAAACTATTGTGATTTTTTCAATTCAATCATTCCGTTCACTTATGTCAACTTTTCAATTAACTTCATTTTTCTCATTTGTGAAAATTTAAAATTATCCCTTCTCCCATCACTTCTAATATTTTAAAAATAAAATAAAAAAATGCAAGGGCGACTTGGGGCGCCCCCCAATCTCGTCGGAGTAGGGGCATACACGCGCGAGGAGGGGAGACCCTCCCTGCAAGTCGTCGTCGACGATTGGGGGGAAGACAACAACGAGGGCGGGGGCATAGGAGAGGAGGTTCCGACGGAGGTGAGGTGTGTAGAAGCGTGTGACAGGGGGTATCGAAGAGGTCGAAGGCGGAGGGTCTGGAGGTCTGCGCCTCGGCAGAGAGTCTCGAGGTCGTCCTCGGCAATATATGTGGAGACCCCCTCTCTTTCCCTCTTCCCTTGCGCCGATGTGCGCAGGGAAAGAGAAGGGTTGCCGGCGCCTCTTGCCCTATGCCGACGTGCACATGGAAAGAGGGGGGGGGGGGGGGGGGGGGGGCAGTCGCCCCCCTCCCCCTCCCTCTGGGACCTTCCGGTGAAGCACTCGAACTTTCGCCAACATCCCTGCGGGTGCCGCCGGAGATCGCGCTTCGACGGAGCACCCGACTGCCCCTCTGTCCACGTCACCACCGATAAGAAGACCACCACGACTCACAAACCTAGAGGCAGCGGTAGTTGAGAGCGAAAAAAGCGGTAGGGAGCGAGAGGGAGCAAGAGGGCTCCGTCTCGACATCATCGTGGCGAGAGCAGATTTCCGACGCCGATCTCAACATCGAGATTGTCGTCTTGAGCTACGGCGGGTTCTTGTTGTCGGAACCCAAGTCCACGAGGACCCACCACCCGTAGGTGCGATTGAGGCATCTCTGGATCACCCCCCGACATCTCCGCTGTGATGCGGCCATCAAATCGACTCCCGCGTCATGTGCCGCCGCCGAGGGTAGCGCCCTCCCCGTCATCATCTGTCGCTTACGTTCAGGAGATGAAGAAGACGACCTCGATCTAGAGCAAGCTTCGCGACTTGCGAAAGTCAAAGATGCTGTCATCACCTAGGGCGTGCCTGGCCAGGTTACTCAATCGCATCCATCGGTGGTAACCCACGAAAGTCGAAGGGTTCCCCCATTGTGACCCTCTTTTTGCCGTCCTCCACGGTGCAACGATGACCACCGTGGACAAGTCGGCCTGCTGCCTCAGGGAGATCGCCGGCATCGAGGGGAGCACAGTACACCTCGGCCGCGTCAGAACCTTCATTGGAAGGTCTTGCGCGCAAGGGGAAAGGGGGGCGACCCTCCCCCCCTTTTCCTCTGTGCGGCGGCAAGGTCGACCGGCGAAGGTTGTCGCCTGTGAGCTCGCTTGCAGCGAGGGTGCCCTCCCTCCCCCACCCCTTTTTCGTTGTCGTCGGTCGTGGTATGTCTTCTTTTTTTACTTTTTATTTGATGTGTTACGACGGAGGGGTAACTTCGACTTTTCATAACGAAGTTGATGAAAAATGGAATGATCAAATTTAAAAAATTATGATAGTTTAGAGATAAAAAAATAAGTTCATAGTTTGATATTAGATGTAGAAAATTAGAATAACTTAGGAATGATTTATATAAATAACCCTATATTATTACTAATTGAGTGCCTTGGGCCTCAAGTGGCTTGAA
This sequence comes from Pontederia crassipes, assembly GCA_030549335.1. Taxonomy (NCBI): domain Eukaryota; kingdom Viridiplantae; phylum Streptophyta; class Magnoliopsida; order Commelinales; family Pontederiaceae; genus Pontederia; species Pontederia crassipes. The sequence continues at coordinate 17,912,962 of CM060189.1, read as the reverse complement.
TGGCCTTGCTCTTAGGCCGACTCTAATCGTGCTGCACATAAAATACTTATATAAGTAAATGTGTAACTAGTTTTTTTGAAGGAAACTTATTTTGATCCACCATTTTTACAATATATATATTTACGAGAAAACTATTATTATGTTATAAACTTAAAAATAAAAATAAAGAGACAAATGCTTTACCAACAAAAATCTAATAAGAGCGTGCCAAAGGATGTCGGTGGCATTTGATTGGATACCTTTTTCTTTCCAAGCTTTCTTTGTACTCCGAAAAAGAAAAGGGGATGGGTCAATTTTTCGATTGAATTAATTTTTAAAATCATAAAAATTATTCTAATAATTATTTTCGAATGATTTTTTTTCATATTCCTATTTTAATATAATAATATTTTAAAAATATACAACAAATTAAAATTAGTATAAATATGTTTAATTTTATAACTAAACAGAAGATATAGTATTATAAGTACATATTACTAATAATAAAAACTAATACACTAATAATAAAAAAATAATTACTTATAAATTAATTATATAAATAAAAATTAATAGCGAGTCAATTTTGGTCTATTAAAAAAATTGATTAAATCGATTCCTAATTTGAAAGTTTTTTTATTCAATTTTTTAATCAAATAAAATTTGCGAATCGGCCTTATTTTTCTTACACTCCGAATTCAAGAGATACCAAAAACTTAATGGAAAGAAAAGATGTTGCAGACTACGAGCTTAAATTTTTCAGGAAGAAAATATGCAAAAGGAGTAAAGGACCTTCAGCTATATTTTTATGAATCTTCTCATCAGCAAGGAAGACCGTCATGGGCGTCCCCCTTCCACTATCCATCATCATGACTTCATGTACTTGAGAAGCATTTTAACTGAAGCAAATACATGCACTCTTGGGACCATTTTAGCATAATAGATGAAGTAAATAAAAGGAAAGGGGAAGATAATGAACTCTCCTCATTCTGGATTCTTGAAAAACTCTTGTTCTCTCCTCTTTTCTCTTTCTATACTGCTTGATCGCATTTCTTTTTCTTCTTTCCTGGTGTTCATAGTGTGATCATTTCTTCTCGTTGCTGCTTGGAATGAATGGATTGTCTCCTTCTATTTGAGTGGATTGTCTCCTCCTATTTTTTCTTCATCTGCTGCAAAGAACAAGCCTCCAACAACTTGTAGAAAGAGCCCTAGAACTAGAGATTTGTTGCTTGTGTGACATCGTGCGACATTGACTGGCGAGTAACGGGTGGACTGTAGACGTAGTTGGGCCATACTAAGAGATGTGGAGCTCAACATATGCTTTCTCAAAAGAAAAAGAAAGTAAAAATCACTTCCCATGGTCTTGCTTTCCAAAGTCCAAACAACTGAAAAAGGACATTGTTTTAGTGTAAGATCAAGATTCAACAATATACTGAGCCATATCACTGTGAAGTATGCAAATAGGATGATAATTACAACTAAAAGTGTACAAATTGTCAATGAAATCTAAGTAACTGGAGAAACAACTAGGAATAAGAGAACTATAAAAGTCAATCAAAGGCAAGTAGTGAAATACTTGATTTTATCTCTTATCATTAGAAGAATTGATGTTATATATCAATCTTTTCAACAAATTATCAATATCAATCCTCTTAAAATTAATTCAAGCAGTGCTAATATTATTTATCTTAGATACTCAAAAGAATTTAATGGGGGTCATACGCTTGTCTGTTACCGTCCGATTAGATCGGATGGTGGGCAATAAGGTGCGCTCTCTCCCTCCGACGGCACTCTCTTCCTTCGGCGACGCTCTCTTCCTCCAATGGCGCTCTCTCCCTCTCCGTCGGCTCCCTCTCCCTTTCCCTCTCTCACTGGCCGCCCCTCTCACTCTCACTCACTCTCGAACTTCCTCTCCCTCTCCCGCCCCCACGATGTGGCCGGCGGCAGCCTGATCTGATCGCCAGGCAGCGAATTAGGTCTCGGGCGGCCAGATCTCCATTGCAATGCGCGACGATGACGAGGCAAGGGCTGTGATCAGGCGATGGGCGGGAGATGCGATGGCGATGAGGCGACGTCGATGGCAATGGTGAGGGATCTCTCCCCCTTTCTCCCCGATTCGATAATGGCGACGTCGACGAAGATGAGGCGAGGGTCACAATCTGACAATGACGATGGATGGGAGAGGCGAGGACGGTCGACGATGGCAACATCGACGGCGATGGCAAGGGATCTCTCCCCCTTTCTCCTCGATGTGATGATGGCCACGAGGCGAGGGTTGCGATCTGGCGATGGTGATGGCGATGGGGGGAGAGACGAGGGCGGCCGGTGAGGGCGATGAGGCGACATCGACAACGGTGGCGAGGGATCTCTCCCCCTTTCTCCCCTATTCGGCGATGGCGACATCCCTTCCGTGGGTCGCCGTTCCGCCTCTATGAAAAAAATGAGCAACGCCCACCGTAAGATTAGATTAGACAGTGAACGTTGAAGTGTATGTCCATCATAGGCATATGATTGGCCATTAAATCCTATTCAAAATGCATAATATCCACAACTTTTTGTTTTATGTGGTTATCTTCTGACACAGCAACACATTACTGTTCATTTAAAGGATATTTAGAAAACTTATTTCTGCTAATCATGAGTATTCTATTGACATTTTTCCAACTACTCCCCAATAATAATAAGTTACTAGTGAAAATTCTTCAATCGTGTTAGCAACACGAAAATGAATTTGATTTCTGTTTTTTGTCCTAAAGATAATATGCATAGGTTTATTAAGAGAATGTGACAAAAACAACACGAAAATGAAGGACTAGACGATCGAGTTGCGCTCAATTAATTTGAACAAATATTTGAATCTGATCAACATTGTCACAACGTCACTGATGGACATGCAACTAGTTGATTCTAGAAAGTTCAAAATTTATTTCATTTTTTCCCTTGGCATTACCCATTTTGGAATATCGCAGATAGTTTCATTATACGCCTTGCAACCATCGATTATTTACCTTTTTCTTTTTTGTTATCATTTTTTAAATATCTGATCAAGCATGTAAAGCTTTGCATTGTGCAATACTATTCATACTCTTTTCTTCTAATCCATCATTCTTGGCGCATCTAATAAGGAAAAGATAACATTTCATTCGATATCTTAACATATCTACCAGATATATTGGAGGTACATATGTAATTTGCTAATTCTCGGACTTGCCTTTGCCCTATTAACCCTTTCATATCAAAGAAAAAAATAGCGTGTGATGTATTTTGCAATGTTTACACGTGAAAATGATATTTTGGGTAGAGTTTTGATAATAGAATTGTATTTTTTTCGATTTCTACTTGGCATATTAGTTCCAGGTGACTTTGGAAACGTAAAAATTAAAAAAAAATGATGGAACATGAAAAAGTTGATGTGATGTAAAAATATTAATGCGATAGATTAATTTTATTGAATATTTGAATAAAATAAAAAAATGAAAATATAAATATAATTTGATTAGTTAATAAATATTTAGTATAATTTAAATTTTTTGTTTTAAAAATTTGTTAAAAATATATATTAATAAATTATATTCAATAGAATATGAAAAAAAGTACCCGTAATGACCAATAACAAATAATAGTACATAAATTAATTTATAATAAATATACATATTTATAATATAAGTTTTGTGTGGGAAATGTCACAAAAGAAAACCATAAAAGGAAAGAAAATAGATGATGCATGCAAAATGTAATGTATAATTAGTCATGCATTTAATAATATTTCGATTTATTTTTATATAGCATGCAATATTTTATGGTATTATTTATTTTAATTTTATAAAATAAAAATTTATCCAAATTCTTTGCAAGAGAAGAGAGTTATGAAGATACTGAAAAAAATCGTGCTCAAATCGGAGTTCAAACGAAAGCAAAAATTACAAATTAGTAGAGACTACGAGTGTTGAAATAAATATAACGGATCATGATATACATGTAGGGTCGTTACGTACCGTTAAATGCATAATTTTGGCCCAAAAAATTGTCTGAGTTACGAGTCATGATTAAGATATTACGAGCCGTTAAGACAATATTTCTATTCCAATTTTGGCACTATAAGAGTCGTGAAATTAATGTTACGGACCGTGAGAAATTATATTTATGCCATTACAGAGCTATTATGGGTGTTATGAAGGTTGATTTCGATATTTCTTCAATTTTTTAAAGGATTTCAATTACAAATCAACTTTAAAATTATATCATAAGTCTCAGAGACAATTAGAAAATATATTTACTCATATTTAAAAAAGTTTTGAATGATTTCAGAGTTCAATCAAAATTTATTTCGAATTTTTATTATTTAGTATAAAAAGACTCTCAGTCAAATTGAAACTTAATTTATGAAGACGATTATAAATAAATGCCCTAGGAGAAAAAAATGTGCCTTATTACATAAAAAAGTTTTGAAGCCCAAAGATCACTTAAAGGAGAATGCTGCATAGTAATTCGTCGATTGTGCTATGCAACGTCTAGAGGTCCCGAAGACTGAGTCCTTTTTCTATTTTTAGTTAGATGTTCTTTTACCTAGTTCTTATACTTTATTATTTCTGTAATATGGATTTTATATTCTTTTCAAGAAGGGAAATTGTTTGATTTTTATTATTAGTTAAGTTAATTAAACTTTTCGATTTCTTTTGATTATGCCTGCTGAGTTCATTGTCTTTTGATAAGTAGTTTGATTTCTGAGATTATATTACAAACCTGTAAGAGGAGTAATTAGTTTCAGAAATTATTATTATTTTAATAATTGATCTTTTTTAAGTTGAAGCACACTTAACGCGTGTTCGGTAACTTATTATTTGTGTCAGATTTCGTGCGGTCTATTATTTTGTTCAGATTTTTGAATGAATAATAGTGTAGAAGATACATACTCATACATCTTAATTTTTTGTAAAATTAATAATTAACTCATCATTTATAATTATTAGTTGAATTAAAAGTTAAGATAATTTAGTTTACTCATATTGAGAGGTCAATACTTTATGTATTCCCAATTTGTCATAAGAATCAATAATATTATTTACTATTACAAAGGATCATTTATTTTTATATTAATCATGCATAATTTGCAAGGATCAACACCAATTTATTTTATTTTCTGCATTTTTAATTTTTTTTTCATATCACAAATCCCTTTTCTTAGTTAAAATTTAAAAGTAATACCCAAATAAAATTAAAAAATTTTAAACACACTGTACCCTCTTTAAATGTAATTTTACTCGTATCAAACACGTATGGGCATTTGAACAAAGATTATCTCGCTAATAAGTGCTTATTCGATCGTCGCCAACCAGATAACAAAATAAAGATAAGTTGGTCATCTGAAAATTGAAATATCACCATTATCTCACTGTAATATTTGTATTATATCAAAATGAAGAATAGACTTATTGTCATCATTTTCATTTTTTAACATTTTATTTTATTTTATTTATAATTTAACCATATATTATTATATTATTATTTCTATAATAATAAATATCAAATATTTATAATAAAATATTATAATTTCCTTTTAAATCAAATAGAGGAAAGAATAGAAATATAATAAGAATATTTATATGCTTCGAAATAAAGTTTATTATTCTGTGTGAAATGTAAATATTCTTCGGCACCATAATGCCAACTTATAATTTTTGAAGTTTACGGTATGAGTTTGCAAGCTCGTGGGAAAAGAAAATTCCGTAGGAGGAAAAGATCAGTTGGAAAAATTTCAATGTTTAAAATACGTACAAAAGAAAATTTGCTTCGGATTAGACAATAAGAAAAGAATTAATGGCGTCGACCTTCACTTGAAATCCCTAATAAAGGACCTTGTTTTCTTTTCCTCTCACCTCTCCCCTCTCCCCTCTCCCACTCTCTCTCCTCATATATTTCGCCACCTTACTGGAACGCGCCACCTGGGTTACGGCAGGCGGTCACCGCCGCCGGCGTCGTAGTGGAGATAGGAGAACCAGAGTCTGCCGTCACTTTTGGCGGTTCCTTCTACGTCTCCAGCTCGTAAATCCTTTCCCGACTTTTGTCCCCTCAGTTTCCGATTTCTGGTGGTTTTGTGAGAAGTTCTAGGATTTCATATTGAATAGGATCGAACCGCCATTTTTTGGGCACTTGTTGTTGCATTCTGTAAAATTTGTCGTGAGAAGGTGTTATGGTGAGTTAATCTTAATATAAACTTGGTTCTGAACGGGCTATTCGAGAAGTAGATCGCAGGTGTTTAGGTTGACGCAATCCTATGTGAAAATTATGAAACACATGTTGTATGGCTAATGTAATAAATTTGATAAAGGATAAGCTCTGAATGCATGTACAAAGAGAAATGCCGAATGTGATGGACAATTTACATATTTTTGCTATTTTTTCCTTATATAATTTTCATACTTTGTCTGATAACTTAGACCATTATTTTTTAGTGTCATGGAGGTGTTATGTGTACATTCTAAATGATTAAATGACAATTTATAATGTTTTTGATTGTAGCACTCTATAATGCTGACATCTATATGACAGATAAACTATCCATAGTTATTGCTGATATTCAGTAATCCTACAAAATTTTGAAGAAAGCTCAATGATCAGACTTTACTATTTGTATACACTGGATTATGGAAACAACACTGGTAAAGCAAAATTAATTTCTTATTCTTGAGTTACATCAAATACTTTATAGAAGAGACCTCATTGTATATAATCATAAAATTAGTTTAAAAACCTCAATGAATGGTGAATTTTTTAAGTGCTGTACAAGTTTTTGTTGGTACTGGTAATGACACAGCCAAATGATGCTTTATAGAGGATGACTTAATGGTGGTTCTGATTTTTGATATCATCACTTCAATTAATTCTTATTATACTAATTGTTCAACTTGGATTTTCACATCTTATGCATATTTTTTAATTTTGATTTCACATGTCATTCACTATTTTTCATGTCATCATATTGTCTTTTGCAGAAAGAAGGAAGCCACCAATCAACTGTATGCTAGTGTCATAGAATCAGAAAATTAGACGACACTCTGCTGTTTGAACAAGGCAGGTGTTGTCTGCAGGGGATAATTGTTCTGATTACGTGAGATTCCATCATAAAGGTTTACTGTTAGAGACTTGTCTTCTAGAATGCCTGGCTTACCTTTGGCAGTCCGTGACACCAGGTAAGCATCCATTTGAAAATCACCTTGGTAATTATAATGTATTCTTAGCAAATCTTGCTGTATTTACCATTGCTTTGTTTCAGTCTTGAAATCGTATTATGAATTTTGTTAGCAGTTGCGACCAGTCTAGAGCTGCAGATCACATGTGCCATCAGCAGTCTCGTGTCCGTTTGACCACAGAAGAACAACTTGCAGCCGAGGGAAGTCTTTCTGTTTACTGTAAACCAGTTGAACTATATAATATTCTTCAACGTCGAACAATACAAAATGTAAGTTTTCATGTTTTACTAGTAGCTATACCTCTCCGCATGTCCTTTCTTTTTATTTTTCCATTTTGCGCAGAACATATTCTAAAACGAAAACTTTGTTTCTTTTCAATGTTTAACATCTTATATATCGATATTATTTTGCAGCCTTTGTTTCTTCAGAGATGTTTGCAGTACAAGATCCAGGCAAAGAGGCAAAGGAGGTTTTATTCTGTGATATAGTAATTTTCCTTTTAGGTGTAATAATTTCCTTTTCTTATTCTTGAACATGTGCTATAGTTTGCATAGGACTGATAATAATCCCTTCAATAAAAGTGCAATAATCACATGTGATCTGTCGGCTGTGTTTTATTTTTTGTATGGTTTTATGTTGATTGAAAATTATTTCTTTCTGATTGCATTCCTTCTGTCTCTTTAGATTTGTGCATATTTTTCTCTTTCCATTTATACTTCTTCACCATAATCGGTTTTTTTTTTCCTTTTGAGAAGAAAAAATCGAGGTGTTATGAGAAATGAACTCATGATCTCTCGCGTCCAAAGTGAAAATCATACCACCAGACCAACCAGCCTCTGGCTTTTCACCATAATCTATCTGGTCATAGTATCTGTGAGATTCTCCAAACAGTAGTGATAGTTCCTGCATCGGCTTGTCCTTTAGTGAATTTGATATGGGTTATAATACCATATGATAAGTTTTGGAATGAACAGAGGAACGATCATGTTCTGTTTGAATGCATGGATCTGGATTTATGCCTGGGTTTGATGTCATATTTCTATAGTCATAAAATTCTTGTTGGACACTTGCTCATCTTCTTTCTGTGGGAAAAATCAAGCATCTTTTAGGCCCTCATAATTTTTAAATTTCTGAGTTCTTTATTTGCAGCTTTTTTTTTCTGATATGTGGTGCTTAAATTTGGTCTACCTTTTACTGAGGACTTAGTTATGATGCTTCTTTCTTTACTTTAGAATACAAATCACTGCATCATTGGTTGGAAATCATAACATTGAGGTGGGACAAAATATATTTCCACTTTATGTGCTATTGGCTAGGCCTGTTGAGGATGTTGCAGCGGCAGAGGTATATATAATTTTTCATTCACCACGAATCTTACTTTGCGTCTATTTATAGAACTTAAAATACCACCGGTGTCCCTTCAAGCAGCACTCGACTATGTACCAAATTAGCCGGCCGTGGGTTCTAACTAATTTTGCTGGATATGGAAAAGATGGACAAACAGAAGCTAGATTTGTTATACCCGAGGTTAAGAAGTTGGCAAGTGATGGACGAGCTAAAGGTCTTACCATTATTATTGTTAGCAAAGGTATGTGTATAATGCATATATTAATGTACCACTTGTAAATTCCTTCATTTTTTATTACAACAATTTGGTGGTTAATCTTTTCCCGTTTTCAGAAAAACATTGAGATTAAAGGTAAAAGCACACAAAATTCACATCTGAGACATTAATGGAAATATCCTGAGTCAATTGTTGGGTAATGAACATCAGATGAAATATATTTCTTTGTCCTAGTCTTGCTGTAGTCAATTGGAAAGAAAAAAGAAAGAGAGGAACTGCTCTTTTAGCAGTCCTATAATCTTGTTCAATCCAATGCAATATAGGTTCTGTATGAGGCCAGCACATTGTCTGGGACTATTTTAGTTTGCAATAAAACTCTCCTCAACTTCTGAAGCATGAATATCAACAGCTTTTCTTATGTTGTTACATTTGCCTGTTCTGATTTCCTCCACTCAAAGGTTTACTTTGTTTTTCAACAATGATTAACACATCTGGTTGTTTTTGTTTGTTTCCACCTACTATTGGATACTGAAACATGAGTATAAAGTTTCTGTTTTACTCATGTATTTATGTTGTCTATGAACCTGTTTCCCTGTTATGGTATTCTTCTTTTGATCACGTAGTTTACTTTTCATGATTGGCTAATTCTCCATTGGTGGTCTTGTACTGTGGTAATCATGACTATTTATCTAGGTTGTGATGGCCTTTTATTTTGGTGTGACAAACAAACAATATGGGCGCTAACCTTGCTCCTTGTTTGTAGAACTTGAAGGTAGTTGTCTTTGGGGAAAATTACATGTTGATTCACTTTGTTCCTCATTGGAAAAGTGTGTGACACTGAGCCTGGGGCATCGAGCTGACATGCTTTCTGCAGTGACTATGAAGCATGGTATCTTAGAGGTATGCTGATGATGCAAGTATGGCACATTTGTTTGCAGTATATCATTACTTTGTTTTTCATACAATATGTTCTCATTGTTCTACAACTAGACTCTTTGTTACTGTGAGAGTCGTTCTATTTACTCATCATTCTCATAAAGCAGATATCAACTTCATTTCAGCTATTAAAACACTTTCATTTCGCAGTGAGATCTTTCAATGTCATTAGATTTTCATTTACAAATCATTGGGTCTGCATTTCTCTTTCTTTTTTTTTTCTGGAGATAACCATTTTACTTTGAAATCAAGTATATGATCTTTAACCTGAATATGGAACTTTAGTCGGATATAAGATCTAAGATTTTCTTTTCTATATTGGTGTCTTTCCTATCACTTTTGTTTTATTTGTTAATTCCATCTTTTGATAAGTTTTTGCATAGAAAATTCATTTTCATGTAATTTTTTTGTTGAGAAACATGTTTTCTCTTATTATTAACCAAACACTGATGCCTCCTTATTTATAATAATGGTAGGCAATACAAGAAAAGAGAATATGCTAGAATATTACTCCAAAATGTCTGGGCCAGAAAATTTGGAATACTAATCCTGAATAATCTTACAAAGATATAAAAAGATATGTAAATCATATCTTAACACTCCCTCTCAAGCTGGAGCCTAAATATTATTTAGGCTCAGCTTGGAACATATTGGGAAGTGCTTTAGTAAAGATGTTAGCTAGTTGATCTTTAGTCTTCATGAGCCCCGGACCAAGATCTTTGGTCACAAACTGTGACTGCAGAACCTCATTTGGCGATGATGATCAACAAGAAAAGTTGTGATGCATTTCATTGAACACTTTTAAGGTGTGACTATAGAGTAGTTGACACGTTTCCACATATGCCGACCTAGACATTTTCTCGAACACTATCGACAGCTTCCAGAGATGATCGAAAAGAAGAAAACAAAGGAGATGCTGAACTAATAACTCTCAAGGAACGAAGGCAGCTTGACAATCCGTCAAACACCTGCCAGGGAAGAACGCTCAGCAACTGGAGACGTGTAGATTTGTCGATCTCGACCGATTTCGAGCACCAAAGTCTCGCCAGTTGTGGATCAAACAGAGGAGAAGAAGATTTCTTTGCGACGACCTGAGGAACGCCAATCACGATCCATCGCCAGAAAGGAAATAAGGTTCCGATCATCGATAACAACGTCGGCCAAGTCTGGTCGTCCACAACAACGTCGGTATAATTCCAGAGGTTAAGATCTGATCAATAGAGGCCTGAAGGCAAGTCCGGCGATAACACCAGCAAACTGCCGATAACGGCAACACTTCTGACAAAGACGCCGGTGAGAACTGACAAGACGTCGAAAAAGGAGAGGGTGATCTTCCCCACAAAAATGGAGACGAGCTCCGAAACGTATGGCGAGTCAAGCTCGATAGGCAACTTGGCCGATAATCACCGAGAAAACAAATGAAAGCGAAGGAAACATGGAAGAGGCAAGAATGAAATTTCGATCGGCAACAATTTCCGAGCTCCTGTGCACTGCTGCGATTGATCTTGCAACAGAAGAAGAAGGAGATGCAGAAATAACGGAAGAGAGAAATATAGAAGAAAATACAGAGACACAAAGACGTAGAAAGAAGAATGTGAACCAGAAACTGAGAGAGAAAAGGGGAAACTAGAAATGTGGATCATCGAGCCATAAATACGAAGATAAAGAACTTCGTGCTCCTTGGACTTAGAGAAGCCATGTAAGCCAATGAGTCACTCCGCGAGAGGAGCTCACAGGGATCTCTAATCAACCCGCTCTTATACCATGTTGAAAAACATGTTTTCACTTATTATTCACCAAACACTAATGCCTTCTTGTTTATAATTGTTGAGAGAGATGTTCTCTTATTTATTGACCAAACACTAGTGCCATCTATTTATAATCAAGGTAGGCAATACAAGAGGGAGAATATTACTCTAGAAAATCAGGGATATTATTCCAAAATATCTGAGATACTATCCCAAGAAATCTGGGATACTAATCCTAACTAATATTACAAAGATATGCGAAGATATGGAAATATATGAAGAGATATGCAAATCATATCTCAACATTCCCCCTCAAGCTGGAGCGTAAATATCATTTAGGCTCAGCTTGGAACATATATCCATGAGCTTCTTCTTGGGAAGTGCTTTAGTAAAGATGTCAGCTAGTTTCAGTGGCCAAGTGTGGAGTGGATATGTTCTTAGTTGTAATAGCATCACGAATGAAGTGACAGTCCACTTCTATGTGTTTAATCCTCTCATGAAACACAGGATTGTTTGCAATAAATATTGCAGCCTTCTTATCACAATACATAGGTACTGGAGAAGTAACAGAAATTCCAAAATCACGTAGAAGAGAGATGACCCATAAGAGTTCACATGTAGTACGAGCCATTGCCCTATATTCTGACTCAGCGCTAGAGCGTGAGACCACATCTTGTTTCTTGCTACGCCATGTTACAAGATTTTCACCAACATAAGTACAATAACCAGTGGTCGATCTTCTATCTTCATGAGCCCCGGCATAATCTGCATCAAAATAACCTCACACTTTTAAATGTCCATGATTTTTTAAGTGAAGACCTTTCCCTAGAGAGGCTTTTAGATATCCTAAAACCTGACATGCATCTGCCCAATGTACTTCACGTGGTTCTTGCATAAATTGGCTTAGGCGACCAATGACATAGGAAATATCAGGACGAGTTATAGTGAGATACAGAAGTTTACCAACCATAGCTCTATATCTGGTGACATCTTTTAGAATAGGACTGCTCAAATCAGCTAGAGGTAGTTGTGGATCCATAGGAATTGTGGCTATTTTACAGCCCATCATATCAGCTTTCTTTAATAGGTTCAAGACATATTTTCTTTGAGAGAGAATGAATCCATCATCAAACTGATTTACTTTAATGCCTAAGAAGTATTTTATTAGACCAAGGTCTTTGGTCACAAACTGAAATTGCATAAACTTCTTTGCTGCCAAAATACCGTCAGTGTCACTGTCAGATATTAAAATGTCATCTACATAAACTATGAGGATGACTGAACCTTTAGAAGTATGTAAAGAGAATGCTGAATGGTCTGAAGAGGATCGACTAAAGTCATATTCTTCAATAGCTCTGCTGAATTTTTCAAACCATGCTCTTGGACTTTGTTTGAGTTCATAAATTGCTTTCTTCAACTTGCAAACCTTTGAACACTCCCCCTGAGTAATATACCCAGGCTGCTGTTCCATGTAAACCTCTTCAGTAAGATCACCATATAAGAAAGCATTTTTAACATTAAGTTGGTGAACTTGCCACCCAGAGTTGACAACAATAGAAAGTAAGATTCGAACAGAATTAAGGCGAGCAACCGGAGAAAAAGTCTCAAAATAATCTACTCCATAAGTTTGGGTGTAACCTTTGGCTACTAAACGAGCTTTATAACGATCAACTGTTCCATCAGGGAGATACTTTATGGTGAACACCCATCGACAACCAACTACTGATGCATAAGTTGGGAGGTCTACAAGTTCCCAAGTCTTTCTAGATTGTAGAGCGGACATCTCTTCATCCATAGCATTTTTTCAGCACGAATGGTGGAATGCCTCAGAATGGTTGCGGGGAATAAAAAGACTATCAAGAGAAGCTGAAAAAACTTTGGCAGCAGGAGACAAATGATCAAAAGTCATAAAATTAGATAGAGTATATTTCACACAAGACCTAGTGCCCTTGCGATGTGCAATAGGAACATCTAGGTCATGAGTTACCTGAGGAGGATCTCCTTCCAACAAGTTAGGATTGTTTGGAGATCACGTGATGGAATCGTGGAGAGTGGTTCATCATCAAGGTTCGGTGGAGGTTGTGGAGGTTGAGTATGTCGGCGGCTATAAACTCTCAGGGGTGGTGCAGGCGATGGAGGAGGAGACTGGTTGTTGTGATGGTAGATCCTGTGATGGGTCAGGAATTGGAATCAGATGACTCATGGTTATCCTCAGGGCCCGAAAAGTAAGGTTTGTCTTCAAAAAAAGGTAACATCAGCACTAATATAGGACCTGCGAGAAGTAGGATCATAGCTCCTGTAACCTTTTTGAGCACGAGTACCCTAAAAAGATGCACTTGATTGCTCGAGGAGCTAACTTATCAGTGTGAAAGAGGTGAACAAAACATTGACATCCGAAAACACGAGGACAAAGACTTTCCTGGGAAAAGGAGATGGAATGGAATTTGTCCATTAAGAACCGACGATGAAACTCGATTAATGAGATAACCCGCGGTGAGAATGACATCTGGCCAATAGGTGGAGGGTACTTTCATATGGAAGAGGAGGGTGCGAGCAACATCCAACAAGTGGCGAAGTTTTCGTTCAGCAACGCCATTTTGCAGAGATGTTTTTACATAGGAAGTTTGATGAATTACATCAACAGATTTAAAAAACGATGAAAGATCAGAATTTGCAAACTCAAGTCCATTGTCGCTGCGAAAGACTTTAATAGAGGTAGAGAACTGGGTTTTTAACAACAACAACAAAGTCTTATCCCACTAGGTGGGGTCGGCTACATGGATCATACGACGTCATTCCGCTCTATTAGTAACCAAATCTTTCAGTATATTATTCACCAATAGATCTTGCTCTATTAGTTCGCCAAGTGTCCGCCTTGGCCTCCCTCTCCCTCTTTTAATCGGACTCCAGATTATTTGATCTACTCTTCTTACTGGCGCATCTAATGGTCTTCTATGAACATGACCAAACCATCTCAAACGATTCTCTACCATTTTCTCACTAATAGGAGTCACTCCGACTCGTTCATGTATATGGTCATTCCTAATCTTATCAGAACTATGTTTTTATTTCTGTAAAAAATTCTCGAATAATTCGAGGACTTTTTGCCTTATTTTGCAACATAGAAACCCAAGTGACTCTAGAAAAATCTACTAAAACCAAGAAATATTTGAAATGCCTATTGTTGGAAAGTCGACAAGGACCCACAAATCAGCATGCACTAGTGAAAATGGACTTTCTTCTCGTTTGTCAAGACGAGGTGGAAAAAAAGTACGATGATGCTTTCCTAGTTGACAAGCCTCACACTCAAGAACCTCAGTACTTGAAATGTTAGGAAATTGTCGACGAAGAATAGTCAAACTGGGATGACCTAGGCGGCAATGGAGTTGTAGGGAAATGTTGGTAGTGTAGGCTGTGGGATTTTTGGTAGATGGCTGGAGATAATAGAGTCCATCACGTTCAAATCCTCCACCAATCTGTCTCATCGTTTGGAGATTTTGCAGAACAAAAAAAGAGTCATAAAAAAGTGCTCGACAATTTAAGGACTTTGTTAGCTGGCTGATCAAAAGAAGGCTTAGAGCAAACTTTGGAGCATACATAACATTATCAAGGGAGAGGTCACAATTAACAGAAACTGTGCCAAGGCCAGTGACCGGAGAGAGAGAACCATCAGAAATTTGACATTAAGTGGATTCGATAGAGATTTGAGGGATGAGAAGAAAGAGGTATCACCTGTTATGTGTGAGGAGGCACCCGAATCGGCAATCCAGTCAGACTGAGAACTAGTAGAGAGAGCAAGAGTACCGATGCATTACAGCAGCACCAGTTGATGGAGATGCAGATTCAGTAATAGACAGAGAACGAAGGCGATCATATTCTTCTTTTGATATTAGAATATCCGACTCATTTGTAGTGGCAGCATGAACCTTTGGATGATCAGCATGATATCCAAATTTTTCCTAGCAACGGTCAGAGGGATGATTGGATCGATGACAGTGGTCACAAAAGAATTTACCACGTCCTCCAGTGTCGTTTTCTCGTCCACGGCCTTTGCCTTTGTCAGGAAAAAATCCTCTTCTTCTTCCACGTGTAGTAAGTGCAGATGCATCCGTTTGAGGTGAGAAATCATCGATACGGGAGAGTCGAGCATAGATTTCTTCAGGGGTTGGAATAGTTTCCTGTGTCATCAATTGATCCTTAACGGATTTATATTCGGGACCAAGACCAAAGAGAAGCTGAACGGATCTAATTTGATCACGTTGTTCAGCCAACACTTTGATATCTGCAGAGAGAGGCTGATAGATATCTTGCTCATTCTAGAGGTTAGTTAATGTCCAAAAATAATTTGCTAATGGCTGATCATTTTTCTTACATGATTGGTTTTCTTCAAGAACCTTGTAAAGGCGAGATATATTGTTTTTATGAGAGAAGTTTTTGAAGTACCTCCCACATAGTCTTGGCTGATCTATAAACCATGACCTGTTTGGCAACAAATTCGGTCATGCTATTGAGCATGGCAGAGGTGACCCAATCATTGTCAGCATCCCAATCTTCTGTACGTTCTTCAGATTTGGTGAGGATATGCTTCTTCCTGTGGGACCCTACGTAGCGCTCAAATGCCGTGGACCAGAGGAGATAATTGGTACCATCAAATTTGATATTGATATCGAGTGGAGTGCTGAGGGTGGATTTAACACCAGTGTTGCTAGATGAAGCTTTCTGATCGGCCATGGTTGAGAAAGATGGGTTCCACGGAGAAAAGATGAAGCGTCGATCTTGAGAATTATGGATCTATGTTGGAATAGACCTGTCATCCATCTAGATTGAGGAGGGAAGGTAGAGGAATAAGGATCCGATCATTACTGCCTGATACCATGTTGAGAAAGATGTTCTCTTATTTATTGATCAAATACTAGTGCCACTTATTTATAATCAAGGTAGGCAATGCAAGGGGGAGAATATTACTTCAGAAAATCAGGAATATTATCCCAAAATATCTGAGATACTATCTCAAGAAATCTGGGATACTAATCCTAACTAATATTACAAAGATATGCGAAGATATGGAAAGATATGAAGAGATATGCAAATCATATCTCAACAGTAATATAGGTAGGCAATACAAGAAGGAGAATATGCTAAAATATTACTCCAAAATATTTGGGATACTAATCCTAAATAATATTACAAAGATATAAAAAGATATGCAAATCATATCTCAACAATTTTCATCTATTACATCCATGCATCTGGAAATTCATTTTATGTTAGTTTCAGACTTTCAGTTACTGTCTCAATTGGAACAAAAAAATAAGGTCTAATGGAACCCTCGTCCAAGCTTTTATGGAAGCATTTGAGTTCGGTATTTCTATAAAAAGAATTTGGTTCCATTCCCATAAGCTTGTTTATGCATCCACTTAGTTACGTGTGGTATTTCTGAAGTATATTTACTTCGCTCCTAGGATGACAATGATGATGTGAACTTATGCAACCATCTTTTACCTGACATTACCTTTTGAATTTGTTGAACTTGGCCATGATTGAAGTTATTCAACAAGTTGGATTTCTAAGTTAATACATTTACCTGTTGTGCAGCCTAAGTATGTGGACAAAGGTGACTGCATAGTGTTTCACTCACACAATGTGGATGCTACTGTAAGTGTTTTGCTCCTGTATAAAAGATTTGTGGTCCGTGGTCTCGGAACTGATTGTGAATCATTCTTTTCAGAGTTCTTGCAAAGTTCAAGTGAGTATATGTGCTCAAGCTGTTGGTGCATGTGAGACATCTCCGTATGATTCCTATTCATATGACGATGTTCCCTCATCATCCTTACCTCATATCATCAGGTACTATTTTTTTATATATTTGTATTATTAGCTCTAACTCCGCCTAAGTTTTATAGCCGGTCCCAAGCCCGGATAAAGGAGGAGGATTGTGTTAGGCCCCGACAGCCAGCGTAAAACCCTGTCGAATCTCGTGAACATGGATCAACGAGTCATATGATCCATGTAGCCGACCCCACCTAGTGGGATAAGGCTTTGTTGTTGTTGTTGTTGTATTATTGGCTCTGTTTGCACAAATCCTTTTTATTTTCTATGTATGTATTCAACAAGGATTTCTCGTGTTGATAATGCTGTACATTGCCATTTTTTGTATGTTTTATTGTGTTTTGAGGGATATTGGTTCTTTCTTCATGCATCCTTCTTTTAGTTTATTTATTTTGGATTGTCATTTGCATTATTAACTCCGCCTATGTTTTATAGCCGGTTCCAAGCCCGGATAAAGGAGGAGGGTTGTGTTAGGCCCCGCCAGTCAGCGTAAAACTCTATCGAATCTCATGAACATGGATCAACGAATGCGTTGTATAATCCATGTAGTCGACCCCACCTAGTGGGATAAGGCTTTGTTGTTGTTGTTGTCATTTGCGTTATTACCAACTTATGCTGCATTTTTCTTGGTATTTTATGTACTTTACTCATGTTATATCTGTATGTTGAAGAAAGATTCATGTCCATATGGCAGATTTGATACACCAATAGTCTGAAGTTTGTTAAAATCTTTGTTCCGGTCACTATACTTTGGTTTTTGATAGAGGTCACTTAATTAGTGTACTGTCAATGAATGAGTCATCTTGCGATAAGTCTCTGACAATGTCACATTATGTGCATGCGTTCATGAAGTGGGATTGCACATATACTGGATATTGATATCCAAATTTTGATGCCCTTAACCTTTTGCTTTTTGCTTGGACACGTTCTTTCCTTTTTTTTTTCCTTCCCTATTGACAACTATTGCTGCCACTTCATCTCCAACTTTTCCCATGAATGCCACTTGATGCATTTGAACTTTATGAACTGTTAGTTTTAGTTCTCCTTGACACTAATGCACTACTCTTGTCTGGCATCTAATATTTTCCTAGTATGTGTGGTTGATTATTTTGCATATATGATATAACATGCTTCACAATATATCAAACAAGCAACAATATGTTATGGTGGCAGAGAACAAGATGTTAGGGTGTTTGTCTTAAGATACAGGCGGGTTTCTAGCTGCTACACTGTGGGCTATTTGGTCTGAAAGGAATGCCATTATATTCAGAGGGGAAGATGTTACATGGACAATATTACCATACCCGCCCGCAACCTGGCTAAGATATGGGCTGGAGATTAAGGGTGTTGTTGGGGAATGATTTTCCTCCGCAATGTCTCAATTATAACTTTTTTCCATCAGTTCAATAAAAATCTTCGTGGTTATCCTTTCATTTCTCAAAGGAAAAAATGCAAAAAAGTACATCAAATATCTATCTGTCAAAATATTATTCCCAAATATCTACCTGTCAAAATATTTTAATTACGATTTGCCCCAAAAAAATATTTTAATCATGATATTAAATTTTGCTTTCAACTGTCCAGAAAGGTTTTGCTTTAAAAGATTCTGTGCATCTTATTCTCATTTCAGAAGTATGATGATTTTGACCTTCATTTGTAAATTATTTTTATTCTTTCTTGTTGTGGTGTATTGCTAATTTCTACTTGTAATTTCTAGATTGAGATCGGGGAATGTCTTGTTTAACTATAGATATTACAACAACATGCTGCAAAAGACTGAAGGTGAACTTTTTATTTTATATAGTATAACCTTCTTTTCAAGCTGAACTGCCTATTCATTTTCACCTTTATATTAATAATGTTGAGATATGATTTGCATATCTTTCCATATCTTTGTAATATTATTCAGGATTAGTATTCCAAATTTTCTAGAATAATATCCGTGATATTTTGGGATAATATTCTTGATATTCTCGAGTAATATTCTAGCGTATTCTCCTTTCTTGTATTGTCTACCTTTATTATAAATAAGGAGGCACTAGTGTCTAGTGAATAAGAAGAGAAAACATATTTCTCAACATGGTATCAGAGCGGGTTGATTAGAGATCCATGTGAGCTCCTCTCGCTGAGTGATTCGTTGGCTTCCATGGCTCCCGTAAGTCCAGGAAGTACGAAGTTCTTTAACTTCGTATTTATGACTTGATGATCCACATTTCTGTTTTCCCCTTTTCTCTCTATTTCTGGTTCACTTTCTTTTTTCTACGTCTTTGCGTGTCCCTGTGTTTTTCTTCTATATTTCTCTCTTCCGCTATTTCTGCATCTCCTTCTGCTGCAAGATCAATCTTAGCAGTGCACAAGAGTTTGGAAACTATTGCAGAACGAAACTTCATTTTTGCTTCTTCCATGTTTCATTCGCTTTATTTGTTTTCCGGTGTTATCGCCAAACTTGCCTTCGGGCCTCTATTGATCAAAGCAACGATCCTAGATCGAGGTTTTGTACCTTTGTGATTTCTCTCCTTTGTTCCTCTTCTCCACCTTTCGCTTTCATCGACTCTTTGCCCCACTGTCACGTTTATATGATACCCTAAGTCCTTGAAGGCTTCCTACGCCTTTGAGGCGTCTTGCACTCCATAAGGAGTGTCCTACTGAACCTCTATTGATCGGAGCTTAACCTCTGCAATTATACCGGCGTCGTTGTGGACGATCGGATCTTACTTCTTTTCTGGCAATGGATCGTGGTTGGCGTTCCTCAAGTCGTCGCTTTGGAGTTTCCTCTCCATTTGCCATTATCGGTATTCTACTGGTGTTGTTGCCGGATTTGGGAGCTGTGTTTCCTGCTCTGGTTTTCTACTTCCATCGAAGAATCTCTACTTGCCTTATTGGATGTTCTGCAACTGCTGCGCAAGCTCTCTTCAAGTTGGGGCATGTCGGCAAAATCATTGTGGGCATCTTCTTCTCCGATGTTCTTTGTCCTTTAGGTGTTTGTCAAATTGTCCATACTATTTAAATCCTGGTCTTGGTCATCGTCTTCGGCACAGGTCGCCCAGCAGGTGTTCGATGAGCCGCGGTTGTGTGATTTCGCTGCGGTGTGTCCTTCAAGTCGCCGTCGTTCAGTCTCTTCCCGGCGTCGACTTGCGAGGGCGTGTTGGAATATAGAATCGTCGGCATCATCAACTTTCTGGCTACTAAGTTAGGCATGATTGATATGCGACAAGCTAGGCATAATTGATATCTATGCTCTAGCTTGAGGGGGAGTGTTGAGATATGATTTGCATATCTTTGTAATATTATTCAGGATTAGTATCCCAAATTTTCTGGAATAATATCCCAGATATTTTGGGATAATATCCTCATATTCTGCAGTAATATTCTAGCATATTCTCCTTTCTTGTATTGCCTACCTTTATTATAAATAAGGAGGCACTATGTTTGGTGAATAAGAAGAGAAAACATATTTCTCAACAAATAAAATAACATGTTAATATAATTAATCACCATTTTTTCATTCAATGAACTATACATGTGGCTAATTTTGGGCCACTTTTGATACTTTTAAAAAGGTTATAAAGCTCTAAAACTGTTATGAAGGATCCATTACATTTGACTGATAATCAAATATTTGTTCTTTTTTCTGGAGATCTTAAAACAAACCATATGCACATGGATTTTCTTAATGTTTCAGTTATTTCTTCAGCGTAAAACCCTGTCGAATCTCATGAACATGGGGAGCACATTTCTTGAAAGCTTAGGTCTATTGGAAATATCCTTTTCAAGTTTAAGGTCTTCAATGACACTCTGAATGGATTTATAACTGTCAAATTTAGATTCAATAAGCTACTCATCTTTCCTTAAAGTTTAAGTTTGTACAAATTAGTCTTTTATATTTGTGTTCTCGAAATAATTCGTGCATTGGGGGCATAGATAATTAGATTGAGTTCAAACAAGTAAACTCTCGGCTCATTCTAAAAGAGCTAATTAATTAGAACATGATAATCTTGTTGTAAAAACTGAACTATTTCCTTTTGATTTATTGTTTGCACAGAATTAATTCAGCTATTAACTGAAAACTTCTAGTTGCAGTCCGAATTTTCTTAAAAAACATTTTTTCCTCAGTGATTTATTGACTTGAATGCCTTTCCCAGGGTATTTCCAAACTTACTGTTGCTTAGACTTTGCTGCTATTTCTTTTGGTTATCTATTTTTCGGGAGAAATTTTGGTGATCTATTTGCACAATCACCTTAAAGTTTCCAAAAAAAAATCAATTGCCTTAACTTTTTATCTTATATATTCAACTAATGTTTGCTACTTTGTATTCATCTTTTAAAGTTGACGATGTGGTCCATGTGTTCATGCTTATGCAAACATTGAAAAATCGCCATCATCTGCATAAGGTTGTAGGGAATGCCTGGGCAAACATCTCCCTTCGTCTTGCATTTTACGTGATTACCTTGAAAATCTTGGATGTTCCAAAAACTATTTGAAATTCATGAGAAAATAAGGGAAATGATAAACTTGACATACTTTGATGGTAAAAAAAAATCTGCGCCTGATATTTCAAGTGTTAGGGAACTAACAAAATATTACCCATATGAGTTACTTGATCAAAACACTCAACCCTCACATTGAAGTTTCACATTCACCTGATTCCGTGCTATGCTGCAATTCTTATACTACTGGCTGGATGTCAAGTTGTGATTTCTCAGTTAGCATGACTGAACTCCATCCTTACGTACTGGGATTGGGCATTTAACTCCGCCTATGTTTTATAGCCGGTCCCAAGCCCGGATAAAGGAGGGTTGTATTAGGACCCGACAGCCAGCGTAAAATCCCGTCGAATCTCATGAACATGGATCAACGAGTCGTATGATCCATGTAGCCGATCCCACCTAGTGGGATAAGACTTTGTTGTTGTTGTTGTCACAAAAAAGCCATTAGCCTTCATGCACGATTTTTTGCCTGGAGAAACAGTACAACCAGTCCCCATAACTTGCCATTATTTTCTGGCCTAAATGTTAAAAAGCTAGGTACTGATTTTTTTTTTGTCATAGAAACAAGGTGCATTTTGAACATACATGTTATTCAACGATGAGAGCTAAATTTCCATTCTAACCATATGCAATGTATCATGAAGCATTATGTTGTCTTAGTATGATGCTTCGCCTCTTAAAAAAAAGTATGATGCTTCGGAACCAGACGAGACATTTACCCAGAAGTATTTGGTTCAGGTCGGACTGATTAAACAGTTAGACCAGATAGTTGAACTGGATGATAATAAAATATTACTGAATTAAAACATGATCTATAATTTGGATCACAAAATTGAAATGACATAATTAAATACAAAAAAATGAAATTTCTTCTTAAATCATATTAGTTATGTCCGATTAAAAAAGTATAACGATTATTTTATACTTGTTCTAAATGATATAAAGAAATATATAAAAGTATTAATAAACTATATTTTAAATGAGCTATCACTCGATAAATATGGAGAGAACTGTCCATATTTAGTTATATGGCATTGCTGCAGAACTCTGTTTTTTACTTGATCGAAAGTTGTTCCAAAAATTTAACTGTGATTCTCAATATGTTTGTGGCGTGGACTTACGTTTTGGTGCTTTATCTTTAACAGTTACCGAAGACTTTTCTTGCCCTTTTTGCTTAGTTAAATGTGCAAGCTTCAAGGTAATATATTGATTGCTCTTACTGGAATCTATGCTATCTGCATTTCTTGGTCTGACAATCTATTAATTGTGACTTCTTCAGGGTTTAAGATTTCACTTGACTTCTTGTCATGATTTATTCAATTTTGAATTCTGGGTTGGTAAATTTTCGGATATACTGTCATATTGTACTGTTTAGGTCTCTGGAGAATTGTATGATGTTGTTTCTGTTTCTTGTTTCCAGGTAACTGAAGAGTATCAAGCAGTGAATGTCTCTGTCAGAACTGACATTTGGAAATCTGAGGTTGACCTCCAAAAAAATCTTATGCAACTCAAGTACCAATACTATTAACTTTCCATTTGCATTACTATCATGCCTGAGTCTTTTTTTAAAGAAGCATATTGCATTTTTAGTTCAGTTCTGGAACATAAGTGTAGCCTGTTTTAAGGGCATGTTATGTAGAACGTTGTTTTCCTTTATTTTTCGCCCTTATATATATTTATGGGTTTAATGGGCATCCTCCCTGTTTAAAAAGGGAGGACGTCCTCCCCCTATACGTAGCCATCCATCGCAGATCCGATGGTCGCAAGGTGCGATTCATCTGGCTTTGGCACGGTTCAACAAAAAAAACGATGACAAAAAACCAGTTCGATTCGTCGGCTTCTATTCCCGAACGAGTGTGTGTTCGACGCGTACAGATCTCGCCGGCCGGCCTCCTTCCTCGCCTGCTGCCGTGGCTGCCGCTACTCGCTGCTGCTACAGCTGCCGCTGTTCAACGGACGACAGATCTTGCCGCTCCGCTGAAGCTGCTGCAGCCCACTGCCGCTGCTCGTTCGATGTTGACGACAGATCTTGCCGCACAGATCTTGCCACTGCCGCAGCTCGCACCAGCTGACCTCCTTCCTTGCCCTCTGGTGCTGCGACTGCCGCTGCTTGATTGACGTCGTCAGCAGACCTTGTCCCACACATATCTTGCCGCTGCCCTCCGCTCAATGTGGCTGCCGCTGCTCGTTCGAGTTGACGACAGATCTAGCCGCTGCCGTTGCTGCTGCTCAACGTCGACGACAGATCTTGCCACTGCCGCTGCTTGATCGACGTCGATGACCCGCAGAAATCTTACCGCGCATAGATCTTGCCTCGCTGCCATTGCGGCGGCTTGCTGCTGGGTGTGGATGCTCGCTGCCGCTGCCATTGAGACCTCGCCGCAGGCCGCCGGACGGTAATCAGCAAAAATCGGTTTATTTTGTCAAACACAGCGCACTGGCAGTCTATTTCACTTTGAACTGCGCCCATCTCGATCTTCCGTCCATCTAATATCATCTCTAGGGAACTCATTGGGCGTGATGATTCATGAGGCATTGGATTATATGGGAAATGAATATTGAGATGATACATTGGAACCATCTCTAGGGAATTCATAGGGCGTGCTGATTTGCTACAGGCTGGCCCGTTATTATTTATTTAAGAGATGGCAAAGGATCTGCCCCTTGATCTTGTTAACAGAAGCATGATCACTGGGATGGTAATTGCATCATCCTCTCTACAGATATCCGGACCCTGATTTCTCAGCTTCCATCTTAAGACTTTAGAAGATGCTTTATAAAAAGAAATTTCCTCAGAAGAACATGACAATTAAATTTAGGATCTTAGCCTTTGTGTTTACTGGCAGTTCACTTTTGGTGTCTGTGAGTGTATCTTGCAGGAAAAAAGTTTAGTTCAGAGAAGTCACATCAAGAGCACAAATTTGAACCGCTTGTCATGAAAAAGAGCGTACAATGAAAAACTAACTAATGATTTGCACTGACACTCTAAGATCATTCTTCAAACGGGCTCCATTTATTTGAGAGACAAAAGGATGACAACCGAATTATGGGGTCATCTATTATTATAAGAGTAAACCTGCTCCTATTTCGAGTGGGGGGGGGGGGGTGGGTAAATGGGAGACTCGTAGTGACTGAGGGGGTCGAATATAAAAAAATTAGTTTTTCACACCAAGTATTCTATGTTTTTTTTCTGTCATTGGATCAGACAATCGATTGCCTTTCTGGCATGATGACTGGCTTTTTGTTGGGCTGTTGGCTATCCTTTTCCCCCGTCTATTTGCTCTTGTCAAAAGAAAAATACCGCTCATGCTGAGGTTTGGGTGGATCCCTCGGGTATGGGGAATGGCTGCTGGTCTCCTACCTTCAATAACTCACTTTCTGATCAACGTTTGTTTGAGCTGTTGGAATTATTGAGCCTCATCTGTCCCTACAAACTAAACATCTATGCGAATGACGGCTAGGCTGGAAAAGGGGTGTCTTCAGCGTCAAGCAAGCCTATGGAATGCTGAATACAACAAGACACCTTGTAAAAAATGACATGTTAACTGATTGCAGGCTAATTTGGAAAATCAAGGTTCCTCTGAAAATCATTTGGCTCCTATGAAGAAAACGGCTACCAACAACATCATATTGCTCTCGCTGGCTCACTGGGATGACACATTCCGTGGAAGACAGGTCATCTTTTTTTTCAACTGATGGCAAAGAGAGGTATGGAACAAAGCCAAAATTGACTGGATTTCTAGTAGGAACGAGCTGAATTTCTGGACCGCATTTCTTTGTGGAACAAAGTCACGAAGAAGTTGGGTTCTTCTCATCGCCCAAACTTTGGGCTATATGGGTACAATGGAATAGGATTTTTTTTTCCAGAATGACAGATGCAATGCTGAGAACATTCTGAATCGAGCATACTTTTTGTATAATCTTTTTTATGTGTCACACTTGTAGTTCATAAACTGTAATCTCCAAGCCTTCTTTTGGCATTTTAATACATGGTTTTGGATGATTAACACCCTGGTTAATCATCCTTTTTCCTCTAAAAAAAGTTATGAAATATGAATTTCTGCAGATAATGATAAAATTTTTAAACAGTTCCTTCTTTTCCTTTATAAAGGTGTTTTGTATGACAATTGAATTCGATTAAATGTCATTATTGGTTTGTGTGACATTTAATAACTTAAACGGTGAACTCGCTTGACCTTTGATATTTAGTTAGGTGAGAATTTAGGTACAATTGGATTTATAGCTCATTGGTATGAATCTCCAGCAATGTTACCAGCTAACCTGGTTGACAAGTACATTCTTGCTATTCTGATTTTTCTCATTGGTTTTGTTTATTTTCTATTTTGATTTTCTCAAGGATATATGGTCTTTGATACTTCCCTAAATGTCATTTTTACTATTTATACGTACATTTGAGAAACCCTTTTGTTTTCTGTCTGATGATTTAATTGATTTTGTTGAAGTGACAAACATTTGATCAATAGAATTGATTTAGTTGATGCCATCTGCTTAACTTTTGACTTGACAAGTAACGGCTGACAAAGCATAATGGCGAAACAGTGTTCAAATGTCATGTACTGAAATCATATTCTACTTTGCAGGTATTGTTGGATGGAACTGATCCTAGGCTGCAAACATTTTCGTACTGGTATCTGTTTTCCCTTGTTTGGCTTTATTTTCAGGAAATGAATTTTCATGAGTGTATTGTGAAAATTTGATGGGCTGACCAATTTTCCTAAAAGGTTAACCTGTTAGAAAGAGTTCTGAACACTCTCCCTCACGTGTGGTCTGGGCTGCTGACAACTTTAGTCTAGTTCTGCCCACCACATGGATAATTAAGGGAGGAAATAATTGAGGCAATTTTTCGTAACCGGAAGATAATTTATACTGCAGTTCAAACTTCAAGAGACGTGGAAGGTCAAAAAATCTAGTTGTGACTCGAAGTCACGTGCATCCACATGCGCTTGAATCAAGTTCACCTGAAGTGGCACTAGAGGGTTATCATGACCATTGTAATAACAATGCCACATGTTCATCTCGCAGGCCTCTTACATATGCTATGGATGTTTCACTTGTTAATGGATGCAGTGGTATGTATTTAACTGTGGTGTGCAATGTAAATGCAATCTCGATATTTCTCTGAAGAAAATGAGCCATCGTGGTACAGATGGATTTTCGTATAAAGGTGAAGGAAGAGGTTCTAAGTCACTCTTTAATGAAACTCGCATGCACACTATAAGGAATAAAACTGAGAGCATCACTTCACATAATGGGCGTGCTCCAGAGGGCAGAGAACCTTTGTCATCTAGCCCTGAGGCAGGTGTTTGTGTTGCTGCTGCTCAAGCATCTACCAGCAGCGAGTTTACTCAGCAAGCATCTGGAACTAATTCAGCTCCACATAATATGCTGCAGTTTGGGAAGATGCGGAAGATATCTGATGATCGAACTGATCCAAGAAAGTTTGTTCTTTCTCATCCCCTCATTGCAACAGTTCATGTGTTTACTTTTTCAATTAATGCATGGTTTGCTTATGATTTATGCATTTCCATCTTTCCATTGCAGTCGACAATTATTACAGAAACGCCAATTCTTCCATTCTCATAGGGCTCAGGTGACACTTTATGATTAATTCAACTTTGCTTTTTGTGCCTTTCTGTTTCGCTCATTTGCTTTAAGTTTCTCATAGAAACTTTGAAACACACCAAGTTGATGAATTTCAACCTTTTTTACTCTTTTTACTCACATTTGACCACAAATTATTTAAATTTATTTTAGGTTCTCATATATTATCATTTAACTTAATGTACGTTTTGTTGGTAAGTGAATCAGCTCTTTTAGTTTCTTCTCTACGCTGGTTTGATAAATGAGATTTTCTTTTGCTTCTGCAGTTGCTTCTTGTGAGAATCTCTAATTTTTTGGACTTTTTATTTACTGCTAATATTCTTCTTTTGCTGCTACCTAGAAGTCATCTATCACACAATGCTTTTGAACTTTGCTGCTTGTTTAGTGTGTTTCATTTAAACGTTTTTTATAAATCCGAATACCTAATTTTGTCTTGAAGCCAATGGCCATGGAACAAATAGTTTCTGACCAAGATAGTGAAGGTGAAGTTGATGATGACATTGCTGACTTTGAGGACAGAAGGGTAAGATACTCTCATTTAAGGAAGTACTTCATTTTCTTCATACTCATGGTTAAGGTGATGTAAATGTTATTTTTTTAAAAGTTGTGTTTTCCATCAAACTTTGATAGTTTTATATAAGAGAAACTTTGGCATTAGTCTTCTTAGGGGTCTTTGTTCTATATGTTTTAAAACTGTATTGTATTGTAATGATTTGTTTTCTAATTCTGAGAAAAGATCACTGTGATTTGTGATACAGATGCTTGACGATTTTGTGGATGTGACGAAAGACGAGAAACATATTATGCATCTCTGGAATTCTTTTGTCCGGAAACAACGGTAACATCTTTCTTCAGTATTACTAAACCTCAATTCACTTGCTGTATCTCGTTATTCATTTAGTTTCTTGTTCAGTCAAATTAAGATCTTAACTTATTAATAGAGCTTGAAGCTATTCTTAAAAAAACTTTGAAGTATTTGGTTTTCTTGTCATCCTCCATGTTTTGAGATCTGACATGATTGTAACAATGAGTAGATGGATCCATTAAAGCAACTGTAGTTGGTAGCAGTAAACAATTTGGATTATTGGATTAATTTGTGTGATGTGCTTTGGACGATATCATATTAGCTAAACTCTTCCATGAACAGTGAATTTTGGGAGTGAACAAGGTCTGTAGGGGACATCATGATCGTGTGAGATGTGTTAGATCAATGATGTCTTATGCAATTTAAATATAACCTTAGAGGTTTAGAAGATACAGGGGAAAGGAGTTGCAGGATAATCAGGACTGGAGCCATCCCATTGATCATGACCTTGGCGGTCACCTGAGCTGTATGGCTTTATCACAATCACACTATTTTGAAAGGAGAGAGGTATTACATAAAGAACATTGTACATTAAGCCCCCTTTTTTTTCAGGGGGTGTTAGGCTTCCTTTTTGATGTGGGGATGACTACCGCAATCCCATTGCCATTCTTTCTTTCACCAAAAAAAGAAGGAAAATCCACAAAATAAGCTAATAAGTTATTGTGGAGAAGAACATACATTTAGTTCAACAAAAATGGTGGACTGAACCTCCCCTAAAAAACTAAACTGAGCCACTCTGGTATTTCCATGTCTGTTCAATAGCAAGTATAAGCTGGTTATGAAAGAATCTTCTGCAAGTGATCATTCTGTCTGCGCTTCTCTTGAAGTACTGAAGTGAATATGTTTTACCCTGAAACTTTTGAAGGCTGCACAAGTTGGATTTTTTTTTAAAAAAAATAAGCTTTCTTTAACAAGGTCTTTGCACATTTTGTTGTGACTTATCATCCACTTTGGTGTTCCCTGCCAAAGTTTGCCTACCTGACTACTTCAACTTACAAACTGCCTTGTTAGTTGGATCCACGTTCCAACAACTTACTAAGACAAATGGATTGGTTGGACACTAGAGTCGAGATTCTGTCTTGCCAGTGCTGTTTTCTTGATGTGTTTCTTCGTCTGTCTGATCCCCTTTTTCTCACACGTCTGTCTGATCCCGTGAACATCACTTTTATGGACATTTAACTTATTTGCTCCACCACGTTCAAATACAAATTAATATCCTCTCATTGAGTTGAAAGGAACTCAAAGCCAGTAGCACAAGTTTTGCCACCATTCAAGCTACAGAAATTGCCTATATTAAAGGACAGTCTAGGATATTCTAAACTTCAAACTACAGCTCTATGAATCGGGAACTATCTAAGTAAATATCTTTATCAACCTTTTTTTGTGAATCAATATTTTTGCAGGGTATTGGCGGATGGTCACATTCCATGGGCATGCGAGGCATTCTGCCGGCTTCATGGCCCGAATCTTATTCATGCTCCATCATTACTATGGTACAAGTTTGACCAACTGATTGTTTTTTCTAGTATTTACTATTGTTCCTTTGTGGCTATTGGACCAACACTGGCTGTAAATTTATATTTCATACGTTTTATGTTTATGGTGCTATTATTTCTAGAATTTATGTTTCACTACTTTTTGGCTCTCATGATCAACCGTGTGACTAGACTTCTTTTGGAATGCTCAGGAATTGGAGGTTGCTTATGATCAAACTTTGGAACCATAATCTGTTGGATCCTCGTACCTTTGACAATTGTAACCTAATTCTTGAAAAGTTACAAAATGGAAGTCCCGGACCATCGCAAAGTTGATAGATGGGATGGGTTTGGTTAGCAACTGGGATTACTAATTCTCTAATTATTATCACACCCAAAATTTTGGAGGTTTTGGTTTTTTCTTAAAAATATAATTTCTTGGGGGTGTCATTGTTTTCATTTACACAGGGGTATTAAGAATGAAACAAATGCCTGCAGGAATTCATGTCATGGGGTTCAATGTGTTTTGTCATGTTACATGAATATCAAATGTATTCAAATTTATCCCAAACGCAAATGCAATGAATTCATGTCTCAATTTCTTTTCAAGTTGTGATGACTGCTGACCACCTGCTAGTTGGATCATGCATCACTCAAGAAAAGTATGAGGATAAATCCTCATCTGTGCAGATAGTGTGTATCAAGTTTGAATATTGTATTCTTTTGTTTTGGTAGTATTTTAAAATTTTATTAGTAGTACCATCTTTTTGTTAAAATATCAGGGTATATCTTGCACAATATATTGTTTTAGTATGATCCAAATAACTATTAGGTAATCATGTATGACTGGATTGGTTAAGATTGTGACCCTGTTATTTATATCCCAATGCCGGACTAATAACACCAGAACATTTAACGGGTTGCTTGGAATTTGGAAAAAGATCCCAAGTTAGACAATTAGTCACAATAAGATATGCCAGGTCACTGTAGTTAAATTGTGCCCAATAATTTCGTCAATTCTACTAAATGTCGTCTTAACAAATCTTATTATTATATTGTTATAATTAATGATTAAAACGAATCATATAGCAGAACATTTATTAATGCAATTATGATTATTGATTTTCAGAATATGTTTTTGGGCTGGTAGTATCTAAGGGACGCAAAATTGTCACATTTTAAAATGAGAACTACGGAATACAACATAGATGTTAGATTGACAGGAGTTGATAAACGTACATAAAACATTGGAAAGAAGAAAAAAGAAATGTACCCAAATCATACTCTAAAAGTAAAGATTTGAAATATTTTCCCTCTTCATTTTCGACTTTCATATTACACATTGACCGTCCGTAAATTTTTCATGTACAGCAACATAACACGTGAATAGAGAACACATAATGCAACTACAAGAACAGTCCCTTTTGCAATTGGACTGGACTCTACAGACAAGAATTCAACTTGAGAGTAAAAAGAAATGGCTGGATCTTCTGATTCAGTTCTGATGCTTATGCTGCATACGCCGCAGGCTCTACTCCAAATAAGAATACGGCGGTCAATTTTTATTGTACAGTGGCTTTTTGATGTCCAAATCGCACATGAAAAAAAAGAGAGAGAAAGAAACGACATGTAATATCTAGCACATGAGTATTGTTTTTTCATGGTTAATAGTTTAATGAACGAAAAAAGTGTAATATTTTAACTTTTTATTGGCGATTTCGGGATGAAAATCAATATTTTTTTCCTGTTGCAATAATTTCGATCTTTTTTCAGTCTCACAATCATATCATATCATGCTATTCAGAGAGAATTTTTCGGGTTAATTTTTTCTTACATTAATGAAAGATTTAATTACATCCCTAAACTTTCTTTGCATCCCATATTATCTTTTATATCCATCTCCGATTCTCCGTTCATATTTCCACTAGACTCTTTTTCTCATTGGTTTGAAATGATTAATTAGTCTACCCATTAACATAATAAAATTAAATTGATTAAGAAAACATTTGAGATGGTGGCGCCCGAGGAATCCCATAGAGGGCACCAACCTCTTATTCACATTTAAAATTGTCTTATTTCCTCTTACCACCTCTAAACTATCGCGAATTATCACATCTAACACAAAATTACGAGCTTCATTTTTTCGTACTTAAACTATCGTGATTTTTTCAATTTGGTCCTTTCCGTTCAATTCTGTGAAATTTTTTGTTAACATCGATTTTTTTGGACCATCGTATCCCTGCCCTACACTCCTTATATTCGTAATCGTCCTTCGCTTCTTTAGTAGGTAAAACCCCGTGCTACTTTCGAAGATGGGACCTTAGGGCTCCGGTAATCTCTGCGGTTCTTCGTCGGCGTTCATCTCAAGCGTTCATCTCCGGCATTCATCTCCGGCGTTCTTTTCCGGCCGACTACTTTGTCCTACAACAGTCGGTTCCTCCGAGAAATTGGTTTTCTGGAGTTGACCTAATTTTGTTTTTCACCGCGATTCCTGAAAGTACTGTTCTAACCTCTTTAGTATTTTTGCCTTCTCAATGTACGTTTATGAACCATATGGTCCCCCTTTCGACGAGTGCATTCTTGTTATATGGTCCCCCATTCTGCTTTACTCGACATATAAATTGTTTAGTGTGCTATGGTCCCTAACTTCTTACTTTTCGGATTTGTGTTTGGATTTGAGCTAGTGAACTGTCTTCGCCTTGCACTCCTGACCATAGGAATGTTAGAGGCTTTACGTGACAGAACATAGAGAAATCAAGCCTGAGTGAAGATAGTTTCCTGCGTAGTTTTCTTGTTTCCTCACTGCTGGAAGCTAGGGAGAATTTTCTAAATCGTTGCCACCTTGCACTCCTAACATAGAGACGTTAGAGGCTCTACGCGACCGAATGTAGAGAAATCGAAGCCTAGGCATGCAATGGTTCGTATATCGGGTTTTTCATTGAATCAACAATGGTAGTTCTTCGTAATCTGGTTTAGACGTCACTCACTTTCTGATTCGCACTATTTTTTTTACTTCAATCGAAGTAACACATGCTCATTTTTAGGGGTTCTACAATTTTTTAGGGTTTCTACAATATTTTAGGATTTCCGCAATTTTTTAAGTTCTATTTTAATGCAGTTGCAGAGTACACATGGAGTATTACACGTTAGAGATGCACTATGGTGGACATTTTATTCATGAGCCAAAAAGTTCTTACATAGGTGGAAAAGTTGCATGGTTTGATGCCGTAGATCTAGATTTGATGTCTTATTTTGATATTCTTGACCTGTTAAAACTCTTGATTTACCGCCAAATGTTTGCATGTATCACAGTAAACCAAACTCTGATAATTGGATTCAAATTAAAATTGACAATGATGTACTAAACTTATTTGCAAGTTGTGGTGGTAGTAGAAAAACAATTCCAATATATGTTGAGGCTAATTTTGATGTTCTACCACTACAAAGTGACTTCCTCAATTTGTTTTGAGAAATTTGCAAAAAATCAACAACAAAGTGTACTCAACATGATGAATTGCCCAAGGTAGCTGTTGTCAGGATCGCTTTTCAAGGTAAGATCGGGAGAGGTCCGAAGGATCGAGGATCGTAAGATCTTACACAGGATCGTAAGATCCTACCTTCTAATAAAAAAAAATATTTTTTAAAAATATAATAATAGTGATAATAATAATAGTAGCAATAATAGTCATTATTTAATATTTTACTCTCAATATTTACATTGGATTTAATGGGGGTCCTCCGGGAGGACCCCCCTCCCCCCATCCGCCCGCCCCGCCGCGCTCCGCCGCACTCCGACACCGCCCCACCGCGCTCCGACCCCACCCCTCCGTGACCACACTCCGACATCGCCATGCCGGATCCTCGCATGCCGCCGCCGCACGCCGCCTGTCGTGTGATTATTTTTATTTATTTAGGATGAATATTGTCGAAGTTTGTGATCGCATCGAGAAGCTTCGTCGAGAATGGGAATGTAATTGATTGTTTATGTGTCGATGTATGAAAAATATAATTTGAGAATGAAATTATTCATGTCGATATATGAAAAATGTAATTTGAGAATGTAATTGATTCATTGGAATGTATTTCTAATGTGTTCATGCCGATGTTGATTTATGAAAAGTGTGTCGCAGCCAGATCCGGCCGCCGAGGCGGCCGATCTAACGCGGGCAGCCGCTGGGCGGCCAAATCCGGCCGCCCGCGCCAAATCGGCCGCGAGCGACCAGATTTGGCCGCTGGCAGCCAGATCTGGCCGTCGATCTGACGCGGGCAGCCGCTGGGCGGCCAGATCCGGCCGCCCGTGCCAGATCGGCCAGATCTGGCCTGTCGCAGTTAGATCCGGCCGCCGAGCGGCTAGATCTGGCCGCCGACGCCCGACGAGAGAGGGAGGGAGAAGAGAGAGGGAGAGCGAGAGAGAGAGGGAGAAGAGGGATGAGCGCGAGAGGGAGGGAGAAGAGAGAGGGAGACGGAGCGGATCGAAAACTGATTAAAAAACCGAAAAAAAGAAAACGGATTTAAAAAAAACTAAAATTCAAAGCCGCGCTCGTCGGATCCCCATCCGACGGGTGCGGATGGGGGGAGGGAGGTCCTCTCCATTTACATTATACTTAATTTGTAACTTTCATGGGCTATATAACAATATAGAAAGTTAGAAATTAAGATAAATTTATTATGATAATGAACAATGGTAAATCAGTTTTCTCATTTTTTAGAATTTTTTTCTAAATATCATTTTTTACATAAGTTTATTAATTAATAATAGATCACATAAAAAATGAATGGAGAAATGAAGAGGGAGAGAATGGAGAGGAATTTGACTTAATTCCTTTCTAATTTTTATTCTTAATAGTCTATTTTTTCATTTTTAAAAAATAAATTAAAATAAATAAAATCATAATCTGATAGTATGAGAAAATTACCTCCTTTGTTGCGAATTTTTTTAATTCTAACATTCTATTTTTTAGTTTTTCTCAATAAAAAATAATTTAAAAAATAAAATCACAGGATAGGTAGGATCTTACGATCCTACCGATCTTACGATCCAACGATCGATTCTCATACGATCTTACATTTCCGATCCCCAAGGTGAGATCAGGATCGCTTGCCCACTATTGGATCGTAGGATCTTACGATCTTACGATCCTGCTAGCGATCCTGACAACCTTGATCCTGATATTGGTGTTAGAGAGAATCTGCAGCAAATTCTAATATTGGTGTCTGTCAAAATTCTTCAGACAGAGAAAGTGAAGATGACATATAGACTTAATTAGTTCTTTGCTACATTCATGTTTTTTTTCTGATATTACTGATGCTTCTGATGTGCTATTATTAGGATGCAAGCACTAGTGAAAAAGGCAAGAGAAAAAGGAATGATGTTTCTATTACTCAGACCCAGGTAATATTTCTGTTCACTAACTTATGTCATAATTGCAACTACATAGATTCTTTGTTCACTGACTTATATCACATTATCTTCTTGTCGAACAACTGAAGTTAGAAGAGAAGCTGCTGTAAGAGGCGTGAGCCAAGCGTCTACTGAAATATTGAGGAATGCCAATGTGTATGGCAATATCATTTTCAGCCAAATATCTACAACTGCTAATATTTGAGAAATGCCAATGTGTATGGCAATGTCTTTAGTGTCTAATATGAAACATATTTTGTAACAATGCAATGCGAATGACAATTTGTATGAGTAGGAGTATCGTTGGAATGTGGTTCTTTTTGGTAGTCGTACTTGTTATGTAACCATGCAAAAGGCATATGTATGGTGGATTTATATTTTGGAATGTGGTTCATCTACTCTTACTCGTACACTTGTTGTGTTACGATGTAACTTATGAATTATGAATGTGATTCTTCTTATATTGTGTTCTCATCATTTTTTGTGCCATTTTATTAATTACAATGTCATCGCATTACACAATAACATATATTGAATGTAACTTGCATTGTCACATATGAAATGTAACTTGCAGGAACATTCAAAATACATATTGTTTAAAAAGGGCATAGCATTCGGTAACATTCAAAGTACATTCCATATGGGAATAAAGAAAATAGATTCAAACAGATTCCAAGTTAGTACATCAGATCGACATGAAACATGCGGGCCATTGCAATCTTTATTCCATTACAAAGTACCCTCTTGCAATTACAATAAGGAAACTAAGTACGATCAACAATAGAATACAACATCTTTGTTTTTTCAATTTCCCTTTAAAGCCTCTTGCTTCCACCAAAGTAGTTATTAACAAATCATTCGATATTTTGAGACCCCTTTGATTTTCTTCAGCATCATTCTCTAGTTCAACAATTCATTTTTTGACTCTTTCGTTTTCTTCCTTAAGCTTCGATATTTTGTCCAGAACCCTGCTACTCCAAACCATGCCCCTCGGACAGGTTGCTGGATCAACCCGCTTGAAAAATTCGCATCCAGAACCTTGCCCTTTGTAATTGTGACAATCGATGAATCGTCGACCATGATTGTCCTTAGTAAAAGAATACTTTGCTCAGGAGTTGATACCACAGTAACATTTTACTTCATCTTCATGGAGATAACCCTCTACATGACTACTGCCATTTGTGCTTTTTGTATTTGATCCAAATGAAATCATGTCTTCAGTTTAATACTATGGAAATAAGAAACAAAAAATCATGACTACAAGTGACACATTCATAATATAAGAAACCCTAAATTGGCACAAAAATGAGTAATACTTTCAACATACGAATGCACATCGGCGGGAAAGAACGTGAAAGCCGTGGATCGGACTCCACATATTTCACCAAAATGTCAGAGGATCTTCAGAAGTTGAAAGAAAACCGAAGTACAAGAAAAATGCCGGAGTAGAAAACCAACTTCTCAGGTGGTCGGCCGGAGATGAAGGCCGGAGATGAACGCCGGAGATGGACGCCGGAGATGAACGCTTGAGATGAACGCCGGCGAAGAACCGCAGAGATCGCCGGAGCCCTAAGGTCCCATCTTCGGAAGTAGCACGGGGTTTTACCTACTAAAGAAGCGAAGGAAGATTACGAATACAAGGAGTGTAGGGCAGGGGTACGATGGTCCAAAAAATTGAAGTTAATCGAAAATTTTATGGATTGGATGGAAGGACCAAATTGGAAAAATCATGATAGTTTAGGTACCCAAAAAATAAAGTTCATAGTTTGGGGTTAGATATGATAATTCGCGATAGTTTAGGAGTGGTTAGAGGAAATAATCCTAAGATTTAAGAACTAGACTATTTTAATTATTCTATTAATTTACAAGAATTATTCAGGTGATCTAAAATACTCATTGTTTTGGTGGCAAATACTTTTATTTTTTTTTCCTTATCTTCTCTTGAAAATATTTTTTTTATCTTAATAATTTATTTTAACCTTAAATTTTATTTATTTATTAACCCTGTCCAAATAACATATTTTACTTTTATATTTTTTATGTTATCTTTATTAAATACCAAATCATAATTAATCTATCAAATACGATAACTTAAGAATCTCTCATTTTTGTTGGCATAGTGAGACCATCTCTTCTTTTTCTTTTTTTTTTCTGCCCCTGACACGTATTCGCAGCACGTGGTCAAGCTACTTGAACCGTTGTGATAGTGACAATCAAGGCTTATTGTTTTTGTTTTTATCTTTTGTTTAATTAATACAATGTTCATTGTAAATGCAAATTCTAGAACTTAACCAAGGTTTTCATTGACAAAACATTGCTGTTTGCTAGATGATGAATAAAATTGAGGTATTATTTACTGCAATCCTGTTGCTTTTAGCTTGAATCGCCTTTCTTTTTGTGGTTGCACGGTTGTTCTACTTTGTTTCGAATTCTCTGTCCTAAATCTTGTTCGAACATCATGTTTCAAATCTTGTTCGAACATCATGATTCAATGTTTAGCGTCGTCCCACCTGATTTTGTTTGAGTCTAGACCCATTGATTTTTTTTCTATTAGCAATTGATTAATTCAACATATTTCATATATATAAATAATGATCAAAGTGGTTACTCTAATTATAATCAATCTGGGGCTACAACTTCCAGCTACCTCATGACACTTGTGCCAACCATTCTTAATTATCGGAATTTAATGGGCGTTCATCCCATTTTAATATGGTGGACGCCCCTTCCTATTACATGAGTCATCCGATGTGCGATGTGAAGGAAAAATCCGAGAACAGGAAGAGAAGATCGCAAAGAGATTGTAAAAAAATAAAGGAGACACACGAATTTACCCAGGTTCACCCTTGAGATTAGGGCTACGTCCTGCAAAGAGGTTCCACTATATCGTTTAGGTTTATATCCACCACACAGATTATATATGAAAATAAGCTATAAATAGTCTCTCCCAAACGGGCTCAAAATCCGAATAAAACAGAGAAAAAACCTAATCCGAACCACACGGACCGACTAAACAAAAGCCCAAACCCGTCTAGGTTTCGGGGGCGGTGTCCCCGAACCCCTCTTTTTGTTCGCACGCCAGCAGCACAAGCAATTGGGTAATACTCAGATTCCCCTAAGCTCACGTGGGCGAACTCGGTGTGAGAAACAAGAGGCCCTGGAGTATTCACCAACTCCAACACGATGGATGGTCATATGGAGGAAGCGTAGTCGACTGTTCAATGAAAATGAGGCCGGTTTACACGGTGTTCAAGCAGCGTCTTCCACGACTCTGTTAATCCTCCTCGGCAGTGTTCAAGCGACGTCTTCCACGGTTAGAGGGGGATGAGAATTTTACTCAATGAGAAATTGATAGTCCAATGGATCAAGGGTCGCCAGGCGAGACATTCACATAGTTCAAGGATGATGACATTGCTCTGTTCGAGGTGAAGGTCCGATAGATCAAGGGTTGACGGTTCAGGCGGGCTCCTTCAATGTGCGATGATGTTTCTCCTTCAAGGGTTCATGCGGTCTGGCGAGGGCGATGACTATGCTCGGTCACCATTGGTGCTCATCGTCCGTAATGATTGCGCCCTCGTCATAGATAATCCTTCCTTAGCCCTCGACCTCACTCGCCACGCTTGACCTCATCCGCCATCTTCATTGTCATTGTCGTCGTCTCCCTCGCTTGCTGCCCTCGACTTCGACTTCGTCCGTCCGCCCCCATGACTTCGCTTGTCGAATTCGCTTCAACCTCACCCCTACTTCGACTTCGCTCGTCGTTGCCGCCCACGACCTTGCTTGTTGTCACTGCTCATGACTTCGATCACCCGCCGTTGCCGCCCACGAATGTTGTGATCGTCACCTCATGCCCATATGTTGAACCGACTGGCTTAAGCGTATTGAACCAGACAAATCACATCCCTCGTCCATCCAGCATCCGACGTCCGAGCATCTAGGAAGGAGCATCCACCTCATTAAAATTGGATGGACGTCCGTTAAATCCTAATTACCGTCCCACTTGTCACTTTGAAAACTAGGGAGTGATTCATATTTTAAGGTTTTAAAAGAATTTTCATTATTTGTATTGGTTTGCCAAAAGCATTTTATTGGAATCCTCCAAACTTAATAAGCGGATCTTTGGCCACCTTCGTTTCATGACAACCACTCACACACACACACAAAACTTATCCATGGTCTTGAGACCTGATCCTTGAGAAGGGTCTTAATTATATTTATATCAGACTTCCTTCTAGACATGTGATGTCAATCTATTTGTGTTAAAGGAGCGAGCTAGAACTTAGAAGGATTATTAGGTTAAATTTTAGGAGGATTAAATATTTTTCAATTAAAAGTGAAAATGTCTTATTCAGCCAAACCAGTCTGCCAATTGAGGAATTTATGAAAAGGGCTCCATGAATATTTCTCTAACCAATTATTATTATTATTATTATTATTATTATTATTATTATTATTATTATTATTATTATTATTATTAGGCGTTGAACAAGCAAATTGTGGTTGAACATTGGAGCAGGTTGGAAGGTGCTCAAAATGAGACAGGTCTGGAACGTAGTAAATGCGATGTTGGATGCATGGATGCTGTTTGCGGAAGCCCTGCAAAGAGAATGGTGAAAGATGTCATTAAATGGTTGGGTGTGCCTGCAAACATCATGAATGACATGGATGGCACATCAAGAGACATAAAGATAGGAATTCTAAAATAACGCTTCCTCCTACCCTCACTCCTCTGTCCTCCGAGAAGTCTTCATTGCAGGCTTACAGCCTTTACTGTTCTCGTGTCCTTCCAC
The DNA here is from genome assembly GCA_030549335.1 of Pontederia crassipes. Lineage (NCBI taxonomy): Eukaryota > Viridiplantae > Streptophyta > Magnoliopsida > Commelinales > Pontederiaceae > Pontederia > Pontederia crassipes. The sequence continues at coordinate 17,873,078 of CM060189.1, read as the reverse complement.
AACAAAGCTCAAGGTTTCGGAGAGTTGAAATGTAACTGCATTTGCTGGTTCCTGCGTTTGATAGTTTCTCCGCGCGCGCCGATAATTACGCATGCATATTTGATGACCACCAAACATCTTATCATCATCTTACAAGCGACTCCAACTTTCCTGAACGTGAACACTTCATGCAACTAATGTAGCGTGCCGCAATCATGTCACCGGACATTTCTTCGTTTCAAGAAATAATGGAAACGGAGCGTCTTTTGCAGCTGAACTTTCGAGTCTTTGGCCATCATTACTGGAATAAGAAAAGGGAGATTCCAGTTAATCTGCCATATCTCGTCAGTTCATGAAGTCAAATCTTTCATGATTAAGACAACACACAATCGATTATTTTCCCCATCATAGAGCATGAGGCTCCATCATTCCGTGTCAGTTCTCTTTTTTTATGAAACATGCATGCAAGTAGTCATAGCTATAGCTTTAGTTTAGCTTTCCTTGGGGCTTCTGACAAATCCAATCTGTCTCTTGATCAGCTGGTAAAACATTTAATATGTGTAAAAAATAATACAGACATGTGACTCCATCTCAAGGTAGCTCCTCTTCGGACTTGCACGCACGTCCCATGTAATGAGAAGGTGTTTGGGCACGACACACCACCAACATAAGGCTAGTATCTTGTGAACGCCACTGTACCTGTCCACAGGACATAATTGGGAAAACGACGTGGCGTTTTGTTCCTTTCGTTTGTGTGCGTGGAGGTGATGAACAAATTGGCGTTACGACCTAGAAATCATCTACTTACTCTATTAAAAAACATTTATTTTATGATAAAAATGACTTGTATACTCGTTTTACCCCGTGTGTATATATATGTAGATATACTAGAATGATAAATAAGGTAGTTCAGTTTCCAGGCTAAAATGGAAGGAGCTTTTATGAAGCTGGCTGTTTGTTCTCTCACAATTCAGATTTCAGAATAGCCAATGAAGAACCATCACATTCACCCTCACCTTACTTTCCAGCTTACGCATCCTAGTCCTCACATTTCGATCTCTAGTTTTTTTTGTTAATCTCTTCCTCTCTTATTCCTCTTCTTTTTCTTGAATAAATATCTTATTTCGCGCGATGAAGTTGGTGGCTGTAGTATGATATCTTACTGCGGATATGCTCATATGGGTTTACCAAAGGGCACCTTACAGAGATCTTTGGCATTCTGTCCACCTCCAGCGGATGGATCTCTCTTCGCAGATCACAGGAAGAACACGTGCAACTGGAGGTGGGCATCCTGCCAACGGGGCTCTGTCAGCTTCCCTCTGTAAAGCTCATATGAACTATGATTCCCTCTGTAAGGCCCATATGATCTAAGATTCCTCGTCCTTCAAAGTTCAATGGCTCGATTCTCTCCTGGATCCAATAAGCATTTGATCCTGAGGTCATAATATATCACAGAAGTTTAACTTATGTGCATTTATGTGAAGACCCATATGCATATATCGTGTGGAATTTTAGAGTTCTTATATAAGTTATGCATTCCTTGTACGCACCACACGATGTTACATATGTTTCGTTTCTTTTCTTTTCTTTTAAACTCAATGCATGAATCGTTGTTTATGACATTAGGATTATATAGACTTCACTTGCTTTATATTTCTGCGTATAGATTCTAGATCAGATCTTGTCCTACAGGTGATTTATTAGGTTCTTTTCGGCTAAGTTTCTTTTGATTTTTCTTCCCCGTAACAGATGGCATCTAGACGGCTACATATATTGTGGTCTTCTTCTGGTGTGCGATGAGTATGGGAAAGGCAATGGACAGACAGCAGTACATTCCAAGTTAGAACTGCTTTTTCTTTTGCGATCTACTCCACCTCAAGGCTTTTGTGTTTTCCTTTTGACGCAGGTTTTTTCAACCTTCATGCCGTGTGCAGTTCGTTCAACCTTGCAGGGGTAACATAGCAGCCCCTATTAACTCTATACTAAAGCTTGTCTTTCTTTCTATATATAAAAAAAGACTTGTCTTTCTTTGATCGTTTATGTTTTACTAGTTTTACGGTAGTTCTATACACAAATATGATAAAGTGAAGAAAACTTTCCCTTCATGTCCACGGGCCGATTGGCCGTCCCAGAAAATATTTTTGGAGAAGTCAGTTTATATTTAAGATAACTAATAACAAGTCAAACAAATTATAAAACCATGCATACCCTAGGGAGATTATATTTAAAATGATTGGATCCTTACAAAATCTTCTACATGGTTGTAGATTCATTTCAGCGCTCATATACATATAATCAGTGCATATATCGTCTAGTTGATCCTATACGAGAGCCTGAGAGGAAAACAAAGTTTCTAGGGTTTACACGTACCAGTTTGTTTTCTAAGTTAGCAGAAATTGAAGAGATAAGCTTCTGAGATCTTCCATCATTATTTTCTGGAAAAAATAGATCTTTGCTTCTGCTGTTTGATCTCAACTGCCTTAGAGAGTCATTTTCTTAAGGTTTTCTTTTGGCAGTGAATCTTTTTTAATCTAGCCGAGGTTTATCCTTTGCTTTGGTACAGTAAAAAAATCGCGTTCCAGGGAGCAAGCATTCTCTGTCTGTGTAACAGAGATATGGATATAACTAAACACGCGCTGAACTGAGGTATTTGATGCAAATCCTCCTCGTATCTGAAATCAAAATTTGTTCAGGATTCTGGATTTGGCACCAGTCGTACAACTACAGCTGTATGCTCTAAAGTCTATATGCCTGGTGTGTGTATTTATGTGCGTAAATCTTGATTTCACATAGCTCTAGCCTGTTATAATAAGCTTCATTAATGATCTTTTGCTTCAGTTCGTTTGCTTTTCATTAATGATCATTTGCTTCAGAATCTGTTGCTTCAGTTCGTTTGCTTTTCAAGAAAAAAAGCAAGTGATCGCCGTGACAGGAGTTACTGTTCTTTCTCGTGCACCATTAATGGAGAGAGACCTATCAACATCTCAAGGTGCTTATTTTAGTTTGACATTGGGCATTGTAGCTATAGAAGGGCCACTGAGATCATCATTGCCGCTCCACTAGTTGTACGCACCTGTGTATTGGAGTTGCCACCTAATTATGAGGGGTTCCAGTCTTCATCTCTGTGGAGTGGTCAATGCTCAAGGTGTTTTAGGGGAGTTGCGAGGGTTAATTGATTCATTCATGGCTACCTTCTTCTGCCAGTTAAAAAGTTCAAGGTGTGCTGCATCCAGCTGCTGATAAATTTATTCATGAATTAATTTAATGCATAGAAAGTGCAAGAGGTTGAGAAATTACGGACTATATATATATATATATATACATCAAGTTCATTTGCGATGTAATTCATCTTCATTCTAGCAAACTTTTCTGAATTCAGTAACTTCAGTTCTGCCACTGCTTAATCTGAAACATGTGCGAGCGATGGCTTCAACAAATCTTATATTTATAGCATCATATAATACCAGCACTTCGCTGCTACTAGAATCTTGAATGAAGCATTCTATGTTCCATTATCAACACTAAATCACCTTATCTCAGGGCTAGAAAAAAATACATAACAATCTTCGTACATATTGGGATGCTTACATTAGGATTTGTAAGTTTCAGTATCGCGATCTGCCTGTTATCTGTATCTCTATCATCTAAGAATAAGACGCACACCAAAAGTTGATACCAATCAAAGGCCATAATTTTTGTGAGTGACACAAAGAATCAATGTAGTTCAAACTATCATATGAGTCTGCGTTTGCCCTTTTGATTTGGCACCAATCCAATTACATAATTTTGCGACAGAGAAATAGAATCAACGTAGACTCAAAGAGATGAATGCGTGAACCTGTATTCAACTTTATGTTGGATTTCTCTCTATGCGAGTCCGACTTGGAAACAAAGAAAAAAAAGGGAACGAATTGATTTGGAAAATCAATCGGAGTTGAAGTGGTGTACTCCTCATGCTATAAAATTCGAATGTGTACACGTCTTGAAATATACAGCGCCCCGACACATCATAACGAAAGCCATTGAAAGAGAGAAAAAGAGAGGAGAGAAAACTTCGGAGTTCAATTCGAAAAACGAATTTTTATTCGTTCTCGACGAAACTTCAGGCATTATTTATTAGCAGCATTCTCATCTGTTCTTCATATTCTGGTGAGATCGTTCTGACTTCTATTATCAGTTTCGAGAGACTTTTATTCTGTAGTATCCAAGATTGATTCTTGAGATTATTATTATATTCATTTACGTAGTTCAGAAAAGATACTTTGTAACATACTATTATTTCATAGTGGAAGATCTCTTTGCTCCGTAATTTTTTTCCTCTCACGTTGAGGGGTTTTTTACGTTAATTCTATATGTCTTTGGTTTGATTTAATTCTTTTATATTATTGTCATCATTTCATTATTATTGTGCGCATTAAAAGAAAAAAAGAAGATAATTCCCAACTATCAGTTCATCCTTTTTTTTTCCAACAGTGGTATCAGAGCCTGGTCAGGAAGGGCACATTATAATGGAGGACAATATTGCCCTCAGTCGGATGCCTGTGCTCACATGAACAAATTATTCTATTTGGAAGCCTCGGACGAAGGACTACTTAAATTCAGGAACCTTTATGATCCAATCGAATGTGATGCTGCAAAGCTCGATGACATGAATGTTAAAAAGTGGAGGAGGATTAAGACCAAGACAGTTGCACAAATCCGACAATGGGTCGACGACAAGGCGTTTCATCATATCGCAAATATTGATGAACCCGACGAAGTGTGGAAAAAATTGTAAGAAATGTATGAGCGCAAATCACCGAAGAATAAGGTACTATTGATGAAGAAACTTATTAACCTGACGTACAAGGATGGTCATTTTGTTGCAGAACATCTTGACAACTTTTAGAAATTGATTAACAAGTTGTCCTCGGTAAAAATTGTGTTTGAAGATGGGATCTAAGCACTACTACTGCTGAGTTCATTACCTGATAATTGAAAAATGCTCGTTATCTCTCTGAACAACTCTGCTCCAGGTGAACAACTATTTTTAGAAACTATCAAGGATAGTTTGTTCAACGAAGAAACGAGAAGACAAGAGTAGAATCTCAACAATAAATCAGAGACATTCATCGTGGAAGATTGTGGGAGAAACAAACAGAGAAACTCTCACAGTTATAATAGATCAAGGTCGAGGCAAGTCGAAGTTCAGAAAAGAAGTCACCTGTTATCATTATGGCATGCCAGAGCACTTCAAAAAGGAGTGTAGAAAATTAAAACGTGATCAATCACATGACGGGTCTGAAGATACTGAAAAGGAGAAGAAGAACAGTGGTGCAGATGATGTATACTTTCTTACTCAAGAAGAGGAAGAAGATGGTGTCAATGTTGTGAATCAAGATTCAGTTTGGATCTTGGACACTGCAACTTCATTTCAAGTTACCCCTCGCAGAGATGTATTCTCAACCTATAGAGAAGGAGCATTTGGGTTAGTAAAGATGGGGAACAAGTTGAAGACCAATACAGGATGCACGATTGTGCTCAAAGATGGGAGACATGTACCAGAGATCCGTCTCAACCTAATTTCAGTTGAAAAATTAGATGACGACGGGTATGGGAGCAACTTCAAAGGAGGAGTATGAAACTCAAGCGAGGTTCACTCCTACTGACGAAAGGAAATAAAGATGGTACACTCTACAAAACTGAAGCACAGCACTGTACCGAAGAGTTAAATGTGACTCAAGAGATGTCATCCTCTGAGTTATGGCACAAGCGGCTTGATCACATAGGTGAGAAAGGACTTTAGTTATTAACTCAACGAAATCTGCTACCAGGTATGAAAGACACTTCACTTGACGTATGCGTTCATTGCTTGGCTGGTAAGCAGACTAGAGTTACATTTAATAGAACTTCTTCGTCTAGAAGTTCATACGTACTTGATTTGGTGCATACTAATGTCTGTTATATGAAGGATAAAACTCTAGGTGATGTTCTTTATTTTGTTACATTTATTGATGACCATTTTAGAAGGGTTTGGGCTTTTCCTCTAGCACACAAAAATCATGTGTTGACAGAGTTCAAGAAGTTTCATGCCAAAGTCGAAAGAGAAACTGATAAGAAGCTCAAGTGTATTCGAGCAGATAATGACGACGAATACAGAAGACCTTTTGAAGAATACTACAACACCTATGGCATCAAGCTTGAGAAGATAGTTCCCAAGACTCCTCAGCAAAATGGTGTTGCTGAGAGAATGAACAGAACAATCGAGGAATGTGTCAGATGTATGCTTCTACATGCTAAGCTATCGAAGGGATTTTGAGGTGAAGCAATGATGACTGCAGTTGAACTGATCAACCACTCACCATTAGTACCTCTCGACGGTGACATACCTCTGAAAGTCTGGTCAGGGAGGGACGTTTCGTACAAACATCTCAGAGTGATCGACTGCAGAGCCTTTGTTTACATCCCAAGTAATGAGCGGTCAAAGCTTGACAACAAATCGAAAGAATGTATCTTCCTCGGATATGGAGGTGAAGAATTTGGCTACAAACTTTGGAATCCTGTTAACACGAAGGTTATCAGAAGTAGAGATGTTGTATTCATGGAACACCAAATCATTGAAGATCTGTTGAAGGACAAAAAGACAACTATCTTCACTAATTATCTAGCTGAACCGAGTTCAGTTAACACACCGATAAAAGATAACATTGCTTTAGAAATTGATCAAGATGACAGTAGCAGTAATAGCAGCTCACATAATTCAGATATACCTTCGGATAGTCAAGACAGTGATGATGAGCCACATGTCGAGCATGACGCACCAATGCAAGAGCCTCAATTGAGAAGATCGAAAAGACAAAGACAAGAGTCAAAACGGTACTCCCTAATTGAGTACGTGTTATTAACTAAAGGGGGAGAACTAATGCGTTATCAAGAAGTCTTGTCACATGAGCAGAAGGATGAATGGATGAAAGCCATGAAGGACGAGATGCAATCTCTGCATGAGAACAACACTTACAAACTAGTAAAGCTTCCTAAAGGAAAGAGGGCACTCAAGAACAAGTGGGTGTTTCGACTGAAGAGTGAAGAGAATAATTCACACCCAAGATACAAGGCAAGGTTAGTTGTCAAGGGGTTTAGTCAGAAGAAAGGAATTGATTTTGATGAGATATTCTCACCAGTGGTCAAAATGTCATCGATTCGAGTGGTTCTTGAATTAGCTGCTACCAAGGACTTGGAAATTCAACAGTTAGACGTCAAGACAACTTTTTTCCATTATGACTTGGAAGAAGAGATTTACATGAAACAATCAGAGAGTTTCCGAGAGAAAGAAAAAGACAATCTGGCGTGTAAATTGTAGAAAAGCTTATATTGACTCAAACAGACACTTCGTCAGTGGTACAAGAAGTTTGAGTCGTTCATGATACAACAAGGATACAATAAGACCAGATCATTATTTCTTTGTGAAATATTTTTCACATGATGACTTTATTATCCTGTTATTATATGTTGATGACATGCTTATTATAGGTCAGGATAAAAGCAAAATTGACAAATTAAAGCAAGAGTTGAGTCAATGCTTTTCCATGAAAGACCTAGGCGCAGCAAAAAATATCCTTGGCATGAGGATCACTCTTGACCGAGAGTAGCGCAAGCTATGGTTATCCCAAAAAACATACATCGATAAAGTCTTGGAGAGGTTCAACTTGAAGAACGCAAATATAGTTACATCGTCACTTGCATGTCACTTCAAGTTGAGTTCTAGACAGTGTCCGAGAAGCACAATAGAGAAGCAAAAAATGAAGAACATCTCATACGCATCTGCAGTTGGCAGTCTGATGTATGTGATGGTTTGCACAAGGCCAGATATAGCATATGCAGTTGGTGTGGTGAGTCGATTCTTATGAAATCCTGGTAGAAAGCATTGGGATGCAGTCAAGTGGATTATCAGATATTTTCGAGGCACATCTAAGGTATGTTTATGTTCGGAAGCACTGAGCTAGTGTTAGAAGGTTTTACAGACTCTGACATGGCAGGAGACATTGATAGTCGAAAGTCAACTTCTGGTTACTTGATTACATTCGTAGGAGCAGCAGTCTCATGGCAATCCAAGTTACAAAAGTGTGTTGCACTATCAATGACTGAAGCAGAATATATCGCAGCTACTGAAGCAGGCAAGGAAATTCTGTAGATGAGACAGTTTCTGAGGGACTTAAGTTTGACGCAGGAAAAGTACATTATCCACTCCGACAATCAGAGTGCTATACATTTGAGTAAGCATTCTAGTTTCCACTCTAAGTCCAAGCACATTAATATCCGATATCATTGGATTTGTGACGAAACGAAGAAGAAATTCTTTCTTCGAAAGATCCATACTGACAAGAATACGCCAGATATGATGACGAAGACTCTACCGAGAGAGAAGACCGAGTTTTGTAAGGAGCATGCATGCTTGGTGGATTTCTTCGCATAAACAAGAAGGGGGAGTTTGTTGGATTTCTGTCTATGCGAGTTCGACTTGGAAATAAAGAAAAAAAGGGAACGAATTGGTTTGGAAAACCAATTGGAGTTGAAGTGCAAATCAAGTTGGAGTACATCTCTTGATGCTATAAAATCCGAAGGTGTACACATCTTGAAATATACAGCGCCGCGGCACATCACAATGAAAGCCACCGAGAGAGAAAGAAAAAGAGTAGAGAGAAAACTTCGGAGTTCAATTCGGGAACGAGTCATCATCCTTTCTCGACGAAACTTTAGGCATTACTTCTCAGCAGCCTTCTCATCTATTCCTCATATTTCGGTGAGATCGTTCTGACTTCTATCCTCAGTTTCGAGAGACTTTTATTCTGTGGTATCCAAGATTGATTCTTGAGATTATTATTGTATTCCTCTGCGTAGTTCATAGAAGATACTTTGTAATATGCTATTATTTCATAGTGGAAGATTTCCTTGCTCTCGTGATTTTTTCCTCTCACGTTGAGAGGTTTTCCACGTTAATTCTCTGTGTTTTTGATTTGATTCAATTCTTTTATATTATTGTCATCATCCCATTATTATTGTGCGCATTAAAAGGAAAAAATAATATAATTCCGCAACTATCAATTTAGCCATTTTTCTCGTACTTTATGTTTTATATGTATTTATTGTGTGCATAAATGATTCGTGTACAATTTTGCAGTTGCATTCTCCGGAGTGCGGTATGAACGTTGTGATATATTGCTTTCGTGTTGGAAACATCACCGGCCTCTACATATGTGCATTTTCCCATCTCCATGAACATTGCACCAGCCATCACGATTAAAATGTACGCCTCGATGTTTACGTTAAGGACATCATCGCAGAGTAAACCTTGCATCATATAAATTCTTACTCGAAGATAATTGACTGACTAAGGTTCTTAGTGATCACTTATCTATGTTGAAGGTGGAACATATAAATTCTATTTTCTGACGTCTCTATCTCAACTTATTTGTCTTAAAAAAAATATTTGTTGTTCTAAGCCTTGAACCCATTTGCAGAAGCCTAAACAACATGAGACTAGAGTGTAAAATGTATATGTTGTAGAGCACTAACATGTTTTTATTATAAAGGAATGGATAAACTACAATATAAATGAACATATAAATTTAATGGCTGAGAATCAAATTTGAGATCTCTTAGTAATAAGTTAGCGAAAATAGATGTAACACTTTCCGAAATGAGATCTAATTATAAGGATTGAACTTTATGCATCATATATTTATTTTCTTCTTAACATTTAATAAACCCTCGTAACATGTAGAATTGTCATGTAGATGTAATAAAAGTGGATAATTAAACATCAAACACAATGGAAGGCTTATAATCTAATCCATAAACCATATAGACTTTTATCGAAGTCTCACAATAACTAAAACATATCAATAGGGTACAAATTGAACATTTGTTCCGTTAGAGTGTGTTGAGACTCATATATGTAATGTTTAATCATATAATTTTTAAATAATGTGGCACATGCAGTCGACATCATAAACATGATTAACAATAATGCATGCAACCAACAAATGTCAGGGCGGAGTGGAAAACGGTTCTTCATTGCTTAAGTAAGGTCTCGAGTTCGAGTTTGAATTTTTGTGAATGAAGAATATTTTTGTTGGGAGCCTCACTTTCTATTGCTAGGTACGCGACGTGGGAAGAACTTAATCAGATTAGTTAGGCTTGATAGTAAGCCGACCTTTAACCTATGGACAATGCGCTCTTTAGGGTTGCGCGAGTTAAACCATCGACACCACTTCCTAAACACTAACCTAGCGACCCAAAAAAATAAAATGCATGCACCGAATTACATCACACACATGCATTGGACATGACATGTTATATCATCATCATGTCAAGACTAGACCTAGCATATAATATGGAACATTAGCATTAAAAGCATATTATAAGTTTATCTTGCTTATTTTAGGCATCTTAAACATCATACATCTTATGGAAATTGATACGAAATTCATTTGCATACTCATGCATAAACAACAACATTTTCACCTTTATATTCAAGTAATCATATCTTATGATATTTTTCATTTTTTATCTTAGAATTAAGATATATTATTATCGTTGTGATCATAGAGTCATTCTTTTATCCCAAGGAAACTTCACACTTATAGGTTTCATTTTTTAAAAACTTTATACTATCGCTAATGTAAACCTTGTTTTCATTAAGGTTCACACTCTTATTACTGTAGCTTTCACCTCTCGACCATTTTACATTTTTTATTAGTGGCATGTAGAATTCATCTTCCTTGAATGATAATAACAAGCAATATCCATCAATATATAGTTTATTCACAATTATCAATTTATTTAGTTATTCTATGCATGTTTCATCTTTTAATTACTACTTATGGCTATCCATATATTATGCCCTAGGTGATAACAATGCATCAAACAACTGCTAAAATAATGCTAAACAATATCATAATTGGAAAACAATCAATTAACATCTCAATAGTGATCAATTAATAAGTAAAAATCAATGTTTATTACTATTCATCATATGGTCCAATTGGCCTATTATGGTCGGCACTCGCCCATTATAGTTTGACCAAGTGTGTAGTATCCAACTGTAAGATTTATCTCGACAACCTTGTTTATATGGACATGCTTCCATGGTTCATCTTTAAGTGCTACGACCTGGTTGAGTACATTGCAATTTGACCATAGAGTATTTTCCACAAGGTTCAATTTGGGAAATACTCATTTAGGTTCGTCCATCTGCCCTATGGTTGTAGAATTCCACACAGTGTCATCTTGCCCTCACTATGGCTTAGGACCATGCGCTACGGTCCCAACTATCTCGGCTATGGTCTATCATGATGCACTAAGGTCATAGGTCACACAACTATTGCTTGTAAAGCAATAGGTTACAAGCAAAGTGCAATATCAAACACTAATTACGGTGGAGTACATTTTGTAGTGATTTCATCCAATACAAACACATTCATCTAATCTAAACTCAACATCCCTTGAACAAAATAAGATTTCATGGGCAACTTAATTCAACTAGTACATAAGGTCACTAATTTTCTATTAGCTAATATCAATTTAATTCTTGCATAATCTAGCACACCTTAATTAATTCATCACAACATGACTAGCACAATATGACAATGGAGAGTTTATTCACATGGATTTACCTAAACATGGCACTATTGAGCATAATTACAAATAATTCATGTGCATTGAGCATTTGCTTCATAATTCATCATATATTTCGTTACAATACTATCATGTATAATAGGAAACATTTTAATAAAAAAATTCAGATAATAAGAAATTTTATACTCAATATGGATAATGTCACATAAGGCATATTCACATATGTCTCATGCATTCTAAGATTTCATCTCAATTGCATTCTAGGGTTAGTTCGCATATTAATAACATTAAATTTCATACATACAATAAAGATTTCTTTGTCTTTGCGCACAATTATACATATAAAACATCACAAACTTATAATATGCATCATATATTCTACTAAGTTTTTAATTGTCAACAATATGAACACATGAAATATAAGGGCTACCCATGAGGTTACAAGTGCTCTATTACACATCATGCCTTTCCACATTTGTAGCACAGGAACTTTAGAATCTTGATTTGCAATATACGTGTAAATAACACAGTACGTACGATAGATATGCGGCCCTTTTCTAATACGCAAACGAAAGAACTATCAATTCATCCTATTTCATCAAATCCGGAATGTGATATGGTTCCGAAGGATGAATTGAATATGGATAGTTGGTTAACAGATGGTATTTAGATAAAGATTTTATTTCCCTTCTGTTTAAAACCTTGGCGAAGATCTAAAATAAGATCTCATCATAGAGATCCAATGGAAAAAAGGAAAAAAGGGATTTTTTTTATTTAACTGTGTGTTCATAACGTTTGGAAAATGCTGACAAAAAAAGATGTTCTGTGGTAGGGGTGCAAGTAACAACCTAATTGTTTTAAAAATATAACCAAATAGAAAAGAACAATAAAAAATAAAAAAATATGGACTCCAATTAAAATTAGGTTAATTTTTTTGGAATAAATAAAATTACCCGTTTAAATTAGAACTCTTAACAAAAAGTCCGAATCCAACCTGAATCAAATATATCTTTAAATTTATTATAATTAAAATATTACTTCAACTTTTAAATAATATTTTATAAATATTTTCTCTTAGTCGTGTTTAATAGATTAGACATATTATTGACTTGTGATGAACTTGAATATTATTAGGTTATTTATCTTTTTAAATAAATTTTGTATAAAATTAATTAGAATATTTTGAATTATGGTATGATAATACGTTACTTTGGTTTATTTATATTAAATAGTTAAACTTAGAGTTAACTTTTATTTTTTAAAACATCTATCACGCTATATTGGATATTTATAATTTTTTTAAAATATTATTTTAAAATAGGTCATCGACTTGGAAAAATCGAGATTGTTTAGGAAGAATTTTTTCTCTAAAAAAAATAGGATGATCTTTTATGCGTTAAAAAATCATCCAAAATTTAAAGATTATCATATATAAATATCAAAAAAGGAGACTATGTAATTGGCAAAGTAGTAGACATTTTAGAGTCAAACTCGTCATGCTTCGTTAAGATTTAACATTATGAATATTGTACAATAAAATGTGCAATCAACTTGTGGTGTGTATGTGCTTTATATCTTTTCGTGCATTGTTCAGAATATATTGTGCCCTCTTAAACAAGTTTCTGTTGGCCATATAAGAAAAATACAGGAAAATAAAGATGGAAAATCCTCCACTAATCCAAGGCAAGATAAATTACTTAAATGAGAATTATTACCCAATAAACATACTATATAAGAATACTTAAATGAGAATTTTTCATTTTTTTTGCTTTATTTATTTAGGATATTATATGACGTGTAAAATAATTTTTAGAGATATTTTAATAATTTATTTTTAAATTATTTATATTATCTGTAAAATACTATAATGTGATATTATCGATAATTTATATAATGATAATTTATTAAAGTGATGATCTAAATTATCTATTAATTAAATCGCTATAAGTAATTATTAATCACGGCCATGATTTATACTGTTCTAGATCTGTTCCGAAAACACCATTGCGCACGTTGGCGTTGCACTGATGGGCTAGTAGGCCTCAGTCCATTTGGTGATGGGCTAGGAGGCCTCAGTCCATTTGAATTGGTTTGGTTCAAAATAACTCGGCACGAAGGATACCATATAGGATATTAGAATAGAAAGACCACTTTGAATAATAGCGCCAAAACGTACACCTTCTTTTGTGTTTTTGTTTTCTTGTTTCCTTTTCTCGCCAGTTTGACGACTCAATTTGTCCAACGCGAGTCACGAGCACAGCAACCACTTTCCACAGCTTTAATGGTATATAAACGACGCCTTTTACAAGTACTTTTTAAATTGTTCACTTTAATGTAACATTAAATAAAGTTATTACCAATCTCTCTCCACCCTGAGAAACATAGTATTAAGAGCGCGCGCTTCTCTCTCTCTCCATTCAAAAACCCCCTCCATTTTTCTCACCGTTATTATAAAAAAGAAAAAAAAGAAAAATACTTTGCTCCATACTGACAGTTTATTTGTGCAATTATACCTGCAAAAACAAAAACAAAAGACAGGAGAACCTGCATATCCATCTCTCTCCGTTTCTCCTCCTAAAAAGCTTGCACAGAACGCTTACGCTTGTGCACAGCAGCAGAGCATCCATGCACGCTAAAACCGACTCCGAGGTGACGAGCCTCGCGCCGTCCTCGCCGCCTCGCTCGCCACCCGCCGGAGGCGGCGGCGGCGGCGTCCGGCCGATCTACTACGTGATGAGTCCGTCCCATCCGGACGTCGAGAAGCTCTCCCTCGGCGGCTCCTCCCCGGGCGCCTCCCCTCTCCACCCCCACCGCTACCACATGCACCACTACTACGCCTCCTCCCCGTTCCACCACTCCCGCGAGTCCTCCACCACCCGCCTTTCCGCCTCCCTCAAGCACCACCAAGCCCACGCCTGGCGCAAGCTCCAGCAGCAGCACCCGAGCCACCACCCGTCTCCCTCGTCGCACCGCTCCGGTGGCGGAACCGCCTCGGACGACGGCTCCGACTGCGACGCCGACGCGCCCCTCCCGCCACGCTGCTACGTCGCCCTCTTCGTTCTCGGCTTCGCCTTCCTCTTCTCCCTCTTCTCCCTCATCCTCTGGGCCGCCTCCAGAGCCTACAAGCCTCAAATCGCTATCAAGGTCATCCCTCGGTGCTCTTCTTCGCCCGTGTCAATTCGGTTCTACTAACAAAGCTGTTCCTTTTTTCTTATCAGACCGTGGTGTTCGAGGGCTACAATCTCCAGGCGGGAATGGACGGCTCGGGGGTGCCAACGAAGATGCTCTCCATCAGATCGACGGTCAGGATCGCGTTCCGCAACCCGGCCACCTTCTTCGGCGTCCACGTCTCCGCCACCCCGCTCGAACTCTACTACTATGACCTCCGCATCGCCTCCGGCCAGGTGAGACGTCCCGAACACACTCCGCATACGTGTCGCCGTGCCATTGGCCCCGCAATGCGCGACGTTAAAAGTCGTGCAAAAGAAACTATTTTTCAGCATTAAAGCCTCTGAAACAACGCTCTGACCACATCTGACAGCGTTTGGTGCGCAAAGGTGCGGACGAGACGTGCTCTTTGCTTAGGTTGCAGAGCCTACGTGAACGATGAGTAATTAAACTCGCCGTTCTATTGGTCGGAAATACTTGTGATGATGCCAGCGATACCTTTACTTAATTTGAAAATTGTCCGTTTAATCACTATATTAGATGTAATAGTTTTCATCGGTTGGCTACTTGCACCAAAATGTGCAGAGAGCTGTCAGTGGAATAGTGAAAGTTATCGTAACCTTATGCCGTGTTCGTCCTTTATCTTCTCGGTACAAGTGTACAAGAGGACATGAAAGACTCATGTGTATGCGTGTTACTCATGATTTTTCTACTACATACAAACCAAGGATCTATTCATAAATTAATCCTTATTCCATAGTATGACGCGTCGTTAAGGATAATGTTCGACCAAAATGTCACCTCTTCCATAGCATGCGACAGTTTCAGAGTTATATTATCTGTTGTACGAGCTCATCGCCGGCGAACATTTCTGTTGGTTGCATGCACAGATGAAGGAGTTCTACGAGTCAAGGAAGAGCGGGCGGGTGGTGACGGCGGCGGTGGTGGGTGCGCAGGTGCCGCTGTACGGCGGTGGGTCGAGCCTGACCAGCCGGGCCGAGGACGGGGCGCCGGCGGTGGTGCCCGTCGTGCTGACGTTCACGGTGCGGGCGCGCGCCCACGTCCTCGGCCACCTCGTGAACTCCAAGTTCTACAGCCACGTCCGGTGCTCCCTATACCTCCACGAGAGCCGCCTCGGCAAGCCCATCAACGTCAAGGACGCTTGCCATTATCATGATTGAAGCTTTCATATGTCATTGAAGATGACGACACAGGGATCCATCCGAACGGAGGAGGCCAGCCACGGTGCAGTACAAAATGCTGGCTTTAGGGTTGGTCACTTGGTTTGGCATAAAGACGGTCCAAGTTGGTGAGAGAGAAAGAGAACTTTGTCACCTCTCGTGCCGTAGGTGGTGTGAGAGAATGGAATGCCCGTGATGCTGGTACCTCTGTAGTCTGTCCATTGTCCATAGCAGTTGACCATTGTTTCTTATTAAATAGCGCAACAGTGTTATGGTCTTTATTGTTATATTATGCTATTAATTGCAGCTGTTCTTGTCTGTCTCTAATTTGTGGGTTAGCGACGGCTATTTTTTTGGGCGAAATTAGCTACAGATATTTAAACTAATCTTATTTGGTTTACGTCATCGCGATGCTAAATCTTATATTTGTGGAGGTTTACTTTAATTCAGTTCGAATAATAAGGAGGCTTTAATTTCTAAAAACCTTTAATTTAGGTTTCTATTCTTTTAGTTCAGGAAAGATTCGGTCTTTGTTGCTTTTAACTTGAGTTGGTTCTTCTTAGTTTTGACTTTTGAGCACCAAAATTACATACATCAAACAAAGCTTTGAAAACTAATTTCCCAAAAAAAAACATATTTTTAATATTTGTAACGAAAAAAGAATAAGTAAAAAAGTTATTAATTAACTATTATTTTACATATATGTAACATGGGAGACAATGTAGTTATAAAAAAATTTTTCTGAAAAAATAATAAAAAGATATTGACATTGAATGTGCAAGAATGACGCAAGTGGTTATGTCTCATGTGAACGGTCAATTAGATTACTAGAGTCATCTAATTTTGATAAAGAAGAGAATAATTTTGCTTTTATTAAAACTTAAAAAGTTAGTAGCAGTGAACTGGACATGGCCGGGCTCCCCGAGTTGGTACAAAAAAATGCGGGTCAATGGATTCACTCACTGCTTGAAATTTCCAAGTTTTCTTTTTGTTGCATTTAAATAAGAGTTCGAGTGGGGTTACAAGTCACGCGGGGCTTTTCTTTTAATTTGTTCAAGGTTAAATTTTTGGAGTAGGATTTGTCTTTGTACAGTAAAAAAATAAAGTGTATGTTGTTGAAATTGATATGCTAATCGATTTTTTTTAAAAAAATTAAGCTTTTAAAACCAACCCATCAATAAGATAATTAGAGAAAAAAATTTAATAAGACTTTAACGAGATTTTAATTTTTGATCTCTAACTCTCACATCATATTAAAATTTAATGTACTAATTAAAATTTTAATATTTTAAAATTTTAAAAAGATTGATTAGCATATCAAATTTTAATATGTTTTATATTTTGTGTCACTAATCATAACTGAGTCTGAGATGGATTAGGAGCACTATTAATTCATAATGGTTTTCGAAACTAATAATGGATATCTTTTATATCTTAAAAGCGGTTAAAATATTAATTAAGTACACATAAGTCCAACCTGAAAAGACTACAATTTATGTTCCTTTTTCTTTTTTAGGTTTCATTTCCAGTAGGAAGTTTTATTTCGGAATAGATGTCCAGTTGGATTTAGGTTTATGATGCACCTTATAAATGAATCATCCATCCCGGCGGCAGTTTTTTTTTTCTCGACAACGTCAATTTTCTTTCTCAAATTTCTCGTCGTATATATATATATATATATATATATATATATATATATATATATATATATATATATATCCCATTTAAGTTTAGTGGCTTTAGCACACATTTTTAAAATTGTAACACCACCATCCATACATTTTTTAAGTGTCAATAAACTCTTTGGTACACTAATCGTATAAAGTCATTTGAAGGTTTAAAAAGTAATAAACTATCATATGTTTTTTTTAAAAAATATTACTTTTATAAACCTCCCCTAAACTATCATATTTTTTTCCTCTATTCCTAAACTACAAACTTATTTTTTTAATTCCAAAACGATCACGATTTTTTTCACCTTAATTCTTCTGTCCACTTCCGTTATATTTTCTATTACTTGTACTTCTTTTCATTTATGAAAAATCTAAATTACTCATCTTCATATAACATATCAAATAACAAATATAAAAAATAGAAAAATAAAAAAAATCAACAAAGGCAGGCAAGAGAGGAGAGAAAGCTTTTCCTTTCTTTTTTTATTTGTTATTTAATGTATTATGGAAGAAGAGTAATTTAGTTTTTTCATAAATGAGAAAAAGAAAAATTAATACAAAATGTAGCAAAAGTGAATGAGAGGATTAATGTGGAAAAGTTGTGATTGTTTAAGAATATGAAAAATAAGTTCGTAGTTTGAAATTAAATGTAAAAAATCACGATAATTTAAGAAAGATTTATGAAAACAACTCTTTTAAAAATTAAAGTTTAGGTTTACTGTGCTACCTAAACGTTGGCCACAATGAACAATGGGAGATGAGCAAATTCGGAAGGCCAAATTTGCAGTGCAAGATCATTGAGTTAAAAGGTCGGAAGAAGGGCATGGGCAGTAGTGAAAGAAACTCGAGTCAGATTCTTAGTAAAAAAAATGGTTTTTTTAATTTCAAATGATTTTTAACATATAAAATATCATTCTAATTTTTTTCCCAAAAAAAAAATCTGAACTAAGTGATCTCAAAATTTTTGAGATGGAAGACCTACTTTAAAATACTATTTTTTTTAAAAAAAATATGAATATCAAGTAAAATTTAAACTAAGTTAACTATTTAATGTAAATAAACCAAAATAATGTATTATAACATTATAATTCATTCTTCTTACTTAGCTTTCAAAAGAATCTAAACTACATAGGAGCAATTTTTTTAATTAATTATCAAAATAATTATATTTGTAATGAGAAAATTATTATAAAAAAAATATTTTTTTTGAAAATATGAAACATGAGAGTCAATGGGTAGGGATGAAAATATTTTCCGTAAAATTGACAACAAATATTGTTCTTGACAGTGCGAGAACGAAATTGATATCCAACGAGAATCTGAAACGGGCGTCAAAGGATGACTGGCAAAAGAAATTCCAAGTTTTCTATGAGAATTTTTTTGTTGAGTTTAAAAAACAAATTCATTGGGGTTAAAAAAAATTCATCTGAAATAAGATTCGTTTTTTTTTCTCTTATTTTGTTTGAAAGCTAAATTCTGAGAAGGATTTTTTTGTACGGTAATATATTCAGAGTAGCATTCACATCTTATAGAAAATAAAGCCGATGTGTTATATATATTTTGCATCAATAATCACAACCGAGTTTGAGAAGGATTAGGGGCACTACACTAAGAATGTCCGAGCTTTGGTAAGAGTAATATTTGCGTGATTTTTAAACGCTAACCATTAAATCGTATAACCTTATAAAACTGCTTTGGTGTGATCTATTTTTTTCGTCTCATGTTAACTTGTTAAGGATTTCCTTCTTAAGGACATTCATATTTTCTTGTTCGGCAACCGATTCCGAATAGGACTTATAAGTGTAATGGACTACGTACCTTAACCTTATATATAAATACGCATGTCTTGGCCTTTAGGGGCTATGTTCTTGCATAAGAATTATTACTGAGTCTTTCATAAGAAGAAGTCATGGAGGAAGACCGCAGCAACTCGTTGGTGTTGAGGACGAGGTTCCCCAAATCCATTTATGTCCCAGCGAAACCGTTGACGAGCACCGACTTGGATCCAGCTTGCCGTCGACGTTCGTTTCCACCATCGCCGGCGATGGTGAGGATGGAGGAGGAGGAGGAGGAGGAGGTGGTGGTTGTGGTGGAGGTGGGGTCAACTTTCTGCTGTCCGAAAACACCTCCTCTGATTGAGTCGTCTTCACAATGCAATCACGTGCCGGAGGCTGAAGGGAAGACAGATAGGAATAAGAAGAATACATTAATACGTTGGTTACGAAAATTTAAGGCGTCATGTTGTAGGGTGATTGACTGATATTGTAGTGCAAATTTTTTTTTCTCTTCGGTTGAAGAACAGAGCTATCGCTCAAAAGGATTTGTAGTGTCAAATTGTGGTAGATTCCTCCTCTATCTTCAGTTCATGCTTATATATGTTTCATTTTAATATTGAGTAAACAAATATAAGTTTTTATATCTAAGAAACAGTTCAGGAAGTCATATTATTATTATTATTATTATTATTATTATTATTATTATTATTATTATTATTATTATTATTACTATTATTATTATCATTAAATTGTACCTAAATTAGTGGCAGTATTTTTGTTGTCATTAATTCATAAAACTGCCCAACGTTGTTATGATTAAGGACAGATGGATAAATGATTCATATATGTAGGAATTGCGAATTTCCATGACATTGTTGGGTCTAAAGCTGTTCAGTTTCAAAATGATCAAAGTAGTGATAGGCAGAAATTTTTATTAATAAAATAATAATATTAATGTTACTCATAATATTATAATTTATTATATAATAAATTTAAATTCTGGCAATCGACGTGGTCAAAGGTTTCAATGCCTCTGATTGTCAAAACTATTATTAATAAATAATAATATTAACATTATTCATAATATTATAATATGAATATATATAATAAACTTTAATTTTGATATAAAATTTATTAATAAAAAATAATATTACTTTATTAATACTATAAAATATTATATAATACCTTTTATTTTGATGGTCGAATCCATTGAAATTTTCGATGGAAGAAAGATAAGCAGAAACTTTTGACAGGTGTGACCATTGAAACTTTAGGCGATTCATATTTTACTGGAAATACAGAAGGAAAGTAAACACTGAAAAAAATATTTTCTAAGGACATTATTTTTGACATTATTTGGGAAGGATATTGCGACTCAATTATGAAGCATTGGTGATTGTTGAAAATATTTCGTCGAAGATTCTTCATTTCTTGTAGTGTACTCTATCTCTTCATGTTTATAATATTTCTAATTATCAAATAAAATAAATGGTTTTTTGTTTGGTAATACATTCCGATCGAAAATTTGGCTATAATTAACAACGTGATATAGAGCAATAATATTGGTCAAATTAGCCAAATAATATAGCATCCCAAGTTGACGCATTGTTACAATTGAAAAGCTCAGTAAAAGAGATAACATAAAAAATATAAAAAGAACCTACCACATGCTGCAATCACTATAGCATACATCTCACCAAAAGCTTTGCAGGAATCTATCAATGCGGAAAAGTATGCTCCCTCCAATGTAATATAATGTTAGGACCATCATATACACAATTCCAAAGATATACTCTATATAGCATCCCAAGTTGATACTCCGTTACAATAAGAAGTTCAGCATAAGATACATAAAATAAAAATATGAAATGATCCCTACCATATGCTACAGTCACCAAACTATCAATATTACACAAATAGACAACAAGTTTGCTCCCTTAAGCTTTTGAAAGGTTAGGAATAAATTTAAGTATATGCTCCCGAACTTTACATGTCTTATAACTTTATTTTGTAACTAAATTGCTCTTCAATTATTAACTTATTTCACTAATTATTCTTTTAATCAAATATAATAATTAAAAAAGATGGGGCACACCTCTCTCCCTCGTGCCACCTAAGCATCAAGGGAGAAAAGAAGGGGGAAGAGGGCCCATCCTATTCTCTTCTTGGACGCTAAGAGGAGAGGAGCGAAGGGAAGGGGGTCAAGAGGAGGGCAAGGGTGTGGTGATCTCCTCTCCACATTGGAGCGAAGTGGAGGTGGAGGCATACACCCTCTTTTTTATCAATATTATATTATTATTTTATATTTATTTATCATTAAATAAATTGTCACGCCAATAAAAATGATTGAAAATTTAGTTATACCCGGTCGAAAGGGTCAAATAAGTTAATAATTAAAGATGATCTGATTACAAAGTAAATTAAAATTTCATAGCATGTACTAAAATTTATCTGAAAAAATTGCCCCCATAAGTTTTTGAAAAGTTTTTTTTATAAAGAACATGGATATCGTATTAGAATAATACTATATATGATATTTCTTTGAAAAAATTAGCATGGCCATGGATCAATATAACATTAGAATACCACTAAAAGCATTAATGATTTATCAAAATTAAAGTTCATTTGAGTCTAATGATTGTGTTTGGATTGAGAATTTATAGTTCTTGTTAGTTCTCGGAAATTAACCGATTTGATAGAATAGTTTAAGTATGGTATTTTGATGAAAAGTGTAATGATGAAAATTTTGAAAAGTTGATTTGATAAATAAGTTTTAGTAGGTGTTTGAATAAAAAGTAAAAATTAAGATTATAATTTATTATTTTATTGTATATAAAGTTATAGTAAATTTAAATATTATTTGGTTAAAATAATTATTTATGAAAGATTATTTTATTAATATTATAATTTTCAAAAAATAAAAATATTATAATTTATTATTTTCCCTATGTTATTGATAATATACTTTTTAAAATATTTATATTAAGTTAAAGAATCTATTTTATAAGCTGAATAATATTATATTAATTAATAAAATATTATATTTGGTTACTATTTAAGATAATATAAAAATAGTTTAATAAATAATATCAAGATTAAACAATAATGAATAATATTTTACTAATTAAAATATAATAAAGAATAAAAAAAGCAATAAAAGTAGCACATTCTCACTATAAGTTCTCGCCTCCAAACGAGATTTTCAAAATAGAGAACAATCACCACGTGACGTATTGTGTTTGACAAAAAATATCGAAACTTGGCCTGACACAATCAATGAGATCAATATGATCAATGTAGGTATGGTAAAGGTAAATATCAATAATTTGATGTTCCATTTTTAACATCATGACTTGTTCTTCAGATTTTTTTATCTGGTTACATCATAGAGATTTTTTCTTCTTAATGTATGCCATATAAAATAATATAATCATATGCCAGTTCAAATAATGATGGATCAAATCACGATGGCCAGGGATATCACCAAAATCGGAGGTCTTGTTCTCGATTTTTTGCCTAACAGTTATCTTTTGCATATGTGGATCCCACTGCAATGTAATGATGACAGGACTATGAAAAATTATGAGTTCCCAATGTCACATGAAATTGGATGTTTTCACGGGAGATCATTTGTTGTATTTTCTTCTTTTATTCGTATGTGTATAGTATTGTTTTTAAAGAGAGAATAAGTCATAAATTTTTTGACGACAGACTTGGGGACTTGGGGGTATTGTAAGGCTATTTGTTATATGAACAACCTCTTATCCTCATCTTTATCAAATGAAATTATTTTGCATTAGTGGACCCACACCATTAAAATGTTATAACAAGGAGAAAAAACAAGAGCGAACTCGTACGTACGTGTGCCATCCCCTGCAAAGATCAAAGACGTTCATGTTTTATTCCTGCATCAAGGATAGAGTGAAGTCAAATCTTTTAGTCCCGGGACAAGAACATCAATGCCAAACAGCCTAATTAGTGGTAATGGTAGCATGATCAAGGCATATATATTATATTTCTTTTCATTGATCCTTTTGCCTTATTGAGTATTTGGTGATCAATACAAAACGAAAAAATCATAGAATATTACTATTACTTTTTCAATTCTCTTCTACTTATTGTAATATTTTATTTTGATTAGTGAAAGTCCAATATCTAATCAATGTAAAGTCGTTTTGTTATCTTCTTTTAAACATTTCTTTGTCATGAACCTCTCGCTGGTCTCTTCCATCCTGTATTGGACACAAGAAGAGGTAAAACAAAAAGAGTATAGTAGGAAGAAGCGAGCACATGGGATGGAGAAAGGGGGAAAAAAGGAAGAGTTCGTGGAAAATGTATGTGAAGAATTATGACAATTAATGATTAATAATATCATCAGACAGCCAAGTTCTATTTCTCGCAAAAAAGAAACAAAAACCAAGTCTATTGACCCAGTTGGAATTTCTGAAAGTTAATTTACTTTTAACTTGTACTTCTGAATAATCGTTCTTCTTTGCTTTCAAAAGAATCTAAACTTCGCATGAGAGAAAATTTTAATTTGTTGTGTTAAAAAAAATCTGCTTGTAACGAAAAAAAGAACAAGTTATAATTATAAATTAATTATTTTTGTCACAATGCATAGAGAGAAAAATAAAATTATGCGAGATTGACCAGAAGCATTGTGTCCAATATGCGAGAACGAAATTTGTATCCGGAGAGAATGTTGAAGTGCGCGTCAAAAGATGACTGCAAAAAGAAACTCCAAGTTTTCTTGAATTTTTTTTGACGAGTTCAAAAAATTAAGTTTGAGTGGGGCGTTGATATTTTATCCTTAACTGAGATTTGGTTTTTCTCTTATTTTGTTTATGACTCGATTCCGAGTAGAATTCTTTTGTGTGGTAATGTATTCTGATCAGTAGGTGTAATTCTGGTATTATAATAAATAAAGCCGATGTGTTATAGTTTGCGTCAATAATCGCAACCGAGTTTGAGAAGGATTAGGAGCGCCAACAATGTCTGAGTTTTGATTAAATTTCTTTTAAGCTATTGAAGGATCTATTTCTTTTCTTTTCGTGTTAATTAAGGATTTCCTTCTGAATAACATATTTTTTTTTGTTCGGTAATCGATTCCGAACAGGATTTAAGTCTAATGCTGTACCACCTCTCAACCTTATAAATAAGCCATGGCCTTTAAGGGTTATATATGTTATTGCTGCATGAGAATTATTACTGAGCCTTTCTCATAAGAAGAAGTTATGGAGGAAGACGGCAGCAACTCATTGGTGTTGAGGACGAGGTTCCCCAGCACCGTTCATGTCCCTGTGAAGTCGTTGATGGGCATCGACTTGGATCGAACTTTCCGACGTTCTTTTCCCTCATCGCCGGCGATGGTGAGGACGGAGGAGGAGGAGGTCTGCAGTCCGAAAATGCCACCTCCGGTCGAATCGTCTTCACAATGCATTGACGTGCCGGCGGCTGAAGCGAAGACAAAAAGGAATAAAAAAAATAGATTAATACGTTGGTTACGAAAATTGAAGCCGTCATGTTGTAGGGTCTGAAATTGTAGTGTCATTTTCTTTTTCTCTTCGGTAGAGAAATTGAGCTATCAGACAAAAAATAAAATAAAATTGTAGTGGCAAATTGTGGTAGATTCATCCTCGATCTCTCTTCGTGCTTATATATGTTTCATCGAATAAACAAGTATAAGTTTTATCTCTAAGAGATTGTTCTGGAGATATATTATTATTATTATTATTATTATTATTATTATTATTATTATTATTATTATTATTATTATTATTCATGCTATTAAAACTCTTAGGACTTTTTTAAAAAAATATGTTGAAAACTCATTGATAATTACTTTGTTGTTTTTATCAGTAAAAAATTACATTTGTGACGAATATTTCCATTTCAAATCACACCAATTTTGTTGGAAATATATTTTTCCGATGAACTTTTCGACATATTAACACCATTGAAAAAACATTGGTCGTAAAGATTTTGTCGACAGATTAAAATCTTAATTGCAAGTTTCAAAGGATCAAACCATCAGAAATAAATCCTTTGCAAGTTCCGAAGAACGTCATGTGTTGACAGTTTCGAATGACGTCACATGTGGCGAACTAGGAAGAGCCCAGCTTGAAAATCAGGCGGCCCCATTGTCCGAATTGTAGTATGCAAAAGCATCCTCAATGACGGACCAAGCCCAAGTCCCTTGGAAGGGGCACCAGAGAGGATGAGAGCCCCGTTCAGTCCGGACCCTGCCACACCACGAACGTAATCCTAGTCGAGCAGTGAATTTCGCTCAGATTGTCGAAGAGAGCACGAATGGAAAAGAGAGAGTGTCAATGAAGTTGGAGAAAATATTTATAAATATCTTATAATAAATTCAAATTTTGTTGTCTCCGGTAACTAGAAAATTTAATATTATAATATTAATGCAAATACCATTATTTTATTATATAATAATCTAATATAATTTGTAATAAATTTAAATTTTGATGGACGATCATCCGTTGGAACTTTCAACGGTTTTGGCTATCAAAACCTTTAACATTATAATATAAATACAACACAACCATTTTATTATATAATAATATAATAAATTTAAATTATGATAGTTGAAATCGCCGAAACTATCCATGGGTTTAAATGTCACTATTTCACTATATAATAATATAATATATTTTTATAATAAATTCAAATTTTGACAATCGAGTCAAATTTCATTTATTATTATATTATATAATATATTTTATAATAAATTGAAATTTTGATGATCGGAGCCATAAAAAAATTTAGTATTATAATATTAATACAATGTCGTTGTTTTATTATATAGTAATATAATAAAACAATGACATTTAAATTTCAATGACCGGAGACGTCGAAACTTTTGACGAGCCTTGAAGCCATCGAAAATTCTAACGGTTTGTCCCCTCACAACCAACTAAGGAGAATGAGTCGTCAATAAAATAATTTAAATAATTTTCGACGGATAATATTACTGCGCTAGTTGGAAGAGGTTTGATACCCGTTGAAAAATTCTTCTTAAATTGTGAAAGATTTCAGACCATCGAAAAAATATGCCGTCGGAAATTCCACGTCTTTTTGTAATGTATATCTATGCTTTCATTTTATAAAATATTATTATTAGTTTGTCAATTCTCTTCTGCACATATTATTCCTTTGTTGTGATTAGTGAAAGCCCAATATTTAGTTAGGGGTGTTCACGCCGGGTATGGTTGACTGGGTTATCTAACTCAAGAATATTCCTTAGACACGCGGTGAGCTGAGTTTTAGAGGGTGTTACACATTTTCACATATTGGATTGGTTCTTTGTGTTTCTTTCTGACCTTAGCTTTGACTCCTTTTTTAGACATTTTCTTGTCATTAACCTCTCCCACTCTTCCGTCTTCCCTATTATCGTGAGAAGAAGGCAAGCACATACAATGAAGGAAAAAAAGAGAAAGAGTTTGTGGAAAGTAAAAGAGAAGCATACTGATCATTAATGATTAATAATCTTTGGTGTCAGTTAGTTCGGTTTTTTTTTCATTTTCTAGGGATGTGTTTGGTTCCTCCACCTTTGCAATTTGATTTCGGAATAAATGTGGTGGAACTAGGGTCATGTGAGACCCTGATTTCGTCATTTTGGTAGAATTTGGTTCTTTTTTTTTTGAAAAATAACGTGGAAATTTGATTCTTTTTTAAAAAAAATTGACGTGACAATTTCTTTTCAAAATCTTTTTTCTTTAAGTTTTTTCTTCTTTTTATCTATCTTATATATAATAATTTATTTATTATATGTAATAATTTATTTATTATATGTAAGATATGAATAATAATGAATTAATATAATATTATTTATTACTTATTATTTCATTAAAATTTTCAATATTTTATTAAATATAAATGATTAAAAAATTGCTTTTTATATTTAAATGATATATATTTTTACAATTTTTAGTAAAAAATTTATACTTTACATTTTTATTTTATTTATTATTAATATTATATTTTATATTTACAATACTAATTTTTAATTTAAAACTCATAAAAAATTAATCTATCTCATCTACTTTTTCTTATCACATCAACTTATTCTTTATCATTACGTTCCACTCCATCTAAACATACATTCAACTAATCTATCTAATCAAACTATTCATTGAAATTCGATCTTAGTTCTACTTGCCAAACACACCCTAGGTGTTTTAATATCATCAAACAGCTAGTTATATATTTCTAGCAGTTTATGTTAGTTTGATTCAAATAATATGGATAGGATTTAACTTCTCAAAAGTGTTAGTCTTGTGTTTCTTTGTTTATCATACCTTGTGATGGAGAAAAAATGTTCTTTCTTGTGTACTTAACAAAAAACCAAAGTTTTGTTTCTCAACAAAAAAAAAAAAACAAAAAAAAAAGAAAAGAAAAATCAAGTTTTATTGACCCAGTTGGGATTTCTGAAAGTTGAATTTATGAATATCCTCTTCTTAGCTTCCAATAGAATATAAAGTACATACGAGTAACATTTTTAAATGGTTATTTAAAAAAGTTTCTGATTGTAATGAAAAAAACTAGGTTATATATTATAAATTAATTATTTTTGTTTCACAGTGCATAGAAGAAAAATAGTGTCTGCAAAATTGACCAGAAATATTGTACTTGAATATGCGAGAACAAAACTGATATCCAGGATTCCAGAGAGAATGTTGAAGTGCGCGTAAAAAGATGACTGCAAAAAGAAATCCGAGGTTTTCTTGAAAATCTTTTCATTGAGTTTAAAAAGAATTAAGTTTGAGTGGGGTTGAAATTCACGTGGAGATTTTATCTTAAAATTAACTAAGATTCGCGTTTTCTCTTGTTTTTGTTTAGGACTAGATTCTGAGTAGGATTATTTTGTACTACAATATATTCTGAGTGGCATTCAGATCTTATAATAAACAGAAGTCGAGTTTGAGAAGGATTAGGAACCTAACAATGTCCGAGCTTTAGTTTAAACCTAATTTTAAAATTTGAGAAGGTTGTTTTCTTGTTCGGTAATTGATTCCGAATAGGATTTAAATCTAATGGTGTATTAGCTTATAAATAAGCCTGGGAGGGGTTAGCGATCACGTTCCTGCATAAGAATTATTACTGAGTCTTTCATAAGGATCAGAGGAGAAGCTATGGAGGAAGACCGCAGCACCTCACTGGTGTTGAGGACGAGGTTCCCCAAAGCCATTTATGTCCCAGCAAAATCGTTCACGAGCACCGACTTGGATCCAGCTTTCCGTCGACGTTCGTTTCCACCATCGCCGGCGATGGTGAGGATGGAAGAGGTCCAGGTGGAGGAGGAGGAGGTGGTGGGGTCGACTTTCTGCAGTCCGAAAACTCTACCATCTCTGATGGAATCGTCTTCACCATGCATTGTCGTGCCGGAGGCTGAAGCAAAGGCACCACCACCGATTGAATCGTCTTCACCATGCATTGACGTGCCGGAGGCTGAAGCAAAGGCAGATAGGAATCACAATAATAGATTAATACGTTGGTTACGAAAATTCACGCCGTCATGTTGCAGGGCCTGAAACTGTAGTGTCATTTCTTTTTCGTTTGGAGTTTTGGGTAAAAGAACTGAGCTATACCTCAAAAGAATTTGTAATGTCAAATTATAGTAGATTCGTCCTCTCTCTTCATGGTTATATATGTTTCATTCTAATTCTGAAGTAAACAGAATACACTGAGTTTTATCTCTACCTTGGACTGTTTTTTTTTTAAAACAATGTTTTTGTTGAGAATAAAACGAGTTAAGACATTATCGATCAACTATTTTGTTTTTTATGTGCATCATGAACAAGAGTCGTTCCAGTTTTTTATTTCTTTAAAACATTTTATCTTCTTTACATCATTAAATCATACCTAAACTAGTGACAGTGTTTTATCGCCATGGTTAGCGACAGATTGATGATCGGACATCGGAACAACTAATTTCCATGATGCTGTTGGATCCTAAGCTGCTTAGTGCGAAAATCGTCAAAGCAATTCTTCCTAGGAAGCTTTATTAATAAAATAATAATATTCACATTGCCCGTAAATTATAATATTATAAAATATTTTCTATGACGTTGTCCAAAGTTTCCATTGGCGACTGGTCTGACCTTTGGAAACTTTATTAATAAAATAATAATACTAATGTTACTCCTGATATTATAAGACTATATATATTATATAGTTAATTTTAATTCTGGCTATCGAAGCTATCGGTCCAAAATTTTGATGACTCTGATCAAACATATTATATAATAAATTTGAAATATGACAGACCACATCGTCGAAAGTTCTAACGGACGAATGATCCATTGGAAGTTCCGACCACTACAAGATTTTTGCCAATTACCGACGAATTTGACCCGTCGGAAAACAACCTATATCCATTGGAAAAGCATGTTTCTGATTGTTTCGTACCTGTAAAAAAATGACTCGTCGCTAACAAGTTTTCGATGGTCCTGAGGGAATCGTCGATACACTTGTCGGTTTTCGACGGATAGAATCGTCGGAGCTTTCGAGGGGAGAACTCCCCTCAAAACTTTTGACGGGAATCCCCCGTTGGAGCTTTCAAAGGCATGACAATCCCCGAAACTTTTGACGGGTCGAACCTGTCGAAAGTTTCGAGAGGAGGAGTCCCTCAAAACTTTCGATGGGTAGAACCCTCCCGATGCTCTGACGAGAGATATCTCGTCGAGTGTTCCGTCGTCTTTCCAATCGTAGTAATCATCGCGAGTCTTATTTAAAATATAAAAAAATCAGATGCCAACGGTTGGATCCGGCCACTGACCGATTTTGTTGAGAGCGATCTGACACCGGCGGACGAACTCACGACTAGAGTAGAGAGAGAGAGAGAGAGAGAGAGAGAGAGAGAGAGAGAGAGAGAGAGAGAGAGAGAGAGAGAGAGAGAGAGAGAGAGAGAGAGAGAGAGAACCAACGCAAAAAGAGAGCAGGAGAGAGAGGCCGGCCAGAGCTGGGATCGCTGGTGTCGTGGAAGGTCGCCAGAGCCGAAAGAGAGAGACGAAGAGTGATTGTCAGGCGGCCAATCTAGCCACGGCAGCCGACCTAACCACCAGATGGCTGGATCTACTACGGCGGACAATCTGGCCGTGACGAATGGATCCGGGCTGCGGGTGGCCACAGTCGACATAGAGGGAGGAGAGTGGGGGAGGGCAGCAGGAGCTGAGAGCTAAGATCCAAATAGTGTCGTGGGAGGTCGTTGAAAGTCAAAGGGAGACACAGAGGGGGAGAGAGAGCGACCGGAGAGGAAGAGGGAAAATAGAGTTGGGGAGAGAGACCGAAGAGGGAGAGGGGAGAGGGGAGAGTTATATATAAGGTGAGAGAGAGAATAGTGCGCAGAGAGAATGGAGAGGGAGGGAAAAATAAGCGGGAAAAATTAGAGATACAGACGGGTCTACTCTTCGAAATTATCGAGGGAGTTAAATCAATCAGTAATTCCGAAGATTACACTCATCGATAATTAAAATAATAATTTATTATTAATAATAAATTATTATTTTAGTTATCGACAGGTCTAGCTTTTGGAATTATTGAGGGATTTAAATCCTTTGATAATTCCAAAGGGTACACCCGGTTTAAATAAAATAATAATTTATTATTAATGTATATGTTATAAAATTATTGTTAAACATTCATAATATCATATTAATATTATATGTATTGATATATATTATTATAAATATTAATAATATAATATTATATTAAAAATAAAATAGAAGATGGATATCTATTATATCATAAACATTAATAATAAATTATCATTTTAATTACCGTCGAGTGTACCCTTCGAAATTACCGAGCGATTTAAATTCGTCGATAATTCCGAATGGTACACCTGTTGGCAATTAAAATAATATTTTATTAATAATGTATATGATATGAAATATTATTATTAAACATTGATAATATTGTACGTATTAATATTAATATTATATGTATTCATATATATTATTATAAACATTAATAATATTATATTATATTATAAATAAATAGAAGATGGATACGTATTATATTATAATTATTAACAATAAATTATTATTTTAATTACCGTTGGGTCTACCCTTCGAAATTACTGAGGGATCTAAATCCGTCAGTAATTCGAAGAGCGCACCCGTCGGTAAGTAAAATAATAATTTATTATTAATGAATATGATGTAAAATATTAATCATATTATATGTATTAATATATATTATTATAAACATTAATAATATAATATTATAGTATAAATATTTTAAATAAATGGAAGATGGATAGGTATTATATTATAAACATTAATAATAAATTATAAATATAATTATCGATGAGCCCAGCCTTCAGAATTATGGATTTAAATCCCTCGGTAATATTACCGAAGGTGTGCTCTTTGGTAATTAAAATAATAATTTATTATTAATATTTATGATATAATACATATCTTTTTACATTTAATTATATTCTTTTCTTGATGCATTAATAAATAATATGATTAAATAAGTTATATGATACATTAATATTACATTTGCTTTTAACTTAAATAAATATCTTTCAACCCCACTCAAACTTAATTCTTTTTAAACTCAATGAAAAGATTTTCAAGAAAACCTCGAATTTCTTTTTGCAGTCATCTTTTTACGCGCACTTCAACATTCTCTCTGGAATCTTGGATACTGATCACTAGCCGATCATACTATGTTTTATTTCATTTTAGATGCATTTCACCCATATCGAGCCTTCAAATTGCCTAACTTTTAGCCAATTTTGCTTGGAATGCATGGATTGTGATAACTAGTTGATCTTCCTCATTTTGTACCTAATTCCATGTGCATAGAGGCTCTAAATTGCCAAAATTCATTAATATGTCAATTCTATGCAAAGTTATCATTTCAATATGCAAGTTATCTTTTTTTCTATTTGAGCAGATTTCCAGTGATTTTCTTGCCCAAAATCCACTGTCATCATGAATGAATGATATTTGGATGATCATATTTCAACTTGTACAAAATTATCGATCCATTTCATAAGTTATCATTTTTCAATGCCAAGTTATCATTTAAGGGCAAAACTGTCATTTCGATATGCAAAACTATCAAATCTGCACAAAGGCATTAAGAAATCATTAACTTACTGTCTTGACTCATTGCTGTTCAAATTTGATCTCATTTGGATAACCACAATCAAAATTATGATAAGTTATCATTTTAGTGGCTAAAAGTTATCATTCCGGGTCACTAAGTTATCAACACTATGAAATCTTGTCTACATTTGATTTCTGACCTCATTCACTTGCCACACTAATCCCTTTGATGCCTTTAATGCCTTGAACCACTTTTATTTGGATAATTTTCATGATTAGTGCAAAGTTATCATTTCTTAGTTCTAAAAATCATTTGTTTTGATTTTGGTTTTCATTTCTGCACAACACTAAATCCTATTTGATGTTTGAGTTGACCCTAATAGATGTCATCATCCTTATTTGTTTATTTCCCATTCAAGGACTTTGATGCTTGCTGTTTTGGCCCTTGTAGCAGGGAATATAAATCTGATTTCAGCTGAAAAAGGTGGGGGCCACTGATTTGCTGTCCAAAAGCTGCTGATTTCTGCTGGAACTTGTGGACCACTGGACAGGTGGCTTGAATCAAAGGAAGGGAACATTCTAATCTACATCCAAGGTGATTAAATGCCATATATAAGCTAAAGAAACTCTGGAACCAGGGGGGAGCCTCCATTTGAAGGGCTGCTGGATAGGAAGCTGAAGTGGAGTTGAAGCGGAGATGGAGTGGAGAAGAAGCTGATTTCTGCAGAACAACCCTCATTCCAGGATGAATAGCTTCTATTCTTCATTATATTTTGTATCAAACCTTGTAAATATGAGGAGCTAAATCACATGTCTCCTAGGATATGATAGTAGTCTAGTTTAATTGTGGATGAATAATAAACAAATGTGAATTCCTGTATTAAAATCTGATTTCTGGTTGTATTTCTGATTTCCTTTCCATATGAATATGATCCTTGACATTGTAAGGTCCTGATTGTAGCTACAACTGAGAGGCTGTCATTTGATCTACTCTTGTTCAGAAATGAATCAAGAATCAATGCCAAGTTTCTAGGTTCTAATCCAATTAGAAATCTGAAATATGAATTCTGAAATCTATTTTTTTCCCCAAATCTGATTTCCGAATTCTGTCAAACTTGTTTCTATCATTGTTGAGCCTAATTTAATTGATAACTGAGAGGTTACTTATGATTTCATTCTTGTTCAGAAATGAATCAAGAGGCAATGGTGTTTTCAAGTTTATAATCTCTGATTTATTGCAAACTTTTGAATGTTGATTTCTGATTTTCCCTTTGCTGATTTCCTGAATCTTTGGATTCTGATTTGCTGTTGTAAACCCTTGATCTCATCAAATCACTGAGAAGTGAATCCTAGGGATACTTTGTTGTTCAGAGATGAACCAAAGAGCAATGTCAAATCTGAATTCCAATGAGTGACAACTGCTGAATTCCAATGTTTGCTAGTGCTGATTTCTGAATTTTTTAGTTGCTGCTTTCATGAATTTAGGGGAATTCTGATTGTCATTGTTAAATCTTGTTTTAACCTACCACTGAGAGGTGGTCTTATGGCCTTACTTGAGATTCAGAGATGAACCAAGGAGCAATGAAAATTTGTTGAATTCCCATGTGTAATTAGGTGCTGATTTCATTCAATCCCTTGATAAAAATGTGGATTTCATTTAAATTTACAGCTGAGAAGCTGATTTAAAATCCTCTTGTAGTTTAGAGATAAACCAAGAAGCATTTGCATCAATATTGAATTGATTTCATCCCTGTTTAGTTGATTGAAGCATTTCCCTCATTTCCCAAGTGTAATTGAAAGTTATCATTTCATATTTCACTAAATTACTGAAATTCAGCAAGGAACTAAACTTTTGAACTTAATGTTGACTTGATTTCAGTGAGGACCTTTTTCTAATTCAACTTAGCTAATCAATCATATGAGAATATGATGATTAGTTCTGATTTATATTGTTGTGATAACAACCCATTTTCAAGTTGGATTAAAATTGACACATATTGATAACTTGTTCCATTCCATCCATAATTAAGTTAGATGAATCCCAACTCCTAGGAGAACCTTCCTCATTGATAGTTAAATCCTTTTAGCCTCTAGTTTAGCATTTACCATTCAGTTTAAATAACTTTTCTAAAATAAAAAAATAGTTATCATTTTAGCCATTTATTAGAAATCGGTTTTCACTTTCTTTCAATTTCTTGAAATTTTAACTTTAGTTAAGGC
This sequence comes from Pontederia crassipes, assembly GCA_030549335.1. NCBI lineage: Eukaryota > Viridiplantae > Streptophyta > Magnoliopsida > Commelinales > Pontederiaceae > Pontederia > Pontederia crassipes. The sequence goes on along the minus strand of CM060189.1, from coordinate 17,838,387 downwards.
TAATCTATATTGTTTAAGGAGTCTTAGACTTTAAATCACTGTGGATACGACATTGGGAAGACTACAATTGACCTGTATACTTGCAGTAGAAAGTGAATTAGGGAGTTGAAACAAAAATTGAAAAATCTGACTTTTGACCCAAAAATCAACAAGTTATCACTATACCCCTCAATATCACTATCAGATACTAGTTTCGTTGTCAATTTTGCATAATTTTTTTTAATGAGCCAACTGACAGTCGTTTTTTTTAATGATCGAGCATCTGCAAAACTAAGACGACTATTAGGATATGTGGCTAGAAAAAAAGACTGGTCCCTGAAAAGATCTGTCATGAATTAATTTTAACTCAACATGGAGGTGGAAACTCTCATCAAACCCAAATAGGGTCATGAGGGGAAGTCCCTAGGACATTAGTGCTTGCAAAATTCATCAAAATCTATAAGTAATTTTTGAGCTTCCATAATTCCCACAGACAATATGCTATGAGAGAACTAATAATGTTTTTAGAGCGTGGTTGGCCCCCTCCATCATCCAATCCCCAGCATGTGTTAGAGCTTCTGCAGCCCAGCCCACAAAGTCCAAATGCCTCTTCGAAAATGTCCAGCGGAGGAAATATAAATGCCAAGGTTACACTGTAGATCCTGCCTTTTTTTCTTCAGGCCGTAACTTCTTCTCTCAGCTAGGTTTTCTCCTTTTTGTTTGCTGATGCAAATCCTCTCTTTCAGTGTTGATCTTTGATCATTGATGCAAGGATGTAAGTGGATCAGGTAGCTTCTTGAGTAGTAGATCTTCTCAGCAATCAGGAACCTACTTGTCTCCAGCACTCCAAGTGCACGAAGACCTCTCCCAGCATCAACCCGAAGCTTATATTCTCCTTTCCAGCACTTTGGTGTGACAAGATAAGTTGCCACAGTCCTGTCTAACTCTCTCTCTTTTCTTGATAACTCCTAACCTTTCGTGATGTGCAGATTTCAACCCTAGATGGAAACAGGTAGTATTGGACAGCAACCAAATAGAGACAAACAACACATACAAGAGAGAAAAGGAAAGGAAAACAATGCAAGAAGGAAATTGGGATTTCGAGCACCCAAAAGCTCCAAGAACACAAGAATGGTTCACCATAAAAATGGCTCAGAGATATCCTTCTCTTCCCAGCCCATCTTCTATTTATAGTTTTCTGTTACATGTTTGATGTTACCAATACATGGAAATATTACATGATGTATCATTTTCTATTAATTCTGTTACATGACAAATTCTGCTACAAGTCTAATATCAACTCTAAAACCTTGTATATGTGTATTTACATGTAATTGCTAGTTTGTTGTCCTTCTGTTATTCTCTTTTTGCTTGCTGAATTGGCTTAGTTTGTAATCTGTTTGCTGGTCTCTTCCATTTAATGTTGTAACAATTTCCTCCCTTGAACGAAAACATACCTCATCCTTGAGGTCGAACATAGGACGTGCTTTAGAAAAATACTTCAAGGTGCATCTGCCATAGGTAGACTTTATGCTGATATGCTATAATCTGGATTGTGCCTTCATCAAATAAGCCTTCAAACTTTTCAATATATCAGCTTTGTTCCTAAACTCAGCTTCCACAACTTCCACCAGTAAGTGGTCTTTGACATAAGTTGAAACTATTAGTGACCATTTCTTATAGGAATGGAAAAATAAATCCCTGGCCTGAGCTTGTAATTGATTTCTGCTATAAGATGGAATTGTTGGTGGTTTACGACCATACATAATTTCGAAAGGGAATCTATATGGTAGGACCTTCATATGTTGAGTGCCTGAGAACAAGTGAAACTGATACTAAACACCCCTATAAGAAATATTATCTGCAACCTCTTTTGAAATAATCTCAACCTTAAAAGGGATATTAAGTGTCTCTGAATTGAGTTGACTAACAACCATTTGATAATAGGACTTGACATTCTGTAGATGAACTTGTCCTGAAAGTTGGTGATAGCATATATCTTTTTTTCTTTTGGTCATCATTTCTGTAGGTAACAACTCTTTTACAGGCATATCAAATATAAATATTGCATTTGAATTGACCGCAAAAGTAACTGAACTAGGAATTTGCTGTGCATTCTCCAACTTCTTCTCTTGTAACATGACCAATGTATAATCTTGCATTAAGGTTTTAGGTTCAGATTTTGAAAGTTCAAATCTTATTTTTAAGGTCTTCACAAAATAATCCCAAGAATTCAATAGCTTATTTTGATGCATCCACCTGTACCATTGTTGTGCCTCCCCTTCAAAAGCCATTGAAACCATTGTGATTTTAGAAATCCAAAAATTGTTCAGCCTTCAAAATCCATCTCATATGATTGTTTCCATAAAATTTAGGGAGTTCCACTTTAGCAGTATCAACACATGCATTAAAATCCATACTACTCATAAGATGATTTGAAACATTATCTCCAATATTAGGATTACCCACAAAATCACTTTTAATATCAGTAGCATTTAATCGACTGTTCAGATCATCAAATTTCCTTCCAAGAATTGCTATAGAATCATTTACAGAAGCAAACTTTTCATTAACAAAAGAAATATGATGTTCCATTAAAGCCTGAAGTCTGTTCATGGACTCTTCCATTCTAGACCATCTAATCTCATCTGCCATGATAAAAGAATGTAGAGAATTTCTGAATTGCAGAATCCTTTCTAAAATTCAAGAATGATACCAAAAGTTTATCAAGATTTGCAGAAATCTCTCCCAAATTGATTAAAATCTTAACAGAATTGCAGAAACCAATCAAGGGTTGTAGAAATTTTCCTCAAAAATGCCAAGATTGGTATCAAGATTGCAGAAAATTCAACAAGAGCAGTAACAAGAGCACCAATGTTAGAGCTTCTGCAGCCCAACCCACAAAGCCCAAATGCCTCTTCGAAAATGTCCAGCAGAGGAAATATAAATGCCAAGGTTACACTGTAGATCCCACCTTTTTTTCCTTCAAGCCGTAACTTCTTCTCTCGACTAGGTTTTCTCCTTTTTATTTGCTGATGCAGATCCTCTCTTCCAGTGTTGATACACTGATGCAAGGATGTAGTGGATCAGGTAGCTACTTGAGTAGTAGATCTTTTCAGCAATCAGGAACCTACTTGTCTCCAGCACTCCAAGTGCACGAAGACCTCTCCCAGCATCAACCCGAAGCTTATCTTCTCCCTTCCAGCACTTTGGTGTGACAAGATAAGTTGCCACAGTCCTGTCTAACTCTCTCTTTTCTTGATAACTCCTAACCTTTCGTGATGTGCAGATTTCATCCCCAGATGAAAACAGGTAGTGTTGGACAGTAACCAAGTAGAGACAAACAACACATACAAGAGAGAAAAGGAATGGAAAATAATGCAATAAGAAAATTGAGATTTCGAGCACCCAAAAGCTCCAAGAACACAAGAATGGTTCACCGTAAAAATGGCGATATCCTTCTCTTCCCAGCCTATCTTCTATCTATAGTTTTTTGTTACATGTTTGATGTTACCAATACATGACAATGTTACATGATGTCTCATTTTCTATTAATTCTCTTACATGACAAATTCTGTCACAAGTCTAATATCAATTCTAAAATTTTGTATGTGTATTTACATGTAATTGCTTGTTTGTTGTCCTTCTGTTATTCTCTTTTTGCTTGCTGAATTGGCTTAGTTTGTAATCTGTTTGCTCGTCTCTCCCATTTAATGTTGTAACAGCATGTCATGAATCAAAATACCATAAGGTAAAAGAAATTTCTAATTGAATGGTTCCACAATTGAAGATTGGTAGGGAACGTAGCGAATGCTCGAAGAACGTGGTGACACCGAAGGGCACTACTTAATGATGATGGTAGGCATGTGCAACTCTCAAAAGTTAGTATCGGGTTTAAAAACATTAATTGCTCAAAAGTTAGTCTCGGTTTTTTTTTTCTTTCTTGCGTAATTAACAAAAAAAGAACCAAGTTTTGTTTCTCAAACAAAAATAAAAAAAGAAAAGAAAAATCAAGTCCTATTGACATAGTTGGTATTCCTGAAAGTTAATTTACTTTTAACTTGAAGTTCTGAATAACGTCTTCTTAGCTTCCAAACGAATATAAAGTACATACGAGTAACATTTTTAAATAGTTATTAAAAAAAGTTTCTGATTGTAATGAAAAAACAGGTTATATATTATAAATTAATATTTTTGTCACGATGCATACAGAGAAAAATATTTTCTGCAAACTTGACCAGAAATATCGTTCTTGAATATGCGAGAACGAAACAGGTATCCAGCGAGAATGTTGAAGTGCGCATCAAAAGATGACTGCAAAAGGAAATTCAAGGTTTTCTTGAAAATCTCTTCATTGAGTTTAAACAAAACTAAGTTAGAGATTCACGTGGATACTTTCTTTAAATTAATTAAGATTCGATTTTTTTTTCTTATTGTGTTTAAGACTAGATTCTGAGTAAGATTCTTTTGTACTACAATATATTCTGAGTAGGATTCAGATCTTATAATAGATAAAAGACCATGTGTTATATTTGGCATCATTAATCCCAAACCGAGTTTGAGAAGGATTAGGAGCCTAACAATGTCCGAGCTTGTAGTTAAGTCGAAAAAAATAGAAATTTGATAGATAATCGAAATTGAAACTAATAATAAGCATATTTATTTATTATCATCTTCTGATGCAATAGAAGCTAATTAAATAATTAATGAAGTCTAAGCGACACCAAATTGAAAAGAACAAAACTATCTGCGTGTGACTTCAATTAAAAAGCTAAGCTCTCCCCGGCGATTTTCCTTTAAAGTTTTTTTTTGCAAGATCGGTTTCTTTTCTTATCCCGTTTCGGATTTCGTTCCGAGCAAGATGTTTTATCTTGTTCGGTAATCGATTCCGATTAGGATTTAACTCCAATGGCGTACCTTATAAATAAGCCTTAGGTCTGAGGGGTTATGTTCTTGCCTGAGAATTATTACTGAGTTGACGACGTAATTTCATAAGAAGAAGACGACGTATATAATGGAGGAAGACCGCAGCAACAACTCACTGGTGTCGAGGACGAGGTTCCCCAAAGCCATTTATGTCCCGGCAAAATCGTTGACGAGCACCGACTTGGATCCAGCTTTCCGTCGACGTTCGTTTCCACCATCGCCGGCGATGGTGAGGATGGAGGAGGTCCAGGTGGAGGAGGTGGTGGGGTCGACTTTCTGCAGTCTGAAAACTCTACCACCTCCGACTGAATCGTCTTCACCATGCATTGACGTGCCGGAGGCTGAAGCAAAGGCACCACCCCCGATTGAATCGTCTTCAACATGCATTGACGTGCCGGAGGCTGAAGCAAAGGCAGATAAGAAACACGGGAATAGATTAGTACGTTGGTTACGAAACTTGACGCCGGCATGTCGTAGGGCCTGAAATTGTAGTGTCATTTTGTTTTTTGTAATGCGTCAAATTGTAGATTCCACCTCTCTCTTCATGCTTACATATATTTCATTCTATTTTGAAATAAAAAAATATAAGTTTTATCTCTAAGAAATGGTTCTGGAGGTCTCATATTATTGTTCCTATTCGCATTTTTTTAATTTAATTTCTATCCTTTCTGAGCTTTTTTAACTACTAGAGTCACGATTCTGCCGAGAACTAAAGGTCTCTTTTTTTTTTTCTATCCTTTCTGAACTTTTTTGTAGTAAACATTCATGTACATAATAATACACATAATACCCGTTAATTACTTTTTTATGGCCATTAACTCCCAGCGAAGAGAGACCACACATTTGAATCTTTTAATTGCATTTGTAGGAAATATAATTATAACATCAATATTTAAAATTTGCTCGAGTCATTATTTCAAATTTCCTATTGAATTATTTTCCTCACCGAGAAAAAATCATACCCATTAAACTTTAATATTACATTTCATTATATAACTTGAACTTGTTATTTGTTCTTACCGAAAAAAAAGACGTTTTCTTATTCAATGCAATTTCAATGCGAATCGTTTAATTTTTATATATGGGGGTTCAGTAACATTTTTTACCTTACACGCTATATATAGCAATGGGAATTTTGTACGTCATACGCACAAAAATATAATTTTGATAAGCATTTGCATGAAGAGAAAGAAAAAAATAGTGAACACAAAAAATGGGAACAACCACCGGCACAACCTCGTGAAGCCGCTACACCCTCATGCACACCTCCATTTCGTGAAGAGTCAAACATGAATTTTTTTTAAAAGATATTATTTGTCAAAGAGATGTATTCCGAGTACGATTCAGATCTTATAATAAATAAAGCCGATCGATGTGTTATATTTTGCATCATTAATCAAAACCGAGTGTGAGAAGGATTTGGAGCACTAACAATCACTACAAGAAAAAAATCGATTAAAGACGCAAAAAAATAGCCTCTAAAGCATCACTATCTCGATGCTGAAAAAAGTAGCGACGCATTAGCGTCGACTTCGCGCCATAGGCTTGGCGACGCAAAACGTACGATGCTAATAACGTCGACTTTGCGCCCACAGGTTTGTCGACGCTATTACCGTCGAACGGCGACGTTAACGTTGTAATGATGCAAAAATTGATGTCATGAAATGCTAATATGCGTCGCTATTTTGACGATAAAGCGACACTGAATCTGTCGACGCTATCTCGACGCGGATACGACGCTATAGTGCAACTCTAATATGACGCTCTTTTTAGTTCTATTGTGTCGCTACTGTAGCGCTACGATGTTGCAACGCCATTGCGACGCTAATGTGACGCTAATAGCTGAGACGCCACTGCGATGCGAAAGAGACACTAATTACGATATTTTCATTCAACGAAATGTCATTGCGCCAACAACTGTCGCTAATTCTTTCGTTGCATTCATATTGTTGATATCATTCAACTAAAGAAATGTCATATTAGATCAAATTCATTCAATTACAACTTCCATTACATCAAATTACATCGTTTACATTCAATTACAACTTCCATTGCATCAAATTACGTTAGGACAGCAACAATAGGAGGAGGAGGAGGCATCCGGGCGCGTCGAGGCAGCAACAGGAGGAGGAGGAGAAGGCGACGTCGGGACAGTAGCAATCGAAGGAGGAGGCGTCGGCAGCAGCAATCGGAGGAGACGACGGGGCAGCAACAATCGGAGGAGGAGGCGGCGGGGCAGCAGCAATCGGAGGAGGAAGAGGCGGCGGCGGCATTGGGGCAGCAGCAACAGGAGGAGGCAGCGGCGGCATCCGAGCGGCGTCGAGGCAGTAGCATGAGGAGGAAGTGGAGGCGGCGTCCTTCGGGGCAGCATCAACAGGAGGCGGTGGCGGCATCTGGGCGGCATCAAACAGTAGCATGAGGAGGAGGAGGCGATGTCCGGGCAACATCAATAGGAGGAGAGCAACAATAGTAGGAGGAGAAGGAGGCGGCGTCGAGGCAGTAGCAGCAGGAGGAGGAGGAAGAGGAGGTGACATCCATGCTTTATGCGACCAAGTGGGCACAGAAGATGGCGAATGGGCAGAGAGCGTCGGATAAAAGAAAATGAATGGTTAGGATTCGTTCTTCGATAGGCACATGGATCACCAATTAGCGACGCACTTTATTGCAACGCTATGGTGACGCTACGGCAATGCCCTTTAATTCAATTCTTATAGATAATCTTTTATAAAGTATGTCGCCTAGCGCCGCACTTTAGCGCCTCCAAATGTCGCAACGCTAAAGTAGAATAACGCGTCTCATTATTTTGTTGTGAATGAACAAGATAGTGATGAATTGTCCATATGTAAGATCATCATTATTAGGATGGGTCCTTTCCACATTAAAGGAGAATCTTTGAAGTTAGTTATTTATACCAAGTATTCTTCTTATGGCTAGATCCAATCTCCTGGTCCCTACGGAAAGGAAAAAGAATTTCACATTCTTCCTTTCGGGAGGGGAGGATTAGGGAAATCCTATTGATTGCTGCTTTCTCCAGACCTCCGGGAAATAAAAAATAGAGGTCAAAGACACCAGATGCAATGTTTAGACGCTAAATTAGCGTCCAAATAGGTGACGCTATTATGACGCTATAAAGAGTGGCGTCGCAAATAGGCAACCCGATTGTGACGCTAGGATGAGTATGTCACTATAGAGACACTGCAGTGTCGTCAAAATAATTGATTGAATGTATAAGTTTGGATGCAAAAAAATTCTAACAAAATCAACATTTCTTGAAAAAAATTGAAAACTCTATATCGACTAAACGGGACTGTTTCGAGCACTATCGAAAGGTCCGATTTTCACGAGCGCACATTTTTAGATTTCTTAGGGGAGGCAAAAGTTTTGATGAATTTTTAGAATTACGAAAAATAGGTATTTTGAGAATCGGAGGAAACGAAAAATACGTGAAACATAAAAAGTTTGCGCCACCCCACCTTCCCGATCCCTTCGAAATGCTTATTTTTTTGTTGCGATCCGAGTTAGGACCATGGAGAACCGACTATTTCTATTCCGAAACTTTGTCCATTTTATTGAATTTCTTCCAACTTTCGATCATCGCGATTCTTGTGCGACTGAACATCTCGTGTCGTTCTCTATGAGTTCATAATTTTTGTTTCGACATATTCTCGCCGGACTCACATTGGCGACCATCGGAAGTCTTTCTTTTCCTAGGTTCTTAACTCCGCCATCTGACCTCCTAAAGTCGTAAAAAAATACTAAAAAATCTGTGTTGCGATCTACAAGAGATACAAATTTCACGATGATCCGACGGTCGGATCTTCGATAATTGCAATTTGAATCCCATGAAAAATGAAGAATTACTATTCTCCTAATTTCGGAATTTGAGAATTAGAGTATAGCATGGTATATTAATTTTTGTATATTATAGTATAGTATGGTGCATAATATAGTTAAGTATAGTATATAGTATTGTATAGTATGTATATGTATATGTATGCGAAGTAGCGTCGTGATGACTATTGCATATGTATATGTATATATATATATGTATATGTATACAAATTAACATTACCTAAATACGAATAATAATTAACATTACATATATAAATACTTGTATATTCTTAAAATTCTAATGTTGGTGCCGCGTTAGCTTCACATTAGCGACGCAAGCTTTGTGACGCTAATTAACGCTACATCTGGTCGACGTCAATACAACGCAAGTTGTAGACGCCAAAATCGCCTCTTGAACTTGCGTCGATTTAGCGCCGCACTGTTGTTGGCGCCAACTTGCGATGCGTTGTTGACGCTAATATGACGCTATAATTTATCACGCAATTTCTAGTCTTGACGCATCATAATAGCATCTACATAGTGTCGCGATGGCGCCGAGTTTAGCATCATTTTTTTGTAACACGAATGCGACGCTGAGTCGACGCTACTGGGAGGCAATTAGCGTCTCATCTTGTCGACCCAACGTCGTCGCTATTTAGATGCTAGTAGCGATGAATTAGCAACGCATCATTTTGCGTCAGTATTTTGTGTCGCTAAATGATAGTTTTCTTGTAGTGAATGATCAAGACATAGCTAATTTGAAAAGGAATAAAAATTGATAGATAATCAAAATTGAAACTAATTATACAAAAGAAGCTAATTAGATAATTAATTAATTAAGTATAAGAAACACCAAATTGAAAAGAAGTAAACTATTTGCGTGTGACTTTAAAAAAGCTAGCTAAGCTCTTCATGGGGTGTTTCCTTCAAGTTTTCGTATGATCGATTTCTTTTCCTATCATGTTACGGAGTTCGTTCCAAGCAAGAAGTCCTCGTGCATGCCCTCGTCTTCTCCCTCCATCCATCGGTGCTTAGGTGACTCAGTCAGTGTTCGGAGAGAGAAGGACGATGTGTAGAAGACGGCGTGCGTCACAAGACACGACTCCTACCAATTCCTTGTGATGTCATTTGGCATCACTAACGCCCCGACGACCTTCTATACCCTCATGAACAAGGTATTACAACCATTCCTTGACAGGTTCATGGTTGTCTACCTCGACAACATCATGATCTACAATCACACTTTGGAGGATCACATCAAGCACATTCGGCAAGTGTTCGAGGTGTTGCGATAGAACGAGTTCTACGTCAAGCGGGAGAAGTGTTCCTTCGCTCAATCGGAAGTGCACTTCTTGGGACATGTCGTCGGAAGTGGCAAGCTGAAGATGGATGGTGCGAAGATTCGGGCCATCATGGAGTGGGAACCGTCCAAGCGGGTTCCCGACATGCGTTCATACCTTGGCTTGACGAACTACTATAGGCGGTTCGTCATAGGGTATTCACATGTGACGACCCCTTTGATCAATCTCCTTCGGAAGAATATGACGTGGGAGTGGACGCTGACATGTCACAAAGCGTTTGACACCCTCAAGAGGGCCATGACGGAAGAATCGTTGCTCGTCCTGCCAGACCACACCAAGCCATACGAGGTATGCTTCTGACTATGCTATCAGAGGGGTTCTTATGCATAAAGGGCATTTCGTAGCGTTCGAAAGAAAACTCAATGACGCGGAGCGGCGCTACGCCGTTCAGGAGAAGGAGATGACCGCGGTGATCCACTACCTTAGGACATAACGGCACTACCTTCTCGGGTCGCGATTTTGCATCAAGACGAACAATGTCGCGATAAGTTACTTCGAGACGCAGAAGAAGCTCTCGCCAAAGCAATCAAGGTGGCAAGATTTCATGACAGAGTTCGACTATGTCCTAGAGTACAAGCCCGGGAGGACAAATGTCATTGCCGACGCCCTCAACCGACGTGCGGAATTAGCGGCCATGAGCTCCTCTCAGGCCGACATGATCGAGAGGATCAATAAGGGATTGGAATCGGATTCCACGGCAAGGAACCTGTTTGAGCAAGCAAAGGAGGAAAAGACACACCACTTTTTGGTGAAAGTTGGGAGACAACCGAAGACTTTTGGCAATTAAAGCAGAAGATTGAAGAATTTCAAGCTGCAGCTCCAGGGACTCGTTGACTTGAGTGAGGGAGAATCTTCCGGGGACTTTCCCCAGGGCACACCGAGTTATCTTACTTCTATGTATTTTTTCTTTTTTAACCCACTTTTGTACTTAGTTTATTTTTCAATTGTGATAGTAGTAGTTTTGTAATTCTGTACTCAGAAAAGCTATCGGAATTGAAATTTATCGTATAACATATTTTAGTATTATAATATTACAGGAAATTTGAATATTATTATTTTATTAACAAAGTTTCCTACGGAGAATTACTTTGACGATTTTCGCACTAAGCAGCTTAAGTAAGATCCGACAACATCATGGAAATTATCTCTTCCTTTATCGATCATCAATTTGTCGCTAATCATGGCGATTCTGGGACAGTTTTATGAATTAACGATAATAAAACACTGTCACTAGTTTAGGTACAATTTAATCATGTAAAGAAGATAAAACGTTTTAAAGAAATAAAAAAAAATGGAACGACTCTTGTTCATGATGCACGTACAAAAAAAAAGTTGATCAATAATGTTTTAACTCGTTTTATTCTCAACAAAAACATTATTTTAGAAAAAAATAGTCCAACTTAGAGATAAAACTCAGTGTATTCTGTTTACTTCAGAATTAGAATGAAACATATATAAGCATGAAGAGAGGGCGAATCTACTAAAATTTGACACTACAAATTCTTTTGAGCCAAAGCTCAATTCTTTTACGCAAAACTCCAAAAGAAAAAGAAATGACACTACAGTTTCAGGCCCTACAACATGACGACGTGAATTTTCGTAACCAACGTATTAATCTATTTTTGTGATTCCTATCTGCCTTTGCTTCAGCCTCCGGCACGTCAATGCATGGTGAAGACGATTCAATCGGAGGTGGTGCCTTTGCTTCAGCCTCCGGCACGTCAATACATAGTGAAGACGATTCAGTCGGAGGTGGTGCCTTTGCTTCAGCCTCCGGCACGTCAATGCATGGTGAAGACGATTCAATCGGAGGTGGTAGAGTTTTCAGACTGCAGAAAGTCGACCCCACCACCTCCTCCACCTGGACCTCCTCCATCGTCACCATCGCCGGCGATGGTGGAAACGAACGTCGACGGAAAGCTGGATCCACGTCGGTGCTCGTGAACAATTTTGCTGAGACATAAATGGCTTTGGGGAACCTCATCCTTAACACCAGTGAGGTGCTGCGGTCTTCCTCCATAGCTTCTCCTCCGATCCTTATGAAAGACTAAGTAATAATTCTTATGCAGGAACGTGATCGCTAACCCCTCCGACTTGAGGCTTATTTATAAGGTAATACACCATTAGACTTAAATCCAATTCGGAATCAATTACCGAACAAGAAAACATCCTTGTCAAATTTTAGAATTAGGTTTAAACTAAAGCTCGGACATTGTTAGGTAGGTTCCTAATCCTTCTCAAACTCGACTTCTGTTTATTATAAGATCTGAATCCTACTCAGAATATATTGTAGTACAAAATAATCCTACTTAGAATCTAGTCCTAAACAAAAAATAAGAGAAAAAGTGAATCTTAGTTAATTTTAAGATAAAATCTTCAAGTGAATTTCAACCCCACTCAAACTTAATTCTTTTTAAACTCAATGAAAAGATTTTCAAGAAAACTTGGGATTTCTTTTTGCAGTCATCTTTTTACGTGCACTTCAACATTCTCTCTGGAATCCTGTTCATCATGCGTAACATTTTTAAAATAGTTATTAACAAAGTTTCTGATTGTAATGAAAAAACAGGTTATATATTATAAATTAATATTTTTGTCATTATGCATAGAGAGGAAAATATTTTCTGCAAACTTGACCAGAAATATTGTTCTTGGATATGCGAGAACGAAACTGGTATTCAGGGAGAATGTTGAAGTGAGCATCAAGGCTCCTTTTGGAAGATGAATATGTTTTAGAGAATAAGAAATTTTATTCAAAAGAATAAAATATTCTTCTCATATTCTTATTCTATTCTCTGTTTGATTCAAGCAGAATAAAAATTTTAAAATATAATATTTTATAACTAAAATATTTTATTATCAATAGTTGATATTTATTATTACTTTTGAAAATAATAATATAATAATACATGAATAAATAATAAAAATAAATTACGATTGAAAAAAGAAGAATAGTGATATTCATCTATTTTAAAAGAATAGAGATATTCTTAATTTTTTATTAAAAGTAGCGGTTTCATCAGTTTCAAGATGGTTTTTAAAAAATCGATGTTTGACTACTTTATTCCTAATCCTCTCGGTGTTTGACTATATTATGAGAATATTACGATATTTCGCTAGTTAATCTCGAACCAAACGGCACCCAAAAGATGACTGGGAAAAGAAATTCCAGGTTTTCTTGAAAATCTCTTCATTGAGTTTAAACAAAATTAAGTTAGAGTGGTGTCGAAATTCACGTGGATATTTTCTTCAAATTAACTAAGATTCGATTTTTTTTCTTATTGTGTTTAAGACTAGATTCTGAGTAAGATTCTTTTGTACTGCAATATATTCTGAGTAGGATTCAGATCTTATAATAGATAAAAGACCATGTGTTATATTTCGCATCATTAATCCCAAACCAAGTGTGAGAAGGATTAGGAGCCTAACAATGACCGAGCTTGTAGTTAAGTCGAAAAAAATAGAAATTTGATAGATAATCGAAATTGAAACTAATAAAGATCATATTTATTTATTATAGTCTTATGATGCAATAGAAGCTAATTAAATAATTAATGAAGTCTAAGCGATACCAAATTGAAAAGAACTAAACTATCTGCGTGTGACTTCAATTAAAAAGCTAAGCTCTCCCTGGCGATTTTCCTTTTAAGTTTTTTTGCAAGATCGGTTTCTTTTCTTATCCCGTTTCGGATTTCGTTCCGAGCAAGATGTTTTCTCTTGTTCGGTAATCGATTCCGAATAGGATTTAACTCCAATGGCGTACCTTATAAATAAGTCTTAGGTCTGAGGGGTTATGATCTTGCCTGAGAATTATTACCGAGTTGACGACGACGTAATTTCATAAGAAGAAAACGACATATATAATGGAGGAAGACCGCAGCAACAACTCACTGGTGTTGAGGACGAGGTTCTCCAAAGCCATTTATGTCCCAGCAAAATCGTTGACGAGCACCGACTTGGATCCAGCTTTCCGTCGACGTTCTTTTCCACCATCGCCGGCGATTGTGCGGATGTTGGAGGTCCAGGTGGAGGAGGAGGAGAAGGTGGTGGAGGGGTCGACTTTCTGCAGTCCGAAAACTCTACCACCTCTAATTGAATCGTTTTCACCATGCATTGACGTGCCGGAGGCTGAAGCAAAGGCACCACCTCCGATTGAATCGTCTTCAACATGCATTGACGTGCCGGAGGCTGAAGCAAAGGCAGATAAGAAACACGAGAATAGATTAGTACGTTGGTTACGAAAATTGACGCCGGCATGTCGTAGGGCCTGAAATTGTAGTGTCATTTTGTTTTTTGTAATGCGTCAAATTGTAGATTCCACCTCTCTCTTCATGCTTAGATATATTTCATTTTATTATGAAATAAAAAAATTATAAGTTTTATCTCTAAGAAATGGTTCTGGAGGTCTCATATTATTGTTCCTATTCGCATTTTTTAAATTTAATTTCTATCCTTTCTGAGCTTTTTTAACTACTAGAGTCACGATTCTGCCGAGAACTAAAGGTCTCTTCTTTTTTGTTTTCTATCCTTTCTGAACTTTTTTGTAGTAAACATTCATGTACATAATAATACATATAATACCCATTAATTACTTTTTTATGGCCACTAACTCCCGGCGAAGAGAGACCACACATTTGAATCTTTTGGTTGCATTTGTAGGAAATATAATTATAACATCAATATTTAAAATTTGGTCGAGTCATTATTTCAAATTTCCTATTGAATTATTTTTCACACCGAGAAAAAATAATACCCATTAAACTTTAATGTTACAATTCATTATATAACTTGAACTTCTTATTTGTTCTTACCGAAAAAAGAGACGTTTTCTTATTCAATGCAATTTCAATGCGAATCGTTTAATTTTTTATATATGGGGGTTCAGTAACATTTTTTACCTTACACGCTATATATAGCAATGGGAATTTTTTACGTCATACGCACAAAAATATAATTTTGATAAGCATTTGCATGAAGAGAAAGCAAAAAATAGTGAACACAAAAAATGGGAACAACCACCGGCACAACCTCGTGAAGCGGCTACACCCTCATGCACACCTCCATTTCGTGAAGAGTCAAACATGATTTTTTAAAAAAAAGATATTATTTGTGAAAGAGATATATTCCGAGTACGATTCAGATCTTATAATAAATCAAGCCGATCGATGTGTTATATTTTGCATCATTAATCAAAACCGAGTGTGAGAAGGATTTGGAGCACTAACAATGACCGAGATTTAGTTAATTTGAAAAGGAATAAAAATTGATATATAATCAAAATTGAAACTAATTATACAAAAGAAGCTTATTAGATAATAAATTAATTAAGTATAAGCAACACCAAATTGAAAAGAAGTAAACTATTTGCGTGACTTTAAAAAAGCTCTCCGTGGGGCGTTTCTTTCAACTTTTCGTACGATCAATTTCTTTTCCTATCATGTTACGGATTTCGTTCCGAGCAAGAAGTCCTCGTGCATGTTCAACAATCGATTTTTAGTCGAAAAATCACATTTCGATTCCTTTTATCATTTTTCTGAGCTTATTTATTTTAATTTTATAAAAATAGAAATCTAATCAAATTATATTATTTATTATAAAAAAAGTAAGAGAGTTAAGATAGGAAGTCACAAAAATAAACGACACTCAAATCGAAACTAAAACGAAACTAAAAAGTGAAAATTAGTGAATGCCGACAGTACTGAAATGAATGTAACGAGCCGTGAAGAAATGTAACGACCTATGACAGAGAGCCATTATAGGTCCGTTACAAGCCGTTAAATGTCCAAAATTTTTTAGAAAATTGCTCGAGTTTCAGGCCGTGAAATTTGAACTTTTACTTTGATTTGGACAATGTTAAGGTTGTGAAATCAGTGTTACGAGATGTGAAGTTATGGCATTACAAAGCTGTTAGGAGCCGTTACGATAGTTATTTTCAAAATTTCTTCGACTTTTCTTAAAATTTCAAGTTCAGATCAAATTCGATCTTTATCCTAAGCATCAGGAACAATTAGGAAATATATTTATGCTGATTTAAAAGAGTTTTAGATGATTTTAAATATCTATCAAATCTATTCCGAATTTACTTATTTTAATATGAAAAAATTTCGAATCAAATCAAAACTCTACCAGAACCCTTAGAAGACCTAGAGACTATAAATAGATGTCATAGGAGATCAAATGGCTCTCCCTCTCATTTATAAATGGACCACTTGATGTAAATGGCACTTTATAATTGCCACGAAAATAACAACAACAACAACAACAAAGCCTTATCCCACTAGGTGAGGTCGGCTACATGGATCATACGACGCCATTCCGCTCTATTTGCCACGAAAACAGATTCGTCATATTTCTATCATTTATAATTTTAGACGTAAATGGCACGCTCTCATCAAATCTCTCTCTCCATTTTCTCTCTCTCCATTCGTGCTCTCTTCGACGATGTGAGTGACATTCAGCAACTCGACTCCGACGATTTCCAACCTTCAGCTCTGATCTGGCGAACTCCAAACTCCGGTGATGATCTCTTCCTCTGGCATCACTCATGCTTGAACTCGAATTTTGGCATTCCTCCTCCGACATCGCTTGATTTTTTTTCTAATGTGATCTCCTCTTACGTTATCCATTTTGAGCGATAGTAGCGATGACCCGACGGGGTCTCCAGATCTGGCCATCTCTGATCGAATCCGCCCAACAAGTGGCAGACGGATTTGACCATCTCCGATCAGATCCACACATCAAGGGGAGGATCTGCCCCTGTCGACAATGGGGACGACGGGACTACAACAACCTTTCGAGGATGACGACATTGTAATTTTTATATTTTGTATAACATAATTATATTTTTAAATTTTATATTAATTTTTAAATCACCCGTCCATTAGAACTTTTGACGATGTTGTCCGTCATATTTTACATTTATTATATAATATATTTAGAACTTTCGACGGATATCTTCGATTGCTGAAATTAAAATTTTCTATATAACATATTATAGTATTATAATATTAGGAGTATCATTAATATTATTATTTTATTAATAAAGTTTTCGAAGGTCGGACCAGTCGGGACTTTCATCCGGCGGAGCTTTCGACAACGTCTACTGTCGGAATTTCGATTTATCATATAACATATTTTAGTATTAAAATATATATTAAGGGCGATGTGAATATTATTATGTTATTAATAAAGCTTCCTACGCAGAATTGCTTTGACGATTTTCGCACTAAGCAGCTTAAGATCCGATATCCGATCATCAGTCTGTCACTAACCATGGAAATAGCGGGGCGGTTTATGAATTAACCACGATAAAAAAAAACCTATTCGGAATCAATTACCGAACAAGAAAACATCCTTCTCAAATTTTAAAATTAGGTTTAAACTAAAGCTCGGACATTGTTATGTAGATTCCTAATCCTTGTCAAACTCGACTTCTGTTTATTATAAGATGTGAATCCTACTCAGAATATATTGTAGTACAGAATAATCCTACTTAGAATCTAGTCCTAAACAAAAAATAAGAGAAAAAGTGAATCTTAGTTAATTTTAAGATAAAATCTCCGCCTGAATTTCAAAACCCCACTCAAACTTAATTATTTTTAAACTCAATGAAAAAATTTTCAAGAAAACCTTGAAGCAAGGTAAAGAGAACTAATTTAGGGTTTGCTAGTATTAAGAAAGGTAAAGGTGGGACCTTCTATTCCTTAAGAATAAGGAAGAGGAAGAGAATCTAATTCATGTGTTCTTGCTAACAGAAGAGCGGATCCAATACACAGCCCAGTTACTCCCATGACGTGGCAGAAATGATACAGAAATATTACGATTGCTATATACATACGAAAGCGAGTAGTAGGCTCGTCAAGACCTGCTACAATCAGTGGACCAAAAATGTCATTATTGTTACGCCAACCACCAGTCCGGAAGCTTTCTTTAGATACGTACGTATAACAGCCTCTCAGTGAAGAACTCTAAAGATAGGCCTTCATAAACTGTCCGACCACGCTAATTGGAAATGGAAGGACAAGCCCTTTGAACCCGTTGAGCCGGTTTGATTCCTCTTTTGCTTTCAGGGAATTCCCTAACTCTCTTAGATCCGATTCGCGTATGGCTCTTCGATTTTCTAAAAAAAACTCTCACCAAACCCAAATAGCACTACAAGAAAATTGGAATTTTTCGACAGGTATTTTATGACGGATCGATATCCGTTGTAATTTGCGATGGACTTAATGACGGAAAGATATTCGTCGAAATTTCTAACGATCAGAACTGTCACAAATAAAAATAATAAATTATATAATATTTTATATTATTATTTTATTTTTTGATAATTAAAAACATTAATTGAAAATGATTCCACAATTGAAGATTGGTAGGGAACGTAGCGAATGCTCGAAGAACGTGGTGACACCGAAGGGCACTACTTAATGATGATGGTAGGCATGTGCAACTCTCAAAAGTTAGTATCGGGTTTAAAAACATTAATTGCTCAAAAGTTAGTCTCGGGTTTTTTTCTTTATCCGAGAAAAAGGTTCTTTCTTGCGTAATTAACAAAAAAAAAGAACCAATTTTTGTTTCTCAAACAAAATAAAAAGAAAAGAAAAATCAAGTCCTATTGACATAGTTGGTATTCCTGAAAGTTAATTTACTTTTAACTTGAAGTTCTGAATAACATCTTCTTAGCTTCCAAACGAATATAAAGTACGTACGAGTAACATTTTTAAATAGTTATTAAAAAAATTTTCTGATTGTAATAAAAAAACAGGTTATATATTATAAATTAATATTTTTGTCACGATGCATAGAGAGAAAAATATCTTCTGCAAACTTGATCAGAAGTATTGTTCTTGAATATGCGAGAACGAAATTGGTATCCAGGAAGTGCGCATCAAAAGATGACTCCGAAAAGAAATTCCAGGTTTTCTTGAAAATATTTTTATCGAGTTTAAACAAAATCAAGTTAGAGTGGTGTCGAAATTCACGTGGATACTTTCTTTAAATTAACTAAGATTTTTTTTCTTATTGTGTTTAAGACTAGATTCTGAGTAGGCTTCTTTTGTACTACAATGTATTCTGAGTAGGATTCAGATCTTATAATAAATAAAAGACCATGTGTTATATTTCGCATCATTAATCCCAACCCGAGTTTGAGAAGAATTAGGAGCCTAACAATGTCCGAGCTTGTAGTTAAGTCGAAAAAAATAGAAATTTGATAGATAATCGAAATTGAAACTAATAAAGAGCATATTTAATTATTTATTATCATCTTCTGATGCATTAGAAGCTAATTAAATAATTAATAAAGTCTAAGAGACACCAAATTGAAAAGAAGTAAACTATCTGCGTGTGACTTCAATTAAAAAGCTAAGCTCTCCCTGGCGATTTTCCTTATAAGTCTTTTTTGCAAGATTGGTCTCTTTTCTTATCCCGTTTCGGATTTCGTTCCGAGCAAGATGTTTTATCTTGTTCGGTAATCGATTCCGAATATGATTTAACTCTAATGGTGTACCTTATAAATAAGCCTTAGGTCTGAGGGGTTATGTTCTTGCCTGAGAATTATTACCGAGTTGACGACGACGTAATTTCATAAGAAGAAGAAGACGTATATAATGGAGGAAGACCGCAGCAACAACTCACTGGTGTTGAGGACGAGGTTCCCCAAAGCCATTTATGTCCCAGCAAAATCGTTGACGAGCACCGACTTGGATCCAGCTTTCCGTCGACGTTCGTTTCCACCATCGCCGGCGATTGTGCGGATGTTGGAGGTCCAGGTGGAGGAGGAGGAGAAGGTGGTGGAGGGGTCGACTTTCTGCAGTCCGAAAACTCTACCACCTCTAATTGAATCGTCTTCACTATGCATTGAGTCTTCACCATGCATTGACGTGCCGGAGGCTGAAGCAAAGGCACCACCTCCGATTGAATCGTCTTCAACATGCATTGACGTGCCGGAGGCTGAAGCAAAGGCAGATAAGAAACACGGGAATAGATTAGTACGTTGGTTACGAAAATTGACGCCGGCATGTCGTAGGGCCTGAAATTGTAGTGTCATTTTGTTTTTTGTAATGCGTCAAATTGTACATTCGACCTCTCTCTTAAGACATGCTTACATATATTTCATTCTATTCTGAAATAAAAAAATATAAGTTTTATCTCTAAGAAACGGTTCTGGAGGTCTCATATTATTGTTCCTATTCGCATTTTTTAAATTTAATTTATATCCTTTCTGAGCTTTTTTTAATTACTAGAGTCGCGATTCTGCCGTGAACTAAAGATCTCTTTTTTTTCTATCCTTTCTGAAATTTTTTGTTGTAAACATTCATGTACATAATAATACATAAAATACCCGTTAATTACTTTTTTATGGCCATTAATCAGTATTGTCGTATCTGTATTAGTTCTTCAAATTCAATTTTCTAGTTAATTCAGCATGAAAGTGATTTGAATTCTCGGCGATGAGAGACCACACATTTGAATCTTTTAATTGCATTTGTAGGAAATATAATTATAACATCAATATTTAAAATTTGGCCGAGTTATTAAACTTTAATACCCATTAAACTTTAATATTACATTTCATTATATAACTTGAACTTCTTATTTGTTCTTACCGAAAAAAAAAGACGTTTTCTTATTCAATGCAATTTCAATGCGAATCGTTTAACATTTGTACGTCATACGCACAAAAATATAATTTTGATAAGCATTTGCATGAAGAGAAAGCAAAAAATAGTGAACACAAAAAATGGGAACAACCACCGGCAGCACCTCGTGAAGCGGCTACACCCTCATGCACACCTCCATTTCGTGAAGAGTCAAACATGATTTTTTTAAAAAAAGATATTATTTGTCAAAGAGATATATTCCGAGTACGATTCAGATCTTATAATAAATAAAGCCGATCGATGTGTTATATTTTGCATCATTAATCAAAACCGAGTGTGAGAAGGATTTGGAGCACTAACAATGACCGAGATTTACTTAATTTGAAAAGGAATAAAAATTGATAGATAATCAAAATTGAAACTAATTATACAAAAGAAGCTAATTAGATAATTAATTAATTAATTAAGTATAAGCAACACCAAATTGAAAAGAAGTAAACTATTTGCGTGTGACTTTAAAAAAGATAGCTATGCTCTCCATGGGGCGTTTCTTTCAAGTTTTCGTACTATCGATTTCTTTTCCTATCATGTTACGGATTTCGTTCCGAGCAAGAAGTCCTCGGTGCATGCCCTCGTCTTCTCCCTCAGTTCGCCGGCACTCGGGCGACTCGGTCGGTGTTCGGAAAGAGGAGGAAGATGTGTAGAAGATGACGTGCGTCACAAAATACGATTTCTACGAGTTCTTCGTGATGTCTTTCGACCCCACCAACGCTCCAACGATCTTCTGCACCCTCATCAAAAAGGTATTGCAACCATTGCTTGACAATTTTGTGATTGTCTACCTCAATGACATCATGATCTACAGACGCACTTTGGAGGAGCACATCGAGCACATTCGACAAATGTTCGAGATGTTGCGGCAGAACGAGCTCTACCTCAAGCGGAAAAAGTATGTCTTTGCTCAATCGAAAGTGCACTTCTTGTGACATGTCGTCGGAAGTGCCCAATTGAAAATGGATGGTGCGAAGATTCAGGACATCATGGAGTAGGAACCGCTCAAGCGGGTTTCCGACATGCGGCGGAATCGGTGCTCGTCCTGCCAGACCACACCGAGCCATACGAGATAGAGACAGATATTTCTGACTATGCTATCGGAGGGGTTCTTATGCAGAAAGGGCATCCCGTAGCGTTCGAAAGAAAATTCAACGACATGGAGCGACGCGCCGTTCATGAGAAAAAGATGACCGCGGTGATCCACTGCCTTAAGACATGATGGCACTACCTTCTCGGGTCGCGATTTCATATCAAGACGAATAATATCGCGACAAGTTACTTCGAAACGTAGAAGAAGTTCTCGCCAAACCAATCAAGGTGACAAGATTTCATGGCAGAGTTTGACTATGTCATAGAGTACAAGCCCAGACGAATGCCATTGCCGACGCCCTCAGCCGACACGCGGAATTGACGGTCATGAGCTCATATTATGCCGCCATGATCGAGAGGATCAAGAAGGGATTAGAGTCGGATCTCACGGCAAGGAACCTGTTCGAGCAAGCAAAGGAGGCAATGACACGCCACTTTTGGTGGAAGATGGGCTGATGTTCACTAAGGAACGTCGCATCTACGTTTCACTATTCGATAACTTGCGGTGCGCTATCATGCAAGAGTGTCATGACTCCAAGTGGGCGGAACATTCGGGCATCCGTTGCACTTTGGCACTCATCGAAGACAACTACTTCTAACCAAGGATGGAGGATGATTTTGAAACTTTCGTGAAGACATGTCTTATTTGCCAGCAAGACAAGAATCTCAATCAAATGTCCGACGAACTTCTGGAACCCCCTGTCTATTCCAGAGCGACCATGGAAGGATGTTTCCAGGCCTGCCCAAGTCTGAAGGGGTGAGTACCATCATAGTGGTCGTCGATCGGTTCTCTAAGTATGCCATCTTCACTGTCGGCTTCGCAAGTTGTCCTGCTACCGAAGCTATGGAGTTATTTATGAAGCATATAGTCAAGTATTGGGGCCTACCGCAAAACATAGTCAGCCATCGGGATGGTCAATTCGTTGGCAACTTTTAGTAGGAACTGTTCAAGATGATGAGCTCCAACTTGCATTTCTCTATATCACTTCATCCTCAAACTGACAGTCAAACTGAGAAGGTGAATTGTATCTTGGAGATCTACTTGCGACCCTATGTGAGTGCCAATCAGAAGAACTGACGAAGCTACTCGACATCGCACAATTCTCTTGCAACGTGCAACGAAGCGAGTCAACCAACAGAACTCCCTTCGAAATAGTGACGGAGCAGCAACCTCTCACTCCACAGGCCGTCACACTTCTTATGATGGCAAAGTCCTCGCCGCTCACCATATGACGAGGGAATGACATGTGCAAAATGACATGGCTAGGGCACGTTTGCATAAGGCATCGAAGCGCATGAAGAAGTGGGCGGACACCGCCTGACGGGACGTCAACTTTGAAGTCGGAGACTTGGTCCTTGTGAAGCTGGTCCAAAATTTTCGGCTAAGTGGGAAGAGTCTGCACAAGGGCCTCGTTAGGCGTTACGAGGGTCCGTTCAAGATCCTGAAGAAGGTAGATAAGGTAGCCTACAAGTTGGAGCTTCCACCGCAGATGCAACAATACCATGTCTTTCATGTCACCCTGCTCAAGACTTTCGTCGAAGACCAAGAAGATCCTGGGCGTGGGGTTTCAGACCGCGCCCCGCCATCCATCCGTCAGCAGTTCACTTATCAGGTTGAATAAGTACTCCTCGTTCGCACGAAGAATCGAAAGAAAGAGTATCTTGTTCGATGGAGCGGCGGATGCCGACACAAGTTGGGAGACAGCCGAAAACCTTTGGCAATTCAAACAAAAGATTGAAGAATTCCAAGCTACAACTCCAGAGACTCGCTGACTTGTGTGAGTGAGAATGTCCCGAGACTTTTCCCGGGGCACATCGAGTCATCTTACTCTATATATTTTTCCTTTTTCAACCCACTTTTGTACTTAGTTTATTTTTCAAGTGTGATAGTGACAGTTTTATAATTTTGCACTCCAGAAAAGTGCACTCCCTTAGCTTGTTCTCCAGATCACACGTCGCATATCTATCTCCTGGGCATGCAAGATATTAGGAGAGACCCACTAGTGCTCTCCCGAAGCGTTGTAATCATCCTTATTTAGTTAACAAAGATTTTAAATTTTCCAAAATCTAGCATTATGCCTCGAGCGTGGGATGGCAACCCATACAAGCATCAGAAGTAATCGAGCGTTTCACCGAGGTGCCCATTTGTTCACAAACGCCTCCACCGAAGCATCCGCTCGAGACCAAACGTCTCAAAATTGTGATATTTGAGAAAGTAACATAAGCAAGCTTCCGCAAAGCGCTCAAAAGAGCTTGTCTAGACGTTGGGCACGTCTAGATGCCGCACGGATCGGTCGAGCAAAAAATGACCCCGTGACACCGCACCTTCTATTTTATTATTATTTTTTAAAAAAATAACTTGTTGACATGGATGGTAATTTGTGTAGACGAAAAGAGAACGTCGTCACATCAGGACAATCGGAGAACGGTCAATCAGTGGTGGAAATGACAATCTTGTTACAAAATAAACTTGAAGGATATCATGGGAAAATAGTTGAAAGGTATTTGACGTAAATTACTCATATTTCTAATGGTTGAAACTTTCGTCACAATGTCAGCTATCGGAATTGAAATTTATCGTTAACATATTTTAGTATTATAATATTACAGGAAATTTGAATATTATTATTTTATTAACAAAGTTTCCTACGGAGAATTACTTTGACGATTTTCGCACTAAGCAGCTTAAGTAAGATCCGACAAACATCCTTGTCAAATTTTAGAATTAGGTTTAAACTAAAGCTCGGACATTAGGTAGGTTCCTAATCCTTCTCAAACTCGACTTCTGTTTATTATAAGATCTGAATCCTACTCAGAATATATTGTAGTACAAAATAATCCTAGTTAGAATCTAGTCCTAAACAAAAAATAAGAGAAAAAGTGAATCTTAGTTAATTTTAAGATAAAATCTTCAAGTGATTTTCAACCCCACTCAAACTTAATTCTTTTTAAACTCAATGAAAAGATTTTCAAGAAAACTTGGGATTTCTTTTTGCAGTCATCTTTTTACGTGCACTTCAACATTCTCTCTGGAATCCTGATCATCATGCGTAACATTTTTAAAATAGTTATTAACAAAGTTTCTGATTGTAATGAAAAAACAGGTTATATATTATAAATTAATATTTTTGTCATTATGCAAAGCCATTTATGTCCCAGCAAAATCGTTGACGAGCACCGACTTGGATCCAGCTTTCCGTCGACGTTCTTTTCCACCATCGCCGGCGATTGTGCGGATGTTGGAGGTCCAGGTGGAGGAGGAGGAGAAGGTGGTGGAGGGGTCGACTTTCTGCAGTCCGAAAACTCTACCACCTCTAATTGAATCGTTTTCACCATGCATTGACGTGCCGGAGGCTGAAGCAAAGGCACCACCTCCGATTGAATCGTCTTCAACATGCATTGACGTGCCGGAGGCTGAAGCAAAGGCAGATAAGAAACACGGGAATAGATTAGTACGTTGGTTACGAAAATTGACGCCGGCATGTCGTAGGGCCTGAAATTGTAGTGTCATTTTGTTTTTTGTAATGCGTCAAATTATACATTCCACCTCTCTCTTCATGCTTAGATATATTTCATTTTATTATGAAATAAAAAAAAAATAAGTTTTATCTCTAAGAAATGGTTCTGGAGGTCTCATATTATTGTTCCTATTCGCATTTTTTTAATTTAATTTCTATCCTTTCTGAGCTTTAACTACCAGAGTCACGATTCTGCCGAGAACTAAAGGTCTCTTCTTTTTTGTTTTATATCCATTAATAATGTGAACCCAATTGATCTTACTATATAGTCAGGCACTTCAGCGAAAATTTTTAGGAGCATTCTATATGTGATTCGGATTTGATTTATTTCCTTATCACGAGATAGATGTCATATTTTCAGAAGATTTATTTAGAGTCTCAGTCCGTATATAATTTCTATCATCTGTCAAAGGGAGTGCCTATATAAACTCCCTAGGGGTCTAAACAGAGACTCATCCTTGTAATCATCATTATTCCATAATAAAGAGCTGTCGCCGTTTTTCTTCTTCGTGTTCTTCTGTATTTCGTGCGATCCCTCTTTTCTGAATTTTTTTGTAGTAAACATTCATGTACATAATAATACATATAATACCCATTAATTACTTTTTTATGGACATTAACTCCCGGCGAAGAGAGACCACACATTTGAATCTCTTAATTGCATTTGTAGAAATATAATTATAACATCAATATTTAAAATTTGGTCGAGTCATGATTTCAAATTTCCTATTGAATTATTTTTCACACCGAGAAAAAATAATACCCATTAAACTTTAATGTTACAATTCATTATATAACTTGAACTTCTTATATGTTCTTGCCGAAAAAAAGACGTTTTCTTATTCAATGCAATTTCAATGCGAATCGTTTAATTTTTTATATATGGGGGTTCAGTAACATTTTTTACCTTACACGCTATATATAGCAATGGGAATTTTTTACGTCATACCCACAAAAATATAATTTTGATAAGCATTTGCATGAAGAGAAAGCAAAAAATAGTGAACACAAAAAATGGGAACAACCACCGGCACAACCTCGTGAAGCGGCTACACCCTCATGCACACCTCCATTTCGTGAAGAGTCAAACATGATTTTTTTAAAAAAAAAAGATATTATTTGTGAAAGAGATATATTCCGAGTACGATTCAGATCTTATAATAAATCAAGCCAATCGATGTGTTATATTTTGCATCATTAATCAAAACCGAGTGTGAGAAGGATTTGGAGCACTAACAAGCCTTTAATGTGTCGCTACCTCGGCACTGAAAAGAGTAGCACGCATTAGCGTCAACTTCGCGACATAGGCTTAGCGACGCAAAATGTACGACGCTAATAGCGTCAACTTTGCGCTCACAGATTTGTCGACGCTATTACCGTCAAACGGCGACGCTACTGCGACGTTGTAATATGATGAAAATGAATCAGAATACGAAATAAGTGAATGAATCCCGTAGTTATTCTAATGACATAAGTTTTTTACTTCTTTTTAAATGATATATGGTTACCGATAATAAGAGAAGATTATTATTTTTTCAGTCATGATTACTAGGGGTCGAGCTTCTGGGTCCTCTCGCTCTTTCAGGCGTTCATCAGCTAATATATTTATTATCAGCTGCTTATTTATATTTGATTATAATAGTTAAATTCATTTTTTAATAATAGTGGTTCCTCCTATAGTAGGCGATCCATTGGTGGGTCTGCTCCGCGTATCACTCCAGATATGTGACACATTGTAGGCGATACAGAGTACGAGATAGAGTTTTTTTAAATATTTTGTTTTTGAGACAATTGCTCCACCGTCGATAGGGCACATAGTCGGGACGTCTCGATCGCACGACAACAATCGTCATGTCACACCAGGTTATTTTTTATATATTCCATAATTTTAAATAGGAGGCAAATTTTATGTATTTTCTTATGATGACAGTTGCTATCACACCGCCACCGGCGAGAATACCGGACTCTTCACCATATTCTAGCATTGGCGAGCGGCATCTTACGCTAGGTGATATATTTATTATTATTGACATTTCTCAATTAATTATATTAATTATTTTTTAATAATGTCAGTTGCTACGCCGCCGATTGCACAAGCACCTGGCTCAATTCAATCAGACGAGCGGACTGCCACTGATCATGTTGTGGTACACATCAGTCGAGGTGAGAACATTACTGTACATATATCAATTATCATAACTTTAATTTGGTATGACACTAATGATTTATTATGTATTAGGGCACATAGTGATGTCGGACCTTCTCAGCCTACCCTAATTGTATCGGACGATGATTCCTCTTCGAGTGATGAAGAGTGGTTACAGGATAATGAGGTGGCCACTGTGAATAATATTGCTCGACCGTAAGTTAAATAAGTTGTACAAATTTTGTTATAATTTTAGTTATCATTGAAAACTAATTCTTCTTTATAATTGACAGGACCACTTTCGTACCCGCTAGTACCGTGCGGGGTGTCAGTACTCTCGTTCTTTCCCACTTGCCGAAAGGGGCAGAATTATAGAAAGATATCTCAATTCAAGTGCGGGAACATCTTTCGAGCCTTTACGGTATGATTTTCTATTTGGGTTACATAATTTGATTTATATTATTTTAAAATTACTAAGTTTTAACTTATTTTGTAGGAGGCAAATCAGTTTCATCCGGATCTTAGTTTAGGGACAATCCGGAGAGTTTTTGAGGAGGTCACCGTGAAACGCCTCCGAAATCGATTATACAAGTTTCGCAAGGTTGTCACGTCCGCCGGCCTCACTTTAGAGCAGGACATACAAAGATGCCCAAGGCATATTAGGCGTTCGATTTGGGAGTCCTTATGTAGGAAGTGATAAGTATACAACAACAATAATAACATTAACACAATATATTCGTTGATCCATGTTCATAACATTAACACAGGATTTTATGCTGGCTGTCGGGGCTTAACACAACCCTCCTCCTTTATCCGGGCTTGAGACCGGCTATAAAATATAGGCGGAGTTATAGGAAGTGATAAGTATATTTACTTTTAAATTATTTTTATTAAATTTATAGTTTTTGAAAGTGTAAGTATTTGATGTTCACAAAGGACAGATGAACGATGACAAAGGAAGTCGGAAAAGGCAAGAGTTAATTGTCTTCCGAAGCCCGAGGCCCACATCCACGCAGGGGATCGATGCGATTTGACGAGCATCGATGACGCATGGTAATTTACATATAAATTCAATTTATCAAATTTTTGACTTATACTTATGTTATCAAATTTGAAATTTTATTGTAGGAGGAGAAAGAAGGCGGTCCCGTAAACTTTCATGTGGTCTATGAGGTCACACATAAGAGCCGGAAGACAAATGACTTAGTCACGCCCACTGCTCGTAGGCTTCTAGTAAGTCTCATGACATGGTCATTTGGTTGTTGACGTTAGTGCACTATTTTTGAAATATACAATGTTTAATTTTTTTAGGATGAGTATAATGCGAAAATGGCTGAAAAGTATGAAGATGATTCAAGTACTCAGCCACCAGGTAATGTTTCTTCGTTGGTTTTGTCATGTTTTTAATTTATGTGTTTCTTGATATATAATTTATATATTATATAATTGTATAATTTTTTTTATTTCGTAGAGGACCTTGCTGTTTGGGAGGAGGTGGCTGGCACGACACGAAGGGATACTTACGTGGCCTCGACACAGCCGCTCAGATACCTAGGAGGATCGAAGGATATGCAGATGATCCATCTGCTCCGAGCTCATCCGCTGCACCTGATATGACGCAACTATCACAGCAGCTATCGCAGTAGTTATCGGAGCAGTTATCGGAGCAGATATCGTGGCAGGTGTCGAAGCAGTTGTCGCAGCAATTGGCTCTGCTATTGCAGGCGATTTAGGGATTGATCCCGACGCAGAATCCATCCCCGTGAGGCCATGGACCGAGCACGTCTGGGTCGAACATCCGGAATGATAACAATAACTCTCAAACATATGATAGAAACAAACCATGAATACAAACTATGGTTTTGTTACTTATAGACTTAGATATACATATAGTTTGTTATTTCAATTTATTACTTTTCGTATTCTTATGTTAAATATTATGCTTGTGATGCTTTTTATATTGCCTATGATGCTTTTATATTCTTGTGATGAATATCAATGCATTTTTATATGCATTATATAATTGTATGGTGTGGGAAGGGAAAAAAATGAGACTGGTATGGGTAAAAAAAATCTGCAAGTAGCATCTCCATAGCGTCCCATTAGCGTCGCATACGTAGTTGACGCTAAGTTAAATATATCATTCTTAGTGCCATATTCGCGTCTCATTGACGATGCGGGTACCATCATATTTGCGTCACCACAGCGTCAAAATAGCGCCTACGTTAACGACTCGTGGGCGCTGAAATCGCGCCTCAGGCGTAGTGCCACGTGCACGTCGATGTAGCGACGCATTTCTTCTGTGCCCAGCCGGACACCATGCGTCTTAATAACGTCGAGATAGCATCAATACGTGGCGCTAGTAGCGTCTCATTTTTGTTGACTCTATTGCGACGCCAGTAACCACCGATTTCCTGCATCCCATAAATGTGATGCTAGTTGGACGCCAATGAGACGCTCTTCATCACGGAGACATAATAGCGCCTCCCTAGCGTCACAAGTGGTGGGTCGCTATTACTCGATTTTTTTGTAGTGTAATGGCCACCCCGAAAATTTCTACCAAAGGATTTGACCCGGCACCTGGGAGTCAATTTATTAATAGGCCACGTTCTAGAAGGACTATGTATGCGTACTGATGCTTGAACTATTCCATGATAGATTTTTTGCCTTGAACGAACCTCTACATGTTCTACTCTATGATTTCCACGTCTAGTCAAATCAAATGCATGATGAAATTGTATGAACTCCTTGTCGAAACCTCTCATCTCATGATGCATATGATGTATGCAAAATACAACATATTTTATATTATTATTTTAGTTAATTTTTCTATAATTTGATCATGGCATGCATCATTTTAGACTAGTTTTAGTCATAATTCCCGATTTATCAATTTTAATTATTAATTTTTTAAATATTTAAATTGTGGATGGATTAACTTCATTTTATTAAATATTCAGCAAGTAAGTCGAATTAACGCTGAATGAGATGTATCAGATGTTATCTTAAGGAGTAAAAACGAGAAGATTTTGAAGTGTCTGAAAATTTATCATTGCAGCCTGAAATCATTGGGCGAAATAGGAATGAAAGATTGATCTTTACACCCAAAGATCTTACGGCCGAGAATCACATGAAGGCGTAAAATTGAGTTTATCATCTTTCTTGGATAAAGTTACATCTGACTTCGTTGGGGGTAAAAGCTTTATATTTTTGGGCGTAACATGAATTAATTCATGCTTACATGACCGAAACATATTGGTCATAATACGTCGTTTTGGCCGAGATTAGAAGAAGAACCTATCCTTTTGGACGAGATTAAAAGAAGGGTGTAAAGATAAAGAAAGTTATCATTTTGGGCGAAGTTATCATTTTGGCCGAGATTTGAAGAGAGCGTATCAAGTTTTATCCCATGAATTTAAATCCAGTCGTAGGATTTACGACCGTAATCAACATGAAGACCCTCGTTCACACCTATAAATAGAAGACGAAATCATCGATCCAAGGTGTGCCTTGAAGTTTGGTTTTCTTCCACAGCGAGTCGTGAACTTCGCGGGCTTCGACCAAGAGAGAGATTTGATCGGACGGCTATTCCAAACGCTCCGACGATATTCGAGGATCCAAATTATTTCTTGGTGTAATTCTTCTAATTATTATTGTTATTTTGTTATTATCTCTCTGCAATTCTAGGATGAACTCCATGTTTTAACTATTTTATTTTTAGGAGATTATTATTGAAGGAAAATTCTGTGAACCCTTGCTTTATTATTATTAAATTTTTTGATCAATTTTTAATTGTGTTTAGTACTTTTGATTTAATTATTTAACTTTTTGAGTTAAGTAATTACCAGTTTGTGGACTGCTTAATTTCAAATTTTATTTAGTTAAATTAAATGATTTATTATGAAATTAAAAATTGACATAGGTCTAATAACTAGTGTGTGGAAAATTAGATATGTGTGGTCTGTTAATCTATACGGAGTGATTAATAGTCTAGGATTGTTATATTAATGCATCTTAATTTTAATCTCATCTGACGAATACCAATTTGTGGGACTT
This sequence comes from Pontederia crassipes, assembly GCA_030549335.1. NCBI lineage: Eukaryota > Viridiplantae > Streptophyta > Magnoliopsida > Commelinales > Pontederiaceae > Pontederia > Pontederia crassipes. The sequence goes on along the minus strand of CM060189.1, from coordinate 17,806,829 downwards.
CAGGTTTGATTGAATTTAAGATAGTTTGATTTGCCGGATTAAATAGCAGAATTATCAGTTTGTGGACTCTGTGATATTAATCTTGTAAATTAATAATTTGAGAAAATTCATAATCCATCTTAAGTAGTTTAATTTATCTTTTCTGGTTCATATATTTATCCTTAATTTGTTATCATCCTAGGACCAACTTCAACATCATTATCTTATCTTATTTTTTTATTTTATTTTATAATTACAAAACCCTTTTCCAAAATTCCATATTTTTCTTCTCTCTTATTAATTTATAAGATCAGATATTTTATTAATAATATTCCTCGTGAGTTCGACACTCTTTACTCCTTTTTACTATATTACTTGAGCGACTAGTGCACTTGCTAGCGATTTTATTTTGCTACATCATTTTACGCATCAGCATACTTAGCACCATGCTTGTGCGTTTTAGTTAGTGAATGCTCTGTGAACCTTTACTCTTGAAGCATGACTCTTAGTTGTATTATACCGGCGATCATCGGAGAAAAAAAAATAAAAACAAAATCTGTATGACGGAACCCGGCCCGGGTTCCTGGAACCGGCCTGAGTCATGCCCTGCCAGACCGAGTTTTGACGAACTCAGCCCAGATCCGCCATGGACAATCAAGACTGAGCTCGGCTCGAACTAGGAACCCGGTCCGGGTCATCCCCGACTCGGCCCGAGCTCGACACGGGGGAAGACGATCGGGTGTGATGCGCGACTCGGTCCGATCACGCGCCTACCTGACCTGGGTGTGACCCGATTCGGCCTGGGCTTTGCTCGTAAATCTCCAACAATAATTTAGTTAGAACTCGGCTCGGGTTCTGACCAACAGAACTATGCTTTTGACTGTTCAGACCCTTGATCTACGTGTTTAACTTCAAATCTGTTCTCCGTGTTGATCATGCTCATTATATCATTATCTTACCCTCCATGATTGCACCGAACCCTGAAATCATTATGATGGCATGATGATGTTTCCTTATCAAAGTAAGAATGATGAATGATTATGTTCCTCCATCGAAACGTGAATAAAGAAAGAACACAGAGCGACCTGACTACGCTCCGACCCGGCCCGGGTATGACCTACACTCGGCCCGGGGTCTGCTCGAAAATTCCTGAGCTATTTCTCGTTGGAACTCGACCCAAGTTCTACCAATATCGGCCCGGGTTCCGACCAACAAAACTATGATCCCAACAATTTGGACCCTTGATTCACATGTTTGGTCCCAAATCAAATTCCCAATATTAATCATGTTCATGTTCTACCATTTTTCATTGAACCATGGATTGATATATTGATGTGAATACATCCCTTTGTCAAAATATGAACAAAGAATGACTATAATCCTTATGAATTTTTATGGAAGATGAAACAAACGACACTCAAGCTATGCACGTACCGGTGACTCAGCCCGGGTTACCCCCGACCCTGCCCGAGTTCGTCGCGAAGAAGATGATTGGAAAAATCGACACTCTCAACTCGATCGCTCTCCCGACCCGAGCCGGCCTGGGTATGAACCACACCCGGCCCGAGTTCCCACTCGGTTTGTCCAAGACTGATGTTTGTCAAAACTCGGCCTGAGTTCCACCTACGTTCGGCCCGGGTTCTGACCACATGAATGATGATTTGATGATTTTTGACACATGCTTCATGTACTTGATACCAAATCTGATTTAAAGGTTAATCTTGATTCTTAGAATAGTATTAACTCCGGTGTCCCCAAGCCAAACTAATGAATTGTTATGCTACTAGGATCATGTTCTTTCATCAAAGCATGAATAAAGAATATGAATGACCAAAGGATGTATGAAAGGACCTTATTCTTGTGAAAAGGAAACTAAGTGAATGAAGACGAACCATGATCCTTTTTTATTAATTCTTTATATTGATCCATTCCACAATATGATGCCTCATGTGATGAATGAAATGACTTTGTCCTAAAAAATATGAACCATGCATACTAAGGAATGATAGAAACATGAATGTGTAAAAGAAATGGACTAGATCATGATCTCCGTATTGATATTTATGAACTTTCATAAAGAATGAAATGAACGACACTTGACTCTTACTCGATCTGAGTATGACTCAGACCCGGCCCGAATTTTTGCTCGGTTGTTCCGAAATTTATTTCATCGAAACATGGGCCGAGTACCAATAGAACCATGATTTCTATGACTTAGACCTCTCATTTACATGCTTGATCCCTAATGTCAATTGTGCTCAATAGATCGATAGTTACCCTTCACGACTGAACCATTGTGAATCCCTTCGACTATGGACATGAATGAGGACTACGAGCATGCATGATGAGCAAGAATAATGAATAAGAGGACGAATAGGAAGAAGGTAGTTGACGCCATGACATATGAACGCTTACAAGATGCTTATATTGGAGGATTTCTAAGTTGGGGGAATTGATGACACATAGATTTAATGATGACATATGTCTAAGAATGATAAGGATGGACATGTATGAAGTTATGATTCTTGATTAAATCTTAATAATGATTTACGTAGTGATGTTAAGATAAGAAGATGGACAATTGTATGAAAAGAATTCAATGCATGACATGAATATGGCGTAAAGTATGATATACAAATCGACTATGGTAGATTATGGAAATGGATGTAGCTATGAATGAAGCAAAGGATATATGAGACATGAAATGAATATGGACTTGGGTCAAAGTTTAATGACATATAAAATTATATTTTGATGAAAAAAACCTCAAAAGATTAAAGTTAAAATGCTAAAAAAGTTTAAGAAAAAGAGATAACTTTATACACGAATTTTGATTACATAATTGACTATGATATAATTATATTTTAGATGAATGATACATATCAAAGTTGTAGAGAATTCTGTTAAATTTCCATAGACTTCAAGATCATCTAATTTGAATATCTGTGCAGAAAGTTATGATCAAAACAGTACAGATGTGCGGTTGACCGGTCTCGCAGTTAAATAAACAGTAACGGTCAAATTTGAATGAGGAATTTGTTGAGCAAATTTTGGATGAATTTTTCACACAATGAAAGCTATAAAAGAAGTGCCAAAGCCAAAGGAAAATGTACATATTCACTCATTGAAGAAAACTTCAAGTTATCAAAGAAATATTATTTCTTGAAGTTTTCATTTCATACATTTCTCTTCTTTCTCTCTTCTCTTCTTATGATCATAGAATTGTAAAAGAGAGAAACACTTTTGTTCAAAAAATTAAGAGAGCTCATATGTAAAAGAGGTTCAAAATCTTACCTCTTGAGCGAGAGAAATATATTAACTTCATTGAAGGAGAGGTGTGCCTTACCTCTCGAAGCGGAGAAAAGGCGGTGGTGTAAAGGACTTTCTTCCTTGTCCCATTTGGAACAAAGGAAGGGATTAGTGGAATCTCCGACGGTCTCGAAGTCGAGAAGTCGGAGCGGGGACGTAGGGCAAGGTGTGGCCGAATCTCATCAACAATCACCGTGCCTTTAGTTTGATTCTCTCTCTCCCCCTCTCACATTGAGTTTGATATGATCTGAATTGCTTTATTTTAAAAGTTTTAAATAATTAGTTTTGTGCTTCCATAATATATTTTTGTGAAATCGACATTTTCGATTGAACATCAATTCACCCCCTTCCCCTCCCCCACCTCTCTCTTGGTGCTCTTTGGGATCCTACATGTTTGTATGCTCTCTGGATGATAGTTAAGTTTAGATGTAGCTGGGAATTGTTGGTAGGACGTAGTGTTGTCAAAAACAAATTGAAACATAAGGACTCCCTCAAATGACCCGTGATTCTGCCTAGTAGAAACGGTCAACCGATCTTGGATCAGATGTCCTTTATCGAAAGCTAGAATATAGTGGACGGTCAACCAACCGAATCTCTCGACCGAAAGCCCGCAACAGATCTCATATCATGATGTACGACCACACTCTTTCGATTGACCGGTGGATATTGATAAATTGGCGTCCGAACCTCTTTCGGACGATCGCTGATAAATCTCAAACGACGACCATTGACCTTTCAGTTTTTTGATTTATGGACAAAAGGAAACATAACCTATATTAACCCGCATAATTTGACAAGTCCCTCGATTGATACTGAGTGGCACAAAGATGATTCGGAGCCACTCATGCTCCCTACCATCTTGATTGATCTATATAATTGGAGGAATATGATCTTGTAAAGATTAACAATGAACGATCGGCCGCTTCCTTTTCGATCGACCGACGAATGATGAAGCCCGCAACAGATCTCATATGATGAATGGGAAAGTAATATACGAGAAGAGTATTTCGATCTTTTAATAAATGTGAAATTAATAAAAACAAGGAATAAAGTGAAAATTGTGGTAAATTTTGAGAATATTATAAGATAAGTTAGATGTAGAAAATTGTAAAGTTTAGAAGATATTAAAAGAAATAATCCATAAGTTTAATGAGAAAATACATGAAAAGAAAGCAAAAAAAAAAATAGTGTGCACAAAAAATGGGAACAACCACCAGCTACACAACGTGAAGCGGCTAGCCGTCAGTGCACGGTGCACCCACTTGTCTGGGACTCTCTCGGACTCGGAATGTGCCCCCACACCTCCATTTCGTGAAGAGTCAAACATAATTTTTTTAAAAAGAAAGGACATAGCAATCAAACGAATGTAATTTGTCAAAGAATCAAAAGAAGAGTCGAACAATGAATTTGTGTTGAGTCGGAAAGGTGAAGTAACAAATTCTGACAGACACCAAGATCATCAAAAGACAAGAAGAGGATTCAAGCTGAAGCACCAAGTCTGGTAAAATTCGATGGCCCAGTTGCATCAACGAAACCCCGAATTGATACTTCTTCTACTGATCCAGACGGTTCTTGTAAAAGCCTGTGATCTATAAAGATGACGATAACAGTTATGTCATCATGTAGATTCCGACGACGTCCCCTCACCATTTGCTTTATATCCACATACTTCATCTTATTCTTCCTTGCAGATTCCTCCATTGCCGTTCTGACCAGTCTCCGCGCGATTCCCTGGTTGAAGGAAAAATAAAGTATCATTGTTCGTTGACAGTTAATTAGAGCAAAAATAGGAAAAAAAAGAGAGAAAACAAGCATACAGGTCTTGGATGCTTATGGACAATTTCAACTGCTCTTTTATTACTCAGCCACTCCCACAGTCCATCAGATGCAAAAATCAGAAATCTATCTTGTGGCCTAAGAGCACGTGACATCACTGTAGGATTTGCGCTCACAATTGGACGGCGGAGAGGTTGCGGTAGCCCGTAGTAGAGAAGTTGATTTGCGTTAACACCAAGTGCTGGTATCTTCAGGTATGCATCCCCAAAGCATCTCGAGACCTATATAAAGAAAATTAGATGAATAAAAAAATATTAATCTATGCACATGGAGCTAACGTATTAAAAAAATATTAATTTATGAATAAAAGAAATAAGTTTGTCGATGTCAGAAAAGATGCAATTGGAGGCTCTACAAGTAAACATGCATCTTTTCTGACATCAAAAAAAAAAAAAAGAGAAACGCAAGATGGAGAATGCTGTTAATAATACAGTAAAAGAACCTAAAATAAACAAACTTATAATACGTGTGAATACAATCACGGATATTGTTTTCTACTTGAGGATTATTTTTAGCCAATGAGGTTACTCTCCAAATGTTTTTTAGTCAATAATAAGTTAGAACCACTAGAAGATTTCTGTTTGTTGAAGTTGGTGAATACTTCAGGGCCTCTTGTTTCTCACACGGGAGTTCGTCCACGTGAGCTTAGGGGAATCTGAGTATTACCCAATTATCTGTACTACTGGCGTACGAACAAAAGAGGGGGTTCGGAGGGCACCGCCCCCTAACGACGGTCCCGCTCGTCAGTGAGCGGGCGGAGGTTCGGAGGCAGCGCCCTCGAAATCTAGACGAATTTTGGGCTTTTGTTTAGCCGGCCCGTATGGTTCAGATTAGATTTTTTTCTCTGCTTTTTAGTCGAGTTTTGAACCCATTTAGAAGAGGCTTATTTTCATATGTAATATGCGTGGCAGCTGTAAACCTAAACGATATAGTGAAACCTCTTTGCAGGACGTAGCTCTAATCTCAAGAATGAACCTGGGTAAATTCGTGTCTCCTCTAATTTTCTTGCAATCTCTCTGCGATCTTTTTCTGTTCTCGAATTTTTCCATCATCGTACTAACTAATTGCATACTAAGAGACAAAAAAAAAATGACATGAAGTTTACGCTTATAATGTTCTAAACTGAAAGCCTAAATCATTCACCAATGCTTGAGCAACAACCCAAACATCAATCAAAGTTCAGAAATAATTTACACGACTAAGCAGCAGCAAATATAACTTGTGACAAAAAAGTAATTCACCTGAGTTATGCCTTTGATGCGCCAAACTCCTTCAACTTTAAGCACAATATTAGGATCATCATGATTATCATTTATAAGTTGTCGTCTGACTTCTGATCTATTAACATTATGTTCCGTTGACAGTTGTTCAGCAACAATGTTATTTGAATTCCCTACAGAACCAATAACAGCCCTAGAATCACCGAGGTTTCCCACATACAGTGTCCCTCTCCAAATTATGCCCATCAAACAACAGGAACCCGTTATGTCAATCGATGGTTGTAATCGACGTACTCTATCGGCACGTTGAAGAAATTCACGCTCAGTTGCATAGAATGCATTCCTAACAATGCCGTCAGAGAATTCTCCACTTCTTCGAACAAGGTCTAAACACAGAAAAGATAGACTTAAAGCACAGAGGGATAAGGAAAGATCCACTTAGTTTGATATAAAATGAAAAACTAAGACGAAATTAGATCAGAGGGCAAAGAAAGAGGCTGAGAAGTCATATTTGTTTCTGTATGCCAAGAACAAAATGCCTACTCCATCATTCATGCATACATTAAAAACGAGAAGAGGCAATAATATTAAAGAACTCCATTCATGCAGCCGGGACTGATTCATCAATTAGCACAATGCTTAAGACTAACTATGCCATGCAAGCATAAGCAAGATACATGAACCACAAAAAGAGCAAGAAATCAAGTGACTTAGTGCATCAGTAAGACCATAGTTCATTGGCTGAAGATGGATGAGAGAAAATGTCGTAAACTAATCTAAATACATAATTTATGAAGTAATTTTGAAAAAGTAAAACTAACTTGATATCTCGCAACATTGACATTACTAATGCAACTAGAGAAAACTTGACACAAGAAAAAGAGAACATTATATACAACCTTAAGGAATGGAATGCAACCTAATTTCCAGAGTAGAACATTAAATAAAAAAAGGTTCAGTTTTCAAAGGTTTTTTTTTCATATGATTCAAAATTTACATCAGAGTACTAACAACTAATTAGTAACCTCATCTGGCATATGATTGCGGGAGTAGAATGAAGAAACATATGCAATTTTAGCTCAAAGAACCGAGAACAATACCAAGAAGCAATCGACCAGGAAAGATGCAACTCACCTATGAGGTGATCAAAGAGGTGGCTCGCGACGAAGCGCGCGGCATCAGGGCCGCCGTGCCCGTCATAGACGCCGAAGAAGGTCGCGTCCCGGCCGGTCTCGACCTGGCTGTGGTCCTCGAGGGTCTCGTTGGCTTGGACGACGGCGAACGAGTACTCCCCAACCGCGTGCTGGCCGATGTCCCGCGACCACAGCATCGGGTCGTCGGCGTCGATAGAAGCGTCGTACTCATCCCTCCCCCGTAAACGCGCGAACCATCCCCGGACGTTGTACCAATACTCGGCACCAATCCTCTTCGGCCACGAGCGCATCCTTCAACCACCACCACACTTCCTCCGCCGGAGGATCGCCGACCTCTAAAAGCTCCTCTGGATGAGACGATCGCCGCACTGGACCGATCAAGATCGGGGAGCCGATGGTGGAAGAAGAATCAAGAGAAGTTTTGGTGGGAAGAGAAACACTTGTTCGTGAAGAATGAAAGAGTGGAGCGAGGGAAAGGGGTTTAGGACGCTACATATACTTTGTAAAGTACAAGAATGCTACTTCTTTATAGATTATTTACGAGAACGCCACTGGACCCCAACATTGACTCTTTTGAGTAGGCTTCGTTTTACTAATGATGAGATGGTACGATTATAGCAAGATAATGAGTCACTAGTGAGTATTTAAACAGATGGCTGCTCCGTTTTATAACATTTAATCCATTCCAATAAATAGGACCTTAGCTCCGTCCTTTCGATGGAAAAAATAAATTAAATTCGATGGTCAAAACTTTAATCAAATTCATAAAGCTGGTAATTATGTCAAATTTTAACTCAAATAGTTAATTGGTTTAATTATCAATCTCATTTTAAGTTGGATTAATTATGAAGGTTTAGTGCGCCCCTCGCAATCCTAAACCCTTATCCATAGTTGTCGAGAGCGTCTCATATCCTACCACACTCACTCAATTTCCCCCCGTCGACCACGCGTGTTCTCTCTCCACATTCAGTCGTTCCTCAAATCTGATGAGCTCAATTTTGGCCGACGGACTGTGAGCATAGAAACCGACGAGTTTTTCGTGCATGTTGGTCGTGTAGAGCTCGTCGGCATAGAAGCCGCACCGCATGGCAAAGTGACAAAGAATGTGAAGGCGATGACGCCCGACAGTTGCCCTACCAGGAAGCTATCGGAGAACCAGACAATGAGAGCTCCGGCGACGCCGCGTGGTCAACTACCAAGGGAGTTGAGCCTGTGATCGTCAACTTGGGAAAAAGGCTCCATTTACTATACTGGACGATGTCTCTGATATATAGGCCGGTTGCGAGAACTGGAGGATGCGGCCGGAAACAATGGCAAGGGGGTTGGCAACGGCGAATCGCCGACCGGAGGCATGACGAGGAGGGTTTGAGATGTCTTCCACAGAATTTTCGGTATGTACGACTTCTTCGGGGTGTACGGTCGACGGTCAAGGGGAAGTGTGGCGGAGGCGCATGTGCTTGGAGTGGCTGCACCTCTCCTTAGTGGAATGAAGGTAAAGTTGGAGTACGTAACTGCTGCGGAAGCCAGAGACCAAGCTCAGGTTACGTGTTTGGAAGTGATGCCAATTTGTGTCTACGTCTTTTTATTTCGAGTCATGAAAAAATTCCAAAGGAACTAAAAAATCTATGGCAACATTCATGTGCTCGGCCATTGGATTTCGTCTTCCGGTCATGCATTGTGTCTGTGTTTTTTTTTCTTTTCTTTTCTTTTCGATGTGATGTGATCCATATGTGTGTCTTACACCATGTGCAGTGCAATCTTGCACTACCACCTTTTCTCTTTTTTATTTGCATGTGCTGTCTTATACAACTAGTACTAAGCCATAAACAATATTGGCCTATTTCTTGGACAATATGTTTTCTTGATAACGGATGTTCTCACACATACACACGCGCGATATAATTGAGTATAAACAGTTGCCATATGCCCAAACACACACACACACACATTACATAATATTTTCTATAAATTAGAATAAGTGTTATGTTTTTCATATACTTACCATTATATAGTTTATGAAGTCCTATTATTTTAAAATATATTTAATACATAAATATGCATAGTACAAATGAAAAGCTGAGAAATAGATTATATGAAAAATGGAACTGAACAGGAATGAATAAATTAAATGAAAAAAGTTGATTAGATATAATTTTGAAGAAATTATAAGAGGCCTAAAAAATATATAATAAAAATTATAAATTTAAAACATTAATCAACAAACCAAACCCAATTGGCAGGATTGACTCCAAATCACTTGACGGGTGTTAGTAGCTTTGATTCGAATGTTAGATTAATCACGTTAGCTAAGAAATAAATTAATACTGCTCTATCTTCTTCACTTGTAATTAATTGAAAGTTATTAGACTAAGGTTGTGTTTGGTGTGGCTTTCTGGCAAAGATCTTTTTAAAAAGCTCACTTGCTTTTCTTTCTTTGGTGTTTGATAAAATCTCCTGTAGTTATTTTTTCTCAAAAAAATCTATGCGTCAAAGCAAATTTTGTGTTTTTTTCCAAACGTGGCTCCCCCTCCTTTTACCCAAAGCAAGCTTTTTATAAAAGATTTTTGAGTAAAGCCACCCCAAACGCATGAATACCTGTAGACTCAGACCAACGCTTAAAAAAACATTAATCAACAAATAAAATTAACGTCCTCACTCCTACCTACGCCTCCGGCTTCCCCCTCCCAACTTCTCTCTCCACCCTATGCAGCTACATTTCCCCTCATTCTTCTCCTTCCTCCTCCTCCTCCCCGGCGTTGCCGAACGATCCTCTGGTCCCCTTTCCGACGGCCCCCCGATGGCATTCTCCTCCACCTTCCACCCAACGTAATATAATTTTGCTAATTAATAGGTTGATGATTTACGGAGGTGTCCCTCACACCATGTGCATAATTATGATCATATCTGTTCATTGTATCCTAAATTTCGAAAATTCAGTAGTTAACATCGAAAAAATAAATTTATGAAACAAATTCGTGGCAAATGCCTCATCATGTAAAACAACGGTGCATGCATATGCTTGGACAAAGAATCTTAAATTCCAATTAGCAAATCGAAAAAGACAGATAAAAAAAACGTCATTACACGTCATGCATGCATTGAACTCTTACGTTAGGCCCAGCCCAGCATGCAATATTTTTAAGATTGTAAAAAAGAGCCAATTATTATACACATAAATTGAAAAGAAAATAACATAATAGTTGAATTCACATATTGCGAATTCCTCATACATAGATTATGCTTGTCTATAATCAAATCATAAATATATGGACCACTATTACAAAGCAGGACCTGTTATTTTTCATCTTTCTACTTTCCACAGCACATGCTTTGAAGGAACAGATGTCATTAAAAAAAAGCTTACCGTAGCAAAAATGACACTCCATTTTCCATGATTTTTTCCCTCGCATATATGTTACTTATTCCTGATATATATATATATATATATATATATATATATATATATATATATATATATATATATATATATATATATATATCCTCTCTCAGCCCTATCTCTTTTGCCTCAAGGTCCGGTCAGCTTTCTCTTATCCCTACCAGATAGGGACTTGGCGAGAAGCACACATATACCCCCCTCTGCATTTTATCCATATACTACTGGACAACCTGACACTGTACATGCATTTTTCATGCATGTACAATCAAATTAATCCTCATGCAGCTGAGGAGAAAAAAAGATCAGAAGTTACTAAATATACCAAATCAAGATCCCAAAGATAGCCAGCATATATTTCCATGTTTCAGCCGGCAAGCAGTGCTCATGAGCACTCGAAGCCATCAAGCGAAAAATGGAGCTGCGCAGGGTTTCGTCCAACCTCTTGGCGCCGTGGCGTGTTCGGCCCTCAGGGACGCCACTACGTGCTCCATGAAGGCCGCGTCGCAGGGGAATATGATCGGCCGGTCCCCGGCCGGCAGCCCGAACTCCTCCTCCGACATCCGGAACAGCTCCCGGAAGATGCTGCTGTTGAGGTACGCTATCGGGATCAGGAATCGCTGCCCTTCCCTCGTGTACACGGCGAAGTGGCCCTTGCGCGCCACCGCTCTCGACGACGACGTTTTCGGCATTGCCGGAGCCTTGGCCTGCTCACCTGCCGTTGATACGTTTTTTAGAAGGTCCAAACCTTCTTAATTTGCTGCTGGTTTGCCTTTAAGAGCTCGGTTAGGTTGCAGTTGCAGGCATACCAAAGTGCCAGGGACGAGAAGGAGGTCGTGAGGAAGGTCGTCTATGGGAAATGATAAGAAAAGGGAGTTGGGGTCGCGTAGACGGGATGACCTTGCTATGTTGCGATCGATGAGAGCTGTGGAGGTGAGAGGGATTGGTCTGGGCTATAAATAGATGGGAAGTAGCGTAGCGCACCTCGACCGTGGCGGGGGCAGTGGCACATGAAGTAGATGGCGCTTAGGGATGTTGCCAAAAGGAGGATGATTTTTCATTTTTGGTGTTGCCTTCCAACAGTAAATTAAACTTTCAATTGGTGCTTTTTTTCCCTTTTCAGGATCCATGAAACTAAATTACAAAAATGCAATTAAAAATATTCGGACATTTTAATTTTTACTAGGTGAAATATATCAAATTAATACTATCATACATATGTTTAAATTAATTTGGTAAATTTAATTAAAATCTAAATTAATTCTATAAGTTATGAAAGCACAAAATTGATCTATCGCTAAATTTAAACTTTTAAAGCACAATAAAAAGAAGTGAACTAGCTAGTAGTATAAATGAACAATGAAAAATCTGGAAAAAAAAAGCAAGAAAGAAGTGCAAATTCAAAAACCCAAAAACAATTTGCCGACGCCCTGTGGTCATATATTGGTCTATTCCTTAAATATCGATTTGTTTTCAACTTCGAGATCATAAAAAAAATCATTAGTTTTTATTTCAAGTGGGACCATAAAAATTCTTTACAATAACCTGACTCTTTTAGTCACTCGAGAGGGAAGATTATAACCTTTCATACAAGGAAATTACAATATCAAATATTACAATAATTAACTTTACTCAATACTTTCTCTTTTACAATGACCACTCAATCACATAATACATAAAAGAAGAATTGCAAATTGAGTAGAAAAAACTTCAAAAATAAAAAGCCTCACCTCACATTTACCTTTCGAAAGGACTTTTATAGGGTCTTTCGTCAATATGACCATTATTAGTTGGTTAAATAAAAATAATCATTATAATGTTTTTTGCTTGATACAATGTATTGTTTTGATTATAACTTTCTTCATAAATATTCAAATAAGTTGATTATTAATTATTAAAAAAGGTAAAAGAATTAAATTTTATCTCGATCCAAATATGCTGAGAAACAAATATTTATTGAAATTCGATTTTTAAAAATTAATCAATATAACTTTTTTCTAACTTCATATTCATACACCTTTTGGTCATAACTTTCAAGGCATATATTGGATTGTGGTTACAAAAAGATAACAAGGTAATATGCATTTCATATTTATGTATCTAAATTTAATAATAACATAGTCAGATATTGATGTAAAATTTAGTGTATATAATTTTACTTTAGGAAATTGGGGAATCTTCAATATTTTTATATAACCTTTTGCATAGATAGTGGAATAAGATTATTCTTAAGTTTGTAAAAAAAATAACGAAATTATCTACAGCTTGACTATTCATATCTTAACTTAGATCTAATGAAAGCTAAGATCTAATGAAAGATTTTATTAATATTGAGTAAAAGTAAAGGAATATTTTTACACCTATATAATATTTTGTTCATAAATTCTTGTATAATATTTTATAAATCTTTTATGCATATCTCATTCTAAAGTTTAAATTAAGAAAGTCAAATATGAACATAAAATATAATGAATTTTTCTATTATACATTTTTTCGCACTTCAACTATATTTAATTCTAATTACTTGATATTTAGATCTTCAAAATATAATTAGAAATACACAATCAAATTTATCTGTATTTAATAAAATAAAATAAGAATACTAATTTTTATTGTACGTAACAATGACATCACTCTAGAAAAATTCATTAAGTACATTTATTATTTATGTAAGGAAAAAGGAAGTAGCACTTGGAGAATGATAGTTTCGTGGTAATTAAACGAATACAGCGTATTTCAAATTATATAGGACGTGATCACTTTAAGTCATAATCAACAGGTAAATTATGTTTCTCGCCAAATACACTCATAAATGTATATATATTGTGCTACTTGACTTTTTGGAAAACGTCAGGAAAATATAGTGTATATATATGTACATTGTGTTATAAATTTTAAGGCGTGTTGTACAGGTATGAAAGTTAGGTAAGGTGTTCCTTTTTCTGTAATAATTATAATTATAAACATTAGGAAGGGATGGACGTTTCCACCTATATTGGAAATCGTCCGAGTTAGTTTCGACGGATGCGATTGGAAGCGAGGTTCACGCACAGTTCGGATGGTAAGAAAGGAAAAAGATTACAGCTCGGGCGGTTCGTGTAATGACTTAAGTTTCAAGGATCAACATGGTCTCATTGTCCCATATGGGCAAAGTATGAATGTAGTCATCGACTTATATGTAATTACTCCTTTCACATATCAATATGCATTTTAAATTCGTGTGGGTCAATAGGCCAAAAGCGGTCAGGGGTGTTACGAAATGATTTCAGAGTCGGCCTCACATGCTCACTTGAGTCGTGTGGAAAATACGAGTCATATGCCAATATGGACCCGCTCAACGATGACGTTAAGCTCTTTATGTTGGGAAGATTGTAATGACCTGAGGTCTAAAGATCAAAATGATCTCATTGTCTCACATGGACAAAACACGGACCTAATCATGGGCTTATACGTAGTAACCTCCTTCACTTATCAAGACGTGTTTTAAATTCGTGCGGACCAATAGGCCCGCAAATAATACCTTGATTGGGCTTACAGTTCGTTTATGAGACAGTTGGTGAGCGATGGGTGACGACTGACGAGGGCTCCCTCAAGCTTCATCCATTTTTCCTCCATTGATTCTTTTGAAAGATGCTTATTGTGAGGGTAATGAGCTCTTATCCAGGTCGAGGACCTCGCAAACGTCCTCATCGACATCTAGGGCACATATTTGTTCAACATCGCCATTCATCATCGACCTCGAACTCATCCACTCACCGTGGACCCTTGACCTCCTCATCGCTTTCCTCAAACTAGCTCGTTGTCGTCGCCTTCAAATTCCATTGCTCGTCCTCAACAGTCGACTATTGCCCTCATGTCGTTCACCCTTGGCCATCGCCCTCGCATTGTTCACCCTTCATCCTTGATAGTCGGCATGCTACTATCACGACTAATGGAGGCGAGCAGTGGACGAGCGAGCGACCATAGTCCACTCTTGAATGATTTGTGGTTTGCCCAAGCATTGAACTGTCGCCCACTAAACTATCATCATCGACCGCTGAACCGGCCTTTGAACCGGGTGTTGAACCGTGTTTATTAGTGCGAGGCATCGATCGATCCGTCATCCAAGAGTCAGCAATTTAATTAGGTGAGAGCATTCATCCCATTAAATCCTAAACATTATATATCTGTACTGCATATTGATCAATACTGGGATGAAAGCTTTCACTTTGATCATGGCATGTAAATGCATATATACAAATTTCCAAACTAACTGTTATGGCGTATAGCGCTCACGGCTCACCATTTTAAAGTAGTATTAGGGAAGCCATCAAGTTGACCGACAACGTGTCTCCAAAATTAAATAGCAATATACTTAATTTTGCAACGAGTGTAAACATTTATGTGTGATACAACTTTACAAGCAATAAAAATTTTCGCCAAATAGAGAACATATATAGTGATCAAACTTATTTTCTTGTAATTTATTATCTCCACTTTTTTTCTAGTTTTTTTTCTATGCATCCATTATAATGAAAGTTAGTACGTGGATCGATGGTTGATTTCAGAATTTCGAATGGAGAATTCATTTAATTAATATAGTCCCGAGTTTAAGTTTCGAAATTAATTGTTATAGTTGAGAGAGGGATGGGACTCTATAAATATTTTATACTTGGAATGTTGTGAAAATAACCAATCGTAAGCCATTGGTGGCTGCTCAATTCTACTCTGCCACTGGATTCTGGAAAGGGATTGAACGATTCAGCAGAACCACAAGGAGAGAAGCAAGATCTGAAGAGGCCCCTGGCTGAAACGTCCTTGCCAGCTCTCCTGCATGGGGGCCATGAACAGTAAAACTTAATTTGGAGGCACATTGTGTCACCAGCATTACTACTGCAATCAATTGCTAACGCCAAAAGGACTTTAACTAAGACATGCATTATTAATTGGTTAATTGCCATCACTATCCAATGTCCCTCTCCTTCCTTGCGCCAAAATTGTGATTAATTATTCATATTTATTTATGAACTTCATAAGAAAAAAGATATGATTTAATTGTTAAATGTCTGGCATGGGAACATAATATGTGTAATACATATCTCGTGTTCTCATCAAATACCTAACTTATATGAAAATGACGAGACAACCACATATGAGTATAACTATGACATGCTTATATATATATATATATATATATATATATATATATATATATATATATATGCTAATTTATATTTCAGATAATGATTTGGCTCTATCTGACAGGCATATTATAAATCACATGTCATTATTTACGGAAATTCCTAAATTAATTTATTGAAGCAAAATGGCTGTGTGTATACTATTATAATGCACTATATTAATATTCTTTATCCATATATATATATATATAGTTTTCTATATATAATTCATATTTTTTTCAATACCTATTGTGAACAAATTGATTAACCAAATCACATATATATGACATTTTTCTTGGCCTTTTGTGCACTAAGTCAATTTACCTTTTTAAAAAATTATCTTAGAATTATTAACTTGAATTTATTTTCAACCATACATATATGAGTTAAACTATGGTTTAGTCATTTAAAAATATACATGTATTTTACATATAGAGATATAAAACATGGACTCTCATTATGAATAAGGGATCACACATTTTACCTCTAAATGTACATCGCATTCAAAAGAAATTATATAAATATGTAGCATTTGTGTGTAGCACAGAAAATTTGCATTCAAATCTTGTATAAATATTGTTTAAATAGCTTTGAACTAATCACTTTCTTTTATGAGCCAGGCAATATAGACTATAAGTAAATATGTTTATCTTTCTTGTGATCCGTTTCTTTTTTCTTTCTTTCTCCTTTTGCCCTTCGCTTTTAACAAGATCTGAATGCACTAAGCATGTCAACCCTTTAGCAGGTAATTACACCGTCTCCGCTCTGCATACAAGTTGGAGGTAGTACGCCATCCATATCTTTCTTCATCTTGTCGGCATGCCATCTGGTGCTGTCGGCACTTTGGCCTCTCTCGTAATTTTAATCATAAAACTTGCAGTTAATTCCTGCTGGGTAATGCGTGACAAAGCCTACACGCTACTTAACGCTCGAATGAAGACATGGTACCAGCTTTTAGGCAGTGCCCCTTGCTGCAACAAAATTAAGCTGGGGAAGCAAGGGAAAACAGTGCACTCCAAAGCATGTTGCAGTGAGACTAAGAGTACTGTAAGCTGCATGCAACGGGAGTCAGTAGGGAAGAGTTGGGGAGCCAGTCAGATGCCATTAATCTTCGCCTGCAAACTATTAGCTGCACTGCACTGCTACTACTGTTCACTGTGATTTAACTTTCTCAAGATTTCCGGCAGCTCATGTGCTTCTTTTCCTCACCACTCGTACTGACACTGTCCCTTGTGCCAAAAGATTGCTACAAGGATTTATTTCATAGTGCGACAAATATCGTACCCCACTGAATTGATGAAGGGCTGCATTGTGGACTTTTGGAAGGCACCTAATCGAAGGAAGATAAATATGCTTAGAAAATCAAAACATTTTTTGTTGGCTAGCTAGCCAAAAGTATTTATATCAGCAACTGTACATGCATCAAGAGTATACATATAGTAGGTATATTTATGTATATGCATATAATACATGTATGTCATGGTAGAATATTAATTGGGGGTGAAGGGGACATTGATTTTTGGCTTTTCTCTTGTTCGGATCAGCCATGTTCACGGCTGAGAATGTGTCTCCATATTGTAGTTGGGTCGCCCTTAATATGTCATGCATGTCTTCTGCAAAAAAAAAAATCAGGATATGCATTTACGCCTCAGAATCCAAATTGTCTCACAGATACAAACAGTGAATTAGGCTCTACATGTGCATATACATGAGTGGCCCAGCATGCATGCAGATAAAATAAATATTTCCTTGAGACTTAATGCATTTACATGTTATTTATGATGAATACGTTAGTTATGATTTTAAATATAGAATACGATTCGTGGTTCAAGAATACACAACAAAAGAGAGACTTCTCTTTTTGACGGAAGGAATGGTGCGCGTTCCTAATATATACTAAAAATGTATAGAACTCTTTTTCTATGGACATGTTATTGGACTCTCACAATTGCTGCCTCTTTTTTTCAAAAAGAGGTATATTATTTAAAGAGGAAATTGTAGCTGCCTCTTTTTTCACCTTCACAAAGAAATGAATCTATCTATTTCTCCTAGAAATTACTTGGAAATGAAGAAAAATTAATATAAAAAAGTGAAAGTGTAATTTGCTAAATTAAATTCAAGTTTTATAAGTGGGTTAAAAAAGATTAAAGGAGAATTTGAGAAGAAATAGGGATATAATTGGAAAAAGGAATATGAATATAAACAAAGACTAATTCTACTTGGAGAAGGAATTAGTGTTAGAGTAGGATTAAAAGTATGATTAGAAAGGAAAAGTAAAATAAAGAAATATAAAATCCTATTGAAAGTAAGAATGATTTCAATTTGATTTGAGATCAAGAAAAAATATTTAAGAATATAGGACTCCCAAACAGCATAGGATTGAGAGTGATCTTTTGATTTAAAAATATTTCATATTTTAATAAATAATAATAAATTAAATAAAAAGAAAATATAATCTGAAAATTAAATTAAAAATATTTTGGTATTAAATAATTCAGAAAATTAGAGAAAAGAAGAACATAAAAAGATAAAATGAAAGTAGAGTTTGATCGAAAGAAGTTATAAATTTAAAATAAGAGATAAAGATAAAATTTTATTGAGATTGAGACTAAGAGAAGAATTAAAGATTAAATTCAGAATTAATTATTGAGGGTTATTATGAGAGCCTAATTAAGTTAAAAAGATAAAGATTGACTTAGAATTGGTTTGGAAATCCAATTAAAGTCAAACTCCATCCAAAAAGTTATAAATAGGACCCAAAGGGTGTTAAGTCCTCTCCACACACCAAGGCTAAGTTTCTCACGAGAGCCATCTCTTCCTCCTTCGATTACTCACAAATCGAGGCATTTGAGAGCGCAGACGATATATCATTTTGAAGTCCCGACATAGGAGAAAAATATCCAAGTGATTGGTGTAGGTTTCGAGGTAGCATCGAGGAGGAATCATTGGTCAAAGTTTTAACATTTGTGTAGCCAAGAAACAATAGTTGTCATAGTTAATTTTTCAGCCAACTTAAGGTACGTAGAATCCCTGTATCAATGGTTTTCATCGGTATAGATACTCAAAACCCTTGTCCTATACTTGAAGTATAGTATGGGTTAATTGTTTATGGTATTGCATATATTATGACATCAAAAATAGGATCAAAAGTCATGTCGAGAATGCATCTTCCCAACGGTGACAAAATTCGGGCCGAGTTCTGCACTACTCGGCCCAGGGTCCTATGAACCTGGTGCGAATTTGCATTGACATCAGATCGAAACCTGGCCCGGGTTATGATTAGCACAGTCCTGGGTTCTACATTCATAGACTAAATAGAAAGTGAATGACGTTGACCTGATCTGAGCTTTGACGGTCAAGAATGGATAGAAGTGAACTGTTCTCCCTTGGTCGAGGTTTGGATAACGAACGGAATAAAATCCGACCAGGATTAGTTTAGAAAAAAGGTATTAATGGGCTATTGATTATAGTTCATTATAATCATGGTCATATTAATGCTTTTTGAACATAATAGTTTCATAATTGAACATTAATTATTGAATGTTAATTGAATTATTGATCTGATAATAATTGTGAATTGAAATTGATGGAAAGTCGGTTATTAATAATAGGTGTATTGATTTATTGTTTGACACCTAATTGATATCGCATATTTGATGTGTTCCCATGATTGTATCCCAAATTAAAAGGGTACCTAATTGACAAAGATAGATGTCATAGGTAAAAAAGATAAAAGATGAAAATCGTGGTCATCATCTTTTGCGTATTGTGACTTCTTATGGTTGATTGGCCCCACGCGACATGATATTCTTTTAATAAATGAGAGCTCTCGACACCATCTATGGTAATTCTAAATATTAAATGGATATTTGAACAATTGTATTGTGACGCTTATGGTATTGACTGAAATCCTAGTGGTTAGAGAATAAATAATTAATAATTGATTAATTGACAATGGTGACCTCTATAGTATTGACAAATGTATTACACCCTTTGCGATTGAGGAAAAAATAATTGACTAATTGACAATCGTATAGTAACCGTTATGGTATGAACGATTGTATTGTAACCAATTTGTTTGATGGACAATTAAATTGCGCTTTCATAGTTGATCGAAAATTGATTTCATCCTTATGGCTGATGGACTATTAATGAACTGCGCCATTGCGGCTAATAGATAATAGATCACGGCTTGTGTGCATGATAGATATATTATTGATAATTGTCAATTGGACGTCCATTGACCTTAGCCAATTGAAGAATTGATTAACGATAATTGATAATAGAAGTGTTTGATATTAATTGATCATCATTAATTTGATAATATATAATTGTTATAATTGATCAATTGCTTATTGTTAATTAAATTTTTTTAGGTTGCCACCTTAATATTTGGGAAATGGCTCCGATCGTCCAACCTATGCGACGGTAAGGAATACACTGGTCACAAGTTGGAGTCTCGCCCATCATCGAGATTGACTAATTTGATGTCGCATCTGGCAGCACGTCTGACTATGACAGGTGATGAGACTCCTAATGGGAATTTTCAACATCTACAAATGTTCGAATTCGAGACCTTTGATTCTCGTGATGAGTTATCATTAATTATATCATTTATTATAGTTTATGCATTGTTGATAGAATTATATAATTATTATGAATATTGATACATGATTCATATTATTATCGTGATTGTGACTTATCTCATCGGGCTTTGCCTTTGTACTTGAATTTGTGCAGAATGAGACGATGGCGATGGTGGGACGATCGGTGGCTCCTCTGACGGGTGACATTGTATAGTCGTGGACCCTAGCTCATAGGTCATTGAATATTGTATAAGTAATTTTCGCATATTGTATAAATTATTTTAAATTGAGTCTTTCACTTATGTATGTTGACAGGTCAAAGTAAAAAGAAAATAGTTAAGTTACATAATTGAATAACATCACATAGATAGTCTTCTGAACAATGCGAAGAAAAAAAATATGGGGATTTTACAAAAGGTATTTATCAATTAATTTCTTAACCTACATGGATTTTTGGGTATAGGCCATCAGAATATTAAGCGTGAATAATTTGCATAAGATTTAATTGAAAAAGAAGTACTCACATAATTTATATATCTTTAATAATCAGAAAAAAGTTTATGAACTAAATACAAACCTTGTGAGAAAAAAGTGACAAAACTTAAGTGTCAGTAGCATATAACATCAGATTCGGTCCACGCAAAAATATTAAATTAATCAAGTTCATGAGTCACAAATATGTCGGGCGGGAAGGAAATCATAATAAATTAATTGTATCGAAAAATACTGTTGATATACATGTTTCTTACGATATACGCTTAGGCATGCATACCCACACTCCAACTCTAAAATGTTGATACAATTGTCACTCCAACTCGAAAAATACTGCTGGAGGCCGGATCCGGCAGCCTGGCGGCCGATCGGCCGCTGGGGCCGAATCCGAATGGCCACGGTCGGATCCGGCCGACAACAGAGAGAGAGATGCCGGCGCGGAGCGGGAGAGAGAGATACGTCGGCGCGGGAGAGGGTCGCCGGCGTCCGGCGCGTGGGAGAGGCCGATCCGGTGCTCGCGGCCGAGAGAGAGAGGAGAGGAGGGAGAGAGAAGAGGGAGGAGGGAAAATATATAAAGGAAAAAAGTGGAAAGAAAGCGGGAAAAGAGAAAAAAAAATGGGATAATGAAATTTTAATTACCGACGATTTCGGTCGTCGAAAACGTAAATATTAAATTTTTTTTGTACAACACACACCCACACATATAATATCAAAGCTATAACATGATCGGTTTTAAAAATATGTTCTTTTCATATATTTCTTTTCATATATATTTAAAATTAGATTGGTGAATACCTTTTAACGCTTAAGCTTTATATTAAGAGATATTGAATATTGTATTTATGTTATTTCGCGTTAAGAACTATCAACTTGTATTCGGTTTATGAAAGTTTCATTTAATTTCATTAATGAATTATTTGCATTCTTATTATCAACTCATTCCTTTGGTTATATATTCATCAATCTCTTAGTAACAAAAAATATGAATTAGATCATATAGATTCCAAATTTACCATTTGAACAAATGGCAAAAAAAAGCCTTCGCAGGTTTGAAAAAGAGAAAAAAAAGGAAAAACCTTGACCTTACAAGTTCGGATACACAGAATTATTTTATTTAGTTATATATAATATTTATTTTTTATTTTACCGACGGTTTGAACCGTCGGTAATCTTTACCGACGGTTTGGACCGTCGCTAGTTATATTAATAAAATACTCTTATATATGATATTATTATACATTTACCGACGGTTACGACCTTCGGAAATTACGGCGGATTTTGCGACGGATGAATATCCGTCGGAAATATCGACGTTCCTAATCGTCGAAAAATTAAATAATAATATAATAAATTATATAATTAATTTTTTTATTTTCGACAATCGTGATTGTCGAAAAATCTGTCGAAAAAATTTAATAATAATATTAAAAATATATAATTTAATTTTTTTTATTTTTGACGGTCATAACCGTCGGAAAAGTCGTCGGAAATTGCGACGGATGGATATCCGTCAAAAATATCGACGTTCCTAATCGTCAAAAAATTAAATAATAATATAATAAATTATATAATAAATTTTTTTATTTCCGACAGTCGTGACGTCAGAAAATCCATCGAAAAAAACTAATAATAATATTAAAAATATATAATTTAATTTTTTTATTTCTGACGGTCGTAACCGTCGGAAAAGTCGTCGGAAATTGCGACGGATGGATATCCGTCGAAAATATCGACGTTCCTAATCGTCAAAAAATTAAATAATAATATAAATTATTTCCGACGGTCATAACCGTCGAAAAATCCGTCAGAAACGGAACCGTCGAAAAATCCGTCGCAAATTGCGACGGATTTAGAACCGTCAAAAATTATCCGTCGGAAAATCGCGATTTTCTTGTAGTGGTAGTAACGTCCGATCCCAATTCTAAAATATTTGTTGAAATCAATTTATATTTTCAGCTTGAATTAGTCATTATCTCTGAATACTGACGATCCAAAATATATATGCACAAAACAACACATATTGATAGTTGAATTTGAATATATCTTTTATACTATTCAACAAATATTTATCACGAAAAGTAAATTAAATGTTTATGTATTTCATTGATATTCAAGACTACCTGACTAATAAATTGCTAGTTCTCACGGTTAAATTTGGAACCAAATCACTTCAAGTCGATGCATGCATTTTTTTTTAAGTACCATGGACAGTAAGAATATGTACTTGTACCGTTCTATTGCCTTTTCGTATGGCCGATGAGAATATGTACGTACTTGGCTTATATATGGATTATTGTAACTCAAGAGTACCTTTTGTTCTAGAGAGATGTTGAACGCATCTCAATCGTTAATCCATTAATCAATAAATTTGATCAGAAGTGATTAAATCTCATCATTTAAAAATATTAATTATTTTAATCGTTAGTTAATGGATCAACGATTAAGATGCGCTCAGCATTCCTCCATAGAAGAAAGGTGCTTTTAAAGTACATTAAGAGAGTGTGTGTTAAATGTAGGTATTGAGCGCTTCACATGTGAAGCCCGTGTTAAACGACTTTACGCATAATTTATTTTATTTTTTTGATATCTTTCTTCATGCATAGTTTAAATGATCATTGATAATAGCAAAAATATAATTCAAATTATTGTCAACAATTATATTTCGCATTTACAAAATTTTACGAACTTATGTATATTATTGTTCTTCATAATAGATATAAAAAATTTTCTTAATTTTTTTACGTTATAAAATTATTTTTTTGTTATCATCAATAATCATCTAAATTATTCGTGAATTATAATTGGTCGATTATTTAAATACATTTCAGGATGGAGCTTATTTCTTCTTCGTTAATGTTCCTTTTAGGAAAGGGATAATATTATTCTATATTCGACATGCAGGTAGGTACCTGCATCTTCTCTTTCTTAAATTATGAGATTTAACTTTTTGCATAGGTCGACATCGAGGCAATAATCGTGAATGAAAGTCAAGTTCCAGCGATCTTTAGCAAAGAGATTATTACTGCAGCTCATGTTTCTTTTTTCACATTTTTTTTTTCGCATCACTTGGAGACCTGTTCATACCCTTTTTATGCAAATTAATCATGTCATTAATATTTATCTATTACGGTTAATAACTAATCATGCCAGTTTACATATATAATTTGTTTCCATGTAACGAATATATATAAAAAACATGTGATCAAGGGAAAAAGAAAACGCTTAAATAGAACTGATTTTTTTCCCAGTTGAATTAATCTGCCTAATCATTGATTTGATTAACTAATGTAGTAAGTTTTGCAGAACAGACATGTGATACATAGAATGACAAGTGGAAGAAGGTCCGCATTTTTAGCTGACATTATAATTTATTGCACATAATAAAATAATTCCAAAAGAAATGAAAAGAGAAAACGATGGTGCTGCTACTTTTGTTGCAATTGACGTCTTTATGGTCATTTTGTAAATTGTTAATGTCACTTTTTTTTTATTTGCTTTATTCTTCAGGTTTTAGAAGACAGGATTGAGAACATGGATGGTTCTTTTGTCTTGTAAAAGAATATGATGATACTCAATGACTCGCTACAATATATAATATGGACATCCAAAATATCCTCCATAACATTTTTTATGATTATTTTTTTTATTCTACATACATTCTTATATTTTATTTTGAGACAGAAAAATATGTTAAGCGCTATTTTATCTTCAACATACACATATACGTATATATGTATATATTGTGATCAAAATATATTCATATCTTACCACTGACAATAAATAAAATCATTTCTTTGATTATTTTTAGGTTATAATTGGCATTCATCTTCAAATTATATTTGTTTAATGAAAAATAATTGTGCTATTTAATTTAAAAAGATAGTCGTAGCACCACCACATCTACCCATCATCATTCCATTCATAATGCATGAATGATTGATTAAAAAAAATTCTTTGATAATAAATGTGCATCACATTGTGGCATTCCTTAAAAAATAAAAAGGATAGTGGAACTATTGAACCCTCGTCTAATAACCTTGAATTACTTCTTTTTTAAATTTGTTGGGTAAATATTTGAGTTACTTCTTTATATTAAGCGATCACCATAAATTCCAATGGATTATTTATATATTTGTATGAATTAATCTAAATCACAATATATATATCTGTGTGTGTTGATAAATCATCTTAACGATTCAATATGTAGTAACGAAAATAATATTTTGCAGTCAAAATGTTTGTACGCGTTAATACTTGATAGGAAGAGACTATAAATAAAGCTTAACATATGTCGATTGTTTGGAAATGTGGGAAAGTTTAACAGTATTTAAAAGAATAAAACTACAATAACTAAAATGAAGTGGCACTACATTTAAGATTAAAATTAATTATAAAGGTACTATCCTGAAATCTATGGATAAAACATATAAAGTTTATTTACTATATATATATATATATATATATATATATATATATATATGTTTGGGTAGCATTTCTAGTTCTTCAAGTTCTAAGTGAACAATTGAATTGAGAAATTAGTTTGGGTGCATTCGAATAGAATGAAATATAATGACGAGGTTGAAAAAATTGATGTGAAATTAATTTTAGTTGATGGAATGAATTTATTTTAATGAATATTTAAATTATAAATATATTTTTTAATTAATAATTAATCTTGTGTATTAATTACTTTTTTGTTATTTTTTTATAAAAACAGTATTAAAAATAAAAAAATAATATTTATAATAAATTATTTTAAATAAAATATAAAACTTTGATCAAAATTATAAATAATAAATAACATTAAATTAAATTTTGTATATGTTATATCTCTTATATATATAATGTGAGGAATGTAAGAGAGGGAAAATTTTAAAAGAAAAGAAAAATAAGTTTGATGGAAACAACTAAAAACAGTTTTAAAAAAATGTGTGAACAATGGACAGTGAAACGGACAGATGGATTTTCACCTCACACGTCATATTATTTTGCGCAATCGATCGAAATTAGGTAGCGATTCCACTTAGAATTTTAGTATCAATTTTGTTACACATCACATTGTCTCCATCTGGTTTCACAGTGTGTTTGACTATCGAATAGAACTCAACGCCTGATATATTGCATGCCATGCAATGCACGTAATCAGAAGATACGTATCGAGCCACCATTGGAGCATGCACTGTTTCCTGAGAGAGTGATGCTGCGAAGGCATGAACCACTTATATGCCTTCCTCAGTGTACAGCAGGGCACAATATCCGTGGTCTGCTTTTCCCGGGTGGTCATTCTTGTCTCGTTCCATCAGAATGTATATGTGTGCTAATTTGTTGCAGAATCAACCATGTGCATGATGGTTACAGAGTTTTAAAAAGTGCAGCTAGCTAGCTAGTGCTTGCAGTCACAAGCAAATATTAAGAACACTAATCTACGTACTCAATGATATATATATCGACTTAATAATCTGAAGTTTAGCTAGTTGATGTGCTTTTTTTGCAGTTAGCCATTAATCTTCTATATAGAGTTATAAGGGTTGGGAGAATTGAAGGGAGCAGAAGCATGTGAAGTTGCCATAGGAGGCGACAAAAACCCTAGCAGCTGTATCTTTACAATTGGCCAGGCAGTTGCTGTATAGCTTTTGTAAATGCATGGTAGGTGATGTGATGTGGGCGATCTTGTGTGCACGTAGGCTCCAGGACTGTGAGGTAAGTTGTGCTAAACACAGATCTGATCCCATCTGACTCGATTAACGAACGAGAGGAGGTTAAGTCTAAATTGGTAGACCCTTCTTGGCTTTTTAGTTGCTCTGTGGTCATTGATGGTTACAATTCTTTCGAGAACCATCGGAATTAATTGTTTGCTTAGATATGTTGTTTTCCTTCCATATTATGATGGATACCTTTACTGTAGCCCATAGCTTCCCACTAAATCTTGGATTCGCATTTTGTTTTTGTTTGGAAGTTAGTGTGTGTATGTTATTAATATTTTGATGTTAATTTTGTAGGTGGTGTTTGGTTGAAGAGTTATTATTCTTCAAATCTATTCTTTGGTTATATTTGTTGTGCTTAGATGAGGATGAGTAAATAAAATAAGATAAAAAAAGGAAAATAATTTGAATGATGTTGGACAGACTACTTGTGAGTGGTAAAAACAATGAAAATTCTTCTCAAGAAGCTGAATAATTAATCCAATACTTTTCGGATTCTAAAGCATTGACCAACATTAATTATTCATGGGAATTTTTACTTGTGTTTCATATTATCTTAGCGAATAAGACAATATTCAGGATCTTATTCGAATATTATATGGTTAATTTTTTAAAACCTCCTAATTTTTTTATCTAATTTTAATATATGAACTTACATACGACGTTCCTAAATTATACCGCGATTTTCGCTTTATTTCATTCATTTGATTCTATTATTTTTTAATTTCTTTTCAATTTTTCATATTTACAAAAAAAAATAAATTATACTTTCACAAGTTATTTTTTTGTATTTTAAAAATAATAAAATAATATACAATATAAATAATATAAAAGCTAAAAATATTTTAAAAAGAAGATAGTTCATGGAAGGACACTTTAGTCTTTTTATAAATAGAAAAATAAAAAATAGAAAAATTAATAGAATTGATCAGATAGATGGACTAAAATGTAAATCATAATATAATTTAGGGATATCTTATGATAAGTTCATAAGGGTTAGATGCGAAAAAATCGATATAAAAAAGAAGTCAACCTTGAATCAAGAGATCATACTTTTAAATTTCACATACCCATGATGAGAGACTTATCACAATTGTGATAAAGGCAAGTTGACGACTACAACTTGGTCATCACAGATAGTATATGATTGAGGACTTCATGGTTGCAATTGTGGCAATCAAGATTTGAGACTTCATAATATCTCAATATCATGGTACGAGTTAGCCGATGAAAATTATATGTTTTAAATCAATCTTTATTTCCGTTTCTTAACAATATGATCACTATGTTGATTGTTTTTTTATAGTTTTGACATTTGACTATTAGCATATTAGTATGATTCAACTTTTTTCCTTCATTATAGTGAAAATTGATCTTCACTTTACGTTGAAAAAATGAATCTCATTATCATAGTAGCTCAGTTAGAGTACTATAAATTGTATTATTTGTTGAAATAGTTTGGTTAAGGCACACCAATAATCCAAAGATTACATGGTATTTTATTTAAATTCGAGTATGATTGACATTTGTTAGCTCAAAATTCAAATTCTCTACTATGATTGAAGATAGTTAATTTGCTTGATTAAGAAGATTGTATTTCAAAAGTATAATTCCTAATTCATCAAATTTTCAATTCATTTTTTTCTCAACCAATTCAAATACTGTAGTCGTGAAGCAAATTAGTTTAGTCCTTACTCTAATTAAATTGTCTAGATGCTCTAGTTATCAATTGGTTTAATTAATTGTATTTTTTTCTTATGAGTTCATTGAAATTCATTTTTTTTTTCTTATCATTTTTCAGTTGAGGCATTTAGTTATCCATTAATAATTATGGGAATGACCAATGAGTACATTATTGTTAATTTTCCTATACAATATACTTTGGCATCACATATTCATTTAAAATACTGAAAGTTAGTCAAGCATGTAACTATATATTGAAATTTAATTGGTTAAGATTTCAGATTGTGGTGATTTAAAGTGTACTCATATACTTTCCTTTATGGAATACATGCTATATATTTCTTAACATATAATCCCTAGTTGATTGTCGAATATGAATTTTGTTACAAAGTCTTGACCATATTTCAAGCCTACAAATTTTCACATAGCTTGCTTTTGGAGATAAACTAAACTATTACTACACCAAGTAGTTAGATCAAATCTTCTGACGGTATTCTTCCTTTTGATCCTTTAATTTGTATTCATGAAAATGTGATCTCGAATTAAAAGTGTAGCTTGAAGAGTGTTTATTTGGCAAACATTGTTGCTGTCATGTTTCTCAAGTCTCATGTTTATGGACAACATGTATACAACACTGTATTAGATGGATGACACAAAAAAATATCATATTATTTGGGCTCTCAAGGAATGTGGTTGCTGATCATGTATTGTTTTAGGCTACATGTTTTTGAAAGTTGAAATATTTATACCATGCATTTGGATCTCCAAGAATTCTAAATAATGTTTTCTTGATGAAAACTTGAAATATAATCCTGTTCATCAAATTTGTGAAAAAAAATTAGATTACCAAGCCAAGTATGAATTTTACTATTATGCTAAGTATTGCTTGATATTGGTTCTTTCTTTTTTGAAAAATATATTATGCACAACCTAATTTATATTATATTTGGATATTATTAAGATATAGTTCAATATAAGTTACAATATTAATTATATAGGAAATAAAGTTAATAGTGTTATAAATATGGTAATTGTTGCAACGAAAATGTACATTTATATTAACAGTATAGCAATTCTGTATTATTATTTCAAGTAAACATATTAAAATGAATTTTACAAATAATATTAATTTTATATTATTTTGTTATTTTATTTTTGAAAAACTATTGTATTTTTTCACCTATTTTTGGATAATACCCAGATCTTTTTATTAAATCCAATATTTTTTTTCTTTCATTACATAATACGGATAACTCATATTATTCACTAAAGTTTTTTATTAAATTGTGTTAGAACATCTTTTTAAATAATAGTCAATTATAATAAGTTTATTCAAGACAGTTTTTCACGTCAGAAAATTATAAACCTAGTCATCTAGTTTTTACTTCGTTAGGGGTGAGCAAAACAGGATTCAAGATTCGGGAACGGTTTTCGGCCGGGATCGGGACTAGTCCGGGACATTCTCAGGTTATTCTGATTCAATCATAATTAATAAAAAATTAAATATAATATTAAAAATGTTTAATACTATTATATAAATATAATAATAATCAATTAAAATGCATATGTAATAATATGGTATGTTTTATGTTTAATATATAATATATAATAAACTAGAAATTTTTAAAATATATTAATATGATATTTTATATCGGGTCGGAACATGAAATCCGGACCCGACCTAGTACCAGTTGGGTCTCAAAGAGTGAGACCCAAGTAATTGGGCCGAAAAAAATTCAAAAATTTCGGACCAATGCGAGCCAGGACAACTCCCATGCTCACCCATATACTTTGTATCATGTTCTTATTAAAATTTATCCATCTAATTATTTTTTTAATTCTATACAATTTTATTTTCCATCCAGATATCAAATGAATTTTTTATATAATCAATTAATTTGGAACTATAAAAAAAAATTTTTTGTTATTCGAAGACTGCCGAAAGATTCTAATTCATGCTCGTTTGGATTTTTGAACATGGATCTCAGTTGACTCGCAGCAACTACAGATGGCCCAAAATAAAGATAACAGGCTTCCTTACAAATTTGTAATGGGCCCAGGATAAATATAACTTGCTTGAACCGTAGCCAGAGACAATATGATTCCACCATCTTTAACATCATCATCATCATCAACATCATCATCATCATCATCATAATAATAATAATAATCACTCTTTGAATTTTTATATAAGGCATCAAGCCATCATAATGTTTTGGTTATTTTAAAGATCATTGATAGTGTAATTTTTTTACCATACAATAAATCATAAAAATGATTATATCTTCAATACAATTTTATGAAAATATGCCACGCTTAATAAAGAGTACTTTTTATATATCTATTCCATCTCTCTGTTTTAAAAAATATATAAATTATAATTAAGTAAAAATATTAAAATTAAGAAAAGAATGAATACGTGCCTGGCACATTCATTTTATACAATGGCCATGTAAAAATATAAATTTTGAATTGGAGATCTCTTTCATCTTAAGTTCTATGAACGAAAAAGATATGCCACTGCACAGCTCATACATGTAACTTTGAATCAGTCAGATTCTTCATGTGGGGTTCTCCCTCTGGAACGAGCTCTTTTATCGCTTGTAATTAAATAAAGAAAATTATATGGATAGGAAACTCTTATGCCCTGTTTGTTAGATGAATAGCAATTGAATATTCATATGAATAAAGCCAGACATAAAAAATAATCAAGTGGATTAACTATTTAGTCTTTTTTTTGAAATTTTAAAAGGTCATCTTGGAAATTTAAAAACTAAAGAGTTAATAAGTCCTTCTAACATGAAGAATAATTAATCGTTTGGTAGCAGGATAAATTTTGATGGATAAAATGGTAGAATATGATATTATTAAAACAAGTGAATATATTCTTATTTATCTTCCGTTTAATTTCAAAAGAATAAAAATATAATATTTTATAATTTAAATATTTTATTACAAATAGTTAATTTTTTATTAAAAATATAAAAATTATGATACAATAATATGTGGTTAAAAATATAAAAAATAAAATATGGTAAAAAAATGAGATGGAATAGAGATATTTGTCCTATTTAGAAGAAGAATACAGGGCATAAAAAGAATGGTTCACTGCTACGTGATTTCACGTAAAATAATCCTATTCTACCTCACGTTTACTTATATTTTTAGAATATAACGATATGGTTTATTCTGGAACCAAATGTTGTCTTAAAGGTCATTTTATTTATGTTGCACCCAAACATAATATTTTTTTATTCATAAAATTGCAAAGAATAATTAAAGTGGATGAATTATTATTCATAAAATGAATAGTTAACCATCAACCAAACAACCTTAGTGGTGGATTTTAAATTGACTCATTAATCTATGAGTCAATGAGTGTACCAAAGAGATGTTAAGAAGTTTTAGTAGATAGGAAAAGACGTTACTATTTAATGAAAAAAAAACTAAGTGGTTGAAAATTTGATGCTCTGGAGTCCGATCCATTTACCAGACAAAGGTAATAAACGCAATGAACGGGCAGTGTCATTTCCCCTCTTGGCCGTTCTTCTCTCTACCAGGAGCTCATTTGAACTCAAAATTCTCCGAGTACGAAATTTTGACTTAAACTTTGATCCATAATATTGTACCTAATACAATCACGGATAAGACTCGTTCTCACTTAAATAAAATTTCAAATTCGAATAATTATAAATATAGAATATTTGTGTTAATAATGAGTCGACTTCAAACTTATGGACATGTACATAATTGTTATCCGCGCACGGATTAATCTATTGACACTATTTTTTGAAAATTAGAGAATAGTTAAAAATTTTTTCAAAGTGTTACTATTTGAGAGGAATAAAATTTTAACATCGTAAAATTTCGAGATTATGAAAATAGCTGGTGGTTTGAAACAGTCAAAAAAATTATAATCTCTCGGTCCACGTCAGTGATTTTTTTCTTGCTCTTTTCCTACTCGGCTACTCATTTAACAAATGATGGAACAACTGAGTCAAACGTCGAAAAAAGAACATAAATTACATAAGAGGAGGAAGACTCGCAAATAATTTTTTTCTTTTCATGAATTGTCGTATGACAAAATGTTCCAAAGACCGCGTGCAATTTCGTCAATGATAAGTCAGTATGAAACATGAATACAACCATCATGCAAACTTATATTAATGCATCCGCAATTTGGTAATCGATGACTATTACATGCATCGACAAAGATATTGTAATTTTGATACCTCGAAAAAAAAAATTTGCCTTAAGACAAAAAAATGGAAGAAATCAAATGATGCAGGAATTCTTTTTTTTATGGTTTCCTGTATATTAGAAAAAAATAAACGAAGAATCATTTTATGGCTCATTATAAAGGGTTGTCTTAACTCTTATTTAGAATAAAAATATATATAAGTTTTTAGCTAAAAAAGTTATTCAAGATTTCTTTTATTATCGAGCATTAAGAAATAGAAAAATATCTATCAAATAACATATTCCTCAAACAGGAATTGCATGAATACATTCTCATTCCATCCACACCTACCAATTTATTGGCCATCATGGATGCCTTGTCCTAGTTGCTTGCCATGTGCATAAATATCTGCCACAAATGGAAGAGCTTCAAGAGATGCTCCAGGTTTTAATTCCAATTCTAATTCCAAGCATGCAAAATTCTGCCCCATCATTTTTACAGGACCTCTAATATCTTAAGAAAAAAAGATGTCAATGTTATTACATATTAGAAAAACTGAGATCCGAATTGTGAGAGAGCTTTAAGAGTCTAAGAGACTGATAAAAATGTAAAACTTTATGAAATATCCCATAATTATCTTCCAGATCATGAGGAGGTTTACTGAAACAGAGAAGATGGAGATCTTGATCCATGTGGCCATCCGATCCACAAAAGGATCAAGGGATGATATCTTGCAATTGCAACACTTTTTACCCAAAAAAAAAACAACAAATTAGGAACAGCTTGCTTTCTTGGAAGCAAAGCTAAAGGACCCCAAAAGAAAGAAAAGATACAAGACATATCCAGCTTTGTTCTTAATCTCTCCACTCAGTCCCTGAGTCATCCAATCCTCATGAAATGTGCCAGCACAAAACGGTCCCAACTCCCAACCCAATACAATAAATTCTACAAGCTCCTTTCTGTTCTCTTTTAAGTTTTGGCAAGAGCTTCCTTGTCCTTATTTTTCAGTTCCAAAAAGTTTGTGAGAATAATTTTATTCCGTGCAATTTTAATATCAGTTTTCTCTAATGAGTAAGAATATACAAATTCTATTTTTTTGTATTTTTAAAACTCCAAATAAATTTTATATTTATTTTTAAAAGGATTGTTTGGCTTCAATGAAAATGTTCTAATCAGCTGCCTCAGTTTTGTTCTAACCTTAAAATTTTAACAAGAACATTAATATTCTTGAGTTTCCTTAGAACATAAATATTCTTGTTTTTTTATTGTTCCTACTATCAGGACTACTATACTAATGTAAAAATAAAATTTTTGAATGAAAAAGTGTTCTCATACCAAACAATTACAAAGTTATTATCTTTTTAAATTTGATTATGAATTTTTAATTTGTAATGAGATTGTTCATCAATAGTTATATTATTTTATTAACTACATTTTTAACATATATCATTATTTTTTTATATATTTTTGCTAATATGATACATCCGTAGAATATAAAATTAATAAAAATATATATAAAAATAGAAGACACTGCTCCCTCTCTCTCTCCCTTTGACAACAGGAGGGAGATGGGGAGAAGTGCGGGCCCTACCTTTTTAAAAGAATCGATAATTATTTTCATTTATTTACATTAACTTTTTTGACGATGTGTCACATAGATAAGAATATAAAAAAAATAGTGATACTTATTTGAAAAGATAGTTGATAAAATAAAATAGTTGTTAAAGGACAATCTTATTATAAATTGAATTTTAAAAATTAAATTGAAAAAGATAATACGATTAACAAGTAACTATTATTAAAATTACTCCCAAAGTTTCAACTGTACACAAAATATGACTTATTATATTTGATCAATTAATTTCAATTCTTTGTAGTGTTTGAATGTATGGACCATGAGTTCTGATGCCAATAAGTCATCCAAGGAGTAACAAAAGTGAAAAAGTACGATCGCATCCATCGCACATTGTTTCAGACCAGCTGTTCCTCTGATGTAGCAATTAATAGAAGTGTAGTAATTGATCCAAGACTGGAGTTCAGACCTGGTTTGTCCTTTCTCTGCTAAATGTTTTGCCACATTGCCCTTGTAGTAATTGAATGGATCCCTTAAACAGACCTGCCAATCTGGCCACAGCATCAGCACCAAGGTTTTTTTTTATTGTCGGCTCGGTGTTTGTCAAGCGACGTCGGCGGTTCAATTTATGCGACATTAATTATTATACGCGCTATTGAAAGTCGACTCAATCATCGAATTCAATTAATTTTGTAACGCCCCCAAATCGACCCCCGCCACGTGGCGAAGACCAATCTGAAGACGCTACGGCATGCTATAACTTGACCATAATATTGATCATATCTCAGTCAAGAACCGAGACACGTCAGCGGAAGAAAAGAAATAAAGATAAATTATAACTTTAATTGCGGAAGTCTAAAAGTAACTATGTCATTACTAAGAGATAAACTGGGTTCTACATCATGAATTTAAATTGCGGAAGGTAAATGAAAACTTAATAACACTCTAAAAGCCCTATGGTTCATGTGCTGTCCTATCGTCAGAGCCTCATCACCACACGCCTACTCCACCACGTTACTGACCTGGTCCTGTGGAAATCAGACACAGGGGAGGAGGTCCTCCCGTAAACTTTACAGCCTAGTGAGGAACCACATGATATACAATGCATGACATGAATATAATAATCAGCGTTAATTAAGTAGGCTTAACTTGAGCATGAAAGATAACATATAGTATCATGGATCATAATAAGGATAAGATCAGCGATATCATGAATCATGAGGATCAATAGTACATAGTAAATTTGGAATCATGACATACTTGACTTGACTTGACTTGAACTTGAACTTGAACTTGAACTTGAACTTGAACTTGAACTTGAACATGAACATGCTTGTCGATCTTAATTATTAATTAACAATCAGGGTGACTTTGAGGTGCCTTTAATTCTTGGGGTATGCCCAGCAAACGATACGGCCTTGTGCGGGTCAATGGGTGATCAAACCATGACCAAGGGAGCGACCCTTATCTTGATGCACTTGGCTTGGACTGGCAACCCATCATTAATCTTTCATCTTAACTTATTAATCACTTTTATTATCTTTTCATTCTTTGTATCATGTGATGAAGGAGATATGATCGGTATGAGGTAAATCAAGACAAAGAGTTCATGTTGGAATTATAAGGAAATCAATAATGTTCATATCAAAATAAAGAGAGATTAATAGGTAAATTTTTGTTGGATTTTTCGCCCAAAGAATATCCTCCACCTTACGGCCGTAAAACCCTAATTCTTTGGATTTTACGCCCGAGGAATTCTTTCATTTTACGGTCGTAAAAATTAACCTTTATTACGTTACGGCCGTAAAACCCTACTCTCCATTCTATTTCGGCCGTAATAATTCAACTCTTATTACGTTACGGCCATCATCTGTTACTCCCATCCGTTACGGCCTATCCCGTTACGGTCGTAAAACTCTACTCTTCGGCCGTAACAATCTATTTCCCCTTTTCTCTCTCTCTCTTCGTTTCTCTCTCTCCCAACTTCTCGAATTTTTACGACCGTAAAAATCATCTGTTACGGTCGACATCTATTACGGCCGACATCTTTTACGGCCGACATCTTCCCTCTCTCTATCTTTTCTATTTTATTACGGCCGAAAACCTAACTCTTCGGCCGTAACAATATATTTCCCTTTTCTCTCTCTTCTTTTCTCTCTATTCTTTTACGGCCGAAATTCTATTCTCTCTATTCTTTTACGGCCGAAACTCTATTCTCTCTATTCCTTTACGGCCGAAATTCCATTCTCTCTATTCCTTTACGGCCGAAATTCTCTACCTCTCTATCCCTTTTCTCGACCGTAAGAAAATTACGGCCAAACAATTTTTACGGCCGTAATACTTCTACTTTTAAAAATTAAATTGCGTTATAAGACCGAAAACGAAATCCCCTCTAAATCTTACACCTTAGCAATCAATAATACAAAAATATAACAAACAAAACAATAACTATGCATGCAACAATCAACCAATCAAAGAAAATTCAAGAAATCAAACAATTTAAAAACAATAACTTGAATCATATTCATATTCTTTTCATAACGATTCGGGCATGAATTGAGATAATTCAGAGGCCATGCAAGGTGATTTCGATTCACCCACCTTGATTCGCGATCAATCCATCTTTCCGTTCGTCGAAAAATCGATCCTGGCGCCCCTGTTCTTCCTCTCTATTTTTCCTCTTGATCTCTGCCTGTAGTTGGGACGACCAGGGATGTTTCTTCTCGCACAGGATCAGCCACATAGAAGGGAGGGTTCGTGAAGTGTTCAGGGAAAAACCCCTTAATTTAATTCTGTATTCTTTTATAATGGTTTTCTCCTAGTTAGATTTGATATGTTTAAATTTTTATCCCCACTTCTATACGGTTCTTTCCTTTAATTCTGTTTTTATCCATTAAAATCTCCTCTTCTTTAAACCCAATCTGATTCAAAGTAATCAGATAAGTTCCCTGATTTGTAAAAGTCATTAAATCCCTTAATTCCTTGACTTTGAGTGAAATATGGACTCCTCTCTCTCAGCCGTCCCAGCCCATCACGTTTTCCTCTTTTCTTTTTTTTTATCTTTATGCTAGTTGTTACATTCTTACACCCTTAAAAGAAAATTCGTCCTCGAATTTTGCACTAGTTAGAGGGCTTACCGAAAGGATGTGGAAATTCTTAGCGCATTTCCGATTCGAGTTCCCATATCGCATCATCATCATGATGGAAACGCCAAGCTACTCTAACCATGGGTACTTAGGACATACTATTGTATCCCCATGTTTCATGTCATTACTATTTGTTTATCCTTATACACCTATGTACTTTCCGAACGGATCGTAACCCAGATTTATAATATTCATCTAATACTCCTTATAAGATTTATTCCTAAATGGACCGCAACCCAGACTTATGTTATTCATCTAGTACTTCTCTTTTTAGGACTTCATCATTTGGGTTGTTCCTTCATCATTACATACGCAGCCTCATGAAGCCTAGCGAGCATCACTTGTGTTTGAGTGTATGTGTAACTGAGTTCATTTTTTACCAAAATGGTACTTCATGGAGAACTCATAATCTTTCAAACTTCATGTTATCTTCATTGTCACATATTAGCATACTACTAAAAGAAAATATACCTAGGACCTTTTTTTTTAAACGATGAACACTTCAATTTTTTCTACACAAATGTATGCATAGTTTGAACACAATGTTCGTGAGGACCTAAAAGTTTGAGGGGTATTCTTAGTCCAATGGCATCGCTCAATTTATAGTGATCATTCATTGCCAGGAAAAATTATCTTCATTACTTCCTCTTCAGCAACTCGAACTACTGGTACTCACTCCCTAGATCGATCTTGAGAGCACTTAGCCTTAAATAGGTCATCTTTGCATGGTAACAAACACTTATGTCTTGATGATTATTTTATTTAACAACTTGTTAATAAATATCTAAATTCATAGAGTCATCATTCTTCTTACAAAAGATGTAAAACATAAAAAAATGAGACATTTAGTCTCATAAGCCCCTTGTCTTAAAGTTATTAAATTTGTCTTTTTCAGTTCGTGTGTCATGGGGCCTTGAAAATCAAGGTCATGCGTGAAAGGAGGTCGATATGACACTCAACTTCTAACTATATCTTTTAGATTTTTCAATACTGACAACTATCTTCTTCTTTTTTTTTCATAATACCTATACATCTTAAAAGGAAGAATCAAATAGGAATCTCAATGTAATCCTCCTAAGGAGTTTCTAGCCGATGTGAAGAATAGATCTTATCTTCAATCGTCATTAATATCACTAGCATGGACTTCATGGTATGAAGTTATTTCCATAGGGTCATCGTCCTTATCGGGTGACCTATGTCGTGTAAGGATCAATAGGATCACTAAGAACATTGTCCATCATCGTAGATAATGGCATCATCATATGATTCGATAAAATAGGTGATGGAATCATGTCAATCATCATCTTTATAAGGTCAATTTAGATCAATAACTTTCACGATGACCTACGTTTGATGTGACCCTACTCTAAATATCATCATAATCATTTAACTTTTGAGTGGAAGACATAATTTATTTGACTACATTGATCTGGTTCTTGCAATTTCATATCATATAATTTCATAGGAGACTAGTGGTTATATATTACCACAACAAGTTCTTTCCTTGAGTATCTTGAAGCACTTTGAATTAATGTTAAGGTTGAACGGTATCTACCCTGGGGTCGCTACATAGTATGATCTAATCCAGAATTAATAGAACAATTTATGTGCATTACCTAACATAAGTCCTTAGTCAAATATCATGAATGCAGGTAGACACATGGAATGAATTCAACCAACAAGACAGGGAAACAAAACAATCAACAAAACAGAAGATAAGCAATCATTC
Source organism: Pontederia crassipes (assembly GCA_030549335.1). Lineage (NCBI taxonomy): Eukaryota > Viridiplantae > Streptophyta > Magnoliopsida > Commelinales > Pontederiaceae > Pontederia > Pontederia crassipes. The sequence continues at coordinate 17,767,687 of CM060189.1, read as the reverse complement.
TTCTTCTTCGTGCATCATTTCATGGTCCCTTGCATTAACGATATCTTGTAGTACATGGGAGAGGGTCGGAATAACTTTAAAGTTGGAAAGGAGAACTAATCCATTTATAAGACTTATGATCAAATCATAAGTGGTCCACTTGATCAAGACAAAATCTTGAACATTTTTCATCATACTAACGTAGAGGCATCTTAGAGAACATTCTATATATCATCTTATATCTTGCATCTTAGAGGACATTCTATGTATCATCCGATGGCTTGCTTAACCCATTATTTAAACATATATATGATTTATTTTTCCTCTTGAATAATCAACTATGATTATATGATTAAATACTCTATACGTTTTGACATTATTATGAAAACTATAATTATATCAATAATCAAGATAAATCAATTAAACTTACATAATCATCCCTCTCGGGTGCATAACTTGCTTTTCCAGAAATCTTGTAAGGGACTTATAAAATTTCTCATACTTTACCTTAACCCCCCATACTTTCTAAAGATTTCCTCACTTGATGTTTTGGTCTTTTAATACTTAATGGCTGGAGGCTCATATCCTCCTCAAGCATATCTCAATTAAGAGACCTTAAATCTTTTTAAAATTTCTCACATTCATTTGTAACCCTTTCATGACTTACTTGTTCTTATATAATTCTTGTATTAATCATATTAGTCTATTTTGAAAATATATATACATTGCGATGATAGAGAATTCATTCTTTAATAATGGCTATTTAAAAATATACTTCATATTAATAAAATTTCAAATATACTATATACTAAACTAAGTTAATTAAATATGTTTACTTATTTATTTATCCTCATATATTTATAAGTATATTATGTTATATGTACATATGTGTGTGAGTATGGTAGGTCTAAATGTTCGGTTAACTTAAATAATCACTTATTGAAAATTTCTCCTAATATTTATTCAAGCTAATGTGACTTCTAAACCCTTTAAGCTTCTATATTTGTCCATCCATACTTTATACATGATTCTTGGACAGCTTACTAATTCTGTAAATTCTTGTGTACGGATATTACATAACTTGAACATAATTAATAATTTGATTCTTATTTTTCCACATAAAGTAGTCCAACTAAGAATTTCGTATAACTGGTTTAGATTTGCTTAGGGCCATTATCCACATAATAAAGAGATCATATGAAGTCTAAGGCGCAAGAAGCATTATGGGTCCATACTTATCAACATAAACATATAAGATAATTTATTGAACCCTTATATTGGTAGACCAATGGAACCACATAAGTCATCACCATAAATCATAACTTATGCATGCTTGATTTCACCTCTACTATTTGAAATCATCTCACACCTACGTGTTGTGTGAGTCAAATCCTTTAACTACTCTTATAATTCCTTCATTTCTTTCTTAAATCTACATCTCTTTGCAACTGATATGCTTATTCATTTTCCTCTTCATACTGCTGCAGTCAGCAGAAAAAGTCCGTGAATAGGGCAATCATGAAAGAGATGAAAAACATGGATTATAAGAAACATAATCGTTTCTTATATTTTATTCTTTAAATATCTGTAAGACCTTTTTTTTCACGTAGGTATATTTATCCACATGCATGTTGTTTATTCTTTTCCAATTTGTTCGTAACCTTTATGATCCTTTTTGTTTAATCACTAATAACATTTAAGTTGATTCCTACCATACAGAGTGACCTTCCTAGGAATCAACCACTCATGTGAAATACATATCAATACATCAATAAATAATAACTTAATGCAAGAAAATCTTACTTGTACTTTACGGTGGAGGGTGTGGCGACTGCTCGGCGATAGCACATGAACCAATACCATACATATTCTATACACTAGGACGTCAAGAGAGTCCTGACTTTAGGCTCTGATACCATAAATGTAACGCCCCCAAATCGACCCCCGCCACGTGGCGAAGACCAATCTGAAGACGCTACGGCATGCTATAACTTGACCATAATATTGATCATATCTCAGTCAAGAACCGAGACACGTCAGCGGAAGAAAAGAAATAAAGATAAATTATAACTTTAATTGCGGAAGTCTAAAAGTAACTATGTCATTACTAAGAGATAAACTGGGTTCTACATCATGAATTTAAATTGCGGAAGGTAAATGAAAACTTAATAACACTCTAAAAGCCCTATGGTTCATGTGCTGTCCTATCGTCAGAGCCTCATCACCACACGCCTACTCCACCACGTTACTGACCTGGTCCTGTGAAAATCAGACACAGGGGAGGAGGTCCTCCCGTAAGCTTTACAGCCTAGTGAGGAACCACATGATATACAATGCATGACATGAATATAATAATCAGCGTTAATTAAGTAGGCTTAACTTGAGCATGAAAGATAACATATAGTATCATGGATCATAATAAGGATAAGATCAGCGATATCATGAATCATGAGGATCAATAGTACATAGTAAATTTGGAATCATGACATACTTGACTTGACTTGAACTTGAACTTGAACTTGAACTTGAACATGAACATGCTTGTCGATCTTAATTATTAATTAACAATCAGGGTGACTTTGAGGTGCCTTTAATTCTTGGGGTATGCCCAGCAAACGATACGGCCTTGTGCGGGTCAATGGGTGATCAAACCATGACCAAGGGAGCGACCCTTATCTTGATGCACTTGGCTTGGACTGGCAACCCATCATTAATCTTTCATCTTAACTTATTAATCACTTTTATTATCTTTTCATTCTTTGTATCATGTGATGAAGGAGATATGATCGGTATGAGGTAAATCAAGACAAAGAGTTCATGTTGGAATTATAAGGAAATCAATAATGTTCATATCAAAATAAAGAGAGATTAATAGGTAAATTTTTGTTGGATTTTTCGCCCAAAGAATATCCTCCACCTTACGGTCGTAAAACCCTAATTCTTTGGATTTTACGCCCAAGGAATTCTTTCATTTTACGGCCGTAAAAATTAACCTTTATTACGTTACGGCCGTAAAACCCTACTCTCCATTCTATTTCGGCCGTAATAATTCAACTCTTATTTCGTTACGGCCATCATCTGTTACTCCCATCCGTTACGGCCTATCCCGTTACGGCCGTAAAACTCTACTCTTCGGCCGTAACAATCTATTTCCCCTTTTCTCTCTCTCTTCGTTTCTCTCTCTCCCAACTTCTCGGATTTTTACGACCGTAAAAATCATCTGTTACGGTCGACATCTATTACGGCCGACATCTTTTACGGCCGACATCTTCCCTCTCTCTATCTTTTCTATTTTATTACGGCCGAAAACCTAACTCTTCGGCCGTAACAATCTATTTCCCTTTTCTCTCTCTTCTTTTCTCTCTATTCTTTTACGGCCGAAATTCTATTCTCTCTATTCTTTTACGGCCGAAACTCTATTCTCTCTATTCCTTTACGGCCGAAATTCCATTCTCTCTATTCCTTTACGGCCGAAATTCTCTACCTCTCTATCCCTTTTCTCGACCGTAAGAAAATTACGGCCAAACAATTTTTACGGCCATAATACTTCTACTTTTAAAAATTAAATTGCGTTATAAGACCGAAAACGAAATCCCCTCTAAATCTTACACCTTAGCAATCAATAATACAGAAATATAACAAACAGAACAATAACTATGCATGCAACAATCAACCAATCAAAGAAAATTCAAGAAATCAAACAATTTAAAAACAATAACTTGAATCATATTCATATTCTTTTCATAACGATTCGGGCATGAATTGAGATAATTCAGAGGCCATGCAAGGTGATTTCGATTCACCCACCTTGATTCGCGATCAATCCATCTTTCCGTTCGTCGAAAAATCGATCCTGGCGCCCCTGTTCTTCCTCTCTATTTTTCCTCTTGATCTCTGCCTGTAGTTGGGACGACCAGGGATGTTTCTTCTCGCACAGGATCAGCCACGTAGAAGGGAGGGTTCGTGAAGTGTTCAGGGAAAAACCCCTTAATTTAATTCTGTATTCTTTTATAATGGTTTTCTCCTAGTTAGATTTGATATGATTAAATTTTTATCCCCACTTCTATACGGTTCTTTCCTTTAATTCTGTTTTTATCCATTAAAATCTCCTCTTCTTTAAACCCAATCTGATTCAAAGTAATCAGATAAGTTCCCTGATTTGTAAAAGTCATCAAATCCCTTAATTCCTTGACTTTGAGTGAAATATGGACTCCTCTCTCTCAGTCGTCCCAGCCCATCACGTTTTCCTCTTTTCTTTTTTTTTATCTTTATGCTGGTTGTTACAAATTTGGTATGACAATCTCGTTGTAGCATACCTAACATATAAGATAGTATCAAAACATTTGCTTAAGTGAGAGGAGCATCGCCCAAGCTAATCCTTCATGAGTGTTTATATATCGTCCTAAAAATTAGCCTAAAATCCTTCTAACAAAACACAATGACATGCATAGTATTAATTGTGTGTTAGGAGAATTATTAGGATGATTTAACATTTTTTATCCTTCGTATAATAACCCAAAAATTCAATAAGCGCTCTCTCTCACACACCGTATATATATATCAGTAATAGGGAATAAGGACCCTGTGGGCCTAATTTTACCCCATATATGTGGGTCGCCCTCCGATCGTCATTCGACGGCTATAAAACAAACGTGGTTCAAGTCGTTTGGTTACTTATTTTTGTCCGGTTTAATGCCATGGTTCACTTTCACTCGGTTCAAACTCAAGAAATGAACCCCAAACCACATCCACTTCTCATACCTACTCCAAAAGAACTAGGGCACGATTGCCCCTTTTCCAAGCTGCCCTTCCCCACCTTTGCAGATCTGCAAGCTGTCCCTTTTCCATCTTTGTCGCAAGCTGCCCCTTCTCCATCACTTGCAAGCTGACCCTTCTTCACTTTTGCTGTAAGTTGCTCTTCTTCACCTCTGCAGATTTGAAAATTTCCCCTTCTCCACCTCTCCTGCACGTTGCCTTTCTCCACCTCTGTAGATCTACAAGTTGCTGAGTTCCTCACGGTCATCTCGCACTCGATATCACCTTCGGTCCGTTGAATCCATCGCTGCAAGCTATTGCAAGTCTGCAAATCATATCTCTCGTTGTAGATCTACATCTCACTGCTGATGACAAAGAAAGTCTCATTTTTCCTTACATACAAGAAAGTCTCTCTCGCACTTTTCTATCACCTCGCGGCATTGGCCATCGCATCATCTCACCACCTCGTCACCACTTGTTCATCTCGCAAGGAATGACACTCCCTTTTTTCCCAATAGTTTACATGTATCTGTTCCTTAGAAATTTTACCTGACACCACTTATTCCTTCTCTTGCGTGAACAAAGATGTGATTTGAGATATAATTTCTTGACTTGCTAGCACATAGTTGCATATTCTAGTAATATACTTTGGTACAATTGCATGTTTTGCCATCATATTAGAGCCATTGTCCAAATTCTACAATGATAATCAATATAACATAGTTGCATATTCTACTAACAAATTATATCCATTTGTTATAGGTCGCAAAATCCTTGTAATCTAGTTGACTTTTCTTTCAACTATAGTCATGAATTTTAATCAAGAAAAATAAATGGCCAAAGTTGTAATAATTTTTTTTTGTTGATAGATCTTTAATTTCTGCTGAATTGAACTAAATTCTTGACCATTACATATTGGTTTTTTAGTAGATGTCATCTTCAAATTATTTTCCCCATGGGTCATATGGCTTGGATACTCCATTTTGTGCATGTGGGGACAAGACAAGCTTAATGACGTCCTGGTCAACCAATAATCCATTAAGACGCTTCTGGCGATGCCCTCATTTTCGAGTAATTAAAGGCTACATTTGTTATCAATTCATGTTAACTTTTTGTAATTTATAATATAAAAAGGTTTCCTATTGCAGGTTCAATATCGAGATTGTGGTTTTTTTTCAATGGATGGATCCAATTGTAGAAGATCGATACAAGATTATTCTAATAGATTTACTTGTTGATAACAGAGTGCAGGAAATCCATAATTGTAACATGGACAAGCATCAAATCATTCTATTAGGATTGCTCAACAAAGTGTTGGCATATGAGGATTCAATTCGAAGGCTCAAGCGAGAGAAAATATTATATTTAATAGTAGGAATCATATTATGTTATGTATTTGGTAGTCTCATATAATGTAATTTGTAATTCATTGACTTTTTGTTGTCTACTTTTGATTTATGCACTTAAGACAAGAGATGTTATGAATTATGTGAACATTAAGATGTTTTTGCTTTTCCATGTTTCTCGGTTGAAGTAACATTAAGATGTTATGAATTATGTGAACGCAACATAAATCGTGCACACTTCCTTCTGTACGTCAGCTACATGAACCTAACTATTGCGATGGACTATGAGTTGATCTTCCCCAAACCAATGAGTATGCATGTCTCGATAGACCACTTGATATGGATGTAGTTTATAACTGCCATTGTCCATGAGATGGATGTAAATTAGAATTGCCAGATGACTTATTTTAGCAGAATGTTGATATTAGAATGAGCAGAGAGGCAGCGAGGCAACTATGATTATAAAGATCACATTAACCAAACAGAACACAGAATTCTCAAGTGACAAAAAGGAAATAAGAATTGAAGCACATTAACCAAACAGAACACAAAATTCTCGAGTGACAAAAAGGAAATAAGATTTTTCCACTGTACTATGTCAAAAAACTGTAACACAATACAATTTGTCATCTCTTTTTTCCGCAGTGGTTCAATTTTTTTCCAGAAAGAGGATACAAGAATATATAAGACAATACAAGTTGCCAGAAGTTTGCCACTAGTAAAATAGAAATTGTAAAATAGATTCCAAGTTTGCCAGCATTTTCTTCACTTCAAATTTCTGGAGCCGTAGACTTCTATGCAAGATCCTGTAAGAAAAACATATAGAATTCATTAAGTTGTAAAATAGAAGTTTAAAAAGAGAAATCAGATGAATCCATACCATTATCATTGGCAAAAAACCTTGATGACAATGTCGGAGAATAGGGCTACTGCTTTCTAGACATTTCAATGTTGTTCTGGATTCCTAAAAATAGCTATTAATACACAACAATGCATAGATTTTGAATCACCACACAAGTGCATTTGATTCATAGATATGTGAAGTAAAAGAAAATGTTAAATTATAAAAAATGACCTGACATGATGGTTGAACAACCTCCTGACTACATTGTTGTCCCTGTATATTATAAAAAATGTTAAATTACAATTACTTAAAAAAAATAAAAATCTGAAATGGTTGTTAAATTACCAAACATGATGGACCAATAATAGTGTATTCCTCCTTTTTGTCACTTTTATGACGTGTCCTTTTTTTCTCCTTATGTGACATTGAAATTTCAATAACAAATTTTATTCTGGTAAGTTTCTTTGTCCTCCCTTTTGACTTAACACGAGGTGGATCATGTATAACAATATTATTCAACCCTTGAGAATTGCTCGTTGCAACTGTTGATGCATCAATTGAACAACTCGAACTTGGACCATGGATAAGAGATAATTTTTCAATAAATTCATCTACTAGCAGAGCTGCAACATCTAAATGATAGGGTGATTGTAAGCCCATTTCAATTGCAATCCTCATATTATGTCTGAAATTCCAATCCAAAATAGGAGTTATAATATGTTGCCCATGATTAGAAATGGATGCACTATCATAAACCTTGCATTTTGTCGAATATCTAGCATCCATTGTCCACCGATGAAGAATATACTTTTCAGGTAATCTTGTGACATTTTGTATCTTAAAAATATATAGTACATGCGAACAAAAGATTCCATCCCTCTCATACCTTTTGCAAGAGCATTTGATGAAGACACTTGGGTGATCATCAAATTCCACAATATACTTTTTTTTGTCTTTTTCATCTCCATCCATGAACACATAGAACATAGCTTTGCACGTTCCTTATTCGATTCGGGTTGAGTTAAAATCAAACATATGTAGAAATTCTTTTTGGAATATGAGAAATTTTTTGTCAGAATAGACTTCTCGTGCATGCTTTTCCAATGGATTTTTGGTCAGCAAATCAGCTTTGGAGTTCATATTTTTAAAATCCTCTCTCTTTTTAGCCTCACGACGAGACAAAATAGCTTTGTCATATTGGTGTACAAATTCAGTTAAAGATGTATTAAAATTCATGAAGCCATCAAAAAAAGAATTCATACTTTCCGATCTTTGGGTCGTGCGCATGTCTGCAGCAAATACATCATTCAAATATAATGAAGCCCAATGTTGTTGTTTTTCATACATAACAGAAAGCCAATGATCATCTCGAATTTCATATTTCATCTTTAGCGTGGACCATGTTGCTTCAAATTCTTCAATACTTGATGAGCCATGGATCCATTTGTCATATTCTTGTTGGAAGTTCTCTCGAGTATATAACTCTTGAAGATTACTCATAGCATTTTTTTTAATGTGCCAAATACAATACATGTGGCGTGTATTTGGAAACACTTTTCGAATACATTGCCCATAGATATGTCTTGATCAGTAATAATGCATTTAGGGTGCTTATTGTGCATATATTCTAATCATGTTTCAAATAACCAAATAAATGTCTCTTCTGTTTCATCAGCTAATAAAGCACAACAACAAAAAATTGATTGCCTATGATGGTTTACACCAGTAAATGGTGCAAATGGCATGCATAATTTGTTTGTCCTATAAGTTGTATCAAAACTAACAACATCTCCGAAAATCACAAAACTATCTCTTGATCTAGAAACTGCCCAAAAGACGCTCCTTGCAACCTTATTCTTGTTGACTTCCCAACTAAAAACAAAATCCTTGTCAGTGGTCATTTTCTTTTGAAAATACCTAATGACACTAATGCATTCTTCACCCAAATTATGTTGACGTGTTTTTTTCAAATGGTCACTGCACATTTGTGGTGTAATCATTGGCTCACCTGAAAAGTTGAGAACTTTTGCAATTAAGGACGGGCCCATGCCTGCATCATGAAATGCATCTATCGCCTTTTCAGAACCTTTACGTGCTACATTATGTGAGCGCAACATAGCACCTTTGTAGGAGTAGTAAGAATATGTGTATGCTTTTCTTGAAATTTTCTAACTTCCCACCTTCCATCACCTCTCATCGCAACTTGTAAATGGGCATCACAATCGACTCTTACTTCTCTTTTTCTTCTTTTAATTTGTTTTCCCAGTTCTTCATCACTACTATTCTTATGTCCTTGTTTCGAACATGCAAGCAACCTACTACTGATTTTTCCAGTTTTCTTACACTTTGTGGTATAAGATTTTCGCACTGAAAAACCCATCGCTCTAGCATATAAATTGTAAGAATCATATGCCTCATTTTCCGAATCAAAGATCATACCTAAACTTGGTTTGTCAACAAGATTTCCATGATACTGTTTCTCGGCTATATGCTGCCACTCTTGAGTATGTAATGTCTCCTCCTTATCCATTACCTCATCCCTATCATCACTGAAAAAAAAGATAACATGTACATTAAGAAAATGAAACAATAAGTTTCATGTATAACAAGTTGCATGAAAAAAATACCTATGAGTCAGAGACGTTCCAATTGCATGATCTTCTGGTTGGATGTTGTTTGCATCCATAATAGTAAAATGCATGCGAATAACCTATATAATTGAGGCAAATATCACATTAGAAACGTGCACTATTATCACATTACAAGATGCACTATGACAACTGCATGCAGATTCAATAAGAATACAATAATGAAAATAAGTGTTATGTTGTATATTTATATAGCTAACTAATCATTAAACCAGCAGAGTTGTTTGGATATTCAAATATAATAAAATATAGTTAAGTTCTAAAAAACATCAAATGAAACTAAATCATGGGATGCAATAGAGAAATAGGAAGATGCTAAGATTACCTATTGCTGGGATAGACGAACACAACCTCCTTTGCAAGGGCTGTGAAGCAGCAGCAACACGACAATGACAAGATCGAGAGGAGAGAGAGCGCCGTCAAAGTGTAGTCGTAAGGAAAGATTGAGAGCATTGACAACATGGTGCAAATAAGTGAGATGTAGATTTGCAAGGAGAGATGTGCTTTCCAGACCTGTAGAGGAAGAGAAGAGGCCGCTTGCATATCTATAGAGATGAAAAAAGGACAACTTGCACTAGAGCTAGAGAAGGAACAACTTACATATGTGCAGAGATGGAGAAGGGGCAGCTTGCGACAGAGATGGAAAAAGGATAACTTGCATATCTGCAAAGGTGAGGAAGGGCAGCTTGAAAAAGGGGCAATCGTGCCCTAGTTTTTTTGGAGTAGGTATGAGAAGTGGATGTGGTTTGTGTTCATTTCTTGAATCTGAACCGAGTGGAAGTGAACCATAACATTAAATCGGACAAAAATAAGTAACCAAACGACTTGAACCGTGCTTGTTTTATAGCCATCGGATGACGATCGGAGGGCGACCCACATATATGGAGTAAAATTAGGCCCACAGGTTCCTTATTCCCATCAGTAATATTATCCCTTCTAAGTGATTACTTTCTTGAGTTGAAGCATGGAAGTCGAACTAATCGCTGTGTTCTTCTTTCTCGTCCTCCATTTTCATCACCATGCCACTGCCTGCGACAGGTGCGTGCATCAATCCAGGGCTGCCTACTTCTCATCCTCTTCTGCTCTAGCCGGTTTGTATCTTCATCGATCGTCTCTGCCATTTTGTTCTAATTTTGTTCCACAGATGAAAAATCCTCTGAAATTTCGGATTCTCCTTTCTAGCTGGTGCTTGTGGTTATGGGTCCATGGCTCTGGGCTTCAACGGAGGCTACGTAGCTGCAGGGAGCTCTGCGCTCCACAGGGGCGGCGTCGGCTGTGGAGCTTGCTTCCAGGTGAGACATTTTGAATCGGATATATACCTACGAGAAAGAAAACTCAGAATCAGATAGTGTTCTGCTGGGCTAATCATGGTGGCCTCCCGTCAGAGCAGATTAGGTGCAAGGACACGAGACTTTGCAGCAGCGGAGGAGTCAAGGTGATCCTGACGGACCTCAACAAGAGCAACAGCACGGACTTGGTGCTTAGCAGCGATGCTTTCACGGGCATGGCCAAAGGTGGGATGGGCAAGCAGCTGAAACAACTTGGCCTTGTGAATGTTGAATACAAAAGGTGAATGATTTAGCCTGACAAAATCATGCTGTTGTAATAAACTTTTGGCCATTGAAGTTTTGGGTCTGCACAGATTGAGCTGATTGTAGTTTCTGAGATAAAGATTCCAATTTGGCTGTTTGCAGGATACCCTGCGAGTACCAGAACAAGAACATGTCGGTCAGGGTGGAAGAGAACAGCAAGAAGCCCAATTATTTGGCAATCAAGTTCCTGTACCAGGGGGGTCAGACTGACATAGTGGCTGTGGATGTGGCTCAGGTAATGTGCACATCCGTGAATTGTGATGCTAAGCCGATGCAGGCAGCAATTTCTGATTCTAATTTCTAACTGCATTCGGCTGGTGATAGCAGGTAGGTTCACCGAATTGGCGGTTCATGAGCCGGGACTACGGTCCGGTCTGGACCACGAGCCGGGTGCCGGCCGGGCCGCTGCAGTTCAGGATGGTGGTGACGGACGGGTTCGACAGGAAATGGGTTTGGGCGAAGAAAGCGGTCCTGTCGGCCGATTGGACAGCCGGTTCGACCTACGACCTCGGGGTTCAGTTAACTGACATTGCTCAAGAGGGATGTTCCAAATGTGACGCACGAGACTGGAAGTGAAAGAAGGTTTTTTTTTGTTTTTTGAGTCACAGACCCAAATCCCAATCCAAATTTGTGACATTTTGTTCATTCGTGTACATGATTCAAGTATCAAAAGACCGCACGAAAATGCAGTTCAAGTTTTACTTGCTAACTACTGCTCTTTGTGTTGGCCTTAATATTCGTCTACGTATTTTCAAAATTGAAATTTGAAGGGCTAGGTGACACTTCAAGTGAAATAATTTATTATTTTTTTCATCTAGGTCTCATAAAGAGAAAATAATTCTGATTTTATTTTGAAAATGTTAGATATAAGATATCGACTACGATAATTATGTATTTTTATTAGAAATAAATAATTAAAACTAAATAAAGAAGCATCAATTAAATTCCCTTTGAGTATATTATCTTTGCTTTTTATACCTTATTCTCAGTTGCATCCACTCTAGTATCATTTAATAATTTAATACTATTCAGAATTTCATAATATGATATCTTTTAATAAATTGAGTTTTGTATAATGATATCTTAATATAGTATCATATTTTTTAAAAACCATTATTATATAATTAACAATGTTATCATAGGCATACATTATATTTTAAAATTAAAATTTATGAATAAGTATTAATATTTGATGGTTAATTTAACTCATATTTATATATCGAGGACGGACGGTTGTTGCCGCACACCTTTTGACAAAGTATATTATATATTTATATTATGTATGCATAGCTGTAAGTTGTCCCCCTAAATTAAATGAAAGGTCACTACACTCTATATTATTATTGATGAATATTTAATATTATTTCGTAAAAATATATTATTTTATAATATGCTTTGGCCCTCCTTGAAAAAAAATTCTGGACCGTCCCTGCGTATATATACATTATACTTATGAATAGACATATTATTTTGAGTAATTTATTCAAAAAATATTTATAAGATAACAGTTTACAGTTCTCAATTTCCTCAAACATCTCAACCTTTGATATAAAGAGTTCACACCTAAAAATCTTGTCCTTTTTAAATTTGTTGAATCGTTAGATGTGAATTTTATTTTCAGGTGGTTAAAATTTTATTATATGATTCTTATATTCAAGTTTTTCATATATTTAGGAGGCGTTTGGTTATATGTTAAATAGTAGGATATTTTAAATCGTCAGATATCACACTTATTTTTAAAAAAAAGTACAAAGGACAATATTGTTATTTTAAAAATATATGATCTTGTAAATAATGCTTTTTACAGAGAACATATTTTAAAAAATGACTGAATACGTAAAATTCTCAAAAAAAAATTAACTCATTTAGATTAAATGATCTTATTTTCATTTTATATTTTTCAAACGACACCTCGGGATTGCCGTCCTTCACACTCACGATTCACGAAGTCCTTCCCCATCCACGCCTCTCGTCATCGACAACGGATCTGGTTATTTCGCCGTGCATTAATTGATGATATTTGTTCATTAATCGCGTTTGCAGGCGTCTGAATCAGCCCGTAGGCATGCCGAAAAGTTAATTTTCGATCGGAATTATCAATTTCGTAGATTACTATAATCTTTTCCTTAGATTATATGTATTTCAGTTCCATCCATTTTAAAGAATATCATAATATCAAAAACAAGCGATAAGATTAAATATACATTATAAATTTGTGCGAACGTTATCTCTCACTAATCATAATTTATTTCACTTTGATTGTATTCTACAAATTATCTACTTAATTCAATAAATATTTCACAACCAATTAGCGTCATAATGTTCGCCGACGGACTTCGTCCATGCCCGTAATGGTCATTACCATCTTTTTCTACATTATAATCATAATCAGGTCCGCTATTCCTCAAGCCACGCATGTTCCATATTTAAAAAAATAATTGTACTACATTTTTTAATGGTCGCATTATCATACGTTTATTAATCATCGTTCGAAGAGTAAATAAAAAGCTTGTCAAATTAATTAACTCATCATCTGTTATGATGATTAGTAAACGTATGATGATGTCACTCCTTAAAAAAATGTAGCACAAACATTAAAAAAGACGCTACCCCTTAAATTTATACATAGTTGATAGATCATGCCATATCATTTTACCTTAATTAATATTTTTTTGGCGCAAATTCTGATATCAATAAAATTTTAAACCTTTATTAAAGTAAGTGCGTGAAACAACTTATGTCATGCATAAATTTAATGATATGTCATAAAATTTAACTTTATCCATCAAGTTTTAAACTTACGTTGCGTTATGGCTTATGAGCCATGGATCACAATTAACAATTTTACAGGCTTCATTTTGATGTCTTGTGGTGAATGGATGATGGTGGATGGGTTGTGTTATTAACTAGTTTTAAGCAACTATATAACAAAACATTTGCTATTTTTTTTTATTTTTATCTCAAGTATATAGATTAATTTATAAACTCACAATTAGCTATTAATATGAGTTTGAGATCAAGTTCTAAAATATAAAAAAAATTGAATAAATTATTTAACATTTTGATTTTGATCGATTATAAATTATTTTCTTTAATTTTCCTATTCAATGACAAACAAAAAGATGAAAAAAATGACCTCGGAGGGAAAGAGAGAAGAAAATACATTAAAAAAATTTGGTATCTCACAAATTTACATAATAATGAACGGCTTAGTGTAATTTTCACATAAGGATAAAATAGCTTAGTTGGAGGTGGTAATGTTTAGACCACCTCCAAACTTTTCTTAGCCCAAAAGCGGTCGAGGGACAGTTGACTCGAGCTTTGATTTAGTCCAATTTATGACCTATACAGCTCCTCTCTTATTTTTAGGCAGAGTCGTGCTTCTCAATATTATTCATAAGTTGAAAATAGATTTATTACCGTATTCAATTAAATTATTTTAATAATTTATTTTTTACATTCATATAAATTCAAATTAGAGATAAAAAAAAGTCGTCACCGTTTCTCAAACTTTTGGTCCTAATACTCCTATTTCAGCTCTATCTATTCAGCTACTTCAGGAGCAACTTGGAGTGACCTATGGAGTGTTGGAGGACACGGGTCATGATCAAATCAGTTCAATCCATAGATTTGATTCGGGTCTTACAACACTAATTTATCACAGTTCTTCTGAACCACTATTTGACATCAAAGAATTAATTATCACAATCGAATAACCTTCAACATATTAACTTATTCATCCAATGATTATAATGAAATCATAGTTGGTCCTAAAATACACAAGGAAGAAAATGTGGATCCAAATGGCGTGGTGGCTGCATATTTCATGAAGTCCAAGTGTCCGGCCAATAACAAGTACACATTTCTTGGCAAAATTTCCAAGATTCGCGTTCACGGGCAGTGCCTAAGTTTTGGATTTGAGTACTTTGTTGTAACATCGCAATCTTGTGAGTTGAAGAGAAGTTAAAGTTATGACAAGATAACAAACAAGATCTGCAGTTTAAGACAGATCCATGAGAGAATCCTGTGACTAGATTACGATCCCGGAGGCTATTACTTCACTGTTTAAGACTTCAACAATTTCTTTATAGCTTCTCATTGTTCTTTAGAATTGATTACGAATTGAATGACTAGAAATGGAGTACTATGAAATTTTTGTTTCTGTTAATGACGTAGACTCGTCTTCTTATAGAGGGCATCTAGATGTGAAATCTTATAGTAGCCCATAGAGAGAGATTTAGACACTTGACGCTTTAGCGCGGACATGTCCAGCAGCACAACAACATTAGCTTGGGGCATTGGATTTTATATCTGGATGAAATTAATTCTGAGGGCAATGAACAAGTAATCCTTGTTGGCAAACATCCCATTTCGATCAAATAGGTCAAGTAATCCTTGTTGGCAGTTGGCATATGCCAAGGAAATTAAAGCCCTGATAGATTTATGAATATTATCTACTGATTACGTTATCAAATATAATTTGCAGCACAGAAATGAACACATCTCGAATTACATGCTAAGTTGGTTGTGGATCTCAGCTTCAAATTGGCTCTTTTTTGTCGAATCAATTCAATGCATCAACTGAATTTTGATCATAAAAAACATGCAAGGGCATAAGTAACATCAATTCAGGAAATACTCATCAGATGTTTTTCAGCCTGATCCCACGTTCATCTGCTAGCCAAAGATCCATATGTCAATGAGCAGTGCTCGTGTAAAGAAAAAGAAACAGATGGAGGGGCATTGTCAAGATCAACGATAGATATACCTAACCACAAAAGTAATTTGGTAGAGGACGTCAGACTGCCCTAGACAGTCAGCATAAATGGTCTTTCAAATGTGACCTGATTTAAATGTGAACTAGTCCAACTCCATGACATTAGCAAGATTGTAGAGGCTTATAAGAAGAGAGAAGATATCTCCGAGTTTATTATCAACATAAACAATTATTCATTTAGCTATTTATTCTCTTGTGCTAAAATTTGTTTTGACATAAATTGGTAAAGGATTATGTTTTTAGCCGTTGCAATTGACAATCAACGATTAAGTTATGGCAATTGATTAAATTGAATAAAAGTTGTTGATAAATACAACGTTTTACTTACTTAATAAGCGTAAAATAGTTTAAATATTTTATGCAATCAAAATAAATTTTTTATATTATTAATTATCTAGCTATTTTAATAATACTAATTATTATAATAAAATAATTATTCAAAATGTTTTGAAAACTAAACAACTATAAATTAATTGAATTATAATGCACAATAAAGTGTGGCATCTATTGTAAATAATAAGTCCACCTTCAAATAGTACATAATAATTATTTTAAAAAATTAAAGTGCGTTCAGAAAATAAACTTCTACAAGTGAGTCGCTGTTTCATATGTCAAACACTCATCATTGATATTATTTGCATTCACAATGTTTTGACTAATATCACTAATAATTTTCACCACGCTCATACTTTCCCTTGATCCCATTTTAATTTTCGAACTTACTTCGTAACCCAAATCATAAATTTATAATAAAAAGGTCCTTAAAACCTGCAAAAATATATTATCAGATTAGTGTGTTGATTAGGATATTAATGTAGCATTGAACTCAAATATATATTAAAATTAATATAGTTATTTATTTTAAATAAATACTTTATATATTGTTTTAATAAATATATTTTATTTTATTTGTGTTCAGTTGTGATGTCATGATGAAAATTACTCTATATGCCAAATGAACACAAATGAAGTATAATGTATATATTAAAATATCAGAAAAAAAAATAGAAAACTAGAAAGAGGAGGGGTGCAACTCCACCTCTATTTTTCTTTTTTAGTTTTAAATTTTGTTTATAAGTAAAAATTTATATAATATTTTTTTATCAATGCACATAAATTTATGTATTATTTTTTTATATAAATTTTTTTTATTAAGATGCTGACTTGGCATTCTCTAAAATAAAATAAAATATTCTAATTGAGTTTAGTGTCACATCAACATCATAATCAACATATTAACTTAAAAATCTATTATTGCAGGTTAAGGAGAGATTTTTATTACAAATTTATAAGTTGGATGACTAATTTATTACAAAGTAAAGTTCTAAAATTAAAACATGATCAAGTGAAAGTTATGAGACTAGTGGTGAAAATTACTCCTAATATCTTACATGCTATTTCTAAGACATACTAAAAGTTGCTTAAGCATTTGTTATGACTATTTTCACTTTATCTTTTTCGTTTTTTAGAAATGGAAATAGAACGAACAGAGATTAAAGTTCTAGAAAATTTACTGCACTCAGAAAGTAAACTTTTTATAGTAATAAGAAAATATAGGATAAAATGTTTCTATTTTATCAGTTTTTTTTTTAAGACTGGCAAGGATATAAATGGGCCGAGGATAGAAAAGCCTACGTTTAGCATGGCAGGCCCCATTCCGGTTGGGTGATGCATCCTTGCGTTGATGGGCCGTGATTCAATTTGTGTACCTCGAAGAATTCGATGCTTTTGATTCAATTGACCAACGAATTTGAGATCTTATGCCTTTTATAGAAAATTAGTTCTAAATCCCGTGCCACGCACGGATGACAAATTTTGTAAAAATATATAATATATAATTGAAATATTATAATTTATAATAATTATTAAAACTGATTAATTAGTATTTAAATGTCATAAATAGGTTATTTTATTTTGAAAAGTGTAAATTAAATCTAAAATTACTAAGACCTCAACTTCTAATTAATTTATTTTTTTCTCTTAAATAATTAATTATTTTCAACTAAAATTGAATTCTTTAGTTTAAATAACTGTAACAATTGAATTAATTGCTTTAATTTTTCTAAGATAAAAGATAATACATTTATTTTTTTAAAAAATGATTTTTTTATTATACTTGTACATTGCCTTTTAGAAATATGATTTATTTTTTGAAAATATTATTCATTTTGAGTTATTTTTATTATGAAAAAATGTATTGAAAAGGAAATTATTTTTACTTACACATTATCTATTAGAAATAAAATATTATTTGTTTTAATCGTACTAAAAAAATCTGCTTGTATAAATATGCTTATAAATTTAATCATATTTCCTTTTTGTTACCTTATATAACAAAGTTATAAGATAAAATTTATTTTCTTTTAATTATACTTAAATTACTAAAAAGTAAATAATAATCTTATTTTGATTCAAAATATATTATTTATTTAATTCATAAAATGATAAATTATCTTTTAAAAATGAATTACTATTTTACTTGCATATTTTATTTAATCATGTTCAAATTTTAAAAGGAAAGATTAATCTTACTTTGTCTCCAATTGAATTAATTATTTGTTATTCTAAAAATAATAAATTATCTATTGGAAAGGAATTATGTTTATTGTAATCACACTCAAATTGATAAAAATGAAAGATTAATCTTTATTTGACTCAAATTGAATTATTTATTTCAAATTATTTTTTAATCCATAAAAGAACTACTTATCTTTTAAATAAGAATTATTATTTACTTGCATGTTATATTTTGAAAATTAAATATTATTTATTTTAATCATACTCAAATTGATGAAAAGTAAATGCTAATCTTAATCGAATTATCTCTTTGAAATTATTTTTTTAAAATTGAACTATTTAGTTTAAATTATTTTGGAACAATTCAATTCATTGCATTAATTTTTCTAAGATAAAAGATAATACACTTATTTTTTTTAAAATAAATTATTTTATTATATTTGTATATTTCCTTTTAGAAATAAGATATTATTGATTTCTATTATTCATTTTAAATTATTTTGTATTATGAAAAAATGTATTTAAAAAGATATTATTTTTATTCCACATTATCTATTAGAAAGAAAATATTATTTATTCTAATCGTACTAAAATAATCTGCTTGTATAATTATGCTTATAAATTTAATCCTATTTTATTTTTGTTACCTTATATAACAAAGTTATAAAATAAATTTTATTTTCTTTTAATCATACTTAATACGAAAAATTAAATATTAATCTTATTTTGATTCAAAATATATATTTATTTTAAATTATTTTTTAATCCCGAAAATGATAAATTATCTTTTAAATATGAATCATTACTTGCATATTTTATTTAATCATACTCAAATTTAAAAAGGAAAGATTAATCTTAATTTGACTCAAATTGAATTAATTATTTTTAATTCTAAAATAACAAATTATCTATTGAAAGGAATATGTTTATTGTAATCATACTCAAATTGGTTATGTTTATTTTAAATTATTTATTAATTCCGAAAATTTTAATTATTATAAATTTAATCTTCTTTTATATTTGTTACTTTATATAACTAACTATTATAAGATAATTTTTTGTCTTGTGAAACTAAATTAGATTTCTATATGTTACCTTATATAAAATTTTCACACATCATCATTAAAAAATATTATTTATTTTCAGCATACTCTAATTGATAAAAGAGAAAGATTAATTTCAATTTGACTCAAATTGGATTATTTATTTTAAATTATTTTTAATTTCCGAAAAATTTTATTATTATAAGATAATTGAATTCGTTTCTAATCAAAATATGCTTATAAATTTAATCTTCTTTTATTTTTATTACCTTATATAAGTAACTATTATAAGATAAGTTTTTATTTTATGAAACTACATTAGATTTGTATATATTACCTTATATAAATATTTGCCACATCATCATTCTTTCCATGTTATTAGAATTATATATATATATATATATATATATATATATAATTTTAAACATAGTCAAATTTAAAAAGGAAAGATTAATCTTAATTTGACTCAAATTGAATAATTATTTTTAATTCTAAAATAACAAATTATCTATTGAAAAGGAATTATGTTTATTGTAATCATACTCAAATTGGTTATGTTTATTTTAAATTATTTTTTTATTCCGAAAATTTTAATTATTATAAATTTAATCTTCTTTTTATATTTGTTACTTTATATAACTAACTATTATAATATATATTACTTTATATAAAAATTTGATTCCATGTTATTTGAATTATAGATATATATCTATAATTTGAATCAAATTGAGATTACTATATCAAATATAAATTAAATCAGTTGATATTATTATTTGACACGTGTCATCGTGTCATGACGCCACTTGTCATGTTCTCGTACTCTATGCTTCTACTTCTACTTATATATATATATATAATATATATATATAATTTAATTTTTGTACCTTGAAGAAACATATTTTTTTAAAAAAATAATAAAAAAGGAATAAGAATATGAATCCTTGATATATTATATGACATATGATTTTGGACTCCAATGATGAATGAAATCATGATCTCGACAGCAGGAAATTTTTTTTGTGTTCGAAAAAGCAATACAAATATCTTTTTGTTTTCCTTTTTCGAATAAAAAAAGTTAACCTTTTAATTTGCGATGGAGATGGATATAATATATTAAGATGCAGAAGAAGAAGGTTCTAGAAAGTTGACGAGGCGTTCAACGGTAAAGTGTTCAAAGCCCAACAAAAGGTGCCTTATTGAACCGATCTCCCTCAGTCAAAAGAAGCAGAAGAAAAAGTTTAAAATTTTTCTTTCCCAGTTTAAAGTAGATACAAATGGCATGGCACGATATGACGAGGACACGACGTCGTACCATTAAAATATATAAGTACTTGATAATGGTCCTTGATTAATTATTTGAGCTCAAAGTCTTTTGGATGAAATTTTTTTTTTTTGAATTATCTATTTTATGCTAATCCTGGTAATAACGCACACCTAAAGGCCAGATTCTCGCTCTTGCACTTGTCCGAGTGTTATCACCTCTAAGTCGTATTATGTTTTAAAGTTGAATTCCGATGACTTCTTTGTGAGTCAGGGAAGTTTGGGAGTGCAGATTATATCGTTTGGTCTGTTAATGTCACTATAACTTTTGCAGATTTCATATTTAGGTCTTTTCTCCTCTGCTTTGGAAGTGGAAGCTTATGATTTATTTGAGGGGCTTTGGAGCTGTGTCAATGAATCTTCTTTAAATCGAACTCTCAAGTGTTAGTTGAAATAATCAATTAAAAATGAGTCATGCATTGGAGAATCATATCCATCGTAAAAAATATTTGGAGCACAAATTTTGATTTTGCCTTCTTTTTTATATGCACATTAGTCGTAACGCAAATTTAACGACTCATTTGTTGGCCGAATAGGAAGAACACCCTCTTTAGTCATTCTTCAAATATTTTCCTTAATATAATATAATTAACTTCTTTTTTTTAAAAAAAAGGTCGTATTATGTTTTCATTCAAAAGAGATGTTCAGTTGCATGAAATGGCATATAAGTGCTTGTAGGGTTGAGTTTCGTACAGTCAAACTTATTAATTATCTGGCGTAATCGAAGACAATATGGAAATATTATGCGGAATAAAATTTAATGAACTGTGTTATCAAACATAGGCCAGACCCTTCTTTATGAATTTATTAGTTGTAGCTTCATGTTACATAAAATATACATTTTTTTAAAATTTATCTCTAACATTTGAATTAGTTTGGCAATCATGTTATGAACTCATCTTTTAACTGAATTATACATGATTGACGAGTACATCACATTTTTGTTTAACTTATTAATTAATTCAATAATCTCGTCATTCGCCAGTTCATTTTCCAAGTTGAATGAAGTATTGAACTATGGGATGACCAGAAGAGCAATCCCGAAAGGAAAATGATGCACTGTTAATTTATTTAGCATCTAGCTAGGGGGAGAAAAAAATCTGATAATTCAATTTAAAATATTAATCGTGATTAGTAGATTAATTTAATAGAAACGCAACTCATAATTTGAGTTCTTTTACTTTTTGGATAAAAATGATTTGTACATTTACCCTCAATAGAACATTCGGAGCTAGACAAGGGCAAACCGTGTAATGTAATTAAGAGGGCCCATGAAGCAACACATATATGGAATGAGAAACAAAGTTTCAAAATATAGATATGCCGGAAGGTACATTTGGAAGAAAATTTTAATCCCTCTCATTCCACTTAATCCATGAAAATAGAAATGTGAATCTTACAATTAGGTAGCCAAACTTGGGTTATTCCAAACTTTCTCAACTCATTCAATCATTAGTAACCATCCACCTCATCCCCTTACCATCAAACCAAACGACATTTATAAACTACTAGGATAAATTGTTCCATCGCACTCGTGTATCGATCATACCAAGCAATACTTAGCACTTCACCAAGTCGATGCAAAGATTGATTCTTACAGTTCTAAGAATCAAAGATGATGGATTCAATAATATTTTGTGGGTCGAGATCCCATTAGTGTTTAGAACTCTTAGCATGAATTAATATGGTATTCAGACGAAAATAATATGAATAAATTTTGATTAAAATAATAATTCTGAAACTCAAATATTTATTAATTAAAGAAGTGTTTTTTTAAGTAGTCAATTCTCGATATTTAAAAAGCGATGTTGACGTTCTAATTAGATCACCCTATAATGATTTTCAATAAAAATTTGTGCGTGCACAAATCTTATATTAAAGAAGAAAGTGTCCTTTGATCCCCAAACTTTGATCACGGTGGCGTGACGATCACGCAAGCCCTTCCATCATGACAGCGAGGTCGGTGGCGAGGTCACACACTCGACTGGAGAAGAGTCGAGACCAACATAGGAATCGAGACAGAAGCTTTAATTTTTTTCCCACCGAAAAAAAGAAGCTTTAATTTTTCAATTCCTTGAACCAAATACAACTTCAACAAAATTGATTTTTCCCCTCTTTGAAGCGCACCTCATACGACCAATCCTCCATCTTCGATTCCACGGCCTCAAAATATGACAATATAAGTGAGTGTGGATGTTATTAAAATCGGATCGAATTAGTCGGTCTAATTCGATATGATTTAATATCAAAATCTATTTTGAGATAAAAAATCGGTTGAAATTTGTAAATCAAATTTTGAAAATAATAAAAATAGGAAATTTTAAAAAGGGAAAAATTAAAGGAATAAAAAGAAGGTTAGACAGAAGGGAAAAATGATATATAAAACCTTAAATAGGAATATAAATAAAAAAGAAAATATTTAAAATTAGATACTATTAAAAAGGAAAGTTATCGAAGGGGAAAAATAATAAAAAATGAAAGTGTTAAAGGAAAAAGAGTAATATATATATATATGTATATTAATCTATTAATATAAGATCTATCATCATTAAATAAAAATTAATAAATAAATAATAACCTATTTATATTTATATGTTACTTATTGTAAATTTTAATAAATAAAATATATTATATTAATATTTTTATTATTATTGGTTATTAGTTGTAATATTTATATATTATAACATACAACTTATATTATATTTTTAGAATTATTACAAATAATATTTTTTGATAAAAGTTGATCAAATTCGATCGAACCCAATCGAATCAGTTCAACCAAGACTAGATGACGAGTTCAATTTGATCACAAGACTGATTCTAAAAACATTGCCATAAACTAGAAATGAATAAACATGTCAGGCTGTGCCGACTAGTCAAATCAAGTTTAACGTACCTCAAGTCGAGTCATGCCATTTCAAAATGACATCGGGCCAATCTGATGTATCTCAACTCCAACCCGACTTAACCAATGGCAGTTGTGCTGAATCTTAGGTCTGACTTTCTTTTTCCTTAATTTATAAGGGTCTGACATATTAGCGCAATCGTGTATTTTTGTATGTCCTTATAATTTATAAGAGATTTCAAATAATAAAAATGATTATAATATATGCTATTATAACTATTATATATAATAATTATCTATAATATAGTTATAATATAAAATTATATATTTAAAAAGAAATAAATGTGCCACCAACCATAAAATTCCATCTAAACCACCAACCATAAAATCCTCAAAATTATTAAATGAAAAATAGACAAAAACAATATAATAGAATAAAAAGAAATAATAAGATTCTAATATGCATATCAAATATAAATAAAAAAAAACTAAGAAATACTAAAATAACTAAAGTGAGGATAAATATAATTTATTCGATCCGATTGCGCGGTTCGCATGAGATGGTCTCATTGTGGGACCCATCCAGTTATGTTTTGGTTTTGGGTACATTGTCTTATTCCATTTCATGTTGCATGATTCTGCCAAGCTGCTAAATCGGTGTTCAGGTTGGAAAAAAATAATAATAAAAGATAGAGCCAAAACCAATTACTTTGGTTTTCAAAATTCAGGGCGGAATTATTTTTTCCATTCAATATCAGGTAAATAGATCTTAAAATATTCGACCATATAACTATTTCCCCCTCTTTCTTTATCTTAGACGAAGTCTTTTTGTCTAGAAGCCCAATCTTTTTTTTCCTCCTTTTTTAGAGAATCGATGACATACAAGAGTTCTAGACGCTTTTGTTATACGTGTTGTTTGCTTCAAGGATAAAAGACTTATTTTGTTCCGTACTAACAAATACTACGGTTAATCTTGCAAGATGAAGAATAAAATTATCATTAAAAAGTCAACACATACATGATGAGTGTACCTCTTAAGTTGAATTGATATATTAGTTCATAACGCGTTTAGATGAAATAAAATGTAATTATGAGATTTAAAATGATAAATTAATTTTAATGGGTACTTAATGAAATATAAGAATTAGAAATATAAAATATAATTTTTTAATTATGATAGTAGGTGCCACATACTATAGTTATATGTTCCACCAAAAAGTAGACGATTTCAATTATGATTTTGAGAAATGTCATACTATACGTGAGAAGCAATTGAAATTTGCGTTCGCTCTCCATGGAACAAAAAAAAAATTAATTGTGAATTGTTTGCATCTTAAGGTGAACTGCATTTTGGGAATGTTGAGAACTTCTCTGGACAAATGGCGACTTGTTTATCGCAACATAATATTTGGCAAAAAAAATTATGATTATTTTCTTACACTTCTCTAAATCATAATGATTTTTCATATTTAAATTTAATATATGAACTTATCGTAAGACGTTCTTAAATTATATCATAATATTTTCGCCTTGGTTCAGCCTTCTGATTGTATTAAAATTTTCACTTCTTTCACTTTTTCTTATTTACAAAAGGCTAAAATATCCTTTCATCTTCTGTTTTAATGTTAAAAAAATAAAATAAAAAAATATTTAAATATTTAAAAATAAAAAAATAGGGTGCTGCCCCCCTTCCCTCTTTCTCCCTCCGGAGGCCTCGTTGGAGGGGGCAGCCCCCTCGTGTTTGCGATGGCGACCCGACGCGAAAAAGGATTGGCGTCGCCCGTGCTCTTTCTTTTTCACAGCGTCAAAGAAATTACATGTTAGTCGGGTTAGACGATCCGTGCCGCTTTTCGAACACTAGTTACATGCCGTTGATTTTAGTAATCCGACGACGCAGCGACAACTGCTCTGTTCGGAGGTGTCCCATGCCTAACTTGGCAGAGATGGATCGAAAATCGCATCGCGTGCCGCGCCTACGTCAGCCCGTGATGGATCGCCCTCTCGCCAGGCAAAGTATATCTATAGCTAATTCTAGGCGCAGTCAACACGGAATGTCCCATTTGAGCAGCTCCTCCACGTCCTTGGATAGCTCTCCATCAGTCGCCTCCCCCCTACCGCGAGTAGTAACATCGTTGCGTTCACAGCATCATGGCAGGCCGCCTCCGGAGAAGATCCGACAATGGTGGCGTCACAACCGTGGAGTGCAGCTCCGAGGCTGAGAACAAAGAACGAGGCGAAGAGGAAGCTTGATGAGAGGATAGTTTGTGTAATAACATTTTAGTTTTTTTTTTATAAATATAAAAAAATGAAAAGTTAAGACGAAAGTCTAAAATAAAAATCATGATATAATTTAAGGACTATGATAAATTTATATATTATGATTAGATGCAAACAATTGTTATAATTAAGAAAAAAATAATGAATTAATGAAAAAAATAACATACTTTTGCTAAGGAATTTTTTTAGTAGAAGGTCCCCTATTTTTAGGAAGTTATGCCAATAATTTAACTCCTACATGGCCAATGATTATGTCCGTAGGATCTATAAATCGACTCATTGTCGAGTCCTTTTAATTTAGTAAAATTATTCGCGTCGCGTGCTTGACAATGACACGTGAGACTTTCAATAATTTTTTTTTCATTTGTATGGACTAGAATTGGAGATCTTAATTAGCGATAAAAGAAATTATTTTTTGAAGATAAGTTTTTGCTAAATCAAACTGCGCAATACAGATCTTTCAACCGCATTGCAGCATCACAGCAACTTATGCAACTTTTGCAGAGAGAAGGAAAAGCATGGTTTGATTGTCAACATAATTGGCTCATGGCACTTCTTGTGCTTTTTTGTTTTGTTTTTATAACCTCATTGGTTCAGAGTTCGAGAAAATCCATGTAGTAGTCCACGTGTATTTAGAGTATATTTATGTAATAGAATTGTTCAATACTAACACCGGATTGGCCGAGTTCTGGAGTCATTCCTGAATCAATATTTAGATTATCTAATGATTTTATCGTGGTATTAGTTATATAAAATTATTTGAATCTTTTAATTAAAATCTAATGATAAATTTTAATTCGACGATTAACATTCACGTACATGCAAACTGCACTTATGGACTCGAGCCGACTCACACAAACTATTGTGCATTCAATGGACACGAGAGAGAGAGAGAGAGAATTATTTATTTATTTTTTGGAAGTCAAAAGAAGGCTTTACGAGCAATGCGACAGTTTTAGTTTTTATAAAAATTTAATATAAATAAATAATGATCTGGAACTTCTCGTCCATCGCAGTGCCAGTGACGATGATTATTTTAGTCCTCTAGCACAAACAAAGCCACAAGACAAAAGCACCTCTTGATATGTCTTAAAATTAATTTATCAGATAAATTATAGAAGTTCGATCAAATAAAAATATATATGTTTAAAAAATGTCATTATTAAATATTATTCGTATGATGAAATTATTATCTGTAATAGATGTCAACATTTATTCTTTATTACTATTTTATTAATTTTGAGTTATTTGGGTTTAATTCTTTGACTAAAATATTAATATAATAAATTAGATTTATACTTTACTATAATATTTGTAAGTCTTAAAATAGATAAATTAATAATATAAATTGCCTGAATTTACGTTTCTTACATATTCCGACTAACGCTAATGTTTCATTTATTCTATATTTTTTATATTTCAATCAGTTAAAATTTAATAGTTAGTAATAAATCATTATTCGATAAAATATAATCCCCATCATCATCCACCATTTGTCGACCAAAGAAGCATCACATATGTAGATGACCATTTCTTTACAAGTGTTTATTCTCGCATATATATATATATATATATATTAGTATATTTAATGATTTTTTTTGAAGAAAAACAAATCTGTGGCGAGAGTTTTATAAATCAACGTAGAAAAATCCTAAAAATATCTTGACCCAATTTGAGATGACGTCAAAAGTAATTTTGAAAATGTACTCTGTTCAGCAAAGTTATTCTGACTGTGTTCAAACTTGCCAACGAAACCAGTCCGAAGTCCAAACCCGAATGCAAACGCAGGTAGTAGATACAGATAGATTACAGGGGAGAGAGAGAGAGAGAGAGAGAGAGAGAGAGAGAGAGGGAGAGAGAGGGGGCGGAAGAGAATGAACGAACACTGACATCGGTACTGCTACATCGATTAGAAAAAAAGATCTACCAGCCAAGCCAAGTGATTGAAATCTTTCCCCTCAACCTTTCTCCACACGATCATCAAAGCGAAAAGAAGCAAATCTTTAAGCCAACTGCAGCATCTGATTGCCAAATCTCTCTCTCTCTCCCCCACCATACACATCGATCATACGAATTTACTCAGCCAAAGCAGTCATCGTATGCTATTGTGCCTCGCCGGACCTGCTCATAAATCTCGCAGGCTTACTTCAAATATTGCTTTTTTTTTTTCTTTGGTCAAAGGTCTCCCTTCATAGATTTAGCATATAGATAGGTTCTATTAGTAGGAACAAGTGCGTTGGTGTTGTTCTCATATATATATAGGAACTAGGGAGGTTGTGGCGGTTGCGTTGTTCTACCAATTTCTTGTTCGGTTGGTGTTGTCATCGTTGATTTGGTGATGGGTTGCTGCTGCTCCACATTAGAACTGGAAACGCATCCAACCGAGAAGCAGGGCCACAAGGGCAGCCTGCAGCAGCAACAGCAGCAGCGGCGGCAGTCGATTTCTCTTCAGCAGGCGGGGGCGGGGGTGGGGAACGCTGTCGCGGGCGGCGAGGTGCCGGACTTCGCGGAATTTTCGCTCGCCGAGCTCAAGACGGCGACGGACGGCTTCAGCAGGCAGAACATCGTCTCCGAGAGCGGTGACAAGGCGCCCAATCTCGTCTACAAGGGCCGTCTGCAGAACAACCGCTGGATCACCGTCAAAAAGTTCAACCGCTCCGCCTGGCCCGATCCCAAGCAGTTCGCCGTCAGTCCCCTCGCCCCGCTCATTAAATCTTTGCTTGTTTCTTCATTAGAAGTTTTTGTTCAGATCGGTTTGCTGATTCTTTGTTTTTGTTGGCCCTCTTTTTCTCTTCTACTGTTGCAGGAGGAGGCTTGGGGGGTTGGAAAGCTGAGGTACCGGCGGCTGGCCAACCTGATCGGATACTGTTGTGACGGCGACGAGCGGCTCCTCGTGGCCGAGTACATGCCTAATGACACCCTGGCCAAGCATCTCTTCCACTGTATGTTTCTTCTCGATCTGCGCCTGGAAGCTCTGCTATTTGCTTAACCTTTTTGACGATTGTACCCAATGTGGAAAATAAAAGCTTAGGAAGATAGCTTAGAACAGTGGACAAGCTTTGCTTTCTGTAAACAAATTGCTGCCTCTGTTTTGTAAGAAAGGTTGCTTCGACAATTATTTGGATGCGTGCGTCTTCTGGTGATTGTCGAGTCTGTACCTTATATTCCATTTTTCAGGTGACCAATTGATTAATGATTTAACCATAATTCTTCACCTTCTGTTACAAGAGCCTTGAATCCAAGAGCGCCTCTCCTTTTAGTAACTTGACTAGCTATCACTATGAACCTTTTTTTTTGTCAAGTCATGGTCATCCTTGGGCGATGCTCTGATGCAATAGGTCGTGTTTTGAATTCAATGAATCCACTTAGAAGAAACCTGAAAGGCAGAAAGAAACTATAAGATCCCAGTCCTCCATGAGGAATTGAATTGTAAATATAGAAGAAAGATGGTTTCAATAAGAGTACATTCTCATTTAGTCATTACACTTATTGTAGCAAAGTTATTATAATATCAAATAAGATTGTGGCAAATAACTTCACTATTTTACACTCTACGCAATCAATTAATATATACTATGGGTTCATTTGCTTTACCTGTTTGATATCTCCAGTGCAATTTTGGTTGAAACTGTTTTTTTTTATTTTGTTTCTTTGCAGGGGAAAATCAAACCATTGAATGGGCTATGCGCTTGAGAGTTGCATCCTACATTGCTGAAGCCTTAGAATATTGCAGCAACGAGGGGCGGCCTCTATACCATGACTTAAATGCATACAGGGTTCTTTTTGATGAGGTGTTTATTTTTCCTTGAATCAATGCATGATACTTATCACCTAACTTTTACTATTAGCAGATCATTGATACAGGTTTCTTATAGAGGATATATGTGTGTATAAAATATATGATCATATGCTTCGAAGTTTATAATGCCTTCATTAAACCGTGATTTCCTTTCTTTTGCCAAATTGAATAGTGATCTTAAAATTGGGTGCTTTGACAGTATGTCGGAGCCTCGTAGACTGTGCGAGGCTATGATATAAAACTCTTTTTTCAGAATATGTTATAAATCATAAGTTGTGGGACTTCTTAGCTATTTTTGCATTTATTGTAACAAGTACACCCTTTCTTTAATATCCAATATCAATCAGAACATGTACGTGATAAAGCAGACAAAATGCATATGATACTAAAATGTATCTTTTCCAGTAAAAACACACTAAAAAGGTGTTTCTCGTAGCTTTAATTCTGACTCATCCTTAACCTTTCTCAAGTTAAATGCTATCAATGATGTTCCTGCAATCTTATTGTGTCATTTAAGCTCTCATTTCTTCTGGCCTTACTTTTAATTATTTTTTGTTATGACCATAGCAACCTGAGATTGTTTTCTTAATAAAGATACAGATTCTCTACTTATTACTAAATTTGAGTTATTTGCAGAATGGGGATCCACGTCTGTCTTGTTTTGGCCTTATAAAGAACAGCAGGGATGGAAAAAGTTATAGCACAAACTTAGCTTATACACCACCTGAATATCTGAAAAATGGTATTTTCTTCTTGTACCTTAAGAGACTTACAATCTTATTCTTAAAATTTGGTCATTACTACAGTTATAATTGAAGTTTTTTTTTTGTTTTATAGGTCTTTGTGTGACTTGGAAGCAAAATATAATTTTGCACCTTTCGGAGAACTGAGATACCATGGAACGATTTTGGCAACAATGTATCTTTAATTATCTCTGCTGTGACCCTGAGGATCATTACTTTCTTCTGACCGAGAGTCCACTTAGTGCTCCAGAGACTCGCGAGTATACAGGAGAAATCATGTTTGAGACATTTAATGTTCCTGGGTTATATATAGCTGTCCAACCTGTCCTTGCTCTTGCTGCTGGATACACTACTTCAAAGGTTAGTTTAGTCAATCAACTAGTCTCCCAATTTCTTTAAAGGCATATATTTTTTCCTATTGTAAAAAAGTATCATTAATATCTTTTCTAAAATTATTAGGTGACATGATTCATCTTCAATACTCATATAATTTATTTTCTCTTTTTCCTTCTAAACGTGTATTTTCACATAGGTAGCAATCTTTCCTGGTGTCTTGGTTTAGAATTTTGAGCCCCCAAAAGAGGAAGACCAAATCTGATCAATTCTGGTCTCTGGAACACAAACTTGTAATGTCACAATGCAAATAAAAGGTGAAGATTGCAAAAAGATGGAGTAGATAAGATGGGCCCTCTGCTAGTAATTTCAGCATTATGCATTTTTTTAATAAAGGTCATTTAGATGCAATATTCTTATAAGGAAAATAAATAATTTTGGCTTTTCTTTAGCCATGATTGCAATTAGGTTATCGTATATTCTCTGTCTCTCTCTCTCTCAAAAAAAAAAAAATGTTATCATATATACTTCCAACCTGTAACAGCATAAGGTGTATTTCATCCTGTGACCAAACTGAGTGTTAGGTGTACTGTAAGTTATGGGAGATCCAGCAGGCAAAATACATACACACATGTCCAAGGTGACCTATTTGGTCTCCTTTCTTGCCCTCATTATTCTTCTGAAAATCATTGCTTTTCAGTACTAGTGATACTAGTTTACGTTTAGCTTAATTAAGATTAAGAGTCAAGTATTCAACAAAAGAGAGTGATTGCCTGGATGCTTGCAAAGCTGTATGGCATATATTGAGACACTCAGAATTGTGCATTTGCTGCGTATGGACATTTAGGGTACAAGGATGGATGATAATTGTGAAATTACAAAAGGCTCAAAATTCCCTTGAGTGCATATCAACTATAGTGATTTGGTTTCATGACTACTGATTTGATGTATCTTATAGCTATGTGATATCATACAGTAGTTCTTAAACAAATATTTTCTTACATTTATTTTAGGGGAAAAAGGGTGGGCTCCAAGTTAGGGTGTCATCCATAGATATATATCACTATGATAAGGAAAATGTACAAGTGTAAGCTCTCAAAGCGAGAGCGACCAAAAAGCAGGAAGTGTACAACCACTACTCAAAACCCCACTCCCGAATAAGAAAAGAGCTATCGCATACAATACTGTCAACATGCAATCTCTCCCCACAAAAAATTTCTTACGTTGATAAAAATTCCCCACAAAAAATTTCCTTGCAAGAGCAATTGGAGACATGGAGTTCAAGCGGAACAAATTTTTGCCTGCTGAAAAGCAGATAGTAACTGCTGATCCTGACATTAATATCGTAAGTTCTGTGTTGAACACTCTACCCATGGTCATAAATACTGAAAGTTGAAGTTATTTTTATAAATTCTTTTCAGATAGTAAATTCTTTATCCATGTTATCTGATCGTTGACAGGTCGAGCTTTGTGATGACGATGAATTCATTGTATTGGCATGTGATGGAGTTTGGTATTGGTCTTTTCACATTTTTGTAATTTGTTCATAATTTAGATGTTAGAAATGTTTTCTGCTACAATGGCCAGGAAGAGCATTCATTGTCATCCTTCTGATTTGTTCACGATGTAGATTTTGTACTTTTGTGACCCTTTTCTTTGACTTTATAGTATCATTTTACCATCATTTACTCCGCCTATGTTTTATAGCCGGTCCAAGCCCGGATAAAGGAGGAGGGTTGTGTTAGGCCACGACAGCCAGCGTAAAACCCTGTCGAATCGCATGAACATGGATCAACGAATATACGGAATGGCGTCGTATGATCCATGTAGCCGACCCCACCTAGTGGGATAAGGCTTTGTTGTTGTTGTTGTTGTCTAAACCAATTTGTTTGCACTGTGAAAGATTTTGTCTTAAACTGACATTATTTAAGATTGGCTGATCTTTGACCCTTGTAAACTTTTATTTTGAGGGGGGAAAGAATGAGCACCAAATTAGGGTGTCATCTGTGTATATATATCACTATGGAAGGAAAATGTACAAAATGTAGGCTCCCAAGAAGAGAGCAGCAAAAATGGATCTAACATCTAACATCTACAAACGTCAATGGCATAAACTTTTCTTTGTACATGTTTTCAGAAAGGCAGACTCATTAAATATTTTGACCAAAGATGCACAAAATTTGTTTAATGAAAATAATGAAAGGAGTAAAAAAGAGAAAAAAAGAAACGAAGCAAACAAATATAAATGTCTCAGACATGAAGTTCAATCTTTTCTCTGCAGTAATTGAGAAACTCTGTCATCTTATTCGATGTACTATTTCCGATGCTTTTCAGGTTTATGTTGAAAATTTGTTACCTTTTCTCCAAAATCAACATGCAAACAGCCATATGATTAAGCTGAAATCGAATATTAACAATACGATTCTGAATTTATGAGTTCACAACAAAATTGATGCATAATGGGCACCTAGCTAGTCAAGGTTGCATGGGGACACAAGTCATACAGTTGTGCATTCCATCTGCTTGTCAAAGTTTTGTTGTCCTAATGAATCCGTTAGATACTTCTCCTTTTCCCTTTGGGTCCATAAAATGAAATGATAGTGAGGTAAGTTGACTTTTTAACAATTTTGTTAATTATACTGGTTTCTTTCCTTCTTGAATTCTTCCTCAGTTTGGAACCTACTTCATTGTATCTTTTTGAGAACAATAGTTCATTGTATTATTGTAGAAAATTGTTGTACCTATTGTGAAATGTCTTGTCTTTTGCCGATGGAATGCAAAATCTTGCCACTACATGGAATTTGAATGTTTTCTCTTAGTTTAACTTCTTTGTGCATTCCTCAAACGAATCAGTACTATCTGAAATATTACTTGTAGAAAATAAGACTAGAAAGCTAAATTGGGTTTAGAGAGTCCCAAGTTTACCAAAACATTTTGCAGATTATCCCGGCCCTTTATCCTTTCTAGTTACCTGTTGATAGCTTTGAATATCAGACCAACATTCATTACTATTTAGTTTCGTCTTTATTATTTTGAGGAAGGAATAAAGGGGAACTCCGCCTATGTTTTATAGTCGGTCCCAAGCCCGGATAAAGGAGGAGGGTTGTGTTAGGCCCCGACAGCCAGCGTAAAATCCTGTCGAATCTCATGAACATGGATCATGCGTCGAATGATCCATGTAGCCGACCCCACCTAGTGGGATAAGGTTTTGTTGTTGTTGTTGTTGTTGTTGTTGAATAAAGGGGATAGGGTGAGGGATCTGAATTATAGGCTTTACTCTCACGTGGCGTTGCTAGATATAACGTCATGATTTTGAAGAATATTATCCTCTTTATGTTGAGTTTATTCATGTGGTTTTTTCTTCATGCATGTATGCAATATGTTCTCATACAAAAAATAATAATAAATGATTGACAAAAAGGGGTGATAAAGAATATATATGTGCAGGGAGAGTTACCCCTGAGAGTGTGATATTTAGTTTTGGAACAGTTCTTCTGGACATCCTTAGTGGAAAGAGAATCCCTCCAACTCATGTAAGCAATCTTATCTTATTCTTATATATTGCATAACACTATTTGTACTTTTGTTTTTCCTGTAGCTATAGTATTTTGGGATCTGATGATTACTGTTTTGACTTTTTTCTAACATGTTTTCACATTCTCTCCTTATATTGCCTTTGGCTACACCAAACACAACCCCTTGTGATTACTGACGGAGCCAACTGCCTTCCTGCGCCTGCACATGCAGGCACTGGAAATCTGAATAAGTAGGACCTGCTACTGCAGTCTAACACATTTGTTAAGTTGGTAGACTGGTTAGTGTGTGTGGCTACTTCTCAAATGACCAGTGTTGGCATCTTAGTGATACCACTGGATTTTTTTGCTGGCACTTCCTTTGCTAGTTGTAATATTGTTTGTTATTCTGTTACTATTATCCTAAGCATTCTTTCGTTTTTACTTTTATGCATGCATTTTCATTTCTGTAAGTAGTGGAATACCAGCGTTTATGGACTCTTTATGCTGAAATCGAATATCTCATCTCATTTTTCGAAATTTTCATTCATTGCTATAGACAATGCAATTCTGCTGCCAACTTCCTAGCAAATATGGGAAGGATGGCTCTTTTGGACAATTTTTGGATGGGGTCCCCTCCTCCGGAGATCCTCAACATTATGTACTCGGACATTACAGGATATTATAATAGATAACCCTTTCCTTGTTTAAAAAAAAGTAGTGGAATACCATTTTAAGATGTCATAACGTGGAATTGCTGATAATAGTAGTTCAGTTGGAATGGAAAATTCTCCAATTGGCTCTTGGTGGATCAGGCAGCAGTCCAAAAGTTGCCTTATTAGATAAAAGCAAGCTTCTTCTTGGCTAAAATGTCTTATGACTTTTAGCAGATGCTGTAAAGTTGGGTAGAAGTTAAATATCTTTTAGTTTTTGTGGTCTTGTATTCAAAGATGTGCAATTTACAAGACAAATATTTGTAAGCGTGAATTGCCTGTTATAATACAAATGAAAGAAATGATTATGGGTGATACAATTGCAAGTAAAAAAGTTCTACCCAGCTGGAGAAAAGCGGGTGCACAGTATAAGTAAATCCAGTTTGCCAAAAGTTCTACTGAATTCCCATTTAATGCATGAGCAAAAAACACACCTACTGAACTGCTTTTAGAGAGGAACTAGTTCAACTATTTAAATACTGACTTTCATTTGTACCAAGTAGAACATGTATGTCAAATCTCAATAGACATGAACATATCCGTTAAAAAGAAAATTGGAGACATATCTTGAGAAGAATTTTATGCAAATCTGCGTAACTAATGATGCAGTATAGTTGGTTGCCATTGCTTTTCCCTAAAAAATTAACAGTTTTTTTTTGTTATAAATTATGGCTCGCTAACTTCTAGTCATCCTGTCCTCAAGACAAATAAATATCTATCTGCAAGTATTTCCTTGTTTGAATTCTCACCATCATCTGTTTAGCCTTTTGTCCAGGAACAGTTCTGTGATATATTTTGTATGCTTGTGAGTTGTGAATGTTTATGTTTTGTTCTAATTTCAGGCCCTTGATATGATAAGAGGCAAGAATATTTTGGTCCTAATGGATTCACATCTGGAAGGAAATTTCTCAACTGAAGAGGCCACTGCGCTGGTTGACCTTGCTTCCCTTTGCTTGCAATATGAGCCTAGGGATAGACCCAACACCAAGAAGCTGGTTGCAGCACTTGCACCTTTGCAAACAAAACCAGAGGTCGGTTCCTTTTCTTTGTTGTTTGCAGCATGATGTTTGTAGCTAAACTGTTGATGAACAACGATGCCCAATTGCTAGTGTTAGTCATTGATGTCTTTAGGGACTTGACCTGAATGATTTTGTAGCCCTATTTAATATTGGGGACATTTGGATCAACAGTTTGAATAAAATCTATCAGACTGAAAATATCACCTCATTTGATTCATTGAATTTTGGTGTCTTTGGTATAGATTGTTCCTCCAGTTTTATCATCTAAATCACATTCTAGTAGAATTGTGTTATTGTTTCACGTAACCCTCACACTCTCACTCACAGTTCTATAATGATTATGCAGAATTCACACATATCAACTCCCTTAAGACATTTTCATTAGACATTAAATACAATGCTTAAAATAACTAACCACTAATTCTAATTGACCAACAACCAGAAATATAAATTATCTACTTTGCCTCTGAGCCAAGACTTCAAGAAATAAAAACTGAACACACACACAGAGCATAAACATATACATCAGGTTCTAATACATCATCTGACAAATCGAAGCTTAAGAATAATACATGTCCAAATTAAATAATAATTCTTTATTTTTTACTACATTGTATGATTTGTTATCTTCCTTCTCTAATAGTCCCTTGATATTTCATGTAGAATCCAACAACAACAACAACAAAGCCTTATCCCACTAGGTGAGGTCGGCTACATGGATCATACGATGTCATATTCGTTGATCCATGTTCATAAGATTCGACAGGATTTTACGCTGGCTGTCGGGGCCTAACACAACCCTCCTCCTTTATCCGGGCTTGGGACCGCCTATAAAACATAAGCGGAGTTGATTTGTGAAAAAACATGAGAACTTAATTTAAATGCATTCGTGGAGACTCCACTGAGTACAAACATTTTCCCAGGCAAGGATTGAAGACAAATATAATTCCATTGACAATTTCTTTCAAACAGATAATTTGGGATTTCATCAAGTATTTACATCACCGCCCACACATGGAAGGTAAACTAACTAAATTCATAAATAGTATAAAATTAAAAGAGATTGCAGCAAGTATCACACACAGAAGTGTTGATTGGTTTGTACTAATGGTCATGCATTTCAATAAAGTACATGCATTTATAAAAGCATCTGTTTGTTTTCAATGCATACATTATGTTGCATGCATTCACTGGTCCGCAGAAAACTGGTTGCATGAAAAATGAACTTTGTATTTTGGAAATATGATTCTTTCTATATCCATTGAGTGAGCCAAATGCATGAGTTAGTTTTCAAATAGAAACCAAATTAGAAACATGTTATCTAATGCATGGACGAGTTTGCATGTATTGTTAGAAAATACAATTGCATGATTTTGAATTCAAACAAAACAACTGCTAAAATGAATTGGATTGCCACTTTGACAATCAAACTGCAAAATATAACTCAAAAGAATAAAAGAAAGTATCAATAATTTTACATTGAATAAATAAAATAGCATGTTTTTCCAAGAGTACTAAGAAGCCAGATGCATTAAAATGTTCTTGTGAATAAACAAACGTGAAATACTAATGTTTTTCACACGCAAAAAAAAATGCTTTGCACTCTCAAGGAAACTGCTAGCGAGATTCATGTTTAAGTACTCAGATGACTCAGCAGGCTATAACTACCGAGGAAGACAATGAATACCTGCATCTGATAGTATCAGCCAAATTTATGGTATAGGATTTGCACGCATAATGAACTTTTGTAAGTAGAATCCAAACAGAAACAAAATTACCTTCCCTAAACAAAAAAAAGATCTTATTTGGACACTCGTGATGAGAATTTATTTTGGGTTTTGTCTTGGATTTTTTTCTTTCAGATGGTAGAATATCTTTCTTTTAAGTAGTTAACCTAGAAGCCTGATGGTGCTATTAATAAGTCAGTTCATGGATGCATGCGTAGTCTCTTGACCATTTATTTACAGAGTAGAAACTGCTAATTCATGTAGGAAGATTGTTCTAATAGTTTGATGTTTTAACTCGTACATGCTGGAAATTAGACAAGTTGAGTGTAGCTATAGCGCTTGGACACAATATTGACATGGTTGCTGTTGCTCCAGTACCAATTCCTTTTGATGTAGCTAGCTGTGATGGACCTTCATCCTATAGCCTATAATATTTAGTTATGGGTCTTTGGTCCATTTAGTTTTCCCAGTTTTCCTTTTGTTTTGAATAAGGGTTATTTAAAACCTTATAAATATTCTTGTATGATCGTATTAGGGTAATTTAGTTTATCTTTTTGAAGGCTGATAACTTAATTAAGGTTAGAATAAGTTAATTGGTAGATCTTCATCAATATGGCTTTCAAGTTTCAACCTATAGCCTATAGTATTTACTTATGGGCTTTCCGCCAGGTCTTTTGCCCTTTAGTCTTAGGTTTCCGGGCTTCTACCCATTATTTTAGTTTAATTTCCTTACCTTTAGGTTCACAAGTTTTCCTTTTATTCGAAATAAGAATTGTTTAGAATCATGTGTTACAGCTTATTATTGTATGATTGCATTAGGACACTATTTGATGAATGAATATTTGATTTAGTTTCTTTATTCACAAGAGGTATGACTTAATTGTGGTTAGGAGTACGTTAACTTAGTAGATCTCCTTCACCTTGTGAGTGGATAGTTTACATCTTAATATCTAATGATATCCCTGGTCTATTTCGTACATGATCAATTTTATGGTAATCGCCAAATTATAGATAGTAGACAAAAGGATTGAAGAAGGTGACCAATAAATCAGTGTCCGGGTTAACTTATAAATATTTGGAGGCAATAATAGAAATGATGAATGCCTTCTAGCATTGCTCAAATAACATTAAATGCTGCAGTGAGGCCCGTTTATAATTCTAAAAGTTACGTACTTAGATTTTAGGTTGAGTGATACCATAAGTGCTTGTTTCCTCTTCATTAAATATTGTAAGAGCTTGAAGTTACTTCTATCTTAGCAGTTGCCACCTCTTAAATCTTTTGATTTTCATGGAGAGGTTATATGTATCTTTATTGGCATTTTATGTTGGTCTTTTCAACGATGGTCTCAAAATCCATTCTTTTTTTTTATTTGTTTGAAAATTGTTCTGATTATTCTTTCGTTGAGACTGCCATTATGGATTTACACTTCATTACTGCCACATCCTTTTTATCTGAGATAAAATGTATCTAGTACATGTTTAATAGTATTATTTGGTCAGACATTGGATGTACAGGTGGCGTCATATGTTATTTGGAGCCAATAATAGAATGATGAATGGTTTCTAGCATTGCTCAAATAACATAAATGCTGCAGCGAGGCTCGCTCATAATTTTGAAAGTTACGTACTTAGATTTTAGGTTGAGTGATATCATAAGTGCTTGTTTCCTCTTCATAAGATGTTGTAAGAGCTTGAAGTTATTTCTATCTTAGCAGTTGCCACCGCATATGTATCTCTATTGGCATTTTATTTCAGTGTTTTCATGAATGGCCTCAAAATGTTTTTTTATAATTTGTCTCAAACTCCTTTTTTATTACTCTTTAGCTGAGACTGCCATTATGGTAATTGCTGCAGAACATACCACCTCCTTTTTATCTGGGATAAAATGTATCTAGTACATGTTTAATAGTATTATTTGGTCACACGTTGGATGCACAGGTGCCATCATATGTTATGCTTGGCATAAAA
The DNA here is from genome assembly GCA_030549335.1 of Pontederia crassipes. NCBI lineage: Eukaryota > Viridiplantae > Streptophyta > Magnoliopsida > Commelinales > Pontederiaceae > Pontederia > Pontederia crassipes. The sequence goes on along the minus strand of CM060189.1, from coordinate 17,727,930 downwards.
AAACGTGACGAACCACCACCACCAGCTCCACAACACCCTTTTTCACCTATGGGCGAAGCTTGCTCCAGAATGGACCTCACGGCTATCCATCAGATTTTAGTAATGACACACTACAGAGATGATGAAGGCACTAATGAGGTACGTATTTGATACTTCACTCACTAGCGATATTTTTTCCAATGGAATGTGAATGTAATGCATTAATTGTATTTTATCAGCTCTCATTCCAAGAGTGGACGCAACAAATGAGGGACATACTCGAGGCAAGAAAACGAGGAGACTTTGCTTTTCGTGATAAGGAATTTAAGATAGCAATTGAATGCTATTCCCAGGTAAGTGGCATGCATAACAAAGTTGACGATGAATGTTTTTACTGGACAATTCTGGTTATTTGGAATCGTACCCTCATGTACCAAAACTTAAAGTACTTCTGCATCTATTAGTGAATCATACACTACATTTCCTTAATCTATGAATTGTCTTGGTGATTTTAAACTCAAAAGTTGTGTTAGTTTTTTCTTTACTATTCAAGAACCATAGGAATTTCGCAACTGATAATTTTTATGTTATCGAACATTTGGTCTGTTGGGTACTTCCATTGCTCATGCCAAATGATGTTTACGTGATGAGTCATGTCAATAGGGCAACATAATAGGAACAAATGTGGAGCTGTTGTCGGATAACTTATCTTTTCTTCATCTGGAATCACTTAAATTATCATGATTCTTTCCTAGTTCATATTTTCCAGCGTTATTTTTTTAATAAAACAATAAGAATAATTTATTATGCGTTGAAACTTTGTTATGCAGTTCATAGACGTTGGGACAATGGTATCACCTACAGTTTATGCAAGACGAAGTCTGTGCCATCTTATGTCTGATCAAGCTGATGCTGCTCTCCGGGATGCAATGCAAGCACAGTGTATTTACCCTGATTGGCCCACTGCTTTCTATCTGCAAGCAGTCGCCTTGGCCAAACTGAATATGCAGAGTGATGCGTCCGACATGTTAAGTGAAGCGTCTGCGTTAGAAGAGAAGAAACAAAAAGGTGGAAAGGGTCCATAGAGTTTTTCTCTACTTGTAACTTGATCTTTCTTACCATGCCTCCTCGGAGGAAGGTTCCATTTCATGAGATGGATATGTGATTATTATCTCTGAGAAGATGTATCATAGAAAAGCCTTTACATTGAGTTTGCAGTTTCTTTTCTTGCAATTTTTTGCCCCTATGTATATTGACATTCAATCAAACAGATAAAACTTGGTTCAGTTGGTGCTAACGCAAAATTTGACGTTGGTTCATGTTTTGTTTCTGTCAAAGTTGAATTAATTAAATGTACTTTAGGTTTTAGGTAGCAGCCTCATGTTAGGTGATCAACTCGTTAACTTTCATGAACTAGTAGATGACCTGAATAACTTGATGGGAAAAATAGATTGCCAGACAACTCGTTGTATTAACTAGAGTTTAACTGAATAACTCGTAAGCATCTGCATACGCATCATGCGTGTGTATATTTTGCAGACATGATGAGAAAATTTGGTTATACAGAAATTATGTTAACTAAGTTTTGCTGACAAGATGTTCATTACAAATGGGCAAAGTTCATGCCAATTGCAGATGCAATCACAATAGGTTACTATCTGGTGTGAAATTACTTTTTTCTTGTCTCTTTCGGAAATTATGGAACCAAATTTTCTTCTGTCAAGAGTCGATGCATGTTGAGACCTAGAGAAAACATCTCCCAGTTTCAGGGTACGAAGTAAACCGTTGTTGAACTGGTTTTTCCAGGTTACAGATTACTTTTATAAAGAGAAATGCTTTTGAACTTTAGAAACTCGTATTAATCATATTTGATCAATTGACAGGATGAGTCCTTGATCTGAAAGTTAGAACTTTCCATTATCTGCTCCCAGAGCAAGCTTAGTATATGTCAAAATGAGCTACTACCCTCCACTCGCCTAGCGATGCATGCTTTGCATAATTCTTCGAGCACGGCAACCTCTGGAGAGAGTGGGAACCAACTTAAAGCCATTTTCATGTCCTCGTCTGTTTCATAACTCGCTATCTAACAGTTAAGAGAAGTTGAGTATGTTGGCATAAGGAGACCACTGGTCCAGCCATGGGCTGCGCAGCTGCGTCAGGAAAGGGTCCTGCATCCATTCCAGGCTGAACTTGGGGACCTGAAGCGCCGGCAAGTCTATCGGCCGTAACATCGTGGACGTGACCTCTGCTTCCTTGTGTTCTTCTTTCATCTCCATCCAGTCCCCGCAGTCGAGAGGAAGAACTGCTGGGCTCCCGTAGTTCTCATGGTCTGAGGTGGATGTGTTCTCCACGGCTGACACGCTTCCATGGGACATCTTTGTGTCCTCTTCCATCGTGAATGCTCTTTGCTCCAACTCCTTCAATGACGTCGCCTTTCTGTAGACCTTGCACAAGACGATGTCCTCCTGCAGAATGATTTAGGAAACGTACATAATCATCAGTTACACTACTTGTTGCAGCATCAACATGCAACGATGCAACTGCGTACGGGGATTCGAAAGAATTTGCCATGTACATAAATGTAACTATGTGGTACCTTCGGAGGCACAGAGGAGGCAGAGCTGCACTGTTCCGGCAGCCTGTACTCGTTCATGACCCAGTCAGTCTTCGTCCCCCGGGGCGCTCGGCCTTGGTAGAAGACCAGCGTCTTCTTGAGCCCAATGAGCCGTCTGGGGTCTGCGGCGCTGCGAATCGGCCGGTCGGAACCTGTGGCCTTCCAGAACCCCCGCTTCGTCGTCCGGTTCGGCCGGCCACCGTTGGCGTTCCTCCGATCCCTGGGCACGAAGAAGTACCATTCTCTCTCCCCTATCTTTGCCAACCCTGTTCAACGTGCACAAAGTTTCTGGTCATCAACATAAGCTCGTTGTTCTAATGCAATAACATTCACAGACGAGGACGGACGTAAGGTACAGACCTGGGAGTTCGCAGGGATCATGCAGATAGATGTTGAGGTCTCCAATGATGTCAAAGTTCAGCTTCCTGCCATGCACCACTTTCCTCAGGTAGAAGTCCAAGAGTTCCTCCTCCGTAGGATGGAACCGGAAACCCGGCAGGTCAAGTGCACTGGTTTCTCTCTTCTCCATCTGCTTGACGGTGCAGTGATCGATCTCAGCGTTGGTAGCTCAACTCGCTGCCAATGTTTAAACTTTGTTACATGCTCATTGGAGGCAAGGGAAGGCTAGTTAAGTGCTTATATAAGCCATGCTGCCATGGGCAGTCCCACGCGCTTTGGAATAAAAGAACGAGTGGGACATGGTCTGCGAGTTGAAGGGGCATGGAAATTTCCGTTTGTCCATTTGGGTGACTTCTTTGCGTAGTGGGATGACTTCTCTCTAGTGTTCCTCTCCTCTACAAGCGATAAGATTGACGTGACATTTTTGTTCTTTCTTAGGCATTCGATGGTTTATTTTGTGGATTTTGATTTTGGATTTGATTGGGCAGTAGTTCTAAATTTGGAATCTATTGGTTGACGGATTCAAACTTTCTTCATGAGGATTGTGGCTCTGAAAACAACAGCATTGTTGATGATTGTGGCTCTTAAAAGATTACTGTAGCTGTGTAACTTATTGATCACTTTCTTTCACTGAGCAGAGATAACCCCGAAATTTTTGGGAAGATCAGTAATTAAAGATTACAAAATATGTCTTTTTTTCCTAACGACTAATTGATGATTCGGAGGTTTGCATTGCAGATAATTTGGTTCAGCTTTTTTTTTTATGCGTCTCGAATCTACGAGAGATTAACGAATTTTAGCCAGGATAAAATAGTGGTAAATATGAAAGATTGAATATGAGGCTACTAACATTCAGCGAATCACTTAGAGATATAATTCCCTGAACCAAATAGTCAAGGTTGTGCCTCAGCTCTCTGTTCTCTGTTTTGAGTCACTATCGTCCTGCAATTCGGTGGCTTATGTTTACTGACAATTTGGTTCATTCAGCATTGTTTCTCTAGCTTGAGTACTCATGTTTCAAAGCCACATCAATTCCAATACTATAAATTTGAATGTTTGGCGTCAAGAAGTTCTTGTAGATTATCTACAATATATTCTGACGAGAATAAAAAATGTAGAAAGAATGATAATTGATCGAAGCTTTCATGGGATATATGCATATGAAATTATTTGTTGGTGCATAATCAATGTTTGCCTTTTGGCATGCCTATAGTCCTTCTAATTGTTGAACTTGACATTGTTAACTAAAAGTCAAAGTTATTTCGAAGATTTCATCAGTTGCGATTTGTGGTGATACAAATTAGTCGAAAACAGTACTTGGAATACTGGATAGATCGAAAATAAGTTTATCATACCTTCAAATAGCTTTGTGTTGATTAAGGGAGAAGCAATATGCTGAAGACAAACTAACTTCCAGAACCAACTTTATCATATATGTGTTTGCACTTTTGCAGAAGGATCAATTAGGAACAAGAAGAGCATCGTACAATTCAATAAAGTGCCATTCTGGGGAAAACAATTCAAGCTTCCAGTTCAACTTTTTTTACCTGGTCCAAGCGCCATATTCTAAAGCGGTTTGTCCACTTTGTGGTAGGCATAGACCTGTTCTACCCCTTCCAGAAATTTGTTCAAAACAAAAACTATGCCAAGACAAAAGTTCTCACAGTTAACTCAGTTATATACCTCTGGAACTCACAGTTCTCCTTCTGTCTGTTCATATGTGGGGTTGGAAGTTCTTTATCTTTTGCAGCCGTAGTCTCAGAAAATAAGGGAGAAAAACATGGAACAATTAAACCAATGCATTAGAATCCTGTACCTCCAAGGCAACCCTTCCAGACTGCGAATGATGTCAATTTTGATCAGAACGAGCATAATTTCACTTTCGATTTATTCCAAATTCATTCAAAGTTTTCAATTCGTTGACTGACCTTAACATGTTCGCTACATCAGAATCAACTGACTGCTGAGATGAATGATGAGAAAATGGTCATGTATGTGGAAAATCCATTTCCTCTTGGGGCCCTCCCAGTTGTTCTATTCTTTCTTTCAATGGTCACAAGGTGGAATAGTGCACCACTTGCAGTCAACATCCATGTACTTCATTAATTTGGTTTTCCATCAGAATTGGTGTTCCTGTAGATGTAGATTCTGCTGTTTCCAGATCCTTTGATTTCTACAGTATAACATCACAGTGAAAAATGTCACTATGAGATATTAATATTATCCTGATGATGTCCTTCTCACTTTCTTAAGTTGTTATTCTTGTTATCAATTCTAGAGATGACTATTTGGCTCGTGCCAGATTAGACCTGATCAATTCGAGCAGGATCCTATTCTAACTCGACATGTATTCCAGTTTTTTCTTGTTTTTTTATGTATATAATTTTTTTAAAAATATAAGTAATAAGTATAAATTATTTTTATTTATGCCAAAAAATAGTTACTATAAGTTTATAGGAATAATATATATATAATAAGCTATGTTATATACTATAAACTTAATATTATAAATATAATATAATATTAGTATTAAAAAAATAATTTCCACTTTAAGTTTCCATTACTTGCTGCAAACTTTTGGAGTCAACTGCAACGACTCCACTTTGGAAGTCTTTGCGATTTGTAGTCTTTACAAACTACAAAGCAATGATAAAGTATGAAATATATATAATTAAATGGACCGTTCACTAACTAATTGATTATAATTTTTTAATACTTTTTGTAGCTGAAATAGTGCATCTTTTCCTTTCTCATACATGTCTTTTTCAATCAGGATGAGCCATTAAGAGGCAGAATATTTTTTCGGAGGGCCAACTTTGTATCATATAATAAAAATAATGTCAATAATTTAATATTTGCAATAAATAATAAATATTACACTAAAATGAAGTTTACCTAATTGGTTAATCTTAATTTAGGAGGCTCAATCCCATATTAAATAATATAAATATAAAAAATATTACTAAATATTTATTTACATGTAATATTATATATATAAGTAAAAAATGGGAGCAAAGGCCTGGATGTACCAGATCCACGCAATAAAACTAGCATTTATTTAACATAAATACCAATTTGTACTAATTACATTCTAAAGTATTCTAGTGTTATTGAAATATTGGTTCTGCAATTGCGGTGGGATCCATTTGGCATGAGATGATGACACAGTATTTTATCCAATGTCAAAGGAAAGTCATCAAGTCAAGTCAATTGGTCAAGCCAAAAGTCACGCCCTCACTCAGCATTGGTCAACCGGTCTAAAGCGAAACTAATTAATATCAATATTTTAAATGTATTAGATATCTTTTTTGAGATATCAAACCACTAATTAAATTTTCACAGTAATTTAGTTTTAAATTATTATTTTCTAAATGCGTAAATAATGATAGAGATAAGAATAAGATTATTTGATGTTAAGAATAACATGCACACTTTTTATTAGTTGATTAATAGTAATTTAGCATTAATGATTTATATTATCAACTCGAGACTTCGATATTCAAAACTATTACGATCAGTTCAAATAGTATTCCTCTGACAGAGTTATCTATTCAAGAAATCAAATCTAAAATTATCAATAACTTAATGTTATTAGTTTTAACAAGTAATCTATTAACTATCAATTATCATAAACTATCTCAAATTAAAGGAAGGCCACAACTCCAGTAAAAGTACTATTTATAATATTTATGCAATATGCTCATATTAATATTTTTATTTTTAGGATTATTTTATATTAAAAAGTAAGGGACAAAAATGATATTCCATAATTGTTGAAAAAAATCATAATAAAATTTAGATTAAATTTAATGAAAGGAAGTGTCAAATTTGGAGAATAAATTTCATAAATTTATAATTTTGAATAAAAATATAGTTCAAATAGTATTAAAGAAAATAACCTTACACAAATTTTTGAATACAGACACACACACATATATAGTGTTTTCTATCATAGAAGTTTTATTTATACGACATTTTGTGATTCTAGACCCTATCGTATAATCTTTTGATCCTTGATTGCCAAAACTTCTTAGGAATCTAGCTCTAAAAATTATCCTTAATATCCTAATTGTCACAAAATATGAAGTTGGAAACTACGATCCATTGTTAACTTAATGATGAATTTTGAATTAAAATCCATCATAATCTAGAAAATTTGGTAACCATACAATCATCACCAAGGAATGGAATCAAACTTATCTTTAAATTCTCGCAAAAGAAGTGCATAACCATCAACATACTCAAGATAAATCATAGTTAGAATCCATACACAAACAAATAAATAAGAAACTATATACAAATAATTGTACCAAAAATATTAAATATTATATGCTATTAGACCCACGACAGGTATTCTCATGAAAATAACTTATAACATTTCTGTTGGACATCTACGGCCAAATGAGCTTTTTGCATGGCCCATTATGCATGTTAATGCCATTATGTAAGTGCAATTATGTGTGCAGTTACACATGTGCACAATTAATATAACTATACATTGATGGCTATAAAAGCTGATGCATAGACTTCATCTTGGGTGTGGTCTACACGGTTGTCCACCGAGAAGTCCGACAAACTCCACTAGAAGGCTGCCTGATTCTGACAACGTCTGTGGTTCTTGGATTGTGAACATATGATATTTTTCCGTACGTGATTAAGACCTCAACGACGGATTCAAAATAACATAAAAAAGTTTTCGACGATTCGACTTTCGCTGTGAGATATTCCGTAATACCCCTATTATATTTATAATGTATAGATTGGATAATGCTGAGTCCCCAACTTTGATGAAAAGGGCAGCCAATCCAATTAATTGTACAACTTATTTAGTAATTTTGTTTAACTGAAAGTAAAACAACACTTAAATTGCTTAATTATAATGCAACTACTAATGCATGTAATTTACAATATACTTATAGTATTGGATCTGAAAATTCTTTTATGGTTTTCATCATTTAAATACATCAATTCCTTTAATTGTTTGTTTTGATTCTTCAACTCATCACATATTTTTTTGTGTGATTATTTATCTACACATGTAGGATCACAATGCATCAAGAGGGGATGAATTGGTGTTTAAATCGAAAATATCGATTTTACGAAAATCGTTACGAAAGCTTAAAATCAATTTGTTAATGTTTAAACTAACACAATAGCAATCATATTACATTCATAATAAAGTATGAAAGAGAGGGAGAGATGAAGTAAACACAAAGAAGATAAGGGATTTGTTAACGATATTCGATCATATCTTGGTCTACGTTCTCGCTCTGACTTTTCGATTCGTTCCAAATAGGGTAAGGAAAAACCCTTTACACCACCTTCTTCTTTACTTCGAGAAGCAATGCAACATCTCCTCTTACGAAGATTTTACCCGTTGATTCTTTACTCAAGAGGTAGACACACCTCTTTTACAAAGGAGCACTCTCAATCTTTTATCTAGCTCGAGAGGTAAAATAAATTTTTTTTCTACAGGAACTCACACCAAAATATATAAACAAATGTTTCTCTCTTTTATAATATCAAACTGAAGAGAAGAGATAAAGAAAAGAAGATTCAACAATATGGCTCAAGATATTCAAGAAATAATTTTCCTTTGATTCTTGATGTTTCCCTTCAATTCTTGATTGATTCTGCACCCCTTGAACACCTTTTATAATCCTCTTTGAAAAATATGACCTTGCCTTTTTGCTTGGCCAAAAACTAGTCGTCATAAGTCATTTTGCATGCAATTCGATTGACCGGTTCACTTGGCCGATCGATCCAGATCGGCTGGTTGATCACTCTGCACTATTTTGCACCGATATCAAAATGAGGTGATTTTTTATGCGTTCAAAAGCTAATTAGATTATCTACAATTTTCATATTCACATGTTAGTTCAGATATGAAACAAAACATACTCAAATATTAACTTCAAGTTATGTGCATAAAATACATCCATTCTGAATTGAACTTTTCTCGCACTTTAAATATATGACTCTGATTATTCGATGTTTATATCATCAAAATATAAGTAGACACATCATAAAAACTTTGTTCCAACAATCTCTTCCTTTTTTATGAAGACAAATCGAGAAATATGAAAAGTATATAAGTTGAAAAGGAAATGTTATCAAAGCTTAAAGTTTACTCCCGTGAAACTAAGTTTTCCTTACAATGGTAGATATGACATAAGTCTTAATTGTAAAGTACTTTTCATATGGAGTTATATTCATGAGGTCCACACAACTAATTAAATGTTATATAAGCTGGGGTCATACATAAATTTCTTTTATATTCTTATCATATTTCCCCTCTTTCGTCTCATCAAAAAGTAGTTTATAGTTTTAGCAAAAGCTAGAAACAAAAGTTTACTCCCCCTTTATCATATATCATTTTCACACTCCTCTACTTTCATTATTCTCCTATTGTCATATAAAACACAAGATATATAATAGGAAAATAAAAAAAATGAAAGTTTTTATTCTTTTGACCATATCATAAAAAATATTTCAAGTGTAACAAGTGTGAGAAACAAAGATAACTCCCCCTAAGTTCGTGATCAGTTCATAAATATAAAATCAAATTGCTCTAGGGCTAATGAATTACAAAAGTCTCAAAAGTTTATGTAATGAATCAAAATATCGCATAAAATTTTGATATAACGATGATACATCAAATTTAAATTATATCAAATAGTCAAAGATTTGATACGATGAGTAAAAAAATTGATCACATAACAAGATTAAATGAAAATAAATGAGAAGTAACATTTTAAACCTTTAAGTATTCTCCCATTATCATTATGTTCATTTTTTCTTTATTTATTTGTTACAAGATAATACTCAAGAATAATGACAAAAACTAAAATATTCAAAGTTTAATCTTTTTTTCTTAAAATGATAGTAGCTATTTAAAGTAATCAATGAAGGATAAGACTTTCATTACATGACACGATAATTTGAAATATGAAAAAAGAGTCATGTCAAAATATTTCACAAAAATAGAGCATATAAATCAATTTTGATAGAGATGTATATAGCAAAATGGTCTCCTTAATAATATGCTTCATTTTTAAACACGTGCATAAACATAGAGTTTGACAATTAATTATCTTATGCAATAATTTTGAAATGCACAAAAATATAATCAATCATCTTATTTCAATTTACTTTGTCAAAAATCATAATGTACATGCATACCTAAATGACAATGTAACAAGTCGAAATTCATAATAACTTCATGCACATAAAGCTCATAACATAAGAGTCATATTAAAAATTATGCCAAACATATTTGTCACAAATATAAAATTGTCTTTATATATAAATAAAAATTATTCAAGTTTAGAAGACTTAGCAAATAAATGTGCATGTGCATGTTACAAGAATAATAGTGATAATAAGCATGGCAAGAATAAAAATAAGCATATAGTTACTTCATTTAACATATGAGTAAAAATGATTTTGCTAATGTATTATCACAAGTCAAAAGATGCTAATATAAAATTTCAAAATATCTTTTTAAAGTATTGTTTTCAAAATTTCAAAATAAGTTTTTCAATTTTTATGCCATCAACAAAGAAAAAAGTGAAGATAAAATTTTAATCATAGTGTTGTTATCATTCATCTATTTAGATTTCAAAATTATGATTTTTTTTAATTTTTGAAACATCATGTGAGTCAAATAAATCTTAAATGTAAAAATATGGAGTAATAAGTGTATAATCAAATACTCATATTTTTCAAAAAAATAATATTCCACCTAATGAGAAACATATGCATTTTCAAATTATCAAGTTGCACATTAGAACCTTGACAATATATTTATTTCAAGTGACCTTTTCAAAAACATTTGAAGTTCATATCTAGCATAATTCATATATATTCAAGTGACTTTTTCAAAAACATTTATCAATTTATATATTCGCACAACAAGCAAGACATTCTTATGCCATATGAGTAAACACAAGTATCATTTCAATTTCATAGTTTATGTATGCAAGAATAAATAAAACCAAATCAAGTGCACATTTCAAATATGAAGAATCATAATTCAACTCTCATTTGAACAAAAATAAGTTTTTACTTCAATAATACTTTTATCATGCCTTCATTCTCCCAAGTCTACATGTCTTTTGCTTTCCACATGAGGCACACCTACAAGCAAAATTTATTTCTTCTTTGGTATCGAAATTTGGTTGGGTCCAACATTGTTAGTTTTGCTTCTTTTAGGAATCCACATCAATCTCATGCTCATATTAATGGATTTTCTAATTTGACACTCAAATGAATAATGACCATGAATATTATAATAATGACATGTAATAGATTGACATTTAATAGATGATTTAATAAAATGATTATGATCATATCCAAACTTCAAAGTATCATTATAATAAGCATAAGAATCTTTAGCACAAAGGGAACTATCATAAAAATGTTTATTTTTGAAATGATAATTCATGAGAATGCTTAAATTTCAAAAAAGAAGAATATTTCAAATAATATTTCTTTGAGTCTTTAAAATTTTTCTTCAAATCATTTTTCTTTTGTGATGCATAAGAAATATTTTTATAGGGGTTTTAATAATATGGATAGGCCTTTGGACATTCTTAATATTTTTTTCAAGAAATAGTAATTTTTTCATCTAAAGATTTTTTAAAAGAAATATTCTTCTTTTGTAACTCGTCATGCAATACAATCAATTTTGAATTCGCCACTTTTAAAGATTCATAAGAAGCAGATAGATTATTAATAGAAGTAATTTGTTTTTCAATGTCTCTTTTTCAATTATGCATGAATCATTCTCCTTTTTCAAATTTTCAATTAGATTAGTCAATTTTGTATTTCACATTTTAAGAATTCAAAAGATGTACAAGATAATGAAATAAAAAAAATTTCTTATATAAAATATCTATTTGAATTAAGCATGCATCATTTTTCTTCTTAAGGGATTCATAATCATTTTTCATTATATGAAAATCATTTATCAAAATTTCATTCTTCTTTTTAAGAGAAAGATACTTTTGAATAAAAGATGAAAATTCTTGATACATATCAAAATTAATATCATCATCATCATTGCTAATAGATGTATATAGAACAATAGGAGGCATTTGACGTTACCTCATCTTCCTCACTTTTTGTCATTAAGCATAGATCAAAATCTTGATCGGATGTTGTTAGTGTAGAATTGACATTTTTTTCTTCACCATCATCTGATGTGTTATCTCTTTTATTTTTCTTGCCTTTGTATCTAAATAATAACTTTAGCCAAATCTCATGAGAAACAAAATATTTAAAAATGAGATTTAAGCTTTTCTTATCTAAAGCATAATAAAATATATTTTGGGCTTTAAAATCAGTTTTGGCAAGTGAAATTTGAAAACCATTATATTCAAAGAAGGAAACACCATTCAAAATCTTCTTTGACTTTTCAAAACAATTTCCTATAATTTTCCACATATCAAAATCAATAGAACACAAATATACCTTCATTCTAATTTTTCAAGAAGAAAAGGAATAGTCATTAAAACTCGGTAGGTCGAAAATGGAAGAACATTCTTCAAAAAATGGTGACATGCTCTAAAAGATGGTTAAATCTTTAAAAATAAACAAAAGCAATCTCGCTCTGATACCAATTGTAGGATCACAAGGCACCAAGAGAGGGGGGGTTGAATTAGTGTTTAAATCGAAAATATCGATTTTATTAAAATTGTTATGGAAGCTTAAAATTAATTTGTTAATATTTAAACCAACACAATAACAATCATATCACATTCATAAGTATGATAGAGAGAGAGAAAGCAAACACAAGGAAGATGAGAGACTTGTTGATGATGTTCGATCACACCTTGATCTACGTCCTCGTTTCGATTTCTCGATCTCGAGACCATCGGAGATTCTACTAACACTTTCCTTCGTTCCAAATAGGATAAGGAAAAACCTTTTACACTACATTCTTTTTCACTTCGAGAAGCAAGGCAATCTCTCCTCCTATGAAGATTTTATCCGTTGATTCTTTGCTCAAGAGATAGACACACATTTTTTACAAAGGAACACTCTCAATCTTTTCTCTAGTCCGAGAGGTAAAATAAAACCTTTTCTACACAGGAACTCACATCAAAATATATGAACAAATGTTTCTCTCTTTTACAATGTCAAACTCACATAAGGAGAAGAGAGAAAGAAAGAAAAGATTTAACAATATGGCTCAAGATCTTCAAGAAATTATTTTTTTTGTTCTTGATGTTTCTCTTCAATTCTTGATTGATTCTGCACCTCTTGGACCTCTTTTATAGTTCTCTTTGAATAATATGACTGTTGCCCTTTCGTTTGGTAAAAAACTAGTCATTATATGTCATTTTGTGTGCAGTCTATCGCCTGGTTCACCTGGCCGGTCGATCGGTTCGCAGATGACCACTCTGCATTATTTTGCACATAATGTTTGGCATCGATATCGAAATGAGGTGATTTTTAATCTGTTGGAAAGCTAACAAAATGATTACAACTTTCATATTTATATGTTAGTCCAGATATAAATCAAATATATTCAAATATTAACTTCAAATTAAGTGCATAAAATAATTCATTCTGAATTGAACTTTTCTCGCACTTCAAATATATGACTCTAATTATTCGAAATTTGTATCATCAAAATATAATTAGATATATCATAAAAATTTATTCCAACGACACACCCACATTAGGAGGAAATAATCAATCGGATGAGATTGCATAAATTGCAGTTAATTTGCAATGAAAAGATAAATTTTAACTCTACCACTAGGATATGATCTCAAATTATAGTAGACTACTATATATAAAAGGAGTGGCCTCGGTTTGATTAGAATAAAGATATTGTAGAAGTTACATAACTAAAGCATATTAATAGAGTTAGATTATGCTACCAGGAGTAGATCTAATCTTTGTACGACTACAATTAAAATTATTTTGCATGAAAAGGCTTGATATGACTAGAATTAAGATATGTTCATTAATTTTGCTAGAAAATTAACATATTGAATAAACCATAATCACTTATTAAACGATAAATATGTTGTCTCATGTGGCGAAGTCCTAATCTTTTTTATCCTAATTGTCACGCACTAATTTATTTTAATTTATTTCTTCTAGTGTTCTATTCATTTATTCTAAAACCAACATCTTTTCCGATTAAATAATGAACAACACCCTCTATTCATGCACTTTAATATTTGACTAACGACTAGTGCATTTCTCTATAAACCATGCAATTTTTCTGATCCTTACAATACTCAACATGTGAACATGCTCTATTAAGTATATCATCGTTACACTGGAAAAGAAACTAATAATTCTTTGGGATGTATAGTTTGAAGAACTACTAATCATAATTGAACTATGTTCTAATCTTTGCAAAATACTCAAGTATTAAAATCAATGTATTATACCAAACAAAAAAGCATTGTGTATTTTGTATTTCTTAAAAATCATTGATATGTTGAAGTTCCTACATCAAGAAAAACATATTGATAGGCCTACTGATTATACTAGAAAAACAATATATTAAATCGATTATTAAATTTTAGATTGTTATTTTATGTGGTAAAGCATTAATCCTAATATTTTTATCATCCTGATTTACATGCTCTTCTTCACTAACTTATCTTTTTCTTTTTTGTTATTTTTATTTTTCTATTTGTTTACCTAGTTCAAAACAAAAAAAAAGTTAACATATATATATATATATATATATATATTAAAATTAGGTAATTAATTGTTATAGTTCTCGACAACCTCTCTTTTATGTTAGTATAGATATGGATGACTTGCTACAATCTTGCTATACAAGTTTTGAATCAATTATATACTGATCCTTACAATACTAACTGTATATTAATCCATACAATACTAAGTATCTATCAATTTGTACATCAAGATTCAAAAGAAACGTGATACTAAGTCTATTCTGTATTTCGTATAACAAATACTATAATCCAATAAAAATAGTGAAAATAAGTAATCGTTTCAACGTTCCCGTGTATATAAAATGTTGTGATCTTTTGAACTCCACAATGAAAACTAGAGTTGTGAACCACTAATCAGTTGAAACAACATATATCATAATGCATGGATCCTATACTGGCGAAAAGAAAAGCAACTATATACATTGTATTGAACTATTTTGTTTATATAGCTAAGAAAAGGAAACCTGTGCACTCCTACTGAAAAAAAAGGAGCATGTGCATTATTAATTTGAACCCCCATCCTACATGTATTTTGTTTACACAAAATGGTTTGGATTCATAGCATATACACGTCGAACGAAATATGTATATATGCATACATGTATGCAGTACCTCCATTCCTATGGAGGGAGGTAATGAACAGCTCTAATTTCGAGCAGCAAGATTCCAAAGCTCAAGTTATCTCAAAGGAGAAAAAAAAAACAATAATGCAAGCATAGGCATCCTTATGTTTGCCGCCGCAGATGGCGAGATATATGATAAAAACAAGGAAAAGTGACAAGGTGATTATCAAAGAAGAATCAAAAGTTCATAACCTTGCTTCAACCGAAAAAAAAAATGTTCATAACGTTGCGTGAATCGAGCCCAAATTAACCCTAGAAACAATTAATCGTACATACGTCCCACCTTACAGGACGTACGTTTACAAAATAATGAAACTAAGGGAAACGAAAGCTTATTGAATGAATGCAGGTAATACGATCTCCTACTGCATGCCATGGACGCAGCAGCCATGCATACACGCGCACCAACTCACGGGCGCACACCACTCTGGTCGCCCAAAGATAGATCTTGCGTGTCGTTGATCAGGTGGCAATTCTACATATCAGATCCGTCGCCACCTTCGGTGTCCTCCGGCGGCGGAGGCAAGTTCAGGTCTAGAACGTACCTCATGGTAGAAGAGGAAGAGGCACTCGGTTCACCAGCTCCTTCGCCTTCGCCTTCACCTTCCTCCAAATGGCCTCCGTCTTTCCCTGCATGATCCTGCTCGGTGGACGCGCCCGCGGAACGAGCGTTGTCCTCACCATGAGAACTACGCGCATCGTTATCTCTCTCCAACTTATGCTCGACGCCCGTCGCCAGGAAGAGCAAGGCCTCGACCACGTCGATTTCGCTTCCGCTGAGCTCCTGCAACTCCTCCACCGGCTTCGGCGCGGGGGGAGCTGGAGCAGGCTGGCGGACGTTCGGCGGCGGGTTGATCCCGCGCCACGTGCGCTCGGGGTGGCAGCGCATGTGTCCGAACAGGGCCTTCGACGACGGGAAGCGCCTCCCGCACTCGGTGCATGGCGGTGAGGGCGACCGGAAATGGGACGAGGCCGCCGCTGCGGCGGCGGCCATCACTTCGTCCGGCCTCCTTCGGGGGGGCGGTGGAGGGGCCGGGGGCATCAAGAAAGGACGGTGGTCGGGGTACTGATGGTTGCTAGTGATGTTGATGCCGCCGCCGCCGCTGCCGCGGCCTCTTCCAATGGATCTGTTCGGCCAGGGCCTGTGAGTTATGCTCAGACCTAGAGCAGATGCGTTGTTGTAGGTGATGGGACGGGAATTAGTACTGGAACTTGCATGGAACAAGAGTTGATGAGAGATTGAAGGAGCAGTAGGAGAGATGAAGTTCCAAAAGGGAAGTGATGGCTGAGATGGTGGACGTGATGGCTGCAGTGGTGATGGCGAGAAGATACGAGTAGGGATGTTATTGCGGTTATTATCTCTCCGGCTGTTGTTGTTATCCTGCTCATTGTTGTCGGTGTTGTGATTGGAAGCGGAGGAGTCCATGGCGGATGGATGAACAGCAAAAAGGCGAGAAGGAGGGGGAGAGGGGGGACTTGATAGGATGATTAGAACAAGCAGTTTGAGCGGTTTCTGAGGGTTATTACCTTATAACTGCTGCATAAGAATGAGCATGCGATAACACATTTTTGGAGAGAAGAAGTAAATGAATTTTTTTTCTTTAGAATCACGAAAATATATGGTAAGAAGAAGAAGGAAAATTTTGATAAAATAAAGACGATATATTTCACTAGTTAATTTACAGCAAGAATTCCACGGGAAGAGGTGCGAGTGCCAGCATGAGCTGTGTTAATGATGGTTTAATTTCTATTCAACATGTATTCCTATTCAAAAAAAATAGAACCAAAATGGTTTAATTTCCTTTTTTATTCGACGGTGGTTTCTTCTCACTAGAACGTCGATTTTTCGTTGCGGCTGTAACTTGAGATTTGAAGAATTGTTGAAGAATTAATCTGTTCCCTGGATGCGGTTGCAAAGGAAAATTAATAAATTGAGCTAATTCATAAATATATTAATGTTATATTGATTGGACTCGTGTATTAATGCTGCCGTAAATTATTTTGCCAATTCACGAACAGTAATGGAGCAATCAATTCTGGAAATCTAATACATTCTGGGATTGTATCCCGCACATTCAATAATATTAATTGCAATTCCAACGATAAATCACGAATTGTTGAAAATTTGAATGAAGGGGTGTGGACATTTATAAAATATGTGCAGTGTTTTATTTAATTGAAATGAACACATTTGATTTAGCAAAAAGCAAAACAAGATGAACAAAATGCATGGAAAGCCAAAAAAATTGATGTTGGTTAGTTTTCTAAAAAAACTATGTACTGCTTCATTCTTCCCTTTTTTATAGATATTTGTTTTTCTTATTCTAATTATTTATTTTTGCAACGATTCTGATATTTTTTTTATAATTTTGATGGCGATGGTGATGGTGATCTAAGAATCCAAAAGACAAGTAGCATCAATTTTAAGTCGTTAAAGATAAATCAATTACAGAATAAAGGATGGTGCATCGACTAAAGGAAGGTGCACCGACACATGCATCGTAATAATGATGAACATCTTAGGTCGTAACGTTCACCCATCGTACTACCGTATGACATTGTATCTATTGGAGTACACCATAACTATGTGGATAATTTTTCTCGCGTAAATGCATCGTAATGATGATCAACTAGTTTTCGTAATATACACATACCATACTATCTTCTATTAAGTTGTGAGTACATAAGAGGTTTACATAGCCCCTTAACATTCACGGTAATTTTTTTGTATATAAAATAAACTTTTATTAATCAATCTTTCGAGATAATCTTAATAAGCAACTTATTTTGTATGCTAAAATTTGTTAAACAAATAAAGGAAAATGCAAAGATACAAGCATCACAATCATGATCAACCAACATTCTTTATGCACACATACTCTTAAGTTAAACTACTCCATATTGTACCATTAAGCACACATCTTAATTTTAGGAATTGGCAAAAAAATTATCTTTTTAATAAAAGGAATGTCAATATATTATTTACATGTTATTTATTTTATTTGCTTACATTTGTTATATGAATAAAGTAAGGGAGGATTGTTATTTTCTATAAATTAAACTAAATAATTAATCAAAAAATAAATTCCTATCGACCGTGGCTAATGTTTATGTATCACTTCATTTTTTTCTCATTGCCAATTGAAATTCTTTTCATCTTGTTTTAACCTTATTTGTTACATTGATTATCATTTTAAACGACTACAATAATATAAAGTTAAGTATCATCCATCTTAATTTGTTAAAGATAAATTAGTTAAAAAAATAAAGGAAGATGTAGTAGAGACATGCATCATAATAATGATAATCTTGTGCTTATAATGCACACCTATCTAATTATAGAATTATTATTTATAGAAAAAATATGTAATTTTTTGTGTAAAATAACTTTTTCATTAATCAATATCCCAATATATATTCTTAATATGCCACCTATTTTGTTTGATTATATTTGTTATATGAATAAAGTATGATGCAATGGCATATGCATCATAAGAATGATAACCTAATGTTCGTACTATACACAAACCATACAAATATGGTAAGTTACATGAGACTTTGTCCATAAGAGGTTTACCACATTGGCAAAAGTTTTCTTTGTAAAATAAATTGATCATTAATCAATCCTCCAAAATATACATCGCATATTTTGTTTCCTTACATTTGTTACACAAATAAAAGAAGATTCTATGAGACTTTCCTTTTAATTATATGTTCATCTAGTGTTCGTAATGTATACCTTATCTTATGTTAAACTACATGAGATTGTATTCATATGAGTACACCTTAATGAATGGGATTGGACTTTTTCTTACTTTAACCTTATTTATCGTGTTCATTATTATTTTTAAATAATAAATAGTACAAATGATAATAACATCCATCTTAAGTCGTTAAAGATAAATTAGTTACGTAAACAAAGGAAGATGCACTAAACATATGCATCGCAATGATGATCATTTAATGTTCCAAATTTACACCTATGACGTAACAAAACTATATTTGTAGGATTATAAGGTTATAAATATAAAGATGCTTGTTTTAATGGCTTTAGATTTTAGTATTATTGGTGGCATTCTAATTTAATACCATATCGACACAGATGAGAGATCCTGAGTTCAAACCTCAACAAAGCTCTTAATATTTTAGAAAAAAATTGTACTAAATTATCCATGTGATAGGTTATGGTAGATCAAATTTATTAGAAATGCACATGTGAGAAGAGTTTTAAGATTATAAATATAAAAAATATTGCTCTTTGAATGGAATAAACTTTTAAAAATATCTGTAGTACATCTAATTTAATAACACTTTGTTATGTTGATATTATATTTTTGTGTAAAATGAATATATCACTAATAAATTTCCTAATAAATGCTCTATATGTTACTTACTTTGTTTGCTTACATTCCTCATACTAATAAATGATAATGAGACATATGTGATTATCATCCAATATTTGTAATACACATGTTTTGTAATATCTTATGTTAGGTTTCATGAAATCCGTAAGAGGTTACCCCTTATAGACAATTGACAAAAGTTTTCTTTGCAAATAAGTTCATCAGTAATCATTCTCCCAATATATACGGAGTATGTAACTTATTTTTATTTGTTTACATTTGTTATGCAAATTAAGGAAGATTCAATGACACATGCATCATACTTATGATGATCTCATTTTCGTAATGTATACCTACTCACCTACCTTGTGTTAAGAGTCTGTATCCATATAAGTACATTTTAATTAAAGGAAATGGAAAAAGTTTGTTTGCATAAAACAAATATGTCATGGTGAATATCTTAGTGTATAATTAATACATTTATCTTGCTTGTCTACAATTGTTGGGTGTAAAAAACATGTAACGGAAATCATGAAATTTAGTATTAATTAGTTAGTATTATGAAATTTAACATAAATATTCTTTCATGTTTGTGTGTGTGTACGTTTGTGTTTGTGTTAATTTTCTTGAATCTAAAGTCTAAACAATTGACAAAAATATTAATGCCCAAGGCAAATTGTATGCATCACTACATTTTTTCTTTTTATGCTTTATTTCTTATGTAGACCTTTTAATTGGAATCGCTTCTATTTTAAAATGATAATGATGATGACGACGACGATGATGATTGATGAAGTTGTTTGTGTAAAAGTAATGTCATTAATAATTTTTTCAATATATGCTCATCTATTTCGTTTGCTTATTTTTGTTATATGAATAAAAAATGCAATTATATATGCATTTTAACATCAATCATTTAGTATTTGTCATATACAAATACCATACTATCTCATGTTAAGTTGCACAAAAGTTTATCGAGATATCAAGATTTGATACAAAGGCGGAGCCAAGTGGGTTCCCATGCCTACAAGTGCAGGCAGTGGATGGCATATTATATATAAAGTCGACAATGGTGTAATGGCAGAGGAGACTTTTTTCTTCTTAGATGTATTAGGTTTGATACTCAACAACATGCATGATTTTTAGGGGTGTTCACGGGTCGAGTCGGGTGATCGGGTCACAGTCCTTAAACGCAGAAAATCCGACTCAACCGGGTCCGGTGGTCGGGTCGCCCGACCACCCTTTTTTTAAATTTTTTCTCACTTTTCTATATTATTTAATGCAAAAATATTATTTAATATTAATTTCAAGAAAGAATTTTTTTAGTATTGGAATATTATTCCATAATCAAAATGATTTATTTTGATTTTTTTAAAAAAAATTAAATCAAATATTAGAACTACAACTAATTAAAAATTAAAGAAATAAATAAAAAATAAACAAAAGTTAGGATCGTAGGGTTGGGTCGTGTTGACTCAGGTTAGGAAATCCCAACCCAAACCCCCATCGACTTGGGTTCAGATCGGATCAGGTCCAACTCGACCAACAACCCGACCCGATCGGGTCAGGTCATCGGGTTCATCGGGTTCATCGGGTTGACCTGGCCCGGTGAACACCCCTAGGATGTGTTTGGTTGAAGATATATAATATTAATCGGAATGTAAAGATGTCAAGGAATGTAATTTAAAGAATCACATTCCAAGCAAAGTTGAATTTCCATATTTGTTTTAGTTTAATAAAAGAATCACATTCCCCTCCTCTCTCTTTCTTTCTCTCTCTCCCTCGTAATATGCCATTAGAATGTGAGAAAGACACTATTTATGATGGTAATGGAATTTCAACATTTCATAGGAATGTGATTCCAACTAGAATGTCACATTTCTATTTATATTACCAAATGACACATAATAAAACATTAGAAATCATCATTCATGTCAAGATGCCTATGAATCTAAAAAAGATAGAATGCACCAAACACACTCCTAATGATTTTAGTTATGTTTTTTCCTTAAATGGTGGGTCTTTCAAGAGTTAAAGAATTTAGTTTTTATTAACTACTTTTATATTAATATAACCAAATATTATGTTTGATATTGTACATTATAGTTAAGACTTTTATATTGTTAATATTTTTATAATAAATTAATTGATTTATTTATAAAATCTATTTTTAGTTAGCTATATTTACGGAATTAAAAAATATCACATTTTATGATTTTTAAATGTTAGGTTGAAAATAATATATTTACTTAGAGGTTTTTATCTCATATTTTTTATTTAAAAATGTGATGAAAATTAAAAATGATTCAATATTAAATAATAATATTAATTTTTTATTTAATAACTAATATGTAATGATAAATGGTGAACCCACTGAAAAATATTTCTAGCTCCGCCACTAGTTTGATAATATAGCAAGTCAAACTATTAAATTTATGTCAAATAAAAAAATGAATGTAAGTATATTTTGATTCATGAGACAACTCATTAAACTAAGTTAACTCGTGCAAATTTATTTCTAAAAGGATAAAATTTATATTCTAAATATGAAATTGATTAAATAAGATTGGATTAAAGTATTAGTTGATAAAGATTATCGTGGTTGTTTTCAAAATAATATTCTTAACTTAGTCACTAAATCTTTTCCATTCCTCTATTAAAATAAATTGTCGTTCACTTTATTATAAGTAGTTCAACCTCATAATTGTTTCATCTCTCGCCTCGCTACAAATGCACTAAATTTTATGCCTTGTTCAACTAAAGTGATCATCACTAGTTCATTGCCATGATATAGAATTCATCAATGACAATCACGTGGTCTCATAATCCTTTTTTAGATTCTACTTTATTTTCAATATTATTTTGATGATTTATTACTTTTTTTATACATAACCTATATTTTTCAAAACAA
Source organism: Pontederia crassipes (assembly GCA_030549335.1). NCBI lineage: Eukaryota > Viridiplantae > Streptophyta > Magnoliopsida > Commelinales > Pontederiaceae > Pontederia > Pontederia crassipes. The sequence goes on along the minus strand of CM060189.1, from coordinate 17,705,350 downwards.
AATTTAGATGTTTGTTAGCTAAAATATATGTTAATTTCAAAAGCAAATATCATTGACTTTTTCGCGAATATCACATATTTTGTAATGTAATATAACTCCATAAAAATATAGGCCATTAAAATTTATTGGCTCCTAATTTTTTGTTATTTTATCATTTTCATCTATTTGGATAATACCGTATGCTATAACTTTTTTGACAAATAATTTTAGAATGCCTACCATGACGAACTACTAAATAGTTCAAGTTCCAAATATATTGATTTTATTAACAACACTTATAAGTATTTTATATTTAGATATATTTAGAACCTAATCTCAAGGATTTTACATTACGGTTTTATGATAAGAGTTTATGGGAACAAAACAAGTTTACTTGGACTCTTAATTAATATTGACAACCTTACTAAACATACACCCCTTATATAGTTTGACAATTTTCTTATGTAAAACTAATTTGCCACTAGTGAATGTTAAAATATATACTTAATATGTAAGATTGTTTGCTCGCATTTTTTATACAACTAAAGGAAATGGCAATAATATGTGCACCATCACAATGATAATCATCCAATGTTCTTAAGATACACTTGTACCTTAGGTTAAATGGTATGAAACTGGATCCAAAGTAGTATACCTTAATTATGGGGATTAATGAATGTTTTCTACGCAAAATGCATCTGTCATTAATTAGCTTTCCAATGTATTGAGCTATATGTTACTCATTTTGTTTGCTTTTATTTGTTATATGAATAAAGAAAAACTCAGTGTATGCATCATAATGATGATTGTATAATGTTACAATATGCACATACTAGACTATATTATGTTGTATTGCAATATAATTTTATTATTATATTAAGTTTATTTTTTTATAAATATCCAACATTGCACACCTTGTTTTATTGCTTTTATTTGTTGGAGTCATTAATCTACCCAAAATTCTTTTCAATTCCCTTACAGAATCGTACCAAATAATTAAAACAAACTCATAAGCCAACTTTGATAATTTCACAAGTTATAATAAGATATTTCACGTATGAGAGTGATGTTACACACTATAGCCTATCATTTTACAAGTTGGGAAACACGTTCAAGGAATTGCATGGTAAATGCATCTTATAATTTGGTTAGATTAAGGTGAATTCAATAACACCTTGATTTGATTTAACTCTAATATAGTTAGTTGAGTAATTATGTTAGAGTTAAATCACATCAAGGTGTTATTGAATTAGGGGATGATATTAGAAACAAAATCTATCATGAGTTTCTTTTCAAATTATAAAGATTATTCAAATTATTTTTTTCGTCATCCTATCTCAATCTTGAACTACATCTTAGTGTTCTCAAAATTTTATTTTTATTCAAGCTTTTTAAAATAAAACTTTGTATATATTTTTAACTTTAGAATTAGATATGTTAAGTTAACTTAATCATAGTGAGGGTGATATTAAGTTAATTTAATCATAGTGAGAGTGATATTATATTAATTATTAATTGATAAAATTAATATTTTTTCTAACTATATTTAGATCATAACTTTCGTACAAAATTTACCTCTATGGGGATTGGTAAAAAATACTAAGACAAATTTATAACATCTTTAGTTTCACTAAAATTGTTACACAAATAAAGGAACATTCATTGGCTTAATGCAGCATAATAATGATTATCTTATATGGGGATTGACAAAATTCTTATTTTTTTTAAATTTGTAAATGAATCCTCATTAATCAATTTTACATGATATGTTGGTCAAATGATTACTTCGTATTTAGATTCTCCTATGAATATTGGGATTTGAACTATAATTCCCTGCTACTCAAGATTACTAGTCATTTTTTTTGAAGTGAAATTATTCATTCAGTTAACTAACAGAGCTCGTAAAGCCTGTATATATACAAAATATCGAAGGGTCCTAGAGGAAGGATATCTTACGCATATTAATGAGGTGTTTGGGATAGGGATAAAGTGAGAACTGCATGCTTGTTCTCCATTTTGCATCCAAACAACATTTTAATCGAAATGTAGGGTCCACGTGCAATGATTGCTTGAACAAGACAAGAAAAATTGAGAGCTTTGTGTTATGGCCATCCCTAAGAACTTGCTTGACCTCGCTGGGTTATGAAATTGGGGCAGCAACCGGGTCAACATAAAAATGTTTCAGATTAAAAAGTGGACATCCAAACTATTAGTCTTTTCTTAAAAGTAAAATGATTCATTCGGTTAACTAACACAGCTCGTAGAGTCTGTATACAAAGTGTCGAGAGTTTCGAAGGGGGAATATCTTCAAAAATTATTAGTAGTCATTTAAGTGCAGTATATTTTTGTTCTATTGATAAAATTAAAAATACATTGAATGCATATTTTTGGGGGGAGAATAATATGTGTTTCGCATGTTGGTAATGATTTTTTCCCTTTTGTTTAAATCTATTTGTTTTATTTATTCTTAGCAAGACAATACTCATGATAATTCAACACAATAAAAAATAGACATTTATAATTTTGTCATAATATATATATTTTTTAAATAATATGAGTGATAAACTATTAAGACATTACACTTTCTTTTTACGATTTAGGCTACTAACTAGAGATTATGGAGCATTAAGTTACAATTAAAGGTTGATTATTGCTATAAACAAACTTGACTTATTTAACCACATCATTCCAGCTAGCTGTAGCAATTAAAAATTAATGTAGAATTGAAGGTAAGTTTAATTAATCTTGACGCATAGTTGTCACTAAAAATAAAATGAGACTTTTACATCTCCTTAATTGAATATTTATCCACCTTTCAAGAGCTGGCAATTAATTAGCACACATGATTTAATGTATTCATATTGGTTGTCTTGAAGAGGTGACTCTCTTCATTCTTATTCATATTACTTATTAAAATTTATCAATTAATTAACTGTGTCACCTAAAATGATTGGAATAATATAACTTAATGTAAGTGGTATGTTGATATTAGTCTGTTTTTCTATGCACTTTTTTGTTATTTCATATAGCATTTGGTCTTACTTTTGTTTTATTTCTTTCTTTTTACTATTATTTTTTAGTCATATTAAAGTTATCAAAATAAAGATGTAATACAATGAAATATGATAGGATAAAAATTGGTTAGAACAATAAAACTTATTTCAACTCCTATTTTATTATCAGATTGCTGATCATTCTTTTTTTATTATTCCATTTGTGGAACATAATACTTAAATAAAAATATTCAATAATATGATGAACAAATATGTTCCCAGAATTAAATATTTGGTACAAGTATAGCAGTTATGGTGATGATAAATTTTGATTTACTGATTATTCATATTATTTTGATCCTTTATGATTTTCTTTAATGTATTTTATTGTTTTTCAAGTAGTTATTATAAATTAATGTTACATATAAATACTAATATGTATCAAATGAGTTCATGATAATATTGATCATCTATACGGATAAACCTAAAATGAAAAACAAAAATAAGATAAAAAATTGAATTTACTCTTTATTTTTAGTAATATTTGAACATTTTAGAAGTAGTTTCATTTAATGTTCAAAACTATGTTCTGCACCATATTTAATTCAGAATTAGAAAAATATTATATCCATAATCATTTACACAGTATGCAATTTGCTATTGTACGTTTTGTGGTCATGGGGAGGAGCATGATTGACCTCTTGTTTTTTCAAACTATGTCATGGTATACGCATAATTTAGTAAATCAAAATAAAAACTTGGAAATATGTAGGATTTCTCAAAGAAAAGAAAAAGTAGATAATAAAGACTAAATAGTTTAAATTGGAAGAAAGCTGGGAATACTATACTTTTAGATTTAGGGCAAGAAAAATAACTAATAAGTCGTGAGGAAAATTAAAAAAAAAACTAAAAACTTCTTGTGCATGCAAAATGCAAAATGCAAAATGCAAAAGGTGGATTCATTACAAAAATGTAACCTTTGTTTCTTTTTTTTTAATATTGGATAGGCCACGATATGAAAACTGGAGTATATGTAGAGAAAAGCATTTGACATAGTGATTGTTGGCTAACTCAAAAACCATAAACTATATGTTGGGCTCGTTATTGTTATGCGATGAGTTCAACTTGGACTAGAAAAGAAAATCCGATGGAAGAAAAGGAGAACCGTGCACATGAAGACAAGTTGGAGTCAGAGAAGGAAATCTACTCATATATGTTGTTGTCTGACGAAGCTATAAAAAAAGAGGTGCATATGTCTTGATCCTATACACATAGCGCTCAGCCGCACATCGAAGCCGTACAACCACCGATAGATAGAAAGAAAGAGGAGAGAAAAAATTCGGGATTCAATTCGGAAATGAGTTCTTATTCGTTCTCAACAAAATTTCAGGCATTATTTCTCAGTAGTCTTCTCATATATTCTTCATATTCCGACATTCTGACTTATATCCTCAATTTTGATAGACTTTTATTTTGTGGCATCCAAGATTAATTTTTGAGATTATTATTACATTCATCTGCGTAGTTCAGAGAAGAAACTTTATAACATACTATTATTTCATAGTGAAATATCTGCTGCTTACTCCCGTGATTTTTTCCTCTCACGTTGAGAGGTTTTCCACGTTAATTCTCTGCGTCTTTAGTCTGATTTAATTTCTTTATATTATTATCATCATCTCATTATTATTGTGCGCATTAAAATGAAAAAGAAGATAATTCCGCAACTATCATTTCAGCCTTTTTTTCCAACAGTGGTATCAGAGCCTGGTCAGGAAGCGCACATTATAATGGATGACAATAATGCCCCCAGTCGGATGCCTGTGCTCACATGAATAAATTATTCTATCTGGAAGCCTCGGATGAAGGACCATTTAAATTGTATGGACCTTTATGATCCAATCGAAGGTGATGCTGCAAAGCCCGAGAACATGGATGTTAAGAAATGGGGGAGGATTAAGACCAAGACAGTCGCACAAATTCAACAATGGGTCAACGACAATGTGTTTCATCATATTGCCAATATTGATGAACCCGCCGAAGTGTGAAAAAAAATTCAAGAAATGTATGAGCGCAAATCGCCGCAAAATAAGGTACTATTAATGAAGAAACTTGTTAACCTGAAGTACAAGGATGTTCATTCTGTTACATAACATCTTGGCAGCTTTTAGGAATTGATTAACAAGTTGTCCTCAGTAAAGATCGTGTTTGAAGATGAGATCCGAGCACTACTACTACTGATTTCATTGCCTAATAGTTGAGAAACGCCCGTTATCTCTCTGAATAACTCTGCTCCAAGTGGACAACTATATTTAGAAACTATCAATGATAGTTTGTTCAACGAAGAAACGAGAAGACAAGAGTAGAATATCAACAATAAATCAGAGGCATTCATCGTGGAAGATCGTGGGAGAAACAAATAAAGAAATTCTTAGAGCCACGATAGATCAATGTCAAGAGACAAGTAGAAGTCTAGAAAAGAAGTCACATATTATCATTGTGGCAAATTAGGACACTTCAAGAAGGAGTGTAGAAAATTAAAGCGTGATCGGTCACATGAAAGATATGAAGATATTGAAAAGAAGAAGAAGGGCAGTGGTGGAAATAACGTTGCGGTGACTACATCAGATGATGTATACTTTCTTACTCAAGAAGAGGAAGAAGATAGTCTCAATGTTGTGAGTCAAGATTTAGTTTGGATCTTAGACACTGCAGCTTCATTCCATATTACCCCTCGCAGAGATGTATTTTCAACATACAGAGAAGGAGCATTCGGATCAGTAAAGATGGGGAACAAGTCGGAGTCCCAAATTGTTGACGTTGGAGATATACAGCTGAAGACCAATACAGGATGCACGATTGTGCTCAAAGATATGAGACATGTACCAGAGATCCGTCTCAACCTAATTTCAGTTGGAAAATTAGACGACGACGGCTATGAGAACAACTTCAAAGGGGGAGTGTGGAAACTCAAGCGAGGTTCACTCCTACTGGCGAAAGGAAACAAAGATGGTACACTCTACAAGACTAAAGCACAACACTGCACCAAGGAGATAAACGTAATTCAAAAGATGTCATCCTCTGAGTTATGTCACAAGCGACTTGGTCACATAGGTGAGAAAAGACTTCAAATATTAACTCAATGAAATATGCTATCAAGTATGAAAGACACTTCACTTGACGTATGTGTTCATCGTTTGGCTGGTAAGTAGACTAGAGTACATTTAATAGAACTTCTTCGTCTAAAAAGATTTGGTGCATACTGATGTCTGTTATATGAAGGATAAAACTCTAGGTGATGCTCTTTATTTTGTTACATTTATTGATGACCATTCTAGAAGCGTTTGAGCTTTTCCTATAGCATACAAAAACCAAGTGTTGGCAGAGTTCAAGAAGTTTCATATCAATTTCGAAAGAGAAACTGACAAGAATCTCAAATATGTTCGGGCCTCAAGTATGTTCGGGTAGACAATGATGACGAATACAAAGGACCTTTTGAAGAATATTGCAACACCTATAACATTAAACTTGAGAAGACAGTTTCCAAGACTCCTCGGTAAAATGGTGTTGCTAAGAGAATGAACAGAACAATCGAGGACCGTGTCAGATGTATGCTTTTACATGCCAAGCTATCGAAGGGATTTTGGGGTGAAGCAATGATGACTGCAGTTGAACTGATCAACCACTCACCATCAGTACCTCTGAATGGTGACATACCTCTGAAAGTCTGATCAGGGAATGACGTTTCGTATAACCATCTCAGAGTGTTCAGATGTAGAGCTTTTGTTCACATTCCCAATGATGAGCATTTAAAACTTGACAGCAAATCGAAAAAATGCATCTTCCTTGGATATGGAGGTGGTGAATTTGACTACAGACTCTCGGATCCTGTTAACATGAAGGTTATCAGAAGTAGATATGTTGTGTTCATGGAACACCAAACAATTGAAGATCTGTCTAAGGACAAAGAGCCAACTATCTTCACTGATTATCTAGCTGAACCGAGTTCAGTTAACGCACCGATAAAATATGACATTGTTCCAAAAACTGATCAAGATGATAGTTGCAGCGATATAAGCTCATATAATTCAGATATACCTTCGGATAGTCAAGACAGTGATGATGAGTCACATGTCGAGCATGATGCACTAGTGCAAGAGCCTCAGTTGATCAAATAGACAAAGACAAGAGTCAAAGCGGTACTCCCCGACTGAGTACATGTTATTAAAGGAGAACCAGTGCGTTATCAAGAAGTCTTGTCACATGAGCAGAAGGATGAGTTGATGAAAGCCATGCAGGACGAGATGCAATCTCTGCATGAGAACAACACTTACAAACTGGTGAAGCTTCCTAAAAGGAAGAGAGCACTCAAGAACAAGTGAGTGTTTCGACTGAAAAGTGAAGAGAATAATCCACACCCAAGATACAAGACAAGGTTAGTTGTCAAAGGGTTCAGAAGAAAGTAATTGATTTTGACGAGATATTCTCACTAGTGATCAAAATGTCATCGATTCGAGTGGTTCTTAGATTAGCTGCTACCAAAGACCTGGAAATTCAACAGTTAGACGTCAAGACAGCTTTTCTCCATGGCGACTTGAAAGAAGAGATTTACATGGAACAACCAGAGGGTTTCCGAGAGAAAGAAAAAGAAAATCTGATGTGTAAATTGCAGAAAAGCTTATATGGACTCAAACATGCACCTCAAAATTTGAGTCATTCATGACACATCGATGATACAATAAGATCAGAGCAGATCATTGTGTCTTCGTGAAATATTTTTCACATGATGATTTTATTATCATGTTATTATATGTTGATGACATGCTTATTGTAGGTAAGGATAAAAGCAAGATTGATAAGTTAATGCAGGAGCTGAGTCAATGCTTTTCTATGAAAGACCTAGGCGCAGCAAAGAATATCCTTAACATGAGGATCATCCGTGATCGAGAGCAACACAATCTATGGTTATCACAAGAAACGTACATCGATAAAATCTTGGAGAGGTTCAACATGAAGAACGTAAAGGCAGTTACATCGCCACTTGCAGGTCACTTCAAGTTTAGTTCTAAATAGTGTTCGAAGAGCAAAATCGAGAAGCAAAAGATGAAGAACGTCCCATACGCATATGCAGTTGGCAGTCTGATGTATGCAATGGTTTGCACAAGGCCAAACATAACATATGCAGTTGGTGTGGTGAGTCGATTCCTATCAAATCCTGGTAGAGAGCATTGAGATGCAGTCAAGTGAATTTTCGGATATCTTCGAGGCACGTCTAAGATATGCTTATGTTTTGAAAACGTTGAGCCAGTGTTAGAAGGATTTACTAATGCTGACATGGTAGGAGATATTGATAGTCGAAAGTTTACTTCTGACTAATTGATGACATTCGCAGGAGCAGCAGTCTCATGACAATCCAAGTTACAGAAATGTGTTGCACTATCAATGAATGAAGTAGAATATATCATAGCTACTGTTTGACGCAGGAGAAGTACATTATCCACTGTGATAATCAAAGTGCGATAGATCTGAGTCAGCATTCTAGTTTCCATTCAAAGTCCAAGCACATTGATGTCCGATATCATTAGATTCATGACGAGGCGAAGAAAAAAAATTCTTTCTTCGAAAGATTCATACCGACAAGAATACGTCAGATATGATACTGAAGCCTCTACCAAGAGAGAAGATCGAGTTCTGCAGGGAACATGTAGGCTTGGTGGATTCCTTCGCATAAACAAGAAGGGAGAGTTTGTTGGGCTCGTTATTATTATGCGATGAGTTCAACTTGGAGTAGAAAAGAAAATCCGATGGAAGAAAAGGAAAATGTGCATATGAAGACAAGTTGGAGTCAGAGAAGGAAACCTACTCATATACGTTGTTGTCTCACGAAGCTATAAAAGAAGAGGTGAGATGTCTTGATCTTACACACACACAACGCGCAGCCGCACAACGAAGCCGTACAGCCACCAAGAGAGAGGAGAGAGAAAATTCAGAGTTCGATTCGGGAACGAGTTCTTATCCGTTCTCAACGAAATTTCAGACATTACTTCTCAGCAGTCTTCTCATCTATTTCTCATATTCTTGTGAGATCGTTCTGACTTATATCCTCAATTTCGAGAGACTTTTATTTTGTGGCATTTAAGATTAGTTCTTGAGTTTATTATTGTATTTCTCTGCGTAGTTTAGAGAAGAAACTTTATAACTTGCTATTATTTCATAATGAAAGATCTGCTGCTTGCTCCCGTAATTTTTTCCTCTCACGTTGAGAGGTTTTCTACGTTAATTTTTTACGTCTTTGATCTAATTTAATTCATTTATATTATTATCATCATCTCATTATTATTGTGCACATTAAAAAAAAGAAAGATAATTCGCCTTTTTTTTTCCCAACACTATAATCACAAAACACCCAAATGCAACTAAAAAGAAACATTTGCATCCATTTTATGCTCTCTGAAAGAAGCGCTCTTGAGAGAGAGATAAATAAACAATTAGTCAACGGCTAGTAAAAACTTTGACTAAACTAAGGGTGTTATAGAATCAAACATGAAAAATCCGATGCATTTCTGTACATTTTCTTTGGATACCAAAAAAGAAAACACAAAATTAAGACTTAAATAATGTGAATAAACAACAGAAACACTCGTGTTTTATAAATGTTTTGTAAAGATCTAGTGTCACACAGGAGTAAAGAAAAGATTATGTGGCTTCCCGAACATGTCGAAGGACGCACTCGTGCATGCTAATCCAGTCACCCCCTCAATGAAATCACCGCAAGGACATGCAACCACTGAATCTAATCTGTTGTCTTTCAAATGTCTGCGAGAGCGAGTGAGAGAGAGAGAATTCAGACTTATACTGCCCACGTGTAATCGTATGGTTCAAGATGGGACAGAGAAACAGGGAGGCTTCTGAAGGGACACAGCTGATCCGACCTTCAAGTCACATCGATGGAAGATGAGTGAGATTCTTCATGTCTGCAGATACTCTGAAGGGTGGCAGACAACTGCGGGACAATTGATCAGGAAACTACTGCATGCATCTCAAGTTTAAACAAACAAATATGAGTATTGAATACACTGTTCTACATCAGTACATGTGCAAATGGTGCGGTGTGCAAACAGATTCTACAATTGCCACAAAAAAAAAAAAAAAATTGGAGAGTTTATTTGGAGGAGATGCCCTCTGTCTGCGTAGCATGCATCTTGTCTTCAAGTATATATAGTCCAGGCCTAAGGACCATAACATAATGCGACCCATTCTTTGATTTTAACACTTCATTGAACTCCGGCAGCAGCAACCAAAGCCGCAGATATGGCCGTCTCCAATGCAGTCGAACAGCGGTTCCATGTTCGTTCCATCAGCATGCCCACCAGAACACATCACACACCACGCAAGGTCCAAGAAGAGATCCAAAAGTTGGCCTTGTTGGCATCATCGTGCTCTGAATCTTCTCCAATTCCTGCAGAAACGTTGTACAACGGCTTGAAGGGTTTGACGGCCTTTACATGTCCATTGAAGACCTTATCAGACTTCCAGGCATTCAACAAAGCCTGCAAAGATCCAGTGAACGAAGATGGTTGGACGAGGAGGTAGGTGCTTCAATCAGACTTTTGGACGTCTGTGTCAGCGCAAAGGATGCTTTGCTGGCATTGAAAGAACATGCCCATGGTCTTCAATCGGCAATGAGAAGAAAGGGCGAACTAACCACAGCAGAACAGCTGATGCCTTGCACTCAATTGAGAAAGGAGGCAAAGAAAATAATCAGCATCTGCTCCAAAGAATCAAGACGAAGCTCATCGAAGTCTATTCTTGTCGCCGATGATTGTGATGTTTCAGAGGTCTTCACAGCCCTGACCGAAGCAAGAAAGATCACCCTATCTCTTCTTGGCTCAGTTGCATCTTTCATGACAATGGCAGCACAAATGCAGAGGTCAAGCAGATGGTCCTTTGTTTCAAAGATGATGCACAAGAGAAAAGTGGCATGCGAAGAAGCTGAACGTTGCTGCCACACAACATTTGGAATCTAGACAAGGGATTAGAGTGCCTGTTCAAGAGACTGATTCAGAACAGGGTCTCACTTCTCAACCTTCTCAGCTTCTGAATCTGTTTTTTGCGCCGAAAACACTCCCGCCATTAGCTTCCGCATTTTAGAGGATGCACGTAATGGATACCTCTTAAAGCTTTTTATGTATCTGACTTGTAAATTCTACATAGAGTTCTATCTGAATACAAGAAAGTTTTGTTTATACTTCTCATGCTAAGATTGCGGCCACTATTTCCCTTCAATATATGTTGAAGTCAATTATCTCACATGAATTTTTCATTTTGTTTCTACTTAATGATTGTCATAAGTGATAAAATCATCTCTTTTATTTTATTAAATCAAATATTACCAAGTTTGTAAGCTTATAGTTGACTCAGGAAGCAGATAGCAGGGCCAAATGTATCGAAAGAATTAATGTAGAAATATATAAATATTTTTACCAGTCTTAAGAAGGATACTGTATATTTTAGACATTAGAAATCATAAGCTTATTTCCCTGTGCCTAATAAGAAATATCTAGAGACTTCTAGCTGGTCATTAGTTGCAAAGGAAGGATCGCATGTGAGGCAGAAGGCAAAAGATTAAGAACCAAAGTGGCATCAACTATTTCTTGACAGAAGAAAACGAAAAAAAATGCTCGTGCATCATAATTATTATCTATTAAATTAAAATGTCAATACAACGCTGGACAGTACAGATCATATTTATAAAAACGTGTCTGGTAGGAGATCTACATGAAGTGCATTGAAAACTAAGATTCACGTGTAATCATATGGATTCAGTAAGGAAGATAAGAGCTAATAAGCTTATGAAAGGTCATATCAGATCCAATGGTAGCACATGGAAGGTGAACAAGATTCTTCATGTCTCCTTTTGTTGTGAATAATATAAAATGTTCCAGAGCCAAAATCAATTATGCGTGTGTTGTTAGTTGTTCAGTTTACATACATTTGCAATTCGAAGACAAACAATGGATGCAAAACCGATGCTGGTATCCGAATTTTCATATCAAGAAATAAAAAGGAATATTACAAGCGGTTGAACATATTCATACAGTACGTGTTATGCAAACAAGATCTGCATGACAATAATATTTAAAGGCGTTTAGTTGATGGAGATACCTTCTGTCTGTCTGGCCTCAAAATATATATAGTCGAAGCCAAAGAAACTGATTCATCAGCTTACATTCGTTGCTCTGGTCGATTGGCCTTCATCCAAATCCAGCTGCAGAAAACAAGGGCAGAAATGGACAGCTCTTCTGCGACTGGCTTCCATGTTCGATCCATCAGCATGCCCACAGGAAGACATCCTGTGGCACTCAAGGTGGAAGAAGAGATACAAAAGCTCTCCTTCTTGGCCTCATCAACCTCGGAAGCATCTTCCATTTCTGCAGAAATGCTGAATGATGGCTTGAAGGGTCTCCAAGGCCTTTACATGTCCATTGAAGACCTTCTCCACTTTCCAGGAACCCAACAAGAACAAGGCCTGCACAAATCGAACGACAGAAGACGGTTGGACGACGAGGTTGATGCTTCAGTTAGACTCCTCGACATCTGTCTAGGCACGAAGGATGCGGCGATAGCATTGAAAGCACATGTTCAGGATCTCCAATCAGCATCCAGGAGGAAAGGAGACTTGGTTGCAGTCGAACAACTGGTGTCTTGCACTGGCTTAAGAAGGGAGGCCAAGAAAATTATCAACAATTGCTGCAAAGAAGCAAAGCAAAGTTCGTCAAGGTCCATTCCTATCGTCGACGGCTGTGAAGTGTCTGAGGTCTTGAAGGTCCTGACTGAAGCGAGAAGGATCACCCTTTCTCTTCTTTGCTCAGTAGCATGTTTCATCTCAGTGCCAGCACAGAAGCAAAAGCAAAATAGATGGTCTTTTGTATCAAAGATGACCCGGCGGAGGAAAGTATCATGCGAAGATGCCGATGTTGGGAACACACACGACCAGTTGGTGCTGCTGCATCGTAGCATTTGCAGTTTAGAGCATGGGTTGGAGCGCCTGTTCAAGGGGCTAATCCAAAACAGGGTCACACTTCTCAACCTTAGCAGCTTCTAAATGTCTTGTCAGACATTAAGCAGCAAATGCTCCCTCCATTGCCATCCGCATTTTATTGGACGTGCTAATGGAACGTGTAAATTTATTATATAAAATTTCTACTTATAAGACGGTAGCATGCCAACACTTCTCAGGCCAAAATTCTTGTTTCTCTGATTTGAGCTCTATGCATCTCAAGAGAATACATCATGCAGCTTAACTGACCGAGGGAAAAATAGGCCCTGGCAGTCCTACATGGAACGCAATTTCCATCGGAATCAATCGCATTTTATATCATAGGAAACAAGTAGCAGTATGACTCTAAGTGCATATAATTGTCTAAATGATCAAACATCAGTGTTCAGAACATGTTTTATCATGAACCTTTATGAATGAATTGGTATAATAATTGAACAGGATCTTTTTGAAATACCTCGGAGTGGAAGAACGATCTTGCTTCAGACTTTTTGTTGGATGTAAAATTCTATTTAGAGTTCTGTCTTTGAATGCAAGAAAAATTGTGTCTATTTGCCATATGAATGAATTGGTATAATAACTGAATTCTATTTAGAGTTGATGTAGAAATGTAATACAGAGAGATTTTCCAATCTTAAAGCAGGATGCTGCATATTTTAGCCATTGGAAATCATAATTATTTTTCTGTGCCTACCACCAGATACATTTATAATAACCGCAACCATCAAAAGATTCAAAACTCTATTCCCACATTACTGTTGTTTGAATCATTGAAGACTTCTGGCTGATCGTTACATGCAAAGGATGGGTCACATGCATGTGAGGCAGAAGGCAAAATATTAACCAAAGTGACATCAACTATGGACCCTTGACAGAAGAAGAAGAACAAAAAAAAAAACACTCGTGCATCATAATACTATTTATTAAATTAAAATATCAAAACAACACTGAAACAGCTCGTATTATAAAAACTTGTCCAGTACCAGACCTACATCAAGTGCATCGCAATTTCGCAAAACAAGATTCTCGTGTAATCATATGGATTCAGTAAGGAAGATAGGTGTCAATAAGCTTTTCGAGAAGTCACGCCACTACGCCAGATCCAATCTTAGCTCACGGAAGGTAAACAAGATTCCTCATGTCTCCTTTCTGTCGTGAATATAAGATGTCCAGAGCCAAAATTAATGCGTGTGTTGTTAGTTGTTCAGTCTGCATACATTTGATGATAGATTCATGTCAAGTAAATAAAAAATATTATTACAGACTGTTGAACAGATTCATATCACTACAAACAAGATTTGAATGACAATAATATTTAAAGGAGTTTAATTGATGGAGATACCTTCTGTCTGCCTGGCCTCAAAATATATATAGTTGAAGCCAAAGGAACTAATTCATCACCTACATTCATTGCTTTGGTCCATTGGCCTTCGCCTAAATCCAACTGCAGATAACAAGAAACAAGAACAGAAATGGCGGGCCGTTCTGCAGCTGGGTTTCATGTTCGATCCATCAGCATCCCCAAAGGGACACATCCTGTGGCACTCAAGGTGGAAGAAGAGATACAAAATCTCTCCTTCTTGGCCTCATCAATCCCGGAAGCATCTTTCGTTTCTGCAGAAATGCTGATTGATGGCTTGAAGGGTCTCGAAGAGCTTTACCTGTACATCGAAGAACTTCTACACCTTCCAGGCACCCAACAAGGCCTGTGCAAGTCGAACGGAAGAAGATGGTTGGACGATGAGATTGATGCTTCAGTTAGACTGCTCGACATCTGTCTCGGCGCGAAGGATGCGACGGTAACATTGAAAGAACATGTCCAAGATCTCCAATCAGCATCCAGGAGAAAAGGAGGCTTGGTTACATCAGAGCAACTGGTTTCTTGCACTCTCTTAAGAAGGGCTGCCAAGAAAATCATCGGCAATTGCTGCAAAGAAGCAGAGCGATTTCCTATCGTCGACGGGTGTGAAGTATCTGAGGTCATGAAGGTCCTGACTGAAGCGAGAAGGATCACTCTTTCTCTTCTTGGCTCAGTAGCACGCTTTATCGCAGTGCCAGCACAAAAGCAAAAACCAAGTATATGGACTTTTGGTATCAAAGATGATGCAGAAGAGGAAAGTATCATGCGAAGATGCGGATGGCGGGAGGACTCGGGAAGCACACGACCAGTTGGTGGTGCTGCAACGTAGCATTTGTAGTTTAGAGCATGGGTTGGAGAGCCTGTTCAAGAGGCTAATCCAGAACAGGGTCTCACTTCTCAACCTTCTCAGCTTCTAAATATCGTCGGACACTGCAGCAAATGCTCCCGCCATTGTCATCCGCGTTTTAAAGGATGTGTTAATGGAACGTATAAATTTATTGTTGTATACAGATTCTTTTATAAGATGGCGGTCATGCCAACATTTCTCAGGATAAAAACTCCTGGTTACTTTGATCTTGAGATGCCTCGAAACGAATACACCAAAGACTTTAAATTATCATTAGGAGCAAAGGAAAAAAATCGTCTCCGGCAATCCTGCATGCCTCGCAATGTGCATCTAAATAGCTGGCATCTTAAAGGCATGACTAATGTGCATATAATTGTCTAAGTGATCGAACACGATTCGTGAACTTTTGATATAATTAAAGGCATTCCCACGATAATTGGAATGTGTGGATCGTGTGAGTGGATGATTCGTCGCACCTCCTAAATATTTTAATAATTGGATTGGAAATCCAACCGGCTAATTGGGTCATGATTGAACTTATTGAATTGAATTTAATCGAGTTCAATTGAATTTTATTAAAATAATATTATTTATAATAATTTTAAAGATATAAACAATAATTAATATGATATAATGAATAAAAAAGTCAGTCATAACTTATAATTCTTAGTAAAATAGTCATAAAAAGACTTTAAGTTATTAGTATTGATATATTTTATTATTATTTTAATTATTCTCCAATACTATTTTATGATGATAATATATTAATTTATTCTGTCACTTACTTTCTTATGTTTTTATTTCTTTACTTCCATTTTAATATCTTCCTTTTTCTATTTCCATTAATTCCTCTTTCCCTATTAATTTTTCATATTTATTTACTTTTTAGTTTTCACCTATTTTTAATTTAAATACTTTCCCACTTTTTTACTTTCCTAACTTTCTATTTCCTATTTTTGCCTTTATTTTCTAATTACTTTATCACATTTGAAGTTGAACTAATTTTTTGTCGGTTCAATATCGTTTTCAATTTTGCACATGAATCGGACCAGACCAGCCTCCTATTCGTGGTTGAACCGATTAGTTCGATTTGATTTTAATAATATTGTAAATAACAGCAACATTTTTCTATTTTTAATTATTATATTAATTATTTTAATCTTACTTTATTTTTAATGATGTCACTTCAACCAATTGATCACGTGGATGAGAGAAATAAGTTGTGATCACGTGGAGATAAATAAGTTGCATGAATATCACATGGACAATGTAATGATCTAAATAAAAAAGCCATTTGGTGAAAAAACTTAATAACTAGACAATATAGTTATAAAGTAAAGTAAAATAAAATTGAAAAATGGACAAAGTTAAAAGACGTTTAAAAAAATTACCGCCATGAGGCATGCCTCCTATCTTCGGATTCTTGAGCATAATTATTCAACGAATAAGAGTGCTTTTTACATTAGATTAATGTAACTCCCGAATTCAATTATGATATTGTTCGCTTTGTACTTTCGATTCGTACGAATTTAAAATGCGTCATAATTGGTGAAGAGATAACTACATATAAGTTCACGACTATCTTTATATTTTTCTACATAAAATTATTCAATGAGATCATCTTAATTTTTAAGACCTCGTGTCGTTACAATCTTTTCCTATAATGACTCGTATTTTTCTCATGACTCAAGTGAACATGTGTGATTCATATCATTCTGTAACACTCCGACCTAATCAAAATATTATTCGCTTTGAATTCTCGACTCGTACAATTTAAAATGTCTTGAAAGAATAGCTACACGACCACCTCCCATGTAAAATTATTCGAATCCTGCTTACATTAATTTCTTTTGTTTTTTCGGATGCAGCAGAGAGGGGTTTGAACAACTCTTGCCAGTTGAAGGAATTGTTAATTGCTCACGACATTAACTTATTTTGATGGTAACTTTATCTTCATCATTATGAGTTTATTACGACTAAATCATCTCCTGTTTGACTGATCAAGGCTACTGTGGTAAGCAACCAAATCGGATACAATCTAACCTTGAAACCACCAAATAACAACAGGAAATGAAATGGCATATTATATCACATCATATCTAGAATAACAGCAGCAACTTGCGAAAAGATGGTTGATGTGTATGAGAAATCAAAATGCCCACACGGACAGTTTCAAGAAAAATTAACAAGTCATCTTATCATGTCATTTAAACAACTCAGTGCATGAAAAGTGCAAAAAAAATGTCTGCTACAAGATTTTTTTTTTTTGAGGGAGTCTGCTACAATATCTAGGGATCAAGCTCACGGTCATCATCTCAGGACGCGCTGCAATGACATTTGGGCATGTGCTTCTTGTGAGTTTCATTGCCGAAGATAGATATTGTTTCGAAATATTTTCTCCTGATTCATCAGTATCTAGGAGCTGCACAGCAGAGGTGAACATTTTTTAGACACGAACAAATTTATGTGTTGTTCTTATAATCTATCGATAGACAGTTCAGATACATATAAAATAGAACCAGTTTCAAATGATACCAACCTCCACCAATCGTTGCTTCTGGCAACCGCTCGATTGAATACTTGTGCTTAGTAATATACATTATAGGCACACCAGGGATCTATTAAATAAAAGGCTGATGTTAATCCACAAAAAATCAGCAGAAATCATACAGTTTGAAATACTACTCTCTCATCTTACCTTGCGTATCCTTCGTTTCAAGTCTCTATCGCAAGTTGCAACTAGGTAACACTTGTGCTGTGCAAAAAGGTTAAACCTTTAGCGACAGATTTTAAAGGAAAAAATTTGAAAAGGTAGTGTGGTATGAAATAAACAAGTCATAATGTATCAAACATGCATAAGAATACCTGGGTAACTCTGTCTACAATGCAATCATCAGCATACGTGCCTTTATGTGTACATGGCAATCTTTCGAATCTTGGATCTTTTGCAATTCTGCGAGGACAGAACAGTTGAAAATCCAGAAGCCATACATTAAATCACAATTAAATAAATTCCACATCACAAAGCATGTTCATTTAAAGAACATACACTGAAAGGTAGTGAAACTACCATTTTGAACTTAGCATAAGAAGTAGATTGATACATGAGAGAAAGATACCTTAAAGCAACACGATATTTCTGCCCCAGCTTTTCAAGCTCAGCCATGACACAATCAGTGATGCATGGAGTGCCTGTAATGGAGTAATAGAGGACAAAGAATTACTGAGTAGAATAAAGTAAATACATCATATAAATGAACAATATTATAATAACACACAAAGAAGTTGCATGACAAATATTGAATGCCCATCCAAATGTTTACTCACATTTTGCATAAAGGCAATCCATCATTCCCTTCTCCAAATCCAACTGAATATGTGGAAAATGTCATTAGTCATGGGACAGAAATCAATGATCTTATTACACCAAAATAAAAGAATACTTTACATGTCTGTTCATTTTTCCTGAAATTTAATGTTGCATATTGACTTTTTTGTTTCCTTTCAATAAACATACGGATAAGTATTCAAGATGCAAGATTTAATCATAACTTCCATCTTTTAACACAATCTATTGCCTTAAACTTTTATGTCCACAAGCAACAAATTGCCAATCAATGGTTTCAAATCTCATGCAACACCATATCAGGTGCTTCAAATTGTTAAATTAGTCTACACATATTTTTTGTTTTCGCAAACTTGTACATTTTATACTTCATTTAATATGTTTGGAGTTTGGCAAGTCAAGCTATCTAATATTTTTCCTTTTTATGCTTGTTAGAAAAAAAATGGTTAGTATTGACAAAGTCTAACCACGGAAAATGAGCATTTGAAGCACAAACATTACATAAGATAAAACCAAAGTGTTCGAATACTTTGAGGATTAAAACCTACAAGTTTGCTTCAAAAGAGTCATGGTTGTCAAAACCGGGATCTTAGTTGGAATTGGAAAGGGGCTAACATTGAAGACTATAAGGTCAGATTGAGGATCGTAAAATCATACTTGAATATTAAAAAAATATTGTAAAACATAAAATTATAAAAACCTATTTTTCGTTACAAATAATATTAGTTAGTATCCTATTAAGATTTCCTTTTATGCAATAGTAATTTAATTAACTTAAGTTGAATCAACCAAAAAGATAAAGAAAAATATGATTAACATGGCGCATTATCATAAATTCAACATTTAATATCAATTTCTTTTTGGTAAAAAAGATAGTATTAAAAGTTAATCATAACCAACTATCTTCCTCGTAATTTGTGTTTTCCATAAACCATGTCATGCTTGGTGAAAAATATAAAGATTTGGAACAACATTGCAGGAGATTCTATCATCTAGATCTCAATCATGAATGATCTCACATTATCAATCTCGAATTTGAGATAGAGATTGCAAATAGTAGATAAGATCATACTTTGAAAATCTTGAAATGGACACTAAATTAGCAATTTTGGACTTCAAAATTAACATAGAAATGTCATAGTTTCCCTCTAAAAAAATAACATAAATTGCCCGATGGGCCAAAACTTAATCTAATTTTGAGAGAGAAAGAGAGATCAAGAGCTTATTTTAAGAAGTCATACAGCAGCAATTGCGAAGTTAGACATACTAGGCTAGTGGTTCATGTTTCCATGACACCAATATATCAAAGAGGGGCAACAACCATATGAGGGGAGAGTTTTCTACAAAACAACCCAGTGGGAAACTGAATGCACAACAATCATATGTGCCCAAAGCAATGATACTGAAATACCATTACTTTATTCTTACATATATGCAAAAACAGTAAGTTACTTCCGTACCTAAGAAAATCACAGATACACCATCATTAATAATATGTACATATAATCATATTAAACTGATCGAAACTCAAAAACTTGATAGACATAACAAGTGAACTCATTTTAATAACTCAAATGTTCAAGAGAATAATCTCGATAATGGAACCAACGCCTCCTAATGATTGGCATGGCTCCTCTACCATGTCTGAAGTTCCAAAATTTTGTGGCCGACTGTACTAATCTCTAACTCACATATTGATTAAATTTTACTAGAAATGAAAGAAACCATCATCCAAAAGGGTGCAAGTGTTGTAACAAAAATTCATCTTCTTCTCAAGCGTAGCACAATAATTTAAGAAACCAAATTGCATCTATGTAGCAGGACTATCACAATTAACATAAAAAGAGCCAACCTTTATGCAAAAAGCTATTATGATTTTTTTAATCAAGAGACCACGTATAATTTCTAAAGATAACATGCTCAATTAGACTCTTGTGCCAAAACGAATCCTGCAATTCTAATAGAAACAAACACAATAAACACCCAAAGTTGCAAAATTAGCCGTAAACTCACTTTATTCTGGATGGAGAAGTTGATAAAGTTGGTGTCCACTATCACCCTGTAAGGCGGACCCAGTGCCGTATTATACTTGAAGAACAGAGCCGATGATGTCCCTGGCCTATCAAAAAATAACAGCCAAAGAAAATAAAACATAAGCGCCACGGCCCGCAGCAATAAATCAAGCAACAAGCAACAACGCAAATCTACAATCACAGTCGCCCTACACGTTGCGTGGAAGCTTCTCTTTCTCATTGTCCTTCTTCTTGGGGTTCAGGACATCCTCCTTGTACCTAGCGGAAGATAGAAACCACCGATGAGAGCTTTGGCACGAAGAAGACATCGGAGAAAAGAGATGGGGAGAAGGTTCATTACTGCTTTAGGGTTTTGGCGCTCACGAGCCGCTTCACCACGGCAAACTTGGGGGTCTTCTTGGCCCTCGCCATGGCCGCCTTCGACCAAAGCCTTTCCCTTATCCTTCAAATTCGTCTCTGGAAACCGGCGAGATGGCAAGTAGTGTTGGCACCGGCGACGATATAAAAACAAGCCGGAGGCGGTAGAAGCCCTGAGCGGGGGTTTTTATATCTCCCACAAGATGGATATATCGAGCTGCAAAAAATTTGGCCCAGTAATATAACTTTGATTAGAGCCCATCTCAGCCCAGATTATAAGATTCCGGGCTCCAGATTACATCGCCAATGTTTATCTATGTGGGTTTTTTTAAATAAAGTTCTTATTTATCAATCAAATTGGAATAAGGAGGTATAAAAAAGCTTAAGGATCCGATAAAAAATGCTCTCCAAATTTTCTTGGGGGGATGAAAAGACACGAGCAGAAATAAAAAATGTGGTAGCGCCTCTTCTCTCTGGGCCTCCGCTAGGACTGCTACATGATGGTGTTCGGTGCCTCCTCACTGCCCGTGGCCTCCTCCTCCTCTGAGTCCCACCCCTTCCCACTTCCTCCACAAGGTGCAGCCGGAATAGGGTGCAGCTGCGGTGAGGGCGTGGCCACAATAGAAGCGGGCGCCATGGCCGGAGCAGTAGGCGATGCCGCAGCCACTCGAGGGCACGACTGGCGTGGACGAAAACTGAGAATCTAGAAGGAAGCCTACCGGAGGTTGAAAGGATTGAGGAGTTCACAAGTTCGCTCCACCGCAGATCGTTGCCGCCGTCGTCGTCTCCCAGATGAAGAAGTCGAACCACCTGATGGCGCCGGTCTCCAAGTCCAATCCCAACTAGGGCAAACGTCGAGTTTTTTTTTTTAGACTCGTGATGATATTTTTCTTGCACTTTGCAATGGGATGTTTTTTTAAAGTGTAAATTGCATAAAAAAATTCGAATCTTGGTTTTATTTTTAAATCTCATTTCTATTTTCACATAAAATATCATGAATTTTACATTTATTTTCAAATCTAATTTAAATTTCTATTTTTACATAAAAAGTCATAAACTTTAATTTAATTATCAAATCTAATCTAAACCCAAAAGTTTTAAATTAGTTATAAAATATAACCTATTATTATAGTTTATTAAAAATTAATAATTCACCATCATTACGCAAAAAAGTTGTAACAAATAAACAAATAAAATTTAAAAAATATTTTACAACTTTGACAGTAAATTATTATTATATTTTTTACATATCTTATTTTATTTAAGTACAAAGTAGGTAAAAGTTTAAAGTAATGACTATCAAAGTTGTAAAATATATTTTAATTTTTACCCTTTTATTTTTTTACAATTTTTCTATGCAATGATAGTTGAATTGTTATTTTTAATAAAAATATATAATATGCTAAATTTATAACTAATTTAAAATTTTTAAAATAAAAGTTTAGATTTGAGAAGTAAATTAAAGTCCATAATTTTTTACGCAAAAATAAAAACTTAGGCTAAATTTGAGAACAAACTCAAAGTTCAAAACTCTTTACGACAAAAAAATAAAAAAATTGTATTATATTTGAGAATAAAATTAAAGTATGATTTTTTTATGAAATTTATCTTTTTTAAAAAAATTAGAAATTTTTTAATGATTCGATTAAAATCATTAATTGGCCGATTGAATTAAATTTTGACCGAATTTGATCGGTCCCAATTGGATCAAATGCTTCTCCAATTTTTCCTTTAAGTTTGGCCTCTTTTTGTACTTGAATACCCGTTCAATTAGTTCGACCGATCAAATTAATCTCAGTTTTACAATAAGCTTACGAGAGTTGAAATATCATGTTATGGTACTGCACATGTTATATTACGAAAGAGAAAAAATATTAATTTATTTCTACATTATAATATGTAGGAAGAAACGATATACATAAATGAAAAAAAAAAGAATTCTAAAAAATATTAGTCACCTGAATGAAGATATTTTCAAGTTCAACACCTTTTAAAAATTGCCTCATTAAGCTACTACAACTTGAATCAAATAGAACATGGATACAATCATGTTAAGATTTTTTTTTTAGAGGTGGGTGCCTCTTGCAAAAGGCAACATTAATAACATAAAGAAACATCTGAAAATTCAGAAAGTGACTAGAATGCAATAAATATCTGTTCCTACCTTTAAACCTTTTGTTTTAGGATTTGTATGAAGGGGGAATTGGCGAGAATAAAATTAGGAATGGAGCAAAACATATTACACCTCTTTTATTTCTTCTAAAAAATTGCACCTCTTTTATTTCTTTCACAATTTTAGTATTGTGTGTCAATACTATTTCATAATTACAAATGATGCATTATTATCTATTGTGACAAATAAGGTTACTTTTTTAAACCAAACATATTATCTTAGAAAACACTATTATTATTATTATTATTATTATTATTATTATTATTATTATTATTATTATTATTATTATTATTATTATTATTATTATTATTATTATTATTATTATTATTATTATTATTATTATTATTATTATTATTATTATTATTATTATTATTATACCAAGAATAATAATATAGTTATTTATCTATATGAAAAATAACTCTAGTTGTTTGAATCGTGTTGTTATTGACAATATAGGGAGCATGAATAGGATTAGTTTAGTATTTTATTATTCGTGAAAATATTTGTTTTTGTTTATGTTTGGTTAGAAAAAAATTTGCTGAAAAGAAACAAAAGAGGTCCAGCCAAAGATAAATCAGCCTACGTGGAGTCATGAAAAAGAAAATACCAAATGTAACACCCCACATTTTGTCAAAGACAATAAAATAATTTAGCCAAAGTATTAATGAATTAAATAAGAATTTGAAAACTAATAGTAATATAATTAGAAAAGGAATAGGAAGAGAAAGAAAGATTAATCCTACTTAAAGTAGTTTGAATTTGAGTAGGGAAAAAAATTAAGATCCAATTATGGATAGAAATATTAATTGGATTAAGATTGTAAATTTGAGTTTAAGTATGATTAAAAATGAAAGAAAGAAAAAGTTAAATCCTATTAGGATGATAACTCATAATTACATTAGAATTAAGGATTTCAATTTAATTTGAGATCAAAGAGAAGTCTAATAGATATATGACTCCCAATTATGATATGATTGAGAGTTTTAAAGCTAAATATTTTTGACTTTAAAGTAACATTTATTATTATTTTATTAAAATTTTTAAGTGAGAAAATATTATTATATTAAATAATTCTTGAAAATAGAGAAAATAAGAAAACAAAAGGATAAAGTAAAAGTATAGTTTGATTAAGAGAAGTTATTGATTGAAGATAAAAGATAAAAGATAGAATTTGATTGAGATTGTGATTAAGAGAATGATTAAATATTAAATTTTGAATCAATTATTAGGGAGTTATTATGAGAGGTTAATTAAATCATAAAGATAAATAGTAATTTAGAATTTGTTTGAGGAGTCAATTGAAATCAAACTCTGTCCAAAAAATTATAAATAAAGTCCAAAAGGTGTTGAGTCTTCCTCACACATCAGGATCAAGTTTCTACACAAAGTTCTCTCCTCTCCTTTTTTGTACGCAAATTGAGATGTTCTAGATGAATATACTATTTCGAAGTTTCAACATATGAGAGCATCATCCAAGTGTTTGACATGAGTTTCAAAGTGACATCAGAAAGAGATCGTCGATCAAAGTTTGACATTCATGCAACCAGCAAATAACAAGGAACATAATTGATTTTTTAGTTAAATTTTTTAGGTACGTATCAATGATGTTTACCCATATAGACCCCTAGGATCCTTGTCTATGCTTGGAGTATTATATGAATGAAATGTGAATAAAATTGAATAGTTAATGGTATTAAAATAGGTGCAAAAAATTATATCAATAACGTGACTCTATGAAAAACTACAGAACCTAATCAAGGTTCTATGGTACTTGGCCCGAGTCTAGTGGAATCTGAGCAGGATTTGAATTGTTTGGACCAATTTCGTAGAACCCAATTCGGATTTCAAGGCATTTAGCCCGAATTTGTAATCCGATCTCAGCAAGATCAAATCGTTAAGAAATAGAATCGAATTCTATTTTGGCTCGATTGTTGTTAATGGACGAATAGTTAGATTTGATCTGAGTTCCGTTGTCGAAGTTAGGATCAAATTAAAATAGCTCAGCCCAAGTTTCTCCCCACTAGCTTGAGTTCATATAGAAATTGAATTAGAAAAACATGACCAGAATTTTCATTAGCGTGGGTAAAATTGAAAATTGTAATTTTAAATTGTTTAGTATGTTTAATTTTGATGATTATCATATTGATTGTGTATGATCATATTATTATGATATTGACATCATTGTGATGGTATTGATTTGGTTCATGCTTTATGCATCCATGATTGCAAGTTAAAAAGAAAATAAAGATAGACGTCATAGATTAAATAAAGTACCTAGAATTGGGAGAGCAAATTACATATATGGATTAGATTAAAAGGTTATAACTGAAAGCAAATTAAAATTCATTCATTCATAAGTTTTTAATCTAACGATTGAAAATATAAGGGAGGAACACCTGTATTTTATTCTTAATTCAGTTATCATCGAAAATTGTATAGCTTACTTTCACTAAGTAACATCATGAATAATTTATTATAATTAATTTTTCATTAATTTAAATAAAGTAAGAGCGGAATGTGATCATAGTTATTAAATTTGTAAAAAAAAGAAAACATAGACAAATACTACATATCACTCCAAAAGGAGGGGCGGACCCATGTGCATGATCATAGTTTTTTTAACTCTATATATTAATGATGTAAATTTTATGATTAATATCATGAAGACATATCTCTTGCTCTGGTTAGTGGTTAGTGGTAGTAGGCTTAATAATCTTTGTAGAGGTCATGAGATTCAATTCTTGACTTTGTTATTTTTTTTATTCTTTATTTAAGCCCACCTCACTTTTCATTCTCGATCCACCTTGAGGTGATACATACGAGTTGAATTTTTAGTTGACCTACTCTGTGTATATTATTTTATTCTGTCGATTAAATGCTAATAATCCATACACTCGCAGCTAGCTTAAAATCCTTCTGAAGTGAGAAAGTATTGGTTAGAATAAATCTCAAGCTGGCTAATTTTTTATTTGGGTGGAAATCTCAAGCTAGCTAGCTGCCTTAGTAATTTGGTATTTGCCATTTATGGTAGAGTCAACTCATTGCACAATGAGTTCTCACACCACCAACCTCTTAAAAGTTAAAACATGGTTGCGCCGCTTGTATACATGACCTTATGGACAAGTGGATCATTATTATTGTTATCATCATCATTGATTTATAATACTGAGGCATAATGACATTATTATATGTGTGGATTCGTATTCCAATTTTTCTAATTTAGTTAGTCTTCTAAACATCTCAAGTCAATAACTCGCCGCTGATGGAACTTATAGTGGATTAATTTTATATTCAAGCCTTATTATGTTTTTTTTTTCTCTTTTCAGATGGTCACCTGAGAGCTTAGTTTATCATATTTCATTTTGAATGACATTGCTAGTGAATCAAGAATATTTTGCATATTGAAAACAAAATGAACGCAGACTTTCTTTAAAAAGAAAATAGGTTTGATATGGTCCATATTCAAGCTTTTTTATTTTCATTCATAAGATAATCCAATTGTCATTACGTATACTATCATTACTCTCACTAATTTATATTTCTGATGACAAATAACTTATAGTAGATTATATATTTTGAACTCGCTATATGTGAGAATATATCATTTTTTGTTTCTATTAGCATCACCCGTATTGAAAGCAGTAGAATAAAAATAAAATAAAATTCACTACCATTCAAATGATTTATATCTATCATAAATAAACTCCTTACATAAACAGAAATCATGAATGAAGCCGCTTACCACCCTACTTTGTTATTTGAGATGATATTTATAATTTTTTTTACGTGCATAACCAAAGTTTGTGTTGAGTTGGATATTAATAATTTTGAATTCAAAATTTTGAAATCATCATTTTAATCAATAAATAAGTTATTACAATTTTATCTTTGAATTAGTAGCATCCAATCCAACCTGTAGTTTTAAGTCAAGGTCAACCAAATCACCACTCCACACACCCTGACAGGCCACTTAGAACCAGCTGCCTATAAATTCCTGGCACGCATGCATAGGACGGCCATGACGCGACAGACGAAGACCATTGCCACAGTTTCAAGAGAGAGATAAAGAGAGACGAAGGAAGGAATAAGTAACCGACCATGCAGATGTCCAAGGTGGCCACAGCATTGCTCCTCCTCCATTGCACCGCCAACGCTACGGCCTCCTTCGTCTGCAAATCCACTGGCGCCGCCGCAACTTGCCGCGCGGTCGTCGGCTTCCGGACCGTCAGTGCCACCACCTACGGTGCCATCCAGACCCTCTTCCAGGTCCCCGCCCTGTCCGCGCTCCTGGGCGCAAATGACCTCCCGCTCTCCACCCCGGCCGCCGGCTCCACCGTGTTCGTCCCCATCCCTTGCCGCTGCTCGGACGGCATAGGCCGATCAGACGAGAAGCCTATTTATACAGTGACAGCCGGCGACGGGGGACTCTACGACATCGCCACCAACAGATTTGGGTGGCTGGTGAGCTATCAGGAGATCGGCGCCGCCAACGAACTCAAGAACATGAGCTTGATCACACCCAAGCAGCGGCTGTGGATCCCGCTGCCGTGCAGCTGCGACGAAGTGGACGGGGAGCCGAAGGTGCATCTGGCGCACAAGGTCGCGAACGGGAGCTCGGTCGAGGCGATCGCGGCGGAGTTCGGGACTAACGCGACGACGCTGCTGGCGCTCAACAGCATCGCCGATCCCAAGATGCTGCAAGCGGATCAGATAATTGACGTGCCCCTCAAAGGTATAATTTACCTGGCGTTTGGATGCATAAGGTATGCATTTCTATATTTAAATACATTAAGATTATAAACATAAAATTCTGAAGGGTCTTCAGATTATTATTATTAGTAAGTATAAACATAATACTCTAAAGTTGATTTCAACTTTTAAGATTATTAGTAACATATCTAATAATATAGTAAGATGGAAAGATCAAATTCTGACTAAGTTCTTATTAAAAAAAGTTCTCATTTAGAATTGTCGTCCCCATGTGGATTGGATCAAAGTTGTCGACTTAATATTATAAATAAAGGGTGGCTCATTTTAGTTGATTTATCCTTTTAGGCTCTTATAGCACATTTGATTTCATAATGTCAAGTGATCATTCAGGCCTCCACGACATCAAGTATATTATTATAATTAACCTAAGTCATATATATATATATATATATATATATATATATATATATATATATGAAAAAAATGATTGTGCTGGGTAGCACAATTTGACATATATTTATCATTGTTCGATTAAGAATGAACAATTGATTATTCAATTAAGAATGAATAACTGATTAAAAAAATTTAGTTAACGAATGCATTATCCATCATGAATCTAAGGGTGATAGATGAAGTATATATAATATATATTACAAATGTTGAACTATATATGTATATGTATATCTAATTATGTTATATATAGATATATATTAATGAATAATGCAAGTTGTTTGGTGGTAGTGCATTGTTCCGGAATAATGGGTACTTATGACCACCTGCAATCATGTATTAGTTAAGATTAATAAGTTGAGTTAATTATCACATGAGAGGTTATCTCTAGTTGTTTTTTTGTTTTCTTTCAAAAATCAAGAGATACTTCCACAGCTTGACTGTGAGCATTTAGGTTCCACTCATGTATAATTTTCAATTAGTACTTTGATCCTCTGTTTCCTATTTCAAATGGGAAGTTAGTCTGTCTTGGCTGTGTCAAATATGCATAAATAATATATCAATTAGGAACAAGCACGCGATGAACTATGCAACTAGGACTTTTATCATTTCCTCTTCTTCAATTTGTTGGACAAGCGAGGGGGCTGACTTTGCTGATCACTAATCTTTACATCTTAGCTGCCAACCTGACCCGTAAACAAATTCGATCCGACCCGATCAAATTTGATCGGGTCAAGGGGTTGAGGGGGACTGAATTCGACCTAGGTTAGGTCGGATGGCCGGGTTACCCGACCACCCAAATTTTTTAATTTTTTTACTGTTTATTTAATATAAAAATATTATTTTAAAGCATAAAATAAGTTTTCTAATTATTTAATATTGTTTTTGCACTTAAAATATTTTACTTTAATTTTTTAAAAATGTTTAAATCAAATATAAGATTAAATTTGAATAAAAAAGAAAAAAATAAAAAATTCGAATTGATCGAATCGGGTCGAATCGGGTCATCGGGTTCACGAGTCGATCCGACCCGATGAACACCTCTACACTCAATGATCTCACTTCAATTATCTAACATATATTCTCATCGATTTTATATATAAATATAGTTTTTACGTATCAATGAATACTGATAATATGACATACATTTGTAAGCTTGTTCATCCTCGATAAGCAACTCCTCACTGGACTACAATATGAGCCTAGCCAACGGCAGCTACTCCCTAACTGCTAATGATTGCGTCTTCTGCAGCTGCAGTGCCAACACCTACCAGTAACAACTACTTTCTTACTCCTCTCTCTTCTCCCTTCCAA
Source organism: Pontederia crassipes (assembly GCA_030549335.1). NCBI lineage: Eukaryota > Viridiplantae > Streptophyta > Magnoliopsida > Commelinales > Pontederiaceae > Pontederia > Pontederia crassipes. The sequence continues at coordinate 17,675,731 of CM060189.1, read as the reverse complement.
GTTGATCCTTGACTCTTCTCCTTACCAATAAGAAACGAGCTATAATTATCCGATACAATTAGGTTGGAGTGTTACCAGACCGGGTGGGCAACATGTTCGTACCCACCGTGCACAGGAGGCTTGAACATAGGCAACTCCTCCACTTCTAGCTGCGAGCAGACGACATGTTCGTACGCAGGCTACACAAATTATGCCATCCTATGTAACACCTCGTATACAACAAAAAAAAAAAGAAAAGGGGGGGGGGGAGATGAAACGAACGGTCAACTGACCATTCGTTTCACCTCCGGCCGACCAAAAGTTGGTCGGGGGTGTATAAAAGGGAGAGGGGGGGCCTTGCGCCACCTCACCCTCACCCTCACCCCCACTCTCTCGTCCTCTCTCTCTCTGTTCTCGTGTTTTTCTTTTCCCTCTCGTCCGGTGACCGGCGTACACGAGCGGCAGGACAAAGGCAAATCTTTTCAGGCGACGGCGAACGTCCGGCGATCGACGGACGACGAGCGGTGATCCGGCGAACCCAATTTTTGACGAAAAAGGTACCCTTAGCGTTTAAAATCTCTAGACGATGAAATAGTGATCGATGAAAGTTCGTAAATAGTTCATTGAAATCTTGAAATTGTTATCTACATTTTTCCTATTCATGTCGTGATTTAATTGTGGCCGGAGGACCGCCGAAATCAGAGATAAAATCCGGTGGCCCTATTTTATCGCAGGGACCGGTCGACCGATTCTACTAACGGTCGACCGACCCGCTTACAGGATTCATACCAGTTCCTCTCTACCGAACGATCAGCCTCACCATGGCAGTTAACCGGTCTATATGATGACAGAAAATCTAAAACATGCGATCAGTCGACTGGTCCCAGTGAACGGTCGACCGATCTGATGCGCAGTGCGCATCTCCATGGCCTGATAAACGGTTGACTGACACCTTGGACGGTCGATCGATTCGTAAGCGTCTCATCAAAGAATCCGGTCCGTCTGGAACAGTTGACTGGTCCGACAGAAACTCATTGAACGAACTTAATCGGATTGATCCACCCATAATCTTAATTACGACTCTGACCAGTTCACCTATATTGACTAAGTCTCATTGTGCAAAGATCAACCTTCAGTAGACCCTAAATCATAGATTTCACAGTAATGAAAGATAATTAAAGTAAAGACAAAGATGTGGAATTGCTATGTGCCGCCCATAAAGTTAAAGCAATGTTCAGAGTTAAAGCAATGAAGGGATAGGTAGTTAGCCGAGGGGACAGCGAAGCTACTGGCTTAAATGCTTCTACAGATCTAGAAACCGACCACTGTTCCTGGATTGTAGGAAGTCTTTCCCCTACTTTCCGAACTGGGTGTCATTAACACCTACACATTCTTCACGTTTACGGGCTTACTGGCATCAGTGAATCAGAGAGGCACCAATGACATCCCAACCTAATAAAGTCGAGCTCGCATAGGACGTAGAGCTTGGGGAATGCTGCACATGACTGATATTTCGCTCCGAGCTTCTTTATTGCATATCTGTTTACTTATCTTTATTGTTCAGAGACATCACATTTTTCTTCCGCACATTTCCTATATTACAAGACATCATGAACTTCCGCATGTTTTTATATAATATGAGACACTATGAATTTCTGCATCAAAGTTCTTCATGGTATTTTGATATTTCTTTCGCATTTAAGGTTTTCTATTAGGTTTATTATTATTTTATTAGTGCGACGTAAGCCATTTTGTTGAATGGTCAAGGTCAGTAGAGTAGTAGATAGTGTAGCGCCCTCGTAGTCAATCCAACCGCCTACGTGGCGGGAGGTGCGATTTTGGGAGCGTTACAGTTTGGTATCAGAGCCTAAGTTCTTGGCTCCTTCATTGATCATAGTAGAGTATAGGTTCATGCATAACATTCATTGTTCTTACTATTATACAGCTCAAAGTAAAGTCATGTGCAAGCTTCTCAAGCATCTACGGCTCCACTCCTCAAGTAAGTAATAAGTATCTTTTCTATGAGAATCATACTTATACTATTGGGTTTATTGTGTTATAGATGCCTCCACGTCGCATGATCATCAGAATTTTACGTATGAGAGGTTATATAATTGAGATTAATAGACGCTCACTAGATCCCCCAACCCCTTCACAGCCTGCTCTAGAGGGAATACCAACGACGGGATAACCGGTACCACCCGTATTCTGCGCCTCAACAGAACTATCGTCCTCCACAATCACAACCTTACCGTCCTTCACAATAAGCTCCTCCTCCACCGAATAGCAACCACAACAACAGCAGTAGCGACCCCCTCAGCAGGGGCAAAGACGCCCGGCCCAGCAGCAGAGGCAGCAGCCTCCTAGAGCTCCTCAAACACCACCCGCAGAAGGTGAGCGGGTTTTATGCAACATATGTGATAGGACTCATACGGGAGAATGCCGAATGAAGTCAGGAGCATGCTATTACTGCGGTGGCATGAGACACATGGCAGCAAGTTGTACGAGACGCGGGCAACAACAGTTGGTGCAGTGAAGACTCTTCAATCTGGAAGAGGATGCTCCCCAGAATGACGCTGACGTCATTCGAGGTACGCTATTCATAGTTGATTTACCTACCAAAGTACTATTCGATTCTGGTGCCTCACATTCCTTTATCTCAAAAGAGTGTGCCAACACATTAAGGTTAAAAGCAGTGAACTTAGAGCAAAAGATGAATATATTGACCCCACAAGGCACCCTCATTACCACAAAGCATCTTCCCAACGTACCCATAGAGATAGAGAAAAGGAACCATCCTGCCAATCTCATCATCATCCCCATGAGAGATTATGATATAATTTTGGGCATGAATTGGTTAGCCTCACATGATGCGTCCATCATGTGCAAACAAAAGAAAGTAATCATAGGCACACAGAGTAAAGATAAAGTTATAGTCAGGGGAATTGTACAAAAAGAACTAAAAATCATAGTATTCGTCATGAAGGCATAGAAACTATTGCAAAAGGGATGTAGAGGTTACCTGGCCAGTATAACCAAGACAGAGGAACCAAGGAAGACTCCTCAGGACATAGAAGTTATGAGGGAATTTTCTGATGTTTTCCCTGAGGATGTTAGTGGTCTACCGCCCAGAAGGGAGATAGACTTTCGTATCGAGGTGACATCCGGAACTGCACCAATCTCCAAAGCCCCATACCGCATGGCTCTAGCAGAGATGAAGGAACTGAAGGATCAAATTCAAGAATTATTGGACAAATGTTTTATCAGGCCCAGTGTTTCGCCGTGGGGTGCACCAGTCCTTTTTGTCAAGAAGAAGGACGGATCATTGAGACTTTGTATCGACTACAGAATGTTGAACAAAGTCACAATAAAGAATAGGTATCCGCTACCCCGCATCGATGACTTATTTGATCAGTTATCCAAGGCAAAGGTGTTATCAAATATCGATCTGAGGAGCGGATACCATCAGCTAAGGGTGGCAGAAGAAGACATTTTGAAGACGGCATTCCGATCAAGATATGAACATTATGAGTTCATGGTGATGCCGTTTGGGTGACAAATGCTCCGGTTGTATTCATGGACCTCATGAATCGAACTTTCCACGAACACCTGGATAAGTTCGTAATTGTCTTCGTAAACGACATCCTCATTTATTCGTCAAGTATGGAACATCATAGAGAGCATTTGATGATTATATTGAAAACCTTACGGGCAAAGAAGTTGTACGCAAAATTCTCTAAATGTGAATTTTGGCTAGAACAAATAATGTTCCTTGGACACATCATCTCTAAGGTAGAGGCAGTGTCCAACTGGACCCAACCAAAGAACGTCTTCGAGATTAGGAGTTTTCTGAGTTTAGCCGGCTACTACAGATGTTTTATCAAGGACTTCTCCATAATAGAATTGCCGCTGACCAAGCTCACAAGGAAGGGAGAAAAAGTTCATTTGGTCACCCAAGTGCGAGAAAAGCTTTCAAGAATTAAAGGAACGACTAACTTTAGCGTCAATCCTGACGTTACCATCTGACAACGGTGGTTATGTGATGTACAGTGATGCTAGTGGTACAGGATTGGGGTGCGTATTGATGCAACATGGCAAAGTAGTGGCATACGCATCTAGACAGCTGAAGAAGCATGAGGTCAATTATCCAACGCATGACCTCGAGTTGGCGGCAGTTGTATTCGTTCTCAAGCTTTGGCGCCACTACTTATATGGAGAAGAATTTGTGGTCTATACAGATCACAAAAGTTTGAAATATGTTTTTACACAAAAGGAGCTGAATATGCGTCAAAGGCGTTGGATGAAATTTTTGAAAGATTACGAGTTTGACATTAATTACCAACCAGGTAAGGCAAACTCAGTAGCTGACGCACTCAGTAGGAAATGGGAAGGATCCTTAGCTTATATGTGTCTACGACAGCTAGAACTCATGGAAGAACTGTTCAAATGGACGCCAAGAGTGAAGCACGATGGATCGCTAATGATGATGCAGAAGATAGTGCCTGATATGGTAGGAAGGATCATAGAAGCACAAGTTGAAGACTTGGAATATCAGGCAATGATGATAAAGACCAGCCTAGAGACTACCAATTTCACGATCTCTTCGGATGGTGACATAAGGTACCGTGATCGTTTATGGTACCAAGTAATACTGAACTCCGAAAAGAAGTGTTAGATGAATGCCACAAGTCCGAGTTTGCAATCCACCCAGAAAGTACGAAGATGTATAAAGATGTTCAGAAAAAGTTTCTGGTGGCCAAACATGAAAAATGAGATAGCTGAATATGTCTCCAAATGCATTGTATGCCAACAGGTCAAGGTAGAACACTAGAAATCACAAGGAACCTTGAAAAGCCTGGGTATCCCACTGTGGAAGTGGGAAGAGATCTCGATGAACTTTATCACAGGTCTGCATCGAACTTTGAAAGGGCATGATGTCATTTGGGTTATAGTGGACCGACTCACTAAATCTGATCACTTCCTACCCATTAAGATAAAATAATCTCTTGAAAGCCTCATGAATTTATATGTGTAGGAGATTGTCAGGCTTCATGGGATCTCATCAGCCATTGTGTCTGATAGAGATCTCAGGTTCACCTCGAGGTTCTAGAAGAGCCTTCAGAATGTCATTGGAACAAGACTTCGGTATAGTACCGCCTTTCATCCTCAGACAGACGGCCAATCAGATAGAACGATCCAGACACTGGAGGATATGCTGAGAGCATGCGCTCTGGATTGGCACGGTAGTTGGGACAAGCACCTTCCTCTTATAGAGTTTTTCTACAACAACAGCTTCCATGCCAACATAAATATGTCTCCCTTTGAAGCATTGTATGGTCGCCCATGTCGCTCTCCGGCATGTTGGGGCGAAGTTGGTGAAAGGAATATCTTGAGTGCAGAACTACAGTAGCAGACACAGGAGTACACGGACAGGGTAGAATTGATAAAGAAAAGAATGAAGTCTACTCAAGATCGTCAAAAGACCTACGCAGACAAGAAGCGCCGAGAACATAAGTTCAAAGCAGGAGACCAAGTCTTGCTCAAGGTCTCTCCCACCAAAGGAGTAGTGTGTTTCAGCAAACGGGGAAAATTGAGCCCCAGGTATGTAGGCCCGTTTGAAATATTAGACATGGTTGGAGATTCAGCATGCAGGTTGGCCCTGCCTCCAGCCTATTCAAAAGTACACAATGTCTTCCATGTCTCCTTACTTCGGATGTACAAGCACGATTACGCCAACATGATCCAAATTGAGAAACTAAATTTCAAGGAGGATCTAACATATGAGGAACAACCCACGGAGATATTGGAATACCAAGAACATCAACAAGGGAAGAAGAGACTAGCACTGATCAGGGTAGCATAGAAGCATCACCAAGGAAAAGAAGCAACGTGGGATGTAGAGTCCGAAATGCGAGAGAAGTTCCCTGAACTTTTCGGTAAGCCTTAACTCTTATCAAAATTCGATGACGAATTTTCTTTTTAGAGGATAATAACGTGACGCCTCGTATACAACAAAAAAAAGAAAGGGGGGGGGGGAAGATCCGTTCGTTTCACCTTCGGCCAACCAAAGGTCGGCCGAGGGTGTATAAAAGGGGGAGGGGGGGAGGGCCCCCTTGCGCCCCCTCACCCTCACCCTTACCCCCACTCTCTCGTCCTCTCTCTCCCTCTCTCTCTCTCTCTCTCGCTCTCTCGGTTCTCGTCTTTTCTTTTTTCCTCTCGTCCGACGATCGGCGTACGCGAGTGACAGAACAGAGGCAAATTCTTTCAGGCGACGACGAACGTCCGACGATCGACGGACGACGAGCGGTGATCCGGCGAACCCGATTTCCGACGAAAAAGGTACCCTTAGCGTTTAAAATCCCTAGACGATGAAATAGTGATCGATGGAAATTCGTAAAGAGTTCATTGAAATCCTGAAATTGTTATCTACGTTTTTCCTATTCATGTCGTGATTTAATTGTGGCCGAAGGACCGTCGGAATCAGAGATAAAGTCCGACGGCCATGTTTTATCGCAGGGACCGATCGACCGATTCTGCTAACTGTCGACTGGCCCGCTTACAGGACTCATACCAGTTCCTCTCTACCGGACGACCGGCCTCACCATGGCAGTTAATCGGTCTATATGATGACAGAAAATCTAAAACATGCGATCGGTCGACTGGTCCCAGTGAACGGTCGACCGATCCGATGCGCAGTGCGCATCTCCATGGCTTGATAAACGGTTGACCGACACCTTGGACGGTCGACCGGTTCGTAAGCGTCTCATCAGAGAACCCAGTCCGTCTGGAACGGTCGACCGGTCCGATAGAGACTCATTGAACGAACATAATCGGATTGATCCACCCATAATCTTAATTACGACTCTGACCAGTTTACCTATATTGACTGAGTCTCATTGTGCAAAGATCAGTAGACCCTAAATCGTAGATTTCACAGTAATAAAAGATAATTAAAGTAAAGACAAAGATGTGAGATTGCTAAAGTTAAAATAATGTTCAGAGTTAAAGCAATGGGGGGATAGGTAGTTAGCTGAGGGGACAACGAAGTTACTGACTTAAATGCTCACTATTCCTGAGATTTCAGGTGTTCTCCCATCGATATCTCGAATTGAAGGGTGATGCTATGGTCACACCTCTTCCCCTAAAGATTAAAGTATTATGTCAGAGGGACAGATAGCTAAGCTGAGGAGATAGTGACCCTACAGGTCTAGTAAGACCACTGTTCCTGGATTGTAGGAATTCTTCCCCATACTTTTCGAACTGGGTGAGGCATTAACACCCACCCCTTCTTCTCGTTTACGGGCTTACTGGCATCAGTGAATCAGAGAGGCACCCCTGGCATCCCAACCTAATAAAGTCAAGCTCGCATAGGACGTAGAGCTTGGGGAATGCTGCACATGACTGATATTCCGCTCCGAGCTTCTTTATTGCATATCTGTTTACTTATCTTTATTGTTCAGAGACATTACGTTTTTTCTTCCGCACATTTCCTATATTACAAGACATCATGAACTTTCGCATATTTTTATATAATATGAGCCACTATGAATTTCCGCATCAAAATTCTTCATGGCATTTTGATCTTTCTTCCGCATTTAAGGTTTTCTATTAGATTTATTATTATTTTATTAGTGCCACGTAAGCCATTTTGTTGAATGGTCAAGGTCAGTAGAACAGTAGATAGTGTAGCGCCATCGAAATCAATCCGCCATCGAAATCAATCCGACTGCCTATGTGGCGGGAGATACGATTTTGGGGGCATTACATCCTCACTGTCACCACCGACCAAACCAAGTGCAGCAGTAAGTGAGACATATAAATGGCGTTTGCCTCCACAGTGCATGGTCTCTTGATCTGAACTCTAACTTGTTTCTTTTTGGCTGAGCAGATGCAGGGACACCGCAGCTGGGGATGAAGCTTGGCGAGTTCGCTGCAATTCTTGCCTTCCTCCGTATGATTTGGGTTCTTGTTATGTGATATTATCTCCACGAGGGCTTTTTGCGAATGACCATTTTGCACGGAGCCAATGCTCCTACTTGCACGTTGTGTCCACTTTTGAATGTTATCATGTACCAAGTGCTGGAAAATAAGGTCTTCATGTTTCTCGAGATGCAAATAAAACTTTGCTACCTTTAATGCTTCCTTTGCATGATCCACGTATTATTAGTTCTCCTGATTAATCCAGTTAAAGGGAAGAATGGTAAAGCTCACCATATATATGCTACACATGTAACGCTACATACATGCTTAAACGCATGCTAAAAGTGTTTTGTTTTCCTTTAGGCGGAAAACACATCTTACAGTTGGTATCCAGCAATGCTGCATGACCACAAAACCCCCTATGCTGTAGTTATACATTATAATAACCTCACATTATTATAATTAGAGGACCTTTGTTACAACTTTTGCACAATTGCACTTATTCTTTTATAAAAAAGAAATCCAGTACCCTTCACCACTTCATGGAACAGGGCACACAACAGCTGGTGATAAAAATAACACCAAGCTTTCATCCTTCATTTGCTATGTTGTAAGAGCTGATACCCCAATTTCCTGCATGTCAAAGAGCACTACAAATCAGAAACCATGCAAACTAACTACAGAGATATTAATTATTAACCGTTAATCTTCACCTTTAAACCTTTGTGCTGACATTCCTTTGACAATTAAAGTTACCTGCACAAAATAGCATCTATTATGGATGAAAGTGGTTGATAACTAGATATCCAAATTTCAGAAGCTTGCATTAATATAGACACACACACATATACATATACATATACATATATACATATACATATACATATATACATATATACATATATACATATATATATATATATATATATATTATATGCATGTTAGATTGAGGCTGCATTTAAGATACTGGAAGACTCACTCTTACTTATCCCGTCAGAAACTGCTACATGTTCAAAGTAATCCTTTCTAGCATCTGCAATTCAATGAGTCGTATATCCAAGATAAACCAAATGCTGTTTGATGATAGATCGATGACTTGATTGAATTACTCTGCATGGACACTTACCATGCTTCATTGTTAGAGATGGGTCTGATTCTTCTACGTCCCCGACTATTTTTGCCGGATTACCTACAGCCATGCTTCAATTGCACAGAGAAAAAAAAACCATCATGCTCAGATAAAAACAACAAAAAACAGGCCAATAAATGATGGAAGTCATGGAACACTTTAATTTGTACAATAAAAGCAATGGCAATACACAAAATTAGATAGAAATTAAAAGAATTATACATATTGACCAAGTTATAAGTCCGGCACACAGTTTTCAATCTAATTAAAAACTATGACATGAATCAAAACAAACCTCTGAGTTTAAATCAATTGAGCCCTTTCAAATAAACACTCACATTGGTACCAAGAATTTAAATCACAGATCAGGCTGTAAGATGGGTTGATGATCTGAATGGAAAAGAGCTGTTGTACATATCTAAACTCAGTCAACCAGGTTCATTTCAGAACCATATTTCTTGATCATGTCACTAGCTTGTTGATAATTGTTTCTTTTCTTTTTACTGGGTGCTCACAATTTTTTCTAGTTGATCTCAATCATCCATATGGCCAAAGAAGGCAATCTAACAATAAATCTTAATAACATATAGTGTTTTTATTTATTTTGGAAGGAAAATTCATTGTTTTTATGTTCACCAGCCCCTTGCTCCTAATATAACCTTGAGTCTTTACAGAAAATCATATGAATAAAAAAATAACAGCACCAAACAAGAAATTCAACCTATTTCCTACTTAAAACAAGTAGATGAGCATTTCCTAATGTTTGAGGGCTTAACTCATAATTGGTTCATTCAGCAAAGACAGCTATATTGTTCTGTAATGGAGACCTAAATTCTGCAATCATAAAATTACAAATAGTAGCATGACATTCACTTTCTAAACATAATGCTTTATTACCTTTTTATCCTAAAAATGCATTCGTTGATATATTTGAAACAGTGGAAGTATTAACTAAACTGACAAGTGGAAGCAACTGTGAAACAAAATAAAATAAAATGAACACAGATAATAAAGTTGATACCAACCTATGTGGTGGCACATCTTTTAGTACAAGAGAACCAGCAGCAATCATAGCACCATCACCAACCTTGATATTACCAAGAACTGTCGCACCAGCCCCGACTAAAGCACCTTGACTTATCTTAGGGTGTCGATCACCCACTTCTTTACCAGTACCTCCTAAGGTGACACCCTGCAATCAAATGAACATGTGTTTACTTTGCTTCACAAAGCAAAGGAACTATGATAAGCTTATGATTCAGCATAATATACTCAAGGAGAAGAAATGAAAGAGAAAAGAATGAAAGGGCTGGTTACCATGAATTTTAGGGGCCTCTTTGAAGCCCTTATGGATGCAAAAATGGTGATAAATAAGACTACCGAAAATTCCTCAAATACAAGAGAACATATTGGTTTGACGTGTCTTTTTCAGCAAAACAATTTCCTTTATTTATGCCCTTTGATAATTTTCCATTTTAATGTTATTCAATTTTAAATACCTACCTTTTTTTTATTTCAATTCCTATTTAATTTTAGACATGTCATATTCCCTCCTCTTTTACCTTTCTTATATTTTTTTCCTTTTTTCTTTTTTAACTTTCCTATTTTTATCATTTTTTTAATATTCTTCAAAATTTGCATTGAACCGGTTCAACCCGGTTCAACAAGCACGGTTCAACCAGTTTTTCCCGGTTCAATGCTAAAACCAGTTTTAACATCAAATCGAACCGGATTTCCGGACGGTTCATGGTTGAACCGGTTGAACCAGCCGGTCCGGTTTTGATAACATTGCCAATTTTAGAGAGATGTGGGTCCCACATTAATAATTGTAGAACCAAAAAAAAAGCAGAGTTAATTGTTCTGGCCCCACACTAGAAAATCCTTGTTCTCGTCATAAGAACAGAACAAATGAAGATTGTTCTAGAATTTATTTACCTTTTACCAAACATGACCTAAGAGAAGAATGTAGAATGAAGAGAATTGAGAAAATAAAAAACTTAAAGATGGCTCAGAACTAAATGGCCTACTGGTACACAGAAAGTGAAGCATACTACCAGCAGAGGTCAATTTTTGAAAAAAAATGCTAATATATAAAAAGTAAACAACTAATATATAACTATACAGGATGGTCCTGTGACAAACCCCCAGATGACAAATAAGCCTAAGAATAACTGCCAAAAAAAAACAAGGCAGAAGTTATAAAGAAATGTATCGTGATTTTCTTATGTTATTAAGTATTTTTTGCAGTCCTTGTAGGTTTCCCATCTCTTAAAAGTTAAAAGGCTGTTTCATGGGACAAAATTACTTATGATTGAACACACATGTTTCATGTCAGACATATTAGATATAGGATTCGAGGGGTTTTGATGCAATTGTGATTTAGTGAACTTATCTATTTAGGTATGTCCACACTTGGAACATACAAACGCAAACACATTGATAGAAGATTAAGTTAAGAGAGGTTCTAAAATGATCAAATAAATGGTTTGTTAATCCATAGATGCTGTCAGTTAAGTATAGTCTCTGCTTCCTTAGCGCTGTTTGACATTTGAAGTCATCATGCTATTATTGGCCATTTAAGTATGCTATTATTGGCCATTTAAGTATAAACATGATTCTTCATAAGGAGATACCTTCAACATTAACACAGACAAAATGATCTGTTGCAGCTCAAAGTTTATCTACTGTAATCTGCTTTTCTTTTTTTTTTAAGATATTCTGTTTTGAAATTTACACACCATTGTACATAGGAGACAAACAAGCAGATGGAGAACGAGACACGTGTGATGTATTTTCCATTACAACTCACTAAAAGAAGCAGACTAGTATTTTTTCAAAGCAGAAACAGACAAACATACTTGCCTGCATTAAAGAAACCCAATTACCGACAACAGCAGTTTCACCAATTACTAATCCGGTTCCATGATCTAATAGTATCCCTTCACCAATTCTTGCAGCTGCATAGTTTACAAAACGTTTAAGTTGATTATGCCAAAAGCAATTTAATTAATACAGAATACAAGACGGGTTATGTCAAGTAGACATCTTTTTGGAGTAAAAAGGTATATATATTACATTAAGTAATAACATCAAATATAAAAATATTACTCTAAACTTTGACATCAGGAGTAGAAACGCAACAGGCAGTTCCAATGGTTCAAAATAGCATGTAAAGCTTATATCAATGAACTTCACGATAATTTGAAAAAAAATGGCAAAACAACAAATTGAAAAGGACTCGAACAAGAAAATGGGCATTCAAGTAGCATTCACAAATTTGGTGTCGTACTATCTGGCACATGAAGCTCCAGACACATCAAAGAGAAAGTTAGTAACTGCAGTCAAAGAACTTGTGCTTAAAGAAATATAAGTTGTACCTGGATGTATATCCACAGCAAAAACCTAAAGAAAAAGCAGAAGTCAGGGGGTAGTAGAAAAGAAAATTAATCTTCAAAATGTTGATGAAGACAGGAAAGAACCATATAAAACCTCATTAATTCGACTTTGCAATGTTAACGCTAGTATTTTACGTCCCCGGTTCCACAAAGCATGTGCTATACGATATGATTGCAAAGAATGGTAGCCCTGCACAGAAACTAAATGCCACTTTTTAGCCAAATAAATGCAGATATAAAATAAAGTGAAGACATCATAAGCCATGTTTTTGGGTTGTCTAGAAATAGTCATATCGTTTCTTCTCTCTCTCTCTCTCTCTCTCTCTCTCTCTCTCTCTCTCTCTCTCTCTCCTTTTTTTTCTTTTTTTTTTCTGAGGAATCCACTATTCTCTTTCTCTTGTTGAGAAGAACAGTTGTTTGTTGCTGTTCTTTTATGGGTTACTTGTCGCAACACAATATTAGGTACCTAATATTTTTGGATTTGTTGTCTCTCCACCTTCTCTTATGACAAATCTACTGAACAACTTAAGGGCATATTTTTTTTTAAATAAACTTAAGGGCATGTTACCTTAAGGTATAATAAGGCCCAGCAGTATGATGAACAAGAAGGATCCCGATCTTTAAAAGCCTACAAAGTTATGCCAGGAATATTAAAAGAACTTTCATCGTATAAGAACAGGTAAAAAGAACGGAATAAATGCTCATATTCTGTGCTGCAGTGCAATCACCTGAGCATCCAGGCGTATTGAGCGTTGAATGCTCCTATCATTCATCATAACATCATCGAATATGTCCATCAGCTGCGTTGCTAATAGAGTAGCATCCTGAAGCCTATTAGCAAGTACAAAACCCAAAGACCGTTCCAAGCAATCATGGGATAAGACACTGGCATACAAGAAGCTACTTAAAATTGGTTCCTTCTCAGCCTGAGAAAGTGAAAATACAGTATCAGAGGACGCAACCACAACATCAGCATCACCCCATGCTTGTGGAAAGAAAAGAAAAAAAAACAAAGTATATTGAAGACAAACTTTACATCCATTCAAATATGCGCAATAGAGAGTAACTCCACTCTAAAACCTGCATGTTGACTATCATGATAAAAAAACAGATTCCCCATAGAGTTCTCAACTTATTTCTATTATTCTTATATTCTAATATTCTCCATGAAAGTTTGATGCAAGTTCCTCTGACTACACAAAGGCAGCACCCAGTATCATATTCACATCCGAAAACCAAACATTGGAAAGGTGTGTTGATATGAAGTCGTGACAAAGTCAAAGTTTAGACGCATAATGGTTAAAAATCATCCGAAACACGTTCATTAAACTAATACTAGACCAACTTCAACATTTTGATCAGAAAAATAATTCCCCCGAAAGACCAATCTTTTTCAAAGAAGTCTATTAATTAAGACTTCAAACCAAGTTATTCGCATCAGCTAAGTGATCTAGCTAACGAAGAAATCCAACAAAATGGGAAATTTCACAAAGCCTGCCCCTGGAGGCCTGGACTCTTTAAGTGCATTGAACAATTGAAGGAACAATAAGAAGAACACATCTTTTTTTTTTTCACCTCATGCTTGGCGTCGGACTTCACAGATTCCCAAATGGGATCCCCAGTCGCGTCCAGGATCGCCCTGGACAAGGAGTTCTGATGCAAGTTCCCCATGGCGTAGATGGGGAATATGCTCTCGGACACGCACCTCCCTGGTTTCAAAGCTGCAGCCTCCGAAGGGGCTGCGGCCGGATAAGGAGAAAAGTTGGACTTTCTGTGCTTGCTCTCATCCACCTCCCCTCCTCCTCCCTCCTCCAGGCCTCCCACGATGACGACGCTTCCGCACAACATCTCACCGCTGGCACGGAGCACACCGCGGGAAGGAGCCACACACGAAGAATTCCTTCCTCCAGCGGAACAAACCATCAGAGGCTTCGAAGGGATCGCGACACGCCGGCGAAAAGGGCAGGCGAGGGGAGCCGCGGTGGACAGAGTGGTGCGGGACGGAAACGTAGCGGCCACCGGAGAGAGGGCCGTCCTCCTATTTATGAGAAAGCGCCCATGGAATGGCACAGGAATCACGAGATTACCACGAGGGCTCGGCGAATCTACGGCGCCGCGTCGTCCACGTGGACGATGCGTTCCTGGTGGGTTTGGTTGTGTTAATTTACGTTATATTAATTTACTATATTATATGGAGATACACATTACGGTGTTACGATAAGAGACATGTCGGTTAAAATTACGGTTTCGAGCAAGAGGCGGTTGGTGGAACCCGGAGGTAAAGTTGATCTCGGCCGTCGGATTTTGAGACGTCGCCCACTGTTCGTTGGAGAATTTAGCAAGTTATACTTGAATACAACATGAAAAAAAATAAAAAAAAAGATCCGAAAGTGCATTAACAAGCCCATTAGGAAATAATGATGCATACTTCTAAAATTTCAGTCTAACAATCTTCCTAACACTCATAGTTTTAAATACCTAATTTATCATTTATGAGATGATGTAAAGGCTATATCATCTTAAATTAGGAGAATATAGTATTGCTCGAATATTTATGAGATTAATAATTGCGTTAATTCAAAATAATTTCATATATACGAAGTATCATTTATCTAAAAATTTATAGTAAATTTTTATAACTGCTCTCCAATCATATCTTTTTTCAACTTTGTCTTCAAATTTTATTTTGTAACGAGATCCTTGTTCAATTTTTAACTCATTTTATCGATTATTTTTTTATCGGCTATAGTCAAAATTTTTTAGTAATCCTCCAACAGCCTCGTTGGTGTCGATGAGCGACTCTGAAGAAAGAGGGAGAGGAGGTGACGCTCTTATTTAAAAATTATTTTTATTAATTAGTATATTATGTTATATTAATTATATTTTATAATGTAAGATTATTGAAAAATTGATAATATCCGGTGAGAAAACAGTTGATGAAATAAGTTAAAATTGGAAGGTCATATTATTATAAAATAAAATTTGAGAACTGAATTGGAAGAGAGGATATATTTAGAAGGTGTTACAAAAGTTTACCCAAAAATTCATGCTAGTCCCGAATTTTATTATAAATTAGTTCTTAAAATGTTTGTAAAAAAACTACTCACCAAAAGGATACATTTTTATATATAAATCAAAATCCACGTAATGAATTCATATTAAATTCACACTCCTTAAATCATATATTTTATACCCGCCAATAGTCTCATGTTGCTCTTCTTTTTTTTTCATCATGCACAGTTTTTACCATACATGTAACGCGTCCAAATCGACCCTCGCCATGTGGCGTAGACCAACTTAGAAACGCTATGACATGCTATGATTTTAATCATAATATTGACTATATCTTAGTCAATAACTAAGACACGTCAGCGGAAGAAGAATAATAAAGAAAATAAAGAAAAAAGATCATTTTAATTTGCAGAAGTCTAAAAGTGGTTATATCATTTCTAAGAAAATAAAATAAGTTTTACATCATGAATCTAAATGCGGAAAGTAAAGAAAACTAATAAACGATCTAAAAGTCCTGTGGTTCATGTGTTGTCTTGTCACCAGAGCTTCGTCACCACACACATACTCCACCTCGTCACTGATATGATCCTGTGGAAATCAGACACAAGAGAGGATGTCCCCTCATAAGCTTTACAACCTAGTGGGGAATCACATGATATATAATGCACGATATGAATAGAATAATCAACGATAAATAATTATGCTTAACTTGAATGCGAAAAGGATAACATGGCAGCATCATAAATCATAATAAGAATAAGAATCATATGATATCATAAATCATGGAAATCAATGATGCTTGGTAACTTGAAATTGTGTCATGCTTAGAGATCATGACTATAACTTGACTTGACTTGATCACGCTTCTTAATCTTAATTATTAATTAGAAATCATGTGACTTTAAGTGCCTTTAATTCTTGGGGTATGTCGAGCAAACGATACGGCCTTGTGCGGATCAGTGGGTGATCAAACCATGACCAAGGAAACTACCCTTATCTTGATGCATTTGACTAGGACTGACAATTCATTGTTAATCTTCCATTTGAACTTATTAATCACTTTTAATAACATGTGACTCTTTGTTCTTTATTCCATGGATTCGATAAGATCAATAAGAAATAAATCAGTAAAAGAACATATCTTGCAAATCAAAGAAGGATCTTTGTGGAGTTAGAAAAATAGGATCAATTATATATATGTAATATTCAGATTAAAAAGGGAAATAATTAATAAATCTAATGAAAAGGTTTACTGGGAATCAGTCGATCGGTTTAGGGAAAATGGTCGACCGGTTGTCTGCGGGTCGATCGAACGGTCTGTTCAGATCGGTCGACCGGTGGGTTGATTCGGGCTAATCGAATCGGTCGATCCGTTCAATTGAACGGTCGACCGGTGGACAGGGATTGGTCATCGGTCGATATAACATGAAATCGACGGTAGGTTCGGTCGACCGGTCGGCGTCCTGAAAAGTTGTAGAACTCGATAATTTCTTACAATTTCCAGTACAATATCAATCTAAACTCGTTCCTATCTCCTAGCAATCAATCACATACAATAGAACAAAAAGTATTAATTCAAATAATTAGAAATCATGGATCAAACAAATCAAACAAGAAATCAAATAAATCAAAACGATAACTTGGAGCCTCTTTCATATTTCTTTCGTTTCATAAATGATCAGGGCATGGATTAGAACAATTCAGATGTCATGCAAGGTGATTTCAGTTCATCCACCTCTGTTCGTGATTAATCCTGACCTTGATTCGTTAAAAGTCCGATTGGATCCGCCCTTGTTTCCTCTTTATTTTCTTTCTCAATTCTCTCGCTGCTCTTCCTCTCAATCTCTGCCCTTGCACCGAGAAACTATGAAAGAACCCTCTCTGCCTCTTCTCACGTACGAGGGGAACAAGGGAAAGACCAAACAAGGAGAGAGGTCATGCAGGTGGAGGAGAGATTAATTTCCTTGGTTAGGTTTATATAATAAATCCCCTCTCCTAATCTAATTCTAATTCAATTAATGAGATAAAAGTTTTATCTCTTTGAAATATATGGGCACAATCAAATCCCTCGAGTCCAAATCCAATTGGACTTTGGGTTAATATTTTACACGTGTTCGACCGAGACTACTTCATCTTTTTTTGTTTTCTTTTTTTTATCTTTTTGTCGGTTATTACATTCTTACCTCCTTTAAAAAAATTCGTCCTCAAATTTTGCATAGGACAGAGGATTTATCGAAAAGATGCGGAAATTCTTGGCGCCTTTCTGAGTCAAGCTCCCATGTCGCATCATCATTGTGATGGAAATGCCAAGCTACTTTGACCATGGTTACATCCTTGTTCTTCTGACGTTGCAACTTGCGCTCCACTATATGTGTTAGATACTCAGTGAATGTCTAGTCTGCAGTTAGATTTGGCTACTTTATCCTTAGAACAATTGCAGCATCGTGCTTGTACTTCTTGAGCATGGATATATGAAATACATTATACACTCTCCCATAAGATGGGGGTAAAGTCTATCTCGCCTACCAGCTCAAGTATCTCGAAAGGGTCTACATAGCGAGGACTGAGCTTTCCTCGCTTGCTGAATCTCATGACCCATTTTCATAGGAAATGAAATACTTTCAGCAGAACCTATTTGCCAGTCTGAAGATCCTAATCTTGTCTATCCCTATCTGTATAACTCTTCTATCTATCGTGTACCATCGGTAACATATTCTAGATCCTCACAACATTCTTTGCGTACTTCACTATTTCTTTCACTTTCTTTATGTGCATGATCTTTTTCTTCATCCACTTCACCCAAGGAGTAGGTGAGCGATAGTGTCACCCATACAAAGTTCCAATTAGTGTCTTGTTGATATTCGAATGATAACGATTATTACAAGGGCGAGTTGATCCAACATAACGGATCATCTCTATTAACATGTATTTCTTATTCTACTATTCCCCATTGTATAACGTTATAATTACCGGAGCCAATAACCTCCTTAAAAGGAGTATTAGTGGATATTCTTATCATTATTTTCAATCACATTGGTAAGTCTGAGCTTAATGAGCAAGCACTAGATCCGCTCTTATGAAATTTCGTTCAATTAAAATTTCCACCATCACATGCACTTACTATCATTTCTTCTTTTTATTTATTTTATTTTATTTATTATTATTGTTATTATTATTATTATTTTCACTCTAACCTAGCCTATGATAATTGTACCATAGATATAAATAATTTGTCGCACTTTGTTGTCATCTTGGGCCCTTATACTTACCATTAATTAAGTCTTTCATCCTTCTTATGAAATATTTATATTTCTTGATTGTTTAACATTAGAATTGACATAAAACTTTATTATAATTTTTCATAATTTCGTAAGCTCTTAGAATTTATTACATCATAAGATAGCTATTGATCCAATGATATACGTCGGATCTTCATGAGATTTTAGAACCTTGTGTCTATAAATCATTTGGATTCAATATTTAACATCGTCTAGTGTCGATGTTCTTGTGATATAGTGTGATGACAGTCGTCTGAAGATATGGTCACTTGATCTTTGTCTTAAATCAAATATTTTGAGGGATTAAACAAAGTATAAAAATAAATGATTGTCAAATGAGACAATTATGCTTGGTATCAATCAAGAGTCATATAAATCAATTGAGGACGGGTCGTTCTTGGCATTCTATGTCATTGGGACAGGGTGGTCCTTAATCAATGTCATTTGTTATCCTTTCTATGTCTCGACACATTGTGCCAATGCTTTATTTGATATGGTTAGTACTAGAGTTGTCCTCAATCTTAACTTCTTGGCTTACATTAATTTGTTTCTTGCAATGTCATGTCATATAATTTTATAGGAGGCCAGTGGTTATATATGACCGCAACTAGTTCTTTCCTTGAGTATCTTGAAGCATTTTGAATTAATGTTAAGGTCGAACGATATCTACCCTGAGGGGTCGCTACATAGTATGATCTAATCCATAATTAACAGAATAATTTATGCGCACTATATATCATAAGTCCTTAGTCAAACATTATGAATGCAAGTAAACACATGAAATGAATTCAACCAATAAGACGGGAAAACAACGCAATCAACAAAACAGAAAACAAGCAATCATTCTTCTTCTTTACACATCGTTTCATTGTCCTTTCTATTAACGATATCTCGTAGCACATGGGAGAAGGTCGGGATAACTTTAAGGTTGAAAAGGGAAAACCAATCCATATATAAAACTTATGATCAAATCATGAATTGTCCACTTGATCAAGGCAAAATCTTGAGAGTTACTTCATTACCATTTGCCTTAATGATGTTATTCATTACTTTGAAGTTGATAAGGAGCTTCATACCTATAAAACTTATGATTAGGATCGTAATTTGATCCATTTGGTCTAGACAAAAACTAAGAAAATTTATTCATCATGTGGACATAGAGATATCTTGGAAAACATTCTAGACACGATAGGATTTCATTTGATCCATTCTTTAACATATCACTGTATGAATCTCATTTGCATTCCCTAATGGCTTACATATTTTACGGATCTTCTTTTTCCATTCAAATTATCAATCATTAATATATAGCTAATTATCATATACAATGGGACATTATTATGAAAATTATAAATATATCAATAACCAAGATAAATCAATTAAAACTTACATAATCATTCATCTAAGGTGCATAACTTGCTTTTCCAAAAATCTTGTAGAAAACTTATAAAATTCCTCATGCTTTACCTTAATCTCCCATACTTTCTAAAATTTTCTCACTTGATGTTTTGATCATTTAATACTTAATAGTTGGGGACTCATATCCTTCTTAAGCATATCTCAGTTAAGAGACTTTAAATCATTTCAAAATTTCTCACATTCATTTAACCCTTTCATGCATTGCTTGTTCTTATATAATTTTTTTATTAACCATATTAGTCTATTTTAAAAATATATTTACATTGCGATGATAGAGAATTCATTCTTTAATAATGGCTATATAAAAATATACTTCATATTTAATAAAATTTCAAATTTACTATATAATAAACTAATTTAATTAAATCTATTTATTTATCTTTATATATTTATAAGTATAGTATGTTATATGTACATATGCGAATGAGTATGCTAGATTTAAATGTTCGATTAACTCAGACAGTCACTTACTTATTGAAAATTTCTTCTAACATTTATTCAAGCCAAAGCAACTTCTGAACCCTTTAAGCTTCTATATTTGTCCATCCATACCTTATACATGATTCATGAGCAGCTCACTAATTCTTAAAACTCTTGTATACATATATTACATAACTTGAACATAATTAATAATTTTGATTCTTATTTTTTCCACATAAGGTACTCCAACTAAGAATTTCGTATAACTAGTTTAGGTTTGCTTAGGGCCTTTATCAACATAATATAAGATGGGCCATATGAAGTCTAAGGCACAACGAGCATTACGGGTTCACACTTATCAATATAAACATATAAAATAATTTATTAAACCCCTACATTGGTAGACCCATGGAACCACATAAGTCATAACGATAAATCATAACTTAGACATGCTTGATTTCACTTCTATTATTTGAAATCATCTCCCACCTATGTGTTGTGTAAGTCGAATCTTTTAATTACTCTTATAATTCCCTCATTTCTTTCTTAAATTTACGTCTCTTTGCAACTGATATGCCTATTCATTTTTCTCTTCATATTGTTGGAGTCAGCAGACGAAGTCCATGAATAGAGCGATCATGAAAGAGATGAAAAACATGCATTATAAGATATTTTATTCTTTAAATACCTGTAAGACTCATTATTCATGTTCCAATTTGTTCGTAAACTTTATGACCCTTTTTGTCTAATCACTAATAACATTTAAGTTGATTCTTACTATACAGAATAACCTCCTTAGGAATTAACCACTTAGGTGAAATACATATCAATACATCAATAAAGAATAACTCAATGCAAGAAAAATCTTACTTGTACTTTACGGTGGAGGGTGTGGCGACTGCTCGACGATAGCACATGAACCATTACTATAACATACTATACAATAAAACGTCAAGAGAGTCCTGACTTTAGGCTCTGATATCATAAATGTAACGCCCCCAAATTGACCCCCGCCACGTGATGAAGACCAACCTAGAGACGCTATCACATGCTATGACTTTGACCATAATATTGACGATATCTCAGTCAATAATCGAGACACGTCAACGGAAGAAGAATAATAAAGAAAATAAAGAAAAAATGATAACTTTAATTTGCGGAAGTCTAAAAGTGACTATATCATTTCTAAGAAAATAAAATAAGTTTTACATTATAATCTAAATGCAGAAGATAAAGAAAACTAATAAACGATCTAAAAGCCCTGTGGTTCATGTGTTGTCTTGCCGCCAGAGCTTCGTTACCACACACCTACTCCACCTCGTCACTGGCCTGGTCCTGTGGAAAGGAGAACCACATGATATACAATGCACGACATGAATAGAATAATCAGTGATAAATAATCATGCTTAACTTGAATGTGAAAAGGATAACATGGCGGCATCATAAATCATAATAAGAATTAGATGATATCATAAATCATGAAAATCAATGATGCTTGGTAACTTGAAATTGTGGCATGCTTAGATATCATGACTATAACTTGACTTGACTTGATCATGCTTCTTGATCTTGATTATTAATTAGAAATCAGGTGACTTTAGGTGCATTTAGTTCTTGGGGTATGTCGAGCAAACGATACGGCTTTGTGCGGGTCAGTGGGTGATCAAACCATGATCAAAGGAGCTACCCTTATCTTGATGCATTTGACTTGGACTGACAACCCATTGTTAATCTTTCATTTGAACTTATTAATCACTTTTAATAACTTGTGGCTCTTTGTTCTTTGTTCCATGGATTCGATAAGATCAATAAGAAATAAATCAGTAAAAGAACATATCTTGCAAATCAAGGAAGGATCTTTGTGGAGTCAGAAAAATAGGATCAATTATATATATGTAATATTCAGATTAAAAAGGAAAATAATTAATAAATCTAATGAAAAGGTTTACTGGGAATCGGTCGACCGGTTTAGAAAAAATGGTCGACTAGTTGTCTGCGGGTCGGTCGACCGGTCTGTTCAGATCGGTCGACCGGTGGGTTGATTCAGGCTAATCGAATCGGTCGATCCGTTCAGTTGAACGGTCTACCAGTGGGCAGGGATCGATCGTCGGTCGATATAACATGAAATCGACGGTAGGTCCGATCGACCGGTCGGTGTCCTAAAAAGTTGCAGAACTCGACAATTTCCAATACAATATCAATCTAAACTCGTTCCTATCTCATAGCAACCAATCACATACAATATAACAGAAAGTATTAATTCAAATAATTAGAAATCATGGATCAAACAAATCAAACAAGAAATCAAATAAATCAAAACGATAACTTGGAGCCTCTTTCATATTTCTTTCGTTTCATAAATGATCAGGGTATGGATTAGAACAATTCAGATGTCATGCAAGGTGATTTCAGTTCATCCACCTCTGTTCGTGATTAATCCTGACCTTGATTCGTTAAAAGTCCGATTGGATCCGCCCTTGTTTCCTCTTTATTTTCTTTCTCAATTCTCTCGCTGCTCTTCCTCTCAATCTCTGCCCTTGCACCGAGAAACTATGAAAGAACCCTCTCTGCCTCTTCTCACGTACGAGGGGAACAAGGGAAAGACCAAACAAGGAGAGAGGTCATGCAGGTGGAGGAGAGATTAATTTCCTTGGTTAGGTTTATATAATAAATCCCCTCTCCTAATCTAATTCTAATTCAATTAATGAGATAAAAGTTTTATCTCTTTGAAATATATGGGCACAATCAAATCCCTCGAGTCCAAATCCAATTGGACTTTGGGTTAATATTTTACACGTGTTCGACCGAGACTACTTCATCTTTTTTTGTTTTCTTTTTTTTATCTTTTTGTCGGTTATTACAATATAGCTATTTAAAGTTCAAATATTTACTTATACATATGATCTTATTTTTTATGTATATAATAAAATCATTGCAACAGGGACGGAGAAGGAACCATGGCCCCTCTCAAATATTTTAATTACAGTTATATTATTACATACATGTCGATGGAAAATGTTAATATAAAATATATGCTCTTATTGGATTCTGTTCCTATAATAGAGTTGGATCAGTGTGCTCTTACCCCTGAACCGAAGTCGATACGGCCTAATAATTCTCCTAAGACTCATATTTTTATGATATTTTTAAAAATTAATTAATTTACTATGTATATTATTGTGAGATGATTAGGAGGATATATCTATTGAATATATAAACAAATAATTGTATACGTTGAATTCTAAAAAAAGTTGCTCCACCAGCCAAGTCACTTCCTTTTCATTGATGCAATGATGAGGTTGCGTGTAATAATTTAATTAAGATATTATTCATTTTAAATTTTTTTATCCATACGAATTTAAAATATATTTTAAAAAAAAAGAAGTACTTATATATAAGTACATAATCATTTTCGTATTTTGCTCATACGAAATTATTCACTCAGATCATCTTAATATTTAGACCTCACGTCATTACGACTATACGAGAACTTTAGCATCAATGTTCCCATAATCATATTGACGTGACATAGAAGTTCCCACTATGTGTTTGGACAAAATCCAGCTGCGGGGAGAATTTTGGAGGCGGACAAGACATTTAACTGATCATTTCTTCTCCAATTTCAATGTGGGATTCGAGATAGTTCTTGTGTGTGCAAGAACATTTATTTATGAACAATTGCCTTTGATCGGAACATTAAAACAAACAGGTCCCATCAAAATTTTCGTACCTATTTGATGGAACGACGAAATGTTCACGTGTTTTGTTTCCAACCAAATGCGGCATGCGTGTATTATATTTGGTTCCTAGATAATCAAGTGAATAAAATCTTATTCATGATAAAAAGGCTGGACAAAAAAATAATGCAGATTAACTATTCTTGTCGATGCATAAAAATGTATGCGAACCTCGTCTTACAATTCTTCCTCAGCATGAATTGTTAACCTCACAACTATCTCTCTATTTTATTCTTATTTAACACTATTTGCCTTCTAGCCAAACAAAAAATCAGAAAATTTATTATATGAACAATAGTTTAATCCGTGAATAATAATACCCAAATCAAACACCCCCCAAAAAATATAATAACCAAGGGCGGAACTACAGTTATCTAGGAGGGGCCTTGCCCCTCCCAAAATTTTAATTCTGACTATTTATATATTTTTAATTAAAAGTTTTAAAATATACTATAAATATATGAATTGACCTCCTAAAATTTCACTCACCTTACATTCAAATAAATAATAAAATAGACATATTGTTGTAGACAATTACTGTTGTAGACAATTACAGTTTGATTCAAGGATAATGAGTAGAATCTCTTGATATTCTTTAGAATGTGGTCAAACGTGATATGCAATCAAACTTTGATTCCGACGAAATCATCAATTTTCTTAACAAATGAAGAATATCTTTATTCTTAAGCATTGTTTGGTTGTGGAACATATGATGAAATATCTGCTTATTCACTAGAATAATGCCAAACAAGGAGACGATTAAGGATAAGGGAGAAAACGAATTAATGGATTTTGGACCGCTATTTTTTGTGTTGTGGTATTCAATGTTTTTTGTGGAATACAAGTTATTCACCGATTTGAATAGAAGACGCAAATGCCATTTTACTATTTTACGATTTTTATTGTTGATCATTGTAATACGAGGATCATTTTCAAATAGCACACCAGGATAAATTCGTCATCAAATTTTGACAACATTTATCATCCAAACACGAGCATGAATAGTCCTAAGAATATTTCGCATGCCAACCAAACAGAAGAATATCGTTCGCTAAAGATCAAGATAACCCACCGTCAAAGAATAACTTCACTTATTCCATCCGTCTATATCTAGCAACCAAACACTATAAAACAATAAAATAAAGATATTCTCTTTCTTTTTCATTTTTTTATCATTTTTTTATTTTTCATTATTTAACTAAAAACTATTATGTTATAATTTGTATAGTTATTACTATTATAATGTACACTATTTATAGTAAAATATTTTAATTATTAAAATATGAAATTTATTCTTTCAATCAAACAAAATATAGAATAAAAATATAATTAAATACGATATTATCTGAAATATATTTTTCCATTCCCGCTAAGAAATTACTCCCCTTAGACATATACCTTATATTCAGCTTTTGCAATTCCTAAATGGCAATGCCCTGTCCTTTCTTAATTAATATGTTTATTTTTTGTGTGAAGGATGATGAACGTAGCATAGATATTTATTTGAGAGATGCTATAACCTTCTAAATTAGGAGGATTAATCCTCCTAGCTCTCTCGTAGTGGCATGACATATAATTTTATCAACTTTTTGGGATAAATGAAAAATGTGAATGTTAGGAGAATTTTTAGGAGGATGTAGCATCTTTGTATTTATTTCCTCTTCCTCCTTTTTTTTTCGACGTGCTTCTAATTTTTTTATTATTAAGCTCCTGAATGAAAAAAAAAAAGAACACTCGTTGAAATTTAAGACTGTTTACTGCGGCGTTTCGCGTCATCACATAATGCAGAGGAGGAGGAGGAGGGTCCTCCAATAATATGTAATGTAACATCTCCCTATCACTACCAGGGCGGCAAAAGTTAAAGAATATTATTTATATCGTCCCCGGCAGCGATGGAACCCCTAGATGTGATATATCATATCAAAATTACGTGATGGAACAAATTTGGTCGTAAAGGTGGCAGATTGAAAAGTTCTACCTATAATATATATAAGTTGGTCCCAAAGAGTAACACCGCGTAAACAATAATGGATTTCACAAATAGGTTAATTTCATTTTTTTTTCTTCTTCCTATTTTGAACTATATATTTCCACATTATTGAAATTGTTAAGTAATGTCAATAAAAAAATACGATAGTGTTTTTTGTTTGCCACTTTAATATTAGAAAAGAATTTAATTTGATGTTCCCCTGCTTATAATAAGTTGCTCATTTTAAAAAAAAATCATATACTCATTTATTTGTTTTACATTGAGATGGCGAATCTCCTCTATAATCTAAAAAAGAAATATTTGAGATAGCCGTAGCTCCCAATGTATTATATATTATTCCACTTTGAGGTCAGGCGCATTGCATCCATGTCCACATGCGAGCTTGGGCAATTCATAGCCATCAAAATGAACAAAGGCCAGGAACGCGGATGTATCCATCCATCTGACTATAATAAATGTTTCTCTCTCCTCTCTCCTCTCTCCTCTCTCCTCTCTCCCTACATATATTATGTACGTCAAACTCAACCCATTTAACTAAGTGAACCAATAACTATTTGTGGTCAGAAGAGGAACGTCCCATCGAAAGCAATAAAAAGCGACGATGCGGACACCGCATGAGTCCGAGTCTCTCTTATCGCGTCTCCCCCACACCCCAATTGAGATGATTAGATTCTCCTCGTGCGGCGAAGAAAAATTCAAACATTTATCTCATTCATATCATGTAAAAGCCGAACCATGCACTACCGTAGCTCTAGATCATCTATATCTACACCATCTAATATAGCATAAGATAAGAGTAGCAAATATAAGCCAAAGAGTAGCGTACACTAGTTAGGTCAACTTAGACTTTCACTTAAATAAATCAAATTTATTGTAAAATAAAAATATTTTAAATATAAATTTAGTTTGACTCATTTGATTAATTTTTAATGTCTGATGTAACTTATTAACATGTTAAGCTAAGTATATTTTTTTGATGATCCATAATAAGTCTAGATATAAATTAAATAAAAGAGACTACTAATATATTTTTTCTAAACATATAATAAAAATAATAATATTAAACTCAAAATTAAATATTTTAAATATGAAAAATTAAAAATTATATATAATATAATATAACATAATAATAAATCTTGACCTGACAAGTTATAAGGTTAGATTAATTATTAAGAGGTCAAATTTATTTAAGAAAATAAACTTTATTTAATATTTTATCCTAACTTATTTTAATAATAAGCCGAGCCGAGATAAAACAAAAATAGGCCGAGTCCTCCTCCCCCGCGCGCATATGTTAATTCAAACCAAGAAAAGAAATATAAAGAGATATGCTATTGACGAACATAAATAATGCAAACGAAGGGCGAGGGAATTAATAGTGTGATACGAGTAGCATCTTAAGTGTGGCTTGCTTTTATTATTAATGAGAGAAAAAAAGTGAAAACAATAATGATAAGATCGGAAAGAAGTAAATTATATCAGGAGATTATGTGGAAAATAGTTAATGATATTTTATAGTTATTAGTTTATTACATTATCGGTTAGTGCGATAAGAAAAGAAACAATCGTAGAAAAAAAAATCAAGAAATGTGAAAAAGGAGAAGGTAAAGAGGAGAGACGTGGAAAAAAGTAAAAGAACGAACAAAACATTAGAAAATAGTATTTAAGAAATCCAGGATGTAAAGGGGAAAAAATTAGTCGTCACGTGGGTCCTTCAAATAAGATGTGGACTGAACAATTAAAGCTTATCGAGTGATTTGCGGACCGGTTCGATATGGCGTCAAGGTCTAATGGACTATTAGACTCCAAACGTAAAAAAAAGAAGAGCATAATAATTGATTAAATCCAAGAGTCGCCCTATCGATTAGACAACGATCGATAATTTGTCTTTGAATAAAATGAAGGTGCACAATCATTTGGGCTTGACACCGTTAATTATTATGGACCTAAAAGGACAGCGGTGATAGTGGCCTAAAATTCAATGAGAACTCATCAAGTCTCCTTGAATTTTAGGTCTAGGCAAATCATCTCATCTTAATTAAATTTTCCTATTTTAAGAAGGGTAAAGCGACCACTTGTGGTTGTGATGGCAATCGAAAAAATATATTTGTGCGCAGGCTGCAACTTGCAGCTCTAACCATATACAACCAATTTGTTTCACAATAATGAGAGATTATGGAGAAAAAAACTCGTGGCCATGCTTCGAGGATTCTACTGTCCATCTTCTAACATATTGATACTTGAACAATGCACGGTGTAGAGCTCACTGAGCGCATTAATTAGAAGATGAACATGTCTTATCTGATACGTCTTGACTCGTTCATCAATTTATTTTCAAATTTAGCAATTGCTGGATGGGCCGTACCCATCCGTGATTTGTGTGATTACGGCCCATCCGTGATTTGTGTGATTGAACTCGACTCGTGAACAAATTCCACCCGATCAAATTTGATCGAATCGGGTAAGGTCAAGAGGGCGGGAAGGGCAAATATGACCCAACCCGACCCGATTCGGATCGGTCACCCAATTTTTTTTAAAAAAAATTCTTACTGTTTTTATATTTTTATTTAATATAAAAATATTATTTAATATTATTTTAAAAGTATAAAATAACTTTTCTAACTATTTAATATTATTTTGGCACTTAAAATATTTTATTTCAATTTTTTAAAATTTTTAAATCAAATATAAGCTTAAGTTTGAATTAAAAATTATAAAAAAAAAACTCGAATTGATCGGATCGGGTCGCGTCAACTCAACAACAACAACAACAACAACAACAAAGCCTTATCCCACTAGGTGGGGTCGGCTACATGGATCATACGACGTCATTCCGCTCTATTAGTAACCAAACATTTCGGTATATTATTCACCAATAGATCTTGCTCTATTAGTTCGCCAAGTGTCCGTCTTGGCCTCCCTCTCCCTCTTTTAATCGGACTCCAGATTATTTGACCTACTCTTCTTACTGACGCATCTAATGGTCTTCTCTGAACATGACCAAACCATCTCAAACGATTCTCTACCATTTTCTCACTAATAGGAGCCACTCCGACTCGTTCACGTATATGGTCATTCCTAATCTTATCTAATCTTGTATGACCACACATCCATCTCAACATCCTCATTTCGGCTACCCCCACTTTACGTTCATGTTGTCCATTCATAGCCCAACATTCACTACCATATAACACTGCTGGCCTTATAGCAGTACGATAGAATTTTTCTTTAACTTTATTGGGTATTTTTCTATCACAAAGAACTCCAGTGACTTTCCTCCACTTACACCAACCAGCTTAAATTCTATGATTAACATCGTCATCAATCTCACCATCTTGTCTTACAATTGATCCTAAATATTTAAATTATCACTTGAGGAATTATATCCTCCCCTAGCTTAACTTTCAACTCGTTTCTAAGTTGTTTATTTGTGAAATTGATATGCATATATTCTGTTTTATTCCTACTTAAACGAAAATCCTTTGACTCCAACGTATTTCTCCATATTTCCAATTTTGTATTAATCTCTTCTCTTGAATCCGCTAAAAGTACTATATCATCCGCAAATAACATGCACTTAGGTACCTCCTCTGTGATACTCTCGGTTATAGCATCGATAACTAAGTTAAATAGATACGGGCTTAAAACTGATCCTTGATGTAGGCCAATTCCTATAGGAAATTCATTTGTCTCACCTCCGGGTGTCCTAACCCTAGCCAATGCCTCATCGTACATATCTTATATTACCTTAATGTAGACAACACTCACCCTCTTCTTTTGAAAGGCTTTCCAAAGTACATCCCTTGGTACCCGATCATACGCTTTCTCTAAGTCAATGAAAGCCATATGTAAGTCTCTTTTCCTACTTCGATACTTCTCCATCATCTCCCTTAATAAATAAATCGCCTCTGTAGTGGATCTTCCTGGCATGAACCCAAATTGTTTCTCAGAAATACTAGTCTTCATTCTCAATCTATGCTCAATCACTTTTTCCCATAATTTCATTGTGTGACTCATAAGTTTAATCCCTCTATAATTTGCACAATTCTGAATATCCCCTTTATTTTTGTAAATAGGAACTAATGTACTTAATCTCCAATCATCAGGCATCTTTTTCGATCGTAAAATCTCATTAAATAGTTTACATAACCACAACACACATTTTTCTCCTAAACATTTCCAAACTTCAATCGGTATACCATCCGGTCCAACGGCTTTACCATTCTCCATTTTTTTAAGAGCTTCGCTAACCTCCGAGACTCTAATTCTACGATAAAATGACCTATTAAGCTCACATTCGCTAACTGTCAAGTCCTCCAAATCACAACGGGAACCTTCACATCCATCATTAAATAGCTTATAGAAATACTCTTCCCATCTGTTCTTAATATCTCCTTCAGTAACTAAAACCTTACCAACTTCATTTTTTATGCATCTTACTTGATCCAAATCTCTCGACTCCTTCTCTTTATTCCTTGCAATCTTGTAAATCCTTTGTTCACCAGCCTTTATCCCTAACTCCTTATAAAACCCCTCATATGCTTTAGCACGAGCATCACTAACTGCCTTCTTAACCTCCCTTTTCGCCAAACGATATTTTTCCCAATTGTCAGAACTATTGTTCAAGTGTATCGAGTTGGAAAAATTCAACACATACCTGATTTGCGTCATCAAGTTCACGGATCGACCCGACCCGTGAACACCCCGTAGTGTGAGTGATTGTTATCGTTGCATGTTGCTTCAAACTTCTATGAACTATCCTCTAGGCCACCGAGCTGAGAACCTCGCAGAGATGCATGTTCGTCAAAGGTGTACTCATGGCACAGGACAACGGTGACTTGAATATCCTAAGACCTCAATAGGGGTATCGCCGGCGGAGGCGCCGGCATCAAATGGGCATGAGAAAGGGAAGATACACAAAGAAGTCTACTTCTTTTTGGGTAGAAAGCGGCGAGAAGAATATGATGGCCATCAGACAGTAGAGAGGTAACCGCTGCAACTTACAGCACAAGTCGTGCGCTTTAAGCTCACATTCAATATGTGAGAGACCATAAGCTTTGAAGCATCACAAACACCACAGTAGAAGCTATGAAGATTTACACACGTACTATAATGGGAATAAATACAAAGAATCAAATAATACTGATTGCAGAAGAAGCTGAAAATTTGACAATGATGATAAATTACTTCAGGCAGTGTATCAAACATATGGATGGGGACAGGAAACGGTGATATAATTCACTGTGAAGAAAAATTGAACATGTACGATGGAGCCACAGGATACAAAAGCAATCTACTGCACAGGGGGAGATCACACCGAGGGAGAATCACCATCGTCATATTCTAGTGTTTGCAGCTGCAATAATTTGAATGAAAAGCAAAAAGCATTTCAAGATAAATGGGAGATAGACTATTGAATAATGCTCATGAGGTTTTTTAGCAGTTACATTTCTTTTGTGAATAAAAGACGTTGACCTTGGAGAGGATTTCTTCAATGTTTTATAGATAAATTTTGACAGTGGAGGAACGGAAAAAGAATTCCTGTGAAGAAAATAAGAGCAAATAAGCTACAGAATTAACAGAAAGAAAAAAACTTACCGCAGTAAACGAACTGGTTGAAATCCAATGTTATTCTTCCTTGCTGAGTTGTATCAAAGGAGTTAAATAAATTGCTGCAGAAATATAAAAGAAGTTTAGTCCAAAACAGCCCTGATATTTTTCAATGCATGCCCAATAGGAAAAATCATTGGCATTCAATTAATACAAAATTGGAAAAGAAAAAAAAATATTTCACTTAAGTGCTTGCTGTTTTGAGTTATTTCCTCAAAAACCAGTTAGAAGTTCAGTATTCCAAATGACATAAATGCTTACTGCTGCAAACTCATACAAATTAACCAAAAACTACACAAAGAAATGGTTGCCACCCTCATCTGATGTTCTAGTGGTCTCTGTGGTGGTGAAAAGGAGGATACATAGCATCTGGATTCTCACAGGAAGCATATGTGCTGTGCAAAATCTTCCAGAAAAGTGGTCTAGGACCTAAAATTGGGGAAGAATATGGTGCACCGTTTAATGAAGAAGAAAGGGAAGATGATATAACTGACAATTCCTTTCCTCTTCCTTTTCCTTATAAAGGAGGAGGATTGTATTAGACCCCGACAGTCAGCGTAAAACCCTGTCGAATCTCATGAACATGGATCAACGAATGCGTCGTATGATCCATGTAGCCGACCCCACCTAGTGGGATAAGGCTTTGTTATTGTTGTTGTTGTTGTGTCTTTGCCAAGGAGAATTGGGCTGGTGCCAGATGACAGTGGCTATATGTATCATCGGATATAAACTTCAGGCATTCATTTTGATATGGTGGAAGACAAAAGGCAATAATGATATATATGTATCATCGGATATAAACTTCAGGCGTTCATTTTGATATGGTGGAAGACAAAAGGCAATAATGATATATGGTCCATGATGTAAAAGAATGCAGCCGGTAGCTGTTTTCTGGCAACATGACTACAGAGGGGCAGTCGTGACTTCAGGGGGAGCCTTGCTAGGTGGACATATCACTCAACAAGTAATATATATGGCAAAAACGTGAGCAGGTGACTAGGTGATAGCCATAGGTTTTGCAATGTATATAATGACCCTTGTCTATGTAATATGTAATTTGAGTAATTTCTGTTTAATAAAATAGGATGTCTAAGTCCACTGGTAGGCATCCTCTTCATGCTCAAAACAAACATATCATGTAGGCACAAGAGAGACAAACTAATTGCTAAAACAACAACAACAACAAAGCCTTATCCCACTAGGTGGGGTCGGCTACATGGATCATACGACGCTATTCCGCTCTATTAGTAACCAAACCTTTCGGTATATTATTCACCAATAGATCTTGCTCTATTAGTTCGCCAAGTGTCCGCCTTGGCCTCCCTTTCCCTCTTTTAATCGGACTCCAGATTATTTGATCTACTCTTCTTACTGGCGCATCTAATGATCTTCTCTGAATATGACCAAACCATCTCAAACGATAGGTTGCTAAAACCTACAGATAAATTTAGATAGGTTGCTGCTTGCTTCTTGCTGAAATTAAAGAATACAAAGAGCCTCACACAGATAACAAGAAGAAAAACATCAGCTTTAAACTTTATCATCATACCGTGCTGACTGCACAAAAATACAAAGTGAGATGAACTCATCCAGATGCACCATTCCCATCTTGTTCTTATCAAAGCTCTGACATACAAGATCAAGCGAAGAAAAAGGTTTCAATAAAACATAAGTTCAGTTGTGCACCATAATAACAAGAGCATAAATTAACAAATCATACAGGCTATTAAGATTATAAAATCAATGAAGTTTTTTGTAACAACTTAAGTTTTTAGAAAAATTGGATAGCACATATAAGCAGCAAGAAAACTCCAAGCAGCGAGAAAACGGAGAACAGATTTGCCTCTAGCCTCTGGGCACGTCGGAACCGGCATTGGATTCTCACCAATGTTTGCGTTACTCAAGCTTCACATGGTATCAAATCCAGAGGTCGTGAGTTCAAACCTCATTGATGTTCATATTAAAAATATATATTTTCTCACTTAGTTGTTCACGTGGTGAACTGGGCTAAATCAAAAGTGTCAACAACCCAGATGTGAAGAAGAGTATTAAGATTATAAAATCAATAATATTGCTCTTTCTAACGGCTACAACTTTTAGAAAAATTGGTTACCACATCTAATTTCATGCAAGCAAAGTATTAAGAAACAAAAGTCTGCAACATCCTTGAAAACGTACATACAAATATTTCTTTTAAGGATCAAGGGAATTGAAAACATACATCATCCAATCGGAATAGAACCCAATGTTACAGCATTTCAAATCTGACGCAAAAGGAGGATATAATGACTAATGATGAAGGCTTAGTTGTTCATAATTTCTTATTTCATTAGATAACTATTTCTCATCTTGTGGTTGAAGGAAACCACTAGCAACTTAATATTGAAGAGGTGAGATTCCAGTTACATTCTAATTTGAGACAATAGTTTAATAATGGAAACAAAAACTCAACACTCTCTTCCTCCCTATTACTTATTCACTCCTCTTTCCTCTCCCTTCTGATAGCTTCTATACCGTCATGCACCCCCAATGCTCCAGTGCCAGATAAGAGTTCCCCTTCTCTTTTTGGTCTTCAAAAAGTGGTCCCCCTTCACCAGTGCTGAAAATGTTTTTCACTGTTCCAAACTGTCTTTCTTTTCATTTACAAAGTGAAACTCCCCATTAATATAAAATAGAAGGAAATCATTTTTAGAATCTATTTAGAGGCGATTGTGAAGATGGGGTTTCAGATCTAAAGGGAATCATGATGCATTATCAAAAAGGCAAATATCATATCATAATATTTTTTCATGTTCTACAAGTCAATAAAGGAAACTATATGGCAAAAAACTTCAACATAAAAAATATATGATTAACCAAAATTATGAAGACAAGATAAAAACTTGATACTATCTTACGGTACTTCTCAAATCAACTTACTGCAGATACAAAGAATGTTCATAAGAAAACTGAAGGTAATCAGTTAATACCTCACATACAGTCAAGAAAGCAGGAGAATCAAGGGAGAACCCAAGTTTAATTAGTGCCTGTAGCAACATTGCATGTTAATGCTCAGTTTTTGTTAAATCTGACAAACTATTCAAAGATGTATGTAAGAATAAACTTGGGTTAGAAGTCGAAGTCATGAAAACAATAAAAACTTGAAGTTTTCATATAAATTTGCATCATAAACACTAAGTAACTAGAAGACAAAGGACTTTGATTGAATATACACGACACAACCAATAGTAATTCAAATAGGAGCTATGTCACATTCAGGAAGTTTCAAGGTATTGAAACATAGCTCTTTATGGGATCTGAACCAACCTTGAATTCATGCATCTGAAGGGAATTTAGCAGCATGGATTTATAACTGTGTTTATTGGCAACACAACATGAACTTATCATGAAAGTCGTGATTTGGCATGATGCCTTTAGGGTGGCAAGGTGATATGAATGTTTTGCTGAGCAGGAAACTCAAGATGCTGGAGATTAAGTAGAAATTTTGTAAGATAATGCACATACAAGTTCGCATCAACAACTAAAAACCCTTGAGCATCATGAATTCATGATTTATAATCATAATATGTGTTTTGATATGCTAGACTACTATTGTAAACAAGCCGTACCTCATAAACATCACCAGGGTTAAGATGTCCACGCCCCCTTTGCACCAATAAAAGATAAAATATTTAAGGAATGACAAGATGAATACAAAAAATGCATGTAGAAAAATATTTAAGAAGAAACCTAGCACCACAGCAAGATGCTTTTAACTTTCTTATAAGAGAACATCAACCCCAATAAAAAGCAAATAAATATTACACCAAGCAAGATAAACAATCAGAAAAAACTTATGCATGGCAGTCACTAAACTAACCAGCTTCTGATTAAAAAAAATACAAAAGGCGAGGAAAAATTTTATTATGATTATTTTCATGGAAGACTATTCGTCATTTTCATGTTCTTACCAATTTGCTAGTTAATGATCAAACTGAAATCAGTCTAAGTTTACCTGGTCCGGAAGTGGACCAACAAGATGAATTGTAATCTTACAAGAAGCAGAAAACAAAAAGGGATATGCAACACATTTATTCCGCCATGAATATAAATACCATGCATTGAATGGTTATACCAAAAGATTGGGAACCAAAAATATCTGCTAACGTAGCACATATATGGTGTGGCTACTGCTAAATCTTTAGAACTTTGATGAAGATTAAACATAACAACATGAATGCTTGGAATTAGGAAACACAAAATAGGGTTTTAAAAGTTCAATCAATTCTATCACAATTTCTTTTTTTTAAGCCATCTATCACAGTTTCTCTACATCAAAAAGATTCTTAGGAAAACCACCCGAAAAGATAAAAAAATATGGCTAGCAACTACCATATGATTTGATATTGAATAATAAAAGCCAAAATGTGTCCATTGATAAGAATTGATTAGACCAGTAGAAATGGCGGCCAATGTAGAAGTTCTCAGATTGCTGTAGCTTCATTCCCAATAAATTGACAACGGAATTGAGCGAGATGTCAAAATAATAGGAAATGATAATTATTTTTATCATCATGAAACTAGTGTTGCTATCAATCAGATCCATCTAAAGTACAGATGATACAACTTAAGGTGAAAAATATTCCCACTTCACATTGCTAAAATGTACTGATGAAAACAAAAAGTGAAAATGATACTAATAAGTAGTAACTAAAGCATATTATAGTAGGTAGAATAAATATATAGGATGGATGTAGCAGGCAACCTTTCGAGCACTGAGAAGACAGTTTGAACCTACAAAAAGGGTAATGAATGTGGAATAAATACGAAATAAATGTTATCAAGAAATGTGAAATCAAAATGAAACCAGAGGAGGCACACAATTCCTTTAGGAGATAAAGGTCTCCTAGTGCATAACGAGATACTAAACCAAAAAAGAGGACTGTTGGGCTATTATACATATAAACTTTAAAGGAAATGATGTTTTATGGTTCTATTATTAATTACAGTATTCGGCAACTTTGCTAGAGAAATCAATCTTTGCCATAGTCAGAAAGGATGAACATGATCAAACAAGTATTTCCATAAGATGCAATAAATTTGTCATAGGCCTTTTAGTTCAGTTATAAGTAAATGGCTAGAAGCACTGACCTTATATAGAAACTTGTTGAGGGCAAGAAACTCTGCAAAAACCATATTTACATAGTTCAGTAAACATAAGGAATTTCAGACTAAGAGATAATACGTTTAATAAAAACCACTATATAAATATGAAAATCATGATAATTTCAAATTTATTCACATGGATTCAAAAAAAAGCATGATCAGTGAAAGCAAGACAAGTCGAAATTGGACAGATGAAGGCAAAAACTATTTCATAGAAACAAGTTATATACTAAAAAAAATAGAAGGAACATGATTTTTTGGTAGTGTTAATGAACATATGGGTCAAATTCTACTGTTAGAGTAACTTTCATTAATAACGAAATTAACAGACTCAAACATCATATGAAAGTTCCATATAACATCAGATTCTGGGAGATTAACCTCATAGAGAAAATAGGCATCATTACATTGTTTTAGCAAATCAGTGCCTTGAGAAGTCTGTTGGATGGAAATTCATGTCATACAGAAATTTATAGGATCAACTTAAATGAGAGAACGAGAAAAAAACACAATTTGAACAACTCAAAAGGCAAGATTTTCTAGGAGGAAAAACAAATAACTAATGCACTTTATCAATTATCTCATATTTGTCTAAACCAACTTTTCGACAACCAAAAATCATCTTTGAAACCCTTCATAATGCAATCATAACGTTTCAGTATGATTCTCAAATGAAGAACTGGTTTAACTTAAAAGGGATTGAGGTGTTTCCAAAACCTTTATCATTTGAATGGATGGGCTAATTCCATTTTGAATCAGCAAAACGTGTCTTATATGGTAGATAAATTGTTCCAAATCATGAGTTATAAAGCAAAAAGTACCTTGAAAATTCATGGTGCCGTTGCTATCAAAATCGTACATCCTGCACATAAAAAAGAACTTTCCCAATAAAATCAAATCCAATTCCTTCGAACCCAAGCCTCACAAGACATAAGGAGAATCAGAGCGGATAACAGTGACAAGAAGGACCTGATCATCTGCTGGACGATAGAGAGTGGGAAGTCGAGGTTGCCCACGGCGAGAGCTCTCTGGCGATGGAATTTTCCGATTGAGGGCTTTAGCATCAAAAACGCAAAGACGGGAGGGAATAATCAAAGAAAGAGAAGGCAATGGCAATTGAACCTTGAGTTGCTCGGCGGTGATGTTGCCGGAGCGCGCGGAGTCGACGCGCTCGAACCATTCGCGGAGGACGCCCTCGTTGTTCTCCATCTCCGCTCCTCGCCTCGCGCAAGAGCTAGAAACTTGGAAAATATTACTAGTTGACGTTTCAAATTACTGAAGGTGGCCTTGACTCGTCTCGATTTCCATTTATATGTTTTTTAGTCCTCTTTTTTTCAATTCATATTTTATCAAATTTTTTATCTTTACCTCTATTAAAACCTTCAATATTCTTTTATAACAAAAAGAAAAAAAATGACATTACTGATTATCTTCTTTTATAAAAAAAATGAAAAATGAACCTACTGATTTTAGATTTTCTTTCCATAAATACTGTTCATATATGAAACTTACAAGTTACAATCATAAATTTGAATTGAATACCTGAGTTTATTTATTTATTTTTCTATTGCGATCTCAAGTTGGAAGATAAGCTTGATATTTTTTTGGATGTCACTCTGATTTATTTTATAATTCTTTTACCTACAACTGGACGTAAAATATAGAAGGATTATAATATTCTGATTTGCTATCTGTCGTTCATGTTTATTATTTTTTATTTGTGCAATATAATGTTCTAGCTTTTTTGACAAAATAATGTAGTGCAAACAATAACTTTTTGTAAGCTTATGAAAAGGTTCAAAGGAAAATATTTCTTATATTATATTATATTATATATTTGAGCTTTCACTTGCACAGAAAAATTTGTATAAGATAGAATATGCATTATGCAGGAGAAAAAAAATGTAGTAAAATCTCAATTACTTTTAAGACAACAGTTAATCAAGACATAGTTCCTATATATTTAAAATTCATTTGTTTAATTTTGTTAATGTAGCTGAACAAATATTTGAAAGTAAGATTCAATTTATTTGATCACTATGAACTCCTCAAATGGTGATTTATCAGTAATTTAAATCGTATTTGGATTCTATAAGGATAATGATGCAAAAGATTACAAGGAATATCCATCATGTAAACTAATCCCGTTTGCTATAAATATGTTAAAGGAATAGAAAACAATAAGGAAAAGTAAATCAGTACTTTATTGTTTTGTTGTTATAAAGGTGGAATAAAATTAAGATCCTAAAAACGATAATAAAAATCATATTTTTCCCCTCTTTGAACCATGGGTTTGCTTTGGATCCAATCTACATTTCTATTATGGTTGAAAATTGCAAGCTATCAATTGAGAGATGCAGAGTTGATTGAGATAAGGAAATAAGATGTGTAGTTATCCAAATTCAATATGCCAAAAGTTAGAAATCTACTCCAATAGTACATTCATGATTAAGAATACTAAGCTCATCAGACTCTACTTCCTATGACTTCGAAATATAGAAATTACAGTATGAGTCTAACATTTTGACATTCAACTCTAGTTGAGTAGTTCCAGTTAATCTCATTTCACTTTCCATTTTAATTCTTTCTCCTATAGAATTAAAACAGTTGCACAATTATCCAGTAACATACAACTAAAAGATAACTTGGCATTTACCTGTCAAAATAACATTAATATCATTTCCACATCAAATGTCTCATTCAAATTACAGAAAAGTTACCTACTAGATGTTTAAAATAGGAAACAACATTTTTCCTAAACAAATTGAAACAACAAAATCTAAATTCATATAACTTCCAACCGAACTCTACTACCCCTCCCAATCCCTTGAAATGTAGCTGCACCTGAAAGCTTAAGCTGCACTACGCACCAATGTCATCATCTTTAGCTTATAGAGTCTAATTCACGCATCTTGAAATAAAAAAATCGGACAGAAGAAAGAAATTAGAATAAGGAATTTCCTGAAGCACCACATAGATTGATCTTTGTAGAGCCCTGAATTTCAAAATTTTCTACTGCAGTTCCTGATAATGTTCGACTTAAAACGATGCTGACAAGGGAACAGACGTTTTCTTCTCTACAATCCGACTATGCTGATGACCATCCATTGTGTCCATTATTATCTGCCCAAGCACAAACCTAGTTTCTTCTGGATCCCCGTTCTTGAGTCGTTCATAATTTATTTTGCATTCCCTTTGACCGTTGTAAGACTTCACATCGGCTTCAAGAACGCAAAATATTTTGGCTACAGCCCTCCCCATCTTATCAGAGACAAAAACCTGTAAAATTCAATACATGCTTGACTCTTAATCATTTCAACATGATTCATTATTATGGAAGACAAGACAGATGACATGGGAAACGGATCATGTGTGTTGTTTCACCATAATACATGAAATAAATATCAAGATGACACAAATAATGGTGATAAAGCCAAACAAACTGTCATCAACTCTCACCAATTGCACCTTATTATTGAAAAGAGAATCCAAATGCACTTGGATATAGGAAATTGACAAATTGCAATCTCATCATCCTCTCCCCAATAACAATCATTTTTTTTGTAAAATTCAGCAAGAACAACTCGAAGTTATCTTTGTCTATCATTAGTGGGATTCCTTTTTGCCATGGACTTTTACCTTTTTCCCCTCTAGAAAGATCAGTATGTCACCATGTTTGCAAGCTCATCACCGGATCAGATTCCAAAACGTACATTTTTAAGCCACTAGTAATTAAAAAAAATACAAGGATACTTACCCGTCCTAAAGATGATGAAGCATCCTGGACCTCCAGGACTTTGGCCAACAATTTCTGAAGAGCATCATCACTGGTCAAAACCTCTATAGAAGACTGAACAAGTCTAGACAAATTAGATACGTCCTGAAGAACCAGCTCATCTGACTTTTTTTCATTTGATTTAAATATTTCAGGAACAAAATGATGATAATTCTTGACATTTTTTCTTGCTAAAGAAATGGCTTTTTCCCAGCTGCCATGATACAGTATACCAGAGAACGTCCAAACTGTTAGAACATCTTGTGGACTTTGTAGTAGTGCTAGGTGAAAGGCAAGCAATGATAACCTGTTGAACATGCACGAGTTTGCATTATGATTAGAATGATGATAATTTACAATAATTCAATAAATCTAAATAAACAAGATAATGATGACAATTTTGGTAATGGAGGTGCAAACATAATTCTTGATTCTTCAGTAAGCTACCTCCAAATCAGATGATAAATTGCATTTACATGTTTTTCTTCCATTAAAAACTAATTTACAATCATGCAGACATTTCAAGAAGAAAAGAACATTAAACATGAATAAGTGAGAAAAGCAGATGATTTAGATAATTAAACAAACCAAAAGCAAGAAAGAACAAGAACACTGAGGTATGCTTTCATGGGTTCAAAATGCACCAACATTACGTACGTCTCAACAACAGTTTAATGATTATATTTTTGTAGAAAATATTTAATGACTGCAACAATGACGCCAAACAAGAAGCAATTCTGAAATCATCCTAATAAATACTAAATATCGAAGAAGCATATCACTTGACTTCATCTTTAATTAATGAAAAGACCTACTCTCTTTTTTGGGGCAGGAAAGACTTATTCATATCCCATGGAAGGACTAAAACAGAGAATGAATTAGCTGTGAGTTGTGGCAAACCAAGGTAGCATAAATTATAAAAAAACAGAGAATCTAGACAAGGTAAACAATGCTGA
The DNA here is from genome assembly GCA_030549335.1 of Pontederia crassipes. Classification (NCBI taxonomy): domain Eukaryota; kingdom Viridiplantae; phylum Streptophyta; class Magnoliopsida; order Commelinales; family Pontederiaceae; genus Pontederia; species Pontederia crassipes. The sequence goes on along the minus strand of CM060189.1, from coordinate 17,633,966 downwards.
GTTTTCACTTCTACACAACAATCTCAAGTTAACTAATGGAGATCTACTAAGTTTGTCTACTCCTAAATTCTAATTAAATTAGACACTAACTAATCCAGTTCAGTGTGGAAGAATCAAAAGGAAACATTCCCCAACTGTGGTGCTTTTGAGATTCAATTTCGTGACATGTTCTCATCGGGATCCAGACCACTGACCAACAGAATGCTGGTGTAAATTATCTTTCATTAGTTGGGAAAATGGTTTAAACTTCACAGACCAAACATGGACTTATATAGGCATGTTCATGTTTCTTGAAATTCATTCTAATAGATATTCCTGAAGTTAATTTTAATGTTTTTGTGTGTTTTTCCAATGCAGTCATGCTAACCATAAATAAATATGACTGCTTCGCATTTAACATGCCTATATTAGCATGAGAATGATATGTAAAGGAAGATACACCTTAATCCATCCAACCAGTATATGGCAGAGACCATTTTTCAGCAAATGATTGCGATCAAAATATCAAATAATCTTATGGTTTGTGACATGATGCAAAGGAAGTTAATGAATTTGTGCACAATTCACAAGTTCTAAAGCACAATACTTAATCATTTCTTCTAATTATCTACATGTTATGCTTTCATCACATACACATATAAACATGAAAGAAAAAACTTGTATCTTTCCCTCATGTGCACTTACCATAAGCTAGAATCAGCAGGGTGATCAACAGCAAGTAATTTGTCAGCGCTATTAAATAACTTCTGTAGAATAAAAAAGGGTGCCAAATCAGAGATATTAGACATATGTGAGTGGCTCATTCCAATCAACAGAAGGATACCAAGTATCTAATACAATGCCCATCTAGTTCAAAGTTCAACTAGCTGATTGATTTATACAAATGAGTCAAATGTGCTGAACAAGTAGATCAATAACATTTTAGCATTAAGATACTATAATGGTTTTCCATTCTCGAATGTGTTCAACATATTTTAATCAACTATAGCTTTTTATTGATAATATATAACAGCTAAGATTTAATAAACTTTCATAATCATCATACCAGCTAAATATGCTCCTCAAAAAACCAGCTAAATATTTGATACATGTTATATTTCATCTTTCTCTATTCTTTGACATAACGCACATGTTTTTTTCCCATTAATTGAGTACATATAAGTTTGAAGAAAGTTCTATAATTGGTCCACACGAAGTCTTTGGTTTAAGAATCACTGTCCTAAGACAATTTTTAGAGGGGTCCGACATTAGACAATTATTTCCAACTTTGAATATTTGTTGGAAGGATTGTGTTACAAAGTTTCTTATAAGTTATACCCATGGTGGAGGCAATGATGGTTGAAATCACTTCAAAATGATGGTTGAAGTTCATCACTTCGAGCATTATGTCAAAAATAACACATTACCGCTAATGCTCATACTAGCTCAATGCATACCCCAGTTCTTTTTTTCTCTTTTGAGGGAAGAAAGGATGGCTACCAATTTGCAGCAGCCATCTGTATGTATGCATACCCAGTTTTATTAGAGAATAAAGCAGAAAAACAAAAAACAGGACACTCTGATCAATAAGTGACGTCGATGAGAAGCTCAGTTCCAAAAGGAGGTATTAAGTCAAATGGAAAAGCACATACCATCAGCATAATAGAGCTCCGATCATGTTGCCTTTTTGTTTGATCAGCCAAATATGCAGCCTGAAGGTCAAATCAGGTATAACTTGTAAGACCAACACGGATTCTCCACAATGTTTAATAAAAAAAGAGTTATCTTATCACTTACATGGACTGGAAGAACAATATCAAGAAGTTTAAATTTTTGGAGTAAGCATAAGGATGATTCAGCTGCACCGTATGCCAACATAAAGTTCAATTCCAACATCAGCCTTGACTAGAAAAAGTAAAATTTGTTAACCAAAATACCATTACTGTATTCTTATATATGAGGACAATGACCTTAGGCCCTTGAACTTAAGTTACCTTGTTAAGGTCCCCTATGGATGAATACAAATCTCTTATTGCAGCAGCAGTCTCTTTAGAAATTTTCAAACCTAACCGACCAGCAATTCTCAAGCCTCTTAAAATTCTTGCTGCAACTCAAAAACTGAAAGTGATTACTAACCAGTTTCAAATATGTAAAGTCTAAAACTCGTGTCAAAAGCTTACCACAATCCTCCTTAAATGACACTTGAGCAGCACTTACAGTGCAGACCTGACGTTACCATCAGAAATGCAGCATATAATATGAGAACCAACAACAACAAAGCTGGAAAACAAACTCACTGACACTGTTAGTCTACAAGTATTACCTTGGACATCCTCAGGTCCCGAAGTCCACCAACATAATCGTAGACCTTACAGTTAATGGCGTCAAAAAATAAACTGTTGCAAATGTTTTTTGAGAAAGAAACTGTTAAGAATGTTTCCATCATAAATGATAAGCTTCATATAAGTCATTATTCCTACATGATGTTATACCTGTTAACCGTAAAATCTCTTGTCATGCAATTTTTCCAGAGAATATAATCTTTTTCATCACAATCATTTGGCTTTTGAGAAGAAGATGAGATTTCTCTTCCTGACATATCTTTAGGAATGGTGTAAAAGCTAGAAACCTATGGATCAAAATGTAATTACACCCAAAGAAAACTGAAGTACAACAAAACGGTTTCCAAAGTTAACAACGAACCTCAATAATTGACCCTTGAATATGAACCTGGCATATTCGGAAACGGCGTCCTACAATGAAACAATTCCGGAACTGCCTTTTAATCTGCATAAGCATCATTAGTCAACTATAACTGATGCATATTAGTCAAATATAATAAAGAGAGTTGTAAATTCCTCAAACGAGATGGAAGTCTAGAAAACCTGTTTAAGACTAGCTGTTGTTATAATATCGAAATCTTTGGGTATCCTCTTCAAAACTAAGTCCCTCACGCACCCACCAACTAAATAAGCTTGGTAACCTGCACATAAGAAATCATAAAGTATGCATCCACATGGATTGGACAATTTTCAGAGAAAATCTCTAGCATGTTCCCATGGAGGATAAGTGCATGCACACTTCACTGGAAACTCTGCCAGAATGCATACGAACCTTTTTCATGGAGAACCTTCAGAACAGTCCATGCAGGAGATGATATTTCTGATCTTTTAATTCCAATCTTCCTCGAGTCAATGGCCCTCCAACGTGAAGGATCGAAGGAACCTACATAATCAAATAGAATCCTCGTTTGTTTAAACAACTACAACACTGCTAAACAAGAATGGAGTACCATTGAGTTGTATAGGGTCACGAATCTACAAAAAGATTCCATGAAGTGAATAATAAATATCGAATCCAGATCAACAAAGGCAAACGAACAACACTAGGATATTCAGGAGGAAGGCCTAAAATTTAACAAACGAATGGTTTTGGAAATCATCAGAAACAGCAAAATCAATCAATCATAAAAGAGCCAATCAGCCAACCTTTTAGGATTGTTAAATAATTCTAGATAGTGAAACATGCAACATTCCACAACACATGGTTCACGAAATACAATTTAAGGTGCGGTCAGATAGATCAAAAGCAAGCATGTTGCCTTATCATCTCGCGATCACCACAAATATAAACAGGCAGAGACCAAGATGCCAAAGCAATTTAATGAACAAAATATGCAATCGGTTTAAGAAAGATTTCATAGTGCTTTAAGAATAACAATAAGCTGCTTCTGCTGAATGTCATTAAGGCTTCAAACAAAAAAAAACACCTTCTTCCGGTGACAAAAACGGTCCTGATTCTCTCCCAGGCATGTTCTCGCTCTTGTTCCTAGACGAATTTCGCCGCCGCTGAAAACGGCACCAAAAGAATGGTTAGAGGTCCGAAACTGTTCGACGACGCCACCAGTAAGAAGATAAAAACATCGGAGAAAGACGCACACCTGAAGCTCACAGAGCAGATTTTGCGAAAGCGAGTAGGGTTGCAGAGGACAAGGGGGCAGGAGATCGCGACAGCGGCGCAAGGTGGTCGCCATTAGCGCGCGCGCAGGCGGATGGCGAGCGGCGCCGTGTCAGACATCTCCGACTCGACCGCCGACCCAACAACGAGGTCCGCCAAACCGTTCGATACTTTGGAAAGTTGGATGCTTTCCTCCTCTTATTGGACGTCTAGGATTTGATTTGAGGCCGACAGGAAATAACGTGGCCCAATGCACGATCGGGTCACTAGTTTAGATATTGGTCGGATTGAAACATCTCATCGTATTGGATTGTTAGTACTTAGTAGGCTTCGATTTAGCTTTTTAATTTTTTAATAAAATCAAGACTAGATATAAATATAAAAGTAAAACAAATAAAATAAAAAAATATTAAATACCAATATTGTTTATAATTTAAATTTATTTATTTAAAATTAATAGCATTTTTAATTAAATAATACATACTAATATTGAAACAGTTTGTTTTTGTTAAAGCATGTTAAATTTCTTTATGGGAGGATAACTTTTTTTCCTTTACGTCCAATGTTATGTTCGAACACGAGCGGATCAATATATCCTCGTCAAATTGGGAACTTTAGAAATTGAACATATGATTAAAAATTTCTATTCAATGTGGAATAAACTCTTTGAAACTGTAATTTTTTTCACATCTAACTTTAAACTACAACAAAGTCCTTTAATTAAGTTTCATATGGTATTCTATTAATTGTATTAATAATTATCAAATATCATTTTTTTAATAATTATCAAATATCATTTTTTTCTCTTTCGTCCTTGTTAAAATAAAACCATTCTAAATTAAAAAAACAACTAATATGATTAAAAGTTTAGTAATCATACTTTATATAATATTATGTTCATGGTAATGTTTTCTTATTTTTTTACACCTTTTCTTATATTAAAAGAATAAGGGTAAATTTGTTATTGCTTAAATAATAGGTAATAAATTGAATAAAATTTTGAATGAAATTGAATGAAAAATTTAAAGAGTCAAACTATAATAAGTTTAATGACAAAAATGTGTAAGTTTATAATTTAAACTTAGATGTAGAAAAAAGTTTATAGTGTCTTAAAAGTGTTAAATGGCTTTCATAAATGTCGCGTTTGGATGGTTCCGAGTTCTATGTAAATAGATGAGTTAATATACTAATTCGAGTGTATTTCGATAGAGTGCAACATCAATGATAATGAACTAAAAAGTTGATGTGATATAAACCTAAAAGGTTAAATAATAGATTAATTTTAGTGGGTGTTTGAACATGTATTATAAATTTTAAAAAAAATAATTTTATAATTGATAAAATATAATATGATGTGACTAATCTCTTTTAATCAAAACTTATACTTTGAGAATTTTGCATAGAGCTTATGTTGCCTCAAAGTTTGTAACAGCATTCTCAAGCGATCATTGTGTTGTTCTACCTTATTCAGCTAGATCATGATGTCATCCACGAATATTATGACGAACTAATATAGGTGTGACATGAAGATCAAGGTTGTCAAGATCTCGATGTAGATCTTAAGATCTTACGATATTATTGCCACTTACCGATCTCAATCTTATTTTGAAATTTTATGTCTAAGATCTTAATACAATTTTAATTTTGGTCACGCGATCTAATCCGATCCCATACGCGATCTCATATGATTATAATCATTTAAATATTAATTTAAAATATATTTTATGATAATAAAAATTAATTTACATGAAGTTTAACACATTTCCTTTATTTTAAATTTGTTTTGATATAATATTGCTTACGAATCAAAAAAATAATTTGTTGAGGTGTAATTTAATATTTAAATGGGACAATTGTATAAAAAACATATTTATTATTTTTAAATATATATTTTTTATTAATAGGTAAGATCTTACGATCCGATCTTATGATCTTCGATTTTGTGATCCCTCTCCGATCTTATGTAAGATCTTGATTTTGACTACCTTGCGAAAGACTATGTTCATGAAGTCCATGTCAACGCATTGGTGAACTCGAAGGACATCACACGGAACTTTTAATGTCCATACCACTTATTTTTTTATAGATTTAGTCATATTAAAAGAAGAAGGGTAAAAATGATATTGCATAAATAATAAGTAATAATTTGAACAAATTTTTGAATGAAACTGAAGGAAAATATCTAAATGTCAAATTATAACAAGTTTAGTGACCAAAATATGTAAGTTTATAATTAGAAGTTACACGTAGAAAAAAGTTTATGGTGTCTTAAAAGAAAACAATGTTTGGATGGAAGGACGTAGTTCTTTCGGGTCCTACGTGAATAGTTGAGGTTAGTTCGGGACATTTTTAGATGGAGTGAAACGTAATGACGAGGAATTAAAAAGTTGATGTCATATAAAAAGGTTAATATAACACATTAACTTTATTGGATATTTAAATATGTATTGAAAAAATAAAATTTAATTTTATTAATTACTAAAAAATATGACATGACCAAGAACATGATCTCCTCTAACCCAAACTCGCACTTTGAGAATTTTGTATATACCTTATGTTGCCTCAAAGTTTGTAGCACCACTCTCAAGCGTTCAGTGTGTTGTTCTTCATTCTTTGGCTAGATTAGAATACTATCCATGAACACTATGATGAACTAATATAAGTGTAACCTGAAGACTATGTTCATGAGGTTCATTTCGTTGCGTTGATCAACCCAAAGGACATCACACTTGAGGTCTTCGAGATGTCCTAATCAGTAATGCGTAGATAGCCACTCTTGAGGTCTATATTTTGTTGAAATAAATTTTTATGTTGTATATAATTATATTTTGATGATACAAATTTCGAATAATCAAAGTCATATATTTAAAGTGCGAGAAAGGTTCAATTTAGAATGGGTTATTTTATGCACCGAACTTGAAGTTCATATTTGAATATGTTTCATTCATATATGGACTAATATGTGCATATGAAAGTTGTAGATAATATTGTTACATTTTCAACGAATCAAAAATCACCTCATTATGATATTAGTACAAAAGTTGTGTAAAATAGTGCAGGGTGGTCGAACAATCGGTGACGAACCGGTCAACGGCTAGGTGAACTGATCGACGGGTCCGAATAAGGAACTCACAAATCACATGATATTTGAAGATCGGTTGGAGGCATCAGTCAACTAATTTGAGTAGTAGTGTGCCAAATGAAGTTAAAACATGGAGCGGTCCACCAATGGGCAGAGTGGTCGATCGGATCGCACGTAAAATCACTCTAACATCTAGTTTTTTTTGTCAAAAGAAAGGACAACGGATGCATTATCCAAATAAGTCTATAAAAGGGGTCCAAAGGGTACATAATCAATAAAAAATTGAAAGGAAACACCAAGTATCGATTGAAAATAATTTCTTCTTGATATTGTTGAATCTTCTCGTCTTTCTCTTTTCTCTTCGTATGACTTTGATATTGTAAAAGAGGAAAACATTTGTTTAGATATTTTGGTGTGAACTCCTGTGTGTAAGAGATTGTATCTTACCTCTCAATCTAAAGAAAAGATTAAGTGTTCCCCCTTTGTAAAAGAGGTATGTTTACCTCTTGAGTAAAAAACAACGGATAAAAGTTTTCTAAGATGAGAGGTTGTATTGCCTCTCGAAGTGGAGAAGAAGGTGGTGTAAAGATTTTTTTTACTTTATTTGGAACAAAGGAAGGTGTTAGTGGAATCTCCATGGTCTCGAGGTCGATAAGTCAGAGTGGGAACATAGGTCAAGGTATGACTGAACCTCGTCAACAAATCTTTCGTCGTCTTTATATATGCTTTCTCTCACCCTCTCATTCCTACCTTATTAATCATGCAATTTGATTGTTATTGCGTTGATTTAAAGTTTTACTAATCATTTTAAACTTCCACAACATATTTTGTGAAATCGATCTTTTCGATAAAACATCAATCCACCCTCCTCTTGATGCTTTGTCATCCAATAATTGGTATCAGAGCAAAGCTGCTCTTATTTATAAATATCTTGACCATCTTTCAGAGTCACGACATCAAGCAATTTTTTATTCGATGAAGGTCAATTGACCGTTCATCCACCGGGTTTTGATTCTTCAATTTTTGCATATTGAAATATTAGAATGCAAGTTTATGTTTATCATTTGAATATTTGGGATGTGATAGAAAATGCTTTTGTTTTGAATGCTAAATCACCTTTCGAACACTCCGAATGAGAAAAATATTTTATCAAGCTTGATTAAAAAGGTAAAAAAAAATTTTTATTGTGCTCTTAATTTTATGGAATTTAATTGTATGTCCACTTGTTCTACTTCAAATGAGTTTTGGAAAGAAATTGATTATTAGTCACGAGGGCAATAAAGTTAGAGAGTATATTAATTAAATATTTTGAATCATCATTATAACTCATTTAAAATATTTGATTATGAATACATAAATGATATGCTTGTTAAATTCAATAATATTGTTAACAGCTTAGCCTCCTTTGGTGAGCCTAGAATTAATGCTCAAATTGTAAAGAAGTTTCCTAAATCTCTCTTCAAAGTGAAAAAAAATTGTGATAAAAGAGCGAGATTTAAATGAGCTAGATTTTGATGTTCTTTAACTTATGAGCATGAATGATAATCAAGAAAAAACAAACTTAACTAATAAGAATGCTCTTGCTTTGAAGACATCTAATGAAGAAAAAAAATGAAAAGTCAAGTAAAGAAGAAGTGGATGAAAAAGATCTGCACACTATATAAGAAACTTTGATAAATTGATAAAAAAATAAAAAGAAGAATGAGAAATCAATTAAAAGATTATGTAAACATCATCAAATATTCAAGTCTCACAAAAAATGACAAAGAATGAAGAAAAAAAATGAAAAGTCAAGTAAAGAAGAAGTGGATGAAAAAGACATGCACACTATATAAGAAACTTTGATAAATTGATAAAAAAATAAAGAGAAGAATGAGAAGTCAATTAAAAGATTATGTAAACATCATCAAGACAGTTATTCAAGTCTCATACAAAATGACAAAGAAGAAACATTCAAGAAGAAAAAATATGAAGAGAAGAATGAAGAAAAAATGTTCAAGTCAAGTGAAGGTGAAACAAGTGACTCATAAAGCTCTTCTTTCTAATAAGGATGCATACTATATTTCATTTGATATGCACAAAGAATTTTCCTCTTATAAAAAAGGTATTTTGCACTTAAAAGAAGAATGAAATATTACTATGTGAGTTTGAGAAATTAAAAGAAAAAGGACATTTTTTATAGAAAATAAAAAATAAAAAATTAAATTGATTCTTTGAAACTTAATCATTATATATATCAATGCAAAGTAGGACAATATGGAATGATATGAGTTCCAATTGACTAACAAAATTGGACCCAAATAATCGGGTACTAAAATTTAAATAATTATTTTTTAGGTGCGCATCACATGTAAAACAAATGACAAGTGAAATTGAAAATGTGAAGATACAAAGTTTATGGCAAAAATATCATTTTGAAGTCACAAACAAAAATATAAACCTAACTTAATGTCACATTTATTTGTGCTACAAATTTGCTCATTAGTATCATATTTGGAGCACAAATTTATTATGTTTTTAAAAAATAAAAATAAAAAATTGTGCATATTTGAATGTTTTTGCTTATTTAACTTTGAAAATGCTTATGTTGTTTATTATGTACATATGTGCTTGATAGTTACAAAAATTTTGATCATGCATAATTGGTTATACTCTTATTAGCTTCATTTAAACATTTGAGGTTTTGCGGGTTTGCAATTGAAATAAGTCAGACTTTTGAAATTTGGAGAACTATTGAAAAGTTACAAGATTAATGTGGACAATTTTATATGGTTTACTATCATTTGAGTATGCAAGTATCATATGACACATAATGATCAAATTTGAAATGATGTTGAAATGATATTTCTTTTGGACAAATAAAATATATGTACTTTATGACTTATGTATTAATGTATTACATTTAATATATTTATGTCATACCATGAGAAATATCAATTCCTTGATTTTCATGAGCATGAATTTACATTTTCATGACTTTTAGAATTACTTTATTATCACGACTCTTATGTTTTAATTTTAAAATCTTCATGTTATGGAAATAAAATTTTGACCTCTCATTAAAAAAATTTAAATTGTTATTATTTCTTTGTAGTAAAAGGGAAACATATAAATGACTACAGAGAGATGGAAAGAGAAAGAAAATGACCAAAAATGATAAGGGAGTTTAATAGTTTGAAATATTAATTCCTCTATTAACTTTGAATATTATTTTGTTAAATGAAAATTTACCAAAGTCTTTTGCTCATATTTCAAATTCTTAGACTATTTGACATATTTTAATTTAAATTTGTCATATCATTATTTCTCAAAGTTTTGTGCCATATTTTTATCTCACTTATATGATTTTATAATGACTGCATATTTATGAACTGATCATAGGGGGAGTTATTCATATTTATCACATTTGCTACATTTAAAATATTTTTTATGATATGGTCAAAAGAATGAAAACTTTCATTTTTCATTTTCCTATTTTATATCTTATGTTTTATATGATAATAAGGAAAGAATGAAAGTAGAGGAGTATGAACATGATATATAATTAAGGGGGAGTAAACTTTTGTCTGTAACTTTGAGACAAAAGGGAGAGAAATATGATAAGAATATAAAAGAAATTTATATATGACCCCAACTTATATAATCGCTAATTAGTTATGTAGACCTCGTAAATATCTATACTATATCAAAAGCAAAGAAGTTTGCCATGGGGTGATGACATTTGGCACATTGTTACAATGACATGTGTCCTCTATCATTTATAACTAATTAAATATTATGTAATCAATAATAATAGTTTTACTTTATGGTTAGTTAGTAATTTGAATGATTAATTTGTCACCTCTTCATTTCTTATGTTTACCATGTTTTATGATTAATTTCTAACATCTTCATTTCTAACCTCTCAATTAAAAATTCCTTAATTGTTGTATATTAATTAATTTAAAAGATAATTACAAAACAACTTTAGTTAAAAAAAAGTTTTTTTTAACGTGTGGAGGCACTTCATGTGCCAATGTATATTATTAACAAAATATTTTTAACTAAGATAAATATAATTGTCTTATTATGATAAGAAATTGAAGTCAATAATTCTAATCAATCCCAAATAGTAAAATTATAAATATTTTCCAAAATTCTTAATATTTTTTTTAAAAAAATCTAAATTAGCAATGATATAACTAAAACATATAGCCACATGAAAAATAACGAAAAGTACTTTGAAAGAGGAATACTAAATTAATGTGATAATCATTTTTTATACTTTTAATATTACTATATCAAATTTCACACGTCTTTGAAGAATAAAGAAATAAAATTAGAATACTAATCCAATAATTTTAATAATCGGTTAGGTAGTAACTGCATCTTAGATAGTTTTATTTAGTAACTACCTCCTCAATCGTGTAATGCCTCCTCCTTATAAATACCAGCAAGAAAATAGATGTCCCTTCACATTCTCTCTCTCTCTCTCTCTCTTTGGTTTTTTTGCATGTTTTTCATAATTTAATATATAAGTTGTTTCTTAGTTTTTATCTTTATCAATTAAGTAGTTATTATGTATTTATTTATTAGAAATTAGAAAGGTTAGGATTTACCTAACTAATTAGATTTTTATCTCATTGATATATATTCATATTTTAGAAGTTTCATGTTTATTATATGTCTTATTTGACTCTTATATTATATTGTTTATTTTTTGAAGAGGTTAAATCCCACTATTCCAATGGTAAATAATCTTCACATTCTTTATTTTTTTTGTGAGTTTTTAAGTCGGTTCTGCTTCTAAATTACTATCCTACCATTGCTTAATTTTTTTAATTACCATACTTAAGGCATGGGGGTTGACTTGATCGATTCAAAATATTCCAAATTAATATATTATCGTTGCTTAGTTTTGACCATTTTAATCTTCTAGGTCTTTTACATAGTTGAATAATTAATTAATTAGTTAGAGAAAAATTATTTTTTATTTTATCACAGTTGAAACTTATTTACAACTTATCATTCACTATTGGTATTTTTCTAAAGGTACTCACAAATTTCATATTTTTTGACGTAAATGATATCATAATTTATAATTAAATAATATAACATGTTTTTAAGCTTTATATACAATATAAAATTTAAAAGCATTAATATCTGAGTTATAATCAATTTCCAATAAATTTAACAATATTAATATCAATGTAATAATTATTTTCCAATTGTAATTGAGTAGCATTCAATTATCCTTTTATAAGTGATAAAAGTTATAGAATTTTTGTATGATTACATTACTTCTTAAAATATTATTTGTGTACAAAAGTAAGCATTTTAGTGGTATGTTATTTATTTCTATAATGATATCCTCAATATATGCTATTTTATTATATTCTTATTTTTTGAAATATTTTTTATACAATTAATTATTGTATCAGTGTTGAATACATGATCTATATTCTCTTATAACCATGTAATTATAGATTGGAATATAAATTTTTAATAATTTTTTTATTTATCAAGATTTAATGTCAAATAAATATAAAGACTTTATTTTTTTTATCATGATTGCGATCATGACTTTTGTTCTCTAAAATAGTTCCTTCAATTTATGTGACATCCTGATTCTTTTTAATTTGATTTAGAATATTGTCATTATTGATTTTTTTATTTATCATATTTAATTTGTTTATATCACGAAGTAAATAAACTTAAAAACATATTTTTTCATCAAAATAATTCCTTCTTAAATATGTGAGAATTGGATTCATTTTATTTTTTTACTATTGTCATTATTATATATTTTTATATTTACTATAAATAATCTTTTTAGTCCGTCTTTAAGTGATATCGTATTATTTTTTGGCATTTCTTATATTATTTTATTTCTTCTTAAAATATTAATAGTATACAAAGGCGAAAAAATTTGTAATATATATTTTTTTAGTGTTCGATTTATGCTATATTCTTATAAGTCTTTCAACTATTTTTTCATTGTAAATAAAAAAAGCATTAAGCATTTATCTAAAATTATCGATCATATAACACACATTTCGTGCAAACTCTTATAGCATGTGAGTAATGCATATATTTCAAATATGTTTCATTCACGAAATTATTATGTGTCAAGTTCATTCATGGTATGGGTACACATTCATGATTATTTTTTTAATAATTCAACTATATAATATCAAAATATAACACATTTTTAATTTAAAAAAATGATTGTTAATGCTTTATGTTAATTATATTATATTTCATAGATAAAATTATTTATCCACAATAAGTGTAGAGATGTGTTTATGTGATTACTTTTATTTTTAACTTTAAATAAGAGTAAAAAAAATTATCTTAGTGATGATGAAATTAATAATTTGAATATTACATGTCTCCTACATATTGCTATGTAAGAACAATTTATCTTAGTTGTTGTTGTTGTTGTCTGATGTATTATATTTTAATAACTATATCTATATTTTATAGATTATTAAAAATGAGTAAAATATATTATGTGATGTTCTCTCATGAATTCATATAATATAACAATAATATTTAAATTATCAATTATTTAATCGTACATTTACGATTGATCAGATAAAAGAAAGAGAAAGCTTAATACAAATAAAAATGTGAGATGTGTTAGGTTGATTCGACAACATCAAAAGTGATTTGTCTTTATTTAAATAAGAATATAAAATAATAATTTTTAAAAAATATTAGCAATATAAAACATATTTAAGTACGAGTAGATAAAAAATATATAAATAATATATTCAGAAAATAATTATATTTATTATAATATTTTTATTTTATATATGAAAATTGATTATTAAAATTATTTTAATAATTGTCTTCTCTACGTGTCCGTGCAACGCATGGGTATTATACTAGTAATTTTATATGAAAAGTACATTGCAATCAAGACGTACTTGCACATCTACCATTGGAAGGAAAGCTTAGTTTTAGGGGGGAGGAGGGTGGGGGGGGGGGGGGGGGGGAGGGGGTAAAATTTCAACTTTGATATCCTTTCGTTCACAACTTATATACTATTCATATTTTTCAAATTGTCTTCATAAAAAAGGGGAGATTATTGAAATAAAATTGTTATGCTCTATCTAATTATATTTTGATGATACATATCTCAAATAATCGGAATAATATATTTAAAGTGTGAGAAAAGTTCAATTCAGAATGAATTATTTTATGCACTGAACTTGAAATTCATATTTGAATATGTTTCATTCATGTATGGACTATAGATAATCTTGTTATTTTTTAACGAATAAAAAATCATCTTATCCTGCAAAAAAGTTATGTGTAAAACAGTGTGGTTGACCGGCTAGGCGAACCGGTCGATTAGTTCAAACAGAGAATTTATTATTTAGCAATTTCCCATGAATTCAATACATCGGTCAACAATAAGAAATCACTGTTTATAACAGTCATTAAAGTGCAACATTAAAATGAAAGAACAGAATGTACCATATCACTCATGTCACATGCCAATACATTTTTACATTTAAAATTGTAATATTTCTGAAAAGACACAGGAGTGCTTTTTTCTCATTCAAAAGTCGCAACGTTTTTTTTTTCATTACAGAAAAATACGAAAACAAAAGTATACAAGTAAATATACCGTATCCAGAGGTTTAAAACTATAACGTTCAAAACTAAGAACATAAGAGGGATTCTGGCTGTTAGGCGAATGTTAATTATGAGCATATTTGATTAAGCTTATAAATCAGTTAAAATAATTTATAAATAATTTTAAAATTTTATTCCTATTTGATAACAAAAAGAAGGGAATTGGTAAATATTATTTTACTTGCTTATAAGTAAAAAAGGTTTGGAAGTAGTCAACTTATTTTGTGAAAAAAATGATAAGTTTTATCTATTAATATACTATTTTACTTTTAAAATATCGCATTTTTCTATTATAATATTAAAAACTTTTGGACCGTCTGACTAAAATAATAACTTATAATTTTTTTATTATCAAATATATACAACAACAACAAAGTCTTATCCCACTAGGTGGTGTCGGCTATTATCAAACATATAATTATTTATTTTCAAAAAACCTTAACTATTAAACTACTTAGTATCACTTCTAACTTATCAACTTTTTTTTCGTATGAGTAAAATCATACGAGCACTATAATCCTATATAGATGAAGATACCTTATAACCCACCAATTTACATTTCACATGCATGTCATGAATAAGCCTAAATTCGAATATTCTGAGAGAAATTTGAATGAAGTTATAGATACATGGAAGTCAACAATGGGAAGCTAATACTATGACAAATTAAAGTTGAGATGAAAGTCAACAATTGCCTTGCATGTGCACTGGTGATTTATACTTATCAGTTTAAATTATGACAATAAGTTTTGGATTATCAAAAACATTATACTGGTTTATTCGTATTATTTCAAATTAGTGCAATTTAATATATATATATTTCAAAAAATATTATTAATGATTTGAATCAAATATTTGTTATCCGCTAAACTATCAATGAAGAAAATGTTGAAAAAAATAAATATAAGTATGTCTAAAGCCGCTTCACACGAAAGACGCTCCACGCGTTCATTAAACCCTATATAGGTATAATGTATATGTGCAGCGGATAATTCTCGACACGGTGTGAAGCACTCTAAGGACGATCCGATCACGATTGGATATTCAGGCGCCCGTTGAAATCGCATCAAATGGAGGAAAATCAACTCGCGAGATTTTTTATTCCCCTGCAAACCCACTCTCAACTCACGAGATTTTTTATTCCCCTACAAACCCACTCTCACCGAAGAAGATTCTTCTACGACAACAACATTCGTGAGAGAGAGATGCTTCGCCCTTCGCCTCTTCTCCAACGGCAATGTCAATGGCATTCACACAAGACGATACCGACAGCGACATTCACGCGAAAGAGAGAGAGGAATGAGAGATCAAAGAGAGATATGAAGAGAGGGAGAAAGGAGAGATCAAGGGAGAGAATCGAAGAGATGGACGATTTCTCAAGAGCAAAATTTGCTCCAACGTTCGTTTCGGCACCAGATCCCTCCATATCAGCCGTCGATGAGATCAAGAGGGAGAGATCGGGGAGAAAAAGAGAGATCGAGATTGAAATCGAAAGTTGACCCTCTCCGACGTCGCCACCTTCAAAGCTCTCTCCGCGCTCGACAATAAACAAAATATTTCGTTTATAAAATAGTTGGATTGGCCAATTAAGCCACAATACAATCTATTCAGTAGTGTGTACCATGGCACGTTACGGAGCTTCAGCACTTTAAAAAAATTAAAAAAATAATTTTAACACAGCACGAAATAGCACAACAAAATATATCAACAAAAAAACACCAAATGTAACAATCCCTCAAAAAATTTGTAAATTGTAGAGAATAAAATATTTCTCGTGACTTTATCCATCATATATGTATGGCAAAAGAACTGAAATAAAGCAAACTTAATATCTTCCTTTAATTTATAATGATATATTGTAGTGTCCCTTCCTTGCACTAATTTTGCTTTGATAGACTTGAGAAAGTAACCAAAGCAGTTGCCTAGTCAAACAGCTAAAATGCTAAAGAGAAATGAAACATAAATAATAATAGTTAATCACCTAGCCATATCATGAACATTGGATAACATGAAGAGAATGTCAATGGAAATAAGCAGAATGAAAAATGTAATTGCATCCATCACGACGTAATATTATGATTATACACAGCTCATAAAAATATCCCCTTTAACATGTGTATGTACACTAACCATGACCTTAAAACAGCATCTCAATGGGAAGATATGGACCGAGGCTTGATTATCAAATGTATAACAGACTCTGGAACAATAATGTGGACTTATTTAAGTTGCGGATTAAAACATGACCTGACTTGCAAGCCACCAAAAATAACAGAAACTGGAGGATGATCTTACAAAAGCATCACATATTAGAAGGTTGCAGCTGTAAAATTTACTGGCCAGGATTTCCCAGAAGCCGCTCCACGGCAGCATGGACATTTCCGGCGGTGGCAGTTAGAGCTCGTATGTTCTCCTGGGTATCAAAAAAACCCATTTCCCGCAGCTGGGTCAATTGAGTTGCATAAAGCTCCTCCGGAGGAACTACAAAAAGAAAGGCATTTTAGTTAAAAAACATGCACATCACATGCGTTCCTTCAAAATACTAGCTGAAAATTAAAACACAACATTCACCATTTGAAGGATTTGGGTTTCCAAGACCTCCAGTGCCCAATCCACCCAGCATGTTCATCAAGAAATCCAACCCAGTGTTGTTGGCTGTACCCGCTACCAAAAGATATTAATATACATTAGGAGAGAGTATCAAAGAATGTGGGTTATAACAAACAAATGGGCACCATATTTAAGTGTATCTTTATTGCTGAAAATAAATTCCATGGGAAAATAATTTCTGGAAAACAAATTAGAAAAAGATAACTTCTTTTCTGTTGTTTAGTTCTGCAACAGAAAGAAGTCGTGTACAACTATTTTTGTCAACTGAAACATATTATTCGTTGGCCAAGAAGATTTTTTGGATGCCAAATATAGGAGATCAAGAAAAATATTTTCATAAAAAAATATTTCCCTTTAAACAATTTTTTTTCAACAAAAAACTTTTGATTGCCCATGAAAACTGATGAATTAGTCACTTCACATGCTTTCAGTTCATTTCCTATTGTGACAAAGTATGAACAGAAGATATGTTCTTTTTTATATTACACAAAACGATGCACTGAGTCAGATACAAAAAGAAATAAGCAAAACTAAAAGGGTACTGAAATCTCATTGATAACTCAAACTATTTACTTGTACAAGAGAAATCAAAGCACCAACTAGTTTATAAAGGAGCATTTGGTACAATATATGCTCTTTAAACACAATTTATACACCTAAAATTAGTTTTGATAAACATTAGTGCTTCCAACATTCAAAACATATAGCACATAATATATAGTTTTTAGCTCTTTGCAAAACATTTATAATAAAGGTTTAATCCTGTATTTCCTTTTTGGGTAAAAGTTTAACCCTATATTTCAACAACAACAACAACAAAGCCTTATCCCACTAGGTGGGGTCGGCTAACCCTATATTTCATGTTATCTAATTCACAAGTCACTTTTTTTATATAGTCGTATCTTGAATTTGACGTTCCCTGAGATGGAAAATCATATAAATGTTATTGCACATTTGAACACATGGATCAGACATCAGGAACTCGAGATTCACCAGGAGCTATTCTAGCAAAAGCAAGGTAAAAAATGCCACTCTATAGGTGCCAAAGTCTGTGTTTTACCTGTAGGACCACCACTCTGATTTTGGTCCCTGCAAGATATAAAGAAATGAATTGAATGATTTTCTTAGTCACAAGTTAACAAGAAGCTATCATGATCTATTCTCAGTCTTGAGTGATCAATATCAAATGCATGGATGCTACAAATAAGTCAACAACAACAACAACAACAACAAAGCCTTATCCCACTAGGTGGGGTCGGCTACATGGATCATACGACGCCATTTCGCTCTATTAGTAACCAAACCTTTCGGTATATATGCTACAAATAAGTCAGCTGAAAACAAAATGAAATGATAAAAAAGCAAACGTAACAGTCATCACTATGAAAAATTATAAGCTATGAATCTATTAAAGCCTAACAAGAACATAGAAATACTAAAAGCAACAGGTATGAAGTTTTCTTGTTCAGTAACACCTGGATACAAGACACTGAAAGAAAATGTGTTGCAAAGATAAGAACAGCATTTAAATAAAGAAAGATTTAATTTCTGGCATAATACACCATAAAACAGACAAAAAAAGGAGAAAGAGTTGGCAGAAAAAGGACAAGGATCAGTTTGACAAACATAAAAAGATTTAATTTCTGGCATAATACACCATAAAACAGACAAAAAAAGGAGAAAGAGTTGGCAGAAAAAGGACAAGGATCAGTTTGACAAACATAAAATTACATCTACAAAGAAAATCTTGTTAACCATATTTTTTGAACGGCAAATGAAATTCGGTTTAACAAACATAAAATTACATCTACGGAGAAGATCTAGTTAGCCATATTTTTTAACAAAAGAATATTGTATCCCAAAGGAATACTGATTAATCTACTTAAAAATGTAAAACACAATTAAAACAACACTGACAGGTGAAAAGATTACAGTACTTACGGCCTTGACTGCTGCCGACCAACTTGGGAGAAAATTGACTGCTGAAGTGTCAGAAGTTGCTGTCAGAAAAATTATATTATTATTATTATTATTATTATTATTATTATTATTATTATTATTATTATTATTTTGAGAAGGCGGCCACATGGTTTAGAGCAAGGCATGTGAAAGAAAAAGAAAACATATTTTTTTCTCTCGATAAAAGAAAGAAAGTAAGAATACTAGTGAGGATAACTGATAACCCACCTGCATTGTCTCAGGAGACATAAGTTGGCGAATAAATTCTGGATTTTGCATCATCTCTCTTAGCTGAGAGTTCGATTCAAGCAGGCTACGCATATTGGGGTTGGAATTAAGAATCTATGAGCAGTAGAAAATCAAAGTATAAGAATCTCTATGTTTTTTATTCAAATACAAAATGAATATACAACATTTACCTGGTTCAGATACTGAGGGTCAGAAAGCAGGCTTTGTGCCATCTGCATCATGGCCGGGTTTTGCATAACCTGGCTTAAAAGCGAAGAATCTGGCATCCGACCCATTAATTGTTCCAAATCTGGAAAACCAAGCCCACCTAACCCAGCCACACCAGATGCCCGTGAATCTGTAACAGGATTGGACCTAGGATTCACAGTTTGGGCTCCTGCAGCTGTGTTTCAAAGTTAATTGATCAACCTAAGAGATTTTATTCAGATAATTATTTGGAAGATACAGATAGAATGATAGGCTTACCATTACCACCCCATGGATTAGGAAGAGGATTACTATTTGGTGCAGGGGAGCCAGCTCCCACTTCCGAACTAGCAGTTGAGTTTGATGATCTATCTCTAGCTTGACCAGCACCCTGATTTCCAAGCAGGGCTGCAAATGGATTGGATCCTGTATCACTTCCCAGGTTTCCTCCCATGGTTGCAGCATTCAGAAATGGTTCTTGAACAGTTTCATACATGCGCCTTAACATGTTGAACCCTTCAGGAGAAGATTCAATGTTGCTCATTGCCCTATCAGTGTTTCTCATCATCTCTCTCATTAGTTCTGGATTCCTCGCTGCTTCAAGTGTCTGCCGAAGAGTGTTTGGATCATTGAGCACATGGGCAAGATCAGGATTGCGGTCAATGATCTCACGCATTTGGGGATTGTTCATAAAGAAACTTCGTATTAAATCAGGATTATTCATAAGGTTCTGGATTGCAGGAAGATTCATTATTTCCCTCATCATACTTGGGTTCTGACTTAGTTGCTGATGTATCTGATCAAGTTCTGGTATTCCAGTTATACCAGAAGCGCCGCTGCCACCCAGACCACTGACACCCAAGTTAGGAAATATTGAGCCTCCTAAGCCAACAGGTGTGGCATTATTTGGCAATCTTGGAGCAGCTACATTGGTTGCAGCTGCCACAGTTGGTGGATTTGCTGAAGGAACACCACGAACCAAGTGAATGGTATGATCTGTCTCCACTCCTGCTCACGACAAGACAACAAAACCGCAGATAAGAAAAACTTTAACTTCATGTTACCTATTTATTAAGTAAAATACAGGAAAGTTGACGGGACCATCATATGATGTAAATTGAATAATTAATAATGGCAGATTTATTTTGTGGGGGAACATTTCAGATAAAATGACCATATCAATTAATGCAAATCAAGATAATCCTCACTTATGATTTTTTTTTCTTTTTGAAAAATCGCTTGTGATGATCTGGCATGCTCATGGAAATTTATATTTTTGACAATTCATGATATATTAGCAAAGTCAATCCAACTAATCAAGCATTCCCATAAGATGGGGGAAAAAATAGAAGTTTGAAGTTAGTAGACCAAATAATAGAACTACCAAAGTGGTGCAACTGTTCTCTGTTCATTACGGTTATGGTCACAAAAAGTTGTTTGTGACAGAGACTGGCCGGTCATGGCTCAATGGAAAATTCCCAATCAATTAAGATTGAGCGAGCAAGATAACAGAACAAAAGAATCCATGTTGTTTAGCTATTTTCACGGATGAAGAATACTAAGTAGTTATGGCATCCTCCATTCTGCAGATTGTCTGTCTTAAAGTCTCATTTTAAGATTTACTAGGGATCTGTTGTTCTGCATTCCAACCATTTGTGGCATCCTAAGGACCTGAGATGTGGAAGGGTCGGCCTGATTTATACATAATCAAGTTGCTGGGTAACTATGAAAATAGTAATTCAAACAAGATGAATGTTAAATAGTAATGGCGAAAACATAATTTCCCGGAATAAAGGAACCTGTCATTTATTGTATATTCTCATTTCTCTTGTGCCCCTAATTCTTTTTTGTTCCATTCAGAAACTACATGGATGAACTGATATGTTGGTCGTGATGCTATCCTTGAGCAGAAAGGA
Source organism: Pontederia crassipes (assembly GCA_030549335.1). NCBI lineage: Eukaryota > Viridiplantae > Streptophyta > Magnoliopsida > Commelinales > Pontederiaceae > Pontederia > Pontederia crassipes. Next base: position 17,612,402 of record CM060189.1, on the reverse strand, counting down.
AGAAGACATTTGGAAGATGATTTGAGTTTACCACATAACTGTATGGTCAGTGATGTCTTTCATCAATCCAAATTCCTATAAAATCAACTTAGTTACTATAGTTTTTATATGACATATATTTGAACATTTCTCCTTTAAGCTTATGATACAAACAAAAGATGCCTACTAGTTCAATGATCAATTTGCAGCATTTTGTGCTTACTAAATTGTAAAAAACTTGCAGTAGAGATACCAAGGAGGAAAACCATTGCTGATAGTTTCAATAGATCAATGAACATGAACAAACGCAACCAATTTCATCAATTTAGGGCAAACAACACGCCGCGGAACCATTGCATCAGAACTATTCGAACAAAAATATTGCAACTATTAACAAGTAACCATCGAGAGACATCCCGTACCGTAGCTGGCGAGGGTTTGATCGTCCTTCAAGATCCGCCCTTTATAGATCAGACGCTGCCGGTCCGCGGGCACGTCGCAGCTCCCGGCAAGCACGTCCTTGAACGCCCCGACCGTCGAGTCGAGCGCTGTCTGAACCGAGAATTTGGACCCGTTTGAGCACCTGATATGGATGGTGGCCTGAGGAGACGAACCATCGTCGCCAGCGACGGGGTCAGGGGGAGAGGAGGAGGATGAACGGTTGGCCGCGTCGACGGAATCAGCGTCGGCACCCATGGTCCACGACGGACGTGACGAGGGGGATCGGTGGAGAAATCCGAAACCCTAATTTGCGAGGAATCACCGAATCAACACGATTGGGGAACGAGAATGGAAAAGAAACCCGAAACTGGGGAGAAAAAATGGCCAAATTTTAATACATAGATAACAAATAAAATGCAATTAAATTACAAATATTTGTTTCCATTTTTATCGTCCTATTTAAGCATTTTAATCAGCTGGTCGTCGAGGAGTCGGTGAGAAATTGGTACAAACATCCGCATGCTTGTAATGTACGAGAAAGGATTACCCGTTCAATGCGACTCGCTGTAACGACTTGGACGGTGATAAAGTCGTCGTTTGCAAAATGGCATTTATGCGGGGTGTCTCGCAGGAGCGCTAATTTACGGTAGGCACGTTAAGATCGTGTGGACCTCTTATTTTATTTTTCTCGTGTTTCAATAAACGTTTTATCTGAACCGTTGATCGGAGGTAATAAAATATGTCTATCTGGATGTTAAAGCTTTTGTGCACGCCATATTGCTGGTGGAAAACGGGCCCATTGGGCTTACACGCATACAGATGCCATGGAAAAAATGTTTCGGCCTTTTATTATTTGGTTTCATTTTGAAGGGCTCAACTTTATGCTTGAGAAAAAAATACTTTCTTAACGTATATTAATTTTATATCGTTTTAGTGAAACAAAATATAAATTGATTATGTTTTGTGTATCATATAGAAATAGTGTGAGGTTGAATTTTAATTTATTCTAAAAAAACTAGGAAATATTTTCCCCTCAAACTTATATATCATTTATTAACGTATAAAAGACGATTAACATTTCCTATCATTTGCTCTTTGTTGTTTCTATTTGTTCATGCACCCTTTAATAATAATGTCAAGTGTTTACCACAACATTGAAGCTTTTACAAATATCAAATGAAAGCTTCACAAACAAACTCCTCTGATATCAGATCTACGTGATTTCATAATCTTCAGCCTTCTTGTAATAAAGATATGTAATTGTACCATGTCTTTTCTTTCTGTTTTGCCCGAGAAAAAAAAGTACACATCGCAATCAATAATTTTAAAATATTACAATTTATAATTGTCTTTAAACAAACTCCATTGTTGCTTTGATGTTTTCTGTTGGAAAAAATTCACTTTTAACATTTTTTTTTCAATTTTGTCCTCAAACTTCATTTGTAATTAAACTCTCCTTTATCTTCTAACTTATTTTATCAATTATCCTTTTATACTAAATGTGGCATCCACATGATAATTTTCTCCCTCCTCCAAGCAAGCATCCTTTTCAACGTGGCATCAATAAAAAAATAATATTTAAAAGTAATAATTAAAAATAAAATATAGAACGTCGCCCCTTTGGTGTGGGAGGGAGGGACGCCGCTGGAGGTCGAGGCCGCGCGGGGGAGGGGGTGGGTGGGTCTCCATGACGGGGTTGAGCAGCCAACGCCGACGATCCTTCGCGATGCCTGAGGGGAACTCGACGATCAGTTCCTGCTCTCGGAATGCGACAAAGAGGAAGAGGCACTGAGGAATTGGAGGAAAGGGAGGATCAGATGCCGGTGCTAGCTGATGCAGGGTGCTCGAGGCGGAGGAAGAGCCAAGTAAGGAAGATGAAGGAGAAGACGAAGGGGCGATTACGGAAGGCAGCGAGACCGCAGTATTTTATCAATTATCCTTTTATACTAAATGTGGCATCCACATGATAATTTTCTCCCTCCTCCAAGCAAGCATCCTTTTCAACGTGGCATCAATAAAAAAATAATATTTAAAAGTAATAATTAAAAATAAAATATAGAACGTCGCCCCTTTGGTGTGGGAGGGAGGGACGCCGCTGGAGGTCGAGGCCGCGCGGGGGAGGGGGTGGGTGGGTCTCCATGACGGGGTTGAGCAGCCAACGCCGACGATCCTTCGCGATGCCTGAGGGGAACTCGACGATCAGTTCCTGCTCTCGGAATGCGACAAAGAGGAAGAGGCACTGAGGAATTGGAGGAAAGGGAGGATCAGATGCCGGTGCTAGCTGATGCAGGGTGCTCGAGGCGGAGGAAGAGCCAAGTAAGGAAGATGAAGGAGAAGACGAAGGGGCGATTACGGAAGGCAGCGAGACCGCAGGCGATGGAGGCACCGACATGGGGAGGTTGGAGGAGGAATAAGAGGAGGAGGAGGTGGCGAGGTCTCCCTCGTCTTTTTCGACGCCAGCACAAGGGAAGAGGGGGCGATCCCCCCCCCCTCCCCCCAATCTCGCGTCGAAGGTTGCAAAGGGGAGGTCGTCTCCCCCTCTTTCCCTACATTTGCGGCAACTCAAGGAAAGAAGGGGAGATGAACCCCAACCCACACACACACAACCTTGCGCCGGCGTAAAGAGGGGGGTTGTCGCCCCCCTTTTTCCTTGCATGTGCACCGACGTAGAGAGGGAGGGCCATCCCCCCCCCCCCTCTTTCTCTGCGCCTATGCTGGCACAGGAAAAAGAAGGGGGCGCCGCCCCCTCCCTCCCGCGTCAGCGAGAGGAGCAGCTCCCTTGTTTTCTATCTTTTAAATTATTATATTTTAATATTATTTTAGTTTTTAATCATGCCACGTTAGTAAGTTGTTCAAACGGAGGAGAGAGAAATAACCACATCGATAACTCAACCGGGAAAAGGCCGATCATAGGTTAAAAGGACAGTTTGTGAAAGTAATCTAGTTACAAAGTGAAGTTAGAGAATAATACTAGTAAAAGTGACAAAAGTTGAAGGGTACTTAGTGAAATTTATCCGTTTTCGGTCACATTGCTAATGAGAAGACATGTTTTTTCCACGTCTCTCCTTGACTATTTAGTACTGATGTCTACGGTCGTGCCATTTTTATTTCATATGTGAAATCATATACCATAGTTACATGTTATATGAGTAAAATTTATGTAAAAAATTATACCATATATATTGCATTCTAATGTTGGGATAATTTTAAACCCAAAGTATATGTTTATTATATCATGCATATTATAATATGAAAAAAAAATCATCTTGAATGTTTGAATGTGCACTCATTACAATTACAATATAAAAAAATGTGAAGCCCTATGCAATATATTTTGGTCATATGAAAGTTCTTTACTGTAACACCAAAATTTTTTGTTATTAAATAAATGAATAAATAGAACAATTGTTTATTTACTAAAACTTTAAAAAACCTTTTAAATAAAGGATAAAAGATAGGTTATGAAGAGATAGAATTTAAATTGAAATGAAGGAAAAAGAAAAAAAACCGTGCATAGATCTCTGCTAGCTACAACACTCCGTACTTCACCTTACCGAAGAAAGTATGTGATGAGGAAAATAGGGAAAGAAAAAGTTTATTTTATCATAAATAAATAAAATATATTTAAGAATTGGGTGGGGTTGTAACTTAACTTTGAATTAAATAAATTAATTATCTAGTAATTAGTTAGACTCATCTATGAATGGAATCTTCCCTTGCTAGTCACCCATCGTCAAGAAAACAAAAAAAATCTCCACTTTAGAATCCAAAAACTCCCTCAACGGTGAGTGTGTATGCCTGCTTGACCCGATCATCTACTCATAGAAGGAGGTTCTGTCAAGGGACGCAGGACTTGCAATACCAGAGCTCGCCGAAAAACATGATCAAAGTTTCAATTTTCAAGTAGTTTGAAAGCACATAAAATTTTGAATTCACTATTGCATATAATACTTAAAAGAATAATTAAGATGATGAATGAAATATAATCGATTTATGTTCCCCTATGATACATGAATAGATTAATATTGTTTCTATGCCAAAAGGAATTGTTATGGATTGATAAAAATTGTTAAACTCTCGAAAAAAATTCAAAAATTTTGGCAAGCCGGAACTCGTTCTAGGTTCTTATGTAAAATAGGAATTTGACGTGATTCCACTCTGAACCCGAATTGAATTTGGATGGAATTTGGCTCGAACTCTTGACAAGCTAGCCCGAGCTCAACCATGACGATTTTCGAGGGTTTGGTTCTCTTTCGGACGACACGGCCCGAGTTGGGTTTATACCCAGCCTAGTAGTGATGATGAGTTGACAAACCTGACCCAAGTCATCTCGGACCCAGCATAAATTTTGCCAAGAATGTGATAGGAAACAAACCAAGAACCCGACACGAGTCTCATACGATATGGACCGAGTTCACTCAGAATCCGCCCTGGGTGTTAGTGTAAACCCGATTTTTCAATAGATAATAGGTTGTTAAGTTGATTTTTGTTCGTCCTGATGTAAAATAATAATTTTACCCTTCTAATGGTTATGTTAAACAAAGAATAGCAATAATATTAATTAAGTTAAAAGCTAAAAGTTGTAATATGGGACTTCATAGTTAATCGAAGTAGAAAAGTGAAGGAGAGTATTAATAGCCCACGTCTTTAAAAATTGTAAATTAATGTAATATTGTCCATTATTAGTCCTGATTTGATCCATCTTGATCCCATATAAAAGTTTCATGATTGACATAATAAAAAAAATCAAACTCGCATTAAGACAATACATATAGACGTCCTAAGAAGTGTTAAAGTAAAAGATGCAGTAGAAAGAATTGAAAGAACATAGTATAATATAATAAAATATAATGGAAACAAAAAAATTTGATATAATTATTTTATTGTGTTGAAAGCTTGCTTATTTTTATTAAGTTTTCTTATACATTCGTGTTATCTTATATACTGAATATTTTGTACTCATGGATATACTATATTCTTTTGTATGAATCTTATAGACAACTACCTACAAGGATGGGTGTACAATTAGAGATGTTCATGGTGATGCAGTTGCACGTGAGCAAGAGTATTAGTTTATTTTACTTTTCATTTGCTACTTCAATATAATAAGATGAGTAGGAGGATCAATTGGGAATAATGGTTATGTTAGCTTTCAATTTTATGATGATAATTATTAGTTATTGATGATTTATTATTTGTTATCTTTATGACTCATGTGCAATCATCACAAACAATTGCCACATCATGCGAGTAACTAAAGAGTAAAATTTTAATTTGACTAATTTTATTTTACTAAATTGGATTATGTTCATTGAATTTGATCCTAACTCATGGGGAATAGATAGAACAACTAGGTTCAATCCAAAAGGGATAATCCCAACAAATATCGATAACAAGAAATGTCCCAATAAATCTAAGCATAGCTAACCAAATGAGAAGTTTGCTGAGTAATGTGATAAAGTACTAGAGATCCCAACAAAAAACCTCAAGACTATCCAATGAATATGATTTAAATCGATCAAGTATTTACTCGAAGTGCCGGTCGGCATCAACGAACAAAATTGCTCAACGAACCTCATCAAATCCCAATGTATGATTATGATATGATATCAACTATGGATTGATTATCCTATCAAGATGCCTCCATTCTATGGAAAGAAAAGAAGATTCCTATAGGAATTATTATATGGACTACTCAACTAAAGAAAAGTGAGACAATGATATTAGCAATAAACAAATGCAAGATTATACAAAAGGAATGCAAGAGATTTTTGCGAATGTGACTGCTACAAACTCACTCACTAGAGATCTTCAATATATGTAACTGCTAAGAGAATTCACTTATGTGCTTTCATATGTCATATCAAGCTAGCCTACAATAAATGAAGTTAACTTTCATATAGAGTTACTTCCCAAAACAGTTCTGATTTTAGAAACGCCATATAGGATGGCACTGAAAGAGCTATCAGAGCCGAAGAAATAGATCCAAGAGCTGCTAGATAAATGTTTCATCTGTCCAAGTGTCACCTTGGACGCTCCTGTATTATTCCTAAAAAGGACAATCCACTCATACTCTACATCGATTATACAATGTTGAATGGAGTGTCAGTGAAGAACAAATACTCTTTTCCAAAGATCAATGACCTATTCGAACAATTCTCTAAGATAAAAGTATTCACGAAAATGTTGGATCATAATGCACCAAGAGGGGAGTGAATTAGTGTTTTACCGAAAAGACCGATTTCACAAAATACGTTGTGAAAGCTTATAATCGATCCGTTAAATTTTAATTTAATGTGATAACAATTAAATCACATTCATAATAAGATAGGACTGAGAGGGAGAAAGAAAGCAAACACAAAGAAGACGATGAATTTGTTGACGAGATTTCCGTTCTGACTTTTCGACCCCGAGGCCATCAGAGATTACTAACACCTTCCTTCATTCCAAATAAGGCAAGGAAATACTCTTTACAACACCTTATTCTTCAATAAAGAGGCAAGACAACCTCTCATCCTAAGAAGCTTTTATCTCTTGATTATTTGCTCAAGAGGTAGACACACATCTTTTAAAATGGAGCACTCTTAATCTTTTAAAATGGAACACTCTTAATTTTTTCTCTAGTTCGAGAGGTAAGATAAAATCTCTTCTACATAATATCTCGCACCAAAATATCTAAATAAATGTTTCTCTTTTTACAATATCAAACTCACATGAAGAAAAGAGAGAAAGAAGAGAAGATTCAACAATATGGCTCGATAATTTTAAAAAGATAATTTTCCTTTGATGCTCGGTATTTCCTTTGAGTTTTTAATTGATTCTGCCCCCTTGACTCCTTTTTATAGGTCTCTTTGGACAAAATGATCATTGTCCTTTCGTTTGGCAAAAAAACTAATCGTTAGAGTAGATTTTGTGTGCGGTCTCGTCAATCACTTTGCCCATGTTTTAACTTCATCTGGCATCACTGCTATTGTAATTAGTTGACTAGTGCCTCTAGGCAGTCGACTTATCTTCAAATAGCATGTGATTTGTGAGTTCTCTATTTGGACTAATCGATCGGTTCACATAGCCGGTCAACCACACTGTTTTACACAACTTTTTTTGCAGAATGAGGTGATTTTTTATTCCTTGAAAAATAACAAGATTATCTATAGTCCATACATGAATGAAACATATTCAAATATGAATTTCAAGTTCAGTGCATAAAATAATTCATTCTGAATTGAACTTTTCTCACACTTTAAATATATGATTCCGATTATTTGAGATGTATATCATCAAAATATAATTAGATAGAGCATAAAAATTTTATTCCAACAATCTCCCCTTTTTTTATGAATACAATTTGAGAAATATGAATAGTATATAAGTTGGGAACGAAAGGATATCAAAGTTAAAATTTTACCCCAAAATATCTCTTAATTTTTTAAAATGGAACACTCTTAATCTTTTCTCTAGTCTGAGAGATAAGATAAAATCTCTTCTACATAATATCTCACACCAAAATATCTAAATAAATGTTTCTCTTTTTACAATATCAAACTCACATGAAGAAAATAGAGAAAGAAGAGAAGATTCAACAATATGGCTCGATAATTTTAAAAAGATAATTTTTCTTTGATGCTCGGTATTTCCTTTGAGTTTTTAATTGATTCTACCCCCTTGACTCCTTTTTATAGGTCTCTTTGGACAAAATGCTCATTGTCCTTTCGTTTGGCAAAAAACTAATCGTTAGAGTAGATTTTGTGTGCGGTCTCGTCAATCACTTTGCCCATGTTTTAACTTCATTTGGCATCACTGCTATTGTAATTAGTCGACTAGTGCCTCTAGGCAGTCGACCTATCTTCAAATAGCATATGATTTGTGAGTTCTCTATTTGGACTAATCGATCGATTCGCCTAGCCGGTCAACCACACTGTTTTACACATAACTTTTTTGCAGAATGAGGTGATTTTTTATTCGTTGAAAAATAACAAGATTATCTATAGTCCATACATGAATGAAACATATTCAAATATGAATTTCAAGTTCAGTGCATAAAAACTTTGATTGAATCTTTGTATTTCTTATTTTGTTATGCACTAAGGGATCTGTCTGATTCATTATGTTGGAAGATATTGAATTTTTTATCTTCAAAATTTTCAAATAGATGATAATTGATAGAACAGTTTATTTATCATAAGTATTGCTTCGAACTCATTGGTAATAAAACATCAATTTTTTTTATCAAGAGTCACCATCCTATCTTAAAAAATTTCTCGAGGTATCATCTTGTATAGTTTGGTTATAGCATTGAAAATAATCTCTGATTTAGATGGGCAACCCAAAGATAGCTATGGAGAGGAATTAGCTTATCGATTTCAAGTACTATTTATAGTATGAGATTAAATAGTAGAATGAAATTAAATTTTCTATGATTAATATGCATTCAATAAATTTAAATTCTTTGACGATAATTTATATTCAACCTTTATTGGATTTAATATCAACAACAAAATATAGCCATGTTCAACTTGTCATTCTTTTCTATATTCATTCGAGGCTCTAGTATTTAGGATTATCAACACATGATTAATCCGAAGTCGGAATAAAGAGCAGAACGATAATGACTCCAGGAATCATCGAACATTACTAACTTCCAGCGACTCACCGGAACACAATTTTGCTAACCTGCCAACCAAGCTTGGTTACCATTCTTGTGTTTTGGGTGTTGTAAATTAATTGGCGGGGAGTTGGAACAAGGGTGACGCAAAACACCATCAAGTTGATATTGTTAATTGCACATTAATTAGTCTCTGTTAGTTGGCAAACAATTAATTTGATGTCTGATTGGGGAACGTTGCACCATTCATATTTCCTGCTTCACGTCACCACTACGTGATCGGGGGTTTCAATACATTTTTAAGAGCAAATGATAAGAGTCAAATTAAGACACAAACCAATAGGACACTTTTAATTATTATGTACGTCTAGATTCATTGTTTAAAATATGAATTTAATTATTCCTTGATAAAATAAATTATAATTCAGATTAACTTGATTGTATCCATAAAATATATGTACAAAGAAGTCAACACTTAATTAATATTATTTTTTAAAAAAACATATAGAATACATACATATGTGTGGTCTATATATATATATATATATATATATATATATATATATATATATATATATACACACACAAAAGAATCATATATCAAATAATAAAACATTTTACATGGAAGATAGAAAAAAAAGAATTACCAATAACAAATATTTATTGAATATAGTCATGAATCATTTGGAGTATTGATTAAATATCACTAAGATTTCACTAAAAATTAATAAAAAGATTGCAATAATAGAGGAAAGGAAGGAGGGGCGGGGTTTCAAAGAATATATATATATATATATATATATATATATATATATATATATATATATATATATATATATATATATACACACAAGAATCATATATCAAATAATAAAACATTTTACATGGAAGATAGAAAAAAAAAAGAATTACCAATAACAAATATTTATTGAATATAATCATGAATAATTTGGAGTATTGATTAAATATCACTAAGATTTCATTAAAAAATAATAAAAAGATTGCAATAATAGAGGAAAGGGAGGAGGGGCGGGGTTTCGATATATATATATATATATATATATATATATATATATATATATATATATATATATATATATATAAGAATCATATATCAAATAATAAAACATTTTACATGGAAGATAGAAACAAAAGAATTACCAATAACAAATATTTATTGAATATAATCATGAATCATTTGGAGTATTGATTAAATATTACTAAGATTTCATTAAAAATTAGTAAAAAGATTGCAATAATAGAGAAAGGAAGGAGGGGCGGGGGTGCACAAAGCAACAGTGTTGCCACCAACAGAACAATTGGGAACATTTGATTAGGTTGGAACAAACATATATACATAGGATTGAAATCTCAATTAAGCATTTTAAAAAATATTGAGGTTGGAACAAACGTGTAGGCTTAGGCAGGCACGTGGCTCCGCTTATATATATATATATATATATATATATATATATATATATATGATTTATTGAAGTTGTATGTCATTGTTTGTAGCATATTTTTCATAGGACAATTATGTCATTATTAAAAGTTATTTAATATGAAAATTTTAATAGATCAAATTGTTAAAATAATCATTTCAATTTTATATTAAACATTATTATTCTTATTATGATAATATGAATTAGAGTATATATACATCTAAACAAATTATTAGCTTTTTAGTTTGCTATTTTTATCATTTAATATTTTTTTTATAAAAGTCTATATACTTAGATGATACGATATTTCTAAAGAAAATTAATTTAAAATCTTAGAACAAAATTTATGTGAATATAAAAAATTTCAAAGCATTTCAATCAACTCTTAATCGTTGAACCAGTGACAATTTTTCCTGGCTCCGCCACTGATTACAGTATATTGAGTTATAGTTAATTAGTAATTATCAAACATATCGCTATTGTCATATCAGTTCGTCAATTCTAAAATTGTAATATTATCAACGGTGGAAGTAAAAGGTGCGACAATGTGCCCTGAAAGCCCCCCTTTGTTTCAACTCAACTCCATGCATGATACCATTATTAAATTCAAAATTGCTAATTTTCGTGAAAGTTCCACTAATTATTAAGCATGCAATCTTGGTTGTTTTCTCAATAAAATATGGGATTGAATTGATTTTTTTTATTCAACTCGATTTTACCTAAGTCAAACCGGACCGAATCTTGATTCACAATTGAACTAATTGTCCGGTCCAGACCGAGTTTACAAAGACATCAACCCCCATTGCAATGCATACATTAGTTAGAACGACTGATATTATTGCACTTTTGTTCTTTATTGTTTAATAATTGTAGGCACAGAATCTTCTAAAAGAAATAAATAGGTTGCACTACAGGAATTGTTAGCTTAATTTGCCCAAAACTTTAATTGATTACGATTTGTGTATAATATATTTGTTATTATACAATTAAACACTTTTCAAAAATAATGTCACACTTATAATATACACATATATAAATAAACGGTGGGGAAACACCTTAAAAACCTTGTTGCTTTGTCATTGCTGAGCCATTGATGTACTTTTCACTAAAAAAATTGAGAGAGAGAGAGAGAGAGATGTGATGGAACGCTTCCTCTCGGACTTTCTTTGCTTTTGCATGAGAACGACATTTTACCATTAACAATTGCCTCTATAAATGTTTCAACCATGTCAGCTTTCACGTAGTCGTAGCATCTAATACAAGTCTTGGTGAGCTGAATCCTAATTCTGAGTCGAAATAGATTATTACAGAATAATATTCGTTTTGATCAAGTTGACAGATCTATAAAATCTAGTAACTAGCGGGGGGGCCCTTTTGGTCAGGGCGGTAGAGATTCCATCATTGCTGGATTGGCAATCAGACAAATGCCATCGGGAGGGGCAATTTGAAGATGCAGGAATCCGCCACCAGGAATGGGCAGGATATCCCTCCTTGAGTTCGTGACGTGCGGGATGACGTAGCAAAAAGGACACAGAAAAAACTGTTGGATGTGGATTTTCTGGCATCTGATGCACGACAGTGGGATCTCGTTTCGGAAATAATCATCAGAACCTTGAGCCACTTCTTGTGCTGTGATGTCATTTTTATGGCAAGTTGGATTTGTTTGCAGCTCTAATGGGTCCTGATGATTCTTGTTCACCATTAATTTTCAACAACACAAAAAAAAGGTTCTTGACTTCTTGTGGGCATGTTAATGGTAATTTCCTCTTTGTTCTTCTTGCCTCTGTGTTGAATCTTTTCTGCTGCATCATTCCAATTGTTCTGGCTGCCCAATGATGAAGGTCTGCAAGTATTTCCTTCTAGTTTAATTCGTCCTCAAACGCATCAATCTCTGATCAGTTCGCGAGGAACTGACTTGCAGGGTGGTGTGTCGGATGGAGTCCTGAAGGTATAAGACAATCAATGGAAGAGAAGGTTTCTCCGGTTGGCAGCTTACTGGAACAAACCTTGTCTGATGCTGCTGTGGACTTGGACCTCATAAACGAATTTTTATCAGGAGACTTCATTGATCTGTTGCAGCCAGGTTCATCTACCGCCACAAGCTCTTTTGGCTTTTCGGCGTTTTCGCCCGTCTTCGAGATCAGCAATGGAAGTCCCAATCGAGTTCCACCAGGAACTGATATCCAAGATGATGTGGGCGCATCAGCCTTCCAATCAGCTCTGGATTCAGATGATGCTCAGCTGGATAGAAAAAAACAATCCCTTCAGCTATCCTGGAATTCGTTGCTGGCAGATGAGTTGGAAACGGGGAACATCGATTATGAGCCGGGCATGAGCTCGTCCATCCGGCCTGGAGTTGCCATGCTTACAGTACAGGAAAGATTAGCTCATGCACTTGGGTACATAAAGGATTCGCAGAGTGAAGGAGGTGTGCTTGTTCAGATTTGGGTGCCCAACGTGGTGGGAGATAGACAAGTCCTTACTACTCATGGACAGCCTTACTGCCTTGATTCCAACTGCCAGAGCCTTGTGGATTACAGGGGGATCTCGACCAAGTACCAGTTTTTGGCAGATGAGAATTCTCATGAGGCGATTGGATTGCCTGGCAGGGTGTTCCTGTGCAAGTTGCCTGAGTGGTCACCGGATGTCAGATTCTTCAGTAGCCATGAGTATCACCGTGTGATCGACGCACAGCGGTTCGGGGTACGTGGGACAGTTGCTCTTCCCATTTTCGAGAGGGGTAGTCGAGCTTGCTTGGGAGTCATAGAGGTTGTGATGATCACTCAGAAGATCAACTACAGTTCTGATCTAGAGAACATTTGCAATGCTCTGCAAGTATGTTTCATTGCCATTTAATTTCTTCCTGTTTAGGAGAGAAGTGACACTTATTGAAGCATCTTCTCCTGTGTTTGCAATCTGCTGATGCTTTCTTTTGTTCCTTTTATGTTTTCATGCTTGCATGTAATCAAGTCCTTCTCTCTTCATTTTTTGTTTGATTCTTTTGTGTAGTTTATTTGTATGTTCATGAAAATATCTGTTATTTGCGAGGCAAAGGGATTTTGTAATGTCACTGTCTGCATCTATTTCAATTAATTGCAATGGCTTATATACGCGAATATTTTGCAATTATGATTCTGATTAAACTTTTGAGTGCAACATCTATTAAACATGCTTCTACATGGCATGTGAATTTTAACACTTCGTTGCACATGACTTTCATTCATTATATATTTTACAAATTTTTGTCGCAGGCAGTTGATCTCAGGAGTTCCCAAGTTTCAAATGTACCCCGTATACTGGTGAGTGCATGAACTCCTAAGACTAAATATTCATTCCAAAAGCAACTAGACTTTACAGCTGGTTCTTTGTCAGGTGACTGGTTCTTACCAAGCTGTTTTGCCAGAGATACAGGGAGTCCTAAGAGCTGCTTGTGAAGCTCACATCTTGCCGTTAGCTCAGACATGGATTTCATGCATTCAGCATGGCAAAAGTGGCTCCCGACATTCTGATGAAACTTACAAAGATTGTGTATCAACTTTTGATGCCGCTTGTTATGTTCAAGATCCTTGTATCCTGGGTTTTCATAATGCGTGCTCTGAGCACCATTTATTAAGAGGCCAAGGTGTTGTTGGTAAAGCATTCATAACAAATCAACCATGCTTCTCATCAGACATAACGGCTTTCAGCAAGTTGGAGTATCCTTTGTCTCACCATGCTAAGCTATTCAACTTAAAGGCTGCAGTGGCTATCCGGTTGCGAAGTATTCATACTGAAAAAGCGGATTTTGTCTTGGAGTTCTTTTTACCTGCAACTTGTGTGGAAATCAATGAACAAAAAGCGATGCTTAATTCTCTATCCATCACTATACAACAACTATGCCAGAGTTTGAGAGTGCTGACAACTAAGGAGCTAGAAAATGATATTCCACTAGAAAAGAATGCACTAACACGGAAAACGACTTATGGTAATGTTGTTTACAAATCAATACCTGATGAGCTACTTTCAGTTGGACATCCTGAAGAAATCTCTGAGATGATTCCGTCTTGGACATCGAGTATGATAATTTCTCAACAGGATGCAGATAATGTCCTTCTGACATCAATATTAAGCAAGCAAAGTGATGAAAATTTCAGCCTTGAAATGCACAGGGATCCCTTGGGTGTGCAAATACCTGCAGGAAAGATGTTCTCCGAGCTCATCCAGAATCATGGAGTATCTGATACGGACCACAAAAATTATTTTTCTGGTAAATCTAGCATTTCAAAGGCGGTGAAGCCAACAGAAAAGAAGCGCACAAAAGCTGAAAAAATCATTAGTCTGCAAGATCTTCGGAAGTATTTTGCTGGCAGTCTAAAAGATGCTGCCAAGGCCCTTGGAGGTGTGCATATTTCCCTCCCCAATAAAGTTTAAGTTTTTTCTGCATAGAGTGACTGAGTTACCCTGTGTTCCATGAAAAATGACTATATTAGATTGAAAATATATGATATTCATAGAAAAACATGTTTGGAATTAACAATGAATGAGAAATTTTGCTTACTTTAGCACTCTGCGACTAATAAATTGATGCAGCGTTTTATTTTCCTAACTAAAAAGTTTTTTTTCTGAAAAGATTAGAAGATTTTCTGCTTGTGGATTACAGAAGCAATTGAGTGAGCATATTGATATCCTTATAAGTGGACATTGTAAATTTTCAAAATGTTGACCACAATAATTTTATATGAATTTTGCTTCAATGCTTTTACATATCATAAGTGTTGAAGATTTCTATTTTCCTTAGTTTAAGAAGATATCTTTGAGTTCATTATACATAGCGGCTTTTATTTATTGATATTTTATGGTTCCTTCCTAGGTCCCAAGTTAGAAGGTATAGCATGTATGCATGACCAGTATGCAGCCTATAGGAACAAAATGTGGGACTTCAGACAGCTATCCATGAATTTAGTTCTTGGACTAATTGTGCATCAATTTCTTTATTATAGGAGATAATATTAATAACAGGATAAACGTCTATGTAAGTTTTAGCAGCTGTGGAACTAATGAATAAAAGGAAGCATACACTTTTTTTTTTCAGAAAAGAAAGCATATACCATCCATCTGAAGAGTCTCATTGAACCTTAAAATCCATTTTCTTTGACATGTTCTAACCTTGCAAACTTGCAATAATGCCAGTGGAAAGTGTCATCAAGTTAACCTTCTCCAGCTGTGTTAGATTACTATACCCTTGTAGTCCCATGCATGTCGGGTAGGTTCGTTTGATCTAAGACTACGCATTTAAACATGCTTCTTATTTTCCAGTGTGCCCCACTACTCTTAAAAGGATCTGCAGACAGCATGGAATTGCTCGTTGGCCGTCAAGAAAGATTAAGAAAGTTGGTCACTCTTTGAAGAAATTACAAGCTGTCATAGATTCTGTCCATGGACCTGAAGAAGCCTTTCAATTGAGTTCCTTCTATGAGAACTTTGCGATGACCACTTGGTCAGATAATAGTGCTGCTGCTGCTAATAGTATGTCCTTATTGAAGGATAAGAATCAGCAAGAGACGTTTAACACCGAGCACCATCTTGAAGTTCAATTCAGCTCCCACACATCAGGATCAAATTCTCTTTCCTCCTCACCATGCAGCCAAAGTTCCAGTTCAAGTCTTTCCAGTGGGCATAAGCTATCCAGTGATCAAATTGGTCATGAGCAAGAATCATTACAAGAGGAAAACCAAAGCAGCATTCTTAAGAAGGTTCATAGCCTAATAGAATTGCAGGTCCCAACTAATGAATCACCAAAATCAGTAGTTAGATCTCAGAGTCGCAAGTTTTTGATCAAGCATCATTTAACAGGAAGTGATATATCCAATTTCCTTAAAGTTAAAGCCATTTTTGGTGAAGACAAAGTTATCTTCAGATTGCAGCCGACTTGGGGCTTCCAAGAGTTGAGACAAGAGGTTAAAAACCGATTCAACATCGGTGATGCTACCTTAGTATATTTGAACTACTTGGATGATGACTCTGATTGGGTCCTGTTAACATGTGATGCAGATCTGCAAGAGTGTATTGATGTATATAAATCTTCTAGTGCCCATATGATAAAAATACATGTCCGCGTTGCTCACGAGATTACATTTATTGACAACGAAGTATCATGATGACCACAGAATATTTTTTACCATTATGACATTGTCATATCATTAATTTGCTTCTTAGCAACAGTAGAACCCCTAAAGTATGTTTTCTTGGAACTGCTAATTTTATGAACAATGCCACTACAGTTGAGGAAGTGTTGCTATCCTGGGTCTGGTAGCATCAAGATCAGGTCATCAGGTTCCTCGAAGGGATTGTAAATCTTACTCCTCTGCAATCAAATAGGATGACCAAATGTTGGTTGTTGGATGCAGGAGATGGTCTTTGTCTGTATATATTCATGATCACTAACAAGTCATGCGACTAATGAATTTGATTAAACCTGGTGGATCTCATTCATCCGCTGCAAATTGTCACCATTAGAAGTGGCGTGTCATAGTTATTCACCTTGGTGACGTTAATATCCAGAACAGACGCCCACAGGTGAAGTTACTCGAAATTTGTTTTGATACAACTGAAGATTTATGAATCCTAACAGCAACTTTATCTCAAAATATTTTCTATTGCAGGCACATCCGGTGGACATCCTTGGTAGCTTCTCAACTGAAAGCAAAATGCACTTCTGAAAGCAAGCACTAGGAAAAAAGGAAAAAAAAAAGAGCAAGCAGTAGGTACCTGTTTTACATCTGCTATGTAAATTGCAAGCTCAACGTACACCTGTTTGAAGGTGGGAATCATGTACAGTAGTGTTAGGGACTGCCATTCGTCTTCTGTCTGTTTACCACTATCTTTGCAAACTAGTTGTGTAATAGGTCTATGCTCCTCTTCCCGTTCTTCCAAGTTTGAACTCTGTATACAGAACTCTCCTACCTTTAGACAAACGATGCTAAACAGATGGTCCTCTTCATGTTTTCTTGATGTTTCAGAGGCTACACAAAAGTGAATCAATGTCTTCTGATACAAAATACACTGTAGAATCAGCAAACTCTTACAAATTATATTCATCTAATCATGATCTTGAAGGAAAAAGGAAAAAAAAAGTAAAAGAGAACATATCATCTTCTTAGCGGTGAGCACGATCGGAGAAAACTCGGTCGGATTGGGACCGAGTCCATTGTTAAAAAACTCGACCCGAGACCCAGTCCGGTTTAAATAAAATATAATTATAATAATATATTAAACTTATCTAATTTTAAATAATATATTATAATTATACCATCATTTTATCCAATTTTAAAATATTCTAATATGATTTGACTAAAATGAACTCCGCCTATGTTTTATAGCCGGTCCCAAGCCCGGATAAAGGAGGAGGGTTGTGTTAGGCCCCGACAGCCAGCGTAAAACCCTGTCGAATATTATGAACATGGATCAACGAATGAGCGGAATGACGTCGTATGATCCATGTAGCCGACCCCACCTAGTGGGATAAGGCTTTGTTGTTGTTGTTGTTGATTTGACTAAAATGGTTGCTGCGAAGGTGAATGGCAATCTTGTTTCTCCAATGCATGTACTAGCCAATGCTGAAGTTGTCGAAATTATCATTTACAATGTCGGTAATTTTGGAATCCAACAGATGCCATTCCCTTCGTGTAGATTTCTCTTTTATGATTGTTTAAGAATTCATCTTGTGTTCCATTTGTTTCATCACCTCTCAAAAAAAAAAAGTTTCACTGTCTATTCTAGTTGTTTTTTTAGAGTATCTATTCAAAATGTTGAAGTTATCATGTATTCTTTTATGTTTCTTGTCTATTTCTATTAGTGATATAAAGAGATCTAAAATATCTGAAGGACTTTGAACTGTCACAAATGATTGTCCATACAAACAATTGCATTTAATTATGCAGTTTTGTTGTATTGTAGTTCTTTTGCACAATTTGATGTAGTTCTCTGTTCGTCATGAAGGAAACATTTCAAGGAAAAGGAATAGGAGACGTTCAATTATGATGGGAAAATCCGAGAACAAGGAGAGAAGATCGTAGAGAGATTGCAGAAAAATAAAGGAGACACACGAAATTTACCCAGGTTCACCCTTGAGATGAGGGCTACGTCCTGCAAAGAGGTTCCACTATATGTTTAGGTTTACAGCCGCCACACCAAATTACATCAGAAATTAGGCTATTAATAGCCTCTCCAAACCGGGTTTAAAACCCAAACAAACAGAGAAAAAACCTAATCCGAACCACACGGGCCGGCTAAACAAAAGCCCAAAACCCGTCTAGGTTTCGGGGGCGCTGCCCCCGAACCCCCGCCCGCTCACCGGCGAGCGGGACCGCCGTCGGGGGGCGGGGCCCCCCGAACCCCCCCTTTCGTTCGTACGCCAGCAATACTGTTAATTGGGTAATACTCAGATTCCCCTAAGCTCACGTGGGCGAACCCGGTGTGAGAAACAAGGGGCCCTGAAGTATTCACCAACTCTAACATTCTCCCACTTGGTGGATACTTCACACCAATAAGAGCCTTGCCAACAACATTCTTCTTCAATCCGACAGCAGTAGAGCACCACTCAAACTTTACACCTGTAACTGCTTTAGTCAGAAAATCAGAACTATTCTCTGTTGTATCAACCTTTTCAAGCTGAACCTCTTTCTTTTCCACCTTTTCCCGAATAAAGTGGTATTGGATGTCAATATGCTTTGTGCGTGAGTGAAATGCGGGATTCTTAGCTAACTGAATAGCACCTTGATTATCACATCTCATCTCTATAGCACCTTGCTCAAATCCGAGCTCCAAGCACAATCGCCGTAGCCATATGGCCTCTTTTGCAGCATGAGTAAGAGCTATATATTCTGCTTCTGTAGAAGAAAGTGCTACCACGTTTTGTCTCTTGCTCATCCAACTTAGTGCAGCCCCAAATAATGTAAAAACATATCCGCTAGTGGACCGTCTACTATCAATGTCTCCACCCCAATCAGCATCTACATGGCCCACAATATCAAGCATCTTTCCTTTTCCCGCACCTTCAAAGCACAAAGCAAAATCTGAAGTTCCACGAAGGTACCTGAAAACTCTCTTGATAGCATTCCAATGTTCCCTGCCTGGGTTAGACATATACCGACTCAAGACTCCCACTGCTTGGGCTATATCTGGACGCGTGCAAACCATGGCGTACATCAAGCTGCCCACTGCACTTGCATATGGCACACGATCCATCTCTTCAGCTTCTTCATCCGTCTTCGGGCATTGCTCTGCAGAAAGTTTGGTTCCTAGAGACATAGGAGTACCCACTGGCTTGCAGTCCGACATGTTAAATTTCTTCAACACTTCTTTTATGTACTTCTCCTGTCCTAGCCACAACTTTCGCTTCTGACGATCCCTTCTAATCTGCATACCCAAAATAAAATTCGCTGGCCCTAAGTCTTTCATCTCAAACTTCTTGGCCAACAAACCCTTCACTGAATTCACCATCTTCATACTGTTTCCAATCAGCAACATGTCATCCACATACAATGTAAGAATGACAAACTGATCTCCAACTCTCTTCACATAAACACAATGATCTGAATCTGAACGTACAAACTTGAGTTCGAGCATGTACGTATCAAACTTCTGGTACCACATCCTTGGCGACTGCTTCAATCCATACAGAGACTTCTTCAATTTGCACATCAGCTTCTCTTTACCTTGAACCTCAAAGCCTTCTGGTTGTCTCATATATATCTCTTCCTCCAAGTCCTCATGAAGGAATGTCGTCTTCACATCCATCTGCTCTACCTCAAGATTATATGCTGCTGCCAGAGATAGAACAAATCTGATTGAAGTCATTTTCGCCACGGGAGAAAAAATCTCATCATAGTCGACTCCCTCAACCTGAGAGTACCCTTTAGCTACTAGCCTCGCCTTGTACTTCTCTACGGACCCATCCGGTTTCAGCTTTCGCTTGAACACCCATTTGCAACCAATTGTCTTTCTATCCTTAGGCAATTTACACAAACTCCATGTTTCATTCTTATCCAGTGACTGCATCTCATCTGCCATAGCAAGCTCCCACTGATTTGCATCATCCATAGACCTTGCATCTTTTACAGAACTAGGTTCTTCTCCGATGATGCTCAAAGCATGAAACGAACTCAGAGCACTAAGAGAGTATCTCAAAGGTGCTCTTCTTTCTCGTGTCGATCTCCTGAGAACTGGTATGGTAGTACCAATATCTGAGTCTTCATCTGAATCTGCATCTTCAACTTCATTAACCGAGTCCTCTTGATCCGGTTCTATAACAGACTCAACTGAAGTATCTTGTGCATCCACCTCTGAAGTTTCAGAATCAGAATCTTCTTCAAGCACTACCACTTTCTTAGGTTCATCACCTTTTTGAACTTCAACTTGGGAACGTGATTCACGAAAAACAACATCCCTGCTGTAAACAATAGTCCTTGACTTTGGATTCCACAGTTTGTAGCCCTTGATCCCTTCCTTGTATCCGACAAATATGTTTTTTTCAGATTTACTATCAAGCTTACCCCGCTTTTCCTTGGGTATATGAACATATGCGTCACATCCGAACACCCGAACATGAGACAAATTTGGCTTCTTCCCAAACATTGCCTCATAAGGTGTCTGATCCTTCACTGATGAGGTCGGTGAGCGGTTCTTCAGGTAGTTTGCTGTGGCTACAGCTTCTGCCCAGAATTCTTGCCCCAATTCAGCCCAACTCAGCATACATCTGGCCTTCTCTATGAGTGACCGATTTAACCTTTCAGCTACTCCATTCTGCTCAGGTGTATATGGAGTTGTCTTCTGCCTAGCAATACCATTGTCCACGCAGAAATGTTCAAACTTATCTGAACAAAATTCACCTCCATTATCTGTACGAAGGACCTTGATCTTGCAGCTCAATTGATTTTCCACCAAAACTTTAAATTCTCGAAACTTATCGAATACATCTGATTTATTCTTGATAAAATAAATCCAACTGTATCTCGAAAAATCATCTATAAAAGAAACATAGTACTTGGACCCTCCAATAGATGGAGTCGGAGTTGGTCCAAAGACATCACTATGAATCAGTTCGAGAATCTTCGTTGCTCTTGAACCTGTGTGTTGAAAATTGACTCGGTTCTGTTTTCCATGGAGGCAATATTCACAGAACCCGAAGCCCACAGAACAATCCGGAACTCCTTCTACCATCTGACTTGATGCTATAGTGGAGAGTCCTTTTTCACTGATATGGCCTAATCTCCGATGCCACAACATAGATTTGCTGTCTTCATCTTCTTTGGCCTCTTCAGAAATAAATCCGCAGCCCACAGATATTGTCTCTCCGAGCAACTTGTACAACGTGCCATAGCGAACCCCTCGTGCAATTACAATCGACCCTCTGATCATCTTGCATGAATCCTTATCGCAACTGAATATAACACCCGAGTCAGCCATTGTACCAACAGATAATAAACTCCTGCTCATAAGTGGTATATGCATCACATCTGGTAGAGTCTTTACCGTGCCATCATTCATCCTCAACTTCACTCTGCCACGTCCAACAATCTGAACCGCAGTGTCATCTCCGAGCATGACATCTCCACCATTATACTCCTCATATTCACAGAACCAGTGTTTATGAGGCGTCATGTGATACGAAGCACCAGTGTCGATAAGCCAGACATCTTTATCTGACTGTGCCGTACATGCAGAAGCCACGTACATATCTCCTGCCTCAGCCTCCTTTTTGTCCGAGGTTGACTCAGCTTCTTTCTTATGAACCGGCTTGTTTTTGCAATCTCGCTTCAGATGGCCCCACTCTTATCCTTACTCTTCGAACGCCCACGAGATTTGGATCTCCCTCTCTGATTTTGATTCCTTTCTGGTTGCCTTCCTCTGGCCGCCAGCGCCTCTTTACCAGAACTTGCTGATCCCTTTCTCCGTATTTCCTCTGATAACAAGGCAGCACATACACTTTCATACGAAAGTTCTTTATCCCCGCCACCAATCACAACAATCAGATTGTCCCATGAATCCGGCAGCGAACAGAGCAATGTTATTGCCTTATCATCATCTTGAAACTTAACACCGATTGATACAAGTTGACTGATCACCGTGTTAAAGTTATAAAGATGGGTAGAAAACGAGTCACCCTCCTGCATTCGAAGATTGTACAATTTCTTTCTCAGAAATAACTTGTTAACCAACGACTTACTTTGATATAGGGATTCCAACTTCCTCCACAGATCTCTGGCAGTAGGTTCGCCCATCACATTCGTAAGAATTGAATCCGCGAGACACAGCCGAATCAAACCCTTCGCCTTTCTATCAATCCGATCCCACTCTTCGATCGCCTTTGGATCTGCCTGACTGGAGGAGGCCTCGTCCGCGACCTTCGCCGCCTCCATGCCTGGTCTCTCCTTCTCGATTGCCGTCCAAAGATCTCGATCACAAAGGAGATCCTCCATCTTCATCTTCCAGAGATCAAATCGTGTTCCATCAAATTTTTCTATCTCGATTCACGATCCTCCTGACATCTCGAATAAACCCTAATTCCTCGAACAACCTGTGCTCTGATACCAATTGATGGGAAAATCCGAGAACAAGGAGAGAAGATCGCAAAGAGATTGCAGAAAAATAGAGGAGACACACGAAATTTACCCAGGTTCACCCTTGAGATGAGGGCTACGTCCTGCAAAGAGGTTCCACTATATGTTTAGGTTTACAGCCGCCACACCAAATTACATCAGAAATTAGGCTATTAATAGCCTCTCCAAACCGGGTTTAAAACCCAAACAAACAGAGAAAAAACCTAATCCGAACCACACGGGCCGGCTAAACAAAAGCCCAAAACCCGTCTAGGTTTCGGGGGCGCTGCCCCCGAACCCCCGCCCGCTCACCGGCGAGCGGGACCGCCGTCGGGGGGCGGGGCCCCCCGAACCCCCCCTTTCGTTCGTACGCCAGCAATACTGTTAATTGGGTAATACTCAGATTCCCCTAAGCTCACGTGGGCGAACCCGGTGTGAGAAACAAGGGGCCCTGAAGTATTCACCAACTCTAAACAAATTAAACCTTCTGATGTTGTGTCTAACAAAGTTATGAGTATCGAGAGGAAATCTATGTCGGAAGAAAGTGCATGGGCCTCCCCACAGCTCTTAGAATTCACAGCACACATGAGAGATGGAGACATATCTGTCTTGACACAATTTGATGTTCAGGCTCTTCTACTGGAGTATATAAAACGAAATAACCTGCGAGACCCTCGTAAAAAAAGTCAAATTATTTGTGATACAATGCTTCAGAACTTGTTCCATAAACAACGTGTAGGACATTTTGAAATGTTGAAGCTTTTGGAATCACACTTCTTAATTAAGGAGACTTCCCAAGTAAGAACTGATGAGAACCAAGAGATTGTGGACCCTCATTCAGGTCAATTGGATGCTGAAGAGCACTTTAATATCACAACAAATATGGGCTGCGATAAGAAACGGAAGCTCCGTAAGAAAGCCGATGAGAGAGAACCACAGAATACCGATGATTATGCTGCTATAGATACTCATAATATCAATCTTATATATCTTCGTCGTAACTTATTGGAGGATTTAATTGATGACTCTGATGCATTTAAGGAGAAAGTGGTGGGTGCTTTTGTCAGAATAAGGATTCCTGGTGCAGGCCAAAAACAAGACATGTATCGGCTGGTTAAAATTATTGGTTAGTTTATTTTGTTACATTATTGTATGTTATTAAAAACTCCGCCTATATTTGATTCTTGGTCCCAAGTCCGGATAAAGGAGGAGGGTTGTGTTAGGCCCCGACAGCCAGCATAAAATCCTGTCGAATCTTATGAACATGGATCAACGAATATATGGAATGACGTCGTATGATCCATGTAACCGACCCCACCTAGTGGGATAAAGCTTTGTTGTTGTTGTTGATTTGACTAAAACCAATTCAATTCTAGAAGAAATTCTCGATTCATAATTAAAATATAATTATAATAATATATTAACTTATATAAATTCCAATTTAATTTTGATAATATGAAATCATTTAATTGTAATTGATTCTCAATTCCATTTTTGGTTTTATTCTTAATTTTATTCCTGAGCAAAATTGAGTCGGGACCCGGTTATGCTCTCCACGTTCTCAATAAAAGATATTCTGGAACTGACTCTAAAAGCACGTGAAGTTGCAATAAAATAGAATTCCAGCATGTACGCAAGTTGATAGTACTATTACAATTCTTATATACACTCAACTTGAGTTCTTCCACAAGAGCAGATATGAGCAAACAAGATAAATTAGCTGATAGCAAAATGCAAGCATACAAATTTTACACAACTCCACCCACGAAGCAAAAGGATAAAGATGAAGAAAACAAAGAAAGCCGGAACTGCTTTGACTACACTTTACAAGCTTTCGTTCACCAACAGTTCCTAGACTATCAGAAGGCTACAAGCAAGATAAGAGCGAGAAAGTGAAACAGCTGTCTCGCACATGTTATCTGATGCTTATTTTCCAACTCCTAAATCCATGCAGCTAAATTGCAACTTTTACACTTCCAAGATATTTTGGTTTGCACGCCTTGCTTGGTTCAGCTGTCATCTTTTGCCTCAGTTATAGCCAAAGCCTTTCCTACTGTTGCGAACTCTGGATGGTGTACTACTGCCCTGCCTAGACGGTGATGCCTCTGTGCGAGGGCTCATGACCTTAGAATCAGCTTCTGGAATGTAAGGTTGAGATGCTATGTGGTAGAGAGCAATAACCACATCACGGATAATGGGTCGCACATGAGGCTGCTCCTGGAGGCACATCGACGCAATTACGACAAGCTGGTAAAATGCCCTTGGTGGATAGCAGCCTTGAAGATTAGGATCTGCCAACAGCATGAACTTCCTTCGGTCACTAAGAAAAGGACGTGCCTGAAAGATCGAGCAACGGAGACAAAAATGTTAAAAGGGAAGATGAAAAGAGATTGTCACCTAGAACTAAAAATTGAATACCGACTAATCAAGAACTCTATCTCAACATATTTACAACATATTCCCTTTTGAATCTGATAGATTGTCTCCCAGAGCTAAGTTATCCATAAAGAATCTATGTTACATGCAAATCAGATCCTTCAGCACACATATGATAAAGCTGCAAGAGAAACCTATTGTTCTTCAAACAGAACTCGACAGAGAAATGTAGGAGACCAGGAGCACCACGTATGCTAACGTGAAATCATATTTACATTAGAATTTACCCAATTATACGCATGATTGTACATTTTACATTATTAGATAATCCTACTACTCAAACACAGTATTCCCCATTTTTCATACATACAAACAGATTCTGGAGGAACTTGGTTAGAGTTTCGAAACTCCTTAGATAATGCACAAGGAATAACTCAAAGCATGATGTGGATTCAACATCAAAACTCGTAGCACCATTTAAAAGAATCTCATAGTACTTAAAAGTATAAACCAGAAAAGTTAAATGAAGGATATAATATCATGCATTGCATACTTACCCATGTCATCAGATTTTGTTCACCTCCTACCTTGGATGAGTCAAATGCCCTTCGTCCAGTGATCAACTCCAGCAAAAGCACCCCAAAACTGTATATGTCAGATTTCAGAGTCAGCTTACCACTCATGGCATAATCGGGAGCACAATAGCCATAGGTGCCCATCACCCTTGTTGAAACATGAGTGTTGTCACCAACAGGTCCAAGTTTAGCAAGCCCAAAGTCAGAAAGTTTTGGGTTGAAATCATTGTCTAGTAATATGTTTGCAGCTTTCATATCCCTGTAAATAACAGGTGGGTTTGCAACATCATGCAAGTATGTAAGCCCTTTTGCAACACCCACAACAATCTTTATTCGGGTGTTCCAATCAAGAGAGAATTTGCCACCAATGGAATCTGAATATACAGTTCCAATAAATCAATAAGGAAACAATGAAAAACTTCAAAGACATTTTTTGCATGACCAGTCACAATATCAACTATAACTGCAAAAAAATTGCAATTATTTAAACAGACTGTAGATTGTAGAGAATGTGTGATAGAGTTGAAATAAAAAAAAATAAAAGAACAAGTCAGGTAAGTCCTAAAAACATAAGTGGAAGGATTAAGGACCTCCGGTATTTCAGTTCCTTCGAGAAAACAAAGACTATGGAGATCCTGCAAGCCTTGTGTTTAGTTCATAATTGACATGGAATATTGTTTTAACATGGTTGACCTATTGCATATTAGAAATACCCTTGGATACCACAAGCCACTTATGGATCAACAAAAAAGAAAAGCCTCATAAAGTTGTGCAAAATCATAGAATTTTGTACATATACATGACACAAGGTCAAATCACTGTTATCACATAAAAGGGGTACCTAGACTCACCTTAGACCTTGTTACTGGCTACAGGAGCCTATCTCGTGGAATGGACTGGGAAATAATACAACCATTAGTCCAGAAGGAATTATTTTACACTTCCAGTGTCAAGTGACTTTCAAGCTCCCATGGAAGAAGCAACCCTTCGGATTATCAGACCCTTTACAGTTGTGATGATCGACAGTACACTAATAGAATCATTGACGTGTAGAAATTATGAAGCCAAATTCAGATCATTACTTGATTTCTTTGAAATTGAAACCTTAAATTGTCCAACATACATCACAAACCTACATGGATTTTCCCATGCTAGTTATATGTTCCAGTTAACAATAAAATAATCACTTCAAGAAATATAACTTACTACTCATCATTGCTCATCTACCCAGAATTAGTTGCAATGCAATTTCATTATTCTGTTTTCGACAACTTGGCATTTCTGACTAATGAATAAAGGGGAAAAGCCCCTATGAGGTTAATTACTTAAGCAATTTTGCTTCATAATTCGAGTTCAGTAATGAACGTAAATACCCCATTGCAAAAAGTAATGACAACAAATAACTCCATATCAGCCTAACAGACATTATACACAAAGATAATGCAAAATATAAACCCCATAAAGAAACTAAATATGTTCCAATTTAATGCTGTAGGAAAACTAAGTGTATATAAACATTTTCCTAATGAAACGGTTAATCACATGGCTTTCTCAGGCTTATGTTACACAGGCTTTGATTCAATTGTCGATATGGCAGTGCCTACAAGTAGGATACAAGTAACTTCAAGAAAGCAAATACCACTATTTGGCCTCTAAAAAAAATGCTATTATTTTGAAGTGCCCAAATGATATACCAACATCTAAGGATCCTAGCTGACATGGATGGCGGAGGTAATTTCGTGCAATGATAAGAAACATTTCTTATAAGTAAATTTAAGAAATGTATCTATACAACAACAACAACAAAGCCTTATCCCACTAGGTGGGGTCGGCTACATGGATCATACGACGCCATTCCGCTCTATTAGTAATCAAACCTTTCGGTATATTATTCACCAATAGATCTTGCTCTATTAGTTCGCCAAGTGTCCGCCTTGACCTCCCTCTCCCTCTTTTAATCGGACTCCGGATTATTTGATCTACTCTTCTTACTGGCGCATCTAATGGTCTTCTCTGAACATGACCAAACCATCTCAAATCTCAAATGATTCTCTACCATTTTCTCACTAATAGGAGCCACTCCGACTCATTCACGTATATGGTCATTCCTAATCTTATCTAATCTTGTATGACCACACATCCATCTCAACATCCTCATTTCGGCTACCCCCACTTTACGTTCATGTTGTCCCTTCATAGCCCAACATTCACTACCATATAACACTGCCGGTCTTATAGCAGTACTATAAAATTTCCCTTTAACTTTATTGGGTATTTTTCTATCACAAAGAACTCCAGTGGCTTTCCTCCACTTACACCAACCAGCCTAAATTCTATGATTAACATCGTCATCAATCTCGCCATCTTGTCTTACAATTGATCCTAAATATTTAAACTTTGTCACTTGAGGAATTATATCCTCCCCTAGCCTAACTTCCAAATTGTCTCTAAGTTGTTTATTTGTGAAATTGCTATGCATATATTCTGTTTTATTCCTACTTAAACGAAAACCCTTTGACTCCAACGTATTTCTCCATATTTCCAATTTTGTATTAATCTTTTCTCTTGAATCCGCTAAAAGTACTATATCATCCGCAAATAGCATGCACTTAGGTACCTCCTCTGTGATACTCTCGGTTATAGCATCGATAACTAAGTTAAATAGATACGGGCTTAAAGCTGATCCTTAATGTAGGCCAATTCCTATAGGGAATTCATTTGTCTCACCTCCGGATGTCCTAACCCTAGTCAATGACCCATCGTACATATCTTGTATTACC
The DNA here is from genome assembly GCA_030549335.1 of Pontederia crassipes. Taxonomy (NCBI): domain Eukaryota; kingdom Viridiplantae; phylum Streptophyta; class Magnoliopsida; order Commelinales; family Pontederiaceae; genus Pontederia; species Pontederia crassipes. The sequence goes on along the minus strand of CM060189.1, from coordinate 17,583,629 downwards.
TTAATGTAGGCAACACTCACCCTCTTCTTTTGTAAGGCTTTTCAAAGTACATCCCTTGGTACCCGATCATACGCTTTCTCTAAGTCAATGAAAGTCATACATAAGTCTCTTCTCCTACTTCGATACTTCTCCATCATTCCACTTAGTAAATAAATCGCCTCTGTAGTGGATCTTCCTGGTATGAACCCAAATTATCTCTCAGAAATACTAGTCTCCATTCTCAATCTATGCTCAATTACTTTTTTCCATAATTTCATTGTGTGACTCATAAGTTTAATTCCTCTATAATTTACACAATTCTGAATATTCCCTTTATTTTTGTAAATAGGAATTAATGTACTTAATCTCCAATCATCAGGCATCTTTTTCGACCGTAAAATCTCATTAAATAGTTTACATAACCACAACACACCTTTTTCTCCTAAATATTTTCAAACTTCAATCGGTATACCATCCGGTCCAACGGTTTTACCATTCTTCATTTTCTTAAGAGCTTCGCTAACCTCCGAAACTCTAATTCTACGATAAAATGACCTATTAAGCTCACATTCGCTAACTGTCAAGTCCTCCAAATCACAACGGGAACCTTCACATCCATCATTAAATAGCTTATAAAAATACTCTTCCCATCTGTTCTTAATATCTCCCTCAGTAACTAAAACCTTGCCCAATTCATTTTTTATGCATCTTACTTGATCCAAATCTCTTGACTCCTCTTTATTCCTTGCAATCTTGTAAATCCTTTGTTCACCGGCCTTTGTCCCTAACTCCTTATAAAACCCTCATATGCTTTAGCACGAGCATCACTACCTGCCTTCTTAGCCTCCCTTTTCGCCAAACGATACTTTTCCCAATTGTCAGAACTATTGTCCAAGTGTATCGCCTTGAAACAATTCTTCTTATTACGCACATTTTTTTGGACCTCCTCATTCCACCACCAAGTCTCCTTATCTCGTGGTCCAAAACCTTTTGATTCTCCTAAAATGGCTTTAGCAACCATTTCAACCTTTTTTGCCACATTCTCCCACATGATACTAGCATCTCCTTCTAACTCCCACACACTTTCCTCTAATAACTTACTTCTAAAAGTCTCTCGCTTCTCCCCCTTTAACTGCCACCACTTGATCTTTCGATCAAAAACTGTTCGATATTTTGGTTTTATACATTTCATTTGCATATTAAGAACTAAAAATCTATGTTGTGTAGTCACCCCATGCCCAGGAATTACTTTGCAATTAGTACAACGTCTTTTATCAGTATTTCTTGTCAAGAAAAAATCAATTTGAGACCTATGAGTTCCACTTTTGTATGTGATTAAATGTTCCTCTCTCTTCCTAAAACAAGTGTTGATAATCTTAAGGTCGTATGCTAAAGAAAAATCAATAATAGTTTGTCCTTCCTCATTCAACTCCCCAAAACCAAAACCACCATGAACTCTTGCATGTGGTCCTGCCTCTTTACCAACATGTCCATAACAGTATGAATAAAGAGTATAAATATTCTATAAGGGTATAAATATTCTAGCTTATGCTTCAGCCATAACAGTATGAATCAGGTGACAACTGAATCTTCTGTGATGATGCTAACGGCATTTCTCCAAAAATATTTTACAGGTTTAGTGTGGCAATATCAACTTCTCTACTTCCAATATGCATAAAATAACAAAACAAATTATGCATTGAAGCTAAAATGCAGAGGAAGTCATGATTAATGATAGGTGCGATTGAACAAAGTTGCAAAAAGCTGCAACTGTTTCCATCTAGGATAAGTAGAAGAAGAAGCAAGGCACAATAGTTCAAAATTCTGTGAAGTGTAATAACAGGACATGTGGTTCCAGGGATGATAATTGCCACTCCTCCTTCTATATTAACTGGGTTACTGGATTAGAAAAATGTGAAAGCGCAGATAAAATTGTAGTGCAGTATCTAAGTTCTTAAAACTAGATTTCAGCTTCCTCATTTGATGCAAGAAAAACACAAGAAGAATATACAAGTAAATCTTTGACCTGGGCATATGTATAATTCCAAGCTAAAAAAAAAGCAACTCTACCATACATTTGTCTGTATTCAATTTCTAAGATATTTGGAAATACCCTTGAAAATAAGCCTTTGAATACAATTTATTTTTATTTATGCAAGTGGGAATATCAGAAGAATATGAAAGCTTGATCTCTTATAGCCCTTCAATCTCAGATAACATCCTGATCATCTTGTGGGGTTAGCAAGTTAGTATAGTTCAACACTGGCAAGTACAGTACATCACACCTATACTCGCACTCTTAAAAGAAGATGGAGAATATGCCCAAGGACCCCAGTCTTAATACAATTCACAGAAAAACTTAAGCCGTTTTGCCTGTATATTTGAAGACATACTTATTTCTCTTGTCAGTATACAACTAAACTATCCTATATCTTTGGCATATTCTGTGCCATTAACAACTAACAATATGATAGTCCGAGTCATGGCAGAAACCACCAATAATACTTATGTAGGACGAATGAAGACATCCACAGAAACAAGGTCACAGTATTTAATTGACCCGACATAATCAAGATTACCGAGGACAAAAATCTTTATCAGAGATTCCAAGGACAATGGTCCAGCACAGAGTAAAGAGATGAAGCCAGTCAAAAGGAAAACACAGAAGACAGACACGGAGTAGATCTGAAACGTTGAAGAATTAAATGTGCTTACCAAACAAGTGATTCTCCAAGCTTCCCTTGGGCATGTACTCATAGACCAAGAGCCTCTCATCTCCCTCTGCGCAATATCCAATCAAACTCACGAGATTTGGGTGTCGTAACATGATTAGCATCAAAACTTCCACCAAGAATTCTTTGCTTCCTTGGAGCCCATCCCTATTCAGCTGCTTGATCGCGACTACCTGTTCACGAGAATCAGCTTTTGGCGCATGAGAAACTTGAGAAAAAACATAACTTTCTCATGAAAACAACTGCAACATAAATTACCGAGAAACGACTGTGTATTTTTGTGTGTGTGTGAATGAATGAGAGAGCGAGCGAGTGAGTGAGTGAGAGAGAGAGAGAAAGAAACTGTCTTGCCTGGCCGGAATCAAGCCGTCCTTTGTACACCTTTCCGAAACCTCCCTGTCCTATCAAATTCGCCTGTTTAAAGTTCTGCGTAGCGACGGCGAGATCTCGGAAGGCGAAGCTCCGAGCGGATGTGTTTCTCTCATCGCTGAAAGGGGGCACCCTATGCACATATTCTGATCATACGGAAAAAGAAAAAAATAGCCACCCAATTATATCCAAGTGAAACCAGGAAAAAAAATTTCTTTTAACCATCTCGCAGAGCGAGAAACCAAATAAAAAACGAAGTTTTCTAAGAAATCGTAGTGCATACCAGATGAATCAACTACAAGTCCAGCATCGGACTTGGCTGTGCCGGCGCTATCTTCAATCCTACCGCTTGATTCCCGCCGGCGAGGAAGGTAGCAATCAAAACACCCCATCTAACAGAGCGAAGAGACCCCGAAAAATCCAAATCCACCTCCAAGAAATACGACCTTCCAAATCCTACAGAACTCCATTTCCCTTCTCCCGACCCCTCTTCCTCTACCTCTCCGTTACAGCGGGAAACCAAACAAACCCAGACACCAGAAGAAAGCAGCGAGGAACTCTCCCTCCCTCCTTATCAGAACAAACAAAAAATTACTTTTTTTAGACCTCCCAGAAAGTACACTCCAAACCACTACCAAACAAAGTCCCAAAAAGAACTGGAAACATATACGCGAGAAAATCTAGGGACAGCGGCGGATGGTCAGTTCCCCGGACAGCAAGTCTGAATTCCGACAAAAAAATCTATCCAACAAGCTCAAAGAAGAGAACGGATCTAACAGAAAGAATCGAGACGCCGTCGCAGAATGGAACAGGCGACCAGAACTGGAAACCACGGGGCTCGAAAGTTAAAAAAGGCGACGCCTTTCTGAGCGCGCAGTTCTCCAGGACACCACCCCTCGCTTTCTTTTGCTTCCGAAAGAGACTGCGGTGCCAAAAAGAGATGAAGACACTATCCGAAAGTAGAAACTTGTTATTGATTTTTAACAATTTTTAATATTTACATGTATATGTATATATATGATATATCTTTCTCTCTCCTGCGATTCATCTGTATTCTTTAATAAATCAAGTAGATGGATCAGTCCAAATTAACAGAGATAAATATCTTAACTAGTAGAAACAAAGAATATAGTGACAACACTCCGATTCACATACTGGTATTAATAAATCCATGATCAACAATTATTAATTATAATTTAAAGGGAACACTTTTGATTGTGAACTCAAATTCCTAGGACAAATGAACTATTAAGAAAGAATAATGATTTATTTTTCATGACCAGAAAAATATGATTTGAGAAATGCAAAAAAAAAGTAGCTATATGAAACATATATTTTCATTAGTCTTAAATTTCAAATAATTATTAAGTTATACAATTAACTAGCTCAAATGAAAAACCCTTGCAATGCCCATAAGGATTCCGAAAAAGCATTCGTTTCTCAGACAAGGCCTAATTGGTTCTGTCAAAATGGTAGTGCTGTTTCTGCAGGTGCCGGGAATTAGATTGGTGTATCGTGTGCGTTTTTCTTGCTATTTAATGGGTAGACAAGGGATGATGACTGATGAGAGAGAGAGAGAGAGAGAGAGAGAGAGAGAGAGAGAGAGAGAGAGAGAGAGAGAGAGAGAGAGAGAGAAATGCAAAGTTGGAGCGATGGTTGAGAGAGATTGGCTAGGAGGAGGAATTGATGAAGAACAATGAACTTGAAGTGACGATGGGCATGAAACTATACGTATACTTGGATGCATGTATTGCTGTCAGGCCCTCACTTCCTAACAACTCCCATTAAGGTTTCGATTGAGATATGTTTACTAGTGCACAATCAAATGGAAACTACATGTGTGATGGTTGGTTCTGGTGTCAAGGTTGTTTTTTTTTAAAACTTTATTTGACACTCAAAAGTTGGATCAGAATTTGCTCAAATTCTAAGTAGTTCTGTCAAACACACACAAAAAAAGAAAACAAATGATTTAGTTCTGATCAAACCTTCCTAAATTCTGAAGCGAGAATCAACACCTTTTACTATTTTCTCTTTATTTTTTCTTTCTTCTCTTTTTGCTTTTAATTATGATTTAATATATATATATCTATTAATACAATTTATAAAATAAATTATTTAATTAAATATTATTTTTTAGTATACTTTAATTAGTATTATAGTACAATAAACTATTTATTAATTAATATTTATTGTTAATATTATTTATTAAAATTTTACATTATATTAAATAATAATGAATTATAAGACATATTACAATACTATTTTTCATATTATAAAATTAAATTTATTTAAGTTATTATTATTATTTATTTAAACACATATTAAAATTTATCCGTCTAAACAACTTTTTAAATTTTCATACAAACACTAACTCAAATTTTTTTTATCTAATCGATCAGTTCTCTGTTCTCGAAAACTAATAAGAACTTAAGTTCTACCATTCAAAAACTCCCCTAAAAAGTCGTGCATAATTTTTTTTGTTGAAAATCTTATCCACCAAAAATTCAAATAAAATTCATAATGATAAAACAATAATACTTCTAAGTATTGGTGCCGTTTTGATTATGGAATAAAATACAAAATATCACTATATTTTTAAATACAATCAAACGAGAGTCAAAATTGAAATAACTTGGTCAAACATAAAAAAAATCATCTCAAAATATGTAAAACCACTTACTTTATTCCTCAAGAAGAGAATATTACTATTCTCCAAGGCTTCGTTTGGTTGGGGGTTAAGTTTGCATGAGGTTAAGACATATAATCCAGTAGATTACAGATTATTTCTATTCCACCTAATATAAAGAATACGTTAACTCTCATTTTTCATTATTCATGAGATTAGCTTTAAAAAATGACAGCTTTGTCCTTTGTGCTTTTTGTAGATTAAATATTGCGTTTGATTATAATCCGTGGAATATGTACGTAATTCATCAATTAACCTGCAACCAAACATCACCCAGGTTTGGAAGTAAGTATTGGAATATCTTGATATTCCGGAGAATATAGCCAAATAGGGATAAATTAGTCAAACTTTATTTTTCATAAAATCATCTAGAAAATCGTGAAATCACTATATATAATCTCATTTCAAGAATATCTCTATTCTTCTAAAACAATATAATAGAGATATTCTACTTTTTTTTCCTAATTTTTTATTTTTCATTATTTAACTATATAGTATTATATAATAATAATAATGTAAACAATTTATAATAAAATATTTTAATTATAAAATATAAAATATATTCTTGTTCAATCAAAGCAGAATAAGAATAAAGTTGGAATACTATATTCTTCGGAATAAAATTTGTTATTCCGATATTCTCTAACCAAACAGTCCTAAAAAATACTAGAATATTAATATTCTTAAACTTTTTAATCGTGTTTTATTTTTTAATTTTACCCATACATTGCTATATTAAAATTTTTATTGTTATTATAACAATAAACATTAATTACTTATAATAAAATATTTTAATCATAAAATATTATATTTTCATATTTTATTCTCCTTCAACTAAACACGAAGTAGAATCATTTTATTCCATTTAGTTTTATTCTCCTACCAAACGGTGGAGTGGCGAGAAAAAAAAAAAGAATTGCACTTATTTGCATTGTGCGAAGCCCTTTCCCGCGTTGATGCCATATTTCCTTAAGTATTTTAGATCACTTTAATTCAAAAAGTAAATTAACTCGAATTTTCGTATATAACTTATTCTTTTGAGAGCTAAGTTGAAAACTGTTGTAACCAAACATTTGAGGACGATTACATCAACATCGTCAGGGGTTTGTGAAATAAATTATCTATTAATATGTTTCCTGAAGAAATTAACTTGTATGCATATAAATATATGTAGGACATATCATATAAAAAATCATGATATTAAGTCTAAACTGTTGTTTTTTTATCTGAAAATGATAAATTTAAAATAGTCCTGAATTTAGCACTTGCTACAATTATAAGAAAAACTATACCAAATATTGACTAAAATAAGTTACAAAAAAAATCATTAGTTCGCGGACCTTTATCAATCAGCTGGAGCGAAACGAGGACTTGTGACAAAACATATGAGCCATTGACTGCATGCTGCAAATGACAATTATGTTGTTCGTTTGGTGAGCATTTATGGCAATTTATTACAACTTGAATGTATATTTGTTGAAAAGGTTTTCTTGGTAAATATTTATGACAATTTATTAAGACTTAAATGTACATTTATCGAAAGTTGGTCTCTACTAAATCATACATGCAATAAAAGTGATTAAGTATATGTAGTAAATCACATATAGCATATTCTCAACTCATAACTTTATTTCGGGAGTAAACACACATGATATATGTGCACTATATTCTATATAGAAGGTAACCCTTATTATTTTCTGTATTCAATATATTACTTCGGGAAAGATCATTTATTCATGTTCACGACATAATAAATAAAAAATGAAATCAAAGCTTGACGCAGAGAGGCTTGAATCAAAATGCAGAAGTTTAATTTCCAAATTATTTTTCCTATTTAACCAGAAAAAAAATAGATTCAAAATAAACAGTGAACTTAAAAAGATCAAAACAGTAGTCAGGCATTCACAGAATCACATTGGCTACTGTGTTTGAACTTTAGTTCAAGTTCTAGATATCTGTTTGATCAAATTCTGCATCGGACGAGAACTTAAAAAGTGATTTGACGACAAAATTCAAACAAGCTCTTTTGCATGTTTGGACAAAATTTCAGCACCTGGCATGAATAAACGGCTTAAAAGAGTACTCCTATGGCATGGGATTCGAGGAGCAATCGAGAATTCTCAAGCCAGCTAGAACTTTTTTTTATGGGCTGTGTTTGGTAGGAGAATTTGGAAAGAATGTTGGTTCTCGAGAACTAATTGATTTGATAGAAAAGTTTGGATTAGTGTTTGAATGAAAAAGTGTAATAACGAGGATTTAAAAAGTTGAAATGATGGATAAATTTTAGTGGGTGCTTGGATAAAAAATGAGAACTAAGAATATAATTTATTATTTTACGAGGTATAAAATTATAGTAAATAAGAACATGTTATTAATATTATAATTTACGTAAATTATTATATTATTAATATTTTTATTTATTTTGATTAAATCTTTTGAATATTATAATTTACGTATATTTTAAGATCCAAATATAATATATATTTTTTTAAAAATAATTGAATAGTTTAATTAATAAACTATTTATTAATTATTAGAACTAATTATTTTATAATTTTTAATTAATAACATTTAATAAACTATTTTATAATATCCCTAATAATGTATTAATATATTCTAAATTATATATACATCCATTATAAAATAATTAAAAAATAAATAAAATAAAATAAAGCCAAAGAAGGCGGTTGATAAGACATGGAGTTGAAAAAAAAACACCGGCCGAATGTCACGTGATAGGAACTTTTAAAGTTTCCGTCACATATTACGTTTGGGAACTTTTCGCGAGAACAAACGCTGCCATGCAGAACAAACACCTTTAATCAGAACAAAATATTTAACAGGTCTCATTAGAACATTACATAGTGTTTGACAAAACATACTCAAGTTCTCACGTTTTGTTCCCACACAAATAATGCCCATGGTTGTATTAGGCACGGGGAATTTGAGTTCTCATTAGTTCTCGGGAACTAATCGATTTGATAGGAAAAGTTTATGTTGATGTTTGAATGAAAAAATGTAATGATGGAAATTCAAAAAGTTGATTTGATAGATAAATTTTAGTGAACGTTTGGATAAAAAAGTAAGAATTAAGAATATAATTTATTATTTTATGAGGTATATAATTATACTAAATAAAAAATTATACGTATTTATTTATTTAAAATAATAATTATTAGCACATAAAAAGTAAGTTGTGTTGTAATATATTAATATTAATTTTGATTAAATCTTTTATATGTTATTAATATTATAATTTACATAAATATTAAGATATAAATATAATATAAATTTTTTCTAAAAATAAATGAAAATTTTAATTAATAAAATTATATTATATTAAATATAAAAATATAAATAAGATTTTACATTAATTTGATTTATTTAAATAATTTAATTTATAAGTTTAATAATAATTTATTAATAAATAAATAATATGTACATTAAAAATAAAAGTTTAATCCACAACATTTTTTTCCACGCGAAAATGTTCTTTCGATGGGAACAGTCCTGTTACCAAGATAGTATACCGCTTACGATGACCAATGAGAAAAGTTGGGAACAACCATAAAATTCTCGTTTTAACCCCGGTGAACAATAGATAAATGACCCTTTAACTGAAACGAATTTTCTTCTTAGGCATTTTCGGGAGTGAAAGTGCTAAAAATAATAAGTAAACAAGTGTCATTGAACATAAAATGACCAAATACGAAAGCACTAAGGTAATATTTTGTACACACAAGAGGTCTGGAGAAACTTGTCATGAATTCAAGTAATATTTTGTACACACGAGATCTGGAGAAACTTGTCATAACATCAAAGACAGTTCTCATAATGTATCAATTCAACAATACCGAATCATAAAATATAATTAACTGAATCAAATATATGTTTGCATAGTTTGGTTTTTGAATGCAATGCATATATCTCTTCAACTGATAAAGTCCATTATAGTTGCAACATTTTTTTTTTTGAAACGAAATAGTTGCAACATTTATTTCGGTGCACGAAGCCTCCTCCTGTAACTTTTTCCTTTTTTCCAAAAAAAAAAAACTTGAGTGACAAGTAGCGAACAATATAGCAATGAGAATTCAGTGAAAAGTTCCTTTCATATTACTTCGTTCACCACAATTAAAAAGTAAAACGGAAACCAATATAGTCAAATGTCTCAAAATACTAACTGAAAGGTGCTTAAAAGACTTGAGACTATTAGCATAACACCAGTACATCCATCCAACATGAAATGAGCTATCAACTCAGAAATTTTAACAGTAGGGATGTAGAACAGTAATGAGTATGAGCGAACTTCTAAATATCCAAAATATGGAGATGAACCATCCTCCACACCTTTCAAATTATGTTATGCAATCACTGTTTCAATTCCCGGGACCTAGCTTCAGCTCTCCGGGCCTCCACAGGGGTAGATGGAAACAGCTCCACGTACCTTGAGCCAATTGTCATCTTGTCCTTGCACATTGCCTTCTTTGCGATCTCCACTGACGGGAACTCTGCAAATGCCTCACCAGTGGCTTTTCCATCCAATCGGTAACCAATATGTACCTTGTTCTCGTTCAAATCAAATTCTTCAAAGAACTCAATGATATCGGACTTGGTAACTGAGTAAGGAAGGCCCCGGAGCTTTAAGACTGCTGTATATTCCAGTTTATCCTTGTCGTCGTAGGATTTCTTTGGACGAGCTGGAGCTGGAGCTTGAGCAGGTGGTGTATGATGATAATAATCAGTGTCAAAAGATCCACTGCCAAAGTTGACCTCAGCAGCAACAGCATGGTAATATTCTTGTTTGTTGCACTTGAATACCTCAATATACCTGCGTCCCATGTGTTGTTTATCTCGTTGAAGAGCAAACTCAGCCTGCATAGGTGATGATAGAACAACAAAGGCCTCTCCAGTGAAACGTCCATTCTTGTTAACCAGAAGGCAATCCACAATGTCCAGACCCATGAAGAACTTGATGATGTCTATATCCTCACAATTGAAAGGGAGTCCTCTCAGCCGGACGACTGGGAATGCAGGCAAGCTTCCACCATACCCACTGCCAAAGCTGCTGCTAAATGGTTGATATGAACTGCCAATACCTCCTCCCATACTGAAGTACGGACTTGAATCCAGCATCCTTGACCTCTTTGAGCCAACCTCGTATCCATCTACAGGAACCCCGCCGCTCACTGCGAAGTACGGATTTGATTCCATCATTCTTGGCCTCTTTGTTCCCTCGTACCCGTCCGAAACCCCCCCGCTTCCCAAAAATGCCCTTCACATTATTCAAATCCCAAGAAAAAGGAGAAAATACCCCCCATCGCTCAATCCCCAATTTATCAAAAAACCTTCCCAACTTAATTTCTTCATATTATATAAAAAAATTCAATTCATGGTATCATGCTTGCAGGAAACATTAGCACAAAGAAAGCTACAAGAAATTCTTAGCAGCAACATATACCAGAGAAGATACAGAAAAATAAAACAGGTCGAAGCACTCTAAAAACTACAGTGTCACACCCATAGGAAACAATGCATGACCTCATTTTAAGAAATAATACCTCCTTAAGAATATGAAATAATTTATCATCAAAGAATTCCAAGAATACAGAAACAAGAAAGCAAATTAGTGATACAAGCATACAACCATAATATAACAGAGACTAAACACATCAACATTCATAATAATTATTTAAAGAACCACGTTAAAATAAAAACCCATTAAGAAGTAGAAAGAAAAGTTTTTTGTGTGAGTTTTGTCCCATATTTACATTTCCCTTTTTTTAAAGTAATTGCATCATCACCTTAATATATAATATTTCTTTGGAGTGACATATTAGCTTTCTAACGATTAGACATATTAGCTTTATAATGCATCACTAGAACCTGGCCAAACTCTATATAGGTCTTATACCATTCTAAGTTCTAACATCTACATATAACTTCAAACTTCCAACATAATCAACCTATATCTACTGTAATTCAGACTGCAATAACGTATAATTAACTTGGTTCCAAAAGAAGTTTTTTCTGTTTACCTAATATAACAAGAAATCCTTCCCCAGGTATTCAACTTTTGGTACACACAACCAAGGGACAAGCATGTTAACTAAATGACAAGCGCGTGCACTAACATGCCAATCCTTTATTTAGGCCATCAAAATTCAACCAAAACGCTACAGTTACTGATATCAAGACAACAAGACAAAGAATAACCTACAACTAATTCGCAAGACACGTAGATTCACACAAAAATCCGCACCGATGACGAATATCCTTTGTTCTTTTACCTCGAATGAGGTCCTAGAGGAACTCCGAAACTTATCCAGAATCTAATTCAGTGCAACAACAACAAGCAAAAGCAACCATAGGCGCAATGAAGGTGCCTTTAACCGCAGAGAACAGAATAAAATAAAAGAATACAGCAAAATAGATCTTCCAGACAGAGGTAAGAAGAATGGGAAATCACGATGAGAACAAAATGAAGGATTTGTCAGCTTACCCCCTTGATCCGTACATGGTTGCTTCGGTTCAGAACGCTTCAGGCGCCAAGAATTCGATCGATCGCTGCGAGTTAAGGAACGAAACCCTAGTTTTCCTCTTTTTATTTATATTTATTTGTTTCAGGGATTGGCGTGGCGTAGTCACAGACTCATATAAGTCGGTCTAAATCTATCATTTTATTTGGGTTGAGCCCGTTGGTTTTTCTCAGGCCCATGTAGCGCTTTAAGGTTTTATTGAATGCGTGAAACGTATTTTTTTATAATTTCTCGTCTCACGATATTTATATTGTATTTCTTTTGGTGACCCTTAATATATTTTGGAAACTCGTAAGGAAATCGAGCGATGATTATTTATAAATATATTATAGATTTCTTATACATACTAAAAAGAAAAAAGGAGCACATAGTTAAATTGAAGATAGTTGAATCGTCAACTAATTAAGCGAAATAATATCTTAATAACTTTTTCTGATGGCTATTTCCTAATGCCGCAATCATGTTGAAGTTTATAATCACTTCATTTTGCGTGTAATACAAGGCCCATCTTCACCTTTAGAGCCCATTAAAGGCCTGCTTTGCTTTTAGAGAACGTGATGGTCGGAGCTCAAAGGCCTTCCCTTCGCACCAGTCCTACTAGCCGGTTGTCGCTGACGTGATGGCCGCCGCCGCCGCCGCCAATGCTTCCTCGTCACCGGTCCTCCTGTAAGACGCTTCCAGACTCCCCACCACCAACGCCTCTTCATGTCGCTCCAGTCCCAAGAGCGATGGCCATGTCTTCTCCGGTGATTGATGCCCTCGTATTCTCGTCGTTGTCGGCAGGGAGTGGGCAAGACGACTCTGGTGACGAGAGTGTACGAGAAGCTGAGGGATACTTACCCGCACCTCAACATTCATGGCTTCTACACTCGTACACGCCCATTAATGCTCTTCGTTTAAGCTCTTCAGCACATTGCAGCGGCTGTCCTTTTCGTAAACTTCTGCTTTGGGTCTTGCCTTCTAATCCTCCGATGCAGGTGAGGTCAGAGAAGGTCCGGAGAGGATCGGCTTCGAGGTCGTTGCTTTGGATGGCCGCCACGGTCCCCTTGCCTCTTCCAAAGCTTCAAGGTTAGATTTTTTTCTGATATGGTCAATGGATTCTTATTTCACATTTTTGTTCTATCTACTGCGATACTTTCTCTTAATATTTTATATTATCGTCTTATTTGTATTTCTGATCGATGGGATTAGAACTTCAGAAGACAAAGTGTTAGTATTTGTGTTTGGTTTTGCTGTCTTTTGATTTAGCGAAGGAAACTTTCTAACTGACATGAGACTCTGTGCTTATGTTATTTGGAGTGTTATTTTGAGACAAGGTTTCAGGCCTGATCGATCTTTGCTTGATTTGCCTTTTAGGTAGAAGATTATTTGTTCGTTCTCATTGATCAAGAATGTCTGCAGTGGAGTGGGGGTAGGTTTACAGTCGAAATGAAATAGTTGAATCATAGTCACTTTTTCTTGAAGAAAAAACCCAAAAATTGGAGACAGCTAAGTACACAAATGAAATGTTGTTAGAAACTACTGAATGGTTGCTTTTCTAATCTTCAGTGTTTAATGAGTATTGAGTCCAGGAGGGTAGTGCATAGCCTCTGCCTTCGAAACAGAGACCTTGATACAGAGTCCATTTGATTCTTTCTCTCTGCATTTTCCTCCTACATTTTTTGGAAACTTGATGCAGTAAGGGGAGAAAATCAGCAAGAATAATGAGAAATCAAGCTAGAAGATGAGAAGGATTGATAGAGGAACAATTAGGGTTTATGAGAAAACCACAAAAATCTGTAATTTTGATAAAAGAGAGATAATGATGGCTCAAACCCTATTGGCAGCCTTAAATACTAGGGTTACAAGAGGATATAAACTACTAATCAATCTCCACCATTGATTAACCCACTTTTAATCAAGACCGTTATAACTAATCATGACCCTCATAACTAATTAAAAGGTCACATGTCTATCACATGATGACTAATAAACTAAAACACCAACTTTAATTAAAATAACTAATTCAAAATAAAAGCTCCAGCGTCAATCTCCTCGGCTTGAAAATTTTGGCTCATTGGAAAAAATTTGCACCACATCAGCATACATCTCGGTATTGATCTTCTTGAGTTCATCTTCATTAATCCAAGTGTTTTCAGTAGCAGGTTTACCCGATCATTTAACTAAGAATCTTCTATATCTGTTACCTCTACGAGAACTGACCTCTTTGACATCCAACACATCTTCAATAACATTGGGGTGATGTTCAAATTGATTTGAAACTTCAGTCGTGTCCACGTCAAAGCCCTCAAAAGCATATAAATATGAGACATTGAAGATAGAACTGATTTGCAAATTTGATGGAAGTTCAATGAAATAAGCATTTGAACTTATTTTCTTTAGTATCTTGCAAGGTTCAAACTTTCTTGACTTGAGTTTGTGATAAGTTCCCTTAGGAAACCTCTCTTGTCTCAAGTGTACAAGGACCAAGTCGCCTTCCTCAAAATCTTTAAGTCGCCGATGTTGATTGGTTGCATTGGCATAATTTTCATTATTTGATTTTAGAGCAGCTTTTACCTCCTCATGCACTCTTTTAATGTGTTCAGCAAAGGTCTCTCCATCATCACTAATTCTCACATTTGGTGGCAAAGGAACTAGATCAAGCACATGTTGTGGCTTCAACCCATAAGCAGCTTCAAAAGGTGTCTTCTTAATTGTTCTATTAACAAAATTATTATAAGCAAATTCTGTTTGCGGGAGAATCACATCCTAGCTTTTCACATGATTTCCAACAAGGCATCTTAAAAGATTTCCCAAACTCCTATTAATAACTTCAGTCTGCCCATCTGTTTGGGGGTGGCATGTGCTAGAATACTGCAGTTTTGTGTCCATTTTTCTCCACAATGTTCTTCAGAAATGTCCTACACACTTGACATTTCGATCTGAAACAATAGGGGATGGAACCCCATGTAGTCTCACTACTTCTTTGAAGAACAAATCAACAATATGAGAAGCATCTGAAGTCTTCGAACGGGGATGAAATGTGCCATTTTTGAAAATCGACCCACCACAAAAAAAATTGAATCATATCCTTTTGCGTTTCTTGGTAAACCCAAGACAAAATCCATGCTTAAATGTGTCCAAGGTGTCTCTGGTATTGGCAATGGAGTATATAATCCTGTATTCTGTGAGTTGCCTTTACCAAGTTGGCAAGCTGAACATCTTCTCACCATTTTATTCACATTTTGAAACATTTTTGACCAAAAATAATGATCTTCCACCATTGTCATCGTCTTATCTCTACCAAAATGACCTCCTAGTCCATTCCCATGAAGTTCCCTCACAATTTGCTCTCGTAAAGAACCTTCAGGAATGCAAAGTTGATTGCCCTTAAAAAGATATCCCTCGTGTAAGCGATAAGGTAACAATTCAGACCTTCTAAGCCCTTCCAAGTCAACAAATATTTTACTGAAATATGGATCAGTTTTGTAATGATTTTTTATCTCTTCAAAATCCGTCACTTGAGTACTCATCACCAACAATAACGTGAATCGCCTACTAAGGGCATCTGCCACAAAATTAGATTGTCCAGTTTTATATTTCACGAAAAAACTGAATTGCTCAAGATAAGCACTCCAGGCAGCATGTTTTTCATTCAACTTCTTTTTAGAGTTTAGGGGCTTCAAAGCTTGATGATCAGAATAAACAACAAACTCTCGGTAAGCCAAATAATGCTCCCAATGTTGAATAGCTCTAACTAAGGTATAAAATTTCAAATTATAAGTAGAGTATCACCTCTTTGCATCAGATAATTTTTCACTAAAAAACTCCATAAGTTTACCTTCTTGGTTGAGAACTGCACCAATTCCAATATGAGATGCATCACATTCCACAACAAATAACTTCTCAAAATCCGGTAGAGCAATTATAGGGGCTTCCGTCATCAGTTTTTTTATGAGTTCAAAGGCTTTTTGTGCTGCATTTGACCATCTAAAACTATCTTGCTTCAAACATTCTGTAATAGGACTCATAATAGAACTAAAATTCTTGATAAACCTCCTATAAAATGACGCCAAGCCATGAAAACTTCGAACATCCTTCATGTTTTGCGGAATAGACCATTCCAAAATTGCACGAACCTTCCTTGGATATGGTTTAATACCTTCAGCTGAAACAACAAAATCTAAAAACTTCACTTCGCGGGACATAAAAGAGCACTTTTTCAGGTTGATAAAAAGTTTCTCTTGCTGTAATACTTCGAGAACTTGTCGCAGATGCACTAAGTGCTCGTTCACATCTTTGCTGTAAATTAGAATATCATCGAAATAAATGACAACAAATTTGTTTAGGAAAGGTTTCAATACCTCAGTCATTACTCACATGAATGTACTTGGTGCATTAGAAAGGCCAAAAGGCATGACCAGTCACTCAAATAATTCATCTGGTGTTTTGAACGCTATTTTCCATTCATCTCCATCTTGTAGTCTGATTTGATGATATCCACTTTTCAAATCAATCTTCGTGTACAACTTAGAGCCAGCTAGTTGATCAAGCATATCACTCAAACGGGGTATTGGAAATCTGTATTTAACAGTAATTTTATTAATGGCATGACTATCCACGCACATCCTTCATGAACCATCCTTCTTTGGTGCAAGCAAAGCTGGACAGGTACACGGACTTTTGCTTTCACGTATCAGACCCTTAGATATCAACTCTTCAACTTGTCGTTGCACCTCAGCACGTTGTTTAGGTGGCATTCTATAGGCTGGCAGATTCAGTAAAGAAGCTCCTGGAACCAAATCAATTGCATGTTGAATACTTCTCGGCAAACCTTGCGGTAAATCTCCAGCATTGATTAACCCACTTTTAATCAAGACCGTTATAACTAATCATGACCCTCATAACTAATTAAAAGGTCACATGTCTATCACATGATGACTAATAAACTAAAACACGAACTTTAATTAAAATAACTAATTCAAAATAAAAGCTCCTGCTTCACAACTATTATAGGAAAGTGAATCTGTTGGATGCATATTCTGATATGATTCACAAGTAATTGAACAGGGAACCTAATCATTCGGTGTATTATGTTCTTTTACCCGCCGAAGTTTCTTTTATGTTCATCATCTTGTATCTCTCTTTTCTTCTATTCATGCTAATGACCTTCAATCCTTGGTTCCTTTCTTCCATCTTCGATGTTCTTGTTATACTGATGGTTTTCTTATGATACATAGAAAGCTTGCTGTTAGTAAGATCCCAAATGCTTTACCTAATAAAAGCAGGCAAAGATCTTAACAAATAATTTGTTGGAATTCAGATCTCGGATGGTGAGATAATCAAAGCAATGTTTCTTCGATGTAAAAGTGTAGAACATATCTGCTTATTTATTTTTTTTAATTTATTATTTCTTTGAAAACTCCGCCTATATTTTATAGCCGGTCCCAAGCCCGGATAAAGGAGGAGGGTTGTGTTAGGCCCTGACAGCCAGCATAAAATCCTGTCGAATCTTATGAACATGGATCAACGAATGGCGTTGTATGATCCATGTAGCCGACCCCACCTAGTGGGATAAGGCTTTGTTGTTGTTGTTGTTGTATTATTTCTTTGAAATTCAGTGCAACTTTCTACTTCTCATTTTTCAGTTTCCTTTGTCAAGATTGGTTAAACATTATTTCTGGATTTATATATTTTGGTCTTTAAAAACTTATGTTCACAGTTAATTTGTGTCATTTGTTACTGATTAGTTCTTTTGTTTTCTCAAATGTAGCATGGAGTCTCTAAGATGGCCTACCGTTGGGAAGTATAAAGTAGATGTAGCATCATTTGAATCTGTAGCACTACCTCAGTTGCATGTAAGCATGATTGAATTCCATACTTGTTGTAACATAAGACATGCTGATTTGTATACTTATCTCGTTTGGCTAATTTTATCAGGTCGAAGAGGAAATAGACGTTTTCATTATTGATGAAGTGGGTAAAATGGAATTGTATAGTTCATCATTCTTCCCTGCTGTTTTAAACATTCTGGAGTCTAATATTCCTATTCTAGCATCCATACCTATACCTAAGTTTGGGCGTGATATACCTGGAGGTAAGATTTTTAGTGTTTTAGAAGATTAATATTGAATGTATATTGCCAAAAAAATATTGAATATGTATATATTGAATCGTAGCTTATAAACTTGATTATTTCAGCTGTCATGTCCTATTTCTCCTTTCTTTTGGTCTTGTTATTTTCTGGATCCTTGCAATTCTATCACGGTTTTGACAAAAGTTTTCATAAATCTTTTACCTAGTTATGTAGTTTAGCAAGCTTTGTTATAAAATGTGAAGATGGATCATGCAAATTTCATTGAAGGAGACGAACATATTTCTCTTGCTTGAAATCATCCGTCTTCCCATCAACATTTAACCATTTCGGACTACTCTGTGCTATGTTTCGTCAGAACTTCTTCTGTTGTTCTTAATTTGCAGTGGTGTCTATCTCTTTGCTTAAAGTTTAAATTTTAATCTTCCAAGCCCGGATAAAAGAGGAGGGTTGTGTTAGGCCCCGACAACCCGCGTAAAATCCTGTCGAATCGCATGAACATGGATCAACGAATGCGGAATGGCGTCGTATCGAATGCGGAATGACGTCGTATGATCCATGTAGCCGACCCCACCTAGTAGGATAAGTCTTTATTGTTGTTGTTGTTAAAAAATATATTAGTAACTATCATTTTCACATATTTTTTTTTCTCGGGCAATTGTTTTAGTAGTATGAGTTTTGCTGATTATGTCTGAGACACCAATTGGTTACATACGCCCATTGGCTCAAAATTTTCCTTGCACGGTCGTTTGGTTATACTTTATTTAAATATTCTCTTTCCAAGATTCATACTATAGTGTATATATAGGAACATTAAACTCATAGACATTGATCAACTGAAACAAAATTTTTCATTTTTCTTGTATTATCATTTTTCTTCCTATCCTGCATCTTCTAATAGTCATGAAATAAATCAAAATTATATTTTGCAGTTGCAAGGTTGAGGAACCATCCTGGTGCAACTGTTTTCACTCTGAATACCGGAAACAGAGATGCAATTAAGGAAACTATTTACTCGCAGATGGTTAATCTTCTCCAGAAACATTGACAAGTAGTTTACTTGCTTCGTGCATGCGAAGGTTGATCCTCTGTTCATAATTACCTGAGTTCTTATGTTACCTCAACTCATTTTCTTTTTTTTTTCCGCGTATGTTGTCATAAGGACTGTATTAGTAGTGCCTGTACCATACAGAATTCTTTTTCGTATGTTTTCTCTTTGTTCTAATTATTATGTTTCTTATTTATCTGGCTGTCCATGTGACCCAGTTTAGATCAAACAAAGGTTTTACACCAAATAATGTTTGTTTAATGTTCGAATGCTTTTTTCACCGTTGATCGTTCGTTTTTCGATCGCATAGTTGACGTGGTGACGTTCTCTCTCTTCCACGCAAGTACTTGTTCGACGTGGCACTGTCATACAAATTGTGATTAAATTGAAAATATAATAATAAAAAGATGAGGGGTGGCTATCCCCTCCTTTTTCTTCAGTTGGAGGGGGAGAGAGAAAATTTATTTTTTAGTTATTATTTATTTTTTAATATTGTCACGTCGAATGATCATTTAGAGAGAGGACATGATCGTGTAGACGTTAATTGGGCAATCGAGAGATGATCCGATGGGATGAAATAAGTTAAAACATGAAGAATAATCTTATTAGAAGTTAAAAATTTTGATTAGAGAATATTTGACGTAATTTACTCCAACCTTTGCATCCTTTGAACGAATTGCAGTTTTCATCTCCTATATGTGGCTTGGTCGCATCTGACGGTGCAAGATTAACTAAGAAGGTTTAACCACCGTCCATATGATTTAACATTGCAATTGCTTCTGATCGATTCGTGGCGCCTGTTATGATCTCCTCATTGCACGCGGGCCCACAAATCGTGTATATAACTTTTCTGATCGATTCGTGGCTTCTATAGTTTTATGTCATGATCGTCCATTTACACGTGTGCTCCATGTAAATACTTGGTATGTGTGCACACAAAAGTTTGCTAGCATGGTTCAACGAATAGGCGAGGATAATACACCTTTTCCCATTAGTTCCATGATTTGTATCTCATGATAATTTATTTTTCAGTATTCAAATTTCTTAATCGTTTGTGTTGTATATATGTATACGTATATTTCTTTTTGACGAATTATTGCACAATTCTACTCCTCTCTCTCTCTATATATATTTGTGACAAAGATAGCAACTTTCTCTTATAATAAAATTACATGCTTAGAAGTATAACTTTAATTTCTCGCATCTAAGTTAAATTAAGCTTTGTTATGATCAGCCCCCTCCCGATGTTTTAATTATTAACTAATAATTAAGAAAAATTTAAGTTAAAGACCCCCCCCCCCCCCCCCCCCCCCCCCCGAGATTTTCACTCTTCAGTCTCCACCGTCGTTGGTTGTTATATTTTTTTATACAGAAATAAGTTAAATTTAGATTAAATCTAAATTAGAAAATAATAAAATATAAATAAAACAATTAATTATTTTAAAAGCTTAAAATGGATATAATATTTATATAATAATAATTTTTTATCTATTGTCACGCCCTTAAGCTCATTGACTCGAACTTAAGCGTGCGGCACGGCCAAACCCTGCGGTCGCCGATCGACCCCGTTCGGACATGTCCCGGACGCATCCTGGATGCACAACGAAAAACCCACCCACTCGGAGAGAAGAGAGACTTCACAAGATTAGAGGAAAACTAGAGAATATATTGAGTAATCTCAGATTATCCAGGATGGTCTTACAAGCCTTGATTACAAGTCCTTTTATAGGACATTGGAGAAATAACTCATACTCTAACTTAAGGACCTAATCCTACTAGGCATGTAAGTCCCTTCTCTAGAAAAGCCTCCTTGGACTAGGAGTAAAAATCCAATATCCTGAAGACCAAGTAGAATTCGGCCAGCACCTCCTTCAAAGTCCATCTTGAAGTCAAACTGGTCAGGCCGTCCTCCTGACGCCCTGCCATGTTCGGGGCATGCTCCGAGCGCGCCCGCCGGGATAAGTCAGAGTCCTACTAAGACTCGGACTGTTTTCCTGTGGCCTCTCCCCTTCTTCAGTCCTCCTATGATTAGGACTTCAACTCCAAGTGTCCCTCGGTCCAAGAAGGAAGCTTGGCCCTCCAAGAATTCACCATGTCCTTCTCGACATCGGAAATCGGCCGACTCTTATTCCTACTAGGAGTAGGAATCCTTTCGACCCCGCACTTCTCATCCAAGCATCTCTCGAAGTCTCCCTCCTCGTCGACCTTCGAGATCTTGGAGCTGCTCCGGCCCGAAGACTCCACCTGCCGCTCGATCCGCATGGCCGTCCAAGTCCTACTCACATTAGGACTTGTCCCGGGCATGGCCGTCTCCTCGCGTCCATCCTTCTAGCCTGCATGGTCCCTCCTCGGACTTGAATTCCTTAGTAGCTATCCTCAGCCTTCCGCACTCCGTTGTCCTAGTCCAACTCCTACTTGGACTAGGAGTCCTACTCCTAGTAGGAGTAGGAGTGCGCCGTGCCTCCGCGCCCGTCGCACGTCCGCCATGTCCCAAACATGCTCAGAGGCTCCTCCTCGATCCCCTCGCATTTTTGGACATCGACGCTCGTCCTCCAAAGCTTCCTGCTTTGGCTCCATGCCCCGGATCGTCACGCGCATCCCGGTGCACCTTGCGTCGCCCGCTGTCCCTGCGCCTCCAGTTTGCGGCCGCTTCGTCCTAGCTCCGTCCTGGGACATGGCAGAGGCGAGGCGTGACATCCTCCCCCACTCAAGCCATTGCCGTCCCTGGCAATGCCTCTTCTCGCTGCCACGTACTCCATCCAAGAAAGCCTTCGACTCGCCTCCTGGATTTCGTCGTCCGGAAGACCTCCGCGTCTCCGAACTTGCGCAGTCCGGAAGACCTCCGCGTCTCCGAACTTGGTCCGTTCAGAAGGCCTCCGCGTCTCTAAACTTGGTCATGACTCTTCCTCGAGCCGTTTTGACCACCCGCTCCTCGGTGTCACCTTGCTGTCCAAAGGTTCCACCCTGCATCAATCTTCAATCCGTTGAAGATTGTGGGACGAAGCCATCCTTGCCGTTATCCCGGGGATGTGACCTGCGCGCCACCTCCCGAAGTAGGACCTTGCCGCCTACTTGTGCATCCTTGCCGTCCGAAGGAGCACTCTGTAGTGTCTTCACTCCGTTGAAGACTTTGGGATGCGACCTCCTCGTCGTTTCCCTGGGATATGACCTCCTCGCCATATGCCCACCTCGGACTTCGGTACCTTCGCGCACCGGCCTGCTCGCAAAAGTCTGAGGTTTGGTGGACTGCAACCACCACTCAGGATATCACCCGCGACACCTTGACGCCAATCTTCGGTCCGTTGAAGATTGTGGGACGTAGCTACCTTGCTGTTGTCCCGGGGATGTGACCTGCGCGTCACTTCTCGAAGTAGGACCTCACCGCCTACTTGTGTGTCCTTGCTGTCCGAAGGCGCACTGTGCAGTGGTCTTCACTCCGCTGAAGATGTTGCGATGCGACCTCCTCGTCGTTTTCCTGTGATATGACCTCCTCGCCATATGTCCGCATCGGACTTCGGTACCTTCGCGCACCGGCCTGCTCGCAAAAGTCTGAGGTGTGGTGGACTGCCCCCACCACTCAGGATATCACCCGCGACATCCTGATGCCAACTATCGTCGATGGCTGCTTCCCCGCGCCAATGACCTTCGAGACGACCACTGTTGGCCTTGGTCGTCCCGCTTCGCTTTGCGACCTTCAGGAAGGATGATCCGGCGCCGGGTCAGCCCAAGGAGCTCCACTCCTTGACCTACGCGTCTCCTCGTCCAGAAAAAATCCTGCTACTCCAGAATCAAGCCACCTGCTCAGATTCTCTGGACCGTCTCGTCGCTGATGTGCTCCGCCACATCCGATGCACTTGCGCTTCCTACGCTTCCGCATCCTCGTTCCACCATCCTGCGCCCTGACCTCCGAACAGCATGAGGTCAAAGGATTTGATGAGTTTGTCCCCTCATCGAACCCGTCGCCGTGTACCTCCTGCCTCGAGATACCTTCCTTGATGGTTGAACGCAGTAGAGTCCACTCGGCTTCCATGATCGGAGATCTTTCATGGAACCCCTCCTCTACTTGCACTGCCTCCCTTGCAAGTTCCTCCTTGAATTTTGCCTCCATGGAGCGCAATGCTATCCTAAGACCTTCTTGCCTTAGAACACGAGCCTCCAGCTCCGAGAGTCTTCTGGATCCGTCGGAAGTCCTCTCCTTTCACCATGTTCGGGGCTGAGTCCTCATCTCGATCCACCTCCGCAATCATGGCTAAGAGCCGCCTAGCACGCAGGCTCTTTCTCTTCACGGGCACTTCGTGATCTGCCCCCGGAGCACCTAGATGCAACCCTTCTCGGTCCATCCTCACCTCTGGGAATAAATCCACGAACTCCATGCCCAGGACGAGTTTATGATTGTCCAAGTCGACCACGATGATGTTGAGCGTGCCTTCCCAACCTCCCACCTTCGCGTGGACGTCTTTGGTTGTACCAAAGATTGGTTGGGACTCAGCATTCACGATCTTGATGAGCCCTGGTTCCTTGACAAACTCGATGCCAAGTCGCGTTGCTTCCTGTCTTGACATGAAGTTGTGTGTAGCCCCAGTGTCCACCAGAGCGGTCGTGGTATGTCCA
Organism: Pontederia crassipes; assembly: GCA_030549335.1. NCBI lineage: Eukaryota > Viridiplantae > Streptophyta > Magnoliopsida > Commelinales > Pontederiaceae > Pontederia > Pontederia crassipes. The sequence continues at coordinate 17,559,595 of CM060189.1, read as the reverse complement.
TCTACCTCGACTTCTACGAACATCAGACCCTTCGCGGCCTTCTTCACGTCCTGCGTCGGAATCGTTGCAGCGGTCGTTGCCAAAGCCATAATAGACCCCATCTGAGCTGCACCTTGTTCATCTTCTGAGGTAAACGCCATAGCGGCTAGGCCAGTCTTCTTGTTGCACTCCCTCGCGTAGTGCGGCCATCCACAGACATAGAACCTCACCGGCTTCCTCGCGCCACCTTTCCCGGTCTTCACCACCCTCTGGTCGCCTCGCTGGCCACCAGAGCGGGGCTTGTCCTCCGATGACAAGTCCCTGACCTTGACCTGCTCGTCAAGATCTTTGTTGGTCACATACTCCACCGGAGCTTCGGCCGCGACCAATGCCTCCTGAGAAATCGGATGCAACCCTCCTCGGTTCACCCTCTCATTTGGGACTGAATCTTCCAAGCTACGAACCTCCTCGCTCGTCTCTTGAAGACTTCTGCCCAGCGTCTCCACATACTCCTCTATGTGGCCGACGCGATCTCTAGACTTTGCTCTCATTCCCGTCCTCTTTTCCCCGCCGTTCGCACCTTGGACAGCACCTCGCCTACCGTCCTTGGTCTCCAGCGAACGACCATTTGTAGAAGGACCTTCTCCGTCTTCAGACATCTCAGAACTCAAGCTCTGATACCACGTTGTCACGCCCTTAAGCTCATTGACTCAAACTTAAGCGTGCGGCACGGCCAAACTTAAGCTCATTGAACCTCCTCTCTCTCTCTCTCACATCATGGAAAAAGTGTGAAGCGGGTTGTTTTGTGATTGGATAATTTTAATTAAATATATTGATTTGCTGCTATGCATCAACTGCTTCCGTAGCATAGTGGTAGTGCGTTCGCTTCGTAAGCGAAAGGTCGCGAGTTCGATCCTCGCCGGGAGCTGTTTTTTTCAACTTTTTTAAATTTTATGCATCCCCCGGTCTCTCTTCTATTCCGGGGATTGTTGCGACGCGGACTGTTGTAAACTTTGCAAGGCGCAGGGGGTTTGCAATTTTAATATCCTCTATTTCAACATCCAGATCTGGTATTCTAACTATGATATTTATCTCTGAACATAGAACATATTTTACTAAAAAAACAGAGAAGAATGGCCGTAAGGGAAAAAAAAGAATGATTCTAAGAACCGTTACTTTTTAAACGATGTCTTTGAGACGTGGGAAACCTTCCAATTTGAAATAAATCTTTTGACACAGGAATGCAGTACAAGTAAACAACATATCGTACAGTAATATTGATGTATCAAGAAAACGGGCAAAATAAAATTTAGAGCTTTTTTCCTTAAAAAATTATGATTATCTAATTTATATTTAAGATTGTACACTTTTTATTTTTATTTGTAAGTTTCTACATTCTATTTACCAACGAAAAAGATTTACGAGAAACTTCTGCTTAGAAATGTCTTAAAGCTGAAATTAGGATAGAACATTGAATAATAATAATAATAATAATAATAATAATAATAATAATAATAATAATAATAATAATAATAATAATAATAATAATAATAATAATAATAATAATAATAATAATAATAATAATAATTGTATAGCACCCTGCTGAAATGCTTGAATATAATCTCGTACCGACACATAGTTGACAATCCAATGCAGAGACAAAACAATCAACAACAACAATAACAAAGTCTTATCTCACTAGATGGGGTCGGCTACATGAATCATACGACGACATTATTCGTTGATCCATGTTCATGAGATTCGACAGGGTTTTAAGCTGGTTGTCGAGACCTAACACAACCCTCCGGGCTTGGGACCGGCTATAAAACATAGACGGAGTTAAAGAAAAATTTAACTCAAAGCAAACAAAAGAAAAATATTCACACGAGATTTTGCAAAAACAAAAGAAACAGGGGAGATCAAAAGAAATCGAGCAAACTCACTTGGTTATTTAATTGGCACCACGAGTGGACTCTGGCATGGCATAGCTCTATTGATGACAGCATAGGCCTACACAAGCAAGTACCATAACAAACGAAAAAGCTGATAGGAGCACTTATCAACTGATGCTGAAAATTTATTTTGAAAATGATGGAGAGATCTTCCTCTCTCCAATCTGTGCAAGTTATGACGTAAATATAGAAGCAGTAGTATAAATGCTGACAGAGATTTGTAGTAATCAACATCACACAAGACATCAGCATTTAGAGGTGGCAAACAATGGCATATGAAGAAAATTGGTTAAAACAATTTGATGTACTTCTGCAAAGGTACATCGAATAAGAAAAGAAAGATCGACAAAAGTATACCCAATAGTTCCAATATGATCTATAAAAATGTTGGCGACAGTCAGAATTATCCAAAAAGTTCACAAGTCACAACATTAGCTTTCACTGAATGAAACAAAGTTGAAGGAACTTTCCTCTTTCCTTATTAAAGAACAGTGAGAATAAATCCTAAGCAAAAACAAACTAAGTATCAAATCCATACAACGTCCGCCCTTTATGTTTGAGAGCATGTACGATGTCCATTGCAGTCAGTGTTTTCCGATTCGCCAAATCCATGACAGCAGCTGCATCACGGATGACGACCTCCAAAAATGATCGAAGCGCATGATCAGCATGATCGTAGACAAGGCTACTCATTCTTGTGATACCGCCTCTCCGTGCCAGTCGCCGAATGTCAATTTTCGGAATGCCACTACAAAGGTACCTTGTCTGCGATCGATGGAGCTCGATTGCCCTCGGATAGGCATCTTGCTGTGTCCCTATCAACGCCAACCTCTCGATTTCTATCCAACTACTACTGTATCTCTATGATAGTGCGGTGTTCATCCCCCTACCCCCTTCATAAAATTTATATTTGGGAACATTACATTAATTTTTTTTTTCATGTTATTGTTATCAATACTACCCGACGCAAAATAACATCTTATCCAAAAGAATCAATGTATATACAAACAATGTGCTTGGATTTCGTGACCATCCTATGTAAACACCAATATCTGACATTAGAAAAAATGAGGAACAAAATGACATTGGAAGACTACAAGGATCCTCCTCATGCTCCGAGACAAAAAAAGGGATCCAAGAATCCTATAGAGGACGGGAAAATTGTTAATGGGAACGGCGCATGGAGATTTCTTTATCTAGAAGCTGAATGAGCCGTTGGAGTGAGTTGTCGTTGTTGATCAAACTTTGCAACGCGTGCAACTCTTCCGGGTTGGCCTTCTGTAAGAGCCCCTTGAAGGCCGACTCAGAAACAGCACACAAGGGATGCTCTCTGTGAGTCTGCCCATTGATAAGGCCTGGTGGCTGATCCTTCATCAGCATCCCTGGTGTCTGGGCGACAGCTTCTTTACTCCTCCAGTACTCCATGCAGACACGATCAGGATCGAGTGCCTCGATCGCCTGAGATGCATAAAGGTCATTAGCTTTTCAGGAAGAACTTCGCCCAAGTCTTAATCTGTAGAGTTGATTATTGATAGATAGACTACTAAAAAATAACTGGTAAGGGTACATGATAGTATTCGAGAAACAATAGTGTTCCATGTTGCAGATATCATGATCCAAGATAACTGAAACAAAGTGAATTGACAAGTTGTAGTAACAAATAAGTCTTGTTTATGATTTGATTCCTTGTTGAGTAGAAATTAAAAATGCTGCATTAGAAATTTATGCACTTTGGTCATATACGGATAAATAAGTTCAAAGTACCACTAAGTCTTCTCCATTGACTGGTCAACACTACATATGAACCAAATAACTATACTGGTAAGAGTGTGTGTCATTGGTGTAACATCCTGAAAAGGAGAAAAGGGTCTGAAATTTACGGAAATATTTCTTATTCTGAAGGTCAACGAATCTATGTATAAAGGAATAAGTTATCAAGATGCAGAGTAATTAGGAACTAAGATTATTATTATTATTATCAGTTTCTATGGTCTTAAGTCATTGAGGCTTGAGTTTCTGCATCACAGGAATTCATCAGCCATTTTGATGCTTAAAAAAAAAATTCTAGTAACAAAGATGAAACAAAATATGCCGTACCTGAATAACTGTGGGTGATAATAATCCAAACATTTCCAGACCATCAAGGGATCCAGGAGGCTGTAGTGAAGGAAAATTGAACCTTCCCATGTTATGTTGTTTCCTAATTTCATTATTCACTCTCTCCCTCACCATATCCCAGCATCTGGTAGCAGAAACATGAATAAACACTTCACTTGGACACTGCTCCATCACAACCTACAGTTGCAATTATGCAAGTGAGTGTCAATTGAACCTTTTCATTCATTGTAAATAATTAATAAATCTTTACCCATAAAAAATATCTAATAAGAAGTTCCAATAAGAAGATGAACCAAGATGGTTCAGGCAACGGCAAAGCCTCCTGGATGTGTCTTATGACATAAACCAATCTTTCGATAAAATCCATCATAGTAGATAACAGAATTTCACGAAATTTTGAATTGATAATATAGTCAGCACATATTTCTAAAAAGATGGTTAATTGGGTATTGAGGTAAGAGAAAGTCACCATAAAAAGAGGCCCAAGCAACCCAGCATCCAAGATCTCCGAAATATAGTAGCACATTTGTGTTGCATCTAAAATGCTTATGTACCTAACCCGACTTCTATATCCTGTAATGAAAAGAAAATTAGAGCAGTCAAATCAGAAGAACATGCAAAAGAGAGATTATTTTTTAAGGAAAAAAATGGTTATGTGCTGCTTTAATAGTGAAAAGCCTTTGAACACACTGAAAAAAGATAATGCAAAAGGAATCAATTACAACAAATCAAAAGAAAGTTGAGAACAGCATTTACATATAAGATATTGCGCGGATCTCAAAAATCATTACAGTAGACATGTCATGACTGGAAAAGCTACCTTTTGGGAATATAGCTTGACTTGTGGACCACAATCTTCCAGAAAGCACAACGCCATACTCCAGAGTTTCAATATTGCAGTTGATTCTCCTAACCACCTTGGCCATTCTAGGGCCCTTTTGCTGACGGTTAAATCGTTCAAGACTTTGTTGCACGCAAGATGCACTTGATGTAACTGAATTTTCTCTATCAATAAGGTTACACTGAGAATCTGGGTTGCCCTTCAATTCATTGTTTTCATTAGCTGGTTTCATACTAAAAGCAGGTTGGTGATTTAGGAATTGACTCCCAGCAGTGTCATTATTATCACTTGCTTCTGGAACTGTCTTTTCTATAGTCACATTTGCAGATTTTACACTTTCAGATGGCTTTGGAGGGAAATATGCAACAGAAGATCCATCGAGGAAGCCAGATGAAGTCTTTCCACATGACCCTTCCGGACTTTTGGCATCTAACGGTATCAACCTTGAGCTTTGAGTAATCACCTCCAAAGAAGGTAACATGTTAACATCTCTTTCATTCAATAAGGATGCAAAAGTTTGTGGTGTCTGAAGAACTTGATCCTTTTGAGAATTACAAGAAGTTGCTTTGTCATGACAGTCGTTTAGTCTTACTATGGATTCTGAATCATTCAAGGTGCATCTGTCTGAGCTCTGCTGCTCATTTTCACTGAATGAGACAGTGTCTCTCTCACTTAATTTCATAGAAAGTGAGCCATTTAATTGACTTTTTTCAACCACAAAATTGCAGTTCCCTGTTAACAAAGTTTGGCCTATCGCACCTCTAGACAACAATCGGTGACTTGACGAGGTTGCTGTAGTAACATCTGAACTTTTTTGTCCTTTGGAATGGAAATCATTATCCAGTCCAAGGCTTGGCTCTTTCGTAAGAGGTGTAGACAATGGTATAATTTTCTGTGCAGTAGGTTGATCAGCATTTCCAAGTACTACAGCATCATCAAATGCTGTCTTTACTTTCTCTTTCAATTCTACCAAAGAGGGTTGTAATTGCATGGATGTCCTAACTTCTTTAGCATAATTGCGCCCTGCATCACTTGTGATAATATCGCCATTAAGTGCACCACTATCCTTTTGCTCTCTTCCATCTTTAAACTCCGTGCCCACAGGTTTACTTTCTGGTGTCTTCTCTTTGGTGACATGAGAACTCAAAGTCAGACCAAGATCAGAAAGACCCCATTTATGAACTGCACTCAACTTCCCACCAATAGCATCTAATAAGACATTCAGCTCAGTAATATCATAAAGGAACAAAAATAACCTCGTATTCCAGGGACAGGAACACAATTCCTTTGCATGTATTAAGCATGCAAATTTATCCTGTGAACATGGACAACAAACAGCAGAAAGATGCAAATCATAGTGACAAATGATGCATTCCCTCTCGCTGTTTGCATCGAACCCTGGATCCATTTTTCTTGTTTGAGAAGGGCACAGATGTTCCCGTCTTGCACGTTCCATATCAATTCGCGCCTGTCAACAAAAGGATTAATTGCTAGGCAAAGATCAAGAAACATGTTAAAAAACAGCATAAACAAACTTTACCTTGAGTGATTGTGCAAGGATGCCATCATTTTTGCAGAAACTTTTCCACCTTAAGTTATCTGATGTATTCTTCTTCAAGAATGAGATATTCCATTGAGCCTTAACAGCTTCTCGTGCAGCTCCAAGCAACAACTTATCATGAGATATTGAAATCTTCCTTCGCTGTTCACGATAAAGCTCTACAGCGGTCTGCCCAAGAGGTAACCAATCAACAGGTGCCAGATTAACAGCTTCTGCACAATTGAACCCGCAGTTGAAGCCTGAATGATATGCTCGAGGAAATGTAAGAACAAATTCTCCTTCATTTTGCACACATCGGTATACAGGTACACCCTCCATTCTTAGCAATGAAGGTGAACATTGAGTTACCTACAAAAGTCCACCATTATAAATGAAAAAAATGAGTAGCAAGGATTTTGTGTAAAGTTGAAGAAGAATCAAGATGGAGAACAAAAGGAAAAGGCAATCTATATTCTTACGAGATTGTGAAGTAAGTCCGGTTGCTCATCAAATAGATTTGGTAGAAGCTTCTTCATAGCTTCCTCCAGTTTTGTTGCATCTTTTCCTGGGACTCCATACCACATCTTAGGGGAACCCCAGTGCAAGTAATTCAAAGAATACAGATGGTGATCTTCAACATGCTGTTAAGTGACAATGAGAGAAACAAATAATTATCAGAAAAACATTATCTTCGGTTTTGCAACCTAAGAGCTTGGATAAAGACAGGAAAATCCCAAAAATTGAAGAAGTATAAATTTTAGCTGTGAATGAGCATCTTACCCAGCAAAATGAGGAAAAGCACATTCCTATGTATAACCATGGCACTAGGACACCAGAAATGTCACCGCTTTCAAAGGAAAGTACGGAACCTAGAAGTCGAGGAAAATTGTTCAAATTCCAACCTGAATTAGCATACAGTTTCTCAAGTTCAGGAACCCTCTGGGAGGAGGATGCTTTGGGAAAACCACTGCCAAAAACACCAGTGTCCAAATCAGCACCATATAACACCTGCAAAAGCATCCTTTCAGATCAACCAAAGGATTTATATTTGGCAGCCATCAACTACATCTGTCATAAACAGTTTCTTTTGTACTTTTTAGCAACATGTGAGGAAAATGGACTCAAGAAGAAGTGCACATGTACTTGATCATAAGAAGATACGTAAAAGTTACTTTTCTTCTAGCAATATAAAAGTTCCTCTCCATCCTATGTTCAGTTTCCACTAATTTGGAAGAATTATATTTTTCAGGGAAAATTATTCATAAAAACAAATTAAACTACGATGGGATCAGTGAATGTAACGACTTTGTCTGACATTTTCATCAGTGCCAGTAGCACCACAGTGTGTGCTACATAAGGAATCAAAGATCTTGGCAATACTCTTGAAAGTCAGCATTCGTACCTCAATTTCTTCAGTTGGTCGTTCTACGATCCTCCAATATTCACCTTCAATCTTATCAATTGACAGTTCCTGCTGGAAAGGACTCGTACCAAATTCAGTTTTAATCTGAAAATACTGATCTTTGAACTCATCTGCATACTTCTTAAATGCATCCAATGTGAATTCTGGACCAGGTATGAATCCAAATCTCTCATAACTCTCACCATATCTGCATTTGCCAACTTCTTCGATATTCTCAACATTCATATGTTCCATTTTCAAAAGTTTTTGTCTTTTTCTCCTAATTCCATGTTTCTCATTGATCTTCAAAGATTCACGATTCTGAAGTTTGTCCACTTGTTGAATGCGAGTAGAGAACTTGGAGTTCATCCATTTATCCATATCTTTAAGAGGACAGGGAGGCCTCCAGGAAGATGGTGGGACAATGCGGCAAATACCATACTGTTCTGCCCTTGGACGTATACTTTCGATATATTTTAGGGTGTCTTTGAATTCCTGATATCCAAACCAACACCAATGGCATGTGGTAAATTCGACTGCATATTATTAAAGCCTAATAATTGGCATAAGTGTACATGAATTGATAATGTTAACCTCTTCACTTGGATAGAACACAGGGGCATCGTCAAGGATGGGCCTTCGAGCATCTTGTGGTTGCCATCTTGCAGTAACCTATAATAAAGATTAGACCATCATTTATTGAGAGAAAAAATCCCAGCTAAGAAGATGAACGATGATAGTATACTACCTTCTGACAATTTTTACATTCGCTACATCCTCTAATGACGCCTTTTGGCAAGCATCTGATCAGAGGCACCTCCTGCATATTGACAAAGCATTGATCTGTTAAAACGCGTTACCTATTTAACATCATCATCAATATAACTTTATCAGTCCATCACATTATCTCGTCAGAATCAACATCATTTGGTCCAAGGTTGAAGGGAAGTTAACTAAGTCCTGAGTATTAGTCGAATTCTTCGAAGAAGCCATTTGGGTCAAATTACCGAAGCATATAAAAGTTGTTAAACTACAGAAGCCTGGGGTTAATTACCTCCCACAGCTCCTTTTGGCTGTGGCGTTTCATCTTTCTAAGCATCCAATGGGTTATGGGTATCAATTGAAACACAGCTTACCCGTACCTCACGCAAGGGCTCGTAATCGAGCTCCTCCTCGTCGGAGCTGCCATCGAACTGGCTATAGTTCACCGAGTTCCGCTGCCGGAGGGACTTCCTGGAAGCTTCGTACTCCGCAGCGGCGGCTGCGGCGACGCACTTCGCGGAATCGGAGGAAACGCTCGAAAGGGCATCCTCGACGCCGTCAGGGGCCCTCTGCAGCTGGAGCGACGCGAGAGCCGTGAATCCCGGAGGGATCGAAGGGATCCCGTCGTGCTCCTCCATGACCCCCAAGCACTCCGTCCCCATAGGCCACCAGCAGCAGCGCCCAATTATGTGCGCACGCGAGCCATCAGCCGAAGCATAAGCGGAATCCCATCAGCGCGGGGGAAGGGATAACTCCGTAACCGCGCCCGGACGCTGGGCCGCCCGAGGGGGGGGGGGGGGGGGGGGGCAGCCTCCGATTCAACCCCCGTCAGCGATGACGGGGCGGCGCCGCGGCGGGAGCAACCGATCGATCGATCGACGTGGATCGATTGGTTCAGGGTGGAATCGGAATCCGCCTGGAAGCCGGAGATCTTAGGATGGGAATGAAGGCGATCGCAAGGGCACGCGACGGCGGTGGACGTTTGCGAACGGATGAAGAGGAGGAGGAAGGAGAAGAAGAACGCAAAGCCCAACCAGTTTCTTAATTAACCTTTGTATAATGAAACTTAGTATTAGTTACTGTTACATGGTGTTTTAATAAGGCAGGTGGTTGATTGTTAAAAGGGTCCAAGAATTTCGAATTTATATTAAACAAAAAATTTATTGAATTAGCACGATATTATTAATCTTGAATATAATTTCCCCGCGGATAGTAAAAAGATGTAATGCCAAAATTTGTTATTTAAATATCAAACTAATATATATATATATAGAGAGAGAGAGAGAGAGAGAGTACTTTCAAGTTCTACATGTTAAAATTAATTTATTTTTTAAAAACAAATAGGAAACCACCGAGTTCAATAACTACTTGTAAGATGAGTTTGTCTTTAGCTCTTATTTATTAAAAAATCGACTGATTTTTTAAAATAAAATAATTGATGCTAATTGGATAAAAATGAAGAGACAAAGGGTCAGTTCAAAAATAAAAAAATAAAAAAAAATAAAAAAAAAACTATCCGGGCATCAACTGCTTAGTATATTGGACACCTTCATCTTCCTCTTACATAAAAAAACTTACGTGTATTATAAGCAAATAGAAATATAGTTTATTGACTCGTATAATTCTAATTTTGTATTAAAGAGTCAGTGAGTGTTAGTTAGTTCTACTTATCATTTTAGAAAAAAAAATGCATGACTTTTTCTTTTCTTTTCATTCTTTTTCTTTCATTACCAGAGTCAAAAGGTAATGGGAAAACGGTGTTGAAACTAGTTATAAAAACGATATTGGAAAAAATGTTCATAATAATTAAAAAAATAGCTTAATTTGGTGATAAGAGGTTTGAACTTTGAATTCTTTTATTATCCTTTGACAAAATGTGTTAACCTTCTAGACCCACCTTGTTTTAGTTCACTTCCGTGACTAAGAGGTTATTATTCTTTTTACAAGGGGGCTATTACTCTTTTTCGGTTTTGTGAAAAAAAAATCTTTGGTTTCGGATGGCATTGATTTTTCTTTTCATATTTTCCTTTTCCCAAACTTGAAAAGAAAAAAAAGGATAATTTCTTATAATAAAACTTTAAATAATAAATATAATTCATTATAAGTGTTAAGATTAATTTAAACACGTCTAATATTATAACTAAACTGTAGTACTCAACATTCCAATTTTATCCATATAAAAAAGATTCTAGAATAACAAATTAATGATGAAAAATATGACAACAATGATATTTGCATTGACAAGTTTAAAGACCACTGCATTTGACAATCATAATAATTATTATTCTAAATTTTTAATGAATAATTGAATTGATATATTAATTTTCGTGTTTAAATAAAATTGAATGTAACCATGAAATTTGAAAAGATGATTGAATTGAAAATTTTAAAAATCAGTGCATATGACCAGTAGAGTGGTAATTTTTCTAAATTTTTTAATGTACAATTGAATTGACAAATTAATGCAAAATATTTTTGAATGAAATTGAATGTAATGATAAGATTTGAAATTTTAAAGATCACTACATTTGACATGTAGAATCCTAATTCTTTTAAAATTTTAATGAATAGTTAAATTGATTCCAAATTGTTTGGATGAAATTGAATGTAATGATGAGATTTAAAAAGATGATATCATAGATTGATTTTAGTAGATATTTGAATGAAATATAAAAATATAGATATAAATATATTTTTATTAATTAATAAACATTGAATCTAAGTGAAAATATTATGTTAAATATTTTTAAAGAAATATATTATTAAAATATAATGAACAATATTTATAAGAAATTAATAAATAAAATATATTATGTGAAAAATGTAATAAAGAGAAAATAAGATGAAAAGAAGATGTGAAAAAAACATTAGTCATGTCAAATAAAAAAGATGGATGAGCGAGTCACAACGATCCGGGGTTCCAACCAAATGGTGGAAATCAGGGTGACATGACATTGTAATTTCGCCACATTGTTTGGTGGAAAGCTTGTCATGATTCTTATTGCCAAACTTAGTCAGTATCCTTTTTTTGGTGAACTTTTTTTCTCTATGGGTCATTTGGTTGGAGGAGAAAGTTGAAAAGAAATTCTATAGTAATATCATATTATCGAAATAGCAAATATATTTTTATTCTACTTTAATTTTGAAGAGAATAAATTTTGAAATATATTTTTTATAATTATAAATAGTTAATACTTTTATTATAAAACTATAAAAATAATATTACAATAATGTGTGGTTAAAAATAAAAAAAACAATAAAAAATGGAAAAAGCTGGATAAGATTATTTGTGCTGGTTAGATGAATAAATATATTCTAATTGATGGTATAAAATTAGTGGTTTCAACATTTTCTACATGGTCTACATTTGATCAAGATAACCTTATTCTAATTGATGTTTTTTACTCTCTAAATATAGTGATATTCTACCATTTAGCCCCAACCAAATAGCCTGTAAAAAATTTAATCGATCATTAAATTTTAATTCTTTTTAAGTTAGATTTTTTTATTGCTACCACAGTATCCGAAGTGATCAAATAAAAATTCAAATTTACTATCATCCGACTAATACGGTCGTCCTGTATCGCATGTCTAACTATGACAAATAAAATTTCAACTAAAATATTTTATGTACAAGTACATTTCGAACTCAAAATTGTTTTAAATGATAAAAAAAATTCTCCATGTTTTGACTCTATCATTTTCCTTTTATGTTTTAGATATAAGGTTTATAAAAATAACATAAAAAAGATATACGAAAATAGAAACATAAATAATTAAAGTTTTGCGTCCTGGCTTTTGGTGATTTTTATTAGTGCAGGCAATCATTTGAATTTGAGAGTGGGGCAGTATTTGTTGTGCATATATCACGAGTTAAAAAGTCAACTTATTACTGACTAATTTGATAGATAAATATCTTACTCTTATAGGTGAATTTCTTATCGGTCACATCTAATTTAAATTTAAGTCTCAAACAAAAAAAATTTAAAACAAAAGGAATAACTTCATCTATTGATATTAAAACCCACAGAGTTACGATACAACAAACTTTCGGAGGTTGTGAGGTGGCTCATCCATCCAAAATACGTCAATATTTGAAGTTGTCCTACTACAATTTGCTAAAAAAAATCAGATTCACTATTTATCTGTCGGTAGATGTGTGAGGCTTCAAAAGAATAAAAAAAATTGTATTCGAAATGTCTTTCATGATATTCTTTAGTCTCCAAGGGCAGTCTACTTCTTTGTTTCGAATATTGAGTAGGTTGATAGAATCTGTTTCACATTTGAGCTTTTCATATCCTAGTTCGATACACTTAAGAATTCCAATTCACATGGCCCAAGCTTCAACAACCGAGTAAAAATTATGCGTCGATGAACCTGCACAGATGAAGGATCCATTAGAGTCTCTGAGGCGATAGCCTACTCCTCCCACATCTCTTAGTCCTATAAAAGAACCATTAGTGTTGAGTGTTACCTAACCGGGGGCGGGAGTTCCCACCGAATCCAAAGTAGATCTCTTGGAGGTGTGCCCTTAGGATAGTGGTTTGTTAAGAATTCTTCAGCATTTGCCTGCGCACACTATACCACACAGCAGAGATGGAAGAGGGATTGAAGGAGAACAAAAAGTTATTGCTCATTTTTCATATGCCCCACAAGCCAAAAGAGATATAGGAAAGCAAAAGTAATTGAGAGAATAAAAGTAGTTGAGTTCTTTCCAGAATCTAGTCTCCTTGGGCCCAAGTATGTAAATTTGGAAAACCGGTAAGTGAGTTTCAACGAGAGATCACATCTGCAAACTAATTGGGTAGTTAAAAAATAGATGTGAGACAATCTCAAGAACTTGTCCACACAACATGCAAGTAGAATAAGATGAGGTGGTAAACTTTGTGGTTCTATCCCTTGTGGGTAGATGTCGATGGATTAATTTCCAAAGAAAGATGTGAATTTTTTGGGGGCATAGATCTTCCATAATGTTTTTCATCCATCACATCCATCACTATCATGTGGTAGGCACAGACTCATGAAGCTGTCAGGATGTCATGAGTATCTGACTTCCAAACCCACTTGCAGATAAATGTATTGAGGTAATTAAAAAGACAAATCCATACCAAAAAAAACTTGAGAGCAGATTTTCGTTTCAAGAAGAATCCAAACTCAGATTTGAAACCATCACGGAAAACACAGGACAAGACACGTTAACATAGGATGAAAGCATAACGGGATGTTGAAAATCCAAGGGTCATGCATGATGCTAGTGTTGGAACCATTACCAATTTGTTTCTTCATTCCGAGTCTAATATTTTGTAGGGTTGATCGAATCAGTTTCTAAGACCGGGCAGCTCTATAGTTTTGAGTATGATTAGTCCAAGGGTGTATTGTACCATATTTGTGTTTAGCAAGTTGATACCAAGTGTTGTTTCTGTCACTTAAAATTCAATAACTCTTTTGACCAACAAAAAATTCCTAACGAGTGCTAGATTTTTTATGCCCAAACCCCCTTCAGCCTTTGAGTTCAGCACAATGTCCCAACTAATTAGATGTAATACTCTCTTACTTCCATCGTTTGACCACATAAAAAACCTAGCTATCTTCTCTAGAGAGGCAAAAATTGCAGCTAATAGGTGAATGAAGCTGAGAGGGTAGTTTGGGATAGCTGCGACGACAAAATTAATAAAGGTGATCCTACCTACCTAATTTAGCATTTTTATTTCTCAGTCAGATAATTTGGAAATAGTCTTGTCAATTATGTAAGATTGGTGCTTAATAGAAAGGTAAAAGGATATTCCCCTATGTTCATATGAAGGAGGGTTTTTATTCTTTCTTTTCTTCTTTGATTTAGCTTTACAGGTAAATAGATTTTTGATTTAGCACGATTTATCTTCTGGTTTGTTATGTCTCCATAAGTTTTAAGGATTTTGATCAAATTTTTACAATTAACGGTAGTGACAGCTAGACAAAGAAGAACATCATCAGCAAAAAAAAGATGACTCATTAAAAAAAAATCCAATTCTGAAGAGGGAATGTTGCCCAAATTAACATGATGATTGATGAGTGATGTAAAGATCTGAGTCATGAGAATGAATAGGTAGGGAGACAATGGATCTCCTTGCCTGACCGCTAGAGAAAGAAGAACATCATCAGCAAAAGAAGACGACTCATTGAAAAAAAATCCAATTCTGAAGGGGGGATGTTGTCCAAAGTAACATAATGATTGATGAGTGATGTAAAGATATAAGTCATGAGGATGAATAGGTAGGGAGACAATGAATCTCTATGCCTGATGCCTTTATGATTTTTGAACTTTTCAAACAAAGCACCATTGATTGAACAAGAGAAAAGAGGAGAAGTGATATATATTTCAATCCACTTAATAAACTTGAATGAGATTGTAGGGTCCTAAGAATAGCCATCCATGAAAGTCTGTCAAAAGTTTTTTTCTAAATCAATTTTAATTAACATATGTTTCTTCTTTCCACTTCTCATATTGTGGACTAACTCTTGAGCTATTAAAATATTGTCTTGAATTAACCTATGGGCCATAACAATAGTTTGGGCCTGGTCAATCAAGGAGGGAAGTATTGGTTTCAATCAGTTGGCTAAGATTTTTGCAATCAATCAGTATATTACATTACATAAGGCTATGTGTCTATAATCCGTGACTAGTTTAGGGTTTTTCTTTTTTGGGATGGAAATCAAGGATGTGTGACTTCACTAAGGAGGAATTTTATTTGTTTCAAAGATGAGTTGGATTTTGACAATTAAGTTAGGTCCCATGATTGTCTAGTTATTCCTGAAAATTTTAGTTGTGAAACCATCCGGCCAGGAGCTTTTTAGATGGTATGAATTTGAGACACTCATTTATCTCAGTAGGGGTTATAGGGGCAGATAAGTGATTTTCCCATGTTGTGTTTAGGATAGAGAGAAAGGGGCCATTTATATGATAGGGATCAGATTCACACATCCATAGGCCCTTGTAGTACTGGACAAAAGTTTTCATGATGTTATCTTGATCAGTAAAAATGCTTCCTCAGTTGTCAGTGTTTGAAGTGATGATATTGGCTCTATGCTTGACAAGGATAGTGAGATGAAATTTTTTTGAGTTTTTATCACCATATTTTAACTAATTAATTCTTAATTTTCTCCACCATTTCAGAATTATTTGTCTAAGGAGAGCTGTCTGCTTGTTATATAGTGATTTGAGTTGAATTTGTTCGTTATGGGTTAATCCATGATTGACATCTTTTAATTCAAGTTTATTGATCAGTTTTGATGTTTGTTCAACTCTGATTTCTAGCCTCCCTAGGTCATGCATGTGCCAGTGTAGGGTTTTTAATTTGATCTTCTCTAAAGCCTAGTTTATATTTAGGATTTGGTTCTGTTGTTTACACTTGTGCCAAACCTACTTCACAATCCTTCTGGTTTGAGGGTATTAAAAGCAAAAGTGCTAATATTTAAACTGCTTAGGTTTCATCCTAGTTTGATGTGTTAAAAATCAATGATATGTTGATCCACGATGCAGAGTATGGAGTGTAAGGTTGGGAAATTTTAGAATCCAATTATGATTGACTAGAAACATGTCTAGTCTATATAGAATTCTAACCCCCCCCCCCCCCCCCCCCTATTCGATTGTTACACTAGATGTACTAGTTATTAGAGAAAGGGGATATCAAATAGACCTTGATGTTGTATTAAATTTCTAAAGCTACAGATAGATTTTGTAACATTAAACTTTGCCCTCCCCCCTTTTAATCTTTAGGATAGATAATGTTATTCATATCACCCAAAATTGCTCACGGGATGTCATCCAAATTTAGTTTTATAAGGTCTTGTTAGAGAATGTTTCTAATCGCTGATTACTAGCATAGATACAAGATAACATAAAAGTATAATCCGACAAGAAGATAACAATATACATGAGCTCAGTAGTAGTATGGAGCAATGTTACCTGAATGTCGCAGTTGGACCATACAAATATATTATATTCTTATATATTATATTATACATATTATATTTATTTATTATTTATACATTATCATAAATTTAAAATTTATTTAGGTGTAATTTATCATATATTTTTATTTATTTTACTTATAATATATCATAACAAAAATTAACTAGTATGATATTAGTATAATTATTAATTATGGTATTCAAAATAAGCTATAATTATATAATTATTTTATATAAATATGATGTTAAATTATCTTTTATATTTCATGTTTTAGTTATTAATTAGTTTATCTTAAATTTTTCTTCTTCTATCTAATTTGCTAATTATAAATATTTTATTAATTAAACTACTCAATTAGTTTTTTTAAAAAAATATTATATTTGGATTTTAAGATGTACGTAAATTATAATATTAATAATATTTAAAATATTTAATCAAATAAATAAATAAATACATTATAATATAATAACATATTTTTATTTACTATAGTTTTATATCTCATAAAATAATAAATTATATTCTTAGTTCTTACTTTTTTATCCAAACACCTACTAAAACTTATCTATCAAATCAACTTTTTAAATCCCTATCATTACACTTTTTCATCCAAACTTTTCTATCAAATAGATTAGTTCTCGAGAACTTACGGGAACTTAAAATTCTCAATCCAAACACAGCCTAAAAGTAGAGAGATCTTCTGACTATATGAAAAAAGAGAAACGAATGACTAAAGATATGAATGAAATGACTTTATCCTTATGAAATAAAATGAAATAATGATGAAATGAACGCCTTTTCAAGTGAAAGATGAATAATTCCATGAACTATATGAATAATAATTGAGGCTAACATTTTTTCATCATGGTTGGAGAATGATTAAGTGTTAAAGATGTACATGAAATGAATCATATATATCATTGTTCACATGTGATGATCCCCATAAATCTTAGACGATATGTTATTATGATTTCTCTCATGCTTGTATTTTTTGGACTATCCTTATGATTTATATTGTTATCATTCTAAGGGGAGAGTTTTCTCTTGATCCCCACAAGTACTTAATTATATATCATGTACGACTCTATTGATGTGTGTAACAATTTTTGCTCAAATGATGTGTGCACATGAATATAGTAGTATCTACATTATCCTTACATTATATGGAGTTGTAGGTGGGACTTATGTATAAGTTGTATTATGATATGAATTTTTATGTGCTTATATTTATAAGTGATGGGACTATGCGACACACTTCTTTTATTATATTTGTTATTTTAATTTCCATTGGTTTATTAATTATTGTAATATTTTATTTTTTATAAGTCTTTTGTTCATGTGTCATCATTTTTTAAAAGTCGAGTATGATGGGTGCGGTATACAAATCCGAGGATGATTAGAAACACTTCAATGAAAAAAAGTTAACAAAAGCAAATTCAATCAACTTCAAACTCAAATTTTGAATCTACTACAATTCACATGGAATTCATATTACAACTTATGTTGCTAAAAGTAACTTCTACAAAGTCTTGGTAGTTTTGGAGGATCACGCTCCGTTTTCTTTTGCACGAACAGGAGAAGGGGGACGCGACGACTTCTTTCATTCCGATATCTTCAATTGAACTAGTCAAGAATAATGTGAAGTCTGAATTCTAACTGAAACACCTATATATATATATATATATATCATCAAACCTTTGTAGAATTCCTAACTGAAAAAAAAAGTGAAGTAAAGAAAAAAAAGAATATAATTATATAAACTCACCGTTTTCAGCTCAAACTGAGAGTGACCCACAACGGGATCGCATATGGTTCCGCCGGCATATCCATGCCAGTCGACAGACGCCAACGCGTTTTGCGCATCTCCAAGTCAAATATGTCAACCTTCACGTCGTGGCCCAAGTCCTGGACGCGCGTCTCGCCGAGGTCGCAGGACGCATAGATGCAGTCCTTCATGAGCTCGGGGAAGTCCCTGAGACCGCGCAGCAACAGCAGTTGGGTCGGCGAGAAGAAGAGTGCGGCGTCTCCAACGCTGCACACCGGGTGCCACCCGTCGAACGGCGCCTCGAAGTCGAAGCTGTACAGCGAGAACACGGGCCTGGAGAGGACGATCCCCTCCACGACGTAGGTCGAACATTTGATGCCGCAGAGGAGGAACTCGTTCTCGCTCGTCGACAACAAGCAGAAGCGATCGTGCTCGACGGGCGCCTGCAGTACATGGGTGTGGTACGGCTCCGAGTCGACTGGGTTCATGTGGAAGTTGCCGCCCTCCCGATCCACTGAATAAAATGACCTGTCGACGTCGCGGTAGAGGATGCACGTGAGATCCCCCGGCAGGAGGATTTCAAGCACGGTCCAATCAGCGTCCCCGAGTCTGCAAGCGGCAGCGCGGTCCGTTTCCGGATAGCAGTCGAGGACCATCACGTAGCAGTCGCCGGTGGCGGCGGAGGGACTGGAAGAAAGGAAGGGCACCCAGCCGATGGGCCGGTCGAAGCAACGGAATCCATTCGTCGGCGGGAGGTCGATGGAGGCTCCGGTGACGGGATTGAGGAGCGAGAGCGCCTCGGTGAAGACGTCGAGGAGGACGAGCCAGCCGTGGTCGGAGGTGAGGACCTCGCAGCCACGGAGCCTGGGGAGAGTGAGGTCGTGGACGCGGCCGGTGGCGAGGCTGTAAAAGGACCGGACGTCGGTGAAGGGGTCATATGGGAGGAGGAGGACGGGAGGCTGTTCGCGAAGGCGGCCGGGCGCGGCGGCGGAGCGCCATGAGCGGCAGACCGAACGGAAGTTGATGTAGTCGGAGATGGAGACGAGGGAGACGGCGATGCGCTCCAAGATTTCATTTGGGATATCCGACCATGGAGGAAACGGGGCATTGATTCCTGCCATTTCTTGTTCTAATCGAGCACAAGAACAAGAAGGAGTTTATGGTAACAGGCAAACACAGAATGAAATATACATTGAGGGCTTTATATAGGCTAAACTGGTGTTAATATGGAAAAAAAGACCTCTTGGAGGGACATTTATGGCTAGATGATTAATTTCTGAATTAATATATGTCAAAATTAAATACTAGAGACATGACTGTCAGAAGATGTTTCAGGCTTTAAACATGATTAGCTAAATGACACTAATAATTTGGATACTTGTATTAACTCTAAAAAAAGTGTGTATAAAGCATAACAAAACAAATTAAGTACGGTTTTGGAGCGTTACATTTAAAGCTCACGTTGTTAGAGTGAACTAGCAGATATTTGTTCACATGACAAATGGGCTATTTTTATCGAAGTACTATTCTTCAGTGGTGTTTGGATACTAAAACTTAAATTCCTATTAATTCTTGAGAACTATTTGGTTGGATAAAAAAAGATTTTCGATTTGGTATTTGGATAGAAATATAATGATGACGAATTAAAAAGTTGATCAGACAAATAAATTTTAATAAGTGTTTAGATAAAAGTAAGAATTAAATAAATAATTTATTATTTTATATGATAAAAAAATTTGTATAAATAAAAAATATAATTTTACTATAACATATATATGAGGAATATTAGTGTGTTACCACGCACACTTCCTCCGCCAATCCCGATCCGGGTAGTAAGATCTTACGATTTTCGATTCTCCGGATAAAAAACGATCCTAATCATACTCGGACGACTTAAACGTAGGATGTGTATCGAATCTATAGTCGGATCTTAAGATCGGTAGGATCTTACGATCCTACGATATTGGTACAAATTTATTTATTTGGACAAAACATTAAAAGTAAAGTTGAGAAAATTTGATTTAACTATTTGATTTTTATATATTTTATATGTTAGTCTCATTTTCATGAACTTTAATATCTTCTAATAATTTAATGTTATGTTATGAATCTAATACTATATTATCTTTCATTAAAATTAAATTTTATTGTTGCATGTATACTAAGAATTATATATTAAATTTTATTATGAATCTAAGAATTATATTGAATTTTAATAAATATTATAGTTCATTAAGTTAAACTACTATATATTATTATTTTAGTGTTTTTAAGAATATATCATATTTTATTTCACATGATATAAAAAATTATCTAATATATTTGAAAATATGAATAAAATATTAATGGCCAATGTTTAATTAACTTATATACATAACATTTTTGAATAAATATATTAATTTAATTATTTTATATTAAAAAAAATATTTTTTATTCATGGGTTAGAATTTTACGATCTTCAATCCGAGCCTACGATCCTAACAATCTTGACCCCCACAACTTCATAGCCGTCTGATATGAGATAGATAGACGAGATGTACACATGGTGATTCGAGCAGTCGAGTGTCCGGTTTGCATGGGGCGGTAGGCGGAGGTTCGGTTCGAGCAGTCGAGTGTCCAGTTAGAGCATCACGCAAAGTTCATTCCTCTCCTCTCTGCGCGAGATGTGCATCCAGCATCATCTCCTCCAGCAGCGAGTCGGCATTCCCTCAAGTAGTGTAGAGGCTTGAATTGTGAGTCATCGTCTCCCGGAGGAAAGAAAGGGGTGAATCATGAATCTCCCCTCACCAATCATCTCCCCTCATCGGTCATCTCCTCTCGTCGACCCTCCCTCGCCGATCATCTCCCCTCGCCAACCCTCCTCGTTGGTGCTCCCTCGCCAACCCCCCCTTTTCTGTTGTCATGCCGACGCGAGCAAATTAAGAAGATGAGTACAGAGATGTCAACGAAGGAGACACGAGTGCTCGAATTTGTGAACCACTGACTCGCCACCCTCTGCCCTCAGTCCTCCACCCGCTCCACGCCACCGCCTCTAACCTCCGCCAGCCGCTGCCCTCGGCCTACCACCCACCGCCGCCTAGAACCCTCGCCCATTGCCTCCTCATGATACGCTGAACCGGACTCCCTCCGTGAAACCTCTACGAACCGCTCGAACCAAACCATCAAAATCTAACCGAACCATGCAAGATCCAATCTCCTTCGTCAATTAGCGATAGGATGACCTTGAAGTTCACACTAATTTAATTTAGCAAATTACTTTATTATCTTTTATAAAATTGTGGAGTGTTACCAGAGAACTCTACCTACTTCATGTTTTGCATTTTATTGTTTTTTGCATTTACCAGAAGTGATATGTTTGAGAAATTTGGAAGAGTTTTACAGGTCCTATTGTAATGGCCTGCTCGTCCATCACTTAAAATTTCAAAAAAAAAAGAAAAGAAACGAGAGAATCGGTCATGGACCGACTCTCTCTCCCCTCTTTCCCTCACCCCACACCCCTCTCTCTCCCCCACGAGTCTCTCCCTCTCCCACTCTTCACTCACTCCACTCACACGACTCCTTCTCACGAGAGAAGGTGACAAAGCTATAAAGGAGAGTGAGGAGAACTCCCTTGCATCTTTTTGGACTCCCCTCATGACCATTCTCTCTTTCCCCTGCTCCACCTTCGGTGAACAGACGAACGACGATCGGAGCATCAGCGGATGAATGAACGAGATGATCTGGACGACCCAGCCTCCCTCGACACCTTCGTGAGGACTAGGCGCACGCTCCCCATCGATTGAAAGAGTCCGGCGACCACCCAATCAAGGACAACAGCCCGACAATCGGAAAATGAATGAAAAAGGTACCATAGACGTAAAATCCCCTAGAATAAGAAATGTATATCATTAGTCACACATTTCGATTCCATTATGACCTAGATAACTTTAGCAACATTTTTCTTATTATGCTCGTCGGAATTCGACGACCGGAGGTCGGTCGGAATTGAGGAAAAAGGCTGACACTCTGTTTTGCCCGTTGAAATTGGTCGATCGGTTCTAAGTGAACGGTCGACCGATTTGATGTTATCGGTCAACTGATCCGACAAAAGGCTGTCGAGGCCATTCGCACAAGATCGGTCAACCGACCCCCGAGGACCGGCCGACCGATCCCGCGACCCCCGATGTGCAGCGATCGGCCGACCGATTCTCAGAGAATGGTCGACTGGTACGACGCAAGGTGAAGGGACCGACACATCTTGATTAGTCGACCGGTTCAACATTATCGGTCGACCAATTCTGCATTAATGGTCGACCGGTCCTTTTATAGAAGTAATTTCAGACCTTAATGAAAATGACTAAAATGCCCTTGAGTGGCCAGAATCACCATAATTCGGCTCACATCTCGATTGGCCCATTTAAGGTCTGGTTCCACACAGTAAGATGTGTAACGAGCCTTTTCCACAGAAAGGGGATTAAACCTTACCCATCTCTGAATGTTGATTGCAAATCACACACATGTTAAAGAAGATAAGTAAAGTAAAGATAGCTATTTGTTATTCAGAGTACAGATCAGAGTATTGTATAGTGAGGGGCAGGTAGCTGTGCTGAGGAGACAGTACACCTACTGGTGTTAACCACCACTGTTCCTGGACCACATGCCCTCTCTCACCTGTACTTCCGAATAAGGGTGACGTATTGACGCACTCTTTCCCCACGGGGGCATATATGGATATTGTTTTATGCCAGAGGGACATGTAGCTCAACTGAGGAGACAGTGAATCTACTGGTTCGTAACAACCACTATTTTTGGAGTGCAGATCCTCTCCCACCTATATTCCGAAAAGGGTATGCCTGAGCATATACCTTCCCTTTCATGGACATTCTGGCAACATATGATAAATCAACACCTCTAGCTTCCCACTTAATTAAAGCTGAGCTCGCATAGGATAACAAACACCAAGGACCTCATAGTAATGTAAAAAACGTAGTACTATACCGAACATTACAGAGCATGGTAATGGATAATAGAGAATGATATTAAAGAACAGAGCAAGGTAAAGGACATAGTAAAGTATAGTAAGGTACGGTATTGTATAAGACATTGTTAAAGTAAAGAATAAAGTATAGAACTGTATATGTATGGTCCATAGCCTACAGAGATTAAGGATGTGGAACTAATGAATAAAGTGACAGATCATAAACTCTCTCTTATTAGAATTGACTGTTATCTGATTATCATTTCATCATCTATGTGTCTATGTGTACTGGGTGTTAGCTCACGGGCATTCCATGCCCCTGCTTTGAGATTTTGCAGGTCAGAATCCTGCTTAGGGAGGAAGTGGATAATGCAGAGCTTCAGAGTGGCAGCACATGACTTATAGAGAACCCACAAGTTTTCCGCCATTTGTCTTCTACATTGAATTATCTGATTTTGTACATATGAAACACTTGAATTTCTCTTTTTAACCTTGCATATGTTGTTAATTTCTAGAACTATTTGAATTATCCTCATTTCTCTATTTTCTTGAACTATGTCATGTCATATGACACCTTTGAATTTCAATGAAATTTCTTTCGCATTCTCTTTTCATTGGTATTTCTCTATCGTTTATCTTACCACGTGTGTTATATGTTGATCGGTCAAAGTCAAAATAGTAATAGGCAGTGTAGCGTTCTCTTGATCAATCTGACTGACAACGTGACGGAAGGGTTGATTTTGAATGCGTTACACCTATAGTTTGAGGATACAATGCAAAGTTCATGCATGCTCGAGATTGCGGAATATTTTGCAGTACCCTGATTTTTTTTCATTCCTATGCTTAATCGTGATGAAAGTAATCACATTGGAATAAGCATTTTTAGGATTATCTGAATGCCAGTTCTACACGGGAAAATCAACAAGCCAACTTACTAATTGAGACGATTTTGAGGAAAGAATGAAAAATCATATGCGGGTTAAGACTATATCTGTGGAATTTATCTTATTCAACATCCTCACCAAGACATGCGTAATCTTCGGCACTAACACCACCAACCCCTTGATTCCAACCTCCTTCCACCTTCATGCAAATTGTACACCACAAAAAAGCGTGTCATTTCTTCTCTCCACTTCCATAATCCATTTCTAGTCATATCCTCCAATATTTGAACTGTCTCCAAGGTTAATGCCCATGCATGAGGACAAGAGAAATGCCGTGCGTTCTACGAGAAACCTTTTTCCATGGATCCACTCGCTCATGAAAGATTTGGCTACGCCAACATGCGGAACAAAGAGATAGACCATGCCATGCTTCAGTTCAAGTAGTTAAGAGCATGCAGCATCTTGGAGTTGATAACTCTGGATGCTTTCTTCCGTTGATGCACTTCGTTCATCTTCCACGACTACCTGTGTATTGAACGAGATGATGGTTCATGAGCAGAGTGTCTTAACCGTATGAATAAACAGTCCAATTAATGATATATCCAAGTACTTAGCATAATTAACCATGTCGGCCAGCGTAGCGAACTTAACCTCTTTTGGGTCATTCTGCAATGTTGTGAAACTCAGTGGGGTACGACTGCATAATCTTGTCTTCTTCAAATTCATCTTCTATAGCACTTATTTCTATTGATCTCGTAACCTCACACATGCCATCGATTTCCGAGGACAGCATCCCTTCATGCCTGGCATCATGCTCCAAAAGAGATCCTAAATCCCCGAACCGTGGAGCATTGCTTCCGGGCCATACATAGTTGCAGCTGGAGTTGTGAATAAGCTCCTGCGAGGCCGAGGCCACCGACAGGATCTCTTGCAAGATGTCGACTAGATTTGTTCTCTCTTCCAAATTACCTGAGGTCAGCAGGTCCTCTGAGTCGTAGGAACTAATTGGGCTAAAGAAGTCTTCTTCTTCCAACGGCGGCAACGAGAGTTTGTGTTGAAGCCTTGCATATTCTAGCGCGACTTCCACCTGCATGCATGGAAGAAATCAATTAATGGTTAGCCTGTCAGCAAACTCTGAGAACCACCCTTGAATTGAAACAGATGAACGTGTATGTTACGAAAAGAGGGAGAGAGGGATCGCACGAAATACAAAAGAACACGAAGAGGAAAAACGGCGGCGGCTCTTTGTTATGGAATAATGATGACTACAAGGATAGGTCTTGGTCTAGACTCCTAGGGAGTTTATATAGGCACTCCCTTTGACAGATGATATGAATTACATACGGACTGAGACTCTAAATAAATCCCCTGAAAATAGGACACCTATCTCGTGATAAGGAAATAAATCAAATCCGAATCACAAACAGAATACCCCTAAAAATTTTCGCTCAGGGGACTCCGCCCCCTTGCAACCCCCGCAGGGGGGAATCCCCCTGGATCCCCCCTTGATCCCCCACATGCTCGCTGATCGGGCAGCGAGACCCCCGTAGGGGAATTCTGCTGAAGCGCCTGACTATGTAGGAGGACTAATTGGGTTCAGATTCAAGGCATTACTAACAAATCTCCACCTTGACTTGAATCATCTTCAGAGCACAAAAGCACGCCACGCCACCGCCAGTCCCATCTTGAAGCTATTACCAAGTATTTATGTTAAGCAAGTCCAAACAATGTTGAAACTTGTCACAAGGAACAGATTTGGTGAACATATCAGCTGGATTGTCTTCAGTGCCAATCTTCTTCACCTTGATCCTCTTCTCAGTGCGGATGAAGTGATATCTGACATCAATGTGTTTGGTTCTTTCATGATGTACTTGATCCTTGGCTAAACATATTACACTCAAACTGTCACAGTGCACTATAGCCTGCTCCTGATGTAATCCGAGATCTCCAACTAAGCCTTTTAACCAGATGCCTTCCTTGGCAGCTTCCGTCAGTGCTATGTATTCAGCCTCTGTGGTGGACAATGTAACTGATGGCTGAAGTGTAGCCTTCCAACTAATAACTGAACTGCCCAAAGTGAAGACATAGCCTGTCATAGATCGTCTTCCATCAACATCTCCAGCATAATCTGAATCTGAGTACCCTGCAACCAAACACTCTTTATCACCTCTGTAGATGAGGCCAATATCAGATGTTCCTCTCAGATACCGAAAAATTCGCTTCACTGCTTGCCAGTGCTCCTTTCCTGGATCGCTCATGAACCTGCTGACAACACTTACTGCAGGAGCAATGTCTGGTCTTGTGCAAACCATGTCATACATCAGACTTCCAACTGCACTAGCATATGGAACCCGAGACATGTACTCCTTTTCTGCATCTGACTTTGGTGCGAAGGCAATAGAAAAATGAACATTTGCAGCTGATGAAATATTCAAAGGCTTCGCTCCAGACATTCCAAACCTGGATAAAATCTTCTCAATATAATTTTTCTGAGATAAGAAGAGTTTACTATGTGCGCGATCCCTTAGAATTTCCATCCCCAGAATCTTCTGTGCTGCACCAAGTTCTTTCATGTCGAATTCTGCACTGAGGAGCTTCTTCAGATTTTGAATGTCTGTCATGTCTCTGGCAGCAATAAGCATATCATCAACATACAAGAGCAGATAGATGGTGAAGCCGTCCTTCACCTTCTTGTGATATACACAGCAATCATATGGACTTCGACTGAATCCCTTACTGATCATGAAGCTGTCGAACCTCTTGTACCATTGTCTGGGAGACTGCTTCAAGCCATACAGATATTTCTTCAGACTGCAAACTTGATTCTCCTTTCCAGGAATGGAGAATCCCTCTGGTTGGCTTATAAGAATATCTTCTTCAAGTTCTCCATGGAGGAAAGCAGTCTTCACATCTAATTGCTCGAGCTCTAGATTCTGATGTGCTACAAGAGCAAGTAGCACCCTGATAGAAGTATGTCTGATAACAGGTGAGAATATCTCATTGTAGTCCACACCTTCTTTCTGACTATAACCTTTAGCAACCAGTCGTGCTTTATATCTCGTGCCTTCAACTCCTGAAATTTCTGCTTTCTTCTTAAAGATCCATTTACAGCCAACAGTCTTCCTGCCTTTAGGCAACTTGACCAGCTCCCACGTCTGATTCTTGTGAAGAGATTCCATCTTCTCACCCATAGCAGCGATCCACTGTTCAGATTCGGCATATGTAATGGCATCCCTATAAGAAGACGGCTCCAGGGACTCCACCTCTTCAGCTACCTGTAGTGCATAAGCAACCATGTCCTCGAAACCATATCGCTTAGGAGGACTCACTTCTCTGTGAGGACGTCTAGCAGCAATTGACTCCTCTTCAGGTTGCTCATCAGGTTCTTCACCTTCTGGTTCTGCTTCTTGATGTGATCCTTCAGCATCATCCTCAGTTGGAGTGATTTCAACCTCCACCTGTTTACTGACATTCTCTTCAGCCTCCACCTTCAACTGAAGCATTGATGCTACATCAAAGGTCACGCTTCTGCTGTGGATGACTTTGTGTTCTGAAGGAGACCAAATTCTGTAGCCCTTCACTCCTGCACCATATCCCATGAACACCCCTTCTTTGACCCTAGGCTCCAACTTTCCTTCACTAACGTGATAGTATGCTGGACAACCAAAAACTTTCAGACAAGTATAATCAGCAGAATTTCCTGACCATACCTCAGTTGGAGTCTTGAGATCAATCGCAGTCGCCGAACTTCGATTCATCAAGTAGCAAGCTGTGTTAACAGCTTCAGCCCAGAATGTCCTATTTAGGCCAGCGTTAGAGAGCATGCACCTTGCCCTCTCCAGAAGTGTCATGTTCATTCGTTCTGCAACTCCATTCTGCTGTGGAGTATCCCTGACTGTGCGATGCCTGGCAATGCCTTCATCTTTGCAGAACTGGTCGAATTCAGCAGAACAGAATTCCAAACCATTGTCAGTGCGAAGACGCTTCACTTTCTTCGACGTCTGATTTTCCACCAGAACCTTCCACTGCTTGAAGGCCTTGAAGGACTCACTTTTGTGTTTCATCATGAATACCCAAGTCATCCTCGAGTAGTCATCAATCACAGATAGGAAGTACCTCACACCTCCTAATGATGAAACACGAGAGGGACCCCAACAATCGGCGTGGATGTAGTCAAGTGTCGCCTTCGTCCTGTGCACTGCCTTGCCAAACTGAGACCTTCGTTGTTTGCCGAATACGCAGTGCTTGCAGAAGTTGATTTCAGATATCTTCTTCTCCCCTAGAAGACCTCGTTTGCTGAGGATATTCATCCCGTTCTGACTCATATGCCCAAGCCGCATGTGCCACAGCCTGAACCTATCTGATTCGGATGAACTAACCACTACAACAACGCCAGAGACTGTTTTGCCTTGTAATACATACAAGGACTTCTGTCTGACTCCCTTCAGAACCGTAGCATCACCTTTCATGACCGTGAGGATGCCTCCAGCAGTATTGATCTGACACCCTTTAGAGTCGAGGACTCCAAGTGATATCAAATTCTTTTTCAGTTGCGGAACATGACAGACATCTGTCAGCGTCCTCACAAGATTGTCATGAGTCCTGATCTGCACAGAACCGATCCCAACTATCTGACAGGCTGCATCGTTGCCCATGACGACGTTTCCACCATCAATCTTCTGATAAGTTGAGAATCACTCTTTATTCGGAGTCATATGATAGGAACACCCCGAATTCAGAACCCAACTATCCGCCAGACATCCTTGATCAGAAGCAGCCAGAACCAAATCATCTTCGGAATTTCCTATTTCATATGCCACCGCAACGACGGAGGCCTTCTTCTTCTTCGGATAATCTTTCTTCCAATGACCTGGTTCCTTGCAGTAATTATAGATGTCTTTCGCAGTGATTTTCTTCTTCTTCGACTTGGATTTCTTTGAATTCGAGGACTGTCCCTTCTCTGCGGTCGATATCAAACCCGCGGCCTGAGTCTTTGCAGAATTTCCAGATGCCCTATGCCGAAGTTCACGAGTATGGAGACTCGATCTTACTTCTTCCAGACTTATAGTTTCCTTCCCGATAATCATAGACTGAACGAAATTTTCATATGATGAAGGAAGCGAAACTAACAGAATTAGGGCAGCATCTTCATCCTCGATTTTAACATCGATATTTCTGAGTTCCATCAACAAAGAATTTAACTGATCAAGATGTTCCTTCAGAGGGGTACCTTCCTACATGCGGAGAGAGAACAGACGTTGCTTCAACAGCAACTTGTTGGTGAGAGACTTCGTCATATATAGACTCTCGAGTCTCAATCACAGACCAGCCGCTTTTTCTTCATCTGCAACCTCGATTATCACCTCATCCGCCAGACACAACAGGATCATCGAGTGCGCCTTCTCCTCCTGTGCCGCCAAAGTTGCGAGGTCGATCTCCTTTTCTTTGCCTTTCGAGTCTTCCTCCTTTGGCTTGTTCTTCGATACGTTTGAGAGCGGCGCTCAGACTCCTTGTTGTTTCAAAAGTGCCCGCATCTTGATCTGCCACAACCCAAAACTATTTCTGTCGTTGAACTTCTCCACGCTCACGTTGTGCGACGCCATCTCCCTGCTGATCGAGAATCGTTGACAAACCCTAAGGCTCTGATACCAATTTGTTACGAAAAGAGGGAGAGAGGGATCGCACGAAATACAAAAGAACACGAAAAGGAAAAACGACGACGGCTCTTTGTTATGGAATAATGATGACTACAAGGATATGTCTCGGTCTAGACCCCTAGGGAGTTTATATAGGCACTCCCTTTGACAGATGATGAGAATTACATACGGACTGGGACTCTAAATAAATCTTCTGAAAATAGGACACCTATCTCGTGATAAGGAAATAAATCAAATCCGAATCACAAACAGAATACCTCTAAAAATTTTCGCTCAGGGGGCTCCGCCCCCTTGCAACCCCGCAGGGGGATCCCCCTGGATCCCCCTTGACCTTCACAGGCTCGCTAATCGGGCAGCGAGACTCCGTAGAAAAATTTTGCTAAAGCGCCTGACTATGTAGGGAGACCAACTGAGTTCAGATTGGAGACATTATTAACAGTGTACCTTAGAGGGAACGTAGGAGAAGCATGGCGTGTTAGGAATTAATGGAGTTGCAGAGTTGCATGCTTCTTCGCACATGTATTGCATCCAGTTGTCGTCGTCGTCAACAGCAGAAGAATTCACATCAAGGATTCCTTGAACTAAACCAGACGAGCACGCTTGAGGTGGAAAAGCGTAGATATCACTGTCAAATTATTTCCTCTTCCGTCGGAAGAGATGCGATCAACAGTACTGCTTGGTGATTGTTTATTCGATGCGCACTGCGATGTCTGATCGCAGCTGGAAAGAGTACCGTAGTGTTCGATGATCTTCGGGCCCGGTGCAGTCTTTTTAAATATACGACACAGCGCGTATGCATCCTGCATACATTTCAGAAATTCAGATTCACAAGTTGAATTGCAAGTAAATTTATCAGTTCAGAAACAAGTAACTAGCAGTTGGGATGCAACTTTGTCAGTGCGGCACGCATATATTACCTGTAAGCCGGAGACAGTTTGGCATTCGCTCTCGTCGAGGCGGTACTCATGCATGACCCAATCAGTCCTGGAGCCATGCGGCGCTCGGCCTCGGTAGTAAACGAGGGTCTTCTTCATCCCGACGGGCCGGCCATCGGAGCTCACCTTCCGGTCCTTCCCGGTGGCCTTCCAGTAACCCGCCCGGGTGGCCCTGTTCGTCCTCAACCCGTTCGGGTACTTGCGATCCCGGGGGCTGAAGAAGAACCACTCCAAGTCTTTGCTCGGTAGAAATGATTTCTCTGCAACCAAACCAATTAATTGTCAAGTTTGGTAATTCGATCATTTTGTGAAGCCGCAAAGTAGAATACTGCAGCTTAGACAGGTTCGCATGCATGGCCTAGTCATGAGGTTTGTTAAATCTAAATCTGCACGTTCTACAAGCGAAAAATGAAACTTTTGATAAATGTGAAGTACTTCTTTGCTGCTTTCTTTTGTTGTTGTTGTGAAGACCATGACTGGCCTTCTGTAAGATTGTGAACAACATCAATACCTAGATATGCCCACTAAACCTTATATACAGCTTTTCATGTCTTTGATACACAAAAAAATGGGCCTCCTCATTCTTTGGTCAGTGGGATCTCTTCGAACTTTTAGTCCGCCGTCTCTTTCTCTCTCATGATTTTTTCTTAGTCACCAAATTTAAAGCCAAACAAAGATTCCAAGTGAGTAACTAAAAAGCCAATGGAAACCAAGTTAATTCATTAAAACTAACATTTAAGGATCTTCTTTCAATACTTGGAAACATGACAAAGTTTGAAATCGCCTTTAGCTTTAATTTCAGGAAAAAAAATGAAAATGTTCCCTTGAGACAAAAGTGAGATCATTTTTAATATGATAAGGGTAGCATTTTTTTCTTTTTGCCATGGATTTCAGCATTTGCTTTGAAAATGGTACCACTTCACCTACCTCTAGTTAGTTAGCTTTTGTGCTAATTAATTAATATTCACGTGTATAAGAAACAGAAGAGAAAAAGGAAAAGAAGTTCCATGGAGTTGCTTTGTTCTTGAAATGACATGCCATAATGTCGGCAAAATAACAAAGTATGATTTAATAATTATATCTAAATATACTCTCTCATTATAATATCAATATAAAATACATATAGGCTCTTGTTTTCTTGAAGAATAGTGTGACACAAGATTTAAATGCACATGAAAAATGTAGCTGTAGGTACAACAATAACAACGACGCCATTTCGCTTTATTAATAATCAAACCTTTCGATATATTATTCACCAATAGATCTTGCTCTATTAGTTCGTCAAGTGTCTACCTTGACCTCCCTCTCCCTCTTTTAATCGGACTCCAATTTATTTGATCTACTCTTCTTACTGGCGCATCTAATGGTCTTCTCTGAACATGACCAAACCATCTCAAACGATTCTCTACCATTTTCTCACTAATAGGAGCCACTCCGACTCGTTCGCGTATATGGTCATTCCTAATCTTATCTAATCTTGTATGACCACACATCCATCTCAACATCCTCATTTCGGCTACCCCCACTTTACATTCATGTTATCCCTTCATAGCCCAACATTCATTACCATATAACACTGCCGGTCTTATAGCAGTACGATAGAATTTTTCTTTAACTTTATTGGATATTTTTCTATCACAAAGAACTCCAGTGACTTTCCTCCACTTACACCAACAAGCTTGAATTCTATGATTAACATCGTCATCAATCTCACCATCTTGTCTTACAATTGATCCTAAATATTTAAACTTTGTCACTTGAGGAATTATATCCTCCCCTAACCTAACTTCCAAATCGTCTCTAAGTTATTTATTTGTGAAATTGCTATGCATATATTCTATTTTATTCTTATTTAAACGAAAACTCTTTGACTCCAACGTATTTATCCATATTTCTAATTTTATATTAATCTTTTCTCTTGAATCCGCTAAAAGTACTATATCATCCGCAAATAGCATGTACTTAGGTACCTCCTCTGTGATACTCTCGGTTATAGCATCGATAACTAAGTTAAATAGATACGAGCTTAAAGCTGATCCTTGATATAGACCAATTCCTATAGGAAATTTATTTGTCTTACCTCCGGGTGTCCTAACCCTAGTCAATGACCCATCGTACATATATTGTATTACCTTAATGTAGGCAACACTCATCCTCTTCTTTTGTAAGGCTTTTCAAAGTACATCCCTTGGTACCCGATCATACGCTTTCTCTAAGTCAATGAAAGTCATATATAAGTCTCTTCTCCTACTTCGATACTTCTCCATCATCCCACTTAGTAAATAAATCGCCTCTGTAGTGGATCTTCCTGGTATGAACCCAAATTATCTCTCAGAAATACTAGTCTCCATTCTCAATCTATGCTAAATTACTTTTTTCCATAATTTCATTGTGTGACTCATAAGTTTAATTCCTCTATAATTTACACAATTCTGAATATTCCCTTTATTTTTGTAAATAGGAATTAATGTACTTAATCTCCAATCATCAGGCATCTTTTTCGACCGTAAAATCTCATTAAATAGTTTACATAACCACAACACACCTTTTTCTCCTAAATATTTTCAAACTTCAATCGGTATACCATCCGGTCCAACGGTTTTACCATTCTTCATTTTCTTAAGAGCTTCGCTAACCTCCGAGACTCTAATTTTACGATAAAATGAATATTAAGCTCACATTCGCTAACTGTCAAGTCCTCCAAATCACAACGGGAACCTTCACATCCATCATTAAATAGCTTATAGAAATACTCTTCCCATCTGTTCTTAATATCTCCTTCAGTAACTAAAACCTTGCCAACTTCATTTTTTATGCATCTTACTTGATCTAAATCTCTCGACTCCTTCTTTTTATTCCTTGCAATATTGTAAATCCTTTGTTCACCAGCCTTTGTCCCTAACTCCTTATAAAACTCCTCATATGCTTTAACACGAGCATCACTAACTGCCTTCTTAGCCTCCTTTTTCGCCAAACGATACTTTTCTCAATTGTCAGAACTATTGTCTAAATGTATCGCCTTGAAATAATTCTTCTTATTACGCACCTTTTCTTGGACCTCCTCATTCCACCACCAAGTTTCCAAATCTCGTGGTCCAAAACCTTTTGATTCTCCTAAAATGACTTTAGCAATCATTTCAACCTTTTTTGTCACATTCTTCCACATGATACTAGCATCTCCTTCTAACTCCCACACACTTTCTTCTAATAACTTACTTCTAAAAGTCTCTCGCTTCTCCCCCTTTAACTGCCACCACTTGATCTTTCGATCAAAAATTGTTCGAGATTTTGGTTTTATACATTTCATTTGCATATCAAGAATTAACAATATATGTTGTGTAGTCACCCCATCCCCAGAAATTACTTTGCAATTAGTACAACGTCTTTTATCAGCATTTCTTGTAAAAAAAATCGATTTGAGACCTATGAGTTCCACTTTTGTATGTGATTAAATGTTTCTCTCTCTTCCTAAAATAAATGTTGATAATCTTAAGGTCGTATGCTAAAGAAAAATCAATAATAATTTGTCCTTCCTCATTCAACTCTCCAAAACCAAAACCACCATGAACTCTTGCATGTGGTCCTGCCTCTTTACCAACATGTCCATTAAGGTCTCTCCGAATATAAACTTTCTCGGTTGTTGGTATACTTTCAATCAAACCCTCCATATCTGCCCAAAACTTCTCATTGAGATGTGATTCTGCTCCTACTTGGGGTGCATATGCACAAATAATGTTCATAGTCTCCTTTCCAACAATTACTTTCACGGATATGATTCGATCCCCAATCCTTTTAACTTCCACAATATTCTTCCTCCATTCTGCATCCGCGATAATACCAACATCATTCCTTCCCTTTACCTTACCTGTGTACCAAAGTTTGGAACCATTTAACCTAATCTCTTTATTTCTCTCTCCTACCCATCTAGTTTCTTGCAAGCATAAGATACTAATCTTACGCTGATCCATTACTTGTGCCACCTCGAGGCGCTTCCCATTCAACGTCCCAATGTTCCAAAAACCTAATCTGACCTTAGTCTCATGAACTAGCTTCTTTATCCGCCTCCGTCCATTAGAGTGTGGTAGCCCTTGCTCATTTAACACTGCATTCAGACGAAGATGCAGCGGCTCTTGCTCTCTTATCACTGTACCCGAGCTGTACAACGCAACATTACTTACGGGTAACGACCTAGCATTAACACAATATATTCGTTGATCCATGTTCATAATATTCGACAGGGTTTTACGCTGGCTGTCGGGGCCTAACACAACCCTCCTCTTTTATCCGGGCTTGAGACCGGCTATAAAACATAGGCGGAGTTGAATGTAGCTGTAGATAAATGAACTAAAATTCCTATGTCTTGAAAAACAACTGTTGGTTTATTCAGAATTTGAGAAAACACACGTCGTAACAGTAAACATATTTCTTAACATATCATGTAGAATAATCTTTGTATTAATTAAAGCTGGTCGCATGCATATATTACTATAAGGAAAAGAAAAGATTGTATACACTGCTTCAATGATGCATGCAACTAGTCAAACAATATCCACAGGCAAGAACGAAGCCATTTTGTAGGGTTATAATGAAACACACAGGAGAAGAATAATGAAGTACCTGGTAGATCCCATGGCTCAAATTTGTATAGATCGACCTCCGGAATGATCTCCAAGTCGATCTTACGCCCATTTATCTTCCTCTTGAGGTAGTAGGCCACAAGTTCTTCGTCGGTCGGATGGAAGCGGAATCCAGGAGGCATAGACACCGGTGCCATTGTTTCCTTCTTATTATACTTTCTTCTTTATTTTGCAGCACTACAAAACAATTGAACCACGTCGTATCGATCAAGTGCAAGCCTTGCTGCAGGCAAACCTAGAGCAAAACTTGCAGCTTGATACTGCAACACTATCCCGCCACTGAAAATACTATGTTGCAACAGTATATAACCTAGTTAGTTATGACATATAGATTGGCCCGGGGAGAGAGAGAGAGATATGTTAAGATAAGGAAATGAGGGGGTGGCGTGGGTTGTGGTGGTGGTAGTGTGGGGGTGGAGGGTTTGCGGAGGAGGGCAGGAATGTTCCCGGAAGCTTTATAGAGAGGACTCCTGTGGGATTATTGTTTTTGCACGGATGCTTGCCATCTTTCGGAAGAAGAAGCCATTGCCCTTGTGACGGTGGTGGGCACTTTGGCTTTTGGTTTCCTTTCTTTTTGTATGCGGGTGGCTAGAAATTTTGTTCCAAGCTTCTATTCTTGTATTTAGCTGTGCATCTCAGAAAGACTCGTCAAAGTTCCAACGTGGGGCATGTAGAGAGAGAGAGAGAGAGAGAGAGAGAGAGAGAGAGAGAGAGAGAGAGAGAGAGAGAGAGAGAGAGAGAGAGAGAGAGAGAGAGAGAGAGAGGTGGATTCCAACGTCATCTCAGTCCAACTCTTTCACACATGTAAAGGTGCCGAGTATAGAAATCCTTGCGGTTTCTGGGGGATTCATATGCGCAAGGGCCCAATGTGGACTGCTGTCGGTTTTAGCGTGTAAATTGCTCGGAAGGCCTGAGGCTTCATTTGAGAACAGAAGCCAATGATCCCATGGGCGTATATATGATCATAACAAGTTGAAGAGCACACGGTTATGATAGTATTGCATTTCGATTATGGGACAGGGAAGTGTCTTAATCATGGTAAAATGAAAGTATCATATGCAACACGGTTATGCATGAATTTCGATGTTCGAAGTCACCTCAAATGCTCTATGTTCTTCTTTTGTGAAAAATAGTGCAGGAAATATATAAGTGATAATATTTGACAGGTGACTTCTAATAAGATTGATGATAGGGTGAAATGCACATGCAAACTAATGAGAACTATATCACTAAATTTTAATATAGTGATAGATCTAAATATATAAACACTTTTTAATCCATGTTAACATAAATCTATATAGAGCTCGATGTTTTATAATTCCCTCTCTTCTTGGTAGATCAAAACTATCCACTAATCATCATTTAAATTAATGAAGGAAATCAAGCCAACGATATATTTAAAAAGGGTTCTAGATCTGAATTTTACATCAGATGATGTATACACGATGCTAATAACAAAATTATATGTAATAGAAAAAGAGAAACATGATAATAACATAATTGAGTTAAAGGTTGGGCCCATTGAAGAACAGGCTTTTGACACGTGCAGTATAGAATCTATTAGCCTGGACCCCTCAATGTTGTCTAATCCCTTTCTACCGTTCTCTTATCTCCAACTTGGAGTTGTCCAACTTTTCCTTTCTATCAATACATCTTGAGGTGCCTTTCCTCTTTTTCTGGTTTATACTTCTGCTCCACAATTTTATATTGATATGTATATAGACATGCACACCCGAGAAGGTTCCATAATTATATATATCATTTAATTTAATTTATTGTTATTATATGTCATTAATGTTATATCATAGCTAAGATTGTTTTCTTGCATTATTATCATGACTAAGAACAAATAGACATGGCTCTTGTTTCCATCATGGTGAGGTTTCCATAGTTATCTATGATAATTTAATTTAATATTACTGTTGGTCTATTGTTATATCATAGCTCTGTTGTCATGACTATAAACAAATAGACATGGCTCTTATTTCCATCGTGATCATTACCTGATCCAACTGTTCTTATGAATATATACTGTAGTTTAACACAGAAACAATATATATATATATATATATATATATATATATATATATATATATATATATATATATCAAGCAATCTTTTCCACAATTCACTGAAGTTAAAGATCGTTAAAGAGTTATCAAATTATCCTTGCCATCATATATGATAATTAATATTCAATAATTAATAATTAAGATGATGAATACATTGAAGGGGATAAGATATATCGAACTTCTTACCAATGCAGATATCCATGGGCCCCTATTGCATCTTGGATACCCTATCAACATCGGAGAGTAGCATTGTAGAAAGAATCAGCTATATATCTAAAGAAGGAATAAGACGCTGCATGATAGAATAAGATACTCAGAAGCTGTGGTGTTAAGTTAAAGACCTGCTTGCCTAAAGGATTAAGGAATGGTTC
The DNA here is from genome assembly GCA_030549335.1 of Pontederia crassipes. NCBI lineage: Eukaryota > Viridiplantae > Streptophyta > Magnoliopsida > Commelinales > Pontederiaceae > Pontederia > Pontederia crassipes. Next base: position 17,521,775 of record CM060189.1, on the reverse strand, counting down.
ACATGTCTTTGAAAATTATTACAGGTAGGAAACATGTACAAAAGCAAACTGATAGCTCATAACTCATAAGCCTTATAATTTAATAATAGTACTAAAGAATAGTGTAACAATTTTCAGGTGGTGTTGGGATCAAATTTTTGAGTGCCCAACTTGGCAAATGATGTGTGGTGTCGGCACGCAATTAAAGTTCATCAGATACAATATGCCATAATACAGAAGAATAGAAGCTTTAAACCTTATTCTATTGCATTTGGTCAAAAACAGAAGCGAGAACTAGAGATAAAGATTTCTGAGCAAAACTAAGTTCAATATAAAACCTGGGATTTCGAATAATTTCAACCGAAAGGTTGCCAACCGCAACCTTCAAACTTTGCTAGCATAGAATTAAACAGTTCAGAGCTTCAGCATTTTAGTCATTTGTATGAATCTTTGTAGTCACAAAAGGAAAGACATACTGCTACTTCAATGCGGTTTCTACATTTATATATAATATTATAATGGATTTTCTGAAAAAGGATAGGTGAGGAATTAGGCTGTGTGGATGCATCCAGTTTAATAATCACTGTTTCGATGTATTCATACAGTTAAATGTCAATATATAGGCCAGGATAATGGCAGCTGGAAGGTGAAGCTTCTAGATAGTGATCTAAGAACAGTATCTCCATGAAAAGAATACAACTTTGGATTGCTTGCATGGCAGGAAAATTGTAGTGATCAAGATAATAAAGTGAACCAAGTGAGACCATAATTAACTTCATGCATATACATGTGTTATATAGAAAATTAATTGAAGTATCCTGGCAACATGGTAATTCATGTTTTTCTTTTTTAAGTTTGTGCTAGCCATTTTTCAAAGGACTAATCAGACAGAGATCCCAATAAAGGATTACAATCTCTCCATATGTTCCTGCAGACAATCAAGCTCTACATTAGCCTTTTAAGGCAGATATCTTCCCCTTCAAGAAAAACTGAACAGATGATGATTGAGCTCTTCAGTTAGAGAACAAGCTGTTTGTTTTCTAACCAGCCTTTTAAAATACCATATTACTCTTATTATAGCTAAACATATCTACATTATATCTCCTATTACTATTAAATTTTTTCACTAGCAATCTCAAGTACTCTTTTATTCATTTTATTAGAGAATGTTAATACAAACTCTTGTTATATAATTTCAAACAAGTTTTGGAAATATAGACTCGTGTTGTGCAACTAATCATACAAATAAAGTAGAAATATACACAAGCTTTTTAGGAGCTGAAGAGACTATGGCTATTTTTAGCCATTGGGAGATTGTTTTTCCACCTGAAAAGGAGAAATAAAAGAGTAATTTTCCAACCTACATAAATTTTTTGTTGATTCCATTAAGATAAATGAAAATACAATAAGTTAAATCTATATATGAAATGTTATTAAATGGCATGTTTTATGGTAATTTATTCTAGGGTAAAGAGAAAGAACAGTATGGTATTTTTTTTTAGAAAAACTGTTAACTAAAAGTTGAAGGGGAAATAATATCACAAGGCCAAATAATTGAAATAATTTGTCATTCAACTGTTGTAGAAAACAAAAAAGGGTACTACCTTAGTTTAGGTGGGTAGCATTTGCAAGTGAAATCAACAGGGCAGCTGTGTCCACTGTCCACTGTCCACAAGACAAAGTAGACAGTCTATAGGTTTTGGCCCAGGCATACTGAGATCATTAAGGATTCTGACCCAAGCTCTTTTTTTTCCTTTCTCACTACTACCCCTTAAAATTTGTTCCCATCTCTCATCTCTGCATGCAGATTCAGCATTACCAAAATCCACATCTTCTATACAATCCCACAACCATCATAAGATGCTTACCAGTATCACACCTGAAAATGCTAGATGTGGCATTATCGCCATTGGAGATTACAAGAACAGATCAATTAAACAAATTGCTTTTTCAAACCTTGTGTTTTGGCACAGAACTTGTGCATCCTTGAATGATGCATGAAATGTGTTTAGGAGATTGTTCACCAACCAATGCAATATTTCCTTCTGAATAAAGTAACAATAATTTATGTTCTCACAAACAGCCCAAGCAGGAAACACATTTCCAAATTAGCAAGTCAAATTAACAAGCAACCTGAAACTATCACACACAACTTAGTGCAATGATGTATATTATTATTCATATATACATATAAACTAGCATCTCAGATCATTGAAAGTAACCAAAACTGTTGAATTACCTGCTCAAACTCGAAGTTGTATCTAAAAGAAAGCAATAAAATTCAATATCATCACATTCAAACATATGATGCACATATTCAAGAGTACTTAGGATACTTGAATAACAATCTATTTTGAGGGTATGACTAGTCATCTTGCTAGCCATTAACAAGTTCAATTGAGTTCTTTAATTTTCTTGCAGTTCTATATGATATTATGATGGGCTTCAGCCTTCATGCATCTGGATATATGTAAATCCAAATAGCTATGGAATGAATCAATTGGCATCCTTTCATGTGCCAAAATTACACACGATCATTTTCTTACAAATCTACCTTGAAATGTAATAAAAGAAGCATCATATTATCATTTCCTTTATAAAAAGACAATATCATCATGCAGGCTTTACCATAAAAATATACTATTTAGACTTTCTACACCAGTGGGGTACAAACCAAGTGCAGACGGCCCCAATACATGACATCAGGAAATGCAAATCTTCTTTACTTTTGAAACCATTAAGATACAGAAAATCCAGCAAAATAAATAACACAAATTACATCTGAGGCGAGGATGTAACTTCTACTTTCTTTGCAAGCAAAGCTAGAATATTTTTGTACAAGCAATAATGTGTTTTACAAAAACATTGAACATTTCAAAATTATAAGTGGTTTGTATAAACCATAAGTATATAAAGCTTGAATACTTAGATGTAGCCAACATTAGTGTTTTGGTAGATGGTTGTCACTTATATTGTAGAGTTTTACCTACAGCCATGAGAAACAACAAGCCTACTTTTTTTCAAAAGATAAATTGACTATCATCAGTACAAAGTTAAACAAAACCAAAGTTGTGTTTTACTAGAAATACGTGATACAGAATCATTTAAATTAGATGATTCCTCCCAAGTCTCTACAAAACTCAGAACCTCAAATGAAACCTGACATTGAAGATACCAAGTTCTCTTGGTTGAAAGCTTTAAAGCACTAACAGGTGGAGAAAGTATTCATAATACACGTATATAAGCAAGTAAATTGTATAACAACATAGTAGAGGATATTATAGACAACTTTCCACAGTATATAAGTCAAAAGCAAAGTGTAGAAAGGAGAGATTTAAAGCATAGACAATGACACCAATCTAATTAACATGCAGGGCACATGAATTTCACAAAAGGATATGGTATACACTGCAGATTATCAAGCAGGGAAGAAACAGGCTCTCATATCCGTGGACGTCCAAATGCAAGGTGCGTAATTCATGTTTAACACATGAAACATTTGATCTAATATTAGCAACAAGATCCAACATTTTACAAACCATTTATAGTAGATGACGGCAACAAAAGCAAAAGTCATTGACAAAATCACCAGAAAGAAAAAAAAAACCAAATAGATCTCCTATCCATTCGCAAGTTGTGGCATTCTCCAGAACAACTGGTAGGCAAAGAACATTAGCCGCCGAATCCGTACAAGGTACGACCCTGGCGCTTGAGGGCGTAGACGACGTCCATGGCGGTGACGGTTTTGCGCCGGGCGTGCTCCGTGTAGGTGACAGCGTCCCGGATGACGTTCTCCAGGAAGATCTTGAGGACGCCGCGGGTCTCCTCGTAGATGAGGCCCGAGATGCGCTTCACGCCACCGCGGCGGGCAAGGCGGCGGATGGCCGGCTTCGTGATGCCCTGGATGTTATCCCGCAGCACCTTCCGGTGGCGCTTCGCTCCACCCTTCCCGAGCCCCTTGCCACCCTTCCCACGGCCCGACATGGCTACGACGACTAAGACGGCGCCGGCGGAAACGAAGTGCTCAGAAAGCTAAACGAATCGTAGAGCTCGAGCGAGATGGGATGAGATGGTCGGCATTTGGAGGAAAGGAAGGAGCTTTTCTATATAGAGTTCGTAATGTGAATTCGGCGGGATCACGAAAAGGTTTCGATGAGCCTTCGCGGGGAAGTTTTCTGACGGTTGGATGTCAGATGGATGGGTAGAGATGGAAGCTACGGGGCGGCGGTGTGGATCGCTGACCTGGCAGGCCGAAATTGACACGTGACAAACCATCTGGTCTTCCGAAAACAAATTTGGGTCGGAAGATAAAGAGGACCAAATATGGGCCGGGCTTTGCATTTTTTGACTTTACTTGATGGGCCTACGATTGCTCACCTCCGGCGGTCTGATTGGTCGATGACGCGCCGCTCAACTTTTCTCGTATTAATCTCCGGCGATCGCCAACAGTTCTGGCACTTGTTTCATATCTCTCCGGCGGCGGTGAGGGGTACGAAGACGTCGGCGGCGGTGCTCACGTGCTATTGTCCTGCATAGGTTCTCTGGGGATACGAAAGATCTTCATTTCATGATAACGTTGAGAAGCTTGGTTAACAGAGACTTAAACCAACATCAAGTTGAGTGTGCAGTGTTTCTTATGATTGGATTATTAGACTACAAGTTAAATTTCACCAAATTTTCTTGCATAAATTAATGCAGTTTCCACGATGTTCTTAATATTGGCGTGATTGTCTCAGAAGTATTATTTGAATCATTGGCATAGATTGCATTGGAGTTACTTCTTTGTTCCATACGAGTAGTTTTACAAGTTTGAGTAATTTATGCTCAATTACTCCCCCTGACCAGGTGCGAAAGCCTTTTCCGCTTATGAATCAGTGAACTCTATTTCTTGGATTTCATTGGACTCCGTCCGTCCGTTACTTATGTATCTTCTAAGTTGAAAAGTTGTGGCATAGTTGTTCCCACTTCAGTGTCATTGCAGTAAATATACTAGCCGCTAATACTGCAAGTGAAAGCATATTCATCGCACTCTTATTTGGGAGTCCTGATAGTTTTATTTGGGAACTTGTAGATGAAATTTTGATGTGTCAAGTCACTGCTGAAGAAGAAAGAGTTGGCTCATGGCTGTTCGGAAAACTGACATCTTCCTTCCCAACCATCACAATGTTTGCTGGGGAAAAAAGTGACATAGATATGAATTAAGTACCAGAGAGTCCATAGCCTTTTTGGGGACAGGGATCTGGATGTCAACCTGAAGGCCCATCTGTATGAACAGGTATTTGTACTTTCTTTTGGGTTGAAGTAGTTACACGTTTTTAGCTTTGGTCATCGTATGTTACAGTGATCTCTTTCCTTGGAATAAAAATATGCCATCTTCTATGTGTTTATAGTTGTCATAGTTTGTTACTCTACTTTTGCAAAAAAATAGCATATAGAAATCTTTTGTTCGAACTGTGATTGAATCTGAAAAAAGTTTTTTATCTTCTCTGTGGTCATGCAAGATTGCACATGGTTCTTCTATAATTAACGTAGAAAAGATTTCTAAGAATTAAGTTTTTTTCCTGTTTGAGAAAGAGAACAAAGTTTTGTGTTAATTTCAGCAGTGGACGTATGATTATCTCTTTGTAGTGCATATTGTCACCTAATCTTGATCGATGCTTAAATTTTCAATTGGCATGCCAGTTTGGTATCTTTGGAACTCATAAAGACCAATCTCTATTCTTGGTCACTTCTTTTCAGTTGTCTTGTTATGTAATGTTTTTGGCATCTCTTTCTGGAACTACTAGGGCAGTGAGAAGGAAATGAGAATATGCTATCTTTGGTGCCTGCTTCCAAAACTTATTCCCCTTCTGCCTATCAAAAGGAAAAGTCTCCTTCTAAATCACCAGGATCTCCTGACTTAACTAGATCTGTTGAACCTGGTCCAAATTGTGATGTTCTTGTTTGTGGCCTAGCATTACTTGTAAATTCAATGAACAAAGTAAATAATATAATGCAGAATCTATATTTTTGAGGGTGACTACAAATATCTATGACAAGAAGATTAAATACCTGCCAAGTTGTCACTTATAAGCTGATGTATCTTTTACAGCTTAAAAAATTACGAACAAGTCATTCTGTTTTATTCAAGGAAGATTCATGTCCTACGCTCCTTTAAAAAAATTCATGTGCTACATGACTACATGGTAAGGATTCATGTTTCTTCTTAAAACAGAATCATAATTCATCAATCTATTTGTTAATAATGCCTTGAATCCTACCCCAATTGGAAACCTGTCTCAACCCTAAGACACTCTGAAGTAAAGGGCACCCTTGCACTACGGGGTCTGGGGGGATCCCACCTACGGGGGGCGGAGCGGGGGGGGGGGGAGGGGAGCAAAAATTGATTTATTTTCTTATCACGAATAGGTGTCCTATTTTTGGGGGATTAATTTTCAGTCTCAACTCCGCCTATGTTTTATAGCCGGTCCCAAGCTTGGATAAAGGAGGAGGGTTGTGTTAGGCCCCGACAACCAGCGTAAAACCCTGTCGAATCGCATGAACATGGATCAACGAATGCGGAATGGCGTCGTATGATCCATGTAGCCGACCCCACCTAATGGGATAAGGCTTTGTTGTTGTTGTTGTAATTTTCAGTCTCAATCGATCTGTAATTCCTATTGTCTGTGAAAGGGAGTGCCTATATAAACTCCTTAGGGGTCCAAACATAAAGCAATCTGTCTTATAATCCTCTTCTATTTATTTCTGGTACTTATTTTATTCTAAACTCCGCCTATGTTTTATAGCCGGTCCCAAGCCCGGATAAAGGAGGGTTGTGTTAGGCCCCGACAGCCAGCGTAAAACTCTGTCGAATCTCATGAACATGGATCAACGAATATATTGTGTTAATACTAGGTTGTTACCCGTAAGTAACGCGGCTGTACAACTCAGGTACAGTGATAAGAGAGCAAGAGCCGCTGCATCCTCGCCTGAATGCAGTGTTAAATGAGCAAGGACTACCGCACTCTAATGGACGGAGGCGGTTAAAGAAACTAGTTCATGAAACTAAGGTTAGATTAGGTTCTTGGAACATTGGGACGTTGAATGGGAAGCGTCTCGAGGTGGCACAAGTAATGGACCAGCGCAAGATTAGTATCTTATGCTTGCAAGAAACTAGATGGGTAGGAGAGGGAAGTAAAGAGATTAGGTTAAATGGTTCCAAACTTTGGTACTATTCTTAAGGTAAAGGGAAGGAATGGTGTTGGTATTATCGCGGATGCAGAATGGAGGAAGAATGTTGTGGAAGTTAAAAGAATTGAGGATCAAATCATATCCGTGAAAGTAATTGTTGGAAAGGAGACTATGAACATTATTAGTGCATATGCACCACAAGTAGGAGCAGAATCACATCTCAAGGAGAAGTTTTGGGCAGATATGGAGGGTTTGATTGAAAGTATACCAACAACCGAGAAAGTTTATATTGGGGGAGACCTTAATTGACATATTGGTAAAGAGGCAGGACCACATGCAAGAGTTCATGGTGGTTTTGGTTTTGAGGAGTTGAATGAGGAAGGACAAACTATTATTGATTTTTCTTTAGCATACGACCTTAAGATTATCAACACTTGTTTTAGGAAGAGAGATGAACATTTAATCACAAACAAAAGTGGAACTCATAGGTCTCAAATCGATTTTTTCTTGACAAGAAATACTGATAAAAGACGCTGTACTAATTGCAAAGTAATTCCTGGGCATGGGGTGACTACACAACATAGATTGTTAGTTCTTGATATGCAAATGAAATGTATAAAATCAAAATCTCGAACAGTTTTTTATCGAAAGATCAAGTGGTGGCAGTTAAAGGGGGAGAAGCGAGAGACTTTTAGAAGTAAGTTATTAGAGGAAAGTGTGTGGGAGTTAGAAGGAGATGCTAGTATCATGTGTGAGAAAGTGGCAAAAAATGTTGAAATAGTTGCTAAAGCCATTTTTTGAGAATCAAAAGGTTTTGGACCATGAGATAAGGAGATTTGGTGGTGGAATGAGGAGATCCAAGAAAAGGTCATAATAAGAAGAATTGTTTCAAGGCGATACACTTGGACAATAATTCTGACAATTGGGAAAAGTATCGTTTGGCGAAAAGGGAGGCTAAGAAGGCAGTTAGTGATGCTCGTGCTAAAGCATATGAGGAGTTTTATAAGGAGTTAGGGACAAAGGCTGGTGAACAAAAGATTTACAAGATTGCAATGAATAAAGAGAAGGAGTCGAGAGATTTGGATCAAGTAAGATGCATAAAAAATGAAGTTGGCAAGGTTTTAGTTACCGAGGGAGATATTAAGAACAGATGGGAAGAGTATTTCTATAAGCTATTTAATGATGGATGTGAAGGTTCCCGTTGTGATTTGGAGGACTTGACAGATAGCGAATCTGAGCTTAATAGGTCATTTTATTGTAGAATTAGAGTCTCGGAGGTTAGCGAAGCTCTTAAGAAAATGGAGAATGGTAAAGCCGTTGGACCGGATGGTATACCGATTAAAGTTTGGAAATGTTTGGGAGAAAAAGGTGTGTTGTGGTTATGTAAACTATTTAATGAGATTTTACGGTCGAAAAAGATGCCTGATGATTGGAGATTAAGTACATTAGTTCTTATTTACAAGAATAAAGGGGATATTCAGAATTGTGCAAATTATAGAGGGATTAAACTTATGAGTCACACTATGAAATTATGGGAAAAAGTGATTGAGCATAGATTGAGAATGGAGACTAGTATTTCTGAGAGACAATTTGGGTTCATGCCAGGAAGATCCACTAAAGAGGCGATTTATTTACTAAGGGGGATGATGGAGAAGTATCGAAGTAGGAGAAGAGACTTACATATGGCTTTCATTGACTTAGAAAAGACGTATGATCGGGTACCAAGGGATGTACTTTGGAAAGCCTTGCAAAAGAAGAGGATGAGTGTTGCCTACATTAAGGTAATACAAGATATGTACGATGGGGCATTGACTAGGGTTAGAACACCCGAAGGTGAGACAAATGAATTTCCTATAGGAATTGGCCTACATCAAGGATCAACTTTAAGCCCGTATCTATTTAACTTAGTTATTGATGCTATAACCGAGAGTATCACAGAGGAGGTACCTAATTGCATGCTATTTGCGGATGATATAGTACTTTTAGCGGATTCAAGAGGAGAGATTAATACAAAATTGGAAATATGGAGAAATACGTTGGAGTCAAAGGGTTTTCGTTTAAGTAGGAATAAAACAGAATACATGCATTGTAATTTCACAAATAAATAACTTAGAGACGATTTGGAAGTTAGGCTATGGGAGGATATAATTCCTCAAGTGACAAAGTTTAAATATTTATGATCAATTGTAAGACAAGATGGGGAGATTGATGACGATGTTAATCATAGAATTCAAACTGGTTGGTGTAAGTGGAGGAAAGCCACTGGAGTTCTTTGTGATAGAAAAGTACCCAATAAAGTTAAAGGAAAATTCTATCGTACTGCTATAAGACCGGCAGTGTTATATGGTAGTGAATGTTGAGCTATGAAGGGACAACATGAACGTAAAGTGGGGGTAGCCGAAATGAGGATGTTGAGATGGATGTGTTGTCATACAAGATTAGATAAGATTAGGAATGACCATATACGTGAACGAGTCGGAGTGGCTCCAGTTAGTGAGAAAATGGTAGAGAATCGTTTGAGATGGTTTGGTCATGTTCAGAGAAGGCCATTAGATGCGCCAGTAAGAAGAGTAGATCAAATAATCTGGAGTTCGATTAAAAGAGGGAGAGGGAGGCCAAGGTGGACACTTGGCGAACTAATAGAGCAAGATCTATTGGTGAATAATATACCGAAATGTTTGGTTACTAATAGAGCGGAATGGCGTCGTATGATCCATGTAGCCGACCCCACCTAGTGGGATAAGGCTTTGTTGTTGTTGTTGTTGTTGTACTTATTTTATTCTAGCAGTTATTTGATAACTCAGGAGAACAAGTGATCTATGGGCAAGTAGCTGTTGAGTTCATATTCGTGCCAAGTCCTTTTTTTACATAACTTAGTAGTAGTGCTTTCAGACAACAACAACAACAAAGCCTTATCCCACTAGGTGGGGTATGTAGTAGTGCTTTCAGACAAAAAAAGAAAAATAAAAATTAGTGTGAGTTTTTTTTTTCAAATTGTTAGAGTTGCTTGAGTTGAATCTTGAAACTCCGCCTATGTTTTATAGCCGGTCCCAAGCCCGGATAAAGGAGGAGGGTTGTGTTAGGCCCCGACAGCCAGCGTAAATCCCTGTCGAATCTCATGAACATGGATCAACGAATATAGCGTCGTATGATCCATGTAGCTGACCCCACCTAGTGGGATAAGGCTTTGTTGTTGTTGTTGTTGCTTGAGTTGAATCCTGAGCAAATCAATAGAGATGGCAAAACGGACATCGTCACATAAACCGAAATTAATTTCTGAAGCTCTAGAGAATTCTTAAGAAATTCCTCTAAAGTATCCTCTAAAGTATCCTACGAAATGACCTCTTTGGACACTGTTTGGTAAGAAGCCACTGGTGGTTGATACTTTTACTCTTTTCCTTATTTCAGTCAAGAGATGGAATTCATGAGTTATCTGCTGATCTGAAGAGTATCAATTTGCAGCGTGTTCCTTTCTAAAAGGTTGCTGTGCATTAATGACTTGTGTTCTTCCTCGTGAGATAAGAGTTTAAAACATTCAGTTCTATTTTATCAAGAAAGAAAAATCTTTGTAAATTTATTACAAAGATGTAATCTTCTTTCTAATGTTATTAAAGCTATTTCTCTATTGAGTTAAAGTGTGCTCGAGTTCCTACATTAAATCTGTGCAACAGATTATTTCCTTATATCTACCCAGCTTACATATAAGTTTGCCTGCTTCCATGTGTTAAATTCAGATATAATGTATATCTTTATGGTAAATTATCTTTTATGGATACGAAATGAAATTGTTTATTTGGTTTTGGCTAATCTTTTCTTTTGATTGATAACTATATTAATTCTCCAACTTGCATTTTTCTGATAGTCATCTTTGTGTAATGAGAGTGGCTGTTGGATTGTATTGTATGGGTTATTGAAGTTGATTCCTTTTCTAACTTGAGAAATGAACTTGGTCATCAACTAGACAACAAGAGGTCGAATTGGATCTAAGGTCAACTACTCTATCTTTCGAATTGGATCTAAGGTCAACTACTCTATCTTTCATCTCATTTTTCTTTTTCATGGATATTCTACAGTTCGTTATGGCCAGAAAGCTGCCACCTCTAAAAAACTGTTTGACATGTTGAGTTGTACTATTTGGAAATTTATAGTATTGTCTATGTTCAATATAAAAATCCTGGTTACCTTATTCATGTCTTTGATTTGTGTTTAATCTTGGGTTCCTGAGGCATGGGAGCTGTCCTATACAAGACTTAACAATGACCAAATGCTGAAGATAAGCCTCCAAAGTGTGGATCTAGTAGACACGACACTTATCTCTCAGATCAGTTTTATTCTGTTACAGTTATTGATACACATGGTCCCTATTTTTGTTGGCTAATAGCATGTTAAATATTGCATGCAGGAATGCAAGTTTGTTCTTTTGTTTCTGAAGGCTGAAAGTTGCAATCCCAAACGTTAAACTGTGGCATCACCATGGGTGCCAAATTTATCATGTGCAGCTTCGCGTCATGCTCCTTGTGCGTACATTACACTTATTCTTTATTACTGAACGAAGGATTTGTAATTTTCTAGAACATCATTCCTATACTACTTTTTCTCCTTTTCAATCATGCCTGTTACTTTTCACATTGTTTTTAGTATATCCAAATGACTAGCCATTCTCGCTAGTAATTTATTTCAATGAAAAATCAACCTCTATTTATGAATATTAGTATAGCCAAATTGCAACTCCCCAAATACGATGAAGTTATTTATAATATTTTCTAGAAAGTTCAATTTAAGCAAGTCTGTCATAGAACAAATAAGACTATTATGGCGTCAACTTTCTAACAAGAATAATGATCTTTTCTGTTATCCTTTGCCTTTCTTCATAGAAATTACTGATTCAATTATTTGTAGTTGATATGAAATCATGAGCTGGCAAAGCAAGAAATCAAACTTCCAATGGAAGGGAGGTTGCTTGTATCTGAAACTCCAGTTGCAATCTGACTACAGTTATGGGCATCATTTGCTTCTGATCCAATTTGAATGACGGGCACATGCAAAATGTTCTGCCAATCAGCACCAATCTCTCGTCTACATCTGTTTTGCAATTCTGAACATCCTTGAATTGTCAGAGCCTGCAGTTTACTGAGATTCTGGAACCATTCTGGTATAGTTGCCAACTGAGGACATTTGTGGATGGAAACATAGCGCAGTGATCTGACTTGTGCTACCCACCCTGGTAAAGCTCTTAAACTCAAGTTCTCTATTACTAACTCTTCCAGTATAGTATTAAAACTATTAGTTGGTGCATCATCCATTAAAGAATCAATATCTTCAAAGCAGCAGATGCTTAGTGTTTTGGATGCAAGCAAACTGGTTGGACGCATAAAGTGTTCGCCGTATATTCTCAACATCTGAAGTTTCTGTAGCCGATGAAGCCATCCTGATGAATCAACTTTTTTGCCGCACACCTCAATCTGGAACTCACGAACTGAATTCAATTTCTGCAAGACAGTTTGTGGCCATGATGTTATGCTGCGGCACGCAACTATTTTCAGAGACTTGAGAGAATTGAGTCTGTCCAGATTATGCGGAAGCTTGCCTAGATTGATACAACTCTGGAGAAGCAAAGTTTGGAGAGCGGTCATTTGCTCCAGGTTCAGTGGGAAGGATTTTATGTTCATGCAACCAGCCACATTCAAGTGTTGAAGGTGTATGAGATGTTGCATTTCCTTGCCTGGCAGAGATTCTAGTTCAGTGCAGTCAATTAAGTCCAACTTTGTCAATAATGTGAGATATTGAAGTGACTGGTTAGGCATAGATGTGCTACCCCTTGTTTTCATCACAAGAAGGGATGACAGGGAAGTTAAAGCTCCAACAACAACAACAACAAAGCCTTATCCCACTAGGTGGGGTCGGCGAGTTGTTAAAGCTCCAACAGATGTCAATAAATTTACATGGCACTGTGACATCTCAAAACGTTGGATATTTGCAATCCTTGGAACTGCCATCAGTCTAGGACATAATCCTATTGTTATTGTCTTCAGGATGGGGAACACATCATGTTCTCGTGACTCTAGCCATTCTTCCAGATTAGGCATGTTGTATAAAGACAGCTGCACAAGTGAAGGAAAATATTTGTTCCCATAGAAGTTCTCATCAATATTTTTCACACTTTCCATTCCTATGATCTGAATCTCTTTAAGGTGCTGAAGATTTCCCAGCTGAGGTAGATGTTCACAACTTCTGCAATTAATCAATTTGATCTCAACTAGCCCTGAGATGTTCAAATTTGCTAACCATAAAGGGAATGCACGACCTCCATAATTCGATACATTCAGTCGTTTCAATGTTGAATGTGGTTCAAGAAATTCCAGCACCTTCTCAATGTTCTGAAATGAGTTGGCACCATACTTCCAGTATAATCTCAGGGACTTAAGATGTTGTTTATTATTTAATATTTTATTTTCTGAAATTTCCTCATTATTGACGTTCTCCAGGTTATAAATGTATAGATCATCATAGAGTTTCAAGTCTCTGAGTTCTTGAATTGAGCATCCTGTCTCCTTTCCAACTACAAAATCTGTTAGTTTACGAAGACATGATAATTGAGCCAATCCACTCGGCATATGGGTTAGACATCTACATCCGCTTATATCCAGGTGCCTAAGATTCTGCAACTTTTTCAAGTTTTTGGGCAATTCTCGGAGGAAGTTACATTGACTTAGTATGAGAGATTGCAGATTTTGCAGTTGATCAACAGAATTGGGCAATGTTATAATAGAACTTTTCGATAGATTGAGGTACCTCAAATGTTTCAGCCTGTCTACTGATACTGGGAACTCCTTAAAATCACTGCCTCTTAGATCTAGTACTCTCAAGAACCTCAACTTGGTGAATACACAGATGAGCGCATTCCGATCCATCAGACCAGATTTCTGTTGAAGAAGGGTCCGCAGGGATTGCGGTTTGAGCAAAGCCTCTGAAATATCCACGGATGAGCTTTGCCATATGGACATATAGCGGGTTCTCCTCTGAATGCTTTCTAAGTTATCAAATCCCAACATATGACACTCGTTTCCAGCTACCTGTCGTGCAAGACTGTGCATGAGATCATGCATCTTGCACTTTGATGTGTTCCCGTCAGCATCCTTCTTTTCCTCTTGGAAGAAAGATCTCCACATTAGATCAGTGAAGACCTTGTGACCAACTGCTTCGACAGCCTGTGTTGATGTTGGTCTGATTAAATTGTTGGCCATCCAAAGCTGGATAAGATTCTCCTTATCTATTTCATACCCCTTGGGAAAAACAGCACAAAATGCAAAGCAAGGCCTGGATTCAGTGGTGAGATGAATATAGCTCAACTTCAGAGCTGGTAAGATTTCATCTTCATCTTCTGGCAGCTCCCATATTTCACTTTCCAACACATCCAGCCACTCAGATTTGTCTTGCTTGAAGCGCATCATGCTTCCCATTGCTATTGCTGCTAGTGGCACGCCCCTGCATTTCTTCACAATTTCTTCGCCAATGCTTGCCAAGTTAGCATAATTCTCCTCATCTGGCCCAAATGCAAACCTCTTGAACAATAATAAGCAGTGTTCATCACACAAAGGTCCTAACCGGTGGCAATTAGATGCACCCATCTTCTGCAATGTATCTTCATGGCGAGTAGTGACAATAAGTTTACTTCCTTCTGCTCCTGATTGCAGCATATCTTTCAAGCTATTCCACCCCTTACCATCGACATTCCATACATCATCAAGCACTAGAAGAAATGTCTTACCGGCTAATGCTTCTCGCAGATCATGTTGCAGTGCAGCCATCTCCAGGCTCTCTGGTTTCCTTTTTGTAGCCAGTTCCAGAATAGATGCCGTCAGCGTCTTTGCAGTGGAGTCATTAAGGTCATGGCCAACAAACTTCCACATAATCAAGTCGCCAAAATGCTCTCTCACATGTCATTGCAAACTTCTTGAGCAAGTGTGGTCTTACCAATGCCCCCCAGACCAAAGATGCCTATCACTGATACCCTCTCGCTGCTGCTGTTCTCAAATAGGAATCTAGCAATTTGTTGCTTATCGTCGTCTCTCCCTATAATCTCCGAACTGTTGATGTAGGAGCCAGTAATTCGGGGATCCTCTCTCCTCTTCATGGTGCCTAAAGGTAACTGGAATTTCTTCTCTTCCATTAATAAATCCAGCTTATTGTTTACTGTTTCTATGCTGCTCGTTATACCGATGCGAAACGCAAGTCGGTGACAGGTAAAGAAATCGAGCACCTTCATGCTTACCCGCGCTCTTGATCTCCTATGCAGGAGCTCTGTGTTGAAACTATCCAACACGTCGTCGACGTCGAATGCTGCGTCCTTGAGCTTCTGCAGCCAACCCCTGACTGCATGCCCCCCTTTCAACTGTTGCTCTGCAGCATCTCCGAGCACCGCTTGGGTTGCCGTCAGCTTGCTGCTCAGCGTCTCAATTTTCTCAGCAAGTTCTATATAGAATTCAACGCCCTCAACTCCTGGAAGAAGCCTCAGAAAATTGTCAGTGGCAAAGCGGACAGCTGCTGCTTCAATCGCAGTTACCTGCCCGGCTGTGCGAGGATCCATGGAGATGTGGTCTGGCAAAGACTTCCTAATTGCTGAGCACAACGAGAGATGCCGAAAGAGATCTGACGTACGATTCTGGTAACGCAGGGGACTCTTGCCCTTGGACAAGAATTCGTGGAGGTGGAATATTATGATGTGGCTGGATTGAATGCTTAATCCATTAGTAAACGTCCACTCGCATTAAATTAAAGTTGAATTGACATTGAGCTAATAATTTTGGATTCAATTCCTAGTTGACTGTTTCAAGTTTCAACTTCAGATTAATCAAAGTATTAATATATATATTTAGAGTGGATATAAAAGAACGTCCACTTGCGTCAAGTGACAACTGGAGATTTGTTACTAGTTTACATCGAAGTTCACGACTCGCACCAGTTTCATTGACATTTGACCGGCAACTAAACAAATGTAATGGAAAACGATAACGATAATTGCAATCTATTGACCTTATTGTAAGATAGCATCCTATCTTTTGAATTAGATTTGCTAAGATTTATTGAATTTTTTAGCACCAAGTTTATGTGCAACTACAGGTTTTTGCCTTTTTTTTTTTAATCTTGCTTCTGTCCATGGCAGTTTCAAGTCGAGTTGTTCATAGACGTGGCCTCCTCCAAATATCCTTCACAAAAGAGCTGTTATATCATGAATCTTACTGACTGGCTAAATAGTAATTTGACAAAAAAAAGTTATTGGCTGAGTTGTTTGATAAATGTAATTGCCATGAAACCAACTTAGAAATTACTTATATAATATCCAGTTTTTTATACAATTCAATATTTCATTATTTTCTATATGTAATTTAATTATTTGACATCATTTTTTTAATATTTTTAGAAATAAATTTATATAGTTTCTCACAACAAAATGTTGAATATAAGTATAGGGAATTATACAAGATTAAATTATTAAAAACTTAAGGTAGAAATGAAAACTTGAATGCTTTTCTAAAACGCTAAAAGTTTATTTTATTTCACAATCACTAGTCACTCAACTTAATTCCTAAGTGTCAAAGTAGCCAATTGAACCTCCTTTTGCAACATATTTGCAAACGTACAGTCAATGCACCAACTATTTACATTGATCCTATATGATTGGGAATTGGGTTTTATTATTTTCAATAAGCTTTTTTATTATACGAGCTCAATACATCACTTGTTATTTGAAAGACGCATTATACTATAATTTTTTTTCATGAAGGAAAAGGAACATCTAACGCCAAGTATAGTGTCTAACCTAACAAACGTGAAATTTATCATACTGTTTTCTTAATTAGCATAATATTAAGGGATGAAATATTATGTCAATTTATCATCTCTGAAGCTATTTTTTTTATCCAAATCTAGAGTATAAAAGCCATAAATCACTGAAAACTTTTCAGCATTTTCACCATCTTTCTAATATATTTTTTCTATTTATTAAATTGTTTATCTTTATATAATGTTAGAACATAAAGACGACGTAAAGACAAAAAAAGAGGTGCAACAAAAAGTTGAGCTGAGCAATAAAGTTGAGATCTTGGTTTCCAATTACTTTGATTAAGCGTTTCAGCCAAAGGTTAATTATTGAAGACAAATCTATGTTGTAGACGGAATGGGAACTAGACCACTCTATTCTGCTTCCAGTTCTGAACAGCTTTTTATTATGCTTTTGTTATCTGCACCTACTGTTTATGTAGAACTAGGTACTAACAATCTTCGCACTACAATAACGAACAAAAAAAAAAGAGTGATACTTTTCTACTGCATGGGCATGTTGGATGTCTGTTTTATCTCTATGATGCGTAAGCACACCTTTCACGCCAGGTAATGTATTATTTTTTTCTTCTCTGAAGAATGAGTTAGATGAGAGTTTACCTTTTCTATTCTTTTAATTGCATATCATCACAAAATAATATTTAATTAATAAAAAATTCAAGTAACGAAACAGTTGTGGAAAAGACATAATAAAAGTGCAGAGAAAGTTCTTGTGGACATTTCACGGATTTCAAATGGTTACATGCGAAATTCGCTATTATTTGAGGATAGTGAATGAATCATTGGGCCATTTAATCTTCCTTGTTGGAAAGTATTAGTTTTGCTGGTACTAATATGACGACAATGTTTCTGACAGGATATACATCTATGTTGTAGTTGGCGTGAGCTCATGATCTGCTACAACAAGACATCATTCTGTCAAAACAAGAGAGGTTTCTCCTGTCTGAAACAGCATCTGCAATCTCATTAGTGTATGTAAGATGCATCATTCATTTCTAAATTAATTTCTACGTGTCGTACATGTGAAATTCTCTGCCAATCAGCACCATTTTCTCTATTGCATCTGCTCTGCAATTCTGAACACCCTTGAATACTCAGAACTTGCAGTTCATTAAAATTTTGAAACCATTCTGGTAAAGTTGTCAACGAAGGACAGTTGTGGATTGATATATATTGCAGTGATCTAATTTCTGATATCCACTTTGGTAAATCCGTCAGACTTGAGCAGTTGTCGATTGCTAACATTTGCAGCATACTATTTTGGACAATTAAGGAGCCTAAATCTTCACAGCAGAAAATGCTTAGTGTCTTGGATTCAATCATCCTGTTTGAGTGCATTTTATGATCACCATGGATTCTCAACATCTTAAGCATCCCTATTTGTGACAGCCATTCCGATGAACTGACTTTCTTGTTGCATATCTCAATCTGGTACTCACAAACTGAATTCAATTTTTGCAAAGGGGCTTCTGGCCATGATTCTATGTTATGGCATGCAACTATTTCTAGAGACTTGAGAGAACCGAGATGTAGAATCCTTGGGATTTCCTTCAGTTCAGGACATGATCCTATTGTTAGCATTTCCAAAGTGGAGAATATATTGTGATTTTGCAACTGCCATTGTTTCAGAATAGGCATGTTGCTCACAAAGAGCTTCTTGAGTGAAGGAAAGCCTTTATTGCCATAAAAAGTCTCACCAATGGTTTCCACACGTTCCATTCCTATTATCTGAATCGCTGTAAGATGCTCAAGGTTTCCAAGCTGGGGGAGATTTGGACAATTAGTGCAGTTTATTAATTTGATCTCAACTAACTCCGCCTATATTTTATAGCCGGTCCCAAGCCCGGATAAAGGAGGAGGGTTGTGTTAGGCCCCGACAGCCAACATAAAATCATGTCAAATCTTATGAACATGGATGAACGAATATATTGTGTTAATGCTAGGTCGTTACCCGTAAGTAACGCGCTGTACAGCTCGGGTACAGTGATAAGAGAGCAAGAGCCGCTGCATCCTCGCCTGAATGCAGTGTTAAATGAGCAAGGGCTACCGCACTCTAATGGACGGAGGCGGTTAAAGAAGCTAGTTCATGAGACTAAGGTCAGATTAGGTTCTTGGAACATTGGGACGTTGAATGGGAAGCGCCTCGAGGTGGCACAAGTAATGGACCAGCGTAAGATTAGTATCTTATGCTTGCAAGAAACTAGATGGGTAGGAGAGGGAAGTAAAGAGATTAGGTTAAATGGTTCCAAACTTTGGTACACAGGTAAGGTAAATGGAAGGAATGGTGTTGGTATTATCGCGGATGCAGAATGGAGGAAGAATGTTGTGGAAGTTAAAAGGATTGAGGATCGAATCATATCCGTGAAAGTAATTGTTGGAAAGGAGACTATGAACATTATTAGTGCATATGCACCCCAAGTAGGAGCAGAATCACATCTCAAGGAGAAGTTTTGGGCAGATATGGAGGGTTTGATTGAAAGTATACCAACAACCGAGAAAGTTTATATTGGGGGAGACCTTAATGGATATGTTGGTAAAGAGGCAGGACCACATGCAAGGGTTCATGGTGGTTTTGGTTTTGGGGAGTTGAATGAGGAAGGACAAACTATTATTGATTTTTCTTTAGCATACGACCTTAAGATTATCAACACTTGTTTTAGGAAGAGAGAGGAACATTTAATCACATACAAAAGTGGAACTCATATGTCTCAAATCGATTTTTTCTTGATAAGAAATACTGATAAAAGACGTTGCACTAATTGCAAAGTAATTCCTGGGCATGGGGTGACTACACAACATAGATTGTTAGTTCTTGATATGCAAATAAAATGTATAAAACCAAAATCTCGAACAGTTTTTGATCGAAAGATCAAGTGGTGGCAGTTAAAGGGGGAGAAGCGAGAGACTTTTAGAAGTAAGTTATTAGAGGAAAGTGTGTGGGAGTTAGAAGGAGATGCTAGTATCATGTAGAAGAATGTGGCAAAAAAGGTTGAAATGGTTGCTAAAGCCATTTTAGGAGAATCAAAAGGTTTTGGACCACGAGATAAGGAGACTTGGTGGTGGAATGAGGAGATCCAAGAAAAGGTGCGTAATAAGAAGAATTGTTTCAAGGCGATACACTTGGACAATAGTTCTGACAATTGGGAAAAGTATCGTTTGGCGAAAAGGGAGGCTAAGAAGGCAGTTAGTGATGCTCGTGCTAAAGCATACGAGGGGTTTTATAAGGAGTTAGGGACAAAGGCGGGTGAACAAAGGATTTACAAGATTGCAAGGAACAAAGAGAAGGAGTCGAGAGATTTGGATCAAGTAAGATGCATAAAAAATGAAGTTGGCAAGGTTTTAGTTACTGAAGGAGATATTAAGAACAGATGGGAAGAGTATTTCTATAAGCTATTTAATGATGGATGTGAAGGTTCGCGTTGTGATTTGGAGAACTTGACAGTTAGCGAATGTGAGCTTAATAGGTCATTTTATCGTAGAATTAGAGTCTCGGAGGTTAGCGAAGCTCTTAAGAAAATGGAGAATGGTAAAGCCGTTGGACCGGATGGTATACCGATTGAAGTTTGGAAATGTTTAGGAGAAAAAGGTGTGTTGTGGTTATGCAAACTATTTAATGAAATTTTACGGTCGAAAAAGATGTCTGATGATTGGAGATTAAGTACATTAGTTCCTATTTACAAAAATAAAGGGGATATTCAGAATTGTGCAAATTATAGAGGGATTAAACTTATGAGTCACACTATGAAATTATGGGAAAAAGTGATTGAGCATAGATTGAGAATGGAGACTAGTATTTCTGAGAGACAATTTGGGTTCATGCCAGGAAGATCCACTAAAGAGGCGATTTATTTACTAAGGGGGATGATGGAGAAGTATCGAAGTAGGAGAAAAGACTTACATATGGCTTTCATTGACTTAGAGAAGGCGTATGATCGGGTACCAAGGGATGTACTTTGGAAAGCCTTGCAAAAGAAGAGGGTGAATGTTGCCTACATTAAGGTAATACAAGATATGTACGATGGGACATTGACTAGGGTTAGGACACCCGGAGGTGAGACAAATGAATTTCTTATAGGAATTGGCCTACATCAAGGATCAGCTTTAAGCCCGTATCTATTTAACTTAGTTATCAATGCTATAACCGAGAGTATCACAGAGGAGGTACCTAAGTGCATGCTATTTGCGGATGATATAGTACTTTTAGCGGATTCAAGAGAAGAGATTAATACAAAATTGGAAATATGGAGAAATACGTTGGAGTCAAAGGGTTTTCGTTTAAGTAGGAATAAAACAGAATATATGCATAGCAATTTCACAAATAAACAACTTAGAGACGATTTGAAAGTTAGGTTAGGGGATGATATAATTCCTCAAGTGACAAAGTTTAAATATTTAGGATCAATTGTAAGACAAGATGGTGAGATTGATGACGATGTTAATCATAGAATTCAAGCTGGTTGGTGTAAGTGGAGGAAAGCCACTGGAGTTCTTTGTGATAGAAAAGTACCCAATAAAGTTAAAGGAAAATTCTATCGTACCGCTATAAGGCCAGCAGTGTTATATGGTAGTGAATATTGGGCTATGAAGGGACAACATGAACGTAAAGTGGGGGTAGCCGAAATGAGGATGTTGAGATGGATGTGTGGTCATACAAGATTAGATAAGATTAGGAATGACCATATACGTGAACGAGTCGGAGTGGCTCCTATTAGTGAGAAAATGGTAGAGAATCGTTTGAGATGGTTTGGTCATGTTCAGAGAAGACCATTAGATGCGCCAGTAAGAAGAGTATATCAAATAATCTGGAGTCCGATTAAAAGAGGGAGAGGGAGGCCAAGGCGGACACTTGGCGAACTAATAGAGCAAGATCTATTGGTGAATAATATACCGAAAGGTTTGGTTACTAATAGAGCGGAATGACGTCGTATGATCCATGTAGCCGACCCCACCTAGTGGGATAAGGCTTTGTTGTTGTTGTTGTATTAATTTGATCTCAACTAAATCTGAGATAGTACTTTGTGCTAACCATTTTGGGAATCCAGAACCTCCATAGTTTGATACATTCAGTCGTTCCAAGTTTGAATGTGGCTCAAAAAATTCCAGCAGCTTCTCGGCATTATCAATGGAGTTGGTGTCATTCCCCCAATATAATTTCAGGGATTTCAGATATTGTTTATTAGAAACTAATACTTTTCTATCAGGACCATTATTTAATACTTCTCTATTACGAATATCCTCAATATCAATGTTCTCAAGGTTCAGAATATTTAGCTCACCATAGAGCTTCAGTCCACTGAGTTCTGTAATTGAACAGCCTGTCTTCTTCCCTACCACAAAATCCGTGAGTTTATAAAGATTTAATTGAGCCAATCCACTGGGGATATGGGTTAGACATCTACATCCACCGATATCCAGGTGCCTAAGATTCTGCAATTTTTTCATGTCTTCAGGTAATTCTCGAAGAAAAAGACATTCACTGAGTACAAGTGATTGCAGATTTAGTAGATGAACGATGGATTTCGGCAATGTTGTTATTGGATTTTTTGATAGATTGAGGTACCTCAAATATTTCAGTTTGTCTACTGATACTGGAAACTCTTTGACATTACAGTCACTTAAATCTAGTGCTCTCAAGAACCTTAACTTTGTGAATATGAAGAGGAGGACATCGGGATCCATTTGATAGGTTTTCTTTGTCAGCAGGGTGCGCAAAGATTGGGGTTTGTGTAAGGCCTTTAAGATGTCTGCTGCAGAGCATTGTTCAATGGATATATGCCGTGTTCTTTTCTGAATACTCTCTATCCTATCATATCCCAGCATACAAAACTCATCCCCAGCAACCCGTCGTGCGAGATCATGCATGAGATCATGCATCTTAAACTTTGATATATTCCCATTGGTATCCATCTTTCCCTCCTGAAAGAAAGACCGACGCAATAGTTTTGTGAACATTCTATGACCAACAGTTTCAGCCTCCTGTTTTCCTGGTGAACTGATAAAATTGTTTGCAATCCATAGCAAGATAAGATTCTCCTTCTCAAACTCATAACCCTTCGGGATAATAGAGCAAAATGCAAAACATTGCTTGTATTCTGTAGTGAGATCATCATAGCTCAACAACAGAGCTGGTAAGATTCCATCTTCATCTTCTGAAGACTCCCATATTTCACTGTTCAACACTTCCAACCACTCGGTTTTATCCTTCTTGGGTCGCATCATTCCTCCAACAGCCATTGCTGCTAGTGGCAGGCCCCTACATTTCTTTGCAATTTTTTTACCAATGCCTAACAAATTACTGTGATTCTCCCCAACATCAAATGCAAACCTCTCGAACAGTGACCAACACTGATCATCAGACAAAGTCTCTAAATGGTGACAATTGGATGTTCCCATGCTCCATAATGTCCCTTCATGGCGAGTTGTAACAAGTACTTTACTTCTTGTTTTTCCTGATTGCAATATGTCCAACAACGTTTCCACTTCATATCATCTACATTCCACACATCATCAAGCACCAGAAGAAATTTCTTATAGGTCTGTGTTGAATCCCATAATTTGATGATAACAAATTAAAATGGACATAAAAGTTACTAATCTATGCTCAAGCAGTGATAATGCAGATATAGAATTGATATGAACAGATTCACCGAAGAAATCGTCAAATTTAAAGTTAAAAGAAAAGTTTTCAGCACGACCGGTCGACCCATCGATCGACCGTCCAGAAGCACCGGTCGATTGATATTAGGTGAAAGAAAAGACGACAAGATACCGGTCGACCGACCAGAAGCACCGTCGACTGATATTCGGTGAAAGGAAAGATGACAAGATATCGGTCGACGTCGAGACTATACCGATCGATAGACCGGTCGACAGCAAAAAGATCGGTCGACGATGAGACATTACCGGTCGTTATATCGGACGAAGGACCGGTCGACCGGACAGCGTCAAAGCACAAAAATGAGACAACTATCACATAGACCGGTCGACCGGCCCATCCCAGCGGTCGACCGACCCTTCAGTCAAATGAACAGTAACGGCTAGAATTTTGAGGAGAAAAATGGAAGAGAGTTTTTTAACGAATTCTCACTCATAGGAGCCTATAAAAGGAGTGCCAAAGCCTGAAAAAAACTCATCCAAACAAGAAGGAACATCCTAGAGCTCCTCTCAAGTTTTTTAGCATAGAATCACAAATTTCCTCCCTTTTCTTTTCTTAGCCTTGAGTGTGAAAAAAAAATTTTGTAAAAGAAAAGAGTTAGAGGGAAGATTCACTTTCTGAAATATAGTGAGATTGAGAGCTCCTTATAAAAGAGGTGTGTCTTGCCTCTCGAGCGGAGAAGAAAGCGTGATTGTATTAAGAGGGTTGTTCTCTCCCTACAAGAAAAGAGAAAGATAGTGAATCTCCGACGATTGCGAGATCGAAAAGTCGGAGCGGGGACGTAGGCCAAAGTGTTGGGGCCGAACCTCGTCAACATATCGTGTCTTCTTGTGTTTGTTCTTTATTCTTCATCTACGCATTATTTTTATTTGCTTGTGATCGGCTTTATCATTTTTCTTCGAAGGTAAATTTTTAGAAAATTTAATTTCACCAATTCACCCCCATCTTGATACTTTTGATCCTACAATTGGTATCAGAGCCAAGTTGCTCTAGCTTTAAGATTTGAAATATCTTTAGAGCTATGGCATCAAGCGGTTTCAACTTTTCCGAAGGTCAATCTATTAATCGTCCTCCACTTTTTAATGCCTCAAATTTTGCTTATTGAAAAATTAGGATGCAAGCCTACGTTTGTTCTATTGATATTGATATGTGGGATATTATTCAAAATGATTTTGATTTAAGTAAGAAAAAACCTTCAGAATATACCGAATGAGAAAAACTTTTAGTAGAACTAGATTGGAAAGCTAAAAATATTTTCTATTGTGCTTTGGATACAACAGAATTTAATCGGATTTTTAGTTGAGGAAGTGCTAATGAGATTTGAAAAAAACTCATTATTACTCATGAAGGAACATATAAGGTTAAGGAGTTTAGATTAAATATTTTAAATCATCAATATGATTCTTTTAAAATGCTTGAAAATAAATCTATTAATGAGATGATTGTTCGCTTCAATGATATTATAAATGGCTTAGCCTCTTTGGGCGAGCCAAGGACTAATCCTGAAAAAGTGAAAAAGTTTCTCAGGTCTCTTTCCTCCAAGTGACATACAAAGAGGACGGTGATTGAAAAAAATGACTTAAACAAGTTGGACTTTGATGATCTTATAGGATCACTCTTGACCTATGAGATCGGAATCAAGGAGGATGAAGAAGCAAATACTCCAAAAAGAAAAAAACACTTGTATTGAAAGCAAACAAAGATGAGGAAGATACAAGTGAAGACGATGATGATCTTGATGAAAAGAAGCTTTCTCTATATGCAAAAAAGCTTGACAAATATCTCAAGTTTGCTAAGAAGAAGAAAGGTTATTCCAAGAGAAGATCATTAAGCAAAAGCCAAATAACTTGCTTTGAATGCAAAAAGATTGGACACTACAAAAATGAATGTCCAAATTTGGTCAAAAAGGAGAAAAAATGAAGAAAGCTCAAGGAGGAAGAAAAAGGCTCTCCAAGTCACTTGGGATGAAAACGAAGATAAAGATAATGACTCCAACACCTCTTCCAGTGATGACGAAGAAGCCTACATATGTCTAATGACTAATAACCATGAGGTATCATCTAACTCCTCTAACTATAATGATAGTGAATATTTCAATGTGCATAAGGAGCTTAGGGGTCTAATTAATAAATATGGGTGCTTAAAAAAGAAATACGATGAGATAAAAATAGAGTTTGAAAATTGGTAAAAGAAAAATAAGAATGTTAAAACATGTGAAAAGTGTGATATATTGAATAAAGAAAACTCAAGTTTAGAACTCTCAATTGAAGAATTGAAAACGGAAAATAGTGCACTAAAATCAATATGTAAAAGAAAAATTGTAGAAAGTGTATGTTTGAACAAAGAAATTAATCAATTGAAACTTGAATTTGAAAAATTCTCAAATGGAAGTAAATGTTAAACGCTATGCTTAGTGGATCTAGAATATTTTCAAACAAAAAGGGACTTGGTTTCACCTCTTTTGAAAAGAAAAATGACAAAAGAATTTTATTTGTTAAAGCATCGCATGATTACAAAAGATCACAAATTGTTTGTTTTCATTGTGGATATGAATGACATTATTCTTATGATTGCAGAATTAAGAAAAGAATGAAGAAAATTTGGGTTCCGAAAAGGACCATGACTAACCAAGATGAACCCAAGCAAGTTTGGGTACCAAAAATATGAAACTCCTAACTTCTTTCTTGTAGGAAGCTTCTATGTACAATGAAGGTAAATGGTATTTGGATAGTGGATGCTCAAGACATATGACCGGCAATGCCTCAAATTTCATCAATTTGGAAAAAAAATGGAGGTAAAGTCACTTTTGGAGACAATAGCAAAGGAAGAGTAATTGGTATAGGTAATATTGGTAAGAATGACAAAGTGTATTTAGAAAATGTTTGGCTTGTTGAAAATCTAAAACATAATCTAATTAGCATAAGTCAACTTTGTGATAAAAATTATTTAGTTAAATTTGAAAAGGACAAATGTTTGATACTAGATGAAAATAACAAAGTTTTACACATGGGATTTATGTACAATAATGTATACAAAATTGATTTTGATAACTTGAAAAATGAAAAATGTCTTAGTGTCATGCATGATGATATAAACTTGTGGCATAGGAGATTAGGACATGCAAATTATAAATTGCTAAATAAACTATCAAATCATGAATTGGTTAGAGGCATACCTAAGATCAAATTTGAGCAAAATAACGTTTGTGACTCATGTTTAAAAGGTAAACAAACCAAAAGTTCTTTTAAATTAAAAGGAGTTATTAGCATGCATAGGGCCTTGGAACTTTTACATCTTGATTTATTTGGACCTATTAATGTGACTAGTTTAGGAGGAAAAAGATATGTATTTATAATTATTGATGATTTTTCTCGTTTCACTTGGACAATTTTTTTCGCTAGTAAAGATGAGACGCTAAACATGTTTTCCAAATTTGCAAAAAGAGTTCAAAACGAATTTGAACAAAAGATTTCAAAAATTAGAAGTGACCATGGAGGAGAATTTGAAAATCATAAATTTGAATTATTTTACGAAGAAAATGGAATTACTCATAATTTTTCAACTTCTAAAACACCTCAACAAAATGGAGTAGTAGAAAGAAAAAATAGAACTATACAAGAAATGACTAGAACAATATTAAATGAAAGTAAATTACCAAAATATTTTTGGACGGAAGCCGTAAACACATCTTGCTATGTTCTCAATAGAATTCTACTTAGACCTCTTGAAAAGAAAACATGTTTTGAAATGCTATTTGGTAAGAAACCAAACATCTCCTATTTTAAAGTTTTTGGATGTAAATGTTATATCTTGAACATTAAAGATAAACTAGGCAAATTTGACGATAAATGTGATGATTGTATTTTTCTTGGTTATTCTAATATAAGTAAAGCCTATAGAGTATACAACAAAAGAACATTAGTTGTTGAAGAGTATATTAATGTTAAATTTAATGAAACTAATGACTTTTTGAGCAAACAAGCAAAGGATGATGATGAAGAAATAGTTGAAGTACAAAGAAAACTCAAAGTTGTGGACATAGAGGAAGCAAAAGTTTACACCCCAAAGGTCGAAGAAATGAAAGTACCTCAAAAAGAAGAGAATCAAATCATTCCAAAAAATTGGAGACATGCCTCATCACATCCACTTGATCAAGTTATAGGTAATTTAAATGAAGGCATAAAAACTAGAAATTCTTTAAAAAAATCTATGTGCTTTTTCGACTTTCCTTGCAAATTATGATCCCAACAATATAGATGAAACACTTGAAGATCCAAATTGGATAAATGCAATGCACGAGGAATTAAATAACTTTGAAAGAAATCAAGTGTGGAAACTTGTATAAAGACCCAAGGACCATACTATCGTTGGAACCAAATGGGTCTTTCGAAACATGTTAGATGAAAATGGTGTCATTGTGAGGAACAATGCTATATTAGTGGCCAAGGGTTACTCACAAATTGAAGGGATTGATTTTGATGAAACTTTTGCTCCTGTTGCTAGACTTGAGGCAATTCTAATGCTTTTGGCTTTTGCATGCTATAAAGGTTTTAAACTTTTTCAAATGGATGTTAAATCGGCTTTCTTGAATAGTTTTATAAATAAGGAAGTTTATGTCGAACAACCTCAAGATTTTGAAAAACCAAATTTTCTCCATCATGTCTTCAAACTGTCAAAAGCTCTTTATGGATTGAAACAAGCCAGCTTGGTATGAAAGATTGAGTTCATTTTTAATTAAAAATGATTTTCAAAAAGGGAAAGTTGACACCACATTGTTCTTAAAACATTTTAAAAATGATATTTTAATAGTTCACATTTATGTTGATGATATGAATGCCTATGCAAAGAGTTTGAAATTCTTATGCAACAAGAATTTGAAATGAGTCTTGTAGGAGAACTCACATTCTTTCTAGGCCTACAAGTAAAATAATCCAAGGAAGATATTTTTCTTAATCAAGAATATATACAAGGGAGCTGCTTAAAAGATTCGGGATGAACGACTGCAAGCCAAGCACAACACCTATAAGCACTACTGCAAAATTGGATAAAGATGAAAAAGACAAGTCCATTGATAAAAAAAGGTACAGAGGTATGATTGGTAGTTTGCTCTATTTAATAGCATCTAGGCCAGACATAATGTTTAGTGTGTGTTTGTGTGGTAGGTTTCAATCCGCCCCCAAAGAATTGCACTTAATTGCTGTAAAAAGAATATTGCGTTACTTAAAGCATACAAGTGACTTAGGCATTTGGTATGATAGAAATTCTTCATTTGAATTGCATGTCTACACCAATGCAGATTTTGCCGAGTGTAAAGTTGATAGAAAAGCACTAATGGGATGTGTTATTTTCTTGGTAGTTCTCTTATTTCATGGGCTAGCAAGAAATAAAACTCCATTGCACTCTCTACCGCCGAGGTCGAATATATAACTGTCGGTAGTTGTTGTGCACAAATACTATGGGTGAAACAACAATTGCTTGATTATGGAGTAAATTCTTCAAATGTACCCATGAAGTGCGATAACACAAGTGATATAGAAATGACAAAAAATCCAATTAAACACTCTAGGACTAAACATATTGACTTACAATATCATTTTATTAGAAAACATGTGACCCTTAAGGATATCGCCATTTAACGTGTCCACCGAAGTTCAACTTGCAGACATATTTACAAAACCCTTGAATGAAGAATGGTTCCACATGCTTAGAAGGGAATTATGAATGATTAACTCTTGATTGCATATCAATTCAAAGTAAAAGTGACTTGGTTATACAATATCACTTTTGACATGAATTGAACATTAAAAGTGTTGCACAACACTTACATTTGTATGATCATTTTTGGAATATGATTTTTATGATTTTTAATATTTGTAAATGGTTCAAAATCTAAAAAATACAGGGATCGATCGATCTACTTGCAGGACCGATCGAATGCTATAGAAGGTTCAATACACATACAAACGATCGGTCGACCAATATGACAAAACCGGTCGACCGGTATATACTGCGACTGGCTGACATTGAATCGATCGCTATATGATCTGTTTGGAAAAGAAGTGTCCGGTCGACCGCGGGGCATATCCGATCGACCGGTATATGCCAAAATCACGAGCTATAAAAATCGTCCGCTCGATTCGGCCGACCTAATTTTTGGATTTTCGCGCGACCGTCGCCCTCTGCGACCCTCTGCAATCGACCCTCCTCCGACAACCTCCCCTCCTCCGGCAACCCTATGATCGCCGGACTCCAGGGACCGACTGCCGCCTCCTCAGTCAAAATCTCTCTCCCTCTTTACCTTCGACTCTCTCTCTCTCTTTCTCTCTATCTTCGACTCTCTTCTCCTTTCTCTCTCCGACCAGCTGCCCTGCCACCGCCGGCCGACCATCCCGCCGGTCTTCTCTATCTTTCTCGGCCGATCTCTCTCTCTGGCCTCCATCTCTTCGACCTCCCCTCTCACTCTACCACCTCCGGCCACATCTCTCTCCGCTAGTCCCTCTCTCTCTCTCTCGATAGTCTCTCTCTCGGCAATCTCTCTCTTTCCGACCTTCATTGTTGAATCCATGGCCGACAATGATGACTATTTGCGTACTAAGTTGGTCTTTAAGCATCGTTGTCACCTTTTCGGCTCCGGTGGCACCATTCATGTCCTCCGACGTGAATCTGAACCTGAACCTGAGCCCTCTAGACGTAGCCATGGACGAGGACGATCCCGTGGACGTACTCGTCAGTCATCTTTCACCGAGCCCACTGAGTTTGATAGTCATCTTTTTGTCTCTAGGGAAGTCTCTGTCAGCTTTGAAGCCTTGTACGCCTCTCGCGAAGTCCGGCGTGCCTATACCATTGATTGTGACACTCTGAACATTTCGGATGTTCAAGAGATGTTTGCAACCATCGGTTGGCTGCCACTTCTCTCCCTCATAGACCGGGTGTACCCTCATCTTGTTCGTCATTTTTATACGAACATGACAATCACTCGAGAGTTCATTATTACCTATGTCCTTGGTATACCCATTCGATTGGACCTCGACCATCTCTCTCACATCTTTGGCATAGCATGCCCCTTACCTGGCCTTTATTCATTTGTTACCCACGGCTGGCCTTCCGATTATCTTCCTATCGGAGATGGCATTCGTACGGTTTTTGCTGAACATGATGTCCAGTATATCGTCGAAACTGACATCTTCATCCGATCATGAAGATGGCACATCACATTCTCAGTCGCATGATCACTCCTCGGACCGGGCACTATACAGAGGTCACTCACTTCGACCTCTTCTTTCTTCACTGTCTCTACATCCGTGATGTCTCGTTTCTTCACTTCGACCATTACGTCTTTTATCATATGGACTACACATTTCAGAAGATTTCCTTTGGTGCTCGTGGTCGGTACCACTTATATTTTGGTGCCTAGATTATGAGGATTTTACTCCATTCTAGAGTCGAGATTCCCACAGACGAGGAGTACATTCGACCTCGACCCACTGATGTTATTGGTTTCAGGACCCTGCACCAGAAGGGTCTTAAGTTTAGTGAGCAGGCAGCGCCAGATTTTGATGATAGAGACGATGCCACAGATGGCGAGTCAGCACCGAGGGACACTCAGGATGCACCTGAGGCTGGCCCCAGCTTTCCGCCACCATCGGCATCCGCTGAGCAGTTTGGACCTTCTCAGCATCGTACTTCCAACTTCTTCTCAGCACCGTACTTCCAACTTCATGGCGCTTTTGAGTTCACAGTTCTTTCACAGCAAGTGGCTGCCATAGATCAGTGTGTGACTCAGATGGATCGTCGTGTTCGACGGATGGAGCGTGATTTTCGTTACCTTGTCGGTTCACTTCAGGCATACTACGCATCACAGGGTTTTATTCCTCCTGTAACTCGTGAGGATGATAGTCCTGATGAGGAGTAGTTGGGTTATCTCCCTCTTTGATGATGTCAAAAGGGGGAGAAGTCTAGGACGATGTTATGTGTCTTATGTGTCTTAGTATGTTATGTGTCTTAGTGCTTACATTTGTATCGTGCACCATTTTGTAGTGACTTCAGTCACATTTGTTAGTGCATGATGTTTTATTGACTATATAATGTAATGACTCTTCTTATATGATGACTTTTTTATTTCACATTTGATTCTATATTTATTTCTCGTCATATGTTCATATCAATTATGAAACTATAAATGCCATCGATTTAGGGGGAGAAAAAAATTAAATACGCATAAATGTAGGGGGAGCTTGTTTATTCCTTTATATGTAAAACTTACATTTCAATTTATTTCTTTCTTCTCATTATCGTCCAATTAATTTGCCATCATAAAAAAGAGGGAGATTGTTGAATCCTATGTTTTGATGATAACAAATTAAAATGAACATAAAAGTTACTAATCTATGCTCAAGTAGTGATAATGCAGGTGTAGAATTGATATGAACAGATTCGTCGAAGAAATCGTCAAATTTAAAGTTGGAAAAAAGTTTTCAGCACGACCGGTCGACCCATCGGTCGACTGACCAGAAGCACCGGTCGATTGATATTAGGTGAAAGGAAAGACGACAAAATACCGGTCGACACATCAGTCGATCGACCAGAAGCACCGATCGACTGATATTCGGTGAAAGAAAAGATGACAAGATACCGGTCGACGTCGAGACTATATAGGTCGATAGACCGGTCGACAGCAAAAAGATCGGTCGACGATGAGACATTACCGATCGTTGTATCGGACGAAGGATCGGTCGACCGGACAGCGTCAAAGCACAGAAATGAGACAACGATCACATAGACCGATCGACCGGCCCATCCCAACGATCGACCGACCCTTCAGTCAAATGAACAGTAATGACTAGAATTTTGAGGAGAAAAATGGGGGAGACTTTTCGAACGAATTCTCACCCTTAGGAGCCTGTAAAAAAAGTGCCAAAGCTTGAAGAAAACTCATCCAAGCAAGAAGGAACATCTTAGAGCTCCTCTCAAGTTTTTTAGCATAGAATCGTAAATTTCCTCCCTTTTCTTTTCTTAGTCTTGAGTGTGAAAAAAAAATTTTATAAAAGAAAAGAGTTAGAGGGAACATTCACTTTCTGAAATATAGTGAGATTGAGAGCTCTTTGTAAAAGAGGTGTGTCTTGCCTCTTGAGCGGAGAAGAATGCGTGATTGTATTAAGAGGGTTGTTCTCTCCCTACAAGAAAAGAGAAAGATAGTGAATCTCCGATGGTCTCGAGGTCGAGAAGTCGGAGCGAGAATGTAGGCCAAAGTGTTGGGGCCGAACCTCATTAACATATCGTGTCTTATTGTATTTATTCTTTATTATTCATCTATGCATTATTTTTATTTGCTTGTGATCGGCTTTATCGTTTTTCTCCGAAGATGAATTTTTAAAAAATTTAATTTCACCAATTTACCCCATCTCCCCTCTGGATGCTTTTGATCCTACGGTCTGCAATATGTCCATTTGTGAGCTCTCGGGTTTCTTCTTCGTAGCCAGTTCCAAAATAGATGCCACCAGACTCTTCTCGGCAAAATCAGCACCAACAAACTTCGACATAACCATGTCTTTGAAATGTTCTCTCACAGACTCATCATCATAAACTTGTTGAGCAAGTGTGGTCTTGCCAATTCCCCCTATGCCAACAATGAATACGACTGATATCCTCTCGCTGCCATTGTCATCAAGCAGCAATCTAACAATTTTTTCCTTATCCTCGTCTCGTCCTATAACTTCTGATTTGTCGACGTAGGAGCCGCTGGTTCGTTCATCCTCCTTCGGATTAACCCCAGACAATTGGAGAGACCTCTCTTCTATTACTGATCCCAACCTCTTGTTTACTGCTTCTATGTCATGAGTTATCTTGATGCGGAACACAATTCGATTGCGACAAAAGAAATCGCGCACCTTCATGTGAAGCCGCGACTCTGACCGCCGGCGCAGCTCCTCCGTGTCGAAGCTGTCCAGCACGTCCTCGGCCTCGCACGCTGCGTCCTTCAGCTTCCGGAGTCAGTCGTTCACCGCGTGCCCCTTCAGCTTCACTTCGTCTGCGTCTCTGCGCGTTTCTCGGATCGCTTGTAGCTTGCTGCGCAGTGTCTCGATCTTCTCCCCGAGCTCTGCGTATGAATCGACGCTCCGAACGCCAGGAAGAAGCTTGAGCAAATTGTCGACCGCGAAGCGGACGGCCATGGCGGTGAGAGCCGTCTCCATGACAGTTTTATCCAGCAGCCAAATCTGCCAGAGAGATCAGCAATGGAATTTTGAGGTCTTCTCGGAGTGAATACAAACTGTTTCGATCGAATGAATGCACTGGATCCAACAAAAGAATGATATTCTGAACGAAAAGATGAAGGGTATGATATTCCAGATTAAATCATTCGGTCTTTTATAATATCTATTTGATAAAAGAACAGAGTTGACTCGACCGACAATACGGTGCAATCGGCGAACCAGAACAGTAATATGGTTGACTTGGAAAAAGAATTAACACGAGACAAAGAAAACTTTCAACTATTTCACACCAGTTACATTAAAAAAAGAAAAATAGTAACTGATCAGATTAATGGGCTATTGTCACGCATGAAGCAATCACATGGTTGCTGTTGCATGCATGTGCCATGCAGTTTGGTAAACTGCATATACGTAGTTATTTGACAATCATATACATGAAGTTGAAACTTCTTATGTGCAGACAATGCGGTCCGACATGCGCCGACAGGCTGTCGCATTCTTTTCTATCCCTGAGTATGATTATCCGATGCCACCATGCAGTCAGATGCACACCGAAGACTGCCATGATTTTGACATCATCCTGATTCTTGAATTATGGTATTGTATTCTCCTTTCGTTACGTGATCGAGTTATCGACAAAGATAAAAAACAATGTAGAAAAGACTTTGATGATTCATCTTCCGATGCGATGTATTCTGAAATACTTCTATTTAATTATTAAAAATTCCTTTAATTGGTACCAGAGCCAATGAATTTTTTCTTGATGTTGTATCATCAAAATAAAGATTTTTTGCTTCGTTCTTTTTCCCCTCGGCACTGATGTGCGAATTGGGCCAATAAGAATTTGCATGTTTTATTTTTTACTGTTAATGCATCCGCTGCGAGTTGACAATATATGAAAGTTCTGAAACTATGCAATTGTTTGCAACTGTTGACTTGAAGTCCCATGTGTGGAGGCGCGTCTTTTGCTTGATGATGACTCATACATGCAAATGTTCCATGCAAAAAGAAAGTGCACGGCTGGCCGCTCACATGCGTTGGACGTGCTTGTTATTTAAAGCATTTTTTTGCTGTGCCATGTTATCTCTCTCCAAACTCTTACGTGATATTGTTCTTCTGCCACGGACGACGAATGCAATGGCGCGGCTGTAGCATGTGCGGGCCCGCAGCCCGATGCCGCTGCGCGAACACTGCTGCCACGCACGCACGCAAGCGGGTCTGCTGCCCGCTGATGCTGTTGCGCGCTGTGCACATATGACGTCGAAACACCCCACCGCGCACGGGCGCAGCACAACGCGCGAGCGGGCAACAGCCCGCTGCGTGACACCGCAGGGCGCAAGGTGCATGTGTCACGAGGTCGTTTTTCGCTCGACCGACCCGTACGACGTCTAGGCGTATCCAACGTCTAGACAAGCTCTTTTAAGCGTTTTGCGAAAGCTTGTTTATGCCACTTTTTGTATGCCACAACTTTTGGGACGCACGGTCCCGAGCGGACGCTTCTTCGGTGGAGGCGTTTGTGAACAAACGGGCACCTCGGCGTAACGCTCGATCGCTTGGGACGCTCTTTTGTGGGTTGCCACCCCACGCTTGAGGCACGATGCTAGATTTAGGGAAGCTTAAAATCTTTGTTGAGTAAATAGGAATGATTACAACGCTTCGGGGGAGGACTAGCGGGTCTCTCATACTATACCACCATTTCGGGTGGTAGAATTGCGACGTGTGATGTGAAGGACCATCTCCGGGGGTGCACTTTTCTGGAGTGCAAATTACAAAACTGCCACCGTCACACTTAGAAAATAAACTAAGTACAAAAGTGAGTTGAAAAGGAAAATACATGATAAGATAACTCGACGTGCTCCGGGGAGAAGCCCCCGGGACATTCTCCCCCACTCAAGTCAGCGACGTCCCTGGAGCTGTGGCTTGGAATTCTTCAATCTTCTGCTTGAACTGCCACAAGTCTTCGGCTGTCTCCCAACTTGTGTCGGCGTCCGGTCTTCCGCTCCATCGAACAAGATACTCCTTCTTCCGATTCTTCGTGCGGACGGCGAGTACTTCTTCAACTTGATCAGTAAACTGCTGACGGATGGCCGGCGGGGCGCGGTCTGAAACCCCACGCCCGGGATCTTCAGTGTCTTCAACGAAGGGCTTGAGCAGGCTGACATGGAAGACGGGGTGTTGTTACATCTGAGGCGGGAGCTCCAACTTGTAGACCACCTTGCCTACCTTCTTCAGGATCTTGAAGGGGCCATCATAACGTCTAACGAGGCCCTTGTGCAGATTCTTCCCACTTAGCCGAAGATGTTGGACCAGCTTCACCAGGATCAAGTCTCCGACTTCAAAGTTGACGTCCCGTCGGGCGGTGTCCGCCCACTTCTTCATGCGCTTCGATGCCTTGTGCAAACATGCTCTCGCCATGTCGTTCTGCTCGTGCCATTCCCTCGCCATGCGGTGAGCGGCGAGGACTTTGCCACCATAAGAAGTGGCGACGGCCTGGGGCGTCAGAGGTTGCTGCCCCGTCACTATCTCGAAGGGACTCTGATTGGTCGACTCGCTTCGTTGCAAGTTGTAGGAAAATTGCGCGATGTCGAGTAGTTTCGCCCAGTCCTTCTGATTGGCACTCACATAGTGCCACAAGTAGATCTTCAGAATGCAATTCACCCTCTCAGTTTGGCCATCGGTTTGAGGATGAAGTGATGTCGAGAAATGCAGGTTGGAGCCCATCATCTTGAACAATTCCTTCTAGAAGTTGCCAACGAATCGTCCATCCCGATCGCTGACGATGCTTTGTGGTAGGCCCCAATACTTCACTACATGCTTCATGAATAACTCCGCAGCTTCAGTAGTAGGACAACTTGCGGAGCCGGCGACGAAGATGGCATACTTGGAGAACCGATCGACGACCACCATGATGGTACCTGCCCCTTCAGACTTGGGCAGGCCCGTGATGAAGTCCATGGAGACATCCTTCCATGGACGCTCTGGGATAGGCAGGGGTTCCAGAAGTCCGCCGGACACTTGATTGAGGTTCTTATCTTGCTGGCAAATAAGGCATGTCTTCACGAAGGCTTCAATGTCGTCATCCATCCTTGGCCAGAAGTAGTTGTCTTCGATGAGTGCCAAAGTGCGGCGGATTCCTGGATGTCCCGCCCACTTTGAGTCATGGCACTCTTGCATGATAGTGCGCCGCAAGTTGTCGAAGAGTGGAACGTATATGCGACGTTCCTTGGTGAAGATCAGCCCATCTTCCACCCAAAAGCGGCGTGTCTTGCCCTCCTTCGCCTGCTCGAACAAGTTCTTTGCCGTGGGATCTGACTCCAATCCCTTCTTGATCCTCTCGATGAGGTCGGCCTGAGAGGAGCTCATGGCCGTCAATTTCGCGCGTCGGCTGAGGGCGTCGGCAACGACATTCAACTTGCCAGGTTTGTACTCCAGAACATAGTCGAATTCCGCCATGAAATCTTGCCATCTTGCTTGTTTCGGCGAGAGCTTCTTCTGTGTCTCGAAGTAACTTGTCGCGACGTTGTCCGTCTTGATGTGAAATCGCGACCCGAGAAGGTAGTGCCACCATGTTCTAAGGCAGTGAATCACCGCGGTCATCTCCTTCTCCTGAACGGCGTAGCGCCGCTCCGTGTCGTTGAGTTTGCGACTCTCGAACGCCACGGGATGCCCCTTCTGCATAAGAACTCCTCCAATGGCATAGTCAGAAGCATCTGTCTGTACCTCGTAGGACTTGGTGTGGTCTGGCAGGACGAGCACCGGTTCCTCCGTCATGGCCCTCTTGAGGGTGTCGAACGCTTCCTGGCATGTCGGCGTCCACTCCCACTTCACATTCGTCCGGAGGAGATTCGTCAAAGGAGTCGTCACATGTGAATACCCCTTGATGAACCGCCTATAGTAGTTCGTCAGGCCAAGGAACGAACGCATGTCGGGAACCCGCTTGGGCGGTTCCCACTCCACGATGGCCCGAATCTTCGTGCCATCCATCTTCAACTTCTCACTTCCGACGACATGTCCCAAGAAGTGTACTTCCGGTTGAGCGAAGCACACTTCTCCCGCTTGACGTAGAGCTCGTTCTGCCGCAACACCTCGAACACTTGTCGAATGTGCTCGATATGCTCCTCCAAGGTGCGGCTGTAGATCATGATGTCGTCGAGGTATACAACCACGAACCTGTCAAGGAATGGCTGCAATACCTTATTCATGAGAGTGCAGAAGGTCGCCGGGGCGTTGGTGAGGCCGAATGGCATCACGAGGAACTCGTAGGAGCCGTATCTTGTGACGCACGCCGTCTTCTGCACATCCTCCTCCGCGATCCGGACTTGCCAATAGCCCGAACAAAGGTCCAACTTGGTAAACCATCTTGCACCGTCAAGTTGGTCGAACAAATCCGCCACCAAGGGGATATGGTACTTGTTCTTCACCGTAAGCTTGTTGAGCGTCCGTAGTCGATGCACATCGGGAGGGAACCGTCATGCTTCTTCTGGAAGAGAACCGGGGCGCCATATGGAGATTTTGAAGGCCGAACATATCCTGCATCCAATAGTTCGGTGAGTTGCTTACGGAGTTCTGCGAGTTCCGGCGGAGCGAGCCGATAGGGGACTCCATGTGGGGCTTTAGATCCTGGGACCAAGTCGATGACATGGTCCACTTCACGCTTCGGAGGCAACTGCTTTGGGAGTTCCGGGGGCATGACATCCGCAAAATCCTCAAGGGTTTCAAGGACTTTGGGAGGTATTGGAGTGGAGGGCCCCGGATCTTCCAAGATGGCGATCGCCAGGAAGGTGTGCTCCTGTTTGCGCAACCCCTTCGCCACTTGCATGGCGGAGAGGGTCTTCTGTTTGAGGTCTTCGCCTGACCTCACAGGGACGTTGTAAGGTCCCTTGGGATCGAAGATAACCATCGAATTGGTGAGCAGGATGACACATGCAGCAATGTGTCGCAGAAAAGAGATGCCCGCCACCACTTCGTAGTCATCCACTGGGGCCACCGTCACGTCGAAGCTTTCCGACCACTTGCCGATGCGAACCTTCACTCCAGGAGAAATTCCTGTGGTCGAGATAGACTTCGCGTTCACCGTCTTGAACGTGGCGTTAGTCTTCTGGAGTGGCAGCTTTAGCTTCTTGGCAGCCACTTCTGACACGAACAACTCCGATGCTCCCGTGTCAATGAGGGCGTTGAAGACTTGCCCATTCAACTCGATATCCGCATAAAGTCGTGCAGCCGATGAAGGACCCTTCGGGGCGTTGATGGCACTAAGGACGTGCATCGAGCTGAGACACGCCTCCTCCTTCTCTTTTTCCTTCTCGTCGGGGCAATACATTGCGTTGACCGTCGCCTTTTACGGACAATCGCTCGTCCAATGTGGACCCTTGCAAATGTAGCAAGGCTTTGGCGGCTTCCCGTCCCTTTTGAATCTTTCATTGTTGGGCTTCCCGTCTTGGTGACCCTTGCCTTTGTCTTGATAGTGCGGCTTGCCTCCTTGTGACTTGGACTTCTCTCCCCCACCATTGCTCTTGCCCGAGGACTTTGGTGGTGGAGTGCTCGCTTTGGCGTACTCCACGAGCGATTCAGCAGCGGCGACTAGCGAGCGGAGGTTGGGGCAATCTCGTCGCTCCAACTCCGTCCTAGCCCATGGCTTCAAACCCTTCACGAAGACCGCCAACAACGTATCTTCGTCTACTTGGGAATTCTGTAGGCGGAGCTCGGTGAATTCTTTCACGTACTCCTTCAACGTGCCCTTCTGGCAAATGTTGAACAACACAATCTTGGCCTCCAGTCCCGACTTGGCAGGGCAGAAGTAGTTGGTAAGCTGCCTCTTGAAGTCGTCCAACCTCTCAATGGGACCCACAATGCCACGCTCCACGTCGTCGCAATGGCACCGCCACCATAGACTCGCCGCATCTTGCAAGTAGAAGGATGTGGTCTTCACCATCCTCACCTCGGACGTTACGTCCAAGGCCTCCATGTACCTTCGGACGTTCCACAGGAAGTCGTTGATCTCCCTTGCCGATCGCTCGCCTTTGTAGGGTCTCGGCTTTGGCACATCAATTCTTGCCTCATGCGGGGCGGGCGCCTCGGGGCGCCGCCCGTCTCCATAGCGTTGCTTGAGCTCCTCCCGGAAGGTCTGGAACTCTTGCTCCATTTCGAACCGCATGTTTGAGAGACCATTGTCCAAGGTCTCCCGCATGTCCATGATTGTCGCTTCTATGGACTCGAAACGCGTATACAACGGCGCCATCTCTTCCCGCACCGTGGCAAGATCCACGGTCTTCTCCAACTCCCGCTCGTGCGTTGTGAGTTGGTCTTGCATCTCGCCCACGTCCAATTAGAATTGGCCGAGGCGTTGCTCGAAGGCGGACATGGTGTCCTTCGAGCGGACGCGCCCTCGATCCTGGCGGCCCTTCTCCGGTGCGACGGGTTCATTCGTCATCTCCGAGTTCGACGTCATTTCACCTTGATCGCCGAACGCCAACTTGAGCGGTCCCAGAAACGCTGCTCTGATACCAACTTGTCACGGGGTCGTTTTACGCTCGATCGACCCGTGCGGTGCCTAGACGTGCCCAACATCTAGGCAAGCTCTTTTGAGCGCTTTGCGAAAGCTTGCTTATGCCACTTTTTGTATGCCACAACTTTTGGGACGCACGGTCCCGAGCGGACGCTTCTTCGGTGGAGGCGTTTGTGAACAAACGGGCACCTCGGCGTAACGCTCGATCGCTTGGGACGCTTTGGGACGCTCTTTTGTGGGTTGCCACCCCACGCTTGAGGCACGATGCTAGATTTAGGGAAGCTTGAAATCTTTGTTGAGTAAATAGGAATGATTACAACGCTTCGGGGGAGGACTAGCGGGTCTCCCCTACTATACTACCATTTCGGGTGATAGAATTGCGACGTGTGATGTGGAGGACCATCTCCGGGGGTGCACTTTTCTGGAGTGCAAATTACAAAACTGCCACCGTCACACTTAGAAAATAAACTAAGTACAAAAGTGAGTTGAAAAGGAAAATACATGATAAGATAACTCGACGTGCCCCGGGGAGAAGCCCCCGGGACACGTGCGGGCGACGGCCCGCTGCATGTCATGCGCATACGTACGAGGGTGTGGGCGAGGCGCTCCGACGAAGTGCGCGGTCGCTGGCCTGTGGCCCGTCGCTGCCGCAGTGCGCCACGTGTGAGCGAACGCGGACGCAGGCCAGAAGGACCTCAGGCCTGTTGTTTGGGCTGCAAGAGAGCCCAATTGAAAAGTTACTTTTTTTGTTTTTTGAAAAAACAGTTTAAAAAAACCGGGAAAATAATAGAAACATTAGAAAAATATTTTTCTGGATTCAAAAAATTATTTTTTTATTACTAATGTGTGGATTATTTTTTACTACATGTTTGCATTTTTTGTTGTAATGCATTCTATATGAGTCTGATATGTCATGATAATCATATTATGATAAATTAGAATATTTGTCATTTATGCACATTATTTGGTTAGAAAATTATGAATAATTTTTCTGAAAGGTCCAGACTATTTAATATGCATACTTTGTTTTTATGCATATCTGATTTTGTATATTATGTCATGTTATTATTATGTGTAATTGTAACTTATGGAAATTATCATGTAATTTTATTAGAAAATTGATTGGATAAATTTTCTAAAATTTGTATGGAATATAATTTTATGCATATTAGTGTAATTATGCATATTTATTATTACATGAAAAAGTCATGTTATTTTGTCATGCATTACATATGATTATGAATTTAAATAAAATTCTTTCATATGTGCCATTACATGATATGTTTTAAGTGTAGTATGTCACACTTAAATTAAATTTCCATATGAATTAGATATTCATGCACATAATTATGTTATATTTACTTAAAGTGTATTTAAGTGTGACACTTA
Source organism: Pontederia crassipes (assembly GCA_030549335.1). Classification (NCBI taxonomy): domain Eukaryota; kingdom Viridiplantae; phylum Streptophyta; class Magnoliopsida; order Commelinales; family Pontederiaceae; genus Pontederia; species Pontederia crassipes. Next base: position 17,480,026 of record CM060189.1, on the reverse strand, counting down.
GATAAATTGACATGATAATTGAAATTTGCACATTATTAGTTCATTATGTGAATTGGACTATATTATAAGAATTTATATTCTTAATGATGGAACATGTGCATATATGAAATTATGTTACATATTAGACATAATGTGTGTTATGTGAATTTGTGAGTACTTACTTCACATAGTTATATTAAGTTATGCACCAACTATTTTTGTTACATTTTCATGTGAAATATGAATATTAATTATGACACATGATATTTCTTTATGAATAGAAATATGTGCATATATATATTTTTTATTACACATGAAATGAATTGCATAATTTTATGTTATGAAAATTTATGTAATATTTTTTTAATTAACAAGACATGCATGATATAAATTTATGTACATGATTGAAACTTATGTGACATAAATATAAAGTTAGACATGTGATAATAATTATGTGATTATTTGTATGTCTATTATCATGCTTATGTTAATTATATGAGTGTGACAAATAATATGCATTTATATGTAAATGAATTGTATGATTATTTGTGTGCATAGTATACATTCATATATGTGATTTATGCAATGTTTATTTTTAATGCATATTTGTGAATTATGAATGTGACATGTTTAATAAAACTTAGAATATATGTTTTGACATTATGAAATATAGGTAGTTCAAATAGGACTAAGACATCTAATTTATGATGGTTATGATAATAATTTTTGTTGAGTGGTGCGTGACATGTACATGTCTAGAAAAGTAATGAAAAGAGATTGTTAGTGAGAAATTCAGTACCCTCTTTCTTTGTGACTTACCTAGTGTACTATTAAGGCGAAGGGGTGATGATTTTCTAATTGGCACCTTACAAATGTAAGGAAGAGCTCCCATCACAGAACCCTGATACTCCTGGCCACACATTTTTTGAAAATGGTATGTTAATCACATCATATATTTTTAATCACATCATATGTTAATCCAAAATGATTAGAATAGTATACATTGACGCAAGATATTATTTTTAATGAATAATAATTATTTTTTCAAATAGTGGGAGATAAGTTGGAGCATAGCGACCATCTCGATGTCATTACCTTAAAAATATTATTATGTCATTATTTATGAATATATGCGACAAGAAGACATACAAAAACTAACTCATTTCCCATATGTAATTTTGACCATAGATAAATGACACAAAAATGAATCTTTGCAATATGAAAAAGTTAAAAGAAATATGTAAAAAGTGACACATGGCAAAATATGATCTCTGTCGAGCATGATCTATCACGGTTCTCACGATCTTAATGTAACGAAATCATCAAGAAAATAATAACTCTTACATGAGTTTTTCTTCAACAGATATGTTCTATATCTGTATGTGATGATAAACTTGACGACTGAGTTAGAGAATATTGGTCATATTTTTTGACCACGTGATAGTTACTTATTTTTAATAAGTACAGTAAGCTTGCGCACATATTTGATGTTTAGTGACAATATCAAATATTTTGACATTTATTTGAAGAATGTTTTGTCATCTTCAACTACGACATATGTTGTCCATGTCAAAATAAGAAAACTGATGCAAGTTTTCGACAGAAATCGTAGTCCAGTAAATAATGTATAGATACTAAGAAGGGCTAACGCTATTCGCATCGATGTAAGAAGCATGATGGAAAAGTTAATATAAACAAAACAAAGTGCTACGCTTGTGGTAAATACGATATTTTTTGCTCGTGATTGCATTGAGTCGAAAAATGTTAATATAATCGTATGGTAGTTTTGTTTAAATGATAATGATGATTCATTTGGACCTCATCCTTTTCGTGGACTGAGATTATTGGAACAACTTATCATGCAATTAAAGAATAATGAATTCTTTATATAACTTAGTCTGCAAGCCAAAGGACATAGTTGGAAACAACATGAAAGTGGGAGTAAAAAGATTATGACTTGCAAAATTTTCTTTTGCAATATATGAATCATTTTATCTCATTGTCCTACTATACCACTTTTTTAAAGTGGATATGTGTATAGTATCTACATTTGTTATTTGGACAAACGTAGCTGTGTATTCACGTTTATCATTAAATTTCATATTTAATGAAATTCCTTTACGAGAATTTTCTGAAAATGATTTTCTATGTCTTGATTACTTTAAGTATTCAAGTTGAATATTTATGTTATATGTGACGTAAATAAGTATGCCAAAAGTTTTGGCTAGTCAATTTGTGACATTTTTTAAACAATATAAATATAGACTAGCTCGAGAAATATACTTTCTCGCTAAAATTATTTTGCCTATTTTGTGACAATGTCTAATTAACTTAGTATACGAAAATCATTTATGTACAAAAAATTACAATAATTCATTTGTATTGAATGTCTAAGATTCTATATGGTTTCTTTCATCACATTTCCGCATTATAAATCATACACATGATTTATCTAAGTTGCTAACATGAATTATTTTATACAAATTCATGAACTTAGATGGAGATTCAAATATGATCGCAAGATTAATGCCTTGCTGACTTATTTGATAATGCGAAATGGTTAAGACTTATTCAAATAGTCTAGTGATGTGTGTGGCACAAATAAAATTCCAATCTTATATTTGGAATGTTGTTATTAATGCTGCCTAAATGTTACTGAAATATCAAGTAGAGATGTGACATTCATGCATATATTTTCTTGGCTGAACGAGATTAAGCAACATCTTCACTTTAAAAATTGAAGAGGATTCAGAGTTGACAATGTATGCGGATTGATTTATGATTTGTCTATACCACATCTCACTCCGAGCGGGAGCAATTCACAGTCAACTCACGATTAATGTTCATTTATTGAAACATATGAGTTGTGTTTCATGTTGTCAATATGACTATATGAAATGAACATGAGCCTAAAATATATGATGAAGGCTCTCTCGGCCTAAATAAAGAAAATGAATTAATGCAAAGAGTTAGAGTTTAAAGAAGTAATCAAGTCAGAAACTTGTAAATTCATCCGTCTTGTCGAAAGGTAAGCATTCAAAATAAGTTGATATGGATGATAAGAGATTTAAAAGTGACGAGAAACAATAGTCGTAACAGGAGTGCTGACTATAGAGAAATTATTATGTTTTTTTCTCGATCGTAAAAAATCTAGCTATTATTTCACTATTAGATGAACGTAAAAGTATTGAGCGCAATATGTAGTTTGCGACGATCCATTTATGGATTTAGTATTCATCTAAATAATGATATAAATGTCATTATGTGTATATCCATTTTTGTGGATAAAAATGTCATCATGACATTATATGTGAAACAATATTATGTATAGCTAGAAGTAATAAGGGATTTCTTCTATTAATGAAGAATTTAATGTCTTTCTATAGAAATGACATAGGTGTTAGAGTTATTCACACCGTGTGTGAAATTTACGTAAGAATTGTTCATGTAAATTTATTGCTTTGCATCAAGAGTCTTCTATTATAAAGACATGCACAATAAGTTGCATAGTCTGATATTTATGTCATTGATCAAATGAGAAATTACATACTAATGCAGGACGCCTATGTTGGATGACGATTAAGAGAATAGTTAGACATCTTATGGGCATGTTGACTCTTGTTTTGCATAGATTTGCTTAATAAATGAACGCCTATTAAGAGGGCGATATTAACAAGCAAAAGTTTATCTCCAATTATGTCTTCATGTTATAGAATGACATATTATAAAAACGAAACTATATATATAGTAGTCAACTATGAAAACTGAGTTTGTATTATACTCAATGATGATATGAAAGCCCTCTGGTTAAGTAAATTTTCTTTTACTCCTGTATTGACAATGGTCAAGTATGTCCTTTGCTGCAATATGTATGTCACTATTGCTTGATAAAAGGATGGACCATTATAGGGGAGAATACATTAATGTCTAGTATGTCTTGACAGTATTAAGAAGATACAGTTGATGAATACACATGTAAGTATGTTTGACTGACGCATTAACATGCACAAAGCTTACGCGATGATGTATTCTATATCTTCTTGTGATGAATAAAATTATGTTAAATTTTATTCTAGAGTTAGTTAATGTTTTTTACAATGCATGTAGAGTATGTCAATCAGGCATGAGATTATCAGTCACACGGATAAACGTCTTGGCGCTTAGTGTATAGCGAGCGGAGATGAAATGATTTAGATCCAGATATATGATCTAAGATCGCCCTGATATGTTTGGGAAGATGACACAAGTTTATATAAAACTCTGTGTAGTCTTATAAGAAAAGCCAGATGTGAGACCTCGTGGAGCCAATTTTTGGACGACTAGTGGGAGGACTCAGGTCAGACGTCATTGGTAGACGTTTGGACTTTAATCTGTGCAGTGTTACGAGTTTATGACATACGCTCCTTCAGTGGGAGTCTCCATCGTAGTAATTGGTTATGAACCTAGTATGCTAAGCCGACCCTAAGACTTGATGAATACTTTATAGTTTTTCATTAGAGTGTGAGTCTTCAAGGACCGAACAAGTCCGGAGATTGCCCTTAGACTCTTGACTATATTTCAAAGTAATGGTTAGTGTTGCGACTTTAGCGAGGTACTCAAAGGCTAAAATTGTATGCGGCCCATCAAGCCACAACTAGAAAAGCAGTTGACTTAGAACTGAGAAATATAAGGACGAGAGGAAGATTCACTAGTGTTGCATGATATTTGTGATGCAATTGGCTAAATACGTAAGCATACAAATACGGATCAATCGAAAGCATGCATGATAAGACGTGTGTCGTCTAGAGTACGCAAGCAAGATGTTTCTAAGGCAAAGCGAGTAACATGAATGTTTGAGCAATTATGTATTATTGATAAATCATAGCACTATAAGAAAATTGGCAATTAGCGACTCATGGTTGGAGACGCTAGGGAGGCGCTATTACATTTCTGTTGTCAAGAGCGTCTCCTTCATGTCTAACTAGCGCCGCAAAATTGAGACGCTGGAACTCGGTGGCTAGTGGCGTCGCACTAGAGTCAAAGATGTTGAGACGCAACTAGAGCCACATATTGACGCTATATCAACGGTATTAATACGCGATGTTTGCGGCTGCGCGAAGTAGGACGCGTTGCTAAGTCGACGCGCAAGGGGCGGTAGACGTGGGACGTTATTCCGGTGCCCAAGTGTGGCTAATGTAGGCGCTAGTAAGGCGCTATATTGACGCAAATATGATCGTGCTTGTGTCCCCAATGAGACGCTAAGATGGCGCTAAGTGCGATATATTTAAATTAGCGTCGACATGCGTTTAGACGCCAATGAGATGTTATGATGTCGCTACATGCACTTTTTTTTACCCGCCCCAGCCTCATTTTTTCCCTTCCCATGCCATACAATTTATAATGCATCTCAAAATGCATTGATATTCATCACAGGCAATATAAAAGCATCACAGGCAATATAAAAGCATCACGTGCAATATAAAATCATCACAGACAATATAAAACTATCACAAACAATATCAAACCATCACAGACATATATAATATAAGAATACGAAAACTACTAAACGAAACTAACAAACTATATGTATGTTTAAGTCTATAAGTAACAAATGCATAGTTTATTTTCTATCCTAGGTTTGGGAGTTATTGTTATGATTCCGGATGTTCGACCCAGACGTGCTCGGTCCATGGCCTCGCGGGGATGGATTCTGCGTCGGGATCAATCCGTGAATCGCCTACAATAGAGGACCCAACTACTGCGACAACTGTTGCGACAACTGCTACGACACCTGCTACGATATCTGCTCCGATAATTACTGCGATAGCTGCTGTGATAGCTGCGTCAAATCAGGTGCAACGGATGAGCTCGGAGTAGATGCACCTCCTGCATATCCTCCGATCCTCCTAGGTATCTGAGCGGCTGTGCCGAGGCCACGCAAGTATCCCCCTCGTGTCGTGCCGGCCACCTCTTCCCAAACAGTAGGGTCCTCTACGAAATAGAAAAATTATAAAATCATATAATATATAAATTATATATCAAGAATCACGTAAATTAAAAATATGACTAAACTAACGAAGAAACATTACCTGATGGCTGAGTACTTGGATCATCTTCATACTTTTCAGCCATTTTTGCATTATACTCATCCTAAAAAATTTAAACGTTGTGTATTTAAAAAATATTACACTAACGACAACAACCAAATGACCATATCATGAGACTTACCAGAAGCCTACGAGCAGTGGACGTGACTAAGTCGTTTGTCTTTCGACTCTTATGCGTGACTTCATAGACCACACGAAAGTCTACGGGACCGCATTCTTTCTCCTCCTACAATAAAGTTTCAAATTTGATAACATAAGTATAAGTCAAAAATTTGATTAATGGAATTTATATGTAAATTACCATGCACCGTCGATGCTCGTCAAATCGCATCGATCCCCCTGTGTGGATGTAGGCCTCGGGCTTCGAAAGACGGTTAACTCTTACTTTTCCGACTTCCTTTGCCATCGTTCATCCGTCCTTTGTGAACATCAAATACTTACACTTTAAAAAAACTATAATTTTCATAAAAATAATATAAAAGTATACATACTTACCACTTCCTACAGAGGGACTCCCAAACCGAGCGCTTAATATGTCTTGGGCATCTTTCTATGCCCTGCTCCAAAGTGAGGCCGGCGGACGTGACGACCTTGCGAAACTTGTATAATCGATTTCGGAGGCGTTTCACAGCGACCTCCTCAAAAGCTATCTGGATCATCCATAAACTAAGATCCGGATGAAACTGATTTGCCTCCTACAAATAGAACGTTAAAACTTAGTAATTTTAAAATAAATATAAATCGAATTATGTAACACAAATAGAAGATCATACCGTAAAGGCTCGAAAGATGTCATCTCGCACTTGAATTGAGATATCTTTTCAGGATCCTGCCCCTTTCAGGGACATCCCGCACGGTACTAGCGGGTAAGAAAGTGGTCCTGCCAATTACAAAGAAGAATTAATTTTCAATGATAATCAAAATTATAACAAAATTTTACAACTTATTTAACTTACGGTCGAGCAATATTATTTATAGTGACCACCCCATTATCGTGTAACCCCTCTTCATCACTCGAAGAGGAATCATCATCCGATACAGCTAGGGTAGGTTGTGAAGGTCCGACATTAGCTACGGGCCCTAATACATAATAAATCATTAGTGTCATACCAAATTAAAATTGTGATAATTGATAGATGTACAGTAACGTTCTCACCTCGATTGATGTGTACTACATGATCAGTAGCAGTCCGCTCGTCTGAATGAATTGAGTCAGGTGCTTGTGCTATCGGTGGCGTAGCAACTGACATTATTAAAAAATAATTAATATAATTAATTGAGAAATGTCAATAACAATAAATATATCACCTAGCGTAAGATGTCGCTCGCCAACGCTAGATTGTGATGAAGCGTCTGGTATTCTCGGCGATGGTGGTAGGGTAGCAACTGTCATCACAAGAAAATACATAAAATTTGGCTCCTACATAAAATTAAGTAATATACAAAAAATAACCTAGTGTGACATGACGATCATGGTCGTGCGATCGAGACGTACCGACTATGTTTCCCATCGACGGTGGAGCAACTGTCATAAAAGCAAAATATTTAAAAAACTCTATCTCCTATTGTCTATTGCCTACAATGTGTCACGTACCTAGAGTGATACGCTCAGCATACCCACCAATGGATCGCCTACTATGTGACGATCCGACTACGTGCCCCGTCGGCGGCGGAGGAACTAATATTATTAAAAAAGGAAATTAACTATTATAATCAACTATAAATAAGCAGCTCACAATAAATATATTAACTGGTGGTTGTGATGGCTGACTCATCTGGAGTGAATGCCTGGAAGAGCGAGACCCAGATGCTCGACCCCTAGTAACCATGACTGAAAAAAAGAAAGAAACTTCTCTTATTATCTGTAACCATATATAACTTTTAAAAAAAGTAAAATACTTATATCATTAGAATAACTACGGGATTCATTCGCTTGTTTCGTATTCTGATTCATTTTCATCATCTTCATCATCATCGCTATAATCTTGGTTCGAGTCATCATCAATGAAATTATCGAAGTTCACATCCAAAAGGTCATTTGAATTGAACTCTTCCATTGGCTCAGCATCATCGACCAATTGAAAATTCTCAACTCTATCGGCCACATCAATCGTTTCATTCACTCTATCTTCTTAATAGTAATCATCCATGGGCACATCGTTGTGTACGGATTATGTTTCATTCTCATCTACCATTGTTTCTGCTAAGAATAGTCTACTCCTCACCTTGCATGATGCCCACCATTCATCCTTGGTTCTTTCCGATGGATACTTAGTGTAGTACACTTGTTGTGCTTGTTCCGCCAATACGAATGGATCGTATGACTGAAGTCTCGATCGAGGGTTAATATCCACCAATTTAAATTTTTTATCGATCCAAACTCCTTTCTCTGGATCGAACCAACGACATTTTAGCACCACGACTTTGTTAGATTTTCCCAAATAAGATAATTTTAGGATGTCTTCTATAACACCGCAATAATCAAAGTCGTCGTCCCCGTACATGCTTCCTAGAACACATATGCCGCTATTAATAGTTGAACGTTGTTGGCTATATTCTTTTGTATGGAACCGATATTCATTGACTATGACGCCGTAGTAGCTAAGAACTTATTTTTTCGGGCCATGACCGAGATCTCGTATTTTGTTCTCTATGACTGAGCCATTAATAACCTACAAAAAATAACTAAAATTTTTATTAAACATGAATAAGTAATACTACTTAACTTAATTCATAACATGAATAAGTAATACTTAACTTAAGTACATGAATTAGTTCATAAGTTAACTTAACAATTAACATAAGTTAACTTAACTTAAGTAATACTTAATAAGTAATACTAATTAACTTGATCCAAAGAGATGATAATTAACTTAAGTTCTACTTAAGTTAATTCATAACATGAATAAGTAATACTTAACTTAATTCCTAAGTGATGATACTTAATATTATGCTTAATAAGTAATAACAACTTGATCCAAATAGATGATAATTCACTTAAGTACTACGTAATTTAACATGATAATAACATGAATAAGTAATACTTAACTTAACATGAATAATTAACTTAATTTAACTTCATGCATTAATAATTAACTTAATTTACATGGTGGCGGGCTAGTACCTTCGGCGAAGGGCAGCCGAGACGGCAGTGGAGGCGGTGGGCAGTGGCGGCGGAGGAGGACGTCGGCGGCGGTGGAGGACGTCGGCGGCGGTGGAGGGAGGACGCGGCGGAGGGCGGACGAGGCGGCGGTGGAGGACGTCGGCGGCGGTGGAGGGAGGACACGGCGGAGGACGGACGAGGCGGTGGTGGACGCGACGGGCGACGGTGGAGGCGGAGGGCGGCGGAGGCGAAGAGCGGAGGGCGGAGGACGCGGCGGAGGACGCGACGGATGGCGGTGGAGGAGGAGGCGGCGAACCGTCAGGGAGGGCGGACCGTCGGAGGTGAACCGTCGGGGAGGACGGAGGAGGAGGACGTCGGCGGCGGTAGAGGACGTCGGCGACAGTGGAGGGAGGACGCGGCGGAGGGCGGGCGAGGCAGCGGTGGACGCGACGGGCGACGGAGGCGAAGAGCGGAGGGCGGACGAGGCGGCAGAGGACGCGACGGACGGCAGTGGAGGAGGAGGCGGCGAACCGTTGGGGAGGGCGGAGGAGGAGGAGGATGCGGCGAAGGGCGGCGGTGAATGCAGAGGGTGGCAGTGGAGGGCGGTCGAATGCAGAGGGCGGCAGAGGCGAAGGGCAGCGGCGGCGGTGGAGGGCGGTCATCGGGCATCGAAGGTTAGGCGAAGGCCGGAGGCGGCAGTGGAGGGCGTCGGAGGTCGGGCGTCGGAGGTCGGGCGTCAGGGTGCGTCGGAGGTCAGGCGTCGGGGTGCGTAGGGCGTCGGGCGATGGTAAATGTTAAACAATAAAAGTGAAAACGAAGAAGAGGGGTTAGGGATTTAAGTAATCTTTAGCGTCGCAAAATAATGAGACGCTACGTAGATGCCATGTAGGCATCGAAACTGTCACAATTCGGCTAGCACGGCGCTATAGTGAAGCTAATGTGTCGCTAAGACAACGTAGCGACACCATCGCATCGTCGGGGCATCACAATTTTGTAGCGTCTCAATATCGCGACGCCATTGAGACACTCAATAAAAGTTTTTTCAATTTTTTTTAGTATGTATGTGATTTTATTTATCAATGTAACGTCTCATCGCATTATGCTCCGTTCCAATTGTTTTATTTTCTTCCGATAATCTATCATGTATATTTACAAAATTATAAATATGTATGTATATGTGTATATAACACAATTGTGTGTGTATATATATACATATGTCATATATGCGAACGTATATATATGTCTACGTGTGAGAGATTAAGTTACAACAATGTGTTTCGTCTATATGTATTATAAATATATATGTGTATGTATATGTCTACACATATGCGAGTCATATATATACAAATAACATGTATATGTATACGTATTCGAAGTGAATATATATATATGTATTTGTTTATATGTGTCAGAGTAGGTTATAATAATATGTATATATGCACTTATTATATATAGGTATCAGCATATACGCGTATTTATATGTCTATATGTGTCCGATTGAGCGAGGGGTAAAAAGTCAGCTTAGGAGGCGCAATACAGACGCCATTGAGTCGCTAGATTCATTTAGCGACTCCGTAGCGCCGAACTAGCGTCTAAAACAATATGGCGTCTCGAACATGCGACGCTAGAGAGACGCTCATGGTGTCATCATAACGTCGACAATAGTTTCGGCGCTCGTTAAATGCTAGGTGATGCGTTAGATATGTAACAATAAAATTTGCTAGCAAGTGCACTAGTCGCTCAAGTAATATAGTAAAAAGGAGTAAGAGTGTCGAACCCACGAGAAATATTATTAATTCAATATCTGAATTTATAAATTAATAAGAGAGGAAAAACATGGATTTTTGGAAAGAGATTTTATGAAATAAAATAAGGAAAATAAGATAAAAATAAGATAATGGTGTTGAGGTTAGGCCTTAGGATGAAAATAGATCAGGATAAATATTTGAACCATAAAAAATAAATTTAATCTTTAAAGATGGATTAGGAATTTTCTCAAGTTATTAATTTACAAGATTAACATCACAGAGTCCACAAACTGGTAATTCTGCTATTTAATCCGGTAAATCAAACTATCTTAAATTTAATCAAACCTAAAGTCCCACAAACTGGTATTCGTCAGATAAGATTAAAATTAAGATGCATTAATATGAAAATCCTAGACTATTAATCACTCCACAAACTGGTTAGATTAACAGACCACATAAACTTGATTCTCCACACACTAGTTATCAAATTTATGTCAATTATTAATTTTACATAAGATCAATTAATTTAATTAATGAATTCTGAAATTAAATAATCCACAAACTGGTAAGTACTCAATTCAGAAATCTAAGTAATTAAATTAAAATCATTAAGCACAATTAACTAACTGATCAGAAAAGATTAAAACAAATAATATAGGGTCCAAATAGTTTTCCTTCAATAATAATCTCCTAACATGAAATAAATAAAAATATGGAGTTCATCCTAGAAATTCTGGAGAGATAATAACAAAATAATAATAATTGGAAGAATTAAACCCAAATAGATAAAAGTCGAAGCTTCGGAACACGGGCAGACAGTCGGGCAGCCTCTCGGACTTGATCAGGGTCGCGATCAACTTCCAGCCGTCGCACCTCTCTCCTCTTGGTCGTAGCCTGCAGAGCTCACGACTCGTCGTGGAAGAAACCGGAACTTTCAGAGCACGAATTGAAACGGTGGATTCTTCACGTATTTATAGGGTGCGGACGGCCTTCAATTTGATCTCGGCCGTAACATCGTACAGTTGACTTTAAAATTATAAGATAAACTCGGCCAAAGATAAATCCTTTTATCATTACGCTCAAAGATAAATCTTTCTTATCTTTACACATTCATATATCTTGTTACGCCCAAAGATAAATTCGGCCAAAGATAATTTCATTGCCATTACCCCCTCCAAATCTCGGCCGTAAGAATTTATTTTATCTTTACTCCCAAAGAGATAAACCCTTGTACTCCCCTTCGAATTTTGGCCGTAACGAAGAATTTAATCTTGTTACGCCCAAAAGATAAAATCATTTATCTTTTACCCCTTCAAATCTTAGCCGTAACAAAGAATTAAATCTTGTTACGCCCAAAAGATAAAATCATTTAATTGTTACTCCTTTTGAATCTCGGCCAAAACGACTTGGGTGTAAAGCCAAATCTCGGCCGTAATGATAAATTCTTCATCCTAATCTCGGCCGTAATGATAAATTCTTCGAAATTTCGGCCGATACAGCATAATCCATTTAAATCTCGATTTTTCCTGCAAAATAATTATCAAAATTTAGTTAATCCATCCACAATTAAAATATTCAGAAAATTTAATAAAAATTGATAAATCCGGAATTACGATTAAAAGTGACTAAAAATGATGCATGCCATGATCAAATTACAGAAATTTTAATTAAAATAATAATCTAAAATATGTTGTATTTTGCATGCATCAAACTCCCCCAAGCTTAAAGTCTTGCTTGTCCTCAAGCAAAAATTCAAGGCAAGGCTCAAAAAAGTTCCATCATAGCCGCCACATTGTTAACTGACTAATTTTCTCACACAATTCTTCTGCACACCTACTACTCAGTATCTCACCATTTTCCATGCACTTAGCTTCATAGAGGTTCTGAATGCTAAACAAATTTAAACAATCTTAATTTCAGCCTTGTAGAAAAATCAATTATCTGTCAAATAATAGCATTGATATTGAACACATAAGTACTAATTGAGCTTAAAACTTTTTCTTTTTCTTTTTCTTTTCATTTTTCAACTTTATTTTCAATCATTTTAAAAGTTCTAATCTTCAAGCAGGATTGCACAAGGAAGTCCATGTAGCGGGCTTTGGACTGATGACTCCCAGACCAGATGGCCTTAGGGCAACAGGTGATAAAGCACCCCTCGAGTTTACTTGCCCGAACAACCAAGGTTCTGAATGAAGAGTTCGAACTTAGCCATGGTTCAGTACTCCTGTGCTTCTCCATATTCCACAAGATGGTCCATGTAGCAGGTTTTCGATCGACGGATCCCAGAGCAGTTGCCCTTAGGTCGCCAGGCATGAACCCCTACGGATCTAATTACCCGAACACATCTTGGTTCCGGATAACACTTTTGTACCTACACATAACTTTATTCAACCTTTTTTTTTTCTGTTGGGGTTTAACTAACCCTTCTTTATTTTATAAGCTCAAAAAGTACTTGATATGGTAAATAGGAAGGCTACTACTATCAAGACTTAAAAAGAAATAAAAAGGCATGAATATGATTTTGTCGTCTAGTCATTCATAATTCTATTTAGCATGAGCACATAGTCCATAAGTTTGATACTAAAATAGCAAGTGATAAGAAATAAAAGTATTTAAATTTCATCAATTAACAACATGTCTTTGAACTTCTACTAAAAGATAATTAAAACAATAAGACAAGAGTTAGTAAGATGGTGGCAAAAATAAATGCATGCAATGGTATTTTTAGAAAATTTTCAAAATTTTCAATTTTTTGGATTTTTTATAAATAGATGCAAACATAAGCAAATAAAAAGAAAGAAACATGCAATGCATGAAATGCAAACTCCCCCAAGCTTGAACTAGACACTGTCCTCAGTGTTAAGCCAGCAAGGGAAAGTGAAAAGATAATATAGAAAAGCTAAAGAAATAAAAATAAAGAAAAGGGAAAAGATACAACCGGATTTATTGTCGGTGGAGAGATGCTCGTAAGGTGACGACCGTGGTGATGGCAGCTGACGTCTCGATCGTAAAGAGAAAAGCTCGGCCGGACATTGGCCGTAAGAGAGCGACGGTGATGGCGTGGAAGCTTGGGCGTAAGGCACTGGGCGTAATGGTGAGACTTCGGCCGTAACGAAGTCGGTGTGGAAGCTTGGCCGTAACGAATAGGTGGTGGCGCTGGTGTTCGGGCGTAAGGAGTGATGGCGTCAGCTCTTCGGCCGTAAAACGAAGTCGGCGTGGAAGCTTGGCCGTAACGCACAAGGCGTAAGAGAGACTTCGGCCGTAAGGAGTTGGTTCGGCCATAAAGAATGGAGTTTGCACAGGTGTCGGATTTTACGCCCTATTGTCATGTCCGAAGTTCTCTCCTTCCACAGATGACTCAACAAAATAAAAACTATTAACACAACTAAAGATATTAATCAACAAACTAATAAAAGACTAATCTAAAGAAATAATAAAAAGGATAAAAAGAGTTCTGATTTATAGTCATCAGCTTGACTTAGTGCTAATCAAGGCCTGTTTTGCTCTTTCCCTCTTGGATTTTTCTCTGTGTTGCTTGGGAGAGAGCCCGGTGTACGTCTAGTTAGTTGTGCTGCCATCTGGCCCAGTTGTCTTTCCAGATTTCGAATGGATGCATCCTGACTCGTGGCTCTAGATTCCATATTCTTTTGCAGCGTTTGCATTGCGTCTATGATCTGTGCCATCATCTCCTGCATATGATTTGATGATTGATATTGGGGAGTATCAGGTTGCCTTTTCAGTATATAATCTTTTGATGGACCAGAAGATTGGCCTTGATTCTGATTATAGGCAAACTTCGGATTGTGTCTCCAACCATAATCGTTGTTCCTGTAAAATGGATTGAAAATAAAGTTAGCATTTTCAATTTGATTTGAATTTGAAGTGTTACATGTAGGGCTATAATTGCTAGAATTTCCCATTAGTGACATCATCTGCTCGAATTTTTGATTAAGTGACTCCAGCTGAGTCACTACTTCAGAAGATTGTATTCCTTGTGTAGCATGCACATCATGAGTTCGGCGAGATGGTCTCCTTTCTTGGCTCGACTTGAGAGCTACAGCTTCAATAATATCTTGTATCTCACTAGGACGTTTAGATCCCAGTATTGTCCCTCCTGCTGATTGGTCGAGTTTGTCTTGATCTGCAGGTCGTAATCCATGGTAGAAATCTTCCATCACTTGCCACTTTGGAATTCTATTGTCAGGAACTCTGGCCAGCAGTTCCTTATATCGTTCCCAGGCTTCATATAACGTCTCGTTATCGTCTTGAACAAATGCCCTCAGCTCTCTTCGATATTTGCCTGCCTTTTGTGGTGGACAATATTTTCCCACAAACTTTTCTACCAGCTCGAACCAAGAATGAATTGATCCTGTAGGCAAAGTTTTAAACCAAGTGGAAGCTTTGTCACGTAAAGATTGAGGAAATAATAATAAACGAATAACTTCAGAAGAAACATTATTATTTCTAAAGGTGCTCAGAGTGGCAAGAAATTTGTCAAGGTGATCATGAGGGTCTTCATGAAATTCTCCTCCAAATTGGGATGCTTGTATCATCCTCACGATTGCGGGATTTATCTCAAAATTATTTGCGTTAATGTCAGGCAGCACGATGCATGATTCTCGGTCACTGTATCTGGCCGAGACATATTCTCTCATAGAAAGTTCTGCTTCATCTTCTCGCCGATTATTATGTGGTGGAACCAGTTCATTTTGTTGTTCCAGTCTCTGATTGTCGCGTGCTTGTTCCGCCATTTTTCTTATATTTCTTCGTAATCGACAATAGGTTCTTTCAATTTCAGGATCAAATTCCAACAGTGGATTTGAACTCCTAGTGCGCTTATCAGAAGATTCCAGGATTGGTTGTGATTTAATTTTCAATTAGTACCTGCAACAACCAATTTTCAGTAAGATAAAAGAATAGAATAAAATAAAAATATATATAAGAAGGAAGAAATACAGATAATAGGTCACGAAAAATGAGTTTTTAACAAATAAAGTCTTTCGGTCTTATCGAGTATTCATTAGGTCGTCAAAATTAATGTCCGAGAGAAATTAACCTAATTACTGCCACCAAAATTCACAGAACAATTATCAAATAAGGGAAAAATCAAAACTCGAAAACCAATTCAAATACCAAACATTAATATCGACCGAAAGTAAATCACATAGATGGTCGTAAAAATCAAGCACTCGTTCGGCCGTAAAACTTGGAAGAATTAACGATGATGTAACAAATGGCACAAAACGAATCAGAACTAATTTGCGGCCGTAAAGTTAATAATCATACATAATCAAAAATTATTTTCAGAGAGGAAATAAGATTGATCGGCCGTAATACAAAAATAGATTTACGACCGAAATTAGATTAATAATTCGAAGCTCGTTCGGCCGTAAAAATATTGAAACAGTGTCGAAGGCGTAAACCAATTAAATTATGGCCGTAACAAACTAGTTATCGTGGAATTTCGGCCGTAAGACAGAAAACTAAACAGGGTGTTCGACCGAAATAAAAAATGAGAACGCAACGTCGACGATTTTTACGGCCAAAGAAGAGTAAGATTCATATCGGTCGTAAATCGATGAAAATTAAGTCGAACTTGAGGTAAAACATCAACACATATAAATCGGCCGAAATGAGATTAAATCAAACTCATTCGTTCAGAAATATATTACGGCCGAGTTGAAGTAAAATCCATGTCGGATGATCCATTACGGCCGAGACAGACTAAATCGCTTTGGCAAAAACAAAGTCAAATCAAAAGTTCAAACTATTATAATGTTACGGCCGAGAATGAAAAAGTCACAAATAAATTGGCCGAAAAGGTCGTAATATGGCGTAAAAATAAATGTTCAGAAATTTTACGACCATAAAACACTTCGATCGTGAAGTTTCAATCATAAAACTCAGATTAATTTTGCCAGCCGCAAAATATAAGCAAAGACTTTTGCGGTGTAAAAGGTTTTTCAAAATTATTAAAGCCGAAAGAGGTCAAATCAATAACAAAAGGGATTTTACGGCCGCAAAACCATGAGATCAATTCTCGGCCGTAAAAAGAAAACATGAGATCATTCTCGGCCGTAAAGAAGATTAAATTGTCAATTAAGACGAGGTCACATCGGCCGAGATGAAGTCAACACGAGGCCGTAAAGAAAAATAGGGTTTCGGCCGAAATAAGTCGAATGAGACTTGAGAATATTACCCCACTCAAATGTCGAAAATTGAATCATTACGGCCGAAAGTGAATTGAGTCGATTTTTTTACGGCCGTAAAACAACGAAATCAAATTAAATAGAACAAACCACTTTGGCCAAAACGAAATCAAATCCATGGCGTAAAACAACGTTCGGATAAAATTACGGCCGTAAAACGGAAGATTAAATTTCAATCGATATTGCGAGGCGTAAAACCAGTAAAGCCGACAAAAAATCAATTTCGGTCGTAAAACCATCAGTCGGCGACAGAATTTTATGCCGAAAGTCGACAATTTAAAAAAAATTGTCGTGACCTTTATCTGCAAAAGAGAAGTGTTAGTTTATTCACAAAAAATAATTAAAATAATTAATACATATTTATAAAGAATTATTTACAATTTATTTACATCTCTTAATAATTCATAAAAATCAGAAATTAATTAATAAAATATTCCCCGACAACGGCGCCAAAAACTTGATGCGTTAGATATGTAACAATAAAATTTGCTAGCAAGTGCACTAGTCGCTCAAGTAATATAGTAAAAAGGAGTAAGAGTGTCGAACCCACGAGGAATATTATTAATTCAATATCTGAATTTATAAATTAATAAGAGAGGAAAAACATGGATTTTTGGAAAGAGATTTTATGAAATAAAATAAGGAAAATAAGATAAAAATAAGATAATGGTGTTGAAGTTAGGCCTTAGGATAAAAATAGATCAGGATAAATATTTGAACCATAAAAAATAAATTTAATCTTTAAAGATGGATTAGAAATTTTCTCAAGTTATTAATTTACAAGATTAACATCACAGAGTCCACAAACTGGTAATTCTGCTATTTAATCCGGTAAATCAAACTATCTTAAATTTAATCAAACCTAAAGTCCCACAAACTGGTATTCGTCAGATAAGATTAAAATTAAGATGCATTAATATGAAAATCCTAGACTATTAATCACTCCACAAACTGGTTAGATTAACATACCACATAAACTTGATTCTTCACACACTAGTTATCAAATTTATGTCAATTATTAATTTTACATAAGATCAATTAATTTAATTAATGAATTCTGAAATTAAATAATCCACAAACTGGTAAGTACTCAATTCAGAAATCTAAGTAATTAAATTAAAAGCATTAAGCACAATTAACTAACTGATCAGAAAAGAATAAAACAAATAATATAGGGTCCAAATAGTTTTCCTTCAATAATAATCTCCTAACATGAAATAAATAAAAATATGGAGTTCATCCTAGAAATTCTGGAGAGATAATAACAAAATAATAATAATTGGAAGAATTAAACCCAAATAGATAAAAGTCGAAGCTTCGGAACACGGGCAGACAGTCGGGCAGCCTCTCGGACTTGATCAGGGTCGCGATCAACTTCCAGCCGTCGCACCTCTCTCCTCTTGGTCGTAGCCTGCAGAGCTCACGACTCGCCGTGGAAGAAACCTGAACTTCAGAGCACGAATTGAAACGATGGATTCTTCACGTATTTATAGGGTGCGGACGGCCTTCAATTTGATCTCGGCCGTAACATCGTACGGTTGACTTTAAAATTATAAGATAAACTCGACCAAAGATAAATCCTTTTATCATTACGCCCAAAGATAAATCTTTCTTATCTTTACACATTCATATATCTTGTTACGCCCAAAGATAAATTCGGCCAAAGATAATTTCATTGCCATTACCCTCTCCAAATCTCGGCCGTAAGAATTTATTTTATCTTTACTCCCAAAGAGATAAACCATTTTACTCCCTTCGAATTTCGGCCGTAACGAAGAATTTAATCTTGTTATGCCCAAAAGATAAAATCATTTATCTTTTACCCCTTCAAATCTTAGCCGTAACAAAGAATTAAATCTTGTTACGCCCAAAAGATAAAATCATTTAATTGTTACTCCTTTTGAATCTCGGCCAAAACGACTTGGGTGTAAAGTCAAATCTCGGCCGTAATGATAAATTCTTCATCCTAATCTCGGCCGTAATGATAAATTCTTCGAAATTTCGGCCGATACAGCATAATCCATTTAAATCTCGATTTTTCCTGCAAAATAATTATCAAAATTTAGTTAATCCATCCACAATTAAAATATTCAGAAAATTTAATAAAAATTGATAAATCCGGAATTACGATTAAAAGTGACTAAAAATGATGCATGCCATGATCAAATTACAAAAATTTTAATTAAAATAATAATCTAAAATATGTTGTATTTTGCATGCATCACTAGGTGGACGCTATTGTGTGTCTACTATGATGCTAACATATCACTCACTTAATCAATCATCGTAATCCCCATGATTAAGTATATAATAATAACATATGCATAATTAAGATATTATATATATTATATGTATACATAACACAAATCGTGTACTTAATGCTAATGTAATATTTAATGAATTTATTGATTGGCATATAGTATATATAATATAGTGTTTAAATATATACAATAGCGTCTCATTAGCTTCTCCTTTGTTTAAGATGCCATATAGCGTCGCTTCACAGTCTTCAGACATGAGACTCTAGTGTCGCGTCTAAAGTGGTCGACGACAAAACGACGTTAGGTGCTGCCGCCCATTAAGAATAGTGGCGCGAAATAATAGCGTCTACGTAGCATTTCGATTGCAGCGCTAGAGAGTTAACGTCAACCCGCTGAATAGCTAAGAAGACGTATAATTAAGATATATGCATAATAAGGATATTATATATAATATATGTATAGATAATATAAGAAAAAATTTATATATTTAGGAACACTCTTATCATGTAAAAATACATACATATATATATATATAATAGTGTAATTAATACATCTATATGTTGATATTATGCTATTGATAATATGTTGATAATCGTGTAATTAATACTAATATAATATTTAATGAATTTACTGATTTACATATAGTATATATAATATTTAATGAATTTATTGATTGACATATAGTATATATAATATAGTGTTTAAATATATATCGTAGCGTCTCATTAACATCTCTTTCTATTGAGACGCCATGTAGCGTCGCTTTAGAGTCTTCATACAGGCAACGCTAGTTTCGCGTCTAACGTTGTCGACGCCATAACGGCGCTAGGTACTGCTGCGCATTTGCGGTTCCTGGCGAGAAATAATAACGTCTACGTAGCGTCTCGATTGCGCTACTTTTAACGTCAACACTCTGAGTAGCTAGGAAGATGCTAATGAGACGCTATTGAGAGGCAAGTGACGTCTGATTTTGGTGATGCTAAAGAAGCGCAATGGAGGCGCTAATGGCGTCTTTATAGCGTCACACACTTTTGAGGCGCTACATGGCGTCGCTAATCGCCAATTTTCTTGTAGTGTAGTATTAGCTCACATGATAGTTGAATAGCTATACGATGATAACACGTTATAGCATGCGCTCACACGTTGATTGAGCAGTTATGTGGTCATAACTTTTGGCTCTCAAATTGCTCGAGCAACTATGTATCCCTAACAGGTCATAGTATAGGCTCTCAAATGGTTGAGTAACTATGTATCCCTAACAGGTCATAGTTCTCTTCAAGTTGTGGATGTACTCGTGGGTCGCACGATTCATTTACCATAACGGACATTTACTGGAATCAAATATGGATAAAAGTCCATTATGTGTGAGTGGGAGAATGTTAGACATGTGAGCGCCCTTAATGGGCTATTGTCACGCATGAAGCAACCACATGGTTGCGGTTGCATGCATGTGTCATGCAGTTTGGTAAACTGCATATATGCAGTTATTTGACAATCATGTATATGAAGTTGAAACTTCATATGTGCAGACAATGCAGTCCGACACGCGCCGACAGGCTGCTGCATTCTTTCCTATCCGTGAGTGTGATTATCCGAGGCCACCATGCAGTCGGATGCACACCGAAGGCTGCCATGATTTCGATGTCGTCCAAACTGGTTCTTGAATTGTGGTACTGTGTTCTCCTTATGTTACGTGATCGAGTTCTCGACAATGATACATAAACAACGTAGAAAAGACTTTAGTGATTCATCTTCCGCTGCGAGGTATTCCGAAATACTTCTATTTAATTATTACCAATTCCTTCAATATGAATATTAAGATTGATAAGATGTCTATCCTTATGCTATAACCTTCAAGAAACTTCATCTAATTGTCCTCCTTTTTTTAACTCACGCCAACTTTAATTTAATATCTTTCATGCAGAGCATTTGATGTGCGTAGTACATATGTGCAATACTAATTTTATTTATTAAATTAATAAAATAATTATATATTAATTTATTTTATTAATTAACGAGTGAATTTGATGAAGACCAAAATCATTCGATAATTGTGATCAGATTATTTTAATAAATATGATTAATTCAATTATTATAATTTATTTAGAAGATGATATTTTTATTATTAAATTAGTCCAATAAATATATATTACTTCATCTAAAAATATACAATTAATTCAGTCATAAGTTATTTAAGTTTAATTATAATAATTAATTTAATTTAATTATAATAAATAAGTGACCTACGCTAATGTATAGAGTGGGAGTTATACATATTCATTAACATCTTGTTTTTAAGGGACTCCAACTTAGCTTTAATTTTATATCTTTCATCAAAATTGAGCGATTGAGCAACAAAAATCAAGAGGAAAGAAGAGTGTTTTATGCATAAGTGCATGATTTAACCATTGAGATAGAATCAACGGTTAGAAATTTCAATTATGCGCATGTGCTGTTCACATCGATGACTTCTTATTCTCATCTCAACAGTGCATAATCCCATCTGTTGCAAATTAAACCACTCCAAGACCTCTCTACGAAACAACACTTCTTTGTAGGGGTGTTCACCGGGTCGGGTCGACCCGGTGAATCCGAAAATCCGACCCGACCCGACCAAGGGTCGGGTCGGGTTCGGATTGGAATTTTCCAACCCGAGTTGACCCGACCCGACCCGACGACCCGATTTTTTCTTTTTTTTTAATTTTTTTATTATTTTTTAGTTAAATGTATAGTTTTATATCATTTAAAATCTAAAAAAATATGAAATAAATTATTTTAAATGTAGAAAAGTATGTAGATATTTAAAAAAATATTTTTGGTATTTAAAAATACTTTATTTTGTATTAAAAAAATAAAATAATAAATATTTTTATATTAAAAAATAAACGAAAAAATTAAAAAAAAAGAAAAATGGTGGTCGGGTAACCCGACCACCCGACCCGACCCGATCCGGCCCGGTCCGGATCGGGTCGGTTCGGGTCTCAGCCCAAAAAGGGCAGAGACTCGACCCGACCCGACCCGGCCAACTTTGGTCGGGTCGGGTCAGGTTTGTTCACGGGTCGGGTCAAACCCGACCCGTGAACACCCCTACTTCTTTGCACGACTCTCCCGCTACTTCTGTTCACAGAGGCCGTGTTTGGTTAGGAACAAAACGCGAGAACGCAGCGTGAAAGTTTTCGTCATTTGGCCAAATGTTCCGGCCGAAAGTTCTTGACATTTGTTTTTTTTCAACTTCATGTCCTTGACCTTTTTTTTAAATTTCATCTATTTTTAATTATTTTATAATGTATGTATATATAATTTAGAATATATTAATACATTATTAGGGATATTATAACATAATTTATTAAATCTTATTAATTAAAAATTATAAAATAATTAGTTCTAATAATTAATAAATATTTTATTAATTAAACTATTCAATTATTTTTTAAAAAAATTATATTATATTTGGATCTTAAAATGTACGTAAATTATAATATTAATAATATTTAAAAGATTTAATCAAAATAAATAAAAATAATATTAATAATATAATGATTTACGTAAATTATAATATTAATAACATATTTTTATTTACTATAATTTTATACCTCATAAAATAATAAATTATATTCTTAATTCTCATTTTTTTATCCAAACACCCACTAAAACTTATTCATCACATCAACTTTTTAAATCATTATCATTACACTTTTTCATCCAAACACCAACCCAAATTTTTCTATCAAATCAATTAATTCTCGAGAATTAACTCTCTCCAATTTCCCCTACCTTTCAAAGGTAGTCAGAGGGACACCAAAAAATGGCCATGACCCTTCACCTTCCATTTCATTTCATTCTTTGTAAACACTGCTTGTGTTCTGTACACATTTAGAGACAGATGCATTGGCGATGACCTGAAGTGGCTTGTTTCTCAGTGTTCTGTAGAATGGCAGGCAATTGATAAACTGTTAGTGCACATTTATTATATGAATTCTTCCGAGAGGTACTAAGAACAAGAGACATTTATATGAATACTTCACCACATCTTAGAGAACTGCCATTCACCTTCTTTTTATCAATTTCCTTGGAAGTGATATCTTGTAGTAACCTCTCTTTTCATCTTGTTCTGAGAGATATCGGACATATGCGTACCACTTGGCACTTAATTCTTATCTTCGCTGGATTCTTTCTTTCTGATAGATAAGTGAGAATAAAGTGGCTTCAAATCTACAGTGTAAGGGTAGAAAAACCATGTCTCAGAAGAAAACAATTTGTCAAGATAGATAAGTTTATTAGGTATTATTCGATAATATAGATGGGATTGCTTAAAAAATATCACTGTTTTAATATCTGGGCAGTCTCTCCCCAAAAAAAGAAAATATCTGAACAGTCTACTGGTGATTCCGCTTTGCATTGATAGTCGTAAACAAATTCATGTATACTTTTATTTCGTGTAATGATCAGCTTAGCAACAAGAACAAAAATACACTGAACAAAAAAAAAATACACTGTTTTCTTTTTCTCTTCGGTGAAAGCATTAAGTACTCTTTGCTCTCTCTCTCTCTCTGCACACTGTGGAATGGTGAAAGCAAAAGTTTCCACTGCAGGGATATCATATACATTACAGTTTCTTGTAACCTGAACAATATTTCAAGTTTTTTTTTTTTGAAAATGAAGATGTCATCTATTCGAATAAGCACCTGAAGTTTTCACTAACACTGAAAGAAGCAATTTGGATATATGATCGGGAGATACACTACCACATCTCTTTCTCTCATCTTACCCTCTCCACCCCCTTCTAACGGCTAGTTGAGAAACCATTCTCTCATCTTACCCTCTCCACCCCTTCCCTTTCTCTCCATCATGGCGAAACCACCTGATACATCCCTCCCCCCGCCTCCAATCCCCCCAATGTGAGACAATCGTACAAGGAAGTACTCGCTGCTAGGGCACATGTGGAGGTTCATGATCGAAGGCTCCCGGAGATCAGGAACCCCACCGTCTCACCGCATCAGCTGAGGAACTTGCAGGCAGAGATCGAGGTCGTCGAAAGATCGGAAGAACTAAAAAGATGTTTGGTCGGGCGAATCGTTGGGCGTCTTGACCTAGATCTGCTGCGGATGGAGATTCCGAGCATTTGGAATCTACAGCATGAGGTAAAAGTGCATGAATTAGGAAAAAAATTTATCATCTTCTCTTTTGATTGTCTACAAGAGCGATTGAGGGCTCTAACTGGTGGTTCATGGAGTATCAACGGGCAGATGCTTCTTCTATCGCAGCCGCAGCCATTCTTCAGGGCCTCAGGTGAGAAGTTTCAGACACTGCCGATTTGGCTCCGACTGTTTGACATGCTGTATGAATTGTTCAACTGAAACTCTGTGATGCGAATCACTGCTTGCTTTGGTACCCCGTTACTCCTTGATGACTCCTCTTGACTTGGGCCATGGCGCCAGAGTTTGTGTCGATCTAGATCTCACCAAACCTATAAAACAGGGCATATGGGTGAATAACCCGGATGGAAGTAGATACTTTCAGAGGGTGTCATATGAGAATTTGCCGATCTTTTGTTTTCGTTGTGGAATGGTTGGGCACAGGTTCGAAGAATGTAAGGCGGCGCCGACGAGCGATGGAGGAGGGGGCAAAGTTCTGCTCTATGGCCCTTGGCTCTGATCCTTCGCTGGCAAACGCAGATCCGGCCAGCCTGTTATGTCGGGCGCTCGTGGTGGAAGCATGCGCGGCTCTCGAAGCATCGGTGATGGTGCTCGAGCCGACGGGAGCTTCTCCTCTGGAAGCGCCGGAGGACAGAAGTGCCAGACCGGGGTTTTGGAATGTGTTGAACCGGTTGTTCATTCGAACCGGTTCAGCGCTCTCGATCTCAACCACTCGCCGGTATCGGACGGTCAGGGCGCGGATGGGCTAAGTTCCTCTAACGGATGCCCTAACGCCGTTAGTACGGAGGTCACTGATCCATCAAACGGCTCTGATCAGTGCTTGGGCCATGCGATCGAGCCACGTGGCGCAATTAATCTTCATAACAATGGCGTTGATCAGTCGGGCGCAGATCAGGGTATGATCCATGAGATCGAGCCACATGGGGTATTCAACCCTCAAGGCAACGGTGGTGATCATCTGGAATTTGATGATCAAGGTACGCATGAACCATTGTCTGATGTGTTTCCTCCACTTTCAGCCGCTTCTCACCCTACGCTGAGATCTCCGCGATCTAGGGCTAGGGTTCCCCTTTCTGCTTTCTCTTCTCTACAGGTCTGCAGGGAAAACTCGGATCACGATCAACAAGGCAAGGAGATCGAAGGCCATGATTCCCTGGCGGAGAAGATTAAGGCTCATTTCAATTTTAACACCCAAGTACAAGCAGACGAAGCGGAAGAAGGCGAGCCCCCAGGAGAGGAAGGGGATGGAGAAGATGATGTGGAGGCGCAAGATGATGACTTAATCCAGCCCCTATGGAGAGACTCTCGGAGAGGAAAGGCCAAGAAACGAGTTCCGACCTCGCTGCTGCCACCTCTCCAACATATAATCAGAAACCAAAAAGGGAAAAAAGGTAAGCAAAAGGTTATTGAGGTTACGACTCCCTTATCGTTTGCCTCGTCTGTGCAGGGTTCAGGGGATCATCATCTAAAGTAAATGAAGGTCATCTCATGGAACTGCCGTGGGGCATGCCGCGGAAAGGTCAGAGATCGTCTTAAAGAACTTTTCCACAGGTATCATCCAGATGTCGTTTTACTACTTGAATCCCATGCTAACAAACAGCAGGCGGATCGTATGATAAGAAGGCTAGGACCCCAATGGGGTGGTTGCTATCAGGAGAGCATTGGTGCCTCCGGTGGCATCATCCTGATTTGGCGGTCCCCAGATATTCAGGTAACAGTAGTAGGGAGTGATATGCAGGCTATTCATGCTGTGATTACTTGTGGTAGTCTTTCTTCAGTATTCTCATGTGTGTATGCTAGTGTAATCCCACTTACCAGATCAGCACTTTTTAAGTAATTAATGAACTTAAATTTTCAAGACATTCCTTGGATGATCATTGGGGATTTTAATTGCATAATTAGGCTTGAAGATAAAGAGGGGGGGGGGGGGGGGGGGGGGCAAAGCTTTTACCTTAACACATTCAATAAAAATTTTTAAGGAGCTTATAGATAGTCAGGGCTTAATAGATGTTGACCTTATTGGCCCCCAGCACACCTGGTGCAACAATCGCCAAGTGGCGGCCAGAATCTTATGTAGGTTGGATAGAGTATTAGTTAATAGGGCATGGGTCCTATCTTTCCCTAATCAAACCCTTAGGCCCCTTGCTAGATGCCCGTCGGATCATGCCCCTTTGCTGCTGGACTTACAGCAGAACCATAAAAAGCCTAAGTTATTTAAGTATGAGCACTTTTGGTTTAGTTATAACCAACCCAGGGAGATTGTCCAAAAAAAATGGACAAGTGATAGGTCAATAAGTCAAGCCTTGAGGGCTATTAAGGTTAAAACTCTAGAGTGGAACAGAAAAGACCTAGGTAGCTTGGAGTGTAGAGTGGAGAATGTCCTTGAGGATATCAGGAAACTAGAATTAAAAGATAGTTCTGTGGGCCTATCAACGATTGATTATGGCAAGCTGAGAGTTGCATATCATCTGCATGCTGCACTCAGAAGACAGATCACTATTAAGTGGTGGTCTAAGTCCAGAGTCAATTGGCTTAAAGGGAGAGATAGAAATTCAAATTTTTTTCATTTAAATACCCTGATTAGACAAAAGAGAAATCATATATCCATCTTAACATCCAGTGAGGGGGAGACCATTGATATGAGGACCAAATTAGATATATGTTTGCTGATCACTATAGTAAGCTCTGGAGATCTGAGTGCACTCTAATGCTTCCTATGGATTGTTGGCCTGAGCTTCCTCATTTGCATCATGAGCAACATGTTCAATTGATTACCCCAATTATTGATATAGAAATTAAGGAGGTGCTTTGGCATTTGTCTCCTGGCAAGGTGCCAGGCCCAGATGGGTACACTACTGAATTTTATAAGAATTACTGGGATATAGTGGGTACAAAAATTTATAATGAAATCCAATCATTTTCCATAATGCTCAGATTCCCCAGGCCTGGTCTAGGACAAACATAATTTTCATACCCAAGAAGCAATATCCAAAGGTTATAATTGATTATAGGCCTAACTCCTTATGTAATGTCATTTACAGGCTCACTGCTAAGATATTGACAAATAAACTAAAACCCCTATTGCACACCCTTATTGATCCTGCCCAATCTGCTTTTGTGTCAAATCGTTTAATTCAGGATAATATTCTGGTGGCCCAAGAGCTTGTTCATTCAATGGGTAGGGGCAGAAATAAATGTATGTTAATTAAAGCTGACATGAAAAATGCATTTGATAGGGTATCTTGGCACATCATTAATACTGTTTTAAAGCTAATGAATTTCCCACCTGTATTCATTAATTGGATTCTTGCATGTGTCACCTCCCCAACCTATAGGTGTTGTATTAATGGAAAACTCTCCCACAGTTTCACTAGCTGTCAAGATATTAGGCAAGGCGACCCACTGTCACCTTACTTATTCATTTTAACCTCCCAGGTCCTTTCTTCACTGTTAAACTCTGATGTTAGTATTGGTAATATCAAACCTTTCAAATGTGGCAGTTTTGGACTTAGTCACTTAACTTATGCTGATGATCTATTAATCTGTATTGTTGCAATCAAGAGAAATTGTGCAAACCTTAAAAAAAAATTCAACTCTATGAAATGTTAACAAATCAGAAGCTCAATTCACAAAAATCAGAACTATATCTCCCTGCTAATTTACCTTTCAATAGGGTGAATATCATCAAGGGTCTCTTGGGCATTCAGATGGGCAATTTCCCTTTTGTTTATCTTGGTGTACCTATCTCACCAAAGTCTATACCATCACATAAGCATAGAGCAACCATGGATAAGTTATCAGCAAAATTGGCAGGGTGGAAAAGATGTACTCTTAATCAAGCTAGGAGACTAACCCTAATCAATTCAGTCTTGAATTCTATCCCAATATACTCCTTGAGTGTTTCTCACATTCTTGCTGGTATTCTGGGCTCCATTGAGAAGCTGTCTAGGGGGTTTCTTTGGGATTCAAATGGGGAGAAAAGGGGCTTAAACCTATTCAATTGGCACACGGTTCAACTGCCCAAAAAGGACGGGGGCTTGGAATCATGAACTTGTCCAATATCCGTATTGCTTTGTTAGCAAAACGTATACTTGCTCTATTAAGATGGGATACTAATCTGTGGACAAAATTAGTAACTGGTAAATATGGAAAATTTCATCCATGGGCTAACACTTTGAGTTCTAATTGTGCACAAAACTCTCAAGCTTGGTCATGAAAAATCATTTTGCATGCAAACAGTTCAATCTTATATGGTTTTACGAAGTTCATTGCTAATGGTACCGAAACTAATATCATGCAGGATCCTTGGATAACGGATATACTTCTTGCTTTTAAACCCACCTTTATAAATGTTGATCAATTGGCTACGATGCATATGGTTTCTGATCTTATGGCAAACAACACATGGAATTTTAGCTTGGTTGCCTCTTGTTTTGGCACCCATCTGGTCTCCAAAATTATGTCCATTTTTTTGCCTGCTACAAATGTCAATGATGATTCATGGGTATGGAAGCCTGATGCACATGGCTGTGCAAATGCTAACAATGTCTATAAATATTTGTGTGAGGACAGGGCCTCGGCACCAACATCTGGAAGGCTATCTTCAAAGTTCCTGCTAAAATTTCTATTTTTTCCGTGGAAGCTTTTACACAATCGTTTGCCAACTAATGATTATTTTTTGCGTTTTGATCGATTGATAAATTCTGACTGTTCTTTCTGCGGCTCTTGTGTTGAATCTAATACGCATCTATTTTTTCAATGCCCTGTTTCATTGCAACTCTGGTCAATTTTTCAGAAAGAAACAAATTTCTCTTTTTCCTATATGGACTCATGGCATATCGGTGATTGGATCAAGGAGGGTCGTTTACTTGACCGGAGATCTAAAAAAAATCTACTTTCTCTTTTTGCTTTTTATTTATGGGGACTCTGGACAGCTCGTAATGATCGCCATTTTGGCTCCAAGGTAGCAACCATGTTGTGTGTCTGAGAGCGGACTATCGCAATGCATGGGGAATACATCCATACTCATGTTCCTGAGACTAACAGCCCCCAAGATCCAATTCGGATCCGGTGGAAGCTTCCGGTTGACCAATGGGTCAAATTAAATATCGAGGGATCTCTCATTGATCCATCGGTACCGAGGGGAGCAGGCTACATCATTCGTGATTCTAATAGCACTTTTGTATCCACAGGTTGCTGTAGACGAAAAGCAAACGACATTCTGGAGCTTATGGCTGTTGGGCTGTTACTCGGACTTGAAGATTGCAAGCGCAGGAACATTACACATATTATTGTGGAAGCTACCTCTGAGATGCTGTTAAAAATTATCTCTCGCAAATCTCATTGCCCTTGGAGAATTAGGAATTTAATGCAGAACATCTGGGAGTTTTTGAATGGTTGTAACGATCATATTATATCTCATTGCAATAGTTTATGTAATAGGACTGCGACCTTTCTTGCATTTCATGGTCGGGCACAAGGCTGCGACATGATTTTTTATGAAGAGACTCTTTCTGATGAGCTCTTCAATATTTTGTACCAAGATGCGTTTATGCATAATAGTTAATAGTTAAGCATCCTTTAAAAAAAAACAAGAACAAAAATACAAAAAAAAAAGTGCAGTTGTTTCCATGGTGCCCCAACGGACATTTTTGCAGTTCTTAGATGGAAGATCGTGGAAGTTGCAAAACCAAGGTTGGCGATGCAGGAAAAAGGTCCAGGCAGACTCCAGAACAGTACTAAGACTGCAATATCCTGAAATATATGTACTTTGCTTCAACTTTGTGATTTTATACACACATGCCTCGTCTAGCTCGCAAGTCTGTACACAGGAGTTGTTGTCGCGCCTAGTATTGCACTAGAGATACCTACTTCCCATTGCATCTGCAGCAACGTGTGTCCAAGCTGATGGCCCGGTCCCTACGCCAAAATTCATCCAAAGTTGGAGTTTGGATGTGGCCATTCGAGGGCTTCCAGGTTGTCAGTTTCCAGTCCAGGATGAGTTGCTTGATTCCGTGCTGCCTTTTGCTCTTTTGTTAAGTCCTATCTTGATGGCCCATAGCTGGAGCAGGTGGCCGGCTAGTACCTGATGACAAAGGATTTCACTGTGCTCCAGCCATAGTTATAACTTATCTGCAACTATTTGTGTATATCTTTCTCTGTCACAGGTGCACAGCAAAGCTCTAGGATGGTAATTTTGTTCTTTCTTTGTCACTTTTTTTACTAGTCTCTTGTTCAATCGGCTTAATCTGAAACATTCAAGAAACTAGGTGCAGTGGTGCACCTTTTGATTCATAAATGGGTGGTTTCGAGTTTAAATTTCACCGTGAAAATTATGTGTCTTTTGTTTATTCTTTTATTATACTACACCTTGAGCCTCTCTCTATAATGAAAAAAAAAAAGAATAAGGAAAAACCATTACTTTGTTAAAAAAAGTTGCTTCCTAAAAAATGGAACGCTGAAGCGTACAAAGTCGAAAGTAGAAAGAAAAAAAAAGAGATCCCTAATGAACAAGCAAACTTTTTATAATTGAATTTTTGGTGGGTGTTGGATGTATATGGACATCAAATCTCTTGGATCTCTTGGCGTGCATGTTGGTAAGTTTGGAGAAATATATTTGTTGAAATATAAATTTGCGACGGGATAATAAATATATGTTTTTTGTATTGATTAAGATCACGTGTAAGTTCGCCATTGATTCAGATTTGACTGTAGATTTTATGTCTGTATTTTATGGTGGATATCAATACATTTGTAAAAGATATACGACATAAAGTTCTTTTAATGTGAACTCCATTCACGTAATAATGATGTTGGGGTTACTAGATCAGTTTTAAATTTGATTGTTATTTATTCGTTTCGAATATTGTTAATATTAATCTCGGATATGGATCCATGATCGAGGTGGTGGATTAAAATCATAAATATGTTTGATAAGATAATTTCATACGGTAACATCTGTCATCACCCACCATTTCTTGTACACCATCAAACGTGAAAAGAAACATACATGCAGTGCCTTTCCTAATAGCCCGAACTCCATTTTTTGCCAGGTTTATATGTGGTGAAGTGTGGAACGTCTATGTACCGAGCTACACGTTCTTTAAAACAGACAACTTATAAAGGTACATACGTACGAAATTGACGCATGCAAGGATACATAGTCAGTATATATAACGATGTATAACAATTTCATGAAGATTTTGTCGTAGTTTATGATAACGTCGATGATATATATTGTTACAAATGTAACAATAATTGGTGCACCTTTTTCTATATATTCTTCTGTTCTCTTTTCTTTTGGGGTCTTCTCATGGAACATATACATACACTATAGTGGAACAGATTTCTCTTCATATCTTCCCTGTGATAACTTGCAGCCGCATATTTCCCATCTCCTAATTGTATCTTTTGATATATATCTTGCACCTAACTATATCTAGAATTTGTCTACCATTTTAATATCCAGAATTGGGGCACAATTCTACATTTCTTATATCTGCAGCTTTGACACTACTCCCACCCCATGATACCACCTGCACTTTCCCTCTCCTGGTATTCCTGATCAGTCGCCAGCTTCTCTCGGTCTCTCTCTCTCTCTCTCTCTCTCTCTCTCTCTCTCTCTCTCTCATGATACCACCTGCACTTTCCTTCTCCATCTATTCTTGATCAGTCACCAGTTTCTCTCTCCCCCTCCCTCCTTCCCTCGGGTGGTCTCTTATGCTATTCCTTAACCGCCTTGAAGATGGATGCGATAGCATGGAATGTTGTTTATGCTGATCGATCAAGATCTCGTAACAGCTGAAACTGTTAGGGCTACCAGAACTTTAAGTTTCCGTGTGATTGCATGTCTATAATGACCAGATCTTGCTCAGTTTGCCTGCTTCTGTTGACCTCCTCTCTTTTGCAGTGCTTGTATAATTGGACGAAGACTCTATCTAGGGTATACTGTTACGTGGTGACCTTCCCCTTTTTTTTTTGCGAGGGAAATGGTCATCAGATCGATTTCATGCAGGCGGAGAGGAGAAGAGAGGTGATGTGATGTGATCAAGACTCTTATATAGATCACACTTTTGGGATGGAACGATCAGCAAGAACAATTCCATTTGTTGTTTCTTGGACATCTGCATAATTAGTCTGTTCAACTGCTCGATGCTTCTCAAAGGAAGAACCCTAATAACTCCCAGCGGTAAGTATAATTAAGTTTTGGCCTTAATTCAGTTAGGAATCATTTTTTTTCTGATCTATTTCTTCAAACAGTAGAGAAAAGGAAAGTGAAAGCTAAGTTTAGCAGTACTCAAGTCTGACTTCTATGCAGACATGAAGCTTGTCCCCGGATCTCAACTCATACTGCACCTTATATGCTGCAGTAAGTACACACTATTATAATATCGTACATGCACTATACAAACGATTGACGACGAACACTATATGCATCGTCATGTTGACTTAATTACTAGCATGTGCATAACATTGATTAATTGATCACGATGATTAGGATTGATTAACTAATACTTTACTAACATCAACTGGAAACCCCTTCACTTTCGGGGGATAGAAAATATTTGTTCATATGATCAGACGAAATCTCAGAACCATACATGAACACCATGATGTAAATAAAAAATTCTTCTTCATAAAACTTATGTACCCATTTGTTTCTCCATGTATCTTTTATTATAAAAGAAAAATTCAGTGTTTCAGACAAATTATCAAGCCCTTTGATTTTAATGTTTGGTAAGTACGTGGGAAGACTTAATTATTTACTATGACGAAAAATAGAGCTAAGCAATAAATTATGTAAGATAGGATTAAAAAAAACAAGTATGAACTTTGATGTGGCTGATAATTCTAAACAAATATAACCAACAACTTATATTATTCTAAACAATCCCAGCCTCGTTGTCTAAGTGCGCATATGAATTATTATTGGAAACAAAGTTAAGAAGAATTTTAGCATAGTTTTTTTTTGTATGAAACTATAGTCCTTAATATTTGATATGGTAAAGAACTTAAATCTCTTGTATGTACTTAGACAATGAACTTAAATAATCGCAGCCTCCTTATCTAAGTACATATATGAATTAGTATTGGAAACCAAGTTAGCAATAACTTTAACATAGTTTTTTTTTCGTATAAAACTACAAACCTTAATATTTTTATGGTAAAGAACTTAAATCTCTTGCGACAATTTATGAAATTTGATCTTGAGACTTCTTCATTTCAAATCCAATTTGATGTATAATAACGAAGACAATTTATAACACGAGTACCACACAAGTATGGGACATTATCGAAGGACGTAATCCATAATCGATTTTACTTCCCGAAATAAAAAATGCTCGTAAACAAGTAGACATTAGGAACAATTAACATCGTGATGACCTGCATGGGCTGCCTTCTCCTCCTGCTTAAATCTTCATTATCCATGAAGATTGTCCGAGATAAAATTTTTGTTTAATTCATCTAAAATATATACACCGGCATCTTCGTCATCTCCACACATAATTGTTATCTCATCTTCATGCTGTATAGGGCAGTCCAAGTAATTACCTGCATCATTAGGATGAGCCTGAAAATTACAAGAACAGAAAAATAAACCAAATTAATGTCGATAAGAAGAGTTAACGAAAGGAATTTTTTTAACTTGTTAGCCTTTTTTATGTTAAAAGTTTTAAGCTTTTGATAGATTTTAGAATGTAAATTTAACCCTGCATAACGTTCATATATATGGTAAATCTTATTGAAATAACAGAAATGTTTTTTGTAGTGTAGGATGAACTTTTGATGATATTTAGTAAATATAAAGAATCATATCAGCTTTGTAGTTATTGAAGTACTTGTACATGATAGGTGCCATGAGCATTCTAAGTTCTGAATGATTATCGTTGTAGTAGGATCTAAGGTTATGATTCTGCAACACAACCACAGTGCATGGTGTTTTTTGTTCTCAGTTCGTTTTGGCACCCTTCAGGGCTTATAAAATTCAGAATTTTAGCAATGGTTAAAATTCTTGGAGAAGTACATCATTTCATGGTTTGTGTTGGCTTGCGATACTTCACTGATCACGGTATTTGCCATGCTATGGATATTTTCATGGATTAAGGCATTTCAGATCTATGAGGGGACATAATCAATTTCTATGACAGGCCTATAAATACATTTTGAATGGCGATCAAAATAGAGTTTAGAGTGAGGGGCCGTAACGTAAGTTCATGGATCAGGAACTCAATTGGGTATGATCTATATATGTTCCTGCAATCAATGAATTGGAGGCTTCCGATGGTCGATTTTTTGTTCTTTTTACGCATAGGAGAAAAATGATATCTAATTTGGCTCCTGTGATAAGTTTAAACCTGAAAAAGTAGTCTTAATTAAGGAATAATAAAAGAGCACTCTGATCCAGATTCCAGAGCCTCTCGCCATGGATTTAAGAATGACCAATTCCACAATTGTCGTTATTTGGTTGTAACTGTAACCGGCCAATTAGGCCACTCAGAGAAACCATCAATATGTTTGAACAATTGAATTATGCCCAGTAAGAAGATCAAATGGAACAAGAATTACTCAGAGGGAAGAATGCTGATAATACAAACACATGGCTTGGCAACAGAAACTAATCAAGCAAGGTACTCTAACAAGCTTGCATGCTCAGTACAATTTCGATTTGTAGCTGATGCTTACATGTTGAGCGTCAGGATCGACGGGACTTAGCAGCCTGAGTTCAGGGGCCATGCTTGAAGCTTCAGAAGGACATGCCTTTGCAGAGTGGTCAGCCAAAACCACCTTCCCGAACAGCTTTATTGCTGCCACCTCTGCTGATGAGGCCTCTTGAGAGGTCAACTTCCCTCTTGGTAAACCATCCAGGTCCTGATCCATATATGAATTATCACGGACAATGAGCTTGGAATTGGCGTATTAAATGAATTATGGGACAAGGATTCCATGCATGTTCACGTACCATATGCTTATGCCCATAGGTCAGATGAACAGTTGCAGAACCAGGTAGAGTCCTGCTTCCTCCTTGGACGCCGTTGCCGTGGTTGTTTGATCCGCCGGAGGACTTATCCGATCCCGAAGAATATAGAAGAACTGAAGTTGGTGACCGGTCATCCTTCTCGGCGACCTTATGGATCTGCAACGAGTGCACTTGCGGCGCAGCTCGGGACGCCTGGCTATTCGAACTGCCCAGCTTGCGGGGATAAGGATGAGTGGGCTTCCTCTTGGGTCGAGGCGGAGGTATCTCGAATGGTTTCGATGTCCCTGAGCTGCCATTGCTGGCCGACTCTTGAGCCACCTGCACAAACATGAGCAAAATGCTTCCACAGAGTAAATGGCTAAATGCATACCATCTTCAGAGATACACCTCTGCACTATGAGATGTGGTGCTCAACTCCATCCATTTGTTCACTCACTGATTAAGCACGTAAGAGAAAGAAAAGGACCAATTATACAAACTGTGGCAGAAACACGACAGGTAACCTTTGAGAAAAATTTTTGGGCGTGGCTTCGTATCTGAACAGCGGTCTTGGTCCCTACGTATTCTGCAGTGAAATCAAAACGGAGGAAATGAGATTTATCTCAGATCATAGAGACCAACACAGTTCAGTAATTAATTAACAGAGAAGAAGAAAGAGTAAGAAAAATAAAATCCTGCAGATTAATCCCTCACCTTCTATGCGGCGCCAGTCACGGCCGTAGAACTGCAAAGCCTCAATGAACTTGTTGTGCTCTTCCTCGGTCCACTTCTCTCGCTGCTTAGTGATAGTGTAAGGCTTTCTTATCTATCAGTGCCATATGCAGGAAGGTCAATTAGGACTAATTGGTATCTCATGAGGTTTTTTTTCCCTCACAACAAACTCATAATTCGTAAGGTTAATTACTACTTACCTTGAGAGCTTTTCCATCCCCAGATGATGAACCAACATCTTTGAACTTGAAGCTTCTGTTGCTGTTGCTGCTACTGCTGCTGGTGCGAGATGATGATGACTTCCCATCGCCATTAACTTGCTTGTCGGGTTCATGGGATAGAAGGCAGTTGTTTCCGCAGTTCTTCTAATTAACGCATCAAAGAAAGTATAGAATAAGCTTCTTGTGCACATATTAATCTAATATATATATATAACGATTTTATATAATCATATCTTTGTAGTTATAACCAAAGCATAGGTAGCAACAAATCATTAGTGTCAAACAAGTGAAGTATGAAGCATTTCTGCTTGCTATCCATACTAGTACAATAGTATCAGATCGGAACTGCAAACCAGGGTCATTATAATTCAGACAGCAACAAAGGCACCGAAAAGATACACAAAATATACACATATTACCTGGGTATCCATCTTCTCTCAACCAACGGATCTAGAATCACACTCAGTTCTTGCTCCTTAATGATCAAAATATACTACAATTCACTCAAGGAATTCAGAGACGCGACTGAGAATCTGACTCGAACAGGCTTACAAGTAACAAGAGCATTCACAGGATGGGCGCCATCAAGCATTATATCTTTCAACAGATGACAAAAAAATGTAGAAAACACATGGAAAAACAGGGGCGGTGGAAGAGATACGGGGGAGATATAATTATTTATAGAGAGGGGACGGAACAGGGGGTGCGAATCAAATAAGAAGAGCAGAGTGGAGGAAGAAGGGGGTGAAAGGTGGGAAGGCTACGCCACGCAGGAAAATATTTTGGTCTTCTATTTTTATTTTATTTGCATGGGAGTTTTGCGTCTCACTGTCCCACTTCCCTAATAGCGATGGATTTTGAAGAAACAAAGATTTAACAGTTAATTATTAATGTTTAAATATTATTTAGAATAAAAAAAGTGATTGATAAGTATAACTACTGAGTTTATATAAAATGACATCAGTGAACTTTTAAAGTATTTAAACTTTTTTATAGTGATATATTAAGCAAATAAGCAATTTATTTCTAATCGAGTTTTTACGACCTCTAAAATTTATTCACAAAGGAAATACAATGAGTAACCGCGATACTCTCGTTTTTCACTTATTTTAATGTTAACTTCTTCTTTTTTAGTGTTACCAATACTAATCGGGGTGACCCAAAAACAAAAACATGATATTTGCATTTTTTTTTACCTAAAGAGAGTAGATATGAAGTTTGAGTAAATTAGGTCAAATCCCTTCCAACTTTGATTATTGTTTCAATGTTATCCTCCAACTTTACTTTGTAACATAGTTATCCTCCATTTTTTAAGTTGTTTTATCAACTATCATCTTCACCTATTATCGACGGTTCCCGATCACCTGATGACATGACATCCACACAACAATTTTATCTCTCCTCCACCTAAGCAATAGTCCGATGTAGAATCATTAAAATAATAATTCAAACGAGCTTCGACGAGCTTGTTGGCGTCGCAGAGGGGCCCCCATTTTTTTGCTGCGTGCGTTGGTGACGCTGCTGCGCTGGTGATGCACACAACGCAAGATGGGGGGGTCGCCCCCCTCGAGCTCTTCGATCGAAGCTCGCAAGAGGATGCCTCCCTCCCCTTTGCGCTGCCTACGTGCGCCGGCGATGCACATAGCGCAAAAAGAGGGGGAGGGGGGTGTCACCCCCTGCGATCTTGTCGGACGTGGATCCTTACCTAGGTCTGGAGTATGGAGTACAACTCCTCCATGGACGGTCGGTTCTATAATGCGGACATTGTCGTCCCTATGCACGCCAAGGCTGTTGGCAACGGAGGAGCTCTGCCACCGCAAACTTTGTTCTTTCCGTCGGACGAAGGCATCGAGCTTGATTTCACGGAGCCGAAAACCATCCTATGACACATACACCAACCATTCCTTGAGCCAAAGCATAAGTGTCCAACCCAAAAAGCCCCATGGATCCATTGCATCTTACTTTACCCCGAATCTGAATCATGTTTCGCGTTCAAATCGATCTCAGTTCCTCGTCGGAGGATGGAGTCATGCTGAACGGCAGCAGAATCGGATCCAACGGGACAATGGCCGACGTGACGAACCCCTATGCCACCGGAGGCCTCGGCGGCGGCGTGCGGACGATGTACCCGACGAAGGATCGCGAGGCGAAGGTGATGCTCTATAGGGAGAAGCGAAAAAACCATCGATTCGAGAAGACCATCCGGTACACCTCCCGGAAGGCCTATGCCGAGACGCGACCATGGAACAAGGGCAGGTTTGCAATATTTATCTTATTTTGAGAAGTAAGATCTTAATACGATCTTAATTTTAATCAAGTGATCTTACGATTTTATCCGATCATATACGATCTCATATTATCAACATAATAATTTAAATATTAATTTAAAATATATTTATGATAATAAGAAATAATTTAAATAAAGTTTAATATATTTTCTTCATTTTTAATATATTTTGGTGCAATTTAACTTAAGAATTGATAAAAAAAATGAGCTAATGAGGCACAATTTAAGATTCGAGTGTCTTACTATCAAAATATTTAGAATATATATCATTTTTAGAATATATATTTTGGTTAGTAGATAGTATCTTCCTATCTTCGATCCACTTTTAGGATATTTGACTCCTCTCTGATCTTGACAATTTTGGTCAAATTAATATTTTTTAGTCTTGATATCTAATTAAACTTTATATATGATAATTAATTTTTTTTATAATTTATTAAAATTTGAAGGACTTAATATTTCCTTTTCGTAATTTCTTACGGATAAACTATCTTCCGTCGTAATTTAAGATGGATAGCTTATCCTTTCCCAAATTTAGATGAAAATGTCTCATTCAAATGACATGAAATGGACGAATCATAAGAAATTCTTTCTAGAAACAAACGGAGGCTCAAAAGTCAGAATGCACTATGATGCTTTTCATTTTCTGGTTTGTTTACAATTGATCGCATTTGAACGTGCAACTCTCCTAGTCATTGTGATGAATTTTATAATCCGTTGCATGAGCAATTTTTTATTCCGAACGTCCTTCGTCATAAATCTGTCGCAACGGATTTCAAAGGGATGTCAATCTTTTGTTTATAATGCCTAATTATGAGTTTATTATTGAATTATGTTTCTAATAGAAAAAAAATATGAAAATTTCTAAAAGATAAATGGATTCCTATTTATGTTGTTAACTTGACCTGATGCATTAAATGTATATTGTTCATTATACTCTTTAAACCGACTTTAAATTACTCAAGTACTATAATCATATTTTTTTTTAAAAAAAAATCAATTTATTTCTCCACCGCCGATAACCATCTTCTCCAAAAAGAACCAATTTGGAGAGAAATTTCACGTGGAAAGATTACC
Source organism: Pontederia crassipes (assembly GCA_030549335.1). Classification (NCBI taxonomy): domain Eukaryota; kingdom Viridiplantae; phylum Streptophyta; class Magnoliopsida; order Commelinales; family Pontederiaceae; genus Pontederia; species Pontederia crassipes. The sequence continues at coordinate 17,440,210 of CM060189.1, read as the reverse complement.
AAATTTATCTTCACTTGCACCACATTTATCGATTGATGTCAAAATTCTTTTCTTTTATAGCAAAAAAAAAACAAGGAGAATATATATATGCGCATATTTTTCTAACGAACGTTGGCTTTATATGGTAGAAATAATTTGAGTTTCGAATTGGGATGCATTTCCGAATTTTTATTTTGACAAATATGTTGGGTGGGAGGGATACCTCTCTCTCTCTCTCTAGCTTAACTGAATATTAATAGCTACAGATATCGGTGCATAAAGAAAAATATCTCACTTGTGCTCTTTATAGCCGTAATTAAATTCTTGTTCCAGCTCCAACTCCCACTTGTTGGGCACATTTCTTTTACTTTTTTGTAAGGGTGTTCACGGGTCGGGTTTGACCCGACCCGTGAACAAACCCGACCCGACCCGGCCAAAGTTGGCCGGGTCGGGTCGGGTCGGGTCTCTGCCCTTTTTGGGCTGAGACCCGAACCGACCCGATCCGGACCGGGCCGGGTCGGGTCGGGTGGTCGGGTTACTCGACCACCCTTTTTCTTTTTTTTTTAAATTTTTTCGTTTATTTTTTAATATAAAAAATATTTATTATTTTATTTTTTTAATACAAAATAAAGTATTTTTAAATACCAAAAATATTTTTTTAAATATCTACATACTTTTCTACATTTAAAATAATTTATTTCATATTTTTTAGATTTTAAATGATATAAAACTATACATTTAACTAAAAAATTAAAAAAAAAAAAAAAATCGGGTCGTCGGTTCAGGGTCGGGTCAACTCGGGTTGGAAAATTCTAATCCGAACCCGACCCGACCCTTGGTCGGGTCGTGATCGGGTCGGGTCGGGTCGGATTTTCGGGTTCACCGGGTCGACCCGACCCGGTGAACACCCCTACTTTTTTGCACTAAATTAACTGGGCGGATCAGGTATGAAACAACGCCATTCAAGATTGCCTTCTTCGACAACATGCGTTCCTAACTAATTGTCTTGCATGACATGCATGCATGCACCGTGCAATATTTTAGAAATAAAAGAATTTGACCATTGGTGCACAGCACACAAGATCCGATTGGACCGATCCGATTCCTAATCTAACCCAACTCGTTAATTTTAGTCGGACCGGATTCAATATCTTTTAAAAATCAAATTTAGTTTAACCTCCCGAAATGGTTTTACTCTACCATATTCCTTTTTTAAATAAACCATTGAATATAAAAAATATATTTTTTTTTAAAAAAATTAAAGTATGAAAATTATTTAATTATTTGTTTTAAGTACTTTATTTTCATATAATTTATATTTTAAATTAATAAAAATTTCTAAATCACGTAAAAAATAAAAAAAAGTCAAATAATCTAACTGTTTCGATTGGGATTGCGATTTTTAAATGTACCCAACTCGATCGTCCCTGGATCAACTTGATCCTACCCAACATGAGTGAAGTTGATTCAATTTTTCGACCTAATGAACATCGTCTGATAATTAAATTTGATTGGCACAAGTCATTAGCACTATTGTATCTTAAGATTGACAAAAGTTAATAGCACCGAGTTTGATTCTTGCAATGGCTAATTTAATTAAGTTCCACTTTTATCTGACTTCGTATTAATCATATTAATAGTTCTAGATATCGAGAGAACATATCCAAAAAACTAAAAAAATCCAATAAAAATCCTTAGATTCAAATTCATCCATTAAACTTCATTTAGTTAGCGCTCTTGCCTCAAATTAGACTAGTTACTCGTTGTCGTGATAAATAGATAATCTATTATTATACCGGAGATAAATTTATGATTATTAGCACCCGACCAATTTATTTTTATTTTTATTTTTATTTGTTAGGGTTCAATGTCCACCTGTTAAGGGCTGAGGTAGCCAAGGCTTTGACACAAGTAATTTAGCAAGGGGATGTGGAGGAGTAAGTTTAAGTATCTGACAGACCAAAATCTAGGCAACACGCCACATTCTTTCTCATCTGATTTGGCATTGGTAGGTCAGACAGAGCAGGGGGAGCACGGGACGAATCCTTCTGGGGGCCTCAGGGCTGCAGCCAGCCACAAATCCTGATATCAAGCATCAGTTTCTTATACCTGAATGGATTAGCTGTCCATGTCCCGGGTCTGGCGAGGGGGCACTCATCTGATGTTAACAAGTGGCATCAGATATCTAGCACGCTGTATCTAACTTAGATTGATCATTCATTCGTTCATTCATGCACGGTTCCAAGAAAAAATGCAGATCTAACAGGTTGTCTGCTGGGAACATCATATGCCCCTAAAGTACTCTCTTAGTGAAACTTTACATATTTATACTGGAAGGATGAGATTTTAGTCACCACCAGTTATCTGTCTGACTTTTTCCTTTTTCATTCGTTCAGATCAGATGGTTACAAATTTTAAAACTTGGCCAGTGATTCCAGTGAGATACAATTAATTGGCTGGAAATAAATTTCAAAAAAAAAATCTCCAATCCTGGGTGAGAATGTGGTCATGTGGACAAGGAGAAGCAATCGACAACCCAAAATCTAAATCCACGTTCAGTCAGGTTTGGCAATGACAGGTCACCCCGGAGAGAAGAATGGACATAAGATCAAGATTGTCTTTGTTTCACAGTTCTATTTTTATGCAATTTTTTTTGGTGAGGACTTAGTTTTTTTTTCTGTATTTGTTGTCGCCTAAGAAAATCTTACCAATGGATTTTTTTTCTTTCTATTCACTAAGAAATGGTATATAACATTTATAAACGTCTTCTCCTTTGATATTGTATCTGTATAACAAGATGTAACATTTTTCGCCCACATACACCCTCTAATTTCATATGCATTATAAAAACAATTTATCTATATTGTTTAACATGTCAATAGTACAATCCGATAAATAAATAAATTGCCTTTTCCTTAAAATTCATTGTTCTGCCGAATTTATTTTCTGCAAAAACAAATCGAGCCAGAACTCGTAGATGCAACCTTGCCACAGATTTTGATTTCCAGCATCATGTCCTGGTTACCCGAATTGAACTAGTTGCACATTTATGGTGGGCACATTTTTATCCAATTTATATGATGGACCAAGATATGGATCTTGGACAACTTGTTTCATGACATGCAATCAGTGATGAACTTTTTTTATTCACATGTATATCATCCATCATACTGAGAGTTCATGGAGGGACGTGATATGTGCTGTATGGAAGGCTGGTGTCATATTGTAGCAATCATGAAGTATCTATGTTGTGCTATCAATTACAACGAGGTTTCTGAACCGTATATATCTAAGTATCTGAGTACGCAAAAGGTTCAAATACATGTTGCTAGGATAGCTCAATAAGCTCAATGCGTGGGATGAACAGAACCAGGCGCATGCACTTTTGATTCTCCATGCTTCCAATCCGAGCTGTCATAAAATGTCAGAATTCAATTAGCATCCTAAAGATTAGATACACGTCTAAGTTATTGCTAATGATATGAATATGGAGATGAATTTCTTCTTAACCGTTTCAACATTTAGGATAGTTGATAGTTCATGTAATATCAAAACTTGTCTATTAAAAAATACTTGTTATTAATGATTTGAGCTAATCTAGACTAAAGTTGTGGCAATTTATAGAATGTTGAGAATATCAATATGAAAAAGATTCTAACAACTAGTCAAAGTTACATCACTGATTAATCACATTCCTCTATGAAACAACAGAGTAGATGATACATATAATGCATCTCTTGTTCTCAACCACGGGAACTTGGATGTTTCACAGCACCAAACATGCAATAATGGATAACATCAAACATAACGAATATATGACTATAAATGTATGCAGGTTTCTTTCTGTTAGTCTCATGCATGTGATTTTGATTATTGTTAAAATGATGAAATGATCGAACAAATGCACAGCCTCTCCTTCAACAAGTAATTGATCAGAAAAGAACTTCCTCTAACATGGATGTTTCTTGTACATTTTAGGTGTCAGAAAAAAAAAGAGATTAAGCAACAAGGATGAAAAAAAAAAATACAGTGATAATCTCCTATTAGCACCAAGAAGGGTGTCACCTTTCCATCCCTGGTAACATCATTTATTATGAAGTAACTCAAATCTATGGGATGGTAAAATTATGCTCATGTAGTTTAAGAATCATCTTGACGGAGGATAAAACTTGTTTAAATTATGACACAGCCAAACTATTACAAAGTATAAAGCTTGGCTAGCTGATATACTTTTCCGCTCTCTCTTCGAGAGCACACACTTGTACATCACTCTCATTTCTCAATTATACATACACCCGGATGACGACCACATATCCTGGTAGTCATCCTTTTTCTCCTAAAAAACTCTTGTTTAGCCTTTCCTCTTGTATTTACCAAGTTATGCTTTTATCTTTATCATTATATGAAGTTATGGACAAGATTTATCATGGATGACTATGCCTCATGTAATTCAGGGAGCCTCAAAATTCTGGTGCAGTGTTGCCACTGATTCCACTGGTCAGACCATTCTTTGATGCTCGCCTCGGCAAGGTTGAGCGATTTTCTTTCTGGAACCATTCTTGGACTATCTTGATGAACATCTATTTAGGACTCACAACACTACAACAGCATAATACGATCCCATCGCATCAGTATCCCAATATTAGTTGGGGTCGCGGACTCCATAGATTCGAGCAGCCCTAACAGTTTTGAGGAACTCCTTTCCATTCATGAGAGGATATCAAGATAACTCCAGATCTAGCTTCCTTTGACCAGTGGGAGTGATCCATCGGACCTTTCTCGGCATATGCAATATATGCACAACTTCTACTGCCAGAGATTTGCTTGATATTCTCGGACCCATCGCATCCTGGGGCAAGCTCACGAAACACTCCAGGTCAAGGTGTTTGACAGACTAGCACAACGTTGACAGATCCGCACTTGGGTGTACAAGACTAGGTGGGGGATAACGCAGTTATACACATGTCATGTGTGAGGCAACTGATGAGGTCATTGGCTGCCATTTCTTTGGGTGCCTGATTGTTGTGGAGGTGTGGCGGCATGTTGAACGCTCATGATTTGGGACCTCTTATGTTGACATTGGATGGGGGACTTTTTGCAGATTGGTACGTGCACAGCTTCCATGAGCATCCATTGTTTATCACAGGCAGTACTATGATTAGTCATTTGGCTGTAACGTAACGACGCCATTTTCAAAGGAGGAAGATGTTATCCTAATAAAGTTTTACATTAAACATCTTGCTTGATCTAGGAGTGGGAAATGGGTCCATCATCGTTCCGTTGTTGCAATCATATCCATACTCGTATTTTGTCTCTTTAGTTTGGTACATTCTTTTATGTTTTCTCTCGCAATTATTTTTTTGGATACATTACAACATGAGCTTTCAATACAAGTAGATGGTTGCTCGAAGTCTCTAATAAGTGAGATAAGTTAAAGAAACTGTAGAATATGCATGTTTATTTTAAGATGTATTTTTAGATATTCTTATAAATGATAACAAAGGGTAAAATATGACTAGACAAAAGAGAAAAGTTGACGGCGTGATATGTTTTGAGAAAAGGTTAACAATCGAATAAAGTCGAAAGCTTCGATAGTTAGGAAAGGTAAATAACTATTTCCATAGTTTAATAAAGATAAATGGAAGTAACGCAAAATTTTCTGTTACTATATACCAACCAAAAGTCTATCTTGGAAAACATTAACTCGTCCATGATACACATTAGGAGAATGACTACTATATGGTTTAAAGATCTCTCCACTTTACGCCAACTTTCAGATAGTTTTCCTTGAATTGTGATAATCATGATACAGACTTGATTTTGAGATAATACTGCATGCAGGACAATAAGGGTATAGTGCATATTCTACCTCACACCTACAAAGGTTAGTTCCAGAACCTAAGCCGAAAATAATACTATTTGATTTCCTATATAAAAAAGAAGCACATATTTGTGTTCCAAATTGTAGCAATTTCAAAGCCCTGGTAAAACGTCACCTGATAATGGCTATTAACATAGTGCTGGCTCCGAAAACAGTACTCTAGTATCACACTTTATATGGTATTAGGTCATTGAAATCAATGATCCTCGACATAATTATCAATATACTTCAGTAAAGCTGTTGAATGATGCTTATCATCAAAATTACTTAAAAGACATTATGAGATCAGAAACATGTGAATCAATCTCGCTAGCTACTATGGAATAGTTGAAGTTGTCAATCATCCAATGATGCAGCTTAGCAATATATATCTCAGAGAAGTGTTGCACTGGAAAATATTTGCAAGTGTTGCACTGGAAAACACTTGCTTTCCATGGGTGTGTAAAAATAATGGAAAACAAGAAAAAGAAAAAGCTAGCAGTCCTCACCTTGGATGAACCTTGGTGGCAATCTGGATGCCACCTTAAAGCACACTCTCAGTATCTGCATTGTAATTTGAGGTCAGCACATAAGCCAAAAACTGCAAGCACTGATGTACAGATTTCGCATCACAAAAAATACAACCACAAAACAACAACAACAACAAAGCCTTATCCCACTAGGTGGGGTCGGCTACATGGATCATACGACGCCATTCGTTGATCCATGTTCATGAGATTCGACAGGGTTTTACACTGGCTGTCGGGGCCTAACACAACCCTCCTCCTTTATCCGGGCTTGGGACCTAACACAACCACAAAACAAAAACATTTAATTTAATTTGAAATCATAACTTACGTGTTTTTTGTATCTTCTAATTTTAAAGGACGTGAAAGACTTAACCCTAGAGCTTGCCTCTCAGACGCCAAATTCTTTTCAGAAGAAACATAAGACTCATCATCACTTCCATACTCCCAATTCCTCAAGCCTTTACGAGACTTGTGACCAGAAGAACTCCAATGAGAATTTTCAGAACCGTCAAAGGACCAACAAGTGAATCGTGAACCTCTGAATGCAGCCTAAAAGATTGTCTCCACTTCGTCTTCATCACTTGTACAAAAGTCAAAAGTTGTATTTCTTGAAAACAAATTGCAACAATGCCAATAATCAATTCAGTTTCGAACTATTAGGCATAAAATGTCAATTTGGCAACAACTTAATTTTATCTTTTCATCTTTGAGGGGAACAACTTAGGTGCTCTTGATATTCAGGCTCAAAGCAAACACAAGGCAATACTTCTAAAGCAATCATGTTATTTCTTTTTCTTCAATAGCTGCAATCATGTATTTCAACTCCAGACTAATGGTAGAAAGCTACCAGTATCGTCAGAAAAAAAGATAGTTAAAGTTAACACTTCCATTACCACGATAAAACTTAGGATATTCAGATATAGAAAAGAAAAATATACAACACAACAATATGTGGTAAAAACAACTGATAAACTCGCTCCAATGTCTTTTAGACCCTGTAGTCCAGTACTATCTTCTAGACCACAAAGGTTCTTCCTTTGAGTTATATTTATCTTCATTCCGCCAGCTCCGCCAGGTTAAAGGAAATTCAAGTCCATGAAAAGCAGAAGCATAGAAACCTTTATTGTTAAATGGCACAGAGGCATGTGTTGTGCTAGTGGCCCAGGGTCAAAGGGTGCAAGTAAGTGAAACATCATTGATGGAGACCAACAACAACAACAACAAAGCCTTATCCCACTAGGTGGGGTCGGCTACATGGATCATACGACGCCATTCCGCTCTATTAGTAACCAAACTTTTCGGTATATTATTCACCAATAGATCTTGCTCTATTAGTTCGCCAAGTGTCCGTCTTGGCCTCCCTCTCCCTCTTTTAATCGGACTCCAGATTATTTGATCTACTCTTCTTACTGTTGACCACTAAGTTAATCGGACTCCAGATCATTGATGGAGACCAACTAAGTTAATCTACTCCTAATCCCTAATAATGTTGACCACTTAAGAAATACTATTCACTCATTCAAAACTGCATTCCAAAGGAACTAGACAAGAGTATCTGTAGGGATTCTAAACGCCCTATGCCAAATAACAAGGAAATTCAAATAAAAGAAAAACTAATTAAAAAAACCTAATATATGAAAAATCACTAATAGGCTCCTAGTTAAACTACTGGCAGAAAACCCAGAACTAAAGAGTAATAACTTTTGGGTAAAAGGCTCATAATAGTAATCTTGTTCTACATCAAGTATTTGGTCTAACAAAATCAAGTTACCATCTGCTTCCAACACTTGCCAATTGTAATAAATATCCATGCACATCTTCACTGTTTCATTATCCTTTATAGTTGTTGTCATCGCTAGCTGTTCTTGCATGCAACCATTAAACCATTAATTGTCAGTGACAGGTCACAACACATACCAAGAGAGAAGCAATTGTTCTTGGCCAATTATCAAGTCATACCTATTAAAAGACCTTAATATGCACATAACAATGTCTATGTCTCTATTAGAATCCACACATCGTTAGGCATCAAGCATAAGAAAAATCCTAAGGTAATAATATTTTACAATTACATACTTGAATAAACCTTCAAATCCTTTGTACTCACAGTCACATTACTTAGAAATCATTCAAAGAAAGGTGGGGTGGAGAAAAGAAACCGAGCATCAAGTAACAAGGCATTCAAAACTGCACTATACACTTCAAGCAAAGTACACAAATTTAAATCATTTCTTTGAGTAACTATAGACGTCAGTCATCTGTATAGGCATATTTCAGTTTTGGAAGTAGTTCTGCTTTAAGATTTAGACACTCAGCATGTATGTAATGACCTGTGAAGTAGTTGTTTTATTATTTTATAAACAATGGACAGAAAGTTTTGAATAGACAAATCTTGTCAGAAAGAGTTTGAGCACTTATGTGACATTTTTTTAACAACTTAAGTGAAATTATTATAACAATCTGATTGAACAATTGCATATTAAATGGCGCACATACCAAATATTAACTAGCAACAAAAAATGCTCAGGCTTTGAAAGATAGAAAATGAAACATGAATATAGGAAAATTACTACAAGAAGACCGACAAACAATCATTGAACCAGCTAGTCAAGAAAATTTGTTTTCACTTTCTTGAGGAAGAAATTTGTTATAACTGATGGCACGGATGATTAAATCATAAGGACCTATCACCAGGTACAATTGAAAACCCCTAAAACTTCCATAATACTGAGAATCTCTTATTAGCCAAGTTTTAAATAATGAAACCAACAGCATGGCGCCTCTCCTTTCTGGAATGGTATCACTCAGCCGCTTCCTCTTTGGAAACCACTCTTCAATCCTGTCCTCGGCTCTGGCTCTCGCTTCTCTTTTTGGCACGATGATTGGCATCCTGCTGGACCTCTGGCCGTCCGCCTTCCTAGACTTTTTGCTCTCGCCCAAAATAAGACTGGCATCCTTGCTGATATGTGGACGGAAGCTCCAGATCTGGCTAATGGTTTTTGGTTCCCACCTTTCAGCAATTCGCTTTCTGATCAACGCTTTTTTGAGTATCTGGAATTACTGAACCTCATCAGTCCCTACAGAACACTCATATAAGGGATGGTTGGTCCTAGTCTCGGGGGAATTTTAATGTTAAACAAGCTTATGATATTCTGCGGGTCCCTGTCCAGCCTGAAGACAACCACATGCTCACTGCCTGCCGGCTGATTTGGATGACTAAGGTCCCACTCAAAATTAAAATCTTCATTTGGCTTCTACGTAGAAGACATCTACCGACTGCCTCTTACTGTGCCCGTTGGCTCTCTGGAATTGCACCCATCTGCCGGTTTGCAATTCCAACTCCCTGGAAGACTCTGATCACCTTTTCTTTATTTCTGAGGTTTCTAAAGAGGTCTGGACGGGCACTAAAATCGATTGGATCTCCATCAGGAGCAGGACTTTTGGACTTCTTTTCGAAATGGTAATGCGAGGGGCCCTCCTATTACATATCGATCTCGCAGGAATCGGGCTCTCCTTTTTGCAGTAATCTGGGCTAACTGGTTACAACGGAACAGACTGATCTCCCAGAATGACCGCTGTTATGTAGAGAGTATTCATAATCATGCTATGTTTATGTATGAGTGGCGAGCTTTTTGAGGTTTCTATGTGTTAAATGCTCTAATATTCTGTAATCTGGGATCACTGTACCACTCTTGCATCAATAAAGATCTTTTTCCCCTTAAAAAAAAATAATAATGAAACCAACAAGCATTAGAGTTGTTCAAATCAAAGGATAGTAACTAAAGTTGAAAAGCAACATGCCTGCCCTGCATCTAATAGTTGTGATTTTGTAATAATATGCATACAAAGTACCATGTCATATGCATATATTTTATGGAATATATGAAAATGGGATAATGCATTACTTCACAAAGTAGTATCATCTTCAAAATCTCATCCTGCTATATATTTACAACAAGTAAATAAACATATTTCCATTGGGAGAATGGACACAAAGAGGAAAAAACCTTGAAGGACAAGAAGTAGATAAAAAATCTTTTTTTTAGAAGAAAAAGGATGACCACCGGTTAGGTTGTCATCCGTGTATATATATGTCACCAAAAAGAAACATCATATACAAGTGAAACACTCTCCAGTGGAGAGCGGCAAAAGAAGACTAATAGGTGCTAACCAAAACCCCATTCCCGAAGAAGGTAAAACATGTGATATACAATACTGTCCATCTCACATCTCTCCCCACAAAAAATGACACGGTTGTGTTGGAGCCAGCCCAGGCACCGGCCAGAAAAGTCGCCACAGGAAGTCTCCAACTCAGTCTTTGTTTGCCAAGCCTCCTCACGACCTACCAGAACGCCGCCGCCAAGGGAACGCCACCCGAAATGCTCATCCGAGACCATACCTTTCAAGACACCAGACAGTTGAAAAGATGCATGACATCCTCCTCCGCCTCCCCACACATAACACAGGAGGTATCCGCATGCAGCGCCCACCGCGCCCTATAAACTCTAGAAAGAATCCGCTCACGCCACAGAAGCCAAGCAAAGATCTTGACTTTCAGCAGCAAACGAGAGCGCCACATAAGTCTGCAATCAGTTATGAAGTCCTCTGAGTGTGGCCGGAAGAAAACGTTAGATAGAGGCTATGCACCGAGAAAGAGTCCGATACCCATACCCAACCATCCGTCCGGGTCGGCTGTGGACAGAAGGGGGCAATCCTCTGGTGGAGTGCTAGTAAGTTGGAAAATCGTTGATCGGATAGGGGAGACTTGAAAAGGTGAGTCCAGGAGCCAGTTCCCCGATCACCCATCTCAGACCCAGCACTCAACCACAGATGCATCCGGATATGCAGCTAGAGCCAGTAACCGGGGGAAGGAATCTGCAAGTGGGCCCCTGGGAGCCAATCGTGCCGCCAAAATGAGAAGGCCTCCCCAGAGTCGAGCGATGGGGTCATGAGAAGGCCGCACACGCGGGAAAAGAGCCGCCAACGCCCTCCAAAAAGAAAAAGCGCCATGAGGTATGGTGGGCCTAGAGTCCCATGAGAGATTGCAGTCATAGCATGTGAAGAACACCTCCCTCCATAGGTTGTTGTCGGGACCCATAATGCGACCCACCCACTAGGCAAGGAGTGCCCAGTTGGTGCAGCGAAGATCCTGAACGCCCAATCCGCGAGGTGGGCCTATATAAGCTGCTCCAAACCACAAGGTGAACCCGATGGGCGGAGCTACATTCCTGCCAAAAGAACCTGCACCTCAAAAAGTCAATCCGTGATAGTACCTGTGCAAGCATCTAGAGCACTGACATGAAGTAGATCGAGAGCGACGAGAGTACTGATCAGAGCAGAACAAGGTGACAGCAGCTAGATAAGAGCCAGTGGCTCCAATCCTGAAGACTGCGCTCCAGCCGCTAAATGACTGGAGTCCACCTCCAAGAGCCAACATGACGATCAGATAGAGGGAGCCCCAAGTAGGTGATAGGTAGCGCCCCAACAGGAGTGCACAACTCCGCCGCACATCGCAAGGCGTCCTCAGTCACCATGTCAAAAGAAATGAAGGATGATTTGGCATGGTTGACCACAAGGCCCGAAGTCATGCCAAAGAGCTCCACCAAACTAGCCACCCCCATCTGGCCTCATCCCTCGACGAAGAAGACAGATTGTCCGCGTACTGAAGTAGAGGCACCGGCCCACCGACAAAGCCTCTGAAAAGGCCGGCTAGACATGCCTCCTGGGTGCATCCGGCGAGGCCGTCAACCGCCAGCGTGAAAAGCATGGGTGCGAGAGGACACCCCTGATAGATGCCTCACTGTGGCTGCACCCAGCCCCCGGCCATCGACTCATTGATCAAGATCGAAAAAGAAACAATGGTGATACACCGCTTCATCAAGGCAATCCAGGTCGCAAGAAAACCTCTCAACCGTAAGGAATACCATGAAAGAGAATCGGAAGCTTTGGAGAAGTCGACCCTTCCAAAGAAAGATCCGACGCCCGATGCGTCTCCACTACGCTAGAATCTCCAAGACCATAGAGTAGCTGTCAATGATGGATATGTCATGTACGAAGACCGACTGTGCAAGATGGATGAGGTCGGGGAGAACCTTCCGGAGCCGATTAGCTAATACCTGAGCCACCAGGAGATAGATGACGTTGGATAAGGCAATCGACTGAAAGTCCTCCACTCGTCCGCTGGCGTGCGCTTGGGAAGCATGAAAAGTAGGAACCGATTCAGACATGGTTGTCAGGATCGCTTTCCGGATCGTAAGATCGTAAGATCCTACGATCCTACGATCCAAGACTAGGCAAGCGATCTCGATCTCACATTGGAGATCGAAAACATAAGATCGTAGCGGGATCGATCGCTGGATCGTAAGATCGGTGGGATCTTACGATCCTATGAATTTACATTTTTAATATTTTTTAAATTATTTTTTATTGAGAAAAAAATAGAATATTAAATCTAAAAATTGGTAAGAAAGGAGGTAACTTTCTCTGTCAGTCATATCATTCTTATTATTTTATTTAGTTAATTTTTATTTTTTAAAATTGGAAAAAAATAAAAATAGAATATTAAGAATAAAAATTGACAATGAATTAGGTTAAATTCTCTCCGTTCTCTCCTCTCAATTTCTCTTTTCATTTTTTGTGAATGATCTAGAGTCAATTAATAAACTTTGGTGAAAAAATGATATTTAGAAAAAAACCATTTGTTTTTTTATAATTCAGATGAGAAAATTGATTTACCATTGTGAATTATCATAATTAACTTTTAACTTTCTATATTGTTATGTATCCCATGAAAATTAGAAGTCAAGTATAATGTAGATATTGAGAGTACAACATTAAATAGTTATTGCTATTGCTATCATCATCATCATCATCATCATCATCATCATCATCATCATCATCATCATCATCATCATCATCATCATCATCATCATCATCATCATCATCATCATCATCATCATCATCATCATCATGTTATTTTAAAAAATATATATTTTTTATTCATAAGGTAGGATCTTACAATCCTAAGTAGGATCTTACGATCATCGATCCTCCGGACCCCTCCCGATCCTACATCAGAAAGCGATCCTGACAACCTTGGGTTCAGATGCTCGAAACCCCGGTTCCCACTCGAGAACTTTTGGATCACCGCCATGACGTCCTCCCTCACCACAGGCCAGAACTCTCTGTAGAAGAAAATCGAGAAACCGTCAGGGCCGAGGGACCGCTCGCCATTGAGGTTGTGGAGCGCGTCAGTGACCTCATCTTCAATGATGATCTGCACTAACATGGAAGATTGATCACAGTAAGTCAAGTAATACCCTTGGGAGACCATCTCCACGCCGACGGGGACGTCGTCTGGAGAAGTCCAGATGGAAGGAGGCGATGGCGGTCACGATGCGGTGGTGGCCAATAATCCTCTGGCCCATCAACTCCAACTAGTCGATCCGATTTGCCCACCGAGCTCACATATAGGTGGAAAAAATGAGTATTGGCATCTCCCTCCTGAAACCAGGACCGCCGGGAGCGCTGCCTCCACTGGATCTCCATCTACCTGTCCTCCAACTGGATGGTCGACTGAGCCCTACATTGAGCCACCTCCAACTGGATCTCTGACGGTCCTGAAGGAAATGCCTGAGGCTGTGGAGCTTGCCAGCAAGAGTCCGAGCAGATGAGTCCAAAGCCACTATGCTCTGCCAGTGCTCGGCCACCGCCTGTTTGAACCCCTCCTCCAAGAGCCAGTACCGCTCAAAGCAAAAAAAGGGTAAGGGAACGTAGGGGCGGACCATCTCCGGACCTCCACCAAAGGGGTGTGTGATCCGAGAATGGTCGGTCCATGGCCTGTACGTCAAAAAGCTCATATGCCTCCATCAGCTCCAAAGAACCGAGGAATCTGTCGAGTCGAGACCTGGATGAGGGTTCAGCCAGATGAATCTGTAGTTCGTTGTCGGGAGAGCCGATGAAGTCTCTAAACTCACCCCAAGGTCTCCCCTTTCGTCTGGTGGGGGCAATCATCCATGTCCAGTATGACATTGAAGTCGCCCCCAATCAGCCATCGACCGTCCGGAAGGTGGAGACGGGCTGCCGATAGCTCCTCTCATATAACTGCCCGAAGAGACCTCGAGCAAGGGCCATATACACAGGAGAGGAGGTAGGAGGAACCGTCTGCGTCTTAGGTGGGCAGTCATCGAGAAACGGGTCGTCCAGGAATTCACAGGGTTAACTGGCAGGCCCGCCAACCGATGATACAGCCCCGAGAATGCCCTACTGAACTGAGTGAGGCGTACTGGGATAGCCGATCTGCTCCCATATCTGTGTGGTACACTCCATGAGTTTGGTCTCTTGCAGGAAGACCACATGGCCTCCCACTCCCTCAAATAGTGATCAAGAGTGCAGCATCGCCCCACATCGCACATTCCATGTTAGCACCTTCATAAGGAAACTGTAGTCATCTCGCATGTGGATGCAGCTTAGCCCAGTAGCCAACGACGAGTCTCTGTCTGTGTGCGGGAAATTGTGCCATGGACATTCCATGTTAGCACCTTCCTAAGGAAACTGTGCCATTCGAGGCTAAGGTGCGATGGTGGCGGCAATTGTCTCCGGAAGAGAGGCGGCGAGTGTGGATGCAGCAGTGTCCCAGTGGTGCCACTGACCATAAACCCGTGCGGACGTTAGGCTGAGGATCGGATGCCCCTGCCGCCGAGGGGTTGCTGTCGACTGGAGGTTGGGACATGGTGATGGGGGTGGGTTAGGGGATGAGGCTCGCCGGGTGGAGGATAGTCCGTCGACGGTGGGGACGCCGGAGGAGGATGCGGCTGATTGAGGAGATGCAGAGGCTGGGCAGTGTCGTCCGGGTTGGGTTGCAGGAGGGGAGAATCCGGGCCGGGTCGTGGTCGGGGTTCGGGTGTGACAGGGCTGCTGTAGCGGGCGTGAGGGCTGGGCGTGACGGAGCATGTTGAGTGTAGAGGCAGATGTGGTGGTGTGAGGTGGCTGAGAGAGGAACATCAGTATTTTTTGAGAGGAACATTAACATTAGTATTAAAACACCGTTTAGGAAATTAGGACCATGCATGATTGAAATTAGGTTTATGAGATAGTATAGGTGCAATTTAGTGGACGATTTTTGGACACCAACCTCCAAAAGATCCTCTGCATAATCTGAAAGATCACGCACCAATGTTCTTCTTGATTCATTCATTCTATTTCTTTTTGCAGATATTAGGTTCAGAATATGACATTTATCCATTTTCAGCATGTGATAATGGCATTTGTTGGAGCAGAAGATCAACATGATTGAAAAGTGCTTGAGACAATTATAGAAATAAATAGAAGATCCCGAGGCAAAACAAGCATTAACATAACTAAGTGTTTATGATAAGGATAGTAATGATATATCAATTATTTTTCCCCAAAGTGGAAACTTTCTTCAAGACTATAATTTGTTAAACTTATTGTTTTAAAAAAAATATCTATTCCAAGGACAAAGTTGAAATCCTTGGAGATAAGACTGGACAGATTATGGAAAAAAGTATGAAATGAAGAAAGGGGAACGACATTAATTTCTCTTCAGAACTTTTCTTTCCTCATTCTACTTAGCGACAAAATATACTAAAATTCAGGCAACATTTCCCTCCATTAACCTCCAAGGGTAGTCATGAGACTGACTTGCGCAGGATTCCAAGGTGTGGGCATGAGGATCAGAAGGAGAACATTTCTGACAGCATTTCATTTGTCATGGCATGATTGAACGCTGTCTATAGTAGCACTTTACTATCCTAGAACTTCTATAACAGACTGCAACCTTTTATGTGAATCCACTCTCCTACAGTTGCAACCAAAAAGCCAAAGGAAAAAGAAGAAGAAACAGAAAACTTAATAAGTCATCACGAAAGGATCATCATGTGCTACAGCTCTGTTTGCAAAATAGCATTTCAGGTGAAGATGGTATTCCCAAGACTGCCCTATATGTGAGAACATATTATTTTATTTTTCTAACAGCCCAGTTAAGTTTTGTAACTACAGCAGACCTGACAAGTCATAACTCTATCCCGGGGAAAAGAAAGAACATGTTGCACTTATTTCCATAATCTAATATCATCGTGTTACATAGCAAGATTCATTCTTGAACAACTGTTAAATTTGTTAGCTTTGATTCATGAACAACAACGTAACAGTTAAATCTCCAAGTTCCTCAACTACTATCCCATATTCAATGTGGCCGCCGCATTGACAAAAGCCAGTGGAAGGTAAGGCACGATGCCTATGTGCCAATTGCCAAAATTTTTATCAGGGTAAATCCACGTGCTTCTCGTGAATCATTCCGCAAAGATATGCATTTTTAGTAACCCAATTCATCAAACATTTGACAGTCCAAAACGAGAGCAAACGAGGACCAACCACAGCGAGACGAACCCCAAGAAAGCAGAGCAAAAAGCAAGCGATGGACGGAATGACTCACAGAATGCCACTGCGTTCTCCGCTTACTCTCTAGCACAGGAGTGGTGTGGAAGGAGGCGGCGGGAAATTTAAACACCAGGCACCGAGGATGAGCTGCGCGGGAGAAGGGTCTTAGTGCCCGACTCATTGCTACAGCGAAGAGAACGAAGAGGAGAGTTGACGGGAGGAGGCGGCAAGGTCGATCTCATGCTCTTTTGACTCGGCGGTCCGAGGTCGCCGGACGACGGGCGGGAGGCGGGAGGGAAAGACGCTGGCAGGCAATCCGGGGGGGGGGGGGGGGGGGGGGGGGGGGGTCTCCGGCTTTATGGATTGGGCCTGATGCTAATTGGACCGATTGCGAGACACGTTCAGATCCAGAGCCCTCGACCGGCCTCAAATATGGCTACGGCCCATTGACCTCTAAACACAAAATAGTAAGATCGTGAAGCTAAAAAAACCTCGGAGAATTGTAGCTCGGAGTCAAATTAATTGTTTATTAGAAAATTATTATGGATAAGTTATATCACATTCTTAAAATTAATAACATTTATCAAAAATTTTCTAACCAAATGTTTTATTTCAAAAAATTATTGAACCAATTTTTTTAAATAGAGTCCTAAAAATTGTTCTTTCGGAATGACGTATTTCTATTTCGATAACAAAAGAAAATACTTTTTAAAAAATAAATTATTAATTAAAGAATATATTTAGTGAAATTGAATTTGAGACGTTTTAATGTACTAGTGAAGTGAATACATACGCTACTATGAATTAGAAAACGAGTCTATCATATGCCGTAATTGTCCGATAAAACTTGTGCAAAAATATCGATAGTTTTAATGATATATCGCATTATTGAAGATATTGTGGTCTCTCACCGCGAAATCTTTAAATAAGAAGAGAATTCAACTATTTTATTTTCCGATAAAATAATAAAAAAACATAGGCACAGTTCTTATTTTTTTCACGATAATCGAATTGGCGTTGTGATTAGCATCGCAATGAACATTAACGAACTTATGGATTTAATTACAATTTCCTTCAACCGTCGGATTCAATTCCAACGGTTGAAAAAGCAAGAGAACATCTATTTCCCCAACATTAAAACCACTTCTAATATTCTCTCTCCTAAACCCCGGCGCCTTCTCTCTCCTCTGCTGTCTCCCTCATCCCCCTCCCGGGTCTGTGCCACCATCCGCCAGCGGCGGGCGCCGGCACCGTCCTTCTCTTCCTCTTCCACATCTCTCCCTATCTCCACTTCGTCTATCTATTTCAATTGGTGCGGATCTGTGTGCCCGCCGCCCGGACTTCCCCGCCGGAAGTGTTCCCCCACCGTGGAAACCCTGCCGCACATCTGCCCCTCGTCCTCTTCTTAGTTTCGCCAAGACCTGTGCTTCAAAAGGTCCTTTTGTTTCTATTTTTCGTTAAAATTGCGGTTATTTTGCATTCTAAGTGTAGCATGTAACAGAGTGTTCTGACACGGGAGGCTGTGGATTGGTTTCTCCTATTCGTTAGAGTCCCTTCCATAACGCCATAACGCCGGGACCATCTTTTTCTTCAGGACATCACAGCCGCCATCAATGTCTGGCGGAGGTCGAGCTCCGTATGGATCAGACGACGGCGATGCGGATGTTGACCACTATGCCGTCCTCGGCCTTCCGTCGGGCGAGGAGGGGGCCGGTCTATCCTTGAAGGACATCGAGCGGGCGTATCGGCAGCAATCCCGCATCCGCCACCCGGACAAACGCCCCGATGATCCCAATGCCACGGCGGACTTCCAGCGCCTTACAGAGTCCTTCGATGTCTTGAAGGATGACACAACCCGCCGTACTTTCGACGCCCGTCTCCGCGTCCGGAGGGAGCGCGTCGTCCGCAACGCCGCCCTTAGTTCCAAGAGGCAAAAGATGGCAACCGACCTTGAGGAGCGTGAGCGCGCAGCTGAGTCTGCCACTGAGATTAGGCGGACTGAAAAGAGGGAGAAAGACATGGCCGCCAAGTTGAAGGAGGAGCTCAAGGAATTCCAAGCTAGGAAAGCCAAAAAGTTTGCCACCGCCACTACAACTTCAGTAAGCAAAATTTCATTTTATCTAGTGTTTTTAGGTTGTCAAATTAGGGTTTTAATTTGGGAGAATAACTTTAATTTGGTTTCTAAGAAAAAAATGTATGTTTTGAAGTTGGTTTTTTTTTTTTTTTTTTTTTTTGAGGGGAAGAAGGATGAGCACAAGTTAGGGTGTCATATATATATCAACTATGCTGTGAAAAATGTATGTTTTGAAGTTGGGTTTTAATTTGGGAGAATCACTTCAATTTGGTTTTTAAGAAAAGAGTGTATGTTTTTTAAATAATAATACGTGTTTCATTCCCTTTGATGATATTGCAAAAGCATGAGCATAAAGATCAGTGTAGATCTCCTCAAAAAAAAAAAAAGGATCAGTGTAGAAAAATGTAATATTTGTCATATGGAATTCCCGATAGATAATTATCATATGAATCTTGATTTGAATCTTAAGTATGCTATCTCATTTCTAGTTTTAATCTTACAAGTTAAAGTCAGGATTTAGAGGTTCCATTGCTTTTAAGTCATGGCTATAGATTTTGGTTGACTATTAGTTTGGCATTATGTTTAATCCTAGTCATTGTTTATATGTAGAGCATGCAACATAGAACTGAGTGTAGAACACTACTTTTTCTCATTAGGTTAATAAATTAATTATCTATTAATTTTTTTATTGGTTAAATAGTGAATTTGATCAAGAGCAAGATCATCCGATTATTCAATATTCTTGATCAAGCCATTTTAAATTTTTACTAAATACGAGATTAATTCAATTATCACAATTTATTTAACCTTGGATGTTTTTTTATTGTCAAATTAGGTCAATAAATATATTATTTCATCTAGAAAATATTTTATTAATTTAGTCATGAATTATAATCATTAAATTAATTAGATAATAATAAGCGTTCTACATCAAGGTTTAGAGTGGAATGTTCTACATACTCATTAACCTCTTATTCTAATGGACTGTGATTTTCTTATTACTTTCTAGTCCAATCCAGAACCTTTGCCAATCTTGGAAGTCCAAAAGGAATATACAGCTTATCAAGAGAAGAGAAATCTATACAGGTTTTTTATGGGCCTTAATGATAATTTCAGTCATGTGAGAACACAAATTCCATTGATGTCTCCTTTACCTTCCATAAATCAGGCATGTTCTCTACTAGTAGAAGAAGAACAAAGACAACAAAGGGTTGTTCAAGTCAAGCCGATCAATTGGCTTTATTTGGAGCTAACAATTCTCGAGATGCCACAAAACCGAGAAGAGATCCTAGTTTAGTATGTGATCATTGTAAGAAAATTGGTCACACAAAGGCTTAGTCTTATAAGATAGTGGGGTACCCAGCTAAATACAAGTTCAAAAGTCGAAATCAAAATTTTTTTTCAGCTAATTCTACCTTGGCTTCTGATAAGCAGAACCAATGTTTTCCATTTACAAAAGAGCAGCATAAGTACCTTCTTCAACTTTTAAAAAAAGACAAGCAAGTTAGTGTTACAGATCAAAGTGCACATATGGCAGGCATAAGTCCTAAGAACTCGGAATGTTTACAGAATTGGTTAATTGTTTCAGGGACCTCAAATCATATGACACCCCATTTGAGCTGGCTCTCGAATGTAAAACCTCTACATTTCAGAAACTCTATCTCTTTGCCTAATGGTAACACTTCAATTGCTACTCATTCAAGTTCTATAGTTCTTAAGTCGGGGGTAAAATTAAATAATGTGTTATATGTGCCAGGTTTCACTTATAGTCTCAAATCTGTTGCTCAATTGACAAAGAATTTGTCTTCTGCATAGGGCTGAGCACGGACCAGGTCGACCCGGTCCGGCCCGACCGGCGGACCGGTACAAAAACCCGGCCCGTAAGTCGGTCCAGGACCGAGTTTATGTTCGTGGAAACCCGGCGGGTCTCGGGTCGGGACCAGTGCTGAAGTATGAAAACCTAACTCGTAGCCCGGCCCGGGTTTCCAATTATTTTATATTTCTAAAAAACTCGATAGCCCGCCCGCTACCCATTACCCATAACCCGCCTACCCGCCAGTGTTAACCTGCAAACAAAAAACTAAAAAAAAAGTGAAACAAAGTTCGTGACTCCAGTCTCTCGTGCCCTAGTTGTGCCCGACTCCGTGCCCTAGCTCCGCCTCGCCGCCTCGCAGTCACCGCTTGTTGCCGGTTGCCGACTCGCCGATCGTTGCCGCCTCACCGCTCGTTGTCGCTGCTCGCCACGTCGCCGCCTTGCTGCTCGCCGCCTCGCCGCCCTTTGGCGCTGCTCGTCGCCTCGCCGCCCGTTGCACTTGCCGCTGCTCGCCGCCCGTTGCCACTGCTCGCTCGCCGCTTCTTCTCCGTTCACGCCGTCGCCAGCTTCGGAGACAGTGGCGGCTCGCCAGCTCAGAGTCCTCAGACTCCTTCTCCGCTTCTCTAGCCAACCGCAAACGGCACAAGGTGTCTCCGTGGTCCGCCCCTCTGCTTCGGAGACGACGACGGCAATCGGCAGGTCAGAGTTATGCTCACTTCTTGGCTTCTCTAGTGACTTTGGCATGGTTAGGTAGATCACATAAGTTGCCTCTTTTCTAGTGACTTTGGCTCAGCCTTCTGCATCCCACGGTATCAGCGGATATGTATTATGTTATGTAGACGTATTTTGAAAATTTATCGTATTCATGTCATGTGTTGACGTTATTTGACATTTTAGTTGTCAAATGTTGCTGACTTGCTGTCTGTTGTGTTGTAATTTTTGTTGTGTTGCTGCTGCCTATTGTGTTGTAATTTATTGTAATTTTTTTAGTATTCCCGGTTCTAAACCCAATTTTCGGGTCTGACCTAGTCCTGAAACCGGCTGGGACCGGGTCCGGTATCGGGTCAGAAATTTTCTAACCCGGCAAAATCCGGGCCGGGTCCGGGTCTAGAGAAACCCGGACCCGAACTCGGGTTTGCTCTGGCCTACTTCTGCAATATTGTTTACTTCGGATTTTGCATTTGTTCAGGATGAGTCGAGTGGCAGGAGGAGCCTAATTGGTAGTAAAAGAGGGAGTTTATACTTTCTTCAAGAAGTAGCAGAAGCAAATGAGGAGTGATCGTAGCAGCTGCTAAAGTGGATAGTTTGAACCTTTGGCACCTGAGACTAGGACATCTACCTTTAGAAAGACTGAAATTGCTTCCTTTAGATGTTGACTGTAATAAGAATATTTTTTTACATTGCACTTAAACCAACATCAAATGAAATTTTGATGTGTCAAGTCACTGCTGAAGAAGAAAGAGTTGGCTCATGGCTGTTCGGAAAACTGACATCTTCCTTCCCAACCATCACAATGTTTGCTGGGGAAAAAAGTGACATAGATATGAATTAAGTACCAGAGAGTCCATAGCCTTTTTGGGGACAGGGATCTGGATGTCAACCTGAAGGCCCATCTGTATGAACAGGTATTTGTACTTTCTTTTGGGTTGAAGTAGTTACACGTTTTTAGCTTTGGTCATCGTATGTTACAGTGATCTCTTTCCTTGGAATAAAAATATGCCATCTTCTATGTGTTTATAGTTGTCATAGTTTGTTACTCTACTTTTGCAAAAAAATAGCATATAGAAATCTTTTGTTCGAACTGTGATTGAATCTGAAAAAAGTTTTTTATCTTCTCTGTGGTCATGCAAGATTGCACATGGTTCTTCTATAATTAACGTAGAAAAGATTTCTAAGAATTAAGTTTTTTTCCTGTTTGAGAAAGAGAACAAAGTTTTGTGTTAATTTCAGCAGTGGACGTATGATTATCTCTTTGTAGTGCATATTGTCACCTAATCTTGATCGATGCTTAAATTTTCAATTGGCATGCCAGTTTGGTATCTTTGGAACTCATAAAGACCAATCTCTATTCTTGGTCACTTCTTTTCAGTTGTCTTGTTATGTAATGTTTTTGGCATCTCTTTCTGGAACTACTAGGGCAGTGAGAAGGAAATGAGAATATGCTATCTTTGGTGCCTGCTTCCAAAACTTATTCCCCTTCTGCCTATCAAAAGGAAAAGTCTCCTTCTAAATCACCAGGATCTCCTGACTTAACTAGATCTGTTGAACCTGGTCCAAATTGTGATGTTCTTGTTTGTGGCCTAGCATTACTTGTAAATTCAATGAACAAAGTAAATAATATAATGCAGAATCTATATTTTTGAGGGTGACTACAAATATCTATGACAAGAAGATTAAATACCTGCCAAGTTGTCACTTATAAGCTGATGTATCTTTTACAGCTTAAAAAATTACGAACAAGTCATTCTGTTTTATTCAAGGAAGATTCATGTCCTACGCTCCTTTAAAAAAATTCATGTGCTACATGACTACATGGTAAGGATTCATGTTTCTTCTTAAAACAGAATCATAATTCATCAATCTATTTGTTAATAATGCCTTGAATCCTACCCCAATTGGAAACCTGTCTCAACCCTAAGACACTCTGAAGTAAAGGGCACCCTTGCACTACGGGGTCTGGGGGGATTCCACCTACGGGGGGCGGAGCGGGGGGGGGGGGGGGGGGAGGGGAGCAAAAATTGATTTATTTTCTTATCACGAATAGGTGTCCTATTTTTGGGGGATTAATTTTCAGTCTCAACTCCGCCTATGTTTTATAGCCGGTCCCAAGCTTGGATAAAGGAGGAGGGTTGTGTTAGGCCCCGACAACCAGCGTAAAACCCTGTCGAATCGCATGAACATGGATCAACGAATGCGGAATGGCGTCGTATGATCCATGTAGCCGACCCCACCTAATGGGATAAGGCTTTGTTGTTGTTGTTGTAATTTTCAGTCTCAATCGATCTGTAATTCCTATTGTCTGTGAAAGGGAGTGCCTATATAAACTCCTTAGGGGTCCAAACATAAAGCAATCTGTCTTATAATCCTCTTCTATTTATTTCTGGTACTTATTTTATTATAAACTCCGCCTATGTTTTATAGCCGGTCTCAAGCCCGGATAAAGGAGGGTTGTGTTAGGCCCCGACAGCCAGCGTAAAACTCTGTCGAATCTCATGAACATGGATCAACGAATATATTGTGTTAATACTAGGTTGTTACCCGTAAGTAACGCGGCTGTACAACTCAGGTACAGTGATAAGAGAGCAAGAGCCGCTGCATCCTCGTCTGAATGCAGTGTTAAATGAGCAAGGGCTACCGCACTCTAATGGACGGAGGCGGTTAAAGAAACTAGTTCATGAAACTAAGGTTAGATTAGGTTCTTGGAACATTGGGACGTTGAATGGGAAGCGTCTCGAGGTGGCACAAGTAATGGACCAGCGCAAGATTAGTATCTTATGCTTGCAAGAAACTAGATGGGTAGGAGAGGGAAGTAAAGAGATTAGGTTAAATGGTTCCAAACTTTGGTACTATTCTTAAGGTAAAGGGAAGGAATGGTGTTGGTATTATCGCGGATGCAGAATGGAGGAAGAATGTTGTGGAAGTTAAAAGAATTGAGGATCAAATCATATCCGTGAAAGTAATTGTTGGAAAGGAGACTATGAACATTATTAGTGCATATGCACCACAAGTAGGAGCAGAATCACATCTCAAGGAGAAGTTTTGGGCAGATATGGAGGGTTTGATTGAAAGTATACCAACAACCGAGAAAGTTTATATTGGGGGAGACCTTAATTGACATATTGGTAAAGAGGCAGGACCACATGCAAGAGTTCACGGTGGTTTTGGTTTTGAGGAGTTGAATGAGGAAGGACAAACTATTATTGATTTTTCTTTAGCATACGACCTTAAGATTATCAACACTTGTTTTAGGAAGAGAGATGAACATTTAATCACAAACAAAAGTGGAACTCATAGGTCTCAAATCGATTTTTTCTTGACAAGAAATACTGATAAAAGACGCTGTACTAATTGCAAAGTAATTCCTGGGCATGGGGTGACTACACAACATAGATTGTTAGTTCTTGATATGCAAATGAAATGTATAAAATCAAAATCTCGAACAGTTTTTTATCGAAAGATCAAGTGGTGGCAGTTAAAGGGGGAGAAGCGAGAGACTTTTAGAAGTAAGTTATTAGAGGAAAGTGTGTGGGAGTTAGAAGGAGATGCTAGTATCATGTGTGAGAAAGTGGCAAAAAAGGTTGAAATAGTTGCTAAAGCCATTTTTTGAGAATCAAAAGGTTTTGGACCATGAGATAAGGAGATTTGGTGGTGGAATGAGGAGATCCAAGAAAAGGTCATAATAAGAAGAATTGTTTCAAGGCGATACACTTGGACAATAATTCTGACAATTGGGAAAAGTATCGTTTGGCGAAAAGGGAGGCTAAGAAGGCAGTTAGTGATGCTCGTGCTAAAGCATATGAGGAGTTTTATAAGGAGTTAGGGACAAAGGCTGGTGAACAAAAGATTTACAAGATTGCAATGAATAAAGAGAAGGAGTCGAGAGATTTGGATCAAGTAAGATGCATAAAAAATGAAGTTGACAAGGTTTTAGTTACTGAGGGAGATATTAAGAACAGATGGGAAGAGTATTTCTATAAGCTATTTAATGATGGATGTGAAGGTTCCCGTTGTGATTTGGAGGACTTGACAGATAGCGAATCTGAGCTTAATAGGTCATTTTATTGTAGAATTAGAGTCTCGGAGGTTAGCGAAGCTCTTAAGAAAATGGAGAATGGTAAAGCCGTTGGACCGGATGGTATACCGATTAAAGTTTGGAAATGTTTGGGAGAAAAAGATGTGTTGTGGTTATGTAAACTATTTAATGAGATTTTACGGTCGAAAAAGATGCCTGATGATTGGAGATTAAGTACATTAGTTCTTATTTACAAGAATAAAGGGGATATTCAGAATTGTGCAAATTATAGAGGGATTAAACTTATGAGTCACACTATGAAATTATGGGAAAAAGTGATTGAGCATAGATTGAGAATGGAGACTAGTATTTCTGAGAGACAATTTGGGTTCATGCCAGGAAGATCCACTAAAGAGGCGATTTATTTACTAAGGGGGATGATGGAGAAGTATCGAAGTAGGAGAAGAGACTTACATATGGCTTTCATTGACTTAGAAAAGACGTATGATCGGGTACCAAGGGATGTACTTTGGAAAGCCTTGCAAAAGGAGAGGATGAGTGTTGCCTACATTAAGGTAATACAAGATATGTACGATGGGGCATTGACTAGGGTTAGAACACCCGAAGGTGAGACAAATGAATTTCCTATAGGAATTGGCCTACATCAAGGATCAACTTTAAGCCCGTATCTATTTAACTTAGTTATTGATGCTATAACCGAGAGTATCACAGAGGAGGTACCTAATTGCATGCTATTTGCGGATGATATAGTACTTTTAGCGGATTCAAGAGGAGAGATTAATACAAAATTGGAAATATGGAGAAATACGTTGGAGTCAAAGGGTTTTCGTTTAAGTAGGAATAAAACAGAATACATGCATTGTAATTTCACAAATAAATAACTTAGAGACGATTTGGAAGTTAGGCTATGGGAGGATATAATTCCTCAAGTGACAAAGTTTAAATATTTAGGATCAATTGTAAGACAAGATGGGGAGATTGATGACGATGTTAATCATAGAATTCAAACTGGTTGGTGTAAGTGGAGGAAAGCCACTGGAGTTCTTTGTGATAGAAAAGTACCCAATAAAGTTAAAGGAAAATTCTATCGTACTGCTATAAGACCGGCAGTGTTATATGGTAGTGAATGTTGAGCTATGAAGGGACAACATGAACGTAAAGTGGGGGTAGCCGAAATGAGGATGTTGAGATGGATGTGTTGTCATACAAGATTAGATAAGATTAGGAATGACCATATACGTGAACGAGTCGGAGTGGCTCCAGTTAGTGAGAAAATGGTAGAGAATCGTTTGAGATGGTTTGGTCATGTTCAGAGAAGGCCATTAGATGCGTCAGTAAGAAGAGTAGATCAAATAATCTGGAGTTCGATTAAAAGAGGGAGAGGGAGGCCAAGGTGGACACTTGGCGAACTAATAGAGCAAGATCTATTGGTGAATAATATACCGAAATGTTTGGTTACTAATAGAGCGGAATGGCGTCGTATGATCCATGTAGCCGACCCCACCTAGTGGGATAAGGCTTTGTTGTTGTTGTTGTTGTTGTACTTATTTTATTCTAGCAGTTATTTGATAACTCAGGAGAACAAGTGATCTATGGGCAAGTAGCTGTTGAGTTCATATTCGTGCCAAGTCCTTTTTTTACATAACTTAGTAGTAGTGCTTTCAGACAACAACAACAACAAAGCCTTATCCCACTAGGTGGGGTATGTAGTAGTGCTTTCAGACAAAAAAAGAAAAATAAAAATTAGTGTGTTTTTTTTTCAAATTGTTAGAGTTGCTTGAGTTGAATCTTGAAACTCCGCCTATGTTTTATAGCCGGTCCCAAGCCCGGATAAAGGAGGAGGGTTGTGTTAGGCCCCGACAGCCAGCGTAAATCCCTATCGAATCTCATGAACATGGATCAACGAATATAGCGTCGTATGATCCATGTAGCCGACCCCACCTAGTGGGATAAGGCTTTGTTGTTGTTGTTGTTGTTGTTGCACTGTCTATCCTCTAGCAAGACAAACAAAAGTCCTTTTTGTTTCTACTGACAGAAACTCTCATGAGTTGCTGGAACTTATTCATGTGGACACCTGGGGTCCTTTCAAAACTCCAAGTTTGAATGGTTATAACTATTTTGTTACTCTAGTCGATGACTGCTCCCGCATGATATGGGTTTACTTGATTAAATATAAGTATATTGTGTCAATGTACTAGCTAATTTCTTGAACATGATTAAAACACAATTTCAGGTGAAGATGAAAATAATAAGAACTGACAATGGATCTGCATATCAGAATTCTACTTGCAAAGCCTTGTTCTCTTCCAAAGGTATTATCCATCAAAATAGTTGCCCCTACACTCAATGGATTGGTGGAAAGAAAACATATCTTCTGAAAGTGACTAGAGCTTTTTTGTTTCAAGCACATCTTCTTAAGAAATTTTGGGGGGAAATGATACAGGCTGCACAGAACTCCACTAAAAGTATTGAATAATGATTCACCCTATGCAAGACTCTTTAATAAGGAGCTGGATTTATCTCATCAGAGAGTAATGGGATGTGTTATATCACTAATATGACAATTCAAGACAAGTTTGATAAAAGAGCAAAAGCTTGTGTTTTCCTTGGGTACTCCATGACTAATAAGGGTTACAAAGTTTGTGACTTAGAATCTGAAAAAAATTCACATTACTCAAGACATTAGATTTTTTGAGGATATTTTTCCTTTTAAAGATATCACTGCAAAGACCTCTTCAGATGTCTCGAGTTTATTTCCTTATCAGATATTTTTTTATCCTCTAGATGATAACTATCAGTATCAACAGTTTGTCCC
Source organism: Pontederia crassipes (assembly GCA_030549335.1). Classification (NCBI taxonomy): domain Eukaryota; kingdom Viridiplantae; phylum Streptophyta; class Magnoliopsida; order Commelinales; family Pontederiaceae; genus Pontederia; species Pontederia crassipes. The sequence continues at coordinate 17,411,985 of CM060189.1, read as the reverse complement.
TCCTTCAATATAGGATTCTAATATTCAAGCCTTGGATGACTCGATTCCTTCAGGTTCAATTGAAGTGGTTTTTTATAATCTCCATCATGATACACATATAGGATCTCTTCATGAATTGATTCCTTCACGATCTAAAAGATCTACTAAGCCACCAGGATGGCTTAAGGATTATGTTATGTCTATAGCCTTTTCTGATAATGTTGCTTTTCCAATCAATAGCTGCATTTCTTACAAGTCTTGTTCTTCTCAATATCAAGCCTTCCTTAGTGCTTTATCAGATTTTGAAGAACCGCCTCCTATTCACAAGCTGTCAGGGATCAGAGATGGGTTCAAGCTATGAAGGAGGAATTACAGGCTTTGGAGGATCATGGTACTTGGGAAATTGTTAATTTACCAACAGGGAAAAGCCTTGTGGGATATCGATGGGTTTACAAAGTTAAAGTAGATGCTCTTGGTAATGTAGAAAGATTTAAAGCTCGTCTTGTAGCTAAGGGGTATAATCAGAAGGAAGGGATTGATTTCCAAGAAACCTTCTCCCCAATTGCTTAACCAGTTACTATTAGAGCCCTTCTCACTTCAGCTGCTCAACATAATTGGATTCTCTTACATTGGGATGTGAATAATGCCTTTTTGAATGGCGATCTATATGAAGATGTATATATGAATCTTCCTGAAGGTCTTTGCAGCGAGGGGGAGAATAGTAGGAAGGTTTGCAAGTTATTAAAATCTTTATATGGACTGAAACAAGCGTCGAGACAATGGAATATTAAACTCACTGAAATCTTGGTATCTTCTGGATTTACCCAAAGCAAGAATGACTATTCTCTTTTTACCAAAGCCCGAGATGTTGAATTTGTGGCATTATTAGTATATGTTGACGACATATTAGTTGCTGGAAATAATATGTCTCTTATAAATTCTGTTAAAACCTCTTTATAGTCTCATATCAAAATGAAAGACTTAGCGGAGCTAAAGTACTTTCTTGGCATGGAAATTATGAGATCCTCTTCTAGTATTTTCATCACTCAAAGAAAGTACACTTTAAATCTTCTCTCTGATCTTGGATTAATGCTGTGAAGCCTGCCAAGACTCCTATGGAACAAAATCTGAAGTTGACCTCACTTGAGTATGACTCTGTTGTCCAACGAGATTCAATGACAGATAAACCTTTAGATTCTCCTACTGAATTCCAATAGTTGATTGGTTGGTTATTATATTTGACTCATACTCATCCAGACATAGCTTTTGCTGTGAGACACCTTAGTAAATTTATGCATGCCCCTAAAGATTCACATCTCAAAGCTGCATTAAGAGTGGCAAGATATTTGAAAAATCAGCCAAGCCAAGGCCTCCTATTTTCTGTTGACAAGAATACTGAAGTTGCTACTTTTTCATATGCAGATTGGGCATCCTGCATCATATCTCATAAGTCAGTTTCTGCATACTGCTTTAAGATAGTGGCTCTCTTGTCTCTTGGAATAAAAAAAATAAGATGTTGTATCACGGTCATCTGCGGAGTCGAAGTATCGCGGTATTGCTCTCACAATTTCAGAGATCATATGGTTGGATCGTTTATTTACAGAGCTGCAACTTCCTCTCTCGCGTCCAATTACAATTTGCACTGATAGTAAATCTGCCTTACAGATCGCTGAGAACCCGATTTTTCACAAGAGAACAAAACATGTTGACGTTGATTGACATTTTATCAGAGAAAAAAATCTAAAACAACTAGTGAAGTTGCAGTATGTTTCCGCCAAAGATCAGGTTGCGGATTTGCTGACAAAACCACTTGGTAAAACTCAACACGACTTTCTCTGTACCAAGTTGGCATTCTTCGATCCTTTCAAACCCTCAACTTGAGAGGGAGTGTTAGACGAGCTGATGTACGGCGTGTGGTGTTTCTATTGTTTGGTTAATGTTTTGTTTTTCCTTCGGTATCCGAGTTAAAACAATTAGTCTGTTAGAAGGTTGTTTTAGCCGTTAGCATACCATTTTGTATCTCGGTATTATATTTGTAGCTGAAATTCAGAAGAGTGACATCAATCTTTGATACCAAAGAATAAAAATTATAGAGACCTTTTTGCTCTTCCAATTTCTTAATACTCAATCCTCTTGCTTCTCTAATGGCAACAGGCATAGATTGATTCATTTTTAACATCAATAAGAAGGAAAACACCTTTATTATGTGTGGGTGAAAAGCATGGAAAAGGGCATTGATGACATCATTACGGATTTGGCTGCTAAATATGGTAACATTATAGATTGATTATTGAGTTTGAATGGAACTGTATATTTTTTACAAGTGCATGAGTGCTCACATATATAATTAATAAATACATTATTTTATGTAAGAGAGGTAAAAAAAGAGAAAATGATAAAGGAAAAAATATTGAAAAAAAAAAAGAAAAAAGAAATTGTCAAAGAAAACAAGTTCCACCTCGGGTGATTTCACCTCGAAAACTCACTTCATTTCACTTGTCAAACATCCCTTGTGAATGTATAATTGGACAATAAATTGGATGCAGATGGAGACAATAAGTTGTTAGGGAAGCATAACAAATTAGATGCCTTTGGATCGATAGGTCAATTGTATTTTACCTTTTATCTAATTTATATTTTTATATCTACCATTTTCTAAATTTTGTAGTAACATGTTAGAGTTATGGCCTTTCAGTTTGGGGATGTAAGAATTTAAATTTTTATTAATTTTTTAGAACTAATTCATTAAACAAAAAAAGTTTAGATTTGATTATTAGATAGAAAATTTTAAATTTGGTGATAGAAGATGAGGTGTAACACTTCGATTTTTTTCTTTGCCTGTCTAGAAAACTATCTCAACAGCATTACTCAATTTCATGACTTAAATAATTTTTTAACTTTGACCGATCAACATACTGACTTACATGATCGAAAGACTAATTTCAATAATATATGCAATTTGTGAAAACTATTTATATAATATCTAATAAAATGTGAGTTAAGGCCTACAATTATATAATAAAGACTCTATATCTACGTACATGTCACCCGTCAGAGAGTCACCAACCGTCTCACTATCGCCATCATTTCATCCTAAGTACAGGAGCAAAACCCAATGAAATATCAGTACTTAAGGTCGCCCATGACAATAATCAGTATGAACCATAAATTAATATCAATATCAATACTATAAACAATTAGCAATAAAATAATTTATGATTGATCAAGGCAACTAAAGCAATAATCAATAAATAATTATATCAATCATAACAACTATCCATACCATCATTGCTTATGATCAATATCAATTGGTCATAGGTCTATGAAGACCACAATCAACAATTATCAATTCTATGAACAGTTTATCAATTTGATTATCCATTAGTCACTAGGGCACTATCAATTGCCATTAGCCACCGGGCACAATTCAATTAATAATTTAATTTGATTACAAAAACATCCATCGATCATAATGATCCTTACCAATCACAAGAATCTCTATCGACCATGATAATCTCCATGGACCATAAATGCATCAATCAATCACAAAGGTCTCCATCAACCATGAAGTCTCAATCGATTACAAGGACCTTCATTAACTATTATACATTAACAATAGACTCCATGAGCCTCCATCGACCATAAAGAATCTTGATCACTAGCTGATCACTATAAGTTTCTAACCCATTTTAGATGCATTTCATTCATATCGAGTCCCACTTTTGCCTATCTTTTGGCCAATTATACTTGGAATGCATAGATTGTGATAACTAGTTGATATTTCTCATTTCATACTTAATTCCATGTGCATAGAGGTTCTGAAATGCCAAAATCCATAAATATTTAAATTATATGCCAAGTTATCATTTTTAGAACAAGTTATCAGTCCTATATGTCAAATTATCATTATTTTGAGTGAATTGATTTTCAATGGTTTTCTTGTCCCAAATCCACTATTATCGTGATATTTGGATGATCATATCTCAGCTTGTGCAAAGTTTTAAGTCCATTTGAATAAGTTATCATTTTTCCTTTGCCAAGTTATCGTTAAAGGGTAAATTACACCAAATGCCCTCAACTTTCACTTTTGCTCAGTCTTGCCCTCCAACTTCACTTTGTAACAGAGATGCCCTCCATCTTTTAATTCATTTCACTCGATGCCCTCTTTACCTGAGATAGGTGGTTTTTCGGTCGTCGAGCTGATGTGGCACACACGTGATGCTGACAGGACATTTTTTCTTCTCTACGTGCTGACGTGGCAATATTAAAAAATAAAAATATTAATTAAAAATAAAAAATTGCCACGCATGAGGTGAGGGTTCCCAACCCTCCAACCTCGCCGGTGTCTCGTGCGAGACGCCAGCGAGGAGGCAGCGGAGGGAGAAGGGGGGCCTCGACCCCCCTTCGCGACCTCGTCGGTCGCCGGCGAGGTTGCAGAGGGGGGCGAGGACCCCCTTCGCCTCGCGCGCCGGCGGCGGGAGAAGGGGGGCCTCGACCCCCCTCTACGACCTCGCCGGTAGCCGGCGAGGTCGCAGAGGGGGGTCGAGGCCCCCCTTCTTCTCGCACACCGATGGGCGAGAGGGGCCATGGACGGGTTTTCCGAGTACAACCAGACTTCTCGCGCGCCGGCGGACGAGAGGTGGGGGGGCCTCGCCCCCCCCCCCCCCCCCCCCCCCCCCCCCCGTTCTTCTCGTGCACCGGCGGAGGAGAAGGGGGGCCGAGGCCCCCCTTCTTCTCGCGCGCCGGCGACGGGAGAAGGGGGGCCTCGACCCCCCTCTGCGACCTCGCCGGTCGCTGACGAGGTCGCAGAGGGGGTCAAGGCCCCCCTTCTCTCGCCCGCCGACGCGCGAGAAGAAGGGGGGTCGAGGCCCCCCTTCTCCCGCCGCTGCCTTCTCGTCGGCGTCTCGCACGAGATGCCGGCGAGGTTGGAGGGGTGGGAACCCCACCTCACGCATGACAATTTTTTTTATTTTTTAATTATTATTTTTATTTTTTTAATATTGCCATGTCAGCGCGTAGAGAAGAAAAATGTCCTGTCAGCGTCACGTGTGTGCCACGTCAGTTAGACGATCGGGAAACCGCCTATCTCAGGTAAAGAGGACATCGGGTGAAATGAATTAAAAGATGGAAGACATCTCTGCTACAAAGTGAAGTTGGAGGGCAAGACTGAGCAAAAGTAAAAGTTGGAGGCATTTGGTGTAATTTACCCTATCGTTAAAGGGCAATTCTGTGATTTTGACATGCAAAACCATTAATTCTGTACAAAGGCCTTAAGCAATCATCTTGTTATTATTTTAACTCATTTCTGTTCAAATTTCATCACATTTGGATAACCACAACTCAAGTTATCACAAGTTATAATTTTTAAGGCATATAAGTTATCGTTTTTGACATCCAAGTTATCACTCCTTTGAAATTTTATTTATATTTAATTTCTGACATCATTCACTTGCCACTCTAATCCATTTGATGCCTGAAATGCTTTGAACCATCCATATTTGAATATTTTCCAAGATATATTTAAAGTTATCATTCCGGGCCCCTAAAATTATTAATTTTGATATAAGTTTTCATTCCTGCACAACACCTAATCCCATTTGATATTTGAACTAGCAACTATCATTATCCTAATCATTATTTGTCAAAATATCATTCAAGAACTTTGATGCTTGCTATTTTAGGCTTTGTAGCAAAGAAAAAAAGTGGCCAAAAAGTGGAAAAAGTAGGGGGGACCATCTACTTTTTTATGCACTAAAAGGTGTCTGCAGCAGATGGAAATTCATAACAGGGACAGGTGGCATAATCAGGGCTTGGAAGAACATTCTGATGCTGATCAAAGGGTGGACATAAGTGATATAAAAGCTGAAATTTCTGGACCAGCTAGGGGGGCTAGACATTCAGGATTTGGAGAAGGGTTTCTGCATCAAGCTGCTGGCTGCTAAAGCTACTGGCTGCTAGAGTTGCTGCAGAGAAGCCTTGAGCAAGGATGATTTGTAACTGTTCTTCATTCCATTTGATGTCAAGCTTTGTAAATATGAGGAGCTAAACTCCATTTCTTCTAGGATAGGATAGTAGTCTAGGTTAATTTTTTATGGATGTAGACTGAAATTAAATCCTGCACTGAAATCATTTCTAGTTTTCAGATTTCAGGATTGTTTGAACTGATTCATGCAATTATTAGATCCATTTGTAATCTATGACTGAGAAATATCATTTGATCTAATATTCCTTCAGAAATGAATTAAGAGTCAATGTCAGGTTCCTAGATTCCAATCTATTTGAAAATCTGATTTCTGATTTCTAGTTTCCTGATTTCCTGATTTTCTGAATCTGATTTTTATTGTCAATTGAATCTGCTTGTCACTATCAATCTGATTAGTTGAGCAACTGAAAGATTGCTATTGCCCCCATCTTGTTCAGAAATGAATCAAGATGTTTGGCATATTTTTTATTCAAATCAGTTTGCTCTTCTGATTTCTGAACTTTAATTCTGAAATCCATTTTCTGATTTCTTTTGTTGGAATCTGTCTTACCAATTGAATCCCTTGATTTCATTCAATCACTAAGAGGTGAACTTTAGGGATTTCTTGTAGTTCAGAGATGGATCAAGAAGCAATTGGCAAGCCTAAATTCCATTGATTAATAATTCTGATTTCCTGAATTGCTGATTTCTATTTTCTGATTTCTATTTGAGTTTTGATTTCCATTGTCAAGCATCATCTTAATTCACTACTGAGAGGTAGTTTTCAGGTCTTCCTTATGAGTCAGAGATGAACCAAGGAGCATTGGATAACCATTGAATTCTCCATTTTAGATAGGATGTCTTTTAACCCCAATTAATTGGAGTTTGTGTGGATTTCATTTTCCTTTGCAACCGAGAGGTTGATTTCAAATCCCCCTAGAATTTAGAGATGAACCAAGGAGCACAAGCACTATTATTAAATAGATTTCATCATAGTTTAACTAATTGAAGTGATTTCATTATTTTATAATTGCAATTACAAGTTACCACTTCATATATCCTTGAATTGTAAAAATCAGCAATGAACTTCCATTTGAGCCCAATGATAACTTGATTTTCAGTGAGGACCCTCTTTTGATTCAACTTAGCTAACAACTATATGATAATATGTTGCTTAGTTAAAGGCCAATTGAGCTGTGAGAGCAGCCATATTTCAGGTTGAATCAAAATTGGACATTTAATGATAATTTGTTCCAACCCATCCATAATAAATTTAGATGAACCCCAACTCTTAGAAGAACCTTCCTCATTGACAGTTAAACCTTTTTAGACTTCAATCTAGCATTTATAACTCAGTTTTGACAAATTTCCAAAACCCAAAAGTCAGTTATCATTCTGCATTCCATTAAAAATCTGTTTTCACTTTCCATTAAAAATCTATTTTTAGCCACTTAAGTATAACTAATCTAGATTGTTTTAGGGTGCCTTAGACTTCAAATCTTTGTGGATAGGACAACCTGAGTCTACTACAACTTACCTGTGCACTTGCAGCTAGTGACTTGAGAGATCAAAAATTGAAAAAATTGAACATTTACATAAATTCAGCAAGTTATCACTCAAACACCCAAATATCACTATCAAGTTTTTGGCGCCATTGCCGAGGATTTGAGGTCAATTAGGCTAACTTAGATAGTTTAGATTAGTTTTTAGTTCATTTGTTAGGCCAATTTTCAATTTTTGCAAGTTATCATTTCCAATTTTTCACTTTTGTCTAGTTTTCATTTCTTTCTTGAATTTGATACTTCTGAATCTCTTTATGCAGGACTTGGACCATCAAGAGGAATATTACCAATCAGATCTTAAGCCTGAAAGAATATTTCTAAGAAGAAGGATATTGTAAAGCCTTGAGGCCAGAAGGAGAATTTTTGAAGAAGAGGCACACAATCCTGAATTTGAAGAAGTTGTAAATCAGAATATGGCAGCTCCTAGGACTGCTACTCACCAAGTAATGCTAGGTATTTGATGACGATCGCGATCTGTTGATGTGTGTGCGGCGACTACAGCTTAGTGGTGTATGCACATGGCCATTTAGAATTTAGGTGGGACCTATAGAGTTGTATTTATGGCATAGACATTGTGTATGCCTCATGGATGTATCATTTTCTATTCAGCTTCCGCATTTCCTTCTTATTGTTGTATTATTCTACTCATTTAGTCCTCCGCTTTATTCCTTAAGTCTTTCACTTTGCATTTCCTTTGTGTTGATCATTCGGTCAACAAAAGAGTCAAAGAAAGAAAGAGTCAAAGAGTCAACATAGCGCCGCGGGAAGAGGTCGCGCTGCGTGGCGGGGCCGACTTTCGGGGTGCTACAGAGCACGTCTAGCATCACGTCCCTGCTTGTTGCCTCTACTGCTATTGCCGCTGGCGCAGTTCATCATGGAGTCCAACGGCCAAAACACCTCCAAAATTTGACACCAATTTAAAGATCGAATCATAAGCGATGTTACTTTTATCCGATTATTCAAACCTAATTTCATTAAACATTACGGACGAAAACATAATAATATAACATAAACGACAATAATATAAGACGGCAGAAGACTTCTAAATATATCCATGCAAGATAACATGGGCTATATAGGCACTAACATAAAATCCAACATAAAGTTCATCATACATGGATGAGTTCATATAAAAGTACATGAATCAAAGGCCCATAGATCATGCATACTTGTCTCGCTAAAGAGTCCATCATCGTAACTTGGGCCGTAGCTCGACCGTCACATGTGCAATCTCGTCGTCATGAGGCCCTCATCGCTGAGCATACCCGCACGGATTCATGGAGTGTAAGAAATTTCTCCCGTTAGAGTATGTTGGAGCATCCTATAACATCTCTACATGTCGTGGCATATGCATAAAAAAATAGAACATGTGCATGCAGCGAGCTGCATATGCACTCTATTTGACATGTGAACACATCATTATGGTAAGAAAAGATGAGCATATACCATCATTAACATTATGTCAAGACATATCATAACTTATCATTTTGCTAAAGCATATGATAACTTATCTTGTTTTACTTTAACATCTTTATTCATAACATCGTGTGACAATGGGATATACCAATGTTGTAAGACTCGACCTGGCCATCGACCCGGATTGTCTAACGGGTTAGGTCGGACCGGTTGGACCGAGTCGAACCAAATGGTCGGACAGGATAATATAAATTAATAAAAAATAAAACAAGTTAAAGTGACTATTGTAATATTATTAATATGTAATATATTATTTAGCAAAAATATAATGTAATATAATAAAATAATTCAGATCAAATAATATAATAAAGTAAGCATAAATTAAATCATCAACTGAATATTTTCTAAATAAAAAAGCTTGTGAGTAATTATAAAAATAAAGATATCAATAAAATTTTATATATGTGATAAAATTAGCATCCTTTTAGATGCTTTTATTATCATCATCTTCATCTTTATGTCTCAAATAATTCATCTTAGTCACTTTAAATGACTTCAATCTTTTCATCTTCTATCTTAGTTTTAATAGTTCTTATCTGATTGGGAAGACCAGGTTGATTCGTGAGACCTTGGATAACTAGGCCGAGATCCTCGTAGGTCCCACTTTTGAAAACCCCACCTTGTAGGTGTAGTAGTTTTCCAAATCTAGCAAGTGAAGACTTTGTTCTCCTCCATGATTACATCAAGACACCTTAATATCAATCTATTTTTTACTTTACATTCATCAATACATATAATTATTCAATACATGTTGCATATTTTAATCCTATTTAATGTCATTTGTACATCAAATCATTCTAGGTATAAAAAATCATCATATAGGTTTTGGGTCTGTCACGATCGTGCCACGCTTGGGCATGCTCGTGTACATATTCCTTCATGCCCGTGTGCGTGAAAGGAATTTAGTCCAACTCTATTTTACGATCGTGTGACCTAGTGGTCACGGTCGTGTGCGAGGGTATGTTTCCTTCACACTTCATCCGCTCTCTGTCACAGTCGTGAGACCCTGTAGTGATAGCCGTGTGTTAGGGTATATTTCCTTCGCACTTCATCCACTCTCTATCACGACTGACCCTGTGGTTACGGCCGTGTATGAGGGCATGTTTTCATGGTACAACAACAACAACAAAGCCTTATCCCACGGCCATTCCTGAAAAGGTATTGTCATCAACAGTTCACGCTCATGCATATGAGCGTGCTCTCTCGATGCGGCACGGTCGTGCTCAGGGTGTCACAACCGTACCAGGGAAACAATTGAGTTTCCCCTAGTTTTTGTCCTCTTTCTCCTCATTTGCATCCATACACAAGTAATTCTACTAAATTCATTCATCCAATACATGAAAAGTACATTTATACACATCCTTTTAAGATTCATATCGTAACATAGACGAATAACAAGCTTAGAGATTCGTAGGAGGTTGCATAAGAATATATAATCTACCAATCACATTTATATATATAACAAATATGCACTATCAACATAACTACGACATAAATGAAAAAGAACTTCATGATTCCAAGCATAATCATCGATGAAACAGTAATCTTAATTATGAGCTGATTTAATCCAAGCCATGATGCTCATTCCTCTATTCATGCATCTAGAAGATCTAGTTTGGTATTAGAAACCCTTAATCCAAACATTGATACATCATTAAGGGATGTGTAGGGGTTTTGGATCCTCTCAACATACCTTTTAGGGTTTACGTTAGAATCCTAAGTCTAATTTTTATTTCTTTCTTCTTCCTTTTCTTCTCTTTTCCTTTTCTTCTTCTCCTTCCTTATTTCTCTTATTCTTCTTCTTGCTGTGACAACCCCTTCCTCCCTCTTCTCTTTCTTGTTTCCAGCAACCAACTCCATTCTTCTCCTTGTTGCTATCCAATAGTGGAGTGAAGAGGGAGAGTGATGGGGGGAGAGAGAGAGAGAGAGAGAGAGAGAGCTGTGGAGTGAGCTCAAAGGAGGAGCTCGGCTGTGGTTTGGAGGGTAGAAGTGGGTGGTTGCTGTTGGCATGAATTGGAGCTCCCTTGGTGTTACTACTATTGCCACTGTTGCATTCTTGGAGTTAGGGAGAGAATGTGGCTATAGTGGGGAAGCTTCTTTCCCCCTTGTGTCTGTCGGCTGGTGTGGGAGAAAGGAAATGAGAGAATGAGGTGAGAGAGGAGGTGAAATGCTTGGTGTTTTGGGGGGAGAGAAAAGGAGAGGTTATGTGAAATGTTTAGGAGTTATCAAGATCGGTGGGCTTTCTAAATGGGCCTTAAATGGTGTTAGGTTTTTTATTTGTTTTCTTTTAATTTTATTTCTAATTAATTTTTGAGAATATTATAATATACCTCCTTAAAATAAAATTTGTCCTCGAATTTTGTAGGATCTTATACAATAGATATCTTCATCCGCGTTGCTCCCTTTATGTTTTGCTCCTTGCATACATCGGCATGATCTCTTCATTTGTGACATCCAATGTGCATTTCCTCGATGGTCTCATTTTAACGGCCTTTGCGTTTCGTCTCCACTAGACAATCACCATAATTTGCTATTCCAAGATTTTTGTGTGAATCTCATATCGCTAATCAATCCCAAGGAATTGGGATCGTCCTTAAGTCATGTTTTCGCTGCACAACTCTAATCATTAATTTAATTTTAAACGAAAATCTTTTCATTGTCTCTCCATTTATTCTCAGCCATTCGTGTGCACCAACGTGACCCTCCTCATGCGTCTTCAATAACATCACTCAATAGTCTCTTGCTAATGGTTCTTGGTAATGGTCCTAACTATGTCATCATATTATCTTATATTTTTTTAAGATTCTAGTGTGCATATCCTTAATCAACCTCATGAAATGGAGATTGTTCATTCTTGTCACGCGTTCGTTGCACTACTCTAATCCTTAACTCAATCTAAGTGTCAAATTATTTAGCTTATCACTTGACCATTTCATGTCATCATTTAGGTCATATAGACCTAAGTAGAACAAATTTCAATTTTTCTTCATACCACAATTATTATATTGGTCATCTTCCTTAACTTTCTAAGTTTTTGTAAACTACTATTACATGTCATATTCTAAAGTGTTCCTCTTAACATTCTGATTTATTTATTTGTCCATCTTGTACGCACACTATAATTGATAAGGTTAATTAAATGTTAAGCGACGATTACCTTGAATCATATCCGTGACTTGATGAGCTTCTTCAATTTGTATGACATGAACTTGTTCCAACATTCTTGAGGAGTTGACATCTTGCTTTTCTGGACAATTCTTTATATAGTGACCACCCTTTCCACATTTCAAGCAAGTACTAGTCTTGAGACGACATTCACCAGGGTGGCGTCTTCCACAATGATGACAATTGTCATTAGCTCGTTTCATCTTCTTTGGAGAATGATAAGGTGATTTCCTTAGACCCTTCCCTTTTCCTCGCTTGGCCATCTTCTTTGACGTGTTGCCTTTAGATTCCACCACTCCATCTTTGAGTTTCCGTTCTAGTTCTATAACTAGTTCAATAACTTCTCTTATTGTCTTAGGGGATTCATACATATCCTAGCCTTTAGTTCGGACTTGAGTCCCTTCGCAAATCGATTCACTCTCATCGTTTCCCTCTTTACTAATGAACAATACTTTTCAAATTGGAAGTACTTGATCGAGTAGTCATCTATCGACATGTCACCTTGTTGGAGGTTAAGGAACTCCTCTTGTTTAAGTTCCTTCATACTTTGCAGAAAGTATTGATTTTTGAAGTTCTCCACTAATTTCCACCATGACAGATTTTCTTCGCTGACATACTTAGACGTAAGAGTAGAATTCCACCATTGCTTCACTTCTCCCGTCAATTTATATGCGGCCCACTCCACTTTGCTTTCTTTAAGATATTTCATCATTTTAAAAATATCTATCATGCTATCCAACCATGCTTCGGCTTCCTCTGGATTATCAATTCCATTGAACATATGTGGATTGAGGTCTTAAAACCTCATCAAAGGTTCTTGACATGAACCTTCATCACATTCCATATCTTGAGTCATGCCTTCGTTCGTTGGACAACTCACATCCATCTACAATCATACAATAGCTAAACGTCATGGTCTAGCATTACACAATTAAAATAACACATGTATTTTATGCTCAGTGACACCTCATGATGATTACACATGGACTTTACACTTAGACATCTCACTTAAATATTTTAGCCAACCTATGACTTGTACATCCTAAGACCTAACATATACGAGCCAAAACTATGACTCTGATACTAACTGTAACACTCCCAAAATTTGGCCTCAATTAGAGACTGAACCAGGCGATGTTACTTTTATCAGATTCTTCAAATCTAATTTCATTAAACATCGCAGTGAAAATATAATAATATAACATAAACGATAATAATATAAAACAATGGAAGACTTGTAAATATATCAACCCAAGATAACATATTAACCCATGAACCACACATGCTCTAACATAAGATTCAACATAGGGTTCATCATTCATAAATGAGTTCATATAAAAATACATGACTCAAAGGCTCATAGGCCATACACACTTGACTCGCTAAGAGAGTCACTCATCATAATATAGGTACCATAAGATAACTTGGATCGTACCACGATCATCACATGTGTAATCTCATCATCTTGAGGCTCTCATCGTCCTCGTCATCCTGAGGCTCTCATCGTCGAGCATATGCCTCATCCATACTTGCATGGATTCATGGAGTGCAGGAGATTTCTCCCATTAGAGTATGTTGAGACCCATGCATGTTATTATCCTATAACATAATCTCTACATGTCATGACATATGTATTGCATCATAATAAAAACATAGAACATGTGCATGCAATGAGCTACATTTACACTCTATATAGAATGTGTACATATCATCATGGTAAGATAAGATGAGCATATGCATTCCGGAATTTAGTCCAACTCTGTTTCACGAGTGTGTGACCTAGTAGTCACAACCTTGTGAGAGGGTATGTTTCCTTCGCACTTCATCCGCTATCTGTCACAGCCTTGTGACCCTATGGCCACGGTCGTGTGCGAGGTTTTTTTTTTTGCACTTCTTCCACTCTCTGTCACGGCCATGTGACCATGTGGTCATGGCCGTATGCGATGGTCTATTTTCAAAGTACTTAGGATAATTCTAAGTATGTTGTGGGGGCATGACAGTGACATGCTTAGTCGTGTCCGTTCTAGAAGAGGTATTTCCTATCGACAGTTCACGCTCATGCATATGGGCTTGCTCATTTGATGCGGCACAATCGTGCTCAGGGTGTCACGACTGTACCTAGGGAAGTAGTCGAGTTTCCCTTGGTTTTTGTCCTATTTTTTCCCATTTACATCCATATACAAGTAACTCTACTACATTCATTCATCTAATACATGAAAAGTACATTTATACACATCATTTTAAGATTCATATCATAACATAGATTAATAAAGAGCTTAGAGATTAGTAGGAGGTTGCATAAGAACATATAATCTACAAATCACACACACAAACACACATATAACAAATATGCACTATCAACATAACTACAACATAAATGAACATGAACGTCATGATTTCAATCATAATCATCGATGAAACAGTAATCTTAATTAAGAGCTGACTTAATCCAAGCCATGATGCTCATTCCTCTATTCATGCATCTAGAAGATCTAGTTTGGTATTAGAAACCCTTAATCCAAATATTAATACATCATTAAGGAATGAGTAGGGGTTTTGCATCCCCTCATCATACTTTTAGGGTTTACGTTAAAACCCTAAGCCTAATTTTTATTTCTTTCTTCTTCCTTTTCTTTGTGACGACCCCTTCCTCCCTCTTCTCTTTCTTGTTTTTAGCAACTGACTCGCGTAAAGTGTGTATATCGTTAAACATAAAAGAATGTCGAATGGAGTTTTAAATTTATAAATCCTTTACACTATTACTACGAGAATCGAAAGTATATGGCATATCATTGTAGTGCTTGAGGGTCGATCCACAGAGACAAAGTTGAAATGTTTACACTTAATTAAACTATTTGAAGGAAAAGCCAAGTCTATATGTGTTGTTCAAAATGACAATGTGAAATGCTATAAACTAAAATCACAACAAATAAGATTACACTAATTTTTATGTGTTTTTAATGCCAAAGGCGACAGAGAAGAGTTCACTAGGGTTGGTGAATGTTTTTACTTGGAACTTACGTTCGCTGGACTTTATTTAGGATAAAATGATTGAATGCCCCTTCACGTGTGTATATAATCAATCATCATGGGGAAGACACTCGACTTACCTGCGACACTTTCGTGCTCGCATGAAGTATATGTTGCACACGTGAAGGTGTTTATAAAATGGGTGCAATTGTCGCTCTCGCGTACGATATCCCAGGATACAGAACAAGCTTCCTTTCTTTTCGAATTTGAGTTATGCTAAGTATCAAGAATTCAAGAGAAATACACTCAAGGCGAGATGATTACGATCGGCTTATGCTCATCTTAGTGGAAAACGGACAACCCTCTCAGGTAGAATGCAAGAAACTAGTGTATCACATAGATGGTTTAGACGATTTGAAGGGGGGGGGGGGAAGATTTTGATTTAGACAATGCAATTTAGGATTACTGAAAGTCCTTCAGAAATAATTCATTTGTTATCTACATTGCTCGAGTCACTAATTACGAATGAGTATAAAAGAATATCCCATCTTGGGTAGAACTTTCCAGAATCGAAAAGAATAAAAAATAGCAATGGTAAAGAAGAAATACGCGAACACTCTTAGAATCCATTTAAGACAATCCAAATCTCCAACTCAATGTGGTCGTTTATTGCCAGAAACCTAGAATACACACAACCCTTTCAGGTCAAGGATAAAAAAGTGGACGACGTCTAAACCAAACTACGAAGAACTGACATTGCTGATTCTACACACCATTGCATGCCTTGACTTGATTTCTCTATGTTCGGTTGCATAGAGCCTCGTCCCTACGGTGGGGGTGCAAGGCAGCAATGATTCAAGAACTCCCCCTGACTTACAACTGTGAGGAAAATCAAGAAATCACGTAGGTAATCGTCTTCGCCAATGCTCGATTTCTCTACGTTCGGTCGCGTAGAGCCTTTAACATCCTTATGGTCGGAGGTGTAAGATGAAGACGATTCGCGAGTTTAAATCCATATCAGAAAAGTAAAGAATTATACGATGAAACAGTGATCAAACAGATATCATTAAAATCATAAGCAAGCTTGACATTCAATTAGTCATTAAAGCATCAAAGAGAATAAGAACAAAGTACGAAAGTCATCATCAACATCTCCAGCCACTATTTGACTGGTTAGCTACACATTACAAAAACTAGAAAAAAAAGAAAAAAGAAGAAAGGAAAATACAAGAGAGAAGGGAGAAGGGAGGCTGCTGGTCAGTTACCTGCAGCCTCCTCTCCAACCTCCTTCAGCAAGGATCCAGAACTCAGCCCAAAATTTGAACCAATTGGAACCAAATTGGAACCAAAATGGAACCTCTTATTCAACAACCCTCTTGCTCTTTTATAGTCCAAGGAATTGTGCCACCCATCCACTGCCTTTTTCAACTGCTTTCTCATCTCTTTCTTCTTCTTTTTCAACTAACAGAAAGTGCTCTTGTGGTTTTGCATTGCTGTCTTTTCCTTAGCTTGACACTTGTCCATTTGTCCCAGCAAAAAAGGAATCTCTTGGTGATCCTTCTTTACTGTAATTTCCTTAGTTTGCTACATGTCCATTGTCATATAGTTTTTTTGTTGTCCACATCTGTCTACAAAGGTGTAGGGGAAACTTCCTCTCTTTTGTACAATGGAATCTGTCATGCTCACATGAAAAG
The DNA here is from genome assembly GCA_030549335.1 of Pontederia crassipes. NCBI lineage: Eukaryota > Viridiplantae > Streptophyta > Magnoliopsida > Commelinales > Pontederiaceae > Pontederia > Pontederia crassipes. Next base: position 17,395,177 of record CM060189.1, on the reverse strand, counting down.
GTATGTTTTCATTTGTTGTTTGCTACTTTAGACAGTTAGCTAGTGAATTGCATCATCTGCCTTCAAATTTGTCTAAGTGTCTGACTTAGGGGAATACACTAGTGTTCTCCATATGTGTGCGTGTGGGGGCATACACCTTAATACCCCTATGAATTATCGATTGTGATTTCTGTATAGAAAGCAATCAACACAAGTAATAATATCCAAAAAATACAGTATTTAGAAGATGGATGTGGAGAAATAATAAAAGTTGCATTTCAATAATAATAAAGCGTGTGTTCAAGTATGAGAATATAGTAAAACATGGAATAAATGCACATTGAATATAGATGAAAAGTATACATAATTTCTCCACATCAACTCTCCCCAAACTTAAAGCTTTGCTTGTCCTCAAGCAAAAATTAGGAACTTAGAGTCAAAGGTTTTTAGGTTTTCATGACTACATTATGCATAACAATATATCATAAGAGTCATAGATGTGGGGAAGTTATAAATGTTGTATTTCAACAATAAAACATGTTTCGAGTATGAAAATATATCAAAATATGAGATAAATACATGCTGAACATATATGAAAAGTATAGATAAATTCTCCACATCAGCAACCAACTCACTTACTCTCCTTGTTGTTGTCCAATAGTGGAGTCACTACAAGAAAACATGACTTTAAGTGACGAAAAATTCATCACAAAATATGATAAAATAGTCACAGAATTGTGATGAATCAATTTTTAATTTTTTCTAAAATATTAGTGCCAATTTTGTGATGAAAATATGGTCACAAAATGTCTGATCTCTCACAATTCTGTCACAAAAATTTTTTGTGGCTTAATTAATTGTGACTGGCCCATTTTATTACAGATTTATCACAAATCATTATTAGTGATGAATTTTCACTATTTTGTGACAAAAATTTCTGTTACAATAGTTCAAGTTTCTTGTAGTGAGTGAAGAGAAAGAGTGATGAAGAGAGTAGAGTGGGAGAGAGAGAGGTGTGGAGTGAGCTCAAAAGAGGAGCTCGATTGTGGTTTGGAGGGTGGAAATGGGTGGTTGCTGTTGGCATGAGTGGAGCTCCCTTAGTGTTACTGCTGCTGCCATTTACTGCATCCTTGGAGTAGGGAGGGAATGTGGCTATAGTGGGGAAGTTTCCTTCCCTTTGTAGCTGTCTGCTGGGTGTGGAAGAAAGAAAATGAGAGAGGAGGTGAAATGCTTGTTGTTGGGGGTTGGGGGGTTAAGAGAGTTTATCAAAGTTGGTGGGCTTTCGAAATGGGCCTTAAATGGTGTTAGATTTCATTTATCTATTCTCTTTTAATTTTATTTCTATTTAATTTTTGAGAATATTACAGTGGGAGTAAGAGATGACCGCTTGACCTCCTCATCCAGTTCCTCTAGCATTTTTTGAGACGGGCATGACATCATAGTGTTGGATCCCAAAGGGCACAAAGAGGGGAGGTGAATTAGTGTTAAAAAATGAAAGTATCTATTTCACGAAAACACGTCGCAGAAGCTTAAAATTTATTCTTTAAACTTTTTAAGGAAATGCAATTCAGATCATATTACAAACACAATATGAGATGGAGAGAGAGAGATAAATCAAACACGATAACATAGGTGGTTGTTGACGATGTTCGACCACACCTTGACCTAACATCCTCGCTCCGACTTCTCAATCCCGAGACCATCGAAGATTTCACTAAAACACTTACTTTATTCCAAATGGGGCAAGGAAGAAGGCCCTTTACACAACCACTTTTTTCCGCTTCGAGAGGCAAGACAAACCTCTCCTCCTAGAAAGCTAATTTTTTTCTCTCGCTCAAGAGGTAAGATTTGGAACCTCTTTCACATATGAGCTCTCACAATCTTTCTGAAAATGATTTCTTTTTTTTACAATGGAATGCTCACAAGAAGATAAGAGAGAAAAAAAAAGAAAATTTAAAACGATAATTTCAAGGAAAGGATATTCTTTTGATAATTTGAAAATTTTCTTCAATGCTTGAATGGATGCCTTTGCTTATGGTTTTGGCATTCATTTTATAGGCTTCAACATGTGAAAAATTCGTCCAGAATTTATTCCAAAATTTTCTCTTTCAAATATAGTCGTTATTGTTCATTGACTCAGAGGTCGGTCGACTGCACATATGGATCGGTCGACCGGTATTATCTCGACGTCGATTGGTACATCTCATGTATTGATTAGTCGACCGATATCTCCAATCGGTCGATCGATATAGTCTCGATCGGATTTATGTGCTTCGACTGACATGTTGACCAACCTACACTATTTTGAGCATACTTTTTACACAATTATTCAAATTAGATAATTTTGAATTTTATGGATAGGTAACATAATTCTCTGCAACTTTGATATTCATCGTTCATACATAATCTAATAAGTCCACAGTCAATTATTTAATCAAAGTGCATTGCATAAAGTTATCCCTTTTTCTTTAAATTTTTTCAGCATTTAACTTTAATATTTCGATGTTTGTATCATCAAAATATGATTTTATATGTTATTAAAACTTTGCTCCAACACATAGGAGACATTGGAGTTGGCGTCCAACTTGATCTCGAACTGACGGGCCACACAAGCTAAGGCACGATCACCCTAAGCTCCTATAGTTTTCTAGAGGAGGCCATGCTCAACCGACACGATGGCCTTTGACCCAAGTGCAACGGTGGGGAGCGAGAGAGGAGGGTGAGGGTCAAGGTGTCGTTGTAGGTCTTCCTAGGATGACTTCTGCTCGGGCTTGAGGATGCCGTGACGAGAGGGTAAGTAGGGCTCGGTTGCGCTGATGGCACAGGGGGGAGAGAGATGATAGGGAAGAAGGCCTTCTGCCTAGCTAGAGAAGAACTCCTACCATGCTTCCGCGCATGGCATGGGCAGCCATGGGGGTGGAGCGAGACAACGGCGACGGCGAACTTATTGAATGCACCTTGGGCTAGTGGGACCTGCAAGAGGGCGGGCTTGTCGCTACTGATCCTCCCACCAGTGATGCTCTTGACCTCGCATGTCCGATAGTTCGGTATTCATTCCATACTCATCCGTTAATTGCCAAACCCAAATCGTCTGATAGGTCGCCTGTTAATTCGTTGATAATATTAAAAATTAAATATAATTAATTAGTGCTTATTTAGTGCCTATAAATAATAGCTAATAAGCTTATATAACAATATTTACCTAATAATAGAATATAAGTAGTTTATGCATTATTAGTTTGATTTGTTCTATTGTTAATGAAAAAATAAAATAAGCTAATGAGTAAAAAGAAAAATATTAAAGAAAATTATGAGAAAATTGAAGGAAAAAATATTACTAAATTATTTATTATTTTATTTTATCAATGCATAAAAAAGAAAATTAAAATTTTAGAAAAAAATAAATATCAAATTTAAAAATAGATGAAAATAAATAAATTATTTTAAAATTTTAATGGGCTTATATGATTCCGTTAAGTTTAAAATTAGACTTTAACCAATTAAACAAATTTGAAAGTCTATTAGGTGGTCTGATAATAACTTGTTAAACTAATGAATCTGTCCGTCCCGTCCGATGTCAGTCCGAAACTATTAGGAAGTTATCTGATCCATTAAACACCACTAATAATTCTTGATAGAATTTAAGGATTATTATATATCTGTCCTGACCATTGTTCTTAATAAGTTTTTTTAAGATGAATTTATAATAAATTTTTAATAACTATAAATATATAAATTAGTGATAGTTATATTTAACCAAAGTTTGTTCTTACGCCAAAGTTAAGAAAAAATATTGATAAAAATCTGTTACAAGAGGTGTGCAGTTGGTTCCCTTCTTGCATCCAAATGGTCAGGCAAACATGAGAGTTGAAACGAGCTCTTAAGCTGAAAGGTATGTCATAATTAACAAGAGAGGAGACAAGATGTTTGTTTGCTGGTCTCGGCTGAGGCACCACAGTACAATTTGAATTGACAGCAACCTCTTTTGTAGAAAGCAGAAGCTTCCATTAAAAAAAAATATATGTATTTTTGGAGATGGTTCGGATTGTGAGCAAGATTCCATAAAGGTAAGGACCTGATTGTTAATTTAACATAGACAAATTTGAATAGTAAGGAGAAACCAAAAACAAAAAGACGATGATCTGAAATGGAGCAAAAGAAAGAAAGTAACGACTAGAAAATTTTATTATTTTCAGTGAAAGTAAATTGCTGTTTGGTTGAAGACCAGGTATCCAATCAATTATAATTATTATTTTTTCATAAAAAGATATTTATTATTGTGCACATCCAAAATAAAAAAAATCCAGTTGAAAAATTTTACGTTATTGAATGAATAAATAAATAGGTTAATCGCAAGAATGTACGAACTACCAACTTTATATTATAGTAAAAGAAAATTGTAGCAAATAGTGTTCGAGTCGAGCATATTGATGTGAAAATTTCAAATATATGATTAAATGTTTAGTTAACTTAATCTTGGATGTATATATACACATATACACGTACAAATACTCATGTGCATATATATATAAATATATAAATATATATATATATATATATATATATTATTATTATTATTACAATCCTTCAACCCCCACCACCATTCCAACTTTTCCCCTCTTGTCCCCCTTCCTCTGACTGCTACTGCTGCTGCTCCTCTTTGTTCCCCTTCCACTTTCGCAGATTTCGCCCCCTTTCACTCTCCTTCTTGGATCGCCGCGGCTGGTAGTTGGTTCTCCACGACCGGTGAGTAGATCTTCCCTCCGTGGGATTCCGACGACCGGCCACGGCCAACGTCGGGGAGTCCACGAAGGTGGAGGGGCAGGGCGCAGCCGAGGGCGACGATAGGTAAGAGAAACAGATAGATTACAGATCTTAATGTTTTATTTCGAATCTCGGTGATCAGATAAATGCTCTAGCCAGGACCCAAAACCCCAAAACGAATTGTGCCAGAACTATTTGATGAATTTTTGTAATAAGCACCTGCACATCACATCTAAGGGCAAACTTGAAAAAGGATTTTCCGATTTCTGATCGACAATAAAGTTGGCTCGGCTTTGAGCGCGTTCCGGGGATCGTGTTTCTGCCATCGGACACATCCAAGTTGATCGATCAATGGATTATTTTTTCCTCTTTTTATTTGATAAATTAGTTCGCGTCAATTTCGATTTGTTTTCATAGGGTATCTTTCACATTTTCATATACTTTTCAATTGTGATGATTCAGTTTTCCGATTCGTGATGGAAAAATAATGACTACTGGATGTAGGAATAAAAATTACTACCGGAATTATAATTGGATGCTATGTCATTTATATGTAATATTACAAAGCCTGAATACACAGGAACCAAATGGAAATAGTCCATTTTGACATCATATAGCTTTGTATCCTTACATTACTGATTTTTCCTTTGTTCTATTTGTCAATACAAAGTCTCTTAAAACTACATGCAGAAAGCATATACTTGACTGTTACATGCAATGAGGCGCATATGTCCAGACAAACGTAAATCAAATGATCAAGTTGATCAATTTTCAACTTATATTGTCTTAGATATCTTTTAAGATCACTAGACTGACCATTTAACATTTGATTGTTTGTTGAAGATGACTCATACTTTTCCTGCAAGCACAAATTCTATTTATCCGGAACAGGAAAATGATTTACACTTTTTTTTCGAAAGGGAATGGTTTACACTTTTGGTCTGCTTGCATCCAAGATTTCCAAATTTCTGTAAAAGTCATATGTGAAGATGCATCCTTTTCGTTTGCATGCAGTTCACTTATTTGTCTGAATATACAACAACAACAACAAAGCCTTATCCCACTAGGTGGGGTCGGCTACATGGATCATACGACGCCATTCCGCTCTATTCGGTGATCCATGTTCATGAGATTCGACAGGGTTTTACGCTGGCTGTCGGGGCCTAACACAACCCTCCTCCTTTATTCGGGCTTGGAACCGGCTATAAAACATAGGCGGAGTTTGTAAACAATGAAAATAGTTAGTAAACAATCCTTGGATGTCTAACATTCCTGGATAACCATCCTTCTCCAACTCACAAATAATAATAATAATAATTTTATTATTATTATTAAATAACAGGCAATTTTGTTCCTTTTTGGGGGATCATGGGGGCTCATAACTTGAGAATGGATGTTGAACATGGATAACTACAAAAATAGTTGATTAAACAAGATCTCAAAAGAGAACAACAACAACAACAACAACAACAAAGCCTTATCCCACTAGGTGGGGTCGGCTACATGGATCATACGACGCCAATTCGTTGATCCATGTTCATGAGATTCGACAGAGTTTTACGCTGGCTGTCGGGGCCTAACACAACCCCCTCCTCCTTTATCCGGGCTTGGGACCGGCTATAAAACATATATATATATATATATATATATATATATATATATATATATAACTCATATATATATATCTTTCTTCATTGTGTACTGATATAAAAAAAGAACATTTCTTACACTTTATTTTAATTATCTAGCCTAATTTTCAAACTCTAAAATGTTTTTTTAGCACATATGGAGCAATTTATCATAGTAAAATCTTTATTATTATTATTTTTTGAAACGAGTGGAACAATATATATCTACTATCAAGAGATAGAATTATAAATAACATATATATATGATGGAAGGAGTAAAACAGTCATATATAATTTGGAAGGAGTGTGGCATCCATGATTTTAAGAGTGGTAATAGAGCAAACCTAATATTTAATACTCTGGTTATTAGTGAACAAATGTCAACTTGATTCAGTCCCCGACAAGTTGTATTTAACTTGTATATCACCAGATATTCTTCTAACCTCTGCTACTTAGACATTTATCCGTAAGTGTAAAGCATACTCTGGTTATTAGTGAACAAATGTCAACTTGATTCGGTCCCCGACAAGTTGTATTTAACTTGTATATCACCAGATATTCTTCTAACCTCTGCTACTTAGACATTTATCCGTAAGTGTAAAGCATGTTTGGTCTTGAAAAATATTAGTTGACAACTTCCTATTGACTGCCAACTCTTTTACATCAACTAAGGTGGAGGTAGGATAACAAGTATACGAGATTGAAGACAATGTATTAGAAACTGACGAATCATTGGGTATGATCAGATGCACATTATCACAAATAAGGTAGAATCAGGATTTACAGAACTACGGCCATCCAAGTTGTGCAAAATTAATGCTTCAACAATTACATTTTTGGGTTTTCAGCATTCAAACACTAAAATTACATTTCCTTTGTCTCTTTTAGGGGTGTTTTATTAATGTTTAACTCATTTTCCAGTTAAACCTAAATGATTAGATAATAATGATAGAGAACTTGAATGAATATTCAGAAAATAAAACTTAAATGGCATAAACAGTGCTTACAAAGAAAAAAAAACAATGAAGACTAAAGTTGAGTAACCAAAATGTTAATTTTTCTTTGGTGTTAACGCGAATGTTAATTTGCAGAACACAAGTGACTGGATGATTCGATCCTATCAATCATGTAACTGAATCTACTAATACAAACAAACATATATAATGAAAATTAGATTACAAACATATGATAGAGTTGGGCTTCTGGCATACAAAAAGCACATTCACTCATAAACCATATGAATTGTCATTAGCTAGTTCATAGAAGAGATGTAAATATAAATCAGTGGATGCAGAACCATAGAAATTAACAAAAAAGAAAGACAAATAGAATTGTATTACCTCAGAGTCATCAATTCTGAACCATGAACCTTGGTGATCTTTAACATATGAGATATAATGCCCCGAAAATGATGCATTGAAGTTATCCAAGTGCACAATGACCGCATACAACAAATAAAGTGGAGGATTGTCAACTGTCCCCGTCATAAATGGAATCATGTCCAGCATGTCAGGGAAAGTTACACATTTATTGATCTTCCCATATTTTCCTGTCTGGAATCTCTTCAAAAGAGAACAAGCAGAAAAAAAAAATAATTCAAGAAACTTGACCAAGCAAATACTTCTAAACATTAAAAAAATTCTGGTTATCTATATAAGCACTAATAGAGGGAGTCCAATACTAACTGTCTCAGTAATGTTAATTAAACACATATCTAATATATTTTGCATGAGTCCAATAGAGGGAGTCCAATACTAACTTTAATTTTCCCCTAATTTTCTAAGCATTCACTTATTTTGCATGAGTGCAGAAAGAGGAGATAAAGAACATATTTTCACAAGAAACTGGAAAAGGGAATATTTTGCCCCTTCTCTCTAAAATATATAATTTGCAATGGTCAACCACCAAGCAATAAAGAAGATTCGTAATTTAGACACAAAGAAGGTAGGACAAAGTACAGAAAGAGAAGGATTGTCATTCTTGCTATAAATAGAGGAATTTCAGAAGATGTTTTAACAGCAAAAAAGTGGAAAATGTCGACGTTAAAAGATGTTTTATCAGAAAACAAGAAGAATTAAAACAAATATTCCGGCATCAATGTTTTAGGGATGACTTAACAACTGGAAGAACAGAAAAGCTCTAGAAACAGATTGTAGCTTTACAAGTTTCTCTAATATTGACCTCATTGCCAATAATGGCTACCTAATCTTTATTTGTGGAACTATCCACAAAGGACAATTTTGTAGCATATAAGGAATTTTTTTTGAGAAGATAGCATATAAGGAATTGATCAGTCAAAACAAAAAGTTCAAGGAAAGAAACTGTTACGGACCTGGAACTGCTTGAAATTTGATCTGCTTTCCCTCTCCATTGCCAAACCTGCTACAGACTTTGCAAATTGTTCAGTCTCCTCCTGGTTGATGTCCACACAAGCCAAATGCAATCCGCAACAACAGCAATTTCCCGTTGCATCAACCTCGTGTGGTTAACTTCCCATTTCCCTTGTCCCAACCATCCCATCCCGTGCCAGCCTCCTCCATTAGCCAAAATTGTCTCTTTGATCTTCTCATTATCACTATACGAACTCCTGACTTCTGCAGCCCTGTGGCCGCCGAACCAACTCTCCAGAATCTTCGATGTAGAAGACGCTAGGCGACCAACGTTACTCCTAAGCTTCTGTAAGTACTCGTAGACTTTGTCTTCCCTGCCGGTCATGGAGCTCACATCCAGCAGCGCGGCAATCTCCGACTCCTGTGGAAAGAAACGCATGGAAGTCATGTGATCCTCCACAGCATAGGCCTTCTCCGCGTCCAGCGCCTGGCAGAAGGCGAAGAGCGCGGGGCAATACGTCCGTAGCTTGGGCGTGGCGCCAAATCGCTCCCCCATCGTCTTCACGAGGCCGAAAGCGATATCCCCACCACCAACTCCCTTGGCCGCGGCGATCCTTGCCATCGAGGTGACAGTGGCCTCGTTGACGACGACGCCGGCAGCCAGCATCGCGTCAAAGATCCGAAAACCAGCATCGACGGCGGCCGATCGGTCGGAGGGATCGGAACAACAGGAGCTATCGGCGAGGGGGTTAAGTTTGGACGAGAGGAGGTGCAAGAGAGAGTTGAAGTGATACGCGGAGAGGCGCACGCCGTCGGCGACCGCGGCGTCGTAGAGGGCGAGGGCACCGATGTAGTCGCCAGTTTTGGAGCACGTGTCTAGGGCATGTCGAAACTGGCCATCACGCGTAGAGCTCTTCTTCGCCGCCGGCGGCGACATCGCCGGTGGCGTTTCACTGGAATGGAAAGCCACTAAACCCTAAAACAAAGGCATCACTAGTAACATTTCGAAGGGGAGTAACGGCCCGCAGAAGCGTCCTCCAAGATAGAACAAATCTACTGCCTATTCATGATAGAACTTATTTGAACATACATTAATAACAAATCTACTGTTTGAATATACATTTCACTTACTTGTCTGAATATTCAGATGGAAACATTTGGAAAAGAGTCGGATGAATTTCAGCAATGTTTTTCGAAACTTTATCCTCTTTCTTAATTCGGTCCTCCAAGATCTTTTCACCTACAGTCCCTTTGACCTGCTATCGTCTTTGATTATATTGTTGACGTGGCACTATATTAAAAAGTAAAAAATAAAAAGGAGTGGCAGCCCCATAATCGGAGAGATGGGGCAGCCCCCCTCCTCTCTCTCTTCAGTGCGAGGAGAGAGAGGCGACACCCCCCTCCTTTGGGATGGGATGGGATGGGTGGGGGCGCCACCCCCCTCTGGGCGAAGGTGTGGATTTATTTATTTTTTTATTTTATAGTTCTTATTAATTTTTATCTTTTAATATAGTACCACAATAGAAACATAACTGGAAAACCTACTATAGCCGGTCGAAAGGATTATAGGTGAAATAAGCTAATAGTTGAAGGACATTTAATTACAAATTAAAATTGGAGGACCGAGTTAGGAAAGATGGAATTTATCTGAAAAGAGTCTGTGAAGACCTTTACGTTCTGCAACAAAAACTCACTTTTCTTCTAATTGAGCATTCTATCTTGTAGTATGGTTCTTTTAAGTTTTTACCAGGGCAATTTTCTCCAAAGTTATCATAATTAGTGAACATAATTGAAATAATAGAACCATAAAAAAGTGTGGTAATGTCTTTTTCTCCTCAACACATTTATGGAAAGTTGGAAATCTTGGTGAGCATGTAGACCTTAAGCATCTCTTAGCTTCAGTCCCCAATTTTCCCAATTTTTTAATTGATAAGGTCCTTAGAAAAAAAATATTGAGAAGGCTTTTGCACTGAACTATATTTTGAAGAAAGATTCTTTTTTGTTATTCTCTTCCACCCTTCTACTTAGAGCAGATAATCCATGAGTGTAGGCAATTTCTATCAGAAATGTAACTTTAACATTGCGCATGTTGATTAGATTGCAGGCAATATATGTGCTTTAAGTTTCGAGATCTTCAAGAAAATTGATTGTCTATCAAACATTATTAGCATGCAAAAGAAGATCAAGATTCACTTGCCTTGCATCGCTTCAAAAAAAAAAAAAGATTCACTTGCCTTATCAAGCCCCAACAGAAAAAAATAAATTACTCTAGAATTCTGATTACTTACCAATTTGATTGAAAGTTTCTGGTGTCATAGACTCATAAGTTCCTCAGTACTTACTCTATTTGTGTCACATGCTTGCCCTTAGGAAAATTGCGCAGCTTAGACTAGCTCCTGCAAATGTAATGTCTGACAGGTTGCTGCCATTATATTTCATCTCAGTAAACTGTTTTCCTTCAAATTTTATGCTTTTCCTTCCATCAAAGAGCTTTTGGTTTAAAGTGATAATTGATTTTTGTTTGCATCTACATATTATTATACATGTAATTCACTTTGATTTTTTTTATAGAAGAATTCACTTCGAATTTAGCTTAAAACTTATTGATTTCAGTTGTAATAGGGGAAAACCAGAAGAATATGATGCTTGACAAACATTGCCAAATACTTCATAACTATCTTGCTTTTTATCTTTAATCATGAATAGTAGGCAAACTGAAAATAGTGCTGCAAGCTCGAGTCTGCGTCTATTTTGTATTTCCCTCAATGTTTATGATCATTCTTCATTCTTTGATGCTATTATATGTAGTGTTTGCTAACTTGAGTTACGATGTTAACCTTCTTTAGATTGTCAAGGCCACGGATATGACAGACATCAAATCTACTGGTAAAAGATGGGAAGACATAGAAACTGATGTTCTTGTTAAGATATTCAAGGAGTTGAACATGATCGAGCTATCTCCCGTTTCCCAAGTTTGCCGATTATGGCACTTAGCTTGTTCAGATCCATTCATATGGAACACACTTGATCTGGGATTACTAAAATCTAATTTCATTCAAACAAGGGCATCACCATATGTTTGGGTGGACGAAAGATCTGACAAGAAGTTGTCGCAAATTTTGAGGGTCAGCATGGCTCTTAGTCATGGAAATGTGACTTGTATGGTCTTCCACTTTAACTTATATATGAAGGATGATCATCTGAACTATATCGCAGAAAGGTAAAACTGTGTTCCCTTTTTTAATCCTTTGTTATTTAAGATCTTCTTGCTTAATGTTTGGATTGAATATCCATTCCTTGCTTTTGGAAATTCCTCCTAGGAAGATCAATTTTGGGTACTCATTTGCAAGCTTATCTGAAATGATATTGATTTGCAACTTGATATTTTTAACCTGAAACAGGTGTGCTCATCTTAAAAGACTTGTGATGCCAGCTTGGAACCGCATTACAAAGACTGGAATTTGTCAAGCTATTCGAAGGTGGGAGAATCTGGAATCTCTGACCATGCCCAGTATTGCTCATCCGCCATATATAATGGAGGAAATTGGCAGGAGCTGCAAAAATTTCTCACAGCTCAAGGTTATGGGAACATTTGATGTGCCCTTTGCATCTTCCATCGTTACTAATTTACCAAGGTTGAAGGTCCTGAGTGTGCGGTGCTCTATAATCACAAAGGAGGCTTTGTTATTTATTTTGGATTGCATGGATAATCTAGAGGCGCTCAACATATCACACTGCCTTTTGGTGGATGTACTCACAAATCCTGGAAGGAAACCAACTCCTTTGGACCTGGATCAAACCATCCTTCAAAAGGCATCACATATTCGTGATTTCTTCCACTGTCAGAACAACTCCTGCACTGCATGCAAGAGGATGATCAGGGATGATGGTTTGATGAGGTGGTACCGTTACGAGGATTGGTTCTGGCGCCAAGATGAAGTGGCCTCTCTCCACCTGGGTGATTATGGGAAGTTGTTTGACAGACAATGCCAGAACTTGATTGTTGCATAGCACATCAAGGTGTCCATTTCCAGCCTCTAAGCTATCTCTGGTGGTCACTGTATGAATCCTGACGGTGTTAAGCTGTCTATCAATTGGCTGCTGTTGAGCAATAATGATACGTGGCATAGTAGCCACAAAGCCATCTTCCTCTTCAATTAGTTTCTTGACATGTAAAAATTAGAAAATGCAGGCCTCTGGTGAAGGGCAATGTGAGGAGTGCATAATTTAGCTTTGTAGTATGCTTATCTTCATATTTCATAAATAATGCTTGCTGAAAGCCCCTTTCTTCGAAGAGTATGTGGCACATTAAACGTTCACAGCAATATTGTTCTTATAACAATAAATTAAAACATTTATTATTTGCATACAATATATGTATATATAATGTCAATTTAATATTTGTTATGGGCTATTTATTTACACAATGTTAAACGCAGTCTTGACCATTGGATCTTACTTAGGATGGAGTAACCATGAGAAACTGGAGGGTGGGGTCAAATGGGAGCCCCACCCTTTGGCTGGTTCAAATTGAACAAAGACTAATCCTTCAGAGGACAATGGATAGAATGGGGAGGACAAGGGGTTGAAGGGGATGCTATGGTTGTTTGTTTTGTGGTTGCAGTCTTTATAATCAGATCATTTAATGGTTGTTTGTTTTGTGGTTGCAGTCTTTATAATCAGATCATTTAATGGTTGTTTGTTTTGTGGTTGCAGTCTTTATAATCAGCCCATTTAATGATTGTTTTGTGGTTGCAAAGTGCTTCTCTTTAGTTCCAAGACTTGGGGGCTTTACTGTGACATACGACATTCTCAAGCTTTAGGATATGAACGCATCCAATTAGAGTGCAACTAAGAATCTGATTGATATTTTGAAGAAAAACACTCACTCTTCTTGGCACATTAAAAATCTCATTTTTGATATTTGACACACACTATCACAATTTGAACCTTTTTATGTTGATTACATTTTAGGGGGTGTAATAGGGCTGCAGACTATCTTACAACTTATGAAAAAACACATGCTTCTTTTGGTGCCACTTCAGGCCTCCAAGATATATTGTATCAGGATAATATTGGACTGCTAAGCAATAGAATGTAAATTTTTTTAATTAAAAACAAAGAAACTGGAGGGTGGGGGCCAAGATATAAAGAATGTAGAAACAAAAAAGTTGAAACAGACATGCATTTATATACCGACAATTATAATTTTTTATACCAAATTTTAAAAATATTTTGAAACTAATATAGATTAAAATATAATTATAAATGCTATTTTCTTTTAGTTACAATATACTTCTGATTATCCGTTTACTACTGGGTCCGTCCTGTGTAAGCAAGATTGTAATTCTGATTAGAATAATGCATAAAGATTATTTATATAGGGATGGTATAATTGTTTGTGAATAGTTATATTATGAAATCACAATGATAATTTTAATATTCAATGCATAGAATTAGCTTTCGCATATTTTCAATAAATAAATTAGTCACACACACATTTGTATTTATTATATAATATATATTAGGTTATCTAACGGGGCAAAAAAAAACTTGGCCATTCGACTAGACACATATAAACTTTTATGATAGAGTGATTGAAGTTTTAATATCTTTTACATGTAAAAAAAGATTCAAAATGAAATATAATTTATTTCGAATTTCTTGTACCGATTCCATAATCTCCTGTTGCAGCTAAACCCAAATGGTTGCGAACCCGAATCGGACGCAAGTTAAAATGTCCGCTCTCTACGCTCCAACGAACTTACTTGCGGAGTTGCGGGGTCATTATCACTCTTGCAATCACGGGCACAAACAGGAGTGTTCACCGGATTGATCCATAAATTCGATGATCCGATCCGATTCAAATTTAACTGGAATATAGATCGGATATAAGTTGAATTTTTCCAATTCGAGTCTACTCGATTCGATCCGATGGACTCATTTTTTTTATTTTTTATTTAAACTTAAGTTTATATTTAATTTAATATTTTAAAAATTAAAATAAAATAATTTAAGTACATAAATAATATTTAATTTTTGAAAAACTTATTATACTTTTAAAATAAATATTAAATAATTTTTAAATTTAAATAAATATGAAATAAAAAAAAATAGATGATCAGATAATTCGATCCGAATCGAGTTGAGTCGGGTCAAATTGGATTTGACTAGGGACAAATGCAATGGGTCCGATTCTAGTTATTCAAGACTATTAACATTTGATTATTTTAAAATTCGATGAGAGAGGAGAACGCTATTCTATTAATTAATTGATGACTTCAAATATTAAATTTAAGATCAGGAAAAAATGGGCGTCCCCCTACTTAAGTAGGGGACGATACCCCTTATCTGCGCATCGAACGGATGCGCATATTCTCGTGGTTTGCAAGGAGAAAAGGCCGGCTCGGCGTGCGATTCGGCGGGCGTGGTTCGGTGAGGATTGGTCGGCTCGTGAGGGTACAAAAAATGGACAGCACGTGAAGGGCCCTTCTTTCGCCCTCTTCTCTCTCTCTCCTCTCTGTTTCGCCCGCCATCTTCTCTCCTCTCCTCTCCGCGCGATCCGGCCGGCCTCTTTCACCCTCTTTCCTCTCTGCTCGGCAGCAGGACCCCCCGGCCAGATCCGCAACACCCTCTCATATTCGCAAGCCCCCTCTCAGATCCGTGACTTCCCATCTCTCTCTGGCCATCCGCGCACAGCGGCGACCCCTCCCCCACCCCCCCCTCCCCGCGGCCAGATCTGTGCACGACTCTCTTGCCGACCTTGCCGCCTCCGAGCTACGCCGCTCCCCCGCCGACAGCCAACGCCAAGCGCCGCCGATCAGCCCCGCCGAGCAGATCCGCAACCCAAGCACACCGCGAACCCTGTCCGAGCTACGCCGTGACCCCCCGATAGCCGCCGCCGATCAGCCCCGTCGAGCAGATCCATGACCCCAAGCATGTCGCCACCCCTGTCCGAGCCCGCCTCCCTGTCCGCCACCGCTCTCCCCCCATCAAGGTCCATCGTCGATCAGCCTCGCCGAGCACGCCGCGACCCCTGTCCGAGCCTGCCTCCCTGTCCGCCGCCGCTCTACCACATAGCTCCCCCGCCAAATGCCCCCCAGAGCTCCGCCGTCAAGCACCCCCGCAGAGCTCCGCCATCAAGCGCCCCCGCAAAGCTCCGCCATCAAGCGCCCTTGCAGAGCTCCGCCGTCAAGCTCCCGGATTAGCCCGGACGAGCACGTCGCGACCCCTGTCCGAGCCCACCTCCCTGTTCGCCGCCGCTCCACCGCCAAGCGCCCCCGTCGAGCTCCGCCACCGATCAGCCCCGCCGAGCGCCGCCGACCTCGCGCTGTCACCCGCCGACAACCTCATGTCGCCTATGCCACCGAACGCACCCCGCAACCATAAACGTATACAGTTCATGTGGACAAAGACAAAGGAGAGTGTTCTCCATAAGATCATTTGATCTCTAATTGTCTGATTAAATATCGTGTATTGTTTCTTTTATGTGGAAACTAAAGTGGTAATTGTTTCAGTGCTTAGTTTCCTCTATAATAAGCACACAAGTAATGTGCTTGCCGATTGTGATGGTGTATGTGCAAACAAGAATGTGTACTTAATATTGGCTTCATTCTTTCTTTCTTTTGCATCCTCTACAAACATGTCATGTGCCAACCTTTATGAAATGTAGCAGGATCACATTACTCCCCAACTCAAATATATGTTATGCGACTTCCAATCTTGACTACAGGAGTGAAGAATTGAAGAACTTTTCTACTGCTTTTCATATATGTTTACATACTCTATTACAATATCAAGGCAATGACAATAATCGTCCTAAATAAACAAAAAAAATTACAAATGAATTAAGGAATGCATATGTTCAAATCGGATGGAGTTCAGCTGGCTCGGCTGCGCTCGAGGTGGTGAGGCGGGCTCGGCGGACAGGGTTCGCGGAGTGCTCGGCGGCGCACGGCTGCGCTGATCGGCGGCGCTTGGCGGCAGAGCTCGGCGGAAGACAGGGAGGCGAGCTCGGACACGGGTTGCGGAGTGCTCAGCGAGGCTGATCGGCAGAGCTCAGTGGGGGAGCGGTGGCCGATAGGGAGGCGGGCTCGGGCAGGGTTCGCGGCGTGCACGGCGGGGCTGACCGGCAGCGCTTGGCGGCCGAGCTCAGCGGGGGCTCTTGGCATTGGAGCTCGGGGGGGGGGGGGGGGGGGGAGCGGCGTAGCTCGGCGAGGGAGTCGCTGCTGCGCGCAGTACTGGCCAGGGGGTCGCCGCTGCACAGATGGCGGGAGAGAGACAGCAAGTCGCAGATCTGGCCGGGGGGTTGTGCTGCCAAGCGGAGAGGAAAGAGGTCGGCCGGATCGCACAGAGAGGAGAGGATAGAAGAGGGCAAAAACGGAGAGAAAAGGGGTGATCTTTGGTGTCGTGCTGCTGCGCGGAGAGCAAAAAATGGTTCGGAGGCCAGCCGCATCGTGCGGAGAGGAGAGAAGAGGGCGGGCGAAACGAAGAGGAGAGAGAGAAGAGGGCGAAATATAGAGGGCATCACGCGTTGTCCATTTTTGTACCCTCGCGAGCTGAACCGATCGTCACCGAACCGCGTTCACCGAACCGAGCCGGCCTTTCTTCCTGCAATCCGCGAGAATATCTGCGCATTCGTCCAATGTGCATCAGACGGATGCGCAGATAGGGGATACCGTCCCCCCTACTTAAGCAAGGGGGACGTCCATTTTTTCCTTAAGATAATTAGCTCTCAACTAGATAATTTGCTTCTTGTCTATCTGAGTTGGTGTGCATCCATCAACGGGGGGACACAACTAAACAAACAAATAAATATTTGAAGCATAAACAAATTTAGGGTTACAAAGTTATATATATATATATATATATATATATATATATATGGGTAAAAGCAGTATACAGCAAGCTGCATGGCTGTAATCTACAACAAACTTTTTGAACCGATCGGTTGATCAAAATAGAAGAAAGAAAAAAGCCCCAAAAAAAGAAAAGGAAAATCAGGAAGATAGTCACTCTTGCTCGCCAGTAATCTTGGGAGTTCATCTGCTGTCAGTGGAGCATTTCTCAGCTATTGTTATTACTTTCCTCACCCGATGGCCAAGTCAGTTGGTATTTTTTTAGGAACAATTTCAGGAAAGAACATTGATTGAGCGAGGCTGGCACTAACAAGAGTTAATAATCTTCTTCCATAAGAATGTAATGCTTGAGTTCTTGATAGACCGGTTGCCGATAATATGCATCTTTTTTTAGAAGGATAATATGAATCTAATATGGCTGCTCTTCCATTCGCCAACAGCAAGGAGACACAGGGCGCTCCAGCAGTAAAGCCATGGATGGCCTGTCAAAATTGTACTCAGTCAAGTACTTCTCAGTAGCCTCTGCAAAGAACCAATGGAAGGGAGTGAGGTTTTCAGATTCTCCACCACCGAGAGTTTCTAGGTTCCCTGCGTCCACTCTTTGCAGCAATCAATACTCTGCATTCCTTCCAAGGAGGAGAGGAGGGAAAAAAATAATAAAAAAGAAAAGGAAAATGGACAAGGAGGAGATGAGACAGAGAGATGTGGGCAAAGAGAAATCTGGGAAAAAAAAGAAGCGATTCAAGACAACCAAAGGAAGGATAAAAGAAATGATCAGAACAAGTTTTATGTCTTTTTAGAGGAAGAACAAGAGTCTTATAGAGTGTGATGTGGATTGCTCATTTTCTCACCTCAAACCAATGGGGATCACTCACCTTCAATCTCGGCTCCAGTCACAAATGGTGATGGGGAATAAAGAAACCGAGAGAGAGTTGTAATGTCCCAAAAAATCGAGACCATTCTATTAGATCCGACGACTGCAATCAATTGCTGTAAATTACAGCTCAAAACTAGCGTTGCACATCCATAGCCCTCTATATATATTCATATATTAATTAAATAACTAAAATTTAGTTTAATTAAATATTTATTTTATAGCATTAAATCACAAATAGTAGGTTATCAAAATTATGTAAATGCATATTGACAATTCTATAAGTTATGGATAACGATCAAATAGATAATGGGTAATACACATAACAAAAAATTCCGTTATATAAATGATTAAATTGCATAATCTTGTTATTGGTATTACCTCCAGTTGAGATTCAACCCGGATGTTAAATCTTCGTGAAGTAAAACATACAAAAGTATCCATCTTTTTTATAATTTGCTTAGGGTTTGTTTGAGAAATAACTAATGGAGGGGTGGCATAGGATGGTGTAGGAGGTGGTGAATGGTGGTGTGGTATGACTTTACTAAACCCATGTTTGGATAAAAAAATAATGGGAATGAATGGAATAAATTAAACCACCTTGTTTGGATACAATACTTAAAATATGGTGTTTGAGAGGTTAATTTAGATAAAAATCTTTTTTACCCTTTATGTTTTATTCTTATTTATATTACTTAATAAATTGTAAGAAATCAAGGAGAGAGAGAGGAGAGAGAGTGAGAGGAGAGAGCACAAATCTCGAAAATTGTCTTCCACTGAGAGTTTTAAATTGTTGCCTGCAAAACCAAAAAATTAAGGAAAAAGAGAGGAGACAAAGCGCAGACCTCGAAAATCATCTATCACCGAGAGTTTGCAAATTGTTTCCTGTAAAATCAAGAAATCAAGTGAGGGAGAGAGAGGAGAAAGAGAAGAGAGGGAGAGCACAAATCATGAAAATTGTTGCTTGCAAAATTAAGAAATCAACGAGGAGAGAGAAAATGAGATGAGAGAAAAAGAGAGAAGAGAGAGAGAAAACTTCGAAAATTGTTTGCCATCGAGAATTTTAAATTGTTGCTCGCAAAATCAACAAATCAACAATCGAAAGAGAAAGAGGAGAGAGAAAAAGAGAGGAGAGAGAAAAAGAGAGGTGAGAGAGAGCAAACTTCGAAAATTATTTGCCTCCGAGAATTTCAAATTTTTGCTTGAAAAACCAAGAAATCAACCGAGAGAAAAAGAGGAGAAAGAAAAAGATAGGAGAGAGAAAGAGAAAGGAAAGAGAGAGCAAATCTCAAAAATTGTCTGTCACCGAGAGTTCCAAATTATTATCTGCAAAATCAAGAAATCAAGAATAGGAAGAGAGAGGAGAGAGAAAGAAATCAACAACCGAGAGAGAAAGAGGAGAGAGAGAGCAAACTTCAAAAATTGTCTGCCTCCGAAAATTTCAAATTGTTGCTTGCAAAACCAAGAAATCAACGACCGAGAGAAAAAGAGAAGAAAGAAAAAGAGAGGAGAGAGAGAACAAATATCAAAAATTGTCTGCCACCGAGAATTTCAAATTATTGCCTACAAAATAAAAAAATCAAGGATAAAAAGAAAGAGAGGAGAGAGAAAGAGATAAGAGGGAAAACAACCCTAAAAAATTATCTGCCACCGAGAATTTTAAATTATTACTTATAAAACCAAAAAATCATGAAGAGAGAAGAGAGAGAGAAGAGGAGAGAGAGCAAATCTCGAAAATTGTTTGCCATCGAGAATTTGCAAATTATTGTCGACAAGGACGACGTAGCATATAGAGAAAGTTCAGGAGTTGATGGAAAAGAAAAATAATCTTAATCATGAGTAATTTTGTCTAAAAAATTATTAACCCTCATCATTCCACCAATTTGTTGGAATGAAAAAATTGGGATGTGGAGGCATAACTCATGCCATCAAATACCTCATAATTTTTAAAATAAATTTTGCCAAACAAGATTTTAAAGAATTCACCCCCTCATTTTCCACCCCATTCCCTCTTATTCCTCAATCCAAACAAACTAAGGGATAATGTAGATAGATTATCGGTTATTTTATTTAACATTTTAAAGACGCATCACATTATTTCATTTCATTGTAACTAATTATCGACAAATTAATCAGTTTTGGTAATAATTACCATTTCACTGACAATTCAAATAACAACAATACATAGTCCGTTTTAGGGATTGACGACTTATCCATCCAGTGACTTTGGCATTGGATGTTACCATTTCACTAGTAATATTTATAACGCTTTGGTAGTCAAGGGTCGAGATACTATCGGTCTATTTGTGAGGTACAATAATTATTAGGAAATAATCGAGTTAGAGTTGGAGCTCGAGAACTCTTATACTAAATACTAAAAAAGTGCTAAATTTATATTTGTTCTTGAAGTAAAAACATTTCATGTTGTTTCTGAATAACTTCTTTCAAAAGAGCTTCTACTTCCTTGGTAAATTGGCATTTGGATACAAATCATGGGATTGTATATTTTTCCTTAAATATACTCTTTGAGAAGTAAAGGATTAAATCCTTTTAGGAAATAAATTTTTTAATTGGAATATAAAAATCTTAAACCCCTTAACTATTTTTTAGAAAAGGATTTTTTTCCTATTAATTAATTGATTAAGTTTAGATCAAAGTGCTTTGCATGTTATTTAAATACTAACTCAATTAGAATAATTGGATTGGAATTGTGAATATGTTAAACAAATTTTTGCGGACCTGATTGATAAAGTAAAAACGACTTTTGTTATTTTTGTAATTCCTATGATGCATTTGGAGCTTATCGACAAAAACGAATTAGTTTAGATGGTCTTTTGTGTAAGCTTGAGCAAACTCGGGACTAGGTCCGGGTCTAAGCAGATCTGGTCCTGACCCGAATTGTGCCGGATAAAAAAATTTTCGACCCGATATCAAACCCGGACCCGATCGAGTCCGATACCAAATCAGACCCGACAATTCGAAAATTTGACCGGATTTGCAATCGAGAATCGGAAATCACTATGACTGTCGATCGCCCGGTGTCGAAAGGCAAGGGAGGGGGAGGGGGATGGTGGACGAAGCTGGAATCGCCGTCGTTCGGATCGTCTACGATCTCGCACCTGGTAGCTGGATCGATCGCTAGTGACCAGATCCGACACCTGGCAGCCGAATCGGCTCACCTGGTGGCCAGTTTCAACGCTAATGGCCAGATCGGCCGCCAATGACTGATCGACCGCCAGTGGTCAGATCCGACGCCTAGCGGCCGGATCGGGCATCAGGTGCCGGATCGTGGCAACCAAGTAGAGAGAGAGGGGGAATCAAGAGAGGGGGCGTACGGCCGGAGTCGAGAGAGTCGTCGGAGTCGCCGCCGCCGCCATGAGAGAGAGAGAGGGAGAGGACGAGAAAGATGGGTGAGAGAAAGAGAGATGTTGAAATGAAATGAGCGCGTGGGAGTTCGATTTATATACTAATAACCCGGGCCGAGTCCGGGACGGATATTTGTACTGCAAACCCGGTCCTGACTTGAAACCCGACGAATTTTCATTATTTTGATCCGGTCCCGGTCTGGATCTAATCCGAGCCTGATTATTTTTCCAATTTGCCGGGTTGATGTGATCCGGGTTGACCGGGTTGATCCAGACCGTGCTCGGCCCTACTTTATGGCTTCGATGGTAACTAAATCAACGTGTCATTGGCTCGTGAGAAGTTTCCATTGAATTTTTTACTTGAAGAATTAATCAGATTGTTGCGAGCGGAATAAGCGGGCCGTGTTTTTTACGAAGTTATTTCTTATTTAATTACTAGTTGTTCGATATTCATTTTGACAAAAATATTAATTCCATCAAATATTTTAATTATAATATTTTATTAATAAATAAACATTATTTAACTGCATTTTTTTATTAATACTTTTTTAACTGTATCGAATTTTAATCATTATTTATATTTTTAATACTTGTCGAATACCAATAATTTAAATAGTAATATATCTTAATAATGATATAAATTATTGATTAAATTGATAATTCACCCAACGAGCCCAAATTTATTTGCTAAAGCGTGGCCCAACCCTCGAAACACTTCCCCTCCCGACTCCGTCGTGCTGCCGTCTTTTTTTGTACACCCCCCCTCCATAAAGAGAAGAAAATGAATAAATAAAAGAGCTCCTCTCTCCACCATCGTTCGCTTCCCCTTCTTCCTGTCCATCTCCTCCTCGTTCGTTCCCTCGCTCCGCTTCATTGTCCTCCTTTTCCTTTTTACCATTTCTTCTTTTCCTCTTTTCTCCGAATCGATTATATTTGGATCGCAAGCGCGCTTCGGAGCAGTGTCGGCAAAAGAAGGCCTACCTCTGAAGGTATGCTTGATTCTTCCATGTTTTTTCTCTCTTTTTCTCTCTGTTTTATTTTTGATCTGTCGTATGCCATTCCAAATCCTAAATCGTGTTGTGATGTATTTCAGTTCAAAATATTTGTTGAATTGGTATTATTTGATTATTGTTTTGCCTTTTTTTTGTCAATATCTCGCAGTTGTTTTGTTGGTAGATTTATTCATTTTGATCCTTGTTTTTTTTCTAAAGATGGTGATTTTTTTGTCTGTTTTCAATTAAGATTAAGGTGTCTGGGTCCTCGATGGAGAACGGGGTGGGCGATCAGGAAGAGGAGCGCGAGTTGCGGATGTCGGAAGTTGATGATGGTGACGTTGATTTGAGGACCTCCATGGACGAGGGAAAGGATTCCGAAGAGAACGAGGTGTTTGAGGAGGCTATTGAGCCCCCCACGCCCCATGTGACTTCCGGTCATGACTCGCAGCAACATGGTCCGGTGGCTGCAGTGGATGGAGTCGTGGTGGCAGGTGCAAAAAATGATGGGGGTGTAGAGGGCATTGAAGAGGGGAAATTCGTGGAGTCTATGGACGTGCAACTGAATCAGAAGAGCCTAGAAGGAAACTATGAAGTTGTTGTTTCAGAGAGTTTTAATGAGCCTACAGAATTCCTCATTGATATGGCAAAGGATACAACTGATCCGAATGAGTTGGATAAGATACCGGATGCGCTGGAGGATGCACAGGGATTTGTGGTTGCAAAGATTGATGTAGATGCAGACATTACTCAGGTTGATCTTGGGGATATGAATGAACTGGATGCATTAGGTCCTGATAAGAAGTTGGAAGTTCCTGCGAGGCCAGAATATGCTACCAATGGTGAGACAAAAAATCAAGACAGTTCACCTGGGTTTACTGGCATGGGAATAGATATTGTCGGCACAGAGGGATTAGGAAGCGCAATAAATGGTTCTTCTATTTTGGCAAGCCATAGGGAGTTAGTTGCAGATGAAGCTACTGCAGAAGCTGATGATGAAAAAATTGCCACCAGGGATCTTTATGAGGCAAGTTCAAAGGGGACAAGTGTGTCTTTATCTGATGGCTCTGAAAGCATTCCATATGTTGAGGTAATTATGAGTGCTTCTGATGTTAATAATGGTGATATTTGTGAAGGCAGTGAGAACATATTGGAGGGTGATGTAGTTGATCCTCTTGACCAGTCTCAAGAGCTAGAAAGAAATTTGCAAGCTGATGAAAGTTCTGGTGAAGTGGTGAGTTCACAGAGTGGTGAAGTTGGATCATCTCACTTTCATGCCTCAAATGGAACGATGAAAAACATAAGCATGGTGGAGTCACAGAGCTCCAATCCTGTCAATAAATATGTGGTTACAGAAGATACTCAAAATAATTCTGCTCCATTGCAAAAGTCAGTTGATAAGAAATCTATTGCTGGCTATGATAGTAGAAGCTCTCGCCAACAAGAGCTACAATCTACTTCAAATACTGAGAATTCCAGACCTCCTGCTTTGCCATCAAGGCCTGCTGGTCTTGGCTCCTCTGCACCATTATTGGATCCTTCTGGCCGCTCTCTACATCCACCTCGGGCTAATGGTTCTGCTTCTGAGAGGCCTCCTATGCCTTCTGATGAGCCATCAAATGATGATACAGAGGAGAATGATGAAACACGTGAAAAACTCCAGATGATCCGTGTTAAATTTCTCCGACTTGCTCGCAGGCTTGGACAAACTCCCCATAATGTAGTTGTTGCTCAGGTTCTCTACAGGCTAGGTCTTGCTGAGCAGCTTAGGAGAAATACAAATAGGCCTGGTGTTTTCAGTTATGATCAAGCTAGTGTTATGGCAGAGCAACTGGAGTCTGCTGACAATGAGCCCCTTGATTTTTGTTGCACAATCATGGTCATTGGTAAAACTGGAGTTGGTAAAAGTGCGACTGTCAACTCGATCTTTGATGAGGTTAGGTTACCAACAAATGCCTTCAATCTTGCAACAAAAAAAGTCCAGGTGATAGAAGGAACTGTTCAGGGCATCAAGGTCAAGATTATTGATACACCAGGACTTTCTTCTTCCTCCTCAGATCAGCGACGCAATGAGAAAATTCTTCATTCCATCAAGAAGTCTATTAATAAATCTCCTCCTGATATTGTACTTTATTTTGACCGGTTGGATATGCAGAGTAGAGACTTTGGGGATGTTCCACTATTACGAACAATCACGGATATATTTGGGGCTCCCATCTGGTTTAATGCTATTGTTGTTTTGACACATGCGGCTTCTGCTCCTCCAGATGGTCCTAACGGTAATCCTTTGAGCTATGAGATGTTTGTAACTCAAAGGTCTCATGTGGTTCAGCAAGCAATTCGCCAAGCTGCTGGGGATGTAAGGCTAATGAATCCTGTTTCTTTGGTGGAGAATCACTCTGCTTGCAGGATGAACAGGGCTGGCCAAAGAGTTTTGCCAAATGGTCAGGTTTGGAAACCACAGTTGCTACTGTTGTCTTTTGCTTCCAAGATTTTGGCAGAGGCGAACATGCTTCTGAAGTTGCAGGACATTCCACCTGGTAAGCCCTCTGGAGCTCGTCTAAGAGCTCCACCTTTACCTGCCTTTTTGTCATCTCTTCTTCAGTCTAGACCCCAACTCAGATTACCAGATGAACAACTTGATTATAATGATACTTTGGATGGAGATTTGGAGGAGACATCTGATTCTGATGAGGGCTCAGACTATGATGAATTGCCTCCTTTTAAACCCCTCAGCAAGTCACAACTGGCAAAGCTCAACAAAGCACAAAAGAAGGCATATTTTGATGAAATTGATTACAGAGAAAGACTCTTGTACAAAAAACAGTTGGAGGAGGAGAAGCGTCGTAGAAAATATTTGAAGAAAATGTCAGAGATGGCTAAGGATCTACCTGATAGCTACAACCATGTGAACCCAGAAGATGAAGGTAACGGTCCAGCATCTGTTCCAGTACCCGTGCCAGATTTTGTACTGCCCAATTCCTTTGACTCTGATTATCCTAGCCATCGCTACCGATTTCTAGGTTCTTCTAGTCATTGGCTTGTCAGACCTGTGCTAGATTCCCAAGGATGGGATCATGATATTGGCTATGAAGGGCTTAATGTTGAAAGGTTATTTGTTCTTAAAGATAAGGTCCCAATATCAGTTTCTGGTCAGTTCACAAAGGATAAAAAAGAATGTAATCTTCAGATGGAGGTTGCTAGTTCAATCAAGCATACTGAGGGGAATGCAACCTCGTTAGGCTTGGATTTGCAGACTGTTGGCAAAGACATGGCATATACATTGCGCAGTGAAACAAGGTTTAAGAATTTTAGACGAAATAGCACAGCAGCTGGCATTTCTGCTACTCTTCTTGCTGATTCGATGTCAGCAGGTCTAAAGATTGAAGATAAATTGACAATTGGGAAGCGATTCAAAATACTAATGAGTGGGGGCGCAATGACTGGTAGAGGTGATGTGGCTTATGGAGGACGTCTGGAGGTGACTTTTAGAGACAAAGATTATCCAATAGGGCGGTTTTTGTCCAGTCTTGCTCTGTCTATCATGGATTGGCATGGAGATCTGGCCCTAGGCTGCAATGTGCAATCCCAGCTCCCTTTGGGAAGAGGAACTAATGTAATTGCTAATGCAAACATGAGCAATAAGGGTAGTGGTCAACTTGTTATTCGCTTGAACAGTACAGAACATCTTCAGTTAGCACTCCTTGTACTTGTCCCGATATTCAGAAATGTCAACAGAATGCTATCTGGTTCTCAATCCGCATAACCAATTGTCTGGCTAACTCGAAAAAAATCAACCGAGTTATTTGCACCAATTTTTATGTTCTCGGTGAGTAAAACAAAGCTCATTGTTGTTAGATTTTGTCGTGTTCATGCCAGCATCCTCCTTTCCATAAAGTAGAATGGTCTGCGAGATGATTTAGGAGTTTTACTTATAATGGGGAATAAGAAAGGTTTTTCACTTGTAGTTTTGCAAGAGTCTTTGCCTCCATTAACTTTGGTAACTTATAATGATAAATTCTAGCAATTTTTTCCATATTCCAAGTGTTATCCAATTTCTACTCAGTTGATTTCAATCAATGCTTCAAGGTTTGCAGCATGTGAATCTTTTCTTCTGTCATTATCGCCCTTCTTCAGGACATATGGTAATTTTCTGTCCCCCAGTGTTTGCAGTATATGTTGAAAAGATGAAGTCCCCATTCTAATGAAGTAGGTTTAAGTAACATAAGTAAAAAAAATGTGCAAAATGAGTGTGTTCATGATTCGACATAAGATGTATAGACATCAAAGAATTCTGAACTTTCTGATATCTGAAATCAGGACAGAGTCGCTGTCTTCAAGTGGCTACCTTTTACACTCATGGAACTCTTTGTTGGCTTGCAACTATTGTACAACTAGTAAACTATCTAGCGCTTCGCACAATTATAAAATTTTCATTAAAATTATTTTTAAAATACAAAATTAATGAAAAAATATAGTAGTTCATGTATTTTCATTTTATTAAATTTATTTTTTATTATGAATAAAAAATATAATAGAATTGAAGAGTTAACAAATAATTTGTGAAAACTAATATAGATTAACTAAGGATGCATTATATATTATTTTTTTATATTGTCAAAAATATAATAGAACATGAAGATAGATGAACTCATTGATAATTTGTGACAACCCGTGGAGCGATGAACTCATTGATGACAACCCAAGCTTTTTCTCGTCCCCAACCTTAAGCCACTTTGGCATGGTGTACCGCTTGAGCAGCACTTAGGAGTCGTCAATGGCCTTCATGAAGGGTATCGTGGGGGTTCGACGATGTCGTTTGCTCGATAAGTGGCTGTTGAGTTGGACGGCTGTGGAGGTCCACTCTATTGGTGTGGATGTCTCTTTTTAAACTCCCTTTGAAAAAAAATTGAAGTGGTTTGGTGTCTCTTTAAAAAAAAACTGAAGTCTTTTGGTGTGTCCCAGGCTCTCAAGTTCGGAGGTTAAAATTGTGTCATTAATGATATTAATAGTGAGGAGAATAATTCACGACGGAGAATCCTCTAAATAATGGAGATACATATAAATTATAAAAAAATAGCAAAAAAGATAAATAACAATGATGGAGATACATATAAATTATAAAAAAAATAGCAAAAAAGATAAATAACAATGACTCAAGATTAGGATTTTGAAACTGCCTCCCATGTCCAAGGTGATCACATGGTTGTCCCAAAATGAGGTAACTGCAGTTTTCTGTAAATGAGTGGGAGGCAAGATGAGAGCCAAATGATTGTCGAGAAATACGGCTGTTGTAAGTTCTCGTTGAGTTACCTCTGTGTATTTGATATTCTGTAGGAGATTTTACGTTATGCCACAAGTCCCCATTTTATCTAGGCCTCATGATTTTTTTTTCCATCCTTACATCATGTATGTGGGATGTTGGAGGTATAAAAGGGAATGAAGTAGAAGCCAAGTGCTGATTGAACCCTTCTCCGAAACGAGATAATTAAGTTGCTGCACCATACTCTATAGGAGCTCACATCATGTTAGAAGTCTGATCTCCATGCCCTGGCGTTGCCCAACGTCGTCCGTTCTAAAAAAATCTGACCACCATTGTATTTTATGATGAAATTTGTAGATTTCAAATTTCAAATGAACTATATGTTCATACTCAAAGGGGTGCTTAATGAAAGAGTGTATTATTTGAATGAAAAGACTTAAGCTTGTAAAGGTGCATTTTTGACTGAAAGATTACAACTTATTCATACACAAAGAGTTGTATCCTTACATGAAGAGTTATGTCTTTACATGTAGAGGTGTGTCTTTTCATCACTTATAAATACTAGTCCCCTCTTGAGTTGAGATGATTCACTTCTTCCTTTGCTTTGTACATTCATTGAGTAAGAGATTGTGAGTTTTTCGATATTGTTAGTCGACGGACTCTAAGGCTTCGTTGTATCCTGGGAGTGTTGTTGTCGTAACCCGATAGCAAACTTTGTATGGGGGCAAATAACTCTCTAAAGATAGCGATACGTCGTGCCTCGAAGTCTGATTTTTATTCCATCTTCCCCACTTGTTTCCAACAATTTTAGAGAGTTATTTCGAAGATGACAACGGAGGCCAATGCTGCGTTCAAAGTGACGAATCAAAAGTTCATGAAATTGGATTGTTTCGATGGCACCAATTTCAACCGCTGGAAGGATAAAATGATGTTCCTACTTACGGTGCTCAATGTCGCATACATCTTGGATCCAAACTTGAAGCCAATAGAAGAACCGACTGATGATGCAAGCGAAGAACAACGAGCAAAAGTTGCGGAACAAAAGAAGAAAATAGAAGATGATGAGTTCACGTGCAAAGGACACATCCTAAACACATTGTCCGATCACCTCTATGATCTTTACATGCCAATCAAGTCTCCCCTTGAATCTGGAAAGCGTTGGAGGACAAGTACAACACCGAGCGACAAGATACTGATAAATTTATTATGATGAAGTATTTCGAATTCAAAATGTCTGATAACATTCCCATCTTGGATCAAGTCCATGAATTACAAGTCCTAATTAACAGGCTTCGTGACCTGAAAATTACGATTCCCGAGTCACTACAAGTTGGAGCAATAATTTCAAAATTGTCCACAACTTGGAATGATTATAGGAAGAAACTCTTGCATATGACAGATGACTTCACAATAGAAAAGATACTTAGGCATTTGCGCATCGAGGAAGAAAATAGAAAGCATGATGCAGTGTATCTTCCACATAATTCTAAAGTGAATTATGTTGGTGAAGTTGAGAAGAATAATGCTCAGAAAAGCAAGAGAAAATTTTCTTCGAATACTGATGACAAGCAAGATTTGAAGAAAAAGCGGACTTGTTATAATTGTAACAAAAGGGGCATTATGCCAACCAATGTAGACTACCAAAGAAGGACAATCATTCTAAAGAGGTTCCTACTTCCAATGCCAATGTTATTGAAGAAAAGGATTTAGTTACAATGATCACTTAAGGGATTGAAGAAATTCAAATTGGTGTGATCAGTGAAGTAAATATGGCATCATCTATCAAACATTGTGATTGGTGGTTTGATTCAGGTGCTAGCGTGCATGTTTGTAACAATAGAGATCAATTCAAAAGCTATGAAGATGTTGCCAATAAAGAAGTCCTTATGAAAAATAACAATTCGGCTAAAATGCTCGGGCAAGGAATGGTGGAACTAAATTTCACTTCTGGAAAGAAGTTGACATTAGTGAACATTCATGTTCCAGAGTTGAAGAAAAGTTTGGTGTCTGTTAGTTTGCATTGTAAGAAAGGATTCAAAGTTATTCTTGAATCTGATAAATTTATCTTGCTTAAGAATGATGTATTTGTGGGAAAATGATATTGTAATGAGGGTATATTCAAACTCAGTATCAATAATATGAATGATTCTTCTGTTTATATTGTTGATTCTTATTCCTTGTGGCATGCTAGATTAGCACATTTAAATTATCAATATCTTCGAAATATGCATGCAAATAATTATATATCTCTTAGTGATAAATATTTTAAGGATAAATACCAAATTTGTATGCAATCAAAGACTACGAAAAAGCCTTTTCATGCAATTGAAAGAAAAACACAAGTATTAGAATTAATACATTCCGATATTTGTGAATTAAATGACATCCTTACTAGATGGGGGAAAAGATATTTTATAACATTTATTGATGATTGTTCAAGATATACTTGTGTATATTTGTTGAGAAACAAATGCGAAGTATTTGAAATGTTTAAACGTTATAAATATGAAGTTGAGAATCTGCATGAAAAGAAAATTAATTTTTTTCGTAGCGATAGAGGTGGAGAATATTTTTCTGCTAAATTTGATATGTTTTGTAAAAACAATGGTATTGTACATCAATGTACAGCACCATATTCTCCACAACAGAATGGACTAGCTGAAAAAAAATCGTACATTAGTAAATATGGTTAACTCCATGATTTTAAATGCAAAATCACCTTATAATTTATGGGGTGTGCATGCCATATTCATAATAGGATTCCCTTTAGAAAAACAAATATATTCCCATATGAAGTATGGAAAGGAAGAAAACTAAATATAAGTTATTTCAAAGTGTGGGGGTGTTTAGCATTTTATAGAATCCATGATCATAAAAGGACTAAGTTAGGACCAAGGACTTTGAAAGGAACTTTTGTGGACTATACTCAAAATTCCAAAGCATATAGAATATTAGATTTGACATCTAATACAATAGTTGAAATTAGAGATGTAGAATTTATTAAAGATAAATTCTCTAATGTTTCAAATTCTAGTTTTGAAAACTCACAAATAGATCCACACATATTTGGTGATAAGAGTCATAAGCGTCTTAGTGACAATGATTCTATAGAACCAAGGAAAAGTCAACGGTTAAGAAAAGAAAAAGGTTTAGATCCTAATTTTATTTCATCATAATCAATAGTATTTCTTGTCGAAGGAAATAGAAGTAGTGTGATTAATAAAATTCCTATAATGTTGAATGTGGAAGAAGATCCACAAACCTATAAAGAAGCAATGACTTCAAGGGACTCAACATTTTGGAAAGAAGCTGTAGATGATGAAATGCATTCAATATTATCAAATAATACTTGGATATTTGTAGATTTATCACCAGGTTCAAAATCAATTGGGTGCAAGTGGGTATTTAAAAGAATATATAATACTGATGGCACCATACAAACTTTTAAGGCCAGATTAGTTGCTAAAGGATATAGACAACAAGAAGGTCTAAATTATTTTGATACCTATGCACAAGTTGCTAGGATGACTTTTATTCGAGTTCTTTTAGCGTTAGCATCCATCTACAAGTTGCATGTATATCAGATGGATGTTAAAATTATATTTTTAAATGGTGAGCTCAATAAAGAAATTTATATGGAACAACCAGAGGGCTATGTGCTTTCTGGAAATGAAAGGAAAGTTTGTGAATTGGTTAAAGCAAGCGCCTAAACAGTGACATGAAAAAATTGATTCGATAATATTATCGGATGGCTTTAGCCATAATGATGCAGATAAGTGTATTTACTCCAATTTATGAAAAATTATGAAGTGATTATCTGCTTGTATGTGGATGACTTATTGATATTTGGTACGAACTTAGATGGTGTTCGTGAAACCAAGAAGTATCTATCTTCAAAATTTAAAATGAAAGATTTAAATGAAGTAGATACAATTTGGGGCATTAAAGTGCAAAAACATAATAAAGGTTTTGCACTAAGTCAATCTCATTATATTGAGAAAGTATTGAAAAAATTCATTCATCTTAATATCAAGGAAGCTAATATTCCTTATGATCCTAATTCCAAATTAGATATGAATTCTGGAAGGCGAATAGCACAATTAGAATATGCGAGTACTATAGGGAGTTTAATGTATGCAATGAATTGCACTAGACCCGATATCGCATTTGCGGTGTGCAAATTATCAAGATTCACAAATAATCCTAGTGTGGATCATTGGAAAGGTATTTGTAGAATCTTGGGTTATTTAAAAAAACATTAATCTGGGTCTATGTTATAATGATTATCCAATTGCACTGGAAGGATATACAAATGCAAGTTGGATGTCAAGTCTTAGTGATACCAATTCTATTACAGGTTGGATTTTTAGTATTGGAGGAGGAGCTATTTGTTGGGCTTCTAAGAAACAAATCTGTATTACTCATTCAACGATGGAGGCTAAATTTGTCGCTTTGGCAGCTGCAAGTAAAGAAGCGGAATGATTAAGGAACATGTTCTATGATATCAAGTTGTGGCCACAACCTGTGTCAGCCATTTTCGTGTTCTGTGACAGTCAGTCTATCATGTCTCAAGCTTATAGTAAAATTTATAATGGAAAGTCTAGACATATTAGTTTGAGACATAAATATATAATAACGTTGATAGAGGGTGGTGTAATTATTATCACCTATGTTAAATCAGTTGATAATTTGGCAGACTCATTGACAAAAGGTATGTCAAGAGAAAAAATCAAGGACTTCTTTGTCAGAATGGGTTTAAAACCTATAGTTATTAGTAATGGAAATCCTTCCTTATTCTAGTAAAAATCTGGTCTCAAAGTTCAAAGGGTAACAACAAGTTACTTAATAACTGGTGCACTAAGAATGTGGATTTAGTGCAAGTATTATTGAGGATGAGTTAAAAACTCTTAATGGATGAATATATGTTATCTGAAATCGATATGTGTTATCGAAATATTCCATCTATATGAATATAGAAGTGGTGCCGCTCTCAGAGTTTTAGAGGTTTTTCTCGGATAAATATTCATGAAACCAAGATGAGCATATGGCCATAATAGTGCTACAATGTTAATCTCTTATTCGAAATATTAAACATAATTGTGTGTGCGAGCTTTTCGATTCAGACTTAAGGGTGATGGTTCAAATCTAATAGATATCAATTACCTATTTGAACTTTGAAATGTCTACACTAAGAGAAGGTTCAAATCTAACGATATCTTGCACTATGCATGATTGTATAATTTAATATTTTTGAAATTTGCAATCTAGTGGGGGATTGATGAAATTTGTAGATTTCAATTTCAAATGAACTATATGTTCATACTCAAAGGGGTGCTTAATGAAAGAGTGTATTATTTAAATGAAATAATACATATTTGAATGAAAAGACTTAAGCTTGTAAATGTGCATTTTTGAATGAAAGATTGCAACTTATGGAAAGGGACATGTTCATACACAAAGAGTTGTGTTCTTACATGAAGAGTTGTGTCCTTACATGTAGAGGTGTGTCTTTTCATCACCTATAAGTACTAGTCCCCTCTTGAGTTGAGATGATTCACTTCTTCCTTTGCTTTGCACATTCATTGAGTAAGAGATTGTGAGTTCTTCGATATTTCTAGTCGACGGACTCTAAGGCTTCGTCGTATCCTGGGAGTATTGTTGTCGTAACCCAATAGCAAACTTTGTGTGGAGGTAAATAACTCTCTAAAGATAACGATACGTCGTACCTCGAAGTCTGATTTTTGTTCCATCTTCCCCACTTGTTTCCAACATTTTACATTCCTTACACTCATGTTAACTCGTAAGCACTGGATCAGAGATAAATAGTGTCTCCTGGCAGAAAACAAGGGTGGATTTCATAATAGAAGTAACGCGAGAACTTTTAGTAATCTTAACTAAGTTTTCGGATTGGCACATAATGATGAGATGAACCTCCTGTGCATGGATTTCACGGACACTATGTACAAATATTTTGTGTCGAGTTAAGTTATAGGCCTCGCAGAAACCTCAGTAATACAAGATAAGCTAAATAGATCTTTCTCCCAAGGATGCCTATCCAACTTCTGGCCAGAGCCGCCATTGTATCTTCATAATCTTTTTTTTTAGTCATTTGGAACTGGCTAGATGAGTGCACCACATCGGCCATTTGGAACTGGTCAAATGGCTATACATTTTTGCAAATGATCTGTCATTTAGAACTGGCTAGATGAGTGCAGCTCATTGGGCATGCAGGTCTAGCTTGTATGTATAAATATAATGCAAAAAATGATATGCTTTTCGCACAACGATTATTCTTATTTTTTTTAATACAGAGCTCACTAGATCGTTAATAAAAGAATTATAAAAGCTCTAATTCACAGTTTATGGCTGGATAAATTTTATTAAATACTCTTCAACTTTATCATTTTTTTAATTCTATTTTTCAACTTTAGTTTATAATTAGACTATCCTCAAACTATTAATTTCTTTCACGAAATGCTCTTTCAATCGAAAATACTCAATTTTTTTTATCATTCGACTGACGTGAAATTTAATTTTTAAATAAAAATTATATAAATTATTAAAAAAATAAAAAAAGACAGAGTGCTCCCCCTCCCTCTCCCTCTGACCACCACCAATCAAACAAGAGAGGGGGAGGGGGCAAAGAATTACGTTTACATATATAAATTATTTTTACCTTCATAAATTTAAATCACAAATATATATTCTCACCCATAAAATTAAAATTTATAAAATTTAGTTAAGATATTTTTTTAAATATGATAATAATTAACTAATATTTCTTTGAGTAATTTTATAATTTATTTAATTACTTTTGAAATTTATTTAATGTGTATTATAATTTATTTAAATAAAACTATAAAGAATAAATATGAAAAGTAAAATTAAAAAGATTACAATTTAGGTGACAATTTGGATTGCCTCATCTCCCACAAATAATATGTATTATCACTTCATAAGTAGGCAATTCAGATTATCCATTACTTAACCCAAGTGAATATAATAATATGATGGACTCATATAATTTAATATAATATTATCTAATAATCTACCAATATTACCTATATAAATGCCCCCTTGTGTAATTTAAAGATTACTCGTAGAGAACGTCTCTTTAGTGTTCCTTACTTATCCTGAGGAACTTTAGTGATCCGACTGGATATTTTCTTTTTGGACTGTTTGTATATAAAGTCTTACCACACCGCACCCAATCTTTGATCAGTCCAACTCTATATTTTTACATCTAAGTTCTAACGCAAAAATTTAAAAATCACCTCAAGAATAACAAAACCCAAATGAAAAATATTCCTGAAAAGTGAAAACATAAAAGATGAATGCTCCAACTATAGGTGATATCTGACATCATGCGTGGAGCTTTAACATGTTTGGTCTCCTAAACCCACCCTTCAATAAGGGATCAGGTACTCGACCAAACACACCGAGACCACCGCAGATATCACCGACCTTCCAACTCCATTACATGTATATTTGCAGTACCTTTGCACGCAAAGTTTGCACCTATTTCTCCATGCATGTCCCTCAAATAATCCCCACGTACGTAAAACGCACAGAAGCATCGGAAAAGTCACAGGAAAATTATATATATAGTACCATTGTAACACACAAACTCGTCACGTAGCAGCAGCTCCCGAGCCAACGAGAAGCCATTAATGGAGTTCGTCACTTCCCTCCTCTTTTGTCTCTCCTTGGCTTCCTTCCTTCTCCTCTCGCATCCAGCGACAGCCGACGTCGCCGCCGCTCTGCCCGGCACCATCGAGAGGACCGCCAAGCAAATGATCCTCGCGGCCGTCCCGCCGGACGCGCAGGAGAACGCCGTCCCGTTCCTCACATCCCCCTCCGGCAAGTACACCGCCTACCTCGTGCGCACGGGCACCGCCCCGGGAGCCGGCGGATTCGGGAATGACTTCTGCTTCATGCAGGTCCAGGAGGCGAGCTCGGGGCGGAGCATGTGGGAGTCGGAGTGCGGTCCCGTGAGCACCGTCAATACCTGCTCCCTCGTGTTCACGACGAACGGCCTGGAGGTCTTCGACGGCAGCAAGCAAGTGTGGGACACCGGGGCGCAATCCGCCGACAACGGGTTCCTGGAGAGGGTCGAGCTCGTGGACCAAGGCGACATGAGGATCCGGGACAAGAACGGGGAGCTCGCCTGGAAGGCCACCGACGACCAGCGCGCGAACCAGGGGTGCGGGTTGCCCGGCTCGCCGGGGCTCGCTCCTGCCTTGCCACCCTTCGCCGCTCCCATCGGCGGCGACACCGGGAACCTTCCCTTCGGGCAGCCTGCGCAAGGTGGCGGGCACCAGCAACCGGTGACCGGAGGGTATGACCAGCAGCAGCAGGAGCATCCTGCAGCTGGGAATAATGGAGCGAGCCAGGGGCTTGGGTTGAACAGCCAGCCGCTGGTGGATAACAGTCCATACGATAGTGGATGCTCGAGAACGACGGCGCAGTGGATTGGATTGGTTGCTGCTGCTTTTCTTACAGCTTTGCATTATTATTGATCGATCGATGTTTGCTTTGGTGAAGGTGGATCTTGTTGGTTGAATCCATTCAGCTGAGTGTTACTTTATGTTTGCATGTTCTTGCTGCATTTGGTTTTTTGATGCAGCTGTTCGTCTTCCCTTTTTCCCTTTTTTTTTCTTTTTTGTGAAATTGTTCATGTATCTCTTAATTAAAGGCGAACTCTTGCTTTGGGGGCTCGATTTACTTGCGAGCATTTTCATATTCTTCCATTAACAAGAAACAAAACTCTTGGTTGCTATTCCACCCCAAAAAAGTCTTGGTTGTTAGATTAACTTTGTTTTAAATAACAGCGGAATATATATATATATATATATATATATATATATATATATATATATATAATTAGAACACATTTGTATAGTTATCTGTTCTCGAGAATACAATAACCTATTTAAATTTCCGTTTTTCTTACATTTTCTTATTAATATATTGATATACGGATTTTAGTTGGCCACTAACTTAAATATGAAAAAAGCTTCAAAAGAAATTATCTACTCTTTACCAAGCGAAAATGGGAATGCAAAATAAAAAATACAATTATATTTTTTTATACTCGGTCAATATATTAGATACAAACTAACAACCTAACATCACTTATATAATGAGCTTATCTATTGAAAAATATATTATGAGGTTAAATATGTGAAAAAAACGTTGCTATTGTTTGTCCAATAAGAAAAGTTTAAGTTAGATTTAATAAAACAATAAAATTGATAATTATTTTATCCAAGAAATAATAGTTTAATGCATATTTACAATCAACATAAAAGTTGAAACTTTTGACAGATTTCCGTGGATAGTTTAGAATTGTAAAACCTCAATATTTCAATAATTAAGGACAATAAAGTAATTTAAACCAAATTAATGGATAAAAGGATAAATTGAAAAGGAAAAAGAAAAAAAATGATTAAATCCTATTAGAAGTAGAATCATAATTAGATTGAAATTAGGTATTTCAATTTGATTTGAGATTTAAAAGAATGTATAAGGGATATAGAACATTCAAATAGGATAAAATTGGGAGTTTTATGGATTAAAAATATTTCAGCCATTAAATTAATCCAAAAATTAGAGAAAAGAAAGAAATAAAAATATAAAATAAAGTTATAGTTTAATTAACATAAGTTATTAATAAAAGATGGAAATATAGTTTGATTGAGAGAAGTTATGGAGGAGATAAAAAAGAATTTGAGTAGAGGTGGATTTTTGATAAGTATGATTATAAAATAATTAGTTAAATTCGAATTTAATTAAATATGAATATTTAAATGATGATAATTAATGATGTATGATCATGATTGATGGAGAAATAATCCAAGGTCTAATTGGAGTAAAAAATGTTAATTGAGAGTTATAAATATGTTATAAAAGGTGGCTCGAGATTATGATTTGCCTCCACGGAATTTCTGCACAAGAGCCTCTTCTTTCTCCTTCGTTTTCTCACAAACTGAGGCACCTGAGAGCGCGGAAGATATACCATTTCGAGGTCCCAACAGAGGAGAATAAGATTCAAATAGTAACCTAAAATTTTAAGATGTCAATAGGGAGAAATCATCGGTGAAAGTCGCGACATTCGTGCAGTCTACAAATAACAAGAACATAGTTAATTTTTTCAACCAACTTAAAGTACGTAGGGGGGTCCCCATGACGTCGGTTTTCTGCGACATGGACCCTCGGGACCCTTGGCCTAAGTATTGACTATTGTATGGATAAATTGTGAATTGAATTGCATTAATAATCGCATAGAAAATAGGGCCGGAAGTTGTTCTAAAAAGGCAACTTCCCGAAGGTGGTAGAATCCGACCCGGTCCGGATTCCTTGGAATCCGGGTGGCAATCGAACTAATCCGGACCGAGTTCGTAAGAACATGGCCCGGGTTGCAAGGTGCGTGGCCCGAGTTCTATAACCCGAGCGCGATGCAAAAAAGTTAAGAATCCGAACCGAGTTCCGACTTGCTCGACCCGGATTCCGTGATGGAGATGATATCAGATCAAAGAATCAAAGTGAATTGGCCCGAATTATGTCAAACCCAACTCGAGTTGGACATGGAATGAATTTGGAAAATCAAAGGCCGATCTGGCCCGGGTTGTTTTCCATCCGACCCTGGTTTGATGATTAAATTGGTGTGTGTATGAGAATTGAACGAACTGGCCAGTGTTTCACATCACTCGGCTCGGTCTCCATTGAACAAATTGAAATAGGTGTAGAAATCGATCGAATCGGCCCGAGTTTCACCCCGTCCGACCCGGGTTCTATAGAAAGATAAATATGTTTGTTTATTAGGGGGACCGGCCCGGGTTCTATCCTACCCAGCCTGGGTTCTATCCTACCCGGCCCGGGTTTTGAAGTTCGGAAATGGTGTTTTAAGTTATTAAAGTATATTTAATTGTCATGATTGTATTATTATTTATATCTGATCATATTATTATGATTTGATTACATCGTAATGATATTTGATCCTACAATTATAATATATTGATTGATGTCTTGTGCATCTAAGATTGAAAAGAAAACTTAATTGAAAGTAAAGATAGCGTCATAAGTTAATCAAGATAAAATATGAAATGTACCTAACATCGGAAAAGCTCTCAAAGCAGTTTATATGGTTGAAGCAACCCTTGTGGTTGAAGCAGCTCTCGTGGTTGAAGTATTAAGCAGCCTTTATGATTGAAGCAACCCTTGTGGTTGAAGCAACCCTCGTGGTTGAAGTATTGAGCAACCTTTATGGTTGAAGCAGGCCTTGTGGTTGAAGCAACCCTCGTAGTTGAAGTATTGGACAACATTTATGGTTGAAGCTAAAATAAAGAATAATTTATTGATAATATATTAAATCACAACTTTTATGATTAAAGCTAAAGTAAAGAATGATTGATTGATAATATATTAAATCACAACTTTTATTATTGAAGTTAAAGATAAAAAGATAATTGCAGCCTTTATAGTTGAAGAATAAGAATAGATGAATTGCAATATTTATGATTGATGTTAATTAAATTAAAATTTCAATCTTTATGGTTGAAATATAAAGAGATAATTGATTGAAAGGAATAATTGAATTGCAGTCTTCGTGATTGATGTATGATAAAAGATTATTTAATGATAATTTCTATGGTTGAAGTAAATTAAAGTAAAAATTGAATGATTATTAAGATAATTGATTGCAGCATATATGGTTGACGATATTGATAATAAAATTGTTATTGCCAGCGGTTATGGTTGATGATAAGGGATGATAGGATTATTGATTCCAGCCAATTGATGATGCATATTGATAATCGAGATTGCATTGATAGGATAATATTGATATTACTTATCATTATGCATATGATTATTATTATTAATATGGTTCATATTATTTATTATTATAGGTAACTATACATATTGAGTTTATCTCACTGGACTTTGTCCTTGTATTTGGATCCGTACAAATGATGGTAATGACGATGGTGAGACAATTGATGGCTCATCTCACGAGTGATATGCACATTGAATATGGACATTGATAGAGTTTTCTATTGAATAGCTATAGATCCATAACCTACGTATCATTAAAGATTATGTAAATAACTTTCCCATATTATAAGAATCATTGTGTTTAAATTTAAAAAAAAAGTTAAAATATAAAATTAAGTGTCCTCGTCGTGATAATCTTTTGGACATAAAAAGAAAAAAAATCTGGGAACGTTCACGAACGAAGCATATATTTTTCCGTTAAAAAAGTCAGACACAATAGAAGCGGAGTCGATTCAAGACTTAATTGGGCCTATTTAGATCCTCTTCCATACCTACTACTTGTACCAGCCCTCTTCTAAAACCTCTCCCTCCTCCTCCTCTCAAGGTTTTAGCACCAAAACGGATAAAGCATAAAAACGAGAAGATAGTGACATGGCGCAAGCGGCCGTCGCCGCCGCCGCCGCCGCCGTCGCCGCAGCACTACCGCAGTTGTCGTTGGGCCACCGCTTGCTATCCTCTCTCTTCTCCGGAAAGACCCAACGCTTCGTCTCGGCTCGCCCCACCGCCAGCTTCCCGGCACGCGGCCTCCGCCCCGTGGGTTCCGCACCCTCCGATGCCGACGAAGACGACGGCAGCAGCGGAGGCTCGGATGGGCCTGGGGAAGGAGTGAAGAAGAGCCGCAACGAGCTCAAGAGGGAGGCCCGCCGCGCCGTCAAGTGGGGGATGGAGCTCTCCAAGTTCGCCGCCCCGCAGATCAAACGCGTGCTCAAGTCGGCGCTCGACTCGTCGCAAATTTTCGATTGGCTGGATTTTGTTTTTTTTATCTTTTACGGAAATTTTCTCCTTTGCAGGATCGCTTCGCTGGAGCGCGAGGTCTTCGACGCCATAATGCTAGTGAAGGTGCTGATGCTATTTTTCTTTTGCTTTTATTTGG
The DNA here is from genome assembly GCA_030549335.1 of Pontederia crassipes. Classification (NCBI taxonomy): domain Eukaryota; kingdom Viridiplantae; phylum Streptophyta; class Magnoliopsida; order Commelinales; family Pontederiaceae; genus Pontederia; species Pontederia crassipes. The sequence continues at coordinate 17,354,196 of CM060189.1, read as the reverse complement.
TCCTTGATTTGTTCTTCTCATGAATCATGTTGGATTTGCTTTTCCCAACGACAGAGATTGGGTCCTGATGTTAGAGAAGGGAGGAGGAGGCAGTTCAGTTACATTGGTAGGTGTAATGAATCTACTCACTGTTGATGTGCCATATATTATTGAATCAGATTCACTTATGCTATATGTTACATTAATGGGTTCAATATGAGTGTAAAATGAATGAGTGATGGGTTTGAAATCTAAAGTTATAGCCATTTTCTTGTAGTTGCATACTGTTTTTAACTTCTGTTAATATAAAAGTTACAAAATAATTTCTATGTTTATTAGGATGTCTTTTTATAAAAAATCCAGTAAATAAAGAAACTTGCATAAATAAGCGTGATTTCCATTTTCTATATTGGAGATTTCATTTCAACATTTAGTAACTTGAAATATATAAATGTCAACATGAGATATCGTGTTATCGTTAATGGCTTGGAATCCTGGCACATTTCTTAGTTTTGTGCAAGTCAATAGTTCCACCTGCACCTTGAACAAGTTCACAGCTGTCAGTTAGCTAACCCATGCTTGTGTTGTACACAAGAGGTAAAGGTCATGTAAAGGATTACTGAATTTCAAATTTAAGTGACAAATGATTTCGTGGAATTAAGAAACAATGAGATAGTGGACAATTCTTGTTGAGTAGCTATGTTCAGTTTGGTACTACTTAATTTCCACATTGACAGTATATGTTTCCATGAAGTCAGTACTCTTGCTGAATAACACAAATGCGCAAATGAAAAACAAATATAGCAAGGTGGTAAGCACATGAGTGTAATATTTGTTGTCCTAGAAGTATTGTTGAAAAATGTAATCTCCTGAAGATACTGAATTATCATTCAATGACAAACTCCTCTTATCAGCATGGTCACAAGGAGGATTGCGAGCATATTCTCTTTCCGAAATAATAACAGAATGGATGTTTCTATGGGTACTTGACATTTAAGTAAACATTTTTTGAGCGAATTTAAGTAAACAATTTCATGTGAATTCAAATGACTCCACATTCTCATTGTTCAGACCTTGCAACTCCACATGTGATTTCTTAAATTTGTAATAGATTGATATCCATTGCTGAAGCTGAATTTGTCAATCATCACTTGTGATGAGATCTGATTCCACCACCACCAAACAAGAATCAGAAAAGAAAACATAATCTTTGGATACATAAATAGCTTCTTAATGCTAGTTGGATATCAGTCCCTGCTGGCAATAGCTCCTGGTGTCAATGAAATACAGATGAAGAAACAAAGAAGAAAATTCACCTTTGGATATTCTTTTGGGGAAGTCTTGTTGAGTAAGGAGATCTACAAATGAGATGCCAAGAACAAGGGGCTGGAAGAGGATGAAAGTTGAAGAGGAAGCTCCTCTCTTCATTTTATTAAAACAAAACTTCAGAATATCGAATTTCTCAATGAAATCTGGCAGCCTATTCTCACGATGATGTAGACAAGTAAAACGAGTATATTTTGTAGAATACGATAGTGCAGCTCACACAGCTGCAATTTTAGAGTCTTCATTTGTTTTTCTTTTTCTTTTTTTGTTTGGTTACAAGGAGGCCACCTAGTCTATATGAAACTAAAGTACAATTGAAAGTGGCACAGAGAGTCCCATGGTGAGAATCAAATTAGGACCTTCTGGTCTTTTTTGTCACCGCAGTAGGGTTGTCTTTCATTGACACCAAAACAGCATTCTTGCTAAATTATTGACTCTGATTTGATAATATGTTAGTGCCCCGTAATGCATTCAAAATTCCATCCTTCATCAATTTCACATGTTTCTTAGGAAGACTTCTACGGGAAGCACAACCAGAATTGATGGATGCTCTAATTCAGGCTTCTAAAGATGGTGACACTAGTGCACTACTTGCATTGTCTGGTAATGAAACTTGGCCTACGGAAGATGATGGTGATGAAGATGATGAAGACTCAAATGAGGAGACAGCAGCCAATGATACTTATGATCCTGTTGAGGTTCAAGAACCTTTACACTGCTTAAATCTACTCCACAATAATGCATTTATTTCTTACTAACAACAAAATTGTATCGAAATACAACTAGGCATCGGGGAATCATGCAGAAATTGCAGCAAGATGGCTTGATGGTTTGGTTGATAAAGATTCTTCCATCACAAATGAAGTGTATTCAATCTACAATGTCGAGTTTGATCGTCAAGTAAGTCTATTATTAATTTGTAAAAATTTGTGAAATTAAAAAAAAAAAGAGAACTATTCAATCTATTTCTGTTAAGAATATAAAATCACTCCTAACAGTTTAAGCTTGTAGAAAACTGGTCAGCACATCAAATTGGATTCGAATCTCATTAAGCTCTTATTAAAAAAAATATTTTCTCCCTTTGTTGTCCACGTGATGGACTGGAGTAGACCAAAGTTGTCAGCAACCCACATGTGAGGAAGAATGTTAAGAATATAAAATGATGTTGCTCTTCCTAACAGCTTAAGCTTTTAGGAAAACTGTTCAGCACATCAAATTTAATAGTTTCTTAATAATCACTTGAAGGAGATATATATGGCAAATAATAGTCAAGAAAATGGTGCATTTTATGCACGGAATTTCTTTAATTATCACCAATTCATTGCTTATATAGCTAATGATCTTCCTAGCAGACTATTTCAACAATTTCATGTGGACTAAATATATTTCTTCAGTGTCATTGGCAAGTGCTATATGACTTGAACAAAGATTTGAGAGCCAACCACAGTTGGATTTATAATACCAATCCTAACTAGTTTGGTGTGCTAGGACATATCTGAGTTTAGTATTTTAATATCAAATGCGTACTGCATGTATCCTTTGCAATGTCTTAGTTCATTGGAGTCTGCAGCTGCTTTCAGAAAGCGATGGCAATAATGAAATTTTCATTGACTTTAAATGCTATTTGTTTTCCTCAGAAAGAATGGTGGGAAACAACAGAGTACTCGGCAATTTATGAACAACTATGTTATGGGATCTTCGTTTCACAAAAACTATGTTATGGGATCTTATATCACAAAACTTGAAGCACCTTGAGGCTTCGCACATGGCACATGTGTACCCTGTTGATCTCAATTGACTATGCACATGTACCTGTTATACTGGATGTCTATGAGATTGCTACATTTATCTTTCAACATTATTCTCAACATTCCCGCTTCCTGGTTGACCCTGCCACATGTGAAAAGGATACTTTTTCTTTGGTTCCCATCATAAGAAAAGGGACTACAACTTCACTGTTGGTTCATCTTGATGGCAATGTTGCTAGGACATACAATAATTTGCAACAATGGATGAGCGCCACTATAGTGCTCTGAGTGCACTTACCAAGATAAAATTGGAATAGGACTTCAGAATAGGCAAAAATGTTCAATGTATATAATATTTGATTGAGTTCCTTTGAAAAGGTAGTTTGTTTTTATTTAGGATAAATCTTATAAAGAAAAAGCTTGAACATTACAAATTTATCCTCATTTCAAAGTAAAGTCTGAACTGCTGCAACTATGACACATTTAACATTATCTTGATTGTCCCAAATTTGACGGATTGATGATAGTAAAGTTGTGGCAACTCTTGACTGGACTTTTTTTTCTAATGCTTACTTGGTGACACAAACTTGTTTATCTTCTTTATAATACTCAAAGTCCAGGTCAATATGGTCACACAGAGAAAAGTTACAGATGCTGATTTGTCAATTATATCTCAACATGAATAACTGAATCGATCTCCAAAGTGCTAAAAATAGATGTCACAAATGCCAAATGACCAACTTGAGGCATTATTTTTCACCATTTGATAATGAAGGTTCCATCTGAATTTTGTATTTAATACACTTCCAAAAGTTTGCATTATCTTTTGATCCAAAAGGCAGTGTAGATTAAATTTGAATAACTTCTGAAATTCGGGTCGAATTTTCTCTTTTAAAATTGCATTTCTATTAATGTTTCTGCTCCCAAAGCGAGTTACCATCCTTTTTGAGAAATCATGATACTTGCCTTCACAATTTTTTGTGTGCTTACAATCTTTTATAGATTAATCTCATACTTCTGAAGGTCATTCAGCTGCATTATTGTGAGATGAATGAAAGAAATAACTGCTGTGAGTTGAATCTGTATATGTCAATAAGCTCTCTGATCCTTTTTTGGTGTCTTCAGTGTGCTTAGATTTCAATTTGTTGTCAAACTTCTCAAAAAATATTGTCAAACTCTTGCCTACTCAATGCCATGTTACAAATATTGTAATCAAACCCTTCCCTAGGCATTGTTGTAGGCAAAGATTCCTGATTGCTTTCGTGTGTAGTAAAACAACAATGCCATATTACAAATATTCTTTTGAATCATAACCCAGGAACTGCGTAAACTTGTTCGAAGAGTACAAGCAGTTAAAGAAGCCGATGAAAGTGGAGTGGACAGTGATGCTAAGTTGACAAAAGCAAAGAGGCCCCTAATTCGCTTTTTGCGTTCATTGGCGAAGAATACTTTGGCCGATTTTGGTGAGTGTTCTTTTCTAAACTTCTCTTTTGCATTATCACATTTTTTACGAACTGTAGTCCATGTTTGCTTGCAGAATAAAATACAGTAAAAGGAGAAAATTTAAAGTGTGTCCTGACTTCAACAGATGTCTTTCCTTGTAAAAATCACCGCAACTATGTAGAGTGCACTAACTGTGCTCATTTTATGGGCTACTTTTTAGTTTTTACCATTTGATGCAATTGGCCCACCCACTGGACCAGTAATTGCAGGTGCCTGACTAGCAGTGTGGCTGTGTAGTCACTCTTCTGCTTGTAATATAACACTAGAAAGCACGAATACAAGATCCCTCCTAAGGATCCAAGTTCTTGCTTTGTTTTCCTTTTATTTTCTTATTATTGTTTTGCTATTTTAGAATTGCTTATCGTGAAAAAAAGTAATAGCTGTTCTACAGATTCCTAGCTTACGTGGCCTGCCTCTTGTCAGCTTAACAACTATAATCCCCATGAAGTTTAATTGCTCGAGATCAAACAGCTCCTCGATGACCAATCATTTGCAATTCGGCGTCCTTGTCGCAAAAGGTTCATCTATCTATCTATCTATCTATAAAGTAGATACTTTCTGCAACGTGAACTTTTCTAGTTTACCGGTTCAAAATTCACGGACTTCTGATATCAATTCTTGGAATGCTGCTGGTGATTGTATGGAATCAAATTCCTGGTGTTGGAAGGTGACTTGGGATTGAGACCGGCCGAAAGTAGTGAATCCTTACAAAAGTGTGCCTTGCAGCGTATCGTCTTCTTCTGTAAGCAATAATTGGAGACACAAGCTGACTCGTTAATTCATCCATACATTTAAATGGTTCGTAATTTACTTTGTGTATCCTGATTGTCAGCCGTTCCATTGTTTTTATAATCGATTTATTTTCTTCTGGGGAGTTCGGTGTATTGCATAATAACATTATATGCATTTTTTTTTTCAAACAATGGGGTTTGATCCTAAATTAATACAAACTTTCTCTAACCTGTTGACTTATTTGTCCATACTTAGTAACTAAAATTATATATTTCTATCAATAAGGTGTTACAATATATTTTAATGCCAAAGTGCCTCTATAAAGGTTAGTTTTCTTTTTGGATGGGGAACCGTTTATTTCATTTTCCCTCGTGTGCGTATATTGTCAATTCGACTGCATGCCACTCAGATAAGGAAGACAACAGAAACAATCGAGAACACATATTCGTAGACCATGTTAATCAATTTACTGTATAATAAAAAGATTATATTTTTATCGAAAAAAGATTATATTTTTCACCAAGTCGAATAACTTGGTAGTATATAATATACAATATATTTGTATCCTTCTCCGATTTTAACAATTGAGAACACACGTTTCAAAATTAAAATATCGATATAAATTTTATACATAAATTAAGAGATTTTAAATCGGATTTTATCAATAAAATTTATATACATAGGTTTTTTTCGAGCTCCTGATATTTCTTTACATAAGAAAATAGAAATACACAAGCAAAATAACCGTCTTTAGTCTCTTTATTACTCCTATTTATGTGTATTATGTGAATTTGTCGTAAACCAATTATAGGATCTCAATCATGGTTCCTTTTGAAGTGGCACCATTGACCTGAATTGCTTGGACGATATGACAAGCTCCACTAGTAGAACAATTTTTTTTTTTTAAAAAAAACAGAGGACAAAAAATGAACTAAATTCTATCGACCAAGTGTTATGACTTGTGATCATAGAAAGGAATCTTCACTATGAATAGATAAATGGAAACAACTCGTCCTCCTCGAGTTCATCTTTCCTTTTAGAAAATTCATATTCCCCATGGAAAAAGTGTTGGTAACAAACAAAAAAAAAGGTGAATAATCGTCAATGCCAACTGTAACACAAAGCCACAAGCCTTTCTTGCCAATTTGTTATTGGCCTACGGCCACTCTTGTATGCAATTTGTACGAGCCAAATGAAATGAGATTTTTAATCCTTTTGATGTGGCTATGAATGCATGGCGAAAGAACTCCATAAAGATTTTTTTCTTCTTTCATTTTTGGTTAAGTTCCCTAGTAGTTGTCCAAGTTAGAAAAAAAAAATGTTCTTGGCAGCGTTTAGAGATTTCCATATGTGTCACAAAACCTTACTTGAAAGACATGTCGGCATGTAATGAAGGATTGTGTGATATATTCTTGCATTTACTAAAAGAAATGATTGACTCAAATGATAGTTTCTTAAATGATTGGAAACATCACATGAATGAATAGTGAAACAAACGTTTTTTTCTATACAGATAAAACTTTTATGCTCTCAATTTTAATTGAGTTCGCTATAGGATGTAAGTAGGTGCTAGATCTTTAAAATGTTGATGCGTGAAATGATTAAATTTAGAGTGTTATAATAAGAAAACACTGTTTAAATATTTTAGAGTTCATTTGATTGGAAAGTAAATTTGAGTCGAAGAAAATAATGGAATAACATATTCTTAAAAAAAGAAGTATATTCTTCTAGCTCGTATTTGATTTAAAGAAAATAAAATATAAAACACAACAAATTTTTATCATTTAAAAAATTTATTATACAAAGTTGATGCTCATTATTATAATAACAATAAGAATACCAAATATAATAATATATGGTTAAATATAAAAAATAAAATACAATTAAAAATTTGAAAAATCTGGGAATAAAAGTATTCTTCTATTTTGGAAGAATATTTATTCTTCTTTTGGGGTTAAAAAAAATGATTTCATGTTTTTTTAGATGATTTCACATTTTTATAACATTTGATTAAAATGATTATATTTTAATTATCATTTGACTATATTCTTGGAATATTAGCTTTTTACTCTACCTATTTATCTGGAGGATACAATAATTAGAAAAATAATAGCTAACTCATTAGAGAAGATTTCTAAAGTAATGGAGTTATGGACTCATAAAATGACACACAAAAAGAATCAATTTATCCCCTCACCTATGGGTGTTATGATCCAAGAAATTCCAGATATTATTAAAGCTAAAGGGTATATATTTGGTGCATTCAGTACATCTTTTCATGTGCGTGCGATAACAAAAAAATTGTATTCATCTTCGTCTATTTTATATTTTTGGTATTTAGTAATTTGTTATGTGACACCACTTCATTCTACTTAGATTTTCACAATAAATTTTGTGGACGGTTCAATAAGTACAAGCTTAGGAAATATTTCCCACAAATCAATTCTATCGAGAGTTTGTTAAATTTGATGTATGTGCTAACTAGTTACAATATGTGTTGCTTACAACTTTTGATTTAGCTCAAGTTTAATATGTGGACAACTAAGGGAGCAAATTATTTTTTAATAATAATTTAATGAGGTTTGAACTCAAGACCTCTTTCTCAATATCATATTATATTTGATGTGCTAATCAATTTTTCTAAAAATTTAAGTCTTCAAAAAAATAATGATTTTATATTCTTAACAAAGTTCACATATTTTCTAACCTAAAACACAATAAGCAAATATCAAAACCATGCACTTTGACATTTTTTATATGACACTTCAACCATTTTTTTACCCTTTATGTATTGCATTTTGTTGGAGACTATTTGCCAACTACGTACGTTCCTCAGCACATACTCATGCAATTGTATAAACAATTTAAAAGATAGTTTGGGTTAATTACAACTTGGTGGCCAATCACGAACTATTGCAATATTGTTTTTGCAAAAAAAAAAAATCACAAATATCAATAAATGTTTACATAGTGCAAGTTTAAGGTCTGGATCTCAATGTCCATTTTTGTACCCACGGTAATCGCAGAGGTCACAACTTGATTGCTGACTTTTTGGTTAAAAGAGCTCGCGTCATATTATGCAATTTTTTATGAGTTGATGATCCACATAACAATTTCACATAATTTATGTATCGTGACAATCATCTTTCAAGTTAGTTTTATGCATTTTCATTAAAAAAAGGTTTGGGTCTCCATTTTAGAGGAAGAAAAAACTCATATTTATGTTTTTTAATTACCTCATAATATATTAATTATTTGGTTACTATTTTAACCAAAGCAATTAATGAAAAGAAAGAGACACGCATAAACATTCTGGAGGTTCAGTCTTGTAGGTACGACTTAGTTCGCATTGGAAATCAAGAATGCAAAAAACTGTTTTTTTTTTCCAAATAAATGTAACTCTCATATAGTAAATTATGTTGCATAGTTTGGTAAATGTAGATAGAGATATATAGCTAGTACTAAAATCTAGCTAGCATTAATCAATCCAAACACATGACTCATGAATCCTGCCACCATAATATCTAACTTTTTTTTTTCTTTGTCTTGTTATGTAATAGCCCTTTTTTAAGTTCTCGTTTCTCAACAAATGGCATCAGTTTTTAGTGTGCAGATGAAACTAACATTTGACTAAGAGGATACGTGCACTGATCAAATAGTTTTTTTTTTGTTTCAGATATCTTGTATCATTTATTTAATTTTGTTGAAACATGATTTTTTCTTATTTCTTTTAGGTCAAATGTACTTTTTTTCACATGAAGATAAAATGTTAAAATAACATAAATATCATCCCCACTTATTAGAAAAGCCTGAACTATTTATTTCATATAATATTTATTTTTGCGTTCGTTCCACACGAGAGTCTAATTTTAACTTTCCAACAAAAAAGAAAAAAAAATGAGAGAAGCGTGAACAACGTGATCTTGGCACGATTAACAACAAGTGAGAAGTGACCATATGCTGCCAATCTATTAGGCAACATTTTAGGCCATCGCGAAACAAAGTCGGTAATTATTTTACAGTTCTCTTATAAAAAATCAGAAATTCACAATTAAACCATAATAATATGGAAAACACCCAAACCAAACGTTTCGATGAATGACGAATCATCGAAGTTAATTGGACGATTTGAGGGGAAGAAATAAAATAAAATGATACATATTTAAGTACTTTTTGTATAAACAATAATGTAATCCCCAAGAGTTACCTGACAATTAAATTATTTAGCTCATAAAATAAATAAAAGTACATCGAACATTATGTAATGTACAACGGATAGTTTTGCTTATTTTTTTTTAATAGAACTATTGTTACTATTATTGTATGTAATATTATTGTTATATAGTCCCACATTTCTTTTGTGCCTATAAGTACCTCTTCCTCCGCTCTCACAACGTTTCGCCGCTCCTCCAGTTCTCAATCCCCCTGCAAATAGGACTCGAGAAGGAGAGTAGAATCGAACTCTAAATTCCTCCTGCTGCCTCTTTCCACTCTCCTCTGCACCACTGCAATGGCTGGAGGATGCTCTTCTGCTGCTGCTGCTTCGGTCCTCGGCGTCCTCTCATGTCTTCTCTTCTTTCTCGTTGATCGTGGTATGTTATGTGCCGCTGTGCAAGTTTGCTCTGTTTCTTCTTCTCTTCTGCTTGAATCATCAGAATGTGCTGCTGCCTTCAGGGTGTTTAGCTGCGACATTCACGTTGACGAACAACTGCGGCCACATGGTGTGGCCGGGCATCCTGTCCAACGCTGGGACGGACGCGCTGGCGACGACCGGGTTCGCGCTGGACAAAGGAGAGTCGAGGAGCGTCGACGTCCCTTCTTCGTGGTCGGGACGCCTCTGGGGCCGTACCCTCTGCTCAACGGACGCTTCCACGGGAGCCTTCTCCTGCGGCACCGGCGACTGCGGCTCCGGCAAGGTGGAGTGCTCGGGCGGCGGGGCCGCTCCCCCGGCCACCCTTGCGGAGTTCACCCTCGACGGGAGCGGCGGCATGGACTTCTACGATGTGAGCCTCGTCGACGGCTACAACGTCCCGATGCTGGTGGCCCCCCAAGGTGCCGCGACCTCGGGGGGCGGCAACTGCAGCTCCACGGGGTGCCTGCTGGACCTCAACGGCCTCTGCCCCGCGGACCTCAAAGTGGTGCTCTCGAGCTCGGACGGAGGCGGCGGTGAGGCCGTTGCGTGCAAGAGCGCTTGCGAGGCCTTCGGCTCACCGGAATACTGCTGCAGCGGGGAGTACGGGAACCCGAACACGTGCCGGCCGTCGTCCTACTCCCAGTTCTTCAAGAACGCGTGCCCCCGGTCGTACAGCTACGCCTACGACGACGCCACCTCCACCTTCACCTGCGCGGCCGGCGCCAATTACGCCATTACCTTCTGCCCGTCAACCACCAGGTAAAGATTGCCAAAAATCTCATTTCAGGAGACGGAATTTTTTTAAAAAATATTTGCTTACATTAGTCGACATTTGCTAATCCAATTACGACACTGACATGCGAAACAGTCAGAAGTCGGCCGGTGAGAACCCGGAGGCCGCCCTGCCGCTGATCAACAGAACGATGGTCTTCTACGGCGGCCAGGAGATCAGCGGCGCGTCGTCGCCCATCGCCGCGTTGAAGAGTCGCCATCATCTCCCCGTTTTTGCCGCGGTTCTGACCATCGTCTCCGCGTATCTGCACTTCACTGGGCCATTCTGATTTGTGAATTCTGATACAGTGGAGAGCAGCACGCAACACAACAAAAAGTTACGAGCCGACCGCCCGAGGAAGAGAGAGAGAGAGAGACGTTACTAATACTCCTCGTGTTCCACCCCTCACTCTAACGTTTTTCCTTGTGGTCGACAATGACCTGACAATTAACGGCACTTGTAGTTCTCCGCCATTTGGGGTCCTATTCATTTATTTATTTTGTCTTCATATTTGTTTCAGGAAGAACACACTACTCAGTACTTATATATGTCTACAGCTCTCTGCAGTCTGCTCTTTTGTATGGGCAACAAAGTAGTGCACAAACACAAATGGTTGAATTATGAAATGTTGTTATATCTAATTTAGCAATATGTGTTGTTCCTTCTCTTCTTTCATCTGAAACGAGATGTCTCCTATTATATCGCTAGAGGGGTAGAAAGTGTTGAAAAATCCAACACGATTATCAGAAACCTGAATGATGTGAACTTATCCTTTTTTTTTATTTTTGTATTTGTAAGGCTTGAAAAGTATACATATATTAGTTATCATTAATAGGGTCTACAATGCCACCAATCACGATTTTCAGTAGACAAGTCAATTCGAATTTTTCTAAATCAAAATTTATCACTCAAATCTTATTACTTTTATCATTTGAATTGCTCATCTTTTACTGTGTGTCCCATATTGATTTTTATAAATGTTCTTTTTGGTACTAGTAACTGTTTATAATACCATTTAAAACATAGTCTTTGCACAAGTTATTTTTGAAATATGATTTCTTAAATATACCGCTCCTTTTGAAATTACTAATTTTATTGATGATTAAAATTACTAGTTTTATTAAAACCTCCACACTACAATAGTCTACTGGCCTCCTACGTTGAAATCTAATAAAGCTTTAGTGATTTGTACATTGAAAATTAAATTTTAAGTGATTCAAACAGAAATTTTATAAAGCTTTAGTTATCCTCGCACTTTAAATCCTCAATTCTATAACTTTAGTTAATTACACCACGTCAGTTATAGAATTCTATTTCATAACGAAATTATCCGGAGAGGGTACAACCTTTATTATCTTCTTATTTATTATTATTTTTCGTGCTGTGTAAAAAGAGGTAAAAAGTGATGATTGAGTAAAACATGGAGTATAGTTGAAGGGCAATTGTAACATTTTACGGCATTAAACTTTTAAAAGGAGACAAAACAAAATCCATGAATACTACTTATTGAGTTTTTTTATTGTGAAGTTCAATCCTATTAAAAACTTTATATTTCTGAAAGTATTATTCCATGACTGTATAAATCACTTTGCCTCTATAAAAGCTTTCTATGATTGAGATTAGATCTGTTACAAATACAATTTTTAATCTCAGAACTAAAATCAATCCTCATTTGTGATAAACGTTGAATGCTCAAGAAGTTGGTATCTATTTGATATGCTCGTGTTTTATATATGTTCAAATTGAATGCTCTCTAAATTAAAATGATCAAAATTCAATGATATGTCTTCAAGTTAAAGAGTACGGTCATGATTTATTATTCATCCCTAACTAAATTAATTATGACACATCAAAAGCGTCTTTGAGAGGTGCAATCCATGCACATATTTACTTTATTTGTTGAGGCCCAGTTGTGATAAGTTTTGGGCCGAGCGGAGTGAGATATTTAGGAAGCCCTGAGACATATTAGCCCAAGTCCGAAGACTCATGCCCTGAGTCTTCTACCCTGAGATAATTTCGAGGTCAAAAGAGTTTGCTTTTAATTTATTTATAAATAGAAAATTAATTCAGAAACTATTTTGCTTAATTGAAAACAAACAAATGACAATGCTTTTAAGAGTGTTTTATTCTCCTTCGATTAATTATAAAGAAACTAGCAAATTGAAACGACAAGTTAAAGTCACGAAGGGCCGTTTGGTTATATTATGAAGAATATAGTCAAACATGATAGATAATAAGATTAAGTTAATAATTTTTTAAAAAAATAAACTTAGAAGAACATGAAATGACTATATATAATCTTGTCTAAAGAATATCTCTATTTTTTAAAATAATAAAATATAAATATTCTACCTTTTTTTCATTTTTTCAAAATTTTGTTTTTCATTATTTAACCATTTATAATAATAATAATAAATATAAACTATTTATAGTAAAAACATTAATTATAAAATATGAAGTTTATTTTTTTCTAATCAAACAAGAGGTAGAATAAGAATATGATTAGAATATTATATTCTCTAAAATAAAATTTGTTATTCCTTCAAGCCGAAATAGAATTGCTCAAACGGATTACTTTCATATGGGTTTTTTTTCTTTTACAGACTATGTTCAAAGGACTGGTACAAGAAAAAAGGTAAATTGATCATCGTCAATTACTGTTGGAATCCACGTCGCCGCATGCTAGTGCATTGTCATTCAGAAACTACACATCACCTCATCTCCTCCATCGTCGATTAAGAAAGTAGTTTGTAACAACTTCGATGTTGTGATTACTGGTTTAATTCATGCTTATACTAGTTTCTTAGTACTATACATAGATGCTTCATTCATGTAATAGGATGCCCCGATTAGTGTAATCGACATTTACATTTTAATAGAAATAAATTTTCTCAATTCCTCTTCTCTCTACTTTTACCACCACTTTTTTCCTTCATCTTCTCCATTCCGGATGACATCACCAACTTCAGGCAAGTGATTCCTTTGAGCTCACAAGCTTCTCCACTACTACTTGACATTTGCCAACATCCTTTCTCGTCTTGCTCATCGTCGGCGACATCGAGCCATAATGGCGCCTGAGAGCCCATGCGTCATCAAGATCACGGATGATAATGCGGATTGCAGTCGAGCTCATCTCTTATCCATCAACATCGTGCTTTGCGGCTCGATCGAAGTTATATCACTTGACCTTCATCGTTGACGATTGGTGCACAAGTCTTTTCTTATACACTTCGGTCATCTTCTCCAGTTTTCCACTCCATCGATCGGAGGTTGTTTCCTTGGCTTTTCTTATTTCAATTTCTCTGCATTCTCTGTTTAGCTTCTTCATTTTCTTCTGACGATTGTCACCATTTTCCTTCGGAGCTATGTCTCTTGTGGATCGGAGCTTAACCTCTGGATTTATACCGACGTCATTTTCATCATCCAGATCTTGGCCGATGTTGTTGTCAACAATCGAAAGCTCCTCGGTTTGTTGATGTTTTTTGGTGTCCTGGTTCTTTTGAAAAATCTCCTCGATTCGCTAACATTTTTTTGGCATCCTCGAGGGTTTTTATTCTTCGATGTGTCCTTTGTTCTTTCTTTGGGTTGTTGAGGTTGGGAGATTTTTTGCTTCCGATGCCCTCATGATTCTTCCATCCAATTTTCGATCAACCTCCAGCATTGTTCTTTGACTCATCGGAATTTGTCATTCTTAGAAGCTTCTATAACTCCTTTCTTCAACATGGTGTGTTATCAAGATCATCACATTCTTGGATGATCATTGACGTCATCTTGAATTATCATGTTCTTCATTTTCATGTCTTCTTCATTTTTCCTCTTCGATATGTTCTTCTCTTCTATTTCTCCAATGCCCAGTAGGTATCTGTCGGAGATTCTGTACATCCTTGGAGGTTCTTCTCTTTTTCTTCTTTGTTTCTTTCTTCGATCATTCATCTTTGTTTCCTTTTCGATCGTCTCTGGTTCCGTCTTTCATTCATGGTCTCTCAAATCAAGCTCTTCAAGTTGGTTCGACATTTTTTGGCTACCAACTTGAGGGGTCGACCCATCGTATTCTTCGACCGCTGTTACTAGCTCGCGATCGAGTTCAAGTTGTTACTTGCTTGGCACGTGATCAATTGATTGGTATCATATGAGCTCAAGAAATCTTCTTTGTAGGTGTTCTAGCCATCGTCTTCAATCTCTCTTCAAGTGCACTTTAGCAATGAGTTACATCCACTTGGTTACCAAACTCAAGTTGGGACTCCGATTATAGTTATCCAAGTTCTCCTGTAGGTCGTCGATGTGTTTCAGCTTTTGCACGAATCTTAACTATCGCATGATATTAGTTGTTCTTTTGTTGATCGGTGACTCGAAAAGAGGGGGAATGTTGTCTTCTCCGACGACGACTTGTAGAGCTTCAATGTCATCGTGCAAGTTGACTGAATTCAGGTTGGTGCTTCAGTTCCTTCAACCACCAACTTGATGGGGGTATGTTGGAATTCATACGTCGTCGATCTGGTTGGAGCTGTTGCCAGCATGATTCCATCCTCCATTGTTGCCTGAGAAGGAACCTATTCCAACTTGTCACAATTCCATGTACTGGTTTAATCTTTCTTGTATTGGTGGATTGTTGGTATAAATAGAGATTAATGGTTGTAATCAGTAGTTCAGATGAGTTGTAATTCACTTTTCATCTTAATAGAGTGGTTTATCTACTTCCGCCTCTTTATTCATCTTCCCATTTCATTACCTTCTTCATCTCCAGCGACCGCTAGGACTCAATCCGAACCCCAGCCAACACATGAGCTTGATTCTTGACATGGTATCAAAGCTCAATTCTTTGTTGTGTTTTCTTCATACGAGATTTCGTCGTCGTTTCTTTTTTCCTTCTTGCTTCCCTCTCAATTGTGCTTCCTTCCTATCCACATATATTCGAGCTCTATTTTTCTTCACTATTTCTTTTGGCAAGCGATCATGTCGCGATCGAGTTTCTTTTTTCTTGTCTTCTTGTTCACTAGACTACAAATCGATATAGTTCACCAATGATTGCAGCTCCATCTTCGATTTCTTTCTCTCCTGATATTGTTTGAGTTCCTTAGTCAACGTCCCTAGTTTTGGCGATCGACATTAATTTCAAAACCTATTTTCTTTACTGGCACATTTTTCTACTTATTTTGGAGTTGGATGAGAGTCTTTATCTTCGATCATCCATAGTTGCCTCTGAGAGCTCTTCGAGTCATCGATGAATTATAGTGATTGACGTCCGCTATCAGTGATCGATGTTTACTTACAGAGTGCCATCTCTGTAGTTACCGACATGCTTGTTGGGTTTCTTCGCTGGTCCTTCATTCATTGTTAGTTACAATCAATTTCTCCATTGTTCTTCTTCATGTCCATTCTATTGTCGGCAAACTCAATCCTATTTCTATGTTTCTAGTTCAAGTTGTTGTCACATGTTCGAAGGAAGTTTTGTTTCAAAGCGATTCCTTGGGTCGTCACATCTTCAACTATGGATCGCTGGTTATCACTTATTTAGTGATGGATCATAAGCATTCCTCAGGTTGCCGCAGCGATGGATCTCGTTTCTCTTCTACTGCCTTGTTTGATCGGCACCAACGAGTTGTAGAGCTGCCACGCATCTTCTTATCTTCGTCATTTTCTTTGGTTCTCCGATCTCGTTTCTCTTTTCTTTCACATCTTCTTTTGTGCCTACCTTCAAGTTGGTTCGACGAATTATTCTGCTTCCTTGGCGAGTTGCCTCCATCTACATCTACTTGGAAGCTATTGCTGGTGTTCGAGGTTCTTCTACAACTTTGACTATCAAATAATTGGGAGGGAGCACCCCCATTAAATCCATTCAGGTAATAGGATGCCCCGATTAGTGGTAACAGATATTTACATTTGAATATAAATAGTTTTTCTCAACTTCTCTCTTTGCTTTCTCCATCTCTTTTTTCCTTCGTCTCCTCTGTTTCCGATGACATCACCAACTTCTGGCAAGTGATTCCTTGGAGCTCACAGTTATTATCAATTACAAAATTGATGCTATTAGTTTTAATCTACAGTTTTACGTTAATCAATTTAAAGAATAAGAATGTTACTACATCCTTAATTTTTAGAAGGACGTTCTACAAGCACTTAATTTCCCCATCACAATGATAATTGGCTCTGGTTGGGTCCAGTGCAGAGTTCATGTTCTGCTTTTGGGCATAGTTTTGTGGTCACACACACAAGGGGTTACTTAATGGAGTTGTGAGCTTCTTTCTAAACCGTCATAATGCATAAAAGAGGGATATCCATATTTGAATTATACTATATATCAAGGGTGATATTGTTATCATTTTAAAAATATTATTGTCACTTCAAAAGTATTATTGCACCTTTATTTTATTATATAAGGGTAAAAATTTCACTACTCACATGAATTTTTTTTTGAAGTGACAAAGTGATACTCATACCTAAATACTTATCCTATCATTTCTACTTATATTCCTCAAACCACTTATGCATCGTGCATGACTTGCATAACAAAGAATAAAAGCATTTCTACTTATATTTCTTTGAACAATTATTCAAGTATCTTGAATTCTTGATAAAGAAGAGTAGGTAGCATCTAAATTGGTGATAAAAAAGAGCACAAAAATTTCAAAATGATGATGCATAACAAAGTAAGTGTATTCATTGGATTAGATTAGATCGAGTTAATGGTCACATCAAATTAGATATGAGAGTTAGAAAATCTTAAACGGATCAAATCTTTTTTTATTTTACTATTTAGTTAAACTTTGAGCTTATGTATACTTTAGAATTTAAAAGTATTAAAAAACATCATACAATTTAAATAGATACTTAATGTTGCAAAAAAGTAAGAACAATATAAAAAAGAAAATAATCATAATCACCCAATTGATCCATCCAGCTTTGGGATGAATTGGGTTTAAGCTTAAAAAAAGGCATAACCCAACTCGACATGACTAAAATTGATAGACTTGACTCGAGACACTTTTGGGGTAAAGAAAAAAGATGTAAATAAAGATGATTCCCAAGGAAAAAAAGGTCTACAAAAGTAAAGTTGATAATTTTGGGATACCGCTACTAAATGCTATTAATCGTGAAATCATTCACGCGAATAAAACTAACATTTAAATTGAAAAATATTAACACACTTGCAAATGGAGCGAAATTCAAAGTCAAAAGGTCAAATCTTTCATTTCATTCTTCATATTTGTAGATACAATATGACAGTATAATTTCAACAATTGACACATTATTAGAAAAAGAAATCACCATAAAAATAATAAATATGATATAGTAACTAGACTCTTCATCAATAGCCTCTTGGGAAGTCCAAGCATCACAATTCAGTATGACTTTGAAAATTCCTAACAGGTTTATGTTCTTGAATCAAATGATCCATTCACATGCATTTTTAACATGTTATGTACCATTTGGATTGAGAGAAAAAGAAGATGATTGAGGGGATATAAAAAATTATTATTATTTTTTCTAAGTATTTAAAAGAGGAAGAGAAAAACTAACTATCCGACTAAAATTATTTTTAACGTGAATTTAAAATTGAGTGAATGTAGATGATCTTGTTCTTCTTTATTCTTGTCATATGAACTCTTTTTTTATCTCCCCTTCTCCTTTTATCCATTTTTTCTATCCAAAATTGCTTTAAGGCAACAATTTGACATATGACAAAATAAGGAAAAAGACGCATGTGATTGATTTTCTATGGACACCAAAATTTCTATGAAAAGTTATTGGCTTTGGGACTTTGGTCGACATGAATTTAAAATATATTTTCGTAAGTGAAGGGGTAGATATATATAAGCTCATGGTTGCTTTCGTATTTTTTCATGTGGACTATGCATTTATATTCTTAATTATGAAATTTTAGATTGTTACATTCTTCCCTCTGTATGAGCTCAATGTATGAGCAATCCATGTTGGGTCATGACTTTTGCTTATCATATGACCCAAGTTTGGACAGTAGGTTGATTTTAATACTATTTTGTAATACTTTTGATCGACTCAATCAAAATATTATTTCCTTTTATATCTTGACCTACATTAATTTAAAATGTGTCTTTATAGTGAAGGAAATAAATACATATAATTTCATAAGCACTTCCATATTTGGCCAATGTGAGACTATATATTATTACCGTTAGTTATGAAACTTCAGATTGTTACTTTGCATAAAAGATTTTTAGTCAAATTCTATCAATTATTTTTATCTTTGTCTAAAAAAATAACATTTTGTTATACATATCACAAGAGAAGATCACACAAACAAAAAGGGACACATTTTTTAATAAGATTTATTCATAGTGAGGCCACAATCCCAAACAGTAACATCATTTATTCATATCCCAAAGTCTCCCACATTAAACCTTATCATGAAACTCTTAAACCCTAGATTGATATCATTGTTAATTGAAAAAAAAATTAACCAAAGTTTATATTTTATTTTATAGTTAATTTTAATTTATAATAATCATGTAAAATTGATGTTGTATTAAGAATTATAAAAATTAATTTACAAATAAAAAGTTGCTTCGTTTATGCATGCTTTTGTAACCATTCTTTGGTTTACAATTATTCTTCTAGATTATAAACATTTACTTTATTCTTATATGATATATATATATATATATATATATATATTATCTACATTTTTAGTTTTTTAGTAATATGAGACATTTATAATACCTTATATCTCATAATGCTAGAATATGACAAATCTTAGGGTAGGTGCATTTCTTGACGATAATGTTTTTTCTCAAAAAGATTGTCACTTGTTAAATTGTCAACAATATACATTACTTTATTTAGTATGTGTAAGTAATCTATCTTACAATGCATATTAGTTATTTATAAAAAAATAAAGATTTATGAGTTAATATATAGTTTTTTATCAATATATCTTTAATCAAAAGAATTATGTTTACATGTATAAATTATTTTGAACTTTGTAAACTTACAAATATATATTCTCACCCATAAAATTAAAATTTATAAAATAATTAATATATTTTAAAAATATGATAATAATATATTCAAAATATTTAACTAATATTTTTAAAAGATTAATTTTATATTTATTTAATTAATTTTATAATTCATTTAAATAAAATTATAAAGGATAAATACGAAAAGTGAAATTAAAAAGATTGTAACTCACGTAGTAATTTAGATTACATCTCTTCCATAGGCAATCTTCTTTATCACTTCATAAATAGTGTGAATTGTTTGGGCAATCCAAATTACTCATTAATTGTCATAGGTGAATATAGTAATATAGTTGGCCCAAGTAATTTAATACAACATTATCTCATAATTTATAAAAAATACCAATAAAGTGCGTTCAGAAACGGACGTAAGACCCATATGCCATACAAACTATAATTTTCTAATAGAATTAAAATTTTATAATAACACATTGTTTAAAAAAATAGGCAAAAAATGAACAATTATTTTTGAAAAATTTGAAATATATTTAAAAAATAACGTAATTATTTTTTTTAAAAAAAAAGGCACAAAAAAATGAACAATATCTTTTTAAAAAATTTTGAAATATTATAACCAAGACTTATAAAGTAATTAATTATATCTTTATTTCAATAATGTATAAATAATTTTTGTTATATTATAGAAAATAACGTATATATTAATTAAAAATAATAATAAATAAGCTTGGAAGAATTTGATAATAGTATCTTTTGTGTAAAATGAAGACAAAAGATTTTTGTAAGAGGGCGAATTTTTAAAGTTAAAGAAAATATGGGAGAGGAGAGGCCAATGCATCCAACGGAAGGAGTTATGAAAGCAAATAATTGGCCATTTGGCCAAGACTTTGGGAAGAAAAAACAATTGTACTTGATTCTTTAAGATCAAGGCCAATTGTGTTTATGAAAAAAAAATTAAAGAAATTAATTCTAAAAGTAATTCATTTTCATATGTTTGGCATAAAACTTGAAAGCACAAATAAAATTTTAAAATATTCCTGAAAGAAAGTTTCGTGAAAGAAAAAATGAATTCTTCTTAAAACAAACAATTCATTTTTTTTCAGGATTTACTTCTATTCAGCCAATCTTTTTTTTTTTTGAGTTATCAAACATTGGAACGTGGTGAAATCATTTTTTAGAAAAAAAATATTATCTTCAAAATAAACGGAGCCAAAGTAACAAACATAATATGAAATTTGACTGCCATATGTATAATGGCACGTCCAAATTGATAGCTGGCCCAGAGGCATTGGTACACTACAAGAAAATCGCGATTTTCCGACTGACAATTTTCGACGGTTCGAAATTCGTCGCATATTTGCGACGGATTTTTCGACGGTTTCATTTTCGACGGATTTTTCGACGGTTATGACCGTCGGAAGTGATTTATATTATTATTTAATTTTTCGACGATTAGGAACGTCGATATTTTCGACGGATATCCATCCGTCGCAATTTCCGACGGTCACGACCGTCAAAAATTAAAAAATAAATTATGTAATTTATTATATTATTATTTAATTTTTTCGACGGATTTTCCGACAGTTACGACCGTAGGAAATGAAAAAAAATTAAATTATATATATTTTTATATTATTATTTTATTTTTTGATGATTAGGAACGTCGATATTTCCGACGGATATCCATCCGTCGCAAAATCCGCCGCAATTTTCGACGATCGTAACCGTCGGTAAATGTATAATAATATCGTATGAGAAGTATTTTATTAATATAACTAGCGACGGCCCAAACTGTCGCAATTATCGACGGTTTCGACCGTCGGTAACGTTTATCGACGGTACAAACCGTCGGTAAAATAAAAAATAAATATTATATATAACTAAATATATTTTCGACGGTCACAACCATCGGTAATTTTAAAAATAGTTAATATTTACATTTTCGACGGCCAAAACCGTCGGTAATTAAAATTTCGTTATCGTGCTTTTTTTCTTTTCCCGCTTTCTCTTATCTTTTACCCTTATATATCATTCCTCCTCCTCACCTTTCTCTCTCCCTCCTCTCCTCTCTCTCTCCTTCTCCCTCTCCCTCTCCCTCTCCCGGCTCGCGCTGGCGACCCTCTCCCGCACCGGACGCCGGCGACCCTCTCCCACACTGGCGACCCTCTCCCGTGCCGGTGTCTCTCTCTCTTTCTCTCTCCGGCCGGATCCGGCCCCCAGCGGCCGGATCTCGCCGCATGGCGGCCGGATCGACCGCCTGGCAGCCGGATCTGCCGCTGGGCGTTCGGATCCGGCCTCTCGCGGTAGGATCGGCCGTCGGGCGGCCGGATCCGGCCTCCAACGGCTGGATCCGGCCCCCAGCGGCCGAATCCGTCGCCTGGCGGTCGGATCCGGCCCCAGCGGCCCGAGTCCAGCCCCAGCGGCCCGAGTCCGGCCCCGGCGGTCGGATCCGGCACCCGGATCCGTCGCCTGGCAGCCGGATCCGCCGGCTGGCGGTCGGATTTGGCCGCGGCCGGAGCTCGCCGCGGCCCGATCCGTCCGCTAATTTATTTTATATTTATAAAATTCTTTTCGACGGTTGCGACGATCGTCGAAAGTTTCGACAGTTGCGACCGTTGAAAACTTTCGACGGTTCGAACCGTTGACATTTTCCGGTGGTTGCAACCGTTGAAAACTTCGACGGTTCGAACCGTCGGCATTTTCTGGCGGTTGCAACCGTCGAAAAGTTTCGACGGTTCGAACCGCCGATAGTTTTTTCGACGGTTCGAACCGTCGATATTTCCGACGAATTTTTTTACTGTCGCAAATCGATTTGCGAGGAGCATTTTTCCGACGGATCGATTCTGACTGAAAACCCGTCGATAATTGCGTTACCGACGATATTCGAGCTGATTACCGACGGTCCGAACCGTCGGTAATCACTATTTTTCTCGTAGTGACAATGAGTTAGAAAACAACCTACAGCTTTTCTTCTAACAAAAATTAAAGTTCGTCATCGCGGAGGTTGCCGCTGCATTGGGGGCAACCGTCTGCCACGCTGCGCGAGGAGAGAATAGCCGTCTGCTGCACGTGGAGAGAGATACTACAAAAAAATCGAACAATAGCGACACACTACTTGCGACGCTACGGAAGCGCTGTTACGTCTCCGTGATAAAGAGCATCTCATTGCCGTCTAACGAGCGCCGCATAATTGCGGCGCTGAACATCGGTGGCTACTAGCATCGCAATAGAGTCAACAAAAATAAGACGCGACTAGCGCTACGTGTTGACACTATCGCGACGTTATTAAGACGCGTGGTGTCCGGCTGGACGCAGAAGACATGCTTCGCTACTTCGACGCGTAGATGGCGCTACGCTTGAGGCGCTATCCCAGCTCCCACGAGTCTAATGTAGGCGCTACTTAGTCGCTACAGTGACGCAAATATGATGGTATATGCGTCACCAATGAGACGTTCATATGGCACTAAGAACGATATATTTAACTCAGCATCGACAGCGTATGCGACGCTAATGTGACGCTATGGAGGCACTACTTGCAGATTTTTTTACCATACTAGCCTCATTTTTCCCCTTCCCGCACCATACAATATATGATGCATATAAAAATGCATTGATATTCATCACAAGCAATATAAAAGCATCACAGGTAATATAAGAGCACTACATGCATAATATGTAACATAAGAATACAAAAAGTAATAAACTGAAGTAACAAACTATATGTATATCTAAGTCTATAAGTAACAAAAGCATAGTTTATTTTCTATCCTAAGTTTGGGAGTTATTGTTATCATTCCGGACATTCGACCCAGAGTGCTCGGTCCATGACCTCGCGGGGATGGATTCTGCGTTGGGATCAATCCTTGAATCGCCTGCAATAGCGGAACCAACTGCTACGACACCTGCTGTGATATCTGCGCCGATAACTGCTGTGATAGCTGCTGCAATAGCTGCGTCATACCAGGTGCAGCGGATGAGCTCGGAGCAGATGCACCTCCTGCATATCCTCCGATCCTCTTATGTATCTGAGCATATAAAATTATTAGCGTCTCAATTTGGCGACGCTACAGAGACGTCAATAATGTCGCCATAGCATCGACAATGTTGGCGGCTCTAGTTAGACGTGAAGTTGACGCTATTGAGTCTCCACGGTGACGCTAAAATGGGATAATTTGTACCAAATCACTCTCTTAATTCAATCACCATAATTTCATGATTAAGAATATAAAAATAATATATGCATAATTAATATATTATATATATTATATGTATAGATAACATAAATAATATAGGTAACAAATTATATATTTAGGAACACTCCTATCATGTAAAAATACATATATATGTAATCGTGTAGTACATATATATAATATGGGTAATCATGTAGGGATACATATATATGTTGATAATACTAATATAGTATTTAATTAATTTATTGATTAACATATAATATATAAGGTTTATGGTTTAAATATAAAATAAATAGCGATATAAATATAGATAACCTAAGAATAGTTGCCAAGTAATCACATTCGCGTCTACATAGCATCGTCTGAGCATGTGACTCCAGATAGCGTCTCTTTAGAGTCACAAAGCGTGCGACGCGAGATTCGTGTCGAGAGTTGTCGACACGAGATTCGTGTCGAGAGTTGTCGACGCGAGAATGTTGCTAGGTTCGCCGGCGCATTTTCGCTCCGTGGCGCGCGATAATAGCATCTACGTAGCGTCTCCATTGCGCCATCGTCAGCGTCTATTTTGAACGCTGATGAGACGTTATCGAGAGGCAAATAGCGTTGCATTATTGTGACGCAAAGTGGACGCCATGAAGGCGCCAGTGACGTCTATGTAGCGTCACTAGTTTGTGCGACGCTAATTTGCGTCGCTAAGCGCCCATTTTCTTATAGTGAGAGAGTGAGAGAGAGAGAGAGAGAAGAGTGCGGGAGAGGCATCCGCCACGCGAGGAGAGGGGGAGCAAGAGAAAGAACAAAAAACTTTACGCACAGAAGACGCTACTTTTATATTTCTGCTCGAGTCGAATCGTCGATTTTTTTCCTTTCAAACCTGTCGTGCCGAATCGCCCGCGAACCGTCCCCTTCTGTTATTAAAATTGAATCTATGCATGGCCGTCCGATGCACATCAGACAGTCGTGCGCAGGGGGACGGTCCCCCCCTAATTAAGTAGGGGGACAAACATTTTTTCCCGATTCATTATCCGCCTTCTAAACCAAAAAGTAAAAACATAGTCATTTTTACAAATAACTATGAGTGGCATTGGTGTTGAATACGGTGTATATATTGCATGGAAGAATGAAGTGCATTCTTAGATAAGAGAAAGAATGAACCAATAAGAGAATGAATTCTTAAATACTTGTCCAAAGAATGAACCAATGACAATAGTTTTGTGAGTTAACCAAACACATTAAAGAGAATGAAGACACATATTTCCCCTTAAGATAAGGAAAAATGCTTTCTTCACTCAAACTATCTCTTGTATATGTAATAAATAAAATTTAGTTAACTATTTATATTTAACCTATTTCCTGATACACAATTACCTGAAACACGAATAAAGAAGTTAGCCCTTTCCTATAATTTATAATTTGTTAGTTAACTCAGTTTTTCAAATGGAATTTTTCACAGAAAAATATTTGCAAACAAATACGGTTTGAACCTTGACCATCTATTGCATATTTCCTTTGAGTAATAATGTAATATTATATTTTTTCTATAGTCAAAATGATAATCTGCCAAAGACTTGCAATTATTAGGTGCAGGACACCCCTACAATATACCACTTGTAGTTGTAATATATCATTTTTCTGTCATTATCTTATACCAGTTTGATTATAAAAAAAATAAGATACATAACATACACTGAGTGATGGTATGGATGCGCATCGCACATACTTATTTTTGGGTTTTCCTCTTCGTCTTATAAGTTATAACTAGGAAGCACCGCCGGTAATTTTCTACTACATGTATAGTTGATATACCTTTTCTAGAGAAATCGAGATGGTTGGACTTGGAATTGGTGGATGAAAAATGTTCGAATCACCAGGAGCTGCTCCAAAGTCTTTTGACAAGATTTCCACCATGGCCTCCTTTATTAGGCCTGCGCCAAAATTCTGCATGCAATGCAGGTCAGAGCTCAGGAATTTTCACAAGTGGTCAGCAATTAGCTGACATGCCATTCAGAATTCTCTCTGTCACTTGTTTTTTCTTTTCTCCTGTGCACACAACTGTGTAAAACAGGAGACACGAGCAGTACTCTTTCGCATTTCTTTCCCTTGTTCTCTTCCTTCACTGAATTGTCTCCTGCAATAGCATATTATATATGGCCCTACCTTCACGTCTTATCATTTACATAAGCTATACGTGAAATAATGACCTAATTAACTCTTCAGTCTTTGGCACCCGCTGGCTTCTCTGATTCATTTGAAAAGACCAACTCCCTCCACTACGTAAACCCACCACATTAACTATACACGAATCCTCTTAGGGCATCACATGATTCAGATTGCTGTCTAGTTGTGCGCATGCATGCAGTTTAATTAGTACTTTTCGCTGCTCTTTCTGGTCTATCTTCGAACTTGTCACGTGTGAGTTCAATCATCGCATGCCTATTTAGAAAATGATGCTTTCATCATATGTCGAAATTATTTGCGATGGCCGTATTATGTTTTGCTTTGTAATGATCATCTTATTCTATAATATATTCCTCAGCACTCCCTCAGTCCCCCCCCCCCCTTCCCTCTATTATATTCTTGTTGTCGGTGACGACGGTGAGTCAAACGTTATGCAAGAATTCCTCTCTATCTCCACCTGGGCGAGGAATATACGGAACGCACGAGAGATATAATACTAGAAAGGCAGGGAAACAAAAGCACACTACATGGGATAGGTACAACATTATTTGCCTCATTAAACTCGCTAATGATGAGTTGCTCAACAGCACAAGTGATCCGTGGCATCACATTCTTAGGCGTTGCATTAATCCTCTAGACACGGCCAACGCCGTCTTCATCTAGAGACTCCCCCGTGCAGCCATGTTCATCCAGCAGAAACCTCCCAGGTCAGCTGAGCCTAAGATCCCCATCCTCTCTCACGTAATACATATATAAAGGGACACCAAGACACCTCCATATAAGGAAGAAAAGGTCGATCAGTTGTGTGGTGCAAAAGGGAGGCGACTTTGGTGGACTGATTAGTTCTAGAGAATCCCTATAGTGGAAAGAGGCAGAAGGAAGAAAGAAGAGAAAAGTTCTTTTTGGTAGGAACCCTTATATATACTAGGGTTCTCAAAAAGATAGCACAGAAGAAAAGGTTTCTTCCCCGGATTTTTTTGGGTGAATAGTTTCTTCCCCAGATTTTGTTTGATCAAGAGCTCAAGATTGTCTCAGTAAACATGGGGAACTGTGGAAGGAGTGGAGCTGTGAGGCAGTACGCCCGATCCAAGGTCCCAAGGTTGAGGTGGACTCCTGAGCTGCACCACTGCTTTGTTCATGCCATAGAAAAGCTTGGAGGCCAGAACAGTATGCATCTTGCTTCTTTAGCGCCATCCGTTATTTCTTTTTATATCAAAAACTTAATTAAGAAAAATAAATAAGAAAAAAAATGAAGGGGAAGCTTTGGGTTAGGCTTGACATGGCTCTGTGTTTTTCCGTCTTCTCATTTATCTTTTTACTTGCTGATATTGCTGCATGCAGAAGCTACACCTAAACTTGTCCTTCACTTGATGGGTGTCAAAGGACTCACTATATCCCATGTTAAGAGCCACCTGCAGGTCAATTTTGATTCACTATTAAGTTTCATGTTGCTTCCCTTTGCAGATTGGTTATATATATTTCTTTAGTTGTCCTTGAGCTGACGATTAATTAAGAGCGTAACTGATCAGATGTATAGAAGCATGAAGAATGATATGGGTAAAAGGCAGAACATGGAAGTGATCTGCAGGCACGGTATAGTCATTAACCAAAATTCCTCTCTTTGCTCTTATTCATGTTTCAATGTACTATCTACATCTTCTCTCTTCATTCTTCAACGTTATTCCTCTTCAAAATACTTATTCAAGATTTTTTTGTATCACACATAGCTATCTTCCTACACTCTTGTTGCATGATTTGTTGGATCTGCACCACTTTCTAGTTCCACTATCACAAGTCTCAACCCAAAAGTATTTGTATGCTTATGCCTTCTGGTTTCCTTTCTCCACACATTTGCATGGCTTCTAGTTGTTACCAAATAAAGAAGTGACTGCAGCTCATATAATATCACGGGTCACCATCTTTGTATTTGGAGTCAACTGAATGCATGGAGTTCTGATCGTTATTAAATTCACTTATATATGCATGGTTTTGTGATTAATGCAGAGTTGGAAGAAATGAAGCATCAATGCCAAGGCAATGATTGGTTTGCTGATGAGCAGGCGGATGGTGGTTCCTTCTCATCAAAGCCTACTGATGGATTTCAGCCTCAGCTTTTGTATTCACATCTCAAAAGTCTGAAAAGGTTGCTAAGCTCGCTGAACTCTATCCACTTTCACCACGCCTTTCGTGATAATTTTATTAGCATGGGCAGGAAGGAGACTCAAGAGGACTCTGAAAGTGTGCAATGCAGTACAGAGGCATGCAGTTTTGGCAATCACATGCAAGCTTTGACCCTGTGGAGGGGAATCAATGATGGAGGACTGAGATGGCATAGAGATGCTGCTGCACACACTGAGCCACTTACAGCTGATCAATACACCTCGGAGCCCAAACGTAAACAAAAGTCACTTCCTTTTGAGGTAATCAAATCTGAATAGCACTAAATATTACAGTCCACAGTTCGTTCTATTGCTGTGATCATATTGAGTTAATACTTTGCCATACAAGTTGTCTGCACGCAGATTTACTTTTTTTTATCAACTTAAGTAGTCTCTCTTTGTTAAGACTTTGGATAAGAAACGTGTTTTATACGAAAGGGGACCTTTCTAATGTTAAAACTTAAACCTGGTTCAGAATGCACTCAACGAAAGTCCTTTTACATAGAAACAGAGTTCTGGGCCTTCTGGCAGCACGACAAGTTTCTGCCTCATCATAAGAATATTGTTCCTGTTGTCAAGTGGTCCAAATTGTTCCGCACGCGAGCTCCTTACAATATTCCTGTTCCACCGGCGTCCGACGATCCATTTATATCTGTTGCTTAATAGGTTGAATGAGACATGGGTACAAATGGATGTGATGTTGCACTACAGCATTTTTCTGGACTTTACTGCAGGAACAATCTGCAACATTTCAAAGGCAGCAAATGCAGATTCTTTTTGTTCATAAGTATGTGGGACTTGTTTTACGAGAGAATAAATGATGATCGAGTGGTCAAATTACATTATCATCTTGTTGCTTGTTGCTTAGGATATGAACAATTTGTATACTGTCAAGAAGGGTCACTCTGACTGTGATTATGTGAACTGCTCTTCTACAGCAGAAATGATGGCTGTCGCTTCAGTTATTGTAATCTCTTTATTTCCCTTGTTTAATATACGTTAACAATTATGCACTATACTAGCGTCTGACAATTTTTTGTTATGCTTAGTTGTTTACTATGGAAGATGAATCATTTGCATTCTTCAAACTAATTGAACTTTATTTCCCCACAAATTCATAGTTTAGGTGCTAAGTAAATCCTTTCCATTATGGCATGGATCCAAAATATCTAAAGACTGTTTTTGTCTTTTCCTTTCGTGGTTGCAGAACTATGTATTGCCTGAAAAGGAGCTCAAATCTGAGAAATCAGGATCATTGAGCAGTGTAGCTGTGGAGAGTGGTTGCTCAAATCTGACAAATTTGTCACTGTCCTTATCGTTGAACCAAATTCAGCCAAGTAATACGTCGTCGGGCAGTGAACGTCTGAGTGCGTGCTCAGCTGATTACTTTGGGTCAGGACACAAAATTAATTTGGATCTCTCCATGTCTATCTAGTTAATGATTCGCTTTGCCATTTACTTCAGTAATTCTTCCCGTGCTCTCCTTGACGTCTGATCCTGTATGTACTCCAGTTTGAGTTGGCACTAAATCACTTCGAATTCTTTTCGTCTTAGTTTTATTCATCAGTTGTGAACATGAATAATAACTGATTATGCCGAGAGTTGTTAGAACTCGAGTAATTTAATATTTCAAGCAAAGTAACTCTCCGGCCGAGAGAGTGCACTTGCGCAGTGTAGGGGACAGAACGGATGGGGGAGCAGAGCAGTCGCCCATGTCGTGTGGGCGATGTCGCAGCATCCTTGCGGATGCCCCGCGGGCTCCTGCGCGTCCTTTCGCACGTTAGCCACCGCAGGCCCTTTGGCCTTTGCGTTCGTGACCTAGCTCTTTATCTTCGCCCTGACTTACTCATCAATTTAAGTTTAAGCTCAAAGTTTCATTTTTTTTTTAAAAAGATGGCTATTACTTAAGTTGACTTTAACTTATTAATGCATGTGATTCTCACGTTGTCACTTCAGTTGATTATACTAATCCTTGTCCAAATTAGCTTATTTTTCTTTATATTATTTTTTCTTTTGCATAATCATATTTATACTTAGCATTAGCATGCATTGATCAACGATATATTTTTATAATAAATGAACTTAAAAATTATACCTCCAATTATGATCTTCCACACGTCTCCACTCAAATATGTATCTCATGAAATACAAGAAAATGATGCATTTCCAAGAGCCAATTTAAAACGGATCAAAAGTGTTCACATGTTTCGATGGCATTCGTGATGGAAAGAGGTACGAAAGCACCCGTCACTAATACCGACAACAGACACCTGTAGGTATTTTACTGACTATCTTGACATTTGATATTATTGATGGATGAAAATTCATTGAAGGTCAACATTATCAATATTTTTTTAATAAAAACATATCAAATATTATTATTAAGATTACCGATAGTCCTAGCCAACGATTGGCCAAGACCGTCGGTATTCTCTATCATGTAAGTAGTGAAGGGTTACATAAAGAGGAGCATACATTTTTTACCACCACTATCTTCATGAATATGGGGTCATGTGCTTCAACTCCATGAGAAGTTGATTTCTCGAAAGCGATTGTTTCTAAGGCACGAAGCGGATCATGTTATTGATTTGGTCATAGAATCGAAGCCACCATCTTGTATTCTTTATAGTGTTGGCCCTTTCCAAATTCATAAGATACTATTAGTAGCTAACTGAACTATCGGATGCAAAGTGTGTTCGAACCTCAAAGTCTTCAAATGGGACCCTAATTCTATTTCAGAAGAAGTTCGAGTAATCTCCCCGAATGTGCATCAACTATATGATGTTGAACAAGCTTACAATGAAATACAAATATCTCATTTCTTTTGTGATGAACTTATTCGACCAACTTGACAATGGAAGATGTTTTATGATGTTGGATCTTCATTTCGGATACTGACAGCTCGACAATGCCAATGAATATATACATGTTATGGTCTTTCAAGCTCTTAGTGCCTCAATAATTTCCTCAACCCTCATGACAACTCTTCCTTAACATGTTCGTATTTATGTATCTCGATGACATCGTAATTTATAGCCGCACCTCTAAAGAGTATATTAAGTACATCAAGCAAGTGTTCAAGGTGTTACAATACAACAAACTTTACGTAAGTGATAGAAGTGCACCTTCACTTAATCAGAAGTGCATTTAATGGGACATGTAATCGAAAATGTAATGTTGAAGATGGGTGAAAAGAAGATTCAGAGCATCACTAGTGGGAACTGCCTAAGTGAGTTCCTAATTTGAATTTATTCCTTGGCATGATGAAATATTACATACGGTTTGTAAAGGGATATTCATATATGACTACTACTTTGATGGATCTCCTTCAGAAGATGCAAAATGGAATTTGACACCTACTTCCCAAGAGGCATTTGACATCATTGCAAGGGATTGATGCTTTCCTTACATGCTACATGAAGACCTATAAGGTACATATTGTTGTATTTGGCTATTCCATAAAATCAAGTTTCGAGAATTGTAAGCTTAATGACACAAAATGACATTATCCCATTCAAGAGAAAGAGATGACTATGACGATTAATTGTCATAGGACATGATGACACTACCTTCTCGGATCAAGTTTTTACATCAAGATCACCAACTATTTCAAGACTTAGAAAAGTTCTCGGCCTCAATCCTCGGGGCAGACTAATTTTATCCCCGCTCCCGATCCCCACGTGGACCCGAACCTCCCATCATTTTATTTATAAAATAATTATAAAAAATAATAAAATAATCATTTTAAAAATAATAAAGTAATCAATAATACCTAATAAAATATTGAAATAATATAATATTTTATTATATAATATTAAAAATTACATGTAGTATTTATTTTAAAAACTATTGAATTAGTATTAAAATTTTAAAAAATGATAATCTCGTGGGGCGGGGGCAACCCATGGTCACTTTTGAACCTGTCCCCGCCCCCGTGAGGGGTACAATCCACGTGAACAAGCCCCATTTGGGGATTCCCCATGGAATCCATGGGGGCGGAAAATATTGTCATCCCTAGTTCTAGCAAGACTTTATGATATAATTCGACTATCCTATAGTACAAGTTCGATAAGATGAATAGAGTGCAATATGATAAGATGAATATCATTGGCAACACCCTCAACCGAAAAGCAATTAGACCAACTTGATCAAGATGATCAAGAAGAGATTGAAGTCGGACTTCACGACAAAGAACTTTTTGAATAAGCGAGGGTAAGAGATGCCAATTTGGGATTGAAGTTGGGTTAATCTTCACCAAATAATATGACATTTATGTTCTTTTGTTCAACAATTTGTGACACGTCATCATATAAGAATCATAGGTAGGAGATCCTGCTGCACTTCGACAATTACAAAGATAACTATTTCTAAATAAAATTGGAGCATGATATTGAAACTTCCATTAAAACATGCCTCATCTTCCAACAATGCAAATGTATGTATCAGAACCACTACTTATTTCAGAAGAATCATAGAATGATATTTTCATAGACTCTACTTCACTACAAGAAAATCATCGATTAGTGACACAGCAATATATACCCTAATGCGTCGCTAACTCGGCGCTAAAGACAATAGCGATGCATTAGCGTCGACTTCGCGCCACAGGCTTGGCGACGCCATTTCTCATATGCTAATAGCGTTGACTTCGCGTCTACGGGTATGTCGACGCTATTATCGTTGAACAATGATGTTAATACGACGCTATAATGATGTGAGAAGTGTCATCGTGGAGAGCCAACATGAATCGCTACTCTGACCCTAAAGCGGCGCTGAAATTGTCAACGCTCATCCGACACCGAGTTGGCGTTACATTGCGATGCTAATCGGACACTAATGTGGCGCTATAATTCGATTTTCCTGTGTCGCTACTGCAATGCTAACGTGACGCTAAATATTGAGATGCCATTGCGACGCTAAAGAGACATTAAGAACAATATGTTCATCCATTTGAATTGTCGCCTTGCTCATCTAGCCATTAAATTACATTACAATGGCGCTCCATTCATTAATTGCTATTTTGTTACATTACAGTTGAAGCACTATCAAATTACATTACATGCACATATACATTTCCATTATATCAAATTACATTACATCACATATACATTTCTATTACATCAAATTATATCTATCACAATTAGATGATCTAATTACATCAAATTACAGTTGAGGGCCTCCTCCTTGTCCTCCTCCTTGGATGACTGTGGGAAGACCCATCGTCGCTATGAGCCCCGCGCGTCGTGCAATGCCTCATACGTAGGAGGGGCCAACCACTAGAGGGGAAGAAGATGCGTCCACCGCCATCCGTGAGGTAGTTGTCGTCAGAGGGGAAGATGGCGCGTCCATCGCCAACCGTTGTGCATGCTTGGATGGCCGCCTGGATGGTGGCCGTGTCACATCGGCAGCCATCTCCTATGGCATCAAAGTCCGCGACGAAGAAGACGGGGCCCCCGGCGCATCGTCGGAGAAGAGGCACCGGATCCGGCAGTCATTGGAGCGGTGGTGGCCGTTGGAGAGATGAAGAAGAGAAGGAGGAGGCGGAGGCGCTTGGGTGGCATCGGTGCAGCAACAACAACAATATGAGGAGGAGGAGGCGTTGGAGCAGCAACAACAGTAGGAGGAGGAGGCAGAGACGTCGGGGCAGCACGGAGGAGGAGGATGAGGACGTGGCGGCATTGTCGGGGCAGGAAGCAACGGAGGAGGAGGACGACGATGACGAGGACGCGACGACAGCGTCCAGGCAAGCAGCAATGGAGGAAGATGAGATGAGGACACAGCGGTGGCATCCGAGCAGGCAGCAACGGAGGAGGAGGAGACGAGGATGCGGGAGCGATGTTCGGGCAGGCAGCAACGGAGGAGGAGGAGACGAGGATGCGGCGGCATTGTCGGATTAAATGAAAGGACGGTTCAGATTTATTCTTCGACGAGCATACGAATCGTCATTTAGCGTCGCAAATTTGGCGACGCAATGTGTCGCCACATTAATTCAATTAATTTTAAAATATATCAAATACCGTCGCAGATTAGTGACCTAGATATTGTGACGCTAAGCTGGAATATAATGTCTCATTGGCGTCGACAATCTGAGACGCTAAACTAGAGTCACAAGACGATGACGCTATTTTGACAACGCTAATTTGACACTAAAATGGAGTAGCGATGGAACTATCGACGCTATTGTGAAGCCATTGTGTCTCTATAGCTATGCGGCGCTAATGCGTCGCAAAGGTGGCGCTAAAGTTCTATAAAGTTATTACTATGTATATATGTAATATATATGTGTGTGTATGTATATATGTATTATATATGTATATGTGTATATGTATGTATATGCAGTATATATGGATATGTATATATGTATATGTATATGTTTATCAACGTCGTCTAAAAAATTTGAAAGTCATATGTTGAACAAATGAGGCCATTCTACGAAGTATCGAGATGTCTGATTTTCAAAAAAGTAAATTTTAATCTTTTTTAAGCACACAAAAAATTGACATTTTGAATACTCTTTTTACAATCGAAATCAAAAAAATTCTAAAAAAATTAGCTTTTCTAAAAAAAAAAATTAAAAAACTCTATGTCAACTAAATAGTACCGTTCCGAGCGCTCCCGAAAGTTCGATTTTTTAGAATGCACATTTTTAGTTTTCTTAGGTAGGTCAGAAGATTTGAGTAATTTTTATAATTATGAAAAATATGTACTTTGAGAATCAGAGGAAATGAAAAAGACGTGAAACCTAAAATGTTTATGCCATCCAACCTTCTCGAGCTCTTCGAAATGCCTATTTTTTTGTGGCAATCCGAGTGAGGACCGTGGAGAATCGGTCATTTCTATTTGAAACCTTTGCTCATTTTATGCATTTTTTCCCGATGTCCGACCATCACAATTCTTGTGCATCCGAAGAGCTTGCATCGATCTCTACGAGTTTGTAATTTTCGTTTTATCGATTCCCATCTGACTCACATTGGCAACCATCAGAAGCCTTTCTTTTCCTAGGTTCTTAATTTTGCCATCCGGTCTCCTAAAATCGTCAAAAAATACTAAAAAAAATTGTGTTGCCATGATCTACAAAAGGTGCAAAATTCACGATGATCCAACGATCGGATCTTCGATAATCGCCATCTAAATCAAATGAAAAATGAAGAAGCACTATTCTCCTAATTTTGGAATTTGAGAATTATAGTATAATGTATGTATAACATGGTATATTAATTTTTGTATATTATACAATAGAATAATATAGTATAGTATGGTGTATAATATAGTTAAGTATAGTATATAGTATTATATAGTATGTATATGTATATGTATTATTAATATAGGTAGCATATATATGTTTGTATTGAGTATAAATAACATATATAATTATATAAATTAATATTACTTAACTACGAATAATAATTAACATTACTTATATAAATACTTGTATATTCTTAAAATTCTAATGTTGGTGTTGCATTAGCGTTGCAAAGTATTCTACGTCACATTAGCATCGACTTGTCTCGACGCAAGCACAGAACCTAGCGTCGATTTAGCGACATTGGCTTTTTGATGCTAATTAGCACCACACATGGTCGACGTCAATACAACGCAAGTTGCGAACGCCAAAATCGCCTCCTGAACTTGCGTCGATTTAGTGTCGCATTGTTGTTGACGCTAACTTGTGTCGCATCTTGTCGACGCT
This sequence comes from Pontederia crassipes, assembly GCA_030549335.1. Lineage (NCBI taxonomy): Eukaryota > Viridiplantae > Streptophyta > Magnoliopsida > Commelinales > Pontederiaceae > Pontederia > Pontederia crassipes. The sequence continues at coordinate 17,318,335 of CM060189.1, read as the reverse complement.
AATACAACGCTATAATTTACCATGTAATTTCCAGTCTTGACGCGTGATAATAGCATCTACATAGCATCGCGATAGCACCGAGTTTAGCGTCGACATTTTGTAACACGAATGTGATGCTAAGTCGACTCTACTGGGAGGCAATCAACGTTTGATTTTGTCGACCAAACGTCATCGCTATTTAGATGCTAGTAGCGACAAATTAGCGTCACATGATTTTGTGTCACTATTTTGCGTCGCTAAATGAGATATTTTGTGTAGTGCTTGTCCAAATGTGAAAAAGCACGTACCATCATGAAGGTCATAGATCTAGGAGTATGTCATCTTGATCATTGGCTCCACAAGTTATCATACTATTGAACCTACAAAGTCATTCTTGTGTTGAAATATAATTAGGGATTCTCCAAACCATCATCAACAATCGAAACAAATTATTTGTTGATAACTATTTAAAGGAACTTTTCAAGATGCTGAGATGCAATTCACAATTCTCCACTACACTCCATCCTCGGACCAATTGCGAAACAAAAATGGTAAATCATGTATTGGATATCTACTTGTGAAATTATGTCAGCATCAACTAGAAGCACTGGACAAAACTACTCGACATTATATAATTTTTTACAACATTAAGAGGAGTAAGTCGACAAGTTAGAATCTTTTCAAGATAGTGGTAAGGCAGCAATCCCTCCTTTTTATGTATTTTCTATTACTTATGGTAATAAAGTCCATGCCACTCATTATATGACGAAGAAGTTGATAGACACTCTTTAGCTATATGTCAATATTGATCAAATTAGTCAATCATTAGCAAAACTATACAAAGGTCAAGCATTATGAGGGTCTTTTCAAGATCTTGAAGAAAGATAGATAAGGTATTCTACAAATTAGAGCTTCAGTCTCCCAAGCCTTTCAAAGAGTATTATGTAGATCTTGATGTGGGGTGTCAAACCATGCTTTGTTAGCCATCCATTAGTGGTTTATTGAAGAAGTCAAAGATGTTCTTACCTTTGGAGATTTGAAGCACAAGGAATATCTTTTTCGATGGAGAGAAAGTTCGGACACCAATTCAAGTTGGGGTTCACAAACGCACTTGATAATTCATGAAGAAATTTGAAGAGTCTGAAACTACAACGTTGAGCTTGTCGTCGACTTGACTAAGGGATAATGTTATGAATGCTTTGCATTGCGCCTGCTCACTATTGATGTTGTCTAGTTTTTTTCTTGGATCTTTCCTTTTTAGGATAATTTTTAACTTAGTTTTACATGTGTAGGTCTATGGAATTTTTATAATTGTGCAATTAAAAACTACACCTCTAATGATGATCCTTCACAATGTACGTCATCATCTGATAACACATGTATCTACCAAATAATATGAGAGTATAATCTATTAATCTCTTGAAAGCCTTCGTAATCTAATTCTATTATCTATACAAATCAAAATGTTTTTAATTTTAGTACATTTTTGCATCAACCATGACTTAGACAAACTCAAAAATCAAGATCCTAAATGAGATGCCCATTTGTTCACGATACCATCTAAGCATACAATCAAGAATAATTTGAGATTGTAAATAAACATGTCTCTAGTCTTGGCAAATGACAAGTGACACAATTACCTAATGACTAAGCCAACCTATATAATTAATACATTCACGATATTGTAAATTACACATTTTTTTAAAAATGTACATAAGTACAAATACAAGACCTCTTAAACTTTTTTCGGAAGTTGTAACTGTAAGAATTGATCTAAAAAAAATTTAAAGGTACAAATACAAATACAAATACAAATACAAATACAAGAATTTGCATCTGTAAGTACAAATACAAATACAAATCTATGCAATATAATTCCATAATTTTTTAAAGGTCAACTGGTAAGAATTGATCTAAAAATTAAACTTCAGAATATTTTAGAACAAAGTGCTTCAAATTTTTGAAAAGAAGTATTAGAAAAACTTGTTTCTTACTTTAAAATAAAATGAATAATAAATAAAATGGTTCGTATCACTATTAAAAAATGAATAAGAGCAGCCCACTAGTTTGGCCTTGTTTCATTTGACATTAGTCAGATTGGATAGGACAAAAACTGATTTGGGATTGGTGTCGCCCCCCTAAATTTATCTCTCTGGGCTTGTTTGGGAAGAGGCATCTGGTTCATCTGGTTCTCCAAACACGAATGAAAGTGCGCACGCGACCTGGTTTCATTGTCGTGGTTCCATCAAAATGGTGGAACTACGAGCGGCGCCGCCTTTTTTTTTGTTTCTCAGGTTTTTTTTACCCGACATTTTAGTTTTTTCCCACCTTTTGTTTTCTTTATCATTTTCTTGTATAACATTTCTTATATAAATAATAAATAAGTAATATAATATTATTTATTATTTATTCTTTCATTATAAAATTTTAATAATTTATTAAATATAAATATTGAAAAAAAAATCAATTTTTTATATTTAAATACTATATTTTTAACAAATCTGTTGACATAAATTTTTAAAATATATTATGTATTTTATTTTTTAAAAAAATTATAACATATATTTATAATACATATTTTTAACTCATTCATCTACTAAAATTAATCCATCACATCTACTTTTCCTATCACATCAACTATTTTATTCTTCGTCATCAAATTTCACTCTATGCAAATATAACCCGAACTAATCTATCAACTCAACTATTCATGAGAATTTAATGGAACTCCAGTTCTCATTGCCAAACGACCCCTTTGATTCACAATGTTCACATGCATTCTTACAAAATTCGTGACCGCCCGGTCTGGCACAATCATCTGATTGAGTTCGGGCCAACTTGGGTTGCCCAACTATTAGGCACGATCCAGCACGGGCTGAAAGGAGCACAATTTTTTTGTTATATAAATAAATATTTAATCATATATTATACATTTTATAACTATATTATACGTATATTTAATCATATATAATAAATTTTATAATTGCATTATATAAAAAATATTTTTTATTATACATATAGTAATCATATCATATATTATAATATTCTTATTATTTTTATTGGTCTAAATTTTAGGGTAAAAAAATATGGCTCGTTTTTTTATTTTCTAATTTAATACATACAAAAAAAAATGGGCGACCATATCGGATTTGATTAAAATCGTGCATAGTTGGTTGAAATGCCTTCCACCCAATTTGATAGATGGAAAGATCAGTTTACCACTATTTAAATTATCGGTAATATTACATTATAGTGTTTGGTAAATACTGATAATATAAATAATAGTCAAAATAAATAGTAACAAAATTACCAAAATATCCTTAAAACTTATTTTAGATTTTAATAACATGTTATTATAAATAAACAAAGAAAAAAATAGAAAAGTGAATATATATATATATATATAAGATGAGACAAAATTAAGAGTTATTTATAAAAGATTTCGAATAATAAAAAAGTTGAAGTTAAATGATATTTATTTATTAATAAAATGTTTTAAAAAATTTAATTGAATGGATATTTTCGTTAAAATGCATTTTCACTCGCTGGTAATCTGAAAAGACACCTCCCTTGTCTGCTATCTAGATTATCAGTGATGTGATAATTAAGATTACTAGAGCAATTAAAATTATCGATAATCAATCGCAGTCAAACGAGATAATATGGTGGAACCTAAAAATTTTAAATAAAATAGACGATAATCTATTTAGATTACCTCGTATCAAACAGCCCCGGATTTGGATTCTCAATAAAATTATTCTACCGCGTTCTTTCTTCCTTTTTTTTCTGAACTGACTTTATATTAATAAATGATTTAGACTGATTTTATGTCGGACGAAAATAAGACAAAAAATGGAAGGTAGAAACTTAACCTCACATTACCTCATGGTTCTTGCTAATTGTTTCCGCAAGAATAGCGAAATCAGCTCTCGGCTTCAATTTTCTTTTTCGTGAAACGTAGCTGGTTTTTATTCCTTGATTACCCCTCCTTTGATTTATGAATTATTAGAAACAAAGGCAATTTTATTTACTAAATTGAACTTGATCAAATTGATAAATTAATTAATGGTGGTTAATAGTTGACTGCCATTAATTTTAAAAATACAAATAATGGTCATTTATTAATATAAACAGGTCATTTGAATTAGTTATAGCTTAATTACCATTACTAATTAAATAACGATGAATCGGTCATTTTATAGAAATAATGGCCAATAGGTAATTGTTAATATTAAATAGATTTTGTTATTAATGTGAACTTAACTGAAATTAATATCTAATCAATAATGATAAAGCATTAGTTACTAAGTAATTCTTTTTAAAAAAATTTAACTGTAATAATTATTTCATCTGTTTTTAAACGAGGACTATCATTCATTCTATAAAATATTATTATAAATAATAAATTAATCTAGTTATGGGGTCAAGGACCTACTGATCTTTTGAATTTTAATTCTTTTTTTTTAATTTTATTCAAAAACCCACCGTAACCAATATATCAGATTTACTTATGAATTTTTTTTCTTTGATTGACATGTGTAGCAGACAATTATCTCTTTAATGCAAATATGGTCATTGTAATGATGCTAAAAAAACATGTTAAATGAGTCATTTATATTAAAATGCATGATTTTTTAAAAGAAAAATTCTTAATATAACTCAAAATTTAAAACTCATGTCGTAAAATTCGACCCGGCCCAGCTGATCGGATCGGTGTCCGACGATGAAAACGGTCTACGGGTCACTTCAAACCTGACCTTCAGGTTGAAATGCTTTAACTCGGTCAAACTCCGTCAAAATTCAAGTTCAACCCGTCGATCTGACGGGTTTGAATGACATGTTCAGATAAAGATAAAGAATAAGATTGAAAATTTTTTTAAAAAATTAAGACACATTACTTTCATTATATATATATATATATTTAAAACTCATGCTCTAACTTTTCTTCGTTTTGCATAATATATCACCGATATTTCTTTAACTTATAATTATAAAGATTTTATCATTTTTAAAATAATTATTATTTTATTAATAGTTACTTTATTATATTATTTGACTTATTATACCATTTTATTTTACTTTATTATGCTTGGATTTATTTATTATGCATCTTATAAAGATATTAAGAATATAAAAGATATTTATTTAATATATTTTATTTTTCATTTACTTATATTATTCATCGATTTAATCCAGTCCGACCTTTCAGTTCGATCAAATCCGATTGATTTAACCTGACTCGATCGTTAATTCGGATCGATGGCCGCGGGATCAAATTTTACAGCATTATTTAAAAGAATTTTTGCGACCAGGGAGGCCCAAACCTGTGCAATCTTAACAACGTACAAAGATTTTGGAACCGCTTTTCTCACGCTTCTTCGTCTCTCATCAAATTCTCGTCTTAATATGACCAACAACAAACTTAAGGTGGAACCTCTACAAACAGCTACAAAGTTCTTTTTTTTTAAAAAAAAGAAACTATTCAAATATAATGAAATTTTACAAAATAAAAAAGGATAAATCTATTTAGGACAGAAAAAAAACTAAACTCAAATTCAAATGACGTTCATGCAAACACGAACATAAATTATGACGGAAAAAAAATTACAACAGTTTCTAAAAATCTAACAGCGTGTACGTATGGGCAAATCAGAATATGGAATAGTTTTTTTTTGTACACGTTTCATTGAATTATGGTATGGGTTTGGTTTGCAACTGGGCCGCCTTTTCTACTTTTGAGTTTTGTTAAATTCACAACCATTATTTCTGCCTTTCCTAGCTATAAAATGTCAACTATAATGTTTAAGAAATAAATAATTCGTGGGAACTTTTTTTCTTATGTAAAGTAAATATGAAAAAGGGAAAAATATTAGTTTACGTAGTGAAGATATTAAAATGACAAATTCGTGTATAGTCTACGAAGTACTAATAAGTTGCAATATCTTAACTCATCTAAATATCTAATAATTCATAAAGGTCACCGATGAAAGCCAATGGTCGACGGGTACATAAATGCATGGTATGATACATGAAATATACGAAAGAAAAGTCTATACTGTGAGAGAGAGAGAGAGAGAGAGAGAGAGAGAGAGAGAGAGAGAGAGAGAGAGAGAGAGAGCATACGTGAGTTGTATTGTGACACGAATCTCAAATTTGAATAGCGAATCATGATCAAATTTTAATATAACACTACTCGCATACGCATATGATGTTATCTTAATTAATCCGATCCGAATCCGATTATTTGGTGACTAATTAATTTTGCCAACGACGGAAGTCGACGGACGCCGATTCTTCCAACATTTAATTGGATGGGAATAATGGAGTCTCGCCTTCGTGGCGTATTACTCGCACCTACCGCATTAACTTTCTCGAAGGGGGGGTGTGCCGTGAATGGTGACGCTTCATTTTTTTTTATCGCACGTTTAATTAATTTTAATTTTGTCAGGCTAATTCCAATTCGATTGCTCTGGTCGGCCACCAATTATTTGATGTCTGTTTGTTTATAAAAAAAATTTATTATATGATCTTTTAGTAGGAGTGTATACCTAATGTTTAACACGGCATTCAACTTCTCTTTATTTAAAATTATATATATATATATATATTAGCCATACCATGTTATTTCTATATAACATCTTGATTAAATATATAGTTACAAAAAAAACACAAATCTATCATTGTGATGTGTTATAATGTGCTTAGAATAAAAGTATAATTAAACGTACATGAATTATCTGAAGAAATTGTTAATAGTAAATGTTAAAATAGTGACATGGAAAAGAGGCGAATGTCCATGAAAGGGCATTGTGGCAAGTTGCAACTTTCTTAAATTTGAGAGGAAAAGATTGGCTAAGTTCCTAGAATTGCGATAAGACATAACAAGAAAACACTATTTAAAGTGTCATAAGATTCAATTAATAGTTCCAAAATCGGGGGAGATGCAAGATTTAAGTGGTAAAAAAACGTTATTTGAAGTGATATAGAGCATGATTTCCTATAGAAATTATAAGATATAGAAATTCCTTAGTAAATAAACTTCATACTTCATACATGTTATAATATACGGCTTCTTCACTTCAAAATTATGAAAACATGAAAATTGGGAAGTCAACGATCATGATCCCCACTTTGTTACACAACAAGATATTTATTTACGTAATCTAGCACTTGGAGCCCGTCATTATGCACGATTAACAAGATTAGTGTTATTTTTATAAGTAAGCAAAACCAGCATTATTTAAGCATTATGAAACCAGCTCTCTCTCTCTCTCTCTCTCTCTCTCTCTCTCTCTCTCTCTCTCCTGTACTTGTTAAGATGTTTATCGTACTTGGTGCCTTGATGCAATGTCATACATAAAAAGGGAGTAAGGGGAGTCGAGACAAGCGAATTATGTGTTTTTTTTCCTTATCCTTTCATAATATATAAATTTTGAGTTAAGTCATTCCCAAAAGTCACGTTCCATTAATCTCGGTAATTCAAATATTCTTAATCTGTTGGATGACATCCTAACCCCCTCTCAAGTTCTCTATTGGGAGAGATCATATCAAATGTACTTAAATATCCTTCCCCGTTTTTTTTTAAAAGCTGCATGAAAAGTGAACACTTCTTATAATTTAAAGTTAGGCGTGGAGATAAGTTACAAGAAAAAAAAAATACTCCACCGTCCTCCATCTCTGCATTTTGGTGTATAATATAAGAAGTAGGTAGAATGCTGATAATGGGGGAGTTTGAAACGTCATTGATCACTTCACAAGTCTCAATCATATGGTTGTCAAAACCCATTAATTACTAACAAAAATGATATTCCGAAATGGTATGCGATTCTTTTTTCCTTTTTTGTTCTCGGAGCCAAACAATAATTACATATAAACTATGCAAGTATATAATTGATTCTTTCCAATAGACTATGAAATATTTTTGTAAGAAAGAAAGAGATCCTTGAACTATTGTATGGAAAAATAAGACTTAAAAAAGAAATAATCAATGGTCATTGGCCAATAACGATTCAATTCAATAGGGCAATAGTAATTGCCAACTCCATGCCAATATATCCAAATGACCATGATTTAATTCTATTTACTGCAATTTCAATTTCAATTCAATTCAATTCGATTCGATTTTCAATGTTCGGAGTTATCCAATTCAATGAGGAGCGCTCGGTCAATTAAGGGACACCATGCCACTTTCATGCAGGCCAGTGGGGGATCAGTGCCACGGCAAGCCCAATACGATTCAATGGGTTCGTGTATGGTGGGGGACGAGTGACCATACACAGGACAGCCATAGTTTTTACACTATCTGCCCCATTCAATTCAATTCAATTCAATTGGTCCCGGCTTAGTGGCAATCAGTGAACATGGGCCCAGTAGCTTTCGGCTTTTATCTTGTTTACCTAAAATGTCTATCTTTAAATAAATTATCAATGAGATAAATTCTGAACTTCAAACTAAGTAGGTCAACAATACAATCAAAATCAAAGTTCATCATAGTATAAACAAATCAATCACCAACAATATCATTAATACATCAAATTAATTAATAACAACAATAATAATCAGTAATTAAAATTTACTCAAAAATAAATAATAACTCTAGGTGGTACTCTCTGTTCATTACGGCCGTAACATCATTTTTCTTTCTCTCTCCATCTTCTCTGATTTTTACGGCCGTAAATTCTCTCTCCAAATTTTTATCCCCTATTTCATTACTGCCATAAACTTTTACCCCATTTCCGTTACGGCCATCAACTTTTACACCATATTCTATTACCCCTTTTCTGTTACGGTCATCAACTTTTACACCATATTCTATTACCCCATTTCTGTTACGGCCATTAGCTTTTACCCCCTTTCCGTTACGGCCATCAAATTTTACACCATATTCTATTACGGCCTATCCCGTTACGGCCTATCCCGTTACGGCCGTAAAACTCTACTCTTCGGCCGTAACACTTTTTTTTTTATTTCCTTTACGGCCAATCTATCTCCCCTTTTCTCTCTCTTCTTTTCTCTCTCTCTCCCAACTTCTCGGCCGTAAAACCCTGTCTCCATTTTTTTTTGTTCTTTTAATTCCTTTACGGCCAATCCATCTCCCCTTTCTCTCTCCAAATTCTCAGATCTTTACGACCGTAAAAATCATCTGTTACGGTCGACATCTATTACGGCCGACATCTATTACGGCCGATATCTTCTCTCTCTATCTTTTCTATTTCATTACGGTCGAAAACCTAACTCTTCGGCCGTAACATTATTTTTTTTCTTTTACGGGCGTAAACGCTCATTCTCTATTTATCCGTAAAACTCTTCCCTCGTTTCGGCCGAGAACATCACGTGTCGACAAATAATTACGACCAGAAAATTACGGCCGTGACAAAACTAATTTAAAACTAAATTGCGTCGTAAAACATCATGACACAATAGCAACAAATCAGAATCCCCCCTACGTGCCTCGTAGCCGTTCGACGTTGAATCATGCCTTGTCATGCCTCTGCCATCGGACACCAAGAATCAAAGAAAATGAAATTACTTTGACGGCTAACCTTCAAGGTTTATTTATAGGCTCTTAAATCTTTATCTCCAATTCATCTATAACTTACAATCCTAATCAAATTTAATCTTTTAATTAATCCCTTTTAACAATTTTGATTTGTTTTAATAATTAAATAATTTCGAATTTAAATAAATATCCCATAATACACTTTTATCCTTAATTAAACTCCTCCCCTATTTTCCTTTATTTTCGGAATTATTTATTATAATAATATTAATGGTCATTTTTCTCAAAATAAATAATAAAATATTATTTTTCTAACTCTCAAAAATTGGGGTCGTTACAATAGTTATCTTTTTAACATACATTTAGGTATTAAATAATAAAAAGTACCATATTATGAATCTTATCAATAAATTATTTTACTGATAAAATTTAATGGTACAATATTTAGTTGGTTAACGACTTATCGAATTTTATTTTAATAAGCTGAGTATTTTAATTAATTCGTCTGAATATATTAATGTTTATAATTAGGAGTTAGTTGAGCTTTTATAATTATGTGATTGAACAATTAATAAGCAAAAGAAAATAAAAGTTTCTTTATATATATATATATATATATATATATATATATAGAGAGAGAGAGAGAGAGAGAGAGAGAGAGAGAGAGAGAGAGAGAGAGAGAGAGAGAGAGCGCACTAGCTTTCTTCATATTTCATGGTTTTAATAAAACTTGCTGAAATTAAATCCTGATAGCTAAGTTGTTTGTAATTTATGTGCCAGATAAAGATTAGGATAAGCAAGCTTTCCGTGAAACTAATTTATTTTGGTTATGTTTGGAAGAATTTCTTTAAGGACGCATTTATTCTCCTCCAAGAGATTTTTTATAGCTCAGCCATTTCATTAGGTAGTTTGCACTTTTCTGGAAGAAGAAAAAAAAAGAGTGAATGTGCAATATTGATCATTAAGTATGCTTGGAAAATGGTCCCATAGTTAATATTAATAATCATGACATAGATATTCCTTTTATTGCAATCACATCGATGTACGAAAACTTCGCTCCAGACCGATCTAAACGAAGGATGGAACTATTTCATATAGGCAATATTTTGGATTATAGTGCATATAAGTTATATAAACATAAATACAAATATTCTACTACATGTTGGGCCCTATGAACTAGTTTAAGCAAGAACGTATTGTCTGCCATCCGAATCAACCGCCAACTTGTAGTAAATTATCGAGTTACGTTGCTAGCAAATTTCGAGGGAAAAAATGGTCTCTTAAAACAAGTGATCCAAATATATATACATATATTAATAGGTGCATGCATGTTAGTGGTACACACCCGTAGTTGGTACCCTCTTTTCAGTAAGGTACGATGTCAAAGTGGAATACAATTAAGTCAGATTTAATGTGCTTAATTTTAACCCCCCCCCCCCCCCCCCCCCCCCCCCCCCCCCACACACACACACACACAATGTTGTCAATTTTATTTATTTATTATTTTTATTCTGGGGCTCAGCCCACCGTCCATAAATGAATTATTTGTTCGCTAGTCCCCCACCAGGTCCATCCATCACGCCCCCCATCTCTCCACATTTATATAGGTCTAACTCTAAGAGTAAGAAGAGCAAGTCGTAGTGCTTAAACTCGAGCCACTTCCAGTCCCATGCACATAGGACCAAAATTAAGCTGTGGACGCGCGTAAGAAACAAAGTTGGTTGAGTTGAGACGATGCTTTCGTCCATAAAAGTGCGCATAATAAACTGCATAAAAACAAAATACTTATCTCGTCCTAATCTACGCGACGTTTTAGAACATTATTTATTTATTTATTTTGCAATTTTCTCTTTTTTTTCTTTGGACATGACTCCATTAATTAATATTTATTGAGCTGATTAATTTAATTGGTCTTACGATTTTAACGTGCGAAATTCTCGAGTTCAAATGTTGAGACCACCGGTCAAAAAATGTCTGATCGTTGTGCGCATTAATCCGCCTCTCTCAACCGTTCCAAGGCCTTCTCGGAATTGTTCTTCTTCTATCATCATCGTGCCAGCAACTTGTGTTGAGCCCTTCGACGCGTTGACATAACATAGATTTCACGTCCGATTTGTTGTGTTAACGTATCTCTGCATCAAATCTAATCTAAGAGAGAAGTGGTCAACGCAAAAATTAAAATTTTTTTTCCAGTAGATGTCTTTCTTCTTGTTCATGCTCTCGTTGTCTCTACCGCATTGTTGGACGTTGGACGTCGTTCTTGTAATATAAAAGGGGCCTCCGTCGCAGCGCCTCCTCGGCGTCCGAACTCCGAAGATGAAGAGCAGTGAACGACGAGGAATGCTTCCCCTGAGCAACGGCGCCGTCGTCGTCGTCCCGTCGGCGAAGGCCGAGCTCGCCGGCGCCAGCATGCGATGGCTCGTCTCTCTCCTCCTCCTCTTCGCCGTCACCATCCCTTGCACCGTGTTCCTCCAGTCCGCCGGAACCGCCCAGGTGCCTCTGCTCACGTCCATTAGTGTGAACGTTCATCCCGGCGGCAATCCGCCGCCGGAGCCCGCTGACGCTGCTGCCGTCGTTCGCGTCGAGAAGCCCCAGCCCGCAGCGGACGATGCCGCCGTCGTCCGCGTCGAGCAGCCCCAGCCCGCAGCGAGCGCTGCCGCTGACGTCCGCGTCGAGCAGCCCCAGCCCGCAGCGGGCGATGCCGCCGTCGTCCGCGTCGAGCAGCCCCAGCCCGCAGCGGGCGATGCCCCCGTCGTCCTCGTCGAGCAGCCCCAGCCCGCAGCGGGCGATGTCGCCGTCATCCTCGTCGAGCAGCCCCAGCCCGCAGCGGGCGATGCCGCCGTCGTCCGCGTCGAGCAGCCCCAGCCCGGATCGGGCGCTGCCACCGTCCCCCGCGTCGAGCAGCCCGCCGCGAGCTCTGCTTCCCCGTCGCCTCTGGTGGAAATGGTAAATATTTCTGTATCTTTTTTCTCTGGAAATTTTAACTATGAAGAATTTATCCCTTCGTGCTGACAAATTTTACATGGCAATTCAGTGTGATAATTTATTAAGTTCTTTTTTCCCTGGAAGTGCGCTGCAAAGTTTGATTTTTGATCCATGTTCTTGCATGCAGGAGGACGAGAATGTCAGGCTTGCGAAAGTTCTCAAGGAGGCGGCAATGAAGAACAGGACAGTGATAGTGACCACATTGAACGCCGCATGGGCGGCTCCCGGGTCGATGATGGATCTCTTCCTGGAGAGCTTTCGGATCGGCAACGGCACGCAGGAGCTCCTGAAGCATCTGGTGATCGTGGCGCTGGACCAGAAGGCATACGAGCGATGCAGGTCCGTACACCGCCATTGCTTTGCGCTTGTCACGGAGGGAGTGGACTTCTCAGGGGAGAAGCTCTTCATGACCGACGGCTACCTGCAACTGGTGTGGAGGAAGTTGGACGTTCTGCGGATGGTCCTCGGCAAAGGATACAACTTCATCTTCTCCGTATGCAATTTCCTGCCCATCTGTTCTTTCCGGCATTAAATTCTGAAGTAATTACAATTCTGTAAAGGCTGCTGCATGTTTCACTTGAATTATCCAAGGCAACAATTAAGCTTCTTTTCCTGCTGAATTATAAATGGCAATGACATTTGATTGTTCTATATTTAGAGGATACAGCATTTGTTTAATTCCAGAGGTTTGAGCAAATGTGGATATTTGATTACATTTTTCCCGAATAAAATGATCATCTAGAAAAATAGAAATTGTTTGAATAGCCATTAACTTTGTTTTGATGCAGGATATGGATGTGATGTGGTTCAGGAATCCATTTCCAAAGCTCTACCCTGACGCAGATTTTCAGACATCCTGCGACGAGTTCTTCGGCGATCCTTCTGATCTGAACAACCAGCCGAACACCGGATTCAAGTACGTGAAGGCCAACAACCGATCCGTCGCCTTCTACAACTATTGGTATGAATCGAGGACCAAGTTTCCGGGGACAGGACAGCAGGGGGTGTTCAACAGCATCAAATTTGACCCTTACATGAAGGAGATCGGGGTCAAGATCAAATTCTTGAGCACTGATAACTTTGGTGGCATGTGCCACATGAGCAATGATGTCTCCAAGGCTTACACGATTCACACCAACTGCTGTGTCGGCCTGACCGCAAAGTTGCATGATCTGCGGATTCTGCTTGAAGACTGGAGAAAATACATGTCCCTCTCTCCAAGCACAAGGGAGGGGCGCACGTACATGTGGAGTGAACTGCAGTTCCAGTGCGGGTAAAAGTCTGATAATAACTCATACTTTTGAGTCAATGGTTCTGCATTTTGGAATATCAGACAAGAATATAGGACACGTGTTGTGTCACATCATTATGAATGCATTATTCTGTCATTTCTTTTAAAACTTCTAAGCTCAGTGTATTCTTGTTAAATGCAGATGAGCTTGGGCTGTTGTCGTTGAAGGGTGGATGTTCTGTTCACTTTTCACCTGAATTCAGGTTGAATGCCATACCAACAAAACAGTGAGATCAAGAAGAAACAACGCATACCAAAGCAGAATAATGGGGGACAAATTCCTGACAGCTGAAGTGGAATGATTCTGTCCATTCCGATGCCTGAGTTCTCCGCAGAAACATACTGATTTCTGCTTGAGGATTGGGTTCCTTGTTGTAATTACTTCTTTTATTTCATTTAAAGAAACACACAGTATATATAGGAAAAGGAGTCATATCTTGTTTTCCTTTCGTGTTTCATTTCTATAGATGAATACCAACACCAAATGAGTTTGACTCGTTCCTTCTTTTCTCTGCCAACTTAAACAACATAATTGGTAGGGACTAGGGACATCAAATGTTCTTCCATAAATATGTTGCGGAGAATTCATAACTTGGAGAGTTGGTATCTTGCGTTCTTTTTGTTCTTATACTATAAATTCCCTTCAAGGCCAACTTCCCAGACCCAATAATTATCATGTCCCTACTTCCATCAAAATTTAATTTCCAAGATCATTCTTTTACGTACTCTCTCCTAATCCACATTCCAAAACGGGATCTCACCATCTGCACAAATGTCGCCTGCATCCTGGACCTCCTCGGCACTTCTCGGTGCTTCCTCTGTCAAGAAATAGGTTCTATATTATTTTGTCATCTCATATCCAGTTGCACACTTGCACTATTGAGTGAGCAATACACTGGAGACATGACTGACAAGTGATAAGGCCCCGTGCGATATCTCTCTTACTGGAGTGTCGGATGAGTGATGCTGAAATTTCAAATCAGGTACCTCTCAGACAATTCTTGGAAGACCAACTGAATTTGCACAAAAAAGATAATGCTTTTGTCCTCAATGAATACAAATGTTTTGTCTCAAATGCACAGAAATTCATCCTCAAAGGAAAAAAAAAGCGCCACTAATCTAATTGACTTATTTTAGAAGAAAAAAAAGCTGCAACTACTAACACCTCCATTGTTTACAAGCAATGGATTTGAATGATAAGGATGGGAGCTTTATTTCAGATATTACTGTCTAAAGCTCCTCTTAGAAGATCAAAACCTTCCGAAGAGATGCTTCGAACTCGAGATATGGGAACCTCAATGCAAGATGAAGGTTCTGGTGAGAAGCAGACAACTACCAAAGTCAGATTGTGATGAGTGTTTTCTCTTCAATGCCTCTCGAACTAACTCTGACGTCTCAAAGTCAGTCGCATCCCATTATCAAAAATTCATCCTCCTCCGTGAGGATCGCTTCCTGGAACTCTGGTTCAGAGCTCAAGGAACAGGCCGAACCTTTTGAATGTTTCATGTGCCAATCCCCAAGAGAGCTGGTTCCCATCATGAGCACTTTTCGACCAAGCTTCTCAATTCTGAGCCTTTCACTGGTATTGTGGGCATGCCATGACTAAGTCTGATATCTTATTAATAGTAAAAACAATAAATTGAGTTGTCATAAGGGATTTAAAAGATAAATCATTGCTTTGAGACTGGACTGTTTGCTTTGGCTAATGCAACCTCAAAACACACTGATTATTGATAATAAACAATAAATGCAAGCCATAAACCTTAAAATACCCAAAATTGACATCATTATGGAGACATTGAAGTCAGATTTTACCTTCAAGGATAAGGGCAACAAGCGCAGTTGCTCGAGATGAACGATCAAGTGAACTGGAATCAAATATTGCGTGATCAGCTTTGACAATGTACCTTTTATGGCCATCTCCACATACTTTAGGAATAACCATGCATGATGCATCCACAATTAGGTACTTGAGAATATTTCCATACAAGATGTGCTGCATCTGTACCACCATGGCCGTCAAACACCTGTTCACAGAAGACGTCTTACATCACAATTATCATCAGACGTATAACCAAGTCCTGAGTCATCTAAAACTTACTGGATCAATTAAACATAGACAAATCAGCAATGTTATCATAATCGGCCCGGCGATCGAATCGGACAACCAACTGGGTCGTGGTTGAACCGGTCCGATCGGGTTCAATCGGACTGAACCGGATTTTAATAAAATAATATTATATATAATAATTTTAAATACATTTACATAACAAATATTATATTATATATAAAAAATTAGTAATATAAAAATAGAAATACTAACATAAACTTTTAATATTTGATTATAATTAAATTTTTATTTACATGTTAAGTGCTATTAATAATATGTGAATTTTTTTCTACCCTAAGTCATTTTTATGTTTTATTTTACTTTCTTTTTTCCATTTCTTCATTTCTCTCGTTATTAAATTTACTTTTCTTTTTCCGTTTTCGCTCTCTCTTCATTAATTCTCTGCGATTTTATCATTTAATGCTCTTAACAATGTATCAATTTATTATTATCATAAATCACTCATATCTTTTTATTCTTATTCTTATTTTTATTTTTCCATTCCCTTATATCTCTCTTGATTTATTTTGCTTCCTTTTTTTATCTTTCTTCCTCTCTCTCTTTCCATTAATTATCCTGATTTTACTATGTTTCTGTGATTCAAATATGTTACTTTCTTTTTAATCTTTTTCTTTCTATCTTTTCTTTCCTTTTTACTAGTTTTTGAGTTTTTTTTTCTCTTTTTATGTTGAACCGGGTTTTGCCCGGTTTACCAGTTCGCCGGTTTATACCGGTTCAATCGGTTTTTTCCGGTCAGATGATCATTCCGTTTCTATCTTCAAATCGGATTGGACCCGACGCCGGTTCATGGTTGAACCGGTTGAACCGGCCGGTCCGGTCCGATTTTAATAACATTGCAAATCAGCAAGTTCGGCTGAATCTACACAAATAATCCTATGGTTCCTGTAAGAGAGATGATAAATTGTATATCAGACGGGAAAAAAACATACCACATAAAAAAAGCACCTGGTCATTGGAAGTTGACAGGAGCTCCTAGGTGCTCACCAAAATTATATATTCAGATACTTTCATCTTCCATGTATGGTTTCCGAACCATTGTAAATTATACATTGTTAACTGTTCTAACGTTGTCAAAGGTGATGGAATTAAGCTGACCGTCATGATACTTTCTAAGCATCATAGCCAACCGAATCCAAAGGAACAATTTTCTCCAAACAGCACAGCAGGTCAGTTCATTTGTGGATCATGGTTCAAAAATTGATTCAAATACTGATCCACACACTCCAAGAGCCGGAGGAGTGATTTCCTAGCAACAGCGCAACAGAAATCAATTCATTTCAGGGTCACGCTCCAAATATTAGTTCAAATAAGATGCTTCAAAACAACTTGTCCTAATTTTACAGTAAATCTTTCAAATTGCGATTAAAGGTCAGACTTTGAAGAGCCAAATACCTCAGGAATCACACATAGTCTAAACAAACTTTATCAAAATCCAAACTTTATGAAAGAAACCTCAACGCAGTGATTTCCTCATAAAAGATCGACCATTCTATCTTTAAAATGCTGAAAACATATGAGAAAACAAGCAGTAACATCGATCGAGGAACGCTCGTTTTCTCGTTTAATCCTGATGCCTGAGCCTTCAAAACAAAAATAGTGCTTCAGGAAGGAGCGCACAAAGAAGCAACGGAAACAATCGAGTCAAAAATGGATGAACGGAAAAACGATAGTTCGATTCGTCGGATTGACGGCGCAGGTTGCACTTGCACCGCGACGTGACGGCGTGCATTTGTTGGATTTGTGGTGGACGGCCTCGACGGACACGCGGCGGTTTGCGCGAACACGGAGTGATGAGCTGGCGAACTAACGTTCCACTGCAACTACTCGAGAGGATTCGACGGCCGCGATTTGGCTCAGAACGGAAAATTCGTTGCAACTTTTTTTTTTTGCATATTTATATATATTTTTATTTTATTCATTTTATTAGTCTACTTAAAAGTGTTTATTGGATCGGGCAGCTCAATCCGTCCGCTGCTCGACCCGATAATATATCGACTAGTCCGTCCAAGTTCAGGCCCGGTTCCGTCCGATTTCTTAATGGGCTTGGGCCTATATCAATCTGGACAAGATTGTTCATCCGTTTGTCCAGTACTGATAGTTCGACATCCGTCCAATCTCCGTCCGAGAATTTATAAGCCGCCCGATAGCTCGGCCGTTAACCGTTCATTGATTAAACTTATTAAAATAATATAAATATTATTTGTACAAATTTATTTTAATTAATTCATGTGATACCATTATATTATTTAGTTAATGTTAATTGATTATGCAAAATGCATGATTCTAAATTTTACTCTTTTATAATATGATCATATCTTTTATATAATGATATAATTTTTATTCTTCTATAATGTTATTTATGCTTGATGCAAAAGTAATTATGAAAGATCAATTTATATATGATGAAAATAATGAAGATAGACAAAACGAATATTTTACCAGTGTTGCATAATGCATAGTTACCTCTTGATAGTAATATTTGATTGTTGTAAATTTTATTTTACTTAATATGATACTAAATATGTAATATTTTTTTAACACAATGAATTTTTGAGCTCCTTCGATCGTGGGCGTAGGCTATAAGCCAAACTACGTAAATATTTTATTTCCTATTAATATTTGACAACATAATGAGTAAATATATAATAATAAATTAAAAAATAATGTATTACGATGTTCTTTGGTCCTATAATTTTTGAGACATTGTAGAAAATAAAAAATATTAATGGACTAACTCGATTCGTTTAATTGTCGGCACGGCCGTTAAGGTTCGATAGACCTTAATGGGGCGTACAAGGCTAGACAATTAGCGGACAGCCCGATGTCCGTCCGATAATATAACGGGTCAGCCGGGTCCGTTCGATATTCGGTCAACGTCCGATTGACACAATCTATTAGTAGCCCGTCTAATCCGTTAAGCACATCTAAGTCTACTGTCAGATATAGTAGTAGATGCGTATAGAATGTCTACAGCAGTAACAACTTTTTTTTTTATTGATGCTTAATTTTGTTCATCCGAAAGCTCTCCAAAGTCGCATGCTCTTCGTCACGTTAATCTCCGGTCCGGTACAAGATGACTAGTCTTTTTCTTTTTGGCGTTACACTTCACAATATAATATCCAAATAAGAAGCGATGGATTCCAATAGAGTTGGATCATTCGTAATTATGCTTCATAAACTTTGCACTCCTTTGTCTCCGGGTTCGTCTTGCAGTAATCCTCCAGAGGATCTCCGCTGCCTTGCGCCGCTGCACCTGGCCACTTCTCTGCCACCAAGTGCGCCAAATCCACGACCCGTTGGCTACCCAAACACATCAAATCAGTTTTTTTGGTTCAATACTTGTCTGCATTGTGCATTTCTTATGCAATGATCAAGAGTAAAAATGACAGTAGCAGCAATAAGTGTTTCAGTTCTCACCTGTAGCCCCATTCGTTGTCATACCACGCCACCACCTTGACCATGTCATCGCCCATGACCATGGTGAGCGACGAGTCGATGGTGGAGGAGACGTCGGAGCACCTGAAGTCGACGGACACTAGCGGGACGTCGCACACGGCCAAGATCCCGTTCAGCGGCCCGTCCGCCGCCTTCCTGAAGGCGTTGTTCACGTCCTCCGCCGTGATGCCCTTCTTCGCCACGTTGACGACGAGGTCCACCACCGACACGTTGGGCGTCGGCACGCGGAGGGCGATTCCGTTCAGCTTCCCCTTGAGTTGGGGCAGCACCAGCGAGACGGCCTTGGCCGCCCCCGTGCTCGTTGGGACAATGTTCAGTGCAGCAGCTCGCGCCCGTCTCAGGTCGCGGTGTGACGCATCTAGCAGCCTCTGCGATCATGCGGACCTACTCTTAGTTTTCGTGTCTCTCTATGGTATTTCTTTTACGAAGGAAGTAAATGGTCAAGATCAAAGCTAAACCTGATCCCCAGTGTAAGAGTGAGTTGTTGTCATTGTCCCCTTCACAATTTCTGAAAAAAGGAACAAGACAAAAGAAGGTCAGGGTACTGTCCTTTAAGCTAGTTCATGATGCAATTGTGAGAGACATTCCTTACCAAATTCCTCATCCAGGATCTTGACAAAAGGAGCCAGGCAGTTTGTGGTGCAGGATGCATTACTGCAAGCATGAGCCATTGTTCTTTAATATTGATGTCCTATTACGATATAAGAGCTACGAATGAGAAAGAGAACATGTACAGAGCTAACCTGACAATGTCTGCCACCTCATGGGAGTAGTCACCTTCGTTCACTCCCACGACATAGGTTGGTATCTCAGCTCCTTTTGCTGGTGCTGTAATGATCACCTTCTTGGCACCGGCTTGTATGTGCTTTCCGGCTCCTGGGCCATCAACAAACACTCCTGTCCCCTGTTTTTGTGAATGAGAAGTGGCCGTTTATTAGCTTCCTTTGTCCGTGATCCATACATGTTGAGTCATATCACTCCATTAGCTTGTACCTCAATGACGATGTCTATGCCAAGCTCAGCCCACGGCAGCTTCAGAGGATCACGGTTCGAAACAACTTTGATGGGCTTGCCATCCACACTGATTGTCTCGTTGTCCACGATCTTCACGTCGGCTTTGAAGGTGCCGAGCATCGAGTCATACTTGAGAAGGTGAGATGCCTAGACGATGAGCCTTGTGTGAGATAAGTGTCATATAAGATAAGAAAGCAGAGGCATGTATATATGCTCATATGCACCATAGCTTGCTACAAGAATAAAAAAGAATTAATCAAGATGTGTCGTACGTTCTTAACGCCACCACTGTCATTGACGACCACGACTTCTAGGGGGGAGTCCTTCCGGCCATGCCAGCAGCGAAGGAAATTCCGGCCGATGCGTCCAAATCCGTTGATGGCCACCTTCAGCTTTGCAACAGTCTCTCCCCTCACTGGAGTGGCTCCAGTAACCTGGCGCAATACACAAGTTCTGATTCTTAAGCATCCGTGAACAAATTAATCCTTCTTTGTTATGATGCTAAACATGTCATATCTGTGTGTAATGACCAAAGTGATTAGCTCCCTTTCTATAAAGTGATTAATCCATTTGTTTAGATACTGTTAACAGACATAAAACTAACATAGAATCCAGACATACGTCTGAAGTAATCAGAAAAACATTCATATGTGTAGGAATTAAAGAAAACATAATAAAGAAAAATGAAATTAATGTGTGGACATGATATAAGGAGCTTGCCTTGGTTGATAACTGAGCAGCCAACACATCAGAAAAGGAGGCTTCTCTTCCTTGTGTAGCAAAGGTGACGCATGAACTTGATCTCAGACCCGAGAACTCGCCAACATCCAACCTCTATGAAATATACATATCACAATTAATACAAACTTGCTTACTTATTAAATCCTATAAGCGCCCTGAAGTGGGATACTGGTGCTATAAGTACCGCAAGCTAAGATACTACACTGACAAGTCAAGACTGCTGTCATCTATGTACGAGTAAGATGGAGAGGGAGACAGACCTTGGCGGAGCAATGGGTTGGCTGGTGGAAGTGGGCGGCCTTGGAATGGAACCTGGGATTGGAGGGGATCCTGGAGGAGGCAAGAGCTGCATTGGTGGCCATGGTTGCAACTAAAGAGCTGGAGAAGCCTGAAAGGGTGATTTATATGTTCAAAAGTTCCCACTAAAATGTATATAATGTATTAGGATCACTCATTTCATTGAATGGTGTTTGTGTGGAGTAGTGCATGAGAAAATTAAAGGTGTGAGATCAATCATGTGAGGGAAAGGTGTGTGTGGTTCCAGAAGGCGTTCTTGTGCAGATAAGAAGATTGTGTTTACTTCTCATGGACCACTAGCAGCCACTCATTTGTCAGCGCTGCTCTCCTCAGCAGGCAGTCAGCACTTTCTATCAGTTCGGCGGTCAGATTAATTTAGTTATTATTCTACTCTGTCCCTCTCCTTTTTCTTGTTGCTGCACAGTTTGTTGGTATGGTAAAACTACAAGAGGTGCTTGCTGTTGCTGCTATATGAAATCGTTATCAGAAGTTAATTTTCAGAACCTACCTTCTTTTCAGACTTTAATCTCACTTTTTTTATTATATATATAATTCGTTTGCGGAATATCAGTAATTGTCATATCGTATCCAATTTGTTGGAGTGGAATTACTAGCCCAACAAATCATAGTACATCACATAAAACAAATGACTGTATAGATAACGTCTTTGTTTCTATTATTTTCCTTCTCTTGACATAAAACTATATAGTAGATTAATACTTCATGTATTCCAATCATTTGATTGATAAGCTTATTTGCAAGATGGGAAATTGTCTACACATTCAAGAGACAGGTCTCCAAATGTGACATCGTAGTTTGCGATGGTGGTAATAGTTAAGATCTGCCAAAACTACTGGTCTGGTGGAGCAACAAGTGTACGATCCAAGCAGAACTTTTAATCCTATAAGCACTTGTACATACTTTAAACTAGTTCTTTTATAATGCATGTATCCTAAACAAATTAATAAAACTGCCACATCTTCTACATGCACAACTTGCAGGGAGGAACTTAGGACAGGACACATGCCAAGATAATTTGTTCAATATTCATTAGTAAATATGGATTCTGATGCACTTAAGAGCATCCCTTCTTAATCAGGGGGTCTTACGATATAATCCACATGAACACTATTGACAAGGCAGGAACCATGTAGGTCCCATGGAAATGTCATATAGCTCTGCCATGTACATGCGACCGTGTATATATATTTGATTCATACAAAATTTCATCTTTCAATAAGATATATTGAAAGCAAACATGCAATTAAGAAACTACTGGAGCCCTTAATTAACAATGCTACTTATCCATATATATGAGAGTATACACATCCAGGGATCATATGCCAGAATGGGCTCTTCTTGTGATTAATTCTTTCTTGGTAACATCAATAAACATGATGAAATTTGATTTATCCTCCAATAATACCAAAGATCCATGAATTTTAAGGCCTTGATGGCCATCATTACAATGAAACAGCATGTCGTATGTTATAGGAGTCAGTTTAAAAGACGACAACGTTCAAGTTTCCATCAAGGAATTCATAATTTTGAACTGGGGAAGAAAAGAAGATTAAAAAAATATGGAGATGCAGTACTTTGCAGTACATCATGCTTAAAATGATATCTGAAACCATATAAATATATATATACACTGAAACCAGCAGAATTTGAAGATTAAATACTCGGACACTTTTTAACTCTGATGTGAAGTTGTGAATATATGTCTACATCTTGAAACCAAGAGATCCAACAATAGAGGTCTAATTAGTGGAAAGAAAAGAGGAAATCATGGTTAACAAAATTAGTCGTGCTTGACAAGCAACTGCTTCTTTAGTACTTGAACAAAAATCAGGGATGCTATTGTTCCAACTAAATATCCAGCAACTGCACCATATGTAACACAAATAGGCCATTCCTACACAACATAACTTTATATCAGATGACTTTGCACGAGAAAAAGAAAATAACTAGTAAGGTCAACGACAATCATCTAAGAAATGATTTTACTGCAAAGGTTTGTTTCTGACCTGCCATGGCCTTTCCCAATCAAGAGGCATAGGCCAAGCTCCAAACCATGCACCAATAACAGCTCCATATGCTGGTAACGAAACCACACTGTGTATTACTTCCTTCGGCCTGTAGATAAAGAACACACTTGAGTGAAAAAAAAAGTAACTTTTGTAAAAGAAGATGACTTGGGCATATCCAATTATTAAGCCAATGCAGTTATTTAGCATAAAACAAAAGGAAAAACAGCAACTGCATCACATAGCACACGTATGACCATATCAAAAAGCATAAACTACCTGGGATGAGCTAGGATACTTTGCCAATCATTCCTGGATTGTCCAAAAACACAAGCTGCAGGAACAAACTGAAAGAAGAATACAGTAATTGCATCATTCCCCGCTAAAATTGTCTGTAGACACAGATCGGCTATTGCAAAAATTTCACTTGCATTACTTAGATGAACAGTTTTTTTTTTTTTTGAGAAGGGAAAGGATGACCACCACTTAGGTTGTCATCCAGGTATATATATATCATCAAAAGAGATCATCATATACACAAGAGCTCTCTCCGGTGGAGAGCAAGAAAAGAAGCCAAAAAGGTGTTAGCCAAAACCCCACTCCCAAAGAAGATAAGACATATGATGTACAATACTATCCACCTGAACACTCTCCCCACAAAAAATGACACGGTTGCGCTGGAGCCAGATGGCCTAGGCACCGGCTAGAAAAGTCGCCACAGGACGTCTCCAATCCAAACTCTGTCTACCAAGCCTCCTCGCGTCCTGCCAGGAACCTGCCGCCGTCAAGAGAGCCTCGCCACTAATGGTCGTCCGAGACCACTCCTCCCGGGACACCCGGCAGCCGAAGAAAAGGTGCGTAACGTCCTCCTCTGCCTCTCCACATAGAACACAGGAGGTATCAACATGCGGAGCCCACCGCGCCCTATAAACTCTGGAGAGAATCTGCTCACGCCGCAAAAGCCAAGCAAAACTCTTGACTTTCAGCGGCGAACGGGACCGCCAAATGAGTCGGCAATCAGCTCTGAAGTCCTCTGAGTCGGTGGAGGCCGGAAGAAAACGAAGATAGAGGCTGCGCACGAAGAAAGAGTCCGCCACCCAAACCCATCCATCCGTCCGAATCGGGTGCGGGCGGAAAGGGGCAATCCGCTGGTGAAGTGCCAGTAAGTCAGAGACACGCTGATCGGAGAGGGGAGTCCTGAAAAGGGGAGTCTAGGAGCCGGTCCCCGGGCCGCCCATCTCCGACCAGTACTCAGCCACAGATGCATCAAGATGTGCTGCTAGAGCCAATAGCCTGGGGAAGGAATCAATGAGCGGGCCTCCTGGGAGCCAGTCATGATGCCAAAATGAGAATATCTCCCCAGAACCGAGCGAGGGGGCCATGAAAGGTCGTACACATGGAAATATAGCCGCCACCCCCCTCCAGAGAGAAGACGCGCCTCGTGGGATGGTGGGCCTAGAGTCCCATGAGAGATCACGTCCGTAGCAAGTGAAAAAAACCTCCCTCCATAAGCTGTCGTCAGGGCCCATAATCCGACCCACCCACCGAGCAAGGAGTGCCCAGTTGGTGCATCGGAGATCTCGCACTCCCAATCCGCCCTGGGACGTGGGCCTACAAATGCTGCTCCAGGCCACGAGGTGAGCCTGACAGGAAGTGCTGCAACCCTACCAAAAGAACCTGCACCTCAAAGCATCAATCCATGATAATACCTGCGCAAGCATCTAGAGCACCGACATGAAATAGATCGGGAGGGATGAGAGTACTGATCGAAGCAGAATAAGACGACCGCCGCTAGATAGAAGCAGTTAGCTCCAGCCCTGGAGGCGGCGCTCCAGCCGCTCAATGACAGGAGTCCACCTTCGAGAGGCGATATGACGGTCAGATAGCGGAAGTCCCAAATAAGTGATGGGTAGGGCCCCAACAAGAGTGCGCAACTCCGCCGCACAGTGCAAAGCCTCCTCCGTCACCATGCCAAAAGGAATTAAGGATGATTTAGCATGGTTGATCTGAAGGCCCGAAGTGATGCCGAAAAGCTCCACTTGAATAGCCACCCGTCTGGCCTCAGCCGCCGATCCCTCGATAAAGAAGACAGTATCGTCTGCATACTGAAGTAGAGACACCAGCCCCCCGGCAAAACCACTGAAAAGGCCAGCCTGACATGCCTCCTGAGTAGACCTGGCGAGACCGTCAACCGCCAGCGTGAAAAGCATGGATGCAAGGGGACAACCCTGTCGGACACCACGCTGAGGCTACACCCAGCCACCAGCCATCGCCCCATTGATCAGGACCGAAAAGGACGCAGTGGTGACACACCGCTTCATCCAAGCAATCCACGTCGCAGGGAAACCTCGCACCTATAAAGAATACCAAAGGAAGGACCATGAAAGAGAATCATAAGCCTTGGAAAAATCGACCTTCCAAAGAAAGGCCCGACGACTGCTGCGCTTCCACTGGGCAAAAATCTCCGAGGCCATGGAGTAACTATCGATGATGGATCTGCCGTGGATGAAGGCTGACTGGGTAGGGTGGATGAGATAAGGGAGCACCTCCCGAAGTCGGTTAGCCAGTACCCGAGCCGCCAGGAGACATATGGCATTGGACAAGGCTATCGGCTGGAAATCCTCCACTATGTCCGCTGGAGTGCGCTTCGGCAGCATGAAAAGTAGGAACCGGTTCAGGCGCTCGAAGCACCGGTTCCCACTGGAGAACTCCTGGATCACCGCCATAACATCCTCTCTCACCACTGGCCAGAACTCCCTGTAGAAGAAAACGGGAAAGCCGTCTGGACCGGGGGACCCCTCCCCATTGAGGTCGTGGAGCGCATATGTGACCTCGTCTTCAGTAATGGCCTGCACTAACATGGAAGACTGATCATGAGTGAGACAAGTAACATCCCTCGGAGACCAACTCCAAGCCGGTGGGGGCCGCCGTCTAGAGAAGTCCCGATGAAAGGAGGCAATGACGGTCCCGATGCGATGGTGGCCCGTAATCCTCTGTCCCATCACCTCGAGCTGATTGATCCTGTTAGCCCGCCGCCGCGAGCTCGCATAAAGATGGAAGAATCGAGTATTGACATCTCCCTCCTGAAGCCAGGTCTGCCGGGAGTGCTGCCTCCACTGGATCTCCACCAATCTATCCTCCAACTGTATGGCCGACTGCGCCTGCCTGCGCTGAGCCACCTCGTCCTCCGTGAGATGGCAAGCATCCTCCTCCCGATCAAGGTGGGCGATCGTCTCCAAGGCCTCGGTCCTTCATGCCACCCGAGCCTCACGGATCAGTCTCCGTCGGTCCTGAAGAAAGAGCCTCAGGCTGTGGAGCCTGGCAGTAAGCGTCCGTGTAGTAGAATCAGAGGTCTCCACGCTCTGCCAATGCCCGGCCATTGCTTGTCTGAACCCCTCCTCGAGAAGCCAGGATCGCTCAAAGCGAAAAGGGGAGCGTAGGGGCTGTGTGGTCCACTGCTGGCCGTCACCGGACCTCCATAAAAGGGGTGTGTGGTCCGAGAACGGTCGGTCCATAGCCTGCACATCGGAAAGCTGATGAGCCTCCACCAACTCCGGCGAGCCAAGGTATCTGTCGAGCCGAGATCTAGATGTGGGTGCCGCTGTGCTCCGCCAAGTGAATCTACAGTTTGTTGCCGGGAGGTCGGACAACGACTGTGAATCGACAAAATCCCTGAATTCCTCAGCCCCGAGATCTCTCCCCTGCCGTCTAATGGGGCGGTCATCCATGTCGAGCGTGACATTGAAATTGCCCCCAATCAACCAGCGACCATCCGGGAGATGGAGACGAGCCGCTGATAACTCCTCCCATAGGACCGCCCGAAAGGACCCCGAGCAAGGGCCATATACGCAGGAGAAAAGGTAGGAGGATCCGTCTGTGCTGCATCTTAGGTGGGCGGTCATCGAGAATCGGGCTGTCCAGGAGGCAACCAGGGTAAACAGATCGGCCCTCCAGCCGATGAGACATCCTCCCGACTGGCCGACAGAACTGAGAGAAATGTGCTGGGAAAGCCGAGAACCACCGATCTGCTCCCATATCTGTGTGATACACTCCATGAGTTTGGTCTCCTGTAGGAAGACCACATCGGCCTCCCACTTCCTCAAATAGCGACCAAGGGTTCGGCGTCTCCCCACATCGCCGAGGCCGCGAACATTCCATGTTAGTACCTTCATAGTGAAACTGTTCTCTTCTCGCGCGTGCGCGATACTCTACCCACCGCTGCCCGCCGCCGAAAAGCACCCCGAGCGAGCACCAGAAAACACGGGGGGGGGGGGGGGGGGGGGGGCGATGGATGCCGAGAGGCCGCCTAGGGGCATCGGGCCGCATGCGTGGGTGTCTGTTGACAATCCGAAATCCAGCAGCGGCCGCCACCTCCTGGACTTCAGCGTTTGGCCGACCGGAGAGGAGGGCGGATTCACTGTCCGCTCGGTCCGCCATTGGAGTGGTGGGCGGCAGGGGGAGCCCCTCCGTCACGGACGCCGCTTGCTGAGATTCAGCGGCTCGGTTGCGTTGATGACGCCGGTAGAAACGCGGGTTGGGGTCTCGGGCGGCCGCCTGCCCGTCACCCAGGGAGCCAGCTCGCCGTGCGGCCAGAGTGGCAGCCTGAGAGTTGGGAAAACGAGTGGAGGGGGAGGAAGGGGGTGGGGGTGGGGAGGGGGAGGGGTCGGTGGGTCGCTGAGTAGCCATTGCTCCGGTGGAGAGGTCTCCGGAGGAGGATGTGGCAGATCTGGCTGAGGGGGAGGCTGGCGCTTGGCGGCCGGAGTGAGTTGCTGGAGGCGGTGCTGCGGCACGAACCGGAACGCGCCTGGACCGGGTTTGGGATGGGGCGCGGGCCGGGTTTGAGGTGCGGTTTGTAGAGGGAGGCGGGTCAGACCGGGGCCCGGGCCGGGTGTGTGGAGGAGTTCGGGTGGTAGGGTCGGGTTGTTGAGGGGTGATGGATGCGGTGGGTTTTCGTGGCTGGGTGAGCGGCACGTGGCTGTTTGAGGTGTTGGTGGAGGCAGGTATGTTATGGTGAGGTGGCAGAGGGAGAGAACGGGTACATTTTTGGGGTGTGCGGTTTTGATGTGGTGGGCCAGCTGTCATGGTGGTAGCCTTTTGAAATAAAGGTGAGACGTACAGCTCCCTCACGTGCTGTACGGTTGGCGGTGGGCGAGGTGGTTGTCCAGCAGGTGATGTCCCGGGGCGGCGGCCGGCGATGATGTCGGCCCACAAGACTCCCGACCCTGCGTGCCGGAGGCGGAGAAGATAGTGGTTCCCGCCGGCGTTCAGGATGATTGTTGAGGGGAAACGTCCATCGGACCATAGCGCGACCTCGACGGAAACGGCGGACAAATCCGGCGACCCCATCGTCGGCAGGGAGAGAGAGAGAGGGTCGCCGAAAGTTTTGGCGACCGTCAAGACGACTTCCGGCTGCAGAAGGTGGAGCGGCAGACCCTGGATGTCGATGACGACCTTTTCCGGCGTCGCCACAGGAGTCGCGCCGTCCTCCTCGCGCCAGGGCCGCCATCGCACCAGGACCTCCGGCGCAATGTGAGATGGCGAGGCCAGGAGGGTCTCCCGCTGCAGAGGTGAGCCAGGAACGAGAAGCCACATCGCCGGCGAGATGCAACTCAGGTGAAAGGGTGGTGAGGCTCCAATATTCGCTACGACGGCCGTGCGGATGACCGGCAGGTCAGGGGGGCTTCCGGTGGGCTCGCCGACAAGGCAGAAGCGGAGGAACTCGGTCGCGCGTTGCATGGTAGGTGACCATTGGACGGCAACCGACGGCGTATGTGGACTTGCAGTATCAGGGACGGGCGTCACTGCAGAAAGCGCGGGCGTCTCAGGTTGCTTTTCTCGCCGAAGATGAGGACAAAGGGACCGGCGATGTCCCTCCTTCCCACACGCGAGACATCAGAGAGGGGCAGAGCACGATCTTGCATAATGCCCCTCCCCCAAGCATCGGAAGCATTGGAATACTGGTCGCCGACCAGTCCTGGAGCGAGAGACGGTTGTCCACCCATCGTTCAGTTGTAGGAGACGTCGGCGCATCTTAGGTGAAGGAGAGGGTAGTTTTGCAGAAGAGACTGGCGCCCCCAGCAGGGATTGCTGGGGACGGGGCTGTGGCGCCGCCGGCAGGGAATGCCGGCGACGGGAGGAGAGGGAGAGCTCGGGTGTTACAACACGTTGTTCCGCTCGTTCTATTCTTAAGATAATATTGCAATCCACTTATAATCTCACAAATTTCTGGAATTTCTGGAATTTCTGGAATAAGTTTCACGTACAGTCATCCACTTATACTCTCGTTCTCAACTTGATCACTAAATTTTTTTTTAACTTAACAATCATCCAACTTTAATAATATTACAGTAGTGATCATCCTAACTAGTGATAGAAGGCTCCCCTCTCTTCTCCAGCACCTGCAAGCCCTTTTTTAATCTTTTTTCTTTTTAATTTTTTATTATTTTAATAATTTTAAATATAATGTGGAGGAGAGAAAAAATGTTGACGTGGGTGAAACGTTTTAAATCTTCTATAACTGGTTACATGAGTACGACTACAAAATTATTAAAGTTGGATGATCGTTGAATTAGAAAATAAAGTTCAATGATTGAGTTGGAAACAAGGGCATAGTTTGATGGCCATTCGGAAAATTTACTCCAAATCCTTGTAACAAAAATAAAATGCTACAAGTCCTCCATATGTCAAGTCAACTTAGAATCCAAAATCTTTACTTTGTTCTACAATATGTACGAGAAGATGTTGAAGATAAAAAATGATATTTTTTTAAGTGAAAATAATATGTTTTTATGACCTTTAGAAAGTCATATTTTTTTTTGTCATATATAGATCAGCCATCTCAGCTTTAAGACACTTATGAAACAGTCATCTGAGTCAAATAACTCCTAGCATTTCAGATTAACTTGTAAAAAATGTTTAGATGAACAGCAATTCTGATTTATCTCCAGGAAATGCAAAATCTGGACTCTATGGAGAAAGTAACTTCCATTGAGCACCTTACAGAC
Organism: Pontederia crassipes; assembly: GCA_030549335.1. Lineage (NCBI taxonomy): Eukaryota > Viridiplantae > Streptophyta > Magnoliopsida > Commelinales > Pontederiaceae > Pontederia > Pontederia crassipes. The sequence continues at coordinate 17,287,911 of CM060189.1, read as the reverse complement.
ATAACATTTCAAGTTCCAACATTATGTAAGAGAATGAGTGAACCATTTGAAGTTAGTCATACAAAATAGTTGAATACAAAACATGTGCAAGACAACCAGGGTATTTTGACATTTGAAAGAAAATTCATTCTCTCAGTTGACCTGAGCATTACGTATTGGAGCATGGGTAAAATGTCGAGTTTGGATAAACGTTCATGTGCGGACTCTATTTTTGTTTAAAAAAATTATAGGTTTTACCATTAAACTTAAATAAACAAGTACTAGATCAGTTTCCAGAAGTCTTTTTCAACATGGCATTATGGTGTAAAGTGAAATGCGTGGATAACATATCTTGGGCATGACCAGCTACTTACAGTGAATGATGACATTAGACATGACCAGTAGATTGTTTCTTTCCAGTACCTACATGCAAACATAACAATTCGTAAATACGCGTTCTTGGTTTCTTCTATATTCTATTTTTTTTAAAACAAAAGTATGCATTAAATTAGGATCCAATCACATTCTTGGTCTCTTCTATTATTCTATATTCGATTAAATTTGTATGCCCTGGACACTGGTGGGCTTAGACCGAAAAAAGTTTGTATGCAGATTTGTTTGCCATTTTGGTCTTCCATGTTCTTTCTTATCCAAAACATTATTCCAAGAGAGTAGAAAAGTATATGGAAATGTAAATCTAATTTGGTGAAAAGTGATGACTGGTAGGAGTAGGATCTGTGAAAAAAGTTCTTAAAGTCATATAATTAAAACATCCTCCATGAATCCATCACTCTAAACCACCAAGAAAGAAATAAACATACATCAGCATATGATTGATTGGGATAAAGGTCTAGTTAATTCACCATTGCTAGTTATCTTATACCTGGTTGATTTTACTCGAACTTGAATCATAATGCGATCATTATTAGGCCTGACTAGCTCTTATCTGCCAATTTAGGTGTTGTATGCTTTGCTTGCTTGTTGGCATGGAGTGCCCCCTTTTATCAGAGACATTCACCTTTAAATTTCACAAACGCCATTTCCAAATGCTGGACACTGTATAATGCTGAGTAATGGACCAGAAAAGAACCTCCCTTTCCTTCCCACCCCACCACCCAGCCACAAGCATCACGAGTTTACTGGGCCCCCAAAACCTTTCAGTAAGAGTAAAGGTGGGTCTCAGGTTATCCTATTCTTAGCAAAATTAACTACTGCGTATTTTACTTGAAAAAATATTTGTTGAAACAATTTTTGGAATGTGACACTCTGCATAGATGAGTTTTAGTTTTTTTTTCTCCTTTTTGTTGGGTGCATAGATGAGTTGCCTCTCTTAGTTCCCAATTCGTAACAACCAAACATGCCCTCAGATGTTGAGGTAAAGAAAGTGTACTTACTTAAAACTAACAGGTGCGCCCAGAACAATTGCCCCAAATGCATTTATCAAAGCCCCTAATAACATAGGACACATGACATCATGTATTAAGAGGAAAATTAACAAAAGATTAGGAAGAAACCAATATTAACAATTCTCATAAAATATTTCTTTATAGTATATAGTCCTTCACAAGAGATTGATACAATTTCTAATGCTAAGAAAATTACTTGGTTATGATATTTCTTTCTAACTAAATCACGAAGCTAAAATCCACTAGACAGAGAATTCTATAAGCACAAGATGTAGACAAAAGAAACTTTCAGATATCTAGCATTACGGGACCTATAAACTTAATCAAAAGCTAAATTAGACTCAATCAAGCACTTCTAGGAGAAACAAGTCATATACATAATGAAAACTAACAGTGAGCAATCAGAAACTAAGTTAATTTACTAAACCAACAAGCTAGGAAATGAATAATGCATAAACTAATTCCATTTTTCCCTCCTCCGTTGAAAAATGCAAATAATGGAGAAAGGGTTCAATTTATCAAGTTACCATCCAATGTCCATACTACTGTATCAGCAAAGTCTAGAATCTCCAAATGAAGAAAAGGCCAAGTTAGATTGTTATTTGGCTTTATTCCACTGATAGATTTGAAAGGTTATGTTCTTCATATTTATAGTAGCAAGGCTCATTACCCTGTAACTGTGTGTATTACAGAGTCTCATATTGGCTATTCACCCACCATTTCATCAAAGTGGCATCTAAAGAAATTAAAAAACAACAATACGAAACAATTATAACAATATAACCTTGATCATCCAGTCAAAAAATATAACATTGATTATTCAACAAGCTCAAGCTTCTGCGTGTCTACAATATACTCTATTCTACGTATATCTGCAACCACTTATTTTCAACAGATTCAATAATTTTATGTCTCGGACAATTAAAAAGAAGGAAGCTAAGATTAAAAAAAAACATTTTTCTTCACCAAGATAAAGATAAAACTTAACTAAATCAAAATAATATAATTTAATGGGAATCTTACCAATTGGAAGTGTCAATAGTCCCCGCAAGGAGGCCTTCCAATACTGCAAGAATAGCATTCCATTCTTAACAAAATTGTAAGAAAAAGAGGAGTACCCAGAGGAAACGGGAAAAGAAGGACATCGCTGAAGACTCACCGGGTAAACATGAGGATCCTTGCGGATCAAACTGTAGAGTCCAATAACAATCGGAGCTTCAAAAAGCTGTGACGTAAGAACAGCAACTCAGGACGCCGGATTACAGCTACTAAAGTGGAAATCGAAATTTTGCAAGAAAAAGGGAATTTTTGACGCAATTACCAAAAGAATTCGGAGTGTTGCGCCGGGTTCGGAAACAAGGGTTAGACCGAACGCTTCGGAGGCGACCCAATAGCCGGCGGCCAGGCCGTGCGCGCAAAGCGAATGCAAGGCCAACGCTTGGAAGAAACTGATCGCCACGCCGCGACCTACCGTTCCTTTCTTCTCAACGCCACCGGAGGATCCACCCCCTCCAGATCCGGCCATTCTTCACCTTTGGGTGCCGCCCGGTGATGAGTGCAAGTAAGGGGCTAGGCCGCTAGGGGCTGTTAGGTAAGTTACACAAAATGATGATGTTTTTTTCTATGTTTAGTAATTTAAAAAAAAAAAGATAAACATCTATTTTACCTAGTATAAAAAAAATTAATGTTGTGCTCTTTCCTATTAATTATCATTCGATTCATTATAACTAATCAGATAATTTTTTTATCCATCATTCATTATCAATCGAAACATGATTAATAATGACAAGATAGGCACTTAACTTATTTTGTATAAAAAAAATAAAACAGTTTATTATTATCCTTAGAATATAATAACTTTTTTCACATATTTTTTTCTATTATAATTTTAAAGTTGTTTATCATTTAATTAAAATAATAATTTATACATTTTAATTATAAATATGTAATTACTTATTTTAAAATTAATTTAAACTATTTATCAATATTTCAAGTTATCAACTATTTTATATTGAAATTCTGTCCTCGTAAATCAATGAACATTTTGATTTGAAATATGAGAATAAAAGGTTTTATTCTTCAAATAGATGAAGAAATTGACTTAAATTAATTCTTCAGTAAATATAATAAAGTTTCGAAATATTTAGTTATTAATATCATAATATTTTTTGTTCCATTAGTCATTATTACTTATTCATTGATTAAATGTTATTAACTATTAAATCACAAATAATATCAAGGAGAGTCTAAATGTCATTATTTTCTCAAGTCTAATAAGGCCACCGCTTGATCTGAGAAATATCGTTCTCCTTTTTATCCTGACTTCGGATTAATCATATACTAATAGTTTCGGATGTCGAAAACTCTGAGTCGATATAAAAAAAAGTGACTTTTCTAAATTGTTTATCTTTCAATCAATTATTCAACATTTTCTATTTGTCTTAGTCACTCGATCATTTTAGACTTGTTTATTATCACCAGTAAATAACATCATTGTTTCCTCATGAACGCATACAGCATGTAGTTCACGTACAATCAGAATTTGAGGGCAAAATTTCAGCAAAACCGCACCCAAAAAAGAACAATTTGGACACTTTTAAATTCCGCGATGGATTAGATGAGTGCTCTTCCCTTTCTTTTCTTTATGAAGAAACAGATACTTCGGTGGACGTGGAAGAGTATTTCATGTCAGAATCCCAAGAATGAGGCTCATCTTTATCATGAGATACGAGAGGCCGTCACTATAGATCCGTGTCATAATCGAGGCCGAGATTTATATGATCTGATTAATTAAAGTCGGATCAAAAGGAACTTGTAAAGTTGGAGATGCTTTTTTGGATGTGAAACCTACCATTGGCTAACATAGTAGATACTGTTGATTAAAGAACCTACCTCACTCAAAGAGATGCTTTTACGTGGAACTTGTAGTTATCTTTCTAATGCTACTCGAAGGTTAAAGAACCTTCCTTACTCATGTTGAAACCTAGCATTAGCTCATGCAAAAGGCGTAGTTTACACTAATGGAAGTTGGTTAAAGTCGGCGATCTGGTTCAGGTGGTCATTTTCACTTGAAGAAAGATTTCTGAGTTCCATGTTTTGTGAATATAAAAATTACATAGGAGCTAACTGAATTAGTCCATGATACGGAGATGATCGCGACTATGGGTAACATAGATGAGTAAACACACAAAACATTACACCTGGTCTATTAACCGGAAATTAACTGACATTTGTCAGATTTGTTCATGGTCTACGTACGCTACAGTGAATGGGAATTAAGGATCATGTCGTCTGTCACAAAAAGACTGATACGGGTGCCAAGAATCTTTGCCTTGCAAATATAGGCTGGTAAAAGTTGAGATAAAGAAGAGGTAGGCGAAAGTGTCTGAAAGTTAAGTGATGTTTACGCAGATATATGAAAGACGAGGCGACCTGTGGCCGCAATCCCTCTGGTCATGGGCGGAGCGAGAAAGTTACCCTAAGATCACTTGCAGGTGCAGGCTTAACAGAACCAGGAGAAGGAGAGGGGTGCACCATTTTGTGTATATCATTGGATATGACAGATTAATTAAATGTTGTTATCTTTCTGCTGCATTGCCACCTTCTAGCTCTTGCACAACTGCGCTGCAGGTGCTGCTGCGAATGGAGGTCTATTCTCTTTCCTCTCTCCCAAATCAAATGTAGCATTTGACAAAGATGCAACAAAAAAAAGGAAGAGATGATTGGAGACAAGAATGTTTCTGAGGAAGGTTGAAAAGTTTGATCAGCGAAGGATGTCCGTCCAAGTTCGTTGCTGAGCAATTTTTTTCTGTCCTTTCAGAACCAGACGTACATCATCATGTGTGGGCATGCAATGATGTTTCGCATATCTGTTGCTTTGGCACGACAAAGCGTCTCAAATTAAGTTGCCTCCACCGGCTTTGTCTTCGCGGTGGTGGTGGTGGCCTTTTATGGATCAAATCTGTGATTAGATTCTGTGTGGGACTGGAGACGAGGAAGGCCTCCCTTTGTGTGTGATCAATCAACGAAGTGTCGTATCAATCACCACGGTTTGATACCTGGGAATGCAGCAGAGAGAGAGAGAGATTAATCACATGTTTGAATTGCGACAGATGGAGAGATGCCCATGAAAAAAAAAGTGGAATGCCGGGCTGATTTATGTGGTCGTCCTCAATTCTATTTTATCGCAGATGCTCATCATCGATCGATGACACCAATTTTGCCTGCTGACTAAAAGTTCTGTGTGATCCCGAATTTGAAACCTTTTGTAAGTCTCATTTATCATTATTTGAATTAAAAGACTCCGAATATTATGATGACAATTCAAAAAAAATCATGCATGACTCCACTAATCGTGCGACAAGAGTTTCCCTGCTGATCTAAGACGGTATATATGCCGTGAACTGGTCACTTCCCAATTTCTTAAACCAAATTAGTGATAAACTAATAGCTCAAATAATGAGTAAAATTGTATCAAAAGAAGAAATCACACTATTATATGGTAGGGTTGGTAGGTTGCACTTGTCAAAAGTTTTCTTATCCCTGTCTAGTACAAAAAGAGGTAAATAAAAAAAAATATAAGTTTATGAAGATCGAATTAAAAAAACTCCGAATCGAGATCTGCATCAATGCACTTTGTTTTTTTATTCTTTTTCATGCTTTTCTTTGTAAAAAAAAATCATTTAATTTAATGACTACGTGCTCTAATTTATGTTATTGCCCCTCTGTTCAATTTGTTAAATGTTAAGGGGCTCTTGTGCAAATCATCCACGAAGTTCCTATTTAAAGTGGTCCCCGCGTCACGTCCCCAAAGTCCAAACGACAACACTTCACATTCTTCAACTCGGTCCATCCTCTTCTCCTAGGCGAATGCCGTCGTCTGCGAGATTTCTGCAGTCGAACTCCCGCGATTACAGGACGGCGGAGCCTCCGGAGCCCCTCACCGTGGACTCCGATGTAGTCGTCGCCCTCGCCGCCCTGCTCTGCGCCGTCGTCTGCGTCACGGGCCTCGCCCTCGTCGCGCGGTGCGCCTGGCTCCGCCGCGCCCCCGCCGGGGCCGGAACCCCGCCCTCGGCGCCGGTCAACAAAGGCCTGAAGAAGAAAGACCTCCAGGCGATACCGAAGCTCCCTTACGCCGCTGGAGATGGCCAGGGGAGGCTGTCGCCGGAGTGCGCCATCTGCCTGGCGGAGTTCGAGGAAGGGGACGAGGTACGCGTCCTTCCACAGTGCGGCCACAGCTTCCACATCGGCTGCGTGGACACGTGGCTCGGGTCCAACTCCAGCTGCCCCTCCTGCCGTCGCGTCCTTGTCGTCGTCCCGGCACCGATGGCGCCGGCGAGGTGCCACCGCTGCGGGGCGAATTCAGGCGCGGTGGCCGCCGCTGAGACGCGCGCCGAGTCAAGGGAGGATGGCGACGCCAATAGCTCTCTCCCTTGATTTAAAGCAGGAAAAGGTGGCTCTTTTCTTGGTTTATTTGCCTCCTCTCCTTCCTCTTCTCTTCCTCTTCTTGGAATTTAAGATTCTACTTTTACTCCTGTTTATAAAGTTGGTAGTGAAAAAAATGTATATTAAGCTTTGCTTATGACTATGTTTGTATTTTTTTTGCTGTACAATATGATTGAAAAATAGAACATCAACAAATACGAACAGTAACGTAGAAAGATTTTATTAGAAGTATAATAATGTGCCTTTCACTCAACTATTCTCATTTTTTTCACAATTGAAATACATATACCACCAAGGGTTGGGTGGAGCGATAGCGGCTTCTTTGGCTCCTCCTCGCTTAAGCAGAGGTTTCGAATTTCAATCCTTGTGAACGCACAAAATTCTTATTGGAGTCTCACCTGCCATTGTTTGAATTAGTTTGGCTCGATGGTTGGTCGGTCCTTCAAACTGTGGTCAGTGCGCTCAATAGCACCGCGTGAGTTGGACAGTAGCACTAGGGCTGAGCAAACCCGGGACCGAGTTCGGGTCTAAGCGGATCCGGTACCGATCCGAATTGTGCCGGGTCAAAAAGTTTTTGACCCGGTACCGGACTCGGACCCGGCCGAATTCGGTTCTGGGTCAGACCCGGCAATCCGAGAATGCGACGGGGTTTGCGGCCGGGAATCGCCAGCGTCGAGAAATGGATGATTGGATCGCGCGCGATTGGCGGCCGGATCGATCACCCAGCGAGCTGATCCGCCACTGATGACCGGATCGGCCACCTGGCGAGCCGATCTGGCCGCTGATGACCGGATCGGCTCGCCTGGTGGCCGATCCGACGCCTGGTAGCCGGATCGGCTCACCTGGTGGCCGATTTAGAGAGAGAGGGAGTCAGGAGAGGGGGAGGGCCGCCGGAGTCGAGACGGTTGTCGGAGTCGCCGGTGCCGCCGCAGCCATGAGAGAGAGGAAGAGAGAAGGAGAGGGCGAGAGAGATGGGAGAGAGAAAGAAATGGGTTGAAATGAGAGGAGAGAGTGGAGATTGGATTTATATAGTAGATAATATCGGGTCGAGTCCAGGTCGGGAATCTGCACTGCAGACTCGGTCTTGACCCGATACCCGGCGAGTTTTCCACCCAAGAGATCCGGTCCCAGCCCGGATCTAATCCGGGCCGGGTTATTTACCCGGTTTCTCGGGTCGGTGCAGTCCGGGTCGACCGTACTAAGCCCTAAGTAGCACCGCGTGAGTTGGATAGTCGACACCACTTTTCATATACCGGCGATTGGTTACCGAAAAAATACAAATGATATAATAATTTAAGACACAATGAGATAATATGCATTGAAAGCGGGGATTGACTGGTTTAAAACAGTGAAATGCTCAATTCGATCGTGAATAAAACAATCTTCTGGTCATCACTTGGAAAAAAAGGCCATAATCACCAAGAGATCAACATAAGTAATAACTATTAGGAACTAAGATGAAGCATATCTAGTTATCTACCCCTCCTTGGCATCCCATGTTCTTAATGGTGTTTTGTCTGTGACGAGGGATCTTAATAGTGGATCTTAATAGTGTTGGGGAAAGAAGGTTTGCCTGCTCCCCTGCAATTCCATGAGAAGATTCTTGGTAACATATTAATATTTTGTTTGAAATGGTGGGTGGGGTTACCACAGTGATTCCAACAGCTATGGATGTCCCGCCATGGGGGTTCCAGCTGAAGTTGAGGTGTCCATTGCATGTGGATCCAGCATGTCACAGGCTATTGTGTCTTCGTCCATGTCCGTTTCTAGTTCTGGTTCGTTGATGTGCCCAAGCGCATTGCATGACTCGCACAGGATTGTGTATATCTTTGAAGAGAAGTTTCTCCTGTCCTTTCTCCTTCTTGTTTGATTATATGTATTTATAAAAAGTATATTTTTAGTTCTAAAAAAATAGTCATTTCGAACTTAGGAACTTAGGAACTCCGCCTATGTTTTATAGCCGGTCCCAAGCCCGGATAAAGGAGGATTGTGTTAGGCCCCGACAGCCAGCGTAAAACTCTGTCGAATCTCATGAACATGGATCAACGAATAATATACCGAAAGATTTGATTACTAATAGAGCGGAATGACGTCGTATGATCCATGTAGCCGACCCTATCTAGTGGGATAAGGCTTTGTTGTTGTTGTTGTTGTTGTTGGTATATGTGAAATATTGAAAGGAATTATAATTGTGGTCATGATGAATTGAATCGTTAATAGGAGTTCTACACCTATATTATTGCTTTTAGTTCATATAAATAGTGGGAAACATAGGACTATAGGAGAAGGTCGCTTGTCAGTTGTCTGATTCAGTTCCAAGTCTGCATCTCTCAACTGATTTCTGAGAGGTCTGTTGGTTGTTGCTATTTCCGAACTTTGCCCAGTGAGATTTTTTGAGGGAAGTAGAAGTATATTATTTGAGTTCTCTTCCTGATCCATGGTAAGGAGGTAAGCAGTGGAAGAAGCCATCATCAAACTCACAACATCGAATGTGCAAAAAGTTACTAGAATTTTGTTCTCTTCCCACCAGGTAATGGCAGGAAGATTAGCAAAGAGAAGATTTTTTATGATTGTGTCATTTGGATAAGGATCATATCTTAAGGATAAGACCTCTTAGCCGCCAAACATGCATTATATAAGCTCAAGATAAGTATCCATAAAAGAAAAGAAGGGACATTAAGGTCGTGTTTCTCCACCCACCATTTCTTGAGAGCTTAGGTCAACTGTTTGGCTTCATGATCAGTTTCATTTCAGAATCAAAGCAAGGAAGGATTAGGCAGATGAAGTAACACCTTCTGCCTTTAACTCAATATGAAAGACCGTGACTACGCTGACCAACCTTGAGAGTGGAACGAAGAATCATAAAGCTTGTCAATTGGTGCCATAAATTGACATGACGAGGAGAAAGTCCTTTCAGGTCCTATTATCTCTTTTCATTGGCAATATTAGTAAAATGTGATATTTTACGATACACATCATTCTTGATAACTCTATGTTAAGAGTCCACTAGGAGAATGACTACTTACTTTCCTAGAAGCAACCATAGATCACTGAAGTCCATGTCCTTTTGTTGTTATTTAGCAATATCTTTTATCCAACGATGCTGGAAAGCAGTTGTCTGCATACTGACTCATTATGATGCAACTCTTACTAATCACTCGAGACTTCATACCGACAGAATATGTTACTAAATTCGGCTGACCAACTGCCAATTCCATAATATTCACGTCACCATGTCGTGGTCAAATAACAAGTGACATCAGAAGTGTACCAGAGTAGATCACTACTGTGCACTAAATCTTTAACTAATTCTGTCCCAAGTCAAGAAAATTTACTAAAGAACAGATACTTTGCCAGAGAAAAATATTAACTTCTGGAATCATCATCAGGAATATGCTTGTTTGGTATTAGGCACATGCAGGCAACTAAAGAGGCCTCACAAAAAAAGGGCAATGGCAAAAGCTTTCCTCTGGCGTGTGTTATGCACAAGACTCAAGTGACCCTGAAAAAAAAAATTGTAAGAGACAGACGTGCCCTCAGGGCTTCCACAAGGCAGTCTGAACTTTTTCAAGGCAGCTCATGACAGATGAGATGACACTTGCACTTGCAAGACCCATTTCTGACCTAATTCCAACCCACTTTTGATACAACTCCATGAGCTTCCCAGGATATTATTTTTCTCTATCTTTACCAAACTTCCATAAGGCTTTTGACCCGTTGATGTGTTGATGAAAGGAGTAACAAATGATCATCAAGTCTAGGCTTTAAAGTTTAATTTCTGATTACTTTAATCACTTCGATCAAATTCTTTTGTCCCACTTCGAGATTGAGCTCTTCACTAGAAGCAGCTTGAAAGTACTTGAACGTTACATATATAACTTCCAGTCGCCATAGTACAACTGATATGAGCTCCTCCAAATTTACTGGAACTCAGGTCAATTCTCTTAGTGCTGACCGCTTTATGTGATGCCAGTATGTATGTAGATTCAGTAAGAAAAAAATACAGCAAAGCATATTATATAAAACAAAGAAATACTGTAAAGATTGAGTTTCAGAAAAAAAAAAACTTTAAATCTTGGATAATATGACCTCAGAAAGTAAATTTCGGGCCTTCAATCTTTGTAAATTCAGTCCTATTCAGTTGCAGGCATGTTTGGTTTGAGGTTTAAGACAAGGAGCTCAATGATATCTAGAATTAAACATGAAATAATGTGATTTCTTGTTTTATTTTCAGAACTGAAGCAGAAAGTCGAATTCACAAAGATTTCGCATACAATTTCTCTAGGAAAAGAAAATTAAAGCAAAGGGTTCATTTGGACAAAGAACGAAGTTTGTTTACATCTAGAAGACTTCAAGATCTTGCTGCACATAGAACAACATGTGCTGCAACACAAACATTTTTTGAAGACACGTATTGATAATACTTGAAGTTGAAACACGAAAAAAAAAATTTCACGCAGGATAACCACACGCCAGCATGGTAAGTAATCATATTGAAGTGAGATCTTACCCCTCGCCAATAAATAAAGTCGAAAATAGAACTTGGAATCGTTCATAAACCCATCTCTACAGGAAGGCTTTCTACCATATTCATGCACCGTCATCATCAGTGCTATCACCAAACATGGCAACCAATTTCATAACCAAGTTTTCAGTCATTTCTCTTCTTTGGAAATCAGGAATTAGCCGCAGATTGGCACGGATGTTATGGATTTCGTACATCAGACTTTCCAAATCATCCAAGCCATCTTTTTCATCTCCAAGAATTTCTATGGCATTAACTAAATTAGCTCCAAGCTTTTCTTGTGCCTCATCGTCTGATGGACTCGTACTTGCAGATGTTTGTCCATTACCCCTACCCCCCTTTTTTACAACGATGTTGTTTTTCACCATTTTTGGTTCGTCTTTGAGGCCTACTTTTGAAGCAAGGTCATTGAACTAGCTAGGCAAAGCAGCAGCAGCGAGTCTTCTGTTGGGAGATTTATAGCAGTTTCAGGTATTTCACATCCTTGATGTGATTCATCCAATTCATCAGCCATTCTTCTTGGACCTGCTTCACTAATTCCCTCCCATTGTTCCATCAGAACCATGAGACAGAAATTCATATTCAATTTCATAATCTGATTCATCCGAAAATTCCGACAAGGAAAAGAAAACAAGAATCAATTATTTTAGGCTTTTGACCAGTGTAAGATTTTGACTCCTTTCTGCTGTTGGAATGTCGACATTTTATTTGAACGTGTGATAAAAGGAAATAAGTAATTGATTTATCCTAATTTATCATATAAAAAATTGCGATGCATTGTCTCTTTTTCCTTTCAAAATCAAGACTTCCTAACTTTCCGAATTTTTCAACTTACGATTTTGAATTCACAATCATTCCAATTACACTTAATTGCGTATATTTTTTATATAAATAATAGTAATAAATTTTTAAAAATAATTATCTGAATTTAGTGTAGATTCATACGATATCGATTGTACAGTAATGTTTTCTTTGGGAAAGACTGCTTAGATTGTATCCTCCATTCTTATTTTTACCATCTTGGAGAAGGTCAACACTAGTTTTCAAGTCATTATTATAATCCTAACATCTAATTTTCAGCATAAAAAGTACAACAGAAGGTGCAAAGCAAAGATATTGCCAACCTGATGCGAATCTGAGACGTGAACCCTGAGACATGATGACTTGTTATGACACATCAAAGATAAACATAATAGGTGTTTGAATAATCCCAGAAAACTTTTATTCTTACAGAACTATAGCAGTACAGAAAGAATGTTATGCACTGAAACAATTTTAGAATTGTTCCAAGTCGCCAAATTTGAGATGGCAGGTTGGCATAAAGAAGCCGCAAACGCCTTAACATCAGAATTTTTTGTTAAGATTCTAAACTCCTCTTTTCCAGGTTTAGCCTCTTGTATCAGATGTAAAACGTTCCCAATGTTTCTATGTCTCGTTTTCCATTTTGCAGCTGACAAATACTTGCAGTTACGAAACATGCAGTAATTTGACTAATTCTTTGCGGCTCTAGCTCCAACGGCAAAGAACTCTGTGATGACTTCAAGAGGCATGCCCTTTGTTTCAGGAACTTTCAGAAACACAAACACCAAGGCTATGATGCAGACGATAGCATATATTCCAAATACACCAGCGAGGCCTATTGCATTAAGCATCACAGGCAGGGAGTAGGTGACTATTATGTCTCCGAACCAGAAAGTGAGGGCACAGATGGCTATGCACACACCACGAACCCGAGTTGGAAAGATTTCTGCACAAAGGATATTTGGAATTGGGCCGAACCCCATGACAAAGCAGCAAAAGTAAATGATGACACTAACTGTGGATAGAACAGCATGAAGCACTGTGCTCATGTTCAAAATATTGGATATAACCAGGACAATCAGTGTCAGTATCAAGACAGGTATTGTGGCCAGAAGAAGAAACCTGCAAATTAGACGAGCGAAGCAATTTGAAAAAGATAGAATGAAAGTTATGCCCTGAAGAATTATGATGTCGAGGACAAGAAAGAAATTACCTTCTTCCCGAGATATCCATGAGCCTCATGGCAACAGCTATACTAGGGAGCATCAGCAAAGTGGTAAGGGCACTGATAAGGATGGACGCTGAATCGGAGCTGAGCCCAATGTTTCCAAGAATAGTATCAACGCCAGCTTGCTCGAGAATTTGAGGCGTATAGTAAAGAACCCCGTTTATTCCAGAAAACTGTTGAAGCAAAGAATCAGTAGATTATAAGACAGTAATATTCATAACAATTAGAAGTTCTGTTGGGATTGCGATGAGGGTGATTTTTTGTGTAGGAGAAAATTATACATAATGGTACAACGTTAAAATTGAAAAATGAAAAAACCAAAAGAATTTGACAACATTCCATCATAATCCAGTCTTTTGGAAAGAACTGACAAGAAACAATAATTAACAGATTAAACTAACAGCAAATGATTGCAAATCATAGAAGCTTATGTACGTCTCCAGAGATTTTCAGCAATTCTGTAATAGAAACCACTTTGTTATATATATATATATATATATATATATATGTATATATATAGCGGAGAATAATAATCTTATTTCTCAACCAAAGAATAATTCCAAAAAGAGAAGATTCATATAACTAAAAATATTCAACATTCCTCAAACTGGAGCATAAATATAGTTTAAAAATACATCTATCAAACTTTGCTCTATGAAGTGACTTCATGAGAACATCAGCTGTCAAATCAACTGATGATACACATGGATGCCACAATGAATTTTTTCTTAATCATGTCTCTGTGCAGCGGCAGTCAATTTCAACATATTTCGGCCTTTCATGAAAAATAGGATCATTTTATATGAACAAAGTTGTCTGATTTCATTATCACATTTTAGTTGCATTGGGAGAGGCACCTCAACTAGAACATCAATCATGACCGATTCCACTCGCATTACTTCTGCAGTGGCTTGAGTCATGGCTCTGTACTCAAACCCTCCACAATATGTTTCTGGCTTCTTTAAGTAATCCAATTAGCTCCCATAAAAACACAGTCAGCATTAGCATAAACAGTAGCGTCTACACTCTTTATGCTAAGAAAAAGTTCCTTTCTCAGTGAAGCTTTTGAATGCCCGAGAATCATAATTGCTACATCCCTATGTACCTTATTCAACTTATCCATAAATTGGTTCATCCTGCTTACAGCAAGAAAAATATTTGGATGTCTAACAGTGACATACAAGACTTTCCCAACAAAACATCTATGTTTCTTGGCATCAGCATCTTTTGTATCTTCATCATCATAAAGCCGAATGTTAAGATCTATAGGCACAACAGTAGGAAGTGCTCCCAGCATTCATGTCTCCTTCAACAAGTGCGTTATGAAATATCTATTCCAAAATAGGCATTAATGTCCTATTTTCTCTGATAATTTTTTGAACCAAGTTCTCGGACTTTGCTTCATGCCATAAATGGCCATGTGTAGTTTGCAAATCTTATGAAACTCCCCCGCAAACGTGAAACTGTAAGGTTGTAACATGTAAACCTCCTCTTCTAATCTTCAAATCAAAATGCATTCTTCACATTCCATTGAGAAAGAGGTCAATCCTAGCTAACTGCAGTAGAGAGAAGAATACAAAGTGTGGCCAACCTAGGAAAAAAGGTAACGAAATAGTCAACATCATATGTTTGTGTCTCCTTTAGCCACCAAATGAGCCTCATAGCACTTCATAGACCATCAGAATTATAAACACACTTGCCACCACGGTCAGCCATGATCATCCAACTTAGAGGGTATTTCTAGTATGGTCATCCAACTTTACTTTGTAATACCACGCTCATCGAACTTTATCACGACCAGTTATAGCCAATTAACTAGTAGATCGCTGATGTGGCACTGACTTGGATGCCTACGTGGCATCATGTTAGCATTTTTTCTCTCCTCCACGTTAGATTAAAAAAATAAAAAATGCCACATGCATTTTTCTCTCTAATCTATCCAAACTTAATTTTGTATCTATATGGTCATCCAACTTTTCAAAACTTTCAACAAGGTCATTCAACTTTTCAAATTTTCAATTGTGATCATCATTAAAAACTTAAAATAATAAAAACAAATATAAAAAATAAAAAAATGAAGACACTTATTTTTTGGCACGACCCATTCATATCACCCAATTCTTTTATGTGTATTAAATATATATGATCATTAATATTCTTTTTAATTAGGGAAATAAAAAAAATGGAAAAATAGCATACCGATTACATTTTTTGCTTGGTATAAAAAAAGTGTTATAATTAAAAAAATAAAAAAATTCGCGCAAGATTTCTTCGGGCCCGACTCAAATCGTACTGGACCATCCCGTAGGGTGTTGGGCACGACCCAACATCCAACGAGTTACTGAGTCAAATCGTATTGTTTAAGGCAGACAAAACGTGATAGTTTTTTTATAGTCCAGGATTATAATATATGAAAAAATTCTCACAATTTTTCTGCTCTAAAATTTGGACTAATAACAACAACAACAAAGCCTTATCCCACTAGGTGGGGTCGGCTACATGGATCATACGACGCCATTCCGCTCTATTAGTAACCAAACCTTTCGGTATATTATTCACCAATAGATCTTGCTCTATTAGTTCGCCAAGTGTCCGCCTTGGCCTCCCTCTCCCTCTTTTAATCGGACTCCAGATTATTTGATCTACACTTCTTACTGGCGCATCTAATGGTCTTCTCTGAACATGACCAAACCATCTCAAACGATTCTCTATCATTTTCTCACTAATAGGAGCCACTCCGACTCGTTCACGTATATGGTCATTCCTAATCTTATCTAATCTTGTATGACCACACATCCATCTCAACATCCTCATTTCGGCTACCCCCACTTTACGTTCATGCTGTCCCTTCATAGCCCAACATTCACTACCATATAACACTGCTGGCCTTATAGCAGTACGATAGAATTTTCCTTTAATTTTATTGGGTACTTTTCTATCACAAAGAACTCCAGTGGCTTTCCTCCACTTACACCAACCAGCTTGAATTCTATGATTAACATCGTCATCAATCTCACCATCTTGTCTTACAATTGATCCTAAATATTTAAACTTTGTCACTTGAGGAATTATATCCTCCCCTAACCTAACTTTCAAATCGTCTCTAAGTTGTTTATTTGTGAAATTGCTATGCATATATTCTGTTTTATTCCTACTTAAACGAAAACCCTTTGACTCCAACGTATTTCTCCATATTTCCAATTTTGTATTAATCTCTTCTCTTGAATCCGCTAAAAGTACTATATCATCCGCAAATAGCATGCACTTAGGTACCTCCTCTGTGATACTCTCGGTTATAGCATCGATAACTAAGTTAAATAGATACGGGCTTAAAGCTGATCCTTGATGTAGGCCAATTCCTATAGGAAATTCATTTGTCTCACCTCCGGGTGTCCTAACCCTAGTCAATGCCCCATCGTACATATCTTGTATTACCTTAATGTAGGCAACATTCACCCTCTTCTTTTGCAAGGCTTTCCAAAGTACATCCCTTGGTACCCGATCATACGCCTTCTCTAAGTCAATGAAAGCCATATGTAAGTCTCTTCTCCTACTTCGATACTTCTCCATCATCCCCCTTAGTAAATAAATCGCCTCTGTAGTGGATCTTCCTGGCATGAACCCAAATTGTCTCTCAGAAATACTAGTCTCCATTCTCAATCTATGCTCAATCACTTTTTCCCATAATTTCATAGTGTGACTCATAAGTTTAATCCCTCTATAATTTGCACAATTCTGAATATCCCCTTTATTTTTGTAAATAGGAACTAATGTACTTAATCTCCAATCATCAGGCATCTTTTTCGACCGTAAAATCTCATTAAATAGTTTACATAACCACAACACACCTTTTTCTCCTAAACATTTCCAAACTTCAATCGGTATACCATCCGGTCCAACGGCTTTACCATTCTCCATTTTCTTAAGAGCTTCGCTAACCTCCGAGACTCTAATTCTACGATAAAATGACCTATTAAGCTCACATTCGCTAACTGTCAAGTCCTTCAAATCACAACGCGAACCTTCACATCCATCATTAAATAGCTTATAGAAATACTCTTCCCATCTGTTCTTAATATCTCCTTCAGTAACTAAAACCTTGCCAACTTCATTTTTTATGCATCTTACTTGATCCAAATCTCTCGACTCCTTCTCTTTGTTCCTTGCAATCTTGTAAATCCTTTGTTCACCCGCCTTTGTCCCTAACTCCTTATAAAACCCCTCGTATGCTTTAGCACGAGCATCACTAACTGCCTTCTTAGCCTCCCTTTTCGCCAAACGATACTTTTCCCAATTGTCAGAACTATTGTCCAAGTGTATCGCCTTGAAACAATTCTTCTTATTACGCACCTTTTCTTGGACCTCCTCATTCCACCACCAAGTCTCTTTATCTCGTGGTCCAAAACCTTTCGATTCTCCTAAAATGGCTTTAGCAACCATTTCAACCTTTTTTGCCACATTCTTCCACATGATACTAGCATCTCCTTCTAACTCCCACACACTTTCCTCTAATAACTTACTTCTAAAAGTCTCTCGCTTCTCCCCCTTTAACTGCCACCACTTGATCTTTCGATCAAAAACTGTTCGGGATTTTGGTTTTATACATTTTATTTGCATATCAAGAACTAAAATTTGGACTAATAAAAAATAACAAAAAAATATTATTATTATATATATAACCAAATTATTTTTGTACACAAGATAGTTAGAATGTATGATTAAAGATTTACATATATAAAAAAATAAAACTATCATGGTTACGATTTGGCTCAGCAACCTGCTGGACGGCCTAATACGATTTCGCCTAGCCAGATGAAATCTCGCGCGAAAAAATAATTTTATTTTTTAATTATAATATTTTTATTATTCCAAAGTTTAGGCAAAAAATATTCGATATGTTATTTTTCTAACTTTTTAATTTTCCTAAGGGTTATTTCCTTAAACCTCTCCTAATTAAAAAATTATTAATTATCATAATATTATGTATTTAATACACAAAAAAATTAGGTGGCTCGATCCGAATGGGTCATGCCAAAAAAATGTACCGAGTCAATCTAAATGTCTTCAATTTTTATTTTTTATATTTTTTATTTATTATTTTAAAATCTAAATGAAAAGTTGAATGACCTTGACAAGTTGATTTCCATTACAAAATTAAGTTTGGATAGACCAGAGAGAAAAAAATGTTAACATGGCATTTTTTATTTTTTTTAATCTGACGTGATGCCACGTAAGCATCCATGTCAGCGCCACGTCAGTGATCTATCGATTAACTGGCTATAATCGTTTGTAATGACCGTGGTTGAAATGTTTCTAAAGTTCGATGACCGTGGTGTTACAAAGTAAAGTTGGATTACCATAGTGGGAATACCCCTAAGTTAGATGATCATGAGTGACATTTACTCCCACCACCACGACATGTTCTCTTGCATGGTTGCCTTCCACCTATTACCATAAAGAGTTTTTTTATCCATAGCAAGGAACCCCAAAATGAACTGTTGATAGGAAGGAGTGAATTTCTCCATGGAGATAGGACTAGAGATACAATATGCAACTGCAAGAGTGCTTGTCCTTCCTTGTAAGAACATCTAAATCGTTGACGACTTCCCAATTACCGTGAGAGCTCTTGGACAGTTAGACCGAGTAAAGGTATTTGTCCCTGCCCCTTACGAGCCAGTAGGTGAAAGTGCCCCTCCAATTGCACAAGTCTCTCTAGTCCCAACAAGGTCGAATTCCTGGTAATATCACTGATAGACACATCAACTACAATGCTATCTATATAATAACATTACGATTACGATTTACCTTGGGGGTGATGGGTGATGGCAAGATGAGTAGAAAAAATAAACTTATGCCGACGACTGTGTGTGTGTTAAAATATCTAAATAGGCACCTCCATAGCGAGCTGCTTGATAACCTATTGACTCGCAGAAAGTAACATAGTATCTCCTACCAGATGGATCAATGCACCTATTGCTCGTCTTTGTGTTTAGAGTACCTACAAAGACGCACTTGACAACCCTAGAAGACAACTTACTTCTGCCAGGGGTCAAGATATGAACAACGATTGTGCACCCAAAAACTTTGGTAGAAATGGAAAATATGTCATCGGAAAATGGATGGAATATGGGATTTGTTCACTAACAATTGAAGGCATTCAGTTAACAAGGTAGCAGGCAGTAAGCATCATCCCAATAGGAATGATGAGTCTGGCTGTAAATAAGAAGTATTTAGGCAACATCTTCTTCAACTCTATTTTGTTGCATGATGTCTGATGGATAATGCAACGCTCAGCAAAGAAGAACAAGAGTTTAGTGCAAAATTCCAATACATTATCAAAACGCAGAATTTTGGCATTAGCAAAAAACTGAGTTTTTCACAAATAAAAGATTTGATCACATTGCCGACATAATATTTATTTTTCAACAAAAATAACTTTCTCAAAAAAAAAACTAAGACAATTGACTAAAATCATCAACAAGAAGATAAAAATTCTCCTAAAAATAAGAAGATAAAATTGTTGTCCTTGTCAAATTGAAGATGTTATAAGATGGTAGGAGTCCCCGTACTAATGTACTACCAGCATGTGAACACTGCTCAAGTTTACAAAGGTCATCCTACTAACTGCCACAACCAATCATCTGCCTATAGTTTGAAACACAAAAGAGATAACATTAAAAACAACACGACAATTGAGTTGTCTATAGATTTGACTGACAGATAATAAGCTAAGAGAAAAGGCGGGAACATGTGGCACATCCTTCAACTGCATAAAAGAAATGAGTTGAATCTCTCAAAGTCCAATAATTGGAGAGTGGCAGTCTCCCTAGAGCTATATTACTAATGGAAGTGAACTGATTCACAAAGATGTGCTATCCACCCCATGAATGTCAGATGTGATGATACAAGCCAAAGGAGTACCTAAAGGACCAACGACGGAAGCTGTGTTAATTTTAGCATTAGAAACTAAGGATGCAGATTTAGCTGTTATCAAATGCTTAAACTGTGACAGAAGGTCTACGTATTTCAAGTTTTAGGAGGCTGAGGTAATGTGTAGAGTGGAATTTTCAGCCACTTGCTAGCAGAGGTAGGTCGTCCATGCTTCTGCCAGCAGAATTCTTGTGTCCCAACCTATTGCAATAGTTGCTTTATGGTTGTCTTACACACCGCCTCCATGACATCTGTAGTGCCACGAGCCCAATCAACATTAGACCCACGACAACCACAAGTGGCAGTAAGGGTCGAGGGAGTCTCAAAACTAGGAGTAGCAAGAACTATTGATAGCTGAAACACTCAATAGGTGGGATGTTTCCACGGGTAAATTGATTTTTCGTAGACTCGTGGACTGGATAAAGTCGAGCGAGAAAGGCCCGTACCATTAGCATGTCCCTATATGCCTTCTGATCTTTTTTTTTTTTGAGCAGATATGCCTTCTGATCTTCACCCTCATAGATTGAAAAATAACTACAAACTTTTTTTTTAGGAAAAAAAGGATGACCACCAGAGTTGTGATTGTCATCCAACTATATATAACTGTGGAATGAAAGTCACGTACAAAAGTATGCTCTCAAAGGGAGAGCAGTGCTCTCGTCAAGCCAAAACTCCAATCCCCAAAAGAAAAGAAGATGCGGTGTACAAAAATGCTCAACTAGACATCACTCCCCACCCAAAAGCGGTACTGGTGCCAAAATGGCCAGGGTACCAACTAAAATGTCGCTAGTGATGTCTTCCGCCTCGATCTCTGATGTGGCCGAACACGAAGTGACCTCCACACATTCTCCAAGTAAGAAATCGCTGGACCTCCAGGTAGTCATCAGGCACATTGATCATCTCAACATTGCATATAGAGTGGTGTAATAAATGTGGAGGGGATGCCCATTTTGCTTGGTCTAATGGATATTATAATGCAATCATCTTGTTCTTTGCTTGAGAGTATGTGGCAACAAGAGAATCCACATAGCTTTGGCGGTGGATTAAGAAAATCATTTACTATCTCCAAAGATCTCACTTAGCCAAGGGCGTTGCCCTTTTTCCAGAAAGCATATTTCCCGATCTCGATTGACCATCGGCTCAGACTCTGCCAAAATATGCTCCTTGTCATGAAACTCCATAGCACTCATGAATTGCATGTGCATGAACCAGAACTCGAAAGTGGTTCCATTCATCTTGACAATCAAGCCAGTAGTCATCTTGTTGTCCTTGATCTGTCATATCAGATGTAGAACTATTACCACATAACTCCCCTATGTCTGAGAGAAAATCGAGGAACCTTT
Source organism: Pontederia crassipes (assembly GCA_030549335.1). Classification (NCBI taxonomy): domain Eukaryota; kingdom Viridiplantae; phylum Streptophyta; class Magnoliopsida; order Commelinales; family Pontederiaceae; genus Pontederia; species Pontederia crassipes. The sequence goes on along the minus strand of CM060189.1, from coordinate 17,266,254 downwards.
GAGAGGATAATAGGCAGCCAAGAGGGTCCTACAACATCAGCGTGCCCACTGCCCAGTATGAGATGCAATAGCCTCCTCGTCAGGGACAGTGATAATGGCAGTAACCACGTGACGGAGTGGATCTAAAGCACCTGTTGTAGGCATGAAGGCAGCGGCGGTGGCTAGGATTTTTTTGGGTGTGTGTGGATGGTTTAGGGTTTCTCAATTTAGGCACTGCTCTGATACCATGTGGAGAATAAATATCCTATTTCTCATTTATCAAAGAAACCCTAAGGTCTCTTATATAGAGGAGACTAAAGAAATAATTTTAAAAAAGAAAACTACATATTAGGAAACTAAAAATATCAGACTATTAATAGCTCTTTGTGCATATTTTCCATGCTACCTCAGAAAAGGCACTAGATAATGAAGTAGGCACGTCATAGGTATGCAATAATAATCTAGAAAAGCCAGAAGCACTGAAAATCCCATTAATTAGACTGCATGTGCATGACTATTTTATACTAAAATTTTAGGCTCAGTTGGATTTTTTTTAGAAGAAAAAGGGTGGTTGGTGGTCATCTGTATATATATTATGAGTAAAGGCCAACAATGTACAAGTTTGTTTCACTGAGGGAACACCAAGGATGATGAAGTGTAATGCTTCTCTTGAATAGAAAGTGGGACATGGTGTACAATGTTATCAACATAATACCACTCGACACAAAAAAATACGTGGTTGCGCTGAAGTCAAATGGAAGTGGCTGCCAAAAAGGCAGCCAATAGCGCTCTCCAACACCAGCTACCGCGATCACCAAGAGCTTTGACTGAGTGCCAAAAGTCCTCCGCCACCGAAAGAGAGGCCCCCGTGATGGGTGTCCAGCTCCAAATCTCCTGAGTCCTACACAGTCAAAGAAGAGGAGTGACATCCTCATCTGCTAGGCCGCATAAGGCATAGGATGTGTCTGTGCCAGGAAACCATCTCGCCTGATAGACACTAGTAAGAATCCGACTACACTGCAAAAGCCACGCGAAAGTCTTGGTTTTGAGCAGCACAGAGAATCTCCAGGTAAGCCTGTAATCAGTCCTGAAAAATGCTAAAATCCGTGCCACCAGTAAGGAAGCCAAGATATATGCTGCATACCGAGAAACCGCCTAACAGGCAGGCCCAACCATCCCTCTTGCACATGTCTGGCCTCAAAGGTGCAATCCGCTCATGAAGAGACAGTAGATCTAAGATACAACTGTCTGAGAGTGCGGTCCTAAAGAGAGGTGTCCAAGGTCCACCTTGCGAGCCAATGGGCCAGACCAAGCCTCCACAACTGATGCATCATGATCTGCAGCCAGGCATACATGGAAGATTGACTCTAGGGAGCCGCCGGGCAGCCACTCATGATGCCAAAAGGAGAAAGCCTGACCGGAACCGAGGATGGGTGTCATGAGAGGCTGCACTAAGGTTTGATTCAACAATTTGACATTAGCTTAGTTAGTCCAAGGAGACATTACGTGGGCATTGAATGACAAGAAACAATGGGAGGAAAGCCAAACAAGAGATAATGCTATTTTTTTATAATATCAACCATGTTTCATAAGATTTCAGAAAAATCTCGGAGTGGATGTGTTAACCTACACGTGCATGCCCGACATAATTGTTTTTAGTATATGCTTCAGCCCTCGGTAAGCAATTTCACTAATTGGCTTTTTCTTTAAAAATAATTGAGTGAATTATAAACAAAGACTGCTCAAACAAAATGATAAAGTTTAGGACCTAGATCATAATGCGATTCTATAATCTACTAGCTTTAGGTGCATGGAGAGATACAATGCTGAAAATACATCTAACAGGTAATTAGGGAAATCCAGAAAATATTCAAGAAAATTAAACTTAAATTCTAAGCAATTGTTTTTGTAAGATATGTGATAGATTTTGTTAGTTTTCTTCTCTATTTGTCTTTTGATAAATGAATAGAAACCAATTTGCAATCCTTCAATTGAAAAATCTAGCCATAACAATGAATTTGAGTGTTAAGGTAAACTTAACTTCTATATAAAGAAAATTTATATTGTGACATAAACAATTCAAGATTAGGGGAATGACCAACAAGATAAGAACTCTTGACAAAAAAGAAAAAACAAATGATAGCAATGACAAAATTGTATATAGTCATTTATCAATTGGGACCAGAATAACATGTATAAAAGCAATTGTCAGTTTTCAATAATAGTAACCACTAACCTGCTGAAGTATTTGTATTCCAACACCAACAACCAAAGCATGTCTTACTCCTGGTTCAAAAAGATCTTTCCACATTGGACCTTTAGCAGCTGTTTCTGAAGGATGAACCATTGCTGGACCAACTGGATGCTGGTCCATAAGCTCCTTGGAGTAAAGTGCAGGTTGGCTTACCAAAGCAGCAGCCTGGACAAACTCGCTAGCTTCAGGAACTTCACCCCCTGGAAGTGATACAAGAGAACCCCTGCGTGACCCCGGAACATTCTCCTGGTGTAAGTAAATACGCTTGAACCCTCCTTCCTTTTTCCCTTCTGGACCATCCCTCTCGGACCATTTCCAAGCCAGTTGCCATCCACCACCAATACCCATACTACTAACTGCTCCACCATTTTCCTGCATAATACTGCTGTTTCGTCTTATACCAAAAGCACTCCCATGTGGTGGAACAATATCTTTACCTTCCATGCTTGTTGTCTGCCGAGATAACAAAGGACTATGCAAGTTATCATCAGAATCATCTCCTCCAACATCAGACGTGTAATCTTCACCATCCTGTTGCAGACTCTCCTCATCCCACTGTTCATTTCTAGGTTGTTGTTCTGCTACACTAAACATGCTTCCGAAATTGGGGAACAGTGTACTTCTCATACTACCCATCTCAGGAAGTTTTTCATGGACACTGCCAAATAAGGTGACCAAAGGATCCATTAGTGGGACACTACCCTGATTAGCTATGCTACCACGTCGAGAGACAAGACTAAGAGCACTTCCAAGAACACTCTGCCCCTTTGTAGGACGTGCAATCCAAGAAAGACCTTCTTCAGGACCATACAAGGTAATCTGCTCCTTATCGACAGATGCTTCTTGGCCATCAACCATCTCATTTGAAGGTCCAATTATGTACTCTTCAATGGATGTGTCTCCCCCAACTCCCAAGCCCTCAACCAGTAGAGCCATTTCACCTGGATAATTCAAATAACAATCAATCACCATGTCTCATAGATGTCAATATATTTACTTCAATGGACTATAAGAACAACATATCACAAGGCATAGAAATGATTTATGAAATACAATAACCACAACTCACGTGTAGATAAAGCTAAAATAAGTTTCCGATATTTGACTATGTTTAAGTTAAATATTAGGAAGTCATAATCTGTTCTGATCAATTGTGAGTTGTAATTCTTAGCAATAATAATAGAAAAATGAGAACTATGAATATGCAGGACCTTTCATATTGAAGGAGTAATAGAATAAGGACCAAGGTGCCACATACGCAAACAGCTACTTTAACTTAAGAATGAATTGAGTACGATGTTACATGCATTCCCGATCAGCAACTTATAGTGGCAGAGTGATCAATGCTCAAAGAATTATTTTGATAGTAACCAGAAGCACAAAACGAAACCCATATCTCATTCTAAGTGCAATATGTAATACTATTATGCAGAAACTCTTAGTTTGTGATCCAAAATGCAGCAAATTAACTAGTAACAAAGCAAATTAGTCTGAAAAAGATGCTCATAAGCGAAGAAATGCATGTGTTTAATATTCCTAAATATCCTATTGCCGAAATGCACAAATCTGGTGTTAATCAGTAAAGAAATCAAAGGAGAAAATAAGATAAGAAATTTTCAGGTGACACTCTGAAAATACTGTACTTTATTATATTTCCTATAGTCAAATTTGGCATCTGCTTAATATTGCAAACACTCCAGGTAGTCATCTCATCCCTTGTGGCGCAGGAGCTTTTATTTTGCATTAGTTATTTTAATTAAAGTTGGTATTTTAGTTTATTAGTCATCATGTGATAGACATGTGACCTTTTAATTAGTTATGAGGGTCATGATTAGTTATAACGGTCTTGATTAAAAATGGGTTAATCAAGGGTGGAGATTGATTAATAGTTTATAACCTCTTGTAACCCTAGTATTTAAGGCTGCCAATAGGATTTTCAGTCGTCATTATCTTTCTTTTATCAAAATTACAGATTTTGTGATTTTCTCATAAACCCTAATTGTTCCTCCATCAATCCTTCTCATCTTCTAGCCTGATTTCTCATTATTCTTGCTGATTTTCTCCCCTTACTGCATCAAATTGGTATCAGAGCAAAAGATCCTACAAAATATTAGGGTTTTCTTTGTTTTCGAACCATGGTTGGATGTGGTAGAGGCCGAGGATGTGGCAACCCTGGACAGCAAACAGAGATGGCAAAGATTCGACGAATGATTGAAGATTTGTCGCGAAGTGTTCAAGCCTTACAGCGACAGAACGTGTGGCAGCCCATATGGAGATTCCGGAAGATGGCCACGATCTAACAGACACTGAAAGGTAGTCTGGAGGATAATACTGATCAAGGGTATTTTGATAATCCCTTCCATGAAGCTGGAGCCTTGTGGCAGAAAATAAAAAAGTGCTATTTGTGAAGCTGAAGTTAAAGGGTACAGCACTTCAATGGTGGAAGAGAATTGAAGAGCAACGTGAACGACAGGTAAATAGAAAATTGTCACTTGGGAGCATATGAAGACGAAGCTGCGAAAACAATTCTTACCCGCTGATTATACAATGGATTTATATGAAAAGTTTCATTCTTTGAAACAGCGAGGTATGAATGTTGAAGAGTACACTTCAGAGTTTTACAAGTTATCAATTCGTGTTGGATTGAATGAAACAAATGAGCAAGTAGCTCGTTATCTTGCTGGGCTTAACCGATATATTAGAGATGAGATGCCTATTGCTCGTGTGTGTACTCTTGAAGATGCCCGACAACAAGCTTTATTGGCTGAAAAACGAGTGTGGCGATACGAAGCACGTAGACCTTTAATGGGGCGCTCAGGAGCCATTATGCAAAAGGGTTATGGTGCTGTTGGAAATACAAAGAATAACACATCTGCACAAGGAACCAGTCAAGGAACTCATGCAAATAAAAGTGATGATAAGGGGAAAGCTGTAATGCGTTATGGTGGACAAAATAATTCTGCACCTACGACTTTTAAAAGAAACAACAACACACAAATTCGTTGTTTCACTTGTGGTGAAAAGGGTCATGGTTCTTATGCTTGTCCACAGCGAAAAGTTAATCTAGTGGAGCTACAAGATGAAGAATATGAAGAGTCAGAGCCTATTTATGATCAGTATGTGAATGAAATTGAAGAAATAGATGTTCTCCCTGTTCAAGAGAATCATTGGTGGTTTGAAGTGTCTTAACTGCCACAACTAAAGAAGAAGAAGATTGGAGAAGGCATAGTATCTTCAGAACACGTGTTCTTTGTGGGAAGGTGTGTGATCTAGTTATAGATGGTGGTAAAGATGCAGTAGAGAAGCTGGGATTGACTATTGAAAAACATCCACATCCTTACAAAATTCGTTGGCTTAAGAAGGGCAATGAAATTCCTGTCACTACTCGATGTTTGGTGCAATTTACTATAGGAGGTAATCTACAAAATGAAGCTTTATGTGATGTTGTGCCTATGGATGTTGGGCAAATTCTTGTGGGAAGACTGTGGTTGTATGACCATGACATGGAGCATCATACTAAACCAAACACGTATTCTTTTCGTAGGGGTAAAAATAAGTACACCTTGCATCCAATGGAGGATGCAAAACATGTTGCTAGCTCATCAAAAAACTACAAGGTTAATGGCTTTTTATGTGCTGAGAAATTTAATATAGAGAGTCAAGAAGCTGAAATTGTTGGAGATAATCATATTAGAAAAATGTCTCACCGATCACCTCAAGTTCAAGATATTTTGAAAGAATTTTCATATTCAGCTAGTGATATCTTCTCTCAACACAACATTGAAAGAGTTCATGAAGAGGTAAGAGCTGTCCTGAGATCAAATAATGACACTTATGCCAATGCAGCCAATCAACATTGGCGACTTAAAGATTTTGAGGAAGGTGATTTGGTCCTTGTACACTTGAGACAAGAGAGGTTTCCTAAGAGCACTTATCACAAACTCAAGTCAAGGAAGTTTGAACCTTGCAATATACTAAAGAAAATAAGTTCAAATGCTTATTTCATTGAACTTCCATCAAATTTGCAAATCAGTCCTATCTTCAATGTCTCAGATTTGTATGCTTTTGAGGGCTTTGATGTGGACACGACTGAAGTCTCAAATCAATTTGAACAACACACCAAAGTTTCTACTGATGCTATTGAAGATGTGTTGGATGTCAAAGAGGTCGGTTCTCGTAGAGGTAACAGATATAGAAGATTCTTGGTTAAATGGTTGGGTAAACCTGTTACTGAAAGCACTTGGATTAATGAAGATGAGCTCAAGAAGATCGATGCCGAGATGTATGTTGATGTAGTGCAAATTTTTTCCAATGAGCCAAAATTTTCAAGCTGAGGAGATTGGCGCAGGAGCTTTTATTTTGCATTAGTTATTTTAATTAAAGTTGGTGTTTTAGTTTATTATTCATCATGTGATAGACATGTAACATTTTAATTAGTTATGAGGGTCATGATTAGTTATAACGGTCTTGATTAAAAGTGGGTTAATCAAGGGTGGAGATTGATTAATAGTTTATAACCTCTTGTAACCCTAGTATTTAAGGCTGCCAATAGGGTTTTCAGCCATCATTATCTCTCTTTTATCAAAATTACAAATTTTGTGGTTTTCTCATAAACCCTAATTGTTCCTCCATCAATCCTTCTCATCTTCTAGCCTGATTTCTCATTATTCTTGCTGATTTTCTCCCCTTACTGCATCACCTTGTTATTCTGTCCCCTGACAATGGAAGAAAGTAGTTCAAGGACTTGTTGAGCCCAAATAATCATTTACCTCGTAGGATCGGAGTTTTGTGATTACCAAATTAATAGACATGTAAAAACCATACAAGAAATTTTGCCTCACTTTTTTATGCCCAAGACAAGATTGCTTCTGTATTAAAAGAAAATATTAACATTTCCACAAAGATATAACAAAATCATTAGATAGAGGAAAAATGAGGAGATACATTTAAGTAATTTGATATATTCTTGATATTTGGCTGAAAAAAAACTCAGTTGGAGGTTGAAGGTTGACAGTATCAGTTAAAAGGCAAATAGTGATATTAGTGTCAAGATAAACCTGATACATCTTCCCTCCCTCGCAGTCTCTGCAAAACTCTCTTTGCCTCTTTCATTCTCCCTTTGCTCACCAGCCACCTTGGAGATTCCGGCAAAAAGAAAACTGTTAGAGCAAAATAGAGTAGAGAAGGAATAGAAAGAACGCCAAGCATCATTCTCCAGTTTGGGCTTGGCATCAATGACATCCCAAAAACCATACAATATGAAAAAAACATTCCTCCAGAGCCAGTGAACTGTGGAAGAGTATTCAATAGTCCCCTTATTTCAGCTGGGGCAGTCTCAGAGATGTAGACAGGAACAAGAGTGACTGCTAAACCAACTCCAAATCCATCAATAAGCCTTGCCAAGAGTAAGATGTACACATTGGGCGACCAAAACATCACTAAACCGCTAAGAAAATAGAGAACTGATGAGACGATTAGCATCGGTCGCCTACCGACCCAATCTGATACTGCTCCAGAAAAAGTTGTAATGATAGTAGCACCAATAAGCGACATGGCTACTATTAGACCCTCTATGGTCGGTTCAGACTGCAAGTTGAATTCTCTTTTAATGTACAGGACAGCCCCTGGAGCACAATGCCAAGAAGTAGATCAATCAGTCAGCTTATTGCAACTCAATCACAAAATGAACTACACATCGAGGCAATGAAAACTATGAATAAGGATACCTAAGAGACTGATGCATTGAAAAGAGACACATAGTGTGCCATAACGAATGATGCCTAAGTTTAAAAATACGAGCGCATAAGCAAAATTTTCACAACAGAATCTCCAAGTATTTAACCTCAATGCTGTGCGGGCAAAAGAAGAGAGTCACAGCAACCTTGCAGATGTCAGATATTTTTTTGAACAAAAATAACAGGACAAGTGCATGACAGACATAGATTCAGAGTTCATTTGGATCGCAAGAAGCTCCATAACTCATATACCTGCGATTGTAGCATTGTCCCATCCCTGCAACAAGTTGCCAATAGCAGCAGCAATGGCCACAAGAACAGCTCCCTGCATCTTTTCAGCAAACAGCAACGATAGCCTTCACCCCAGCAAGGAACCTGCAGTGGATCAGATTTCCATCCAAAAGAATACACAGAAAATCAGATCTTTGCATCATCCCGTATCTACCGAAACAAGATCAGAATCATCACAAACTAGGGTCACTGTGACCACCTCACAGAGTTACATCCCAAGAAACCAAACCAACCATCCGAGATGCTGCGCAAAACGAAAGAAGAGAAAAAAGGAAACCAAACATCAAATTCGATCCAGGTCTCATTACCCTCGAGAGGAATCAGAGACTGACGGCTCGCGCGGCCTAGATTCAAGTATGGAAAACGTGGTGGATGCCTCAATCCACCTCCATGACTACCAGGTTAAGGAGCACCGAGGGGGCAGTAAAAATACGGCCGATAGCTTCTGTCCTGTGGAACTCTGTAGAGAGCAGCCTTCTTAGCCGGGAGAGAGTGGTGGACGAATAAAATAAAAAAAAGTTAGATAAAAATGTAAATGTGAATCAGGTCTAATTTTAATTATTAAATTAATAAATAATTTTAATCATGAATCATAAACTTCAAATTTAATATTCGATTATTGCGATTAAAGAAAAGGCAACAGGTGTCCTCCCGCCCTCTTCAATCGCTATTAAAGTATAAACAAGCCACCTCTCCCCGCTCTAATGGACACTGCTCGCTCTCTGTCTCTCTCCCCCTCAACTTTTTCAGAGCCGAAGAAACAGAAAATGCCAAAAAGCTGACAGAAGACTCGGAAAAGATCGTGCTTTTTTTCGTGCTCTTCGTGCAGCTCAGTCAAAAATACTTATTTTTGCGCAAAAAAAACCAACTTGACGACAATGACGAGTGGCAAAAAGACACAAATTGCAGAAGGGTTAAATCCGGCCATGTGTGTTTCCTTCTCCGTGAATCGAGAGAGCGAAAAAAGGAGGTTGATGAGAAGGCGAGGAAATCTAGTGCATCTATATTTCTTGTAACAAGAAAAAAAACTTATCTTTTCCCACAAAAGCCGATCGAAAACGCTCCAAAATTGGATCTCTTTCCCCCCGGGTTCACCTCTGGCTGAGAGAGTAAAATCTTCAAAGCAGCAAATTGTAAACCGAGAAAATAAAGGAAACATATACAGAAAGGACGGATCTTTTAAAAGCTGCTTCCAGTTATGTTAGACCTGTCGACATCTCATCTTTCCAAATAAAGCCGGTACCGAAGCGTCGACCGCGTTCCTTCGGAAGTGTTGGAGCCCCTCGGCAGGATTTTGCCGGCCCTCTATGTTTCGCGTCCCTTCGTGGACAAGGCCATTACGACGATGCCCCTGATGGCCGGCAGCGATCCGGCAACAGGTGCTATCACGAGTGTGCGTTCCTCTCTCTCTCTCATTATTCATAAGTTAAAAATTAACTATTAGATTGTTTTGCGTCGCATATCTAATAATAATACAAATTCTTATTTTATGTATTTATAAAAAATTTAAACAAAGAAGAGTCACATATCTAATGCAAATTATCAATAAAAATTTTATGTATTTATAAAAATTTTAAACAAAGAAGAATCGATCACATATCTAATAACGCAAACTCTCAATAAGAAGTGTTTATAAAAATTTTAAACAAAGAAGAGTCAATTGCCACTTCATTTGTTGATGATAAACTGATGAGTAGAAGTATTTCTTATTGTGCACTTAAAAGCTTTCCTTGAGAATGTTATTCTTATCCATGGACCATGACAATTAGACTATTTATGTGCACAACTATGAGTATGTTGGATGATGGATAATGGCAAATGACAAAGATATAGATTTTGAAGTCAGAAATTTTATTCTGATATAGTATGGCGAAAGCGAAATAGAAGTCAGTTATGATGACAAGACATTATTTCCATTTTCAACTTTTTCCGTATTTTCTCTATTGAACTATTAAGTAATCATTTTTATCTTCATTGAAATAGAGTAGGTCAAGTAATATTTTTAGCCACGGATGTTTAGTTCTTTCTAGTTTTTTTAAGTTCTTTCTAGTTAAGCGTATTCTTTTTCGTTAATATTATTAAACATATAAATGATAATAAAAGAGTCCTATGATTGTATTAACGTTATAATGAATTTCATTCTAGCCATCAAGGATAATAAATTAAAATTAGCGGTGTTCATGGGTCGCATTTGATCCCACCCGATTTCGGACCTATTCCACCGTATCCGATTTTAATTGGATCGGATATTCACCCCCGATTCGATTTGGATTATCGGGTTGGGTCGTCGGATTATCATATCATCATTTTTCCTTTCTTTTTATTTTTTTTTTCTTGTTTTTTCTATTTTTAATATAAAAATATTATATAATATTTATTTAAAAGCATAAATTAAGTGTTTTAAATTTTATTTTAAAATAATTTATTTTAATATTTTTTATTTTTTATACAACAATTTAAAAAATGTATCTTCGAGCCAACTCGAGTTGAAAATTTTCAATCCGTATCCAACCCAACTTTAAGGTCGGATTGAGGTCACGTCGGATCATTGGGTTATTGTTGAACACCCCTAGTTAAAATAGATATTCCACTGAAAAAAAATCATTAGCATAGGAGGTAGGTGGCAAATTTTATGATTTAATAAGGGATGAAAATATATAATTAAATCATAAATAGAAACAAAATGTTGTACTATCTATTAAATGAACAACAATTTAAGGATGAAAATATATAATTGAAATCTCAATTATATAGCTTAGATGATCATTGATAATAAAAATAATAATTTAATAACATGAGAAGTCATAAAAAAATATTATATCTATTATGAAAATAATAATGTGTAGAAGTTTGTAAAACTTTAAAATTGATGAATATAATAGTCTTTTATTGTTTGAATCGTGTTTTTATTATCATCAATGAATCTATAAATTGTTAATGAAGAGATATATCGAAAAAAAGTACATGTAAAATAGTTTGAAATGTGTTTGATACGGAAAGCTCATGACACACTTATTAAACCCAATATATGTCACCTGATTAATATTCATGACATAATATTAGTGACTAGCGAGTATTTAATACTATCATTATCAACTTATCCAATTATTAAGATTCTTATGGCCAAACAGATTATGAGGTTTTTTTAATTTAAATTACTGCATTTAACTGGATCTTTTCTAATAGCTTTACATGTTACATTTGGTTGAAATTTTAATTCCTAACTAAATAATAATAATAATAATAATATCATCGAGACTGAACAAACGTGTAATACTAAGGGTGTTCATCGAGTCGGATCGATCTGTGAACCCGATGACCCGAAGATGGTCGGGTGGGACCCGATCTCAATCCGAACAAGGGTCAGGTTAGATACGGGTTGGAAAATTCCAACACGACCACGGGTCGGGTTGGATACGAATTAAAAATTTTTAACTTGAGTCGACCCGATGATTCTTTTTTTATTCAAATTTAACTATTTTTTATTTAATTTAAATGTTTTACATGATTAGAAATTTTTAAAAATACGTGAAAATGAATAATTTAAAATATATAAAAGTAATAAAACAATAAAATGTTTTTATGGTTCAAAATAAATTGTTAATACATATTTATATTAAAATATTTAAAATAAAAGAAAAAATTAAAAAGAAAAAAAAAAGGAAAAAAAAGACTTGATTCGATTTCAAATCGGGTCGGATTGAATCTACTGTCCAACAAGCCTATCAATCCCACCCAACCCGATTGAGTCGAGATGGGGTTGACACGCCCGTGAACATCCAATTGGAATACTTAGGATCATGAGCCATTATCACATTTTACAACGAACGACGGCAGCACTTTAAATAACATGTCGGTGGCGGACATGTGAACAACAAATGGCGAGTTCATTAATTGATACTAGGAAATTGAATGCATTTATGAATATGCTGCCTACACGTACGTTCCTGGATCTGCATGGGCATGTGCGAACGTTCCTTGTTCCCCTCCTAATTAATTATTCTATTGTTATTATCATTATTATTGTACATTAATTTCTGCCTCAAACAGTCAAACTTTAATTCTAGTTTTTAAAACAAAAAAGTAATTAACACGCAAATTAGGCTAAACACATTTTTTAAGTGAGGGCGTTGATGGGAAATTAACAGCCGTTCTTGTATAATCATCTTAATTTATTGCGTACATGTCACAAATTGCATTTTTTTATATTCATTGTTCATAGAAATACAATATTATTACCAGTTTATAAAGTCCTTGATTGATATAATTCAAAGATCGATTGTTAAACTAACGTGTTCGTGACAAGTGCATCTTTAATTCGATCTAAATTCAAGCTTCTACATGTTCTTGTAAAAGGCTGAGATATATAAAATTTGAAACACTTTGCTACTTGAGTGGATTGGTAATTTTGCAACTTGTAAGACAATGCGCATGCTACTGGTTATTTATAAAGGTGCATGACAAATAATTTTATGCACAATTAATGCTCTCGATCTAAGGACAATGCAATGTGTTAACTTTATACTCCGTATTTATCATATTTCTCAAATAAATGAAGGAAATTAAAAAAGTTAAATTCTCTAATGGAACGTAATGATATATGAGCATTCTTAGAAATTTATGGATTCTATACAATGACAAAAATTGCACCTAACTGTAAGTTAATTTGTCAATATTTGTCTTTTGGGGGGTTTAAATCTAAGAGTGGGACTAACTATAAATTTGTCACTATTTTCTTTTTGGAGAGCTTAATTCCAAGAATGGACACCATCGAAAGATCTGTCAATAAATGATGGTGTTTGGCTGTGTCTGGAGCAGACAGTGGAGTGGGTTCATAATTTCAGAGGTTTCAGGGAAAAAATATATCATGTGATCATCCACCATCCATGTGACATAGCAATTTGGAAGGTCAATTATTTTGCCTTCATAATTCTTATTCATCTCTTTTTTTTCTCTACAAATTAGCATCCATATATACCCTCTGTGCTTAGAGCTGTAGGATGCAACAGCTGGAGTTATTACATTATGACATGAAAGGAATAAGACTAGCATTATGCAACTTATAAGCTACTCAACTGCATGTCATAAGAGAATAATTGACACATTATACTACTATATCACTTGAATCTTGATCCAACCCAGTTGTACTGCTCTGTTGGTAACTTGTTACTAATGAGTAATTTTCCATGTATACGTCGAAAAATTTATTAGAAACTTTGCCAATAATTATGTAGCCGTTGAAACATATAATTTTTCCGTCAGAAATTGACAAAATTCTTATAGTGAACGATAAGCATTTACTTTTTTCATTTACTAATTGAGAGTTATGAATATGTTTCACCGCTATATAAATCTCAATGCATCATCATATAGATCACTTGAGCCACTCATCTTATTACGCACAGAAGCATTATGCACTTTCTTCGTACCCCCAACTTAAATGATAGGGAAAAAAGATCAAAGCATGCATTCATTTGGTTGTTTTTTCTTTTCCTTTCTCTCACACTTTGTAGTCAAGGGAAAAAGGAGAAAAGTATATATATAAGCGTGTTTTGATTGCATATACAAACTTGAATGATGAATTCTTAATTTTATCATTGTCAAAATATAATTTTTCAATAAGTTTCTCAAGCAACCAAATAGGAACCGATGCAAATGAGTAGATGATGAAAACCAAGAGTGATTTGACAATTTTAAACAGTTTTTTTTGTGTTGTTTACAATCTTAAATTTAATCCGTAAAAAGTAGAGGTAATATTCATTTTTTTAGTCTTCTTTTATCTGTATACTTCTGTTTACTTGTCTTTGTTGAAAATGAAACAGGACTCCCTTCTTAATAGTCAATGCAAGAAATATGAAGTTTGAGCGGATTGATAAGTATGTCATTCTCACTTAATTAAGATTTCAGAGTTAAAGTTTTGTGAATGCAAATTTTTTTTACTCATGCGACTCAAAATGAACATCTGATTAGTTAGTTTCAATGGTGATATTATCAGGTTGATATTTAGAAAGTGATGCAAATTGTTCAACCCATGAGTTGAAAAATCGACTCATCATCGAGTCCAATTAATTTGATAAAATTATTTCGGATCGTGTGTGTGACAGAATTTAATATTTTAATACTTTGACAATGTGATCACTAACGTCGCACTAATTAGACGATGGAGTCAGACTTTTCAGAAATTGAAGTTGGCCATCGAAAAAAATAATGCTTTTTTATTGAAAGTTTCAAGTTTTTCCTAGCTTGATGAAATTAGATGGAAAAAAAATGAAAAGCCAACGATGTAAATGATATTTTTGTCGTCAAACCGGCAAAGAATTTTCAAGAGCAAAAGTGCAGAAGCTTGACCGTTCTTTTGTTCAGCTTATTCGTTCTTTCCCCCCTTTTTTTTATTAGTCCAGTTTATTCATCACTGGGGAAGAAGCAGTTGACGAGTTGTACACTTGTTGGTACTTAAAACATTTTTTTTTATATGTGGAAGAGCTTGCAAGTTGCAATCACATGGAGTAAATGATATCGTTCTTACAAGAAAAAAATTTAAAAAGGAAACATTAGAAGAGCATGCTCATAGACACAGTACAATAACAACAATAAAGTCTTATCCCATTAGATAAGTTGACTATCTAATTTAAGTAGAGATTCTAAAGTATATTAAAAAAATAATTAAATGTGAGATTCTAAAGTTTTCTTTAGTTTAAGTAGATATATATCAGCGTTTGAGATTCTAAAATGAGATATTTCTTTTTGACGGTATAGTTACGACAGCTAAAGAATGATTTTTGTGAGGACCTTGATAAACCGTCAAATACAACGTTGGATTTAATTTTTGCCAGAAATATCTTTCCGACAATCAAATTTTTATCGCCAATTATGATCCGAAGTTTCGAAGATTTCACCGGAATTATTAAAAAACAATATTTTATACTTTCATACTTTTATAAGCACATATATTTTAGGGTTTAATGGAGGTGTTGAGTGCTTTATATATAAAGTGTGTGTCAAACGATTTTACGTATAATTTATTTTATTTTTTTGATATATATTTTTTATGAATAGTTTAAATGATAATGATAACAAAAAATAGTTTGTAACGTAAAAAATTATGAAAAATACATATATCCATTACGAAGGACAATAGTATGCATAAGTTCGTAAAATTTTGAAAATAAATTATCGATAATGATTTGAATTTTATCATGAATGATCATTTAAATTATTTATGAAGAAAAATATCAAAAAAAGGTAAATTATGCGTAAAGCCATTTGACATGCGCTTCAATGTAAAGCACCCAACACCTACGTTAAATCTTATATTTTAAATAATCTCTGATGAAATTGCTCATAAAAATATTTTGTCAAACGAAAATTCGAAATTATCCAAAAGCAATAAAAAAATAAAGGACAATTTTATATTCTTCTAAAAATCCTCCTAACATAACATGGGTTGTAATTTTATCAATTTTTTAGAATTTTTTGTATATGTGAATATTAAGAGGATGAAATATTTTCCAAAAATAAAATTCCACCACACCACACACCACTATTAACTTCATAATCTCCCAAATCATTGTTAGCGAATGACAAGCATAGGATCCACCACCGAGACAGACACAATGAGAGGGGCACATCTCTTCTTTCGTTAATGGTCTTTCTCTCTCATTTTCCTTCTCATATATATATATATATATATATATATATATATATATATATATATATTGCTGCGGATCTGGATTTACGAAAGACGATTAACTAATTCGAAATAAAAAATGAAATAATATAATAATTTATTCTCTAATTAAGATGATTATTCTAACATTCGAATTTGAATTTATTAACACACAATGACGGAGGGAGGATAATATATATTAATATACATTTTCAAGGTGCCAATACAGTAATATATGTATTTTGTTTTATAATAATAATATATATATTAGGACACCCTTGACTCCGTCCCTGCTTGGAATTGATCATGGTACCGAGCCAACCAACGGTAGTTTCATATAAATATAATATATATTAATACTGCGCCGACACTACCTTTCTTGGTCATTCATGGCATCTCATCAATTGAGTGCACTAGTCATTGCAGAAAAAACACACAGAAGTAAACAAATAAGAAAGGAACGGTGAGGCCTTTACGTGTTTGCACCGATAACGAGTACTTGTCTAAACAAAAACACCTTCAATATTGGATCCAATGAAACATCATCTCCTTCATCACGCTTCCTGGGGTGATCCACCGCTGTCATCTTTTAATTACAAAAAAATATATCTATTTTTTTTAATAACGAATACGATATATTGTTTATTTTAAAAAAAAAAGTACTCAGAAGTACAACCTACTCGAAATGGGAAATAGCCATTGCAATGCATGTCCCCATAAATAAATAAATATATATATATATAATTTTAGATATGAATGTGGTCAATGAGACATATTTGAAATGGCAACTTAAGTTGCTTTAGAAGCTGGAAACCTAATGCATAGTCACAGCCGCATAGTACAACGAAAAGCCTTTAGCCATTTCGAAAAGATTCTTTTGCCCAAACAATTAAGTTGCATATTAAAGCTTCTAGTTCTAGACATACGATTCCTCGATTTTTAGATCACCTTATTAAAATTATGGCCTCGACAGTTTTGAAGCAGTTCATCGTCAATCACGTGTCTCGACTCGCCAAATGATGCTCATGAAATTTTAATTCCGAAATCAACTAGTAGAGAAGAAGACGCTCAATTAATAACATGTCTTGAGCTTTGTATGTTTTGTTTCAAAATGTTGTCAAGTTTTTCATTTTTTTAATGTCGAATTGGGATTACGAGAGGTCTCTCCGATGTTCGAGGTTATTAACGTTTAACATTCAAAGTGAGAAAGATAGAATAATAATAATTTATTCTCTTTGTAATGTAATAATTTTAAGAATCAAATTCGAAGTTATTAGCACACATTGAGTGCTTGGGACTCAATTACAATGTTGATTAATTTGTTTATTATTTTGATCTATGCATGAACATGGGGGAGCATAAATGCATTATTATTGTTGCCTTTTTTGTACGTCAATTTCATTTGCATCTTTTTTTTCATGAGAGAGAAGTAGAATGAAACATGAAAATCTTGAAGTAATTACAAGGTGAAGAAAAAAAAATTTGAATGAAAATTAAATGGATGTAAGGCGCATGCGAAAGGAGGAGAAATACTGAATGAAATATATGGAAACATTGTTTCAAAATATGATTATTTTCAATACCTTTTTTTTAATGAGAAACATAGACAACTAATTATAAATTTATAAGTTCTGATAACTTGAATTTCTCACGTTATACAATTCTCGTTTTGTATGACTATTATATTTCTAAATTTGTTACCATAAAAAAAACAAAAACATATTGGGTCATAAGTTTTATGCCTTATTTTCTATATTTTGATGACAGCATACTATATTAAATTATTAATGATAATAGCCGAATATCAAGTGACCATGATAAAAATTTAATAACGCGGACAATAATTTTTTAACAATCTAAAACAAATCACTAATCTCAACAATGGACCGACTGATCGGCCCATCTGATTCGTGGATGAAGTGCCAATTAGTATGAAAACTAGGGGTGAAGGTATAGTTCGGTTGGTCGAATTTTTCATTTTAAAAAATCAACCGTTACTTTTTCGTACAAATTTTTAAAATTAAAAAATCATTCTAAAACCATTTAAAAAAATAAAAATCACCCTCTAGGGGATCGATTTTTACGGTTGATTTTTTGGGACTTTACTTTTATATAGTTATATTTAAAAAATACATAAAATAAACTAAAAATAATATTAAAAAATTTAATTTTATATTAAGTATAAAATATAATACTATAATTTTGAAGTTATTAAATTAGAGTTTGATAATGTGATAGAAAAGTATGAAATTTTATACAAAAAAATATTATATCTATAATAAAATAATAGATAACATATGCATTAATTATATAAATAAAAAGTTATAAATAAAAAACGAGCTCCACGGCCTCCTACCATTTTTTTCAGGAGGAGGAGGGGGGACCCTCATTTTAAAGAGTAGATTTTAATTTATTTAAAATCACCCTACATTATATTCGGACTTCTAATTTTTAATTTTTTTCAGTTTAATTTTTTCGGATCAGATTTATTTTTTGGATTGGTCGAGTTTTTCTTACACCCCTACTGAAAACAAGGGTCATCTTTTTTTTTTTCAAGTGTTAATTGGCTGATCCGATCAGTTCATCAACTGATGAAGTGCCATCAATTGATTTGCAAATGAATTATGGATACCACACACAATAGTAACTCTGACAGATGAATTGGTCCATAGAGGATTGCACATTTTAGAAACGTGTTCGAATTTCTACAATGTCTACATAAATAGATCAATTGAACATTAATGGGAAGTATTGACCGAACATATGCTAATAACACACCAGTCAGGTTTCGGTATCAAATGGTTTCAAAACAATTTTCAGCACTCAATTCAAGTGTGGAAACATATAAAAGATCCATAAGATATAAAAAGTGTTATTTGATAGTCAAATTATTTCTGTGTTTATTTTATATTTGAGCATAGCTTGTGAGCTTGATTTATAAATTTCTCTCTCGTGCTTAAAACTAAAACCAACTAGAGGGTTATTCTAGTGATATTGATCTTATTCCCCTTTTGGATGAATAAGATGAATATAAAAGGTATTTTCTTATATGAAAGAAAAAAGAGTACGTGTACAAGTGTTTTCTCATCTAGCAAAAAAGATAATAATTAGAATTTGTAAAATTCGGATGACTTTGAGATGAGTCCAAGTTGTACTAGAGAATAGCTTGTGAGATTGATTTGTAAATTTCTCTTTTACGATTAAAGTTAAAACTAATTATGTTAGAAGAGTGAATTAAAGAGTTATTTTAGTGAAACTCCTTAATTGAAAAGTTGATCTTCACCTCTTGATAGATGTAAAAAATAGGTATAAGTATTTTCTCACTAGGAATTACATACCCCAAGAATTGGGATTATTTTTCTCTTTAATTATAAATTTAATTTGAATCAATTATTTTTAATTCCATTACTTTTGCATTGATTTTTAAATTAAACATCAATTACAATATTATACCTAAGCAAGAATTTATTCATTTGCAATATTTGATAATTTTATATAAAAACAATTAATGATATTAATACTTTTG
The DNA here is from genome assembly GCA_030549335.1 of Pontederia crassipes. NCBI lineage: Eukaryota > Viridiplantae > Streptophyta > Magnoliopsida > Commelinales > Pontederiaceae > Pontederia > Pontederia crassipes. The sequence continues at coordinate 17,246,803 of CM060189.1, read as the reverse complement.
CCAAAAGGATAAAATAAAAAAATAAAATAAACGGATCGAACCATTTGATGGGCTGGAGCCCATTTGACGTGGGCCCTCCTTTTGCCATTGGCGTCATATGCTGCCTTGTTGCTACCCGTCGCCATGTCCGTCTAGTCGTCTGCCACAGCAACCTGCCATTAAAACTAATAAGGGTTGGAATGGTGTAGCTCCTTCTTACTTAAGTAAGTAGAAGTTACGATGCAGATTGTTCTTATTAAATTAATTTAATTAATGGTGAATTAATTTTTAATATGTGAACAATAAATATAATTGTTAACGTCGTGTGAATTAAATCTCCAACATCGCTTTCAAACACTGAAAAAAAAAAACCTCCGCCTGCTAATCCACCCAATCACCCTGCACACACCCCTCGCATTTAGGGGCCCCATCCCCAAAGTCTTACTAGTAACTCGGAACCTCATCCGACTTGCATCATACTAGGGCTCCCCAAGAATTCTAAATTAGGATTAAAAAAATATGTGGATTATAAATCGACGATAATTCTGGATAAATGTTTTTGAGACAAATTTATAATAAATTTAATATTATATTTGGTGGTCCATCACCCCATCTGCCACACAATCTTCAATCCCTTCTAATTAATACATAAGCAACTTTAGCTTCAACAAAAAAAAAATCAACCTAAAAATAAAATAAAATATTTATTATTGGGCTGAGATAGATAGATTGGGCTGACTAGAGTGGATGAAAGAAACTACTAATGGGCCGAACGTTTTTAATAATCCATGTATTCACGCTCCCGCGGAATATTCCCACCTCTATTGCTCTTCCGACTGCGCTCTCCTCTCTCTCTCTCTCTCTCTCCCCTCGGCTTAATTTGGCCTCAGAATTCAGGAGAGATGGAGCTTCTCTCCTGCAGCAATCTCTTCTTCCCGGTGGCCAAAATCCCAACCCAAATCCCCTCCTTCACCATTTCTAGGCTCCCCAAGTTCCTATTCTCCCGCCTAACACCACCATCCTCCCTCGCAGTCGCCGCCTCCGCCGCCGCCTCCTCCTCCTCCTACTCCACCGCTGCTTCACCGATCAGCGACTCCACTCAGCCAAACCTCTCTTCAGGTCTTGTTATCGCCCCCTGAACTGTCTGCGATCAATAAAGTTTCGTTTTTTATCCATTTCTGACTGATTCCAGGCAGCTGGGAGCGGTTCGCGAGTCGTGTCTCTGGCGAATGGGATGGCTTTGGGGCCGAGTTCACGACCGAAGGCGCCCCAGTCGAGCTCCCGGAGAACGTCGTCCCGGGGGCGTTCCGGGAGTGGGGCGTCCAGGTGTTCGACTGGCAGACCCAGTGCCCGACCCTCGCGGAATCGAAGGACGCCGGGACTGCGCTGAGCTATAAGCTGATAAAGCTGCTTCCGACGGTCGGATGCGAGGCCGACGCCGCCACCAGGCACAGCGTCGAAGAGAGGGCTGTCGGGGGCTCAGGCAACTTGGCCTCAGCGTTCGGGTATGATTCCGGCACGGGCTCTTACGTGGCTATTTGGCCCGTGCAGGGGGGTATTGAGTTGGAGCACTGCTTGGTGGATCCCCGGGACCGAGAAGCAAGGCTGAGAGTCGTTCAGGTTGTAAGGAGAAAGAGGACGGAGGAAGGGGAAGGGATGAAGTTGGAGAAGCTAAAGGTGTTCTCCGAGCATTGGGACGGGCCATTCCGCAACGGGGAGCTGCTTGGAGGATGCGCCATTAGGAACTCAGCGTTCGCATCGACAGCCGCACTGGGGGTTTCGGAGGTCGTCGGACTGTGGCAGGGCACAAGCCTCGTGGCTGCCAAGTTGGGCAGTGAAGAAACGGTAAGCCTCTAACTACTCTTGTTCTTTAGACTCTTGTATATGATCTCGTTTGGTTATCAAATTTAATTACTTGAGCTCGTAATCCATCCAATATTGTTCCAAGGACCTATGATCCATTTCCAATTCATATAAGATTGCTCACTGTAAAGGCTACAACAACAAAACCGTGTCCCACTAGATGGGGTCGGCTATATGGATCATAAGACGTCAATATTCGTTGATCCATGTTAATGAGATTGGACAGAGTTTTACGCTGACTGTCGGGGCCTAACACAACCCTCCTCCTTTATCCGGACTTGGAAACGGCTATAAAACATAGACGGAGTTCACCGTAAAGGCTACAATTAATACAATTTCTATCCTCTTGTCGAACTATTTCTTGAAACATCTGCAAGTCTCTGTCATAAAAAAAAATGACTACAACAACAACAAAGCCTTATCCCACTAGGTGGGGTCGGCTACATGGATCATACGACGTCATTCCGCATTCGTTGATCTATGTTCATGCGATTCGACAGGTAGATAGAACTCTGGGATTCGTTGCAATTTTATATCATTTTAGCTGGTAAGTTGGAATACCAAATCAATCAATGGCAGCTGCCTGATCATCTTGTGAACATGAAACTCCATAGCTCGGTGGTCTGTGGCGCACCATGAATATATCATGGAAGACACTAGACTATTGCCATTACAATTACACTGACGTAACATGATAGTTTCACATTAACAACATAAAGATCTTACGTCATCTACAAATTAAAATTAAAACCTGAGGAAAAGATTTTCAGCAAGGGTTTGTTTGATCCGTCTGCAATTCCCGCAGATCTTAATGTCAATGTATATATGCTATCTGGGATGAAGATATAATCTTAGAGTCATCAAGTAACACAGTTAAACTGTTGCATCTGCTTTCATCTTACAGAGTTTATTCAGTCAATGTTTTACATCTGCAGGATATACTGCATGAGCTCGTGCCAGAAAAGCCATGCAATACAATTAGAGTTACACCAGGTCTTGTACCACTGCCAAAGCAATTGTGGTGTTCTTTTAAAGAAACTGAAGATGACGAGACATTGTGTGAGGTTGGGTGGCTGATGGATCCTGGTACTGCCATGACATCAAGATGCATTTTCTCGAGTAATGGTGTTCTGAAGGTAAGATGTTCAATTCCTTTTCTATGGCTACCTGCGGTGAAATTATGTGGTATTTTAATTTTTAACTTTCCTCGAGAGTCTCAATTTTCTTTAGCTTAGTGTATCAGATTTGCAATCACTTCATCTAATCGCTGGAATCCAATTTTGCTAATTTCCCTCTATGAGTAGGTAGTAGCACTAGTAACATTTGTCGTGTTAAATGATAGTGAAAATGACTTATTTTCCTGCAAGAGAGATATTTTTTTTTCAAAAGCAGAAGCATGCATATACATATTTAACATTTCCCTGGGAATACAAATAACCATAGGTCTATAATTTGCAGATGTCACTTGGGAACAAGAAAGATTTATGTTATCAAATGATGCTAAAGGAATTACTTGTTTTCTTCTATAAAAATGCTTCTTTTCCTCTAAAAAGAGGACTCATTTTGCATGTTTTCTTTTAAGAGGTTCTACGGAACTCAAAGCACATCTAATGGACTTCTATTTTATTTTATTTTTTTTGGTGAGGAAATCTAAAGACTTCTTCTCATTTCTCATTTCCCTACTAACACATTTCTTCGTATTTGAATAAAGTCATGGTTTCAGATCTTCTCTGAATTGTGGTCAATAATTTGCAGGAAATGGCAATTGGGAGCGAAATTCTATCTTCCAAGGGGACATGAACTATCTTCGCTGGGCTCTGAGTTAAACGCAGTTCACAGAATTGGAATATAGGCTTTATATATTATAGTGAGGAAATTAAGATGGATTAAAGTATAATGCAATGGTTCTATAGTATTTGGGGTACTGACATATTCACAAACATTAATAAATTACCGGACCCCAACTCTCCAACATCAACGAGTATACTTTCATGAAACCTCCTGATGTTTAAGATTAGCAAACTGAAGGGTTGAATGATTTCTCCAGTGGACTTCCATCGCAATATGCCCTGTTCTGCAGTTTATAGAATATTGACTCAGACTCGAGAATTATTTACTGCACTCAAAGCCAAAGTCCCGTGGTGTCATAAGCGTACTAACGATTCATCCCGCAACGTACTATTTTTGCTGACCAACCATTTACTCTAATGTTTGACCTCCAAGATATCGTGAAGGGTAATAAAGTAAATTGTTAAATTAGATTTTAAGCTTTATTTGAATTTTTAATATAAATTATTTATAATGAATTAAATTTTATCATCTTATGATAATTTTCTCCTTTATTTAAAATTAACTTTATTATTACCTTCTTATCTTTTATTTTCAAATTCAAATGTAACTTCCTTATTACTAATATCCTTTTTTAATTCATTCTATAAAATCTAATCCCTTATTTTTCTCCTCTTCATATTCTTCCATCATTAATACTATAATATACTTTCCTTTTTTCTATTTTTTTCCATTATTTCAACCTTTTTTACTCTTTTTGAAAAAAACTGGATTGAACTGGTTTTCGGTTCAACCCGGTTTTGGCCGAGTTGACCCGGCTCAATCCGGCTTTTTGACAAAATGATTTTTAATACTAATCCGGACCGGACCGACGACGGATTTGCGGTTGAACCGATCAGACCGGCCGGTCCGGTCCGGTTTTAAAAACATTAGAAAATATGACCGAAAGTTGCGCTAAAAATGCATCTTCCTGACAATGACAAAATGTGACCCGAGTTCTACGCTGTCCGGTTCAAGTTCTTAAGAATCTGGTGCAAATAGGGGTAGATCGGCCCGAGTTTGGATGGACTCGACTAGGGTTCCATCATTGAAAGTGAATCGAACTTAGAATTGATAGAACTTGATTCGGGTTTTACCAAACTAGACTCGGGTTCGGGCACATAAATGGGGAATAGTGGATGAGTTTGTCTTGGCACAGATCAGATTTCGAGGATTTGAAACATATTTTAAAGAAGTTAATTATAATTAATTACATTGTTAACTAATATTGATTGATCTTGAGCATAACATTGATATATATATATATTGATTTGATTCTCATATTGATTGTGATTATTATAATAATTGATGCTAATCAATAATTGAGAATTGATATATGATAATTGATAAGAATTGATTATGGATTAATGAACTATTGTTTAATTATCATAAATTAATAGATAATGAAATTATTGAAATTGATTGTGCATCTTCTAATTGATGATGTGAAAAACTACTTACTATTGAATTGTTAAATTAGTAATTGAGATCTCGTGATCAATTGAGGCTTTTATGATCGATTGATGCCCTTATGGCCGATGGAGGCTGTTATAATCGATGAATGCTCCCGTGGTCGATGAAGATCTATTGTGATCGATTGAGATTTGATAGTGATATTTGAGTGTCTGAGTGATAACTTACTGAATTTAAGTAAATGTTCAATTTTTTTAATTTTTGGTCTCCCAACTCACTAGCTGCAAGTGCACAAGTAAGTTGTAGTAGACTCAGGTTGTCGTATCCACAAAGATTTGAAGTCCAAGGCACCCTAAAACAATCTAGATTAGTTCTACTTAAGTGGCTAAAAATAGATTTTTAATGGAAAGTGAAAACATATTTTTAATGGAATGCAGAATGATAACTGACTTTTGGGTTTTGGAAATTTGTCAAAACTGAGTTATAAATGCTAGATTGAAGTCTAAAAAGGTTTAACTGTCAATGAGGAAGGTTCTTCTAGGAGTTGGAGTTCATCTAAATTAATTATGGATGTGTTGGATCAAGTTATCATTAAATGTCCAATTTTGATTCAACCTGAAATATGACTGCTCTCATAGCTCAATTGACCTTTAACTAAGCAACATATTATCATATAGTTGTTAGCTAAGTTGAATCAAAAGAGGGTCCTCACTGAAAATCAAGTTATCATTAGGCTCAAATGGAAGTTCATTGCTGATTTTTACAATTCAAGGATATATGAAGTGGTAACTTGTAATTGCAATTATAAAATAATGAAATCACTTCAATTAGTTAAACTATGATGAAATCTATCCAATAATAGTGCTTGTGCTCCTTGGTTCATCTCTGAATTTCAGGGGGATTTGAAATCAACCTCTCGGTTGCAAAGGAAAATGAAATCCACACAAACTCCAATTAATTGGGGTTAAAAGACATCCTATCTAAAATGGAGAATTCAGTGGTTATCCAATGCTCCTTGGTTCATCTCTGACTCACAAAGAAGACCAGAAGACTACCTCTCAGTAGTGGATTAAGATGAGATTTGACAATGGAAATCAGAACTCAAATAGAAATTAGAAAACAGAAATCAGCAATTCAGGAAATTAGAATTATTAATCAATGGAATTTAGGCTTGCCAATTGCTTCTTGATCCATCTCTGGACTGCAAGAAATCCCTAAAGTTCACCTCTTAGTGATTGAATGAAATTAGGGGATTCAATTGGTAAGACAGATTCCAACAAAAGAAATCAGAAAATAGATTTTAGAATTAAAGTTCAGAAATCAGAAGAGCAAACTGATTTGAATAAAAAATATGCCAAACATCTTGATTCATTTCTGAACATGATGGGAGCAATAGCAATCTTTCAGTTGCTCAACTAATCAGATTGAGAATGACAAGCAGATTCAATTGACAATAGAAATCAGATTCAGAAAATTTAGAAAACCAAGAAATCAGGAAACTAGAAATCAAAAATCAGATTTTCAAATAGATTGGAATCCAGGAACCTGACATTGACTCTTAATTCATTTCTGAAGGAAGATTAGATCAAATGATACTTCTCAGTCATAGATTATAAATGGATCTAATAATTGCATGAATCAGTTCAAACAATCCTGAAATCTGAAAACTAGAAATGATTTCAGTGAAGGATTTAATTTCAGTCTACATTCATAAAAAATTAACCTAGACTACTACTCTATCCTAGAAGAAATGGAGTTTAGCTCCTCATATTTACAAAGCTTGACATCAAATGAAATGAAGAACAATTACAAATCATCCTTGCTCAAGGCTTCTCTGCAGCAACTCTAGCAGTCAGCAGCCAACAGCTTCAACAGCCAGCAGCTTGATGCAGAAACCCTTCTCCAAACCCTAAATGTCCAGCCCCCCTAGCTGGTCTAGAAATTTTAGCTTTTATATCACTTATGTCCACCCTTTGATCATCATCAGAATGTTCTTCCAAGCCCTGATTATGCCACCTGTCCCTGCTCTGAATTTCCATCTGCTGCAGACACCTTTTAGTGTAGGAAAAAGTAGATGGTCCCTCCTGCTTTTTCCACTTTTTGGCCACCTTTTATCTCTGCTACAAAGCACAAAACAGCAAGCATCAAAGCCCTTGAATGATATTTTGATAAATAATGGTTAGGATAATGATAATTGCTAGCTCAAATATCAAATGGGATTAGGTGTTGTGTAGGAATGAAAACTTATATCAAAATTAATAATTTTAGGGACTCGGAATGATAACTTTAAATATATCTTGGAAAATGTCCAAATATGGATGGTTCAAGGTATTTCAGACATCAAATGAATTAGAGTGGCAAGTGAATGATGTCAGAAATCAAATATGAATAAGATTTCAAAGGAGTGATAACTTGGGTGCCAAAAACGATAATTATATGATTTAAAAATGATAACTTGTGATAACTTGAGTTGTGGTTATCCAAATGTGATGAAATTTGAACAGAAATGAGTTAAAACAATAACAAGATGATTGCTTAAGGCCTTTGTGCAGAATTAATGGTTTTGCATGTCGAAATGATAGAATTGCCCTTTAACGATAACTTGGCAAAGGAAAAATGATAACTTATTCAAATGGACTTAAAACTTTGCACAAGCTGAGATATGACCATCCAAATATGATTCATACATGATAATAGTGGATTTGTGACAAGAAAACCATTGAAAATCAGTTCACTCAAAATAATGATAACTTGACATATAGAAATGATAACTTGTTCTAAAAATGATAACTTGGCATAAAATTTAAATATTTATGGATTTTGACATTTCAGAACTTCTATGCACATGGAATTAGGTATGAAATGAGGAATATCAACTAGTTATCACAATTTATGCATTCCAAGTATAATTGGCTAAAAGATAGACAAAAGTGAGACTCGATATGAATGAAATGCATCTAAAATGGGTTAGAAACTTATAGTGATCAGCTAGTGATCAAACTCCCCCAAGCTTAGCCTTTTGCTTGTCCTCAAGCAAAATATTCAGAAATTAAGGATGAATTTGAATTTACCATCCACAAATGAATAGAAAAATCAGCTGAATAAGATGTAAATGAGTTTCTCACTTGGCTAATATTCCATCACATTCTTTCCAATCCCAAATTCTAGCTGAGGAGTCACAAAGGTTAAAGCAAATTTAAGCCATGATAAAAGTACTAACATTAACTGATTTGGATTATAAGAATTGTCATCTTTACTAAAAAGTTTGAAACATCAATCTCTTCGTGAACAGATTTTTCTTTCTTTGCTTAAACAGGTTTGAAAACCTGACTTTTATTCATGAGGATGCAATAAACATGTTTGAACCTGATTTTTATTCATGCTGGTCACAGGATAATAATCCTGGCTTTATTTAGGAGAGGTTTGTTTTTGGAATTTTCACTCTCTTTATTCATGTATGCATGCAATGCAAGATGCAACTTTTCATTTTTCCTTTTTCTTTCTTTTTCATTCTATTCATGAAGTGAGCAATGGTTCAAACTCAAGTATAGATTAGATCCTCAAATGCAAATAGTCAAGATTTCCTATTTAACATGGAAGCAAGATCCTTGACTCCTTTCTAGACATCTACTTTCCAATTATTCCATGAATGTAGCTAGTGTTAACCACAAAAAAGAAAAAATTTTAGCTGAGAATTCATTCAAATGCATCTGAATTTATAATGCCAATTAAAGCAAGAAGGCTAATGGCCAAGTTGGCCACTTGGTATTGGAGTGTACTAACTATCATATATAGTATTCTACCCATTTCAGAGTTAAAATAAATTCAGAATTCAGTTGAGCCCAAAAAATGATAACCGAGTGATAACTAGTGATAACTTATGATAACTTGCAAAACCTACTGACAACCTAGTATGATTTATGATATGAATATTAAAATCAATTAAAAACATGGTGTAAAGGTTAGAAAAGCACCATGTTTCCTCCCCCAAGCTTAGCCTCAACACTGCCCCTAGTGTTGGAAATTAACGCAAGGGAGAGGGTTGGGAGGGTGTGAAATGTATGGAATTGGGCATTTGAATCCTCTTGGCACTTCAACCAGAAGCTTTGGGTGATCCAATCTTCATTAGTTGCAACTGATCCTGCAGAGAAACCAAGGATATCAGTGGAATAGTAAAATCAGATTTTTGAGTGCACAATTCAACAATGCATTGGAAATTTCTAAAATTCACTGAAATTAAGCTATAGCAGATTTGGATAATTGATATGAATGTTAATTCAGATGATGGTATGATCAATGTAGCATAATGAAAAAGATATTATCAGTTATCATTGAGTTTTCAGTGGAAAAATCAAAACTAAGGGGTATGGGTACTCCCTGAATTTGAGAATTGTTGATTGACCTAGTTCCTCATCACTTATTCCTGCAAAAATAGAAATATTAGGTGTAGAGTGGCTTGGGTTACCTCCCAAGAAGTGCATTTCTTTAATGTCTTTGGTTAGACATTGTTACAATGGGAAATTAGTTAGGTGGTTGTAGCAAATCTTGTAGAATCAGCTCTTCCTTAACAGAATCCATGACTGTGGGGTTGTAAAGCTTCAACCTCTGTCCATTCACCTTAAATATATCATTCTTGTCATTAAGAAGGTCCACAGCATCATATGGATAGACTTTGTGAATTTTAAAGGGCCCACTCCACCTTGACTTTAACTTTCCTGAAAAAATCTTTAGCCTTAAATTGAAAAGTAGTACAAGGTCTCCAACCTTGAAATCCCTTTTTAGAATCCTACCATCATGCCATCTTTTGGTCATTTCCTTGTAGAATTCTGAATTGTGGTAGTCATTTAGCCTAATTTCGTCAAGTTGCAAGAGCCTCTTTTGTCCACATGCATGCATATCATAATTGAGTGCCTTGACTGCCCAATAGGCCTTATGTTTCAACTCAATTGGTAAATGGCATATTTTTTCATAAACAAGTTTGTAGGGAGAGGTATCTATTGGGGTCTTATATGCTGTCATATATGTCCAAAGAGCTTCATTCAACTTCAAACTCCAATCCTTTCTTGTTAATGAAACCATTTTCTCCAATATGACCTTTATCTTCCTATTTGATATTTCTGCCTGGCCATTAGTTTGAGGGTGGTAAGCAGTGGAAACTTTGTGCCTCACTCCATATTTAATTAGGAGGTTCTCAAAATACTTTTCAATAAAATGGCTCCTTCAATCACTTATGACTACCCTAGGAATTCTAAACCTTGGAAAGATAACCTCCTTGAACAACTTGATAACTGCCCTGGAATCAGCTACAATGGTGGGAATTGCCTCAATCCACTTGGATACATAATCCACAGCTAGAAGGATAAATTTGTAACCACATGAATTAGGAAATGGCCCCATGTAATCAATGTCCCAAACATCAAATATTTTCACTTCTAGAATTCCTTGTTGTGGCATTTAATTCCTTCTTGAGATGGAACCTGCTCTTTGGCATTAATCACAGTCCTTCATAAAGATATGTGCATCCCTGAATAAACTAGGCCAATAGAAGTCAGATTGGAGGACTTTGGCTGCAGTCTTCTGTGTGGCACCATGCCCTCCATAAGGTGATGAGTGGCATGCCTCCAAGATTTTCTGAAATTCAGACTGTGGTACACATCTCCTATATATACCATCAGGGGATTTTTTGAATAAAAGGGGATCATCCCAATAATAATCCTTCAAGTCATGAAAGAATTTTTTTCTTTACAGATATGTGTAATCACGAGAGACAATTCCACGTGCTAAGTAGTTTACAATGTCAGCATATCAGGGGATTTGATTAATTGACACTGCCATCATGCTATCATCAGGGAAGGCATCATTGATAGGAAGTGTAGAGGACTCTTGAACTCCTTCCATTCTTGATAGGTGGTCAGCAACTAGATTTTCACTACCTCTTTTGTCCCTGATTTCAACATCAAATTCCTGAAGCAATAAGATCCATCTGATGAGCCTTGGCTTGGATTCCTTCTTGTTGATTAAGTGCCTCACTGCTTGGTGATATGTGAATACAATAACTTTGGATCCCTGATGACTCCCAGACCAGATGACCTTAGGGCACCAGGTGATAAAGCACCCCTCGAGTTTACTTGCCCGAACAACCAAGGTTCTGAATGAAGAGTTCGAACTTAGCCATGATTCAGTGCTCATGTGCTTCTCTATATTCCACAAGATGGTCCATGTAGCAGGTTTTCGATCGACGGATCTCAGAGCAGTTGCCCTTAGGTCGCCAGGCATGAACCCCTACGGATCTAATTACCCGAACACATCTTGGTTCCGGATAACACTTTTGTACCTACACATAACTTTATTCATTTTTTTCATTTGTTGGGGTTTAACTACCCCTTCTTTTTTTATAAGCTCAAAAAGTACTTGATATGATCAATAAGAAGGCTACTACTATCAAGACTTAAAAGAAATAAATAAAAATGCATGAATATGATTTTGTCGTCTAGTCATTCATAAGTCATCTTAGCATGGGCACACAGTCTATAAGTTTAATACTGAAGTAGCAAGTGATAAGAAAGAAAAACATTCAAATTTCATCAATTAACGACATATCTTTGAACTTTTACTAAAGGATAATTAAAACAGTAAGACAAGAGTTTGTAAGATGGTAGCAAAATAAATGCATGCAATGGTATTTTTGAAAAAAATTTCAAATTTTTTTTTCAAGAATACATGCAAACATAAGCAAATAAAAAGAAAAAAATAAAGGGAAATGCAATGCATGAAATGCAGTCTCCCCCAAGCTTGAACCAAACACTGTCCCCAGTGTTAAGCCAGCAAGGAAAAGTGATACATACTCAAATAAAAAGGAAAAAAGAAATGAAAACTAAAGAAAAGGGAAAAGACACAATCGGATTTACTGTTTGTGGGGTGGCGATGGTGGATGGTAGCCGAGATTTCCTATGCGCATATGATACTCATGGATGCGCCTCGTCGTGCACGCATGCTGATTATGAAGGGATTCGAAGCGACCCTGACGATCATCCATATTTCTAAAATCGGCTCGGATGTTGGTCAACTCTTGGGCTTGTCTAAGTTGCTCTTCCTGAATAGCGTGCAACTGCCCTGTCTGACGAAGTTGTTCTTCTTGAAAAGTGTGAAACTCCCCTGCCTGACGAAGTTGCTCATCATACATTGATTCCCGTAAGTTTTGCATGGAAGCATAGTCAGGCTGATGTGGCGGAGGTGGATAGTAAGTTTGCTCTGGGGCTGAAGTAAAAGTGGGCTCCGGTGCTATATAGCGATTATGCCCAGGTTCCTGTAAAGGGGCAGATACTTCCATCGAATCACATTCCTCATAAGGAGTAACAGGTATGAACGAGGAATCTGAAGAGCTCTCTTGTGCTGGAGATGGAATCGGAGAAGGCACCGGCATATAAGGTGAATGGGCGGATGTGGCATATTGGGAAGCTGTCGGTGATACAGCCTGAAATTCCTGTGGTTGTTGAAGGTAGGGTTGGGCCGCTGCATAATCAGCAGAATCAAATCAGGAGAAAGGCTCATCCTGGTGTGGCTGTCCGACAGAGGTAGATGGTCTTGCAGGTGGGATTACTGGAGCTACTACTCGCCTAAAAAGGAGCCAATTATTTGGATTAATCGGTGTAAAAGCATCTCGATCTGAGCAGGGCACCTCCTGATTGTGGCCTTTAAAAATAAAAACTTTAATCCCTGAGTTGTTGGTCTTCACGAGACCCATAGCATGAATGGTCGTAGGAGAGAGGTGGGTGTTTCCTGGCACAGCTTCGAGATCATCCAAGTCAAGTTGTAGGTGCTGAGCAATAGGTGTGAGAAGGGCGCCCATATTAATGCTACCGCCACGATGAGTAGTGCAACGCTGGAATCGACGAATGATGAAGGCACCCACTTTCACAGGGGTTCTGTGGAGCATGCTGTGGATGATATATAGCTTTCCCTCTGAGACGGCACCATCATTATCACTGCGTCCACTTAAGGTGTTGCTTAGCATGCGATGGACGTAGCGCAGAACAGGATTCTGAATTGAGCTATCTTTAGCTGTGTTCCAAACCAAGCGGTCTTCTTCTGTTATTTGTTTCCATAAAAGTTTCAGCATCAAAGTCAACAGGTATAGAGAGAGATCCATGGTTGGGGAACCCATAGATATTATTAATCTCTCCTAGAGTGAGAGTAAAGGGCCGCCCATAAAGTTGGAATGAAATGCGGGGCTGATCATAGTTCCTGCCATCTAAATTAAAGACTTACAAGATGAGAGAAATTCCATAATTAGTACTTCATAAGTTGGCCACCAGGAATGCACAAAGTCAGAGAGTCCAATTTGAGAAAATAGTAGATGAATATCTGCAAGTAAATTATACTCACTGAGCAATTTGGTATCCGAAAATTTGGTGGCATGAATTCGAATCTCAGTCATCCGTTCATATCGAGCTTGATACTGGCTTGGTCCAATAATAATCAACGGGGTAGGAGATTAGTTGTGAGGGCTGTGGAGCCGGCTGAGCATTCGGATGTCGTCGTTCGCCACGTCCCCTCCATATATTAGCAAATCGCCTCATGCTAGATTGGAACAGAGATTAGCAAACAAGTAACGGCTCGGTCAAAAGAACGGTTGCGGCTCGGTCGCTGAAGTTTTGGCCGAAGTCGGAACGTCGGCAGAGAGGGGATCTCGACCGTAAAGTATCTATGCTAGAGTGTCGGCCGATTCTATAAACAGCTTAGCTAGATGACTCGGCCGTAAAAAGATGTCGTCGGTGAAATTGGCGGTTGAGTCTCGGCCGTAATATGTATCGGCCGTAAGGATGGAGGATCTCGGCCGTAAGGAAGTAGTTGATGAAGAACTTCGGCCGTAATTGATGAAGTTGATGAAGAACTTCAGCCGTAGTTGATGAAGCTCGGCCGTAAGGAACAAGCTGCGGTGCACTCTTGGGCGTAAGGGAGCAGTGGTGACGTCGGTGAGACTTCGGCCGTAAGGAACATAATGGAACAGAGGCTCGGCCGTAATGCACAGGGGGCGTAAGGGAGCGGCAGTGACGGCATCGGCTCTCCTCCGACTTCGGTCGTAAGGAGAAAAGGGCGGCATGGCGGTGCAGTTGTCAGAGGGCATAAGGGAGCAGTGGTGACAAATGGCGTGGTCATCGATGTAATGCTCGGCCGTAGCGAGGTGGCAGTGTCTTGTCGTTTTGCCTTATGAAGTGTTTGTGGCAAGTCGGTCGTAAGAAGAACATGTGACGTTTTTCGAAGGCGTAAACATGTCGGTGTCAAGTGTTGCTCGGCGTAAATTTTCTGATTTTTTACGGCCTGCTATACGTCTCGCCTTGTCATGGCCGAGGTCATGCCCGACGTGTTTATGCTCGGTCGACGTATCCGAATCCGCTCTGTGCACAAAAAGAAATATCGATTAGATGACTCGATATAAAATAAAAATAAAATTCCTAATTAAAATAAAATAAAACTATCTCCCAAATTAAGATATTAATTAACAACTAATTAGACTAATCTAAAGAAAAGAAAAAAATAAAATAAAATAAAAAGGATAGAAAAAGTTCTGATTTATAGTCATCAGCTTGACTTAATCCTGATGAAAATCAAGGCCTATTTTGCTCTTCTCCTCTTGGATTTTTCTCTGTGTTGCTTGGGAGAGAGCCCAGTGTACGTCCAGTCAATTGTGCCACCATCTGGCCCAATTGTCTTTCTAAATTTCGAATTGATGCATCTTGACTCATGGCTCTAGATTCCATATTCTTTTGCAACGATTGCATGGTGTCTATGGTCTGTGCCATCATCTCCTGCATGTGATTTCATGATTGATATTGGGGAGAATCAGGTTGCCTTTTCAGTATATAATCTTTTGATGGGCCAGAAGGTTGGACTTGATTTTGATTATAGGCAAGCTTCGAATTGTGTCTTCAACCATAATCGTTGCTCCTGAAAAAATGGGTTGGAAACAAAGTTAGCATTTTCAATTTGATTTAAATCTGAAGTGTTACCTGTAGGGCTATAATTGCTTGAATTTCCCATCAGTGACATCATCTGTCGAATTTTTGATTAAGTGACTTCAGCTGAGCCACTATTTTCGAAGATTGTACGCCCTGTGCAGCATGTACATCATGAGTTCGGCAAGATGGTCTCCTTTCTTGACTTGACTTGAGGGCTACAGCTTCAATAATATCATGTATCTCACTAGGGCGTTTAGATCCCAATACTGTCCCTCCTGCTGATTGGTCGAGCTTATCTTGATCCACAGCTCGCAATCCATGATAGAAATCTTCCATCACTTGGCACTTTGGAATTCTATTGTCAGGAACTCTGGCTAACAGTTCCTTATATCGTTCCCATGCCTCATACAATGTCTCATCATCGTCTTGAACAAATGCTCTTAGCTCTCTTCTATATTTGTCTGCTTTTTGTGGTGGGCAATATTTTCCAACAAACTTTTCTACCAGCTCCAACCATGAGTGAATAGATCCTGCAGACAAAGTTTTAAACCATGTAGAAGCTTTGTCACGTAAGGATTGTGGAAATAATAATAAACGAATAACTTCAGTAGAAACATTATTATTTCTAAAAGTGCTAAGAGTGGCAAGAAATTTGTCAAGGTGAGGGTCTTCATGAAATCCTCCTCCAAATTGAGATGATTGTATCATCCTCACGATTGCCGGATTGATATCAAAATTATTTACATTGATTTCAGGCAGCACAATGCATGATTCTCAGTCATTATATCTGGCAGAGTCATATTCTCTCATAGAGAGTTCCTCTTCATCTTCCCGTCGATTATTGTGTGGCGGAACTAGTTCATTTTGTTGCTCCAGTTTCTAATTGTTGCGTGCTTGTTCAGCCATTTTTTGATATTTCTTCTCAATCGGCGAGAAGTTCTTTCGATTTCAGGATCAAATTCCAAAATTGAATTTGAACTCCTTGTGCGTTTATTAGAAGATTCCAAGATTAGTTGTGATCAAATTTTCAACAGTACCTGCAACAACTAATTGTCAGTAAAAAGAAAGATAAAATATATACAAAAATAAATAAAAAGAATTACAAATAATAGGTCACAAAGAAATAAGATTTAAATTGATAAAAATCTTTTAGAATTATAGAGTTGAAAATTCATCATTAAAATTAATTTCTGAGAGCAATTTATCAGTGCTCTTCAACCCAATTCAAATGCCAAATAACTCGACCGAAAGTAAATCAAATAGATAATCGTAAAAATTATGCACCCGTTCTGCCATAAAACATTACGGTCGAAAAAGTAATAATTAGCAAAAATAGTTTCAGAGAGGTTAATGAACAATCTCGATTGAAATTAGTTGAGAAATAGAATAACCCGAGGCTCGTTCGGCCGTAAAAGCCACAGAACAATGTCGAAAGTGATTAATCAACGTGAAGGGGTAAAACTTGTTGGATTATGGCCGTAACAAAAGTGTAAAAGTTAGCACGACGATGAATTATCTCGGCCGAAAGAGAATTAAATTGACTCTTGGCGTAAAGAACCGAAGTCGACATGATTCAATTGGCCGTAACACAGAAAGCTATCCACGTCTCGGTCGTAACACAAATTGTATCAGAAATTTGAAATACGGTTCCAAGCGACAAATAAACATTACGGCCAAGAAGATTAAGAGATCAATTCTCGGCCGAGATGAAAATTCAAATCATAAAAGGAATAATAACACGAAATCATGCGCTTAATCCATCCAATACGAAAAAGAATTAAATCAACATTAATAAAGTCAAATTTCGACCGTAAACACAATGAAGAAAACAATTCTCGGCGTTAATCAATATTGAAAATAAGAGAGAAATCAATTCGATCATATAGATAAAGTGAATCTCGACCGTAAAGATAAAAATTGTCAATTAAGCCGAAACGAGGTCACATCAATCAAAAAAATATATTACGGCTGAAAAGAAGTCAACACGATTGGCCGTAAAGCAAAATAGGGTTTCGGTCGAAACAAAAAAATAGAATTAAACTATTCTTACGTTGATAGAAGAATCGTTACAGCCGAGAAGGAGTAAAATTCACGTCGAATGATCCATTATGACCGAGAAAGAATAAATCGCTTTGGCCAAAACAAAGTCAAATCAATATGAAAAGTTCAAACTATTAGAACTTTACAGCCGAGAATGAAAGTCGAAACTGATTCGAATAGGGCGTAAAAAATTTAAACCATATATACATTGATCAAAACAAGGTCAAATCAATATGCATTACTCATGGCGTAAAACAACGTTCGGGTAAACATTACGGCCGTAAAATGCAAAATTACAAACTCAGAATCGATATTGCGAGGCCGTAAAACTAGTCAAACTGACAAAATAAATCACGGTGGTAAAACCATAAGTCGGCGTCAGAATTTTATGCCGAAAGTCGACAATTTAAAAAACTTTTCGTGACCTTTATCTGCAAAAGAAAAATGTTAGTTTATTCACAAAAAAAACAAATAGTACATATTTACAAAGAATTATTTGCAATTTATTTACATCTCCTAATAATTCATAAAAATCAGAAATTAATTAATAAAATATTCTCTGGCAACGGCGCCAAAAACTTGATGCGTAAAATGATGTAGCAAAATAAAATCGCTAGCAAGTGCACTAGTCGCTCAAGTAATATAGAATAGGAGTAAGAGTGTCGAACCCACGAGAAATATTATTAATTTAATATCTAATTTTATAAATTAATAAGAGAAAAGAAAATATGGACTTTGGAAAAGTTTTGTAATTGTGAAATAAAATAAAGAAAATAAAAATAAGATAATGGTGTTGAAGTAGGTCTTAGGATGATAATAAATTAAGGATAAACATGTGAACCAGAAAAGACAAATTTAAAATCTTAAGATGGATTAGGAATTTTCTCAAGTTATTAATTTACAAGATTAACATCACAGAGTCCACAAACTGGTAATTCTGTTATTTAATCCGATAAATCAAACTATCTTAAATTTAACCAGACATGAAGTCCCACAAACTGGTATTCGTCAGATGAGATTAAAATTAAGATGCATTAATATGAAAATCCTAAACTATTAATCACTCCACAAACTGGTATAGATTAACAGACCACACAGATCTAATTCTCCACACACTAGTTATTAGATCTATGTCAATTTTTAATTTATCAATAAATCATTTAATTTAACTAAATAAAATATGAAATTAAGTAGTCCACAAACTGGTAATTACTTAACTCATAAATTTAAATAATTAAATCAAAAGCACTAAACACAATTAAAAATTGATCAAAAGAAATTCAATAATAATAAAGTAAGGGTTCACAGAATTTCCCTTCAATAATAATCTCCTAAAAATAAAATAACTAAAACATGGAGTTCATCCTAGAATTGTAGAGAGATAATAATAAAACAACAATGATAATCGAAAGAATTACACCAAGAAATAATTCGGATCCTCAGATGTCGTCGGAACGTCTGGAACAGTCGCCCGATCAAATCTCTCTCTTGCCGAAGCTCGCGAAGCTCACAACTCGCCGTAGAAGAAAACTAAACTTCAAAGCACGAGTTGGGACGATGGCTTCTTCAAGTATTTATAGGGTGCGGACGACCTTTAATTCGATCACGGTCCTAGCATCGTACGGCTGAATTTAAATTTACGCGATAAACTCGGTCAAAACAATAAATCATTTTAACTATTACACCCAAAAGATAACTTTTTATCTCTACCCCCTTCAAATATCGGCCAAAACGAAATTCTTTCTCATTACCCCCTCCAAATCTCGGCCGTAAGGAAAGAATTTAATCTTGTTACGCCTAAAAAGATAAAATCGTTTATCTTTACCCCTTCATATCTCGGCCAAAAACACAAATTCTCTCTAATCTCGGCCAAAATGATGATTTCATTTGAGTTATCGGCCGTAACACCTCTTTTGAATCGGTGTTGGAGTTCTCGGACGATAAACATATTTGAATCGGAGATCTCGGCCGTAAGGATAAATTCTTCGGAATTTCGGCCGATACGTCACCTCTATCTGAATCTCGGCCGATATCATATTTGGAGTTGAAGTTCTCCGCCGATACGTCCAATCTTGATCAAATATAATTCTCGGATAATCATATATTCGATTTTTCCTGCAAAATAATTATCAAAATTTAGTTAATTCATCCATAATTAAAATATTCAGAGAATTAATAATAAAAATTGATAAATCCAGAATTACGACTAAAAGTGGTTTAAAATGATGCATGCCATGATCAAATTACAGAAAAATTAACTAAAATAATAATTTAAAATATGTTATATTTTGCATGCATCAATCCCACCAAGTAAGACCTGAATTTGTCAAATACATACACCACAGCTAGTAGCTCCTTCTTAGTGGTTGCATAATTAATCTGTGCCTCATCTAGAGTCTTGCTGGCATAGCATATAACATGGTGCTTCTTCTCCCTGGTTTGTCCCAAGACTGCCCTACAGCCTGATCTGAGGCATCACACATGATTTCAAAAGGTAAAGTCCAATCAGGTGGCTGCACTATAGGGGCTGAGGTGAGGGCTTCTTTCAATTTCTTGAATGCCTTCATGCACTCTTCATCAAAATGGAATTCAGCATATTTGGCCAGTAACTTGGTAAGGGGCCTAGTTATCATTGAGAAGTCTTTAATAAACCTCATGTAGATGCTTGCATGCCCCAAAAAGCTCCTAATTGCCTTGACATTTGTAGGTGGTGGTAGCCTTTCAATCACCTCAATTTTTGCCTTGTCCACTTCAATCCCTTTGCTTGAGACAACATGTCCTAAGACAACTCTTTCTTGAACCATAAAATGTCACTTCTCCCAATTGAGGATCAAGTTGAACTCTCTACATCTTTGTAGCACCTTGGTCAAATTTTCTAGGCAAGCATCAAATGAGTCTCCATATACTGAAAAGTCATCCATGAAAACTTCCATAATTTCTTCAATAAAGTCTAAGAAAATAGACATCATACACCTTTGGAAGGTGGCAGGTGCATTGCATAAACCAAATGGCATTCTCCTATAAGCAAAAGTCCCATATGGACAAGTAAATGCAGTCTTGTGTTGATCTTGAGGATGAATTGAGATTTGAAAGAAGCCTGAGTACCCATCTAGGTAACAGAAGTGAGAGTGCCTAGCCAACCTCTCTAACATCTGATCAATGAAGGGCAATGAGAAATGGTCCTTTCTTGTAGCCTTGTTTAACTCCTAAAGTCAATACACATCCTCCAACCTGTAATTGTCCTTGTGAATATCAATTCATCTGAATCTGACTTCACCACTATGATTCCTCCCTTCTTTGGCACCACCTACACAGGGTTGACCCATTCACTATCTGAAATGGAGTATATGATCCCAGCATTCAGCAACTTCAATACTTCCTTCTTGACTACTTTCTTCATGACAGGTTTGAGTCTCCTTTGACATTCAATGGAGGACTTGTAGCTGTCCTCCATAGGGATCCTATGCATGCAAATTGAGGGATTAATACCCTTAATGTCTTCAATTGAGTAGCCTATCACCTCCCTGTACAATTTTAACCTTTTCAACAACTCTTCAACTTGATCCTTGGGTAAATTAGCATTGATGATAACAGGAAAAGTTGAGTTCTCTCTCAAGAATTCACACTTCAGGTTGCTAGGGAGAGGCTTGAGATTCAACTTGGAAGAATTGGCTTGAGCTGAATTGCCTTGAAGTTCAGCAGTGATAACTTGTTGCACTCACCTTGAATTTTTCACTGATTTTGAAGAATTCAGCACTGATTTGTATGCCTTAGCCTTTGGATCTTTCAATTCTTTCAAATGATCAAATATTAGACACCTTTGCAATGGATCTTCAATAGGAATTATAGCTGAAACTTGCTCCACCACTTGATCTAGCTGTCCATCTTCAAAGTCATTTTTTAGAAAACTTGGCCTACTGATAACTTGTGCCAAATTGAATTCAATCTTCTCCTCTCCAATTTGGAAGGTCAGTCTCCCTTCCTTTACATTTATCACAGCCCCAGCAGTGGCTAGAAAGGGCCTCTCAAGAAGAATGATGGTATTCACATCTTCATCCATGTCTAATACCACAAAGTCCACTAGTATATAGAATTTACCCACCTTGTGTGGTATGTCTTCAATGATCTCATATGGGTATTTGATGGATCTGTCTGCCAGCTGAAGGGACATATTTGTAGGTTTCAAATCTCCAACTTCAAGTTTCCCGCACAAAGATAATGGTATGACACTCACAGAGGCACCCAAGTCACGCATGGCTCTTTGGATTTTTCTATTTCCTATCTCATATGGAATTGAGAAGCTCTCTGGATTCTTTAGTTTAGGATGCAACTTGTTTTGGATAATTGCAGAGGCCTCTTCGGTCAATGCTATTGTCTCATGCTTTGAGGGAAAGATACTTTGTCAAAGACCCTGGCTTTTGCTTCAATGTGAGGGCCTGAATTCCTAATTTCCACCACATTCTTCACTTGGCTCTTTAGCAACTTTTGAATATGAATTGACTTGATCATCCTCAACTTTCTTCATTGGTTCCTCCACCATTTTTCCACTCCTGAGCTGGATGGCCTTTGCTTGCTCCTTTGAGCTCACTTCTGGCTATCCAGGGAAGAACATAGGAGGTCTAGTTGATGTACTAGCCTGTTGAGCAATTTGATTTTCCAACATTTTCTGATTTGCATTCATGGCATTTAATTTAGAATTTATTTTCAATATCTCATCTCCTTGACTGTCTTGCTTCTTCAGAATTTGTTGGAGCATCTCCTTCATTTCAGTTTGGAATTGAGGTGCTTGGACTTGAGGTGGTGGCTCATATGGAGTTCTCTAATTTGGGGCATTTTGGCCCTGATTTCCATAGGGAGGGGTTGATTCCTTGGTAGGATTTTAGACTGTCAATTTGAATTCTGCATAGGGACCCCTTGATAGTGATTAGCCTTGTAATAGAAGTAGGGATGGTTTCTATTCTCTGGAGTATAAAATTCAGCAGGAGATTTGATTCCATAATTGCCCACAGCATTGATTTGATCAACAGTTTGCTCCACTTGTTGCATAATTAAATTATAATTCTCTGACACATGGCCTTGATTACCACATACACAACATCTGGTTTCAGGAGTAGAGGCTCTATTGACATTGGGAGTTAAGTCAAGCCTCTCCAAAGTTTTGTACAGCACCTCTTCAAGTTGAGTTGATAAGTGATTCATTGAATTGTCCATGGGTGGCCTCCTGGTCCTGTCATGGGTAAGGAAGTGATGATTCTTGGTTATGTTTTCAATGAGTTGATAGGCTTCATCAATATTTTTAGATGCAAAGATGCCTCCTGCAGCAGTGTCTAGTGCCACCTTGCTAGGATAATTCAATCCTTTATGAAAATAGTTGACTAGCTGCCACTTTTCAAAACCATAGTGGGGACATGCCCTCAACAGCCCTTGAAAATGAGATCAACATGAGAAAGATCAAGTCATTGTGAATCGATGTCATTAGTCATGGCCAAAAAATGGAGATCATAGCATCAATATTATAGAAGAAATCAGAATAACACGAGAGAGATTGTCTTTCCATAAAATGGCAAAAATGGAGATCATAGCATTCATTCGTTCGTTCATTCATTCATTCATTCATTCATCCATGCATTCATACATTCATACATTCATTCATACATTCCTTCTTTCATTCATTCATCTTTACATATTTAGAAGAACTCTTCATCTTTAAGGGAATGCCATTGCATAAACTGATGATACAACTATCTAGACATCATATGCACGTGAGGGATCAGTGCCACGGTGAACCCCGTCGGGTTTAGATGATCTCGCCACCGGCGAAAAGAAACATCCATGTGGGAGAAACTCCCGCCTAGATAGAGCAAATGGTAACCCGTGAGGGGGCCTGTTACGAGGCTAGAACATTATCCCTCATCCTACCTACGCCTGTCTTTCGGTTCGTGGACCGATCAAGGCAACGACATGTCTTCATTTTACGATGGTCTTTGTTTGCTTAGAAAGCCAGTGGACGGAAGTTTCTTTAGAAATCATGTTTAAGATAACGAGGGTCATAACTTTCGGTCCACACAATGGATGCCCAAAGGTCACGAGCCATCTGTCGGAAACATTTCAGTCGACCGAAGGAGTGCGATCGCCGCTTCTTATTATTCTTATTCATCATGTCATAGTTCATAGTGATAAATCATCAGATTCATACAAGTCATCATCATTCATAATCATGTTCATAAGAGTCATAATCATTCGTTGGTAAAATCAAGATGAGTCATTGTCATTCTTGACGTAAAGATCATAATCATACTTTGTTCACTTTTCGATGAAAGATTAACAATCATATTTGTGCGAAAAGCGTGGGTTCGTACAGAAATAAGAGAATCAACATACATGAGTCCAACATGGTGACAAATCTGGAAGTTTCATATTTCATTCGAAGTCGAGAATCATAGATGTTGAAATCTATGGTCGGAACTCGGGGCAGACGAAAGGGTACCCGGGCCGAGTCCGATCTGGATCGGGCTCGGTCTATCAAGGCGAAAACCGAGAGGAACCCGGGCCGGGTGTGAATCATACCCGGGCCAGATTTGGAGGATAATCGAGTCGGAAGAGTCGTCTCTACCGATCGTCTTCTCCGCGGCGAACCCGGGCCGAGTCGTGGGTGACTCGGTCCGGGCACATGGTTCGCCCCGAGCTCGAGCTTGGCGTCCATGGCGAACCCGGCCCGTGCTCAAAGGAACCCAGAGCGATCCGATAGGATCCGATCCGAGTTTTGGGGAACCCGGGTCGGGCTCGGTCAAGTCATAAAACAGATTTAAGGCTTCATTTTTCTCCGACGACTGACAGCATAATACGACTAAGTTAACTAAGCTACTAACATCACAAACACACATTCACAGAGCATCCAAAGACTAACTACACAGGAATTGTGCTTAACATGCATCTAGAAATGAAAGGCTTCGATTAAATCAGTTCATACTTCTTTCATTGTAACATCAATTCGGTTGTACATGTAGATCATGACATTAGGCATTAGGACATGTCCATGTTCGTTCAAAGGATGAATCATGCATCAGTTCGTTCATAGCAGAAAGGGCATCGTGTAGTCATCTTAAGGAGCATCATTCATGCATCTTTGTTGGTTCTATTCATGGTGTAAATCAAGCATGCTTAACTCGTCGAGAAACTCGACTTATAAAAAAGATCCCAAACGTACACACCTTAAAGCCTACGATTTTGAGGTTCATCCACACTGCTCTAACATCGTGCTCCTTCTTTCTCATCGTCCGTGTCGAGGAGGTTGCTGACATCCGTCCGTCCTTGCTGCTATCCACTCGCCGGAGAGGGGAAGAAGACGGTGAGATGCGCGGACGGTCTGAACAAAATAGAAGGAAAACAGGGGCAGGTCCTCACCACATCGGAGTCTCTGCTGTCCGTCTCCCGCGTTGCCGATGTCAAGGATAGTCGCCGGTGCTGGTCATTCGTCCATCCTCTATTGTTCGTGCGCCAGGGAGGGAAGAGGAAACGAAATGCGGACGAGAGAAACATGGGCGAGAAAGAGGGGGTCTCGAGCTTCATATAGAGGAGGAGGAAGACGACCTCTTCCTTGGTGATGAAAGAAGATCTCGGTGGCCAGCTGCCTGCTGTCAGGTGCTGAGATTTTCTGCCATGGCTGCTCCAATTGGTGAGGGAGAAAGTGTTGAGTGCAGCAGGGCATGCAGTAGTAGAAGAAGACAAGAGGAAGAAAGAATTAGAAAGGGTCCAGTCAGAAAAGACAAAAGAAAAAGGAGGAGGAAAAGGGGGAAACTTGTCTGAGACTTTTCAATTTTTTTTACCGTGGTGTTTGATGTGAATTAACTCCACCTATATTTTATAGCCGGTCCCAAGCCCGGATAAAGGAGGAGGGTTGTGTTAGGCCTCGACAGCCAGCATAAAATCCTGTCGAATCTTATGAACATGGATCAACGAATAAGCATATGAGGGGTTTTATAAGGAGTTAGGGACAAAGGCTGGTGAATAAAGGATTTACAAGATTGCAAGGAATAAAGAGGAGTCGAGAGATTTGTATCAAGTAAGATGCATAAAAAATGAAGTTGGCAAGGTTTTAGTTACTGAAGGAGATATTAAGAACAGATGGGAAGAGTATTTCTATAAACTATTTAATGATGGATGTGAAGGTTCCCGTTGTGATTTGGAGGACTTGACAGTTAGCGAATGTGAGCTTAATAGGTCATTTTATCGTAGAATTAGAGTCTCGGAGATTAGCGAAGCTCTTAAGAAAATGGAGAATGGTAAAGCCATTGGACCGGATGGTATTCCGATTGAAGTTTGGAAATGTTTAGGAGAAAATGTGTGTTATGGTTATGTAAACTATTTAATGAGATTTTACGGTCGAAAAAGATGCCTGATGATTGGAGATTAAGTACATTAGTTCCTATTTACAAAAATAAAGGGGATATTCAGAATTGTGCAAATTATATAGGGATTAAACTTATGAGTCACACAATGAAATTATGGAAAAAAGCGATTGAGTATAGATTGAGAATGAAGACTAGTATTTCTGAGAGACAATTTGGGTTCATGCCAGGAAGATCCACTACAAAGGCGATTTATTTACTAAGAGGGATGATGGAGAAGTATCGAAGTAGGAGAAGAGACTTACATATGGCTTTCATTGACTTAGAGAAGGCGTATGATCGGGTACCAAGGGATGTACTTTGGAAAGCCTTGCAAAAGAAGAGGGTGAGTGTTGTCTACATTAAGGTAATACAAGATATGTACGATGGGACATTGACTAGGGTTAGGACACCCGGAGGTGAGATAAATGAATTTCCTATAGGAATTGGCCTACATCAATGATCAGCTTTAAGCCCGTATCTATTTAACTTAGTTATCGATGCTATAACCGAGAGTATCACAGAGGAGGTACCTAAGTGCATGCTATTTGCGGATGATATAGTACTTTTAGCGGATTCAAGAGAAGAGATTAATACAAAATTGAAAATATGGAGAAATACGTTAGAGTCAAAGGATTTTCATTTAAGTAGGAATAAAACAGAATATATGCATAGCAATTTCACAAATAAACAACTTAGAGACGATTTGAAAGTTATGCTAGGGGAGGATATAATTTCTCAAGTGACAAAGTTTAAATATTTAGGATCAATTGTAAGACAAGATGGTGAGATTGATGTCGATGTTAATCATAGAATTCAAGCTGGTTGGTGTAAGTGGAGGAAAGTCACTGGAGTTCTTTGTGATAGAAAAGTACCCAATAAAGTTAAAGGAAAATTCTATCGTAGTGCTATAAGGCCAGCAGTGTTATATGGTAGTGAATGTTGGGCTATGAAGGGACAACATGAACGTAAAGTGGGGGTAGCCGAAATGAGGATGTTGAGATGGATGTGTGGTCATACAAGATTAGATAAGATTAGGAATAACCATATACGTGAACGAGTCGGAGTGACTCCTATTAGTGAGAAAATGGTAGAGAATCGTTTGAGATGGTTTGGTCATGTTCAAAGAAGACCATTAGATGCGCCAGTAAGAAGAGTAGATCAAATAATTTGGAATCCAATTAAAAGAGGGAGAGGGAGGCCAAGGCGGACACTTGGCAAACTAATAGAGCAAGATCTATTGGTGAATAATATACCGAAAGGTTTGGTTACTAATAGAGCGGAATGACGTCGTATGATCCATGTAGCCGACCCCACCTAGTGGGATAAGGCTTTGTTGTTGTTGTTGTGGTGTTTGATGTGAATTAAGTGGAGTAGTGATAATTTGTTGAATTTGTGGTTAGAATTGAGAATTTTAAAAAATTTGATCAAACTCCCTAACTTACTCTACTGCAAGTGCACAGGTCAATTGTAATAGACTCAAGTATCGTATCCACAGTGATTTGAAAGCTAAAGACTCACTAATATAGCCTAGACTAATCCTATACTAAGTGACAAAAATAGTGTAATGGGAAAAAGAGAAAACAGATTTAAAATGTAACTAAAAGAATAACTGTTTTTGGTATTTTAGTGATAGACAAGAACTAAATTCTAATTACTGAACTAAGACTAAAAATGGTTTATCAGTCAATGGGAAGATTCTCTTAGGAATGGGGTTCACCTAATTCAGCTATGAATGGAAAGAAACAATTCAACAATTTAAGGCCAAATCTGATTCAACTAATAAAGGGCTGTTCTCATAGCATGATTAAACCAGGACTAATCATCATATTCTCATATAGAATATTAGTTAAGTTGAATGAGAAAGGAATACTCACTGGTATCAAGTTATCATTAAACATATATATGAGCACCTCACTGATTTTATCAACTCCTCTCAGATTTTGGCAATTTCAGTAGGTCTGAAATTAACAACCAATTGCATTCATAATAATGAGAGAATTACTTCAATTAACTAGGCAAGAATGTAACCAACCCAATATTAATGCAAATTAAATTAAATTGAAATCTCTAAACATCAAGGGGATTTAAGATCAATCTCTCGATTGCAAATTAAATTGAAATCCACACCAACATCAATCAATTGGATACAATAAGCGTATAATCACATATTGGAATTCAACAATTGTCAGTGCTTCTTGGTCCATCTCTGAACATCAAGAAAATCATAAACCCACTTCTCAGTGGTTAATGCAATCAGGGCTACAATGACAAAACAAATTCTAAAATCAGAATTTAGGAAATCATATTCATGACCCAAGATTGTGACCTAGGAACTTAGCATGGTTTCTTGATTCATTTCTGAACAAAGAAGAAATCATAAATCAACATCTCAGTTGCATATGCAATTAGGATTTCACAATGTCAAGAACATGTTCCAAGATTTCAAATTCAGAAAATCAGAATCAACACAGCAATAGAATAGTTTCAACACCAGGGAACAAAAACAACATTGTTCATCATCCATCCATGACTAGAACTAGATTACTACCCTATCCTAGGAGAGTTGGAATTTAGCTCATCATAATTACAATATTTAATGCATAACAGAAGAAGAAACTGATACAAAGCATTCTGAAATCAGAAATCTGTCCAGGAAATCAGATTGCAGTCTTCTCCTCTTCAGCTCCTCTCTTAGCTTCCTGGTCCAGCCCCCTCCAGAATGGAGGCTCCCCCCTTCTCCTCTGGGTTTCTCTAACTTTTATACATGAGTTGTGCATCTTTTGATGCAAATCAGAAGCTTCTATAGCTTGGTGATTTTGTCATCTGTCCAAGCCCTCAAAAATTCCAACAGATTCCTCTACTTTTTGGATAGCAAATTAGTGGTCCCCCCTCCTTTTCCAACTGGTTGCAGCCTTATACTACCTGCTAGAAGAGCAAGAACAACAAGCATCAAAATCCTCAAATAGAAATTAGACAAGTATGGATTAGGATATCAATAAAAATGAGCTAAATTACTAAATACACATTGGTGTTACACAAAAATGATAAATGCATGCATTCTAGGCATAATTAACTAAATGTAGATAATTTTAGGGGCTCAGTACATATGCAATTAAGTGTAAATGGAGTGAAAACTTAGTATGATCAGCTAGTCATCAGTGTTACATAATAATATCCATAGAAAAGAATTCGTCCCTGAATCCTGTACGCAATGGAGTTTACCGAGCATGTGAGGAAACTCTTTGCGCATTTTGAACTCGAGTTCCCATGTCACTTCTCTCCCTTGAGGTTACTGTAGGATCACAAGGCACCAAGAGGGGGGGGGGGAGGTGAATTGGTGTTTAACCGAAAATATCGATTTTATGAAAATCATCGCGGAAGCTTAAAATTGATTCGTTAATATTTAAACCAATACAAAAGTGATTATATTACATGCATAATAAGGTATGAAGGAGAGAGAAAGATAGACACAAGGTGCATGGTGGTTTGTTGATGAGGTTCGGCCACACCTTGATCTACGTCCCCGCTTCGATTTCTCGACCTCGAGACCGTCAGAGATTTCACTAACTCCCTTCCTTCGTTCCAAATGGGGCAAGGAAGAAACCCTTTACAACTCTTTCCTTTTCTCCTTTTCAAGAGGTAAGGCACACCTTTTTCATTTGTAGGCTTTTACTCATCTTTTCTTCGCTCAAAGAGGTAAGACACAACTTCTTTTCACTCAGGACCTAAATAACTATTATAATATCACAAGAACACTTAAATCTCTCTTTTACAATTTGGAACATCACACAAGAGTAAGAGAAAAAGAATTGAAAGATTGACAACTTGGAGCTCAAATGGACTTCTCAAATGTTCTTCCCACTTTTCCTTAGAAGTCTTGATCATTCCTTCACCTTTGGGTCCTCTTTTATAGCCTTCTTAACTTCATTTAGCCGTTGGGGCTTGTTTCCTAATTTTGAGGTCAAAATATGACCGTTATAGTGCATTCTGCACGCTGACTGATCGACCGTCCTGTACTAGTTTAAGCATAACTTTTTGCACAGTTATCCAAATGATATGATCTTTGATTCTATAGAAAGCTAACAGAATTATCTACAATTTTGATATTCATCATTCATCTAGAATCTAATAATATCATAGTCAAATATTGATTCAAAGTTCAGTATATAAAATTGTCCAATTCAAATAAAAATATTTTATATCTTTACTCTTTTATACATAACTTTTCATACCAGTTTACAAATGAGATGATATTTGATTCTTCATAAAGATAAAAGAATTATCTATAACCTATAAATTCACCCATTAATCTAAATCTCGTGAGAACATAAAGAAATATTAATCAAAAGATTAATGCATGAAGCAACTCATTTTTATTTAAACTATTTCGGCATTTTAAATATAACTCTAATCTTTCGAGGTTTGTATCATTAAAATATAATTATATAGGGAATAAAAACTTTGCTCCAACAATCTCCCCCTTTTTTATGAATAGAAACCAAGAAATATGAAAAGTATATGAGTTGGGAAGTAAAAAATATTAAAGTCAATTTTACTTCCTCTAAAACAAAGCTTTCCTTACAATTATGAATATACACATAAGTCTTAATTGTAAGGCACTTTTCATGTAGAGTTATATTCATAAGTCCATGTAATAAATTAGGGGTTATATATATTTCTCTTATGTTTTAATCATATTTCTCCTATATTCCCCCCCCCCCCTCTTTTGTTTCATAAAAAAGTAGTTTGGATATGAAGCATATAAGAAACAATATTAGATACAATATGTAACTCCCCCTTAATCATGTCATCTTCCAAAATTTTTTCTCCCCCCTTTTGTCATGTAAGATACGATATGTAATATCATAAGAGAGATGAAAAAAAATTATTCTTTTAACACATCTATAAAAATTATTTCATGTATAATATATGCGATAAGCAAAAATAACTCCCCCTAAGTCATGAATAATTCATAATAGCAAAACATAAAAACAAATGAATAACACATCTCAAAAAGGAATCAAAACATTGCATAAAACTTTGAGACAACAATGATATATCAAATTTAAATTGAATAATATCAAGTAACCAAATATTTGACAATAAGGATAACAAGTGAATGGAGGAAATGATATTTTGAACTTTTGAACAATTTTCATCATCTTTCTTTCTTTAGTTCTTTATATGTTATGACTGAGAAGTCAAAGCTTGGTTTTCATAACATGGAGATTTTAAACCTAAAGCATAAGGGTCATGTCAAGATATGAGAAAATAGTTTTGTAAATCATGAGAATGTAGATTTATGCACATGTAGGTCAAATAATTAATATAGTTCATTATATGACATAAACATCTCAAATGTAAATACATATATAAATTTTCATTTGTGCAAGAAAGATATCATTTAAGCATCATTCCAAATTCATTTGTGCAAGAAAGATATCATTTAAGCATCATTCCAAATTTGATGGTCAAATGTCATACGATATAGGAATACTCAAATGATAATAAGCTATGACCACATAAATTTATGCATGTTAATCTTATAGCACAAGATTCCATATGGAAAGACAACTACAAATGTAACATATGAAAAAAAATGTTTTTAAAATTTTGATTAAAATTTCAAAATTTTATTTTCTTCAATTGCAAACTCACAAAGCATCGAATGTGGTAAGTAGTAAAGTCCAAATAAATAGCATAGGCATTTCCAAAGTTTAACATATTAAGATATATTTAAAAATAGACTTTTGAACAATCATAAGTTTATACACAAATTATGATAAGTAGTAGACAAATATAAAGTACAAATAATTGTGACACACAAGTATATCCAATTTTTCATTTCTATGTTCAAAATAATACGTTTACCATAAAATTTGTGTTTATGTTCCTTTAAATCCATTCTTTCTTTCCTTTTTTTCACAAGATAATAATCAAAAGTAGTGACAAAAATGAAACTAAAAAGCTATTCAAAATTTAGTTTCTTACACTTTCTTAAAATGTTAATAGCTATTTCAAATTATGGATAAGAGAAATAATTCTCATTAAATGTCATGATAATTTGAAATATGAAAGAATAAGATTCATGCCAAAATATTTCACAAAGATGAGCATAGAAATCAATTTTGATAGAAGATGTATATAGCAAGTTAAAAATGATCTCTTTAGGGATATGCTTTATTTCAAACATATGCATATGCATAGAGTCAAATGTATTATGCAATAATTTTTAAATGGCACATCAATATGACTAATCATCTTATTCCAAATCACAATGTGCATGCGTGTACAAATGATATAGTGTAATAAGTCAAAATTCATAATAAGTTCATACACTAAGGCTCATAAAATAAGAGTCATATAAATCTTATACCAAACATATTTATTATAAATATGCAGTCTTCTTTATAGATAAACAAGAATTATTCAAATTTAGAAGACTTAGCATTCATATTTTCACGTGTCTTTTTCTTTTGTCAAATTCAAGGAATAGTTATGATAATAAACATGTCAAAGGTAAAAATAGACATATATTTCCCTTTCTTTAGCATGTGATGAAGATAGATTTTGCAACTATATTATCACAAATCAAAAGAAGATATTATGTATTAATTTCAAAATTCTTCATAAATTTACATTTCGAAATATTCGAAAGATATTCATTTCTTATACCAAGATCTTAGAAGATCGTGTCATCAACAAAAAGTATGTGAGAATCAAATTTCAATCAAACAAAGACATTTATTATGAAAATATGATTCTTTTATACTTTAAAATCATAGGCATCATATAATCACATTGAATCACAAATATTAAGATGAAAAATAGTACACAATATTCATATAAATCAATTACACATGCTTAATGCCAAAATCAACATATTTTGGGTGTCAAGAATCATGCATGCAAACTTTAGTATTCATATGAGTGTCCTTGTTTTTCATAAATATAATTTTCACATTGAATTAGTAAGATAGTCCAAAAATGTCAATTTATCAATCATTATGCATGTGACATATTCTCATCAAACATATTTAGGTAATATGAGTAATATAAACACTTTTAAAATTAAATAAGCAACATAATTCTAATATGCACAAGAATCATAATCAAATATTATCTTTATGCATATATCATGATAATAAATTGACAAATTCAAGACATAAATATGCATCATATTAAAATGATTTCAAATTTTCATTTCCATACATTAAAATATTTTTACCGCAAACTTTTATGCCTCCAACTCATTTCAATTTAATTGTTATTTTTTTTATGTCACACAAATAACAAAGTATGTGCCTTCATTTTACTTGAAACATTCTTCTTCATTCCTTGTGAAGCACACCTACAAACAAAAATCATTTGAATCCAAACTTGTTTGGGTCCAACATGATTAATTTTGATTTCTTTAGGAACCCACATTAATTTCATGCTCATATTGATAGATTTTTTAATTTGACATTCAAATGAATAATGACCATAAGAATTACAATAATGACAAATGGTAGATGGTCTAATAGAGTGATTACGATGATATCCAAACTTCAAAGTATCATTATGAGAGACATCAGAATTTTTAACACAAAGAGAACTATCATAAAAGGGTTTATTTTTCAAATAATAATCATGAGAATGCTTAGTTTTAAAGAATAAGAATATTTTAAATAATATCCATTTGTGTTTTTAAAATTTTTGTTTGAATCATTTTTCTTTTGTGGTGCATGAGAAATATTCTTTATAGGAGTTTTGACAACATGAATAAGCTTCTTAACATTATTAATATTTTCCAAGAACTAATAATTTTTTATCTAAAAACTTTTTTGAAGAAATATTTTTTTTGTAACTCATCATGTAATACAATCAATTTTGAATTCTCAACTCTTAAAGATTCATAAGATGCACAATATAATGAAAGGGAATCATTTTTCCTTTTTAAAGTATCTATTTGAATTAAGAATGCATCATTTTCCTTTTTGAAAGAATCATGCAATACAATTAATTTTGAATTTTCAACTCTTAAAGATTCATAAGATGCACAAGATAATGAAAAAGAATCATTTTTTTCTTTTTAAGGTATCTATTTGAATTAAGTATGCATCATTTTTTCTTTTTAAGATATCTATTTGAATTAAGCATGCATCATATTTTTTTTGAGAGAATCATAGTTGTTTTTCATGATATGAAAATCATTTATTAAGGTTTCTTTTTTCTTTTTGAGAGAAAGATGTTTTTGAATAAGAGAAGCAAATTCTTTATGAACATCAAAAGTGATATCAACATCATTATTACTAGTAGATGTAGAACAATAAGAGGAGTTTGATGTTACCTCATTTTCCTCACTTTTTGTCATTAAGCATAGATCAAAATCTTGATCGGATGTTGTTAATGTAGAATTGTCAATTTTTTTGCTCGTCTTCATATCCGATGTGTCATATCTTTTATTTTGCTCGTCTTCATATCTAAATAATAACTTTAGCCAAATATCATGAGAAGTAGAACATTTAGAAATGAGATTTAAGCTTTCCTTATCTAAAGCACAATAAAATATATTTCGAGCTTTAGAATCAATTTTGGCAAGTGAAATTTGAAAATCATTATATTCAAAGTAGGAAAGATCAATGGAAACACCATTCAAAATCTTCTTTGGCTTTTCAAAACCATTTTCTATAATTTTCCACATATCAAAATCAATTGAACATAAATATGCTTTCATTCTAATTTTCCAAGAAGAAAAAGAATAGTCATTAAAATTCGGTGGGTCAAAAATGGAAGATCCTTCTTCAAAAAATGGTGCCATGCTCTAAAAGATGGTTAAAACTTAAAAAAAAAGAAATGAGAGCAACCTTGCTCTGATACCAATTGTAGGATCACAAGGCACCAAGAATGGGAGGTGAATTGGTGTTTAACCGAAAATATCAATTTTATGAAAATCATCGCGAAAGCTTAAAATTGATTCGTTAATATTTAAACCAATACAAAAGTGATTATATTACATGCATAATAAGGTATGAAGGAGAGAGAAAGACAAACACAAGGTGCACGGTGGTTTGTTGACGAGGTTCGGCCACACCTTGACCTACGTCTCCGCTTCGATTTCTCGACCTCGAGACCGTCAGAGATTTCACTAACTCCCTTCCTTCGTTCCAAATGGGGCAAGGAAGAAACCCTTTACAACTCTTTCATTTTCTCCTTTTCAAGAGGTAAGGCACACCTCTTTCACTTATAGGTTTTCACTCATCTTTTCTTCGCTCAAGAGGTAAGACACAACCTCTTTTCACTTAGGACCTAAACAACTATTATAATATCACAAGAACACTTAACAATCTCTCTTTTACAATTTGGAACCTCACAGAAGAGTAAGAGAGAAAGAATTGAAAGATTGGAAACTTGGAGCTCAAATGGACTTCTCAAATGTTCTTACCACTTTTCCTTAGAAGTCTTGATCATTCCTACACCTTTGGTCCTCTTTTATAGCCTTTTTAACTCCATTTAGCCGTTGGGACTTGTTTCCTAATTTTGGGATCAAAATATGATCGTTATAGTGCATTCTGCACGTTGATTGGTCGATCATCCTGCACTATTTTAAGCATAACTTTTTGCACAATTATCAAAATAATATGATCTTTGATTCTATGGAAAGCTAACGTAATTATCTACAATTTTAATATTCATCATTCATCTAGAATCTAATAATATCATAGTCAAATATTGATTCAAAGTTCAGTATATAAAATTGTCCAATTCAAATAAAAACATTTTATATCTTTACTCTTTTATACATAACTTTTCATACTAGTTTCAAAATGAGATGATATTTGATTCTCCATAAAGATAAGAGAATTATCTATAACCTATAAATTCACCCATTAATCTAAATCTCGTGAGAACATAAAGAAATATTAATCAAAAGATTAATGCATGAAGCAACTCATTTCTATTTAAACTATTTCGGCATTTTAAATATAACTCTAATCTTTCGAGGTTTGTATCATTAAAATATAATTATATAGGGCATAAAAACTTTGCTCCAACAGTTACGTCCTTGCGATTTTAACTAATGGTAATTTCTTGTCCTTTCGATATTGGACTTACGCTTCATGATCTTGTCGTACTTCATCACTTAAGGATCATACGTATTCTTGAATCATGACAGTTCATGAGGGTGATGGTGGTACATCATATGTAATTCATTGCTTTTGTATGAAAAAAATGAGGGATCGGATAGGCATGATGAGGATTATGATAGATAAGTGTTCAAGTACTTAGTCAGGAGTCGGAAGTCATAAAATCATCATTCTGATAGTCAGAATCCGAGCCGCATGTACGCGGAAGTCGGGCCGAGTTTTTTTTACATGAATCGATCTTGGGAAACAATCGAACTTCGGATCGTCTGAAGGAGAAGTGGACGCCCGTTCCTCATCATTCATCGATCGACCATAGAGGAAGTGGTCGATGGTTCTGTGTTCATCTTTTATCCTTTCCAAGATTGTTTTATTTTGATCACTTGGATCAATCAACTAGTAAGGAGCAGGAGTGGCTATGAATCATCTTCAACATCATGTAATTCAATATCAATCAAGTTGACAAGGCTTGTCAAATCATGAGGGTTAGTTTATGGCCATATTTCCCTCGTCCATAAATTAGACAATCGAAAGATTAGTAGTCGTCTGGTTGAGATTCATCAGTGATCATCCTAAAAGGGTTCGAATGTTCATTTATCAATATCCACCGGTATTGTGGTCATCCATCATGATATGAGATCTGTTACAGGCTTTTGGTCGAGACATTCGGTTGGTCGATAGTCCACTATATTCTACCATTCGATAATGGACGCCCGATCCAGGATCGGTCGACCGCTTTTACTAGGCAGGTTCGCAGGTCATTTGCGGAAGTCCTTATGTTTTAATTGGTTTTTCGAACACATTACATTCTACCAGCAAATCCTAATCTACGTCTATGATTAACTATCTTCTCGAGAACATACAAACATAGTTCATATTCATTTCATGCATCATATCTCCTTTGCTTCACTCATAGCCACATCCATTTCCATAGCCTACATAATCCATTTCCATACCACACTTCAGTCAATTTCCCGGTCATGTATTGGTTCATTTTCATACAATTGTCCATCTACTTAACATGCATAGATCATCGTTTAGCCTTTAACAAGAATCGTAACTTTGCACATGTCCTTCCTTATCATTCTTAGAACAAGTATCACAACTTCACACATGTTCATCCTTATCGTTTTTAGACACATTTTATAACAGACTAATAATGAGAGTTTTCATATGTCACCCAAGCCCTAAATCATAGCACGCATCATCAGGAGGGAGGAGTTCTCTAATACGAGGGACTAAGCAATCTATTTGTCATCATTTCCCCCAACTTAGGAATCATTCAACATATGCATTATGTAAGCGTTCATATGTCATGGCGTCAGCTACATTCTTCCTATTTGTCCTCTCGTTCATTGTTCTTGCTCTTCATTCCTGTCCATAGTCCTCATTCATGTTCACAGTCAAAGGGATTCATAATGGTTTAGTCATCAAGAGTAACTATTGATCTATGAGCACAATTGGCATTTCAACAGATTAGGGACCCAACATGTAATTCAGAGGTCTGAGTCATGAAAATCTTGGTTATGTGGGTCAGAACCTAGGCCGACTGTGGAAAATTGTAGCAAAAGCTCTATTATTTTCAGTCTATTCAACCACTTATATACGAGACTCGAACCTTTAAACATATTAGGAAAGATGAAATTTGGAAGGCTGGAATCAAATCCCATAATTATGGGCCAGACTGCTAGGAATAGGAAAGCTACATATGTGCTCCTATTCCTAATAAATACAATATATTGTCAAAAGAAAAACTTCCTAATATAAAAGAGATCATGCATGATCTTGCATGATTCTGCAAATGATTTCTCACACTCCCCCTCAAGCTGGTGAATAGGTATTGTCCATTCCCAGCTTGGATAAAATAACCTAAAAATTGGAGTTACTTAAACTCTTGGTAAGGACATCAGCAAGTTGCCTATGCGTAGGCACATAAGGTGTGCATATCAGCCCGCTATCCAATTTCTCTTTGATAAAGTGCCTATCAATTTCAATGTGCTTCATCCGATCATGTTGTACTGGATTGTGAGCAATACTGATTGCATACTTATTGTCACAATAGAGTCTCATGGGGCCTCCCCACTTAATTTTCAAATCTTGAAGAATGATCTTCAACCAAAGTAGTTCACACATACATTGAGCCATGGCTCTAAATTCAGCCTCTGCACTTGAATGAGTTACCACATTTTGTTTTTTACTTCTCCATGTCACAAGGTTTCCACTAAGAAA
Organism: Pontederia crassipes; assembly: GCA_030549335.1. NCBI lineage: Eukaryota > Viridiplantae > Streptophyta > Magnoliopsida > Commelinales > Pontederiaceae > Pontederia > Pontederia crassipes. The sequence goes on along the minus strand of CM060189.1, from coordinate 17,208,976 downwards.
TGTGCAATATCCTAAAGTTGACCTTCTATCAACAATTGATCCAACAAAATCAGTATCATTGTATGCTTCAAGTATTAAGTTTCCATTCCTTCTAAATAGAATGCTTTTTCCTAATGTTCCCTTAAGATAGTGTAACACTCTATAAGCTGTTTGCAAATGAACTTCCTTCGGATTATGCATAAATTGACTAATCACACTCAATGCATATGCAATATCTGGCCTTGTATGAGATAAGTAAATAAGTTTTCCCACAAGACGTTGATACATTTCTCTATCTATTGAAACATCTTTATCTGCTGTCCCAAGTTTAATATTAGGTTCCATAGGGGTACTTGCTAGTTTGCATGCTATTTTATCAGTTTCTTTGAAAAGATCTGTGATATATTTTTGTTGAGAGATAAAAATTCCCTTCTTAGAGTGAGCAACTTCCATTCCGAGAAAATATTTCAACATCCCCAATGCCTTAATCTCAAACTCTTTATCCAAGTATTGACTCAAGGCTTCTTGTTCCTTGATATCATTTCATGTAACAATTATGTCATCAACATACACTAAGAGGGTTGTAACATTTCCTGAAGAAGAGTGCTTAATAAATAACGTGTGATCCCTTGACTTTGTTTGTATTGCATCCCAGCATAACTCTTGCAAACCTTCCAAATCATGCTCGTGGTGATTGTTTAAGGCCATACAATGCCTTTTTCAGCTTACAAACAGTTTGTGCAGCCAAATTCCTTTTATATCCTGGTGGAACCTTCATATAGATATCTTCTTCCAACTCCCATGTAAAAAGGTATTCTTGACATCAAATTGATGCAACTCCCAACCACAATTAGCAGCTAATGATAGCAACACTCTAATTGTATTCATCTTTGCAACTAGAGCAAATGTCTCAAGATAATCAGTTCCATATGTTTGCGTATACCCTTTGGCTACCAACCTTGCCTTGTATCTCTCAATTGATCCATCAGCTCTATATTTCACTGTATATACCCACTTGCAACCTACTGTCTTTTTTCCTTTGGGTAGCTTTACTAACTCCCATGTCTTGTTCCTTTCTAATGCCTCCATCTCTGCATTCATAGCTTGTTTCCATTTTTCATTGGATAACGCCTCAGATAAAGTAGAAGGTAGGGTTATAGCATTTAGGCTTACAAGAAACGCCCTATGTGTTGGAGAGAAATTCTTAAATGATAAGAAGTTTGCAAGAGGCTACACCGGTTGCTTTGTGCGTTTTCTAGTTCCTTTTCTAATAGCAATTGGAAGGTCTTGTTCGAGATTGCCAACATAAGGTTCAGATTCTTGCAATGTTGGTTCAGAAGTGTTTACCTCATTCAAAGAATTCGAGTTGGGCTCTTGCATCTGCATAGGTTCAGGAACATTTGCATTCCTCTTTGTGTACACCTTATCAAATCTCACATTATTAGGGGCAGAATTGGCTTCTATATGTGGTGCATTTGTTGTTTCAGTCACAGATTCATGCACATGGATTTCAACAATTGATTCAATCCCAAGTTCAGAAGAATTCTTAGGCATCTGATTAGAACACAAAGGAGATACATATGTGGAATTTGATATTTCAGATAAAGGAATTGAGAACGAATCAAACAAGGGATCTTCCTTATTAGGGGTGTTCACCGGGTCGGGTCGACCCGGTGAACCCGAAAATCCGAGGTCGGGTCGGGTCGACCCGACCCGACCCGATCACAACCCGACCAAGGGTCGGGTCGGAATTTTCCAACCCGAGTTGACCCGACCCGACGACCCGGTTTTTTCTTTTTTTTTTTAATTTTTATTATTTTTTAGTTAAATGTATAGTTTTATATCATTTAAAATCTAAAAAAATATGAAATAAATTATTTTAGATGTAGAAAAGTATGTAGATATTTAAAAAATATTTTTGGTATTTAAAAATACTTTATTTTGTATTAAAAAAATAAAATAATAAATATTTTTATATTAAAAAATAAACAAAAAATTAAAAAAAAAGAAGAAAAAGGGTGGTCGGGTAACCCGACCACCCGACCCGACCCGACCCGGCCAGGCCCGGATCGGGTCGGTTCGGGTCTCAGCCCAAAAAGGGCAGAGACCCGACCCGAACCGGCCAACTTTGGCCGGGTCGAGTCGGGTTTGTTCACGGGTCGGGTCAAACCCGACCCGTGAACACCCCTATTCCTTATCTTATATATTGGAATTCTCCCCCTGAAGATGAGGATTAAGGAAGTAAGACTTTTGTTCATTGAATGTGGCATCAATTGAGATATAGAATTTTTTTGATGGAGGATGATAACATTTGTAATCTTTTTTAGTTAAAGAATAACCCACAAAAATACATTTGAGAGCCCTTGGGTCTAACTTTCCTCTATTATGACTATGACCATGAACAAATGACACATCCAAAAATTTTGGGAACCAGATTGTTTGTAGTGCTCACGTCAGGATAGAATGTTGATAGCATATCCATAAGGCTCTTAAAATTTAAGACTCTTGAAGGCAAACGATTTATCAAAAAGGTGGATGTAAGAATTGCTTCTCCCCAAAACATCTTAGGAACATGATTATGAAACAATAAGGCTATGATTTTCTCAAGGAGATCTCTATTTTTCCTCTGTGCTATCCCATTTTGTTGTGGAGTATTAACACAAGACGATTCATGTATTATCCCTTTTTCTGAAAATATGGAGTAAGAATTTGGTTAAAGTAGTCTCTTGCATTGCCAGACCTAATCTTTTTTATTTTAACACCAAACTGATTATTGATCATAGAACAAAACCTTGGGGACACAATACTGAGATCAGATTTTTGTTTAAGCAAAAAAATCCAGGTAACACGAATGCAATCATCAATAAAAGAGACAAACCATCGTGTCCCGAAAATGCTAGAAATAGGAGATGGTCCCCATATGTCTGTATGAATGAGATAAAAAGGGACAGAACTTCTTTTATTACTGATTGGAAAAGAGACACGCTTGTATTTGACAAGTTCACACACCTCACAATGAAAGCTTTCAACATCTAAATCCTTAAATAAAAAAGGAAATAGAACTTTAATAACCCTAGAGGATGGATGTCTAAGTTGACAATGATGAAGTAAAACTTCGTCTTTATTGGATAGAATGAGCTCAGAGTTGAAGGAAAAAGATAATTTGCCCGTAATCATGTTCAACTGACTTGATGTTTCAAGGTAGTACAGGCCATTCCTTTCTCTAGCATATCAATTATCCTCCCAGATTTCTTGTCCTGAAATATACAATAATTATTATAAAAAATGATATTGCAAGGGTAAGTTTTTATACAGAGACCAAATTTGTGGATAATTTTGGAACATGAAGAACATTTCTTAGGATTATTGATGTGCTAATTTTGACATCTCCAAACCTTGCTAGAGTAGTCAAGGATCCATTAGCGATGGTTATTTTTCTATTGCTTGGGCATAGGGTATAAGTTGAAAAAATATTGAAGAAATGAGTCATGTGATCAGTAGCTCCTGAATCCATTATCCAAGAGTTGGTAAAGGTTGCACCTGAGGCATTTAATCCAATGGAAGATGAAAGTTCACCTGAATGCACCAAAGAACAAGTACCTTCAAATTTTTCAAATTCTCCACGACTATTAATCAGTGATCTCAGTCTATCAATCTCATCTTGATTGAAACCATTTGTCTCTTGTGGTAGTGGTGTCGATGCATTTTGCATTCCTCCAGCAATATAGGTTTGCCCATCTAACCTGTAAGAGGCATGAATATTCTGCAATGCTCTAGATTGTTGAATTTGGATTGCCTCTTCTAATTAAATTAATGTAGTAAATTCCTGAATTTCTTGGACATCTTGAATGACAATCTGTAGATACACAATCCTTTCGAGAATGCAAGGATTACTGCTTGGCAATGAAGGTCACAAGTTTCACAGCAATGAAAGCTAGAAACAAGAATCTCATAAAACAGCAATGAAGGGCACAAGTTTCACAGCAATGGAAGCCACAAGTTTCACAGCCTAGAATCAAGAATCCCATAAAAGAGCCTAAAGCTCTGATACCATGTGGAAAATTGTAGCAAAAAGCTCTATTATTTTCTGTCTATTCAACCACTTATATACAAGACTCGAACCTTTAAACATATTAGGAAAGATAAAATCTGAAAGGCTGGAATCAAATCCCATAATTATGGGGCAGCCTGCTATGAATAGGAAAGCTACCTATGTGCGTCTATTTCTAATAAATATAATATATTGTCAAAAGGAAAACTTCTTAATATAAAAGAAATCCTGCATGATCTTGCATGGTTCTGCATATGATTTCTCACAAATTTAATCTCAAAATCAATCTCAGCACAGCCAAGCAGAAATCCGGGTCGGGTCAGAGTCGAGCGTCGCTCATTTCATTCCTTGTGAAGGTTCATAAAGATCAATACATACGGATATCATGATCATAGTCCATCTCTTTTACACATTCGTGTTTTTGTCATTCCCTAGTATGCAAAAGGCAAGGTCCTTTCATTCATCACATAAGGCATCATATTGTGGAATGGATCAATAAAAAGAATCATGGTTCGTCTTCATTCATTTTGTTTCCTTTTCACAAGGATAAGGTCCTTTCATTCATATTCTTTATTCATGCTTTGACGAAAGAACATGATTCTAGTAGCATAACAATTCATTAGTTTGGCGTGAGAATGCCAGAGTAAATACTTTCTAAGAATCAAGATTAACCTTTCACTCATATTTGGTATCAAGTACATGCCTCAGGTGTTGAAAATCATCATCATCATTCATGTAGTCAGAACCCAGGCCAAGTTCCGACAGAAATCAGTCTCGGACAAAACGAGTGGGAACCTGGGCCGGGTGTGGTTCATATCCGAGCCGGGTAGAGAGCGCGATCAAATTGGGAGTGTCGACTTTTCAATCGTCGTCTCAGCGGTGAACTTGGGTCAGGTTGGGGGTAACCTGGGTTGAGTCACTAGTACGTGCAGAGCTTGACTGTCGTTTGTTTCACCTTTCATGACATTGCATAAGGATTATAGTCATTCTTTGTTCATACTTTGACAAAGGGATGTAATCACATCGATATACCCATCCATGATTCAATGATAAATGGTAGAACATGAGTATGATTAATTTTTTTGAGAATTTGATTTGGGACCAACCAAGTGAATCAAAGGTCCAAATGGTTGGAATCATAGTTCTGTCGGTCGGAACTCGTCGATGTAGGTAGAACTTGGGGCGAGTTCCAACGAGAAATAACTCGGAAATTTTTTAGCAGACCCCGGGCCGAGTGTAGGTCATCTTCGAGCCGGGTCAGAGCGTGATCAGTTGCTCTGCATTCTTTCTTTATTCATGCTTCGATGGAGGAACATAATCATTCTTCATTCTTACTTTAATAAGGAAACATCATCATGTCATCATAACGAGGGTTTGGTGCAATCATAGAGGGTAAGATAATGGTATAATGAGCATGATCAACACGTAGAATAGATATGAGGTTAAGCATGTAGATCAGGGGTCTGAATTGTCAAAAGTAAAGTTCTATTGGTTAGAACTCAGGACGAGTATGAGTGGGACCCAGGTAGAGTCATGACTACGTCATTCTCGAAGATTTTTAAATAGAGCCCAGGCCAAGTCAGGATTACACTCGACCGGGTTGGAGCATGATCGGACCTAGTCGGGCATCGCGCCCGATCGTCTTTCCCCGTGTCAAACTCGGGTTGGGTCGGGGATGACCCGGGCCGAGTTCTTGGTTCGAGCCGAGCTCAGGCTCGGTCATCCCTGGCAGATCTGGGTCAAGTTTGTCAGAACTCGGTCCGACGGGGCATGACTCAAGCTGGTTTCAGGGAATTCGGGTCGGGTTCTATCATACAGATTTTGTTTTCATTTTCTTTTCTCTGGCGATTGTCGATATAATACAACTAAGGGTCATGCTTCAAGAGTAAAGGTTCGTAGAGAATTCACTAATTAAAAACACACGAACATGATGCTAATTATGCAACATGAGATACGAGGTTTCGACCAGGAGTTCGTGCGGTTTCATCACACATTTGATTTGGCTAGACGTGGAAATCATAGAGTAGAACATGTAGAGGTTGGTAAGAAATCTATCATGGAATAGTTCAATCATCACTACGCATGCATAGTACTAGAACGCGACCCATTACTAAATTGACTTCTAGGTGTTGGGTCAAACCCTTCGGTAGTACCTTCCGGGGTGGTTGCTACATGGTTACCTTTACTTTCGTGCCCACGGCCTCTGCCATATTGGGCTGCCGAATTGACATGGGAATCATTTATAAAACATCATACCCTTCAATAAGACAATCATAATCATGAAGATAAAACTACGATTCTTACTTTGCTTCGCGGCGGTTGAGTGTGGCGGTAGCTTTGGTGGTTGCACATGGATCATACTTAGACTTAACTTATAACTAGGATGTCAAGAGAGTCCTATCTTTAGGCTCTGATACCATAAAATATAGCGCCCCGAAAGTTGGCCCCGCCATGCAGTGCGACCTCCTCCCGCGGCGCTACGTTGACTCTTTGACTCTTTTGTTGAGCGAATGGTCAACACAAAGGAAATGCAAAGCGGAAGACTTAAGGTATAGAGCGGAAGACTAAATGAGTAGAAAATACGACAATAAGAAGGAAATGCGAAAGCTGAATAGAAAATGGTACATCCATGAGGCATACACAATGTCTATGCCATAAATACAACTCTATAGGTCCCACCTAAACTCTAAATGACCATGTGCATACACCACCAAGCTATAGTCGCCGCACACACATCAACAGCTCACGATCGTCATCAAATACTTGTGGGGACCACACAGGGGAGCAAGCTCAAGTGTGAGTTCATATAAATCATAGATCGGCTCTGTCAGAATATAACATGAAATTAATATAAGGAAAGGTAAATGAAATCGAGTTATCACAATTGGTTCCAATCAAGATATGTATGAGAAGTGCATATAACTTCATAGAAAAATCATGATAAATGTGTCCCGTCAAAATGGCATAAAGAAGATCATAGCATCAAGATCATCAGATCACAAGGGAGAGAGAGGAGGACATATATATTCTCCAATCAAAATGTGACATGAGGGGAGGTGTAATCAACATGAGAGAAAGCTCAAAGCATCATGGATTGTTATGATTAAAGAAAATGAGATCAACATGAAAAAGATCAAGTCATCGTGAATCGATGTCATTAGTCATGGCCAAAAAATGGAGATCATAGCATCAATATTATAGAAGAAATTAGAATAACAAGAGAGAAATCGTCTTTCCATAAAATGGCAAAATGGAGAGCATAGCATTTGTTCGTTCATTCATTCATACATTCATTCATTTATTCATTCATTCATCCATGCATTCATACATTCATGCATTCATTCATACATTCCTTCCTTCATTCATTCATCTTTACATCTTTAGAAGAGCTCTTCATCTTTAAGAGAATACCATTGCATAAACGGATGATACAATTATCTAGACATCATATGCACGTGGGGGTTCAGTGCCACGGCGAACCCCGTCGGGTTTAGATGACCTCGCCATCGGCGAAAAGAAACATCCATGTGGGAGAAATTTCCGCCTAGATAGAGCAAATGGTAACCCGTGAGGGGGCTTGTTACGAGGCTAGAACATTATCCCTCATCCTACCTGCGCTTGTCTTTTGGTTCGTGGACCGATCAAGGCAACAGGTCTTCATCTTACGATGGTCTTTGTTTGCTTAAAAATCTAGTGGACGAAAGTTTATTTAGAAATCAGGTTTAAGATAACGAGGGTCATGACTTCCAGTCCACACGACGGATGCCCAAAGGTCACGGGTCATCTGTCGGAAACATTTCGGTCGACCGAAGGAGTGTGGTCGCCGCTTCTTATTATTCTTATTCGTCATGTCATAGTTCATAGTCATACATCATCATTCATAATCATGTTCATAAGAGTCATAATCATTCGTTGGTAAAACCGAGATGAGTCATTGTCATTCTTGACGTAAAGATCATAATCATACTTTGTTCACTTTCCGATGAAAGATTAACAATCATATTTGTACGAAAAGCGTGGGTTCATACAGAAATAAGAGAATCAACATACATGGGTCCAACATGCTGACAAATCTGGAAGTTTCATATTTCATTCGAAGTTGAGAATCATAGATGTTGCAATCTATGGTCAGAACTCGGGCCGGACGAAAGGGTACCTGGGCCGTGTCCGGTCTGGATCGAGCTCGGTCTATCAAGGCAAAAACCTAGAGGAACCCGGGCCGGGTGTGAATCATACCCGGGCCGAATTTGGAGGACCCGGGTCGGGCTCGGTCAAGTCATAAAATAGATTTGAGGCTTCATTTTTGTCCAGTGACTGAAGGCATAATACGATTAAGTTAACTAAGCTACTAACATCACAAACACACATCCACAAAGCATTCAAAGACTAACTACGCAGGGATTGTTCTTAACATGCATCTAGAAATGAAAGGCTTCGATTAAATCAGTTCATACTTCTTTCGTTGTAACATCAGTTTGGTTGCACATGTAGATCATGACATTAGGACATGTACAGGTTCATTCAAAGGATGAATCATGCATCAGTTCGTTCATAGCAGAAAGGGCATCATGTAATCATCTTAAGGAGCATCATTCATGCATCTTTGCTGGTTCTATTCATGGTGTAAATCAGGCATGCTTAAGTCATCGAGAAACTCGACCTATGAAAAAGATCCCGAAGGTACACACCTTAAAGTCTACGATTTTGAGGTTCATCCACACTGCTCTAGCATCGTGCTCCTTCTTTCTCGTCATTCGTGTCGAGGAGGTTGCCGACGACCGTCCACACTTGCTGCTATCCACTCGCCGGAGAGGGGAAGAAGACAGTGAGATGCGCGGTCGGACTGAACGAAACAGAGGGAAAACAGGGGGAGGTCCTCACCACATCGAAGTCTCCGCTGTCCGTCTCCCACGTCACTGACGTCAAGGACGTTCCCCGGCCCTGGTCATTCGTCCATCCTCCCAGGGAGGGAAGAGGAAACGAAATGCAGACAAGAGAAACAGGGGCGAGAAAGAGGGGGTCTCGGGCTTCATAAAGAGGAGGAGGAATATGACCTCTTCCTTGGTGATGAAGGAAGATCTCGGTGGCCAGCTGCCTACTGTCAGGTGCTGAGATTTTCTGCCATGGCTGCTCCAATCCGTGAGGGAGAGAGTATTGAGTGCAGTAGGGCATGCAGCAATAGAAGAAGACAAGAGGAAGAAAGAATTAGAAAGGGGCCAGTAGGAAAAGACAAAAGAAAAAGGAGGAGGAAAAGGGGGAAACTTGTCCGAGACTTTTCAAAAAAAAAATTTTTTGACTGTGGTGTTACATGCTCGGTGCCAAAGACCTCCATAGGGTGCTTCTGTAGGGCTAATATGGACGTGCAAGGGGAGAAATAATTCCTTCAATGCGCCATGCAACCCAACGTGACAAGGCTGTTATGCAAGTCTAAGGATTACTTATTGTCATGGAGGTTCCTTGTCTTCGAGATTTCTTCTCTTTTCACTATTTTTATATTTTGTATAATTTATATTTTCTTTATAATCATTATCTCAATATCATATTAATTCATTACATCATTTAATTTTTTATATTGCCACTTGGTATTCTCATCATTAACTATCATAAAAATTAATTGCATAATTTAATATTTGATATTAACACTTGACATTCTCATTATTAATTTATATATTTAAATTTTATCATTACAAATTACATATTGAATTTTTATGTTACATTGATTTTTATTTATAATATTAAATAATCAATATATAAATGCATCCTTAATTGATGTTCACTAAATTTAATTGTGTTGTTAAAATTTTAAACATAAAGATGAATTTACATATAATTATTTATTGTATTAATAAATATAATATAATATGAAGATCCAATTTATAATTTATAAAAATTTAATCATGATGTCGAATTTTAACACGCACTAATTGATGTTCACTAAATTTTTAACATCATGAATTTTTTTTATAAATTACAACATGGCTCTTTATATATAATTATATTTTTAATATTAAATTTGACATCACGATTAAATTTTCATAAATTATAAGTTAGCTATTTAAAAATAATCATATATAAATGCATTTTATGTGCATTAAAATTTTAACAACATGACTACTTTTTCACAATTACATATTTTATTCTATTATATTGCTTTTGTAATGACAAATAATCATATACAAATGTATCCTTAATTAATATGTGTTAAAAGTAACACGATTAAATTATCATAAATTGCATGATGACTCTTTATATTCTATTATATTTTTAATTAGAACAAAAGAATATTCATGTATAAATACATTTCTTATTTACGTGCATTACGTTTTTAACAACATCATTAATTTTTTATAAATTACATGTTAACTCTTTTGACTTCTATTATTTTTCATGTTTATATAATTTTATTTTACTTATTATAAATAATAAAATTTGCATAAAGTAATCTTGTCGTTTCACTATTCTTCTTATTTTCATGTGATCATTTTTTAAGTTATATGTTTTTATTATTATCTCAACATCATGTTATTCTCATTTTTAGTTAAATTAGTGTGTTGTACAGTGCAATTTCATAGTTCTGAATCTTTATATTAATATCACTTTGATCTCTTGAAACACAATTCTATACATCAAGCATCTCTATCCTTCATACATCCTTCATATATTTTAATTTTATTTTTTATCCTACTTTTAAATTATTTCTCTTTGATTTCATGCATAAACTTATTTTATGAAAAAAATATGATAACTTAAATATATTCATTACTTTTAGTTAATTGTGACAAATCATAATTATTTTTTAATTTAAAAAATCACATATCTTATATCTACTTAACTCCACTATAGTGGATACGAAGAGTCATAATTATTTGTTAATTTGAAACAAAACATATGTTAACCATACATCTTTAGTTATTATTTAGAGTAGGCTTTGAAAATCAATATTATTTTCTTATAAATATATGATATTATTTTAGATAAAGAAATTACTAATTATAGATAGAAAAATTGTAATATATTTTTTAACACACATGCATGAATATAAAATAATACTTATTCTAATATTATAAAAGACAGTGTATTTTTTATAGGGTTTTTTCTCTAACCTCCTCTGAATTATGAATTTTTTCACGTCTATCCATGCTTTCGATTTTCCACAGAGTTCCCCTAAATTATATCGCATTTTTCACTTAGGTCCATCCGTCAAGATCAATGTTGTAAGACCCGATCCGACTATCGACCCGGATTGACCGACGGGTCAGGTCGGACCGGTCGAATCGGTTAAACCCGGATGGTCAGACCAGATAATTATAACTTAATATAAATATAAAATCAACTTAGATAATAATTATAAGCATATGCATATTAATCACTAGTGAGAAGATTATTTAAATGAACAATGAATCAAATCAAATATAATTTTATAAAAAATACATTTTAAATTTTAATATTTTACTAAATTTATTATTTTAGTAATATGATAATTTATGTTAGCATCGTATTTGAATTTACAAATACATTACTTTTTATTTTGAATGAATAACAATATAAATAATATTTTTTTATTACCATTGATTTTAAATGTGTATATAAACATAATATCTTAATAATTTGAATTTTTTGTAATAATAATAATAATAATAGTGGTAGAATAGATGATGAGTGTGCCATTATTAAATGTTAGTAATATAATAAAAAGCTTGAAAAATTGATAATTCAAAGTTAGAAATTATAATATTTTTTAAAAAATTGGCTAAACCCTCAAACCCAGCCGAGTCACTCAAATCCGTCGGGTTGACCGGTCCAACCCGGGTTTTGACCGAGTTTGATCGGGTCAATCATCCATCCGGGTTTTGAATGACCCATGACCCATTTTGTACTCCGGACACCGGTCTGACCAGCCGGGCCGGGTATGACAACATTGGTCAAGATCTGTTAACGTTTTCATTATTTTTCATTTTTTTCATTATTGAATGACCAAAATGCCCTCATGACTTTCATATAAGTGTGCTCGACCTTTTCTTCATTGGACTTTGTCATTGTTTTCGCCTCAAACATCTACCCCATGGCCTTTGAAGATGTCGTCGCCGAGCAAACACCACGAGATGGACCTGATGCAATTGTAAGTAATATACGATCAAATACATCGATCATTTCTATTTTACCTCCTTTTCTTGCAATGTTTTTTGTTGATTTTTTTTTGTTTGCATGGGATAATGAGTGACTACAAAGTGGAGATGATAAACGACAGGATGCAGGAGTTCTATGTGGAATTCCATGGGCCAAATGAGAGTATATCATCTGATCCTGATAGCTTCGAGTAGTTGTTGTTGATGTTGTTGTTTAGATTTCATTTCTTGCTTGTGTGATGTGATCGCTTTGAGATCTGGAAGGATTTTGGGCTCATAAGAAATTATTATTTGGATTTTAAAGTTATATGCATTTTTGGTTGATCTTTCGATGGTCTCACTATTTCAATTTCTTAATTTTTCTTTCATGAAAATTTACCACTCCTTTGGTAACGAAGATGGTCGAGCACACTTTCAAAAGTTTTAGGGACCTTCCATGGCGTGAGCGCATCTAGGTCAACGAAGAAAAGGTCATGCACACATATATGAAAGTTGTAAGGGCATTTTGGTCATTAAATAATTTTAAAAAGTGGAAAATAATGAGAAAATTAATTTTGATGGATGGACCTAAATGAAAAATGCGGCATAGTTCAGAGAAGCTTTGCAAAAATTCGAAAGTCATGGGCAGACGCGGAAAAACTTTATAGTTCAAGGGAGATTAGAGGGAAAAAACCCTTTTTATAATCATCTTAAATGTTTAAAAGTATAAACTTAACTAATATTTATCTTAATCAAAATTTAATAATTTATAGACATAATGTATGTTACAAAAATAGTACTTATATATTATACATTATAATAATATAAAATTATATTGTATTTACATATTTAAAATTATCTCTTAAAATATATTTAAGTCGCACCATGCGTTAGTGAGTTAATCTAGTTTCTATAATAAATCAAGTACATTACTATATATTTCTACATGGTTATTATAATACATTTCCTTTTTCTTTTATAATAAATTATCATAAAAGGTAAATATTCTATAACAATTTTTGTAAATTACTAGAATATATTAAATTATCAGTAGTGGCTATATGATTATTTTAATTCTTAGATATATAATATTATGTATGCATAAGTAATATTGATAAGAAAAAGTTACTAAACATTATACATCTTTTGCTAAACCATATTTTTATTAATACTGTTACCTTATATAATTTAGTTGAAACTTATAAATTTAATAATAAATCTATAATTGGCAAATTGATACAAAAAAAATTATTTTTAAAATAAAATGATAATAATATAGTACAAAAAATATCCATAATAATGAGTATACCTACTAATATGGATAACAATGCAATAAATTAATAATTAACAACATATAATTATAATAATAAAAAATCTGCTATGCCATCAATTGATATTTTTTCTATTTTATTATATAAGATTATAAGGGCAAAAATATGAAACAAGATGTAAACCATAATATTTTTTAGGCAATGTGAAATATCATTGTCACTTCTTAAATAATTTGTATTGTTAGGCTATCGAAATTACAAATTAACATTAATAAATAAATAAGATAATATGATAAATCATAAAGTCATATGGAAAGATAACTGATAAACAAAATCTCTGGGGGAATGTAATGTAATGTAATGTTCCAAGATAAACAAAAGAGGCAATTTGCCCCTCTAGCTATTATTGATCAGCTGCTCTAAGCAATACTACACAAGGTTCGATCGCATGTCCATATCTTATAGATACAGACTTATGGTTAAGACTTAAGATCGAACGATCTTACATTAAATAAAGCTGACCTACTTGATTTATATATTCATCTTTATCTATATATTTCTATACACTTTGCGAGAAGATATAAATATCGTATTTTTGGCAGCAGCTCTTGCTACGCCCAAGTACGTCTTCCGGCAGCCGCCGCGGCCTTGGATGAAGGCGGCGTAACTTGGCTTGTAGAAGCCTTCCTTAAACCTGCCATAATTATTAATGAATTAATAACACAATTAACTGATGCATGCATTGTAATTAACAAGAAATGATATAGTTATCATAGGTTGCATAATAATATATTATATAGTTTTATTTACGTAATTATATATAGGGAGCTCGGATGATTAATTACCAGGAGATTTTGTTGCCTCCTTTGCTACTCTAATTCTGGATGCAGCAGCAGGCAACCCCGTCTTCAGAGGTTGTTTGGATGACGGTGTGGAAAGTTTAGACCTGCGCAGCAAATACAAATTAAAGAAAAAGGTAAGCATGAACATGCTCTATCAATATGCAAAATGATATATGTGCATTAGAGATTTTATTATTGATCAACAAAAAATATTGTTAGTGTTTCTTTTTTTCCAATTAATATGATTAGTATTTTTTATTATATTGGATAGTAATCTTAGCCACCACAACCTCATTAACTAAAATATTTTAAATCTGCCTTTTAAATCTGCCTTTTAAAATATTTTTTTTTTCCACTTAGTGGGATAAGGCTTTGTTGTTGTTGTTGCCTTTTAATTTGTAGTAATAAGAATAGGCAACTAGAAAGTTCATTAGTTCCCTAGTAAAGAAAAATTTTGAAGCACTAATGAAAATAAAACACATACGAAAGAAAAAGGTAGAGCTTGTGGAAGACAAACAGTCATACTTTTTATCCTGTGTCGTTTGTGGCGTTTTTTGTTGTTCTGGATTTAGAGCCAACTCAACTGCACTGCATACGGAACCTTCAGTTTCTGTCCCAATGGAAAGGTCACCATCATCAGATATGTCACTCTGTCGTTCCTCGGAGTCAGCATCGCCATAGTCCAAATCTGCAGCTCCTTGACTTGTCATTTGATTCGAATTATAATCATCTGCGGACATCTGTGAACCAGACTCAAATTGTTCTGCATAGTATTCTGAAACACTAGTAAGATCCGAGGCTGACTTGCTGCTGTTAATGCTTCCATTTGATCGTTTCATATCTGCAAGAACACCAAAGGAGGTGGAGTGCTTGAGCGAGCTACTGAGACCGCTCTCATCTATTACGTCTGTGGATCCAACATCTTTCAGATGTTGTAGTAGGTCAATCTCCTCATCTTTCCTTGCAATTGTATCTTTCAATGATGCAACCTATGGTTTTGAAGCAGTACTCAGACGAGATTCACAACATTACTGCGAGGAACTATAACTAAAACAAAGATTCAAATTTCATTACCTGCTCCATCAAATCTCTGATATCTTTGCCCTCTTTTTGGCTCTTCGCAGCACCTAATTCAACTCCAGAAACTCTTTCAGCAAACTTTAATGTACTTAAAGTCTCAGAATAGGAATTCACATCTGGATTTACTTGTACAAACATGAGTGTCTTAGCATGTCCACCTACACAAGAACAATGGAGTTATTTGTAAATGTCTCCTTTGAAAAAAGGAATAAAAATAATTCAGTTATGAAAGTAGGATATCTCAATTCACTACCAAATAGAAAACATGTAGATGGATAAAGTTACCTAAAGAACTTTGCAACAACTGTGTGAGTTTACTGTTTCTATATGGAACATGAGAACTCTTCTGTGATAGTGCAAATATGACGTCTCCAAGTGCCGATAAGGATTTGTTAATGTGTTGTGCTTCCTTTAGCCCTTGTCCAGTAACTTCAGACCGATCAACTCTCTCACTTCCAGCAAGATCTACTAAATGAAGGGAACCACGCAAAGTAGATCCACCCTTCAGATCCATTCCACGAACATGAATTGTCACAATGCTGTGGTAGAAAGAATAGGTTGATCACATAATTATAAGCTCACTGCATGGGCACTCATGCAAACATCAAATAGAAGAAATTGGACCTATGTGAACGACTGCTTCTTTCATTGAGAGCTGTGGCAGTAACAGCCCTATTGGATAGTCCTATTTGCATCAAGTCAAACACATCAGAAGTTGCTGTAACAGGAAGCATAGTTGCATCCGGAACAGCAAGACCATTGGATTGAGAAGCCGTCAAAATCCCAATTGTGTGCAAGTTAAGGAAACAATCTCATTTCTACGAATAGCTTAATGATGTAGTGAATGGACAAATTGTGCTTAGCATTTCTATTATTCCTGCCCTCCAAAATATTCTTCAAATGCAATCATTAAAAAAATTACGTATATAGATGAAAGGATATTTCCTATTAGCTCCATCATTCGTGAGCAGATCGCGAACTTGCTCATTATATATTTCAACCATTTGAACACTAACTTCATATGTTATAGTGCCTTTCCTATTCTGAGATATACTGAATAGGTCATTTAGAGCTCTATAATTGACACCCCATTCCTTTTCTGTAGCTGAGTTAGGTCCTGTCTGAAGAGAAAAGAAGAAAAGAAATATTTTCCATTATCTAAACCCAGCGTCAGACGAAACTGCTTGATTATAGAAAGAATCAACATGAAAGAAAATATATTTTCCCAAATGAACTGCACGATCACGATTATATTGTCTACCATTGTGTATGTTTTTCCTGATCCGGTTTGACCATATGCAAAGATGCATACGTTATAGCCATCAAGAACTGATCGCACCAATGGTTGAGTGTCCAAGTAAACTTCCTCTATTATTGTAAAAAAATAAACGAGTCAGAACCAATAACTTTGTAATGCAACAACCTTCTACTATAAATAAAAAGACCTCATAAAAAAATGAAAATATATGTAGTCATCAGGACATAGAACAGAACCTTGAGTGCAAGTAGGACCAAAGATCTTGTTAAATTTGAACATCTTAAGGCCATCTTTACCCTGTTTGGAAGGATTAGTGAGAACAATCTCACCGTTATCGCTAATGTTCTCTACAGTGCTCTGCTTCTTATTTTCTCCAGGTCGAAATGGCCTTACTCGACAGTACACTCTAATATTTCCTGCAAAATTTCACGAGTTGGGAATCAAAATCATTTTGCACCAGGCAAAAGTTTTCAAGAGAAAATGTCACCTTTTAATTCCTGGACTTCATTGTATAGTTTTCGATTTTCGGCAAGAACTACATGATAATTTTCTGCACTATCTGCTAGTACACGCAATTTCTTCCCTGAACAGAAAGAAGCATAAGCATATACCATAAGAATTAAATGTTATGACTTATGAGGTGATATCAAATTACCACAAGTCCACAGTAGTGACAGGACATACCGAATCCAACAACTTCTTCACACCATTTCTTCTGTCCAAGAGCAACCTCTTGCTTGATTGAGTCAGAATAAAGCCGCAATTCCTATCACACATGCTGTCAAGTAATCACTGATACAAAATTATGGATAATTCATTATAGCATTAAGCTTGTCGTACCTGCAAAGAATCTGACTGTGCATGGATAAAATTCACACACACATTCTTTTTCTGATTCCACATTTTCAACTTAGTTTCCAAATCCTTTTCGAGATCCTTTGATCTCTTTCTTGACTCTGATAGAAGGGATTCTACATCTTTAATCTTTTGCTCTAACGCCATCTGAGATTGTAGGGCTTTTGTTGTGCAACTCTCGATTTGCCTCTCATACGATCCCTTCATAGTTTTTAACTCTTGTCTTAGCTCTAAAACGATCTTTTCAGCATCTTCCTTTGCCTTTGACAATCTTCCTACATCTTCCATCAACTTGGCATTAATTTCCTTTTCATTGTTTGATTTAAAACTCTCGATTTGCCTCTCATACGAACTCGTCGTAGTTTTTAACTCTTGTCTTAGCTCTAAAATGATCTTTTCAGCATCTTCCTTTGCCTTTGACAATCTTCCTACATCTTCCATCAACTTGGCATTAATTTCCTTTTCATTGTTTGATTTAAAACTCTCGATTTGCCTCTCATATGACCTTTTCGTGGTTTCTAAATCTTCTCGTAGTTGAAAAATTATCTTGTCGTCATCTTCCTTTGCCTTCGTCAACCTTCCTACATCTTCCGTTAACTTGTTGGTAATTGACTTTGCGCTGTCTGATTTAAAACTCTCAATTTGCCTCTCATGTGACCTTTTTGCAGCTTCTAAATCTTCATGTAATTCCAAAATTTTCCTTTCACTATCATGCTTTTCCTTAGTGAGATTTTCTATATCTTTCATTAACTTGATGCTATCTTCCATTGGTTTATTGGATTTGAAAATCTCAATTTGTCTCTCATATGACCTTTTTGTAGTTTCTAAATCTTGTCGTAATTCTAAAATTGTCTTCTCGCTATCTTCCTTTGCCTTTGCTAATCTTTCCAGATCTCCTATTAACTTATTATTATCTTCCTTTGCCTTAGCTAATTTCCCCATATCTTCTTCTTTCTTGCTCTCGTCGTTCTTTACTTCATCCATCTACAGAAAACAGAAACCTCAAATAAGTGAGGAATTAAAAGATGAACATTTCTAGCTGCCTTTACTAAGGATTTTTTACCTTTATCGATTGTACATTCACTATTTTCTCTATTCTTTGGGAAGGTTCTGGACGGAATGCCACCTGTGACACAATTGCACTCAACAACACTATATGACAACAATTATTGAATTGATATGTAATGTCGAAGGCTTTTTCTTTACGTTTATTGAGCGGTCAAAGAAGTGGACTTAAAAAAATATCCTCCTTAATGAGGCAAAGATATTATAACAATTGACATTGTCAGTTTGTATGATGATCTTATGCATTCAGAAGAATACCTTTGACCCCTGGAATTGGTAACTGCTCACAGCTACCTGTAACAAGAAGAAGAAATGTCTAGTGTACATATTATATGAATATATGTATATATATGTAATCATGATTGCTGTGCTCTGATAACAATACCTGTGCTCGTGGTTCCTCGCCGGCTCCATTTGCCAGGGTTTCAAGCAACTTAATCCTTGATTGATACTTCTCTTCACGGGCCTTAATTACATTATTTTGCTACAAAGAGAACATGAAATATATATACATGTCAATGCTTGATTATAAGTTTTAAAAAAAAAACCGGTAGATAACATATTTCAAATCATGAATATACTTAACATTTCTTATGTGTTCTGCTTGAGTTGAGATGCGCCGTTCAATTTCTTGCACAACTTTTCTCAACAGGCAAGCCACACGCTGAAGGCAAGGGCATGCTAATTATGAGAAGAAAGAAAAGTGCAATGGAAATGCAAAAAAAAAAAAAAAGAAATATTAAAAAAGATGAAGGTGAACTGATATTAGATGCTTACCTGAGGAATTTCTCCATTCTTTCTTTCAATGCTTTCATCAAGAATGCCATTTACTACACTCAGGAGAGACTGAGTGGGAGCACTCTGCGAAGTTAATAAGAAGATTGCATCAGAGGAAGCTGAATAAGCCACAAAATCAAGATTACAACTATAAGTGTTGAAATCTTACATCTAAGCTATTTGACTTCATCATTTCTGAAATCTTGGCTGCAGGGAGATCGTAATATCGCCCTTGTCGTAGTTGGAAAACCTCATGGAACTTGTGCCCTCCATGATGACCCTGAGGTGTCGTTGGCTCTATAACATGAAAACAAACAAAGGCAACTGAGAATTGCATGCATACAATTAAAAAGAACAACACAGTGACCAAAGACATCTGATCATCTAACATAAATGAAGCTCGATTTTATAGATAAAATGCACATGTAACCCACATTATATAGTTAGGCGGCATGTACACATGAACGGCAACAGAATTACCTGACATTATCGGACACTCAAAAGCACTACTTGAGATGTGGGATGATGTCCAAAGCTATTATAATTCCTTCTGAACAGGACCTATTAAGATTTCGAAATCATGGAGCACCGTCGTGAAACAGGAGCCTTGCGCTCTGCCTCGTTGCACCTGCCCAAGTTCTTATCTTACGAAACTGCATTGTTAATTTTACCTCTCTACTGCTCAGGCAGGTTTCAATTTTCAAATGTGTGATCATCTGATGACAACATTTATATGACCAAAGCTTCTTATCAACTTTTTTGTGTTATCCTCCTACAAATTGCTCAATGCACAATACCCTACAATTTAATCCAAAGAACAAAAAGAGTAAAACAAAAGCCAAAGTTAGGATAGAGAAATCTGCATCGAGTGAAGAAATAAAAAGAAAGAACATTAAAAAAACGTACCAGATCATGAGGGATACTCCAATAGAAGTTGGAGGATGCCGAGACAAGAAGAAAAGAGCATGTAGAAAGAAATGAGGTAAGTGGAGGAGAGAGAGAGAGAGAGAGAGAGAGAGAGAGAGAGAGAGAGAGAGAGAGAGAGAGGAGAAGAGAGGAGAGGAGAAAAGGAGGAGAAGGCGATTGAAGTGGAGAGAACCAAAAACTACTAATTGGAAATGATCGGTTTTGTTCTCTTGGAGGCGAGAAAATTTCCGAGCTTTAAGGTTTACACTTTCTTTTAGTTTCTTTCTTTAACGTCTTTAATACATATTTTTTTTATTTGCTAGATTAGTTATATGTATGACTTTCTTCTAATATTTTCCTTTTTCACGAGATTGTTGGGAAATCAAATTAGGGAAATGATGGTGCAGGAAGACCGCTATGTCCTCTACTCCTGGTCTGTCTTTTTTTTCTCTCTCTTTCATCTTACTATAATTTGACACCCAGAAATTTAACATTTTGTGTCTTCTTTTATATGTCTGCATTACAATGGACATATGAATAAAAATAAAAGACATTCTTATATGAAAAGCATACGTTCGTGCATATAGACTAATGGTTAGATCAAAATTTGACTATGAATTTTAATTATAAAAAATAGAATTACTTTACACATGATGTCATAAAAAAGTTAAATAATAGATAAATTACTTTACGCATGTTGTCTTCAAATAATTACTATTTTATATATTGATTCAATCATTAACCTACACATTTATTTATTTTTAATCTACAAATATGTGTAAGAAGTTTATTATAAAATCAAATTATGTTATGAAATAAAATAGAAATATTAATTAATTGTTTGGTTTTGTTGGAATTTCTAGCACATGTAAGGTCCTCGAAACATAATCGCGGTTCTCTCGGTGAATAATTGAATTGACAACTTTGTTTAGATGAAATAGAACGTAACGATGAGAACTAGAAAGTTGATGTGATATAAAAAAATTTAATATGATAGATGAATTTTTTATGAGTTTTGAATTAAAAATAATCATTACAATTGTAATATTAATTAAAATAAAATTATAAATAAAAAATTTATGGAAAAATTTTCTAAAATTTATTATTTAAATATAAAAATATCTTTAAAATTAATTATAATTAATGAAATATTAAACTTTTTAATGAAATAATAAGTAATAGATCATATTATTTTAATCCTTTATTTAAATTATTTTCATATTTATTAAATAATTTATTTTATAAGAAAAATGTGTGAGAGAGAAGAAAAATAAAAACAAAAAACAAAAAACAAAAAAATGTCACGTCGAGAAAAAAAGTTGTTCCAGCTACAGTGTCCCGATTCCACTAGAAAGATAGCACCAGGGCCACTGAAATCAAATCACGTGACGACTTGGTTCCAATTTTCGATTCCAATATTGAAATCGAATTCTTTATAAGCGTTTGGCGGAACCAAGGGCCTGATTCCAACCTCATTCCTTTGCCAAACGCTACCGTAAGGTCCATCATACTTATTATGCCGACAACGCTTAGCAAAAAGTAATTGGAGCTTGATAGTTATGGGAGTAAAAGAAAAGAGAGGTTAACAGAATGATTATTTTGTTTTCAAAACAAATGGCACAATGAATGGATAATTTGGAGTATTTTTTTTATTTTTTCTTTAAAAACGTTTGAAACAAAATAATAAAGTTGTGATGAAAATGTTCTCTGTCAAATGAAAAATACAATGAGGCAGAGTTATGATTCATTCCTTCCACCATATTGTGAAGATTTTTATATATAAAGTGAAGAGAATAATATGAACAAATGAAAAAATATCAAAAAATTTATATGAGTGCCACCTAATTTAATTTTGTAGCAAATAATTAAAATGGTGCCAATAATCTTGTTATAATATCATTACATGAAATAATAACAAAATAAAAGATAAAGTGAGCAATAACTTTAAAATAAAGGACATGGAAGAAGTAACACATATATCATTTGAATTCAAATTATTCTAGGTGGAATCTCAATAACATTACATTTGAGTCAAGAGAAATATTTTAACAACGTATTAATGATATTTGGAATCCAAGGTCTCACACCTAACATTTCTTGTAGTATAGTAAAAATCAATGTACTAATATAGGACAACAATTCATAAAGGTAAACTACATAAAATGGTAGGCATGATGTCTACCATGTTGTGTACAAAATCTTAGATGGGTCATAGTAAGCATGATTAGTATATATTGAATAAATTTAAAAATAGATTGAAATTTCATTAGGAGATTATTTGATATCTAAAATACTTGTGTATCAAGCATAAACATTAAAAAAAATCATAGGTTATTAAAATTTGAATTTCAATGGAGATAGTGACAATTTATTCCATATATATTGAATCAAATTAAAGGAACATCACGATAATCCCGAATATCATCACCTTTTCTCTAATGAAAATTTTTATTTAAGTAGGTAAATCAATATTGTGTGAGTACAAAAAAGAGGAGGGTTATTGTTCCAAAAAGAATCGCCTAGTGATACTTGACTTAGTCGGACAAAAAAATAGCTACTATATTTGTCGTTCAACATTATCAAATAACAATCGTGCTAGGAACAAGGTGCATTGCATTGTAGAAGCTGAATAAGGATAGCACAACATGATTCAATTATGAGATTGCGAAAATCATGTATTTTGCATTCCGATATGAGATTCTCAGGCTTCACTTTTCAAGGTGGACTGGAAAGACAACAAGTAAGAAACTTGCGAACAAAATATGAACGTTAGATGATTCAAGCATGTAACCTACTCCTTCCACCACCTCTAGTCCAACATAGTACCGTATCAAATTGTCCAAGATCTACTTCAATTGTGACACTTCCCATACTCGAATTTCGACCCCTCATTTTAGTTCGAGATACTTGCCATTTCAATCAACGCAATATTATGAAGAATCATATATAAGGTGATGATAATTTGTTCATGATATATGAGGATGCAAGAAATAATGTAAAACAAAGCTTCATACATTGCTTATACCATATGGATGAGGTGTCTTTTTAATGTAATTAAAGTTCAAATTGGTCAAAATGGTCTTTGCTAATGTACTTTGATAATCAAATAGTGAAAAGCTTAATACATAAGAAAACATATGGAGATTTAATATAATTATATATAAAATATAAAGAAAAGTAGTGATAGTAACTAATTTCTTTAGCAAAGAAATTTTATTATGAATAACATTAAAAGCATTTGTTTAATTATACTTAAAAATATTTTATGAAAGTGAATTTTTACAAATAATGAATTTGGAGGTACTATATTCCGTTCATGCTACACGAATTATGGAAGTACTAAAATAATAATTATACTATATTGTAAATAGTGAGAATGTTAAAATTGCATGATCAATATTATTAAGTGAAATATAACGTGCATGTATCAATCAAGGATAATTGTCGAAGTAACATTGATAAAGTGACACATCATTTCAACATCAAATGATGTGATGAACAAGGATGATGCATCATCATATATTAAGAAACATGACTAGCCAAGGAACGACAATTGATCATCTTGTTCAATGTCAAAGTTATATGTTACATAACATCAATTGTGATATATACTAATATATTGTTGATAAATTAATTTATTTTACTGATTGCTAAATATGTTTTTAACTTTGATTTTATGAACATACAATATTTAAGAATCAAATTGGATTTACATGTTGGTTTTGATCAATCATGAATTAGTTATAAATTTTGATTCAATTTGACATAATGAATCATAATTGATGAAAGATCAGATAGAATCATATAAGTCCAACAAAAATGGATTGGAAGTTAAAATTGGCCTAAATCCATTAATAATTATTTTGTTGTACTTTGAAACTTGTGTAGGGATCTTAAATTTTAAAAGTAATATTGAAAAATTTAAAAAGGAAGCAGGGCTCCAACCCATCATCTTCCCACTTCCCAAACTTTATTTCAAGATTTTCTCTCCTCAATCCACCTCATGGTGGCAATGTTCATATGTATAGCTCACAAGTACTAGCTTTTGACATAACTAACAACTTGTCAACATTATTGTCCCATGAATTCTTTTTACAAATTAAAGGAATGACATTAACTAGAAACTAGCCTACAAAT
Organism: Pontederia crassipes; assembly: GCA_030549335.1. NCBI lineage: Eukaryota > Viridiplantae > Streptophyta > Magnoliopsida > Commelinales > Pontederiaceae > Pontederia > Pontederia crassipes. The sequence continues at coordinate 17,184,650 of CM060189.1, read as the reverse complement.
GCTCATCCGCCAATTATCAATGAAGATGACATCACCCTTTTCAAGACCTACACATTGATCTCTTCTTCATTCTTCGATTTTATGGGATTCTTTTGAGGTGTTTTGTAGCTTCGATTTGATATACATACCACACTAGTGATGTCCCACGTTGAATTGTTTTGTTTAATGATTAGGTTCTTGTTTTCAAATACTCATTTCATTGGATCCTATTAAATTTTGCAAGTTGGATGTTCCTAGATTGATGATTTTTGTCGCTATTTTTAATTTCACATTTTATTGAAAATAATTTATTAGACTTTATTTTCATTTATACTTGAAGTTTTTATGTGTCTATAGTGTTAATTAGGGTATATGTGAGTGAATGTCGGGATTTCCTACCACTATGAGATATATGTTCATCGGTATATGCTTTATGTCTATACGAAGATAGGAATTGGGATTTTACTCCACAAACATAAAAAGAAGGTGAAGGAGATCAAGAAGCTTGTGAAGAAGGTCAATGACGTACATGGTACATAAGTAAAACAATTACTTATTATTTTTAGTTATGATGGCTAAAGAAGTTTTTCTGCATATGGAGAGATGACATACTTGACAATTTAATTGAGATATGTTGGATTGTCTTTTAAGTAAGTAATAATAATCATAAGGAGGTTGTAATGTCTAGTGACACATGGAGAGTTACACGACTAGTCCTCCAATTTTGAGTCGATTTTTAAACGGTCTCCCAACTTCAATTTGTAGACCCTAGAATGTCGATTTTTCCTGGAATCCAAGTATCTTGTCTGTCTATCTCCATTTATTTTATTATCGGTGATTGTATGTTGTTGTGCATATTTTTTATCCGTCGTTTAGTGCCCTAAAGTGTTGTGCTCCCCCTAAACCCTAGATTCATTCTGTTTGGTCCCCGACTATGAATGAGAGTTCACAACACTTTGTTTCTGACAAATTACTATGTCTTTGTATTTCTTAACAAGTATTTAATTCTTCCCTAGGTTTGCATTTGTATTCAATGATGTAATGCGAAGATGGCTAGTAATTATACTAGTGAGTTATTATCGTATTGTACTTAGGTTATATTTAAATGTCAAATTGATTATTAAATGTATGCATTTATTCTTCCCTAGATGGTCTTTTGATTTGCATGTGCACTATAACGAGGACAAGGGTGAATGGGGGTATCGCAATGGTGAGGTCGAAACTTTTATGAATTGTGATGATGATCTAATGTCCATGATTGAATTAGATAGCATGTGCAAAACCATAGGAGTATAAGGGACTGTTTCATATTTATGGGTTGAGCCAGGAAAAGATTGACTAAGAACATTGTCCAATGACACTAATGTCTTAGAGATGTGTAATGAAGCTAAGTTGGGCAGTATATATATATATATATATATATATATATATATATATATATATTTATGTGGTACTTGACTAAGGTGAACTTGGAAGCAATGTTCAACCCATGCATGTCAACACCCCCACCAACTAGAATTGTGGTGATAGAAGAAATGGTAGAGGATTGCAAGGATGGTAAAGAGGAAAAATGTAACACCACATATACAACATGAGGATCCTTCAATTGATAGTGAAAATGAAGATGTAGATATCTTAGTTGATGTGGATTATAATTTCATGAATGGTGATGAAGATTTAGATGAGACAATTAACAAGGCTAAAGAAAACAAAAGGTGAGATGACACTTTTGTTAGTGTACAAGTTGTTGGTGAAGACTTAGAAGACTCAAAGATGGTGTATAACTCTGAGGAATTATTATCTCCATCTGACACATATTTAAAGGAGAATGAAAAGAGGTCAAAGGAACCTTATTTTAATGCAAAGAGAATAATGAAAGATCCTACATTTTAAGTAGACATGAGATTTAGTAACAAGACAGAGTTCATGGAGACCTACAAGAATCATGAGATTAAGCATACATATCTAGTAAGATTTTCAAAGAATGGCAAGAGGAGGGTGATAGCTGAATGCGAGCGTGGTTGGAGAATTATAGCAGCTCCATAACATCATAAAGATCCAATGGACAGCACTTGGCAAATTAATGGAATGCAACCTAATCACATATGCCTAAAGTTTTTTAAAGTATTCATCTAACTTATAAGAAGTTGGCTAATTTATATGAACCCAACTTTAGAAGTGCATTTATCTAAGAACTTCAAGGGCTAATTGATTAGGTAAGGAGAGAGCTCAACTATACAATATGGAGAGCAAAGGACCTGGCATTAAATACAATCCATGGTGATGGAGATGAACAATATAGATTGCTTTTACAGATATAGGATTGAGCATCTGAGGGTCAATCTTGGCAGGACAATAAATGAATTGTTTGAAGACCCTAGTGGAAGGGGTTCTATGTTTATTTGAAGGCACTATCTGATGACATGAAGAGTGGATGCAGGTCCATGTGTTTGGATGATTGTTTCTTAAAGGGAATATATGGAGGGCAGCTACTCACAACTGTAGGGATAGATGCAAACGACTGCATCTTTCTCCTTACATATGCTATTGTGAAAAACGGATGCAATGCTACATGGGCATGGTTCCTAAAGGGATTAACGAGAGATTTAGACATGAACAATGAAAGGGTATGGATCATTATGAGTGATAGATAAAAAGTATCTTTGTTATATAATTGTATATTTTCCTTTGTTTACATTACCCATTCTTATACAAAAATCTTGTTTGTTAAATGCAGGATTTAGTAAACAGTGTGCATTGTGCATTTTGTGTTGCCCTCAGCAGACCATCGAATGCGTGTCAGACACTTGTGGACAAACTTTAGAGATAAAGGTAAATATTTTAAAGATTAACATGTTTGTTAAATCTTATACAACTAACTGTTTGTTACATGCAGGTTTTAAAAGTAAGGAATTTAATGAATTTTGTGGAGTATTGCTAGGGTTACCACTCCTGAAAAATTAGAATTCTATTTAGAGGAACTAGAGAAGAAATCAAAGGAGGGCAGGGAACGGGTTAAGGAAAAGTCTACAATTAGTTTATCAATGACTTATTTCTCTACAGTCCATATGTTATTAAACAATTTGTCAGAGTATTTCAACAAATATATTCTATATGCAAGGGACAAACCAGTTATAACAATGCTTGAAATGATTCGAACGAAGTTGATAACAAGATTGTGGAAGAAAAAAGAGATAATGCAAAAACAACAAGGTGTCTTGTGTCAAAAAATTAGCAAGAAATTTGAAAACATCAAAGAATGGGCAAATTCGTGGGAATCTACTTACTTAGGCAGTCCAAGAGTTCAAGGTGCACAGTATGTTGTAGATATGAAGACTAGAGAGTGCAATTGTAGGAGGTAACAATTAACTGGTATTCCTTTGCACATGCGGTGGCATGTATTTTCGAAAAAAATGAGAATCAATAAATTATGTGGATAAATGTTATCATCTAGAGACACATTTAAAGATATATAACCATGTGATAGAGCCACTGTGAGGAAGAGATTCAAGGGCCAGCGGTAGATGAATCATGCCCTATTACTCCTCTATCATATGTGATAAAAAAAGGGAAAAAACAAAAGGCAAGAAGGAAGAAATCCAAGGAGATTGAGAAAGTTGTTGCGACTACTAAAATTAGACTCAGCAAGAAGGGAAGGATCGCGATGAGACGTAGAATCTATGGTGTGGTTGTCCACAATAAGAGGTTTCACCAAGTACACTTTTTACTATATAAGCTAGTTTTTACTAGGATGCCACTTTTAACTAATGATTTTTACTTTACAGAAAAAAGATCAAAGAGAGTTGAACCAAGCATATTAGGGACCTAAAGATCAAGTGTACACCGGAGTCTTCTCAAGTACATGTACAATTTTTATTATCTAAGCTAGTTTTTACTAGAAGGCCACTTTGAGCTAATGATTTTCACTTTGGAGAAAACATAATCAAAAGGAATTGAACCAAGTATGTCAAGGACTCATAGATCTAGTGCACACTAGGAGTCTTATCAGGTACATTAGGTGCAATTTTTACTATTTATATTAGTTTTTACTATGATTACACTTTTAACTAATGATTTTCACTTTGAAAAAAAAAGATCAGAATTGAACCAAACATGTATCCAAAAATCAAGTGTACACCAGAGTCTTCTCAGGTAACAAATGCAATAACATCAACTTCACGCTCAGTGAAGATGAGGAAAAGGAATGCTAGGAGTTGAAAACTTTTGTTTAATGCAAATTGTTGTATTTTGGCACTACTTCAAAACATTAGTTGTATTTTGACAAAAGTTCGATAACTCTAGGATGTAGGAATTTGAATAGTTGTAATATTGAATGAAATGCCTAGTTGGATGTTATCCAGGATGTAGGATGGAGGAACTAATCTAGTGGTGTAGCATTTTGTTAGCTGAATGTTAGACTTCCAATGTAATCCCTTTTAACTAAATGTTATCTTCTGGGTATCGCAATGTAATAGCAATGTTAACTTTGTGGCTTCAACTATCATGGATGTTATCCCTTTTAACTGAATATTATTTTCAAGATATTGCAATATAATAGCAATGTTGAAAACATCTTGCAAAATAGATTTACCAGCCTTCAAAGTGGCACGATAGAATATAGATGTTCAAAAGATCTAATAATATGACGAGACAGAATACAAAATGCAAAATAGATGTTCAACATGCTTCGTTCTAATAATTTGGCACGACATACATTTGAACATACATGTTCAGCTACCTAATGTAACACTTCAACTGGTGAAATATAACTTAACCATTATTTGAACAGATACATTAGGAACAAGACCAAATATAATGCTATCAACTTTCTAATTAGTTGCATGTAGTTCTTCCTCTGTGCTTTAATTTCAGTCTCCAATTAATTATTTTTTTCTTCTCAGAGTCAATTGCAGCCTCCAAAGTTTCCATCCTACCCAAAAGCCTGTTGATATTTACTTTGTCGATAGGAGGATCGACCCAGTCAAAGTAGTCGTATGATCTACTACGCTAGTGAGAGAAAGAGAAACAAGTAATCAATATGAATTTCATAAAATATGATTGAACCTCTTAGAATCTAGTTTTCTTCAGAGGGAATAAAATTGGACATCTTAATTTTTCAAACATGATTAAACACAAGAGATCTGTGGGACGTATCATACAGTGGTAGAAGTATCAAAAGGTTCCTGCTTTTGGCTTAGTTACTTAATGACCCCTCTTTAAGCTAAGTTAGAATGACTGATTAGCTATAAAGAACTATTAAAGGGCTGGCAACATCTCTTTTTAAAGGTTATCTTATAGTTGATATATATGACGGCGAGTGGGAGATGCACAAGGGGAAAGCTCACTAGGGACATCCTCGCTATTCATCTCTTAGCTCTCTCTCTCTCTCTTTCTGCCTAAACCTCCTCCACTGGTGCCTGCTCTTTATCCACCTCCTCTTTGCCTCACTCAGTATGGTATCACTCAAATCTAATTATATACTCTTCTTTTGAATCTCTAGCTTTGTTGTTCTAGGACTAGTCAAGTATTGTGACCGTTATCTCAGTTAATGTTAGTTTCAGATTCTTTTGATAGATGAAGTTGGTTTAAATCATATTACTACTAATCAACAACAATGGTACTCACTTCGTAGTTTCAATATTCGTAAATCATGTGTCCAGGATTGATTGCAGTTCAAGAAGTCCTAATGACTGTTTCCTCCCCCACATCCACATATTTTTAAAGGATTCTTGCAATTGCTCGTTGACATCGCTCGAGATCGAACAAAACTAAATGGAAAACCCTAGTTTCAAAGACAAATCAGTACAAAATTGGCGAAAAACTCGAATGGTAGCAAAGACCACAACATAACCTATGTTTTCGTCTGGCGATCCTTAGCAAAACCTTTGAGGTGACCCCGGTGACGACTGAATCCTTTGCGGAGATCTTGACAATGGACGTAACCTTCGCGCCGCAGAAGATCACCGGAGACGGAGAAGAGGGGGAAAGGTTTCGCCTTTTAGGAAAAGGATTGATTCGGGAAAGGACGAAGTTAAAAGAGATTTCTTATTATAATATTTTAATGGAGCACACATAGTGAGATGCGAAAGTTTAGTAGCGTCAACTATCGTGGATGACTTAAATGATGTTGATGAGAGAGAAATGACTCACGTGACGTCCACGAATGTAAGGCAACCGAAAAATCCACTATCGCCGGTTAAGGAGACTAATCGTGTAAGAAAATCAAAGATGGGGGACGTTCTAGTTATAAATTGAAGCTAGGACCGTTTAAAAATCGACTCAAAGTTAGGGGATTAATCGTATAATTTACTCGACACATGGCCTCACCTCACTTAATAGTCTTCATGTTTGATTACAAATGCAATTTCCAACTTCTTTAGTGTTTTTTAATCTTTGCTTCATGTTCACATCATTTTTTTGTTCATTCTAATTAGATTTTTTCAATTTTCATGATGTTGGATTAACAAATCATCTTCCACTATTATAATTATTATTTAGGAGTTAATTACCACTTGCTATTTTTTAGGTGGTAAACCAACCAAATGATGCATAACTAATAAATTGCAATATTTTCATAACCGGACCGACGAGACCGGACTCATCACTGGGTCGCGGTTGGATCGGTCGGATTAGATTCGACCGTATTGAACCGGATTGTATTAAAATAATATTATTTATAATAATTATAAAGATATAGTATAAGTTATATGATATAGTATATGAATATTATACTAATGACTTATTAAAAATGCTAAAAAATAATATAACATATTTTTTATTAATTAAAAGTTTTATAATGAAAATATAAATAGATTATTAATAATTTAATATCTACTATTTAATGATGATAGATGTTATGTTAATAAATTTTAACTTAAATTATTCTTATTTCTTTTTTGTTTAACACTTTCATTTTTATTTTCTTTATTTTATGCCCTTTAATAAGTTTCTATTCTAATATTATTCAATTTCAAATACTTATATTTTTTATTTTAATTCCTATTTAATTGTATACACATGATAATATAATATTCCCTCTTTAAAATTTCTTATATTTCTTTCCTTTTTTCTCATTTAACTTTCTTATTTTTATCATTTTTAAAAAAAAAATTTCAAAATCTGCATTGAACCGGGTTGAATCGGCCGGTCCGGTCCGGTTTTAATAACATTGATAAATTGCACTGTATTATATTTAGTCTTCGCTTATTTTTAGTGATTTCTATATATGTCTTCATTTTCTTTATATTTAGTTTATACTCATGTTCATATGAAATGTATTGAGCTGCATTTTGTAATTTCTTTTCTTTATTTGTGTATTACTTTCTCATGTTTTAATTATTCATTTTCATTTATTGCATCTTGTCCATAATTGAGCATAAAATATTCTTGAGTTTAATTATGATAATACTATGCCTTTTTTAATAAGGCACCATACCATTTACATTCAAACTTTGTGAAATTAATAATTCAATTATATTTTTTTTGTATATATTGAGGAGCATGTTTGAAAATGTGAATGTAGATATGGACGAAGATGAAGACAAAATTCTTCATTGATGAATTATTAAAAGAATTTATTTTTTATTTTTAATGATGGATAAGAAAAATATAGATTACATATATGACATAGTAAAAGTTTAGACGTTTTTTTATTAAGAGATTTCTTTTGAAGTACAAACATGTTATGAAATAATGTTCATGATGATTTGTTTTGATGGTTATTAACATACTATTAACTTGTTACTATTGATATGCCTAAAATTTATGTCGAAGGTAATATGTGAGTTCAATTAGTTCTTAACTTTGTTTAAATTTAGGGCATATGTACAATTATACTTCATTGTGAGTGAATGCGCGATATTATGGAAGTTTCTACATCCTTAAATATTAAACTTAGTTTGTTAATACTTACTTAAACTTATGTTCACTTATAATTGACTATGCTGCAAATTAAAATTAATGTCTTATTTCAAATTTCAACTCCACTTTTTCATAAATTCTTTTTTCTTCTTGTTTTTAGATTTTTTTATTAGAACAAATTTCCTGTTTGCAGGATTTAAAACATATTCCTAATGCTGTTGCCAATTTTTGCTAAAATTTTGGAAGGATTCCATTATTTTTATAATCTATAATGATATATAAATTGTGCAATGTGCAATTTGCAAAGTATTATATGTTATGTATATTATCATTTTAAAATTTTATTAAAAAGATTACGTGATGATGTATATTTTATTTTATTTGTAGATAAATTATTGTTTTAACAGAAGCTCGATTCAATCTACTGGTTATGAAAACATTATGCACATATCTAGTAAATTATTTTTTGTGCTCATTCATTAATCTTCTTTATCGTTCACAGATTATTAAATAAGAAATATAGAAACCCTTTTTGTTTTATTAGAATGCAATTATCTCAAAATTAATAATTAAGATGCGACATAAAATGGTTATTTTATTTCTACAAAAAAATATTTTCTTGATGATAAAATTAATATTGTTTCATGCCCCTGGAATAAGGATTGATCCATTTATTTAACATTTAAAATAATAATGATATTAAATATTTAATTACTTTAAAGAACACAATCTTTGAATTTCTTAAAATAAAAACAATAGGAACACATAATACAAACATAGTATAATATATTACTATATTAGATATAGGAAAATTAAAAGAAAAATGGATGATTCTCCACTTCTACATCAATTTGATCTGTTTTCCTTAATCCTGCATACCAATTAAGAAAATGTCTTTAATTTTTACACTAATTTATTATGGTAAATGATACTTATTTATAAATTCAAATCCCATTAAAAAATTATTTTCATTTAAAAACTCGTCTTAACTTACACGTGCCATCTGACACATGTTTTGACCGCGCCGGGTGACCGCTTTGACCGTTCCCGTCCGGAAACGTTCTTATCCGCACCTTTTCTAAATACTAATATTAAATTAGTTCTACCCCCAAAATATCTCCGCCCTATCGAGGCCATCGAGTCCGTTCGTTTCCCACCGATCACACATCACGAGTCCCTCTACGAACCCCTGCCGTCCGATCCATTTATCCTTTTCCTTGTACCGCGTCGAATACGACTTCCCTATAACTAAGTAGACGACACAGAGGGTGGAGCACGAGTTCGTCTCTTCCCCATTGCTATTTCTCTCTCACTTAGGGTTAGGGTTTTGTGCGAGAACCGGCGGAGATGGCGGACGAGAGGGTGAAGGGGACGGTAAAGTGGTTCGATGACAGCAAGGGCTTCGGCTTCATCTCACCCGACGAAGGCGGGGAGGACCTTTTCGTTCATCAGTCGGCCATCAATACTGACGGCTTCCGCTCCCTTGCTCAGGGCGAGTCCGTCGAGTTCACTGTGTCCACTGGCGACGACGGCCGCACGAAGGCCGTTGATGTCACTGGTCCCGATGGCGCAGCCGTTCAGGGCGGAGGAGGCGGAGGGGGCCGGCGTGATAGCTATGGCGGCGGGGGGGGACGTGGCGGTCGTGGAGGAGGCGGGTACGGCTTTGGAGGCGGACGTGGAGGCGGCAGAGGTGGCGGCGGCTACGGGGGCGGAGGATATGGCGGCGGCGGCGGCGGCGGATCTTGCTACTCCTGTGGCGAATCTGGACATTTCTCTAGGGACTGCCCCAACCGTGGCGGCGGCGGCGGCGATAGGTACGGCGGCGGCGGTGGCGGTAGGTACGGTGGTGGCGGCGGCAGCAGGTACGGCGGCGGCGGCGGCGGTGGCGGTGGCGGCTGCTTCAACTGTGGCGGATCTGGCCATTTCGCCAGGGATTGCCCATCAAGGGAGTGAAGATCTCCTTGATCCCCTTCTCTCTTTTTAGATTCCTCTCCTTGTGGTGTTGGTGATGGTCTTTTTAAGTCTTGAGCTGTTGTGACGGCTAATCTATCTGTTATTTTTGGTTTTTCACAACGATTTTAGAATGATGCCTTGTTTAGGTTGTGTTGGCGGTATGTTGAAGCTATTGTTGTTTTGGGTAGTTTAATGTGATCGTATGGAGGGGTTTTTTGATACATGATCTGCTTAGCCTTTGTTAAGACGTCTATTCCTATTTGGAATACTTAAAAATAGTATTTGGTTGATGGGAGAATCGTTCTTTTTTCTTATCATCTTGCTCAGTCCGATGATCCCTTGCTGATGCGGTAAATGCAGAGATTGCGGATTCATTTATGCATCCTCAATTCATCCATGAAATTATGAGTTGTACTTGGACATTGTGATCTTATTTCCGTTCGATATTTGTCATGTTTTGTTACTTTTTATCACCATTTTATTTATGTTTCTTACATGTAGTACTGCATATCTCATGGTTTAAGCTCAGGTCATGCTTAGGCAAACTTTTATTAGCATTCACTGATGAGATTACTGAACTGTCAGCTCAAATTAATACGTCCATCATTTTCTCTCACTTGTTTCGGTCTCTTTTCATTTTACAACTGGATTCTTCATCATGGCCGTACTGACTTTGTACCAACCTTCAGTAGGTAAACATTTCCTGAAGGAATCTCATAATTTTTCTTCGGTTGTGGAATCCTGCATGATTTTAATTGGTTATAGTGCAAAAAAATAATTTGACTTTTTTGTCCTTTGTTATTTTGCATGGGAAATTGCATATAAAACTCTCTCCTTTTACTGTATAATGTACTGTGTACGAGGCGATATGTACTGCAAACGTTAAAAAAATGGTAAGTGTTCAAAATGGAAAAGGTGCGACTGGATAGACAATGCTATCTTATCTACTTTCCTAAATATGTCTTTGTAATTTTTCAGTTTATTCTATCTTTTAATGCAGAGAATTGCTCTAATACGTAAAAAAAAATGGAACTCAACCAAATCGATATATCTAAAAGTTCGGCGAGTGTATTTTTTAAATCTTGGTCTCCTGTCTGCCACTTATATATCTTTTATTGTAACACTTTAAGCTCTGAAAAGCGAAGCTGCTTGTGCTTCCTCCGAAAGGAAGCCATCACCGGCACTTTCCAATTGGATCAGCGAATGCTCGAGTGAGCCTAATGAGACGAATAATGATGATCGCACATAACTGTCATATACGAATCTGACATTCTTCCGTAAAACCTCTATTCTGTAAAGTTCGTTTCTAAATCTGACCGATGTCTAGAAATTCTTATGACTAGAGAAAGGACATTTGTAAATTCCTTTTTGGTAGACATGAAATATCCTTCATCTTCATATCAATGTTATAAGACCCGATCTGACCGTTGATGGAGATTGATCAACTGATCAAGTTGGATCAGGTCGGACCGGATAATATAAATGTATAAAAAAATAAAATAAGTTAAAGAAATTATTATAATCTTATTAATGTATAATATCTTATTTAACAAAAATATAAAATATAGTATAATAAAGTAAAATAAAATAATTTAGATTAAATAATATAATAAATTAACATAAATTAAGTCATCAACATAAATAAAAATTCTTATGAGGTAATTATAAATAAAAAATAGTGAAAAAATTATATATGTAACAAGATGACATTAAAATATATAATAATAATAACAAAGCCTTATCTTACTAGGTGGGGTCGGCTACATGTATCATACGACGCTATTCGTTGATCCATGTCCATGTGATTCGACAGAGTTTTACGCTGGCTGTCGGGGCCTAACACAACCATCCTCCTTTATCCGGGCTTGGGACCGACTATAAAACATAGGCGGAGTTAAGAGGACATTAAAATATAAATTTCATAAAATATATATATGTATATAATATGTCTAAATAATTTAATAATTTTGTTAATGTTTAATTTTTTTTCATTTCAATAATTGATCCTGTCGGGTCGGTTAAACCCACTGAGTCGGCCGGTTGAACTCGAGTTTTGATCGAATTTGACCAGATCAAAGCGGGTCAAACCCGTCCCCGAATTTTGACTAACCCGCGGGCCATTTTAAGCCCCGGACACCAATCCGGGTCTAACAACCATGCTTCATATGCAAATTACTACCACCAGCGAGTCCAACAGTAGACAACCATTGTCTTCATCAAAAAACATTTTTATGTGAACGGTGAACCATTGTCAAACGACGTATATTTCGTTCATGTTAAAAAAAACTAATAACTTGTACAACGTTATAAAGAAACAAGACAAACATTTTATAAACAACAACAACAAAGTCTTATCCCATTAGGTGGGATCGGTTATAACACAATATATTCATTGATCCATGTTCATGAGATTCGACAAGGTTTTACGCTGACTGTCGATGCCTAACACAACTCTCCTCCTTTATTCGGGCTTGGGACCGGCTATAAAACATAGACGAAGTTACAAACATTTTATAAAATTAGGAAAAATTGTTAAATTTCGCCCTTTCCGACTGTGATGTTAATAATTAGATTGACAAATTAATTTAGGTGTAACATAACGATGAATAAAAAATAGATATATTAGGTTAATTTTAATAGGTGTTTAAATATTTATTAATTTTAATAGGTGTTTAAATAAAAAATAAATATGATAAATATAAAATATAATTTTATTAGTTAAATTATAAAATAAGAAAATGTTGAGTAAATTTCACTAATTATCCGTCCTCCTCCGCGTGTACAATTGTTTGACGTGGCAAATGCACTCCATTTCTAATATATTAACATAATAATATTTAATATTTAAAAATTAAAATGAAAGGGGGTGCGTGTCCCCCTCTCCTCTCTCCGATGGCCTCGTCAGCATCGGAGGAAGAGGAGGGGGCAGACGCCTCTTTTGTCGACCTCGACATCTGTGATCACGAGCCCGTCGAGGAGAATGGAGTCGATGGAGAGGAGGCAGCGCCGAAGGGGAGCATGATGGCACCAGAGAGGAGGGTGGCACTGGAGAGGCACCTGGAAGCTGACCATTTTCGCCCACCAAGCTCTCGCCCACTGTGCTTGAGAGCTTAGCATCAGATCGCAAGCCCGTTGAGGACACTATAGGCGCTGTCGAGATGCTCTGCTGTGAACACCTATTGGACACAATCGTCATCGCCTACCCCGCACGCTATGCTGATATACAACCTCGACATCGTCGCTGATGGCCTTCAGGATGAACCCTGGAATGTCACCCGCTTCCTCCTCCTGGTTTCTTGATAATTTGCGTCTGACCTACAATCCTCGACGCGTCGGCAAACCGCGCTAAAGACCTCGATGGTGGTTGCACACCATGATAGCTCTGCCTCCCCACCTGCGGAGAGAGAGGCCGTGCTAGGGCTCATATGACCTAGGCCAAGCTATGCTTCCCCTAAATAGGTTAAGTATGTTGTAAAATAAATAAAAAAAAGACTTATAACAAGTCAAGATCATAAATTTAACCTAATTTATTTAATTAATTTTTAATGTCAGACTTAACTTATTAGTATGTCAAGTTAAATATATTTTTTATCTGATATACTAAATTAACTATGATAATTCTTATTTATTAAAAAAATAATAAATATAAACTAAATAATACAGACACCACTACTTTTTTTGAAAAAATAATAATAGTAGAATTAAACTCTAAATATATTTAAAAGATGAATAGACATTTTACCTTTTAAAATTCTATATAAAATATAATATATTAATAACTTTTGACCTTATTAGCTATAAGGCTAGACCAATTATTAATATGTCAAGCCTCTTTTAAGAAAATAGTGTTTGTCTATTTTTTTCAACTCGTTTTATTTAGTAATAGGCCAAGCCGAACTAGATCAAAAATAGGCCGGTCGGCTCGGCTTATTTTTAGCCCTAGTCGTAGCACAGAGAAGGGTAGTTATCGAGCCCCCTCGTTGACGAGGCTGGGTCTCGCTCCCCTCTCCTTCACGTCACCGATGCGGCGACGCCCCCTTTGTCTTCCTACTTTCGGTACCGACCACCCTTTCTGGTGCGGAGCTGGACGGTGAGCACCGTGCCCCTACAACAAAGACACATGCAACATCTTCTAGATGCCTCTCAAACATCGCCCCACTGTCCCTCTCCCTCTGGCACTAACGAGGTTGCAAGCGAGATAGGAGGGCATGCCCCCTCCTCCTCCCCCTCCGGTGTCGGTGAGGCTGTCATAGGGAGAAGGGGAGGACGGGGAGAGCCTCTTCCATTTTTAATTTTTTTATTATATTATATTATTATATCTGTATGTTAGAAATGGAGTGTGTTGCCACTCCAATTAACTGTACACATGGAGGAGAGAGGAATGCGGTGTGGTGTCCACTTTAGCTGGACAATCTAAAAAGTGAGCTATCATAGGTAAAATTGTAGCTGTGAAATAAGTCAATAGTTGATGAGTAATGTAGTTATAATGTAAAGTTAGAGGATAGAGTTGTGAAATAGGTAATTGGAGGATATTTATTAAAATTTATCAAATTTTATTAAGAAATATACTATTTGAATATAATAAATTAGATTTAACAAAATATTATTTTTTATGAACTGATAAGTAATAATTAAAATTATATTAACCCTTTTATAATAAAAATATTATATTTAATAAATGATTTATTTTATGAGAGAAGTGTAAGAGAGAGAAAATAAGGGGAAAATTGAAAAAAAAAAGCTATTATCACGTCAATAAAAAATTGAAAAAAAATCGTGCTAGGTTCCACAAAAAGGTGGAACCATGAGGTGGGAATCGACAATAGTGACAATCAATTTCCACCTTAAATTTTATTGTTGATTCCGTCAAATATCACATCGTTTGACGAAATCGAGGTATTAGACGTTGGATCTGTTTAACTCTAATTCCAAATACAACATTAGTGATGGTAGTAAGATGTAATTTCGAATCCAAACTCTGCTTGGGATAACTTGATTTTTTTGTCTCGTACACTCATTTTTTCCCCTAAATTATACAATATAAAAGAAAAAAATTATATATCAAAAGTATGATTATTTAGATGTGCATTAAAAACTATTTAGATATACAATATAATTATAATATTTAAATATATAATATAAAATAGAATAATTCATGTTACATTACGTCAAGGCTGGGCAATGCTCGTTGGGCCTATGTCATACAGTGTCCACCGTCTCGCTTGGCGATCCATGCTTTGGCAAAAGTGGAAGGTGACCACTTCTAAATTGTGGTTATAAGTTTATTTTTTAGTTTGTATATTTATCGGTGGTGAGAGAGGACGAGTGGCATCATTATCTATGTCAAAATATACATGTGAATACGTTCAGAGTTGAAACAAATTATAAGATTATGCCGATGCAAATTGAAATTGAAATACAATTTGAATAAAGAAAAGATAAAATATGTAGTTATAAAAAATCCACAAAATAAACAAAAAATAATGTGCCAAGAAACAAGTGTATGTTGTTTTTAATATAAAACAAGTGTATGTTGTTCTTCTCAATGGTTTCAATTTTTGAAAAAAGCAATTAGAACATTAAATTTAACATGATATTCACATGTTATTAAGAATATAAAATAAATGACATAACATGCACTCGCGTGTCTTAAGTTTTTTTTGTCGGCTCCCTTTATCCCAATTCCAACTTGTTTTTTATAAAAAATAGCTTTTCAATATGTGGATGAAAGTAAGCCTTTCTTTTTTATAAAAGCTTTCATTAAATATAGGAGTCTGCATACAGAAATTGGTTGGAAGAGTCAACCCATTAAAAAATATCGACATTTGTTCGGGCAAAATTTGCAAAGTTGTTTGCAATGCGATTTGCATTATGATTACAATGTTGAATATGATATATTGAAATAAGTGAAAGTGTGCTCTTGATATCTGCAATGAGCCCATGAATTAGCCAAGGCGGAGCAACGACAGTGGTGATGGTGTCAACCAATTATTTGGAGTCTCTAGAGATCTAGATATTAAAAATGACTCACTTGACACACTCAATGATAACCTCCAAAAATGCCCTTGCATCGACCTCGAGCGTAGAAGAAACACGATGAGAAGATGCACCTGCAAAAGTAAAGGAGATGTTATCATAGTGTAATACGTATCTTGGAACTCTGACAATGCTAGTCTTCGAGTAAGACCCGTCAGAGCACATACATATCTAAAGTGAGAGGCTCCCACTTGGCCCGATTGGATTAGAGAGGAATGTGAGTATGGGGGTTCAGAGAAAGGGAGGGGCCTTAGGGGCATGGGAATTAGCATTCTCATAATAGTATGTGATAGCCCTAGTCTAGACTACCTCTACGGTTGCGTGCCAGGAATGAAAATGAATGTCATTCCAAAGCAACTAAATAGCCCCTAGATAGTGAGCAATAAGATATAATAGAGAACCCTTAGGAACAATCATGTGCTAGGTCCCAAGAACCAAGATGCTCGATGGAGTAAGCCAGCTCGATTTGAAGGGGATGCCACACTGGCTGGGTGTAAGGGTAGTGGAAGAAAGTATGTTAAGTGGACTCCATAGTGAGATCATAAGGTTATCATCCATGGTGAGCAGCTTTTTATGCGATAATTTCTAAAGGAAATAATGAACTTTTGGTTGTCTTGGTCCAAGTTTTTTACCACAATAGTCCTCATGCCAACAGATATGGAGGATGCAACCTATTAATGAATTTGTAAACTGATTTGGCCTTTGCCTTACCCTGATATTCAATACAGAAACACACATCATCATAGGCAGTAGAAGGGAGATATATGTAATGACCACAAAAGCTGATGGCCAAAGTAGAAATTCAGGAGTGCCAGGTTCCATTTGTGCTATGTTCGGAGATCTACAAAGTGAGGTTTTCAATGGAGGCGTGGACGTTAATGTAGCGATTGAGAGGGGTAGTGAAGACCCAAGGTTTGCCCAAAACTGAGGTGGATAGCCTCGAGCCAATGGTCTTCAAGAATTCAAGCACGAGTTTTGTCGGTGATGAGTTGCCATGAATTGCCCACCCCATAAGATTGAATGGACTCGTCCTAGGGGTGAATTGCACCATATTTATTTAGGAGGAGCTCACATGTGGAGTTCAAATGATTTAAAAGGTTTAGCATGCGATTAACGACCATAGATGTTTTGACGAGTTTGATGTTATGGATTCCAATCCCACCAAGGTTGAGGGGGAGCTGGACAGTGCTCTAGATTATCAAATGGGTCCATCGATAATCACCGGTAGAACTTAGAGGAAAGATCACCATAGTTGTTCCAGGACTCTAGAATCCTGGTGGATAACTTAACAAAAGTGAGAGTGGAGGGGCATTGTTGATATGGTGGACTTAACGAGGATAGCATGCCCGGTTATGGAAAGGAGTCATTGGCTCCAACCAGAGAGCTGCAAGCGGACTTTGTTAGTGATGTAGTATAATTTGGATGATGAGATGTGGGTTGTCGAGATTGGGAATCCAAGGTGATTAATGGGGAAGCAGCCTTGTTGGAGATTTAAAATGTTTAAGACATTGTTTTTTTCGATTTGGACACATAATGCGTGGGAGATAGACCTTTGATTTTCTCAGATTTAACCTAAGGCTGATTAGGTGATAAAAGAGAGACAAAATATCATGAAGGAGCTGAAAATTGAGTTTTGTAGCCGCCAGGCAAATGATGAGGTTGTTAGCATTTAAAAGATGACTAATATTAAACGAGGAGGTCGTTCGTGAGTTGTCCCTATGTTGTTCAAACTTGGGGGGTATAATCGAGAGGGGGTCACATGTGAAAGGAGGGGGATGAATACCATTTACATTACATGTGAAGTTAGGAGATTAGAAACATGTATCAATCCATAAATGAAAAGTGGGGGAATTCATAAGTCTAAGTGTGTTTTCAATGGCCTGCTAGGAAAATTGGTCAAAGGCCTTTTCGAAGTTGGCTTGAATAATCATATGTTTCATTCTACCTTCGCGAAAGGAATGAGTAATCTCTTGTACGATGAGGATATTATCTTGGATCGACAACTTGAACGATCGGTGATGAAGGCAAATTGAGAATGATCGATGATAGAGGAGAGGGTCAGTGTAACACGATTGGTTATGATTTTTGTAGATGATGTTACAAAATGATATTGGTCTAAAGTTGTTTACATGGGTAGGGTTGTTGGTTTTGGAATGAAAATGAGATTGATGTTAGTCGAGGTAGGTTGAAACATGTTGGTAATAAAGAAGTTTTGAATCTCATAAGTGATGCGTAAATCAACAATGTCCTAGTAAGCTTGATAAAATTCAATAATGAATCCGTTGAGGCATACTCCACATGGTGTTTTTGACCTCGACATTATCAATAAGAATAATAAGAACAAGGTGTCAGGACTTGTCAATCTGAGACAGTGTAGGTCAGGATTTTAGTGAAATTTAAGGACTTGGATCAAGTGCCCAAAAAGATGCATAGTGAGAGGCAAGGACATTTGCAATGGTCATGTTCAAGGTTACATAGTATCCTTGTGGATCAGTGATAAAGGACATTTGGTGTTTTGATCACGGTGTAGCAACCTATGGTTTTGCTTTTACTCGATCACTTGATTAGTATTTGCCGCAAGATGGAAGCGTGGTGATGGTATGACACTTGTAAGGTGCCTACCTCACTGGGAACAGACCCATCATGGATTCTAGATGTTCAATATTGGTGAGGATGGCAACACCTCTAGGTTTCCTATGACATGCTTGTTCCATCAGAGGATGTGATGTTTAATATCATTAAGGGCTTGAGTGATGAATCTATTTTACCTAGCCGAGGAGTGATCAACAATCTCTCTAGGTTCTTGGTTCAAAAGTCAATTCTTACTTAAACCAGTGGAGCTTGCAAGCATTGTTTGAGGTTCTAAGTATAAGTGGGGAGTGGTCTGATGCAGTGAGGGGTAGTGCAGATAAGAACATTGTAGGATATGTGTCAATCTAATGATGAATGACTAAGAGACGATCTAATTGATATAGGGCTTGGTCATGGCTGGGCCTGGTTATTACACCAAGTGAATGTGGCATTTGACAAAGGGATGTCGATGAAGTCATGATATTAACTAAATGAATGCATGGTCCTTACAATTTTTGAGACCGAGAAGGAGGTTCCACCACAATTGTCTCCCGAATTAAGCGAGCAGTTGAAGTCTCCAATCACAGCCTAAGGAATCTTAGAGGTATATGCATGTATAAAGAATTCCAGGCATTACTAGCATATATGCAAAGGGGAGTGTGGATGCTGCATGACCTCGAGGACACGAGTCTTCTTCCATTCCATGGGAAATTGTTCCGCGGGCTCCATATAAAGCTTTCACCAAAGATAGTTTCTTTAGATGTTTTCCCAAAGGCCCAAACCTAACATATTTGACAAATACCCCAAAATACATTCCACTGACCAAACAAAACTATGTAGCATTGCTCATTCAACTATCTAATACTTGGTCTATTTAAGAATTTAAAAGAACTCAAAAGTTAATTATCCACAATAATTTTAGTTTTCAATCAAATCGCCCAAGAATGACTAGTCCGACCATTTTTTAGACTTTAATGTGATATATTTACTATTTCGTTTCTTCTTCCTAGCCTTCAACTCTATGAGCTTACCAAATAAGCTTTGATCATACTAATTCAAATTTACAAAGATATTCCCGTCACAAAAAAGAGAAGAAAATCAATTCCTTGATTACATAATTAATGAATAAAACACATATAATTGGATCTGACTCTTACAAATGTCTAACACTTATCAACAACAAAAAAATGGTAGTAGGTAGAACATTTAAAATAAAAAGAAGAATTAAGAGTTAAGGGGATAAAATACGAAAATTATTATATATATATATGTAATTTACCCCTGTACTCGAAAATATGTGTTTTAAATGTACGAGAGAGCAAGAGTCTAAGATAGATAATATTTTGGTGAGTACGAGTATATTATTAAATTAATCAAATGCCACAATATATGACAAATGGTATTTTAGGATACTTTTGAAATAAATATGATTTATAAAAATGAACCATCAACATATTATTTACGACTTTTTTAACATTTTTAAAAGAAAAGCAACCTTTTTATAACACATAAATCGAATTATTGATAATAAAGTACAACTATACAATGCATCATTAATGTCAGTATCAATCATCGAAGATGTAATATGGAAAGGATGCCACAACAAAAGTTGCTTGCAGCGTTAGATATAAAATAGTTGATAAATTGAAGAGTTATAAATAATTTTATGGTTGAACATGATTTTTTAAAAAAAAAGCAATTACGTATTTGATAATAAAAAACTTTATAAATTATTATTTTAGTCAAATGATCAAAAGTTTTTGATAATATGATAAAAAGGTATATGAAAAAGTTATTTATATTCTACGAACAAAATAGAACATTTATTGCTCAAACTGATTATTTTTTCTCATATCAAATAAGCTAAAGTCAGTTTATTTTTTTATTTATAAGTAGGTAAAATAAATATTTATCATATTTTTTTACAATTATCAAACATGGAGAAACTTTTAAAATTACTTGTCAGTTATTTTGACTGAATTATAAATTTAGTCAAACAATATCTAGAATAAGCTTATATGAATTTTTTTTCAGGTTCCACTTATGTGAATATTATTATTAACCATTATTTCATTAGAAGCCTTTAGCAACCATTAGATGGGTTCGTTATTAAACTTCTAAATTTCCAAAGTAAAAAATAATAATTAAATATCCTTAGGAAAAAATATTTTTTTGATAACTTTATATATCGATAATAAAAAATTTAGTGACAGGAGTCAATTGTTGGAATGGGCCTAATAAGCTTGGCTTGGGGACGCCATCTATAACCTTCCTCGCTTTCCAATTTCGAAAACTTTATCTTTCTGATCGTCTACTCGAAATTTCTCGACTGCTCCGATTTCCAATTCTATTGCAGTCCGCAGTCCGCAGTCCGCAGGTTATTATCATTAGGCGATTTCGAAACTATTCGTTGTGTTTAATTTATTGGTTAGCACGCTCCTTCACTGGGGAATCGTATTTTGTTGATATCTTTTTTATGTATGCATACGATCAAACACTTCACCTGCGTGTTTCGTGTGTCAAATATGAAGTTGGATGCTGTTTAGTCGTAGGATTGCGATTTATTCATGTTTTTCTTCCTGGATTTTTTTTGCTGATTTATTTGGCTATCGGGTTTCATGATTCGCCGCACGAATGCTATTTATTTTCGGTTGGTTTTGCGTAATTCTTTTCCAGTTTCTTTATCTCACTTGGTGAAGATGTTTTTCCTCGTCTTGGCCTGAGACAGATGGACTGCTATTTTTTTCCCACTATATCCACCCTTTAGCTTCCTGAATCTAAACACGAAGGCCTTGCAGTCTTCTTGGAAAGCTCCAAGCATCGCCGCCGCAGAGAAACTTCGGGCGAGTAGAAATCTGCACCCAAAAGGAAAAAAAAGGAGGATTATATGCAATACTGGCCTTAATAGAACTGCCCGCTAATATGAAGAATCTTCAATACTGACCTTGGTAGAAAGCTCTGCTATAAAAAAAACGCAATAATTTGGTGAACTATATGCAATACTGATGACAGTAGAAAACTACACGCAAATGCCAAAAATACAATGCCTTGTATGCAATACTTATCCTAGTTGTGAGGTCCATCGAATTGCTGTAAGTTTTTTGTGCATAGTACAAAGGGACAAACATGAATTGTATGGCCTCCTGTTTGCAAATTAATCGTTACTCTCTCTTTGATTTTTGCTCACAATCTTTCTTGCTTTCTACTTATTGACTAACTGCTAGTGATTCGGATCAGTGTCAGGTTTCACTCCGTTTGCTCTGGTTTTTCTTAGCTAACTTGGGTTTTGTTTATTGTGATTGTCATTTTGGGGCAAGGGGAAGGAGCTTGTGTGTCACTCAGTACAAAATAATCTTGTGTTAGCTTGCTTGGGGAATATTGTTATGACTCTCAACTCATACATATATACCTATGTATATGCATATTGCATAATTTCAGCTGTGCATTTGGTGTGGTGGTCTTAGATCTGAACTATGATTTCTTGTGAACATGATTGAAATGGTCAGGGTGCCTAGATGGCGTGTTCAATATCCTCCCTGAACTTCATGTTCTTAGGTGGTTGCAATCTGTCACAGCAGCATCACTGCCTCACTTGGCCAAATATGCATAACAGCAAGGTATTCACTTGTCTGGGGAGAGGTTGCTGGCAAAGAAAAAATCAATGGGTGCACAAAATGAGAATTGTCTGCTATGCCGATGAAAGCAGAAACAAACCCAAAAATGATACTGCTGATGGGATTCAACTCTACTCTCAGATTGAGAGGTACCATGTGTTCCTTGATAGCATGCTTGTTCTCTCTAATCAGTTGATTTAAGGAGACTATTCTACTTATCTTCTTTTTTTCTTTAAGAAGGGAAAGGATGACTAAGAATATATTTAGCTATTTTAGTTACAATATTCACCCCTCTCCTTATCAATGATTTAACATGTATCACAACCTTCTCAACATAATAGCACTTGTTTCCAGACATAGTTTCATATCATTGTTGCCAAATAGCTCAAAGATAAGCCAATAGAAGCATCCTTTGATGTCATATTGGATATACCCTGCTAGAATGATGCATTCCACGTGCTCAAAATATCCTCCAGTACTCTATCTCACCGTGTTTGTTGACCCACCCACGACAACTGGCAGAACTACACAATCCAATAATTGATGTGCCATGCCCTCATTATGAAGACCACAAAGCCAACAATTGAACTGCTTCAGGGGCCCATCCTGCCACCTTATATGTGTATGCTACTCTGAAGAAATAACACAAAATACCTCTCCATCTTTTCTTTCCAACTTTTAACTGTCTTATTGAACTATTGCTATACAAATATGGTTTCCACTAGTACAAAACTATATTTAGATGAAAACAAAGAAAGAAAAAAATGTAAAACACATGTTAAAATAGTTTTCATGAAATATAATTTCTCGTAACCTTTTTCTGAGAGGGCTTTCATAGTGACATTGTGTTCTTCACTTTACCATTTCATGGTGCTTGCTGCTTAATGAACCACAAAAGTTCTTATTTCATTTTTTGCTACTTCAGGTTAATTACTGAAACAGCAAGACAATCACAAAGTGGCTGGGGTGTCTCTGGAGATTGGACAGAAATTGAGGTTTTTTATCTACTTAGAGAATTTGACTGCCAACTTTATATCTTTGGATGGACTATTTTAGGGATTTTATTCATATTTTTCGACATGGTAACATGTTTGTATGTGTTGTCCTTGCAAAAAGAATGTTTTTTATTGATTTTTTTATTCCCTATGTTGCACGGGTATGGTACCAGTACCGAGTGTACGAGACACATTAATTTTTAAAATTTAGTGTACAGATGCAGCAATATATTAAATGTATAATATAACTCAATAAAATAAAATTTCACAAGATAAAAAATCATAATTATTTAATATAATAAAAAAAGATACATGGAAGATTTATAATAATATATTAAAGGATAAGGACATTGATAATTGTAATTACTGTTTCCTAATAAGTCCCAATTCTAAAAAGCAATAAGCTAACAAATAATTATTATAAGGTAAATGGCTAGCAGCTGTCAACTTTAAATGTTTTTTTTAGTAACCAGGTGGCACGGGGGTATTTAGTTTCCACAGCAGCTGCGCATGTAGGTTTCCATAGCATGAATTTAAACTGTAGTTTAGGGAAAAATATCTGAGAGTTGTTAGTTTTCATCCTCTTCAATGTTGTAATCTCATTGGTGAAGGCGACTTCCATCTCACTGGACTAAGATGGGGGCAATGTCACCAGCGGTTGAAGTAGAGCCTTCTCCTGTTCACTTTCAAAGGAGATGATGCCCGTAAAGTGATAGTTTTTTATTTTTCTTTTTCCTTCATCCTCACTGCCTTCTCTTGTGCTGGTGCTCTCTTGCCATCACCATTTCTTTGAGTTCTTTCACACTGCTTGCTGCCCATTTTTTCAAAAAATATTCTTATATTTGGTACGTGGTAATGTACCCATACCGAGTATGTACCCGCGCATAATAGTTTATTCCTAAGCTATATCGTAAAGGTAGAATGCCACTATAAGTTAGGCAACACGGATTTCACTCCCGTGGTACTAGGATGATAACTTTATGACCTGAGCAGTCTACGTGTTTGCAATTTGAACAATGGACGTTTCATGCATTCAATGCCGTATCTTTCTCCATAATTTAATGATATCTTGATAATGAAATGCGTTCAAGGCTTTAGATGTATTAGGAGTTAGGACAGCAGGATATACATCATGGTCGACCAAAGTACTTGGTTAATCTCCTCTTTGTAACACCCTTGGACCAATCAACATATTGTTCGCTTTGCGCCTAGGGCCTGCACGAATTTAAAATGCGTCTTGATAGGTAAAGAGGTAGTTATATATAAGTCCATGACCACTTTCTTGTTTCGTCCATATGAGATTATTCAATTGATACCCTTGGTCCTTAATCCTTGGGTTGTTACAATTTTCCCCTCTTAGGGGGCTCAACGTCGAACGGTTCGTGTTGACCCATGGCTCGTGTTCCCCGCATGGCTCAAATTTGCATGTGAACCTGGCTCTAAGACCATTATGTAACACCCATTATACCATTATGTAACACCCCTGTCCAATATATTGTTCGTTTTGGGCCTAGGGTCGTATGAATTTAAATCGCGCCTTCATATGTGAAGAGGGTGCTTACATATAAGCGTTTGCTCACCTTCATGTTTTGCCAAATGTGGGACTATTCAATTGATACCTTTGATCCTTAAACCTTGGGTCATTACAATCTACATTTTGTAACATTCTTAGCCCAATCAACATATTGTTCGCTTTGGGCCTAGGGCCCACACAAATTTAAACTTTTTGCTATTTGAATGTCATTTATGCTTGAGTATGAAGAGTTAGTTTTGTCTAATTCCAAAAGAATTGCCATGGATAAACTGGTATGGCATGGTAAAAGGTGATATTTCCTACACTAAATAATGTTGACCATTAAATAGAAGAGAAAACATAATGATTTAAATTGAAAAATATTGTCATTTTTATCTGCTGGCAAACGTAGCATTGATGTTGATATGCAGTAGTTGAGTTTAAACTGTATCTTATCCCAATTTAAATTTCAAAAATAATTCAAGTATTAACATGATACTGACACTATTAGTGTCTGCTAGCAGCTGCGGTACCACACACTACCAGACATGCCAATCATAAAAAACAAGAGAAATAAAAAAAGGGAATACCTAATCAGGAGCTTTTTGTTTATATTACCTGTCAGCTGTTTATGCTGATGTCAATTGACATGTACTATCCCCTCAAAAGAAAAAAAATGGACATGCACCAGAATTCTATGGCATAAATGATCAGTTATATCTTTATGTCAGAAAATCCCCAGCTTGGTAAGAAACAAGAGTATCAGTTGACATGCTCAACACAAGTCACTAACAATTCATTAGTGTCAAATAGTGATGCTAACATAGAATCATACTGCATATTCCAGGACAGAAAATGTGATGAGTTGGGTCTATCGGATAATACAGTGATTGTAGGATAGGAATCTACACTGAATAACATGTTGAAGTCATTTGTTTTCCTGCTAGTGCATATGCATTTAAGATTCTTCCATGTTTGCAAAGGTCTTCCTACTTCTGTTAATGTATGATTTGTAGTATTGACAACTGAGAAGGCTTCTGGGTTCTGAGGCTGAACTCTGTCATGGATGCAAAGAAACAAATGATGATAAATTATCATAGGAAGTCAAAAGCAGTAAACAAAATGATCTCAGGACACAAATGTAGGTGCAAAAGCCTTTAGATTGTCCAACATGAAGGAAGTATATGTAATGTAGGAAATTTGTGTTCTGGTGGAGCTTTTGCTTCGCCTTTATGTTTTGGTTGTAATCGCGCATTTCATTAATGAAACTCCTGGACGACTACCTCTCAAAAAAAGAAAAAAATTTAGGTGATCCTTTTTAGTCTAAAGTTGTCACGTTTTCTTCTTTTTAAAAAACATTGTTGTGTCATCCTTGTCAATATCTAATGTTTTACCTTCGGTAGTCATCCTTTTTCCCCTCAAAAAAAAAAAATCTAATGTTTCTTTTGTGCTTCTTCTCTCTCAGGGAGCATGGGTCCTTAGACCAAAATCTGTAAGACCGACAGTGGTTGTCCATTTTGTTGGTGGTATCTTTGTTGGAGCTGCTCCTCAGCTTACATACCGTTTTTTCCTTGAATGTCTTGCAGAGAAGTAGGTGGCATATTTGCCCTCTTTCATCTGTGGTATAGATTATTCATTTACTGGACTGCTATGACCAATATTTTACTGCAAACCATTATGCAAGGAATGTGGCTTCTGTGTGCTTGATTACTAATTGATCTCTTATAGGACCATTTGTGGTTGTAGGATATCACTCGAATAAGATGGATGAATGCCTTAAAAAGGTTTGGCAAAGGAAAAATCATAAGTTAAATATTTTCTTTCAAGTAAAAGTTGTGTACATATATCTAACTCTGGAAATATGTGATTGTGCTCATATACAAATCTCAGGCTGTCATATGATGAATTAACTAAATCAAGATTGAAAACCATAAGTGAAGAACATATCGTAACTTATGAAAGATCTCAATGAGATAAAACCATAACTTAATGACATTGTTTCGTTTAAAAAAATGGCACTATTTAATTAGATGCTTTGGCTTGTTACAAATATCTAGTCCCTAAAAGTTTCCCATTAGAATTGTTTTTGGATAACTCTCATCTGTTCCATAGTTGCCTGTCGTAGTTGTTTGTCATTAACTCACATTTCTTGTTCACAAGTTCAATTTATCAATCTGTTTTTGTTTTTCTGATAGGGGTGCTTTGGTAATTGCAACACCTTTTGCCAGTGGCTTTGATCATTTCTCAATTGCTGATGAAGTACAATTCAAATTTGATAGGTGCCTTCGAACTCTACATGATAGTGTGAGTAAATTATCTTGCTTTACACTCTTTACCTGCTTTGTACAAAACTCTTAAGCTTAGGTTAATTTTTTGCAGATAAATGGGCTTCCAACTTTTGGTGTTGGTCATTCCCTGGGTTCTGTTATTCATCTTCTCATAGGTACTAGGTTGCTTCTGAATGTTAGTTCTTATCATATACTACTATGATTTATTCTGCAGATAAAGAAAGTTGCATGCTTTGTCTTCAGGATCAAGATACGCTGTTCAGAAATGTGGGAATGTATTGATGGCTTTCAACAATAAGGTAAAGCTATAGTAGCTTATTAGCTACATGTAAAGAAACAAAACATTTAGATCACAAATAAAGCATTCTCTGTTATCTCTTTCTTAAACGTATTATCTTGTATGCGTTATTTCTTAAACATTTAGAAAGAGAAGTTCTTCCTGTTCTTGTTAAGGGTTACAGGGAGAAGAATGAAACTAAGGAAACTATCACCTCATGGATTTATCTTGTCGACCTTATGATTAGTTTTGACAAAAGAATGCGAGATCTTGGAACTTCAGGTCTACTTGTGCCTCTGGAAGAATTTTCAAGGTCCATATCCATTTTCTCAGTTTTCAATGGACATTTGGATTGGCTTCATATTTGGGCGGAGATAGAAATTAATGATGCTGAACACAAACTAAAAGCTGAAGCAGAGGATGAAAGTAATTGGCTAAAAAACATCCAGAAACATATTAAACCCATTCAAGAGGATGCAGAATCATTTTTTCCTTTTGCTATTGAGGAATTCGAAGCTCCGTCTATTGCTAAGCATGTAGTGAAAATCACATGGGAAATGGTAGAAAGGGCTGTATTTTTACCAAATAACTCCGCCTATATTTTATAGCCGGTCCCAAGCCCGGATAAAGGAGGAGGGTTGTGTTAGGCCCCGACAGCCAGCATAAAATCCTGTCGAAACTTATGAACATGGATCAACGAATTCGTCGTATGATCCATGTAGCCGACCCCACCTAGTGGGATAAGGCTTTGTTGTTGTTGTTGTTGTTTTGTTCTATTCGCTGGCTGTGCAACCTTATATTGGCTGAGAGTGCATGCAGTATTTCTGCATCAAGGTTTTTCACTTGTTCCTGGTCCTTCAAAAATTTCACTTGTAGTTCCTAATTATTGGTCCTTTTTGTTCTTAATCTTTTCTTTTCTGCTGCTTGTTAGTTCGTCAGTCAATTAATAAGTTTAGATGGGTCTTCTCAGAAAAAAAAAGTTTAGATCGGTGGGACACATCATCGTGGTAACTCTAATGATTGGCATATTACCGTTAATGTTACTTTGAAAGTTTAAAATACTAATAGTTCCAGTGAAGCTGTTTGATGTTCTGGACAGTTTATAGTACACAATGTACAATTATTCACTTCTTTATGTTTTTTACTTAGGGATCTGTTTGATCCATTATTTCTACTGAAACATCAGATAAATATTTTGGCAATTCAATTGCCATATCAGATTGTATTGCAATGATATATTTACTTAACATGTTTCATTTCATAGTTTTTTATTTTGCCTTTATTTTGTTTTAGCTTCTTGCTAAAAAGGAACTGGTGTTATAAGTTCTGCAAGTCAAATGTGCACAAGATTGTGTTAGCTTACCTATATTGACATAGATGATTACTTGCATCTGTATTATTATTGTTGTCATTATCATTAGTAACAACAACAACAACAACAAAGCCTTATCCCACTAGGTAGGGTCGGCTACATGGATCATACGACGCATTCGGTGATCCATGTTCATGAGATTCAACAGGGTTTTACGCTGGCTGTCGGGGCCTAACACAACCCTCCTCCTTTATCCGGGCTTGGGACCGGCTATAAAACATAGGCGGAGTTATTATCATTAGTAACATTTCAGTATTTTTTTAGAGCTGTAACATTTTACTATTATGAATATAGGTGGGCATACCTCTTACAATAAAGAGAAGTATGTACATATTGTAGTCCAATCCGAAAGATTCAAAATTTTTTTTTTCTGCAGGAAGCAAGCTCTGCTATTCCATTATTTTCTCCTGTCATTGTTCCGGTAGCTCAAAGTTTTGGTCCACTTTTGTCCCAGCTCACGTCATCCTCCACAATTCGTATTGGGGTGAGAATAGTTGTCTCCACTCTGAATTGTATTATTTGATGATAGTCTTTATTTTTTTATTTAATTCCTGTTTGACATCATGATATCTAATTAACTATGCATTTACTCTGTTTTTGCAACTTTACATCTTAGTAAATTTTGGATTACTGAAAACGTTCTTGGATTCATTCCGTGTACTGTCGAGGAGGGTCACAGAAAAGAATGTATGGGGGAGCTAATACCTAACTCCTTAAGTTTCTATTTACTTTAGGTCCAAGTTATATGGATTTTTTTGGTTTGTGTTGCTTTTAGCATAATTCTGCCAGTCTTTTTATTTCATTGCAGACTTCTATATGCTCGAACTATCCCTTCTTTTTTGAAACAATATTTCTTGTAGGTGGTTTCTCATTTGTGGTAAAAGTTGTTTGTCCTTTTGGATTACTTTACAGTATCTGTAAAGCTGACATTCCTAACATTGAACAACTGAATAGGCAGAAATGGCCCTCAAGCAACTAGAGAATCTTAGTCCTCCAATTATGAAACAAGTCCTACCTTTGGTAGAACAACTTCCGCCTTTGTACATGGATTTGGTCAATGGAAGAGAAGATTTTATTCCAAAACCAGAGGAGACCCGCCGTTTGGTAAGATTCATCTGTCTTGTAAACCATAAATTAATTATTGTGGTTGTTCTTCAACTTCTTTCTCTAAAAGAAATGCCACAATTCTGTTGTCTGTATCTTCTGGAGAAAAAGGATATATTCTCATACTTTAGGACCTGGTATAAAGACAGTGTTAGTTACATGCTCAACCTAGAATTCATTTATCAAAGGCCTTAGATAGTTCAAATATCAGTTAGAATGGAACATTCACATAATCTTGGCTTTGATGGGAATTCAGTTAAAGTTCTTTATGATTGAAGTACTCCAGAGGTGGTAGGATGCTCAGATGTTTTTTCTTCTGTTCAAGCTAACTTCATCCATAAGGATGATGCGTGATATGGTATCAAGTTGCATAACTTTAATTTGGTCTATTTTTCATCGATATTTTTATTTTAAAGTTATTCAAACTGTTGAATTGGTCTAACAGCGATTTGACTCCTAGCCCAAAATTTTGGATCAGTTTTATTTGTCTATATTGGCCAAGAAAGAATGTGATTTGCAGGGCAAGAAGTGATCTGTGGGAATTTTGTAAATTCTCTGCTATTTCCTGTGCATGCTTCGCTTGCACTTAGTATAGTTTTGCATCTAGCATGCTGTTGATGGTTCTAATTGAGTTGAAGCACACAGTTGATGGTTTTAATTGATGAGGCTACATATCCTCTATTTAACCATAATTCTGCAGTTTGGCGAATTGACATGAACAGTCATAATAATGGATCATGAAATCATGAGTTTACTTAACCATTTGAACAACCTTCACTGGGCTTTTAACATATTACAAATGATTAAATGTATGCAGTTAAAAATATTACTAAATATGGCTCCTGATATCTCATATGAACAAAGCAACTATGTTTCATATGAGTTATGCAACTGCGAGAAGGGATATAGAATCCTTTACTGGTGCCCTCTTCCGTCATGTCCCCACCCCAACCCCACCCCCTCTTTTTTCTTTTAGGGAGGAATTCTTTAAGTTCTCCTTTCTCTTTGTTTAGAGTACAAACCTATATATCCTCCCGACATTTAAGCTTTGTTTCGATGGAAGAATTAGTAGGAATGAGTTAGGTTTAATTGGGGTGGGGAGGGTTTAAAAAGTTTACATCTTGTTTGGATTTTTTTTTAAATTTTAAGTGTGGCTATGTTGGTGTTTATAAGCCCATCATATACCTTAAAATTAAATCCACTAACTTGGTAGTTTTTAGAGGGTTAGAAATAATTATACCAATTTTACCCTTTATTTCTTTTCAATCAAAATAAAGGTAAACAAATTTACTAAAGGGTAATAAAGATATTTATCTAGCTTCATCTTTCATAACTTGTGTATTATAATTTGTATCCAAGCAAAGAATGGATTAACATAACCCAAGTTACCCAACCCATCTCATTAATTCATATTCAAATATGATTTATTGATTTTTATAAACACACCACATTCAATCGCACCAGCCTTTACTCTGCCATCCTAACACAATCCTCCAACAACAACAACAAAGCCTTATCCCACTAGGTGGGGTCGGCTACATGGATCATACGACGCCATTCATATTCGTTGATCCATGTTCATAAGATTCGACATGATTTTATGTTGGCTGTCGGGGCCTAACACAACCCTCCTCCTTTATCCGGGCTTGGGACCGGCTATAAAATATAGGCGGAGTTCCTAACACAATCCTCCATTATTAAATTATCAAACAAAGCCTTAGATAAGTTTGGTGAAATGAATACCATCCCGGAATTCTCTGAAATAGTATACATGTTAGGATATATTGAGAGAGACATTTGAGATGTGCCAACATATAAGTAGTGAATGGTCTTGGTCTTTCTAAATTAAATATTATGTGCTTGTTCAGTCTTGCCAGTAATATTCGACAACCTTAACATAGTTTCAGTTGCTACACTTTAAGTTTCAGTATAATAGAACTTTAAGTTTATTAGTTGTTTGAAATTTTGATGTGGATGAAGCTTTTGATACTTGACACATGTGAGTGACTGGACAAACAATTGTAACAAAAGGATCTATGCACAATAAGATATTAACTTGGTCATTATCATATTTTGATTTACTGTGTCATCGTGGTATATTCAAGTCCATCTTCATTTTTTATGGATTCATTCACGTGAAGATCTAATACTTATTGTGCTTATTCTGGTAGACCTATATGTCCTATGGGTTTTCTGTTTAAATAAATGCGTTAATTGCATTTTAGTTTCCGGAAAAGGTAAATGATTGCTTTTTATCTGCTTTTTCTTGTATGTTTACTCCACTTGGATAATAATACGTTGTGGCAAGTGGCAACATTTTTCTAGTACTTCCACAATTGTTGACTCATACCCTAGCCTGATATTCATGATGGTCTCAATGTTTCTTCTTCAGATAAGGTCTTATTATGGAGTTTCACGGAATCTCTTGGTAAAGTTCAAGGATGATGCCATTGATGAGACTTCAACACTAGGATTAGTATTGAGCTCTGAATCTGCAATAAGCTCAGTGCTAGATTTATCCATTCGGTCAGTGCCTGGTGACCATGGACTACCATTGCAACAGGTGAACTTTTATTTGGAGACTTTTGTCCATGCAATTATATTGACTGCAGGGTTAATAGTTAAGAAACCAATGTTTGCCATATTTGTTGACAAATTGACATGCATGAAATTGCTATATTTTATCTCTTTTCTGCAAAAGAAATCCAAGGGACATGATCTATATTATAGATATCAGCTGAAAACGCTTATGTTTGATATATATTGCAAGACATTTTATATTCAACAAACAATGTTAAAGCATGCTGTAAACTGTGAGTCAATCTGAGAATTTTGAAACATGCTGGGTTGCAAAACATGGCGTAAGGTTGAAAGTCATTTGATTAGCTTTACATCTTCGTCGATTTAGAACCATTTGTGTACACTTGAAAATTGTCTTGGATGACTACCACCTTGCTAGTCATCCTTCTTTCCTTCGAAAAAGATACTTGAAAATCAAATATCATTCAATATCGAATCAAAAGAGTTCAGATAGTGGTTATTGATTAAATTATAGTTGACTTTTTATTTTTAATGCTACCTATTAGGATGATGAGTGTATGTATGAAAATAAAATTTTTGTTCCATTCGTATGGTCCATGATGTTCTCTCGAAAAAGTATGGTCCATGAAAAATAATATTTCCAAGCCACCTGAAGTCTGCATAGGCTTCAAATTCATCCATTTGGACCAGTTTCCAAGCAAATTTAAATGAATATTACAGGTTGATATTTAGGGTGTGTTTGGATGGAGGGTTAAGTAAGCATAGGTTGGATTTAATTGGGGTGGGGTGGATTTAAAATTCTTAAATCTTTTTTGGATAGGATTTTTAAAATTTTAACTAAGGTTAGGTTGATGCTTATTAGCCCATTGACTTAAAACTAAACCCACCAAATTGGTGGTTTTTGAGGGGTTAAAATTTTTTATTCCCATTCTACCTTTTTCTTCTCATTGCAATTAAAAGTAAATAAAATCTTATTAAGGATAATAAATACATTACCTATTTTAACCTTCCCTAACCCATGCATTAAAATTTGTGTCCAAACAAATAATGGACTAAATTAATCCACTCCATTCTATGAACTCATATCCAAACATGGTTTCTATAAACCCTTATCATACTCAACCGCACCAACCATCACTTGACTACTCTAACCGACCCCTCATAACTTAAATTACCAAACAAAGCCTTAGTTGTGGCTTTATCATCAAATTAGCATCTACAATAAAACAAAGTGAGAAACCTGATCTTGGATTTTTTTCTAGTTTGGAGGGTTTTTTTTTTTGAAAAAAATGAGTTATGCTACAACCTCCTGACCAGTCACTTGGGATTTTAAACATGTGACTGCTAGGAGGTTCTTAGGAGGTTAAGGAATTTTGCGTTACATATGCATGATTTAGCTGAAGGTAGGGGTTGGTGTTTCTTGACGTTTTATCTCAAATAATACTCGACGAATTATGCATTATGTAATGGATAATTGTTAGAGATGTATCAAGCAAACAACGGCTTAGCTTACTGGTTACCACCAATCCTAATAAACTGGTTCCAACAGTTTAAGCAGCCTTCCTTCATGGAGGAAAAAAAATTATGCAAATCTCATTAGGTGCTTTATGTGTTGTAGTATTGTTCTCACCAAACAAGTTACATTTTGCAGGTTTTGCCGGACGTCCCACCCGCAATGGCAGATGCTGTGAACCGTGGAGGTGAAATTCTAGCAAACCTTGCTGCTGGAACACCACTTGAGGCTGTTGCCAAAGAAGTCGGCAATACGCTGGGAACCGACGCCCGGGTGGTAAGGGGACAGTCCTTGAAGGATATTGATGCGCTAGTGGACATAATTACCTCGTGGATGGCTTCAAATACCGGCCCAAAGCTTCTCAGATCTTAAAACTTCAAAATATAGGGAGTTCAAACTGCACGCCTGTGATGCTGATCATAAGTTTCGTCCGGATTACATGACGGATGTAACATGGCCGCTGCAGCATGTACAGTTCGAACATTGTATTATTGCAGAGATGAAAGCATCCCATGTAGATAATTGTTCTCTGACGCATGCATTACGATGCCTGGAGAAGTATCATTCTATTTACCAAGGCAGAATGCATACATCTCAGCTGTGTATACCTTTGCAAGTAATCAATATAAGATGATTGATCACCCTCGAATGCTATTGTTGTATTGCATCAGGACCTTTGAAGACAAACAAGTACTTCAAGTGTCAACTTGTCAAATCTTAGTACGATCACCTGTCCAAAAAGAAAAAAAATAAAATCTAAGTTATGTACTCCAACGATTGAGCCAAAATTATATTTTTATGCTGGGATCAAGTATTGTTCATGTGCTGGGTACATGTTTGTCCTCTGATATTCAGAAGTCATGGAGGGGTTAGCGCTCAACCGGTTGGGTTGGTGTGCTTGTAGTTGCCGACCGTGTGCATATGCATTTAGTTACTATATTGTCATAATTATTAATGTATTAAAAAAATAAAATGGAATAATCTGTAGCAACAACAACAACAAAACCTTATCCCACTAGGTGGGGTCGGCTACATGGATCATACGACGTCAATTCGTTGATCCATGTTCATAAGATTCGACAGGATTTTACGCTGACTGTCGGGGCCTAACACAACCCTCCTCCTTTATCCGGGCTTGGGATTGACTATAAAACATAGGCGGAGTTAATAATATGTAGCATTGTAATTAAATTTAAATTTTATTTTATTAATTATTTTGAACATTATAGATTTTTTTATTCATAGATACCAATTTACCAAACAAGATAACAAGACAAAGGGCTTTCAACATTATGACATTGGGACTTCAGGGTTAGTTAACTTTGCCAAAAAAAAAAAGGAACCTTAGTTAAGTAATGCTAATAGACTTGCTTGTTTCTTTAAATAAGAAAACTATAATTCAATAATTTTAACTAACTTTTTCACTTATTCGCAATGTTTTTAAAATCGGACCGGTCATCGAAGCGGTCGGCCAACTGGGTCATGGTTCGATCGATTCAACCGGGTTCGACCGGATTGAACTGGATTTTTATTAAAATAATATTATTTTTTTACTTTAAAACATTATATTACAAATAAAAGTATAAAAGGTAAAAAATAATGAAATAAAAGTATATTAATCATCATTTTAAATTAATCAAATATTAATAATTTATTTTTTACATTTTAAGAATATATTGTTTATCATTAATTAATTTTATATTTAATAATTTCATGAATAATTTCCTTTTTTATTTCCTTTACTATTATCTTGCCCTCATTTTATTTTTCAAATTCATATTTTCTTTCCATATTATTTGATTTCTTGTATAAATTCATCCTAGAAAATTTACTATATTATTATGTTTCCATTTTCATATTTTATTGTATAATATTCATAATAATTAAAATTTTTTCATCTTCTTATTTATGTTTATGATAATCTTTTTCTTTTTTTCAAATATATCTTTATTACCATCTTTCCAATTTCATTTCAAATTACTTTCCTTATTATTTACATCCATTTATTCTTTACAATCAAATCACTTATATTCCTCTCCTTTCTATTATTTCAAATTCCCTATTATCATACACTTTCCTTCTTTTCTTTTTTTCCCATTTATTCACCTCTCTTTTATTACTTTTGAAAAAAACCGGATTGAACCGATTTTGGTCGGGTTGACCTGGTTCAATCCGGTTTTTTGCAAAAATGGGTTTTATACATCAACTAGACGGGATCGACGATCGGTTCGTGGTTGAACAAGTCAACCGGCCGGTCCGGTCCGGTTTTAAAAATACTGCTTATTCGATTAAACAAATTAGCCTTTTCAACCAAAATGAAATAAGAATATGTCCTTTAAAATCTTAGAAGGAATATGATAATTACATAGAATTTAAGAACAAACTTTATTTGTCAAATAATCATCTGGATATCATATTTTTCAAAAAAAAATGTGGGTTCTTGCGAGTTCACTCATTGAGCCAAGATAATCGCACAATTTTACGTGATTTGTTACACATGTTATTTCTCTCATATGGATATAGATCAACATATTCCATAAATCTTTCTGAACTAATGGGTTGGTGAAAAGGGTTCTGGTTAGAATTGGTGAGAATTATATCTTTAAGTATCCTTTGGTTGAAGAATATTTTTTAGAATAATAAAATGGTAGAATGTTGTATTCTTCAAAATATTCTTATTATCGTTTGTGTTTGGATGGGAGAGAGTAAAATTCAAAATACGATATTTTTAAGTAAAAAAATTTGTTATAAATAATTAATATTATAATAATGATAAAATATTAATATAAAAATAAAAACAGAATAATTCAAAAAAAGTTAAAAAAAGGAAGAATATAACTATTCTTCTTATTTTGAAGAATATGTATATTTTTTAGAAGAATAAAAATGACAATTTCATCTTTTTTAAGTGATTTTACGATTTTTAATATTTGACTGACATATTCTTATTTTAAGAGGTGTTTAGTTATATTCTCAAAATAATTAGATATTTCACCGTTAATTAGCACCTGATGTGTAATTAGAATTGGTGAAAAAAACTAAAACAATACTATTTTAATCAAAGGATGTCTTTAAAAATTGAATATGAAACTATTAATTTTCAGGAGCTTACTAAAACATAGCTTTTTTCGCCAGGCATTGAAAGAAACTGTATCCTTGCCTCCAAAACTTTTGGAAATAAGACATGAAGTTAGTCAGATTTTTCTGCCGTCTAGATATTGACGTCCATATTGTACTTTCATACTTTATAAATTAATCGTTATAATTTACCTAGTGTAGTCGTACAAATTATATGGGGCCTAGTATACTCTTGACGGGTTTTTTTATTATTATTAATTATTATTTGCATTTGATGTGTAAATTTTTTTCTATAAAATATATATTTTTGACATATCCCTCCGTTCAATGTATTTGAAATCTAATATTACTCAATTATCTTCTCTAGTAATTTGTTAACGCCATAATATTAATATAAGAAAAGAAAGGCTAAATAAATACGTCCAAAATCGAACTCATGGATGGAAGGTTCAATGTTCTAAATTTAACGTTCTTTACCATGTATTAAGATCATGAATATCCACTCTTATTATGTGAAAGTGGTATGTTTTATATTTTTATAAAACTAAAATAATCAAAATCTTCCAAGCTTATCTTTAAAAAAATCTATATATTTGTATAATATTAAGAGATATCTTATTTTGTAGATTAACATCGATCATATACTATATATTTTTAATATCGTTTGTACATTTTTTCTTAACATTTAAGTATATGCTAATTGGAAAATTTATATATATTAAAAGCATTGAAGAAAGAATAAAAATATATAGTAATTTATAATCATGTTGATCTCCATTAACCTCCTCAGATGGTTTTCACAAGTTTTAAAACTCGTTTTTTTTTTGGATTTTTAAAGCTTAACTTTTTTATATCAAGCAGGACTAATTTTCAAAATATTTCAATATCTCAGTTTTTTTCTTAAATAATATATATGACGGGGATGGGATGTTGGTGCAAGCGAAGAATACAAAAATAGGAAACCATCTTATAAAAAGAATAAAAAAACCAACATGATCCGGCATTTAAATCTAGATTTTTGTGAAATTTCAAAAAATCTAAACATTTTTCAACTAAAAAATAATCCCGCAAGGGAGACTAAATAATTAAAAACATATATACATATCGTATAAAATTGAAATACCTTTAAAACAATTTTTCGATACAAAAAATTATACGTATGGAATTTTTTCTCGATTAAAAATATTCGACCTATACACCTCCACTCCTACATGAAAAATAAATATAATACAAAAAAAGCCGGAAAAATAAATGGCAAAAAGTATGGAGAACTGTTCCCTTGGTTACGGTGGTGGTCAATATCCATACACATTCCACCACCACCACCCATCGATCCGGCGGGTGTCGGAGTCAACTGGGCGAGCCAGCTGGCAGCTGCGCTCCGTCCGGTCAAACTCCGTTCTCCAATAAATAAACAGAGCATCCACGTGGCCTCGCATCTCTTCCCAATATATTTATTTACGAAAATAAATTGTATCTATATATATATTATATATTTTTATTTTATTTAACTTTTCCATTAGTCAGATTCTAATCCTATTAATATATATTTTTGACACCTGTTATAGAGAAATAAATCACCAATAATTGACAAATAATTAATTGAAAGAGACCTGACCCGACCTCGCCTCAACTGCGACCAAACCAGATTCAGCTGCGCTACTAAAATCACAGCAAAATCCCAACTGGATCCGACTGCCTCCTTTTGCTTCTGCTGCTGCCGCCGCCGCCGCCGCCGTCGCGCTGTGTCCCTTTTTTCCTCTCTCTCCCGTCTCTTCCTTTCCCATTCCCCCTGCGCCACCCTCCTCCTCCTTACAGTTCTGCAGCTTTGCATGCAGACGACGACGTCGACGCAGCAGCACTGAGCAGACGGGATATTTAGATCGGAGGGAGGGAGACATGGGCGAGAAGGGTGGCGCGGTGGGACTGGTGCAGGCGGACGACATGGGCGACGGGATGCAGTGCATGGACCATCCATACCGGAGCAACCCCGGAGGGATCTGCGCCTTCTGCCTCCAGGAGAAGCTCGGGAAGCTCGTCACCTCCTCCAAGCTCACCGGTCCTTTCTTCCCCCTCCAGCCTCCCCTCTCCGCCTCCTCTTCCTCCTCCCCCGCCGCCGCCCCTGCCGACGCCGCAGGTGCTGGCGATGGCCCCGCCCGAGGAATCCTCACCTCCGCTTCTTCTCGAACCGGCAATGGCCGTACCAGAATCCCTATTCTTTCCTTTAGTGGCCACAGGAAGAAAAAAATCGGCAGCACCACCGGCGGCGGCGGCACCAGTGGCAACAGCAGGAAGGTGGCGACTTCCGCGGTGGCTGCCTGCACACCCCCGTCTCTGCTCACCGCCCCAGCGGCGGCGGGCAACAATGCTGCTGTGGTCCTGAAGAGAAGCAAATCCGTGGCCTCGAGACCTGTCGAGGGTCGCGTGGATGGCGGCGCTAGCGCTGGAGCAGAGTCCTTGGCGATGGACAGTCCCCGCAAGAAGAGCTTCTGGTCTTTTCTCTACCTCTCGACCTCTTCCGCGTCCACGGCAACCTCGTCCTTAACGTCCAACAACAACTGCAATAACAACAGGAGAAAATCCACATCCTCCTCGTCGGGCGGCGGCGGCGACGGGAACAAGCGGCAGCATAATGCGTCGACCGATGAGAAAGATGGTGACTTTAAGACGGCCGCCCCCAGGAAGTCGGAACATGCCGCTGGTGAGGCAGTGGAGAGTCCGATGACCAGGAACCATGCGGCGTCATCCTTCGGGAGGAAGGTAGAGCGGTCAAGATCAGTGGGCTGCGGCAGCCGAAGCTTCTCGGGGGACTTCCTGGAGCGCATCTCCACGGGATTCGGCGACTGCACCCTCCGGCGGGTGGAGTCCCATCGCGAGTCAAAGCCCAAGATGTCCCTCCGCCTGAATCACGGCGGCGACCAGGACGACGACGAGCAGCAGCGGCACCGAATGAAGGAGCGGATCAAATGCGGGGGACTATTCGGCGGCTTCGGCATGGCGTTGGCTTCCTCGTTCTGGCTCTCGGCGGCGGTGGACGACGACTTCGACAACAGCAGCAGGATCTCTTCCGCAACACCCCGCGCCATGGCCGTCGTAGGGGGAGGAGGCCACAATGCAGCCGGCACGCCTCACGGCCGGGCAAGGTACTGGGGCTGGGCGTTCGCGAGCCCCATGAGAGCTTTCAGGCCGACCGTCGCGTCCAAATACCTCTACACCGTCAAGAGCCACGCAAATGCGTCGGCTGCCGCGACCAATGCCATTAGCGCCATCAACGCCAGCAACAAGTTAGTCCATTAACCTCCCTTGCGGTGCATGCAGTCATTGATTCTCTTGCACAATACTTCTGTTAACGTTTTCTTCATTCCTTTTTTCTTCCCTGTGGCAAATCGAGTTCTGGAAAACCAAACTCTATCCTCAAATTTCTTGTTGCACTGTTTTGGTCTTTCTGTATACTCGTGGCAGCTCAAATTCTTCTGTATCTGTTCGTGTTCCAGATTTTGTTGCGTATAGAAATTGGATTGTTACTGTTTCGATTTTCTTCTTCACGAGTGCAGTAATGCTAACTGTTTTAACAAGCATAACATATGCATGCATAGCATCGCATCTTCTTCAGCCTCCTCTCGAGTGGTTGAAAATAATTAGGTGCTGTTCTGGTCGTAAACAATAACATTTTGGTGGAGTGAGCGGATGGATCGCTGGTCCCTGTTGCTTTTGAGACCTGCAAAGGCCATTTGTGCACTCCGCAAACTACAGTAATAACCACTGTTTCCGAACACGCATATTGCCATCCGTGATTGAATTGTTGGTACTGCTCGTAACACAGTGTGCTTGAGATTGAAGTATCCACTGAGAGGGAGAGCACATGATATCTGATGATGGATTTTGTCTAGTTGCCCTTGGTTGGACCCCCGCCAAAGCGAGAATACGAGCCAGGAGTCCTTCGGGTACTCGGACAGTGATGTCCTCAAGTAAAACACAAACACAAGGTAAGATGGAGAGCTTATACATACGTCTTTCTCACTGATCGATTTTGCATCCCCATCCTATAACATTGATCTGATTGATTCGGATCCTTGACAGACTCGTAGATATACGTGTGGTTCGCCAGTGTATAGACATACCTCTTGACAGCTTGTTCTGTTCCTTACAAGAAAAATAAGAGAACGAAGAAAGGGGAACATAAAGACGTTGCACTTTCTGACTGATCCCACGTTGCCCATCTGTTTTTGCTGTGCATTTCCGCAGCAGGATGGCTACAGTAGCAATTAAGAAGAGGAGCAAGACGACGACGGCACATCTTTTGGCCTCCCTCTCCACTGAAAAGGGGCGTGCAGGGACAGGTAGGTTCCATTGGTGCCGCAGCTAATTAAATTGTTTATCGTCATTAATTAACAATGTACAGTAATTAACAATGGCCCATTCTTG
Source organism: Pontederia crassipes (assembly GCA_030549335.1). NCBI lineage: Eukaryota > Viridiplantae > Streptophyta > Magnoliopsida > Commelinales > Pontederiaceae > Pontederia > Pontederia crassipes. The sequence continues at coordinate 17,143,531 of CM060189.1, read as the reverse complement.
GTGCCGCGGCCTCTCTGGTGCATGTGCCAAGGGGCAGAGGCTGAGGTAGGTCTCTGTGAACGGCCATGTGATCGGCCCCTGTAATCTATCCGAGACGCTGCACTGCACCGCTGAAGAAAGAGGACCTTTATTTAGCTCGTCTTAGCTGTGACGAACCCGGCGCCGGCGGCTCCATAGACGGGCTCTGCCAGCCGCCCGGCCCGGGCACGCAGCGGCAATCTTGCCGTAGTGTCACCTTCATTGCTCCCACCAACCTGACAGTCACCCCCACCCGCATTCATTTTGGAAGCAGAAGCTGATTGGAGACAGCACCACCTTCCAATTCAATGAACGCCAAAGTACACGTTCTCTTGAATAACCGATTCAATTAAGATGTATTAGCAGACAAATATCCAATTGCATGAAGGTCAATCGCATCGATTTAGCTTTCTGGTTCATCAAATTTTATCCTTGCGATCGTCTCGTATAGGTGAAAGAAGGCATCATCTGATATATTTTGTAGCGAGATCTTCATCTCTCTCAATTTTTTTTAAAGATATTATATCATAAGAGATCTTTTGATAATCCTGTCACAACTCACTTGGACATCTCGTGAGCCGGGACGAATGCAACGATGACCCCCTCCCCCTCCCCCACCCCACCCCTAAAGAGGGAAAAGGAGGGAGAAGGGAACGCTGGACGTAGGCGTGGTGAAAGAAGGAAATGCATAGACGTTGGAATATGACTCGCAGGAAAAGAAAACAGGATTAACGGGGGGGTGGGGTGGAGAGAGAGAGTAATAAAAGAAGAAGAAGAAGAAGAAGCAAGAACTGATGCGTGACGGAACGTGCAACAAGGACGAGGTGCGCCATTATATTTAATATAAGGATGGAAACATGGAAGGGCGAGGAGAAAGAGAGAGCCGTGCTCACTTTTACAGTTCACATGGCCCGTATTGCTCTTGTTTTTGGTTACGAGTCGTGCGTTGCTGGACGTGCAAAAGTTGATAGCTGATGCGCAATCAAGTTTAAGCTTCTTTAGTAGTGTCTAATATTAAAGCTTACAAAAAATGGCAACAAAGATTTGACGTCCATAATTAAGTTTTGTGCCCTCTAAGGAATGCCCGATTGACAATTGCACAAAAAAGAGTCAGGGATTTTGAATCTGTCTCGATAATGAGCTGCGGGATACTCAGCCTGATTGCCAACTTCATTCTTTTCAGAATTCTCCAAGCTTCCAATTCTAGCACCTTATGGCTTTGCCGTCGGACAGCTCCTACATCAATGAACTCAGAGTTGTGAAAACGTATAATAAAACCTGCACCCCCAATTTCATTTGACCCGATGAAAGACCCACCCCAAGTTTGCTTCGACTCCTCTTCTTCTTTTCTGCATGTAGCAACTACTTTCACACAGATGCACACATGATGGATCTATACAGAGGACGAGAGAGAGAGAGATGTGGGGAACACATTCACGGGAGGAGCCTAACACCATGTCGTGTTGAAGGATGATCCATCGCTGTCGTGAGTGGACTCGTCGGACCAAAAATGGAAACAAGTTTACCAACAACAAGAGGTGGTAAGAATCCAGAATGGAAAATGAAATGACCAACGAAATGACCAATGGTAAAAAAAAAAACTCTTCGAAACCGATCATTTTTTATCTCACAATATTTTTTGTCAGGACTCATTAATAACTATTTCTTTTCCAAATATTCTTTACAAAAAAGAAAGAAAGAAATATGAATGAAGCCCCGGGCTGAGCAGAGACTGAGATGAGCCGAAACCATCTCTGAGGCCATGCCACCCCGCCTGCCAGTGCCTTGCCGTGCTCATTCGTCTTCGTTCTCCCCCAGGCGAGCCAGAGCCAGAGCCAGGACATGACACAAGACATCTCAAATTTGTGATAGAATTGCAATCAGAAAATACAGAGAAATCATATGCAAATCAGAGTACAAAAAAAATGCAAGGGAAGAAGAAACAAGGCGATGATAAAAAAAAACGCAACTCTACCGTCACCTTCTTGTCAAGTTGGCGTATGTCTGTATGTATTGAATAAATCCATTTATAATGTTTATAAAGTAACTTCAACGGTCATACAAAAAGAAAAAAAAACTTTGAAACAAGCAAAGCACATTCATGTTTCAAAAGTGCAAACTTAGGTTCCTTAGTTTAATCTCTCAAAATTATGTAAATGTTTTCCTTAATTCTAGTTATCTATACAATTTCAAAGAGGTGTTATTGAGCGTAATATATTTTTTCTTTCTTTCATAATTAATTAGCTTATATATATTTTTACATTTCACATTTCATCAAATACTCTTTAATTTTGGACACTTTCCCTGCACTATTCTCAAACTTCACTTTGTCATATTATCCTTCATCTTTTAACTTGTTTCATCAACTAACCTTTTGACCTCTTATCGGTAACATGACGTCTACACGATAATGTCTCTCTCATATACAAAAGCAATCATCTGACGTGACATCATTAAAAAAATTTAAAAATAAAAATGAAGCATTGAGGGGGGGCACCATCCCCTCCCCTCGTCAGCTCTGGACATGTAGAGTGGGTCCAGACCTCTGCTCGTCGGAGCTCGTGGGTCGACATCCCCCCTTTTGCGTCGGGGGTGTCGTCGATGCACCCACGCATGCGCGCAACGCAAAAGAGGGAGGGGGGGAGGCGTCCCCCCCTTTCTTGTGTGCTTTCGCCAAGCCGACAACCTTGTGGTCGTATCGAATGCGTTCGCGAACTCCGACATCGGCATCGAGAGCCGGGTCGAAGCCGAACAAGATCTTGCATATGCTGTCGAAGACGAAACCTCCTGAAGGTCGAGCACCTGGCCCCGCCGTCATCGTAGGTCGCATCTATTAGGGGGACGAGGAGGGTGCGGACCTCGACGATGATGACGAGACAACAAAGATGTGGATCAAAGAGCTTCCCATTTCGGTGATGGCCATGGTCTGTTGGAATCTCCAGGTTTCCGTCATGGCCGAGTAGGTCGCTGAGGATGGCGACGAAGGGCCTCGCCTTTGGGAAGTTGTCAAAGTTGGCCTTGAGCATGTACTTGACGTTTTTTGGGTCGGCCGTGACGGTGCTGCCAAGGACATGGACATGGATGGTGATCAAGGGGGAGCGGCGCAGGAGGTTGGTGTACCGGTCGTAGAGGTTGTCGAACTCCACGGTCCAAGATGAGGTCACGTAGGAGTCGCACATGACGCAGGAGCAGCACCACGAGGAATGCGATGGTAGGGAGGCGTTGCCCCCCCCCCCCTGCGTGCGTGCGATGACGATGTGTGCAACGCAAAAGGGGGGCATCCCCCCCCCCCCCACCCCATCGCACGCGCGAGCTGTGCCACCGACGCCCCAGCGCCCCTCTGCGAGTCTGACGCCGATGAGGCAGCGCAAGGTCAAGGGGACGGAGTAGTCCCCCCCCCCCCCCCCCCCTCAATGCTTCATTTTTTATTTTTTTAATGATGCCACATCAAATGATTACATGTGTGGAGGAGAAAATTGTCGCATGGACGCCATGTCAACAAGCGATCGAGAAGCTATCGATACGAAGTTAAAAGGGTAGTTGGTGAAACAAGTTAAAAGATAGAAGATGGTCTTATTACAAAGTGAAGTTTGATGATAGAGTTGAAAAAATGTCCAAAATTAAAGGGTATTTGGTGAAATTTATTCCACATTTCGTCAATAATATATAGCTACAATTGCAACTATCGATCAAGCCTTCACTGAGTTTCAAGTACCATTACCAATATTTGTTAATTATTTCGTTTCATTGTTATATTATTTGATTGTTGAGCAGCATGTCAACTTTCATGTTTGTAATTAAAAATAAAAAGGTGTAATAAGAGGAATCATGGTTCACAAACTCTCTCTAGTTTGAGACTTAAACTCTTAAGAGTTTAATCATGCAATCGAGTGAACTCAGAGTGGAATCAGACTTGTGGTAAACTCGAGTAGACTCGGGTGCACTCAGGTAGACTCGAGTAAACTCGGATAAACTCGGGTAAACTCGATAGAGTCTACAGGTAGAATCGCCAAACGCAAAAAGTTAGGCATTTAATTAAGATTTGAAGTCAAATTTGAAATAAAAATAGTATTAAACATTCATGGTTTAACAATTAAGAATACTTTATATTTTAACTACTTTGGTAATTTGATGTATAAACTTTGAACTCTTAACTTTTCAACATGTGTTGCTGATGTGTAAAATGATGTAGCAAAATAAAATCGCTAGGAAGTGCAATAGTCGCTCAAGTAATATAGTAAAAAAGAGTAAAGAGTGTCGAACCCACGAGAAATATTATTAATTCAATATCTGAATTTATAAATTAATAAGAGAAGAAAAAATATTGATTTTGAAGATGAGTTTTGTAATTATAAAATAAAATAAAAAAATAAGACAAAGATAAGATAATGGTGTTGAAGTTAGGCCTTATAATGAGAATAGATCAAGATAAATATTTGAACCATAAAAGATAAATTTAATCTTTAAAGATGGATTAGAGTCTCCCTAAGTAATCTATCATGATTAAGTTGAAGTCTCCACAACTGGCATGCCTCAACCTAACCCATGCAGAAGTATTTTAATTTAATAAGAATTGAAGCCTCCACAATTGGATTCTCTGGACTATTAATCACTCCACAAACTGATATAAATTAACAGACCACACAAATTTAATTCTCCACACACTAGTTATCAAATTTATCTCAATTATTAATTTCATATAAAATCAATTAAAATTAGTATTATGAACTTTGAAATTAAACACACCACAAACTAGTATAGCTTAATTCAGAAATTCAATTAACTAACATAAAAGCATTAAGCACAATTAATAATTAATCAGAAAATATTAAAACAAATAAAATAGGGTACAAACATTTCCCTTCAATTAATAATCTCCTAAAATATAAATTCTAAAAACATGGAGTTTCATCCTAGAAATTCTGGAGAGATAATAAAATACAAATGATAAAAATTGGAAGAATTACACCCAAAGCAAAAGCAGAGATCTCGAATATGGGCAGACAGTCGGGTAGCCTCTCGGACTTGATCAGAATCACGATCAACCTCCAGTCGTCGCATCTCTCTCCTTTTGGTCATAGCATGCAGAGCTCACGACTTGCCGTAGAAGAAAACCACACTTCAAAGTACGAATTGGATTGATGGTTTCGTCCTCTATTTATAGGTGCGGACGGTTGTCGAACGGTCAACTTTAAATTTGCGAGATAAACTTTATGTCGTCTTTAAAACTTTGCCTAATGATGTTTTGCGCTCGATGATAAACTTTTCTTGATGATTCTCGGCCACCAAACTTTGTTAATATTATCAATGATTGGATTTCTCGACCACAAAGCTTGCTCATGATAAACTGCTGTGCCCAACGATCTTGGCTGGTAAGGATTTTTACCTTTGGATTTTGCGGTCGATATGATGGTGCTTTGCGAGAATCTATTGGAGTTATCGGCCGATACACCTTGGTTAAGGATAAATCTTTTTGTTATATCGCCCAATGATAGTAATGACAAGATTGTTTTTTGCACCCACTCGTCTCTCCTTAACGATTTGATGCCAATAGCATTTGATGAATGATGATGAAGACTTATCAGCCGTAAATGATTAATTCTTCCTAGATCCGTCATTTCGACTTGTCCGACTCATCTGCAAAATAATTATAGAAATTAAATCAATTTATTCAAAAATTAAAATATTCAAAAAATCAATAGTCAGACTGCATAAATTCGAAATTATTATTATTAAAAGTGACATAAAATGATGCATGTCGTGATTACATTACAAAAAAATTAACTAAAATAATAATCTAAAATATGTTATATTTTGTATGCATCAGTTGCATCGACTTATATATTGTACTTGTAGAGTACAATGAAATGTTAAAAATAATAATTGATTATGCAATTCAATATGAGTGAGTTGAAATATGACCAATGAACTAATTACATCCGAAACTAACATATAGAAATTATTTTTCACATATATTTTATAACATATAATGTTAAATATAAGATTATTTTCTCAAACCACATCTAAACCATCGCGATTTTCCAGATCTAACCTTAAACTATGAACTTCATTTTTTAGGTCATTTAACTATCATAATTTTTCCAATTTGATCCTTCCATCCAATTTGATCAACTTTTCAATTATCTTTGATTTTTTGTATTTATGAAAAGTTGAAAATGCCCTTACGTTGTCAGACGAAAGTCGAGAGGAGTGCGACCCCCCTCTTCTCTCTCTCTCCTTGCGCTGACATGTGCGCAGGGTGAGAGATTTTTTTTTTGCACAGGGGCATTTTTGACTTTTCACAAACGCGAAAAATAAAAAATAATCGAAAAGTTGACGGAACTGGACGAAAGGATTAAATTAAAAAATCATGATAGTTTAAGGACTAAAAAAATGAAGTTTGTAGTTTAGGGTTAGATCTAAAAAAATCTCGATAGTTTAGGAGTGATTTGAGGAAATAACCCTTAAATATATACATAAAGTCATGTATCTTTGTTTCGAATTTACGGCTCGAGTTTACGGGATGTAAAACATGTAGGATCCAAAAGTAGGGTGTTCAGCGGGTCGGGTCGACCCCGGACCCGATGACCCGACCCAACCCAAACCAGTTTGGGTCGGGTTGGATCAGTGGTCGGGTCGGACCCGACCCGAGGTGACCCGACCCAACCCGAATGACCCGATTATTTATTTATTTATTTAAACTCAAGCTTATATTTGATTAAAAAATTTCAAAAAAATTAAAATAAAATATTTTAAGTACATAAATAACATTAAATGTTTTAAAATTTTATTTTATGATTTAAAATAAATAAAAATAAATATTTTTTAATATCAAATAAATATAAAAATAGAAAGAAAAAAATTAAAAAAAAAAAAGAAAATTGGGTGATCGGATAACCCGACCCGGTTCGGGTCGGATTGGGGTCAGATTTGGCCTCCCAAAGGCCTTTGACCCGACCCGACCTAACCCGACCAAATTCGGCTGGGTCGAGTCGGGTTTGTTCACGGGTCGGGTCCATCCCTACCCGTGAACATCCCTATCCCAAAGGGCACTAAGAGGAGGAGTGAATTAGTGTTTAACCGAAAATATCGATTTCACGAAATTCATCGCGAAAGCACAAAACTAATTCTTGAAACTTTTGCAATTCAGATTATAAACACAATATTAGAGGAATAGAGAGTGAGAGAAATCAAACACAATGAACATGGATGGTGTTGACGAGGTTCGGCCACACCTTGGCATGTGTCTCCGCTCCGACTTCTCGATCTCGAGACTGTCGGAGATTCCACTAGCACTTCCTTTGTTTCAAATTGGGCAAGAAAGAAGGCCCTTTACAACACCTTCTCTCCGCTTCGAGAGGCAAGACAACCTCTTCTCCTATGAAGCTAATTTATTTCTCTCGCTCAAGAGGTAAGATTTAGAACATCTTTTCTACAGGAGCTCTCTCTATTTTTCTGAACAAGAATGTTTTTTCTCTTTTACAATTCTATGCTCACAAGAGTGGAAGAGAGAAAGAATAGCACAACTAAAATAATAACTTCAAGGAAGAATGAGATGACCTTGAGAAACCTTGAGAAATGATCTTCATATTATGGAAAATAAGATTGAAAAATTAAAAGTAGAAAATGATATATATTTTATGGAAAATGAAAATTTTAAAAATGAAATTAAAACTTTGGAAGCTACACATGCATGTGAAATTGTAAAACTAACATGCTCTTTAGAAGAAAAAAAAGAAGGAAAATGCCTCTTTGAAAAATATAGCTATTTCTTATGTAACAAAAAATAATTCTAGAAAACACTTTAGTCATGAAAACTCTTATTGAAAATCTAATCATACATATGATAGAAAATCACATATTACATGTTTTACATGTGAATTTAATGACTATTTTACATATCAATGCAAAGTAAGAAAATCTTTACAAAATGGCTTGATTTGAGTTCCGAAAAGAACACCATCTAACAAAATAGGACCCAAAGAAATTTGGGTACCAAAGGTTACATAATCATTTTTGCAGGTGTGCCTCGCGTACAAAGGACAAGTGGAAATAAAAATGTGAAGGCACAAAGGTTATGATAAAAATATCATTTGTTGCATTCTTATATTTCTTAAGTGATTAGGTCTATTCTTTGAATGACTATGTCTTTGAATAAAAAGAAATGAATAAAAGAAAATTGATCATAATGATAGGGGGAGCATGTTAAAACTTTAAAACTTTATTTTGACATATCATGAATATCATTATTGTATCAAAGTTTTATGTCATATTTTGATTCATAAATATATTTTTGGATTTCATCAAATTGTCTTCATTTTACCATTACAAAATAGCCATAAATTTAGAGGAAGTTACTTTGCAATACTCTACATGTCTATTATATGGAAAAAGGGGGAAGAATAAATTTTTTGAAAAAATAATTAAGGGGGAGTTACATATTGGTTTCTTATATGCTTCATATGTATAAATTATTCTTTTTGATGAAACAAAAGGGAAAGAAGTATAGGAGAAATATGATCTGAATATCACTTTATATGAAGAGTACCTTACAATTAATACTCATGTGAGTATCTTCCATTGTAAGGAAAGCTGTGTTAGGGGGAGTAAAATTGTTTTTACAAGAATCTTACAACTTTTTCGCAACTTACATATTTTTCATATTTCTCGATTTATATTCATAAAAAGGGGGGAGATTGTTGGATCTAAGTTTTAATGACATATAAAACTATATTTTGATGATACAAACCTCGAATGATTAAAGTTAAAATACTGAAAAAGTTTAGAGAAAATGGATAAATTTATGCACTATTCTTTGATTGAATAATTGGCATTGATCTTATCAGTTTTGGATGAATATTGAACGTCAGAGTTGTAGAGAATTCTATTAGCTTTCCATAGACTCTAGGATCGTTTAATTTGAATAACTGTGCAAAAAGTTATCTTCAAAATAGTGCAGGACGATCAACCTGCCGGTTAAAGCTATGAAGGTTGGTCGACCGATCAGGGATACTGGTTGACCAATCAATGCATAAACTGCTCAAATTAAAATTACGAGACTGTACTAGTCAATAAACCGATCGATGCACCGACCGACCGATCAACTGAACGGGAGAAAATCAAAACTGCGAGACTGTACCGGTCGAGACATCGGTCGACAGTCCGGTCGACCGACCAAGTGCTGTAGCTGCAGAAATGAGCGAAACAGTCATATAGACCGGTCGACCAGTCCATTAATGCGGATGACCGATCAGCTGCGACAAATGAAGAAAATGAGTCAACGATCATATAGACCGGTCGACCAGTCCATTACTGAAATGAACAGAAACAGGTATATTTCAAGGAGAAAAATGTGAAATTAATTCTGGATGAATTTTTCACATACCAGAGTCTATAAAAGGAGTGCCAAGATCAGAAGCAAAGCATCTATCTAAGCATTGAAACAATACTTCAAGAAATCAAAAGATATTTTTCCTTAAAGTTATCATTTTTAGTTGTGTTCTTCTTTCTCTCTTTCACTTTTGTGAGCAATAGAATTGTAAAAGGGAGAAATATTCTTGTTCAGAAAAATAGATAGAACTCCTTTGTAAAAGAGGTTCTATATCTTACCTCTTGAGCGAAAGAAATAAATTAGCTTCATAGGAGAAGAGGTTGCCTTGCCCCTCGAAGCGGAGAAAAGGTGATTGTGTAAAGGGCTTTATTCCTTTACCCATTTGGAACAAAGAAAGTGCTAGCGGAATCTCCGGCGGTCTCGAGGTCGAGAAGTCGGAGCGGGGACGTAGGTCAAGGTGTGACCGAACCTCGTCAACAACCACCCGTGTTCATTGTGTTTGATTTCTCTCACTCTCTCTCCCTCTAATATTGTGTTTATAATATGAATTGCAAAAGATTTAAGAATCGATTTTGTGCTTCCGCGACGAATTTCATGAAATCGATATTTTCGAATTAAACACAAATTCACCCCCCTCCCCTCTTGGTGCCCTTTGGGATCCTACAAAATGACTCAACATAAACTCTCGAGTTTCAAAACCTTGAGAGGGACAACAAGAGCCTCATCTTTTTATGGAATGCTAATTTTAGTTTTTCTTCCATTTTCTTTTCCTATTGTTATATACTGACACGAGAAGCATGAAACTATCTTGGTTATTAGTTCTTTACATTTTTTGTGAAGAAGGTTAAACAGAATGTTTGATAATTCTAAAGTTGTCCCAAAAAAAGCATTTAGGAATTTGACTGTTGGTCCGAAGACTATATTCAAAATATTTTGATGATAACAAATAAGAAAGATGATATATGAATGGAGCGGATGTCTCCTCAAAGATGTAAAGACGATTGAGAAACAATGATTTTTTAGAGTCGGGACTTGTAGGAACAGACTATCACTCCATGGAGCAGACACCCACTGAAGGATGGAATGGTGCAAAACGATCGCTGATTTTCCATAGTCAAGACTTCCTAGAACATATGATTGATTCATGGAGAAAATGGCCATTATCGAACATCAAAACTGAAAACTATGTGAAACGAACGACAACAGCACAAAAAAGGATAACCAAGTGCATTGAGAAACAACTACATTATCATAACGGACGGCCGATTTATAGAATGGATGCCCACTTCAAGAAAGACAAATGTAACAACTACTTAATGTGGCAGAACTAACGCCCGATATCGTAATGAACGCCCAACGTTTGCTTCAAAATCTCCTATAAGAGAAGATGAAGCTTCAACATTTAAAAAATGCACACTGAGAATACATTGGCGAAGCACTTAGAGCATTCTTGAGATAGATTGACATGATCTTTCTATTTCTCTTTTCTCTTATCCTTTTATTCTCTTCTGAGGTGAGCTTTGATCTTGTAATAGACAAAAACTTGAACCCTATGAAAACCTGGGTTCAGAGTGACTGAGTTCACACCGTAGATTCCTAACCCAAGTAAATCGTAGATTATATATAACCCGACCATGCTGCGTGACCCGCGACCCATTAACCCATGAGATGAAAAAGACTCTCAGCCCTAATCCCTAATCCTCCCGATGGATTTGCATGCTCACCCGCTCTGCTGACCGCGATGTAGTCGTCGGGCCATTGTGTTGTCGTCGCTGCCGCTATGTTGTTATCGCTGACTCCAGTGTGCTACCGTCGGACTTGACAGGTTCTCTCTCCCTCTCCTTCTCTCTTTCACTTCCTCGTCTTCTCCCTCTCTTTGCGCAAGGACAAAAAGGTCGTGACTCGCGAGAAGCCAAGCAAGCGAGCACTGAACATGGTTATGTTTTGTGTTTTCTCATGACCCTCCCTCTTCCTCAGTGGCTTAACCCTGTTGTGTTGCAATCGTCGACGCGGCTTCATTGTGTTGTCGTCGCTGCGGTGTGTTGCCACTGACCTTGATAGGTTCTCTCTACCTCTCCTTTTCTCTTTCTCTTTGTCATCTTCTCCCTCTCTTTCCCTCTCTCTACACAAGGTTGCGAGCAGTCGAGCACTGAGCAGTGAGCAGGGCCGGTTCTTTGCTTCTATTTTCTCATTACTCTCCCTCTTCCTCTTTCTCAATGGATCAGTCCATTTTGTTGGTGTGTTGTCGCCGCCGCCCCTCTTCAACTTTGTAACGGCCGACCGTCGACGATTTTAACTTTTGAGGTACGCTCTCTTTACAGACTGCCACCGGATCTCCTGTCAAGTTCTACTAGCCTATTGTTCGTGTAGATTTATTGTTTAATTACATCTTGGACAAGGATTGAAGCTGAGAGGCTCGCAAGAATTGAAGCTCGAGATTTCATCATTGGATTTCACAGAATTGAAGCTGAGAGGCTCGCAAGAAGCATGTTGAACTAATTGTTTATTACTTATTTGTTATGTTTGTTTGTGTTTAGCTTTATGATTGTCATAAATGTCTAGCTTTATATTGTTGTCATAAATGTTTGTTTGTGTTGAACTATGGCTGAGCAAATTATATTCTTGTATTTTGTGATGTTTATGTTTGAATTTCGTTAACCCTCTATATGTTTTTATCTTTATGTTAATCCTTATATGTTTGAATTTCGAATTTCGTGATGTTTAGCATTGCACTGTTGAAAAATGTTTATTGTTGTATGAGTAAATTATGTCAATACCCTCCAATTTTGATCGTTCAACATTATCCTCCAACTTCACTTTGTAGCAAAACTGTTCTTCATCTTTTAACTTATTTCACCAAATGATCTTTTCACCGACTAAAAGTCATTATCCGATCGCTTTGCTAATGTGGCATCAACTCGACGTCTTCTCTCTCCTCCACACAAGCATTTATCGATGTGGCAACATAAAAAATAAAATAGTAATTAAAAATGGAAAAAATTCTTGAGTGGAAATCAAAATAAGGCAACGGGAGGTGCGACGGTGGTGCGGCAAGGGGGACCTCACGTTCCCTGCATTCAGGGAGGGGGGCTACGTAGGGAAGGAAAGGGGAGGGGGAATAGGACATCACGCAAGGGACAGAATGGAGGGGGAGGGTCACCCGTGCGTCAACGAAGGACGCACGCACAGGCGACCCCCCTTTCCCTTCCCCTGCATGCCGGTGCAAGGAAAAGGAGGGAGGGGGAGTAGGGAAACAGGAGGAGGGGGTCGCCCCCGCCCCCCTTTCCTTACGCACGTTGACGTAGGGAAACAAGGGTCCAACCCCTCTGTGAAAGGTCGAAGAGGGGGGCGACCCCCTCCCCATTCCCTTTCTTTGCGCGCATCAACGTAGGGAAACATGGGGCTCACTCCCCCTGCAACCTTCACCGGCGCAGGGAAAGATGACAAAGGACGCACAAGGGGGAAATCCCCCTTCCCTATGCGTGTCGGCGCAGGGAAAGATCGTCGACTCTCGGTCGATGACAACTTGCCCTCATTTTTTAATTATTATATTTTAAATATTATTATATATTTTTAATGATTCTATGTCAACTAAATGCTTGCATGGTGAATAGATAATATGTCATGTGGGCGCCACATCGTCTCAGCGATCGGAAAATGAATGATCAACAATGAAAAGGGTATTCTGTGAAATAAGTTAAAAGATGGAGGACAATGTTGTATGAATTAAAGTTGGAGCGTAGCATTGAGATAACGTTAAAGTTGGAGGGTATTTGATGAATTTTTTTCCATTGTTGTATGTTTTTATCTATGCAACGTTAGTAGCCCTTTGATAATTTGATGTCATTGATTAATTGATTAAGTATAAAATGGTAATGTATAAAAGTAAAAGTAAAATCTAAATATTTCATGCGTCAATAATCTTTTAATTCAGACAGCCATTCTTGATTTTCTTTTAGTTTTATCATAAACCTAATAACTTACTGGGCATACTATTTCTTTATAATCAGCCTATTAACTTATTAATTTTATGATAAACCAAAATAAAAATATAATGGTTGCATGGATTAACATTTGCTCATATTTTTTGAATGGGGGATAATACAATGATCAATATTGGGTCTAATTATACTTCGCGTGATTTTGTTATCGAGTCAGCATAATTTAATCCAAACCTTGTAGAAGGAACTAATGATACTTCCAATCAAATAGAGGTAGTTAAGAGGAAGCCTAATAAAAACAAATATGAAGTTTGGAATCATTTTGAAAAGTTTATTTCATATCCTGGAGCTAGAGCAAGGTGCAAATATTATAAAAATGATTTTGTTGCAGACCCTAACAAGCATGACACCACTGATTTATTTAAACATTTAAGAAAATGCAAGAAGTTCCCGCATAAAAGTGAAGTGAAGGAACAAAAAATGTTGGCATGTATAAGGAGCAACCAAAACATTGGCCCCACATTCATATAACTATGAAGATTGTAGAAGAGCCTTGGCTAAGTTTGTGATATGTAATGAGCAAGCTTTTAAAGTTGTAGAAGGTGCTGGTTTTTGTAAGTATTCAAAATGTTTGAAATCTAGATTCATAATTCTTTCAAGATTTACTATTGCTAGAGATTACTATCAATTATATCTTGATGAAATGGATAAACTCATTGTACTTTTTAAGAAGTCTTCTTCATGTATTTGCCTAACCATTGACATTTGGACATCTGACAGAAATTGTGTTATGTGCCCCACAACACATTTTATTGATGAAGAATGAGTTTTGGATAAAAGAATTCTTAATCTTTAACTATTTGAAATTCATAAGGGTGAGGACATTACTAAAGTCATTGAAAAGTGTTTATTATCATGTGAGATTGAAAAAATATTCACCATCACCATTGATAATGCTTCGATAAATGATAAAGCTATTGGTCATTTGAAAAAGAGACTAAATAGTTGGAAATGTTTGATTTATAATGGTGATTTTATTCACATTAGATGTTGTGCACATACACTAAATCTCGTGATCAAAAGATGGTTTGCATGATATGAAAATCAACAATTATATCAATTCGTGAGGTTGTTAGCTATGTGAGATCATCTTTGACATGATTTGAAAAATTCAAAAGATTTATACAAGAGGAGAAAATCAACAACCGATATAGTGTCATTATGAATGTGCCAATTCGATGAAATTCAACCTATTTAATGTTGGAATGGGTTGAAAATTTTCAAAAAGTATTTGACAAGTTGGTTGAAGAAAATAGGGGATACCAGTTACATTTCAAATAGTTGAATATTGGGAAAATGCTTGAAATTTTGTGATGTTTCTAAAAAGTTTTTATGATGCAATATGCAACTTATCTGGCTCATCATTTGTGACATCTTGTGTTTGCTTTCATGAGATTGTATATGTTCAATTTCAAATTACAAAATGGAGTAATGATCATGATGCGTACTTGTAAAAGATGGCTTGCGACATACAAAATGGTGATACAAATGTATACATAAATTCATCACATCATTTCACTTGTGCTCTTTTATCCTTATTGAATTAAGTTTGTAGAATTCTAAAATATTGAGAGAAATCCAACTGTCGTTAGCAGTTATTTATTCTTCAACTTTATTCTTTTTAGTCACACATGTAATGGACCTCCTGAACTTTTTCTTCTTGGTATCTTTTTAGATGTCTTCTTGGCACCTTTTGCCCCTTTGTTCTCTTGGATATGTCATTTCTCCAAGGTCATTCTACTAAATTTATTTACTTGTTTAAAAAAACTACTGCAATTTTAATATGAAGTCAATGACTAAATTAAGTATGTGGAACATATATTGATGTCTTGCCATTCATATGCCAATAAAAGAAATATGAAGCACCATAATTTTCTGATTGTTGCAACAATCATTTATGAGCTGCGATTGAAAACATTTTATTTTACCTTCTTTTTTATTTTTGACAAAAGCATGATAGCGATTGAAAAGTTTTATAGTGCACGAAAATTGAATCCTCTTCCTGGCCGATGGATCATGGATTGCTCTCATGCTAAGATAACTTGAATTAAGTTTAAGTTTGTTTATCTCAATACCCAAGTTTTCTTAAACTCAAATTATATATTCTTCCATTTTCTATGAGTGCATCTATAGATCAAAAGAGATCATGTAGAATATTCTTGTTGCTGCAAATTTTTTATGACTCCATTTTCTAATCTTATTCTTCTATCTTATCCACATGGAGATAGGTGATGCATTGTGGAGTGGGGGAGCTTTCATGGAAGTAGAGACTAGACTCGAGAAGAAGCTCTCAATTGTGTATTTAGTTCTATTTAGAAGTTGTGCTCATACTGTGTCACTATGGAAATGTAAACAATTTTAACTATGAGAAAGATATGGATGTATGCTGGATTGTGCGCTCTTTGTTTATTTTTTTGATCATTTTAGAATATTGACTTTATGTATTAGCAGCTACTTGTTTATTTCTTCAAAAAATAATCTTGGTGTCTTCAAAATGATGATTCCCAGCCAAATTCGGACCCAGTCTCTGCCCGAATTTTCCTGGCCCCAGTAGAAGTTGAGTCGGGACCGGGTCCATCTGAACCCGGTCTTGGTTCCAGATTTGCTCATTTTCATAATAAATTATGATAATGTGATGGATTATGAAATTTAAAATAAAATAACCAAAAATATACTTAGATTATCTCACACCAAAGGGCTCCTAAAGTGTTTTATTTTGAAAGGAACAATGGATAGTTTAAACATATAAATGAAAGTAGTAATGTTAAAAATTGTAAGATGTCCACTGCATCATTTGGTGACAATATAAATATGATGAAACAACTACTTAAAATATTAATTTATAATTATCAAATTAAAGCACTAGTTGAAAATAATGTCCTACAAGATGTTTAATGTCAAGTTTAATACACCCGTTGTTCTTTATGTAAAGAGAGCTAGCCTTAAAAGTTGTGCAAGTGAGCTTTTCTACATTTGTGAGAATCTACATTACAAATAACGAGTGTATACTCATCCTATATGCTTTAACATAAATGCATGCATGCATACATATATATGTGTATATGTATATGTATATGTATATGTATATGTATATGTATATGTATATATTCTTTTAATAACATGAAGCAAATTATTTTTTACGAAGTTCGACCACCGTCTTCGTTCTCATTCTAATTCCTCAAGTTTTGAGAATCTCGTAGATCCACTATTAATCATCTTTCCGAATATGGAGAAGAACTCTTTACACCATGCCTCTATTTCTCCATTCAAAAGGTAAACACACCTCTTATTACAATGAACTGCAATCAACACAATATTAAAGAAAGAATCATTCCCTCTATTTTCTTATTAGCAATTTTAACTTATCTCTAATTGTAATTATTTTAATAAAAATAATATCATTCAACTTTATTTTATCTATTTCTTTGAATTTTATAATATAACTCATGATGTTAAATTCTATTCTTTTTTATCCATAACCACTTTTGTATCTTTTGTTTTGTTTATCTATATAATATGCGATTAAAATTTAAAATATTTTCATAATTTAAAATCTATGGTAATTTTAACTTATCTCTAATTGTAATTATTTTAATAAAGATAATATCTAAAATATTTTAATTATTATTTAGTCATTTTCCCTTTGTTACAATTACTTACCCACCCCAATCACTATAAAATAATGTAATGTATAAGTGATTTTAATGTATAAGTTTGAAGGTGACAGTTTATTTTAATTGTTATTTTAAGCTATGGTAAAATATAAAAAATGATTAAAAGAAAGTTTGAATACGAGAAAAACATTTATGTCAAGAATGGGATTCGAACCCATGCCCTTTCGGACTAGTACCTGAAACTAGCACCTTAGACCAACTCGGCCATCTTGATATGTTGGTATTGGTATTTCCAAATCATTCCAAATAAAGATATCCGAGGAAGAGGAAGAAATAAACAAATCAGCATTTTTCATCCTCAGAAATGAATTGTTAAATTTTGTTAGCTTTAAAATTTGATCGGACTAACCATTCTGATGAACAAGACACTTATCCAAAATTTATTCAACTTTCAAAGAGGGATTATATACATACACATATTAGGATTATACACATACGCATATTATATTATATATATATGGCTTTTACTTTGGTTGTGGAGTATCGTATTTTTGGTTAAGTTCAAATTCAACATAGCAACGTAATTTAAATGAAATGATAAGTAGCTCCCTCATTGATCAAGTAAATTTCAGATTCGATTTTTGTGTATGGAAAAAAATCCTACTTGAAGTTGCAGGCGTCGACTAATCCAACTCGATGATAAATCGAGATTTCAACTCAGTTAACATCCATTGATTAGATGCTTGACGTTGCTTTTTAAATATTGAGGTCACAAAATTTTAGTTCTCTTCCATTTCCCCTGTGACCTTTGTCACATTGGACTTGCCTTTGAGATTAGTTATCACTTTCCAATGGCGACTAGCGTACTTTATGATACCCGAGTAGAAGAAGGCATTGATGTACCTTAAGACGAGTATTTGTTGCCAAGCAATCCTAGTATTTGTTTCATAGAGATTATTTCAGAGTGCGAGTTAAGATATATATATATATATATATATATATATATATTTAACTAGGTTTGAGATTGATTAATCGACTTCCATTTCAACACCATGATAAAATCATTCAGATGCTCCAATACAGAAGTTGTGATTTTAATCATCAATAATATTACTTGTGTTTTGTAATGCATGGGCATAACAGGTGGGTTGGTTTAGCTATTCGATCGTTGCCCAAAAGACATTGTGTATGTCTGCACAGACATTGTGTATGCTTTGCATCCTGCAGTGAAATCTTACTTCCAGATTACTTACAGTGAAATCTCTTTATCAATGTAGTAAGCAAACTGCAACAACCAGTCATCTGTTAACGTAATATTTGCTTGTCTCATTGACTTCCAGCAGTCAATTGGTCCTTTTTTTTTATCATATTTGCTTGTCTGAAACTGCAAAAGACATGATAGGGAATTACCTACTCATTTCTCATCTATATGCCACATTAATTTGCTCGCGTTGGTATTTTCGACCTTACCATGCATGCAGGTGTAACATTTCTATTCGCATGGAACTCAATAACAAACTAGACTTTCGGTGGTGTTAACATATGCTGAAATACTCAAGGGCATTCCTACTTTATGCCTTAGCTATACATGCTGAAATAGTCTTTTTTTTTCTAGATTTATTGTTGTGATTATTACGCACACGAAGGCACTCATATGTACATGGCATGTATATTCATATCCATATATAGGATTAGGCCAGGCCAGTTAATTAGTGCAATCATGAGTTGGCCAAAAATGGCCTTTGCTCGCCTCTTGAATTCTTATTAACGTTCTATTATCGGAAATGGCTTCTGTTAGTAATGTCAACTAAAAAGGTTTTGGCTAACTATACTCATGCTTTCGACTAACCTATTTGTGGTATTGGAGAGTGGACTCTTTGATTTCTTCTGTAGCAATGAAATAGTACAATTAGTTCGGGAATTTATCGACAATCCATGCGATGATCTTGCAAAATATTTAGTCAAGCAACTTATTTTGGGCAAAACTGATTATTCACCACATGCATGCACTAATGGTATATGTGTTTATAAGTTAGTTTTCTTCGTTTGTGTTCAAGTTACATAAGCGGATGGGAATGGGGTGTGGTTTAATTACAGGCATAAGTTCTAATCTTAAAAGTGGTTATGTGCTAGATATGTCTTTGTTAGGAGAGAGGAAGAAAGAGCCAAGTCCTGTGATCGATTAGTATTCAGACAAGTTCTAACTGTTTACGATATAATTATTTTTTCATTAGAGTTTGGACTATTCATCTTTTTATTAATTTGGTTGGGACTTCAGACCATTTCTGAGCTCTCTTCTTTTGTTTTTTTGGCATGCCTAAATGCATTCCACCCTTTTCCAGTGGAAATCTGGACTATTTCGGTGTTTTATAGCAGATAGAATTCTTCGAATAGTTGTCATCATACAAATAGAAAGAAACTTTTGAGTAAGAGATTGTTTCTTCTCAGTATAATGGAGCATTAATGGTGAATTATAGTCTAGGCTCTGTTTAGCTCAAAAAAGAGAAAAAGAATTTAGATTAGCATTCAATGGATTGGCTTGGTCCTCAATCTGCCAAATAAAGTGTTTGGTAACTAATTTTGATAATAGTGTTTGACGGTTAATTAGAGTAGTTTAGAGGGTAAAAGGTGAATTTTTATTCCAAATTTATCCTTGTACTATTATATATAATTTATAGGTCTTATAATAATTATTCTATTACTTTTAGAATTTAAATTATTTGATGTAATATTATATTAATTTTGTTTATTGGTGGAAGAATTATCAATCCATGCAACATGGATAATTTCAAGTTAATTTTTTATCATTTATGAATATCTAATTTTTACGGTAAAAAATATATTATATCACCAACAAAAATATATTATATCTAATTTTCAATTTATAATATATTATTTTTACGTCTCCACACCCGTCCGCGATGCGAGAGTGGATGATAGGGATGCCCGCAGGGCATCGACGCTCGGAGGGGCTGAGAAGGAGAAGGTTGGGCGATTGGAGTCGGGGGTTAGGGTGCAGGCGGCGGCAGCGATGCTCGGATTGGAGGAGGAAGTCCGTCGATTTGAGGGGAGGAGGGGTCTGTGCACGGAGTTGTGAGGTCGCTCGGGAGGGGGGTGGGGATCGGCGACGTTCATGGTGGGGCAGAGGGCAGTTGCCGACGTCACGCACAGGGGAGAGGCGTCTCTCTCGCATCGTCGGTGACGGACCACAAAAAAGGGGGCGTTAGCTCCCCTTTACGCACCTCTGGCGACGTGCCCCCCGTGCTCGCCATCGCGAATGCCCCTCTCCCCAAGCTAGTTTCCGTGAACGTCGTCGAGCTCACCGCTGCGAACGCCCCTCACCCTGAGATCGTTGTCGCGAACGCCCCTCACCCTGAGCTCATTGCCGTGAACATCACTGAGTTCACCGCCGCGAACGCCCCTCTCCCAGAGCTCTTTGCCATGAATGTCATCCGCGATGTTGTAATCCAGGGCTGAATGAAATTTAGTGCGATTTCGGGGCTCCCAACAGGCGATTGATTCCGACTTCGATCGAAGTCCTTTTATAGCGCATGTTCCATCGCTTAGTCCGCCCCATCTGCGCCATTCTGTTGTACGTTCCGCCGATGTCGTGCATCCGCTTGAAGCGGTCGATGGTGGAGCGAATCTCACGCTCCCGTTGATGACCACGAAGGTCACATATCATTACATCTCCCACTTGACCAATGTGGTCATACAATTTCAACACTTTCATTATCCATATAGTGTTATCGCGACTTCAATACTCCCACTGTTCATGAGGTATTAATAGGAGATGAAATTTTCTTTTTGACTCATGTATTCCTGAGTCCCATTAAACCAATATGTTTAATGAATGTTCCTGCTGGAATTCCCTTTGTAAGAGAATCAGCTAGCATGTCATTTGTCAGCATGTAGGCTACTGTCACTTCTTTCTTTTCCACTATGTCATGTACATAATGGTATTCAATCTCTATGTGCTTTCCCTTAGAACTGTTTGCTCCACTGTCAATCAAACTTATTGCAGCTTGATTATCACAGTACATTTGTAATGATCCATTGACCAAATTGAGCCCTAGTTCTAAAAGAAAACGTGTGATCCATACGGCATGGGTGGTTGCCATACTACAGGCAATATATTCAACTTCTTGTGTATGTCTTGTCACACATCCTTGTTTCTTGCTACCTCAAGAAATAGATGCACCACCCAACAAAAATAAGTGACCTGATGTGGATTTTCGATCATCAATGTCCCCTCCAAAATTCGCATCAGAGTAGCCTTTAACCTCAAATGTATCAGCTTGGTATGTCAATTTCAATTGTACAGTACCTTTTAGATATCTAAGAATCCTTTTAATGGCTTCCCAATGTGCTTTTCCAGGATTGTTTTGATATCTACTAACTAGACTTACTGGATAAGTCAAGTCAGGTCTTGTACATAACATCGCATACATCAAGCTACCAATTGCTTGTGCATAGGGAACACCTAGAGGTTCTTGCCCTATGTTGGGACATTGACTTTTACTAAGTCTTTTCCCAATCACAATCGGTGTTGGTACTGGAGTGCTATTCTGCATTCCAAATCTCTTGAGTATCTTATTTAGATACTTTTCTTGACTTAAACACAATGTCCTTGAGTTTCTGTCTCGAATAATTTGAATTCCAAAAACATAGGAAGCTTCGCTCATGTCCTTCATTTCAAATTCTTTGCTCAATTTTTCGTTTATTTCATTGAGCATTGTGACATCATTTCCTGCGAGCAAAATGTCATCTACATATAATGACATTATTATGAATTTGCTCCCACTCTTCTTGATGTACACACAATGATCCAATTTGTTTGTAATAAAACCAAATTGGATGATCGTCTCATGGAATTTTTTGTACCATTGACGTGAAGATTGTTTTAAGCCATATAATGATTTTTTTAGCTTATACACTTTGTTCTCCTGACCTTCTACCTGAAAACCATCAGGTTGTCGCATATATATGTCTTCACTCAATTCCCCATTGAGGAAAGCATTTTTTACATCCATTTGGAATAATTCCAAATCTATATATGCAACCAATGCTAAGATGATCCTTATGGATGCAAACTTAGCTACCGGAGAATAAGTTTCCTAAAAATCAATTCCGGCTTGCTGAGTATAACCCTTGGCAACTAATTTTGCTTTGTGCTTTTCAATAGTACCATCAACTCGGTATTTTTTCTTGAATACCCATTCGCACCCTGTGGATTGCCTACCTTCTGGCAAGTCACATAACGCCCATACGCCGTTTCAATCGATTGAGTCAAATTCATCTCTTATGGCGGCCAACCATGATTCCGACTCAGAAGAAGTAATTGCTTCATCATATGAAATAGGATTTGTACAATCCTCTGTATCAACATCGACGGCGTAACACGAAGCTTCGCATTCGTACAGATAATAGTCATCCAAATATGCGAGCATCGTTCGGGGCCTCTTGTTGCCGATTATACTCGTGGATTGTATGGGTTCCTCCACTTCTGCCAAAGGTTCATTATCATGTATAGATTCTTTTTCCACTGTTGGACATATATCCAACGTGTCTTCTTCAGAGTCGACATTATCGCTAAGGATAATTAGAGGTTCTCTGTCCTCTTCTTCATGCATATCTTTCTTTTCATTTTCAAGAAAAGTTGCATCACGACTCTCAATTAGTCCTCTTTCATCATGAAAGAACCTATACCCTTTGGACTTATCACTATAACCAATAAATCTGCATGTCACCGTCCTAAAGTCCAACTTGTCCCTAAGCTGACTTGGAACTAGTACATGCGATTTACATCCCCATTTTCGGAGATGACCCAACTCGGGTTTCCTGCCATTCCAAAGTTCATATGGCATTGATTTTACGGACTTAGTGGGAATTCTATTTTGTATGTAATTTGCAGTCATCACTGCTTCACCCCAAAAGTTTTTAGGGAGACCTGAGTGTGACAACATACATCTAACTGCATTCATCAAAGTTCTATTTTTTCTTTCTGCTACACCATTTTATTGTGGTGTATAAGGCATCGTAGTTTGCCTACTTATGCCGCACTGAATACAGTATTTTTCAAATTCTCGGGAGGTGTATTCCCCTCCTCTATCTGTCCTTAAACATTTAATTGGTTTCCCCAATTTATTTTCCACTTCCATTTTATATCTCTTAAACATTTCAAAAGCTTCAGCTTTTCTTTTCAAGAGATATACATGGGAGAATTTGTAATAGTCATCAATGAATGTTATAAAATATTTTTTATTTCTGTGTTTTGCAACACTCAATGGACCACAAATATCCGAATGAACCAACTATAACAATTCTTTTGACCTTGTTCCTATCAGAAAAGGTTTCCGAGTCATTTTCCGGTCAAACAATGTTCACAGGGCAATGTTCTTGCTCCTGATATGTTAGGTACTAGGTTCATTTTAATTATTTGTTCCATTTTTGTTTTTTCTGGGTGTCATAATCTCTCATGCCAGAGATCAAAATCAGATAGAAGACACAAGGAATACTCGGAAGTCACATTCATTGATTCATTATTAACTACTGGAAGACAAAATAAGTCATGGCCAGGTTGAAACTTCCCCATGGCTAAGACTTTGTTGTTCTTCCCTATAGTTAAACGACCTTTATAGAATCTAACTTCAAGATCTTTCTTAAGGAGAGTAGGAACAGAGACAAGGTTTCGACGAATTCTAAGTGCGTATAGCACATCATGAAGGATCATGATACTATCACCCATATCTAACTTGTCTGTACCAATACCTTCAACGTCTAGATAGGTATTGTTCCCCGTGAATATCCTATGTTCACCTTTCTTTAATTCCTTGAAGTTAGTCAAGCCAACCTTAGTTTTTGCAATATGACGAGTCGCACCAGAGTCGATCCACCATCCTTCAGCGTCTGTCATCGCAGCATTGCACTCGACGACTCCAGCAAATTCAATCTTGTTGGAGCCTTTATTCTGCGGAGTCTTATTCTGACTCGGCTTTTTTCCTGTGGGACAATTGGACTTAAAATGCCCAAATTTTCCACAATTGTAGCAGGCTCCCCTTGGTACTTTTGAACGTTGTCCTTTGAATTGCTTATTATTGGGACCAAGGTTCTTCCGATGGTAAACGGTATGAGCTTCTTCTTCTCCAGCTTCTTCAGCTTCATATATTTCAATTTTCTTTTTGCCTTTAGTCATATTTTGTTCCATGGCTAGTTGAGTTGGTAGATCGGCAACTGACTTAACTGTTCCATTAAGTCGAAGTGTTGTGGCAGCCATGTCAAAAGAGGGAGGCAAACTATTTAGAATAGTTGTCACTTGCATGGTTTCAGGTGGGACTGTTCCTGCAGCAGCTAGATCTTTGGCCATAACGACCATTCTGTTTACATGATCTATTACATTGTCATTCTCCTTCATTTTATAATTATTGTAATTATAAAGAAGGAGTTGCACATTAGTATTTATTTTGTTACCATATTTATCTTTGATGGCATTCCACAAATCATGTGCAGATTCTTGGGTTTCAAAGACCCTAATCAAATCATCCTCCATGTGAATCATTATAAAGGATCTAGCTTTATTGTCATTGCGCTCCCACAATTCCATTGCTTTCTCATGTGCCTTCTTTTCTTCATCAATGGCGTTCTCAGAAAGCTTAGGTGCAGGAGTGTCAATTGTTTTATGCAGATTCTCATGCATCAGTCCATATCGAATTTTTCGGCTCCACATATCATAATTCATACCATTCAACTTTTCTCATCTTGTCATTTCAGATGCAATCATTTTTGAAGACATTTTGCTAAAAATTGATCTAAAAGTAAAAGAAATAGAATGAGAATTGCTAATTAAATTGAAGAACAGAAAAATAATAATAATAAAAATTCAAATTTAGATTCGAATTTGAATAAATTCAAAGTTATATATATAATAAATATTTAAACTCGAATGGATCCTTTAATATAATAAATCCGAACAATCAATATATTGGTATTTTTTTAAGAAATAAATTTCACCAAAAATAAATAAAAATAAAAAATTAAATTCAAGATGAACGTAATTTCCAAAATGTTAAGCTAAATGAAAATTGATGCAATAACTATCCGTATTCGACTCCAACAATATATCTATAATTTAGTTTAAAAGCTTAAGCTAATCTAGTGTTATGATTTAATATATATATATATATATATATATATATATATATATTCTTATGAGACTAGAGAGACTAAATGCTATATGGCTTTAAAGACTGATAAATCAGCAAATAACGATGAATCTGGGTTTTCCTCTTAATGATCACAATCTAAAAAATAATAATATGTTGGCTGAAAATATAAATTAATTTTTGACTGAAAATAATAATATGTTAATACAAAACGATCTCCAAATGTGGTTACTAAAATTAGAAATGATCAAGATAATGATAATAACCAATATGAAGTGTTTTTTTAAAATAAAATTAAAATACTTCTGATTTAACAAGTTAAACGAATATCACAAAAAAAATATGAATTTTGACTTTAATAAATTACACACGAAAAAATATATTTAACAAATCTATATGAGTCGAAATTTATAATGCTGTCTATAAAATATATATATTTAGAAAAAAATTGTGCAATCGTCTAGTCTAGTTGTATTTTGGAGGCTAAAATATAATATTGGCTAAAATATAATATGCATATGACATCATGTGGACAAGATTAATATGTATGCCAAGAATGGATGGACAAGATTAACCTGCGAGGCTAAAGTACGCAGCTGTTTGTCTTCCTCGAATGAGACTGCGCGTACCTTATGGGAATGCTGGGATCACCGGTCGGAGTGCGTCGTAGGAGGAATTGAAAGGCTAGCGAAGGTTCACAGCTTGCGTGGAAGGGTTCTGGCAGTGCCAATTTTGGATCTCCTACAGCAGAGTCCGTTGCGGATTGATGAGATCAGGGGAGAACCAGTTCGCCAACTGAGAGTTTCTCGTTATCGAAATTGATCGCTGTCGAAGGTTCGCTGGAGGGGACGAATGGTTCTGGTGATGTTGCTTGGGGTTCTCGCACAACAGGGAACGACCGTTGCCGGAAGTCGTCGGCTTGGCTCTGATACCACTGAATGAAATTTAGTGCGATTTCGGGGCTCCCAACAGGCGATAGATTCCGACTTCGATCGAAGTTCTTTTATAGCGCATGTTCCATCTCTTAGTCCGCCCCATCCGCGCCATTCCGTTGTACGCTCCGTTGATGTCGTGCATCCGCTTGAAGCGGTCGATGGTGGAGCGAATCTCACGCTCCCGTTGATGACCACGAAGGTCACATATAATTACAAGGGTGAGCGGGAGAGGCTCGTTGCCGTGAACGTCGCTGAGCTCGCTGCCGCGAATGCCCCTCTCTCAGAGCTCGTTGCCGTGAATGTCGTCCGCGGTGTTCTACTCTAGGGCGAGCGGGAGAGACAATGGGTATTCTGGGCATTCTACTTTTTTGCTCTGGCTGTTATCTTTTAGCTATGCTTCATCTGCATGGTTCAAGCGAAATGAACGACTATGATTTGAGTGTTTCACCGAGTTTCATATATATATATAAGAGGTAAATGCATGAGGTGACATGTGTCGTTAATTTAAAAAAGTAACATCCATCACTTAAGAGTTGTAATACAAAGACATATCCTAAAGCTAATTAACAGTAAGTAAAAATTAATTTGTTATGTTAACTTTTAGTTCCTAACAATCCAGATTTATTTACAGAATATAAAAAATCTTATAACAAAAGTTTTTAAATAAGGTAATAAATTAAATCAAAAAAGTAAATCTGATTTTATTAGGAGTAGGATTTTTTTAATTTGTTATGTTAACTTTGTCTTCCTAAAATTTGGATTTATTTATGGAATATAAAAAAAATCTTATAACAATGTTTTAAATAAGGTAATACATTAAATCCATAAAGTAAATGTAATTTGATTAGGAGTAGGATTTTTAATTTGTTATGTTAACTGTGTGTTCCTCATATTTTGGATTTATCTACAGAATATAAAAAGAATCTTATAACAATGTTTTAAATAAGGTAATACATTAAATCCATAAAGTAAATATAATTTGATTAGGAGTAGGATTTTTAATTTGTTATGTTAACTGTGTGTTCCTCAAATTTTGGATTTATCTACAGAATATAAAAAAATCTTATAACAATGTTTTAAATAAGGTAATACATTAAATCCAGAAAGTAAATGTAATTTGATTAGGAGTAGGATTTTGAATTTCTTATGTTAACTTTTTGTTCCTAAAATTTCGTATATATCCTAATATTAACATGATAATATATATATACATATATATATATATATATATATATGTATATACATATATATATATATATATATACATATATATATATATATGTATATATAATATATTAATAGCAATGTATTTCAAATCATAAACATAATGATAATATATATAAATATATACTATCGGATTGCTTAAACTAATCATAACTTAATCCTCCAAATTTGGAACGTAATACAAATAAATCTAACATATGTTAGTTTTATGTCCTAAACACAATTAATCATAATCATAATATAAGTAATAACTAATCTTAATACATTAAAACCTAATCCGAAACATAATCCTAATCTATACATCATTAATAACTAATCATGTCATAAAATTTTAATCCTAAACATAATCCCAATCCTTATATACAAATATATTCTACAAGACTAAAATAAAAATTTAATCTATTACTATTTTCAGATTTATTTACAGAAAATAAAAAAACCTTACAATAAACTTTGTAAGCTAATAAATTAAATGTAAAAGGTAAATTTTATCTAATTCGGAGTAGGATTTTCGGATTCGTCAACTTTGTGTTACTATATACAACTAATCATAATCAATGTACCATAATAGTAACATTGATAATATATAATGTATATATATCTTATAATAAATTTTTTTATATAAGATTACAATATTTATAAGTATAAAAATAAAAATAATATTAAATTTAAAAATGATTAGAAATAGGATAATTTTAAGAATTATTTTCATAAACCTCCTTTAAACTATCACGATTTTTCGTATTTAATTCCAAATTATGGATTTATTCTTTTGTATCACGATTTTTTCACTTTAGTCATTTTGTCTAGTTCTGTTACATTTTTCGTTACTTTTACTTTTTTTTATTTATGAAAAGATGAAATTACCTCTCCCTCCAAAAAAATATGAAATAACAAATATAAAAAATAAAAATCTCTAAAAGGATTAAAGTAGTAAATAAAAATTTATCATTTATGAAAAGACTATATTACCCTCCCCCTGATTTTTTCCTTTTTTGTTTTTAATATTTATTATTTGACGTGTTATAGAGGGAGGGGTAGTTTAGTCTTTTCATAAATGAGAAAAATAAAAAAGTAACAAAAAATGTAACAGAAGTAAACGGAAGGATTAAAATAAAAAATCGTGATAGTTTAGGGATAAAAAAATAAATTCATAGTTTGGAGTTAGATGCGAAAAATTACGATAGTTTAGCGCGAATGCTTATGACTCACTGGGACTATATTTTAGTAAAAAAAAGGATTTTTTATTTCAGTTTTATAAAACAAATGAAGGCAAAAGAGTTAACTATGATTAGATAAAAAATAAAAATAATTCAATATTTGCATGAATCTATTGTCAAGTATTAATCATGTATTTAAAATATATTATGTTTTCAGATAATTAGAGTAGTGATTGAAACAAATATAATATATGATTATATAATCATAAGATTCATATAAATATCAAATAGACTAATAGATTAATATCTCAAACTTAAATAAAAATATTATTTTATAACAATAGAGTAAAATAAGTGGGACACAAAGAAAATTAGATAGATTTTTTATTTTATAATTATTATTTTATTTAGATAATTTTAAAATATTAAACTAATATTTACCTATTTTATTAACATGTCATTCCTCTAATTTGGCATCGTGTGGGCCATGGACACTAGTACATGTAATAAAGGTGGAAAGTTTCAGGCCACGTGTTTACAGACAAAAATGCTTAATGCACATTTTTCATGGATTAAACTGCTTTATTTCGATTTTCGTTGGCGTGCCGTCAATATTGTCTTGAGATGTATTTTTTACCCCTTGATATAAATAAATTATAGATAAAAATTAATGGTTATTTAATATGTATCCCTCCTAAATTAAATTATTGTTACCTTAAATAATATTTAGATACGTTCTTCTTATATGTCTATAATAATACTTAAAACGTTAAACTCGACCCTCCTAAATTAAAATCAAATTTATTAAATTAGATATTTTAGAATTTAATTTCAATATTTTAATATTAATATTTCTTATGTTTATATTAATTTGGTCCCTTCTTAAAAAAAATCTGGGTTCATTCCTAATTTTCTTCCTCGTTTCTTTTTTCCAAACTATAATCAGTTTTTTTTTCTGGGAACTAAGTTTGATATAATAGAAATAATTACATTGCATAAAGTTTATATGGAATAGATATTGAGAGAATTTTATTAAACCTTTGTTTTCTTTGCAATGGCATCTAATCAAAACTTCCAAGAAAATAAAGTTTTTCCGTAATGAAAGTGACAATATCTGTCCCCGGCCTGTTTGCTCAACAGTAATAAAGTACATTTTTCTTTATCATAAAAAAAATTCTGATTAAATTCAAATTGATGGACGTTGAAAATTATTACAAGTTACTAAATCATTCTTTTTTAAACGGTAACACAAAAAATTCTGATTAAATTAGAAACATCAAAATTCAGACTATTTTTTTATGCATATGTATTAATTGATAAAATAACTTATACAAGGTGGAGTCACATGGTGGCTGGATAAGTAAACTTAGAGTAGTTATTAATCAGCTATTTGCTCAACCGGTGTTTGTCTCTTCCAAAGGTCTGCCGCTCGAGCCATGGAACCAACATTTTTATTGCATAATATTAACATGATATATATTATATATAATATTAATAGCAATGTATTTCAAATCATAAACATAATGATAATATATATAAATATATACTATCGGATTGCTTAAACTAATCATAACTTAATCCTCCAAATTTGGAACGTAATACAAATAAATCTAACATATGTTAGTTTTATGTCCTAAACACAATTAATCACAATCATAATATAAGTAATAACTAATCTTAATACATTAAAACCTAATCCGAAACATAATCCTAATCTATACATCATTAATAACTAATCATGTCATAAAATTTTAATCCTAAACATAATCCCAATCCTTATATACAAATATATTCTACAAGACTAAAATAAAAATATAATCTATTACTATTTTCAGATTTATTTACAGAAAATAAAAAAAAAACTTACAATGAACTTTGTTACGTAAGCTAATAAATTAAATGTAAAAGGTAAATTTTATCTAATTCGGAGTAGGATTTTCGAATTCGTCAACTTTGTGTTACTATATATAACTAATCATAATCAATGTACCATAATAGTAACATTGATAATATATAATGTATATATATCTTATAATAATTTTTTATATAAGATTACAATATTTATAAGCATAAAAATAAAAATAATATTAAATTAAAAAATAATTAAAAATAGGATAATTTTAAGGATTATTTCCATAAATTTCTTTTAAACTATCACGATTTTTCGCATTTAATTTCAAATTATGGATTTATTCTTTTGTATTTATAAACTATCATGATTTTTTCACTTTAGTCCGTATGTCTAGTTCTGTTACGTTTTTCGTTACTTTTACTTTTTTCATTTATGAAAGATGAAATTACCTCTCCCTCTAGAAAAACATGAAATAACAAATATAAAAAATAAAAAAAACGCTAAAAAGATTAAAGTAGTAAATAAAAAAAATATCATTTATGAAAAGACTATATTACCCTCCCCCCGATTTTTTTTCTTTTTTTTGTTTTTAACATTTATAATTTGATGTGTTATGGAGGGAGGGGTAGTTTAGTCTTTTCATAAATGAGAAATAAAAAGTAACGAAAAACGTAAGTAAATGGAAGGATTAAAATAAAAAAATCGTGATAATTTAGGGATAAAAAAATAATATCTTTTAACAACATCCGATTGAACCGGATCACCGATCGGCTCGTGGTTGAATCGATTGAACCGATCAATCCGGTCCGATTTTAACAACATCCATAGGGCATTCTATTAAAAAACTATTCGAGTTGTTCATCCTTCCAAAAAGCGTCAAATGGTCAGCTGCCTTATTAGAAGTTCTTTGGCGATGAGAACATTTGAAGTTTACAAAAAACTTAATCAGTTCAAAAATCTCCTCAGATATAAACCAGAGACGTCAGGGAGCCTTGCTGCGTCCGTCAATGATGTCCCAGGATTGTTGAATCAGTTTCTAAGATGGCATAGCTGCCGACCGGCCAAAGAACACCATATCCTGCATCATGCCAAACTGGTCTCCTGCAGCATGCTGTATGCTATCCATATCCTTTGTATGTGCCCATTTAATTCCTCCATATCGATCTTAAATATTCCACGAATCATGCCGACCGACGTGTCAATGCACACATATTATTATTACTACAAATCAAAGTAGTCCAATTGGTTACAGCATTTATGCAGCTTGGCGATTAATATGAAACAAGCAATTACATATCCTTGACTGAAAGAAAATATATGAAAAACAAAGATCTGTGTGGGTGTGTGTGAGAGAGAGAGAGCACGGTCCACTGCATGCAGTGTGCATGCAATCAATTGATCCTGGGCAAGAAAGAAAAGGCAAAAAGAAAGGGAAAAACGAAAAAAAAAAAGAGTTCTTGGTGCGTGCATGATCGTTGTACAATACAACATGCCCATTCCACCCCGCGCTGTAGAACAAAATAAATCGGGTGTTCATATGCCTGCCACTGTATGCAACGGTAATGCATAACACAGAGAGGAAGCATAGGGATATCAAAAAGAAAAAAAAAGAAAGGTAGAAAATATTTGATCATCGGATTCAATATTTTTACATTTATTAGATGGGATCTATCCAGAAAATATTAATAGGTTCAGGAGATATTATCTATTATGTATAGATCTTACAATATCATGTTTAGTATATATTCTGGTATTATATATAGTAACTGTTATCTAACTCTCAACCATTTTTTAAAAAAAAATATATTTTTACTATAAAGTGAACTATATATAATAATAAAATTCTAAAACCTATTTATTTTAGACTAAAATATAATTGGTACAGAAGACGTTCGTTCACAATACGGTGATATATATGCACTGAAAAAGCTGCTACTTCCAAGTTTCCATTCATGCATCTGAACATGTCTGTCAGCTCAGCTCCAGTACTGTCTGCCTTAATAATTCAGGGCAACGAGGGCAGAGGA
This sequence comes from Pontederia crassipes, assembly GCA_030549335.1. Classification (NCBI taxonomy): domain Eukaryota; kingdom Viridiplantae; phylum Streptophyta; class Magnoliopsida; order Commelinales; family Pontederiaceae; genus Pontederia; species Pontederia crassipes. Next base: position 17,111,207 of record CM060189.1, on the reverse strand, counting down.
CACATTTATAGATCCACTTTTTGGGGTCCAAACAACGAAAGACCAACTGAACAAATTGAGAGCGGTTGCGTGGACTGGATCAAAGAAGCCAACTGCAGGGAAAATATTAATATATATTTGTTCATAAAAGTTAGCTGTTTGTGCAACATGATCTTTTGGCCTGCCCGAGATGTAAGTATATGTTTATCTATGACTATAACCTTTCTAAGTAAATGGGACACCTCGATAGTTGAGACCTCTGCATCGTCACAAGTTCATCTCTCTCTCCCCCCTCCGCCCCCTATGTATTTCTTAAATGTGTTTGGTCAAGAATGACCAATGAAACTACGGTTTCTGGGTGATATTATAAGGTTGCGAATCTCCAAACTGCATAATTTACAGGTAAAATGCCAAGGCATGTGGTGACACAACACCTTGTCTCAGCTGAGGATTACACATAAAGCATGACAAAGAGCTACTTGCATCATTAAACAAAGCGTGTTGATCAGTGTTCCCTCTGATAACTGCGACTACTACTAGCTACAGACGTGCCGTGTCACTTGTGATGCCCTCCTCTTGGAACTTTGTTTCTTTCTGACCCAAAAGCACAATTTGGTTCTTTTGATCTATCTACCCACCATAATTTGTTTTTAAAAAGATAACCTGCTTATTAACTATTGAAATTATGAGAGTCCTCATACAAATATTGATAGTGACCTGAAACAGGAGTGCTATCCCACAAAATTTGCCATCGTGTAAGAGGCCAAAAGAAACAAGAAAATCCGCAACTTGATTAGCATTTTTATTACAATGTTTGATCTCCCAAGAATCGAAATTTACATAAGCATGAAAGATGACCTCTAGCACCAAGATTGATGCAAAATCACGCGTGAAAAGCCCTACAACAACCAAACAACCATAAGCAAATCTAAGCAGGTAACCTCCCAATCTCATCGGATCGAATAAACGAATCGTCTGAATTAACTTTAACTAAGGATTCTATCCATTTTTAGAATCCTAAACATCCTGTTAAACATTTGGCACTCGGTTTCTTTTTTTTAAGAATTTTAATGCAAACACATATATAAGAAATGTAATCATGCGATATACTTTCTAATTAATTTTGACCGACATCATGAATCAATTTTTATTTTTTTAGAGGACAGCCTTCCTCAATGCCTACTAAATATTTTGTACCACAATATAAGAGTCGACGTGGTGAACCCGATGACCTCGGGTTGGATACAGTTGAGATTTTTCAATCTGAGCCAACCCAACCCAAAGATCCAATGTTTTTTTAATTTTTAATTTTTATGTAAATATTTTATTTTAAAAATATTTAAAATAAAAATAAAATATTTATTTCAAATGTGGAATAATATAGAAATATTTATAAAATATATTTTCATGCTTTAAAATAAATATTAAATAATATTTTAAAACTAAATGAATATAAAAAAGTAAGAAAAAATTTAAAAAATAAGAAAATTTGATGGTCGAATTTGATCCCCCAAAATATTTTCATCCAATCCGACCAAATTAAATTGAGTCAGATCGAATTTATTTACTAACTCGACCCCATGAACACTCCTATTAGAACACGAATTCTTCTTGCAAAAGCTTATTGTTGGATTTTCAAAATAAGTCTATCGCTGTCCTCAAACAAAGGGGGAGCTGTCTTGAATGAATGCTCATTAGCTAGCTAGTCATGGAAATTGAGCATCCAACTTCCCACTTTAATTTGCTTTCTGCAATCAAAAGCACAGTGTTGCTTGCTTCATTCCACATTGCATGCAATAGGAGGCCAATAAAGAATTTCTTTGTGATGCATGCATGGACTACTACCTAGTGCACGTATTCCACACCCCAGCAATACAAGTTAATATCACAGGCCTAGATGATTAAGGATCAACAAGGTGATAAAAAGCTTAAAAAAAGTTGGAGCCTTTTTTTAAGAAAAGAAACTGCTTTAGTGGACAAGGATGTGATTTTTTTTTTTTCGGTAAGGAGGATGTGATATTTAGGGAGGGAGGAATTTGCCTTAGCTTTAGAGCCTTCCTCGGTCGCTGCATGCACCACGCACTAGCCACCACTGTGCCCCATGCGTAGATTTACCGGTGACCATGGCCTATGCCCTTGTTGCCTAGCTAGAAACCTTAGAAAAAGCTACAATACATGACATAAAGCAAGACAAGTCAACTTGCGTCCATGTTCAACAAATCACTGCGAGCGAAGAAAGCCCCGGGAAGCCACATCAAGGACATGAAGTTTAGATTTTACTGTCGTCTTCTTCTTTCTTCTCGGTTAACCTAATTATATATATTATATCATTTCCGAGCCAGAAGCAAGAGGAAGCTAAATCCGTGTGCTAATATAAAATTCTTACCATCTGTTATCCAAAAAGGAGAAGTGAAGAAAAGCTTTCTGCATCATGTAAACCAACTCGGGGAGTTATGAACAAACATGACAACACGTCATGGGTCACTAGCTGCTGCTGCTACCGTGATGCAACTATCAAAGATCTGGGTGTGGGGCTCAAAAGGAAACAGATGGTGTTGAGGAAAGGGAAAAGAATCTGATGCCATCATTAATGAGAAGAGATATGAATTCCTCTCCCTTTTCCTTCTCTCTGCTCCATCGGTATGTACAATGAGCCGAGCCGTGAGGGAGCGGAGCGATAAAGAAGAAAGCAATCAAACCGAAAGAGATACGGCCATGTCACGGACGTTTTCATATAGCCCCAACCCAGCCAGGCAGCCACTATCGCCATAGACACTTTTATGTAATCTCTCTCTCTCTCTCTCTGATGTATTTGGAGTGGAGTATCGAGGGTGCGTCCATGGACGGACGTCGGAGTTCACATGGTACTACGTAATACGCCAAAAAGAAAAATAAAGATTTAGTAGTTCCTCGTCTCCGTCGCGAACCAAAACGCAATTAAGTGAGAAGATACAGAACAGTACCAGCGTCGAGTTGTTGTTGTTGTGATGTTGGCAACTTGGCACCACTCACCACGCGTGGCGTGATGCGAGCGAGAGCTACTTGCTCGCTACATGCATCACCATTATTAATTATTAGTATTATTGTACACTTGGCACTGTCCATATATATGCATATCACAATGCTGCAGAAAGATATATGCCTTAGAAAAAAAAATTGAATATGTTCCGTGTTCATTGCCGACAATGTTTACCTTGCTTCATTTCCCACTATTATATATAATATCTCCTAATTAATGTGTTATAGGGTGAAATAAAGTGCCATCCTGTATTACGAATAATTACATCATTAAACACAAAAAATAATATTGCATGCTTACTGCGCGCGTGATTCATAACAAGGAAAGTAGTACGTAACACGCCTTGCACCTAGGCCCATATGCACCAATTTATCCTTTTTCCCATGTATGCACTCCCGTTTATATATATATATATATATATATATATATATATATATATATTATATATATATAAAGAAAAACGGATATATATATCTTATATATATCTTTCATTGATTCCGGATGAATCATTTATTTTCATGGATGAAGCATTTTTTCATTGACTAATTAATATACAGGATCAGAATCGTGAGGACGCATACTTGTCAAGTAATAGTAATATATATATACATATATTATATAACGTGCATCGAGGGATACGGTAACCGTTCAGAAACCATTAATACTGGCAACGTGCAGTTTTTCTCCTGACATACATATTAAGCAATTAATTTCCTACCCCGTAATATAAATCTATAATTAGTTTGCGAAACACCTCGAATTGGAAGATCAATAATTAATTGCTCTTCTTAAGAAACTTAATTACTTGTGAAATCTAATATAAATACTAAGTACGCAAAGATTAAGACGAATATCTCAAAGAGATTTAGACTTAATTGCTACTAAATAGGTCCATTTTTTAATAGAAAAAAAAACAAAAGAAACGACCAAACTTTGATCAAACAGCGAACCCGAAACCGGCCCGAACCAGAACCGAGCCGTTAGGACATCGCGGCTCTAAGAAACGTAGACCTGCAGGGAGGCGTTCCTTGGGGAATGGCAGACCGGACACGCGTCGACCTTCGATTCGCAGGCCCTGCAGAGGCAGAGGTGCCTGCAGGGGAGCAGCAGAACGCAGACGTCGTGGCTCCCGCAAGCCTTGCACGCCGCCCTCTGTCGCCGGCCACCTTCGGCAGCCTCCACTGGGGCGGCAGAGTCGGCGCCGTTCGACACGTAGCAGCACGATTGAGCGTCGCCGCTGTCGCCGTAACCCTCCATAGCAGGACCAGGCCGTCGAAGGCGGCCGAGTTCTGGATGACCTGCTCGATGCTCGAACGGAGGCTGCACGCGATGGCTTCATTGTTCTTGGCGACGTTGAACCATACGTGGTTCTCGGCAGTCATCTGCCGGATCTTCTCCTCCAATTCTGCATTCCGTCTGTGCGCGTCCTCCAACTCTGTCTCCTTCTCCTTCAAACGCTTCAGCACCTGCGCCTCCACGACGGAGAGCAGAGCGCGGCAATGCCTCTTGCGTGCGGCCTCTAGACCCGATCGAAGCCTCTCGCTCTGCATCCAAAACATTCAAACATCTTAAGCACTTTGCAACCTTTCCAAGCAAAAAGGAAACGTTTAACAGGGGGCGTATTGAGGAATACAAACCTGGAAGCGGATGAGAGCGTCAATTTGGATGCTTTGTTGGTAGAAATGAGAAACAAGGTCTGAGCAAGAGGCGACGGAGATGACGCCGCTGCCGGGCGGCCGCTGGTGGATGTCCCTGCGGACTCTAGCAGGCGACTCTGCACGACGCCAGGGGCTGCCGCGCCGCCGCTGGTGAAGGGAGGGAGAGGTTCGGATAATTGAATGCTTGCGACGAAAGAGGAAAGCAGTGCTGGTTACTGCCGCTGCTGCGGTTGTTGTTCGGCTGAGGCATCGCCATGGACGGCACGTCCCGCGATCTCTTCCTGGAGCCAGAAGCGTTGCAGGTGAGCTCGCTCTTCTGGAGGTCGCTCAAACCGGCCCCAACGTTGTTGTTGCAGAGATTGGCGCCCAGAAGTATCTGCAGCTGTTGCTGTTGTTCTTGAAGCATTTGGAGTTCCTCCGCAACATTAATGCGCGGCCTGAAACAAGAACAAGAACCGATATCAAAACAGGATGCAAATCACAGAGAGGTTCCCTAGAAACGCTGGGCCATACGAAGCGCTCAAAGGAGGACAGAGAGTGAGAGAAAGAGAGAGATCTGTTGCAGTACCGGACGAGAAAATCTTTGGAGAAGTTGTAGGAGGGATCGTGCGGAGGCGCTTGCACGGCCATATGCTACGTGTGGTCGCGTACCCGATGGAGATGGTGGTGTAATGTCTTTACGATCGAGTTGCTCGGAGCGATTGTGAGCGAGCGTGTGAGGCGTCGTTGCCGCGAGAGAGAGAGAGAGAGAGAGCGGGATTGATGGAGAGAGGGCAAAATCGCTGTGAACGAGGTGTGGGCGTGGACTATTTATAACGTACCCTTAAGTTGTACTGTTGTTACATGAGACATGAGAGAGGGAGAGAGAGAGGGGGTAATAGTGATTGCTAGCTCTTAATTATATAATATATTCATAAGTAATGTGCATAAAGAAACAAAATAATAATAATAATTGAACCAGCAAAATATATTACTAAAAGGCCGGACCGACAGATAAGCAAAAAAATGCTTTCCATTTAATGCGTCATTTGTTGCCTTGTTTAATTGGCGTTGGAAATTGCTTGCTATTTTTGTTTAAATTCTATTTAGACGTAACCGTAATTAATAATTAATCATTTATAGTTTGTTTAATGAGCGGATAATTAACAAGGAAACGAATCCTTAATGGACGGGTTCATGCACGCGCACGACATGCGAGAATCGTTTATTATTATTATTATTATTATTATTATTATTATTATTATTATTATTTATTATTATTATTATTATTATTATTATTATTATATTATTATTATTATTATTATTATTATTATTATTATTATTATTATTGCCGCGCGCGTCATTTGCGGATAAGATAACTACTGCGAACGTGCATGCAGCGTGGTGCCTTTGTACATGATTTAGTTGCTACAGTTAAAATCGATTAACGTATAGTTAAAATAACGTGTCATTTGCATAATTTCATCAGAGATTAATCAAAACGTTTTCTTTTTTCTTTCTACTACTGCTCTTTATATTCCTTTTAATAACAACACGACTGCTTTCACATGTAACGAAAAGTAGTATACTTTGCTAAAAGAAAAGGTTTCAGACTGCTTTGCACTGTTTCCTGTGGCCTGGTCCACGTTAAAACACACATACACAAGAGGGGGAAGAAAAGTACCCAACGGATAAACTGGTAAAAAGGAAAAAAGAAGAAGGGAAAAAAAGAAAGAGAGGTGGCATCTTTCCCACCTCCATGCAAAGAAATTTAGAAATTATAATCCTAGAAAAAAGGATCCAATAAATAATGCTTGTTATCTTGCCTAATGAACCTCCTAATTATATGATAAATATGTGACAGGCAATATGTTTAGGACACACCTCAGATTCCATGTTATCGAAATTGCCATCTCCTCTGTTTATTTCCCTTTTTACCAAAAGCGTGTAGGGAGATGCTATATCCTCTAAATTAGAAGAATTATCCTTCTAACACATTCACAATGTAATTGAGTGTAAGTTTTATCATTTTTTTTAGAATTTAAGAATTCACAATGTCATTGGAAGTGTAATTTTTATCAATTTTTTAGCTTAGACAAATGTCATTGAGGTTTTGAGTAATTGTAAGGTTTTTAGCAAGTGTTATTTGAGTGTTGAAGTGGAGGTTGATGCGTTAACGGTATAGAAGGATAATAGCGACTTTTAAGCGTGTACAAATGAGCACGAGGTATTACATGAAGGGGTTGTGGCAGCAGCCTGGCCCTTTTGCATAGTTGACAGTGTCGTTTATGTTGTATGTACCAACCAACAAGTACGTACCCCAAAAGTACGTCCATGATATCGCAGCATCAGATACGAGAGAAAGTGTGGGGAGAGAGATGGTTTTGTACACTACTAGTTGGCCTTCTGACACATTCAACGGGAACAACGTGACCCAGATATCATGACATGGAAAAAAAATAATTAGCTAGGAAAAGATATTACTTGATAATGAAATTGCGGTGGAGGCAATTATTACTATTATAATGAAAATTCTCTAGCGAGCACCCAAATTATTATTTGTTCCTGTACGTGCTTGGATCCATGCGGTGGCCATGGATGCCATAATGCTATTAAAAGAAGAGTTGGTGGTGGTGCATGAATGGGGGTGTTGTTGTACCGGACCAGGGGCAACATGCCATGAGAGATAGAGATGGACGGGGGGAGAGAGACAAGGGCGCGACTGCTAATGGCATTTAATCTCATGTTATCCGATCTTATCTCATCGTAGTTATTGATTCTATATTCACGAAATTAAAATGTACAGGCTATACGTTGGCAGTTTAAGAAATAATAATTATTAAATCGTCGGTTGTTTGCCTCATAACGCCATTTTTATTAAAGATTATTAATAATACTTTTGGGTTTTAAAAAATGGAGAGAGAGAGAGAGGGGGGGGGGGGGGGGGGGGGGGGGGGGGTTGAGGGGGGGGGGTGGGGGGGGGGGGGGGGGGGGGGTTGAGCTAGAGGAGCATTGAGAATATCGATAGTTGAGACAAACTGCGGTGATGCAGTCGTGCCTTGACCACTACGGAACTACCATGCCTTTGCATGCAAATGTGGTCTTCCCTCGAGCATCTCGGGCCCTGCAACTTCCTCTTTTAATTACTCCCTTTCTCTCTCATCAGTCATCACCTTTAGTCTTTAGTTCTCGTTTTTCCTCTCGACGTTTAGTGGGAAGAGGTGCAACTTTATTTTTGTCGTCTCATTATCCATCTTTTTCTCTCCCTCTCAATCTGTGTTTATTTCTGCAATTAATATCGATGGGGTGGCCATGATTTATTAGTGTCCTGAATAAAACTGATGGCTACCGCTACACTACTATTCAGTACAAGCCAGAGGATGGAGGGAGAGAGAGAGAGAAGGGTACGGCATGCGCAGAAAAGAGCAGCACCTGGACTGGGTCACCCTCCAGCGATGTTAATGTCGGGACCTTCATGTTATGAGCAACGGCCGCTGACAACAGTGTCATCCAGGGCACACCTCCCTCTTTATCTCTCTCTCCCCCCCTCTCTCCAGAGTCCCTTTTCTCCTCCTTCAAGTAGCTGCCAAAGTCGTGGTGCATTGGCGTTGGCGTCCATTTACCACCTATCCGTCCACTCATACCTAAAACGCACACGCCCCCCCCCCCCCCCCCCCCCCCCCCCCCCTCTTTAACCTTTTCCTTTTTCCTGTGTCGTCCAATTCATTTATTTCCTCTGGGAAAAAGTTTCTGATTTCTGGGGCACATCAATCCGAGTAACAGTAGATGCAAAAGAAATGCGCATTAATGTACATGAGGACCAGCCAAGGAGAACCTGCTCAGGGATATTGCCCCATTGCTGTAAGTACTGCTGCAACGACACTGAACCCTAGACATGGGAGAGGTCTGAGTTGGAGTGGTGCTGGCGGTCTTCTTTCTTACTTGCTGCTCTGTTTCCTTTTTTTTCTCCTTTGGCTCCGTACTTTTTTATACTGATTCTTTATAAAGGCGAACTCAAGGGGCACCGTGCCTTTCCTGCTCTGCCTCTGCGTACCGCCATTGCAGCAGTACTGTGCCTCTTACTGTAGTTTTGGACTTCACTGTAATTTTCATTTCCATGGAGAGAAGACTCCACCGTAACTTTTCCCCACAACTTCCAGCATCGTAACAAGTTGAATAGTAAACTATTCAGACATAATGCTAATTAGTTCAAGTATTATAAACTCAAGTATCATATAAGATAATAATCTTGTCAAGGAAAAAAGAGATAACAATCTATTTGCTCCATGGCAGTGGTTGAAGATCATTGATTTTCACTTGACAGAATGCGATTCTTCTTGGGTGGCAAACAATAATTTGAAAATGGGACCGAGAATCCGATGAGTCATCCATCCGGTGGAACTAATTTTTTTTATTAACATAGTATTAGTAACTTTAAAGATATAAAATGTCAAAGAACATTTTTTTAAAGAAAATGTAGATGGATATCAATCAAGATGATCAAAACGATCATCATATAAAATAGTACGAAGGCCAATAATTCGAAACTTGATTAATTTTTCTAAGACACTATACATTTAGTGATTGTAAAAAGAAGCAAAAGGTTGCAAATTTCGCGTCCATCCTCTAAAGCACATTCAGTTTTTTGTTAATAATATCAATTAAAATTGAAGAGTCTAATTGAACACCCAATTGCCTACTACTCCGTAAGCTCAAAGTGCACCAAATGCCTCAGCTTAAATAACATATATGACTTGACACTTAATTGATCCCTACAGAGATAAAAGATGGTGTTAGTATCATGAATAATAAACCCCGCACCACTAATTAATATTTGACAACAAAAAGAATCATTGAAATTTATGTTGACCCAAGATGTAGACGACTGAGGGCTCCCAATGGACAGTTAAGATGTCATAGGAATGAACTAATGCATGTGTGTGATTTGCCTCATAATTATGATAGTTATCATATTCTAAAATTCACGCCCAAAGTGATTCAGTGATTGCTTAGATGAAACTAAAATGAATCTTACTATACGTGTAACAACCAGCAAAAGATAAAAAAAAAGATAAAAGCCAAATCCAAATTTCATTCAAAGTTAGGAAAGGGATAAAATCTGATCACGTTAAATCAGATTTGGAGAGGAGATTAGTATAAGATAAGATAGAAGTTGGTTAAAATCCTTTTCCCTCAAAAACTCACGCCCCTTTCCTTGTTTTCTGCCTCCCTTGCGTTCTTCGTCGTGCATGAGCAGAACAGGAGCAGCCGGTCGTTGTTTTTGGTACCAGGGTAGGCAGACTCTCCCTCTCTTCCCTCATAATTCGATCTGTTCGTTTCTCCCTCATGTTGCTCTCTGCACCAACTGGACTGCAGGCAGCGAAGGAGAAGAACAGGGTTAAACCGAGAGGAAGCAGGGGCGGATTCAAGCGGACTTCTAACGAATCAAGGTTAGGATTATCGCGAATAGGTGGGTGAATCGAAATCACCTTGCATGACCTCTGAATTGTTCAAACCCATACCCTAAGTAATTATGGAACAAAAAGGATCAAGAAGAAGTTTTAGGGTTTTGTTTGATTATTGATTGATTGTTTGATTCTTGAATTACTCACTCCTTGAATTAATTTTGGTTGTTCTATTTAGCCTTGATGATTGCTAGGATGTATAATCTAGAGTAGAACAAAAGAATGTTAGAGATTCATACGATTTTCGGATTGAAACCATCTGGAATTCGTCGTTGTCACGGCCGTGCCACACTTTGGCACGCCCGTGCCATCAGTGCTATGGTCGTTCCACGCCATGTGCACCCTTGTGCCGTTACCGGCACGGTCGTGCCACCCTGACGGCACGCTCGTGCCATGACAACAAAATCTAAGTAAAAGGTCGGTCGATGCCGGTCGACCGAGCGCTCAACCGATCATGGCCGTTCCACCCTTCTGGAACGACCATGCCATTAGCAGCATAGCAGTACACAGGATTTAATCGGTCGACCAACTATTATCGGCCGACCGATCCCACCCTCGTCATGGTCGTGCACCGCTATAACATGCCCGTGCCACCTATGTAGAACCCGACCTTCAGATCGACACGGTCGTGCCAATAGGTTGTCATGGCCGTGCCCGACCATCAAACCGCCCTTTGATTTTCACCCATTAGATTTCCCTTATTTTGATATGGACATTATCGATAGTTTTATGATTCCAACATGAACTATTTTTCCTGATTTACCCCATATCGATCTTATCACATTCGTCACATAATACAAAGAATGACAAGTTATTAAAAGTGGTTAATAAGTTTAGATGAAAGATTAATGATGGGTTGTCAATCCAAGCCAAGTGCATCAAGATAAGGGTCGCTCCCTTGGTCATGGTTTGATCACCCATTGACCCGCACAAGGCCGTATCGTTTGCTGGACATACCCCAAGAATTAAAGGCACTCAAAGTCACCCTGATTGTAAATTAATAACCAAGATCAAGAAGCATGTTCAAGTCAAGTCAAGTTACTGTCATGAATGTTATAAGTTCATGTTTATTAATCATCATGTTACCCTCCTGATTCATGATATCGCTGATCTTATTCTTATTACGATTCATGATATTGATATGCTATCTTTTACGTTCAAGTTAAGCGTGATTATTTACCGCTGATTATTATATTCATGTCATGCATTATATATCATGTAGTTCCCCACTAGACTATAAAGCTTACGGGAGGAACTCCTTCTCTGTGTCTGATTTCCACAGGACCAGTTCAGTGACGTGGTGGAGTAGGCGTGTGGTGATGAAGCTCTGACGATAGGACAGCACATGAACCATATGGCTTTTATGAGTGTTTATTAGTTTTCATTTACCTTCCGCATTTTAGATTCATGGTGTAAAACTTATTTCATTTATTCACAATGATATAGTCACTTTTAGATTTCCGTAAATTAAAATTATCATTTATCTTTATTTCTTTCTTTCGCTGACGTGTCTCGATTATTTACTGAGGATGGTCAATATTATGGTCAAGTTATAGCATGCCGTAGCATCTCCAGGTTGGTCTTCGCCACGTAGCGGGGGTCGATTTGAGGGTATTACATTACGTCTCTTCCAAATTGTCAAAAGAGAAAAAGCAATTAAGAAAATTAGAGAAGATCTTGAGTCGACCGCGAGAGTAGAATCCATGACATGAATTATTTTGCGTATATGTTTATTTAAAAAGCAATATCCTATTGATTCACAATTTGCATATAAATAACTTCAGAGACCAAGATGTTCAGAGACTCACAGTTGCACAATCGAGATGACAGTACTCTTCGATTCCAATCGAGCAGTAATTTACTTTTGACCCTTCGGTTAATTCATCGATATTTTTTTCATCTTTTATCGCCAAGTCGTTCTGAGTTCTGATATTTAATTATATGAACAGTAAAATATAATCATATGGACGAAAACAGTGAGACATTTGTAGTGTTGGAGATCATGACCCTCTTGGGGACGTCTCACAGGTCATTTCCGAATTCTCTAATCAACTCTTTGTTTCACACACACACCCACACTTATTGTCTCTTTATTGACCAACTTTTCGATGCATAAAAGTATAATTAAGAGCTTATCCATCTACTAATAAATCGCCATTAATTAGCCAACGTCAATAGGCGGCTCCGAATAGTTATACTTATTAGTTCTTGGTCAATTAAGTAAGATTAATTAACGCTGAAGAGATGGATGGTGACTTGACGATATATAGCATTCAATGATGGAGATCGAATGGACAAATACATTGGAATACATCACCATTGTCCATTGTTTTGTCCATGTCATGGGCGTGACCGTCTTTATCTCCACCAAATTGTGTGTCGTAGTTGTTAATTCCGTCAAGGATCTCCACAAATGACTTGGTGCAATATGATTAATTAAGTACCCAACAACACATTTTAATGTTTCTTTCGTGCAAAGATGTAGAAACGAGGGAGATGAGGGTGGCAATTAAGTAGCTCCGAAACTGACTTCAATTATATCCAAATGCACAAATATTTGCTTATATAAACACACATATAATTTCTTAACCAACATTTCTTTTAGGGTATTCCTATTGTTAACAGGTGTTAAATTTAATCACGCAAACCCTAGTGGGCATGTCCCTACGGATAATCATTTAGATTAATAGTAAACTAATTTTAAGTTAACTAAGTTTATCAAATTTTCTTATTTTAATTTGTAAGTGATTTGTATTATCTCACTAATTCAGATTATCATTCAATCTGAATTTTATATTCTTTTCCTATATTATTATATTAATTTTATGAATTTGAACTTAAAATTATTAATAAAGAGTATTTTGTTAAAATATTCATTACTTGGTACTCTTTTGTCATAAATAAATAAAATCATTTAAATTAATATACAAAATAATTTGTGCATTGTAAATAAGATAATGTATATTAATGATAATTTAATAAGGAATAATTTTTTGTTACGTAAAAAGATAACACAGCAAAAGATAAATTTATTATAAACTTATTATGAAAATAATGTAAACAAAGAAAATATTATATATATACATATATATATACATAGAAATGACGTCAAAATATGTTTGTGTGGTTATTATTATCGCTACAAAATATATTAGAAGAATAAGAATGTTCAACATTTTTATCATTCATACGATAAAATGATAATAGTATAATTAAAAATGAAAATAATGGTGACCTATGTAATATTGATTGACCAATTAAATGAGAAGGGGGCTCGTCGATCTACAATGTTTGCATGTGGGTATGTCAGGCAGTGGTGGAATAATGTCACGTCTCGATCTTTGTCCGATCGAGTTATATGATCGAATTATATATGTTCGTGCAATGACCCCACGATCATATCATATACAATAATGTTTTCTTCTTTTTTTTATGATCGGCCCCCAAATTTGGTGCACTGGTCTGTAAAGACAGTTTTAGCAAATGTGATAAATCCATTCATGTCGGATACGTCGGAGAACAATAAGACAAGAAGTAAAGCATCATGAAAGATAGAAAAGAAAAAAAAAATTTGTAAGCAAAAGTTGATGTTGCGTAGTTGTCCATTCAGATTAGTATATATATCTATGTGTTAAATCGTAGATCTCATGCCCTTCCAAAAAGCAAAGTGGATCCACCATTTTAGACCTCGATCGGATTCCTATGTTCTTTTTCTTTAATCAAAGATACGAAACGCTAACAACAAAATCACATGAGACAAATATTTGAAGCCGACTGATTTGATAATGTATTCGTAAACTTTTTTTTTTGTGTTTTGGCACTCATAATTGAATGGGGTTATGCCTTACGTAAGCTACTAAATTATCAGAATGGAGTTTATACTATTTTAGTTGGTGTTCCATTCACCATGACGTTAATTCTTATTAATTTATTTATTTAAACGTAGCTACGTTTACAAGCTAAAAGATGTCTTGTACTTATTAATGAGGCCAACACTCGTGAAGCGAACGGAACAAATATATTTATTACCTTTGCATACTTTGATCTCTTGCATGCGACGAGCATAATATATGTTGTGTTGATTTTTCATCACAAGTTCAACGGGAGAGTTTTTTTTTTCCTATTCATACAAACGGGAGATTAAATGTATTTTCTCGTTAAGAGGATAATTAAATGCACCTTTTAAAAAAAGGAACTAAGACAGCTGCTCAACTCTAAAAGCTAAAGCCTGATTTGGAGTCTAAATTTTGTTAAAATAAATCAATTTTAAGGTTAAAATTTTGATATACATATATACTCCTCCTTGATGTGTTGCATGGCCATTTGTTGATTCTAATTATATTATGTAATATTTTTTTCGATACATAGGAAGGTCTAATATAACACTTCCAAATCACACCACGTCATGTGACAGAATATGTTTTAAGAACGTTACGGGTCATCCTTACATGTACGTCATATTGATCAAAAATAGGACTTTGACTCGTCAACTCAACATTAATAAAAGCGGAAGACTTAATCAACATTAAATAATAAAAAGAGCATGACATCTTAAAGTACGAAAGACTAATAAGAAACTTCATATGAGTTCAAAGGAAATTAATACATCAACTAATATGCGGAAAAAGTAAAACTATCCCATCATCTAAATGACTCAATAACCATGTGCAGCTACCTACGAGCTCGATCTGTCACCGTTGATCACATTCATCATTCTGGTCTTGGCCTGCATTTAAGAACATGCAGGGAAGAAACCTCCCTATGAGTTTTGCAATTCAGTATGGAAGTAAGATAAATATCATCATAAGATCATGATACTAGACAGAAATCATAAAGGATATCATCATGTAAGAAGAAAGTAATCATGATCATCATAATAGTAAAAAATCATGTATGTGGCATATGAATAAGAGATCATAACTAAATCATTATAAAAATGACAAAAATCGAACATCAGAAAGATTCTTTATTCATATGTGTTCATTTCTTATTATTCATCTTTGACTTATTTGAGATATATTTCAACCCAAGGGGTTGCCTCAATTTGTCCATCATCATCATTATAACTAGCAGAGACAGTCTATAACTGACCGAAGCACATAACTTGATTGTCACTAGTCTATCATAAAAGAACTATCCATTTAACGATTTTGTCTTTTATCTTACAGTTTTTAATTAATCTTCATAAGGATTTTAAATCAAGATCACAAGATAAGATCATGAAGAGTAAATCAGGGGTATAATTGACATAATCATCATCATACTTAGATTAGGATTAATCACATGGAACAATGATCAAAAGATATAAACATCAGCCTAATCAAATCGGAACTCGGGCCAAGTAGGACAAAGCTCGGGCCGAGTTCATCAGTCGTTGTCCTCGAAAAAATTAGGGTAAACTCGGGTCGGGTTATGGTTACACCCGGGCCAGGTCGGGTCGTCTTCTAGTTGGGACATTCGTCGATCCCGACTATTCGTCGTGCGTGAAACTCGATTCGGGTCGTCTTCAACTCGGGCCGGGTTTGTCCAGTTGCAGAGCTCGGCGAGTGTCAGCAATGGCGGATCCGAGTCGAGTTCCTACGAACTCGGTCCGGCGAAGGACCTGTCCTGGCCAGGTTCTGGTGAACTTGGGCCGGATTCCTCTTACGTAGAAATTGCGCAGACGCGCAGTGCGCATTCCGTTCGTCTTCTCCGATGATGGTCGGCATCGATCATTATTAAATAACATCATACTATAACTAGGGACTAACTAGAATATGCTTCAAGTCTAAAATCAATATTCTATCACGAATCAATCCTAATTCCATACCTTAAAAGTTTGTGTCCAAGAAACTAATCCGTTCTTCGTCTTCCTCTTCCTTTGCTTGCTCCTCTTGATTCAGATGCGCGTCCGGCGGCGTCTGCTCCCTCCGGCGACTCCCTTGCGTGGCAGCAGCCGTCAAGGACGAGAAGAACCAAAGGGCGCACAAGTGAGAGGAAGAAATCTAGGGCGGATTTCTCAGGAAGAATAAGAGGCTGATTTGTTAGTTTTAATCCCATATATATAAGAGAGGAGTTTGAGACTCTTGGGACTTTGAGATCAGATTTTATCTTCCTATGATTTAAATATATCTTTTCCCCTTTTTATTTCTTTTCCTATTCAAATTTTATCTTTTCCCCTAGGGCATAAAAGGCAGCATGAATGCAGACGGGGGAGGGGGTGGGGACGTCGCACGACACGAGGATGACAAGGTTGATGATAGCGATGGCAACGAGGGTGACGACAAGCAAGGTCGAGGGCGGCAATGACATCGAGAGTGACGACGAGCGAGGTCCAAGGCAGTGACGACGACGAAGCTCAACATCCAAAATGCAGTGAAATAGCAAGGGGGAGGGGTTGAACCATTCGTTGTTGACGTAAATCACCTATTGAACCACCCATTAAACCGTGATTTCAAACTTTGACTATTGATTCAACATCGGATGGAGGCGAATGTAGGGAGGAGCGTCCACCTCATTCAAATGGGATGGACATCCATTAAACCCATAATAAATCTACTTACACATTTTCTTCTCTTGCACAGTGGCAAATTGAATTGCGGACCTCATTTCAAAAATTCATCGGTTACACATTCTCACGCACCGCCTTAGACCGGAAGACGGGTGGTTGCGAGATGGTGATGACCTTGACCGCCTACTAAGTAAAGGTTAACTCTGATAGTTCCTTCGGGACTAGCGTGGTATTATCCAAACTTCTATTTGTTCTTCGTTTTGCTGCAGCTGTGATTAGGCGCGATGTTGATTCTATACTTGAAATTTGGGACACTTGATCTGGGATCTGGCTGTGCAGACCCCTTGGCTAATCGCGCGTGTGGCTGGAACATGATTCTTGCAATCTTGGGGCCAACATCAATCGAACAACACCCTACTACCCTAGCCATGAAGATACTGGACTCTGCTATTCGAAATCTAGCAAACTATAGATGGATCTCAAGAGTTTACTTGTGCTCACCGTGAAAGAGAAGCAAATTATACTCTAACTATTACTACCTAGCAAATATGGGTAGAACATTTTTTTTATGGGGGACTCACCTCCAAATGTCCTCCATTATTTGTACTTGACTCTCATGGAGCTTTATTTAATCGATAAGCCATTTATTTTTTTTTAATAAGACACATATAAGAGTGCAATCACAAATCGGTACAATTACATCTTAATTTTTTTTAAAAGACTTTATTAATACAATCAGACGCCTAGAAAATATTTGCCACAAATTAATTTGATGGAAAAAGTTTCACGGCCTGTTTGGATGATGGCTGAGGAAGGAAAGAAAATGAAGAGGAACAAAAAAGAAAGCCAGGGAAGAGAAGTTTTACATTTTAATTTCGGATTAAAATAAATGGAGAAAAATGAAGATACTCTTCCATTTTCTCTTTTAAATTTTTATCCAAATAAGAATAAAAAAATAACCTTCTCTTTCCTTTCTTTCACCTCCATTCATCTCAATCCAAACATTAATAATGTGATGGTAGGGAGCTATTGGAGTGGTTTAATTGTGAACGGTTAATCTTCCTGACCCGGGCTGATTCAAAAGATCAAAATGAATCGAGTCCAACCAAACGAATCGGGTTGAACAAAAAATAAATTTAATATGGATTTTTTTTAAAATCAAATGAAAAATGTAAAATATATGTAAAGAAAATTTTAAATAAAAAAGTAAAGTCTAGGAAAGAACATGGGAGAATTTATGAGAGAAAATTGGCAGCAAAACAAATTATCGAGGTGAAATTAATAAGAAAATTTAGAAAGTGAAGAAGAAAATGAAAAGGGGAGAGAAAAGATGGAAATTTGTTTACGGAATTCTTAAACAAGAAAATGACAAAATTAAAATGATCACAAATAATATGTTCAACAATATAGAAAATATTATATTAAATATTTGACTATTTAAAAAATAATGATTAATATATTATACTTGTACACTTTTATTTACAATATATTTTTAAGTTTAATAAAAAATTGTATTATTTAAATAAAAATTATATTTAGTCATGATTTTAACTTTTTTTTGGTAGTCAAACCCAGTAATATCGGAATTGACATCGACGGTCCAATTCGCATGAAGTTAAAAGGCGCAACAATTCGCAAGTTGAATCCATTGAACATAACTAACAATGACAAGAAAGACTTTTAATAAAAATTTTCTATATTCACGTCGCGAGAATTCAAAATTTTACTTCAATGAAAATGAACCGCTCCCTCTTGTAGTGACAAAAGCAAGAGAGCTGGTTTTTTTCCTCAGTTGTGCCCACAAATATTTTGTTCAGCTACCATTTAGACTTTAGCGTCAACCTCCATTAGGTTATCGAAATTTCCATGTGACCACCTGATCTATCTACCTCATTATCTACATACCTACCTATCAATCTATCTATCTATATCCATCCATCCATACATATATATAATGTATAATTATTTAGTTAAATTTGAAATTTTATCATGACTTGACTCTCTCGTAGTGACTTCTTATTGGTAAATTAATTAAGAGATCTTGAGTTCAAATTCTTATAGTTCCTTTTATTTATTTATTTTTAAAAAAATATAAATACTGTTTTATTAGAAAATGGGTCCTCCCTTCTCAATCTGAAAACGTGCTGTGTTTCAACTTATCATTTTGTCAGTAGAAATTAAGGGGATGGAGGACATAAAAAACAAGTAGGGAATAGCGATTGTTACTGTTGGCGTGAGTACGTAATCTGATGATGATGATATATATATATATATATATATATATATATATATATATATATATATATACGGCCTAATTAATGATTAATTATGCTAAAACAATATTTGTTAACCATAAACATATTTTCGAATAAAATTTTGAATACCTATGAGTGGGTTAAAGCTATGAATTTAGAACTTGAGGCATTGGTTTCTAACCATGCATGGGACCTGGTTCCATTGCCAAGAGACAAGAAGCCAATTGGCTGTAAATGGGGTGATATAGAAAGATGATATAGAAAGATTGCCTTATATCTTTCTATATCACCAAGATTGGCTTGTAATCGATCTAGATTACATGAACTTCATTTTTCATATTATTTTGACGGCCGGAAGTCGGCCGAAGAGAAGGAAGAAGATGGACGCGATACCGCGCATTCGCGACTCGGCCCGGATCATTACAAGAGCACGGCCCGGGTATAAGTATACCCGGCCCGAGTCGTCTCGTCGACGATGTCTCTAGCACGCCGTTCAATGACTGACCGAGTTGAACCCTGGCTCGGTCCGGGTCGTAGCAACCGATTGACCGGACCGAGCACCAGCTCGGGCGGGATGATGTACAAATGGACGGCCGCAATCCAGCCCGCGTCGAACGTCGACTCGAACCGGTCCAGGCACCTCAGTCCGCTTAACACGATCCGACCCGAGTCCTATCGGGCAGAATGACGCACCTTTGTCATTCTGGGCCCTGATCCTTTCTAATTGGGCCTCGCTTCCCACAGGCCCACTTGATGTCATGTCCAACATAGTAGAGAATGTATTGGGTCATTCCCTCTCAGAAAAAAGGGATCTAACATTACCTTTTCCTGATCCATGATTTTTAAACTCTATAGACGATAAATAAAATAAGTAAAGCAAAGATGAAATAACAGGGTAGCTATGTGCCGCCCAGAATAGAGATCAAGGTATGGTACAGAGAGGGACAGATAGCTGGACTAAGGAGATAGTGCACATACTGATCTTAATGACTACTGCTCTTAAATCACAGACCATCTCTCACCTGTGCTCTGAATAAGGGTGATGTATTAACACACTCTTTCCCCATTGGGGCAATATATGAATTAGAAAGTATAATGCTACAGGGACAGGTAGCTCAGCTGAGGAGACAGTGAACCTACGTGTTCGCAACGATCACTGTTCATGTAGTACATGTCCTCTCCCACCTATATTCCGAAAATGGTATGCCTTGGCATACACTTTTAGTTTCACGGGCATCCTGGCTACACAATGCATAGAGACACCTCTAACTTCCCACTTAATTAAGTCGAGCTCGCATATGACAATAAACTTCAAGGACCTCATAGTAATATAAAAAATGTAGTGCCACACAGAGTAAAATAAAGTATGATAATGTATAGCAAAGCAAAGTACAGAACAAGGTAATGTATAGCAGAGTAAGGTACAAAACAGTGTATTGTTAAAGTAAGGAATAAAGCATAGATATGAACAAATATTATTCATAGCCTACAGTGATCAAGGTATTGAGATCATTGTTTAAAAAGCCAATATTCTATTGATTCTCCTTTATTATTGTGATCTTAATCAGATTATCATTTTATCGTCTATGTATTTATGTGTATCACTCACGGATATTCTATGCCCCTGTATTGAAATTTTGCAGGTGAGAACCCTGCTTAGGGAGGTGATGAAGAGCGCAGAGTTCAAGGACAGCTTTCCGCTCTTTTATTTCTTTATTTGAATTATGAGTTCTTATATTCCAGAGATATTGTGACTCTCTCTTTTGATATCGCACATGTGATCCTTTTCTTGGATTATTTGAATTATTTGAACTTCCCTTTTCCCTTGAATGATTTCATTAAATGTTGATGTCTTTTGATTTTCCAATGATTTCTTCCGCAAATTCTTTCTTTCATTTATTTCTCTATTATTTCTGTTGCCACGTAAATCATTTGTTGATTGGTCAAAGTCAAGAAAGCAATAGACAGTGTAGTGCTCCCTTGATCAATCTGACTACCTACGAAGCAGGAGGGTTGATTTTGATGGCGTATTCATTGCTCTCAACTCTTTTTGGGAGGCCTCAATATATTGCATAAATCATAGTAGTCAATACATCCACCTACTATTATATAAGCATGTAATTTTTTTAAAAAATCTATGATGGTTGTCGGTATTATGACACTAATAATTGATCAATGATCAATGAAGCAGATAAATCATAAAAAAGATAAATGCACGTGATAAAATTCTTTTAATTAATATGAATAAGAGGAAAATATCTCATGACAAATGAGATCGTCATCGGAAAAAAAAATTTCAGTGTGAACAAAAAAGCATACATAACAATAAATATTAACCCTAACTCTAATCCTAAACTCTAACCATAGTCATCATACATAATGGCTCAACCTTTCTTCTATGATTTTTCTTTTTTCTTTTTTTTTGTTCTTTCATAATTTTAAGTACATGATATAGTAATTCAAGGCACATCATCAATTGTTTTATTAAACAATGTAGTTCCAAAGTTTTCATTTTCATGATATACCATTGTATGTGTTTAAATTAATTTGTTAAAATTAAAAAAACCATAATTTTGAAACAACTGAATGAAATCTTTATTATTTTTAGCTAAAAAAGTTACAATAATGCTTTTAGCTAAAAATACATCAAATATATATTTATTATTTTTTCGATAGTCAGTCGTTGATATTTGAAAAGCAGTGTTGACTATTCAACCCGCGCGACATTAACAATTATACGCATTGATCACAGGATGAAAGGTCAGTCCACCGTCGAGTCAAATTTTTTCTTTGAACTCACTCTTTACTTAAAGACGTTTTCAAATTATGATTATTTTATTTTATCATTCAAAACTAATTTAATTTTTTTATTTTGTTATACGTGTCTTAATCTTTTGGAGAATACTATAGAGCCATATTATAAATTAAATATTTCTATCATTTGTGAAAGGAGTACATACGTAAACTTCGAATTACAAGAATTTATATAAAAAAGTGAGAAATAATAAATATCCCATCCGAAGTATAAAAAAATGACTTGCTCAAAATTACTATTGAATGGAGGAAAACAATTTTATCATATAACCACTCATTATTCTTTTTTCGCTTTCTCTATCCAAATAAATCTTCGAGAAAACTTGTTCAAATTATCAATTACTTCTCTGATAATTATATTTAAAGAATTAAAATATAAAATGAAGGGGAACTTCATCAACTTTTCTTTTGTTTAGATAAAAAATTAAATAAAATGAAATAGAAAAAAGATTAATGTGAATATGCGCAATGATATCAACAATTATATTTCTATAATTAAACCTTTTTTTTGGTACATAAGGAGGTCCATAGATTTAATGCAAAATAATAGGTACGCCTTTCTGGTGGGATTTAGGGTTTTTGAGTGATGATGTGCACCACTGCTACACCTTTGTTCCTATCTATAATTAAACTTTGTAGGCAAAGATATGAACAGATAAACTTTGTAGGCGGCTACACATGAAGAATTGGAGGAGGAGCAGAAGAAGAACAAAGTTTGTTTCATCCTTCCTTCTATATTTTTATTTTGTGTTACAATTTGGTGGTGAAACTTGTATCAGTAATGATGATTACGATATACTCAAGTGGCTATTTTTAATTAGGATTTATTTAGACTTTATTTATTGAATTAATCGTTTTAAAAATAATTTTATCATAATTAGTTGATATAACTTCATAAATTATTTTGGTTCATATATATACATATAAATAATATATCATTGTCTAATTTTTACATATTTTCGCGTGAATGAAAATATTAAAAGTCTAAATCTTGAGCTAAATTCAACTAATCTACTTCCGTATTTAAGTCGATATATCATTTTTAAGGCAAAATCTCAGCAAGCTGACGGTCCTTATTTGCATTAAGCTCCATGTTGACATATCTTCAACAATAATAATAATTTGTAATTTCGGAATATTACGAATGGACGAATACAAATAATTCAAGTCGATGAAAAGTTTATGATTTATAATTTGCAGTTATACAGGTGTTCAATGCCTCATCCATAGAATGCTGGCCAACTTTGCAGACCAAGGTGCAATTTAGGTAGATTAATCTAAGTAGTTTCTGGCAAGGAGTTGGCTTCTTGTCTCTTGTCGCCGTAAAATCCGTTCACAAATCTCAAGACCACTGACCTGCAAAATTATCTCTAAATCTGTATCTAAATGTTGAACGAAACCATCCTATGTATCCCTCCTAGTCCTCCTAGGACGACTTGTTGAGACGTCTTCTTTCCCATTTTCTTCTTTCTCTTCGCTGGTAGCATCATTTTCAGCGGCTTCAGCCTTGGCTTTGGTTGGCTTTTGTGGAGCCTGTGAATGTAATGAGATATAAGTCATATCATATTCAAATAAGCTTACAAGGGGAAACATTTAAAGCATAGAGCTCCGAAAAGAACACTTACTGCAGGTTTCTTCTTAGTGAAGAGTGATCGGAAGAGAACAGTAAGTATAACTACCACAATAGAAACAAGGATTCCAATGGCCAGGTTAGGTTGCTTCTCTCCTTTCTCAATGACATCCTGCAAACGATGGTATGTTTTTATATTTATGAATTCGCGATTTAAAAGAAATCGTGAAAACAAAAATGAGATGCTAAGCTAACAAAACTTCTTTTGCAAATGAATTACTATAATTGGTCAACATGTGTACCATTGTCAGGTGTGGGAACAATAGCTCAGAGTAACGATGTCGTGTTTAAGAAGGAATAGAAACATAAATATGACTCTTGAAAAACCTAAGCTTCACTTACAATAATCTTGATTTTGTATGCCCCCAACAAAGGAATATCTGCAATCTTGTAGAGAACATCAAAGATTTTCTTCTGTACAAGAAAAAATGTGTTAGAGAAGAATTCAATGCCAAATATAAGTTGAATGAACACACAGAAAAAGTCAACAGATAACACAATATGAGAAAACTGATGAAGTTAGGACTCACATGGAAGATTGAAAGACCATCTGAAAGTCCAGCAGCTGCATCATCAGCCTTCTGTTTTTCCTTCTCTACTTCATACTTAGGCTTCCATGTTTTCTCCCTATATGACTCAGCTACCTTTTCATCCTTCCCTATCAACACATTGTCAAACAAGATCCCATCTTGCATCGTCCAAATCTCAATGCCAATAGCAACAATTGGTTCATAGCTTGGTTTATCAAGTTCAAAAAATTCAGGATTGTCTATCTCTCTTGGCTTCCAAATACCCCTGTAGTTTGGGTTGTCAATCAAAGGTGCGTGCCATTTCCCCTTGTATTCAGGATTCCTCTTCATTGGTTTCTTCCACTCCCCACAGCCAGGAGCTGCTTCACACTTTGGATTATCTATCGTTGGTTGCTCCCACATTCCATCCTCTTCGTCGTCCCAATCTTCTGGTTTGCTTGCATCAGGATCATCAATCTCCTCAGGCTCATCATCCAACCAACCTTCAGGTTTAGTAGCATCTTCATCGACAATTTCCATGGGAGCATCCTCATCCCAGTCATCAGGTTTTACAGCATCTGGGTCCGGAATTTTAGCCCTCTCATCCCACTCCTCAGGTTTCTTGTCATCAGGATCAGGAATTGTCTTGGGAGGAATAAGTGCCGACTCAAAGTCATCAGCAGACAAGATATTTGCCTTTTTCTTTTCCTCTCCATCAATCAAAATTCTCAACTCATTATCAGGTTTTATGATGGCAGTATAGACATGAGAGAGTTTGTCAGAGGGGACAGAAGGCGGAAACTTGAGGTGATGCTCAACAAATTTTCCGGTTTTGGGGTTCTTGTGCTGAAAAATAAAGTGGACCTTGTTTGTAGAACCACACTTGTCGGGCCCAAACATAATACTATATGGAGAGTCATTGTCAAATCCTTTCGCAATCCACCCAGTTTTCTGAGGGCGAAGGTATTTCAAATAAGCTCCTCCACATTCAAGCCCATTTTGGAGTCTAGTTTCATACTGTAGTACAGTGGTACCATCTTTAAGACTGATGGGATCATCAAGCTCTTTAACAATCGCATATTTCCTTGCCTTCTCGCTCACAAGAAGGCCAAAGTCTTCATGTCCATCACTCTTGGAGTGTTTCCAGATACCTAATAGAAGGAACATACAAGTTTAGGAGAGTACGGCTGCAAACATATGCATTCCATAATTTTGAAGGCAAGAAGGATAACTGTGACAGGAGAAAATGCATTTCATAATCTCACAAAGATCGAGAACAAAATGTAACCTAATGGATTTGATGAAAACTGTTTCATAGGTACCTCGGATTATTCACCATGAAAGAACTCTAGAAGAAATTAGCAGGATATATATATATATGTATGTATATTGAGGAGAAGAAGGATGATCACCAAGGTTGTGGTTCTCTATCCGTATATATACATATATATGTATAAGAGAAAATTAGCAGGATATATATATATGGGTAAAATATATGTATGTGTGTGTATATATATATATATATATAATATGGGTAAAATGCGCCTGCGACGCAGTGACTTCGACGCATGGATGTGGAGCATATCTGCACCGTTGACTCGCAGATACGAGCCGTTGGATCTTCTTTTCTGCGATCCCGGCAAAGATGACACGCTCAATCATGAAGAGCAGTGCTCGCGCTTGATCCCGTCGACGAAGAGGATGGCGAAGGTTGTCCAATGTTCATCTTCTTCACCTGAAGGAAATGATGATCGTGTTCAGGTTGCCGACTCCGCCGCCGCTGTCAGCATTGGCCTCCTCCCGGGATATGACGAGGGCCGTGGATTGGACCAGCTCAAGGCAGAGGCAAAGCTTGTTCGGCTCGATATGTGTAAGGCCTGGGACAGCGCCCTAAAAGAGGAAGTCCGACGTGAGTGTGGGGAGGATGTCGAGTGGCGTCACGCCATCAACTCTTTCGATGTTAGGGTCCATGTGGTGGTCGAGAAGGACGGTGACCATGTCGAGGCACACCATCTCAGCTGTGATGTGGACTGGGGTCTTCCCGGCAAGTCCGGATGGGCAATTGATGTCGGAAGCGCAGAGCTCGAGGAGTGCCTTAATGACCTCGCTGCTGCAGTACTTGACGGCGTAGTGGAGCCGAGCGCCTCGTCCAGGTTGAGCCCCTCAACTTCATCATCTGCGTCAGCAGGCATCTCCTCTTCGTTGTCCCCTTCATCTCCGAACATTGGGATCATCACTCATCAGGCGCGTCCTCCGGGCAAGCCGGTGCAGCAGCGCGCTTCTGTAACCATCGATTTCTGAATGGACGGTGGAAAAATGTTCCATATCCCTACATGAAAAGTAACGTGATGTAGGTTCCTTACACTATATATATATGTATATGTATATATATGGTATATGTATGTGTGTATATCAATGGTCACATGTACAAGTGATGGCTCTTAGGAAAACAGCCACAAAAGAGAAGGAAAAAAGTGCCTCACCTAACCAAAACCCCACTTCCAAAGAAGAAAAGAGATATGATGTTATCCACAAGGCACCTCTCCCCACAAAAAATGAGTTGGTTCTGCTGGAGTTGAATGGCCTAGGAACCGGCCAAGAACATCGCTAGTGGGGATCTACAGGACTGGCTCTGACCACCAATAGCGCCGAGTGATTGCCAAAAGCTCTCTGCAGTGTAATGATGGCCATGACACCCAACCGTGCCCACACCACCCGGGCCACCGGATAGCCGAAGAATTAATGAGCCACATCCTCCTCGGTCATGCCATTCGACGGGCATGAATTTTCTATACTAGGCACCCACCTCACCCTATACGCTCTGGTAAGGATCCTATCTCGCTGCATGCGTCAAGCAAGATTTTCATCCTAAGCGGCACCCGGGAGCATCAAATGAGCCTGAGATCCGCCATGAGGGTGTCTAGAATTGAGATGGTAGGAAGGAAATGAAGATAAAGACTGTGGGCCGTAAAGGTTTCCAAAAGCCATACCCATCCATCGGCCCCAGAGGGATCCAGTCGGAATGGGACAATCCGCTGATGAAGTACTATATATGTAAAAGAAAATTCGCAAGGCCTCTGGGAATAACATCAAAGTATGAATAACCCATCCACCGGCCCTAGAGGGATCCGGTCGGAATGGGACAATCCACTGATGAAGTACCATATATTTTTAAGAAGGATGAAGTACCATATATATAAAAGAAAATTTGCAAAGGCATCTGGGAATAGCATCAAGGTATGAATAATGAACTACTATTTGTGACAGAAGCTTTAGATCTGTATTTCTTCTTATGCATGTGATGCAATATATTTGTTATACATATGTTATGTGCAATTAAATAAAATGGAAGAAAAAGATGGTGAGGGAATGATCGAGTTTATAGATCCAGAAGACAAAGAGCCCTCCCAATGGCATACATATGGGCTATTTGGATGCAGAGAAATGACACCCTTTTTCGTGGTGGGCGTGCTTACGTTGACAATATCAAGGACCATGCGAAAGTCATTTTTGGAGAATGGAAATGTGCTGACTTTTTGGGCTGTCACTAATGTCTTCTCTGTTTTTTGTTTCTAACCTGGTTGTTGGGTTCTCCCGGATCTGTTTATTTTAGTATTCTGTAACTTCTCTTAGATTTAATGAAACTCTGGACGACTACCACCTTGCTGATCGTCCTTTCCCGTTTCAAAAAAAAATGTTTGATTGACTTGCCTGTATGGATATATTATCATATTTTGAAAATGAATTTGGGTTACAATTAGTTATTTACTAACATGAAATAGAAGAGTATGACCAACGAAACCAATTTAATTTATTGAAAGAAAAAATAATTTAATTTAGTGACTGCTCAAATGGAAAACTGAAAAGGCAGAGGGAAATTATTTAAAAAAATTATAGAACCCAAAGAAACATAAGGAAGCAAAGATAATAAAGTAATAAAGAAACAAACGAACCAACTTTAGCAGGGATGAAGTAAAGATGCAGACACTAAACTCCAGATCTATTTGGTTAGCGGTTAAATCAAATGCAAAAGAAAAACAGCAGAATAGAATTACATTAATGGCAATTAAAAGTCGTAACTAGATTTTTCTCATATCAAATATAGATGAATGCACAAGCAATGAAGGAGTTAAATAATCCAGAATCCAGAAACAACAGCTTCTTTTGATGTATCACATCCACTAATCAGTGACTAACGTATGGCATCCAATCCTCGTTTCCGAATGCATAGCTCGTTGACTGTTTCCATTTCAAAGGACCCGATTCCAGCAATAAAATCAGCGCATCTCATTTTTGGCTCGGATCTGTGCGCTTAAGCGAAAAAACAGTTCCCGACAACATAAAGATCGTACTTTTTACGCTCATCTAGCACATTACCGAGCTAAAACCCTCTCCAAATTCTGAAAAGTAAGCAGATCCAGCATCGGGTCTAGAAAGACATTGTACCTTGGTAATCCTCCTTCTCGGAGACGATCCACCGCCCATCGAACGCTTGGTCGAATGACTCATAGAACACCTGATGGAAACCATTATAGCTCAGAGATCAGAAACACTACACCACTATTACACAAACAGAAAACAAAAAATGAGAACGAAGATAGGGCTACTGGATCGGAGGCCGAAATCTGGATCGCGACTGCAGAAATGAAGAGAAAGAGGAGCCGCGAGGAGATCGCCCTCCCTCCCATCTTCGAGTCTGCGCACAGTGACTGGGCTGAGGGCTCTGATAGCGGGAGAAGTAGGTGTTGCCGTAATAAGAAGGCGTGACCTTTTTTTTCTTTTTTTTTTTGTTTAATTAATATATAAGATAGAAGAGGAATAAGAAGATAGAAGAGGAAGAGGACTTTCACTTTATTTCTCTCTCTCTGCCCCCTTTTCTTATCTCCTTCGTTCTTCTTTCATCTCCGACCCAAAGGTTGACCAATCTTTTTAGGTAAAAACGTAGACTCAATGGGAAATAGTCGCATCAAAATCACAAGTCAGCTGTTGAATCCGCTGTCCTTTTTCTAGTTCTTAGTTCAGGAATGTTATCAAAGATCTATCTTGTCGAAAAATGCTTGAGAGGATATTGTCAATCGTATGGGCTAATTTTTCAATGAGCTATAAATTACAGTCCGAATTTATCATTATATTGCAACTTCGAATTTTCTTTTATTGTAGGTGTTAAATTTAATGTGCTGATCAATTTTTCTAAAAATTTAAGTCGTTAGGAAGAGCAATATCATTAATTTTATATTTTTAATATTCCTCCTCATGTGTGGGCTGCTGTCAACTTTAGTCTAACTCAAGTCCAACACGTGGACAACAAAGGAAGGAAAATCTTTTTTTTCTTTTTAAAGAGCTTAACAAGGTTCGAACTTTGACCTCTGACTTTGATATCATATTAAATTTGATGTGCTGATCAATTTTTCTAAAAGCTTAAGTCGTTAGGAAGATTAACATCATTAATTTTATATTATACTAAATGCACTCCAACTTTGCTCAGTGATGCCCTCAACTTCATTTTGTAACACGAATGTCCTCCATCTTTTAACTTGTTTCACCCGATGTCTTCCTTACCTATATTCGGCGATTTACCGGTCATCTCTCTCATCTCCACGTTCACGTTAGTAGCAATATTAAAAAATAAAAATAAAATAAAAAATGTCATGTGGAATCACTAGCGCAGCGAACGAGGAGGAGTCGCCCCGACCTCCGGCGAGGCTTTCGCCGGCACGCGCAAGTGGAGCGTCGCCCCCCTCATGCGACCTCGCCAGAGTCGTCGGAGGGGGGCGACCCCCCACCTGCGCCTGTCGGCGAAAGCCTTGCCGGAGGTCGGGACGACTCTCCCTCGCTTGTTGTGCCAGTGACTCCACGTGGCATTTTTTTATCTTTTTTATTTTTTAATATTGCCACTAACGTGAACATGAAGAGGAGAGAGACGTGACGTCAACGTTGTGACCAGGAAATCGCCGATTATAGGTAAAGAGGGCATCAGGTGAAACAAGTTAAAAGATGAAGGATATTTATGTTACAAAGTGAAGTTGGAGGGCATCACTGAGCAAACGTGAAAGTTGGAGGGCATTTGGTGCAATTTACCCTTTTATTGTAAGATATATATAAATAGATAATATGTAATAAAAAATTTACGCAATCAATATCTGAATCATGATTATATAATTGCAATATATATTATTATATATATAATGCATGGTAAATATTAAAATCCACAGTTAACACTTTTATTATAACATTGTTGTAAGTGCAATTTTGTTTATTTCAAGTAAATATATGTGGTCAAGTAGTCAAAACAATGGAAGATGGAATTTGACTAAATTTATAAGTTAGTAAAAATAATTTATAAGCTGGTAAAAAAAAATTTAAAAACAGAGTTGATAATAAATTATTTTATTTATTTATAAGTAAAAAAAGAAATCTCAACTTATTTTGTGAGACAAAAAGAACGTATTATTCTGTCTTTAAAATATACATAACTTTTCTTCAGATATTTTTTATTATAATCTTAAGAATTTTTAAATTATTTTACTAAAATAATAAATTATAATATTTTTGTTACTAAACTATGCTTATTTTTAAAACTTCAACTACTAAATTACTTATATCACTTCAAGTTATCAACCATTTTGCATCACCCGAACGCCCCAAGTCTCTGAAGATTACCTAAAATAAATCAGAAAATTTGTAGTTCGGGTGATATTTGTTTCAACTTTTCTTTTGGGCCGTCCTAATTGTCTTCTTTCTTCTTTGAGAGAATATTTGAGTGAAGAACAAGCTCTTACTCCTTTATATTTATTCTACCATACAGAATGTTCTTTTATTCTACCATACATAAGTTAATAATCATTATTCTGCAAAGATAAATTCAATCATATAATATTATTTTATTCTGCCAAAGAGGATAATTAACTCTTAAAAAAGGTAAAGGGTAAATTCATTATTTTAAAAAATAAACATGTAAATATTGTATTTATTTCTTATTAATTTATATTCTAACTCTTTTTTAGTTAACCCAATCATATATTTATATACTTTTAATTATTAGTAACTATATTATATTATATTATTCGATTAAGTTAATAAAAAGTAAGACATAATCAATACTTTGTTATATACGTAATGTGATTATCGTAAATAGGATTAATTTGATATTATTTATTAACTTATGGTTTTTTAAAAAAAAAAGATGATCCCATTTGACCCAATAACAATAAAATCAATTAACTATCAAATAATTCTAGAACTTTTTTAATCTTGTAGACTAATACTTTTATCTAATAAAGGCATTTTATCCAAAAATAGTAATTCCCAGACTGTATAAAAGAAAAATAATTGGTTTGATTTTCCAAAAGTACCTAAGGATAAAAATAATACATTTGTTTAATCACTTAGGAGGTTCTAAACTTTGAATTTTGATAACACTATGCCTTTGCTTATAGAACAAGCAGATTTGGAGTCTTGGAGTTTAATATATCAGGAAAGGGAAATACTTGCGAATAATGTTGTATATACTACTTTGATTTTTTGTATATACTTGAAATATAGAAGGGTTTATTAGCAGAGCTCATGTATATACTAGTGTGTATATCAGTATTGTATATATCAATTTTTCTATTTTCAATTATGTAGTTATATCATGTACCGATATGTGAATTACTGTTATATCTGTGTATGTAACTTTAAAAACAGAAGGGGGTTTGATTGGTGGCTGTATGAATAGAACAATACGAGAAGCTTCTCTCCCAAAACCACTTTGTTCATGAATTGTATGTTTACATCAAGATCTTAACATGGTATTAGAGTTGGTTCTTCTCATCTGTATGTTCTGAAATCTTCTTAGTTTTGTGAAAATTGTTAATCTGTTGTTTTGCATCTTCGGTTTTTGTTTTGGTTTTGTGATTTGATTGGGGTTTCAATCTGTTCATCATAATCTGATTTGAAGATAATCGAAATGTCTACTTCTTCTGGATCTAGATCTGGATCTTCTCATCTAGGTACATCATCAATCAATATTGATGTGTTTAATCCTTTGTTCCTCAGTCCTTCATCCTGGTATGTTTATGATTTCAGACAAGTTGACAGGATCTCAAAACTATGCAGAATGGAGTAATGAAATGTATAATGCCTTGTTGGCTAAGAATAAACTTGGATTTGTTGATGGTTAAGTTCTGTTGATCCTTCTCTACAATTTCTATGGAAAAAGTGTAATGCTTTAGTAATTTCATGGATTACTAGCTCTACAGCAAAGGGTTTAACTAGTAAGGTAACACATGCACAAACAGCACAACAAATATGGTCAGATCTAAAAACTCGATTTGAGAAGGTTAATGCCATGCAAATGTATTCTGTTGAAAATGAGATTTACAATCTGAAGCAGGAGAATCAATCAATTTCATATTATTTCACGAAATTGAAAAATCTTTGGGAAGAATTTGATCGAAGTATTACAGGTATATAAACAGTTTCAATCTAATAGGAATTTACACAGATTCTTGATGGGCTTAAATGGTAGTTACAGTCATGTTAGAACTCAAATCCTGTTGATGGTTCCATTGCCTACTATAAATTTGGCTTATTCTCTGCTAATAGAAGAAGAACAAAGGCAATCAAAATTTGTGCATGTTAGTTTAGATCAAATAGTCTTATATGAAAAGAGAAATTTCAGAGATATTTCTAACTAAAG
Organism: Pontederia crassipes; assembly: GCA_030549335.1. Taxonomy (NCBI): domain Eukaryota; kingdom Viridiplantae; phylum Streptophyta; class Magnoliopsida; order Commelinales; family Pontederiaceae; genus Pontederia; species Pontederia crassipes. The sequence goes on along the minus strand of CM060189.1, from coordinate 17,078,729 downwards.
AAGGGATCCTAAAATAATTGACGATCATTGCAAAAAATCAGGACATAAGAAGGCCCAATGCTATAAGATAGTTGGCTATCCTCCCAACTACAAGTATAAAGGAAGGAATCAAAATGGCTTCACTGTGAATTCTTCTCAGGTTGAAACATCTGCAATAGAATCTCAATTGTCAGATATTCAGATCATAGAAGGTCAGAGTTCTTTCCCATTTACAGAAGAACAATATAAGTTCATTCTACAACTCTTGGGTAAAAATCAGCAAAACAGTGATGTACCTCAAGTGGCAAATATTGCAAGTATAATTCCTAAGTACTCAGTTTTTTCTCATAATTGGATAATTGATTCAGGGCTTCTAATCATATGACACCCTTTTTCAATTACCTTGAGAATGTCAAGACACTAAACTCCAAAAATGTTATCTCTTTGCCTAATGAAAGTACCTCAATGGCCACTCATGCTGGTACAATATATTTAGAGTCTGGAATTAAATTAGATAATGTTCTATATGTTCCAGGCTTTAGTTAATTTCCATTACTCAATTAAAAAGGGAATTGTCTTCTATAGTCATTTTTACTCCAGAACATGTGTTTATTCAAACTCAATCGAGTGGCAGGGGGAGCCTGATTGGTAGCAGAAAAGGTGGTCTATATTACCTTTATGGAGTTGGAGATGGTCATAAAGTTGTGGTGGCTGCTGTTGTTGGAGAAAAGAAACTAGATATTTGGCATCAAATATTGGGACATCTACCATTAGATAAATTGAAGTTGCTTCCTTTGGACATTGGTTGTAATAATTTTACTCTTACACACTGCTCTATATGGCTCGACAAACAAATTTGCCTTTTGTTTCAAATGAAAAACCAACCGCTAAATTGTTGGAAATTGTGCATTTTGATACTTGGGGTCCTTTTAAAATTCCATCTTTGAATGGATACAACTATTTTGTGACTTTTGTGGATGTTTTCTCTAGGATGACTTGGATATATTTAATATAACACAAGTCAGATTGTGTACATATTTTGTCCAATTTTCTCAATATGATAAAAACTCAATTTCAGGCCAAAGTGAAGATAATCAGGATTGATAATGGATCAGAATATCACAATTCAAGTTGTAAAAACATATTTTTAGAAAAAGAAATTATACACCATAGTACATGCCCTTATACACCTCAACAGAATGGTATGGTGGAAAAGAAACACATACATATTTTGGAAGTTGCTAGGAGTTTTCTTTTTCAAGCTCACCTACCAAAGAAATTCTGGGATCAAATGGTACATGCTATTGTCCATGTCATAAATAGGTTACCTCTGAATTCTTTGAACAGTATTTCACCATATTAGAAGTTATATAAAAAGAAACCAGATTTGTCTCACCTAAGAGTGATAGGGTGTTTATGTTACATCAAGAATAAGGTATTTGTTGACAAGTTTGATGCCAGAGCAAAGGCTCGTGTTTTTTTGAGATATTCGATGAGTAAAAAAGGATATAAAGTGTTTGAGCTAGATACTGAGAAAATTCTCATTTCCAGAAACATAAAGTTTCATGAGGATATATTTCCTTTTCAAAATTCTATTTAATAGGATCAGATGATATTTCAAGACACCGGTCCTCCAAATGTCATAATTTCTCATATCTATTGGAAGACAATTATGCTTATCCATCTCAATAGTGTGTAAATGATTCTACTTCAACACTTCATGTTGATCAGCCTTCTGATAATTCACCAGTTGATCAACCTTCCACAAGTTCCAAAATTCATCATATTTCAGAACATTCACCAGCACATCATCTTTCTGAGATTTTTCCAGGACATTCACCTCCAAATGATCAAGCCACTATTAGGGTGAAAAGGTTACTAAACCACCAGGATGGCTCAAAGATTTTGTGGTGTCCTCTGTTTCTTCAAATTCTCATTCTATTGCATATCCAATTGAAAATTACATTTCATATCAAGCTTGTTCAGCTCATTACATGGCCTTTGTCACAAAATTATCTGAATTTGAGGAACCTTCTTCCTACAAAGAAGCTATTAAAAATCCCAGGTGGATTAAAGCTATGAAAGAGGAACTTTCAGCATTGAAATCAAATGGAACATGGCAGCTAGTAGATCTTCATTTTGGTAAACAAACAATTGGTTGTAAGTGGGTCTTTAAGGTTAAAGTTATAGCCACTGGTGAGATAGAGAGATTCAAGGCTCGGCTAGTTGCTAAAGGATTTAATCAAAAGGTTGGCATTGATTTTAAAGAGACCTTTTCTCCTATTGCCAAATCAGTAACCATTCGAGCTCTTCTAGCTGCAGCTGCTCAACACAACTGGATATATGGATGTTCTTGAAGGCTTTTTGCAGTGAGGGGGAGACTACGGGAAAAGTTTGTAAACTTATGAAATCTTTATATGAATTGAAACAAGCATTTAGACAATGGAATATCAAACTCACTGAAATTCTTATATCCTCTGGATTCATTCAAAGCACAAATGATTACTCATTGTTAACAAAGTCTTGTGGGTCAGATTTCATTGCCTTGTTAGTCTATGTGAATGACATTTTAGTTGCAACTAATAGTTTGTCATTCATACAACTTGCTAAAACTTCCTTGGAATCTCACATCAAGATGAAGGATTTGGGAGAACTAAGATACTTTCTAGGCATGGAAATTTTGAGGACTTCAGTATCTTTATGACACAGAAAATATGTTATTAATACGCTGTCAGATCTTGGCTTATCTGCTGCAAAGCCTGCCATAACTCCATTAGAGCAGAATCAAAATCTAACCTTTGTGCTATATGATTCTGTTACTTTGCAAGATTCAGCTACAGATAAACCTCTTTCTTCTCCGGAGTTTTTTGAGAAATTAATTGGCAGATTAATATACATTACTCACACTCGGCCAGATGTGGCATTTGCAGTAAGACACTTAAATGAGTTTATGCACAGTCCCAAGGATTCTCATTTAAAGGCTGCCATGCGAGTAGTTAAATATCTTAAAGGAAATCCAGGTCGAGGACTATTATTTTCTTCTAACAAGAATACTGAAATTTTAGCTTTTGCTTATGCAGATTGGGCTTCATGCCTTGTAACCCGGAAATCAGTCTCTGTTTACTGCATAAAGATAGGGGATTCACTTGTATCATGAAAGTCTAAAAAATAAGATGTTGTATCATGTTCCTCTACAGAATCCGAATATAGAAGCATTGCCTAACAATTTCTGAACTTATTTGGCTTGATAGATTGTTTGCCGAGTTATAATTGCCTTTAACTCATCCCATCACAGTTTTCACTGACAGCAAGTCAGCCATGCAAATTGTTGATAATCCAGTTTTTCATGAGAGAACAAAGCATATAGATGTTGATTGCCATTTTATCAGATAGAAACATTTAAAGCAATTGATCCGACTGCAGTATATTCCCACATCTGAGCAAATAGCAAACCTTCTTACTAAACCACTTGGAAGATATCAACATGCATATTTGACTTCCAAGTTGGGACTTTTTTATCCTTATGAAGTCCCACCTTGAGGGGGAGTATTAGCAGAGCTCATGTATATATCAGCGTGTATATCAGTATTGTATATATCAGTTTTTCTATTTTCAATTCTGTAGTTATATCATGTACTGATATGTGAACTACTGTTATATCTGTGTATGTAACTATAAAAATAGAAGAGGGTTTGATTGGTGGCTGTATGAATAGAACAGTACGAGAAGCTTCCCTCCCAAAACCACTTTGTTCATGGATTGCATGTTTACATCCAGATCTTAACAGGGTTATATTTGGAAATTGGAAATAGCAGGCCTAGCCATAAACCCTAACTTTGGAACTATTGGTTCCTCTTCAATTCATTTGTTTTGCTTTATTGTTCTTCTTCAGTATGTCTGGTGAATTAATCTTTGACAAATTACTTAACTTTGAACCGGAATTTGAAAACTTGAACTATTGAAGGTAACATGGACCACCATTGCTTGAAATTAATGGAGAATTAGTTCCTTACTCTTTTTTTGTTCTATCTTTTTCCAGCTTGTAATGTGCATGGTCCTATTGATGGTTTTTATTGCACTTGTCCTGTCCTCATAGTCAATGTTGATAACTCCCTATGGAATTTCTAGGGGCTTCACACACACTCTCTCTCTATCCCTCCCTCTCAACGTACATACATTCTAAAAAAAATGCACATACATATGTACACAATTGAACAATGTCACCCACATAAAAGAGAATTACAAATGTGCTCTAATAACATGTAATGCACGTAAGTTGTATGCTAAGACCTATAATTTGGATACCTTTTTTTTAATTACAAATACGATTTGGCATCACTATTCTTAAGATCACTTTTAAAGATATGGCCAATAAATGAGGGTGTGTGATGATGATCTGAAATCAGAATGGCTATACGTTTTGGTTGGAGGCAAATGATGCTGCCGAGCCCATATATCGCAGTCTCCTTCATGGAGCCACTCTATTTTATTTTTATTTAACTTTAATTAATAACCAGATAAGTTTATCTGATCAATGTCATGGTCCAACAACTGTCCACGACTCTGCTGTCATGGCATGATTATTCTATTTGATGGATTGATCATCTGTGTAAGTTCTCACTTTTGAAAATAGCGGAGTAAAAGAAAATTTTATTAGAGTTGGTGTAGAGTGGATGTATCTACTCTCGCTTAAGTAGAGGTGTCGAGATCGAGTTCTTATGAATGTAAAAAAAATTTGTTAGAAATTTCACTTGTCTAAGCACACGGCATGGGATAATTTTATCGGATTAGTTGGATTCGATAATGGACAAACTTCTAACTTATGGACAGTGCACTTAATTGTTAATGTCGCGCAAATTGAATCATCGGCACCACTTTCCAAACACTAGGCCAGCAACTAAAAAAAGAAATTTTTATGTATGCAAATAAATATGATAAATACAATTGCCTCCTTTTATTCGATTTCTTCTCCACATTCGATAAAAAAATAGGAACATATTCATTTTCTGATTGTCCAAATAGGGCAAATATGTGTCCGTCACTCATATTTTAAAAGAAAAAAATGTGGAGGGAGCAGCACGTTCTTCTCACTGTAACATTTTGTTAAAATCCAAACTTGAATGAGCAACAGATTGGAGGAGAGAGAGAGGGGGGGATGACAAAGTAGGTTACGGTCGGCGGGGGAGCTGCGGCGGAGGGGAGGAGCAAAGGAAGAGAGAGGAGGAGACACATGTGGAGTTGGAGAGGACGGTGGCATGGCTGCAGACGACGGAGCAACTGCCTCTCTGCCTCCTTCCGTCGTCTCCAGCAACATCGAAGTCAATTCCCTATTGCTTGATCTGTCTCTCCTCGATTTGCCGCCACATGATATGCCTCCTCCTGTTGTCCCAACGCCGAAGCAGAGTCATTGTCGGGGCAGGGTAGGTTCGCTTCATGGAAAGCAAGGTAAGGGAACGCGGGGAGCGCGGCCTTTTGGGAATCGGGTAGCACCCGGTCGGCGCTATCCTTGGTGGTTGATTTGGCACTCGGAATTGTCCAGGATGACATGATTCGCAGTTGAAGGGATGAACAACTGTCCAACGGAGATGGCAGGATGTTCAAGTTCTACTGCATGAGAATTTCATCTAAACGCCTCTTGAGAACTTTCATTTGACATCAAAAAGTTCTGAGAACTTTGGAGAACTTTCGTTTGCCAATCCAAACACAGCCTTAAGCAACAAATCACAATAATAGGAGAAGACGAAGGACATCCATGTAATGTCTTCCAACACATTTAATAAGTAAAAAAATGTCATGAAAATTAGTTGCTATAAAAATCTTTTCATATTAGTTAGACTAACTTTCAACTCGTTGATATATAGTGAACATAATCATCAATGTCGCGCGGATTAAATAATCGACATTAGTTTCGAATTGGACTGTGGACATCGCTTCCTAATATATAAAGTAAATTTATGAAACTTGATGGGAGGATCTATTTGTTAAATATTTGAGCAAAAATATTAAAATTTAATTCATGATACGCATCTCCTATCATTATTTTTTTGCCAGTTAGTTGAAAATGAAAAATAACAATTTTGACATATATATATATATATATATATATATATATATATATATATATGAGATTGCGAAATGATAAGGAACGGGGTGTCGACAAGTTTCCAGTAGTTGGAAATTGACAAGTTTGGAACATGTCGGAGGTCACTGTGGCTCCGATGGGTCTCGTTCTTCATAACTCCATGGATGGCTACATGCATGGCTCCCCGTATATCATTCACCCAACGCAGTTCTCGTTGCATGTGTCTCCATTTCGCTGTACGCTTGCTTGCATTTTGATTGATGCCTATTTTACATTGATTTTTTTTAGAGCAAAACAAAATAATGACGATAATTTGAAGTAATCACAATTCTCATGTTTCGCTTTCCCACGTTTCATTAAAAAGTTTAAAGGGAAATAATTTTATATATATATATATATATATATATATATATATATACATCTCAATTCACTATTATAAAATATGATAACTTGAATATTCATGAAAACATATACTCGAATATATATCTAATATTGTTATGATTCATTCCCTTGTCCATAGTCATATTGCTGAATTTTGATCTCATGTACATTTTTCCCCTACACTAAAGTATTTCATAACAATCTTAGGGAAACATAAAAGAGAAAAAAAATCCTACAAAATTAGTGGGACTTGAATAATACCCAGCATATCTTGTGTCCGATTCTGCATTGGATTTATTAGGCTGTTAATGTAGGTTCTGATGTTGGCCACTATCAACTCAGAATTCCACTGTGAAATACTCGGCAGGGCGAATTGCATGCCAATGTGTTGATCAATTTATTTCAAGGCTTAAATTGGTAAAAAGAATAATATCAATAATTTTATATTTTTAATACTTTAGAGGATTGTTGATAACTTTGATCTATCATATTCGGCTGTGTATTCTTATATATATATATATATATATATATATATATATAATAAATAGAATGACAATGTCAATGTCACTCTTTATAAAACTTAATTAACATATATAACTTTTATATGAATAAAATGAATATCTCCGTTCATGTTCTCTCTCGAATTTAAAAGATGATGAACCGATCGATAATTTAATATTTTCTTTAATGTTTTTTATTTGATCTATAAATATATAATCCAACATATTTATCTTCATGTTCTTTAGGATGCGTTCACTGCAATGTACATATTTATTCAACATTTCCTAGCAATGTACATTGTCACTCAGAAAGATTATCACTTGTTAAATTGTCAGTAATGTACATTGATTTGTTTAGTATGCACAAGTAATATATTTAGCAATTCATATTAGTTATTTATAAGAAAATACATATTTATGAGTTAATATATCATTTTACTAATATACCCCTAATAAAAAAAATTATGTTTAGATATATAAATTATTTTTAACTTCATAAACTTAAATCACAAATATATAGTCTCACCCATAAAATTAAAATTTATAAAATATTTAATATATTTTTAAAATATGATAATAATATTGTCATAAGAATTATAATATTTATTTGATTAATTTTATAATTTATTTAATTATTATTATAATTTATTCAATGTGTTTTAGAATTTATTTAAATAAAACTATAAAGGACAAATGTAGAACGTAAAATTTAAAAGATTGCAACTCAGATGATAACGTGGATTGCCTACCTTCTCATAGATAATTTGTATTGTCACTTCATAAGCAATGTGGATTGCTTGGATAATGTAGATTACTCATTATCTCTCACAAGTGAATAAAGTAATGTGATGGGCACAAATAATTTAATAACATTACGTGATAATCTATAAAAATTACCTCTAGAAAAATGCCCCCTTAAATAAAACGGAGTTGCTTTCTTAATTGTGTATATCTTTTATGTGATTCGCGCGTTAAAGTTTTAATTATTTTCCTTTTCCCAACAAATGCATTTCCATAATTCTATTGCGTATTAATTTATTTTGTTAACTAGAAACGTTTTGCCTTTCAAGTTAAGTCGTACGTATAATCGATCGTCATCTTTGGTAAGATATTTTACGTTTAGGAATTTTTTTAGTAACAATATATTAATAATGATGGTCTCACGTGTCATGTATTTTGTCCAATTTTGAAGCTATTGATCATTTGCATTATTGTGACTTGACGACTTTTGGAATTATTATGATTTTAATCATTGAGAGTGATAAACTTGTAAAGGAAATAATTTATTTATCTTATTTATTTATAAGCGTAAACATATAGTGGTGAAAGTAATTTACATCGGGTTGGACTTTCGGTTTAAAATAACTCATCATTATATTTTGAGTCAATTTTTAAAATTAAAAAATTATTCTAAAACTATTTTTAAAAAAAAATCATCATCTAGCGAGTTGATTTTTTCGGGTGATTTTTTCAGAAATATACTTTTATATAATTATATTTTAAAAAATATATAATAAATTTAATTTAATTTAATAATATTTAATTTTATATTAAATATAAAATATACTACTAAAATTTCAAAGTTGTAAATTAGAGTTTGATGATATGATAGAAAAGTACGAAATTTTATAAAAAATAAAAAAATTAATAACATATGCATTAATTATATAAATAAAATATTATAAATAAAAAGCACCCTAAATCATATGTGATCTCATAATTTTCTATTTTTTTGGTTTAGTTTTTTTCGAGTCGAGTAAGTTTTTAGAATTCGTTGGGTTTTTTTTACACCCCTAAGCATAGATATCGCATGCATAATGTGTTTACTTATTTCTCAATTTGCTAACACATTTTCCTGGTTATTTTAGCTTTAAAAGATTTTTATTAATTGTGTGAGAATGGGATGTTACGACACACTTAGAACTTGTTTGGTATAGAGATAAAATGAGACTTAGCAACTTATTCTCAAGCTTGTATTCAAACAACACTTAAGTAATAATGTGGGACTCATATATAATCATTACATGAACAAGAAAAAATGGGAGCTTATATGTTCTTGTCACGAGTTGGATAAAAAAATGAGGGCAGAGTTGGGTCAACGTGAGAAAAAAAAAATCATCCAAACAGTCCCTTAAAAAACACACCAAACGGTCATTTTCAATTATAGAAAAATTCTCAAATAAACTTGAAAAATATAAAAAAAGTTAAAACAAGAATTCGGGTCGGTTGACGTGCCAAATGTCGATGGTCCTCTGTATCTGATCCTTGTTGTGAGATTTAAACATTATGGAAGGAGACCGCACCTTGTGAAGTGGGGTTTGGTGCAAGTGGAGATATATAATGCCCACCTTGGATGCATCCCTTTCTCCCCCACCTCCCCCTCTCCCTCGTGGCCGTGCCTACTTGTAATAACCCTAAACACCCACTCTCTCTCTCTCTCTCTCTTACACACACACATTTGTATGTATCTTTCTGAACACAATTAAACATTTTATATATAAAAGGGATTGAGGCATCACATGGCACGTACCGATGTGGACGGCGGGCGTGTCACGTCGTTGCATGATTGATCCTTCCTCCTCATACACATTCAATTAAGGCCACCCTCACCGTCACCATCTCTCTGATCTTTCTTGCCTTCCACTGATCGCAACGCCACGGGCGACATGGAACCGGATGTTTTGGATCATAATAGTAAACATCTTTTTCCTTTGGATGCATGCATGTCACTAATCAAATACCATCCCACCACTCGTTTCGAAAAAAAATACGTTCGAAAACGCTCTAGTAATCGAATTGAATCAATTATTAATCAACTCAACATTGTGACAAACCTGAAAGTTTTGTTTTTTTAAGGACACCATGCATGAATTTCTTTTCTCCTTTGTTTATCGACATCTTTAGAGCGAGTGAAATCCCATTGATAACTATTTCAAGTATAGTTAGTATCAGCACTATTAATTGTTGCAATCAATCAATATGTATCGACGCTTTCTGATCACTTCGTTCATTGATTAGAAGATGACGAGTGACGGACGTATATAATATTGCTGTATATATGCATAATAAAAGGTATGGTTATCCATGCACGTCTCATCAACTCTCTCTCTCTCTCTCTATCTATTTATTAATTAATTAATGAATTTGCAAGTGAGTTGTGTCTCTGTGTGCGTGTGAGCATAATTGTGTATATATCTTGGCAGAATGTTGGCAGCCGCTGAAGCTACAAAGGCAGTACGTAGTAGCCTCCCTGTGGATGAGGGTTCATGGCAAGTGATGAAGAGGCCACGCACATGAGGTGTCTACCACTTTGGGGGTCAAAAAAAGGCAGATTAAGATGATTTGAAATCTTAGATCAATTAGAAAGCAGCCTACAGGACATGCTCCTTTTGCACTAACAAATGGGGAACAATAAATAATGTGGCAAAGGGTTGCCTAGCTATATATCTAATTAGTTAGCTATATATAAACATGAACATGCATGCATATATAGAACCCTTAAGCTTAATTGCTTCGTCGCTTTTAGCTGTTGGGAGATTGCATGTATTAGTAATGGGGAAGCTGATCAAGACCTGGCTGTTAATTGAGTGGACTTGTTTTTTTTGTGTTCAGAAATTTAATTAATGAACTCGATCTTACTAATCTACTCGAACAGGATAGAGTTAAGTAAGAGCACTCTTGACAAATGCTATTTCAAATATTTCGTTTTTTAGTCTGAAAAGATGAATTATGTACATATACATTATATATATATATATATATATATATATATATATATATAATAAATTGCAGCAAGAAATTGTATTTGTTAATAAATTAAAAGGTCAATAAATTGAAGTCTTACGCAAATTCTCTCACACAGTTATTCCAAAGATTAATGACTGAATCATACAACACACACACACACACGTATATATATATATATATATATATATATATATATATATATATATATATATATATATATATATAAACAAGAGTTAAAGTCGAGACTCTCCAAATAATCCCAAATTAAGTAATCTGATTCCAAGGCTCCGGCCACTTTATGAATTGGTTAATTGATGTCTCCTTAATTTTATATCTTACCTTCATATCAAGGTAGAAGTTGACCTTTTGCTACAAGTAACATGCAGTACATACATATATGCAGCCAACTATATATGAACCGAATATGTGATAGGATCTGGAAGACTATACTACTGACAAGTACTTCGTTTCTAAGAAATAGTTGAGTCAATGAGTTATATAAACTTGGAATAATACAATAATATATATATATATATATATATATATATATATATATATATTAATTGCATAAGTTACAGGAAGTGACACTAATTGCACTATTTGTCGCGTAGGAAAGCTTTAGTTATCTTTGGAACAGTAAGAGAGTCGACCCCAACTTAAATAGGCATCCTTTCAACTTGGAACTTGAAAAGCACTTATATAATTTCCTAAACCAGTTGTAGGGGAGATGTGCAACAAGTGTGCAAACACTCCATTCCTCCATTATTGTTCCCCTTTGACATGTCAACTTCCACAAAAGGCCTCAAACCCCACTCCCATCTCCCTAATTTCCTAACCTCCAATTAAACAATGCGTCTTTGATAAGTTGATAAGCTTGTATCATTTTTGAAGTTGGATGAGCCATAAACAAGACTCGGTGCCTCATATTCCCCTGATTTTCCTTACATATAGATTATGATGTCAAGAAACATCATATTAATGTGTTATGTCTAACGTAAACCTCTTCTAATGTTTACTTATTTCCAATCCACTAATACTTGAACTAATTTCAATTAATGGTGCCTCAGTTATTTATTTATTTATTGGGATGTATTTATAAGATACTATGTTAAACCAAGAATTTTGATTTATTTCAATCACAAAAGCTTTAAAATATTAGAAAATTTGATACAATCAATAAATTCATGCCATGTTTGACGTCCACCAAAACTAGTTGAATAATTAGCATTTCATCTTTTGTATGGAACATTATATAGTCAGAGTAATGCTTTCTCAAAAGGGCCAAAACTATACCACACCCAATTAGGGGTCATTAGTTACGTGGCTTCCCAACTAGGAATAGTATTACATGACACACAAATATTTGCATACTATTAAAGATATTAATAATTCAGATACCATTTATTTATAATTACCTAAGATATATATGCTATCCATTTCCCAATCAAATTTGAATTTAAGATCAACTCAATTTTCTTAGGTATGGTATCCATGTCAAACACTAAATAAATGAAAAGACATATACTTTTTATTTACCAATCATTTCTATGAAGTAAGCAAAACAAGTGATCAATCTTGCTATAGAGGGGTTCCTACAATTCCTAGACTTTTTATCGTGGCAATTATTGAAAAAATATGCAACGTTAACATTAATACAAGTTTGGAGTAACATTGAATTCTTAGGTTGCTGGTTTTATCGAGTTGCAGATGTGATAAGTTAATTTTAATAAGTGTTTGAATAAAAATATTATAAATAGAAAATAAATAATTTTGTTAATTATTAAAAAATAATATTAAATATTATTTTTTGTTAAAACATATATTATTTAAATATATCAAATTATTTTTTACTAAATTATACTTTGAAATATTAATTTTTTATGTAGTAAATAAATGATATTATATTAATTCTTTATCATAATATTTTATATTTATTAAATAAGTTATTTTATATGAAAGAGGTAAGAGAGAGAAAAAAACTAAAAAGGAAAAAAAAAAGAAAAACGAAACTAAAAAAAGACCGTCACATCAAGTATTTCTAGATTAAAAGCATAATAATAATTTATAATCAACCGACAAATATGAGGTCTATTATAAGTATTTCTAGATGTGGATCAAAATTTGTTCACGCCTTTTTCTCACCTCAATCGAGCATATAGTGATAAGCAGTGACAAGGCACCTGACATTAATTTTGTTGTTGTTTTCCAATCAATTAAAAGTTATAATATAGTTTCATAACAAAATATAAAATAAAAAAATTTCAGCATTCTGCATTTTATCATTTTAATATTTTATTTTTAATTTTATTTATAATTCGTAACTTATAAAAAAACGCTTTGACCTTGGGATTTAGTTATCTTTTATTTTTACATAAATAGAAAAAACAAAAATGGAGTTGATTCAGGAAACATTCATTTAAATAAGGTTTTAAATTTGATTATGTTTATAGGACGAGGACAACCGACCGCTCACATATTTCATATCTGAAGTAGGATCGATTTTTTTAAAAAATAAATTTATTTAATATGGTTTGACAAAACCAAATAATCAATTCAGGGGCAGAGCCAGAAACATTTTACAGTGGGTTCACTAAGTAACATATAATAAGTTTAACGAGAATCTATAATTCAAATTTATCCAAAAATTATTTTATAAATAAATAAATTATAAAAATAAAATAAATATTTTTTATAAAAAAATAATATATATTCAATAAGTCATGTCATTAGAAATTATAATGGAAAACAATCTCATATTAAAAATTATAATGGCAAACAATCTCATATTTTTTTGAAATATTTTTTCAATGACATTATTAACTGCAAAATATTTACATTAAATTAAAATTAGTCTAATAAATTTAATAATATAAAACGTAAATATGTTAAAATTCTTTAATTAATATTTTTGTGTCCTCAAATAAATAATGCATAATAAGTTAACAACATAAAAAATTAATTATTCGAAAATAAATAAAATAATTGCATTATACATGGAAAAATCACACAAAAAATAATGAAATTTAAATATATTTTTTTGAAATATTTTTCCAATGACATGATTAACTGTAAAATATTTACATTAAATTAAAATTAGTCTAATAAATTTAATAATATAAAACGTAAATACGTTAAAATTCTTTAATTAATATTTTTGTGTCCTCAAATAAATAATGCATAATAAGTTAACAACATAAAAAATTAATTATTCGAAAATAAATAAAATAATTGCATTATACATGGAAAAATCACACAAAAAATAATGAAATTTAAATATATTTTTTGAAATATTTTTCCAATGACATGATTAACTGCAAAATATTTACATTAAATTAAAATTAGTCTAATAAAATTAATAATATAAAACGTAAATATGTTAGAATTCTTTAATTAATATTTTTGTGTCCTCAAATAAATAATGCATAATAAGCTAACAACATAAAAAATTAATTATTCAAAAATAAATAAAAATAATTGCATTATACATGGAAAAATCACACAAAAAATAATGAAATTTAAATATATTTTTTTGAAATATTTTTCCAATGACATGATTAACTGCAAAATATTTACATTAAATTAAAATTAGTCTAATAAATTTAATAATTAAACATAATATAAAATTTTATCGTATTGCTATAAGACCGGCAGTGTTATATGGTAGTGAATGTTGGGCTATGAAGGGACAACATGAACGTAAAGTGGGGGTAGCCGAAATGAGGATGTTGAGATGGATGTGTGATCATACAAGATTAGATAAGATTAGGAATGATCATATACGTGAACGAGTCAGATTAAAAGAGGGAGAGGGAGGCTAAGACGGACACTTGGCGAACTAATAGAGCAAGATCTATTGGTGAATAATATACCGAAAGGTTTGGTTACTAATAAAGCGGAATGACGCCGTATGATCCATGTAGTCGACTCCCCTAGTGGGATAAGGCTTTATTGTTGTTGTTGTTGTAAACATAATATAAAACATAAATTTTTTATAATTCTTAATTAATATTTTTGTGTCCGCAAATAAATAATGCATAATAAGTTAATAACATAAAAAATAATTATTCAAAAATAAATAAAATAATTGTATAAAGTACATTTATTATATATATGGCACAATCACATAACAAATAATGAAATTCAAATATTTTGCAGGTAGAAATGAATTAGGATATTACAAGATAAAATAATAAATTATAATTATTATTTGAGTCTGATGAAAATAAAATATAATTAAAAATAACAGAAAAATATTAATATAAAAAGTAAACTGCAACTGGAAAAAAAATTTGATAAAAAAGCAATGCTAGATGGGATTGAACCGACGACCTATAAGGAAACATCCGCGTCCTTGGCCTATAATATTTTTATTGTTTCAGCACCTGCCTGCTCCCTTGATTCAGAGTCATCATTTTATCAATAGTTTATTCATCATTTTCATTCAAAATATTAAATTAGTTAAATGCTAATAGTGCTAGAAAAAAATAAATTCATTCCTAATATAATTATTTATTATTATAGTATATAAATACATTATGATTAATAATATATTGTTGATATATTATCATGTATATTAAATAATGATTACGTATAAAAGTTCTTAATGATAAAATAAGAGTTTTTTATTAATTATAAGTAATATTTATAATGTTAATAATTTATTTAGCATATTTTAAGGTAAAACGAATGAAACTGAGATAACTAAATTATTCCGATTTAATCTCCATCAGTTTGAAATGACACGCTCCGACCCAATGTTGTAAAACTTGGATCACATATCGATATGAAAAAGCTTTCGGATTAAGACAGACCTATCAGATCGCTTCGCTCATAATGATCGAATCTTACGATGATAAAATAATATAAAAATATATATATTTAACTAAAATACTTATGAATATATATATATTTATTGATAATTAATGTTACACGTATTAAAGTATATGATATTATTAATATTTTTAATAAAGAAAGAAACAAGATAGCTGTTCAAATGTATATATATATAAATCTTGAATATATAAATTTATAATCCACGTACTTAATTATTAATATTTAATTAAGTTAAGGCGTTAAAATTTGAACAAAATAAGTATAGTATTTAGTATTTTTTATTAGATAATGTATTATTTATTTTCAACTTTCAACGTTGAAATATAGTAAAAAAATATTACTTTGATCAAGGAAGTGTAATAACAATTGATTTAGTCAACTGATACGTGTGCACAACGAAAGAGGTAGAGGTAGTGGGTTTAAATTTTTCTCCATCGTATATATATTTTAGGATAAAAGTTTGTTAAACCGGCTTTTTAGTATGCTTCAATGATTGAACTTGGACTCTACCAGAATTTAATCAGCTCAATTCAGGTGGATGACTCCACCTATTCGATATTAACTTATAACCTATTAGGAGAATAGAATCGGATCGCGATTGGACCGATTTGACCAACTTGTGCGGTTCGAACTTTACAAACACTACTCGAATCTGATTAAGTTTGGAAATACTCGATCAATGTGACTTGATTCACAACCTAATTTTATTTTATGATTTATATCTGAATTGGCCTCGGTAGAAAAGAAAAGCGAGGTGTCCCCACCTTTGTTTATCCCTGCGGCGGCCGCAGTCTAAAGTGGGGGACCGGCTGAGGCAGCCGCCCATGGCCCTTATTCTCTTCTTCTTTTTTTTTTACCTCGTGTTTGTGTAATTTTTGTTGAAGAGCAAAATATTACATATTGTTGTATATATAAAAGAATATGATAAGCGGTAAATAAAAAGGAGTCCTATTTAAATTACTGACCGATAAAAAGTAGTCCTAGTTTTTGCTAATAGAGACGATTATCAAATAAATAAACAGCAAAAAAACAGAGACGCATGTGCTGTTTCTGTAATTAAGAAAAGAGCAGAGTTTTGGACGAGATAAGGGGAAGGCAGGTCTCGGTCTCGCATCGACCTTCCGCTCGTGCGTGTGAGATCAGAGGAATGCCACTGTCACCACTCCCAGAGCCCTTTATTTAAATCTCTGCCTGGGTGGCGTCGGCCTTCGAGAAGGCTTCCACAGTTCAGTTGCCCTGTAGATTGGTGAGAGGGAGGCAGAAAGCAGAGGAGGAAAGAAGCGCATCGAGGGGGAGAAAGAAGAAGGGGGCGAGGAGGGAAGGGAAAAGACAGATAGACATGGGAATGCTGGTCGCGGTGTCGCTTTAATGGTGGCAACGAAGGTACTTGGTGGTTCAAAGATGCGATCTTGACGCATGGATTTCGATGCCCTCGGGGGATTTGCAGGATTTTCTGGTGGCTTCTTTCCCTTTTTCTCCTTTACCGCAAAACGGGGTTGTTTTTCTGATCCAAAGCTGTGTTCCATGTTCGCATCCTTCCTTCTTATTTCCTCCTGTTCAATAGAAGACGAAACATAGTCCTGCCCGAGTGTTAAACTTTGGTCTTTTCCCCCCTTTTTGTGCCATTTTTTTTCAATATTTTAACCTTCCAGCGATCTCCATTTGGAGGTTTAAGGTGCCGGGTGTTCGCTCATCCGAGCATTTCAGGACAGTTCTGACATAAAGTTCCGATCTTTGGTTTCTCGGGGGGTTCTGGTGGTAGTTTGTTTAAGAGTGAACATACGTTGTTGGTGATTTCCATCGACAGTCTTGACGTCAATCTTTGATTTTCTCTTCAGATTTGGTATCCCTTTGGTTTTTATGATGTTGGAAGGTTGAAGTCATTGCTGGCTCCTGCAAAATTACATCCTTTTGGTTTACAGAGTTGCAAACTCGACCAAGCGCAATATTCTTCTCTTTTCATTTTCTTGCATTCTGTTAATGTCTGTATTCGATTCTTCTTCCCATTTTGTTTATAGCCCGTAAGCCCAAAGATCTCTTTTTTTCCTGTTTTTGAAAAAGAAAGGCAAAGATCTTTCCGCTGTCCTGAAATCAGATAACCTTAGGAATTCAGAATTCTGTGGTGTCTTTGCGGAGAATAAAATAAAGCAGCTACATAAATGCCTAAGTATACCGGAGAAGCCAATGAATTCGCTGATGGGGATGATGATATCAGGAAAGAGGTCTGCTCCTCATCCTCATCAACGCCCGCCGTCTTGAAGAATTATCGGATTAAACGAGCAATTTTGGTTGCAAAAAGGGGAGGAGCTACAACGCCGGTTCCAGTGTGGAAGATGAATGCCAAGTCCCCAGGTTCGGCTGCAAGCTTATCCGCAGCATCTCATTCCCAACCATCACAACACCATGCTTCTGTGTCAGCCCGGAAGCTTGCAACTGCTCTTTGGGAACTGAACGAGTTCCCTTCTCAAACAATGCTGGAAAATTTAGAGGAAAGGGAATTGATGAAGGAAAAGATTAAAAGAAACAGGACAACCAGGTTTTATAAGCATGGATCACGTCCTCAGCATCTATCAGACCCGTCGCATAGCCGGGCTTTAGAAGTGAACATTTCATTCCTTATTCTTTTGTTCCTTAATTTGATGATAGTCTCGTTCTGAAGTTATGTTGTTGTCCTTTTTGCTCTTTGTTAATAGCTTCCTTTCTACTTATTCAGTCATCAGGTAGCTCCAAATTCAGTAGTCATGGGCCAGTTTTACCTTTGCCCTATCATAAGCTTGGCAGTAAAGATCAGAAGCACACATCTACACATAGTTTAAAGAAGTCCAGTTTAATGGAGGTAACTTCAGTTTAGATTGTTTATTTATTGGTTTTGTTAATTGATCAATGAGTGCCTCAGTTTTTCCTTTCTACATCTTAAATTCAATCCGAACCTTTGGTTCTACTCCTTGCTAACAGAAATTCTCCCTTACATTTTATGGTTTAAAAGATCAGTTGCTGGTCTTCTCTAGACTCCTTTCCTGGTGTACCAAACTAATGAGTTTTTTCTTCCTTGGACATCGTTTTGTGGTTGGTCTGGATATTTCATTCTCAGGAATGACCATTGCCAAATTTGCAATGGCCATCATGGAGCATGCATAATGTAGGGAAAATAATACTTTATATCGTCATAGACAAACAAAAGCTTGATAACCAAATAAAACAGTGGCGTCAGGCTAATTGCATGTCTGGTTATCTTCTTTTACGAATTATGATAATCTCTTCAGTTAGTTACACACAGCTATATCTCCCTAACTTTAAGCAATCCGTAAGTTTCAAATGTCCTATAGGATAGGGCATGATGACTTTTTTGCTTGATTTTGGACATAAAATAAAGCTATGGACATTAACTGGTGCATTAACATTGTCTTTAAAGTAATTTATCGAAACAATCTACATTTGTAATGATTACCAGTGGATGTAGGAGATGCTAAGGTGCTGTAGATTTGTCTTCATACAATATGTTTAGATGTCAGGATGCCTATAGCAGGTAAATAGTTGGCTTATAAGTTTAAATGAATGTCAAGTGTGCTCATCTTTATGGGAATGGTAAATCAGGCTTTAATTGAAGGTCTTCTTCAGTTGGATTTAGGTACATGGACTCAACCTGCATTGTACATTCTGTTACCAATTATCATTTCATGATGTCATATGTTTCAGTAGTGCTTACTCCAGTTATCAAATATTTGTTGAATGGCTACAAAAGGTTACAAATATAACCGAGTTATCACATTGTATTATATCAATAAATTTTATGGTCAATGCACATGATTGATAAATAGAGAAGTTGCTAAATAAATAAGTTGCATTATTGAATATTTAAGTTTGTCTGTGTTGGCATACAAATGAAGAAATGTAAAAATACATACAAACTTGTTAATCGTTTTTGGATTGCACTGCATATATCTCAACCTTTCAGTGCGACTTAATAAGAGTCATATTTACTGATTAATCCAACATATGCAACATATGGCATATCATGCAACATATTACTGATTTAACTTTAAAAAAAAAATGAATCCAATATATGACATATCATTACTTCAAATTCTGGTCATTAGCTTGAAGGGATTCAACTTTTCTCGATAGAATATCCAAAGTCTGTCAATAATATGTTCAAACCATATTAGTTATTTCCATGTGATGGCTACTCTTAATCTATTCTGAACATATTGCTTCTATATCATATTTGTCCTTGTGCCTCTTGTAATTTATGACATTTTCATTTCAACTTGTTGATTTTTATACCATGCTGTTTCTTAATTACCCAATATTTGAATCTAACAATTACTTATAGCTGCCATATTATAGTATTTATCTTTCAGTTTAAGATTTTTTTATGATCATATTAACAGTTCTTATATTTTTTTCCTCTTTCTCGAGTAATTGACACAAGGATCAAGGCATTGACTTTTAACTTTGTATCATCCATTATAACAATCACATCACCTTTCTCATATAACTGAAATTAGTCGGATGTGTTATGCATTTATTTGATAAGAATTCTAATTTTATTGCCTCGCATGTTATTTGGAGTTAACACCATCTCTACATTCATCCGTGGGGATAATATAACTTTCTAGGATGTTGAACGCCTCATGACCATCGATTCATTAATCAGTGATCTAGATTGGCGGCACACAAGTGAGGAGATCTAATCCCTCCCAATCTGAGTCGTTAATGAACGAATCAACGGTCGAGAAGCGCTCAACATTCCTTACATTTTAGGTACATTGGATCCTACTATAATTGGAAAAGGGATACACCAAGAGATCTCATCTTGGAGGTGTCTAATGAGTTAGTTCTTAATGAAAACAATCACTATAACTATGGTAGCTCTCTCTCTTTCAAAAAAAGAAAAAAAAAACTTGGAAGCTGATTTCCGTTTCTTTCTTCCTTTCAGGGTGCAATATCTACATCTTTCTAGTTTTTGGTTGCCCATGTGAATATCGTCTTTTCTTATTATCTCTGTTGCATGCTTGGCTTTTATGATGTACTGTGTGCTCGCTCTATCTCTTGTTAGCTGAGTGGCAATTCGATTTGTTTTATACCTCGGAATAAAGTTTGTGTTCCAAAATCCCTCTACAATTCATCCTCATACATTGCAGATCCAAGCTCATTCTCAATGCGCCAATTCCGGGAGTTCACTTCTGGCGACCAAGAACTGCTTGAAGGATTTGAAAAATAGTTTAGCAACATCTAAAGAACTTCTGAAGATTTTAATACGCTCCTGGGCACCTGGACAACAGCAGGCATCTGCGGTTGCTCTTGTGTCAGCTCTATGTGCTCAGGTAGATGAGTCCCGCCTTCAGGTTGATAACCTAATCCAAGAACAAAGATCAGACAACAGAAAGCATAGTTGCCTTCAAATGAAATTTCTTTCAGAAAATAATTCATGGAGAATCAAAGAACAGGAAAGGATAAAAGCTGCTGCTCACTCCATCATGGAAGAACTTAAGACTGAAAGGAGATTAAGGAGAAGAGCTGAGAGACTGAACAAAAAGCTAGGGATGGAGTTAGCTCAAACAAGGACTTCTCTTTTGAAGACTACTAATGAACTTGAAAGTGAGAGGAAAACCAGAGAGATCATTGAACAGGTACATAATGAAATGGTGAGGAATATTGGCCAAGACAAAGCTGATGTAGAAGTGTTAAAGAGGGAGTCTTTTTTGGTGAGAGAAGAGTTGGAGAAGGAAAGAGAAATGCTGCAACTTGCCAATGAGTGGCGTGAGGAAAGAATTCACATGAAGCTGTCTGAAGCTAAGCTTCAGTTTGAGGAGAAGAATGCAGCAGTAGATCAGTTGAGAAATGAACTCGAAACATTTCTTGCTGCTAAAAGGACTGAGTTGAATAGTGGACTTGCCAAAATGACAAATGGCGAAGCCAAAGGAGAGTTTGTGGATTCTGAAAATATTGTAGATGATATCACCGCTATAGCACAAGGAGACAAGGGCCAGGAAGCTGATGATGAAACAGATTCTGAAGACAGTGATTTGCATTCAATCGAGCTCAACATCAACAGCAATATAGGCTATAACTGGAGTCATTCTTCTGGGGCCATTGATGAGGAAGATGAAGTACTTCCTGACAAGGAAAGGCATGAGCGAATGAGCACATACAATGTGTTTGATGCTAATAAAATACGTTCAGAAAATACTGAAGTGCTTGAAGGGGAACTCAACAGAAATGTTGGAAACTTTGAACACTTGAACTGCGGGTTGGTTGAAGGAGAACTTCCATTCGATAAGAAACTTTTGGAGTACAAAGTTTGGAAACTAGACGAAAGTATGAAGGCTTCTTTAGCAAATGACACTAGAGACCAATCATTATCTGGATCCAGAATCGTTCTTCCTCGTGGTTTGCTAAGCCCGACAAGACAATGGAATCGACAGCAAGCTTTGCAAAATGTAGATACTCAACCGTGTGAAGGATCAAAGGTGGCTGAGATGTTGAAAGCAATAAGGGAGAGTGAATCAAAGGCAAAACTAATTATTAACAGAAACGAGGTTCACTCTCAGTTACAGGTCGCTTCTATTCATTAGTTTTTTTCTTTTTTGTTACTAAGTGCTGATTCATCATTTACTGTTCTGTATCTTTTTCATCCTAATATGAATATGGATAACGATTTTGAATACTTGAATCTAAAAGATAACTGTACTTTTCTAAAAGTGAATTATGCATATTTGTAGATGGTTTTGTATAGATGATAGAGTACACTTCACTTTACCTTTTTGTATAAATTGTGATGCTCTGTTTTTTTGTGCAATGTGCAAGAAATTTAAGAACCAAATTGTGATTTCGTTAAACTTCAGATTTTGTTTCCTTTGATAGCGAGCAATAGGAAAATGAAAAGGCGAAGGTGCGAAAATGATTTGCCTTTCTTATTATGTTCTCTTGCATCAGTACACCAATAATGTATATTCAGGGTGAATTGTCTACAAATGTAATGTATCTTCTCGAAACCTCCCAAGGCTGAAGTGCATCTGATTTCCGAAATACATATCGCACTCCATTAAGTTAAGCCTGCAGTAGGCGTCATGCGTCAATCTAATTCTTTTTTCTGCACGCTTCTTTCCAAGGACTCCTGATTCTGCAACCTCGCCTGTGTGGAATCTCTTACGCAGTCGTTTGGATGCAGATTAAAAAGACATGGGATTAAGTCACATAATTAGTCATTTTTTTTAAGTTTGCTTCGGATTATCTATAACTCTCACCTTTTAGGTTAACTTTTTTAAAAAATGGGAAGTCTACATTTTTATACTTTTTGCCAAAAAATATGTGTTTGACTGTAACCCATGAAATATTCACGTTAACCTCCAACCAAACTAACATGGTCAATCTCATCCTCTAGCCTCAATTCTGTGCCACCTTCCTCTGTTACATTGCCTAGTCCATGATCAGCAGCATCCTCTCATCTTCCAGTTCTACTTCTGTCAGCGTTGTCGTGTTGAATTGTAGAGGCCTATTAAGGTGGTCCATGGAGCTCTACAATTTTTTCAGATGGATCCTAATTAAAAATCATCCTAAATCGTATTTGATCTTCTTTTTTTTTATTTTTTCGGAGTGGATAGATTTTTCGATTCCATCATATTTTTATTACTCCCCCAATGGCAGGGAAAAAAATAAAAATTAAGTAATATTCTTTTTGCGACGGATATGTTATATATATAATTTAAGATATGATCAAAATTAAAAAAAGCATAATCATTAGTTCAAATGATTAAACGTAGAGATATCCTTGATTAAACAATAGATCATAAGAGATGTGCTACTTCTCGATTAAACATAGACATATATATATATATATATATATATGTCTATGTTTAATCGAGAAGTAGCACATCTCTTATGATCTATATATATATATATATATATATATATATATATATATATATATATATATAATGGGATGTTCCCTT
Source organism: Pontederia crassipes (assembly GCA_030549335.1). NCBI lineage: Eukaryota > Viridiplantae > Streptophyta > Magnoliopsida > Commelinales > Pontederiaceae > Pontederia > Pontederia crassipes. Next base: position 17,055,252 of record CM060189.1, on the reverse strand, counting down.
CGGCCAGACCTTAAGCTTGAGGTCAAATGAATTGAACCATGGTTCATAGAGATATTTTAAAAATAATAGGATTTAGCTCCAGAAATGTTTGTTGAACTGTTCCTCAATTATAATTTCCCGGATAAATTACACGAATTGTTCCTCAACTTTGAGTCGATTTTCAGTTGGTCCCCCAACTTCAATTTATAACCAAAACGTCTTTCATCTTTCATTTTCTTGCACGCTTAGTCCTCTTGACCGGTAATCACAGGTTCTCCGGTTGCCTTGCTGACGTGGCCGACCTTCTCTCTCATCCACGTCAGCTTAAAAATTTTAAAAAATAATAAAAAACTATAAAACTGTCCACGTCATTAAAAAAATGAGTTGGGGAGAGAGAGGGAGGGGGGCGATCGTCCCCTCCTTCTCTCTCCAGCACGGTGAGAGAGAGGGAGGGGGCCTCTGGTCGCCCCCCTCCCTCTCTCTCGTCGTGCCGAGCTCCGGCAAGCTCGACCGGTTCCGCGCGTGCTGGAGAAAGGAGGGGGGCGATCGCCCCCTTCCCTCTCTCTCTCCGTGCGGGAGAGAAAAGGAGGTCGCCCCTCCCTCTCTCTCGTCGTGCAGGAGAGAGAAGGAGGGGGCGACCCCTCCCTCTCTCTCTCGCCGTGCGGGAGAGAGAAGGACAGCCCCCTCCCTCTCTCTCTCCAATTCATTTTTTTATTTTTTTAATGATGTGGACAGTTTCATAGTTTTTTATTATTTTTTAATATTTTTAAGATGACGTGGCCGACTTAAGCTGACGTGGATGAGAGAAAAAGTCGGCCACGTCAGCAAGGCAACCGGGGAATTTATGATCACCGGTCAAGAGGACTAAGCGTGCAAGAAAATGAAAGATGAAGGACGTTCTGATTATAAATTGAAGTTGGAGGACCAACTGAAAATCGACTCAAAGTTGAGGGACGATTCGTGTAATTTATCCCTATTTCTCAGAAGAAAAAAGCCCAAAAAAAAGGGGTCATGCCGCTATCGACAGTTGGGCTGAAAAAACGGTTATGGTCGGGCCCTCAGCCCTCTTACAGCCCAATTCATGTCTCCGGAGAAACATCCTAAAGTTGATAATGTTAATAATTTATATTTATTGTGCCTTGGTTGATTTTGATTCACGTGTTGAACTGCATTTTACTTGTGTAAGAACTTGAATATATCAGAGTAATTTACGCCTGGCAAAAAGCCTGGAAGCAAACATTGATGGAAAGAGAAAGAGAATATTTGCACCTACGTCGCAATTGCTGGGCAGTTGCCCCCAAATGACATGTAGATTTTATTTTTTTGTATTTTCCCTTCTTTGCGGCGTCAAATCGCCACGAATGATTCCCAAATGGTGCTTCAGACAAGAATAATGTCTCCTCGGTGAGAAGGACAAGTCCCAGGATATTACTGTTGGGTGCAGGAGTACAACATTTTGATCAAATATTTAATATAAAAAAAACGAGAAATGCATAAGCACATAAAATAGTTATCGTTATGAAATGATGAATTTATGCATGATCTTCGCGTAAATTTGATGATCCAAAAGCGTAGGAATATCGATCATTGGATCAACAAGATATAATTAACTGAAAATTGTTAATCCTGACTCATATAAGATTCTCTGTAATATAAAAAATAATTAAATTAATTAATCATATATATTCATTCATCAATTAAGACTCTATATGACTTGCATGAGTGTTATACCCATTATCATATAAGATTAAATAATATAAGAGATGATGTAATGGACTTAAAATATATATTCTAGAATAATTCTTTCATAGCATCTTATTATTTTGAAAGATCCAAATATGCCCCAAGTCCAGTGCAACTTCCATTTTGGCCTTTATGGACACATCTTTCTTCCAAAGTGCGGCTTCTTCAATTCCATTCGACGGCAGATCAGTGTCGTCAATGCATGATGTGAATATAACTCCAAACTGTGTGCGTTGATTCAGAAGTATAGGTAGAAAAACGGCCGGCGCGTATCCATGATTCAACTCTGCCATTTCATCCTTCCTTCCTTGCTTCCTTCCTTCCATGAATTATGCACCTTTTGTCCATCTCTCATCTCATATATGTCATTCTTAATCTTAAGTGCACATAACATTCCTGAGCACTTACGAGTTACCAGCTGATATGCATACATATATAATAAACCTCATCACACCCCATAAACTATATGTGCATTTGACACACATAAAAACTCACTATATAGTCTATATTAATTGTTGGCTTGGCAATTTGCATGCAACAGCAACATGGAGCCGCACTCGCGTTTGGCGGTCACAAACAATAAGCTGTCCCGGTCCCTGAGGTTTCCACTCTTCATGGTGAGGAAAGGCCTCCTGATCATGTCCAAGAGAAAGCTCATCGCGGACGCATGCCTCGCCCTATCAAACATGGGGAGGCCGCTGGGCAGGAGTTTGAGGAACCTTGTGCTTCACGGGATCTCCCACCGGAGGAGTGCCGCCGCCGCTGCGGGTCGATTTGGCCTCCGGGAGTTCGAGTTCTCCTGCTGCAGCAGTCCTCCTACGCCTCGTTGTTATTCTTCTTCCTATTCCTTTTCTTGCTCCCGTGCGAGTTCGAAGAGTGGGGGCGGACGCTTATTCTCCTGCATGAGTTAAATTGTCTTTTATGTAATATTTGATGTATATGAGTTAAATTATTTTGTTACTAGAAAAATATATGTAGTATATTATGGAAGTCTAAATAAGTCACCTTTTAGATACGATGATAATCTTTTTTATTTATATATGAATCCCAGTGTTAGCACCTTACTATTAGCAAACGGCAAAGAATTATGCAAAAAAAAAAAAAAATCATTGGGAAGTTATATCTTAGAATGTAATTGGAAGTAAAAATCAAATTAATTGAATTTGATGATGGCTTATTTTTAATATGTAATCGATCGGTATAGCTATTAGTGTCACAAAAATTGAACGATGGACACTCTTTTCTAGACAGTAAATTGTCAAATGAAAAATTAACAATAGATATGAAGTAGGGATGAAAATGATTTTAAGTGAAGTGAAAGACTTGGGCGAAAATTATATAAGTCAATTGATTTATTTCATTTAAAAGGATCACTTTATACTTTTACATAGCTATTGAATTAAAATATCCTCGATTTTTTAGCCCTAAATTTTTATGGCTTTTATATTTTTTATGATAAGGAATTATTAATATTAAGAAATAATTTAATATATAAAATAATAATAAATATTATATATTTTAATAATACTGTTTATTACTTATATTTATTATTAATTTATTTATGTCGTATTCTTTGAGTGATTAATATATATATATATATATATATATATATATATATATATATATATATATATTAGAAGTATTCAAAATTAGCAATGCTACTCTACATAATTTTAACTATAGCAATCTCCATTAAGCTCCTCTAATAATTTCCGAAATTTGAAATTTGAATTACATTTTTACTTAAAGTAATTTAATTTTTTTAGGATCGAATCGAGAGTCAATTTACAATGTCTTTTACTTTTATTTTTTTCTTACCACCCCGAGACAACTATATCCACATTGTGAAATTAACTTAAGTTATTATATGTATCAACCACCAAACATATGAATTAATGAGCGGCCACACGGCCGTATTTTGAATGCGGTCAATATCTTAACTTTAAAATTTAGAATTTTGCACAGTTACCCACAACCTTGCAATAAAAAAGATCTTCACAGATGCTATCACAATATTTGCGTATATCTAATGACACTTCTTAAAATTTAATATCGATAGTTATAATTTATTAATAAAGTTAATTATAATTCATGATTAAATGTGGTTTCCGATATGAATTATTTTAAGTATAAATTATAATCTAATTTTAGAATTTTATGATTAGAAGTGAACTTCGATTCACACATACTCAACACTCGATCGAGTGAAGAAACTAAAAGAAATAAAGACTACGAACCTCCAAAAACAAAGGAAACATTTATTTAGAAACAAAAATATAATACAGTTTAAAAATATCAATTACTTAAGAAGTAAAAAAATATTATATTGAGTAGTAAAAAAGAATTATCAATATGCCGTTAAAAAGGATTTATTTTAAATTATAACTTTCTCTATTTCACTACAAGAAAAAGTTGACTTTTCGGCGGTAAAAAAATCTTCATAATTTTGAAAGAAATTTTCGACAGAAAGATAAATTCCTCGGAAGTAGAGTCGGAAGCATTTTCACAGTTACGATCGTCGGAAGTTCCGACAAGAAATCATCTGTCATAACTTCAGATGGAAACTTTCGATCGATCACTATCCATCGAAACTTTAGACAGTTATAACCATCGGAGTTTAAATTACAAAATATTATATTATTTTCATTGTGCAACCATTATATTTTTATACTTTAGTAGGATTTCTACTCGTCGGAAGTTCCTACGTCCGTAGTCATTGATATTTAAATTATTATATTATATTATAATGTATTATATTCTATTATAAAGCTTACAATATAGTTTTACAGCTTTCGCCGATCGCAATCGTCGGAAGTTCCTACGACCGCAGTCGTCGAAAGTTCCTACGACCGCAGTCGTCGATATTCAAATTATTATATTATATTATAATCTATTATATTATATTGTAAAGCTTATGATATAGTTTTACAGCTTCAACAGCTACAATCATCGGAGCTTCCGATGGGTGGAAATCCTTCAAAAGTTCCTGCGGCCGCAGCGGTAACTTTGGAAAAAAGATGTTAAATTTAGCACACAGACTTCAATTTCTCAATTTTCCTGTCAACAAAGAAAATAATGAATTAACTGCACATAGTTGCTAAGTTGTCAAAGCACCAGATGAAGAAATTAAATTATAACGATTTTGATTGATACATCTGCAATTCATCCTAAAAATATTATTTTTTGTTCTGACATCAAATTAGTTATATATTAATAATTTTGAATTTCTAGAAAACTTTTAATCAATCAATAAAAGTTAAGGCGAAGTTGTAAGTGATTATTCTTCGTTTAAATAAGATTTCGAATTCAAATTTATATGAATGAAAAAATAAATTCTTATTATAAATTTCACCTATCAAATATAATCTAATCGAATTAATTAATTTCAATAATGAGTCGATCTTTAATTTATTAATAGTGTGATTTTAATGTCACGCAGAGTTAGATATGTCAGCAATGACTATTTAAGAGGGGCAAGGTAAAGAAAGAGTCGAAAAAATTTGATCCCTCGACCTATAGACCAATCACCAATATTATAGATCTGAAAGTTGAGGGGGTGAGGGCCCCTCAAGCACAATGTGAGTCTGCTTCCTGACATAATTATAGATCTGAAATGATTTGGTTTACGTTGTTTGCATCGTCTACTACACTCAGCACATCAATGACAAGATTGTAATTATTGTACAGTACATCGTGCCTAAATTTACTGCATTCAATAAAATACTGAAAATAATATTGACATCTGCTTGAAGAGCTGCCGTGTGGTTTCAGATTCTTCTTTGTTTTTTTTTTTTCCTTGGGTTCGTGTGCCCATGGCATGTGGTACAAGTGTAACACCTTCCATCCAATCATAAATTTAAGACTAATTTTATAAGTAAAGAATAACTACATAATATTCTTATTGTGTTTGGAAATCAGGTCAGAATTAAAGTCTGATTTCGATCAATTACGTCAAAGGATGTAAAATCGTGTCAGAAATTTGATTCTAAATCTCACCCTCTGCGTGCTACCAAATTAGCGACTTTTTTTTATTGACGTGACAAATTTTTTATTTGTTTTTTTTTCTTTTCTCTTTTTTACATCTCTCACAAATAACTATGTATTAAATATAACATATTTATTTACAAAATATTTATTTAATATTATTTATTACTTATAATTTTATACAAAATTTTCAGATTTTTTATATATAATTTACTAACAAATATTTTTATATTTAAATAATATATTTTTATTTAAATGAAAATGATATTTTTTAAAAAATAGTATATTTTTATTTTATTCAAATACTCACTAAAATTAATTATCATATTTATTAATCTATCAATTTAACTATCCACTTACAATTGTGAAAAAAAATACCATTCTACTATCCAAATGTTTCCCTTAAGAATTTAACATTTTATTGATTAACTCTTTTTTGCTCATGACGTGTATAATCCACGTACAATTTAGAAGAATTACTATTATAACGTCCTATTGTTAATTCTTGTTGGCTCTTGATGGTGTATTTTTTTTTACATGATTTAAATTTGGATGTAAGTTTGATTTTGATGCCATTTTGTAACACTTCTAATTTAATCAAAATATTATTCGTCTTCAATTTTCATTCACACAAATTTAAAATGCGGCTTTGTAAATAAAAAATAGTCATATAGATATTTTCCCCATACTTGAAATTCGGTAGTTACAATTAGCATCAGATTCATTTTTTTAGAGATCTATTTTTTTAGCTATGAGATTACCTGAAATTAAACATTTGTGAACCTATTTTAAATTTTGGTTATCGGGAGTTTGAACATAAATTTGATTCAATAAAATTCATTCCCATTTTTTTATGTTAAAGTCAGTGAGGTCTTGTTTGAGTTGATTAAGTAGAAGCTGATGCAGTTGAAAATGATGAGTCAATATAAAAATTATATTTAGACACGAATTTATGAGACGAATTAAATTGATTTAGTAAGACAAAAAATTGTATTATCTTTAATTATATTTCATTTATTTTAATTATATTTTAAATAAATAGAAAATAAAACAGATATCATTATTTCGAACTCATAACAATTTAATCAAATTTTTTTAAATTTTGCGATGAATTTAAGATCACCGTTACTTAAACTTTTAATTAACATGACCTTATTTAATATTTATCTTATAGCAAAATAATTAGTTTCAAAACATTCACTTAATGTATTTTTGTTTCTTATTTAAAAGTTTGAGTTCATCGACACTTTTTTTTTTCCAATGAGACTCGTCGCTCGTGTTCAAACTTTAGAACTTCTTAATTTTCTCAGCCCATAAATTGATATTTGAATGTTGGAAACAATCGAACCATCCAAATAGTCGATATCAAATCATGTACGTTACAAATTGTCAAATTTAAAAGTTACTTGGAGACATTTACATATAAATTAATTGTCAAAATCTAAAGTTATATATAAATTAATTGTCAAAATCAAAAGTTACTTGGAGACATTTCAATTTTAAAGTTCACAAATTGATAAAGTTGACCAAAATTTTCAAAATAGAAAAAAAGGTGCATTTCATCTGAAAAAAAGGAAATGTGCACGAGCAAAAATTTCTCTGAGGCAACGTTATGTTACTAAAGATAAAATTAAATGATTAAGCTATTGATTTCATATCCCTGATGAATATTTTAATTAGACTGTTTGTTTCACCGAACTTTTTGCTTAGAACAAAAAAAATACATTTAATATTCTCTGGTATTTTGTAAACATTTCATCCGAAAAATTATCTGCAGTTAACAAATTATTTTCTCAATTTTAATTTTTAGGGAAAAATATTACCACATGTTGTCTATATATACATATATAACATAACATAGTTAATTTATATTTTAAATCAGAACCTGATTAAATGTGTGCATATATAAGGTGCAAAAACAAGATTTTTATCTTATTATAAATATCTAATCATATCTCATATCCAGATAAATAAAATAAGTGAGATGCATCTATTTTCTTTAATGAATCCTATGATAACTTACTTAATTGACGAGAATACATACACTATGTAAAACAGGTACACAACATGTTATAGGATTTAAGCTATATATAAATAAATATATAATACAAAAAAAATTAAATAATTTTTTATTTGTTTATGTTATGATAAAATAGTAATAACTTTGAGTATTTAAATATGTAGAGGCGTAGACCACAACTCTCTTCAGAAATTACAGCGCGGACCTCTCTGGCATCGCATTTCTTGGCCCTTTTTGAATGTTACCAAGCAGGGAGAAATAATCAAATAAAGCAAAGACGCCGAAGCAGTAGCCGCGGAACGGGGCGGAAGAGGAGATGGCCACCGGTGGAGTAAGTGGCGGCGGCGGCGGCGGCGTCGAAACCCAGCAGCAGCATCCGTACGTTCCTAGGGATCTGAAGCTTGATGGCTACGTCCCCTGCTTCCTCTCCATGACGGACATTCTCGTGCCTTACCTCGCCGCCTCCCTCGCCGTCGTCGTCGTCGTCGCGTTCTTCTCCGGTGGGTTCTTCTTTTCTTCAAAAACCCACGTCTTTGCTGCCGGTGGATTCTTGTGGTTTGCGTGGTAAACGCTGTCTGAGCGAGCCCAAATGTTTCTCTTATGTGGATCTCGACGCCAGTTGTCTACTGCGAGAGCGCATCAGTCATATGTGATAAGTGCGATCACAGTTTGTTAATGGTCCAACGATCTGGAGTTTTGTCATAAAGCAAGAACCTTTTGCCTTTTTTTCCCCTTAAATTTTGAGTAGACCGTGTTCTTTTTTCTCCTTTTGATCTCTCTTAACCTTTTGAATTTGTGATAAATCTGGATGAAATGCGACACTTCTTCGTCTCACATATGTTATTCATACCAGAAGAGTCGGCTTTATCTGTGTGCTCCATCGCTCTATGCTAATTGTTTATTTCACGCCCCATTACAGGGCGATCGAAGTTATCCAGAACTGATAGGTGGCTCATGTGCTGGTGGGCGTTCACTGGACTCACCCACATCATATTGGAAGGCTACTTCGCATTCTCCCCCGAGTTCTACAAGGAGAAGACCCCACATTATCTAGCTGAAGTCTGTAAGTTTGCCAAAGCGAGACTGCTCATTGATTTGCTTAAGAATTGTTTTCCGAGCTTCCTAGTTCCTTTTAACAGTCCCTTCTGACTATGTTATTCTTGACAGGGAAGGAATATAGCAAGGGAGATTCCAGGTATGCAGCCAGAGATGCAGCCATTGTCAGTGTGGAAGGAATCACTGCTGTTCTAGAGGGCCCAGCCAGCCTACTCGCTGTGTACGACTTGGATTTTTTTTTCTTTCAGTGTTTAGATTTTAAATGATACTTGTGTGCCTCTGAAAGCCTGAAACTTGAATCTTTTAGGTTTTTTTATGGGTAGGAAAAAATTTAGTCTTTAGGTTAGCAGAAAAATTCTGTTTGTCCATCATGGCACCGGTTATTTATTAAGGGGACGAACATCTAACTAGGTGACAATTGATTTCCTTTTCCGAAGAGGGGGATGGAGCTTTGGATATAAGGCTCCAATATGGCTACCCATTTCCTTTTCTGAAGAGGTGACAATTGTTTTCTACCATGGAACACTAGTAAGTATCCTGATACTAGTCTTAGGAATTGTCTATAAGTTAATGGAGTTTGATATTGCTACCCATTCCCCCATCTTGTTTTTCCAGGGAAATCTACCCTATTGTGACAATTTTTTCGTTTTTTGAGAGAGTATTTGTGACAATTCCACTTGCACCAAACCAATTTGTCATGCTCTTTAGGTTGTCTGAGCTATGGTGTATCCTTCAAAGTCATTTGTCACTGCAACCATTGCCTTTTTTTCAGGGTAAAGAGGATAGCAGACATTTTGTCATCCATCCATTTTATTGATGAGAACTTTACATTACAAGAATGTACATGTATATATCTCACAATGAAAGTCACTGATTATTTCCCCATTCCTTAATCTATATTTTCTAAATTCGCTCATTTCGAAAGATATATGCATTCCTGAGTCTCCATAATAGTACACCAATTGCTGCTATTCGGAAGATACATACACACACGATTCACCGCATCTTGTCCAACTCCTCTAAAGGCCTCCCAGAACTCTACTTCTGATCTGCTAATCAGGCTATCATTAAGTATGCCAGTCCACACTCCTCTGGCAATATTACATTAAAAAAATAGATGATTCGTATATTCCATTCCAGCCCCGCACATTGCACGACTACTGTCAGCTTCTGGGGCTCATCTTACCCGAGATGCTCTAGTCAGTAGGCGTCTTCTTCTCAAAAGCCAAGCAACAACAACAACAACAAAGCCTTATCCCACTAGGTGGGGTCGGCTACATGGATCATACGACGCCATTCCGCTCTATATTCGTTGATCCATGTTCATAAAATTCGACAGAATTTTATGCTGGCTGTCGGGGCCTAACACAACCCTCCTCCTTTATCCGGGCTTGGGACCGGCTATAAAATATAGGCGGAGTTCTCAAAAGCCAAGCAAATACTCTAAATCTCAGTGGGGTTTTATTTGCCATATTAGCCGGCAGTCCACCATTAACTCATTAATATCTTGCTGAGGCATTGTTAGTATTAGTAACGAGTATACTCATCAAACACTAAATTGACCCGCAGACCATCGCCATCCATCCTTTCTTGACTTTTCGGGAGCAAAACTTCTCAGTCTTTCAATCAATAGCATCAGTTCCTCTACCCGGCAGTCTGACAAATTGGAATAAAAGTTGGGCATCCATGTGCCGTTCCTTCTATCTCCTTCCTCTTGCCAGCAATCAGCTACTGATGCCTGTGGATTTGAAGCCAAAGCATATAGTCGTGGAAAGACTGAGTATTGCTGGCCTTGTGCTGTCCAATCATCATGCCAAAAGGATAAATCAGCACCCACTTCCATTGAAACTGAGAAAAATTGCTTGAGCCGGTTCATAATTCCAGCCACACCCTTCCAAAAGGAAAAACTTCCACGACCAATCTCTTGCTTCCTAGGACAGGATTCAAGCATGAGATGCAAAGAAGAATGAACACCATAAATCTTCTTCAGTCCCCATAATGCGACACATCCATTTTGACAATAATGCAATATTCATCTCTCTCTAAGTGATAGAACACCAAGTCCCCGCTCTTTCATTGGGCGACATACATCCTCCCATGCTACAAGTGCAATTCCTCTGCTGACCCAGAGTGTTTCCATAAGAAATTTCTTTTGAGTCGGTCAATTCTCTTGAACACCTGTTCTGGCATCCAAAATATGGACATTTGATATACTGGCATTGCCATAATAACTGATTTAACAAGAACAAGACAAACACCGGGAGAAAGAAGTCTAGACTTCCAGCCATGCAACCTTTTTTCCACCCTTTCCACTACTGTTGTCCAGTCTCTAGCTAAATTTTTTTTGTCAGTCAAAGGCAAGCCAAGATAATTGAGAGGTAATGAGGATTGGCTTGTCCGGAGAGACACTGCACACTGTTTGATCTCCTCCTCTAAAAAAAAAAGTTGATGAAGGAAGATTTGGAGTGATTAATTTGTAACCCCAAAAAATGACCCAAAATCTGTACCAAGGTTGCCACTCTACTAGCTGTCACCAGTGCACCTTCAATAAAGAACATGGCATCAGCATATTGTAAGATTGGGATCAAGGTGCCCTGTTCCTGGTGCGGAGAGAAGCCAGATAGAATTCCAGCTCGACATGTCAAAAATGTCATTGTGCCAAAGCATCTGCAGCTATTACAAATAACATTGGCACCCCTGCCGCATGCCACGTTGTGGTTGAATCCATCCACCCGCTGGTGCTCCATTGATAAGAATTGAAAATGAGGTAGTGCATACACATCTTTTCATCCATGATATCCACAATCCAGGAAAACCACGTTTACGTAGCAAGCGCCATTGGAATGACCAATCTATTGAATCATAGGCCTTAGAGAAGTCCACTTTCCAAAGGAGACCATTAGTATTATTTCGTCGCCAATATGAAACTATCTCAGAAGCTATAGTGAAACTGTCTGTGATTGATCTTCCACTAATAAAAGCTGCTTGTACTGGATGCACCAAGGAGCTCAAAGTCTTCTTCTTGCCAACACTTTGGCACTATAAGATATATTGTGTTGGATAGTGCAATGGGCCTATATTCCTAAATGCATTCGGCGGAGGCACATTTAGGAATTAAGAAAAGGAAGAAATGATTGATTTTCTCAAATCCATGGTTCCCGGAGGTAAATTCTCTTAAGACAACCATGACATCAGATCCAACCATTGACCAAAATTCATGATAAAACAAGACTGGAAACCCATCAGGACTAGGAGAGCCTTCAGCTTTTAAAACCCGCAACGCGCACTACACCTCTTCAGAAAAATAGTTGTTAATGCAGTAGAATGTTCAGGATCCAGTTTGTCCTCCTCTCTGTTTGCCCATTACCATTCCCCCATTTGTCTCATTTTAGTGAATTCTTTGAAGTATGTAGCAGCACCTGCCCCAACCTGGTCTCAACCACACAACACTTCACCATTGATTTGCAATTGGTCAATATAGTTAGTCCTTCTTCCATTGCTGGAAATAAAGTGCAAAAAACCTGGTATTTGCCTCACCTTCCCGCAACCAAAGTTGTGGAGATCTTTGTCGCGAGTAAATCTCAATTTTTTTATCTTCCTCTGCAACCACATTTCTACCATGCTAGTCTTTCTTCCACTTCTTTTGTTGATAATGTTCGCTAGTCCTTGGTCCAGGATTGTTATGGCTGATTAGGTTTCATTTCGTCTGAGTTCATTTGTTTCCCTGTGTTGTGACTTATATTGTTTGAAGAATATACATAACTGCTCCAATTTACCAAACAATGAGTGTGTCGATGTGCTCCCAGCTGGGCCATTTGTCTGCCACAATTTCCCTAAAGCCAGCCTCCATCAACCAAGCTTTCTCAAACTTGAAATAAGTCCCACTTGATGTCCTTAATTTGGATTGCCATAGAAGTTGTGTGTGTTTCGAGAATGGTCTCTCCATAGCAGTAACTCCTGCCAGTTGAAATGTTTCAGCTAGCTCAATCTATCCTAGTAAACGATCCAGCCTTAGATTTGGATGTACGCGAGGCCGAACTTCTCCAAGTGTACCTACAATTTGGGATTGGGGAATCCATCAGTTCTTGCTCATGAATAAAATCACTAAAACCTTCAGCCCCAGTGTCTCTTCCTCTTCTCCTCATCGGTCTGAGTAACCTCTTAGTAACCAAAGTGATGTCAGCATGACTCATTCTTAGGTGCCTCAGCTCTGCCCACAATTCTGTGCAACCAACTGCTGTCCCTGGGGCATATATGCAGGATAACAAAAAAAATTCTTAATATTTCAAAAAAAAAACAAATTATTATAAGAGCGTCTAGATAGTACTATGTTCAAGCAATTTCTTGATTGAATGGTGTTGATCAAGTCAATCATCTCTCCTTTCCAACCTAGTACGGAGCTCCCAAAGCCTCCTTCAGAGTCACATGACTGTTCAACATTGAGCCACCTATCTGACTTCATATTTGCATATCACATGATTCCAATTTAATTTCTGTAAAAAAATAACATCTACCCTCCATTTCCTAATATATTTTTGTAGTATTCCCCTCCGGTTTCGGCCACAAAGTCCCCTAACGTTCCAGGTAAGGACTCTCATCTTGGCAATAATTGTGATCTCAACGTCATGGACCTCGTAATGATACTTTCCTGTCTGGCAATTGTATCCGTCGAGTTGCTGGCATAGCTGCTGCCACCAGCTCACAAAGATGGCATAAGCTATGAATAGTTATTCATGTGCACAACCTAACAAAAAGGTCAATGAAGTAACATGTGGTTCATCTTAGTTTTCATATTAAATTTCTTTGCTTTGAGTCAGTTAGAATATATGTAACGCTAACAACATTAGGGTATATGCTTGCCTTGTACTGTAAATGTACTTTTATTGTTGATCCTTTATTCTAACGTTGTGCTTTCACATTCCATGCTTTTCATATGAGTCAGTTCCATGCTTAGTTGCGATTTTGTGAGAGGATGTGATATTTTGCTGCAAATGTAATTTTAGGAAGTTCATAGATTAAATATAATTTGTGCGAAGTTTGGATACCTTTGGCCAAATGAGCATAAACTTTGAGCTACAGGTGTGCATCTGAAATTTAAGGTCATGCCCTTGTTTTTTTAACCCAACCAACACCTACAAAAGCTTATGCAAAGTGTTATGTTTAATGTTTTCAATATAATTTCAGAATATGTTTTCTCAGCATATCTTTTTTTTCTCAACTTGCAGGTATGCAATCTCTGCTAGAAAACCATATAGTTTCATCCTTCAATTTGCAGTTTCTCTTGGTCAGCTCTATGGCTGCCTGGTTTACTTCATAACTGCTTTACTAGAAGGTGACAACTTTGCTGCAAGTTCTTTCCATTATTTTGCCTACTACATTGGAGCAAACAGCTCGTGGGTGGTCATTCCTACGTTGATTGCAATTAGGAGCTGGAAGAAGATAAGTGCAGCATTTGAAGCTAAAACCAAGAGCCAATGAGCTATCGAAATCCTTGAGGATCCAATGAATAGAACCCATTTTTAGCCGTTCTTGTTATTTTAATTAGCCTGATCATATCTTTATTGTGGTCAATATTGTGGCATAGCCATGTTATCTACAGAAGTTGCATGATTTCTCAGGCACTGGAATTTATTATGACATTTGTTTCGACTAAAATTTTCGCAGGTTATTGTGGAATTTATTTTGAACATGAAAATTAAAGGGTTAACGGACTCCATTTTTTATTAAAAAAATATAGAATAAATTACACGAATGGTCCTCCAACTTTGAGTCGATTTTCAATTGGTCCTCCAATTTCAATTTATAATCAGAACGTCCTCCATCTTTCATTTTCTTGCACGCTTAGTCCTTCTGACCGGTGATCACAAGTTCCTCGATTGTCTTGCTTACATGGTTGACTTTCTCTTTCATCCACGTCAAATTAAGTCGGCCACGTCATTATAAAAATTTTAAAAAATAATAGAAAAAGAAGAGATTGTCCATGTCATTAAAAAATATTTTAAAAAAATTGAGTTGCGGAAGAGAGATGAAGGGGGCGACTGCCCCCCTCTGGTTGAGCTCGTCGGAGAGCTCGATCGGAGGGGGCGACCTCCTCTCTCCCACGCGTGCGGCGAGAGAGACCAGAGGAGGGCGGTCGCCCCCCTCCTCTCTCCCGCACGAAGAGAGAGAGAGAGGGGCAGTCCCCCCCCCCCTCTGTCCAGCACGGCGAGAGGGGGGGGGGGGGCCCTCCCTCTCTCTCTCGCCGTGCGGGAGAGAGAAGGCCCCCTCCGGTCTCTCTCTCGTCGCATGCGCGGGAGAGCCGCCCCCCTCCCTCTTTCTCGTCGTGCGGGAGAGAGAAGGTCCGGTCGAGCTCGACCAGAGGGGGGCGGTCGCCCCCCTCCCTCTCTCTCCCGCAACTCAATTTTTTTTAATAACATGGACAATCTCTTCTTTTTTTATTATTTTTAATTTTTTTATAATAACGTGGCCTACTTAATCTGACGTGGATGAGAGAGAAAGTCGGTCACATAAGCAAAACAATCGGGGAACTGATCACCGGTCAAGAGGACTAAGCGTGCAAGAAAATGGAAGATGGAGGACGTTCTGATTATAAATTAAAATTGGGAGACCAATTGAAAATCGACTCAAACTTAAGAGACTATTCGTATAATTTACCAAAAAATCATATGATTGATTAACAAGTTAACAATTATGTTTCTTTTGTTTGGAGAAGTTATTGTCCTAGTCCTTATTATTTTGTGGATCTCTGCACCTTTTGGACGTCACTTTATACTTGTTAAGAACAGGAGGAAATCATCAAACTTTCTAATAATGTCTGAGCAAATTTTCTTGTGTAGTTCATGGTGCATATTTCTCGAAGAAATCGTTAAACTGCACATTTCTTTGTCTTGCAACTGGAGTCTTTGCTAAAGAAAATATTCATTTATAGTTTAGCAACATCTCTTGTTGTTGGCTAATTGCCATTCCAATGTGGTATAAGAAAATGATATGAAGCATAACACTAGACATCATTCATCTCTCCACGCATCAAAGCTTTCATATCCCTTGAAGAAGAAAGAGGCACGCTGTGAGCACACAACTGGTGCTGACGGTATCGTGATCATGAATCATGCTGTACGTTTAGGCCATTTGCTGTTATGATGCCCTTTGACAGCAAAAGGCATCTTCGAGCAACAACCAAACTTCCTCCGAACAGACCGTTAACTTATCCCCCTCGCGTGGACTCTGGTTAGCATTTGTTCTCCAATGATCATCCATTGCAGTTCCAGCTGATCAGAAGTCAAGAGCCAGTCTACTCTGCCATACCCGTTCAAGTTCAATATCTTCAGACACAATTCAGAATTCACTTGCTACGGGCGCCGGGTCGCCGCCGATGCGGATAACCGGAAAACTAAACGATCTTAACCAGAAGTTTCTCTCCCTCCATTCAGTTTGCAATACTGAACATGGTCAGATAACTTCTTCCAGCGCCGGCTGATGCCCCATTCCATTTACTTCTATGAAGCTCCAGCCAACATTCTTCCTCACGCCCCTGTCGCCCATCAACTTCCTCATCCTCTCCACATCTTCCCACCTCTTGGCAGCAGCATAAATGCCCGCCATGATAGAATATATCCCGCTGTCATCAGGGCTGAGCTCTAACAGGTGCTGCGCCGCGATCTCGGCAACCTCGACATTGCCGTGAATCCTGCAACCAGCGAGCAGGCCACCCCACACGTAGATATCGCCCTCCATCGGCATACCTTCTATCATCTCCATTGCCTCCTTTATCAGTCCCGCACGCCCGAGCAAATCAGCCATGCAGCCGTAGTGCTTGAGCTCCCGTTCCACCCCGTAGACGGTCTCCATCTCCGCGAACATGCTTCGTGCCATGTCGACGAGACCCGCGTGGCTGCACGCGACGAAGGCCCCCAGGAAGGTTACTCCGTCGAGACAAACCCCGGCACCTCGCATCCTGCTGAAGTAGTCGAGGGACAGCTCCCCGTGGCCGTGCATGGCAAGGCCGACGATGATGGCGTTCCAGGTGAAGAGATTTTTCCGCGGCGTCGACTCGAAGACCTCTTGAGCGACGCTGATACACCCGCACTTGGCGTACATGTCCACCAGGCCTGTGGAGAGGTAAACGTTGAGCTTCCCCACCCTGTTCGCTTTTATGTACTCGTGAACGGCCACGCCTCGATCCAATGCCCCCAGATGCGCGCAGCAGGAGAGGACCGAGACGAGGGCGACATCGTCGGGCCTCGTTCCTGTGGAGATCATCCTGTCGAACAGTCCGAGCGCTTCATCGAACTGACCCGTCTGCGAATAGCCCGCCAGCAGCGAGCCCCAGGATACGACGTCTCTTTCCGGCATTTCGTCGAACAGCTTTCGCGCGAGAGCAACGTCGCCGGCTTTGACGAAGCCGTCGATCAAGGCGTTGTACGTGACGACGTCCCGGCACGCGGGGTTCTCCTCAAAGAGTCCCCGGGCGTCGAGCAAGGACGCGCAGGTGGTGTAGGCGGTAATGAGGCCGTTCCGGACGTAGGGATCGGCGGCGGCGAAGCCGAACCGGAGGGACTGGGCGTGGAGGGCTCGGGCTAGTGTTAGGCTGCGGAGACCGGCGCAGGCCTTGAGGAGGAAGGGGAAGGTGTGAGAGTCGGGGGGCACGGCGAGGCGGCGCATGTCGGCGAAGAGCCGGAGGGCGGGGAGGGGAGGGGAGGAGAGGACGGCGTGGGCTTGGACGAGGAGGTTGTAGGGGAATGCGGTGGAGGGGTCGGGGATCCGGTGGAAGAGGGCGACGGCATAGTCGATGGAGGAGGTGGAGGGGGGGAAGGACCACGGGTCGTGGTGGAGGGTGTCGACGAAGGCGTAGAGGAGGCCGGTGAAGGTGGCGTCGGGGGAGGCGGCGGCGAGTCCGGCGGTGGTGGCCTGGCCGTGAACCGATTGGAGGTGGATCATGGTCCTGCACCGCCTGAGCGAGCGGTTAAGCGGTTCGAGCCGCTGGTTCATGGCTGCTGCATTTTTCTTTTTTGGGGGATTTTTTTTTAGCAAATATATCAAATGGCATTGGGCTTAATTTGGGCGGAGCCGTCCGAGTCCCAGAGAAATGAGAACACCGTCAAAATTCAATTTATTTGAGTTTTATTTTTACTTCTTGGATTTAACTAAGTCAAAATATCTCACGTGCTCAGAATTACGAACGCAGGATTAATTGATAATTCAAAGAAAGTAACAAAAGCCAATTGATTGAAGCTTTAATTTATGTCTTTCAAAGATCAAGAATTTAATTTTTAAATTGAATTTAATTTTGATGTTTTCTACTTCATCTTGTTCTTTATCTTTTACTCCATTCAATGGTTCACGATTAAATCAAATTTTCTCTTTCAAATAATTTATGAAAATTGAGGTAACAAACATCTTCATTTTATCTTTTGAAATTAGGCTCTTATCCTCTCTGTAACTCAGTGGCGGAGAACCCGTTAGGTGGGTTCACAAATAATAATTTTTTAAATATATTCATCAATATACAATATGTATTGTTTCATTATTAACATTTAATTTATTTTAAAAATATTCATTTTTTTCAAGACTAAAATTATTTTAATTTTAGTTCTATATAATTAGAAATATTCATAAGCATTTAAATAAGAATTGATATTAAAAAGTATATACTCAAATGCATGATCAAGAAATGTATTCTTCCGATGATATAGAAAATAGTATTAAATAGCAATTTTAATGTAAAAATTAAATAGTGATCCAATTAAACTAAAAAAATAATTTATAAATATATTTTACTCCATTTAATGGTTCACGATTAAATCAAAATTTCTCTTTCAAATAATTTATGAAAATTGAGGTAAAAAACATCTTCATTTTATCTTTTGAAAGTAGGCTCTTATCCTCTCTGTAACAGCTACTAATCAACGGAACATAACATAAAAATAAAGAACAATTGCCGCAGTCATATAAAAGATTATATTCTATAGAATTTAACACAATTCAACTAGACTTGGAGATACTAACGCATGACGTAAAAAAAAATCCTAGGGTACGTTAAACTTGACAAATTTAGATACATTGGCCTCCCTAGTTGGACTAGCCTTTGTTCTATGCAAATACTAAATACTACTGACTAAACTAAGCGTAGTTGGTTAGACCAATTGATTACTAAATTTAAGATTGTCCCGGTGAATTCGAATTTTGAACTTATTGTTCTCGTTTCAAATCACTTAGATGCTAATAACTAATTTATATATTACTGCTTTAATGGCTCTTGAAACTGATTCCATCTACTTAGCCACTACATGTCTAGATCACTTTAACAACACTTGAATTTCTGATCAACGTAACGCATTATTAGTCAACAAAGTAAAACATTAAAACAGTATTTTTTTCATACCGACAAAGGCGGAGCCACGTGGATTCTTGTGCCTGCACGTGCAGGCACTGGATTCAAAATATAAATAATTTCATATGTCCCGTTTTGTCATAGTGGTTAGAGCAATTTTTTTCAATTCTGATTCAACCATGGTTCGAGTCCCCTCTTCTACTCATTTTTCTTCTGTTATTTCAAGTTGCGCTCTTTTTTTTATCGATTCAGCAATTGCTACTTGCATAATATTTGACCTTCCTTCAAAATCAACTTTACTTACATAATGCTAAAGAAGCAACTTTATTTATATAATTTAATTTTGTTTAACTTTTATCAACCAAAAGTCATTGAGTTTTTTTTATTTTAACTATAATTTACAATTCATCTCGAATCACTAATATTTAATCATTCTCCTGTTTAAAATATATTAACTTCTAAATTAATTGATTAATTGATATATTTCTTATTTACTTATGTGATTCATATTTTTATATCTAATAATAAGTGAATAATATAATGATATATGTCCATTCATTGTACGAATTTTTTGTCAATAAAATATTATGTATCTATTTATTTAACATTATATATATATATATATATATATATATATATATATATAACCAAGGTTGGTTGACATAATCGGCTAGCAGAGTTATGTATCAAGTGTTTCGTTGAGTGCTAATAATTCAAGTTCGATTTTTGGAACCAATACTTTAATAAGAAGAATGTATATTTATTGCTCCGTCACCTCAACTCTGAATTAGTCAAATGTTTATAATCATGTGCAGCCTCTCATAGACTCAGGACGTAAACAAACTTTGTTGAAATTATATGATACTTATAATTAGTGAACTCACTGACACTCATTCCTGACTCCGCCATGCTTATCGGCGACGAAAGTAAAGCTTTGGTTGGTCTCCATGGCTCAATGTCGACTAAAATTTAAGGGTAACATTTTTAGATTAATGCATACCACGATTGAAAATCAGGACGATTTCGATTACTTTTTAATAATCTCGATTTTGACAAAAGCACGATGCCAAGGCAAAGGGACCATGAGCCACCATGAAACATTTGATAGTGCTCATAGGAGACGGTTGTAATGCTCAGCTCCACATGTCCATTGCTTTAGTGGAGGAAGGGATTGCAAGAAGCATAATCTCCACATGATGGGGCCATCACCAAACTTCTCTTATATATAAGGCCACTGAACAAGTTGATAAACTCAGGAGTAGAATAAATTGAATCTGAATCGCATTATCTTATCTGGTCTGCTCTCTTTCTCCCCTCTCTCAGGATGCATCCGAGGAAGAGGAAGATGAAGAGGAACCGATTCGATGTCCAAGTTCACCACTACCGCATGGTGTCACGTAGCTAGTTGCGGAGGATGTAGTTAGCTTGTTCCAAGCTCGGCAAGTCATTTGGGCTAAAGGAAGGCTTCGCCTTTGTTTCAGGACTCTCTATCTCCACACACACACACACACACAAAATGCTTATCTAATAATGAGATTAATGCTTATCTATTCTTGCACGTCCTGTGATTAAAAATTAACAAACTCAATCCGAAACCCTTTTTAGGGCCCATGTTCGGTTAGTACTCCGTACAAATATGAGTTGGACGCGTAAATAAAACCGCCAGTTATCCGTGTACATTATTAATTTTATTTAAATTATCCATAATTTCAATTCAAAAAACTGATATGATTTAAGTTGATACAATACCATCTATCACCATAACTTATTTTGTAAGTTTATAAATCTTATACCACCAATTCAGTTGGCCGTATAGAGAAATTTAGCAACTATGATACATTTTAATTTTGAGTTGAACCAACCATTAGTATTCATTCATACAATCATACTATTTGGGTTCAGTCAGCTAGTCACATAACTAATTAATTATTAATATATTAAAAATATACTACGGATGGGTGGCAATTCGTAGAGAACGAGAAATATGAAAGTTATTGGAAACGTAAAAAAAATATCTACAGGTAAATGGAAGGAAATACCAAAAGAATTCTCAGAATTACGAATTACCTTTTAAACTCGGTCACTTTTAATAGAAAAAATATAAGATTTATCAATCATTAAAAATCATTATATGTAAATAAAATGAAAAATATATAATTTTAAAAAATTTCTATAATATCGACATTGTGTTATCTCTATTTGTTAGGGTTTAAGGACCCCCTTGGCCCCTTTCTCCAACTCCACTACTATTTCCCATCCATCGTTCCCCTTCGTCCTTCTGCCTCTGTTCTCCGACATGGCCGCCAGAGCGAAGCTCCCCATCTCCTTCTTCTGCGCCGCCCGTTCCTTCTCCTCGCAGCCCCTCTCCTTCGCCCTCCGCCGCCCCTCCCCCCTCCTCCGCCTCCGCCCCCTTCTCCTCACCTCCGTCGACTACTCCCTCCGTATCCTTCCCTCATCCTCCCCCTCCATCGGAGGACTTCGATCCTTCTCATCCCGGCCGACGACCTCCTCCCTCAACGACCCGTCCCCCAACTGGAGCAACCGACCGCCGAAGGAGACCATCCTCCTTGATGGCTGCGACTTTGAGCACTGGCTCGTCGTCATGGAGCCCCCGGACCCCGCCCTCACCCGTGATGAGATCATCGATTCCTACATCAAGACCCTGGCGCAGGTCCTTGGGAGGTGAGGCATTTCTTCTCGTGCAGATTGTGGCGTCGGCAGCACAAATTTGTTCCTTTTTTTTATTTTGTGCCATCAGCCTTAATTACGATATGCTCAATCGCGCACTGATTCATGATCAAGAAACTTGTATGTCAAATGACATGTGAATCATTATTTCCAGTTGGTAGCCATTGACTTGAGTTGATTTTCGTTTCCATTTTTGCTGTTGATGTGTTATTTATCGTTTCCATTCAGTCGCCTCAATTGGGTTAGTTGCATCAGCTTGTTGATTAATTTGTTTGCATATCCTTTTTATAACTGTGCACTTTGTTAATTTTTTGTTTTCTACATCATAATATGATGCAGCGAGGAGGAAGCAAAGATGTCCATATATTCAGTTTCAACAAAGCACTACTTTGCTTTCGGAGCCAAAGTTTCTGAAGAGATCTCTTACAAAATCAAGCGTATGGACAGCTTGACATAAATGCACATTTCCCATGACTTGTCTTTTAGTCATTTTAAAAATCTTCTGCTTAAATTTTATTGCCTTCTCCATTCTTCAGCTCTGCCAAAAGTCCGCTGGGTGCTACCTGACTCCTATCTGGATGTCAAGAATAAAGACTATGGAGGTAACTTTGGACATTTTCAGAACTTATTATCTTGTCCTGTGTACTTAGATGACATGTGCCTTCTTTCTTTTTCTTTTTTTCTTTTGAGTGTTATGACCAAATATATTCTAGCGATCGGCATTACTTGTGCCCTAGGTGGTATAGTCACTTGCTTCACCGCTCTGTTATTCTCCATGTCAAATAGTAGAAATTGCTGTATTACAAGGTTTAATGGACCTCCTGCAAGTATTTATATATTGCCAGAATGAGGCATTACAGCTAGGAACCATCATGGTGCATACCCTGTGGGTTGCTAGCTACTTAGCATGACCTAGCTGAGTTTATTTCATGAGTAAGATAAAGCCATTCTCTGATACTTGGGAAGGATGAACAGCTGAGTCCCCTGAGGAAAAAGAAAAGTAACGAATAAAACAGATAAAAAAGAGAAATAAATGGGGGTGGAAGTTATCCTTTCCAAATGAGTGGTAGATCAGCCTTGTGGCAGGTATGGCCCTGATTAGGGAAAAGTAAATGAATTTCCCTATAGCGGAGTTGTTTGCTGAGAGGGATAGAGGAGAAATGATGGTTTCTTTTAGTGTCTGAGAAAAAGGACATTGTGAGGTTCCTGGCCTTCTTTCTTCAGTTGCCAAGAAGAGGCTCCCTTGATGTGAATGGAAACATGAACTGAGGGGGCACACATGTAAAAGGAGTCTTCTTCTTGTTAACAAGCTAATACAGTCCTAAGTGTGTTCATATCAATATAAAAAGGAACATGTACTGTTTATTTGTATATATTCCTTTAAATAATTTCTCTGTTTATTTGTACCGCAAACATTCCATGTAATAACTATACTCATTTCGATGCCAACAACCTAGGGCTGCTGCAAGCATTTCATATATTTGATGACAAACCTCTTCCTTAAATATTAGGGACAAACTCAATGATGATGATTCTTGTTTCTTGCAATTTTGTGGTCCATCCAGTTCCAAAACAATTCTTCTGTATTCAAGGGAAAACAGGGGAGGTGGATGTTATGTTGTGCTAGACTTTGGCTAGAGTTTGGGCAGGACGCTAGTGTCTACACTGTGATTCTTTTGTACATATATTAACTTGTGAAAAGAGTATAATTTACATTAAAAAATAGAATGGCAGCACAAACTGGCAGTCATCCTTTTCCCTCTCAAAAAACACAGCTATTACATAAAGTTGGTAAATGTAGGAGGTTCCAGTCTACTAGCTTCTATGTTAACTATGGATGCAGTTGATCTTAGTTACAGATAAATGGCTATACCTGTCAAGGGTGCTAAAAGAACTTGACTAGAGAGTAAGTTGTTCTGATGGTTGATAAGACTTTGTCACAGCTAAATGGCTATGTTTGCCTGCATGCTTCATGACTCCTATCTTATAATTTTCTCTAATATCTCTTAAAAAACTGATTATCTAGTACACATTAGTTCCTTTGCTGTTGCTTTAGTACTAGGTTTACTCATTAAAGCGTGCATTTTTACATGGACTTGATTTGTTGTGGACTCCCATTTTACATCTGAAAGAGATTTATAATTGAAGAGCAGCTTGGTATTATCATTAATAAATTGCATGAGTGATAATGGTTTGATAGTTAGCATAGGGTGCTAAAAGAACTTGACTAGAGTGAATGAGTTGTTCTCATGGTTGATAACACATCAAGAACCTTGTTTTAGTGCACGCTTCATCGATGTTTTCAATGAGGTTTTGAAATTGATCCTAGTTCGTCAAGATGTCTGTTTTCTGACCGATACCTTGTTGTTGTCAGGGGAACCGTTCATAGATGGTAAAGCTGTTCCTTATGACCCCAAGTACCATGAAGAGTGGGTTCGAAATAATGCCCGGGCAAATGAACGGTCTAGGCGCAATGATAGGCCTCGTAATTTTGATCGATCAAGGAATTTCGAGAGGAGGAGAGAGAATAGGGATGCACCTCCTATGTCTTATGCTCAGAATCCCATGCCTCCAAGAGAAGCGCCACCCAGTGCTGGCCCTGAGCCAAGCTATCAGAATCAAATGCCTAATCCACAAGGCAGCTATCCGCCAAATCCACCAAATACTTCACCTGGTTATCAAGGTAATGCTCAAGGTTACCAAGGAGGTCCAGTTTCCAATGGCCCTGGTTATCAAGGAGGTGGTCCTGCTTATCCAGGAGGCAATTCTGGATATCAAGGAGGTAATCCTAGTGGCAATGTGGCAGGTGGCCCTAATTATCAAGGAGGTAACCCTGCTTATCAGGGAGGTAACCCTGGATATCGAGGAAATCCTGGTGGTGGTAATATGACAGGCGGCCCTGGTTATCAGGGGGGCAACCCTGGATATCAAGGAGGTAATTATCCTGGTGGCAATATGTCAGGTGGTCCTAGTTATCAGGGAGGCCCTTCTGGTTATCAAGGACCAAATGCTGGTTATCAAAGAGGCAATCCTGATAATCAGGGAGGTGGGCCGGGCTATCAGGGAGGCACTCAAAACTCCAGAGATGGATCCGGCTATTAGTTTAAGTGGTGTGCTTGTTTCCGAGTAGGTATCCTGCAGCTATGAGAATGGTGCGACCAATTGCTATGGAACTTCTTCAGTGCATTGAAGAACATACATAATGGAACAAGTCGTTTTTTAGGTAAAATGGAACTGCTCTCTATTGGTTAATCAAATGTGGTGACTTCCATTAAACGATGCTCTTGTCCCTTGAATGTCAATCTTCCACTGATCTTTAGACTGCTCTGCAAGAATGTGTATTTTAATCTAAATGCCTAAAGTTCTGATGCTCTTGGCCTAGTTTTTATGATATATTTTTTTCGTAATATGTTTCCTGGATGTTGAAATAATGCATCATGTGCGTTAAACTATGGTGTTTTTTTTTATGATAAAGAGATGTTCTTGGATATTAAGCCATGGTGTTTTGAAAATATGAAAAAATGTCTACAAACAAAAATGTAACAAAATTATAATGTATATAAATTAATTGGTAGCTCAGTAGCCTTTGATGTTGGCCATGCAAATGAGTGTTCTACTCATTGCATAAGACTAATCGATATCTGTGCTAATCTTTTCTAAGCTAAATCGAAAGCCATGCTTAACGTCACATTTTTTTTATCTAGACCACCTATGTAGAGAAAAAAAACTTTATTTAAAAATTCTAGGAGAGAAAATAAACATAATGCATCTAGAAAATGGAATACATCTTGATAATCTTGGTGTGCATATTCATCCAGATGGCTAATGTGACCAACTTTGTTCGCCATGCGTTTTGTTCGCCATGTGACTAACTTTTATTTTCGGTGGACGCAAGAATGATGAGATACCTATGAATTTTTATTGATTTATAAACCTGTTTAGGCGTTGGTAATATTATCAAACAAAAGACTATCTTCAATTATGTTTTCACATTATAGAATAATATTGTTGCAAAGTGTAGTTTAAGCAAGACTGAAATTATGATCTGCCAACTGAGTTTTGATAGTATGAAGTCCTCTGATTAAATACTTTTTTTAACACAATGGTCAAGTCCTTTATAACTATTGCTTTATTAAATACGGGACTATTTTAAGAAAAAAATATACTGATGTCTACAATGTGAAAAAGATTATGTTGATTAATACATATGTAAGTATGAGTTGCTTTTTAAGCTATGTTTAACTGATATATTTATATGCACAAGACTTGTGCACTAATATATTTTAAATCCTTTTATGATGAATAATATTATAATAGTTTTATTTTAGAATTAGTTAATGATTTTAATAACATGTAGAATATGTCAATTAGACATGACATCAGTCACACGGATAATCATCTTTGACGCTTAGCGTATAACATGCGGTGATGAAATAATTTTGATCTATTATTTTCATTACTTCTTAAAATACACTATAAATAAAAAAATAAAAGATACAATAATATAATTAAATGATATTAATTATCATTCTAATTAATCAAATAAGAATAAAATATTTTTTATGTTTTAAATATCATGATTTATAATAATTTTTAATTTTGTGAAATTTTTTATTTTGTTTATGTCTTCTAAAATATAGTTTATTAATTTTTCTCTATTTCATATTTTCACACATTCTTATCAAAATTAACTTTTTTTCCAATTTTTTTCTATTTTTTATGTAGTTTTTTAATGTTTTCGACAAAAAATCGAATTGAATCTATTTTTCGGTTCAACCCGGTTCGATCTTTTTTTTTTGCAAAAACGTTTGGTTTAGCAAACCAAATCATATTGGCGACGGGTTCACAGTTGAATCGACTGATCCAGTCCGATTTTAAAAATACTGTAGAAAAGTAAGATTAACTTTTAGATACAGATTTGAATATTGCATATAGGACTTAACCAGCCTATAAATTTATAATTAATCGATAAGCACAATATGCATACTCAGATATAGAGCACTCGACGGAAAAAGGCTTAACCAAAAGTTGTCGCACCATGCAATCACATATTTTGAATCAACATTATTTTAATCTAATAGTTCGAAACATAGATAATCTACATTGTCGGATTAAAATGACCCTAATCCAAAGGATCTACTCTTGTGTCTTTGAGACCGTGAGAGAAAAATATGTTTGGAGAGGAAAAGTATGAAATTCGCAATGAATAATTAAAGAAGGTGAAAATAAATAAAGTTGAGAGCGGGATTTAAGAAGACAAACTGTTTTGAGAGGAAAATAAAATACGTTGAAACGTAGCTAATTAGATGCTAGACTAATTAATACACTCTTTTTTATTGAAATGTTTCAATATTTATAAAGTATTTAGGTCGTATGTAGCGTATTTTATCATATATTTTGTCCCTTTGTATATTTTTTGCTCTCTCTATACAGAGAGAAAGTAAAAATACCCCGTGACATATTACGTAGGTATATTTATTTTTTTATGAAGTTCAAAACATGTGTATAATTTAAAAGGATAAAAATGTTTTCAGAGATAAAAAATAGTGTTGAGAGTGGGATTTGAACTTATAAAGTATTTAGGTCGTATGTAGCGTATTTTATCATATATTTTGTCCCTTTGTATATTTTTTGCTCTCTCTATACAGAGAGAAAGTAAAAATACCCCGTGACATATTACGTAGGTATATTTATTTTTTTATGAAGTTCAAAACATGTGTATAATTTAAAAGGATAAAAATGTTTTCAGAGATAAAAAATAGTGTTGAGAGTGGGATTTGAACCCACGCCCTTTCGGACCAGAACCTTAATCTGGCGCCTTAGACCAACTCGGCCATCTCAACTTTTGATGGTAGTAAGACTTTCGAAATAATCTTACTGAAATTAATTTGCGATTAGTCTTGCACATATTTTCGTAAAATTTTAATCCTAGCTGATCGTCAAGTCATGCATTTGGCTTCTCATCCATGTGCTTTCTAATTTGATTATCTCGATCCTTTTATTTCAGATGAAACACTCTTTAATGCATAAAAAAAAAAAATAATAATAATAATGTGTGTGTGTGTGTGTGATGGAAGTTTGTGAATTGTATATATAATTGTGATAAGAAAGGAAGTTTCAAATCATAAAAGTATCGAAACACCCCCATCCCAATTTTTAATTTGTGACTAATATAACTGAATTCGTTAGAAAAAAAAAAGATAAAATATAATAGAATTATGAAGTTGCTTAACGAGATATACATTCCAAGTTCATTCGTTATTTTCGACAAGGAGAGCATTAAAAGTTTTTTTTTTAAAAAAAAGAACTTCTCAGTGACATCTTCAAGATTCGATCCGGCAATATATTAATCTTCTGTTGGGTAATAATTAAACTGTATATCATTTAATCAATCATCCGTCACTCGTATTAATTAATAACTTCTCTATGAATCGATAATACATAATAATAATAATTAATGGAACAAGAGTCAACTCGAAGAGTCAAGAATCAGTCTTTATATGTGGAAGAAGATTAGATTAGAGCAAGAGCTCCAAGAGGCTTAATTAAGATGTCACAATCAGCACACGTAGCTAATTACTAACCGATCCACTTAAAAGGTAAATATATAAGAGCAATTTCTTTGTCATTTCCTTGAGTGTTCCATCATTTCATCATCAAATTAGGTATATAGTACATCAACGAGAGTCATGCACGCATAATACAAGAGAAGAGATCAACGAAGAGGTCAACGGCCACCGATTGGGTTATACCCTCCTAGAGTAGATCATCTCCTCTTCTGCATTGACCTCAAGTGCAATTATTAGATTGTTATATATGCGCATGATTTAAACCCAATAGGTATTTAATTGAATCACGAAGACTAACCAGTATTCTTGACAACGTAAGAAAGACTTCTGTGTGATGCACAGTGAGACACATTTCAAATCAGCATTAGCACATATATTAGTTTTTGTTCTCTCCCTATCTACGTGACGATGTTTGAAGTTTATAATATATATAAAATGAACAACATGTGTGATATATACATTATTAATTTTTATTATATATAAATTAATATATACATCATGTACGTATGTATATACATAAGCTATAAGATATGCTGTTGGGTAGAATGTATATTTAGAATTGTACAACTTCCATGCGATCGAAGAGTGCATCATTGTTCCCATCATGAAGGTAACTAAGTGGGGCAAAGCTTGTTTGTTCTTCTTTGTTACTCTTTATAATGTACATCTATCATGAAAGCACGTAATTTAATTACATATATCTATATATATGCATGGAGCACGAGTTGTTTTATTACAGATTATTACAAACACTTAACTGTGGAATATTTTTTTGTCCTGTACAACTTTTGCAGAAGATTGTGCTGAAGGTCCCAGTCATGTGTGAGAAGTGCAAGATCTGCATCATGAGGATTGTTTCCGAATTCAGCGGTCTGTGGGAGACGAGATTTTATATACTCCTCATCCATCTAAGCTTTTAATTCTTTCAAAGAGATCACATCTTAACATCGATCTTGGATCTTATTCCTTCATTTTCTTTATCTTAATATGATCGATCAATGGCATGTGTAAGATAACCTATGAACTCGAGCAACCAACGTATATACTCTCTCTCTCTCTCTCTCTCTCTCTCTCTCTCTCTCTCTCTCTCTCTCTCTCTCTCGGGTGATTACATACTCTCTTTTTTCTCTTCTTAGATATTACAATTATTAGATGCAGATGCCACACCTACCTTATATATACACATATCTAGATATATAAATCGATGCCCGTGGAAAAAGTTCATGTATATTCCCTGCAGGGATAACTTCGATGGCCGTGGACGCGGACAAGGACACGCTGACGGTGGTCGGGACGGTCGACGCAGTGCTCATCGTGAAGGCGCTGAGGAAAGCGAAGAAGATGGCGAGTGTCCAGAGCATCGGACCGGCGGACAATAAGGAAGAGAAGAAGGACGAAAAGGACAAGTGTAAAGAACTGCCTGCATGCTGCAAGTCATGCACGCCGATGGCCTGGTACGAATTGGAACCCTATCCTAGCAATGCGTGCACCGTCCTCTAATCAAGCAAGCCGCATGCGGTTGCCGGCCGGCCAGGAACGCGGCACGCAGGAGCATCTACAAATATTACTATCTAGTAAATGTACGTATCCTTTCAGGAAGCAATTAAGGAGTATGTATAATATTTTAAATTTGATAGAATTCACGTTCTTTTATATTTTTTTATCAAAATTAGTAACTTGCAGCAAGATTTAACTGTTTGTATACTCTTTGTTTTTGTAATTTTATTTAATTTCAAAATGAGATTACTGTATAATAACACACATCAAAAAGTTATTGTTAAAGTTCTGTTAGATGCCTTGAACTACGTATTATGTACTTAAAATTATGAAAAAAAAATGAGGATACTTAACTAAAATTATGAAAATTATGAAAAAGCGGAGGGCTTGGCCGTAACACTCAAATTCTTAATTCGTCACTAATTCTCGTAGGGGTGCGAAGGCGAAGCCTCCGCAGTACGAACATTTATATATGATGTTAGAATTTTATAATGATGTACTATCTAGTCTCTATCAACAGTCTTTTTATTCTTGAATGTTTCTCTTTTATTCACCGATCAAGAGAGTTTTACTACGCTAAATATTTGTAAGGTGGAAGCAGCTCAGGAGCCAACCAATGTTATGTATACATACGTCAATGTGCATCATCATTGGCTTTAACGATGTTATGTTGAAAATATCGCTTGATGAGAGGCTGGGCAAAAGTATAATAATTATTATTTCTCCTCTTGATGTATCATCGTTATATTAATAAATATGGATGAGATACATGTGATTATGTTTTATATAATGATAAAGGCATAAAGACCTAGGCTGCATTTTGTTGGCATATAAGCTAACGTTATGAAAATATATGGAGAGGCCGGAATTTAATAAAATGTGAATTTTAATGTCGTGAGTGATATTTTTGGCAATAAGGCCTTTAACATTGACATGTACTTGTAAAAATGACCAAATTAGTAAATTGATTAGATAGACATGAATATGAATTACGATTTATCATGAATCTGTTAAGTTTTTCTTGAGTACAAGGTTTTTATAGACCACACTGAAAGGATGCATGTAACTTCACTTTAAGATTTATCATGATGCTGATACAAAGTTTTGGACCAAAACTATTGGCCTTACGTATATATGACCTTCTTGATTATTTATGTTTCGATAATGTATTTGCAGGAATATTAATATGTACGTGATTTAGACATTAATAATCATGTTGCTGTAACAGTGTCCTATCAGTTTTATAAGCTCTTAATTTGTATTTCGCCCCTAATCCATGACTCTTTGAATGCCATAAGGTCACAAAAAATAAATAACATTTGACTTCTACTTGCCCCTAATTCATCACCTTCCTCGCCAGTGTTCTAAAAATTTTCAGCATTTACGGAGAACATAAATTTCAAAAGAACAGCTAGTAATCATAGTGATACTAATCTTTCTAAACTGGTCAGCCTATTAAATTGAGGCTATGATAATTGCAGTAAGATAAATCGAGATCTTCAAAGAAATGAGGCAACATCTTAATCTTATCTTAATTAAAAATTTATTTCAAGACATTTGAAAGTAAAAGACGTCCTCGTACTCTCATCAAAATATTAAGATGAATTATGTATGCGATTCAATTTTTAATTTTAAAAAATTAATTTAAAGTCGATTTGTAATTCCTGCAAAGAAAATGCTTATATAAACTCTAATCCGAACATAAAAGAATATGATTTGTAATCTTTTTTATTGCCTAAAGTTCTCGTGTGTTTGTTCGGTGTCCCTAACAAATAGAAATATAGTAGTCGCTCTATAATTATTAATTAATATGAAATAATACCAATTAAACATGTACGGAAGGAACCAAATAAGATTTATTTGATGCTCTAATTGCATCAGTCAAACACTCCTTGCCAAGTAAGCAAATGCATTTTAATACGGTGCATAGCATGTGAAGGTTGTAGCAGAATTTATTCATGGATTCTATGAAATTAATATTTGGATCCAAAACTACTGAATCAAAATAATATCTCAAGCTATTTTACCTTATGATGGATATAATATGAGATTTTATATAACTCTTAAAAATAAACTTAGAACAGGTAAATGCATGTTAAGGCCTAGATTTATATTCATATAGCGTCTACCAATTTGAATGATCATTCAAACAAAAATACTGTTGAATGAACACGATCAGAAAAAAATATAGTGGAAAACTAAAAAATGTGTGCATCAAGCATGGAAACATAGCGCATGCCTAGTGTAACTCATTCAACTAGTATCTAGTTAGTAGTATAAAATCACATAAAAAAGGACAAGACGCATAAACACAACTAACCAACTATATCTCAATTTTATTGTGGAAGGGGAACCCAGTTCCCCAACATATTAAAGCATGTCCTTTCAACTTGTAATAATAATAAAAAAATACCTACTAGTCAACATTGCTGGCATGGTAGCTTATTCTGTTCTCATGTTTTATCTACAAGTCATAAACATATGTACAGAACTCGGCCTCCAGGTTTGGGTGTTTGCTTGTGAAGAAGCTGATCTTGCGACAGACATAAATTAATGCATTTGCCAAGCTATCTTTGTGCATCATGATGCACAAGTTCTTCCCAAGTAAGAAGACAAGTTAAATGCCTGGAATCAAGGAATGTCATAAGGCGTTATTGATCCCAAGGCCTTAGAAATGGCCTCCCCATGGAATCATGGAGAGAATGGTTCTGAGGAGCATTGATCCATGACCCACCATTCGATGAAGGTGCACCAGCTGAATCATGGGGACTCAGGTTGTTAAGTTGGGGTGGTGCATAGGTATAAATGTTAGAGGCATTTGGTATACCACCAACGAAATTCCTCACTTGGGCATACTGCTCCGCACTAGTGCTGTAAGGGGGCAACTTGTTATTCAAAAGACTGTAGAGGCTACCATCTGAGTTACCTACATCACCAAGGCAGTCCGTGCTTGAAGAATCAACTCCAGACCAACTGTTGTACGCCTGGTTCTCGCCTGGAACCCAATTATAACCTACACTACTAGTCATGGAAGGCTGAAGTGCAACAAAACTTTGCTGGTCTATGGATGGAATCTGCCCTTGGCTTTGGTACCTGTCGGGAGAAAATAATTTTTTGTGCATCTGGGTCACATAAAGATCTTTCCCAGTCATTGCTTCCCTTTGCTCTAGTAACCTTTGTTGTTGGCACTGAATGGGAAATTTAATAGGTTCTGCCAAACCGTCATCTGTCATAAAAAAGGGTCCAGGTTGCCCAATGCCATTCATGGATTCATGAGGATAAGTTAGCATCCCCGGTCCCTTTGGAAATGCTGGGAGCATTTCATTCTGAACTTGTTTTGGATACGAACAAAATAATGATGCCTCACTACCCACATAGACAGAACTTTGAGCTTCAGGTTTCATTATGTCCCTCTCCAAGTCAATAACTTGAGTTGAATACTCGAGGTTATATTGGGGTTGACTAAGTGATAATTCACCAGCAGATTCATATCCATGATTATTTGGAGAACCATGATAATTAGGATCACGAAGTGTTGCAGCCTCCCACATATCTTTGGTAGATGACATGGAGCCCTGTGGTTCCATAATATTATCATCAGGACTTTCACTTAAAGACTCGGAAACAGGTGAGATTTCATCTTCTGGTTTAACTGTTGCTTTTCCTGATTCTGCTTGAAACGTTTTGTTGGGGGATCCTCCCTGATTAGTTAGCGGACCAGGTTCCTGATTACTGTTAAATGAAGTGTCTTCAAGCATCTGATCATCTTCAGAATTATGTACTGAATCATTATCACATTCATCGTGAATACTCGAAGCAGACTGCTGCATTTCATCAGCATTATCTGCAGCCTCCCCTTGAGGAGAGTTCCCAATATTTTGTATATTCACATCCTGCCCAGAAACCACAAATCAGAGTTCCACATACCTACTTTTGCCAAATGTGAATAATGTAGGCATATCAGATAAAAGTATCAAAACAAGAAAAACTACATATTAACTATTACAAAAGATAAAATGTTAAGATGTGTCTGATTGAGCAATCCTTAATACCAATCTCCTATGCCTCCAAAGTCTTTTTTAGGATGCCAAAGTCCTTATTGCAATTCTTTCAAGTACTAATCAGAGAAAAAAAATCAAAACACTAGTATTTTGTTATGTAAAGGCAATATCCCAAGGAAAAGTAACAATGATAAAATTTTACTTGAGACTAAAGGCAATGCTCAATAGACTATTTCGTTATCATGCTATTAATAAGTGCATAATTAAATGCTTCAAGTCAAGCCCAGGCTTTACTTGAATTCACTCGTATCAAACTAGGGCATTTTGAGTTGTGTGTATGAGATAGGTTTGTGCAGAGAGGAGGAACTTCACATATTCAACTCTTCAGCAGAGAACCTGCTGTTGAAAACCAAGCAATGGGATTGTCTTGATGAAAATTCCAACATAATCCAAGATTCGATGTATCAAAGAATCAAGAAGAAATAGGGTCACATTCCAAAACAAATACTGAAGTGCATTAATGTTGTCAATCTCGTGAGTCAACTCCCACAAAAAACGAATTGACTTGGAGTTCAACCCGGATCAGACCTACACATCATAGAATTGCATGTTGGAACGTAGAATCGGTTGGCACGGCGTGCTGCCTTGACAACCTTTTTTTATTAGGTGCACAGGTCATCTTGCCCTAACCAATTTTACTTCAATTCCTAACCACAAAATCTATTTCTGCACTATGATGCTGCTCGCTGCTGCCTCCAGTTGCTGCCGCTGCTGTTGTTGACGCCAGTCACTATTGACTGTTGCTACCGTCTGGTCCTCTCCCGCTCACGAGGACCTCTCTGTCATCCAGACATCCTCTTTTTCAAATTATTAGATCTTTTGTTACTTGTTATCAATTATTAGGTAGCTTATTATATCATTAATTATTATTAGATTTATAAACAATATGCAATTATTGATTATAGGCAATTTTTATTTTTTTACAAATTAATATATACATATAAACTCCGTCTATGTTTTATAGCCGGTCCCAAGCCCGGATAAAGGAGGAGGGTTGTGTTAGGCCCCGACAGCCAGCGTAAAACCCTGTCGAATCTCATGAACATGGATCAACGAAGGCGTCGTATGATCCATGTAGCCGACCCCACCTAGTGGGATAAGGCTTTATTGTTGTTGTTGTTGTAATATATACATATAATTCAACAAAAAATATATAATTCAACAAAGATGCTGCAATTTATATATATATATATATATATATATATATATATATAATTCAAAAGCTAGTTTGGGTAAGATGGGCCATGTCGTGCTACGATCTCATGTTTTCCGTGTTCACCTGCCTTTCCTTGTCAACTCGATTTACGAGTTTGACAACATAGTGTGTAGCACAATAAGATATAAAAGCATTGCAAGGGCTCAACAAACATGTGTAACATGTCTTACAAAAATTCTTAAACAAATGAAAATATCTAAAAGCGAGGGATGATGAGCCCGAACAATATGTAATTGTGGGCCCAAAGTCAATGCAAGTACAAACCAAAATGACAAAGTAACAATAAAATGATGAGCAAAATTTCAGGGAAAACACATAGCAATGTTGTTAGGTATCTCAAACATAATATATTTCACATGAACACTAGCAAAGGCACGCTCAAAATAAAATAGCTAAGATGTTCCCTTCTAAACATAACGTATCCAAGATATTAAAAATAATTAAAGAACATAAAATTGGCATCAAGAGCAACCACACAATTTTTTTTTTGAAAAGAAACCGCACAAAATACTTTGATGCTGCAGGGTTCTTGGACAGACAAATGATGAAGAGATAGCATACCTCTTCAACTAATGATATTTTTTTCTCGGCAAGTTCCCATTCAAGAGATTTCTTCCATTCCTCCCTCTGCAACTTTCTATCCCTGAGAAGCTCAAAAGCCTTTGGGAGATCTTTGTTTACTAAATGCAACCTGGTTATTCAAAAGATTGTTTTTTTAAGCATTCATAGTTTGTTCATAGAACATACGTACTACTAAAGTGAAGAATACTAACCAATGCTCATGCATCTGCTGTGTATCTTCCTCCTCAAAGTTTTCATAGTGCTGGAGAGGAAAGCATTTTATGTCACCAAGAACATGAGTAAGTGACTTAGATTGGATGCCACCACCAGATTGTGTCATTTTCTTTAGCAGGTTGTGTTGTGCCCTGCTTATCTGAAAGATTAAAAAGATAAATAATACTTACCAATCTCATACACTGAAGAGAACAAGAAGTAAAAATCTGGCATTTTACTCACAGTCACAGTCGAATTCTAATTTGAAGTATTTATTGAAACTGAGAAGTAATTTAGATTCATTTAACCCCAATATAACCATGTTACAAGAAATGACAACAATAACAGTACTATGGGTAGTATGACATACGATAGTCGATACCAGTTGCAATGAACTTCTGCGAAGAGACAAACTCAGTATGACATCAGCAGTTATTTGTCAGGACTTATCAAGCAGGAAAAGTTGTGTGCTTGAAGCACTATAAGCAACACAATTTTCTAAGGGGCCAGAGCTGATTACAGAACCTCCTACAGCATATTAATTTAGAGAATTTTCTGATATTCATAAAGTTCCAGCCATTCCTTCTGAATATCATCTAATGCACTAATAATAATATTCCAAGAACCAATTACATGTTTGGAAAGAGCAAACAGCAGACAAAGGTTAAATTTATCCTGGGTGACTAAGATATCGGGTTTCATGCAACAGAGACCTCTCTAAAGAAGCAGGGAGAATCAAAACTCCCTTCCCCACACACCTCCCTGCCACTACATCAGGAGCACTTATCACACTGAATTTTCCATCTTTATTTAGTTATATAAACAGCTGAGAATACAACCAAAATAAATTTGGAAGTATTCAAAATATGTATGGCTAAAAATAACCGAGTTTTTTGAGGGGAAAATAACTAAGGAGTTCACTCTTGAAAATATTAGCTAAAATATGTAACATGTCTAGTAGTTCAGGTGGGGAGTTTAAGATGGATTGATATCAAAACACAATGTTATTTCAAACCCATAAGAAAAGCAGAAATTATAACTTTACAGATATCAAGAAAAGAAAATATTGCAGCCGATGTCCAAGATGTCTTCAACTTCACACATTCCATAAGTTCAAGACAACTACAACAAACAAGCAAATGAAAATTCAAATAGAAGACATCACACATCAATTGTAATGGTAGACATAATTCTTATGAATATTATATTTTATGAATCAAAAGTTATTGGCTATTTGCGTACATTGGTAACATCTCACCTCAAACAGTGCTTGAGTACCAAAATCCTGAAATTGGTGGCCATATAGCAAGAGCATGCAAGATATATTCAACATATACTGTCATGTTCATTAAGTAGCATAGTGTGATTATATATTACATCAAAGATGTGATGGTTTGGTGGCTGGATGAGCATATACAATGGATTTGTCGATTGGTTGTGTAAATTAAGTGAAAGCCATCCATCAATACATACATTGGCAAGCATCATCTTTTTTTTTATCTGGAAGAGATCGTTTCACAAGATGAAGAAAATTAAGAGTAATTGAGGAACTTGAAACAAAAACGCTCAAGCATAAACTTCAGTTACACAGTCATAAATTCTGAATGGAGTACTTAAAAAATTAACATATAATTTAGATCTGTAGAATTAGCTTATACCTATTTATCTACTTCCATAAGGGAAATTGATACTCAGTTAAATTTGCAAACAGAAGTACAACCGAATAATGCATATCAAAGATACTCCAGGATGCCAGTGTACCAAACAAATTTCAACAATTCCTTCCTTTTGAAAGAACAGCCGTGAATTTATTTTAGAAGACAGAGGATGATTGCCAAGGCAACTGAAGAAAACTGTCAAACAAAAAAAAAATACTAAACCCCGTCTTAGTTGTGACTAGTAAGGTATCTCTTGCTTTAAATATGCAGACACAAAAGTTTTCTACAATGCATTCACTCTCTTCAAACAAATGGCCGAAAACACATGATTAAAACCAACAATCGAGCAAAAAACTTCAGCTATCTGACCTTTATATATGACAAGTATTTATCAGTTGCACCATTATGCAGGTTTGTTCTGTCTAGTGTTTCTATCTTCAACATATTGGGATCTTTGGCCCTTTCCGAGGGAGCTTCTATGGGCCCTTGCTTGCTCGTTGCATAAACATCACTGCATATTCAAACCTGAGTTAGAAAACCAAAGTGGAAAATGAAGAAAAAAACTCTTCTCATAGAATAATTAAGAAATTTTGCAGTGAAGGAAGATTAAAACAAAATAAGGAATTGACAACCTCAATAGTTTCACTGGATCCTGGACACCCAACCATTTCTCTTTCCATTTCATCAAAATCCCAAGCAAGCTGCAACATAGAACACATTAGATAACAAACTATATTATCTCGTTAGATACGAAAGTCTTATTACACAAAATTCATATATGTGAAAAAATGCTAAAACTTACAGATTATAAATTGCTTTTAGCATACCTTATATGATACTGCTTTAACTCGTAGTAATATGCCCTTTTGCTTGCTCTAAATTGTTTCTCCTTACAAAGGACAACATCTGGGTGAAGATTACCAGCTTGAAGTGAAGTAAACCTGTAAAAGCATATGAGATAATAAATATGGCAAGTTTCCATGATGTGAACAAAATTAGAATAAAAAATAATATTGACAGAATTAAAATACAAAATATAAGTAACATTACTGCATGGGAACAAAGAAATGTTAGAGATAGCAAACACAAGTGTAATTACTAGGGGTGAAAGTGACTCGGATCAGGCCGATTTTTTTGTCTAAGAAAAACACTTGCTATTTTTCGGGGCAATTTTAAATTAGAAAGACCACCCTAAAATCATTTAGAAAAAAAGAAAAATCACACTCTAGCGAATCAAGTTTTTCGGATGGTTTTTTCATAGCCCTATCTTAATATAATAATATTTCATAGAAACATAATAAATTAAAATCAATATAAATGCATTTAATTTTTTATAGGTAAACATAGGACATATTACTCGAGCTATCAAATTAGAGTTCCATAATGTGATAGAAAATATCAAATTATACATAAATTTATTATGTCAATAATAAAAAATTGATAACTTATGCATTAATTAAATAAATAAAAACGGGCTCCACAGGCCCCTACATTTTTATCTTATGAGACCATAATTTGAGCGATTCAGTTTTGTTGTATTAAAAGATCACCCTAATTCGTATTCATATTTCTAATTTTCGATTTTTTTCAGTTCAGTTTTTTTAGATCGGTAGGTTTATCAGGTTTTTCTTACATCCCTAATGATTACTGATGAATTTACACTCAGTAAAGGAGAGTTATGTACTGTTATTCTAACTCAAAGGAGTCTCAAAATATTGACCTGTCTGTGGAACTGGGGAGGAGATGGAAACATCAAAATCATTACATAAATGAAAAGAAAGCTATTTTTAAAAAATGCTAATTTTACAAAGATGCAGCAGTGAGGAGGTAATGGGTGGTAAGGAGCAAACTTTATGTGTAGAATGCTGGCAAAGAGAAATTTTTTCTGTATCCCTCCTTTATCCATAATCCACATGAAAAGATCAAAAGACACATGAAACACTAACAAATAGCACAGTCAAACTTAAAAGTATAACGATCAAACCGCTGATATGCAAGTGAACATAAAAAGCAATTGCCGATTAGAAGTCAAAAACCATCTTTCAACAGTCCAATAGTTTCTTAAATTTCTCGAAAATCAGCATATACTACTATTTTATTTTTTTGAGGGCGTTATGATTTTCATCATAACACTGTCAGGCAAAATGCATTAATTTCAGGAAAATTTAGAATGTTTTTTTTTTGCTCCATATCCTAATAGCATCTATCAACCATATAACATTCTGCAAACCAAAAAGAATCATATGAGGCCACCCACATAATATAACATAAGGACTGTATGACATCAAGAGAAAACCCATGGTGTGTGGAGCTGTCATACTTCTTTAGGTACATGATACGTTGCAATGAACAAACAAAACTCATTAAATATGTCATATATTCCTATGTGATTTGGAGATACCACAAAAGTAGGACGAACTTCACTAAGTATTTTTATGTCTGGAACAAGGACCTCAAGTTCTTATTAATTGTAAATAAAGATAAAAATAACACGGGCTCATTCTAACAGGTCTTGAAGGACCTTTTGTTATAAGAAGACCATTGACGAATTTTACAAGTATTACTTGCCATTTCATGAAAGGATTGCCAAAATGATGGTTATCCCCCTCGAGTAATGAGTGAACAACTTGTTCAGCACTTGTACCAATAGGAAGAAACTGCGCAAGAAGCCTTCTATCTGATTCTGCGAGACATGTTGCCCAAACCTGAGGCATTATTGGGAAAATAATATAATAGAACATAGTCAGGAAGTGAATATAAGTAGACATGTATAGATGAATCTAGTAGCATACCTCATAAGAAAGCACCTCATTTACGTTCTCCAAACTAAAGATTTCAGGTGGAACAGAAATAACGTCAGCTACGCCAAAATAAGATTGAGAAACAGAATCAATGAATGGAGCCATATCCATCCATGATATTCCAATTTGCTCCTGCTTTGCCACTGCTCTCTTCTGGTTATCATTCCATTCCAGATCTATGTGAGATGTTAAGTTCAATATATATTCAGATGACTCAACCTTCTTTTTCTTCTTTCCTCTGTATTGGTCATGAAAGTTAGAATTTGTCAAACGTTTCTTTGGCTGACCAGCTGCCATTCTGCAAGTCACCTCAACATGACCCGACAGGCAATCTGTAAAACCACCATGGCATAAATAAAGAATCCAATTAATTTTATTAACGGAAATAAGAATAAGTGATGGATTTGAAACACAATACTACATGTTAACAGCGCAATCCAACTATAATCTGCTGACACCAAGTAACGAACCTACCATTAATCCAAAGATTTCTTGCAGAGGCATGGAGCTCAAAATAAGGACCACCGTTTCATCAGAAATGACCAATATTTCAAACTTAAGCATTCACATTCCTGACATTAGCAAGGGTGTTCAACATAAATTCTCGTGCAAAAAGGCAATACATTTTGCATCTTAACTATACATCTCCTCTCGGAAAAAAAAATATATTAATTAAGCATCAAGTACCCCTGTACCAGTACATTACACTCTAAGAAAGATCACCAACTCCCAGCACAATGTCAACTCACAAGAAAAAAAATCCTGGACTTATTAATCTAGTTGATAAGAAAAAAGAAAACAGGACTGGCTGTTTTCTCGGGCAATATTACACTCTTCATCTATGAAACATTATACGCCCGTCCGAACAAATGGAGCAAAAGATTTGATACAAGCACCAAGAACGAACCTTTCTATCAAAGTAAACACCAAATCATCCGTCAAATCAAAACAAAATATACAATCATACTAGCAACAACACAAAACCGATTCTTGAGCAATCCCGAACATGATGCAATCCGGTTGGAACCAGAACATGAGATAATAATACCTCTAACATCGGCCGGGAAAAGGGAAGAGGCAGGAAGGGGGAAGGGGGAAGGGGGAAGGAGGCGGACAGGTGGATAGGGTTTCGTCGCCCGCTGCTCGCTAGGGATTCTGGGGATTTTTTGGGGGGCGCGGAAAACGGCAATGGGGCATTACTTCCGCTTTCTGCTCAACCCCTCAACTCGGTCCCAGACTCGGTGAAGCGATTGTCCGATTCCGAGTCAGTTTTGTTCGCCGATTCTAGCGCCTGCCCCGTTGCGACTCGCATAAAAAGAGTATAATATATGTACTATCCTAAAAACTAAAATCGGTTTGATCTAAATCGAACGGTGGTAAAGACATGCCGCAATACTCCGTCTATGCGGACGGTACGTTGTGATGCCTCGCTGGTTAGATTTTTCGCTTGTTTGTACGGACGGCATCCAAGTGATTGGTTTGGTCCGCTCAAGGGCGATTTACGGCGATCTGTTTTTTGAGCCTTTCACTCTTTTGACTTTTGAGGAAGATATTAATTATATCTTTAAAAAAAGACCACTATGGGATTTTACAGTGATGTAATTTGTAATAATATTATTGTTTGCAAATAATACTATTTGACTGACGACGTATCGAGTAGGAACAAAAGCTGAGCAGTAAACAACACAAGTTGTGATAATCACAAGAGGAGGAGTTCAGACAACTTTGGAAAACGATATTAAATTTAAAGATAAGGAGCAGTTAATATATATATATATATATATATATCGTTTATTCTTAGTTCTTTTTATTTTTTATTGGTTTTACTCGCGATAATTATATTTATTATTTAGTATTCTTTTAAAACTTGTAGAAGCTGTAATATTATTTTATGATTTATTATGTCGTAACAATATTTCCCAAATTAAATATAATTAAAGATCTTCTGTTAAAAACACGTAGGAATTACTTTAACACAATCATAAACTTATATATTAAACATAAATGGTAAATGATTTTTTATAATTGTTAAAAAAAATTAAGATGATAAATTTTGGGATAAAATTGAGTTTTTCCTTTTTTAGAAAAAAGAAAGTCTATGATAAATTGAAATAAGTTTGAAAAATATTTTATCAAATTTCATCCCAAAGGACTCGAAAACTCTTCATTTGGCAAAGGAATCGGGCTGAATTTTCTGCCAAACATCCTTTTAGAATTCAATTTCATCATTGGAATCGGAAACGGGAATCAGATCATCACGTGACTTGATTTCATCAGCTCTAGTTCCATTTTTTTGTTAAACCCAGACATGAGAACCAGCTCTTTTTTGGACGTGACATTTTTTTTCTTGTGT
Organism: Pontederia crassipes; assembly: GCA_030549335.1. Taxonomy (NCBI): domain Eukaryota; kingdom Viridiplantae; phylum Streptophyta; class Magnoliopsida; order Commelinales; family Pontederiaceae; genus Pontederia; species Pontederia crassipes. The sequence goes on along the minus strand of CM060189.1, from coordinate 17,012,523 downwards.
TGGTTTTTTATTTTTTTTTTCTCTCACACATTTCTCCTACAAATTATTTAATAAATGTAAAATAAATTTTAGTAAAAAATTAATATAATATTATTTATTACTTATTACTTCATTAAAAATTATTATTTCATTAAAAAAATTAATTTAAAATTCGTTTTTGTATTTAAATAATATATTTTTTAACAATTGTTCCCATTATTTTTTTATTTATAATTTTTATTAATAATAAAATTGTATTTAACAAATAATTATTTTTAATTCAAAACTAACAAAAATTATTAAATAACATTAATTTAAAATTGTTTTTGTATTTAAATAATATATCTTTTAACAATATTTTTTCCATAATTTTTATTAATAATAAAATTATTTTTTATAATTATTTTATTTAAAACTCACAAAAAAAAATCATTTATCACACAAACTTTTTTTTATTTTCTTAACTAATTTATCAATTCAACTATTCACCGAGAATTTGAGAAACCAAGATCCTGTTTCGAAAGGCTACTCCAATGTTACAGTAATTGATGTGTCCTCAACAGATTTACCACTGTGAGTATTTTCTCCATCGTGGACAGCAGCATTCATTTCATATTCATATTTCATACTCCAGACTTTCATTTATTTTAATTCTTTTAATCATCATCAATATCATGAATATATTACAATAGACTCACATATTAACTGTTTACCAATCATAGATAAAAAGAATACTTATTTTCCTATTAAGAATCCATTTTCTTATTTTAAGTAAATAAAGAATTTGATAGGTCATTAATTATTACTTTTGGAATAGTAACTTTCCAACCACTTTATTGTTATATTTAAAATTGACACATGTCTCTGTGCACATCGCTTGCAACATTCTTCTACGTGTATTCCCGTTGCAATTTCCATTTTGCTAATAATAGTTTTGAGGACTAGAAAATTGCTCTCATCACAACTCAATACAAGCCAGTGAAACCCGGTCAAGTGCTTGCTTCTCGCTCGCACATCCACCGCGGATTGTATTGTTTCCATGTGCAAATTGTGTTGCACTTGCACTTGCACCAGTGCTATTTAAGGGAAGAGGATCCTCTCATTGCATTTGCAGTGCTCTCCTTGATCTTCCATCTTTCAAGCACACACATTGAGAGACAAAAGAAAAGATAACCAACCTTATCATGGCCAAACTCCAGATTTTAGCCATGGCAGCTCTGTGTTTCGCCCTCGCCGGCGTCGCGCTCGCTCATCCTAAGTTCACGGTCGAAGGCCGCGTGTATTGCGACACATGCCGCGCTGGCTTCGAAACCAGCCTCACTTCCTACATCAAAGGTAATCTTTGAATGCATGCACATTCGATCATTGAAAACAAGGTAATCAAAATGGATCGTCCAATATGAAATGACATTCCTCTTCAACATAGAGGTGTTTCATCTGCCTTTCGAAGTTCTATCTAAGAGAACAAAAAAAAAAGAGAAATCAATAGCTCTTTCTATTTTGGACAGACAGAAGTATTGAAAAACATAATAGGCAAATGCATCAAAAGTTATTTGTTGATGTACTTGCGTTCACCAAGAAAACATCAACCTATCTGGATTAGTTTGATCTTGTTCCGAAATAACAGAAACTCTGTTTATTTTCTTTCCTTTTGCTCATGCGTCAATCTCTGATGCAATCACATAAATGATCATGTTGAAGGCATCAGTAATTGCTTATGCAATTCAGTAAAATAATTTTGTTTCTTTCGGACAAGGAGAGTCCTATGAGTATGTACAAATAATTGTAGGTCATTCATGTAATATCCCCAATCGTAGATAGTATTGCGTAGTACTCCTGAGAATTTGGCAATAGCTAAGTTAAACTGGCAGTGTTTGTTGATGTCCTAAATGCATCCATTTCGAAAACAAGTAACTGACCTAGAATTAATCAATTGATCCCTTTGAACTGCAGGTGCAAAAGTGAAGCTCGAATGCAGGCATTTTGAAACTGGTAAACTTAACTACACAACTGAAGATAAAACAGACAGCACTGGCACGTACAAGCTCAAAGTTGAAAACAACCACGACGAGGATATTTGTGAGGTCGTGTTGGTGAAGAGCTCAGACGACGGCTGCTCCGAGATCATAGATGGCCGGGACCGCATTCGCGTAGATCTGAGCCAGAATAGTGGCCAGACCACCTCCAACAGATATGCCAATCCTCTTGGCTTCCTGAAGAAGGTTCCCCTGTCGGACTGCGGGTTGTTGCTTCAGCAATATGCTCTTGGCACTGATGAGTGAGCGAGAACACGAGAGGCTTCAACATGCTGGTGTCTGTCAGCATCTGAATAAGGGCATGTATGTGTAAACCAGCATCTGCATAAAGATCATGGATGTATAAACCAATGATTCAACTATTTTAGCTAGCTGATCGTTTACAACCATGTAATCTTGACCCTCTAATCCCCCAACCTATATAGATTTTGTTGCATTACATACAGCTTCCCCCTGATGTCCAATAATGAAGTCGATTATGTCTTAAAATATAATTCAGTTAATTGAAACTAGAATAAGTTGGATCTCATATACATGTTGATGCACTCTGCAGTCTTTTAATAATAGGTCTAATGCATCATCAAAGAGAAGTTTATTTCTGATTACAAGTCTGTTTTAAACTTCATTACAATAGTATAATTTACATAACAAGTAACGGAACGATAGTCCATATAATATCCAATGCTACCCCAAAAAAAATGCTTATGCCAAAACGTTGCAAAGAAACAGATAAAGAAATGCACATTCTACATCATCCTTGGCACTTTGGGAAGACCGTGCATGTAAGATAGAGAGAAGGACTTTGAAAATAGGGTGTATGTAAAGAGATATGTAATGAGAGAGAGAATTATATTGGTGGTCACTGTAGTATGATTATTTTCATAAGGAGTGCGTGAGGTGCATTTGGATATAAAAATCTCGTGCAGTTAAATTTTAATTGTAAACTTATAGAAGAAGAAAAGATCGAATCAAAGTTTTCCAAGGAGACAAATATCAATCGAAACTTCTGGAAAGAAAGCCAAATGCTTTACCTTTGAGGGTAGGATAAACTCTAAAAAAAACTATGATGAAAAGTCACTGAGGAGTTAAGAACGTGACCCTTGCATCACAAGAAAACATAGATAAGGAACTAAACATTGAAATGATTCACAAAACACCAACAAATGTTACCAACACAGAGAGGAAGGAAGAAAGAAAGAAAGAAAGAAAGAAAGAAAGAAAGAGGAGTAGTGCAGGACGTCAGGAGCAGAGCAAATGACGATAAAAGCAAGAAAAAGAGAGGAGAGGACACGAGAGTTTATTTTAAGAGAGAGAAATATATGCAAGTTTTTTTTTCTTTGGGTCTTCTTTGAGCCGATAATTTTTTTGAGCTAGCCAATATTTTTTTAAGCTAGGATCCTGAACCAATGAAAAACATCATATTAATACGAAGCACAACATTTTAATCTAATGGTTAAATTTAAAGGGAGACACGGACGCCCTCATTTTTTTTTCTTATTTTATATATTGCACTTAGTATATTGCAAAGAATGTAATGATTCATCTATAAGATCTTTACACACATGTCACTTTAAAATATGAATATAACAAACGACTTTATGAATATGCAAGCATAGTGATATTTGAAGATGGTTGACTTTCCTTGAAGCAAGTAAATCAAGGAAGATAAAATACCATTTTCTTATTAATCAACCCATGTATCAATAAAAGGAAAATAACTTAGAATTGCTTTAAAAAATACATTAATTAAGTTAAGTTTTAACTGATTAAAATAATAATCCATATCTATCCATATATTATTAGAAAAGAACATAGTCATAAGACAACTATATGAACTATAATTATAATGAAAAGTAATGAGGACAATTTATCATGTAATTAGTTATAACAATTAACATTAATTTTTCATTTTCCTTCTTATGACGATCCACTTGCGGAAGGAGACAACAATTACAATCTTCATCTTTGATTTAAGATCAAGAGTTGAGAATCATGTGTTCTACTATGAAATGACATAGGCATTTCATCTTCATTTTATCCAATATGAAATTTTCACCCCCTTGTATCCTTGGCATTTACTAATGGATAAAATTAAAAAAATTAATTTATTTTTATTAAAAATGAATAACAAGACTTTAAAACATATTTTAGTTCTGATTAAATATAGAGGAAAAACTTATATTTAAAAAGCTAGATTATTATTTTCAACGGTCTGTTTTGGTCGTATTTTGATTAATATTTTAATTCAAACGCTAGCCGTCTTAGCTCAGCCGGTAGAGCGCATGGCTTTTAACCATGTGGTCGTGGGTTCGATTCCCACAGACGGCGTAGTCTCTTTAGTTTTTTCTCTGAAAAAATTCTTTAGCTAAAAAATACTTGATATTGCTAGAGCAACTCTAGCGCGGATAAGATGTTACGTAGTGGCAAACATTGTGGACTTGTGAACTTAGAAATTCTATTTTCAATGTCCAACTTGTTTTCTTATTTACATTTTCTTGTACTAATCCATACAACTAGGTTACTCTTCCATTTCAGCAGTCAACTTCTTTCGTACACAAAAAATATTATTTCCCCGGGTCGAGGCCAAAAATATTATTTTCCCGGTCGAGGCCAACCGACCATAGTCAAATCGAATCAAATGGGCTTGGAGGGTCGAATCCGACTCGGTTAAAAGCATAAAATAAGTTTTTATATATTTTAAAATTTTTTCTTATTGCTTTTATATTTTATTTTAATATAAAAATATTATTTATTTATTATTTTAAAAGCAAAAAAATAAGTTTTCTAATTATTTATTTTTTTGCACTTAAAATATTTTATTAAATTTTAAAAATTAAATCAAATATAAGCTTAAGTCTGAATACAAAAAAGAAAAAAAATAAAAAAAATCAAGTTGATCGGATCGGATCAAATCGACTCGGGTTGAAAAAATCTAATCCGTACCCGACATGACTCATGATCGGGTTGAGTTCCTATCAACAAATTTTCATGCATGCTTATTTTTGTGTGGAGACTATTTTTTGGATTATCATATTCGTCTATAATATTGATAGAATATAAGTTATTTCGTTATTTTTTGTTGGGAAAAAAATATGACGTTTTATTATTAGGTGAAGAGTCTTATGATTTAGGCTTCGTTTGGGGAAGCTTCACCTAAAAGCAAAGTTTATAAAAAAACGTCCTGTGAAGAAAAGGAGGGGTGCATGTGCTTTGAAGAAAAACAACAAATTTATTGTGGTGTAATAATTTTTGTGGAAAAAAAGTAGCTATAATAATTTTTACCACCTTATTCGTCCCTACGAATATCCTTGTGAATCGTATCCTTCAACAAAAGGCGTTTTAGGGGTCATTGGATGAAGATTATAAATGTATGGAATGAATGTATATTTATATCGGATTGGCAGTTTTTTAAAATTTGATTACAAAATATCTATATTTCATCTTTTAAAAAATACATTAGCTCTCAAAATTTCATTATTTGCTCGTTTTAACTTTTTTGAAAATAATAAATTTTCCCAACATATTTTGTAATGCTCTCAAGTCGCACCCCGCCACATGACAGAATACGCTTTGAGAACACTATGGATCATTCTTACGTGTACATAATATCGATAAAAAATACAACTTTGACTTGTCAACTTGACATCAATAAAAGCATAAGGACTATCATCATTTAGATAATAAAATAGTGTGACATCATAATATACGGAAGACTGATAAAAAACTTCATGTGAGTCCAAAGGAAAGTTAGTACATCAAATTAAAGGACTCAACATACCCATGTACAGTCACCTACGAGCTCGATCTGTCACCGTTAGTCACCTTCATCATTAAGATCTGGTACTGCATTTAAGAACATACAGGGAGAAACCTCTCTATGAGTTTTGTAACTCAGTATGGAAGTAAAGTAAAAAGAATCATAACATCATGATACTATACAGGAATCAAAAAAATATCATCATATAGATAGAAATAGACATCATCATCATCATATGGTAAAAGAGATCCTATAACTTTGCATATGGATAGGAAATTGATAAATTGTCATCTTCTTGAGATCATAAGATCAAGGATCATGATATATCATAATAAATCATCATAAAAAGACAAAAGACGATCATCATGATTATGAGGTCATCTTCATATAAAGATTCATGAGAGATAATTATATTAAGATAGAAAATAATGAATTGTATCATCTTCTTTATATCATATTAATAATATATTAAGAGATCATGGAAAGATCATCATAAGTGTGACAAGAGTCACTAATCATCATAAAGATATTTCGTTATTAATATGTTTCATTTTCTTCATCATCTTATTATTCATCTTTGACTTATAGTGGGGTATGTTTCAACTCACGAGGAGGCCTTCCTCAACTCGTCCATCATCATCATAACTCGCAAAGTCAGTCCATAGCTGACCGTAGTCAGTCCATAACTGACCAGAGTCAGCCCATAACTGATCAAAGTCAGTCCATAACTGACCGGAGTCAACTCATACCTGATCGTCACCAGTCCATCATAAAAAGAGCTCTTTATTTAACAGTTTTTTATCTTTTATCTTGCAGCTTTTAATTTATCTTTATTAGAACATAATGATCATGATCAAAATTTAGTCATCAAAAGAAAGGATCAACGAATCATATTGATCAAGGTTTTAATCATCATTATCATTATACGAGGCTTAATCAGAGCTACAAAATAGGAATCAACATTATGGAGAGAAATCAGATGTACATAAACATCTTAATCATCATAAATAGAGCAGTGTTGATTAGTATGAATCAGTGTCATCGCCGATATGATTGGATCTAAATCAAGTCATCATAATAAGAGTTATAAGATCATAAGGTCATGTTAGACATCATCATTAGCAAGGGCATAAATAATATAATCATCATCATGACTTAGATCGGGATTAAGCACATGAATTAGGAATCTAAGCATCATAAAATTAACATAAGTTATGTCAGAACCTGAGCCAAGTAGGTCAGAACCCGGGCCGAGTTTATCGGTTCTCTTCGAAGAAAATTTGGGTTAAACTCGAACCGGATTCGGATTACCGAGCTGGGTCGGGTTGTCATTAAGTCGAAGCAACCATCGGGCCTGACTTGTTCATCGTGGGTGGAACTTGGTGGTTCGTCTAATTGCAGAGCTCGGAAGAATCGACAATGACAGATCCAGGCCGGGTTCCAACGAACTCGGTCCGATGGAGGCCTTGTCCGAGCCAAGTTCGTCTTGTGCATAAACTGCACAGACACGTAGTTAGCATTTCGATCATCATTTTTCGATGATAGCCGGCACAAATCATCATCATACAATATTCTACTATAATTAGGCATCAATTAGGACATACTTCAGGTCTAAAATCATGATGTTAGGAAGAATCTACCCTAGTTCCATACCTTGCAAGTTTCTGTTCAAGAAACTATTTACTCTTCTTCTTCCTCCTCCTCTTCTTCTTCCTCTTTCTCCGGATGCTCTTCTCTGTCCAGACACATTGTCTCGAGGTTCACATCTCTCGACTGCCCGGCAGCAGCCTGACGCACACGAGAAGGAGAGAGAGACACACGAAATTTGAGAAAAAATTAGGATCGGCTTGTAGAGAGAAAGGGGCTGCTTAGTTTAATTTGGTCTCATATTTATAGGAGGAGATTTAGAGTTTTAATTGGAAACAAACTCCTCATTAGATTTGATTTCTTTTAAACTTGATTCTTTTATCTTTTTCTCTCTCTTCTTTTTCTTCTCTTTCGATTTCAGTTTTATTTTTTCCCAACTAGGCAGGGTGTTGCATTATAAATCCCTTAAAATAAAATTCTTCCTCGAATTTAGTCAGCGGGTAAGAGCTTAGTAACAAGAAGGAAACTTCTTGGTCATTCGTGCGAGTGCGATGGTCCATCATGCTTAGAAAAGTATTTGTTCATCATCGTTCCATCTTCATCATCTTAAGAACATAGTCCTTCCGTTATCACATGCATTAGGAGGTCCTTTACCATAATATATCTTAGGGAAAAGGTCCTTTCATCATATAACTTTTTCCTTCATCCTTTCTTGGTCCATCTTTTCATTTTCTTTTTTTTCTTTTCTATAATTGGAAAATAAAATCTACTTTAGTGAACACAATAACGTGTTGCCATCTAAATCATCCGTATGTCAATTAGAGGGTTGCCTCATATGAGGTTGTAAACTCTTCTTTATATAGTTCATGATAATACTCTTTTCATCTTGTATCTTCCTTAACTTAACATACTAACTTTTGGTCACAAGGGACCAATTAAGACTTTTAGGAGTAAAATTAGCTTTCATGAGAAAACTTAATGATGTAATGACATCATTTGGACATATTTCAATTTCCAATCAATTGAGTGATATGGATCAAATGCCTTCTTAGTAGGAGGAATTTGGTTGGAGATACCTTTCATACAACTTTATCATTAGGTTAAAAAATCCATCTACATGAGTCTTTCTTGGCATAATTTTTTTTATCATGCCCGAGCTGTCTTCATCTTCTTTATATCAATTCAATTTTTCTTGGCATGTTCATTTCGTCTATCTTAGCTCTTTGGCATTTAGAGAATTCTTCTCACTTACTCCATTCCTACGTGTAGGTAAGCAGTATGGTATCCTATACAAGATCGTGAACGACAACTTGCAAATGACATAATCCTCCTTTACAATAGAAGTAATTATGAACAATGACATAGGATCGATAAGCATCGATTCATGAAAAATAAAACCTTATCTCATGATTAATTCCATAAAAATGATCATCATAATCATGAGTATATGGCATGATCATCATCGATTATAAGACTAAGGGTCATCAAAGCAGCATATCATATGGTTGATTATACAACCATGGGACATCATAAGAAAATCAAGAAGATTGATTATTTAGTATCAAAAGGTACATCATCATCATAAAGATCATTCATTTATTATAGGATGATCATCATGTAGATCATTAAGGTCAACCATAGCATAGCCTAACATGGTGGGAGAAAATTATTATAAGGGTCATTAAAAATCAAGTACATCGATTTACAAGATCGATGATCATCACAAAGTGTCATTGAACATAATACATCATCATTAGCAATCATCATCTTGATGGACACAATTGATTATAAATCATATAATAATTACACATGATCATAAAGATCATTAGTATTAACATTGACATCATTAGATAGAATTATCTTCCTAGGTAAGATCATCTTTATATAGAATTCTTAACGTCATGCATCATCTTTTCATAAGATTTTTTATGCTCTACTTTTTTTCACATTGACATGCTGGGTACTTAGAACATATTTTGTATCTTCATATTTCATATAATTGCTATTTGTTCATCCTTATACATTTGTGTACTTTCCAAATGGATCACAACCCAGACTTATGGTTACATCCTTATACTTCTTGTACTTTCCAAATGGATCGTAACCTAAACTTATAATATTCCTTTAATGCCTTTTTCTTATAAGGCATAATTCCAAATTGATCGCAACACAGGCTTATGTTATTCATCCAGTACTATTCTTTTTAGAACTTCATCATTTGGGTTCCACATGCTTAGTTCCTTCATTATTTTTTTTATTCACACAGTCTTATTGAAGTCTAACGAGTCTTCCTTCTTGTGTTTGAGTGCATGTGGAATAGAATTCATTTTATCATGGTGGTAATTTATATAGAACTCATAATCTTTCAAAAACTTCATGTCATCTTCATTGTCACATATTAGAGTACTACTAAAAGAAATTTCTACATAAATTTAGGCATTTTTTGAACACAATGTTCATGAGGGCCTAAAAGTTTGAGGGATGTTCTTTAGTCCAATGACATCACTCAATTTATAGTGATCATTCATTAGCAGGAAAATTATCTTCATTACATCTTCTTCAACAACTCGAAGTTATTAATACTCACTTCATACATCAAGTTTGGAGAACATCCTCGTTTTAAATAGGTCATCTTTGCATGATAACATACACTTATGTCTTGATGTTATTTTATTTAATAACTTGTTAATAAATATATAGATTCATAGAGTCATCATTCTTCTTTACAAAAGAAGTGAAACATCTAGAAATAAGACATTCGGTCTTATAAACTCCTTGTCTTAAAGTTACTAAATTTGTTTCTTCAGTTCATGTGTCATGTGGCCTTTGAAATTAGAGTCATATTTGAAGGAGGTCGATATGACACTTAACTTCTAACTATAGCTTTTAGTTTATTTGGGTACTGATAAATATTTTATTCTTCTTGCATAATACTTATACACCTTAAGAAGTAAATCAATTCACACTAAGAATCCCCATCATAATCCTCCTAAGAATTCCTAATCGATGTGAAGAAAAGATCTTATCTTCCATCGTCATTTGTACCACAAGGACGTACTTTATGGTATGAAATTATTTTCATAGGGTCATGATCCTTAAAGGTAGCTTATGTTGTGCAAGGATCAATAGTCTCACTAAGAGTGTTGTCCATCATCGTAGATAATGACATCATCATATGATTCGATAAGATTGATAATGGAATCATGTCAATCATCATCTTTATAAGATCAATCTAGATCAATAACTTTCATTATGACCTATGTTCGATGTGACTCTTTTCTAAACATTAACATAAAAGAATACTTTTTTGATTCATAATTAAATATAAAAAGGGAATCGCTGAGATAAAAAATAGGTAATAATATTATTGTTTGCAAATAATATTGACTGACGTAGCAAATAGGAACAAAAGCTGAGCAATAAACAACACAAGTTGTGATAATGACAAGAGGAGGAGTTCAGACAACTTTGGAAAACGATATTAAAGATAAGGAACAGTTTATATATATATTATATATATAAGGTTTGAATCGTTTATTCTTAGTTTTTTTTTATTTTTTATTGGTTTTACTCGCCATAATTATATTTATTATTTATTATTCTTTTAAAACTTGTAGAAGATGCAATATTGTTTTATGATTTATCATGTCGTAACAATATTTCCCAAATTAAATATAATTAAAGATCTTCTGTTAAAAACACATAGGAATTACTTTAACACAATCATAAACTTATATATATAAACATAAATGGTAAATAATTTTATATAATTGTTAAAAAAATTAAGATGATAAATTTTGGGACAAAATTGAGTTTTTTCCTTTTTTAGAAAAAAGAAACTCTATGATAAAATGAAATAAGTTTGGAAAATATTTTATCAAATTTCATCCTAGAGGACTCGAAAACTTTTCATTTGGCAAAGGAATTTTTTGCCAAACATCCACTTAGAATCCGACTCCTACATTGGAACCGATAACTGGAATCAAGTTATCATGTGACTTGATTTCATTGGCTGATTCCATCTTTTTTGTGAAACCGAGACATGATAACCAACTTTTTTTTACGTCACTTTTTTTTTCTTGTTTTGATTCTTTTATTTTTCTTTTCTCTCATACATTTCTCCTACAATTATTTAATAAATATAAAATAATTTTAATAAATAATTAATATAATATTATTTATTACTTATTATTTTATTAAAAAATATTATTTCATTAAATAAAATTTAATTTAAATTTCTTTTTTATTTAAACAATATTTTTAAACAATTTTTTCCATAAAAATTTTTATTTTATATTTTTTATTAATAATAAAATTATATTTTATAACTATAATAATCATTTTTAATCCAAAACTCACAAAAAATATTAAATAAATTTAATTTAATTTTTTTATATTTGAATAATATATTTTTTAACAATATTTTTCCATAAAATTTTTTTATTTTATAAATTTTTATTAATAATAAAATTATTTTTATTATTATAATAATCATTTAATTCAAAACTTATAAAAAAATCATTCATCACACTAATTTTTTTCTATTCCCTAGTTATGTTCTATTTTATATAACATACTTCGAATTAATTTATCAATTCAACTATTCATCAAGAATATGAGAAATGAGGATCATATTTGGAAAGGCTACTCTAATGTCACATTAATTGATGCCTCGTCCTCACAGATCTACCAATGTCAGTATTTTCTCCATCGTGGACAGCAGCATTCATTTCATATTCATACGCCAGACTTTCATTTATTTTAATTCTTTTAATCATAGTCAATATCTTGAATAGATTATAACTGTTTACCGATAGATTAAAAGGATACTTATTTTCCGATTAAGAAGCACTTTTCTTATTTTAAGTAAATAAATAATTTGATAGGGCATTGATTATTATTTTTTGGAATAGTAACTTTCCAACCAAAAGTGACCACTTTATAGTTATATATTTAAAATTGACACATGTTTCAGTACGCATCGATTGCAATGTTCTTCTACGTGTATTCCCGTTGCAATTTCCATTTTGCTAATAATAGTTTTGAGGACTAGAAAATTATTCTCATCACAACTCAATACGAGCCAGTGAAACTCGGTCAAGTGCTCGCTTCTCGCCCGCACGTCCACCGTGGATCGTATTGTTTCCATGTGCAAATTGTGTTGCACTTGCACCAGGTCTATTTAAGGGAAGAGGGTCCTCTCATTGCATTTGCAGTGCTCTTAGACCTTGATCTTCCATCTTCCAAGCACACACATTGAGAGACAAAAGAAAAGAGAACCAACCTCATCATGGCCAAACTCCAGATTTTAGCCATGGCAGCTCTGTGTTTCACACTCGCCGGCGTCGCGCTCGCTCATCCTAGGTTCACGGTCGAAGGCCGCGTGTATTGCGACACATGTCGTGCTGGCTTCGAAACTAGCCTCACTTCCTACATCAAAGGTAATCTTTGAACGCATGCACATTCGATGATTAAAAAGAAGGTAATCAAAATGGATCGTCCAATATGAAATAACATTCCTCTTCAACATAGAGGTGTTTCATCTGCCTTTTGAAGTTCTATCTAAGAGCATCAAGAAAAAATCAATAGCTCTTTCTGTTTTGGACAGACAGAAGTATTGAAAAACATAATAGGCAAATGCACGAAAAGTTATTTGTTGATGTACTTGCGTTCACCAAGAAAACATCAACCTATCTGGATAAGTTTGATCTTGTTCCGAAATAATAGAAACTTTGTTTATTTTCTTTCCTTTTTTCTATTCCCTAGTTATGTTCTATTTCATGTAACATACTTCGAATTAATTTATCAATTCAATTATTCACCGAGAATATGAGAAATGAGGATCATATTTGGAAAGGCTACTATAATGTCACAGTAATTGCTGTCTCGTTCTCGCAGATCTACTAATGTCAGTATTTTCTCCATCGTGGACAGCAGCATTCATTTCATATTCATACGCCAAACTTTCATTTATTTTAATTCTTTTAGTCATAATCAATATATTATAACTGTTTATCGATAGATAAAAATGATACTTATTTTCCTATTAAGAATCAATTTTCTTATTTTAAGTAAATAAAGAATTTGATAGGGCATTGATTATTATTTTTGGAATAGTAACTTTCCAACCAAAGTGACCACTTTATAGTCATATATTTAAAATTGACACATGTCTCGGTACGCATCGGTTGCAACGTTCTTCTACGTGTATTCCCGTTGCAATTTCCATTTTGCTAATAATAGTTTTGAGGACTAGAAAATTGCTCTCATCACAACTCAATATGAGCCAATGAAACCCGGTCAAGTGCTCGCTTCTTGCCCGCACGTCCACTGCGGATCGTATTGTTTCCATGTGCAAATTGAGTTGCACTTGCACTTGCACCAAGGCTATTTAAGGGGAGAGGGTCCTCTCATTGCATTTGCAGTGCTCTTAGACCTTGATCTTCCATCTTCCAAGCACACACATTGAGAGACAAAAGAAAAGAGAACCAACCTTATCATGGCCAAACTCCAGATTTTAGCCGTGGCAGCTCTATGTTTCACCCTCGCCGGCGTCGCACTCGCTCATCCTAAGTTCACGGTCGAAGGCCGTGTGTATTGCGACACATGCCGCGCTGGCTTCGAAACCAGCCTCACTTCCTACATCAAAGGTAATCTTTGAACGCATGCACATTCGATGATTGAAAAGAAGGTAATCAAAATGGATCGTCCGATATGAAATGACATTCCTCTTCAACATAGAGGTGTTTCATCTGCCTTTTGAAGTTCTATCTAAGAGCACCAAGAAAAAAATCAATAGCTCTTTCTGTTTTGGACAGACAGAAGTATTGAAAAACAGAACAGACAAATGCACCAAAAGCTATTTGTTGATGTACTTGTGTTCACCAAGAAAACATCAGCCTATCTAGATAAGTTTGATCTTGTTCCAAAATAATAGAAACTCTGTTTATTTTCTTTCCTTTTTTCTATTCCCTAGTTATGTTCTATTTCATGTAACATACTTCGAATTAATTTATCAATTCAACTATTCATCGAGAATATGAGAAATGAGGATCATATTTGGAAAGGCTACTCTAATGTCACACTAATTGCTGTCTCGTCCTCAGAGATCTACCAATGTCAGTATTTTCTCCATCGTGGACAGCAGCATTCATTTCATATTCATACGCTAGACTTTCATTTATTTTAATTCTTTTAATCATAATCAATATCTCGAATAGATTATAACTGTTTACCGATAGATAAAAATGATACTTATTTTCCTATTAAGAATCAATTTTCTTATTTTAGGTAAATAAAGAATTTGATAGGGCATTGATTATTATTTTTGGAATAGTAACTTTCCAACCAAAGTGACCACTTTATAATTATATATTTAAAATTGCCACATGTCTCGGTACGCATCGGTTGCAACATTCTTCTACGTGTATTCCCGTTGCAATTTCCATTTTGCTAATAATAGTTTTGAGGACTAGAAAATTGCTCTCATCACAACTCAATATGAGCCAATGAAACCCGGTCAAGTGCTCGCTTCTTGCCCGCACGTCCACTGCGGATCGTATTGTTTCCATGTGCAAATTGAGTTGCACTTGCACTTGCACCAAGGCTATTTAAGGGGAGAGGGTCCTCTCATTGCATTTGCAGTGCTCTTAGACCTTGATCTTCCATCTTCCAAGCACACACATTGAGAGACAAAAGAAAAGAGAACCAACCTTATCATGGCCAAACTCCAGATTTTAGCCGTGGCAGCTCTATGTTTCACCCTCGCCGGCATCGCACTCGCTCATCCTAAGTTCACGGTCGAAGGCCGTGTGTATTGCGACACATGCCGCGCTGGCTTCGAAACCAGCCTCACTTCCTACATCAAAGGCAATCTTTGAACGCATGCACATTCGATGATTGAAAAGAAGGTAATCAAAATGGATCGTCCAATATGAAATGACATTCCTCTTCAACATAGAGGTGTTTCATCTGCCTTTTGAAGTTCTATCTAAGAGGAACAAAAAAAAATCAATAGCTCTTTCTGACAGAAGTATTGAAAAATATAATAGGCAAATGCACCAAAAGTTATTTATTGATGTACTTACGTTCACCAAGAAAACATCAATCTATCTGGATAAGTTTGATCTTGTTCCGAAATAATAGAAACTCTGTTTATTTCCTTTCCTTTTGCTCGTGTGTCAATCTCTGATGCAATCGCATAAATGGCCATGTTGAAGGCATCAGTAATAGCTTATGTAATTTTGTAAAATAATTTTATTTCTTTCAGACAAGGAGAGTCCTATGAGTATGTACAAATAATTGTAGGTCATTCATGTAATATTCCCCATCGTAGATAGTATTGCGTAGCATTCCTGAGAATTTGGCAATAGTAAGAATGTGTTGCTTTAAGGACCGAGAGTGAAAATTTGAGGGGGGCAAAAATAATTAGGAAAAAGATGAGCACATGTCTCGGTACGCATCGGTTGCAACGTTCTTCTACGTGTATTCCCGTTGCAATTTCCATTTTGCTAATAATAGTTTTGAGGACTAGAAAATTGCTCTCATCACAACTCAATATGAGCCAATGAAACCCGGTCAAGTGCTCGCTTCTTGCCCGCACGTCCACTGCGGATCGTATTGTTTCCATGTGCAAATTGAGTTGCACTTGCACTTGCACCAAGGCTATTTAAGGGGAGAGGGTCCTCTCATTGCATTTGCAGTGCTCTTAGACCTTGATCTTCCATCTTCCAAGCACACACATTGAGAGACAAAAGAAAAGAGAACCAACCTTATCATGGCCAAACTCCAGATTTTAGCCGTGGCAGCTCTATGTTTCACCCTCGCCGGCGTCGCACTCGCTCATCCTAAGTTCACGGTCGAAGGCCGTGTGTATTGCGACACATGCCGCGCTGGCTTCGAAACCAGCCTCACTTCCTACATCAAAGGTAATCTTTGAACGCATGCACATTCGATGATTGAAAAGAAGGTAATCAAAATGGATCGTCCGATATGAAATGACATTCCTCTTCAACATAGAGGTGTTTCATCTGCCTTTTGAAGTTCTATCTAAGAGCACCAAGAAAAAAATCAATAGCTCTTTCTGTTTTGGACAGACAGAAGTATTGAAAAACAGAACAGACAAATGCACCAAAAGCTATTTGTTGATGTACTTGTGTTCACCAAGAAAACATCAGCCTATCTAGATAAGTTTGATCTTGTTCCAAAATAATAGAAACTCTGTTTATTTTCTTTCCTTTTTTCTATTCCCTAGTTATGTTCTATTTCATGTAACATACTTCGAATTAATTTATCAATTCAACTATTCATCGAGAATATGAGAAATGAGGATCATATTTGGAAAGGCTACTCTAATGTCACACTAATTGCTGTCTCGTCCTCAGAGATCTACCAATGTCAGTATTTTCTCCATCGTGGACAGCAGCATTCATTTCATATTCATACGCTAGACTTTCATTTATTTTAATTCTTTTAATCATAATCAATATCTCGAATAGATTATAACTGTTTACCGATAGATAAAAATGATACTTATTTTCCTATTAAGAATCAATTTTCTTATTTTAGGTAAATAAAGAATTTGATAGGGCATTGATTATTATTTTTGGAATAGTAACTTTCCAACCAAAGTGACCACTTTATAATTATATATTTAAAATTGCCACATGTCTCGGTACGCATCGGTTGCAACATTCTTCTACGTGTATTCCCGTTGCAATTTCCATTTTGCTAATAATAGTTTTGAGGACTAGAAAATTGCTCTCATCACAACTCAATATGAGCCAATGAAACCCGGTCAAGTGCTCGCTTCTTGCCCGCACGTCCACTGCGGATCGTATTGTTTCCATGTGCAAATTGAGTTGCACTTGCACTTGCACCAAGGCTATTTAAGGGGAGAGGGTCCTCTCATTGCATTTGCAGTGCTCTTAGACCTTGATCTTCCATCTTCCAAGCACACACATTGAGAGACAAAAGAAAAGAGAACCAACCTTATCATGGCCAAACTCCAGATTTTAGCCGTGGCAGCTCTATGTTTCACCCTCGCCGGCATCGCACTCGCTCATCCTAAGTTCACGGTCGAAGGCCGTGTGTATTGCGACACATGCCGCGCTGGCTTCGAAACCAGCCTCACTTCCTACATCAAAGGCAATCTTTGAACGCATGCACATTCGATGATTGAAAAGAAGGTAATCAAAATGGATCGTCCAATATGAAATGACATTCCTCTTCAACATAGAGGTGTTTCATCTGCCTTTTGAAGTTCTATCTAAGAGGAACAAAAAAAAATCAATAGCTCTTTCTGACAGAAGTATTGAAAAATATAATAGGCAAATGCACCAAAAGTTATTTATTGATGTACTTACGTTCACCAAGAAAACATCAATCTATCTGGATAAGTTTGATCTTGTTCCGAAATAATAGAAACTCTGTTTATTTCCTTTCCTTTTGCTCGTGTGTCAATCTCTGATGCAATCGCATAAATGGCCATGTTGAAGGCATCAGTAATAGCTTATGTAATTTTGTAAAATAATTTTATTTCTTTCAGACAAGGAGAGTCCTATGAGTATGTACAAATAATTGTAGGTCATTCATGTAATATTCCCCATCGTAGATAGTATTGCGTAGCATTCCTGAGAATTTGGCAATAGTAAGAATGTGTTGCTTTAAGGACCGAGAGTGAAAATTTGAGGGGGGCAAAAATAATTAGGAAAAAGATGAGAAGAATTGAACTCATGACCACATGAAACATTACCTTCAGTTCCTACCACTAGGCTAAAGCAACACATTTACTTTAAAGTGACACTAAATATTATTAAGGGGGGACAAATTTAAGGTTTAATCATAAAATTTGTATATTAATATATAGAGTTAATTTTTTTTTAAAAAAAATTTGAGGGGGACCAGAAGTGGGTCCGCCCCTGGCAATAGCTAAGTTAAACTGGCAGTGTTTGTTGATGTCCTAAATGCATCCATTTCAAAAACAACTGACCTAGAATTAATCAATTGATCCCTTTGAACTGCAGGTGCAAAAGTGAAGCTCGAATGCAGGCATTTTGAAACTGGTAAACTTAACTACACAACTGAAGATAAAACAGACAGCACTGGCACGTACAAGCTCAAAGTTGAAAACAACCACGACGAGGATATTTGTGAGGTCGTGTTGGTGAAGAGCTCAGACGACGGCTGCTCCGAGATCATAGATGGCCGGGACCGCATTCGCGTAGATCTGAGCCAGAATAGTGGCCAGACCACCTCCAACAGATATGCCAATCCTCTTGGCTTCCTGAAGAAGGTTCCCCTGTCGGACTGCGGGTTGTTGCTTCAGCAATATGCTCTTGGCACTGATGAGTGAGCGAGAACACGAGAGGCTTCAACATGCTGGTGTCTGTCAGCATCTGAATAAGGGCATGTATGTGTAAACCAGCATCTGCATAAAGATCATGGATGTATAAACCAATGATTCAACTATTTTAGCTAGCTGATCGTTTACAACCATGTAATCTTGACCCTCTAATCCCCCAACCTATATAGATTTTGTTGCATTACATACAGCTTCCCCCTGATGTCCAATAATGAAGTAGATTATGTCTTAAAATATAATTCAGTTAATTGAAACTAGAATAAGTTGGATCTCATATACATGTTGATGCACTCTGCAGTCTTTTAATAATAGGTCTAATGCATCATCAAAGAGAAGTTTATTTCTGATTACGTCTGTTTTAAACTTCATTACAATAGTATAATTTACATAACAAGTAACGGAATGATAGTCCATATAATATCTAATGCTACCAAAAAAAAATGCTTATGCCAAAACGTTGCAAAGAAACAGAAAGAGAAATGCACATTCTACAATTTGGATCACCAAGGCTTCAGATCGCCAACGGGACCTGCAGTCCAATTGAGAACCTTCTCTCCTGGTTTCAAGTAAACACTTTCGCTGTGTGGTAGTTTACGAGCCAGACCATTCAGTATCTGGTGGAAGGCATCTCCAGATTGGGCCGGATATGGGAAGAGCATAGCCTGCTTCATAGAAGGATTAGCTAGCAGCCGTTGCTTTCTTAGTATGACCTCCATAGGTAAAGATGTAAGGATTGCGTCTAACTTCGGCACATCCTTCTCAGCCACGAACACACCAATGTCCTCCCATGGGATTGCATCAGCAAATGGAAGCACTATATCGTCTGCTATGACTACTGGAATGCAGCCAAACACAACTGCTTCCACCAGTCTAGGGCTCCATGGGGCCCAACCCAAGGGACACAAACAGAAAACAGCTCGTTGCATATCTTCATAATAAGTTGTAGGGTGATCCGTGGAGATGTCAAAAAGGGGGTTGTTCTTAAAGTTTTCCCACACTGACGCCCTTGCACCTCTGTACGAGACAAATTCAATGAATGATCTCATTACACTATTGACTAAAAGAAAAAAGAAGGTATTCAGGCATTCAACAATGTAATGTTATAGAACTTTTACCTTGCATAATAGCCACCTTCCGGATCATTTCCAACATCATAGAATAAACCCCGGAAGTAAACAAAGATGGAGCGAGGAGTGTCAGGTGGAATCAAGTGAGTTTGCATTTTCTGAGGAGGAGCATATGGAGGAATGGTGATAGAACCATCCTTCAGACAGACATGGTTCTTTTGCCCGAAGGTTTGTACTAATGTGGCACGTTGGAGCAAGTGAAGAATTCCACGCTCAATTGCTTTTTCTTCCTACAGAAAAAGAATCATGACAAAAGCTGGAGTTATAACAGCCAGTTCCAACCCTCTGGCATCTAAGCAGCATAAGGTACTGATGGCTAAACCATATATGAAGATGCGACAATGCATACACATACGAATATGAGATCATTCCCTCACCTGATAATGAAAGCATGCTCCAAAATCATGTGGAACTACAAAAAAGTGGTCAGCCCCTTCAGTTCTGTTCCAGTAAGGCCAAGTTGATGAAATCAATTGTATTGCACTTCGCATCATTCTGGGTGACTTGAATGGCAAAGGAAGTCCATTTGGAGTTAGGTCACAGGTGGTATACACAGGTGCATAGAACCAGTCAGCTTCCTCAGGATTAAGAGTTCGGACAGGACTGGACAACAAGAACCAGTGCATGTAAATTTCTGCAGCAAACATATGATTGAGGCATCTTTGATCCTTTTGGACAATTTTCTTGTTGTATTTGCTAGGTAGATCATACACAAAAACCTTCAGCCTTCCAACTGGGTCATCTTCTAGAACATCACCAGCACTCCCTGACGTACATAGTTTCACAAACATTAGGTAAGGACTATGATGGCAAAACACTCCTGGTAAACAGAAGAAATCACTAGAGCATATAATATGAATAACATTGGACAACACATATCAACAAAGTTCTCACTTGGAGAACTAAGAAGTTGCACAATTCCAAGAGTCACAGACAACTGAAGAATTATTATTTGTCTTACAAGTTAAAAGATTAACATTAGAAACATCATCAACTCTGATGGTAAAAAGAAGTGGCTACAGAGTTTCGCACTCAGTTTATATGTGGAAAATATGTTTTTAACAAGTGGATTTTCAGCAACCTATATCCCAGATATAAGCACAGAAACAGAATAAATGGGAGATACTAGGTACTGCATCTTATCTAATCTGTTATGTGTAGTCAAAGTAATGGTCTTCTCATTCAGTGCAATGCAGTGAACAATTTGACTTATTAATTTGAACATCATAATAAAACTTTGTGTTTCACAACAAGTTATGGGACTAAAAAATTTAGACAATCCTTTATCTGGCTCAAAGTTTACAACAGATCACATAATAACTCATGCATAACTCATCTCAGTTCTTACTGGCCTAGAATATCAACAGAATCATCAAATGGCATGTTGAAGGGGAACCATTTCAAGTTTTTCCACTATCGTTGTATTCTTAAATCAATTAAAAATATATGAATAGTTTCATAAAACATGATAAACAATAAAAATATTTAAGGGAAAAAGAATTCGCACAAGGGCTAGTGCTTTGTAAACAAGATATGTTCTGGGGAGAGAACTAATGGCAACAGCAATTGACTCAAACCAGTCACTGAATACAACAATCTAAAAGGAAATAGAAGTTAATGTGAAATCTTAACAGCTGATTACGCATCCGTTGGAGAAAATCATCATGCAGCTAATTTGATGCTCGACTAAATAAATTTTGAGTCACAACTTACCCAATTTCGAGCCCCTAAGCAGTTTCAATTCTAATCTTCACTAGATGGACATTAAGACCGATGGTGCAATTCAATTATATAAACAATTGTTTCAAGCCAAAATGGAAACCTAGACAGCTAAAACATCTTCAGTTTTCACATGAATCGAAGACAATAATAAGGATGAAAAATTAATCACATAATATTAGTAAAACAATCTAAAGTAAGTAGAAGTAACGTGAAATCTCAACAGCTGATCACGCATCCACACGAGAAAATCATCTTGCAGCTAATTTGATGTTGAACTAAATAAATTCTGAGTCACGACTTACCCAATTTGGAGCCTTTCTGTTTCAATTCTATTCTTCACTAGATGGACATTAAGACCGATGGTCCAATTCAACTATGTAAACAATTGTTTCAAATCAAAACGGAAACCTAAGCAGCTAAAACGTCTTCATTTTTCCCATGAATCGAGGACAATACTAAGGATGAAAAATTAATCACATAGTATTAGCAAAACGACCTTTTATAATTAAAAAAAAATGAACCAATGAATCGAGAGTATAATCATGAGTCATGATGAACAAAGGAAAGTAGAGCAAAAGAAAGTCCACCGAATCCAAAAAGGTGCCTTTTTCCGCATTCGTCGGCAAGGACAAAGCCGATCCAGATGTTAACAAAAGCGTAATTGAAACCCTCTCCATCAAGTCAACCCGCAGCACAAAATTCCTAAACCGATGTCGAGAAGAGAACAAGAGTAGAAAACCGGAAACCAAGTCCAAATCCAGGAGCAAACCCAAATCCACATCTCAAAGAAAACGTGAATAGAAAAATTTTACCTGAAATTCTCTCTGTCCTGTGATTGAACTGCCCCAGCTCCTGCTCATGTTCCTGCGCCCTAATCCCGACGAAACAACAGAGGAGGACAGTGACAACCCAAATTCCAGTTGCCATGCGTCCTCCCCCTTTCCTCTCAGCCGCCCCGCGGGATCTGCAGCAGAGGACCTTAGAAGGAGACCAAGGGAAGGTGGGTTCTTTGGGCAAAAAAGAGGTATTTTTAAAGAGGCAGGAGAGGAGGAGATGGAAGAAGACGGTGGAAGGGGGTGGGTAAAAATCACACGCTCATTAAACAAGTGCAAGAATGTGCAGTAGAAAGTGATGGTTGCTTCGCCGTTGGGCTGTAGAACTTTGACTTCAAGAGAAAGAAGTGTGATTATTTTAATTTCTTTTAAAATAATTTTCATTTTATATAGTTCAGTTTTATTACCGAAATAAAAATATCATTTTTCTTTTCTGTTAATTATTTTTTTTCTTTTAATTAAGCCATATATGATTTTGCCTTTATTAATAAAAATGATGCATTCTCTTTTTCTGTGAAGTTGAAAAAATACATAATTAAAAATATATTTTTTAATAAAAATGGAGTGAAGTCCATTTTAAGGGATTTGAGTGGCAAGTTCCTGTCATAATTATGTTAGTGAAAGTAATTTTTTCTTTTTTTCCAATTATAAGCAAATATATAGTTTTGTTTTATAAATTTGTTTAATTATATATGGAAATGTGCATCTGTGCTTTTGTTTTTGGTATTGGTGAGCTTTTCTTCCTTTAATTTCTTTAAATAGGATGAGAAAGTGCCGCACTAAGACACCCTCATTCGTCCAAACGTAAGTTACGGGTTAAAATTTTAACCTCCTTTATAATTGAGTAAAAAAACTTAATTATCAGCCCTAGATGGCTAGATCCCTATAGTGCATTTTGCATTTTTCTTTTCCTCTAATTGTACACAAGACATGTCAAGTGAAGTACCTTTAGAAAACAAATAAGTAATCATGTTATCTCTCTATATACTTTTTTATTTATTAGAACAAATTAGCGAACTTTACAACATACGAGATCAACATCAGTTAGACAAGGTTACCATTGATGAAAACAGTATCAAGCATCACTTTAGTTGGCATTGGAATGCTTCGTGCTGCAATGTGGGAGGGTTGTAGTTTTCTTCGGAGGGTTAGGGGGGAAGAGAGATGCCGATGGCAAGTCAACTTCCTACCTGCCAACCAACAATGGACGAGGAGAGTAGAGAGAGAGAGAGAGAGCGATGGCGTTCAACTCTGCAAAATCTCTCATTTATCATTTTTGTCTTCCTTGTTTGGCCGTCCGTCAGTCTATCATCACCTGCCAACCTCTTTCATTTACTATGTATCTTCCATTGCGTTGGTTCATTTTATTTGATCCAAAAGCAGGTCTTTGAATCTTTTGTATAAAAAATTACAACTGTCTTTCAAAGACAATATAAATCATATTTCAAAAAGTAAATTAGTATAATGTAACCTAATCGAAGGAAAAAAATCTACAATATAGCATTTGGATAGACATCTCAATACTACTAATTATAAAAGTAAAAATAATTTATACCACAATACGTTTTATTTTACTTTGTAATATAATTTGATGTGCCATAAAATAAAAAACATTGTAATAATCACTATAATATGTTTAAACTCAAAATATATTATTTTGAATGCTTAATAGTATGTTTGGCAATTAACTAATGGAGTGTTGAGATTGAGTGATGCCATAAGAAATGGGATGATGAAATGTGATGTGTCATAAAAAAGTCTATGTTTGAATGGATAACTATAAAAAATGATGATATGAAGAATAAAAAATATATTTACTTAGAAGTTATTTTTATCATTTATTATATATAAACTATTTATAATATTTAATGAGTGATAACTATTTATTATTTTATCACTTAATTTATTTTTCTCTTTTTTGTTTTGCCTATTTTTTATTTCTATTATATTCTTTATTTTTTAAAATTATTTTATTCGTCTATTTTAAAAAGTAAAAAGTGATATATAAATATATATATTCATATGAGAGAATAAGACAATTTATTGATGAGTGAGCGAGAGAAATAGAGAGAGAAAATAGTTTAATTTGATAACAATATAAATGAATTGTAATAAAAGAGGAGTTAATTTGATATAAAATTACTTATTCCTTTTACCAAATGAAAAACATGGTGTTCGAACGACTTAATTATTCCACCACATCTCTCTAGTTTAAATAAAAAAATATAATCAAACATAATATTCCTCCGTATTTCATCCACTCTTTCAAATTCCTCAATCCAAATAAATCTTAAGAAAAGTCAATGGTAAATTATACGAATGGTCTCTCAACTTTGAGTCGATTTTCAATTGGTCCTCCAGCTTCATTTTATAACCAAAACGTCATCCATCTTTTATTTTCTTGCACGCTTAGTCCTCCTGACCGGTGATAGTGAATTTTCCGGTAGCCTTGCTTACGTGGTGGATTTTCTCTCTCCTTCACATCATTTTATGTCCGTCACATCATTATAAAAATGGATGAAGTTTCCACGTCATTAAAAAATTAAAAAAAATCAGGAGCGAGAGGACGACCGCCCCCTCTCTCTCCAGCATGAGAGCTCGCCGGAGCTCGAGCAGAGGGGCCGACCGCCCCCTCCTTCTCTCTCCCCCAGCGCGCGCGGGAGAGAGAGAAGGGAGGGGGGCGGTCGCCCCCTCTCTCTCTCCAGCCGTGCTGGAGAGAGCTGCCGCCCCCCCCTCTCTCTCTCCCGCGCGCTGCGAGAGAGAGAGGGAAGAGGCGGTCGCCCCTCTCTCTCCAGCACGAGAGCTCGGCGACTGCCCCCCTCGTTCTCTCTCCCGCAGCAGGGAGGGGGCGGTCCCTCTCTCCAGCCCGGCTGGAGAGAGAGAGAGAGCTCGAGCAGGCTGGAGAGAGGAGGGGGCGCGACCGCCCCCTATGCTCGAGCTCTCTCTCTCTCTCTCCAGGAGAGAGGGGGCGATTGCCCTCCTCCCTTCTCTCTCTCCCGCGCATGCTGCGGGAGAGAGAAGGAGGGGGGCGGTCGCCCCCTCTGCTCGAGCTATCGTGCTGGAGAGAGAGAGAGGGGGCGATCGCCCCACTCCTCTCTCTCCTGATTTTTTTATTTTTAAATTTTTTTTAATGACGTAAAAATTTCATCCATTTTTATTATTTTTTTTAATTTTTATAATGATGTGGATAAAATCTGCCACGTAAGCAAGGCAACCGGAAAAATCACTATCACCGATCAGTAGGACTAAACGTGCAAAAAAATGAAAGATGGAGGACGTTCTGATTATAAAATGAAGTTGGAAGACCTTTCGTGTAATTTACCCGAAAAGTCAACTATGCCCAAAAATTCATTTGATTAAAAAAGTATTAAATATAAAAAAATCTAAGTTTAAAAATAATGACACCCCTATAAAAGTTCAACTCTTCCATACACTAAGATAAAAGAAAATCAAATGAACAATTTGAAATGATAATTTATGTCATCGAGAATTTCATTGTAGTCATATAAATTGTTGATAAACTATCAACACTTTATCGTTCATACATGGTAAAAAAATGAAAAAAAAATTTATATTAATGATGGTTGCAAAAGGAAAATAAAATATCGAACTATCCATCTGTACAAAATATTGATCATAAATTTAATTAATATCTTTATATTCAAATGGTCATTGATGTTGAAAAGCAGTACCAAATTAACATTATGTAGCAAATTATGAATTCCACTTATTTCATTATACTCAACTTAACTATAGCTAAATTGACTTTGTGTTAATTTTTTATTTTATATTGGACTATGATCCAATCTATTTTGTGTCAACATATTTGTCTTGCTCATTTGTATGTTGACTTAAGAAATGATGATAAATGGGATATGAGAACTTTTCATAAAGAAACGGTCATCCTTTAATGATCCCTCTCGAAGGTAAAAAATTTACGATCATAAAAAAAATTATCGACAACTTTTAAATAAGCAATTGTGAATTTACACAAGTTTGGCATGGATCCATCGATAATAACTAGAATACTTAACATGTATGGTGAGGCGCTTATAACAAATTAATATTGCATTGATCATTTGAGAGAAAAAAAGGCAATATCACTTTTGAATGCCTAAAAAACCTCTTTTATTTTAGAAATAAGTTGAGTGGCGATACAAGTTGCTTTGATAAATGGAATGATGATGACACCGTAATAAATTTTTTTGGACTTGTGACAGGGCAAGAGATAATTATCTCACGTTGGTGATGTTGTATTTGATATAACATATCGAATAAAAAATTTAAGGATGTCATTTCTTTCACTGAAATCCACAAAACTAAATAGACATTTTATTATTGTTTTTAAAATGGATTGAATATATGAATGAGAAGTGCATCGTTATCAATTGCAATGGATAATGCTATAGTGAAGTGTTTCCACACACAAAACATATATATTATATATTGTACTTAAATATTATGCATATGCCACTTTCATCCATAAGATCTTTATGCATATGCCACTTTTGGAAGCAAGTAAATCAAGGAAGATAAAAATACCATTTTCTTATTAATCAACACGTGTATCATTGAAACGAAGATAACTTAGAATTGCTTTAAACAATTATATTAATTATAGTTAAGTTTTAACTAATTAAAATAATAATCCATATCTATCCATATATTATTAGAAAAGAACATACTCATAAGACAATTATCTGAACTATAATTACAATGAAAAGTAACGAGGACAATTTATCATGTAATTAGTTATAACAATTAACATGATTTTGTTTAATTTTCCTCGATCGACTTGCAGAAGGAGACAACAATTACAATATCGGTCTTTGATTTAAGATAAAGGGTGAATCATGTGTTATACAGTGAAATGACATATGGGACCTTCATTTTATCCAATATGAATGTTTCACCCCTTGTATCCTTGGCATTTATTAATGGATAAAATCATTTTTTTTATTTTTTGTATTCAAAATGAATAATTAGACTATAAAGCATAGTTTAGTTCTAATTAAATATAGAGGAAAAACTTATACTTAAAAATCTAAAGTATTATTTATAACGGGTGTGTTTAGGTTGTAATTAAGCATCCCAACTAGCCGTCTTAGCTCAGCCGGTAGAGCGCATGGCTTTTAACCATGTGGTCGTGGGTTCGATTCCCACAGACGGCGTAATTTCTATAATTTTTTCTCTGAAAAAATTCTTTAGCTAAAATACTTTATGGCTCATAGAAAATATCAAAATGTGAACTTAATTTTATACGAAAAAAAAAATGATGCCAGAAACTTTGTGCATTCCATTGAGGTTAAATAAAATCACATCTCCCTTCTATGTAAAACTTTGTTGATGTTGCTACAGCAACTCTAGCGCGGATAACATTATGGACTTATGAACTTAGAAATTCTATTTTCAATGTTCAACTTGTTTTCTTATTTACATTTTCTTGTACTAATCCATACAACTAGGTTACTCATTAATTTCAGTAGTAAACTTCTTTCCTACATAAAAATATTATATAGTTCAAAGTATATATTATACATTGTCTGCACAAATTTTAATGCTCTATTTTTTGAATTACCATATTCGTCTATAATATTGATAGAATGTAAGTTATTTTGTTATTTTTTTAAATGATGACTTTTAATTATTACCTAAAAGGGTCTGATGATTTATTCGTCCGTCATTCAAACAAATAATTTCATAAAATATTCTTATCCTTGTAAATTGTATCATGCAATAAAAGACGTTTTAGAGTCGTTTGGATGATGATTAAAAATATATAAATATATATATATATATATATATATATTATATCCGATTAGCAGTTTTTTAAATTTTGCATACAAAATATCTATATTTCATCTCTTAAAAAATACATTATCTCTAACTCGTTGAACTTTTTTTTAAAATAACAAATTTGCACTTCATATTTTCTATGAAATAGATATGATATTTGACTGTATTTTCTATAATATGATTATTCTACTTAACCCCAAACCAAACAACATCTAAAATAATAGCGTAATTTGTTTTTTTTCTTCTTTTGAGTGTTGTATTAACTGTTTTTTGATAGTTTCGATTGCAAGCAAATGATTGAAACCTCATGTTCATAAGCATCTTTTTACGCGCTTTGTTATGAATAACCATAATCATTTTTTCCGGATACTCGACGATATATTTTTTTTTTAAAGAAAGTTTATGTATTCATTAAGTAATTGCTCCGTTTGAGTTATCGTACAAAATATAGAACAGGTCCAGAGAGGGACTGTCTAACAAAAAATTGTCGCTACAACAAGTGCGACCAAAAGAGGCGAGGAAGTCAACGGCCAGATAACTGCTCCTTGAGCAATACTTGACAACCACCGACTGCAGAACCTCAAGCAGGTACCAGATGTCGTAAATGATTCCTTTTATATTTCAGGGGTACTTCTCATTACACGTAACAATTTTAATCAAAGTTAGGGAGTCCGAGTAGATCAGGATGCGAGTTAATGATCTACTGGCGCACTCCCTAAGGTCAGCCAGCATTTCATGTGCTTCAATCTCAAGTACTGACTCGACAAAAAGACTTGAAGCCCCTGCAAAAATAAGAGTACTAGTGTGAGTACGTAATATTGAGCCAAAACCCCCCAACCCACCTCCACATAGAGGGAGCCATCTGACTGAAGAAGCAGTTAGGAAAGGGGGAAGGGGCTCCCACCGGGCCCAGAGAAGGCCTTGAGGGTTAAAGAGTGGTGCCTCAGGGGCATGGAAAGAAAAATGGTCAGCATAGTCATGGAACCCCCGCCAATGCTCTCTCCCATATCACCCCCGCGATTGCGTTCTTGGATTTAAAGTAGGCAACATTCCTAAAATTCCAAAGCTCCAAGAGATAGTAGAAGAAGAGGGACTCGACAACATGGCGAGATTGCGCGCACAAGCCCGCACCCTCATTCACCCATGAGCAAGTGTGCCAAGAATCAGTAAAAAAAAAGAAGATGTTAAGCTGCTGCTAGAAAAGTTGCCAAAGTTGTATAGCAAAGGAACATTGGAGGAACAAGTGGGAATTAGTCTCAAGGGTGAGCCCGCAGATCGGATATACATTATACACATTAAATCGCCTTTTCAACCATTTATTGTCCTTGCTAATGAACTTACCACCTCGTGCTTATAATTAATTCCACTAATAACGTCAGGATCGCTTACTTGCATTTAGCTGTTCAATGTTGTATTAGCTCAAGTATTTTAGTTTTCAATAGTCAAATGATATATTAAATCATGCATAACGTTTATGCGCTTTTATTACCGCAATCGCAATCGCAATTTAATTTAATTTAATTTGTTTAACGAATACACACACTAATCTCCATCTTTCAAACATTATATTATTTTTACTCTAATGCATTTACATTGTTGATATCTATAATTATTAATGGTACTAATACTAATAAAAATCGCAACTTGTGTCAATTTGTTTTTTGAATCAAAGCATCACTATTTTTAATTAAAAATCTGTACTATAACGCGTCTCAATTTTCTTCTATATACAACTAGTAGTTAATGTATTTTTCATATTTTATTCGCTTACATCAACCTGAAATGAAAAATTTTCCCGGTTTATATATCAGTATTTAATATTAGATAACGGTTGAAAATTACTAAATGGTGTTTCATCTGGCCCATTTGCTCAGGAAAAAAAAAAACGCTTCTCAAACAGATTTCAGTGTTTTTTAACACGTAAATGTACAAGAATACGAAATGCATGCACCTGGCGAAGGCTCTGATGACACGTGTCATATATGTTTATCGATGATAAAAGTAAATAAATATACAAGTTACATGTTTAATTTATTTTTTGTTTTATACATATACATATTATAACAATTTTAATTTCCATCAATTCACTCTCCGATCCGATCAATGACATTTGATTTGTAATTTCTGCCGTAATCCTCGGCTTATCAAATATATCTTGTTCGATTTCGAAATTTGATTGGGTGAGCTGTTAAATAAGTTCAATTTATTACTAATGTTAATCTCACAAAACGAAAATAAAAGAAATATTTATTATTTTTATATTCATTTTTTCATTTCATGAGGTGGAATATAATTTATTAATCTAAAACCATTTAGACATTCTATATTTACCTCCTAATCAAATATTTATTAAAAAATATATCATATTAATCTCCTACATATTGAATAATAATTTGAAAATATATATACGATTAATATTAATTATATATGTACATAAAAGAGAGCGTATCTTCAAAAGATGTGAAAACTTCAAATCAAACGATACAAAATCTTGATATATATATATATATATATATATATATATTCTTTCTCTTTTTATCTTATGAGATGATGAAGCGTTAATAATTCAAAATTCGATTCTTTTTTAGCATGATTTATTTATTCATTTTCGTTCGAATATCAAATTAGTTAATAATAATAATAAAATAAAATAAATTAAATATGTGTATAGATACTTAAAAGTATTAAATAGAAAAAATATGATATTTTCAAAAAGAAAATAAAAACAAATTTCGAAATAATTTTGTAAATAAAACAATATCGCGATTAAAGTAAAATATAATTTGACAAAAAACTATAAATTTTTTTTACAATAATAAATGCGTCCACTCGAATTCCACTGCTACCTTTTTTTCACTCAAGCACGCCACTTTTCAAAACCCGCGCCCTCTCCTCCTTCCTCCTCCCTCCTCCTCCTCTTCCTCCTCTCCTGTCCATGGCGCCGGCGGCTGCTGTTGATCTCCCTTGCGATGGAGATGGCGTCTGCATGGCCTGTAAGGCCACACCGCCGGAGGCTGAGATCCTCCTCTGCGGCACCTGCGCCGCCCCCTGGCACGCCCAATGCCTCTCCTCACCCCCCGCCACCATGTCCGCCGCGTACGACTGGCACTGCCCCGACTGCAACCCTGACCCCGACGCCGTCGCTTCTTCCTCTTCCGTCGCGCCCTCTGGCGCCCACGCGGAGCTCGTGGCCGCCATAAGGACGATCCAGGAGGATGGGACTCTGACCGAGCAGGAAAAGGCCCGTCGAAGGCAGGCGCTGGTGGGTCGCGTGAACATCCCGCTGGAGGAAGACGAGTCCGATGAGGACAATGAGGACGATGACAAGAAGGGTAAGAGCAATGACGTTCTCGATCTACTCGACGAGAAGTTCAACTGCGCCTTCTGCATGCAGCTGCCCGAGCGCCCTGTGTCTGTAAGTCCTAAAAACGCCGTCTTTCATTTTTTTCACTCATCGTTTCAGTTCCGTGCGAAGGATATGACATGTACCTACGAAATGCCCTTAGGTGATACTTTTGCTGTATTTTCGCGTTCATGATCGGTTACTTCATCTTGTTATTTTCTTCCATCAACTCGCATCGGAGATAATATTCATCTTATTTTGTTTTCTTTTTCATCATTTTTTTCTCGAGATTGATTTTGGTTTTGGCATTGTAAATTTTGTAAAAATGATCTTTAGATTTGTGTTGATATTACATCATATAAGCCAAAGTGAATCTTAGTTAGGATTTCCATTTGCTTCTGGATTTTCCTGAATGATTTCTTTGCTCTATCTGAGTTCATTAATAGGGTCTGTTTGTTTATCTTCAATAATTTGTCTGCTAGTTGTTTATCTTGTCAAGAGGCCAAACTGCTTATTGTAGTAACTTGTTGACGGGATGGTAAAATGTCGATGACACTGTAATCAAATGCGTCCACAAAGGCATCCCAAATGGCATATTAACCCTTGCCTCTTTACCCTTTGTAATACTCTTTGTTCATTTTATTTCATTATGATAACGACCTATAGGATATCACAATAAAAGCCATGTTCCATAATCAAACTGGCAAAAAAATTTACGATTCAGTGTAAGGAAAAAATTTGTTTGGATGCTTTTTGCTTTTGATATTTAGGGATTAGAAGATTTGCTGTTACATGCAAGAATGAAGATATGATGAAGACCCCAACTTTTCTGCAACTTCCCCTTTTATTTTGCTTGGAATTGGGAGTGGGAGACAATGCCATAATTGTCAGCGGAAGAAGTGTGATGCAAACACTTTTTCTTGGAAAGTTGAAAAGAAAAATATTTCATTTTGTACAGGATATATGTGCATTTGCCTACGAGACATTTTTCTATGTTCTTTAACATAGGAACTAAATGATTCATCCAGTTGACCTTTTTAATGTGCCTTGTGCAAAATCTGAATTATTCTTCCTACTCCATTCATTTTTTTTTCGGTTGCCAGCACAACATTTTGAAAGAATTTGTATATAAATTAAAATCACTATTAATTTCTGCTGCTCCAAACCGCACATCTAGCTCCGATGGATGGGACTCTTAGGGGGAATATTCTGGATACAGATGATTTCACATATGATTTCAAACTCAAGAGGACAAACTTCTTACCTGTTGTCCCCAATCCCCCTTGGTTACTGAATTCATCTTTTTTGAAAAAGCAGATTGGAATTAGAAAAAAGATGAAAATTAAATGTTGTGTGCCACAGCAAGATTAATTAATAGTCAAGTAAATATAATTATGAATACTTACCAAGTGTGCAATCAAGCAATTTATAGGTACTATTTGATATATTATTGTTTTGCGTATGATCCATTCAGACATAATATTAGTGTTTGGATATTTCTATGTACTTGTTATTTCCTTAGTTTACCACCTGCATGATAATATTATTGTGTGAACCATAACACAAACACAAACATGAAGATAGCAATTGAATTGATAACATATTATGATACAATTCTTAAAACATATAGTCAAGAAATCATGAGAACTGTCAGATATGCAATTTTTAACAACAGCAACAACAAACAACAACAAAGCCTTATCCCACTAGGTGGGGTCGGCTAAGATATGCAATTTTTAACATACAATATAATTCTTAACCCAATAATAAAGCAATCATGTGAAACAAATGTTTTTATGTGGAAAATGCTTATAACATTTTTCTAAAAAAATGCTTATAACATATTGGCATGTTAAAGTGTTGGTAAATAACTTGTAGAAGTTCCTCTTATCCATGATATTATGCTAGTAAAATTTTGAGAACTATTGATCTTGTTCGTCATCCTTTTCTTCCTGAATAAAAGCATGCGAAGCAAATTAGGATCAGGGTTTTATCACATATGGTGCAATGAATGGTTAATGACTGATGATCATTCTTTTTCCTTTTTAAAAGAGGTTTAAAAATGACTACAATTGCATTATCATCTAATTTGGCAATTTAACCACGTACCCTGAATAATACTCAGCCTCAAATTCTAAAATTGT
The DNA here is from genome assembly GCA_030549335.1 of Pontederia crassipes. NCBI lineage: Eukaryota > Viridiplantae > Streptophyta > Magnoliopsida > Commelinales > Pontederiaceae > Pontederia > Pontederia crassipes. The sequence goes on along the minus strand of CM060189.1, from coordinate 16,978,837 downwards.
GTTGGTGAATAACTTGATATAGAGGGAGCTATGCTTCTTTGAATGTGGTTTGAATGATGTCAATAGTTCATGTCATAAGTATTTTAAAAAAATCCATGATTCTTTATAGTGACGTACTATTATAATGCGACTTGGATATGCTGAATTCTGCAGTTCTACGCTCAATTTAACAGCACGATCCATAGAGGAAGTCATATGAGTGCTTGGAACTGAAATGAAAGATAGATTCACAGGGCACTTGGTTAAAGCCACCTCTTGCATAAGGGAGATTCTTTTTCTTTCACCTTATGTAGAAGAGGTGGCTTTGACCAAGTGTCTTGTCAATCCATCATGTATTCTGTTGCAAGAACTCATAGCCATATGATCCTCTAAAAAAAATTGTCATATGGCTTCCTTTAGATTGTGCTCACAAATTTTCCTGAAGAATACTGTATTCTTTTGGTACATCTTGCCCCTTTATTTTTGACATGCATGATACACTTTAACTTTAGGTTTCATGCTTTTCTTTCTTTTTGTTCTGATGCGCCTGTTAAATACCGATGCAACTTGTAGTCATGAATGAATTCTAGAAGTGTGGTAGGAGGGATTCTTCCACTTGCTGAAACTTTTTCAAATTATTTTTTCTTGTTGTTTCACATGACGTAGCTAACGTAGTAACAAGGTATAAAAACAAATACTTTTCACCTATTAGTTCTCTCACTCATTAGAAGATGGACTAAATTTTAAAAAGTAATTTATGCAAATGAGACAAAGTAGATTAAGTTGGTAATTTATGCTTCTAAAATTTTTTGCTTGTCCACTTGTGGATTGGTCATTCTATACGGAGCTTTAAGTTGCTAATATAAATTTTAGGTGACTGCATACACATGCAAAGGAATGCGACCAATTTTTAACATGTATATTAGGATAACTCACTTTAGGGTTTGCTTGGATTAAAGGTTTTGAAGGGGCGAGGTGGAATTAGATAAATCCTGTTTGGTTATATTTTTTATTTTAGTTAAGAGGGGCGGGGGGTGGTGGTGGTGGTGGTGGAATGGCTAAGCCCCTCCAAACACCATACATTTTTTAGGGGACGAAGACCAAACACCATATTTTTCATTCCACCAAATTGATGGAATGAGAAAGGAATAAACAATTTAGACCAAATTAGCCCATCTCTTATTACCAAATTAAATCTTCTCTCTTGTTACCAAATTAAACAAATTTTCTGTTCTCTCTCTTTCTCTCTCTTACATTGATAAAATACCTTTTTCTCTTGAATGAATTTTACATTGTAAAATATATTTTATTTTTATAATTATTTATCTCTCATTTTTACTGTTTAAAATAGATGAATAAAATAGTTCAAAAAAATAATAGAAAGTAGAAAAAAAATAGGTGGAACAAAAAAATAAAAGTGAAAAATAAATTAAGTGGTAAATAATAAATATTTATTACTCATTAGACAGTGTAATAGTTTATATATAATAAAGGGTAAAATGTCTTTTTAGTAAATAGATCTTTCATTCTCCAACCCCTCATTTTTAACAATTTACTTTCCAAACAACACCACACTCCACCACCCTATCTCTCACAACACCACTCCATCCCACTCCTCCATTAGTTAATTGCCAAACAGGTCCTAAGAGTTATGTTTGTTGATATATTACTTGTAAGGTTTTTTGAGGTAACTTTAGTAAATTCAGCATTGGTCTGATAATGAAAATCTTTGAATAGTTAAAACCACAAAGAATTTGTTTTTGGCTTCTTGTGAACTCGGTTGGAGAAGAAGAAAGTGATCTATGCATTCACTTTGTCTATCACATGATATGCACGGTCTTCGGTGCAACATTGGAGTTGTTACAGTCTGCTTGTGTTCTTTCCCTGGACCAACATTGTGTAGCTCACGTTATTCCTTGTCAATAGGTTGCATATTGTTTTTATTCAGCTTTCTTTAATTACTTTAGTTGGTTAGTGTGGCATGTTATGAAATCAATGATATGCTGGACTTGGCAACTTTTTCCTATTAAATAAGTATGTATTCACCTCATGTGTCGAGTTTTGTTAATTTAAGTTACATCCTTACCCCATTTGAGATGGAGAAGCTCATTATGTTTAAGGTTCTGTTATATTGCTTTTTGTTAATTTGGATTTAGGAAAATGACCGGCTTATGGATACAAAATTTTGGGTAAGTTATATTTAATGTGGCATGTTGTGCAGTAATTCAATGTGTATCTTGTACTTTGTGTAGTAATTTATGGTATTTTTATCGATCTATGTCTGCTGTGTTATTTGATGAATGTTTTGTGCTTCTTACTCCTTTATGGCTTGGTGGACCGTAATAGGTATGCTGAAATACAACTTGTAGGATTCTAGAAAAAGTATGAAATTTATGAGATAATCTTCACCGAAATTGACACCATTTGGTTATTAGAAAATCTTTTGAAATTTCATTATTCCAAGTTCTTGCATTTTACTATAGCTATTAATTAGGTGGACATTATAATTATGCTTGTTTCAAGTTTGTCCAAAGAACCCAGCAAATTTTAATGTTGATAATGTTCGTGTGGCTAAGCTAATCGGAGGTGGTTTGCACAACTCTTCTGTTGTTCGTGGTATGGTATTGAAGAATGATGCTGTTGGATCTTTAAAAAAAGTGGAAAAGGCGAAGGTGATGTATGGTATTATCATATTACGTGGTATTTGTGGTCTTTTGCTGTGTCAAAGTTTTTTTGGCTTGGTATCTCACACGACTATGATGATTAATGTGCCATGTATTATAAATTTTGACTCTTGGAAACTGGCACAAGTAATTATTATTTGTTTCCCGTTGCTGCTTTGTTTTGGTCCCAAGCCCGGATAAAGGAGGAGGGTTGTGTTAGGCCCCGACAGCCAGCGTAAAACTCTGTCGAATCTCATGAACATGGATCAACGAATATAATCGTATGATCCATATAGTCGACCCCACCTAGTGGGATAAGACTTTGTTGTTGTTGTTGTTGTTGTTGTTGTTGTTGTTTTGTATGAAAAGGATTATTCAGTTCAAGCTGATGTGAACATGGAATTTCCTATTTTTCATTTATTTTCTTTTCTCATGTTATCAAATTTTCTTTGTTGTAGACTCCGTGTGGTCACAATTTCTGCTTAAAATGCTTCCAAAAGTGGGTAAGACAGGGTGGACATACTTGTGTGAAATGCCGAGCTCCTTTTCCAGCTAAAATGGCTGCCCAACCAAGAATCAACTCCGCACTGGTTATTGCTATTCGTATGGCAAAGACTGCTAGGTCATCTACAAGTGGTGGGTCATTACATATTCAGCATTTCATTCGTAATGAAAATAGACCGGAAAAGGCATTCACAACTGAGAGGGCTAAGAAACCTGGCAAAGCAAATGCATGCAGCGGACAAATTTTTGTTACTGTTCCACCTGATCATTTTGGACCCATACTTGCTCATAATGACCCTAGAAGAAGCCAAGGTGTTCTGGTGGGTGAGACATGGGAGGATCGGATGGAATGTAGGCAATGGGGTGCCCATCTACCTCACGTTGCAGGAATTGCTGGCCAGTCAGATTATGGTGCTCAATCTGTTGCATTATCCGGTGGATATAAAGATGATGAAGATCATGGAGAATGGTTTCTATACACTGGCAGGTATGCCAATTTGTTCAGTTATTGTTTTATTTATCAACTGCATTAACTGTGAAGCTTTCCTGGCAGTTTGCCTTTGGATATTGTTTCATAAATTCGTTTTTCAACAATGGAACTTGTGGTATTTACTCCATTTTATGACTTTAACCTATCACAATTCAGTTTTCATACTGCAACTTTTTCTTTGTTGCTTTGTCATATCATTCATGTTTGTACTGATGCATCAATGTTTATTGTCTCTGGGCAGTGGAGGCAGGGATTTAAGTGGAAACAAGCGCACAAACAAAGAACAGTCTTTTGATCAAAAGTTTGAGAAACTCAATGCAGCACTAAGAGCTAGTTGTCTCAAAGGGTATCCTGTTCGGGTGGTGAGGTACATGTTGCTGGAAAAAATTTGATGTTGTCCTTATTGGTTTCTGATATTTACAGCAAAAAACTAACTCCATATTCCTATGACTTGCTTTAATATGTGATGTTAAACTCTTGATACTTAAACATTTGCATTTTAAATAGGCAGCTACAATTTTGATCTCATGATATAATAATGGAAAACAACATTTTGATCTCATGATCTCCTTGAACTTAAAATGACATTCAAGGAATACTTGTTCACTGCAAGTGTTTCACTCTCGATCTTGAAATGTTCTTATTGCACATTATATTGCATTAGATGAGCTAAAGCTATCACCTATGTATATTGCATTGTTGTTAACAACTTTTGTTCTGCTAAAAGGTCCCACAAGGAGAAGCGTTCATCATATGCTCCTGAGACTGGAGTACGCTATGATGGAATTTATAGGATTGAGAAATGCTGGAGGAAAATTGGAATTCAAGTATGATTTCTTTATTATATCTTGAGATTTGTTAGTTTTTGTTTGTCGATGTTTTCTTTAATATATGGCAACAAGAATGTGTGCATGCAACTAATTTCATGGCTAAAAATGTTATTTCTTTATGCAGGGTTTTAAAGTTTGTCGTTATCTATTTGTTCGATGTGACAATGAGCCAGCACCATGGACCAGGTTTTACTTCTTCCTCGACATAATCCTTTCTTATCATGGTTTTCAGTACTTTGGCTTAGTCTAAATATTCTCTATTGGGGTGATTTGGGACCAGTGATGAGTTTGGTGATCGACCTCGACCTTTGCCTGCCATAAAGGAGCTGAAGATTGCAACCGATATTGCTGAAAGACAGGAAAGCCCATCATGGGACTATGATGTAAAAACTTGTTCTAATTTTTTTCTGATGTACCTTAGAAAAATCACTTGGAATTTCTTGTTTTCACCTCCATTTAAGTGTCTTTTTCTGGCGACATTTGTGCATATTTTGAAATCTATCATTACATCCATGTTTTTTTTATAATTTTAGGGTATTCTTTGTTTTTCCATTTTGCATGTTTATTTGTTCCATTATTTTATCACAAGATTTTTCATCTTCTGTATCCTTTTTGCATTTAAAACTTTGTATTTTTTTGTGTTCTGCCATAGTCTGCATCCTCTCTCGGATATTGCATGAAGCACATCAATTTCCAATTTCACTTTTTTTTTTTCTGATTTTACCCAGTCTTGAATTAGAGAAAAAAATTTCATGTGAAAGTGTATTGTTATCGGATTCACAGGAAAAACAAGGTTGGAAGTGGATGAAACCTCCGCCTGTTAGCAGAAAGCCTGTGACTAGTGGCAATCTGGAAAGGAAATATACAAGGAAACAGGTTCAACATACATCTATGGAGAGACTCCTCAAAGGTTATCTATTTCTTCAAGACATGATGTCTAAGCTCTAAACTTGGATGTTTTTCACTGTTATCCACATTATGTTTGTTTCCATATTTTTCTTTCTATATATTCCATTTGATTGATTGGGCTTATCTTTACATCATTTTTTTGCATGACATGCAGAATTTAGCTGCTTTATATGCCGGAAAGTAATGACTTTGCGAGTTACTACTCCATGTGGTCATAACTTTTGCAAGTCATGCTTACTTGGAGCATTTGTGGATAAGTCTTTTGTCCGGGAAAGGGGCTGTGGAAGCGGTAGGACACTGAGAGCAAAGAAGATTGTCAAACCGTGTCCATCTTGCCCAACTGATATATCTGACTTTCTGCAGAATCCACAGGTTAACTAACTGAACCTTTTGTTTGTCTAAAAACCCGTAAAAAATTTAACTAATGACTGCTATTAGTCTGATTTAACACTGATTGGATGATGATAACAGGTCAATAGAGAGCTAAGTGATGTCATAGAATCGCTCCAAAGAAAGATCCAAGAGGAGAACGTGAAGCTTCAAAATGAGGCCAACAATGATGTGTCTGAGAAATCTGATGAAGATTATATGCAGGAAAACCTATCTGGAATAGATGAGAGCGAAGTCATGGAAATGGCTAATAAAGAAACTGATGTTGGCAAAAACGTGAAATGTACTGTGCAAGAATCTGCTACTGTGGGAGATGATGTTGAAAGACTAAATGCTAAATCAGATGCTAGGTCAGCAAAAAAAGGAAAGGGTAAAGCTCCAATCCTAATACAGGAGGGAACTGAGAATCTGCTTTCACAAAAACGAAAAAATCATACCATGCAGGGAGTAGATTTTCATGAGCAAAATCTGAATGGGGAAGTAACAAAAACTTCAAATGGCATTTCAAATTCTGAGGAATCTGATCCTGAAAATGCTATGCTCCATGGTGTTAAGGAGAATCTCAATGTTAATGTTGTCAAATCTGGAATGCAGGAAGATGCCAAGGTGGTAGTTCAAAATCAGGTTAACTACACCATGCGGACTAGAGCTGCTAAAAGAGCTAGGAAAGAACTGAATACTACTGATGCTCAGGAGGGGTTGATTGTTAGCAGTAGCACTAATGTCAAAGATGATGCCAATGACTTCAATTGATGGTCAATTTATGGTTTGTGAAGATCTATCTAGCAGATTTTCCTCTTTTGGCTGCATTAATGAATCTTGAAGCAGACATTGATTATGATTAATGGTATTTTTGTTCATCAGAAGGCATATTTGGGGAACCTTCGTTCTGAAGGAAAACCTTATTTGTTGTCAGATTTAATGTTTGTTTTGTGATGTCATTCTGCCAAATGTTACTACATGTTGCTTTGGGAATTCGTACTCTTAAAAGTTTGAAAACATTGGCTTCTAGTTGCTGCCATCAACTCATGGTTATATGACAATATACCCATGTTTATGACTAACTATAATTAAGCATTATAAGAGGCCTGTCATGTGATAATATTTCAAGTTTTTGCTACATGGGCGTTCTAAATTTATTATACATATTGTTGCCTTTGAATTGCCATGCTTTCGCGTGCCTACTTATGCACCTTGGACTGAATGTGTTGTATTACTTGCTCAAAGGATATGGTTGATTGCCATTGATAGTTGTCTCAGGCTGATCCCTGCTGTAAATTCAAGCGTCTGAAGTTATTATTAGCTGATAATAGATGCTCTTAAGGTTTATGATTTGGTACAAGTTTTAAGTTGTATTCTGTTACTTATGATTCGGATCATTTATTTGTGGAGAGGCAACATAGTGTTCTTATAAAAGGATAATGTGCAGACACCTTCCTTCACCTTCGATCGGTCCACAAATTGGTACCTTCCTTCGCCTTAGACCAGTCCACAAACTGATTCAATGCAACTTCGCCTCTGATTTTGAACAACTGCGTATGCTCCAAAATTGCGTGATCGTCCAACGATCGGCCTTTCTTTAGAAGACTGCACGCAATTTTTGACCGCAACCTAGAAGGTTTTTGACTGTAGCCTGACTTGGGTTCAGAGGGGCCTGGGAGATAAATTTGAATTTAATTGGGTCTCGTTCTCATTCCAGCAACTGCTATGCCATTCTTCTGCAAGATAGATTCATGCAGAACGACACAATTAATGGTCAGTGCAGGAACATGTGCAGCCTAAACACAAGGAGCTCAATTTGCAGTCCAAATTGTTAGAGTTGGAAGTGCTCACTCACACAAACTTTAGCATTCACCCAAGCGGTCTCTCACACAAGCTTTTTAACATTCATCCTGCCACTCGAACTGCAGGGAAACCGTGCCTAAATGTTGGACCAGGAGTTAAATTTGCAGTCCAAACTGTAAGAGTTGGAAGTAGTCTCTCGCACAAACTTTTATCTTTCACCCTGCACGTCAAACTGCAGGCCAAAGTAAACAAAAAAGCCGGTGACTATATTTTGGACCAGGCAACGTCGAAGCTAAAAGAGAGTTGAACAGACAGAGAATTTGCAGTCGCCTTACAACGTGTCAGCTTACACAAAGCTCCGACAACGCCTTCCATTATTCTTCTTCTTCTTTTCTTCTTCTTCTATTTTACTTTTGTTTCTTTTTTCCGTAAGAACCGAAGAAGTTCTACTTAAAGCCGCAAAGATTGACGCCGGCTCCTAACGCCATTTCTCGTGCAGAAGAATAAATGTAACACCCTGAGTTTTTTTTTTCAAATTAAAAATTAATTTTCGTAATTAAAATAAAATAAAAGATTAGCATTTGTTAAAGAAGATAGAGTTTGAAAAAAGAAATAAAAGTTAGTTAGAGGAAGGATAAATGAAAACGAAAAGATAAAATAAGAAAACTTTGAATGAGAATAAAAGTGTTATTAGATAAGAGGTTGGAAAAGAGAATTTTTAATTAGATTAGCAGTTGAACTTATAATGAAATTATGAATTTAAAATGTAATTTAAATTTCACTATAAGATTGAGATATAAAAGACTCCTAATGATACTTAAGATAAAAGTTTATATTCAAAATTATTTAGAAGATAAAATAATAATGTTTTATTACAAAAATTAAAAGGTAAGAATATTAACTATTTATTTAATTTTGAAATTCAGGAATAATTGTAGATAAGAGAGATATGCCACGCACGAGCGGAGCGAAAACAAACTAGGGGAATTCCTAGATTCTATAGAAGGCATGCGAAATCCTTTGATTGAATATTTTCTATTGTCTTTCTTAAAGAAAAGATAGTTAGAAGAGGATTAACGATCAAGTTTGTTGAATGATTGAACTAGGACTTCTAATGAGGTCAAAATTAGGAGTTTTAAGAATAAAAATATTTAAGAATTAAAATAATAATAAAATATTATTTTAATTTCGAAAATTAAGAGATGACATTATTAATTAATTATTAATTCTGGAAATTTGTGAAAAAATAAAAGGCAAATTATGGAGAAGAAATATGAATATGAATTCTAATTAGATTAACATTCTACTATATAAATAGGATCCTAAAGTTCTCATACAATTCATCATTCCTCTTCTCTACTTGAGTTTTTTCTTCATTTTTGGTGCGCGTACACGAGAGTTTTGACCGACCATCTGATCTCGAATCTACCCTCTATCACAGGGCCTTGGACTCCTCGTTGGGAGCCTCTCCACCATCTCGAAAATTGTTCTTAAAGTTAAGAGTTTCAGGTAGCTCTGCTTGGACAAGTACGTACAGATTTTGGGGTTCACTCTTGAATGCATTTTCTTAATGGAATAATAAAGTTAAAGAAAGATTACAATATGTTATTTTAGTATTCAAATCCTCGGCCAATATCATGTTATTTTAGTATCCAAAAATCTCGGCCAAAGTTGACAAAAAATCGTTGGAGTTCTGCTTTGTCAGATCCCGGCTTGAGTTGCTCCAAACTCGGTCCGAGTTCTACAATATTTTTTGACGTATTTTTACTAACACCGAATCTGACCCGAATTTGATGTAAACTAGGCCCGATTTTCATATAACCCAGCCCGAGTTTCGTTCAAGAGTATGAATAGATATTTTCGGGTCTCGACTCGACCCGTGTCAAACCACAATCAGCCCGAGTTCCGAAGTAAAATAGGAAAAAATATGTTTGAGCGTTAAGTTTGCCGTTTGACTGCAATGACTCGGCCCAAGTTTCATGTAATCCGATCCGAGTTCCATTCTAGAGTATGAATAGATACTTTCGGTTTTCGATCCGATCTGCATCGGCCTACAACCAGACCCCGGTTCTGAAGCAAAGTAAGAAAGGGGACGTTCAGGATGTTTCGTCCGATGTTCGGTCGCAACGTCCTCACCTAATTTTCAGGAGACCTCGAGGCTTCCACGTTAGAAAAGTAGGAAAAAGAAATAAGAGCGACCCGAACCGAGCATATTACGTTCGGCTCGAGTTTCAAGGTAACTGAGCCCGAATTTGACCTTCCCCGACCCGAGTTCATATGATTTGTTAGAAATCGTTATTTCATTATTTGATTTGATGCTAAATGACCTTTTTACCCTTATTATGAACATGCTTAATTGAAACCTTAAAAAATAATTAAATAGGTAAGTAGATAAAAGTTGTAATACAAAATTGATCATGTGCACTGATTGTCAAGTTCAAAGTGAAGAAAGTTGAAGCCATTAATGCTCTAAAGTTTACGGGTTTAAGGTATCCATCCCTGGTCTTGGCCATGATCCTAAGATACATGAAAATGTCATGGTGTAATCCATAATAAAATGTTAAAGAGCTCGTATAGGACAACACATATAGGCATCTCTAAGAAGTTGTGCCTAAAATAAAAGATGCAGTGCAATCCACTAAAAAAAAAGAAAGAAAGCAAATAAAGGAAGAAAAGAAACAAGAAAAGAAAGTAAGAAAGAAAATAAGGAAGAAGATGTTAAGAAAATAAAGTTATTATTTGATTTATCTGATTACATCCTATTATCTTGCCTACTGAGTTTCAGTGTTCATGAAAATTTTATTTTCTTGTGTTTGAATCCCATTGATAGTTGAAGTAAGAAGTAAGGATGAAGACATGTGCAACAATAAAGTTCGAGGTGATATAAAGTGCACATGGGACCAAGTAATTAATTTTTTAATGTAAAGTTATTTAAAAATTAGTTAATATTTGAAGGACTATTAGAAAATGAAAGTTAGAAAGATGTTTCGCTTATACACTATGATAACGAATAATTTAGTCTTATTTTGCTTCTGCATTTGTCCAAGAAGAATGATTGCAGATAATACTGCCCAAAAGAAACTCAAATGTTACGTGGCACAAGGTGAAATTTTGGGACGGTACAAGAGAATCATAAATATTGATCGAAGCAAATTTTGCATGACATAACATTACAGTGATGTGATTAGAACCATTACTTTCAATGATATTACATAATATATAAAATATTGATCAAGGCTTCAACTTTGAATTGGATTATTTTTCTTTGAATGAAGGACGAGAATTTCCAATTAATATAGTCAATAGTCATAGAGAACACTATCATTTCTGAAATCTCAGAGAAGTCTTATTAGTTAAAGCAAAAAAGAGCATACGCAAAAAAAACCAACTAAAAATACTTTATTACTATTCTCGACCCATAACATAGCTCAAGACAACAACAAACACAAGGAGTGTTCACAGCAGCCAGATCACTGATGGTGGTTTCCGATCCCGCCTTCATCTTTCGCGTCTCCATGAAGCCACGAGCTCGAAGCAGCAGCAGTAGCAGAAGTGCTCATCACAAACTGTGGAAGCTCTTGGCGGCTCCCAACGTAGCAAAATGGAGAAGCCGCGTTTTGCAAGTCCTCGCCTCTGCTCCGGAGCAGACGGGCGTACTGAAGTATGTTCGGGTACGAGGACGCCGAAGAAGAATGCCTTGGCGGCGGCGGGGGCTGTTGGTGCTGCTCGGGCGGTCGCGGGGGATGTAACGGCACTCCGGTGCTGGTCACCAGGAAGCCGAGGTCAGTTCGGCCCTGGAGCCGCTCCGGGAAGTTGAGCTTGGCTTTGGTGCCTTTGAACCTTAGCGCCGCCTCGTCGTAGGCCGCGGCCGCGTCCTCGGCCGTGTCGAAGGTCCCGAGCCACACGCGGGCCGCCTTCTTGGGGTCCCTTATCTCTGCTGCCCACTTCCCCCATGGCCTCTGCCGCACTCCCCTGTAGTGCCTTCTCACGTTCCCTTCAGGTTTTAAGGAGAAAACGGTGTACATTTGAACGTTATATAACAAGTAAAGTTGCAACAAGTCTTACAGGGCCCTGTTTAGATAAAGAGCCGTTAAAAGGAAAGGATTGAGAAGGAGAGGGCAGATTAAGGAGTGGAATGATGAGAGTGTAATTAGAGGAAATAAAAATGAAGTATTAGTTTTCTAAGACAGTTATACCCTTATAAAATAATAATACTAACTTATATATACTTAAGGAAAATAATTTTAACTTTGTTATTGACATTATTTAATACTCTTTTCTCTTCCTCTACCTCCTCGGTTGCAAAAATGCATTCAAGTTCAAGTTCAGCAATGAGATCTTTAGATATTAACGGAAAGATATCTAATTGAAACAATCAGAAGAAAATAATGATTTGATTAGTGATCCAACAAAAACTCAATTCACAATTCTTTTCTTTCTTTTAAAGAAATAATGATTAGATTTCATTTTCACTCTCATATATTAGTATTAATTTCCTTTTATTGGAATATAACCAAATCGATTTGCAAATTCAAATAAAGAAAAATACTTCAACTGATCAACAAATTAGACATGAAGCTAATTAAGTGGTGCAATTACAAGCTTACCTTGCTCTTCAGGCCTCTGCAGTGTCTCCATGCCCAGGACTTCTGCAGCCTCTGAGTTCACGGCCCCCTGTTGAACTAACAACATATCCTGATGAACTCCACCGCCTACGCCGCCTCCGCCGCCAACCACGACGACTGTCGGCAGCACGGCCGCCGGGGAGCTGATCACGCGCGAGAGGGCCGAGACCATGGCCATCGCGTCATGATCAGCGCGAGCCGCCTCGTAAGGCGAGAGGTGCTGCTGACCTGCAGCTACTCCTTCCAGCTTCATCTCCTCCATGGACTCACCAGAAGGAAGGGGCCTCTTCCCATGCCTCCGATCCACCTTAAGCTCTGTGCCCTCTCCCTTGCTGCTGCTTTTTCCTGCTTCAATTCACCTGCATGCCCACATATGTAGACGTAAACATGTTAACTTGACTTGGAGATCAAGAGATCATATGGTGATGGTAACAGTGATAGTTACTGCATGATCACATAAGAATCAAGATGGAGATCTTGGATATTAAAATTCACTATGAAGGCAAATAAATAGATGTGCACTCAAAGGTAGTTGGGAGAGAGAGAGAGAGAGAGAGAGAGAGAGAGAGAGAGAGAGAGAGAGAAGGGGGGGGGGGGGGGGGGGGGGGGGGGAGAGTTGGTCTAAGAGGATAGGTACGTGATAAGATCATATGAATGAGCTTAGACTTGGTTATTGCTGGCCGCAGGGTTCAATTCAGTAACTTTTAACTATTAAATTTAGTATTTCGTTGTTCATAATCAGGTTCATGTATATTGTGTAGAAAGATACGTAGGTTTATGTTCAAAATACTCCTGAACCTTCAATATCGTATTATATTATCCGCATATTTCCCCGGAACAACTATGTTGCTTTGCTTACAATTTTTGAAAGAAAATAAAGTACAGAAATACAGTAAAAGAATATTTTGATAGAAGATTAACGATATATATATGACTGATTTAATGAATTGACATATTTATTTTAATAAAGAGAAGGCATAAAAAAAGTATTTTTTTCGTAGATATATTGACTTTAAAGAATTTTCCCGTAGAGAAAAAGTATTCCTCATTTTGGACCAAAAGTGTTTTGAGAAAAAAAAGGTAAAAGATAGGAGTTGAGTGTTTTTTTTCGAAGTGCCCGATTTTATAAAATTGGATCCAAAAAATAAAAATAAAGCCATGTTTTTCGATAATATAAAATAAGAAATAAAAAAAGTGTCTTATTTTGAACCATTGAAAAGTTTTGCAAAGTTTTCACCACCAATCAAATATATAAATGATTTAAGAAAGACCATATATATGTCCAAGCCTCGATAACCAACATTCTGACAACTCTTAGAAATATAATTTACCTCAAACCAGTTCATTCATTGGTAATTCTAATATTACATTTAGAATTTGAGGAAGATCCATAGTGAATTCAAAGTACACCTGAGTACATTTATAGTTTATAAAAATATATATAAGAAGTGAACTATTAAAAATATAATAAAAAATAAGTTGACGAAGCACAAAATCATTTTGGGGCTGCTTGATAAAGGTTTAATGGAACTTAGAATAAATAATTTTATTCTTAACTTTATTCTTCAAATAAGAGCAAGGAGCAATGATGTTTTTGAGTGGGTCAAGAATTTATTTGTTCTTATTTTTTCGTTGTTTTTATCATTATTGTTGTGAGGTTCACATAGTAAAAATGACTGTTTGGTAAAATAAATAAGAACAAAGATGTTGTTCTTATTTTGTTCCTATACTAAATAGTTCCTTGAATTGACAGAAAGAGGAAAGAGAACATTACTGAAATAATTCTTTTTCTCTTCCATGTTCATCTTGTTTCAACAACTTTAATTTAACCATCATTTAATTACTTTTAACCATTTTTAATGCACAGCCTAACACAAGTTAAACTGCACATTTTTTCTCAAAGGATCCCTGACCAAAAGGAGAAAAATTGCATATCAATATCATAAATTGTATATTCATTTAGTTTGTGATATATTGCACATTTATACGGAGAGAAGGAATTGTATATGCCTGCAAATTTACATTTTTGGTTATTATTTTATAGAATGATAATTCATAAGTGACATATATATGTATGTATGTATATGTATGATGATCTCCAATTCTTTTAATCAAATTGATTTTGCCGATATTATATATGATGAAAAATTACACAGTATACAAAATACCTTTCTAAAATTTATCTAACCAAAATGTGTTTGGCTTCTTTAACAATTAATTTCACAAGCCTTGTAGAGAACACCACCTTGCCCAAAGGACACGTAGTCACAATCCCGGTCTCATGCAAAGACATATGGCCTTGTGACAAAGCGGAGTCCCACTGAAGCCATATGCTCCTATTTTGGTTGGATGCTCCAGTGTTTGCTTGATCAATGACTTCTATGGCATATATAATAGCATAATTAATATGGTCAATATATATGTATAATTAATGTGTATGTATAGTTAACTCACTCACGTACATGTTTACTAACTAAAATACCCGTATCATAAAAAAAATCCAATTACTGTTTGATTTTTTTTACCATCTTTAGGTTAAAGTTTTAGGAGGATAAATTATTTTCCTTAATCGAATCTAGTTGTCGTTCTAGAAGAAGAAAAAAAATGATTTTTTTTTTGTGACATCTCATTTGGATGTCATTTCAGTTCTAGAAGACACAATCACACTATATTGACTTATTTTGTGCGTTGATTGTCATTATACACAATACAAGAATCAATTATAAATGAAAATTATTTGTAGATTATGTTTCCAATGTAAAATTAAATTATGTTACCGCATCACAATCAACTGAAGCGAAAAAAAAATCCTTAAAATGACCCATGTCATGCCAATACGAATTTCAATAAATTAACTTCTGTTTACTGTATAAAATTATATAGAAACTTTGAAAGAAAATAAAAAATCACATATATTTTATTTAGGCTTATTTTATTTTATTTTGACAGAATTTTTTAACTTGCGCTCATATGACAATTAGTTCTAACAAATGACGTGACACATAAAGATATTATCGAGGCAAACCAAATGAATGAAGGGTTATTTCTTCTAACCACAGTACTTAAATTATTACGATTTTTTTAATTTGATCCTTCTGTCCAATTCCGTCGATTTCTCCATTATTTTTTTATTTTTCGCATTTATGAAAGTCTATTATAACCCTGCTCCAAATTGAATTTTATTTTTACATAAAATAATATATAATAATAAATATAAAAAAATTAAAAAAGAAAAACCACGTGGAGGGGGCGGCGACCCCCCTTCTCTTTCCCAGCGCGGGGAAAGAGGGGCGCGGGGGAGGGGTCGCCGCCCCCCACGTGCGGCGGCGTCGTCGATGACGCACGCACGCAGGAGGGGCGGCGATCCCCCCTTCTCTTTCCCGCGGACGACGACACCGCACGCAGGGGAGGGGGGGGGGGGGGGGGGGGGCGACCCTCCCCCTTCTCTTTCCCGGCGTCGGGAAAGAGGGGCACGGGGAGGGGTCGGCGCTCCCTGCGTGCGTCGCGGCGACCCCCCTCTTTCCCGACGCAAGGAAAGAGGAAGGGGGAGGGGGGGGGGGGGGGGTGGTTGCTGCCCCTTCACGTGGTTTTTCTTTTTTTTATTATATATTATTTTATGTAAAAATAGAATTCAATTCAAAGAGGAGTATAATGAATTTTTCACAAATGCGAAAAATAAAAAATAACGAAGAAATCGACGGAATTGGACAGAAGGATCAAATTGAAACAATCGTGATAGTTTAGGCACTAAAAAATCGTAGTCTAGAGTTAGATGTGGTAATTCACGATAGTTCATGGGTGGTTAGAGGAAATAACCCAATTCAATTATACATAAAAGTTAATTTATCAAATTTATTTTTTAAAAAATTCTTAGCAGTTATTATTATTATATTTAATTTCATCTAAAACTATTTAGTATTAGCTTGTTGATTCAATTATACATAAAAGAACTAAAAAAACTGCTATTTCACTTGTCAAGTGATACCATAGAGAAAAGATCCTATTATTTAATATATATATGTGAAGATATAACATATTTTGTCATTATTTTTCTGATTATATGATGTTAATCATTTAAGTCTTTTATTAACTTTTCTAAACATCCTTATGTTACAAATATATTATCCATTTTAAACATATTATACATGTACCACGTTGACTTTGTTTTTTACGATGATACAAATACAATAAAAAATAATGTTATATAAATATTAAAATATATCGCATCAGTTGTTCAAATAATTATTCTAATAATTATTATAATTCAACTACGAAAAAAGGATAATCTAAAGACCTTTGTGCATGATCCAAATCACCTAAAGGATTCAAATGAAAAGAAGGAAATAAAAATAGATATGAAATTCATAACAAAGTAATGATGAATATATAATCAATATTTTTACAATAATAATTAATAGGCCAAATTTTAATGATAAAAATAATGATGCCCAATAATCAATATTAATGAAATTAATACAATAATATCATAAAAAACAATGATTAATGATCAACAATACTTTGAATCAATGACAATTTGACAATATAATATTTCACTTTATTTTAACTTGCTTTCTAATTTGATTTGTTCCGGTACATATTTTAGGTCTTTCGACGTCCATTTATTTTATATTTGTTATCTTAGGACGGGCTTTTCACTTAGGATATGCCAAAGTAATTTTATGAGAAAATGATTGCACTCTTTTGATGAAATATTTTTTATTATACAAAAGGAAGATAATAAGTACAATAGGAATACAATTTGAAACCTTATAATTCATTCTCTTGGACTACGCTACCCATCCCTCCAATATAATATAATATAATACAATTATCTCCATAATAATCCATAGACTTAGTTTTCAACTTTATCACATTAACCTATTTAACTATATTTGATTAGTATAATAAGCAATAGGAAGAGTAAAAATGTCAATCTAATATTAATCAACATATTAAAATGATTCAATGTGTTGGATGACCAATATGCATCGGTGTGCGATACAAAGGTGTGAAGGTGTGGTCAATGGTGCAACGACGTGCGATGCTTCGAGTGACACTCACATGCACCTCATGTCGATAGATGAAGGGTGTTGGAGCATCACAACATTGCATGGTTAGTAGATATGTTTAGGTACCAAGTTCATTTTAATTATTTATTTTATTTAATATATTTATTTTTATTTTTGTACTAAATTTTATAAATGATAAAGGATTATTTTCATAAATCTTTCCTAAATTATCATAATTTTTTACATCTAATCCCAAACTACGAACTTATTTTTTTAATCCCTAAACTATCACGATTTTTTCAATTTAATCATTCTGTCTACTTTTATTATGTTTTCCATTACTTTTAAATTACTTCTCAATCTAGAACACATCAAATGATAAATATAAAAAATTAAAAGGAAAAAATCAGGGAGGGTAATTTAGTCTTTTCATAAATGATATTTTTTTGTTTACCACTTTAATTCTTCCAGTGATTTGTTTTATTTATTATTTCATATTTTTTATGGAAAGACGAGTAATTTATTCTTTTCATAACAACAACAATAAAACTTTATCCCACTAGGTGGGGTCGGCTACATGAATCATACGACGTCATTCCGTTTTATTAGTAATCAAACCTTTCGGTATATTCGTTGATCCATGTTCATAAGATTCGACAGGATTTTATGCTGACTGTCGGGACCTAACACAACCCTCCTTCTTTATCCGGGCTTGGGATCGACAATAAAATATAGGCGGAGGCACTTCTGCAAGACAGATAATTATTCTGTAGGCTGCAACGCAGCAATCAAAGAACTCGGGTGGTATAACTATATATGGAGAATAACAAATATCGTTTGTACGATAGAAGAAAGCTTAGGCTTTCTTTGGCACGCCGAGCCGCTGTCTGAAGTCCTCTTCCATCAGGGCGAGTCCTTCTTGCAGTTTGATCTTGGGTTCCCATCCTAGAATCTCCTTTGCTTTTGTTATGTCAGGCTTCCTCTGGCGTGGATCATCAGGAGTGTTCTCAACGACTTTCAGTGGCACATCCGGGTTGATTAGCTCCTTTACAAGCTCAGCAAGTTTCATTAATCTTTTCATAATTGAAAATATAAAAGTAACGAAAAATATAACAGAACTAGACGGAAGGACTAAAGTGAAAAAATCATAATTTAGGAATACAAAAAAATAAGTCCGTAATCGAAGTTAGACATAAAAAATCGCGATAGTTTAGATGAGGTTTATGAAAATAACCCAATAATAAAATAACATGTGGAGTCTTAAAAAAATTATGTAATTAATTTCTCTTAATGATAGACACCATAATAGATTATGGTTGGTATGAACTTTTCCATGGCAAGAATATTTCTATCCTTTCTTATGTTTACACGATCACTATAAAATCGAAATATCACTACGAATTCCAAGTGCTACATTATGCATGAACATAATATTGCTCCTCACCTTGAGCTTGTAATTTTAATTCCCATGTCCATAAAGAAATTCTTTTTCATGTAAATTATCCATTCTTCCTTCTCTAGCTCAGTGAAGTTAATATGACTTTGTGGATCCGTTTTGTTGGTTGCTATTTGTTCTCTTTGTAGTCATTATTTTTCTGATCCCTTCTTATGGGATAATTGATCTTGAAGTGACCTAATTTCTCGTATGAGTAATAATTTTCCTTCTTTGGTCCTTCAAAATTTTTTTTTTGCTTTTATTTGAACTATTTTCTGGGGCTCTACTATTGTGATCAACATCATAGCCTCCTGTTCCTTTTCGTAGTTTTCTTCATCTCAAGCATTTTAATTTTAATTTTTTGTTTGGCCATATCTTTATGAATGACCAAAATAGATGACATGATTGCAATAATTTTTATGGGGCTATTTGTATAAACCACTTCTAAATTATCGCGATTTTTTATATTTAATATCAAATTACGAACTTATTTTTTTGGATTCCTAAATTATCGTGATTTTTTCAATTGATTATTTCGTCAACTTCTGTCAACTTTTCTGTTATCTGATTTTTTTATTTATGAAAAGTAAAAAATATTCCTCCATTCGACTTTATATTTTCGTTTCGACCTCTGCAACTCTGAGGAGTATTTTTTACTTTTCATAAATGAAAAAAATCGAAGATAATGAAAAAATTGACAGAAGTCGATGAAAGAATCAAATTGAAATAGTTTAATGATAAAAAAATAAATTCATTCTTTGATATTAGATTTAAAAATCGTAATAGTTTAGGAGTTATTTATGAAAATAACCTTTTTTTAATGCATTCATCTATATGGACTGTTAGAGTTGGTGAATACTTCAGGGCCCCTTGTTTCTCACACCGGGTTCGCCCACGTGAGCTTAGGGGAATCTGAGTATTACCCAATTAACAGTATTGCTGGCGTACGAATGAAAGGGGGGGTTCGGGGGGCCCCGCCCCCCGACGGCGGTCCCGCTCGCTGGTGAGCGGGCGGGGGTTCGGGGGCAGCGCCCCCGAAACCTAGACGGGTTTTGGGCTTTTGTTTAGCCGGCCCGTGTGGTTCGGATTAGGTTTTTTCTCTGTTTGTTTGGGTTTTAAACCCGGTTTGGAGAGGCTATTAATAGCCTAATTTCTGATGTAATTTGGTGTGGCGGCTGTAAACCTAAACGATATAGTGGAATCTCTTTGCAGGACGTAGCCCTCATCTCAAGGGTGAACCTGGGTAAATTTCGTGTGTCTCCTCTATTTTTCTGCAATCTCTCTACGATCTTCTCTCCTTGTTCTCGGATTTTCCCATCAATTGGTATCAGAGCACAGGTTGTTCGAGGAATTAGGGTTTATTCGAGATGTCAGGAGGATCGCGGATTGAGATAGAAAAATTTGATGGAACGCGATTTGATCTCTGGAAGATGAAGATGGAGGATCTTCTCTGTGATCGAGATCTTTGGACGGCAATCGAGAAGGAGAGACCAGGCATGGAGGCGGCGAAAGTCGCGGACGAGGCCTCCTCCAGTCAGGCAGATCCAAAGGCGATCGAAGAGTGGGATCGGATTGATAGAAAGGCGAAGGGTTTGATTCGGCTGTGTCTCGCGGATTCAATTCTTACGAATGTGATGGGCGAACCTACTGCCAGAGATCTGTGGAGGAAGTTGGAATCCCTATATCAAAGTAAGTCGTTGGTTAACAAGTTATTTCTGAGGAAGAAATTGTACAATCTTCGGATGCAGGAGGGTGATTCATTTTCTACTCATCTTTATAACTTTAACACGGTGATCAGTCAACTTGTATCAATCGGTGTTAAGTTTCAAGATGATGATAAGGCAATAACATTGCTCTGTTCGCTGCCGGATTCATGGGACAATCTAATTGTTGTGATTGGTGGCGGGGATAAAGAACTTTCGTATGAAAGTGTATGTGCTGCCTTGTTATCAGAGGAAATACGGAGAAAGGGATCAGCAAGTTCTGGTAAAGAGGCGCTGGCGGCCAGAGGAAGGCAACCAGAAAGGAATCAAAATCAGAGAGGGAGATCCAAATCTCGTGGGCGTTCGAAGAGTAAGGATAAGAAGGTGCAATGCTGGAGATGTCAAGAGTGGGGCCATCTGAAGCGAGATTGCAAAAACAAGCCGGTTCATAAGAAAGAAGCTGAGTCAACCTCGGACAAAAAGGAGGCTGAGGCAGGAGATATGTATGTGGCTTCTGCATGTACGGCACAGTCAGATAAAGATGTATGGCTTATCGACACTGGTGCTTCGTACCATATGACGCCTCATAAACACTGGTTCTGTGAATATGAGGAGTATAATGGTGGGGATGTCATGCTCGGAGATGACACTGCGGTTCAGATTGTTGGACGTGACAGGGTGAAGTTGAGGATGAATGATGGCACGGTGAAGACTCTACCAGATGTGATGCATATACCGCTTATGAGCAGGAGTTTATTATCTGTTGGTACAATGGCTGACTCGGGTGTTATATTCAGTTGCGATAAGGATTCGTGCAAGATGATCAGAGGGTCGATTGTAATTGCACGAGGGGTTCGCTATGGCACGTTGTACAAGTTGCTCGGAGAGACAATATCTGTGGGCTGCGGATTTATTTCTGAAGAGGCCAAAGAAGATGAAGACAGCAAATCTATGTTGTGGCATCGGAGATTAGGCCATATCAGTGAAAAAGGACTCTCCACTATAGCATCAAGTCAGATGGTAGAAGGAGTTCCGGATTGTTCTGTGGGCTTCGGGTTCTGTGAACATTGCCTCCATGGAAAACAGAACCGAGTCAGTTTTCAACACACAGGTTCAAGAGCAACGAAGATTCTCGAACTGATTCATAGTGATGTCTTTGGACCAACTCCGACTCCATCTATTGGAGGGTCCAGGTACTATGTTTCTTTTATAGATGATTTTTCGAGATACAGTTGGATTTATTTTATCAAGAATAAATCAGATGTATTCGATAAGTTTCGAGAATTTAAAGTTTTGGTGGAAAATCAATTGAGCTGCAAGATCAAGGTCCTTCGTACAGATAATGGAGGTGAATTTTGTTCAGATAAGTTTGAGCATTTCTGCGTGGACAATGGTATTATTAGGCAGAAGACAACTCCATATACACCTGAGCAGAATGGAGTAGCTGAAAGGTTAAATCGGTCACTCATAGAGAAGGCCAGATGTATGCTGAGTTGGGCTGAATTGGGGCAAGAATTCTGGGCAGAAGCTGTAGCCACAGCAAACTACCTGAAGAACCGCTCACCGACCTCATCAGTGAAGGATCAGACACCTTATGAGGCAATGTTTGGGAAGAAGCCAAATTTGTCTCATGTTCGGGTGTTCGGATGTGACGCATATGTTCATATACCCAAAGAAAAGCGGGATAAGCTTGATAGTAAATCTGAAAAGAACATATTTGTCGGATACAAGGAAGGGATCAAGGGCTACAAACTGTGGAATCCAAAGTCAAGGACTATTGTTTACAGCAGGGATGTTGTTTTCCGTGAATCACGTTCCCAAGTTGAAGTTCAAAAAGGTGATGAACCTAAGAAAGTGGTAGTGCTTGAAGAAGATTCTGATTCTGAAACTTCAGAGGTGGATGCACAAGATACTTCAGTTGAGTCTGTTATAGAACCAGATCAAGAGGACTCGGTTAATGAAGTTGAAGATGCAGATTCAGATGAAGACCCAGATATTGGTACTACCATACCAGTTCTCAGGAGATCGACACGAGAAAGAAGAACACCTTTGAGATACTCTCTTAGTGCTCTGAGTTCGTTTCATGCTTTGAGCATCATCGGAGAAGAACCTAGTTCTGTAAAAGATGCAAGGTCTATGGATGATGCAAATCAGTGGGAGCTTGCTATGGCAGATGAGATGCAGTCACTGGATAAGAATGAAACATGGAGTTTGTGTAAATTGCCTAAGGATAGAAAGGCAATTGGTTGCAAATGGGTGTTCAAACGAAAGCTGAAACCGGATGGGTCTGTAGAGAAGTACAAGGCGAGGTTGGTAGCTAAAGGATACTCTCAGGTTGAGGGAGTCGACTATGATGAGATTTTTTCTCCCGTGGCGAAAATGACTTCAATCAGATTTGTTCTATCTCTGGCAGCAGCATATAATCTTGAGGTAGAGCAGATGGATGTGAAGACGGCATTCCTTCATGGGGACTTGGAGGAAGAGATATATATGAGGCAACCAGAAGGCTTTGAAGTTCAAGGTAAAGAAAAGCTGGTGTGCAAATTGAAGAAGTCTTTGTATGGATTGAAGCAGTCGCCAAGGATGTGGTACCAGAAGTTTGATACGTACATGCTCGAACTCAAGTTTGTACGTTCAGATTCAGATCATTGTGTTTATGTGAAGAGAGTTGGAGATCAGTTTGTCATTCTTACACTGTATGTGGATGACATGTTGCTGATTGGAAACAGTATGAAGATGGTGAATTCAGTGAAGGGTTTGTTGGCCAAGAAGTTTGAGATGAAAGACTTGGGACCGGCGAATTTTATTTTGGGTATGCAGATTAGAAGGGATCGTCAGAAGAGAAAGTTGTGGCTAGGACAGGAGAAGTACATAAAAGAAGTGTTGAAGAAATTTAACATGTCGGACTGCAAGCCAGTGGGTACTCCTATGTCTCTAGGAACCAAACTTTCTGCAGAGCAATGCCCAAAGACGGATGAAGAAGCCGAAGAGATGGACCGTGTGCCATATGCAAGTGCAGTGGGCAGCTTGATGTACGCCATGGTTTGCACGCGTCCAGATATAGCCCAAGCAGTGGGAGTCTTGAGTCGGTATATGTCTAACCCAGGCAGGGAACATTGGAATGCTATCAAGAGAGTTTTCAGGTACCTTCGTGGAACTTCAGATTTTGCTTTGTGCTTTGAAGGTGCGGGAAAAGGAAAGATGCTTGATATTGTGGGCCATGTAGATGCTGATTGGGGTGGAGACATTGATAGTAGACGGTCCACTAGCGGATATGTTTTTTACATTATTTGGGGCTGCACTAAGTTGGATGAGCAAGAGACAAAGCGTGGTAGCACTTTCTTCTACAGAAGCAGAATATATGGCTCTTACTCATGCTGCAAAAGAGGCCATATGGCTACGACGATTGTGCTTGGAGCTCGGATTTGAGCAAGGTGCTATAGAGGTGAGATGTGATAATCAAGGTGCTATTCAGTTAGCTAAGAATCCCGCATTTCACTCACGCACAAAGCATATTGACATCCAATACCACTTTATTCGGGAAAAGGTGGAAAAGAAAGAGGTTCAGCTTGAAAAGGTTGATACAACAGAGAATAGGTCTGATTTTCTGACTAAAGCAGTTACAAGTGTAAAGTTTGAGTGGTGCTCTACTGCTGTCGGATTGAAGAAGAATGTTGCTGGCAAGGCTCTCATTGGTGTGAAGTATCCACCAAGTGGGAGAATGTTAGAGTTGGTGAATACTTCAGGGCCCCTTGTTTCTCACACCGGGTTCGCCCACGTGAGCTTAGGGGAATCTGAGTATTACCCAATTAACAGTATTGCTGGCGTACGAATGAAAGGAGGGGTTCGGGGGGCCCCGCCCCCCGACGGCGGTCCCGCTCGCTGGTGAGCGGGCGGGGGTTCGGGGGCAGCGCCCCCGAAACCTAGACGGGTTTTGGGCTTTTGTTTAGCCGGTCCGTGTGGTTCGGATTAGGTTTTTTCTCTGTTTGTTTGGGTTTTAAACCCGGTTTGGAGAGGCTATTAATAGCCTAATTTCTGATGTAATTTGGTGTGGCGGCTGTAAACCTAAACGATATAGTGGAATCTCTTTGCAGGACGTAGCCCTCATCTCAAGGGTGAACCTGGGTAAATTTCGTGTGTCTCCTCTATTTTTCTGCAATCTCTCTACGATCTTCTCTCCTTGTTCTCGGATTTTCCCATCATGGACAACAGTGATGGTCATGTCAAAAGATGAGGCAAGATATTTAGTATAACTATCACCTATAGCCTTCTGGGAGTGGTAGGGTTAATCTAATCATACTTAGGTCTTATGCCATCATAATGATCTTCTTCACATGGTTTATAATATTATCGCCTTTTTTCATCTTGCACTTGGGTGTAATTGTGCAGAAAAAAAATATTCATAAATATTTTTTTTTGTATTCCGTAGAGCACATGCAGTTTTAAAAGTCTCAATGACTTTTATTAGGTGATCTTGCATATACAGTAATTATGAATATCTTTGGCCTTCTCGAAGATGCATTTGGAGTCGATGCCATCGTCTACGTTGTTGTGATCTAGTCAGCACTTACTTTTTAATGCTCCACTTTTCATAATTAGTGTCGTTGAAAGCATTCTAGATTGGTAAGTCCTGAAACCAATGTTTTGAAAATTGGTCCGACCGATCGGTTCAACCGGTTCAATCACGAATCGGTCGGTGATCCGGTCCGGTCAAGGTACAAAACCGATTTTGATGTTGAATCGGGGAAAACCGGTGGACCGGATCAGTTCAACTCGGTTCAATTCAAATTTTGAAAAAAAGAATTAAAATAATGATAAAAATAGGAAAGTTAAAAAGGAAAAAAAGAAAGAAATAAAAGAAATGTAAGGAAGGAATGAATATGACAAGTATAATATTAAATAGGAATGGAAATAAAAAAAGATAAGTATTTGGAATTGCTTAGCATTAAAATAGAAAATTATTAAAAGACATAACTAAAGGAAATAAAAAAGGAAAGTGTTAAAGAAAAAAAATAAGAATAATTTAAGATAAATTTTATTAATATAGCATTTATATCATTAAATAATAGATATTAAATTAATAATAATCTATTTATATTTAAATGTTAATTATTCTTATTTATCACTATTAAAACTTTTAACAAATTAAAATTATGTTATATTAATTTTTAATATTATTAATAGGTTATTAGTATAATATTAATATACTACATCATATAACTTATATTATATCTCTATAATTATTATAAATAATATTATTTTAATAAAATCCGATTCAATCCGGTCGAACTCGATCGGATCGGTCCAACCGTGACCCATCCAGTCCGGTCGTCGGTCCGGTTCTGAAAACATTGCCTGAAACAACAAATTTCGATCATATTTTCTAAAAAAGAGGAGAAATTTTGATTTCACATAGGAATAATAAAAATTGGAAAAATCTAAGTATCTAATTGGAAAAAAATAAAATTATCCATATTAACGAATAATTTTGTGGAAATTATTTAATAACAAAATATTAATATGATAATATTTATTAATATTACATTAAATATGAGTTTAAATATCGATGCACACTTCACTGGATATTAATTTAATAATTAATCAAATGTCAATCAATTCAATATTAAATAAACTAATAAAAAATTCAAATTAAATATGAGAAATGATTAATTGGATATTAAATTGATTATAATTAGATTCGTCCATATTGATTTAAGTATTGATCCATAAAATTTAACTTAATGCTAAATTATAAAAAAAAAAGCTAAAATCAAATAAGGTATGTTAAATGGGCTTTTAATCAAGTGGGCTTAAAAGCTCGATAACATTAGAATATTTGAAGTATGTTAAAATGGACGACTAGAATTAATCACATCAAGATAAAGTGGTGAAGATCTAACTTGAGTTATAAAGATTGAGATTTATTTAATCAAAAAATCAGATAAGGTCAAGATCCTATATCTAACTTGAGTTATAAAGAAATAATAATTCATGGGCGCATACGCTCTTACGCCAGTGAAGAGGAGATGCCAAAACACTTCCATTCGAGTCAATTGGATTTTTTTTCAGTCGAGATTCATCAATTTTCAGGACTATTACTATATAATAAATTCGATATTTGGACTAAAGGGATATAAATAAATTTTAGCCAAAATGACAATTCTAAAATTCGAATTTGTAATTATTAGCGCCCGACGATTTTAAAACACAATCTTGCTATCAGATTACCCAATCATTCTTGATTCGACTCAATTGGATTTTGTAGGTCGTCCAGTCACGGCCTTGATCGACGTTGCATGATTTCAGTCATCAATGCCTTATATTCTGATTACGGAAAGAGTTGATGAAAGACTTTTAGCTATGTACTTATATCGTTTTCAACATCGAATTAATCGGATGTTAATAGTTCTGAATAGGTGTTAATAGTTATGAATACTAATGGATCTCGATCGAAAAAAAAGACTTCTCTGACAAACAAAAAGTCATTGCCATCGCGCAGATTTCAAACAACGTACTAAAGTTTACACCCTCCAAGCATTTCAAGCAAAATGACCCCGTGTTTAAATAAATAAAAGGGACATTTCGTAGTTTATGTCCTAAGGTAGAAACTGTGCAGAGATTTTTCTAACATTGTTACTCAAGGAAATCACAAATGAGGAGTCCAATAACCCTCTGAAAACAACGATCTAATTGCATCATAAAATATTTTAACATTTTCAGCAGCCTAAGAGCATCATAAAACATTATAAAGCTTATACCATTAGATGTAGTCACATTTTAAGCATCAATGAGATCATGTGACACTATATGCGTTCATCAATAAGAGCAACTTTTTTTTATTTTTATTTTTTGTGCCGAACCGAGTCCTAAAAGTTTCTACGCTTTCAATAAATTCGAAACCAAGAAAATAGAACATGACTCCAAGACTAACAACAATACCAGTACAAAGTTACATCTCAAGTACGGACTCAGGGCAGAAAGGAGGGATGAGAAACAATGATGCCTCCGGAAACATTACGTCCACCACCGAGTGTTGAAATTTTAGAGGCGCTGCTGCTGCTGCTGTTAGAATTGTTTTTTGTTCCCCTTTTGTGATCAGTTGAATTTAAGAAATTAGAATGAGAACTCGTATGCATAGGGCTTAACAAAATTAACCAGTGAAACCTTATTTGCTGCATATGGGCTCAACATGATCTATCGTGGACAATTGTCATGGCATTACACAATAACATCATGCAATGCTTCATCCCAGAGTAGTAACCATAAAGCTGCCACTAAAGAATCCTTACTAGTGAGATTGAACAACATGACAAGCTGATCTTTCTTCTAGTTCACAAAATTCTGTTTGTAATTCACATGCAGCATTTAAAGCCCTTGTATATATTATACGGGTATCTACATGCCTCTAACAATGTACAACCTCGTTTCCTTGTCTCTTCTCTTTCAATTCGACTGATAAATGAAGGACGACAAAGGAACAGAGAAAAAAAAACGAGATGGTAAAGACCCAAAAGTCCATAATCCTACGGCTTTTGAACTCTATACACACAATGGGAAAAGGGAAGAGAACTGTTGAGATTCTCACACAGTTGGACTGGCAACATCCAAACTCCCCTGTGCATTAGCATTAGCTCGAGTCTTATCTCGCCAGTTCTCACCCCACATTTTGGCCTCTGCCACAGCTCGCTCCCGATCGAAGCCTGGCTTCAAGATTGCAACTTTTTCCCTTTGTGGCTCCTCCTTCGCATCGTTTGGCTCACACTTGTTCTCGGGTTCTCCATCGGGATTCTTTCTTGGTATTCTTCCATCACCAGTGGTTCTGTTACTAGAACCAGGAGATGTAACGGTTTCATATGTTTGGGATGCCAAGTAGGACAGTGCAGTAACAACATCAGCGATCAGCGGACGGGAGGCAGCTTCTTCCTGGATACACATGGATGCTACAGCTAATGCTTGGTACAGTCCACGCATGGGGTACCGTCCCTGTAGATTTGGATCAGCAAGCTTTGGTAGTTTCCTCCGATCATTAAACATTGGTCGAACCTGGATAATAATTCAGCAATTAAGATTGCAGAATGAATCTTATGAAACAATTGAAGTAACTACTCATGCATGGCCCATATACAAGAAATAGGGGACACAAGCATAATTGCAACTTTCATCAAAACTTTTACTTAGCTTGCATCAAATATAAGAAAAAAAGAGGTTATCACTGATTATGACCGATTCTAAGGGTAGAAACACAGAAGGCCACACCAGGCCAGTGCCTAATTACATAAATAACCATGTCATAGGTTCACTGCAAACGTAAAAACAAAGTTGGGTCTGATTTATTTGTTAAGCTTAAAAAACATGGTTCTTTTTTGGTAAAAAACATGCCCTTATTTATATGATTATTACCTCACATTATTAATTAAAAATATAGTTTTAATAATGAGAATACTATAAAAAGAATCAACCTATATTATTTGAATTGTATTTCTAACATGAATGCTAATTATACATGTCAATCTTATAAGCTTACAGGCCAAAGCATACACAAACAAGTCAAGGAAATTTTAAAGTTGTACCATGTGAGGAAAAAGCATTAATTGCCTTTAAAGACTTTCATGGCATAAGTATTTCATTTTGTCTGCATAGCACTTCATCTTTGCATTAGTCTTTATAGTATAAAATATATATTATTTGAATTGATCTGAAAGCTTGGATTCTGGTGAAAACATTAAATATACTGGAAGTATAACAATAAAAATGATGATATTAAATTTGCTTTCAATTCCTTGGCTTTTTTGTAACTGCATTTTCCAGGAATCAACAAGATGGAGACATTAAATTCAGTATCCTCAAAACAAGAAAAAAACCTTACCCAGGAAACAAGATTTTGCTCAGCGTGTGCTCTGGTTGTGTCAATGGCCTTTCGTCCAGTTATTAGCTCCAACAGTACAACACCAAAGCTATAAACATCAGATTTAACTGTTAATTGTCCGGTCATAGCATACTCAGGAGCACAATATCCATAAGTGCCCATCACCCTGGTAGACACATGAGACTGATCGCCAACTGGTCCAAGTTTTGCCAGCCCAAAATCTGACAGTTTCGGGTGGAATCCTTCGCCCAATAATATGTTTGAAGATTTGAAGTCTCTGTAGATAACAGGAGGACTAGCCTTGTCGTGAAGATACTCCAACCCCTTGGCTGCACCAGCAGCAATCTTCATCCTTGTACTCCAATCAAGTGGTTGCTTGTTGAGCGGGAGGTCTAAAGATTGAAACAAAGTTACTGCAAATGAGATCTTTTTTCTTTTATCTTGAATCTACCAATTTGATATGAAAGCGATGACATTTAAGTTGTTAACCAGAATGCCATAGGTTCAACCTATAAGATTTACACATTTGCCAGATAAGACTGGACCGACACAATGTCAGCCGTCCTTTCCACTAAAAAGAATTGTCAGATAAGACAACTATCAGTTTGAAAGGTTAGTTTTAGCGTACCACAAGTTGCGTTCTTACCAGACACATAAAAGCTGAATAAAGAAGCACATTACAGATAATGCCTGTGCGGTTCAAAGTACTTAATGAGACAAGCATACGAAAAACAGAGTACAGATTGTAGCAAAATTCAACAAGATATGGTGTTGTTATCAGGTGACTTTAATAGAAATGGTGTATGGTTCTGAGAAGTTTTACAGGTAATCTCTAATAGTAGTAAGTAACAATTGACATAAGGATGCATATCATACTACTCAGGATTTCAAGAGAAAAACGAGTTGGACCAACAGGAACCTATCCTATGTAAGAGGACAAAAGATAAATGTAAGAAAGGGATAGAATCAACTTAGTTGTGCGAGGGGACTACAAGAAATTTATCAACATTTTTTTTAGGAAACTTATCAACAAATTAATCATCAATATATAGGAAAACCAAAATATCATGATACCAGCTCTGGAGGCAGGCACAGGTACGCATTAGAGGATAATTAAGGTAGATTAAAACAAGAACATAATCTTAGGAATGCAGCCCAAAGGTTAACTGTTAAAGGACAGTAACAACTACTTGTGCAGGCCAGTTTCTCACAGCATAAACATTAATTACGCAGGAATGCTAATCAGCCTACTGGTCAGCTGTGAGTTGAGAAAAACATTCTAAGTTGAAACACACATTCTAAGTTGAGGAAAATGATATTAAGAAAGGAAAGAACACTAATAGTTGAAAATTTCCAAGAGGTCACATCACATCAGCAACATTGTATCCAATGAGATGTAAAAAAATCAAGGAGAGATGATAAACAAAAGTAGATAATGGGGAACATACCATGCAAATGATCTTCGAGTGATCCCAATGCCATGTACTCATATACAAGAAGGCGTTGGTCACCATCAGCACAATAACCAATTAAACTAACCAGGTTAGGGTGATGTAACAGGCTGAGCATGAGGACCTCCACCAAAAACTCTCTGTTTCCTTGCAGCCCATTCCTATCAAGCTGCTTTACAGCTACAACCTACAATGACACAAATATTCCATTCATCCATAATGTCTATCAAGATTCAAATTGAATAACAATTTTATAAGAAGCACGCATCTGCATTTTCATATAAAGTTACTAGCTTATCACAAAAAACCTAAAATCCCTAGAGGTTTTGCATTGACTTGATAGTCCTTCCAATACATTCTAACCCAAAAGAGAATGGAAAGTGAAAAGAACAATGTACCCCACAGCAATTAACGAAACTGCTGGATTTTCTAGTGTACCTGACCCGTGCTTTCAAGACGCCCTTTGTACACCCGTCCAAAACCTCCTTCACCTATAAAGCACTCTGGTTTAAAGTTCCTTGTGGCGGCCACAAGCTCACGAAATGTAAATGTCCTTGCAGAAATCGAAAAACCAGCATCCTCTTTCTGAATCAATGATTCTTTTTTGGAGTTCAAATTGCTTTGCATCATCTGTT
The DNA here is from genome assembly GCA_030549335.1 of Pontederia crassipes. Taxonomy (NCBI): domain Eukaryota; kingdom Viridiplantae; phylum Streptophyta; class Magnoliopsida; order Commelinales; family Pontederiaceae; genus Pontederia; species Pontederia crassipes. The sequence goes on along the minus strand of CM060189.1, from coordinate 16,947,563 downwards.
TTTCATCCTCAGCCCCTGCAAATCCAAGAAACATCAATATAAAGTTGGATCAGCTAAGTTTCATTCCGTAGATGAGTCTGATAAATTTGCTATGCACTGAATCAACAGAACCATATGATGCCATATGATATCGAAATATATCCTCTTAATTCGTCCAATAAACGTATATATATCAGATTAACAAGTGGCATTTAGCAACCACAAAGATAAACACGCTATAATTATTTAAGAAGACAATCGATCGTAAATGAAATGGAATTCTTCAGAAGACAACTATTACAGAAGAAAACTTTTATGATACGTTTCAAAGAACAGCTATAACATCGAACTTCAATCACTGCTGCTTCCATTCAGCTAATAAATCATAAAGTTGTCATCAAATTTGAAGCTCTATGCAAAAATCGATCAGTCAAACACGAAAAGCTTAGAAAAACAACGAGAAGAAAAGTGAAGAATTCAGACTGACCGGAGGGCAACCTCTCCACGCGAGGAGCGACCATAGGCTGCTCCTCCCTCCTGCGATCCTTCGCCAGTCCATGGCTCAACTGTGCCCCTTCTTTGGATCCGAAACACGGGAAACAACCCATTGTTCGAAAGCACCAAGAAAAGATCCAAACTTGATCAAGGGAAGTCTCTAAAAATCGGATATTTCATAGAAATCTCAACAGTTTGGGCTGCAAGAGGGCAGAAAGATCCAAACTTGATCAGTAAAAAAAAAACCTCAAAAAATTTGCCGGAATCACTCGTCTGACGCTGCTGTTTTGACGCAATCAACGCGTCAAACGAGCTCGTGGCACAGAACAGTCGTCAGAAGCTTTTGCCGTGTTGAGATCGAGATCGATGCGATCCAGAGAGAAGGATCGAAGAAGGCGCTAAGATTTTTATGTCTTATTCCATTCGGTGTACCGAAATGAACAGTGGAATGGGAGTAGAAGAGAAGCCGTCCAATGCATCATTGCCTTCAGACACATGGAAACTCTTAATTTATATTTCTCAATGGGTGTTATTAATAATACAAAAAGAAAATAAATCTTTCCAAGATATTTAGAGATCGGTAATGATCTCCTACTAATCAATAATTTATTTACTTCTTAAATTAGTCCATTACTACATAAAAATATCAAGATGCACTTGCCAAATAAATTAGTATCTCACTGCGAATTATTTGAAATTTATCTTTTCGATATGCAAATAATTGCCCTGAGCTTTTATGTCCTTTTTTCGAATTACAAAGAAGGGCTCGTCGTTTAATCCAAGAAAAGAAAAATAATAATTTAATTGAAGAGGCATATCTCATTAGTAGAACAAACCTGTCTCCATCCATCGCACATTCGTTCTTTTTTTTATGTCTAGAAAAATCATTACTATTAACCAATTAATGATTAGCATTATATATATATTGTTATAATCTATTAGCCACCTTTCTTGAATATTGTTGACGAGGAGGCGACGCACTGCTCTTTTCACGTGGCCTAGATATATAATCATCCTTATCAGTACATGCAAATTATATATACACATATATTGTACATAAATATGTATACATATGAACGTATATTGTGTATATAAATACGTATATATATATATATATATAAGATTTACTTTGTTGAAATAACTCGTTGATTATTTAAATAAAAAGAGAAATGGGACAAAGACTTCTTCAATTCATGATGGAAGTCGATTGTACAAATTTATAAGCTTTAGAGGTCGCCATATTTTCATAATTTTTTATTACTATTTTCCCTATTAAAACCGGTATGATCGTAATTCACCTGCATTGTAATTATATAGATATGCCTTTTTTTTCTTGCCAAATAGGCAATCAGATGAGATCAATATAATACTACAACAACAAAGTCTTATCCCACTAAATGAGGTCGGCTACATGGATCATACGACGTCATTCCGCTCTATTAGTAACCAAACCTTTTGGTATATTATTCACCAATAGATCTTGCTCTATTAGTTCGTCAAGTGTCCGTCTTGGCCTCCCTCTTCCTCTTTTAATCGGACCCCCTCTTTTAATTGTTGAGATTTCTATGAAAGATCCGATTAAATAATCGGGTTCGTGTTAATCCGTGGTCCGTGTTGTGGCCCGTATTTTCACATGGCTCAAGTGAGCACGCGAGGTTGACTCTGATACCATTATGTAACACTACCAACCCAATCAAGATATTGTTCACTTTGGGCACTCGGCCCCACGAATTTAAAACGCGTTGATAGGTAAAGAAGTAACTACATATAAGTCCATGACCACCTCCGTGTTTTATCCATGTGAGACTATCCATTAAATCATATTAGTTCTTAGACCTCGTGTCGTTACAAAACTTGTCAATCACATGTGAGGGATAATGTTAAGGATATAAAATTATTGATATTGCTCTTTTTAAAAGGTTTAATTTTTCAGAAAAATTATTAACATATCAAATTTAATATTGTCAAATGAACTACCGGATAGATAATCCGTATAAACATAGATATGCAAGCATACAAATTTTGCTCAAGGGAAAAAATCTAAATCCTAAATCCTTAGCCTAAAATCAGCATATAATAAAAACTCATCTTGCAAGTTTATTACAATATAGCTAATGCCATTGTTTAGATTGATTTAGCAAAGCTCTTTGCTCAATGCTTGTGATCAACGTTTAGTTGTCAAAGACTTGTTCTATTGAATAGGTCAAATATGCACAAAATTAAATGAAAAAAATCATTGGAGAGGCGGCATTGATTGAATGGTACATTTATTTGTTCATTTACCCAATCAGTGCAGTGTGTGATTCACAGAAAAGAAACAATGAACAGATCTCACATTATACATATATATTTTATGGCAATCATAAGGCCATCATGCATGTTGCTTGCTTTTAATCCCTAGAACACTTGCCACCATCCTCCTATTTCTTTTCTTTTCTTTTTCTCTCACTTTGCTTGCTATCAAAGTCTCATCTCAGATTGCATGTGGCGGTATGGTAGTAAATGCCTTTGTGCATGTGTGTGACATCAAGAACATGTTCCTTAAGATAAAGCCTAATATATATACATACATACATATATATATATATATTATATATATATATATTTGAGGAGAAAGCTACGAGAACAATCAACAAAAGAAAAAAAAACTTATTACAAAATGCCACCCCTTAATGAGAGAATTCAAAATGCATGTGAAAGCTGTAAGTTTAATAACTTTAATTAAATATTTCGTCTTATAGAAACCAAGATATATCTTTAGTATAATGTGCAGTATAAAGATAAGGTTGATGCAGCTAATTCGTCCAGGCCAGATGCATTGACACAAATATAAAAGTTCAATGGACTGGAAACAAATAATAATCTCAGGAAATTTGCTGCATGGAAGTGATAAATGATGGACAGAATTGCTTGAGACTTTTTAGTGGCCAAAATGTGATGAATGGCAATGGGAATATATTCCTGTCATGGATATTGGTAGAATAAGTGCAAAAGATATGAGCCAGCCAAGTCTTGTTCCATCGCTCTCGGTGGGAGAAGAAGCCTTTGAGAAAAACAATGAAAAGAAGAAACAAAGCATGCATCACTTTCTTCCACAAACATAAACATATTACTTTGAGTTAAAATAAAATTGTAGAAAACAAAAGGGAAAATAAAGAGGAAAAAAAGCACCAGCACATGATAGTTGGTAGCTTGCATCCTTAATTATCAATATATATATTTCATTTTTGAGAGACAGTTAAAATTGCCAGCTAAAAACCTTCATTCTGGGTTCCATACTTAACCTAATCATATCTGACAAATACACCAACATATAATAAGTAACAAATTCAAATGTATAAAGAACAAAGGGAAAAAGAAAAAAAAAACAGGCTTTGTGATGGTGTGGATCATTGAAAAAAAATTCAATCACAATGAAAAGATCCGCATATTTGAAACCTCTTGAGGTACATATACTCTTTTCTGATCTTTCCAGAAAACATAAATATGTGGCTACAATCTCCATCTGTGTGATCAATATATACGAATGGGAACGTAGATATACATGGGTTTGAATTGCCTCCAGTTGACTAATATTATTTTGCGAGAAGTGGTAATTTGATGCACCAACGCCAAAAGCTAACAATAGAAAAATATTAGACAAGGTTTGGCAAATTCGGTCAACCAGAGTTTATGTCGTGATGCAAACTTAGTTGGTTAGTATGATTTGGGCTTGGAGAGCTCCTTCCTGAAATCATGGCATGGAACCCTTTCTCTTTCCCCAGATCAACTCGTGCATTATTTTATTATTATTAACATTATGCAACAACTTTTGAATAGATATTGCGAAGACTTTTTTCCTTCCTTTGGAGAAATTATTAATATGCCATCATGCTTAAGATGACATTCATGGAAGTATATGCACTTGCAAGATTCTTAACTAAGTAGGAAAATGCTGCATATTGTTATGACATTTGTGTTATAATTATCCCTTTTTTCATTCTCAAGGCTGCTAATCATCAACCAATCAGATGTGGAGTAGGATAACTCCGGTGCAATGAAGTTACCAAGTAGGATAACTTCGTTAGCCAATTGAACAGGCCAGGTTCCAAGCCCCTTCCAATTGAGAGTTGAGACCACCACCCACAAAGTTGATAACACCTCCAAGCCCCTTCCAAGTAATGTTATGTTATGCCCCTCGACATGAACAAGTTCAAACAATTGTTCCAAAGACAGTAACGAGTCTGAAACTTCTCGTATCATGCATTTTTAAACGAATGTGCATTATACGAGTCTGAAACTTCTCGTATCATACGTACCAGGATCAATACAAATGTGCATTATATATAAAAATAAATTTTCTTTAACCTCTCCTGAAACATAAATAATTTTTTCATCTAATCGTAACATTACAAGAAAAAGGAAATTTTCGGATGGACACAAATGCTTAACAATTTGTGACGAATTTTGAGGATCGACACAACACGTCTTTCTTTCTCGGCTGGGGTCGGGTCAACTGTTATAGGTCGAACAAAATTGTCTTCAACACTCTGAGGCTGGCTTGATCTTAGGCCCTGACTCACCCTCCATGGACGAATCTTGTGGAGGAACCCTTAGGTTAACTTCCGACGGTTTGTTTTGGAACTTTCAACTGTCCAAATTATAAAAAATTTAAAAATAATTAAAAATTATGTAATATATAATATATATAATATTTTATTATTTTAGTTTTTGACGATTCCGGCCGTCGGTAATTTTAATTTACTTCCCGCCATTTTTTTCTCTCACATCCCTATATATTTCTCCCTCTCTCTTGCTCCGTCTCCGTCTTCCACTCTGGCTCAGTCTTCCTCTTCGGCTCCCTCTTCCTCTCCGGCACCGTCTCCGTCTCTGGATCCGACCACCCACGGCACCAGGAGGTCGATCGGGTCGTCAGGCGGTCCGTGGCCAGATCAGGTCGCCAGGCGGCCGACCAGGCCACCAGGCGACCCAATTGGCCGTCCGCGGTAATTTTTTTATATTTTACAAAATCCTTTCGACAGTTAATATCGTTGGAACTTTGCGACAGACATGGCCATCGGGACTTTGCGATGGTTATGACTGTCGGACTTTTGCGGCAGTTATGTCCGTCGAAAGTTTCGACAGGTATAGCTGTCAGAAAACTCGTTAGAAATCATTTGCGATACCCTCTTTTCCGACGATTTTTTCCCGTCGGAAAACCCGTCGAAACTTTCCATTTTCGACGAATTCTTTCGATTTTCCAACGGACTCGTCCGTCGAAAAACATCATTTTTCTTGTAGTGTAAATTATGGAGCCATTTCATTATCTTCCTATAAAGAAAAATATGGTGGGCTAGTTGATCTTTATATCAGTTTATGAAAGAGCCCGATGCAACACAATGCAGGTTGGGTCTTTGAAACATTTCAAATCATTTTGATAGATAATAATAAGTTTGATCTATTTTACTGAGGAGGTCTACGGTTCGAGTCCGTATAGCCCTAATATTAACATATATTATATATAATATTTTTTTAATTTTTCATTTAATATATTGTTATTTTCTTCAATAGAATTGTCACTTGTTTTTGTTGGTTGGTCCATAAAAATGAAAGCAGTATCACACCCTCATTTAATCTAAATGCATACAGAAAAATTTAAATTCTAATAAATAGGTCTAATCCATATTTGTAATGTCATGCAAAATATGCATCCTTTTTTTTATTAATTATGATGGATGAATTCTGTATGATTTTTTTAATCTTTTCCTGTGTCCATAATTAAAGAGTTTGTGATATATCAAATCACAGTCAATTTATGAAGTGAAAATTATGACATTATTTTGTCTTTAAACTTCAACCTGACCTAATTAGAAAAAAATGAAATCTCCTCTTTATAAATTTATAAATTTTAGCATATGAACTTATCTAGTTTTCCCATTAAATCAGTTTTTTTAATAATTATAAAATTAATTTTGTCCTTACTTTCTAATTAAAATAAAGTATTTTAAAAATAAAAATAAAAATTAATACGGATAAAATATGATTCGATTATCATATTTTATGAGATATTATTTTCATGAGGATATTTTTATTTTTTATATTAAAAGAATAAGGGTGAAAGTGATATTTTTATAAGAAATAAAGATAACAAAAAATTGGATAGAATTTAATAAAAAGAATTTAAGTGTCAAATCTCGACGATTAAAATTCATAAGTTTATAAATTTATAATTAGATGAAAAATTATAAAAAACAATAATTATGATAAATGGTAAAAAAAAGGAATCTATAATGTTATTTTGTCATAAGCCTCCTGGAAATTGGCAACAAGACCATCCCCAAATATCATGAAATTTTAACCCTGCATACAAGAACCGGTTAATGCCATCTAACACGTATATGTAACAATCCATAAGCATTCACAATTTGTTAACCATAAAACCGGTGCAAATACACTGACATCTCAAAGGTATTACAACAACAACAACAACAATAGAAAATTGTAGATGAAATGGGACGAGAAGCAAACTAAGATATACCACAGTTATTGACAACCGCATGCACTTGAAATGTCGAATAGCCGAACGGCAGGTACTACTTGAATTTGGCAACTAAAAATAAAATAAAATAAAATATGACCCTCACCATTGGGCTTAGCTAGGAGGCTCATATGAACTTGGTCTTGTGTTCTTACCCAGGCCTTCTGAGGGGCCCACCTCTATTTGAGATTCTATCTCAACACTGCCCCTCTATTTAGGGCCGTGATTGGACGAAACGAATGAAATGGGCGCACACGATAAAGGAATTTGCCTAAGATCTGTTGGGCCGGAGCCCAGTGACCTTGGTGTACACAATTATTATTATTATTATTATTATTATTATTATTATTATTATTATTATTATTATTATTATTATTATTATTATTATTATTATTATTATTATTATTTATCCTTTAATCAACTGTGTCAGTCATTAGCAATAAATTAGAAATTTAATCAATCAGTTTATTTTAAAAAAAATTATGGCATTGTACAGTTATCGCGAAATTTTATTTCATTGAAACTAATTCATTTGTTTAGATTGATCCTTGACAGACAGGGTGGCTGAACATAAAATATCGAGAGATAAACCACTAAGTTAAATTTATGTAAGACAAGTTAATTTCTGCAGTCCCGGCTGCATGTTTCAGCACATCATACCCGCCAACTACAAATGGCCCCCTGATCTTATATGAGAAACATGGAGGAGGCACTGATGCTCTTTGTACTCTTCATTAACCAGCCTTAGTAAAAATATGATGCATGAGAAGCTTGCCTTCTTTGTCACAACAGTCGGCATCGAAACATTCTTGCTATTTTTCACAAGCAATTCTTTCTGCCAATTTGATCTTACTTTTTTGAAAAGAAAGAAAATATCCAGAGTTCTGTTCCTTACAAGGATGTGCAGTGCTCCGAGGATTCCTCAGGGGCACATCCACAATACATGAATCAGATATTCCCGTGAGTACACACATACATCTGAACTCTGACCGTAACTGAACTGCAAGTAGAGACTGACTGTGACATCCGGATTTGGTGGTTCTCCCCCAATTGCCCAAATCAAATTCAAGCAACTCTTATACTGTGCAAGCTTTGTAAAGCGTACTTATTACACAGCGAGGCACCAACTGGGTTATAAAGTCAGACTCCAGAACACGTTGATCACTAATGAACAAGAAGCTTGCTTAGGATGATAACGCAGACGCACATTCTGATAACCCACAAGAATATCTAGAACAACGATAGTCAACGAGGATAACGCTCCCTAACCTCATCCAACTTGAGATTTTTGCCAACCCTTGAAGCTTACACTATCCCAAGTTCACTCATTCAAACTTAGTATGCTTATCAGTCATGAGTCATGACCTTCCTTTGATTCCAAATCTTGAGGCATTGAAGTACTCGTTTAATCTACTGTTAAGTGCAAGAAACAAGAGCAAGACATATTTCCGAAGCAAAGTTTTCGGATCAATCCATGTCCTAATTGCTGATCCATCATCAGAGCAATCCTGACCCACAAAGGGGAAAAAAGATCAAGTACAGAAATCTAATTTTGGCACAACTCATGAGGGAAGATCTGGCTTTGCACTTCCAACCTCACAAACCTGCACATCCTGTTTTAAGGCTAAACTAAAACACCCAAGACAAGTCCACGCAGAATGCAGCTTGTGTGCTGCTTGCTGGCTTCTTTGTGATCAGCTCCATAAGGTTGAACAACATGGGTGGTTGCTTTGTTGTGGTGTACAAGAAAGGAGAAGGAGATATTTTTGAGTCACAATTGAAAGAAACCTCCCAAATGGTCATCATCCATGTACATGTGGTCTAAGCTTGTGAAAGCCTAAGGCGACCCCAATACTCCAAATAGCAACTACTCTTCCTGTGTACAGAGCTGTGGTGGTCCATGTTCATATTGCCCCTATCAAATGCTGATGGCTATCATTCCACACCTCATCTTTGTGTTACCTTCACTTCTGCTAAAAATTGCTTCTTGCACAGTTGCGTTAGTAAAATAGAAGAAGTAAGAGCAAATGAAATAAACAACAGAAAGTTGAAACCAATAGGAACAAGCAAGTTACACATTGATATAAAGAAATAAATAAAAAGGAAGGCATACTCAAAACCACAATAATTGCACCTTTTCAAGTGCATCTTTATTCTTTACTCTCAGCGAAATCATCTTCAACTCCCACACGAAACCACTTTGACCAGGATTTCTCTTCCTTTTTTTATAGGAAAAAGTAGGGCACTGTGCATGCATATATTACTTTCAAGTGTAAAATACATGCATCTTGCATGCACACATTATGCATGCTGAAAAGTACAAAGGACAACAGAAAGGGCACAAAACACACTATATTTTTATTTTCTTTTCCTGTAGCATAAGCGCATCTACATTAATGCAAGTAAAAGAGAACTCAAGGATAGAGAAAGCTTGCTTTAGATGATTTGAATGAGAGATGAAAAAGTTCGTAAGATATTGTTAGGTTGTAAATTGATTACCATTCAAGTTTCTGCACCAGATTTTGTTTACGGTTCATTGCATATGCTGCGGACATAGAACAATTATTCTCATTTTAGTACATACTCATTTTTTTTCTTCTGATTAACTGAGGGAGAGTTAAAAGGTAAACCTTTTTTCACGCTTTCGAAATTCGATCCCCTGATTTCTCTTGTAGGACAGTAGGAGAGAAATCTTACTACATCATCGAAACACAACCCAGAATCAGTTGAACTCAATTTTCTTTTCTCCCCTTGTTTTGTTGCCATGCTCCAAGTGGGGACATGGACAGGTCTCCTTTACATGGCTTTCTTCCATATATCTTATTTTTATGTCTAGCTATAGCAAACATGGAGATGGAGGTTTCCCTTCTCCCCACGGCAGCTGCAGCCAACTAATTCAATGAGGAAAAAATGGTCCCTCAAAATTTGATAAAAATTAAACAAAGAAATGTTTCTCTCCAAAGTTTTACTGTCTATGTGAAGATATTTTGCATTGGCAACTTTACCCCCTCTGGAACTTGATGGTATGGCCCTCAGTTCTTGGAAAAGTGTCAAACTACTTAACATATTTGGTCCATGGAGTTAGTCCTAGGGAAAGAAAGAAGAGTGCAAGCAACTACTGACATGAGGGAGATTTACATGATGTCATTCGGATTCTAACAATAAATAATGCAAGGTGCATTCAAAGTTTGTTTATTCTGCAAACTCTTTTTTTCTGGCAAGGAAAAAAAAAGCTCTTTGAATTTGATAACTATTATTCATGTCAATCTACCAACATCAAGGTGTGCTTTTTTTCTTTTGTTTTTTTCCTCCAATGAGCTCGATTGCATATGTTGCCACTCTTGATAAATTAAGTTTCAAGTCTACTTTAACGATCTACTTATTCTTAATTGATTAAAAAAGCATAAATTTTGACCAGTATTCCTGCAATAAGCCCATCAATGAAATGTTCATTTCTTTACAGGTTACGTATTTCAATGTTCATGACTTACTCGTTCCTTGAATCATTCTGTAAATTAAGCGTCTTCTGTAGCATTAATGCGCGGTTTCTTGCACCATTCTACTTCTTGATGCTGATGGCGATGCAGAATAAATACAAGGGAAAGCTGATCAAGTGATGGGAAAAAAATCTCAAACTCTTCATTTTCATCCTCTAATTGTCTGTGGTTCTGGAAACAAGTAGTCTCTGGGCACAAGATTCCTCTGACCACTACATATGTTAGCCAATAATTCCACACCAAACATGTAAACTAACATTGTTATTTATACCCAGTGTTTTTAAAATCGAACCGGCCGGTTGGATCGGTTCAATCGCGAACCGATCATCGGTCTGATCCAGTTTAGTATTAAAAATTATTTTGTCAAAAAATCGGATTGAATCGGATCAACTCTCGGTCAAAATCGAGTTGAACTGGATCCGATTTTTTTCAAAAAGAGTAAAAAAGGTTGAATAATGGAAAACAAATAGAAAAAAGAAAAGTATATTATAGCATTAATCCGATTTTTTTTCTGTCAGGGCTCTTTGCCGCACGGCATATGCACTTGCTTGCTGTGATGTGCTTGATATTTAACCAAATCTAAGTATGCCGCTACAGTCTTCACTTATTATCTCATTTTTCATTACAAACAAAATTCGAGACCTTAGCAAAATAATAATAATAGCAGGAAGAAGTTATAATACTTCGATCAATCCAAGGTTCTGATAAAAGTTTCGAACTGCTAAACTCTGAAATATAATGGTGTTAAGTAAAGCCAAATACGGTTTGTTTCCTACTCTCAATCTGATGATCTGTTCTCATGGGTACACATTTGACAACCCGCGCAGAAATGTTACGGATTCGGTTAGAAGTCTTGGCACATGATTCACAAACACATTGCTCCACGGAACCCCGTCTCGGATTCATGTCCCCAAACACGCACGCACGTCTGACAAGCACTACAGGCCCTTACATGTGCTGTGGTATCCATATTTAGTACGTTTTGCTGTTGTTGTTTGACGTCAAAAATAAAAGCGTCAAAGGGGGGCTTGAGTATCCTTCACGCCACAATGGTCGTCGCCTTTTGCCCGCAACCTCCCACTATAAACTCCCCACTCCCACTCTTGCCCACCATCGCCATTCTCTCTCTCTCTCAACTCACCTCTTTCTCTCTCTTCTGAACTCACCTCTTTCTCTCTCTCTCTCTCTGAACTCTCTGATTGGAACTGGAACGCTCGCTTGTATATGTGTGATAAAAGAGCAGCAGAACACCGGAGTGCTCTGCTGGCGTGTTGCGTTTTGTGTTGTTTTTAATCACTTCGTGCTTGTTTCCATATGGAGAAGCGGAGTAGCTTGTTGAGTCACCAGCATCATGGAGTGCTCAAGCTCCCGCCGGGGTTCAGATTCCACCCGACGGACGAAGAGCTCTTGGTGCAGTACCTTCGGAGGAAGGTGCTGTGCTGTCCGCTGCCCCCCGCCGGCATCGCGGAGATCAACCTCGGCAAGTGCGATCCTTGGGACTTGCTTGGTACCTGCTTCTTCTTTCTCTTCCTATTCGTTATAAAGTCACAGGCTCTCCCTCTATCTCTCTGTCAGCGTGCCGTGAATTCATGGGCAATGGAAATGTGAAAGCGTCTTTTGGAACAAGATTGTGATCGTAATGTGAATGTGACAGGCGCGTGCGAAGAAGAGAGATACTTCTTCAGCCTCCGGGAGGCGAAGTACCCCAACGGGAGCAGATCGAACCGGAAGGCGAGCTCCGGCTACTGGAAGGCCACGGGCAAGGACAAGGCGGTCGTGAGCTCCAGATGCAGCCAGGTGGTGGTGGGGACGAAGAAGGTGTTGGTTTTCCATCGTGGGAAGCCCCCTGCCGGTTCCCGCACCGACTGGATCATGCACGAGTACCGCCTCGCCGGGGCCGCCGTCGGCGCCGCTTCATGGCCGCAGAGGAAGGACTCCTCTGATGTAAGCCTCGCCAATCTTTCCAATCTCGGCTTTTGTTTTATAGCTCGGGGAATTCAGAGCTCATATGTTCTCCCACTGAGCCTGTAAACCGAAACATGGTTATCGATATCCCAAACGACAGTATAAGAGTTGAGGAATGCAATTAATTAACGCTACGTGCATTGCTTGTTGTGGTGATGCAGACGCAGATGGTCGCAGGCAGAGATTGGGTGCTCTGCCGCATCTTTAAGAAGAAAAGAGCAGCCAAGATGGACGAAGACCACGAACAGACCGCCAGCAGAAGTCGCGCCATGGATCTCACTCGACAGAGAGACCGATATCGCCGCCCCTCTGCGTCCTCGCATTCGAGCTGCGTCACGGAGGCCGCCGACGGATCCAGCAGCGGAGAGGAAGCTACTTCTGCCTACACGAGTGCACCTCCATGACGCATAAGAGTTCTGCCTGCAGGATTTGGAACCAAAGGGGAATTAGTGATCCTTAGAGCTCTTTAAACTCTCTCTCTCTAGGATTGTCACTTGTTTGTCCCATGTAACTGGCCATCTTTTCTAGCACAACTTTAGCACGCAAGAGAGCTTCACGAAGCAGATGGCTCTGAAGTCTTATCTGTAATTAGTTGCTTCCATGTTTTGCTTAAATGCCCATTTACTTCTTTCTTCTTCTCCATTTTTGTGCTTTTCACAAGAAAAAAAAAAGACGCATTATTAGCTGTAAATTGCTTTCCTGTTACGTGCAATTCCAGTGCACACAAAGTGAAACGATAAGAAAAAAAAAGACTATAAGCTTTATGGATTGTCCTGGGGCAGGGAATCACAAGGCTGATTATTTCAGATGTGGATGTGCGGAGGATCCAATGCTGTGTACAGAGAGAGAGAGAGAGAGAGAGAGAGAGAGAGAGAGAGAGAGAGAGAGAGAGAGAGAGAGAGAGAGCAAAGCACATGGGCCGCTAGAAACCAAATATATTCATAACCTCTCTTTGGAACCTTGTCAGATTAATGACCAGGTAGTAGTGTAATGATCATGATGGTAGGTACCCTGATTCATCTTCTAAGAGCAACAACTCTGATCTCAATATGTGTCTCAACAGGGGAAATAGGAGCACAAGGCAATGGTTCACTCTATGAACTTGTCGTTTTAAAAATTAGTATATATGTTCTGAATAATACTTCGACAATTGTGTTCTTTATAAGTTCAAGAGGATGGCCTTTGTGGCTTGTAGTAATCATGGATATCTTTTAACAACAAAATAAAGGCACAAGGTTAACATGCATTTAGTAACTTGGATAGATAATATCTAGAACCATCTGAAAAGAGGAAAAATAAACTTTCATCATAATTAATTTGCTAAAAAAAATTGATAGGACCAATATTTCATAGCATAAAGAGTGCAAAGAGCAACTACTTCAAAAAGCTCATTGAATACTAGACTTCATGAGATGTGGGGACAATGGAAAATAAAGAAGAAAACTCCAAAAGTTAGGAGAAACATAGGCACATTTAGTTTAGTTTCTAAGAGCTTAATCAATGCAATTTAGTTTAGTACCCACTCAGTAAAGTCGCGACTCAAGCTTTTTATTGACAACAACAACAATAACAACAAAGCCTTATCCCACTAGGTGGGGTCAGCTACATGGATCAAGCTTTTTATTGACACTGTTATAATTATTACTTAAAACTTTCATTGCTGGTCCTATTTCTATTAATCTTTTGCAGTCGAAGATTATGACTTGTATGTTCATATATATATATATGAAGAATATTAGGGTGTATATACATTTAGGTGCATACAAGTGCAATCACATCATCTGAGCCATCATATTAAAATTATTTTAGTTATAACGGTTGAGATTTAATCTACTTGGTCAAAACCCTAAACCCGGTTTTAAAAAAAAAAGGCCGCCACTTCCCATCTCATCACTTTCACCCATCTCGACCGATTCTCTCTCATCTTTTTTCCCATCTCGATCGCCTGCGACTTCCTTTGATGCTGGTGTTCGTAGGCGAGCCCAAAAGGGGGGCGTCGGACCCCCTCTGCGACCTCTGTCGGTGAGGTCGCAGAAGGGGGCCGACGCCCCCCTTTTTTTGCTGCGCCGACGAGCGCGAAGGCGAGGGAGGGAGGGGGGGCGTCAGCCCCCCTCCTTATTGTCGCAATGGCGAGCGCAAGGGATGCGTCGGCCCCCCTCTGCGACCTCGTCGGCGAGATCGCAGAGGGGGGTCGACGCCCCCTTCTTGTTGTCACTGGCGAGCGCAAATGGGGGTGTCGGCCCCCTCCTTGTTGTCGTGATGGCGAGCGCAAAGGGGGCGTCGGCCCTCCTTTGCGATTGTCACTGGCAAGCGCAAATGGGGGCGGCGCCCCCCCTCTGTGACCTCGCTGGTGAGGTCGCAGAGGGGGTCGACGCCCCCCTCCTTGTTGTTGGCGGCGAGCACAAATGAGTAGGTCACAGAGGGGGGCCGACGCCCCCCTCCTTGTTGTCGTCGGCGAGCACAAATGGGGGCATCGGCCCCCCTACTGCGACCTCACCGGCGAGGTCGCAGAAAGGGGCCGACGCCCCCTACTGTCGTGCCAATGAGTTCTAACCGCCCATCGTGAAGCATCCGGCCGAGAGGGATCGTGAACCGCTGATGCATCCGATTCAGTTCAAGGAAATTAGCATTTGGTATAAGTGTCTCGACCCTATCTGTCGATGCATCATCCAATGATTGTGATGAATTGTATGCACCTAAGTGTGTATGCACCATAATATTCCTCTCTCTCTCTCTCTATATATATATATATATGTATGTATGTATATACTGGTGCATACTCTTTAATTGATAATTATCAAGGCAAAGGCTGCAGAAAATATAAGATGGTTTCTGATAATTAAGTAGAAGGTGCAAATGAAGATAAGAGACAATGGAATAAGATTGAATCTTCTCACACATCCGCATCATTGTGTGTGCGCGTGCACGAGTGCGTGTGTGTGTGAGAGAGAGAGTTTATTTTAACAAAATGACTCTACAACAAATCACTCATGTTTTCTTCAAACTACTAAAATTAGGTTATGCTGACACACATTGATTAATAGATAAATTCTTGCGTGTTTGCCATGCACTAATGCATCCGAAAATCTCTGCCGACCAATGTTAACTTCCTCTTGTTTATTCGTCAGCGACCATTTTCTTTTCTTTTGCTTCGATCATAAGTCATCATCTAAATAAAGAGGCTAACTCGATTGTCATCTTTCCAATTATTCAATTTTTTCTTCGATCTTAAACTCTGCGGCATTCATGTCACTGTTTTCCTTTCGGCCAATCCCACCAAATTCATTCAATCAATCACATTCATCCCCCTCCCCAACCCCCTTCCCCTTCATCTTTTTCTTCTTCTTCTTTGATCTTGCACCTACCTATCTATCTATCTATCTATCTATCTATCTATCTATCTATCTATCTACACAGAACATTGCAAATTATTATATTTTCACATACTCCTTTAAAGAAATAGAAGATTCTGATGGCCACTGAAAAGAAAAAAGATAAAAAATCAATAAAACAGAATTATTAGATTCTCAGGGTCAGACAGATTAACTAGTGATAAGGAAAAGCCTCTCAGAGATGGCCAAAGTCCAATATGGAAACAGCTTTGACATTGATTGAGAGCCCTGTTGTTGGCTTCAAAAAAGTCTCCTGAGGAGCTTCTCAAAAGGAGGAGGCAGTGGCATGAAATTTATGGCCATTAAAAACAGCCGACAGGAGTGCAGCTTTGGATTGTTGACTTGGATTCCTTCATCATGGAGACAAAAATAAAATTCGCCCAACTGGCCATGGAATTTGAGCTGAACAAGAAAGCAAGAAGAGCCATCGTGTAACAAAGCTTCTACTCTTTCTAATATATATATATATATAAACTTAATTTAAGACGCATAAATGAAATGCCATTTTCCATGTGGTCGATTGATGGTGGTTAACAAAAGAAAGAAAGAAAGACTCAAAAGAATTAACAATAAGGCTGCAAAGCAACAACTGATTTCAAACGAGGAGCATGTATTTTGTGAATTATCACATGGCCAATATGTGCACATATTTTTGAAACGCGAAGTACTTGTATTTGAAAAACACATCTTTAAACTACATCTTTTTTTTTTTGAGTGAATCTTCGACCACATCTTTGTTATTTCTCTTATGCTAAACTTGAGAAGATATGTGAAAGAGTGTTGAGATCGGTCTTATGAATGTGAAATACAAAGATAGAAATATGCACATCTTTTTCATGGCGATTTCTTAATTGGAACAAATATGCACTGCACCTATAACTAGTCCGAACTTTCGGGTCTGCACGAGGCAGCCCTCATTATTTTTCAGTTAATAATGATATTTGTACCTATAAAGATAGAAAAAAATACTTTTAGTTAACATGAAGTGCGCGTACGGAAGGCGTACGAGTGGTGGAAGACATGTTTTATGTGCACGTATCAAGTTGTTCTTAGACTGGAATGAATCACACAAATAAATCTAATTCGTCTGAATTCAATTTTTTTTAAAAAAAACAAATTGACAATTTTTAAAATCCGAATATGGGGATCATTGATCGCAAGATATAACGTTAGATTAAAGTGATAGAAAGCAATCGAACGCATGAACAGGGAACAGTTGCAAAGTTTTGGCGAGATTGCCACTACTAAACATGAAGGCGTGGGCATGGAGTTGACACAAAAGTTACTGTTACAAAAAAATATAATAATAAATTTACTCGCGACGTCGCCATCTCGCGCCGTTGAACTTGAGACATGCGCGAGAAGTGTTGTTCAACATGGCTTCTCTTCTCCTACTCTTAATTTCTTTTTTCATTTTCTGCAAGGAAGTCTTCTTGGCTTCTTGTGACCTACTGATGGACCATGTTAAATCTACAAATCAGATGAAAAAATTTCAAGTAGGTAACTGTGTGCAGTAGGGGTGTAAATAAAAAATCTAAAACGAACATTAAAAAAAATTTATTCAACAAGATATAAAAAAATTAGGTCATTCCATCGAGGAGTCCCATAAATATATACATAATTAAAACTGTATGAGGTATATATATATATGTATATATATATATATATATATATATATATATATATATATATATATATATATATAACATGAGCGTGCCGAGCGGCCGGTGATTCACACTGTGTGACGATCGAAGTGGGTGCGCGTTTATAACCGTCCAGATGTGATTCCTACGGTTGATCTAAATTTCTCACGAGATGGAGCCCTCCCTCATGGACCTCGTCGTGCGTGGACCTGACCTCCCTCGAGGACCTCACCGTGCGCGAAACTTGCCGTCACCTCCCTCGCAGACCTCATCATGCCCGTTGTCGTGCACAGAACTTGCCCTCCCTCGCAGACCTCACTGCTGTGCATGGACCTCGTTGTCGCCCTTCCCTCGTGGAACTCACCGTGCCCTCTTTAACTTGGACCCCATTGTCGTCCGTCCTTTGCGGACCTCGCCATCATCGTGCCCCTCCCTAGTGGACCTCGCCCTCGTCATGCCTCTAGGTCACCTCGCAATTGCGGTTCCCAAGTCGCCGGCTCTGAGATCGCAGTGTCGTTCGCTTCACCACCTCCAGATCGACGGTTGTCATGCACGAGGAGCTGTCGTTCAATCACTCCCCCTTCGATCTCTCTTCCTCCCATTCGCTGCACGAGGAGTTGTTGTTCAATCTCTCCCCCTTCGATCTCTCTTCCTCCCGTTCGCTGCACTCTGCCGTTCGATCCCCCCTTGATCTCTCTTCTTCTTGTTCGTCGGTGGCAGCACACCGGCTCCCTCTCTCTCTCTTTGTGTTTCTCTTCCCATTCGCCGGCAGGTGCCGATCGAGGTGCAGGTGACTTTGAGACACTATTGAACACGCATAGAGAGATGTTAAGATTCACCGGCGGGGCAGGACGAGGGGCAGAGGACACACACACAGAGATGTCGAGATTCATCGGCGAGTGCAAGGACAAGGAGCTGGGACTTTGAGACGCTATCGAAGACAGAGAGCGAGGGTGGGGGTGGGGAGGGAGGTGACATCCGTACAGGCAGCTTCTCACCACCTCGCGGGCACCCTCGCCGAACGCGGACCTGCCCTCCCTTGCGAAAGTCATCGTGCGCAGACCTCGCTGTCGCCTCCAGGTTGCCTTGCCTTCGCGGCCTCCAGGTCGCCAGCTCTGAAATCACAATGTCCTTCACTTCACCGGCTCAGATCGCCTCATGGTCGCTCTCGCCAATCATCGCCTCCTCGCCCGGAGATCGAGAGACGGATATAGAGGCAGATTGCGCGCGCAAGAGAGAGAGATCATCATTGCCTCGCCGGAGATCAAGAAAGGGAGAGAGATCCATATTACGCACGAAGGAGAGAGAGAGAAATGTCGGGAGCATGAGATGATGTCAAAATATCATGATATGATGTCAAAATATCACGCGCCTTTGTCTGAACCATCAGTTCGCATATCGATGGTTGGATACGTGCGTGACACGGTGTGAATCATCAGCCGCTTAGCATGCCCATTTTATCCATATGTATGTGTTTGAATACTTTTATAATAGTACTATGTGATTATATATGTAGAATTTTTTCATAAGTAATGAATAATAGTATTAAAATATATAATACATTTTTAATGTCAATTAATGAAAAAATATCTCTTAATATTTTTATTTATTTATCATAAATGTATAGTTAAACAAAAATTCAGGGTCCGAAAATCACCCAAAACTCAAAAAAAAATTGCATTGGTCTTTTTAAATGGAAAACAGGATCATTGGACCCATATCACTTTCACATTTAGGACCGTTTGGTATGAGATAATCTAAATAGATTATTGATTATTTTATTTAAAATTCTCAGAGCTCATCACATTATCTCGTTTGGCTATAATTGATTATCGATAATTTTAATTATTCTGATAATCTTGATTATTATCTCACTAGTATGAGGTGTCTTTCTAAATTACCAATTGGTGAAAATACATTTTGACAAAAATATCTCTTCAATTAATTTTTTATTTCAAATATTTTATTAATAAATAAATATTATATATATTCACTTTTCAATTTTTTTCTTTGTTATTAAAATCTGAAATATTTTTTATGGATATTTTGTCACTATCCTTTTTTACTATTATTTATATTATCAATGCTTACCAAACACATGTAATATTATCGATAATTTAAATAGTGATAATATATCTAAGTGGTAATCTAAATTATTTATTACTTAAATCGATAATGCTCCGAACGGCCTTAGTGTGTAGGCATTTGTCATAGTGTTTATGTGAAAAATAACAGAAAATTTTCACAATAAATTGTAATTCGAAAAATAATCTAGAAGAAGAAGAACATATTTTATAGTCTTTGTAAGAAGTAGATTTTCTGTTGAATTGTAGATAATGCTAAAAAGAATAAAAATAAATAAATTGAACATAATTGTTAGATCATATTGAGTTGGAAAATTGGTTTGCCTCTTTCCTATTGAACTTTGAAATTCGGTTTCCTTGCCCACTACTTTTTTTTCTTGATTATCTAATTTTTTATATCATGATTTATGTTATTAACATTTTTATATAACAGCACAAAAATCTTAGATACTTTGATTATAACAATGGGAAGTTCCCTAACGTCAAATAAGTTTTTTATAGTAAATTTTGGAGACGTTGATTGCTATCATGATAATCGATTTTCTGCGATTTAAAGATTTAATTTTCATATATGTGCCCGAATAAAATACTCAATGATATTAATTGTCTTAATAAAAGTGTTGTATAATGGGAATAGAAAAATGCTTGAGTTGCATTTATACACAATCTATCGTCATCACGAAACGTCATAGTTTACACACATATATAATTCATCATATGCAATTGAGTTTTGTTTTAGCCTTTCGCAATTTATTCAATCAGTCGTGATAATTGTAACGAGCTTAGAGTTCATTATAAATGAAAATGTATCTGAAATTGAATAAATAATAATTGATATATTGAATGAAAAATAATAAGATTTTTTTTTAAAAAAAGACTATTTGAAAGGATAAGAAATTAAAGGATATTGCTTGATTTATTGTAATCCCTTTGTTATTGGCAAGAAAGAAAAGGAAGCCACATTATAAATTAAAAATATATCTAAAATTGAATAAATAATATACATGGAATTAAAAATAATAAGAACAATTTATATTTTTTAAAAATATTTGAAAGGATAAGAAATTAAAGGATATTGCTTGATTTATTGTAATCCCTTTTTTTATTGGCAATGAAAAAATTTAGGAAGCCACGTTATAAATTAAAAGTGTATAAGTGTATCTTAAATTGAATAAATAATAGACATGGAATTAAAAATAATAAGAATATTTTATCTTTTTAAAAAATATTTGAAAGGATAAGAAATTGAAGGATATTACTTGATTTATTGTAATCCTTTTTTATTGGAAGGAAAAAAAATTGGAAAACCGTATTGGCAATGAAAAAATTTAGGAAACCACGTTATATATTAAAAATATATCTTAAATTGAATAAATAATAAACATGGAATTAAAAATAATAATAATATTTTATCTTTTTAAAAAATATTTGAAAGGATAAGAAATTGAATGATATTACTTGATTTATTGTAATCCTTTTTTATTGGAAGGGAAAAAAATTGGGAACCGTATTGGCAATGAAAAAAATTAGGAAGCCACGTTATAAATTAAAAATGTATCTTAAATTGAATAAAAAATAGACATGGAATTAAAAATAATAATAATATTTTATCTTTTAAAAAAATATTTGAAAGGATAAGAAATTGAAGGATATTACTTGATTTATTGAAAAAAATTGGGAACCGTATTGGCAATGAAAAAAATTAGGAAGCCACGTTATAAATTAAAAATGTATCTTAAATTGAATAAAAAATAGACATGGAATTAAAAATAATAATAATATTTTATCTTTTAAAAAAATATTTGAAAGGATAAGAAATTGAAGGATATTACTTGATTTATTGTAATCCTTTTTTATTGCAAGGGAAAAAAAATGGGAAGCCGCTCTCGTATCAGAGCCAGGTTTCGATCCTGGGACCTGTGGGTTATGGGCCCACCACGCTTCCGCTGCGCCACTCTGATGGTTGAGATTGTTGTGGTAAATTAATTATTTAACCCTATATCTTGTGTTGCTACGCTTGAACCGAATGCGTGAACGCTTCTCTTTGATTGAATGGTCGCCAATGTTTCAACGACTACCTGCGATGTTTTTGCATTCGAAAAGAACAAAACTTGATGCAAAAATATGGTGCGTTTTCCCCTGACATATATATTAAATACAGTGCATCTTATATTCAAGTTGGATTGCAATGTGTTTGTGCTTCTTGTTTAATCGCCAAGTTATTCATTCTGTTGCGAAATAGCGAGTAACACAAAAAAGGGATCTTGATGCGCATCCAAGGTGATTGTTTTCTTACTCAAGTTCAAAAAATATGCTTAACTGGATGATCTTCCTATAGACCATTTTCTTGGGGGTGAAATAATTGTTCCAAGCAAGGAATGAAAAAGAAAGAGTTCTTAACCCCAATGAAGACACATATTCAAAGAGCAGAAGCGCCAAAACCAGGAAATGAAGAAAAAGATTATGTAAATAGTAGGGACTAGCAGTTCATTGCCAAAACATACAGGGATAATTTAGCATATCACATTATAAGGGAGGAACAATTATATACCTTTAGGATGACTTACAGCTTGAGAAAAAAATGTGTCACCAAAATGTTTTTAATACTTTTGTGGTCATTGGCAAGTTGTGCATGCAAAAGAACAAATTTTGATTAGAAGAGTGATTTCCTGTTCTGCATATATAT
The DNA here is from genome assembly GCA_030549335.1 of Pontederia crassipes. Taxonomy (NCBI): domain Eukaryota; kingdom Viridiplantae; phylum Streptophyta; class Magnoliopsida; order Commelinales; family Pontederiaceae; genus Pontederia; species Pontederia crassipes. Next base: position 16,925,305 of record CM060189.1, on the reverse strand, counting down.
ATATATATATATATATATATATATATATATATATATATATATAACTTTTTTCCCCGTAGATTCATGACCAAAATGTATGAATCCCTCAATCGGCTGTGTCTCTGTCAGAGCACAGGGATGTTTAGTTTAAGAAGGTTTAACTTCAATTCCGAAAGTTAAGGTTTCCTGAATTCCTGAGGTTTATACATAGATTTGTCATGTTTGGTTAGCTATTTTTTTCTAGGATTTGGCTAGTAATTGGGGAATGACTTTTATGAATTCCGAAAGTTATGACATGCATGAGTTATGTCGTTTTGAGCCATTCAGATTTATTGATTTTGTGATTGTTGGTGCTTAAAATATTATTTAGTTAAAAGACAATTGACAGCTAAAATGATATTGATTCATATCTAATGAATTGAAATTGATTATTTTATTTGATTGTCATAGATCAATCGTTTCTATCTAAAAGTTCTCTTCTTTAGGTTACACTACTATATTCTACCCTAGTTGGGTATTTTATTTTCTACCATGACCATCTGGTGCTATTGGCTATTACTTTGTTATCAGTTCTAAAATGTTTTGTTTGAGGTACATTGTATTTAATGCAATCTGATTGTTGTTAGCATCTTAGCTTAGTAAATGGCATAAGTACTTGCTCATTATAACTATAAGCATAAAGACTTGAATTGTGCCGCTTCCTCAATAGGACTAATCCAGAGAAAATAAAATCCGGACTTGCATATGGCAATCACTTTCTCAGTCCAAGATATTTTGGCTAGATGAATTATGTGACTCTATCAAATTGGTTTACTTTTACTAGTGTATTAATGTGCTATTATGCAAAATGGAAGAGTTGAATAGAGCAATTCATTTCTATTTTCTGGATTATTAGAAATTGGATATTCACCCTTTTTTGGTTTTTCCCTAAAAGAACAATCATTTGTATTAGCTGAAACACCATTTAGTCTCCTCCCATGTTTAATTAAGCTAGTATTGGTGTGCATATCTTGAACCTTGGAAATCTTTATGACAAAAGATTAGAGAAAGTAGCCTTGCAACTTCTCTTGCTGGTGTATATGAAATTATGAATATCCAACTCTAATGATTAGCTGGGAACTGTAAAATAGCCAGACCAAGTTTGGTATGTATACCTCTAGCAAAGATCATCAAACCTGTCATTGCCGATGTGTGAGTACATCATCATCTTTCTTTTTGATACATACTTCATTTTTCCTTCACTTTCATTTGTTTGAAAAGAATGCCTGTGCTATCTTCCATGTCCAAGTACATCTCATTCAGTTTTTGGATGCTAAAGTGAAAGGCATGTTCGATGTTTCTCCTGCTGTCATTAAATTCGGTGTTCCATGACAGGCAGATCTGCAGGTTTCTGCTCTTCCTATCTGAATTTTGCAGAGTAAATGTCATTATTTTATTTGCAGTTCAACTTTGTGCTGCTTCTATTTGTTATCAGTGAGATGATAAATCATCTCATGGACTTCAAACTTAGACCAAAAAGAAAAACTTGATGGATCGATGGGTTCATCATTTTAGGCTGTTTTACTCATACCAGATTTTCCTGTGTTACACCAATTCTGTCAGTAGACATCCTTGAGGAGAGACCTCCTGAAACTAAGTTTGAATGGTTAAGTTCCCTGTGTCACTAGTCCGTTCGTTATTTTTGAATTATCTTTGTGAACTACCTCTTATGCTAACGGCCCATGCCCTTTTCTCATTTTTTTTTCGTTTCACAATTTTGAATACAAAGGTACATCAACATAAACTATCAAAAGGTCTATAAAGACCGGACACAGGACGTGTATTAACACTCTATACATCATATGGTTCACTTCACTCTCTATAAGCAGCATATCTGAACCAGCTGTACAGCTGCTGCTGTTGTAGACAGTAGGTACTACCCAAAAATGCAATCGTCACTTCTGTTTCAATGTTCTCTGCTCGTACGAGCATTGGTTTAAGCCCAGTGAGGGATGAAGAGTTGATCGACCAGCAGTTTAATTTTTTAGTTGGTTATAATTAATTGGCTGCCTGAACTTGTAGGAATTATCCAATGATTTAACTGATACACTGTTGAATTTGTTTGGTTCGCAATTTGTTATGTTAAATCATTCGATGGCCAAGATCGATGTCGGGGCAATGTGGAATTACAAAGTTGTCTTCTTCCTAAGGAATAATAAATTCTAGTTGTCTTCTTCCTAAAGAACAACAAATTCTTAAGTAACATATCAACACAGAACTACTTCAATGAAACATGCACGTGTAAGGAGCAGAGCTTCCTGTGGCATATCACTTGGGACGCGTCAGCTCGCTCGGCTTTCTCTGTAAACTTTGAGTATCTGCTCTCTTGTTCCATGTATAGCAACTTTGTATGTACGTTCTCTTGTTCCCTCTAGTGTTGCTTTCCGTCCCTGTGTGAAATCAAGCACTTCAGATGCTTGCATGCATCATACAAGTTTAAAACTCTTTGAATCCCTCCTGGAGTTCTTCAGCCAGAGCTTAACTTCTAGCTAATCAAAAGGACGTACCAAAATGGGCTCCTATCCTTCAAGTTCAAGAGGTGACAAAGTTCATGCATGTTCTCCTGATTAATTAGCAACCTTTTATTCTTTTTTTTTCCTGAGCTCTTCTTACAAAGATACCGTCTGAATATATTTGATATGCCTTGCATGACTGTTTGATTGCATGCAGGGTATGGGTATCCTTACCCTCCTTCACAACAACAACAGCAAGCTGATCTGTACGGCTATTATTATCCATACGAAGCACCAGCAGATGCTACGTCAGGGCCATCGTCCTGGTCAGGAGCGCCGTACGTGTATCCACCACCACCTCGTCGTCCACAGGAGTACTACCCTCATGGCTACTCCGATGATGTGTTGTATCCTCAATCTCAAGCACAACCTCAGCGGTACTACCATGGAGGCTATGGTGATGATTCATCCTTCCTCTCCTTCCTGCAAGGATGGTATGCATCTCATCTCTCCCCGACCCTGTTAAGTTCGCGTGATAAATACTCAGATCTCTCACACTCTTATCCAAGTACATGCACCAACCTGATAAACAAAGGATTAGAAATATCTCCATCCAAAATTTAATCCTGCTGAATGTAATGACAGAAATGTGATTTTCTCACACAGTTGTAATCTTTCACTTGTTGCATGTAGTATGGCTGCACTTTGCTGCTGTTGGCTGCTGGAGGGGTGCTGTCGCTGAAGGCTTGGCACTAGGCGATTAACTTGGCGTAGTCCGGCACAGCTTTGATTCCATCTCTCTTTGTTCAAAAACAACTATATACGGCTCATATATATAACATGATGGTGTAAGCTTGCAAACAAGACGAGGTTGAGTTCATTTAGTTGGTGCTTGCCTCCCAAAAAAAATGTAGCATCAGTAAACATTTGAATGATATGTTTTCTGCTTTTTTTTTCAATATTTCAACTTATTCTTCATAAGCCATTCGATAAAGAAAAAGCATGACATTAGATTAAAACAAATATTTCTCTTTGTTTCGATCAAGTACAAACTAGTTTCAGTATGCTTACGAAATATTCTTTTTTCAGTATAGAAGGTTTGCGAGAATAGTAAAAATGAAAAGAAAAAAGAAGTGCACGAGTAGTATTAAGGAACAAATCCCCGATTAAATCACATTCTCATTTTATGTGCAAAAGTTAGGAAGTTGGGAACCATGATGATCGACATAAACAACAGAAAAAGATACAAAATCCCCGAAAAAGAGAACACGCAAGGGCAAAAGGGCAATGGTCCCCTTGAATTCGCCGTTGTTAATTTCTGATATCAGGGTCAGAAAAAGAACCGAGGGAAAGACAAATTTCAATATTGTTCAGAGAATGAAGACAGACTACGAGTTTTACAATCTACCGAGAGAAAGTGATGTCGGATGTTCCGATAAGTATAAACAGCACTAATAGTTTTCGGAGCATCTACTACTACTCCTACTCTTTCGACAGTTAACTAAAATTAACGAATCTTTCTAAACAGTTAGCCGAAAGACAGTTGATAAACGAGTGCAACTTCAATTCTGGTAAAGAGAAGCATTCAGTTCCATAGTTATTTGAAAACTAGAATAAATACGAGTATCAAAATAACAGTTCTCGGAATTATCACGGGAGTTTATTGCAGTAAACCACGCTCCAAGCTTATTGCAGCCACAAATAAGAACTATAATATACTTCTGAAACACTCAACGCAATACAAGACTTAGATCCGTTTCGGTAGTGCTGCGTACTGTTTGGTAGGGTAGCAGAATCAGATGTTATTCAAACTTCATCCGCTACTTTATCCAAGACTCCTGTTTAGTAGCAGAGGTGAACGATTCCTATTTCTCAGCTATATTCCAAAGATATAAATAATTCATTGAACTCCTTGTCCCCTGACGACAATATTGGGTAAAGAATCATATATAAAACCGTCATAAGCCTGTTATATAAGAATCCGATCAAGTAATAATTGATTATGTATCAAGAAAAAAAAAACAATAGTACACAAGCTGGAAAGTTTTATCATCCAGACATGAGCTCAGTTCTAGAATCGGTCCAATATATCAATTGAAATGATTGTTCGGAACTTAAAAAAATCCGGCAAGAAACTCTGCCGATACAGAAAGGTGCATATGTATAGAAAGTAGGAACCCTCCCCTGGCTTTAGGAGGGGGGCATACCAACACCACATCAGCTTTCCATCACTTTGAATTCCTGCATGAAATGAATGAAACATAATCAAACTAAGAACAAACATAAAAAAATAATCTCGCTATATATGTTATATATAAATATGTATAAGAATAACATCCTCAAGTCGCATTTTTTTTTTCAAATTTGAGAAAAGGGAGAATGACTACCTAATTGCAGTCATATCCATTATTGTCAAATGAAAAAGGAAATTTACAGCATTCCATATTTGGCAAAGGCAATAGTGTCCAACTTCATATGCTCCCACCCCACCCTAATAAATATTCAACTACAACATAAAATAGCTTGTAGATAATCTCAAGTTGCACCTTGCAATATTTTTTTCTGGGCGGGGACGACTATAAATTTTTTCTTGCCATTTTAAACTTGCAAACTATTAAAATGCGATATTACCACCCAATAGTCTAGAAAGGACAATGTCGCTAAATTATTATAACCAAATTCACATGTTAAAAAACATTTGAAGACCACTGTCATCAACTACTTATACATAGAAAAGAATGCAAGAGAATATCAAGTTTAGCTTCAAGAAAAAATTAAAAGTCGTAACATCCTTCCTTACTTCTAATGTGATTCAGAAATATGTACAGATCCTTGCTGCAAAAGTGGTTCTATACTCATGCACCAGAAGATTGTCAAACCCTACTATAAAGATGCCTACTATATGGCTGACATTGTCATGATCTTATTCTATTCTATTAACAATTGGAGATCAGCCAAACGTGACTTAAGAAACACGTGACAGAAATAGTAGTTCCAGTTTTTAAAAGTGTAGTTCACCAATTATGTGGATTTATTGAGATCATGAAGAATCTTGTTTTCAGAAGATGAAGAAATTTGCAATCAGCTCAAACTTTCCTATGGCAAACATTAGCTGGATCCTATGTGGAAATTAGTACAGGACTTTTTACTCCATAAGATTTATTTGATATGAAAATGCTCACTTAATACTCTGTGGTTAATTTCTCTTCTAGTTTTGAAACTTCTGACATCCTTGCAAGCCCCGAAGATTGCAACATTTTTGCTTACCAGTGAGGTCTCCAAATTACTAATTGGATATTATGGCACCTGCATGCAGTACTAATGTCATCATAAAGCTACAACTTCTAAGACCATTATCCTAATATTATGATAGTAAATCTTACTTTTCTCAGAACTTCTTAATATCATTGACACAAGAGGGTGACTAAAAAGGTATAACCTTTGGCATATGTTTATTTACATGATGCGGACGTCAAGTAAAATACGAAAGTGGTAATCATCATTTTCCTCTCGAAAAAAAGAGAAGTATTGAGGTGGTGACAACTACCTGCTCAAATCATCAGTGACTAAAAGGAATAAATACAAATAAACAAAAAAATTGTAGTCAGTGACTTCCCAACTTCATAGTGAACTTCATCTTAGAGGAACCTCAATGCTTCCATAATTGAGGTTGTGTATACTAAACTTGTTAATAAAACCATACCCATCTCCAAATGAGGTTCCAAATTTTAAGTTTTGTCAATATATGTCACTAAAAATTAATCTCATTTGATTGCATAATTTGCAGAATTATGCTTCGAAAGGAAAATTGTTTGCTTTTTTCAGAAAGATTACAATTTGAAATATGGCCCTCTAAGTAAACATGTTCATGCAATCTCATAGTTATCACTAGGATGATAGCATAATTTTTTTTACTTATACAAGATACACTAGAAGAGTATTTAAACACATTCTTTCTTCGTAGTATGAAGTTCCATTCAAAGTTTCCTTGTGTGTGTGTGTGATCCTTCAAAATACTTCATTACCACTTCTTTTTGTTCATTTTGGTCACTACAAATATTGTTTTACGAAGTACATGATTTTTTTCTATTTATTTTTGCAAAGGCTATAGGTGTCTAAAAGAATCTATAATCAAATTAAATTAATCAAATAAAAAATAACTTTTATTTATAGAATGAAATGAAAAAAAATGTTATGTCAACTAAATTGCTTTTATCTCCACTGATAAAAGCAAACACAGTGAAGGGTATTAAGATGACATATCATCTACAGATAGTATTTTAAAATTTTGAACAAAAATGAATAAAATTGCATGTAATAATTATAGAACAAAAAGTACATAGAAAACAATAAAATTTTATATCATACCCAAGATACCAGAGAAAAGTTTTATTGAATTACATAATACATAATTAAGGAACATGCAAAAATAGTTAACGATATCTATCACATATGAATACATTTTCAGAATTTTAAATCAATAGAAGTATTATGAATAGAAATAGTACACAAATTTTATAGAACTCGAATGTTTTTCTCTTGAAATGATAAAACTCGAAAAATGGATGGGACCTACACAAAAAAGAGTTGAAAGGAAAATAGATAAAAGGAAATAGTGGTTATCATTCTTTTGGTGAGAATTGTATCTCTTTGTACCCTTTTCTAAATGTTTTAATTGAAGTGGGATGGATGGTTAACAGTTGATTAATCATCCTTTTTCCTTCTAAAAAAAATACTGGTTATCATAAGGTTCAATCACTGGTTAAAAATATTGACATCTTAAAACATGTGTTCATAAAATTTACTTTACATAATCATTTTGGGTGCATATACATGCAGGCATAAAGCTTCATCTTTATAATGTTATATTATATACAAACACATAAGCTCGTAAACTAGCTTTGAATCCAGTATTGACATGATGACGAGTTGCAGGGAATTATATTAGGAAACAAAAACCTGTCAGATTGTTAAATGAACATCATCGATACATGCAACAACATCAACGCCCGAAGAAAGCAAGAATCTACTTTCAAAGGTTAGTAGATATGGAAAAAGTTGAATAATATGTGTACACAGGTGTATGATGGAGACATGGTACAATAAATGATGCTGTGCAATTGAACAAATTCAGTAAAATCCTTCGAAATGATGAGAATGGAAACTTTACATGTTAAGTCGCAATCCAAATAAGAGACCACATATTAGTAAACTTTGTTGAAACCGAGATACGGAAACATTTAAGAAGCTATAGGGAGCGAATATTTAACCTATCATATAAAGGGAAACTTTAAAAGTTAAGTCACGTTCCAAAGAAGTATCCACATTTTAGTAAACTCTGATGACACTGGTAGAGTAGTTGATACGGAACAACAACAACAACAACAACAAAGCCTTATCCCACTAGGTGGGGTCGGCTACATGGATCATACGACGTCATTCCGCTCTATTCGTTGATCCATGTTCATGAGATTCGACAGAGTTTTACGCTGGCTGTCGGGGCCTAACACAACCCTCCTCCTTTATCCGGGCTTGGGACCGGCTATAAAACATAGTTGATACGGAAATTTTTAAAAAAAACTAAACAGAAGAAGATTTAACCTATCATATAAATGGAAACTTAAAGAAGTCAAGTCACTATCAAAATAAGTATCCACATTTTAGTAAACTCTGATGAAGCCGTAGCCAAAAGGTAATTATCTAAGAAGCTAGGAAGATTTAACGAATCATATAAATGCCCATAAAAGTGGTATTAAAACCCTTCAGGAACCGCTTAAAAAACTATATGATGCATGCCAATGACCTAGTAAAATGTGTAGGTGATGCTTTCAGTATAATTATGCATTATAAAGACTTCACCAATGTATTAACTACTAGGGATGAACGACAATAATTATCACCATGAACCAGGACACGGACTAATAGAATTACGAAAGATCATATCATAGCCTTAACCCTGCATTTCACAACTATAGCACAATTTCTCAGCATAGCCCTAAACAGCATCTAATTAAAACCAAAAAAGGGAGCAACTTTTGCACAAATATTACCTCCACGTCCTACTCGCTCTCATCGCTGTCCTCCTCATCCACGTCGTTGACAAGATACGCCCCTGGGGGAGGAGGCTCCCGCCGCCGCGTCCTGGAGGGGAGAATGTTGTCGAGGTCTACCTCTGCCAGGGGGTCCTCGTCGAAGTCGGTATCCTCGTCGAAGCCCTCCCCCCCAACCCATAAATCGCTATCGGTACTATCATCATCAGTGTCGCTGTCGTCACCGGCGACTTCGTCTTCCTCGCCACCCTCCTCCCTGTCCTCCACTACCAATATCCCCTTCCCCTTATCCACCGCACTCAGGACCGCCTTCCGCTCGTGCCCATTTCCTGCCGCGATTGGATCCGCGGCGCCCTCTTCGGAGACCTCTGGCGGAGGGAGCTTGGCCTTCTTGTCGTTGTTAACCGGGCCTTCGTCCAGGGACTCCGGATCGGCGTCGGGCTTCCGCTTCGAGATCGCCGGAAGGGGCTCAGAAGATTGCTGGTCCAGGGTTTGTCCACGGGAGGCGCCGTTGGCGTCCTCCGCCATTGTAGAGATGAGGAAAGGAGCAGGAGAAAGAGAGGTGGGAGGAGAGAGGAGGAAACTAAGGAGAACTAGGGTTTTAGCAAAGTTACGAAACGAAAGGACGCGACGAGGGAGACGAGTAGTTTTCCAGTTTTCCTCACTTGGATGGGCTTGGGAGGGCTAACAATGGGCCCCCTGTAAGGCATCAAATAGTCCGCACGCATGTGGTACTTGAAATAATATTTTGAGGGAAATGTATTTTAGATCGGTATATTTTATCTTTATTCTTTTTGTTTATTGTGCAGTAAGAGTACCAACATAATTATATTATTCCACTTTGTTGCATTGTAAATTAATATATAGGAAAAAATAATGATAGTTTGAGGGGAAACGGTTTTAGATCATATATTTTATCTTTCTTCCTTTTCGTTTTTCTATTGAGTAATAAAAGTACAATATAATTATTCCACGTGTTACATTGAATATATATATATATATATATATATGTGAAAAAATGATGATATTTTTAGGGAAATGGTTTTTAGATCATATATTTTTATCTTTCTTCCTTTTTTTGTCTTCTTATTGTTTAATAAAAATAATTATAATATTCCATATCGTGTCACTTGTTACATTCTAAAATAATAAACTAAGTTTCTGTCTTTATAGAATGAAATGTTACGATTTCACAATTTTCCCCCATTAAAACAGAGTATAAGAAAGATAAATTTATAAAATAGTCGAGATTTTTTTATATTTTCTTATTTTCGAGTTGAGGGATGTATTAAAGCAACGCTTCGTTATAGTTTGCTGTTAGTTGAAAAAAAAAATCTTAAAGAAAATTTAAATGGGGTGCGTTTAGTTCAAAAATTGAGTTGTATAGTTCATCTCTTGAAAATTCTTTATCATTTAAATATATTATTTATCTGAATTGTTCATCCAAATGCATTAAGCAGAAAGTGCTCTAAAGATAAATTAACCCCAATAAAAAATAGATTAATATTTTTTAATAAGAGTTCTAACCCTCGTGATTTCAGGTTATTATCCACCAAACACCAACTTTAATATACCTTATCTTTATATTGGATTAATTAGATGTTCATTTATTTCCTCGCGAGTATAAAGTTAGATCATGATCATCCATTGCTCATTGGATTATTAAATGATTGCGTCTTTTATTTATTTGTGGTCATTTATTGTCTTGTGATTGTATAGTAAGTTAGATCATGATCATCCATTGCTCATTGGATTATTAAATGATTGCATCTTTTAGTTAATTCATTAATTTAATGATATTAGTATTTTTGTCTTTTTTTTTAATTCGATGACAACAAATGCCAGTTTTAAATAGTGAGTTACTCGAGGTGTATAATCTTTAAATGAAAAAAAAAACAATGATTCTCTACATAAATAGCTCATTTTATATCAGTTTTATAAAAAAACACTTCTTAAAAACCTTGTAATTCATTTTTTTACAAAATTAGTATATATTACATACTTTTTACAAAAGCATTTAAAACTATATAATTCACTTTTGAAAAGTGGTGTAACAAGTATTAATAAACAGAGAAAAACTGCGAGAGTAATACCCAACATGAGCTCTATTATAAACTTTTTTTCAAGAAAAAAATGAGCTCACGTTTTCCTGTCAAGCGACTTTACCTATACAATTGTTTAGTTTTTTAGATATCTTTCTTTATTAATAGTTTAGATCATTATTGATGATAATAAAAAAATAGTCTTATAGAATTATAGAAAATGATTATACCTATTATGAAGGCATAAATTTTTTAAAATGATGAATATAATTTTTATTAATAATTTGAATCATGTTTTTATTACCATTAATGATCCTCTAAACTATTAAATGGATATTGAAAAATTAAAAAAAATAATGTGTAAAATCATTTGACATGTGCCACACGAAAAGCTCGCGACATGCTTATTAAACTCCCTTTTAGTAATAACACTTCTAATCTTGATGGAGGTTGTCATTCATAAACTAAGAGCTCCAATGCCCAACAAGTTATCACAATTAATCCCACATGAGGAGGAAAAAAGGTGAAACATCTATTTAATTTTATGACGAGAGAATAATATCAGCATTAATTTCTATGTGTCACAGTAGCAACTTGATCCGACTAGCATATCAAAATTGACAAGTAAAAAAAATAACATAGCACCAGCAATTTAAAGAAAATTAAGAAATAAAGAAACAATTGATTTATGAATAGCCTAAATAATAATAATCCACCAAATAACTTAGTTGTCCCCTTTCATAGGATTCAACAATATAAATTTTACCATAATTAGAACTTTAAATATACTAGATAAAAAATCAACAGAAATTAAATATTAACCATAACTAAAATATCACTCAATTCTTGAAATAACTCAAATTTGAACTCCAAGTAATCTCATGTATTGTAGTACGCAACTCCATGTCCTAAGTCAATGAGGGAAAATCATCAGCACAACTCAATCCCTAAGGGGTCCTTTGATTGATGAATAAATGATAGAATATATTGTTATTTCGATAATATAGTTAAACATCAACAAGAATAAGACTAAATTGATCAAACTTCATTTTGTGGAAACCACCTTGAAAAATGCAATACTACTATTTTAATCCAGGATATTTATACAATAGTCGTATTCTTACCATTTCCACCTTTTAACTATTTATTTTACTTTTTATAATTTAACCATATTTTATTTTTTTATAACAAAAATATCAATAATTGTCAAGTATTTATAAAAACATAATAATACATAATATATTTTTAAATTATGATATTTTTTTAACTAGACATGAGTAAGGATAAGAATATGTTATTTTTTAAAAAATATCATCTTTAAACACGTATCTGCACTGCAATTTGAGCAGTGTTGTCAAGATCGGACCGAACCGACTGGTCGGACGGGTCCGACCGCTGATCGGTGACAAATCTAGCCCATTTGAAGTCACGAAATCGGAACTCTATTTGAATCAGATTGAACCCGTCGAATATGATTAAAACCGGCCAAATTTGAAAAAAAAAATCGTGTTGAACCACGTTTTTAGACCAACCAATTTTTTTTAATTTTTTGTTATGAGATGATTTGATAAATTTATTATTATAAATTTAAAAAATATCTAAGACTTTTCATAAACATTCACATTGTCTCATTAGTTTCCTCCTTTATTAATAATTATTCATTTACTCTCACTTTGCTACTACTATCAATATGGGACTATCTTTGTACACTCACTTATTTTTTCTCTTTATTTAGTCTTGAATTTATTAAACTTTCAACTTTAACTTATGGATTATGATATTATTTATTTTTTAATATCATAAATGTATATTATAATATAAATTAATTATATATTTATTATATTAATATAATATTTATCGTATTAGATAAATTAATTTTGAATGAATGGTGCAAACTTCTTTGTTATATGTATAATATACAACAATACTATAATATACTTGGTATAGTATAATATTATATATAATAATATATAAACACAACTTTAAATTTATTTAATTTAGTATATAATAAGCCAAATGAAATAGTTGACTACTAATTATACTATATATTTAATTATAAAATATACAATCTTGTCATAATATTTTGGAAAAAATATGTATTTGTTGCTTCGAACATAAAAAATAAATATATGAAATACATAAAAAAAACAATCAATAGAAAATTTGTATATAATCATTAAATTCAATAAGATTTTAATTTATTAAGTGTATAATAATTTTAAAATCAAATCTTAAATTTAATTTAAATTTATTATTTATGATTGTTATTTTTTCTTTTGTATAATTACATGTTGATATATATATATATATATATATAATCAAAATATCATAGCTTGTACTATATCATATTATATATAATATTTTATTACTATCCCATCTGACCTAAAACGGACGCTTATTCGGATCGTCGTCTAGTCCGATCCTAACAATATTGATTTGAAGAACACTAAGAAAGGAAGAAGAAGTTGATTTTCTGAATAGTATGAATAATAATAATCCATCAAATAACTCAGCTGCCCCATTTTATAGAATTCAATAGTAAAAGTTTTATATTATTTAGGTCTCTTAATAAACTATATAAGGAAAAAGATTGACTCAACAGAAATTAAAAACTAGCAACAACTAAATACCTAAAATAACTCAAACTCACCTCCTAAAATAACTCAACTAATATCATATAGTTCGCAACTATTTTACAACAATCTTTATTCGTTAAAAGTAAATCCAATCATCAAAATGTATTTTTTTTACAAAGTAGGGAAGAAAACAAGGTAATGACTAATTACTTTTCTATAATGCTATGAAATACTCTAATTTTATACTATAAATCCTTTCAGTTGAGTGAAATATTTCTCTATTATGCTATTTTTTATAATTTTCAATTGAGAAGTAAATATGAAAACTATATTTAGTTGTCTTAATTTTATAAAGAATAAAAATTATCTCGTTTGAACACCTATGCAAAGTATTTTGTTTAAAATAGTGTATTTTAAAAAATTAATTTGTGTTGACTAATTTTATGCATTATTTTTTTTACTTCATATTTGATTATGTTTTCATTAAGAGATGAATATAAAAATTATAAATAATTCTCTTAAATTTTATAGAATAGTTATTTATCCCATTCAAAAAGTTTATGCTTAAAGAGTGTAGTTCTATTGGATTGACAATAGAGATTTGAATGTCCCGTCCAAAAATGTTTGACGCTACAACAAAGAGCAATTTGCTAAAAAATAAGGTTCAGACATCCAATTTATACTTTCGTTCCAACCTTTCCTGATATGTACAACAGTGACATGTTTCAGACATATGCAAAAGCTCTGATGTTTGAAAGTGCAAAACAAAAAAGTACTTTGCTAAAAAAATTATGTTTGTACGTAGAGTTCAAATATCTGAATATTTCCTAATATGCACAATAACTGTTAAAAGTTGAATATTTCAAACATCCAAAAATATAAAATTTAAAATGATCATCCGAAATTCTTCTAGAGAGAGAGTGCAAACGTTATAAGAGGAATCATAATTAATTATGTTGTACCAAACAAGTTTGGATATTGAAGAGCAAATTATGTACTCTTGTAGGTGTATCTCACAAGGAAAATAAAAGGAAAGATGTGATCGAAGAAAAGTGATAAAAGTATCATTTTGCACATTAAAATAAAATTTTAGTATTATTTTGATATCATATTTATTAGTCTTCGAACTTGTCTCGTACTAAAATTTGTAAGTAAGCTTGTGATTGGAAAAAAGTTTAAGATTTTTCCATAATAGAATTATTTTTAACTTATATTTATGGGTGAACATCACTTGAATATATAAAATTTTATTACTATAATTTAGTTCCTTAAGCACGTCTTAGGCTTCATAATTATAATATGTACCTTAATACTGTTCACATATAAACATTTATGCCTTATATGCATGTGTTAATATTTTTGACTGGATACACTATGTATATTTGACATTTTATCCCTTGTCATGATGTTTTATTACTATAATATTACTATAATTTTATTACTGTTTACATATATAAAAGTTTTATTACCATTCACAAATCAATTTATATTTGAGATTTTATCCCTTGTCATGATATTTACTATGTGCATTTTCAGCTTGACTTGAAATTGAATTTGAAATAGGATATTAATTTTAGAGACTTGTTTATCCTTCATGCCATAAAAAGAAAACCTTTTATGTCTCTTTATTTATAAATTTGAAAGTTATCATTTCTTTTATATGAAAGGAGGAAAATGTTAAAATTGTTTATTTTGATTGACATAATTTTGACATGTAAAGATATTTTATCGATGTTAATTTTTTCAAAGAATTATCTCTAGGTCTGGAGAATAAAGTGTGATAAGTTTAGGTTGATAAGATTTGTGGAAAAAAAAAGAGAGTTGAAACTTTATAGGAAGACAAGTTATCTTCTCTCTGAAGTAGAAAAAAATAATGTAAAATTTTCTTAGTTATCCCATTTGAAATTAAAAAAATAAACTTCCGATGATCTCTAGTGTGAAGATATTGAAGTCGATACATAAGGCAAGATGCCAAATCTTGTTAACAATTTTTTGTTGTATTTTCTCTTGCCCTCCATTTTCATTCTATTAGTATTGTCCGCAATTGTTTTATACAATTTTTAAATAGTGTCTTATGATCCAATAGATCAATGCATATGATTTTTCTTGAAAATTTGATCTTTGAAATCAATATAAAATTATTTTAATTTTCATTTGGTCTACTTTAAAAAAATAATGCTTGTGATTACTAATTTTGTAATAATAAATATCGTATTGCAATGCCTTAATTAATAATCTTTAAATGAGCTAATGTATATAGTTATTATTTTTGTCAATTTTATAAATAAGGTTTATTTTTTGTAAAGGATGAGTTGAAATTCAAGATCCTTGGAGGGGAAGAGGAAAATTAGTGGTTAAACTAAAAATATCGATGTCACGAAAATCGTCACGAAAGCTTAAAATCGATTCGTTAACAACACAATAGCAATAATATCACATACATAATAAAGTAGGAAGGAGAGGGAGAGAAAAGATAAATACAAGATGCACTGTGATTTATTGACGAGGTTCGGCTATACCTTGACATACGTCCCCACTCCGACTTCTCGACCTCAAGACTGTCGGAGATTCCATTAATACCCTTCCTTATTTTCAAATGAGGTAAGGAAGAAACCATTTACAACTCTTGTCTTTTCTCCTTTTCAACAGTTAATGCACACCTCTTTCACTCATAGGCTTTCACTCATCTTTTCTTCGTTCAAGAGGTAAGACACAATCTCTTTTTCACTCAGGGCTAAACAACTATTAAATATCACAAGAACACTCCACATTCTCTCTTTTTATAATTTGGAATCTCACACAAGAGTAAGAGAAAAGAAATGAATGATTTGCAACTTGGAGTTCAAATAGACTTCTCAAATGTTCTTCCTATTTTTTTGGAAATCTTGATCATTCCTACACGATCCTCTTTTATATCCTTCTTAACTTTATTTAGCTGTTGAGATTTGTTTTCTAATTTTGAGGCCAAAATATGATTGTTATAGTGCATTCTGCGCAATGACGACCGGTAATCCTACACTATTTTAAGCATAACTTTTTGTACAGTTATCCAAATGAGGTGATTTTTTATTCTATGGAACATAATTCTCTACAACTTTGATATTCATCATTCATTCAAAATCTAATGAGATCATAGTCAAATATTGATTCAAATTTCAGTATACAAAATTGTCCATTTTAAATAAAATATTTTAGACATTTACTCTTTTATACATAACTTTCCATATCAGTATCCAAATAAGATGATATTTGATTTTATGAAAAGCTAACAACATTATATATAACTTTTATATCACTCTCTTGATCCACTCATGATATAATACTCAACTATTAAATGCAAATTTAGCACATAAAATAAATTTCAAATTTAACTTTTCGAGTTTTACTTAAACATAACTTTATGTGGTTGTCCAAATGAGGTGATTCTTAATTCTCTAAAAAGATAGAGAATTATCTATAACTTTTATATTCACCCATTAATGTAAATCTCATGGGAACATAAACAAATATTAATCGAAAGTTTAATGCACGAAGTAACTTATTTCTATTTAAACTTTTTCGATGTTTTAAATACAACTCTAATCTTTCGAAATTTGTATCATCAAAATATAATTATATAGGGTATAAAAACTTTGCTCCAACAATATTGCATTAGTCTCGCTCCAAAAATCAAACTACCTATGATAACCTAAAATCAAACTTTACAAAGAAACTATATTTTAAATCAAACTAAAACAAATAATTATTGAACCAACCCTGAAAATTGATTTGATTTACAATATTTGACTTGCTTATAAAAAACTATCATAGCTGAATTTTACCGTTCAAATCCAGCTGTCAGCATGCCTTTTAATTTCTATTATTTTAAATCCAAATGCAATTGAGATTATCTTCACAGCATGCAATCAAATTAATTTCTATTATTTGCACCTTCCGCACAAAAAGAATACGTAACTCTTTCACCCATGCAGCATATAGAATTGTAAGAATCAGGTAGTATTTATGTCCAATAGTTTAATAACAATTTTTATTATGATTTAATTAGAGACGAAATTTCGTGTGGGCTGCCCGGCCTGCAACTCCCACAAAATTTTGTCAAGCCAGCCCAGCCCGACAAAACTGTGTGATAGGCCCGAACCAGCATGGCATGGGCCGACGAACACAGGTTCCACATGGGACAGCCTGAGCACGAATTTATGTTTTTTAAAAAAAAGGAAGTCCCCACAACCCACCACTCATTTTTTCCCTCAATCCCTCGCGTACCTCCTCATGCACCGCACCTGGCCGCTGCCCTCCTCCCTTCGATTATGCCTACGACAAGGACAACCTCGTCACCCACCTCCGCCATAGCCCTCTCTTCCTACCCTCCTCTGCTCCTCTGCAATTCCCCGTCCTTCAGCACTATGCTCCGCCTCCAAAACTTCACTTTTGGCTATGCACACTCCGCCCTAGTGGAGTCCCTACGGGTCGCTGTAACACACCCAAATTTTTTATAAGAATTTAAAAATTTTAATTATTAATGGCGTCGGATTATCGGACGCGTGAAACCCATAACGGGCGCCCGATATTGCGACATATCGGTGACTTCAACCGACGTATGACCGGACGACCGAAAGTTCAACGAGCAGAAATAAGATGATCATTGCTTTGATATCTCTCTCTCCCCATTTCACCACCATAATGGTAGCAGATTTGTAACTCCTTCACACATGAACTGAAGAGATTTCCGACATGAACCCCCCTCTCCCCCTTCCCCCACCACCACCCCCCGCCACACACACACCATTATGCCCTTAAAAGACACATTCTCTCTCTCTTTCATTCCTTCTCCTTCATCTTCTCATCTTCCCAATTTTGATGTTTTCTCTTGCTCCGTGATTTGGCTACGGCCAAAAGACGTGTGGGGCAAGTCTTGCAGGCGTTGAAGGTGCACGAGGGCAAGGAGGAAGAGGGAGGAACGACTAAAGCTTCATTCTTTGTAGAACGCGAATCATCAAAAAGGTGTGTTTCGGGGATCAAGTCATGGGGTAGATTTCTTGAGGAACTTGGATGTTTTAAGGACCTAATTAGACGTGAGGTTCATACTAATAGAGATAGAGGTCGTATTATATGATTTTATAGAATTTTAGATATGATTTTGTCGACTTTATGTGTCGGCCGATTGATATTGCATGATATTATGACTTGTTCTTTTGATGAACAATAAGATCTGTTAGCCTATTATTTAGATAGATTAACAAGTAATTATTATGTGTTTCGAAATGATAATATTTGTTGCCTTGGAGCTATGATACATCCGAAATCTCTTATGATAAATGAATAGAAATCGACAAATCATTCTATATGAAAGAAAATGATAGAATAATAAGTTTAAGAGGATATTCATGTTTGGTTATGTTTCTGGAGCATGATATTCGTTAGAAATAAAGTTAGTATAAGTTTAGAATTACTTTGTATGGAAAAATGATTAAAAGCGCAAGGATTTCACAATGGCCTACGGCTCAGTCGAACTAAAGCGGACGATCAAAATCCTTTCGGATGTTCGATTCAGCTTGGCGGACCGAAACTCGATCGGACGATTGATATGGACTAGAACAGAAGTCCGCAACTCTTTGGGACAACCAAATTGGAAAATATCAAGACTTGGAAATGGCGACGATAACAAGTCGATCGACCGAAACCTTTTCGGACAACTAATCTAGATTATCATGCTGGAAGAGCTTCCGACAGTCGAAAAATTAATCCCGACCGACCGAGGAACATGACAGTATTTCCAGTGGATGACCGATCAAGTTTCGGCCAACCGAAACTCTTGATCGAAAGTTTGAGAACCTCCCCATACGATAATGGATGATCGAACCTCTCTCAATCGAGCGAGCATATATGGCCTTGGAACGACATATGAATGGACGTGGCACTGATGCTTCATTGGTCCATCATGATCTAGATAGTACACACTTGTGTGTTTGCAATGATATTTCTTAAAAGTTGAGAGCTCTTTCAACTCATTGATAAGATGAAAGACTATGAATAGCTAAAGATGAATGAAAGGACTTTGTCCTTATGAATATGAACATGAACATGAACAATGGACATAAATAAAGAATAAGAATATGAATTATGAACATGAACTATGAATATAAGTAAGAAATGAAGGACATGATTAATCCAAAATGATCGAAAGATAGGCTCATGATTAATAAGATAAAAGGAGGATGACAATGGAAGTCCCTCTGTTTTCGTCTTAAATCTGGCCCGATGGAACACTGATCCCCATTGGTCCATCATAATATTGATAGTAAACATTTGTGTGTTTGCAATGGTATTCCTTAAAAGTAGAGAAATTTTTCGACCTATGAACAGGATGAAAGACTATGAATGACTAAAGATGAATGAAAGGACTTTGTCCTTATGAATATGAACATGAACATGAATAAAGAATAAGAATATGGATTATGAACATGAACTATGAATATAAATAAGAAATGAAGGACATGAACCCTTAATGACATATTGATTTATTCTCACATTTTCATCTTATTGTTTGTTTCATACTTATTCTAATGGAACTATCTTATGACATATACGAACTCACACTTAAGTTTATGCTAACGGTTGATGTGTGTGGGCAACGACTACAGTTCAGGTGGCGTGTGCACATTATTATCTATATTCATGTCTAGTTATTTATTTTATCGAGTTGTACTTAGCACTGTGATGGGACTTATCAAGTTGTATTATGGCATGGACATTCATATGCCTTATGAGATTATGGACTTAATGTATTTTTTATTCTATTTAGCTTTGCATTTTCCTTCATTTGTTGTAATATTTTATTCTAAAGCTTTCCGCTTACGTGTCACTCTTCTTGACCACCTGGGTCAACAAAAGAGTCAAAAAAATATCAAAGAAAATAATGATAGACAAAATTTTGCCACATGGCAGGTCGAATTTCAAGGCGTTACGTCGCCTATTTCGATGGAGACTTTCTCTCATTCGCACTGACCTATACGAGCAACCTGCCGACTCCACTAAGCACTCCTCCACATCCTCCTCCTCGTGCAACACCATGCGAAGTCCTCGTGCAGTTGTGGCCAAGCTCGACGACAACAACTGAGACCAATTTGGAGGTGCGACAACCACAATAGCGACAAGGGGAACCATGAGGCGCGAGATAGGCGCCATCGACCCTACCACCTACCATGTGCTCGGCCATTGGATCACCAACCTTCAAGACATGTACATCATGGGGCGCCAACTAGGGCAAGGCCACTTTGGCACCGCCTACCTTCGCATTGAGATCGCCAATGACGTAGAGTACGCCTGCAAGTTCATCACCAAGCGAAAGTTGATAGGGAAGGAGGATCTCTGGCATGAGATCCAAATTATGCACCACCTTGTCGGCCACAAGATCGTCATCAAAATCAAGGGGGCCTACAAGGACTCGCTCCATGTGCACAATAGTCATGGAGCTATGTACCAACGAAGAGTTGTTCGACCAGAACATCGAGCAGGCGCAAGGCCAGAGAGCTCATTTAGATAATCATGGGCGTCATCGAAGTGTGCCACTCGCTAGGCGTCATGCAGATGGATTTCAAGCCCAAGAATTTCTTGCTGGTGAGCAAGGACGATGCCTCCTCACTCAAGCTCATCGACTTCGGCGGTCCAATTGTTGCATGTGCAGGCGTCGAGTAAAGGGTCAGGTGGATGGGCCCCACCTGATCTTTGATTGGCCAAAAAATAGGGAGTCCGAGCACACATCCCAGCATGACCCGGTCGAGCTAGGCTGAAACCTTGACCTAAGGCCACTTTGATCCAACATGGCCCGTCACACAACATGGTGAAAATTTGATATGACCGACCCCAATCAGCACGGCCCAATTCTCCATCTTTTGACACTCGAAAATGGTCTATACATATATATGGATTTAATGGGCATCCTCCCTACTTGCTCCTCCCTATTCACTTAGTCGTTGGATTTTGATCCAACGGCAAGGCGATTGATACGTGGTTCAAATGCGGGTGGGTTCATAGACTGTCAATTTCGTTTGGTCGATTTTTTTCTATTTTTCGTCGATCGTGATCTCGTCCCTTCTCGCCTCGGTAGCCAGCGAGCAGTGGTGGCTGCGACGAGCAGGCGACGAGCAGCACCGACAGCGGCATCAATGATGGCAGCGACGTCGGCAGCAAGCGGCAGTCTGTGGCAAGCAGATCCATGGCGTGAGATGTGCGTGAGCAGCGGCAGTCGAACTCCTCTAACCGCCATTAGAGCTTCCACAAGACGAGGTTGAGGCCAAGCCCCCCACCATCAGAACTCCTCCAAACGCGAGCAACGGCGGAGGCAGCGAGCAGCAGTGGCGGGCAGCGGTAGCAACAATGGGCAGGCGACGAGCAGTGGTGGCAGCGACGGTGGCAGGGAGCAACAGCGGATGCGACGGTGGCAGGGAGCAACGATGAAGGTCGGCAGCAATGTCGACAACGAGTAACAGCAGGCATCGGCAACGAGCAGTGGCAGCGACGGCAACAAGCAACGACAGCATCGGGGAGCAACAACAGCGGCGTCCCTACATGAACGACAGCAATATCCGACAGCGACAGCCTGCAACGAGCAGATCGGAGGCGTGTGATGTGCGTGAGCAGCGACCAGTGATCAGCGACAATCGAACTCCTCCAACCGCCATCGGAGCTTCCACAAGACGAGGTCGAGGCCAAGCACCCCGCCATCTATGCCGCTGCTCGAGGTTGCCTACATCACCGCAGATCTCGCCGAGTGTTTCTCATCCTTGCCATGGAAGTGGACTCCTCTCACCACTGCTACAGGTTGAGCGGCGAATGGCCAAAAACCGACGGACGACGCACAACGTCGGGCGGCAGCATATGGTGAATGATGAGCGGAACTTGTTGAACCGACCAAAAAATGCGATGAACCGTCTATGAACCATGAAAATCTCCTAAGTGACAAGGGAGGAGCAAGGGAGGATGCCCATTAAATCCTATATATATATATAGAGAGAGAGATACACTGCAGCCAACAATGATCAAGTTTAACTTCAAAGGCATCGCGCTTGCAATCTGATGGAATTGAAATTGCAAAAACCTCCATCTTGAAATGCGGATCCCGTTCCTGCTCGTGTAACGATAGAAAACAGCAACCTGATAGGAATAATGTAAAAGTCATCCGTAAAACTAAAATTTAAATAGTACTATTTATGCCAATGAACTACAACATATTAAGGAAAAAGCACCTCGCAGTTGCAAATAAACTAGTAAATCCAATAGAGAACATGGATTTAGCTTTACAGCATCCAGAGATCAGAGAAACGCATCTCCGCTAGTTACTTATTTCATTTACAGAGCAGCTTCTGACAAATATACAAACTGCAGAAACGATTTTCTAGTTTTCCAACTGTGTTCTCAAACTTTAAGACATCCGAAAAGAAGAAAAGCAAGAAGAATGCATGGCATTCATGTGAAAGAATGAATATCAACGCCAGTACTGGTTGGAAATAGGACATTGGATTAAAAATACATTAATACAAACATGTTTGGGCTTAGCACTTCGATTAACCCCACCCACGGCATCCTTCTCTTCAATCTGGCCTGCAAAAGATGTGAACAAGATTTGAACTTAGGCGTCCAGGACTCCAGCAGCAACCTTGGTTCGATGCATTTCTTTCTTCAAAAAGAATGATGAAAGTGCAAAGCCCATGAAGAACATATCCAATTTTCTATTCATCCAAAAGCTGGCTCCAGATTATCAAGAAATGCATCCAAAATTCGTTGTTCAGATGGTTGTCAATTCCATGCTTGCCAAAAAGGCTATAATTTGATTCCTATCAGGTGGCACAAGCCCTTTTTCCTGAAATAAATTTGATATGCAAAATTAAGTGTTACAATAAATATATGATGGAAATATGAAGTACTTAGAATCAAGTGAAAAGAACTAAACAGTGAACTTTGACCCCCAAAAAGCATAGGTTACAACCTGATAATTTATAGATATTGATCACGAGTCTCAAAAATAAATATGTAAATCGTGATAATGCTTCATGTTCACTTACCCTTTCGTTCAGACATGCATATCATTGGTGTTCTCTCAGATTGCACTCTTCCCATATGGGGAGCAATGAGAGAGTCCAATTTGACCATCCACAGTGCCAATGCAGATGTTGTTTGGGGCATTGTCTGGAAATATACAATAATCTCATCTGAAGCCATATTGGAATATTTGGCTGTACATTCACACAGCCAGGCTTCATTTAATGCACCAACAAAATCAGGAAGGACCTGAAATGGATATTGATAAAAAAGCTGCTAAGTCAAATGAGATTGCAAACAAGGGATCAAAATTGAAATCAACCTTCTAGAGATGAAAAAGGACCTGTAGAAGTTCTGGCAAGGATGATGTTCGTCGAAGACGTTTGACCCAAAGTTTGTGAACTGATCTAGTCCACGAAGCAGCTAACGCCACCTCAGGCATGCCCGCCTGAAATTGAAAGGAAAAAAGAAATCAAACTATTTACATGGCTTGATTAGACCAAAAATTCATGTAATAATTTGTAATTTAACAAAAAATTGAAATAAGACATAGATGCATGCTGAATGGCACCTCAATTGCATAAATGGCTGCCTTGAGTGCTTGCAATTGCGAAGATAACACTTTATGCTTTGGGTATTCGGAATTGTCCTCTGCTTCCTTGCATGTTGCCACATGGATGGCATACTTTTCTTCAAGATCAAAATCTATCTCAAAAGTAGTATGGCATATCTTACAATGTTTTTCATCTCTCCAATACAAGTCATGACAACTTTCACAACGAGCTAATGATTCCATATAAGACCATTTACTACATTTTACCACATTCAAATTAGAGTAAAAAGAATGCCAAATCCATTTATCAAACGCCTGTGATTGTTCCCACTTTTTTTTCTTCTCTTCACTACTTCTCCCAAGTTGAAGAATTATAGCACCAGATGCAGTCAACAAATTATCTGATTGTGAATGAACATTGTCAACATCTGATATAGGTGATGAACCTCTTCCACTACTACCCTCAGAGTCAGACGGGCCACAACTCTTCGTTTGTTCGCTACCAGGTTCAACAGCCACATAATCACCCATAGCTTGACATAGAAATGCTTCCCTCTTTTCCAAAGAGCCAAACAAACGAGCTTCCCGTATACCTCTGGTATCCAAGATGGATATTAGAGATCGTAAAGACTGCAACCAGGATGAATGAGAAAACTTATTAGTAATGGAAACCATCACAATAATAGAATGTTTAATCAGATAATGTGAAGAAACAGTGAAAAAACCTGGGCTGTATCGATGACCTCCCAGTGGCCATCTTCAGAAGACTCAAAATAAACCCTGCGATGGCCTGGATCATTTACAGTGCAGGCACCAAGGAAGAGCCAGTAGTTGTTATACCTACGGTCTGATCCTAAATATACCAATTGCATCATGTGTGCACTCTGCCCGACTTCCATTCTACTTTCAGAGTCACCAGAAGCACCTGAGTGACACTGATCTCCATTGTTTAAGGCTTTCAAGTCATTGAATGCATGTGACAGTATTGCAGAAGGATCAGTCTGACAAGTATCAGAAAAGGCAAATCTAGCCTCTGGAGCAAGCTCATTTGATAATAATCCTGTGAAATTCAACTGATTGGTTGCCAATGATTTCTTTACTTTAGCACCTGAACCAAGAGACTTTGGTCGTGGAATAACTGAAATAGCACTTCCAGGCTCCTGCTCAAAGATATAAGAAAAGTCACATGCACTGCAACTAGATAGTATCATGAACTAACAGAAATGTATCAGTTGGTTTAAGCGGAAACACAAAATATCTCACATGCAATACTGGAGGTATCCTTGGACTTTTGGACCGAACTCACTAAATAATTTTGAAAGAAATATGCTAAATAGTATTCAATTCAAGTAGTCAATGTTCTCAAACTACGAAACATGAATCGTGCTAAAAGACAATTTAAAGTAAACCAGTGATAAGACTGCAGTCAGAACAATATAGCATGACTTTTTCACAAGTCCTTCAAACCAAACATCAGTGCTATATGATGTCAAAAGGAATACACATGCGTAGGGCATAAAGGAAAAGACTAAGTAAAAACAGTAACAATAAGGGAAACCACAACTTTCTACCCAAACACTGGTGATAAAATAATTGTGAACAGAAAGATGCAACTGAAGGTGATTTTTTTTTTTTTGAGAGAGAGAGAGATAGAGAACTGAAGGTGAAAATGTAGAAAAGAAGTTATATACCTGCACTTTCGAACTGAAACAAGAACTCGCAAGATCAACTAAAGCTACCAAGATGTCCAACTTCTCTTCAATGCTCAAGTTTGAGTATTCACCCTCCATTAGTCCTAACACAAAGGCATCACCTGAGTAGCTTTCATCGATTTCAATGTAGTTAGTTATTTTCTGGCTACTTTTCTTATGTTGTGCTCTATATTTAACAATCCTTTGATTTCCTATGGCTGAATCCATCTCATCACATTCATCAGAATCATCACCAGAACCCATGCTTGCATCATCAGAATCATCATCAACACTTCCCGAATCATCAGTATCAGACTGAGAATCACCTTTCCCTTTGATATTGGGGTCAACTCGAAGACGATATGCAGCTAACCCTATTTTTTCAAACAAAGTAATGTCACTGGAAAGAGTCGTAGTTATCAGTTCTTCCAGTTCCTCTGCACTGCTTGAGAGACTAAGATCCACTACCTGAAGCAAAAAAAATGAAGTCGGTTTTCTAATTAACAAAAAAAACTACACAAAGATATTAAACCTAACAAACTATACCTGGGAAGCTCTTGCCATCTCAGAAACCTTTAGTCCACATGTTCCTTGCCTAGATAACATGCTAAAAAGTTCACCTTTCAATGTCCGGGAACGTAGTCCATATTTGGTCATTTGATTCCTCTCCTGAATAAGAAGAAAACAAGCATCAGGGACCATGTTTTCTATAAAGCCACAATGGTCATATCCCTGCAGAACATCACGTTTTAATTTGGCAAGTCATAGAATAACAGGCAATACATGATCCCCTTTCTACAAAGAAGAAAAAAGGAGACAAATTATTTCATTACTTAAATAATAATATTTTTATAAATGAAATTCTTTTTATTCGTTGTTTACCGTTGTTTCAAGTCTTCTTGAAAACCATATCAAACAATGGCATATACAAAGAATTAAGATGATTTATTTCTAGTTTCATCTTTGTACTAGAGATATCTCTTTGTACCCAAAAAAAATCGCATAGTTGTAGCATTAATAAGACTTTAACAGGTCTTTTTTTATTTATCATTTACAGTTGTTTCAACTCTTCTTGAAAACCATATCAAACAATGGCATATACAAAGAATTAAGATGATTTATTCCTAGTTTCTTCTTTTAACTACCCAAGTGCTTGGACAAGTTGTAGCATCAATAAAACTTTAACAGGTCTTTCTCAAAAAACAAACTTTAATAGATGGAAGACATTTTAATAGAAAAGAAAGTATATTTGCAGAAAAGTACACTAAAAACAAGCCTAGTTCTGTGGTAACACCTTAGAACCATTACTCAAGGTTACCAACAGACATTTAATAGCTATCATGAATTTGTCGCATTCAATTAGAATATAATCTTCTAAACAGAAACAGCACATTTTCGACATGCAAAGAACCTAAGATCTTGCTGAACATGAAAAAAATCAGTACATCTAATTATCTTGTAAGAAAGAAGTGAATTTTAACTATCAATTACCATCATCTGTAATTATTTGTGCTACATAACAAGCGATCAAAGAAGTAGCTTTTCTATTTCCCTGCTCAACTATTGGAACAATAAGATGACACATATCAAATGAATGAAGAAATATAAAACATGGTGAATAGTAAAAAAATATTGTTCCTGGAAGGACATAACCAAGAGAGAGATAGTGTAGGAGCAAACATATCAAATTGGATGATATCAGTCGGAAAATGTTGACACTAAATAAACAACTCTTTAGCTCATACAACTAACATAAGCTGCATAGCCAATTGAAATGAATGCTAAATGATAACTTCAGTGGTGGTGTTTTCACCAACATAAACTTCTAACAGCTTTTTTTCTCTTGAGGGAGCCAACTAACACATTTAAGATTTACCAGGCTATATTATGTTTTACCATTCTTACACCTCCTGAGGAACTATGCTGACTGAATAACATATAAGGGGAAAAAGGTAAGATGGTTATGTACACTTTAACTCCGCCTATGTTTTATAGCCGGTCCCAAGCCCGGAGAAAGGAGGAGGGTTGTGTTAGGCCTCGACATCCAACGTAAAACCCTGTCGAATCTTATGAACATGGATCAACGAATATATTGTGTTAATGCTAAGTCGTTACCCGTAAGTAACGCGCTGTACAGCTCGGGTATAGTGATAAGAGAGCAAGAGCCGCTGCATCCTCGCCTGAATGCAGTGTTAAATGAGCAAGGGCTATCGCACTCTAATGGACGGAGGCGGTTAAAGAAGCTAGTTCATGAGACTAAGGTCAGATTAGGTTCTTGGAACATTGGGACGTTGAATGGAAAGCGCCTCGCGGTGGCACAAGTAATGGACCAGCGTAAGATTAGTATCTTATGCTTGCAAGAAACTAGATGGGTAGGAGAGGGAAGTAAAGAGATTAGGTTAAATGGTTCCAAACTTTGGTACACAGGTAAGGTAAAGGGAAGGAATGGTGTTGGTATTATCGCGGATGCAGAATGGAAGAAGAATGTTGTGAAAGTTAAAAGGATTGAGGATCGAATCATATTCGTGAAAGTAATTGTTGAAAAGGAGACTATGAACGTTATTAGTGCACGTGCACCCCAAGTAGGAGCATAATCACATCTCAAGAAGAAGTTTTGGGCAGATATGGAGGGTTTGATTGAAAGTATACCAACAATCGAGAAAGTTTATATTGGGGGAGACCTTAATGGACATGTTGGTAAAGAGGCAGGACCACATGCAAGGGTTCACGGTGGTTTTGGTTTTGGGGAGTTGAATGAGGAAGGACAAACTATTATTGATTTTTCTTTAGCATACGACCTTAAGATTATCAACACTTGTTTTAGGAAGAGAGAGGAACATTTAATCACATACAAAAGTGGAACTCATAGGTCTCAAATCGATTTTTTCTTAACAAGAAATACTGATAAAAGACGCTGTACTAATTGCAAAGTAATTCCTGGACATGGGGTGACTACACAACATAGATTGTTAGTTCTTGATATGCAAATGAAATGTATAAAACCAAAATCTCGAACAGTTTTTTATCGAAAGATCAAGTGGTGGCAGTTAAAGGGGGAGAAGCGAAAGACTTTTAGAAGTAAGTTATTAGAGGAAAGTGTGTGGGAGTTAGAAGGAGATGCTAGTATCATGTGGGAGAATGTGGCAAAAAAGGTTGAAATAGTTGTTAAAGCCATTTTAGAAGAATCAAAAGGTTTTGGACCACAAGATAAGGAGACTTGGTGGTGGAATGAGGAGGTCCAAGAAAAAGTGTGTAATAAGAAGAATTGTTTCAAGGCGATACACTCGGACAATAGTTCTGACAATTGGGAAAAGTATCGTTTGACGAAAAAGTAGGCTAAGAAGACAGTTAGTGATGCTCGTGCTAAAGCATATGAGGGGTTTTATAAGGAGTTAGGGACAAAGGCCGGTGAACAAAGGATTTACAAGATTGCAAGAAATAAAGAGGAGTCGAGAGATTTGGATCAAGTAAGATGCATAAAAAATGAAGTTGGCAAGATTTTATTTACTGAAGGAGATATTAAGAACAGATGGGAAGAGTATTTCTATAAGCTATTTAATGATGGATGTGAAGGTTCCCGTTGTGATTTGGAGGACTTAACAGTTAGCAAATGTGAGCTTAATATGTCATTTTATCGTAGAATTAGAGTCTCGGAGGTTAGCGAAGCTCTTAAGAAAATGGAGAATGGTAAAGCCGTTGGACCGGATGGTATACCGATTGAAGTTTGGAAATGTTTAGGAGAAAAATGTGTGTTGTGGTTATGTAAACTATTTAATGAGATTTTACGATAAAAAAAGATGCCTGATGATTAGAGATTAAGTACATTAGTTCATATTTACAAAAATAAAGGGGATATTCAGAATTGTGCAAATTATAGAGGGATTAAACTTATGAGTCACACAATGAAATTATGGGAAAAAGTGATTGAGCATAGATTGAGAATGGAGACTAGTATTTCTGAGAGACAATTTGGGTTCATGCCAGGAAGATCCACTGCAGAGGCGATTTATTTACTAAGGGGGATGATGGAGAAGTATCGAAGTAAGAGAAGAGACTTACATATGACTTTCATTGACTTAGAGAAGGCGTATGATCGGGTACCAAGGGATGTACTTTGAAAAGCCTTGCAAAAGAAAAGGATGAGTGTTGCCTATATTAAGGTAATACAAGATATGTACGATGAGTCATTGACTAGGGTTAGGACACCCGGAGGCAAGACAAATGAATTTCCTATAGGAATTGGCCTACATCAAGGATCAGCTTTAAGTCTGTATCTATTTAACTTAGTTATCGATGCTATAACCGAGAGTATCACAGAGGAGGTACCTAAGTGCATGCTATTTGCGGATGATATAGTACTTTTAGCGGATTCAAGAGAAGAGATTAATACAAAATTGGAAATATGGAGAAATACGTTGGAGTCAAAGGGTTTTCGTTTAAGTAGGAATAAAACAGAATATATGCATAGCAATTTCACAAATAAACAACTTAGAGACGATTTGAAAGTTAGGTTAGGGGAGGATATAATTCCTCAAGTGACAAAGTTTAAATATTTAGGATCAATTGTAAGACAAGATGGTGAGATTGATGACGATGTTAATCATAGAATTCAAGCTGGTTGGTGTAAGTGGAGGAAAGCCACTGGAGTTCTTTGTGATAGAAAAGTACCCAATAAAGTTAAAGGAAAATTCTATCGTACTGCTATAAGATCGTACTGCTATAAAGTTAGGAATGACCATATACGTGAACGAGTCGGAGTGGCTCCTATTAGTGAGAAAATGGTAGAGAATCGTTTGAGATGGTTTGGTCATGTTCAGAGAAGACCATTAGATGCGCCAGTAAGAAGAGTAGATCAAATAATCTGGAGTCCGATTAAAAGAGGGAGAGGGAGGCCAAGGCGGACACTTGGCGAACTAATAGAGCAAGATCTATTGGTGAATAATATACCGAAAGATTTGGTTACTAATAGAGTGGAATGGCGTCGTATGATCCATGTAGCTGACCCCACCTAGTGGGATAAGGCTTTGTTGTTGTTGTTGTTGGTTATGTACACTTTAAAATAAAAATAGCATTTAAAAGTCAATAGCTGCCGCACCTTGTTAAAATTTCCTCCGAATGAAGCATTCAGTTTTGAACTGAAACCTGCTGCAACCAAAACCTGCCGCAAAATCTCAGTCCAGGTAAGAGGATTAAGAGATTGTTTCCAGAAGTTAGCATCCAATTCGTGTTCTCTTATCTGCAACATATAAGAATTCAGTTGCTCAGAGAAATTCCAATGTATTAAATATCAAATATCACAAACATAATTGTCAACCAACTGAAACAATCAGTATAAGACACATTTGAAATCATGTTCAGAAAATAAGCAATTGTTTAAACATTTGGATTCAACCTTTGAAACCAACCAACTAACTTCAAAACAAATCAAGTCAAAGATACATTACAAAATCAAATCAACAATTGCAATTTGATTTGCTTATGCAGATGGCCAAGAGTATAAAATCTTTATACCAATGTGGAGGCTGTATGATGGAGTGCAAAAGTGACAACTAGAATACACAAATAACAATGATACTTGCACAACTGAAAACATGTAGAAATAAGAATTAATATGAGCTCAGACAAACCAGCACATTACTAGAATGACCTTTTTTAGAGGGATTACTAGAATGACTTACAAAATGCACAAACCGCAGAAACCTGGAATCTTTAGAAGCTCGTGCAATAAATCCAGCATTGATCCCGTTTTCAACAACTAATAAGAGCTGCTTGAGAAGACCCAGATGAACTTTTCCTAATAATAAGGAATCCTGGAATCCACAAGGAATAAAGAAATCTGAGACTTATCGAGGAACTTTGCATACATATATTTTTTAAAAGTATAACAATTAAGTATACCTTATCATGAAAGGCCTGAGCAAACTCATCAACTGTGAAGGGGCATACTTCAACAGCCATTGGATAGGCATGTAAAAATTGCAAAACCTGATGAGTGGAAATCATTGAGATGAATGTTACATGTATAAACAGCAACAGCTATGGATGTTTGAGATAAAATACCTAATTCAAACTGCAAGATTTTTTTTCTTTCAAAAGGAAAATGAAAGGATAAGAGAAAATTATGGCATGGATATAGTGCAATACGAACAGTGTAAAGATCTTCTAAAAAATGTTAAGGAACGTGCCGGCGTGGAAAGAGTACAAAAAGGGTAAAAGAAAATGGAAGTTTGCAATAATTCTCACACAAAAGAGAAAGAAAAGCCAAAATTTTCCTTCATTCTGGTAAGTACCTACTACTGCAGCTTTTTTACAAAAAAAGGATGGCAACTGAGTTATGGTGCCATCCCTACTATTATTACCAAAAGTTTACTGGTGTACAAGTGTGTATTCCATAAAGAAAACACCAAAAAGTGGTAAATACTGTCACCTATCGCTGCAGTTATTGTTATGTTTTTTCCGAATTAAAAAACATATTTCAACCAAACAACTAAATCATGCAACTATATGCTAACTACATATTACAAGTTGACATACTATTTGCAAACTGATGCTTTAACTTCACCGTTTAAGAAAAATATTAAATACGAAAAACCCTATATGCTAATTATGTTCTCATAGCACAAGCAACTGTAAAACTAATTTGATGTAAAAGAATTTGACTAAAAAAAAAGAAGAAAAAATTAGTCTGATATAAATTGATTAATCAATTTGCACATCAAAGATTGGTTAAGTGAATTTGCATTAACCAAGAAGAGAGAGATTCCTAATATATGGACATATACATGAAAGGACA
The DNA here is from genome assembly GCA_030549335.1 of Pontederia crassipes. Lineage (NCBI taxonomy): Eukaryota > Viridiplantae > Streptophyta > Magnoliopsida > Commelinales > Pontederiaceae > Pontederia > Pontederia crassipes. Next base: position 16,893,091 of record CM060189.1, on the reverse strand, counting down.
TGACAAGTGACACTGGAGAAACAGTAGATATTTTTACCTTGAAAAGCTTTTTGACAAGTTCAGGTGAAGAATCCCAAGGTCTAGTGCAGAAAAGTTGCCTCATTTTAACCAACTGTGGAGGAAATCTAGCTAGCAAGTCTGAAAGAATTATGGCGGTCATAAACATGCAACATAATTGGAAATGGAAATAGGAAAAGGAGAGCAACAGACCTTTGCAAAATGGACAGACATTCCTTCCATTTGAACTGAGGTGAGCAGAACATCTTAATGGATTAGGTCCTACCTCTAACTCCCTCAGCTCCAGTTCCTCATCGTCAACTAGCATCGCCAAATCACTCGATTGTTCTGATGTTTCTTGACATGCAAGCTTACACTCTTTTAAAAACAATTTCTCAGGATGTAGAACTTTGTTAGACAGTACCTGATTTGCAGAAAAAATTCACACATGTAAGACAATCTCTTTGAAGTGACAGTGTAAAACATATTAAACAATTTAAGATATCTGCGAGCAAAGAGACAAGAAGCTTTTATTAAAAAAGAGGCCAGAACATAATTTTTTTAAAAAAAGAGGCCAGAACATTTTTTTTTAAAAAAAAAAAGAGGCCAGAACATGAGTTGTCAGATCTTTTAGTATGAACAACCAACAAAAAGCTAGAACCCCTCAAAAAGAAAAAAAAAAGCCCAGTCTACACTAAACAAGCTCTGCATTTTACATAAGTTTACTTTGTTTTGGTAGACGGGAAAAATCACCTTTCTTTTTTTTGCCGAAGATCTTTTGTCTTGCAACCCTTTACGAGACACATTTGCCTTCTGCAGAAAACGAAAACAACCACATCAAATGAAAATATAATACACAAGCAAGGTTTCAAACATAAACGCCATGGTTGTTTATCTACAGTGCAATTTTTGTTTATACATATTTCTCCATTCTTTATATAGCCCAAATTTGAAGAAGGAACAGATAAGAAGATCCTACAGGCATTAGTGGGATTGTCCTATTTCAAGGTCTATGCATGATTAAATCAATTACCTGAACTGGTCCTTTAAGTTGTGATTTTGTTGAAACTTGAAGTAATTGGCTTTGAAAAGAACCATCAGAACTCACAGGCAACCCAACATCATTTCTTACTGTAGAGCTTACATCAGTTGGAAACCGTTTACCAGGATGTGTTGTACGCCATATAGTCATTAGGCCTTTGCCCATACCATATTTCCTTGGAGAACCACTTCTTACATCGAGATCTTTAGATTTTAAGATAGAAGATTCTACTACCTGCCATCAAACTTAATGAGAACTCTAATGCATGCATCAAAAGTTTAATATTTTTTTCTCAAAGATCAAATTGATGAAAAGCTTTGTCAATATCATCCCTACATGCATCCCATTTCTAAATGATGGTTTGCTCTTAAAGGATTATGCATAAATAATAAGCAATAAACCTCTAAAAAGTAATAAGCATTAAACATGATTATCTAAGTTATTCAAGCAACCAAAAAACAGAGAAACATTAGAATTGGATACAGAAAATTTTCCAAAAGGTAAACAGGAAAAAATGATATGACAAATTATAGACACATTATGGACAACTGACAGTATCCAACATGGATGCCTCTGCTGAGAGAGAAAAAGATGCAAGATGACTTCTAGGGGTGTTTGGCAACTTACTGCAATCTTTTATCTTCATCTAGAAAAATGACTAGCTAAACAATCAAGCAACAAACAGTATTTTGGTGGTGGAAAAGCCACAAAAGTATTACTTCTAGGTCATGGGAAAATGAAGTTGCTGAGAATTTTTCAGTTACCTTTCTCCTTTTGGTTGCTCTTGGATTTCCACCACAAGGTTGAAGATCTGTAGATTCTGCAGATACAAATGTAACACAAGATAGTTTCAGTCCTATTTGAATTTAAAGTATCTAACACAATAATCATAGAAAAGTAATCAAAATGATACCATATCACAATACATTTAACACTGTCATAGCAAGAGAATTAACCAGACTCAGACTTAATTTTTTCAATACAGAAATATAAATACAGAAACTTCAGTTCTATGTGAACTTGGAGGAGTATTAGACAATTGTGTTCCTTTTTCTAGAGAAGACCTTTGTTCTCTATGTTAAAAGATAAGTACAATTTCCTATCCATCAACGTCTCCATAACACTTCTAACTTTTTTCCCTTCCTGCAGTAACAGATCAGGAATCTATTCCATTGTGGAAAACCTTGCTTCAGAAGATAATATATATATAATAGTCAGTTATTGTGTGAAGCCTCAAAACCGTTGTGGGATCTGATGAATATACAATCATCACAAATCAGTTCTTAACCAACATTAATGAACATTTTTCTTTTTTGAGAATTTCGATCCCAGCCCCAGTCAATGGTCACTGATTAAGAACTAAATGTCAATCTACCAGAATCAGAGGATTTGAGGATGAAAATTAAAAGAAACAAAAAGAGAATCAACAAAAAAGAATATTAGCTTCTGCATGAACTACATTTTTTGGGAGTAGTACATAAACAAAATTTAACTACAATAGTCATCCAGAGGGAATTTGATCAACTATCGACTTTATATGGAACTGAAACAAAACACAAGTACGGCCAGCACAAATAAAGATCACACAAAGTAGGAAATAATTTACAAGGAAAATAAGATTGCAAATTAAAATCCCTAGACCCAGTAGTGAATGTCCATTCAACCATCATGAAATCGTAATCCACAATTTCACACCACAAGATGTTACAAGAAAACTGAAATTCAGCAAAATTTTTGGGAATACTGTTGTAGGCAAAATCATAATCTTCCACAGAACTCATGATATATAGGCATTTTATATAAAAATTCACCTTTTTTTAGAAGGAATAATGTTTATTCCTTTAACTAAACAGTTTATTTTTCAGTATTACACAGGCGCCTAGAGTACAAGAAAATAGAAGAATCGAAGTAAAGTAAACCCTAAAACCAAAATATCTATGTGCCATCTGAAACATTAGCATCTTGGTCACCTAAATGGTAATCAAAGCCACAAAACACACTGCAGAGTTGGATGATAGTTGGATAGTTTAATGATTGAAATAATCCATGATTCCTTCTGTCCCAAACTCAAAAGAGGAATAAGATTCAAAGGATTAAATCAGGTTTTTTTTTAAAACAGTAAAATAAGTAAATTTGTACCTGTAGTGAAACCAAAGGCATTGCTGGGTAGAGGATCAAACTCTCCACCAAGTGCAGGCCCATCCTTACGAAAGACTCTTCTCAAAATATGATCCTTAGATAACAAACCTTGCAAACACAAAAGGTGGCTCTTTTCCAAATTTGTGGTCATTGTCCTTTTCACAACCTTATGAGTTCCTTTTCGTTCAATTGGTCCATTTGTTCTCTCATCTGCACGAGTTAACGAATTAACAATCAAGGTGCACTGTTTTGCCATTTTCTCTTAGCTTTGAATTTTTGTTTTTCCTTGATTCATTAGTTATTGCTGACTCTAAGTTCACCCGACTCTGCTTTCATTTTAATACTATATTTTAAACCATGGATTTGGTGGAAAACTGAGATCATAAAAAGTTCATGGTATGATGAAGAACTCGTAGAAAGTTCACCTGTCCTGGTTTTACATCCTTGTGCATTGTTGCTTCCTTGGGAACTCTTTCCACTAGAATTTTGAACTTCATTCTCCTTCCTCCCTTTCCTTCTCCTTTCAGAAAACCAAATACGGACCTGCTTACACGACAAATTCAGCAATGCAGCATACTCCTCTATCTTATTTTGTTTGGGGTATTTATCCTCTGTAGGAAAGGGAAATGGAAATTGAAAAGTAATCAGTCAAGGTCTCATTATTGATGCAATAAATCAATAATAAAATAATTTGAAGAGAAAAAGAAAGTGAAACTGTGATTCAAATGTTAGACATAACAAAATTTAAACCTGCATAGAACTTTTCCAAGCATTGAATTTGGTTTGGAGTTTTCTTCTTTATTCCATGGTCTTTATTTGAACAGATATGATCGGCCTTGCCCATAACTAAGCAGTGACATAAAGAAGAGCATCCAAAGAATAAAATCAGAGATCAGTGTCTATGGAGCATATCCTGGACAAAGCATTTTACAAGATAAATGCAAATTAGTTCCTCAATCAAAAACTATTATAGCAGTGAGTCAAAATTAAAACTTAAACAGAAGTAGTCAAAATTAAAAATACATCCGTCAGCACATGAAGCACATCCAAGATTCCTATGAGGGACCCGACCCATTCACAAAAGAATAATCAAATTTGCAAAGAACAATTCAATGTTAAACACTACTAATGTGTCCAGCACATATACTACTTAATCAAGCACTAGAACAAATTGAACATAAAAAGATCCACAAAGCATCAGATCCATCCACTCAGTGAATCCGTCGACAAATAAACTTGTGAGCACACGGCCAACCGAATGCCCTGAAGACAACTAAAATAACTACGAGAAAGAAAAAGATTGGTATGAGCAAATGGTTCTCCAGCAGAAACCACAACAATGAGCATAGCATTTATGTGCCAAATATAAAGAAACAGAGAAATCGGATAGCACTAATCCACCACTTACCAACATTAAAGCCATGATATGATACACTTAAATCCAGAGTTAACAACAAGTTGAACATGAAACATTACAGCTAGAATTGCATTTATCAGACTTAATTAACCGTAGAAACACAACAACAACAACAAAGCCTTATCCCACTAGGTGGGGTCGGCTACATGGATCATACGACGCCATTCCGCTCTATTAGTAACCAAACCTTTCGGTATATTATTCACCAATAGATCTTGCTCTATTAGTTCGCCAAGTGTCCGCCTTGGCCTCCCTCTCCCTCTTTTAATCGGACTCCAGATTATTTGATCTACTCTTTTTACTGGCGCATCTAATGGTCTTCTCTGAACATGATCAAACCATCTCAAACAATTTTCTACCATTTTCTCACTAATAAGAGCCACTCCGACTCGTTCACGTATATGGTCATTCCTAATCTTATCTAATCTTGTATGACCACACATCCATCTCAACATCCTCATTTCGGCTACCCCCATTTTATAACCGTAGAAACACAAACTTAAATTTAATCTATTCAAGAAGAACTTTCCAACTAGGGACCAGCAAAATGTCCTCAATAAGAACAGTACATCTATAGTAAGACAAATCTTACTTTGTAAATTATTTAGACATCACATAGCATACAAGGAGTGTTGTCAGACCATTCATCTGCAGAGCTAAAACCTCTAAAGTATTCATACATCCATTCACCCAATAGTCACCATGCAGAGGTGATCAAGCGTTCCCACCAAGGAATCTACAACAAGGTAAATGGAAATTTGCAAACAATTCCAACATCAAGCACCTCCAATGACCGTAACATCTCCCTAGTAAAATTACATCTTAGAACAATCAAAATAAAAGAATTCAAAAACACACGTCAATCAATCCATCATCAACGAGATCGCCACATAGCGACTCTCCTCAAAGAGAAGAGTAAATTCATAGGCAACCCCAACATCAAACATTAGTATGAAGAGCGTCGAGATAACATTCCTCTGTCGATTCCAACCACAGAACAAATCAAGACAACAACAAACCATAAAAGCACTCATCCATCCGTCGACACGAGATCATCGCCTATCAAACATCCCACAGATAGACTTGGAGCATCTACGATAAGATAAAGGCAAATTCGCATAACCTCCGACACTGAACACTACACTAAAACAAGCAACTCAACATTTCCAGTGTAAATTAAGCCTTAGAGCAAACTGGACGCGAGGGAACCACTACTCGCCGTCCAATCTAAGAGGTACCTGGTAAGAAGCGAGGGCGTCGTCCCAAGAGGCGCGGCGCGGAAGGCTTTAAAGCTCCCAAGGAAGGCCTCCCAATGGCGGCGGAGTTCGCTGCCTCCCCCCAGCGGCGACGGCGACGGGTTAAGGGGTCCGGTCGTCGGTGATGGCGGTGCTATGCTTCGCTTCGTTTCGTCTGGCTTCCATTCGTCGCCCCCCAAAACCCTACGACTATAATACGACTGCGCTGCGCTTTAAACCCTCGTTGGAATGGGGGAGAGCAGATATCTACTAATTGAGTGGTACTTGAATGCCCCCCCGGTTTCGGGGATATTTACATCGGTGGACAGATAAAAGAAATATATGCAACCAGAAAAAAAAATTAGATATTTCTAATATAAGAGGGTTTAGATATTTTCAAGCGCATGCCTTGTAAATTATAAATTTTAAAAAAATTAAGTAAATAAACAAATGAGAAATATAATTTTTAAATTTGAATTCTCACTGGTAGGAATTTTAAGTATCTTGTATGCTCCATTTATTTATGGGACTGAAACGAAAAATATACAAGTTGTTGATGAATTAAAGGAAAAATGTTGGATTGTTTGAGAACCAAGTAAGAAATTGGCGGGGTGGGAAGGGGGATTCTAATATAAGTTGAGGATTAGAATGGTCAATATTTTATAGCCGTTTCCGAAATTAGATATTTGCACCCCCCTTTATTTTCTAACGATCAAAATGAATCAATTAATTATTAAATTGGTTTAACGAGTTTTCTTCTAAATGTAAATTGTCTCGAAGTTAACACATAATACTTGAAACATTGGCGCCTACACCATCGTCCAATTCAACTATTAACTCAATCTTTTAGCATTTATTTCTTATGGCCTTGTTTCGTAAAAGCTTAATAAATTGTAGAATAATATTTATTTATTCTCATTTTGTTCTTTCGACAAAAATAGTGATATTGTAATATGGGACAAAAATAAATTGTTCTTTATTTTGATTGATAAAAATTATTAATATAAGATGCACATATTTATAAAATTGACGTTTGACTATAAAAATGAAATTAGGCCTTTCTCTTAAATATTCCAATACTAAGCGGCAAACACAACTTAATTCTTTTTTCAACCCTCTTTTTCATCATTTATCTTTCAACAATAACAGAAAAGATGTTAGAAAACATGCAAAAAGAATTAGAGAAAAAATATAGGTTAGTAAAAATAAATGTGTCAGCTAAAACGATGTGACGTTTATTGAAAACACGTCCAAAACTCAAGGTGAGAATCAAGGTGCGCATGACTCCACCAAGTTGGTTCTTCTTTTCTTTTCAATCTTTTTGGGCGTGACATTTTTCAATTTCATTTTTATTTTTTATTTTTCTTTCCTTATTTTTTATCTCTCACGTTATTCTTATAAAATAATTTATTTATTAAATATAAAATATTTATTATAAAAGATTAATATAATAATAGTATTTCTTACTTGTTATTTCATGAAAAAATTAATATTTCATTAAATATAATTTATTAAGAAACCAACTTTTAATATTTAAATAATATATTTTTCAATAAATTTTTTAATCATTTTTAAATTTACATGTTTTTTTATAAAATCTATTTTTTATTCAAACATCCACTACATTAACCATGTCATATCTATTTTTTTTTCTGTCGCATCAATTTCTTAGTTCTCATCGTAACGTTCTACTACTCCAAACATACCCGTCAATTCAACCATTACGATTTCTATTGTCTAACGTAGCCATATTTGTTGGGTTACTTTAGATATGAACTTTTTACTAGATTAAACAATGCTAAGGCTATTGTGTGATTTGTTTCACGCTTTCTATATTATGACGTGGGACCATTTTTTAGAAAAAAAAGATGTTCTTCTTATTCAAATTCCATTTGTAGTAGATTAAAACTTTTGAACAGGTTTTCGTCATTAAAAATTATAAAAAAATGTCAAGAAGATAGTCTTTGAAGTATATCTTTTTAAAAAAATAGATTTTTTTTAAACAAAGATATAAATAAAAAGTCCCCGATGAAATAGAAATATGCTATCAAATTATTATGGACAACAGTAAGCTGAACTTTTAAAATGTTTTTTGAAAAAAAATTGTAAGGATTTAAAATTATAATAAATTTCAATAAATTCCCTTATAATTTTATATTTTTTCCAACTATTTTTCAACTTTATTGTGTAACTAAATTATCCTTTAACTATTGGCTTATTTCACCAAAGATCGCATATAGATCATTTTCGATATTTTTTGGACGTGGCACATTATTAAAAAATAAAATTATATTAATATAATAATAAATTAAAAATGGTGTTTCTATCGTGGCAGCGCCTTCTTCACCGACGGACTCTTCTTCCAAATATGCTCACGATGATAACATGAACAATGGGTATACGGTGAGGACGATGTCCCAATCCACCCCTCTAATGATGAAATGTCACCTTGGTGACGATTCGATTTTGGAGATTTCATTTGTGTTTTTGTTATAAATGATTGTCATTTATGTATTTAGGAATGTCATATTTTATGTAATTAAGTTTAAGAAAATAGATCATTCTACTAATGCGTAAAATGATGTAACAAAATAAATTCGTTACCAAGTGCACTAGTCACTCAGATAATGTAGTAAATAGGAATGAAGAGTATCAAATCCACGAGAAATATTATTAACTCGATATCTGATTTTATAAATTAATAAGAGAGGAAAAATATAAGTTTTGAAATAAGTTTTGTGACTATAAAAATAAAATAAAGAAAATAATAATGATAAGATAATATAAATATATTGCTTATGAAGTTAGGTCTTAGGATGGTAATAATTTAAGGTTAAATATTGATAATTGAGAATTTATGCATTAATAGTGGTATAATTATCAATTTATTAAAGTTATATTTATGTTTATGGGATTATATATGTTGAAGGTTTCGGAGTCTACACTATTTCTTTACATGTTTCAGGAACTTCCGAATATCGACGAAAAGGCGTGGAAACACCAGGAAACAAGAATAATATGGCCAGCCCGTATTATCAACGTGTCAACCGTATTGGATGTTTCCAGGCCGTATTACACTCGCACCAGAAATTACGGTCCGACCATATTGAAGGAGAACATACCGTATCAAGCAAACTCAGGCCGTATTACACTCGCATTGAAAAATATGACCTGCCCGTATTGGAGACGTCGCGCCCGTATTGGAGTGATCCGAACCGTATCATCTTGAGGAAAATACGACCAGACCGTAGCGCATTTAACCAGACTGTATTACATCTATCTCGATCGTATTGGGCTGATTTTTGGGTATTTTGGGCCTTCTTGTAATCCTAATTTGAGGGGACTATAAAAGGGATTTGTGTAGACGAAAATAGGGGACTAGACTTGGTTTTTGAGGAGATCAAGACGGTTGGGACGATCGTTTATTTCTCTCTGCATTTCTATACCTTTCTTAGACTAAAACGCATTCTCTTTTTATGAACTCTTACGTTTCAATGATGATTTCCTTCTTGATGTGTGGCTAAATTTCTTTTTCTCGGGTTTGATGAAACCTCGGGTTGATCTTTAGGAAATATTTTTATTAGGTCTGATGTGTTATTTGTCTTTCATGTGCTTGACGAAATGCTTATATTAGATTGGCCACCTAGTTAAGCGACCGAAGATCTTCTTGATTACGAAAGTATTTTATCAAGATTAGTTCAAATGAATGACATGAAATGTATTGTTTCTTAGAAATAAGGATAATCATTTTACTTATGAATCTTAACTTATAATACAATTAAAATAATTTAAATGATCACGAAAGTAGTCGTTTATTATTTTAATTAAAATTGTGTTTGCCTGAAAAGGAGATGCATGACTTTTGAAGATTGAGTAAAACACTAATGATTTTATTATTTCTAAATTCCCTATGATTAATACCCTAGGTGGATTCAAAACCTGAGAACTTTTATTCTCATTTATTTCTCATAATCAATTCTCGTTCTTTTTCGTCATTTTTTGCACTCATTTCGGCATTTCATTTTTATTTATATTTTATTATTATTTCACATCTTTCTGACCATTTAGATATCAATTAGAATCGTATAATTCTAATACTTAAACTCTTCCCTGTGGGACGATATTTTATATACTACGACATTGACTCCGTATACTTGCGGGAGAATTGTCAATTTTTTTTTGCCATTGTCAAGGAAGAGCGTCAATATTAGACTTTTGATTCTATTTGTTAATCTAGACAAAAATTTATTTTCTTTTTGTGTATGCACCGCAGAAACATGGCACTTGAACCATATATTCTTGAAATTGAAAGACAATGCCGAGCAAATCGAAGAGCAAGAAGAGAACATCAAATGACCAATAATCAGAATAGAATATCGAACATGGAAGAAGGCCAACAACAACAACAGATGGAGGAAGTCGAACCTCCAATGAGGGATCTAGCCAGAAGGTCTTATAGAGGTACCACTCCGAGTATTGTGGGACCGAGGATTGTTGCAAATAATTTTAAACTGAAGTCTGGGCTCATTCAGATTGTGCAATTGAATTAATTTAGAGGGGAACACAATGAAGACCCTTTATCTCATATCAATCGTTTCTTGCAAATGTGCGCCACTATCAAAATGAATGGCGTTGAAGAAGATGCCGTCAAGATGAAGCTTTTCCCATTTTCTCTCAGGGATGAAGCACAAGACTGGCTAGACTCGCAACCTCCGGGAGCGTTCAACACATGAGATGAGTTATTCCAAGCTTTTATGAAGAGATTCTTTCCTCCGGGCAAGTTCATTAAGTTGAGGAATGAAATCACTTGCTTCAAGCAAAAAGAAAATGAATCTCTTGACAGTGCATGGAAGAGATTTAAGAAGTTACAAAGACAATGTCAACACCATGCAGTACCTGCTTGTCTCATAATAGAAATATTCCACAATGGTATCTCGCCCAGTATGAAATTTAACATTGATTCAGCAGCAGCCGGTGGATCCATTATGAATTTACCATACTCTCAAGCTTGCAATTTATTGGATCAGCTAGTCATGAATGATGAAGACTATGAAGATGGACCGTCTAGGGTAGCTTCTGTGAGGAAAAATGATAATTACAGAGAATTGAATGTCAAGATGAATTCCTTAGTGCAATTGATGGCTAATATGAACCAAGCCCAAGCAAATCAGATTTCTACGTCGCACGCAATATGTGACACATGTGGGGGACCCCATAATAGTTTTGAATGTATGTTACCAGAATAAGCAGGTTACGTGACAAATCAAAGCAAAGGAAACAATCCGTATGCCACTACATATAATTCGGGATGGAGAAATCACCCCAATTTTTCTTAGGGTAATCAAATTGAGCAATCTCAGCAAATACGCCCGTCACCTCCTAGCATGCCACCCCAACCACAGTATCAAGTTCCATACCAACTACCATTTCAACAACAACCTCGAACAACCACCGCCACAACCTCAGGTGGAAAAGAAACAATTTTGGGAGCTTGCAATCGAAAAGTTAGCAAATGCGACAAGTGATCGATTTGAAAAAATCGAGAAAGGAATGGAACAACTTATTACTTCAAATAGAAATTTGGAATACCAAATGGGACAAATAGCCAGCTCCATAAATTCTAGAGAAGAGGACAGCTTACCAAGTAAGACTCAGATGAACCCTCGTGAGCATTGCAAGGTAGTGAAATTGCGAAGTGGCAAAGCATTGGAGCCACTTTTGAATAAAACCACAAGCAAAGAAAAACAAGTGGTGGAAAACAATAAAGAGGAGCAACCAACCAATGAGCCTTCATATAAGCCTCCAACTCTCTATGTACCCCCAATTCTATTTCCACAGAGACTTCAAAAGCCTAAATTGGATAAACAGTTTGAAAATTTTGTCCAACTATTTAAACAACTGCACATCAATATTTCTTTTACAGATGCAGTTGCTTAAATTCCTGCATATGCCAAATTCTTAAAAGAAATAATGTCAAAAAAATGATCATTGGAGGAACATGAGATAATCGCATTGACAGAAGAGTGCAGTGCAGTAATTCAAAGAAAACTCCCACCCAGGTTAAGAGATTCAGGGTGTTTTTATATCCCTTGTACTATTGGTAACTTGAACATTGCCAAGGCGCTGTGTAATTTTGGGGCAAGCGTATTATTGATGCCTCTAACTATATACAAGAAACTGGGGTTAAAAGAGCTCAAGCACACTACTGTGTCTTTGCAATTGGCAGATCGCTCCATCACCTACCCCATGGGCGTTCTAAAGAATGTCCTACTGAAGGTGGACAAATTTTTTATACTTGTGGATTTCATTGTCTTGGACATGGAGGAAGATAGAGAGATACCCATAATCTTGGGTAGACCATTTTTAGTCATAACCGGAGCTCTCATAAATGTGAAGAATGGGAAACTCTCATTCACTATTGGGAAAGAGAAAATAGAATTTGACTTATCAAAATCTTCTAGATTTCCTTCTTTAGCTGATCAAATTTTCTTTGCAGATTGTATTGATGACTTGGCACAAGGAGTCTTGAAAACGATGGTGCATGAACCCCTTGAACAAGCTTTATTGAATTTAAATATGGAAGAAGACGAAACTCAAGAAGAAACCTATGATCTCCAAACATGCACTGAACAATCATATGTGAGAGGTAATAGATATGAAGATTTGGGAAAAGGTAAGTCACTTCTCTCACCATCTCATATCTCATCTCCAACTCTAGAGCTTAAGCCGTTATCATCTCATTTAAGATATGCATTTTTGGGATCTAACGAGCAACTTCATGTGATTGTCAGTGCAGATCTCTCACCTGTGCAGCTAGAAAAATTGTTAAGAGTGTTGAAAGAAAAACAATAAGCCATAGGGTGGACCATAGCTGACCTCAAGGGTATCAACCCTTCAATTGTCATGCATAGAATCTTCATGGAGGAGAGCCATAAGCCGACCATTGAACACCAGAGAAGGTTGAATCCAAATATGAAGGAAGTTGTCAGAAATGAAGTATTGAAGTGGTTGGAAGTGGGTGTCATTTACCCAATTTCTGATAGTTCTTGGGTAGTCCTGTCCAATGGTCCCGAAGAAAGGAGGGATGACTGTCGTGAAAAATAATAAGAATGAATTAATTCCTACTCGGACAGTCACGGAGTGGAGAGTATGTATTGATTATAGAAAGCTAAATACTGCCACCAGAAAAGACCATTTTCCATTGTCATTCTTGGACCAAATGTTAGAAAGACTAGCTGGGCATAGTTACTATTATTTTCTTGATGGTTATTTAGGATATAACCAAATTCATATTTCTCCAAAGGATCAAGAGAAAACTACTTTCACTTGTCCTTGTGGTACCTTCGCATTCAAACGCATGCCCTTTGGGCTTTGCAATGCCCCAACCACATTTCAAAGGTGCATGATGGCCATATTTTCTGATCTCATCGAGCGAATCATGGAAATATTCATGGATGACTTTTCTGTCTTTGGATCCTCATATGATAACTGTTTGGACAATCTGACTAAAGTTTTGTTTAGATGTGAGAAAGCTAATTTAGTATTAAACTGGGAGAAGTGCCATTTCATGGTACAAGAAGGCATAGTGTTAGGTCATAAAATCTCCTCTAAAGGCATAGAGGTGGATAAGGCAAAGATAGAGTGTATTGAGAGATTACCTCCACCAACTTCGGTGAGAGGGATCAGGAGTTTCCTTGGGCATGCAGGTTTTTATCACAGATTTATTAAAGATTTTTCAAAAATTGCAAAATCACTATGTTCTTTACTTGCCAAGGATACTAACTTTATTTTTGATGAGGAATGTTTATTTGCGTTCAACAAATTGAAACAGGAGCTCATTTCAGCACCCACAGCACGAGACTGGAGTCTCCCATTCGAGTTGATGTGTGACGCAAGTGATTATGCAATCGGGGCAGTGTTGGGACAGAAAAAGAAAAAAAAGGATGCGTGTCATCTATTATACTAGCAGAACATTAGATGATGCCCAACAGTCAGCAGAATTACACTATGACAGAAAAAGAATTTCTCGCAGTTGTTTTTATTTTGGATAAATTTCGTCCATATTTAATTGGTTCTAAAGTTGTTGTATTTACTGACCATGCAGCCATTAGGTACTTAATGTTGAAGAAAGAAGCTAAATCACGTCTGATCCGATGGATTTTACTCCTATAAGAATTCGACTTGGAAATTCGAGACAAGAAGAGCCTAGAAAACACTGCCACTGATCACTTGTCCAAATTGGAAGGACCAGAAGAAAATGACAAGATCCCAATCAATGAGGCATTTCCTGATGAGATGTTACTAGCCATCGCCTCCTTACATTGGTATGCTGATTTAGTAAATTATTTGGTAAGAGGTATAATTCCCCCTGATTTTTCCTATCAATAATGCAAGAGGTTTATGTGGGATGCTAAACAATATTTTTGGGAAGAACCATTGTTATATAGATTTTGTGCTGATGAAATTATCAGAAGGTGTATTCCAGAAGATGAGGTTTTCGAAGTATTGAACTATTGTCACTCATTACCTTGTGGAGGCCATTTCTCCATTAACAAAATAGTGTCAAAAGTCACACAGAGTGACTTTTATTGGCCAACCATGTCCAAAGATGCAAAGAGTTTTGTGAGTTCATGTGATAAATGTCAAAGGGTTGGCAACATTTCTTGTAGAAATGAGATGCCACAACAACCTATTATTGAGGTTGAACTTTTTGATGTATGGGGTATAGATTTCATGGGCCCTTTCCCCTCTTCTCATAACAACCAATACATTTTGGTTACAATAGACTATGTTTCAAAGTGGGTGGAAGCAATTGCTACCCCGAGTAATGACAACAAAGTGGTGCAAAACTTTTTGAAAAAGCATATCTTTTCTAGGTTCGGAGTACCTCGAGCTATAAGTGATGGTGAATCTCACTTCTGCAATAAGCTCTTAGATGCACTATTGACAAAATATAATGTTAAGCATAAGGTCACAACGCCTTATCATCCACAAGCCAATGGGCAAGTAGAATTAGCCAATAGGGAGTTAAAACTCATTCTTGAGAAAACCGTAAGAAATTCAAAAAAAGGATTCGGCCTCAAGGCTTGATGATGCCTTATGGGCATATCGAACAACGTTCAAAACTCCCTTAGATATGTCTCCTTATCGTCTGGTGTTTGGAAAGCCCTGCCACCTCCCTATTGAGTTAGAACACAGAGTTTATTGGGCAATGAAACAACTAAATATGAACCTTCAGCTTGCAGGTGCAAAAAGATTAGAAAGAGTTAAGAAGAGAATCATATGAGAACTCCAAATTGTATAAAGAAAAAGTTAAAGCATGGCATGACAAACATATTTCTCCTAAGAATTTTGAAATAGGACAATTTGTTTTGTTATTTAACTCGAGAATGAGACTTTTTCTAGGAAAACTTAAGTCCAGATGGTCCGGACCATTTCAAATCACCAAGATTCTGAAGAATGAAGTTGTCGAGATCACTAGTGAAGCTATTGGATCATTTATGGTCAATAGAAAAAGACTGAAGCCATATCTGTTGAATGAAGAACTTGAGAAGAAACGTATCATGCTTCTGAATGATACCCATTGACAAGAAAACTCCCTCGAGCTAACGACGATAACCAAAAGCGCTTGTTGTGAGGCAACCCAATTTTATATTTCCTTTATGTTTCAGCAATCTTTTTATATATAAAAAATAATACAATTCTAATATACATATATTTTTGTAGGAAAAATCAGCAAGAAAACATCAATATGGCCGGGCCGTAAAAATGAAATCACAGTCGTATCAGGTGCAGTTGGGTCGTATCAGGCTCGCACGATTTTATACGATCTGCCCGTATTACTTCGAGGTTGGCCATATTAAGAAGATGATAACCGTAATGTAAGCGCATTGGGAAATACGATCGAACCATATTAATGTGCATCTGATCGTAATTATGGCTTCGTTCCCGTATTAATCAATACGGGCCGAAAATTGGGGGGCCTATTTTATATTATCGTCCTCGGGCCGTATTGATGGACTATCGCCCGTAATTTGAAGACCCTACCCGTATTGATGAACAGGAGCAGTATAAAGCAAAATTTTTTTGTGGCTTCTTTTATTTGACAAACGTCTATTTTTCTAGGGCATCATCATCCTTCAACCAAGCTACCGTGTGACTCCCTTCCGGTGCCTCCCCGCCGTGCGACTCCCTACTGGAGAGTCCCCTCCGATAATCCCCCTCCGGCGACCCCGTTCAAAAAACAAGCGAAGGTTGCTGTGCTGCAAAGATATCGCTGCTGTGCTGTGGGCAGATATCAGATTTGAAGCAAGTTCCGACTAGATTTCGACAAGACTCTGATCAAAGCACATCAACATCTACAAACTATTTTCATTAGAGTTGAATCATTGTAGTGCAGCGGACAGGAAAAACCAAAGAGTGCAGATCCGTTTCAGATCTTTTGACGCATACCAGGTGTTCGATCAATTGCTTCTGAACAATTTTGGCTCATATGACACCAAAGAATTGTGGTGGACATCGTCGACGCTCTCGTCCTGCAAATTCAGAAGGTATAATCTTCATAGACGACACACAAGAGAAGCGTTATTTGATATTGAAGACAAGAGAATTGGTGAACACTCGATATTTGGACGAGAGGGCTATAAATGAATTAAGTCCTCGAGATGATGTGGACAGCCTGATTAATGCACTAGGAATGAAATATTTCATGTATACCAGATGGAAAACTTATGTGATGCCGACTCTAGAATTTTTGAGCTCGTTGGACATCAAGATTTCACTCGCTGAATGTGATCCGGGTACACTCTTTTCGCCTGTTTAACTATGAATATAAACTTACTCTGGACGAGCTGAATGATATTTATCAATTGCCGCGGCATGGAATACGTTTGCATAAATATTGCACTCAGTTTGATAGGCGTTTAGTGTGGTATAGTCTCACACATCGTGACTATGACACTTCATCATCATACAAGGCATCCAAACTTCGAAACCCAGTTTTTCGGTATTTGCTCAGGGTATTAGCATCAACTTTATTTGGCCGAGGAGATAGTGATGACGTGGTGCGCGATAGTGAGATGTTCTTCTTATGGGCGATGACAAAAAAGATGGATGTCAATGTAGGCGCCTTTGTAGCAAAGTAATTACTTAAGCAAGCGCATTCATCTACTGGTAAAATTGTAATGGGTGGTCTCATTACTCCTATTATATTGTCACTTGGATTTAGTGTGAATGAACTTGAGGAAGCCCACGGATCTTCCCGCATCAATATGGAGACTTGCGTAAACATGAAAATGATTAAGCGTGTGGGTGATTTTTATCATTTGACCTTCAAGGATGTAGAATATACTCACCCCCTACCGGATGTCGAAAAGACTACTATTGTCAGACGAGCAAACTGAATTTTTCCAATGGCTGGACTTGAGCAGTTGAGGCCTACTTATGCAGAATAGCATCACGACCACCCTACCACTTATGATACGGAAAATCCTCAGCAAGACATCCCCGCTGCCACATTCGAAACAGGACAATCCTCAGGTACTCATCATGAAACCCAGTACGTTACTCACGCCGATATGCAACAACTTCTCCTAGGCCAAAGGCAGATCCAAGACCAGTTAGGCTGAATGGAATCACGCCAAGAAGAAATCTATCATATGGTACACAGAATTAATACATGGCACATCAAGCGAGGTGATTGGCCGACTTCGGCACCCCCAGATCAGTGAAATTGTGAGATACCTTTTTTCATCTAACTTTATAGTTTTAGTATGTCAAACATTGAGGACAATGTTTATTTCAGGTTTGGGGGAAAGGGGGTTAGTTAATGTTAGTATGAGTCTGTGTGCTATTATGAGTGTCTAATGGTCAGTTGTGAGTTTAGTCGTGTCATTAAGTGTTTGCTTTTGCATTTGTCAGGTCAAATCAACTGTCATGTATGAACCCCTTATCTTTTAATCCATGTTATTGGCATGTTTTAAATATGCATGAGTTAATGTATTTTATCATATATATATTTGTTTGCATTTTTTCATATCGCCAAAGAATAATGCATGTCATCAAGTATGAATTAGGAAACATTATACATGACAGTGTTGATCCTCTAATCTGCATGACTGATTTATTTTGAACATTCCTGAAGAAGAACATAAAAACATAAATGACTTTAGCTTGGAATTAAAGCGAGTAACATGTAGTCTGACCTTGCACATAACTTCGTCTGAGTTCTTACATTGGCACCCACTTATATGATGCTCAATTTTGACCTGCTGCATTGTAGATATAATAAGTTATGTAGTTATTACATGCTTCATAATTGTACTTCTCTTCTCGAGTAAGTTGGGGAATTTATTTTCTTTACTTAATAAAAGTCCCAAGTGCCTCACAAAAAAAATGGTGAGGAACATCGTGGGCAACTTCTCTTCTCTATAAATAACTACTCCTCTGCCCCCTCATTTAAGAAAAACATGAGTATGCCACTTATGGCACCACTAGCACCCAAGCCAAGTATTCTCGGAAGAAAAGTGAGGCTCGTGCTCAGTGAAAATCTTCTTTTTAATTTCAATTTCCCAAATTACAAAAGAAAAGAAGTGACAAATATGGCTAAATGAAAAGAGGGTTAGTTGAACCCAATGACAGGTAATTATCCTCTACATGTGCAGATCAACCTTGAGTGTTAACATAAGTTGGGGGTTAGTGCAAGGTCTTAAGAGGTGGTTATGTGAAAGCTCAGTCTGCAGGACGATCTTATTTGACGTCCATAGAGTACATGCTTCAGTGGTTCCAAGTCAAGAGTTTAACAAGGCTTTAATGTGTAAATAATGTTCAAGTAGAGAAGTATGAGGGCTAATGAGATATAATGTTATCTATAATGTGGTCAGAAAAATCTGAAGATTTTTTTGTTGACCCTAAGTTCCTAATTGTTGCTTGAGGACAAGCAAAGTTTAAGTTTGGGGAGTTGATAATTGAGAATTTATACATTAATAGTGGTATAATTATCAATTTATTAAAGTTATATTTCTGTTTATTGGATTATATATGTTGAAGATTTCAGAGTCTGCACTATTTCTTTATATGTTTCAAGAACTTCCGAATATCGACGAAAAGGCGTGGAAACACCAGGAAACGAGAACAATATGTCCAGCCCGTATTATCAGCGTGTCAATCGTATTAGATGTCTCCAGGCCATATTACACTCGCACCAGAAATTACGGTCCGACCATATTGAAGGAGAACATACCGTATCAAGCAAACTCATGCCGTATTACACTCGCATTAAAAAATACGACCTGCCCGTATTGGAGACGTCGCGCCCGTATTGGAGTGATCCGAATCGTATCGTCTTGAGGAAAATATGACCAGACCGTAGCGCATTTAACCAGGATGTATTACATCTATCTCGATTATATTGGGCTGATTTTTGGGTATTTTGGGCCTTCTTGTAATCCTAATTTGAGGGGACTATAAAAGGGATTTGTGTAGACGAAAATAGGGGACTAGACTTGGTTTTTGAGGAGATCAAGACGGTTGGGACGATCGTTTATTTCTCTCTGCATTTCTATACCTTTCTTAGACTAAAACGCATTCTCTTTTTATGAACTCTTACGTTTCAATGATGATTTCCTTCTTGATGTGTGGCTAAATTTCTTTTTCTCGGGTTTGATGAAACCTCGGGTTGATCTTTAGGAAATATTTTTATTAGGTCTGATGTGTTATTTGTCTTTCACGTGCTTGACGAAATGCTTATATTAGATTGACCACCTAGTTAAGCGACCGAAGATCTTCTTGATTACGAAAGTATTTTATCAAGATTAGTTCAAATGAATGACATGAAATGTATTGTTTCTTAGAAATAAGGATAATCATTTTACTTATGAATCTTAACTTATAATACAATTAAAATAATTTAAATGATCACGAAAGTAGTCGTTTATTATTTTAATTAAAATTGTGTTTGCCTGAAAAGGAGATGCATGACTTTTGAAGATTGAGTAAAACACTAATAATTTTATTATTTCTAAATTCCCTATGATTAATACCCTAGGTGGATTCAAAACATGAGAACTTTTATTCTCATTTATTTCTCATAATCAATTCTCGTTCTTTTTCGTCGTTTTCTGCACTCATTTCGGCATTTCATTTTTATTTATATTTTATTATTATTTCACATCTTTCTGACCATTTAGATATCAATTAGAATCGTATAATTCTAATACTCGAACTCTTCCCTATGAGACGATATTTTATATACTACGACATTGATTCCGTATACTTGCAGGAGAATTGTCAAATATGTGAGTCGGAAAAGATAAATTAAAGTTCGTAAGATGTATTAGAAATTTCTTAGATTATTAATTTGCTAAGATTAAAATCATAGAGTTCACAAACTTCTAATTTTATTATTTAATCAAGCAAATCAAACTATCTTAAATTTAATCAAAACTGAAGTTCCACAAATTGGTATTCATGTAGATGAGATAAAAATTAAGATGAATTAATATGAAAATTCTAGACTATTAATAACTCCACAAATTGATATTGATTAAAATACCACACAGATCTAATTTTTCACACACTAGTTATTAGACCTATGTCAATTTTTAATTTAACAATAAATCATTTAATTTAACTAAATAAAATATGAAACCAAGTAGTTCACATAGTGGTAATTACTTAACTCAAAAATTTAAATAATTAAATCAAAAGCATTAAATACAATTAAAATTTGATCAAAAGAATTTCAATAATAAAATAAGGGTTCACAATATTTCCCTTCAATAATAATATCTTAAAATAAAATAACTAAAACACGGAGTTAATAATAAAATTACAGAGAGATAATAACAAAATAATAATAATAATAATTGGAATAATTACACTAAGAATATATGAGGGTCCTTAGGTCGTCGGGACGTCGGATCAGTTGTCCAATCAACTCTCTCTCTCTTGATCAAAGCCTGCAGACTCTCGACTTTTACTATGGAAGAAAACTAAACTTCAAAGCACACCCGTACTCGATGATTCATCATGTATTTATAGATGCGAAAGGTGCTTCACGTCGATTACGAGCGTTAATATCATACGATTGAAAGTAAATTTGTTCCAATAAAATACTTCTAATCTTCACGCCCTTCTTCTAATCTCGGCCAACATGATAAAATCTTTTCAATATTCATGGCCTTCTATACGTCATACGTCTGATTATTGACTAATAAACTTCGGCCATGTATGGATTATCTTTATGTCACGCCTAATAAAATCATGTTGCATTTCTTTAACCCCCAAGGAAGTTTTATCCATTTATCACCTTGTGATAAAGGTTGTTAACCTCACTTTGGCGCCCTAGTGATGTGATGCTTCTCGGCCAATAAAACTCCATGTGATAAAATCTTGGGTAAAGATAAATCCTTCATCCCTAAAGCGTCCAACAAACTCCTTTGTGATGTCACTCTTGGCCGCCAAGTTTAACACCAACTTGATGATAGTGTGACATGTCCCTCGTAATACTTCTCTTATTTGTTTCTCGACCGATAACATGATAAAAATTTGGCACCCCCATTAACAGCTCCAATTATGTTATACGCCCAATAAAGATAAAAGCCTATCATAAATGTCTCCCAATAAAGATGATTACTCATGAACTCCTTATCTCATTTGACACTGTGAATGCATTAATCTCCATAAGTAGATATAGTTGGCACCTTGTGATTTGAAGCTTGAAGTGATATAATTCGCCCGATAATCAACCATTTGACGTTAATTCGACTTTCCTAAAAAATAATTATAAAAAATTAGGTCAATTCCTTCTTAGTTAAAACATTTGAAGCATTAATAATTAGAGTTAGTAAATTTGGAATTATGACTAAAAGTTATTTAAAATGATGCATACCATGATCCAGTTATAGAAAAAACAATTAAAATAATAAACTAAAATATATTGTATTTTGCATGCAACATCTACAAATATTGTTTGTTTCTATTTTATATTTCAATAATCTACCAAATCTATTGTATATAAGTATGTTCACTTTATGTTAGAATAGGGACAACCTGGGTTTTGAAATTTGAATGATAAGTCATTGAACCATTCTGACTTGAGTTTTTTTTCCTAAGCCGATTCATATTCATTTGAGTATTAGGTGATGTAGAGATTACATTTTTTTGGAACTTACAGAATACTTCAAATATGATATCCAACTTCACTTAGTAACATCTTAGTCATCGAACTTTAGAAATGTTCGACTCACGGTCGTGTGATCGCCTATCATCCGTTTATCGATGGATATTGACGTGGATGCTTATGTGACATCAAATCAACATTTTTTTATTCCCACCTCAAATTTTTAAAAATTAAAACATGCTATGTCAACATTTTTCTCTCATCAACTGAAACTTAATTTTGTATTTATATGATCATTCAAATTTTTCAAAAAAATTCAAATATGGTCTTTCAACTTTTTTAAAATTTCAATCATAAACATCGTTAAAAATTAAAATAAAATAATAAATAAAAGAAGGATAGTACTATCATAAAGGAGCCACCTAAATATGGACTTTCAGGCCATACTAGGTCGTGTGAGACTATGTTGGGCCTCGTCAAACCAAATTTGATCGTGCCTGGAGCCATGTCAAGCAAGCACGGTTCGAACTCATGTCAGACCGGCACAACTTGAAATCGTGATGAGTCATGCTAGAAGGCACTTGGGTCAAATGCCTTCAAGCATGACTTGGGCAAGACTTGGTCGGGTTGGGCCACCCAATTTTTTGGTTTATTAAATGCATAATATTATAAATAATTACTAAATTAGGATTTTTTTAAAAATCAGGTCACATTTTTATTCTAACATTTGGTCTATTAAAAAATATTATTATATATGATAATATGCTTATTAGATATATAATAATATTTTTATATATAGTATAGTTATTATATATAATTAAAAATTAAATATATAATAAAAATATTTCATCTGCATCGCCGGGCTCATGCTCATCAAAATCGTGTGGGACCATGGCTAATACCCCGTTGGATGGCCCAACACTATCTATCTCAGGCCTAACCCGACGGTCGTGTTTGGACCAATCCAACAAAATCCCATGTAAATGTCGTGCCGAGTCGGACGGCCTACACAAAAGTTCACCTCTAGGGCTTCCGTTTCTCACCCCTCTAATGTTAGCAAGAGATAGCACCTTTTTTTACGAAGCTGTTATCATTTCTTTAAAGCTTATTCATTTATCATTTTAAATTTTAAATGGTGAGAGAAAGTACTGTTGTGATGATATTTTATTAAAAATTTAAATGGTTAAAAAAATTGAATATTCCTTAATTTTTAGTTTTGACTTTCTTTTATTTTTTTAAAAAAATATTTTAATGATGATTGTGAATGAAACTTTTGAAAAGTTAAATAAAGGATCATAGCTCATAGAAGAGCTAGGGCCTCTCATTGATAATTAATTTTTATTATTTTTATTTATTTATTTTATTTCATTGTTATTATTATTTTATTTTATATCTTCTTTATTATTTTAAATTTTTAATGATAACTGTACACTTTGTTTTTTTTTAAAATGAATAATCATGTTTGAAAATTTCAAAAAGTTGAGTGATCATATAGATATAAAACTAAGTTTGAGTAGAGGGGATAGGGAGAGAAATGTTGATGTAATATTTTAAATTTTATAAAATATGACATGAAGGAAAAAGAAAATATTAATGTGGAAACACATACGCATCAAGGTCAACGATCCAT
Source organism: Pontederia crassipes (assembly GCA_030549335.1). Taxonomy (NCBI): domain Eukaryota; kingdom Viridiplantae; phylum Streptophyta; class Magnoliopsida; order Commelinales; family Pontederiaceae; genus Pontederia; species Pontederia crassipes. The sequence goes on along the minus strand of CM060189.1, from coordinate 16,869,511 downwards.
TAGTAAATGGGCGATAACTGATTTCGATGACTATGACTAAAGTATTTTATAAGTTTGATGACTCCGAGGTTATAAAGTAAAATTAGGTGACCATGTTGAGAATACTTTATAAGTGGATGATCGTTGTTGAAATTTATTCGTGACATGGGCCATGTTCTGTGGGCTCGTATTGGGCCAATTTAGTGGTCTGCATGATGATTATTTGACACGATTGCCTATTTTATTATCAACTAACCTTTATACTCCTGTTGAAAGATACTTTTATGTGATTTAATTAACTACTTGAATCTCATTGGACTATTTGATTGAAGTTGATAAGGCATTTGTTGAAAAAACATAAATAGTAAAACAAGTTAAATAAATAATTATTGAAAATCGTGGGTCAACGTGTACTGATCGTTACTTATTCATCTGTTCCTTCCTATCCATCGAAATATATTCTATATGAGTTAAATATTTGGAGTTATAAATACTCGTCCTTGAGATGAGACACACATTTATCCTCCAATGTCTTTTTGCACAAAATATCATGAGATGCTTAATAATTGGAAAGATTGCATAGGATAATGAATAAGAAGGATAAAAGAATTTGGAAGAGAATTCTTATACAAGCAATATCTTTGAATTAAACTATGTTGTACAACACATTTGAAATAAAAGCCAAAAAAGTTACACACTTGAGTAAGGTAATATTTGATATTTTACATTTACTACTTGATATTAGCATTGATAAGGTGTTAATTGATATTTGCTATTTGGTAGTTGACAATGTGATTCTTAACATTTGATATTTGATAACAACATCCGATAAAATATGATTCTTAATTAATATTTGACAATGCATAGACGACACTTGATATTTTTTTCTGTTGATAAATATTTGATAAAATATGGTTTGATATTTGACATTTGGTTATATGTTATATGGGATATATGAGATTTCAACATTGGTAATTGATAAAGTTCTTACTTAATACCTGATAATTGATAATCTAAAGATTTAGTATTCATGTCATTGGTACTTAAGTTGTACTACTCTGACTATACTTGCAATTAATAATGATCCACTCATTTAAGTATGAATAATTATCATTTGGAGTTCATATCCAATTATTATTATTTTTATTTACTGCACATCATATCTGATGTAAATTCCATTCATTTGCATTTACAGGTAATTGAACTTGTTTAGGTGTGGATGGTGGTGTGTACCACAGCTGATATTTGTGATGATATTGATTTATATATGAGATTATATATGTATTTAGATGTTATTTCTTTTCCTACTAATTTCTCATATATTGTTCATTTGACTAAGGCCAATAATTTATTTTAGGATATGGAAATGCACTAGAGCATTGGATATTTGATTTTGAACTATTATATATATATATATATATATGATAAATTATTTCAATTATTGAGATTTGATTGTTATGAGTTGAACAATTAAAGTCAATTATTTAGTCAAAATAATAGAATTTTTATATATAAGGCTTTTTAAATGTGTCAAATTAACAAATGATAAGATGATATTTTTTACGATTACAGCTTCTAGAGATTTTGCCATGCAATTTGCAAGTCGGCAGCAGGAAGCAATGAGACTGACCAAAAGCAAGTGGCGCGCGGACATTAAATAATTGCTGAAATAATTTTGTTTTGGGGCAACAAGATAATTGCACTAACAAAATTCAAATTTTTGTAGAAGACGAGTAACTGTTGTCATGAGCAGTTTTCGATATTACCTCAACATATAAAGAAAAGGCATTCCATTAAGTTCACACTCAGGCGTGCGATCCGAACCCTCTAGATTTGATCCATCGGCTGTTAAAAAAAATCTCACGAGATTTTCGAAGATGGGAGCAGGGCAGATGCACGAATCTTATCTCTCCGGATTGCGCTTCACACGATTGTCCTTCTCCGAGTTCTTCTTCAGGTAGGATAGGATTCTTCTTCTCCAGGTCGTCGTCGGCGCCTTTCGCTTCAGCATTGGCCGTTGCGGCCTTCAGATCGTCCCTGACTTGAAACACAGTGTGGTGGAGGACAACGGACGAATCGGACAAGTTTTTCCTCTTAGGATGGTTGACGCCGAAGCGAGGAGCAACTAAGGCAAGGCACCGGTGACGGCGAGCTCGACGAAGACGACAGTAATTGCGAGGGCGGCCATGAGCCGATGGTCGAGGATGGGAGGAGGGTGGAGTTGGGGAAGGATTGGAATTTGGAGGAGGACAACAAGCATGCCGATGCCGAGGGCAAGGAGCAGCTGTGGCATGGCCCTGGTGACGGTGAGGTCGACGAAGATGACGGCGAGGGCGGCCACGAGCCGGCGATCGTGGACGTGATGGAGGAGGATGTCAGACACACTGAGGGTGAGGAGCAGTTGGGGCGCCAACGATCGAGGACGAGGGTGGCCACGAGCTGGCGGTCGATGATGCAGTGGAGGAGGGTGTAGTTGGAGAAGGCCCGAAGGAGGAGGAGAACGACAAGCACGCCGTTGCCGAGGGCAAGGATCAACGGCGGCAATGCTCCGATGATGACGATCTTGTCGAAGATGACACGAGGGCAAGGTCAGCCACGAGCCAGCAATCAAGGATTCGATAGTCGACGGAGAAGGTCATGAGGAAGAGCATGCAGACGCGGTGGTGGGGAACGGAGGCAAGGATGAGGCCTAGAGGAGAGGGGGAGGGCGATTTCGAATGCTTCTCGCGAGATGGATGTCAACCGATGAATCACATACGACACTCATCGCTCGCGCACCTTTTTCTGAACCATCAAATCTCATTTGGACGGCTGGGATCATATTCACACGATGCGAAGAAGGAGACACTTCACACGCTCACATTAGATCTCTGATTACACCGTGCAATTTTATAATTTTAGACCTTTAAATTGACATCATTGATCCAAATTGGAAATTGGTCATATCAATAATCAATTCATGAACATTTTCAAAACCTTATAAGTCTGGTTTGGAATGCTAAAAAAAGTTTGATTGACATAAAGCAGCACCTTTACATGCTGTGCAACAGTACCACCATGCAGGCCACTGAATTATTATATGATTTGTTTAAGGCTGAACACAAGGAAAAAGAACCAATATTGAGCATCACATGATACATTTGCCATATATCAGTCATCCTATTGCAGGTTCTGATTCAACAATGTTTTGATACAAATGCTTCTGAATATTGGTCCAAATGTAGACTTATTGTGTTGTGGTACAAATCTGAGTCTGTCTTACAGAAGTATCAATTGTTGAAAATTGCTAGAACCAGTAAGCCTCAAGTCCCTGAAAATTTAGCATGGATGTTGTCAAAGAGCTGCCCAGCTTGGAATATCAGATTGTTTAACCACGCCCATCTAGCAATCATCCAAAAAGGCTTTGCCACCACAATATGGCTATTTTTCGAATAGCCAGCAGAAGTGTGTTTCTTAAATTTGGTGACGAGAAGAGAGGCCTGACCACTCATCCTACTGGTTGTCTTGACTGGGAGGATAAACAACCCTGACAAGAACATTGTGCATCCCGGGAACTGATGACAGAAGGTTGAAACGCAAACATGTTAAGAAGTAAAAGTTAGCATAATTGTTCCCGGATGATCACCAGAACTGAATTTGTTGGCCTCAATACACAGTTTCCTGTTTTCAGTTGTGTTTCATGCTGGAGTATTAAGATCTTGCTTCTCTTGTTCAGGAGGATAGACTGTATCAAAAATTACCCTGGCAAGGACATGGCGAATCTCTGGCAATGAACCAGCAGACAGATTGAAGTAGTTTATCTGACTACCTTTCTTTGCTGCAAAAACTCTCTCCCTGTCTCGATGCCGTACACAATCTAACATTCTGCAAACTTTTATGTACGAATGTAGAGGAATAAACACCTGTAGTTATTAAGAAATGAATATCAGGCCAAACCCTTGAAACACTAGAATACAATGTATAAAATATCAAGTAAAATTCTTTGGACAGAGAAGACAATGGTATTAGAAACTGGATTATTGCAGATAGGGGAAAGGATGAAATGTATAAATATCAGATCAGCTAACATGGCTTATGTATAAAAGTTTTAATCCTTTCTCTCATAAAAGTACCCAAAGGAGTCAAATGGCAGCATTCAAGATTCAAGGAAACTATAATACTCACTAAATCAGAGTATGGGGCCACAGATTGTGAAACATAATGGTCATCCGTCATCAAGCTTAGTGCACTGTGGACAGAGGATGTCAGATCAAGGACCTCATTAACCAACTTCTCATCATCATCCCATATCTGGGGTTCTAGCAATTCTGGAAAGTTGTTATTGTGCGAAAAGGAGATCCCTCTAGCAATCTCTACAGCTTCTAACAAATTTCCTCCATTGTGAATAGCAAGAGTAAAAGTCGCTACCACCAGCGGATCTCGAGGTTGACGCACCAATGATTGATGAAATGCTAAAAGTCCAATCCTGTAGAGTATAAATTAAGAATATGATTACTATTATGCTAGCATGATACAAATTCAGATAATCAGTTAATTTCTGCTATATTCCATTGTTCTAAGAGAATAATCAAGCACGTCCATGAAAATTGTATGACACTAAGTTTCAATAGTAAGCACTAAGCGCTGATCAATTTGAATCTACACCGTTTCTTTGAGATTTTTTACAGGGACTTGAATCCGCATTTTTATTATATATTTTTAAGAGGAAACATATATTCTTGAAAGTATTGATTCTTCTTTCATTAGTATAATGGCAACACCAGCATATCTATGGGACAGGGGCCATTAAATAGTCACAGCCGCATAAGAAAGAAATTTGGCCTCTTCTTAACTCATGTTTCAAGGAAAGAATGAATGCATGTCTCAGGTAAGAATTCAATGCAAATAGAATCAGTGTTCCACAATAAATCAATCAATTGGCATCCTTTTGCATCTCTGCAACAAACTCGTTATAGCATTATCCTGGAAATTAGTCAAGCTATGGTTGTTTTAACTACGAGAACACATGGAGAATGAAAGTAAGATAAGCTTTTACTAAAAAAGGTAAGAAGATAATCATGAAATTACAAGTATATAAACCCTTTACAGTTAGAAGAACTAGCTTTCACAGAATTCGATTTGACTCAATGTCCATGATAAAAACCATCAAACATGTTCAAACTAAGTTGTCAGCAATCAGTCTCATTACAATTCATTTTTACAGTTCAGCATGCGAATAAATTAAAAATTAAAGATCTTTGGAAAACAGAAAAAGTTCACACTCACCAAAGACTAGTGTGGCATGGCTTGTTAGGCGAAAGAAGATTATCCAAGTTGGAAAATAAAGTCTGTAAACATGAATTTCAGTTAGAAAAATCAGTAATAGTCAACAAATTCTGAAAATAGAATATATGAACTGCCTGACAAGATAGAATGACTAATTGGAGAAAACAAGAGTAACACACCGTGGCAGCTACAGTTATGGGATTATGATAAGATACCACCTTGTATTAGTTAGTTGGCTGGTTAAAAAAGTATTGGGTAGTTATATTGTAGTTTTATTATAGTATAGTAACTATCTTTACATGTTATAAATGCATGTATGGCTTCTCAAAAATATAAATAAATGCATGTATGGGTTTTACATTTAGGACGGTCTTTGAAATGCATTGATCGATTATTGAATTGGAGTTTGGTCCACTCTATACGGACGTTGTATTATGAAGATTTGTCATAATTAATAAACAAAGTTATTAGTAGTAATTGCATTCAAGATTTTCACACATTTACTGCTAATAATAGTAATTTTTTATTTTCAGTCATATTATTTAGTTGTATTTTCAGTTTTTATGGATACGTCGCCATCTTAATAGGGGCATAGGCAAACCTATATGACTCTGTCAGTAGCAATGAACAATAAACTGTTTGCAGATCATGACACATTTGATTGCTTAAAACTAGTGATGTTTTCTCCTTTCTATGCAAGAATTAGTGCTCAATTTAAAAATATTGATCATGGATTCTAGTTCTCTAAGTTTTGACACGCTAAAACTTCTCTCAGATTTATCAGCACAAAGGGACAAGTAACTGTTACCAAAAGCCTTTTTTTAGTGAGTGATTGAGCTGGGGTGATATGTCACTAAACATTTAACTACAGATGGTTGTTTATAATTTATATCTCTGAACAATTGATAATAGTTAATGTTATCCCAGCGTCTTATCTTAGAAAAGAACATAAGCAAACTGTGGCCTTGGTTACTCAAAATGGAGAAGAAAATACTTGGGCTGCCAAGAAATGCTTCCCATTGCCAATGCAAAAAGAAACAAAAAGGTGGAAAAGGAGTTCTACGCATTGCTCACATTTTTTCTATTTGAAAATAATAGGTTATGAAAGAAGGTTTATGTGCCATCATTCTTATATGATTCCACTTTGTATTAGTTAAGCAAATAAAGTAGTTATAGCCACAATGTTCCATTAGTGCACGTTCACCATTATCAACTTTGTTACAGTTGTAGGTAAATAATTCTTCATGTTATAAATACAACCAATGGGTTCTAGATTTAGTTTCAGCCTTGGAAAAGTTAGTTTATCAAATTTGTACTTGGAGCTTGGTCCATTTCATATGGACTATTCTTGAAGATTTGTCCTCTTGTATGGGCAAATTATCAGTTGTGATTGTGTTAAATCCTCACGTTTTTACCGTTAACAACATCTATCTTACTTCCATTTCTGCAGTTATCCTTCTACTTCTAGTTATGCTTTTGCCATTGGTACAACAAGGATCCTAAGATGGGGATTGCATGCTTCGCAAACCTCCAAATGATCTAACTATTTTTCCACCGAACATCAACCCACTTAGACTACCCTTTAATTCATCTTCTCCACAATATCAACCTGAAAGTACAAAATAGCTGCATTGAGTTCAATGAAAGTTCATTAGTGAAAGTTCATTTCGCAAGAAGAAGATGAAGTTAAAAGTTCATAGTGATCCAGAAGTCCCCCTTGAACATCTTCCTAACAAAGGAGTTTCTTAAATTTGGATATGTCAACATTGAACATACAGAAAATTATCATTCAGTTTCTTCCCCCTTCTTTTTTTTTTTTGAGGAGAAAAAGGATGACCATCAAGGTTGTGGTTGTCATCCATCTATATATAATTGTAGAATGAAAGTCATAACAAATGTAGTCTCTCAAGGAGAGCAGCAAAAAATGGAAAGTATCTCGGCTAATAAAAACCGCACTCCCGAATAAGAAAGAGAATGTGGTGTACAATGCACTCAGCCAGACATCTCTCCCCACAAAAGATGATCCGGTTGCGCTGAAGCCAAATGGCCCAAGCACCGGCCAAAAGGTCGCTAGTGGTAGTCTCCACCTCTGTCTTTGACGGGCCAAATCTCGGAGTGACTGCCACACAATCCACGGGTCAGGTGAGAACATGCCTGCGATGCTCGTCTGCCACCAGATGTCTCGGGATGTCTGACACTAAAAAAATAGATGGGTGATGTCCTCTGCCCACGTCGCAAAGCACACAGGATGTGTCACTGTCAGGCGTCCATCTCGTCCTATATCTCCTAGTAAGTAGCCTGCCACGCCGCATGAGCCAAGCAAAAATCTTGACTTTCAACAGTATCCAGATGCGCCAAATGAGCCTACAGTCAGACCTGAACTCCTACAAAGTGATGGAAGGCAGGAAACGAATATAGAGACCATGCGCCGAGAATGACTCCGATAGCCATACCCAACCATCCGATCTAGAGTGGTCTGGGCGGAGACGGGCGATCCGCTGATGGAGCGCCAGGAGCTCAGTGAAATGCTGATATGAAATATGCGAGCCGAACATGGGAAAACATGAGCCCGAGCCTGGACTGCCGGTCTCAGCCCAGGTCTCTGCCACTATCACCTCGGGGTGCATCGCCAAAGCCCATACATGGAGAAACGCCACAGCCAGTGGGTCCCCAAGGGACCAATCATGCTGCCAAAAGGAGAAGTCCTCCCCAGAGCCAAGGGAGGGGACCATGAGAGGGCGTACCCGTGGGATCAGTGCGGCCACTCCCTGCCAAAAGGATGACGCCCCACGGGGCAGGGTGGCCCTTAAATCCCAAGATAGATCCCGCCCATAACATGTGAAGAAGACTCCGCCACCATGCGAGGACAGTGCGAAGTAGAACGAGTCTGCCACCACGCGATAGCAAACGTGAACTCCAGCCATGAAGTCGATGCTCCATACGCTCAATGACCGAAGTCCACCATCTGGAGTTGATGTGGTGGTCCGAGAGTGGGAGACCCAGGCACGTGATTGGCAGGTGCTGATCGAAGTGAGGGTGCTGATCGAAGTGTGAAGCTGGGCTGCGCATCGGGTTGCCTCCTCAAGGACTATGTCAAAAGGGATGAATGAAGACTTGGCATGGTTGATCTGGAGGTCAGTTGTCGCACCAAATAACTCCGACAAGAATGGCAACTCGTCGAGCTTCCTGCTCAGAGCCGTGTCATCCGCATTCTGCAGGAGGGGGATGAGGCTCCCAGCGAATCCGCTGAAGAGGCCTACCCCACAAGATGCCTATGTGCATCTGGCTAGAGCATCAACCGCCAGAACAACTAGCATAGGCGCCGAGGGACAGCCCTGGCGGACTCCCAGCAGCGGCTGCACCCACTCCCCCAACCATGACCCGTTGACCAAGACCGAGGATGAAGCTGAGGTGATACATCGCTTCATCCAAGCGATCCAGATCTCTGGAAAGCCTCTGAACTGTAGTGAATGCCAAAGAAAAAGATCGTATCATATGCTTTGGAGAAGTCGACCTTCCATAAGAAGGCCTGGCAGCCAGTCCTCCTCCATCGAGCAATAATCTTTGAGGCGATGGTGTAGCTATCGGTAATGGACTGGCCCTGGATGAAAGCTGACTGAGCAGGGTGGATGAGCTCAGGAAGCACCTCCCGGAGCCGATTTGCCAAAACCCGAGCCACCGGGAGGTAGACGAAAGTCCCGCCAGGGTGCGCTTCGGCAACAAGAATAGCAAGAACCGGTTTAGGTGCTCGAAGCCCCGATTCCCAGCAGTGAACTCCTGGATAACCGCTACGACGCCCTCTCGCACCACTGACCAGAACTCCATGTAGAAGAACACTAGGAAGCCGTTTGGACTCGGGGCAGCCTTGCAATTGAGGTCCCAAAGGGCCTTGGTGATCTCGTCCTCTGATAGCCTGCATCAAACAAAGAAGACTGTGCATCAGTAGGTCAGGGAATGTCCCCGGGAGCCCACCGCAAAGAGCCCGATGTCTGTCTCCGTGAGGTGATGGCTGCTCCGAGTGATGGTGCCCAGTGATCTGTTGGCCCTGTACCTCAATCTACTCAATCATGTTAGCCCTCCGACAAGAACTAGCATATAGGTGGAAAAATCGAGTGTTGGCATCTCCCTCCCGAAGCCAGGTCTGCCAGGAGCGTTACCTCCACTCGGTCTCCACTATCCAATCCTCTAGCTGGATGATCTCCAGAGCACGTCGGTGCTCGGCTGCCTCTGTGCCTGTGAGATGACGGGAGTCCTCAAGGCGATCCATCTACGTAACCACCCCTAAGGCCTCCGTCCTGCGTTGTGCTCGATCCTCCTGGATCTGCCGTTTGTGCTGACAAAGGAATGATCGCAGACTGTCTAGGAGAGCCCCCAAGGTCCTAGTAGCTGAGTCTGAGGCCGCCACGCTTTGGCACAGCTCTGCCAATAGCCGGCGGAAACCATCCTCCAAGAGCCAAGATCGCTCGAAATGGAAAAGTGAGCGTTGCGCTTGGCCATCATTGGACCGCCACATGAGGGGAGTGTGGTCCGAGAATGATCGGTCAAGGGCCTGAACATCCGCCAACTGATGGACCTCTACTAGCTCCAAAGATCCAAGGAAACGATCAATCCTCGATCTTGTTGATGGTGCGGCTATGCTCCTCCATGTGAATTTGCAATTGGAGGCTGGAAAATCGACCAACGACATGCGAATCAATAAATTCTCTAAACCCCTCTGCTCCAGCATCCCTCCCTCGTCTGCGGATGGGCGATCATTGATGTCAAGCGTGACATTGAAGTCACCCCCGATCAACCACAGATCGAAGATGGGCACGTGCACCTCTGAGCTCTTCCCACATAGTGTCACGTAAAGACGTCGAGCAAGGACCATATACACATGAGATGAGATAGTCAGCCCCGTTCCCCTGTCCTCGTAGACGAGCCGTCATCGAGAAACGGGTCGTCCAAGAATCCACCAGAGAGAAGAGGTCCGCCCGCTAGCCGATGATGCATCCTCCCGACTGTCCCACCACGTGAAGAGAGAGATGCTCCGACATATGAGTGCCCCCGATTTGGGCCCAATTCTCGGAGCTGCAATCAGTCAGCAAGAGGACCCGAACTACCTGAGATACTGCCCCAAGATCCGCCACCTCCCCCCGTCACCCAGGACCCGAACATTCCACGTGAAAACCATCATGGGGCAACTGGGTTGCTCCCCTGTGAAGTAGAAGAGGTCGAAGGGCAGTGAGCAAGGCATGTCCCTAGTGTTCGGTGCAAGTCCAATCTCCTTGCCAACTCCGGCCCTAGGCATGCCCTCCGGCGAGTGTGGCGGAGGCCGGCAGCAGCGGCTACAAGAAGTACCTCCTCGTCTGTCCGTCCGGTGAGGAGGGGCACCCCATCTGCATCATCCTGGAGCGGTTGCATCGTGGCTCCAGCCGACGAAGTCTCATCCTCAGTCTGGCGGCCTGACGGCGGTAGGGGTGCACCCTGCTGGTGGTAAGTTGGCGGCGGCAGCACTGCTCCACTGGTCGAGCGGCGTCGCTGGTAGTGACGAGAGGAAACCAGGTCACCACCAACAGCAGTGGTTGCCGACAGATCCTCTGGTGATTGTTCATCGACAGCGGCACTAGGCTGTCCAGTTGACGCGAGCCGTACCTGGGACGAGTGGGTTGGTGTCGGGGTTGGATTAGGGATGTGAGGTGAGGTTGCCGCCGGCGAGGTTGATGCGTTGGTGTTGGTGGTGGCTACCGTTCGCTGAAGGATCACCGGCAGGCGGCCGGAGGCGAGCTTCAAGCGGTCGGGAGTGAAAGAGACAAAGGATGAGGTCGGGTTTGTGGCGTGGGGTCGCACCCGGGCTCGTGGGCGGCCGCGCCTGGGTCTGGCATTGTGGTCCAGTTTGGCTATGGGGTTTGGGTTCGTGGTTTGGGGTGTTGGGTTCGTGGAGTGGGGAATTGGGTTCGGGAGTTGCTGCGTGTTGGGCTGAGGTTGGGAGGAGATGGAATCCGCTCGCGATCCAGATCCGGTCTCGCGGGCGGCGGGTTTACAGGTTTGGTGATGGTGATGGTGAGGGTGAGGGATTTGAACTTCAGTACGGTAGGCTCGCGTGACCCTCGCGTGCGACGCTGGCTTGCAGGTGTCCTTGCCGCTGACAGCTGTGGCGATGCTGACCAGCGACCGACGACCACCTCCGCCCACGAGGCTTCCCCGGCAGAGCACTGCAGCCGGATGATGAAGCTGTCGGTGCCCGCACAGAGAATGACCGACATGGGAAGGTTGCAGTCTGGTCAAAGCTCGATGTCGACGGAGATGTTGGATAAGTCCGGTGAGCCCAATGTGGGGAGAGCAACAGCAATGGGGTTCCTGATCTGCCGTGCTACCATCAGGGCGACCTCCGGTCGTTGGAGATGGAGTGGTAGGCCACATATGTCCACAGAGTGACGAGTCCCAGCCGGCGCCATGACCGCTCCCTCGTTCGAACCTGGAGGTGCGGTGATAGAAGGGTCGGCATAGCGATGAGGGCCTCTCGCTACTGCCGGGAGCCTGGGATGAGCAGCCAAAGGGACATCGACACCCGGAAGCTCCCACTCCGGCGATGACCGCAGTACGGAGAACAGTGACATCTGGTGAGGCACCGTTAACTTCATCGACAATGTAGCCATTAAGCAGACCGACGCCGTGCTGGATTTCCGGCGACCACGGGATTGCGAGGGACGGGAGCGCCTGAAACAGGGGATTCTCTGGTTGGTCGCGGAACAAAGGTCGTGTGTCATGAAGCGCCAGAGACAGGTGATTCTCTAGTTGGCCGTGGGATGGGAGTCATGTGGCGTGGTGACAGGATGATCTCCGGTGACCCTCTCCTCAGCGCCGGAGACAACGTAGGGGACCTGAGCATTGGCGTGCGAAATGGCCGACTTCCAGGCACCTGCGGCAGTGCGGTGGTTGCTGGCGGGGGGCGCGATTGACCGGAGCATGGGTGAACGTGGTCCACCCGTCGTCCAGGGGTTGTGCCCTACGCCACATTTGGATGTGAGGGATGGGGTGGCTTCGCAATAGGGTGGCGCCTCTGGCATGGGCTGCCGGAGATGGAGTTGGCGCCACCGGCAGGGGCTGCCGGCAACAGGTGCGCTTGAGTCAGGGGAAGGCTAGTCAGTGCCTCCGCTCAAGACACAGATCGTCTCTTGTCGCCTTGAGGTTAAGGCACAATTTTAAGAGGGAGCACTTTGTATTAGTTCTTTTTTGAGGAACACTTTGTATTAGTTAAGATAATGAGTCAGTTAATGAAAGAACTAGTAGTTCTATCCACAATGGTCCATTAATGTGTGTTCTCCATCACTAACCTTTCACGTTATAAAATGCACTACCAAATTTGAAAAGTTTGTCCATCAATTTTGTACTTGGAATTTGGTCTACTTCATATGGACTATTTTTTTTTTAAACGAGAAAGGACGATTAGCAAGATGATAGTCATCCAAAAGTTCCATTAATAATAGTAGGGGTTACAAAAAGTCCCTAATGTATTTAAGATTCAAAAGTTCCATTACAACAACAACAAAGCCTTATCCCACTAGGTGAGGTCGGCTACATGGATCATACGACGCCATTCTGCTCTATTAGTAACCAAACCTTTCGGTATATTATTCACCAATAGATCTTGCTCTATTAGTTCGTCAAGTGTCTGCCTTGGCCTCCCTCTTTTAATCGGACTCCAGATTATTTGATCTACTCTTCTTACTGGCGCATCTAATGGTCTTCTCTGAACACGACCAAACCATCTCAAACGATTCTCTACCATTTTCTCACTAATAGGAGCCACTCCGACTCGTTCACGTATATGGTCATTCCTAATCTTATCTAATCTTGTATGACCACACATCCATCTCAACATTCTCATTTCGGCTACCCCCACTTTACGTTCATGTTGTCCTTTCATAGCCCAACATTCACTACCATATAACACTGCCGGTCTTATAGCAGTACGATAGAATTTTCCTTTAACTTTATTGGGCACTTTTCTATCACAAAGAACTCCAGTGGCTTTCCTCCACTTACACCAACCAGCTTGAATTCTATGATTAACATCGTCATCAATCTCACCATCTTGTCTTACAATTGATCCTAAATATTTAAATTTTGTCACTTGAGGAATTATATCCTCCCCTAACCTAACTTCCAAATCGTCTCTAAGTTGTTTATTTGTGAAATTGCTATGCATATATTCTGTTTTATTCCTACTTAAACGAAAACCCTTTGACTCCAACGTATTTCTCCATATTTCCAATTTTGTATTAATCTCTTATCTTGAATCCGCTAAAAGTACTATATCATCCGCAAATAGCATGCACTTAGGTACCTCCTCTGTGATACTCTCGGTTATAGCATCGATAACTAAGTTAAATAGATACGGGCTTAAAGCTGATCCTTGATGTAGGTCAATTCATATAGGAAATTCATTTTTCTCACCTCCGGGTGTCCTAACTCTAGTCAATGACCCATCCTACATATCTTGTATTACCTTAATATAGGCAACACTCACCCTCTTCTTTTGCAAGGCTTTCCAAAGTACATCCCTTGGTACCCGATCATACGCCTTCTCTAAGTCAATGAAAGCCATATGTAAGTCTCTTCTACTTCGATACTTCTCCATCATCCCCCTTAGTAAATAAATCGCCTCTGCAGTGGATCTTCCTGGCATGAACCCAAATTGTCTCTCAGAAATACTAGTCTCCATTCTCAATCTATGCTCAATCACTTTTTCCCATAATTTCATTGTGTGACTCATAAGTTTAATCCCTCTATAATTTGCACAATTCTGAATATCCCCTTTATTTTTGTAAATAGGAACTAATGTACTTAATCTCCAATCATCAGGCATCTTTTTCGACCGTAAAATCTCATTAAATAGTTTACATAACCACAACACACCTTTTTCTCCTAAACATTTCCAAACTTCAATCGGTATACCATCCGGTCCAACGGCTTTACCATTCTCCATTTTCTTAAGAGCTTCGCTAACCTCCGAGACTCTAATTCTACGATAAAATGACCTATTAAGCTCACATTCGCTAACTGTTAAGTCCTCCAAATCACAACAGGAACCTCCACATCCATTATTAAATAGCTTATAGAAATATTCTTCCCATCTGTTCTTAATATCTCCTTCAGTAACTAAAATCTTGCCAACTTCATTTTTTATGCATCTTACTTGATCCAAATCTCTCGACTCCTCTTTATTCATTGCAATCTTGTAAATCCTTTGTTCACCGGCCTTTGTCCCTAACTCCTTATAAAACCCCTCAATGCTTTAGCACGAGCATCACTAACTGTCTTCTTAGCCTCCCTTTTCGCCAAACGATACTTTTTCCAATTGTCAGAACTATTGTCCAAGTGTATCGCCTTGAAACAATTATTCTTATTACGCACCTTTTCTTGGACCTCCTCATTCCACCACCAAGTCTCCTTATCTCGTGGTCCAAAACCTTTTGATTCTCTTAAAATGGCTTTAGCAACAATTTCAACCTTTTTTGCCACATTCTCACACATGATACTAGCATCTCCCTCTAACTCCCACACACTTTCCTCTAATAATTTACTTCTAAAAGTCTCTCGCTTCTCCCCCTTTAACTGCCACCACTTGATCTTTCGATCAAAAACTGTTCGAGATTTTGGTTTTATACATTTCATTTGCATATTAAGACTAACAATCTATCTTGTGTAGTCACTCCATGCCCAGGAATTACTTTGCAATTAGTACAGCGTCTTTTATCAGTATTTCTTGTCAAGAAAAAATCGATTTGAGACCTATGAGTTCTACTTTTGTATGTGATTAAATGTTCCTCTCTCTTCCTAAAACAAGTGTTGATAATCTTATGGTCGTATGCTAAAGAAAAATCAATAATAGTTTGTCCTTCCTCATTCAACTCCCCAAAACCAAAACCACCATGAACCCTTGCATGTGGTCCTGCCTCTTTACCAACATGTCCATTAAGGTCTCCCCCAATATAAACTTTCTCGATTGTTGGTATACTTTCAATCAAACCCTCCATATTTGCCCAAAACTTCTCCTTGAGATGTGATTCTGTTCCTACTTGGGGTGCATATGCACTAATAATGTTCATAGTCTCCTTTCCAACAATTACTTTCACGGATATGATTCGATCCTCAATCCTTTTAACTTCCACAACATTCTTCCTCTGTTCTGCATCCGCGATAATACCAACACCATTCCTTCCCTTTACCTTACCTGTATACCAAAGTTTGGAATCATTTAACCTAATCTCTTTACTTCCCTCTCCTACCCATCTAATTTCTTGCAAGCATAAGATACTAATCTTACGCTGGTCCATTACTTGTGCCACCTCGAGGCGCTTCCCATTCAACGTCCCAATGTTTCAAGAACCTAATCTGATCTTAGTCTCATGAACTAGTTTCTTTAACCGTCTCCGTCCATTAGAGTGCGGTAGCCCTTGCTCATTTAACACTGCATTCAGGCGAGGATGCAGCGGCTCTTGCTCTCTTATCACTGTACCCGAGCTGTACAGCACGTTACTTACGGGTAACGATCTAGCATTAACACAATATATTCGTTGATCCATGTTCATAAGATTCGACAGGATTTTACGCTGGCTGTCGGGGCCTAACACAACCCTCCTCCTTTATCCGGGCTTAAGATTCAAAAGTTCCATTACTAATAAATTTTACTTTTGAGGAGAAAAAAGGATGACCACCATTGTAGTTGTCATTCGATATGTATATATAACTATGAAGTGGATGTCATGTACAAAAAAGGCTCTCAAGAAGAGAGCAATAAAAAGAGAGATGTACCACGTCTAACCAAAACCCCACTCTCGTAGAAGAAACGAGATGTGGTGTACAATGCTCTCAACCTGACTCCCCACAAAAAATGATCCGGTTATGCTTGAGCCATATGGCCCAAGAACCGGCCAAGAATGTCGCTAGGGCCAAGCGCCCGCCCTGCTACCGTCTGACAAAACCACGAAGAGGATGCCAAAAAGTCTCCGGAGTGGATGGAAAACTGTCCGTCATGCTCGACTGTCTCCACACCTCTTTGGACACTTAGATGTATTTACAAAATTTGTCATAAGTGCAAAAGTTAGGACAAATTTGTCCCAAGTGCAAAAGTTCCATTAATAATAGATGTATTTACAAAAAAGTTCCATTAATGGACTATTTTATCTTGAAAACTTGTCCTTCCGGACAGGAGAATCGTTAGTTGTGATTGTATTTAAGATTCTTGCACTTGTACCTCTAAGAACATCTATTTTATATCCATTTTCACAATAATATTTTAGTTTATACTTACACTTCTATCATATTTTCAAGCCAATGCTTCGTTTTCTTCATTTTTTTTCTATTATCTCCTCAGGAAGCTTCGGTTCAAGAGACTCTCACCCCTTGGGATGGAATATTATGGCAATCTTTTTGTTTTGCAGTCGTAGCGGACAAGAGATGTACAAAAGTACTTCCAGCTAACATGTATATTTTACCTGAATCCTTTGTGTATACAAAAAAAAACTTAGATAAGTAGAGGAATGTTGCAAAATTGGACTTACTAGAAACATATTAGTTCGATTGTCCCGCCTGCGAAATCCTTGTGAAACAAAATATGCTGCCTGTGAGGTACAACAAAACTTTAACCTGTTATTACTGAGCAGAAAATGAGAAGTGAATCAGAATGATGTGTACACTGCAAAATGAATACCTTAATGAGCTCTAAAAGAAGATACCTGGATAGGTAATAGAAGTTCAAGTAAGCCAAATTCCCAAAGCAGCCTCAAAGAGCTTTCTGCCGATCCAAATGCAAGCATATAATTCATTTCCATGAGGATTCTACCCTGTCACATAAAAGTTCAAATTACCGTTGACAAAAAGAACAAAAACACTTTAAACAAAGATTCTACAAAGTCAATTAAAGAATTAAGAGAGGATGCCTTATCAAGCCTGAGTACTGAGCTTGCAAGATCCTTCACAGACTGTGCTGTTTCTCTTGAAAAGCGAAAACCCAAACGAGCTGCAATTCTGATTGCACGTAAAATGCGAGCTGTGAAATATATTTAAAGCTACATGTTAGGCCTTTTGCTTGCAACATGAAATTTTCTATTTTTTTCTTTCACAGGGAATTTTCTACAATTTAACATTTAACAATGAAGCAATCAACATATGGAACTCACCGCAGTCTTCTTGAAAGGAAGCCTGAGCAGGAATTACAGTTTGAACCTAATGAAAGAAACCAGCAATGAGAACCAATAGCACAGCAAACAAACCTAAGGAACATTTATAATACATAAAAATAAAGAGATACATGCACACTTTAGCTTTCTTAATGTCCTCCATGCCTCCCAGGTAGTCATAAACAACATTTGAGTAGGGGTTGAACAATAACCTGGACATGAAACAAAAATAAGGAAGACAACAGAAAAACAAAACCAAGTTAAACTATAAAAACTGAATACAAAGTAGACCAACCAAAGGAAAAGGCAATGGATATAATGTCATGAAAGGCCCCTCCAAAGTTTCATCTATTGAAATAACAAACTTAAGTCCATTACAAGTAAACCCTACATCTAAAACATTGGACAAAATCCAAGACTCACCCATTGATAGTGAAGTCTCTCTTAAGACAGTTCTTCCAACGAAGATAGTCATCTCTATTGCAATCAGGTCTTGTAGGAAAATCATTAAAAACAACACTTTGCTTTCTAGCACACGTGTTAAAGCTTGAAACCTGTTTTATGGATGTGATGTTAAAAAATGAGCAAACTTGCATGAACAAAAAGAAATTTCAAATCCACAAAAACAAAAGTCTAAATGCATAAAAATGAAATCCCTGCCTTTCACATGCCATAAACAAAAACCATTGGTACATCTAGATCCATTCGTAAATAATAGATAGTTCCTCTTCCATGAAGGCATATGGGAAAGCATTGTCCCAATAGAGAAAGGCAAGCCAAAAAAAGATATGACATGCAAATTATTATGAAATTTGGTGATACTAACCTCCACAACAGAGTTATGGACATGCACATGACAAATTGGAAACCGCTTTCCAACTATTTCACAATGTGAGAAAGTTTTTTTCACCTGCAAAAATATATGCGACTTAAATCTAGTACATAAACAAATAGGATCACCATTCTTCAATATTATAAACATCAACATAAAGTCATCTTTTTCCCATGGTCGGGAAAGCTGGTATATGTACTACGGGGTCAATTTGTGTTGCCACAAAAGGCCAGAATTTTCTTGATGAGTAATTACTAACATGCAAATGGATTTTTTTTCTTTCAAATTACATACTAGTTATGTTTCCTCTCCAAAAAATTAATTGTGATTCAGCTACATATATATAATTACTCACTTAATATGAAGTTTAGACTAGACTACATATTTTTTAATGTTATTGGTTCCTGTTTCCATTTTCTCGTCTTCTTAAGATGTTAAGTTTTATAAATGGGAAAAGACATGCCAGTGCTTTTCAAAGTATCCTAGTCCGAGAGAGACTGATGAATGTTGCACATGGCTGTGCAGCGAGCTTATGCAAATCCATGTGAGCCCTTAGACCAACAACAATAACAACAAAGCCTTATCCCACTAGGTGGGGTTGGCTACATGGATCATACGACTTCGTTGATCCATGTTCATGAGATTCGACAGGGTTTTACGCTGGCTGTCGGGGCCTAACACAACCCTCCTCCTTTAGACCAAAACTAAAAAATTGTATTTCTTTTTAAATAGAAAATAGAGGGTGGTTGAGACACCCCCCACCCCACCCCCCACCCTCCCTTCATGAACATATGATGGAGAGGAGGAACCTCTGCTGGCAGACAGTGCGACCGGGATGAGGCATCACAGATATGGACTGACAAGCTCCTCAACTCAACAACAACAACAACAAAGCCTTATCCCACTAGGTGGGGTCAGCTACATGGATCATACGACGCCATTCCGCTCTATTAGTAACCAAACCTTTCGGTATATTATTCACCAATAGATCTTGCTCTATTAGTTCGCCAAGTGTCCGCCTTGGCCTCCCTCTCCCTCTTTTAATCGGACTCCAGATTATTTGATCTACTCTTCTTACTGGCGCATCTAATGGTCTTCTCTGAACATGACCAAACCATCTCAAACGATTCTCTACCATTTTCTCACTAATAGGAGCCACTCCGACTCGTTCACGTATATGGTCATTCCTAATCTTATCTAATCTTGTATGACCACACATCCATCTCAACATCCTCATTTCGGCTACCCCCACTTTACGTTCATGTTGTCCCTTCATAGCCCAACATTCACTACCATATAACACTGCTGGCCTTATAGCAGTACGATAGAATTTTCCTTTAACTTTATTGGGTACTTTTCTATCACAAAGAACTCCAGTGACTTTCCTCCACTTACACCAACCAGCTTGAATTCTATGATTAACATCGTCATCAATCTCACCATCTTGTCTTACAATTGATCCTAAATATTTAAACTTTGTCACTTGAGGAATTATATCCTCCCCTAACCTAACTTTCAAATCGTCTCTAAGTTGTTTATTTGTGAAATTGCTATGCATATATTCTGTTTTATTCCTACTTAAACGAAAACCCTTTGACTCCAACGTATTTCTCCATATTTCCAATTTTGTATTAATCTCTTCTCTTGAATCCGCTAAAAGTACTATATCATCCGCAAATAGCATACACTTAGGTACCTCCTCTGTGATACTCTCGGTTATAGCATCGATAACTAAGTTAAATAGATACGGGCTTAAAGCTGATCCTTGATGTAGGCCAATTCCTATAGTACCTAGGATTATCGTTGAGTTCTTGAACCCAGTAGACCAGGACGAAATCACACAGTTGTCATAGATGATGCAACAACATAATAACTGGAGCCTGAGCAGCAGTTCAGAAAGGCCTTTTTTTCTTTTTTTGAGAGCGAGGAAGGGCAAATATTTATTTTTTTTTAGTGCAAGGAAGGGCAAATGTTGAAGGTGAAGGAGAGATGAAGGAACCAAAAAGAATCAATACGAAGCACAGTAGATTCATTAACACTATATATATGTCCATGCGTATGTTGCTCCAGGAAAAAAATGGCCTTCCAATTACTGCAAACTAATACGAAAACTAAGAAAATAATCTTGATCTAGAATCCCTAATTTCCAATAAGTTGAATTGAAAATATAAATTAATTAGCAGTTTGGATGTCCACTAGAAATTGAGTCTCCATGATACCAGGTGCCTACATCCTAAACTCCTAATGCCAACACTTATAAGAATAAAACAAAATAACATGATGAAACAATTATGCGCATATGAATCTAGATGATTAGTCCAGCCCATGAAGCCACCATTCATCTAAGAATGTATGTCAAGTAATAACTGTACTATGCAAGGAGTGGAAAAACAACTTTGCAAATCAAAACTCCTGATATCTATATGCTTTTATCATGAATGCCATCCCATAGGATACAGAGACCCTGTAACATGATACCAGTTTGGTGGCAACAGCTTTGATATTGTCTTACAGCTGTTGCTGATCAGACAGTACAGACCCCTAGAATGGAAATAGAAATTGGCGGATTGTATTGAGTGTTTAATTGGAAATTAGTCATGTGCAAAATGTGCATGAGATGTTATAAATCTCAAACAAGTCTAACAACCGATTCCACTTGGAGGATAGAGGGTCAAAGGTGAAGTATATGATTATCAAAATTGATAATATTCTTATGGCCCAAGAATTAGCCCACTGATCATTGGTTTTTGCATATGGAAGATCGATACTATATTTTTTATTATTTACTTTAATCCTCATGCATTTATATACTATTAGACTAATTTTCCTAGTTAAATTATCATTAGATTACTTTCTGCATGTATAGTTTTCTTTCTTTTATCTCTTTATTTTCTGTACAAATTGATATAGTGTCTTTTTTGTTGGTTCAATTTGTTGCTGGTTATTTAATGTTGGGGACCACTTTTGCACCAGATGCCACTTGTCATTTTCTGCTGGAGGACCCTACTTTTTTGTTGCTGCCACATAATATTCCTGCAGTAAAGGAGACAAACGGCAATGCTTGGAGGAAGAGTGATGCAGTAAAGGGAGAAAATCAGCAAGAATAATGAAAAATCAGGCTAGAAGATGAGAAGGATTGATAGAGGAACAATTAGGGTTTATGAGAAAACCACAAAAAATTGTAATTTTGATAAAAGAGAGATAATGACGGCTGAAAACCCTATTGGCAGCCTTAAATACTAGGGTTACAAGAGATTATAAACTACTAATCAATCTCCACCCTTGATTAACCCACTTTTAATCAAGACCGTTATAACTAATCATGACCCTTATAACTAATTAAAAGGTCACATGCCTATCACATGATGACTAATAAACTAAAACACCAACTTTAATTAAAATAATTAATTCAAAATAAAAGCTCCTGCGTCAATCTCCTCAGCTTGAAAATTTTGGCTCCTTGGAAAGAATTTGCACCACATCAGCATACATCTCGGCATCGATCTTCTTGAGTTCATCTTCATTAATCCAAGTGCTTTCAGTAGCAGATTTATCCAACCATTTAACCAAGAATCTTCTATATCTGTTACCTCTACGAGAATTAACCTCTTTGACATCCAACACATCTTCAATAACATCAGTAGAAACTTTGGGGTGTTGTTCAAATTGATTTGAAACTTCAGTCGTGTCCACATCAAAGCCCTCAAAAGCATATAAATCTGAGACATTGAAGATAGAACTGATTTGCAAATTTGATGGAAGTTCAATGAAATAAGCATTTGAACTTATTTTCTTTAGTATCTTGCAAGGTCCAAACTTCCTTGACTTGAGTTTGTGATAAGTGCCCTTAGGAAACACCTCTTGTCTCAAGTGTACAAGGACCAAATCGCCTTCCTCAAAATCTTTAAGTCGCCGATGTTGATTGGCTGCATTGACATAAGTTTTCATTACTTGATTTCAGGGCAGCTTTTACCTCTTCATGAACTCTTTCAATGTTGTGTTGAGAGAAGATATCACTAGCTGAAAATGAAAATTCTTTCAAAATATCTTGAGCTTGAGGTGATCGGTGAGACATTTCTCTAATATGATTATCTCCAACAATTTCAGCTTCTTGACTCTCTATATTAAATTTCTCAGCAAATAAAAAGCCATTAACCTTGTAGATTTTTTATGAGCCAGCAACATGTTTTGCATCCTCCTCCATTGGATGCAAGGTGTACTTCTTTTGACCCCTATGAAAAGAATACGTGTTTGGTTTAGTGTGATGCTCCATGTCATGATCATACAACCACAGTCTTCCCACAAAAATATGCCCAACATCCAAACAACAACAAAGCCTTATCCCACTAGGTGGGGTCGGCTACATGGATCATACGACGCCATTTCGTTCTATTAGTAACCAAACCTTTCGGTATATTATTCACCAATAGATCTTGCTCTATTAGTTCGCCAAGTGTCCGCCTTGGCCTCCCTCTCCTTCTTTTAATCGGACTCCAGATTATTTGATCTACTCTTCTTACTGGCGCATCTAATGGTCTTCTCTGAACACGACCAAACCATCTCAAACGATTCTCTACCATTTTCTCACTAATAGGAGCCACTCCGACTCGTTCACGTATATGGTCATTCCTAATCTTATCTAATCTTGTATGACCACACATCCATCTCAACATTCTCATTTCGGCTACCCCAACTTTACGTTCATGTTGTCCCTTCATAGCCCAACATTCACTACCATATAACACTGCCGGTCTTATAGCAGTACGATAGAATTTTCCTTTAACTTTATTGGGTACTTTTCTATCACAAAGAACTCCAGTGGCTTTCCTCCACTTACACCAACCAGCTTGAATTCTATGATTAACATCGTCATCAATTTCACCATCTTGTCTTACAATTGATCCTAAATATTTAAACTTTGTCACTTGAGGAATTATATCCTCCCCTAGCCTAACTTCCAAATCGTCTCTAAGTTGTTTATTTGTGAAATTGCTATGCATATATTCTGTTTTATTCCTACTTAAACGAAAACCCTTTGACTCCAACGTATTTCTCCATATTTCCAATTTTGTATTAATCTCTTATCTTGAATCCGCTAAAAGTACTATATCATCCGCAAATAGCATGCACTTAGGTACCTCCTCTGTGATACTCTCGGTTATAGAATCGATAACTAAGTTAAATAGATACGGGCTTAAAGCTGATCTTTGATGTAGGCCAATTCCTATAGGAAATTCATTTATCTCACCTCAGGGTGTCCTAACCCTAGTCAATGCCCCATCGTACATATCTTGTATTACCTTAATGTAGGCAACACTCACCCTCTTCTTTTGCAATACTTTCCAAAGTACATCCCTTGGTACCCGATCATACGCCTTCTCTAAGTCAATGAAAACCATATGTAAGTCTCTTCTCCTACTTCGATACTTCTCCATCACCCCCCTTAGTAAATAAATCGCCTCTGTAGTCGATCTTCCTGGCATGAACTCAAATTGTCTCTCAGAAATATTAGTCTCCATTCTCAATCTATGCTCAATCACTTTTTCCCATAATTTCATTGTGTGACTCATAAATTTAATCCCTCTATAATTTGCACAATTCTGAATATTCCCTTTATTTTTGTAAATAGGAACTAATGTACTTAATCTCCAATGATCAGACATCTTTTTCGATCGTAAAATCTCATTAAATAGTTTACATAACCACAACACACCTTTTTCTCCTAAACATTTCCAAACTTCAATCGGTATACCATCCGGTCCAACGGCTTTACCCTTCTCCATTTTCTTAAGAGCTTCGTTAACCTCCGAGACTTTAATTTTACGATAAAATGACCTATTAAGCTCACATTCGCTAACTGTCAAGTCCTCCAAATCACAACGGGAACCTTCACATCCATCATTGAATAACTTATAGAAATACTCTTCCCATCTGTTCTTAATATCTCCCTCAGTAACTAAAACCTTGCCAACTTCATTTTTTATGCATCTTACTTGATCCAAATCTCTCGACACCTCTTTATTCCTTGCAATCTTGTAAATTCTTTGTTCACCAGCCTTTGTCCCCAACTCCTTATAAAACCTCTCATATGCTTTAGAACGAGCATCATATGCCCAACAACCATAGGCACAAAATCACATAAAGCTTCATCTTGTAGATTACCTCCCATAGTAAATTGCACCAAACATCGAGTAGTGACAAGAATTTCATTGCCCTTCTTAAGCCAACGAATTTTGTAAGGATGTGGATGTTTTTCAATAGCCAATCCTAGACTTTCTACTGCATCTTTAGAAATGACATTTTCCATGCTACCACCATCTATAACTAGATCACACACCTTCCTGTCACAAAGAACACGTGTTCTGAAGATACTATGCCTTCTCCAATCTTCTTCTTCTTTGGTTGTGCAGTTAAGACACTTCGAACCACCAATGATTCTCCTTGAACAAGGAAAACATCTATTTCTTCACTCTCATCCACGTACTAATCATAAATAGGCTCTGACTCTTCATTTTCTTCATCTTGCAGCTCCACTAAATTAACTCTTTGTTGTGGACAAGCATAAGAACCATGACCCTTTTCACCACAAGTGAAACAACGAATTTGTATGTTGTTGTTTCCTTTAAAAGTCGTAGGTGCAGAATTATTTTGTCCACCATAACGCATTACAGCTTTTCCCTTATCATCACTTTTATTTGCATGAGTTCCTTGACTGGTTCCCTGTGCAGATGTGTTATTCTTTGTATTTTCAACAGCACTATAACCCTTTTGCATAATGGCTCCTGAGCGCCCCATTAAAGGTCTACGTGCTCCGTATCGCCACACTCGTTTTTCAGCCAATAAAGCTTATTGTCCGGCATCTTCAAGAGTACACACACGAGCAATAGGCATCTCATCTCTAATAGATTGGTTAAGCCCAACAAGATAACGGGCAGCTACTTGCTCATTTGTTTCGTTCAATCCAACACGAATTGATAAGTTGTAAAACTCTGAAGTATACTCTTCCACATTCATACCTCGTTGTTTCAAAGAATGAAACTTTTCATATAAATCCATTGTATAATCAATGGGTAAGAATTGTTTTCGCAGCTTCGTCTTCATATGCTCCCAAGTGCCAATTTTCTGTTTACCTTGTCGTTCACGTTGCTCTTCAATTCTCTTCCACCATTGAAGTGTTGTCTCTTTTAACTTCAGCTTCACAAATAGCACTTTTCTATTTTCTGCCATAGGTTTCCACTCAAAATAATTTTCCAGACTTGATTCTCAATCTAAATAATCTTCAGCATGTATCTTTCCATAAAGATCAGCAACTTCAATCCTAATTCCACCACTGTTCAGATCTAGGACATGAAACAACCTATCCTCTAATCGACCTCGCACCAGATTTGTATCGGCTCCAGCTTCATGGAAGGGATTATCAAAATACCCTTGATCAGTATCATCCGACTACGTTCCAGTACGTCTGTTAGATCGTGGCCACCTTCCGGAATCTCCATATGGGCTGCCACACGTTCCTGTCGCTGTAAGGCTTGAACACTTCGCGACAAATCTTCAATCATTTGTCGAATCTCTGCCATCTCTGCTTGTTGTCCAGGGTTGCCACGTCCTCGGCCTCTGCCACCTCCAACCATGGTTCAAAAACAAAGAAAATCCTAATATTTTGTAGGATCTTTTGCTCTGATACCAATTTGATGCAGTAAGGGGAGAAAATCAGCAAGAATAATGAGAAATCAGGCTAGAAGATGAGAAGGATTGATAGAGGAACAATTAGGATTTATGAGAAAACCACAAAAATTTGTAATTTTGATAAAAGCGAGATAATGACGGTTGAAAATCCTATTGGCAGCCTTAAATACTAGGGTTACAAGAGATTATGAACTACTAATCAATCTTCACCCTTCATTAACCTACTTTTAATCAAGGCCGTTATAGCTAATCATGACCCTTATAACTAATTAAAAGGTCACATGCCTATCGCATGATGACTAATAAACTAAAACACCAACTTTAATTAAAATAATTAATTCAAAATAAAAGCTCCTGCGTCAAAGAGGAACATTCCGATCCCCTGTTCAAAAGGTATCATGGCTAGTATAAAAGGAAAGGAGTCTGCTGAGAAACCGGCTGGACATTTTTGGAGGAATCTGCACCGTAGGGTTTGAGGAGTCTCCATCAAGAAAGGTGGAGAGAGTGAAGCTGATGCCGAGAAGTTCATAATTCCTTGTTTTATTTTTATTTTGAATCTTGTGATGAGAACTCTTCTTTCCATTTCTATGTAATGTTGAATCCAGCCATGTGTGGCTAATTTCTTTTGTTTTCTGGGAATGGTTGTGATGTTGTCAAACTCGTAAATCGGACTTGACACAAAAAGCTGAGGCACATATGTAAATCATGAGATCGCAACACGGATCGGACGATTCTACCAAATTTTTATTTTAAAATATTTATATGATTTATTTTCTACGATATTAAAAAACATTAAAAAGTTCAATATATTAAATTTCTAAGAACTAAATAAGGTAGAAATAATTAGCCTAAAATGATTGCATATATCACTCATAAACCATAAACATAATTGTTAGTACAAATATTAAAATCTATATGAATGATACAACAAGAAATAAGCTTATTTAAAAAACAAACATAATAGATGGAGCCAAAAAAACACTCTCCTGCACACGAGCAGGGGCATTTTCAAGATGGAGTCAGCACGTGCATAAGCAAATATAGAACATGAGAAGCTTCGAGGCCGATAGAGGAGGGAGGAGAGAAAGGCATATCTACAGGTAGAATGGAGAATGGTAGCAGCGAGCTCTTGCAGTAGCATGGCTAATGAAAGCATAGGCGAACCACAGAAGCAACAATGACAACAGTGGCGAACAATGGCAGGGACAGTGAGCAACAGCGGCGACGGCGACCAGCCGCGAAAGCGATAAACAGCTGCGGCGAACAGCAGCGACAGCAAGCAACGGAGGCGAACAACGCGCAGGTGAGCAACGGCGAACAGCGGCGTCGGCGAGCAGCAGCAACAGCAAGCAATGGTGACGACGTGATAAAGGGCATGTGGCACAGAACTCAGGTAAAGGGAATAATATAGTGGAGCAGCCAATGAAAGGATCAGTTCGTGTTTGGATTTGGGGCATGAGTAAGTGATTAGGGCATCGTGACTAACTCAGGTAAAAAAAAAAAATTTTTGCTGGACTCGACGGGACACCGTTCCCACCGATTTTATGAGCCAGCATGCGATTCTACCGCGTGCTGGCTCAAAACGAGTTTCATCGCGAGTTGACTCGTTTTCCTAGGGTGAGATCGTAAAATCATCCGATTCTACGAGTCAACTCGCGATTTTGACAACATTACTTGTGACTTAGAGACTTGTTTTTAGATGATGCTGGAACCTTATTTTTAATGCAACAACAGTTTTGTTTGTTAAGTTTTTTTATCCGATTTCTTTGAACGATATATACTAGAATGATGGTTGAGTCTAGGGTTGTTTTTACCGAACTGCTAGCGCCCTTTTATTTCCTTGATGATCATACTCTTAGAAGAGATGGTCTCACCTCATTTCTATAATTCCATAATCAGACGTCATGCTGATGTCTAAATAGATGAGTGATAGTATAGCGAATGTATTATATTGGGGAACCGAGAGGTTTCCTTTGTGCTGGGTAGTGATCTAAGAAGTAGCAACTAGATATTACTCCCTAGATTTGTGGGTTATTAAGGATTCAAGCATGAGCATAAATGTTGAGAGTTGAACTCTTACGAACAATGAGTTAGAGTGAATGTTGAGGAGTTATATTTTTGTTCAAGACACTAACTGAGAGATTGTCCAAACTCCAAATTCTTCAAGTTATTCATGTGGGATTATGTCATTTTCAGTATTGGTTTCGTTGGAAAATCTTTGGAAGATTTCGATACCTCCAGAGCTGCAAATCTTTTTATGGAAACTCATTCATGGCAAGCTTCCCACAAATCTATTTCTGTCCTCTTTTGCTCATTCCTTAAATCTTTGTTTTTTTAGGAGAAAAAGGATGACCACCAGATTGTGTGGTTGTCACCCAGAGGTATATATAATTAAGAAAAGGGAATCATGTACGAGTGTGGGCTCTCGAAGGTGGAAAAAATATCTCAGCTATCCGACACCCCACTCCTGAAGCAAAAAAGAGGTGTGGTGTACAATACGCTCTATTTAGCCTTGCCCCCACAAAAAATCACCCGATTGCGTTGGAGCCATATGGTCCATGAACCGGCCAAAAAAGACACTAGTGGCGCTCTCCATCCTTGTCCTTGACGGGGTAAAGCATGGAGCACCAGCCAAAAGGTCACCGAATCGGACGGAGGAAGGCCCCCAAAGAAAATCCGTTGCCATGTACCACGAGCCGTCGGGCATGCAAAAAAGAGACGGGCGATGTCCTCCTCTGCCTTGCCACATAACACACAGAGAATGTCAGAATGTGGTGCCCGAGCAGTCGGTCCCGCCGCATAAACCAAGCAAATATCTTGACTTTCAGTGGAACCCGAGCTGTAATCAGTCCTGAAGTCCTCCGATATCTCCGTGCTAGGAAGAAAACAGATGTAGAGACTGCGTGTCGACCAGGACTCCGATAACCAAGTCCATCCATCGCCCCTGGACTGTTCAGGGCGGAGGGGAGCAAACCTCTGGTGGAGAGCTAGAAGCTCAGAGAAACGCTGATCCAAGAGAGCCGATCTGAAGAGGGGAGTGCAGGAGCCAGAGCCTGGACCCCCGGTCTCTGACCTTAAATCTTTGTTGCACCCTTTGTGGCATTCATTTGGAAACTATTCATCGTTTATTTTTTTTCAATGCCACATTAGTACCCAGCTGGGGTTTTGACTCCAGCAGAAGCTTCAATTCTCTTTTCTTGGAAAGATGGGGATTAACTCAAGAAATGGGCACAATTGGAGGCTCAAGATAGAGATCTTTTTTCGGTCCATGGTTTTTGACCCTTCGATATCCAGGGCTACTAACTAATCTAGTATTCACTCAGCGATCCTGCGACACAACCCATTGTCCAATTGTGCCGACCATCCTTGGTTATTGAAATGCTTTGCTCTCCCTAATTGTTCATTGCTTCTTGAGTTTGTGAAATCTTAGAAATGACCTACATTTTCATTCCCAGCAATCCTCCCTGAAGACAGTTTTAGAGCACACTTTGGTGAACTCAAATGAATATGCACGGTCTTGAGCGACATCCCCAGTGACTTCCAACTTTGATCCATTGGGAGCCCCATCCTCCCACCTGGTTCACTATGAATTCAGATAGGTCATTTAATAGAGCAAAGGAGGTCGGGGTGCAGGTTATCTCATTCATACTAACACTAGAATTTTGTTGCATGCACAAGCTTTTCGCAAAATTTTCATTCCGTGGTTGAGGCAAAGGTTTGGGGCATGGGATGTGGGATTTTGAGGTGCCATCAAATGGGTTTGCTACACATCAGAATTGAAAGTGATTCAACAAGTTTACTGAGATACATCAAGAAAGAGACCGAAGCTCCTTGGCGCCTCAAGCATTTCGACCGACTATTGGGAAGCTTGGAGTTTCAGTCCTTTGAGTTTATTCATTTATTCCACGAAACTAACACAGCAGCTTACCATTTAGCACTCTGTGGGTCACACTGTATCATCTGCTATTTTTTGTCAGGATGATGCCCCTCAAGCCCTCCTACATATCTTGTATCAAAACTCTGTTGGATTCCTAATTAACCAATAGCATACCTTATGTTCAAAGAAAAAAGTGACGTATAATAGTTCCACCTTGCTTAACGGTTTAGTGTTATGGTACAAACAGAGCAGCCAATACTAATATAGGAGAAATAAGATAATATTTTAGTAGTTATTGTTGTTATATTTATCTTTTTAGATTAGTTAGAATCTATTAGTTAGTATTATTATCTTTTAAATTAGTTTAGATTTGATTGTAAAATGCCTATAAATAGGCATGAACTTTTTTATTATTGGTAGTTCAATTATTATCCATTATTCATTAAACCTATGTGGTTTGTTTCTCGGTGGATTCCGAGCCTCGGTGGATTCCGAGTTTATCAAGTTATTGATGGTGCTTTGAACTATCAACCTCTTTCGGGATTCATCCAAAAATTGTAATCTCCTCCACTTTGCGATCCCCCACTGCGTCAAGTGGTATCAGAGCCTTCGAGGAGATTTACCTCTTCGACCCAATGCTTGTCTTCTTTTCCATTATCCATTTCTTATTTTCTTTTCTTTTCTTTTCCTTCCTAACCGAAATGACTCCATTATTTTTGTTTTCTTTATTTTCTTATCTGACTACCTCTTTATCCTTTTTATTTCTCTTCTCTCTCATCATTTGTTAATTACATTATTTTATCTTGTTTTCTTTTTCTTTCTTTATTTTAATTTTATTTAACTAATTAGATGAGGATAGATCCACCTTCATTTAATGGGTATTTTGATATCGATGAATTTTTGTATTGGATTTCTAAAGTTGATTATTTCTTTGATTATTGGGATGTTCCAGAATCTCAACAAGCTAAATTAGTTGCCAACAAATTTACAGACAGAGCACTTTCTTGGTAGAAAGACAATAAACAATTACGAGTTTGTTATCACAAACAACCTATTCAGACATGGAAAAAGTTGAAAAAAATTACTCGTCGAATATTTTTTGCCTTCATCATATCATTATTTTGTTTTTCAGCAACCAAGCAAATATCAACAAGAGAGGCAAAATTTATTGCAAGAAATGCAAGTTCACTTGAAGAACATCAAGATTCGATTGACAAAGTTCAACAACGGTAGGATAGTATAATCAGTAAAATGCCCGAGACTCCTTCAAAATCTGTGCAATCTTGTGAATATCTATTTCCTTTGAAAGTTGAAACTGATCTATCTGAAGAGTTACAAGAAGTTGTTGAAGATATTATTATCTATCCAAATATTGACGAGTTAGTTATTTTGGATTTTTCTTCTGAGAAAAAGAAGATACATTTATATAGGAGGTGGATGAAAAGTTGAAATTAAATTCGTCAACTAATAAAAGAGATCTACTTCAAATGCTTCAAGTTGATCTGAGATGCATGAAAATTTTTGTAAACACCAAATATTTTATTTTTTTTGCGGATTGCATTTTCAAGTCAAGATTTGAAGACAATATGTTGTTATTTGATGGTGATTGGCTTAAATGATTCATTTCATAAATTGAGAAAGAAGATGAGACCACATCATAACGTGAAGCATGATCCTCCAGATTCAATTTTCAAATCGAACTCTTTTGAAGAAAGGGAGAGTAGGAGAAATAAGATAATATTTTAGTAGTTATTATTGTTATATTTATCTTTTTAGATTAGTTAGAATCTATTAGTGAGTATTATTATCTTTTAAATTAGTTTAGATTTGATTG
This sequence comes from Pontederia crassipes, assembly GCA_030549335.1. Lineage (NCBI taxonomy): Eukaryota > Viridiplantae > Streptophyta > Magnoliopsida > Commelinales > Pontederiaceae > Pontederia > Pontederia crassipes. The sequence continues at coordinate 16,837,871 of CM060189.1, read as the reverse complement.
TAAAATGCCTATAAATAGACATGAACTTTTTTATTATTGGTAGTTCAATTATTATCCAATTATTCATTAAACCTATGTGGTTTTGTTTCTCGATGGATTCCGAGCCTCGATGGATTCCGAGTTTATCAAGTCATTGATGATGCTTTCAACTGTCAACCTCTTTTGGGATTCATCCGAAAGTTGCAATCTCCTCCACTTTGCTATCCGCCGTTGCGTCAAATACCTTCTTTACACCAACTCACTGGATACTTTTACCATCCAAATGAGAAGGCAATGGATGAGATGTTCTTCTCTCTTTTGCCAAATGTATTCTTCTTTCTATGAAGCATACTATGTGCTTCGTCCTTGCCTTTCCAAACAAACAAGATACAAAATGTGGCCCCTCATTTCTTTTCTAAAACTCTCAATCAAAGGCAACATTATTATTTTCCCTTCCCCATCTCTCTCCTTTCTCTTTTATTTTTTGTTTTCACATTGCCCATGCTCTGAGTTTTCCAGCAGGGAATCGATAAAAACCAATCAAATATGAAATATAATTTTTTTTCTTTCCTGGCAAAGAAGAACTTGGATCCTGTATTTTTTGTAAGTAAAGATTGAAAATTCAACTTTTGGATCCAAACTGCCTTTCTTTATAACATTGGATTCAAACTGTTAAGAGACACCATCAACAAATCCTCAGGCAAGTATTCGTGTTATGCAAGAGCTCAATAATAATACGTGATGATCAAACCTACGGGTGATAATATTTGGCTTAGGTGATAAAGGATGTAGGTAAAACCAAATTTAGCAAAGCAAGAATGATGAATAAACCTCATGAAGATCAGCTGTCGTTATAATGTCAAAATCTTTAGGTATTCTCTTCAAGACAAGATCACGAACACATCCACCAACAAGATACACCTCATAACCTGTGTCGAGAAGGGGAAAAATTTATCATCCAAATCAGTATCAGAGGTCACAACTTCAATACTGTTGGCAAAGATGTTAAATGTACAAGCAATTCATGAAAACAGAGGCAAGAATAAGGTTCCATCTTTTTTCCTAAGTAAACGAAGCACCTTTTTTCCTGAGCCCATTCAAGACCAATCTGGTCGGCTTCGTGATCATCGAATTTTTAATTCCAAGCTCCTTCGAGCTTAATGTCTTCCACTGCAGCTCTTGCAGGCGGTCACTACCTTGATATTACACACAGACAACCAATCCAACAGCATAAAAAACCTACCTTTCGACAATTCAATGATAAAACAGTAGAGTTCACATAAAAGAATAAACTTTGCGGGATTTCACCTTTGCCATTGGGCTTGGGGACACGGGAAGAGGATGGAGGTGAGGTGGGAACGGGCCCCGAGTCAGCGATAATCTCAACCGCGGCGGAGGCGGAGGAGGTCGAGGAGCTCCGCCGGCGAGAGCAGAGGACGAAGGGGCGGCGGAAGGGGACACGAACCCTGGAGACGGCGGCTCCGAATCCGGCAATCGCTAACTCGAGCTCCGGCGAGCGTAGCACCATGACGTCGCGGGCGAAGGTGGAACCGTGACGCCTCCGGTCCAAATTGCGGCGATATCCGAGAGGAGGAAAACGAACGAAGAAGAGCGGCGAAGGGATATGCGTTTTGCCGTGCTCCGTTGAGCTTAATCTTTACCGTTAGATCTCCATCAAACGTGTATTGATTTATGATCGTGTGCGTATCTCAGCTATGAATTTATCCTTATGATTATTCTAATATATCTATCGCAAATAAATTCGAGAGAAATTATCGTTGGAGTGATAAAATAATATTTTGTTCTTTCTTATCCAACTATTTTGATGCTATTTTTTGTTCTCAACAAAATTATACATTGCTAAATGAATTTTGTAAATGTCATGGTACAAAATATTTAGGAGATTTCGAGATAAATAATCAGTTCTACCAAAAGTGTTAAAGTGCTGTGTGTTCGACAAAAATTATAATTACTTTTCTTGATAAATAATTGTCAGTCACAGTCGGATGGGTTTAGTAAAGTTGTGCCAAAAATTTAGTGTTATTACTTTGCTGTGGACTATGACATTGTTCGGTGATGATTGTTGTGTGATTGCGTAAATGATCAAAGTAGACACCATTATATATATATATATATATATATATATATATATAGTATCACTTTTCCAGAAAATTATTATAAATAATATTATATTTAGATAAAATATAATTTAGAGTTAATTCATTAAACATTCACTCATTTTTCATGTCTAATGCTAATAGATGAACGTAATTTTCACTTTATTTTGATTCTCTTGGTATTTTTTTATTTTTAGATTTTGTTTATTATGAAAAAAACTAAAATGTCTTTATGCTCTAAAAAAATAAAATAATAATAAAAATATTTTAAAAAGAAGGAGAATGTAAACCTCGGTGCAGGTTCAGTTGTCGTCCATATTGCAAGTCATCCGCTCGTATGGAACCAAGAGGTTATAAGGCTCTTGCTTCACATCGGACAATGGCATCGGCGGCTCGATTGGCCCTCTAGGAGATTGTCGTCGCTGACATCTTTGAACTGCATGATCGATTGAGTCTCTCGGAACTTGTGTTGGACGCATTGGTTTACAAGTTGGGTCGACTCGATGAACTTGAGAATCCGGCCCAATTAGGCCCATATTGAGTTGGATGGACTTGAATGGACTCGACCATGACCCGATATAAGGTCAGGTTGAGATCGGGTTAAAAAATTCTCGATGACCCATATTTTTTATCTTTTAAAAATTAAATATTTTTTTACTTAATTTAAGAATTTTATATTATTTGAAAATTTTAAAATATAAATAAAGTATTTTAAAAATGTAGACAAATATCTAGATTTTAAAAAAAATATTTTTTGGTGTTTAAAATAAAATATTAAATAAATTTTTATATTAAAAATAAAAAAGAAAAATGGTGGTCGAATAATCCGATTTCAAATTCTTTTAAGGCACAACCCGAATCGACTCGGGTCGTGCCTTAAAAAAATTGAAACTTGACCCAATCCGACCAAACTTGATCGGAAATGGGTCATATTTGTTCACGGGTTGGGTCAAATCGACCCATGAACACTCTTATGCTGGGTGAGAGCATCAATCGCCCCCTCTGCTGACGCCACCCTCGTCGGATCGGAAGTAACATCTAATGTGTCGACAAGGGTTTGTCCCTCGTTAGGGGATCTGACATAGCGTCTCCACCCGCCATGGCCGCCAAAAATCGAGCATAATTTAGTTGAAAAAAAAAACAAAACAAATCAGATTTTGAGCTCAATGTGGGAAGAAGCAACTCATGTTTGGATCAATTGATCTATGAGATAGATCGAACGGGAGGGAACAAATTTTAATGCTTGTGCATGGGCTCATTGTCGACGTTGAAGATATCGTCACTGAGAAGGTCATCGACAGGATGAGCTCCAGAGAGGGGTGTCATTCCAACACCACCACCCCCTCCTCTCCCATCGACGTCGGCTAATCCACCATAGGGAGAAGGGGAGGGGCACCACATCTCTCCTTTTTCGTCTGGCACTGGCAAGGCCAGGGGAAGTGGGACAACACCCTCTCTTTTTTTGATATTTTTTAATTTTTATATTATGTATACTTTTATTCCTTTTTGAATATTAAAAGAGAGGATAATTCCGAACGAGTTCTTTGGCAACCTCATCCTGTTGGTGTTCCCTGGCATGACGTCGGGCGAGTTCGTCGGGAGGCCGCTGCAGCATGTGACGGCGCCCATCCACGAGGAGGTGGTCAGACTAGACGACATGTACTTCAGGTCATTCATAGATTTCACATGGTCGGGGGTGGTTGAGCGCGAGGGTTTGGTGACCACAACTGACATGGACGAGTGGGTGGTGAGCCCAGACATGTAGGTCCACAGTTGGTTGCGCTTCCCCTTCTACAGCGTGGACTAGGAGTGGGAGCCCACTCTTTCCATTAGGAAATGCCATCAGGAAATATAATTCGACGCGGGCGGTGGCTTCCTCGTGGAGTGATCTGTTGCCATGGCCGATTATGGATGCCATGCTGCTTATAAGGAATAGGACTATGGGAAGACTGACACGGAGACGGCATTGGAGCTCAGCACCAGATGGTCTGACCTTCATTCGAGATCCGATGTGCAATTCACACACGCGACCGCGCACTCTATCACCCAACATCCGATCTCAGACGGTGGCATGGGCAGACGAATGGGGGTCATATGTTTTAGATGGCGTATGACCCCCATTAAATCCTTTTAGAAGTGCTAGAAATGTTCACGAATCAGATATAGTTCTTGTTTAAAAATAAAAATTAACACGTATGCACTCAAGATTTTAGCGTGAAAAAACACTTGAACATAAAGACTAAAGATTACGTGACCGAGAATAACCCAAATGCTTTATTATGACCAAGAGTTCTTCCACACAAAATTTACATAAACTTATCCATTTTTATCATATAACAAAAGTATTAAAATGAAAAATAAATAAAGTGGAAGAATGTCATCGATGTAAGAGTCCTACATTTTGGTTACTTCAATATCAAATACTAATAATTTGAAGAAATTATTGAGCATTCTCTTCTTCCTAAACTTCTCCATCAAGAAAGCAAGCAAACAACGACAAAAGGAGCTTCACTTTTCTTTTATCTATGGCACATAACAACACAAAAAGAAAAATTGGGAAGAACCCAATTACACAATCACCACATGAGACTGCAACAATTTTCTCTCCTTTATTTTTAGGTAAGCGAGATCAAACACTAAATAAGCATTATCAAACTTCCAACGATAAATAAATTGTTTCTAAAAAATTGAGATTATCTCAATAACGAAGCATATATCATACACCCAACATTAAGTTTGATAATTTAATATCTTATAAATTAGGACAATTCTTAATGCTTTTTTAGATAGTTGCAACATTATTGCACTACTCATTTTGGCCTACAAATAAAAATGATTTAAAGTTGCAAAATAAAATAATTTTAATAAAAATGGTTGAATTTGTGTTCTCACAAGTCTTACATATCGGTTTGAGATGTGCGTTGTGAATTGTAGTGTAAGAAGCCACGCAATACAATATATACTGAATGAAAATATTGAAAAGTAATGTGTGACAAAAAATACTTGACACACTCACAGACACTCTCTCACTCACATATACATGCAGAGGATGGGAAAGAAAATGAAGGTGTAAATCAATTTACATATAATTAAGTTATATATATATTATAAGGTAAATGTAACGTTCCAAAATTTGACTTACCATATGATGAAATATCCATTCTGTCATTACTTTCTTCGGCCTTTCTTTGAATCTTTTGTTGACCAAAATGGTCAAGAAATGTCACACGTAAGCAGAAGACTGAATAAATAACTAATACAACACATGAAGAAAATGCACAAGCTAAATGAAGAATAAGAGTACATCAAAATGTCTCAACACAAGTCATATAAGTCCATACCATATACAACTCGATAGGTCCCATACAAATGAAGATACCACTCGATATAAAAGAAGCGGAAGACTCTAACTAGACCCTAGATAACCTACACATGCCACCCGAACTATAGTCGCCGCACACATCTCAACCAAGCACACATCTATATCATATACCTATGAGAATTACATAGGGGAGTAAGCTCAACTATTAACATAAAGCTAAGTGTGAGTTCGTATAAATCATAAGATAGTTCCATTAGAATAAGCATAAAATAAACAATAGAATGGAGATAGGAGAATAAATCAATAATTCATCATGAGTTCCTTTTCATGTTTATGTTCATTGTTCATGCTTGTGATTTATATTCATCGTTCATGTTCATGATTCATAATTCATGGTTCATGATTTATACTCGACAAAGTCATTTCATTTATCTTTGGCCATTCATATTCTTTCTGAATCGGACGCTCGAAAGAGTTTCGGTCGTCTACTTCAGTTTGATAGAACCGTAGGTCATTGTGGAATCCTTACGTTTTCAATCAGTTTTCATGCAAACAAGGCTCTAACACTACCTACAATGAGTACTGATATAAAACATGATCCATATATCAAAATACTAATATAAACTTCTTCATAATCATATCCTTTTCGTAACATATTCTCATATGGCATAAGCTTTCCGTTCACTAAATCAATGCATGAAAGAAAAATCTAGTTCCAATAACCATAACCTTAATCCTAATGACAAGATATCATCAGGTAAGTGATGCACAATAGTCTATCATTTAATGTTTTAACATTCATGATTCGGCCATTTACATTTCATAATACAAATATATCTTATCAATCATTATATCACACATCCAATTCATATATCAATAGGAATCAGAAACTTCATGAAAATCATATTGCAAGAATCTTACCCCTTATAGCATGGATCCTATGGCTATGTCTAATTAGGTCCTTAAAAACATGCATAATCCTTAGGAAATTACCCCATGATCTAGATTTTGAAAACACAACTTTTTTATGTTGCTTGGTTCTTCTCCTTGCCGGATCGGTGCTAGCTCCTTCCTCTGCTCCTTTCTGTGTCACCTACGCCTGAAAGGCCTGTCAGAGCTCTCTCGTGCTCTGGCTGAGACCAAGAAGGAGCAACACGAAAATGGCAGAGAGAGGAAATGAGAAACGACGAGGAAGAAAAGAGAGGAGGAGAAAGGAATAGATTTTTATGGCCTTCATGCTGATGGGGGTTTCGTCTCCTCGCCTTCCACAATCATGGTGGAAAGGAGTCATGAACCCTCGGCCTTATTGTGGTGAAATGAATGAGAATTCACGAGTTGATCCTTCAGAGGTTTTCTAGGACTTTCGGACGTCTGAAAGTGTTTCAATTGTTCGATAGTATGTCGGTTGAGTTCGCCGACAGGTCGCGATATCGGACATCCGTTCTGAGTTTCAGACGTTTGAAAATCTGACAGTCAGCTTTAATAAAAGTTTTATGAAAGATTCTGTGTGTTACAGTAAATTTAAAACTTGGCCCACTTAAGAGCATATTATTTAATATGTTTTATGAATATTTATTTATTTATTTTCAAATTTCTTGGATCCATCTTTGCCTAGGTAGATATTCTGGCAATATTTAATCTACAAGTTTAGAGATTCGTCGCTAAGGCGTAACTAAAATCTTTGCCACCAAAAAACTTAACCAATTCGACAATAAAATAAAAATTTAGATCCGATTAAAAATTAAGTTGATTTTTTGAAATAATTAAAACTACACCTTTAAATTAGGGCTCATACAAAAAAATTGAAGGGACATAAATCAAATATATTTTAAAAGTAGTATAATTGAAATATTACTTCAACTTTGAAATAATATGTTGTAGTTTACTTTTGCTTTTACCCATATTTATTAGATTAGATATGTTATTAACTTATTATGATGTAGTTGAGCCTGAATATTATCAAGTTATTAATCGACTTTAATCACATATATATAATTGATTAGAATATTTTGAATTATAACGTGATAATAAAAAAGTCAATTCTAGAGTTAATTTTTAAAATATTTAATGTGTTATATTTGGTATTTTTATTTTTTTAAAAAAGTTTATAGGTTTTTCTATTCGAAAAAATGTAGATCACTTTTCAAAAGAATTTCTAGGATGATCTTTTTATGCTTTAGAAAATAAATTTAAAGATATATTTTTTTACCTGAAAACCGCCTAGCCTAATCACTACTTTCACCCCTATTTGTCGCCAAGTTTTTAGTTCTCTTTTAACAACTTTCGTGAGCGATGAGCAAAATTTGCCAATTACCTAAGAAGAGCATTTTATCATCCTAAGGTTGTTCTGCCCAAAGTATGCCCTTCCCTCTTTTTGTTTATCAACAACTAAGATTTAGATGTCACAATTAAGCTTAAGACAGCGAGATTATGCCTTAATTAGCAGCTCCGTTTGATGTTTAATCAATTAAAAAAAGTCTTACTATAGAAAAATAAATTTATTACTAGTCGGACAACAAGATGAGAATTAGGTTGACCTAAAGGTCACGAGGTTCGAATTCCACCTTTATTTTCAGTAGTTTATGGATCTCCTGTGTAGCAAAAAAAAAAAAAAACAAATCATGCAAGTGATAGTTACTAAAATGAATGTGCACATACGAGTTATGAGAAATCTGAAAGCGCCCCAACCCCCACCACTCTTTCCATATAAAACTTTTCTATATAACTCAGGCCATGACCTGCAAGCTCTCAGACTTCAGCAGTGAGAGCAGTAGTACCCTTCTTTGCAGCTGTCCATTTCCTTCTTCCACAGTGTAGTGCACAATGGCCTTCTCGTATGATCACCATGCTTTCCTCTTGGACCCTGCTTTCCTTCCCGCCTCTCCCATTGGAATGCCCCTTCTGCCGCAGCAGGCCGAAGAGCTGAACAGTGCACCTCCCTGCTTCCTCTACTCCTATCCATCGGCTGGAATGATCCCGTACGTCTCAGCAACTGATGCCAAGACCTGTAACAGGAGCAGCACCCCGGACAGTGCTACAGATGCTCCCTCAGTCGACAGCGATTCGCCAAAGATCGATGAGCTTCATAGTTCGGAGAAGAAAAGAAAGAAGAAAAATGAGAGGTGCTTCACGACCACTGCTAGTCATGAGAAGGTATACTATATATTTATTTTACATGAAGCTTCCTCCTCCATTTCCCTGAAAATTAATCTTGTGGCATCAGCATAATTTTCTTGTTGTTTTCAGGACGCGGAGGCTGGCAAGAGATGCAGATACAGCAAAACCAGGGATGGGCTAAGAGAAGCTGAGAACAAGAGAAGGCGACCAGCTGAATCTGGAGAACCCCCTACTGGTTACATACAAGTGAGAGCAAGAAGGGGTCAAGCAACGGATAGCCACAGCCTCGCAGAGAGGGTACTTCACTTGAAACTATTTTTATTTTCATTTCCCTGGAAAAGAAACGCTCCCTAGCCAGCAAATCAGCGATGATGTCTTCAACATCAATCCCTTGCTTTCTTCAGGTCAGAAGAGAGAGAATAAGCCAGAGGATGAAGATGCTGCAAGGCCTAGTTCCTGGCTGTGAGAAGGTGAATGCTGACACCGTCTTGATCCAGTGCACTATTTCCTATGTTGAATTCTGACGTTTCTTTATGCTTCTGTTTCTAGGCCAATGGAAAGGCACACATGCTGGATGAGATAATTAACTATGTGCAATCTCTGCAAAATCAAGTTGAGGTGATTAAATGCACTTAAATTTAAGATGATACAATAACTATCTGTGTTTTCCTCCAAAATTTTGCCTCTCATCTAATTGAATGTGATGCATGCATTGCATATCCAGTTTCTATCAATGAGACTTGCCTCTCTGAGCCCCATGCTGTATGGCTTTGCTTTGGATATGGATGACTACAGTAATCAGCAAGAGGTATGCTGCCAACTAAATCATGTTGTACATTTTTAGTTGAGAACTTTCAACAGTGTGCACAGAACATTGATTTGCTGGTACCTGACCTCTGTGTCATCCTTTTGGGCAGAAAATTATGAGAGTGCCACAGACTGTGCTACCTGCAGACCAGGGAATTCACCTTGAGCCCACAACTTCTGGGAATGGATCAACAAGTTACCACGGTGTGGTGGATAATTCAACACCCCATTTACTGCAAGGACAAGGACCCAACTTCCCCCAGGTTTGGCACCCAATTCAATTTTGCATTGGCTCATTTGGTTGGATGTACCTGATAATCCAATTAGACTCCAACTTCCTGATAATAATAGCATATAAACCATTTCTCCAGGAGTCTGGAAGCTCTGTGGTGCAAGTTGGTGAAGAGAGACTTCTCCTCAGGCAAATAGAGCTTGTAAACATGTGCTGCTTTCAGTAGAGAAAGAAGAGAACATGTGACATATATTAGGGTTCACCTTCATCAGTGCCCATGCAATGTATAGAAACCTTGGAGGATTTAGTGTATTAACTGTCACATATCATGTCTATGTCTAATGGCCTTCTGGTCTTCCTATTCTTGTGCATGCAATAACTAGAGATGTGAAACCTACCTACATGGAATCAGTAATCATATATATTATTACACTTTTAGTGCTCAACTTAGTACCAGCTAGACGAAAATAACATCTCCCTCTCCCCCCTTCCTAGTTCCTCCACCCCCCCCATAAAAAATATGAGAGAATATACAATTCATGCAGGAAGCAACAAGAAGACACAAAGAAGATGACAAGGATAGTGACCACGTCGACAAATTATTTATCTTGATCGTATTCTTGTTGTTACTTTGTTAGGGAAGGGGGAGAGAGAGACGACGGATCATACGTTTGACATGTCTTTCCACTGTGCGTCATGAACTTATGATTGTTTTATTTTTTACATGCCGTCCAAGTGTTCTTTGCTAAATCCGTTGGATACCGTTAGTACTTGGTACCAGTAGTAAAATTTTAGGAATCCAAAACCTCATCATCATCATCATTGCAAGCAGTCAGCATCGATTCGTAAAAGATACTTGTCACACTTTCTTACTCTCCATTCATCTTCTCTCAAGTGACGAGTTACTCATGTCCTTGTGACAGTCTCTTTTCACATAAATAAAATCCGAGTTCTGTTTACGTATCCATAATATTTTCATTGAGAATCTAATCCATTTACTCATAACATATACACGTCTCAAAACGAGCTGAAGAACAAAATGCAAATTGATACATGACAATGTTCATAGCATATGAGGAACAGAAATTGTTTCACCCTTTCGGTATCAATGCTAATTATTTTATTAGCATTGCCTGAAAAGACTATTAGAAAGTCAAAATTTTGGCATGATTCATTAATCTCATATTAATATGTCATCGATCTTATATTAGGAAAAAATCATGTAGGACTTGATGCTTTTTTTTTTGGTTTGATCAAGCTAGTCTATTTTACCACTGTTCATGGATATATATCAGACAAATTTTCTTCTGGAGATCTGATGAGAAACCAATTTAATTAGAAAATTATTTGATTTCCAGGCCCACTCTGCACTATAGATGTCCAAATGATAGTGGCTGGAGCATTGAAGAATATGTAGTTATTAGCTGTCATTACTCATCAATGAAAAGAGTAATTGCTCAAAAGAAATAAGTTCAACCTTAAAAAAGATATCAAGTCGGATTATTGTGATGGACTTCTCCTATCCTACCCACTTATTTTTAACTTATTTTTTAATGAACTGAATATCTTCTATGATTCAAAAGAAATACTTTTGACTTTGTTTTGAATTAGAAATTTAGAACTACTAAAACAATCAGATTCCTGAATCAGGACACTGAAGAACGGGACAAGTGAACACATAAGAAGTATATTTTGTTCTACAGTTCAGATTAGGCACTAAAAGCAACAAATATGCTGCTCACTTTTCCATATCAGGAAGAAGGTTGTCATTTCAGGATTACATTCTAACGGGACCTCAAAAGCTTGCAGAATGTGTAGGATAGCAAGTTCCTGATCAACAACGGCACACCAGAGATTACAAAACCTTTTTCGTGACACTATGTTCAATTAGCTGGTGAATTCATCAGATCTTCCATGAAAAAGGAGAAGGCGAATTTACATGACAAGCAATCTTCCTGGGGAAACGAATGTTCTGAATTCTGAATAATAACAAAATTAAATGCAAACAATCTCGTTTGCTAGTTTGTTTTTTGCGTGTCTGATCAGCATCTTTTCCTCAGACATAAACATTGACTTATTAAAAGAAGAAAGCAATCATTTTCCTCATGTCTGTTCTTGACAAACTACTTTCTCGCCGAAAGATACTCCGGATGTATTTATATTCTCTGAAATCCTTCTTATACATCTTCCAGCAGCAACACAAAATATGGGCATGATGGTGCTAATTAACCAGCTTGGGTCTCTGTCATTTCAATAAGTTCCAATTAATGCCTTCTCTTCTTTTCTATTTCCGCAGCTAAATTGGAATTGACAGCCTTAATTCATACTGCAACGTGAACTGGAAAGAAAAGAATTTGCTTCCTGATATTACAATTTCTCGATGCCTATCCAGCCGGAGGGGCAAGAGTGATTGATGATTGTTCGGAAAGATAGGAATAATGCAAGATTAAACTTCAGACAAAAGACTGAAGTCACAATTTGCCACTTATCAAGGCCTTCAAATGGATGATCACTTAATTTTTGGAATAACTAGAATTGTTGGAAATACATACGAAGTATTTCCTCCTAGACAGAAACATCATGTGACTGTTTCCCTGTCAAGATAAAAGGAATCTGCGACATTATTAGTATGATTGATTTTGACATTGTCAGATGTTTTTAATTAACAGTAATTAATCGCCACACAAACAACACCACACATTTTCCATGTTGATGATTCAACAAGTCTTAATCTAAGAATTAGTTGGTGCATATATATATATATATATATATATATATATATATATATATATATATATATTGAAGCGGTGTCGTGGCGCTAATGGTTAGTTAATTCATCATTGAAATCAACTAATTGGATAACTCACAATAAAAAAATTATACATTTACAATAATTTGAATTCAAAATGAGCCGTTTATGATCCATACTTTATTATACCAAATTTCACAGACAACAGTACATACGGTGATATGGCTTTCATTCTCTAAAGATCCACAAAATCTAGTTGGGCTTTCCTCTTTCTCCTCTTATTTCTTCAAAGGAGAAAATGCCATTATTGCATGTCCCCGAGCTCCTTCTTTCTGATCAAGCACGCATCTTTCTCAGAACCGTCCTTTGCCATTTCTTATCTTGTCAATTTATCTACACATTGTCTTTTAGCGTAGGCGAATGGAAAGAAAAGCTACAATGCCGACCACGCAGACTGATTCTAACAAGTTGAAGCATGCACTTCAAAATAATCCCAAAGCAAGCCCCCTCCCTCCCGTGCATCACGAGGCTGTTCCCAGATGCTCAGGCACTTGGAATCAACTGGCAATCTGCATATACTTGCTTCTGTTGCATGCATGTGGACTCCAAAAGGATAAGAGCTCTCTTGGCGTAGTAGGACTGAGAGTGCACGTTCGTGCATTGCCAGGGACCCTCCGGCTGGGCTCCGGTGTCGAGCCCGACCGACATGGCGTACGCCGTCGGACTCTGGCTCCATGGGTCCGGGTGCCAAGCGGCCGACGCACAGGCCCGCGTGGTTAAGGGCGTGACTGCCTACAGGAAAAGAAAGTAGGAGGAGGTAGGCCAGAAGCTGACAAGGGCTTTAATGGCCGCCTTCGTGCATGGGGTAGGGCTTGCCTGGAAAGGCAGATGGATGAGTGATCCCCCACATGTTTGTGTTCGTCTTCTTACTTCCTGAAAATGTTGAGGGCAGCGAGTGATCACTGTGTGATAGGCTCAATTTGGACATCGCCATACATGCATGTCTGACAATTTCGACCTATCTGTGTCACTGGACTGTTGAGAGAGATCATAAAGAAAAAGGGAAAAAGCATGGATCGAAGATCGATCTTGACCAACGTATTAATTGGAGAGAAAGTTTCTGACCAAGTTCGCCGCGGGCGCGGCCATGCAAATAAATGGCTCCAAGATATAGCTGACCTTTTCTGCTAAAAAAATGTTTGGCTCCAGTTAGCGCTCCTAAAGTTAATTTGATTCCGTCCACCTCCTGCTATACAAAGTTTCTGCATCAAGGCTCGGATCATTGCGAAGACACAACATGTGAAGGCGAATGATGCAAAGTCATTGAGAAATTGACCTTGATGGATGCTGCTTGGATTGTGGAGCTCTTGATCATCCTCCAAGACCCTACTTTATTCATGTATTTATATATGACTGTGTATTAACAAGGGACCTATGCATTCTTGTGTCTCGTAAAGATCTCCCTAAATTACAGCACTAGAAGATCTGATCTGCTGTTTTGCTGAGCCTAATCCATGCAATCACAGACTGACCTATGCTCTGCGCTCTGCAGCTATGACTTAACAGTCCGGTGGTGTCTCCATTATGACTCCTAATGCCTTCTGCTGGGACGGCTTCAATTTGCATTATTTTGTGACTGAAGCGGTGCTGCATGGGACAGCCATAGTATCCCATGTCTACTGAGATGTCAACACCTGTGTCCACTGGCTCCCCAACTACTCCCGCTAGTCTTTCGTGGCCCTGGAAATGGAGGAGCTCTCAACACCCTAGTTCTCATCGGCCTCTTAATTTTACCACCATAAATGGAACTGATCCCAGGAGTCATGTAGCTGTAGGGCTTGAGCTCTATTTGTGATGGCAGTAGATACTGTCAACGTGAACCTGTCATTCCTGCATCCAACAGTAGGCCGAGATGTTCTCTGCAGATTTAACCATGTTCCTTGTTCTATTATGTGTACGACAGCGAAAGGATCCTGTGGGAGTCCTTGACCTTGGCTCAACAGTGCAATCAGTTCGGTTTAATCGTATAATGCTGCTAGAGGTTTAGCTGTGCCATTATAACTTCGTTTTAACCTCATGATCACATTTCTTTTTAACCATGCATTGAATGGTGTTGGCCTCGTTGGAATTGAGACTGGTCCATATGTGCCTTGTACAGTTGCTGTCACCAACATGGTAGGAACATATTGAATAGTGTCAGCATGGTTTCAACAGTGGCTGCTCTACTAGGACAAGACCTGCAGGTGGCTGAGTAATCAGCATCTATGGTGGCCGAGTTAGGAGCTCAGCCACACCAAATCCTGGGACCTTGATGCTTACACGTTGTCATTACTATCAGTCCTTTCGCCAGCAATCTTGTTGAGCAAGTGCTTGCATGCATACAAGTCACGCATATGTATGCATGGAAACAAAGTTAAAGCTCATAAAAATTCACATGCTATGTTCATCAAACAAAATTATGTTAATTTCTTCAATGCAGAGTTCGATTGGCGAGTAGGTGTTCCTTCGTGTACACTGCCCACTCTAAATGATATGCATGAAAAACAAACAGAGAACTAGGAAGATACATTATTGAGACATGGGTGTGCATGCTTCGTGTACTGTTGCCATGAACAGTTTGGGCAGTGGAATTAGCAGTCCATATCAGAAATTTGGATCTGTCTGGAGTCTCTGGACTTCTTTTCTGGTCGTGGTTTTGAATTGCCCACATATGCTGCTTGGTTTGATCAGTACTGGTGCAGACTGCATAGTTGGCTTGAGGGAGGGTCTGAACTCTGAAGTGTTCTTGAGGCCCAGATGGTGCAAGTCACTGCTTCTTTCATATTGTCACATCATCTGCAATTAACACATGCCAAAAAGAAATGGGGGATGCTTCGCATAATCCATAAGTTGTTCTTTCAAGTGCTTAGTGATAATAATCTTTCGCTCTTTCATGCTGATCACCAAGCAATATTTCATATTTGATTCTGGCCGTGGCATCTTTTAATGCCATTTTATTTTAATTTTTGGAAAATTTATGTCATTTTATTTTGTTTCAATTTTCTATCAATTTGATCTTTAGTACCTCCCCTCCCTTACTGATGCACAGAGTAGCAACCAAGAGGTCCAGGACTCCATACTGAAGGCCCAATAAGATTCCATGTCCCAGCCCAATATGATATGTTCAGCATTCAACAGATCAAATCCTTATTATATTTGTAAGGTTACCAAATATTTTCCAACTTCATACTCACACAGCTATATCTTATTTTAAACATAATATTTTATTTCTCCATTTTTGTTAGAAAAATTTAGGGATACTCTATCGAATGTTAATCTCATCTCATCTATAATGTTTTCCAACATTCCAATTCAGACGTACGAAATTAGGAAATTGAAAAATATCTCTACATTTATTGAACATCATTAACAAGCGTAGATATTTGGTCGGAAATAACAAGATATTTTTTTTCGAGGGTAGGAAAGTGGATATACTTCCCCTTAGGGGTGTAAGAAAAACCGACCAACCCAAAAAATTCATCCGATCCGAAAAAATCGAACTAAGAAAACCGAAAATTAGAGGTCCGAATATGACTTAGGACGTTTTTAATAAATTAAAATTCACCCGCTAAAATTAGGGCTCCATCCAAAAAAACCGTAGGGATCCGTGGAACCCGATTTTTATTTATGATTTTTTATTTATATAATTAATACATATGTTAATAATTCTTTTATTATAGATATAATATTTTTCGTATAAAATTTCATACTTTTCTATCACATTATCAAACTCTAATTTAATAATTTTAAAATTTTAGTAGTATATTTTATATTTAATATAAAATTAAATATTTTTATATTAATTTTAAGTTATTAAATATATTTTTAAAATATAATTATATAAAAGTAGGGTTTCGAAAAAATCACCCGAAAAAACCGATCCGCTAAAAAGTGGTTTTATTTTTTCAAAATGATTTTAGGATAATCTTTCTAATTTTAAAAATTGATCCGAAAAATAATGATTAATTTTTTAAATAAAAAATTCGAACCCACCGGAACTACTTTCACCCCTACTTCCCCTGTCCAGAAAGGACTGAAGTTTCCAGCTACATACTCCATTGAACATGCAGAAGTGACCATTACTACTTGAATAGAAACTGATCCCTGGGTTCAAAACACAATCCAGAGAACTTAATCAAGAATGCCAATCAGTGCCAAGAATCAAGGATCCAGATTCTAAGGTATTAATGTTTTTTTTTCAACGTTAAATTTCCTTTCAAATCTCCAGCTCTAAGTATCCGCTTTGAAATTGAGCCCAAACACACACAGAGAAGAACAACAGACAAGGGAAATAAGGAGCCATTGATTCAGGAATCAGAAAAGATGGAATGCAGTTCATGGTGGAAGGGGCAAGACAACTCCAAGGGCAGTCCATTGATTCACCCCAAACTCTCAGGTCTTAGTTATTTCAGAGAAAATAACATATTATTGGTGCATGAAATTTGTGAATATTAATGCATGGCGATTCAAATATTTGCATCAACCTTAATATTTGCAGTCCTTTTTATCAGCTGATAAAGTTTTGAGTTTGCAGAGATTGAAGAGAGCATCAAAGACTTGTTGGCAGAGGTAAAGCAGGAGGATGGTAATTCCTTCGCCCAGAGAGCTGAATTCTACTACCAGAGGAAAGGTGTACTCTTGAAGGTGGAACCACTCAACAGCTCGACAATGCCAACAAAATTACCAGTCATTATCAGCTCAGATCAATCTGATTCAACCCCAGAATCTGAAACGGACGACCCACCAGCACTGGAGACGGAGGTAAACAGCATCATGCAACCAAAGCCCCTCGCAAAAACTGCACCAAATTTCCTCCATCAATATGTCTGATATCTGCCCTATCCGGTACTCCAATTTCATCAACGTATTCGTATCGGGTACGTACTCGATACCGGTACTTCATGGGTACTCGTGGGTACTCGTACCCATACGTATCCAACAATAAAATAATTTTTAAAAAATGAGTACTTCAATGGATACTCGTACATATGCTTTTGGGTACTCCATATCAAAATTTTGTCAGATAAAATTTTTAAAAAAATAATAAATGATCGATGATCATGAAAGCACTAATACTAGAAAACATGATACTGATATATTTTGCTACGTTTTTATCAAATGTGAATAATAAAACTTATAGATGTTAAAGATTCTTGATGTAGGTCAAGTCCTATAGGAAATTTATTTGTTTTACCTCCGCGTGTCTTAACCCTAGTCAATGTCTCATCGTATTCATAAGGAGAAAGAAACTATTAATAACTCCTCGTTTAGACATAATCGATAAAGTGAATAACTAATTACTTATTTTAAAAACTTAAACAATATGAAGATACTAGAAATCTTATGAAAATTTATTTTATATATTTAATATATCGCCGTACCCATATTCTAATTTTTTAAATTTAATGTCTCCCGTATCCGTACTCGTACCCGATACCGATATCGTATCCGTACACGTACCCGTATCCGTACCCTTGCAACATAGTATCTGCCTAGAAGCTGCACCAGTGGACACAGATAGGAACCAATTACTAAAGGCGTGCTGCAACGAGACCGACTCTCTGGAGGAAAGGATAAGAAGCTCTGAACAGATGCTGCAGCTCATAGAGGAAAACTGCAACCAGATGCACAAGCTGATCAGAAGGAACGAGGAGAAAAGAGAGGTCATCAGGGAGCTGTGTGAACGAGCGGAGAATCTCGCTAGGATGAACCGGGCGCTGCAGGATGAGAACCAAAGACTGATGGATGAGAAGTGGGGTCTCGCTGTGAGGCTTCAGGAGACTTCAAGTGCAAAGGAGAGGAGCACGGCGACCAGCTCTTTGTGTTCTTCCAGTTTAAGGAGCAAAACCGGCTCCATCTCTAGGTTCAAAGCCTTTATTCTGAACACGATCCAGTTGGGAAGTTGTCATTCAACGCAGAATGTTTCGCATGGATGACATTACCGTGTCATGTATGGTGCAATCTTTCGCTGAAATTGGGAGTCGGTAGTCCATAAATCACAAAACTCATGAAAAGTTTTCAAAGAGTAAAATAGAGAATCTGATACCTCTTCTTCCAGCATGTTTGCAAATTTGGGAAGCAAAAGACGTTCCGCAAACTCAATATATGAACATGGAACACATTCAGAGTTACCATCAGCAAATTGAAATAAGTTTGAATCTGCAACTGTTGAACTTTGCAGCAGAAGACCATCAGGACTCACTGTTAAATAGAAATAACACAATTAAAGACTTGTGATTCCTCCAAGCAATATTACTATGAGGATCCTGGTAATATTTGCCTTATTTTTCAAAGGGAAGAACACATCCGTCCTTAATCACTTATTTAACAGGGACAAGTAAAAGTAAAGTCAATAGCTTTTCTCAAAGAAGAAAAGGGGAAGTCAACAGCAGACCTTTTAAGGTCCCACCCTCAGAACTTAACTTGAAGCCATTGTTCTCAATGAATTGGTTAAGAGTTTTGATGTTTCTAATTTGTGACTTCAGCTGATGAGTGGAGATTGTCAGATGATTCAATGCATAGCCATTTACCAGAGTCCATGCAGCGTATTCACTTTCTCTGGGAAGGTAATAAATAAAAAAACGAATAAACTCAGATCAGTCAAAAGGATAGTAGGTGCTCAAAATATTGCTAGAAATTACATAATCTCTGCCTATTACTAAAACACGTGTTTATTAAAGCAGATACCTAGAAAGTAATTGGTAGTCTGAATACAAAGGCTTCTCCCATGTCAGGCATCCTATTGTGCTAGCAAGGGCAGCATGCTTATATCCACTACCTGATGCATTGATATATTTTCTTATTACTTCCTGCATACAAACAGATACTTGAATGTGGATCACATGTGCTCGTGGATATTACATTGCAAAAGATAAAATCCAAACAAAAACAATGTTGTCTCTTTGTTCCTTTTTTTTCTCTTTCAGGTGCAACTTTTTAGCGTGTCAAGATGCTCTGTTGTATCTGGCCATGCTAAAATGTTTTTTTATTATTTTCTGTTGCAACTGTGCTTGACAATTTCTTCAATAAATATACGAGTAGTTTTAAAACATGATTCAGTAGGTAGATATAATTCAAAAGTCAACAGTAGAGAAAAAAAAAGGAAAAAGTAGCATACTACACCTTGCAGGATTAATTGCAGGATTAAGACTTTAAGAGTTTATTTACCCTAACGCATCCAAACAAGGTGAGAATAGGATTAAGAAGGTCAAAGATAATCATTACACTTTTGTTCCAAGTCGGCACTCTGATTATAATATTCCTGCTAATAGCAGGAACAACCAGAAGAGATAAAATGTTTTTTTTTAAATTTTCTGTTGCAACTGTAACAATTTCTTCAATAAATATAAGAGTAGTTTTAAAACATGATTCAGTAGGTAGATATAGTTCAAAAGTCAACAGTAGAGGGAAAAAAAAAAGAAAAGAAAAAGTAGCATATTACACCTTGCACGATTGGGAATAATTGCAGGATTAAGAGCTTATTTCCCCTAATGCATCCAAACAAGGTGAGAATAGGATTAAGAAGGTCAAATATAATCATTACACTTTTGTTCCAAGGCGGCACTCTGATTATAATATTCCTGCTAATAGTAGGAACAACCAGAAGATCTTTTTTTTTCTTTTTTTTAATAATATTGGTACACTAATATTTTAGTTATATTAATTACAAACTAAGTTATTATTAGTCATTCTCAATATAACCAAACACTCTTGTTGATCTTGAAATTTGGATTTGAGGAGTAATAAAAATCTTCTCACACATCACATTTCTAATTTAAGAATATGAAATTCTTGAACCAAACGATCCATATGCTTGTTCCATATTGTACAAAATAATAAATCGATTGCTCTATAAATGAATTTTTATCAAACCCCCATCGACTTATTGTAACATCATTATCATTATCCTCTAAAAAAATAAAAATAATGAGACTGCAATCTAATCTATACTCCACAAAACATCTAAATCTAATGATCCGAGTTGTACATACATTTATACTGATTTTTTCCGTTATAAAAGAATGTTTATGGGTATAATATAAAGAGATAAAACTGAAAGACGTATAATTTCAACTGAGAAAAAAAATAGACTAAAAACTTGTTCTATTTACAACATGTTGTACTTTTGTTGCAGCTATTTGTCATTGCACACATTCCACAATAATCTTTTCAACATGACAGACATAGCTGGAATTCTTTATTCAGTTCTCGGTGGGTCAGCCCACTAATAATTTGATTTTTTTTAACGGTAACAAATGTTTGTAATGGCTAAAAATTAATTAACTGCCGGTAGATTTAATTTGAGGTTTTATAATTTATTTTCCGAATCCAAACTTCAAAGTTCATATATCCAAATTTGATTAGTGAAGAAAATCAATATTCGTGACTACAAAAACTTGTGCGAATTGAAGACTAAGGACATAACAAAATAAGAAAATTCAACCCTTTGAGCCTTTATTTTCAAATTTTGTTATGTCATCAATGGGTGTTCGAAAATTAATAACACTCCCTAATCCAATTCATTTATGAATCCAATTTTTGCTAGCACTCATTTTTTAGGCACACTAAGAAAGTTCCTAAACACGATTCTTAAGTTTTTTTGCTTGTATTAATTTTACATATCCTTCCTCTGACAAAAAAAAGCATAATCTCCGTGCCTTAGTTAAACATAAACTAGACGACGGATAGTAAATAATAAAAAAATAACATAATGACATTTAAAAATATGAACAACATTTTTTAAAAATAAAGAACGGACATTAAAGTTTCATGCGGAGACATGGCTTTAACGTGAGAGCGATGTCCCTGCAACAACTACACACATCCCCCGCCCCCCAAATAAATAAAAAAAATCCTTACCAAAAAATAAATAAATAATAAAATAAAAGGCATACTTTCGAACAGCTTTACCCACATTCAAACGAACAAACCTGATCCAACCGTCGTTCTCTCTGCTATTCGCTCACCGAAAGGGGACCCACAGTTTTCCCTGCCTCTCGCTCGACGCGTGTCATACTGTGTACATTTTTCTGTCTTTGTAGGAAAACATCACATCCACGTCGCGCCGCTGACCCTCACTCACGTCGTCCATTGCCCGCGAACACCAAACACCATGGGGGCAGAGATAAAGACAAACAAAAAATACAGATTGACACAACCGAATAACGAACTTGTATCATAGAGTCGTTGAATGCTTGAGATCTCACCCCTAATCAAAGCCCTTTAATTATATATTATTAATATTAATAATATTAAACTAATATTAATAATTTAATATCTTTATTAATTTTAATCATCAATGAATATGCATATTATCTTTCATAATATCATGCACCTAAATCATAAACCAATTGTTTTTTAAGATAAAATTATAAACCAATTGTTTTTTTATATTACATAAACCAATTGTTTTTTTAGGATAAAATTATAGGTTTTCATATCTACAATTAGAAACACCTTGATATATTATTATTTTTTATTTGTCAAAATAAATTTATAATCTCACTTTAGACCTCCCAAAGCTGGACCTTAATCTCTTTAGCAAAAATTTATCCCTCCAATATCGAATTAGCCGAATGCTATAATCTGAACATAAATGGATCTTGGCAGAAAAATACACGTGTCTAGCTTTAGATGATCAGTACCAACCTCCCTCCCTGTTCATCGTTGAACAGCGGATCGCTTGCGCTCTTCCGGACATGGATCCCGCGTATATATTGAGCGGTCCTCCTCCTCCCCGAGTCGTCGCCTCTCTTTCGAAACTTCGAGCCGTCTCGGACGCCGGATCGAGTTTCGCCGGCCGAGGTCGATCGGGGACCGATGGATCGCCGGACATACGGACGCCAGCATGGCGCTGAATCGGCTCCCTCGTCGCCAGCGCACCCCGCGGCCGGCGGGCGCGCCGGGTTGTTCGGAACCGTCCGGAGGGCGCCCAAGGCCGCGGCGGCGTCCGCCCGGATGGCCCAGGTGATGATGAGGAAGGGACCCGAGTACGACGACGACGAGGACGATGAAAACGACCTCATCCCGTCCATTGTCGGCGGATGGATTGGCGGCGGCGGAGGCGGAGGAGGAGTGAGGCGCCGTGGTGGGGGTTCGCCGCGGATGAGCGCGACCGCTAGCTATGGCGGGGCACGCGGCGTGTCGATGGAGACGGCAGCGATGGCGGTGACGGCGGCTGCGGCGGCGAGGAATTCGTCCTCATTGGTAATCTCGCGTTAAACCCTGGCAATTTACAATTTCTTATTTCCGACGTCATTTGTTGGAAATGAAGCATTCGACATGTAGGAATCGCGAGATTATTTTTCAAAAAAATGTAAATTAACGAAAGATGCCATCACTTAAATGTCCATAAAATAAAAAAATTATGGCGAACTGGACACTTTCTCATAAAATAAAAAATGGTCATTAAATGTTAATAAATAGTTGATTTCCTTTTTTAATTTAGCGAACACTTAATTGCAACAACTTAAATAACAACTACTGTAAACGTTAAAAGTAATTATTTTACGATAACATTATTATCAGTTAGAAATTATTATTATCATTTTTCACTCGTTTTTTTAATATTTTCATACTTATATAATAATAAAATAAACTATCATTATTTAGAAGATGCACATCTTCTCTGTCCAATGCGTTGACCGCCCAGCTAGTTTGCCCCAACATAATAACGAGTTAAGATTTGAATTTAGAGATGAATAAAATTGTAATACACATATTTTGAATGATTTGTTATTAGTTTGGAGAACTCTTTACACTGTTTTGAGGTAACATTGGGTCAAATGGGATTCAGCTTTAATCCAAATTTTTATTAGCGGGCTTGGCTAAATTTTTTTACAATACTTTAACAAATTTAAGAAGAAAGATAAGTTTATAAATATCAAAAAATAATAAATAAAATAAATAGAGGTTCAATTAAAATATGTTGAATTATCAAGTAACATAAATTTTTTATATAAAAAAATAATAAAAATATTTCTGGGTTCAGGGATTTATCTTGTTATAATATTCTTCCAAGTCCATCTAAAATTTTTGAAGTCTGATCGAACTTTCATTGAAAACCTTTTTAATGAAATCGAATTGGTCGGGTTAGAACCATATTCATGCCAGGGACGAATCATTCAATCCAAAATTATCCGATTAAACGAACATTTGGAACTCTTTTCTTCAATATTTTACTAATGTAATCATAAGAGTGAAAAACTCTTATTTAAGTTATTTGCATATTTTAAGTCGGAGGCAAAAAAAAAAATAAAAATTCACTCAGTGCTCCACCTTCATCATTCAATCCAAATTTATCCGATTAAACGAACATTTGGAACTCTTTTCTTCAATATTTTACTAATGTAATCATAAGAGTGAAAAACTCTTATTTAAGTTATTTGCATATTTTAAGTCGGAGGCAAAAAAAAATAAAAATTCACTCAGTGCTCCACCTTCATATAAAGGTGTTTATTAGATCGGGGTCGTCCGCTGCCCGACCCGATAACATATCGATTAGTCCGTCAAAGTTTAGACCCGGGCTCGTCTAATTTCTTAATGGGCTTGGGCCTATATTAGATTGGACAAGATTATTCATCCGTTTGCCCGGCACCGATAGTTCGATATCCGTCGAATATCTGTCCAATAATTTATAAGCCGTCCGTTAGCCTGTCCGTTAACCTTAATAGATTAAACTTATTAAAATAATATAAATATTATTTGTACAAATTTATTTTAATTAATTCATGTGATGCCATTATGTTATTTAGCTAATGTTAATTGATCATATCTTTTATATAATTATATAATTTTTATTCTTCTATAATATTATTTATGCTTGATGCAAAAGTAAGATTGCAAGATCAATTTATATATGATGAAAATAATGAAGATAGAGAAGACGAATCTTTTATCAGTGTTGCATAATGCATAGTTACCTCTTGATAGTAATATTTGATTGTTGTAATTTTTGTGTTTACTTAATATGATACTAAATGTGTAATATTTTATTTTTAGTATAATGGATTTTGGGTTCCTTTGATCGTAGGCGTTGGCTATAAGCCGAATTACGTAAATATTTCATCTCTTTTATTTATATTTGACAACATAATGAGTAAACATATATATGATAATAAATCGAGGAATAATATATTATGATGTCCTTTTACTACGTATTATAGGACATATGATTTTTGAGATATTGTAAAAAAATAAAAAATATTAATGGACTAGTCCGACCCGTCTAATTGTCGGTCCGGCCGTTAAGGTTCGATAGACTTTAATGGGACAGACAAGGCTAGACACTTAGTGGGCAACCCGATGTCCGTCCGATAAGATAATGGGTCGGCCGAGTCCGTTTGATATCCGGTTAACGCTCGATTGATATAATCTATTAATAACCCGTCCGATCCACTACCTTCGTATGACCTTTATTTTATTGTCAAATTTGATCGCTAATATTATGGATCTGAAATGAAATGATATATGAAGCAAGCGATATCATTACTCATTATATTGAATTAAAAAGAATTCTCAATTTGAAGTAAATATGCTCTCTCTCTCCATATTGATAGCCTCTTGGTTGTCCCACGACTTACTTCGTTCGTAAAAAGCAATATTTTAATTGGGAATGTGAATTCAGTTTCAACATTATTTTCCCTACAACATACACGACAAGAATCGATAATAATGGTAAACGTGATATATCCAAGTTTTTACGTGTCCTAACTAATGACAATATATATATATATATAATGAGAACTATGCTGCATTAAAACTAACAGATAATTTAATTTGTAAGTTAAGAAAATATCGCGTTCGGTAACAAAATAGGGTAAATTTCACTCAGCCGTCTCTAACTTTTTTATCGTCGTCTCATTTGTAATATTTAACTCATATCCACATCATTTTAAAAGTAATAAAAAGCCATGTCAAATTTTTTAAATATAATATATCTGTACATGAATATTAATAAATGATATAAACACTAAATAATGTTAGATTTAGTTGGGGAGCAGGGGCGACTGCCAGTCGTTGTCCTTTCTTTTCAAAAAGAAAATTTAATATCTTTCTTTAACATAAATATTTTAAAAAATAGTGTAATTTATATTGCTCAAAAAATGACGTAAAAAAAGAGTAACGATGGAATTTGGTGGTGCAAGTCAATTATGATTAGAATTATCAAGATATAAGTCTATTTTATAATATTATCATAATAAAATTTATTTGTACGCTCTTGGTCATAAGATTTATAAGACGTTTATAATCTTCTTGCAACAATTTGTTAAGATTCTCATTGGAAACAATTACCGCACTTCAGTTAAAAATTTCGAAATAGAATAATTCTCAATTATCTAATGATGACCAATAATGATAAGTAAAAATTAATTTCGGATACTTCTATTACTACTAATAATTACTTATAAGAAGAAAGAATAAAATACACGTTAAAAAAGCCGCCACTCTAAACAACCGCCGTCTCTGCCCTATAAAAATGACGACCTTGCCTCCGAGATCTGCTACTACTGTTCCGGCCTCTCCCCCGTTTCCGTCGCTGGTCGGACCTCCACGCAGTTTCAGTCGGCCGACTCCGACTCGCTGGAGCAAATGGACCACCAGAGGCGGGGGGTGAGCCCGGCGTACGCACGACAGGGGAGTGGCGGGTCGAGTGGATCCGGCTCGTCCTCGCCGTCGTCTCAGGCAGAGATCTCCACGGCACACCACCGGTCAGCGTCGGCTTCTGCGATCTCCGGCGTACGCCGCGCTCAAAACCTCGCTGCCAAGGCCGCCAACGCCCGCCTCGCCCGGGTCATGGCGTCGCAAGCGGCCGCCGAGGATGATGACGACGAAGACGACAATGGAGTGGATCTCCTCCCCTCCGCCGCCCATGTAAGCACCGGGATCCGGTTCGGCATACCGCGTCCCGCGGCTAGTAACAACGGAAACGGCGGCGGCGCGGCCTCATTGTTCGGGAGGACGCCACGATCACCTTCTCCGGCGGTATAAGACGGATTATTTTGCTTGTTTTAATTCAAAATCTAGAGTCCTCGATCTGGGTTTTTTTATTAATCGAGTAAAAAAAAATGTTTAACTTTCCATTACAAATGATGCTAAAACCTGGGATAAGATATTACTTGTTGATATAACCAACCTTCTGGGATGGCGCATCTAAATATTTTGGATGGTAGACTCTGGTGGAAGTTGTAAACTTTTTTACACTAATAGAACTGACAGTGGTTTGGATTTGATATACCAATTTTGTCGCATTAAAGGGTTTGTTTTTTTAGTTTTTTTTCACCAATGCAGATGCATTAATGTTCTTATTTTGGCTTTGGTGTGCCAATTAGGTACATTTAAACATTTTAGATCACCTTTGTATATATGTTAGTTGAGATAGTCACATATGAGCGATGAGAAATTCTCTGCTTTGCCTAGTATACGGGCCTGTTGTGGTAACATTGATTTGTTACAATCTCTGATATTACCTAAAATACTATAAGTCAATTCATTGTGTTTATGCTCATATATAAACTTGTAAACACTAGTTTATCAATGATACTACTACTCACTAGATACTGAAAATGTTTGGAAAATTGCTATTGCTTATTAAAGTGGCAACTGACGAAATCTTTTTGCTGTTTTCATTAGTCTACGCGGAATATTGTAGAAACTGCTCCACCAAGTCGATCCTCATCAGCTGGAAGGCCTTCACTTTCAATTCGTACCACACCGATGGTGCCTCAAACTAAAACAACAATAAAGACTCCAACCCCTATTCCAGCCATAGAACCTTCTCTTGACAAGCATAGAGATAAAAGGTAATTTGTCACCCTCATTGCAACCAAATGAATGCTTATTATGTATTCATTTTGGATTCTATGTCGCTGTATTGCGAATTCAAAATGTGACAAGCCAATGGTTAGGCTTTATATTCTGTTATTCATTCCTTCACAAGAAGTACTAAAACCTTTCTTTTATTTGGAAGAAATGGTGACTAATCACAAATTTAATTGCAACATTCAAAGTTTTTGCAATGATATTTTAAGGCAAATTTTATTTATGGCCTATGAATTGTTTTTTCTGGCCCAATTTAGTCCCTAACTTTATTTTCTAATCAAACTATCTCCTATCTTCATAACTTTTCCCTCTGCACTCGCTTTGTATGGTTGTTTGCCGGTGTTTACTTTTTTTTTCTAACTAGGTTACTGTCATCCATCAAAATATTACAACTTGCAACTTTTGGCCAGGAATTTGTAATTCCATAAAAAAATCGATCAAAAGGACTTTGGAGGGAAGAACAATGAAAGTAGGGTGCCATAACTGAAATTTACCCTGATATCTTAACATGCAATGAGAATTTCAAACGCTTAATTTTGTTATTCTATACATGTAAGTTGATGAGTCACTTTTTTTGGCCGAAGGTCACTTTTTGCTCACACAATGTATTTTTAGTAGTTCATCTTTAACCTTTTGATATGTATATAAAAGTCCAAGTAGTTGTTTTTTTGTAGTTATTTGGTGCTAGTGTTCCTGCAACATGATGTTGACAAGTCACTGTGAAACCAAGAATTATGGTTATACACGAGTTAAAAAACAATCGTGATACTTCTTTGTCAGTTTTATGTGTTAGTTGATGAAAATGGGCATTCACTCAATATTGTTTTTTTTTAAATGAGAAAGGATGACTAACAAGATGGTAGTCATATAAAAGTTTCATTAATAATTGCAGGGATTACAAAGAGTTTGGTGGATAGGCCAACAGAAACCCCATGGTTCAAGGCCATGAAACCAACAAGACATCATACACTAGTCAATACCAAAGATGACTTCACTATTCCACGCACTGGTATCCACCATCACTCTTGCACCCTAGTTGAGGTCACAGCCATAGCAGGCCCTGAAAAGAACAGTTGACAAGAACCTCTCCAGCCATCACATAATATGAAAAAACCCATATCCTAAGGAGGACACTGATCCTTCAAAGGCCCTAGACCCAGGGTTGCCTTCTGCACTTGAACGACGCACGATATTTGACTGGTTGGGATGCGGACATGCTTTCACCTGACACCACAGGCCTGAGCTACCAAAGCGACGATGTCCAGGTCACAAGCCAGAAAGGGATCAGAAGTACCCTGTTCTGGCTCCGCTTCAGGAATATGGTCAGTCCTCTCCGACTGCCCAGGTCCCAGATGAGTGGACCCCGGTCCCGAGCCAGGAACCACTTGTGCCAACAAGGGCCCACCAGCAGCTGCCTCGTCTCCCATGGCAGAAGTTCTGGGAGAAGATGGAGGAACTGCATCCAGATTTTGTCTGGGTGCACAACAGTATTCCTCAGCTGACACCTCAGGTCTTGAGTTACTACTCATCATGCATGTCCCCGACCCTGCTATGGCATCTTCGTGACTAAGAGGTGGTGCAGAATCTCCATCATTCTTTGATAACTAATTTTTTCAAGGACTGAGACAGGTTACCTTTGAGTTGCAAGCTTATAATCCTCTTTATTTGTTAATCTTCTAGACAATGTGAATTGGCTTTTTACTACAGCACTTAAGGTTTCCCTAGTATGTTAGGTTTTCACGGTTTTGGAACTGTGCAGCTAACCTATGTTGTTCGGTAATGTGCCATTTTAAAATTTGTACCATCTGCTAACAATTACTGCAGATTTTCTGCAGATGTTGCTCACCTAAGCCAAAGGGAAACCCAAGCCCTCCCTGAAGCATCAGCACTTCAAGATCAGGTGCTCAATTTTGATTAAGTGAATCCTCTTCGTGAATATTTTGAGAGAACTAGAATAATGGCTTCTCCGATTTATTTGCATGTGTTATCGGCTAAAGGAATATTTTAAACTGGTTTCCGCTGGCTTGCAGGTTGATATGCTTGAAGAAGAGAACTATAACCTCATTGAGAAGGTTTGTTTGCTTCAGAATTTCACTGGTGCAATTATTTAGTTACCTGAAGGTCTCTGAATGTCTTTTGCTCCTTTTTATACAGCTGCAACTTGCAGAAGAGAGATGCAAGGAAGCCGAGGCTAGATCCAAGGCGCTTGAGAAACAGGTTAGTAAATACTGCACTGCATCATCTGTTGTTTTAGTTTTTTCTTTTACCATCTGTTGTTACTAAGTTGTCTATAGGATGTCAATTGAGGTTTTTCTATCAGCACAAGTCTATTATTTTTTGTTGTCACTTTGAAGGTTGCCAATCTTGGTGAGGGAGTATCTTTGGAAGCTCGCTTATTGAGTAGGTAAAATTAAAAGCTACACTTTACTGACCATCTTGTAATGTTCCCCATTTATGACATTAAGTTTTGTCTCATATTCAGGAAGGAAGCAGCACTACGGCAAAGAGAGGTAATTGAATGTTGTTGTTCAATGTCTGTGAAATTATGTTAAAACTGGTTCTAGTTTTCCAATTACGTTTAGAAACCTAGGAGTATACAAACTGTGGAGGCTGTAAACAGTACTTTCTGGATTTTTATGATACTTGATATTTGCTATGGTATCTATTTTCTTCATGGCATTTCATCCCTCTGTGCTGAAGTCATTTTCTCCATTCTAAATTAGAAATTTTATCATTTTCTCCATTCTATGAAGTTTTAAGTATACATTGGCCACCAGTGTGACACAGGTATCTTCTTTTGTTTCAATTTCTTAGCTTGTGGATATGGCATTCTTTTGAGACACGAAGGATATGTTGGGTTCAAGTATATGAATCCTTGGCATGAAGCAGAAAGAGTTTTTTTATGTATTGGAACTTGAAATTTCATGTGATGTATCCTCCCCATAAAATCATGTGATATATAAGACACAACAAAACATCTTTGTCTGTCAGGTCGAGGGTAATGTACATCATAGCTCCTTCTTTCTTCAAGAGTGGGGATTTGGATAGTGGTTGTACTTACCTCCTTTTGTTGCTCTCTTCTTGAGGGCTTACTGATGTAGGACGTCCCATGAATCCTGGCGCAATTTTGGTTGTTGTTGATTAGCAGAAAATCATATTATAATAATGATAAAATCCTAACACAATTTTGGACATCGTAATAATGATCAAATCCTGCCACAATCTTCGCTGATGCTGATTAGAAGATCATATCGTAATAACGACACTAATCAGCTGGAATTAATTAGATGACTGATTTGTTGGCTCATTAGTTATTTTCAATATTTTCAATTTCCTTAATTCTTGTTTCCTTTTTTTATTTCCTAAAGTAGAGACAATTGTAATAGTCAATAAAAAGAGGCCAATGAATAGAAAAAAGGATATCTCATCTTTGCTTCAGAAATTAACATTTCTTTATAGCATGGATTCGTTAGTTTTCAAACACCAAAATTCTGTTTGGTGTCATCTTGGATAGTACTTCAATCTATCCTCGTATCCTTTGTCTTCTTTATTCTCGCTAGATTCTGATGCTGCGCCAATTGGTATCAGAGCTTTGAGAATAATGGCAGACAACCCTGAACGTGCTAAGTTCAATGAGATGAAGGAGACGCTGCAGCGCATCCATGAATCTCTCAAGTTACTCTTGCACGACCGTGAAGCACGAAGACCCCCTCGTCAGGCCCAAGCCCTTCATGATAGTGACGATGATGCTAAGGATCCCGTTCGGCATCGTGCAACACGCCAACTAGATTTCAAAATGAGGATGGACTTTCCGTCCTTCAATGGCCAATTTCATATCGAAGACTTCCTTGACTAGCTGGCTGAAGTTGAGATTAGCAAGTATGGACTTTTTTTCTAAGCAAAAAGAAGACAAATTTATTAAAGAGGTGGATGAAAAGTTGTGGTTAACTTCGTCAACTAACAAAAAGGTTTGCTTCAAATGCTTCAAGTTGATATGAAATATTCATCGTCTTTCAGTAGATTGCATTTTCAAATCAAGTTTTAAGGACAATATCCTATTATTTGATACTACTCTACCATCTGCTTGGTTTAATTGATTCATCTGTGAAGTTGAGAAAGAAGACATGACCACTACAAGATGTGAAACATGATCCTCCGGATTTGACTTTTAGAGTTTGAGGTCGAACTCTTTTGAAGAAGGGGGGACTGATGTAGGACGTTCCACGGATCCCGGTGTAATTTTGGTTGTTGATTAGCAAGAAATCATATCATAATAATGATCAAATCCTGGCACGATTTTGGACATCGTAATAATGATCAAATCCTGGCACAATCTTCGTTGACGCTGATTAGAAGGATATCATATTAATCAGTTGGAATTAATTAAATGGTTGATTTGTTGGCTCATTAGTTATTTTCAATATTTTTTGCTTCCTTATTCTTGTTTTCTTTTATTATTTCTTAAAGTAGAGACTGTTGTAATAGTCAATAAAAAAAGGCCAATGAATAGAAAAAAAGACATCTCATTTGTTTATAGCGTGGATTCGCTAGTTTTCAAACACTAGAATTCTGTTCGGTGTCATCTTGGATAGTACTTCGGTTTATCCTCGTATCCTTTGTCTTCTTTATTCTCGTCAGATCTTGGTGCTGCGCCACTTACACTTGTACATTTTCTTTCATTGTGATACATACATACATATATATATTATATACATTATATGAGATTAATGTACCTCCAAAGCACCTTCCGCTCTAGAAGGATGCTGCCCGTATCTCAACCGTTGATCCATTGATCAATGGTTATGATAAGAAATGATTAAATTCCATCATTTAAAGATATGAATTATCTCAATCGTTATTCAGTGATCAAAGATTGAGATGCGCTCAACATCCCTCCAGAGCGGAAGGTGCTCTAGAGGTACATTAATATATATATATATATATATATATATATATATATATATATATATAATATGGATGACACCTTAACTTGGTGCTCATCCTTTTTCTCCTCAAAAAAAGAAAAAGAAAATGCCTCATGTTTATGAAGAACTATTAAAAAACCCTCCTAAAAAAACCCATTATTTAGTTTAATGTATAATTGTGCTTGCACTAAGGATTTGGAAGTGTTATTATAAATTTAAACCTCTATATGAAGTTCAAGTTGAAAGAAGATGCTGCATAAGCAGGCCGAAATTTTAGCAAGTTTTTGTATGCATGGATGGTTGTCCTCCCCAATCACCATTTTCCCCTTGGAAAGAAACAGAAACACGCTGAAAGTCTGAAACTGCATCATCAGTGACTTGATTCTTAGTTTGATATAATATCTATAACCAAAGTTCTTCAACATGTATCCTTAGTTTACTATTTGAACCAATATATTTGCAGAATTTTATGTTCATTTGACCTCATTCAGGAAGCTGTAAAAGCTGCAATGAAAAGGAAGGATGATAAAGGTGAAGAAATAGCAGCACTACACCAACAATTGCAGGTATCAACTGGAAATGTACTTTTCCTCTTGTTTAATGTTTGCCCTCAAAATAATCTTGTTAAAACATTCACTTCATTGTCTTAAAAATAGTCTGCAAAAAGTGAAGTTGCAACTACTGCAGAACAGCTCAGAGACGCTGAATCAGAAGCAAATGCTTTAAGGTCTACAATGCAGAGAATGATCTTGACCCAAGAAGAGATGGTCTGCCCTTTTCAAAGTTGCTTCGAAACATCTCCTCTATGCTCTTAATGCAGCGTATGACAACTGATCATTATGTTCTATTGGATTCTAGGAAGAGGTTGTTCTGAAGAGGTGTTGGCTTGCTCGACATTGGTACTTAGCCGTTCAACATGGTAAATACTCTATGCTGATGCATGTTCGCGAAGAAAGTGGAGTTCTCCAATTGACACTGAATGGTGTCTTTATGTCTGTATTGAATCTCGATCCATATTTCAACCTAGCTTGGAATCTGATCATCTTTCTGACCTCTGGGTTCCAGATTGGATCACTGGATGTGACTCCTAAATGGGTATTATGAAACATGTATTTCTCATATATATTTTTAAAATCACTATTCAAACTGTCTGGGTCAATATGTTAGCAGTCCAGACACTGGATTGAATGATTCATTAGCAAGAATGGTCTAATGCATCCACTTAGATCTCTAACAATAAGTCAATAAAGCTTGGATTTAACACACACAATTTCTTGCCTTATGTGTTTGCATTCCATGAACAACTTAGATGATACTTCTGTGCAGGTTCTGTTTATGAACCTCAAAGTTGTTAATATGTGAAACTTTTCTAGGGGAGTTGATGTTTCTTTACTCTTCATGGAATCTCTCATGCAAAAATTGGCAGACACAACAGATATGTTTTCATGCAAAAGTAATAGACAAAGACATAAGATGTTGAAATCTAATCATATGAGCATTGCTGCTAATTAATATATTAGAGATGAGGATATACATTGCTTCTGCTTCCACTGCAATTCAGTTTTAAGTCGATCTATAATATCCTGCTTTATATAGTGGTTTAAACACATCACAACATGTAGGGATCTATCCGGAAATTGCATCAACAAAATATGAGCATTGGTCTTCATTAGCTCCACTTCCACTTGAAGTTGTCATTTCCGCTGGCCAAAGGGCAAAGAATGAATCTTGGGGAAATGGTGAGTGATATAACAACTAGCACATTAATGACCATGGTAATATTTTTCATCTTTGAAATAATAAATAATAAGTTTGGTTGTTATACTTAATTTTATATATCCCCTCAGAAAATATTTGATTTCTTCTAGGTCATCATGACTCTGAAAGGAGTGACAAGTTAGTTCCTGATTTAACTGATATAGCTGGAGAAGGCAACATCGAAAGCATGCTTGCAGTCGAGAAAGGTCTAAGAGAATTAGCTTCTTTAAAGGTACTCCTTAATCAATCTTGCATTCTGTTTCATTTTCCTTTCAGCTTCTTTATTTTTCCTTTGTATGGGCTGTCTTGCCCTTTTACTCTATCATGCATTCCTATATTTTATTCTGTTATCCTTTCAGAAAAATATGTTATTCTATCACATTCCTTACCATATGCAGGTTGAGGATGCTGTTGTGCTTGCATTGGCCCAACATCGACGTCCAAATTTACTTCGTCAATCTGGTTCAGGTTTTTAACCTATTTTTTCATTTCTTTTACCACATTTCCTTCCAAGATCATGGATCTGTATATATTTAATGGCAAGACATGGACATTTCTTGGTGATTTTATTGAGTTAGCTGAAATCAAATTCTTTTTTTATCTCTGAATTATTTGCTAAGAACCTCCTTAAAGGAAAAAAGTCTCCCTTCTAATTTCATAAGAGAACAGCATAACAAAGGAGGATACCGTGAAATTTTTAAAGATAAAATTTTCGATAATTATTTTGACAAATATTCCCCAGCATCATTTCATAGTTGGTGTCTCAATTTAATTCTATAATTACCAAAGAAGATTCAAATCAAGGTGATAATATAAATACATATCCATTTTTCTCTGAGAAGAAATTGTCCTTGGAAAGTCTCCTAAAAAAATAGTCCTCAGAAAGAAATCCTCGCAACATTTACTTTTGTCCTTCTGTGGTGTCTGGTTTTGGCATAGTGTGTTTTGAAAGATGCATGACCAAGGAAATCTACCTTGTAGTACAACCTTAGTTTGTGATGTGACTACAGTCCAATACAAGTTTACCACTGGAATGGTGCACTTGTGTAAACTTGTACAACATTTCTTTCACCTTGCAGAACATTTGCTTAACATGTGATACCATGATTTAAACTTTATATGCTACAAGTTGAATCTTTCCATGCACCTATTTTACTAGTTTTTACCTTCACATGTGCAGATCTCAAATCACCTGGCGATCCAAAGTTTACTGAAGCATTTGGTAAGCCATTACTTCTAACTTTCCAGATAAAAAGTTCTGATATTTGTTGATTCTACTGGATCACAAGACTGTATAGATCAGGTTGAGTGTTCTGATTTCTCTTTAGTGTCTGATTTTTTTATTTCAATACATAAATTAAAACACCAATTACATGGAGATGTGATAGTCTTGGTTTTGTTATTCTTTTTTATTTTGAGAGAGTTATTATCATTTATTCATAAATGCTATTATGTTTTAATTCTTTTGATCTTCTGGGTCATACCACTGACATGATGTATCTTGCAGAACTGAGCCAAGAGGAGACAGAAGATGTCCATTTTAAGCAGGTCTTTTCATAACATTATGCTTACAATTTGATCTGCACTCCTTTAGGTTTTCTTATTCGGTGACATGATTTCTACAAATCTGGTTTTTCATTGAACTCTGATATTTAATTTGTTTTGTTATTTCATAATCTCATATAATTCTTTTCTTTGGCCTCTTCTTGGCCTGTTGATGTGTAATTAATCTGGTTTTCTTTCTTTTTCAATGTTCGGTAGTTCTTTATTTATATAAATAAGAGACAAAGATCAAGCTTCTTGAGCTACTCTTAGGATGTCCTTTGCTCAGAGTTTTAGTAGGGGCAACTTTTGTGGTCCCTGGGTGAAATGCAATGTTGTCCAACAATAAGGTTGTGAAGAAGTCAAAAACCAAATTTACTGTTTTTTTTCTTTGTATCAATGTTATTTGGAAACGCTATGATATTTCAGTCTATACCTCCTTTATTTACATGACTTGCAACCTAGTTTTGTTCCTAAATATTTTTGTAACACTACCACTATCAAGTCATCTACAAGTACTATTTGGTTTGCATTATGCTTGATTTAAATATACATTTTCTGCAGGCATGGCTTACATACTTCTGGAGGAGAGCAAAATCTCATGGTGTGGAAGAGGATATAGCTGAAGATCGGCTACAATTTTGGATCGGCGTCATGGGCCAAAACCCAAGTTCTCATGATGTTGTTGATGGTATAATCTACATTCTCATCTTAGCTTATTGTCAAGATCAGGTTTTTACGAATCTTCATGGGGACGGAATACCTTCAAACTTATTACCATAATAAACATAGATTCTTTTACTTTTTCTCTAGCACTTATGAACTAGTAGTCAAATCAGGTTGTGAAGCACGGATAAAAAATCTCTACAGCATGGACAAAGGTCTCTTTTTTTGTTTGTGCTGACATGTCATCTCCGCCCCAGCACTTATTGGGTACGGATCCATGATAAGTAATATATGAATTGATTAAGACATTGATTCTTCTCGTAAAGATTTAATGGTTTATCTCAAAAAAGAAAAGATTTAATGGTTTTCTGGATGAGACATTTATTTTTCTCTGATTGTATTAGGCACACAAGTCTTCCTTACCCCAAAATAAAGAGAGTAGAAATTTGAGTGACACTAATTAAAGAAGCAGGAAAGATTTTGGAGTGAGAGCTAAAGAAAACAGACTGCATTCTTCTACCTGTGGACGTATGGTTTTCAAATTCAAAGTGGATATGGCCAAAACAGTGGCTTGCACCATCATGGCCTATTTTTGTTGAGCATCAATATTAAATATTAACAAGCATCTTTGTGCTGCTGCATTTTATACCATTTTGAAGATCAATCCTTGTCCATTACAGTCTTCTGCCGATGATTGAAATATTTATGTTTGTTTGCTTCATAATGTGGATTACTTTAACTGTTAAAATATGCAGAGGAATGAAGGACTATCTCACAGCTCTTATGTGGAATTATGCTGTAATGTTTAAACATGCTCCAGACCCTTGATTTCACATATTTATTTTGCAACTGGGGATTGCTTTCATTTTTGCAGTTCATGTTATGTTGTTCTTGTTTTTATATATAGAGAAAGAGGAATCTTTTCTTCGGTTACATTTTTTATGAATCTTTGCTTACATTGTAGTTGAACGGGGCCTACTAGAGTTGAAGAAGCTAGGAATTGAGCAACAATTATGGGAATCTTCACGCAGAGAAACTTCTGCCAAGACAAATGTATCAGTTGATGAAGACTCTTAGCTAGTATGACCAAATTTGTGTGGTTACCTCCATTTGTTTCTTCCGAAGGTTTTCCCTTTGTTTTCCGTACATTTCATTTTTTTTAAGGGCCAAGGACCCCTTCCGTCAGTGCTTTTGAACCACATGAAAGTGTTATACTTAATTGCGTCAACTTTTAGGATGTTGCAATCCGTGTATGTAAATAGAAGCATTATTGCGTGTACCCAAGAATTCATTCTTTAAAAAACGGTGTTCACTGTTCTTGTGGCCTCTTGCTCACCAAGAGCCTATAGAGCTGCCTAGAAGTCGAAAGATTTTGGTCAAGTGAACAAGTTTCCACATTGATTTTGCTTTGTTGATTCAATTGGTAAAGATGAATTGAACTCCGATTAAGGGTGGCGTTGTTGGAACAAGTTTTGCAAGGATTTGGAAGGAACGCCATATTTGACATTATATGTGTGTCGGTGAAAGAACGCCAAACACAATGTAACCATACTACGCTGAAAGGAAACATGCACACACAAATCATAAGGTCGCCTTTTCTCTCCTTTTATTTATTTATTTATTGCTGAAGAATATAATATGACTTCGTCCTTTCAGGACAGTATTTGACAAATCATGAGTAGTATTGTTGAAAATAAACTATAACAATGCATCGTGGCATTAATTCATAAACCCGCTGCAATCATTCTTTCCTGTCAGCATAGTACAGTGAGTATATATGTTTTTTCTTCATCCTCTTGTGACCCTTAGGCATCTTGACCTCAATAACATGTGACTGTCATTTTCTTAATTATTTGGCCACTTAGTATTAATTGTGGGTGAGAGAAAGAATCTTAAAAGAAAATGAAAAGATCAACTCTATACTCAGAGCCAGCATCTTGATTCTCGCTTTGGATGTCAAGAAGATTGCATTCGAACCTCATTTGTTTGCAAAATATTAGCTTATCCTAATTTTAGTTTAAACGCCACTTTTAAATCACACTGATATTTTAGTTTAGAAGAGCCGAAAACTATGCAAACTCACCCGTGAGCTTTAACTTAATTTGAACTTAAAATAAGGGCTGCAACCGGTTGGGGGGGATTGAAGTGAATTAACAAGGCCAACTCCCAACCATGTTAAGTAGTGGTCTCCATGCATACATGGATGGGTCATATGGTTGGCACATGAAAATTAAATAGCTCTCAATGCATGCTTCATGAATTTAAGGTAGGGGCTGTGTGCCTATGTGGTTGTGCCTAACCTTAATCATTGTATGATAAAAGCAGTAATGGCAAGAACATGCAGAGCCGGGCATATGTACAATTCATTTGCAGTGCAAAGAGATATACATGCACATATAGTTATTCCAAAGGATAAAAGAAGCCAAATGGGATGGGGGGAGACACATGACTGTCACTGGGTTGTCTCTCCCTCTAGAGAAGAAGACAACATGAGAATTCCATCAATCGTTTTGTGCAGAGATTTTGGATGGCTGGAACACAAAGAAGGGGGATGCCTTTGCCAATTGCCATGACAGGGGAATAAAAAGATAGGGGGGGGAGGAGGGGGGGGGGGGGGGGGGGGGGGGAGTTGTCTGTGTATTGTTGATGTAGTGGAATTAGGTGGGCAGCCTTTTCCTTCTCAAGTGTTGGTAAGGCTCTGGCAAGGGCAGGCAGTGGGGAGGGACCTGGAGCTTCCACTGTAGGGGCAATCCACAGCATTTGGACCTGTCCCAGTCCCCCGAGGTATTGCCACTGTCTCTACGCACCAGTGCTCATAGATCTTATTAAAGTATGAAGTTTCAGAATAACATGCTTCTTGCTGATTGATTTGATCATTAACCTGTGATGCATTTATCTGCAAGAGTGGATGAACATGGTTAATTATTAATTCTTCGTGATCTTTTACTGCAGTCACTGGAAATATATGTTGGCAGCTTGATGTGCATGCAGCTGATGAGTGATAACATTGGACCCCCAAAATGGAGTAAAACATTTATTTACGTGCCCCTCCATCTCACTCTCCTTCTCACATATATATCTGCTGCCGTTTGTAATTTGTTTTCTCTAAAAAAGAGACCGTTCTTACAAAATATACAAGGATCTCATCATCCATGCACACAGACAAAACGAGTGACACGGAAGAACAACTCTACCAACTGCACAAGCAACAATTAAATCCAGGCCCTGATATCTTATTTTGCAGCATATGCATGCACAGTCATTGCACAAAGTTACCTCAGCTGCTAATAAATTTCGAATGGGAGAAGCAAAGCTGTTTTACCTTTCTTCCAATTTCTGTCGAACCCTGCAGTCTTTTGATGAGACATCTCCAAAGGGTCTCTGAGCAACTTGTTACCCACCCCCTCTTTCTCTCTCTCCCTCTGCAGGCAGATCTCCTGCCAGTCCACGGTGTTCGCTACCACCCACAGAAAACCCATGCATGCGTCCTCCTCTCACGAATGCATAGTAGTATCAATCAATGTATCTCATGTCAACATTTTGAAACAATCACGTTGCCATGAAAAAAGGTAACCGGAACATGAAACCTGTTGTGAGTAGCCTTCAAATTGTTCTTTCCCTTCAGCTTGTGGTCAATGATCACAGTTAATCCACTCTGTACTTTGCGTCTTCGCCATGCAACCACGTCCAGTCCCCCCAATCCGAATGCACAAAAATTTCACCTCTCTCTCTCTCTCTCTCCGCCTTCCCTTCACCTGAGGCCCGGGTCCCAAGCATCTCAATAATGTACACATGGCTCATGCCCAGTGGTTGACAACTCAGTCCCCCTACTGAGACAGATGGGTAGTCCTTTTTTTTTTTTGCACACACAGCCATTCGGCCAGAAACTTATTTGCATACTACTAAATAATAGTACGAGCCCCACTTGTCCGTGTTTTACATTCCTACTTGTTTTTGCCCCCATCATTCACAAATCTCAAAGCACAGACCATAACAGCCATCCTTGAGGGGAGAGAGAGAGAGTACAATGTCTTGATCGTAGATCTATAATTGAAATATCTCTTTTGTGAATAATTTGATACAGTCGAAGATGGTTTTCAAGCTTTATGTGAAACAAAATATGAATCTGTTGGCTAATTAATTAAAGAGATGGTGGTCCGACAACAAAGCTAACTGTGAAAGAAGGCATTATGGAAGCCGTCCCCTCCTCCTATAATCCTGTAAGATTAATTTGTTGTCTAGTGTCTAATTATTTCTAGTTTGTCCACCCTCCCCCAAAGCGTCCCCCCCACCCCTCTCTCTCTCTCTCTCCAGTGAAAACCATCCATGCTATATAGCTAGTACGAGTACCACAACACAATCTCCACGTTCTCTATGCTGTTAAATTTTGTACAGACAAGTTATGCTGGTAAGTTTCTTTAGATTCTTTTTTTATTTATCTCTATAATATCGCAAAGGACAGAGAAAGGCAGCTAGAAAGTTTATATAACATGGGAACGCGAGCTAACCTAAACGCTTCTACAGCTGCTAGAGTTTAGCAGTCGAATATATACGCTATTTAAAAAGAAGAAGAATATATACGCCATTTAGTTCACATACAACAGAAAGAGAGAGAGAGAGAAAGAGCAGAGAGTGAGAGATAAAAGAAGAGATCAAGAGCAAAACATAGCAAAAACAAGAGGGCCTCTCGTTCATCCCAGTGCGACCTCACGACAATGTTTCGGCTTTGCTCAAGGTGATTCTTGTAGCTTCAATCACCTGCAAGTTCTGATATCTGCCTATGTTTTCCTTCTTGTAATTCATATATACATATAGATCTCACTATCTTATATATATATAGTCTTACTGCGTAGACTATTTTTTCAGCGCAGTTATCCTTCACTCTCCTGTTCTCTTCCATAGGAGCGACTGCATGTTATCAGTTTGTTCTTCGTATAGTGTGATCGCCTGCTTTGGCCTTTAACCTCTTTGCATGTACGTATGCATGACAGGAGGGCGATGACAACGGCGAGATCCGGTGGCCGGTCGGAGAGGGGACTCGCCGGGTTCTCGTCGATGGCGGCGAGGAGAGGAAGGTAAATTAAGCTCCGCATCTATTCCTCTGCCACCAGGTGGTTCTAGACTGCACGTGGCCTTGAGTACACAGTCGATATTTTTTTATCAGATTTTTGCGTATAGTTTTTATTGCAACAAACAATAGAAAAAAAAACAAATCTTTTCTTTTCTTTCTTGTGCGTTACGATCATTACGTACTCTTTCTATGCTATCATGACAAGATGTCATCAAAAGTATTTATCATGTAATTTTCTGATACGGTTTTGAACTTTCTTTTGTTTTGCTTAATGCTAATATTTCTTTCTGTGTTTGCTGAATTAGGAATTTTTGGTTGGATGCGATCATGTTTTTTTGTTCTCTAGTGTGTCTTCGTGGCCCCTCGTAACAACTTGGATCCTTGCGATCCATAAAGCAACGGCAGCTCATGTGTTGCTTAATTAATCGAACAATAAATGCCACGCAAAGTGGACACACAAAACCCGCTAAGATTAATGTATCTTTTTTTTTCAGAATTTCCTTGTCTATCCATTAAATTAAATAAATAAATTTGCGATATTAAATAAATAATTTTTTTATCTTCTTTGGTAATTTATATTTTGGTAGACTAGAGGGGAAGGTTGCCCTGATCACGGGTGGAGCGAGCGGGCTGGGCAAAGCCACGGCCCATGAATTCGTCCGAGAAGGAGCGTCCGTCATCATCGCGGACATCGATCACGATCTCGGCCAACTAACGGCCCAAGAACTAGGCCCGGAATCCCAGTTCGTGCACTGCGACGTAACGTCGGAGCAGCAGATCTCCGACGCCGTGGACTTCGCCGTCGCCCGCCACGGCCGGCTCGACGTCATGCACAACAGCGCCGGAGTCTCGGACCCTCCGATCGTCCCGGACATCGCGCGCCTAGACCTCGCCGGCTTCGACCGCGTCATGGCCGTCAACGTGCGGGGCACCCTGGCAGGCATCAAGCACGCGGCACGCGTCATGGGCCCGGCGGCCTCGGGGTCCATCCTGTGCATGTCGAGCATCAGCGGCCTCATGGGCGGCCTCGGAACGCACCCTTACACCGTGTCCAAGTTCGCGGTCGCCGGAATCGTCAAGTCCGCCGCCAGCGAGCTGTGCCACCGGGGCCTCCGGGTGAACTGCATCTCGCCGTTCGTGATCGCCACGCCGCTCTCCATGGGTCAGTTCAAGCAGATCTACGGGGGCATGCAGACGGAGCACATCGCCGGCATACTGGAGAGACTGGGGGAGCTGAAGGGAGCCAAGTGCGAAGAGACCGACGTGGCCAAAGCAGCTGTGTTTCTTGCCTCCGACGAGGCCAAGTACATAACTGGACACAACCTGGTCGTTGACGGGGGGTTCACAGCCTACAAGAGGTTGAGTTTTCCGGTGCCGGAACCGGCAGCTTAATAGGCAATCCTTCCAAAATTCTTTACCGCAATTTTTTTTGCTTATGTTTTCTTTTAAACAAACTATTACTTGTATTGTGCATGCATGTGGTGATCGCAGCTTAACCATGCACGGTGCAGTTTATGTACAGAAAAGGAAGTTTTTTTAATGCTGCACCTGAATGATTTTGATGTCTGAATACATAGGAATCGTTTCATATGACGAGGACAATATTCTTCAAGCGCGCATGCATGCATGCATGAACAGCTACTAATGGATCTTTACTGCATTTCTTAAATTTGCTGTAGAGAGTAGGGTGGTCCTTAGTGTTAGAGAGAGAGCATCCTTGTTTCTCTTACCTGGCCGATGGGGGTTTGATGAATTAATAGCAAAGGTCCCTTTTGCTAGTGCTGAGTCAGAACCAACGTTAGCTACTATTCTGGCCATCAAGAGGAGATTAATTAAGTAGTTCCTGACCATTTAAACACACTCTAAATGAGATCTTCATGTTGCTGACCCACTTCTTGCTGTCTTCCAACGTTGTCATAGAGATAATTAAGGCTGCCACTGTTTGTTTATATCCTTCATCAAACTTGTCTTGGACTTAACCTTCCTACTTTTGTCCAAGGTGCTCATTTTCTCGGACAATCGGAATTGAAATTAGTACTACTATTTTTACACCACTTGAATGAAAATCACAGAATCATGCATATATATTTAGCTTTCTACTGTCTCAAACAGCTTCCCCATGTACGTACTTGAGCGTTTAGCCATGCATATTTAGTTTTCTACTGTTAGTTTGCCATCTTTGTTAGATCAAGATTCCTATGCAGAAAGTACACGAGTAAATTTTCAAAACGAGAACCCAATTTTACATTCCTTCCCAGCACGCTAAATAAATTTTGTATTGTAATCCAAAAGTTATTTTCACACAGTTTACCCATTAAATAGTTGACGTCCTCTACATCAATATAACTAAAATTTAAAATTAGATGAAATGAAAAGCCCCTTTGTAACTTAGCGAGGAGAAGGGGGGCTCCCTCTCTCCCTCGTAGAGGAGAGGAGAAGGGGGCCGGCGCCGTTGTCCTTCATCGTCTCTCTCTCTCTCCTCTATATGTTTTGTACATTACAGAGGAAAGAGGATAGGGTTATCACATTTATTCTCCATTCTTTTTTCATTCGTCATTGAATCGACCATCTAACACAATGATTACGTAACTACAAAACCTCTGATGCTTGGTTATCACGTCAATTACCGGCACAAGCAACGATATAATTAGCAGATCTGAAATCCATCAGTCAGGCAATTATGAACCCTATGCTAAACTATAATCATACATGTCCACGTCTTTACACAGAAATAAAAGATTCGTGAAAGACAAATCTTTCCTCATATCTAACGAGTTCAATAATCTGAG
This sequence comes from Pontederia crassipes, assembly GCA_030549335.1. Taxonomy (NCBI): domain Eukaryota; kingdom Viridiplantae; phylum Streptophyta; class Magnoliopsida; order Commelinales; family Pontederiaceae; genus Pontederia; species Pontederia crassipes. The sequence goes on along the minus strand of CM060189.1, from coordinate 16,793,938 downwards.
TTAAGAGAACTACGACCTCATACATCCTTTTATATCTGAAGTTCACGTTTAAACGCAAGCAAAATCTAAAAAATGTAGTTATTCTATTTGAAAAAAAAGGAACAAAAAAGATCTAATATCTTGTTTTTCCACATGCCTACTATACATTGGAATCTGCAATGCCATTAATGAACACTATTCCTTCACACATCAAAGTTAACCAGTACTAAAAGTCTGACAAAATCACATCTACCGTCTGCATTTGCGCCTGTGATGTCGAGAGGAGTTGCATATTTAAGGACATGCCCTTGCCAACCATGCATACATGGCAGCTGAGCGAGGCCTTCTTCTTACATGAACACAGTGGCCGCTGCTGCATGACAAAATTCGTGGTCTTCCTCCCTTTCAACCCATAATTTGATCCCTCCAACAACAAGGAAAACCTCAACCATGAGCAATCCTATTTTATAGTTTAACTCCACAACAATTTCACTAAATATTATCTAAATTTAATTCGAAACAAAATAGGAGAACTCAATAATTAGGCTTCCCAAAAAAAAAATCGATGCTGACATTTGAATTAAATCAGTTTGTGGATCAAAATTCATATCGACCCATCTCATTTTGTGAAAAATTCATTGCACCGAGGCCATGCATTTGTTCTACATGCCTTGTCTTTATTTCGACGTAGCGGGCCGTCATTTCTCGGCCCATGAACATGTTTTTACAACGGATCGCTGATTCCTCTTATCATCACCTCAATAGCTCAAGTATACACAAATTATTATTATTATTATTATTATTATTATTATTATTATTATTATTATTATTATTATTATTATTATTATTATTATTATAAACGGATCGCTGATTCCTCTTATCATCACCTCAACAGCACAAATATACACAAATTATTATTATTAGCTAGAAAGAGTTTTCGTTTTGTTTTATAATGGTCTTTGGCGTGAATATTTCAATTAAAACTATTCAACATAAATATCTTTTTTCTTTGGATTAGACGTATAGAATATTAATAAGCGTTACTATTCAATTAAAACTGAACACAGCAGCCACATGGTGACTACGTAGAAGAGAGACAAGAGCCACGACCAAGCAACAAAATTAAAAGCCTCCCAATAAGTCACAACATGACACTTACATGCATGCATGCATCAATTAATGCTGCACGCATGTCCCTCCCGTTGACCTATTCTTTCTTCAAACATTACATTATGGGGCTTCATCATCCGGCCACACTGCAGGATCGATAAATAATGGCATTTCATACATATACATACATACATATATATATATATATGTATATATATATATATATATATATATATATATAATGTATATGTTGTTTAAGGGAAGTGTAAACCATTCTTTTCAGAATTAAAATTATTGTTAATATTAAATTTAATTTGGATCAAATTGGATCTCATCTGCATAAATGGAAAAAGTCATCTCCATATAAAAAAGTAAAAATCTCATCTGCTATATCAAATGTGCCAAGGAGAAGAAAAACTTCGATGAATGAAGCACATATGCAAAGAAGAAGAAAAAGCAAAACAAAAAAAAACACCATGCAAATAAATTGGTCGAATAGATCACTCAGAGTTGAAACTTGGAAGAGCAAATAAGAATGAGATATATTGCAGAAAAGTGTATATTTCGAGGGGGAAAAAGGTGGAAGAGAGTAATCAAAAGGATTTTAAATCCAATTTTTTGTTTACAGATTTTTGGTGTCAAAACAAAAGAAAAAAAGAGGTACAGATGGCGTACGTCTGAAGGGGGATCGAGGAAGGAGAGAGGAATCGAATTCCTCGACGAGTACTTATTCAAAGAGTCCAAATTTAGGTGAGATGAGTTAGAAGGTGTCACGGGAAACTTGGGCTTAGGACACCCCTCCCCCCACTTTCTCTCCCCTATTTATTCCTACTCTGCACCTCTCACTGTGTCTTTAATAAATAACGCTCGCTTACAACCTCATCCTGCCGTTATATTATATGCAAGCTTGCTTAGATCCGAAGCCCCACAATTGACAATTCTCTCTCTCTCTCTCTCTCTCTCTCTCTCTCTCTCTCTCTCAAGCACTTGCATGCATGGATGACCATAACCTTGTAATAATTGGATGATGAAAAGAGTTGCCCTTTTACAGGGGTAAAAGTACAGTGATTGATTGCTTACCCTTCTAGGAGTAACGGTCGTACATCTTGTTTTATGTGGAAATCTTAGTCTTCTCTATGAAATAGAAACTCATATGATATGACGAAAAAATGCCGCTAAGTCAACTAGAAATGTATGTTTTAATATATGAAATCAATCTAAGACATGAATATATTATGTAGAGCACCTCGAGGAGATGAGCAATTATGTTCTTGTTTGCGTTCAGAACATTCAACTCAACAAAACCTTTTAGAAAGTACAAATTACATACATATATTTGATTTGCAACAAATTAATTACGATGCAAGCTAGGAACCCGTATTAATCATTGATTAAGCTTATAGGAAAAAAAAAATAGAAATGAATGGTCATCTGATGAACTCTTGGAAGGAAGAAAGGGACTTGCTCGCCAGCATTTTGTTCATCTCCCCTTCTCTCTCCATAAATTGAGTATATAGAAGACAAAGGTTTTAAGCCCTTCACATGAAATTGACCTCCATAGCATGTGGACCACTCCCCTTGTCTACATATCAATAATGACCTTGTTTCATCAGGTAACGTATAGAAATATTGTTACTACTACACGTTTCTTATTTTTTTACCTTTTTTCTTTTCATAGCCTTTGTTTTCCATCTCATTCTTGGCCTACATATCTTTCTAAGTAAGATGTTGCACCTACGTACTTAAAAGTCTAAAGTACACACGAATTGGAATGAACAAGTCATTTATTAGAATGTCTTAGAGAGAAATAGTGAAAGTAATGATGTAATCAACCAGGCAGTGACAATATTATGAATGCTTTGAAACAAGGTCAATAATATTGGTAACTACTCAATAATATGAACTGTCTCTACACTGCAGGATCCTTGGTTTATTTTGCATTGTATTGTATTGTATTCAATTCAACAGTTGTGTGCAGCATAGCAGTTCTTTGATGAAAAAGCTTCCAGATGAGAACTGTAAAAGGCTGCAACAGCAATGAGGGGGGAATAATGCCATGAGCAGTGGCTGTAACTTTTCTTTTCCTCAGAAGGTTTTAAGGAACAAAAGTTGCAGAGCGCCTTTTAAATTTAACTGTGCAGCAGTTTAACAGTCAGTGATTCGGGAATGGTGAAAAAGTTGAGTGAACTGGCAAAGAAGGAGAGATCTATCAGAGAAAAAGCATTGATTGCTTGAAGCAGGCAGTAAAATTTAATGGATCGAGCGAGGTCCCTTCGCCAATAGAGGGAAGGGGGCATGATACCTACAACTCAGAGACATACAGAGCAATAATAACAGAGTAGCACAAGGAGAACAGTTGATTTTTACGAAATTTACATTAAAGTTTTAGTAGTTTGAATCAAATATTTGTTTTTTTTTTCTTATGCCAACTTCGGTGGCTGCACTGTGGGGAGGGTAAAATTCTCATCTCTCTCATTTTAAGTAATTTGTTGTGGACAATCAAATATATTTTTGATAGACTAAAAGTGAGAATACTTACAACATAATTAGAAAAAGAAAATATTTTTGAAACATAGGAGGAGGAATAAGATTGATATCAGGAAAACCACACGCTTTTCTGCACTCTTTGAACGTGTAACGCTTCTGAGACCTCTGCATTCTTTTAGCAGTGGCGAGCAGAGCAGTTATTTTTAGATGTAATGAGAAGAGGATGACTCCAAAAACAGAGCTATAAAAGCTTCGATTCCAACTCTAAAAAACACTGCCATTGGAAGGGAAGTGAGCTGAGCAAAGCTAAAAAGATAGGCTTTCAAGGCCTGGTGCTGCCACCTATTCTTCTCCAACCTTTAGAGGAAGAGTGCGGAACGAAAGAGAGCAGAGGAGAGATGCTTTCTAGAATCAATGGCGTGGTATGGATGGACGACGGAGGAGACGGGGACGGGGCGGCGTCTTGGACGCGGGCCGACGCCTCGGACCCTAATGGCGACGCAAAGGACGAGCTTGGCCTTCCCTACTTCAAGTCTATGCTCGACGGCGAGTGGTACCTCGGCGGCGGCGGCGCCGGAGGAACGACCTCGGCGGCTAGCAGCTCCCCGGTAGGAGGCGGCCACCACATGTTCGAGGCCTTCCAGGTGCACCATGAACTAAAAGACGTCGACTTTACCTCGATGGCGCACCCGTCTTCCCAAGGCCACGAAGCTCTACTATTTCCGCCGCCGCAGCCCGTCGGCGGCGGCTTCGACCACGACGAGCACTTCTTCTCGAACAAGTCCTCTCTGTCGACCCTTTTAGGTCCTGTTTGCTCGAGCCCTTTTGACGCCGCCGCCGGGTTCAACTTCGGCGGTGACGCCCCGGCCTTCCTCTCGACAGCCGCAGTGGCCAGTTCCCCTTTTCTCATTAGCAGAACCGCCGCCGACAGCGGCAATGTCGCCTCCGTCACCAACGCAGAAACACTTCTCGGCTTTGGAGGTATAGATACGGGTGCCACTCTCAGCTGCATCGACCTCGGCTCTGCTGCAGCTCAATTCTCCGGTTCCCGCCTGCTGCCACCTCCCGCCGGAAACTGCAGCGGTCCGAGTTCCAGTGTCACCTTCACAGCCATAGGATCCGATACCTTTGAGAATTCGCCGTTTTTTAATCGGTCCAAGGTCCTGAGTCCGTTGGAGATCTTCCCGCCGGTGGGCGCGCAGCCTACTCTGTTCCAGAAACGCGCGGCCGCCGCCCTCAGGCAGAATTCTGAGACGTCCCGCAATAAAGGCACCGCCCTGGGTCTCTGGGGACGCTCTGACAGAGTACTAGCTCATGCTACCCGGGGGAAGGTCAGTTTGGAGCAGGAGGAAAATGACGTGAAGAGGAAAGGGGACGACGATGAGATAGACGACGGCAGTATCGACGGTTCAGGCCTGAATTATGATTCTGATGACGCTGCTGCATTGGAGAATGCAAATAATGCCGGCGGTTCAGGTAATAACTCCAATGCCAATAGCACAGTGACAGGCGGAGGCGGACAAAAGGGGAAGAAAAAGGGGCTGCCGGCGAAGAATCTGATGGCAGAGCGGCGGCGGAGGAAGAAGCTCAACGACAGGCTCTACATGCTGAGATCTGTTGTTCCTAAGATCAGCAAGGTGAGAATTTTGCTGCTCTTGCACCGTCGCATTGAGAATAACAACTTCAGATTTTTTTATGCATTCCTGCAAGGCTGCAAGTTCTTTTGTTTTAGTTGTTTTAGATTACATGTTATGAAACTAATGACCCGAAAGCCCTGAACACTTATGCTTGGTGACGTTCTTCCATGTTTGATATTTTATCCTTGAAAGGTGCATTCAATTGTGCTTCACCATTGTAATCCTCCATTAAATCTACTATACTGACAATTGTGACTTGGAAAATAATTCATTTGCAATAGTTTATAGCTTAGAGTACTTTGTAAGTTCATTTGTCTACTGTCTGTAGCATCATTTCTTTATGCTAAGTTGATGCAGAATGGTTAGTTGGAGCATGAACAGTTCAGTGTGGTCAGCATCACAATTCGAATTGTTCTGAAGTTTGGTTCTGTTCTTGGTCTGTTATCTTTTTTCTATAAGCAGCGTTGATCTGTTCAAGAAACTTGCTCTTCCGAAGTGCAATTGTTTCTGCCAAAATTATGGGATATGCCATTTTTAAAAAATTTTGAAGTTTGCATTCATATATTCGGTTATCTGAGAATCTTGTTATGAATGATCACGGCAACCTATATTGCTCATAGTTCCTTTCCTTTTAGTGACATCACTGTGATTTTTCTGATAATGGATTTGATTTCCTGTATATCTGAATGTGATCAAATGCTTTCCTTGGTAATAAGATATAGGGTTATTTGCATCGGTAAGAATTGACAGCATAGCTTTTTTTTTTTTCTTAACGTAGATGGACAGGGCTTCCATTCTTGGTGATGCTATTGAGTACTTGAAGGAGCTTCTGCAACAGATCAACGATCTCCATAATGAACTTGAGTTGACACCTTCACTCCCTGCTTCAACTACGACAAGCTTTCACCCTTTGACTCCCACACTGCCCACGATCCCGAACCGAGTCAAGGAGGAGCTCTGTCCAAGTCCCCTGCCGAGCCCAAATAGTCAGCAGACAAAGGTTATATTCTGCCGTCAGTTTTGTCAAGGATGAGACAAGCTCCATGTCTTGAAGAAGTAATGGATCTTTGTTGTTTTATACAGGTCGAGGTCAGGATGAGGGACGGCCAAGCAGTGAATATTCACATGTTTTGTGCTCGTAAAACTGGCCTTCTGCTCTCTACCATGAGGGCACTCGATGGTCTTGGCCTTGATATCCAGCAGGCTGTCATCAGTTGCTTCAATGGTTTTGCTCTGGACGTGTTCCGCGCCGAGGTGAATTCCGCACTATATGCCATAATGCCTTTCATGTCTTCATGTTGTCATAAGCTTTCTTTCATCTATCTTTTAGTTTGAAATCACACACCATGCATGTTGAAGCTCTGTTTTCTTTTGCAGCAATGCAAGGAAGGGCCCGGAGTTCTGCCGGAAGAAATCAAAGCAGTACTCCTGCACTCTGCAGGATTACACAATAGCATACAGTGATGGATCAAGGAGCAACTAGGAATTCCTTTCTGTTGTGTCATTAGCTAGGAGTCTTCAGGGGCACATACCTCTGCTTTTCATCTTCAGTGGCCTTACAGGGAAACCCAGTTTCAGCAGTTCTTAGACTCGTTGTGGACATGGCATGTTTGTGCTTGCTCGAAATCTTTGTCAGATAAAAGAACTCTTTCTCACTGTTTTTTCAGCTTGTTGAATAAAATAATTTGCTTTGTGGCCCATGCCCTCTCTTGTTGGTAATAGAGATTTTTCATTCAAATGTAAGTTGATGATTTGGTGCAGCTAATGGTCGGTGTTCTAAGAGAAATATGAATTCGGATTTGATAGAAAAATTTATAAATCGGTTATCCATCCATACAATACCATGATTTTTGTTCAGTCCAGTTTTCCTCTTTTCTGAGTTCACTATTCTGCCCAATTTCTTGGCCTCTCAAAAATAAATGTTTGCCCTGAATGAATCCCTCATCTGATATGGCTACCTTCCCCTGATTCCTTCATTCACTTTGGGCGTGTCCTCGTTAAATTCATTCACTTGTATCATGTGTCTAAATCCTCTCAGCAGCTTCCACCATTGATGATTTCTAGGCTGCTCTGCAACTGGCTGAATGATCTCTTCGGGATCTGCGTTGTCTGTTAACTCTCTGATTCTTACACTTCCCTGCATTCCTTTCCTACATTCCTTTGGGTCTTGGCCATGAAAAGTTGTTTTTGTGGTCAATTATTTTTTGCGGTGGAATGATTTGCTATTAATGCTATCAGTAAAATGATATGCCCTTTCATTTGAAATCCTCATGGAACAATGGAACCCAAAATTTTGGAAGATAATCTTAATATGATAAATACTAATGAAAGAAAACACGTCCCTTCCATGTGAAGTGGAATAATTATGGACACTTAATATTTCTACTTCATCTTGGTCTCGAAAATAAGGAAGAAAGAAAACGCCTCGTGGGTTAAACGACGTCATTTTTTGGACACTTAGGTGGTAACCGAAGAAAAACATGTTATTGCTCCCCCACCCCCCACCACCACCATAGTGAATTTTCCTAGATCTCATGTGAGCCAAACCAAACATAGACCACCACTTGTCCAAACATTCACAGATGGACAGAAAACAAATAACAAAGAAATAGATTATCTCATGAAGGACCTGGGTCCTCAATGAATTAGATGACGCAGTTTTTCAGCAACACCGGGAAAGGACTTATACTTTGATTGAAGAAAAGGTTCTCGCGCTGGATAAGCTACAAGGATCAGATTTACATATTATATACAGCCGATAAAAAGCAAAAAAGATATTGTGGGATGTATATAAAAACTAGAATAAAGTGACAAGCTATTTACATGATCTGAGGCAAAAGTTCAGCAACCCCTCTTTTCTGCGGAATACATATGTAATATTAAACATAACACCTTCTTGTACGCCAAAATTACAATACCATCAAAACTTCCATAAACAATAGATGCGCCACACCCCAGTCCATATAATAAGGGATTAAGTGGGTTCACCAATTCAAACGAAAACGTGTGGTACCTTGGTTCTACTTGATCCAAGACCAAAGGATAATCCTCCTGATTCAGAAAGTTACTTGTACCAAAGAAACTTGAACATCCTCAAGAGGTCTGTAACAAAAAAAAAAAAAACACAAAGATGAGTCATTTTGTGTTCCAATGGACAAACCAAAGAAGAAAGTTAAAGCAGTAAATCAATAGACACCAAACTCGGGCAAACTCCTATTGACAACCAACTGCCTTGGGAAGTGTTTCATCACTAGGACTTAGGAAGTGTCCGAACCTTTCTTTCAGGAAAACACTGGTAGTTACTTACTGTGTCTTAACACTTCTCCTGGGAATTGGAACAGGTAGACAAGGAGGTCTTCATTTCTTTAACAACTCTTTCTTCTGAAGGAGCTGGAGTTTCATCCATTCTCAACTTTATTGTTTCCGGCTTCATCCTCTGAACCTCCTCACGCGTGAAGATGTTTATTTTACGAACCATGTCACAGAATTCACTGTATATGATAAATCAAATTACCATCTGATTCAGCTAAACAAAAGGCATGATGGAAAAGAAAGAACAAGAACAGCACATTATACTTACTGCCAGGGATCATCTCCAACAAGCATCATATCACCCTCATTGTCAGTGTACACTACCAGCCAACTCTTGTTTGGGGAAACCAATTGACCATCAAAATCAAACATCTTATCCAGTTCAACATACAGTTCATCATAGCTATTAAACTTCATCAGATCCACTGATCTCCCAAGAGCAATTCCCTGTTTGTGAACCTGAAACATAAACAAGCATGTTTAGAGTTCTTTCTGCAAAGAAATCACGTATTGTCTCCCAAATTATGTCTATAAGGTAATTCAGCAGGAGCTACTCAAATTGCCAAATGAGGAGTTTACAACTAATACTTTGAAGGAAGAACCTGAGTGAAATTCAGGAGGCAAACAATTCAAAACTTGATTTGATATGATTGAAAAGATATCTCTTGAAGCTTCATTTTCAAACAAAGTTAGAAAGAGAAAACTCAAAACTACTGATAAAGCTAATTGCATTAACCTAAGCTCAACAAACAACTCTTGGCTCTATCAAACCAGTAAGTAAAATCATCAAAAGCAGCACCTTAGGAAAATATTAGTATAGAGAATAGACAAATATTAGCATTTACATAATTTACAGTGAAAAGAAATACCGAACACATATATTCGACACAAATAATTTTCTTCAGTAAACGGTGATATGATTATATGATTGTAATTTAGTTAACACAATTTCTTAATGGCCTAATAAATTAGAATCCCCAGAATTATCTAAGAACCAGACGTCAAAGTGGCAAGAACAAGAATGAATCCAGATGGTGTATAGGTATTTAAAGGCTCAAGAAATATGAAGATATATTACCTTTGTGCAGCTTCTACTAGAACCAGGTTTAATTTGCACATCTTTTGAAGCCTGTATACATGTTTGAAAATCTTTTCCTTCATCTTGACCTATTAGCATATTATCAGACAATTTGGCAACTTTGAGTTGTACAGCTATCTGGGCTTGGTGAACTGTGGAAGATCTGTTATTATGTGTAGTCACATTGACAGAGTTTGCTGGTGATGCTGGTTGTTCAGAACTTGTTGGATCACCATTAAGATGAAAGCCAAACAGCTTGTAACCACTTCCTCCTTTGGGTTTTCCCATATCGGTATGAGAAGGCAACATTGGTTGAGGTCTCAACACTCTTGGTTGTGCATTTTCGACCCGAGCCATTGGTAGAAAATGAGCTAACCAATTTGGAGAGTGATGCTCAACTCCTATAGCATGAGATGCAGAATAACATGCTTGTCCACTATAACTGTCATTTGCAACATTTGGATAGCTTATGTCACCGACTTGTGTAGTCAACTGCAAGTTTGACTCACTTTTATTTGTTGAGCCAGGAGGCATTAAGGACCATGAACCAGGATGTGTGCTGTGCTTCCTAGCTTGATCTTGGAAACGTGCTCTCAAGAGATTTGAGTCACCAAGATTGCTATCACAATGTGGTGAATGCAACCTGTGTGAAACTCTGGGAGGGCGATATCCCGATAACATGTCAGTATACGATGTTACATGCCCTGGCATCAGAGCCCAGTTCTCTGATACGAACCTTTTCTGAATAGAAACTTCGTCTTTTTCCTCCACTCGTTGTGAAGACCACCTCATTGACTTCTGTGCAGCATCCAACTCAGCACTCTCGGCAAAAGTGCTTCTCAATGATGTACTTTCTTGACCTTGCAAGGCCCTTGGAATTACATGTGACTGAGAAGGATCTATATTCACTTTAGGGGCAACTGAGAACAGATTTAAAATTCAGATTAATGCATGTTCATAATCTAATGATGATAATTTCACCGGCTTTTTGTCACCTTATTTTGAGGGTTTTTCCTTACCTTCCTTGGTAAGAACAGATGAGTCAGGAGATGAAGGAACCATAATTGCCCGAGGCCTTTTTGGCCTAGGCATTGTCTGCGGATTAAGAGGAGGTGGCGATAAAGCTGGCTCTAATTTCCATGGAGAAACCCTCTCTGGACGAGGAATTGAGGAATTCTCATCCCATCGCACCTAAAACACACACACAAAATTAGCTACTATTTAGGTGAACTTTTTATTTAGAGGAGATCATGTATATAAATTTAAAAGAAAAAAACAAAGATTTGTGAGCTTACCTTGAGGCATCTCCATTTTGATCCAGACCATCTGCTAGGATCAGAATCACCAATGCCAACAATTGTTCCAGTAAACCTTAAAAATGGAAACAATAGCAGATTCAAAGAGTTATCAGTATTAGTAACATTACAGCCAAAAACTATTATAGCATAATCAAATTACTCTTCTTTGTATTCTAATGCATGCACCTTTGTTCCGGAGCCTCCTCGCCTTCAAATCTCATTTTGAACCTCATCCCTATAGAATGATTACATTTGAGAGATTCCACGTATTGGTCATATGGAACAATGAACTCAGATGGGCTTGTTCTGGTAGACAAAGCAAAAGAACAAAATAAGACGTTAATCATATCTATGCATAAAGTTGTTGCACCGTTCATTAGTGCACACATAATGTATAAAACAATTCAAAGTGGATAAAAACCTTGGTTTGTAGTAAACAGTGAACATGGTACCAGTGTTGACGGCATGCCACGCAGTTGCAAGGACACCTAGGTGCATACTGTGACTGGATATGACTGAAGATGGAACATTTGTTTGTTGTCTCATTGCTCTCCTCACTCCAACACGAAGTTCACCATTCTCCCCTCTGTTAGACATTAAGCACTTCAGTGGAGAGGTAAGATTATTATGAACTAAACCCATTTAGGAACAGTGATAGAGATCTTGGACCTTAGAAAAATGAAAGCATCCCCAACTACAAGCCTTTTGGAACTTACAAAGACACTCCAACCACTCTGAAGCAGGTGTCTTCGTGGTTGACCTAGTTTAAGGCACATAAATGCATTATCAAGCTATATTTTCAGCTAACAGTAGCACATCCAAAACAAAAATAGCATATTATATGCTTAGAAAGGTATGCTATGTCAGTGAAATCTTAGGTGTGTTATTGTACTAAATATAGCATGCAAGACATATAAAAAATAACAAGTAGATTAACTCATTTCACCATTGAAGGAGTTGCCTAAGACACCTACAAACCAAGTTACCAAGAAGTTGTATGAAATCATAACATCATAGCCAACCACCATTTTTCTTCTCAAAGGGGGGCCAACGACCAAGTTATACATTGCAGACCAGCTATATCATATACTGAATGTTAATGGAAAATCACCATGGCCAAGATAAAATATCAAGTACATGGGCTAATATTGGAACCTCTTAATGGAGCCCAAAAAAAGGAACAAAAAAGGTCCAAAAGGCATGAAGGAATTTAGGCCCTGTTTGGCAAAAATAATGGTTGGGTTAGAGGATAGCGGTTCGACTAGAGTGTAGCGATTCGATTAAAGGATATAGATTGGTTATCAGCAGATAGTGGATGGCGGTTTGTTTGTAAATTTGATAAAAAAATTGTTTGGTAAACATAGTAGTTGAACTAGTGTATACTTATAAAATGACAAAAATGGACATAAAAATATAACTTATCCTCATTGTTATAACCATCATATTCATAATAATTTGTTTATATTTTTTTATTTTTAATAATATTATTTTTTAAAAGTATTATTTTAATATAACACTAATGATTATTTAAAATAAAATCCTATTTAGATTGTAAGTAAAACTGTGGATGTGATATAGTAAAATAATATATATACAATAACAACAAAACCTTATCCCACTAGGTGGGGTCGACTACATGATAAAGTTGTTATTAGAAAGAATGAGAGTATAATAGGAATAAAATATGAAATCGTTATATTCTATACTCTACAAGCTAGTGAACGCACTATAACGTTTTGTGCTAAAACCTCTAAATACTATTTTAAAAAAATGTTTACCAAACAGTTACGCTAGCGTTTTGACTCGGACAAAACTCTATCCCCTAGTTAATACTTTAGTTTCTTTTATGTGTCAAACATTGCCTAAACATACAATTTAAAGAAAAGAAGAATGCTGCATCGGATATACAAAAGAAATGGGCAGTGAAACTGCAATATTGGTTTACCACGAAAAATGTGGCGGAATCGCCATTCAACCCCATGCAGGTCCTTAGCTGCCAATTCCTGTGAAGGAGGTTGTCGATCCATGTCCTGATCATCAAAGACAAATCAGCAGTTTAAAAGAGCACTATTCAAGCACTAAGTTAAAGAAAACATAAAGATACAAAGCCGCAGCAACCGAACTCGAGAACCTCACCAAAGGGGGAAGGCATTCATCTGCATGACGTTTTAGTACTGAGAACCCGCCATGTGTGCTTGTATCGGATGCAGTTAGTGTTTTGCAGAAAGAGTGCACATTCGGCCGAGGAGGGGGAGGTGGCATCGTCTCCTTTTCGGCAGAAATTTCATCCTGTTGAAGTACCACAAAAGAAAAAAAAAGGTACTAGAATGCAGCAAATCATACTGAAAAAAAAAACTTCCAAGCATTCAACGTAAGCCCACGCAGCTGTAGGCAACAAGTATCGATCTCGTTGAACTTGCAATACCTTTGTTTCTGGCAGTAAAGTCACCTGGGCAAACACCTCGTCCGTGTCTGGTTCGGCCTACCCAACCAAAACCAGAGCAAAAAATATCACATTTAACAACCAACAAGATATTACTCACTGAAGCTAGAACCGAACTCAACAAAGATGTCATCTTGAAGAAGGAAAATGTTTTTACTATTACCTTCAAACTGACGTAGATGACCCGGCAAAGTATCTTCCAAGGAAGATTGTAGAGCGGCATCTCCCGGTCAGCCACCTGGTTCGTCGAGGCCTCTACCTAAACGATCACCACATCCACATCCCTTTAGGAAGGAGAATTCAACAGGAAACGTCCCAAAAGCCTAGAATTAACGACTGAAACATGTCCCTCACCTGCTCGATGTGACCTTGCGGGAAGTAGTAGACTCTCTCGCCCACCCTCGGAACCGTCACCAGCGGGCCTGCGCACGCGTACCAGAGCTCCGTGTACAGCGCGTCCTCGGGTTCTGGAATGCCAAAAAGGCAACAATTATGACTCAAAGTTGACACCTTACTCAAAGGAGCCCCTCCGCCGGCCACCGCCAACGATCCTACCTTTGCAAGAGACCGGCGGAGCGCCAGAAGCGAGTCCGCTCCCTTCCTCAGCTGCGACCTCCGGTGCATCCTTGGCCTCACAGCACCCGGACGAGAAGCTCTCCCCGCTAGCGCCCCTGCCTCCTCCCATTCTTCCGCAGCCCCCCTTCGTCGACACCTCCGACGAAGCCGCCGCCTCCTCAGGAGCCACCGCCACCATCCTCGATCAAGAGTCAGAAACAGCCCATCAAAGCCTTAATAATTCGTAAACGAACCGCGGAACATAAACCCCCAAGCTCCGACGAGATCAGGCGATTATGCCCGAAGCCACCGCCAATTTCGAATCGAACGCCTCCAAATCCGACAACAAGAAGAGGACGAAACAAAAGAAGAATTTTTTTCGCTAAATTTTAGAAGAATTATTCCAAGAACACCTCCATACTTTTACCACTACTAGGACGACTACACTTCCACGACTCGCTTCTCTTCGCGCTCATAACAAGAACAACAACAGAAGCAGCAGCCATGGCGTCTTCGTACAGTTATCCACCGGCCTCCGCCCTCGGGATTCCCTCCAACACCAAACGCATGATCACGTTCCACCTCCAGCGCCCCTCGTTCCGACACCTGTCCAGTGCCCACCGAGCCCGAAGGTTTTGATTGGAAGCGGAGGCTGATCGCCTGTTTGAGAGGACCGCACAGGATCCCATCCCGGGTGAGTTAACCCGGGTCAAGTGAATTGCGCAATCATTTCAACCACGGTCCAATCCCCCGGGACCTCCGTCGACTCCTCCCGGACGCCGTCACCTCGCCGTCTCATATGAATGCAAATATATGGGTTGAAAACGATCACGGTGACGGACCTTAACCAATGACTTCCACAGTCCCACTCGACCACGGTTTGGAGGGACTCATGGCATTCGCCTTTTGTAGTGCAAATAACGGACAGAGATTTGAGAAAATATCTTATTATCTTATTTATTAAATTATTATTCAGATAGAATAAATTATTTCATGCCTCTAAACAAAAGGAACAAGTGACTAATATTACTCTCTCTCTCTTTTTCACCATTTTACCATTAATAGCATGGACACCAACCACGGTCGATGTTTCATTTGTACGAGAGAGAGAGCCAGTGGGGACGCGCGTCAACCTGCTGTGGACCTCCACCCAGCGTGGGGGGTGCTTTTATTTCGTGAACGCGAAACGAGGAGTGGCCACCGGGGAAGCGGCGGGTCCCGCATGCAGGTAACGCTCCCCCACTTCGAGGGGGCTACCCGTCCAAGGTGGCCGGAAGGTGGGGGCCATCTTCCGCGGGTGCGCGGTGACGAACAGGGGACAACCTCCAACGGCCAGTGAGGTGACAGGAAAACCTCGTGGTCCCGCGTGGACGAGTGCGGTTGGTGGGGAGAAAATCCCAGTAGGGATCCGGGTGGTGTTGCAGGTCGCGCAACCGATGAGGACGCGCGCTTGACTTGGGCCTTGGGGCAGGGTTGGGACGGGGCGCACCAGACACGTGCTCGAGTGATACGCGACACGGGACGCAGCTCACGTGATGGGAAAGTAAATTACGTCTAGGGATCCTTTAGTATGAGATAATTCAAATAAATTATTAATTATTTTATTAAAAATTTTAAAATACATCACATTATTTCGATTATCGATAATTTTAATGTAAAAATTATTGATTTAAAAGTTAGAAAAAGTTTAAACCTTAAAATAGTTTCATTACATTTACGATAATATAGTTTCATTATGAATTTATGGTAATCAGAAACTCATTGACCAATTAATTCTGTCGTGCAATTTACAGGTTGACATGCATTTTTTTGCCCCACTTAAATCTCCCATGTTCATGCAGCAATTGCGATGGATAAAATATCAAGTCGTAATATTTATTTTTTAGAAAACTTAAAGTTTTATCTCAAGTCGTAATATTAACAAAAGGCTGTCCAATTCGAGATGGGATCAATACTTTTTTTTTTCCTTAAACGTGAACTCGATGTGTTAAGTTTCACTCTTTCACAAATTTATCCGTAAATTGAATTGAGTTTATTGAATAGAAACTAGGGTTGTGACTCATTTACAGAGGGGATGCCATAATTCTCAGAGATAGGCGGATGTTGAAAATTAAGGTATCCGAATCCTAAAAAAACATTCATATTTTTCATTTCATACTAAATAGGATAATCTGTAAATAAATGTCTAATTTAATATTCATATCAGTTCATTAGACTATTCCTGTATCATCGAACACTAAATATTTACCATATAACTTTTGATCTTTAAATAAAACGAAAAGATGGAAAATTATAGCAAATTTTTTATCTAGAATAATTTATTTGGCGAATAAGAAGTATCCTATTAGAAAAATAGTATATAAAATGGCTCATGATAAGTGAAAATGAAATAATGAGTTAAGTAAAAACAAATGAGTTGCTGGAGGAATCGCTATTTATAAAAGAGTCTTTGATATTTGATAGAATCATGATTAAAATTTGGGTTTTTTTTAACGTCTCCTCACTTGTAATTTTTTTTCGTCTGATCCTATAATATATCACAATTTGGCAGTTAAGTTCTCCCACTAAATTTTATCTAAAATGTTGTTAAGTTACTTTTTATTATCTATAAAATGTCAAAAAAATGGCCTTGAATATAATATTGCATAAAATATCATTATTATATCTTATTTTACCCCATATTATTTATTCTCTAGTTTTTAAATGCTTTATTTTAGTAAGAAAATAGGGGTGAAATAGTATTTTACAATTATTTAAAAATATATTAACATAATTTATAATTTTGGAATAACTTAAATGTCAAATTTAGACAAGCTCAACGATTATAAATTATAAAATTCTAATTTAGGGTTTTTTTAGAGGATCTAATTTAGGGTTAGATGTGAAAAATTATAGTTCAAAAGAGGTTATATTAAATAATCCTAAAAATTGTAATTTAATTCACAAGATAAATTTGCATTCATTGGTGAGATTATTTGACGGATATTGGCATACTGTTAATAGTTCCTTACGTTAATAGTTCCTTACTTTTGTGGAATATTTTTTCCTAAATAGAAAAAACACTGTAAGACATTTTTTTGAAAAAAGTTGTTCGCTTAGTATTTTTCTCTCTATAAAAGTATTCAAAAAGTTATTCCGATGGATGCAATTGTTGAAATTCTCACAAGTACTATAAGGAACAGGAATTTAAAAATTACAAGATGGAATCTATAGAATGTGCTTAATTAAGTAGGCCATGTCCTGCCATGCAAGATGCATTTATCTCTACTTCAAAGAGATTACCATTAAAAGGTACAAATGACATCTAAGGAAAAAAAAACTTGTTATGGGCAAGTAATCCCATTACCAAGCCAACTAAGACCATAATCATATTATGATTTATGAGGGTAAAAGTTCAACTTCAAAGTAACTAGTAGTACATGTTAAACAGGGAAGAGGGAAACTTATAATTTACTTTCACTGTGCATGCTTCTATTATTGATCATAGACATGATTAACTCGGTTGAGATTACAGGAATCCTTCATGCTAATAACATCAGTGGAACTTTAGGTGCAAAGGTTCCTTACATCTTCCTCTCAAATCGTGAGACAATTAACCCCAAAAAAAAATACAACACTTTGCTAAGTAATAATTGAGGACCACATAACACTCCCTATAAGTCTGAACGGAGTACATGCACATGAAAAAACCAGATCATATTTCCATTATAAATATAATTATCTTCTACCAATGAGACTTGAGGTGTAGTGGATAATGGATAATAGACTTGAGGTAAGTCCATTGGAAGTCTCATTTGTCATAAGTAGGTGGTATGTTGCATGGGACAACGGTCGAGTTCGATGGTGGGTCGAAACTTCAACTTGTGATTAGCGCGCATATTTCTTAGAGTCACGTGAGTTGAACGATTGACACTATTTCCCATATATTGGGGTGACGACGATCGGGAAAAAAGAAGATAATTATCATTTTTGCACCACATGACATGAGCTCAAACTTGAGGAGCACAAGAATGGTGGCCTGCTTGTGACTTTGCAAAAATGCAATTGCTCGGGGCAACATCAAATTAGTCAGGATCGATGATAGTTCAATACTCAAATACATATAACTCCTGGTGCTGCATGGATTGAATGAGCGGCACTACTTCTCGGATCTTGGAATGGCAAGCAACAACAAAAAAAAGATGATCGCAAAAGGGGGGCCTCGCCCCCCCTGTGACCTCCGGCGAGGTCGCAGAGGGGGGACGAGGCCCTCCTCTTTTCCCGCGTCGACGAACAATGAAGAGGGGGGGGGCTCGCTCCCTCTGCGACCTCGTCGTGAACAACAAAAGGGGGGCCTCGCCCCCGAAGTCATTTTTTCTCTCTCTCATCCTCCCCTCCGGCGAGCCCACGCCGGCGAAGAGCAAAGGGAGGCCTCAACCCCCCACCCCCCCCCCCCCCCCCCCGCCCCTCTGTGACCTCCAGCGAGGTCGCAGATGAGGGGCGAGGACCCCCCTTTTGCTGTTCGCCGTCGGAGGCCGGAGGGGAGGACGAGAGAGAGAAAAATGACTTCTTTTAATATTTTAATATTTATTATTATTTTAATATTTTATTATTATTTATTATTATTAATTTTCTAACGTGGCAGTGCCACATCAAAATGCTCTCCTGTGTGGCGGAGAGTACATCGTCACGTTAGTAGGCCGACCGGGAAACTAGCTATTTCCGGTCGGGAGGGCATTCAATGCAACAAGTTTGGAGATGGAGGGTATCGCTGTTACAAAGTAAAGTTGGAGGGCATCGTTGAGCAAACTTAAAAGTTGGAGGGCATTTGATGTAATTTACCATTATTGTTCGCTGATGAATTTAAAAAATAGTAGCTTAGTCAATCCCAACATTTTATGTCACACCCAAACTTGTTGCAAATGAATATCATGGACATCACCAATGTGAAATGCTCGACTTCGATGAGACGTGAGAAGCATTCATCGAGAAGGAACGAATTTCGCGAGGTGACACAGTCGGAACAAACTCCACAACATATTTGTGGAGATGTTACGAGCAATGCGACAACATGGGCGTGGAATGGGTGGACTCTATGGATGAAAGGCATATAAGGAGCTTGTGATCGAGCAAAATAACCCATTAGGAGTCCTTTAATCGTCTTGTGTTATTTTTCATTCCATGATATCATAGCTTCTGGTAGCAAACTTCGACGAATTGCTCTTCCCTTTCTATCTTTTGGTGAACTACTTATCCTTTTTCTTTGTCCTAATCTCTATTTGTCAATATCCTACACCATTTGCGCCCGATTCAAACACCTCTGTATGATGGATGAGCTCTAATAAAGTTTTCTGCAAATCAAGTGATCCTCACAGAACATGTCCTCCGGCATTAGAGTCACGCAGCGACTCACTCTATACTTGACATGATATTGTCCGCTTCACTTCACCAGCTCACAGTTTATAAGATCGATGAAATTATTAGGATTAGTTCATTATGATATTTATAGATCATTGAGTCAACATACATATGTAAGAAATATTTTATTACATTCATTGACGATTATTCTAAATATTGTTATGTTTATTCTTAAAAAGAAAAACAAAAACTCTTGAAATTTTCAAGAGATGACGAAGGTAGAAAAATGATTGAGAATATCAAATAAAGAAAGAGAGAGTGTCTTCCAAGAATTTGAAAGTTACTCCATCGTAAAAGGCATACTTAGGCAAAATACGTGGCATGTGTGTCACTACAAAATGGAGTGGCGAAAAAATAGGACATTAAAAAAATAGTAAGATGTATGTTATCTCACTCAAATCTACCTAAAGAATTTTGAAAAAAAGCAGTGTTGACCACGAGTTACATACAAAATAAAATTTTCACAAAGTATGTATAATTAACATCATACAAGTTATGAAATGACATGAAGTTTGAGTTAGGATATCTCCAAAAATGGGGATGTAAGCACATATATTTGTTCCTAGTTTATTGAAGGACAAACTAGACTTCATAACGGAAACATGCTTGTTCATTGGATATAGTCAAAATTTCAAAACGTATAGATTCTTCCACCCAGATAGCAATCTTGTACAAATTCAAGATGTTACTTTTTCATAAAATGAAAAATAATACATTCAAAAGAATGATGATCCTTTGACAACTCTAAGAGATGGTGGAATCAGCTCTCAACGCACATTGGACATTCAATAGTGTAAGTTGATGTTACATAGAATATCATACCTTTGGACGAAGTGGAAGAATTCACACTTTTTCCACGAGTACAATCGACGATAAGAGAGACCACACATGGAACTCATGATGTACGAGTGTGAGGCTTTGTGATAGTTCATCGATGTGAACATATAAGATAGTAGAGATCCTATTGCTTATAAAGAAGCAATGACTTCTAATGAATTAAAATCATGTCCGGTCTCCATGAAACATGAATTGAACTCAATCGATCAGAATGAAGTATACATGATATGTAAAGGTGGGGAGAAAATTATACCAAATACCCTTCAACTTTGGGCATTTTTCCAGCACTATCCTTAAACTTTACTTTGTAACACGACTACCTTCCATCTTTTAATTTGTTTCGCTAACAACCCTCTTCACCTATTATCGACGGTTTCCCAATCGCCTATTGACGTGGCGTCTACATGATAATTTTCTTTCTCCTCCACACAACCAATAGTCCGACATGACATCATAAAACATAAAATAATAAAAAAAATTGAGTCTCGTCAGCGCCGAACGTGAGGAGGGCGACACCCCCTCCCCTCTACAAGCTTCGACGAGCTCACGGGGGCGTCGACCCCCCCTCTGCGAGCTCGGTGGGGGCACATCACCGACGTCGCAAATCGGGGCAATGCCCCCCTTTTGTGCAACATGCGTTGTCGGCGCACGCAGACAAAGGGGGTGGTCGACGTCTCCCCCTTTGTGAGCTCACAGGGGGCAACGCCCTTTTTTGCGCTATGCGCATCACCGAGGCATGCAGGCAAGGAGAGGGGTGCGTCCCCCACCCCCTAGAGCTCATCGGAGCTTGCATAGAGGGTGGGGGGAGCGCAATGCACCCCTCTCCCTTGTGTGCGCCGGCGACGCACGCATCACTATCCCTCTGTAAGCTTCGACGAGCTGGGGGGCGACGTCCCCTCCCCTCGACCCGCGTCACTGACGCCGCAGAGGGGTGCATGCCCCCCATTTTTGCGTTGCGCGTGTTGTCGACACGCAGGCAAGGGGGCCTACGAGTTCTAGCAGCACAAGGGAAGGACACCCCCTCCTCTCGACGCTGTAGAGGGGGGCGATGCTCCCCTTTCTACCTGCGTGCGCCGGTGCACGCAGGCCAAAAGTGGGGGTCACGAGCTCGCCGAAGCTTTCATAGGGGGTGACACCCCCCCCCCCCCCCCTTCTATGTCTGACACCAACGAGGCAAATCACCCCATTGATGTAATGAATTAAAAAAATGGAGGATATTCATATTACAAACTAAAATTGGAGGGCAACGCTGAGCAAACGTCAAAGTTAAAAGGGCATTTGATGTAATTTACTCGAAGGTAGGCAATTTATAGATTGTAAATGGATATTGAAGAAAAAATATCGGGTTAATTGTTGTCTTAATAAATACAAAGATAAAATAGTTGTCAAATGTCATACTCATCAAGTCGAAATTGACTTTTAAGAAAAGTATTTTCTAGTGGCTAAGTTTGCATCCATTAGGACGATCTTAATGATAGTCGCGTATATGAAACTAGTGTTATTTCAATTTGATGACAATATAATATTTTAAAATGGTGACTTATCAGAAGATATATACATGTGTCAACTTGAATATTTTCAGGTTGAAGGTTAGAAGAACAAGGTGCATAAATTGAAAAAGTCATTATATGACTTAAAACAATTGTACTTAAATTTTATGAGGCGATGGTCCAATTTGATTTTAAAACGAACAAATTGAATCATTTGTGTGTACCTCAAGAAAAGTGTGAGCAATTTTGTAATATTATCATCGTATGTAGATCATAACTTTCTCGTTGGTAATTCACGATGCTCAACGAAATAAAAGATAAATTGAGTAAACAATTTAAAATGAGAAACATGGGAGATGCATCATATGTAAATAAGCATTCAAATTATTCAAGATAATCAAGAATATTGAGTTTAAGTTAAAAGTAGATACTGAAAAAGTTTGTGAAGTAAAATTGTAGTCCCATACTTACACCACTTGTGATTAAAAAAATACTTAGTAAAAGTTAATGCCCTAATACGAGACAAAAATCTTTAGAGAAATCTTATGCATAAATAGTGGATAACTTGATGTATGTAATGCTTTTACAGAACTTGATTTAGATTATGCAGCAAGTTTTGTTAGCAAATTTCAAAATAATTTGAGAAAGACTCATTGAAAGTTTATTAAGATGATTCTACGATATTTGAAAGGTATGGTACAATTGAGATCAACATACCAAGCTAACATATTTAAGACTATAAGATATTTAGATGTGGATTCAGGGGTGATATCGATAATCAAAAGTTCATATGAGGTCACTTATTTTTGTTGAGTTATAGAAGACTGAATAAATTGATTGTAGTATCGCAACAATCCATGAAGTTTGACTTATATGATTTTTGTTGGAACTAGAGCTCAATTTGATGACTAGACCATTTCAAATGTAATATGATAATTAAACAACAAGTTTGATATACACTGGAACTAACAACTTTGGGTCTAGGGGGTCAAAGAAGGATAAAGAAAGGAAAGGAAAATGAGGAGAATATGTTCCCCTCGTTTAATTGAGTTTAAATTAGAGGGGAACAAAGGGGAAAGCCCTCTCCTTTCCTTTCATTTCCCTCCAATACTTCATTTTTTCTTTCACCCCAAATAAAGGTAGAAAGGAGTGAAAAGATATATTTAATATGTGTTTCCATCTTTGATCAAATAAATTAAATATATAAGTATATATATGTAAAGGATAAAATCGTTTGCAGAAAATAATCTATTAACATTCATTCTAATCTCTTCCCTTTAATGATATCAACAAAATAAGATAACTATTCACATTCATTTTTTTACATTTTCTTTCAATCATTTTCCTTCTCATTCTTTACCTTTCATTTATCTTAATGAACTTTGAACCAATCATTTAGATAGAATACAACTATATTTAAAATTGAAAAGGAAAGAAGTTACTGTGATATATATGTCTAATAATGATATGTTGACTGATTCCTTCACAAAAGGAATTACAACTGAAATGTTCATTAAACATGTTAGTTTAATTGAACTTAAAAATATATGAGTGAGAAGAAAATTTTTATCTCCAAATTAAATTTCACGAATAGTGGGGGTATCGAAGTCGTAATAACACTACATGAATAATAAAAGTGTTGAAATTGTATGGCCATATCGATCAAGTGTAAGATATTGTAAATCACCATCATGGCCATCGCGAGCATTAAATTGTCGGCTTTGACGAAGTGTGAGAAGCATTTCAAAATGAACGAACTTTGTGAGACGATGCAGATAAGCTAGAAGAAACTTCACAACAAATTTGTGGAGACATTACGAGCAATGCGGCAATGTGGGTGCAGAAGGAGCAGACTCCTAAAGATGCATCCATGTAAGATGCTCGTGATCGATAAAATAATTCATTAGTTGAGAGCCTCAAAATCACCTAGGCCGTGTTTGGCAACGGAACCAAGCTGGAACAAGGCCTTGGTTCCACGTGATTCTGCCAAATGCCCACCTAGAACTCGGTTCGAACGTTGGAATAAAAAACTAAAACTAGGTCATCACGTAACCTAGTTCCAACAATCCGATGGAACCGAGGCACTGTAGCTAAGAACCAACATTTTTTTGGACGTGAGTTTTTTTTGTTTTTGGTTTTTTGTCTTTCTTTTTTATTTTTGTTTTCTCTCACACATTTCTCCAATAAAATAAACTGTTTAATAGTTGTAAAATAATTTTAATAAAAAATTAATATAATATTATGTACATTTCATTAAAAAAATTTAATATTTCATTAAATAAAATTAATTTAAAAAATGGTTTTGTATTTAAATAATATATATTTTTAACAACGTTTTTTCATAAATTTTTTGTTTTATAATTTTATTTTTATTAATAATAAAATAATACTTTATAATTATAATAATTATTTTTAATTCAAAATCTACAAAAAATCAATCACATTAATTTTTTCCTATTACATCAATTCCTCGATTCCTCGTCATTATGTTCCACTCCATCTAAACACACCTTGAATTAATATGTCAATTCAACTATTCATCGAGAATCGCGGTTCGTCCTAAGTTCTCGGTGAGCAGTTGAATTGACATATTAGTTCGAGATATATTTGAATGAAGTGGAACATAATGATGAGGAATCAATTGATGTGATAGGAAAAAATTAATTTAATAGATGAATTTTGGTGGATTTTGAACTTAAAATAATTATTATAATTATGAAGTATAATTTTATTTTAATTAACATAAAAAATTTTAAGGAAAAAATTTTGTTAAAAATATATTATTTAAATATAAAAAATCATTTTAAAAATTAATGAAAACTCAAATAACTTATCTATAATCTCCTATATAATCGAACGTCAAATGGCGTCAAGAATTAAATACAAAAGTAGAATTATTAAATAAAATTAGGTGTTTAAAAATTTATTATATTTTTTTAACTTTGAGCTCAAGTGGTTATTACGTGTCGTCTCTCATGTGTACCTACTTCATTTAATATTTCCCCTCACTCTAAAATAATGGAAGGTATTTTTTTATATTTTGCCCCAAATTTACTTTTGTTGAAATAAGCGCCATTACGATATCCCTTTGACAATTCAATTTCCTTTTTTTATGAATATTAATTTTTGGATTTGGCGGTATCTATCCCATTTTAAAAGGGCGGATGCTTCCCCTATATCATCCTGTCAGAGGATGATGAATCAACGGTCTATTGTCGCTCTGGACCATCGACCTTCCTCGCCGCCACCGTCGCCCTCCCATTAAATCTTAATTTTTTTTTCTAAAGGTTTCAAATTTTATACCGCCGATAGAAAAGGTCGTCATTGTGATAATTATATGTATATATAGAAGATGTGAAATAAAGAAAAGAGAGGAGTTTAGTAGTTTACGCCACATCCATATATAATTTAATAATGTGGGGTTTATTTTCCTGCCAACTTATTGAAATATCCGCTTCCTTCCATATCATTCAAAGTTTTCCAATTCATAATTTCAAAGTTTCACCTTTTTATTTGTTTATTTATCCAATTATATTTTAAAGTTTTGTTAAAAGAAAATAAAACATAAACGGTAAAACTATCTATTTTTATTTATTTTATTTCAAAAATGTTTCTGTTAAATAATGTATTGAATCATACTTTAACTGAAAATCTGTTTGGATCCAAAGAAATAGTAGGGAGACTTCGAGAGATGCTTGGATAAGAAGTGCATGGTCGGAAGGATTCCTACTCCTAGTAGGAATAAGAGTCGGCCAATTTTCGATGTCGAGAAGGACATGGCGAATTCTTGAAGGGTCGAACTTTCTTCTTGGACCGAGGGGCACTTGGAGTTGAAGATCTACTCCTAGAAGGGCTGAAGATGTGAAGGGGCCATCCAGAATTTATCCTAGTCTGAGTGGGACAAGGACTGCCCTGACGGACACGCCCTCGGGCATGTCCGGACTTGGCAGGGTGCCAGGCAGGAGGCATGGCCGAATTGAACTTCAAGATGAACTTTGAAGGAGGCTGAATTTTTTAGGGACTTTAGGGTAAATTACACGAATGGTCTCCCAACTTTGAGCCGATTTCCAATTGGTCCCCAAACTTTAATTTATAACCAGAACGTACTCCATCTTTCTTTTTCTTGCACGCTTAGTCCTCCTGACCGGTGATAGTGGGTTTCTCGATTGCCTTACTGACATGGCAGATTTTCTCTCTCCTTCACGTCATTTTATGTCCGTCACGTCATTATAAAATTTTAAAAAAAATAATAAAAAATGATAAAGTTTCCACGTCATTAAAAAAATTTAAAATTAAAAAAAATCAAAGCCGGAGAGAGAGGAGGGGGGCGACCGCCCCCCTCTCTCTCCAGCGAGAGAGCTCGAGCTCCGACGATGTAATCAAGGCTTGTAAGATCATCCTGGATAATTCTGGATCATCTGATCTTGTAATCCTCTTCTGTTTCTTCCATCTAATACAATTTTGCGTCGCCTTAAATTTCTCGGGTTTTCTCGCGGTGCATAATTTCTCTCGTGCAGAAATCCTAACAAACTGGTATCAGAGCGATGCTTCATCATCGATCCTCCGTCAGGCGTAGAGATGGCATCGCACAACGTGAACATTGAGAAATTCACGGGACAAAATAATTTCAGTCTTTGACAGATCAAGATGAGGGCACTTCTGAAATAACAAGAAATCTGGGCGCCGCTCGCGAAAATGCTGAAGAACAAACCAAAGGAGGGAGACTCGAAGGGCAAAGAAAAAGAGTATAACCTCGCAAGTTTGGCGGCACAAGAAGAGAAGGCGCACTCCATGATCTTATTGTGTCTGACGGATGAGGTGATTATCGAAGTCGTCGATCAAGAGACGGCGACCGGTCTGTGATCGAAACTTGAGAGTCTCTACATGATCAAGTCTTTGACCAACAAGTTATTGTTGAAGCAACGTTTGTTCGCCCTCCGCATGCAAGAAGGTACCACTTTGAAATATCATCTTGATCGGATGAATACTCTGTTGATGGAATTACGAAATATAGATGTGAAGATTGAGGGTGAAGATGCTGCCCTACTTTTGTTGGTGTCTCTTCCTCTGTCGTATGAAAATTTCGTACAATCTGTTATCATCGAAAGAGACATAATTACTCTGGAAAAAATAAGATCGAGTCTACATACTCGTGAACTTCGTCATAGGACGTCTAACAAGGCTGTGGATATTTAGGCCGTAGAGTTGGTAACAACCGCAGAGAAGACAAATCCTAAAAAGGGTAAGTCAAAGAAGAACATTAATCCAAAGGACATCTGCAACTACTGCAAAGAATCGGGTCACTGGAAGAAGGATTGCCCTAAGAAGAAGAAGAAAAACACGACAGCTGTAGTAGCTCACCATAATAGCGAATCTGATGATGATTTGACTCTTATGGTATCTGAACAGAGATGTTCGGAAGAGAATTGGATTCTCAACTCAGGATGTTCTTATCATATGACTCTGCACAGAGAGTGGTTATCAACTTATCAGAATATTGATGGCAAAAACGTCATAATGGGTAATGATGCAGCCTATAAAATAGTTGGAATCAGCTCAATTCAGATCAGAACTCATGACAATTAGGTGATGACATTGATAGAGGTCCGTCATATTTCGCAACTGAAGAAAAATCTGATATCATTAGGAGTTCTGGACTCCAAAGGATGTCGGATGGATGCCGCTGAAGATGTTCTCACGGTCACCAAGGGTGATGTTGAAGTCATAAGAGGAGTCAGGCAAAAGTCCTTGTATACACTACAAGGCACAGTAATTTTTGGCGTGGCTGCAGTAGGTAGTTCATCCAAATCAGAATCAGAAACATCCAAGTTGTGGCACATGCAACTTTGACATATGAGTCAGAAAGGGATGGACATTCTCAGCAAGCGCAATCTTCTGAATGGTTAGAAGATATCTAAAATCGGATTATGCAAGCATTGTATTTTTTATAAGCAAAAATAACATCAATTCAGTAAAGTCGTGCACAAGACGAAGGCAACACTCGATTACATCCACACTGACTGTTGGGGCCCCTCTCGTGTTCCATCTCTAGGAGGTTCTAGATACTTCATATCTGTGGTAGATGACTACTCAATGATGACATGAGTATTCATGATGAAGCACAAGAGTGGGGCATTCGAAGCTTTCAAGCAATGGAAAACTTTGGTGGAGAATCAGACATCGAGAAAAGTGAAACGTCTTCGTACCGATAACGGCTTGGAGTTCTGTTCGTCTGAATTTGATCGATTCTTTATTGATGAAGGCATTGCCAGACATCGCACCGTTAGAGATACACCACAACAGAATGATGTAGCAGAACGCATGAACAGAACTCTTCTGGAGAGGGCACGGTGCATGCTCTCTAATTCTGGACTGAACAAGTCATTCTGGGCTGAGGCTGTTAGCACAGCATGCTACCTTGTCAATCGGAGTCTTACAACCGCGATCGATCTGAAGACTCACATTGAGGTATGGTCAGAAAATCCCGCTGATTATACTAATATGAAAGTGTTTGGCTGTCCAGCATATTATCACGTCAGCGATAGAAAGCTGGAATTAAAGGCCAAAGAAGGAGTCTTTGTAGGATATGGTGCATGTGTAAAAGGCTTCAGAATCTGGTCTCCCTCAGAGCACAAGGTTATTCACAGCAAAAACGTATCCTTTGATGAGATGTCTATGCTCAAGCAGAAATTAGATGTTGTTGACTCAACAGAGGAGGGTGTCAACAAACAGGTGGAGTTTGAATTAACTCCAATTCAGAATGGGTCAAAAGAATCTCATCAGGTTGAACAACCAAAGTCTAAGGAGCAAGCATAGGAAACAAC
This sequence comes from Pontederia crassipes, assembly GCA_030549335.1. NCBI lineage: Eukaryota > Viridiplantae > Streptophyta > Magnoliopsida > Commelinales > Pontederiaceae > Pontederia > Pontederia crassipes. The sequence continues at coordinate 16,765,491 of CM060189.1, read as the reverse complement.
GACAAGTCTAGCTGCAGGACGTGCTCGCAGACAAGTAGGTCTTCCTAAGCGTCATGATTTTAAGGACATAGTTGCATATGCATTCCAAGTAGTTGAAAAGATGGAATCGTCAGATCAATCTACAAGGATGCTATCGTATGTGCAAAATCAGAACAGGGATTGACGGTGGTAGAGAGTGTTAGATATCTGATTGTATGATTCAATTCAAGGTGGAGATTTGTTAAATAATGCCTTGAATCCTACTTTAACTGAAAATCTGTTTGGATCCAAAGAAGTAATAGGGAGACTTCGAGAGATGCTTGGATAAGAAGTGCAGGGTCGGAAGAATTCCTACTCCTAGTAGGAATAGGAGTCGGCTGGTTTTCGATGTCGAGAAGAACATGGCGGATTCTTGGAGGGCCGAGCTTTCTTCTTGGACCGAGAGGCACTTGAAATCGAAGATCTACTCATAGAAGGGCTGAAGATGTGAAGGGGCCATCCAGAATTTATCCTAGTCCGAGTGGGACTAGGACTGCCTTGGCGGGCACGCCCCGGGCGCGTCCGATCTTGGCAGGGTGCCAGGCAGGAGATATGGCCGAATTGAACTTCAAGATGGACTTTAAAGGGGGTTGAATTTTTCAGGGACTCTAGGAAGTCAGATTTCTACTCCTACTCCAGGAAGATTTTTCTAGAGAAGGTGCTTGCATGCCTAGTAGATCAGGTCTTTAAGTTAGAATAGGAGTTATTTCTCTAAGGCCCTATAAAAGGACATGTAATTAAGGCTTACAAGACCATCCTGGACAATTCTGGATCATCTCATCTTGTAATCCACTTCTGTTTCTTCCATCTAATACAATTCTGCGTCGCCTTAAATTTCTCGAATTTTCTCGCGGTGTATAATTTTTCTCGTGCAGAAATCCTAGTAGTTTCTAATAGATATCACATTATAATTTAGTAGATTCAAAGACAATGAAAGTTAACATAATACGATTGTGAATATCATTAAATTAGATCATGAGATATTATAAAATGAATATGTCTTGTTGTTTAAAGAAGAAATATAATTAAAAATTTATATGTGACGCTTGATTAATTTTTTTTAATTCCATCCATACATTCTGGATTTGCTGAAAATAATTCATTTTAATTATTTAATTATTAATTTTTTATGGTGTCAAAATGGAGAATGATTTATTGGATCTGGGCCGTGTACAACACGTCTTCTTTGGGCTCAATAAAAAAATAGCAAAACAAGAAAACGTTTGAAACTTGAGAGGCCGTACCTCTTTTTTTTTTTTAAAAGAAAATATAACCGTTAATATTTACATATTATTGGAGGAAACGTTAAAAGGAAACAATTCAAAAAGCTTCCTTCGTTTTACTGTATCTGGTCTTTGTTGCCATTTCGTCGAACAAATACCGTCCATTTCCTCCGCCGTCCCCTGGTTCGCTTTCCTCGACACTTCCTTCCTCTCCGAACTATAAAACAATCTCACACGTTTACGCATCAGATAAGCGCCTCTGCGCCAACCAAGTCAGAGTCCCTGCGTACCGATCTCGCCGCTGCTCCGGTAGCTTCCGTCTTTTTGCTCCCTTTTTCTCTGAGATCGATCGCATTTCAGGAGAGATGAAGAGGGTATTCGGCGGCAAGAAGAACAAGGATCCGCCTCCCACCATCCAGGACGCCACCGATAGGGTATTATTTCCTCTTTCTTTTTTTTTCTTTCAAATCGTATGATGTGCGACTTTAGATTGGGATTTAGGTGAGAAGGGAGAATTGTGGGATTCTTCATCTGATGTATGGACGAACCAAGGCTCAATCTTTAATTGATGGCATATTTCATTTAACTTGCTGAGAGATTGAGGTATAATTTAGAAAATTAAATAATTGACCTTTTCGAGGCATACATTCTTCGACCTCACAAATGTTGGAAGGTCATTCTGAAGGAAACTATATAAAAGAGGGTCCTTTTCTCTAGAAACTACAAGCATCCACTGGATTGAGGTTTGATGGACTTTTCTTACTTCTGCATTTGTGTTGAAGATGGATTGATCTATGGACGTGAACATTGAGTCTAAAGTAAAGATCCTAATTTGAGCCTTAGGCAAGTATCATAAATTGATTTGTAAGTCCAGATTTGGCATATTGTGTATCATGTATTGTCGTATACTTCCTCAGACTTCCAATGCATCTTTCTTTTGGATTTGAACAGTTGTGCACTTGGAACTTTTTCTGTTTACTTATATTCTGTCTACTGTCTAGTATGCTGTTTTGTTTTATATAGGCATCTAGTATCACTGGTAGAACACCATTTGCATTAGTTTTTCCTACTTTCTAATGGGGAATTACTATCCAGCTCAACAAAAAAGGTGATACAGTCGATGAAAAGATAAAAAAACTTGATGCTGAGTTGGCCAGGTACAAGGAGCAAATTAAGAAAACCCGTCCTGGACCTTCTCAGGAAGCTTTGAAAGCTAGAGCTATGAGAGTTCTTAAGCAGAAGAGGATGTAAGTCTCTCTTACTTTCATAAGGAAGCTTTTCACACGCTTATCTTTGCTGTTTGGCTTCTTCCTGACTTACCCTTGTCATAGCAATCTGTAGGATGGATTCTTAAAAGCTTCATGCATCATCTGTACGTTACAAATGATCCAACTCTTTTGTTCACCCCTCAAACATAGTAATAAGACGACTTTATTTATTCTGCATGTTTATGAAATTCTGCATATTTTCTTTCTTTTCACGGCTATAATATTTTAAACCTAACTTTCATTCTATAACTAGAAACCAAGAAGGCTTAGAATTTGGACAAGTTCAATCATGTACCAAAACTGAACTCCTACTGTGACACATGAGATTAAATATCACACAAGTTTGTTTAAAAAATATATACTCACACTAGTTTTTTTTAGGAGAACTTCCACAAGTTCCACAACAACAACAACAACAACAACAACAATAATAATAATAATAATAATAATAATAATAATAATAATAATAATAATAATAATAATAACTCAGACAAGGTCAACCTAGTAGAAACAATGAAATACCATATTAAGTGAGAATTGATCAACTTGTCATCATAATTGGAGTTTTCTGACCCTTCATTACATGGAAACATGCATCCAAAAGAAATCTTAATTATACATCAAATATAGAAATCCTAATGCATGCATCAAATAATGCATGCGAGTTGTTAAAAGGATAAATCGTAATTATAATTAAACTTTTAAACAATATCAAGCAATTTTAAACAGACAATAGAAAAATGCACTAAAAAACTATTATTATTATTTTCATTTGCCAAGTTGCTAATGTCAGAGTACTAACTCTTGGCACTGATCAATATGCTTTCTACTAAGGTATGAAGGACAACGCGACATGGTATATAACCAACAATTCAACCTTGATCAAGTTTCTTTTGCGGCAGAGGGACTCAAAGATGCTCAACAAACAGTAGGACATTAGCATTCATTATGAATTAAGATTACCATGCATCAACTTTCTGTAGATAGCATCTAAAATAATGTTTTATACTATTCTCAGGTTTCAGCTCTAAAGTCTGCAAATAAGGAATTAAAGGGAATGATGAAAACTGTGAAGATCTCTGACATAGATGTATGAATATCTTTTGCTTTTTTTTTTGTCTTCTAGTCTCTTTTTTATTTATGTTTGATAATTCAACTATCCAAGGCTTTTGAGAACATTAATACAAATCTAGCAAGGTTATATGCTCAATATAATTGTTTGTGCTTCATCTATTCCTAGTACTTAAAACAATCTATGTGCAGAGCATGCAAGATGACATGATGGATCTGATGGATATCAGTACAGAAATCCAAGAGACTCTTGGACGAAGCTATAATGTCCCTGACGACATTGATGAGGAAGAACTGATGGGTGGTATGTCACATCATATTTTCATCTAGACTCTTTTTTCTTCATCTACTCTTGATTTCACATTATCTATAACTTGGCCACTTTTTGTACCATCTGCCAGCTCCATGCTGCATTATTTTCATGAAATTTGATTAGTATTTTTCTTATTTTTTTATTTGTTGTTTCGGGCGATTCCTGCAGAACTGGATGCTTTGGAAGCAGACATGGGAACCACAATGGAGTCAGATGCAGTTCCATCTTACCTTCAACCAGATAAGGAACCTGATTTAGATGCAGAACTCAACCTTCCTGCAGCTCCAACAGGCCATGCAGCAGTTCCCAACGGACAGAACCCTCAGGTAACTTCAGTTCATAATAATATCTGCCTTTTGAATATTATTTTACATTTCATTAATGTTCTTTTTCTAGTATACAACAACAACAAAGCCTTATCCCACTAGGTGGGGTCGGCTACATGGATCATACGACGCCATTCCGCTCTTATATTCGTTGATCCATGTTCATAAGATTCGACATGATTTTATGTTGGCTGTCGGGGCCTAACACAACCCTCCTCCTTTATCCGGGCTTGGGACCGGCTATAAAATATAGGCGGAGTTGTTCTTTTTCTAGTATCTAATGATAAAATCTTTTTTAGTTTTCTCATTGTTTGTACTGTTTTGTCATGCAAGTTAAGAATTTTTTTCATCCTTCTGTTCCCACTCTTTATTGAATTTCTAGGTGTCAAGGGGCGTATAAGATGTGAAAGAGGTTACATTGAGTTTTTTTTTTTTTTTTGAGGAGAAAAAGGATGGCTATCAATTGTTGTGATTGCCATCCGTGTATATATAACTATAAAATCAGAATGTACAAGTGTAGACTCTCAAAGTGAGAGTGACGAAACAAAAGAGACGTACATAAGCTATCCAAAACCCCACTCCCGAAGAAGAAAAGAAGCATAAGGAACAATACTCTCCACCTGACATCGCTCCCCACAAAAAACAGTCCGGTTGCGCTGAAGCCATACGGCCTAGGTACTGGCCAAAAATGATGCTAATACTGCTCTCCAGCTTCGCCTCTGTCTAACAAGGTCACGAAGTGAATGCTAAAAAGTCTCCGAAGCTGTAGGAAAGGTAGCCAAAATGATTGGGTTGAGAAAATTTGGCTAGTTCACTATATGTCTAATAATTGGGTTGGGAACTTGGGATTGAACTCAGAACCTTGTAAAATAGGATGCCATGTTTCTTGATATTGAAGATACCTATGTTGGTTTGTTCTTAGGCTTTGTTGGGCAAAGTTAGCGATTTGATTAGGGGATAGAGGTTCAACTAGAGGATAGCGATGTAATTAGAGGATAGCGGTTAATAGCGATTTGTTTATGAATTTGATAAAAAAATGTTTAGTAAATATAATAGTTGAACTAGTGTATATTTATACAATGACAAAAATAGGCATAATAATATAATCTAGATTTATTCTTATAAGCATCATATCCATAATAATTAATTTACAATATTTTATTTTGGATAGCAATAATTTAAAAAGTTTTATTTCAATATAAAAAATTGATTATTTAAAAATAATGTTCGAATTTTAAGTAAAATTAAATATGTGATATATAAAAATAAAAAAAATAATATATGATGTTTAAAATTTAAACAAAATTTTATATTAAAAAGAATGAGGGTAGAATATGAATAAAATATAAAACCACTATACTCTATACTCTATAAACTAATGAGTAGCTTATAGCATTTTGTGCTAAAACTTCTAAATGTTATTTTAAAAAAAATATATTTACCAAATATGACTATCAAAACGTTATCTGCTACTTAATTTCTAGTTTTTATACTTGCTAAACAGTGCCTTAATGAGGGACGGTTAGTTTATTCTCAATGAGTCTTAATGAGTGACAGTTATGAAGTTTCAAGGAATATGACAGTTGAATTAAGAGTTCTTATATCGAAAGAAAGTCAACCTGTTGTTCACTTATGAATCAATCTTCTAGAAGCTTTAACGTGTCAAAAGAGGATCTCCTCAGACATAGAAGATTTGATCTGTGGGGCTGCAAGTCCTGAAAACATTATGCAAGACCATTCTTGCTCATACATAACTTGCTAAAACTTGATATCTGAACATCACATATGACATGTTATAGTTTTCTCCAAGCTTCCATGACTCGGACAGTATTTGTCTTCTTGAGAATCTTGTGAAATGTGTTCCGATAGTTCCGTTACTTTCGGTAGTCTTTCTTCCGTATTGCTGCTCTCCGTAATCATTTGTATGTCATTTGTACAGGCAGAGGATGAGTTTGGCCTTCCTGCTGTGCCCCGAGCATCAATTAGGGGATAGGGAGGCCTTCTCTTGTGGTAGTGTTCCTGCTCCCGTGAATTGTGATGCAAGCAATCGTGTTATTTTTTCCGACATTTTTTTTGTGCGCGTGATTTAGCTGAACTCTTTCTGGGGGCTGTCAACTAACGAAGCTGTACTATTAACCATGCTATTGTTTTTCATGGATATCTTTGTTTGTAATATGTAAAAAGATCCTCACGCGTCTTCTCCTGAAACTTTTATCTCCGAATCTTCCATTTATATTTTCCTGATGTGCTTAATTAATCTATCTTTTAAGAAAAATATGGCGACAAAATTCATCTTTTACTTGTGAAATTTGGTTCTACTATAAACTCATTTATAAAGAACAAAGGGCATTCATAAAGTATTTGAGTTTCACTTAAACTCATTTTTATCTCTTACGATACAAGAAAAAAATGGAATGTGAATTTTCTATCCATGTAAATATATTAAAATTTCCAATTATTTTAGATATAATAAAAGTGATATATTGCAGTACATTGAAACGCCCAAATCATTTGGATATTTAAAGTTGACAATTCGTTTACTTTCAAGTCGATTTTCCAGCAAAGTCTATTTCCATCCAAAAAAGAGATTTCAAATTCTAATTGCTTATAACACTCAAGGATATAATTTATTTCGAAACACGACAATATTAAAAAAATAACTTCATTCGTAAAGTTCTTGAACAAAATTTAAGATTTTCTTTGGCAGGAGCCCGGAGCAATTTAAATCTCGAAAGAGACTCAATATGCGTTCGTTAGGAAATCTAACTTTTGTAGACATTTCTAATACATATCATTTAGAAATGACATGTGCACATGTCCATCGCATAAAATCATTTTTTTTTCCTTTTAGCGACAGGAGTGGAGATCCACATCTGCTGTTCGTGTGTCACGCCCCACGTGAGCACCACGAGGAAACGAAGAGATTCGCAATGTCGTGGCAGCACAGTACAACGATGCATGAATAATGCTGCCAGGAAAACAAGTTTTTTCTTTTTTAATCTTTAATGTGATCGAACAGACAATCAAATCCTACGAAGAAAGGAAAGCAGATAGCATTGACAGTCACTAGAATAGAACAAACGTGAAAACAATTTAACAGGAGCATTGGATAGAAGGAACAGCTAACACAAACTTATTCTGGTACACGCCTATGGAATAAGATACACGATGATGAAGCAGACAGGGACCTAGAGATGAAGAGTTCAAGTAACAATTGCTAAGGACTAGAACTGGAAGGACGACTAACTACCAATCCAAAGTCAATCAAGGGCGAGCTTTCGTCGTTTGTACCGCACCATCACTTGCCCCTTGACGCCAACCACCATGGCATTCCAATCATTCTCAGGGAAAGGGGAGATCAGCTTGAATTCAAAGTTCCTCAGCAGGTGGCTCCAGATAGCCTTGATCTGCAAGTAGGCAAAGGGCTCCCCGAGGCAACCATGCCGACCGCCTCCAAAAGAGATGTATGAGAAGGCTCCAGAAGCTTTGTCTTCTTCCCTTCCAGGAGCAAATCTATCAGGATCATAAGTGTCTGGATCCTTGAAGATGTAGGGAAGCCGGTTAGCAAAAGCTGGAGATGTAGCAACTATGTCGCCTTTCGGAATATCGTACTCTTTTCCATCCTTCGTCTTCACGGTGAAGTCAGAATGCGAGTAGCGGAGCAGCATGATCAACGGAGGATGGAGCCTTAGAGCTTCCTTGATGCAACGGTAGAGTACATCCATTTCGGATAGGATATCATGGTCAACCTTGTCCCCGTGTCTCCTCATGATATCCTTCTGCTCTTCAACGGCGGCAGCAAGATATTTGCGGTATTGGAGCATGTAAGCCCCAGTCCAGGTAGAAGTGATGGAGCTGGTGTGCTGTCCTGCAAACAGTGCAGCAATAAGCAACCCAGTGACCTCTCCTTCTGTCGTCGGGCGTCCATCCTTATATTTTGAATCAATGAAGCATTGAAGCATATCATCCTCTGCTTTTCCAGATTCCTTGCGAGAATTGATGATGGTGGAGAAAATCTGAGCTATTCTGGCGCGCGCCTTATCACGTCGACGGTGTGCAGGAATTGGGAGGTAGGGAAAGATGACACTAATAGGCTGCATGCCATTATCAAGATCATGGAAGAGTGCAGAAACATCATCGAAAAGCTTGTCTCTGACTTCTCGTCCTAGTAGACACCTGCTTGCTGTCAGTATGATGAGGTGTTCCAGTTCATACTTCAGATCCACTGTGCCACTCTCTCCCCACTTTGAGAAGTACTCCTGCGAGGACAGAATTTTTGCTAACCAGAATTACTTTATTTGAAGCAAGTGGCATAACAACATACGAATAGTAGCAACCAAATCATACAATAGATAGTGCTAAAACCCACTATTTTTTTTAAGAAGCAAAATAGAAGACTAACCAATATTATGCATTAACACACAGAAATGTGCACGTTTATCATAAGTTCTGTTAGAGAAATACAACAAGGAACCGTCAAGTTCAAAAAATAGAAAAATCTTCAGATCTCAGCCATCACGCGAACTTAAAATTAAAAAATTACCTAGTATTTTCAATGTAAAAGAAAGAAAAAACAGAACTTGTGGAAATTTATTGGATGATAATGCCAAAACATCATCTTCAATTACTGAAAGGTTTCATGTATCCTCCCTTGTTTTATTTGTGACAGAAACATGTGGAATTTTTTTTCTAGTCATAGAAAAGTAAAGGTGCCAAACAGGTTGGAGATATTGGAGAAAAGACAGAGAGGTAAATCAAAACCTTCACGAAAGAAAGTGATGACACATACCTTTGTTAACTAGGAGAACAAGTCAAACAAACTTTATACAGGTAAAGCATCACATGACCTGTCGAGATCTTTCATGTTCTGCCCAACATATTTATAAGATATGCACACCGCACCAACAAGAACAGCTTAATTAATCTTGGAAGAAATGCATCAATCCAAGAGGCAGGTGGAATGTAACGTTTTCTCTTAATCAGATTATAAGTAAAACTACCAGATGGAAGATAAATTAACTGAAAAACGCAAGAAACTACCAGATGGAAGAGAAATTAACTGGAAAACGCAAGCACTGAACAAATCGAGTTGTTGTAATCTATTTCAAATAGCAATGTTAAGCTCAAAGGTGGACAAATTAAGGAAGCTTTCATCTTTATTCGCAGTACTTAGGTATCCTGGAAATCGAGCTTTCATCAACAAAATGCTAACAATTTTGCCAAGGAAGCTGCTCTTTAGATTTAGTTGCCACAAGCATTTGACTTAAAAACCCGAGTCCAAATTTATTAGATGCGAACTATGTTATAGGAGGAAGCTAAGTTCTCTGAAAAACTAAATCTGATTTTTTTTTAAAGAAAAAGTGTTCTTTTTACCTCTGCCTCGAAGACCATCTGATCCACATAGCTCCGCAGTTTGGTGACCCTGAGAGCCTCGGTGAAGAACCGGAATTGTTCCTGCCGCACGGAGTAATCGACGTCGAACACGACGCCGGGCCCGAACGTGGGCACATTGAACTGGTATACTTCCTGCTGGCTGAGCTCCGACTCGGGCGCCTTGAAGAAGTGGCCGGACACCTCCGGTCCGACGAAGAAGGTGATCCTCCGGCCGACGACGTTGACTGTGAACACGCTCCCGAGCCGCCGATACTCCTCCCGGATCATAGGAATGGGGCCCTTCATGAACCGGATGAGGCCGCCGACGACCGGCAGCGCCGCGATCCTCGGCGGCAGCCGCTTCTTGGACTTGGGCGAAAGGAGGGCAGTGAGGAACTTAACGAAAGCCAGCGTCCCCACGAGGAGGAGTCCGGCGGCGAAGAGCGTACTCCCCTTCAGATCCATGGGCGTGAACATTACTCACGCTTATATGTGCATCAACTTACTCGGGAAGATGCGATTTTTACGATAAAGAGGACAATTTTCAGAAGAAGGGAGAACAGGAGACTGAGAGATCGAAATGGAGCACTCTGGACAGAATGGAATGTGATTACGACGCGTTCTGCGCGACGGAAGCAAAAAACGATTACACTTTGGAAGAGAACGGGGGCGCAGAGAGATGGATCGAGAAATAGGCCACGAGATGGCGGCGGCGGATATGTTCGAGGAGAAGTGTCGACAATTCGCAGGGGAGTTGGCAGTCGAACAAGAGTCCTATTTTTGTAGCATCATCAAAATGTATGGCTATGAAATTTTGGGTATTAAAACTTCATGTTTTGAATGGTTTGATTAAACTGAAATTGTTTTTTTTTTGTAAAAAGTTAAAAGAATTCATTTTTTTTCTACTTTGTTTTTGTCAAATAACACTTATTTTTTCTATTTTTTTAATATTTTATCAAATAATCATCAATGACCTTATTTTTTAATATATAATAATAATCATTGGATTTTATCAACAATTCGACTTTTATTTTGGGTTCCAGATCTGATGGTGTCAGGGTCTACCATCTTCTCACTGCTTGGAAAGATTCCATTCATTTTTTGAGTGGAATGGATAGATTTAAAAGAATGTCCCTTATCCTCCTTTCCTTTAGTTAAGATTTTCTTGTTACATATTTTGACTAATTAATATGAATTAATTATAAATTAATATATTGTGTGAAAATGACCACTAACTTAGATATGATAGATAAATAAAATAATAAACTATGTAAATACAACATCATCATTTTCCTCTCTTTAAAATATCATGTGGCTTTCACAGCTCACACCTTGTCTCAAGCCCCAGTCCCATTTTAGCTGGCAGGCTATGTAGGAACTATGAAAGACAGTGACTCCATCTAAGGAAAAACAAACAATCAAAATTCAGATATTAAATCCTAAAAAGATATATAAAGAATCAATGGTGCAGCTTGCGACTCAACTCTGCTAATCGGCCAACTAATCTCGATTATTGTGATGCCATATTAGAAAAAGAAAAGAGTTACCACCTCTCTTGGTAGAATTGTAAAATAATTTTGAATTTAATTTGATCAGAAGAGTATTCTTCTCTTACATAATTTAATATTAAATTAATTAATAATAATAACAAAGAATCGTTGCTTCAACATTGAAAGGTTAGTAGTTGTTTATTTGGCCCATAACTAACTGGCTTTTCGATTTCATTCGATCGAATGGTAAGGAGAAAAAAAAATGTAAATATAAACGTTTGGATTGATTTATAAATCTGATTGGAACTTGGAAGCGGACTATAATAGACAGGGTGAGCTTTGTTAAGTTAAACCATATTTAATTAAATGTTAATGGTTTCTGCTCCTTTCACTAGAATCATGAAAATGTTGTGATCGACAGAACAAAAATGGAAACAAAATGTTGAAAAAGGTAAACTTGTCATCACAAAAATTAATTTTGCATCTTCTTAAAAATAAAATAGACATAATAACCAATCACATATTAATTATCATGCCAAATCATTCATAATAATTTCATAAATCTAATCATTCTATCAACGTTTGCCAACCAGTGGCAACAACGATTTCGATCGAGAAAATTTAGCGTTACGTCACGTAACTTGAGTTATTATTATTATTATTATTATTATTATTTGAAAATTTTACTTTTCTTTTTCTTCAAATCTTATTTTCTCTCTCTTCATTCCTCACATAAAAAAATTAATTTATTAAATATAATATATTTATTATAAATGACTCGATTTAATATTATTTATTATTGAACAAAAACTATTCATATATCGTTATATCTAATTTATTATATTTAAATAATATATTATTTTAAAAACAATATAAATATTTAATTTATACTCAATTTTTATTAATTAACAAAATTATATTTTATACCTATATTCTTATATTTCATTTAAACATCCACTAAAATTAATTTGTCACATCATTTTTCTTCATTCTTATGATTGGACCCCACTCCATCAAACACACTTCCACTATGATCGTATAGGTACAAAATGATTCTTCCTACTACGAAGGAAAAAGCAACCAGCAGTGTCGACAGCATTAAGAGAAGATCAAATAAACCAATCACTCAGCATTTTAATTAGCGGATTAAGCAAAATATAATTGCTAATTCAAGGATTCCCCAATCTGAATCCTAAAGGATACTTTTGAATACTCAAAACTCACAAAGGAATATTAAGATGTTCCTTAGATATCAGAGCAAAGAATCACAAACCAAGGAGAGACATTTACCAAAGCAATAACAGTATGTGTGTAATTGTAAACTGTGATCCAATTAGGGCAATGAATTGCATATGTTAATTTCCGAAGGGATGTACTATTGGAAATGTTTTTAATTATCCATTAATTGGACAGAGCCAGATACATGTCAACACCAAATCATACTCACTGGATTAAGCGTTTGATAGGTCAAAATGCCTTGATTCCAAACCATTGCATACAACAAGTGTTAATTGTCTAGGCATTCTTATTGTATTTCGATTACAATTACTACAGTGTTGCATGTATGTTCCTACCAAGACTAAACTCCAGTGAAAATCTGCAACCTGTTTCTCCAGACCTAATGCCCACGCCTAAAATCAACTGCTAATTATAAAAGATCCAATAGTAGTACAAAAGACATTATTCTGGGTGAAACCAAAATCGATCTGCAGAAGGAAAATAATAGGACCAAAGGTAAAATGAACCTTATATTGATTTCATGTACAAAGATCATAACAATATATGTTACTGTTTGCTGTCAACAAAAGAACCCTCTGTATTTTTCTCCAATGATAATGTAGGCGGAAAATTCAAAGGTGAGAACATATCATCATGACTCGATGGCAATGCTGGCTTGAATTCATATGGACCTGCCTTCGGTCCCCAAACCTGATTATATGACGTAAATGTATAATCTTTGATCTATACCCTCAAACAATACTGTAATCAGCCGACTGAAAAATTAAAGTTTGCAACTTTACCTGGTTTCCTTCATCGTCATAACCCCTTTCCCACAAATGTATTTCACCATTTCTGTACATGCTAAGATCAGATGTACAGTATACTGCACCATTCTGTTCACGTTCACAAAGATAACTTTCAGTTGAAATGCAAAAGTGAAAGAAACTCGAACAAACCTGTAACTCAGAAAAAAAACAAAGTACACGTGAAATTTTAAGTACAGCAAGTTACCCATGAATTGGGGAAACCGTCAGGTGGAGTAGACCCTTCATACAGACAGCGCTTACCGCGCTCACAATGAGACAGATGAACCGTAGTCAGATGTTCTGCAATATCCTGAACATGAAACTATTGTCAGAAATACCAGGAGCAGTTGTTGTTACTTTCCAGAAAACAAAGAAGGATATTTTCACCTGAAGGAGAAAAGGAAATTATTTGAAAAGTTTATCCATGACAATCAATACATCCGTGGATTTTAAATTCTAACATCTCTCATTTCCCTTTCTTCTCCTTTTTAATACATTTTGGATTTCATAGCGAAAGAACTAATTAGCATATAGTCAAGTGACTCAAGTCGACATTTCATATTGAACAAAAAATTTAAGAAACACCCACAGATCTTAAACCAAGCTGGGGCAATACAAGATTTATCACTAAATTGGCACTTAACCTAAGCTTTAAGATGCATGTGGTTTAATACACATTATTGCCTTCATATTAGAAAGTTGCTACTTCCCAATGATCTACCTATTAATCTTGAGCATTCAGAAAATGGGGAAACTTACCAAATTCATCCATATTGGACAGTCTGCACATTGTCTACCATTCACCATCAATTTTTCAAAGAAAACCATATCTAAATGCAATAATTTATTTTTAAGAAAGTATCAATAAGTTTATGTTTAAATATTATATTATATTACATATATATACATGTATCAAAGAAATTTCTCCTGTGAATGAAGACATACCCCAATGACTTCTTCAGGTTGTGGTCGCTGATCTCTTGGACGTTCACAAAAGTTTTTGTATTCCTCTACATCTCTTATTGCATATGAACTCAACTGCCAATTGAAAAATGACTTGAGATTCAAAGGTTGTTAAATTACTTTTATCAATTATCCTTAAAATTTGGAGTGGCCATGATGAGAACCCAGTTCCAGTAAACAAACATGACAATCACCTCAACATCACATTTCATCTCTTTTGGGCAAGGCTTGACCATATAAAATCTCTGCAAAGCAAAATCAATGAAACTTAGCATTTATGGGCACTCTTGTGTAACAGTATAGCAGTTCATTGCTAAAAATTACTCACAAAGATGAAACCAGTAAAAAAAAAAGGAACTTCATTGGACAGTACAAAAGTATTACTATATTATTAACATTGGTTCTCTGACAATTCTTTTTTTAGAAGGTTCTCTGTCAAATCTTACCTACACATTTATCTCGTTTAAGACGAATTGCAAAATCAATATTGGCAAATCAACCAGTCCTATCTCGTATGCTATGATAAGCGAACAACGGTAGCACAATGATCTTGACATTGATGCCTCAGCGATGGACATGTACTAATGTTTGTTTCGGGCCACTCGCACATGATGGGGCCATCGATGGAATGACATTCATGGAGGTCAAATGGATATCCCTCTACAACATATACCACTCTTTTTGGACAAGAATTCTGCTATATTGAGAATATTGTACAACGCACTATTTTTTATGAGAGAGTAGGGAGATGGGTAGCTTGGTTTGTGGAATTGATTTTAACCACTTTGCTCTCCTTTTGAGAATATTGTACAACACATTATTTTTTATGAGAGAGTAGGGAGATGGGTAGCTTGGTTTGTGGAATTGATTTTAACCACTTTGCTCTCCTTTTGATTTTCTTCTGGATTGTGTTACAACTTACAAACATGTAAAATTTTCATCTTTCAAGTTTCAATAAATCATGGATAGCTAACGAAGCTTGGTAGCCATCCTTTTACCTTTCAAATAAAAGAATACATTTAAATTTCACACCTAAAGGAGCTTAGGAACATGATAAAAGGAGTGTTAATTTCAAGGTGTCAGTTATCATACTTGTCGAAAAGGTTTCTGGGGAGATCTCCAAAATGCCTGCCAAGACATATTGTGAGAATAATAAGAAGAAAGCATGGCACCAACTTTAGACTATAAACTAGTTAATCATATCATAAATTTGTAATTTATATGAAGACGCAATACCTGCTCAAAGTAAAGAACTCTTGAGCCATCTACCATCTCCGTTGCTGGGCATGTACGCATCCTGTGTTACTCAGGTAGTAATAATAAAAAAAAATTACGAACTTCCATGATTTTATCAGCACAAAATAGAAAAAAAAAAGAGAATCTCACGGTTACGTAGCAACAAGCTTATTCAGAATAAAATGCATAGATAGATCCCATTTTGGATGAATCAAACATAAACTTGTGTTCTATAGACAATGACTCAACTTTGTGGATAATGGAAGGATAATTGCGTGAGATTGAAGATAAATATCTTCTACATGGATGAATGAATAATGTAATTCCCCTTTATGAATAAGTTAAAAATAAAACTCTCCTTGTCTACGGATGAATGAAGCATAAAACCTAATCATATTAAATGGTTGAATTAATAGTCTCCTTTTTTATAGATGAATGAAGCATCAAAACCTAATCATAATAAAAAGCTCTTATTTTGGATGAATGATGCATAAAAATGTTACCTTATGTTGTTGTAAGAATCGGGGTCTCTCCGCGCTTGCTCTCGCGAAAACTTCGAACACCACAATGAATTTTTTTAAGGCAAAAAAACGGAGAAAATCTAATAACCGAAGCAATGATAGGATAGCGAAAAATTAAAACAAAAACCAAATGGTGCAAAACTCGGGAAAAAAATGGACCTTTTCCCCGGAGAGGGCTTCGGCGACGGCGCGCGCATGGTCCCAGCGGGTGGTCGACTTCCGGAGGCGCTTCAAGAGCAGAGCACCTCCGAGCAACAGCAGTGCTTTTAGCGCCAGCCCTCCGAAGGGTCGGCCCCCTCCCTGGCCGCCGGCTCCACCGACGCCGTCGGCGTCGCCGCTCGCCTTCGGCTCCGACCCCGTCACCATCTGAATTCCGATCACAAAATAATAGGAAATAGAAAGGGATAAAAAGTGTGATAGAACAATAATCAATAAATAATGAGCATAATTAATTTTGTGGGGTTAAAATTAATATAATTAAGTTGTTGTAAAGGGTTTTCCGCTGGCGCTGGCTACTTTTAGTTTCGTATGAAAAATACAAATATTGTTACCAAAAAAAGAAAATAATTTTGTTATATATGTATGTATCGTAAATTATTTTTTTATTCACTCATAAAATTATTAAAAAATCTTTATTGTTTTTACTAACAAACAATTTTGATTTATACTCTTATCAGAAAAAATAATAAATATTATTAATAACTTTGGTTTATTTTGTTATGTTAACTGATTTTAATTTAATAAATGTGAAATTCGCTTTTTAATTGTACTTTATAATCACTCACATGAGTGACATATAATGTTAATATGCAAATAATTATAAGGTGAAGATCCCCAGATTTTAGAAATTTTTAATAATATATATTTATATATTCATTTTAAAATTATATATGATTCTTTTAAACATTTATATTCTGTTTTCGAAATATAAATAACAACTTATCATATTGATCATCCCACAAAAAAAAAGTTAAGAAGAAGTCATAGAGTTGAAATATATGTAATATTATTTAGTCCCCTCTAATACTTCGGCTGTCTCTATCTAAAAGTTTCTAATTGTTTCTTTATTTCAAAAATAGCTCAATTTTGATGAAAAAGGAAACTAGAGTAGCATTAGAAACAGTATCCTGGTTTCTCTTGAATGCGTTTGACAACGAAAATGAACCGTACATTTGTTCCGCTTGATTCCATCAAACGCGACACTGAACTAGATTCTCGTATGGAACCAAAACCTGAAATCAGATCATCGCGTGACCGACCTTTTGTTATTTTATTTTTCTTTTCTCTAACACATTTCTCTTACAAAATAAATTATTTGATAAATATAAAATAATTTTAACTGCATATTAATATAATGTTATTTATTACTTATTATTTCATTAAAAAATTAATATTTTATTAAATACGTAGAAAATTGAAAGATAAAGTTACCTTTCTTACGTTGGCGCCTTGCAAAGTTAATCCACATAACTTAGGAATAAAGATCCATTTTTTACTTCATCAAAGAATTATTTATAGACAATCCAATTATTTATTCCGTTTTTTCTTTATAGGTGTTTGGCTATAATTCTTTGATCGAAGTGCATAGGGTAGACAATCCATATCCAAATAGTCCTATGAGATTAAATTGGATTATGTATAATTACAATAGATTTTGATCATATAAGTAGCAAGGGTGGACCTAGGATATGAAGTATTATGGGTGCAAATTAGAACTTTCACATAATTTTTAATAATAATATAACAAAATTAAATATAATTAATTAAAATTAACTTATTAAAATGGTTAAAAGTGATTAAATTTAAAATAAATAACTAATTATTATCACTGTATTTAGCTAGTTATCTCATCTAAAATTCAATATAGCCATTTGGTTCAATAAAATAGCTAACTAAATAAGAAACATAATTTTAGACTTGATTACGATGATTAACTTTTAAAAGTGAATTAAATAAAATAAAGAAGAAGTATTATTGTGTATTTAATTGTGTTGGAGGATGTTAAAATAGATTATGAGGAATCTAGGTGGATTCAATTTCTTAAACTCTAGTTAATCAATATTAATATATTATATATACCTAATAATATACATAACTTCACAATTGTGGTGTTAAATGACCTCATAATCATCATGTAAGTTTGCCCATGATAAGTAGGATGCCAAATTTAGCTTTTCTTTCCCCACGTTTGCATACAATCATCTCCTGTAGAATCCTTGGTAAAGAATAAATGGAACTTGCTTGATCGTCCTCCCATAATTCTCGTTGCAAGATGAGTTGGCCTCAGTTCAACCATTTGATTCATGTCTAAGCAATATTTGACAAGGCAAAACTTGATCAAGTTCTGTCAAATAACTTTAGTTCAAGTTCTCGTCACATGATCGAGGGCAGAACTTTTTGGGCAAACATTTTGCCTAAAAAGTACTCAGCAAAGTCAAGAACTTCGTGTGGGCGCTTCTCTCTCTTTCTCTCTCTCCCTCTTCCCTCTCCCAGTCAGTTTCGCCCAAAGATCCAGATGCCGAAGGGTAGCGACGACGTTAGTGAGGTCGGCCTTGAGCGCTTCGTTGCTGGGATCGAACTCGAGGCCCTCCTCAAGGGCGGCGGCGACGGCGTCGGAGATGTCGAGGTCGTACCTCTGCAGCAACTGCGACACGCGCATGCACAACGCCAACAAGGTCGTCTCCCACCACAAGCGCGTATGGATGTGTGAGATCTGCGAACAGGCGCCCGCCAGCTTCACCTGCAAGGCCGATGCCATGGCGCTCTATGTTGTGTGCATGTGATGCCGACATCCACTCCACCAACCCACTCGCAAAACGCCACGTGCGCGTCCCCATTGTGCCCTTCGTCGAGCCCCTCTCACTAGCCGCGCTCAAGCGGCCAGCTGCCGCAGCAGGCAACGTGTTCTTCTTCAAATCCGAGGACGGCAAGGGGGAGGAGGAGAAGAATGAGACCCACGCCGTGACCTCCTGGCTCTGTTGAACCCCAACGCCAACCTGGTCATCCTGATGCCGAAGGTTGATAGCCTCATAGAAGTAGCGAACGACGTCCTCGAAGTGCCCGGATGAGAAGGCGACATCCTCCAAAGTTCTGATTGCCAAGAATTTTAG
Organism: Pontederia crassipes; assembly: GCA_030549335.1. Lineage (NCBI taxonomy): Eukaryota > Viridiplantae > Streptophyta > Magnoliopsida > Commelinales > Pontederiaceae > Pontederia > Pontederia crassipes. Next base: position 16,746,552 of record CM060189.1, on the reverse strand, counting down.
TAGGCAAACACTAGCGAGAACTCCATCATCATGTTCCAGGAACTTTACGAAACTTGAGTTCCACTATCCAAATTGCTCTAGCCACTAGATATATGGTTAGAGAAAGAGAATTAGATAGAGGGAGTTCCACATCCTAAGGTCTTTTAGTTCCTTTTTTTCCCCCTTAAACATAGCAGAATTGAAGTCCCCTGCTATTCCCTAAGGTCCATCTCTTCTTTCTTTTCCTCTCATGCGCTCTCCTTCCTCAACCTAGAGGCAAGATCAGAATATAGTGATGACATTATTTCAGAAGTAGTATAAAAGAAGATGTGAAAATAAAGGTAGGCATTGATTCAAGGCAAGGATGTGCATTGTCCATACAATTCGTGACTGCCTCAGCTCGTGATATGTTTAGTGTCAAGCTCATTCCTGAGTGGAGATTACAACCTTTCTTCAACCAAAGCCTCCAGCGGTGGCTTCAAATGACCTATCAAAGACGCATGATGGAGACCAAGAGGAATTGGGATGAAATGATAAGTGATTTTTTCTCATTTAAATAACATCTCGAATTTAAGTTCTTGTGAATAAGCCTCACCTACCAAGTACGCGATATGTATAGTGAATCAATTTTCAACCCGTAGGCAATTTACATAACCATTAGTGTCGCGCATATTAGACCATCACGCATATTTACATCACAAGGACCTCATCCACTGAAATATTACTTTTGTCATAGGATGTTGGCTCCTTTGAAAATGAAGATGCTCCAAAATATTTCCAAAAGAGTTTGAATGGCCCCATAACCCGCAATATTTTATTATGCATGCTGCCCTACAGTTCTTTGAAGCATGGGAACAGAGCAATTGTCTCCCCTCCAACGGAGAAGAAAATCTCTATGACATCAATCATTGGAAGAAGTCGCCAACAGATTAGCTAAAGCTTAACACTGACGACGGGTCGACCAGCGGCAACCCTGGCCTTGCATCCTCTGGGGGCTTGATAAGGAGCGAGAATGGATCATGGGTTATTGTCAAAGATTCAAACAGAAAGAAGAGAATTGAGAGGGAAGGAAAAATGTCACAGCACCAACCGCTGAGACTGTGATCCCTTTTCTATTTATATGCCATCGTATGTTCACAAGTTATCACTGATATCAGTATTTACAAGTTATCGCTGATATACGAGAAAACTGACATAAGAGAGAAATGATACAGAAGAAGTTACAAACAATCCGACTTATACGAGCAATAGTATTAACAGATTTAACTGTCAATATTCAACACTCCCCCACAAACTAGGCATGGTACACAGTCGGCATGCCTAGTTTGGTAATCAAATAATTATGCTGCTTCCCAGTCAAAGCCTTAGTAAAGATGTCAGCTAACTGCTCTATAGTATGAATGTAATTGGCGCCAAGCAATCTTGCTAAAATAAGCTCTCGAACAAAGTAACAGTCGACATCAATGTGTTTGGTCCTTTCGTGAAAAACAGGATTAGATGCAATGTGAATGGCCGCATGATTGTCACACTGAATAGAAATTGGTTTAGGAATCTGAACTCCCAATTCAGAAAAAAGTCGATCGAGCCAAATAATTTCTGCAGAAAGGCTTGACATGCTACGAAATTCAGATTCAGCAGAAGACTTAGACACTGTCTCTTATTTTTTTGATTTCCAAGACACCAAGGCATCGCCAAATTTTATGCAAAACCCTAGTACAGATCTTCTGGTAAGAATGCAAGCCGCCCAATCAGCATCGCAAAAGCCTGATAAAGAAGTTGCACCATCGACAGGAAAGAAAAGACCATTGCCTGGATCCTTCTTCAAATACTTTACAACACGAGAGGCAGCCTCCATGTGGGACTGTTTGGGAGAGTGCATGAACTGACTCAAGTGCTGAACTACAAAAGAAATATCAGGCCATGTAATTGTCAAGTAGATCAGCCTACCAAGAAGCCTCTGATATATGCCTGGATCTGATACTGGAGGATCAGGATGATCAGGTGGAAAAACAACATCATATTCCATGGTTGTAAGCTTAAGATTAAGATCTAGAGGTGCATCTGGAACTTTGGCAGCTGAAACACCAGAATCTGCAATAAGATTGAGAGCATATTTTCTTTGATTCAGTATAATCCCTTTATCTGAACGCATGACTTCTAATCCCAGAAAAAACTTGAGATTTCCAAGATCTTTAATACCAAAATGAAAAGACAAAACTCCTTTAGCCTCCTGAATCAGTCCAGAGTGATTACCTGTCACTATTATATCATCCACATACACAAGAAGAACCATTAAGTATTGGCCTGATTTCTTGGTGAACATCGAATAATCTGAACGACTTTGCTGAAAACCAGCAGAAGTAAGAGTCTGAGTAAGTTTGATGTTCCATTTCCTTGAAGCTTGTTTGAGCCCATAAACAGATTTTTGTAGTCGACAAACCTTATGAGAAGAAGACTCCCCCGGACTACAAAAACTAGGAGGAAGTTGCATATACACCTCCTCAAAAAGATCCCCATTGAGAAAAGCATTATTGACATCTAGATGGAACAATGGCCAAGATTGTTGAGCAGCAATGACCAAAAGATATCTGATAGTAACCATTTTAGCAACATGAGAGAAAGTCTCCTTGTAGTCAATACCCTCCAATTGGGTAAACCCTTTGGCAATCATCCGAGCCTTATATCTAACAACTTCATCATTAGAATTCAGTTTGACTTTATAAACCCACTTGCAGCCAATAGCTCGCTTTCCAAGAGGAAGAGTAACAAGATCCCACGTGTGATTGGATTGGAGAGCATCCATTTCAAGTTGCATGGCTTCAACCCAATTGGGATCCTTGGCAGCTTGTGCAAAAGAAGTAGGCTCATGAACAGCATTGAGGCAAGAAATAAATGCAAAGTACTGAGGTGAAAGATGCTCTAAAGTAATATTATCAAAAATGGGGAAAGAACTGGCAGATGTTTGTACATAATTTAGAACATAATCATGCACCCAATTAGGAGGCCTAGTAGCTCGACGAGGATGAGTGATAACAGCAGAAGGCTGAGGAGGCTCGATAGCAGTATACTGAGAAGGAAGAGTATCAGAAGCAGAAGAAGAATCAGGAGGAGGATCTGAATAAGAAACAATAGGAGAAGGACTTGGAGATGAGAACTCTGAATCAGAATCAATAATAACAGGATGAACAACACTAAGCTTATTAGTGCTAAGCTGAGAATCAAGCAAAGGGAAAATATCTTCATGAAACATGACATCTCGACTGATAGAAACCTTCCTGGTGTCCAAGTCCATGACCTTGTAACCCTTTTGAACATCAGAATATCCCAGAAATAGAGAAGGAGTTGAACGAGCTGAAAACTTATCTCGTGCCAATAAATTGGTGCAATAGCATAGACAACCAAACACTCGGAGATGAGAAAGATCAAGAACCTTTCCAAAAAGAGCCTGATAAGGACTAATATCACCCAAAACAGATAGTGTTGTTTGATTGATAATATAAGCTGCAGTAAGAACACAATCACCCCAAAAATCTGGTGTCAAATTAGCCTGAAACTTCAAAGCACGAGCAACTTCAAGGAGATGTCGATGCTTCCTCTCGACAACTCCATTTTGCTGGGGAGTATAAGTACAAGAAGTTTGGTGAATAATGCCTTTAACTGCTAAAAAAGAATTACAATCAGAGTTTATAAACTCTGAACCATTATCAGTCCGGATCACTTTAATTCTGTGAGCAAACTGATTTTCAATTAAGTTGACAAATTGCTTGATATATTGGACAACATCACTCTTAAATTTAAGAAGGTATATCCATGTCATACGAGAGAAGTCATCGACTATAGTAAGGAAGAAACGAAAACCACTATAAGTGGGATGCTGATATGGTCCCCAAATATCCATATGAACCACCTCAAAAGGAAATTTAGTTACAGTCATGCTGTGTGGAAAAGGAAGCCTTGTTTGTCTTGACATATGACAAACTTTACAATGACATTTGACATCAAAATGTTCAAAGGAAATAAAAAAAATTAGTCTAGAATAGGGGATATGTCCTAAACGATAATGCCACAATATGAGATTGTTGTTGTCACCACCTCTAGTCTCAGCAACTGCCACCTTCCTTTGAGTGTGAAGAACCTTATTAGGTAGATCTTGAGAAACAAGGAAATATAATCCATTTGTCTTTTTACCAATCCCCTTGATCAGCCCAATGAAGAGGTCCTGAAATATGCATAAATCAGGATAAAAAATCATTGTGCAACAAATTTCCTGAGTGAATTTGGATACAGAAAGCTGATTGTATTTGAACTCTGGGACATATAAAACTTCTGTAATACTTTGTTGGTCACTAATGTGGCATTTGCCAATATGTGAAATGTGGGCAAAATTTCCATTTGGCAACTTAACAGTTTTAGCAGTTGATAATGATTGAACATCATATAAACATGAGATATCAGAAACCATGTGATCAGAGGCACCAGAATCAATTATCCACTGGACTTTTGACAATCTGAAGTTAAGAAACTGATTACCTGCCATATTAGTCAGAGTTGTCTTTATTGAGAATTCTGAGAATTTGCTGATACTGATCTGTTGTTATAGGCTGATTTGAAGGACTAACAGAAGCAGAAACTTTTAAACCCTCTGTACTTGTAGGATGAGAAATATCAGAAAAGGCATTCTCAGTTGCCTGAACTGTATTTGCCTGTCTATAATTTCTGAAAATTTTGAATCCAGGTGGAAAACCATTAAGTCTATAACATTGTGCCTTAGTATGTCCAATTTTATGACAATGATCACAAACCACATTCTTGTTTTTCTTGATGTTCTTATTTAAATTTCCTGTATTCTGGCGTACAGAATTTGCTTCTGAAAGAACTGGTGTGGATGACGAGGCCACATTCAAGGCCTGATTAAAATATGTACTATTTTTCCTTTGCTGCTCCTCTTCTAAGAGCATAGCATATGCCAAATTTTCAGGAGGAAATGGTCTCATTAAAATAATTTGGGATCGAACAGCAGCATATGAATCGTTTAATCCCATCAGAAACTGAAACACTTTCAGCTGTTGAAAGTATAATACGTTTTCAGGATTTGTCCCTAACATGGGAATTACATTATATAAATCTTCCCAGAAGATTTTTAATTTGGTATGATATTCTGTAATACTCTGAGAACTCTGTGTGAACATAGTGATTTCCTTATGAAGTTGATACATTCGTGAGGCTCCAATCGGCTCAAACTTTTCCTTCAAATCTTTCCAAACAACACAAGCTTCAGATACATATGCAATGCTTCCAAAAAGACCATCAGAGACTGTGGAAATAATCCAAGAAAGAACTAGAGCATTATATCATTTCCATTGGAAATGTAACGATTGATCGAATTGTTCCATTTTGCATGACCCATCTATAAATCCCAATTTGTTCTTGGCCAGAAAAGCATTCAGAAGAGATCGACTCCACATCGAATAATTCTCTGAACCATTTAATCGAACAGGAACTAATACAAGCCCAGGCAAATCTGAAGGATGTAAATATAAAGGATGCGTAGGATCTAGTGATGAGACTTGTGAAGAAGATGCAGAATTCAGAGAATCGGCCATTTATGAACCAAAAAAAGCAAGAACTCAGAAGAGTAATCAATCAGTAATGAGGGTAAGAACTTGACTGTAAACAAGATCTAGAGAACAGTCAAGATGTAATAACGTGAAATCGATTGCACAAAGAAGAACCTGATCGTGAAATCACCCTGAGATTTTCTGATCATGAAATCGCCCTGAGATTTTCTACACAGCAAGAGACCTCAACAATCAATCTGTGATGCTCCAGGATCTGCAACTTGCTCAGATACCATGTCAAAGATTCAAACAGAAAGAAGAGAATTGGGAGGGAAGGAAAAATGTCACAGCACCAACCGCTGAGACTGTGATCCCTTTTCTATTTATATGCCATCGTATGTTCACAAGTTATCACTGATATCAGTATTTACAAGTTATCGCTGATATACGAGAAAACTGACATAAGAGAGAAACGATACAAAAGAAGTTACAAACAATCCAACTTATACGAGCAACAGTATTAACAAATTTAACTGTAAATATTCAACAGTTATAGGCTTCTACTATAACAATGGAATCACAACACTTTTACTGGCTGAATTGTGGGGAACTATAATTGGTTTAGAGCTAGCATGGGAATATGGGTGTGGGAAACTAATTCTGGAAGTGGACTCACCGGAACCAATACACTGTATCAACCTTAGACGATGAAGATAAAAAAAAAAAGGCATAGATGCATCTGCACAAAAATCAAACACCTACTTCAAAGACAATGGGAACTGGGAAGTGGGAAGTGATGACCACACACTTCAGGTGAGATGGCAACCAATGCGCTGACCTACTCAACAAAGATGGCAATGCTGATATCTAATGGCATGTGCAAGCTTCGACACTGCCCATTAGAACTCTTGAGGCAATTAGCTTAGGGTCTTGGCGGCTGCCATTTGCCAGTCTCAACGTTGGTTAGCAACTTTGTCTAGGATTGGGTCTGAATATAGAGTTTTTAATAGCTCGAGTTATATTTCTTTTTTCATTAAATTCGTGGCCTCGAATTCATTTTGCACTGGGTATTGCACGAACTTCCAAAATCTTAATAGACTGAAAATTGCATTGAGTTCTTCTATCGAACATGTTCGGTACTTTGGACTCGACTTGAGTTTTATTGTATCGTTTTCATTATATTAATTGTTGAATATTGTTAACATTGATATCCATAATATTTTATTTTGCTTATCTTAATGATTTATTTGAAGTTTGATTTTCCATTTTACTCTTTCCCTCACAGATTACTTTCTTATGTTTCATTTGTTTAAACGTAAATTTATGTTTTTACTTATTAGTTAACTCAAATAATAATTATAAAAGCTAAATTATCACCTTATTTATTAAATAAAATAAGAATATATTCAGATGAATTAACTAAACATTTAACGTTTATTAAATAATATTTTGTAATTTAGCATTATTTATTACTTTACTATTTTTCGTAATATTATTTATTATCTGTTTAAATATTTGGTTAAAAAATTATTATCATAATTTTTTATTCAAATTAATCTTTATCTATTATAAAAGAAACACTTTATCTTTTTTAATTCTCAAACTTCATCCAAACATCCATTCCAAATTATTTATCGAATTAATTTTTAGGCACTCATGTTCTTGAATCAAAAAGAGTACCGGTCGCACTTTTAACAAATTTCTCTCACCAGGCGAAGTTTAGTACACGCGAAATAAACAAGTGAGCCACATTAAAAGAAAAAAGGAAAACAGCGAATTTAGATTGGAAACTTCCCAAGTGCTCGCGGAACATATATGAGATTAACATGCACACGGTGCAGGGGCACCGTCCAACTCTGAGCACTTCAGATATCACCCACCTCCAAGAAGGAATTGTTGTCGAAGCTCAAAACAAACGTGCGGATTTCCATGGGTGCAAGCTCCACAATCAGCTTGTGAGGATCAACAGATCCTCCTCTTGCAGCAGTGCCAGCACCGGTAGTACCCTCGGCTCTCCATTTCAGTCTCTTCTTCTCCATTTGTGCCCTTTCTTGATTAGCTGACAAGTTTGTTTCTACGATCTTTGCTATCTGTATCACCAGATTATCACATATGGTCACAGTAGCTATATTTCTTGAGCAACTTCAAAGCATTTCCTTTACCTTTTTGTCTGGGAATACCCTCTTTAGTTCAACATAAGCCATTGCAGAGAGATCCTTGTGCTCACCCGCCTTCGCATCATAAATCAAAGGATGCAACCGAAGAATTAGAGGTAGAAAGAATAACAATAATAAGGTTCCATAACGGTTACATGACTAATTAATCAGAAGGGAAACGAGATACCTCATAAAGGTGAGCCAACCGAATGAGCGTGGTCCCGTCATCAAGTGCCTGACGATATTTTCAGAATCAAACAAAATAACGATGACAAAAGGAAATGGATCTTCAAATGTTTTAGAAATTATATAATTATATACAAGCTTTATTTATTACATCTGAAACATAGAATTTAATAACAAGGGATTAAGGGACTTATATCTGTATAAGTCAATGTTCTCTGTGTCTAAAATATACAACTGCTTCATTGTAGACATGTTATGTTGACAACAAATGGCTAATTAATAGTTTGACATGAAACCTGGATTCGAATGGGAAATTCTTGAAGATTTTCATGCATGAGTTTGTTGTTTCCATTGGATGGGCAAGATGTATCTTTTCAAAGTCTCAAAACTCTGGTATCTAAGGAGAAAAAAAAGTAGCAGCAGAAGAAAAAAAAAAGGTTTCACATTCCAGCTCATCTTTAAGGTTCGGATCTGGGAATATCCCCAAAAAATAAAATGTCTCATTTTTTTAGCAGATTCTGAGATGAAATTGAAGAAGGATAGACTGCTATTTTCAATCTCAAAGACACTTTTCTGCACCACAGGAATTTTACTTTACTACTTGGAGTTATAACTATTGGAAATGGACATCCCATACCTGCAAGGTGATCAATGCAACATTATCTGGCAAGCTATACGAGGGATCCATAGCTGTGAACTTCATCTTATGCGAGCTTGCCCACTCCTCAATATCCTGAAAATAGAAAGAGTGAAAACATGAATTTAAGAAAAGACATGAAGACCATGACACTGATTACCTGTTCTGAAAATGCTATAAGCAGAGGAGAATAGATTTCCTGACCAAATGTTCGACGCCACCTAGCTCCTTCGCCTAATGGATCAATTCTAAGATAGTACTTTCCTTGAATCTACAAAAAAATGCTCAATCCATTGTAATTACCTCCAAAGAACTGTGTGGCTTATAAATCTTAATAAGATGGTGAAATAATGAGATTCTTTCTGCACGTTACTTGGTTACATGACAAATGAAAACTCAGATGGCCAACAAGGAAGTGCCCTAGCATAAACACCAAATATTGTATGCAATTCCCTTTTTTTGTGGAGCAACCATATGAAGGCATGCGCATTAAGACTGAGCACAAGTTTTGGAAATATCACATGCATCCAGCCATCCTCGACCTCAATTTATGGATTACGTCTATACTGGTAGAACTGCACATATATATAGAAACTTATTCTGTGCCGTTCACCTTGCTCTTTAGGGTACTCAAGTGCTAAACAGGATACCACACAATTATATCTTAGACAGTTTTCAACAAGGCAACTGCCAATCTTTAATAGTTTCGAGATAAAAGTGTGTGAAGCCTTTAATTTCCTAACTTATACTTACAGTTAGTCCTTCACATTTATCATATATGCAAACAGTTTCATTGAGTGCCTCGCCAACACCACGACCATCATCGTGGAGCAACCTCCTGCATCATTTGCACAAGAGGACATTATGGTCTCAAAAAATGCTTGTATAGGTGGAGATTTGTCTAATTCGATTCTTCTGCAACTGAAAAAAATGGCAAGTCGGTAGTACATACCTATGAAGCATAAGTTCTATTTGTCCATCCACCAAGCTGGAACCCCCCACAGATCGATCAACTAATACTGAAAACTCACTATTATCATCCTCTATGTAAATTCCAAGATTGATCTGGTAAAACATGTGGTTCCATATTATTCATGCAAGAAACATAAGATCATTCGGCAGGCTGTTATTTGTGCAATATACACACACAGTACACAGTACAAAAGCCTTACAGGGTAATAGTTTCCGGCAACAGGCTGGTTCACTTGTAATTCCCAGTCCGCTCTATAATCTCGGATCTGCAGATGATGTGGGATAGTGATGCATTAAAATAGATTATTGCAGCAAGCCAGCAAATATAGCCATAAGTATTCTTGTAGAGCTGTTATCAGCTTAAGTAACTGCATATGTTGATTAGACAAAATGTAACAGCAGAGATCCAAAAATAGTGTCATTAGGGGATTCCAGTGTGGACAAATGAGGGCCTTAGAAGTTAGGATAATATCAACAAAAGATAATGAAAAATTCAGTGCATGAATGTGTTACTAAGCCTAAATGTTCAATCATGAAGATAGCATACATACCCTTTTAATAAAATCACGTCCATTTGAGTCAGTATAGAATATTTTGTTTGACTTCATGTTTGTAGTAATTTGTGTTGCAATTTCCTTGCCAACCTTATCATCAACTGGAATTGGCCCAACCTGAAATTAATTGATTATAAGTCAGCACCCAAGCTTCAGTGAACATGTCTTGGAATGAAACTATGCCAAAGATTTAAGATCACGCTCCTAAAAATCACTCATTTAGCTCTGCTTACTTTAAATTCAACTTCTACATGCTCCTTTCCCTTGTAAACCCTGGTAATCTGCACACAAAGACATACAAATAACCAGTAGGTTTCCAAATTGTTCCTCCACAGAACAATAAAGTTTTTCATCTTATTTGCAGACTAGTATGCAAATAAAAGTTTGGGAACTTGAATTTGAAATTATTGCTGAAAAAACATCAATCTTGCAGGACACTATAGTTCCTATCTTTTCCATTAATAGGACTGATAATAGGAGACTCTCAAAGATAACATTTCCATAACTAACGGATACAGAAGTTATATGTTTCCCACATTGGTGGGCTACTAGCTCGCTGACTAATTCAGATAAGGGTGTAGAGTGTTAAAAGTTAACCCTTTTCCCAAAGATGGCATTTCCCTGAATTGAACTTGAGTCCCACTGAGGTTCAATGCACAAATAAAGAACTTTTATTGTTAAATATTTTCAACTATGCCATGACAAAAGACATAATACAAGAACTTTACACAACAACAACAACAAAGCCTTATCCCACTAGGTGGGGTCGGAACTTTACACAACATGAAGGGAAAAACAAATGAGTGAATGCAGGATCTGTTCAGGAACAAATCAGCGGTGGGCAAGGAATCCCTTTGCTTCATTCCAACTCTCACAAAACCACTGCCTGATATTTTTACGTTTTGCTTACAGGGAGAAATTATATTGAGAATATTGTAACTTTCTTTAAACGAAATCTAATTTTTTTTTAAAATGAATATTTGTAGAATTACATACAGCGCTTTTTTTTTCTTTGGGGGGAGTTACCTATCCTTCTCAAATATATATATGATGGTTTTTGTTGGAGTCCTTTAAATAGCTTGTTCTATTAGATGAAAAGCAACATGCACACATAAATGATGCATCTGTTTGAAATTGTATTGTCTATCTATATCTCTATTTTGTACACTCTATTTACAAATGAAGCCAAGTGAGACATTATTTTTACAGTATAGGAACTCAGGCTGAGATAAAAGCTGGAAATAAAGTAAGATCCTTAGCTACCCCATGTGGAACAAACTCGGGTTTCCAAAGTAGAAACAAGAGTGTGCAAACACTACATAATTTGTATTTCTTTACCCATGTGAAAATATTTACCTCTTGCCTTCTTCATTTGTCTATTTATTACGCTGCAGCAAGAAGATTAACATGTTTACAGATGTTCAGTGTCTCAGTTAAGAATGTCTTCTCAAGATTTAAACAAAGAAGAGATTTATCCTTGAGCCTCAAAATATGGTCACTTTAAAGAGAAACAAAAAAGAAATAGGTATCTTCTCTATTAAGTTAAGCTATGTTATTTTTTAACATGTATTTCTATATAGTACCTGAGATATCCATGAATTGATCTGTTGATGCACTTCATCAAGTAGAGGTCCATTTACAATCGTCAAAGGCACCTAGAACAAAACAATTTATGACATCATAGAAAGTGTTTATCTACCATAATAGCTTCCTCCACAATGGTTAAATATGTCAAATCCTACCTCTTTATCAGGCTTTATAGGAAATGAACCATTTGGACGGAATATATATGCTCCAGATGCCTTAAACAATCAATTAGAAAGCAAGGTTAGTTATATATAATGGATAAGAACATAATCCAAGATCCATCAGAAAGTGCACTGAGAAAGATGGAAGAATTCACAAGTTGAGCGAACGAAAAGAACCTGAGGATCACTACCACTTCCATCATCCCCAGCATAAAAGGAGTATGTTTGCTCCACATTGGATTTTACCTTGAATTTAGGCCACCATTTTAGGAATAAGAACAATAAATATTACAACAAATAAGAACAAAAAGGCAAATGCAGGAAGCAATGCTTTGCAACTGATGAGTTCCTCTGAATTCTGCCATAAGGACATCTTTTCAAGAAAGGAAAAAATAACTTGGAGGCCACCCCTCAAAAAGAATAAACAAAATAAGGCATTCCGAGATTTGAATTCGATACCTATTGCTCTCTTAGTAAGAATCATGAAAAATATTGATGGTGCAATTTCCTGACCTTAACTATCCAAGAGGAGAAGATGGGAGGCAAAATAGCATTACTAGCATACATGCATTTTGTAGTCTCATGCATACCAGGGTTTTGCTGTTTGAATACTGAGATAGAATCCCATGGTCCACATTATAGAGAAGCTTTACATTTCCAGGTCCAACTTCTATTTTGTGATCCTTGACTCCTTCTAATAAGTAAGTGGAGGACATAGAAGAAACTAATCCTGCTGTAATAAAAAATTCGATTACACAAAGCAAGAATTTCCAGAAGAACAAGAAATATAGTCGCAAAATATTTAGCAACTAGCAAACTCACCTTTCTTCTTTGCGCTTTTGACAAAATACGTGTTAAAACCTAAAGGTGGGACAGTTACCGGAAAAGCCAACCAATATTTAGGAGCTTCATTTGAGGATATGCCTAAATATCCTTTTACATGCCAGTTTCTTAAGTGAACTGAAGCATTTGTTACAGGCAAAAGTTGCGACTCAATTTCATTTCCCTCTGAATCATACACAAATGATTCCCCCCCAACCTGAAGAAGAAAAATTAAACAGAAGCCTTGTAATATACTTAATGCTGCAGATAAGGAAAAAAAACTGTTTGTTCCAGTATAAAAACCAAATTGCTGAATAGCCTATTGCTACCATAATTCTATTTGACATTTTCCTTGCAATGACCAAGTAAGGTCACGCTTCAAAATGAAGGAAACAAATAATATTATCATCCCAATATGGCACTGGAGTTTTATTTAGTATAAAAAAATTTAGAAAGTTTTCAAGGACGCATGGCAGGTGAATCCCAATGTTAATAGTGTCGGTGCTTCGGATGCCCGCACAGGTATTGGCACGGATTGATTCTTTGAGGAGCAGATTTTTTTGGCAGGGATGCAGTTCTGTTCGTCGTGTTCACTTGGTCGCATGGAGTTGTATATGCAGGCCCATATCACAAGGTGGTTTGGGTGTTCGGGACCTCCGCACCACAAACTGGGCGCTCCTCGCTCGGTGGGTGGGTCGGATTATAGGGCCCGAGGACAGCCTATGGCGGGAGGTTCTCTTCACATGCTATGGTCGTGATCTATCTTGGGACACTAGGCCGATCCTACCGCGTGGTGCATCCTCATTATGGAGGGGAGTGATGGCTATACTCCCCAGAGTGCGGCCTTTTATGAGCCCTTCACTTGGATCCGGGGAGGCTTTTTCCTTCTGGCAGCATGATTGGTTACCCGGGGCCCGCTTGCTGACTCTTTTCCCCGTTTACGAGCTTTGGCTGCACACCCGGACGCCTCTGTGGCTGAGTCGTGGTCAGAGAGGGGCAGCCCTGGCACAGGTTCTTGGACTCCTCTTTTCAGCTCTCCATTTTCATATCAGCGTTTTGCAGAGCTTTTGGCACTTCATCAGCGGATTGCCCCATTCCGTCCGGATCCCTCTCGGACGGACGGTTGGGTCTGGATGTTAGACTCTTTCTTTACGCGGTGCCTCTACCTTCGCCTTCTCCCGACTATCTCTGTTCCGAATGACCTCATCGCAGATTGCAGACTTATTTGGCGATCGTGTGTCCCTTTGAAAGTCAAGATCTTTGCTTGGCTTCTTCGACGTGAGCGGATCCTCACTAGAGCATATAGAGCGAGATGGGTTGCAGGACACCTCCTGTGTTTTATGCGGGGGGATGGAGGAGGATGTGTCTCATCTATTCTTTGAATGTATGGTGTCCCGAGAGGTGTGGTCCCAGATGGGTATCATTGATATGATTTCACCAGCTGCTGAGGGCTTCTGGCAGGCCATGCGGGGATTGGGCAGACAGAGACAGGGATGGAGAGCCTCCATGGCGACCTTTTTGGCCGGTGCCTGGGCCATTTGGCTTCAGCGCAACCGAGTTACTTTTTTGTGGCGAGAGATGTCAGATTGATTGTATTCTGCATCACATTTTGTGTTTATTGCGAGATTGGGGTTTTGGGTAGTGCTTTGCACCTTTTGTATGCTTCATTTTAGCCACTCTCCGCTAGAGTGTGCACCACCACATGTATATGATCTTCTTTCATAGTGATCTATATATACACGGATGACAACCAAAATGGTCCGTCATCCTTTTTCTCCTCAAAAAAAAAATAGTGAAACAAAAATTCATTACGAAGCTTTGTCTCCCAAGATGATGAAAGACCAAACTTACATACAAGTAAAAACACACAACATGAGTAAGAAGAAAAACCATATTCTTACAGGTATGCGTATAACATCATCTCGTTTCCAGCCAAGTGCATTATAGAGAAGAACGACCTGTGACCCAGTGCTTGTTAGATTGCATATATAAGATATATTATACAGGTGTTATACAATATATAAGATGTGATACTACAAACTGACCAGGGTTTTGCCCTCAGAAAGATCCACTTCAGATGAAGGGCAGTAACTTATATTTAGAAGAGGGCACTGAAAAGAATAAAGTGAAATTACATTCCATGAGAAGCAAGAGGGACATAAGAAAGCAAATTATTACATCTGCTATTAAAGAAAGCTTTGCAAGGGTTCGGACAATTGACTTGAATAATCTAAAAGAAAGAATAAGTTGAAAAGATGGAATAAACGTTATATTCCAATCACCAGGCATTCTACAAAAGTTTTCTACTTGAATAAAAATATAGATAGCAAGAGTTCCAAAACATTAAGAAAGAATATGGAGTCTAGATAAAAAGAGAGGTACTTAAATGTTATTGCAAACATGGATAATGCACAATCAAAATTGTGCAACAAAATTGTTCTTCAATTCCTACCACATATACATGCTTACACGAAAGTTTTGGCATGAAGTTTTATTCAAATATTCTGCATGTCAGCTAAAGGACCAATGGTAATATGTCTTGAAAAATTTCAATAATTTTCGTGATAATTTGATAATGTTATACCTGGTCCAAAAAAACAACCCATGTTCACTTCTGAATTTCAAGGAAACATATCAACCTTCCATAATGTTACCAATACCCTTAATCATTTCAAAGAATTTCAGAATTAAGTACCTGTCTCTTTTTTCGATCAGAAGCAACAAACTCTATTTTGCAAGCAATAGCAACTTATTGAAGTATAGAAAGTGCTTGACCTGCTCAATCTGTGTTGTGGGGTTGTAACACCCTGAGCCTGACTCTAATTCTGTTAAGCAAGCAAGTGAAGATCCAACCAACTTCTCAGCCTGTGGAGACGAATACAATTTTCTAAATGGTTACTGACTTGAGCATTATGCAACCAAAAATTGAACATAATCTATATTTTCACCTCCGTGTAGCCTATGGAAAGTCTTTTGGCATAGTCATTGGCGACATGCTGCTTTTCTGTTCCTGTAACTGCATCATGGTGTTGTGCAATTGCTAAAGCATCGGCTAGACTGTCAGTATTGGGGCCTGAACTATTTCTTCCTATGAGATATTCCAACTGTCTAGCAGCCTGATTATGTAACAGAAGGTACAACATTCATCCATTGGTATCTCACTTTAAAAAATTTGAATAAAAAAAAAGAAAATTTTAGAAAAGAATCTTACCAGATAGTATGCACTCATCATTCTTACATAACCCTTTAAAGCTGGTCTACTAGTAAAGTATCCTGTCCAATAAGCATTTGCCTTATCTGCATAACTGAATAGAAAATAATAGATTTGTAAGATCGAAGTAGAACAATTTTCTGAGTGCAGGATGGGAGACTGCGGTTTTGTTCTTTTTTGGGATCCACATCTCCTTTTACCTACTTTATCAGACACTTTTATACTTTCCACAGTTATACTACAAGTTGAATGATTATCCCCGACCTCTCTAGTCATCATTTTTCCTCTCAAAACTATGAACAGTTGAAGATGGTTTATAAGTTTGCAGGATTAAGGGATAACACTCACGGAAAGAAGTCATCTGTCTTTAGGGGCCAAGACTCATTTGTTGCATATTTCGCATCCGTGTAGATCGAAGGCGTCGAATACAAGGCATTAACCCGTCCATCCTAACATGAAGTAAAGCTCAAGCTGAATATATTTCATGTTCTCCCTCTCAAAAAAAATATGTATTTCATGTTTTATCATTGGTTGACAATGAACATCATAGCAAAGGAAGATAACCAACAAAATGAATATAGTCATGTGTGTCACGAAGTTTCAAGAACAAAAAAATACTCAAGAATTTTATCATAAACCTTCAAAGATGATGCAGAAATCTGGGGATGATGGCATTCTGTCGCAACAAAAGTTTTACTATAAGTAAACAGAATGTTGTTTCACAGTATAGTAGGAATCCTTTATGACAACTTTTTGAAACTACTGATAGGCAGTAAGCATGTAAACTTTTCCAACACATTGAGTTGTGGGAACAAATGGCATCAATGAATAGTTGAGATAAAAGGAAAACTAGCTCAAAGCTTTAACGTATCACAAATTTACCAGGTTAACATAATGGATGAACTTATCCAACTGCCTGAACCATGATGTCGCGTATTGATACTTGAAATCTGTTCCCATGGTAAACATTATATGATTTGTCCGTGTAATGTTTGCCTGTGAATTAAAATAAACCATTTAGTAGATTGATTTCTGAAACAACAATGAAAAATTGCAACCATGATATTCTATTATTCCAATATGTTTGTATATTGAATGTTACACATAGCATAAGCACCAAATTCAAAATTGGATTTCAAAATATCACAAGTTAAACACTAAACTTTAGTTTTTTTTTTTTCGGGAGACAACTTCAGTTTCTGCACCTTCATTTGCTCATATATCTCTGCAGATGGCCACATATTGCTCTAACCGCTTATGCTTTTAGAGAAGACAACATGGATATATCTTGACTCGAAAAGAGCAACAATTTCATTTTTTTCATCCCCTTTGATAACTATTAGTTTTGAAGCTTGAATTGCCAACAATAATTTTTTTATGTAATTCTTTTATTTTCTTGGCTACAAAGGTAGATCCCAAGATCTAATGCAAGGTCTTTTAACGTAATTCCTTTATTAAGGTAGAAATCCTAACGGCTTTGTACTTAGCTGCCACGAGTTTCTAGTGAACCACAGCCAGTAGTTATCTAGTCTAGTTATTTAGTCTAAGGCTCTGTTTGGCATTATTAGCAGTTCAACTAGCGGATAGGGGTTCAATTAGTGGATAGAGGATTAACTAGCGGATAACGGATGATGATTAGCAGTTAGAGGTTGTAACAAATAAGTGTTTGGTAAACTTCACTGTAAAATTAGCTTATGAATACAAAATGACATAATTAGACATATGATAAATTATTTAATTAAAGCACTATACATATTATAATAGAATAAATTAAATATTTATATCTTAATTAAATAAAATAAAATTTTACAGCTAATTTTTTTGTTAAAAATATATAGAAATTTATATTGACAATAAATTTTATATAATGTATAAATAATTATAATTAATTAAGCACTAATATAAAAAGAAATATAGTTAAATGATTATAAAATAAAAATGAGAAAATAATAAGATAAGTTAGAAAGAAATAATATATTTGAATAAGGGTAAAATTGGAAAAAATTATAAAACGCTAACCTCTAATCGCTAAACGCTAGTAGAAGTAGCTTTTCAATATTTTCGTATGAAGCGCTAAATGCTACTTATTTTTATCATTTACCAAACAAAAAAATTAGCGTTTGAATCGCTAAACTCTACTTCAAACGCTAGTTTGAGAAAATAATAAGATAAGTTAGAAAGAAATAATATATTTGAATAAGGGTAAAATTGGAAAAAATTATAAAATGCTAACATCTAATCGCTAAACGTTAGTAGAAGTAGCTTTTCAATATTTTCGTATGAAGCGCTAAATGCTACTTATTTTTATCATTTACCAAACAAAAAAATTAGTGTTTGAACCGCTAAATGCTACTTCAAATGCTAGTTTTGGTGTTTGCCAAACAGAGCCTAACATGAGCTTGATATGAGATACATGGAAGTCACAGGCATGAAGGATGTGAAGATTTATTTATTACTTATAACTTATGTAAGAAATCACTAATGAGTACATAAAACATACTAATTTGAATGTATTCCTGCACAAAATTACATATAAACAAGTTTCCTCATCAACTAAGCCTTGGATGTGTATAAGGAGAATAACAGTATAAGTTTCAATTTAAATCACAATGTTTATGGAGTACCAGGGACTTTGTTAAATTGCCTAGATGTAGCCCACACAAGGATAAAAGCATAAGCTGATATCATGTGTTTAACTGGAATGTAACACACCAGCACATTGTCAGCATGACAGAGGGTTTTCACTGAACCCTATTCCTTTGAGTTGGGGACTCCCTAGACGAACTGAAAGGAGATCCAGTGCATGTTGGTCTATGCCAAATCTAATAAAATTGTATGGTAACTGATGCATGTCAACAACAGGAAAATAAAATATGGTACTAACAAAAACTGTCAAAGTGCATGTTGACAAAATTTCTGACCTAACTTTGACAAAGAAAATGTATAATCATATCCGCATATTTACATACAACATACAAATCTAGAATGTAAAGTACACATGCAACATCATGTTCATGAGTTAGCAATTAGCTGCTTTAACAACCAATCTAATCATTTCAGAAAAGGGATTGAAAATAAAAGATGACTAAAGGAAAGCCAACACACCTGTAACATAGCTGCATTTACAAAATCATTTACACGTTCTTGAACATTGTAATCAAACAAAAGAGGATCATCCTTCAAAAGATAGGCACACAAAAGTCAGTTCCATTAACAATATATCATCTTCACAGATGTTACAGATCAAATTACCTGAAGAACAGGAGATTGGTCATTAACTTCAAAGTAAAAACCACCTGGAGGAGGTTCGTAGTTCTTCGGGAATATGCCAGCAAAAATCTTAATACAGGAAACATACCAATTAAAGTAGCATCAGAAATGAGAGAAATTTGTGATATTACCACATGTATAATCAAGTGCAAACATTTGTATATGATAGCTCACTAACATCTGCAGATTCACCAAGGGTTTTAGACCCCTGCCACACAACTTCAAGATTCTTGAGGTTCTTTCTTTTCTCCTTGTCTTGGTAATCAATACGGAAAAAATATACAGCATCAAATCCAACCTGAAACCAAGAAAAGGTTTTCAAAGTGAAAATTCCCATATTTGAACCAATCAGAGCTTGTAGGGCCATAAGCAAAGAATCCTGGTCCCAACATATTGTAAACTTTCAAGGGTCCTGTTAGTTTCAGAATTCATGAAAGTTGAGTAGAGAATAATGAAATCCTCTATGAAGAATGGCGGAGAGATCCTTAAAAAAAACGAAAGGAGGAGGGAAAATGTGATCCTCTGAAATTGTTTAACATGCATTGATCTTGCCAGTATAGATGAGAAGGTACTCGAAACTATTGTCTTGCGAATATAATATGGAAGATGTATGTTAGGCAGCACAATGTTTCAGCCACCATTCATAACAAACCACGAAGAACAATAGCATGCTTCATAAATCAATAATCAGTATATCATGATCATCCATCATAAGCATCATACATGCCGGAATGCTAAGCTATAAAAATTGTCTACAATGAGAAGCAGAAGTGCACCAACATAGATGTTCATATGGAAGGCACCCATTTGCATATTAATTTTGGATATAAGATAAGACTCAGACATAAGGAAAATACCTATTATACTGTGCCAATCACAGAAAGTACGAATAACTTCTAGTAGATAACATCATGAAAAACTTACAGAAGATGTGTTATGTAAGAAAGATATTACTCATTGCGGCCTTAAGTTACAGTGTCATGGCATGCCAACAAATTAATATCTCACTTGGTATCATAAAAGTTCAGTAATTACGTACCAACAGTAGAAAAGTGTAAAGTGGCAAAAATCCCAAAAGAAAATGAATAGAAATAACCAGATCTTGAATGAGAACAGGCCAAAGTGTTAAAACCTCGGCTGAAAGCAAGTATGCTTGAACTGCAGAATGTCCAAAAGGATCAATCTGCCAGCCTATCCTCGGGATCTGACCAAATTCCTGCTTGATAAATCGGTGACCAAGTGTCGTCTGATCGATCATATCAATATAATGAACTGTGGCCTCATCATGCATGCACATTCCTCCGTTTCTTTAAAGAACAGAAAGTTCGTTTTAGAAATATACATTAAAATGTGATAAAAACTATAATATTTGCTGCAACTCTCAATGCTCCAACTGTTAGCAGAATTGAACAAATTTAGTACCAGTAAAAGTTGAACAAAGTAACACCTTGAGTTATCCATCCTTTTTTGGAAAGAAAAACCACAGTGAGAAAAGAACATGGAAAAAATAACTCATACAATTTTTCCAAATTTGTTGATCTTACAGTGAGCTGATTCATTGAACCAAAGGCAAGAAACTGAAAAGTGAGAACTATGCAAAGTACTAGTTCGAGCAAACAATGCAAAATGAGAAGAGAAAAAGAACAAACTTCGTGAAACTTTGTCAAATGTGACAGTGATGATCGGTTAGCTAACTAACTGGCCAGTTTCTGTCACATAAACAAAAGCAAACAAGTAGGATTAAGATTATGAAAAGCACCGCTAAGAACTAAATCCATCCTGCAAATAAAATTCACAAGGATAACAAGAAAAGAGTTCCCAATTTTTTGCTGAAATACTGAACACCCCAAACAGAAACATGGGTAAATTAATGACTATGCAAATCACGGTACGTGTTAGAGAAAGACTATAGCTTTGGTGCCGTCATCGTTCCAACAGTAGGAGATCAAAGTTCCATGGTTTTGGTCAATTGAAAAAAAATAATTTGTCGACAAGAAAAGTGCGAAGTTCAACATTCGTTATTATGAAGAAAAAGAGCGATCCTTTACATAAATTCTAATCGACCGGAGTCAACAAGCCCCTTCACCGTCTTCTTCATTGCGTCACTCTGCTGCCTCCACCATCGCTGGAAGAAGGCCTGCAAATCCAAGTAAAAAGTTAATCACAACACCTCACAACGGCCCCAAACTGCCGCAATTGAATAAAAAGGCGCCTACCTGCTCTACATAGATGAATCGTCGGTTCTCGTCCGCCAGCAGCGCCGACACGACAGAATCAAGAACGTTCTGCACACAAGCCCCCTACCAAAAACCGCGAAATAATGCATCAATATCCGAGCCCTTATGAACTCAAAAATGCCAGAATGGCGATGCTGAGATGAGGAGAACCAATGCGACCTGGATGGAGTTGTTGGAGCCAACGTAGTATTGGTCGACGGTCTTGAGCCAGCCAACGTCATCGTGGGTGTGGGCGACAACGTGGACATTAAGCTTTCCGGGGACGATTCTCTGAGTGGTGTTGTAGGCAATGTACTTCGCCTCCACAGCCGGCGGCCACAAGTGGCCGGAAACTAAGAGGAAGATTAGGGAAAGGAGGACTGGACCCCGGCGAGACCGCGCTCCGGCGATCGCCATGGATACCGTCGAAGAGAAGGAGGCCAAGGAACGTAATTTGCACACGAACCGGTTCGGCGAGAAGCTTAACAGTGCTCCCCGACGGTCGTCGCCGTCGTCTTCTCGGCTACTCGGACTGCGGAACTCTACTTTGTCCACTGCAGTCTGTTGTTCCGTCGGAACCGTTTACCCAAACCCTTCGAAGACGACACTACAAACCCCCTCGTTTTTTTTTTTATTTAAGCAATACAAAGGCGAGACTGAATGGTGACACGTTGGTGACGCACGTTATGTTAAGCTGTTACGGATTTGGCATTTTGTTGTGGATAACGCTGAGACGGGGAGCAAATAGCTGCAGGATCGGATGCGAGGGATGCAACACGAAACGATGGAATGAGGGCGAGAGCTCGGCAATGGATGGGTTCGTGTCGGGACTTGAGTGGCTCTACGTCGAAGTGACTTCGCTGGTCGTAGGATACGATCGTGAGCTCAATGATATTTCACTGCGAAGTGGAGAAACTCCAGCACAGACGCACGCTTTGGAATATTCTCTGCGAGAGAAAAAAAGGAATCATAAAATGTATAATTTTGATAAAAAAAAAGAGGGGAATTATTGCATGCTTTTAATTATTCGGTATTGATATGAGAGAGGAAAAATATGTAAATGTACAAATTGATTTCACTAGGCTATAAAATGCATGTCTCGTATTGTGGTATTTTATTTATGATGCATCAGGTGGTTGAAAAATGTATTGCTGTGTCAAGAGTGAGAAAGTTGTCAACATACTCATCGTAACATTATTTAAGAGTAAGAAAAAAATGTTCCAGATAAATGGCAACTTATGAGCGAACAATATAAAGCGTGAAGGAAAAAAGAAATAAAGATGGTGATACCAAACGATCGATGTTTGGATAACACTTTTGATTGTTTTCGTAGCAATCTGACGTTAATACAAAATAAATAATTGCTGCCGCCCTGTTGCTTGTTAGGCTCTTCCTTCCTCGCTGTCTTCCCCGCCTTTGATCTCGTGATGTTGCTTAATTTAGGAGTCCGAAAAAAATGGTGGCCTCGCTTAGTTTTATTGCATAACTTAAAAAATAAAAAAATGCCCCCCCCCCCCCCCCCCCAAGAGAGTTATATCTTGTTTTATTTATTTCAATTTATATTTTCCATTAGTAGGTCGTGAATCTCTATATAATCGAAAAGGATGACAAGGCCAACTATTGATTTGTTCAACTAACCGTCGATTATGAATTCCGAATTGAAATATGAGATTATTAACATCCTCTTATTAATCGTCGCGTCAACCCTAATTTGTCACGGCTCTAACTAATTTTTTTCTTAACAGAAAAAAAAAATATACCGATGAAAATAATTTATTGTAAACATAGAACTTGAGTTTTCAAATTGGGAACAAAAGTAATCATTGCACAAAAGGAAATGGATATGTTTTTTAAACATGTTTACTAATTAATACTTGTATGTCAGATAATTTCAAAACAAAGCATTAGCGTCAAAATAATACATGGACTCATCCAAATGCATTAATTCAACGCATAATAATTAAAGTAATATATTATATACAAAAGCGAGTGCATAGTTTATGATTAAATAGCATGTGAAAGATGGATTACTTAAATGTACAAGCCAAACTAGTCGGTGAACATTGGTAAATTTCAATGAATATCCTTCAAATTTATCCACATTTCCAACTCCATCCTCCAACTTTAGTTTGTAATCAAATTGTCATTCAACTATTAATTTATTTCACAACTTTTTCTTTTTTAACTTGCGATCGCATGTTTTCCTTTTGCGCGATTTACATGACACTCACGTGTGTCATTTCTCTCCCCTCCACGTAATATTTCATTTTTAACATTGTTCTAATATAATAATATTATAAAAATAAAAAATAATGATAAAATAAAAATAAAAAATGGGGGCGATGCCCCCTTTACCCGACGTGTTGTGTCGGCGACCTTGCCGACCTTAGGAACGTTTGTGAAGGCCAAGCTCGACAATGCTATGAGCTAAGCACATCAAGATTACGCTAGAGGACGCTAAGCAACGACGCTACATCGTGCGGGAGGACGTTCGCAACTTCCTTATTGAACTCCACGTTCGACTTCCATGACATCCCCTCTCTCATCGTGATATCTCTCCATTTGAATTGTCTTATTTGTGCCAATTGACGACCATTGCACTGTTTCACCACTCAATCTCAACCTCAACAATGGCAATGGTCGCTGCAATAGCCGCTTCCCTCACCAATGCAACCAAGCTCGTCTCCCCCATATCATCCTCATCCTTCGTTGTCTGCCTCCTCCATCCCACCGCCGCTCGCTTCCCCTATCGTCTCTCCCACTATCGTCGATGTACCCTAGATTCTTCGTCTTTGTGATGTCTACCCCCATGTTCATGGCCTCTACCACCAACTCCGTAGATGACAAACTCCCCAACACTACTTTCTCCTACTTCAACATCAATGGAGAACTGAAGATCGCCACCGTTGCCACTACAGCCAAGCTCATCTCTCCTATCTCATCCCTCATCCTTCATGGTTCGCCTCCTCTGTCCCATCTCTTGTCGTTGATATCGTGTATCCTAGGTTCTTTGCCTCCTCAACCTTTACCCCCGTGTCCACCACCTCTGTCATCATCTTCCTAGGTGACAAGCTTCCCAACGCCACCTTATCCAACTTTGACCTCGATGGAGAGCTCAAGACCATCATCGTTGCCATTGCAAAGTCATCATCAATATTGTCACTATCATCAATATCGATATCGTCATTATCAATTTAGATATTTGCACCCTGTCGAAATAAGGAACCATGGTCGAGCTTGCTTGATGAAAATAAAGCAAGCCAGGAAGCGAAAATAGGGAGGGGTAGACAAGAGTCCCAAGCTCTTGTCCCCCATCTCGTCCTAATCCCTCATTGACCGCCTCCTTCGTGCCCTCTATCGCTTGTTCCCTCTATTGTCTCTCTTGACAACCCCTCTCCTATTTTGATCTTGATGTGTTAAATTTGTTATAATAAAATTGCTAGCTCGTGCACTAATCATATTAAGTAATAAAATAGATAGTAGAATGTCGAACAAATGGGAAATTAGTTAAATATGATCTATCTTAATAATCTACTAGGAGAAGAAAATGGTCTTGTGATATGAAGATAGAAAATAAATGTGCGGAAAATTAAATAACAAAAGATAAAATAAATGGGTGTTCACCTTAAGGATTATGGATGATTAATAATGATTAACCAGCATGAATAACTATGATCACTACAAGAAAAAAGTCAATTACAGATGGTTTTGACCATCTATAATTTGTCCAAAATCGTCGAAAATTATGATTTCCACAGGTTTTTCGACGGAACCGATCCGTCGAAAAAATGGTCAACGCAAAATGATTTTGTTGGAAAAAACTCGTCGGAAGTTTCGACGGTCGCAACCGTCCCAAAAGTTCGGCGGCCGCAACCGTCGAAACTTTCGGCGGTTGCAACCGTCGAGTCTTT
The DNA here is from genome assembly GCA_030549335.1 of Pontederia crassipes. Taxonomy (NCBI): domain Eukaryota; kingdom Viridiplantae; phylum Streptophyta; class Magnoliopsida; order Commelinales; family Pontederiaceae; genus Pontederia; species Pontederia crassipes. The sequence goes on along the minus strand of CM060189.1, from coordinate 16,721,332 downwards.
CGGCGGTCGTCACAACCATCGAAACTTTCAACGCTAGCAATCGTCGAAACTTTCGGCGGTCGTCACGGCCATCAAAACTTTTGACGGTCTCAACCGTCGCAAAGAATTTTGATAATATAAAAAAATTAGCCTACTACCAACGATCGAATCCGGCCACTAGGCAACCGATCCGATCGCCAAGCGACCAAATTCGGCCACCAACGGCCAGATCCGGCCGCCAACGACTATATCCGGCCGCCAGGCAGCCGATTTGGCCCCCCGCGGCCAAATTGGACTACGGCGCCCGCGGCTAAATCCACCATCTGGGTCGACCGCGGCTTGATCGCCCCCACTACAAGAAAAATGGGATTTTCCGACGAGCAGTTTTCGACGGATAGATAAGCGACAGATAGAAATCCATTGGAATTTTTAACAAGAATCATCGGAAATAAATATAATAAATTATGTAAAATTTTATATCATTATTTTATTTTTTGACGACTAGGAACGTCGAAAGTTCTGACGATCATCTATCCGTCGCAAGTTTCGACGGTCAGGACCATCGATAAATAAAAAATAATATAATATAAGGAGTATTTTATTAATATAATTGACGACAATTCAAACAGTCACAATGTTCGATGGTTCTAAACGTCGGTAAGTATAAAATAATATAATATAATAAGTTTTTTATTAATATAATTAGCGACAGTTTAAATCGTCGAAATTACCGACGGTTGGGACCGTCGGTATACTAAAAATAAATATTATATATATGTAAGTAGTATTTTATTATTATAATTAAATAATTTCCGACGGTCTCGACCATCGGTAAATTTAAAAATAATTAAATATTATATTTATATATATATATCATAATAATATATATTATTAATATTTACTAATTTTTTGATGATCAAGACCGTCGGTAATTAAAAAATCACTTTCCCGTTGCTTCTTTTTGTTTTCCCGCTTTCCCATCTTTCTACTCGTATATATATATGTATATATATATATATATATATCAATCTTTCCCTCTCTCCACTCTCTACTTCTTTCCCTCTCTCCTCTCTCTCCCCCACTCTATTTTGCCGGCACGCGCGACGACCTCCCGGACGATGGCCCGCCGACGACCCTCTCCCTTTCAGACGATGACCGCCGGTGACCCTCTCCTCTCTCTCTCTCTCTCCACAGGCCAGATCGGCCACCTAGCAGTCAGATATAGCCACGGGCGGCCGATCTCGCTGGCAATTGGATCGACCGCCTGGCCGTCGGATCTTGCCGTTGGCAGTTGTATCGACCGCCTAGCTGTCGGATCGGATGTCTGGTGGCCGGATCTTGCCGCTGGCGGCTGGATCTTGTCGCTGGCGGCCGGATCGGTCGCCTAGTGGTTGGCTGGAGATGAGATAAGGACGATCGCGGCATGATCGGCGTCAGACTGTCGGATCTTTCTGCGGGCGGTCGGATCTGCTGCCTGGCGGCCGACTAATTTTATTTATATTTTAAAAATTATTTGTGACAGTTGCGATCGTCGAAAGTTTCGGCGGTTACGACGACCGTCGAAAGTTTCGGCGGTTACGACGATCGCCGAAAGTTTCGGTAGTTGTCGCAACTGGCAAAAGTTTCGATAATTTTGACCGTCGAAAGTTTCGGCGATTGTGACGACCGCCAATAGTTTTGACGGTCACAACCGTCGAAAGTTTCGAGGCCGTCGGACTTTTGCGACGGTTAGCACCGTCGAAACTTCTGACGAATTTTTTCCAACTGTCAAAAATCGATTTACGATGACCACTTTGTGAACGGATCAGTTCTATCAAAAATTGTAATTTTTGACGATTTTATGAAAATTACAGACGGTCTTGACCATCTGTAATTGACTTATTTTTGTAGTGCCCCCACGGGTCGCCGGAGAGAGAGAGAGGGAGGGAGTGTCGTTGGCGGGTCGTCATCCGAGAAATCGCGCCGACGAGATAGGAGAGGGAAAGAGAGAGGAGAGATAGTCGTGGAGAGGGAGAGAGAGATGAGAGGAGAGTTATAATAAGGTGATATATATGTGTGTGTGTGTGTGTATATATATAGGGATAGAAATTAAAGAGGGAAAGCGTGAAAACGGAAAAAAAGTGCGGGAGAGTTATTTTTTTAATTACCCACAGTTGGGACCGTCGGAAGCATTAACCAACGGTCCCCGCCGTCGGTGCATTTTGGACGATCCTAACCGTCAAACCTTCCGACGGTTCCGACCGTCGATAAATAATGTAAGTATTCTTACATCATATAGTATTTAATTTTCTGTTACCGACGGTTTAGATCATCGAAATTTCAACGGTTTGAACGATCGATAATTATATTAATAAAATATCGCTTATATTATATTTTTTCCACTTACTGATGGTTTGGACTGGACAGGTATCTGTCGAAAAATAAAATAATAATATTATAGATTTCGTAATTTATTATTTTAGTTTTCAATGATTGTGTCCAAAACTCCGACGGATCCATATCCATCGCAAATTGCGAAGGACTTCTGTCCGTCGGAAACTGTCCGTCGAAAAATTTCAATTTTTTTGTAGTGGATGATTGAATTATAACAATGATAAAAAGATTCGATTCTTGAAACATATTAGGATTATCTAAATTAATGATGTCTATACCGAGTAATCAAATTATCTTAACTCTCATAAAACTTAGAATCACAAACACTAAGTTAATCTTCAGTTAATAAAGATATTAAGATGCATTAAATTGTATATCCTAAACTAACAATCATCCACGTTGGGTATAAATTGATAGATCGCACAAAATCTAACACAAACGATGAATTACTAGTTTCGTGTTATGATTGATTTAACTCTCAAGTTAAGGAATGATTTGTTGAAAAATTATTAAATCTAAAACTAACCATCGAGATCTGGTTTGTAGTCTTATCTCATAATATAATAATCTCAAGAAAAACATTCGACACAACAATCATAATAAAAAGAAATCGAATAACTATATTAATTCAAATCTAATCAATGGTTCATGCAGTTTTCTCAATAAAGTAAAACTCTTTATTACATAAAAAATAGATCTAATGAAATATGAGTAAAGAGCATCAAATCAATAAGTAGAAGACAAAATTCTTTGCCTTCCATGATCTCTGGAGCGTTGCAGAAGATCACTAGCTGATTATAGTATATTTCTACTCATTTTCCATCTTAATTCATGTACATATAAATCCTGAAATATTTATATTATGATAATTATCCTTAATATACATGCATTATCTTCTTAGCATAATGATATCTCACATTTGCACATTTGAGCTGAATAATATATTATTTTAGTTCTTCTTTGTCTAATTTTTATTTGAGTAATTGATGCTTGTTGTTCATATTATTGGGGCATCAAAATCAAGCACAAGAGACAAATATTCATATTTGAAAAGTAGGGGGAGACCAGACAAACAATGAGAAAGGAATCTCTTTTCGACACAAACGCAAAAAATACTAGAGGACAGGTGACAGAATCATAATGAATAGAAGCTTCTGATGATGATAATGTCATATATAAATAGAATATTAAGGAGAAAAAATAGGATCTCCTCTCCTAACCATTTAGTTGGAGGTTGAGTATTTTATCTTGATGTTTTATATTTTATTCCTCATCTATTTTTTATTGATTTCATCACTTATGATGAGTTAAATCTTAACTCTCTTATGATAGGATAGTAGTTTAATATTTGTTTATGGATGAATGATTGAATAACACTTTTGCCACTGATGTTAGTACATTTCTCAATGTTTTTGAATTAATTTCCTGTTCATGTGAATCATGTTTTATAATGACAACTGAGAAGTTGATGTTTGGTTCTTTATTTCTCAAAAATGAGTCAAGAGCATCATCATTTGTTTTTTGGTTTAATCCTTATTAAGATCCAAATGCATCATTTTACTTATTATTAATGTGAATTTCATCTTGTAATTGGAGTTGAGAGGCTGATTCTAGACTCTCTTATTATTCAAAAATGAATCAAGAACATTAATAATTAGTTTATGGATTCAATTTCATCTATGATTCATGAGAATTGAGTTACTTGGTTTTCTGGTTTTAATCCATGTTGAGAATGGATTTATTTAGCTTTTGTGGATGTGAATCTCGTATTGAAATAACATATGTTGAATTTAGATTTCCTTGTTATTTAGAAATAAATAAAAAACATTAGCACTAGTTGTGGATCTTATTGTATTTATGCATTGAGCTAGAAGTTTCATGATAATCTAATATATTTGAAACCTTTGTTGAATCACGTAACTAACATTTATATGAAAGTATGATACTTAGTTCTAATTTTAATGCATTGTGAGAGCAATCTTTACAGGTTGATTATGATTTGATTTGTATTGCTAAGTTGTTATATTCCATCCATAGCAAATCATTAAATGAACTCTATTACTAAGAAAACTTTTCATTGATTGTTAATTATCATTTTATATCAATTATTATAAAACACAAAAAAGAGTTAACTTAGTCTAAGATTAAATTAGATTAGTTAGTGAATCTTAAGTTTCAAATAACTGTGGATACGACATTCGAGTTTACTACTCTGATCTGTGCACTTACAATTCAGTGAAGTGAGTAGTGCATAGTCTACGCCTAGACCTTGTTCAGTTTCATATTGTGCATAGTTTACGCCTAATCCTTATTTAGTTTTTATTTGTGCATAGTCTACGTCTAAACCTTATTTAATTTTCATTTGTGCATACTCTACGCCTAAACCTTAGTCTTTTGCATTCTATGCAATAAATCAGCAAGTTAATCACACTCTTCAATATCCACATCAACAGAGTACACACGCTGAGTTGGTCCGCAGTTTCTCCCGAACAAACATAAAATAAATTCTAAAATTCGTCCTCTACAATGTAACATGACTCTCATGTCTCAAAGCGTCTCAAGTAGCTCCAAGCACCACAACACACATGTCTTTCTATCTCATAGGGCCTCTACTTATAGCATAAGTATTACAAGGGTTTTGATAAAGTTTCAGTTTGATTGGAGATCTTTTTATGCAAAACAATAAGAATTCAGAATAAACCTTGATTGGACTTTGAAATCATCGAAATTTTTTTCAAATCTGAGTAAAAATGTTTTCTAATGATCCATGAGACTTATGGTACAATTTGGATTTGACTTGCAATTGAAATTCTCAAAAAATGTGGAAGAAATCTCAAAATGAGCCTTCGTCGTAACGCTTTGAATATACCTTGTAACGGTCTAAAGATGGATTTTCACGGCTATGAATTTCACAGCTTTCATAGTGTTCCCGTAACAGTCTAGTCATGGCCCATTACCTGGACAAATTTTTGAAAGAACTGGAGTATTTTAACGGCCCGTTATGATTCTTTCATGGCCCTACTATTACGACCGTTATATAGCTCTTACGAGCCGCTAAATTCAACTTTAAGCCTTAACAACATTCACCCATTTTCAATTTTTAGCTCCGTTTTAACTTTGATTTAGCACGATTTTCTCCAGTGATTTCGTAATTTAATTTTTTTCTTTTTATGCAATAAAACATAGAATATAGGTATATTTATATTTTATAAAATTAAAGCAAATAAAACCATAAAATGATGCATGTTATATGCAAATGAATCAAAATGTGATTAAATGCATGTCTAATTGTAGAACTTGGTTGTATAACAAAGGAATCTTTGAAAACATTGTTGGTCCCTTCATCATCTCAACGTAGGAATCAAAACATAAGAATAATAACCTCTCATTTGTATTCAGATTGATAAGCATGCAAATGCCAGGATTTTCATAGGTTAAGAGAAAAGTTTTAAGAATTTATGGAGACAAACGTAAACTTGAGATAAATTTCTTTTTCTTTCTTTCACAAAGAAATGAATACGCTAAGAGTATAAAATTCTATGTTAGTAAGTATGACTTGAGCGACTTTAGAAAATTTTGGAGATAGTCAAGATAATAATAAGATAATTTGTACTCGATATGAATGAATCATATCAAAGTTGGTATAATGTATGTGGATGTGTAGGTTATCATCCAGTTGAGAATCTTTGTGAATAAATCGACTTAAGAGGTGATAGTAAAATATTTCAGATGGTTTATAGTGGAAAATAATTTAGAACGATAGACGAAGCATCTCAAAATTTGTGAATTTCGAGAAGGAAAAAAAGGAAGGAAATTATATATTGATAAGGAAGAATTTGATGAGACTAATTACAGAAAATGTAATTTAAGATTGTGTACAAAACCTTGAATGAAAATGGATAGAGGTCTTTAATAGAGTTGATTTATCCAATTTTTGGAATAAGTATGTTCTTATGAATGTTGTTGTTGGAGTTTTGTGGAAAAAAAAATAAAAGATAGAAAAAGTGATGTGGAAGGGATTTGTTGAATTAAATTTGTACGATTTCATTGAGAATTGATGGTATTAGTTCATACAAATCGAGAATAAATGGGGAACGATATAAGTTTTATAATCATGCAATCTATTCAATCCGTCTTAAGTTAATTGATTGAGCATATCTATGTCTTTGATTATCACCTAGAGTATGCTGAGTTGGAGTTTTTGAAAGATTAATTAGGGTAGGATGCCCTCTAGTCATCGATCGGAAACTCGAACCTAATGGTAGATGTGTTGATTAAAAATTTATCGGGAGAGCGATTGGAGTGGTATGCCTTTCAATCCTCAATCGTAAGTTTGAATCAACACATCATGTGTTATAGTTGGTAGATGAGGAGTTGTTTTACTTTTAAGTGGAGACAATTTATGACTTGATATTGGAGAATACAAGATTATAAATTTTCTTCGTTAGTCTCTAAAGAAAGTCGATGGAGGAGAATTTCAAATATTTTAAAGATTTATGGATAACAAGATCAAATTGGTTACATTCTTATATTAAAGTTTGTGGGATTTAGTCAGTGAAGAGAACTTTTCGTGATGGGTGACCATATTCTCATTTTAGGGTTAAAGGTAGAATTTTGATAACATTGTGGTATCTAGAGATTCATTTGTCACAATTTTCGTCAACAAAATCATTTAAAAAAAACAAAGGAAACTTGGGTTTGGTGTTAGAATGTCTCTTTAAAACGAATTTCTATGAAAATGAAAGATAGACATCATAGTGGAGTTTTTGTGATGTCGTTATAAATCTAAGGATGTCGGTGCTATAGATGGTAGTTAATTGAGTTCCAAGGATGTTAAAAACTTGTGGAGGTCAAATTCAATATGGCGAACTCTGATTTGTAATTGCGGTAGATAATTGTGGGATAAAATAATGATTGTGGTAGATAAATTTTTAAAAAATAATTAATGAAAATAAATTTGATCTCAAATTTTATGACGATTTGATCAAAATTTTAGCTTGAATACTAATTCGAATTAAATTTTACTTTTAAAGAAAAGGGTTATTTTGAAATTTAAATACAATCATCATAATAGTAATAAGTAGTAAAAAAAATAAATTATTGATTCCATTCGATGAAGATTAGAGAGTAAGGCAAGTGATGCATATATAAGTTTATATAATAAATTCTCATCTAGTTAACCTCTAGTAATTTTGAGAACAAAATTATTTTTATGGATGTTATAATTGTAACGTCCCATAAATTAAAAAAAGATGTAAATATGTTTAAAATAAGAGGGCAATTCGGTCTTTTGGCAAGAAAAAAAAGTATATACGTGGAAAGGTGGAGAGAGAAGACATCGTCTTCCTCTCCCCACCTCCACTGTTCACGCCCGATGTGCTACAATGCCACGCGAACCGCCCCTTCTTCCGGCCGTCGGATCTCTGCCATCCGACCTTCGTTTTTCGCAGGTATCATTGGAAAGAGCACGATGAGATGAACATTTTGACATATGGTAGGAGATGATTGGTCCACCTTAGGCGATGCAGTGAGGACCGATCGTGAGAAAGGGGGAAACTTTTCCGGCGACCCATTTCAACTGCGATTCGCGCCGATCTTTCTTCCGATGAGTTGTGCACATCTTCAGGTCGATTAGGTTCATTTTAAGTGGTAGTAAATGTGCTTGTGCTCCCAATCTTGAAGATGGCCGAAATTGAGGTTTTTCGGCAATCTTTCCGGCAACTTTTCCGACGAGTTCCACGAGAGGTTTCGGCCGAGTTCACCACGACGTTATGGTAGGTGCTCACGTCAGGGAGAAATGCATCAAGTTGTTGTTCGTACAAAAATTAACCACAAATTACATGTAGGTTCGTTGATTACAGTTTTCGACCATCCCCCGACGTTTTCGACGATTCGTCCTCAGAGTTTGATGGTAAGGGAAAGGGAAATGTGCATATTATATTTATTAGCGATTATGTGAACTGATTTTAAATAATAATATTTATTATTGAGGAAAAGGCGATCGGCGATTGTGTTCGACATTTCGACGGGTGCGACATTGGTTTCGAGAGCGTGGTTGTGACATTGGTTTCGATAGCGTGGTTTCATTATTGTGGTAAGGATGATTGGTGGCCGAAACTATTTATAAGATTTAATTTTATAATTGATAAAAATTGGTTATAGGGTATAATTCGAATTATTATATGCTTAATTGAATATGATAGGTGGACACCCGTTGAGGTTTGAGTAGGGTGCTATTAGTTGGCGATTTCTTTTCCCCTATCGGTAAGCATACTAAAAATCTATAGTGATGATCGATTTATGAAAATTAATTATATGATAGTTATAGTTCATTAATTATGAACTTAGGTAAGAAAATTATATATTATAATTCTAGGTACCAAGATGTCGTTAGAATGATATTATGAAGTGATTAATGAATTAAAAGATAAATGAACTAGAGGTTATAAATGTCTTAAATGATAAGGTTATATTCTTAAATAAAGTTTAAATGGATGTATTAAGTATTTATCCCCTTTGAACAGATTCGGATGGAAGTTAGTTGAGACTTAAGGAATCAAAGGTGAGGGAACTTATCTCAAATGATATGAATTTCTTAACTCTTCGGAGTGATGACATTGTTCCATCTGATGTGGAACGGATTTTCGTGATAATTTTCTTCATGTATATTCATATATTTCTATGCTTCATATGTGTGTCATCATATGACTTGTGATATTTTATTATGACTTTTAGAAATTTGGTAAAGTTTATCTTGGTGAAATTGAAGTGAATATTTGATTTTTAAAAAGGAAAGTTTATATGATGATTTCTAATCCTAAACTCTTATTTGAAAATTACATTCATTCATCATATGCATTACATGTAAAAATCCGCATAACACGGAATATTTTCATCTCGGAGAATTGACCAACTCCGGATAGACCGATTGAGATTCGATTTGTTTTGTGTCAATATAGTGACACGAGGAGCAGGTTCAACACCCTGTGTCAGTATAGTGACATGAAGGGTGGAATTAAATATAGTGACACGAGTGATGGAATGAAAAAGAAAATATAACAACCTCTGTGTCAATGGGATACGCGAAACGGTTCAACGTCCTGTGTCAATGAGATACGAGGGACGAAATTAGAACAATCACCATGTATCAGTGAGATACAAGGGGTGTGATTGAGTACTCCAGTGAGAAGATTAGATATCCATATTTGATGATGATTTCCCAACTTATATTATATATATAATTTCACCATGCATGTGCACACATGACATTCATTTTGTATGTTCATTATGTGAATGAGTTCCATTTTTAAGAAGAGAAGATTTTGAATATTTCTTGAGAATAAAGATGTTGATTTTCGTGACGATTTTAATACTTGAGATAGTCATTTTAACTCAACGAGCTTAATCCATACTCACCCTTTTTTTTTAATGTTTACAGGAAAGAAATAACATATACTGCATGTTGATTGAAAATGAGTATAAACTAAAAAAGGGATAGTGTGTGAGATCCTACGATGAACGTATTTGGCTCAGTGTTCCTTCTTTGATACTTATCATTGTTTTTACTGATTATTATGATTTCAGTTATGTTAACAACATGATTTTGGGTTGTAGCTCATGTTTTCTTGTGGATTTAAATTAGTCGATGGGAGTGGAGGCTTCATGATTTATAGATGAGACGATATGGGCGAGTCCCTATTATGGAACTGGATATGGACGAGTCTCTATCATGGAATTGGATAAGGGCCTGAGTCCCTTAATGGATTTTGACAGGTATTCGATATGTTTTATTTGTGTAATAGTTTTGGAACGAAACTCGTATGTTCTTATAGTTCAGAAATTTTGGGCTTGAGTCCCATATTATTTGGTAATATATAAACTGTCAGTGATGTACATATTAAATTTTATAAATTGCTTGTAATGTGAATAATTATGGATAAATGTTGTATTTGACGCATGAACGAATTTACACATACATCATGCGAAAATTTTTGAAAATTTCCAGTGTTAGTTGATTTTGGAACGTTGGTTTCCATTAAAATTTTGAATTTGAATTTAAATGAATAATTTTTCGGTTTCACCCCTTTTGACGCCAAATGGAGTAGTTGGGCATCACATTTCTACCCTGTGACTGAACTATTATTTTTAGCACTAAATTTTATGCATCATCACCTAAGTGTCTCACCACTTTTCATAATAATTCGGCTTTGTGAAATTTCTGAATGTAAGATATATTCAAACTCCTTCAAATTCAACTCTGAATAATAAGAAAATAATTTTTGAATATAAAAATTTGAATATACAAGTGTAACATGAGTTTTTATTCATTTATTAATATTATATTTATTCAGTTAGAAACTCTTCACGATGGGGAACTAAAAATCATCACGGTTGTCACCTCGTTGCTAGAAAGAAGGCATCATCTTTGTGGTCTCAGGTGCCTTCACACTGATCCGTTTTCATAACCACCTCCCAAACTTTGCAGAGAAGGCCACTGAGCTCAAGACTGAGGACATTAACATGATCGCTTACGTATCTATCAATGATGCCTTTGACATGCACACCTAGAAAGGGATCCACCTTTGTCAAACGATGCGATAGAGGGGGACTGAACACCCTGCCCCTCCTATTTTTCGACGGCAAGAGAGGGGGGCGCCACTCCCTCGTGGAGAGGGGGTGGCACCCCTCTTTGTTTTTATTTATTTATATTATTATTGTTATTTTATATTTGTATTATTATTATATTAGGATATTAAAAATGAAGTACTTTGCCACGTCAAATTACTGCACACATGGAGGAGAGATAAAATATTGTGTGTGACTATCATGTATACCGCGCAACCGAAAAGAATAGATGATGAAATAAGTTAATAGTTGGAGGGTAGTCTAATTATAAAGAAAGTTTGTGGATGGAGTTAGAAAAGTTGACAATGAGTACATTTAGTGAAATTTACTCATTGAATTTGTTTATTGGGCACAATTTTTTCTTTGATTCACAAGAACATGATGTTAATTTAGGTTTAAGCTATGGATACATAGGATCCCAAATTTGTTGAAGAATATTTGACGAAGGGAATCATGTTGCTATATAACTAACCTTAGGATTCTCTACATGCAATAATACTTTTCTTAACCATCTTTCCACCTTAGTACTTTCTCAAAGTTTTACTTTCCAATTTAACTAATTTTGCAATAAAATTAACATTTAACTTATTTTTTTATAGGATTTTAATGGGGATGCTACCCACTGAAGTGAGTAACACCTTGCTTCCTACATAAGGAATTGTCGGATGCAGCATCTACAATGGATTAACAATCTACGTGATTCATTATAGGGGTCGGTCAATTCAGCATGGTTCACACTCACCCGATTCAACAAAGTGACTAGTAAATCTTTCATCTGTACCCCTTGATACCCTCGTGTGAAATCACCCATCGTTGAGTTGCCGCACTCATTTCATCAAGTGATCGAACCATCTCATCGGCACTCACGTTCTCCTAGTCGCCGCCACCATTTTGTCACCGCCGACGCACTTGCCCTAGATAAAGCCTCGTCTCGCCTCCCCTCGTATGAAGTCACCTCGCATGAAGTTGCCTCCCATCACCGCCATTGAGTCTCCATCCTCGATCACCTCGTTACACCATGATTGGATGACTTATCAACACCACCGAATTGTAATCACCTCGCCATTGTCAATGAAACACCTTCCCTTTTTGAAGCCTTGTCTCCCCTCGCCTTAAGCCGCCTCACCTCACCCTACCCGAAGCCTCGCTCCTCCCTTCGTCGCCGTTGGGTCATCATGTTCGATCGCCTTGCGGGCCCATGATTGAACCATCTCGCCAGTGCCACTAAATCATGATCTCCTAGTCTCCACCGCCTTAGCCTCGCCTCGCGTGAAGTCACCTTAGCCAAAGCCTCACTTGAAGTTGCCTCCCATGTTGAATCGCTGCCAAAGTCACCATCGCGTGGAACGATCACCACCATTGAATGAGCCATGAACCAAAGTGCACCACACATGTCCTATAGGGAACCACACTTTTTTCATCTGTTGTTGATCTTACATCCAACTGGGGGTGCCGATGTAGGGAGCAAGATGCTACCCACTTTAAGTCAACCTCATTTAATCATTTTTTATAACAAAACTATTTACTACACTTATTATTATAGGTTAACAAGTGATATGGTGTCATGTTGACTTTACACTATATATCATTTTTTATACTAAAAAAGTTAAACAAATAAAAAACCACAGAGAAAAAATATTTGGATGCTAAAAAAATCTTTGTAAAATTTATGATAAAAAAACACTTTTATTTTATATCAGGTGGGTATGGTAAACATTATTCAATTAATGGATAAACCGTTGAAAATGTGGGGATAAAAAATTATCCGGCTCTTAAATATTGAAAAGAAATGTCAAGTTGTGATGGAGCCGAGTCAAGGTCAAATCTCACACATCCATATATTTTTTCCCAACACAAGCCGTTTATATGAACAAAATTGCAAAGTAGGACAGTCTATTTTTTTTCTTATCCCATGACTAGTGAAATTAAGAATCATGCTGTCAACAAATTATTAATATTCGCAATTAAGCAAAGCAACTATTTAATGCATTTCTCGAGCAACATGAAATAATTATCCGACGTCATTCGAAGTATCTTTTATTTAACCGCAGTAAAAACTAAGTAAAGGTTGCTATTTGTAACATTTAAATGTGCCAATAATAATATCTTTAATATAATAAGCGACTCGAAAGTCACAAATGAGCGTATAATAAGCGTATATATCAAAGTTATTTAAAGAACACTTAATATTATTTTGTGAAAAATAATTGATCAAATGGTAGGTTTGGAGTCAATATATATCTTAGGTTAACTAATATAAAAAATATAAAATAAAAAGTATCATGGATCTCATTAGTTAATCATATCAGGAAATCACATAGCTACAATTTTGAAGTGAAATCGTGATTGTCTTAATTATATAGTTCAATTTTTAACTTACTACGAAGTTGATACCTTGGGCTAGCGCGGAAGAACATGTTAAAAAATCATTGTTAAATGATAAAGAAATTATTTGGGCTGCGTTTGGTACGGGAACATTAGTAGGACATTTGTTCTCGAGAACTAATTGATGTGATAGAATAATTTGTATTGGTGTTTGGATGAAAAAGTGTAATGATGAGATTTAAAAAGTTGACGTGATGGATAAATTTTAGTGGGTGTTTGGATAAAAAATAAGAACTAAGAATATAATTTATTATTTTATGAGGTATAAAATTATAGTAAATAAGAATATATTATTAATATTATAATTTACGTAAATTGTTATATTGTTAATATTATTTTTATTTATTTTGATTAAACATTTTAAATATTATTAATATTATAATTTACGTACATTTTAAAATCCAAATATAATTTATTTTTTTTAAAAAATAATTGAATAGTTTAATTAATAAAATATTTATTAATTATTAGAACTAATTATTTTATAGTTTTTAATTAATAACATTTAATAAATAATTTTATAATATCCTTAATAATGTATTAATATATTATAAATTATATATACATATAAACCAAAATAATTTAAAAAATATATGAAATTTGAAAAAAAAATTGCGGCTCGAGAACAAAAAAAGACGACGAGAACATTGGACGAGAACATTTTAAAAAATGTTCTCGTCCAAGGTCACGTGTATGTTCTCGTCACGGGGTGCGTTTGAGAACATTTCGCGAAGTTCTCGCAAAATGTTCCCATCCAAACACACCATTGGGGAACTCAACGAAGAAATATAATTCTGAATTCTATAAAGTATTTATTCTTGTTACATTTATAGTGCTTTCAATATATATAATTATTCAGTTAGTTTATCGAATAATTACTTCATAATATGGTCATAAGTATACAGTTGATAAAAATATCAGTGCCTAAAAATCATCCCGAAAGAAACAATTTTTTTTAGGAAAATCTAAAACCGTCCAAAAACAGATATAAAAATTAAAATACTGTTTTCTAATTACAAAACTATCTTTTAGACATATAAATATGTTTTGTTTTGCTGGATTATGTTATTTATTTGCTTGTGCCCGGCCGATTTGGAGATGCAACACGGGAGCATCAAAGGACGATTGGACGGACGTGATGCAAATGAAAAGACGTGAGAAGAAGGGGGAAAAAGTTACACAAGAGTAAAAGGTGACGATGACCCTCTGCACGGACTGCAAGACATGTCGGGGTTTTGGATAGAGTTTAATGATCCATCTATCCATGTCTCATTTGATAATAATATCTCACGTTAATACTCATTTTATTAAAAAAAAAAGGCTTGTTTTCCTCTTGTTCCATTGAACTTAATTTCGACCATTTCCGTTCTACTCCCTAAAATATAAAAATGCTCATTTGTCTCCTCACCCCGTTGTTTCTTTCTTTTCTTTTTTTTTTTCAATTTAAGTAATTAGAATTGTACCCTTTATCAATATTAAGAAAATTATACTTTGTCATTAAACAAAATATATCTGTGATAGGAAGCACTAAAATAACACAAGCCATCATTACATTTATCTTTTCCCCAAATCATAGCAATAGATAAAAAAACAATTAGATTAGTTAGTTGCAAAGCTAATGTTGGTTCTACTGGGATCAATACATTAAAAGTAAATGATGAAAAAAAATGTTAGTTCCGGAGAGAAAGGTAAGAAAAAGCCTAACTTTGTTATTATACGTTGGACGAATAAATGGCTATAACATTAAAAAAATGAAATTAGAGTTTAGGATACTTTAATTTCCTTCATCAATTATTCATGTGAACTAAATGACATTTGTTTTGGTCTAAGATTCATCGATATATCTCAAATAATTCGATGTTCTGATAAAAAAGTAATAATAAATTCAAAGCAAGTAGGCATCACTAAAATGATTTATTCTCTTTTTCCTAACGGACCTACTCATCGTGGTTTGGATATTTAAAACACAACTTGTTCCGTATAATTTGATTATTATACAGATGAACTACCATGGGGGAGAAAATTATATACAGCTGATAAACTGGCACTATATATATCATGTGTTCTCCTGATGAACATGTACACGAGAACAATACAACGCAAGTGATGCAGATTGCATGGCCATCAGAAATGCATTTGAAATCCCAGATGGGAGTATTAGGATATTTAATAAACTGCAAATGATTGATTAGTACAGCTCTAATTGAGTTCCATGGATCATAAACAATTAAGCTTCATCACGAAGATTAGTTAATCAGTGTGGTAGCAGCTTTGGGTGCATGGTCTATGATTACTTTGCCCCACATGTACTACTGCTGGGTTTTCAATTATATTTAGTCGATCATTCTCTAGCTGATCTTTCCAAAGTACAGTCTAAAACCACTTGCCTGTTTCCCTTGGCAAAGGAGACATCCCCGTTATTTACTAAAATAAAGGAGACATATCCAATCTCTAGTTTCAATTAAGCTTCATTGACTATATATCTTTTCCCTCTTCAGTATTAATCACGATTTTAAGTAGATAAATGATTTATTAATTATTTGAGATGAAAAATGTAAACCGCTGAATCCATGTTCTACTGTCATATGGATTGCTTTCTTCTTCTTTTAACAGTTTTTTATTATTGGAGAATGTGTTAGGACTTAAACATTAACCTTCTTCCAATAAGCGAACAACTTTAGTTCTCCTCCTCAAAGCTTTTGGTTTCATGGGCTAATAATTTACATAGAGCAGTGCTTTGGGCACTGTTGTGCGCTTCCATAGTACCGACAGGCAAAAAGTAGACGAGCTTATCCACTGTGTCGGCGGGACCCTCGGCCTGTGGGGCAGCCCTTGTCACAAGGGTTCAAAAAAAACTACAGTTACAAAATCATGCACGTGGAAGGGGAGAGAGAGAGAGAGAGAGAGAGAGAGAGAGAGAGAGAGAGAGAGAGAGAGAGAGAGAGAGAGAGAGAGAGAGAGAGAGAGAGAGTTTATGTCTTCATGAGGAGGAGGAGGAGGAGGCACAGAGAAATAAATCTAATGGGGGACTCTCTGAACACTGACTCGAGTGCATGAAATGATCCAAGGGCGTCGGGCGAGTGTACTGCAGCAAACGGATGACTCTGATTCAGAGAATCCGCATGGTCACTCGCCTTCCATGGCGTGCAACAGCATCAGAAGTAGGCGGCCAAAGGATACGTGGTCAGTTGAATGAAGTTATATATATCTCATGCAGCAGCTTTTCGGGAACATGAGAAGCGAATGCCTTACGAGCTTGTCGTCATGTGCAGTACAGTGAAACATACACATTATTCAAACTGACAAAAGCTGACTCCATGCGAGAGTGAGAGAGAGAGACCAATGAACGAAGAACAGATTTTGAAAAAGGAGGGAGCTGTTGAGTGCTGGTGGCAGTGGTTGTATGCAGTACAGAAACAGGCAAAATTCAGGGGTGCCTTTTTTACTTCTCAAGCTGCTCGATGTCTTCTTCGGGGTTCATGTGTGATGAATGCACCATTTCTATCAACTTTTTTTTTTACGAGAAGAGAGAACAACAACAAAGTCTTATCTCACTAGGTGGGATCGACTACATGAATCATACGACATCATTTCGTTCGTTGATTCATGTTCATGCGATTCGACGAGATTTTTATCATAAGAGAGAACCAATTAATAATAAATTGATGCATGTTTAAATTGCAAACTATTCATTGAATGATCCCTTGCACCAGTACACAGTGACTCCGATATCATAACCTCTCGAAAGCGTTACAAATCTTCTTGTCAGAAACAAAGACGATGCCGGCCAAAGCATTAAAAATGCTCAAATTTAATTTTTGCTTCGGTGACTACCGTCATTAATTATGTATCATACCATATAACGCTAAAACAGAAAAAAAAGAAACGATTCCGTGCCTTTTGTTACGCACCGAGGACGTTACGCCTTCGACACCGGTTCATCGTACTGCCATTTGGAACTGCGGAGCTCCGTAACGCTTTTGCGTAACCGGAGGGACGTTACGGTAATTTTCTCGAAACCTCCTGCCAAGACAAAAACGAAAACTTGGACTTGCATTTCGTGTCCGGCGAACGGAGAACGTGAGCGACACCTGGAACTGCTCGCTCAGTGAGGCTGGCGTTGAATCATAAGAGCAGCTCTTTAATGCATTTAATTAACTAGCAATTAATACATCATAATTCGACAATGTATTCAATGCCCATCTCTATACAGCTCGCAGTAAATTCAAAACTTACCAAAGCAAACTTTTAATTACGATATAATCCTTACATAAATAATAATAATAATCATAATCCTAATAATTAATAATAATATATAATATCAAAACTATAATTACAGCCGTGTAACTGAGGGCAATAAGCTAATGGTTCCCCGCGCCAAATTAAATCGGTCACATATTCTGGATCTGACGGTCGAGATCGAATCTACTCTTACGAAAGGGCCTCAAAGGGGGGACCCACACGGGCGCGGTCACACGAAGCGTGCCGCGCTCCGCCGCATGCACCGCGCGCTCCGTGCGGCGTACGCACGCACGCAAGCACACGCCACCACCCCGTGCCTCACGAATTCCCTGTTGCATCCGAACCCAAGCACCGCGCCACCAACCACCAAACTCAACTCATGCGGTTACGTGATGGTGATCCCACAACTAAAAGCTGCTTACTATTGCTCGTTATATACATTATTTATTATTGCTTACCATAATGATTTAATAAACGCTTTAATTTACTTCCGCATGGTTCAAGTTGCCTAAACAATTAATGTGGCCCTTTATTACGAATTCAAATATTAATTACTTATTATTGTGGGAAATTATTTATTTTTACCCTCGAGGGGTAGTCAATTGTTTTTTCATTTGATGTTGGGAATTAATTAACGTATTAGTGGGGGCATCACCTCTTCGTAAAGATTCCGAGTGGGGGATATATATCCACTGGCTGTGGAAGGCTGGGTTAACGTAACAATCTTTTCCGGCGTACCAGCGCCCTCCACGTGGCAGTCGCTGGGCTCGGGCTTCCCGTGGGGCCGGGGTGGTCCCCTTCCCTCACCCCGCGACAGTGCCCTTGGGTTTGAGCGATAATTCCGCTTTTACCCCAGCTCCGTTTCTTTGGAGCGTAGCGGCGGGCCTAATGCGGATGACGTCATCGTAGTCATCAGCGAGGGCAGCTTTGGCGGATGGCTCGGACAATGACGCTGATTAATTTATTAATTGTTTCGTGGGGTCCATGAGACAATCATTGTTTGGTTTCCACAAATACCCTTGGAGAAAACCTAATTGACAGCGAGTGTTTCATGTTTCTTAACATTGTTTTCCTCAATATTGCCATCTAGAGCAAACTTTCTCTGTTCCAACAGCGTATTAGTTTTTTTATCTATTCAATTATTTCATTATTTAATGATATATTAATGAAGCAGTATATTTTACTTGCCCTATTTCGAATGGTAAGGCATTAATCATTCTTGTGAGTCACGGGATGCATTTAATAGTAATTAATGATCATTAAATAAATTGAAAGATAAAAAGAGTAATTGCCCTTACATTCTATTTATAAAAAGATCGTCCCAAAAAAGCTTCCCTGAAATGTAAATAGACAAATCAATAAGCTTCCCTGAAATATGGACAATACGAACACGACTGTGAAGGGTTTTCTCGTCATTAAGCAGCAGTTAAGGGTATTCATGTAATTGCGCTGTCGGAGGGGGTTTCGCTAAATCGCCGGTGGGCGACTTGACCGGGGGACAGATCCAATTACGTCCGCGATGGAAACGGCGTTGAGATAACGGCGCCGTCTCTTCTCTGTCCACTGCCATCTTCTTCTAGTCGTCGTCACCACCACCACCACCACCCCGTGCGTCCCGCGGTCCAGTGCTCCGCCGCCATCGCTCACCACCCCACCATCCTTTCTTCGACTCCTCCGTCCCGCCTTTTCCCCTCCTCCTCGCCCCCTTAAAATACTCCCAAACCCATCTCTCTTCTTCTTCTCCGACGAGGTGTTGTGCCGGACCACCATAGATTCCGGCGTTCTGTCGCCGGTGAAACTGTTGATTAGCGAGACCCCGTTCGCGTCCCGGCCGCCATTGGAATCTCGAACGCGAAGGCTTGGGAGGCTTCGTTTGGTTTACAGGCTAAGAAGCGAGGGAAAGCAGGAGATCGAGCAGTATAAAATTCCATTTCGCGGGGGCGGGCGAACGGAGTGCTTGGAGAACGACTGGTGCTTGCTTGCGCTGGTGGAGCTCTGCTCGCGTACGGCACGGAGACCGAGGCGATCACCCTTGGAGGATTCCGGTCTCTCCTCTCTCGCTCTCTCTGTTGTGCGTGCTCATGGCGTAATTTTTTTCTTTGCCCTTGCGGATCGTTTATTCCGAGTTCGTCTCTTTTTCTGCTCTGGTGTTGGTAACGTGGAGAGTTCGAAAGGGAAAGCGATCCGGTTAGACTTCTTTACCCCGGCGAAAAGTTTAAATTTTTCTAAACTCTGCTGGAATTCTGAAGTTTTCCGACGATCCGTTGCCAAATTATCTGCGGCGACGCGTTCGCAGGTTGAATTGGGGGCATTTGACCAGTTGAATTGTGTTGGAACATTGCAATTCTCAGTGATCTCTTTTTCTTTCTTTCTCTGAAGCTTTTCCTTTCATTGTTTTTGCCGCTTTTGTTTTTCGCAATTTGTGCCGTTCTAGGGATCTTGCCTGAATTTTGTTATTTAAAGTCTCCAATTTAATTTGTCAGAGTCCCATAAAAGGAAATACTCCTTTTTAGAATTCGAACTAGCTGCGCGATTACTTCTGATAAAAATGGTACTTTAAAGGAGGTGGGGATTCTGGTGTTCGTCCTATATCTTCTTTATGTTCCCTTTTGCCAAATTTCCTCACATGTATGATTGTTTGATCTGGTCCAAATTTTGGTCATCAAGCATTTTTCTGTAGCAGAGAAGGCGCTTGGGTGGGAAGGCGGTATGAAACTGCACTGTAGCATTTGTTGACAAAGGTTGGCGTTCTGAAGACTGAAACTTACTGAGGCATCTCTTGTCTGGAAGCTGCACAATGCCTTCTGATAGTATGGATCAGAGGCGTCAGTTACCATACAGTGTGCAGACTGACACATCTTCCTTCTTTTCTGAGGAACTCCGGTTGCCTACTGAAGTAAGAACCTTCCATTCTTCGGTTCTTTCAAAGATATAAGAAATTGATGTTTTTGAATTTGATATATTTCTAGGCTTGTAGCTGTTACAAATTATAATGAGTGATTCTTGTTCCCAATATTTGGGCTTTTATAGCACCATGAACGTGTGTTATACTAGCCCCATTGGAAAGAGTTATACTATCCAGCATCTTTTCCAAGGTGAACTTGTTTGGTTTACTATCTCTTTCTTTTTGCAGAGACAGGCAGGGCTTTGGAGATCTGATTCTCTGTCAGGTCGTGGCGGTGAGTTTACTGGTTATCACAACGTCAGAATTAGTTTTGCATAATATCTTGTAACCATTCCCTTTAATTTTGTTGTTGTGCACTAGCAGTTGGGTGCCAACGGTACATAATGGTTTTAATATTTATTTGTGGAATCTTTTACGTGTTTCTCTTTTAGTTATTCATGATGGCAGAGTTCAGGTTTTGTTGCAAGTAATCATATAAATTTCAAAGGATAAGCTTGATTTTTGGTTTCTCTACATTATCAGTCTGTGTTAAGAAAAAAGAGACTTCAATGTAGATCTTACACTATAAGGTAGAAAAGTTCATCTGCATGTAGATAGTTAAGAAAAGAAATGTACAGAGTTACGGTTTGAATATCTGCAAATTGTCAGTGTATTTCAATCTTTTATTTAGTACATAGTTTATGAGTTGCCTTTTATGCCAACTCTGTTTTGTAGGCTATCCTGTTTTTCATTTATTTTATTTTTTATTTTGCAGTGACAGGGGGAGCTCTGTTGATGCCAGGGAATAAGTCTCTTACTTCGTCTCAACTTGGCAAACTTCATTTGCTGAGAGCAAGCCCCATGGGATCCTTGGAACTTTCACAGCC
Organism: Pontederia crassipes; assembly: GCA_030549335.1. NCBI lineage: Eukaryota > Viridiplantae > Streptophyta > Magnoliopsida > Commelinales > Pontederiaceae > Pontederia > Pontederia crassipes. The sequence continues at coordinate 16,699,957 of CM060189.1, read as the reverse complement.
TTTTGTTTCGAAAAATCAAAATGATAAACATAGTCTCAAGCATCCCCTGGTTGTGTCAGAGAAATTGGCCATATCTACAACTTCTGAGACAGCTGCTGACAATGATGCTACATCCAAATCTCTTCTTTTGTCTTCTTATGAATCAATATTTGCTGAAAGGAACAAAGTAAACATGAGTGGATCATATTCTGAAAATGGATTCGTTTCTAGTTCTCTGTCTGATAGTTTTGACAGAAAATGTAATTCTCTTGCCTTTTCTCAGATAGTTCCAGAGATTCATACCCTAGATGTTTAAGTATTCTAGTGAGAAACATTACTTCCTCCATACAGATTTTAGTTATGCATTCCTTATTTTACACGCAAATGTTTGCTCTCACTAAAACATCGTATTTTTGTAGTTTGAATACTTGGTTTCTAACAATCTAACTTCGCCTTCTGATGGGACAGTGACCTTGACATCAACTAAACTTCCTTCGAGTCAGTCTGTTGATGCATACAATTCCAACTTTGAGGAAGATGAGCCTCTTATATCCATGGAGGAAATTGAAGCACGGACCATAGGAAATCTCCTTCCTGATGATGATGAGTTGCTATCTGGTGTTATTGATGATATTGGTTATATTGGTCGGTCTAATAATGGGGATGACATTGATGACATTTTCTATAGCGGTGGGGGTATGGAACTCGAAGTTGACGATAATATGACTGACAATTTTTTCTCTGATCCTCTTAGTGGAGGAACATCTAATGGTCTACAAGGTGGATTAAGTGGGACATTTGCTGGTGAACACCCATTTGGCGAACATCCTTCCAGAACTCTTTTTGTGAGGAACATTAATAGCAATGTCGAGGATGCTGAATTAAGAGTTCTCTTTGAGGTACTTAATTTATTGATGACTTGGGGTTATATCTGAACAAGTTCTCATATTCTGATTGTTTCCTTCTTCCTTTTCAGCACTATGGGGATATTCGTACATTGTATACTGCTTGTAAGCATCGAGGTTTTGTTATGATATCCTACTATGATATAAGGTCTGCACGAAATGCAATGCGAGCACTTCAAAACAAGCCACTTAGGCGTCGAAAGCTCGATATCCATTTCTCTATTCCAAAGGTATTGCTTTTCTGCTGCCTTATTTGTTTCGAGATACATGGTTATACGGCATTGGAGTTCATCCAAAGCTTTTCAATCTTTGGATTTGCATAGCTTAACAATATGGAAGTGGCTTTTCCTTGGTTTCTAACAGCTCTCATGTATAAAATGGTTACGATTCTTATATCTTGAATAGGTAGATATTCAAAGAAACTATGTTGTAGCATTTTCTTGTAGCTTTGTAAACGTAAATGTGCATGCTTTAGAAGCCATCTCGGGTAGGCTCTTTTGATGCTACATGGTACCATTCTCACAATATAGTGGCACAAACGTTGCAATCGAGAAGGTAAGACAGAACCCCTCCCCCCAGTGAGCCCGCCTCCGGCAATCCCTGCCGGAGGTGCCACTTTCGTCCCCGGCAACCCCTGCCGGAGGCGCCACTTTCGTCCCCGGCAACCCCTGCCGGTGGCGCCACCACTGTCACTATCCTCTTCCACTCCCACACTTGGGTCGTCGTCTCCTCCCTGGCGTTTTTGTGATCGACATGCCTTCTTTTCGCAATGTGGCGGACGGCGATGGCTGGTCCAGGCATTTTGCGGCGAGGGCTGCCCCTTCAGCTGGCTTGCTGGGCTTGCTGGACACGATCTGCTACCGTTGTCGTGGCCGCGGTCATCTTCAGTGTGCCTGCCGGAACCCATGCGATGCGTTGCCTCCGCTTTCATGGTCTGGGCCACCGGCGTGCCGCTTGCCCTTCCCGCCCTCGCCAACTGTACGCGCAGGCAGCTTCTGTGGAGCAACCCTCCACCTGCTTGGTCACCCATGCGTGGGCGCCAGTGATTTCTGCCATCGATGCACCTTGGGGGCCAGCTGCTCCGACCACACGCAACTTCCTGTCTCAGTGCCTCATTGGGAGCTTGTCTTCCCCGAGCATGCCCCTGGAAAAGATCCAAGTGGGAGTTGAGCACCAGCTGCGGAGCCCCCTTCGTCTCTCACCATCTTTGTTTTCTTGCTAGAGCGTCATCCTCTGCCTGGGCACGCAGGAGCAGCACGACCGGTTGATTGAGTGGGGGATTCACATGTCCGCTGGTCTGTGTGGTTGCCTGCAATTAGGGGCTCGAAATCTGGCATGCCGGACAGAGTCTCCATCACCCTGTCCGGAGTCCCTCTGCATCTGCGGTATGCTGAGGTGTTGTCTAGGTGTTGTCTGCCATCATCCGGCCTTTCGCAACCCTCTGTGATGTCGCGGTGCCAGCCATCGGATCCGCTGATATCACCACTATTCACGCCTTGATTTCAGTTCTGCCACAACGCTGTATTCCTTCGGCAGTGTTCCTGCGTGCCGACAATCTGATATATCGTGTCTCCATTTCTTGCACTCGAGGAAGCTGTCTGGACATGTGGACCCTTCTGTGGTGTCCGAGGCGAACCCCTCGCGGACTGTTGGAGTCGATACGCCACTTAACCCCCCTGCATCCACGTGGCGGAGCCCATGTGGGGATGGTGATTCGGTGCGCACCGGCCCGCATTTTTCTGAGGCTGCTTCTTGGGTCGGGTGTCATGCGCCGCATGTCACAGCTGTTTCTCCTCAGCCTGTTGAAGATCTTACCCTGCTGATTTCTGCGAGTACCGAGGCGCCTGGGCATGATTTATGCAATTCTTCCAGACTGGATTTGTCGGCGTCCCTGTCGCAGCCTGCCAGTCACGCGTTTGTGGGGCCTGATGCCTTGGGGCTGCACCATCATAATATTTGTGGGGATGTTTCTCTTCCCCCAAAGAGTTGCAGTGTGGGGGACAAGTCTCCTGTTCCCGAGGGGATCATCATCCCCATCACACAACCTCCAGAGGCTGGGGCGGCAGTGCCTGATGCGTCTGGCCTACCATCGTCGATCGATGCGGAGGATGGTGACGGACTTGTTTCTGCCGACTCTCCTCTGCACTGGAGGAACCACTTGCCTCCCCCAGACTCGGTCTGCCTTAGTTCTGCCTCCGGGGTCGTGAGCTGCAGGCGATCTAGGCATCGCGATCGCGCCCTCGTCGCCCGGACGTCGGTTGTGCAGAGACTGATGCAGCAGCCATCCGGCATGACACGGTCTCTCTCCGGTGGTGCCTGTGTCTCGGCTGCCTGATGATCATTCCACGGACATGGGACAGGCTGCCGGCGTGCCTGCACCCCTTTCGAATTGGTCAGTCACGGTGGACCGGGAGGTGGTCGACTCTGCATGTGTCAGGCACATTCGCCGGCGTCCTGGTTCCGGACCCGGTGTGCCTCTGCGGCTTTTGGTGATGGGCCGGTCTGTCCAGCGCTTTCTTTTGCACTCACGGGGCGGTGTGAGTCAGAAGACAGCAGTGGATAGGAGCTTACTCACCCGTGGGGCGACTACGGCGTAATTTGCGCCGAACCTGCAAGTCGAACAATTTTGGATCCGTGGCATCTGTGATGGATCAATGTGCCAATGACGGGAAATCTGTCTGCTGATCTTGCTCCTGGCCTCTCGGATGTCACGACAATGATAGGTATGGGTGTGATGGGGCATGTGGCGTCGGCTGATGAATCTTCTGCCACAAATGTGGCTAGTAGCTCTGTGGTGGTCACTGAATCTGATTCCTTTGTGGTGTGTGACCCGGACATCGTTGCACCTGTGGCATTGGCTGAGAAACTTTGTGCCGCAAAGGTGGCTGGTGACCCTGTGACAGGTGCTGCCCTTTGTACCACAGATGTGGCTGGTGACCCTGTGATGGTGCGACCCGGACGTCATCTCCCTGGTGGCTCAGGCTTGGGGTGTCAGGCGAAAGCGTGTCCGTAATCCGCCTAAATGTTGGGGGCAAAATCTGGTTCTGTGACCTTTGCTGGTTGCGCTCTGCCCTCTCTTGTGTGGCCAACATGTGACGACAGTTGTAATGGCGATTGATGGCGTAGAGGTGTGAAGTCATGTTTTGGTTTGGGTAGTGTGATGTTGTCATTTTGTCTTCATGGCCATGTGCTTCTGTTGGCCTTTATCGAACTTACTGTAATATCTACTATTATGTAATATCTACTATTATTAATGGAACTCTTGGATGACTACCTTCTTGCTAGTCGTCCTTTCTTATTTAAAAAAAGGTGCATTTTTTAAGAATCCATAATTCCCTTTAGTCCATCTCTGTGTAATATTGCTATTGTCCTTCTCTAGTTTTTGCAAAAGATCTGGACATGAAAATTGCAAATGTAATTGGATTTGATTATATTTTTACATGATATGAACTCAATTAATATGGAGTGACATACCTCTAAAAAAAATAGTGTGACAAATTTAAAATGGGTCTTATCGTCATTTAATGGATTAATGTTCTCCAAATTTTGTTTATGTTACTATTGACTCTTCAGTCATGCTTAATCTCCAGAATGGACTTGTCTACAATGAGGTTGCATGTTGTTATCTTAAATAACTGCAATACCTGGAGGATCTCCGGACCTAATAAGTTGGATGTACATTGATAACTAATTCGTATTCACGTTTGAATACATTTGAGATAGCTGAACAAAGGAGTTTAGCAAACAACATCTGATTGCTAGGAGATGTGAAGTTGTGAACAACCCAAAAAACCCTCAAAAAATAAAAAAAATCAAATGTACGACACTGAAGCATAACCCATATCGATTTTCTCTCTAGAAGTAACTTTTGATTCAGTTTCTCAAAATATCTGTTTCTTGGTATTGTGAATCTAATGCAAATGTCTATGATGATCTGAGTAACGGCATCTGAAGATTTGAAGTATCGGGTTTTTGTCATTCTCTAATTGGCCTGTCTTTGTTAATTGGTTTTGGAATATTAATCCACTTATCAGGCCTGTGAATGTTCACCTTTTCTTATCCAAATATAGGACTGTGCCAAAAATTTCAGCCAATTTACTTTTGGCTTTCTGAAGCAATCATAAATTCTTAAACTAATCTGTATAATATTGCTTATGTACCTCGACTTTTTCTCTATATTTTAGGACAATCCCTCTGAGAAAGATGTAAACCAGGGGACTCTTGTCATTTTCAACCTTGATTCCTCTGTTCCAAATGATGATCTCCTTCAAATTTTCGGCGTTTATGGTGAAATTAAAGAGGTAAGGGTTGTACATGAACTGGTGGACTCCTGCATTGTACCAAAGAACTTATATTATATATAAGAACACAAACATCAATATATTTATAAAGAAGTCTATCTTTGATGCACTTGTAAATTGATCTCTATTGCTTGATGCATCCATAAAATGACTAATAAAATGACTAGAATGATTTTGACTACAATATTCCTATGAGATGTCACTTCAATTGCAATATTTTAATCTGTAGAGCTCTTCTGGATCAATCAACAGAAAAATCAAATAGAATCTTTAAATATGGCAAATTCATTAACTATGTGCTAACAGTACACCTTGCCTTGCAGATCCGTGAGACTCCTCACAAGAGGCATCACAAATTCATCGAGTTTTATGATGTTAGAGCAGCTGAAGCAGCTCTTCGTGCCCTAAACAAAAGTGATATTGCTGGGAAGAAAATTAAGCTTGAGCCAAGTCGCCCTGGAGGTGCAAGACGGTGGTATTACCCATGCCTATTAGCTTACACATTTTTTTTCCTCTTAGCTATACTCTGCTATCAACATTATGTTATATTGGTTATTTATGCAAAATCTTTCATGTAATCAACCGTCTCTTCTTCTTTTGATGATTTTGACATGTTATCATCCATTTTAATATAAAATTGTAGATTTTTTTTATCCAACCTTCATTGGATGAAGACTCAAGCAACATTGTGTCTTCATTTGTTAACATTAAAAGAAGCTTTTAGGTCAAGGGGTATTCAAATTTTCCTGTGTTATTTGAATTACTGTTTAGGCTTTGACAAATTCTGTAGGTATGTTGTGTTTGTGCTGCAAATTCCTTGACCATTGCTGAAATTTCATGACTGATACTGGGAGGTAACTATGCTGTCATATGTATACTAATGTCCGTGATTATTTGCTTATTATGATAGTTACGACCCCACCTAGTGGGATAAGGCTTTGTTGTTGTTGTTGTTGTTGTTGACAGTTATTTTGATTGTCATAATTTTATTTTCTCAATTAAAAAATGACAGTTACTTTGGGTATTCTCTTTATGTTAGAAAATGGAAGGGGGTGGGGGGTGGGTGGGTGGGTTCTGGTGTTCGCTAATGCCCACCAGGTTCCTATGCAGTAGCCTTTAGATCCTGTTATGTTACTTTTATATCATATTTTTGAACTTTTTTTAGATCTCATATTTTTGAACTTGGTTCTCCCCGATCTCTCTTCTCTATCCTTTCTTTCCTATCTCTGTGCATCCCTCTCAACTTTTTCTTCCTTCATCTCTCATCTTTTGCCCTACATCTGCTACAGTCCATGACAACAGACTTGCCCCTTCTACTCTACCTACAGAGGAGAAGGGAGGAGGCTTTCCGTCCAAAAGAGGGGAAGTGACAGAGGGGACTCATTAGTTTCTGGCAACTTGGTTGGCATTATCTCTAACCTATCGAGATATTAAAGATAATAGATTGACACCAAGACCTCCAATTAGCGTTTCAGGAGAGATTGGTATAAATAGCTTGTAAATTTTTTTGTGAGTCAGCAATATTAGGACATATGGTGTTTATTTTAATTTAGTACTCTATTTGTATGGATGGTCATTTTTTCATCATTGTTTACTGGTTCAAGGGAGAAAACGGAATGCGCCCTAGCACACTCCAGCTTTCGAGCTTGAGACTAGGGGTATCTAATCGACTGAAACATCTTTTCTTCTTCCTAATGTCTTCTATCTGATGGTATGTGCGGGGAGTTGTACACCAAAGGGTATTACTACCCCTGGTCATACTATCCCATGCGTCGCTTGAGGTTGTTCAAGCCCTAGAGCGAATTAAAATCCGTACCTGCAACTCCACCAAGGAGTTAAGCACCCATGGGTAGGGTGATAGATTAGTAAGGATGGAATCCTTACCCATGGGTAGGGTGATAGATAGACTAGTAAGGATGGGAACCTTGTAGTCCAATCCCTTCAATGGCCATTCTTAATTATCACTGGCCAGATCCGGCGAGTGGAACGGTGCACGACATATGGTGTAGACCCGCGGTTACCTAACCATAGACCGACTACTCGAGCAGGTTATGACATTCTTTGCACCGGAATCTAAAATCCAAGAAGAGGAGGCAGTGAAACCCGTGATGGTGAAGAACAAAACACACCTGTAGCAGAAGCAGACATGGCAGCGGCTGCCAAGAGAAGAACCAAGTCATTTCTGAAACTGTTGCGTAATCATAGGCGGCGGGGGTGGCACTTCCAGAAGTAGCAGGCAAAGGCTCAGAATGAGACGAGTCAGGGATCTAGAATGACTTCATTGACTGATCACCGGGAGACGCCTTACACTGTCGGAGAACTCTATAAGCGTGTCATCAAGTTAGGTTAGGCCAACCTCGGAACTAGATGTGGTCACCATAGTGGATGGACATGGATCATCCCCTCCCGGCACCAAAGAGTGGCAAAATTCTCATTTGAACGCTTCTCCCCCTCCCCTCGTATGATATAAACCAAGAAATAACACAATCCACGATGAAAATACGTAGTAAGATATAAGAAAAGAACTGTCCCTTACCCGCTTCAGTCATTGGATCAGCACCCCCTCAATCTTCAAGCTTGATCGCATGTTCATGGATAACTACGAATCCATGGGCGGCTTCTTGGACCATCCTTCGTGTCCTTTAATCAGACAAAGCCTTTTCGACCCATAATTGGAGCGAGTTACCTCTAACCTCTTTGGTTGTTGGAAGGGCCTTCGATCGATTTACAGCCTACCAAGGACGCTGCTGGAGAGTGACAATTGGCCCAAGCAAGCGGAGGCTTGAAAGCCGGAAGAAGATATACATGGTCAAACTTGATTTTAGTGATCATACAACTAAGTACCATGTTATGGAGAGGTTGATTCATTCAAGATTCTCTAGATAGTCACGTGCTAGCTCTAACCTTTTGGTCATGATTTGAGTCCTGATTAATTTAGGTTCCCATTCTATGAGTTAAGTTGTATATATTCCGTTCATATATTTGTGTCCAAAAGGGAACTGGCATTTAGTTCTTATACAATAAAAAACAAGTACCAGTTTAATCAAATTAATCAAACCAGTGCCTTCTTATATTTCATTTCGGTCTTGGAATATAGGTATTTTCACACCTGGTCTAAACTGGGAACACTGATTTAAGTTGCTGACATGCGAAAGTAACTGATCCTGATTGTTTGGTGGGGCATCACCACTTCAATGTAGGGGCCACAGCTGTCTTTTCTCGTACAATTTTACTTTTGATTATTTCCCATTCAATATTTTCTATATATGAATCATCTCAAGATCAACAACTACGTGGTTTGAAAAATAAAAAAAATCAACAATGACATAGTTGTGTCGGATATGATGTTTCTATATATAAATATTCCTTGAGATGAAGGTATAATAATTATGAATTGACTCATTCTTTAAGGGATCATTCTTGATAAAATGCAATTAAAATGTTTCCACAACATGCAAAAGGAAATATAGAAATTTTCTAAAGCCTTAAAGATAAAATGATGGCGTGTATATCAGTTGCTGCAATCACATCTATAATAATTTGAGCTCCCACATTGATCCTCATTTTCTAAACAATGGACAAACGACTAGAGGATGGGTCCAGTCGCAGCGAGGCGGGTGGGGTGGGGGTTCTAGTGCTCTCTGGCATGCTCTTTGTGCTGGCAGTGGATGCTATAGCCCGATATACTTTGTCAGTGTGCAGCACAGGCATCATCAGTGTTTCCTGATCAAGACAATGGCAGTCTAGTTTCAATCCTTTGGTTTCACTATGCAGTTGACCATTTCCTTTATTGAGGGATGAATTGCGAAAGCACTCACGAGGAACTGCAATTATGGTTGAGCTTTTTCTGGGTGACCTCAGGTTTGCAGATAAACCATGCAAAATCATCCTTTATCCCTTTTGGCATGACACAGAGGAGGCAGCCCTTTGTGGTGAGGAGTTGTGCACACCCATCAGTAATTGGGTCTTGTCGCTGGACACCAGTTATTGAGCGCAGGTTACATGGCTGGAGTGCACGACTACTATCTTGTGGAGGGTGTCTAGTACTTTTGAATTTTGTTCCTTCATTGCTACCCATATCTTACATGGCAGTACTATGACTACCAGCACAGGTTGAGAGACTTATGGACGCACTGATGAGCTGATTTCTTGGCGAGGTTGCAGCTTGAACAGGTCAGAGATACATTTGGTAGCATGGAGGGAGATTTGCCGACCAATATTGCATGGTGAACTTCGAGTCTGAAACCTTTGCTGTATGAATTGTACTCTTTTGGCACGGCGGGTGGACAGAATCATGGGACCACATAGGATCCATGGAGCACGATACTCTTTGCATGTCATGGCCTATAACATGGAACTCCTTATCGCACTTCCCATGAGGATCGTCGGCATTCTGGCACAATGTCTCCTCCATCTTGCCTCAGATGCAACCCTTGCCATGAGTTTCCTTTGGCTTGCTGCACTTTAGACAGCCTCGATAGTGACGGTTGCAGATTGCTGGTCTCCATGAGGCCCATCAAACAGGGCTTGGACCACGTAGTTCAAGTCTACATTATCAGATCAACGTTTTGAGGAGCTTCTCAGTTTATTGGATCGAATCTCGAGCTATTGCTTGACAACTCTAGAGTAGATGGTTGGCTACGGATAATTGGACACTCAGGAGATGACTTTACAGGCAGTTGCTCCCAGGTGGCACAGTCTCAGAGAGCTTTAGGTTCGACTGTCTCCGCGTCTGGCGTTCATGAACACTGCCTAAGGTCAGAATCTTTGCTTGGCTTCTGAGACATGGCAGGATACTCAGATGGGTGTACAGGCCAGATGGGCACCGCAGGCGGACTCCACTTGTGCTCTGTGGATTGGCAAAGGAGGATATCGGGCATCTCTTTTTTGCATCTCCTGTTGCTAGGAACACATGGCAACTTTTGGGATTCAAAAACATTGACATATATAGACTAGCTAGGTTTTGATTCGTTGTGGTCATGGGCCACTCATGTTCATTCAAGATGGAAACAACCGTGGCCATCCTGTGGGCAATTTGGCTTCATCGGAGCCACACGAATTTTGAGAGAGAATGATGCTATGTAGAGACCATTGTATACCTCATGTACTTTTTGCTTAGAAAGTGGGGTTTTGGATAGCATCACATTTTTCTTTTATTTTTGGGGTAACTACGCTTCTCGTATACTCCATACACACTTGTACATTTATATTTTGGTTTAATATATATGGATGACTACCAAACTTTAATCATCCTTTCTTTCCTCTAAAAAAAAGATACAAACTCTTCTTGTACCCTACTGAAAACTCATGTGTACTATCCTTTCACCTTCTGCCCTGTTCACAAGTGGCCAGAAAATAATTCTACTAAATAAAGGAGTTAATACAATTGATTCAGTGGATAGTGATCAATGACAAATCTGTCTGTTCTACTTTTGCAGCAATGTCAATATTGTGTGTTCTTGTCCTGTGCATATCTAGTTAGAGGTAGCTCTCTCGAAGTAATATGCTGAATCCATTCAAGGAGTTCATCAGCTGGATACAAGCCAGATAGTATTGGCTTTCTAGTCCTATCATAATTGATGCTTTTGAAAGATCCAAATAGTTTACTTAAACTACCAGCTCATGCGGCATGCATTGGATTTTTCATTTTTGAGAAGTGCTTGGGTCCTCACTAGGGCATATTGACTGATTTCGGCACGAAATTCTAATACCACTTGTGCTAATGTGCGACCAATGTGGAGGTGGTTACCATGTTTTGTTTTAGTATGGAGAACTTGGTGGAAACATTTTGGAGCTGCTTCCGAGCTTGTCACATGGAGGATGAGGGATCTAGGTAAGATGTTAGTATGATCTACCGATGCCCATGATTGGGCCATGTGGTTCAGTAAAATCATGTATTTTTTGGAGACTGCATTCTGAGAGGATTCTGGAGTGATGATACGAGGAGAATATACAACATAGTTCTTTGTTTAGAGGGGAGGGGAACACTAGTGAGTTTTTATGCTTTTGTCTCTCGCTCTTATTCTTTCCATCTATACACTTTTGTTTATTCTCTTTCATAAGTTCTGATATTTGTGGATGGTATTGTTCCTCCAATCATCCTTTCTTTTCTGAAAAATGTGGGCTGACATTTGAATACAAGATGTTACGATGAAGATTTTTCATCCTTTTCGTTTTAAAAAAATATCCTTAATCTTTTTGTTGTTTTTCTTTTTTTCCCTATTTTACAACGATTTGGTGGTCAATGTGATTTACCAAGGACCTTATTCTAAAAATATAAGAAAAATTAAGGTCCTAAACAATGCTGATGGTCTTAATCTACTGTTGTCATGTTTGTTGCTTTGCAATGTCACATCTACTACTTTTCGAGTTATCCAAAACATGTGTATTTATATATATAACTTCATTTTGGTTTAGTGGTGCAAACCTTGATATCTTGGAGTTCCATGAGTTTTAAGCCTTAATTAATCTAGATCAGCCTTATTAAAAAAACACCAATCGGAATTGTAGATCGAGTATTAGGAAATGTCTACCTCCTCTTAGCAAGGGTGCTTTTTTAAGATTTGATCTTGTAGTTGTTCTTTATGAGGATTCAAGGAAACACTTAGTTTTGTTGCCTTTGAATTTTGCATTTTGTTGTCAAAGGGAAAAATTCCTTTCCAAATTTAGTCTCAACTTGTTTATAGTTGGCAGTGTATTTAAGTTTATAGAACTGATAATTAGTAGCTGATGATCTGAGTGATGTGACCTAGGACAAATAAGTATAGATTTACTTTATGATTTCCTAATAATTGAAACTGATTTGACTCATAATTAGTAAATATAAGAATATAGAAGAATCATAATTATATCAATTATTGGTTGTGGAAACTTGTGATATGGAAACCTATTTTTGTCATCCGTGGATGTATACTGATCAGATTTGAAATCATGGTGGTATCATATTACAAATTTTTGCAGGAGGGCTTATATCTATGGACTAATGCCCTTTTTATCGTTTGAAATTGAGATCTTTAGATGCATATATGATGCTATTTTGGCCATTATCGACTGTATATAGGTCGTGCTGAAATTTTTGAAAACATGCTGCACTTGTTTGATTTTTGTATATATATATATATATAATTACCTATGTAATCCCTCGTGGCGGTGATAGAGTAAGTCGAGGCTGGTTCTCACAAGCAATATATCCTGCAATTGATCTTATAGTATTTCTTCATTATTGTTGAACTATAACAAAAACTCCGCCTATGTTCTATAGCCGGTCCCAAGCCCGGATAAAGGAGGAGGGTTGTGTTAGGCCCCGACAGCTAGCGTAAAACCCTGTCGAATCTCATGAACATGGATCAACGAATTGGCGTCGTATGATCCATGTAGCCGACCCCACCTAGTGGGATAAGGCTTTGTTGTTGTTGTTGTTGTTTATAGTTGGCACACATCTCGTGTACAAATATATTGAAATTTTTGAGGGACCATTATAATTCTTTAAGTTCTTGAAGTCTATGATCAATTAAATTACCTGGAGTAGAAAACTCCATGTCCTCTCTTTTTCGTTGATCGCATATCGTTCAACATCTAAATACCATTGTCACGTGGTTACACAAATGATTGCGTAGGGATCACATCAAACTTGAAAGATAACATATAATAAAAGTGTCTACTCCATATAAATTAGTTTCTGGAGGAGTGTCACAGCCCTTATTCCATTGATTCGGCCATATTTGGTTCCTTCCCTTGGCTCTGGTGAGTCCTTTTCATTCTGGCATCATGATTGGCTTCCGGGGGGCTCTTTGGCGACATCCTTCCCTCGCCTCTTGGCTCTCGCAGCACGTCCAGACTCTACAGTTGCGGAGGCTTGGTCTCAGTCCGGCGGCCCTGGCACCGGCACATGGACCCCCACCTTCAGGACAGCCCTCCCCGACATTCGCATTTCTGAGCTTATGGCCCTACATCAGCGGATCGCTCCTTTCCGTCCGGACACTTCCAGGTCCGACGGATGGCTATGGGTTTCTGACACTTTTTTCTGCTCGTAGCCTTTATCTCCGTTTCCTTCCGACCTGCCAGTTCCCAGACACCTTACAGGCAGATTTCAGATTCTTTTGGCGACTCAGGGTGCCGCTTAAAGTCAAAGTTTTTGCTTGGCTGTTGCGGCATGGACGGATACTCACTAGGCGATATAGGGCGAGGTGGGCACCCCAGGCTGACACAGTGCGTTTTATGTGGTGACGTGGAGGACATTGCACATCTATTCTTTGGCTGCACTATAGCCCAAGAGGTATGGGTGCGACTGAGCTTATTCCGGGATCCCCCTACTTCTCTGGAGGAGTTATGCCTTTCTCTCCGAGCCGTCAGTGGACGACTTCAGGCGATTTTGTTGGTGACCTTTTTGGCAGGTGCCTGGGCGATTTGGCTTCAGCGCAACCGGATTATCTTTTGTAGTGAGACTTGCCAGCTAGAGGCGATTGTACATCACTGCTCCTTTCTTCTTCGGGAGTGGGGCTTTGGCTAGTGTTTGTACATGTTATCCTTTTGCTGCTCTCATCTTGAGGGCTTACACGTGTACTTTTCCATCATAGTGATATATATATATACGGATGACACCCTAACTTGGTGCTCATCCTTTTTCTCCTAAAAAAATAAATTAGTTTCACTAATTCGTGGCGATGCCTCAAATTTGGCAAAGCAATCTCCACCAACATTTAGTTTTTAGTCTATAATTTGATAATTGTATCTATTTGTTTGCCCTCCGACTTGAACATTTTCTACCGTATTTCATCCTTTGTGACTCGTATTTTTTCGGTGCTCTTTTATAGATCATGTAATCTAATTAGTATGTAATATGAGGTGTGCAATAATTAGATAATGCAAACTCCTTGTTTGGTTAGTGCATTATATGTGGAGGAGAAAATGTCCTCCATGATTTGGGTTTATAGTTGAAGAAGAAAGGTAATGACAAAGTTGGGTTATAACTTTCCAAGAAATCTCAAAAGAGGGTTGATGGTTTAAAAGCTCCACCAAAGACTTAATTGGATGGTTTATAGCACTAGTGGACATGAACTCGGAATATGCCAAAAAATATCCACAGCGGTTTTGATATTAATTTAGTACAAGTTGAACTAAAAACAATGTAAGAGTTTAGGCCTATTTTTCCTCAAAGAAAAGAGTTTAGGCCTAGTTATATATGCTTTTACAATTAAATATGAAACAAACTAAAACTTGAAAAGATAAAATAGTAACAATATTTAGATAGTACATGCGTCGTTATTATTACGTACATGGATGGCAACCACAAACTCCGGTTGTCATCTTTTTTCTCCTCGAAGAAAAAAACATTTAAATAAGAATCCTAACCGATTAATACTATATCTTTTATCCTATCTATTCTACATTAGGCAAGGATGTAATGTAACTCAAATATAAGATTGTATTCTGTAATGTAATGTATTCTTGTTGTATCCACTTAAATGAAGGCTTGATACAAGTGTTTTGCAAGTAATAGATGCCACATCCTATATCCATCCAACCGAGCCACATGCATTTTCTTTATGCATGCACTACTTAATTCAAAATATTTGAATGAACAAATGGGGAATGTTCCATATCAAAATATTTGGTTTGATATATTTGTCATTCATTAATGATTCTAGTAAGCATTATATAATGTGTTTTTGCTAGCTTGGCATGACTTGCGTTGTTTATCAAAGCATGTCTGGCCCAAAAGATCACATTGTTACTTAAAGAATAATAACATATTTGCTCCTCTCCTCACTTGTTGGCCTTACAAAGTTGAACGATATAGTTAATATATACTCAAATCATATAGACAGGTATTAGCAAATTTGTAGTCGTGCTAACTTTTTTTTGACAGAAAAAGGATGGCTGCCAGGTGGTCATCCAATTTTTGTAAATAATTTAGACGAAGCTTTACATGGCTGTTTGATAATCAAGTATATCATGTCCCACTCCATTCACTAATGAACTGGCCACTACAAAGAATATTTTGGACATTGCATCATTCACTTTGAAGGGCGCATGCATGTCTCTGTGTCCACAGGGCACAAAGGGAACACGGATGGCGTCGGATGCCCTCGTTGTCTTGAGTACATATTTGCGTCTTCAATTGAGTCCTACCTGAAAGGTCATCCAAAAAGCTCCAGAGGTCGTCAGCATCCTTAACCATATCACACTAAAACATAGATGCATATTAACCTCCTCAAACTCGCTACACTGGCCATAAAAAATCTCCATTGAAGATGACTATATCACCCTGTGTATAATCTAGTCAAGTCTCTTGTAAATAGCCAGCCTAGAGCTATAATTCTCAAAGGGACATGAGTTTGCTATGTCAACCAACAGTCCCCAACAGTCAAAAGTCTTAACTCACTATTCTGCAAAGGACAACTGGCACACTAACTGAAAATGTCGACTTTCCTAATATCCAAAATACCATAACCATCCATCCTGTCATGAGCTGTCCAGATAAATCCCTGAAATAATGTATAAGAATCTACACAAATCATCCATCGTCCAGTTTGAAAGTACCTGTACCAACTTTTTAACCCTACAAGAGCCTATTTTGTGAAGATGATTTCTACGAAACCTTGATTTGGACTTTCTTCGAAGTGTTATTAGTACGTGGATGCAAGTTCTATTTGATCTCTAAAGTGTTCATTTTGACCAAGTAACTTGCCATTGTGTTCCATATAGTACAAGTTGGAGATGAGATTATTTTGTGCGACAATGAACTTGTATTATGTTTTTCGCCGCATATTACAAGTTTAAACAGTAGGAAGGATATTAGATAACAAAAATGGCCAAAGGGAGGTAAGAGTGTGGGTTTTGACTTTGAAGCATGGTTGAATGCCAGCCTTGATCTTTCAATTTCATTCTTTCATCTCTTTGCCATTTAAGTTATCAGGGAAAAACAAGAAACTTGATTGTTTTGGCATTGGCATTCATGAATGTGTTTATTGCTTTACTAAAAGAAAAGGGAATTCACTTTAGCCAGATTATTATAAGGAGATTCCTTTTTATCTTTTATCAAATTCACTTGCTGGTAGTTTTATGCTCTAAGGCTGATATCTGGATCCTCTAAATTTATAACTGAAGGACTAAAGACTATGAATGCATAACTCTTGCATACATGCTTTTTGAGAAATTTCCACATACTATTTATTTACTGAAAAAATTTAAATCTTTTTTCGACATCAGTGTTTTGACATAGAATTATCTTTCTAGCAGTTTGGTGCAGCAATTGTCTCCTGAGTTGGAACAGGATGAATTAAATGGGTTGAGGCAGTGGAGTCCTAATAATTCTTTGTCGGGGTCATTTGGTAAGATATGTCTTTTCTGTTTCACTGGTAATTATGCATGTCAATAGCGTTCACAAATTTGGAAAGTTTATCAATATGAAATTTTCTTTAGGATCTGTTCCTCTTGGATCATTTGCGGGCAGTAGTCTTGAAAATGGAATTATGCCAAGCCTAAATTCTGCTGTCCAAGCACCAACTAATCCATTAATGGAAACCACATTTCATGGAATTTCTTCTAGCGTACCACAAAGTTTATCTTCTGCTGTGAGAATAGCGTCAGTAGGTAATCACAAGAATAACCAAGTAATTCATGGTGATGTTAGCCATTCACTATCCCAGATGAATTTGGGATATCAAAGATTGCCTAATTTACATCCTCACTCACTGCCGGAGTACAACAATGGAGTAACTAATGGAATTCCTTATTCGTCAACTGGCATCCCCCCTTCTGGTGTCAACATCAACTTTAGAGCTGTTGAAGGCATTACTAATAATCTTCACAAAATGGGATCTGGCAGCATCAGTAGTCATTCATTTGATCACAACGAAGGTGGTAAGTATGACTTGTTATTACCTCAAGTTAACTTCTATATAACCATTTCCTTTTCTTTCATATTCATCTTCAAGTTTATACAAAGAATATTTCATACGATAACATAACAATTAAGCTGAAACTTTTAAAGTTATAACTGTAATGTTTCATTTGTAAAATTGAAAATAATTTTCCTTTTTTTATTATTTGCTTAATATTTTTGAAGTTTTTTTTTTAATTTCAGCTTTTGGTGTTTCTGGGAATGGGAGTTGTCCTCTTCATGGAAATCAGTATGCTTGGAGTAATTCAAGTGCGTTGCGCCATCACTCCCCAGGACCGATGCTATGGCCAAATTCGCAGTCCTTAATGAATAGTATTTCTCATCCTACGACTCAGGTCCATGGAGTTCCAAGAGCACCAACACATATGTTAAACACAGTTCTCCCGTTGCAACATCATGTTGGCTCAGCACCATCCGTTAATTCACCACTGTGGGAAAGGAGGCATTCTTATATAGCGGGTTCTGCAGATCCACCTGGTTTTCACCCAGGATCTTTGGGAAATATGGGGTTCTCTGGCAGCCCTCAGTTACACTCGTTGGAACTTGCTTCTCGCAGTGCTTTGACTCATAATGGTGGAAACAGTGTAGACCCTTCTATTTCTCCTGCACATGTTGGGATTTCTTCTCCTCAGCAAAGGTGCCAGATATTCCAAGGGAGAAACCCCATGATTCCTATTCCCAGCTCATTTGATGGACCAACTGACCGTATTAGGAGTAGAAGGAATGATTCAAGTGCTAATCAGGTGGACACCAAAAAGCAATACGAGCTTGACATCGAACGCATTGTGCGCGGCGAAGATTCTCGAACGACACTTATGATAAAAAACATTCCAAACAAGTATGTTAGACTGTGGGCTTGCTCCCCCTATCGGTGTTCTTATTCCGCTATGCAACTGATGGTTGAATTTGCTGTTACCCTTAAATGCTTTAACTTGGGTTGCAGGTATACTTCTAAGATGCTTTTGGCTGCTATTGATGAAAACCATAGAGGGACTTACGATTTCATTTATCTTCCTATTGATTTTAAGGTAACGATAAACTTGTTAAAGTTATACTTTTGGATTGTCACATCTTTGTTTTTCTTTCTAACTGTATCGTACTCTTCCAGAACAAATGCAATGTGGGTTACGCATTTATAAACATGATTGATCCTCAACATATTGTTTCATTTTATCAGGTATTGTGGAATATCACTTGTAACCCAACAAACTTGATTCCTGTATTTAGGTTACATGCATCACTGTTTCCATTTATTCTGAATTGTACTTTGCTTGTTTTGCATCAGCATTAAGCTTTTATCCATATCGCACACAACTTTAGCCTTTTGCAATTACATTTTCATCATTGTATTCAAAAGGGATGACTACTAAAAAAATGAATCTTCTGCAGTCATTTAATGGTAAGAAATGGGAGAAGTTCAACAGTGAAAAAGTAGCAACTCTTGCATATGCTAGAATACAAGGAAAATCAGCTCTCGTTGCTCATTTCCAGAACTCAAGTCTGATGAATGAAGATAAGCGCTGCCGTCCTATTATTTTCCATTCAGATGGTCCTAATGCTGGAGATCAGGTTTGACATCAGAAGAAAATGCACATTTTTGGTTCTGTTCTTTTTTAGTTTATTGAAGCATAGATGTTAGTGGATTATTCATCCCACTGCATTCTATTGTGCACTATACCTATTATTCTACATTTCCTTCAGCTCACACATTCTGACTATCCTGTAAATGTATATGGTTAGCCTTAGCCTCATGAGCGAGTTAGTTGGCCAAAAATAGTGATGGATTCATAGGTCAATTTGTATTTTGTGCCTTGTTTATTGCTTTTATGTGTAAGTTTTGATAATATAATGTAATGTAGGGATCACCTTAAGACAATATATTCTTAAGACTTGCTATCCAATATGTTCCTGGATTACCCCATTCATGTACCATTCTAATGGTCTTTGACTTTTTTCATGCAGTCCACCTGTGAAAGTCCTAGTTCGTGTTAAGCATTCTAGACCAGTTTTTCTTTTTCATATTCGTATAGTTGTTTCATGTACTAATTGATTTCGATTGACAGGAGCCATTCCCGATGGGATCTAATATCAGGTCCAGGTCTGGAAGGTTGAGGACTGCTGGTGGCAGTGAAGAGAACAATCAGGGAAGTCCATCCGGAAATGGGAATGGAGTCAGTGAAGCACCAGGTTCTCCTCCGGATTCTTCGAAAGATTTTGAGTGACAGTCCATTTACCCTGATGGTCTAACTTTAAAAGGCTAAACTTGTGACATGACTGCAGTCTGCATCTCCTACATTTAATTTTCTTCTGTTGAGTCCAGTGTTTGTAGTGATAACAAGTTATGGTCCTCGGATGCTCCTTAGATTGGACTACCTGTGGGGCTCCATTTTTTTTCTTAGGACCATATAAGAAGTAACTGAAATTTGAAGGCTAGAGCTGCAGGGAGAGCTTTAAGATTTTGGATGGTCGTAAGAGGATGAAGCATTGTACAGGAGTTTCGAGAGGGGCGGGACAGGACAGCGTAATTTACTCGTACGGCTCGAGAAGGCTCATCTCTGCATTTTGCTTTTCCTTCATTTGCTTTTCTTGCTGCAATTTCTCTTTGTGGGTCTGGTCAGTTTTCTGGGTGTTTAGAGCTCTGACATGTCGCCTGAGTTTGTCCGTCGCACTATGATATAACATTATTCATAACATGAATTTTGAAAGGATCGTTTTTTGTTCTGTTATTCGCATTGTGTTTATTCATCTCCTTAATTAGATTATCTGTTTGATAAATCCCAACTTTCTTATTACTTGGTGGCATGCTTTAACGTGGTTATGCAGATTAAAGTTCTCTAAAGTATGGACTATTGCAGTGTTCACGTGCATTCCTGTGAACCAAACGAGTGCAGCGGTAGGGTACTTCTTATGTCACGATTTTTCTAAGATTCAAGATGGAGAATGCCATTTTGTTTCTTTATTCTTTCGTAAGAGTCAAGATCTTAAAGAAAAATGTAGCAGATCTACATCTGTAGGAAATCTAGGAGACATTGAGTGGGACCTCCACCGTTAGATAGTTCAATTGTTACAGCAGATCTTAGCAAATACAAGATCGAAATTCCAAAGTGGCAAGGCTTCGTTTCTTAAACGTTAGATTTGACACTGGAGAAAACTAGGATAAAAAAGTGTTTTTATTTCTAGTTCATCTGGAGACTTTTAAGTAACCAGGATCAGTTCTAGTCATGTGAAATATGAAAACCAAATTCTTCACTCGAAATGGGGTTGATCTCGATGGCCAATATCGAAGATTCATTATGAAAAAGCTGCTTGTTGTTTCTTTGAGTGTACAGGAAAGTGCCAAGTGATAATTGTATATGTTTGGTTTCTTTCACTGGAGGGTTTGCTTCTTGATCCTTTACGTGAACCTCTTAAAAGATTGAGGCTGCCTTTTTTTTTTGTCTGCAGATGTCTGGTATTTATTGCTCTTTTACTTTTCCTCCGTTGATCCAAAATAATTTTTGTTTATGACCGGCATACGTAAACGATTCTCATTATAAAATATTTGTACAAGAATGGTTCAACCTCCATCCAAAAACTTCAACCACTCCATCAAACTTTTGCTCCTGTTTATTTGTCATAAATCCTCAACTTTCATGTTCTCGTAATAATGGATATCATGATTAGAAAGTAGTTTGGGTAGAGTTGAATTTTTTGTCCAAAAAAATCGTTATTTTTTGGATTATTTTTTAAATTAAAAAACACTCTAAAATTATTTTAAAAAATAATAACCACATATTAGTGGGTCGGTTTTTTTGAGTGATTTTTTTAAACCCTATTTTTATATTATTATATTTTAAAAATATATAAAAGATTAAAATTAACATAAAAGTGGTTAATTTTATATTAAATATAAAATATACTACTAAAATTTTAAAGTTATGAAATTAAAGTTGGATAATGTGATAGAGAAGTATGAAATTTTATTAAAAATATTATATCTATAATAAAAAATGGATAACTATTGAATTAATTATATAAATAAAAAATTGTAAATAAAATTGGACTTTACGAGCTCCTACAATTTTTTAGCGGGTGAATTTTAATTTATTAAAAATCACCCTAAATCATATTCGGATTCTTAATTTTCAATTTTTTTAGTTTGATTTTTTGAGTCAGATAATTTTTTTGTGTTGGTCGATTTTTTCTTAGACCCTGATTACTTTAGAATAAATTACTATTAAAAAACCAACTTATTTTTTTTCTTATTCTTTTCTTCTTCTTTGTAAAAAGGCTATGCAAGTGGCCTTTGAAAATTGTGAAATTTTGAACTTCCGATCGATGTGCCTTTTCTTTTCCTTTACTCTATCTAATAAATGATAGACTTTCAACTTAAATGATCTGACTTTATATTCTTTTGAAATCTTATAAAACTGTCTAGAAATATACGCAAAAATTGATTATATCTGAGGTTGAAGCACTTCAGCCACCTCTCTCTCTCTGTGTGTCTATATATATATATATATATTATTTATGATATATGGCTTAGAATAGGAGGATTCAAATTTCTTTTTTACTTCTGAATGATAAAAGATGAGGCGTCTCATGCTTTTTTTTTTTGGGGTGAATCACTTTCTTATTATTTTTTTCTCCCAAACTTTGAGTGCGGTTTATCTTTGAAGAATGTTATACGAGCCAGGAGCCATGTGTTTTAGTTTCCACCTAATTCTTTCTCGTGTGAACTTTTCTTATGATTGCAAACAATAATATACTATGCCAACTAATTTGTTAACACACACACACACACCCATATATATATATATATATATATAATGTTAAATTATTAATGATGGATTATAATATTTAATAGTGTCTATAACTAAAAAAATGTTATAGTTTGACTAAAATTAGAGTTTGATTCAAAGTCAACCTGATTAGTATTCTTCTTATTTGAACTGAGATTATATATTTAATATTTTTGCTAGGATTATGTTCTCTTGTTTACTTATGATTCACCTAACAATTGAAACTTAAGTTTTCGTAACTAAGATTGAGTTCAAGAGATTATAAATAAAAGATCTTTTTTTTTTCATCATTTGTATCCTCCAGGGGGAAGCCAATGGTGTTTGGGAGGAAGACAAAAATAAAAAAAAATATGGCTAATACCATTTAGAAAATAACACTACATATTTCGTAATTTCAATTGTTTTGCCTTATGAAAAGCCGAAAAAAAAAACTGGTCTGATTTTTAAATCGGAATCCCACTTTAAACTTACTAGGGATTGAACAAGCTTTCAAATTTTGGACATCCCGATTATGCTTATAATATTATACATACTTGTGTTTTTTTTGTCAAATTGATTTAAGTCATATTATTAATTGATTATTTATTCAATGACCCCCTATATTGTTGTATATAGTTAATTCGTATATTTTAAATAATTTCTTATGTAATTACATATTATATATATATATATATATTAAAAAATTATAAATTAGAATAAATCGATATCTCTTCATTCCCATTCCAATCAAACCGGAACTGAGATGGAAATTATTTTCCATATCTCGATTAATAGTGGACGTGATCACCTCCACGAAGGCCTCTTTAATTTGTCGATGAAATAATGTTTTATTAGGTTCTCATCTTTTTTTAGCTATCGAATTCCTCCCCCTCAAAAAAAAAAAAAAGAAAGAGAAAAAAAGGATAAGAATTTTGAGTTACTGGAAAATTTTCCGATTTTTTTTTCATTTAAGAGAACATTATTTTTACCCCATCATGAGCCACACAAAGTGTGTATAAATAATAAGTAAATAACAAATACATACAACAAAATAAAGTGGGAAAAAAATGGTTGCGCTCCACGTGTCACGTTGTCGGTCAAGAAAAGCTCCACCCATGGAAACTTTTAAAAACTCCTCGTCCTCCTCCTTCCATGGAGATTTGCTCCCGATCTCGAGCCCTAACCCTAGTTCAAACGAGATTTAGCTTCGCGATTACCTTAAGATCCCCAGGATCTCTCATTATCCTCATCCGGAGATCTCTCTCGATCTCCATTTGAGCAGAAAAAGGTGAGATTTGCACCGTATTTTTTTTCTCATTATTTCTGATGAAATCTGGTTGTTTCAGTTGATTCGTTGGTTGTGGGCTTCTTTTTTTTTGTGGGAGAATCCTCTATCCGCTGTAAAAATCTCATCTTGTTCCTTGCTTGATTTTTTATCTCTCATTTTCTGGTTCAGTTTTGTTGTCTTGTTGCTTGTGGTAAAAATTGTGTCGTCGGAGTAATGGCTTCGCTTTGTTTTATTGGTAATATTTCGCTTTTTTGTCAATATTGGGATGTTTTCGGTTGTTCTGATGTTCCACGGTCTTATTTAATTAGGAGCATCGCTTTCTTGTTGTAAAAGACCAATTTTTTCAATGTTATACTACTCAAATTTCGGAGTTGTTTTGTTCATGGGTGATAGACCTGAGTTTGACGGGTTTTGGAGGGGCATCAAATGCCAGAGGAGGATCTGCTTGAGCTGAAGTTCAGGCTTCATGATGGATCAGATATTGGGCCTATCCGGTATTCGTCAACATCAACGGTTGCCATGCTTAAAGAAAGAATCATCTCCGAGTGGCCACGAGGTAGGAGCTTGTTAGTTTCTCATATTTCCCAAGCTATCGTTATTGCCTGATTGATGTTCTGTAGGTGAAAGAAATATTTGTTTTTTCACTTTGTAACAGCTGAAGAGACAATATCAGCAAATTAAAGAGAAGAAAGGAATAGCACTGTTATGAAAAATTCAAAAACTGGTCAAATTGCTGTTTTTTATTCGATAACAGTTTAAGCAATCGTTTTATTGTAGTTATATATTGAAATGTATGTTTCAATTCCATTCCCAGGTGGTATTGAATTTGCTTGTTGCCTTTTGCCGATCATGACACTCACCAGTATAGAATATGCAAACATAAGTATATTGTGCAAGTCGTGGCAAAATGTAGATACCGTGACTCGCTAATGACTCGCTAATGATCATCAGTGACTCGCTAATGAAGATACCGTGTGAACTTTTTCCTTGGTCTTGAATGGAATGACTTATAACATCGTTTAAAAAATGCTTACGCTTTAAATTATTCTGTTGCGGCATTGCATTCAGTGAACTAAATTTGAAGGTTACTTAAATGCCTTCATATATTCTTTCTTATATTGGTCAAACTACTAAAACTTTCCAAGCAATTATGATTAGATAGCTCCTGGTTAAAGGTAAAGTTACTAAGGGCTTGGAGGGGAGAAGATTGATAAGGGCGTTGGGAGGAAAGTTAGGGCAATATATGTGATGAATAATGTTGCATATTTCTATCCCATGAACATTTGGGAAATATTTCAAGTGTAAACTTTCTAACCATTTTTGGAGACAAGGAGGCGAGCTTATAACCTGATTTTTAACTGGGAGTTCTAGTTAACCTTGTACTTTTCCAAGTAAGATTCTTAATTATTGTGATCCATAGTTAGCTTCTAGGATATTGGTATCACAAGGACATGCACACAAACTTGATTGAGCTAGATCATTGGTTCCACAAATTTATTTTGATGAGCTGACGTAATAAAGTTGTTGGGAATTTATAAGCCACTACATTTAATGTGGGAATAGTATGGACTTTTCCTTTTCAGGTCTGGCGTGTTATGGGTCCCTAGCACCACAGACCAGTGACCAGTCTGGAAAGATTATCTGAGCTTCTGGGCTCTCTCTCTCTCTCACAAAAAGAATAAAATAAAATTCTGAGCTTCTAGTGTCCTACACCACCAGTTGGCGAGTTCATGATTACGGTTATACCTTTTCCACAACTTTTGAAACCATTGACC
Source organism: Pontederia crassipes (assembly GCA_030549335.1). Lineage (NCBI taxonomy): Eukaryota > Viridiplantae > Streptophyta > Magnoliopsida > Commelinales > Pontederiaceae > Pontederia > Pontederia crassipes. The sequence goes on along the minus strand of CM060189.1, from coordinate 16,675,044 downwards.
ATCTTGCTCTGCTCTGTTGGGCTAAGACAATGAGCCCTAATATTATAGCAGATACTTAAACCATATAAATAATGAGCCACTCAACTCGCCTCCAGTGTGAGAATTCTAAAATTCTCTAATGAGTGCTAGTTTAATACTCCTAAATTACTGCTAAACATCCCAATGACTTTATTGCATCAGGCTATGAAAAGCTTAACAGAGAGACTATTAAAACAGAGGAATATCTTTATGACTTTTGACAGTTATTCTTACAATTCAGGATTTTATAAGATTACTGCGCTATCAAATAGCTGAAGAGGCTGCTGAATCAGCTTCTAGAACAATGTGCTAGGACATTATAAGCATTATGGTCGAATAAGGGAAGTGGTTGTTGTAAGTTGTTTCAAACTGCTAATAAGGTCACCCAATCATCAGTGAGAATCAGGCTTTTCAACAATTTCTTGCAACTTGGCCAGGCACATAGAATTATTGTAAGGTGCTGTGATTGATATCTCCAGCAATATCCATAATTGCTATGCTACATGAATTCTCCACAAACCATATTATACTTCTTACCATCTGTGTTATATTGTTGTTTGCTTTTCTATTTTAGATTGGTCTTCTCAACCATGATTGGTTGAGTACTAGCCACGTTATTTCTTTCTTGTGATTTCTGTTTACACTACCATGCTTAGATAAGAAGATAATACCAAAGGTGGCTAGTGATATCAAATTGATCAGTGGGGGAAAAATATTAGAGAACAACAAGACAATTTCTCAATGCAGACCACCTTTTGGTGAGCTTCCTGGAGGTGTTATTACCATGCACGTTCTTGTTCAACCATCATCAACCAAGACCAAAGCAGGTAACTCATAGCTGTTCTTTTGTTATTTTATTTTTGGAATTGGGCATCATGATTCTTTATTTGAGCAATTGAGCTGCATTAGTTCTACCATTAGTTTTTAAAGATATTATTTTACAACTCTACCAATTATATCATCTTTTTTATAGAGTTGATTTTTCTTTAGAAGGACAACAGTTATTATAGAGTTGATGTGTAAGCATCAATGAGCGGGCTTACTTGTTCATTGCTGAAATACATAAGTCACACACAACATGAAAGTCTACTGTGATCTTGACAAATGTTCTGACAAAACATCATAAAGTTGCTAACAAATTCTGAAAATATATCAATAAACTCTTGATGGATATTGGTTATGAATTTCCAGGACATAACATCTCTAGTATAAAGGAGATCATATATGACTTCATAGTAGATATAGTTCATAATAGTGTTTATTCAGTTTTACAATAAAAGAAATAACGAACAAAAGATCAATTTAAAATTAGCTTATCCCAAAATACATGACTTCCATAATCTGTGTTTCTTATATCAAATATAGCCAAAGCAGAAAATGGGTTAGCCTTCTTAGAGAACTAGCATCTATCTTGGGTCTGCTAGCATGCCATCATTATGTGGCATTTATCACACAAGTTTTGCAGTACACTGAAATAGCGAAAAAGTCAATTTTAATTTCAGAGAAATTTCTGCATGATCAACTCCACATATATAACTAGCATTCCACCAGGAAAACATCTCAATTCTTGCCAAGTTGCTAGAAGGTCTATATGATAATTGAATTGTTTGGACAAAGGTCCTATATGGGGTCTATTGTGGATGGAGAAATTTGGGTAATTAGAAATTTGAATCCTTTCGCATGCCTGGTATCCTTATTAGGTATTGTGGATTGAGAAATTTGGGTGATTAGAAATTTGAATCCTTTCGCATGCGAGGTATCCTTATTAGGTATTTGTTGGGTACTTGAATACACTTTTTAAATAGTACAAATTCTTTTATACAAAAGAAAACCTACAAAAGTTAAGTACTATTGTGAGAAATCTTGAGTAATTGCTCAATATTATGAGAAAACATTAATTTATTATTCTTTATTTGATTTTCAATGTTTTATTTCATGAACTCTTTTCATTTTTAATGCGTATAAAATATATCTTTGTAATATATGCCAGCGTACTTGTGCTCTTGGTTTTACGGGAACAATATTTCTCATACCTGTAGTTAGTATTAGGGTTTAGGTACCTTCCTGTGTATCCTGTGCAAAATATGTGGAATATGAATGGAGGTTCCCACATGAAAAGAGAAAGAAATGAATTTCAAGACTGAAAAAGTTAAAAAAAAAACATGAAAATGGTACCAGAATTGCACTTGTCTAAATATCTATGTAGCCTTTAACCAAAAGTTGCAATGACAACTTGATAATATTTCCACTTCTCTTAAGAAACTGGTTGATCTGTCATTAAACCTATTGATAGTGAGGCTGTGAACCACGATGGGACTTATTTCGTGATCAAAGTTCTCCTAGCTGGTTGACATGCAGAACTGCAGTAGTACGGCTGCTTGGGGGTGGCATAGTGAATCAAATCCAATCTTGCCGTACCCATTTTTTTGCAAGTTCAACACTTGGTTGCGTACTGCTTACTTTCTGATGCATTTTGTCCGTTGCTAGAGAAGAAGATTGAAGAATTGCCAAGAAAGACGACAGCCTGCTCATGCTCTATAATGTAGTTCTGTATGCTTTACCCTCAGTGGACCTTGACTCGACATTTGTCAGCCGAGAGAAAGTGGACTCGAACAGGCAGTGCTTGTGTTCGATCTTCCAAGGAAGGTAGGGTCAAGATAGGGTCAAGAAGTCGTTGGAATGCTGTTGCCTCCGGCGTCAAGAAGTCAGTCCATGCCTCGGTGTCAGTTCTCGAATTAAGTTGGTGAGAAGAGTAGTAACACAACCACATGCATTAAGTAAAATGTATTATCAGCGTAACTAGTTTTCTTTAGCCAAAATGTTAATGTATATTGGTTCCATCGACTTCTTAGGTAATCCAGTGGCCTAATTTATTCATGTGTTACTATATGTCTAGTCCATTTATGTTAGTAACCGGATGAAATTTTATTCCTTCTCTTCAGTGTACTGTAATTTTGAAGCAACCACACTCATACCAATATAATAGATCCAAGTAGAAGTGCAATACCATTATTGTATTGGGTGCTCCACATTAAAGTGCATATCGTGCTAAAATTACAAGGAAAAAAAGCTACAAGAAATGACATGAAACTAACAAAAGATAAATCTCTGCAATCAACATTATGCCCTACCAGTGGTCTACAACTTGAGTTTAAACTATAGCGAGGAAGAGGAGAATTCACAAAAGGTAACTACAAACAGAAGCTCACATGCATGCAATTCAAATCCTTTGAAGCACCTTCTCGGCTGCTGCGATTGTTTTTTCGATATCTTCATGTGTGTGGGCTAAGCTGGTAAATCCTGCCTCAAACTGCGATGGAGCCAGATATATACCTTCTTCCAACATCCCCCTGTGGAATCTTGCAAACTTTGCAGTGTCGCTCTTCTTTGCATCCTCAAAATTGTACACAGGTCCGCCAGTGAAGAATGTCCGAACATTCCTCGAATATGACCACGACAAATCTCATGGCCAGCTCTCTTCCCAGCGTCCAGAATTCCATTAACCAGGTCCCCAGTTATCTTGTTCAAGTGATCGTAGGTCCCGGGCTCCATCAAACGCTTCAGTGTGTGGATTCCCGCAGTCATTGCCAAAGGGTTCCCGCTGAGCGTCCCTGCCTGATACATCGGGCCTGCCGGAGCCACCATCTGCATGATTTCCTTCCTTCCACCATAAAGCACCGACAGGCAGGCCGCCTCCGATGACCTTCCCCAATGTCGTCAAGTCGGGAGTTATGCCGAAGTACTCTTGAGCGCCGCCGTAGGCCAGACGGAAGCCAGTCATCACCTCGTCGAAGATTAGGAGTGCACCATTTTGCTTCGTGATCTCACCGAGAGCATTCAAGAACTCGATTCTTGGTTCAATGAAGCCAGCATTGCCTACGACTGGCTCGAGGATGACACCGGCAATTTCATCCTTGTGAGCGTCAAATAGACCTGTTATAGTGTCAATGTCATTGTAAGGTGAGGTGAGAGTGTTAGCTGTTGCTGCTTTAGGAACCCCAGGGGAGTCGGGGAGGCCGAGCGTTGCAACCCCCACTTCCGGCTTTTACAAGGTATGGGTCGGCATGGCCATGGTAACATCCCTCAAATTTGATGATCTTTTGCCTGCCGGTGAACGCACGGGCAAGGCGGAGGGCACCCATGCAAGCTTCTGTCCCGGAATTGACAAAGCGGACCATCTCAATGCTTGGAACAGCTGAAATAACCATCTCAGCCAATACGTTTTCCAACACACAGGGGGCACCAAAGCTTGTGCCTTTCTTCAGGGTCTCGAGCAATGCAGCATTCACCTAGAAATGCAGACACAGAACAATTTATTCATTGTTTCAGATCAACGGGAGTTCCAGGAAATTCCATTTTCTGTCTATAAACATGCGTTCATAATCTCGACTGCAAAAAGTTTTAATTCAATGGTTTTGGTCAAACTCGAATTATTTCACCAATTTGTTGCAGTAATCTACAAAGGGCCAGCTTGTAAAACTAGCTTATAACTGACAAACTCATGAGTCATGTGACATTGCACCTTTCTTTCGTACGTTATGTGGCACGCTATGCAAATATCATGAACAGTTGGGTGCCAAAAAACAACATTTTATTAGAGAAATCACAACATACACAAAGCAATACAAGAGAAGATAATAGAGGAGATCCGCAACCTCTAAATTCCAATGAAACAAAACTTTGGAAGCAGAAATATACATAAATAGATAATCCTTGGTGCAGTAGGGAAGATGCAGCTCAATATTGGTTCTAGGAAACGACATACATAGAAGTGACATGGAACGAAAACTGCCATTAGGTATAGATAACTGAATAAAACTGGTTACCCAGATACACCAAAATGATAAAAAAAAATAAGATCCACTATGATATCTTTTTTTAAAATTAAAAAAATGACACTGATAATGCCAAGCATGAATCCTTCGGTCTTCAGACGATCCGATTCAGAGCATACCCGTTTGAACATTCTCATTGCAAATGTGAAACTTACAAATGGAAAAGGACTTCTAGTATGAAACATGAACATCCAAAAATTTTAATGAGTACAATAATAGAGACTGATTGTACCTTGTCATCTGCATGAACAATGATGGCAGGACCCCATGAACCAACGTAATCGATGTATTCGTTGCCGTCGACGTCCCACATGCGAGAACCCTTGACAGCGTCGAAAACTATGGGCTTTCCACCAACTGATTTGAAGGCACGAACAAGCGAATTCACTCCCCATAACGGTGAAATGCCAGAATGAAACTTGTTCAATTGAATACCGGCAGTTCCATACACAGTTCGGAATAAAGGAATGTATGGAATGGATTGTGAAATTCGCCCTACTATGTATCTCACCCCATGTAATTTTCAATCCCATGCTCATAGCATTTGACTACCTACTCCATCAAACGTGCATGACATGACCACAATCCCACAAAGCAAACGAGAAAAACTCACTTGATGCTCTAGATGCATTTTACAGAAAAGTAACAAAAGAAACACATATGCATGTAATTTTTCACCCAATTAAGCAACATTCATACCAAGACGCGCTTAAAGATCCCATCTTTCCCCGCAATTACGCAAGAAAACGAAAACAAAAAAAACAGCGTAAAATCCAACACTGCTCAACCGAAATGGAATCAATCACTTTATTACAAGAGCTATCGAAATATGAAAATAACTTTGAAACAAAGCAGGTAAAAAATCGCCGCAATGTTAAGCAACTGGAAAACCAACTACAATAGAAAACCAAGTAAAGATCTGAAATTTGAATTTCAAACCAGTATGACGTAATTGAGGGACCTTCTGTCACGCCCCCGGGCAGCACCTCCAACGCCATCGAAACACAATTCGACGCGCGGCGGGGCCCGCCCGACAGAGGCGTCACAAGATTTTCGAACTATACAATGATTGATTCACATCAAACGCACCGGAAATTTAAACATAATTCTAATGGATAAACAACCACTAAATGATAACATGATAGTCGTAGAAATCTGGACATGTTCTAGGACAGCCACATACATATCAATGAATGAACTTAAGCATTCAAGTTACATCCATAATTCAACATCTAAATGCACACCCTAGCATGGGCAGCATATTACAACATCTAAAACATGGTTGTAAACATGAACATAAGGCCTACTAATTAGCCATGAACAAACTAAACATAGTCCTAGACATGCCATGTCATGTGCAATAATTTCATTCATGAGCAGCAGCGCCTTTGCCTTGATTTCCTACAAGATCCATTGCAAGGAAAATATATTCCATTAGAGCATGTAAGATCTAAGCCATAAAATGATTAATTTGCATAATATGGCATGAGTCACTAAAATGGACAGCAATAAGCAATAATCAATATTATACAATTCCATTGATTATTTAAGTGTTTTCATAATCTAGATTATATCAATTTCATTCAATCTATAGGCTCATCAATATTAAATATGAACAATGCAATCAATATGGCATTGTCATACCCAATGTGACCCATGGTCCAATAGTGTTCATACTTAATCAATAAAAGTAATTATCTTATTTGTTATCATATGATGAGTGAAAGTTTGCACCATAGCTTTCATGAATCGGTCCCCATATAGCCATCTCTTGTTTCTCATCATATGACAATCCAATTATTATCAATTCAAATCAATAATCAATATGAACCTTTAACAATGGTCCGAGGGCTGAATCTTGCCTTAGTCAAGTGGTTAGCTAGACCACGGGGAAACTATCCGTTCCCCAAACAATGGGTGTCCCGAAGGACTAATAAATAATGTTGAGGCATCTACCTCCCAATGTGATAGGCTCATCAGATAATTCCTCCGATAGATTCATTCAATCGGTCAAACATCAATTCATTAACCGGTTCTATTTACGGCTGAACATGCAAATCGATATCACTAAGTTGTCAATCAAATATAATATAAACCATATATGCTGGATCGGTCGACCGGTAAAGAGCACCGATCATGCCTTATGTAGACTAACCGATCAACATGTGATCGGTCGGCCGGTCATCCATGATCGGTCGACCGATACTACATAAATATCGGTCGGTTGATCACTATGTGTTCGACCGACAGATACATGATCACCGGTCGATCGGACTCTGATATCGATCGATCGGTCATATCGTAACCTATACGACATGAACACACTGTGATTATCGATCAACCGGCCATTCTCAGCGGTCGATTGATATATACTCCAAAATGATAAATCTATATATTTTCCTACGTTTTTCAAAGTGCATTTCCACAAGCAATTCATCATTCAATCTTAAAGTATGCTAGACACACAAACATGACCAAACATGCTTTCCATAGCAAATTCTAACATGCATTGCTTAGGTTTTCCATGAACCTACATATGCATCTAATTTTTCATTCAAAAATCTGATTTCTAATAGTAAGAACATCTAGGGCAGATCCTACTTATTAGAGTTGGAATCAATTAGGCTTAGATCCACCTTGGTCTATGACCAAGGTGGGGATCCACCTTACATACCTATTTCTTGCTCAAAAGATTCAATGCTGATTTCCCCTTCCCTACACTCTTCCACTTCTCCTTTTCCTTCTCTCCCGACTAAATCCTATAGTTGCTTCTTCCTGCTCTAAGCCCCTGCCTTCCTCTTGTTGATTTGCTGTCAAGAAGAAGAGAGAGCTCAATTCAATCCCGGAATAGAGCTCTAGGGCACAAGAAACTCATTGTTTTCTTCAGCAAATGAGCACAAAGAGGAGAGAGAGGCTGACTAGGGGGTTTATATACTAAGTGGGCGAGAGAGTGAGTGTAAATGGGGGTGGAATGGGGTGTTGACACATGTCTTTATTTTTTTCTCATTTGGACAGATGTTACATTCTACCCCCCTTAAAAATAAAATTCGCCCTCGAATTTGCTAGAACTTAATGCTTACCGAAGAGATGCGGAAATTTCTCTCGCATTTCATCTTTAAGTTTTCAAGTAGCTTCTCGGCCTCGATGATGTTGCCATGCTATTTTTATCATTGGCACAACCTTGTTGCGCAAATGCTTCTCGCTGAATTCCAGCACTTCAATTGGATATTTTTCATAAGTCAAATCTTCTTTCAGATTTGGTTCTTCTACAATCAGCACATTGGACTCATCATGATTATACTTTCGCAACATCGATACGTGGAACACATTGTGAATAGCCGCATAAGATGGCGGCAGCGCCAATCTATATGCGTCTTCTCCAATCCTATCCAATATTTCGAAAGGTCCAATGTATCTCGGACTTAGTTTTTCCTTTTCGGCTGAATCTCATAACTCCTTTTGTTGGTGAAGTCTTCAAGAGAACATGTTCATCAATATGAAATTTAAACTCCCTTCTCTTCAAATCGGCATATCGACTTTGGACAACTTGCATTCTTTCATTCACCAACTTGACTTTTTCAGCATATTGTTCTACAATATCGGGTCCTAGAAGTGGTCCCTTTCCCATTTCTGTCCAGCATATAGGCGATCTACATGGACGATCATATAAGGCCTCAAATGATGCCATTTTGATAGTCGAATGTTAGCTATTGTTATAGGCGAATTCGACTAATGCGATATGTTCATCCTATGAACCTTGCCAATCCAACGCACATGCCCTCAACATATCTTCCATAGTTTGGATTGACCTTTCACTTTGGCCATCCGATTGCGGATGGAAGGCAGTGCTATAATTCAACTTTGTCCCAAATGCATTTTGAAATTCTTTCCAAAATCTACTAGTGAATCTTGGGTCTCTATCTGACACAATGGAGAAAGGAATCCCATGAAGTCGGATAATTTCTTTGACATAGAGTTGCACATGTAGGATCCCAAAGGGTACTAAGAGGGGGGTGAATTGGTGTACAATCGAAAATGTCGATTTCACAAAAATACGTTGTGGAAGCACAAAACTAATTCTTTAAAACTTTTAAAATAAAGCAATTCAGATCATATCAAACTCAATGTGAGAGGAGGACAGAGAGAATCAAACGCAAAGATACGATGGTTGTTGACGAGATTCGGCCACACCTTAGCCTACGTCCCCGATCTGACTTCTCGACCTCGAGACCGTCGGAGATTCCACTAATCCCTTCTTTTGTTCCAAATGGGGCAAGGAAGAAAGTCCTTTATGCCACCACCTTTTCTTCGCTTCAAGAGGTAAGGCACATCTCTCCTTCAATGAAGCTAATCTATTTCTCTCGCTTAAGAGGTAAGATTTTGAACTTCTTTTACAAAGGAGCTCTCTCAATTTTTTTAACAAAAGTATTTCTCTCTTTTACAATTCTATGATCATAAGAAGAGAAAGAAGAGACAGCTATGAAATAAAAACTTCAAGAAATAATCTTTTTTTGATAACTTGAAGTTTTTCTTCAACGAGTGAATGTGTACATTTTCCTTTGGCTTTGGCACTCCTTTTATAGCCTTCAGTGTGTGAGAAATGCATCCAAAATTTGCTCCACAAATTTCTCTTTCAAATTTGATCGTTACTATTCATTTGACTGTGAGGCCGATCAACCGCACATCTGCACTCTTTTGATCATAACTTTCTGCACAGATATTCAAATTAGATGATCTTGCTACAACTTTGATGTGTATCATTCATCCAAAATATAATTATATCATAGTCAATTATGTAATCAAAATTCGTGTATAAAGTTATCTCTTTTTTTTTCTTAAACTTTTTTAGCATTTTAACTTTAATCTTTTGAGGTTTGTTTCATCAAAATATATTTTTATGTCATTAAACTTTAACCCAACAGCACCAAGCTGTCCAAAGATTGCCTTATTCTAATAGGCAAGAAGTTAGCTGATTTTGTGAATCTATCCACAATCACCCACACCGAGTCATTCCCATTCTTCGTTCTTGACAAGCCAACAACGAAATCCATAGTAATATCTTCCCATTTCCACTCCGACAAATTCAAAGGATGGAGCAAGTCGGGTGGTCTTTGGTGCTCAACCTTCACTTGTTGGCACACTAAACATTTGGAAACGAACTCAGCGATTTCCTTCTTCATGTTGCTCCACCAAAAGCTCATTTGCACATCATTGTAGATTTTTGTACTTCCGGAGTGGATTGCAAATTCTGACTTGTGACATTCACTTAACACTTCTTGTTTGAGCTTTTCATTACTTGGAACCCACCCAAAGCCTATTTCAAAATCGGATTGCGCCGTCACTTCCAAATTTGAAATCCGTGTGTTCTTTATAGCATAGGGTTGCCATGTGTTGGAACTCGGGATCTTCTCTTTGTGCTTGCATGATTCGGTCAAAAAGATTAACCCGAATTCCATATTGAGCCATTAGCATAGCTCGGCCACCAATTGGAGTGGGACTCCATTGAACGATGCTTTCTATCATATTCCACCTATGCGCTCTCAAACATGTCATTTTTCATCCCATTTTCGGCTTAAGGCATCCGCCATCACATTTTCCTTTCCCGGATGATATGTGATGTCGAATTCATAGTCTTTTAAAAATCCAACCATCGTCTTTGTCTCATATTCAGCTCCCTTTGTGAGAAAATGTACTTCAAACTTTTGTGGTCCGAGTACACCTCAAATTCCTCCCCATACAAATAGTGTCTCCTTGTCTTTAATGCAAACACCACCACTGCCAGCTCTAGATCATGTGTAGAATAGTTATTTTCGTGTTTCTTTAGTTGCCTAGATGCATAAGCAACCACACTTCCACGTTGCATAAGAACACATCCTAGTCCGGATCCACATGTGTCGCTATAAACCACAAATCCTCCGCTGCCTGATGGAATTGTGAGTACCGGTGCTGAGGTGAGTCTTCTCTTCAATTCGAGAAAACTCTCTTCACAAGCTTGAGTCCAAATAAACTTCTCCCCTTTCTTAGTAAACTTTGTCAAAGGCGTTGAAATTTTGGAAAAGTCCTGTATGAACCTTTTATAATATCCCGCTAAGCCAAGAAAACTTCTAATCTCGGTCACCATCGTTGGTTGTTTTCAATTAATCCCTGCTTCCACCTTTGCTGGATCCACAGAAATGTCTTATCCTGAAATTATGTGGCCTAGGAACACCACTTGATCTAGTCAAAACTCGCATTTTGAAAATTTGGCAAATAATCGGTGCTGCCTTAGAAATTCCAGCACTATTTGTAGGTGTTGCTGATGCTCCTCGGGACTTGATGAATATACCAAAATGTCATCAACAAATATTATGATAAATCTGTCCAAGAATGGCTTGAAAACCTTGTTCATCAAGTCCATGAAGGCTGCAGGAGTATTCATTAGTTCGAAAGGCATAACCAAAAATTCATAATGATCATACCTCGACCTAAAGGCTGTTTTAAACACATCATCCTCAGCTATACGTAGCTGATGGTAGCCGCTTCTTAAATCAATCTTTGAGAACATCATTGCCGACGATAATTGATCAAACAAATCGTCGATTCGAGGCAACGGATACTTATTCTTGATAGTAGCCTTGTTGAACATCCTATAATCAAATGCACAACCTAAGAGAATCATCTTTCTTTTTTACGAACAGCACCGATGCGCCCCATGGAGACACACTTGGTCGAATAAAGTCTTTATCCAACAAGTCTTGTAATTGTGTCTTCAGCTCATACATCTCGGCAGGCGCCATTCTATATGGTAGCTTTGTGATAGATTGTGTTCTCGGTGCTAACTCGATGCAGAATTCAATTTCTCTCTCCGGTGGCAGCTCGGGTAGCTCTTCGGGGAATACATCCTGATAATCTCAAACTGCATCAATCCACTCCAATGCTTGGGGTTGTAGATCATTCATTGTGACGCTTGCTAGAAATTCCCGACATCCCTTTTTTAGCAATTTATTAGTCTTTATTGCTGAAATTAGCACTTTCTTTTCTCCGGACGGGGTTCCTTGAATCACTATTTGCTGCCCGTCTATGGTGGTAACCATTAGTTTCTTTTCTCTATAAAACACATGCACGTCATAATACGAAAGCCAATTCATACCTATTATGATGTTATAATCCACCATTGGGATTACCACCAAATCAGCCGGCAAATTGTATCCTTCAACTTGCACGGGCACGTTATGAATATATCTTCTTGTTGATGTATCCCCAATTGGAGTTAATATTTCCATTTCCTAATTCATTTTCCTCATCCTTACATTGAGTAGCTTAGCAAAATCATAAGAAATGAACGAGTGCGTGGCACCCGTATCAAATAATATATTTGCATGATGATTTGCTATAAGTAGGTTACCTTGAATAACATCATTAGATGGTTGAACCTCCTTGGCTTATATAGTATACACCCTACCATGGGTCCTTGGTGGAGTGTCTTCCATCTTGCCCTTGCCTTTGTTTAGCGGGTTCTCCTTTTTCATTGGGCAATCTTTTACCCAATGACCTTGTTGTCCACAGTTCAAGCATGCTCCCGATTCACGATAACACTTGTCGGAGTGCCTTTTTTCACAAGAAGGGCTAGTATTAGCTTTTCCCTTGTTGTTGTCCTCCTTCTTTGGAGTGTAGCTTGGCTGTCCTCCTTCTTTGGAGTGTAGCTTGGCTTCTTTGGGGGCTTATTTTTGTTGTACCCCTCTTCTTTTGCCGGTCATTTCCCTTTGGAAGCAGTCCTTATTTCTTCAAAATCCTTTTGGATGTTGGTGGCTCTTGCAATAGCCTTCTTGAGAGTTTCTGAGTGCTCCCCATATCTTACTTGCCTCCTCAAAATTGGGTTCAGTCCATCCACAAATCTCATAGCCCTTATCTTTTCTTCCTTCAGGAAAGGACTATACTTCTCCAGGCTACTAAATTTCCTCACATACTCAGCAAGAGACATGCTACCCTGTTGTAAGTTAGCATATTCCCGTTGCTTCATTTCTTTTACTTGTGGTGGAAAATATTCTTCCTCAAAAGTCTTTACAAAGCCCTTCAAACTTATCTCTTCTTTCCCATTAAGTTCAGTCTTCAATGCAGTCTTCCACCATATTCTTGCTTGATCTACGAATTGATGTGCAGCCAGCTCTACTTTGTACTTATCTTTGAAATGGATAATATTCAGCTTTTCTGAAATGACATCCAGCCATCCTACTGCCTTGTCGGGATCTCCCTCCCCATCAAATGTGGGCGGATTGGTCTTCATAAATTTCTCATAAGTAGACTGCCTTGAATTACTAGACCTCCTACTCCACGACTTGGCTAACCTACTCAACGTTGCCATTAACTTCCCTTGGTCTACCGGGCATTCATCCCGCCTGGGTTCTTTTCCTCTATCACCTGATTGATGCTCATGACTCCTCTCACGACTAGCCCTATGAGAAGAACTACCCGTGCGGCTTCTTTCACGGCTCCTCTCTTGATTGGAGCGGTGAGACGGATTGCCTTATTCCATGATTCTGAAAATCAAAACCACAATCTATCATTAGATCATTATAAATCAATATGCATATGAATGATGTCTTATCAATATGCTTTTTTTAATCTTCGGAGACTGCTCATGACAATTGCACATGGACTTAGACTCTAGGACACTTAAATCTAGATCATAAGAAAGAGCATTTCTTGGCTCTTCTAAACTTAGGCTCTGATACCTAATTTGTCACGCCCCCGAGACAGCACCTCCAACGCCATCGAAACACAATTCGACGCGCGGCGGGGCCGGCCCGACAGAGGCGTCACAAGATTTTTGAACTATACAATGATTGATTCACATCAAACACAGCGGAAATTTAAACATAATTCTGATGGATAAACAACCACTAAATGATAACATGATAGTCGTAGAAATCTGGACATGTTCTAGGACAGCCACATACATATCAATGAATGAACTTAAGCATTCAAGTTACATCCATAATTCAACATCTAAATGCACACCCTAGCATGGGCAGCATATTACAACATCTAAAACATGGTTGTAAACATGAACATAAGGCCTACTAATTAGCCATGAACAAACTAAACATAGTCCTAGACATGCCATGTCATGTGCAATACTTTCATTCATGAGCAGCAGCGCCTTTGCCTTGATTTCCTACAGGATCCATTGCAGGGAAAACATATTCCATTAGAGTATGTAAGATCTAAGTCATAAAATGATTAATTTGCATAATATGACATGAGTCACTAAAATAGATAGCAATAAGCAATAATCAATATTATACAATTCCATTGATTATCTAAGTGTTTTCATAACCTAGATTATATCAATTTCATTCAATCTATATGCTCATCAATATTAAGCATGAACAATGCAATCAATATGGCATTGTCATGCCCAATGTGACAAATGGTCTAATAGTGTTCATACTTAATCAATGAAAGTAATTATCTTATTTGTTATCATATGATGAGTGAAAGTTTGTACCATAGCTTCCATGAATCGGTTCCCATATAGCCATCCTTTGTTTCTCATCAAATGACAATCCAATTATTATCAATTCAAATTAATAATCAATATGAGCCTTTAACAATGGTCCGAGGGCTGAACTTGCCTTAGTCAAATGATTAGCTAGACCACGAGGAAACTATCCGTTCCCCAAACAATGTGGAGGCATCTGCCTCCCAATGTGACAAGCTCATCAGATAATTCCTCCGACAGATTCATTCAATTAGTCAATACATCAATTCATTAACCAGTTCTATTTACGGCTGAGCATGCAAATCGATATCACTAAGTTGTCAATCAAATATAATCTAAATCATATATGCTGGACCGGTCGACCGGTAAAGAGCACCGGTCGACCGGTCATGCCTTATGTAGACTGACCGATCAACATATGACCGGTCGACCGGTCATCCATGATCGGTGTACCGATACTTCATAAACATCGGTCGGCTGATCACTATGTGTTCGATTGACAGATACATGATCACCGGTCGATCGGACTCTGATATCGATCGACCGGTCATATCGTAACCTATACGACATGAACACACTGTGATTACTGATCGACCGATCATTCTCAGCGATCGACCGATCATTCTCAGTGATCGACCGATATATACTCCAGAATGATAAATCTATATATTTTTCTACGTTTTTCAATGTGGATTTTCACAAGCAATTCATCATTCAATCTTAAAGCATGCTATACATACAAACAGGACCAAACATGCTTTCCATAGCAAATTCTAACATGCATTGCCTATGTTTTCCATGAACCTACATATGCATCTAATTTTTCATTCAAAAATTTGACTTCTAATAGTAAGAACACCTAGGGCGGATCCTACTTATTATAGTTGGAATCAATTAGGCTTAGATCCACCTTGGTCTATGACCAAGGTGGGGATCCACCTTACATACCTATTTCTTGCTCAAAAGATTTAATGTTGATTTCCCCTTCCCTGCACTCTTCCACTTCTCCTTTTCCTTCTTTCCCAGCTAAGTCTTGTAGTTCCTTCTTCATGCTCTAAGCCCCTGCCTTCCTCTTGTTGATTTGCTGCCAAGAAGAAGAGAGAGCTCAATTCTATCCCGGAATGGAGCTCTAGGGCACAAAAAACTCACTATTTTCTTCAGCGAATGAGCAAAAAGAGGAGAGAGAGACTGGCTAGGGGGTTTATATACTAAGTGGGTGAGAGAGTGAGTGGAGATGGGGGTGGAATGGGGTGTTGCCACATGTCTTTATTTTTCTTTCTTTTTTTCTCATTTGGACAGGTGTTACACCTTTGCGGCCTCGAAGATCTCCTCGGACTTCTGGAATGTGATGCTCTTATTCTCAACGGATATGGTAGCGCGCACGGTGACACTGGGGGACGGTAGGTCGGCGCCGCGGGTGGAGGAATGAAACAACTTGGAAGAGGAAAGCAATGAGAGTAGGGAAAGCTTGGAGCTCCATGAGAGCCCGACGCGCGCCATGGCTCGTTCTGTCGTGTTCTCGCTCTCTGGTGAAAGGAGGAGGGGAGGAAGAGAAGATAAGAGCAGTTATCTCGTGAGCAGTCGGTGACGAATAGAATGAAAGAAAGGAGCACATGAAGAAGACAATTTCTCGTAAAGCCAAACTCACAATCATGATATGGATATTGATTTAAGCTTTAATGGTCCATAATAATAATAATAATAATAATAATAATAATAATAATAATAATAATAATAATAATAATAATAATAATAATAATAATAATAATAATAATAATAATAATAATAATAATAATAATAATAATAATAATATCTTATGCGTCAAATAAAAAAATGGAAATTCAAGGATTTTTCATATAGGACAATATTTTTTCCAGAAAAAGAAAAATACAAGTTGAGATGTTAAGATGTACAACATTTATTTTGTATTATTTAATTAATTTAATTATTATAATTAATAATTAGATTAATTATATATATTTTATATGAAATAATATATATATTTATTGTGCTAATTTGATAATACAAAACTATCATTTAAGATTAAATAATTATGATTTTTGAATTAATTATATTTGTTAAAATAGTTTGATTCCGGTCATCATGATCTTAATTTTGATTAAATTCACTATTAACTAATAAAGTAAATTAATTTAATAAATAAAATTAATATTTTAAATTCATCATACTTTGAATGCTCTACATAAATATTTTCCTCTCATTGTAGTGATATTGTTTATGATTTTTCTATAGAGGTTATTGACTATGCATCCTGACACGAACGTTTATTTATTATTAATTATAGTTTATAATTAAATTAATCATACAACTCATCAATGAAGTAATATATACTTAACCAACTAAGTTGACAATAAAAATTCATGGCCATTGAATTAGTCATACGTTAAAATGGTTTGATCACAAATATTAGATGGAATGATCTTAATATTTACCAGATTCATTTAATTAACAATATAAATAATTATTTTATTAATATAATAAAAAATAATTAGTGTTCTACACTTAGGCTGTTCACTAGATCGGGATGAATCTGATGAATTGACCCAACCCGACATAATTCGAGTCGTGTTGAATCCGACTCGACTCGATCTGAATTCGATAGGGGGACGAGTCAGGTATGAATTGAGATTTTTCAACCTAAATTGACTCGACCCGATTCACTCGATCATTTTTTTTATTTTTATTCCACTTTAATCATATGTTCTTTAAAATTTAAAAATCTTAAAATAAAATATTTAAAGTAAGAAGATAATATCTAAATATTGGAAAAACTTATTTTAATAATTTAAAATAATTATTAAATAATATTTTTATATTAAATAATGTAAAATAAAATAAGAAAAAGTAAAAAAAGTAAATGATGGCAAGTTAACCGACTCGGCCTAAATCGAGAGGTCGAATGGATCGGATTTGCTATTCCAAATGGCATTAATATGATCCGTGAATACCCCTATCTACACCCGTTCTAAGTTTACATTTTACTCTTTTCTGCAAGTCTTTGCAAATGTAACTTCAAATAATTCTACTAAACTGATAATAAAAAAGGGGAAAATGCAAATAACAAATTTATACATTAGTGATTAGTCTAAAAAATGTCAAGTCAAAGTTACTTGAAATAAGGTTTTAAAAATTCAGCCAATTATACATTAGCATATGAGATACAACAAACAATTTTGAATTGTTAGGAGTGTTCAGCGGGTCGGGTCGACCCGCGAATTCGATGACCCGACTCGACCCAAATCAATTTAGGTTGGTTCGGACCGGACCCGACTCATCGGGTCAGGTACGGGTTGAATTTTTTCAACCCGAGTTAATCGACCTGATGACCCGATTATTTTATTATTTTTAAATTTTTTATTTAAACTTAAGCCTATATTTACTTTAATTGTTAGGGGTGTTCAGCGGGTCGGGTCGACCCGTGAATCCGATGACCCGACTCGACCCAAATCAATTTAGGTTGGTTCGGACCCGACCCGACTCATCGGGTCAGGCACAGGTTGAATTTTTTCAACCCGAGTTGATCCGACCTGATGACCCGATTATTTTATTATTTTTAAATTTTTTATTTAAACTTAAGCCTATATTTACTTTAATTTTTTTTAAAAATTTATAAAAAATACTTTAAATGAAGAAATAATATTTAAATAGTTAGAAAACTTATTTTATGCTTTAAAAAAATATTTTTTATATTAAATAAATAAAAACACAGTAAAAAAATTTGGATAGTCGAGTTTGACCCTCAAAATACCTTGACCCTGTGAACACCTCTAGCGTACTAACTCCTTAGAATATTCATGTTAAATGTGTCAGATCTGAATCATAAACCATCTTTTTGTTCTGTTTTCCGACGTGTATATCTTGATCTTTCTATAACATTGCAGTAACACTTTTTAATGCCTGTACTCGCATTATTTGCTGGAGTTAAAATCTTAACCAGTATAAATCTCTAGACTACATGGAAATCACAGGATTTTTTAATTTATTATTCTTATTATTTTAGAAATCACTGGACCACTTTCATCATTTGATATGAGAAATCAAAATAATGATTGAGCTGGAAAAATGGTGGTCAGTGGAAAGTCAGCTGAGTATGCTGACGATGCAAGTTTACTAGATTTCTCCATAAAGTTTTATCAGCTTTTGCAGTTAAATGCTGTGGCTCAATTATTACCATCTGATTTCCTGACCACAGGATCCAATTTCTAGGAAACTTTATCCATGGATTGGGGCCATTACTGAACTCAATCTCTGCACAATTAAGTAGAAGCTCTTGGTCAGTACTCAGAAGCCAGGCACAAGAGCCTGACAGTAGTTATGAAAAGCTGCATTTTTCTAATAGCGAGAACTCCGATCTGTTCCATAGTTCTTGAATTAAAATAAGATATATTGATAGCAGACAAGTAGTAGTTACATGAAAAAAAAAAAGACAGTATCGATTCAGCTTCCACTGTTTTCACAGATGAGCTCTTCTGAATTGAATCAAAGCCATCACATATAGCTTCAGACTTTGAAATGCCATGCATGTTCAAAGAAATCTGTAGAAGAGAAAAACAAATATGAATCACGCATCTATTAAATATTAAGCTATCATAAAGCAGACCCATTTGATTTGACCCTCCTTATATCTGCATCAGATCTTCAAATGTGGCCATTGCTGAGCTTGGGAGTCCAAGAAGCACATTGATGCTCCTCCTCTCCTTACCATGCGACAGGAACAAGATCACCTCTTTCTCTGGCAGCGCCACAGGTCCAGACTGAACTGGATCTCCCCAGCCGAAGTCTGCAACGTGGAAGGAGAGCCGAGACCAAGTTGTTATCAGAAGCGTGGCCGTCAGGGAAGGCCGAGCTCGCGTCGTCTCGAAGTAGTCGATGGCCGAGCGCATGTAGTCGTCGGTCACCATGTTCACTGCATCCTGCACCAATCCAACCGCAAAGGAGAGCGGATGGTCCAAGAGCTCTCCGGCCGTGGAGAGCGAGTTAGTGAGTACGATGCCGTTGCCGAAGTATCCCCTTGGGAGCGGCGGGTTGAATCGCGACCGCCCGTCGACTGCGAAGAGGAGCTTGGTCTGCTGGCCGCGCTGAAGCTTGAGCGCCTCGGTCCGAGCTCTCCAGACGAACCCCGAGAGCGCCTCGAAGGTGGTGCACTTGACAAGGACGCCGTCCGCCATTGCTTTCCTCTTGACGAGTTCGAGCTTCTCGGGCTCGAAGCAGAAGGACCTGTATTGCATCTCTTCGTGGTACAGAGAGATACTGTCCGAGATGTCCTCGATCTCGGCGAATTCATGGTGAGCGAAGCCGATGACAGGAGGATTTCTCGATTTCAGGAGGCTGCGATCGATGACCGGCGGCACGCTCATTGGCAGGCCTCTTGCTGTCTCGCCCCACGAGTTCACGAACTCCATTGCTCCGATGCCATCGAACATGCAGTGGTTCATGGCCAGTCCAATGCTGAATCCTCCACACGTGAACTTGGTAACCTGCAACTCTCAACAAATGGCAGAAAGAAACAGAAAGAGTCAAATGTACGATCAAATCCAAAACAAAGAAAATTTATTTATAAGAAGAGTTAAACAAAACGCAGCACGCAGAGATTTAGCCTCGCACCTGAACTACAAGAGGAGGTATCTCCAGTATGTTCTTAGCTCCGGGGATGCTGTAAACTAGCTTCCCAAGCGTCGCAGGGTCTGGCTTTGCTATGTCTCCGATGTCTTCCATATCACAGTCAGCTTCGGCCTCAACGTAAACTGCGCCCTCGCCGGTGCAGTTGACGATGAGCTTCCCCTCGTTGCTTATGGTCAGCCGCCCGGCCAGCGGGTAGTAGTGAACGAGGACTCTCGCCAATGCATCCTTGACCACCTGGTTGCACGTCTCGTTGCCTTTTCCCTCTGATCTGAAGCAGTACATGGTCTGAACAATGACAGCAATGTTCTGGTCGAGGTTGGAGAGGAAGTAGAGGCCCTTCTCTGTCTCCTCTGCCGGGGGTACAAGTGCCGGTGCCCCTTTCTTCACACTAAGTTCAAACTCCCTGTGCTCTGCAATCTAAAGCATTGACAGAAGAAAGTAGAAGAAAGCATGCATATCAGAAACGTGAAACCAGTATGATTTAGAAAGATGTTGAACATAATAGTATTATACCATCTTGAACAGCTGAGGAAACTACTGAACAGTGTAGGAATCAGATGCAACAGGTATTGTTGCTGCTGCTGCTGCTTGATGGCAAGAAGAAGGTGGTGGTGCTTCTTCTTTGGTGTAGAATGGATATTTATATAGTGTGGGGAGACTACATCAGAGAAGAAAGAAAAGGATGCTAACTATAATTCAACTATTTTAAACTGAATTAGACTAAGAAACCTTTAATATAGTAATATGATATTTTATTTAGGTGTTGGTTGAGGTGGGAGGATTTGCGCAACTAATTAAGCCTCATAGCTGGTAGTAGAGATGGAGTATGCACAAAATTGAAGGGCTTCTGAAAGATGTGTGTCACTGGAACTCGGTTGGTAGCGGTTGGTTTACTTGCTTAGAGCCCATACATCAATCACCTTTTTTTTCTTGTGTTGGTAGATGTGGTTGGCCTCCAAACCTCTAATGACCAAGAGATCCATTGCCATGATTTAGAAGTTGATACTTGGAAATTAGATGTGTCTTAGAAATATATATATATAATATGACTGTTGATAAATAAACATATCTGTCACTTTCTTCTTGAGTTTGATTAATTAGGAGATATCAAATTTAGGGGCCGTCCGCCACAACCTCTGTCGTCCCCTTCACATGGGCTGACCTGAGCACGACATTTGCTGAACATGGAGGGGGTGGCACCATTGATGCTGAGTAGAAGTATCGCATATGAACTCGATGTCAGGAGAACTTAGGTGTATATATTTTTTGTTTTCTTTTCGATTGAAACGCATTTCGTTCTAAACGAATGAAGTTTTCGATTATATCAAAGAGTGTTTAGTTCTTTCAAGTCGATGATTAGCATGGTAATTGAAAAGATAATTCAAAGTAAGATAAATAATTGATGTGGATTAGGGTCTCCATCTATGAGTTTACAGGCTAGAGTATAATATCAGAGTCTTAAAAGAAAAAAAAAAGGGTCCAACTACTATTAGAAGATTTTGTGCACGGGAACAAGCAAGTGTGACTACTCCACATTATCATAACTCAAAATGAGTAGAATATTATATCCTTATCGTTCGAACAGAGTGGACAAAAAGGAAAAAAAAAAGATCGATTACAATGGATATATTATATCGTCCATGTTGTTAGAGTGGTTCCTGCGCGTATAACTGAAAGAGATCATGTCCACTGCTCTATATGTATATAATGTTGGTTAAGTTGCTACTACTATTGTTCCCTTTATGTTTCTGTAAGTAACATTTTATTATGTATCGAGAGTTTGACTTATTTGTGCATGTAAATAATCCGTTCGATTCTTGAACAAAAGATTTTAGATCTACTTGCATGCATGTTCCTTTTTATTTGTGTTCTCCTTTAAATGTCTTCTACAGGTTTCACAAACACACAACTTGAATCCTTCTTGCTACGACAAATAATTAACAGTTAGTGAAAACTTTTGCACTTCGTGCAATTTTAAACTATTATAATATTTATTATTAAATGAATATGTATTTTTTATTATAAGAGACATGTTAATTTTTTATGTAATTGTTTTAATTTTATAATAAATAAAGTTTTAGCATATGATATTTATTACTAAATAAATATGTGTTTTTATTACAAGAAATATGTAAACAAGTTTTATATCTTCTATATTAAATTTAAAAATATTATATAGATTGCACTTGACATATTAGCTATAATCCAATTTTCATAAATGTGTTTCCAATTTAATTTCAAAAAAAATATGTTTGCAACAAAATTTATTCTAAGGTAGTGAAGATTAATTTGTGAAAGATGAAAGAAAATAAAATGTGAATATTGAGAAAAAAAGATTGAAGGATGGAAAATATTGGTTTGGCTATTTTCTTTATTATGACAGGATAGATAATAATAATTAAATTATTACTTTATCAACAAACACATGACATCACTATGATGCAAAGACAATCGTACATGATAAATGGGAAAGTAAAGGAATAAAATTAAATTAAATAAATCATATGGAGGAAGGGTTTGTGAAGTTAAATAAATGGGAAAATAAAAATGAGAAGGAGGGGAGGGGAAAAAAGAAGGAAGACAAACATAAAAATCGAAAGGAAAAAGGAGTAATGCCATAAATAATAAAATAAATAAAAATTAAATATACAGGGTGAAAATGTCATGGAAGATTACAAGGAATGAAATAAAATACACAATAAATTATATAGGGTAAAAGTTAATTTTTTATTGTTTTATATTTATTTAATATAAAACAATGTTTAATATTTATTTTAAAGCATAAAATAATTTTTTTAATTATGTAATATTATTTTTGTACTTAAAATATTTTATTTCATTTTTCAAATTTTTAAATCAAATATAATCTTAAGTTTAAAAAAAATAAAAAAATAAGATTGATCGGGTCGACTCGAATTGAAAAAATTTAACTCGTACTTGATCCCGACCCGATGGATTGGATCGGGTCGGATCATCGGGTTTCACTGGTGAATACCCCTAGTAGTTTACACATCTTATTCTAGAAATGGTTAACTAATCCAGTGGTTCCTCTTATATTATTCTTTTATTCTTCAAATTAAACTATAAACCCTACCTTTGACATTATTAGTAGGTTCATAAGTGGATAGCGATTTAATAGAGAATAATAATTTCAGTAGCAAATAGCGGATGATGATTAGCGGTTGAAAGTTTAATTAAGATATTAATAAATAATTATTTGATAAATTTAGCGGTACAATTAGTTGATGAATATAAAATGACATAATTGAATATATGTTAAATTATTCAATTCAATCATTATAAAAATTTTATTTTAATATGTCAAATAAATTATTCATTTATCAATAAAATAAAATAAAATCTTACAATTATTTTGTTATTAAAATATGTAGAAATTTATATTGGCAATAATTTTTATATAGTGCATGCATGATATGTAACAAATAAAAAAGTTTTAACTAATTAAACATGAATATAAAATGGAATATAGTTAAATGATGATAAAATAAAAATGAAAAAAATAAGATAAGTTGATAAAGAAATAAAGCATTTGAATAAGAGTAAAATTGAAAAATAATTATAAATCACTAGCGATAAACATTAGTAGAAATATCTTTTTTATTACAACTCTAATTTTCTTTAAAAAAAAGTCTAATTTTTTTAGATGTTTTATTTATTTGTAATATAATACAAATTATTTATTTATAATAATCTATAAATATTCATTATAAATTAAAAGGTTATTTCATCTAACCACTCATAAACTATCGTGATTTTTCATATCTAATCTCAAATTATGAACTTTGTTTTTTGACTCCCTAAACTTTCACGATTTTTTTCAATTTGATCATTCCGCCCAATTCCATCGACTTCTCCATTATTTTTTATTTTTCACATTCGTGAAAAGTTCATTATACCCCAAATTTGAATGTTAATTCATTTTTACATAAAATAATATATAATAATAAATATAAAAAATAATTAAAAAAATGACCACATCACCGAAGAGGGTCCCTCTCCCTGCGACCTCGTCGGAGGGGGCGACCCCCCCTACGCTACACGACGTGGGTGCTGAGAGTCGCCCCCTCTCTGCGACCTCGCCGGAGGTCGCAGGGAGGGGGGCGACCCCTTCCCTGCGCTCGGGCGACGCAGGGTGGGGGGTCGGCCCCCCTCGCCACCAGGAAGGAGGAAGGAGGGGGAGGGGGCTGACCCCCCCACCATGTGCTCGGGCGGCGCAGGAAGGGGGGTCGTCCCCCCTCCTTGCGACCTCCTTCTTGGCGGCGAGGGGGTGGGCGACCCTCCACCCTCCTTCTTGATGGCGAGGGGTGGGCGACCCCCCTCCCTGCGTGCGATCTCGTCGGAGGTCATAGGGAGTGGGGCCGACCCCCCCCCCCCCCCCCCCCCTCCCACCCCCACCCCACCCCACCCTGCGCAGGAAGGGCGGCGACCCTCCCCCCTCCTTACCGACAATGAGGGGGTTGGAGGCCCACCTCCCTGCGACCTCGCTAGGAGGGGGGGGGGGGGGGGGGCGACCCCTACCTTGCGATCGGGCGGCGTGGGGGTGGGGGGTTGGCCCCCCTCCTTGTGACTTCGTCGGAAGTATTAAATTGAATAAATCATGATATTTAAGGATCCAAAAAATGAAGTTCGTAGATTGATGTTAGATATGAAAAATCACGATAGTTCAAGAATGATCAGAGAAAATAACTCTAAATTAAATCAAACTCTACAAAGTACAATCTAAGATATAGGCCCCCCTTCCTGTGACCTCGTCGAAAGTATTAAATTGAAAAAATCGTGATAGTTTAAGGACTCAAAAAATAAAGTTCTTAGATTGAGGTAAGGTATGAAAAATCGCGATAGCTCAGGAATGATCAAATAAAATAACCCTAAATTAAATCAAACTCTACAAAGTACAATCTAAGATATCAATTTTGACTGGATAACCGATCCACCCACCAATCAAATCCATGTGATCGGTTGGGTCCCGCGGGTTTTTCCTGCCACGCACACGGAGGATGCTCTCATTTCCCAAGTCAACGGCGCCGTCTATTCCCTAGTTCGAAATCGTTGAGGAATCTGTCTGGTATTCAATCTTAAATACTCACACGGGGCACCGCGAAAATCCACGAACCTTTTCTTTTCCTCGACATCCAGCCATGGACACCTTATTGGCCTCCGACCCGTGTATGTGCTTCCACCCGCCATCTCTGGAAAACATCCACCCCCACCGGTAGTTGTCGCTGGTTCCCACCCCGTCGGGCCCCAGCGCTGTCCCGTCGCGTCGCCTTCTCGGACTCCTGCTCCGGCTCCGAAGCCCAGTGTCGTCTCCAAACCCGTCCACGATGGCGGAGAGGATGACCGGGATATCCGCAGGGCGTCGGCGGGGGCTTTGAGGGTCTTGAAGGCCGTCGGAAGTCGCGAGGAGGATAAAGAAGATATTCCGGGGGTTCGCGTTGCCGATGACGGATAAGGTGTCTCGGACCGCGGCGGAGATCGACGCCATGGAGGAGATGATGGAATCTAGGGCGGAGAAGATCCGGTCCGACCCGGGGGAGAAGCTGCATGTGGACGAGATGCTGATGCGGCTGCTGCTCCGCCTGGATTCAGTTCTCGGCGTCAGGGATTACTGCCGGAAGGTGATCCGGCGGATGATTCAGATACATAGAGGAGGGGGTGGAGAAGCTTGTGGCTGAGAATCAGAAGCTGCAACAGCTGGTGGCCGCTCTATACGAGCAAAATGAGCAGCAGTGCCAACTGATGGCCGGGCTGGTGGGCAGCTTGGAGCAGGCTCTCCAGAATCTGGGGAGTAGACAAGAAGAAGAAGAAGAGCTGATGGTTTCCTGACTAGAACAAGTAGTCAGATTGTTTTTGTTTATTTTTTTCTTATCCACGCTTATAGGTTTGACCTTTAATTTTTGCTTTTTTATATCCATTGATAAATTTATTAATATTCGATTTGGATAACAAATTTAGCATTCGTACTAATATAAGTTAGAGAGTAATAATTAACAATCTAATATTAATTAATAATTTTCAGGAGAAATAGCAATAGAAAAAAGATGACTTCATTTAAATTAAGTTCGTAATATTCTCCTAGGCTCACAACTTTTAAAACGTTTGGAGTTTATTTATTTATTTATTTCATATAATATGAAGACCAGTTTTCTAGTCTCCAAATGTGTTTCAATTTCAAATCCATTAAGAATTCATCTCTAATGGATTTCAAGAAGATGGATAATATTTGAAATTAACTTCACAAAGTTTGAATTTATTTTCTAATGAAGTTCGTCAAAAGAATTCAATTCTTGCTGAAATAACAAATAATGAAAAATAGTTTTTTCATTTAAAATTCTTCATAAAAAGGTTAATTCATATTCGTCAACTCATCAAACTCAACTTTTCTCAGCTGCATTGGTTTCACTTCATATTGTATATAATTTGTCCAAATCATATATATATATATATATATATATATATATATATATATATATATATATATATACGTGTGTGTATGAAAAATATAATACAAAAGGTATATTAGATTATGAATTGCAATCACGCTTCCTCGGCCCTACAATAAAAACAGCACATATGCATTATACTATTGTACACTATATATAGTCGATGAAATGAAGATAAATTTGAATAAATGCTTTCCAACTTCATCCTTGTGTTAACTTTGTCCGGGACTTCATTTTATAAGTCCTCTAACTTTTAACTTATTTCACACATTATTTTCTTGAACGTGTATACCCAATTTATCGATTGCATTGCTGATGTGATGATATATTTAATATAAAAAATAGTAAAAACTAATAGAATAAAAAAATATTAAATAATAAAAATAAAAACTAAATCAAGCAGTAGCCCCACGAGGGACCACCCTTGGCTATCAATGGAGGGGACACCGCCCCCTCCCTCCTCTCCCCCCTTGCTGCCGAAAGGGGAGAGGGGGAGGAGTCATGTCCTGCTCCCACTCCCTACCGTCACAACTTTGAACATCTCCTTGTCATCATCACACACTCATCGTCCTAAGCATCTCATCGTCGTTGTCATCTTAGATACTCTCATAGTCACTTTTGTGATTTCCACGTTAATGCAGTCAATTTTTTTCTTTGCTCGGATCGCCACAAGGGAGAGAGGGAGGGGACCGTGCTCTGCTTCCTGTCATTGCCGTCGTTACCACACTTCCATCATTTAAAGAAGTTCCGATAATTATTTCTATTAATGAAGGTATGTTAAACATGAATTTAATTTTTTTAGAAAATACTTTAGTTAGGTTAAATGATAGTGCAAAATCAGAAAAATATATAAAACTATGTTTTTTGTTCTTCGGCCAAAATAATGATTTTGATTCCTTGAGAATTTATTTTTCTAAATATTTTCTTTGAATCTAAACGAGAAATAGTTCCTTATTTACATGTAATATATTAAATAAATAAATGGATAACAAATATCGATCCATCATTTCACATGGACATTCAAGTTTGGGAGCCTTCAAGTTGAAAAATCTAGAAGAGAAACAAGAGTGCAAAAAGAAGGAAATTCACCTTCAAATTCAAGGGATTTTTTTTGGGTTTTTCATCTAAGTTGACTATTTCTTTCTTATGAGTTATCCCTATGAAATTCAAATGAATAAATCACCTCCTGGTTTCGTACGATAATCTGCTTGAGATTCTATGTCTACGTTCTTGTGGTGTACATCAAACACTAGTTCACCTAAATGAGGTTGCACCTTTGCTGGACACAAAACAATATTCGAAATTTATTCACATGGTCTCAACAACTTAAGGTTCTTAAAAATTATGAAATTTCGTATGTTGAACAATAATTGAGTCTACTTTCCATGGACCTTACAATCAGATTATTTGGATTTATCTATGGAAAGCTATCAGTCAATTACTTCGAGTCATCCTTTTTATTTTTTGTGATGAGTAGCTTGAATTGTAGATTCTATGGTGATCTGAATACTTAGCCTTAATAAATGAAATTTATGTCATATGCATATGTTAAAGTCCTCTTTCTGATCCAAGTGGAATAACCTTGATAGAGTAAGAATACCGAAAGATATGATTTTTATAGTACATATCATAGTTTGCCATAACACATTAAGAATAAAATTATGAATACTTTATGTACTCAACCTTAGAAGTTCTTGTTTCAAGAAAAAATAAAATTGTGGAATTATCATAAGTAGTTCATATGTCATAAATTTTACATTCAACGCCACTCAATTTGTCAACAAACTGAAAAGGTGGAGGATATAATTGTTTTTTTCTAAAATTTGTAGAGGCTTTATAGAATAGACCTTAAGTGAAAAATTTTCGTGGATACTTTAAGTCTATTCTGATGCATAATTAGAATTATGTTAATATCATATGTTTATTAATTGTTATGCATGTTACATTCAGCACCACACGAGCTCCTAGTGTACTAAGGTGCACTAGAGGTAATCCATTATTGTTATACCTCATGTTGTGCCTTTGAAAATATTATTTGACATGAATATATGTTCCATGTGATGGAAAAGTGAGTGAATTATTGTTAATGTAATTATTTGACACATGCACTAAAGGATATGATATACATATGCATCTTATCCTCATGCATTTGCATGTTTTCTGTCGCGATTATATGTATTATGCATGGAAGGTACCTCATTCTATGGGATGATATGATATCCTCCGTGATAATATATATTCTTCAACAGGGATGATATGATGTTCTATAAGATGATATGATGTCATTGGTCATGGATGATATGTCTTCAATAGAGAAGTTATCTTATTTGACTAATTGGTAATATGACATGTGCATTATGCATGTGTGCATATATGAGATGATGTGATATGTGAAATGACATATGAAATAAAAAAAAATATGTGTCATGTTATATTAGATGTTAAAGAGGTTATTTAATTGATATCAATCGATATAGTATCCTTCGTAATATGATAGATGTTCATGAGTATAGAAATGTTAGCTTGTTTTTTTAATAAGTTTTTCAAGTGCTAAATCATTTTATTTGAATATAATATGTGGTAACACATAGTTTGTGAGTTTTCATCTTACTAAGATATTTTTTACTCGTAATTTTATTTTAACACTTTTCAAATCATTAGAAAACCTCTTATCGAATTGGAAATACTTTTGAAAAGAGAAGATAAATATAAGACAATCTCTAATGGTCATTTTGTGAGGGTGTGTTTCTTCTATTTATATATGTGTGAAAGCTAAATATTTGAAGACATTTATAATTTATAAGTTTGAATTAGTGAGCGTACTTATCCTGAAATCAAATATTAATGTGTTGTGAATAATAGCGTGTTAATATTATTGCGCATGTTTTTACTTGATAATAGTATGCTTTTGCCGTCTTAATTTGATCATCCATGTTATGTCGCGGCTTGCGAACTAGACCTTTGTGACAGATACTCACTGTCACTGTCATCGTGTTGACTCTGACTCAGAGTGGTTAGAGGTCTCAGCGAGTCACTTTTTTCTCTTTGCAATTTCTACGTTGATGCAATTTAATTTTTTTGCTTTTTATTGATATTTTGAGGTGAGAATTGAGCACTACAATAAATTGATGTCGAATTTTATGAAGCAATTAATTTCATGAATTATGGTCATGATTTTAGGGAGGCAGGATCTATCATAATTTTAGACCAGATTTTTTGTGAAGCAACACTTTGTCACCTTGTGTGCCTCGATATCCATGATCGATACATCTAACAGCGTTCTAGCTCGTTGCAATCGATGTCTCCTATAGGAGAGATGCTTAGAATGGCCGTAGAAGGAAGGGGCCGTAACCCTCTCCCCCTCTCATTTCCGACGAGAGGAGAAAGTGGAGGGGGAGGCAAACCCTCCGTCGACAACGAATGGATGAGTAGCACCTCTTGAGATTGCTACCCTTTTATTTTATTATTCATATATTATTGTATTAGTTTTTATTATTTTTAACATTACATATATCATCATGTGTGCAATCAATAAATCAACTATAAACTATCAAAATAATAATACGTGAAATAAGTTTATAATTAGAGGACGACTTAAGTACAAAGTGAAGTTGAGGGATAAAGATTGAGAAAAGGATAAAATTGAAAGTGTGATCCTTGCGAGCAAAAAAAAAAGACAATTTAATGACATGAAGAAGCAATACTTGGACGCCAAATTACAAAGAAATGTGGTCTGAGCCCTGTTCAGCTACTGTTAGGAGCTACCTGACTGAGATGCTGTCTTGCAGAGACATCCACGCATGTTGAATCTCCTCTGCAAGAGACTAGCAGCCTCTACAATACACTGTTCTTATCATACTTGTCCACATCTTTTAAAACAACCCACTCCCTCTTCACTGTTACTCTTTCTGTCTAATCCAGAATTCAGGTGTGTCCTGCTTTCATAATATCAAAGAATTAGACATCGTGCATGCAGGTTAGTTATTAATTCCTGAAATTTAGAATGCCAAAACCTTGTTTAGTCGAGATCTATCTGAGATGTTGTCTTGCATAGATCTCCATACATGTCGAATTACTTCTGCAGGAGATTAACAAACTTTGCCAATACACTCGTTGTCGTACTTCCCAATTTCTTAAGCAGCCTATTCCCTCTTCCTTGGTAATCTTGCTGTGTGATCCTGAATTCATGCGTGCCCTGCTTTCAGAATACAAGTGGATTAACCAATTTGTCTCGCCTAGAAATTATTTTTTTCCCGCAAGAACATTTTAATATTCAATGGCATGCTCTTTATAAAAAAAGTCATTACATGTTTTATTTTATTTCTTCGTAGATGCTTAATGTCCAAACCAATGGGAAATATTCATCTCATAGGAGTTTATAAGTTTTATTTTAAAAAGTAGTTAATTGATCCAGCAGTTCTTTTCGTATTTATTTGTTTTCTCTCCCAATTAAGCTCTACTCTACTTTTGAGTCGAGCTAGAAATCAATTACTCTGTTATCTTCATTATGAGTCTAAATTGTTTTAGATGTTTTATTTATAATTTAATACAAACTATTTTATAATAATCTAAAAATATTAATCATAAACTAAATCAAACTTGATATCAATTTCACTGGATAAAAAAATTCAAGCAGGTCAAATCATACGCATCGTGTCAACGGACCACCAATCAAATCCATGTAATTGATTGGGTCCCGCGGGTTTCTCCTGCCACGTACACAGAGCATGCTTATTTCCCAAGGCGCCGTCCCTAATTCGAGATCGTTCAGGAATATGTCTGGAAGTCGATCTTATTATGTGTCGGACGTCAACAAAACCCTATAAATACTCGAGCAGAACGCCACGACAATCCACGAAACCTCTTCTTTCCTCTCTTTCCTCCTTCTCGAGATGGACCGCTTCTTCTTCCCCGACGAGTTGCTTGACTTCTACAGTCTATTGAGCCCGCCGTCTCCGGCAAACATCCGCCACTACCCGTCCATGCCGCCGGTGGCCACCCCGTCGAGACCCCAGCGTCGTCCCGTCGCGTCGCCCTCTCCGATCCCGGAGAACATCCGCCGCCGCCCGTCCACGCCGCCGGTGGCCACGCCGTCGCGCCCCCAGCGCCGTCCTGCCGCGTCGCCTTCTCCTACTCCGGCAAATGTCCGCCGCCGCTCGTCCTCGCTGCCGGTGGCCACTCCGTCGCGCCCCCTGCGCCGTCCCGTTGCGTCGCCTTCTCCAACTCCGGCAAACATCCGCCTTCGCCCGTCCACGCCGCCGGTGACCACTCCGTCGCGCCCCCAGCGCCGTTCCGTCGCGTCGCCTTCTCCGACTCCGAATCCGGCTCCGAAACCCAGGGTCGTCTCCGTACCCATCCGCGATTCCGGAGTGAATGACCGGGATGTTCGCAGGGCGGCGGCGGCGGCGGCTTTGAGGGTCTTGAGGCCGTCGGAAGCTGCGACGAGGATACAGAAGGTATTCCGCGGGTTCTCGGTGCGGAGGATGATGGATAAGGTGTCTCGGATCGCAGCGGAGATCGACGTGATCGAGGAGATGGTGGGGTCTGCGGCGGAGAAGATCCGGTCCGACCCGAGGGAGAAGGTGTGGGTGGGTGAGATGCTGATGCGGCTGCTGATCCGCTTGGATTCGGTTCTCGGGGTCAGGGATTACCGCCGGAAGGTGATCCGGCGGGTGATTCGCATGCAGGAGATGGTGGACTCGATTCCGTCCGCGGCCCTGACCCAGACTGCAGAAGCAAACATAGAACAAGAACGACAACAGCCATCGGGAACGATGGCACATGAGGACTCGACAGACAAGGCCATGGAAGCGCATGAAGAAGAAGAGAATGACGATGATGAAGTCGCGATGCTGGTGCTGACAGAAGCTGCGAGTGCGCCCTCCGTGGTGGAGGAAAATTCGCCGAGTGGGGCGGTGTTAGAGGAGGCGGTGGAGAAGATTGTGGCCGAGAACCAGAAGCTGCAGCAGCTGGTGGCCGCTCTATACGAGGGAAATGCGCAGCAGTGCCAACTGATCGCCGGGCTAATGGGCAGGTTGGGCAACTTGGAGCAGGCTCTCCAGAATCTGGGGAGTAGACAAGAAGAATAAGAACAGCTGAACCCTGAGTGGATTTTTTTTTCTTTTTTCTTATCCACGCATATTAGATTTATCCGATTTCTGTTTTTTTTAATATCAATTGATAAATTTATTGATATTCAATTTGTCTAACAAATTTACCAATTGCACTAATAAAAATCAGATAGTAATAATTAACAATATCATCTTAATACTAGAGAAAATAGTAATAGAAAAAAATAAGGCTTTTTAAATTAATTTTGTAATCTTCTCCTAGAAATTGATAAGATTTTAAGTTTTATTTTCTTTTTCAAATATATTAAATTCTTTATGGCTTCTGTGGTCTTCAAAAGTGTTTCAAATACGTTAAGAATTCATCTCTAATAGATTTGAAGAAGCTGAATAATATTTGAAGTTAAATTCATAAATTTGAAATTATTTTTCCTAATAAAGTTTGTGATTAAAAGAATTGATCAGGAAAATTACATATCGTAATTCTGTTTGACAAGTATTGATAGTATAAATAATCTCTAAAATAATTAGAGATCAAATTAATGAGTAAAAAATAAGAGTTATTTATAAAAGATTTCAAATAATAAAAAAGATGCAGTTAAATGATATTTATTTAATAATAAAATGTTAAAATTAAAATTTTTGATGGAATGAATATTTTTGCTAAAATGCATGTCAAGTAAATAGTAATATAAAAAGTCACCTTCCTTGCTCAGTGAGGTGATAATTAAAATTACTAGAATAATTAAAATTATCGATAATCAGTGATAGTCAAATAAAATAATGTGATGGACTGACACTTTGAAATAAAATAACCGATATAATAACTCATACAAAAGGGGCCAAAGCGTTTTAAAGTTTACTTACAATCATATCTAATTATTAAGATTTGCATTTTTTTGTTGTTGGTTGGATAATTGAATTCAACTTTTAGTACAATGAGAATAATAAAATAAAGATTTAATATTTGTGCTACTTTTTAAGAGGTACCATTATCATCATAATAATTTTTTGATTAATTAAACATTTTATTGATTCATCATTTATTATGAATTGGATGATGATTAATAAGTATATTATGATGTTACCTTTGAAAAGAAGTAGCACAATCAGAAAATAATAATAATAAAATGATTAATAAAAGGATAATTTTTTGGATAAATAACAAAAGTATAATTTAAAATGGAGTCCGTTTAAAAACTAATTCACTTATTGATTAGTTAAAAGCTTTTTATGATAGAAAAAATGGCCAAAAAAACTAAACCGTCGCATCTTTAATTTTACAAGGCAAAAGCTAAAAGAAAATGCAATCTTAAAATGATACCAAAATGAAAAAACTAATGTTACTTACTTTGTATTTTCGTATTGGAATCGTTATGATAAACTCTTTTATAATATAGTCTATTGTTTCTTATTAAGGGAAAATAATATAAAAGATGATGTATTAAAATAATGTAATAGAATAAATTTGTTATTAATTATATTAGTTACTCAAGTAACAAATATAAAACTAGAATTGCCTTAACAAAAAATATGAATGTCAAACTAATGGAAAATTAACTTAACTATCTATTTACAAAATCATATATTTATATACATACATGCATGCATACATATATACATACATGCACATATGAATATTTAGACTTTAGGATGATAATAGAATAAAAATAAATAAGTGAGAAAAATTATTTTACACCCTTAAGATAGATTGAAATTTTTCTATATTCTTGAGCTATCAAGATTAAATTATGGCATTCAAAGCTTAGCATCCACTCAATTAAATCAAAGCAACTTAAATTAATATGAAGTTAAAATTTTCAAAAATTGACATCTCAACAAATTTAAATTAAAGTTAAGATGTATTAAACCATATTTCTTGTACTTCACAAATTGATATAAAAAAAGACCACATGAATTTTATCCTCTTGAAATTATTTATTAAAATAATGTCCATCACTAATTTGATTTAAATCCAAAGATCATTTCATTAGCCTGTTGAACTCAAGAATTAATCACTCCCCAGATAGAGATAAATCAATCAAAACATTCAAGAAAATAATTAAAACATTAAAAAAATTGAATCTTTTGTACACTTAATCAACCTCAAACGGGCCTTCATTGTTGCACCTTCTCTCCTTGAGAATTGGAGGCAAGACACGGCTTTAGAGCATGAATTGTTTCGACCGTTGCTTTCCTCCATTTATATGGAGACAACAAAAATGGGCTTATCACGAAAATGAATATAAGATAGCTGTAAATAAATTTGATTGTGATTTAAGTTTAAATTCTTCACCATTCTTCTAATGATGGTATTTATATTTCTTATGACGAAAAGTTGAACTAACAAAATTCAATGCATGTAGTTGTTGTCCAAAGTTCATTTCTTCTTCATCTCAAAATCAAAATCGTGCTTGAATTAAATCTTCAATATCAAGTAATCATGATTTATCCATATGTTTAACATGATTTGGCAATTGTGGATTGCCCCGTAGTGTCATGATTTTTTATTATAATTGATGTGTAACATATTGTAGCAAAATAAATCAAGTAGAAAGTGTACTAGTTACTCAAGTAATATAAAATCAAAGTAAAGATATTGAACCCACGAAGAATAGTTATTAATTAATTATCTAATGTCATAAGTTAATAAGAGATAAAAATAGGTTTCTGAAAATATTTTTTCTACTTATAAAATAAAATTTTAAAAATAGGATAATATAACAACATGGTGATAAAATTTAGTCCTTATGATGATAACAAGTTAACTAGAAACATGTGAACCACAAAAGGCAAATTTAATTTCTTAAGATGAATTAGAGTCTTACTAAATTATTAATATAACATGATTAAATTATTGTTTCCACAAACTGGTATAGATTAATTAAAAAATTCAATTAACTAACTAAAAGCATTAAGCATAATTAATAAATGATCACAAGAAGCTAAAACAATTAAAAATAAGGTTCATTGTTTTCCTTTAATTAAAACATGTTAACAAAATAATCTAATAACACATGTGTTCATCCTAAAATTATGAACAGACATAATAGATCTAAATAATATAATCAAAATAAAAATAGGAAAAGTTCAATGCACAATCGGAGGCTTCAAAGTGTTGATCAGACTTGTAATCGCATTTTTTTTACAGTTGTAACTTTTCTCCTTCTTTTGGTCATGTACATAGAACAAACAACTTGTAACTTATAAATTATTCTATCCTTGAGGGCATGAATTGCAGTGATGATCATATACCTTTATTGGTTATCATGATTAGTAAAATCAGATAGCATACATAATTACTCCTCGTCACAATAAGATGATGTTGAATTTGTTACGATAAAACTAAACTTCATCACAATTTCACTTTATCAAACAATTGAACAGAACACGTCAACATAATACATTATGACTTGTAATGACTTCCATTCGATTTCCTACAATAGATTGCCTTTGTCATGACTTCAACTTCACAAAATAAACTATTGGCATGTGTTGGATCGGCCCATACATGTGGCACCCGCAAATAGTTGTGACTTGTATTTTAATTGTGATGTCTTTTGTTGAGACAAGGGAAAATGCTTCGAGATTTGTATTTGATGGAGTCATGGATCGAAATCACATTAGTCATAACTACTTGCTAATTATGGAGCCCTGCATGAGGTTATCGAGGCTTGCATCACTACAAGAAAAAGCCTATTTTCCGATGATTTATTTTCGATGGGCCGACATCCGTCTGAAATAAATGATTTTTTCGACGGATCGTATAAACCGTCGAAATTTTCGTCGGATATTTTTTGACGGTTCTAGCCGTCTAAACTTTCGACGGTTCAGAATTCGTCGAAAATTTCCGTCGAAAATTTTGGTTTTTCGACGGTTTAGACCGTCGAAAATTTCGACAGTTCACCTATCTGTCGAAACTTCTAGTAGTCTTAGCCGTCAAAATATTTTAACGTTGGTCGGGTATTATTATTTTATTTTTCGACGGTTTTGACCGTCGAAAGTTGCGACGTTTGACGAAACTGTCGATATTTCGGCGGTCAAACCCGTCGGAATATTATGAGATTTTAATTAATAAAATATTCTACTTTAATTGTTTTCAACGATCTTGACCATCGAAAATGGAAATTTATAATTTATACAATTCTGTTCAGTTGAGATATATATTATTATATATATCGACGGCTAAAACCGTCGAAAGTTTTGACGATTTAGAGAACCGTCGAAAGTTTCGACGGTTCGTCCAGTGGATTTGACCGTCTTAATTCGAATTAATATTATATTATATTTACCTACATTACGATGGTTACAACCGTCGGAAACTGGCTATATAAATACCCGACCCCACTGTCACTTTGTCCGTTTCGATCCTGCATCTCTCTTCGCCAGATCCGGCCGCCCTCCGCATTTCGTCCGGCGGCCACCTCCGGCACCTGCATTGCCTTCCCTCACCGCCTGAAGCTATCGTCCGCCGCCTGAAGCCCTCGTCTGCCGCCCGAAGCTCTCATCCGCTGCCCGAAGCTCTCGTCCGCCGCCTGAAGGTCTCGTCCGCCGCCTGAAGATCTCGTCCGCCGCTAGCTGTCCCGCCGCGACTGCAATCTCCGACGTAGGTAGGCTTCGATCCCTACCCTCCTTGCTCTCTCCGGCGGCCAGATCCGCGCGTGGCATCCACATCCAGCCGCCTTCCACTCGCGGCGGCCAGATACGGCCACCCTCCGCGCACGGATCCATCGATTTTTTTTGTAAAATTCATTGCGACTTTTTCTCTTTCTTTAGTTTCGTCTGGATGATTCAATGCATCTAATCCATCGTATGTCGATTTGCCGACTAAATAATGTGATCCCACGGATGCCACCGGACATCATTTTGTTGTTTGGTGGCACTCCATTACTTCTTTCTTTTTTCTTTCTCGACAGCAACTCTTCCTGTTGGGTGGAGATCATGTTTTTTTTAATGAGTGGTTGTCTTTTGTTTTTAAGAATCCAACTGCAGACATCACATTTCGATCGGCTCAATCAAAAGAAACATTTGTGCAAAGCAACAAGCAAAAAAAATTCAGCCTTTGGAGGAAACGTTATCATCATTTTCTCGATGTTTTTTCCAAATTGGCATTCCTTATAATCTAAATTGCAGACCTCCTACACAAGTGATCTCAAATGTGCTTGGGACTAAACATACGATCCATATAAACCTTTATAATCTATTTCTTATTATGTGACTATCAGAACTAATTGTTGGTTAAGCAAAGGGAGGCTTATGAAGTTGAATTGAGAGGCATCGCAATTATTAGTAATGTTGGACATGATCCTATTGTTCGCTGGTTTTTTCACATGGTGCAAAAAGAGATCGCCGCTACTGCTGCCGCCGCCGCTGCCAAGGTAGCAGCCATCTCCAGATCTCAGTCTTTTATATTAGGAATGTAATTTTATCATTATGGCTACTCTCATATCAAACAAGGCCAAATATATGTAAGCAATTATGGTTCAAGTAACAAAAAAAAATGTGACATGTACTTCTTTGTTCCATTGTCAGGTGTTTAGCTTCTTTTTATTGTATCCAACTTGGTTTGCTTTTACATTATCTTGGAGATTTTGCATGTAATTATCAGTTGCATTCTTCAATTTGTTATGCTTTGCTTGTGTTGTTGCTTACGATATATGTGCTTGCATAAGTATGTATTTATCTTGAAATGTCATAAGTTTTTTTTATGAAATGTTTGGTAAAAGATTTCTTTGGTTATGAAATAATTCATAATTCATGTATGAGGGGATAGAAGTGAAAACTTTCTTTTTACTATGACTACATTTTATGCTGAATGAAGACCCTGACATTTGTGTCAGTTGTATCTTTCTTGATCAGTGTGTTTTCTACAATCTTCCAATAGTTGATTTGCGAAATGTTCAAACTTTATGCTTTTGTTGT
Organism: Pontederia crassipes; assembly: GCA_030549335.1. Lineage (NCBI taxonomy): Eukaryota > Viridiplantae > Streptophyta > Magnoliopsida > Commelinales > Pontederiaceae > Pontederia > Pontederia crassipes. The sequence continues at coordinate 16,636,613 of CM060189.1, read as the reverse complement.
ATTTGGATTAATTTTAGTCTTTCATCAGACAGTCTATCTTTCCTCTTATTACACTAGCTAAGAGAGCTGAGGCTTCCTGGAAAACTATCAGTTTTGTTTCTTATAACATATAAATCGTAGTCTTCCATCATACATGACCGCACCCTCTTTTTCTTTGGTCACTTTGCACATGCTCCCATTCTGTCAAAATGTTACTATATTGATCAGTTCCAGAAACAAAAGTTGAGATTAAGTTTTGAAAAAGGTAGTATTTGTACTTCAGCTTTTTTTAATACTTCAAATGAAATTTGTCACGTTAAATATTTTTATTAACCCTGTCCCAGATTTTAGTTTAATTATTATTCCTTTCATCGTCGAATTTCATGGATTATTGTAGTTTCAACCAAACATATAAAAGCGTTATGCAGATGCTGTAACTGTTGTTTGTTAATCACCTGTTACGAAATTACTCATACTTCAGAAACAGTGAAGACTATAGCTTTTCTCTACAACGTTTGGCTACCCCGTGTGTGTGGAAGGCTCAGACCAGGCTTCGTCAAATCGTGTGCACAAAGCATACGTACAACCAGATGGGAATCTAGGGTAAGTGTTACTTTAAGTATTTCAAATCTTTATTCATTTTGTGATTCACCCTTCGCATTTTATAATTTTGTATTCTTCAAGGTTTGTACCGTCGAAACCCGCGATTGCGATAGTTACTAAAGTTTTGCGACATAGGTATACTGAAGCGTGGCTTACATGGAGAGAAGTTCCTTATGACACGAGACAGATACTATTTAATGAATTTCAGGTATCCTTAGAAGCCAACATGGTCATTAAAATTTATCTTCGTAATACTTTAATTATTTTTATAAACATGCAGGCTGATGTGTGATGGGAGCCCGAGAATATGGAACAAATGTGGAAGGCTTTTAATTGTCAGTGCTCGAAGAGATTGTCCGCGATGCTTTCGGAAGCTCGAGCTGCTGGAGGACGGCCCAATTGGATCCCCGAGGCCGTTTGGATCGATTTGTTACGAAAGTGGTCCACCGAGGAGTACAAATTGAAATGCGAAAAAGCAAAAACAAGTCAAGAGTCCGACCATGGAGCATGCTTGCATTCGGACGGATGTGTATCCACGAGCACGATTGCTAAGAAAATTGTAAGGTCTTTCAATATTGTGTCGACAAAATATTATACTTTATTTGGCAAAATATTATCCTATTGTAAGAGAAAGAGACGGGTAGACCACCTACTTAGGAAGAAGTATTTCTCCGAACTCATCAGAAGAAGAACAAAGAATGAGTTTCAGATTATGCTCGGGAGACATATGTATGTAAATTTATGTGCCATTTTTTTCTAAATTTCAAGTAAATGTATAAGATAGTGAAATTGTCGTTTATAGTTAATTATTTTTTAGGCTCGTTGAATTTTTTTCTAATTTTAGGAGTCTTACAAAACAAAAGAAGTCGATCATATTACGCAAGCCACGCAGGAGGGGACCACACCACTGACTCCAAGACAACTTTGGACGGACCACGTCAGCGTGAAGAATGGTCGCATTTACGACCTCGGATCTTCTGTGAGTACAACAGATATTGGATATGGTCAGGTTCAGCTTCCTCTAGTCAAGGTATGCAACAAATGATGGATGAGATGAGACATTCGATTAGAGAAGAGATCAGACAAGAGGTTACGCAAGAGCTCTGAAAGGAGTTCGAAGAACGTGAACGTCGTACCAAGTCTGAAATGAAGAAAATGGTGCATGCCATCATGCGCGGCGAATTCAACGACGAGGACGCCGAGGTAGTTTTATAGTGTTTTGTGTGTTGTCTTGCGCTCGTTTTAAATCGTAGTTTTATAGTTTTTTGCAAGACCTGAAATTTCATCATTTTAAGTTTTTTTAAAAAATGTATGATCGTAATGAATTAAGCTGATAAGATTTAGAGATGAGTACCTACTTGTATTAATGTTGTTGTACAAGTCTTGTTCTTCTTACCAATTCAAGAACGTCCTTGATACTTAACTTCTTTTTTGGCCCAACTGTTTGTTTCTTTTTTGTGATGAGTAAATATACATTCTTGTTAATTCCGGCGAATTGACCCGGTTCAAACTGTATTAATATGAAATTTTCCTATTGAGTAAAGCACTAAATTTTGCAGCATATATCTTTCTTCAGGAACAAAGATGCATTCAAGGTTTAATGATCTCTATATATCGTGACTGTATATGCCACTAAAGTTTTTGTCACTCTTTAAGTCAATGTTGAATGTACATTATTTGTCACTCTTTAATTAAGGCATTACTTGTCAATGGTCTGTTTTTTTGCAAAAAATGAAAGATTAAAGCAGAAACAAGTAGAAAGCATGCAATGATCAACACGAGAATATGGCATTGTAGTTTTGGAATATTTATTCATGTTTTTTTCAAGAAGGCACTAACTTTCTCAATTCTCTTATTGTTGTGCAGTGATGTTCGAAAAGCTCTTCAGATCCGACGAGAAAGGTGAGACTCATTTTTGCTTTGTAGTGGTGTTTTGAATGTTTGGATATTATGTTTGGACAATTATATGTGTTATATGTGATGGTTATATGTGTTTGGACAATTATGTGATTGCTTATGTTGGAATGGTTATATGTGTTTGGACAATTATGTGTTATAAGTGTTTGGAATGGTTATATGTGTTTGGAATGGTGTTATATGGTTATATGCAATGATGGTTATATGGTTATTCTGTTGTATTATATGTTCGGACATTAAATTTCAGCATTTTTTTAAATATTTTTTTTATTTTCGACGGTCAGAACCGTCGAAAACAGCTGAAAATTAATTATCGACAACGAATTTTTCGATACTTATCGACGGTTCTAACTGTCCGTACAAGCTTTTCGACGATTTGAGCCGTCGAAAATCAGTTGTGGAGTCGACGGGTGAAACCGTCGATATGTAGATACTCAACCTTCGACACCTGAGCCCGTCAGCTGGACCGTCGGTATTACCGACGAATTTCTTACAACCGTCGTAAATCAATTTACGATGAGCATTTTTTCGACGGAGTGATTCCGTCCAAAAAATCGTCAGTAATACAGTTACAAACGATTTTTGGGCTGATTACAGACAGTTTTGACCGTCTGTAATCAATATTTTTCTTGTAGTGTATTATGTCGTCCATTTAAAAGTCATAACTTCTAATTTATTGTCAAAACAAGCAAATCAATTTGTCGAGACAAGTGAATGATTGTTAATATTTGTATTTTAATTTGTCAAGACTTGTGAGTTGCCGAGACTTTTCATATTATTTGTTAGGATAAGAAAATTTTGATAGGACTTCTATGTTCATAAACTTGAATTTCACCTTTAACTCGCAACAACAACAACAACAATAACAATAATAATAATAATAATAATAATAATAATAATAATAATAATAATAATAATAATAATAGATCACTAACTCCTGAATTTAAGATTAAATTGATAAAAAAATAATGCATGCCATGATTAAATTATAAAAAAATCATTAAAGTATAATAATAAAATGTGTTAGTTATAATGGTTTGTAAGAGCATTCAGATGACATTAATTTTTTTTTAATGTCTATCAAATAATTTTTCATGGCTTGTAGAGTAGTCACAATCACTTGTCATTTTGAAGTATCTCTCTCTCTCTCTCTTAATTGAAAAACCACTAACTATTGGTACATCCTCATCTCTGAGACAAATAAATTAAACAAAATAATCTAACAATAATGTATGCAATATAAAAATTATATAAAAATAATTAAAAGAAAATATTTAAAAGTATGTTATACTATGCATGTATCAAATAACAAGACAAATTTTAAGAACAAAGGAAAAATTATATGACCAGAATAAATTATAATTAATTAATAACTTAAATATCTTTAGTGTTTTCCCTTATTCAGGTTTGATTATGATTCTTAAAAGTTGTGATAGATTGTATAAATAAAATTTAAACACTATTTTCAAAATAATAATAATTTAGTATTTTTATTATTATTTACTTAAAAAGAGAAAATGCAGATATGGATACCTAAATAAATTATAATAATAATTTCATTTTTTAAAAAAATCGATAATGAAAATTTTCATTGAAATTTTCTTATATTGGATGACAAGCCCTTTTCAAAAATAAAATTCTTTCTTGTTATCTTCATCAAAATACGAAACCTAAAACGAGAGAGCAAAAAATATTAGTCTAAAATTTTATAGATTTTTTAATTTATAATCTAACACAAACTATTTATTTTATGATAAGGCTATAAATAATTAATCACAATTGAAATCAAACAACTATAAGATATCACTGTATATAAAATCCAAACAAACATACGAATCTGCTGCCAATCAAATTCATGCGATCCACGAATCCCTACTTCGACTTCGAGATCGTTCGGAAATATTTCTAAAGACCAATCGAAGTTTCGGCAACCAAATACTATAAATACTCACGCAGACCATGACGATATCGTACCCAGCAATTTCGTCAGATCCCCCAAACCTCTTTTTTTCTTTACGTCTTTTGTTGTTCGGGAGATCCAGCGATGGGCGACTTCTTCTTCTCTGACCCGTTGATAGACTACTACAATCGCCTATCCCGCCCGCCGTCTCCGGCAGACATCCCCCGCCGCCCGTTCATGAGACCCGTGACCTCCCCGCCTCGACCCCAGCGCCGTCCCGTCGCGTCGCGGGCACCGACTACGACTCCCCCTCCAAATCCGACTCCGGCTCCGGCTCCGGTTCCGGCTCCGAAGCCCAGGGTCGTCTCCATACCCATCCGGGATGACCGCAGGGCGTCAGCTTCGTTGAGGGTCTTGAGGCCGTCGGAGGCCGCGACGAGGATCCAGAGGGTGTTCCGCGGGTTCTCGGTGCGGAGGATGTTGGAGAAGGTGTCTGGGATCGCAGAGGAGATCCACGCCATCGAGGAGATGATGGCGTCAAAGGCGGAGAGGGAGAAGATCCGGTCCGACCCGAGGGAGAAGATGCGGTTGGGTGAGATGCTGATGCGGCTGCTTCTCCGCCTGGATTCGGTTCTCGGGGTCCGGGCTTACCGCCGGAAGGTCATCCGGCGGGTGATCCGCATGCAGGAGATGGTAGACTCGATTCCGTCCGCCGCGCAGACGCCTGACACTCCGACCGAGAATGCAGAAGAAATCATGGAAGAAGAACATTCGGATGAACAACCTCCATCCGGAAAGACAACAGACGCGGACTCGGCAGACGACGAAGTTGAGGCGCGGAAGATGGAAGCGCACGTTGAAGAGGCTGGCGATGACGATGAATTCGTGGTGCTTTCCATAGATGAAGAGCTGAGCTCATCATCGCCGAAGGTAGCAGAACCCGAGGAGGTTATGAGAAGATCAAATCCGCACAATGATTTCTTGCTTCCGACTCCAGCGGTACCGACTGAAGCTGCGACTGCGGCGGCCATGGTGGAGGAGAACTCGCGGGCCGGGGCGGAGATCAAAGGGGTGGTGGAAAAGTTGATGGCGGAGAACGAGGAGTTGCAGCAGCTGGTGGCCGCTCTATGCGATCAAAGTGCGCAGCAATGCCAGCTGATCTCAGGATTGTTGAGCAGGGTGGGCAACATGGAGCAGGCTCTTCAGGAGATTGAGAGCAAAGAGGAGGAGAAGAAGAAGAAGAGACCTCGTCAATGGCATTCTGTTTCCCATAATGGTGGAATGAGTCAATAGTCGCTTCGTTTCGTTTCGATTTCCGCTTTTATATTTCGATTATTCTTTATCGAAATACAAACAATAATTTCCTTTTTCTATAAATTATTCTTTCTATATAAATGCACCTCTGAATCATACTTGATGGATTGGAGGGGTAAAAATAATTAATTCCGTTGACTGCAGTGGCAATCTAAATCTTAAATTTCAAATTGATGACGATGTGAAATAAGATTGGTCAAAAGAATCGTTCTTTGAACATAAACGACAAAAAAATTTATCGCTTTATCATTTCATGAATAATTCTTTATTTTGCATGTGCTTTTAGTTCAAATATTATTACGAGGAAGAGAAGGAAATTAAGGGGAAAATATTAAGAGAGAAAAAAGAGAAAATAATGGAATCGAAGTATGGACTTTGTTTGAATAAAGCAATTAAGAAATAAGGAAAGAAATAAAAATTAAGTAATGGTTTTTCGAACGAATGTATTTCTTATTTATGTATTTATATTTTCAATTATATGACTGAAATAGAAAAATATTTATGTATTTATATCTTTTTCATCTTATTTTGATGATGAAAAAAAAGATATTGTAAAGAAAAAAAATGAAACTTTTCCCTCAATTTTTTTCTCAATCAAGTGAGAAATTTGAATTTCTTTATTTTCCTCTCTCTTTTTTATCCTCTTTACGTCTCCACTAAACCCCAAAGCATAAGGTTTTATTGTAGTAATCCAAATTCTTTCTTTCATTATTTATACTAAGGACTGTTTGGCTCAATGAAAAAAGTAATACTAAGCATCAATGAAAATTTTCTTTTTTAAAAAAAACAACGTCAATAATATTTATTTATTTGCTTATTCCCCCACACGTGGCGAAGAAAAAAAAAAGCCGGCAGCAAACTCGGAGCACTCACAATCGCAGCAGCCGCAGCGGGACGACGAGGGGGCTGGCGGCGAACTCAGCGGAAGTAGTGATGGTGCAGCTGGATGCACTAAAAGTCTGCGACCCCGACATCGAGCATCCGTGGAGGATCCCGTTCTTAGGTCTCTCTCTCTCTCTCGGATATCTGAGGCTGTTGTTATTTACTTCGAGTAGCTATCACATGTTCGATTGAATGTCGTGAGCTTTGACAGCACAAAATGGGGATTGAACTAAACTCTGGAGTATTGATAACAATGTGGTTGCTTTAGAGCTTTAGATAGTTGCAATTGTCACGATGATATATGCTTAGTCACGAACGATGCATCATGTATGACGCCTGGAAATCGAATTTATATCTGAGGCTATGACAGTTTGCATAATTTATTTACTTTTTTTAAATTTGGTAGTCATCGTGTAGCTGAGAATATGCAATGCTTCTTTATAGTTATGCAATTGCCGTGTGAGAAATATTTATCTTAGTGACAACTCTTTACAGTATATTGATTTCCTTTTTTATCCTCGTATGGAATGTCTTTTTTTTTGTTAATGCAGTTATTTGTTTATTTACTTGTCTACGTATCATTATAGTTGGGATTGACATAGAATATGCTTCATTATCATATTAGATCCCCTGGTCCATAGTTTAGATCATACAAGAAATAATGATTTGGCCTTACATACTAGCATTCAACTTTGAAAGAATGAGTCCTCTAAAAAAACTTTGAAAGAATGAGGTTGGATAAATAAAAGTGATTGAACTTAGGAGTATCACACATGATTGAGTAACTCACCTGACTTTATGCTGGTGATATTGCATTGCTTTTCTTCTTTTTTCAGGGAAGATAAGGATGCATTGCTTTGTCATTTACGAAAAACATCCTAGTCCAACTTCATTTATCTAACACATAAGTCCCATTCATCCAAAATTTTTGGTTAAATGTATAATCTGGAATGCATTGAAATATATTTTTGTAATTGTGGTTGGTGAGTGTTGCCTACATTAAGGTAATACAAAATATGTACGATGTGGCATTGACTAGGGTTAGGACACCCGGAGGTGAGACAAATGAATTTCCTATAGGAATTGGCTTACATCAAGGATCAACTTTAAGCCCGTATCTATTTAACTTAGTTATCGATGCTATAACCGAGAGTATCACAGAGGGTACATAAGTGCATGCTATTTGCGGATGATATAGTACTTTTAGCGGATTCAAGAGGAGAGATTAATACAAAATTGGAAATATGGAGAAATACGTTGGAGTCAAAGGATTTTCGTTTAAGTAGGAATAAAACAGAATATATGCATTGCAATTTCACAAATAAACAACTTAGAGACGATTTAGAAGTTAGGCTAGGGAAGGATATAATTCCTCAAGTGACAAAGTTTAAATATTTAGGATCAATTGTAAGACAAGATGGGGAGATTGATGACGATGTTAATCATAGAACTCAAGCTGGTTGGTGTAAGTGGAGGAAAGCCACTGGAGTTCTTTGTGATAGAAAAGTACCCAATAAAGTTAAAGGAAAATTCTATCGTACTGCTATAAGACCGGCAGTGTTATATGGTAGTGAATGCTGGGCTATGAAGGGACAACATGAACGTAAAGTGGGAGTAGCCGAATGAGGATGTTGAGATGGATGTGTGGTCATACAAGATTAGATAAGATTAGGAATGACCATATACGTGAACGAGTCGGAGTGGCTCCTATTAGTGAGAAAATGGTAGAGAATCGTTTGAGATGGTTTGGTCATGTTCAGAGAAGACCATTAGATACGCCAGTAAGAAGAGTAGATCAAATAATCTGGAGTCCGATTAAAAGAGGGAGGGAGGCCAAGACGAACACTTGGCGAACTAATAGAGCAAGATCTATTGGTGAATAATATACCGAAAGGTTTGGTTACTAATAGAGCGGAATGACGTCGTATGATCCATGTAGCCGACCCCACCTAGTGGGATAAGGCTTTGTTGTTGTTGTTGTTGTTGTTGCGTAACACCGAATCAGAAGCATGTTGGTAAACTATAAGTCTGTTTTATTGGTGACCAAAAGTGAAAGGCCCATCCTATACGTGTGCAAACTGTACATTTTGCTCTACCCAAAATGTATGAGCATATTTGTTGTAGGGAGGGAGGGAGGGAGGGAGGGCGATGGAGTTTATATAGGGACTCCAATACAAAATAGAGATAGATAGAGAGAGAGAGAGAGAGAGAGAGAGATGGCGATGGAGTTTATATAGGGACTCCAATACAAAATAGAAAGTAGAAAACCTAAAACCATTTCGGTTTCGGGGAGAGAGAGAGAGATAGAGGGCGGCGGCTCTCTTTTGATTTGGAATATTGATGATTACAAGAATACGGAATAACCCAGTTATCATGGAGTTTATATAGGGACTCTAATACAAAATAGAAAGTAGAAAACCTAAAACCATTTCGGTTTGGGGGGCTCCTCCTCCGAGCCCCCGCAGGGGGGATCCCCCCTAGACCCCCTTAGTGAGAACCCCGTAAGGGACAGGCTGAATTATTTAAGGGTCATATAGGGTTACAAACTTACAACTAAGTTATGATTCAAGGCATTATCAACATCTATTTTGGCATTTCTGGTAGATGAAAGTTGGATCCTGATTCTTGCAGTAGTTGGGCGAGTTTATTTTTATGCGAATACTGTAGAAAGGATTGACAAAAAAAAAGTAACTTAGTTTATTAGACAGATCAAAATATTGAGATAAGAAAAAAGGTTGTGATTTTTCATGTTGTTTTGGTTTTTATTCTGCCTCTGATTTGAAGTTGATGAAGAAAGATGACTGGATCCGTGATAGTGATACTGATGCATCCATTTTCATCCACAGAAATGGTACCACAACGTTCTGCCAATGATTGTAGAATTTACCATCATCTTTGAGAACCAAGTACTTGCATAGAAATTTTAATATATGATGCTTATGTTAGAACTTTCAGGTTACTTCAAGAGGTGAAGGGACTGCTGGCAAAAAAAAGCAGAATTTTGAGTCAAGGGAGAAGGTCAGCTGGGTAGCAGCAGAGCCTAACAATGGATGAAGTTGTACACAAGCTCATCCAGGTATTGTCATTAGGCCTTCCAGTAAGGTTACTGCTGTTTCATTCCAAGGAGATTAATGGTCTTATAATTTGAGGCATGAAAAAGTGAATATAACTTCTGGATTTCAAAAGAGCAAAGAGCCATCAGAGAATTTTCTGAAAGATGAGAATGAAAGCTGAGATGGGCGCTGGAATTGAATACCCTAAGGTCATATGATTCTTGAGCCTGGAGCCCCTCATGAAACTGAAAGCTTGAATACTCTTAAGGTGTGTATTGTCCAAACTCCGGTTAAGAGTTTTTATGTCAGGTAGTAGCTTACAGGAAATATACGGATCAATGGACCATGGACCCAACTATTAATTGACGAAGCAACCAGCTAACTTGCGTTGGGAGTGGATAAAACTTCATACTTATTGGTCCGTGGTCTCTTTTCTCTTTTGTTGTCTGCTATTTTTTTTACTGATTACTCTAATTTGAAAGTATTTTCTTTACCCATTTCTATTTGATGTTCTTAGCTAAATGAATTGTCCTGCTGATTATTTGGTCAAAAACTTCTAATGTGGATGCTTTTGCGGAAGTAGAACCCTTCTTGGGGTCTCTTCTATATTTTGTTCCAGGACAATACGAGAGGTTATATCATCCTTTAGTAAAAAGAAACACCTCTTGCTACCAAGCCAATTCTCTGGCCTTGGTTGTCTAATTAAGTTGTCATGTTACAGAAACCAAAAGAAAACAGGTTGTCATGCTATAAATCCAACTGTCTTTTCCATGCTTTAGTTTTTTTTTATAAATGATTAAGGCTGGTGTCTAATTGAATATGACTGCTCCTATCTGAACCACTAGAATGTTTTCTTTGGAATAAAGACAGTTGAGTTTTGGCCGTCGATGTCTAGTGGAAATCCATTATGGGTCATGAGCATTAAAAGCAGCGTGTGACAAATATCTCTAAGTTCCTGTCTTGTTCCTGTAACTTTTTTACTCTGACTTGATGTTGCTGTCTTATGGTGCAGTTGGGCTATTGATTTCGAGCAAGGACGACTCGGGTCTCCGATCGACAAATCTGGTAGCCTTCGCCAGTACTTCATCGGCATATCCAATTAGAAGCCAGAGTTCATATATTCAGATTATATATTCATTCATGCCAGCAATTGGGCAAGAGTTCAGCCAAGGATGACAAACATTTTATTAGTAGCTGATTAGTTATGAAGTTTGGTTGACTCAATAGATACCAGAACACACCAAGTGGGTGCCTAAAGAAAAACACTTGATCGGTTCGACTGAAGAAGGAATTGAATTATAATAAAAATAATTACAAGGTAGTGGGAGTTGTACTTAGTCGTCGACACCTTTTTTTTTAGGAGTCCATGATGAAGGGTCAAATAAAGTATGCTCTCGTCCCCTTTTTACCCGTTGAACATGTCTCCTTTTTATTTCAAGGACTATGAGATTCCAATTCATACAAATATGAGACATTTCACATGGAACCTGAATTCGGAATATCTTCTCGGGTGGCAATAGAAAACGATCGTGCTTGAATTTTTTTTATCACATAATTAAGAAAGTGGGTTCCACCGCATTGTAATCGCATTCGTGTTCTTAATTGTTAAGATAATATAATATGCAAATACAGACTCTTGAACTAATTCCCTTCTTGTTCATTTGTATTTTGTATTTGAATTATGCTTACGCTCAAAGAAAACACTTTAAGAATAGGAAACAGATCTTAACAGTTGCAATAGCATTAATCTCCACACAAATTATTATCACTATTTTTATTTTATATCTATTATTTTGTACGTATCACTCACAGCCATAAGTATACATAGTTACATACCATACTTGTTGCATGATCACACTAAATATATACCTGACTGAACATATGTCTGGGACCTTTAATCACTCTTTACTAAACCATATGCATGCAGGAACGAACCCTTCTACATCTATAAATTTTGCAGTTAATTAGCAGCCGGAAACCGTCCAGCTTGCCGGAGTCATGGTGAAGGCCCTGTCCCAGGAGTACCTGAACTTCACTGATTGCGAGCTCGGGATGCCCTGCCCGTCGTTGAGGAGGTAGCCACTGCCCTCGTGGCGGAACAGGTTGCCGTCCACAGCCATGGAGCTGGCGAACCCTTCGGACCGCAGGAAGACGCCGGCGACCATGCACCGGCAAAGGTTCTTCACCTCCACCTCAAACACTGGGTCGTAGCCGACCTTCAAGCCCGTGTTAGTTTGCTGCACCTGGATGGTCGAGGCCGGGCAAGATCCCTGACTCGTCCCTGCAGTACGTTACGTGTATAGAGAGAGTAGTGCAATTAACCATAAGCTTTATTAATATAACATGTAATATATAAATTATAAGTAAGTTGATTTGGCGGTATGTCATATATATATGGAGTTGATCTCATAAACTCTTTATGTATACATCTATTATCTGACGTCATGCATGAGCGGAAGCGAAAAATATATGCATGCATGGTTTGGATACAGAAAACGAAGAGATGATGATTGATAACATCAGAAAGTATACATGGAAAGAACATATCCATATCCACACAAAAAGAAGAAACAGTGCATATAAACAAAAGTAATTTGAAAGAAGTTTAGTAGTTAAGCTGCACCTTGCACCAGGACCAGGATGCACAGGATGAGTAGGGCGAACAGAAGCTTGCTTGTGGCAGCTGCCATATATGGAATGAACAGTTATGAACTATGCTTCTTTTAAGGCTTTACTTGGTTAGAGCCTAGAGGCCATGGGATCGTGGGCAGCCCACGGCTCTCATTTATAGCACAGAGAGAGAGAGAGAGAGAGATATATGTAGTTGTAAGTTCCGATCGGATCTTTAGATGAAATGTGGTTGCTAGTTAAGCGACTTCGTAGTTTCGTTCACATCTAACGAAGAGAAAGTGGCGTGAAAAAGGAGGAGTCAGATGGTGATATTTAGAAGAATTATTGGTGCGCAAATATATATAATATATATATATACACATTTGTATATAATATTTATATAGTTTTGGGTAGAAGTAGGCCGCATAGGATGAATTTTGAAATAGCCAAGTCAATATATATATTGAACATCAACCAATTAGATTTCTCTCGGAATATTTTAGTACTTCTAAACTTTTTAATTATCAGACATATACTGCACACTAATAAATAGATCGACGAACATCTTTTTTTAATGTTTAAAGACCGTTTTAAAAACAAAAATGCACGGACTCATATACGCCTAAATGGAATAATGGATAATATCGATACATATATAATTATATCGTGGTGCGTTCAAAATGAAGAATAAAAAAAAATGTTTCTCTTGTTCTCCTTGATTAATAAGTCATGCACATGACATGTGAACAGCTTTTTACTTTTTAGTCGATCGATTGAGGAGGGCTGTTTCTGTGATATTTCGTAGAGTTTTCTCTTTATCTAACCTCAACAGCGGTCAACACTTTCCTTTTGTTTTTAGAGTTATTTACCTATAATTCCCCTAAACTATCATGATTTTTCACATTTAACTTTAAATTCCAAACTTATTTTTTATCCCTAAATTATCATGATTTTTTTACTTTAATCCTTTCGTCTATTTTTGTTACATTTTCAATTATTTTTATTTTTTCATTTATAAAAAAATTGAATTACCCCTCTCTCTAGAAAAAATATAATATAAAAAATAAAAATAAAAAATCATTGAAAGGATTAAAGTGGTAAACAAAAAAATGTCACTTACCAAAAAGTCTAAATTATTCTCCCCCTATTTTTTTCTTTTTCATTTTTTATATTTATTATTTAATGTGTTATGGAGGGAGGGGTAATTTAGTTTTTTCATAAATAAAAAAAATCAAAAGTAACAAAAAATATAAAGGACTAAAGTGAAAAATTGTGATAGTTTAAAAATAAAAAAATAAATTCGTAATTTGATGTTAGATACGTAAAATTACGATAGTTTAGACATGATTTATGAAAATAACTTTTATTTTTGCGTGCCGTAAAAATGGTACACTATCTTCTAGCAATATTTCTAATTAATTTTTCAATATTAAAAATGATAACAAGTAGTGCATAGTTCAGTAATTTAATTAAATTTGAATATTAAAATGTAATCACAACATTTCTGATAGCATATGCTCTGCACAATATGATACCATTGACTTATCTCGTTATGTACTTATACCAAAGTCAGCTCCATCATGCCGTCAATATCAGTTGTAAGTTGTTACTCAAATTTCGGAGAAAGTCTCGATTCTAAGAAAATTCGAGAAACGATTATTTATGACCTCTTCCCCTTGATTATTTAATTTATCTTCCTTTCCCAATTCAACCTTGTACCCCAAACTGAAATAAAATTAATTATAAACTATTGCCATCATAACTACTACTCACTTTGGAGCTAGTTGCCATTTATTCTTTTTTTTATTCTAAAAAGAGGTCACAAGCCTAATATTATAAAACTAGAAAAAAATTAACATCTCAATCAGGATGCAAACTCTTAGAAATATGTCCTTTAAAAAACACACGTCCTTTTTTATGTTTATTCCTTAGCCACTCAATGTTGTCACCAACTCTCTATGTTCTTGTCAAGTTCCATCTGGTGATGCCCTCCGTTTCCGTCCACGGTCGCCGGAGTCACGAATCGGAGCACAGCAAGATTGCCCGATAAGGACATGGATCTCCCTCTCTTATATCTACGTCGCAGCTGTTGTATATAAAAATTTATAAGAAATATTAATTAATTTTTGTTTCTAGAAACTTGCCAAAAGACCATTCCCCTTTGCTAATTCATCGAATTCAGTTTTAAATTACAGGGCTTTGCGATACTTGTCTACTTTTTTGGCTAAGAAAAATTTGATGCACTTATGATCAAGATTGTTAACATATATATATGTATATATATATATATATATCTTATTATTTTATGATCTTACTATCCCTAATCGATCTTCCGATCTTATCCGAACTTATATGATTAAAATAATTATTTAAATATTAATATAATAATAATAATAATAATAATAATAATAATAATAATAATAATAATCTCGAGATATATATATCTTAAGATCTTATTATTTTACGATCTTATTATCCCTAATCGATCTCGATCTTATCTTTAGGATTTTATGTATACGATCTTACTATCCATAATCGATCTTACGATCTTATCCGAACTTATATGATCAAAATAATTATTTAAATATTAATAAAATTATATAATAATAATAATAATAATAATAATAGTTTAGATAAAGTTTAACATATTTTCTTAATTTTTAATACATTTGGTGTATTATTTTACTTTAGAACCAATATAAATGACTCGGTGTAATTTATGATTTAAATATAATAAATTTATCAAATAAATAATTATTATTTTAATATATATATTTTTATTCATAGGTAGAATTTTACAATCCTCAATATTGATCACTCCCCTTCGATCGCGATCTTGCTTAGGACTACTTTGTGAATATTTGCAGAGATTAACGAATGTGTGAATCCTAAGTGAGTATGTGGATTATTCTTTTTCTTATTCTCTAATATTTTTATTAGTTATAATCAATGAGCTCTCTCGTGCTCGATAACCAAGTTGTAACATAATATTTTTCACAATAGTTATAACAGTCATGAATATTTTGATACCTACAAATTATCAAAACTCGAAAACGATGAGGGGGAGGGTTGCCTCCACCTTCCTCGGTGTGAGAAGAAAGGGGGAGTGGGGGAGGCAGCCCTCCCCCTCTGCGTGATTTGCGTGCACAGAGGCACCCTCCCCCTCCCCTTCTCGTCGAAGGCAGCCCTACCCCGCCGTGCGTGTGCATAGAGCGCGAGGGGAGGGCACCGCCCCCCTCCCCCTTTGCGCGTGCGTGCAGAGCGCAAGGGGGACGACGTGAGCAAAGATAAAACGAATATATAACAAAAAAGAAAGACGATGGAGTTAATACCTTTTTACGACCTAAAGTGTTAAAAACGTTGAAAAATATTTCAGTTAAAATTATATTTTGTGTTTTTTTCTTAATAAACAGCATTTGATGAATTAATAAGCTTTTTTTTTTTCTGTTCCATCCGAATAGAACCTGAAGTGCTGAAACATGCGAAATATCAGCCTTAAGTCGCCCTTCATTTTTCTCCCAGACTATTAGGAGTGTCCTCTGTGGATCAGCTAGCAACATTCTCTATTAGCTAGATCTCTGTTAACAGAAGCAGCTGTTTCAACATCCATGGAGATCATGAGGCCGAGAAAACAGCATCTGGAAGGGGGAGAGAAGAAAACAGCAGCCAAAGAACGATTCTTCAACTTTTGTCCAGAAGCATTAATAAGCCTGGGACTCGACCAAACGGAGACCCAAAATCACTGCTTATGTACACAGTCATGCAGCTCAATATTCACATTTCTAACTAGTAAAATTTCGAAGCATTAATTCTCATATGATGGCATAGAGTTTAAACTTTTATCTGGAGGAGAAACTGCATCATAGGACCCTAAGCTGGGCAAGGAAAGCAGCACATAAATCGAGAAAGACGAGCTGCGGGCCCATGATCCTCTGTAGGTCGAGCAGATATGTTTCTTCACCGGTCTTGTAAAGCTACAAAAATAAGAGAAGAGAAATGAATACCCACACAATGAGCTCAAACAAGAAAAAACTTCTGTTCTGATTCCCATAGAGCTTGGAGTTCAGGAAGGCAGTACATATGGTAAAACAGTATTTATCAAGCTACTGATGACACATAGAAACGAAGCAAGGATGAGCAAATGCACAAGCTTCCGCTTCCACCGAAATCTTGGAGGTGTAGATTCCTCACCCTTTTTTCTCAAAAAAAGAGAAGGAAAGAGAGTTAACTGGAAGAAATATTCATCCACTACAACTTAAAAGCGTGATATCTGGAAGTTCCCCGTAAATGTAGAAGTTTGAATGCAAACTAAAAGAATTACCTGAATTTCAAACTTGACAGCATATGATGACATATCACTTTCAACAATGGAAGATTCATCTCTGAAGCCTTGGAGAGAATTATTGTTTAACCAATGACATTTCATGTTATAGCGCCCAATCTTTTTCCAAGAAACATCCAATTCTTGTAGAGCTTTCAGAACTTCAGTCATTATCTCACGAGGATGAGCCCGAGACTGACAAAGTGACAGTGGACAAAAAGTATACTATCATGAAAATTAAACCAAAGAGAAGAAGTTTAACGCGAATTTGAAAACCTGAAGTCCAAGAGCCCATTTTCTTTCAACAGGAGACTGCTTCATGCTCATTCCATGGGGATCCATGTATCCTGGTAATCGATGTACCACAGCTGAACTTGGAATGTTAATTATATTCTGATGACGGAAACCATTATCCTAGAAGAACAACCATTATACAACAATTACATAACCTGCAACCTAAGATAAACTACACATCTAGCAGAAGTTTCTTGACATTTGACAGAGGCATGCAATCAGGAAGTAGACAGTAAAAACCTAAGCAGAAGCCTATTAATATTTGACTACAAAAAGGGCACGCAACCAGGAACTAGAGAATAAAAATGTATGACACACCAGATTCTCCTGGAAGTCACTCCCGATATAGCCACTTGTAGCATGAAAACGATTGTCCACAAGCAAGTAGTACGAAACAGTTGCCTAATACAAATATTTTGTAAAGTCAGAGAGAAATCTTGACACTGTCGTTGAAAGAAGGGAAATATGGGATCAGATAAAACACCTCATTTTGAATTCTATTGTGAAGAGACTCCACCAACTGTTTCTTGTTGAAACCCATTTTGATTACCTCGTGAAGGACATCTTCATCAACCTGCAACATTATGGGGCAACAAAAATTACGAGGTCACATAATCAAGAAAACAACTGCAACTATGCAAAATATGCATGATATTTCTATCAGAAATAACATAAACGAATGCCCTTCAAAGAAAAAAAAACATTAACATGATGGAACATGAGAGATAAAATTATCACAAACACAAGACACATAATCAATCATCCAGAATTCCAGACTGATAAATACTATCACATGTCCAACTCAACATGGAAATCATGTAAAATTTGTATGAACTAAAAAAAGTCTGAAAATAGCTTGCTCAAGAACAACAAAACATATCATGCACTTCAAGCCCCTTGAACAAATACTATTAGTCTATTACCAATGCCAATTGTGATCAGATCTCTTTAGCACTTGTCAAAATAGTTACTTCTGACATTACCAAAGGTGTAATCTTGTAGACAGTAATCAAAGCAAACAGCAAAAACTGGTCAACCGGAAAACACAAGATAATCACCAAGAAACAATGTGATAGCAACATACCTTTTTGGCTTGTTGCATCGTATCTGGCGGAGATACGGCCAAATAGCGAGGCAGATGAGCCTGGAACCAAGGATGCTCTCGAATATCCCGGATAGTTATTCGCTTCATAGGATCAACAACAAGCATTCGGGGTATCAAATCCCTTGCTTGAGCAGATAAATGGCTTGGAAGGGTATAAATTCCACCCTGAATTTTTTAATGAGAATAGAGAACATCATTTGAAGTGATCTTAATAATAAATAAGTGAAACAAACACACTATTAAAATGTGATGACTTTCGCAACCTTTATCTTCTTAAATAGATTTGGAATGTTCTCATCATCAAAAGGAAGGGTACCACAAAGAAGAGCATAAAGGATGACGCCACAACTCCATACATCAACTTCAGGCCCAGCATAAAGTTTGCCAGAGATAACCTGAAAAGCACACATATATATATATTAAAATGCTTCTTTAAAGAACTTGATATAACAAGTGCAATATGGATCAAACATAGTAGAATATTTTTATACCTCAGGAGCAGCATAGTTTGGGCTACCACAACTAGTCTTCAGGAAATGACCATCACGCATGACATTACTCAAGCCAAAATCAGCAATCTTAACATTGTACTTTGAATCTAAGAGCAAGTTCTCTGGTTTCAAATCCCGATGCACAACCATATTTCTATGGCAGTATTCAACACCAGATATGATCTGTTTCAATTGAAATGCTTAAATATACAAAAGCAAAGGCCAAAAGAGAAGGAAAAAAAATTATGAAGTCAGATTGTGAATTAAATCTAATCATAAATGTTGGAAAAAATAATAAAAGAGAAATCATGAGGCAAGAAAGAAAAGCAACCAATTTAAGTTGCAATTCATGGAGTAAATCTGTTGAGCACACATACATAAGACTACAATGTCAAAAGGGGCTACATAGTAAAAAGATCTCATAATTATGGTTTCACAGTCATCTCACCTGTTGGAAAAAACGACGAGCTTCATCCTCATGTAACCTGCCTTTCTCTACAATAAAATCAAATAACTCCCCCGACTTAACATACTCCATGACAACATATATATCTGAGGCTGTTTCTATCACTTCATAGAGGCGGATAATATGGGGATGCATAAACAATCTCAATATTTTGATCTCCCGTCTCACTGCATCAGAAATTGTGACCTAATGTAAAATCATCTACATTGAGAGTAAACACGAGGTCTCTTTTTTCAACTTCCTTGGATGAACCAGATAAGCTATCAACGAATCAGTTCAATAGCTGAAATAATTCTATATAAAAAAGGGAAAATAGGAGAAAAAAAGGACATGATCATTTCAAACTATGAACCCTTCAAAATAATGACAAACCATAAATTAAGTCTGGAGAATTCAAACAATACAAGAATAATAAGATGTGTAACTCCTTTGAAATATGATTAACAACTTCAAAGCTAATAGCATAGCTTAAAAAAACAAATAGGGTCAAAATGTTTTGGTATGTATCACAACTTATGATTTGACAATCATTTGGAACAAGAAAGATGAACATGCAATTAAGAAATCATATTCATTAGTGTTACAAGGATTACATAATTCAACTAGATACCTATAAATGCACCCCACCCATACTAGACTCTAGTGTGCACAAAGCCAGTATCCGGCCTTAGCTAATTAGAAGAGATACTCAGTATTGAACAGAAAGACATGCACTTATTCAACATAGCATTGTTGTCTCATCATGTTCTAGCAATCTTTGAGATCATAAAAAAAAATTCATGCTCCAAGAAAACCAGATGCAACTCAGCAAGCAGCAACAACAACAACAACAACAACAACAAAGCCTTATCCCACTAGGTGGGGTCGACTACATGAATCATACGACGTCATTCCACTCTATTAGCAACTCAGCAAGCAATGGCAAATTATTACAAAGTTTATAACAGGTTATCATTACAAACTCCGCTTATGTTTTATAGCCGGTCCCAAGCCCGGATAAAGGAGGAGGGTTGTGTTAGGCCCCGACAGCCAGCGTAAAACCCTGTTAAATCGCATGAGCATGGATCAACGAAGCGGAATGACGTCGTATGATCCATGTAGCCGACCCCACCTAGTGGAATAAGGCTTTGTTGTTGTTGTTGTATCATTCTGATAGTTCAATTTCAAAGGTACTAATCATTGAGAAAATGCAAATCCAGGACCTTGAAGTGACATAAGATTATCAACCATCTAGCTAATCATCGGTTTATTGCACATCGAACAAGAATTTGTAGCTTAAGATTTCAAGGAAAATGTGCAGTAAACAATAGCATGAAAGATGACAATCTTCTGAAAGAAAGAAAAGATGATGGAGGGAACTATGAGTGGATAATTTCTCTCATACGACTTTGATGACTTAAAATCCGAGTTTCTGGTCCAAAGAATCTAAGTGAAAATTTTCTCTATATGCCAAGGCATTTGACCATCAATCACTACGTACTTCAACTACAAAACCTAATAGAAAATGGATTAAGTTGTCTTCGTATAAGCAAAGCAGGCTACAGTCTCTGCTATCTATGACCGGTAGTATAGATGTATCCTAGGAGAAACCAAAACATATTTCAGGAAAAACCATATCAAATACTTGATGCCCATTTATGTTTTGGTAGTCGATAGATAGTAAGAGTAGCTAATATCCATTTTTTCTGTCTACTACTGCTACTTAAGGAAGACTTAAAGAGTATAATGAGGAAACACACTATATAGAATGCAATAATTGGAAGTTTATTTCAACCTGTAAATTAGGAATAGCTAAGTACCTTTTTCTTCCATTTCCATGTTTTTTATTTTACGGCGATTAAGAATCTTGACTGCCACCTTATGCCCCGTTAATGCATGCTCCGCAATCTTTACCTTACCAAATGAGCCAATGCCCAGTGTCTTTCCAAGCTTATAATTCTGCAATATCACCTCAGCACCACTGCCACCTTTTCCAGATCCTTCCATATCCACTGTAATGCATTCACAAAGTTGGGCATGATTTCCTAGTGCGAAAACTAAAGCAACTATTACAAGAAAAAATAAACAATTATACAGATATCCAAATGCTAATAATCTACATGTTCAGAAATAATTTCTACAGTTATTTACCCTTAAAGTTCTCCAACTAGATAATGAATCAAACAGAAAGGAGATCTAAGAAAAAATAAAAAATGAAACCATTACGGACAAAATGAGTGATTCTATGGGGACAGAAATGGAAACTAACTTTCTACTGGAATTAAGTAGTTTGAATTACCTAAGTTCCTCAGAAATATAGACACAGACAATTAACTAAAGACTATACAAAAATAAGTGTAAGTGGAAACAGAATAAAAGTTATGAAAGACAACTTCTTTTGGCCCTCAATAAATCTTGAAGAACATTTAAGACTAATTCATATGATACGCATAATGGTTATGCGAACGTATATCTCAACTAACTGCCATATAATAATATAACGGAGTTTAGTTATGATAACATGTTTTAGGGAGAATTTATAATTGATAATTATAATAAATGTGCACTTTAATTACATGCAAATAAAGAAATTTGCCGAGATATGAATTTCTTGGAAACTTTTAAACAACATTAGCTAGGTAACAAGTGTATATAATCTCATAATGCAACTCCTAATTTTACTTTATATGTATTGAAGCTAAGATGGAAGTTAACACTAATGAAATGAAAATTTCCACATGAATCATACATTTCACATAGTTGTCCATTATTGCCACATGCTACAAATTTTCGTTCCTCCGGTTTTTGCAATTAGGTATTTATTTTCTTCTTTATTAGTCCTTAGTAGTGACTCATCGTCACATGTCAGTTTTCAACTTATTTCCATAAAAATCCACAAGGCATATGATCTCCCTATCCAATTGCTGCAAAGTGTATCCAGAAGCTTAGCAAAAAAGTCAAAGTTCTACTATATAACTCAATATTCCATTAAAACAAGCTATGCTAAAATTGTACCAGATAACTCAATTCTCCAATTGAAACAATCCAAATAGAAAAATGATATAGTGATATACCAAAGCCGAAGAGAAAGAAGACTCACACAACAATTAATTATTAATTGTATAAGAATAAAATGTGAAAAATGTGAGACCAAGGACAGGTGTTTTTTATCTCATGGAAAGAAATAGCTTGGCCAGTATCTAGAGGTCAACGAACATATTTGATTTAAACTTAAAAAACTACATCAAAACCATGGAGTCAAGCTCAAACTCTGTCAAAAATCAAACAACGTATCAGGTCCTCATGTAAACGCAACTTGAATGCAGAAAATGAACAGTCAGACATATATTTTTCGAAGTCTGGAAATTCATCACAATCTTCTAATCTCCACAACTAGTACATCGAGCATTATCTGCAAAACCGCCGAATATCCCATCTCACTAATTCTCGCTCGCAAGACTGGTAATCCCACAAGTGCACCTTTAATTTGTCACTGCCACCACCACCATCCAGCCTCAGCCACATAGGAAACAAGTCACAGTTGCCCACAATTCGCCAACTTCCACAGGTTTCAAGTAAGACACGTGCTTCGAAGCTCTCATCGGAACCCACGCATCATCCCATCATTCCGAAGGAAAAAAAAGTTGCGAAGTTTCACAGAAAAATAATCTGTTCGGTGATCGTCAAATTGCAAATTTTGCTATTTCCAACTTGATTCACCGACTACCCATCAATACCACGAAAAAGTCTAAAGAACAAAAAAAATATATAAATACAAGCTCTCAATCAGTTCGTCTGCTACCCCGTAAACGCTCAAACCCTAAATCCGGAAGCACTCAAAAGCAAGCTCAAAAAACCAGCAAAAGCAAAGAAAAAACACGGGAAGCAGTAAGCTCTTAAGATTCCCACACCAATCGACGCAGGTGCAAGAGACTCGATTCAGACCGTAAGCTCATGCAACGAGACCGAATCATTTGATTCCAGGAGGGAGGAGAGGAAAGGATGGACCGGAAGTGCGACGTCTTCTTCGTACCTTAACAGAAGAAACGGCAGGACGCGGCAGCCGGTGAACTGCTTTACTCCCACCTGTATACCACCCCTCAATGTGGAATCCCCTCGCTCTATAGAAAAAACAGGCGAGAATTTTAAAAAAAAAGGAACAAAATGGTGGAAAAAGGAAAAGATTACGCCTGTGGGGTCCGCAGGGGGATGCCTTTGCCTCAGAGGCCGCCGCATGCGGAGTAGTTCCGTGTTGCCTCAACGAACGGGTGGGATTGAGTAGATGTGTCGCATGGAGTCATCTAAACCGTACACTTGCGTTGCGGTGAATCATTGTGCGGACGGTCGTATCCGGTACGGTGCGACTTCGTGATCGCGTGCGGAAGCGCGGAGACTGATCGCGGATCGACGGTCTCGATCGTGCCAACGGGTTTGATGGAGGAATCCGTACGGTCGGATGAGTGGCATCCCACATTGCGGCATGTCGTGGTGATGACGGGGTTGTTGAAAGCTCTGCGCACTCTCGTGTTTACACGCGTAAAGGTGTTTTGATTTCCTCGTGGTGGTACCCACACTCCACGGTATTTAACAAAAATAATTTGAGCCGTAGAAAAAAGAAAACTTTACGCTTCGGAGTTATATGCCAACTTTCTATTTATAATTTAATATCTGATAAATTGGGATTGAGATAATTGAAATATGGACGGACCTAATTAATCTTAAAAACTCAATAGTAGTAAATTAGATATTTTTTAATCACTTTACACGATTACGGATTAATACTACTTTTCTTTAAATTTATAAATCAAAGAGTAGTATGTATATCAATAATAGACGTTCTCTTAAAAATAGTTGATCATGCATAACGTGGTGCCTCCTCTACGTATCATGGTCATGGCCAGCATATATTCCCTTTGCTCCGTTCCTTTGGAGCAGTAAACAGGGATACCACTAACATATATTACAAATATCTATGTAATTCACAGGGCTTAGGTTCAATAATGGAATTTGAGAAGAAAATAATATAATTCCTAAATTTCATTGATTTTTTTAGAAAATAATGTTGGCACTCATATTATGTTTTCGTGGAAAGGTATGCATTTACTCTATTTCATTATGCATCCATTAATTGCCCATTTAATATCAAGACAGATGTTAAGTTCCAGTTTAGCAATATAACAATTATGGAAATCAAGGTGGTCACCACTCACATTATTATAGTAAATGAATCAATTAAAGCTAGGACTTAGGAAAACTGAATTAACAAATTTTAAATTCATTTTCGTTATATATATATATATATATAATATTTTAAGTAATATCAAATTAATTTATTTTTAATAATATTTTAATTATCATATTTTTAAAAACATATTTTAAATTTGTAGAATAAATTATGATATTGTATTATTTTAAATTAATTGTATTTAGATAATGTCTTATATTATTTATTTAAATTTATATTAATGTTAATTATTTTATAAAAGACAATGGAGCTTCGATATTTTTACAAAAAAAATTGGGGATCTACGAGGATCGGAGTTATATCCCTCCCTCCGACCTAGTAGTGGTGCCTTGGCCGGGTCGGGTCGGGTCCCTTGATTTTTGGGGCTGCGACCCGAACCGACCCGATTCGGGCCGACCACCTTTTTTCTTTTCTTTTTTTCATTTATTTTTTTAATATAAAAAATATTTATTATTTTATTTTTAATACAAAATAAAGTATTTTTAAATATAAAAAATATTGTTTTAAATATCTATATACTTTTATACATTTAAAATAATTTATTTCATATTTTTCAGATTTTAAATGATATAAAACTATACATTAACTAAAAAATAATTAAAAATTAAAAAAAAAAAGAAAAAGAAAAAACCGGGTCTATTGGGTCGGGTCAACTTGGGTTGAAAAATCCCAATCCGAACCCGACCCGACCCTTGGTCGGGTCATGGTCGGGTCGGGTCGAATTTCCGAGTTCACCAGGTCGACCCGACCTGGTGAACACCCCTATTCACACGTCAATTGTATGTACGCATACATTTGACTCTTGAAAATAAAAGCATATCACAATGATCACGAGTTCGAATTTTACTATGTGCCTTTTAAATTTTAAATTTTACTTTTTTTTGTATAATCGAAAAAACATACTCCTATCAAATAGTGGTTAATAAATTGAATTAATAAAAAAACTTGATTAAGTTATATTTGGTGTACATCTTAAGTTTAATATTTAAAGCTTGAAAATGGTAACGGAATAAAAATGATGTGGATGTACATTTATGGAAAATTAATACTCAGTAATAAAGTAGAGTTTCTATGTATATTAATGTGCATTTAATTGCATCTTACACACTTTCCACTGTCTTATACTTTTTTGGGTGAGTTCTTGTTAAATTTGACCAGGTGTCTAATTTTTCTAAAAGTTTAAACCGTTAGGAAGAATAATATTTTTTATTTTATATTCTTAACACTCCCTCTCACGTGTGAGCTGCTGACAACTTTAGTCTAGCCCAAGCCCAACACGTGGACAATTAAAAGAGGAAATTACTTTTTTTAATAAGAGCTTAACGAGGTTCGAACTCTTAACCTCTGGCCCTAATACCATGTTAAATTTGATGTGCTGCCCAATTTTCCTAAAAGCTTAAGCTATTAGAAAGAGTAACATCGTTAATTTTATATTCTTAACAGTTCAACGGTTATATTTTGATTTGACTACATGGTCCAAAGCGCTTATATACGTTATGCAATCATAAGTTACAATATACACACAGATAATTAGTACAATTCTGGATGCTTTCAAATTGTGGTTAATTAATTGAATCAATACAATATATGAATACATATTATAACACCTAAAAAATCAAAAATTGGGGGATTTAGATAACTTCTTGATTATGTTAATCCGTTCGTAATAATACAACCATAATAAAATGATTTTTACATCTAATGTGCCGTGAAAGACATTAAATAACTTTTCAAATAAAATAATGACATCGAAGACTTCATCAATTATAAGGTTAACAGACACGATCATATTAGCAACTTTCATAAACATATCTAAAACTTGTCATAGACTATGAGACTAATATAATAATGATGGCATGATTTTACTAAATTGTTGTTCATCCTTACTCTTAGTTATCTATATAAATTTTCTCAATCGGTCATGCAATACAGTGAACCCTAAACAAGATACTAACATATTCAATTTCATATATATATATATATATGTGTGTGTGTGTGTGTGTGTGTGTGTGTGTGTACACATGCATATATGTCATATATGTACTTAACTCATGTGTTAATACATTTCTTTATCATGTATCATTATAAATGACATGGATATAACATGTAAGGGACAATCATCATCCTAATCGTATGACATCATAATTCACTTTCCATCATTAGGCATATTAAGTAACTTACACTTATCATAACATTGTTTCAGTAAACTTTCTCAGGTTCATTTTATAACTATTTGGACTTCACTTTCGTGGCCATCAGTTTTTACGGTTCAACTCGTGTTTACAGTAGTTGAAGAATCAAGTCGTTGCCCTCAGCTATCTAAACCTTGAAGATAATGCTTTGTTCATTTGAAGACGACTAAATATACACATACTATTGAAGGTACAAGAATAATTATTTTTAAAAGAAATACATACACATAAGGAGTCAAAAATAATTATTTTCTTATAATCAATTGAGGTGCAACAAGAAATAGTATTCTTCAATTGGGTGGATTGTGTTTTACAATCAACAATCATTATTACGTCACTTAGACTTCATATATTTAACCTAGTTATGATTGCACATCTATTTTGTATATTTAGGTATCATATACAATCATCAATATATAACATAAAAGACTTGAAAAATAAGTTTAAAATATCATATAAATCATTTTGCATTGGTCACGATCATGATATGGTCATGAATGTCCATTTCACGGGCTTGGCCAAGCCTTATTCATTTCCATCTGTCAACCACGATCCCGATTAGATTGTCACAATCATGTCTAACTCTGCCATGGTCATGAATCTCAATTGCACGAGCATGAGTGAGAATACATCCTTTGTCGAATTTTTATGCGTGCATTCAAGGTTGTAACTGAGTTAGTCACCGTTGTATCATGGCCGTGACAATTTGATCACGGACATGAACACATGCATCCTTTGCTCAATTTTGTCAGCTCGCTCATGGTCGTGACTAGGCAGTCACACTCGTATATGACTTTGTCAAGATTGTGACAAGTTGGACACGATGTGTGAGCGAGAGCTAACGTGATCATTCCTCAATTACAATCGTTCCAAGACACCATTCCGAAATTTGGCACGGCCGTGCTAGCATCATGGAATCCTAATTTCAACTCGAAAATATTAGAATTTAAGTAGAAAATTTTGAGGAAACATCTAAAACATTTAGAGCCCTATGGGCATGATTTCTAAACATTATTGCATCATGATGACATGTTAAAAACATTAAAATCCAATCATCATAAAGAACTTAGAAATTTTTCTAAATACATCAAAACATGAGTATAGAATCATGTACCAATATATATATATAGATTTAGATTTATCAATTAGATCTAATGATTCTACACATGCAACTCCTTAATAAAATTCCTAAAAGGAAGAATCCAATAATGAAAAATGTTGAGAGAAGAAAAATAAGTTTGAATTCCTTTTACATACCTTAATCAATTTTGTGTTCCTTTTCTCTTTCTTCCTCTTCTTCCTATTTATCTTCCTATTTTTCCTTATTATCATCCTTCTCTATCGTTGGAAGCCGTCACATGTACATATAAAAAAAAGAGATTAAAAAGAGAAAATGTGAGCTTTTACAATAAAGGAGACACGTGACTTTTGGCCCAAAAGATAAATTAAAAAAATTGGTTTGTTAGACATATGCCAATAGTTTATTATCTAGAAGTTAAAAATAGCAAATATATGAAAACGATGATGATGAAGAGGAGAAAACATTATTTTATTGTTTACTAGTTCGTGTGTTCCTATATGATGTTTGTTTTTTTATATTTGATCATTGTGAAATAGATCTTAAATACTACATCATTATTTGTCACTGCTGAAAAATATATCTATTTATGATAGACAAGCTTATATTTCTTAGTTTCTTTTTCCACTATAAAAACCTTACAATAAACTACTTACAACGAAATTATAGAACACCCTCTTTACCGACCAAAAGATCAGTACATGTGAGTAACTTTAATATTAAAAAATGTATCATAATTTTTTAATAGTTTTAGGAACGATTTTGTTATCATCATTTCCATAAAAGTATAGCTTAGCCCACCCTCATCTAGTTCAAAATTAAATTTGCTAGTCAATTATCTTAAAATTTTAAACTATTAGTAAGAATAATATTTTTTACTTTTATATCCTAACAACCTTTACTAATATCTCAACCTTCTCTAAACATTAATAAAAATAATTCATCAAAGAAATGATAAGACAGTTAATCCATTCTAAGATTGTTGGGTGTGTAGTCATATTTTGTATTATTGAAGTTGTCACTTATATCAAAGTTTATGTTCCCATCCCAATAATAAATTAATTAAAGTCCTAATAGCTTTGAAAATTGATGGATAAAATACCCTTGGCACAATCATGTTCACTTTAAATTTTTGGCTCATAAGAATTTAAAATGCGACTTACAAGATAACGAGGGTAGCACCTTTGTATTTTGTTCATGTTATTAGCTGTTGTACAGAGTATTTAAAATACCATTCCGGTGAAAATTTTAAAATAATTGCAAATGGATCCGCGAGTTCCCCAATCATTGACGGTTCTAGAACCGCTAAACCTACATTACATGCAATAGTACCTAGAATTACTACTGAAAATATTTAAAAGATCATTGGGCCATGTGGTTCCCCATAATAATTATGCCCCATTCTTTATTCACTTTAGCTCTTAATGCATGTTGGTTTCTCCCTAGAGCGGCTCAACATTCTCGTTGAGCGATCTGTATCACTACTAAAAAAACGTTGATTACCAACGGTTCGGACCGTCGGTAATCAGCCCGAAAACCGTCGATAACGCAATTACCGATGATTTTTCAGTCGGAATCGATCCGTTGGAAAAACGCTCATCGCAAATCGATTTGCGACGGTCGAAAAAATTCATCGAAAATATCGACGGTCAGAACCGTCGGAAAAGTCCCGGCGGTACGAACCGTCAAAAGTTTCCGACGGTTCGAACCGTCGAAAGTTTTCGACGGTCGTAACTATCGAAACTTTCGATGGTCGTCGCAACCGTCGATCTTTCGACGGTCGCAACCATCGCAAATAATTTTTTAAATATAAAAAAATTTAGCGGCCGGATCGGGCCACGGCCAAATCCGGCCGCCAGCTAGTTGTTTCGGCCGCTGGGGGCCGGATCCGCCGCCTGATCCGGCCCTGTGGCGGATCCGGCCGCCAGGCAGTCGGCTGGATCTGCCGCCTGGCGCCAGATCCGACCGCCGGCGTCGGATCCGGGCCGCCCACGTCCGATCCGGGTCGCTGGGGCCGGATCCGACCCGCCGACGCCCGATCCGGGCCGCTGGGGTCGGATCCGGCCGCCAGACGGTCGATCCGGGCCGCCAGGCGGTCGATCCGGGCCGTCGGCGCGGGAGAGGGTCGCCGGTGCGGGAGAGGTTCGCCGACGCGGGAGGGTCGCCGACGTCCGGTGCAGGAGAGGGACGTCGGCGTCCAATGCGGGTGGGTCGCCGGCATCCGGTGCGGGAGAGGGACGACCGGTGCTCGCGAGCCAAGAGAGGGAGAGGGAGAGAGAGAGGAGGAGTTATATATAAGGGGAAAAGATGAGAGAAAGCGAAAAAAAGGCGGGATAACGAAATTTTAATTACCGATGGCTCCGACCGTCGAAAATATAAATATTAACTATTTTTAAAATTACCGACGGTTGTGTCCGTCGAAAATATATTTAGTTATATATAATGTATATTTTTTATTTTACCGTTGGTAATCATTACCGACGGTCAAAATCGTCGATAATTGCGACGATTTGGGCCGTCGCTAGTTATATTAGTAAAATACTCTTCGTATGACATTATTATACATTTACCGACGGTTACGACCGTCGGAAATTGCGACGGATGAATATCCGTCGGAAATATAGACGTTCCTAATCGTCAAAATTTTTAATAATAATATAAAATATATATAATTAAATTTTTTTTATTTCCGACGGTCGTAACCGTTGGAAAAATTAAATAATAATATAACAAATTACATAATTTATTTTTTCATTTCCGACGGTCGTTGCTGTCGGAAAATTCGTCGAAAATTACGACGGATTGATATCCATCGAAAATATCGACGTTCCTAATCGTCAAAAATTTAAATAATATTATAAATCATTTCCGATGGTCACAACCATAATCTGTCGGAAATGAAACCATCGAAAAATTTATCGCAAATTACGACGGATTTCGAATCGTCGGAAATTGTCCGTCGAAAAATCGCGATTTTCTTGTAGTGTATGTATCACATGGCTCAAGTGAGCAAGATCACTTTGATATCATTCTGTAACACCTTGATCCAAATTAAGATATTATTTGCTTTGGCATTGGCTTTGACTTGCACGAATTTAAATTGTATTTTGAAAGATGAATGAAGTAGCTACATATAAACTCATGACTACCTTCCGTGTTTTGTCCGTGTATAATTATTCAATCAAATTATCTTAATTTTTAAATCTCAAGTCATTACAATTTAATCATGCAAAAAAACCTTTTGCTAAATTTTACTTCAAATATTAAGAAAATAAAAATGTATTTTTTTTACTTTGGAACAATATATAGACACTAATACTTTTAAGAAATATATAATTAAACAAGGTTTTGTTTTCAAAGTCCATGTACCTAAGGCAAGATAAAGAAACATAAATCTCAAATTAGATAAAGCAAATATTTTTTCCCTATAAGTAATTGTATAAAGCTTCTTTTTTGTGCTGCCTGATTAAACGAATTGAGAGGCTTTTGATGTTCACATCTACTACTAACGTCTGATTAATTCGAAGTAAAAAAGATAATGTAATAATAATAATAATTTATTTTTTGATTAACGTGATTATTCTAAGAGACCGTTTGAGCATTTTCTTTTTAAAATACCAGTAATTTAGATTACTACACAAATAAATTGCTACCTATTAAATTATCGATAATTTATATTACCATGTTTGTTATAAAAAAATAATTATTAGGCAATACATGCATTTTATTAAAATACCCACAATACATATTTCAAACATTAACCCCATATTAAGTTCGATAAACAAAAAAGAATATAAAAAGAGAGGATAATCAATAGAAGTAATCATGTTCAATTTAAGTCATTCATAATCCGAGTAGTTGGCGCAACTTGTTTTCTAAGTCCAAATATTTATATATGATAATTTGTGAAGATTAAATTAAAAGAATATTTTAATCCAAATATAAAATTTTTAAATTCCAATTTGGTAAGAAAAAAGATAGACACCTCATCAGGTCCTATCTATATGATCAAAAGTGTCATAATTTAAATGATCAGATAAAATAAAATTATCGATAATTCATTATAATCAAATTAGATAATACGGTGGATCCTAAAAAAATTAAATAAAATTGCCGATATTTTCTTATATTCCTAAAAGAATTAGTAGTACTCCTCCGTGGCTTGAGACTGAACTCTAGTCCCAATTCAGCCAACTAAAGCAATTAGCGAACGTAAATGGGCTGAAGAAACGCCGTTACGCGTTTATAACGATATCGATGTTATCCGCTACAGTTAGTCGTGACGAGCGCTTTGCTCCCTGGCCATGTATAAAACCTCCCTCCCAAACGTCCAAACCCTGCTAATTCTATCTACTCCTCGCTCTCCTCTAGTTATGGCGGCTTCTCTGTCTTCACTCCCCAATGCCCGTCTGGCCGTCACCGCCGGAATAACGAGCTGCGGTCGGTTGCGGACAAGTCCATCTTCGGCCTTCTTCCGCACTCGGGAGATAAAGTACTCCAACTTCTCCGCTGGGGACCGAGGCCTCGCCGCCATCTCCGCCTCGCCGGCTCTCCCTCGGCGGAGATCGAGTGCTCGCTTTGCCACCTCTGTCCGTGCGGAAGTCAAGGTTTTGACTCGAGAGAGAAAAATCGATTATCTTTTTGTTTTAATTCGACAAGTCTTGGATGGTCGATACGATTTTTGTTTTAGAAATTAATGCACGATTCCACGATGCATGTGTTTTCTTTGCTAAATTTTCATGGCTGAAAACTCTCATTGCTGGAAGTCAGGGTCAGAACATTGTCGTTTCTTATGGCCCTTTGAATCCGTAACATGTCCATTTTGTAGAAACGAAACTAGGGTTCCTGATTTGGTAGAGGAAAACTTGTTGGCTTTGTTTTTTCTTCCGGGAATTTATATGTTTTCTTTCTTTTTGGTATTATATAGACGGAATGGAATAGTGCAATGATAATGACTTGAAAATTTACTTTTCTAATACTTGAATATATGTAATTTGTTTGAGTTACTGGAAGCATAATTTGTTCTGGGGAATCTGAATTGCCATTTATTGATACAAGACAGTGCACCAGTCTTAATTCATCCAAAACTTAGCAAAGACACGCTGTGAATCTGTGATTACAACCATATATCTTTTTATATGATTGTTGTGCGTTTTACCAAGTAAGGGCAGTTAAATTATAGAAATAACTTTTTTTATTGTGGTGATGATGTAAAATTGTTAGGTAATCTGGTTGCTGAATGTTTGGCATTTGAAGCTTGAGTATTTTTGTTGGCCTTATTTTTTTCTGATGATGGTTGATCTGGGTTTCAGGAAGCTGAATTGCAGGCTAAGGTGACCAACAAAGTGTATTTTGACATAAGCATTGGGAACGCAGTTGGAAATACTGTCGGGAGGATTGTAATAGGGTTGTTTGGGGATGATGTACCACAAACAGCTGAAAACTTCCGTGCCCTTTGCACAGGTTTGGAATCTGATTCTTTTTAGTTTATTCGTTTTCTTGATGAAACTATCAGCAATGGTATGTCTTCAATCCAGGGGAGAAGGGCTTTGGATACAAGGGATCCTCTTTTCACCGTGTCATCAAAGATTTCATGATCCAAGGAGGAGATTTTGATAAAGGCAATGTATGTACTCTTTCTTCATTTTCAGTATTCTTTGTCTCCTTGACGAGGCATTGTGCTGGCACTATTACTTGATCAGCTGAGATAAGTTAAAATGTTTGCATATTACCTTGCTTACTAGAGGGCAAGTCATGCATACAACTTTGGAACCTTTTACTAAGGTGGAGCACTGGACCAAATTCATGTATCTGGGTCCCTAGCTTCATCTAATGCTCAGTTTTGTTTCGGCTGCCTGTGCTATGGAAGTTGTGCAAGTTAAAAGTCCATGTGTGGGTTAATCTACAAAAATCCCCATGTGGCTTTCAGATTTGACAATCCAGAACCAGCTTTGGGATACGTTATTGTTGCTTTTGGCATGTTTTTTAAGATGCTAAGAAAATAGTTGATAGGTGGTGGTGATGTTCACCAAATTATTCTGGTCCTTTTCTATTTGAGTGTGCGTGCTTATGAATTTCCACCTCAACCTCCAAAACAAGGGTCTTTCTAAGAGTTTCAGTATAACTGTTCATTCATTTCTTCATCTCATAAGATTTTATTTTCTAGGATTGTAGAAATAGGCAACATACACTCAAAAAAATACATGACTTGTTTCTAGTTAGGACTTTTAAAGTCTCCTTAATAAATTACTAGCTCTCTTTTGTTCCTTCTCACCTTTCCGTTTGCAAGAGGCAGTTAGATAAATCAGTTTCTTCATAACACCGTTGTGTATACATTCAGATATGCAGTTCTCACATGAGATGCTTCGACTGGGACATGCCTTGTTCCAAAACCCAATTGACAATGTAGTTAATGTCTACAGCATATATATGCAAGTATTAAACTTGTATTCTTATTTTATATTCCTAAGATACTTTCTTTATTTGAAATTCAGGGAACTGGTGGGAAGAGCATATATGGGCGAACATTTAAAGATGAGAACTTTAAATGTAAGTGGTTATTGGTCATTGCTATGTCCTTTGGCAATTACAATCTCGCGGTATATGATTCTTACACATGAAAACTTCTGCAGTAACCCATGTAGGTCCTGGAGTAGTTAGCATGGCGAATGCAGGGCCCAACACTAATGGAAGTCAGTTCTTCATTTGCACTGTCAAGGTAATACGTTCATTAGATGTGCTACTAATTGTCCTAAAAGTTTAAGCTTTTAAGAAGAATATTATTGTTATATTTATAATCTAAGTATTTTTTTCACATATGAGCTCCTAACAATTTTGGTTTAGTCCAATTCATCACGGGAATAATTAAGAAATGAAATGTTTTTTTAATAAGAACTATGTTGGGATTTGAATTCAGAATCTTTCGACCTTGCTCTAGTATGATCTTAAATTAAATGTACTATCCATTAGTAAGAACAATATCTTTATATTTATAACCTTAAGAAATGCTATATAGTTCTTTGCTAATTGTGTCCTATTGAGAGTCTTTTTTATTATCATTTGTTCAGCATTATGTCACCTTCAAAAAGTCTCCATGTATGGTTCTTATGTTTCGATGATCCACGTGGTTGAAGTTTTTGCTATGTAATGTCTTCATGATTTGTTTAGCAATCAACTAACTAGGAAGTAGGGTGGTGTGGTGGAGGGAGATATGGGGGACCAGCATGAATGCTAAGAGCGTGTTGTAGCCTGACTAGCCATTAGGAGAATGTACCTCTTTCATTTCCAAAATGATAGGAGGGCAATACTGCACACTTGACTTCCCATATGGAGAATGTACCTCTTCTATTTCCTAAATGATAGAAGGGCAGTACTGCTCATTCGATGGTCGGCAAGGTGAGGACAATTGTTGTAAGAAAATAATGAGGAGGACTATCTCATTCTCAAATGAGGTTTAAGGGATTGAGTTTGGGTAAGCGGTATAGTTAGAGAATTTTTGTCAAAGTTTATTCTCGCATCATGTGTTGCATTTTGTGCCCTTCCGCTTTGCTCACTTTTTGGGTAGCATATATTTTTAAGTTTTAACCCAACAAAAATATTGCAACTTAGGTTTAAATCAACCAAAATGTTATCCATCTTATTGGACTTGGACAGGAATATGGGTTGGCTTCTATTGATCCAACGGTTTCAGTGTTTTATAATGTGAAACTACCATATCTATTCATTCTATAAGTTACAACTGAAAATTCAGGGAATAATAGAAGTCTTGTGCTGATAATGGATCACACAATTTGCAATGCTTGGGGTTTGTCTGGACCCCCTAGCTTCAACTTGTCCTCGAACAGGCTGAACTGTTTGGTGTGCCTTTATTGGGTCTAGGCGTAGAAGAGAATCTCGAGTTTAACTTCTTTTACAGGGAGCAGGGTTAATGCATTGTAGTTTCTTATAAAGAGTTCAATGCAGCATGTGCGAGGAAAAAAAATTTAAAGCTTTGTTTGGATGAGGGATAAGTAGGGATGTGTTAAGTTTAAATGGAATGGAGTGGATTAAAAAAGTTCGCACTCTGTTTATATACTATTTTTTAAAATTTTAAATGAGGTTATAAGTTCATCGCATAACTTGAAATTAAATTAATTAAATTCCTAATTTTTGAAAGGTTAAATATGATTATTATTTCTTTTCAAATTAAATTAAAACGTAAATAAATTTATTTAAAAATAATACATACATTCACCTAATTTAATTTTTTTATAAGTCATATTATAATTTGTATCCAAACAAAAAGTGAATTAAGCTAATTCAATCCACATCATTAATTTATATTCAAACACATTTTTTATAAATATTCACTACACTTGATCTCACTGACTCTTGTCTCATCCCTCCACACGTAAAGAAATCAAACAACTTATAAGGAGTGATCCTCTCTAGATTGTCCTCACCAATTGCTGGCTTAAGGAGTTCTTATATTTCATAGTATCGAAGACAATGAATGTACATACCAAAATAATCTGATACTTCATTACAAGTAACGCTTTTCTTTCCGTTCAAATAACGCTTATGCCATCATCATCGAAGTTGATCGTGATTTCTACCTCTGTATACACTATACGCCCGTTTTCTTGATGCAGACACCGTGGCTGGATCAGAGGCATGTTGTGTTCGGCCAGGTCCTCGAGGGGATGGATGTGGTGAAGCTGATTGAATCACAACAGACGGATCGAGGTGACCGGCCGACGAAGAAGGTGGTCATCAGTGACTGTGGTGAGCTTCCCATCGTGTGAGCAGCAGCTGGGAAGCAACAGAGTTCTTGCTTCTCTCTTATTGAGATTTCGTTTTTCTTTTGTTCTGTTTTCTCACTCCGCGTCAGTGGCGAATCCCCTCACTCATCTGAGTAAGCATCTTTTGCTTCGGTCATTGGACACTTTTTTTTTTTTTTTGGTTTTGAGATCATGATGATGTATGACAATAATACTAGCATTTCGTTATGTTGCTGACAATAAATGCAGCTTAAACGCATCTATTCACTGCATTGAAAACATGAATCATCACGGTGGTAAATTGACTGCAGACTAATATATTCTGTGATTCCAAGTTACTGACGGCCATCAACAATGTCTGGCCTTGTGCTGCTAACTACGATAATTTAGATCTATGCTGCATATTAAAACTGAGGCAGGATCGAACGTTGCCCCATCTTTGACTCGATTGACAATAGGATTTTAGAATTTTGCCCCGGTTCTAATCCTCATCTCAAATTGGGTTAATAATTGCGCTATAAATAAAGTCTTCAAATAATTCTGTTCATATTCTTAACTACACACATGCATCATTATAAAGTATTATAAAACTATTTCAAATTATTTTAATCATTTTAGTTATTACCTATAATGCTAATAATAATTATATCATTTTTATATTTTTTGGGTAGTTAATAAGTGGTGTCGATTGTGCAAAAAATGCATTGTTTAGGTCAACCCATCATTGATGCACATCATTTTTATTTCAACCAAAAAAGGATTTCTAGTATAACATATATTTGAGTAATCTAAAAATATGTGACAGGACGTGTTATGAGAAATTAGTAAATTAGACAACTTAATTGCATGTGTAACACCCATTTCAATTCCTTATTATATCTAGCACATATAACATGTAAATGGAAAAAAAAAAGATCAATATTTCGAAGAGAAGCAATACAAAAAAATTTATTTTACGGAATATTAAGATAAACACAACTGTATGCTTTTAAGAAAATTTAAATCACAAGTTTCATAAAGCTCTTAATTTTTTTAAAAAAAAACTCTTCCAAATGCAGCCTCCAAATCAGTGCCCACAACAGCAACATGCATGGGTTAATTAGGACTCCACTTTGATGTGAGGTGATGCCGGACATACCCACTTACCCTATTAATTGGCAGGTAGTTGCTTAATGATTTGTCACACTGTTCTTAGCGCAAATATATATCACACATATGGTATGGTCCCTGGGTTGCAACAGTTGAATTATAAATTATGATAAACGAAAGGTGGTTGGTGCATGCAATAAATTAAGGGGTGATCATAATGCCACTCCTAATAAGCTTATTGTCACTCCAAAATAACAATTTTACTCTTGATTTGTATTGTAAATTTTAAATATCATTAATAGTCTCTTGTCACTTCATCTTCCACCCAAGATATATTTTTTCTCATACTACCTCCTTTTTATTTTAAGCATTAAATATTATCAATATATTCTCTTGTCTCTTCATCTTCCACCCATTATATTAATTTAATATATTAATATTTTTGTGTATTTCTCTCTTTTCTATCTCCTAGACTCCCAACCAACTTTGTACGACATGAGATTGAAAATATATTAAATTAATATATTATATTGTAATATAGATATAAAGAAGTTTTCAAAATTAAGAAAAAAATAGCTCATAAAAAGTATGAAAAAATCCACTGATAAATAACATATGCAAAACTTTCGCTTTCTTCTTATATATATATATTAATTTATTTTCATTTTCACTATCTTTGTTTTCAGTTTATTTTATATACTTTTGAGCATTATATATACATATTTTGATGTAATTATAGTTTTCTTAAATTTATATGAATGTATGATATCTATTAGAATTATATTGTTATCATGAAAAATTAAAATATAACATCTGGAAGAGAGACAAAGAAAAAAAGTTGGATGAGCAAGTGGA
The DNA here is from genome assembly GCA_030549335.1 of Pontederia crassipes. Classification (NCBI taxonomy): domain Eukaryota; kingdom Viridiplantae; phylum Streptophyta; class Magnoliopsida; order Commelinales; family Pontederiaceae; genus Pontederia; species Pontederia crassipes. The sequence goes on along the minus strand of CM060189.1, from coordinate 16,598,481 downwards.
GTGACATTAAGGACACCCTAAATTAATATGGCCTTTTTCATCTCAGTACTCTCCCTTGGCCAATTGAATTCACATGCACCACTTGATGACCTATAATTAATGGCATTGCAGGCAAATCAATCATGATCTTATGAACAAAATGATTGCAGAGAGAAATTTATGATCATGACAAAATGATTCACTTCCCTCTCTCAGGCATGCTGTGAGGACTGGTGCAAATCTATAACTATTCTATGCTTAGCTGTCTTATCTTGGACGTCTTTGTATTTCAACTGGCAAACTACGTGTTGACATGACATAATGACATGCTAGTCACATGAAAATACATCTTAATTAAATGCTCAACAGTCAACATGAACTGATTTGTCAACGTTAAGCCAAAAACAAAGCACAATGGGGGGAGCATATCATAAGATAAGAAATCATATGGCAAACGCATTATTATTCCAATACCCCATATGATTCCTTCTTTGCATTTCTTGACATGAAAGGTTTTTTTAATACAAGAAATGACAGCTGCAGATTAATTAATTACTTTATCATGATCAGTAATTTAATTAATTAACCAGTATATTCTGTCATGCCTTGTGTTTGGACTTTGGATCATTGGATGCTTCCTTCTTCTCAGGTTCAGTGAGTATGGAAGATGGGTAGAGGAACTCCTTGACACCTTTCATCTCCAATATCATCTTCCCCAAGGTCTTGACGGAGCCGTTGTGGCCAGGCGCGCTGACATAAATGGTTCTGGAGATCCAGAGCATCACCTCAGGAGCCAGTGACATGACCATGCAGATTGGCTTGTACCAGGAAGGCCAAGTGATGTACCTATCTCCCTTGCATGCACCGTCCACTATCACTTCTGCGCACTTCTCTGTCTGTCCAATTGGCAATGGTCCAATTTGGATCTGCAATTTGATATGCGTCCTTTATCATTGTCAGTAGCAGAAGAGTAGTGCAAGTACTGAATCTTAAACTTTGTGAAAGAACACAGTGCATACATCTCTGACTTGTGCATCTACTTCCACTTCCCCATTTTGCTGAACGGCCTTGCCCTTTGTGAGCTCCGAAGCGATGTAGCCGAGGTTCACTATCGTGATTCCGATCTCCGATCCGAGCTCCGATAGCAGGGTCTCGCCGAATCGGAGCAGTGCTGCCTTGCTCCCCTGAACATCAGTAGTTCAAACATGTTTTCAGATTATGTAATGAGTTAATGCAATTATATGTTCATTTTTTGGCATCTGTACTTGCATTGTAAATGGACTGTCTTGCGAGAGGAACATATCCGGCCACGGATGCATTCAGAACTATCTTTCCACGGCTGCCCATGAGGTGTGGAATGGCATAGTAGACTGGATAGATGGAGCCCCAGAAATTAACATCCTGCATGATTTGTGCAAGTGATTTGCTTCAGTAAAAGCTAACTTTGCCATCTTGTTAGTTAACTTTACCATTCGGAATTGATTTGCGTCAGTAAAAACTGACTTTACCATCTTGTTAGTTACTATACAACTATACAAGAAGGAACAAGTTTCTGTGAAGTAAAAACAATTTCAGAACTCTGTCGGTATCTATGGTGTCAGTTGCTATTCTGAATCAATGACAAGAAAGCAGAGACCTGAATAATGTCTGCACTTTAATAAAAACTCAATAAACTAGTTCTTTCTTTTCTTTCTGTCCACTTATAGTGGCTTTTACACTGTAAAGTACCTTCTGGATGAAAGCTGTGTTAATGTTTCATTGGGTATTACGCTTGTGGTAACACCGGCTAAAACGAGAAATAAGAATTCACAGGATCGGTTCGTGAAAGTGCTTAAAAAAGTTGGGAGAAAATGTGTTACCATCACTTGTGTGAATCCGGTGATGTTGGTGACGTCTTTGAACAGGCAGCTGGAGAGAAGTCCTGCATTAGCTACCAGGTGGTTCACTGCAACAATATAAAACCATGGAGATCATCAATCTACCTCAAGTGCACAACAATATACTTGAAAGATCTACTCACATTGGCCAAAGTGAGCGACAGTTTCATCGACGACGCGCTTAGATTCTTCGGCGTTAGATATGTCGGCACTGATGACAAGCACATCCGGCGCCCCATGTCTGCGCGCCGTCTGAGATACGGCCTTCAAGGCCTGCTCCCTCCTTGCCGCAAGGGCCAGGGATGCCCCTCTCCTGGCGTACTCATAAGCTAATTGCTGCAGTTCAAAGTGCTTATTATCAGAAGAGGAAATGCCAATAGCTGAATGGAATCGCTGTAATAATTTTTTTCTCAATTAGGGCATATATTTTCTGCTGTGTCACGCCAAGGGGAGTGCAACTGTTCAGCCTTCGGTGGCTCTTTCTGGTTGAAGGATCATGTAGCTGAACTCAAACACTACAAGATGGTCATGAATTGGAACAGTGCCTCCAATCTCTGAAATAATGTGGTATCCGTTCATTCCCCTGATACGATCTTTAGGCATCAACGAGAACACTAGAAAGAGTCTAAAAATTAGACCCTGTTCATCTCTAAAAAGATCATAAACTGTGCAGCAATATTTGGTATTGTCCTTGTGCACCAACTGTCACGTCAATTAAGCAACACTGACAGCAGAAGCAATTGCAATCAGAGGACGTGGAAGATCACACAACACGTCGGAATTGGAAATGAAGCCGACCAAATGGAAGAAGAGAAAGCAAGCTCTCACCTCACCGATGCCGGAGGAGGCGCCGGTGATGAGCACGACCTTCCCTCTCATGTCCTCCCCCAGGAAGGGTCTGATGAGCACCCACCTCAGCAGCCTCCACAGCCGGTAGACGGGCAGGTAGGCCAACAGAAACACTGCAACGATGGCATGCATCACGACGCTCGGGTGGGTGTCGAAGCCCATGCCGATCGACGTTCTGCAGCGAGCCCCGGACGGCAGCCTCCTCTGCTCTGCGGTGAGGTGAAGCTTCGGCGTCCTCTCCTCCGCTATGTGTTGGTGGCTCCGTGTGGCATGCGGGCGCTCTTATAATTAGAGGGGAGGGGTGAGAAGATTAATGCGCACGCAGCAGGGTCCAACCATGGGAGTAGGACTGTAGGAGGAAGGCATGCACGCAGGCTGCGCGTGGTGGGTCGAGTTGATGCAATGTAGCCGTTCTGCTGTGACCACTCACTACGACCGCGGGCACGCTGTTAGGTGTGTCTCTAAACTCTAAATCCATGCAGAGATCGCGTACTAGACTGCAACTGCTAGTGCTATTAGTTCTTGAGTCGGCTGTTGAGAATTTGGAGGATCCGTGGGGTGAAACTTGTTAAATGATCCAACTGTGCGTGCGTGCGTGCGAGTGAGAGAGTGAGAGTGAGAGAGAGAGAGAGAGAGAGAGAGAGAGAGAGAGAGAGAGAGAGAGAGAGAGAGAGAGAGAGAGAGGAGGGAGGGAGGGAGGGAGGAGAGAGAGAGATAGTCCAGTAGCTCGATTCCCGTTCCTGCTGTCTGCGTGTGTGTGTGAGGGGGAGAGAGATAAACCAATTAGTAGATAGTCCAATAGGTCGATTCCTGTTCCTGCTGATTTGTTGATTTCTTTTTTCAAACACTTCCAATGATGAAGTGTAATTCTGTAAGTAATGGACAAAACTACTACTTTTTTATAAGAAAGAACATTTAGCATACACTTAACTACTCTTATCAATCAATCTAATTTAATTACCGTAATTAGTTAATAAAATTCTATTTTTAGTAAATTTCAGAGATCTATAGATTTTTAGTAGTACCGAGTTTAATTTTTGGCCAATTTCATGTTTTAATTTAATTCCAATTTTTTAGCACAGTTATTTTTTTCGTGTAGAACGTTAGATGTGCTTAAAAAAATAATTGTGCAGTCTGCAAGGGGCAGTTCTTCAGAAACCAATATTTAAAAAATAATTTAAATATTATTTCAAATTCTCATAAAACCCTATGATTCAGGGTTTATTATATGTACATAAAGAAATAAAAAAACATAAAGGCATTTGGGGAAAAAATGATAAAGTATGGTGGTAAAAACTTGAAACACCAATAAATTTAATAATTACAATGGTTTATTAAATTGAAGCAAGTTAAATGTCGATAAAGGATGTTACAAACTCGAATTTTGAAAGATATTTTACCATATTTATTGCACTCATCTCAACTATATTAATTACTCGTAGAAACATGCAATGCATATATATAAGCAATGTTTTAAAAATGGGATTGAAGATCGGATCGGCGTGCCAACCGAGTCGAGGTTCGACCGATTCAACCGGGAGTCAACTGGTTCGACCGAATTTTATATAATAATAATATTTATAATTATTTGTGAGTAATTTATATATAAATTATTATAAAAATAATTAATCGAATTAAATAATAATAATTTTTAATGGATGTTAATTTAAATAATAGTTTTATTTTTATTATTACTGATATAATCTAAATTTATTGTCAATTCAAATTTATTACTGACATATTATTATCGGATTTTATTTTCCTTCTTAATATAAATCTCTTTTATTTGATTTCATTAATAATCTATTTCTATTTTAGCAATTTCCTTTTTGTTATTACTTAATATAATAATCTAAATTTACTAATAATATATCATTACCGGATTTTATTCTCTTTCAATATATAATTCTCTTTTTTATTTAATTAATAATTTATTTTCATTTTGATTCATTTCCTTCAATCAAGGATTCAAAAATTTTCCTTTCATTTTTTATTTGAATTTGAACTTTTCCCCTTTTTTTGTATCCTTTCATTCCAATTTTAATATAAAATCATTAAGCATTCAATTCCCTAATAAAATTTTTTTATTTGAATTTAATTATTTTCCTTTTTTGTATCCTTTCACGTGCATAACTTTCCAATTTTAATATAAAATCATTTAAACATTCAATCCTGTAATAAAATCTTTTTATTTGAATTTGAATTTTTTTCCTTTTTTGTATCCTTTCACGCATAATCTTCCAATTTAATATAAAATCATCTAAACACTCAATCCCCCTAATAAATTCTTTCCATATTTTAATGTTTTAAAAGAAATTAAAAAACTGGATTGAACCCAATTTACCGGTTCAACCCAGTTTTTCCGATTTTTTCCGAGCCAACCCGATTTTTCGTGATTTCCGATTTTGCTATTAAATCGAATCGGTTTTATGACCGGTTCGCGATCGGACCGGTTGAACCGGTCGGTTCGCGATCGGACCGGTTGAACCGGCCGGTCCAAACCGATTTTTAAAACATTGTATATAAGTGCACTTCATGTAGTGCGCAAGCCGTCAAAACAATTTTTTTTTACAATTGTTGTGCGATTATCATGAACCTTCATCTGGCCCATTTCTGATTTCACAAAAACAAAAGTAATAAAAATGAGCACGAAGCTTTGCTTTATAAAGTATTATTTCGCTCCATGTACTTTGGTAATTTATTTTCAACGGGAAGATATTTTCTTTCAAAAAAAAAATTATGCACGTTTCAGGATTCAAATTTATATTTTTTTTCCTTAAACGAAACTGTTCAGTATCAGTTGAATCAGCAGGTAATTAACTCGTCGAACGTATATTTCGTTAAAAAATTAATTAGTTGAAGCCAGTTTGAATCCGACTTGACTGATATAAAATAATTAATAAGTTGAAGTGTTCATAAATAGTTTAATAATTGAAGTTTATTTTTAAAATAAATAATTATATTTTTATAATAAAAAGCTTATAAAATATTATTTTAATCAAATGATAAAAAAATAATATTATAATGAAACAGAATATACGAAGAAAAGTTAGATATATTTTAAGAATAAAATACTGCATTCATAAATTAAGTTGATCAATTTTTTTCTCAACAACGTGCTTATTAGCTTTTTATTTTAGTTATCAAACAAAAAAACTTAAAGCCTTTTGCCAGCCGAAGTGCACAAATTGCTAAACAAACAAAATTCTCAATTAATTAATTACTGAAATAAAAGAAGATTAATTTAAACATTCCAGGGGGTTCAAACTTCTTATAAATGTCCTTCATCTAATTGAACAAACAAAATATCCCTTATTCAATGAATCCATCCACCAACTAATTTGATTATAAATGAAAACAGGAATCTGGTTATAACGTGGGAATCCTGCTGCATGCATCATTATCAGGTCAAGTCTTCTCACGCCAACCTCCAACAACCCCATTAAATTGCTCACTTGATTCTAATGACTAATGCACACAATCTTGTATCTTTTTGGATTATCATTTCAATTAATATTCAATTGCATGGGATCCATTTTCAATAATTGCAAGAATAACAAAAAGTAAAGATAGAAATGTTCTTGCCCCTAAAACTTTTTTGCTCTCATTTTGTTCTTACTATGAGAACATTTTGAGGTCAAATTTTTTTTTTGTTCCACCATTGTTCACCAAACAACCCTTAAGTATCAAGTAATATAATAATCCCCAAACAAATATTATCAAGGTCTTGACATCCGTATTTTCTCGATGTTAATATGATCTTAATTTTGATCATATGATATTATGATTTTATCCAGTCCTATATAATCTAATATTAATTAAAAATATATTTATGATAAAAAGAATTATTTTAGATGAAGTTTAATATATTTCCTTCATTTTAATATGTTTTAACATAATAATTTGACTAATGGATAAAAATGACTTAATGAGTTTAACATTTAGATGCAAAAAATTTATCAAAAATATGTTTATTATTTTTAATATATATATATATATATTATTATTATTATTAATAAATAGGATCTTACGATTTTATGAAAAATTTCGATCTTGACGATCCTTAAGCATACATTTTTGTGATCCATCTCTCGTTCTAGGTCATATAGATAGAAAAGAGACCCCCATTTGGTGGTATATTTCTTTTGAACATATGAACTAGATTGTGTTATGATTAATCAAGTTTGTTAATTTAACTACAACTGATTAAAATAATAATGATCTGAACCTAGCTAGATAAGAAATTAAGGTAACCAATTGAATTTTGGAAAAAAAAACATCTTTAATGATTCCGGTTTCAACCTGAACCACGCTGAGTTTGGCCGTTGTGGATCCGGCATATTTCCAAGGGAACGGACGACATGATCTACGATCGAATGGTGATTTAGTTATCTTGTCAATTTGATCTCCGACGTCACATTGCATGAATGATGGTGACCGACGGGTTTGTGAATTATGTGGATCTCGAACGCGACCAGACTCAGCAACTCCTCCACTAATTAATTATTTAGAATTAGTTAAAATTTGAAATGACCTAAAGCGACGTCGATCTACTACGACGAAGAGATGAATCTTTTATGTAGATACGTCTCCCTTTAATTTCGTGCATGCATGCAAAGTTTTATTTTCCCGGAAAGATGAATAGCCAGCTGCCGAAGCATGTCCGACTTCGAGAACGAAAAATGTGTATGTATGTATATATATTATATATTGAATGGAACATGTTACGAATACAACCAACGAGGAGACATTGTCGCCCTTTCATTAATTCTTATCGGTTTGGTTCACGTGTTTGCCATGTGAGATCAATCTCCATGGCTCTTAGTCGACTTCTCATCTTCTAACGAATCGAATGAGATATGGTGGAGGACAGACCAAGTACGAGAGAGAGAGAGAGAGAGAGAGAGAGAGAGAGAGAGAGAGAGTATTTCTCTTCTTACATACTGAACAAATTGAGAGAATATACATTGTACATTTCATGAATACATAGAAACCGAGAAAGAAAAAGGGAAAGAGAGACTGAGAGAGATAGTATATTTATTTTCATATTAAAGAAATACAAGGTAAAAGTATGAGAATGCGATATGATGTCATTGAATAAAAGAAGTAATGTGTTGAATCAATATTAATTTTAAATTATGTATTCATATAATATTTTTAAAGATATCCATATAATACTAATATTACATATCTAACATTATCCTAAGAAGTATCCTAATCAATATATATAGACTTGAATCCTAATATATATATATATATATATATATATATATATATATGTAGAGAGAGAGAGAGAGAGAGAGAGATATTACATGTATATATTTCTTTTCATACTGAACCAGTATATATATTATTATAACAAGAAAGGAAAAGAAATTGAGTGGATAAACTGATAGTGATAATGATAAATATAATCCAAAAAATCGTATGAAACTTGACTATTGATCAGTACAAAAATATGCTCGTTAGGCTTAGTTAATTGAGCGATGAGATCTCGCATCAGACTGATCATGGATATAGCTATTTTCGTCTAAAACATGGAAGGTGATAAATATTAATACGCATCTTAACTGATGATGAAAGCTTTAGTTATGGAGGCTCAAAACGCATGGGCAAACTAACTAATCGCTGTGTCATATGGACAAAATTGTGGTGAGCAAACTACGAGTCATGCTGCTGTTGCTGTGCCTCACGTCTCTGCTCTCTGCCCCTGATGTGATTCATGCGATTGAAACCCCGCCATAGCATGCAGAGCAGTCGAGAGGGAGACCTCAATTTGGGAGGACAACCAACGAAGAAACCTTCTTTTGGCAATTTTATTTTTCAGAACGAATATATCTTGGAGAGCTACTTCGAAAATTAGTTAAATTGCACCTTCTTTTAGAGAGAACCAATTGCTAAAACTTCTTAGGACTTTATTTCCTTTCTTTTGTTCATTGAGATCGATATAACTCCTGAAAGTTCATAAAATAGGTCTTGGCATGCCAGCCAATTTTCAATAAAGAAATCGCAATTTAAACGTTAGTTTCCATCTCTGAGGATAGTTTGTAGTACAAAATAAAATAAAATTGCATATCCAATGGATTATATTTTCTCGGCTTGTCAATTTTCTACAGGCATATATATATATATAGATTTTGATAACCGCTGCCTCCTCATATTGGAAAAGCAAATATGCAAAACGAACTCAGTTTGGAGTGTGTTCCCACGACAAAAAGATACTTGCAGAACCAAACATGCAAAAGTATCTATGGTTCAACTGCAGAAGCATGTGGTTCAAGTTAAGTTGCACCAACTTACAAGAACGTGACACTCGGGAGGGAAATAAAAGAAGAGAAAAGTTGGTTCTGGCACATCAGAAAAGTTTCACGTACGTAGCATTCCTTGTTTATATATTGATCACCATTCTTTTCTTTTTTTCCGAATGAACAAATAGTACCGGATCACTTCCACGAGTATTGTAATAGAAAAGAATATTTACTTTTCATTCCATAAATGAAAGGAACGAGGTAAAAGCAAATCAGCATATGGAGGTTCAGTTCAGACAAGAAATCTAATGATATTGATCATATGTACAGAAAGAATGCGCCAAACCAAAGGGTAGAGATCCTTTCATAAGTAGACATCCAATAGACTCAGATTCTTGGTTGTTGGTGTTGCTTAACTCTATTTACAAGATCACACAACAATACACGATTTTTTTTCGGTAAGAGGCCCATGCTGTTGATGCCATCTCATTTAGCTGCTAGGGGCAAAGTACATGCAGATTGGAGGATTGATCTTAAAGATTGCTAAGAGTGCAGAGGGAACAGTCCAGATCCCATCGCCACAAATCAAGCCAGATGCCACTGCTCCGGCATAGTCGTCTGCTTCTTTCCGGTTTATGTGTTCCCAGACAAACAAAATCACGGTGCCAATGAACATGTCGATTGCAAAGTAAGCTCCAATATAGAATGGCACTGCTATTGCCATTGGAATTGGAATGAACTTTGCTACATTCTTTGGCATTGTGTCCTTTAAGATATTAACCACGATAGCAGCCAAGAAGAAACCACAGCAGAGTTCCAAACAGTGTTTTGGCAACGCTGAGAAACCTTCAATACCCAAAATAGCCATTTCACGGAATATGACAGCATAAGGAGCCTTATAGACACCATCAGGAGCTCCAATGTCAAAGGCAGTCCAGTAAAGCCAGAATGTGAGAGGAGCTATAATGCAACCTAATGCTGTACCTATCAACTGTGAGACAAACATGGACCTCGGTGAGGAGAATGTCAGATATCCAGTCTTGAAGTCCTGCATTAGATCAGCAGCAGTGGACACAATTGACATCATAACACCACATGCTGCTAACCCAGCAATGACACCGCCCTCACTTCCAACCACTGAGGAAAAGACGAACAGACCGATCTTGCCATAGGTTGAGGCAAGGCTCCAGTCAGTGAGCCCAGTGCCATAGGAGTTACAGAAGGCCAAGGCAGGAGCAACTATATAGCAGATAAGGATTAGATACCATTTCATCTGTGGAAAGATAGCAGGCACTGTTGCAGTGGATACAGCAGCAAGAGCTACGTACCCAGAAGCTGCAAACCAGGATGGTATACTGTCCTTGATGAATATTTCATTACGCCGTCTTTCCTCCACCATCAGCTTGGAGTTCTCTTCAACTGCAGACAACAAAAAGATTAGTGATCCCTCATAATTGAGCAAGACTAGATGGATAGATAATATACGGCGATAAATACTATTTACCACCATAAAATATTGTTTAATATGAATTAGGTAGAAAAACTGGCAAATGTTAAAGTAATACTTCACTGGTCCACCCCGCAAAAGAAACAAACAGAGTACTTCATAAACGATCTGAATTGCATCGACAGACCTCACAATGGAGTTGGTGGAACAATTAAACATAAAGCGTGACTGCTACTACATTTTAGATGTTATGTAAATGGTCAGAGAAACCAACAAATCATTGTTGACGAGACCTGCAGCTACTGAGAGCATTTTGACATTTCCACTTATGTTTGCAAAAAGAAAGGTTAGATAGAATCTGTTAATATGAATGTTCATCTGAGCTGATGCCAGTTTGGACAGTTAGGCTGAATTTCTCAAAACAGGAATAAAGAAAAAGATGAGCACTTACTATTCTTCCAACACTCGTTGTCAAAATACTTGTAGAAACATCACCAAATTTTTTAATGAAATAATATTTCAGATTGCATGCGCACCAGTAGCCGACCCCACCTAGTGGGATAAGGCTTTGTTGTTGTTGTTGTTATTGCATGCGCACCATGCTTTTGTTCATGCTAGAGTGAAACCGATGGAATGCCTCCTGTACGCATTTTTATTTTAAATTGATGGGTCAAAATTCAATCCATTCCTGAACCAAGAAGAAATATGAAACCTTTGTGTCCTAAAAAAATACAAAACTATGACTTACTTGAATTTTGTGACCTAAACAATTAATTACCTTGGACAACTGCTACAGTAGGAAGGCTAATCCGCTTGGTACGTGCATTTAAAATCTCCTTCCCAGTGATGACTATTATTTTAATCAAGTTGTAAAGACCATCTCCCAGGATAAGTGAGATTGCTATGAAAACCTGAGGGCAGATTAACGTAGCATTCAGAATCAAAGTCAGTCGTAACAAGAACCATCATGGGAAATAAAATCGAGTATTTTCTCTACTAGAGACCTGGGTCTATAATGAAGATATTGATGGATTCTGACTTCAACCAAGAAAATGACTCAACAGAAGATGCAGAAAGATCAATGTGCTATGACATCACTATGAAGAATCAGAACCCAAACTTCCTAAGTGAAATATAAGCGTATTCTAAGGTCAAACAGACTGGTAAAAGTGAATGCTGTGCTTAAAAATCATGATTCAAGACAAGCATGCTTAATTGCCGATCTCTGGCCTTGAAATGCAGAGGATTCAATGATAGTTACGAAGGTTCAAGCATCATGTTTTAAATCAATTCATTTCCATCAAATGTCTTTGGATAGATGTTTTGAAACAATTCATAATCCTTGGCATGGCCTGTCCAATCTCAGTTAAAAGAACAACTTATGTTAAGCATTCTTACCACAGAATCAACATGCATACCACAATCAGTTTTGGGACAGAATTCCATGATAAATGCTCTTGTGTTTCCATGATTTCAATAAATCCCAAGGAATGATTTTCGGAAAATATTTAACCAAGAGAACTTTGCATACCTTGTATCCATAGAGGCCTTTGAAATCATTTCTTGCAAGGTTATCAGGGTACCAATCCCCAGCCTTTGTAGTGATGAAGGGCCAAAGAAATCCCCATGATATGATAGCCCCAAAGAGAACAGAGCAATTAACAATGTGAGGGCAAATAAGACCACATCCAACATAAGTTGGGCTGAAATCAAAATAAAACCTGCAACACCAAAAAAAAACCATTACCGTACTACTGAGCCTGACATGTCAAGATTACTTCTTTTCAGTGAAGATATTGAGTGTTCCTTTCAGAAAAGAAATATTGAATCTTGTCTTTGTTATTTATGCCGACATGCGTACATAACTAATATTGTGAGAATAAGCCACAAAAAAATACTGTGAGCATAATAAGACCACGTAAAATAAATGTTTATAGATGTGAAGATAAACTCATAAAATGTCAATGGTTTCTTTTCCGGGGGAAAAAATAGCAAATAAGGGTTCAATTTGTGTGTATGTAAGCATAAGTTGCTATTGCAGAGTATCAGTACACAAATGCCAGTCACAAATTTATAGAGCATTCTTTAACAAAAGTGAAAGGACAAATTTCAAATATAAGTAGAAATGACATAAATATTAACAACCTAAAGAATTATGGAAAAAGAAAAGCATACGTGTTCTTAAATGCCGCAAGTCCCAGACTAGGGAAATTGTCAAAGCCACATGAATCTCCTATGCCACTGAAAAACCATTTAAAGCAACTCCAGAAAAAGCTTATGCTCAGATATTTTCCTAGGCAACGAACTTGCTTCCTGTAGAGAAATAATGAAGAAAGGCATTAAGAAAAAGCAAGCTTAATCTTATAACTACTTAAAGGAATAAAAAAAATCTAAGATAACAAATATTTTTTTCTTTTCTTTGGGATACCATAGTTACACCCTAATTACTAACTACAAAGAGATTGTTCATTCTTGAGCGACAATTTATGTGAGATGAGAAATCACACCGTCTAAAAGATCAGAATAAAATAAGGTAAAAGCAGAAACTAGGACTTCAAATGGTAGTAACTGTTAGTTCACTCGATATTTGTCCAAACCAGTTAAATATTTCATTTATGAAAGATTAACAGGAGAAAGGAAATGGCAGAAAAGATTAGGTGGCATAGTCTTTCGACGAATAAAATATTAATTGCATGCCTATTTAATTTTAATTTATAAATAATTAATGACGATAAAATTTAATGATCATTAATAATCATTTTTAATGATCGGAATTTATTTTTTTTGAGATGAGCATTTTTCTTCTTTGGCTAATAATGTATTTATTAATGTCCATATTTTTTTTCTTGTGACCGTTGATTATTTTTAATGATCATTTTTTTTTATTTTCTCGACATTAATAATTAGTCGGCTCATTTTCTTGCAGTGGATGGACGTGAGCGACTCGTCTTCCTTCCTCCTCAACAGCATCATATGCAGGAAGGCCTTCGGACGAAGCCACCACGACGGGGGCCAGGAGAATAAGCGATTCCACATGCTCCTGACGGAAGCCCAAGCCATGATGGGTGGCGTCTTCCTGGGTGACTACTTGCCGCAGTTCGGGTGGGTGGACGTTCTCACCGGGATGAGAGGCAGGCTACGTAGGAGCTTCCGCGAGTTCGACAGCTTCTTACAACAACTCATCCAGGAGCATGATTTTGCTCGCCATCGAGACAATATCTTGAATTCTTTGCTCCACATCCAGAAGGACACTAAGAACCTGACAGAAAACGAGATCAAAGGCCTCCTCATGGTTAAGTGCATGTCACTGTGATTTTTACGATTATTACTTGATAACTATTCTGTACTACCTCGGCGTAACAAATGTTTCCTTTTGTATCAGGACGTTTTCATCGGGGGCACCGACACGTCTACGTCGGCGGTGGAGTGGACGATGACGGAGCTCATTAGGCATCCGGATGCCATGAAGATGGCGCAAGACGAAGTGAGAAGCCGCGCTGGGAGGAAAGGGAAGGTTGAAGAGGGCGACATCCGCCAGCTTCGCTACCTCAAGGCTGTCATCAAGGAGACCATGAGACTCCACCCTGCCGCCCCTCTGTTGATTCCGAGGCAGACGATACGTGGTTTCAAGCTGCAGGGGTACGACGTTGCGCCCAAGACCACCATCTTCATCAACCCTTTCGCAATAGGAAGGGATCCAGCTTCATGGGAGAGTCCGCAAGAGTTCTTACCGGAGAGGTTCTTGGACGCCAAATACTCTACTTGCAGCACTGAGCTGAGCAATCACCACGATTTCAAGCTCCTGCCGTTCGGAGAAGGGCGAAGGATTTGCCCCGGCATGAACCTTGGCCTGCTGATGACGGAGCTTGCCCTCGCCAACCTCTTGTACTGCTTCGATTGGAGTATGCCTGCTGGGATGGCAGCTGAGGAAATCGACATGGGCGATGCGCCTGGCATTACAGTGCACAGGCGCACTAGCCTTTGCCTTATGGCCAGAATGTACGACGCATTCGATTTCGAGGGCTAGAAAAGCTATTTTAATAAGTTAAAATGCTTGTACTTGTGGACACGGTCATTTCAAATTATTCAATATCCTCTTAATTTAACAGTGATAACCTTTTATGATTTTGTGTTTTTTTTCCTGTTTCTGCATAGAAGATAAAAGAACCTAAATAAACTCGACGACGTGAAGAATTATAGAATTTGATTTCATGTGAGACGTTTATCCCTCTCTAATTTTAATTTTCTGTTGTTCACTATTCAACACATGGGGAAAAAAAAACAATAACAAAGAAGAAACTTTAACGGTGAAACTACAACCTAATATACGTTTTTCATCAATCCTCGATGTGCAACATCAAAAGTCTTTATTACCATTTCAAAAAATATTATCCATTAGGTAGAACAAAAGTCTTTATTACCATTTCAAAAAATATTGTCCATTCATTAAAATTATTTTAACAATTGTATCATACAATTGCCAGCTCCTTTCTTTTCAAAATATATTTTCTTAATTGACTATGTATTGTATTTTTTTTCTTTTTATTTTATTTGAATTCTGACTTCACATTCCTTAAAAAAATGATTCTAATAATATAATAGAAGTAAGTTTCGTTCTTGTTATTCATTATCATATTTTGAAGTTTTCATTTAGTTACACGTATAATGTAAATTAAATATTAGAATTTTAAATATGTGAAATGATAAATATCGATGCATATAATATCTTCTCTTTATTTTCCTTTTTCTCTTGCGAAAATCAAAGGAGCAATAATTGAATGAGAAAAAAAAGAAGAGATGAATAAATATTTAAAGGTATATAAAGAGGATTCAAGTTCTTTTTCAACTTGGACTAAGGAGCCGATTTAAGTAACCCATAATTTAAATAACCACTTAAGTAAATTATTATTATTTAAATTATTAGTAATATCATATTATAGTGTTTGGCAATTATTGATAATATAAATAATGACTAAAATAGTTAAAGAGTAAATTACCAAAATACTCCTAAAATTATTTTATATATTCATCATATAGTGTCATAAATAAACAAAATAAAAAATAAAAAAATAAATATAGATAAAATAAGATGAGTCAAAATTAAGAATTATTTGTAAAAATTAAAGAAATAGAAATACAGTTAAATAATATTTATTTATTAATAAAATATTAAAATTAAGAATTTTAATGGAATAAATTTTTTTGTCAAAACACATGTCAAATAACTCGTAATTTGAAAAATCGTATTTAATTTACTAGTTATGTGATAATTAAAATTACTAAAATTATTAACAATCAGTTTTAGTCAAACCAAATAATATAATAAATCTTAAAATTTTAAATAAAATAATCAATAATTTACTTATATTATCTCATACCAAACGGACCTAAAAGATATAAGATATTATCTCATACCAAATGGACCTAAAAGATATAAAGGTCCTTTGTTCTTATTTTAGATAGATGGGGACGCACAAACTACATGTGCACTAATTTTTATTGATGAATGATCAAAGAAAGATATCTAAATTTTTATATCTTCGCTTTATGTATTTCCATTTATGGGTTATAGAAGTTTTTTTTTGGCATATCACTCGATTTTTTTTTCTTTGAATGCTTCTTTCTTTTTATTCAGTCTTTCAAACTCAAGTTTGTATCCTCTCTCTCTGATCTGTGTTTTAAGTGACAATAAACCATTCTATCATTCAAAACGTCAATACAGTAACTATCCAACAAATGAAAAATGAAAATGCCATAATCAAGTAAAACTTGTAACGTTCCTCCTTGGCATAGTTTAATAATACCAGAAAAGGCTGATTATTAAAATTCTATCGCTCCAAATTGTTTGCCCTGTAAACTTGTTCTAGCAGCCTCAGAACGTGGAGTTTCTAGTCGCACATCCTTCTTTGTACCATTGATGCCCTTGGTTCTTCCAATACCCAATTTAGGGAGACCTCGATTCAACCCATCCAGTAAAACACAAGCCTTGCACAACTTCTGTTGTTCATGACAATAGATTAGCAAAAACTAGCGAAATGATTGTATACACATCATAATGGGGACAATCGAATACCATGGTACATTAATCACAAATACAAGGGAATTCATATTACAAAAATCAAATTATATTCCCAAGTAATTTCTACTAAACCTAACTCCCTAAAAATCTCATGCTTGATTATTCTAAGGAGATTAGCCTAAAAAACGAAAATCACATCAAGAGACATTTTTTTTCTTATATATTAAGTTCCTTTTTGTGTTTCAAATCACATCAGTTTCTTTTGAGAGCGATAGCAAGATGAATGATATTTTGTTACCTGGCTCGAAATATAACCACATCGCTCACAAGTTCCTTGTTCTGGCATCTTCGTTGAAGTAGATATCCTAAAATCCTCACCTGATCGAATGATATCCAGTATAGCTCTTGGTCTACACAGTAGAAGTTGTAGAATTTACAAATAAGCATTGTCCATGTCGAGATAGATAGATGGTTTGACATTCTCACCATCAAAATAAATCGATAGAATTTTCACCTGATTTTCTCCAAATCTTTAATAAACTCACGAGCAAAACCTCGATAAGCATTAGGAGAATAAATACCTGTAAGAACACAATTAAATCTCAGCAAATCATACATATACGGATTGATATCCCATTAAACACAGAAGTGCAGCAGATTGTTCATATTTAAGTAAACATAAAGCACACATAAGTTAGTGCTCATAAATAATCTTATATTATACATATATACATACATATATATGCACACATATGGGGAAAGTGAATACACACACCGAGAAGATTTGGAGAGAAATAATTAAGCAAGATACTTGTAAAGAAAAAAATATAGTACTTTGCTTTAAGTATGTTACTGAGTCAAACAAATAGTAGACAGACAACATGTGATTCATCTGGTCACAACTATCATCACAAGTATGCGCTTTTGCATAATAGTTAATAGTTAAGATCTTTCCTTTTTTTTTTTAAAAAAAACTATCATCACAAGTAAAGTAAAAAATAAGTCAAAAGTTCAGTTCTTACATTCAGTGGAGAAATAGTCCAGCTTCTTGAAATAAGCATACGTAACACATGGTCAAGGTTTATCAGTTCACAAAAAAGTTCAAAATTTTTTTAACAGAATACTTAGTAAGACAATGTAGAAGAATCCATGACAAGGATATATAACAATCTCTTTCTCATATGTATATTTAAAAGGCTTGCATCTCGGAATAGGTCCATCTTCACCTGTTGTTATTAAGGTGCACCTGCTCAACCTACAAGTGCACAAGGTACGAAACAATATGCAAACATACAAGAAAAATAACCTAGATTAATACAATCTATTTGGAAATTAATATAACCTTGCAATATCACCGCGCAAGATATTCAAAAGAACAGTCTCCGCAATATCATCTGCATTATGACCTGTCACAAGTTTGTCTGCTTTCATTAGGGCTGCCCCTCGATCTAAGGCCTGTTGAGGTATGGTTTATCAGTGATTCAGGAATTCAATATAACTTGAAAGTGAATGTTAGACAACTTTCATGGAGTATCAAGAAAATAAGGCAATGAAACATGAAGCATTCAGAAAGAAATCTAACACATTTCTCTGCAAAACAACCTAAGATACATGAAGATCTTTTCTTTTGTTTCATTTAGGGTAGATCACTTTTTTTTTCTTTTGATAGTTTATTTGTGATGTATAAGATGGTCATTATATACAATATAAAGGATGGTGTGGCAACATATAAGTTATCTGTTATTTATTGTCCATGAACTATTTTACTCAGAAATAAATCTCATGTGGCTATTTCAAGCTCAAAAAATCTTACGCTTCTGTTTCACGCCCACTTAAAGAAGCTTCTCTACAAATAAAACGTTTAGGGGGTTTCTTAATGTTAGACTAATTTGATAGCACACTTAAATTTTGTTTCTAGCAATAGCTTAGAAAATAGTGACAGGTTAACTTCCAGGCACGTATAACTTATAATAAAGTTTGTTATAAAGTGATCGAACTTAGCATTAAAGAACAAAAGGTCAAACAAGATACTGATTTTGCTAATGTAAGTTCACTCCATTAAAAATGTGAGGATACCTGACGACGGAAAACACCGCAGAATGTACAATTATTCTTCAGGCCTATTGCCTTCACTATTTCATCCATAGTCCAACCATACAGATCCTTGTAAGACACCACTTTCAGTGGTAATCCATACTGAAAAAAATAAATGAAAATATCTTTTAATGCAAGAAATATAAAAAAGAATGCAAGAGAGTATCAATACTTATTTTCCAGAAATAAGTGTAAAGATATGGATGAACTTCCGAGTAGAATTCCAAGATTCCTCAACGCATGTATCTTTCTTTAACCTTTCAATAAATTGTTACAGCAAACTTGGAAACCATTAAAATATAATTCATGGAGACTGGAGCATATAAGAGATTTTTTTTTTTGAGAGAAGCATATAAGAGATTCAGAAGGAATAACGCATGCATCAAGGGTTAAGATACCTCAATTTCATTTCTTTTGACAGTCTCTAGAGAATCGTCTCTATAACCAGTAATGCCTTCATCGACAGATAAGAGAAAGAGGTCAAGGCCATAATTGTGTCTACGATTCAGCTGTGACAACACACAAGCAAGAACAGTTGAATCTGTGGAAAAAAAAGATGCCATGAAATAAATGTTTCCGCCTCAAGTCCATGGATGAGATATGAACCAATATTCATTAGCGCAAGAAAGAAAAATAAACTGAGTACCAAAATGAATTCAGATTACACATATAGGTTCATACTAGCTGAAGCAAACAAATTCTTACAAGATGGAGTTTTCCATTGAGTAAAGAAGAATATGGCTCCTTAAAAAAAATAATTGTGAAACATGGATTAAAGAAGAAATTTCGGAAGTGGGGTTTCGGTTAGCGATTATACATCTCTTCTTTTCTTTTGCCGCTCTCTTTTTGAGAGCTTACACTTGTACATGTTCATAATAATAATATATACATGAATGACAACCACAACTTTGGTGTTCATCCTTTTTCCCCTCAAGAAGAAAAAGGATTAAAGAAGAAATAGCAATAAAAAGCACTTTGCTGAAATAAGGTTACATATTCTATCTCATACAAGCAACTATAGTTGGGAACAGTGCTTTCCTACTAGAATCTTAGGACTTTTTAAGTATGAAATATCCTAACTATGAAGTAGATTCTCTTCTTTTGACTTTTCCACTGAGACCTATCCAGCTGTCAACATATTTTTTTAGAGGAGCTGTCAACATATTGAATGATAAACCATGTTGTAAAATCAAACTTATAACTTAAGCATGTATATTAGTTTAATGAGCATCAAATGATGGTCACCTCAATGATTTATCATTCACCTTTTCCACCAGAAGCAGCAATGGCAACCCGCTCACCAGGTTTAAATAGATTGTTCTCCACTATCACTTTATGAATCTCGTCCTCAAAGGCGCTGTAAAAGCATTCCCTACAATTCTATGGAATCAAATTCATTAAGTCTTTAAAGAAACAACAGGGTTAACATGAGCATTCACTAATAAGAAAACCTAAAACAACAATTACCAGGAAACCAAAGATAGAGAATTTTGAATTTCTAAACATTATTCACTGTCTAATAAACCTATTATGAGCAAACCATAGAGCGGTAAAGAAAACAGCAACCATGAGCATGAAGAGGAAGACTGGGAGAAAGAGAACCCAATCATAGGCAATAATGCATGTGTAATGAAGAGAATAATCCAAATGAGATTTTTTTTTGTCCCAATCATTGCTACCAGAAATATTATTGTAGCACTGCCTGGTTATAAATTTTGTTGACGTCTTACACCGAAAAGAAAAGATTATTAGCATATTCCTTGTGGTTTGATGCAGACTTCTATGAAGGATATTGTGGAGAAGGATATTGTACTATGTTCCTCTTTACTTTCGTAGTCTATGAAGGATATTTTCGAGAAAGGGTAAGGGCGAAGAAGGCGTACCTCCTCTAGGGTTTTGCGACGACTGAGAACCGCCCTTCTCTCGTTACAGACTGCGCACAGGCGTCCCCGTGATCTCCTTGGTCTCGAATCGGCACCATCATCACCCATGGAGGAAGTCTCTAGGGTTTATTCTTGTGTCAAGGTTTGGTCTGATGTTCCCAACTTCTATTCTACTGTCCAATGCCAATAGAATCAACGATGAGGCCAAATAAGAGGTAATCATCTGAATGGATCCTAAGGGGGCGGATCAGCCCCTAGAGAGCCGGCGCTGCCGCCGCCCAAACTAAAAATCGGGTTGGCGCCGGCTGTCACCTCTAAAAGACCTGGGGGCAGGGGCGTGTCCGCGCCCTGGCATTAGCGCCGCCGGCGCCAAAAGTTGGAAGCCGGGAAGAAGAAAGCCGACGACCGAAAGAGGGAAGAGGAATAACCTGGAGACGCCGGAGAGGCTGCCGGAGTGAGGGCGCGACGCCGAAGAGGCTGCTGGAGTGAGTGCGCAGCGAGAGGCAGTGAGGGTGAGCGAGGAGAGATCGCGAGGTAGGAAGAACCGGGAGATTTATTCGACTTGCGTGGTATTTAGGGCGGAAAATTCGGCCGCAAAATAAATTAGAACTTATTTTTTACCCATAAATTATCGCGTACTTTTTCATAGTCGACTTTTGTCATTAGTTTCATTTTTTCCTATTTTTGAAAAGTTTAAGCTACCCTTTAACTTTTAAAATACATAATAATAAATATATTTAAAAAAAGAAAAACGTAGAGGGCAATGCCCTTGCCATGGCCGGCGATGGCTCGCACTCCGCATTGCCGACGACGAGATTGCGGGAGGGCAATGCCCCCACCCCTTTGCTCATCGTCGGCGTGCATGGGAGTGGCACCTCCCACGATCTCGTTGCCGATGGGGGAGGGGCCGACATTGTCGTCTTGTGCGAGCTCGCCGAGTGCTGACCCCCCTCGCGAGCTTGCCACGTATGAGGAAGAAAAAGGGGGGCAAGCGTCCCCCTCGCGAGGTCGCCACACACGAGGAAAAAAAGGGGGCAAGCGCCCCCGCGCGAGCTCACTCATGGGGTATCGGCCTCCCTTTTCTTCCTCTTATACGGTGGCGACGAGAAAGAAAAAGGGTCCCCCCTTTCTTCCTCGCGCGTGACGAGAAAGAAAAAGGGGGGCCGACGCCCCCTTGTGCGAGCTCACCGCACAGACCCCCCTATTCTTCCTCGCACGTGACGAGGAAGAAAAAAGGGGGTCGACGCTCCCTGCCGATGAGCTCGCATGGGGGGGGGGGTCAGATTTTCATTATATTTTTTTATACTTTTCTGAAGTATTTTTAATTCAGACGGATGTTTGAAATTTATTTTTTTGGTTAATTTAGAAAGATGCCATTTATTTAATATTTAATTTATTGTTTAAAAAATAAAAAAACCAGATATGTAATATATCTGAAACTATAAACTCTCATCAATTATTTGAACTCAGCTTCGCTACTAATTAAGCCAACCATCATTGATTTGATTTTTTTTTAAAATTAGTAGTTGAAATATTCATGTTTCGTTCCTCGCCTTCCAAGTTTAATGCAAAAAAGAACTTTTGTTAAATCTTTCATGATTTTTTACATTTAACTTTAAAATATTTATTCAACTTATAATATCCTTAAACTTTTATTGTATTTTTTACTTTAGTTCTCCTTTTTATTTTATTAACTTTTCTATTATTTTTACTTTTTTTCATTTGTGAAATACTAAAGTGCTCTCCCCGCTTATCTTTTAATGTTTTAAAAAATAATATAAAAAATTGGCGGTGATGAAGAGGATTATTTTTAATTTTTATATTATTATATTTTTTAAACCATTAAAAGATAACATATATATTTTAATTATTAGGTGAGGAAGATATTTTAGTCTCTTCACGATGAAAAAAAGCAAAAATAAAAAAATAACGAAATAAGAAGGACGGACTAAAGTAGAAAATGTGACAAATTTTAAGAATATCAAGGTAAGTTCATCCTTTGATATTAGATGCGAAAAAATCGTGATAATTTATGAGAGATTTAAGAAAATAAAAATAATAATAATACTTCCAAAAAAAGCAAAAAAAAAGTAGGAAAAAAACATTCAATAGGACAACAATTTATTCTTAGGTTGAACCACAGACCATAAACCTTGTAACAATGCATTAATTTGATCGATAGGTTCTTTCGATAAAAAAATATAGAGATGTCACGAATGGCAATGAAATCTTGGAGCAGTTAGATAAAAAAGAATTTGGACGTACCAATGTATGGTTAGATCAAAATTTAATGTTTGACCTCTTAAACTAAAATTCGTCATTAAATTTTAATCCAATGATAAAACACATATGTAAACATTTTTTTTTAGTTTAGACATGTATATTCAGGAACGGAGCCGGCCGTGGAATTAAGAGGGAGCCAATATACCTATATACATTATATTTTAATTATTTCTTATACTATTTCTATATAAATATATATAGGATCAGAAAATTTTGAGACCCCCCCCCCCCCAAACCCTCTCGCTCCGTCCCTGTGTATATTCCTCATATATATGATAAAATGGTTATATAAGTCAGTTTACATGTAATTAACTTCTCTTGGGATGCATGCATTTGCTTAATTTGGTGCTTAAATGGAATATGAGGGGTTCAAACTTCGATATAAAATATCCATAGATAGTATGATGAGAAAGTGGGCCAGACATGCATTGCATAAGCTGATATAAACCTACATCTAGAGGGGAGGAACACATATCTTAAAAAGATCAATAATCTGTTAACAGATTAATCAACCAGGATTCTACTTTGAAAATCAAAATTGCATCCTCCAACAGTCTTATGTTGTTCTCTTTCCCTGGCCACTAGAAAGCATCGAAAGATGGCAGGCATGAAGACATTGAATTAAATATGATCAGAACTTATGTGGGCTGCAGACAGGGAAGTCCATCAAGGTCTGCTAAAAGTCTTGGGATTAATCACAACTAATTATGTCATGAATGTCACTAGTAGACTGATGTAAGAAGATCCTGATTCCACTCACATAGCTAGTGTCATCCGCAAACACAGATTCCACTGACATAGCTAAAGTCCATCATGTGTGCCTGTAGGCATGGATATCTCATAGAGTTCATTTTGGACCAATTCTAAGTTGGCTGGTAATTTAAGTTATGAACAATGCATAGTCTCGTATGAATAAGATACAGGTTATGTAACTGTCTGTAAAAACGGCCAAGGATTTGGAACTATTGGATTGAGGTTGGAACTCTTAATAAAACTTCGATCAGATTTCAGATTCTGTCTCCACCAGTCCACCCAGGAAGTTACTGAAGGATGTCGCTCGCAGGCGCCTGCGAGAAAGGGCTTGAAAAGGCCACTCTACTGAGGAATTTGGACAACTCGGTATTCTTCATCTGGAATAGGAATATGTTTAAGCAACACATATATAAATGGAGGGCATATATATGCATGATGCTGTCATATATGTTCATCATGAACGGGAGATCGTATCAGCTTCAAGCAAGTTGCCTGAGGCGAACGCCAAGAAGACTCTCAGATAGTGAAGTCGATCGTGAAGTATAAACGGGTTGAAAGGGTTTCTTGTCTCCTTGGACTATCCTAACATTTGCTGTTCAGGCCGAAGTAGATATTTTCTGTTAATATCAGAGAAAGAATAAAACATTTAGCAAGGCCATGCTACCATCTTTCTCGTCAATGTATAAATAAATATATGAGTGCATCACCAAAGATAATAATATTAATAATAATAATAATCGTAATTAAAAATAATAACAATAAAGATTAGAACAAGTGGTGAGCCATTGAACCTTTGCCAGGAAAAGTAAACATAGGAAAACAAATTTATTAAAAAAAATGATGTGTCAAATCAGATGACAACTATTGCTTCAGAAGTTTGGATATATTATGCTTTTTCTAGCTTTCTTTGACACCGTTACTTCCACAATGAATCTTAACTGTATACTTCTGCCCTGTTATCAAGATCTACACATAACTCATTCCATAACGTGCAACTTATATTGCAAACCAACTCTTCATCTGATTTGTGAAATCTCGTAGCAAAATCGAGTCATGTGGATTGTTATATATCACTAACACTGTATTTGAATAAAGGATCATTAAAGGAAGGGAAGAAAATGAGAGAAGATAAAGAAAGGAAAGGGAAAAGAATTATTCCACCCCAATTTGAAGTTGAAACAAATAAAGAGACAATTTGAAGTTGAAACAAATGAAGGGAACGAATATTCCACTTCATTAAAATTTTATTCAAACAAAAGAAAAATATTTTTATTTTCCTCTCTCCTACTTTACCCTCCTTTCACCACAATCCAATCCAACTTAACAGGTAAACTCCGGATTGACCTCAATTGCAGCTGTAAATCAATGAAAGGCAAACTCGACTTAACAGAAGTATGCACTATGCAGGAACATATATAGATGCCAGAATTTCACTATATCATAGTTGCAGTTAACATGGAGACCGTGATACACTGTTACAACAGCCAAGGAAGCATATCCAAGCATGTAAATCTCACAACTGCTTTACATCAAGGAAGCTATACAAGAAATTATGAGATACAAAAAAGCCCAAAAGTATAATATATAATAGTATAACACTACATGTCCCTGTTAAGCGACGCTTGGAGTCTGAACCAACCACTCAGTATGCTTCATGGTCAGCCTGCCATATATCAAGAAAATGGAGTCAAATCAAAATCAAGATGGAAACAAATCAGCATGACAATGAACAGAACAAGCAAAAGTGCCGTGCACCTTCTTGGGGGTGACAAAGGCCACAAATTTGTTCTTGTGCTTATCCTTGCCGTCAGGAGGAGAAGAAGAAGAAGAAGCGGCGCCTCCCCCAAACTTCTTGAGCTGCTCCCTGACAAATTTCTCGTACACGAACGCAGCACCTCTGAACTGAGGGAGCACCAGCCAAGCTGCAAGCATCAGCTTGATGTGGTACCACGCAGGTACCCTTCACAATACAGAATTCATCAGGAAGAACACAATTGAAAAATAAAAAAAGACATGCATATGCAATACAAAGTTTTTGCTTGCTTACCACTCCAAGATGGGCTGCGCCACCATCTCGAAGAGGGTTAGGAAGGAGTAGAGGATCCAATAGGCCAGCCACTGCTCATCGTCCAGCTTCGAGGGGCTCTCGATGGCTTGGATTGAGGCATACCTTGATCAGCCGACGCCCAACCGATTGCCAATCATGAGAACTCCATTTCAGGGCAAACAAGAAAAAAACCTTAACTTGATGACAGGATCAGTAAATGAACTTACAGTGGGTATAACAGCATGACAGTTGGCCTGCACGGCAAACAAAATCATGAGCAGAGTTCGATGAACTGAAAAGTCGAAGTGAAGTAGGAGAAGAACAAATCAAGGGCCTAAGGCTATGAGAGATCAGTAGCAAGCATACCCTGCAAAAGAGTGGAGATAACTGAGAACAGTCGCCAAGTGGCCCATCAGTGAACGATCTGTGGATCGGTGGAAGGATTCCCCTTGGTGATCACGATCACCTCAACTTAGACCAATTTGGAAGGATGATTTAGTTGAGAAGTTGGAGGATGAACAGGAAAACACGGTCGGAAAGCAAGCACAGCTTTTGGCCTTTGGGTCATGGTTATGGAAGAGAGGCCGGTGGGCAAGGGGGACAGGTGGGTTGGAGTTGGAGTCGGATACGCACATCGACATGACATCTGGGGATACGTGGCAGTAGATGACAGAACCGACTAAATCTCCTATAATCCGTAAAGCCAACAGTGTTTATTTATTTATTTATTAATAAGTGTCGACTGTCGAGAAAGAAAATAAAATGCATTGAATAAACTTTAAAGTTAAAGCATGGAAATAATTTTATCACATTTTCTCACAAGTGTAAAAAAACGGTTTATATAGCTTATTTTTTTATTTTTTTATTAAATATGGTTTTTTATTAAATGAAGTCTTCAAGTTTCAGTTTTTTTTTAAAAAATACTAAAGTTGTCGTGTTAAACTCATATAAATAATCATTAAGGGATTTCTTCAACGTTTTATATATGGAATATAACTTTATATAGAAATTTAAACATAAAATTTGGTTCAATTTTATATAGGAACATAAGTCGTTATTAGTTTCATATGTAATAAATTAATAAAATAAAGTCTGTATTTTATATTATTTCTTGAACAACTAATCCAATAACAATAAAGCCTTATCCCACTAAGTGGGGTTGGCTACATGGATCATACGACGTTATATTCGTTGATCCATGTTCATGCGATTCGACAGAGTTTTACACTGGCTGTCGGTCTAACATAACTTTCCTTTTTTATTCGGACTTGAAACCGATTATAAAATATAGGTGGAGTTATCAAATGTCATATCCATGACCAACAAATCAACAAATCAGACAGCTAAAATGAATCAGTCAATTACATAGTGGACCTTCCATCATGTCAAGGTCTAGCATGCAATTGTTCCTTATGAGTTATAAATCGGATTTTGTATGAAAAACTGACCACTAGCAGAAGCCTGCATGCCGGCATCACCGAAGACATTTCCATACTGATCATTATGTGCATGTTTCAGGTAGAACATACTATCTTTTGTAACCATCTATGATCTTAGGGTCACCTTGGACTCCCTTAAGAAAATTTCTACAATAATCTGAGTTAATTACTGACCTCTTGTTATCGTATCATGTGGAAAATTAGTAGCCGCACTATTTTCAGGTGTTGTTGTCTCACCTCAAAATATTTGATCAGATGAGAAGACTGCCGACCCAGTTGACCAACATAAATCTCTTCTCCACCGCGCTTCATGTTGAACAACTAATATTCGTATAAAAATATATTGAGAATACCAATTATTAAGTATTCACATAAATTAAAATATACACATTTATATTATTTAAACTTTTTCATATATCTTATACGAAAGATACAGTTGTCCATTTTCGGTTTGGGTGGAGTTTAACTTTTGGTAATGGCGACTTGCGACCCACTGGTGTTCCTTGAACGAAGCTTCGGGTTTGATTTTGGTGCAATTGCTTTTTAAAAAAAATTACAAGTGGGGGTTACTTTTCGAGGAAAATGCAAATATAACTCTAAGATCACAATTTTCATTATTTGTCATCATTAATTTTAGTTCGAACTGCCTTATAACAAATCCAACTCTGCCTTACAACAAATGAATTGTCCATGATGACGATTGTAAATATGATTAAAATTCATGGATTGCCTCATTTTTATTTTTTCCTGCAAAAAGTATAGCTCGGGTGGGGCTGATTTTATAATTAAAAAAACACTCCTTATTTTTAAGTTGGCTTTTTAAAAATAAAATAAGAAAAAATATTTGTGCTACTCTTTAAGGTAGATCATCATATGTCTTTTATGCAATTAGGCAATGTATCATCCGTAATGAATTGAATAGTAATTAATACGAAATACTATCTTTTAAAAAGAATAGCACAAACATTAAATGCATAAAATAATTACTAAAACCATTAAAATAAGAAAAAATATAACATGTTTAACTGATTAATTTTTTGAGTAATTTTTTAACCATTATTTTTGTTATTATAATACTTATAAAAATTTATAATAAATTTAAATTAATATAAAATTATTTTATTTTATA
Source organism: Pontederia crassipes (assembly GCA_030549335.1). Lineage (NCBI taxonomy): Eukaryota > Viridiplantae > Streptophyta > Magnoliopsida > Commelinales > Pontederiaceae > Pontederia > Pontederia crassipes. The sequence goes on along the minus strand of CM060189.1, from coordinate 16,570,434 downwards.
ATTAAATATAAACTATAGCACTGAAATTTTAAACTTGAAAAATTAATTAATGTTTGATGTGATAGAAGAATATTAAATTGTATAAAAGTTATGATATCAATAATAAAAAAATATTATTTATGAGCTAAATATACAAAAAAATGGTCTTCACTCCTAGGATTAAAAAAATAAAAATGCTACATCCTTTTAAAAATTTAGCCTAAAAATCCTCCTGATACTTACATTCTTAAATTGCCCCATAAAGTTGATAAAATTACATCAAATGCCATTGTGAGTGAATTAATAGGCTAATCCTCCTAATTTAGAAGAATATAACATTACCCCTGAATGTTTAATATTTTTTGTAATATCATGAAATTTGGGCTAAAAGTACATGGGCCTTTTGACTAAAAGCCTAATGTATATTCTATATAAATGACCAACAACTCTATTAATTTCTCAAAAATCTAGCCGTCAAACCCTCTTTTCTTTTTTTCTTCTCCACCAAGAAAAGTCTAATGTTAAGAGATCTAGAATCATGTTCTACATGGTGACTATATTTTAAGATCAACGAAGAGAAGATGAAGGTTTCTAGGAAAAAGGACAAGAAAACTTAGAGGTTTCTAAATGAAGAAGAAGGACAAGATGATTAAGAAAAAGGGGATTTAGATCTAAAATCTAAAGGTATGTAAAGGGGATCCAACCCCTCTTCCCCCTCTCAATGTTTTTTATGTTTGGATTGAGAGATCCAATGACACCCTAGTCCTCGGTAGGGATTGTGATTGAGGGTTACATTATGCATTAGATTTGAAGGGTTCTTATATATGATTCATGATCTTGAGATCCCATGTTAAATTCTTATGCTAGGGTTCCATGTTCGTGAGATTTAGGATGAACCCTAGATCCGAAAGAAAGGGTGATTTCATATATTTTTTATGTGCTTTTGATGTCTATTGATATATACATCAAGCCTAGACCTTTTGGGATGCTTTGTATTACGTTTTTCCAAAATTTCATTGAAAAACATGCAAGACGCGAACTCAATACGGGCTAAAGGGTGTTAATACGGGCAAGAGGGCTTTAATACGGGCTATCAGTATTTTCTGGTGAGAGGTCAATACGACTTGAAGGCCAAAAACACGATCTGAAGGGCAAAAATACGTGCTGATCGTATTTTTATGTGCGAGCCTAATACGACCTGCAGGGAGTTAATACGATCTAGAGGACAAAAATACGATCATGCCGTATTACCCTCGCAGATTGAGCATACTTATGAAAATTCTAATTTATTTTCAAAGTATTTATGTTATGGATTGATGCTTGATGAATGTATATGCACCTAGATATACAAAATGTATGTTCAGCCGTAATTAGGCTAAAGTATGAAGAATGATTGATATGAATTATTGATGTATTACAAAGTATAATGCACTTAAAGTTGAAGAAGAATATCTCACTCATCAATGTTGAGAAGCAAAGTCCTACACATATGTACATATTTCAATGGACCTAAGCCCGCGAAGTAAAGTCCTGCATTTGTGTATGTTCTTTTTAATGAACAAAGTTCCTCATCAGAAAGTGTGCGTATTTCTTGAAATAAAGTCTCTCACGATTATAATGTGCGTATTCTTTGGAATAAATTCTCTCACTATTATAGTGTCCGTATTTTTTGAAATAAACTCCCTCACTATTATGATGTACTTGTTCCAACGATGTGGCTTATAATGAAGTGATATGATTCTTTCAACTATGTTAAGATCAAAAATGTTATAAGATAAAGTAAGAATGAAAGTGAAGTTAAAGTATCTTATGACAAAGAAAGAATGTTAAGATGATGATAATGAAATAAATTAATTAATGTTTGATGTGATAGAAGAATATTAAATTGTATAAAAGTTATGATATTAATAATAAAAGTATTATTTATGAGCTAAATATACAAATAAAAAATTATCTTCACTCCTACGATTAAAATAACAAAAATGCTACATCCTTTTAAAAATTTAGCATAAAAATCCTCCTAATACTTACATTCTTAAATTGCCCAGTTGATAAAATTACATCCAATGCCATTGTGAGTGAATTAATAGGCTAATCCTCCTAATTTAGAAGGATATAGCATTACCCCTGAATGTTTAATATTTTTTGTAATATCATGAAATTTGGGCTAAAAGTATTTGGGCCTTTTGACTAAAGGCCTAATGTATATTCTATATAAATGACCAACAACTCTATTAATTCCTCAAAAATCTAGCCGTCAAACCATCTTTTCTTTTTTTCTTCTCCGCCAAGAAAAGTCTAATGTTAAGAGATCTAGAGTCATATTCTACATGGTGACTATGTTTTAAGATCAACGAAGAGAAGATGAAGGTTTCTAGGAAAAAGGACAAGAAAACCTAGATGCTTCTAAATGAAGAAGAAGGACAAGATGATTAAGAAAAAGAGGATTTAGATCTAAAATCTAAAGGTATGTAAAGGGAATCCAACCCTTCTCCCCCCTCTCAATATTTTTTATGTTTGGATTGAGAGATCCAATGACACCCTAGTCCTCGGTAGGGATTGTGATTGAGGGTTACATTATGCATTAGATTTGAAGGGTTCTCATATATGATTCATGATCTTGAGATCCCATGTTAAATTCTTATGCTAGGGTTCCATGTTCGTGAGATTTAGGATGAACCCTAGATCCGAAAGAAAGGGTGATTTCATATGTTTTTTTTATGTGCTTTTGATGTCTATTGATATATACATCAAGCCTAGACCTTTTGGGATGCTTTGTATTACGTTTTTCCAAAATTTCATTGAAAAACATGCAAGACGCGAACTCAATACGGGCTAAAGGGTGTTAATACGGGCAAGAGGGCTTTAATACGGGCTGTCAGTATTTTCTGGTGAGAGGTCAATACAACTTGAAGACCAAAAATATAATTTGAAGGGCAAAAATACGTGCTGACCATATTTTTATGTGCGAGCATAATACGACCTGCAGGGAGTTAATACGATCTGGAGGACAAAAATACGACCATGACGTATTACTCTTGCAGATTGAGCATACTTATGATAATTCTAATTTATTTTCAAAGTATTTATGTTATGGATTGATGCTTGATGAATGTATATGCACCTAGATATACGAAATGTATGTTCAGCCGTAATTAGACTAAAATATGAAGAATTATTGATATGAATTATTGATGTATTACAAAACATAATGTACTTAAACTTGAAGAATAATATATCACTTATCAATGTTGAGAATCAAAGTCCTGCACATATGTACGTATTTGAAGGGGACTTAAGCCCGCGAAGTAAAGTCCTGCATTTGTGTATGTGCTTTTTAAGGAACAAAGTTTCTCATCCGAAAGTGTGTGTATTTCCTAGAATAAAGTCCCTCGCTATTATAGTATGCATATTCTTTGGAATAAAGTCCTTCAATATTATAGTGTGTGTATTCCTTGAAATAAACTCCCTCACTATTATGATGTGCGTATTCCAATGATGTGTCTTATGATGAAGTGATATGATTCTTTCAACTATGTTAAGATCAAAGATGTTATAAGATAAAGTAAGAATGAAAGTGAAGTTAAAGTATCTTATGACAAAGAAAGAATGTTAAGATGATGATAATGAAGTAAAGATGGAAAGTAAAGTCCTGCACTTATGTATGTACTTCAAGGAGATTTAAGACTTAGAAGTAAAGTCCTACATCTGTGTATGTACTTTCCAAGGAACAATGTCCCTCATCATAAAGTGTGTGTATTCCTAAAGATGACTAGGAATAAAGTCTCTCGCTATTATAATGTGTGTATTTCTAAGTATGACTTATGATATAGAATGAAAGTAAAAATGTTATTATGTGATAAAGATGAAGGATGGAGATGAAACACGAAGGATCACATAATAAAAAAAAAAAGAATGATGAAAGAAGTTCGAAAGGGTTATAAAGCAACCTGAGGAGATGTAAAATATGAAGTCAAGAAGTAAGGATTAAAGAATTATGAAGATACTCTTAGAATGTACATGACAAAGAATGTGAAATAAAATTATATGTTATGTATGTGATGTATGATATGAATGTATATTTTTATTACATGTTACTTGCAAATGATGAATTCGAAGTAAAGCAGGTATGACATAATGTTTATGTTATATGAATGTTGTATGACGAATGAATGTAAGCATGATGTATTGTCATATAAGATTTATGATATAGTTCATGGCATGCATGTTTATATATTATGTTATTATGATGATAAATGATGCATCGCATGTAGTGTCATGTGATATGATATCATGGCATGCATGACCTTTACATATTCTAATTGGAAAATCCTGCACTCTGGATCCGTGCAGGTAACTAAGATTAAGTGACGTATGGCAGCTCAAGCTCATAACGATGTGTTGCACATGCTTAGGGTTAAATAAGTTATAAGGTTCTAGATGAACAATGAAGCTGATGATGTAATGAAGAGTTTAGGCATTTAATGTCTTATGAAATATTAGTTTATTTGATTAATAGAAAGCTTTTATTTATTATGATTTTTTATAAATTGTCAAGTCTTCCGTTGTTAAATGATGTATGGCGAACGGGCTAACGGCGCGAAATTGTTGTAAATATCCAAAACTTTTAAGGTGAATTTTCGGGTCGTTACAATTGGTATCAGAGCTAAAGTTAGGACCTAAGTCTAAGTAATACGATATTAAGAAGTCTAAGTCCATGTGCAACCGTCATGAACAACCATCAAAAGTCAAAAGGTATGTAAAGTTTAATGTCATTATATGCAGATTTTAAAGTAACCTGTTAACGTCTTGTTAATGTTTTGAATTGGATAGAAGAAAAAAAAAGTCTTCTGAATGCTAATGATGACATTCAAATTGTTAGTATTGTCAAGTGGATTATGGGAAATGATGGATATGAATCTAAGATGTTGAGAAAAAGAAGGGCGAAGTATAATGATGCATGGAACTAAGTGATATTGATGGTATCATAGGATACCCTCAAATAAAAAATGAAAGTTTAAAGTTCAAAAAACATAAATGATGAGGACTAAGGTAAGCTTTAGGTAGTGTTCATTATGCCAATATTATATATGTATACATGATTGCCCATGCATGAGTATCTTTTCGTTTTGATTATGATTCAAGTAAAAGACAATGAAGAAAAAAATCAAAGGGCATAAGTAATATTGAAATTCGAGGACGAAATTCTTTTAAGGGGGGAAGGATGTAATATCCTGAAATTTGGGCTAAAAATATTTGAGCCTTTTGACTAAAAACCTAATGTATATTCTATATAAATGACCAACAACCCTATTAATTTCCCAAAAACTTAGCCGACAATCCCTCTTCTCTCTTTTTCTTCTCCACCAAGAAAAGTCTAATGTTAGGAGATCTAGAGTCATATTCTACATGGTGGCTATATTTTAAGATCAACAAAGAGAAGATGAATGTTTCTAGGAAAAAAAGACAAGACCTAGAGACTTCTAAATGAAGAAGAAGGACAAGATGATTAGGAAAATGGAGATTTAGATCTAAAATCCAAATGTATGTAAAGGGGATCTAACCCCTCTCTCTCCTCTCAATGTTTTTTACGTTTGGATTGAGAGATCCAAGGACACCCTAGTCCTTGGTAGGGATTGTGATTAAGGGTTAGATTATGCATTAGATCTGAAGGATTCTCATATATAATTCATGTTCTTGAGATCTCATGTTAAATTCTTATACTAGGGTTCCATGTTTGTGAGATTTACGATGAACACTAGATCCGAAAGAAAGGATGAATTCATATGTTTTTCTGTGCTTTTGACAAGACGCGAGCTCAATACGGGCTAAAGGGTGTTAATACGAGCAAGAGGGCTTTAATACGAACTGTCAATATTTTTTGGTGCGAGATCAATACGACCTGAAGACCATAAATATGATCTGGAGGGCAAAAATACCAACTGACCATTTTTTTATGTGCGAGCCTAATACGACTTGCAGGGAATTAATACGATCTGGAGGACAAAAATACGACCAGACCGTATTACCTTTGCAGATTGAGCATACTTATGATAATTCTAATTTATTTTAAAAATATTTATGTTATGGATTGATGCTTGATGAATGTATATGACACCTAGATATACAAAATGTATGTTCATCCGTAATTAGGCTAAAAGATGAAGAATGATTGATATGAATCAAAGCATAATGCATCTAAAGTTAAAGAAGAATATCTCACTCATCAATGTTGAGAAACAAAGTCCTGCACATATGTACGTACCTTAAGGGGACCTAAGTCCGTGAAGTAAAGTCCTGCATTTGTGTATGTGCTTCTCAAGAAACAAAGTCCCTCATTAGAAAGTGTGTGTATTTATTGAAATAAAGTCTCTCACTATTACAGTGTGCGTATTCTTTGGAATAAAGTTTCTCACTATTATAGTGTGTGTATTTCTTGAAATAAAATCCCTCATGTAGGATCAAAAGCATCAAGAGGGGGTGAATTGATGTATAAAAATTTAAAATAAAAAAAGACGTAGAAGTAAATTTATAGCAAATGCGATCACAAGCAGATAAAGGATAGATAATAAAAGCAAGAGAGGAGCAAGAAAAGAAAAAGATGCGACATGTTGATGAGGTTCGGCCCAACTTCTTAGCCTACATCCCCGCTCCGACTTCTCAACCTTGAGACTGTCGGAGATTCACTAGCTTTCTCTTTTCTTATAGGAAGAGAATAATCCTTTCTATACGACAATGCATTCTTATTCGCTCAAGAGGTAAGGCACACCTCTTCTTATAAGGAGCACTCAAAACTATCTAAATACGAATTCCCTCCAAGGCTCTCTTCTTATAAATAAAATTCTCACTAAGAAACTAGAAGAGAAAATGGATGATTTGCAACTTTTGCCTCAAGAAAAATGCTTTGAATTTGAAGGGAGCTCTAGAATGATTTGCCTTGCTTGGATGATCTTCCTTCAATTTTTTGCATCCCATTTATAGGCTTCTCTTGAAAATTTGGCCGTTGTAAAGTAATTCAAAAAGATTGTGCTGTCAGCTTTGAATCGGTCGACCGTTTTAATATCGGTCGTCCGTTTTGCACAGTAACTAGCCGTTATCCTGTCTATCGAATCTTCAGCGGTCGCCCATTACCAAATCGGTCCTCCGTTTAATAAAAAATTATATCCGTTATTTTGTCTTTTCTGTGCAGTTTATCGTTGATAGTAAGCCGTAGAAGAATTATAGTCGTTCTTACTTCCATAACGGTCGCCCGAAAGTGAATCGATCGACCGATGTTGAAGTCCAATCCATTATGTGATTAGCGATCGATCCAGTCTTCCATTTCGGTCCATTATCGATTGATAGTAAATCAGTCATCCGTTTTTAGAGGTTGATCCTTTATGTGATCAGCGGATGTTCCATCTTTCATTTCGATCGTCCACTATCTTCAATAACGGTCGACCGATAATAGATCGGTCATCCATTTTTAGAGGTTGATCCTTTCTGTGATTAGCGGATGTTCCATCTTTATTTCGGTCGTCCACTATCTTCAATAACGGTCGACCGATAATAGATCGGTCGCCCGTTTTTAGAAGTTGATCATTTCTGTGATTAGCGGACGCTCCAGCTCTCATTTCGGTCGCCCATTGTCTTCAATAATGGTTGACTAGTTCTTAGAGTTTCTTTCTTTTTGTGATTAGCGGACACTTCATCATTCATTTCGATCGTCCATTATCTACCATAACGGTCGACCGATATAATATCGGTCGCCCGTTTTTACTGCAGAAAAAACTTCGACTATTTTTCTTCGAAAAATGTTAAACATGTTCACACTATCATTTCAAACATAATTAGTACATCATCTTCTTTGTTTGCTATCATCAAAATACATAGAATATGGTCTTGAAACTAACAATCTTCCCATTTTTTATGATGGCAAATAAGGTGACAATGAGGTAATCAAAATATCAAATTATAAATTCATCCCCCTAAATTCATGCTTGCTTTTTAAAAAATATATTATTTACTCCCCCTTAATCAAAGGATAACTTCTTTTTTAAATATCATGAATATCATATATAGTAAAAATAAATCATGACTCACAAATCTCCATATACAAGTAATCTCACGTCACATCACATAAACAAAAAGTATGCCACATCATATAAACAAGAAGTGAAATACAACAAGAAGTGAAATACAATCCACATCACATAATAATGTCATGCATAAAGTCATAAATACATAGCGTCACATAACATTCCTTCTCCCTCTTTTGACACCATAAAAAAGGAGAAAACAAGAAAGTAAACAAAACAAATAAAAACTAAACGTCCGGAGCATCATCGGGCGGAGGTGCAACCTGCTCATAAGGAGAGGTGTTGAAACCCTGAGATCGGAAATATGCAAACATGCACTCCTATGTACGACGATGATCAAGCTCTAAGCGCTCCATATGAGTAGTCATGTCATCTAATCGCCGATCGATGCCGTCTATGCGTGTCACCATCCCATCCCACTCATCATGTGTCGGTACCGTGCCCCAAACTCTTGTCGGCTCACGTGGAGGAGGTATGTATTGCACCCAAGAAGGTTTAGTATCTTTCATAGGAGCCTGCGTAGGACCTTGCGTGGGAGTATCGGCGCTTGCCTCATCATCGAAGTCCGAGTTCTGAGTATCTTGGTCTTGAGTGGAAAAGACTCATTCTTCATTCACAAAAATAAGACCCTTCCGCTTCAATGTGACTTTTCCAATGATATCGGTTTGTCTCTCAGAAAGTGATAATTCAAACTCAGGAATAGAAATGCGTTTATGACGAAAGATTCGAGTGAGAAAGAAACCAAAGTGAAGAATCATATTATGAGATCGTCTGGAATCTATCCTCTCTTTGATTAAGATAAAGTGATAAATCATATATGCTCCAAAGTTAACGAGAGGAAAATCATGTCGAAGAAGATAATAAAGAAGACGTAAATCATGAAAAGTCATATCAGTATAATGTCCAGATCGAGGGAAGATGATATGACTAACGATATGATGTGCAACAAGAAGTGGAGGAGACAACTTCTTTAGAAGGCCCTTCATGGGAAAGCTATGCACTTCACTACGAAAGACAACTTCAAGATCTTCATTGATAGAAATGTCAGTAGGCCACTTATGAGATACAATATTTAAGAGTCCTCGGTCGAGGATATAAAAAATCTCACAAATCAAGAAATCAGTAAGCTTAATGCTGTGACCGAGAAGTCACATTAGATTTAGACTCTGAAAATGACAAGTTTGCGTAAAAAAGTCTGACCAATCTAGAATAGACATGCTCCTTAACATTAAGAAGGGGAATCCAACCTATGTCATCGAAGAGGTTATGAAGCATGTTCATATTAAGAGAGGTCCAATCGACTCGCATGTCATGTGCTACTTCTCTAGAAGAATACAATGTTTCAAAGATAGATGCAATGAAAGCGTTAGCAAAGAGAGAATAATCAAAATCTCGAGTAGGTGTTGGCGCAGGGTCAGATGATGGATGAGAAGAGGACCCTAGTTCCTTCCTCTTGCGAGGACCAGCACACGTCTTCTTTCGTGGTGGCATTTGGACAAAATCAAACTCAGGAGTAAAAGATGACAATCACAAAAAATGATTCGAAAATGGATAAACGGTCGACCACTATGAGAAACGGTCGGTCATTTTTGTCCAGAACACAAAAATGGAGAAACGGTCGACAACTATGAGAAACGGTCGACCATTTTTGTTCAGAACACAAAATATATCGTTTGTTCAAACGATGTTCACACGATTACAACATTGATAGAAAGTTCACAGGACGACATAGAATGGATTGAAGGAATTATGATTGAAGGAATTTGAGAGATAACCCGATATCAAATTCAAGCACCTGTCCATAACATTCGAAATTATGTCTTGAATTCAATATACGAATCACAATTTCAGGAATTTGTCAATGCTATCTGACTTACATAACATACGGATGGGCCTAATGATCGTCCTTAGTCGACTTCATTGGAGTTGAGGCGGCGGTCGCGGCGGCAGTGACGATTGCGACGACAACATCTGTGGTGACAGGGGGGCGGCGACAGCGGCGGCGGCGACGACGGCGACGACGGCTTAAATCGGCGACGAAGCGACGGCGATGACGGCGAGAGGTGGCGGCGCCCGACGAAAATGGCGATGGCGGTGACTGCATACGCTGGACGAAAATCAGTCGCCAACTACGATGGCGACGGTGGCGAAAGGTCTCGCCGGCGAAGGAACTCACCGAGTAGATCTTCGATCGGCAAAAATCGCCGGAGAACTTCGCGAATCGGGCGGCGACGAACACAGGTCGACCAATTTTTGATTTGGAGAAAATTTTTTATCGATTTGATTTTTATATCGCGTTGAAAATGGCGATCGATATTATATCGGGCGACCATTATCTCTTAGACATTATAGTGAATACATTCTATTTTTATCGATCGATCGAAATAGTTTCGGGCGACCGTTCTGGAAGTAGATTTTATGAAAATAAAATCGGTCATTTGCTAACTTAACGGTCGTCCGATCAGAGGAATAATGGTCGACCATTCTGATAATGGTCGACCGATTTGAATATATGTGTTGTGCAACACAATTTGATGTTCAATTCGATTCACAAATGATGCTTGCATAACCAAGTCACTTATGAGTTGAATTGATAGGCAATCAGGTTCCTAACATTCCAAGTTCACATCTAAGCATACAAAATCTCTCCTCACTTAGTGGTTTCGTAAAAATATCCGCAAGTTGAATTTCGGTGGACATATGTTCGATAGCAATGTCCTTAAGTGTCACATGTTCTCTAATGAAATGATAGCGCAAATTAATATGTTTAGTTCTAGAATGTTAAATTAAATTTTTAGTCATTTCTATCGCACTTGTGTTATCGCACTTCATGGGTACACTTGAACAACTTATACCATAATCAAGTAGTTGTTGTTTTACCCATAATATTTGTGCACAACAACTATCGGCTGCAATATATTCAACCTCAGTGGTAGAGAGTGCGATGGAGTTTTGCTTTTTGTTAGCCCAAGAGATGAGAGAGCTACCAAAAAAGTAACACATCCCACTAGTGCTTTTTCTATCAAGTTTACATCCGACAAAATCCCCATCGGTATATGCATGTAAGTCAAAGGATGAGTTCATATCATACCAAATGCCTAAATCACAAGTATGCTTTAAATAACGTAATATTCTTTTAACAGGAACTAAGTGAGATTCCTTAGGTGAAGATTGAAATCTTGCACACAAGCATACACTAAACATTATATCCGGCTTAGATGTCGTCAAATAAAGTAAACTACCAATCATACCTCTATACTTCTTTTGATCAATACATTTGCCTTTCTCATCTTTATCTAATTTCATTGTAGTGCTCATGGGAGTTGAACTTGGTTTGCATTCATCCATTCCAAATCTCTTTAACAACTCCTTGTATACTTCTCTTGATTAAGAAATATTTCATCTTTGTTTTGCTTGACTTGCAATCCTAAAAAGAATGTGAGCTCACCTACAAGACTCATCTCAAATTCTTTTTACATAAGAGATTCAAACTCTTTGCACAAGCTTTCATTAGTAGCACCATAAACAATATCATCAACATAAATGTGAACTATTAAAATATCATCTTCCAAATGTTTAAAAAATAATCTGGTATCAACTTTCCCTTTTTTAAAATCATTTTCAATCAAAAAAGTACTCAATCTTTCATACCACGCTCTAGGTGCTTGTTTAAGTTCATAAAGGGCTTTAGAAAGTTTAAATACATGATTAGGAAAATCTGGATTTTCAAAACCTTGAGATTGCTCAACATAAACTTTCTCATTTATAAATTCATTTAGAAAAGTCGATTTTACCTCCATTTGAAAAAGTTTAAATCATTTAAAACAAGCAAAAGCTAAGAGCATTCTAATAGCCTCAAGTCTAGCAACGGGAGCAAAAGTTATAACCGTAAAAGAATTATAGCCGTTCTTGCTTTCATAACGGTCGCTTGAAAGTGAATCGATCGATCGATGTTGAAGTTCAATTCATTCTGTGATTAGCGGTCGATCCAGTCTTCTATTTCGGTCGTCCATTATCTTCATAACGGTCGACCGATAGTAGATCGGTCGTCCATTTTTAGAGGTTGATCATTTTTGTGATTAGCGGATGTTCCATCTTCCATTTCAGTCGTCAACTATCTTCAATAACGGTCGACGGATAATAGATCGGTCGCCCGTTTTTAGAGGTTGATCCTTTCTGTGATTAGCGGACGTTCCATCTCCATTTTGGTCGTCCACTATCTTCAATAACGGTCAACCGATAATAGATCGATCGTTCGTTCTTAGAAGTTGATCCTTTCTGTGATTAGTGGACGCTCCAGCTTGCATTTCGGTCGTCCATTGTCTTCAATAACGGTCGACCGATTATAAATCGGTCGCCCGTTTCTTAGAGTTTCTTCCTTTCTGTGATTAGCGGACGCTTCATCATCGATTTCGGTCGTCCATTATCTGTCATAACGGTCGACCGATATAATATCGATCGCCCATTTTTACTACAGAAAAAACTTCGGCTATTTTTATTCAAAAAATGTTAAACCTGTTCACACTATCACTTCAAGTATAATTAGTACATCATCTTCCTTATTTGCTATCATCAAAATACATAGAATATGGTCTTGAAACTAACACATCATTATTATAATGTGCGTGTTCCAAGGATGTGGCTTATGATGAAGTGATATGATTCTTTCAACTATGTTAAGATAAAAAACGTTATAAAATAAACTAAGAATGAAAGTGAAGTTAAAGTATCTTATGACAAAGAAAGAATGTTAAGATGATGATGAAGTAAAGATGTAAAATAAAGTCCTGCACTTTTGTATATACTTCAAGGGAACTTTAGACTGAGAAGTAAAGTCCTGCATCTGTGTATGTATTTTCTAAGGAACAATGTCCCTCATCATAAAGTGTGTATATTTTTACAAAGGATTAGGAATAAAGTCCCTCGTTATTATGATGTGTGTGTTTTAAGTATGATTTATGATATAGAATGAAAGTAAAAATATTATTATGTAATAAAGATGAATGACGTAGATGACACATGAAGGATCACATAATAAAGGAAAAAAAAGAATGATGAAAGAAGATCCAAATGGTTATAAAGCAATCTGAGGAAATGTAAAATATGAAGTCAAGAAGTAAAGATTAAGGAATTATGAAGATACTCTTAGAATGTATATGACGATGAAATGAATGTGAAATGAAATTATATGTTATGTATGTAAAATGAAATTATATGAATGTATATTTTTATTACATGGATATACACAATCATTTTTTTATGAAATATTCTGAGTCCACTTATAGTTGGCCCATATACCACTTGAAGGTCCATTTGTCAGCACCGTCTCAACAAATCCACTCCAACATTTACTTAAAAAAAAATACGGCAATCGAAAGAAATTTGTGCTCTTTAAAGAAGAAAATCGAGGTTTATTTTTTTTTATTCCAGATGTTGCGTGTTAACATGTAATGGTTATTTAATATTAACCCCAAATATATTACTATTTCATTTTTTGGATAGTGGATATTATTATTTAATAATCATCAACCATTTAACTAATTTGGACAAAAATGTTAGGATATTATCCAGGGTAAATAGTGCACATTTTAACATCTAACGTCCAAATTCGCTTAATTTTTTTTAAAAAATTTTGTTGCAACTTGTATACTGCTGCAGTATGTTAAAAATTTTGGAATATTTTACATACTGCTATTTTAGTTTATTCATGTCCTCGTCAATTCATGATGTATGAATTATTATTAGTTTCCCGGAGTCATAGATACAAGTTCTTAATTAAAGTGTTGAATTCTTAATTTCTATTTGTTACTATTTTTTTTAAAAGATTAAGTCATTAGAAAAAATAACATCTCACTATTTTTTTTAAAAAAAACTTAAGTTGCTAAATAGAACAACATCATTATTTTTATATTTTTATAATTTCAATTCTTCAGAATATAAAACATTTTCTCTCACTTCTAGAAAATGGAGAGAAAGAATTTAAGTATTAATGTTATAAGACAATTATACCCTTCAAAGATTATATTGATAATTTATGTTCTTGAGGACAATTATGCGTTTTTATATTAAAATAGTTCAATATACTTTTCCTCTCCTCTATCTTTAATTTTGAAGTTGAAGGAAGAAATGTTATAAGAGAGGAACTCTCCCTTCTCCTCCATTTTCCTCCCCTAAAAACTTATCCATAAAGAGAAAAAGATTTTTTTTCCTTTTTCTTTACCTCTCACTAAATAGGATGTTACACTAAATATATGGACACCTATGAAGGAAGAATGAACTGTTGTGCTGCATGTGTCCCAAGTGCTAACAAGTAACACCACCTACCTAACTTCAGGTACCAAATATTGGCATCGAGAACATGCAAACACATGACAATTAATGCAATAAAAAAAAGATGAGAAAAGTCGTGGTTTCCTGGAGGCAAGAGATGATTACCGAATTAAAGTGGGCAGGAAAGAGATGGGCACACTTATCATATAATATATGTAGAAAAGCTTCAATCGAACGAAAGAGATATAATATATGTACCAAAACTTTTCTTCCCTCAAACTTAAAACACAGATAGTTAAGGAATGCAACATCACTACTCTCCAATTTTTTAAATCCGGACTGAACATCAAATCGACGTGTTAACTGGATCATAATTCGATCGATTGAATCAAATTTTTATTAAAATATTATTTATCTATTATTTCAAAGATATATTATGAATAAAACTTTGAAAAGAATAGAAAAAATACTCACAAAATATTTTTTTATTAATATTGAACATTAATTTAAATATTTTCTAAATGAATTAATTAGTATACTCATCCAAAATGTATTGTAATTTTATATGATTAATATACTTGAATGCAAATAGAAACAAAAAAATAGACTCATTATATTAAATAATATGAAATATTTGTACTATTAAAAATATGTCAATACTTGATTCATATTTACACCTTAGGATGGCATAGCCTTAACGTTAATGACGATGTTCAAACGAGGAAAGATAATTAAAAGGTAGTAAGTTGAATGATTTAATTTTATTTAGATTTATTATTCTGACGTATATGTTATAAAAAATTTGAATAAATTAGTTAACATCAAGAAAATGAAATTGATCAGTATTCTTTAAATTTATAAATATTTTTATTCTTTTATTGCTGTTGTTAATATATATTTTAATTTAATTATTACTTATGTAAATAACTTTCCTTTTGTATATCTTTTTATTAAATCATTTCTCCTTTTTTTCATTCAATTCTTTCCATTTTATTTTTTCCTCCTTAAATTTCTCCCTTCATTCTTCTCCTTTATTTCCTCACTTTATTTATACACCATCACCTACATTTTTGTCCTTTCAAAATTACTTATTTTATTTTCTTTTGTATTTGATTCTATCATTCAAAATTAAAAAATTACACGTTTTAATGCCAAAATAAAACAAACCGAATTTTACCTTTCATAATGATTCATTGTTTTCTTTTTCATTTCATTCTATCATTAAAAATTTTCAAATTTATATTTTTAATACAATAATTAAAAAAATTGAATTGAACCGATTCAATTGGTTGACCCAATTTTGTCCTATTCAATTTGATTCTATCCACTTTTTATCATTTCCGATCTTGAGAAAAAATCGAACTGAATTGCGGCCAATTCGCAGTAGACGATCCAATCTGGTTTTAAAAACACTGCTCTTCTCCAACTGATTTGTGAATTCCATAAGATCAATCAACGTAAAGCATTTAAATGCAAACGGAGTTG
The DNA here is from genome assembly GCA_030549335.1 of Pontederia crassipes. NCBI lineage: Eukaryota > Viridiplantae > Streptophyta > Magnoliopsida > Commelinales > Pontederiaceae > Pontederia > Pontederia crassipes. The sequence continues at coordinate 16,554,622 of CM060189.1, read as the reverse complement.
GCTATCCATTTGAGTTTACTCATCAACTTAAGAGGCTATAGAACAACATGCATACATGCATGCAATGAATGTGTCTTCTGGGAAAATGTACAGAGTTCAATGCTTACATACCTGGCTAGCATGCATGCAGGCTCCTTCTCTATTATGTTTTTAAGTCAAACTTATTACACTAGAAGAAAAATAATTTTTAAGGACAAATTTGTTTATAATTACATTTAACTATTTTTTCAGAGCCATCTCTTATGTCTTAAGTCTTATGTGTCTAAGCCATAGGTTGGCTAAAATGTCTAAGTGTAAAGTTCATGTGCAATCGTCATGAGGTGCTATCGAACCTAGATGTACATGTTCTTCCATCTTTAAATCATATTAATGATGATGTTATGTTTATTTAATTGTGAATGTAGATGCCATCAAGACGTGTAATTATTGATGAGGAGCATAAAAGGAATACCTTTCTCGATGGACTAATTCGGGCGGCACAAAATGCTCAAAGGATTAATGAACCGGACTATTCCATAGATAGGTTCCTAAGACTTCAACCTCCCAAGTTTGATGCAGAAGGAGACCCTAATTTAGCCGAATCATGGGTAGAGGAAATAGAGGACATTCTTAAAGTCATGGAATGTCCTGAAGACCGCAAGGTGATGTATGCTACGCATCGCCTTTGCGAACAAGCTAAGGCATGGTGGAAGAACTCTTGAAGACTACCTTCCAAAGTGAAGAAGAGGTTGGTTGGGAGGGATTCGTGGAGGCATTCGAGGCTCACTTTTTCCCTGACCACGTGAAGGAAAAGAAGAGAGATGAGTTCCTAAATCTCGTCCAAGGAAACATGACAGTTGACTTATATTTGAACACCTTCCTAAGGTTGAAAAAGTATGAGGAACTCAACGAGAATGAACTGAGGAGAACTAAAAGGTTCATTAATGTCCTTACACTCGGGCTGCAACCTTGGGTGAGGAGTGGTCGCTGCACCACTATGAAGGATGCGGTAGAACTTGCCGCTGAACATGAAGAAAAGTACAAGAAAAGAATGGTTACTAAAGGGAAAGCAATCAAGAAACATGAAGGAAAAAGCCCAAGAAAAGCTCCTTACCACTGTCCAAAGAAGGGGGAGCAAGGAAAAGGTATATGTACCCATTGTGGTAGGTATCATCTCGGCGAATGTCGCATGAGGGCCGGGACATGCTTGCAATGTGGCAAGATGGACCACTACATAAGAGATTGCCCAGAGAAAAGTGGGGACAATAGAGACAAAGGAAAAGGAGTTGCAAACCCACCAAGAGCTCCAGCGAGAGTGTTCGCCATGGAGGTTGAGGAAGCTAACCAAGCCAACAATGTGATCCAAGGTAATATTCTAATTGCCGGACACTATGCAAATGTTCTTTTTGATTCGGGAGCAACTCATTCCTTTATATCTCATGCATTTGTTAGATTGCTAGAAGTAAAGCTCCTAGTGGCTAATTTTCAACTAGAAGTAGTGACTCCAACCGAAATGGTAGTCACTAGAAGATATGTTCCCAATGTATCTATAGAAATAGATAGGAAAAATTTTCCATGTGACCTTATATTACTTCCTATGATAGATTATGATGTAATCTTAGGAACGGATTGGTTATCCTATAATGATGCTTGTATGTATTGCAAAGAAAAGAGAATCTGTATAGGTGATCATCATGCTAAACCCACGGTGATTCGAGGAATTCCCTCCAAAAAAGACAAGATGCTAATATCAGCAATCAAAGCAAGCAAGAAGATTAAGAAAGGAGCAAGAGGATTCTTAGCAAGTGTCATCAAGACGAATTCACAATCAAGGGCACTTGAATCCTTAGATGTGGTGAGAGAATATTCTGATGTCTTTCCGGAAGACATTGCGGGATTGCCGCCAAGAAGAAAAGTTGAGTTCAATATTGAACTACTTTTGGGTATTGCACCCATTTCAAAGCCGCCTTACCGAATGGCTCCGACGGAGATGCATGAATTGAAGATTCAATTACAAGAGCTTTTGGATAAGGGGTTCATAAGGCCAAGCGTCTCACCATGGGGCGCACCGGTACTTTTCGTCAAGAAGAAATATGGTTCTTTAAGGTTGTGCATCGACTATCAAATGCTCAACAAGGTCACGATGAAGAACAAGTACCCCTTACCAAGAATCGATGATCTATTTGATCAATTGTCGACGGCGTCGATTTTCTCAAAGATCGACTTAAGAAGTGGCTACCATCAATTAAGGGTGGCCGAACAAGATGTTCCCAAAACGACATTTCGTTCAAGGTATGGACACTATGAGTTTTTAGTTATGTCTTCTGGACTAATGTATGCGCCCGACGCATTCATGGATTTGATGAATAGGGTCTTCCGTCCATACTTGGACAAGTTCGTGATCGTATTTGTGGATGATATCCTCATCTACTCATCAAGCCCGGAAGAGCACCGGGAACACCTTCACATTGTGTTGGAGACTTTAAGAAGGAATAAGCTCTACGTCAAGTTTTCTAAATGTGAGTTTTGACTTGATGAAGTGATGTTTCTTGGACATATAGTGTCAAGACATAGAGTGGCCGTGGATCCGACTAAAGTCGAAGCAGTCATTAATTGGAGTAGGCCAAAGAATGTGACTGAAATTAGAAGTTTCTTGGGACTCGCCGGATACTATAGAAGATTTATCCAAAACTTCTCCAAGATAGTTGCACCTATGACCAAGTTGACGAGAAAGGGCGAGAAGTTCATATGGTCACAAGCATATGAAGCAAGCTTTCAAGAGTTAAAAAGAAGACTTACCACGGCATCAATCCTCGTCATTCCTTCGGGGAGTGGAGGATATGTTATTTATAGTGATGCATGCGGCACTGGATTATGATGTGTACTTATGCAACATGGCAAAGTGGTTGCATATGCTTCTCGGCAATTGAAGAAGTATGAAGTCAACTACCCTACTCATGATCTAGAATTAGCGACGGTTGTATTTGCACTAAAGATATGACGTCACTACTTGTATGGCGAAGATTTTGAAGTGTACACGGATCACAAGAGCTTGAAGTACATGTTCTCACAAAAAGAGTTGAATATGAGGCAAAGAAGATGACTCGAGTTCCTCAAAGACTATGAGTTCGCTATAATGTACCAACCCGGGAAAGCAAATGTAGTTGCGGAAGCACTAAGTCGCAAGTGGGAAGGATCACTTGGATGTTTAAGAGTTCCTAAATGGAATCTTGTGGAAAACATAGTGCAATGGGCCCCAATCATTTTTGGCCAAAGGATCATATGTATGGCTCATCATGTGATCGAATCAAGTTTAGTGAGAAGAATTGTCGAAGCTCAAAGAAGGGACCCGGAATATGCTAGAATGATTAATGTGTGTCAAAGGGAAAGGAATCACTTCAGTTATGGAGAAGATGGCGCAATTAGGTACAAGAACCGATTATGGGTTCCAAAAGATAAGGAATTAAGAAGAGAGATTTTGGATGAGTATCACAAGTCCGAATTCTCAATCCATCCCGGAAGCACCAAAATGTTCAAGAATTTACAAAAAAAATTTTTTGTGGGAGGATATGAAGAAGAAAGTGGCCAAGTATGTAGAAAAGTGTATAGTGTGTCAACAAGTTAAGATTGAACATCGAAGACCTTGTGGTAAATTACAACCTTTACCTATTTCGGAATGGAAATGGCAAAGTATCTCCATGGATTTTATAGTAGGACTACCACGAACCCGGAAAGGACATGATGCAATTTTGGTTGTAGTTGATCGTTTGACGAAATCAGCTCACTTTATTCCTATGAAAGTGAGTCAAACTATGAAAAGTATGGTGGAACTATATGTAAACGAGATTATCTGTTTGCATAGAATTCCAGCTTCTATTGTTTCGGATAGAGATCCGAGATTCACTTCAAGATTTTGGAAAGGCCTCCAAAATGCTTTTGGAACAATTGAACTTTAGCACGACGTTTCATCCTCAAACCGACGGCCAAAGTGAAAGAACAATACAAACACTTGAAGATATGTTTAGAGCTTGTGCCTTGTATTAGCATGGAAATTGGGATGACCACCTTCCTTTGGTAGAATTTGCTTATAACAATAGTTATCACTCAAGTATTAAGATGGCCCCGTTTGAAGCCCTATATGGTAGGCATTGTCGTTCTCCGACATGTTGGAGTGAAACCGGGGAAGAAAGATATCTTGGACCGAATTTGGTTCATATATATGTCGATAAGGTAGAGCTCATCAAGCAAAGGATGTTAGCGACACAAAGTCGACAAAAGAGTTATGCGGATTTGAGAAGAAGGGAGTAACTTTATGAAGTTGACGATCATGTAATGTTTAAAGTTTATCCAACTAAAGGTGTTATGAGATTTAGTAAGAAAGGAAAGCTAACATCAAGACATATTGGACCTTTTGAAATACTAAAGAAAGTTGGGGAAGCGGCCTATAAGTTAGTACTATCACCTTCATATGCTAAGCTTTTATAATGTTTTTCATGTATCAATACTCCGAAAGTATGTCCATGATGAAGCGAATGTGATTCGGATTGAGGAGCCGAATATCAAAGAGGACTTGACATATGTGGAGCAACCAATAGAGATCATAGACTATCAAGTGAAACATCTCAAGAACAAGATCATACCAATGGTCAAAGTGGCATGGAAGCATCACTGTGGACAAGAAGCTACATGGAAACTTGAAGAGGGATTGAGGAGTCGAATATCAAAGAGGACTTGACATATGTGGAGCAACCAATAGAGATCATAGACTATCAAGTGAAACATCTCAAGAACAAGATCATACCAATGGTCAAAGTGGCATGGAAGCATCACTGTGGACAAGAAGCTACATGGAAACTTGAAGAGAAAATGCGAGGGAAGTTTCCGAAGCTTTTCGGTAAGTAATTTAAAATTTACTAAAATTCGAGGACGAATTTTTATTTAAGAGGGGTAGGTTGTAACATCCTAACGTAAATAAAAAAAAAAAGAGAAAAGCTAAATGAAGCCCACACGAGAAACCGACCCAACAACCCACCAAAGTAAAATAACCTAGCTGCTACAACACCCCACTTTCTCCCTCACTTATGTTCATGCGGCCGAAAGTACCCCAAAAGAAAAACTTTTTGCTACAGTCCCATCACTATAGCAGCTACAGTGATCCGCCCCAAGCCATCTCTCCCTCTAAGCTCCTCTCGGCCAGCACACAACAACGAGAAGGACCCCAAGCTCCCTTTGCTACAGTAACGTAGTTATTGTAGCTATAGTAAGCATACACTCCTCTCTTCATTTGAGTATTAACATGGAGATTAGCTCACTCTCTTCCTCTCTCCTAGTTGTTTGATTAGCAAGTGTGGACAGCCACCTTAAGGAGGGAGAAAAGACTCTTAGAGCTAGAAGAAGAAGTTAGGATTAAGTTAGCTAATCAAGATATGTTTGAGGGGATCCTAAACCCTAATCTTCTTCCTAATGATGTTTGGTTGTGTGGATTAGAAATTAAAGAACAAACTCTTTGTTCTTAAAAGAAGATTTAGAAAATGTGCATTTCTTGCTTCATGTTTCATTAGATTACTATATTATTGCTAATCATGATTTGAATGCAAGGTGCTTCATATTTATCATGCTTACTGTTCTATTGTTAATCATGCTTAGATGTAGAATGTTTAATGCTTCTTATATTGATTCATTATGATATCTTGTAAAACTTATGTACATTTTTAAGTGTAAATAGCATGTTGAATGTCTTATGTGAAAACCCCTTTATGTTGCATGATTGGAATGTTAAGAATGTTAAGATGTGCCTCATATGTTGGATGGAAGTCACACTGTGTTCAAGATGTGAATATATGAAAGATTTGGAAGATAAACATGTAAAATCGGATGTCTGCCGTCCCAGAATGGGCGACCGATTCCGTATCGGTCGACCGTTCTGGAGGGGTAGACACATTTTGTGATTAGCGAATGGCCGAATGCTTTGATTCGGTCGTCCGAAAATCATGAACCAGTCGATCGATATTCCAACGGTCGTCCGATATATGGAGTCAAACTATTCTGTGATTAGCGGACGATCCGAAAGTCATGTATCAGTCGACCGATATTCCAGCGGTCATCCGATTTAAAGGAGTGCCACATTCTGTGATTAGCGGTCGAACCGGAACTCAGCTTCGGTCATCCGAAATGACCAAATCGGTCGACTGATAATCCGATCGGTCGCCCGATATGTAGTCCAGAGGTCGATCGTTAAAGAAACGGTCGTCCATTTTGGACAGATGATTGGTTATGATTGAATGTCCACACATAGTATGATTTAAAGTATGTATGACTTTAAATAGAGTTAAAACATGCAATATGTGATGAATGATTGTACGTGATGATTAATGAAAGTAAAAGATGGATTGACATGAATGTGTCTTGTTGTAATTGTGGAGGGGAATAAAGTCTTCACATGCTAGCTGATGTGTCATATTCCTAGGGAAGAATCCTTCCAAAAATGAGGCAATCGTCCCGGCCTAGCTAGCCAAGTTTCCGCGAATCAACATGGTCTTCCCAATCATATTGACATAACAATAATATCGTAAAACAGTGGAAGACTTCATCTTATAAAAATCTCAAGATAACAATACTAGCCCATGGGCCACATATGCTCTAACATCAATACCCAACATAGGGTTCATAATACATAAAGGAGTCCAAATAAAAGTAAAAGACTCAAAGGCCCATAAGTCATATATACTTAACTCTTATAAGAGTTCATCATAATAACATAAAAGATAACTTGGGCCATAGCCTGACCAACCCATGTGCAACATCTCCGTCATGAAGCTCTTGCCACCGAACCTAAGCTTCGTCCATACCTGCATGAATCCATGGGGTGCAGGGGATTTCTCCCGTTAGAGTATGTTAAGGCCCATGCATTCTATGATCCTATGACATAATCACTACATGTCATGGCATATGCATATCATCATCATGGAACATAAAACATATGCATGCTATGAGCTACTTATGCATACTACATGACATATGAACATATCATCATGGCAAGATGAGATAAACATATAACATCATAATCATTATGTCAAAGCATATCATAACTTATCATTATGCTGAGACATATCATCATTTATCTTGCTTTACTTGGACATATTCTTTCATAACATCTTATGACATGTGAACATATATTAGCATCCTATTAGATCTTTCATCAACATCTTTAACTTTATGTCCCAAGTCATCTTTGAAAAGTATGTACATATTTGTAAGACTTTACTTTTCACTTTACATCATCTTTTCATCTTCTATTTTGATTAAGATAGCTTATTATCTTGGTGATTGGGAAGACCATGTTGATTCGTGGGAACTTGACTAGCTAGGTCGAGATGATTGTCCCACTTTTGGAAGGATTCTTCTCTAAGAATACGACACATCAGCTAGCATGTGAAGACTTTATTGCCCTCCACGATTACAACAAGACACCTTCATGTCAATCCATCTTTTACTTTCATTCATCATCACATACAATCATTCATCACATATTGCATGTTTTAACCCTATTTAAGGTCATACATACTTCAAATCATACTATATGTGGACATTCAATCATAACCAATTATCTATCCAAAATGGACGACCGTTTCTTTAACGGTCGACCTCTGGACTACATATCGGACGTCCGGTCGGATTATCGGTCGACCGATTTAGTCATTTCGGACGACCGAAGCTGAGTTCCGGTTCGACCGCTAATCACAGAATGTGACACTCCTCTAAATCGGACGACCGCTGGAATATCGGTCGACCGATACATGACTTTTGAACGTTCGAAGTGAACTTCGGATCGTCCGTTAATCACAGAATATTTCGACTCCATATATCGGACGACCGTTGGGATATCGGTCGACCGGTATATGCTTTTCGAACGACCGAATCAAAGTGTTCGGACGTTCGCTAATCACAGAATGTACCTGCCCTTCCAAAACGGTCGACCGATAAGGGAATCGGTCGCCCATTTTGAGACGGCAGTTACACGATTTTTACGTGATCTCTTTTCAAATCTTAAATACATTGACATGGTCACTACATATTGACTTCCAAACATCATAATGGACATCTCATGACATTCTTAATACACTAAACATGAAACATATGAGGTTTTCACATGGAGACATTCGTCGTGCTAAGCAAGTTCATAAATGTACATGAGCTTTCAAGATTTCATAATAATACTTCATAACAACAATAAGCTTTCTAATGCTAAGCATGATGAGCAATAGAGCATAAGTCTTAATGGAACATAAAGCACATTAACATTCTAATCATGGATAGCAATAGAATAGTAATCTAAAGAAACATGAAGCAAGAAATGCACGTTTCCTAAATCTTCTTCTAGAACAAAGGGTTTGTTCTTTAATTTCTAATCCACACAAATAAACATCATTAGAAAAAATATTAGGATTTAGAATTCCCTCAAACATACCTTTAAGATTTTAGATTAAAACCATATTAATCCTAATCTTTTCTTTATTCCTTTTACTTCCTTCTTTTTTCTTCTTCCTTCTTTCTTTTCCTTCCCTCCTTCTTTCCTCTTCTACTTGCTTGCTGCTGTCCTGCCGAGATATATGGGAGAGAGTGGTAGGTGGGAGAGAGGAATGGACTTGGCTTGCTTCTTGTGCCACTTGATGTGTGTGCTGCCGAGAGAGAAGAGGGAGAGTGGGTGTGAGATGGAGAGAGGAAGTGAGTTGATGGAGAGAGATGTTGAGGGAGCTGCCTTGTTGCTTCCTGCCGGCTGGGTATTTTGAGGGAGGAGAGAGAAGAGGGTGTGAGGAAATGGGAGGGGTTAGGTGAACTTTAGGACATCTTAGATATTTATAATTTGTGCTTTGGGCTTCTTCGGTTAATGGGCTTTATTATGAATCTTTAAACATCTTTATATTTCTTTTTATCTATTTTCTTTTCCTTTTATATATATATATTTTTTTTTGAGAATATTACAATATACCTCCCTTAAAATAAAATTCGTCCTCGAATTTTATAGAATCTCATACAATAGATCTACTCATCCACGTTGCTCCATTTATCTTTGGTTCATCCTATATACCGACATGATCTCTCCATTTATGACATCCAACGTGCATTCCTTGGTGGTTTCTCTTTATCATCCTTTGCATTCCGTCTCCACTTCGTCGCTCACCATCACTTGTTATTTCAAAACTTCGGTGGGAATTTCATATCTCTAATCAATCTCAAGAAGTTGAGATCGTTCTTGAGCCACATTTTCGCTGTGCAGTTGTGATCATTAGTTTGATCTTAAATGAAGATCTTTCTTTTTCGTCGCTTCATCTACCTTCAATCCTTTCCAACTTCTTGAAGCGGATCTTGGATCTCTATCCAAAATAATAGAAGTCGAGGTTCCGTGCAAACGGATAACCTCATTTACATAAAGCTCTACCATGCTTTCCATAAATTGATTCACTTCCATAGGTACAAAGTGTCGACTTTGTCAAACGATCAACTATAACCCACATTGCATTATGACCCTTCCGGGTTCGAGTTAGTCCTACCACAAAGTCCATGGAGATACTTTGTCATTTTCATTCTGGAATAGGTAAGGGTTGTAACTTACCACACGGCCTTCGGTATTCAATCTTGACTTGTTGACAGACTATGCATTTAACTACATACTTGGCCACTTTCTTCTTCATGTCTTCCCACCAAAAGTTCCTTTGTAAGTTCTTGAACATTTTGGTGCTTCCAGGATGAATTGATAATTCGGACTTGTGATATTCATCCAAATTTCTCTTCTTAGTACCTTGTCCTTTGGCACCCATAAGCGATTCTTGTACCTAATTGCTCCATCTTCGTCATACTCGAAGTGATTTCTTTCCCTTTTTCATACATTGATCATTCCAGGATATTCCGAGTCCCTTCTTCGAGCTTCAACAATCCTTCTCACTAAGCTTGATTCAATCAGCTATACACATTATCCTTCGGACACAATTGCTTCGAGCCCATTGCACCATATTTTTCACAAGATTTCACTTGTGATATCGGTCGACCGGTACATGATTTTCGGACGTCCGAAGTGAACTTCGGATCGTCCGCTAATCATAGAATGTGTCTGCCCTTTCAAAACGATCGACCGATAAAGGAATTGGTCGCCCGTTTTGAGACGGCAGCTATACGATTTTTACATGATTTCTTTCCAAATTTTACATACATTGACATGGTCACTACATATCGACTTCCAAACATCATAATGGACATCTCATGACATTCTTAATACACAAAACATGAAACATATGAGATTTTCACTTGGAGACATTCGGCATGCTAAGCAAGTTCATAAATGTACATGAGCTTTCAAGATTTCATAATAATACTTCATAACAACAATAAGCTTTCTAATGCTAAGCATGATGAGCAATAGAGCATAAGTCTTAATGGAACATAAAGTACATTAACATTCTAATCATGGATAGCAATAGAATAGTAATCTAAAGAAACATGAAACAAGAAATGCACATTTCCTAAATCTTCTTCTAAGAACAAAGGGTTTGTTCTTTAATCCCTAATCCACACAACCAAACATCATTAGGGAGAAGATTAGGATTTAGGATCCCCTCAAACATACCTTGCTTAGCAATGTCCTAAACCTAACTTCTTCCTTCTTCCTCTAGCTCCAAGGACCCTAATGGGGCTGCCATAGTGATTAAGAGAGGAGAAGATGAGCTAATCATCTTGCTAATAACATTTAAAGAGAAAGAGAAGAAGTTGAAGGAGTACTGTAGCTTCAATGGGGCCTCTCCTTGTTGGTTGAGTGAAGGAGCGCGGTCACTGTAGCTATAGTGAGAGAGTTTGGGGGTTTCGGCCGAATAACACAATGAGGGAGAGAGAGTGAGGTAGTTAGGTGGGAAAAAGGATCTTAGGGCATGAGTTTGGGGGAGTGGGCTGTTGGGCTGCAGGCGGTGTGGGCCTTTTTGGCTTTTCTTCTTTTTTTTATTTACGTGAGGATATTACAACCTACCTCCTTAAATAAAATTCGTCCTCGAATTTTAGTAAATCATATTTGCTTCATCATGAACATACTTTCTAAGCATTGACACATGAAAAACATTGTGAAGTCTAGCATAAGAAGGTGGTAATGCTAACTTGTAGGCCGCTTCGCCAACTCTCTCTAGAATCTCGAAAGGTCCAATATATCTTGGTGTTAGCTTTTTTTTCTTAATAAATCTCATCACACCTTTAGTTGGTGAGACTTTGAGCATCACATGATCGCCAACTTCATAAAGTTGCTCTCTTCTTCTCATATCCGCATAACTCTTTTGTCGACTTTGTGTCGCTAACATCCTTTGCTTGATGAGCTCTACCTTATCGACATATATATGAACCAAATTCGGTCCAAGATATCTTTCTTCCCCGGTTTCACTCCAACATGTCGGAGAACGACAAGGCCTACCATATAGGGCTTCAAACGGGGCCATCTTAATACTTGAGTGATAACTATTGTTATAAGCAAATTTTACCAAAGGAAGGTGGTCATCCCAATTTCCATGCTAATACAAGGCACAAGCTCTAAGCATACCTTCAAGTGTTTGTATTGTTCTTTCACTTTGGCCGTCGGTTTGAGGATGAAACGTCGTGCTAAAGTTCAATCTTGTTCCAAAAGCATTTTGGAGGCCTTTCCAAAATCTTGAAGTGAATCTCGGATCTCTATCCGAAACAATAGAAGCTGGAATTCTATGCAAACAGATAATCTCGTTTACATATAGTTCCACCATACTTTTCATAGTTTGACTCACTTTCATAGGAATAAAGTGAGCTGATTTCGTCAAACGATCAACTACAACCAAAATTGCATCATGTCCTTTCCGGGTTCGTGGTAGTCCTACTATAAAATCCATGGAGATACTTTGCCATTTCCATTCCGAAATAGGTAAAGGTTGTAATTTACCACAAGGTCTTCGATGTTCAATCTTAACTTGTTGACACACTATACACTTTTCTACATACTTGGCCACTTTCTTCTTCATATCCTCCCACAAAAAATTTCTTTGTAAATTCTTGAACATTTTGGTGCTTCCGGGATGGATTGAGAATTCGGACTTGTGATACTCATCCAAAATCTCTCTTCTTAATTCCTTATCTTTTGGAACCCATAATCGGTTCTTGTACCTAATTGCGCCATCTTCTCCATAACTGAAGTGATTCCTTTCCCTTTGACACACATTAATCATTCTAGCATATTCCGGGTCCCTTCTTTGAGCTTCGACAATTCTTCTCACTAAACTTGATTCGATCACATGATGAGCCATACATATGATCCTTTGGCCAAAAATGATTGGGGCCCATTGCACTATGTTTTCCACAAGATTCCATTTAGGAACTCTTAAACATCCAAGTGATCCTTCCCACTTGCGACTTAGTGCTTCCGCAACTACATTTGCTTTCCCGGGTTGGTACATTATAGCGAACTCATAGTCTTTGAGGAACTCGAGTCATCTTCTTTGCCTCATATTCAACTCTTTTTGTGAGAACATGTACTTCAAGCTCTTGTGATCCGTGTACACTTCAAAATCTTCGCCATACAAGTAGTGACGTCATATCTTTAGTGCAAATACAACCGTCGCTAATTCTAGATCATGAGTAGGGTAGTTGACTTCATACTTCTTCAATTGCCGAGAAGCATATGCAACCACTTTGCCATGTTGCATAAGTACACATCATAATCCAGTGCCGCATGCATCACTATAAATAACATATCCTCCACTCCCCGAAGGAATGACGAGGATTGATGCCGTGGTAAGTCTTCTTTTTAACTCTTGAAAGCTTGCTTCATATGCTTGTGACCATATGAACTTCTCGCCCTTTCTCGTCAACTTGGTCATAGGTGCAACTATCTTGGAGAAGTTTTGGATAAATCTTCTATAGTATCCGGCGAGTCCCAAGAAACTTCTAATTTCAGTCACATTCTTTGGCCTACTCCAATTAATGACTGCTTCGACTTTAGTCGGATCCACGGCCACTCTATGTCTTGACACTATATGTCCAAGAAACATCACTTCATCAAGTCAAAACTCACATTTAGAAAACTTGACGTAGAGCTTATTCCTTCTTAAAGTCTCCAACACAATGTGAAGGTGTTCCCGGTGCTCTTCCGGGCTTGATGAGTAGATGAGGATATCATCCACAAATACGATCACGAACTTGTCCAAGTATGGACGGAAGACCCTATTCATCAAATCCATGAATGCGGCGGGCGCATACATTAGTCCAGAAGACATAACTAAAAACTCATAGTGTCCATACCTTGAACGAAATGTCGTTTTGGGAACATCTTGTTCGGCCACCCTTAATTGATGGTAGCCACTTCTTAAGTCGATCTTTGAGAAAATCGACGCCGTCGACAATTGATCAAATAGATCATCGATTCTTGGTAAGGGGTACTTGTTCTTCATCGTGACCTTGTTGAGCATTCGGTAGTCGATGCACAACCTTAAAGAACCATATTTCTTCTTGACGAAAAGTACCGGTGCGCCCCATGGTGAGACGCTTGGCCTTATGAACCCCTTATCCAAAAGCTCTTGTAATTGAGTCTTCAATTCATGCATCTCCGCCGGAGCCATTCGGTAAGGCGGCTTTGAAATGGGTGCGATACCCAGAAGTAGTTCAATATTGAACTCAACTTCCCTTCTTGGCGGCAATCCCGCAATGTCTTCCGGAAAGACATCAGGATATTCTCTCACCACATCTAAGGATTCAAGTGCCCTTGATTGTGAATTCGTCTTGATGACACTTGCTAAGAATCCTCTTGCTCCTTTCTTAATCTTCTTGCTTGCTTTGATTGCTGATATTAGCATCTTGCCTTCTTTGGAGGGAATTCCTCGAATCACCGTGGGTTTAGCATGATGATCACCTATACAGTTTCTCTTTTCTTTGCAATACATACTAGCATCATTATAGGATAACAAATCCGTTCCTAAAATTACATCATAATCTATCATAGGAAGTAATATAAGGTCACATGGAAAATTTTTCCTATCTATTTCTATAGATACATTGGGAACATATCCTCTAGTGACTATCATTCCGGTTGGAGTCACTACTTGTAGTTGAAAATTAGCCACCAGGGGCTTTACTTCTAACAATCTAACAAATGCATGAAATATAAAGGAATGAGTTGCTCCCGAATCAAAAAGAACATTTGCATAGTATCCGACAATTAGAATATTACTTTGGATCACATCATTGGCTTGGTTAGCTTCCTCAACCTCCATGGCGAACACTCTCGCTGGAGCTCTTGGTGAGTTTGCAACTCCTTTTCCTTTGCCTCTATTGTCCCCACTTTTTTTTTGGGCAATCTCTTATGTAGTGGTCCATCTTGTCACATTGCAAGCATGTCCCGGCCCTCATGCGACATTCGCCGGGATGATACCTACCATAATGGGTACATATATCTTTTCCTTGCTCCCCCTTCTTTGGATAGTGGTAAGGAGCTTTTCTTAGGCTCTTTCCTTCATGTTTACTGATTGCTTTCCCTTTAGTAGTCATTCTTTCCTTGTACTTTCCTTCATATTCAGCGGCAAGTTCTACCGCATCTTTCATAGTGGTGCAGCGTCCACTCCTCACCCAAGGTTGCAGCCTGGGTGTAAGGACATTAATGAACCTTTTAATTCTCCTCTGTTCATTCTCGTTGAGTTCCTCATACTTTTTCAACCTTAGGAAGGTGTTCAAGTATAAGTCAACTGTCATGTTTGCTTGGACGAGATTTAGGATCTCGTCTCTCTTCTTTTCGTTCACGTGGTCAGAAAAAAAGCGAGCCTCGAATGCCTCCACGAAGTCCTCCCAACCAACCTCTTCTTCACTTTGGAAGGTAGTCTTCAAGAGTGTCTTCCATCATGCCTTAGCTTGTCCGCAAAGACGATGCGTAGCATACATCACCTTGTGGTCTTCAGGACATTCCATGACTTTAAGAATATCCCCTATTTCCTCTACCCATGATTCGGCTAAATTAGGGTCTCCTTCTGCGTCAAACTTGGGAGGTTGAAGTCTTAGGAACATCTCTATGGAATAGTCCGATTCATTAATTCTTTGGGCATTTTGTGCCGTCCGGATTAGTCCATCGAGAAAGGTATTCCTTTCATGCTCCTCATCAACAATTGCACGTCTTGGTGGTATCTACATCCACAATTAAATAAATATGACATCATCATTAGCATGAGTTAAACATGGAAGAACATGTACCTCTAAGTTCGATAGCACCTCATGACGATTGCACATGAACTTTACACTTAGACATTTTAGCCAACCTATGGCTTAGACACATAAGACTTAAGACATAAGAGCCAAACCATGGCTCTGAAAAAAATAGTTAAATGTAATTATAAACAAATTTGTCCTTAAAAATTATTTTTCTTCTAGTGTAATAAGTTTGACTTAAAAACATATTGGAAAAGGAGCCTGCATGCATGCTAGCCAGGTATGTAAGCATTGAACTCTGTACATTTTCCCAGAAGACACATTCATTGCATGCATGCATGCATGTTGTTCTATAGCCTCTTAAGTTGATGAGTAAACTCAAATGGATAGCCAACTCCGTTTGCATTTAAATGCTTTACGTTGATTGATCTTATGGAATTCACAAATCAGTTGGAGAAGAGCAGTGTTTTTAAAACCAAATTGGATCGTCTACTGCGAACTGGCCGCAATTCAGTTCGATTTTTTCTCAAGATCGGAAATGATAAAAAGTGGATAGAATCAAATTGAAGCGAACAAAATGGGGTCAACCAATTGAATCGGTTCAATTCAATTTTTTAATTATTGTATTAAAAATATAAATTTGAAAATTTTTAATGATAGAATGAAATGAAAAAGAAAGCAATGAATCATTATGAAAGGTAAAATTCAGTTTGTTTTATTTTGGCATTAAAATGTGTATTTTTTTAATTTTGAATGATAGAATCAAATACAAAAGGAAATAAAATAAGTAATTTTGAAAGGACAAAAATGTAGGTGATGGTGTATAAAGAAAGTGAGAAAATAAAGGAGAAGAATGAAGGGAGAAATTTAAGGAGGAAAAAATAAAATGGAAAGAATTGAATGAAAAAAAGGAGAAATGATTTAATAAAAAGATATACAAAAGGAAAGTTATTTACATAAGTAATAATTAAATTAAAATATATATTAACAACAACAATAAAAGAATAAAAATATTTATAAATTTAAAGAATATTGATCAATTTCATTTTCTTGATGTTAACTAATTTATTCAAATTTTTTATAACATATATGTCATAATAATAAATCTAAATAAAATTAAATCATTCAACTTATTACCTTTTAATTATCTTTCCTCGTTTGAACCTCGTCATTAACGTTAAGGCTATGCCATCCTAAGGTGTAAATATGAATCAAGTATTGACATATTTTTAATAGTACAAATATTTCATATTATTTAATATAATGAGTCTATTTTTTTGTTTCTATTTGCATTCAAGTATACTAATCATATAAAATTACAATACATTTTGGATGAGTATACTAATTAATTCATTTAGAAAATATTTAAATTAATGTTCAATATTAATAAAAAAATATTTTGTGAGTATTTTTTCTATTCTTTTCAAAGTTTTATTCATAATATATCTTTGAAATAATAGATAAATAATATTTTAATAAAAATCCGATTCAATCGATCGAATTATGATCCTGTTAACACGTCGATTTGATGTTCAACCCGATTTTAAAAAATTGGAGAGTAGTGATGTTGCATTCCTTAACTATCTGTGTTTTAAGTTTGAGGGAAGAAAAGTTTTGGTACATATATTATATCTCTTTCGTTCGATTGAAGCTTTTCTACATATATTATACGATAAGTGTGCCCATCTCTTTCCTGCCCACTTTAATTCGGTAATCATCTCTTGCCTCCAGGAAACCACGACTTTTCTTATCTTTTTTTATTGCATTAATTGTCATGTGTTTGCATGTTCTCGATGCCAATATTTGGTACCTGAAGTTAGGTAGGTGGTGTTACTTGTTAGCACTTGGGACACATGCAGCACAACAGTTCATTCTTCCTTCATAGGTGTCCATATATTTAGTGTAACATCCTATTTAGTGAGAGGTAAAGAAAAAGGAAAAAAAATCTTTTTCTCTTTCTGGATAAGTTTTTAGGGGAGAAAAATGGAGGAGAAGGGAGAGTTCCTCTCTTATAACATTTCTTCCTTCAACTTCAAAATTAAAGATAGAGGAGAGGAAAAATATATTGAACTATTTTAATATAAAAACGCATAATTGTCCTCAAGAACATAAATTATCAATATAATCTTTGAAGGGTATAATTGTCTTATAACATTAATACTTAAATTCTTTCTCTCCATTTTCTAGAAGTGAGAGAAAATGTTTTATATTCTGAAGAATTGAAATTATAAAAATATAAAAATAATGATGTTGTTCTATTTAGCAACTTAAGTTTTTTTAAAAAAAATTAGTGAGATGTTATTTTTTCTAACGACTTAATCTTTTAAAAAAAATAGTAACAAATAGAAATTAAGAACTCAACACTTTAATTAAGAACTTGTATCTATGACTCCGGGAAACTAATAATAATTCATACATCATGAATTGACGAGGACATGAATAAACTAAAATAGCAGTATGTAAAATATTCCAAAATTTTTAACATACTGCAGCAGTATACAAGTTGCAACAAAATTTTTTTAAAAAAAATTAAGCGAATTTGGACGTTAGATGTTAAAATGTGCACTATTTACCCTGGATAATATCCTAACATTTTTGTCCAAATTAGTTAAATGGTTGATGATTATTAAATAATAATATCCACTCTCCAAAAAATGATATAGTAATATATTTGGGGTTAATATTAAATAACCATTACATGTTAACACGCAACATCTGGAATAAAAAAAATAAACCTCGATTTTCTTCTTTAAAGAGCACAAATTTCTTTCGATTGCCGTATTTTTTTAAGTAAATGTTGGAGTGGATTTGTTGAGACGGTGCTGACAAATGGCTTCAAGTGGCATATGGGCCAACTATAAGTGGACTCAGAATATTTCATAAAAAAATGATTGTGTATATACATGTAATAAAAATATACATCCATATAATTTCATTTTACATACATAACATATAATTTCATTGTCATATACATTTTAAGAGTATCTTCATAATTCCTTAATCCTTACTTCTTGACTTCATATTTTACATCTCCTCAAGTTGCTTTATAACCCTTTGGATCTTCTTTCATCATTCTTTTTTTTCTTTATTATGTGATCATTCATGTGTCATCTACATCCTTCATCTTTATCACATAATAACATTTTTACTTTCATTCTATATCATAAATCATACTTAGGAACACACAAATCATAATAACGAGGGACTTTATTCCTAATCATTCATAGAAATATACACATTTTATGACGAGGGATATTGTTCCTTGGAAAATACATACACAGATGCAGAACTTTACTTCTCAGTCTTAAGTCCCCTTGAAGTACATACAAAAGTGCAGGACTTTATTTTTCATCTTTAATTCATCATCATCTTAACATTCTTTCTTTGTCATAAGATACTTTAACTTCACTTTCATTCTTACTTTATTTTATAACGTCTTTGATCCTAATATAGTTGAAAGAATCATGTCACTTCATCATAAGCCACATCCTTGGAACACGCACATCATAATAATGATGTGTTGGTTTCAAGACCATATTTTTTGTATTTTGATGATCGCAAACAAGGAAGATGATGTACTAATTATACTTGAAGTGATAGTGTGAACAGTTTTAACATTTTTCGAATAAAAATAGCCGAAGTTTTTTCTGCAGTAAAAATGGGCGATCGATATTATATCGATCGACCGTTATGGCAGATAATTGACGACCGAAATCGATTATGAAGCGTCCACTAATCACAGAAAGGAAGAAACTCTAAGAAATGTGCGACCAATTTATAACCGGTCGACCGTTGTTGAAGACAATGGACGATCGAAATGCAAGCTGGAACGTCCAGTAATCACAGAAAGGATCAACTTCTAAAAACGGACGATCGATCTATTATCGGTCGACCGTTATTGAAGATAGTGGACGACCGAAATGGAGATGGAACGTCCGCTAATCACATAAAGGATCAACCTCTAAAAATGGGCGACCGATCTATCATCCGTCGACCGTTATTGAAGATAGTGGACGACTAAAATGGAAGATGAAACATCCGCTAATCATAGAAATGATCAATCTCTAAAAACGGATGACAGATTTACTATCGGTCGACCGTTTTGAAGATAATGGAGGACCGAAATGGAAGAATGGATCGACCGCTAATCATAGAATGAATTGGACTTCAACATCGGTCGATCTATTCACTTTCGGACGATCGTTATGGAAGCAAGAACGGTTATAATTCTTTTACGGCTTACTATCAACGATAAACTGCACATAAAAGACAAAATAACAGATATAATTTTTTATTAAACGGACGACCGATTTGGTAATGGGCGATCGCTGAAGATTCGACAAATAGAATAACGGCTAATTATTGTGCAAAACGGACGACCGAAGATTCGACAAATAGAATAACGGCTAGTTATTGTGCAAAACGGACGACCGATATTAAAACGGTCGACCGATTCAATGTGACAGCACAATCTTTTTGAATTACTTTACAACGGCCAAATTTTCAAGAAAAGTTTATAAAAGGAATCCAAAAGATTGCAAAAAGCATTTTTCTTGAGCCAAAAGTTGCAAATCATCCATTCCCTCTTCTAGTTTCTTAGTGAGAATTTTATTTGTAAGAATAGAGGCTTGAAGGAAATTATTGTTTAGATAGTTTGAAATGCTCCTTGTAAGAAGATGTATGCCTTACCTCTTGAGCGAAGAAGAAGACCTTGTGGTGTAGAAATGGTTATTCTCTCTCTACAAGAAAAAAGAAGACTAGTGAATCTCCGACAATCTTAAGATTTATGATATTTTTAATCAATTCTTTGTACTTAAAAATATGCTTCACGTTTGTTGTTTTTATGATTTGGATATTTTATACCACAGTATTATATCATAAAAAATTTATATATAATAAGCGAGAATTAACATGATAATATGAAGTATTACATAGTATTATATCATATATACCAATATTGCATACGAAAGTCATAGTCTAAAAAATTAAGCAAGATTTATGTTAATATATTTTAGGTGATTAATTATTTACGCACTTGTAAGCTCATTTTCCATTTTAAATCTCATGTGTTATTGAATATAATTTTGTATTCATGAAATAAAATATATAATTGAATACTATATATATTAAAGTTGAATTATCTTGATAATAATAAAAAAATTATCATGCGCGTGATCATTATATATGTCTATCAACATCATCGCCTAAAAAGATCCATAATTCTTTTAGTATTTAACATATTTTAGTTGATGGTTGAATTATTAGTTATGTACATGGAAGATTATATCTAGATATAGATTCAATCCTTTCTTGGATGTAGTTTTAAAATGATTGATGTTTATACATATACATATATAATATTAAAATGCATATAATAAAAAGAATTTAATGGAATATTAATATTATTATTCTTTTTTAAAATTATATGCATATGAGGTATTCAATATTTCATATTTGGTCTCATAGAATGAAAAATTAATATGGATTCTTAATAAGTTTTGTAATTAACTTTTATTTTTTTACAAAAAATCTATTATACAGTGTGCATCCATGCATCAAACTTAGTCCCGGAGCTGCATAAGAAAATAAATTACTATGAAAAGCTCCGAATTAGTTATCGAAATTTCATTTTATCAAATAACTCCATGTTTTTTAATAAACTATTATCTTAATTAATACATATTTCAATTTTTATACAAATCTAACCTCCTATTATAGTTAATTTATTCTATATTTTCACATTCTATATAGTTTAGATATGATTTTATTTTTCTTTTAGTTTAAATAAATAAACAAAAAATGTTTCAATAATTAGATAAGGATTTTAGAATCAATTACAAAAGTAAATTATATTATCATTAGTACTATTCAAATTTATAATAGGATCCAATTTTGTTATTTTGAAGGCATATTGTTAAAATATATCAGATTATTAATCTGAGCGGACATGCCATGTGCCTTCCTTCTTAAACTAAGTAAATAAACTAATTATTGCTTACTTGTTTAGAATGTTGAAAATTTCTATAACTACTACATGAAATTAATTGCATTACATCATAAACCAACAACATTTTTTCCATATTTATTTGGACTAATTATTTACATTCAAATTATCTGAAATGATTACTTATTATAATCTTAAGTTGGGGCGGTTAATCTGTTATGTTATTTTTTTTCAAAACAACCTCGAACAAAGTATTAAAAACTTTTTTAAATAATAGAACATAAAAAAGATATTTTTCTATTAGGACTCTTATCAAAGTTTTTTATGAGGTTACTATTAAAGAAGACCACTATTATTATTATTATTATTATTATTATTATTATTATTATTATTATTATTATTATTATTATTATTATTATTATTATTATTATTATTATTATAAACTAAAACAATATTAAAATTTTTATTATTAAAAAACATAAAACTAAAACATATCTAAACGTTTTAAGCTATTTAGACTATTATATATTTTAATTTTAAACTCTCTCTCTCTTTCTCTACGGATTATATGAGATATTATTTTATTATATATATGATTAATTAAGTCCGTTAAAAGGAGAAGTATTCTTATTATTAGATTTTTTTAACTTTTTCCAAAAAATTTAAATCCTAATCGGTAAAATCATATCTAAATTATATCTAAAGTTTTAAGCTATCTATACTATTATTTAGATCTCTCTCTCTCTCTCTCATATATATATATATATATATATTGAATTAATTCTATGTTATCATTCCTAATTGGACTTTTTCGGTAACAAACATGATAAAGTATATAGATATTTTTCTATTATTTATATGATTATTTTTTTCCAAAAAAATGTGTAATATTTGTGGGACTCTTAATATTATATATACAGAAAGATTAGAATTATGATTATAATTAAATTTTAATTGTGATTGTGCTATATTTATGACTAAGTTTGTAAAAGTTGGACTCCTATTTAATTCAATTATATTTCATTCAATTCTGTTTTTTAAAATATATTATGATTATTTCAATTATTAAGTTACGTAGTAATTTTATGACACTTATTCGTATTTAAGTTTGAGTTGAATTATTAACTTTATTAATTTATTTAAGGAACTTATAATATTTAATATTTATAATGGTTATATATGATTAAGATTAATTAGTTATAAACTCCTACTCCTAATCAAATAAGAGTTACCTTTTAAATTTAACTTATCACCTTATTTAACAAACTTTATTAAATATTATGAACCTAGATAATTTTTTTCTTATAAATGGCATATGTCTTACATAATTTTATATAGATATATTACCAACATATACCAATATTCTTATTACTCTCATTTTTCAAATTATTTTTTCAAAAAATTGTGGAGATGCCACGTGGCTCTCCATTGTTTACCTTATATATATATATATATAGATTATTAGCGATCAAGAAAAAATCTCATCGTCAGGTCGTTAAAGCAAGATTGGACTTGACGTTAAAATATTTAACTTAACGACTATCATTTTATCATTAAAAATATTAATGGGTCAAATAAAAAAATATCTCTTAAAATGATATTAGTGATATTTAGAAAATATACTTCTTTTTATTTTGTTTTCATATTTTAATTTATTCTTGCACTAGATCTTCCTTCTTACCCAATAATAATATTATTTATTATTAAAAATAAAAAGTTAAATTATACTTTATGCTTAAATATTTGTATACAAGTTTAATATCATTAATAAAATATAAATAAACATCTTCTCTTTAAAATTTCAATATTTATTTTTGTTAATGTAATTAAGAATGTCGACATCTCCTTACTTATAATAATTAATAAAATTTAATTATTCATTCTTTATTATTATTCTTTCTATTTATTTAAATTTCATTAGGATTTAATATATATATAACATTATTTTTATTTCCTAAAAAAGATGAAAACGTTAATAAAAATATTTATTATCTTAACATCAATGCTAAAAAATTGCTTTTACCGTCATAATTTTTTTATAACAATTAGCGTATAACTAATTTAACCTTAACCTAATTTTTATACTTTCTCTTCTTATACGTTTTACAGTCAGGGCGTTCGTCAAACTCGTCGTCTTCCACGTGATCGTCTTCTTCCCTCGCACACTAGCGGGAGAGGACATTGGATAAGCTATGTCCATTGCGTGACTTCTTTCCTTGTCTCCCTCATGCATGTTGGCAACGTTGGGGCTGTTGTCGGGGTTTCCTCTATGCGTGGAGGTGGCCCTCGGCGACCGATCACATGCAAAGGCGGCTCTCGGCGATCGCTGGGGCGGGCGTCGAGGCCGCCTCTCGCGCTGGGGCGGTTGTCATGGCTGCCTCCGCCTCTGAGGCAGTCGCCGGTGCTCTGGTTCAGCTGTCGACGCTTCTTGTGTATTTTTTTCTTTGAAAATTTGGCCGGCAGCTTGAAGTTTTCTTCGCCATGCACTTTATTACAGGTGGTCAGAAGTTGTATAAGTGTTTGCCCCTTGTTTTGATCTCTAAATCCTTTGTGCTGAGGTATTGTCCTTTCTTTTGACACATAAACTTCATTTGACATCTAACTACATATGTCTGTCGTATGTACATGTTATTTATGACAAATGATATAAATAACTACATACAATTTAAATTATTATTTTTATTAGAGATTAATTCTTGTAAGACAAACACATAAGTTTACATGAGATGAAATTTACATGAAGTTCAAGTCTGCCTCCATGATAGGTGGCACTTTTATTTTTATATAGCATCTATATGTTGTGTATTTTTTGTGTAATGTGGCTTGTTTGCAAGAATTTTTTGACTAAAAATATATGCGTGAAAATTATTCTATGAAAGGTCAATTGCAACAGTCGACGAAGTTCATTTATAGTCAACAATCTAATAATCCAAATTCAACAACTTTAAATCTTGTGAAAAATCACGTGAAGCATAAGGTTAGTAAGAATAAAAATTTTAATTTATATTTTATGTGTTATTTTATTATACATTTTTTATTTCAATAATTTTTTAATTTAATTTCAACCCTCTTTTAAAGTAACAATGACTATGTTTGACGGATTGGAACCTTTTGTTGGTGAGTACACTATTTTAATTTTTTATAAGTAAAGTTATTTTTAGTTATTTTCAATAGTAATTTTTGTTTTAATTTTACAGAGTTTTTTATGAATATTCTTGGGATTGGAAAGAAAGATGAATGGAAGATAAGTCTTGCTATATTTTATTTGAAAAATTGTGAATATTTGAATTAAAATGTTGGATGTGGCATATGAATATTTGAGTTGAATATTGTATGAAAAATTGATTTGATGTTTGATGTTCTGAACATGAATGAGTTTGAATCTTATCAAATATAAAATTTTGAAAATATATTGATGATAGTATATTTGTCCCCAAATAATAATAATAATATTTATAGCAACAAGAAAATGGCCCTAAAAAAATTTCTTCTAACATATAAATAATATCTTTAACGACTAGTTGATGAGTAGACCTTATAAGTTATACAGGGGACAACATATTACACTACTAGAAAATTACGATTTTTCGACGGACAATTTCCGACGGTTTGAAATCCGTCGCAATTTGCGACGGATTTTGCGACGGTTTCATTTCCGACGGTTACAACCGTCGAAAATGAAAATAATAGATTATGTAATTTATTATATTATTATTTTATTTTTTGACGATTAGGAACGTCGATATTTTCAACGGATATCCATCTGTCGCAATTTGCGACGGATTTTTCGACGGTTACAACCATCGGAAATAAAAAAATAAATTATGTAATTTGTTATATTATTATTTTATTTTTTGACGATTAGAAACGTCGATATTTTTGACGGATATCCATCCGTCGCAAAATCCGTCGCAATTTCTGACAGTCGTAACCATCGGTAAATGTATAACGATATCGTATGAGGAGTATTTTATTAATATAATTAGAGACGGTCCAACCGTCACAAATGTCGATGGTTTCGACCGTTGATAAAATAAAAAATAAATATTATATATAACTAAATATTTTTTTGACGGTCACAACCATCGGTAATTTTAAAAATAATTAATATTTACGTTTCTGACGGTCCGAGCCGTCGGTAATTGAAATTTTTTTATCCCGCTTTTTTTCGTTTTCGCGCTTTCTCATATCTTTTCCCCCTATATATATCCACTTTCCTCCTCTCCTCTCTCTCCCTCCTCTCCTCTCTCTCTCTCTCTCACCCTCTCCCTCTCTCTCCCTCTCCCGGTCGGCGAGCCTCTGGCCGGACGTCAAGCGTCAATCGTCGGCGACCCACTCCCGCCGACATCTCTCTCTCTTCGTTGGCGTTTCTCTCTCTTTCTCTTCGGCCGCTGGCGGCCCAGCGGCCGGATCCAGCCGCGGGCATTCGGATCTGGCCCCTAGCGGTCGGATCCTGTCGTGGGGCAGCCGGATTCGGCCGCCGGCGGTCGGATCCAGCCCCCAGCAGTTGGATCTAGCCGCTAGCGGTCGGATCCAGCCCCTAGCGGTCGGATCCTGCCGCGGCCCGATCCGGCCGCTAATTTTTTTTATTTCTAAAAAATTCTTTGCGACGGTTGGAACCGTCGAAAGATCGACGGTTGCGACGACCATTGAAAGTATCGACAGTTGCGACCGTTGAAAACTTTCGACGGTTGGAACCGCCAAACTTTTTCAGCGGGTACAACCATCGGAAACTTTCGACGGTTGGAACCGTCGGGACTTTCGGACGGTTAGAACCGTCGATATTTCCGACAAATTTTTTTTCGACCGTCGTAAATCGATTTGCGACGAGCGTTTTTTCAGACGGATCGAATCCATCTGAAAAATCGTCGGTAATTGTATCGCCGACGTTTTTGGACTGACGGTTTTGATCGTCGGTAATTAGCGTTTTTCTTGTAGTGTTAGTCACTATTGAATTTTTAAGGAAGAGAATTAATGTGATCTTTAAAATGAATAAACGATCAGTTATTAAAACTTGACGTTAAAATTTTTAGCGGCGGGATTTATAACAAAAGTCGCGACCATTTTTTTTGTCATTAATGGTGAGATGATAATTTTTAATCTCCTCACTAATGACCCAAATTTTTATAGTGTTATAACATTTATGATGGTTATGTTACCGATAAGCGTGCTCGAACTCTACCTTTGCTATAACACCGGCAACGGCGTCATGGTTGGAAATAGTCAAATAACCTTGCTTCCGGCAAGTGATGGCATGGTTGCCAACCTGATTGACAGTGTCTAAGAATGATGTATTGATAACAATACCTTTATATTTTGATTTCAATATCTTGTGTATTGCTTATATATAATTTTGATCTAATCTAATCCAAAAAAAAGGCAATTTAAGAAAACTAATATGAATATCTAGAAAATTTAAACGCAATGGAGTTTGCAACTGAAGAATGCATATGCTGCATGCTCAGGCTTTCGCTATTCTTGATGGAATAAGATTAATTTTGTACCATCATTACTACTAGTTCAATCTAAGATATTATTTATTTGAAACTTTTGACCAAACGTCTTGAAAGATGAAGAAAGTAATTACATATAAGTTTACAATTATCTTCTGTTTTACCTATATATGACTATTCAAACAAATAATTTTGATCCGTACAAATTTAAAATATGTTAACATATAAATTCATGACCACCTTCATATTTTGTCTATATAAAATTATTCAATCAAATTATTTTGATTCCTAAACTTTATACCGTTACAAATTTATTCTTGAAAATTGTTATTTTTTTCGAGAGCGGAATCGGAAATAAGATATTTTTTGCTCAAAGCAAGAATTATTTATTTCTGGAATTTACAATTGGCGGAGAACACTTTTTTATTTTAATTATATTTTTTCCTTTAATCATTGCTTGAGGTTAATTGGTTAACGTTCATAAAATATTATTCTATAGTCAATAAAATTAAGTAGTTATTAAATGTTTGGACTAAACTCCTGGTTGTGCATAACTTATATTTACAACCATTACGGTCGAGCTCCAACTTAAACAGCAGCTGAAAGATTCAGTTCCACCTGTAAATTATCTCCGGCCTCCACGGCACAGAACTGCTTGAAATGGGGCTCCAAACAATCTGCACTAAGTGCTGCTTGCGGGTATCTCTGAAAATTTGAGTCATTACTCATGCATGCTACTTTTCCGGTGAGGGCTGTTTTGCAGTTTAACTAATTGGGGAATGTGATGAAACAGTGGAGAGAGAGGTGAGGCGGTGAGAGAGGGTGGTGTGTGTTACCAACTCTAGAGTAATATTTTGTCATACATGGATAATGAATGTAGGAATAAAAGTTTTACTTATATAAAAGTCATTTTTGTTATTCATTACATTAAATTACTTTTTTTTATCGTTCGATTTAGTACTCCCAATTGTTCTGAATCATTTTGAGTTGCATGTTTACTTATAGATTTTCTGTGCATGTATAATGAATTAAATTATAGATCTTAGTTTAATCGAGAAGATTTTGTGATGTCAGCCGCCCTTGGTGCTAAATAATAGCAATATAATTAGATGACCCTAACTCGAAACTTAACCAATATGTGACGTCTATGCTATGAGTTATATATGATGATGTTTTGATGACCTTGTTGTCCGCCACCTTCTTCATGGCTGCTCTGAAATCTGAATAGACCACCATGGCAGTTGGCACTACACATGTATCCAAGGTGGTAACACCACTTACCTAATTTGTGGATAAACTACTCAAACTCAAAGTAGTAACCAAGTCCTTTTTTTTTTTCACATTAAAATTATTAGATTGAAACAAAGATTCAAATTGAATCTGCTCTCCTCCAAAGAATAATAAACAAGGATCGATTAATTTGTCTTCTGTAGTGCTAACACCACATGATATGGCATACCTAACAAATCTACTATTTTTTAATGCACATTGATACATTAAACAAAGAATCTGATATGATCTGACCTCCTTAAAAGAGGAATGAACTATGGTTTGTCTCCCAAGTGCTAGCACCACCTATTTGAATCTTCAGGTGCCAAATACTCCCATCATGAGAGGAACTGGGAGTTCCAGGAAACAGCTAAAAACGTTACTCTATTCGCCGAAAGAGATTGTTACCTGATTCAAGTGGAGAGACATCGATGAGATTGTTAGGGGTTGGATGAGGTACACATGGAATTAAAAAAAAATTGTTCGTAGTGCTACATAAATATATCCCCGCAGAAGGACATCAACGCACAAACCTTTCCTCATCTTACATCACAGGTGGTATTAAAGTGGAGCTTATGATCATCTTCCTCCAATTACATCCCATGCATGCCTGGCCAGGTATATAAATCCACCGGGGTTTGGTCATCAGCATGATCATACAACATAAAATCACTAAGACAAGTCAAGAGAATTCATGGGGCATAGAGCAACACCACTTTGCCTTGTGTTGGCCCTAGCATTGCTTCTGAACAATGCTATGGGTTCAAGACTTGGAAACCCTAATAATGCCCTACTGGATGATGATGAAGCAGGTCAAGCTTGGGGTCACATGATCAGTACTACTAATGCCGGTGAGGTGGAGCGGCCGAGCTCAAATTATGCCTTCACGAGCATCCGTGGCGGCGACAAGGACGGAGTCGGAAACTTGCTTCCTAGAGACCGCCAGGTTCCGTCCGGTCCAAACCCTCTGCAACCTCCAAGTGCGTCCAAGAGTGGAGGTAAAACAGGTCCATTTATCCCATCATCTTACACACCATGATCAGATGGACATATAGCTAGAGGCTGCCTGCCTCATCCTTGGATTTGCAAACTGAGCCGCCATATACCATTTAGGTCATGCGTGCTTTCATTAAGGATGGCCTGTGTGTGCATGCATACAGTGTGCCCAAAATAATATGGGGCATGTGTGTAGTTGATCATGGTGCGAAATTTCCTTTTATTTTATGTGTAATTTGCTCTCTTTGCTTATCAAGTGTGTCTGGTTATCGTTTATGTAATTGAGTGCAGTGACTTGTGTATGGGTTGTGTTGTGTGGCAGCTTGTAAATCCTACTTCGTTGTATTAAAAAGTGATTGGAAATGGAAATTAAGTATATAAACTGCTTGTAGAATCTCCTTCCACGAAAGAAAAAAAGACAAGACAAGAACATGCAAGTATTGAAAGATTCTTTTTTTGAAAATAAACAAAAAGATTTAAACTATAATTTTTAAAGAAAAAATGCACTGACACAGAAAGAAAGAAATCATAGGTCGAGAATTTTTCTATTAACCAATGTAATGGCCCTTATTTATTTTAAAACTTGAGTTCACATCGTCGATTCTTACCATATGTATTCAATATTCATCATATACTCTTTTAGAAAAGAAATCCAGTTTTTAGTGCTTTAACAATTATCATTATATAAATGTATGTTAGAAAAACGGCAAAAATAATAGTTCTTGCCTACCAGCAAATGAAAAATGAGAAAACAAAATTCTTTTTCCTACCAGCAAATGTTTAATGGTCTCTTGCCTGAAAGTAAGATTTAAGTTTAGACTTAGGCTTTTATTTATTATTCAGATTTGAGTTCCCAAGGAGAGAGGTCGGAGAGGTTTGGAACTCTTACAAAATGTTCAAACTCATATCGACTTATCGCCTAATTAATTCCTCCATACAAAATGTTTATTTTTGGGCATTACAAATGGGCAAAGTGATCTTAAACAACAAATGATCAATCATACAACTAATTAGGAATAGACAAAATTCAGGAAGAGCCAGAATGATTACAAGAGATAGCTAATTTTTTAGAATGCACAATCCTTTACTTAACCGTTGAAGAATAAATCATGATATAGGGTAAAACTCTTTTTTACCTAAAACAAGATTATTTTGTAGTCACCTTTTGAACTATAATTTTTTTTAGATTTAATTCACCTTCAAAGCACCGTTCTGCTCTGTAGGAATATTGAGTGCATACGTTTATCTACTAATCAATGATTCAGGATTAAGATGATAGATGATTAAATTTCATCATTTAAATATGTTGTTTATTTCAATCGTTATCAGGATCAATGATTCGTATATGATAGAGTAGAGGGCGCTTTGAAGATAAATTAAACTCATTTCTAATATTTTATTTGAAAAAGAGTTTAATATGGATGAGTTAAGTTTAATTGGAATGGTTAGAAAACTCTACCTTATTTGGATATTATTTTTAAAATTTTAGTTACATTACATTACTTAAAATTAAATATGCTAAATTGATGATTTTTATGGGTTAATAATAATTATTTTCATTATATCATTTATTTATTATTAATTGATTTCTTAAAAAATATTTTTTCTTAAAGATAATAAAGACAATTACCTAACTTGATCTTTCCTAACTCATGCATTAATATTTGTTTCCAAATAAAAAATGAATTAAATTAATCCAATAAATCCTATAAATTTATATCCAAATATTATTTATATAAACAATCACCGTAAATTCTTACTTTCCTGCTCTTATAAAGTTTTATATCAATAAATTACCAACCAAAGCCTAAATATCCTACGTTATCATTCCTCAAATTTTGTTGATCTTAGGGGGTGTTTCCCTACAAGTAATCTTTTTAATTACTGATAATTTGAAGTTAAATTACCTGGGCTCACCACATTGCCTTGTTTACTTTGTTTTAATTTGCAGGTAATCTGAATTGCCTAGCAATGCAGATTGCCTATGAAGTGGCAATCCACATTGACTAGGAGGGAGTGTCCATCCAAATAGCCACCCAAATGACAATCTATTTTTATTTTATTTCCATTCTTGCCCTTTCCAATCTTAAACAAATAAATCATAAAAATAATATAAAAATTCATATAACAACAACAAATAATATTATTATCATCATAATTAAATATATTAATTTATATAAAAATTATTTTATTATTTTTATTCACATGAATTGCATATTATTATTTTGTTATTATTTTAAATATTATATAAATTACCATTATTTTCATTTAAAAATTTATGTGAAATGTTTATAATTATATTTATTTAATTTATTAATTTTATTTGAGCTTTTAGTTAGATTATATAATATTTAATTTAATATTAGTGATAAAGGATATTTTAGTAAAAGTTGTATAGTGATATTTAAATTGCTGAAAAGATTACTTCTACGTAGTAAACAAGGTAATGCACATTGCTGATAATTTAATAGGTGACAATTTTTCTAATAGGTAATGTAGATTATTAGGTAAAGTGAAAAGGTAATGCAGTAAACGCCCCCTAGTTCATTGACCTAGTATAAACAAAAGTAAATATATTATCCGATTCGAAAATGGAACAAAAAAAGATATAAATAAATCATTCCACAAAACTATGTTGTTATTTCATTGTATATTTATTTTCAAATTTTAAATTATTTTTCTTCATAAGTATTTTCAAAGTTTTTGTGCTAGAAATTGTGGAACATGACAATCAGATCATTTTTTCTAAACAAAAACTAGAGAAATGTTGCATGGGGACACACTATAAGGAATTTGATTTTTAGTGTCCATTATTAATGGATGATAATATTAGTTTCTAAGAAGCATACTAAATTCTGTACGTGGGCGAAAACGGCTAGACAAATAATGATCCTTGAAAATTTCAAGGCTAGTCATTGAAAGTATCTCATAAACACAAGTTTTGATTTGTCCTTAAACTAACTTAATCAAGGACAAGAATCTCTTCCTTAGCAGTCTTGGTGGCATGATAAAATTTCCTCCCAAAATATTTTGACAACTTATACTGTATCATCTAACTAAATAAAAATGATTTTGATCAACCAAATCTTGGCTATTCGATTAAAACATTGTACTATGATTAAAGAATGTGTACTAACTCAACATCTCATCTATCGATATTGCATACAAACTTCGCCCCTATGGTGATCTCGCATGAGTCCAAGGCATGAACATCTGGTCGATCCTCTTTATCGACGTTGGATATTCTCGGGGCGTATTGTGCGAGTCTAGGATGAGTGTGACTATGAGGATAAAAAAATAGATATCATTAATTTTCTCAAGCATTTTCCTCTTAATTATGTCTTGAATTGATCTTCATGCATTTTGGTGCTTGATCTTCTTTGGCATCTCGTACGTGTCCATCTTGCTTCGTGGTCGCATCTTGTTTACTCCTCAAAGGAAATATAATGTCATGCTTGATTGCTCTCTTGTCACATCAATAGAGTCGCTTCATGTTTTGTGGAAAGTAAGTTTTAAAGGCCATAGTGACAATCATATATAGCTAACTTTATTATGATTGGATGACTAGTTTGATTTATCACATTCCTTTTCTAGACGATTGTGATATTTAGTTAATGTTTAATAACCACCTATTTTCATTTTATCATGCATATTGCTTACATATTAATTGGTAAAGTTTATTTTAGGACAATTTATATTTATCATGTGCAATTTGTTTGTAACGCCCTCAAAATCGCCCCTCCTACCACGTAGGCAGTCAGGTTGACTCCGGAAGCGTTACACTGCCTACTACACTATTGACCATGATCATTCAACAAAGTGCACACGTGGCATTAATATTATAATAAAATATAATAAAGGACTTTAATACGGAAGTTCAATCGTCAAAATATCAAAGACATAATTCACCCATACAAGTGATAACAAGATGAGAAGATATCATAAATCTCAAGAAGTTTGATAGGCGGAAGAAATTCGATAAGCTGAATAGCATGATGTCTATGAATAACATGAGAATCATAACACTAAATTCAATTGAGGTAAGCTTGATGATAGAATTGTCATGTACAACATCCTTCAAGCTGCACTTCCACTCCTCATCAAGCAGCATTCTCACATGCAAAATCTCAATGCAGGAGAATCGGATACCCATGAGCAAAGATGTCCAGTACAATAAAAATATAGACGATGATGTAAGAATCCATGATGAACAATATATCAGTGATGAACAATTATATACCTTGAACTCTATACATTGACTATAACGAGTCACACATCTTTCTTTAACATTATCAACATCTATACTTTGTTCTTTATTATAACTATACTTTGTCTTTACAATACTCTACATTATCTTTATCATATAATATTCCATACTTTACTATACTATGTTCTATACCATACTTTACAATGCTTTAC
This sequence comes from Pontederia crassipes, assembly GCA_030549335.1. Lineage (NCBI taxonomy): Eukaryota > Viridiplantae > Streptophyta > Magnoliopsida > Commelinales > Pontederiaceae > Pontederia > Pontederia crassipes. Next base: position 16,521,376 of record CM060189.1, on the reverse strand, counting down.
TTTACATTTGTTGTACTGTGAGTTGCACTACGTCTTTTACATTACTATGATACCCTTAAAGTACGTTGTCCTATGCGAGCTCGACTTTATTAGTTGGGATGCCAGAAGTATCTCTCTGAATATGTAAAGTCAGTAAGCCCATAAAGGGTAAGGGGTGTGACAATGCATCACCCAATTCGAAATGTAGGTGGAAAAAAATCTACACCCCAAAAATCATTTAAGAACATGTAGGTTCACTGTCTCCTCAGTTAGTTACTTGTCCGTCTGGCTCAATACTATATTCTTTGGGGGGAGGAGTGTGACTAATGCATTACCCTTCATTCGAGACCCAGGTGAAAGAAGACCTGAAATCTTAGGAATAGTGGACATTGAAGACCAGTAGGTCCGCTGTCTCCTCAGCTAACTATCTGCCCCTCTCTATAAATACCATGATCTTTGTTCCATACATTGGGGCGGCACATAACAATCACACATTTTTATCTTTACTTTACTTGTCTTTAATCATCTTTAATATTACTTGGAAAATGGAAGAGAAAATGATTCCTCTTTCTCAAAAGGGTTGGTTCTCTGTATCTTTAGGGTTTTGGATGAGATTTCACCTACTTCTGCCAAGGACAGGGCCCAACTTTCGAAGGATTGGACTTAACGGAAGGGTCCATCTTTCTACTCGACTGAACTCGGGCCGGGTGGATTGAACCCCGGTCGGGCCGAGTTCTATTCGGGATTTGATGTGTATGGCCTGGGTCGAGTTAGGAGGACTCGGTTCGGGTCCTATTCGGGGCATTAATGCACACCACCCGAGCCGAGTCTTTGGGCCAGATTGACAACTGTACACCGGTCGCCATTTCGGTCGAGCTCACGTTTGGTCCGGTCGATGATTCGACGCGACCCGGGCCGAGTTGAACTCTAGCCTGGCCGGGTCGTAACATGATAATCGCGCGACGTCATCGGCAAATAAACCCAGGTTGGGTTTAACCGCTTCCATGCCGCATCCCGGTATAATCGGGCCGGGTCGACAAGTACTCGGGCCGGGTCCTATCGCGCAAAAACTGCGCCGGTCATCTTCTATATCTTCGGCGACCCTCCGATCGTTGGATCGGGAAGATCACAACATGAGAAATAATTCTATAGTACTCAGGATCAAAATGATATCCTACTATGCACCAATATATCTCTAATTCATTGTCTAGGGGATTTAAATATAAGGTACCTCTGTTTTAGTTGATTTGAGTTCGCCGACGAGTCGTATGTTGATCCTACGGTCGCCGGTCGTTCCTTTCGGTGAGGGGAGTTCGCCTGGCTTCTGTGTACGCCACGGGAGAGTCATCACGTGTCGAAGAGCCGTCGGCCGTTGCGCTCATCGTCGGGCTCTGTCTCGCACGTCGCTGTGCCGTTCGTCGGTCGCCGGAGCGAGAAAGAAGAAGAAGTGACGGCTGGCTAGGGTGTCAAAGGGGTCGTAGGGCGCTCCTCTTCGCCCTCTTTATATCATCGGCCGGCCTTCGTGGGGCGCAATCAGGGGAGGGAATCCCTCCCCTGGTCGGCCGTTCTTATTTCGTCTGTTCCCTTTTTTTTCGAATCCGAATTAGTTTTGAATTCTTGCCATAAATGTCCATAATTCTCTCATTACTTGCAATTTGAACGTTTTTCCTTAATTGAAAAGTTGGATATGTTACATTGTTTGTCATCCTACTATAATATAGTCATAGTTTTGAACTTCTCTTGTAATTCAACTATATATGATGACCAATTAGTTAGCTAGGATATATCATCACATGCTTTGGATTGCACATGGCTCGATATGATCTAGGGTTATTTTACTTTTGTTCACGACTAATTAGTAGGCCCTCATGTACTATTTAAAACTATATTTCATTATGATGTACTAGGCTATCAAAGATGTGTTTTGCCTTATAAAGCATTTGGATGTAACTTAAAGGTTAAAATTGACTTTCATAATATGTGTGCTGTTGTCCATATGTGAAACTTCAGTTAGAAGAAAAGTACGGAGGTTCATTTGGTTCATATTGTATAATGTTTCTGTTGCAATTATCGTGTTATAGCATCGTATAATGCCATATCATTCGAACGTCGCCTCTTCGCATGTTGGATATTGATTTGAGAAAAGTGTCATTTTCGAGAGGTTTGAGTTTAGGTATCTAGTTATTAAACAATTATTGAGTTAGAATTTGTCGTTCGTATGTGATCATCATTTAGTTAGATTTAAGATTTAATTTCGAATCACAAGCACAATAGACCTAAAAAATAATCACCACTAGTTCTCTTATTTTTTCCCGTTATCATCCCTTTCTCCTAGTAAATCTCCAACCAAATATATGATCTATTCTTAATTTGGAATAAATTGACTTTCCAATTGAACTTAGATAAAAGTAGGAAAATGTTAAATCCTCCTAAAAATTCTCGTAATACTCATATTTTTTTTAACTTACCTCAAAAAGTTGTTTAATTTATATTCATACCATTGTAACTCAATTAAGAGGCTAAATCCTCTAAATTAGGAGGATATAACATTGCACATAAAAATATATGGAGAGAAAGATACTTTTTATCTCGACCTCAATGAGTATTAGTATTTCAAATGAAGTAACATGGATCCACATCTGAATTCCAATCTAGCTAAAGAGATGCTTCTCTCAAGAACTGAATTATACATTGAAACGATAAGAAAAAAAAACTTAAAATCTCAATTAAAAGGAGGCGAGTTAAAATGTAAAAAAAAAAGGGCAAGAGAAAATAATCATAAAAAAATATAATAGAATTTTCAATTACTTGTCCGTATATAGTTTACATATTCTATATATAATACCCCTTGTATCTCATAACACGAATATACGATTAATAATCACAACACAAATAAGAAAACTAGCGATGGAGTCCAAGGGTTCCGCCGCTCCGGCCATGGGGGGCCCACGGCCGGCGCCGGCTGCCGCCGGCCCGGCGGCCGGGGCTTCCAAGTACCTCGCTAACCTTCCCTCTCGCGGCTTCTTGTCCTCCTCCGTCCTGTCTTCCAGCCTCGTAACTCTCTATAAAACCCCAATGCTCTCCGCATTTCTCCTTCAATGGATCCTCATGCTTTGCTCTTTTGTAACTTCTGCTATATTTTTTTTTCTTGATGTTGATATATTTTTTTTTTCAGGGCAGCGTTCGTGTGTACGTATGCGATCACGAAACGTCTCCACCAGGTTTTGCCGCAAATTCTATTTTGTGTTCGATTGATCTGTATAAGTTTGATCTGCTATCTCTAGGATTCCTGGATGATACATTTTTCAGCAACATGTGCATGACACAAAGCATACAGATGCTCTTATTTCTTTCGTAGCCTTGAAAGGTTTGAATTTTGTACTTGATGGATTAGGGTTAACGAAAAATTGAGTGGCTTCCTTGGAAGTTTGATAACCTCATCATGTAGGATAGATTGGCATTTATGGATTAGAGCAATCATTTTCATTATCATGTTACAATTCCGTTCTCTTCAATTACCATCGGCAACCTTAGGGAATGTGTTTGCAAGTCCGTCCTCTTTTGGGCATTTTGACCCTTATCTTGCACGAGAGATGCACATCACATGAGTTCATATACCTTGACATATTATGTTTTTTTCTGTTTTGTTCACTTTGAGAAGTTTTTAATATGTTTTGCAGCTCGGAGGATTCATCCTTGATCAAGTTTTCTGGGAAATTACAATATTTGTTATATTGGAGAGATGAAATTGCAAATTTTAGCAATGGGAATAAATATAGTGCTATTCTTTTTCCTTCGGCACCTTTAATTTTCTTCTGCCTCGTCGGCCTTGAAACTTTTTGGCCATATTTTAATTTGGAGGAGGAAATTTATCTTATTAGTTGGAAGCTATTTGACACTTGAGGAGGAAGTCAAATATTTTTATTAATGTATCAGAATCCATTTTTACCGGATGGTATACCGATTGAAGTTTGGAAATGTTTAGGAGAAAAATGTGTGTTGTGGTTATGTAAACTATTTAATGAGATTTTACGGTCGAAAAAGATGCCTGATGATTGGAGATTAAGTACATTAGTTCCTATTTACAAAAATAAAGGGGATATTCAGAATTGTGCAAATTATAGAGGGATTAAACTTATGAGTCACACTATGAAATTATGGGAAAAAGTGATTGAGCATAGATTGAGAATGGAGACTAGTATTTCTGAGAGACAATTTGGGTTCATGCTAGGAAGATCCACTACAGAGGCGATTTATTTACTAAGGGGGATGATGGAGAAGTATCGAAGTAGGAGAAGAGACTTACATATGGCTTTCATTGACTTAGAGAAGGCGTATGATCGGGTACCAAGGGATGTACTTTGGAAAGCCTTGCAAAAGAAGAGGGTGAATGTTGCCTACATTAAGGTAATACAAGATATGTACGATGGGGCATTGACTAGGGTTAGGACACCCGGAGGTGAGACAAATGAATTTCCTATAGGAATTGGCCTACATCAAGGATCAGCTTTAAGCCCGTATCTATTTAACTTAGTTATCGATGCTATAACCGAGAGTATCACAGAGGAGGTACCTAAGTGCATGCTATTTGCGGATGATATAGTACTTTTAGCGGATTCAAGAGAAGAGATTAATACAAAATTGGAAATATGGAGAAATACGTTGGAGTCAAAGGGTTTTCGTTTAAGTAGGAATAAAACAGAATATATGCATAGCAATTTCACAAATAAACAACTTAGAGACGATTTGAAAGTTAGGTTAGGGGAGGATATAATTCCTCAAGTGACAAAGTTTAAATATTTAGGATCAATTGTAAGACAAGATGGTGAGATTGATGACGATGTTAATCATAGAATTCAAGCTGGTTGGTGTAAGTGGAGGAAAGCCACTGGAGTTCTTTGTGATAGAAAAGTACCCAATAAAGTTAAAGGAAAATTCTATCGTACTGCTATAAGGCCAGCAGTGTTATATGGTAGTGAATGTTGGGCTATGAAGGGACAACATGAACGTAAAGTGGGGGTAGCCGAAATGAGGATGTTGAGATGGATGTGTGGTCATACAAGATTAGATAAGATTAGGAATGACCATATACGTGAACGAGTCGGAGTGGCTCCTATTAGTGAGAAAATGGTAGAGAATCGTTTGAGATGGTTTGGTCATGTTCAGAGAAGACCATTAGATGCGCCAGTAAGAAGAGTAGATCAAATAATCTGGAGTCCGATTAAAAGAGGGAGAGGGAGGCCAAGGCGGACACTTGGCGAACTAATAGAGCAAGATCTATTGGTGAATAATATACCGAAAGGTTTGGTTACTAATAGAGCGGAATGGCGTCGTATGATCCATGTAGCCGACCCCACCTAGTGGGATAAGGCTTTGTTGTTGTTGTTGTTGTTGTTGTTGTATCAGAATCCATTTTTCTTTTTTTTCTTTGTTCATTTAATTATCTTTTTATCAATCTTTTGGGTTTCACGAACTTGAAAAGTTTGATCTTTCTTCAATTAATTCCTTCTATATACCAACTTTTTTTTTCATCCCAGTACTTTGTTCATACTCAATTTTTTTACAAAACATTTTCTCTCTTCCATTTGGATATTCAGTGCTTATTTGACTTTTTTTTTCAGAGGAACAGTTGATCAAGACAAATACAACTAACATATTGATTAGAACTCTCCAGAATACCAATTTGAAAGATGCAGCTGCTGTAGCTGCCAGAGAAAGCAGGAAGAAAAAGAGGTGTGCATTTTTCTGAACTTATTTTAAGGAATGAATATGGTATTTCATCGCCCGAACATGCTTCTTATTTCTAAACCTACCTTTTGCATCTTCTTTATTGCTATATCTTTTTACATAGAGTTTGCATTACATGCCTAAATAATAATATGATTGACCCTTCTCAAAAGAAAGAAATTGCCAATACCTGTATTAGTACAATGTTATTGATGGAGTTGGTGAATAACTGTGTACTTTTGCTTATTATTGAACACAAATATATTTGTTCTTCAATATATATTATATAGGATGAAAAATTTATGCCAAAAATGTGTATCGGAGCTAGCAAGTGTGTAAGTCATATGGGTGAAAGTGGCATTGGTTGGATGGTCTTTTATGTGTAGCGAGATCACCTTATATTTTTGCCGTTGACTTTTTCAAATAACAACCTTGTCAATTTTTTCAGATGGTTTTCCAAGGTCCTGTATCTTCATAAATTTCATATTTATGATACTATTATGAGGTTTTTATCTTATTAATTGTCATCAGATATATGTTGTTTAGTTCAATATCATCATTTATGGTTTGTGCAATTTTTGTTAATATTTTTCTCATAATTTTTATATTAATATAGTAGCTTCGTATACTGAAAACATTCAAAATATGATAATAATATATATTTTATATAATTTAAATATATAGGTCTCCATCAAGCTCCGTCGATGTTCTTTTTAATTTTTGTTTTCAGATTCTAGAAAACCTTTAACTTTTATGTCAGATGGGGGTTTGTTTTTTTTATTTTTATTTTTTGCATACATCCCTGTGATATCAAGTAATAGAGTTCTAAAAAAATCAAGTAATAGAATAGTGGATCTAAGTTATCGATTTCACGAGGATTAGTAAAAGCTCACTACCTAACTTCTTTAGCAAATAGGAGAAAATATTTTAATAAAAAAAATTAAATATAAAAAGAAGATAACTTGACGATAAGTTATCCAGTTCATGAGGATTAGTAACAACTGACTACCTAACTTCTATAGCTAATAGGGGAAAATATTTGATGAAAAAATATTTTAGAAAAAGAAAAGATAACCTTTGGAATTAGTATGATAAAGATTTGGCTTAAGCTTTGTTTCTCTACCAATGATAGTTGTCTCCTAGGGGGGTAACCATTTTGAATCTGATGAATTATAAAATATTAATTTTCTATCAGGATAAATCAACCTATGTTTTTCTTGAGAGAGAAAAACAACCTACGTTGATTCTTATATACTGAGATCACTCATATTAGGATAATAATCTCTGTCCACTCGATATGAAAACACATTAATTTGTATATTCAAAACTATTGATTACTCATAGCATGATAATAACCAGACACCCATGACGGTCCTAGAAACATATAATCAAATTATGACATGCAATAATTCAACAATAAATGAAGGATAATTATTGATGCATAATAAATATCGAGAGTCAATCTACATCCACCAGAATAATAATTAACTTAAGAATTAAATCAGCTAATAGAAAATATTAAACTCAGTATTAGTGCTCAAAAGAAACAAAAATATCATATCCTTCTGCAGTAGGCTCTTCATAGGCGTCAAGCACATGAAATAAAGCAACTTCCAGGTCTATTTATAGCCTCAAGGGGTCTCCAATGGTTCCCAAGAGTTTGGGGCTGATTGGAAACCTTTCCAAATCAAATAAAAGAGGACAAGGTTTCCTTTTGAAATCCGTAATTCCCCTTTAAGCAGAGTTTCAAACCTAAAAAATATTTCAAATGCACTCATAATTGACTTTTGATGATTTTCAAAGAGTTCAAAGTCCTTTTGCATCCACGGCTGCTGTCACAGGCTCACAGCTATGAAGATGAGATCTTCAATATTCATCTTGACAAATGTTATTGTTTTGCAAACAATAAATTTATCACGACCTGTGGTACGGTCAAAATTGGCCTTGTGACTCCATGTTGACTCTTGTTTGCAACGTCTTAGGCAGATTAATGATTAAAAAAACCGAAGCAAAGATATTATAAATTTGATGCATTCAATGATAGAAACCAAGAACATATTTTAGATGCAAAACTAAAAACGTGTTTAAAATGCACGAATTAAGAATTCCAGTGCAATAATTGTTATGGTTTGCTTCTTAAAGTGTTTAACAAAGTTTGTTTAAGAGACAGTAAGCAAATTTACCTGGGATCTTTGTCTTTGTTGCATCTAAATTGAGTGATTGAGCAGAATAGATTAAATGCTCGCCAAATGCATTAAGGGACACAAGCCCATATTCCAAATTATGATAGGAGACCCATATCATCCAAAGCTTCAACTCCCTCTCATTCGTCTCCATCTCAAACCAAATTGTAAACCCATGGACCACATGCATAATATAACACAATATCAATATAGGAAAACAATATGGACAAAACTTCATGCTCAAAACTAGTAAATGAGATGGAAAGTGTCAAATAGAGGATATCATTAAACTAGCTACTACTTTCCTCACATAATTTCATATTGTATCCATTTTCCTCATTCCAGGCAAGCAAGCACACAAGTTTCCATCTCATCACCCCGGGAACATAAAAACATACAGACAAATGGGGGTGAGCATGGAAGAAGATGAGTAAGACGGCTACTTTAAAATCAACATATTATATTTTCAAAGAAAAACTCGTTATCACACCATTCAATAACAGCCACATATGAATACCTATGCATGACAAAATCACATACATACATATATATATATATATATATGGGAAAATGTAATTGCTATCTAACTAACAACAAATATACCTGAACATGCACAGTTTGTCGGTGTTTATCCTTGCTTTAGATGGAACTATTGGCCCTGGATACTTTAGATTGCCTTCATTTGGTTAACATTCTTTATGCTCAGTACTTTGTTGGCATGTAACTGCAAATGTCTCATATTCTTCATTCTTGTCTTCCTAAAACAATTAGTGCTTGTATTTGCATGATTTTATTATCAGATCCTTTCGAATTTTCACTTGTTGACTTTCCATTTTGCATTTTGTATACATGGTTGATCGACCACAGATTGGTCTCCAATTCAGTAGGTGTGAGCATGATTTAGGACAAAGAGTGCTAGTTTAGGAGTTCTGTTTTTTCCTACTTTAGTTAGACATTTTTTGAGAAGGACGGTCAACAATTTGTTATCCAACCACTTCATTAATACCTTAAAACTATTCTACGGTAATATTGTACAAGCAATTTAATGCAGTCACCAAGTTCTCCCCCATTCTTTAATCAAAGTTCTCCCTTGCACCTATAAGCTTTTGTTGAGAAACATATTTTCTCTTATTTATTGACCAAACACTAGTGCCACCTATTTATAATCAAGGTAGGCAATACAAGAAGGGAGAGTATTACTCCAGAAAATCAGGGATATTATCCCAAAATATCTGAGATACTATCCCAAGAAATCTGGGATACTAATCCTAACTAATATTACAAAGATATGCGAAGATATGGAAAGATATGAAGAGATATGCAAATCATATCTCAACACTCCCCCTCAAGCTGGAGCCTAAATATCATTTAGGCTCAGCTTGGAACATATAATCAGGAGCTTCTTCTTGGGAAGTGCTTTAATAAAGATGTCGGCTAGTTGATCTTCAGTGGCTAGGTGTGGAGTGAATATCTTCTTAGTTGTAATAGCATCACGAATGAAGTGACAATCCACTTCTATGTGTTTAGTCCTCTCATGAAACACAGGATTGTTTATAATAAATATTGCAGCCTTGTTATCACAATACATAGGTACTGGAGAAGTAACAGAAATTTCAAAATCACGTAGAAGAGAGATGACCCATAAGAGTTCACATGTAGTATGAGCCATTGTCCTATATTCTGACTCAGCGCTAGAGCGTGAGACCACATCTTGTTTCTTGCTGCGTCTTGTTACAAGATTTCCACCAACATAAGTACAATAACCAGTGGTTGATCTTCTATCTTCATGAGCCCCGGCATAATCTGCATCAGAATAACTCCACACTTTTAAATGTTCATGATTTTTTAAGTGAAGACCTTTCCCCGGAGACTTTTGGATATCGTAAAATCTGACATACGTGGTTCTTGCATAAATTGGCTTAGGCGACCTAAGAAATATCAGGACGAGTTACAGTGAGATACAGAAGTTTACCAACCATAGCTCTATATCTGATGACATCTTCTAGAATAGGACTGCTCAAATCAGCTAGGTGTAGTTGTGGATCCATAGGAATGGTGGCTATTTTACAGCTCATCATACCAGCTTCCTTTAATAGGTCCAAGACATATTTCCTTTGAGAGAGAATGAATCCATCATCAAATTGATTTACTTCAATGCCTAAGAAGTATTTTATTAGACCAAGATCTTTGGTCACAAACTGAGATTGCAGAAACTTCTTTGCTGCCATAATACCGTCGGTGTCACTATTAGATATTAAAATGTTATCTACATAAACTATGAGGATGACTGAACCTTTAGAAGTATGTAAAGAGAATGCTGAATGGTTTGAAGAGGATCGACTAAAGCCATATTCTTCAATAGCTCTGTTGAATTTTTCAAACCATGCTTTTGGATTTTGTTTGAGTCCATAAATTGCTTTCTTCAACTTGCAAACCTTTGAACACTCCCCCTGAGTAATATACCCAGGCGACTGTTCCATGTAAACCTCTTCGGTCAGATCACCATACAAGAAAACATTTTTAACGTCAAGTTGGTGAACTTGCCACCCAGAGTTGACAACAACAAAAAGTAAGATTCGAACATAATTAAGGCGAGCAACCGGAGAGAAAGTCTCAAAATAATCTACTCCATAAGTTTGGGTGTAACCTTTGGCTACTAAACGAGCCTTATAACGATCAACCGTCCCATCAGGGAGTTACTTTAGGGTGAACATCCACCGACAACCAACTACTCTTGCATCAGTTGGGAGGTCTACAAGTTCCCAAGTCTCTCTAGATTGCAGAGCGGACATCTCCCCATCCATAGCAGTTTTCCAGCACAAATGGTGGAATGCCTCAGAATGGTTGCGGGGAATAAAATGACTATCAAAAGAAGCTGAAAAAACTTTGGCAGCAGGAGACAAGCGATCAAAAGTCATAAAATTAGATAGAGGATATTTCACACAAGATCTAGTGCCCTTGCGATGTGCAATAGGAACATCTAGATCATGAGTTATTTGAGGAGGATCCCCTTCCGACAAGTCATAACTGTTTGGACTTGGAGGATTACGTGATGGAATCGTGGAGAGTGGCTCATCATCAAGGTCAGATGGAGGTTGATGAGTATGTCGGCGGCTATAAACTTCAGGGGTGGTACAGACGATGGGGGAGGAGACTGTGGTTGTTGTGGCGGTAGATTCTGTGATGGGTCAGGAATTGGAATTAAATGACTCTCATGGTTATCCGCAGGGTTCGGAAAGTAAGGTTTGTCTTCGAAAAAGGTAACTTCAACACTAACATAGGACTTGCGAGAAGTAGGATCATAACACCTGTAACCTTTTTGAGTTCGCGAGTACCCTAAAAAGATGCACTTGATTGCTTTAGGAGTTAATTTATCAGTGTGAAAGAGGTGAAGAAAACATTGACATCCGAAAACAAGAGGAAGGATAGGAAACAAAGACTTTCCTGGGAAAAGGAGATGGAATGGAATTTGTCCATTGAGAACCGATGATGAAACTCAATTAATGAGATAACTTGCGGTGAGAACGACATCTGGCCAATAGGTGGAGGGTATTTTCATATGGAAGAGGAGGGTGCGAGCAACATCCAGCAAGTGGCGAAGTTTTCGTTCGGCAATGCCATTTTGCTGAGATGTCTTTACACAGGAAGTTTGATGAATGACACCAACAGATTTAAAAAATGATGAAAGATTAGAATTTGCAAACTCAAGTCCATTGTCGCTGCGAAAGACTTTAATAGAGGTAGAGAACTGGGTTTTTATTTCTGTAAAAAATTCTCGAATAATTTGAGGAGTTTTTGTCTTATTTTGCAACATATAAACCCAAGTGACTCTAGAAAAATCATCTACTAAAACCAAGAAATATTTGAAATTCCTATTGTTGGAAACTCGACAAGGACCCCACAAATCAACATGCACTAGTGAAAATGGACTTTCTTCTCGTTTGTCAAGGCGAGGTGGAAAAACAGTACGATGATGCTTTCCTATTTGACAAGCCTCACACTCAAGAACCTCAGTACTTGAAATGTTAGGAAATTGTCGACGAAGAACAGTCAAACTGGGATGACCTAGGCGGCGATGGAGTTGTAGGGGAATGCTGATAGTGTAGGCTATGGGATTTTTGGTAGATGGCCGGAGATAATAGAGTCCATCACGTTCAAATCCTCCACCAATCTGTCTCATCATTTGGAGATCTTGCAGAACAAAAAAAAAGTCATAAAAAAGTGCTCGACAATTTATGGACTTTGTTAGCTGGCTGATCGAAAGAAGGCTTAGAGCAAACTTTGGAGCATACATAACATTATCAAGAGAGGTGTCACAATTAACAGAAACTGTGCCAAGGCCAGTGACCGGAGAGAGAGAACCATCAACAACTTTGACATTAAGTGGATTCGATAGAGATTTGAGGGATGAGAAGAAAGAGGCATCACCTGTTATGTGTGAGGAGGCACCCGAATCGGCAATCCAGTCAGATTGAAAACTAGTAGAGAGAGCAAGAGTACCTGAATGATGCACTACAACAGCACCAGTTGACGGAGATGCATATTCAGTAATAGACAGAATGAAGGCGATCATATTGTTCTTTTGATATTAGAATATCCGACTCATTAGTGGTGGCAGCATGAATCTTTGGGTGATCAGCAGGATATCCAAACTTTTCCCAGGATGATTGGATCGATGACAGTGGTAACAAAAGAATTTACCACGTCTTCCAGAGTCGTTTCCTCGTCCACGTCCACGGCCTTTGTCAGGGAAAAATCCTCTTCCTCTTCCACGTGTAGCAAGTGCATATGCATCCGTATGAGGTGAGAAATCATCTATACGGGAGAGTCGAGCATAGATTTCTTCAGGGGTTGGAATAGTTTCCTGTGTCATCAACTGATCCCTGACCGATTTATATTCAGGACCTAGACCAGAGAGAAATTGAACGGATCTAATTTGATCACGTTGTTCAGCCAACACTTTGATATCTGCAGAGAGAGGCTGACAGATATCTTGCTCATTCCAGAGGTTAGTTAATGTTCCAAAATAATTTGCTAACGGCTGATCATTTTTCTTGCATGATTGGATTTCTTCAAGAACCTTGTAAAGGCGAGATATATTGCTTTTATGAGAGTGAAGTTTTTGAAGTACCTTCCACATAGTCTTGGCTGACCTATAAACCATGTCCTGTTTGGCAACAGATTCGGTCATACTATTGAGCATGGCAGAGGCGACCCAATCATTGTCAGCATCCCCGTCTTCTGTACGTTCTTCAGATTTGGTGAGGATATGCATCTTCCTGTGGGATCCTACGTAGCGCTCAAATGTCGTGGACCAGAGGAGATAATTGGTACCATCAAGTTTGATATTGATACCGAGTGGAGTGCTGAGGGTGGATTTAACACCAGAGTTGCTAGATGAAGCTTTCTGATCGGCCATGGTTGAGCACGACGGGTTCCACGGAGAAAAAGATAAGCGCCGATCTTGAAAACTATGGATCTAGGTCGGAATAGACTTGTCATCCTTCTAGATTGAGGAGAGAAGAGGACTGAGGAGGAAAGGTAGAGGAATAACGATCAGATCGTTACTGCTCTGATACCATGTTGAGAAACATTTTCTCTTATTTATTGACCAAACACTAGTGCCACCTATTTATAATCAAGGTAGGCAATACAAGAAGGGAGAATATTACTCTAGAAAATCAAGGATATTATCCCAAAATATCTGAGATACTATCCCAAGAAATTTGGGATACTAATCCTAACTAATATTACAAAGATATGTGAAGATATGAAAAGATATGAAAAGATATGAAGAGATATGCAAATCATATCTCAACAGCTTTATTTTTAGAGCACACAATAAGTTTATTTTTTTAGAGCGCACAATAAGCTTAATTAACTCTTTCATTAGTAATTTATTCTTTTAGTTTATTTTTACAACCCTTGTGGTGTTTATTGTCCTTGTGAGGTTCTTTACCTATGTGAGATGATGCTATAATCATCCTATTAAATCTTTTGTGGTGCTTTCAAGCCATCAACCTCTTGGAATTCATCTAAAAATTGTGATTTTCTCTGTTTCGATCCCTGCTGCATCAGGGCAATTCCAATTGTTGACATTTTATTTTGTTCAAACAACTGTCAGTGGATAATATTTTCCATATGGCAAATGAAATAACCTGAATTGTCATGTAATTATCTTTATATTTCACCTTAATTTCTCCTGTTATATCTTCCTTGAATTTGCTTGGACTTTGTGTTGTTTCACTTGCAAGGTCTACTGCGAGATTGGATAGCAGGGGTACAGCTAAACGAGCAAAGACGGATACACTTACAGACAACTCTGGCCAAGGTATGTTTCACCAAAAAAAGTACATGCATCAGTTGGCTGAACTGATTTTGAAATCTTTCAGAGCGCTGGAATGGAACTGTGCTTATACAATAAACTTTCTAGTCTGGTTTCCTTTGCTGAGATGTCTTTGCATTATCTGTCCTTAGTCTTTGAAGATAAGGAGTATCTGTTGGAGATAATAAGGGAAATATTCAAATGACTTGTACTCTTGGCATTACAAGAGACCATTTTGTTATAGGAAAACTTTCTTAGGGATTGAAATTTGAGTTCAATGATACAGGAAGAGCAGGGAAAACGTGATTTTATAGGATCTGTGGCATATCATCATTCTATTAATACGCAAATAAGTTTATCACCTACCTTAAATATTTTGGCTCCAATAATTCATGGGTAGAATATTTGCTGAACTTCTCGAACTTTAAGGCAGATGCTCAATGGAAGTACTGATACAGCATTCATGTTGAGTCAATAAAAAAATACCACAGTACCTTAATTTTCTTGCAGTGACCTGCTAGAAAGGCCAACAAACAAGTCTGAGATATGTATTGTAAATTCATGTGTTTCTCTGTAGAGAACTTATAGATTTGCAACTTTCAAGAAAAAAAAACATACAGATTTGCTATACAAGTTTGCTCTGCAATACAACAACAACAAAGCCTTATCCCACTAGGTGGGGTCGGCTACATGGATCATACGACGTCATTCTGCTCTATTAGTAACCAAATCTTTCGGTATATTATTCACCAATAGATCTTGCTATATTAGTTCGCCAAGTGTCCGCCTTGGCCTCCCTCTCCCTCTTTTAATCGGATTTCAGATTATTTGATCTACTCTTCTTACTGGCGCAATAAGGGAATTATGGTTTGAGAATAACCATTCACGGTTCCTTGTTTTTTGTAAGCTGCAAATGTTAATGCTAAATTATTTCTGGCTTGGTGGTAAGTTCTGCTTTGTGACCATGTCAAATTGAACCTTCGTGTATAACCTTGATGTTTATGATGGCTCAACATTTTCGTATCTACTGATGAGTCATTACATGCAGTTATTGAACATGTATTAATCAAATTCCAGTTCACTCAATTATTTATAACATCATGACTTATGCTCTTGTAGAAGAATCAAGTTTGATCCCTTCTGAGAATCCATTCCAGTCCTGGACAGTTGAACGTTTGCGTGCACATCTGAAGGCAAGAGGACTCTCACCGAAGGGGAAAAAGGCAAGATTTTTCACCATGCACCATGTTCAATTTTTGGGCTTCTCATCCTTCCAAATTTTTTTTTGAGCTTCTTGTATATTTTCTACTAGAGGCTTTGAAGTGTATGTAAAACTTTTGCTTCTACTAACCACTTTTGACTGTTTTTTTTTTCTTTCTAGTTCTCTAACCATCTACTAACACTTCCCAACTACCGATGTCTGGATGCAGGATGAACTAATAGCACGCTTGAGAAGCAAGGATGCATAAATGATGCGAGGGGTAGCAAGTTGATCTGGATTACTTTTTGATGCAGGCACCTCTTTGCTTGCATGTCACATTTGTGTTTGGTTCCTAAAATGTAGAGAGAGATCCTGCTTGGGTTTATGCCCATTCTTATCCTTATTTTCTGGATATCCGTTCTCATATATTTGTTTTGGATCAATTGGAGGTTTTTGAATGGTGCAACTTTGTTGGTGGATGGTGGATAATATCCGATTATCAGGTTGTTAATTTTGAGAGTTTAAATGGACTTATTTTTCATCTTATAAATCGTATCAACTCGCATAGTATATGTATTAAATAAATTTAATTTATAACATAATTAATAAATTCATGCACTTATCTTAGTTATCTAGATTCATAATTATAGAAACAACTAATAGGACCATGGAAACAAAAATTCCATCCCTACCCATTTATTGGGTAGTCGAATAAAATATTTGTTATTTATATTTTTATTAAGTGAACTTATATAGGATAGATTTGCATAAATTATATAAGAGCCCATGATAATTACTTGATTGTTAAAATAAATTTATGAATATTATATGCGTTTATGGTGATTATTTAACTTATTTTAAAGATCTTTAAAATTTAAGAGTTGAATATAGAGTAGGCCGAGGGAAGAAGGGAAGATGATGGGAGTGGATCTCTCTTAATAAAACGCTATGATATAATCGACTTTACTTTTCATAAGGATGTTTGTGTGAGGTCTCGATCTGGACCATTGAGTTTACATCTATGGTTCAGATTATTTGGTACTTATCCTTTTCGTCTCTCTTATCCCTTGCTCTTTCTCTCTTCTCTCTCGTTGCCGCCTCCTAAGTCCTATCTTCTTCGTCAAGTTGAGCGTCGTCTGCGAGCGCCGGCCTGCGGCTGCCTTCTTTCCTATCGGTTGCGACTTGACGAACCAAATCGCCGCCTCCCACCTTGTTTGCAAGGATAGTTCCAACTTGAACTATGGAACAATATCAACTTGTCGAGTTAGAAATTACCCAATATAGCATTTTGGTATAGTTCATATCTCTCGACCCATCGACCTTGAAATTATCGAGGTTCTAATACATTGTACCGTTTTTGTTTATAGGAGAACACCCTTAAACAAATTCAAACCATCCAACACTTTTACACAAAGGTAAGTAACACACCTTAATAATTATGTTCATTTTGCACCTAAATTGTAAAACTAACATTTTCAATCATGATTTTTTATACAATCAAACTCACAATCAGAACTCTCTAAATCACTCTTCAATTACAATATTTTTAATTTCAATCACAAAAGAAAGATAAAAAGTAATCTTACAAATATGATCCAAAATCACTATAGAATTTATGATATTTTTCACAATCACTTCTCGGTCTTCTATAAACTTTCACAAGTAAAATCCTAGAATTTGTTTGAAACCATTTGATGATGAAACTGGTTGTTTGTGTGATGTTGATGCTCCTACATCATTCATGAATTTGATTTAGTGATTTTTGTAGTCATCATAAAAAATTCAACCGTTGACACTTAGATCGTTTGAACATTCTCAATTGATGGCTCGATTGATTTCATTCATAATGTTCTTCAAATGTGAACTTCTAATTTGCTAATGTACAAATGATACTTATAATTTGCTTTACATGTCGACTTTGCTCAACTTAGTCGATAACACTTCAAAACAGATGAAATTCATCCTCGAACTGATTGACAACACATCCTTAATCAACTCTATGTTGAAATATATGCTTTTGCTTTTTAACTACTTAGAAAACTTCTACCAGGGCTAGACAAAGTTATATCTTAATGTAAGATAATTAAATATTTTTAGTGCATTATGGTTATATTTAACACACTTTATATTTTCTGACAATTATTATGATAAATTGACATTGAAAGCTAAAAATAAGACATAAAACTTATGACCGAATAACATTCCCCTTGTTCATGATAACAATATCAAATATATGGAACTCCTTAGAAATATGAATAATATAATTTGAAAATTTAAAATTATCATAAGTTATTATAAAATATCACTCCTACATTCAAATTCTTGCTTACAAGAAAAGTTGTTCAATTCAAGCACTCCTTTTAATGATGATTTTCATACTTTAGTTAACATTTCCCCCTTTCGTATTGTAGTTATATTCAAATAATTTCTATTGAAATCTATTTCTCCATATTACTCATTTGATAAGTATTTTCATATTTCTTACTATTCCTCCAAATGACAGACATAACTCTCATACTACAAATAAGCTCACAAATATGATTCAAGATCATTACGCTTGCAAATAACACTTTCTTAGAGTCGGTTGAGAGTACATATATGCTTTTGCAATTGAAATTTACTCGGAATCATTTGACGTCAAAATTAGTTGTTTGTGTGTATTACCTTCAAATCGGTCTACACTCTTAAGTCAATTCGGAGTTCAATCATTTGACATTTTGTAATCAATATGAAAATTCAACTGTTGATGCTTAAATCAATAAAACTTTCTCAATCGACGTCGTTGATAGCGTTTATCCAAATGTGAATCCCCCTGATCAATGTTGCACACGTTCATAATTCGTTTTGTAAGTCTAGTGATCGATTGAAATTTTTCGTGATTAGGATGAATCAATCACTTTAGAAAAATAGACTTTCATGTTAGACTCTATGCCGAATTGATGTTTTTATCCTTTAACTTTTAAGTACATGAAAATTCTCTCAACACCATTCCCCTCGAAGATAATTTGTATTATTGTAATCGAAATATTTAAATATTATTCTCGGTGCATATTTGTTGTCTTTAGTACTTTAATATTCTTTTGGTATGTATCATGTTGATAATTTTTTTATTATTATAATGACAAAGCTGGTTATTGCAAACAAATTTATGGCCGTCTCTATAAAAAAAAAAATTTACTATCACCAGACCATAAAAATGAGACAAAATATGTGGTCAAGAGGAAGCACCACAGCGTAATGACATCACTGGAGAGAATACGACGTGATGTGCTATTGTTGTTAGGCAATGTAGAAATAATAGTGATCAAAATGTCATTAAAAATAATTAAATCTTATATTAAATTTATCAACATTTTAATGTACAAGAAACGAGAAAGTGGGGAAATAAGAAAAAGCACACACAAAATGTTTTTCTCAAACGCACGTACACAAATTAATAAGTACGAAATTATTACGGTTAAGCTCCAGAAAGAAGAATATAAAGTGCCATGGGATTCGAATAAAAAGAGTAGCTACGGAACAATACTGAAAGATTTTTTTAAAAAAAAAAATTTCCAAGATTTTTGTCTAGCCAATATATAGTCGCATCGTAATTAATACTGGTTATCCACAAAAGACCATAACGGGCTTCCTTTTTTCCGTAATACTGTACATGATCATACGGCCGATATTTAAATACCTATATTGTAAATTTTGTTCTTTTTGCGAGCGCAATTATTTTTATTCTTTCTGCGGCAAAATCACAAGCAACACGAAGATGAGCGCCGGCGGCGGAGGCAGTGGAGCTGGAACCGGAGGAGGATCGGTGAAGACGCCGGCGGACTTCCTGAAGTCCATTCGTGGTCGCCCTGTCGTTGTCAAGCTTAATTCTGGCGTCGACTACCGAGGTGAGCTGCCTGTGGATTCTGCTCTTCGGCTGCCTTTCTCCCTTGCTTTCATCCCTCGTTTGAACTCTCTCCCCATTTTCCTTTTTTTTTCTTATTGCGATTAAGCATCGAAACTTGTCGCTGCATTTGGTATTTGGTTAAATTGTTTAAACCCTAATATACTTTTAACATAAACTTTTCCTTATTTTTAATGGATATGAAGTTAAAGGAACAATCTTTTAGGTTTTTCCGTGTAATAAATTCAAAGAGTAGGGAAAGGAAGCTGCCAAGGTTTCTGGTTGTCGTTGATTTGCAGTAATTGAATGTATAATTGTAGATGTTTATTTTTTTCCTAAATACCTAGAGTTAATCTATTTTCAAGCTATTTAGGCTGGATATGTTGAGTTTAAACTGAAAAAAACAATCTTTTTTCGTGTTACAACGTGTCTATACTTTTCTCGAGTCCTTTTTTTTTTTATTTGTATGCAGAGCTTTTCTAAGCAGTTTACATAGATAGTTTCTAGTTACGTTGTACATCCATGAAAACAGGTGAATCTAAATTGACTTCTTACTCAGGGATTTCTGAACTGATCTTAGTGGTCCCATTTTCTTTTCAATCAAATTTGGAAAGTAACGGGCGGGCTTTGGCTCTTCCCCGCAATGATTTAGTTCTGCCCTTTTATACAACATAGATTGATCATCTTCCTTTGTTTTTGCTTTGCTAATTTTATTCTCATTGGACCTCTGCGACTGTTAAGATAAGTTTTCTCTGCTAACCTTTGGATGATTCCTGGTTATTCATCCTTTTCCTCTCTAAAAAAAAAAGAATAGGTTTTCTCCACTAACCTTTATTTTTTATCTTGAAGAAAAAGTCATTATTTTTTCTTGTTTACTGTCTATTGCTTAGGAAATCAGCAGCCCTGACATCTTGTTCTGTTGTTTTGTTTGTCAATTTCACGAAACAATTTAGTTGCTGCATGTGCATGCATTCAGATATCATCTCCATAATGGACCTTACACTTAAGTAACCATGCCTCATTGGGAAGTACTGGTGCCATAATAGAATTAGGGCGACACATGGAATGAAGGGGCTGATTTAACACAGTTCACAGAGATGATTATTGTCTTAGGTCTCTATTAAAGATGTAGTAGAAGTGTTTGGTTTAAATTCAAGGTCTTGCAATCTTGTATCATAATTTCTTGGTTTGACTGTGATGATAGGGAGGGCTTGATGGATGGATTACACACACCATCCATGCAAATGAGGATGTATGTAAAGAAAATAACATATGTGATCAAAACATGAGTCGTTGTAACATTGGAATTTTTTTAAATCTTACAAGTAATTCATAAACATATTCTTGCTAGTGGATTTATAGTTGAATCCTAGGGGGATGTTTTTGTTCTTCAAGTGATGATATGTTATGCTGTGAAGGACAAGGATGTCCCTCATTCATTGATGGTTTACTTGATTGATGCCATTTTACAAAAAATATATGGCATATGGTGCTGTCCAAATAGAAGAAAAGTTGCCCAATTATTTCATCTATTATACAATTATTTATTTAGCTCTCAAACTCTAGGTTCTAATGCTTAATATCCAGCAAGGGTAATTCTATTGCATGGATGTCTACCATCTTATGCATGTGTTGTTAATGTTGTTGCATGTTATTTCATCTGTTTTCTATAAACATGGAGGCTGACTTCATGCATTTAGTATTGACATGCCCCTGATGACATCAATCTTACTTGCAAATAGTGAGAAAAATAGAGCAAAGAGTGCCGCAAAAAACACCAAAATAAATGTTAGTAATGCCTTGAATCCTACTCCAACTGAAAACCCATCTGGACTCAAACTCTGAAATAAAAGAAAATCTGTCTGACATATTCTATATATTTCCTTATCATAAGATTGTTAAGGAATTTATTTATTTCCTTATTACAAGGTAGTGTCCTATTTTTGGGATTAATATAGAGTTCCAGTTGGTCTGTAATTCCTATCATCTGTTAAAGGGAGTGCCTATATAAACTCCCTAAGGGGTCCAAAGAGAAAGCAATATGATCTTGTAATCCTCTTTTGTTTCTTCCATCTAATAAAACTCTGCGTCGTCTTAAATTTCTCGGGTTTTCTCGCGGTGCATAATTTCTCGTGCAGAAATCCTAACGGTATCAGAGAGGCTTCATTGATCCTCCGTCAGGCGTAGAGATGACATCGCACAATGTGAACATCGAGAAATTCACGGGACGAAATAGTTTCATTCTCTGGCAGATCAAGATTAGGGCACTTCTGAAACAACAAGGAGTCTGGGCGCCGCTCGTGAACATGCCGAAGAACAAATCGGAGGGAGACTCAAAGGGCAAAGAAAAGGAGTCCGACCTCGCAAGTTTGGCGGCACAGGAAGAGAAGGCGCACTTTATGATCTTGTTGTGTCTGGTGGACGAGGTGATTATCGAAGTCGTCGATCAAGAAACGGCGGCTGGTCTGTGGTCGAAACTTGAGAGTCTCTACATGATCAAGTCTCTGACTAACAAGTTGTTGTTGAAGCAACGTCTGTTCGCTCTTCGCATGCAAGAAGGTACCCCTCTGAAAGATCATCTTGATCAGATGAATACTCTATTGATGGAATTACGAAACATAGATGTGAAGATCGAAGATGAAGATGCTGTCCTAATTCTGTTAGTTTCACTTCCTCCATCATACGAGAATTTTGTTCAGTCTATGATTATCGGGAAGGAAACTATAAGTTTGGAAGAAATAAGATCGAGTCTCCATACTCGTGAACTTTGGTATAGGGCATCTGAAAATTCTGCAGTGATTCAGGCCGCAGGGTTGATAACAATCGCAGAGAAGACAAACCCTAAAAATAGTAAGTCGAAGAAGAACGTCAATCCGAAGGACATCTGCAACTACTGCAAAGAACCTCTGCAACTACTGCAAAGAACCTGGTCACTGGAAGGACTGCCCCAAGAAGAAGAAGAAAGACACGGTTGCTGCAGTAGCTCACTAGAATAACGAATCTGATGACGATTTGGCTCGCATGGTGTTTGATCAGAGATGTTCGGAAGAGAGTTGGATTCTCGACTCAGGATGTTCCTATCATATGACTCCGCACAAAGAGTGGTTCTCAACTTATCAGAATATTGATGGTGGAAACGTCATCATGGGCAACGACGCAGCCTGTAAAATAGTTGGAATCGGCTCAATTCAGATCAGAACTCATGACAATCGGGTGAGGTCGAGGACATCGATAGAGATCCGTCATGTTCCGCAATTGAAGAAAAATTTGATATCGTTAGGAGTTATGGACTCCAAGGAACGTCGGATAGATGCCGCATAAGATGTTCCGAGAGGAGTCAGGCAAAAGTCCTTGTACATACTACAAGGCACAGTAATTTCTGGCATGGCTGTAGTTTGTCTAAATCAGAATCATCCAAGTTGTGGCACATGCGACTTAGACATATGAGTAAAAAAGGGATGAACATCCTCAGCAAGCGCAATCTTTTGAAGGGTCAGAAGATATTTGAAATCGGATTCTGCAAGCACTGTATTTTTGGCAAGCAAAAACGACATCAATTCAGCAAAGTCGTGCACAAGACGAAGGCAACACTCGATTACATCCATGCTGACTGTTGGGGCCCCTCTCGTGTTCCATCTCTAGGAGGTTCTAGATACTTCCTATATGTGATAAATGATTACTCAAGGATGACATGGGTATTCATGATGAAGCACAAGAGCGAGACATTCGATGCTTTCAAACAATGGAAGACTCTGGTGGAGAATCAGACATCAAGAAAGGTGAAACGCTTTCGTACTGATAACGGTTTGGAGTTCTGTTCGTCTGAATTTGATTAATTTTGTAAGGATGAAGGCATTTTTCCTGACATCGCACCGTCAGAGATACACCACAGCAGAACGGTGTAGCAGAACGCATGAACAGAACTCTTCTGGAGAGGGCACGGTGCATGCTCTTTAATTCTGGTCTGAACAAGTCATTCTGGGTTGAGGCTGTTAGCACCTACCTTGTCAATCGGAGTCCTGCAACCGCGATCGATCTGAAGACTCCCATTGAGGTATGGTCATAAAACTCTGCTGATTATACTAATCTGAATGTCTTTGGCTATCCAGTATATTATCATGTTAGCGAAAGAAAGCTGAAACCCCCCAAAGAAGAGTCTTTGTGGGATATGGTGCAGGTGTAAAATGTTTTAGAATTTGGTCTCCTTCAGAGCAGAAGGTTATTCGCAATAGAACTATATCCTTTGATGAGATGTCTACACTCAAGCAGAAATCAGATGTTGACTTAGTAGAGGAGGGTGTCAACAAACAGGTGGAGTTTGGATTAACTTCAATTCAGAATGGGGCAGAAGAATCTCATTAGGCCGAACAACCAGAGTCTGAGTAAGCAGAAGAAGCAATGACAAGTCTAGCTGCTGGACGTGCACACAGACAGGTAGGTCCTCCTAAGTGTTATGGCTTTGAGGATATGGTTGCATATGCATTCCAAGTAGTTGAAGAGGTGGAATCACCAGATCAAGCTACAAGGATGCTATCGCACGTGTAGAATCAGAACAGAGACTGGCGGCGACAGAGAGTGTTAGATATCTTATTGGAGTATTCAATTCAAGGTGGAGATTGTTAATAATGCCTTGAATCCTACTCCAACTGGAAATTCATCTGCACTCAAACTCTGAAATAAAAGAAAATCTGTCGGACATATTCTGTATATTTCCTTATCATGAGATTGTTAAGGAATTGATTTATTTCCTTATTACAAGATAGGTGTCCTATTTTTGGGATTAATATAGAGTCCCAGTTGGTTTAAAGCTCTGTCGCCTTAAATTTCTCGGATTTTTTCGCGGTGCATAATTTCTCTCGTGCAGAAATCCTAACAATAAAGATGCTTTACTCTAGTGGAGATCTTAATGAAATATAGTACAAGCAGAAATTTCATTTTGCTATGTTGAAAGAAACAAAACAAGACCCCCTAAAAAAAAGAAACAAAACAAGATATAAAGGAGCAAATACTACAACAACAACAACAAAGCCTTATCCCACTAGGTGGGGTCGGCTACATGGATCATACGACGCCATATTCGTTGATCCATGTTCATGAGATTCGACAGAATTTTACGCTGGCTGTCGGGGCCTAACACAACCCTCCTCCTTTATCCGGACTTGGGACCGGCTATATAAAGGAGCAAATGAAACAAAAAAAAGGAATCGAACCCCTTCTTATTCTACCAATTTGGTGGAATTGACTAGAGAAAAAAAATAATGGATTTGATTTGGAGATAAACCCTTTCCTGTTTATTCTTCAAAATTTCTATCACAACAACAAATCTCTTGTAGTGCCACCCCATCTTTTGATATTCCACCTAGATTATCTCATCCGTGATTTATCCAAGACAGATTATTTCAAAGATTTATTTATTGCTCTGTTCAATATAGACTTTCAAAATGATAGATGTTATGTAGAGAATATTCTTAGTCATGTTTTTTTCATGCACAACGAGTGGCGTTCTCTATGAAGTACTATTGTAATCTTTTAACTTATACCTGATATTCAATAAAGGTTTTGGATGGTTAACATTCTGGTTAATCATCCTTTTTCCCATAAAATATATATATATATATATCCTCCCATAAAATTTTCCAGTTTGATGTTTCATATTTTATTACAAGATTTTTGTATCAAGCTGATAACAGGTCATCCATAAACAGTTGTCACTCTTGAGCCTCATCTGTAGCATTAATATATTTCTCTTGCAGGCATTTTAGCTTGTTTGGATGGATATATGAACATTGCAATGGAGCAGACAGAAGAGTATGTCAATGGTCAGCTAAAGAACAAATATGGGGATGCTTTTATCAGAGGAAATAATGGTAACATCTACTCAGCATTCCGTCTGTGCTTGCTTCATTCTGTTTCTTTTATCATGTTCATTCTGCTCTTGGTTTGTGGATGCAGTTCTCTATATTAGCACTTCAAAAAGGACTCTTGCAGATGGAGCATGATGCTACTATTTTTATCTATGGCTGCCATTTTTTCGTGTGATTGCCTAGTTTATGTATTAGGTATATATATATGTAGCAGCATGGATTAAACCCCCGACTCGTTCATTCTGTACTCTTATATTTGAGCTCATGGAAGTGTGTTCATGCCAAACTTGTGGGGCGTTTCTTCTGTGCTGAGTTGTGTCTGCATTTGCATAATTACATGATAGTAACTTAACATTCGTCATTCCGTCGCGTTAATTTGTTCTGTTGCTCCAATCACTCGCCTCATTGCTTGTAATCCTTTCTTTTTTGTACTTTCTTTGTCTCTTCAATTTAGTTAAATCAATAACAAATAATACGAGTCACCTATCTGTTCATCGTTGTCAACGTTACAAGTTAAAGGCGTCGATCTAACTTACGACTCGTCTGCTGTTTTTTATTTCGGCAAAAGGCTGAATGAATGGATTCAAATTTCAAATGCAATCATTTAAGGTTAGTTTTAGATAAGTTGAAGTGGTCATGAATAATCTAATAACTTAAAAAATAAGCAGTTATATAGAAAAATTATAAATTATTATTTTAATCAAATGATTAAAAAGTTTTTAATATTATAATATACAAAAATGTGAAAGAAAATTATGTATATTCTAAAGATAAAATAGTAGATTTAACGATCAACAACTTTTTTTTTACACAAAATAAGTTAGATTTTAACTTATTTTTTCTGTATAAACAGATAAAATAAGTGCTTCTCATTTTTTTCAGTTATCAAATAAAGAGAAAAATTTAAAATTACTTACCAATGACATATAAACTTAGGGTGTGTTTGGGGGGAGCAGTTTAGAAAAGCTTTCGTGAGAAAAAAAGTGCTGCCGTTGAAAGATGGGGTGGGCAATCTTTGGGGAAAAGAAAAAAAAAGTGCCGTGGGCTATAGAAATTTTTTAAGAAAAGCATCTACAATATTTTTATCAAACATAAGATATAAAAAAGCAAGTGATCTTTTTTAGAAAGCAGACTTCCCGCAGCACTCTCAAAAGCACCCTTAGTCAAATAGTCTCTTAAAATTTGTTTGGAGGTGAAGTGAAATACTAAGGAATGAAATTAAATATACTTTGTTTGAGTTATATTTTTCATTTAATTTAAGAGGGATAAGATGGGATAACTAAACTCTCATAATATCAAATTTTTCAAGAAGGAATAAATAATTTTAAATCAAAATAACCTTCATTTCTCTCTCTATTTCATTGGTAAATTGTTTTTTCTTTCATATGAATATATATTTGTTTTTTTACTTTTAAAAATAGAGTAATAAAATAATTCAAAAAATAAAGAATATAATAAAAATAAATTAAGTGATAAAATAATAAATATATATTACTCGTTAGATATTATAAATAATTTATATATAATAAAGGGTAAAAGTTACTTTTTAATAAATAAAACTCTTATTCTTCGCGTTATTAATTTTTTTACAACTTACTATTCAAACATGAACTTTCTAATAAGAGATTACCCTCCACCATCCTATCTCTCTACACTACCCATCCTTAAATATTTATTGCCAAACAAACTCTTCGTCATGGATTTCTATAACTATGCGGGAACTTTTATTGTAAAAAAAAATATTTATAATTAATATATGTATCTAAACATTGTAATAGGTTAAGAAATTTTCACCCCACAAATTTAAATTT
Source organism: Pontederia crassipes (assembly GCA_030549335.1). Taxonomy (NCBI): domain Eukaryota; kingdom Viridiplantae; phylum Streptophyta; class Magnoliopsida; order Commelinales; family Pontederiaceae; genus Pontederia; species Pontederia crassipes. The sequence continues at coordinate 16,494,403 of CM060189.1, read as the reverse complement.
TCTTAATTATATATATGACATAAAAAATTTCGAAAATTATAAATCTAATATCAAATGTATTGACAAGGGACAAAGGCAATATTCCCCTCCTATCCCAGGAAAGACTGCCAAAACTTGGAGAATATTACCAGAGTCGTCCATCATTATTTTTCTTTGGTCATGAGACAGAGTTGAACTGAATTAATAGAATTATTTTTATAAATTTTTTCTAAATTATCGTGATTTTTTGCATCTAATTTAAAATTATAAACGTTATTTTTCGCATCTAATTTAAAATTATGAACTTATTTTTTTTTAAATTCTTAAATTATCGTGACTTTCACTTTAATCTTCTATTATATTTTTGTTATTTTTTCTTTTTTTCATTTATAAAAAGACTAAATTACTCCTCCATAACACATCAAATAAAAAATAAAAAAAGATAAAAAAATTTCAACAAAGGTCAATCTGCGTCACCAGAGGAGAAAAAGCTTTTCCCCTACTTTTCCCCGACTTTTTTCCATTTTTTTCTTTTTTATATTTTTTATATTTATTATTTGATGTATTATAAAAAATAAATAATTTAATCATAAATGAGAAAAAGCAAAACTAACAAAAAAATGTACCTGTGAAGGATTAGAATGAAAATTTTATAATAATTTAGAAATTTGAAAAAATATGTTAAAATAACCCGAATTAATACAGAGTATGTACATAAAATAAGAAGTTAAGAACTGACTGAATTAAACAGGAAGGCAAAACAACATGAATTTGATCCAGAACTCTGATCACCTATTTTTCCATCATTCATCTGTGAAAACCCCAAAACATCACATGATTACTGGGCAAAGACAATTGATCTAATAATTCTAAAGGAAAATTCTCATCGGAACAGTTGAAAAAGAAAAATGCAGACTTATATTAATAAAAGCAACGGCACCCTGTTACCATCAATATTAAATGTTCTTACAGGCTTCGTAGGTTTTTGCCAAAGTAATAAAATACAACATACGTGAAGGAGAATGTAAACATCTCCAAGAATTACACAAGAAACACAAGAATAAGTAAATGGACACTAAGAATAGGACACACAAAGTACCATTGTATTTATAATTGGTAATTAGGTAACTGGATTTTTTTGTTAGAGCAGCACTAACCATTATCCTTCAACGTTTGACCAATTACGACCTGGCATGGAACCTAGTAACCTCAAGAAAATGGCTCCTCAATGGTTCATATCCGTGGCGATTCCCGATTCCCGAGTAACGTAAAAATATCCATTAGAAGCCAATCATGCTTGCACCGACGATGTGTAAATGATTCGACCACCATGGCAACCTAATCCATGCCATCAGAAGAAAAAGAGAAATAGCAGTTAAATAGGAATTCAACGTTGCAGCTGGTGCAGTATATTCAACACCAAAAAGGTCAAGAAAGATTCCTTCAAAGTTAACTCTATATTTTCAGTTCACTGGTTCCCTCACCCACATCATCCTTCACTTCTGTAATAACCTGAAGCAATTCCATAGGGGTTGCCGCTGGATCCAATTCAAGACAGCCCTTCAAAGCATTATGAGCTTCTTCACCTGTAAGCATATAATAAGGAACCTGATGCGAAAACCGGAACATCTCTTCTCTTGGGATTCTCTTGACCTCCTTTGTGTCTAAATGTCTGTGAAACACAGCTTTGAAACCAGCAACTTTCACTAGCGGAGCAACAACCACGCCTTGTTCTTCGATATAATCATCAAGAACCTCAACCATCTCATACTTGTGTATAGTATCATCAGGTGTAAACTCATTCCAATCTGGAGACCAGTTCTTATATACTGCCCAAATGTCACCTTTCTTTGGAAGAATTTTAATAACTCCCCTAGGACCCTTCTCCCATCTCATCCTATGTGAGAATATATTAATTGTTTCCCCAATTGTGTATCTGCCAACCCTGAAATCTCCACATGTCTTGGCATACCCAGAGCTGACCCAGTTAATAGGCCCTAATTCGCTGTTTGACTTTGAAGTCAGGAAAGTCATTCGGATCCTAAAAGGCTTAAGTGAAAGAACCTTTTGGACTAGCACATAAAGTCGAGGCATACCATCTTCACTGTCATATGTCGCCCATACTTGATCCCCTTCAAAAGTTCTTTCCAGCCGGTCCTTATCAAAATCATAGAAGTCAGGATCAGGAACATCAATTGAAATTGGTTTATGGACTTCTTTGTTGACGCCAGTATCATCACTATCAGGGGAATTCTTAGTATTGGAATCATCAACCTCAGTTTGGATCGATGTTTTTGCATGAACAGCAGCTCCTTCTTGTTCACTATCATTGTCCTTTTGATCATGCTTCCTGTTTGATTTCACTTTTTCACCTGACTTAGCAGGGTTAGGAACACCCCAATCTTTCAGCTTTTTGCTTACAGTCACCTTGACCTTTTCCATCAACAATTGCCGTATATTGATTTGTAAAAGTTCCTTGCTGAAGTTATATGGCCTAGTTATTCTAGATTTAGGGTTATCTGCAGAAGCCCCAGTAGTCTTTTCTACTTCAGAAGCAGTTGCACTATCAGTGCATGCGGAAAAGCTTTCTCCCTCGATTCTTTCTTGATCAACAAAAACATCAATACCATGTCTCATTCTCTTAGCAGGCTTTCCAGGCTTAATCGAACAGTAATCTTGTTCATAAGTATGAGCATAATTGGAGTCCACGCTAGTAAAGCCATTAGAAGCATTTCTTGAAGCATAGTCATCAATCCTATGGGTTTCCTCTCTTCTAGCACCTAGGTGGGCTTCCTCACGCTTCTTTCTTTTTTTGTTAACCTTTGGGTAAGTAAAATTTGCTGCCTGGAAAGCAGTATCAGTGGTGCTAGTAATGCCACTTGAACTGCCGTATGATCCCCAGTGGAACTGATTGTTATAAGGATCACTGGCATGCTGGAATTCTGCTGGAGAAGTTCCTTGAAAAGTGGAATTATTATAACTAGGACAATAGCCATTCCTGATTGTAGAATTATGACTGGAGTTTTGTTGGCATTGTTTAGCTGACCAAGAAACAGAAGAATTGACTGCATTAACTGGGATCCCTATTTCTACAGCGAGGAAAGCTTGATTACAATTTGGACACAAAAGATTGTGATTAAGATACACTCTCAGATATTCATACTGCATCCTACACCGATCGCAAGATGTCCAAAATGTGTTCAAGGTTGATGAATGAGATGGAGGAACAGCAGATAGATCAGTGTGATTCTTACGAGCTCTTTTACTCTTTTTACGGACCTGTGCAAACTCATAGAAACCATTTGCAGAGTTTTGAACAGAATGATCTTCATGTGACTGTGGAGCGCGCTGTTGAAACCCATTTGCATTCCTCTTTTGGTCATATTCCAGTCTCCTACTTTTGTCAGAGAGCACGCTCCAAGCCTCTGAAATAAGCTTAAAAGCACCTTCAGCACCCACAGACTTGTTCTTGTCAGGATGAAGCTGAAGAACTAACTTCCTGTAGCGCTTCTTCAAGATTTCTTCAGTTGCTGAAGCATTCACTGAGAGAATGGCATACCAGTCATTCTCCCCGTTAACTTTCTGTTCAGCTGCAAGATAAATATCGATAGTGGAAATCATCTGGCATATCCCCTCAAGTTTCGGGAAGAGATTTTGCGCTTTCAGAGCAGATTTCCGAGCACCAATTAAGTCTTTGGCAATGAATTTTCTTTCAGCAGCATCTTTCGCCCTGAGGGCCTCATCCCTGTCATAATCCATTCCCTAACTTCCTGTCCTTGCTCACTGCTTCGATTGCACGCCTCAAGACAGGGGAAGAACCATCCTCAACTTGGGCGCTGCGATTTGTCTCAGGCTGATCGCCACCAGCATGGTAAAGAACACCGGAGCACAGAACCAAACGAAAATTAATAGTTCAAAGTCAGCAACGTCCGAGTGCAACATGTACAAACAAAACGTATAAAAATCAGCAACCATGTCAAGGGGAACTACTGCAAGTAATCCAAGCATGAACAAAGCCTAGCAAAACAATGCGAGATCACTAACCGAGCTTCTTTTCTCACTCACTAAGCCCTAATCCTACAGGAAAAACCAGGGGAACGACAAAAACAACACAACTTTTGCAGATAGACGACGTCAGAAGTCATTATCCCATCGTGAATCAGTACTCCTAGAACAAGTCTAGAACAGAAAGATCTCACTTTGCAGACACATCTTAGCTGAAACAAAGTTACTTTCTTGTTCAGAAACAAGAAATGGACAAGAAATTCAGATATCTCACTAGCTCAAATCGTTTAACATTACGATTTCAAAAAGATCTAAACTTTACAGCTGAAACCATAAGAAGAAAGAAACAAGGCCCAAATGAGGAATCTGAGAGCTCAAGAGTAGCAACAGTTCCACGGAAACTACTGTTCTCGACATCAATTGCAACATAATCCCAAAAATTTCAGCTTGTTCGCAACACGTAAACATTAGATCAAAGTCCGCAGTCAAAAATTCGTGGGCAAAAGCGCTCAGTGGGGGAAAAATGATGGAGAGCTTACCAAATTGGAGCAAAATCCGCAAAAATTGGAGGGGATTTCATTCAAAATTCCACCTTGGAAGCCTTCAAAGAACTAATTTTTCTCCAAAAATAATCTTCAAAAATAATTTTGGGGGAAATAATTGGATAAGCTTTTAGTCAAACCCTTGTTTTCTTGAGGCCCCGAACCAAAAATTTTCCCCCAAATACCAAAATGCTTATCAGAGAAAAATAAAAGGAAAAGGTCACACAAGGATGGGTATATTCTAATATTTTTTTCTAACCATAAGCTAACTTTATTTTTCATTTCATCTATTATTATACATATAATAATAAACTATGGTTAATATTTAACTCAGGTTCTTATTTTGTCATTTTGTCTCATGGTGGATAATTACTACAAGCAGTCAATTAATTATTTTAACCCTGTCTAATTATTAGTATTTCATCAAGTAATACGTATTACCTAGAAAAAAATTCTTTTATTTCCAATTCTCACTTCAATGTGAGAAGTCTTTATTTTACATTTCATGGATCAACTAAAACTGTCTATGGTTGATTAAATACTTTTTATAAGTGAAAAATAATTTCTCAGGATGCATACTCTCATCTTAGACTAATAAAGAATAAATTTTGGTTTTCAATGTTGTTTTCTTAAACACAATCAATATATGAATTAATGCAAATTGTATTTTTCAGAATTTCATCTCATAATTTAAATTCCTCTTCTAAATATATTTTATTGTCTTGTACGTCTGTCATCATTAATTAAATTTCTTGTTCTTAGAATAATTAATGTTGCAATGTATTACCGAGCACTGATAGCAGCACATGTGAAAGATTTTAAAGTGAGTAAATACACCCAAGTGGGCCCCATTGGTAGAGAGTTTCCTACAACTTTATCAAACTTTTAACTGATGGAGGAGGTTGAGTGTCCAAAAATACAAAAAACAAAATAATACAAATAATAATAATAATAGAATAAAGAGGAAAAAGTAGGTTTCAGGTACCATGGTTAGATTAACTAGAGTATTGAGTAAAGAAAGGCCTTTACTCTCTTGTCTAGTATAATTAAGATTGTGAATATTTATATTTGGTCAAGAAATCAAATAGCAACCACTCAAAAAAGCATGCCCCATATTAAACCACAAGTGCATAACAATATATCTCACTTCATGTGTTGAGCCTCTCCATTATGGCACACAACATTTTGTTGCCTTGCAGCATCTGAAATCTTGAAGGCACAATTTGCCATTTTTTTGTGTATTTTTGGTAAAAGTTATTATGAACTCTCCAATGTGCAGTGTTCCTGAAGAATACTAACTTCATTGGAAGAAAGCTGTCATGTCTGTCTCACATCCTTGCTTAGGTTTGGATTCACTGGTTGCAGATGGCATTGATGCCCACAAATATTTAGTTTTATCTAGTTGTATCAGTACATCTCACTCTCTAAACAACATGGTCCTTCCAGCGATGCGCCAAATTAGATCCTGATTTGCGCACTGCGAGTAACTGCATCCTATGTTTCCTAGCCAAGTCCCCATGTCATGTACTGCATACAGTTGACAGTGTTGTGTGCGATGCATCCGATTTATGAGTCCACCTGGTCATATTATTAGATCTCTCAGAATTGCCTCAGCACAGTGCATCAATGTACTAGATCCTGAAAACTGTTTTTGCTGCAATTGTTGCTTTTGGACAGTTCCATAGGCAAAACAAGAGCTCCATCTTAGTAGAAAAAAGTTGAATCTTTGGACAAAGTTCAAGCTTTTGTAGTCGCAAGTTGTGTCATTACACATTGGAAGAGAAAGTTTTAAAGATCCAGAACCAGGCAGATTTCTGTTTGCAATGCAATCAGTAATCAAATAAATAAAAAAGTGGCTAGTCATCAGGTGATTTTCATATGACAAGAGTGCTGAAGACTGGTGGTGGGCTTCATCTGAAAGAAAGAGGATTCAATAACAATGCCTGCTGCAGTCTGCCTGCATACGTAAATGAAGGCTTCTACTGAAACAGAAACCTGAGATTTCTAATTTTAACCGTCCAATATCTGGCTAGTGGTTAACTCGTTAAAAGTTTTAAGTTGATAGAGAGTAAAAAGTATTCCATTTTAATGAGTATACCACATATAGTGCAATAAAGCCATAGCTAAGGACAGATCATGATCATTAAGGGCTGAGCATTCATCTTCCACTTGATGAAGCCACCTGCATAAATAGTTTTCATCAACGCCACTTGAGTTCTTTCAATCAAGATTACAGCAATAAGGCATCTAAATACAAACTATAGTTCTTTGCAATAATCTCGGAAACTTTTGTATATAAATCATCGATCTTACAACAATTATATTGAAAAAAAGTATCATAGTCGGAATTTAAGAAGGAAAAAAAATGAAGTTAAACCCTTCAACTCAAATATCCATCATCTGAAGTTTTATATGATTCTTCACATAAATCTTTTGAGAACATCTGCATGAAAAACTTGCGGTAGTTCTTCTTCTTCCAAGATGAAGTTATCAGTCCATTGACTCAAAATTTGGAGCATACCAATCCAATTCAGCCATGATTTTCTTAATCCTCTCAACCTGTCCTTTGGAATCACCAACGGCTGTGGTGAATGGGTAAACGTACGTAACTTTTTTGGCCATAGATCTGTAAGCAACCACATCCTTCTTCACCAAGAACTCCATCACATCACGCCCAAATACACCATCCACTTCTGCTTGCAAATACTGACCTGAAAAGTGAAAAGCACATTATCACATGTTTCGTTCCGAATAGATGCAAATTATTAATTTCCATAACCCAATATACAAAGTGGTCAATTTCTGAGATAATTGGGAATTTCCGCCTCGATATTACATATGCAGAAGGAAAACGCTTTTTCCTTTTTGTTCATAGCCATTGCTTTATCTGGATAAGAAGCTAAAAGGAAGAACCTAGCAATTATATGTATGTCTCGTTAATTCCCTAGTATAGCAACAGGATTGCTCCAACATCTTAAAAAAAAATTATGTATTAGTCTTCTTCAGCACTTGCTTCAGTCGTCAGCCTATCTTGAAAGATTCTGTTTTGTGGCGAAGAATGCAGAAGAGAACCAAAGAAATCCAGGAAGCATAATCCATCTAAACAGAAATTACCATCTATTGTATCCTCGTCGACCTTGAACTTTACATTTCTCTGAGTTTTCAGTATTGCCTCTCTCAATTTCTGCAATGGGAAGAAACGAAATGGCATAAAGACGACAGCTGTATGGCAAATGAAGGGAACCCACAGCTTAAGAAGCATCTGTACCTGAACAGCATTTCCAGAGTCACTGTCAGGAATCACCCAAGGAAAAGCAAAGGACGAAGACATGGGGTTCGTCGAGACGCAGCCAGGATTGGTAGATGGGCAAGGTCTAATCTTCCTGCATCAAGAGATTCAAGTGCCTAATAAGATAAGATATATGCAGAAAAAAAATGATCAAAGCCTTTCAGATTCGTAAAAAAGGAAAGGACACTTTTCTTTTACCCATTTGCTAGCCCGAGCTCCAAGTTCTGAGACTGGGTGTAGGGGGTGGTGAGGGGGAGCAGAGAGGACTTGGAATTGGCAAAAGGTATGGCCAGACAAGGGAAGGGAGATGACAGCGCTATGGAAAGGGCCAAAGGAGCAAGAGATAACAGCGCAAGGCCTTTGGAGGTCGGAATCTGAGAGCTTGTTGTTGGTGCTTGATGCTTGGATGTGGAGGGAAGTGTCGAGCACACAAGTCTGCTGCAGGAAGGCATTGCTTCGTTTATCTTCTCCCTTTTCTCTTGGCTTATATCAAGCTATGAATTCCACCACGGAGTCGGAGATAACACACTACGTCTGGGGAAAATGGTGTATTGAGGCAATTATTTCATTTTTCGTTATTTGACTATATACGAAAAAGATTGAAATAAGAACTAATTGTATTTTTTCCCATTAAAAAGGAATAAAATAATACTATTTATTAGTTGTGTACAATTTTTTCGATCAAGATATATTTATTTCTGATTAACACACAAATCATGATCGAATTCGTAATTCCAAAATTCCTGAATTACTAGTTCTCTTTACATATTGTTTGACAAGTAAAATTATGATTCATCTACATTTTTAATGAATAATTAAATCAATAGATTAATTCTCAATGGTTTTGAAAATTGATGAGAAGGAGAAATTTAAATAATCAGGTTCTCTTACCAAAACGGAAGCTAATTTTGAGATCCAGATCTGCTAATTATTTCAATTTGACCAATTGGACAAATATTTTTTATTAATACAATATTATTGGAAATTAGAGGAAATGTTTTTTTAAAAATAAAATAAAATATCACAGGATGAATTGATGAAATGTTGTTAGAAGCTTATTTTGGACTTTCTGGGCCCAAAAAGATTGTTCAGCGGCCGAATCTTTTTTTTTTCCTTCTCAAATTTCCACTTCCGGCGTTATTTACACGCAAAAGTGCCAAAGGTTCACCTTTCTCCGCCTTTTAAAAGACACCGCCGACTAGGGTTTCCTCCCCCCTCCTCCTATTCCGTGTTCTTCTCGTCCTCCGGCGACGTCGGTGGAGATGGATCCGGATGCGGTGGCGAAGGCGTTTGTCGAGCACTACTACAGGACGTTCGACGGGAACCGGGCGGGGCTGGCGGGACTCTACCAGGACTCGTCGATGCTCAACTTTGAGGGCGCAAAGACCATGGGTGCTGCGAACATAGTCGCCAAACTCACCTCCCTTCCCTTCCAGCAGTGCGCACACAGCATCTCCACCGTCGACTGCCAGCCCTCTGGTCCCACCGGCGGCATGCTTGTCTTCGTCTCCGGGTCTCTTCAACTCGCCGGCGAGCAACACGCCCTCAAGTTCAGCCAGGTCTAGATCCATTTCCATAACTATTGTCTCAACTCCATCGTTATTGATTCCCTCCGTCGCGGCAATTTATGTATCTGTCGATCTATTTATCTATGTTAGACTGCTAGGCTAGGAGTGTTCGTTTCCATTTGATTTCCGGATCGGCCGATCTGGTGATGCTGATATATCTCTCTTGGTTGATTGATGGTTACGATTTTGTCATTCTTAGATCTAATGGATTTAGAGCTTTGAATTCCTTAGGATGTCAACTTGAAAATGGTAATGTAGCGCAAAAGAATGTGCCTGTGTTGCGCTATTAGATCTTTTTGTACAATGGGATGGTTAATCTATGTGGCCTCGGCAGTCTGGTGGAAGTGTATATACATGTACATATATAGTTGTGGTCTTGCTCTTAAATATTTTGGTATACGTTCTACTCTTGTGTGTCGCCGGAGTTGTTGTACATTGTTAGGACTAGTCTAGTTAGATATGCACATCAACGGAAGGCAAACGAGTTACTTAGATGATTATCACATTTTTTATATAGACAATTTATTTGGTAGCTACTAAACCATAATTAACCTGAAAATTAGAAATAAATTGATATTATTACTATTTGTTGTGCTCGGGGAACAACCAGCTGTAGATGGAGAGCCTGTGGAATCCTATATTCTAAATCATAACCTTTGGTGAAACTTGATGGGCAGTAAGGTCAGCACCTAGTTGGTGAATAAATTCTAAAGCTATTGATTAAATATTGTATTTGTACAAAAATATGTAATTCTGCCTTCCATGTGTCTTGACTTTGGGTTGATCTAGTTAATTTGTTTCAGTATAATATGCATAATTCAGTTATTTGCTCTGATTAGTTTGAATTATTCACTCATGTAACAAACATAATTAAAGTAGGCAGCACAAACTGACATGGAACGTTTTAAATAATGATATATCCATTGATCTGAAAGTGTCAGTGTAACTGCTGTAGTGGTTACATAAGTTCAATTGGGCTTTCCTGTGGCGGACAAGCAAAATCAAACAATGTTGAAGTTTATTACAGTGGTGAATGTAACTTTAATTGCTCGTTGTGTCTTTTGGAATCTTGTGCTAGAAGAAACTAGTCCTTGATTGCCATTTTTGTCATCATTTTGATTGATGTTCATGCTTGTGAAAATATAGCATAGTTACTTCTCTCACAGAGCATAGTTACTTCTCTCACGGCAGTTGTTTTTTGTGTGAATGAAAGCATGTTTGTTTATTGACATGTAAAGAATCTGACATGTCACTGGAAAGAGAGAATTCATCATGTAGCATATAGGTGGCTCTGCTGTTTTTCACATCTCATGCTTGTTTTGTTTATCTTGATGCAGATGTTTCAGTTGATTCCAACGCCTCAGGGCAGTTTCTATGTGCAGAATGACATATTCCGTCTGAACTATGCTTGAAGGGGGGTTTGAAGCCCAACCGCATGGTACATCTTGAATGGAGGAAAAAGATTGAGCTGTTCCATGTTATGAAAACTCTTATTTCTTGAAGGATTGTTTCTTATTTTCTCATTTTTCTATCTCCTTGTTCTAGACTGCAAAAGTGAGGGTTGGCTTTATTTAAACCTTCCATGGATGTAGAGAAGTAACAACCATATCCCTGCCTCTGCAAAGAGGTAACGGAAACTTATCTAAATATCAGTATCATGATGTTATCTCTTTTACGGTATTTGCCCTTATTAATGTGGAATATGATATTATTTGCCCATTCTCTCAAGTTGTTCACAGTTCAGGCATAACCATTTAATGAATCCTCTTCTCATAAAAAAAACTTTTAATGAATCCAAATTCCTGCTTGATAGCATGATTTTAATGAATATGATATCTGTTGGATCAATTTGCACCGGTCGAATTTGATCAAAATTATTAAAATATTTCCATTTATTAAGCTCGTAGTTGGACGAATCCATTAATTATTAGATCCTTTATTAGTGAATTATTTCAGTATTTTTTTACTATATTCTCTTTTCTCTTGGGCATGCATGGATCTCTATACATAATTAGAGGCATCATTTTATAATCTTATAATCAATGTACGCAAATATAAGAATAATTATCATATAATTACTTTAATCATATATTACCATAATTTATTTTGTTTACACTTGTTGCTAGGAGTTTAAGAAAAATCAAACCGACTTAAAAAATTTATTCGACTCGAAAAATTTGAATCGAGAAGATCATCGAATATGACTTAACGTTTCGAAATTGATATATTCAGATTAGGACTCACTGAAAAAAAATCATAAACTTTGGAATTCGTTTTTATTTATTAACTTTTATTTATATAATTAATTTTTATTATTGGTGTAATAATTTTTCGCATAATTTAATATGTTACTATCACATTATCAAACTTTGATTCCAAAATTCTAATATTTACCCCTATATTTAGTTATAAAATTAATATTCATAATTAATTTTTAATTATATTTTAAAAGAGTATTATTCGATTAAATTAGGGGCAAAAAAAAACCTTCTAAAAAGAGACTCTCTAGAAAGTGATTATTTTCTAAATAATTTTAGGATGATTCTGTAATTTAAAAATGTTTCGGAATATAGTGAGTAAATTTTTAAATTAAAAAATCATCTCGACCCCAATCATGTGCACCCTTTTTTGTTAGCCTTATTATTTTTTGGCTCCATTATTGTACTTATACAAAATTAAAATTAGAGTATGGCATGAACTTGAAAATGATCATGAATCCAAATAATTACATGCAATTATTAACCATCAATGACCATTTTGGTGCATTATCAATATGATTAATCGATAATTTAAATCAACACTTAAAAAGTGTTAATATTTAAATTATCAATAATATCACATTATAGAAAGTAAATTACCAAAATATCCTTAAAATTATTCTAGATTTTGATCAAATATGATTACAAATAAACAAAGAAAAAAATATTGATAAAAGAAGATAAGATCAAATTAAGAGTTATTTGTAAAAAAATATAAATAAAAAAGAACATAAAGTAGAATGGCATTTATTTGTTAATAAATGTTTAAAATTAAAAAAAATGATTGGATGGATGTTTATGTTAAAATATATTACAATCAATCGATAATATGAAAAGACATTTGGTATCTAAATTATATTTGATGTGGTAATCAAGAATATTAGAACAATTAATAATAAAAAACGAATCTCAAGTCATCAAGATGGGTTGAGTTAATCCCATTTGAAAAATTAAAATCCACACTTAACCCAAATTCAAACTGACTCAATTGAGCTCGTACCAGACTTTCGGATTCATGGGTCAACACACCCTCTATTAATATCGGGCAAATGCAGAGATTTCAGTTTAATATATATCGTTTATATTTTTTTTATATGTTCTCACCTAAATCGGAGGTATATCCCATTGGCCATCTGGACCGATCCGAGATCCTTTCAGTTTCAGGACGTGTTGGGACTCAATTTCTTAATAAAAAAAACTGTTTTACCTTCATTAACTCTATTAACATATTTACCATTAGAAAAAATATATCACAAATACAAATTGAAAAAATGGTAGCAAGTTAAAAAATAAGTCCTCAATGCCACTTCTAAAAAACTTAACGTCCCTCTAAATTAACTATTTTATCCTCCACTTTCATTTTAATCTTTAAATGCCAATACTTAGGATTCGTTTGACTTAGCTGATATAAAATAGCTGATAAGTTAACGTGCTGTTAAGTATTTTATTAACTAAAATTTATTTTTAAAATTAGATAATTATACGTTTGGATAAAATTACTTATATTAATAACAACTAGTTAGTTATGAGATAAAAAAAATAAGCACCCCTCCCCCTGCTTATTTTTTTGACTTATAAATAGATTTAATATCTCCTTATCAGTCGTATTTTTAAGTTATCAAACGCTGAAATTTTTTTAAACTAACTTATAAGTGACTTATAAGTTAGCCAAACAGTCCCTTAGTCAAACATATTTTTAATTCTGATTGTTACTTTTGAATGATGTGTCATCTTCCTATTGCATTAGAACTAGTAATTTTCAACACCGGTCTACTAACTTTCACTCGATCTTGAATTTTACTTCGTTACATTAGTATCCTACACCTTAACTTACAATAATAGATTTTCAGATTAATGTTTTGATTAAGATATTGATACTCAATTAAAATATTATATATTTACTGAAAAATAATATATACTTATTTATTATAAATAATAAAAAATTAGGAAAAGAAAGGGGGCAAAAGGATGTTGAAATTATTTATAACTTGAAATTGAAATAAAATAATTAGACTTATTAAAAAATATATAAATATTCATAAGATAATTTTAAAAAAGTTTTAGAAGAGAGGTGCAGCATTTTTTTCTCTTTTCTTATATTTTTTATATATTATTTTAATAAATATATTTTATTTTGTTTTAGAGTATGCCAAGTTAGTGTCTTAATAAAATAATAATATAGTATATCTATTTTTCTATGTGCCCTGATAAAAAATAATATATAAATTTTTACTTATAAAGAAATTTTAAAAATACAGAGAAAGAGAGAGAGAGACAGGGGAAGCTGCACCCATCATCTCTCTCGTTTTTTTCCAATATTTTAATAAATATATTATATTTAATTTGTGTTCATTTGACATATAAAGTAATTCTCATCGCGACATGATAACTGAACACAAATAAAATATAATATATTTATTAAAATAATATATAATTATGTATTTAAAAATAAATAATTATATTTATTTTTAATGTATATAATATTTTATTTGCGTTTAATGCTACATTAACATCTTGATCAACACATCAATATGATAACCTATTATTGTATGTTAAGAGGATGCACCCATCATCTCTCTCGTTTTTGTTACAAATTTGTAAGTTGAGAGATATATTTGTTACAAAGTAAAGTTAGATAACTAAAATGAAATTGGGTGAGAGTTTGAGGACCAATTGTGAAAATTACTTCATTAGAACGTGTAATATAATGTTAGATATGTGTACTTTATTAGTTATTTCATGTGAATATTTATTTATATAGAGAACAATTATCACACTAACTATCTTTTTTTTAAATCTAATTGCATGAATTATATTTTGAACCAATAATGATATCAATTGATGATCTAAGGTTATCTATGTTTGTATTTTTTTTATTTTATATATAATAGCAAAAAGATTGATCTTATTTTATTTGTTCATTATTTCTTATTAGGTGAAAAAATACGATTGGACTACTACACTAATTGAAATTTTTTGAAAGCAAAAAAAGAAGTGAAAATTATTTGAACTCAGATATTTGTTAATTGCAATTTTGTATGCTAAGAACTATTTGCCTAACGTATGTTGGGACAATAGTTTATCACTTTGTTGAGTTGATCGTGATTATGTGATTTTAATAATAATTTTGCAATTTTTTTTCTTATCATACACTAATTAAGAGTGATCAGAAGTTTTAAAATTTAAAATTTTAAATATTTCAAATACTAGTTATCTACTATTAGCATTTTATTCACTAAATTTGTTATATATAATTAAGCTATTCCTTGGGCATAATTGTTTCATGCTTATTTTAATAAAAATAGGGTGTTTTATTATTATTTTGTATGTTAAGTCTTTCTTATTTTCTATGGTGCACGATAGTTCTCCATTTTGTTTGTCTTGGACTTCCAATCAACCGAGGGGACAGAAGTGATGATAATGATGCTCTAGAAGTTGGAGGAAGTTTTAGGAGATTGAAGTTATGTGACAACCAGGTGGAATACGAGAGAGATGAATATATATAAAAAATCATTAATAGGAAAATAAAGGATAGAAATGTCAATTTAAAGTGACATTAAAATTTTAAGAAGAGTTAGTTTCGAAATATTACGGGATTGTTTGGGTACTCGAATCTACTTAGTCCCACTCAGTTCTCCAAACACTTTGTGGGGGCTCGGTTCTTAAGGTAGAATCGAGCCTCTTTTTTTTTGTTGGAATCAGGTTACTTAATCTTGATTTTCAGCATCTTGATTAAATGGTGGTTGTCTTTTTTTTTCTTTACGTTTTTTTTATTTTATGTTTCTTTTATTCGACCTTTTTTTCTTTTATCATTTTCTTTTTCTTTACCTTTCCTATATAAAAGTAATTTATTTATTAAAGATAAAATATTAATTTTAAAGGATTAATATAATATTATTTATTATTTTATTTTAAAAGAAATAATATTTTCAATTAATATAAATTATTAAAAAAATTTATATTTAAATAATATACTATTTAATAAAAATTTTGGCATAATTGTTTTACATACATTTATTTTTTTAAAAAAATTAAACTTATATTTATAATAAATTTTTTTAATTCATATATTCTTTTTCGTATCATATGTCTTATTTCTCATTGTCAAATTTCACTCCATCCAAGCACGTCCCGAACTAACCTGTCAACTTAAATTATTGACGAGAACTTGAAGGAATTCTAGTTATCATTTCCAAATGATCTTACAAGAACAATGGTCTTATTCTAAGTGGTCGTTTGGAAACAGAATCATGGTTCCTCCTAAGTTCCTAGTGCATAGTTGAATTGACATATTAATTCGGAATGTGTTTGATTGGAGTGAAATTTAATGATGTGGAATAAGGTGCTTGATGTGATAGGAAAAAGTAGATGTGATGGATGAATTTTTGATGTATTTTGAATTAAAAATGATTATTACAATTATGAAGTATAATTTTATTAGTAATTAAAATAAAATTATAAAAATAAAAAATTATGGAAAATTTTTGTTAAAAATTATATTATTTAAATATAAAAATCATTTTTTTAATTAATTATATTTAATGAAATATTAAAATTTCTTAATGAAAAAATATATAATAAATAATATTATAGTAACCACTTATTAAACTTATTTTTATATTTATTAAATAATTACAAAAGATATTATGGGAGAGAAAAAAAGAAAATAAATTTTGAAAAAAAAGAGAAAACGTCACATCCCGGGGGTGGCTTCCCCGTTTCACAAAGAATGATGGAATCGGGAGTGTGAAACCAGGGTCACGTGACTCCAGTTCCACCGTAGTTGTTTTCGCCCCGGAACTTAGTTCCGGACGATATTTGACGGAATCGGGCGGAACAAGGACGCAGTTCCCGTCGAGTTCCGCAAACAAAGGGAGCCTAAATATTTATTTTTTACCCTGTGGACCCCATATGTAATGATGAAAAGAGTGTGATAAAAAAATGTTCTAGAATATTAACTTTGCATCCAAACAGACCATCCAAAATTTTCGGACGGTGTTTGGCGGAACCGGACGAAACAAGGACACAGTTCCCGTCGGGTTCCGCAAACAAAGGGAGCCTAAATATTTGTTTTTTACCTTGTGGACCCCATATGTAACGATGAAAAGAGTGTGATAAAAAAATATTCTAGAATATTAATTTTGCATTCAAACAAGCCATCCGAAAGTTTCGGACGGTGTTTGACGGAACTGGACAGAATAAGGACGCAATTCCCGCCGGGTTCCGCAAATAAAGGGAGCCTAAATGTTTGTTTTTTACCCTGTGGACCCCATATGTAACGACTAAAAGAGTGTGATAAAAAAAATGTTCTAGAATATTAACTTTGCATCCAAACAGGCCATCCAAAATATATGCACTCAGGAGCAAGCAATCTGACTGCTCCTTTGCTCGCCACTTCCTCCTCGGCAAGAAATGGATCCGCGTTCGCATCTAAAGACGGGGCCTTCTACTTTTTCTGTACATTTAACAGTTCATACCCAAGTAGCAAAGCTCGCGCTGCTACAGAGGAGCAAGTCTGCATAATAGTTTCATATTTCTTTTTCCTCCTCGGACTCCTCGTTGGGGTTTAGGATCTCTCTTGTCTGCCGCCACTCAAACCTGCATTTGGATTCCTCTTGTCGTCGCCTTTAGCACCTCACTCATCCATGCCACCATATCATTTGTTTCCGTGTTTCCATCCAATCCACAACCTCCATAAGAATGGATTGCAGGTCAGATCGAGTGAGATCATTCACAGCACGTATAGAACGTAGAAGAGGAGAAGGAAGAGAGGAAGCAGAAGAGAAGAGAGAGAAAGGCCGTGAAGATGTCAGACTGGGGGCCTGTGATGGTGGCCGTGGTGCTGTTCATCCTCCTCACTCCGGGGCTCCTCTTCCAGCTGCCTGGCAAGAGCCGGATCGTGGAGTTCGGCAACTTACAGACTAGTGGCCTCTCCATACTCGTCCACTCCATCATCTACTTCTCCTTCATTGCCATCTTCCTCCTCGCCGTCCACGTCCACATGTACATCGGCTCCTAGATCCGTGGACGTGAGTGTTTAGTTCTTCTCGGCATCTGTACTCGTTCCCACGATTTCCCCAGTGGCCCGAGATGGAATTTGACTTTTCGTTTACTCTGGTCAAAAGATTTGTCTCGTTTGTTTTTCCCTCATAATGTTACATGTACAAGGATCAATTTTCATATATGACCGCACGGTTTATGTTTAGAGAAGTTGATAATATTCAAGCAGTTCGTTCTTTCTAATGGTTTGTTTCTAAGAAGATTGACCAGCGCATCAAATGGTCAAACCTCCTTAAACTTTTATTAAAAAAATATTTTTCTTTATTTCCTCCTTTATTAGAAGAGCAATATCGAATTTTCAGAGAGGGAGGTTTCATTTAAGTAATTATATAGAGACGTGATAAATGGCGATTTAAATATAATTGAAAGCGTGGCCCAGTTCCATAAAAATATTTCTTTTATTTTAATAAACAAACCAGTTGGTCCCAAGCCCGGATAAAGGATGAGGGTTATGTTAGGCCCCGACAGCCAGCGTAAAACCCTGTCGAATCTCATGAACATGGATCAACGAGTCGTATGATCCATATAGCCGACCTCACCTAGTGGGATAAGGCTTTGTTGTTGTTGTTGTAATAAACAAATCAGTTAACTGATAAATAAGCACAGGTAATATGTTATTATTTAAAATTAAATTGGTTAAATTTTAATAATAAAAAAATATTCTCTAATGGACAGGTTGAGGCTTGGAAAAGTTGAAACCTCTACTGGATCCATTATGTTGGGTGTTAATCGGATTGATACGTATTCGACTCGTCCAAACCCTATTAATATCTCGTAATGATTATTTTAGTTGAATATATTTGTACTATATTTTTTATCCGATTCAGATAGAGATGTTCAGCGAGTCGAATCGATCCACGAACCCGATGATCTGACCCGATCCAAACGGGTCAAATCAGTTTGGGTCGGATATGGGTCAGAAAATTCCGACCCGACTTGACCCTGTGGATTCGATTTTTTTTATTCTTTTAGTTTTCAACTTATATTTTGTATAAAAAATAAAAAAAAATTATTAAAATAAAAGGTTTTAAATGTGTAAAATAATATTTAAATGCTTAACAAAATATTTTATGCTTTTTAAATAAATATTATATAATATTTTTTAAAGTAAATAATAGAAAAAAGAAAAAATGGTGGCCACCCGACCCTGATCTAATCAAAATCAAACGGGTCGGATCTAGGGTCGGGTCGGGTCAAACTCGACTTGTGAACACCCATATAAATGGGAAGCCAAGCGGACCAATCCTAAGAACTTTTAAAATCACTATGTATGGATTCATGATAAATTACATGATCTCTTAACTTTGGATGCACTTCAATTTGTAATTCAAATGTCCTCAACCTTAACTTCGCAATAACTATTCGATCCCTCAACTTAAATTTGTAATTGAAATATCCTCAACCTTTGATTTTCTTTCATATACTTCCCTCCTAATTAGCAATAGCTAGTTTTCGATCACGGTGCTAATGTGGCGCAAGAAAAAAATAATAAAATATTATGAATATATAATAAAAATAATATACAAATTAATAAAAAATTAAAAAAACGTAAAAGATAAAAAAAGGTGGCTGTTGAGACTACTGCCTCTCGTCGTGGCCAGAGAAGGGGGTGTCGGCTCCCCCCTTTGCGCAAGCTCACCACGCGACGACGAGCGACCAGGGAGGAGGATTGACACCCCCTTCGTCGATGCGCAAGAGAGGGGGCCGACGCCCCCTTCTCTTGCATAGTGCCGAAGAGGGAGAAGAGGGGTGCGCTGGCCCTTTCGTGCAAACTCTACGAAGAAGATAAGGGTGGCGCTGGCCCTTTCGTGCAAACTATGCTTGATCCATTGCATGCCGCATGGAGCAGCGTCAAGTCGATGGCCACGTCGAGGCTAGGAAACATCGTCAGCTATATGGTCAACAAAAACCGTGCGTCAACGACCTCGCAACAAGGGAAGAACAAACGGTCACAGCCCGATCACTGCCCCCACTATGCGATGGGATGGCACCCCTTACCCTCCTCTCCGCCGCCGAAGGGGAGAGGGGGCGGGGGGCGTCGCCCTCCTTGCTCCCCTCCGACGAGAAGCGGTAGCTAGCCGCCCTCCTTGTTCCCCTCCAACAATAGGCGGCAACATGGGACTGCCACCTTTTTTATTTTTTATTATATTTTTTTATTATTTTATTATATTTTGTTACATCACGTCAACTTTAATAGTCAGGGAATTGATTATTGATGGTCAAGATGATGAAGCGTGCAAGAACAAATAAAGTTCCAGAACAATTTAGTCATATATTAAAGTTGGTAGACCGTTGAGATCTTGATATAAAGTTGGGGGATGATCTGTATAATATAAAGACTCATTTTACCTTCATCAACTTTTTTTTTCGATTGCCACTCCAATATTCGAAAAGGAACGTCGATCGTTCAATTCATGCAGCGCTAAAAAATATGTGCATTCATCATATATTCGAGCCTCGGGTCACTATTGAGTTGACTAATTTAATGTCGGACAATACGCCTGACTATGATGGCGAAACTTCTAATAAATTTTTTTTTATGCTCAAGACTTTTACATAAATAATGGAGCTGCTATTTTTTTGTAAAAAAATATTGGTACTGTTAATTATCAGACACTCCATCCCAACTTTAGATTGTAGCTCTATTAACATATTTACCATTGGAAAAATTGATTCAAGTTACTTTTGAAAAGTACGATGAGCAAGTTAAAGACAGACTTTGACTGAAGCTTTAGAAGCTGCACTCAGGAGCAAGCAATCTGAGCGATCCTTTGCTCGCCGCTTCCTCGGCAAGAAATGGATCCGCCTCTGCCTTTTTTTGTGCCCTTAAAAGTTCATTTCATCGCAAGACAGCAAAAGCTCGCAGTGCTACAAACTTCTTTTTTTCCTCCTTGGACGCCTCGTTGGGGTTTGAGAATTAGGATCCATCTTCTCTCCCGCCACTCAAACCTGCACCTGCATTGGGATTCCTGTGGCAGCAGCATGGTAGCAAAATCCTGCATATGAAGTCTGCTTTTGATTTAAAAGACCATCACATTTATTTATTTATTCTGTGCACAGCAAGTCACTGAGATTGAGCAATCGTAGTTGAAGTGGAAGGGGAACCGGTGGCCGTTTAATTTCATTTAAGAGTGACCCATCGGCTTCTTTGTTTCTATGTTATCAAAAGGTCTCTCATCTTGCCATTTATGCCACTTCTGATGCATAATCCCTCCCTGTATATATGTCATGCAGCAACACGAAGAAGAAGGAAGAAGAAGAAGAAGAAGTCACTTGTGATTTTCTTTTGACTGTAATCTTTTGCATTTTTGCTTGAGATGGAGCTTCAAGTTTCCGGTGATTCGAGTGAGGGGACGATGCTGCAGCGTGATGATCTCGGGCATAACCTCGTCGCTCCCTTCGTTAGGTACACACCGATTTTCTAAATCGCCGTCCGTTCTTTCTTAGTACATCAAATCAGAGATGATTGTTTATTTAATCATCGTCCATAAATTCCATATTGAACTAGTTTTGAACATTCAACCTAAAACGAAGAGGAGGGCTTCGGACATGATTTTTGAAACATTCCTTGAGCAGACGAGTCATACTTTCATTTATTGATGGAATGACATTTATTTATTCAAACTCGTGGAAAAATATGTTTGCAAGGAAAATGTATTCGTTACCAACAATAAAAAAAGATACTATAAATTACTTAAAAATTCTTTATTTAAGAGAGAAAAATATATTTCTCCTATGATATATTACATATATGTGAAGAAAAATATCTTATTTGATGCACGATAAAACACAAATGTTCCATTTACCTCCCATATATAGAGTAATTGTATCTTGAAAAGGAAAGCGTAACTATAATACAAATTAAGAGAATTAGACTTCTGGGTCACGTAGAAATATTTGGAAAGATTTAAAGTTTAAGTATACAAATCTTCTTTTTATTTAGAAAAATAAACGTTGTTTTATGTAAAAATTATATTTTTAAAGTGGCAAGACCAGTTTTTTCCTTTTATTTCTCTAGACATATCACGTTGAACTAGAAATAAAGAGAAATTAAAATGGGAGTATAAAAATTAAAATTTTGCTTTCTCTCATTTTTCAAATGGGTCAAAATATTTTTTTATATTTCCGTGAAATGCTAAGGGACGTTTGATTCTAAGTTATAGGTCAGAATATTTTAATAATTTCAAGAATATAATCAAACGTAAGCATAATAAGAATAATTTGGTCAAATTTTATTTTTTATAAAATCACATTAAAAATCGTGAAATCACCGTCATTCTATAAATATGTGATATTTGTATTTCACCAAAATGATGAAATATCTCTATTCCCAACGTTTTCATCTCTTTTTAATTTTTTTAAATTTAATCATATATTATTATTTATATAATAATAGTACTAATAAATGTCAAATTAAAAATTTTATATATTTTTTGGGTATCACACGTATAAATACATATAAAAAAACTCCACATTCCAATTATCACTTTTCCGTTCCTTTTTTCCCTCTCCCTCCACTTTGGGCGCTTAAACCCCTCAGCAAGGTTTCGATCACAGGCTGCGAATCGAGATGGAGGAAGAGCTCACGGCGCAGGAGACCGCCCTCTATGACCGCCAGATTCGAGTCTGGGGCGTCGACGCGCAGAAAAGGTTGGCTCCCTTTGCCTTTCGTCAACGCTGTCTAATTCTAGGGTTCCTCGCATTTGTTTGGTTCCATCCGATTACCTTGCGCAGTGCCTTCCTCCAGGTTGAGCAGGGCTCGGATCCTGGTCAGTGGGCTGAATGGAACATCCGTTGAGGTAAAATCAGTTTTAAATTCTCCTTTACGGTGTGATCCGAATGGCTTGTTAGAAAGATCAATCCTTGTGCCGTATCTGATGTCTTTGTTTCTCTTGTAGTTTTTATGCTATCCGTCACTTTTGTTTATTTACTTGTTGACGGACTGTTTATGCCTTTTTTTTTCTGGTACACCAGATTAACCTCTTCTGATTTCGGTAGTCGGAAAACTTGGATAGATCATGTTGACTTTTCATAAGTATCATTGCCAGGACAAGCATAATGCACGCCTAAGTATATAGTTTCAAGTTCAATTTTCTTGATAGCAAGGGGAAATTTTGGAAAAATGATAAGGAAGGAAAATGTAGTTATGGATCCTACTTGATCCTTTTGGAATTGAACCTTGATTTTTCAACTTATTTTGCATGTCCTTTACAATATGTGAATGTTGAGATGTGGTAGTTTGAATGTCTATTGATTACTTATATTATTATTTTTTCCTATTTTAGTTTTGCAAGAATATTGTTCTAGCAGGAGTTGGAAGTCTGACACTGATGGATGATCATCTAGTTACAGAAGAAGTTCTTCAAGCTAACTTCCTGATTCCTCCAGATGAGAATTTCTATGGCAGTAGATCTGTAGCTGAACTCTGTTCCGAGTCCTTGAAAGAATTCAATCCTATGGTCCGTGTTTCTGTGGAAAAAGGTGAACCTTATTCATAACAATGAGAATAAATTTTCTTCTTCTAACCGTATGAGATAGTACCGCCAATCATTCTTGTGCGGACTTCTCAATTTTCCCTTCAGATGACAATATGCCATGTGCAATGGTGTAATTGTCTTGCATCATCCTCGGGGATTGGGACTTTAGTCACTTTGTTCTGTCATGGATAGAATGCTAGGGTCTCTGGCTTACTTGGCATTGTTAGCATTGGTTTGCGTAAATTGTGAGAATAAGTTGAATTCACAGGTTTGATACTAGCAAGAAGCTACTACTGGCATAGCATCCCCCTTTTGTATCTTCCTTATTTATACGATTTGAAGTCAAAACATAGGTTGGCCCCTTAATTAAAAGGCTACTACCATGTGTAGAATATTTTGCAAATAATGAAATAGTTGATCTAACACATTCTCTTTGTTCTTTACAGGTGACCTGTCACATTGTGGCATCGATTTTTTTGACAAGTTCGATGTTATAGTTGTTAGCTGCTGTTCTCTCAACAATAAAGTATGAAAATTTTCATGACATGAAGCTACCAAGTAGGATCTTATGTTTATGGATGCTATCTGCTTACCTTTGCATGCTTCATATGGAATAGAATTATTGTTATCTGTGTACCCTTCCATGCTTCATATGGAATAGAGTTAATGTCATCTGCTTTGACTGATGATTCATGTGGTTATATGTACACACAGATATCCATTAACGAGAAATGTCGCAAGAGTGGTAAACGCATTGCGTTTTATGCCATTGAATGCCGGGATTCTTGTGGTGAAATCTTTGTTGATTTGCAGAATTATACATACATAAAGGTAATCTTGCTACATATCTTCGTGTTTACAAATTTTTTTTTTGCAAATGTTGATCATGTTACTCCTTCACCGTGTCAGTGATTTTTTTTCTTCCATGTTATGATCTAAGAAAAAGCACCTTTCATCATAACTTTTCGAAGTGCATCAGAAAATGGAGTTGTGCTTTAACCTCATTTTTATAGGTTATTAATTAAATTGATAGATTTTCTTGTTAAATACATGAAAGTGTGTTCTTAATTATTCCTTAAATGATGAGGATGAGCATCGTGGCATGAATATATATCACTGTGGCTTTCCTCTACTGGATTACTTGGACGATCTGCTATGTAGGTTCAGAATTGAATGCAATTAGAATAAGTGAAAGGTAAACAAGCTGAATCCATTCCAGACGTGCTATTACTGATGTGGTATGTTGTAGGTTTTTTTGGGGTGAGAAACATAATTAGTAGCCGGTCCCAAGCCCGGATAAAGGAGGAGGGTTGTGTTAGGCCCGACAACCAGCGTAAAACCCTGTCGAATCGCATGAACATGGATCAACGAATGCGCAATGGCATCGTATGATCCACGTAGCCGACTCCACCTAGTGGGATAAGGCTTTGTTGTTGTTGTTGTTGTTGTTGAGAAACATAATTAGTAGATTTGCCTCTCAAAAGAAAAATAAGCAGTAGATTTAACTACTTTTGAGGATAAACCATTCTTAAGATGATTCTGTCGATGGAAACCAAATTCCAATACTGTAACACCCCAATCATGTTTTCTTTTTTTCATCCCTTTTGTCAGAATATAGGCCTAATGTAACTTTGACCCTACACCTACTCAGTTACTAGATCCTAATGGGTAATTGTTCCTACTATAATGCTATTCCATTATATTTATTGATCATAAAATTGCTACTTTCTGAATCTTTTCAATGTTTTTTGGATTTTCATTGTCTTGTATGGTGCTTAGAGCATGTGGAGGTTGGTTCACACGGTCAACAACTTTTTTTTTTTTTTTTGAGAGAGTCAACAACTGTTGTAATAATGAAATAAAGGGAAGGAAAACTGTGTACACAGTTGGTTCTCTTTATTTTTAACAATGTTTGGTTTCTTTTCCTATTCCTTTTCCTTGAACTTTCAACTTCTTTATGGTTTTTATTTGTCAGAACCTTATGTGCAATGATACTGCAAACTATTGGTACAGAAATATTTTTAATGTGCCGACTTAAAAATGGAAGAGGGTTAGCTGTAGACAGTGCAAACTGCATATGCCTCGAGAATCTCACATGGAACTCAACTTTTTTGGAAATGGAGTTAAAATTTGTGTATGGCTTGTGTCAAAGAAGTTGCACTGCAAATCTTTAATGAGTTGAATATGTCAGATTTATATTTTCTAGGAGTTGCTCGAGGTGTTGTCCATGATTGTTATGATTCTTTAGGACATTAAGATAAAGATGTCTACTGATTGGTATTTCTTGTATATTATTTTTTACAGAAAAATGGTGATGGTAGAGATGAATGCCAGCTGAATTATACAACTTTCGAGGTAACTTATTTGCTGACTTGTTTGTGTAATTCTAGTAGCATCATTTTTGGTTGGGCATTTTGGCTAAATGAAAAAGCAGTTCTGTAGAGAAGTGCTGTTAACCTTGTCTGAGGCCAAAGTGAAGAGAATCACATTTAGCAAAACAAATTGTCATGTGATGATGCCTTTCAAAATCATTGATACGTGACAGCATAAATTGTTGCACAGCATTGCATTTATAAATAGTTCGCCAACAAATAGTTGAGTAAACTGATGATTTTATTACAAAAACCTTAAATTGATTATTTTGATCTGTTTGTTGTCTTGGGACTTTCTTTCTACATCTCTGCATAAGTGCTCGTCTTAATTTATAAATTCACTTATTTTTTGCTACTTAATTCAGGATCTTTACAAATTGGATATCTGCTTTGGACTTCTCTTATTGCTCCGTGTTTCTATACCTCCAACTCGACATAAACTTCAGTAGCTCTTAACAATTTCAGTTTCACTGCAGGACGCAATCTCTGTGCCATGGAAAAATCATCCTAGGAAAGTAAGCAAGTCATACTATGCCATGAGAGGTTGGTGAATATGCATGTCTAAATATGATATCCTATACTTTTCTTGATTGAGTTAATCATGATGACATGTCAAGGTGCACTATTATTTTTCTGCAGTTATTGAGAAGTTTGAGTTTGCTGAAGGACGAAACCCTGGCGAGTTGTCAAGTTCTGATATTCCTGCTGTTCTGAAACTGAATAAGGAAATATCTGATGCTCAGGTAGGCACCTTTTAACTTCATGTCCACTGTTTTTGTACATGTTCTTGATATCTTTGATTTTACTTGCAGTCTGTAAACGAATCGTATGTCCCGAGAAACCTTCTGGAGCGCATAGTATCTGCTGGAACAAATGTATATCCACCTGCATGTGCTATTTTAGGGGGAATCCTTGGCCAGGTGAATAACACTGTCTTTAAGTAGTTGTTGCATTCCTATCGTTCTAGGTCCCTGGAAGTTGCACATATCACCAGGGAGGGAGAGGTGGTAGGAAGTGATGGTGCTGGAAGGGGGAAGGGAAGGGTGATTCACTCATGGTAGTGCGGTGGTGACAGTAGAGGACACAGAAGAGGTGCTAATGATGCAGTGGTGGTAGTATTACGGGACTATGTTGATTTAAGGAGTAAAGAGCTGATGATGTTTTGCGCGTTTTTTCTGATATTAAATTTGTTCGGTGAATTGTGTATTAGAAATTTCTTTCATGTTGTTTCAACATATCTTTGAGGAGTTATTGTGGATAAATAAATTGGATTACAGCATCCAAATTTCTTGATGGAGTTTAAGTAGACTTGCTTGAAATTACATAATTCATGCACAAAACACAATCTTTGAACTTGTTGCTACTGTCAATTTGTATTTGTTCTCTGCAATCTGATTCGGCTCTCTCTCTCGCTCCAGGAAGTCATCAAAGCAATATCTGGTAAAGGTGATCCACTCAAGAACTTCTTTTATTTTGACGCGGCTGATGGTAAAGGCGTAATAGAGGATATTTCCAGCCATTGAAGATGATGGCTCCTGTGATTCAACAGGGACAAGATGTACTTTCGTAATCGTCTAGGTGTCTAACTTGGCTGGATATCTATTTTATTTCCTCCGCTGATGATTGGTGGCTTAGCTTTACATTTATTAGTCTATCAACTATTTAACTACCTTAGAGTCTGTTACAATTCTTCCCAACACTTGAACAATATTTACGTCGATTGGGGTGATTAAAGCTGACAGATCACTTGCTAATGCATTTACTTGTTTGGTTGAAATTCTATGTTGACGAAAAAAATATATTATTATATAAGAATATGTACTCTCAAAAGAAAGACATATAATGTCGGTATTTTCTTTGATTTTTGTAAATGTATGAATATATTTGAAAACAGATTACACATCGGTATTTAATTTCCGAGCTGAACTACTCGAGGTTTATTGTTTCTGTCATTAATTTGATATTGTGATGCGAGAATTGATGATGATTTTAAGAATCGAATATGAAATTATTAATACCCAATGATAAAATCATAATCTTCACTATCCAATTGTAACTATCCTTAGTTTACTCGACGCTCGTTTAACTTAGTTTTAATGAAGGAAAATTATTATTTTAGTAAGATTAGAGCTCAGTCAAAATGCAAATTAAATTACCCAAATACCAAAGGTGCAAACCTGTTCAAGCAATGTAATGATTATAACTTTGCACCAAGCTTAATGTTTTTCGATCAAATTCACGTGTAATGGAATCCAATTAAATCGACTCTTCCAAAAATCAAGTACTGATTAATCTGAAAGCTCCATGAAAAGAAAACGCAACAAAACTCCCGTCTCCGCCAACAAAACTACGTCGGTCAACCCAAGTAGAGGTCCGTCGTATCCGGTTAGACCTTCTTCTCTCCCGCCTCCCTCTCAAGCTCCGCCTTCCGCTCTTCGCCTCCGCCGCCCCTGCGTAGCCTGAGGTGGTCGTCGACGTCGAACGCCTCCACGGCCTGGTCGATCAGCCTCCGGACGGGGGAGCGCTGCCACCGCCACCAGAACTCAACGTAGCACTCGAAACACTCGCAGCTTAACCCCGGCGCATGGTCGAACTTTCGTCCCGCCGCCGCGTTCTCGTCGCCCGTAGGCCTCGCTATGAGGAACGCCAGGACCTCTTTGTCCTCGGACCCCATGGGAACGTTGAAGGTGTAAGCGTCCGGTGGGAGGAGCCTGAGGGCGGCCTGCACGTCGGGCGAAGGTTCTTCTTGTCGTTCGCGTGTGGCACCAGCAGAAGGCGGCGGCGGCGGCGAAGGGAGGCGACTCTTCTTTGCCATAGTTCTACGAGCTTTGGAATGTCCTAGATTTTGTTTCGGGAGAACATCTTGTTTCGGTTTATATAGGAGTTTTTTTACAAAAAAAACATATATCAAATGTGATGTTTACTGCTTAGAATTTTTCTTTCCAGTCATTAAAAATGACTAATTAAAGTTTGATATTCTAATGATCAAAATTACCTTCCATTAAGATTCCTTTTCTATCTTTTTGGTCGGTCAAATGGGCTCAAATACGATAACAAACTAAATAGATACTTCCTCTCTCGGGAAAACCAAACCAGTCGAGGATAAATATACCCCTTTGAGGCTCTTAAAAGGAAAAAAAAGGAACACATAACTGAACAACTAATCATTTGAAATCTAATTTCAACTAACTGAAACAGATAAGCAAAATGGCTTCAACATCGAAACAATATTAACTACATAATAATTAAGCATCAAAGTTTTCCGTGTTCCCATCTGCATCATTACATAATTTTACTT
The DNA here is from genome assembly GCA_030549335.1 of Pontederia crassipes. Lineage (NCBI taxonomy): Eukaryota > Viridiplantae > Streptophyta > Magnoliopsida > Commelinales > Pontederiaceae > Pontederia > Pontederia crassipes. Next base: position 16,465,555 of record CM060189.1, on the reverse strand, counting down.
CAAAAACTATTTGTGCTTTCAGACACGCTCAATAAGATTCCAAATTCTTGGAAGAACACTACACTGGGTGAGTTCTAGACGACGGACAGATTAGTAGGCAGAAGGATGGGCGTTAATTTACATAAGCATTCCAAAAGAGTTACCGAGAAAACTTTTCTTCAATTGCACGTGAACCACAGATGTGTATGCATGAATGCATGCAAAGTGTGGCAAAGCACAATTACAAAGCAACATTCACATTAGGACAATCAGAAACAGAAAAAAAAAGCGAAATCAAAACCTATGAATTTAGAAGTGATATGCAGGTAGAGATCATCATCACGCAACCTTCTTGGACTCGGCAGATTTATGGTCCGCCGGCGCCGGAGCGGATGGGGGCTGCTCCTCCGTCCTCTCCCTGGCTCGCTTGTCCTCGGCGGCCTTCGAGTACACTTCGCCCCGCTCGTTGAAGTACTTCTCGAATGCCCTGGGCAGGAAGCGAGGGATCAAGAAGCCGAACAGGTTTATGGAGAAGTAAACCAAGTTGGCTATCGCCAACGTCCTTCCAAACCACATCCACGCCGTGTCCTGTATCGATCCAGATTAGTGTTCTAATTTTGAATGTTCTGTAGAAGACGACTAATTGCAATACATCAGGTCACCGGTGCTGGCCGGGTGGCGGCGCATTGTTCACCTTGATGCTGGCGTTCGCCGGCAGAGTCTTATTGATCCATACATCGTACATCCAGTCGACCACGACGAATATCCGGCGGACAGTGTAGAGAAGAGGCACGATCGCACGGACGGGCGGAGAGAACAACGCCAGACCGCTGATCACGTTCTCCGTCAAGATCTGGCACGACAGCAAGAAGAGGTGCGGCGTCGCCGACCTCACGGCATGGTCGTCCCCGCGGGCGAACCCGCCCAGCACGTAGGCCAGCGGGAGGAAGAGCCCGACGGTGGTGCCCAGGATGACGTACGCCCGGAACGCTCCGCTGCCTTGGAACACCTCCCTGCTGCCGCCGGCCGACGACGCGACCGAGGGGAACGCGAGGCGGGAGAGCGCGATGACGTAGAGCGTGGAGAAGATGGGGAAGGCGAGGTCGAGGACGGGGACGAGACCGCTGGCGGAGAAGACCATGATGAACGCGACCAGTTGGAGCTCGATCACGCGGAGCGAGCCCATGACGCCGCCCGATCCGACGACGCCGCCGACCACGGTATGCTGCGGCGGCTGCGCAGACGGCGACAACGGAACCTCATCCGGGTCCGAGCGGGGAGCCACGGCAAGGGAGAGGCCCGACATGATCAACCACTGCTGCAATCTCCTGTGCAGTGTTGTTGATTCAAAAAGCTGGTGCAGAGATCGATCAGAGACAGAACTTGAGCGATTTTAGCTTCTGAGGAAGGAAGATGATTTGGGGATGGGGGAGTCAGTGAGAGAGAGGAGAGAGAGAGAGAGGGAGGCTCAAGGGCGGCCGTATTTTGGCAGTAATTATGGGAGACGTGGAGGGATGTTTTATGCATGGCTTGCATGGGCCACGATGTGTAGCTGGACACGTACGTAGGAGGAGCGGCGAGTGCAGGACACTTGTTCGGAGACGTGGTTCGCTGCCAGAGATTGTAGGAGAGTCACCATGACCTCTTCTAGTTGTATTTTCTTGATTTGCATGTACACTTTTTCTTCTTTTTGTGATTTTTTTCTGAAGCTTTTCTGATGAAGATGCTAGATTTTAGTAATTTACCTTTGCACTTGTTGGATCAAATTATTACAAGTTTCTAGTTGTATTTTTTATTTCCTTGTACATTTTTTCGTTTTTTTGTGATTTTCTTCTGTAACTTTGCTGATGAAGTCATGAAGATATTATATTTCCTAATTTATTGCACCTTTTGGATTAAATTATTATTACAAGTTTTCCAGTTGATTAAAAAAACGTCTCTCATGGAAACAAAATATTTTATTTTCTTATGGACTTTGTACATGGTTAATAACTAATTAGGTATAAATTAGAAATGAAACTGTTCAAAAGTTAACGTTATTGCATTATAATATTATTCTGTTATCTAAGAATTATTATTTAGAGCATCGTAATAATTCTAACATTTTAAATTAATATCATTAATCTGATGACTCAAAACACAAATAATGTCAATCACTGGATTAAAAATGATGTCAATTTATGATTACACGGTGTAATCATAATTTGCCTCGTTTTACTGACTTTTATATTATAAAAATAGTGTAATCTCTGGTAATTTTGGGATGAGCTAAAGAGTTTTAATAAAATATGTAACGCCCCAAATCGACCAACGCCACGTGGCGAGGATTTCTCCGAAAGCGCTACGAAAACACAGTAGCTATGACTAAAGAATTGACTAAAACTCCATAAAAACAATGACAAATCAGCAAATAAAGATAACAAGGAACGATATCAAAATAGCGAAAGTCTCCAAGTGTTACAAAGTCTCCATAATAGTCATAATATTTTAGTTACATCAAAACTCATAATGCGGAAAATAAAGATAAAGATAACTAGACCCTCTGTCAGTTCACGTGCTTTATTATCGTTCGAGCTGGTCGCGGCACACGATCTCATCACCATTATTGACCTGGCCTTGTGAAAATCAACACAGGGGAGGAGGTCCTCCCGTAAGCTATACAGCCTAGTGGGGATCCATAAAGTACTCAATGCATAACAATAAATAGCAATAGCCAGAATCAATAATCATTGATAACAAGATCAAGTAGTGAGCATAAGATCATTCGATTAGAGATATCAATGGATCAAAGATGATAGAGATCATGAATCATATAATCATGAGGAGTTACAGTAATCATGCTGAATTAATAATCATGCTTCACTTATCATTATCATACTCATGTCATTTGTACTATGCTCTTTATGCTTGTACTTCTTTCTTAGCATTACATGACTTTGAGTGCCTTTAGGTGCCTTTGGGTGCCTTTAACTTTTGGAAGATTTACGCCGAGCGACCGATACAGCCTTGTGCAGCCAATGGGTGATCAAGCCATGGCTAAGGGAGCGACCTTTTACGATAAGCACTTGGCATAAGCTGGCCACCAATCCCATATACATTTCCATCTTTCATACATCATCACTTTATCACTTTATCATTCTTGAATATAATAAGGGGATTGGATCATTGGACGGATCAATACAAGATCAAGGATTCAGTCACATAACATTTCAATCAGTAAGGAGTAGCACATTACACTCATAGAAAGAATCTAGATCAAATCATAAATCAATATGCATTCTGGTCAGGGTTCGGTCGACCGGTCCTCACTGATCGGTCGACCGATTTTCAAGCACCGATCGACCGATATCTTTGGATCGGTCGACCTGTTGGTCTTAATGCAATACAATAGTTCTTGGTCTGAAGTCCTGAGCACCAATCGACCGAGATCTCTGGATCAGTCGACCGATGATACTTAGTCTGGAAAGGAGCTTTGATCGGCCGATCGGCTGTCCGATACAAGGCTTGGGAGGAATGATCAGTCGATCGGTCTCCATTGACCGATCGACCGATTTCCATATCATCGGTCGATCGATATTCAGGATCGGTCGATCGGTCGTCGTGAAAAATAGATTCGGCCAGAATTATATTAACAACGATTTTCAATCCAAAAATGAAATCAATGCATACAAACAATCATCTAAGCATGAAGGACTAATACGGAACACATCTAGGATCATAAGGAATCACAAAACAAGAATCAAACACAAGAACACAATCAATCATTCCTTTTTCCATATCGTTTCAATAATCAACAACACATTGCACGATAAGAACCCTTATTCTATTCTATTGCTAATCAAGTTATGCAGGAGAATTTCAGATTCACCCACCTTTTTCGTGATTGATCCTAGCTTGAAGCCCTTTCGTTCACTGATAATCGCCCTCCTCTTGTCATTCTCCACCTAAGAAGCATTCTAATCGAAGGAAGGGATAAGGGAATGTGTGAACATCAAAGACATTGCAGAAATGGAGAAGGAACCTAGATGAACCTTACTGTAGCTCCCTTGTTCTTGCTGGATGAAGTGCCTTGGGGAGGAAGAGAGAGAGGAGTGGGGGAGAAGAAATGGTGGCTAGGGTGTGCTTAAGGCACCAATGCCTTTATATAGGGTAGCTTTAGGGCCTAATAAGCTAATTGAGCTCACTAATGGGTTTGGGTAATTAGCTTTACAATTTGGTTTTTTTTTCTATTTATTTAATTTTTTAAAATAAATCGAGTATTACATTATTACCCCCTTAAAGAAAATTCGTCATTGAATTTTGTACTAAGTAGAGGTCTTACCAAATAGATGCGAAAACTCCTGGCGCATCTCTGACTCGAGTTCCCATGTGCCCTCATCGTTGTGATGAAAATGCCATGCTACTCTGACCATAGACACATCTCTATTCTTCTGGCGCTGTACCTTCCGTTCCACTATATGCATCGGATACTCCGCGAAGGTCAAATCCGCAGCTAGATTTGACTCTTCGATCTGTAAGACATTAGCAACATCATGCTTGTACTTCTTAAGTATGGGAATATGAAACACATTATGCACTCTCCATAGGAAGGTGGCAAGGCTAGCCTCCATGTTGCTTCGCCTACTAACTCTAGTACCTCAAAGGGTTCCACGTAACGAGGGCTGAGCTTCCCTCGTTTACTGAACCTCATGGGAGACACCTTCAGCAGAACTTGATCACCAGCCTGAAAAATCTGCTCTTATCAGCATAACTCTTCTGCCTCCCCTGAGCTGCCTTCATCCTCTGCTTGATTAGCTCCACTTTCTCGGCATACTCCACTGTCTCCTTCACTTCCTCTTTGCTCATGACCTTCTCTTCAATTACTTCACCTCAATGAGCGGGTGAACGACAAGGCCTACCATATAAAGTCTCAAAGGACGCCATATCGATACTGGAATGGTAGCTATTATTATAAGCAAATTCAATCAGATGAATGTGTTCATCCCAGTTGTCTTGCCAATCTAGTGTAAATACTCGCAACATATCCTCTAATGTCTGAATAGTCCTCTCAGACTGTCCATCGGTCTGAGGATGGAAAGCGATGCTGAAATTCAGTCTTGTGCTAAATACCTCCTACATGCTCTTCCAGAATCTGACAGTGAATCTGAGGTCTCAATCAGAAACAATCGATGCTGGAATGCCATGTAGCCTAATCACCTCTCTAACATACAAGTCCAACAGACTCTCTACTGATTGCTTCCACCGAATGGGAATAAAGTGTGCCGCCTTCGTGAATATATCAACGACCACCCATATAACATCATGACCCTTCTTGGACCTGAGCAAGTTGGATACAAAATCCATAGTAATATTATATCACTTCCACTGTGGAATATTTAGATGCTTCAATTTCCCATATGGTCTGCTCAATCTTCACCTGCTGGCACATCAAGCATCTAGACACATACTCAGCTATCTCCCTCTTCATGTCAGGCCACCAATAACTGCGCCGTACATCTTTGTACATCTTAGTGCTTCCAGGATGGATGTCGAACTCAGACTTATGTCACTCATCCATTACCTCCCGTTTGATGGTGGCATCTGAGGGAATCCATAATCTGTCCCTATATCGAATTCCTTCATCTGCTGACACCTGGAAGTCCTTCGTCTCCTGCTAGCATCTCTTCAACACTTTCTGATACTCCGGATCCTCCTTCTGAGCAACTATGATCCTGTCAATCATACTGAGCCTCATCTGATGCATCATCCACAACGCTCCATTACTGCCAAGTCTGGGACACTACTGATCTATCTCCTGTAGCATCTCATACTCTCGTACTATGATGTATGCTAATGATCCTTCCCACTTCTTACTCAGCGCATCTGCCACTGAATTTGCTTTATCAGGGTGGTAATTAATAGCAAATTCATAATTCTTCAGGAGTTCTAACCAACGGCGTTGCCTCATGTTAAGGTCCTTCTGATCAAAAATATATTTGAGACTTTTATGATCTGTGAAGATCTCAAAATTCTCCCCATACAGATAGTGTCTCTAGATCTTTAACGCAAAAACTATAGCAGCTAGCTCCAGGTCATGCGTATGGTAGTTAACATCATGCTTCTTCAGCTGGCGTGAAGCATAGACCACTACTTTACCATGGTGCATCAGCACACACCCTAAGCCTGTCCCACATGCATCACTGTAGACTACATATCCTCCGCTGCCCGTCGAAATGGTGAGGACAAGTGCTGATGTCAAATGATCCTTTAATGTCTGAAAGCTTTGCTCACACTTATCGGACCAGATGAACTTCTTCGCTTTCTTCGTGAGGTTCGTGAGCGGTGCTGCAATCTTGGAGAAGTCTCTGATGAACCTCCTGTAATAATCTGCTAGTCCTAGAAAACTACGGATCTCGAATGCATTCTTCGGCCTTGCCCAATTGGTCTACTTTCACTTTTGCGGGGTCCACTGAAATGCCCTTCTTGGATACTATATGTCCAAGAAACATGATTTCCTTCAGCCAAAACTTGCACTTCGAGAGTTTGCCGTAAAGCTTGTGTTGGCGCAAAGTTTCCAACACTATCTTGAGATGCTATTGATGCTGCTCCGAGCTGGATGAGTAAATTAGGATGTTGTCCACGAACACTATGACGAACTGATCCAAGTGAGACCGAAAGATCATGTTCATCATATCCATAAACGCTGCAGGAGCGATCGTCATTCCAAATGGCATTACTGAATACTCATAGTGCCCATATCTAGACCGAAAGGTTGTCTTCGGTATGTCTTCCTCAACAATCCTCAACTGGTGATAACCACTCCGCAGATCGATCTTGGAGAACACTGATGCTTTGGACAATTGGTCAAAACGATCATCGATGCGGGGCAGAGGGTACTTGGTTTTTACCGTCACCTTATTGAACATCCTTTAATCAATGTAAAGCCGCATTGACCCATCTTTCTTCTTAACAAATAGTACAGACGCTCCCCACGGTGAGACACTCGGCCGGATAAAGCCTTTATCTAACAATTCTTGTATCTGCTTCTTCAACTCTAGCATCTCGGCAAGTGCCATGCGGTACGGTGCCTTAGAGATGGGTGCGGTTCCAGGTAGTAGCTCGATCTTGAAGTCTATCTCCCGCCTCGGTGGTAGTCCTGAAGTATCTTCAGGGAAAACATCTAAAAATTCACGCACTACATCTATCTGCTATAGTGTGGTGGTCGGTGCATCGGTCTTTACCACACTTGCTAAGTATGCACAACATCCTCTCTGGAGCATCTTCTGAGCTTTCATAGCTGAGACAATCACCTTCTTGCTTTCTGATGGAGTACCTCTGATGATTGTCTTCGGCTTGCCCTGTGCACCTATAAGGATATTCTTCTGCTTACAGTGTAGAGCTGCATCATGGTAAGAAAATTAATCCATCCCTAGGATGACATCATAGTCTGTCATCGGGATGATAATAAGATATGCAGAAAAATTCTTCTTTTCCACCGTGACAGGTACATTCGAAATGTATCTAGCCGTGTGAAGATCTCCCATGGGGGTGCTCACCCTCATGGCATGAGGCATCTGCTGTAACGACAAGCCAAGGACTTGGGCACACGACTCCGAAATAAACGAGTGTGTGGCCCCTGAATCAAACAAGATAACAACAGACATATAATAGGAAGGGTACCTCTGATAATATCGTTATCATTATGAGTAGCATTTGCCTCCATGTGGTGCACCCTGCCCTGGACCACGGGGTTTGCGCCTCCTGCGCCCCGGTTATCATGACCTCTTCTGGCGAGCTGGGGGCAGTTTCGGACAAAATGTTCGAACTGTCCGCACTGGATGCATGCACCTGTCCTCCTGCGGCATTCACCATCATGATATCGCTCGCAATGAGGACAGGGAGACCTCTGTGGAACTACTGGTGTTGGTGGCTGAGGCTGACGAGGAGGAGGTGGCAGCTGTCTCATAGGCTATTACACCGAATGTGAGTTAATTTCTACCCTTTAACACATTCTTAATTAAGATTTTTGAAGTCTTTATACTTGAAGCGGTGCTGGTGCTGGGCGTTGACGGGGTTGAGCATAGCGAGGGGCCTCTCTCTGGTGATAAGGCCTATAGCGGTGATCGTGACGATCGTTCCTCCTGAACGGTCGGCGACCTTCGAACCGAGGTCATTGTTGCTCTGCTGGCTTGGTTGGGGCTTTTGCCTTGCGCTCAGCCTGGTCCCTCTCCATGCGAGTAGTCAGTCTCACTGCTTTCTCTAAAGTGTCACAGTCCCCAAATAGGACTTCAGTCTTCAATTCCTATTGCAATTCATTAATGAACTTATTTGCCCTGATGCGTCCCACAAATGACATTGGACAGTACTGCTCCAGCGTAACGAATTGAGTGTGATATTCCACCACAGTCATAGTTCCCTGCACAAGCTCTAGAAACTCCTCATGTTTACTGACCCGCTCGTGCTCAGGGTGTAGCGGTCAGCAAACGCCTGCTTAAACTCTACCCATGGTATCTCCTCTTCCTCTAGCTCTCTAAATCTGGTGGCTCTCGTGGTCTTCTACCATCTCATAGCAGTGTCAGTAATCATGTGGACAACATATAACACCTTGCGCTCTTCAGCACACCTCATCAACTTAAATATGCGATCCAAGGTCTCTATCCATTGCTCTGCCTTAAAGAAATCCTCCTTGCCCTCAAACTGTGGCGGATGAAGTCTTAAGAATGCCTTAATAGAGTCCTCGGGATTCTCTTGTCGAGGTTCCTGTGTGTGACGTCTGGTCGCGAACTGACTGCCTCTAATTTGACTGTCCTCCAGTGGATTAGTCTCATCAACATACTCATCCTGTACTTGCGCCTTTGCCTTGCGGCCTCGTCCTCGGTCGCGAGTGGGGGTGCAGCCTCGACCACGGCCCCATCCTCGGCCTCGCTGGGCTAAGATATGTGAATTAGTGATTGGGCCCTCAGGACCCTCTGACGCTTCAGGAGCAATACGGGCCGACCCGGCCTCCCGCCCCTGGATCCTCTCTGATCGCCTCGACATCCTTATCCTTTAATCATGAAAGAACAACATATTCAAAATAAATACCATATAATAAACATGAATTTGACTTACAGTCCTCTTTTGGTGGAGAGTGTGGCGACAGCTCAGTGATAGCACATGAACATCTTTTATACCATACTATACAATAAGACCTCAAAAGAGTCTGAACATCGGCTCTGATACCAATAAATGTAATGCCCCCAAATCGACCAACGCCACATGGCGAGGATCTCTCCGAAGACGCTACGAAAACACAATAGCTATGACTAAAGAATTGACTAAAACTCCATAAAAGCGATGGCAAATTAGCAAATAAAGATAACAAGGAACATGGAATATCAAAATAGCGGAAGTCTCCAAATGTTACAAAGTCTCCATGATAGTCATAATATTTGAGTTACATTAAAGCTAATAATGTGAAAAATAAAGATAAAGATAACTAGGCCCTCTGTCAGTTCATGTGCTTTATTATCGCTCGAGCTGGTCGCGAAACACGATCTCATCACCATCACTGACCTGGCCCTGTGAAAATTAACACCGGGGAGGAGGTCCTCCCGTAAGCTATACAGCCTAGTGGAAATTCATAAAGTACTCAATGCATAACAATAAATAGCAATAACCAGAATCAGTAATCATTGATAACAAGATCAAGTAGTGAGCATAAGATCATTCGATTAGAGATATCAATGGATCAAAGATGATAGAGATCATGAGGAGTTATAATAATCATGTTGAATTAATAATCATGCTTCACTTATCATCATCATACTCATGTCATTTGTACTATGCTCTTTATGCTTGTACTTCTTTCTTAGCATTACATGACTTTGGGTGCCTTTATGTGTCTTTATGTGCCTTTAACTTTTGGAGGATTTACGTCGAGCGACCGATACAGCCTTGTGCAGCCAATGGGTGATCAAGCCATGGCTAAGGGAGCGACCCTTTATGATAAGCACTTGGCATAAGCTGGCCACCGCTCCCATATACATTTTCATCTTTCATACATTATCACTTTATCATTCTTGAATACAATAAGGGGATTGGATCATTGGACGAATCAATACAAGATCAAGGATTCAGTCACATAACATTTCAATCAGTAAGGAATAGCACATCACACTCATAGAAAGAATCTAGATCAAATCAGAAATCAATATGCATTCTGGTCAGGGTTCGGTCGACCGATTTTCAAGCACCGATCGACCGATATCTTTGGATCGGTCGATCGGTTGGTCTTAATGCAATACAATAGTTCTTGGTCTGAAGTCCTGAGCACCAGTCGATCGAGATCTCTGGATCGGTCGACCGATGATACTTAGTTTGGAAAGAAGCTTCGATCGACCGATTGGCTGTCCGATACAAAGCTCGGGAGGAATGATCGGTCGATCGATCTCCATTGACCGGTCGACCGATTTCCATATCATCGGTCGACCGATATTTAGGATCGGTCGATCGGTCGTCGTGAAAAACAGACTGGGCCAGAATCATATTAACAACGATTTTCAATCCAGAAATGAAATCAATGCATACAAACAATCATCTAAGCATGAAGGACTAATACAGAACACATCTAGGATCATAAGGAATTATAAAACAAGAATCAAACACAAGAACATAATCAATCATTCCTTTTTCATATCGTTTCAATAATCAAGAACACATTGCACGATAAGAACCCTAATTCTATTCTATTGCTAATCAAGTTATGCAGGAGAATTTCATATTCATCCACCTTTTTCGTGATTGATCATAGCTTGAAGCCCTTTCGTTCACCGATAATCACCCTCCTCTTGTCGTTCTCCACCTAAGAAACATTTCAATCGAAGGAAGGGATAAGTGAATGTGCTCAAAGACATTGCAGAAATGGAGAAGGAACCTAGATGAACCTTGCTGTAGCTCCCTTGTTCTTGGTGGATGAAGTGCCTTGGGGAGGAAGAGAGAGAGGGGTGGGGGAGAAAAAATGGTGGCTAGGGTGTGCTTAAGGCACCAATGCCTTTATATAGGGTAGCTTTAGGGCCTAATAAGCTAATTGAGCTCACTAATGGGTTTGGATAATTGGCTTTACAATTTAGTTTCCTTTTCTATTTATTTATTTTTTTTAAATAAATCGGGTATTACAAAATCTTATTCTGAACTCTATCTTCGAACCAAAAGTTTTATAGATTAATTATATATATGCCACACTTGATTTTGTTACATCTTTTTAATTTGCCTCAGCTGCTTGATCCGCTCCTTTTCATTAAAGTATCTATTACTTGGGGATGTTCCCGAGAGGACTTGAGATTTGGGAGTGGTACTAATAGTCAAGAGGAGCGAAGGCCAAAGTTTCGGTTTAAAGATCCATTCATATTATTAGTAATTTGATAAGCAAATAATGATTTATTTAAGATATCAATAAATAACTGTTTGGTAAAAGATAGAATTAGCTGATAAAAATAACAAAATTAAATATACAATAATTTTATGATTTAATAAATAAATAAATAAATAATATCTCAATTAATTTCAAAATAAATAAAATTTCACAATAAATATTTTTTATTAAAATATACACAAATTATATTTACAATAAATTTTATATAGGTCACACGTGATAAGAAAATATTAATTATTAAAATTATTTATATATTCATTGTTAATAAATAAATAAGTTTTAATGAATTAAATATGAATATACAAGGAATATAGATGAATGGTTATATAATTAAAATAATAAGATAAATCGAAAAAAATAATGCATTTGAATAAGGATAAAATTGAAAAAAATATAAATATCTAAATGCTAAACACTAAAACATTGTAAATATTTTTCAATATTTTCATTGAAAACACTAAACTATAATTTATTATCTATTTTACCAAATAGAAGAAATATGACCGCTAAATGCTACTTCAAGAGCTCTTTTCACAAGTGTCAATAAGAGCCTAAGACTAGCAAATTTAATGATTTATAACGGCTAACAATTTGATGAGCTGATAGTGATAGAGAATAAAAATTAATATTTAGAGGTTCAATTAAAAAATTAATAAATATTTTTTTGATAAATTTAGAGATTAAATTAGTTCATCTATATAAAAGGACATAAACATGCATAAGATAATAAGTTATTTAAGTTTAGATATTATATAAAAGCAACTTTTATTTGTAATGTAATATACTTTTTACCGTAAAAAATAAACATTCATAAATGATAACAAAACTTAAAATTATCCATTTTGCATAGAATAATATTTTTTGAAAAATAAATAAAATTAATGTAATATTACATAAGATAAGTTAATTTTTAAAAGTAATAGAAAAAAATATTATAAGACCTCTAAATTATGTATAACAACAATTTAGTAGTACAAGGACAAATTTGAAATAAAATTTCACCCTCAAATCTCTACTCTCTAAACACTAATGAGATTAGTATTTTTTTTCCAAAACCTCTAGTTAATTGTCAAACGATATTATCTAAATTGTTCTTTCAAACACTTCATAATCTAAATTGTATTTTTTTTGTTGCCAAACAAAGGCTAAGTGAAAAGAGGGAGCATTAATTGGTTAGCTGCCTTAATTAATTAGTTGTTAATTGTGATGAAATTTTTTGCAAGTGTATGTAATTGTGATGTGTATGATGAATCCATTTTATTTCTTTGCTTCTAGAACTTGAGGTTCCATGAGTGCATTACTTATTTTGACATGCACATAAAACTTGCTGATGAATTATATGAGTAATTAATTAATTGCATGTGTTACGTACAAAATCTTCTTGCTAGAATGTTAGTAAACATTGATCTTGGATTAAAAAAAAGAATGAAAAAGGTTGTATAATAGTTATTGATCCAATATATTGAAAAGGATAAACGAGTTGGAAGAGATGTGTAAAGAATTATTATTTCTGATAGTCTTCCAAACAGCTTAAGAAATATATCTATTATGCACCAACTTTAGGAAAATTGACAAATTGACGCAGTGAGAATTAAATTCAATTTTTCAAGATGTGTCGCTATACCATGACCACTTTTTACACTACAAGAAAATCGTCATTTTCCGATAGGCAATTTCCGACGAATTTTGTGACGAAAGTATTTCCGACGGTTACAACCGTCGAAAATAAAAATAATAAATTATGTAATTTATTATATTATTATTTTATTTTTTTGACGATTAGGAACGTCGATATTTTCGACGGATATCCATCTGTCGCAATTTTCGACGGTCACAATCGTCGGAAATGAAAATAATAAATTATGTAATTTATCATATTATTATTATTTTATTTTTTGATAATCAGGAACGTCGATATTTTCGATGGATGTCCATCCGTCGCAAATTTTGACGGAATTTCCGACGGTTACAACCGTCGGAAATAAAAATAATAAATTATTTTATTTATTATATTATTATTTTATTTTTTGACGATTAGGAACGTCGATATTTTTTACGGTTGTGATCGTCGGTATATGTATAATAATATAATATGAGGAGTATTTTATTAATATAATTAGCGACAGTCCAAACCGTCGCAATCCGATAGTTCTGACCGTCGGTAATAATTAGCGACAGTTCAAACCGTCGGTAAAATAAAAATAAATATTATATAAGTATTTTATTTTATAATTAAATAATATTCGACGATTTTGATCGTCGGTAACTTTAAAAATATAGTATAAGTAAAAATAATAATATAACATATTACCGACAGTTCGGACAGTCGGTAAACTAAAAAATAAACATTATATATATACAAGTAATATTTTATTATTATAATTAAATACATTCCGTTGGTTTCGATCGTTGGTAACTTTAAAAGTAATTAAATATTACATTAATATATATATATATATATATCTTTACTAATTTTCCGACAATCATGACCGTCGATAATTAAAAATACTCTCTTCCGCTTTTTTTTTTGTTTTCCCGCTTCCCAACTTTCTACCATATATATATGCATTTTTATTTTCCCACTCTCCATTCTCCACTTCTTTCCCTCTCTCCATCTCCTATTTTGCCAGCCAGACCCGCCGACGACCTCTCCCGGCCGGCGACCATCTCGCTATCGGACGATGACCCGCTGACGACCTCCCCCCCTCTCTCTCTCTCCAGCCAGAATATGGCCGCGGGGGCCAGATCGGCCGATCTCGCGGCCGGATCTTGCGCCCGGGCTGCCCTGCGGCCCGGATCTGGCCGCCCCGCTGCCGTATCTGGGCGGCCGGTCGGATCCGGCCGCTGCTTGTCGAATCTGGGAGCCAACGACCGGATTTGGCCGGGGGCGGCCGGATCTGGCCGCGGCCTGATCCGGCCGCTAATTTTTTTATTTTTAAAAAATTCTTTGCGACGGTTGCGACCGTCGAAAGATCGATGGTTGCAACGACCGCCTAAAGTTGACGGTTTGTGACTGCCGAAAGTTTCGACGGGTTGCGACGATCGTCGAAAGTTTCGACAGTTACGACCGTCGAAAACTTTTGACGGTTGGAACCGCCGGACTTTTTGAACGGTTACAACCGTCGAAAGTTTTCGATGGTTGGAACCGCCGGGACTTTTCGGACGGTTAGAACCGTCAGCCGAAACTTTTCGGACGGTTAGAATCCTCGATATTTTTGACGAATTTTTTTCAACCGTCGCAAATCGATTTGCAACGATCATTTTTCCGACGGATCGATTATGTCCGAAAAACCGTCGAAAATTGTATTACCGACTTTTTTGGACTTGACCGTCTGTAATCAGCGTTTTTCTTGTAGTGTTATCGAAATTACGTGACTTTAATTGTTAACTAATTTTTAATAGATTTGAATAACGAAAAAAATACCTAACTTATAAAAGATACAACATGAATGAATCACTTGGGTTGGACCCACCCATAAGTTAAATCAATTAGGTCGGACCATGCTTTTGCTTGTGATAGAGAGATTAACGAGAGAGTTGCAACGAACTTTGATGTCTTACACCATCCCTTGCCAAGAGGACTACCAGATTCATTAACTAATCTTACTTAATACTCTTAGGCCCTGCATAGTTAATAGTTTGATTAGAGAATAATGATTTGATTAGATTATAGTGATTATTTATTAATGAATAATGGATAGTGATTTATTTATAAATTTAATAAAAAATATTTGATAAATATAGTCTTTAAATTAGTATTATATAAAATGATAAAAATAGACATAAGATATAATTTATGATCATTTTTATACACATCATATTCATAGTGATTAATTTATAATATTTTATTTTGAATAATAAGTTTTTTTTAAAAAATGTTATTTTAGTACAAAAAATATTGATTATTTCAAAATAAAAATTTTATTTTGTGTTGTAAGTAAAATTAAACATGTGATGTATTAAAGTGAAATAATATATGATGTTTAAATATACAATTAAATAATTTTTTATTTTTTGAAAAAAATGATAATATAACCTGAAATTACTATCTCTATAATACTAGTAGCTTATAATGTTTTGTATTACACTTCTAAATGTTATTAGGAAAAAGTATTTATCAAATGTTTATAAATACTCTACTTTTTTATGTGCCTAATAGTCACTTAATGTAGATCAAATAGCATCACAAATAGAGTTTTTTTAAGGTGCTTTGAAAAATGATAATTTGGGAAATCGTAACTAACTTTTATAAGCCAACACAAAATATATAAGTATAAATACTTTTATCTACATAGAAGACGACTATAATAATAATAATAATAATACTACTACTACTACTACTACTACTACTACTACTACTACTACTACTACTACTACTACTACTACTACTACTACTACTACTACTACTACTACTACTACTACTAATAATAATAATAATAATAATAATAATAATAATAATAATAATAATAATAATAATAATAATAATAATAATAATAATAATAATAATAATAGTCCTTAAATATATTGTTGGAATTAAATTATGGCACACAAAGCCTTCACCGGGACATTTGCACTATGATAATAATAATAATTATTAAATGAAACCCAAACCTTCGTACATTATTTCTTGATCAAGAAAATTGGCTTAGGTTTCGATATTTCCTTTTTCTTTTATAAACTTGCATGGGTCAAATAGTCAACCCTATCGAACTCCTAATCATGTTGTAATTAGGCATCGAAACACAAACATTGTCAGTTAACTTAAATATTCCGATTATGACTCGGCCGGATCATTCATGTCTATATATGCGCACCTGCATGCCCAGCCGCATGCACTTGCAATCTTGCCAGTAATTCAATTTTCTAGCTAGTGAGTGTCCGCGCAGAGATATTGCCGGATCCTTTTCTTGGCTGCATCATCGACCATTGTCAACAGAGTTCTTTCCATCGCAATTAGATCTCCGCAACACGCAGCGTCGTCTTCTTCATGGACTCCGACGAGGGTGATGTAGAAGATTTGACTAAATCAAAATTAACTAGCAAATGAAACTTATATTAATATGATTTAAAGTACAACATTTTGATTGGCGGACACACACATTAATTAAGGAGACTACTCTCTCACCTAGACTACACTCACTACTTTTCTTCACAACTCACCTCACGTACACACTCAAGGAAAGGAACACTCACTGCTACACCTCACTATACTCACTTACAACACCTTGCACTCTACCTTACAGCTAGCTACTTCACTTTTTGATGGATACAACACCATATATCTAATGGCTATCTATAGACATTAAGGTACATAGTTTTTAAGCTAAACCATCAGCTATTGGCCAATGGATTTGGAGTGCAGCCACTAGATTTGGGCCATCTGGAAAGTTCATGAAGATAAAAATAGTGGGCAGGATTTTACACCTAGAGACTTCTAGAGATAATTAAGTTGGTGTTGCCTATCTCTTTAATACTCCCTTTCAACACCGACTTAATTTTCTTTTATAGATACTCTTGATATCATGCCGAATTATTGTCGAAACTTTTCAAACTTGATGTTATTTAGACCTTTAGTAAGTGCATCTGCAATTTGCTCTTGTGTACGTATGTATGTTAATTTGATATCTCCTTTGAACATTTTTTCTCGAAGAAAATGATAGTGAACTTTAATATGTTTTGTGCGTGTGTGGAACACCGGATTTTCAGCTAAGCGAATTGCTGACTGATTATCACAATATAACTCAACTAAGTCAGTTGGCTGATGTAAATCCTTCAGTAGTTGTACTAGCCATGTGCACTCTTGGACTGCCATTGCACCTGCTCTATATTTTGCCTCTGTACTTGATAAGGATACGGTATGTTGCCTCTTACTGCACCATGATATAGCTCTAGATCCGAGGCTAAATATATAGCCAGTAGTAAAACGTCGTGTATCAAGATCTCCAGCATAATTCGCATCACAGAAGCCACTTAGAGTACATGCTATATTCTTCTTGTAAAATATTCCATAATCGATTGTGCCCTTGATATATCTTAATATTCGTCGAGCTGCTTCAAGATGAGACTTCTTAGGCTCTTGCATGAATCTGCTAATAACTCCAACAGCATGTGTGATATCAGGACGTGTCAGCGTGAGATATATCGAGCTTCCCACTAGTTGTCTATACATTATTACATCTCTTAATTCTTTACCCTTGGTAGAGCATAACTTTGCATTTACCTCCATCGGTGTTGGGATATGCTTGCAATCAAGCATTCCAAATTTCTCGAGTAGATCTTGAGCATACTTATGTTGACATAAGAATAACCCTTCTTTTGTTGAATCGACTTCAAGACCAAGAGAAAGTATTTTAGCTCACCAAGGTCCTTCATTTGGAAGCGCGTAGAGAGATTCTCTCGAATTTGATAGTTCTCCTTGTCATCGTCTCCTGTAATAATTAAATCATCAACATAGACTAGCACGATCGATAACTTGCCTTCTTGAGTCTTCACGAATAGGTTAGAATCGGCTGGCGCCATCGAATAGCCACATTGCTTCAAGAATTCCGCGATCTTTCCGAACCATGCCCTTGGTGCTTGCTTGAGCCCATATAATGCCTTCTTCAATTTACATACATAACTTGGATGTTTAATAGACTCGAATCCCTGAAGTTGCTCCATATAGATGTTATGATCTAACTCTCCATGCAAGAATGCATTCTTGACATCCATTTGCCATAACTTTCATGATTTGCTTGCAGCTAAAGCCAATAAGACACGTACCGTGGTGATCTTTGCTACTGGTCTGAACGTCTCTTCATAATCGAAGCCATATTTATGAGAGAATCCTCGAGCTACTAGACGAGCCTTGTACCTTTCGACGGATCCATCGGGCCTTCTCTTTAGCTTGTAAACCCATTTGCAGGATATAGGTTGCACGTCGCTTGACTTTGGAACTAGATCCCATGTCTCGCTCTGATGTAGAGCTTGGATCTCTTCTTTCATTGCTGACATCCATTTTTGACACTTGGATGCTTCTTCGAATGTGTTAGGCTCCTTTTCTCCGACGTCTTCAATTAATGCTACATTTGCATATTTTGGATTAGGCCTTCGTTGCCTGCTTGATCTCCTTAGGGCTGGAGAGTCTTCTTCGATCACTGGATCTTCTATCTGACTTGACCTTTCTTCTTCAGGAGATCTTTGGTGTTCTCCAGTTTGCCACGGACTCTTCTTCTTCTTTGAGGCTTCCCTTTCTTCTTGTTCCTCAGTAGAATGAAGTGTTTCTCTTGTTAGCTCGTCGACTTGAACTTGAATATTTTCTTCAATATCACTTGTATTGGGCAACGTTGCATCTTTTGAAGGCCACCAAGATGATGCTTCATCGAACACTACATTTCGAGAAATGTGAATTCGTCCAGTTGTTGGATCACAACATCTCCATCCTTTTCGTTGGCTATCATATCCAACGAATATGCAGCGTATTGCCTTCTTATCAAACTTAGTACGAAGATTATCTGTAATGAAGACATAGTAAACACATCCAAAGACACGGAAATGACTCACCGTGGGTTTGATCTTCCACAAGTTCTCATATGGTGAGACAAATTCAAGCTTTACTTGATGAAGCCTATTAATGACATGCGCAGCTGTCTTCATACACTCCACCCAGAATCGTGGAGGTACATTCTTTGCATGCAGCATGCTCCTGCATATCTCTGTTAGATGACGATTCTTCCTCTCGACCACACCATTTTATTGTGGTATGTTAGGACAGGTGAGTTGGCGGCGTATATGACATGCTCGTAGATATTCAGAAAAATTCCTCTGATGTATACTCTCTTTCATTGTCTGTGCGCAAGCATTGAATCCTCCGATCAAGCTCCTTCTCGACCTTCTCTTTAAATTCTTTAAACTTCGATAGTGCTTCAGATTTCTCCTTCATGAAGTCCACCCAAACGTATCTTGAGAAGACATCAACGAAGGTAATCATATAGCAAAATCCACGGACAGATGGTTGCTTCACGCGACCAAATACATCAGAGTGCACTAGCTCCAATGGTGCCTTGGCTCTAAACTTCGACTCCTCGTAGGGTAGTTGATGAGCTTTACCGAATTGACAACCTACACAGACAATATCTTCTCGAACATCTAGGCAAGGAAGTCCCTTTACCATGGACTTATTCATCATTGCCTTCAGCCTTTTATAGCTAACATGTCCAAGCCTTGCATGTCAAAGATCAACTGTCTCATTTTTTTCTTGTCTTGTCTATGTATGCTTCTTGAGCGGACATTACATAGACCGACTCTAATATTTTTCCTTCCATTATTGGTGGAGCAGTTAGCCTTAAACTCTTATAAACTTTGACGTCTTTTGGCCCAAATACTACATAATTTCCGAAAGAAGTAAGTTGAGAAACTGATAATAAGTTCTTCGACATACACGGCACATGGTAGACATGATCCAGCTCCACCTCATGTGATTCAAATCGAGAAACTACTGTTGCCTTGCCGATATGAGTGATTGGCAACCGAGTGTTATTTGCCGTCACCACCATACGATCACCTTTATACTCCGACATGCTACGGAGCTTCTCTTCATCTCCTGTCATATGATTCGAACAACCAAAATCAACTATCCAATCATTATGATAGTTAATACCTCTATTGTCCGATGCGATGAGAGCTGTTTCTTCTTTGAAAGGCTCCTCGATACTGGTCATCGCAAGCTCCATTGCTTCCTCAGGTTCTCCTTCGTAGTTGGGGATGATCTCTTCTATTGCAAGTGCAGCTTCGAGATCCCATTCCTCTTCACTTTCATTATCATGAGAAGTGGCTGCATTTCCTTCCTCACGGTTGTGCCAACAATTATGTGCATAGTGACCTTTCTTTTCACAATTGTAGCAACGAACATCTTGTCGATGAGATTTCTTCTCCTCTTGATCTTCTTTGTGTGCGCCTCGGTAAGCTCCCCCTCGTTGTGGACCTCTTCCTCATTCACATCTTGGTCAACCTTGTTGTCGTGCCTTATGATTTTCTCTGTTGTCGTAATTCTTTATGACTTTCTCAGGATTTGAAGGCTTTTTCTTAATGAATAAAGCCTTATCATCGTCCTTTATCGAGATCTTGGATATCTGAACATCCAGATCTTCTTGGTTGGACAATATGCTCTCCATTTCTCTGAGAGTTGGTTCTTGTGCCCAACCTCTAATAGCAGTGATGAGACTATTATATTTAGGATGCAAACTATGAATAATAATTCTACGCATTCTTGTTTCAGTAATAGCATTTTGTGGATCTAGCTTAGCAATCTCATCACATATAAATTTCACTTTGGAGAAGTATTGACTCACCGACATGTCACCTTGCTTCATAGAGATCAGATCATTCTCCAAGCGCTGCAATTTTGCATCATTTTTCTTCGTGAAGAGTGTGGCCAAGGTGTCCCAAGCATCTTTGGGTGTCTCTTTGTCTCTAATCTTCTGAAGGAAATCATCCTCCACTGAAGTCGCCAGCACGTACATGGCTTTTCCGACTTTGCACTCCCATTTCTTTAGCTCGTCTGGATTTGTTGGTGGCGTAGTCTCATTTTCGCCAATAATACTCCATAGATTTTGCCCTTTCAAATAATACAGCATACAAATACTCCAATTATTATAATTATTTTGGTTGAGTTTCTCTAGGGAGCTTACCGAGGATCCGAAATCTGACATAATGACTTGGTGAACACTTCTATATCACTCAAGTAAGCATAGTCCCAGACTAGCAATCTTCACACTCCTAGATTGTGCACCGGCAAAATTTTTCCTTGATTATCCTCTTTACCAACTTGCTCCGGCAGAACTTCCTCGTGGCTTCTCTTGCACCGTCTCAAACTGGCAGAGTCTCCACGTAACTTGCTTTGGCAAAATCTCGAACTGACGGAATCACCTCACGGGCCAACTTGCTCTGATACCACTTGTAGAATATTTGACTAAACCAAAATCAACTAGCAAATGGAACTTATATTAATATGATTTGAAGTACAACACTTTGATTGACGGACACACACTAATTAAGGAGACTACTCTCTCACCTAAACTACATTTACTACTTTTCTTCACAACTCACACCTCATGTACACACTCAAGGAAAGGAACACTCACTGCTACACCTCACTATATTCACTTACAACACCTTGCACTCTACCTTACAGCTAGCTACTTCACTTCTTGATGGATACAATAGCATATATCTAATGGCTATTTATAAGCATTAAGGTACATGATTTTTAAGCTAAACTATGCCAATGGATTTGGAGTGCAGCCACTAGATTTGGGCCACCTGAAAAATTCACGAAGATAAAAATAATGGGCAGGATTTTACACCTAGAGACTTCTAGAGATAATTAAGTTGGTGTTGCCTATCTCTTTAACAGGTGAGCGATCATTCATGTGGGAGAGAGGCGAACTCTTGGGCAGCGGAGGATTCGGCATCGTAAGCTTAGGCTTCTTGAAGGACGGATGCTCCAAGAGGCCGGTGGCCGTCAAGTCGGCGGCAGGAAGCTCTGCCATCCAGCTGAGGCGGGAGAAGGACTTCTTGGACCATCTCGCTGGCTGCCCTCAGGTGATCCGCTGCTACGGCGACGTCACCACCGACGAAGAGGACGAGGGCTTGGGGGAGACCTACAACGTCTTCCTCGAGTACGCGCCCAAAGGAAGCCTGCGAAGCTACCTGAAGCTCCGCCCCATGCAGGAGCTCTCCGCCCGGCGGCTCGTCAGATCCATGCTGCGTGGCCTCGTCCACATCCACGACCGCGAAGTGGCGCACTGCGACATCAAGCCCGACAATGTACTGCTGTGGAGCGCCGAGGAGGTGAAGATAATCGATTTCGGCATCGCCCTCTGGACGTCGGAGAAGAGCTTCGAGTCCTCGTTCCGGGGCACGGCCTACTACCTGGCGCCGGAGTGCATAGCCAGGAACGAGTACGGACCCTCCGGCAACGTATGGGCCCTGGGATGCACCTTGTCGGAGATGCTGTCGGGCAAGCCGGCGCGAGCGTACATGGATAAGTTACCCTTCAAAGATTTCTTGTCCTACATCGGTAGAGGTCTCGCGCCGCCGAAGACGTCGAAGCGCATGTCGGCCTCGGGGAGGGACTTCTTGTCCAGGTGCTTCGAGGTGGACGTCGAGAAGCGGTGGACCGCCGAGATGCTTCTGAAGCATCCTTACATTGCCGGCTTGGACAACCCGCGCTCTTCGATTGTGTCCAAGGCGTTGACGCATGTGCCCGTGATTGGATCGTGCATTAGATGCCAATATTCAACTTGAGAATTTGACTTTTCTTTCTTTTTTTTTTGTTTTGAAAATGTAGCTTAGTAGCTATTCTTAGCATCAGAATTTGTTTATACAATATTTGTATTTTGTAATGATGTTAATTTTTTTTAAAAAATGAAAGATATTACGTGTTGCAGCAACACATTGTTAGGTTTTACTATCAAGAGATTCAAGTTTATTTTATTGCATTTTTTGCTTGTCCTTCGATGGATGATACATGAGAAAAAGAAGGAAATGAGGTAATTCATTTTACTACGAGGTAAAAAAGATACGGAATTGCATTAAAGATAATGATACTTTACTGCTCTTGCTGGAATATATAATGTAAACATTTTTTTGTTCTAAAGTATTTTGAAACATACCAAAGTAAGAATCTGTTGCGATGATTTTTTATGATTATGTTCGTATAATACAATAATTTGCGATAGTCTTAGATATGACTTTTCATATTTACAATAAAAACGAATTTAAACAAGTAAATTAAAACATAATGTAAAATAATATAAATATACCTTCTATATATACTACTACACAAATATCATTATTATCTCTTAGCTAGAACCCCAAACTAAAATAAAAAACTAAATTAACAGCATATATGTGTGAGATGTTATCTTCCGGAATAACTATATTCAAATGTAATTTTTTAAAATATTATCTGCTGATGCTAGCAAATACTATGTCGATTTTGACCAGCTTGGAACTTTGAAGTGGTGCACTTTGTGAAATAATTATCTCCTCTTCAACGTTTATATGTTAATAATACATGATATTAAGCATAAAGCGTGTGGGTGCCATATACTTTTTGTTATATAATATATTATAAAAAATTATCATTATAATATTTTTCCTTTTTTGTACACGATAAGATATTATTTATTTGACCAATTACCTTTAACATTTTTTTTACTAAAAAAAGAGAAAATAGCGCTTACAACTTTTTTACTAATATGGTATCCTTAATTATTTATTTCCAAAGGAGAGGTGAATCTCAGATGCAAACTTTCAATAAGTCATGTGTTAAAATAAAATTAATGTTTATTTTTATCTTTTTCTGAACACTGAATCACAATAAAAAAACTGAAATTTAAGCAAGTTTAATAGTCTACCAGCATCGGAGCCCGATTTACATTGGAAAAGTAAAGTTAGGATATAAGACTTTGTTTTTTTAAAAGTTAACATCTTAATTAGAAATGCTAATTTCATCAGCACCTTCATTAATTCTGAATAATTAACTATAATTATTTAAATTTGAACTTAAATTATAAGCAATTTTTATTAAGCATGTTTTCTTTTTATTTCAATCATCACTACATCTAAATATCAATGTTTTCTTTTAGGATTTAATGGGGGTGCTCCCAAATATCCCTACCGCACGATTGAGGCACGATGGTGGGGATGCACGATCGAACAATTGTGAGGGCGGGCGAGGCCGGAGATCGTTAGGCGAGGGTTCAGAGAGAATGTCGGGAATGATTTCGCCGAGGCCATGCAAAGGCTGTAGTCCGTCAAGGAGGCCACGTCGAGGTTGCAGCTCCTTCAACATGTGAAATGCGACGGCGACTTGCAAAGGGGGCAATTGCTCGCTTGGGCAGCGAAGAATCGGGAAGGCAACGAGGGCTCGCGACGATGAGGAATCGCGTCGAGGGCGACGACTCACGAAGGCGGTGGCGGCGAGCAATCACACACCGACGAGGAATCGAGATACGACTTCGCCACTCTGACCTGGACTTCCCCTTCATCTCGAATACACCTCCTAGCGGCCCGCCCCGTTGCTCTCCCCTCATCCTCCATTATGCGGGTCCCCGATGATGTTTCCTCCGCCGTCGGAGGCCCCCTGCCATCTCCCATCCCACTCCGTCCGCCTCTGTTTGCTCCCGACACCTTCCTCCAGGCATTCATCTCCCCTTCCGCCTGCCTCGCTCCTCCACCGCCACTTCCGCCCCTATGTTCGTGCCTTTCGCGACCGTTGATCTCCCCGCTAGCTGGATCATCGTCGGCATCATCTTCACGGCCATCGCCATCGGCATCATCCTCTAGACTATCAACATGCGACAGTGAAATCTGACTGTCATTACAAGAAAATGAGCGCTTAGCGACGCAAAATAGCGTCGCCCAAAGCAGTGACGCTACATAGACGATACTAGCGCCTTTATGGCGTCTACTTTGCGTCACAATTGTGGGATGCTACTTGCCTCTCGATAGCGTCTCATTAGCGTCTTCTTAGCTATTCAGGAGATAGATGCTAATGCTGGCGCAATGAAGATGATACGTAGACGCTATTATTTCGTGCGACAAGCGAAAATGCGCGACAGCACCTAGCGCCATTCTCGCGTCGACTACGTTTGACACGAATCTAGCATCGCAAGTTTTGCTGCTCTAAAGAGACGCTATATGGCGTCTCAGTCATAGGCGACGCTATTTGGACGCTACCATGTTACTCATAACTTATCTATGTTTATCTCGCTATTTGTTTTATATTTAAACCTTATATATTATATATACTATATGTTAATCAATAAATTAATTAAATATTATATTAATATTAATTACATGATTATCAACATATTATCAACAGTGTATTATCAACATATATATGTATTAATTACACGATTATATATATATATATATATATTTACATGATAGGAGTGTTTCTAAATATATAATTTGTTACCTATATTATTTATGTTATCTATACATATAATATATGTAATATCTTAATTATGCATATATTATTATATACTTAATCATGAAATTACGGTGGTTGAATTAAGAGAGTGATTTGCTACTATTTTAGCATCATTGTGGAGACTCAATAGCATCCACATCGCGTCTAACTAGAGCCGTTGTTAGTGTCGACGCTATGGTGACACTATTGGCATCTCTGTAGCGTCGCACAATTGAGATGCAAAAAAGTATTAGACGCTAGTTCTACGCTACGGTGTCACTAAATGTAAATAGCGACTCAATAGCATCGGTATTGCGCCTCCTAAGCTGACTTTTTACCCCGTCGCTTAATCGGACACATATAGACATATAAATACGCGTATATGCTTATACTTATATATAATAAGAGCATATATACATATTATTATAACTTAATCTCACACATATAAACATATACACATATATTCACTTCGAATACGTATACATATACACGTTATCTATGTATATATGACTCGCACATGTATAGACATATACATACACATATATATTTATAATACATATAGATAAACACATTGCTAGTACCGTGCGGGATGTTAGTGCTCTCATTCTTTCCCACTTGTCGGAAGGGGCAGGATCCTGGAAAGATGTCCCAATTCAAGTGCGGGATGACATCTTTCGAGTTTTTACGGTACGATATTCTATTTGGGTTACATTTTGGATTTATATTATTTCAAAAGTACTAAGTTTTAACGTATTTTTAGGAGGAAATTTAGTTTTATCCGGATCTTAGTTTAGGGACGATCCGGAGAGCTTTTGAGGAGATCATTGCGAAACACCTCCGAAATCGATTATACAAGTTTTGCAAGGTCATCACGTCTGTCGGCCTCACTTTGGAGCAGGGCATACAAAGATGCCCAAGGCATATTAGATGCTCGGTTTGTGAGTCCTTATGTAGGAAGTGGTAAGTATATTTACTTTTAAATTATTTTTATTAAATTTATAGTTTTTAAAAGTCTAAGTATTTGATGTTCATAAAGGATGGATGAACGATGGCAAAAAAAGTCAGAAAAGGCAAGAGTTAATCGTCTTTCGAAGCCCGAGGCACACATCCACACAGAGGGTCGATGCGATCTAACGAGCATCGACGACGCATGATAATTTATATATAAATTCAATTTATCAACCCTTTTGACTTATACTTGTGTTATCAAATTTGAAACTTTATCGTAAGAGGAGAAAGAAGGTGGTACCGTAGACTTTCGTGCGGTCTATGAAGCCACGCATAAGAGCCGGAAAACAAACGACCTAGTCACGCCCACTGCTCATAGGCTTTTGGTAAGTCTCATGACATAGTCATTTGGTTCTTGATGTCACTGCACTATTTTTGAAATACACAATGTATAAATTTTTTAGGATGAGTATAATGTGAAAATGGCTGAAAAGTATGGAGATGATCCGAGTACTTAGTCATCAGGTAATGTTTCTTCATTGGTTTAGTCATATTTTTAATTTATGTGTTTCTTGATATATAATTTATATATTATATGATTGTATAATTTTTCTATTTTGTAAATGACCCTACTGTTTGGGAGGAGGTGGCTGGCACGACATGAGGGGATACTTGCGTGGCCTCGACACAGCCGCTCAGATACCTAGGAGGATCAGAGGATATGCAGAAGGTGCATTTGCTCCGAGCTCATCCGCTGCACCTGATATGACGCAGCTATCACAACAGCTATCACAGCAGTTATCGACGCAAATATCGCAATAGGTGTCGCAACAATTGACTCCGATATTGCAGATGATTTAGGGATTAATCCCCACGCAACGCAGAATCCATCCCCGCGAGGTCATGGACTGATCACGTTTGGGTCGAATGTTCAGAATGACAACAATAACTCACAAACCTAGGATAGAAACAACCCATGAGTACAAACAAAGCTTTTGTTACTTATAGATTTAGATATACATATAATTTGTTACTTCATTTTATTATTTTTCATATTTTTATGTTAAATATTATGCTTGTGATGCTCTTATATTGCATGTGATACTCTTATACTCCCTATGATATTTTTATATTGTCTGTGATGAATATCAATGCATTTTTATATGCATTATATAATTGTATGGTCTGTGAAGGGAAAAAATGAGGATTGAATGGGTAAAAAAAATCTGAACCTAGCGACTCCATACGTCCCATTAGTGTCGCAACGACTGTCAACGCTACCTTAAATATATCATACTTAGTGCCATATTCGCGTCTCATTAGCGACGCGTACATGATCATATTTGCGTCACTTCAGCGGCTTCCCAGCGCCTACAGTAGCGACTCGTGGGCGCCGGAATAACGCCTCATGTCTAGCGCCCCTTGCCCGTCGACTTAGCGACACACTTCTTCTTTGTACAGTCGCAAACATCGCATCTTAATAACCTCGAGATAGCGTCACAACAAGTGACGCTAGTTGCGTCTCATTTTCTGTGACTCTAATGCGACACCACTAGCCACCGATTTCCAGCGTTCCACTTTTGCGGCACTAGTTGGACGCTAATGAGACGCTCTTCACAACGGAGACGTAATAGCGCCTCTCTAGCGTCGCCTATCTTGAGTCACTAATCGCCAATTTTTTTATAGTGTGTCTGATCCCCATTAGACGGTCCAAATAATTGGGAGAGGGGTGCTCCCAATTTAAGTTGGGAGCACGCCCATAAATTCTTTCTTTTATGAGATAAAAGTGGTTATTCCAATTTACCACATAATACTTATTAGTCACTACATTTCTGGTGTGGGTTGCAATCCACCAATATCCATGCCTATTATCACTTGATTAATCTAGTGTTCGGGGCTCGAGCGGCAAAAGTAATACCCCTAGCCAAGCGGCTTTAAGGATCGATCCTGAGTTACTAGCCCGTCGATTTCGGGTATGACTTTAATTGGGAAATGTTTACCCATTAACTATCAATCCAACATTTTAAATTTATACCTCATTATAATATTTAGGGAATAAGGAGTATGTAAGGTAAAACCTGACACATATATATGAGCTACCGTTGAATCATCTTAAAATAGTCTACAAATAGGCACCATCCAACGTTATCAAAATTTCGAAAAAAAATGCACTCATTTGAGAGTCGTTAGATGATGATCCAAAAATCATCCATATGTATGGTCACTAATTTTTATTCCCTAATATTTATTGTAAAAAAAATATTTACTAATATTGAATGCATAAAATAATTTAAAATGTTACGATATTTTTATATTTATCAACTGATTCAACCGTATTTGTTAAACAATTTTATTTATTTCAATCGGTAAACTACTACAAAGTCGTCAATGCTATTAGCTAAATACAATTGTTTGTGGTCAATCACTATCAATTAAGATCTAATCGTTTTTTCGTCAAACATATAGCAAAAGAAAAAAAAAAGCTTAGCACAGGATTAGAATTATGCACATACAGTGACTCAAAAGAAATAGAAATTGACAGGTTCAGATGCAGCTCTTCCTCTCCATCCTTCAACACCATTCCAAATGAAAATTTCAGCAAATCCTTCATTGTCAAGATACTCCAAGATTGGACCTAGAGGGCAAAATCAATAAGATGCTATGAGTAACGAAAAGTATTATTGGATTTCGCTGAATGCTAAAAACATAATGCTTGAAAAGAAAGATGATAGAATTTTGAAGATACAAACACTACCTCACTGGAGACCACACGAGTAGGTCCAATATTTTCAGACACATACTTGTCCCCAGAGGATATTCTGAGTTATCCTGATCTGCAAAGGGCAGCTAAACTTGTTCAAAGAAACTGAAGCACAACAAAAATTGTGAACAACAGCAATAGCACAACAAGGATAAAAAAGCTGAAAACCAAGATATGAAAAGCTTTCTGTAATAACGATACCCATATTTAAAGACAACGATCAAATATGTTAAACAAATTACAGCGCAAATTCATTTTCATACTTGTCTAAGTCAAAAGATGTTGAATAAATTTTGGCCCCAACACTTTTCTACCAGTCCAAGCCGAAGGAGTTCGATGTCAACAAAGAGCATGTCCCTTCACTTCCGCTCTGTAAACGGGAAATGAATGCATGGCTAGATCATTTATCACAAACTTGAGTTTTAAGTTTACACCTACGCACAATTTCATCTGACCATATACTTTATGTTATGACAATTTCAAGCTTTTTTCCAGAGAGAAACCAATTGGCTATATGAGTGTTGATACATTAGCTAACTTCCCATGGCGGGGAATAGTTCCAAAATATACATCTACAATCCTACCCATTTGACAAAACATTCACATTCTTCTTGGCATCCCTATCTATTATTACTCCATCAATGACTTTCATTAGTGATGTATTGAATATGTGTGCGGCAATATTATACCTCTGGAATTGGTTCCTTAAGCACAGAATCATCAGTAACAACAAGATTTGACAAAGTCATCACCTCCTGGCCCACTTGCAGTAAAACCCCTAACAGTGGGATATTGATAAGACCCAAGAATTAGGAAAGTGGTTATTTTTCTCATAACGTACATAAAATTTATAGTTGAACTTGGCATTTTTCTTGTTTATCTTTTTGCTATTTGCTGTTTATAGCGCCAAACTTGTAATAATTATAGAGTCGAAGTACCAATTAACTATTTCAATCCTTGATTAAAGATTAAAACAACCTAATTAGATCCTAGCATGCAAGCTAAAATGAACCTACAATTTCATATTTGAGTTTGCTACCCCATCTAACTAAATAGACTATGCGAGTTAAGAAAGAGGTCTTTTACCTAAGCTATAGTTGCAGTAAGGTGGTTCAAACCAAAAAGGTGGTTCAAACACGTGATTTCTTAACAAAACTTCACTACTTGTGACCCCTAGTCTCCTAATAAATCCTTCTGAACACCAGAGTGCATAGGCCTAGATTTGATGTTTCTCAAAAAAACCCCTATAATAAAATTGAAGCAAGTGTCTTGGGTATTTGAGTACTTCTTAAATACATAATGGAATAATTTCAGATAATATAATTCTAAAAATGTTAAACATAGTATTAATAAATTGGTCCACATTCTAACAAAAAAGAATATCGTATTGTTCTTTACTCATTTCTATTATTTTGTTTTTGGAACTTATAAGTTATAATTTTCCATGTATATAAATATCGGTTTACTCATACCATCGATTTTTAAACAATCGATGTGCCTTTTACGCTAGCAGATACCAGTAAGATACAACCCCTTTAACATTGACCCCGGGGCCAAGAGAAAGCAAAGGTTCTATCACTTGAATCAATGCAAGTACAATAGAAAATGCAACAACTTGGGCCATCTCTGTGTCATAAGACTCATAACACACACTGGAAAGGGGTATGTTCCAAATGAAAGATAGAACCATACGATTATGGAAGTGCTTCCTAACCAAGTCAACACATTTATACAAAATACATGTCCTCTGCATAAGTCCATAAGCATTTATACTTTCATCTTAGTGGATGCAACCTTTGTGTTGTTTGTTTGTAACGCTCCCAAAATGACCAACGTCACGTGACGAGTATTTCTCTAAAGGCGCTACGAAAAATTATAACTTTGACTAAAGATTGACCAAAATTTCATTAAAACAGGCAATAGAAATAAAGAGAAAAATAGAATATTAAAATAGTGGAAGACTCAAAGTACTACAAAATCTCCATAATAAAAATCATATTTGAATTACATTCAAGTTCATAAATGCGGAAAATAGAGAAAATGATAACTAGGCCCTTTGTCAGTTCATGTGCTTTATTATCGTTCGAGCTGGTCGCGGCACACGATCTCATCACCATCGCTGACATAGCCCTGTGAAAATCAACACAGGGAAGGAAGTCCTCCCGTAAGCTATACAACATAGTGGGAAATCAATATAGTACACAATGCATAACAATAAAGAGAATTAGTCAGAATCAATAATCACTTATATTAAGATCAAGTAGAGAGCATAAGATCATTCGATTTGATATATCAATGGATAAAAAGGATAGAAATCATGTATCAATCTTATAGTCATAAAAAGGATGTAGTTATCATTCTGAATTAACACCCTTGCATCATTTACTGTCATACTCATACCATTCATACATTCTCTTTATTCTTGAATCTTTTTCATAACCTTGAGTGACTTTAGGTGCCTTTAACTTTTGGGAATTTTATGCTAAATAAAATAATACAGTCTTGTGCAGCCTATGGGTAATCAAGTCATGGCTAATGGAACAACCCTTCACTATAAGCACTTAGCATGGGCTGACCACCCTCCCTTTTATCTTTCCATCTTTCTTACTTAATCACTTTATCAATTCATCATTTTTTCATTCTATAAGAGGATTGGATCACTGGACAGATCAATAACAAGATAAATGATTCAGTCATACAACAATTCAATCAGCAGGGAATAGCATATCAGAATCATGAAAAGAATCTAGATCAATCAGCAAATAAGATGGAATCTGTTTAGGATTCGATCGATCGGTTCTCACTGATCGGTCAACCGACTTCTAGGAATCGGTTGGCCTAGGGTTGAGCACGGGCCGGGTCGACCCGGCCCGGCCCGACCCGGAAAATCGGGAAAATAACCCGGCCCGGATTAGATCCGGGCCGGGACCGGGTCTCTTGACTGAAAAACCCGTCGGATATCGGGTCAGGACCGGGTCTGCAATGCAGATACCTGACCCGGATCCACCCCGATATTACTTACTATATAAACCCACTCTCTACCCTCTCCTCTCATTTCAATCTCTCTTTCTCTCTCCCACCTCTCTCTCTCTTCCCTTCTCTCTCTCGCCCTCTCCCTCTCTTTCACGATGACTGCGGTGGCACCAACGACTCCGGTGCCCTCTCCCTCTCTCTCACGACGGCGGCGGCTCCGACGACTCCGACGGCCCTCCCCCTCTCTTAACTCCCTTTCTACTCCGGCCACCTGGTGCCGGATCGGCCACCAGGTGAGCCGATCCGGCCGCCAGGCGGCGGATCGGCCACTAGCGGCCGGATCGGCTCGCTGGTGGCTGATCCGGCCACTGGCAGGCCGATCCGACGCCAGACGTCGGATCGGCCACCAGGTGGCCAATCCGCTCGCCAGGCGGCGGATCGGCTCACCGGGTGGCCGCGCCAGATCGTGGCCGCCAATCGCGCACGACGGTGCAATCGATTCCCGGCCGCAAAACCGGTCGCATTCTCGGATGGCCGAGACCGACCCGGAATCGGATCCTACCGGGTCCGGTACCGAGTCGAATTTTTTTTGACCTTGTTAGGTCTGTACAATGGGTCTCGGTCGGCCGACTTCTTAGCACCGGTCGACCGACTTCTCTAGATCGGTCGATCGATGGGTCTGGGTCCATGCAATAGTCTCGGCCGGTCGGTTGGCCAAACTATGCGGTACTGGAGGAATGATCGGTCGACCGATCTCTATCGGTCGGTCGACCGATTTTCATATCACCGATCGATGAATATCTCTGGATCGGTCGACCGGTCGGCGAAGAACAAAAATCGTGCAGAGGTCGAAAATGCAGGGATTTTCAATACTAAATGCAATCACAGCTTACAAACAGTCATCTAAACATGGAGGAATGATACAAACACATCCATAGTTATAGATATTCACAAATCAAGGATCAAACAAACAAAAATACAATCAATCCATTCCTTTTTCATTTTCTGTCTTCAATCAAGAACACATTTCAAGATGTACAGCTCTAATTCTGCCCTAATGCTATTTACGTTATGCAGAGGAATTTCATATTCACCCATATCTTTCCGTGGTTGATCCTTGCTTGAAACTCTTCCTCTCATCGACGGTCTTCTTCCCCTTGTCGTTCCCCACCTATGAAGCAATCCGATTAGAGAAGAAGAATGGAGTGATGTTTTGAAAATCAAGAGGTGCAGAAATGAGGGAACCTATGATCCTTGATGGTAAGCGGGCTGCTGGAGGTCCCTTGCTCTTGCTGGATGTGTTGGGGGAAAAGAGAAAAGTGAGGGAGAGAAAATGAGAGGCTTATGTGAGCTTAGGGCAACAATGCTTTTATAGATTAGATTTAGGGCCTATTATGCTAATAGGCTCCATTATGGGCTATGGTTGTTGGTTTTAAAACTTGAATTTATATTTTTTTTTGCCCGGTGTTACATCATTACCCCTTAAAAGAAAATTCGTTCTCAAATTTTGCACCAAGTAGAGGTCTTACCGAATAGGTGTGGGAATTCTTGGCGCATCTCTGATTCGAGTTCCCATGTGGCCTCATCACCGTGATGAAAACGCCATGCTACTCTGACCATAAGTACATCTTTATTCTTCTGACGTTGTACTTTGCGTTCCACAATGTGTCGAGTACTCTATGAAGGTCAAATCATCAGCTAGATTTGGCTCTTCGATCTGTAAAACATTGGCAGCATCGTGCTTGTACTTCTTAAGCATGAATACGTGGAACACATTATGCACTCGCCCATATGAGGATGGCAAGACTAGCCTGCATGCTACTTCACCTACTAACTCCAGTACCTCGAAGGGTCCTACATACCGAGGGCTGAGCCTCCCTCGTTTACTGAATCTCATAACTTCTTTCATGGGAGACACCTTCAGTAGAACCTGATCACTACTTTGGAAAATCTGTTCACATCTGCCCTTATCAGCATAACTTTTTTGTCTGCCCTGAGCTATCTTCATTCTCTGCTTGATCAGCTCCACTTTCTCGGCATATTCTACTGCCTCCTTCACTTCTTCCTTGCTCATGATTTTCTCTTCACCTACTTCACCCCAGTGAGCAGGTGAACGACAAGGTCTACTATATAAAACCTCGAAGGGAGTCATACCGATACTGGAATGGTAGTTGTTATTATAAGCAAATTCGATTAGATGAATATGCCCATCCTAGTTGCCTTGCCAATCTAGTGCACATGCTCGCAGAATGTCTTCTAATGTCTGAATAGTCCTCTCAGACTGTCCATCAATCTGAGAATGAAAAGCAATGCTGCAATTCAGCCTTATGTCAAATGCTTGTTGCATGCTCTTCCAGAATCTGACAGTGAATCTAGGGTCTCGGTCAGAAATAATCGATGCAGGAATGTCATGTAGTCTAACTACCTCTCTAACATACAAGTCTAATAAACTCTCTACCGATTGCTTCCACCGAATGGGAATGAAGTGTACCGTCTTCGTGAATCTGTCTACCACCACCCATATAGCATCATGACCCTTTTTGGACCTGGGCAAGTTGGATACAAAATCCATAGTAATATTATCCCACTTCCACTGTGGAATATCTAAAGGCTTCAATTTCTCATATGGCCTCTGGTGCTCAATCTTCATCTGCTGGCACACCAAGCATCTAGACACATACTCAACTATCTCCCTCTTCATGTCGGGCCACCAATAGCTGCGCTGTACATCTTTGTACATCTTAGTGCTTCCAGGATGAATGGCAAACTCAGACTTATGACACCCATCCATTACTTCCCGTCTGATAGTTGCATCTGTGGGCACCCATAATCTGTCCATATATCGAATTCCTCCATCTGTAGATACCTGGAAATCCTTCGGCTCATTCTGACATCTCTTCAACACTTTCTGTTACTCTGGATCCCTCTTCTGAGCAGCTATGATCCTGTCAATCATACTGGGCCTCATCTGATGCATCATCCACATCGCTTCATTACTGCTAAGTCTGGGACACAACTGATCTATCTCCTGTAACATCTTGTACTCTCGTACTCTGATGTATGTTAGTGAACCTTCTCATTTCCTACTCAGCGCATCTGCCACTGAATTTACTTTACCATAGTGGTAATTAATAGCAAATTCATAATCATTAAAGAGTTCCAACCAACGGCGCTGCCTCGAGTTAAGGTCCCTCCGATCAAAAATATATTTGAGACTCTTATGATCTGTGAAGATCTCAAAAGTCTCCCCATACAGATAGTGTCTCCAGATCTTCAAAGTAAAAATTATTGCATCTAGCTCCAAGTCATGCGTGGGGTAGTTAACCTCGTGCTTCTTCAATTGGCGCGAAGCATATGTCACTACTTTACCATGCTGCATTAGCTCACACCCTAAGCCTGTCCCACATGCATCACTGTAGACTACATATCCTTCGCTGTCCGTCGGAATGGTGAGGACACGTGTTGATGTCAAACGATCCTTTAATGTCTGGAAGCTCTGCCCACACTTATCAGACCAGAGAACTTCTCAGCTTTCTTCGTGAGGTTCGTGAGCGGTGCTGCCATTTTGGAGGTCTCTGATGAACCTTCTGTAATAACCTGCTAATCCCAGAAAATTGCGGATCTCGGATGCATTCTTCGGTCTTGCCCAATTAGTCACTACTTTTACTTTTGCAGGGTCCACTGAAATACCCTTCTTGGATACTATATGTCCAAGAAACATGATTTCCTTCAGTCAAAACTCGTATTTCGAAAGTTTGTCATAAAGCTTGTGTTGACGCAGAGTCTCCAACACTATTCTGAGATGCTCTCGATGCTCCTCTGGGCTGAATGAGTAAATCAGGATGTCGTCCATAAACACTGACAAATTGATTCAGGTGGGACCGAAAGATACTATTCATCATATCCATAAATGCTACATGAGCGTTTGTTAGTCCAAATGGCATTGCTAAAAACTCATAATGCTCGTACATAGACCGAAAGGCTGTCTTTGGTATGTCTTCCTCAGGAACCCTCAACTGATGGTAGCCACTCCGCAGATCAATCTTGGAGAATATGGATGCCTTGGACAACTGGACGAAAAGATCATCGATGCGGGGCAGATGGTACCTGTTTTTCACCGTCATCTTGTTGAGCATCCTGTAATCAATACAAAGCCGCATTGAATCATCTTTCTTTTTAACAAACAATACATGCGCTCCCCACGGCGAGACACTCGGTCGAATGAAGCCTTTGTCTAACAATTCATGTATCTGCTTCTTTAGCTCTAGCATCTCGCCAGGTGCCATGCGGTACGGTGCCTTAGAGATAGGTGCAGTTCTAGGTAGAAGCTCGATCTTGAAGTCTATCTCACGCCTCGGTGGTAGTCCCGAAGTATCCTCAGAAAAAACATCTGAAAATTCATGCACTACATCTATCTGTTGCAGTGTGGTGGCCGGTGCATCGGTCTTTACCACACTTGCGAAGTATGCACAACATCCTTTTTGGAGCATCCTTTGAACCTTCATTGCTGAGACAATCACCTTCTTACTTTCCGATGGAGTACCCCTGATAACTGCCTTCGGCTTGTCCTGTGCACTTATTGTGATCTTCTTCTGCTTGCAATGCAGAGCTGCATCATGATAAGAAAGTCAATCCATCCCTAGGATGATGTCATAGTCTGTCATCGAGATGACAATAAGATCCGCAGAGAAATTCTTCTTTTCCACGGTGATAGGTACATTCGAAATGTACCTAGCCGTGTGAAGATCTTCCATGGGGGTGCTCACCCTCACGGCTTGAGGCATCTGCTGTAAAAACAAGCCAAGAGCTTGGGCGCACGACTCTGAAATAAACGAGTGCGTGACCCCTGAATCAAATAATATAATAGCAGACACATCAGTAATAGGAAGGGTACCTCTGATAACATCGTTATCATTCTGGGCAGCATTCGCCTCCATGTGGTGCACCCTGCCCTGGACCACGGGGTTTGCGCCTCCGGCACCCCGGTTATCACGGCCTCCTCTAGCAAACTGGGGGCAGTTTCGGACAAAATGTTCGAACTGCCCGCACTGGATGCACGAACCATTCCTCCTGCAGCACTCGTCATCATGATATCGCCCACAATGAGGGCAGAGGCTTCTGTTGAACTACTGGTGCTTGTAGCTGAGGCTGACGAGGAGGAGGTGGCAGTTGTCTCAGAGGCTATTACATGGAATGTGAGTTAATTACCACACTTTAACACATTCTTAATTAACATTTTGAAATCTTTATATATGAAGCTGTACTGGTGCTGGACGCTGATGGGATTGAGCATAACGAGGGGCCTCTCTATGATAGTAAGGCCTATGGCAGCGATCGCGACGATCGTCCCTCCTGAACGGTCGGCGATCTTCGATCCGCGATCGCTGTTGCTCTGTTGGCTTGGCTAAGGCTTTTGCTTTGCATTCAGCCTAGTCTTTC
The DNA here is from genome assembly GCA_030549335.1 of Pontederia crassipes. Taxonomy (NCBI): domain Eukaryota; kingdom Viridiplantae; phylum Streptophyta; class Magnoliopsida; order Commelinales; family Pontederiaceae; genus Pontederia; species Pontederia crassipes. Next base: position 16,428,103 of record CM060189.1, on the reverse strand, counting down.
TCCATGCGAATAGCCAGTCTCACAGCCTTTTCCAACGTGTCATAGTCCACAGATATGACTTCAGTCTTTAAGTCTTGTTGCAGTCTGTTGATGAACTTATTTGCCCTGATGCGTCCCACAAATGACATCGGGCAGTATTGTTCCAGCGTAACAAATTGAGTGTGGTATTCCACCACAATCATGGTTCCTTGCACAAGCTCTAGAAATTCTTCGTGTTTACTGACCCGTTCGTGCTCAGGGGTGTAACTGTCAGCAAATGCCTGCTTAAACTCACCCCATGGTATCTCCTCTTCCTCTAGTCCTCTAAATCTGGTGGCTCTCGTGGTCTTCCACCATCACATGACAGTGTCAGTAATCATGTGGACAGCATACAACACCTTTCGCTCTTCAGCACACCTCATCAACTTAAATATGCGATCTAAGATCTCTATCCATTGCTCTGCCTTAAATAAATCCATCTTGCCCTCGAACTGTGACAGATGTAGCCTCAGAAATGCCTGAATAGTATCCTTAGAAACCTCTTGTCGAGGTTCTCGTGTGTGACGTCTAGTCGCGGGCTGGCTGCCTCCAATTTGACTGCCCTCCAATGGGTCAGTCTCATCAATGTACTCATCCTGTGTCTGCGCCTTCGTGCTGCGGCCTCGTCCTCGGCCGCGGTTGGGGTGCGGCCTCGACCATGGCCTCGTCCTCGGCCGCGGTTGGGGTGCGGCCTCGACCATGGCCTCGATCACTTATATCAAGATCAAGTAGAGAGCATAAGATCATTCGATTTGATATATCAATGGATAAAAAGGATAAAAATCATGTATCAATCTTATAGTCATGAAAATGATGCAGTTATCATTATGGATTAACACCCTTGCATCATTTACCATCATACTCATACCATTCATACATTCTCTTTATTCTTGAACCTTTTTCATAACCTTGAGTGACTTTAGGTGCCTTTAACTTTTGGGGTTTTTATGTCGAGCAAAACAATACAGCCTTGTGCAGCCTATGGGTGATCAAACCATGACTAAGGGAACGACCCTTCACTATAAGCACTTAGCATGGACTGGCCACTCTCCCTTTTATCTTTCCTTCTTTCCTACTTAATCACTTTATCAATTCATCATTCTTTCATTATATAAGAGGATTGGATCATTGGACAGATCAATAACAAGACAAATGATTCAGTCATATAATAATTCAATCAGCAGGGAATAGCATATCAGAATCATGGAAAGAATCTAGATCAATCAGCAAACAAGATGGAATCTGCTTAGGGTTCGGTCGACCGATTCTCACTGATCGATCGACCGACTTCTGGGAACCGGTCGACCGATATCTCTGGATCGGTCGACCGATGGTGCTAGGTCTGTACAATGGGCCTCGGTCGGCCGACTTCTTGGCACCGGTCGATCGACTTCTCTGGATCGATCGACCGATGGGTCTGGGTCCATGCAATAGTCTCGATCGGTCGGTTGGCCGAACTATGCAGTCCTGGAGGAATGATCGATCGACCGATCTTTATCGGTCGATCGACCAATTTCCACATCACCGGTCGACGAATATCTCTGGATCTGTCGATCGATCGGCGAAGAATAAAAATCATGCAGAGGTCGAAAATGCAAGGATTTTCAATACTAAATGCAATCACAGCTTACATGGAGGAATGATGCAAACACATCCATAGTTACAGAATTCACAAATCAGGGATCAAACAAACAAGAATATAATCAATCCATTCCTTTTTCATTTTCTTTCTTCAATCAAGAACACATTTCAAGATGAATAGCCCTAATTCTGTCCTAATGCTATTTACGTTATGCAGAGGGATTTCATATTCACCCACCTCTTTTCGTGGTTGATCATTGCTTGAAACTCTTCCGCTCACCTGCGATCTTCCTCTCCTTGTCGTTCCCCACCTATGAAGCAATCCGATTAGAAAAGAAGAAGGGGGTGATGTTTTGAAAATCAAAAGGTGCAGAAATGAGGGAACCTATGATCCTTGATGGTATGTGTTGGGGGAAAAGAGAGAGAAGTAAGGGAGAGGAAATGAGAGGCTTAGGTGAACTTAGGGCACCAATGCTTTTATAGATTAAATTTATGGCCTATTATGCTAATGAGCTTCATTATGGGCTATGGTTGTTGGTTTTAAAACTTGAATTTATATTTTTTTTTGTCCGAGTGTTACAGTGTTTGTGAGACTGAAACATCATCTCGACCGATGAATGATATTTTATGTATGAAGAAAGGCTTCTTTTAGCTTGAAGAGTTTTGGAAAATAAAAAATTCATTGGTTCTTCTGATTCTATCAATTTTAAAATTCACGATGTAGTAGACTTATGAATTAATTATATAAATAAAAAATTGACGACTTGTATTTCTATGATTTTTTTGAATAAAGCGAGTGAGTTAAATGATATTTAAATCTCTAATTTTTTTATTATTTTTCAAATTGATTGAATTTTTCTTATTCCCCTAAATTTTTCTTATGCCTCTAAAGTTAAATGATAGTTAAATGGAAGCTCCACAACTTACTGCAATGTGATTTTATTAAAACGATTATATAATTAATATTTATTTTCCTACAACTTGATAATTATTATTCACACGGATTACGAAGAATTTATCGAACAATATCAAATATTTTAAATGGCTTGTCTCACTGCAGAAATTAATTATGTCTATAAATTTTAAACTCTAAATTAAATAACTTATGTAGAAGGTAATCCTCATAAATTTTCTTTCGGTTGTTGTAACTACTCGGAGCCTCGGAGACAAAAAAAAAAGAACAATCTTTTTTTTTTTACAAAGGAGGCGCAGAAAAGTAAAAAAATTAAAAATAAACGCGACGCATAAAGTTTGAGCCATTCAATTCATAATCTCTATGAAGCCGTTATGACATTTTCATTCCGTTACAACGTTACGGCATAGTTATAATTAAGCCTCGTTTTATCGCGCCGCCGGTTCATAGTGCTGCCGGACTCCACCGCGCCAAATTATTCCCGCGAAATGGGAAATGTACGACGACGGGACGCGCGGCTCGTTGCGCGCTTCTTTACGGCTACCGGAAGGATCCCTGCGAATTCCAAAGTGCCCCTAGGAGTCCGTACCTCGCAGCGCTTTCTAGGGTTCTTCGTTCACGATTTGATTAACATTCTGCTTATGATGCGCTATTTATTCATCGCAGGGAGAAGATGGGGGTTTGATCCCACCGGAGTGGCTGTGGGAACTCCGGTAGAATTTTCGAAAGTTCTCCCAGTGGCAATCAACTGGCGTTTTATCTTAAAGATCGGCTAGGTACCTCTAACGCCATTGTGTTTGTTACTTGTCTTTAAAACATTTGCGTTAGAGAAGTTCGTGTCAGAAATGCAGTTGTTCTTAAAATGTTTGATTTTGGAGAACTTGAATTGATAATATAGTGTATTCACCTAAATTGTGATTTCACGTGGAAGACAATCTTCTCCAAATTGATAAAAGAGACTAAAGGAATATGTTTTGAGTGATTGATTCCTGATGGTAGTCGTGCAGTCTGTCTGCCCGTCTGTCTTTTCGATGTGGTTTTAAACTTATTTTTTCTGCAGATTTGGGTCAAGTGCGTGGACTATTGAAGAATGATGCCCTTGGATAGGGAAGAATATAATGTCTTTCTTTCACCTTCCTCATAGAGCATATCTTACTGCTTTTTGTGTGCTCAATTGCCGACTTAACAAGGCTATTGGAGAAGGAAAAAATTGGAAAGTTTACCACTTTACCTGCATATCTGTGTGATAGATTCAGTGCAAGTCCTAAAGGTAATCTGCATTCACTTTTTCTAAGATCAATTTGTCTTTCAAATATTGAAAAGTCATGCTAATCTGTTTTGGCTTCAGTTTCTTCAAAAGATCTGGATGTCAATTATTCAGAACGTTTTTATCCAATATGAATGTAAATTGATGTTTGGCATTTGATTATAGTTATATACTTGCACACCAGCAGTATCAACATAACTTGACAAATTGGTTGTTGATTCGTTAAGAAAAGAATTGGCTGGTCTCCTGGTGGAGTTCTGACAAAAGAAACAGGATTTTTCTGGAATATGACACTTTTTTATTTGCTAACATATTTTGATCAGACATATAACCGAACTATCTTTATCAATGGTCTATATACTTTTTATCTGTACTTCTTGTTGTAAAGAAGAGAGATGTGTGATATTGGAAGTATATCTAGGGCCTAAATATGGTTTTTGCAGTGCTTAGTGTTCTGTTCTCTCGTGTCTTCAAGTTTCTCTTTCTTTTCCATATGTATTCTCTTTTCTTTTCCTTACCTTGTCTAATTATCATGATATGTAATTGTCTTGGCTCCATGAGAATGCATTTGTGGGTCTCATTTTTTTTTAATTTTTTTCCTATCATTTTTTTCATATGTACATGGTGCATTCCCCATTTTACTAATACCATGGTTGACTAGTCACGTTACTTAGTCATCATTTCTTCTGCAAAAAAATTCTGATATAACACAATGTTCTGAGATTTTATGGAATTGGAAGAACATGGTTGGTTAACAAAGTATTCTTTTATTAGTTGGTACTAATCATTTAACTGCAAACTCATTGATCCCTCACGTCAACCACTTATGGCAGTTCTACTTAGGTGTTAAAAGAATGTTGCTGGGTCAAAGAAAAGTATTGAAATCAGCAATTCCCTCAACTAGATCTTTCTCGCAAAGTTATTTCCTGATTTATTATGTGACAGAACCGTCCCTTAAATTTAATTTTATTGCCGAAATTGCACCGCCAAAATAAACTTTTGGGACATTGCATTTACTAAATGAAACTAGAGGACTAGTTGAGGGATGATTTGCAAAATTCAAGAAACTAGCTACCCTCATTTACTGGTTACAAGTGGGAATAATCAGGACATTTTGACATGTTTTCAAATGGCTCTATCTTTTTCATTTTTATGTTCTATGGAATTTGCTAATTCCATAAATCGTAAGCTTTCAAATCTTTCATTTCACCAAGAGCTTTCCTGTAGATGTTGGATCAACAGTTTTAATCTATGGTTAAGAAATTAAAATTGTGCATTATGGTGCACTTAAGCAGTGTTCATCTTCATTTTTATATTTTGGCAGGCATTCTAAGTATCTATACAGATAATAAACACACTGAAAATTTTGAACTTTTATGTCATGATTGATCAGTGAAAAAGAAAAGGTCATCAATTATATTTTCTTTACAACGGTATGCATGTATGTGTGTGCATATACTATAAATGGACATTTATCAGGCAATATTCTCTCAAGCGAAGTGGATCACCAGTTCAGGAATTACATAAGAAGTCCAAGAGTAGGTTACATCTGGCAGTTCAGCAAGAAATTATTTATAAGTTTCCTAATTGAAACTCCTCTGGATCATGATCATATCATTTTCTAATTTCATTCAAGCTAAAACTGCTTAAAGTAATGTTGCATTCAGGAATACTACAGGGTGTCAAAGATATTGGGGTAGATGAGGGTGAATGGTCCTTTTTCTTAAAAGCAGTAGCTTCCTATTAGGATATGATTATGATGAGGATACAAGTAAAGAGCTTGGACCTGACACATTACAGAGTTCTAAGGGCGGAATCTTTGCCGACAACTTTGACAAGTGATCTCCAAGCACGTCGAGCTGATGCGAGTGGTGGCCATCTCCTTCATCCTCTCTACCTTCTCCAGTTCTTCTTTTGCTCGCTCCCAGACCAACCTAGCTCGTGCAAAATCTTTCTCAGCCAGCTCCAGCTCCATTCTTGTCAGCTTCCTTACTCTCTCAGCATAAGCTTTCTCTACAGCGGCAAGTCGAATCTGTTCTACAGTTTGCTGCTTTGATATTTTCAAACTTTTGGTGTGGCTCTCTGCTCTATCATTTGAAGATGCTTGCAATGACCCAATACTGATTGACAGATTTAGGTCAAGCGATGGATGTTCTGAAGGGAAGGATTTAAGTGGGGAATTCGGGGACTCAGTTTGGAAACTATTTGAGGAGGGCCTGAACAGTAGTTGTACTTCTTCTGTATGGCTCTCTTCCATAGAGCGGAGAAGAGAGTACTGAAGAGCAAGTGAGCAAAAAGGTTTGGAGTTTGCAGGTGGCACTTAGGGTATTTATATACTTTTTTTCTTCTAGCAGTTAAACTCTATCAACAACCTCAACCTGCCAAGGTTACCTTTCGACCTTCAGATTTTGGTGTATCTTTGCACTTTATTTCTTGGATCTGTCAGCTCAGTTTAGCATCTGTTCCCAGGCCTAATCGTGTTTGTTACACAATGAAGTTTGCAATTTTCTTTAATCAGAAGAGCATCTTCCTTGTTGGTTCATTTTTTATTTGTCTTTTTTTCCTGTACAATTTCTATATTGTCGTTCTTTTTTGCGGTTTGTATCTGATAAGTTCATCAGATCTAGCACGTTAACCTTTACAATTTCTATATTATCGTTGTTAGAACGCAATAGTTGCATCTTCTTCCTGCTTTTGTTCTCCACGTTCATGTTGGGCACTTTACGGGTTGTCAATGCAAGAGGGTGTAATAATTGCTGTGGCACATGTGTGGATTGGAGAAGTTTTGTAGGAGGGCGCTTTGTGTTAGGTCTATATTGTAATTGGCCCCATGCAACACGACCTAAAAACTTCTACTGTGATGTGATTGCAACTAGACAGAATTACTTTTGTTCTTCAAAATTTTACTTTTGAGAATGCAAATTTTCATATTGAAAAGTTCGTGCCATGTGTAATTTGATTGGATGAGGTCCTTTTCAATTCTCAATCACTGGCATGCCATTGCCAAAGAAGAGCATTGTTATGATTTCTTTCCCACACCAAAGTTGCGGTCCTAATTAACTGGGTACATGCATAGGCTAAAGTACCACCTGCAACGCATGTTGTGGAACATAACTCTGGATTATGCTTTAGTTGGGTTCTCAAATCCCGAAGAAGTCAGGTAACAGTAAAGAAAATCTAATTTAGCTACTTTTGTGTTAGTTGAGCTCACATTTCCAAGTTTGTTTACGTTAACATAATATATAAATCTAAAGTTGAACTTTCCACATAGCCATTTCAGATATTTTGAGGCTGTAATAGTACCGTAAGTGTGGATGACAAACATGGTGATCTCCGTTTTATATATTTGTGACAGTTTACAACTTGGACTCCTCAAAACCTCTTCAACCATTCAAAATCATCACCATACCACTAGTTTCTTCCTCCTAAAAGAAAGAGGAAACGAAAGCTTGAAAAAGCTGTAGAGCTGCTGCACCTGTTCATCTGTCATGCATCTCGCTGTTTGCACCCAATATCTCTCTCGTTCGTCGTCGTTGATTAGTTTTGCTTTAATTTTGGGAGCTTCGGGGGACATGCGGCATGTGTTAGGAGAGCCGTCCCACCATCTTTGCCTCAGTTATTTGGCCGATTCTCTCTCTCTCTCTCTCTCTCTCTCTCTCTCTCTCTCTCTCTCTCTCTCTCTCTCTCTCTCTCTCTCTCTCTCTCTCTCTCTCTCTCTCTCTCTCTCTCTCTCTCTCTCACACACACACACACACATGCATGAATGTATGTATGTCTCTCATGCTGACTAGCTTTCTTCCTTTCTGGACAGTGAAGTGATTTACGTATCATGGTCTCCCACTACCGGTCACAAGCACTGGACACAGAATCTTGGTCCCTGCGAACTCAGCTTCGAAAGTGACGCGGATTGGCCTCGACACTGGACGCATATATTTATGACTCGATCTTCAGATCTGCATGCATGCACTCATGCACGGCATGGCATGCTCAATTGGCCATCTTGAAGCTTTCTGCCTGTCGACTCACTCCTCGGGTGCCCACTGGGTCCTATAACAACGTGCTGTGAGCTTTCATGATGACGGAAGTATATGCAGATGCTCGTTCCTTCCACGAACAAGATGAGCAATTGATTTAATTTGGTTCAAAGTCTGGAATATATGCAAGTGTGCTCCTTTTCCAATCTGCCTGGTGCATCAACAGCGATGTGATCGACGATGATGCATCATAGGGGTGGTTGCTTGGCTGTCGACGTCGATCGGCCCGACCAGACCGGACATGGATTTGTCTCATCACGGCGTGCATGGGGACTGCTTTTAGAGCTCAAAGGGATAAAATTGAATGACATTGTGGCGTCCCGGGCAATGGCCGCGGTCTTTGTGTTATCTTTTTGTTGCATGGATCGGAGGTCCGTTATCAAACTTGTTGATGATGCTTTCAACTTGTAATTAGTTCATAAGATGTTCGACAAAATTTGAGATTGAAATATTCATGTTTTGGATGTCATTCCCTTATCTAAAGGAAACTCCCTTCTCTCTCCGTGACCATATTGTGGATGTCATGCCTATTATTGCAAAGCTGCTTCACTTATGTATCAGATATTTTGGGGGATGGGACACACTAACATGTTTATCACGATATTATCAACCAACATGTTTCCTCTATAAGCCAGATTATGAAACTGCTAAATAATCAATTTCCAAGGGATTGCATTATATAAGAAAAAAAACACATCTTGTGTGTTGGAACAAACAATTTTAAGCAAAAAGGTCAACCACCAACGTGTAGTTGAGACTTTGATTCCTCTGAAAATAATTATTCCAAATTTTCTATTAAGCCGTTGACTTCCCCCTTTGTACCCGAGAAAAAGGCCAACTGACCATACAAATTTCATAAGATATATAAAAAAAGAAACTAATATTTCAATTTGAAAAGTGACCGTACATATCTCCAGAAACAATTTTAGCAACTATTACATTAGAGGCAAAAGTACAACGTACATATAATTAAGATTTACAAAGATGGCTAGAGAAAAAAAATGATAAACCAATGAAACAAATTCATAAGCAAAAACAATTCATAAGCAGCCAGTGCATCGACCACTAAAGATACAAATGCAACATGGAGTGGTGGATGGCTTCAGTGGAACGACAAGAAATCCCCACACCAGTGACCATGATGGACAGTGACTACTAGGATTTTTAAGTGGAGTTGAACCTCTGAGGATTTTGAAAGCCCAACTATAAAGCGTGCATGATGGCCTTGAGCTCGCCCTTCTTTGATTATGACTTAGAAGCGTTTTGTCCACCCACTCAATAGCCATTCAGGAAGCAGCCCCTCCCGTTGCCGACCTAGTCGCAGCCATCCACAAACCATTACAAAGAAAATGGGACGTAAAAATCACCTATGTATACCGCGAAGCCATTCACAAACCATTACAAAGAAAATGGCTTTCACTATTTTGTTTTTCGATCGGGCTGGCATTCCACCACCGTCTTTTGCATCTCTGATGTAACTCTTTCCAAGGGCACTAAGCCCTTAACTCCACTGCAAAATGATCATTACTGGATGACTTCACAGTCATTTTTCTTTCCCTAACAATCTCGTCAACTTGATCCAATGAGAAACTGCTGCATTGCCCTTTATCAACGGAAGTATCCCACTTCTTTCATCACCAGCATTAAATCAACTTTCCACATAGTGAGTGCCTAATACCTCACCTTCTGCATAGTAACTGTCTAATAACTGTTAGTACATATCCTCTTTAATTGTAGCACTTACTAGTTAGTGTAATTTTTTATTTCTATAAATATATGTTTAGTATTTGTTTAAGGGCATACTTTTTGTTGTTAAACCTTATATTACTAGAAGTTTGTGCACTTCATACGGATAGTTATCTTTTAATTTCATGTGTTGCTTTTATTTTTGTTCTAAAAGTTGATGTCCTATCAAATTGGTATCAGAATAGTAACGATCCCACAATGATGAATACATGCTCCATAGACTTTCAAAATGATCCTACATCCTCACCCCCTAATACACACACATCTATTTCTCCATCAGATCCAATTGTCCAACAGCTATCTTCAATTGCATCAAAATTAGAGTATATTGATGCATTAGCAACTGAAGTTGTAGCCCTCAAAGTTCAAACAATTTATCGTCAACATAAGGCAACCAGTTATACTAGCTAGGAGATAGAAAATGCTGCTGAAATCGACTTCGATAGAGGCAAAGTTAATTGGACAACAAGAGATGATGTGGAAAGTCCATGGTGGCTCAAGCATCCTTCCCGACGTTCGCATACAAAAATGGAGTTTCCGAAGTTTGAACGAAGTAATCTCGTGGTTGGATTCTTAAAATTGAAAAGTATTTTTGTTACTACCAAACTCGAGAGAATGAAAAAGTTGACATTGGTTCCATGTGTTGCTCTTGATTTATTCACTTGGATTAACCATAAACGCACTATTTTGTATTGGGAGGAGCTTATCAAAACATTGCAGGAAAATTATGAAGCTATAGAATTTCAAAATCCCGATGAGCATCTATGCAGCCTGCGTCAAACAGGATCAGTTCAGCAATATCAATAGGAATTTGCTAAAAGATTTTCCCATGTTAGCAACTGGCCTGAACACTGTATCATGGAGGTTTTCCTTAATGGCTTGAAAGAAGAGTTGAAAGTTGATATTCACATTCACAAGCTAAGAACCGTCTATAAAGCTATGAGTCTAACTCTTGAGTTTGAATAAAAAATCAGTCTGTGTTAAGAGAATAAGGGCTCCAACCATGGCAATCGACCTCACTCATCTTCTCTTTCACCTAGGGCTTTAACCACAATGATAACAGCCTGTCCACCAATGATAGCACACTCATGGGATGAAGTACGTCGTTCTCAGTTGGCTAGAGGTTTATGTTTTAAATGCAATGAAAAGTTCTTCCCATGTCATCATTGCAAAAATTTCACTTTTTCACTCATGGAACTTGCTGATTTCGAAGACACTATGGAGGAAGAAAATTCAATTAGCAAAGAAGATCCTCCCTCAAACCATGCAGAGATATTTCTTCATGCTATCATGGGACAAGGAGCATGCAACACTATAAAGCTACCAGGCAAAATAGGAAAAAGAGATTATCATTCTTGTGGATAGCGATTCTACACACAACTTTGTGGCAGAGGTAATAGTGAAGGAACTGAAATTGCATGTTCATCAACTTTCACCTTTTGGTGTTCAAATCGGAAATGACATCATTATTCATTGCAATTGAATATGTAAGGACCTTGATATAGAAGTATCTAATCTTACTTTCACTTAGTGTTTCTATCCTTTCTTCATCGGTGGCACAGATGTGGTACTTGGAATTAAATGATTAGCCTCTCTCAATGTTGTACAAGCTAATTGAAATGACATGTCTATGATATTCAATTGGCAAGGCAAATGTTACAAATTACAAAGCATTGATTCAACCACTTCATCAAAAAATTCTCTACATACATTCTGCCTCAACGAAATTGAAATCCTCAACTTGTGAGTTGCTTGTCAAAAAGTGTGGTCAATATCTTGAAGAAGCTGATTAGGAGAGTTCATCCTTCCACCTTGAGGACAAGGCGCCTTTTCAAGGGATATACTGATAGAGTCCCTCTATCAACAGAAGTATCTCACTTCTCCCACCACTAGCATCAAACCATCTTCTCATGTAGTAAATGCCCACTACCCCACCTTCTGCCCAGTAATTGTCTAACTGTCAGCGCATGTCCTCTTAGTTTATTTCTTTATTTCTATAAATATGTGTTTAGTATCTATTTAAGGGCATGCTTTTTGTTGTTAGACCTTGTTTTCCTAGAGGGTTTTCTACTCCACACGGACAGTTATTTTTTAATTTCATTTTGTGTTGCTTTCATTTTTGTTCTGACAGTTGGTGTCCTATTAATTGCCATCAATTTTTTTTAGAGCAGAAAGGATGATTACATTGCCATCAAAATTGGCATCATCCCATTGCATGTGCCTTTTAAAAAAATGGAAATGCAAAATCTTGATGGAAAGTATTGAAGCACTATGAAAATTTTGACAGGACTCTAACCCATAAAGTGATCTCAATGGTCCTCAAGGTGGTAACTTGATACAAGAAAAAAAATGACAAACACAACAAGTAAATAGAGGATGTCCTAACTGCACCTATCTAATATTCTACCAAGTGGATGACATGTCGGCCACTGAATAATTAATAGGAATGAGAATCACAATATTATCTTCCATGATCAAACTTATAAATTGCAAGTAGAGATATTAATATCTATAATTATAAATGAGAAGACAAAGAGCGGCTTACGTACCACTTTAACGATTGTAGATTGGCCTTCCGGATTATACTTTTGTGTTTGTTTAAGATCTTCAATTTCTATTAAGTGTTCTTTTTTAGTAAACTGATGCTTTGATACTTGCATTAATTTATTGGATGAGATAACGCTATAAAGTTTATCTGTTCGTGAATATATGTAGACTCATCATTTTTTATTCAAGTTCATTATGTTCAAGATCAACTTCATCGACATTTTGTGTATGCAACATAGAAATTAGTTTATGAATTTGACAAAGTAAAAGATGTTCATTCAACACAAATATAACACGGTCCTAGCAAATAAAAGATGAAGACTAATATACAACTTGGTTTACTTCTTGACATAGTGACACTTCTAAAGGCAGTATAATCTATGTCAAATTGGCAATTTTAGGACATAGAGGAAATTGGACATTCTAATTGAAACAAAATATATGAAGAAAGAGGTGGACCCTAGGGTTTCCTTGTATGAAGATAGGTAGTTTTTGTAAAGAGCGTCAAGTATTGACAAGAGATCTGGTCATCTGCCAAAAATCACAAATGCACTAAGAAACATCATAAAATACTTTTATGGAGCTATAAGATTAACACAACAAAATAGTCATATATAATCACATGCTTTCAATGAAATAGTATATCAGCAAGAAACAATTAAAAAGTTGTTTCCGGTTGTCATCTATATTAAATGCAAAACTACAAAAGTTTCTATTTCTACGGTGCTCATCCTAACCATGTGTAGATGATGCCAATATGAAAAAGAATCAGATGCATTCAAATTCATCAATAGGAATGTTAATTTTATAAACTGCATGTACATAATACCATCTGAACTCTGGCTTTCTGCAACCAACCATGGTATGCTATAGAGGGAAAATCAATTACTCTTTAAGAAGTGATCCAGTTCATGAATACAAGAGCTGATTTCATAAAATCAATCACTATTTTAAGAAGATCGATTATGAAGGGAATACGCCAAGGCCGATTTCATAGACCACAAGTAGGTCAATATATGTCATCATATAAATACTAAGGGATTCAGGATCCCTTAATAATTAAGAAAAAGTGAATACAAAGATTAATAATTAAAGCTTTGGTTCAATGTGTATCTAACAATAGCAAGTAATGTATCCGGCATTTGAACCGACTGATGATAATTAAACTGAATGCTTATTCAATTTTCCTCTTTCTTGTATCCAATTGTTAACTATAATTCAAGATAATAGGTATAGACAAACAGTAGAAGATTAAAAGGTAGAAGATGAAACGTGATACTCATCCACATTTCCCATTATGAATGAAAATCGTAAGTGTTGAATCTTATAACATGAAAGCCTGTTGTACAAGTTTTAGTCTGAAACTTTGATCTCAAATCTCCAACCTATTAAAAATTTCATAGATGGCTCGAAAATTCAAACTGGACTTAATTTTCAGGCCGGTTAAGAATTTTTGCCTTAATCTAGGAAGCTCATATGTTCACATACCTATTTCACTCATTTCGCTATGGGCTTAAGCTTTTAAGAACAATATTAAGAATATAAAAATACTTGATACTTGCAAAGCGCATAACTGCAATATGTTAATATTACAAGGTCAAAACCAACAACAAAGAGCAATGTATCCAAATTTCAATATCAACAACATGTTTGCTCGATGAAAGAAATTATACGATGCCAAAGAAGCTAATCGAAGTTTTTATGATTTAAAATGAATGGTATTTATGCAATGCAACCTACAGGATACCCAAACGGAAGCCCAAAGTTAGCACATGCTTGTCCCTCACGACGTAAGCAATTCGCCTCAAGACATCTTTGGAACCAAAATGATCAAAGTTTAACTTGACAAAGGAAAAAAGTGGATAGACAAGAAGGGAAAGGAGCCGAGATAAGCGCTCACTAGATATGGGGATGAGGGCGATTGTAACGCCTCATGGTTCATAAAAAAAGAAGATGAAGAGGAAATGACCGAGCTCCTTTCCTCTCCCTCTCCTTCATTTCACTTTCTCTCTTCCTCTCCCCTCTTCATGGTCGGTGTTTCAATGGATGGGAGGGGGGGGGGGGGGGGGGGGGGGTAGCACAACACCATAAAACCCCCTGCTCGACCTCCTTCTCGCATTTTCCCTTCGTCTCTCTCTCTCACTCGCTCTTTGTTCTCCATCCGACGATGCACACGGACAGCAGCAGAGGAAGGCGTTCCGACAAGTATTCCCGACGTGGACGACGCAGGGGATAGCGGCGGATGACAGTAGGCGACCGAGGATGAATCACAATTTCATAGGTGTTAAGGTGTGTTTTCGAGATCTGAGTCATAGGATAGATTTTAGACGAATTTGCATGCTTTAAGGACTTGATTTAGATTAGGATCCATGATAGAATGGTTAGAAATCACGCTATGTAGTTAGAATAATGATGCTGATAAGTTCCTTTATGATTCCATGATATTGCCGAATGATCTTCGTGATGTTATGACTTTAGCATATGATGAATGATTCATTTTGCGAAAGTATGTTAAATAGTAGTGAATAATCTGCCGCATGCCTATAAGATGATAGATATGTTGATTGGAACTTAGAACAACCTGAAAATCATTGCATGTTAAAGACAAGAAAATCGGACATGTTTCATGTCAAGAAGAAATGATATCAATGAAATGTTAAGTATGAAATTTGTGATTAGAATATATATTTTCTAAAGCATGATAGATGTTAGGAATTATGTTTTACAAGTTTAGAATTATTTGTAGAGAAACTGATTGAAAACTTAAGGATTCCGCAATGACCTCCGACTATGTCAAATAAAAAATGGTGGACCAATATCATTTCGGGCATCCGATTTAGTTTGGCAAGAGTATAGCGACAGCTATAACGGACGACCGTTACTCTAATGGTCGATCGTCATAAACCAGAACAAAAGCTCGAAATCCTTTCGGATGATCGAACTGGAAAATATCGAGACTCGACAATGGCGATGATGATCAATCGGGCGATCAAAACCATTTCGGTCGATCTTATAGATCTCCTCGCTGAAATAACTTTCGACCGTCGACGGAGAAATCCGACTGATCATCGACGGAGAAGGCGACACTATTCATAATGGATGACCGCATCCCCTCAAGGTCAACCGAAAGTATGATTATGAAATGAATGAAGAATAAACATCAAACGGTCGATTGCTACCTTTCCGGTCGACCGAAAGATTGATAAACGGGCATCCGTTCCTCCTATCGGACGACCGTTGTATGGACGTATAATAGGCGACCGCTTGACTAATGGGCGACCATTATATGGACAGAAGAAAATATGACTCTAATCGAACTTCTCTGATTTATAAGGCTTCTGTCCACCTAATTTGTTAAAGAATGAAATGAACTTAAAGGAGATTCAGAACTTTGCTCTATACGGCCTTGATCAATCTATGGATTGGAAGAGAGATCCACATGATTTAGAGCTTTGCTTCATACGACCTTGATCAATCTACGGATCGAAAGAGAGGTCCCTACGGCTTTGATCGATCCTCGAATCGAAATAGAGGTCCACTACGATGGAGGAAGTTAAACCAGCCTTGAGTGAGGCACTTCCTCACGAGTTACCATTTGCTCTATCTAGATGGGAGTCTCTCCCTTTACGGATGTTTTCGCCTTACGCGAAGTCATCCCAGCTCGATGGGGCTGGCTGTGGCACTGATCATTCACTGATCCATGATGGTCTAAATAGTTGTACCTTGAGTGACAGCAATGGTATTCTCTAAAAGAAATGGAGAGCTCTTTCAAAGAAAAAAAGAAAGAAATGAATGAATGAAAGAACGAATGAACGAAAAAAATAAAGAATGAATGAATGAAAGAACCAAAGAATGAAAGTATGAACGAATAATCCCACGATGAACGAATGAACATGAATGATGAATAAGTGCTAATGATGTTTTTTACATTGATCCATTCTCCATCATACACGATTTATATGTTTTACTTCATGCTTATTCTTATGGAATTATCTTATAACTTATACGAACTCACACTTAGCTTTATGCTAATGGTTGAGCTTGCTTCCCTGTGTGATCCTCACGGGTACATGATGTTTGCTCGTGATGTGATGGTGTGTGCGCGGAGACTTCGCTTTGGGTGACATGTGCATATGGTTATGATCATGTCTAATATGAGTCATATGTTTATCCATTATATTAGGTGATATATCTATCTGAATGGGTCTTATCAGGTCATGGTCTATCGTAGGTGTTTTTATGTTTAGTACTCGTACTTTTATCTTTATTATTTCAAACATGAGATTATGGGATGTACTTTTTTGCTTCCGCACTATGCTTTATATCGAGATAGTTTGTCGCATTTTCCTCTTTGGTTTCCACATTGTCCTCTAAATGTGTCATTTTCTTGATCATTTGGGTTAATAAAAGAGTCAAAGAGAAAAGAAAGAAAAGTAGCGTATGAGAGGAGATCGTGCCACGTGACGGAGTCGAATTTTGGAATGCTACAATGATGAATTCAACGAACGAAGAGTAGTGGAACCCCGAAGGGCATCCCCATTACCAGAATTGTGCGGTTGTGCACTAAAAGACGGAGAATAAAAATAAATTCAAGTTCGTTTCCATAACGGTAGCGCTTTTCGGATTCGATGGTTCGGACAAAATGTTAGTTTTGGGCCGGATAGCTGGGTCAGCTTCAGCATTCGATGTGCATTTATGCATCTTAATATCCATATTTAATTATTTTAAAATTTTTAACTTTTTTACCTAGTAATTTTAACAAGAAAATATCTTTTGTGCCCCCGGTCTACAATTAACCTTGATGAAGTTTTGAATAATAATATATATAATACAATTAAAATTACTAACTTTTTTATTTGGGTTTGAGCTACAGGCCACTGACCCAAGTCTCAAGTCGACTTCATCCTAAAAAAATATCACCACTATTAGGTATTATTTTTCTTCTAAAATCTCTCGTTTTTTTCACATATAATTTAATACATAATTTTTGGGATGCCTCTCTTTCGGATGATGCCGATTTTTTTTAACAATTGTTAACAACATTTTATTAACGTGCCATTATAGTATAACTAAAATTAATTATGACTCATTAAATTTTATTTTAAGAAATTTGTGAACTTATCATGTGGAATTGAGTACCTATCAATTAATTATCTAGTTTACTGTTAATTTTATTTTCCCATGTTTAAGTTGCTTGAACACCAAATCATAGAATTCGACGGATGGGTTACTTGTTTACATCAAGCAGTTCAAATTTCAACTTGGTCTAATGGCAAGTTTAAAAAAAAGGCTCAAATGCTTTTACACTGTCGCTTTTGCTACATATATAGCACATGATACAAGTACTTCACACAATGTGTTACCATCATTCATCTCTGGTGCATCTTCTCTTTTTTTCTGTCAGCACAGCGCCATGAATTACAGGAAGATTTACATGCTGGTTACGCTGCCCACCTCGACTTCATGTTCACTTGGGGGTGAAAGCCTACAAGTAAGTTTGATATAACTATATCAATAATGGAGCACTTCATGCATGTAACTTGCAGGGGTAAACATATTATATCATTTAGATATATAATGCTTGCTGTATAGCTAATACTCACAGCAAAAATTGTTGCATGGCCAGGGTCTGCAAGGTGGGCGAAGAGGTTGTCGATGGGGCCAGTGCCAGTGTAGATGGCCTGGAACCAAGCGCCCATGACGGCCAGCATGGCGAGCCTGCCGTTCTTGATCTCCTTGGTCCTGAGCTCCTTGATCTTCTCCGGCGAGCCGCTGCCCCAGCCTAGGGGGTCGAACCAGAAGCCGCCGGGATATCCGACGTCGGTGCCTGTGAGCTTGTTGTTGGGGAAGATGGGGTCGGTGTTGACGCATCCTGGCTTGATGATGTCCGCCCATCTCCTGCCCTCGGCCCATCCGATGAGGATGAGCTCGATGACGAACAGGGTGGTGGTGTCGGTGAAGTACTCCAGCGTCCCGGCGGTGTACCACGAGGGGGTGTTGAGGACGCCAATTTTGGTCAGGAACTCGGGGATGAAGATGCCGGCGGCCCCCAGCATCGCCCACCGGCAGTGGACGATCTCCGCCTGCTGGTTCCATCTCAGGCTCTCCGGATCAGATCCTGGTCAGCATAAGAAACGGTATAGCTTTCAATCCCACGTCTCTGTAGTGTTTATGCATGCAAGTCTCTGTTTTTTCTTTGCGACGTTTTTATCAAAAGAAAAAAAAAAGAAAAAAAGGAGACATGGCAGCAGTGTGTGTACACTAGTCAATATATAATGTGAGTCTTGAAATTTTCATAACTAGTGCTAAATGTATGTGGACTTCGTAGCATCAAAATTTCTACGGTTTACTATTTATTTTCTCAAAGCATGTTTTAAGGAGTCATAAATTACCAAGGCCCAGAGGATCGAAGCCGAAATCTCCTGGAAGACTGCATAAATGAGAAATTAAGGCAGAATTAGCATTAATCATCTCCTCGCTCTGAGGAAAAGAAAACTTAAAAAGGTATAAATTGTCTTGGAAAGTGACAAAGAAAGAGGTGATGATCGGAAGAAGTACGTCACCTGCCATCAAGCCATTCAGGGGGAGTGCTGCCGGGGAACCAGAGAGGCCTCTCGGACGCAGCTGCGGCGGAGACGGAGAAGGACCTGCGCGCGGTTGGTGCCGCCCATTTCCCAACTTTCAGCTTCCTCCCTCCCAGGAATGATGCCTTGGTTGCGGACAAGCCAGTTCCATTCTTCTGAGAACTGCAGCATTCAACATAAATGAGGCTTATATTCCGTTTATTCATAATGCTCATTAGTTACCTTTTAATTATTCGTGTTAAGAATATAAAATGATGTTATTATTCTTAATAATTTAAGTTTTTAAAAAAATTGATCAACACATCAAATTTAACATAATATGTCAGCTTTATAAATTCTTCCTAACAATTTTTAGAAAAATTGGTTAGTATATCAAATTTAACAATTCGTTTGTCTGTTTCGTCTATGCAGAATCAATCATAAACAGGCATGGATCAAACTAGTAAAGCAATGTGTTATATCTCGTGGGTTTTACTTCAATCTTTGCAAACCGCGGTTTTGTTTTGCTTTCGCATAGAACACGGAAAATGTATGCTAATTACTTCTCGATGATCAGGTGATGGGGAGTGTGGATAAGAGAGAAATAGCTGTATCTTGCCTGACGACGGCGGCTACTGCAGATGAGGAGGCGCAGACTGAAGCCATGGCAGAAGTCGTCGTCGTCGTCGTCTCTCTCTCTCTCTATTTGGTGGTGGGTTTGTGGCGGAGTCGTTTAAGTGGCGCATGTTTAATGCACGGAGGTGGGTGGCTTATCTTCGAGGGATAGGGAGGTGTTCGATCGAGTGGTCTCGTGTCAGGACATGTGGCATGGGGAAATCCAAATCGTGGATCTTTGTTCGTGTTCCTGCTGACTTGGATGCATCCGAAGATGATCTGGTGGCTGGCGTCCAAGAAAGACTGATTCCCTCCCTGAGTTGTGGATGCTGATCTCGGCTTATTCCTTTCATATCTGAAAAATATATATGTAGGATAATTAAGGAGGTGGCTGAGATGGAAATCAGAACCGTCGTACACAATATATTTTAATAGGCATTTATCTTTTTCATATATATATATTATTTTCAACCATCAACTTTTTCTATGACATCAATGAAAAAAATGGACTGTAAATAAGCGATGATCTGTTAATCTTCTAAAGATAAAATAAAAAAAGGCAAATGTGAAGTGGAATAATTGGGACTTAGATATGGCAGACAAAAAAAAATGTAAAAAAAAAGTCAGTGCAAGTATTAGCAGGAATAAGAACAACCAGTGTGAAAGGAGAGAGTAAAAAATTAAACTTTTTTTCCTCTTGTGATTAAGTAAATTTAATTTACTTATGAAGGGTCGGTGGTTTTACGACGAGAGAAGTTGATTCATATATTCCGTTAAATGAAAAATAATAATTGCGAACTCAGGATTAGTGAATAGATTATAAGTTATACTTGACGTACTTGAAAGAATAAAAATGATTGTTTAAAACACAATAACAGTGACAATTTTGGATATACAATAATAAAACTAATACATTGTTTCTTTTAAATTCACATAAGGAGTATTTGAATATATCCTTATAGGATTCACATGTTTAATCATTATCCTTCTCTTTCAACCAAAGAATTCTTTTTCTTCATTTTAGTCCATGTTAAGAATATAAATAAATGATATTATTGTTTAAAAAAATTAATTAGCACATCAAATTTAACACTCCAAACATTTGTCTTCGGGTGGCCCTGAGTGACTAGTACGAGCAGGATTTATTTATTTTTTCCTTTTGGGAGACTGAAATGAACAGGACATATTTGCCCTATTCTCAGAAAATGTACACACTTTTCTAATAAATACATGTAGAAATTTTGTGACACAATCTTTTTCTTTCTTTTTAAGCTGATGACCAACAATATTCCCGGCATTTGAATAACAAAAAAGAGTTAATCCTCTGATTTGGTTCCTTTTTATCACCTTGCTTTGTACCACATCTGTGTATTTTACGGGGGTGAATGATCCTTCTATGTTCCTGGTGCAACCCCCATCAAATGATCTATTGTTAGAATTGGATCCTTACAAAATTCCATTTATTTATGTTGGAGATAAAATATCGAGCATCGATAAATAATGAAAACAACGAAAGAAAGAGAAGATGAACACAGAAATTTAACGTGGTAAAATTATCTTGATCAATGTGAATAAGAGAGAAACATCCACGGGCAAAGGAGGCCGTCGCCAGAAGAATTTTACTATAAGCCAAAAGATAGTACATTATATAAAATCCTAACGGCCCAAACACTTCGCTTCCGCCATAAATCCTCATTTTTTCTTCTCATTTTTTTTCTTTTCTTTTATAATTTTAGGTACAGGGTATATAATTCAAGGCACATCAACAAATCTCCACCTTGACTTGAATTTTACAAAACTCTCAAAATATAAAATGCTCAACTTGCTCTCATTTGCCGAATGGCCCACGTGGGCCTAGCTGAATCTTTGTGTAATGTCTGTCAAGTTTGAACAATAGTCAAACTTGGCAAGATGTAAGCTCTTTGTCATCATATCTGCTGGATTGTCATGGGTGTTAATTCTCTGAACTTGAACATCTTACTTTTCCATAATATCACGGACAAAATGATATCTCACATCAATGTGCTTTGTCCTTTCATGATGCATTTGATCTTTAGTAAGATGTATTGCACTCTGACTGTCACAATATATGACAGTAGCTTCCTTTTTCATAGTGAGCTCCCCAACAAATCCTCTCAACCAGATAGTTTCTTTTACAGCTTCAGTGATGGTCATGTATTCAGCTTCAGTGGTGGATAATGCTACTGTATCATGCAAAATAGCTTTTCAACTCACAGCACAATCAATAATAGTAAAGATATAACCAGTTAGGGACATTCTTCTATCAAGGTCTCATGCAAAATTTGAATCAACATAGTCAACCAGTCCAGTTGAATTTCTATCTAATTCCAAGCATACATCAGAAGTACCTCCTAAATATCTCAATATCCACTTAACAGCTTTCCAGTGCTTCTTTCCTGAATTAGACATATATCTACTAACAACACTGACAACATGAGATATGTCTGGACGGGTGCAAACAATTGCATACATAATGCTACCAACTGCACTACAGTAAGGAACTTTTGGCATATATCTTTTGTCTTCATTAGATTGCGGTGAACATGAAGCTGAGAGTTTAAAGTGTACCGTAATTAGTGTACTGACAGTCTTAGCGTTTTACATTCCAAAATGCTCCAAGACTTTTTCAATATATTTCTATTGAGACAGAAATAATCTTCCTGAGCTTCTATCTCTAGAAATTTCCATTCCCAAAATCTTCTTTGCTACTTCAAGATTCTTCATCTCAAATTCAGAACTTAACTTATTTTTCAAAATGTTAATTTCAGATATGTCTTTTGCTGCAATTAACATATCATCAACATAGAGCAACAAATAGATGAATGAACCATCAGCAAGTTGATTCAAATAAACACAACTATCATATTTGCTTCTAGCAAAATCAATACTCAACATGAATGAATCAAATCTTTTATATCATTGCCGAGGGGATTGTCTAAGTCCATACAAGGACTTTTTCAGATGGCAAACTTGATCTTCACTACCTTCAACATGAAAACCCTCTGGCTGCTCCATATATATATCTTCTTCTAGATCGTCATGTAAGAATATAGTCTTAACATTTAGCTGCTCAAGTTCAAGATTCTGCAAAGCAACAATAGCAAGTAAAGTACGAATAGAAGTATATTTCACAACTGGAGAGTACATCATGAAAATTAATACCCTCCACTTGACTGTAACATTTTGCCACCAATCTTGCTTTGTACTTTGTCTCTTCATTATTGATTCATTCTTTCTTCTTGAACACTCATTTGCAGCCAATAATCTTCTTATTCACAGATTATTTTACAAGATTTCAAGTGACATTCTTCTGTAGAGATTCTATCTCCTCCTGCATTGCTATTAACCACTTATTACAATCAGGACTTCGAATAGCTTCAGAATAGAAGGAAAGATCAGGTAACTCAATATCTTCAGCAACACTTAATGCATAAGCCATCAGTTCTTCAAATCTGAGCCTTTGAAGTTCTTCTATTTCTCTCCTCGATCTATCACGAGCTAACATGTATTGCTGCTGAACTTGAGGTGATGTATAAACTTCAGGAGCATAAGGAGTATCATTCTTTTCATCAGAAGAACTTGACAGTTCTAACTCTACCTTCTCTAAAGTTTTCTACTTTTTTATATCCAATAATAGACATATCTTTTCTCGAGTGAAGCATCACAGATTCATCAAAAGTGACATCTCTACTGATAATAAATTTTTTAATTTCAGGACACCATAATTTATAACTTTTAACATCAAATTTATACTCAAGAAATATGCACTTCCTAGCTCTATGTTCAAGCTTTCCATCATTAACATGTGTATATGCAGGACAATCGAAAACTCTTAAATGTGAGTAATTAAGAGAATTACTTAACCACACTTCTTTAGAAATTTTTAAGTCTAAGGATCGGTGAGGAGACCGATTCACTAAATGACATGCCAGGTTGACAACCTCTGCCCAAAACTCCTTGCCAAGTCCTGCATTTGACAGCATACATCGTGCTCTCTCTAGTAGAGTTCTGTTCATTATTTCTGTGACTCCATTCTGTTGTGGAGTTTTCACAACTGTGTGATGTCTTGCAATGCCTTCTTTGTCACAAAATTTATTGAACTTAGAATTACAGAATTCTAATTCATTGTCAGTCCTCAGTCTTTTCACAACTTTTCCAGATTACTTCTCCAGCAGAGTATTCCATGACTTGAATGTTTCAAATACTTCATCTTTATGCTTCAGAAAATAAACTCAAATTTTTCTGAAGAAGTCATCAATAAATGTCAACAAATACTTATTTTCTCCTTTCGAAGGGACTTGAGAGGGACCACATAAATCTGAATGGATATAATCAAGAGTTCCCTTCGTCTTATGAAGACCAAAACTAACTCTCTTCTGCTTTCCGAAGATACAATGCTCACACAGCTCTAATTTTCCAACTTTTGCACCAGGAAGAAGACCTCTGTTGCTGAGAACTTGCATGCTCTTCTCACTCATATGGCCCAAACACACGTGCCATAACTTTGTGCAATCTTCCTCTGAGGTAGACGAGATTGCTGCTGAACCTATCACCGTCGAACCTTGGAGAACATACAAGCTATCGATTTTGAGGTCTTTCATCAACACAAGAGCACCACGGGAAATCTTCATTCCATTAGACTCAATAACAACTTTACAACCATTTGAGTCTAAGACACCAAGAGAAATAAGATTTTTCTTCAGATCAGGAACATGTCTGACTTCAGATAATGTCCTAATAATCCCATCATACATTTTAATCTGGATGGACCCAATACCAATAGTCTTACAGGCAGCATTGTTGCCCATAAAAATGACTCCACCTTTAACAGATTTGTACGTGGAGAACCAATCTCGATTGGGACACATATGGTATGAGCATCTAGAATCGAGAATCCATTCACTTGATAATCTGGATTTATTTGATGTCGTTACCAACAGAACATCTTCATTCTCACTTTCTGCTACACCGGCATCTGCAACTTCAGCCTTCTGATTTCCCTTCTCGTTGTCATCGTTAATCCTTTTATTTTTATTCTGTAATTTGTAACACTCTGCTTTGATATGATCATTCTTCTTGCAATAATTGCAGAATTTATCTCTGTTCTTCGACTTGGATCTGGATCTATCTTGGTTTTGATTTCTCGTCTGATGTCTGCCTCTTGCGATCAGACCTGAGGCTTGATCATTAGATTTACTGCTCGATCCCAATTCGTTATCCAACTTTTTTTTGCTCAACAATCTTCCCTTAACATCATCAAACGTGAGTTTGTCCCTACCGTAGATCATCGTCTCTTTAAAAGTTTTATATGAAGATGGCAGAGAGCAAAGGAGTAATAGGGCCTGATCTTCATCATCAACTTTCGCATCTACGTTCTTCAAATCATTGATTAGGGCAATGAACTCACTGGTGTGCGATTTGATTGACGTACCTTCGGCCATACGAAAAGTGTACAACCGCTGCTTCAACACAAGTCGATTCGCTATGATTTTCGTTAGATACAGAGTTTCCAACTTCGTCCAGAGACCAGCCGTCGTCTTCTCTGCGAGGACTTCCTGAAGAACATAGTTCGTATGGCACAACTGGATCGCAGACAACACCTTCTCGTCGAGTTCCTCCCAGGCGGACGCCTCCATGGCATTCGGCTTCTGACCCGATAGCGCATTCTTCAATCCGTTCTGAATCAGGATGGCAAGCATTCGAACTTGCCACAGATTGAAATTTGTGTTCCCGTCGAACTTCTCGATGTCGAACTTCGTTGTAGTCATCTTCGCGAAAAGAAACTCGGCTCTGATACTAATTTGTTGGAGATAAAACACCGATGATCGATGAACAATGAAAACAACGAAAGAAAGAGAAGATGAACACAGAGATTTAACGTGGTAAAATCATCTTGATCAATGTGAACAAGAGAGAAACATCCACGAGCAAAGGAGGCCACCGCCAGAAGAATTTTACTATAAGCCAAAAGATAGTACATTATATAAAATCATAACTCTCATATATAAAGGTCATCTGCTTCCGCCACATATCCTCATTTTTTCTTCTCATTTTTTTTCTTTTCTTTCATAATTTTGGGTACAGGATATATAATTCAAGGCACATCAACAGTTTCAATGCCTAATTTATTCCAATTGTAATTCCATTTTTGTTTACTTATAGTGTGCTGCACTGCATAGGACATCAATCATCTAATCATCATTGTGAACTGCCCATTTTAGTTGGGTGGGCAAGGCTCTAAATCCTCCATCTAAGACCTACAAGTAATTACCAATGGAGATGTGAAATGAGCTAGTAAAAGGAAAAGATTGTCATAAAAATCACCATCAGTTACAAATTATGGTTGGAGGATCCAAGCAATCTGTCATCCTTATGGTTGGAAAAGGATATCAAAATACTCTACACCTAGTCCTCAAGAGGGATAAAACAGATCATTCCAGTCTCTCATCGGAGGTCCAATCCCTGCTCAAACTTCAAACATGAGCCACAATGTTCTCCACGTAGCACGTAGTTCCCTGCAAGATAATCCGATTCCATTGTATCCAAAATGCCCGTATTACCGTAAACATGGTAATCAGCTCCTTAAAGGATCTACATGAATTATGAAATTTAATTTCTCCTTTTATGTTTCTGTTAGAAATAGAGACAGGGCCTGTTTTTGAAATTCTTCCTTTGAATAAGCTATTATAGTTTTCTCATAGAGAGAGAGGATGAGTATCACAATTTCTCTTTCTAAGTTTCAGTTTTCCTGTTGTGTGTTTTTCTCTCCTATTCAGACTTGCCCCCTTGAAAAGTATAATGGAAGGCATGAAATCGGACATAATTGATTTATTGACAACACGTAGAAACTCAATAAACCACTAACGCAAGAGAAACTCTAAACGGGTCTCCAAGTGTCAGCATGATGCGAGAAACAATTACAAATTTAGATGTTAGATGCACAAATTCATGTCCTCTGGAAGAAACTCTTTAAGTAGGAACCTCTTGCTACTTTTGTTGTGTATTGTATTTTGTGGGCTCAGAAATCAGTACATATAGAAGTCTACAGCGGAAAAGAACTAGAATATATAACAGTCAGTAGCACTATACTTCCTAGGTTTATATTCATATAAGAATTCTGCTGAAGATTTTGTGAAAGCAAATAGTTTCATAGTGCACAAGAAGTCTGTATCTGATAAACAAAATACTTTAATATTTGAAGTAAACCATAAAATAGCAAAGGAAGATTCTTTGTTAAAGCAGAATCAGAGTATTAGTTGCTTCAAAAACATATGACAGAAAAAAAAAACAATAATGTTCACAACAACTACAACAAATAAACCTTATTTAAGGTTCACATGCATAGACATCACTGGAAACTGACTTGGAATGCGAAGGAATGAATTCAATGTATAGCGAGCTGTAACAATAAATAAAATTTAAAGAGGAAATGAGTTGTGATGCGGCCAAGGACACTTTTCCATGTGATTGAAGATAAAAGATAAGCTGTCAAACTTGTAAGAACAACAATGGTAATCCAAATTGCATACTTTTTAGCAGTGGGTTATATCAGAATGAAGAATTTATACCAAAAAAAAATGAGAAGAAATCAAACATGAATCCCCCAATTGAATGGTACTAGAAAAAACAAAAATATGTCTGTTTTACCTCTTACATCTATCATGTCTTTATATTGATGGCAATATTTATACATACGAGAATACATGCATAAAGTAGCTCCGTATGTAGATAAGTTTTTGATATTGGATCACATATACAAAGATCAATGACACAAGCATGCATATCAATCTACATAAACCCACAGTTATATCTTATAGACACCAGTAAGACTCTCCAAAAGGTGTATGACAAAATAATGCAGGATCAGAAGTATTAATTTTGTACTTCCATATGTCCTGATGTGTAAGATATGTGTGGTCAAGATCAAATATTTTAACACAATTAATCGATGATTGAGAAAGGGCCCATAGATTAATTCTCCAAAGACACACCACAAAATTCTGCAATATCACTATCAAAGAAAGTTAGTAATTGGATTAGGACAATAGGACAGAGTCAACTCCATGAGATAGGAGATACTTGGTGAAAAAAAAAACACACTCACAAAAAGAAGAGGATTAAAATTAAAAAATGCTTTATAAAGAATAAATCCCATTTGTCTGCATTCATTTGCATTACAGAATTTCACCCTATTTGCACAAGAACAAATTTAATCACTATCATAATTGGTCACATATATTATCCATCCAAAAAGACTATACTTGTGAACATAGGATGCAATTAAACTTTAACTGCTCCCCCACAAAGTAAACAACAAAACCTGAAGATGTTTGATAATTAGACTCTTCACATCCAAGAAAACAGTGAAACAAACAAAACAAGATTAACTGTATGTAGCAAAAATCATTCGATCAATAAAGACTTGTTTTACCTTGAAGATTTAAAGGTTGATCATAATGTAGTTCTAAAAAAATGATATTAAAATTGAAACTTTTTAACACAGACTGGTTGGCTAAGGAAAAATTAACTTCAGGGCAAAGGCTCAGAATTTTGCAGAACAAATGAACTTCAGACAAAGGCTCTGAGGTGAAAATTTTTTATGTTATTCGCAAACCAACAAGAGATACATTAGTAACAAAAATGGATAGGGGAAAGTAAGAGAAATCAGAAATCACAGAACTGAAGATATCAGATCTGTGAATGACTATGACAGTGTGTAGTCACTCTTCTTTTTCTCAAGAAAAAGAAGACATCAGATCTAAAACAAAGAATTGATGGCCAATATAAGGAGTTAGCAACTTGACAATCATTAACCTAAAGGGTTTTAATCATGCGCTCTGGGATTTGACCTTGCAATCGACTCATGTTGCTGCGACACTGCAGTGCACTAGGGTGTGGCCAATTTACTTTAGACACCGTTCACACGTTGCAGAACCAGCAACTCTGGCAAGACATTCTAGCGCTAGCTTTTATAGTTCTGATATCATTTAAAAATATGCACTAGGAGATGGAACAGAAATAAGTTTTACCATATACTATGTAACTCAGATATGACTACAAGTCTTAGAATTGTCTTTCACGGATGTTTACTGCATTATCTCTGGATGTTAGCCAGCCAGCAATTTACATTGTCTGTCAGAGAAATCACCACTTATTACATTACTGTACCATGCATTACCTTATTTACTATATACAAGTAACTAATCTAACAACACAGATAATCATGTTTAATTATAACAAAAGATAACTAGATAACTAGAATGCCCTTTTATAAATAATGTCAAGTTAAAAAGGTTTATATAAATCGGCTAACAACTCGAACTCTGAATTCATAAAATTAGTAAATGATTTATAAATATGTTTATAAGTGTTTAATATATTTTAAATAATAAATGATAATATATCAGATGCACAAAATCTAACATATTTTATGTCATTTTTCATCACTTTTAGCATTTGCAGGTTAAAGAGAGCAGCAGCACCTATAGATGGAATCCCTATAAGTTACTAGCTAACTAAAAACTATGGCTCTTATTGGTTAGTACATAATTTAGGTGCAAAACATGATGCTTTAAGTGCCTATAAATAGGCAATGAACCTGCAGAATTTGGCCAACGAGAAATGAAGTGTCGGCTGGTGTCTAGAATTTGTGTGTTGGTATGTTGTAGTGGTGAGATTTTGAGTGTATAAGTTGTCTTGGGCACAAAGTGGAGTGACTAAGGTGTAGGCCTCGAAATGAGTCGTTCGTGAGCAATTCGTGACTTGATCTATTTTTGACATAACACGGCTGGTCCTATTATTAAAATAAATCAAACTAAAATATTAAATAAAGTCTATTTTCTTAAAGAGGTTTAGTCTCTTAATAATTGGCCTAACCTTATAGCTTATCAGGCCAAAATTTATTAATATATTATATTATATTATATATATAATTTTTAATTATTTATTTTTTAAATCTTCAATTTTGAGTTCAATATTTATTATATGTTTAGAAGAAATATATTAAGAGTGTCTCTTTTATTTAGTTCATATCTATTATTTTTTTAGTAAATAAGATTTATTATATTTAATATAGTAGATCATCAAAAAATATATTTGGCTTAACAGGCTAATAAGTTAGGCCAGACATTAAAAATTAATAAAATAAACTATGCTAAATTTATATTCATGACTTGTTACAGGCTATAGGTCAGGCTTAAATACTTTTATTTTGCGACAGGCTTGACCTATTTAAGCAGAAGCCTAGTTCGACCTAATTCGTGTCCAACCCTACTAAGGTGGTAAGGTGTCAAGTGTGTGTGAGTGCACATATGAGTGTTGCACTTGAGTACTTAGTGCAGTAAGAGAGAGGGATCTATATATATTTTGTTACCAATTAAATAATTATTATTGTATTGTCTTCTTCAAATATTCTACGAGTGGTATCAAAGTACACGAGACTATTATTGTGTTTGAATGTGGGAATTTGAATTTTTATTCGTTCTTAGTTGCGTCTCCAATCAAAATTATGATCCTTTTGAGTTGTATATAAATAGTTGAATTGATAAATTAATTTAGAATTTGAATAGAGTAAAACATAACGACGAGAATTAGGTAATTGATGTGATAAAAAATATAATAGATTAATTTTAGTAGGTATTTAAATAAAAAATAGATATTATAAATATAAACTATAATTTTTAATTAATAAAATTAAAATTAAAAATGAAAAAAATCATTAAAAATATTTTGTTAAAAATTATATTATTTAAATATAATAAATTATTTTTTCCTAAATTGTATTTAATAAAATATTAATTTTTTTAATGAATCAATAGGTAATAAATAATATTATATTAATTATTTATAATAAATATTTTATATTTAATAAAATAAATTATTTTATATGAGAAAGGTAAGATAGAGAAATTTTTAAAAAGAAAAAAAAAGGAAAACCGAAAATGAAAAAAAGGATTGTCACATCAAGAAAAAATTTAAAAAAAATTGGGAAGGCAGGAGACTCGTGGTTTCCATTCCAGGTCCTGACGTAAAAATAGTAAAAATAGCAAATATTATATTTAAATATTATTATAATTTAAGATATTGTAAAAATAGTTTAACAAATAATATTAACAATAAACGGTAATTAATAATATTTCATATAAAAAATTAATATAAATAATCATTTAAATGACATCTTAATATAATATAAATTAATCTAATTAATTATTTAAATAATATCTTAATATACTATAAATTAGATTATATATTTTTAAAAATAATAAAAATAATAATTAGTAAATTATATTGTAATATGATAAATATAATTATAATGTTTACATTAATTTCATTTAATTATTAATGGATTTAATTATAATGTTTATATTATAATTTTATTAAGGTTAAATAATTTACATACTTTATTTTATCTATTACAATTTACTTAATATCACAGCACAATACTTATTTAAAAATAATTTATTTTACTTTTATATTGTAAAGTAATATCTTTATTTATTTTGTTTAATCATAGAAAAATTAATAATTAAAACAATTATTTTTAATTAATTAATATTATCTTTTTATAGCAATATGTAATATTATTTAAAATTAGTTTAGATTTTTTAATTTTTGTTTAAAAACCTCATGCACTTTCTATATATTCCTTTTTATTTTTTTATTTCTCTTTCTATGATGTGGGACACATCATGAAAGTGAAATGAAAACAAGTAACCTCAAGTGTGAATGAGAACATGAGAATTTGCAAGTTTTCATGCGTAGCGAGAACTTTTCAGTGGGAACTTCATGAAATTTTAATTATTGATCGAAATCGAAGTTCCCGTGAGATCCATGGAAACTTAGGTGATAATTTAGGCATGTATTTGATAAAACTTGAACAAGTTTTAGGTCAAGTTCTTATACCAAACACAACTTTTGAAAACTAATCGATTAAATAGATAAGTTTTTATTTAGTGTTTGGATGAAAAATATACTAATGAAGAATAAATAGGTGATTTCATAGATAAATTATAATAGGTATTTGTATAGAAAGTAACAATTAGAAAGATAATTTAATTTTTATGATAAAGAAAGTATTATATTTAAATAACATTATAATAGATTATTATTTAAGTTAATGTAAAAATAGTTTAATAATGCTTAAATAATTAGTAAATTACAATGTTGAATAATACTTCAATTATGACTTGGCATATGTAGATGAGTATATTAATATAAATTTATTTTCGTATATAACTAAAATTTATTTCATTAAGCACTTTTGTATACAATTAATATTTGTTTTCATTAGATTAATTATCAATTTATTGATTTAATTAACATAATACTTTATTTACACTCCTAGATAATTTTTTAAAATTGTTTCAGATGAGTTTTATATTTTAACAATAAATATATTTATGACATTTAATAATAAATAATTTATCACATAAATAAAAAACATGAAAGTAATAATTTATGTTCAGTCATATAATCACATTAACTCTCTCTCTCTCTCTCTCTCTCTCTCTCTCTCTCTCTCTCTCTCTCTCTCTCTCTCTCTCTCTCTCTCTCTCTCTCTCTCTCTCTCTCTCTCTCTCTCTCTCTCTCTCTCTCTCTCTCTCTCTCTCTCTCTCTCTCTCTCTCTCTCTCTCTCTCTCTCTCTCTCTCTTCCTTTATTTCCTCTCACTATTAATGATATGGTCCACCACACGGTTGAAAAGAAAAAAAATTGTTTAGGGGCTTCAACAAGAACCACTGAGTTCTTGAGTAAGGCAACAATTAAATTTGTTGAACTTTTTAAAATTTTGTGTGTTGACTAGAATTTAAGTTTCGATAGGACTCACAAAAAAAAATGAACAATGTTTGGCAAAACTTGATGAGTTCTTTCTTGTCACCAAACATAGCATATTAGTTCAAGTTTTTAGAAGATTAATTTATACTAAGAGTCTGTCGGTTCGAGAACGTGTGATAAGAAGGTTCTAGGCACGGGCGCACAATCTAGAATTGTAAGAAGTCTTATAATATCAAGCTACGTGGAGACTCTGCCAATTCAAATTCATATAAAGTTAAGGCACAAGAAGATTTTGTCGGTGCGCAATATGGGATTGTGAAGTGTTCGAGTCCAAAATTACACTTAATTAGTTGACTGGGAGGCATTCAACAAGCCACAACAGTGGATATTTTCAATATGGTAGGTGAAGTCAAAAAAATTAAATAATCAAAATTATATTTATTGGAAGACGTGCATAAAATCTTACTTGCAAGGGAAAATTTTATGGAATATTGTCGGCGGGATTGAAATAATGACGCTTACGAATGTTGAAGCATGGAGAAAGTGGCACATCAAAGTAGGTAAAGCTATGTTTATTCTTAAGACGACAATAAAAGAGGAGATATCATAGCACATTAAGGATGTTGAGACGCATACGGCTGCATGAGATGCACTTGTTGCACTATTCTCCAAGAAGAATGATGTTCGACGTTAATTATTATAGTATCAACTTATGATGGTATCGTAAGGTACACATGATGATTATCTGATATTTTATGAAGAAAAAATTTTTTGTCGTGAAATATCTCAATTCGATCATGATTCTAAAGTTAGTTATGCTAGAATGAGACATACAATTATTCACGACTTGAGTTCTGAATATAGTGGATTCATAGATGCCATTCAAGGTTGTCCTCCTCAACTAATCTTGTTAGAATTAGAAAATTTAATTGCTAATCAAGAAGCATTGAAAAACATATGATTGTAGTATCAATCAAGAGTGAAGAGGAAGCACTCTTTTGCTCTAAAAGAAAAGGGCGAGCACAAGAATGTCAACAAGACTGATAGAGACATGGACGAGACAAAAGTCCACAACAAGGGGAGCTTACGAATAGTCAGATAAGGAAGAGTAAGAGAAGAAGAGATTTTGTCGACAACAAAGTCATTGCTATAGTTGTGACAAAAGGAAGAACAAAAGAAGAAATCTCGACGATAAGAAAGACATTGTTACAATTACGGCAAGAAGCGTCACTTTTTTCACAGTATAAGCATGAAGAAGGAAATGTTGCAACTTCTCATGAAAATGAGAGTGAGGAAGAGTGCGGTCTTGAAGCATCTTTTGCAACTGAAGAAGTCACTCTCAATTTTGGACAAGAACGAGATTTCGAACAATTGACAGAATTTGCGATGTCTAATACTGAGGAGTCCAAAGTTGAATATGATAGTGAAAAAAAATGGAATATTTTAGTTGATTCAATAATAAAAGAAAACTTTGAAGAGAACTTCGAAGTTAACCAAGCGGTCTCCATGATAAGGGATCTATGTCAAGGGAGGAGCTTAGAAGAGACCAAAGAGAGACCAAGCAAATCGAAAAATGCTTAGAAGATTCAACTGATAAAAAACATGGTCCATAATCGCAAAGGTTTTGTAAAGGTGTGCTAAAAGAAAATCAACTGAAAGAATTAAGATAAGAGTCTTCACTAGTCAGAATGAGCATGAAGCAAAATGGATGCAAATCCAAGGTATGATGACTTAGCTCTCAAAATTCTACAAGGATTTGATGCATATGATGAAGACGACATAAGCTAGAGGAAATGTAAAATTAGATTTATGTGAACTAGCACACAAGGATAACAATATTACATATTTTTTTATTAGAAGGTACACAAACGAATTTAATACTCAAGAATTCTCTCGTAAGAATGGACCTCACTCTAGAAGAATATTTCATCTGGCAAGCAAGATTACTTGATAAAAGAAAAAGGAGGAAGTATAACAAGTCGGTACTGAGAAGAAGTGTTAAAGAGAGCAACACTAATAGATGGAACCCCCTAGAAGTTACTAGATAATTAATAACTATGGCTTCCACAAGAATAAAAAATATTGGTTAGTACATGATTTAGGTGCCAAGCATAGTGCTTTAAGTGCCTATAAATTGGCAATGAAGCCGCTCTTTGCCAACAAGAAGTGTCGGCTAGTGTCTAGAGTCAATGTGTTGTTATTTTAGTAGCGTGAGATTGAGTGCATAAGTTGTCTTGTGCACGAGGTAGAGTGACTAAGGTGGTAAGGTGTCAAGTGTGTACATGAGTGCACATATGAGTGTTGCGCTTGAGTGATACTTGACTACTTCATGTATAAGTCTATAGGTTTTCGAAATTTGGGCCAATATTTGGTTCAATTTTTGGAACTTTTTATCAAATGGGTCACTTGAGTTCTAGTTCTGGTCATAACCCGAGTTCTCCAAAATGGATAACTCAAAATTCTCACCTCAAACGAGAACCTTTTTTTGCTTTTCTTTTTCTTTCAATTGTTTATTATACTTTAATTAATAAGATATTAATAATTATTATTTAATGGTAATATTATTCATTAAATTATTATTATATTAACTTAAATAATAATCAATTATAATATCTTATTTATTAATATACTATTATTTAGCTTATAAAATAAATTTTTAACTTAATATGAATATTTTTTATAATATTAATAACATAGGTAAAATAATAAATTATAATAATATTATTTTTCATAAATAATAATATTAATGTAAGTATTTTTCATAAAATACAAAATATAATATTAAAATAAATAATTTTCATAAATAATTATTTTAACTAAATAAATAAATAATATTTTATTTTACTATAATTTTATACTTCATAAAATAATAAACTATATCATTAGTTCTTTTTTTTATCCAAATATCTATTAAAATTTATCTATCAAATTAATTAGAGAACTAACGGGAACTAGAACGAAATCTCCATGTCATACACAGTCATAGTATACTAAGAGAGAAGTCTATAGTGCAGTAAGAGAGAGAGGGAAATATATATATATATATATATATATATATATATATATATATATATATTTTGTTACCAGTTAATAGTTATTACTATATTATCTCCTTCACATACGCAGAACCGAAAATTATCTAGTTTGAGTACAAAACATGCCTCACCCAAATACACATTTAAACTCTTACGTATATACGTACACACTTATGTAACTACATTATTCATGCAGTGTACGCATACACTGCATACAGTAGTACTACGTATATATCGACATATCGTAGAGTGCAATATATAACATCACCATTTACTTCACTACCTGAGATCGCCAGAGGGCTCGGCAAACCAACGGTTCCTTCATCTCGAGCGAGAGGCGCAAGTGCTCCGACAAATCCACCGGCCGCTGGGGGACGGCGGTCCACCGGTACCGCTGCAGGAGGCTCGCGAGCCACAAGTGGACGACTGACAGGCCCAGAGCGCGCCCGGGGCAGACCCTCCGGCCGGAGCCGAAGGGGGCGAGTCGGAGATCGGAGCCCATGACGTTCACGTCGCCGCCCCCGGCGAACCTTTCGGGTCGGAAGTCCCACGGGTCCCTCCAGTTGGCCTCGTCGTGGGAGATGGCCCACATGTTGACGACGGCGATCGTCCCCGAGGGCACGAAGTACTTGCCGACGCGGACGTCCCGCGTAGCGAGCCGCGCCCACGAGAGGAGCGGGCCCGGCGGGTGCATCCTCAGGGCTTCCTTGACGACGGCACGGAGGTACGGGAGGTTGGGCACGTCGGAGTCCTTCACCTGCCGGCCGCCGACGACGGCGTCGAGCTCCCGTTGGACCTCGGCTTGGACGCCCGGGTGCAGCACCATTCTGGCCATTGTCCACTCCATGAGAATGGCGACCACGTCCGTTCCCCGTAATACCATCTCCTGCGCACGCGTGCAATGCATGAAAGGGTGCTGCTGAACCGCAAAGACGTAATCCATGGAATAAACGAGATCCACTCGCATAAAGCTTAAGGATTCTAAGTGATTTAATTTGTTGCATGGCTAGGGAAAAAATTCTGCATGGTTTAATTAAAAATATAAAGTTATAAACATACTTAATTACGCTTATTTTGTTTCCTACAGCCAGCTCAAGATTTTAAGAAATCAAATTATAAACTTTGTAATTATATAGAAATTGGTTGATGAAATAGTAATTATGATGGATAAAGCTCGCGAGGTAAAAAAAAACTTAGTCAAAACGACGAGCAAGGAAAAAATTGTAACTGATGAAGATTTTTGAAATTTTAATCAAGGCATGCAGACTTTTTTCCTTAAGATTAAGTTACGTCATAAATTATTTATATTTATTTTTTAATGGCATGTTTTAGAACTTTATTGTTTTGAAATATGATTAATCATTGGATTAAATTCTACAAAATTAATAAAACTTACCTTGGTCATTGTGTCACTTCCTGCTGCTAGCTAATTAACACTGTTGTTACTTTAAATATTGGTATAAAGTTCAGAGTAATTAATATTGTTCAAAGATGACTTTATTTAGAATTAGTTTCTTTAATTATCCTAAATCTTATAGCTCCTTTTACAAATTGAATATAAACTCTAAATTCTTGGTTGTAAAAGTACAACTTAATTTACGAAGGAAAAAAATACTCTTTCCATACTCCATAGTCCATTTGACAAGCTCAAGAACTAAAAAGCTATAATAGCATATATGGTACTACTGATGTAGAAGAATATAATGTATAACTGATTTGCTTTGGTAGTTAAGTAATAGTAGCCGGGCACTATTAATTGTTTTCCCAATACATAGAAATAATATTTGGTTTCCTCGACAAGAAATGTTCTTGTTAGAACTAATATTTGGTTTCGTCGACAAGAAATGTTTTTGTTCTCAAGTCATGCAGGGAAGGATCCAGGAATTTTTTTTTAACGGGAATATATTCAGAAAACAATAAATATTAATAATATTAAAATATAATTTAATTAGGAGGGTTATACCATATAAACATATATAATAACAAGTACGTAGTTTTTTTCGATAGGAGTAACAAGTACGTAGTTACGTACATATAAGTATTAAGATGCGTACCCATAGTACAGCTATTATATCTGAATCACTGAGCCTCTCGTCC
Organism: Pontederia crassipes; assembly: GCA_030549335.1. Classification (NCBI taxonomy): domain Eukaryota; kingdom Viridiplantae; phylum Streptophyta; class Magnoliopsida; order Commelinales; family Pontederiaceae; genus Pontederia; species Pontederia crassipes. The sequence goes on along the minus strand of CM060189.1, from coordinate 16,390,894 downwards.
TTTGGCAAGCAAAGCAAAAGAGAGAGGAAGTCGTCTTGCATGCAGTCTCCCTGTTGCTTCCTTCTCTCCTCCAAGATCTTTCCGATGAGACCCTCGACCCTTCTGGCCAAGTGCTTGCACCTTCTCCCCATCCCATGCACAACATGATCCAGGAGGCCACCACAGGGGAAGTAGTCTTCCATGTTAAACTCCCCTAACAGCTCATACCCTTCTCTGACCATCTCCATGAGATCCAACATCTCCACCTCTCCAAGGGACCCCTTGCCAAATATGCTACCCAACATGTTCTCCAGGGAGCCCCTTTGCAGCACCCCCCTCAAGGTCACCACCCCTTGCCCTTCCATCTGCTTCCGAACCCTGACCATCATGTCCTCCGCCACCCCATGCCTGATGAAGCTCAGGTCTCCTATCTTCCGGGGGCAGAACAGGTTGACCGCGGCCACGCGCCGGAGGTGGCGCCAGTACTCGCCGGCTGGTGCGAACCCGATAGCGCTTTCGAACATGAGGAGCCTCGCGGAGAGCTTGGTCGGCCGGTCGGCGAAGGCGGGGCCGTGCAGTATCTCCCGGGCCGTCTCCGGGTCACTGCTGACGACCGCCGGCGTCGCGCCGAGGCTCAGGGTCATGAGATCACCGGCGCTGTGGGCCTTCGATAGATCGGCCAGCCTGCGGTGTGCGACGGGGCTCATGAACGCCGAGAGGCTGCCAAGGAAGGGCCATCCGGAAGGGCCTGGAGCTACCAATGCATTCATGGACGAGTACTTGCGCCATGCAAAGCCACCAGGAGTAAGCCAATGATCAGCTAACCATAGTCGAATAAAGAAGGGGAGGATGGAGAAGAGAAGCAAAGCATCGAAGGGCCATGAAACTCGGTTGTAAGTAGCTCCAGAACATATTGATGTTAGAGTTAGAGGTAAGATGATTGTGATCAGGTAAGTTCTCGTTGGTTTGAGACTACTGAGCAACATGGTGTACTGCAGTGCTCTGATGAGTGATGAGTGGCTTGAGATACTCCTATATATAAGGCCAGAAAGGGTGCAACTTTTGCAACATGTATTGTTCGCAACTTTTTAATCATTCCAAACCTGAAATATTTTAGAAATAATCCGATGGAAATGTCCCCCACCCTTTTTGTTTAGACAAAAAAAAAGCAGATGATCTTTCACACTGGCCCCCAGCCACTAGTTCAGTATTTGTCTTGTCCTGAATTTGGTACATAGCACTAATGGCCACTAAATCAATTGAGATCACTAATCCCATTGAGATCTAGGAAGACGATATGTGACAGATACATAAAGGGGGTGATGTGATTAAGAGTGCGCTGTAAACGTGTGTGTGTGTAAATTTAGATAATAGCATGGTTAACCTCAAGGTATGCAATAATTATAACATTTAGATCTAATCTAAACAGAAGAGCTGGTATCATTTCCTCAGGGGTTGAATAACCAGAAATTTAAGTCAAGCTATTTATCGGGTGTCATTTGCCCTGAGTAGCGACAATTAAGAGTCCCAAGGATGCAAGGTTTAAACTGCAAGAGCAGAGGTCCGTTGGAGTATGTTAGGGTCAAATCCATATGGAAAAGCCTATTATCACCACTAAACATAAACTACTAGTTGCAAATTAAACCGATTGGAAGTAAAACTGTAAATATAGCTAAACTGAGATTATGATTGCAAGCAAATACTTCAACTACTTGATGGAGTTAAATATAAAACTCGAAGCTGAGTTAAGAAAGTATGATTGTCCAAAGAAAGAAGAACGCTAGGATATGAGAGATGCTTTCAAATAAACTCTCTTCATCTGTGTAGGATTGGTCATGAATCAACTAAATGGAAATAAGCCTACTCTCATAGTCTTAATTTTCCTTCTCAAATAAATAAATCTATATTGATATGAATAGCATGAAAGTACTCTTGCAATATAAATACTTTCAATCTTAATTTGCTTACAAAAACTAACTAGTAGCGGACTTTCAGTTTCCCGCAGTTTTCAAGCATATGGGTTACAAGCTACAAGTCTCCCTAAGCTCTTGGCTCACTGCGATTTCACAACAACATGATCACTCCTTAAGTCTTTCAGACAGATGATGCAACGAGGAATAAATGGCATAGCAAAATATAAAGATTCAAAGAAGAGAACTGTAACGACTCAAGATTTAATAATCAAAAGTATAGCCATAGGCTTATATATAACGTCCTCTTTCCAACTATTAAAATATGTTTTAAATTTATAGATCAATGCATGGTACAAAAAAATATCTTGATTGGGCAACATTGTTACATAATAGTATCAAAGCTCGTTTCATGTGAGAACAATCGTCGGAATCATGACACGCATAACAAATGTGATTGATGAAATCACAGAATGTCATCAATTCGCTCGAAGGACAACGTTGATAATCGGTTTTTTGCTCAGCTATTAATTGACGTGGCTTCGCGAACCATGAATATCGAATGTGAGCGGCAATAAAGGGGGCGGACGAACACCTATATAAAGACATCAGAAAGGTTACACCTCTCTCATAGAATACATCAGATACCTATCATCGAAGTACAGGCACAATAACGACTACAGTTTCTTGATGTATAATACTAATCATCAAATTTTTTTTTTAGCCGCATGAAATCGAAAAAAGAATACTAACAATTGAATTACGCACAGCGTGAATGTCAAAAACCACATGTTCTTGGAGCTAAATAAAATTGCATGCACACATGCATATTTATGGCTAGCTAACCTAATCCTGATCATGAAGTAATCACTTGCCGTGGTCAACTGTTGGAATCAGGCTGCAAGTGTGTAAGTCCTCTCCATAGATAACCACTAAACAGTTGATATATGGCAGTTATATAGAGGACGTAACGTGGTCTTGGTGCATGCCAAGCACCCCACACCCACAGTGTAACATAACCTTCAGGTTGATTTCGATATCAATCGCATAAGATGGTGGCAGGAGGCTGACATGATCATGATACAGTGAAAAATCCTGTGATATCTATGTGCTCCATTAAGTACCTTCATTCCTGAGATTTAGCATGCCCATGGATGCATGTGGCTTTTGCCCTGCACGATAGAGAAGCAAATGGAAACAACCGAATCACCTACGATATTTGTGAAACCCACTCACCACCATTAATGGATAGAAAGGATGAAAATAACTTTGTTTTGATTAGTGGTCAAAGGTTTGTTATGTTGCATATTTTCTGCAGAGCCGGCTGCAGACATCATCACTCTCTAACGTCTCAGTGTCACTAAATTCTCAATATTCGGATTGATGATATTGAAGTGATTCAAAATATTACTCGCCGACGATATTGGTTAGGATATTAGTGATAATGATGTGATAGTTATTTAATAGGATAGTGGTAATTTTAATTATTTGTAACGTATCACTTCTTTATTTTTTTTATTTTTTGAAAATTTTGTGTTCATTTTATTGGTAACTTTATTTTAAATTTCTAATTAGTTTGACATTTTATCTTATTCAATTCAATTCTTCCTTATCGGTTGTGTTCTATGCCGAATTATTTTTTGTTTGACAAAACCTCTTGCAGCACTAAGTTAAACGAAGCCAAAATGATCTCACAAGTCCCCACCCGACAATAGCATGGTAGTTGGATCTTGATCTTTTGTATCATGTTCTTATCCTTGCCATCAGAAACAGTGAAAGGACAAGGACACAGCAAACACGTAGGGTAGAGGACGGACCATCTGGACAGCAGGACAGGATTGTCTCGACCATTAAGGCCAAGCAACTTAAAGTCTTAAACAGCATATGATGAACAAATTTGCCAGCTTCTGATTTATACTTCACCATTCTCTTTGTTTACTGTAATTTAAAATAAGAAACTTATCAAAGTGTGTGCGTCCTCATGCACTCATGCTAGAACTCGTGTTGTTTGCCCATATATCCGCAAGATCTCTTCGTCATCAAGCTCATCACCAATGCCCAAAAACACAGCGTGTCATCACATGCAGCTTCCATGACAGCCAAAGTGAGAAGGTCCCAAAGATGTAGGAAACGATAGGCTACGCGATTACGTGCTACATGAACTGTGATAGAGTGTCGTTATATATATAATGAAAGATTCATGAACAATCATACAATACCAAACAAAATGTGGCACACGCAAGGACTGTATGAGTATGACAAAGAACCAAGTTGATAATTGACAATACTATGGTGTCCATGGTTATTTGAGAATTTTGCATTAGGCAGATAAGAAAAGATATCATCCACAGTCAACAAAGAGAAGACATTAGCTTATCTAGTGTTAATCGTAAACTCCTGATTAACAGAATTTTGTATATAATTTAAAGAACATAAAAAGCTGCTTGATGTAATTTCTTTAACTACATAGAAATCTATAATCGAGGAACCGAATCTAAGAAGCCATGGAAGTGGCCTCTGATGTGCTAACCAAACCTGTACTTTAAAACTGCGTATGGTGTTTGCAGAAAGCGACTGCAGATGAGTTTTTGTTTTGTGACCCATTTCCACTAACAGCAAAGCGTACGTCCCCCGCAGCTCTCATTTAAGTGGCTACTGTTCTTCCACCATTGGATGATAATTAAAGAAAGCAGCAGCAGGTGATGTCGCAGTGCCGCCTAATTAGATACTAATTTATCAGATTTAAGATATGAACTGCATTGGCGCTATAGTTAAGATCAGCAATCAACAAAAAACAAACGTAGGATCTAAAATTATAGGAAAAAAAAAGAAAGCTTGAAACAATGCAGAGTATAAGCTGCTTTAATCAACCCTCAAGAAGTTCACACATCAGTTAGTTAGCATATGAGCTGCAAAGGCATGCAATCAAATCAATCATAAACATTCTTTCAGGTGGCATCACAAAAGACCTGATCGAGGCAAAAAGGATATAAAAGGTGCAGTGTATTTGCCATGAGATGGGCTGCGGAGTGGCGTTCGCTTTAACTTTCCAGAAAGGGGAGTGCACGATGGAGAGGGAGGGGCCTTGGGTCACTAATGTCCTCATGGTCCTGGGGATGCACATAGTGTACACGTGTAGTGCTGAAAGGTGAAATGCGAGAGCTCCACCAAAATCAGGACCATCCAAATGGAACATTCAGAATACGGGCCATCACTTTCTTCCCAAATAGTTATCTAGATATGTGTTTCTTTTTGGAGAAGGCAGTGATGTGGTGGTGGATAATGATTGAGAAAGAAGCCAAACAAGATAAGAAGGTATAAGAATACTCCATGTGTCTTAGGAGCCAGGAACAGGGCAATGAGAGGAATAGACTAATGTACCCTACATTTTATGGGCAAATCAGTGCCATTTCATGCTGTTGTATGTGCACAAAAGCATTTCTGCCATACACGTAGACAGCTATAAGTTCATATCAGGACATAGTTCTGTAGTAAGTGTACGTGAAGCATTCATCCTTAACCATAGCAGAGAAAAGTAAGGGGAGAGTCCAAAGCAGTTAAGCACTTTGCAAGAGAAACATGATCCAAAAAAAATTTTCATCTATATTCAATATACATTTATTTCATATTTTATTATGTTCTTATATTCAAACATACACTTTATTATTGAAATACAACTTTTATAACTTTCTCATATTCATCTTGTAAAATATTATAATCTACATTTCTGAAATGATATTACTTACTTTGATTATTTTTCATGTAAAAATATCAATTGACAACACATAGAGCATACAAATATATGCCCCACTTAAGCATGCAGATGAATACCCAGATTCTTTTGCACTAGAATAAGAAAGCTTCCCTTACATTATGTGGACATACGAGGACAAAAGGAATAGTTGGAAAACGTGACAGCATATTCCTTTGATTGTAAAAGTGAGCACAACAAGATAAGAAAACAACTATGAGTGAATAGGTGGTATCAAATATTAAAACTATAAAAGAACAAGAAGACTGTCTATAAGCGGAGCTCTGAATCTTCTCAAGTTTTGAACACTTCATTCTCAAACGCATTACAATAGGAAGCTGAAGAAGAGGTTGACCTCCCTTCTTCTTCTTCTTCTTCTTCTTCTTCTTTTCTCTTTTCTTTTCATTTTCTTCTTTTCTCATTTTCTTCATGTGTGGTTGAAAAACCAGCTAATGACTGGAGATCTGTGATGGATGTTTATGTTTCTGAATTTATGTTTTTAAGTTTATGATATGTAATAGTCAATTACTTTATATCTTGTATTCATTGTTCCATTGCTGATTTCGATTTTATGATATTGTGAATTGTCTAATGTGTTTTTACATATTATTTATTCATTATGCATTGGCCCGAGAGGCTGATATCTTTCTCGTATCAAGCCTTTAGATCAGGAGCTTGAAATAATTTCATTCCGAAAGGCATAATGCAACATACCTTTTTATTCTTTGTTTTCTATTATTGCTAAAACTTGCGGGTTTAGTTTGGACAACTTTCGGTGAAAGTAATTCTCATCCAAGAGGGTATTCACAGTCCCTAGAAAAGACATGCAAGTCGAGAAGTTGGATCGATGCTAGGATATGTCGAGATATCACTGATCGTCAAGTTTCAGCTAAGGGTGAAGCACTCATTGCTTCCTCTATTTTTTTTTTTCAAGAGATGATTTCATGCTTTCAAAACTTCGACCACACATTACAACGTTGGCACCTTCCATATGAGAGGGTACTTTATTCACCAACCATTTTATGTGTGTCGTGAGGTGGGGCAATGATTGGATTGTATCTAAGGAGGTGCCGGTGATCAGTTAGCAGTGAGGTCAAGAGGTGGACCCAGAGTACTCCAAGGTCATTTATTTTGTTGAAGTTCTTCCTTTTTCTGAATTGTTTGACTTCTGAGTGCCAGAGACTCCCGTTCGAGAGAGTAATCTATTCTTCAATTTTCGTATGTGTCCGAGAAGTGAGACAGTGATCAAGTTGTGTATAAGAGTCACTGACGACTATTTTTTAGTAGGACCGAGAGGTTTGACTAGAGTTTTCTATACCTTCTCTCTCGAATTGAACTTCAGAGGATCCATCCAAGAGGGATTATCACTTGTCGACATTCAGCATAGGCCGAGAGATTAGTTGAGTCCCGACGTACGCCTTAGGATTCCTCTAAGTTCGGAAGTAGGTTTCTACTGGCAACTTACAAGTTTTATCTTAATTCAAAAAACATAACTCTTAAAATAGTCCCCTAAGTCCTAGTGTTTATTTAGTCTAGTTTTAATTCACACGTACATTAAAATAAATTCATAAAAATTAATGTAACTTCATTTGTTATGATTTTTGGTTTGTAGTATTTCACTTTCTTATTTCAATCGACTTTTATAAATTTAACTTTTCCTTTTAAACAGTTTCAATCAAGTGTAAAATTTTCAATTTTTTCTTGTGGATCGACCCTTAAGTACCATACTATGCGCTTGTAGTCTCGTTGTGTGTGTTAAAAACTTATAAATTTTAAAGATTATTCGAAAAAATTTAGCGAAGTACTCAGACACATAATATCATACCGTCAAGTTAGTATCATCAAGGTTGTATTTGGATGAGAACTTTTGAGCTTTTGTTAGTTCTCGAGAATTAATCGATTAAACAAAAAATTTTAAGTTGGTGTTTGGATAGAAAATGTAATTATGAGAATTCAAAAAAATTAATTTGATAGATAAGTTTTAATTGGTGTTTGGATAAAAAGTAAGTTTTAATTTAAAAGGTGTGTTCACCACATTGTCATTCAACATAACCTAGCAATGTAGATTACCACTTAGAAAGATTGTCATTTGTTAAATTATCAGCAATGTACATTACTTGTTTATTATGCATAAATAATCTATCTGGCAATTCATATTAGTTACTTATAAGAAATTATAAATTTATGAGTTAATATATTATTTTTACTAATATACCTCTAATCAAAAGAATTATATCTAGATATATAAATTATTTTTAACTTCATAAACTTAAATCACAAATATATATGTATATATATATTCACCCATAAAATTAAAATTTATAAAATAATTAATATATTTTAAAATATGATAATAATATAGTCATAATAATTGTAGTATTATTTGATTAATTTTATACATTATTTAATTATTATTATAAATTATTTAATGTATTTTAGAATTTATTTAAATAAAATTAGAAAGAACAAATGGAAAAAATAAAATTTAAAAGATTGCAACACATGTGGTAATATAGATTGTCTACTCTCCCATAGGTAATCTGCATTGTTATTTCATAGGCAATGTGGATTGCCTAAGCAATGCAGATTATACATTACTTGTCACAAGTGAACAAAGTAATACGGTGGCCCAAGTAATTTAATACAATATTACTTGATAATCTATAAAGATTACCTTTAGAGAAATACCCCTAAGAATTTAATTGGTGTTTGACAGAAAACACTGCCCAAGTGAACCAACAAAATTGAAAAGTTCCAACCAAAGTCAAGTGATAGAAATTTGAATAATTTGTCATTTGACAGAAAACACTCTCCAAGTGAACCAACAAAATTGGAACGCACATGCTACAAGTAGATAAATTGCTGTCAATGAAGGAAAGGTATATCAGTATCAGGGCCTATTCCTATGAAAAGTTTGTATCTAAGGGATTGTTTGATCTGATATAATTAAAAGTGGTGTGATGTTTGATTAAAATTTGAATTGCCATTTAGACGACTTAAAAAAATATTTATATGATTATGTTGATTTAATTAATTATACTCAAATACATAATTTAATTTTATATGATTTAATATCTTTAAATAAATATATTTTGTTTGTGTATAGTTTTCTATCATTATATTTTAAGAACACATTAGTTTTAAATTTGATAAATTTTAAAACGTTTATTTATTATCTTTACATCTATATTTGTTTTTAATATCTATTTCACCTTTTGTTTGAATGTGTATATTTACTTCTTTTAAGTATTCCATCATTTTAGCTTACTATTTTCACTATAAATATACATATTACATTATATATTGTTTCATTTTATGTGAGATATGATAACTTTTAACACTTTAATTTACGATATATATTTGTTATCTTGTATTTTAATATCCTATTTCAACTTTTATTTTAATATGCGCATATTTACTTCTTTTAAGTATTTCATCATTTTGCTTTACTATTTTCATTATATATATAGGTATTAAATTATACATATTATTATTTATGATTTTCTCATTTTTTTGTCATCTTTTTTTATTTTATCTTTATTTGTATATATGTGATATTCTAGTATAATTTGCGAAATTAGTTGGTTGAAGCAATATCTATTAATACCAATATTATAAGTTGTAAGCTTTTCTACGGTTATGAGGTTGTATCAAATTGGATTGGACGGGTCACCAAAGAACTGATACACGATCCATTTTTTCTGAAAAAAAAAAATACTAAAACAGGACGAATATATGAAAAGTAAGAGAAACTAAGGTATAATTTAAGAAGAGGTGCGGAAGAATAGAAAGTAGGAAAATGTGCAATAGATGAGAAGATTTCAGATGAAATAAAAAGGAGCTTAATAACAAGAAAAGTATATTTGACAATTTATGAAGAAAAAATGGAATAAACATAAACTGTAGGAGAATATGTAATACAAAAAAATTGTGTAAGTTGAATTAACAAGAAAATTAAATTTCAAATCTATGAAAAAAGAATGGAGTAACTTTCATCATTATTTCTTCAACTTTGAACTGATCTTTATTTTGGTCCCTCAATTTTAATTTATAATAAATTGATTCATCAACTTATAAACTTGGAATAAAATAGTCTATTACTAAGGTGCTGACGTGGTGTGAATTTAATAAAATATAATATATTTACATAATATTTTGTTTAAGTTTAGTTTATATGGATGCTACGTGAGATCCACATCACCCATCTTCTTTCATTTTTTATTTTATTATTAAATCAATATATATTATTTTAATAAATATACTTTAATAATTTGTTACACCAAACATGATGAAGTTAAAGATGAGGAACTAACAATAAAAATTAAAAGAAGTTGTTCCTGAATTTTTGTGAACAAGAAACTAACGAAGTTAAATTTAACATAACTAATATACATTTATTACAAATAAGAAAACCATCTTATTATTGTTTGATTATTTTAAAATAATAATTCATATGCTATTACTAAATTGTTTTATACCTCTTTGTTCAATTTTATTCATAATATATTACCAAAATTAATATTTAATAAAAAAAATTGGTTCAATCCAAACAATAAAATAGATCCAAACAAAAAAAAACATATCAAATTACGATCTAGTTAATCAGTTTGCAATCTTAAAATTAACCCCTTTGAGGATAATTTGATTGAAGTATTGATAAATAACTGAATAACTAAAACAAAATTTAAAAATGAATACTAAAAACTCATAAAATATTATTTTAATCAAATGACCAAAAAATTATAATACTATAGCAGTGGAAAAAGATGAATAAAAGTTAGGATTATTTGCATAAATCATTCATAAACTATTACGATTTTCCATATCTAACTTCAAGCTACGAACTTCCTTTTTTGGGTCCTTAAATTATCATAATTTTTTTCAATTTGATCCTTTCGTTAAATTTGTTATGAAAAGTCAAAATTAACCTCCCTCCATGCGACTGGCGACGGCGGGGCCAAGAAAAAGGAGGGGGATCGTCGCCAATCGTTGTAGACGCCCATCAATCACAGCAGACCGGACGTAGGGGAAATGGGGGTGTCGCTCCCTGTTGCAATGCGACTGGCGACGATCGTTGCGCAGGGGGGCTGCCCCCCGCTGTCGACGTGCGTAGGGAGAGGTAGTGACCTCGCCTGCTCCAACAACAGACGCATCGTCCACGCCTCCCTGGAGGCTCTCACGGTTGGTGTAACTTGGGCGCCGACAATAACCTTTTGGAGAAGGGAGAAGAGAGTCGAAGTCGAGAACTCTTGTTTTTTTATTTTAAATTTTAAATATTAGAAAATATGAGAGAAGAGTATTTTCAACATTTCATAAATAGAAAAAAATATAATTTGAAGTTAGATATGAAAAATCGTAATAGTTTAAAAGTGATTTAGAAAATAACCCTAAATGTTATAATAATTATATGGAAATATTAAAAATATATAAATAAAACAGTACATTAATTGATCAAGTCGATTTTTGACAAAAAAAAACTAAATTCGCCTAACCTTTTTAACTTATGAGTGGTTCAAAAACTACTTATCAATAATCTTTTTTAATTGTGAAACAAGAAGAAAATTAAAAATGATTCTAAATCATTTTAACTAATTTATAAGGTTAGCTAAAACGGACCCCAAATCAAACAAGTTCAAACTTTTTCACTGACTTCCACCATTAGAAGAGGGAACATAAGAAAACAATTTAATCCAACAAAGCCCATAGAAGGTAAGGAAACTTAGAATATGGGAATTTACACCGTATTGTGCAAATCTTGTTACCCATCGACATTATACACAATGTGTGTATAAATATATATATCATGTTAATCGACACTATACGGCAGATATGTGTGTACGTGTCTTGTACCGACACTCAGAACTGGATTAGAAAACTCCCTTAAGGGGATGAGGAAATGAAACATTTATAGGCATGAATTAGAGAAAGGACAGATACTTGATCATTTGTTTGTCAGTGTTGGCTCATATTTCTGCAGATCAAAACAAAGATTCACAAACAAAAACAACCAAGTCTTTGATTAACTAGCAGTAGGATGCATAAAACAATCAAATGTCTGAGGTGCAAACGCATGGAGCAGTATAAACCAAATCATCTAAATTGCAATCTTTGCTTGATACCAAGTTGAACCAACTAAGTTACCAAATCCCCACAGATATTGAACTACAGGAAAAAGGTTAATTCCATTTAATGACAAACCAAAAATAAGTTGCAGCTGTATGTGGACAAAATTGACTTTCTTCAGTACTTTTCCGCTAGTCTTGTTGTAACAGCTCTAAGTTTAGAGTAGACTTTACCAGCCGGAGATCCTAGAATAAGACTACATAGAGAATCTCTCGCAACCTTGATGTTAAGAAAAGATCCCAGGATGTGAATCTTGGTATCAGCAATAACAATTCGTGTTCTTGTAGAATTTTCAATGGTAAACCTTGTTTTGCCTCCTTTCCCTGAAAGTCTGCCTATAGCACGAGAAAGGTGCTCTCCCCGGAGGGTCTTCACATCCTTGATCTCAAATGAATCAACATAAAGGTCATCCAATCGCAAGAGAGCGATGGCATCGGCAACATCAAACCCTAGCATGAATGCCTGGACAAAGTCTGCACATTTTTGCAGATTACTAATATCTGGAGTATCTGATCTTATCTTAAGCTCCACCCTCCGAGCCTAAAATGAACAAAAGAACATGAAGTGACAACAGTGAAGAAAAATATGAAAAGACCACCAAATATTGGTAGTTTAAGCACATTAGTCCTTGAAACTAAAAAAATGGAATACTTAGAAAAGAAAAACTAAGACTAAATTACAATAATCTCAGAACCATGTGCAAAAACATCCATATATAATAGTAATGTTCCAAGAAAACAAAGGGCAAACAGTGCTTACTGGTACTCCTACAAGGCTACAAAGGTCATAACTTCAAACATCAAGAAAATTATTTAAAGAGTATTGTTCCAGGACATATGGTGTTATCATAAAGAGGATTATTATGGCAAGAAGATAAACGAAAATGAAGGAAAGAGATGTTTGATTGACATTCACCAACAAGAAGGTACATCAAAAGAGAGCTTTGTGACTGATTTCACCCATGCTAGCAACAAATATCTACAATGCTGGTCTTCTAACATTAAATTTTCACAATTATCCTTCAATTTTACTCATTTTTCCAACTCACTTTCCCTACTTTGTTTTGTTTGAAGACTATTTTTCATCTTTCCAAGTTTGCAAATGTTATCCTCCTGACCAACTATAAACAATATTTCATTACTACGTACTCGCTTTAACTCATATCCAGTACTACAAAAATATTACAAGTTCTTTAAATTATTATCATCCACTTATCATATGGATAAATTTTCACATCACACTCAAACTTTACTCATCTAACTTAATCCTACAACTTTGTCTTATAACAGGGGTAACCTCCATCTTTCATTTTTTCTCTATTTTTTTCTATTTTTGTTACACAATTACCATCAGCACACCCTCTTGACATCAGATCATGATAACAATTTTAGAATGTCTTGACATCAGCATTATGATATTTGTATTCACCACTTTTTATCCATTGAATGTACATTCAACTCAGTGAAACTAGGCTATGAAGAAGAAAATAATCAATGATATATAGTTAACAAGCTAATACATAAAAAATAAATAGGTATACATAAAAAGATGTGATGCAAAGTAGATTAAATGAAGAAGGTCCAAAATATTCATCGCTACGAAATTTGGCATAAAAGTTCTTTCACTCAAAAATGATTAATGCGTTGTTCAAATTAAAAGAATTATGAAAGCAATCCGACTCTCGTTATCAAAGAGGCACATCTACAAAAAATGTCAATGGCGAATCAATGATTGCCAGCAAGGATGGAACAACTGGTTAGAGGAAGAAGCAAAACAAAATCTTGATTGGAGGAAAAAAACTAAAGTGTGAAGTTGTCAATATAGGGAAATGGGAGCATGGAAAGTGGATAAAATACATAAAACATATTCTTAGCATCTTTCCTGGTAATATATTTATATTTTTTATGAAACAGATAAGAGAAACGGTGAGTATGTATAATCGATAAGCAGTTCAACCGGCCATCAAAGATTGGTTGGGAGGGCTTCCATAGAACTCTATATAATGAAGGACAATTTTGGATGACTCAGTTGGGATAATGAATAAAGTTTAATGCTTAAAGACAATAATAATGGAACAAAACTTAGTGCTTAGGAAATAGCTTCGAATTGACACAAAAAAATTAAATAGGAGACTTAAGTCTTAGTAACAAAATAGTGATAAAGATAAAAACTAGAGGCAGAGTAAATACATCAAATACTAAATAAAGTGTAAATACACCAAACACTACAACAACAACAAAGCCTTATCCCACTAGGTGGAGTCGGCTAATTCGTTGATCCATGTTCATGAGATTCGACAGATTTTTACGCTGGCTGTTGGGGTCTAATACAACTCTCCTCCTTTATCCGGGCTTGGGACCGGCTATAAAACATAGGCGGAGTTCTTCTTGCAGTTGGATGCAATGTGAAAAAGACCTTTATCTGAAATTTTATCACAGAGGCCTAATCTCAAGATGGTTAGCTTTGTGCACCTAGACAAAGACTTCATTGCTGCAGAATCAAACATCTAGAACAGCATCAGTTATAGCACAGTCAGTGAGATCTATTTCTTCAAGATTGGAGCAGCAACTACCAATTCTATCGAGACCCTTTTCTGTTATTAGATTGCAAGACTCTAATCTTATGCACGTGAGTTTCTTACATTGATCTGCCACCGCAGCAAGGCCTTTATCCGTGAGCAGCTGACAGCAAGTGAGATCAATTGTTGTCAAATGGGAACAGCTTTTTACAAGCTCAGAGATGCCTTTATCCGCCACTCCATTACATTTACTAAGCCCGATCTCAGACAAATTCTTGCAGCTAATACCAATTGTCTGAAGAATTGATGCTGAAACTTGAACTCCGTCAAGTTTTAAGATGGTTAAACTTTCGTTTAATCCACTCAACTTAGAACAAAAAAAACAGCCGCATCAACAGCTATCCTGCTATACATCATAGAAGCTCCAAAAGTAATTCGTGTTCAACATATCATGATCGTTATTATGATTCAAAGGAACTCTAGGAAACCACTGAAAAACCAAAACTAAAATAAGTTTATGGAACCCCACCAGCAGTGAATGTAACCTTACTACACCTTTTGAAAAATTACTTCACAACACTTGCATCATACTACTGATCAATTATTGTCACAAGAACAAATAACAAATTATTCCAACGTTAATATAAACTATCCAAAAAAAATTCTGACTGAAATCCCAACTCCCTTACTTTATGTTCTAGTCAGTAGCGTTAAAGGTAAATGCCTTTCAACAAAGGTGCTTCTGATAATCTTAATGGTACATCGCAGCAATTTCAATTAAACGTAGATTATTTCATAAAAAATGCACCAAAAAAGTTATCAGAAGTTAGATGGTGAATTCATCAAATCCGCTAAAAATCATAACTTTAATTCAAAGGACAATCAATTTACTCACTCCCCAACCCGCTCTCTAAGTACCGCATATTCCAACATATGCAAAATAGGAAGAAGGTTAACAGCTTTCACATATACCTAGAGAATTCTAAATCCACAATGAAAACACCAACCCAAAATATCATCCTTTCCAAGATTCACCATAATAATAACCCTTACCTTGAGATTCATCCTGATGTCAATCTTCATTTGATCGTAGACGGGGGTGTAGATCTCCATCCAGCAGCGCTTCAGGGGCGCGAACCTGTGGGGAGGCACAGGCACCTTGCGGAACTGCGTCTTCCCGTCAGACATCTCTTGCGGCTTCAGCGCATCGAAGCGCGGCCGTGCGGCGGCCGCCGGGGCGACCGAAGAGGTCCCTTCGACCTCCATCGAAGAGGACGGTGCCGGTTCGGTCGATGCCATGAACGAGGACTATGGTCGCAGCAGCAACGGCGAGAGAAGCGGAAGCCAGGAAACCAGACGAAGGCCGACAGCCGAAAGAGGGAGATTTTAGGGTTTACGAGCGGCTCCTTATAAAGGGGTTGAGAATAAAATAAATAAATAATTAACATTTCGATCTCATTAAAATAGAGGTAAAAATAGTTCAAATCAGAGCGATTTTTTAACTTAAAAAATACTTTAATATTTTCCTGATCAATTTTTAAATTAAAACATTATCCTAAATTTATTCTAAAAAATAAAAGCCACCTTCTGTCGTGTCTGATTTTTCGAATGGTTCATTTGATTCAAAATTATATATAATAAATTAAAAAACAAGAAAAAAATTAACTGAAACACACATATATCATAGGTGAGAAAATAATGATGATGGATTCTTGCATGGGTTATAAGTAAACACTCACATTCATATCTCTTCATGTGATCTGTGTGTCAGATATAACTCATTTCTAGTATCGTAATCTACATGCATATTCCTAAGGTGGTGCTACGAAGGAGGTGAGTTATGTATTACATATATATTTATAACATGCATTTTAGAGGGAACTATGGAGATGGTTGCAGATGAAAAAGAAAACCGTCAATATGGTTAGCTTAGATGAGATCATGAGATGAACCTTTTGGAATTAAGAATATATAATCTTTTTTTCTTGGATGGCTAGGTTGAGAACATATTATTAGTTATTACATTTTTTATTAGTGGTGCACTACTTAACAGTTTTTTTGTTATTTGTGCCATAAGGTAACTGAATAAATGTGGCTGAAAAAAGAATAAAAATAGTTAATCTTTTACATTATATAACATTATGTCACACTATAGTACATTTATTCATGTAAAAAATTTATGATTTTGCATGTGATTATAGTATGTACGCACACAATGAATCTCAAATTGTAAACATAACTTATGTTTACATCGATCATCACAATTTTTTCTTTATGATCAATTGTCCAATCAACATGTAGATTAAATAGTAATGTGCTAATTAGTTATAATATCTTAATATATACATTATAATTTGTCTCATGCCATGACTGATGTCACTTGCATATATAAAATTATCTGAACTAATGATCATGGGATGCAAAAAAATTATTTTTTAAAATAATATTATTAAAAATAAATTATATAACTTATTTCCCATTATAAATTATGTATTATATTTCTTCATACTCAAAACGCAAATTTTGAAATAGTAATATTAGAAGTATAAAAAATTATTACACATTTTAGTACTCTTCTTTCAAAGTATTTTTAATAATATTCCTCACAAATATGCAACATGTATAAATATTAAAGATATATAATAATTATAATTAAGTCATATATATTTTAGATTCTATAATTGTAATTCAAAGTTGTTAACAATCATTAATATTTAGAGACGCTTATCAATGTTATGTCAAATATCACCCTCTCCTTCAATTTCATCCTTAGGGAAATTAATATATAAAAATGCAATATAATCAAAATAAATTCATTTATCTTTCAAATTCACCAAAATCAACATTTTTATCTAATAATGATTAATTTATAATATTTTAAATGATTGTATTTTTCTTTTAATTTCGTAATGGATATAATTAGTGATATTAGTTATCTAATGGATATATAAACATTAAGTTATTATATTTATTATCTAAGTGCAAAAAGTTATTTATATTATTTATGGGTATGGACACGTGGCAATTCAAAAAAGTGCCAAATGTCATTCTCCCCTTAAAAGTACTCTCTCTTTAATATAATATAAAAAATTAGTATAAACATGTCAAATTTTATAATTATATGTAAAATATACTATTAAAATTTTGAAATTATGAAATTAGAGTTTCATAATATTAAAAAATACTATATTGAATAAAATTGTTATATCTATAATAAAAACATTGATGATGCATGAATTAATTATATAAAAAATAGATTCTCGCAATCCAAGGGATCTGTCAAAAAGTTATCTAAATCATAATTTTTCAAATCGATTTCTTTAATAAACTTTTGGGTTTGGTTGAATTTTTCTTACATCCCTTTTAAAAAGTCAGTTAATTTGAATTTTTGTCTAACTTAATACATTAGTTGTGCTGTGTATAAACCATAAAGCAAAATTTGGACAATAAATTGCGTTACTTTCCTCAAAAAAAATAAATTGCGTTACAAAAAGTGAGTTATTTTTTCCCAAAATATCGTTGAATACTTCCAATAATTAAATACACATATTTCCATTCATTTCCAACACGCATAATCAGTTAAATTACACATATGTAAGTAACATATTTGTTTTCCAAAAGTATGAATTAATTTAAAATTCAATTTCTATTTCCCCATATCAAAAGGGATATTTTAAATCTATATTTATCAAATAGGTGCATGATAGAATCATAAAAGCCTTTTCTTCTTTCACCTCCTTCGGTTACTTTGTCCTCTCCTCTCCTTGTGATTAATTTAACATCATAAAAATGTAATAGCTTTTTATTTATAATATTTAATTACTTTAATAACTTATTTTCACTTTTTTTGTTAGGTTAGCACTTTTATTAACTCATAACTCAATTGAATACTTTTTTTATTAGGTTAGCCTTTTTATTAACCCATCTGAATGATTTCATAAGTTTAAAAATTAAGGAATTAATTATATTTTCTAATCATATAATAAGTTAGTAAAAACTTTAAAAAATAAATTTTAATATTTTTATTAAAAATTTCCAAAGGAATATGTGTGGGAGAGGAGAAAGTGATATAATGTAATTCGATGATTTTAAAGTTAATTATATTTAACATTTATTTTTAAATTAATATGAATGTTTTTATTAATCGAATTAGTAAAATTAATATTCTAAACTCGTTTTCAACACACATAATTAGAAAGAACATGTTTGTTTCTAAAAGGTATATAAAGTAAGGATGCATGATCCATTCGTGGCCCCTTCACACATTATGATATCACAAGCATTGTTTGGAGTATGCCACCTGGTAAAGCCTCGTGACTTGATGGCTTCACTCTTGAATTCTAAATAAAAAAATATTAGGATATCATCGACCATTCTGTCTCCAATGCAATCTTTGATTTCTTCTCTTCTGGGAGAATGCCTCTAGAATGGTGCCAAACAAACTTAGTTTTCATTTCCAAAATTGATCAACCCACCAAGGTATCTGATTTTAGACTCATTTCCCTTTGTAATATAATATATAAAATTGTGGCAAAAATGTTGCCAAATAGACTCAAAAGCTCCCTAACTGATATCATTATCATTGCTCCTAACCAAACTGTCTTCATCAATGACCGCTCAATCCATGATAACATTATGGTTGCCCAAAAGGTTGCCCATTCCCTATCTCAAGGTCGATATAAATACATTATGATCAAAGCTGACATAGCTAAAACTTTCAACATGGTTTCATGGGATGTCATTCTCACGGCCATTCACATTATGAATTACCCTGAGACTTTCATTAGCTGGATCAGGACATGCATTCAATCGCCCAGATTTTCATGTATTCTTAATGGCTTGCAATCATCATAGTTCTCTTCACACAAGGGCATTAGGCAGGGAGAACCCCTCTCACATTATCTATTTACCATTATCACACAGGTGCTCTCCTCAATGTTACATAAGACAACACAAGATGACCTGCTCTCCTCATTTAAAATGCATTCCTTTGAATTGTCTCGTGATGATTTACTACTCTACCTAGCTGCCAACAATCAGAATTGCAGGGCCCTTATCACAATACTAAAAAACTACGGCATCCTCACCAACCAGCACATTAACTCTAACAAATCTGAGGTGTTCTTCCCTGTCATATTAGATAAGCGATGTAAACATGCTATCATTCGCACCTTAAATGTTAAACAAGGTAAATTTCCTTTCCAATATCCGAGTATTTCTAATCGTTATATTTCTTCTTCTCCTACTTTTACTAGAGAAACTTACAAACCGTCCAACTGGTTGGAAAGGAAAACTTCTCAATATGGTTGGAAAATTGTTTAAATTAAATCGGTTGTTAACTCTATTCCTATGCATGCATTGAATGCGGTGTATATTATAGGTGGCCTCATTGATTCCTTGGAAAAAGGCCTCTCACTCTTTTCTTTGGTCCAGCGGTCGTGGACTTCACCTCCTGGGTTGGAATACGGTTCAGCTTCCCACTTCTCTTAGTGGTTTGGGCATCCGAAAATTAATAGCTATTCGCACCTCTTTATTGGCCAAATGTGTGTTTAATTTACTAAATTGCTCTACTAATATTTGGTCACAACTTGTTATTTAAAAGTATGGATCGTAGCATCCTTGGTGGCCTAACCCCTGTAGAAATCCCTCCTAGTGTTGGAAAATGATCGGCTCTACTATGGATACGAATCACGGTGTCTTGCGTATATACATCAGTAATGGTAGAACCACTAATGTGATGCATGATCCTTGGGTGTTTAATACTCCACTTGCATTGATGCCTACGTATGTTAATGTTGATTTTCCAATTATTCTATGAAGTTTCTGAGCTCTTTTGCAATGGCTGCTTGGATCGGCCCCTTTTGCTTCGATGTTTTGGCCGCCCCCTAGCTGGTAAAGTATGCTCTATTATCTTGCCTCATTCTCCTCGCCAAGGATGATAAGTGGTTCTGGATTGATCATCCCTCTGGTGATGCAATTGCTAGTTCAGTATATAATTCCTTGAGTTACCAGCCTAGGGCCAGTAGGGGATCCAGACAGTCTGGAATCTTATTTGGGCTTCTTATGTACCCCCGAAACTAATTTTTTTCCTTTGGAAACTTAAATATTTGTGCCTCCCAACCTTAGACATTGTCTCTCATTTTAATTCAAACATCTATGCTTCTTTCCCTCTATACAAACTGAATCCAACATTCACCTCTTTTTTTAATACTCTTATGCTTCTGAGTTATGGAGCCTTGTCCAGCAGCAACTTTGATATCAGTTCATGTATAAAAACTACTAGGCGCAGGGAGATTGGATCCATGAGGGGTATGATCGTGACTCAGTTTCCTCTGCTCATCTTCACTCTCTTCTTGCTTTCTATTTTTGGGACTATGGAATCAACGAAAGTATGCTCGTTTAACTCTAGGCAGACAACCATCCCTATACTTTGGTCTCGAGCTATGGCTAACTCTATGGAATATCTACATTGTCACCTATCTGAGGCATCATACCTCCAAGATCCACTTTGGATCCGGTGGGAGACCCCGCCCCCCTCTTGGGTGAAGATTAATAACAATGGCTCCTTTTCTTCACCCAATGAAGCTGATGGTACGGGTTATATGATTTGAAATTCTTATGGTGCTTGTCTGGCTGCAGGTGCCCTTCGACGTTCGAGAGACTCAGCAATTGTTACTAAAGCCTAGGGTGCTCTCGAGGAGATCCATAGAGTCTGGAGGCTTGGCAGCAGCAATGTATGGCATGAAGCTGACTCCAACATCATGGTGCAAATCATCAATAGACAAATCAAATGCCCTTGGAAATTATGGACCATCATGGAGGAGATTTGGCATATCGTCTCTACTTTTACAAATTTCAAATGTACACATTGTTATAGAGAGACAAATGTGATTGCGGACTAGTTGGCAAATCACTGTAGTCAGTCTTCTTTTGATCTTTTGTGGGATGATGTTTCCCCTCCGGACATCAACCATTTTTTGAATTTTGATGTATCGGGTGCTTTTTGCAATAGATAGATAAGAATGTTCCTTAAAAAAAGGATTTAAAGTGAGTACTACTCTCAATTTTTCAGTCGTGCGATTTGAAGGAGAGATGCACCATGTTTTTTTTTCACTCTCTCGCGTTGGATCGATCAGGTCTTGCTCGGGCGACAACGAGTCGCGAAGATGGTGATGATGACCTGCGAAGGCGGCGACAACCTGTGAAGGCGGTGGCGACTCGCGAAGGTGGCGGCGACGACTTGCAAAGGTGGTGGCGACTCGCTAAGCGACCTGCGAAGGCGATGATGACTCATGAAGGCGATGACAACTCGTGAAGGTGGCGGTGACGTGCAGAACCGGGGAAGACGATCAGTCATGGCGCAAAAGAAAGGAGGAGGTTATTTTAGGGGATCGACATCGAGAAAGATGATCCAACACAAGTGAAAAAAAAAGCAGAGCACATCTTCCACCGTCACGCACAAATTGAACGAACCTTGTGCCACATGCACATCCACCATGACAGATCATACGACTAAAAAATTGGGAGCAAAGTGTTCCAACTTAAGTTGGGAGCACTCCATTAAATTCATAAATTAACTTTATTTGGTGATGAAATCCATAAAGTAATTTAAAATTCATTTTCCCATTTTTTTGGTATCAAGAGGACTGTTAAATTTATATTCACCAAAGTCATAAAAAGTGTTTTTTTCTTTCATCTCATTCGATTCCTTCATACCTCCGTCCCCAGCTCTGCAAGCTCACTTAAAGAACCCAGAATTTTCCACTGGCACCATCACCAAGAACCATCAATTTCAAGTTCCAATCATCGAACTTAGCCTCCAACGTCGATCCCTTTGCAGATTTAATGCTGAGCGACAACTAGAAGAGGCGCCATGAAATGTGAAACTTGTCAACTCAAGGAACTCGTAAGATCGTAGCATTCCCTCCTTGATTTGATATGTTCGTGTTTCTTGTTGCAGTTGTGAACCTTGCTTTTGCTTATTTCACTCAATTTCCATTCAGTGGAATGATTGAAAAGTTTACTCCAATTTTCTATGTTTTTGTCTTATTTGATCAAGTTATTGTCTTGCATGTTTTCATGTTCATATTTTGTTAACAGTGATTCCAAGTTCATGGGTTTATATTTTTCTCCTCGGCTACATCCTGCTTCAACATTTTTGGTAAAACTAGATTTTTAATTACCTATAATTTGGTGTTTGCTCCCTGCATCAACTTTTGGGCAACTGATTTGTTTTGTTTGTTTATCAATAGGTGGTGGACTCTCTAGAGATTCGAGAGGTGTTGCGCTGTGAGTTGATGATGTGCTTACTTCAATTTTCTCTAGTTTTCCTAGTTCAATATGAATAGGTCTTAGAACTAGCACTGATGCACTTTGGTGCAATTTTCCATGCATATAAATCGATTATCTTTCTTCAGTGTCGTCTGTGTTGAATCCCGAATATATCATTCCCATCTTTTGATGATACCCTAAAAGGTACTAATAAACTTTCAAAGTCATGTATAGACAGGTGTAACATTAGCAGGTGAACATGTCTCAAAGAAGTCATGGCACAAAAATTCAAAAAGACATTTTTGTGGCTTAGTCGGTTGAAGTTTTGCAACCGGCTGACAGTGGAATGATAATCGAATAAATTTTCATAAACTGATCGGACGTAGAACCGGTCGATCGGACACACAATTGAAAGTTTGTGAGAGTCTAAAAATTTCAAGACTAAAATTCGATCGAAGAACCGATAGTTTACGAGAGAAAAATTTTTGGACTCAAGATCAGTCGAACCAGTCGACCGACCAATGGACCGAAAATTTATGAAGAGGCTGAAATCGCCTTGTTGGACCGGTGACAGGCCGCAGACAAAAGATCTCATTTACCTTATAGAGTGGTCAAGAAATCTCGACCAGTCACCGGTCAATCGGTGCAATAATAAATGCTACGGTAACGACTATTTTTCAAATTATATATCTTGGAAGATCTTTCCAAAGGACATATCTCATCAAGAAGCCTATAGAAGACATTCAGAAGGCAGAAGAGATATCATCCATGCAAGCACAAACATCCAAGAGCCACTACAAAGTTTAAGGTCGAATTTTTTATCATTCTCTTGCAAAAACCCTAGTTCTCTTTCTCTCATTTATTTAAAAAGTATGAGAGCACTTGTAAGAGAGATCAAGAGAGATATCAAATTTGTAATCTTGGAAGTTCCTAACAAGAGGATTGCCTTGCTTCTTGAGTGAAGAAGAAGGTGCTTCAGTGTAACAAAGGTTTGCCTCTTCCTATAAGAAAGGAGGAATATAGTAGAACTCCAATAGTCTCGAGGTCGAGGTGTCAGAATGGGACGTAGGGCCAAACCTCATCAACAAGCCTTGTGTTTGCATCCTCTACTATTTTCCTTATTTTCATGATTTGATTTCATTTACATCCTCACAAGGCTTTTTAAAATAATTTGAAAGAGAACTTGATATTCCGTTTTCTCTCTTTTACACCAATTCACCACCACCCCACCCCCACTCCCTATTGGTGCCTTTTGATCCAATAGTTTGCATATGGATGCTTGGCATATCAATTTAAATCAAAGAATAGAAATGGTATTTATAGATTAAATGTGTGGTACCATGTGTCAGCTCAACTTTCAGCTTGGCAATTGTTTTCTTAGAGAAATCCAAATGTAGGTTTCCCGAACATGGTGACTGACCTCTAATACCTGACCTTGATTCTCTCTAGGATGGTTTTATGACCGAAAACCTTGTTCTGATGGCTAAATTAAGCTGTGACATGAGTGTTCCACAAGCATAAAACCATTTCTTGTGAAACTTCTCATTTTCTCTTCATTTATTTTTCATATCATCATATGAATATTTCCACCTAAAAAGCATGTTAATATTGAACTGATATCTTTAATGGATATTTTCCTTTTAGAAGCATGTATGGTATGGTTTCTTTTACCCAATTCTCTTCTATTTGTTCTTCATAAAAAAATTCTATTCTATCTGTTATCCAGTTCAATGTTTGGAGTACTCTATTTGGTTTTATGCCACTTCTGGTCATATGACTCATACCTATTTAACCCATGTCAAATGTCAAACCATGTTGGAACCATTAAAGTATCTATTCTTTTGGTTTAGAAGCTGATGATATCCACTATGAACTTGGTGGTTTGATTAACTATGATTCATGACTGGATTTACATGCCTATCCATCCTTTGGTTATGATTGCAAGCATATTGCATACTATTGTTTTTCACAGAACGTTAGGACTTGTGCGACCAAAGGATGTTGAGTGTGAGCTCTTCGAGATTACATATGTAAGTTACTATTACACTTGACATGCTGATTCCAGCATAATTTAGAGTAGAGAGAGATTACGTGATAAGGATATATGGATTGTTGATGTCCTTGCCTTTTTGTTTTTATCATCATAAAATATTTGGGAAACCTTTCATTTTGTTGTTTAATTGTTCTGTTACTGGTGGTCAATCTGGATGTAACTTTGTACTGTTGTAGGGATTCTATTAAAACAGAAACAATTAATTGTGCGATTTTCCTAGATGAAAAATGAACATTGGGGAGAAGACAAGTATCCCTACTTTTCATTGTCTTTCATACATTTTTTTTTGTTTTATTGAGATGGAAATGTTATAATTGAGGTTGAAAGGCATTTTTTTGTTTTATTGAGATGGAAATGTTATAATTGAGGTTGATAACTTTTGTTTTTGTTTTGGACTTGACCCGTGAACACATTCGATCCGACCCGACCGGGTCAAGCCCCTTGGGGATAGAAAATCCGACCCAATCAAGTTCGGGTCGGGTTGGGTCAGGTCGGGTCACCCAACCATCCTTTTTTCTTTTTTTTAAATTTTGTGTCTTACTTTTTATATTTATTTTAATATAAAAAATTAATTAATAATTATTATAAAATACAAAATATGCATTTTTGAATATTTGAGCATCATTTTAATAATTAAAATATTTTATTTAAATATGTTTTCATTTTAAATCAACTATAGGACTAAAAATAAGTAGAAAAGTAAATAATAATAATAAAAGTCGGATCATCGGGTCGGGTCGATTCGGGTTGGGATTTCTCAACCCATATCCGACCCGACCAATATCCGACCCGCTCGGGTCGGGTTCACCGGGTCCGACTCAAATTGGGTCGAATCAGGTCGGATTCACCGGATCGACCCGACCCGGTGAACACCCCTAATGATCAGATAATCCGACCACCCGATCCAACCCGATCTGAACCGAATCGGGTTGGATCGAATTTGGCCCTCAAGAAGAGGTTGATCCGCCTCGATCAAATTTAGTCGCGTCGAGTTTGTTCATACTCATGTTAACTATTATGTTAACTATTAACATGGTCTCCAAGGTTGAAGCGGGGCACGTTGCCCCAAGGCCACCAACATCCTCTCACCTCAAATCTCCAAAAAGACAAGAGTGCCAATGTGCCATGATGCCTGAGACGAGAATTCTGATTTAGCGTGCGTTGGCTTCCCTGCAGATATGAAAATATCGGCACATCCCTGTTCCAGTATGCAATTCATTTGCAAAATATCAAAAAAGTACCAATCCATTATTTTTTGGGCATCGCCCTATAATTTCAGTTGTGTGACTAGAAATTAAATGAAATACAAGTCGGCAAGAGATGATAATGGAGATTCAATCATAGAAGGGACGAAGAAAGAACTAAAGTTTAGAGTCAGAAAACAGATACATGCTTTTCTTTTTCCAAGAACACAGTAAGTTTTTCGATGCCCAAACTAAGAAAAAGGTGCAATCTAGGACCTGATGTTTTCAGTTAAAGCTTGATACAGGACTGGTAACCCTTGGGCACTTTCTTTCTCAACTCCCACTCGAGATATAACAATCCACAAATTTTTTCAGAAGCAGCAACAAAAAAATTGACACTTCTGGATGGATTTTCCTTTACATCATTCTTGAAACTCATACGATTAACGATGTCACAACACATACAACTTATCATGTTAACATTTCAACTGACATATCTGAAAACAAGAAAATAAGGTGTTCCTGCTGTCAGGTAGAGCATGCCAGTGACTATAAAGAAAACCATATGTTAAGTTCTTCTCCTTGGATGGCTTGTTAGTCCTGGTAACCCTTCAAATAAATCTGACAGGTGAGTCTCCAAATCTTCTGCAGTGTATTTCATATATTTTGCTCCATGTCGGCCCTCTAATTGACTTCCAAACCTTCCCACGAAAGAGCGATAGGCTGGGATGACCATCTCTGAGATTGAAATCTTCAGCTCTTCACGAAGCTGAGGATCAGGTATTTTCCAGCCTGTCTGAACCCTATATATTTCTTCAAAAGACAAGTTGAAGTTTTTGAATCTCTCCTTGAGAGCAACCTTTGAAATACCATGAGAACCTCCACTCCCACTTCCAAACCCATCGTCCTTCAAAAATGATAGCACTTTTGTCCAAGAAGAGCGGAGATAGCTTGTGGCATACTGACGAACTCGTCCACGACGTCTTCTGATCCAATCATCTCCTAAAAGTTTACCAAGTTCTGAATCCTTCACCTTCTGGACTATGTAGAGAATATTATTCATCAGAAATATATATTGCATTGCTCCATCTTCATAAACCTTGGCCTTTACTTCCATATTCCGTTCCAAATACGATATGAGCAAAAGCAAACGACGACCTAAGGGAGTCATCCTTTGGTGGTTATTGCTGTTCTCATTCCCACCACCATCAGGACTACCGTGATCATTTTCACGGGTTCCACCATCATCCAACAGTAAATCCAGCGAGTCATTGTAAACCACCAGCAACCTAATGTAGTTCATCACATACCGAGTGAGGGGATGTATCTCACCTGCCAGCATTGGCTTCCGAGATACTTCTTTCTGAACTGCATTCTCAAACTCCAATAGAGTGCCCCTCACCGCATCACCCAACCTCTTCAAACTCCCACCTGCCTCTTCACAAATGAGCTCCTTCGATTCCCCTGAGAACAAAGCCTGCAGATCTGGCAAAACCTCTGCAAAGGCTTCATACATGTCCAGAATTCTGAAAAGCTTCTCTGAGGATCGCTGGCAAATTGCAACGGCATCTCCGAAATTGAGCAGTTGCATGATACACCCTTTTGCCGTCTCCAAGAAGCACTCCTCCTGGAGCTCCTCAGATGCTGCAATAATGTATTCACAAAGACGTTTCTCTCCCATAAGAATCCTAACAACAATCTTGACAGCTTGAATCCACCTCTTTATCTTGTCATCGAGCGTTCTCCACTCGGTGCGCTGTACCTCTTCGATGCTCATAAGATTGACACCAAGGATGGAGAGGCACTCGTCAAGAGCTTCCCGGCGGGCATTGCAGTACACCTGACGGAGTTCACGATCATACTTTGCCCAAATCATTCTGTCAGCAATTGCCTTCAGAACGACAGCGGCATCCGGATGGATAAGATCTATGTTCCTGTCATCCGTAAGACTACTTCCCGACCTCTCTTCCGGGCTGCTCTCCAGCTGTGGACGCTGCATTTGCTCCTCGTCCACTACGGAACCCTCCAAGTCCTCGATGGCGTCACCACTGTCGGAGGCGAAAGAGAGGGAAAGGCGGCGGATGGAGCAGTACAGCCCGTTGGAATCGAGGGGCACAACGTTGTGCGCCATCAGGTTGCGGAATTCCTCTTCGAGGCGCGACATGGCCGTCTGAAGCGCGGTGTCAGCGCGGGCAGCGAGTCGGTCGTTCCGGCCAGCCTCCGCAGCGACCGATACGTAGACGATCTCGTCGACGGCCGAAAGGTATTCGTCGGCGGCGTCAACGCCAGCGATGGGCGAAGCGGTGGCGTCCCAGAGGAAGGCGTCGGAGCTGTCCCAGCGGTTGACGACCCGCTCGGCCTCCTCAAGACGGTGCTCAGCCTCGGACGAGGGAGAGCCTCCGCCAGGAACCTCGATGGCAGCGGCGCCGCCCCCGGACGAGGTAGAGAAGAGGAGGTCGTTGTGGATGGAGGATAGGCGATTGTCGAAGCCGGAGAGAATGCGGATCATGTCCTCGGCGGCATTCTTGGATGTGGCAAGGCTCTTCACAATCTGCTGTGCCGCGGCAATCACCTTCTCCTGGCCGTCCGCCTTAGCGGCCGCTGCCATCGCGCGACCTCTTCGCCGCTCCGCCTCCGGAGACTCGCCTGCCCTTATGTTCACGGTCTCCACAGCCTCCGCCGGCGGTGTCGGGTCGAATCCGGCGAAAAAGGTCTCGGAGGTTGGCGATACAGCGAGATTGACGAACACTAGGGTTAGGGTTTGGCTCGAGATCGAGATGTAAAAAGCTCGAGCAAGAGGCTTATGGTTTTGAAGTGGCGAGGAGGACGGGAGAAGCGAATGGTGTGTAAGAATTGGATTCGCAGTCACATCCAAAATTGGATGCTCCGGTTGCGAAGTTTGTTGCGTAATTTTTTTGTTTTGCTCACGCCGGAAAAATGTGTCGGGATAAAATTGCTAAATAAGCAACTCTGGTGTTGGCCGTTGGGATAACATTACTAAAGAAATTGATTTTTTTTTTTAAAGCCTCCGGTGTTCAGTCGATTCATTATTGACTTGGTAAATTCAAGTTCAAACTCGAGACATCATAAATAAATTAAAATTTTTTATAATAAATTTTTAGAAAGTGGTTTACTGAAATATAAAAAAAATCTCATTTGAATAATTTACTCTTCCGAACGACAAGTTATTTTCTTGGCATCTTTAAAAGAGTTTAATTTCGATAATGTTGATTTCCTATTAATGAGAGAGGCATGAGGCGTTTGGCGCCCAAGAGAAAAAAAACAAAAGAGATTGAAGGCGTCTTGATGATTACGGGTGAATTAGAGAGAGAAATTTTTTTTTGTTACTTATATTTTTTCGATGAGAAAATTCTTTTATTAAATTGCTTGGCAAAAAAGGCAAATAGAAAAGAGAAAAAAAGTGGAGATGGAAATCGAGAGTTGTTCATTTTATTTTAACATGATTAGTAATTTTAATTGTCAGGTTTATTATTATTATTATTATTATTATTATTATTATTATTATTATTATTATTATTATTATTATTATTATTATTATTATTATTATTATTATTATTATTATTATTATTATTATTATTATATGATATATTGTTTGATTTGATCAAATTATTATTATCATACTTGATCGTAATATCGTATCGTCATCGTATTATATTTTGTTACCATATACAACAAATATTTAACTCACCTTCTAAAATTAAAGATTCAAATATTAGGATTTTCTTTACTAAACTCCAAGTTACACCAGGGGATTGTTTGGCAATTGGAACTGGAGTTTCATAAAGTTTTCGTAGTTCGATTTAGATGGAGTGAAATTTTATGATGAAGAATAAAGTGATTGATGTGATAGAAAAAGTAAATGTGATAGGTTAATTTTTTTATGAATTTTGAAATAAAAATTGATATTATTAATATAAAATAAAATATTATTAATAAATAAAAATAAAAGTAAAAAATTAAAAATTTTATTTAAAAAATTGTTAAAAATATATTATTTAAATATAAAAATTTGTTTTTAATAAATTATATGTAGTAAAATATTAAAAATATTAATGAAATAACAAGTAAGAAATAATATTATATTAATATGTTATAATAAATAATTTATATTTAATAAATAAAAAAAAGATATAAAGAGTTCACATAGTAATAGTACAGACACATAATGGAGCATGAAGCGTAGGTCTTCTAACCATTCTACCAATGGGTTCTTCTTTTTCCTTTTTTGGTAGGGGCGATCTTCATTTCTTTTGTTTAGCTATGTAGTAAGCATTTCCTATCAAGGCTATATCCCACCCTTCCATTAAAGTAACTAACGGAAAAGATGTCAAAGCTCGAGACGGAATACGGATTAAGACCAAAAGATGAGACCCCCTAAATCACTGTCATGCTTTAGGGGGAAACATCATAAATACCCCTATTTCGAAGGCGGGAAAGGGAAGAGATAAATGAACTGAAAGAGATTGAGATAGATAGGTGGCATCGGCCTATCCAACTACTTCTCGACCAACCCGCTAGTCGCCGTGGCGAGGCTCGGCTTCATGATTTTGGACAACCCTTACAACCACCCTAACCTTTCATCCATTTTAACATCTATTTACGTCCTAATAGTTTTTAAAAAAACATTATATTTCAACGAACAAGGTTCACTCTTTGGCATTCCTTTTGCCTCACGTGCACGACCACTATATCTACTTGGTTTTCACATGATGGCGCCATATCGACTTTCTAGACTTTGTCTACTTTTATAGAGGTCTGAAACGAAGCTTTCAAAAAGACTTCTTCTCAAACAAATACCTCCTAAGAGGTATTATCTGGTAACCTAGATCACATGCGAACTTCAACTCTTCGCTATAATAAACCTTTATGAATTTACCTGTTGGAAATAGTAAAGTGCCACTTTTATTTTTATATGATAAGAATGGATGTGAGATTATTTTATAAGATATATGTGTGAGAGAGAGCAAATAAAGAAAGAAAAAATAAACGAAAATAAAAAAATGTCAAACATGACAATCCAAAAAAAAGAAAGAAAGAAATGGAATCAAGAAGAGAAAAAAAGAGTTAAACTCTTTTAAACATCACATTTTAGGTGGAATCAATGCTTGTTCCAATTGCCAAACACGTCAGACTTCCGGTGTTTCCTTTTTTCTTTGGGACAAGTTGGATCCAAAAGTCCCAATTTAATTGTGGCTGGTTTGACGGATGATGACTTAAAGTAAACCAAACAACATTGAGATGCATTGAAAATAAAAAATAAATATGAAGTTCCTTACTATGATATTATTATTCATTATTAGTATTATTATCTTTCTTATAATACGAATGCTTTTTTTATGTTGTAATAAAATAAATATAGCACTAAAAAAAACTTTGAACTTTGAAAAACTCGATGAATGATATTTTTTGTCACAGATAAAGGATGTTTTGATATGCACAATAACTGATATTTCTATAATAAATAAGATATGCAATTGAATTATAAAAAATAATTAATATTATTTCCTAAAGTTAGCATGAATCGTAAAAAAATCAGCGAACATTTTGTCTTAAAATCAATCAACCGTTAATTTTAATACATTTATTGTTTATGACGTTTCGACCTTTGCCTGCGGAATTAAAGGGCAAATCCGACTCGTGTTGTCCACCTCCTCGCCGCCGAAACCCTATCGACGCTCGTCTCCGGTCGCCGGAGGGATTCCCTTACCTCCGCACGCTCCGCTTTGCTATCACAGGTGACTGCTATTTCTTTTAATCCTTTTCTGTGCTTCCGCTTCTCTCCGACGATGGCAAGGGCTCGCTGATCTGGATCGGAATAGGCGTCATTTATAGCTTTAACATGCGAATTACGGGTACTCTTCTGGGGTTTTTTGTGCAATCGTTTGTAGCATAGAGGTTTCATGGGTTTTAACACAGTAGAAGAGGAATGATTCGATATGCTTCCGGTCAAATTATAATGCAGTCTACTATTTGTTTTCTCTAACTTGCGATTTAGCAATTGGTCTTCTGTTTGGTGAAATCTTAATCTTATGTTATTGTGTGAAATTAAATTCTCATTTGAATAATTTACTCTTCCGAATGACAAGTAATTTTCTTGGCATCTTTAAAAGAGCTAAACTTAATAGTTTAATTCCGATAATATTGATTTCCTATTAATGTAACGAGCTAAAGTTAATAATTTATTTCCAGATTTAATTTTAGTTGCAAAATTATGTATTTATCCTCTTCAACTTTTAAATTTGATAATAATTATTTCTGACAGTTATTTATTAAAAGTTCAAGCATTTCAATTTCTCTTATACAAGTTAAATAGTCAAATAACATGGCAGTAGAACCTTCCTTTTTTGTTCTTTTATATTTTAGCCTTATTTGCATTCCTTTGTTATTAAAAAAATGTTGCATAATTTTATTTCTGTTGGACATTGATGCTAATTAATTTGCAAATTGAGGGCATTGTGCTAGAAATACTCCATGTAAGTATCACATTCTCCATCTGGGCATAAAAAAATGTATAGTCATGGCGTCTACGAAATTCATCGAGATTGCACGTAAATAAATGGTATTGTAAGCAAGGTTATTAAGATCTCGATTTAGATAATAAGATTTTACAATCTTATTACCCCTAACCAATCTTGATTTTATTTTCAGGAACTTATGTGTAAAATCCTGAGCTTAACTATCTTGATTGTAAGTATAATGAAAGCCAGATGGTGATTTCGAGAAATTAAAAAAACACTTTAAAAAAAAGTCTTTGCATTGGGTTATAATAATATCCCATTCATTTTCTTAAAAAAAGTTCGAATAATAGAAGTTGCATTATTGAAAAAAACTTATTTATGACATCACGGTTTGCTTGAGCCGTGTGGTGAACCGAGAATGTAATGGACCTATTTCGGGGGGTTTCAGTCAATACCATTACCAACTCCATTGGGGTTTCTAATTCTTTCGAAGAAAAAAAACGCACCTTTGCCCTCGACGCGGCTGTCGACCGGACGCTTTCTCCGGTCTCCCCTTTCGAAGCGTCTGTGATCTCACAACTGCGGATCACTTCTCCGGTGCGCATACTCGTAGTTTACAGTCGTTCTCGGATATCAATTGTATTCTTTGATTCGGATTTTGGATGATCATGAAAAGCCTGACCCTGAATCAGTGTTCAATTCGTCGTTCTCTTCTGATGTTTAGAGATGTTTTTTTTTCCTTTGAAAAAAATTTTATCTTTGGCGGTGATGCTTGTCCTTTGGTGTTATTATTTCTGAGAAGAAAGATATTTTTTGTTTGTGATTGCTTGAAACTTGAAAGTTGATGGTGTTTTCTCCGGCTAGCAGTTGTCGATCTGGTTCATTGTTAGATTTTGGATCCTTTTTTGGTGGATTTGACCTCAAGAAAAGATGATAATCACATAGGCTTATTAGTACCTGCTTCACATGCATAAATTGATTATTTATGTGAACTGTCCTTTGGAATATATTATTTTCCTTTTATTGATGTAGTTGGTGCGAAAATCATTTTTTTCTTCCTTCTTTTGCATTAGGTATACTCATGTATGTTTTGTTTTGCTTTTCTTTGCATATAGATGGATTGGCAAGGACAGAAAAAGGCTGAATTTCTTATGCAAATCCTGCTGGCCCTGTTTGCTGTAGCTGCATTTGGGATTGGGTATGTCATTGGTTCTTTCCGTATGATGCTGCTCATCTATGCTGGTGGGGTGATACTGGCTGCACTGATTACTGTGCCTAATTGGCCTTTCTTCAATCGCCATCAAATTAAGTGGTTGCATCCAAGTGAAGCCAATCGCCACCCAAAGCCACAGGTGAGTGCAACCACTTCTAAGAAGAAGGCATCCAAGAACAAGTGAGATTAGGCTTTTATGTAGTTTGGAGGATTTTGTGAGGCTTAGACCATGAATTAAGAAATGTAAATGAGCATGTGTGAGAGGCGTGATCATTGAATTGCTAACTTTGTGTTTCATTGAATTTTTCTATACGGATTTATTACTCCAAGAACGTTTTGTATGATTTTGGAGATATTGGATTATAGCGTGGAGCGATGGACGTGCACGATATGATTACGAGCATCTAGCTAGTGATTTTGTTTATAGAGTGAGCTTGTGACTCACTGTTTTGGGCATGTGCCCCATTCTTTTAGTTCTTTATTGAATTGCCAGTAATGTTCTTCTGCTTATGATGGTTAAAGTTTGAAGTTAATTGTCTATCATGATATATATATATATATATATATATATATATATATATGTGTGTGTGTGTGTGTGTATATATATATATGATTCCTAGATGAATTTACACATATGTCATGTTGAAATTTTTGGAAATTTTCAGAGTTAGTTTATTTTGAACGTTGGTTTTCTGTAGAATATTTGAATTTGAATTTAAACGATTGATTTTACGATTTCACCCCCTTGTGGTGCCAAATGAGTAGCTGGGGGTTACATTCTTTATGGATAAATGCAATTTGTTGGTGCTTATGGCCATGGATTTGGGAGATTACATAACAATGAAATGGAAGGTGATTTGACACAAAGGAATTACTTCCCTACTTATGTTACTTCCCTACACAATGAAATGAACTTTTCGTTTTGATAACATTTTATGATATATTAGCTGTTTATCCTTCTAAAATATACTGCTTGCAAGTTCTGGTGAATCAGGTATAAGTATCATTTTCCTTTATCACTTATGCTGTTTGGCTTCCTTTCTTCCATTTTTTTGTGGACCATTATTACAGTTTCTTTTGAATGTATTTCTTTTTGGACCATTGAATGCATTGCATATGCTCTAATACTTTATAAGTATAATGTATATCTTATTAATCAAATTATTAACAATGAGAATTAGGAAGGCACAAACTTCTCTGTCTTTGCCCTCTCTGTAAACATGCACTCTCTTTTCCTTTTCAAAATGGAAAATGCACTGATTAATCTAACAATCTAGTGTGGAAGAGTTGTTTCATAATGTGCCATCTTTTCTTGCTCGACTTTGTTTTGTTTTTAATTGAATATGTTATTATGTTTCTCTCTGATTTGCATGTTTCCCTAAAATTCTGTTGTTTTCTTACTTTGTTGGGGTATTTTTGTTGTATGCCCCACTACCCAACTATTAATATATCTTAAAATCACAAAAATAAATGGATACAATCGGAGTATATGATTATCAAGATATTTGTTTCCTTTCCTTCATTTTTTCACTCCTTGAAGAGAATTCATTTATCAAGTAAGTGAATTTCTGTCTTTACGTTCTGGATTGCAAGTGTCTTACGAATGGAAAAAAAATTTAAAAAAAAATAGAAAAGTTAATATAATCAAACAGAAGAATTAAAGTGAAGAATACGGTAAAGTTTAGGGATGTCGTAGGATAGTTTTATATTTTGAAATTAGATATGAAAAATCATGATATTTTATGAAATGTTTAAGAAAATAATCTTTTTATTAAAAAAACATTTAGCATAGACTTTGTTGGGATTGAATACATGATGTCAATAAACGTTGTATTTGTTATCATTTTGTAAATTCTATGAATAGAGGCTTCATGTTACTTACTGTTTATTACCGACAATGAATCTTATTGTTTTATACGAAGATATAAGATCATGGTATGCGAATTGAACAATCCCATTGAAGGCTCCCTCAAATCTAGAAAAAAAACCCTCAAATCTAGAAAAAAAACCATTGAAGGGATGATTGCTGAAGGATTGACATCTCATATTATCTCTATTAAAGGTGTTTATTGGATCGGGCCCGGTCCCCGATAACATATTGGCTAGTCCGTTCAAGTTTAGACCCGGACTCGTCCGATTTCTTAATGAACTTGGACCTATATCAGGCTGGACAAGGTTATTCATCCGTTTGCCCGGTACCGATAGTCCGATATCTGTCCAATATTCGTTCGATAATTTATAAGCCGCCCGTTAATCCGTCCGTTAACCGTTAATAGATTAAACTTATTAAAATAGTATAAATATTATTGTACAAATTTATTTAATTAATTCATGTGATGCCATTATGTTATTTAGCTAATGTTAATTGGTTATGCAAAATGCATGATTCTAATTTTTATTCTTTTATAATGATACGATCATATATTTTATATAATGTTATAATTTTTATTCATCTATAATGTTATTTATGATTGATGCAAAAGTAAGAATGCAAGATTAATTTATATATGATGAAAATAATGAAGATAAAGAAGACGAATCTTTTACTAGTGTTGCATAATGCATAGTTACCTTTTGGTAGTAATATTTGATTATTATAAATTTTATTTTACTTAATATGATAGTAAATATGTAATATTTTATTTTTAGCACAATGAATTTTTGAGCTCCTTCAATCGTGGGCGTAGGTTATAAGCCGAACTACGTAAATATTTTGTCTCTTTTATTTATATTTGACAACATAATGAGTAAATATATGATAATAAATTGAGGAATAATATATTATGATGTCCTTTTACTACATATTATAGGACACATGATTTTTAAGATATTGTCAAAAACATTAATGGACTAACTCGACCCGTCTAATTGTTGGTCCGATCGTTAAGATCCGATAGATCTTAATGGGGCGGACAAGAATAGACATTTAGTGGGCAATCCGATGTCCGTCCGATAAGATAACGGGTCAGCCGGATCCGTCCGATATCCGGTCAACGCCCGATTGACATAATCTATTAGTATCCCGTCCGGTCCGTTAAGCACCTCTCATCTCTATCTTGTAAATCATCCTCGTAATGGATAGAACGGTTTCGTAAGCTAGAAATTTCACTGCTATATTGGGACGCTTAGTAGGAGCTGATTGTGTCTTTTAAAAGATGTTATGGAAGAATTAACATCTATCATGTTAGCTGAATTTTATACATCCCTTGTCACCACCAAATTTTTCTCCTTTTAAAATATAAACATTACTGATTTTTGTAACTATAGACTGAAATTCTGTTTGCATTATCTTCTTTTCATGTAACATTTTAGATGCTGGTCTCTCTTTCTCCTATGTTTTATCCAGGTGTTGTCCTTCTTACCACTATATTTGTGTTTCTTCTCCACAGGGATGTGGAATTTGGGTTTCACACAGTGCTTTCAGTTTTTGAAAACTCAGAGAAATGTTATTTCCAACCGGTTCGGATGGGATGGTTTTTGTTTTTTCAACGGAAAAGCTGGCCTATAAAATTTGAATGTCCTAAAAGTTTTTAAAGAAAGAAAATCAATCTAACACTATGATTGGATTCATGTGAATGTAGGGTAAGGAAGAGGAGGGGAAGAGAATTTTTTTAAAAATAAAATTTTAAATAAGAGGAATTAAAAGGTATCTTCATTTTTTTTTCATTCTCTTTTTTTTTGTACTATTTTATTTCAACTCAAAATTGAAGTGTAAAAATTCTCTTATCAACTTAATTAAAATATTTTGGGAAATTATAAACATTAAATAATCACATTAAAAATGTTTGAAAAAAATAATATAATTCAAATATTTGGTTGGGATAAAATTTCTTCGAACTTTTTAGGGATTCTAATTTAAATAAATGATTTTTTATCTGTTCACTGTTCCATGTCAAAATCTTTTTTTTTTCTTTTTTAGAATAGCAGATTAATTAATTTTTACTCATTTCCCTAAGTTACCTGCCACCTCAGTTATTTTTTTTCGTCACCTCGTTTTGCATCTACTCTTTCTGTTATTCCCTAATTACGTGACTTACAGCTATGGAGGGCCAAGTCCTTAAATTCATAAATCATTTCAAGATAGATGATTAACCCCATCAACCCTCGATCAGCTTCACAAAGTTCGTTTCTTTCGATCAGTAACACAATGTTTCGACTGCCCTACTTGAATCTACTAGTGCCATATTGTGTTGGACATTTGATTATTATATTAATTAGTGTGGAGCCCACACGTTGTGCGGATAATGTAAATAAAATGTGCCTTATCATTGTTTTTTTATATTTTATTTAAGTAGATAATACTTTAATATATAATTTTATCTTCTATTATCTCCCTTCACGATGATTTGTGACTATTTTTAATGTACAATAAATAATCAAACACAAAATTAGAAGAAATTACTTTATATCAAAAAAATAACAAATATGTATTCTAAAATGATAATCTCTATTCTCTCGTACAATTTTTTCACTCAAATCCCCTCTTATACTAATTCAAATATTTGAGAGGAACAATTTTAACACAAAGGCATTATTCTAAAATAATAATTTATTATTCTTAAACTTATACCTATC
Source organism: Pontederia crassipes (assembly GCA_030549335.1). Lineage (NCBI taxonomy): Eukaryota > Viridiplantae > Streptophyta > Magnoliopsida > Commelinales > Pontederiaceae > Pontederia > Pontederia crassipes. The sequence continues at coordinate 16,352,838 of CM060189.1, read as the reverse complement.
ACAATTAATTATTACCACATTAATTTACTCACATTTTTTACCTCTTTATAAAGATAATATTTAATTTATTACTAAAAACATATTAAAATTTTATCATTATTAAATGAATCACATAATTAAAATGCTATAATTAAAAATATATAACATAAGCTCTGAGTTAATTTAATCCATTCACATCTTCACTCTTATAGGACTCTATTTTTTTATGTGATGAATGTTAATTGTGAGACTAAATAAGTAAATCTAAAATATTATTTTTAACATTTAGTTCTCTTTATTTGGTTGAGAATAGCAAGATCTTATTATGTTTTATTTTATAAACGTTGACAAAATTAATTAACTTTGTTAAAAGCTCTCAAGATGATTATACTAAAGTATAATTGCTTGTTCTATTTATTCGATTTAAAATGACTTAAAGATGATACTTTGGTAAACTTATAACTAATTATTTTGTGAACAAAATACAAAATAATAAAAAGTGGTTCCAGATATAGGATAACCTATTTTATGTAATATTAATCCTTATTGTTGACCAATCATTCTTCAACCAAACAATATCCTTGGAAATATATTTTTAAGATCCTCCTCCTCCTCCTATCTACAAATAAAATAAAATTTCTAAAATATAAATTGCTAATGAATATATTATAATGAATAACTTTTATGTTAATGATATATTTTAAAATTATATACTTAATTATATGTTGTAATCATGTCTCAAGATTATCAGTCTAGTATTTCTAACTATTAAGTAATTATTCAATCAGCATGACTAATAGTATCTTAAGAAGAAATACAATTATAAAAATGTTATAAACAAATATGATTATTCTTAAAAAAATAAAAAAATATTTATAATATTTGTTAACAGAATAATATTAATGAAAATATTCTAAAACAAATTAAAAGAAATCCAATTCACATAATTTAGAAGGAATAATCAGATAGAACAAAAGAATGGTCATAAAAAATGTGAATACAATAAGGTCGCAAAAAATTATGGCGTGAAATTAAATTATTTGTATTTCCTTACTTTTTTTTACACTTACCTGATATATAAAATATGATATAAAAATTAATTAGTAAAAAAAATCTTCTAAAACAAATTAAAGCATGAATTCAGTTTCCACATAAGTTAAAAGAAAATATTTTATATGAAAAAAATATGGACATAATCATGGCAAAAAAATTCAACTTAAAATGCGTTAGAGTAGACATATATAAAAGAAAGGCTAATTAGTTTTACAAATTATAAGAATAGACCATATTAAGAAAATGAAATATTTTGAACGATTAAAAACTACAAGAAGCATAATCATTTACAAAATTAGAAGATCCTTCAGAAACATGATATAAAACAATTTTCACGCAAGGTACATGAAAATGAATAATACTAATGATAAGTTTCTTGTATACAGATTATAAGAATAAACCATCCTATATAGTTGCATATCACAGATAAATAATCAAAATGACAAATAACTTTTTTCCTTTAAATGGCACTAAGATTTGATACTCTGTAAATAGCAATTCTAGGATCTATTGGGTGCAAGGCTCTCTCCTCGACACACTATTCAAAATATAGAGACGGAGAATACTGTGTGAATTTGAAGTTATTGCTTTAGAGTATTTATAGACAAAAAGTGTGCATGCATGAAGTGAGTTACTTACTGTTATAGCTTTTTATTGTTAACATATTGATAAGTTAGGACTTAGGAAGTTAAAATAACTAATAGCTTTTTATTGTTAATGAATTAGTAAGTTAAAATAATTCTTAATATTTATATTGATAAAACACATGAAAATAAAAAGTTATTGATGTTATTTTGTATTAGAAATAAAGAAATATAATTAGTTTATCTAATGTTTGGTCATATAAATTTTGTACTAAATAATAATAATAATAATTTATTAAGAGATTTCAAAAATAATTATTTCATACCACCAATATCTCATTTTTTATATCTTCAAAGCCGAATATTTAGTCATTGATAATTAAATATTATTATGTTATGGATAAGTTATTCATTGCTTCAATAACATTATAAATATTATTAGTTTATGAATCTTGTAAATAATTCTCAGTTAATAATTAAAAATATGATTACAAATAATATTTGATTAATAAGAATAAGGTAAATAGTTATTATAACTGTATATGTAATTACATTATATGATTATTATATAATTCTCATATTTTATAACCATACCTATTATTTCTTAATTAAAAATAATATTTTTTATGGACACTTGTCAACTCATATTATGCCCAGTGCCATTACTCATTGCAAACTTCTTTGCTTTTAATATAGTATAGATTAAAATATAAATTCATAAGCCAACAATTAAGTCATGAAAGTAAATACAAAATTAATTAAAAAAAATAAGACAGATCTTGACAATCTTGCGTGGAAAATTTACTATTCAAATATTTTTTCCTTGAGATGAAGGAACACTCTTTACAACATTTTTTTTCTTGACAATCATTGGTGTTATTCTCGGGGCATTACGGATAATTGAAACTTCTTTTATAGCCTCATTTGCTATGCACTTCCCAAAAGATTTGTCCAAAAATTAGACTATATCTTTTTCGATTGTTTTTCTTGGGTTCGTCAATCGATCAGTTGATCTTAATAGACCTACACTATTTGATAATATCTAAGTGACCTAATTCTTGCTTCTATGAAAAGCTAACAAGATTACATACAATTTCTATATATTATTCTAATTCAATTATGATGACAACATCTTCAAATATTTCAATCGAATTTCATTGTCCTTCGCTTGATAAAAAATGATCCTTTGTCGATCTTAGGTTTGATTGATCGAATCAATTAGTCATTGAAAGAATATGGCTATTGGTACTTGGATCGGTCAAACGATCTCGATTGATCCTTTGATTAATGTTTTGAGCAAATCTTGTCCACGATGTGTTAAAGATGTACATCATTTGATCACATCTCTGTCAACCTATCTACTGAGTATTGACCCTTCTATCAAAGTCGATCACGACTTTTATAATTTAACCTTTGATCTTTGGTAGATAGTAGTTTTTCAATATTCGGTTCATCCAATGAACACTTTAGAAATTTGTCTCCTGTCTTCGTATTAGTCGGTTGCAAAATCTCAACCGATTTAAAAGGGCTAAAATATAAATCCTATTCTTGACTGTTAAAAATTAACTCCGCCTATGTTTTATAGTCGATCCTAAGCTCGGATAAAGGAGGAGGGTTGTGTTAGGCCCCGACAGCCAGCGTAAAACCCTGTCGAATCTCATGAACATGGATCAATGAATAGTCGTATGATCCATGTAGCCGACCCTACCTAGTGGGATAAGGCTTTGTTGTTGTTGTTGTTGACTACTAAAAATTCCCTTGGAACTTGAATGGTCGAGAACTGCACTGCTTGTTTTGATTTTTGGGACTGACCAAGAAAACAAATTCAATGTGTCCGTTGCTTGGATATCGTAGATGTTTATCTTGTTCTTAATGTTTGAACTTGAACTGTTGACGTGCTGGCAGTAAGTGGTGAAAAGAAACGCTTATGTGATGATGACGATGATAAATCAGTAGCACATACAAAAAGGTCACGAGTTTAAATTTTATCAGTGAAATATATGTGTTTCTTTATTTTCAATCTATAATTTTCTTACATCAGAGATCTAGATCTCCGTATGTAGTCGAAAAAAAAAAGTTTGGCAAATCTCTCGGAATGGAATAAATTAGCCACCTCTTGCCTCTTGGTTAGATATTTCAATCCTTGAGCAAGCTAAGAACTTGAGCATGGTTGGTCTTGTGGTATCATTGATTTTTCTTATGTTTTCGATCATTGCTTTGGACAAATTAAGAACTCAACACGTTGCCTCAGTACCATCTTTATTCGACGGGGAAACAGATTCTTAGGCAAATGGTGATATCTTGGTAGAGGGGTCATAATTAATGGGAAAGAGGGTAATGAGTTGCAATCATTCTATATGATCTAATCGTAATGTAATACCTGGCCCATATGTCACTTATTAAAATATAAATGCAAAATTCGGATATAAAATAGAAATTAAAAAAAAAGAGAAGAGGGGACGAGAGAATCGGTCAAGTGTCCAATTCTCCCTTCCCCCCACTCTTCTCCCCCACTTTCTCCCCCACCCCACTTTCCCCCACGAGACCCTCTCTCCCTCACTCTTCACTCCCCTCCCACAACTCTCTGGACAGAGAGAAAGCTATAGAAATTATAAAGGGGAGAGTGTGGTGGACTCTCGCACCTTTCCACTCTCCCCACAGCCCGACAGCCCCTCTATCTCTTCTTCTTCGTCTGCTCTTTCCGGCGAAATACGACGAGCGGACGAACAACGAAACCATGACTACTGACGAACCTCCGACGAATCAAAAGAAAAAGTACCGTAGACGTATAAAATATCTAGATGAAGAAATGTAGATCAATGATCATGAAATTCGATTCCCATTCATTTTATCGTTTAACATTATATATTACTCTTTCCGTATTATTGTGTCATTATCCTTTAGGATATATTATGAGTCCGAGACATAATAGACTTATCTTAATTCATACCATGATTGTAATGCCAATTAATTATAACTCTCGGCTTGTATTATGTAGTAATTATTGTATTAAATATTGTATCATTTATTACTTTACTATGTTATGCATTAAGTATGTTGTCACGACTTATATATATATATATATATATATATATATATATATATATATATATAAGAGTAATAATTATATTATGTAGTAGGTCTTTAACTCTCGGTATAATAGTAAATAATAATTACCTACTCTCAGAATAATAGTAAATAATAATTACTTAAGGGTATGTTACTCTCGGCATAATAGCAATTATTATTAAATAATAATTACTTACTCTCAAAATAATAGTAATTATTATTATTAAATAATAATTACTTAAGGGCATGTTACTCTCGGAATAATAGTAATTATTATTATTGAATAATAATTACTTAAGGGCATGTTACCCTCGGAATGTTACTCTCGGAATAATGATAATTATAATAATTATTTAGGAGGCATGTTACGCTCCGAATATATGTATAAGGATATATATATAAGAGTAATTATAATAATATGTAGTAGGTCTCTTACTCTCGGCATATGTAGATATATATACATATATCACATATATATGTATAAGTGAAATGATCAAAATGCCCTCGAGGGGCCAGAGCAATTGTGAAATGACCTAATTACCCTTGATGGGTCAAAGCATGTGTAAAATGACTAAAATGCCCTTGAAGGGCCAGAGCAATAGAAATAAATACTGAACCTTCGACTGGCCACTGTTGGCCATGTCCATTATAATTAAACAAGTGACGGACCCTTGGTCCGCAGGAAGGGGATCAGACTTCACCCCTTCTCTGAATCATGATTACAAATCTCACATTTGTAAAAAAGATAAGCAAAGCAAAGATCAATGAATGTGATAACTATGTGTTATTCATGGTAAATGTTAAAGTATTGTATAGTGGAGGGGCAGGTAGCTGCACTGAGGAGATAGTGTACCTACTGAGTTTAAATACCACTGCTCCTGGATCACATGCCCTCTCCCACTTGTGCTCCGAATAAGAGTGACGCAAGGAACGCACTTTTTCCCTACGGGGGCATATATGAATTATATTATTTTATGCCAGAGGGACATGTAGCTTAGCTGAGGAGACAGTGAACTTACGGGTCCGTAACGATCACTGTTCTTGGGATGCAGGTCCTCTTCCACATGTATTCCAAAAAGGTTATGTCTAAACATACACCTTCCCTTTCATGGGCACCCTGACAACATACAGTGCAGAGACACCTCTAGCTTCCCAACTTAATTAAAGTCGAGCTCGCATAGGATAACGAACATCAAGGACCTTCTAGTAATGTAAAAGACGTAGTCCCACACAGAGCATTGTAATGAATAACAGAGTATTGCAATGATCAGAGTAAAGTATAGTGCAATGAATAACAGACTATGGTAATAGATAATAGGTCAAGGTAATGGACAACAGAGTATGATAATGGATAATCGAATATGGTAATGGATAACAGAGTATGGTAATGGTTCATAGAGCATAGTATTGTATAACGCATTGTTAAAGTAAAGAATAAAGTAATTGATCATTGATTATCATTTCATCATCTATGACTCTATGAGTACTGGGCGTTAGCTCACGAGCATTCCATGCCCCTGCTTTGGGATTTTGCATGTGAGAATCCTGCTTAGGGAGGAAATGGATAATGCAGAGCTTCAGGATGGCGGCACATGACTTGCAATATCACTACAACTTTCCGCCATTTATATTCTGCATTGAATTAACAAATGTTGTAAATATGAAACTCTTGAATTTTTCTTTTAGCCTTGCTTTTTGTTGATATTCTCAGAACCCTTTTGAACTATCCTCGTTCCTTATTTCTTTTGAATTATCATCACATGTGACATTTGTCGTTTCGTAATAATATTTCTTCCACATTTTTATATCATTATTATGTTCTATCATTTCCTTTGCCACGTGGATCATTTGTTGACCAATCAAAGTCAAAGTAGTCATAGGCAGTTAGGGGTGTTCACGGGTCGGGTTTGACCCGACCCGTGAACAAACTCGACCCAACCCGGCCGAGTTTGGTCGGGTCGGGTTGGGTCGGATTTCAAATTTCTTTTAGGCTGGACCCGACCACCTTTTTTTCTTTTTTTTTTAATTTTTTTTTAATTTTTAATATAAAAAAACCTTTACTAGTTTATTTTAAATATAAAATAAAGTATTTTTAAGCATAAAATATTCTTTTAAATATCCACATATTATTCTCTATTTAAAATACATTATTTTATATATTTTTAATATTTTAGATGGTATAAAATGCTTAAAATAAATAAAAAATCATTTAAAATTAAAAAAAATAAAATAAAAGGTCGGGTTGACGGGTCGGGTCGGGTTCGGGTTGGATTTCCGACCTGACCCCCAACCCAACTCGACCCAAAAGGTGTCGAGTCGAGTTGAATACTCGGGTTCACCGGATCGATCCGACCCGGTGAACACCCCTATAGGCAGTGGTAGTGCTCTCTTGATTAGTCTGACTGCCAACGTGGCAGAAGGACGAATTTTGAGGGCGTTACGATAAGAATTGACTATATATCTTGCACTTCCTGACTATTGACGCCTTAAATTTGTGATGCATCTGTGCAGCACAAAAAAGTAAGTTCGATATGTATTTTATCAAATTACAAATTACTGGCATTCGGTTTATTGTTCAGTCTGTATATTTTTTTTTTCGGAAGTCATCATGAATACTTACGTTTGGAAAACTGGTCGGGTTCGTTTATGTCTATCTTATGACTTGTGTGGATTAATGGAGACTCACCCCCTTCACTAAGTTTCTTTTTGTGGAAAATATGACGTCTAGATCGATCAATGAACATAACAATGAAATTTAATGTACTATAACCCCGCTGTTTTTCTTTATAGTGTTCTTCAATCTGCTGTTTTCTGGAGAAGCTGTTATATCATGTTTAGGACTGGAAATAAATCGAGCCGACCTATTTTTAACTTAGATCGGCTCGATTTATTATCAAAATAAGTCAAACTAAAATATTAAATAAAGTCTATTTTTTTAAAAAAACTTAACCTCTTAATAATTGACCTAATTTTATAGTTTATCATGCCAAAATTTATTAATATATTATATTATAATTTTTAATCCTTCATCTTTTAAATCTTCAATTTTAAGTTCAATATTACTATTTTTATTATATGTTTAAAAAAAATATATTAGTGATGTCTCTTTTATTTATTTCATATTTATTGTATCTTTAATAAATAAGATTTATTATATTTAATTTAGTATATCATCAAAAAAAATATTTAGCTTAACAGGCTAATAAGCTAAATCAAGCATTAAAAGTTAATCAAATAAGTCAGTCTAAATTTATATTCATGACTTGTCACAAATTATAAACCAAGCTTAAATACTTTTATTTTAAAATAGGCTTGACCTATTTAAGTGAAAGCCTAGCTCGTGTCCAGTCCTAATTATACTTTTATTTGTTTTACGCTACATTAATGATGGATATTATATCAATAAATATTTAAATTGCCGCACGTGTGCGATAGTTATGCTGAATCTAACACAAAATTTTAACTTGTGTAATTGTATCCTGGAACCAATGCTGTATTCAGTGCTCTCGCTCCGATAAATAATCTGGTACTAGGCCAGAAAGCTTCTCAGCTCGGCCATCACGCACGCAGCAACGCCAATGCTACCACCTGCTCAGGCTGCTCGGTTCTTGTAGCTGCAACATTCGATGATTGCTCAACAACAAGTCAACAATTTTCTATATCGTACACACATCAATGAGAATGCTACCACCTGCTCGGTTCTCTGGCTGCAACGCTCAGATGATTTATCGTCAACAACAGTGTTCTCTATCTCTATTATCTCATACCAGGAGCAAAAATACATGCCTCAGGACCCACATGCTTCCTTGAACCAGTATCCCCTTATTTCATACCAAGGCCGAGGCCTCATGTCGAAGACTATCAAGATTCCTTGTCTCAAATGTTGATTAGCTCCCTCCCTCTCAAGAAAAAGAAATATTGATGAACTTGGATCCATGCTTCCAGGAAAAGAAACCCATTCACAGTTCATAGAAGATTAAATTTTGACATGGTTTGCTCCACTTTACCAGTAGTCCTTGCAAGAACAGTCACCCTTTTCAAACCGATGAAATCGAATTCTATCCCTAACTATGATGATTCGACCTAGAATCTTGGAAACAACCTTGATCCATTGATGACAATCTTCACATGTTTGAAGGTTTTTTGACACTCTGATCTCTGTACCAGGGCCAGTTTTAAGGACACTATAAGCAATTGCTAGTTTCTCACTATGACAGTTGAGATTTTGTTCCCTTTCCTCCTCTGTAACATCCATCTTAACAAGCTCTGTCAGAGGAACAAATCCCTCCAGTTTAACTCTTCTTACCAATCCATTCAACACACGGTAGATATCATCTGTTTCAGGATGTGTTCGATCACTGGCTTTGAATTGATGAACTCTTCCACCCAGTTCCACCCAACTCAACCCTCTCTTCTTCCGGATCTTGTTGTCCTTCATTTTCTCCCACACATTTTCCACAGAACTCCACTTCCTTGCAGAAGAGTAGATGCTCGAGAGCAGGACATAATCTCCGCTGCCTAATCGTGCCATGTGACCAATTGCAAGCTCACCCAAATGAGGCCGGTGATGCCTCTTACAAGCACTTAGCAACACCCTCCATATAACAACATCAGGCTCCATCGGCATACCTCGAATTGTCTCATAGGCTTCATCTAACAGACCTGCTCGAGCCAATGCATCCACCAATGCACCATAATGCTCAATCTTTGGTTCGATACCATGTGCTCCTTGCATCATTCTGAAGTATTCTTTGGCATCTTCCACCATCCCGCAATGGCTGCATGCTGTCAAGATCCCAAGGAATGTCACTCCGTCAGATTGCAAGCCTTCGTGCTCCATCCTGGAGAATAACTCAACAGTTTCAGAACCAAGACCATGTACCGCCAAGCCAGTGATCATTGAATTCCACACCGAGACATGGTCCCTGGTAACCGCATTGAAAACCTCCTTTGCAGCATCAATGTTTCCACATTTTGCATGCATGTCGATCAATGCGGAGGACAGTACATAGTTCAACTTGATTCCGTTCTCTACCATCAACTGATGAATACGCTCGCCGCAGCTGCGAGCACCAACACGAGCACAGGCGGAAAGGACAGAAGAGAAGGAGTAGCCGTCAGGCTCGAAGCCTGAGCTGATCATGCCCTCGAACATGCTTATAGCCTCCCTAGGCCGAGCGCATTTCACGCAACCGCCAATCATGGAATTCCATGAAACCAAGTCCCGAAGCGGCATTTTCTTGAACACCGCGTTCGCGTCCTCGAATTCTCCTTTCTTCAAGAGCTTCGCGATCATCAAGTTTCCATGAACGGGATCGCAATTCTTGCCGAACAGTTCTTCGAGCAGTGGTTTGGCTTCGGCCAGGCGATTGTGGTGAAGATACAATCGAAACAGAGAAATGGCGATCGAAATGTGGGATAGGAATCCGGATTTGAGGATTCTGACATGGGCCACGGCAGCTGCTTTGAGGTCTGAGGTGGCGTTGCTGGCACCGAGGACGAGGGAGATGGTACGAGCGTCAGGTCGGAAGGAGCCGGAGAGAAGGAAAGCCTCGTAGCGGCGGAAAGCTTGTTGTGGAGACCCCTTCTCGACGGAAGCGAGGATGATGGAGTTGACGAGAGAGGCCTGGAGGTGGCCGCCACTTTTGGCGAGCATTTCGCCGAAATGTTTGCGGAACGGTGAACAACTCGCCGAAGCAATCGATCGTACTGGCGATGTTGAAAGAAAGGTTGACCTACGACCCTATAGACTCCCAACTCCGGCTTGACGAGTAAACCCCAATGTTAGGATCATCGATTAAGGGTCATGCACACTCACCGGAGAAAGAATCGTGAAAGAACGAAGGCGATTTGGAGATCAACGGCCGTCCTTCTCCTCTTCCGGCGGTCGCGACTTCAGTGCGCCTCCGGCGACGGTCGGCGAGGCGGAGTTCCGCGGGTTCGATCAGAAGAAAGAAAATAACATATTTTTTTCTTCTTATTATTATTTTTCATTCCATATTTTTTCTAATATTCCTGATTGTATATCTAAGATGTTATAATTACTGTACCCTTAAACAAATGGTCCTCGAAATTACAAATCTACATAAGTGCTGAGACTCGAAGGTGTATACGATTATTAACAAATAATTAATTTGATGTTCGAATTGAAAAAAAAGCGGTCGTTTGGTTCGGTGTATCACTGTTTCAATTAGATCATTATTTTAATAAAATATTATTATTTAAATTATTGATAATATTACATAATGTTTGGCAAATATTAGTAATATAAATATGAAAAATCAATTATCATAATGCTCTTACAAATTATTTTAGATTTTCATCCCATAGTATTATAAATAACCAAAAAAAAAAGAAAAAATGAATATAATAAAATAAGATGACATAAAATTAAAAGATATTTAAAAAAACAAATTATAAATAAAATGAAATTGAAGCGCTATTTATTTATTTAATAAGATATTAAAATTAAAATTTTAATTGAATGAATGTTTTTGTAAAAAATCATCTCAAACAATTGATAATTTTAGAAAGTCGTCTTCAATTATTTAAATTACTAGTGAGATGATAATTATAATTAATAGAAAATTTTAAAATATCGATACTTAATTACAACCAAATAAAATAATTAGTAATCTATCCTGATTAATTCGTGCCAAATCACCCTTAAGTTAAGTTCGTGACTTCACGAATGCTAAGTATATATATATATATATATATATATATATATATATATATACTTTACTAAGTTTATTTAAAATGACAATAGCTTCAAGGGAAATTCACTAATCCTTTACTAAATAAGAATGTTCTTAAAGATCCTCTTTTCTTTCTGTTCTCGTGTCTTTGGACTGTGTTTGGTTTGCAATGTTCCCAAATAAGTTTACGTGACCTCGAATGTTCTCGTCAAAATGTTCTTAACATTTACTTTTTTTTCTCGAGCCGCAATCTTTTTTTTAAATTTCATCTATTTTTTAATTATTTTAGTTTGTATGTATATATAATTTATAATATATTAATACATTATTAAGGATATTATAAAATAATTTATTAAATGTTATTAATTAAAAACTATAAAATAAATAGTTCTAATAATTAATAAATATTTATTAATTAAACTATTCAATTATTTTTTAAAAAATATATTATATTTGGATCTTAAAATGTACATAAATTGTAATATTAATAATATTTAATTTGAATAAATAAAAATAATATTAATAATATAATGATTTACATAAATTATAATATTAATAATATATTCTTATTTACTATAATTTTATACATCATAAAATAATAAATTATATTCTTAGTTCTTACTTTTTATCCAAACATCCACTAAAACTTATCCATCACATCAACTTTTTAAATTCTCATCATTACACTTTTTCATCCAAACACCAATCCAAACTTTTCTATCACATCAATTAGTTCTCGAGAACTTTTACAAAAGTTCTCTCAATGCTTCCGTACCAAACGCAGCCTTGGGAGAATCATTTTTTTTTTCAACATCTAGACCAACTAAAATCTTATAGGCTCGTGCCATTTATTTAATATTCCAAATAAAAATATTATTTCGTTCCTAAATTATAATTGTCCATATATGATGCACTGGTATGATCTTATCATGAATCGTCCATGTTAAAAGGATAAATGTTTTGCATCTAGTTATATAAATTAATATAAAATTTGTACGATTAAATCCCCCTCCCTTTAAATATTTTTTGAGAGGTATTATGACATAAAATATGCTAAGTCCCTCCGCTTTAAATATTTTTTGAGAGGCATTAGGACATAAAATATGCTAAGTGGTTTGATGCTCTTCCAGCCCTTGAGAGTTGCAAGTTGATTTTAGTTAGACAACAACAACACAATTGAGCAAATAATGCAGGTCCGCAACAATGGACTGGCAGGGTAGCAATAGCAGTAAGATGGAGCAAACAAGAAAGTGGTTCACCATAAAGATGGAAACCGCATGATCCAGCGCAGACTCGTCCAAAAGTCATGTCAGTTCGGCTCGGCACGGATACAACTCGTGCATGAAAAATGGATTGTGTTTGTGCCATTCTGTGTTGGGTTGCCCATTTACACTTAAGCACAACATGGCCGGGCACGATGAACACAAACCCAGCAAGACATGATCCGTTTTGGCACGGGTTTTTTTCGTGCACTAACTGACTGCACACGGTCCACACTAAAATTACACAGTTTGTGTTACTTCAATTTGACAACACGAACACAACCACATGTTCATGGGCACAGGTTCACGGATATGATGATAAAATGCATATTTTTATTTCACTCCTCCGCCTATAAAAGCATGTCGAGCCTCCCCCTCCCCCTCTTTCCTCTCACCTGTATCTCTCAATCTCCTCTCACTCTCACGCCCTCTCTCTCAATCTCCTCTTTTATCATTGAGTAATTGAGATAATATTCTTATAGCAGTCATTGTAAAATCATTTCAAGTGATGTCTTTTCACTCGAAAAATAGGTCTAAACAATAGTTGTGAGAATGCTATCTCAATTACTCAACGAGAGTTTGAAAACCCTAATTTTTACATTCATGATTCATTATAAAATCTTATAACTTAGTTTGATGCAAATCATACTCGAATGTAAGGTCAGAATTCATCTTATAACTTAGTAAATAATAAATTAGTATTTAACTATCTATACTAGTATACTACTAATATTATAGTCTTATATTAATATAGCAATCTACTATTATGAATTATGCAATAAATTATATATAATATGTATTTATTAAATACTTATCTATTAGTTTTATGTATAAGGTCATATCTTATAACTTATTAGTTATTACTCAATTATTCATTTTACAAATTTATTTACTTAAGAATTATGAATTAATGACCAAATGACTAATGTATTTGAAATTTTAACTATATAATTATTATATTAAAGTAGTCACTAAAGTAATATATTATATATTGTTATAGAATAATACTAATTTACTTAGTATAACTTAGTATATAGTAAATTAGTACTTTAACTATCTATACTAGTATACTACTAATATATATTTACTAAATACTTACCAATTAATTTTATGTATAAGGTTATAAGTTATAACTTATTAGCTATTAGTTATTACTCAATTATTCATTTTGAAAATTTATTTACTTAATAATTATGAGTTAATATATTTGAAATTTCTATATAAATTATTATATAATAATAATTAAAATAGTCACTACTTACTAAGTCATATATTATAGAGTAATTAATAATACTAATTATATTATATAATAACTTAATAAGCAAATTAAAAATTGGAAAGGTTGAAATTGAAGGAAAAAAATGGGCCATACTATCCGACACGACATGGTTCGACCGGTTCGGACGAGCCTGGCGCAAACCATGTTAGAGTGGAAAACTGTGTCAACATGACATGGCCCACGACACAATCAATACAAGTTGACCGAGATGGACACGACACGATTTGCTTTTTCATCTCTAGTTCAGCAACAACAGCAGGACAAGGCAAGCCGTGGAAGAGCACAAGCTTTGCAACAGGAGGCAACAAGTGGTGTTAATGGCACTGACAACAATGTAGCAAAGATGAAGTTTGTGATGTCAAAGAGGACAGATCCGCAGAAGACAAAGCCAGCTCCATCAATCATGAGAACAAAGAAGATGAGTCTTGAGAGAAGGTGAGAATGTAGGTCGTGAGAGATGATTGTTTCAAGAACTCGGGCCGTCCAACAACCAATGTTGCCACGATCGAAGAGAAGTGAATGTAGGATTCAATTTCTCATTCTCTTTAACATCTTTTTAAATTTAGGCATCAAAATTAGGAGTGTTCACAGGTCAGGTTAAATCACTTCTTCTTTTTTTTTTGCTATGACTCGACTCGGACCGGGTCTAGTTAGGCCGAGTCGAGTTGGGCTGGATTAGTTTATTTTTTTAATATAAAAGTATTTATTATTACATTTTTAATACAAAATAAAGTATTTTTAATTATCAAAAATATTATTTTAAACATCTATATACTTTTCCATTTAAAATAATTTATTTATTTTTAAGTTCTAAACGATATAAGATTATTAAATTAGCTTTAAAAATTATTTAAAATAAAAAATAGGGTCGGCTCAAGTCAACTTGGGTTGGAATTTTTCAACCCGAATTCGACCTAACCCTTGGTCGAGTCATGATCGGGTTAGGTCGAGTCAAATTTTTTCAGTTCACCGGGTCGATCCGATCCGGTGAACACCCCTAATCGAAATCTTCTCTTGGATAATGGATTGAGCGCCTACCATATGCAAATCATTCTTACTTTTACTCATTTAAAAAATAATTATTTATTGTAGTCATTGTTAATCTTTGTCGGAGGATTAACAACACTCTCTTGATAAAGTCATTCCTTTTTTCTTAAATAAACATACAATTGAGAAAAGTTTCAAATACTATGCATTAACACCTTACTTTTTCCACTCATATAGTTAGCTCATTTTTCTATTTAGATATTTGAATAACATTAACCGAATGCTTATCTTAAGTTAAGAAAAGATTTATTTATTGATAATAATATTTTAATTATCATTTTATCTCTTATAACTAAAGTTATCAAGATCTCAATGTAAATATTAAGATATTAAAATTTTATTTACTATCCTTAACCAGAATCTTATCCTTACCTCAATCACACGATCTTAACCAATCTTATAAAATTTTATACGATTAATATAATCATTTAAATATTAATAAACCTATATATTTATGATAATAATAGATGAAGTTTAATATATTTTTTCGTTTTAATATATTTTGACATAATTTTGCCTAAGAATCAATAAAAATATGATTAATTGAGGTGTAATTTATGATTTAAATATGATAAATTAATTAAAAAATCTTTATTATTTTTAAAATATATGTTTTAGTAATTGATAGAATCTTACGATTTTCAATGACTCTCTCGAGTTTACATACAACTAGTAGAGATCTCCTAATACAACATCAAGTAGACATAGATACTTGAAAAAAAAAATAAAAAAATGTAGACATAGACACAAGAAATATTGAACTCGCCTTCTAAAATTAGGATTTTCTTTAATAAACTCCAATTCATTATATTTTATTCTGCATTAACGTCCGGCAAGTTACACTAACAGTTCCTTCTTTGGGACAAGTAGGATCGAAAAATCCAAATTAATTGTGGCTGGTTTGACGGATGATCACTTAAACCAAACAACATTGAGATGCATTGAAAAAAAAAAATGAAGTTCCTTACTATGATACTATTATTCATTATTAGTATTATTATCTTTCTTATAATACGAATGCCTTTTTTATGTTGTAATAAAATAAATATAGCTCTCAAAAAATAAATAAATAAAATTTTGAACTTAAAATAACTTGACGAATGATATTTTTTGTCACAGATAAAGGATGTTTTGATATGCACAATAACTGATATTTCTATAATAAATAATATATGCAATTGAATTATAAAAAAAATTTAATATTATTTCCTAAAGTTAGCAATTTAGCATGAATCGTAAAAAATTCAGCGAACATTTTGTCTTAAAATCAATTAACCGTTAATTTTAATACATTTATTGTTTATGACGTTTCGACCTTGCCTGTGAAGTGCGAAGTTAAAGGACCAATCCGACTCGTGTTGTCCACCTCCTCGCCGCCGAAACCCTATCGACGCTCGTCTCCGGTCGCCGGAGGGATTCCCTTACCTCCGCACGCTCCGCTTTGCTGTCACAGGTGACTGCTATTTCTTTTAGTCCTTTTCTGTGCTTCCTCTTCTCTACGACGATGGCAAGGACTCGCTGATCTGGATCGGAATAAGCGTCATTTATAGCTTTAACATGCGAATTACGGGTACTCTTCTGAGGTTTTTTGTGCAATCTTTTGTAGCATAGAGGTTTGATGGGTTTTAACACAGTAGAAGAGGAATGATTCGATCTGCTTCCGGTCAAATTATAATGCAGTCTACTATTTGTTTTCTCTAACTTGCGATTTCGCAATTGGTCTGCTGTTTGGTGAAATCTTAATCTTATGTTATTGTCTGAAAGTTTGATTTTTGCGTGAAGAAAAAAGAGATTGGGGACGATGAGATTTTTTGTTTAGAGGGGTTTTAAATAGTAACGCAATGCAAACGTGAGATCAATTTGTGCTTCTCTCATGTGGATTGAGGATTCCTTTTCTTTTGTCTGTTGAATTGCACTATTGATTCCTTTAAAAGTTAATTCCTTTGCAATGGAAAGGGTTTTGAGTGAAAGAACACTGAACTAATACTTAACGGATTCATAGAAAATGGCAACTAGCACCCCTGCTGCAAGTAGCACCCCTGTGAACCCGAAGAAGGTCAATCTTCTCAATCCATCAGCCATCAAACACCTCCTTGATGAGACCGTCACTGAGGTGAGATTACTCTCTTGCTCTGTGTAGGAAAGCTGCAACTATCATACATTTGGTACTTACATAATTTCATTTGTTGGATTGATTTTATGTGAATCTTTTTTGTAAAGTTATATTCAGTCCCTAAATGAACGCATTCTCTTGGAACTAGATTGTGACAAGCCGTGGATATGTTGAGGATATGAGGCTAAGCAATGTGAAGTTGTTTATTGGAACCATCATCATCGGCATTGCTTTGCTCGCACAGTTCTACCCCAAGAAGTTTCCTGAGAATAGGGAATTTTTATTGATTTGCATCGGATTATATCCTTTTTCATTTTACTTGAATTATATTCTCTTTTTACTGTTCTAGTTCCGTTTTTAAGAAAGTGACCGGATTCATATCACAATGTTTTGTTCTTAACTGGAGCAAGTATGTAGCATTTAATGTGCTGTTGCAGATCATCAGCTACACAAAGGAAAACAATGCGATTCTTTTCACTTATCCTCTCCCTGTGAGTTTCTTTGCTCTTAATGTCCTTATTGATTTTAGAGTACTGAAATCAGTCCTTTGTTTGTTGCAAGTTGCAACCTTCAGCATGTACTTTTTCTGTTATACGTGATGATGTAAAATGAACTTGTAAAGTTTTAATCATTTCCCAAAAAAAGAATATATGAGATATATGTTTTTAATCATTCTTTTGACATCATTTTGATCACTTTACCGCTTCTACGTAGAGGGGACCTTTCTGTTCTCATATCTGGGGATAAAACGTGAAAGGGCATTCTATTCTTTTCATAAATAAAATAGTAAATATAACAGAAAAGTTAACAGGAGTAGGCGGAAGGCCTAAAGTGGAAAATGTGATAAAGTTTAGTGATATCCAAAGGTAAGTTCATGCTTTAGGGTTAGATGCGAAAAATCACAATAGTTTATGGGAGGTTTAAGGAAATAACCCAAAATTCGATGTTGCCTTTTTAAATATTATCAGCTATGTCTGTGGTTTCTTCATGGAAAAAGCTTCTAGAACATTTTGCTTTTACTTATGGTACTCATCACCTTTCTCGGAAAAAGCTTCTAGAACATTTTGCTTTTACTTATGGTACTCATCACCTTTCTCACCAATATAGTTTTCTTCTTCGTCTTCAACTTTCTAATCGCCTTCACTTGTTGAACTAATGGCTGCATCAACGTTGAGATGTTACTTATAAATCCTTATTTTAGCATTGATTATCAACTGGGATTTAGAAAAAAATGCAAATTATCATCTTACTTTAAAATAAAAGATTTTGTTTACCTATATCAAATGTTGTAATTTCATCAATGAAATTAAACATTAATTTCATGAACATGGATCAACGAAGCGTCGTATGATCCATGTAGCCGACCCCACCTAGTGGGATAAGGCTTTGTTGTTGTTGTTGTTGAAATTAAACATTAATGTGACCAATGAATATGAATGTAGATGAATATTTTGACAATATTTATAAGGCAAGATATTTAGCATTTGAGTGATTGTACCATGTGTTACTATCAGAAGAATCAAATATTATAGCTTGGCGTTAGTTATACATATGCTCGTATAGATATGGTTGCAATCCTTCCCCGAATGGCAATAGAAGAAGTAAGAACGATGTATGAGTGTTATGTTTGTGTCACTATGGAATATGGATATTAGTGATTTGACTATGAAGTCTTGGTATATGCATGTCTCATTAGAAGAGGAACTGGTGACATTGATGCTGTTATGGAGCTTTTAGTTACAAAAAGTTTGTCTTTCAGTATTTCATGGAACTTGCCATATTCTTGAATCCAGAACTTTTCACAAAGATTTTGGCTTTTTTCCTACAACTGATATATCCCTCAGAGGCAAAACTTGTGAACTTTTTATTGAGATTAAAAGTTTAAGGACGAGTAGATGTTTTGTTCGTTCCATATACCTCTATATCTGACTTGTTGACAACCAAGTTACTTTGCCTTTGTGATTATTCTTTGGTGCAGGGATCTTTCAGTAGCACAGGTTTGGTTGTGTCCTCAAAACTCCCGAGATTCTCTGATATGTACACTCTAACAATAGCCAGTGCTGATCCAAAGTCTATTTCTGCTAATAAACCAGTCGAGCTTACCAAGAGCGTTACCAAGTGGTTAGTCACATCCATCTCCATGTAATCTATAGAATTTTTGACTAAATTTACTTGAGATTTATAATATTAAATACAATTATAGAAGGTTTCTTTCAAACTAAATGCATTTTTTGAATACCAGAACTTCTTTTTGTCTATTTATACCTAATAAGTTCACAACAAACTAATAATGCATTGTCTGCAATTGGTTGATTATTGTACTTCATATACAGACAATTAGGAGCTAGCCTTTGATAAGGCTGTTTACATGCAAGATTCATGTCATTATAATGATTTTTGTACAGCGCATGGAATAATGTAATATCTTACTGACTGCGAACTGTCATGTTAGATATGTTTCTTCAATTGAACACCATTGTCTTTCTTCTGTGTAACTCATGCACACGTATTACTTAGGGACCAGGACGAACACTCTTAGGTTGAGTTTCAACTGCTGATTTGTACCATTCTTTGTACGTTCTTCAAACTGCCCGAACTCCTCCCTTCTGATAATTCATCAGATTATCGATCACGAGCAGAAGCTTCTTAAGTTCTAAAAAAATTGATTACTAGCCTTGACCCTTTACCTTTGGCCAAGAAATAACATGACAGAAGGCTATGGTAACAATAAACCAACGGAAGGTCCCCCACCCCCACACACAAAAAGAAAAAAAAACTTTAGGTACAAGATGGCAATCAATGATGTGCGAGTAATTTCACCATTGTTTTGTGATTCGTCAATATTCATTCTCATGATTTGAACTTTATTCCCAGGTTCACAGAGGATGGAGTCCTTGTCGAAGGCCTGCTCTGGAAGGATGTTGGGAAGCTTATTGATGATTATAATGGTGAAAAGAAGGGGAAATGAATGGAATTCCCCCTATGACCTAGACATTTTTCCTAAATTGGTAAAGATGTGCCCACCTTTGAAATTCTCCGGGTATACATTGCATGGATTTGTGCACTAACTAGATTCTAAACATATTTCCTCGCGACAATGCACAGATTTTGTATCTTAGAGCAACATTATTACGGAATAATGATCCTAAATGTCATACTGGACATGATGTGAAAGTCAGTTATTGCCGTCAATCTGCCTTGATCTGAAGCCACAAGATTTGAACATGTAACATTACAAGTGCTGAGATGTTTTCATCTTGGTGTTTCGCCCCCGACGCTTAACACTTTCACCTGTCTCCCCTAATGGTGGTGTTTTGCATAATGAGCAAGCAATTTCAAAAATGAGAATAAGAAATTATTATAGTGATATGTTTTCATACAAACAACTCGAAAATACAAAAGTATTTAAAAAAAACATAAAGTAGCAACCAGAGCTCCAGGCAAAAAAAAAAGGTGTTACATATTACTCAAGTTAGCAGGTCTGAGATGCATCATTGCAATGTTGCACAGCCCCCCTGGCAAGGCTTTGCTGGGGGCCTTCTATCACTCACTGCTCACTGCCTCTTTTGGTATGGGAATAAGAAAAAAAATTATGATATTGAGCCAATCAATTTTTTTTCATATCAGCCTGTAATTAATTTATCATCATTTCATCAATAGATTAATCCATCTCCTTAATTTTTCCCATTAACATTTATTATCAAATATTTGATATGAGTTCACTTTCTCCAATTCGAAGCTCACATCTAATGGTCATATTTTTTTTACTTTTTTAAATGAAGCTTAATTTAATTCCATTACACTCCAAGTCCTTTCCGAAAACATTAAACTTTTCATTTTTTTTTTCCATTGAGAAGCCTTGGCCAAAATCATATTCTTGAAGCATTCTGCTTTTTTCACTCGAGTCTCGAGCATGTCGTGTTTTTTAATCCTCATATTTAATATTTTTATATGTTTATTATATTTAATAAATATACGTATCACATTACTTATATATATTATACCTTAATTTCGAAAAGAAAATGTTAGTAGAAATCAATTCTGAAGATTTTCACTAAAACATTTACATCTAATCCATAAATACTTGAAAGATAAATTTTAAATAAAATGTCATTTTTTTATTTATATGAAATCAATCTCATAATACAATTTCACTTTAGGCCTCCTAATCCCATGGGCCGGGCCTGGACTTACATTCAACACAGTGCTTGCTATGGACTGCATATTCCTTTTATCCTTTCCATATTATGATACGGTGCACTGAATTATCAATATCCCAAAATTATGAACACTGTCTAGCAGCTGCAAAGGCAGCGTTTGCATGACGAAAATATATCATGTTAAATAAGCAAAGCACTGTAACTCGCAGCTCCAGCATGCCAAAGGAACAAATTAACATCTTACACTTGCCACAAGTGTTATCACTGGCGAACTGCTGCAGAAAATGACATATAATCTGGTCAGCCAAGGTCAAGTAATTCTAGATGTCAAATGATCGAAGGCATTATGAAGATTCTCAGAGCTGCACTTCCCTGTCAAATATCCAACTAAAGGGAACATTTGGCCCTTCCTTGGCCCTTTCTTCAAGCCTTCTAATCCTTGGAGCTAGATTGCACACGACTTCCTGAGCTGAGCTCTTTTGCCCTTATCAGAGAGACCGCTTAGATTCCCTATCTTCCATCTCGTGACAAGAAACTCCAATATGTCAGCATAGTCCTTGGCAGTATAGACACCAAGACGTTGAGCCACGGCAGAAAAAGTGCACAAAAAGATTATCGTCCCGTCCATCATACATCAGATGGACAGCGTAGATATCTTCTTCTTCATCATGCCAGCAAAGGCAAGCATATATGCCTGAGTTTCTCCACTATCTTTGTATAGGCAGTTTCATGGCGTTTCTTGTCTGCTGCAATGATGCCACATATATGCCTGAGTCAGTTTCAGGTCCCCATATTCCTTGGCGTGCCTAGCTCTGTTACCATGGGATATGAAGCTTGCTCTCTCTTGGAATGAGGTGTAAATGAAGCCAAGATATGTGTTGTTCTCTGTTCTAGGGTCCTACAAAATGACATTCATGTATAAGGCTATCTTACTTAACAAACCGAAGAACCATGGCTTAAGGACGTCAGGTGCGATTGAAACTGTAAACAACAGAAGTAACATTGCGTTTTAAATAAAATTGATATCGACGGATCATCTATGAAATTTGTTTCCAAAAAAATGAGTTTTTAACATAGCTTTCAGCAAATGAAAAAAAAAGAGAATGAAGGATGAAAAAACAGATAGATTATATTAGATACAAGAAATATATCTTATTGAAATAACTGAACCATTCCTGAACAATGGAACAGATAGATGATATCAGATACAAGAAATAGATCAGAGAAAAAGCTCTATAAATGGCTAGAGATAGACAATGAAGCAAAATGCATATTTTACCATTCCTGAACCGATCAGATACGGAATAGTTTTCTCGATCTGTTTCATATATATTCACTCTTCCAACTAGATACAGATACTTGGTTGAGAAGGTCGCTGTGTCTGTTCTCCTCAGCAGCAGTCCATGCTCGAGACCATATGGCCCATGCATGAAGTAAGACGTGCACCAGTTTCATCTCTCACGCCATGGAGAGTATATATTGAGCATTGTTTGATACGTGGGAAGAGCTCCCTCAGTGTTCATATCCCCAACAAAACAAACATAATACTCATCAGGGATCTCCTTTTCCCGTTCTCTCAGCAGCCGAGCTTCTCCATGGAACCCCTCTGCTCCGAAGAGGGGTCAGGTAAGAAATGATTGAGCACATTAAAACGACTGATTGAGACGAGTATTGTTGAGATGGATCTTTTTTCTATTATTATTCATTCCTCTTAATTATCAGAATGATTGATATAGTTCAATTATGCAAAACAAAAAATTATCATGTCGGTCATAATTATCATATACCAAATAGAGAAGTATCTCTCATGTAATGATTTTGTAATCATAAGATGCATTGAGGTATATTGACGGTCAACCCTAAGTTTCCTTTTATTGTTCCATGGGCACCTTACAAAACGTTTAGTGGTCTTTTTTTTCTCCTCCACAGACGGGCATCGAAATTTAGACAAGAAAGAGCAACAAATGCAAATAATTATATGATGTTTTTTTTTATTTGTGCAAATTGCATATTATGGGAGAATTTTATTCATTAAATTAAAATTGTATCAATGTAACAAAGTATAATACAAAAGTTGTGTAGAAATGAAGGAAGTTTATTAAATTAATATCTATCAAAGTCCACGTGATAAAGTCAACATGCATATAATAGGGTGAGTTTGGACCAGGAGGTCCCGGTTGCTCCGGCCCAAAAATTCACATTGGCCCGATTTATTGAGATTTTTTTCCGACCTATTTATCATCAGGTCCAAATTAAAACTTTTTTTTAAAAAAATCGATGTAATTCTCATTAAAATAGGATTAACATGTGTGATATTGAGTTGATCGCGACCCAATATTAATACTGAGATTTTGTTTTTAAAATTTATAAGTCTAATTATACTGCTAACATTTTTCAAAAAAAAAACTTTTTTAACTTTTGGCATATCTTATTGTCTCATATGTTTTTTTATGTTTAGTCACCATAAAACGACCTACTGTTTTTTTCTTCTTTATTGGAGATATTATTGACGGTCTTTTGAAAAAAATTTTAAGTTTAGACTCATCGATGTTTAGAATTAGTAGTACGTACATAATTAATTTGATGATCAAAAGAAGTGGAACGATAAATTCTAATTAAATTGATGATTCTAAAAATTGACCCCCACATATGTTAACTTAAAAATAACTATAAGTCACGGTAGATGCACAACTTATACATATGTAGGACTGAAAATATTGTGAATCAATTCATAAGCTCATTCGGCTCTTGGTTTAAACTTTTGAGTGACCTTGAAAATTCAACTAATCTTAATAGCTAATACAACTAGAGCAAAAGATAACTTTCTTCTTTGTAAATAAACTATGCATTGTTTTTCTGAGGAGAGAGACTATGCATTGTTGCAAAAAACAAGGTACTCTATATTTATAAAAGCCTTTACAATTTACAAAACGCCTCCTGATTAACAAAGATATCTTTAGACTTCAGGTTAACTGTTAGGGTGAAAACTGTACCAAGTTAAAAACAACAGGGGCCATCACCCAAAATCCATTTCTATAGTCAGCATTATATCCCATCTGGCACGTAGTAGCTTTTGCTCCCTTCTTGTGTTGATAACTAAGATGAAAGCAAGAGAAGTGGTAACTATGTATTCATCTTTAGAGGTTCTGGATAAGGGTCGTGCCAGCACTTATCCTCTTCTGTAGCTTTTTTCCATCTTTGTTGGAACAACATCAGTTCAGCATAAGATCGACGACGTACCTGGAGATAAAATATCCGATGAAAATTGATGGCACGAGATTAATAAATTGTGAGTTCAGCACCTTGATAACAAGTCAGAAAGTCAGAAGAAGTTCAACAATCAGGAAGAAATCGGGGACGAAAATCTAAAAAGTCATAAGTGGAGGTCTGATGAACAGCTCTAAGATCTCGAAGCACTTACAGCATATCTATTGTCATGTCCATGACCCGTCTGCAAGGTTACACATATTCAATTAGTATAAGTCAACTGACCAAAAAGATGAAAATAATGGAAGGATGCTGATGCAGGTCAACTTGTCTTAGGTAAATTAACTTAGCAGATTTCAACAGATGCTTACTGTGGTCGAGGAAGAAGAGGACTCTGTTCGAGAGGACCTTTCAGTTGCTTCTAAATTTGTCTGAAGCATAAACCAGAATGGCAATTAGGTAACAAGATAAAACATGGAATCAAAAACAAATTCTAGAGACGGAAATGAAAGGCAGTAAATTCTTTGACTAAGTTCATTTTTTTTAGGGGAATTGTTTGACTAAGTCACAAAGTGGAAGCATGCCCCATTGCTTGCGCAGACATAAAGATGCAATACCTTTTTTCTTAACCGATTTATGTTATATAAATAAAGAAAAAAGAACTATTTTCTATGAAAGTGCAATTGGGTTTTATCTAATAATCTCACATGTATAAGCCACAGAAGAGAATAAAGATACTGGATATATATGGGAGCATGACTTTTACTAGGCGTGATGCATTTTAACAAAATTCTGCGGGTCAGATCCAGAGTGGACAATATTACATATTGGTCAGAATGTCGTATAGCATCAAACTACTCTGCATGTGCATGGTAGAGTGTGACCACTTAATTAGGACGTTGAGTTCCTATGGAGGGAAGGATGTAAGTGGCATATATTAAATTAGTCCTACATGTATAAATTATGGAAAAAAGATACTGAGTATATGTAGGAGATGGTCTTCACCAGACGTGACACATTTTGACAAAATTGTACGAGTCAAAGCTCAGAGTGAACAATATCACATTTTGGAAGTTCAATGTTGATAAACAACATATAAAACATTAATGCATGTGTTGCTAGCTACATTTGTGCTTAACCCATTGTTTTGGCCAAAAAAGGAAATGAAACTATTTCAAGACTCAGTCGATGAAGCATGGGTCACTAGGTAGGTACCCCATACCCAATACTTGTTGGATACTTGGGTACTCCTAAAATACATAATAGAATATTTGTGTAAAAACTTCCAACAAAAAACACAATTGTGTAAAATCTTAAGAAATTGATCCATATTATGATAAAACAGTTAGCATGCTGTTCTTTAGCATTATTATTTATTATTTTATTTTGTGGAGTTTCCAATTTCTTGTTCATTAAAGAAAATATACTATGATATCAAATATCAACTTCCTATACCCTAGATTTTAGAACATTGACGTAACATGCCCATAACCATAGCAGACACCTGAAGTGTGTCCTTACCCATTCTAGGCACAAAGCACAAACCTCCGATTAATCTTAAGGATATGTTCAAACTCTGGGATGGTGCTAATAAGAAGTGAATAGAAAAGCAATAAACAAAACATAAACAACACCATGACCATCGTAGAACAAAATGGAAATACATGTAACCAAATGTCTCACAACCTTGTTCCTGGATTTGGAAGAAAAGGTAGAAGACAAAAAATACTGCTTTAAATTTTCTCAAAAAATCTTAAAGTTTTCTTTACCTTGTTGTCATCAGAACCTCCAAGTGTAGGTATGCCTTTATGGATTGCATATTCACTATCAACAATTCCAATATTCTGGGTCCTATCACCCTGTAGAAGGATGGTGAACAAGTTTAGTTCCAGTGTTGTCAAACACGTAAAATGGACACAACACGGAGCAGCCGGGAAAACACGAAATCGTATACACGTAACACGACACGGTTGATTCTACCAGAAAAATATTTTATATATTAATTAGCATAGACCAGCATTTTTTAAAGATGAAGAAGAATTTTCAACTTAAAATCGTCAAACCATCAACCAAGTTCATACAAAATAATATATCTAACCATTATATTGTAAGTTTTAACACACTAAATCACTAATTAATGAACAAATAACAACCAGATGGAGCCGCAAATAAAAAAATCTTAGTCTAACATTCTAACCCTCTCGGTTTATCTATTCTTAAACACACAAAGTAAGAGGGAAGGAGGGCGATGCAAAGAGTCGTCAACAGAGAGGACAAATACGGCACAGTCATAAAGATGTAGAGAAAGAGGGAGCGAGGGAGGGCGTACCGGCAGCAGTAGAAAGGAAGGGCAGACGGCAGTAGGAGGTCAGCAATTGTTGTAAGGGTGAACGACGCGAGCGGTGGTTGCAGGAATGAATAGCACGGCTAGGGCTGTAGGCAGCGAACAGTGAGGTCACGAATAATCGCAGACAGGAGCACATAGGCAGGAGAGAGAGGGCGCAGTGAGCAACCACATGCAGAGAGAGAGAGAGAGGTACCAGCAGTGGAAGATAACACGACCAAACGACGACATGTAGTTAATGGCGGCTGCAGGGGCGAACAACATGAGTGATGCCAGCACGAGCAGGGGCGGCTGTAGGCGGCGAACAGGGTAAGCAAGGGGTGGCTGTGGAAGCCAATGCTGGGAGTAGTGGACCAACGCCGAGAGCTGGAGCACAATGTCGTGGCGCGAACAAAAGGGAAAAAGGATTAGGGATTCTACGATTTGGAAGAAAAAGATGAGTCACGTGGGTGAACGAGCAGGTAAAAAATGGGATTGACGGACACGGAGTCAACACGCGATTCCACCATTTCTACGCACTGACACGCGATTCCATCGCGTGTTGACGAAACGCGATTCTGAATAGAATCGAACACGTTTGGCTGGGGTAGAATCGTACGATTCTACGAGTCGACTCGCGTTTTTGACAACCTTGATGGGCAGTATAATCAAACCAAAGATTAAAAAACTGTGTTTTTTTTCTTGTCCTTTTGGTTTTTATTCATAACCTCAGATCATAGAGCAGTCAAATAATAATCTCCACGGGTTTGACTTGTTGATTATTATTGACTTCATTTAACACAACATTGAATTAACAATGGACAGTTATATTGCAATTATTCAAAGGGAAGGATTGGATATATCACAACCTGCTTTGGACCCTGCAAAGTCGGAAGTGCATCATCAAATCACTGCACGTGTATGGAAAACAGATGTACATAGGTCTTGTCAGTGATATAAAATATTATTCAATTTCTATTTTCTTATTGTAACCTTTTATGAATTTACGAAATAATTGAGTGAATCGGTTTTTTGCATTAACAGAAGAACATACAAGCCAAAAGACAGTGGGGGTTGTTATGAGAACAGTACTGCGCCTCCATGCACTGGGTACAGTTCTCTATTGCCATGGTGAAAGACCTTGGTTAAAGACCTGTTAAATTCTCTTATTTCGTTGGTCCCCTTTCATTATTTTTCTAATTTTTTAGTATCTGATTCGTGTAATAAAAATATTAGTTATTCTCCTTTTTGGACTCTATCCAAAGTGATGATGATCTCCTTTCCACAATTGTTAATAAAAAAACTGATATTGCAGCTGGGTAGAGATGATGGCTCCTGTATTTTCAAAAAGTTCATGGCGTTGTGTCTGGTATATGATCCAGGTGGGTTGTTGACTAAGGTGGCTTGCTTAAAAAGTTCTTTCTGAACCTGCATCAGATGCCATTGCAGATATTATGCTTATCATATGTTCTTTTAGGAGTAAAAACAATTAATGTGGTGATAAGTTGGGGGTTACCAGATGCTTTTTGAAATATACATCATACATTTCATTCAAGTATTTCTAATTCAAATAGCTAGTCGATGTAAATATTATTTGGTTAAATTAAGTAGTTTTCTTTTGTTATCTACAATCGTTATGATAAAAATACCTTAGTGTTTTTTTACTGGAAAAATGTTCATTTTATCCTTGTACTTGCAATCTCAATGCATCTAAATTGACTAGTGATAGATTATAGATTCGTGACCACAGATTTTAATAGATTTCCATTCGGTTTACTTGTTCTCTTGATCTGTATGCATGGTAATTTGTTACATTTCCTTGATACATATTAAGTACCTATATTTGCTAGAAATGTTGCATCTTGTTCTGCTAAAGAATTGTTATACTCTTGCAGAAAAAAAATATGTTATAGCTTTGTATCTGGACATGTCATACTCTATGCTAGTTAGTATTTTAAGGCCATTCTATCCTACTGGAATGATGTATATTGCTTCAATAAAACCGTTTCTTGAATCACATTCGTAATGTTTCTTTCTCTTACGCCCTCACAGAATGACTTAGTTCATGCATGGGGATTGGATATGAAGCTTGGTTACTGTGTTAAGGTATCTAATTTCGTGATACAGTGAAAGTTGCATTTTTCTTAATGAACTAAACAAGGTTGTCAAAAACGCGAGTCGACTCGTAGAATCGTACGATTCTACGAGTCTACCCCGGCCAAACGTGTTCGATTCTATCCAGAATCGCGTTTCATCAACACGCGGTGGAATCGCGTGTCAGTGCGTAGAATCGGTGGAATCGCGTGTTGACTCCGTGTTCGCCGATCCCTTTTTTTACCTGCTCGTTCACCCACGTATGGTGTACCTTTTATAACTTGTGACGGGCACTCATCAATCTTTTCCTCCTTTTGTTTCCTGTCCGCCGATGTTGCTCTGCCATCACCGTCGCTGACCTACTGCCACCGTCGCCGCTGACCTGCTGCCATCACCGCCGCTGACCTGCTGCCACCGTCGCCGCTGCCGCCGATGCTCGTCTGCTGATGCTGCCATCACTCATCTTCTGCTGTCACTGATGTCTTTACTTCGCCGCCGCCGCCGCTCTCTGCTGCTGTCGCCGACCAGGTACGCCCTCTCCCTTTCTCTTCTCTCCCTCTCCCTTTCTCTCTTCACTCACCCGAGCAGGCCTTCTCTCCCTCTCCTCTCTCCCTTGGCCTTTTCTCCCTCTCCCTTCGCACACCCTAGCATTTTTTCCCTTTCTCTCTCCGCGCACGTGAGCGGCTTCTCTGTTATTATTCTAAATTTATTGTTGTCTTAATTTTTTATGAATTGATCATGAATTTTTTTTATGAATTGATGTGCTAATTTTTGTTATTATTATAATTTTAATGATGTATTAGTTTTTCATGAATTAACTGTTAACATTATTTATTGATTTATCAATTGCCATTAGTCTGTTCTTATTATAATTTTTTGAGGTGTTAATTTTTCATGAACTAATATTTTAATATATAAGAAAATAATTGTTAATGTCATGAATTGATCTTAAAATTAGAATTTTGCTTATGTAATATTGCATTTGGTACTTATAAGTTTAAAAGAATTTGCATCTCACCACTAATTACTTATATATACATATATATATACATGTATATATATATAATATATTAAATAAAAATCTGGTAGAATCGACCGTGTCGTGTTACGTGTTCACGATTTACGTGTTTTGCCGACCCTCCGTGTCGAGCCCGTTTTACGTGTTTGACAACATTGGAAGAACCTAAGGTCTCAAATGGAAACTAAAATCAGAGAGTCGGAAGAATGCATACTTGTTTGTAATTATACACAAAAGGCGGACTTCCAACTAGAAAAGCTACAAAGAGGAAAGCAGCAACTATGCAAATATTGCACAAGTATGCTCTCCTAAGTGAAAAATCTGTCAACAGTGCAACCTGTCAAGAAAACAAAAACCCAGTCAGATTTACCTTCATCTTTACAAAAAATTGAATCTTCCACAAGAAGAGAGAAAAATCCAGCATTGATAACATATCAAAATAAACAAAGAGATTATGATCAACAAAAATCAATGTTGCAATTTTGAGATAGTTTTTTAATAATGCAATTAATAAATAAAAAAAGTCACACGAAACTTGGTAAATAAGCAAATACAGAACATATGAACATAGACAACAATGTCAATCTTATTTAAAAAGCCAATATTAAGAAGGATAAAATGGTTGTGAAACTAACTTTAAATGTAAATCAGGCATCTCTAATGCAGTGTAAATCTTTATACGTAGTATAGGCATATGGATTGGAGCTTAAGACAAGTTCGGACGAACATTGTACCTGACTTATATGTAAGTCAAAAACTGATTTACATTAAACCCACCCAACTCTTGTATCCTCAAAAGTATGACAAATGCCGTCGAGCACCAAGCTTTCAGTGACATTTATCGTATGAAAGTTTCAAGTTTCATTTAAATGCAGAAATACATAATGAAATGAGGAAAAAAATTAGTTGAACATATGCGCACCACATATGATGGAAAGAAATACTAGCATTGAAAATATTTAGACAGAAGAAAATTTCAGGACAATAAGATGAGATATTTAGATGATCAGAGGCAGTATCAGCTTACAAAATTGGGGAATTTCATCTTCCCTTACCACCACAGCAAATACCTGCATAAACGACAAAACACAATGCATGGAATTAAAAAAATGCCACCTTTAGGAATCAGGACCAAAAAACCACACAAAGGTACAGGAAGATAGTTGAACAAAAAACAGAGAAAGAATCTGAACACGAGCAATCCGGACTTCCAGTTTTAAGGAGCAAAGACAGACACGATCTTTAAACGAACAAAGGAAGCACCTAAAAATTCATTCTTTATTATTACTTCTCTGGTGGATATGGTGATGGGACTAGAGGGAGGGGAAAGGAAGAGCTTATAGCTTGTATTCGTTATCCTAGTTTGCTGCCTAGAAAGGTTTCTTTCTCTTTATTATGTCGAAGGAAAGAGGAGGAGGTCAGGAGGAGAGAGGGAAATTAACATGGTATGCGGAAAGTGTACACATCACACATCATTAAGAGCAATAACAAAAATAAAATAAAATTAGGTTTTTGAATCTTGTTCGTGGGACCCACGAATTCCTCGTCTTCGATTTTTCTCGGAACCCACGGTCTATTTTTTAATCTGTCTCTATCTGATGAATGTCGATTGTCGTTAAATTCCCTGTCAACTCCCCGTATCTAATTCAGATCGTACTGTGGTTTGCATGTTGGATTCCTATCTTATGCATAGTTCGAATAAGCATTCAAAAGGCAAAGGGAAAAAAAATCATGAATTCAACTCAATTTTGGTCGTGGATTCTACTCTTGAAGAATAGACGCAACGATCAAAAGGCAAAGGGAAAAAAAAATCGAAACTGAAAAGCCGAACAATTACCGTGATAATTA
Source organism: Pontederia crassipes (assembly GCA_030549335.1). NCBI lineage: Eukaryota > Viridiplantae > Streptophyta > Magnoliopsida > Commelinales > Pontederiaceae > Pontederia > Pontederia crassipes. Next base: position 16,321,104 of record CM060189.1, on the reverse strand, counting down.
TAAAATCGAAGGAATCAACGCAACGGAGACGCGACTAGTGGTGCACGTGTGTTCCTTGGGTTAATTTCCATGGATGAGAGAGAGGCCTCAGGGATCTCGTTGTCTGGAATAGAACAGAGCACGGCATTGGATGATGACGGTGGTGGACCGGTGGTAATCGATTGCTGGTATTTTTTTGGTTTCCGATGTGAATGGAGAGAGAGAGGGGTTTCCGATGTGAATGGAGAGAGAGAGGGGTTCCTAGTCCAACTAGAATCCTAATTAGATCACTTCGAGAGGATCAAGCCTCTAATAGATCACTTCGAGGGGGTCAAGCCTCTAAGATAGTTGCTCCAAACAAATATCAAAAGAAGATTGTATTCTCATATATGATTAAAAAGAGTTTCAAGGGGGCCCTATTTATAGGGTAACCCAAACAAGTCCTAGTAGAACTAGAAATAAAATAAAAAGAGTGCTATTCAAACTAGGAAGTAAATAACTAAAGTGCTAATCAAACTAGGCCATCAAACTAGGAAGTAAATACCTAATTCTAATTAAAGAAAATAAACTAATTCTACTATTACTAGGTATAGGATCCTATCATTCCCGCCTGTTTTAAATTAGCCTTGTCCTTAAGGCTGAGCAGCAACAAACTCAGGAAACCTTCTTTGCAGAGATTGATAACGTTCCCAAGTAGCATCTTCAACTGGCGAATTCTCCCATTTAATCAACCACTCAGTAACTGCATGATTCTTTTGTTGAATAAAACGACGCTTCAAAACCATTTCAGGTATTGCACGAACATTGCCTTCTGAATCCAATTCAGGAAGATGATGTAGCGCAGAAACATTATTCCCAAGCTTCTTCTTAAGACAAGAAATATGGAACACTGGATGAATACGAGATGTTGAAGGTAGATCAAGACGATAAGCTACTGGCCCAATTCGCTCCAAAACTTTATAAGGCCCATAAAATCGAGGTGCTAATTTCATTGAACTCCGAACAGTAACAGAAAGTTGTTTATATGGCTGCAGACATAAATAAACTAAGTCTCCAACTTGAAATTCCCTCTCAGTTCGCTTTTTGTCAGCTTGTTGTTTCATTCGAGATTGAGCACTAGTAAGATTATCTTTTAATAGCCTTAGTACTTGGTCTCGATCACGTAATTCAATATCCACAGCATTAACAGTAGTAGCGCCCGTTGAATATTGGGCAATAGCAGGAGGAGGATATCCATACATAGTTTCAAAAGGAGTAAGTTTTGTTGAAGAGTGAAAAGTTGTGTTGTATCACCACTCTGCCCAAGGAAGCCACTTCACCCAATTTTTAGGCTTATCACTTGAAAAACAACGAAGATAAGATTCCAAACATCTATTGACAACTTCAGTTTGTCCGTCCGTTTGAGGATGATAAGTGGTGCTCATTGTCAATTGGGTTTGTTGTAAACGACAAAGTTCCTTCCAAAATTGGCTAGTGAAGACTTTGTCTCTATCACTTACAATTGATCGTGGCACCCCATGCAACTTGACAACATTTTCAACAAAAATATTAGCAACAGTAACTGCCGTATATGGATGAGACATGGCACAAAAGTGGGCATACTTAGTAAGGCGATCCACTACCACAAATATTATAGTTTTTCCATGCGAAGAAGGTAAACCCTCAATGAAATCCATAGATATATCTACCCATGCTTCAATAGGAATTGGAAGTGGCTGCAATAAACCTGGACTTGCAATTGTTTCCCCTTTATGACGCTGGCAAACATCACATTCAACAACAAATTTCTTGACGTCATTTTTCATACCTGTCCAATAGAATTCTCGAGAAATACGCTTATATGTGCGAAGTACACCAGAATGTCCAGCCATTGGGGAACCATGAAATTCCTTTAGTAATGTTAACTTATGAGCTGAGTTTGGCACTAAAACCATTCTACCTTTATATAGAAGATTTCTAGAGTGCCAAGAATACGGTGAAACTGAAAAAGGTTCATCTTGTAACCTTTGAATTAAGGTCTTGATAGCAGCATCCTCTTGCCATTCTTGACGAATAGAATCCAAAAGGACAGTGGACAAAATAGATATAGCAGATAAGGTTCCATGCTCAGGAAGACGAGAGAGAGCATCAGCCACAAGATTTTCAGTTCCTCTTTTATAAGTAATCTCATAATCATATCCCAATAATTTAGAGACCCACTTTTGTTGTAGCATAGAAGTGATTCTTTGCTCTAATATATGTTTTAAACTATTATGATCTGTACGAATCTGAAATCGATGACCAATTAAGTAAGGTCTCCATTTAGTGACAGCATGAATAATGGCAAGCATCTCTTTATCATACACAGACCAACTGAGATGTGTTTTTGTCAGAGCCTTGCTAGTATATGCAATTGGTCGTCCTTCTTGCATCAACACAGCACCAATCCCGACTCCTGAAGCATCAGATTCAATGACGAATAATTTATCAAAATTTGGCAAAGCTAAGACTGAGGTTGTGGACATAGCAAGCTTAAGTTGATCAAAAGCACTTTTTGCATCATCATTCCACTTGAAGGAATCCTTCTTCAGTAAAGATGTCAGTGGTGCACTTATCTTACCATAATCCTTCACAAACTTGCGATAGTATCCCGTTAAACCCAAGAACCCTCTAAGTGCTTTAACTGTATGAGGAACGGGCCACTCAATCATTACTTGAATTTTAGATTGATCCACTGAAACGCCCTTATAAGAGACAATATGACCAAGGTACTCTACTTGCGGTTGACCAAAACTGCATTTAGATTTCTTAACAAATAGTTTATGCTCACGAAGTATAGTAAAAATTATCTTCAAATGAGATAGGTGCTCCTGCAAGGATGAACTGTAAACGATGATTTCATCAAAGAATATTAGCACAAATTTTCGTAAGTATGGTCGAAAGATGTCGTTCATCAAGCTCTGAAAAGTAGATGGAGCATTAGTTAACCCGAAGGGCATAACCAAAAACTCATAATGTCCATCGTGAGTTCGAAAAGCAGTCTTTTGCACATCGGTTTCATGTACCCGAATTTGATGATACCCAGAACGCAGGTCGAGCTTAGTGTATAACTTTGCACCTCCAAGTTCATCAAGCAACTCATCGACCACTGGAATAGGGTATTTGTCCTTGATAGTGACTTTATTGAGAGCTCTATAATCCACACACATACGTCAGGAATCATCTTTCTTTTTTACCAATAACACTGGAGAAGAATAAGGACTAATACTAGGACGAATTATTCCTGCTTCAAGCATTTCTTGAACTATTTTTTCAATTTCAGCCTTTTGAAAATGAGGATAACGATATGGCCGAACATTAGTCGGAGAAGAGCCTGATAAGAGGGGTATTCGATGATCATGTGATCGTTGAGGTGGCAGTCCTTCTGGTTCTGCAAATATATCTGAAAATTCTGAAAGCAAGGGCTCAAGTCCATTCTCAACAGTTGACGGTAAATGTGTTACTCCCATAAGTTGGAGTTGAGCAATATAACCCCTTTTTTCCTTCCGAAGTATTTTTTCCATGCGATGATTTGATATAGAATTGACCTTGCAACGTTTTCCTTTTAATATCACATTTTGGCCTTCCAATTCAAATTTCATTATTAATTTTGAGAAGTCCCAAGTGATTTCTCCCAATGTACGTAACCACTCAATACCGAGCACAACTTCATAATCATCAATAGGTAAAAGATATAGATCCACGAATATTACCTGCCCTTGTAAAGTGAGCTTAACATAAGAGCATTTGTTGTCACATGATAATATCCGTCCGTCGGCAAGTTTGACATCAAATCTTGTAGAAGGCTGAGTTGATAGTCCCAATCTCTTAGCCAACTTAGCTTCAAGGAAGTTATTCGTGCTCCCAGTGTCAATTAAAATAGTAACATGTTGCTTTTTTAAAAGTCCATCGACTTTCATTGTCTGAGGGTTAGCATATCCCGTCAAGGCATGTACTGAAGATTCAATGAGTGTATTTTTCTCGTCCGATTCTTCTTCCTCGGCAACGTCACAAGAGTCTTTGCAATCTTCTAGTTCCGTAATAGATTCAATGACTATCAATTGACCTTTTTTGCATACGTGTCCTCTTTGCCATTTTTCATCACAATGAAAGCATAGACCTTTAATTGCACGTTCCTTCATATCCTGTTGAGATAATTTTTTTGTAGAAGTTTTAGCAGAAGAAGATGAAGGATTAGTACCTCCAGCTTTGGACGGATATATTTCCGCACTACTATTTCCCAATGGCTTGCTAAAATTTCGATTTGATCGGCGCTTCTCGTCTTTTAGACGTTCTTCTTCCACTCGAGCAAAAGAGATAGCAGCAACCATGGTGGCAGGTCGTCGAGCTTTTACTTCACGCCGAATGTCTGGAAAGAGACCTTCAACAAAGGTTCCAACTAATTGACGTTCACTCCATTCTCTCGCTCGATTTGACAATCGCTCAAATCGAATTTGATACTCTAATATGGAAGTCGTTTGCTGAATTTTTGCAAGCTCCCCATGTACATTTTCGAATTCTGGAGGTCCAAATCGTGCTAACAACTCTGTGGAAAAGGTTTCCCATGATAATTTTCCACGTCTCATTTCCAACCAATCGAACCATTGAATAGCATCACCATCAAGACTAATGGAAGCAAGCTCCACCTTGGATGTTTCCGGGGTGCGTTGATATCTGAAATATTTCTCTGCCCGAGAAATCCATCCAACAAGATCATTTTCATCCCACCGTGGAAATTCTACTCTCATACGAAGGGTTTGCGCAGATTGGTCAATTTGTTCATCGTCTTCATGTTCTTTGCCTCGTGAAGAACCTGGAGTATAGTTGCTATTCCCATTGCTTTGTTGTAGTTCTAGTCGTCTGATGTGTTCCTCAAGTTGAGTCATACGTTCGAGCAGTGATGCATTCTCTGAATTGGATGATCCTTGAGAGGCCATGAAATATTCCTGTAAGTTTGCTATGCCGAGCTTGAATTTCTGATATCGCGTCAAGGGCATAAATCTTCTTGGCGTGATAGATGGCAGCGGTGATGGCAATATAGTGGCAGCAGCGGATGCGATAGATGAAGTGGAGGATGATAGACGACAGTGGAAGATGGAGATAACTAGGTTATTGGTCCAACCAAAAACCCGAGATAACACAATTGTCCGAAAAAGATCGAACAACTCTGATACCAATTGATAGGTTCCTAGTCCAACTAGGATCCTAATTAGATCACTTCGAGGGGATCAAACCTCCAATAGACCACTTCGAGGGGGTCAAACCTCCAAGATAGTTGCTCCAAGCAAATATCAAAGGAAGATTGTATTCTCATATATGATTAAAAAGAGTTTCAAGGGGGCCCCATTTATAGGATAACCCAAACAAGTCCTAGTAGAACTAGAAATAAAATAAAAAGAGTGCTACTCAAACTAGGAAGTAAATAACTAAAGTGCTAATCAAACTAGGCCATCAAACTAGGAAGTAAATACCTAATTCTAATTAAAGAAAATAAACTAATTCTATTGTTACTAGGTATAGAATCCTATCAGAGAGAGAGAGAGAATAAACAGTTAAATACCATTCCAGCAGCTCTAGCGACCTACAGGAAATAGTGGAGCACCATTGATGATTATAGATGGAAGTGACATTTTTCAGCGTACTCATTCAAACTTCTGCTGGTACATTCTATTTTTTTTAATTAATAGTTTAGATAAATTAGCATCTCTTAAATTATATGTAACATCGCATTATTATAGTATTAGTTATAATTTTAATTGTCAAAATTCATAAAAAAAACTATTTAAATTTTCAACATTTATTATGTGTTATAAAAAATAAAATAAAAAATTATATGTTAACTTTTTATTATTGTTCTGTTCTGCACACGTTTGAAATATACGTTTTTGGCACACAATTGCAGTGAAATTGTCATTAATGAGGCCCTCAGAATATGATGCCTGTTATGTAATAAGACACATCATATTTTGGTGTGTTGTCTAATTAAGGCACTCAAACACAGCCCTAATTGGTTCATAAGAACATGAGAGAAATAAGTGTGAATTTAAAATATATATATATATATATATTATACGCCATAATAATGTTTTTTTATCATGAGAAATTGTAATTTCTAAATATATATTACACAAATTTCAAGAAATGTTATAAAAATAGAACCAACTGAAGGTCGATGATCATCACCACCATGGGGGGTAACAAGTTGCTGCGTCATTCTGAAGCAATCGACAACGTGGAAATCAAATCATCAATACTGTAACGACAAATTGAGTATTGATTAAAGTAAAAAGGATTGGTTTTGGTATAACATTAAGTTGGAAAACTACACAGGGTTATGACATTGATCAAGATTTTAATTCAAAACTTGCATTTTATCTCTTTTTTAGGTAGCTGCCCCAGTTTATGGTGGCGACGCCAAATATTTAATTCGCATGGCGATATTAAATGCATTGGTTACGAATTAAAAGGTTGGTCCATTATTGAGCCTGACTAATTCGATAAAAATTATCTCGAATCGTGTAACTAGTAATAACAGATGAAATTCTCAATAAAAATTTTTTATAGGATTATTTTATCTAACTACACTTAAACTATCACAATTTTTCAGTTTTAACATCAAGGTACAAACTTCATTTTTTGGATTCTTAAAAGGTTTTATTATTCAAGAAACTTCAACGCGTTCCGTGATTTTTTCAATTTGATCATTCTGTCCAATTCCGACAACTTCTCGATTATTTTTTATTTTTTACATTTGTAAAAAGTCCATTATACCCCTTTCTCCCTCGCCGACGAGCTTGCTCCCCCCTTTCGCTCCGGCGACAGGGAGGGACGCCCCCCAAGCTATTTTCTTTTTTTGTAATTATTTTTTATTATATATTATTTTAAGAAAAATAGACTCACACTTGGAACATGGTACAATAGACTTTTCACAAATGTGAAAAATCAAAGATAATCGAGAAGTTGACGGAATTGGACGGAATGATCAAATTGAAAAAATCGTGATAGTTTAAGGATCCAAAAAATGAAGTTCGTAGTTTGAAGTTAGATCTGAAAAATCTTGATAGTTTAGGGGTTGTTAGAGGAAATAATCATTTTTTATATTCACAAAAGTAACAAGAAGTCGCTTACTACTTCATTCAAATTTCTAAACTTGCATTCTTATTTAAAGAAAAAAGAGTGACATAATTCTAAGTTGTTTATATGTATATGGTTTAATGATTGTGTAACACTCATTTGTTGGAGCATTGTGTAACGCATAAATCTGGAGCGTTCGATCTAACGAATGGTCCAAATTTACCCCCCTCTCCCCTCTCATCTTCCCCTCCGTCGGTCGACAGCCCCATCTTCCCACCCCTGCGAGCGTCGGCCAGCAAGCCAATCTTCCCCGCCCTTGTGAGCGCCGATCGACGGAGCCTCAAGGTCCCCAACCCACACCATGGCTTCGATTAATGATGGTGAGTTTTGATCGATGGCGCATGGGCTCGGCGCTGATCTGGAGTGATGGCGACAGCACGGATCAAGGAGTGGAAGCGATGATCGGAGGAGAGAAGAAAGAAAGGAGGTAGAAGAGCGGATCGAAGGGCGGCGCTTGGGGCGATGCCGACGACGCTCGCAGAGCTCAACAACGACGCTCGCAGGGCTCAACGACGATGATGGAGGGGAACAACGATAGACGACGATGATGCAAGAGGAACAACAATTGATGCAAGAAGGGACAGTGGCTGCGAGTCAAGAGGAACAACGATCGACGACCTCTCTTTTCTCTCTCTCTCGACAATCGATAGCTCGGATTTGGATCGACGACGCGGGCCGACAACGACGGAGGAAAAAATGAGGGAAAGAGGAGGGGAGGTCGATGGGTGCGGCGGTCACAGGACAGAGGGAAGGGGAGAGGGGGCGGCAGTAGCAGGCAAGAGGGTCATATGCGAGAAGGGAACTCGCCGGTGGTCGCCGGATGGGGAGGTCGCAAGTGATCGGTGACCATCGATGGGGAAGGTCGACATCAAATAATGCACAGGCGATAAGAAAGAAAGGCGAGCACTCACGGTCATTTCGATCAGACCCAAGCGATTTCATCTCGATCATTGGATTAGGTGTTACACAATGCTCCATCAAATAGGTGCTACACAATCATTAAACATATATATATATTCGTGCATTCACCAGATATGATCGAAGTTGATGCATAGAATTCATGCATAATCGTTAGGCCAATTTATTCTAAACTTTAAGAGTGTTTCATAATTTAAAGTGGAAAAAGTAGTATAAATATAGAGAAACTCCCAAAAAATTGACTTCTACCTAAGCTTGATTGAATTTATGATAGGGAATTGAAGTACATTGGAATTTGGATGAAAAAGCTGCGGAAAACAAGTTTTTGCATCGGGCACGGCCTTGCCAACTGACGTCACGCCTGTGCAATGAAGAGAGGAATTCAAACATTATGTCACGGCCGTGCGGATGAATGTCACGGCTGTGAAAATCTGAGGCTTGAAACTTATGTTCTGTCACGGTCGTGCAGTATGTCATCATGGCCGTGCTGAATAAATACCAGAAACTTATGTTCTGTCACGGCCGTGCCACCCAATCTTCACGGCTGTGCCGGCGGTTCTGTTAGGCCGTTTTAAGTCATTTTTATCCATCTTTTTTATAAGATTTCGGATTATTGAGCCATGTTACGGGAAAATTTATTTAAGAAGACCCCAAATCTTTTGGAAGAATATATTTGGAGGGCATAATTCAGAGGTTGAATGCTTGATGAGGGAGATCCAGAGGCTACAACGAAGTTCTGCCGGAAACTCGAGAGAGGACGGTAGAATTAGGAGTAGTTCTTCTTGTTCTTTTTTCTTTTCCTGAAACATTATTTAGATTGATGTACTCTAGTTTATTAGAGTAGTTCTTTAGGTTTTTTTTATTGAACTCTATTCTTTATGAATTTTTTGTATGATTAGTTGATGGATCAATAGCATGTTTGATGATTTTATTGATTGTTGCCTGAGATTTATTTCTTTGAATCTTTCAATTATCTGAAAAGAAGTCTTTAGATTCTCTAGAGTTTTTCTCTGATTTTTCTCTTACATGTATAATTGGAGAAATCGTAAGAGATCCAATTGTGTTGTTGTTAAGGTGACTTGAGAAAGCCTTTAACTTTATATTCCAATTGAATGCGTTTTGATATTGAATAAATTAGATTAAAAACCGAAAGGATTACTTTCTTTTATTGATCTTAAAATAGGGTTTAAAGCCTAAAATATTGGTTAAATCAAATTGGAAATTTTATTTTATTAATTCATCATTTTTTGTCTAGAATTCATATGTGAGTAGTGGTATTAATCAAGATAAGTCATATTCATCAAATCTATATTTTTAAACTCCATTGATCATATTCTTATATTTTTATTAATTATTCAACTTATTTTCACATTAAATAATTTATTCATCTTTTCTCAAGTTACAAGTAAGAGAAGTTATTAATTATTTCTTGTCTTCGTGGGAACGATACTTTATACTCATCATTTTATTACTTGAGCGACTAGTGCACTTGCTAACGTTTGCTATCAATTCTACACGCATCCAATAAGAATTTGAGTAATGTAAACTTTCTTCTTTCCATTAGCAGATTTTTTTTAAAAAAAAGATTGCTTTTATCTGCATGATTATCGATCATTTTAAATACATTTGAGCATAAATATGTTTTTATCTGATCACATGATTTTCTTCATTTCTTGCATGGATAAACTTTTGAAACTAAATAACTATTCTATTATGTTTCTGGGAGCCTCCGCAAAGTGAAATTCCCACTCTCAAGTGTCGTCAAGCAGAAAGGAATGTAATAAATAAGGGAAAGAAAAAAAAGTGAAATAAATAATCTTTTTTGGATGACATGAAAAGGAAGGGAAATAGAGTTAAATGTTCAATTTATTTAGATGATTATATTATCTATATTTGTATTTATATATTTAGGAGGAAAAAAATTACATGTATTGAAGATCAGTAAAAGTTTTGAGCTTTCAGGCGTTAAATTTAGAGAAAAATAATTGTGATCGACTTATCATATAAATATAATTTAAATGAACAGTATGCATAATAGATCAATCAATTTACTATAATAAATTTATTTAGATGATCACATGCATTCATTTGCAACTTTTAATTTTTGAGACACGTGGCAAAATCTTCATACTTGCTACGTTTGTTTGATTTATAATTTTCAATCATATTTTTTAATATTTTTTCTTGATGGTTTTAATGATTTCGATTATGGAGTGATATTCTCCTTAGGAAAATATTGAATTAAACCTCATTTATCTCTTATTTGATTTTGATTTTGTATTTTTTTTATGAACATGTGTTTTATGATGCTTAATGCCTTTATTAATGTTTGATCATTTTGCGTGTTAATTATTTGCATGTCGGCATTGATTTCGCATTTGATCACATCATGCGTCAACTTGCATCTCTTAGAAGTTAGAACCAGAGTTGGGTTCTATCTGTAATAACGTAATGCCCATACAAATATCCTCTTGGTACAAAGCATTTAGACATTCTTAAGAAGATTATTTTGATTTTGACTTCGTCTATGATAATTACTCAAAAATAACCTATATAATTCCTATAGCAACTATAACATAAAAAAGTAAAAGATATCTAAATACTCTAAACACATGTCCACCAATGCCATCAGAGCACTGGTCGCTCTGAAATGTCGTGTACTTAATCATAAAATCTTCTTTGGGACATTGGAAAATCTTGAACTTGTGGAGTGACTGAGTGAGTGCCTTTCATTTTTTTTTTCCATGGATGGACATAGCAATGTCAGTAAGTGATTTCCATAAATATTTTCTCTTTTAATATGTTTTCATGATATATATCTATGTTAATAATTGTCTCGCATAAGTTTTTTGTCGATAGTTTTTATGAATTTTCAGCACAATTCATGAATGCATTATGACAATGGAAATAAATTGTAATGATGATGTCAATTAATTAGTGCTATATTAAAGTTTGTGTTATATTGTGGCAAATTTTGTCTCCTGCCAAATGATTATACATGTTTGTGACTTCCTTTCTTCTGTGTTCCCATTTTTTTCATACCCACTACTAGGATTCCTACAAAATCTTAAGTATTTTAATAAAGTCACTAATATTTTTATCATAATTTTAACTGCACATTTTTTCATTTATTCTTCGTATAGATTTTTCTACATGTCTTAATTGCATTGTAGTAATAAATAGTGGTATAGTAGTCTTCTGCGAAGACTTGTGTATGATAGGAGGTCAATGTTCCTTATTTTATGCCTATCAATAATTAATTTGCAATTAAGAGATTAATCCATTATCATATCTTTATGCATAATCCATATGTAATTGTTTATACTAATTAGTAGTACGAGTCTTAAAGTGTTAGTTTGATTCATTCAAATTATTTTTCTTATACAATTATAATTTTCACACTCAATTCCTAAAGAAATATTATTTTTTCTAAAAAAAATAGAGCAATTCACTTAAAATTTAAAAAATTAAAAAAGCTAAATATTTTTTATTTTTATGATATATAAGCAAGGACACAATTTACATCTGGCAAATGCATAGGTTGACAAATGTCCTTAAAGTTATCATGATCAATTAGAATATTAGTAATCTATTTGATATGCACAATGTTCTCATATTTGTACAGTTATTTATGAAAAACATTATTGAATAACTATTTATGAAGTCAGTTACAAAATATATCTACTTATGTATATATGAGTAAAATAAAATATTATCATTAACTATGTTAAATTATCCAATTAATTATAGTTTAAAAAACTGGTGAATAAGTATAATATGATTTTGACTTTTGTATAATTAATAACGTTCTCCTAAATAATTATTTCAAACTGCAATGATAATGGTAATATATTCTTAAAATGTTTATAGTACATATTTTTATAAACTTCTTCTATGAAGTAATTAACATTCACACATATTTAAAAAAATTAAAAATTATGATATATCTATGCAAGTGCATTAACTTGCTGCACAGTTAATTTATTAATGCTATAAAGATTAGTTTTTTTGCATAATAACTAATTTCATCTCCGGTTATCAAAATCAATTTAAATTACATGTCTAATAATTGTTATTTTGTTTAATTAAGTAAAATTCTGCTACATTGCAGGAGGTCACATGCTAAGACATTTTTATCAAGTTGAAAGACATACATCTTATCAAAATTAAGAGAATCCAGTGTATATATGTGAAAAAAAAATCAAAACTAATCAAGAACGAAATCAGAATTTTCAAAAATTATTGAAATCAATTAAAAATGGGGTTTAAATAATATACAATCAAAAGTTGTACAACCAATATGTATTCAATGAATGTGAATCGTTGAATGACGATTACATAGTTGAGATTTAATAATTTAACATTAAATGCAATAAAGATTGAATCTCAACGATATAATTATGATCTAATGATCTTGATTTATTGGTTGCATAGTTGTATGCTACTTAACCTCTTAAAAGTAAGGAAGATTCAAAAGTATTTTGTTTAAGTTCATTTTCATTTTATAAATAACAAATCATAATATTTATATTTTATGTTATCTAAAAACAACCTAACTATAACATGCCAACTAAAAGAAAATTGGTGCATAAACTTAATAATGTAATAATCTATATATACTTGACATATAGAAAGATTATTAAATACATTGACACATCTATTTAATATTTAAAAATATAACGTATAATATGAATTAACAAACTTATTTAAAAAATTTAAAATTATTCAATAATAAATTAATAAATCCGATTTTGTAAATTAAAAAACGCAAACTAAACTTAAGAAGAAATTTAAAATAATTATATTTATGTTTTTTGTTCTATATTAAAAGGGCCCTGAGTCAAATGAAAAATTAAAAGGATCATAGTCACATGCCAATGAGAAGAAAAAATGTCTCATAAACCTAATATATAATATGATAATCTAACTATATTAAAATATTTCTAGAATGCCACAAATTTTAAAATTGATCATTCTTTAACAATATAATTAATAGATGCGGGCATGTAAAAATAGCATAAAAATAAAAAAGTATCAATTGACTCTCCAATAATTTTGAATGTGATATTTTATTTTTTAATTGGCGATCTGACCACTAATTGTAGCTATTTAACACTCACAAAAATTAATTTATTTAAAAATTATTTTAAATGAAATACAAAGTTATTATTAATTGTATTTTGTAATAAAAATTATTAATAATTAAAAAAACATGTTGATAGAAGATTAATCTTTAATTATAATGGGGAAAAGTATATTCCACTGTAAATTTTAAAATTTCCAATATTAATTATAATAATCTTAATGCGAATTTCACATAAATTGAACCCAAATAAAATATAATATGTTTTATTAAACTAATCTATAATTATTTTTTTAAAAAAAATTTAAATTTTAAGAGAGAAGATCTATTTTGAGGAGGAATTTAGGATAAATTGAACTATCAAACTCAAATAAAATAAAAAATAGGGAGTAGATTGATGTTGATGTGGATCTTTCATAGCATTCACATAAGCTAAACTCAAATAAAATAAATATATTTATTAAAACATTAAAACATTAATTATTTAAAGTAAATAAAATAAAATTAAAGAGAGAGAGAGTGCCCTGTCTCTCCCTCCTCTAAAAATTAAAAAATAGGGAGTAGATTGATGTTGATGTGGCTCTTTCATAGCATTCACATAAGCTAAACTCAAATAAAATAAAATATATTTATTAAAACATTATAACATTAATTATTTAAAGTAAAAAAATAAAATTAAAGAGAGAGAGTGCCCTGTCCCTCCCTCCTCTTTTTTCCAAATTGTTATATATTATTTTAAATGCATAACTATATATTGTTTTAATATTGAATTCTATTTTATTTGAGTCCGTGACATATCAGCATCTTAGTAATTTCAAAATGTGTCATTACATTTTTAAGGACAATTTTGTAACTTAAAAAATATAAGTTGAGGAATCAATTTATTACGAAATGAAGTTGGAAAATTAAAATGGAATAGAGTGGAAGTTGAGGGAGTGATGATAGAAATTACTTTATAAAATTACAAGAAAACAATCTTATTTGAATCGATCTATTACAGAAAACAACCCCATTATTCCATTAAATTAAATTTTAAACTTTTCAATATAAATCTTGATATCGAAAAAATAGGTAATCTAATTTGAAGTAAGAGAATAAAAAATAAACCTTTAGTTGCTATTCCACCCTAATTTGAAGTTCATTATCAAATTAGTTGAACCAAGATTGTCAATGATATTATTGTGGTTTACTTATGGGTAATACTAATTGCCACATGATTTAGATTGACTATTATCAAATGAAAGACTTAGATTTCAATCAATATTTATTGTTTTTTACTTAGCTCTATTAATAATTTAAAATAACAAATTATTATTTCCATTTATCTTTTTAGCTACTAATGTGTTTGATGCGGAACATGACAATATGGTAAAATTACATGGAGTTAGATTAATTCAAAAGCTACCTACAAACAAAATTATGTTCCTCACTTCCTTCCCCTAATTTCATACAACTTCTTCATGATTTTAACTGCATGCAAGCTTAATATAAAATTAAGCATATTACTATAATATATTAGATCTACAAAATTAAACTATACCTTAAATAGTATCAGGTCTATGAAATTAAGTTTATAATTAAACATATTAAAACTTTAGTAATAGTTATAAATATTGATAGAAAATTAATCTTGAAATATAATGGATAGAAAAAACATTATATTTTCTACTAAAAATATGGAAATCACCAAAATGTAATACTAATACTAATACGAATACTGACACTAATAATAATATGAAAAAATGGTAAAATAAAATATTTTGTATATGATAATTAATTATGAAACATATAAGAGGTAAAATATCCCACATGACATGCTACAAAAATTCTAAAGGAAAATATTGATACTTAATCTCAAAGTATTGACATTTTTATGACTTTTGGTTTCTTAATAATATTATTTTGATCTTTAATATCTCAAACTTAAATGAGAATTTATTTTCTAAGAAAGTAAAATAAGTAGGATATAAAGGAAATTAGATAGATTAATAAATAATTTTTAATTATCATATTTTTGAGTAATATTAAAACATATCGAACTAATATTTACTTATTTTGTAAACATACGATCGATCTAAGTTTGCATTATCCGCGCATCGCGTGAGTCATTACACTAGTTGTCATTAATGAGGCCCTCAGAATATGATGCCTGTTATGTAATAAGACACATCATATTTTGGTGTGTTGTCTAATTAAGGCACTCGAACACAGCCCTAATTGGTTCATAAGAACATGCGAGAAAGAAGCGTGAATTTAAATAAATATATATATTATTCACCATAAAAATGTTTTTTATCATGAGAAACTGTAATTTCTAAATATATATTACACAAATTTAAAGAAATGTTATAAAAAGAGAACCAACTGAAGGTTGATCATCACCACCAGGGGGTGGGGGGTGGGGGGTGGGGGGTAACAAGTTGCTGCGTCATTCTGAAGCAATCGACAACGTGGGAATCAAATCATCAATACTGTAACGACAAATTGAGTATTGATTAAAGCAAAAAGGATTGGTTTTGGTATAACATTAACTTGGAAAACTACACAGGGTTGTGACATTTTATATTTTTTTTAGATAGCTGCCCCAGTTTATGGTGGCGACGCCAAATATTTAATTCGCATGGCGATACTAAATGCATTTTTGTTACGAATTAAAAGGTTGGTCCATTATTGAGCTTGGCTAATTCGATATAAGTTATCTCGAATCATGTAACTAGTAATAACAGATGAAATTCTCTATTATGCCCCTGCTACAAGTGTTTGTCTATTTTTGTTTAAAATAATATATATTAAAAATTTTTTTTAAAAAAAAGAAAAAGGCGATGGCGGGTCGTCGCTCCCGTGTCGTCGAAGCGAAAAGGGGGAGCGAGCTCGTCGACGAGGGAGAAAGGGGGCCCGCGGAGCCCCCCTCCCCCCTTTCGCTCCAGCGACAGGGAGGGACGCCCCCAAGCTATTTTCTTTTTTATAATTATTTTTTTATTATATATTATTTTAAGAAAAATAGACTCACACTTGGAACGTGGTATAATGAACTTTTCACAAATGTGAAAAATCAAAGATAACCGAGAAGTTGACGGAATTGGATGGAATGATCAAATTCAAAAAAATCGTGATAGTTTAAGGATCCAAAAAATGAAGTTCGTAATTTGGGGTTAGATCTGAAAAAGCTTGATAGTTTAGGGGTGGTTAGAGAAAATAATCATTTTCTATATTCATAAAAGTAACAAGAAGTCGCTTACTACTTCATTCAAATTTCTAAACTTGCATTCTTATTTAAAGAAAAAAGAGTGACATAATTCTATAGGGTTTAATGATTGTGTAACACTCATTTGGTGGAGCATTGTGTAACGCATAAATTTGGAGCGTTCGATCTAACGAGCGGTCCAGATTTACCCTCCTCTCCCCTCTCATCTTCCCCTCCGTCAGTCGACAGCCCCATCTTCCAACCCCTGCGAGCGTCGGCCAGCAAGCCAATCTT
This sequence comes from Pontederia crassipes, assembly GCA_030549335.1. Taxonomy (NCBI): domain Eukaryota; kingdom Viridiplantae; phylum Streptophyta; class Magnoliopsida; order Commelinales; family Pontederiaceae; genus Pontederia; species Pontederia crassipes. The sequence continues at coordinate 16,304,494 of CM060189.1, read as the reverse complement.
CCCCGCCCTTGTGAGCGCCGGTCGACGGAGCCTCAAGGTCCCCGACCCACACCATGGCTTGGATTGATGACGGTGAGTTCTGATCGATGACGCATGGGCTCGGTGCGGATCTGGAGTGATGGCGACAGCACGGATCAGGGAGTGGAAGCGATGATCGGAGGAGAGAAGAAAGAAAGGAGGTAGAAGAGCGGATCGAAGGGCGGCGCTTGCAGGGATCTGGGCGATGTCGACGATGCTCGCAGAGCTCAACAACGACGCTCGCAGGGCTCAATGACGATGATGGAAGGGAACAACGATAGACGGCGATGACGCAAGAGGAACAACAATTGATGCAAGAAGGGACAGTGGCTGCGAGTCAAGAGGAACAACGATTGACGACCTCTCTTTTCTCTCTCTCTCTCTCTCGACAATCGATAGCTCGGATTTGGATCGACGACGTGGGCTCGACAACGACGGAGGAAAAAATGAGGGAAAGAGGATGGGAGGTCGATGGGTGCGATGGTCATAGGACAGAGGGAAGGGGAGGGGGGCGTCAGTAGCAGGCAAGAGGGTCATATGCGAGAAGGGATCCTCGCCGGTGGTCAACGGATGGGGAGGTCACGAGTGATCGACGACCATCGATGGGGAAGGTGAGCACTCACGGCCATTCGATCAGACCCAAACCATTTCATCTCGATCATTGGACAATGCACTCACGATCATCTCGAGCACTCACGACAATGCACAATCATTAAACCTCTCTCTCTCTCTCTCTCTCTCTATATATATATATATATATATATTCGTTCATTCACCAAATATGATCGAAGTCCAATATGAATTTGAGTAATGTAAACTTTCTTCTTTCCATTAGCAGATTTTTTTTAAAAAAAAAAAGATTGCTTTTATCGATCATTTTAAATACATTTGAGCATAAATATGTTTTTATCTGATCACATGATTTTCTTCATTTCTTGCATGGATAAACTTTTGAAACTAAATAACTATTCTTTTATGTTTCTATTTCAAAAAACTTTAAGGAGCCTCCGCAAAGTGAAATTCCCACCCTCAAGTGTCGTCAAGCAGAAAGGAATGTAATAAATAAGGGGAAAAAGTGAAATAAATAATCTTTTTTGGATGACATGAAAAGGAAGTTAAATAGAGTTAAATGTTCAATTTATTTAGATGATTATATTATCTATATTTGTATTTATATATTTAGCTTATAATATTGAGAATAAAAATTTGTGTCGGAGAAAAATTGTCTTGAACCCCCCCCCCCCCCCCCCCCCCCCCCCCAATCTATGAGAAATGAGGAAAAAAATTACATGTATTGAAGATCAGTAAAAGTTTTGAGCTTTCAGGCGTTAAATTTAGAGAAAAATAAGTGTGATCGACTTATCATATAAATATAATTTTAATGAACAGTATGCATAATAGATCAATCAATTTACTATAATAAATTTATTTAGATGATCACATGCATTCATTTGCAACTTTTAATTTTTGAGACACGTGGCAAAATCTTCATACTTGCTACGTTTGTTTGATTTATAATTTTCAATCATATTTTTTAATATTTTTTCTTGATGGTTTTAATGATTTCGATTATGGAGTGATATTCTCCTTAGGAAAATATTGAATTAAACCTCATTTATCTCTTATTTGATTTTGATTTTGTATTTTTTTTTATGAACATGTGTTTTATGATGCTTAATGCCTTTATTAATGTTTGATCATTTAGCGTGTTAATTATTTGCATGTCGGCATTGATTTCGCATTTGATCACATCATGCGTCAACTTGCATCTCTTAGAAGTTAGAACCAGAGTTGGGTTCTATCTGTAATAACGTAATGCCCATACAAATATCCTCTTGGTACAAAGCATTTAGACATTCTTAAGAAGATTATTTTGATTTTGACTTCGTCTATGATAATTACTAAAAAATAACCTATATAATTCCTATAGCAACTATAACATAAAAAAGTAAAATATATCTAAATACTCTAAACACATGTCCACCAATGCCATCAGAGCACTGGTCGCTCTGAAATGTCATGTACTTAATCATAAAATCTTCTTTGGGACATTGGAAAATCTTGAACTTGTGGAGTGACTGAGTGAGTGCCTTTCAACTTGTTAGATAGAGTCCTTAATCGTTGCATGATGGAGAGCACATCAGACAATGAGAATAAATAGCCGAGCGCAGGATCAGTAACAATATTATGCCATTCAATGTTATCTACTAAGAACATTAATTTCAATGTTGATCCAACAAACTTCCATACCTTCTTCCCAATATGAAATTATTTCTACACATTCATTCTTTCTTCATACTCACCTTCTCAAGCTATCGTTGTGGCTTCCTTGATCTTGAATGTCTCCCACCCATGTTTCCTCCTCCTTTGTTGTCGTTTTTACGCGAGAGAGACAGAAGAAGAAGATGGATATAAAGGAATGACCTTTGGTTGGGGTGAAAGAAGGAAAATTGATTGGAAGATAAAAGAGGGAAATTAATTTTCTTTATTTGTTTGAATTTAAGTTGGATGGGATTGAAGAGAAAAGGACGTATTTTTCCTCCATTTTCTTCTAATGCCTCTTTTTTCTTTTAACTCCAAATCCGAATGAAAAAAAGGAAAAAATCTATTTAACACATAATTTCTTCTTTAGCCATATAAATTAAATATATAAATATACATATAGAAAAATAAATTTATCATTTAATATTCATTCACTTTTCTTTTCTTTCCTTTAATTATGTTAATTAAATAAAATAATTATTCGTCCTCATTCTCCGTAATTTGATTTTCATCATTTTTCTCCTCTTCCGAGTAGTGAATTTCATTCTCCTTTGGGGTGTTTATATATGTTAGTTGGGTTGGTGGGCTTGGGTAATTGATTTGAGCCCAACTATGTTCTTTTATACAATCAGAATATAATTTGTCTTTTATCAGGACCCTTGGATTTAACTAAACTAAGACTAGGATCCTTTTAGATATGTTATTCAATTTTAGGGTATATTGGAATTTGACGGAATCTCTTCTTTGTTCTAGTCTGAGTCAATTGTCTTTCTTTTTCGTGTGCAACTTGGGTTGTCACAGTATCAACTTGAGTTGATTTCACCTTTCAACGCAGGCAGTGTTGGTAACTTGAGGTGCTTCAATCTTACTAAAATAAAATGTGCCTTCATCCAACCTGTGTTGCATTGCATTGGACCCAAGCTGAGTCGAGCCGTTTGAATGTCCATTATTAATAGGATTATTTTCATAAATCTTTTCTAGATTATTGCGATTTTTTACATCTAACCTTAAACTACGAACTTATTTTTTTGTATCCTTAAACTATCATAATTTTTTCATTTTAGTCCTTCCGCCTACTTCTATTACATTTTTCATTACTTTTAATTTCTTTCCATTTTTACCCCTCCCTCCATAGTACACATCAAATAATAAATATAAAAAGAAAAAAAATCGGGGAAGAGTAATTTAACCTTTTCATAAGTGAGTTTTTTGTTTACCACTTTAACTCTTCCAACGACTTTTTTTTATTTGTTATTTCATATTTTTCTGGAAGGATGGGTAATTTAGTCTTTTTATAAATGGGAAAAAAAGTAACAGAATACGTAACAGAATTAGACGGAAGGACTAAAGTGAAAAATTATGATAGTTTAGGGATACAAAAAAATAAATTCATAATTGTAATTAGATGCGGAAAACCACAATACTTTAGGATAAGTTTATGGAAATAACCCTTATTAATAATTAAATTTCGAATATTATTAATAGTGGATTAATAACTTACTTGCTTGAGTAGGAAATAACATACATTTGCATTTGAAAGCACCTCAAATAAGGAGGATTAATGTTGATTAGGTTTAACTAATTTTAATCTTATTTTAATTCAGGATAGCTAGATCATCTTAATTGAAGCTTATACCTTTAGCATTGCTTTCATCACACGAAATTTGAAAAAATAATAATTGGAAAATAACAACTGGGATACAAGGGCTAATTCTAACACACTCTTTCTTATTTATTCAAGACACAAAAGTTCTGAATTTACATCATCATTAATTTATTCCAAGTCCCATAAATAAGTCACTAATTCTCGTCGGATCAACAAATTCTTACTTTTATTTTGTTACTTGATACGATTTAGTATACCCGATAGTTTAATGCATTTAGTTTGCATGCATCAAGACATTGGTCGATTGCTCTTATTATCATTTCATATAGTGCTTCTTTGTATTGAATGTTTAGGATAGTGGTGTTGATTAATTAAGAGATTAAATTATTATTTTTATTTCTAATTAAGTGAAAAAAATACTTGTGAATCACTATCCAAGAGGTTGCAACTTTGGTAAATGTGTTTCTCTCATCAATCTGATGTACTCATCTTAAGACTTCTTTATGTTGTTTCCAAACTAATTTCTTGAACATTTTGTAGTGAAGACTAATTAACTTTAGATCCTTCTTATTATTCAATAAGCATTTTTACCTTCCTAGATAGTATTTAGCAATTAAGCTTTGCTCTTTAATTCTTGCACTTTCAGAGTAGTTCAAGTAGGTTTCTTTTCTGAATTTTATATTATGAGTTTATAACTTTCTTTAATTCAATTACTCAATCGATTTTCATTAACTTAGTTCTGACATTAACTTCTAGCCCTCCATATGGATTTGATATCTTTTATACTACAGTGAACATTGCGACCTTGTGGTTGTAGTTGTATGTCTAAGGTTTTAAATTTGAATTTGTCGACTTCTGCTCATTTTATTTTCATGCCCTATGATATTCATCATCACAGGTTCAGATATTAGATATCACACCTTGTAGTTGTAGTTGTAATTTTCATCCATAGTGATAACTCCTTTGTAATTTGCATTTTAATTGTTGAAATTATAAAATTATCATCATCTTAGACAACACACACATTAATACTATTATTTCAGCACAAACTTAATTACTTAATAAGTCATACAATTATTGAACAACTAAGGTTCATATATGATACGATTTGCGACAAGAAGGTCTTTTTAACAACGAAACTATGCAGATTAGATAGGTAATATTGTAATTTGTTGAAAATTTTTGTTAAGGTCACATGAATTAGAACAGTCCAATCATCTGACTTAAAGAGAAAATTCCTGAAATCACAGGGTGTCTCTGTACACTGATATTCCTCTGAAATTTTTTAGCACCCGGATTTTCCGATGTATATGAATTAAGTTTGGAAAAGGTGTGTAACCTGGATAAAATCTTAGTAAAACTACATTTGTTCCTAGATCCTAACAACATTATCAGTATAGAGGTGTTACATTTGGCTAGCTAAAGAAAAAAATTGTAGTTGTTTCATGTTACTAAATCAATTAGTTTTGTCCTTTCTAATGCAAAAGAATATATAGTTGAAATGGATGGAGTAAAGCTCGGCGGCATTTGAATGACTCACATAAATAACATGGGAACACATACATATTCGAATTTAGTGTTGGATGTTGGACATCAGAATTCGAAATGTAATTACAGAATGGCTCAACTCAAAATGTAATCAAAACGAAGAATAATTGCAATAGTGATGCAGTTCCAGGGGGGAAGATAACAAACTCTAGATTAGCTTCTGTTGGAGATACTTTGACATTATTTATGACCGAAGCAGCCTAAGAACCATTGCCAGATGCCATGACCCTGAAATATGTTTAAATAATTTACTTTAGACCAATGCATAACAAGAAAGGAGCAATTTAACAACTCAAAAGTATCTTATAATGTAATAGACAACAACTATCTGTGCATAAATTTGTGAGGTGTGTCAAAGTTCTGAGATTCTCTTTCATAAATGGATCATCTGATTTACCTAAAAATTATGGCCATCTTTTTCTGGAGGTCTTTCATTTTTACATTTTTTCCCAAATGATTAGTGCACCACAGTTAGGCATCTAATGCAGTATAATTATATTCAGGCCAGGAGATCTCTTTTACCTTGTTATTAGCATCTGCGCTCTGACTGATCTGGTGAGATGTAAGAGGTGTTCTACCTTTAACAGCTACGGCATTGAAAATTCCTGTATAGTTATTACCTGCTGATGCATCATTTCCATCGGATGGAAAAGGTGGCACTATCACAACCCTTTCAGGCTGTTAGAGCATAACAAATGCAGTCAAATTGACATGGATGTCTATATCCAGTATAAACAACAAACTCTTATCTGAAGCATGTTAAGTCCAGAACTTACAGTTGCATAGTTTGCTGCTATGTTCCTTCTGCTTACTGGAGGAATCCTCCTTTCTGAATTCATTATACTTCTACCAGCGGTTTTGCCTGGATTAGTTGTACCATGCATTCTGTTGGAAACCTTTTGGTTGTCACTATAATTCGCTCTGTCCGCGTTCCGTTTGTATGTAGTGCCAGGCCCTGCAACAACATCTTCCTTCGTCACAGGTCTCGCATCATCAACTTTTGTCTCAGGATTCGGCACGTCTTTCGCCGCTGCTTTTTGGTTGTCATCAGAAGCATTTCTGTTACTCTTAGTTGCAGTTCTTCTGTTTCTTACTTGGTCAAAATATGCTGTGTACTCCCCTTCAGATTCCCATGGCGGAGGTGCATGATCTTGCTGCTGCAACCAAATAGAACAAACACCTTTACGTTTAGAATTCAGAGTTCCTTTGCCAAGGGACAAGAAACCCACGAAATATGTTGAAGCAGTAGGAAAAGCCTCTGATTTGTCCTTCCTTTATGGGTTTTTGTTCTCCGGATGGAAAATTTGGCGTTGCATGAGCTCTCTCTCTCTCTCTCTCTCTCTCTCTCTCTCTCTCTCTCTCTCTCTCTCTCTCTCTCTCTCTCTCTCTCTCGTTATTTTTCTAAATGTTCTGAAGGCGAAGAACACTTGTAAATCATTGTTAAGTACATCCTTTATATTTCCTGCACAGTACTCAATTTGAGGAGGCCCTCTATAATCTATGTTATTGTTCTTCATAATATCATTTTGAATACTTATAGCATGAAATTTCGATACTTCAAGCAACAGTATGCAGCCTGCTCTCAAAAGGAAACAAAGTGAAAATGAACGAAATGAAGGGATATTATTCTCACATATTCCAGAATGAGATGATGAAAAAACAGCAAGGAGAGAGAAAAATATCAAAATAGCATTCCTCTCTCCTACTTCCTGAGGCAATCCCCTCTCAACAAAAGAGAAGGCACTTAGCTCCCCAGACTAGCTAGCAAAGTGGATATTGCGATATCATAATAATGGACAGATCCTGGCCAAACTCATCTTTGTTTCTACCGAACAATTAAATCAGGCAGTCTGACAGATGTCAGAATTCCAAAATTCAGTAACTTAATCTCTCAGCACAAACACACAGTCCTGCAAAAGGCAATTAAGAAGGAACTATAAAGAGGAGAAAAAAAAGAGAAAAAGAGCTCACCGCCATTAGCTTCAGAGAACTAGTTCCAGCAATCAGGACTTGGGAGACAACAGCAATGGAGAGGGGAGTAGGAAAGAAGCTGAAGAGAGGAGACAAGAAAATAGAAGAGAAGGCAAGAGGAGAGAGAGAGACAGGCAAATGATAATTAAAGCGCTGACTGGGAGGGAGTAGTCTTCGCCACTGACTGACTTATTCAAACAAAAGTCGTGTTTTATATTTCTGTGGTAGTAAGATTGCCAAGCACTGTTAGCAAGTTATTCCACTTAATTTTCTTCGGGCATGGAACTTAAAAGAGACATGTTGGCCGCAAGAAGCGCGTGAGAAACATTGATTCGTTCTTGGCAATCTTTTTTTGAAGCAAATAGAAAGGTGTAGTTTGTAACTTTTTGATGGATTAATCATCCTTTTTTTTTTTTGTTTTCTTTGCTTTTGGACCTTCTCTTTTGTAATTTATGAGTCAAGCATTCCGTACACTTCCAACCTCTTCCCCAATTTCTTTCTTATTTGTTTCTGCTTGACCATATGAGAATTGAAAAATTGATGATATCAGTTGCCTGTTGACAGGGGTGACACAGAACTAACTCATTCTGTGTGCCGTCGAGCAGTTTACTCTGCAGCCCTTTTCTCTCTACCCTGCGCAAAATTAATCTGTCTTGAACCAGTCACCTGCCAGACTTTGCCTGGAATAAATCTCTTGGCCCGTTTGGTTGGAAATTAATTCTTCATTGAGTTAACACGTATAATTCATCCGATTAATCAATTTTTAAAATTTACACCAGATTATCTTTATTTCATCTATTGTAAAGAATACGTTAACACTCATATTTTCATTATTTACAAGATTAACTTTTTTAAAAGTGTTAACTTTGCTCATTGTACTTTTGCAAAATAAAAGATGCGTTTAATTATAATTCATAGAATATCTACATATTTCATTGATCAACCCCCAACCAAACGTCACCTTAAATAGTAATTTCAAAGTTGCCCATCATTGAGATTAGATTATTGTGAAGCATCTCATACTAACATGTTTACTTCTTTATTTTCAAGACTTACTTTCCTTAATCTTTCTTTGTAATTGAAAAAAAAAAACATAGGTCCCCATGACTCCTCCGACAATTAATTAGTGTGGTGAGATCAAGCTGATATGCTTTTCAGAGCACATGAGCAACAGTTTTGGTGCGGCTTGTTTAAAAGGGAAAGAATGTTTGCCTGACATCAGAATTGCATCCATCATCTTCTATCTGATTGCCATGTTTGCTGGTTTTGGGTTTTTACCTTTGCTTAGTTTAGCTTTAGCTCCTCCAAAGGCTGGTAACTGAACTCAAGAAGGAGCTCACCTGGATGCCTCTTCCTGCCTGCCTACCATTGCTTTGGAATCTTAGACCTAGAAAGGAGCTCCATTCCCGAGAAACTTCCTCATCCTGATCAAAATCTGATTCAAGTTGAACTCAGATAGGACTTTTCATAAACCACGAAAAGTATGGAATGCAGGATAATATTTGTTTTCTTCTTCTTCTTCTTCATACAGAAGCTATGAGTAGAAATTTCTTCGTGGGCTGTTAGGTGTGACATCCTTCGGCAGCTTGGACTCGGCCATATCAAAATTGAAGGTGACTCAAGCTGCTTATTTTTTAAAAATTTATCTTTCACTTTCTTGTACCAAGTATTGGATTTTGGACCTCTTCTTGTAATCTGAAAAAGAAAAAAGGAAAGGAAGCTCAGCTGCCATGGTGATGGATTGCTGGAATGTTGTTTTCAGCTGATACGAAATCAAACATGTTTTTAGACAATATAATTGGGCCTTCTTTTGCATGTGCTGTTTTTTTTTTATCATGAAAAATCCCAAAGGTTCAACAAAATAATTTCCGTCGACTAATCAGGAAGCAGAAGTTGTACGAAGTCTAGAAATTAAATAACGAACAAATAATGTCAGAATTTGTTCAGTTGATTAGCATTCCATAGGATCTTTTTTATTTAAGTAGTCAACTCCTGACAAGCAGTGTCCACGGTTAAATCAGCATGATTTTAAAAAATATATTATTTACACATTGAAAGTAGACCCATCGCCAAGTCCAATTCCTTCTTATAATTGAAACTATCAATAAGAATTTTTGACATTAAGAAAAACTCGATATCTCGGTTAAACGTGAAGAAACACCTCAAACTTTTATATTTGATTAAGGACTTTAAAATGTTCGTTCACTAATATTCCATATTACGATGTCATTTATTTGATTAATATGAAAGTGATATCTCGTCAATATAATTGGGATTTAATTAGGTTTTGTATGTAGGTGTTTAGTATTTAACTTTCAACCATTGCTTTTTATAATTGAAGAAAAAGAACAAGCCTGAGATAATTATACCAGACCTGGTCATGGGTCAAGTTCATGTTCTAATTGCTTATGTTATACTTTTCTGCAAATTTTTTGGGATCATTTGGCAATGAAATCGGAGTTCCATCAAATTCTCGGTGAATAATTAAATTGATAAATTAATTCAGGATGTGTTTGAACAGAATGTAATTTGATGATGAGAAATAAAATAATTAATGTGATAGGTTAATTTTAATGAATGATTAAATTAAAAATATGTAATATAAATATGGGTTTAATATTGGTTTTTCCTAGCGCATCTTATTCCTTATCTTTTATATCATCATATTTTCATCCAACAATTCATGATTGAATCTCTCAAACAATTTATTACAGTTGGATGGAGATCTAATGGTGAAGAAGATAGGGAATAAGGTGAGATAGTGAACACCTTCATTTTATTCTATATATTATAAATTTTTTTAAAAAATAAAATACATAATATATATTAAAAAAATTATGTCAAAATTTTTGTTAAAAAATATATTATTTAAATATAAAAATCAATTTTCTTAATAATTTATATTTAATGAAATACTAAACTTTTTTTAATGAAATAATAAATAATATTATATTAATAATTTATTATTATTATTTTATATATAATAAATAAATTATTATATGTGTTTGTAAAATAAAAAAGGTCAAACAAAAGAAAGAACTAGTAGTATTGGAGGAACTTCAAGGTCATGTGACCCAAGTTCCGTCACAATTATTGTGATTTGATTCCGCCTCGAGAATAAGGTAGTGAGAGATCATTTGACGGAATTAGCGTCTGTTCTACTTAGTTCTAATGGCCAAATAATCTCTTTTTGTTATGATTAAAGTTAACGTATTTTTGGCTTGTAATGATGAATTCTTGGTTCTTAGCTGTTATGATGTTTGACGAGTTGTTGCCTCTTAATGCATCAGCTTCAGTTAGAAACAAGCTTTAGTCAATGCAACTTTAGTTAGACCTGGTCAACGGTGAAGAAGGAACCATTGTCATTATTTGTTGGAAATTGCTAGGAATATAAGATCGAGTATAAAAGAGGTCGTTATCAAAAAAATTTCACCGTGAGCAATTGAGAGCAATTGAGAGTGCAAATAATAAAACCTTAACTCGTACATAAAGATTTATAACCTTAATTCTTTCGCTTTTCGTCGTAGATCTTTTTTCTTTTACAATTTTGAGTACAAGATACATAATTCAAAGCACATCAATATAAATATTAAATTATTTTCAATTGATTACTATTTAGTGATAATTCACTACAGAAAAAAAATCACAAACTTGAATATGGAGATTTTCATTATTCAGATATGTTCCGTTTAATTATGTTAAAAAAATTTATTCTCCAAACTTATTCAGATATGTTCCGTTTCATTATTCAGATTTTCATTTTCACAAACTTAAGAATAATGAGTTATATTCTCCAAACATGTTAAAAAAATGAGATAGGTTAATTATTCAGTCAAAGTAATAATTATGCATAGGAATATTAACAAGTAAATCTTAAAAAGAACATCAAGAATAATTATTCCTTTTTATGTTAATCATCTATCATCCAAACACATTATTTTTTTCACTTTGTAATAAGATAAAGACTAATAACTAATAAAACTAGTCGAATAAGAATTCTTATCTTATGAATAATAATTTAGCTTAGGGCCACTTTTATTCTCACCTCCATCTCTCCCCAAGATTTGTTTTGTTTTGTTTTGTTTTTAGTCTTTTTCAAGGAAGAGTAAAAAGGGAATTAAAAAATCTAGTCAAGGCTTTAAAATATGTTAATTTAACTTTATTTGTATAGTGTCCCACGCCATACGGATGATACAAAATTAACCATATCGTGTTATTATAAATTAAATAAATATTAATTTGATACATTTTAATATTACCTATGTATTAAAAAATAATTTTCTCACTCAAAAAATAATTTTCTCTTTTTTTCTCCCATTTATTTTTCTCTCTTCAAAAAATAATTTTCTCACTCAAGTGTGTGGTTAATCTGACGGCTGATGAGAGAATTGATTGTAATAAAAAGAATTTATCGAATCTCATACAGATATCAATCCCTAAAGTATTTCATACTCATATTCACTTCATCTATCGCATAATCCTACGTTATATTTGTTTAGAACATTACTCTAATTATTAGAACTAATGTTAAATTTTAGATATATGATGAGTTCTTATCACCAATTTATATACATTATTTTATGAAATTGTTAAATATTATTTTAGTTTTAATATAACATAGATAGTTCTTCATAATACTATATATATATATATATTAAAAAATATTCATGTTGGTTGGATTTTAAGTCATGAATGCAATGATATCTTTGTTAAAACAATATCCAACTAACACAAATAATGAAATACGCTACATGAAACCACTCCAACTATTATTGAGCTCTATCACCACCACAATCACTATGGCAATATAAGGTCTTATTCACGAATAGGTACATAAAATAGAGTCTTATTCACCGAACAAAAGAAAAAATAATGGATCTTGTCAACGCTTTAAAATATGTTAATTTAGCTTTATTATTATTATTATTATACTATGAATTGTTAACTTATTTTTCTACTCCTCATTTTGTTTCAATCTGACACTGTTTATTTTTCAACCAAACAGAACTAAGAAAGAATGAAATGAATAATGATCTTCCTGTTACTTAACGATGGAATAATAATTCTTAAATCAAACATTTTTTGTATTTTTATAAATATTAAAAATTGTTTTCAAAGTTCTACCTCTTTTGTGGCAATCAGAAAAACGTAACCAAATTTGTTGTAGTACAATAACTAATAAGCATATTTCAGATAAAATGGCCACTAGAACTGTTCAGTTTCGGAATGCTCCAGAAGAATACTGTGTCAGAATATATATATATATATATATATATATATATATATATATTATCATGCTTTCGTATAAAAGAAGAAAAAAATGAAAACAGAACAAGAGGAACCCAACACTAAAGACTGAAAGACAGAAAAATGGCGGAGAAGTTGGCACCGGACAAGCGCCATAGCTTCGTCCATGGCGGTAAACCCTTCTTTCGTTGTTTGGATTATTGTACCAAAGATTCGATTTTGTATATCTGTCGTCTGGCCAATCTCAGATTATGTTGGTTTTGCCGCATCTTTCGTTTATTTTTTCTTTTTTTCGTCTTCTTTCTGCAGGGCAGAAGGTGTTCGAATGGGATCAAACCCTGGAGGAGGTCAACATCTACATCGAACTCCCGCCCAACGTCCCCTCCAAGCTCTTCTACTGTAAGTTTCAGTCCCAGCACATCGAGGTCGGCATCAAGGGCAACTCACCGTATCTCAATGTTGGTATCACTGTTCCTCCAAAAGATTGTCTTTTCTGTTCCTAGTTTGTTCTAATCTGTTTTTCCCCAAGTAAATTGTACGATTCCTCTCATCTTAAATGTGGCATCGATCTTTCGTTGTCTATCATGTCTGTTATTGGTTAAAAATCGTTTTTTTTTCTATTTTACAGCATGATCTCGCCTCCCCGGTGAAGACAGACTCGTCGTTTTGGACTCTCGGTAACGCACTCCCTATTGATCAATTGCCTGTTCCTTTATGCATTTAGGTGATGCAGCTAGAGGAATTTCTTCGTAAGAAAAAATGAGGGCATTAGATGCTGTAAATTACTAGTTGTTTTCCAGATATGGGGTGATAAGATTATTTTCTCGTAGAACATGGTCAACCTAATTGCTGCCTATTTTGGGTCGAACTTATAATATGTTCATAAGTTAGCTAATTTATGGTAACTAAAAAAGTATGCAGTGATTCCAGAAGATCTCATTTGATTGAATCATGCTGGTTTGGTGATGTAAGAAGCCTCAGTTGCTAATAGAAAAAAAAACTCAAAACCCCTTACTCTCAATAAAGAAAGGAAAAGAAAATAATCCAGTACTTCAAAATGTATGTTCCATTTCAAGGCATCAATATTTGCCATATTACTTGAGGCAAAGAGATTTGCCATGTTAGTGCACCATTGCAGCAGGATCCAATTTTCAAAACGAGAATGAGTTGGCTCTTAGGAGAGAACACTTGTTTTATCACCAAGAGAAAGGACGAAGCGAGATGTTAATAGGCTGATGACCAATAAGTTGTTGGAAATGCCATTTATAATCACATATCAGAGTTATTTGATAATTATTGCCTCAAATATTGGACGACATGCATCTTCAATTCCTGCATATACATGTTTCTGTATGTGACAGATCAAGTTTTTAACCCCTTTCCTTCCTTTTCAATTTATGGAGCTTTATCTTTCACCAGAGTAAAGTTAACTTTTTGTTCTTTTTTTTCAACATAGAGGATGGGACCATGCATGTGACTCTGCAGAAGAGAGACAAAGGGAACACTTGGTCATCTCCAATACAAGGTCAAGGTACACTAGATCCATATTCGACTGATCTAGAACAGAAGCGTCTTATGCTGCAGAGATTCCAAGAAGAGGTAAGGCTCAAGTTTCACATACTGTTTAGGGGCAACATTCTAATGTGTATTGGTTAACTGTAAAAATATCCATGAGGAGAAACTCTGATCCTAGCTGCTGGTTGATATGCATCTGTTTGTTTTTTTAATTATATTGTTGCAGTAAAGTTGGAAAATTTTAATCTCGAGTTATGAGTTTTTATAAATTAAGCTTTGAATGATTAGGAGCTATGAGTTGACTGACACTACAAATATGTCCTTGGGCCTTTTTTTCGCATTAGTCTCAATTCTGGTTTCCCTTGTTGCTTTTCTCTAAAATGGTGTTGTTTTTCTTGCTGAAGCAATCTGTTTTTTCTCCTTATTTGTTAGGGTTGTACATAGATTGACAATAAATAATTTGTAGATAAACTACTGAGTGGCTTAAAGAAAATACAGACTGTTTTTTTAAGTGAAAAATGCATAGACTGTAGTTCATTAGTTCTGTAAATACATACTTGCTAATAAGACTTCTTAGAATGTTTTAGCGACAAAGCTTGTCAAGAAATTATCAGGCGAGTGAAAGTGGTTGCTCATATTTTTACGCACTGAGCTGAGATAACAAATCATGATTTAACGACTGCCCATAGATTTTAATGATGCCAATCATTACAAGGTTCAAACATGTTCATGTATCTGCATCTATGTTATACCTTTAACACACTGACCTAGCTGATACCCTGCATGAACAAACACACAATTAATTGATTTGGGGTTAAATAAATGTTGCACTATTTGCGCCACCAATCATAGATTATACAGAAGCGGACCTTGCAAACAAGAATTCATCCGAAGGAAATATAAAAAATGTGTGGATTGTGTATTAATAATTAAAATGGATCAAGTGATGATCCTTTTTAACATTAGTTTCTTGATTCATGGAGCATACACTGAGAATGTTTGTGAGCTTGGCATGAATTAATGTTGTTCCCATTGGAAAAAATATACATATAAATAAATGAAACTTCAAGGATTCGATGCACTTGCAACATTTTCTCCAGTTGGTCTGTTTGGTGCTTGATTCTGTTGCTCAATGTTGTATATAGTTGAGGTCGCAAGGGGTTTAGTTGCCAATGAGTTTATGATTGAGTTGGAAAGTGAATCCAATAGCTCAGGACTATAAGGAAAAGATCATACATCCTTGAGAGTGGTGCTTTGTGTGTTGACTTCTTTAGATGATCCTTCAGAGATCCGGAGGACCATATTTTAGGCATGAATGTTTTATTTATCCTTTGTTTGCTATCTCTTTCTTCAGTTAACACCTTCAAAAGTGGACAAAATAGCTTTAAATTAAGGAATAAGTTCTTGAGCCTTGCAAGTTAATGGGTCTGGAGGATCATATCCTAGAATATGCTAGAAAAATTATTATCCTTCCATCATCTTCGATCTAGCAATAACCTTACTATTGTGCCTTGAGCAAAGATAGGACACAACTCATGGAGAACAATAATATATTTAGAACTGTTTGTTACAGTGCATAAAGGTGATGATGTATCCAAAAGAGTATACACACAACTTATGTATCTGATAACATAGGATTTGCAATGTCGTAATAATATGCATTTCCATTTATGAGCAGTAGGAAACTGTGGTCCAAGTAGATCTTATAATTAGAGTTGGTTTTTGTTCACTAAGCGTACTGTTTCCATTTGGTAGGTAGCACTGTCAGTGTAAACTTGAAAATAAAAACTTATATAACTCGCTCTCTTGCGTGAGGCATCTGTGATAGGTCACTTGTGCAAAAGACACTCATAACTTCATTTGTCGAGTCCTCTTCCTGTGGAAATTGGTTATAGGTGTTATTCGACCATCAAATGGCAAGATAAAGGGTATTATTTTCTAAGCCAAGCTGTATGTCAAGGATATTTGTTGTGATTAATGGTTTACTATTTGAATGATACTGCATATGGATTTTTATGCCATCTTTTACTCCAAACCCCCATGTCACATGGAATTATTAACAGTACTTACTCGATGAACACAAGTTCACTACTCTGCATGTCTTTTCTTGTTCCGCATGCAGAATCCAGGATTTGATTTCTCTCAAGCCCAGTTCAATGGCACTTGCCCGGATCCAAGGACATTCATGGGAGGCATTCGTTGATAATGCTAGTTTTCTGACCCACGAAACGCACTAGGGTGTGATTCTGCGGAGCACTGCAGCATTCGCTTCAGTACTAAGGAAAAAAAAGAAAAGAAAAGAAAGACTTGGACATCCGTTTTAACTTTGGCTGTGACGAAAGGTTGCTCGCCGATGTAACTATTCCAGAGTACTCTGTATCGATCGATGGATACTTTAAGGCGCCTCAAAGCCAACCGTGTGTTTAATGTTTTATCGTGATCACGCATGTGAACAGCTGTTTCAATTGCCAAGTATCATGTGCAGGCTGTTTGGTAGGGGTGTTAGACAAATTCTACCAACTCAAAAAATTTATTCGAGTCAAAAAAATTGAATCGAAATTTTAAAAAAAAAATTGAATCGAAAAAATTAAAAATTAGAGCTTGAATATAACTTAATATGGTTTTTAATAAATTAAAATTTACCTGCTAAAATTAGAGTCTCATTCAAAAAATTGTAAAGATTTGTAGAGTTTATTTTTTATTTATATAATTAATACATATATTGTTAATTCTTTTATTATGGATTTAACATTTTTTGTATAAAATTTCATCAAACTTTAATTTAATAACTTTAAAATTTTAGTAGTATTATAAAATTAAATATTTTTATATTAATTTTAATTTATTATATATATTTAAAATATAAATATATAAAAGTAGGATTCGAAAACAATCACTAGAAAAAATCGATTCTTTAGAGGGTGATTTTTATTTTTTAAAAATGATTTTAAGTTATTTTTTTAATTTTAAAAATTGATTCAAAAAATAGTGATTAATTTTTTTGAATAAAAAATTCGATCCGAATGTTTGGTTAACTAAGCTTAGCTTATAGAAAAAACAGTGATAAATGATAATGCTGATAAATACTTGTTTGGTTTTCTAAAAAAAATGCTAAATACTTGTTTGGTTTTCTAAAATAATGCTTATAATAATAAGTTGTGCACGGTTTAACTATATTATTGCCAAGCTATTTTTATGATGAAAACTTTTATGTAGATTAAAAATACTTTACATAACATATGAATAAAGATGCTTAATAGATATGTCACTAGTATTCTAGGTAATAAAAAAACTTAAAGTACATATATTTTAGAAGTTCCCGCCATTTAAAATTAATCGGGGATGTAGCTCAGATGGTAGAGCGCTCGCTTAGCATGCGAGAGGTACGGGGATCGATACCCCGCATCTCCAAGTGCATTTTTTTCGTCGTCAATCCAATTTTTGGGGTTTCTTTATCCGCTAACACCATCTTTCCATTTTGGTGTTTTATTAGTAACTCCCCCTACATCGTTGTCTCTTTTTTTTTCCACTTTGGTTCTGCACTAATTTGACCTTTTTGCATTAACAAAAGGAAATGCAGTAAATGATGAGTTGATGCGAAAAAAAAAGGAAGAAATTGACAATATACAGTTGAATATTACTCAATAAATGGTGGAGGTTGGAGTATCAAATTTGAGCTAGTGTTTGGATTGAAATCAGTAAAACTTGGTTGGGATTAAAGGAATATATATCATCGTTCTTCTTAGTGTTTTTTGTCATTTTTATAAATTTAATAAATTCTATTTATATATCATAATATTTATTTTCACTCACTATATTTTTTTACAATTTTATATTGATTTTTCCCTATACTTTAGTCATTTGTTTATTTTGAAATCAGATTTTAAATCGGATGGAAAACTCCTTACGCTACCCGATGTGAGGTTCTTACATAGAAATATTTTAACCAAAATCGAACCCGAGTACTGCTTTGTTAGGTGAATTCAATTCTCACTCATAATAATCTATTTATAATATTTTTTGGGATTAAGGATCGTGTGAACTCAAAATAGGCTCATATATATGGATCACCATTGATCTATAGATCAACGGTGGTAATAAATTTATGATAAACTCATTTTAAAAAGTGTTTAACAATGATCACCATTGATTTATAAATCAATGGTGGGTCCACATATGTGAATCTATTTTGGGTCCACATATTCTTTAAATTCATATTTTTTAATTTTAAAAACTACTCTAATTTGTTATATGTGTATATATATATTTATATATATAATTATGAGGGGATTAATATAACCTTCGGAGCATGGATGTTAAGCGCATCTTAATAATTAATCCACTGATCAATAGATTTTAATCAGAAGTGATAAAATTTTATCATTTAAAATATCAATTATCTCAATATCACTGGCTCAACGATTGATATGCGCTCGACATTCCTTCAAAGCGAAAGATGCTCTGAAGGTACATTAATTCCAATTATAAGATAATAAAGTAAAATTTTATAAGTATATATATACACAAATTATTAAACTCTCAATTCTAACATCTCAATTTTTTCTAAGAAAAACAACTTATGAGCCAATAAATCGATATAACATTATCAACTATGTAATAAAAACAATTTTTGAACTAACAGAGGAACGTAAATTTATAAGTAAAATGTGGAAACTATTATTCTAAAATATAAATTACTATCTTTTCAATCTAGTTTTTCTTCTGTTGGATAGTTTTTTTTTTAAAACACAATTTATCGTGGTTTTCTTACCATCCTATGCATTGCAATGTTTTGTTAAATGACAAATAACAAATTGGCATATCACATTACATCTCAAGTGTCCAATTTTTTTTTTCATTTTGGATATTAATTCAATATTTGATAAACGAATTGTTCATCCAATCTTTTGTTAAATAAGTGACCACAACGATCACGAGCATGATAACTTGAGGTCGCGTCCGTGACTCCACGACCACGCACAAGCGTGACCAACTGTGCGCGTGATCACCGGTGTTGACCGTGAACGACCGGGAGAATCCGTCATTAAGAGTCAGCAGCAAATCATGGAGGAATAATGACGACGGACCCGGACGTTACAAGGTGCGGATCGATCGTGAAGGATCGCGCGGCAACGAGCACGGAACTTTGGGAACGAACCATCGTGGGCGAGTGCTATAAATCAAGGTGGAGAACGACCGTCGTCCGAACCTGTCGGAAGTCCCCAATCGCTATCATCTCTTTCTTCGTCCTGCTTCATTGGTATCAGAGTTCCACATCGGTGACTTCCGGCGAACTCTCTCGATCCTCTTCTGCCAGTGCCAGTGCCAGTGTTCTTCCCGAAGCCATATCATATCTTTACAGCAGCGCCCGTGATCAGAAAGGCATTCTCTGACGGACATTCGTGAACCAAGAGCGAATTCCCGCGAACCCTTCATTTTTCGGCGTCTTCAATCCGCTGTCGGCGTCCACCACTCCCCGCTGCGAACGACTCGAAATTGACGCTACCGGAACGCTTCCACACCCTTGGCGAATCTTCTCTGACCGTTGATTGCGCCTCCGACGAGTCCTTGCCGGCATTTTCCTCCTCCCCTGATCACGTACGGTGAATGGTACGCGCAGTTCGTTTGGCCTGGAGAAGACGAACAGTGGCAATATGACTTAAACCATTAGATTGCATCGCAACAAATCTGCACCATTAATTTTTTTTGTGTGTGTGATCCGCGCCATTGTTTCCTAATCGCATCATAACACATCTGCGCCGTCAATATTTTTGTTTTGGCCTGATCTGCATGCTGTTTTTGCTTTATCGCCACATGTTGCGTGCTTGATTAGATTACTGCATGTTGCTTCTTTTTAGATCGCCATCTGTTGCGCAATACTTTTTTCTATATTATTGAGCAGAAATAATAAACCATTTTCTGCATGTTTTAATCTAAGCCATTAATCATAATCTTGGCATAGATAAGTATCAACTTTAGATTTATTATTTAGTTGATTAAATCAGAATGAATCTGCACACTGTTTGATCCGCATGCTTGATTATTGATACGGGCGACGCATGCTTGATTAGATCAGATTTATCATAATTGCTAGATATAATCTGTTAATTTTTTTTGACAATTGATCTGCATATTTTTACATCCTTGCCGTAAAAAGGGGGCCATAATTATATTTTTATAATCATCAGAATAGTAAGAGGCCCATTATGCTTGCCTTATATTCACAGTTCATGTAATTCTGCTGTCATTTGTGGTCGGCCTATATAATTCTTATCTTATTCTTATTTGTTTGAAATTTTATTGTTTCTCATAAATTTATTTGTACTATAATTATCGTTTGTTTGATAATTATTTTTAAAGTTTCCAGAGTGTTTTTTTAATCCCGGCCATATAATTATTTTAACCATCTGTTTATGTAATTTTTTTTTACCTTGCGACATTATTTCTGTTCTGTTTTAGATTATATATATTCGAAACTGAATCTGGAAATTTTCTGGAATTTCATTTTTGAACATTAATATATTTTTTATAGTTCTGTTTTGAAATTCATAAGGTATTACTATTGTTATTACTCTATTTTCTAAGTAATACGTATAGTTATTACTTGTTCGTAATTGTGAATATATTTCATCAATAAATTTTTAACTACTTTAACTTTTTTTACTTTGACAATTAGTCTATCGGTAAAATTATTTTGAAATAAGTACAAAACCACATTTCTATAAGTATTTATTTTAATGTAAGGCAATAAATTTTAAGGAGTATTTTGCGTTATTTTTGTTATTCAAAATATTTTGTTCACTGATTTTTTTTATGGAATTATTTCAACTCTTAGTTTTTTTATTATTTGTACTAATGATATTTTTTGTGATTTTTAGAAAAAAAAGCATCACTTAGCAAAATGACTCACAAACTTATTGCTTCTGAGCTGGTCAAGATGGAACGTCTAAATGACGTTAATTATGACATGTGGAGCAGAAAGACTAGGTATGACAATCTGGAACCAATAATTGACTCTCATGCTTTAGTGTTTCCTGAAGAAGTTAATGTTAAGCAAATAAGGACTTATGAATAGTGGGAGAATAAACACAGAAGAACCAGATCTTTCATACTGATGCATATAGAAGATCATTTGATTAGGATCTTCGTAAATTATAAGAATGCTCGTGACTTGTGGAATGCTATTAAAGAAACGTATGATTCGAAAACTCAACCAAACATACAGCTCCTTCTTCATAGATATAATACTTGTAAAATGAAGGAAGGTGAAAATGTCATAGAGCATGTAAATAAGATGATCGTCATGACTAAAGATTTAACCATTGCAGGAACTGTCCTACCTGAACCACTACAGGTCTCTACAGTGCTCAGTAGTCTTCCACCATCTTTTGACATGGTTATCACCACACTGCGGCTTAATGGAATAATTAAGTTGGTGACTGACCTACCAGCCTAGCTAGCCATAGAACAAGATATGACTAAGAGCAGGAAGACAAAGTAAGTTTCTGAAGCGAAAAACACTAGAGATCCCGTTGAAGAAGTTCATTCAGTGCACCATAGAAAGAAGCTTGGACCTGGCAAGAAGCAATTCAAAGGAAATCGCAGACGAAAGCCAGCTAAGGGCGCTTGCCATAACTGTGGAAAGTATGGCCATTTCAGGGCCAATTGTCCTTCTAACAACAAGTCGACAGGCCCAAGTAGGGCTTCGTCTAGGCAAAGCCAAAATAAGCCTGAATTTGTTGCAGTCGTCGAGTGTAATGCCGCGATGACAGATATTAAAGGCTAGTGGAGATTGACTCTGGTGCCACCCGTCACATCTCCAAAAATATGGAAGGCATTGTTGACTTCAAGGAAATGAAGGAAGGTGAATAGAGAATCTTCATGGGCAACAACACCTATCTAGATGTTAAAGGTCTTAGAACTTACAAATTATTTTTGAAAGAATGATGTACTGTATGCCCCAGGGATTTGTAGGAATCTCATCTCTGTACCAGTCCTTCTGAAAAAGGATTTTGAAATCAAATTTTATAATAGTCGTGTATCCATAAGAAAGAATAGAAATATCATAGCTATGGGAAAGTTTGTTCCCGTGCATGATCTATTCTGCCTTCTTACCGTGAATAATGAATCTATGAATGCGGCTAAGAGATATATGATGGAAGTGGAGAAAACATTGGAAAGACCAATTAAGACATTAAAAACGAATAGAGGAGGTGAATATACCTCTCGAGAATTTGAGAACTATTGCATTCAAACAGGCATATGTAGGCAGACTACAATGACTTACACGTCACAACAAAATAGTGTGACGGAGAGAAAGAATAGATCCCTTATGAATGTAGTAAGGTTATGTTGTCACACTCAGAACTTCCAAAGAGTTTTTGGGGCGAGATAATAGTGACTGCTAATTACATACAAAATAGAATTCCTATAAAATTCGTTGAATCCACGCCATACGAAATATGGAATGGCAGGAAGTCCGATTTGGACCATCTCCGAAAATGAGGATGTAAAGCGCATGTATTAATTCATAATCGGCTTAGGGACAAATCGGATTCAAGGACGATAACATGCAAGTTCGTAGGATATAGTGAAAAATCCAAAGGATATAGATTCTTTCACAATGATAAATGCCTTATTGAGAGTCGAGATGTAGTTTTCCTTGAGAAAGGAAAAGAAGTACTACATGAAGAAGATGACGATGAGCCTTTAATTATCCTTGGGGATAACGGAAATGACTCAGTACAAGGCACATTGAACATTAATCCAAAAGTGGGGGATGAATCTATGCATGATAATATACCTTTGGGGTGTGTTTGGTTGGGAACAAAACACCAGAACAAGCCAATGTTCTACCAACCACGTCCGAAAGTTCTGGTGGGGCCCGCAGGTTTTTTTGTTCCGGTCAACGACAAATATTCGTGAACATAAGTTCTTGCTTGCAAGAACTTCGGAAAGTTATCGATCACATGAGAAATGTCTTGAATCCCACGCCCAAGTTGGGAAAAAGTTGATGTCATTCCCATTTCACTTGAGTCGTCTGCTTCGTTCTCGTCTGCTTTCGACTTCGCTCTCCTTCAATAGCTACGACACTTCCCGCTCGGTGCCATTCGTCCGATCTACGACCCCGGACGATAAGGTGATTCGGCGAAGATCATGCTTGCAGGAAACTCTTCTCACTGGCGTGTTTCGTGGAGTCGCAGCTTCCATTTTTCTGTTTGCTCTTAGAAGTTTCCTACGACGTCCGATCTTTCTCCTCGGGCGAACGATTTCTTGAGCACGTTTTCCCTCATCCGACATTTATGAAGTTTGTCTGAGTTTCGTGACATCAACTCGACTTTTTGGTGTCAAATCTAAGATTTCGCTCGCCGTCGGCCGATGTTTCGCGATCCTCTTGAAATCTTGGCCTGTCGAGTTCCTAGGGTTTTCGGATCGGTCATTGGACGCGCGATTTGCATCCTCTATTTCCCAATCCAGTCTGTAGAGTTTAGGGTCTGACCTAAGAATTGGGTTTGCGAGTGAAGGGATCTCTGTCGGACCTTCAGATGTTGTCTCGCCTAGGATATAATTTTTCTTTCTTCGTTTACTAAGTACTTATCCAATTTGAAAGTTTGTAAATTCTTTCGTCGTCGCCCAAACGGGCATTTCTGAAAGTCCATTAAATTTTTCTTATTCAACACTTCCTCTTTGTCGGCCAAAGGTACAACCGAATTATCCCTAGGACATAACATTCATAGATGATTACTCCAAATTTTCCTATATTTATCTCTTAAAGAGAAAAGTTGAAGCCTTTGAAATGTTTAAGAGATATATGATGGAAGTGGAGAAAACATTGGAAAGACCAATTAAGACATTAAGAACGAATAGAGGAGGTGAATATACCTCTCGAGAATTTGAGAACTATTGCATTCAAGCAGGCATATGTAGGCAGACTACAATGCCTTACACGTCACAACAAAATGATGTGACGGAGAGAAAGAATAGATCCCTTATGAATGTAGTAAGGTGTATGTTGTCACACTCGGGACTCCCAAAGAGTTTTTGGGGCGAGACAATAGTGATTGTTAATTACATACAAAATAGAATTCCTACAAAATTCATTGAATCCACGCCATACGAAATATGGAATGGCAGGAAGCCCGATTTGGACCATCTCCGAAAATGAGGATGTAAAGCGCATGTATTAATTCCTAATCAGCTTAGGGACAAATCGGATTCAAGGATGATAACATGCAAGTTCGTAGGATATAGTGAAAAATCCAAAGGACATAGATTCTTTCATAATGATAAATGCCTTATTGAGAGTCGAGATGTAGTTTTCCTTGAGAAAGGAAAAGAAGTACTACATGAAGAAGAGGACGATAAGCCTTTAATTATCCTTGGGGATAACGAAAATGACTCAGTACAAGGCACATTGAACATTAATCCAAAACTGGGGGATGAATCTATGCATGATAATATACCTTTGGGTGTGTTTGATTGGGAACAAAACACCAGAACAAGCCAATGTTCTGCAAAGCACGTCCGAAAGTTCTGGTGGGGCCCGCAGGTTTTTTTATTCCGATCAATGACAAATATTCGTGAACATAAGTTCTTGCCTGCAAGAACTTCGGAAAGTTCTCGATCGCACGAGAAATGTCTCGAATCCCACGCCTAAGTTGGGAAAAAGTCGATGTCATTCCCATTTCACCTTAGTCGTCTGCTTCGTTCTCGTCTACTTCTGACTTCGCTCTCCTTCGACAGCTGCGACACTTCCCGCTCGGTGCCATTCGTCCGATCTACGACCCCGGATGATAAGGTGATTCGGTGAAGATCATGCTTGCAGGTAACTCTTCTCACTGGCATGTTTCGTGGAGTCGCAACTTCCATTTTTCTATTTGCTCTTAGAAGTTTCCTACGACGTTTGATCTTTCTCCTCCGGCGAATGATTTCTTGAGAACGTTTTCCCTCGTCCGACATTTATGAAGTTTGTCTGAGTTTCATGACATCAACTCGACTTTTTGGTGTCAAATATGAGATTTCGCTCGTCGTTGGCCGATGTTTCGCAATCCTCTTGAAATCTTGGTCTGTCGAGTTCCTATGGTTTTCGGATCGGTCATTGGACGCACGATTTGCGTCCTCTATTTCCCGATCCAATCTGTAGGGTTTAGGGTCCGACCTAAGAATTAGGGTTTGCAGGTGAAGGGATCTCTGTCAGGCCTTCAGATGTTGTCTCGCCTAGGACATAATTTTTCTTTCTTCGTTTACTTAGTACTTATCCAATTTGAAAGTTTGTGAATTCTTTCGTTGTCGCCCGAATGGGCATTTCTGAAAGTCCATTAAAATTTTCTTATTTAACACTTCCTCTTTGTCGGCCAAAGGTACAACCGGATTATTCCCGACCACCACTCACGGATTTCGCTCGGCAAGAACTCGCAAGTTTTTCGGTCATCCAATTTCAAGTAATTCCCATCCTTGAACCCGCATTTTTCTTCTTTACAAATCAAAAGATTTGCGTCTCGGCTACATAGTGTAAACATATTTTGTGATACATTTCTTCAGGTAACGCGAGACGGTCGAGTGATCCCACGATCCCCTTCCATGACGACATCCTTGCTATCAACATCCACCGATGTAAGACAATATGATCAAAGCTAATTCCTTTTATTCATGGGTTCTGTGATAGTGATTATGTATGGAAACATGTTAGAGATTTCTCGTTATGGTCATGACACAGTTTCATTGTAGCTAACAAGTCTCCTTTTTCCTTAGAGATGTTTGTATTGTGTTTTCATTTCGATCTAATTATAGATGGCATGTTTTAATCATGTTTTAGTCATTATTAACTTGTCCAAGCATGTTTTAAATACTTTTAGGTAGTTTATTTCACGACAAGGTAGTATATTTTGGAATTTGGCCATTAATGCCAATTGGCTGCAACCTCCAACCTCTAGAAATAAACATGACAAACATTTCCATGTAGTAGGAAGTGAAGCACAACATGCTTTCTTTCTTAATATTATCTTCATCTTACGATGATAATTAATTTTAGCATGTGACTACTCTTACATCCACCTTTTACAATTCTGTTTCATTACTCTTCCCTAGACAACAATGAGTTCCACTAAAGGAAAAGAGAAGACGGTCTCCTCTGCGGAGAAGGCAAGATCTAGCCATTGGTCGTCGAATATGGATTCCTACTTTGTAGGGATGATGATGCAGGAGAATGTCGATGGTTTCTTCCGGAGTAACACCTTCGCACCGGAAGCATGGAAAAGAATGTGTAACAGATTAAATGAATACTTTCGTGAGAGAATGACCATGGAGCACATGAAAAACCATCTAAAGTTATGATATGAAATTTTGATTTGTGTAGAACTCTAACCAACAAAAGTGGATGGGGATAGGATCTGAAGAAATGCATGCTCGAACCACCGGAAGAGGGAATGTGTGATGAGGTCATTGCGGTGAGTACTAATTCATAAAAGATGCCCACACAATACTTTGCTTTCAACATGTACTGACACCTCTGTTTTGCTGTACTAGGGGAACAAAGACTACGTGAGGGTGAAAAATAAACGGTTCCCACATTATGACAACTTCGTCTTCCTGTTTGCAAAGAACATTGCCACAGGGAAGGGAGCATGTACGACCACGAAGCTAGTAGATCTAGAAGAGGAACATGATAGCTCCGATGACAACATTATTGATATGACCATAGCTGAAACTGAAGGACCACAGAACAATGAGCCTAACCCATGGAAAAACTTAGGGGCGCAACTAGCTTCATATGGAACCACATCTTCTGGAAAGAGAACGAGATCCGGTTCCACTCTAGTGTCATCAAAGAAGAAGAAGAAATTTGCTAGGGACGTGGATTGGATGTCACAGGAGATTGCCATGAAGAAGTTATATCTCATGGAAAAAATGCTTGCACTACAAAATAAAAAGCATGCAATTGCATATGCATGTTGGGCGAAATTGGAGGACAGGATGTCCAACCTTCCTTCACATGTCAAGCTCGTTATCGCTGATGCATTGAAGGATGACAAGGAGTTATGGACTTTCATGCAATGCGATGACCAAATGCTCGAAGGTTGGATAGCGAGAAAAGTGTCAGAATACTACCGTCTTCCACCTCCCACACCCTCGACAGTGGGGTTGACAACTTTTGGTGCTGAGTAAGGGCGATCACATGTACCACTTGGGGCAGCAGCTTTTGCGAGTGCCGTCACTTATGCAGCGCCCCCGACAATCCATATTCCCGATGTCCGTGCACCTTTCCCCGGAGCAAGTGTCGTGGGAAATCCTTTTCCGACCTTTCCAAGCGTGTCGTCTCCCCTCAATGTCTCCAACTTGTACTTTAGTCCGAGCAAACTACTAAGGCCTGTGAACCTATAAAAAATAGTACCTTCCCGTCGTTTTGTTCCTGGTAGATCCGGTGAGGCCGGGGCTTCCTCAAGCGACACGAAGAGTTCTTATTGTAGTCATTTGTCCGTCGTCCATGTACTTTTGTATGCACAAGTTGTGCATTATTAGGTAACTGGTGTGTCCGAAGAAGATGTATTCTAATTATCAACTTTATCTATTATGATGTGTGCTTTAATTTGGTATGTTATGTATTTCCCGCCTGAGTATTGTGACAACTATGTTGAACAACCTTTTTGGTGTGTAAGACTTTTTGGTGTGTATTTTTCACATACTTCACCTCTACTGTGCTAGATGAATCTTGAAGAAATGTGGTCATTTTTTATTGAGGATGAATTATTCAGGGATGACACTACTTCTTTCTCACTAGGTTACACGCTCCTCGATAGCTCAGCAGCGGCCTCTGTGAGGATACCAAGGATGTCGTGTAGGACAAAGCCATTCATGGAAGATCAGGCAGTTAACGAGATGTTGAATGGACACCCGAAAAGAGGGTACCATCATTTCAGGCTGCAAAATACAACGTTTTTTTATGTTGGAAGAGCTGCTTGTCTCGCGAGGGCTTATTGCATCGACAAAGCATGTTAGCGCGAGGGAACAACTGGACATATTTTTTTTGCCGTTCATCGGGATGAGACAAATAGAGACATGCAGGAGGAGTTCTAGCACTCTGGAGAAACGATATCACGACACTTCCGAAATGTCCTAAAAGCAATTTGTTCACTATGCGAGGAGTTCATTGTATTATATAGTGCAAATGTCGGCGTCCATCCATGAGTGCGGGACTCCCGCAGATTCTATCCATACTTTGCGGTAAGTCCTATTTCGTATGCGTAGACATGAAACTTACATTTTAGGGATAATGTTTAATGCTTTTGGTTGATGTGTCATTGTAGAATGCGCTCGGTGCTGTCGACGGAACCCACATCCCCGCTCATGTGCAGAAGTCAAAAGTAGTACCATATCGGAATCATAAAGGATTCCTTTCATGGAACGTGATGACAGTAGCATCTTTCGATCACACCTTTCTCTTTGTATGTGTTGGTTGGGAGGGCTCGGTAGGTGATATGAAGATCTTGCGTTGGTGCCTAAAGAGGAATGACTTTCGTGTGCCTGATGGACTAATTTATTGGACTAATTTTGCTTACAATATCCGACATAGAAAAGTACTATCTTGTGGATTCCGGTTATACAAACTCCGATAAGTTCATAGCACCATATCAGGGTGAGGGGTATCATATGGGGACTTTTACAGAGAATGCCCCAGCAGGCCGGTATCGCGATATGAAGGTTATTTTTAATTATAGACATGCGCAATTGCGAAATTGTGTAGAAAAATCATTTAAAATTTTGAAAAAAGGTTTAGATTGCTTTGTAGCCCCATTCAATATCCATTGAAAATAGAGAAGTATATCGTCATAGCCTGTTGCGTCATACACAATTTCGTCAGGCGTCCTGCCGGAGACGACAAATATTTCAATATGACTATTTTGCCAGAATCCGAAGCGGTATGTGCAGGTGACATGCTGCCTTCTATGCCCGCCTCTACGACATGGAAGGACGGGATAACTTCTAGGATTTGGGCTGATCATGGCGGGCGTAGAAGTAAATACTTTTGTTCGGTTTCAACTACTAATATTACATTTGCATGTTGTGACATATCAATTGATGTAGTGAAATAGAGGTAGTTTGTGTATTAGCAACTTTTAGTTATGTAGGTTTCTCCATATTTACTAATATCATACTTTAGATGACATATTAACATTTCTTTGGACGACATTTCAGAATGCTTCATTTTCTTACATTTGTAATTGGTTGCTATTTACTTATCAAGAAAATATTATTGAAATTGCAGGACTTGAAGGCACCGAGAGTTAGCATGTCAACAAAAAAATATTATGCTGTCTACGAAGGTCGCAATATCGGAGTATTTGACACGTGGGCAGATTGTCAAGCACTGTGCATATAAGAAATTTGATAACTATGATGCCGCATCATCTTCATTGCAGAATTACTTTAGCATGCGTTGTTCTGAACCATACACTGACATGTTTATGAAGTCTGCAGAGCCTAGGGTTATTGAAGCTAAGGACAACATGTCTTATGTCAACTACAGATGCAAGTGTAGAGTTAATATCTTGCTGCTAACGCTTAGTACCGCAATTTCATACGTACTGGGTTTCGTAGTTGGTAAGTGTTGTAAGGATGCTTGAGCGACTGAACAAGTTGTACTAGTGATACTTCTGTTTGCATACTTTGTAACCTCGCCACTATGTTGTTGATGTGAAGTCCTCTGTGTGTTGTGGGACTCTGTTGTAAGACTTTCCTATTGTTATGTGTGTGGGGGACAATGTAGTAGAACTCTTGCAATGTTGCTTATTAGTAGTACTTGCCTAATGTTATTTGTCTGTTAACATGTCTATTTTCTGATGTTAGCACAAACTTAGAACTACTTTCCCAACGTTATTTCTTTTCTTCGAATGCTTCTTGTATCTAACCTATCATGTTATGTGTATGTAGTTCTATTTTGCTGTGCATAAGCATTGTCGATCTTTATCTATGCGCACCTTCTTGTCCGGCCATTCGCCACATTTTTTTCGTGAGGCAAGAGTATTGCTTCAGTCCTAAATATAGTCCTTACCCACTGTCGCAATTATCTCCGCACAAAACTAGGTACAAAAGTTGAGCGTTTTTTCCTCGCGCGCTAAAATATTGGAACTTTCACCAAACGCCCCCTAAACTTATTCGAATTATCCAGTCAAATCAAAGTATAAGTTCTCCTATCTAGGTGGAACTTCTCCAAACAGGTGAAGTGAACTTCTCGCGAGAACTTCAAATCCAAAGTTCTCATGGTGTCAAACACAACCTTGGGGAATGTGAAGGAACCCATACACTCTACGAGTATAATTGGCAACAAAAGACGCAGGAATCGACCCGCACATTTGGATGATTATCTTCTATACGGGTGCGAGGTGTCGTGCTATCCGTGGACATAGACATAGAGGATTGTACAGATTCCATGTGTTATAAAGAAGCAATGGCTTCTCAAGAGTCGGAATCATGGACGACCGCCATGAGAGATGAATTGGACTCAATTAATCGTAATGGAGTATGTGTATTATGTGATTTTTCGAAAGGTAAGCAATCCATAGGGTGCTAATGGGTTTTCAAGAAAAAGTACCGAGTTGATTGTACTATTGAAAAGCACAAAGTAAGACTTGTTACAATAAAGGGTTATACTCAGAAAGCCGAAATAGATTTTCAAGAAACCTATTCTCTAGTAGCTAAATTTGCATTTATAAGGATCATTTTAGCGATAGTTGCATATATGGATATGGAATTATTTCAAATGGATGTTAAAATTGCCTTTCTAAATGGGGATATGAGTGAAGACATATATATGCAACGGTATGATGGTTTTTAGGTGGAAGGTCAAGAGAATAAGGTGTATAAATGGAGAAAGTCATTATATGGCTTAAAACAATCATCACATCAATGGTATTTGAAGTTTCATACGGCGGTCATCCGATTTAGTTTTATGACAAACAAATTGGATCATTGTGTGTACATCAAGGAAGATGGGAGCAATTTTGTGATAATGACATTATATGTAGATGACATTTTGTTCGTCGAAAATGATGTCATGATGCTCAATCAAATAAAAGAAAAATTGAGCAAAGAAATTGAAATGAAAGACATGGAAAATGCATCCTATGTCGTCGGAATTCAAATTATTCGAGATCAAAGTTCAAGAACATTGAGTTTGACTCAAGAACAATATTTGAATAAGCTACTGAAGAGATTTGGAATGCATAATTGCAGCACTGTCCCCACACCACTTGTGAATGGGAAAAGACTTAGCAAAGGTCAGTGTCTTAATCCTGGACAAAAACTTTTGGAAGTTCTATATGCACAAGCGGTGGGTAGTCTAATGTATGCCATGATATGCAAGACTTAATTTGGCTTATCTTGTAAGCCTAGTTAGTAGATTTCAAAGTAATCCTGGAAAGGCACATTGAGAAGCCATCAAGAGAGTACTACGATATCTGAAAGACACAGTGCACTTGAGGTTGACATATACACTTGAACTTGTAGGCTATGTAGATGTGGATTTTAGTAGGGACATTGATGATTGAAAATCCACATCAGGTCACTTGTTCATGTTGGGTGGTGCAGTTGGTTCTTAGCGAAGCAAGAAATAAGAGTGTGTGGCTAGACACATAAAAAGCTGAATACATTGCCTGTAGTATGGCAGCCACTCACGGAGTATGGATCAAACATTTTCTTATGGAACTAGAGCTCGATCTGAAAAATGGGGCCAATGCTCATGTTCTGTGATAATGAAGCTGCAATAAGCTTGATAAACAGTGGAGCAAATAGTTCCAAGGGGAAACATATTAAAATAGAATATCACTATATTCAAGATATAGTAGAAAAGAAGGAAATAACAGTGACCTACTATGTTGGCTGATTCTCTTACAAAGGGAATTCTGGCTGGAACATTCATTAAACATGTTGGTTTAATGGAACTCAGGAACAACTGAGCCAAGATAAAGTTTTTGCGAATAGTGAACTTGAAAATGAACTCTCCGTATGACACTACACGAATAATGAGAGTGTTGAAAATAATGATCGCTGCGGTTGAGTGGGAGATGTTAAATAAGTGATCACAACGATCACAACTTGATGTCACACCGGTGACTCCACGACCATGCACAAGCGTGACCAACTGTGCACGTAATCAGCGGCGTCGACTGTGAACGGCTGGCGGAATCCGTCATTAAGAGGCAACCACGGATCGTGGAGGAATAATGACGACGGACACGTCGCTGGACGTTACGAGGCGTGGACCGTGAAGGATCGCGCCACCTTCAGGCACTGTCGGCGGGCGTAACGGGCGTGAAACTCTGAGGACGAACGATCGTGGGCGAGCGATATAAATCATGATCGAGAACGACCGTTATCGGTACCTGTCGGAAGTTCCCATTCACCATCATCTCTTTCTTCGCCCCGCTTCATCTTTATGGCGCAAGGGACATGATTTAAAATTTCCATCCACCATCATCCGATTTAATATGATATTATTCTAAGTTAGAGGTATAGTTATGAAGAGCGAGGCTATAAACAAAAAATTTAAGTGCTAACCCTTTCAACCCGTCTAATTTTATTGCTAGTATTTTATGAAACATTAATAATCAACACTATTATCTATACTATATTAAAAGAGAGTACTTTTTATTAGAAGATTACATTTGACACATTTATAGAGTGCCACATATTCATATACTAATCACTATTATTCTAAACACTTAATAACATATACATTAGGAAACTAATTTATTAACTATATGATATGGTAACTGAAAGAAAAACTATAATCACTAAAAAAATTAATAAAACTCTTCATGAGTCTACGTGATGAAAAAATATAATCATTTTAAAAAATGTTTAATAAATTATTATCTCATATGATAATTATCTTTAATAATTAATTGTTAGAGTTAGTTACAAGATATCATTGGACAACTAATTAATAATTAGAAAATTTATCCATCTATAAATGAAGTAAAATAATAATTTACAAGATGATAGTAATTATATAATTTTATTAGAATTAGATACAAGATGATAGCAATTATATAAGTTTATTACAGCAGTAGATGAATTAAATTTTCATAATATTTTTAATTAATGGTTAGTTGCCAATTTGAATAGTTAATTAGTAACCGCACTACATCAATTTAAAATTAATTAAAATATGAATTAATTAATTTATATCATATTAAAAGGATGATAGTAAGAATGGAGGAAATTACGTTTAGCAAATCACTCCACGTGTCTTAAAGCATAACTAACTAAATAACTATATATATATAACTAATTAATCAATTATAATTTTAAGTTAGTGATTAGTTAATAACTTGCACGGTTAATTAGCAACTGAGACCAACTTGAAATCAAACTTTATTTCATTGATTAAAAATAAAAAGTAAACACAGTTATATAATGACATTTGGCTTATTTGAAAGTTAATGGATTCTAAAGATAAATCTAATTTAATTTATAAAAATATTTCTTAAAGTAAACTTAATTTCTATGTTAACTAACTAAATTTAATTTTATACATTATCTTTTGAAATTAAACCTCATGTGCCAAGTCTATTAAAAGCATTATCTTGGATGGTTGCCCACTTAATTGTAAGAGTATAACCGCCTCCCATACAGTTTTCTTGCTGTGGAATGCTTATAAATGCACCATTGAGTACACTTTGATCCACTCACTCACTGAGCATGGAGATGACTTTTACCATGCATATGAAGGGTCTCATTTCATCTCAACTTTTATGCTTGCATGTATGAGTTTTATATTTTCTCATATCAGACATTTATATATCCTTGCATGTGTGGTGACATGAACTTATGGGATAGATGATTCTACACTTATATGTGATACGTTAGAGTTTTGACTACAAATTAATTTAACCTTTATTTAATTTTAGGTCCAATCATTTAGCCACTATGGTTGAGGCCCATAGTAACTCCCTCTCTCTCTATCATATTTTTACTAATTTAGTTCTAAACATGATATACTATTATATGCTATAATATTATAGGAAGTGTTGGACTTTTTTGGCCTGGATAGCATTAATTTGATTATTTAAACAATCAAATTTATGTGTTGTTTTTTGTTTGGCTTATTTCTTTAAAAATGAAAACAATATCAGTGATGTCAATTGATTTAAAATGCAACTCATATAGTAATTTGTTTATAGTTGCATTCTAGATTTGATCCATATTTTTTATGACCGTGGATACTTATTGAAAAATAAAAAAAATGATTCCTATTAAATTTATATGTATAAAGAAGTAAATAAATTAAAATTTGCTAATTTCTAATAATATATTTTTTTACGACCATATTCGATCATACTTTTTTCTTATATAAAATGTTTCCTTTAAAACTGTGAGAATTGTAATATAAAATATTTAGGGGAGTCCAATGTAATTTTTTATATATAATTTATTTGCATGCACAACATTGTTTTATTTTATTTGGTAATGATACACGACTTTCTCTTTTAGTTTTATTTTTATTTTTTATTCATAAATAATTAGTCAAAAAATATCTTGCCATTTTTCATTTGGTTTCTTATTTTTTTTATTTTATAAGTGAAATTATATTTATGATATCATATATATATATATATATATATATATATATATATATGAGGGTAGAGAAGTTTCTATTGAAGGAATATATTAAAATAACTTTGCCAGAGTCTTCATTAGGTAATGCTCTAATATGGTGCTGCATATAGTGGTGGCGTCAGGTGGGTAGTAGAAAGAGGCAAATTTCTCTACATGGAGCACAAGGCTAATTTCACAGGGTACTACGGTGATTGACACAAGGCAAATTTTCCTACATGGAGCACAAGGCAAATTTATGTGTTTTTTAGGTCTTCTTTTATAATTTGTGATTGCAGCTTTTTTATAATTGCATTGAATATTAACGAATTAAATATTATAATTATATAATTTTATTGAAGAAAATGATAACTTATGGATAGCATAATAATATTTAACTATCAATGAGTTAATTTTTTTCGCTTTGAAGATGTTAAAAAGTGAGATATTTGTGATATGAAATAATTAAAAAGTAATGATAGTACATATATATAGTTATTTTAAAATCATTTATAAAATATCATAATCATATAATAACTATAACTATCTATACCTATTTTATATTAAAGAGAGGGCACGAGAAAATAACTCATAATCCTACTTAATTAAGATAAGGATATTCATTATTATAATAAGAAATTAAACCAAGAATTTATAATCATACTACATTATTTTATTCTTTACTGTTAAATTTATGTCATCTTTTTATAAACCTTTTGAACTATTCTATGATTATAAATAAAAAATGACATGGAGCCTCTATCTAAACCTATCCATGCAAATAACATATATTTCATGCAAACTTTTATAGCACTAGAATATTATAATACATTCATTCGAAAAATTATCACGTGGAGAATTCTCTCATGCGACATGATTAATTTTTTAATAATTAAATTATATAATGTCAACACACAACATATTTTTATTTTAAAATTGTTTGATAATGTTTTCATTAATTATACTAGATTTCCTATATATAAAAATTTTTATTAAAAATAAGTATGGAGATTAATTTTATTTTTAAATTCAAAATAAGACTAAAACCATTTTATCTTAATGATAAAAAATTAATAATTTCGATGATGGATGTATTTTCATATTACAGTTGTGATTATGTTTTGATTATGCAGCATGAAATAATGATTAGAATTTATCTTTACATCAATATTCGAACGTTTTATCGGACATTTCTTTTATATACATGCCAAGTAGCATATTTTCTATTACAAAAACATAATTTCATAAAATGACTTCAAAATTCAAAAATATGAATAATTTTAAAAGATATAAATTGTGTATAATGTCGAACTATGTATGATATATTAAACACAAAATAATATATAAGAATTTGATAAAAAATAAAGACAATTCAACATTTGCATAAATCTATTATCAAGTATTCATATTTTCTCATATTTCAATATAATTAGAGTAGTTATTGAAACAAATATAATATATGATTATATTTATCATGAAATTCATATATATGTCAAATAGACTAATATATTAATATCCCAAACATAAATGTGAATACTAATTTCTAAGAAGAGAGTAAAATAAATGGGAGAATTAAATGGACTAATAAATTATTTCTCTAATTTATAGATTATATTATTTAAATATTTTTAAATATAAAAATAATATTTACTTATTTTATTGACATATGATTCATCAAAATTCGCATCATCCGCGCATTGCGCGGACCATCACACTATAAATTGAGTAAATTCTTATCTTCTATCCATTTTATACTTATCATCTTATTAACTAATTAATTTTATCATAGTTATCAAAATTAGGATCTTGATTATAAAAATATATTTTAAAAAATAAAATTATTAATTTAGTTAAAATAAAATATATTTTTATTAATATCATAACTTTCTTTCGTGCCCGCACATCGTGCGAGACTTACACTAGTTACTCACTTAAGCGGTCAGATAAAAAATTAATACTTTGACTACTCGGAATTAACAAGACTTAATGTTTGACTTATATTCTATTTTTTAAAAAAAGTTATTTCTAATTAAAAAAACAATTTTTAGAGTTTAATCACATAATATTAAATTGTAAAAATCGAAGTCCGAATATAAAAACATTTTCTTTTCCTTTTTTGTTTAACAGTGTCGTGAAAAGTAACAAAGCTTGTAATCCAACTATCGTCGTAACTCTCATGTTTTGTTTATCCGATTCAAATCTTTTTTTTTTATTTTTTCCAATCTGATAGTTTTTTTTCTTGGTTGAGAATTCCAACTTAGACCTGAATTATGTCATAAACTATAAAGAAGCCATCCGCAGTAACAAGAAAAGAATACAATTCTGTCGTATTCCTTCCACTGCTCTCTAGATCTCGAAGTCGCCTCTTCGGAGTCTCCCCCCGGCCATGGCAGGTCTCTCGCTTCGCTGCGGCGACTGCGGCGTCCTCCTCAAGAGCGTGGAGGAGGCGCAGGAGCACGCCGAACTCACCTCCCACTCCAACTTCGCTGAATCTACCGAGGCCGTCCTCAATCTCGTTTGCACCGCCTGCAGCAAACCCTGCCGATCCAAAACCGTAGGGCACCTCTTCTCAAAATCCGATCTTTGTCGCGCTTGCGGCTTCCTCCGATCGTAATTTTGCTAGCATTGCTATCAAGTTGCTAATTTGATTGTTGGTATGGTAAAAAGGAGGCGGATTTGCATACGAAGCGCACTGGGCATGCTGATTTCACGGACAAGACCCTCGAGGCGGCCAAACCCATCGATTTGGCGCCGCCGCCGCCTCCTTCTTCCAAGGATTTGGCTGATGTTGAGATGGGGGAAGGCACCGGCGATGGAAGCTCCGCTCACGAAGGTGAGGGATCCTTGCGATGTATTGTTGTTTTGCTTTTGTTTCTTGCTAGCGGAGGACATGACACCCTAGGAGTTAGGATAGGTTCCTTGCAGAATTATTGTAAGAGTGTCATACTTGTATTGATTTGGAACACAAAGGTGTTAGTTTTCTGCATGTTTTGCGACTCAACTTGAAAGAATAAGCTTAGCTTTGTGCTAGTTTTGTGATCAACATGAAAGATTAAGATTAGACAAATTAGCAGGAATTTGCTCTTGTCCGGCTAATGACATATAGAAGCTGTACAAAAGAACTACAAAACCCTTGTATATGATCTTTCTCCTATTACTTCTGTTACATTAGTTCTAGTGTCTTTCTTTTAGTTCTTTATTTTCCACCAACATCCTATCTCATTGCTCTTTATTTTCCATCCAGAGATGACTACCCCAGAAGTCAATAGTAGTCTGCTTGAGAAACTTGAATCCATGGGGTTCCCAAAAGCTCGCGCCACAAGAGCACTCCATTATTCTGGTAAGATAAACTGTAATCTAGATGATATTATTTTATCTCGCTTTTGCTTTTGTGGGGCATTGAAGGTGATAACAGAACCATTTTCAGGTTACTTGCCTTAGATAGTCATTCAATGCACAAAGGCTTGCTCGATCTTCCACAACAACATATGTCAAATAAATTCTCTTGTTTTGTAAAACATCTTTTTTCTGCCTTAAAATTAGTAAATATTAAGTTAGATTTGTTACTTTAATCATTTTGAGTTATCTTGAGTACTAACCTTAAACTAGTCAAGAGTGAAACCAATGTTTTGTGGAAAACATTTTGTGTCATGCCAAAATATGTTGTGTTAATCATTTTAAAATTATTTCTTTATAGTGAGAGTTGATTTCTAGTTCCCTGTATTTTTTCCTCCGACCAGCATTATTAAAATCAGATGGCCATGGTCCTTGAATGGTCATCTTTGCCTTCATCAAAAGAAAACAACTTAAGCCACCTACCATTAAGATCAAATTGGATTTGTTATGTTAATGAGTTCTCTTGAGTCATAACCTTAAACCAGTGAAGAGGAGACCATTGTGATGTGGAAAACATTGTGTGCC
Source organism: Pontederia crassipes (assembly GCA_030549335.1). Lineage (NCBI taxonomy): Eukaryota > Viridiplantae > Streptophyta > Magnoliopsida > Commelinales > Pontederiaceae > Pontederia > Pontederia crassipes. The sequence continues at coordinate 16,265,814 of CM060189.1, read as the reverse complement.
ATGCCAAAATCTTCGTTCAGTATGAAACTATTTCTTTGCAGTGAAAGAGTTGATTTCTAGTTCGCTGTATTCTTTCTTCTGATCAGCATCATTGAAATCACATGACTATGGTCCTTGAATGGTCATTTTTCCATTGATCAAAAGAAAACAACTTAAACCACGTAGTTACTTTGACCTCGAAAAAAAAGAAGTATTTCCATCTGGCCTTAATATTTGTATTAAGGCTCATAGGAACCTTGATATGTAATCCTTCCATACCCAGCTTAAAATCAGCTTTCTCATCGGTTAAAGTATTAACAATCCTTAAACGTATGTGCTTGTAGCATATTAGATAGTTATATTTACTTTTTTTTATGAGGTATTCACTTCTGATTTCTTGCATGTTCTGATGCATGACATGATAATTCACTACAAACAAAAGAAGTTTGTGTTTCCTGATAGTTTTTGTGTGTGTCTTTACCCTATAAAATACATATACAGGTCTAAGACCCTGTTCGGTTATTGTTCACCATTTAGTTCATACCAGTTTACTATCTTCTCAGGTAATGAAAGTATTGAAGCTGCCATTAACTGGGTTGCAGAACATGAAGAGGATCCAGACATTGATGAGATGCCTCTGGTATGTAAATCATTACTGTTCCTGTGATTGCTGCAGTATGAATTCTACTTCAGGCGATCTTAAATTGTTGTTGTTATTAGTCTGTATGTACACAACTTTAGTACAAGACAACTCTCATTTGGCCATAGCATATGAAAAGGAAAAGCCATAACTTGTCAAGCATATTTTTTTGAGCTATTAATGTAAACCTATTCTTTACTAAAGACATTCCTGTAATGAGAAAATCATGGTATAATGACATGTATTATCTCGTTTTAGTCATTCTTATAATCGTAACTTTTTTTCATTTCCTGTTGTCATAATGATGTAGTCGTTCTTACATAATGTCAAGCTATCGTCAATGCTTATTTTTCATTTTTTCTCTTTCAATAGAAATAGCAATTTTCAATAAGTCTGGCACCCAACATTTGCAAAGTTACTGCATATATAACTCAATTTTTATTTCTCATTCATCTCTTGAAAAATCAACATGTACTCTATGAAAACAAATTATTGGTGATGTGAAGATATCATTTCACTATGACATTGTCAAAATAATATATTTTTTTGGGAGATTGACAAAAAAATATTTGCCTCATAAATGTTATCATTTTAATTTTTAGCCTCATTAAAAGAATAAAAATGACCATGTACTTTTTTTATTTAGGAGCGGTAACTGGTAACTTCAATATGTTAGGTTTATGTCGTTGATATGTCAATTACATGACACTGTCATGTCAGCATATTTTAATATGTTATTGGTGAAGTAGTTTTCAGATGATGAGTGACTCAAATATTGAAAATAAAAGTTAAATGATCTACCTAATGATTTTGCAAAAGTTAGCTGGTCTATAACACTTATCCCCTACAAAATCAGTAAGTCATTGATATTTGCAGAATCTGGTTGTTGATAGCTAAAAGCAATCTTGACATCATTTTCGTATTTTGTCTGCAAAGGTGAAATGAGAGATTGAGGCATCAATACATTTACTGAGTTCATCCATACATTTTATGTACAATTATTGAATTTCATACATAAGCTTTTACCTTTATTTGAGAACCTTTTCCAGTGAAAACTTTTTTATGCAAAATTCATTAATTTTATTTCTCCCCTTTTGACAAAGGTAAAGGTAAAGAGTTGCTGCCTCTAGAAAAGAAAAATAAAAGAAAAAGATACTATTCTAAATATACAATTTTTGTATCAGAAAATATTTTGAACTTCAAGCTCATGCTGTTCTGCCTACATATGCCATTATATTTCTCTGGAGCAGCTTGTAATATTATACTTTGTTTTCCTTCAGGTTCCTGTTGCCTCAAAAATGGAAGCTGACAAACCTTCTCTAACTCCTGAGGAAGTAAAGATCAAAGCTCAAGAGCTCCGGTTTGTCTACATATCTTGCTCTCATTTCACTATAATCCTGTAATTGTTCATTATCATCATTTGCCTGTTCCAAATGGACAATGAAGAATAAATGAAGTACTGTATTTCATATTGGACCAAATGGTGGTACTCCTTAACCCTGAAAATAAATGGTGGTACTCCTTGTTTTCTTGTGGTCTTTTTTTTATGGAAATCAATGTTTTTAATAAATAGACTCAAACTATTGCACTATAATATTTATTAGAGTTTGGACCATCACAAGCAGATCTTTATGATTTCTGCTATTGAGCAATTTCATAAGCATTGTTCATAACCAAGTATATTTTCTCCTCCCCATAAGACACTTCCACAAGTACGCCTAAAAAATACAGTTCCATAAATTATAATTTCTTCATTTGTCCACCCTAATGGTTATAGGAAATTACTAATTGGAATATTATTAAATTTGGAAAAAATGAACAAACTCAAAGATCTACCATGTAATGGCTTTCCGAGTGATCTATCATGGTTGAACATATATACCTCATCTTTGAGAAGCCATGGATTATTCTGCACACTTTATAACCCTAAAATAGAAAATGTAATTCTATCTTCTGTTGATTCTTCTGTAAAGTATTTTATCTTCATAAAAAATCATTAATGTTTCAAGTGCAATAAAAAAACCCTAGTTTGTGGAATTGGTACATTTTCAAAGTTCCAGATTTGTTTATTTTGTAAGTTTGTGAGATATTAACTATATACAAAAGTAAGATTTTGGGCTATTGTCTTGTTAGATCTCAGTTATCTCATTTTATGTTTGGTCAGTTGTCAGATATACAACTATAAACAGTCTGTTTAGATGTGCCTACACAAATAAAACTTGAGGTGTTGGATTATAACATGTTATGTTGGAATCATGTTCTTTCTGGGATCTCAACTATGTGTGCCTAGGTTCTTGCCAGTGGTTGAATAGTGATGACTGTGAAGTTCAATTTCTTCTCTTCCTAAATTCCCTTCAGCAATTTGGGCAAAATGTTTCAGCCACCATTTTTATTAATTTGTTTCTATTTCATAATTCCAGGGAGCGCGCTCGCAAGAAGAAAGAAGAAGAGGAAAGAAGAATGGAAAGAGAAAGGGAAAAGGTATACAACTTTTAGCTATCCTTTTGGTTTCACTTTGTTGTATTTTTTTTTATTGTGACAGGAATTAGCAGTCAATTGTCTCTGTTTGATCATTGTCCTGGGTAGAACAGAGTTTATTACTGAACTTTTATTCATGAATGCCTAATTCAGAAACAACACACAGTACATTGGTTGCAGGCCAAAAGACAATAACCAAGGGAGTAAACTGAAATTTAGATTCTAGATGATCTTTGGTTATGGATACATTATGATGTTTCTTGTTCTCTTTCTTTTTGGTGACATTAGGTGTAAGTCTTTTGTAATATTTGATAAACTTTATTACCTATGTTGCTGTGCAACATGCAATGGATTTACTCAATAAATTAGACTTTTTTTTAGAAGTCAATAAATTAGACTTGGTGCACGTTATGACATAAATGGTTATTTTCTGTATAGGAGAGAATATGTGTGGGTAAAGAGCTTCTGGAAGCAAAACGCATCGAGGAGGAAAATGAGAGGAAGCGGTTTGTCTTCTGGTTTATCATTTTCACAATATCAAGTAATGGCTGGTTATTTGCATTGTTGGATTCAGTCCCCTTGTTCCTGATTTTGCAGTATAATGGAATTGCGGAAATATGAGAAAGAGGAAGAGAAAAGAGCAAGAGAGAAGATTCGGCAGCGAATAGAAGATGATAAGGTCAGTGGTATCATGCTTTACTATACAAGAAACATTGTTTTAGTCCTTCGGAATTTCTAGTAAGTGTGATATGTGAATGCTATGGCGTCGTATGATCCATGTAGCCGACCCCACCTAGTGGGATAAGGCTTTGTTGTTGTTGTGATATGTGAATGCTATTTCTATCGAGTGTGAATCTTTGAAATTGAGTTTGTTTGCCATTATTCAATAGGAATTACCTCCGTTGAACTCATTAGAAACATGAAATTCTCTCCAGCCAACCATGATTGAATGAAATTGATAACAATATATGCTAAAATGATTATATTTAGTTATAATTTTCCTTAATGTTTTCTTCTGCAGATGCATTTCCATTCTCCCTTTTTTATTTTATTTTTTCATCTTTTGGTATTTTGGTTTTCCTTTAGGCCCTTCAGACATATTTTTGGATGTTGTTTCCATTCATTAAAACATCCTTTGTTAAGTAATAAGCCTTAAGAATTAAAGCTGGATATTTTGCCTTTATGTGATGCAAATATTGGTACTCTGGCTTAACTGTGCTATGATATGCATGCTTGTCATAACCACAGTATCTTGATATTGCAGGCGGAAAGAAGGCGGAAACTTGGATTACCACCTGAAGAGCCTGGAATTCCAAAAGCTAGCACACCTCCTGTAGAGGAGAAGAAGGTACTGTTTTGTTCTTTAGTGGGTCAACTGAATGTTGATACCGGATTCTCAACCTGAGGCTTTTGTTTCTTGCTTCTGTTACTTTATAATTTGCAGACGTTCTTACCTGTCAAGCCTGTCACAAAGGTGGAACGTATGAGAGACTGTTTGCGCAATCTTAAGCAGCACCATAAGGTAGTAACTTCTTTCGATTAGTACTTTGCTGTATTTAGGTGATATGTTGATGAAATAATAATATATAATAATCATATATCATTTGTTTAGCTCCATTCTGCCTTTTCAAGGGATTCCATGTCTTGCTTCCTTTCCTTGATATCTGGCCTGTGCAACTTAGCCTTAGGTTAATTCTGTTGCTATCCATGAAACTCAATCCTTGTTTTCTGAAGACACTAGCTCAATTTGAAAATCCTAAGTTCCACTTCTGGTGGCCTTGAGGATTCGCTACACTTTTCCTCTCTCTCATTGTGTTAGTGATAATTCTGGCAGGAGGAGGATGCTAAAGTCAAGAGAGCTTTCCAAACACTTCTGACATATGTGGGTAATGTTGTAAAGAATCCTGATGAGGAGAAATTCAGAAAGATCCGACTAAGCAACCCGACATTTCAGGTAATCAAGCAGAACCTCAGCCCGAGGCTTTTTATTTCTGATTTCCTGTTTCGTCTGCTCATTTTTTGCTTCTCTTCCAACAACAGGATAGAGTTGGGAACCTGCATGGAGGCATTGAGTTCCTTGAGCTCTGTGGATTCGAGAAACTCGAAGACAACGAATTTCTGTTCCTCCGGAGAGACAAGGTTGACATAGCAGTACTGAGCTCTGCCGGATCAGAACTGAGTTCCGCCATAACAAATCCTTTCTTTGGTGTTCTTTAGACTTAAAACCGCACAAAGAGAGGGCCAGTGCAACTGACTCGTCTCATGAACTTGCTGCATGGCCCCTCGTATAAAGCTGTCAGGGCAAAAGTTATATTTTTTTCTGATTAATGAAAAATGGAGTTGAATCTATAATTTTATCCCATTGCTCGTTTGCCGTGTTTTAGATTCTTACCAGGATCATGTGAATTTTTCAGTTGCTAGTGATTCTTTACCCCCTGGTTTGTACTGACCATGCGTTGTGCCTACTACCTTTGTGCGTTTCACTAAACATATATCCAAACAAAATATCATATTACTTCTTGGTTTATACAATTTCCAAAAAAAACTACATTTCCTCAACATGTTTTTAATTTACAAGGAGACACGAGATGAAATAATCGTTTTATGTTTTTAATTCGTTTATTTATTCACAACTAAATGTAAAAAGATTCACTTAAGAAGACATCGCATGAAAAGAAAACTTATAGTTTTTCGATAATACTTTAAAAACTCTTCAATGGTAAAGTTTTTTTAATTCCTTTATTTATCATCGTTAAATTCATGATAAGTGGGTGAATATATTAATTATTTTTTATCAATCAGCCATCAATGATAATGGGTGGACGTATGACTTCTATTTTTTAAAAGATGTAGCATAATTATTTTTTTCTAATTTATTATTATTGTTGGGATGCTTATTTAGCTTTTAGTTACTTTTTTCTAATGGAATAAGACTTTATTGTTGTTGTTCACGTTGTTGTTGGAAAGTTTGTTTGTCTATATAATATATTTATTAATAAACCATTTATGTAGAAATAATTATGCATACGAAAGAGTAAATTTACATTAAGTATAACAAAGAAAATTTAATTTGAAAGGAAATAGGGTTTAACCCTGAATTAAATATATGCATACAATGATCATGAAAATTTATTGTTTTTTTGCCATATTCTTATATGTATAAAGTTTAGATTAAAGTTGTGAATACATTAATTTTATGTTTCATTAAAACTTCATTAGAGTTTAATTGGTGTTGGAGTAAGAGTTTTATCTAAATATGAAATTAATTTCCAACTCATTCAAACTCCTATGTCAGCTAATTTTTTTTAAAAAATAATGATCAACACTAAAAACTTAATTAGATAAAAACGTTGATATCCTTTTTTAAATACTATTATTCCAAATAAATGAATATTGTACAAAAATAATAATATTGAGAATATAATAAATTATCCGTCAAAAAATAATCACTAGAATAAGGAATCCTATTATAGAGACATATTGTTTAAATTATAAGAAAAATAAATTAATGAATATGAAGCAAAAATAGACAATTATATTTGAAAAATTCTAAGTTGACTCATTTTTATTAAAAAAATTACATCAAATATCTTTTCAATTTTAATGTTTTCTATCTTTCAACTTTACTTTGTAATAAAATTGTCCTGTGTCTTTTAACTTGTTTCACCCAATACATTTTTCACCGGTTATAGATCGTTTTCAGGTGACGCTAGCTGTGCCGACATGGTATGTTCTATCTCATCCACACAGATATTTGTCGACGTGGCAACATTAAAAAAAATAAACGTCATGGGGGCCCCTTTGCGAGCTCCCTCTCATCGGAGGCGTCTCATTTTTTAATTTTTAAGTTTATTTTTTTAATATTGCCACGTTGATAAAATGCCATGCCACGTCAGTGTCACGGTAGTAGCGCGACATGGAAACAACTTATAAGTGGTGAAAAGGCATTTGGTGAAATAAGTTAAAAGACGAAAAACGATCTTATATAATGAACCCAAAATTAAAGGGTATTTTTTAAAATTTATCCCATTTTTAGTCTTAAAATAAACTAAAACTTTGAATATAGATATGGTTAAAGTGTAAATCACGGGTTTTAAGATTATACTCTTGTGTGGTAACATTAAAAAAATATATATATAACAGAAAAAGTAAAAAAGGAGGGCAACAAGGGATTTGTCTATAAAAAAGATTACGTTTGAAATAAGTTAATAGTTAGAAGTTTATCTAATCTATAGTATATTAAAAGCAAAGAAGTTTGCAAGGAGATGACATTTGGCATATTGTTATGATGACATGTGTCCTTTAATGAATTAAAACATTACATAATCTATTATAATTGTTTGAATTCATGGTTAGTTAATTAGCAACGGCTCCAATTTTTTATTCATAACTAATTAAACTATTATATGTTTTTTAATTCATGATTTGTTAGTAATTTAAATTATTAGTTATTAATTAGTGATTGTTCCCTTTATTATGTATCAATTTATAAGTAGCAAGAATAAACAATATTATTATTTTGTAGATATTATAACTAAAATATTAACTTATAATTAATTGAATAATTATTTAATAATTAAAATATTATTATAATATAATTATGGAATATATTCTAAAAAAATTAATTTTATTAATAACATTTTAATTATGATATTATGCAAGCCGATAATTTTATTGACAATATTTGTTAATTTTTGTTTATGTGCAAATTAACTGCAAACATGCAGTTTTATTAACAACATTTGTGTGCATGTTATACGAGGGTAGTTCCTACAACTGCTCTTATAGCTCATATATATAAATAGATAATTAGTGACATGGTGAGGTGTGGTGTAGTTTGCTGGACTTTCATACAATGCTAAGGTCTGACGGGCAAGTGTGAGGTAATTTGAATTAATTAGTCATGTGATAGTTAAAATACAAATATTTATATTCATTCATTGTCAAATAATATTAATATGCTAAATATTCATTGCGACATATTCCTAATGCATATCTATTTTCATTCATGTCAAGCACCGAAAAACTTCTTTCCATTATTGCGAATTATATAAAGTTTTCCTTTTTTTCACATTTAGTTATTCAAAAATAATTAAAGAATAAAGAAACAAACTTCTTTCTCTTTCCATTGTCATTGCCATCTTCGGTACACCTAATATAGTTTTCATGAGATATGAATTGTGACATGCCATGTATAAATTTAGTATCCAACTTAAATTAATACCATTTGATAAATTTGATAGATATATGGATCCTGTCAATATTGTCTTCACATTCTTTATTTTCTTTCTGTGGAATTATTTCAGTAGTAGTAGTATCATGCTTTCGGTTATGAATCAATTCAAAACGAATGTGTGCACAAGACTTCATGCTATGTGGTTCCACGCACGTTATATTAATTTACAAGGACAATTGCAAATTTTTCGTATTAAACATTTTTTTTTTGCAGTGTGATAGATGTGTTGGCCATGAGTATGTTAAAAACAAATAATTCTTTTCATGTTCTTAGTTTCTAAATTTTTTTAAGAAATTATTATTTATTTATGTTTAACCTTCAAACAAGATGCATATATAACTATTATTCTTACCATTAACTTGGCATCGGTTCAAGAGTTGGGGAATCACGTATCCTATTAGATAAAATTTAAATTTTATTCAGATATTTATTACATTATTTTTTTTTCTAACTACAGTGCCGTTATAATTAGGGGCTATTCGAAAAAAATTGTATATACAAATATCAATTAGGAGAAAAAAATAGTGGATTGACAAGGTTAGATTGTAGAGTAATATGGGATTCATGGTAGGTAAAAATGGGAATGATAATTTAGTTTCAAATATTCTTTTCAATTTAAATATCATCATGATTTTAGAAAATGCTACAATAATTCCATTGTCGTCATAATTACTATCATTTGCTTATACGTTTGATATTTTTATGATAAACAGTTATGCTATTACCTTTTAAATAGAGAATAATAATAATAATAATAATAATAATAATAATAATAATAATAATAATAATAATAATAATAATAATAATAATAATAATAATAACATATGAATTTAAATTATAAAATTTCATATTAATTGTTTTTATTCCATATAAGTTAAGAATTTTAATACTTTAACCTCCATTTGTCATCTTGCTACTTTATTTGATTATTTTTCAGTAAATTACATATTAATATTTAATTGTAGATGTATGATATAACAATGATACTTGGCAAATTAATATTCATAGATGTGAATTTCATTTTGTTATTTAAATTATTTTTTTACGTTAATCAACATGTTATAAAATTCAACATGTTATAAAATTAACATGTTATTTTGTTGTTTAAATTATTTTTCAGTAAATTACTTTATTTGATTATTTTTCAGTAAATTTCATTTTTTTACGTTATTTAAATTAGATACAAGTTTATTTGTCTTACATCTTCACATATCTTGCCCGTTTATTCACATAATGGATAATAATCCATAATTGTAAATGAGTTGACACAAGTTATAAATCATTCTCAATTATATAGCATTGAATAATTTTTATGTATATGAAAATTGAAAAAAAAAAAGAAAGTGAGGCCATTGAATATTTGCAATGACAGTCAAAATGGTTTTAAACAATGATCAGTAATATTTTCATCACATTTTCGTTCTCCATTTTTAATTAAATTGAATCGAAATATGCATCACTCTTAATTGGGTTCTTTTTATGTAGTTGTGGTAGAAAAAAAGAATGAAAATAATATTATCATAAAATGGGCCACTCATGACTAAAATAATTCGTGTGACCCATTAATTTCATAAAATAAGACGTATGATAATTTAAATAATAATGAACTCTTAACTATATTATTTTCTTTGCAAAAATGAATATATTTAATGTATTTTCACTTTTGGAATTTTCTTAAATATTAGATATATAGATGGAAAATTTGTATAGTGTATAGATTTTAGTAGAGTGTAGTAAGACATGTATGTATTTTTTTAAAATTAAATCGATAGATTAATAACTAATTAATTAAAAATAATCATAAATATTATATATTTACGAAATCACTTTTAGAATTTATCAATATAATTATTTGTTTAAATTTTAAAAATTAATTAATTACTCGACGCATAATTATTACATTACGACTAATTTTATTTCAGTACCTTCCGTATATCGCGCGGGCCGCCACACTAATTATAAAATAAAGTTAAAGAAAATAAATAAACTTCAAGGACCAAGGGGTGAAATTTATCTTATTGTTAAAAGACGACCTCTACCCCTATATATATATATATAGGTGTAATAGGAATCCCTCAACTTTTCTATGATCATAATTCTGAATTTTCGACTTCATCTTAACTAATTGGTCTCTCCTCTTAAAATTTTAGTACAATTCTAAAGCATTTCGATTAATTTTGTTGATTCATATGTTACCTAAATTAGGATCTAGATTTTATAATACAATGCGTTGCTACCTCACGCTAAAACACTATAATAATTAGGAAAAGTATTCAAACAGAAATGCTTGACAACAAAAACTTTTAAAGGAAGTATTATGCTATATAATAAGTTTTGCTTAACTTTAGGTCATAAAATAAAAGCTTAAATAGGACTCCAAGCCCTATTTGTTATTCAAATAATTTTTTAATGTAGTCCAAATTTAGACTGCGGATATGCATGCATGATAAATGTAGCCTAAACGTATTCTTACTTAATTTGTAATATTGTACGACTTTTGTTTTAGAATAATAATAAAATTTAAATATTAGTTGGGTTTTCTGTAATTTTGGATTTTTTTTAATTTAGAAAAATTAAAGGCGCACGATTCGTCGAATTTTTATTGCATCCCTAAAAAGCGTACTTTAATATCGGAATCCTAAACAGGACTGAAAAAAAAATTTATTTGTTGAACGTCGTCTCTTTCCCCCCTGTCGATCTCCTCCTGCTCCTCCACCAAAACCCTAGTTTTATCAGAACCCTCGGAACAAGAGCACAGAAATGTCGGGAGCCGCGAAGGAGGAGGACAAGAAGCCCGCGGATCAGTCCGCCCACATCAATCTCAAGGTCAAGGGACAGGTCCGTCTGCCGTCTTTGCTTCTTTCTCCGAGTTTTGATGCAAAAGACGAATCTTTTCCTCGATTTATCTGTAATTTGACCTGTGGATTCCATTAACTGTTGCTTCGTGGAAGTGTTTATTCGTTGTCGTCGTTGACTGCTGTTCTTGTACATATTTTTCTGGTGTTCGCTAAGGATTCGTGCGTTTTTTTTGTTAGATTCTGTGGGCTGTCGTTGCGGAATCAGGCCAACATTGGTTTAACGCATTTGAACTATAGATCAGAAAAAAAAAGAAAAAAAAAGTGCTATTTTTTTTTGAGACGTCGGTCTCTATTTGAATGAATAACAGGAAGATGTATTTTGCTGATTCAGAAAGCTGATATTGAAGACATGTGAAGAAAATGCACGAGAGTTAAGGAGATGTATCTTAATGTTTAATCGAAACGTAACTTAGATTTCAGCGTCTATGGGTTTTGAATGAAAAATAGGATATGCGAGCAGAGTGGAAAAAAAAAGATGATATAGAAGAAAAGAAGGAAGCTGCGCACTGATAATTTGTGATAAAGTCTTACAGGACTTTGAATCAAGGCTCGTATGTAGGCCATTTGTTTCCATTATACTTATGTGATGCATGCAAGCACTATGGTATGCTATACCTTAGCTGTATAGCAAACTGGAACATGCGGTCACACTAAAATTCTACATGTCTAGGTGCATTATAAGTATTTCGAACTTTATTTGTAGAGTAAAATACATAATCATTAACCCCTCGTATGTAGCTAGGTGGTGCATAAGCATTGGATTTATATGTAAGTAAATTAGATTTGGAGCTTTGTTTCTGAGCCTGCTTATTGGCATATCAACTAATGAGATTGAATCTTGTTACTCAAATCTATGAATTAGTATCCAAGTAAATTTTGTTGAGCTGCAAGATGTACAAAGTTCTTGTTGCACTTGATTTAACTAATATGAATAAGTGCATTTAATATAGTCAGCAAAATTTCTGAAGAGTTTCTCATGATTTTCTTCTTTGTCAAGTTTGACAATAAACTTTCATAATCTTTCTCTGATGGTTTCATGAACTATGAATTAAATGTATGCTTATTTTTTGTCTAAAGGGGCTAAAGTGATCATGATTCTCTAATTATTCTTATTTTACAGGATGGAAATGAGGTTTTCTTTAGAATCAAGCGCAGCACTGCCCTGAGGAAGCTTATGAATGCTTACTGTGATCGGCAATCTGTTGATATCAATTCCATTGCATTCCTGTTTGATGGTCGTAGGCTTCGTGGTGAGCAAACTCCAGATGAGGTAATTTATGATATTTGAATGGGCCTTTTCTTGTTTATGTGAAGGATTTTGTGTTAATTATCTAATATAAGTATCCCTCTTTCACGTATCCAGAAAACTAAAGACTTCGATTTTCAGTTGTTTCATTAAAATTTCGTCTTCTTGCTCTGATATTTTTCATTGACAATAACACATATGTTGAGAAGTAGGAGGTTACTTTAACAAATATTTTTCATTGACAATAACAAATATGGTGAGATTATTTTAACCCTTTGCTTAAACACTTGGTAACTTTAACAGAATATAGAATGGTTTAATATATGAAGGTCATTTCCATGCATCAAATATAAGTTTTTTTAAACTATAACAAATTTGTGTTCTTTGAAAGAGAAAATCATAGTCTTTTCCCCTATTATATATTTTATTCTTAAAATGTAAGTATACTTGTAGTATAAGCTCCTGATTACATCTTTGTGTTTCAACTTTCAGCTTGAAATGGAGGAGGGGGATGAAATCGATGCCATGCTGCACCAAACAGGTGGTGGTCTTCAAAATCTGTAGGAGATCACTCCAAGTTCCGAAGATCTTTGCTACCATTTTGACTCGATATTTGTGGTTTCTTCTTAGTGGGTTCGGCTTGGTCTGTCATGGAGTCGCCTCGTCTAGAGATGAAAAGCTTTGATCACTCGCTTTCAACTTGTCAATGACAATACCTTTGGAACAATCTCTTAGCAGAATTAAAAGCTTGTTTATGCATGTTTGATTCAACGCGTTTGCCATTTCTATATTATGAAACCATAATTCATTTCTTTTTTCCATCTTTACCTATGAATCAAATTTAAAGTTTTTAAATGGAAATGAATAAAATAAGCTTCATAGATTTTTAATCCAATAAATGGTGTTCCTCTTTAAATAGGGGACACTTTCGTGTCTCTCTCTCTCTCTATATATATATATATATACGCGCCCACCTCTTTTTATGGATTTCTTCCATTTCTCTAGTAAATTTTTAAAGAGGCATCATACGCTTATTCGTAAGGAGATCGTCTTGGATATTTTATTGCGTTCTCATTTTCCATATATCACAATTTAGGGCCATGTCATTGTTTAACGCTTAAAAAGGGAAAGAAAGAAAGATTAAAAAGGGAAAGAAAGAAAGATAAATGAATGACGATTTATGAAAATTTTGATAAATTATAGGATTTAATGGCCACACACCTCAGTCAGTAGGCGCTTTTTTTTTTCATGGAGGCGGAACGGGCGACGTCGGCTGCACACCGGCGAAAGGGATGTTGCCATCGCGCGGATCCAGGAGAAAGAGGGAGAGACCCTTTGCCATCGCCTTCGACGTCACCTCCTCTCCATCGTTGGCTGACGGCGCCTCTCCCATCCATCGCCATCATTAGATCGCGACCCTTGCATAGACCTCGTCGCTGTCGACGTCGCCATCGCCGCATCGAGGAGAAAGGGGAAGAGATCCCTCGCCGTCGCCATCACTATTGACGTTGCCTCGTCACCATCGTCGGTCGCCCTCGCCTCTCCCGTCCATCGTCATCGCCAGATCGCAGCCCTCGCCTCGTCGTCTTCGTGCATTGCGGTGGATCTGACTGCTCACGGCCTCACCCGGCCGCCTGAGGCCTGATCCATCACCTGGTGACTAGATTAGGCCACGTTCGGCCCAAGATGCCTGGCGGCCGACCACATCGCGGGGGGCGGGAGATGGAGATCAAGGGTGAGGGAGAGGGAGAGGGGCGGTCAGATTGTGGTCAGATCGCAAGAGAGAGAGCGAACGGAGAGGGAGAAAGCGCCGTCGAAGGGAGAGAGTGCGCCTTATTGCTCACCGTTAATCTAATCGGACAGTGACGAGCAGGCGTATGCCCCCATTAAATCCTAAATTATATACCCTTGTATTTGCGGGTTTTAATATAATTTCATTATTCCATTCACTTAAATAATCACAATGCAGCTACTGAATTGGATAGGCATACAGTCAAATTAAAAAAAAATCGAGGAAAAAGGATAATATAGTATACAGATATACACATGCAAAACTAGGCCAAAATCAAACTGTTCAAATGAAACTTAAAAACTTAAACAATAAATCACCATTAAATACACATTACAAATGAATTGCACTTTTCCTTCTGTAAGTCGCCTGTGACAGTTGTTAGACGATGAATAATTCAAAAGAGACTTCTTTTACCATTAGATCAGTTCAATTCCTTCCAATCTTAAAACCATTTTTTTTTCTCATTGAAGTCATTTCAGTGTGGATTTTATTATTTTAATAATTTGCGACTTTGTATGTGTAACAACTCTGGTATTAAAAATATGTCTTGGGCAAATCTAGTGAGAATTGAGAGAATAAACATCTACGTCTTGATTTCAACTTCTAATTTTATTTTTCTATCAATTAAAATCATTGATCATTTGGACTATTTGGCAGTAGCACTGTTTGAACACAGTACTATCATTTTTAACTCTTTATGGAAACAGCAAAAATAAACAAAAGAGTACAAGACAATGCAATTAAACTATTAAAGCCCCGTGTACTAAAAATGTTATTAAAATAAATGGTAATATTCTCAACCATGACCCCATGTTTAGTAGGCGATAACGGATACTTGCGCCACGAAATCCCTTAACCAACGGCCCATCTCTCACTCTCTCTCTCGGCCCCCTCTGCCATTTCCAGTACATTGTAATTAATAATAATATATTTTACTCTCTCTCTCTCTCTCTCTCTCTCTCTCCTCTCCTCTCCCCTTAAATAGTTAAATGGCCTCCGAACGCCACCGTCTTCCTCCTGGTAATGGTAAAGAGAAATAGCAACAAAGCAGTCTTTAGCCACTACCACCAAAGAAATAGGCGGCCGCAAGAGTTCAATACTACGAAGCAGCAGATTTCTCTCTCTCTGACTGTGCATCCATTTCTGCCCTCGTCGATTTAGATTCGCGTAGATTTCGGTTGGGGATGGATTTGCCCGACACCAACCACAACGATGCGTGAGTGTTTTTTTTTTTACTTTCTTTCGCCATTTTTCTTGGCATGTGAAGTAAAAGATCTATTAACTGATTGCGATGTTTGCCCATTTTTTCTACTCCGCGCACCTATGCGATGAGTAGGATTGGGCTTTTTTTTGTCGATTCTTTTTCTGCTGTCATCTAGTCGCATGTATACTGGATCTTCGCTAGATTCCGTCCGCCTTTCACTTTCTATCGGATTAGCAGTGAGTTTTATGCGAATGTGTGTTTTCCTTTTCGCACGTTCTTGCTTTCATAAGCTTACTGTTTCATGATTTGCCCGCACAATGCTCGTTGGGATCGTCTTAGATCCCTTGCCTCTGGTATCAGTTCGTGTCAGTTGTTGCCCATTAAGCGTTGAATTCTGATGTGACCTGCGTATGGGCGAGGTCGGTCTGGTGCCAGTTAACGTGTGCAATGTGATGCCATGGAAATAGTGAGTGGCCACTCTGGTATGTGTATTCTGCAATGCTGCTTCAATAAACTTAGGGCCCCACGATTTGCAACTTCAGAGATATTTGTCTGGGTAGATCGTTGCTGACTTGTGCTAGGTTTGGTCCATTGAGTGCTGATTTCTGTTACAATTTGCATTTTGTTATCATAAACTAGTGAAAGTTCTAATTCTAGTTGACAAGGAATGCAATGTGATCGGATGTACGATAATAATAATGATATATATATGTTGGTCATTCCCGTTTCAATACTGTTTGATGATTTATCTGTACAAGTTTGTTGACTAATTTTGGTCATAATAATTTTAATTTTTTATCTTCCATGCATTTTTATGTTTACTTCCGTATAACAATCAGAATATCACTTTACAGATTACTGTTGTAAGTATTGAAATCTAATGTGGACTTTTTATTGCAGTGATACATGGGATCGGCAAGGTGTTGATTGCTGCCTGCCTAATGAATATGAGCTCGGTTTGTCACATTTTTGTTCCTTTAAGAATTTTATTTTTTTTTTCAGATTTTTGGTATTTTGTGTTATGGAGTTCCTGTGTTTGTTAACAGGCCTTCCTCAATGTTTCTGGGAGGATGGTAACCAGTACGAGGATAGTGTGCTGTATATGTTGGGGGATCATACTCCAATTAAGGATTGTGGAACTTTTAGCCTTGATGATCTGGATTTAGAAGGCATGTCTTTAACATTGCTTCTTTAATCTAAATATTGTATCTTTTTTTAACAACAACAACAACAAAGCCTTATCCCACTAGGTGGGGTCGGCTACATGGATCATACGACGTCAATTCGTTGATCCATGTTCATGAGATTCGTTGATCCATGTATCTTTTTAACAAGGGGAATTAAATTTTCAGATAAGAGCAACAAAAGTTTGGAGAAAGCTGAATGTAGACCGTCGCAGGTGAAAAGGCGTCGCATGCTGCAGTTCACTTTTGATGTTGACGTTAACCCAACCAGTGACCAGCAAGCTGCATCTGCTTGCAATACAATGGTATATAGATTAGCACTTTTGTGCCATTATAGCAATTTGCACTCTTGACTCTACAGCACTGTTGATCAATTGCTTACATAAATTTAAGGTTCAAGAGTTAACAAAGCAACATTTTCCAGAAAGTTCATCATGGGATTCCCTGTTGTGCTCAGATTTTCTAGGTTGGTCATACTCAAATTGCATGCTTCTTTTCTTTTTCTTGAGAATTCAAATTGCATGCTTTTATGCTGCAGATATTTCAAATCCCCACTGATTTAGTTGGTTTTGTTAGATGATCTCTTTAGCAACGAGGTGTTGGATCAATCAGATGGGTGTATACAGAACTACTTCAATGAAAGCGAGATTCATGAAGGAACTAGTGAAACGTCCGTTCCCTTGCCAACCTTGATAATTGGCTTTATATATTTTTCATGTGTTATCTGACTTTGGATGTCCTGACAGATCTTCGACCATGACTGATTATGCCAATGCTGACTATCAAGCTGATTGTGCCAATGCTACAGGTGAAATAAATGAACTATATATTTTTCATGCTGATGATAGTTCTTGAAGTTTAACTGGGCTAATTTAATATTTACAGAGATCTACGATGTTGCAGCATCAGAGAAGTTGGACAATGTTATCCCGAAAACTACTAACACCAAGATTTCTATTCTTAAGATAATCAAAGGTGTGCATCAATGGATTTCATAAATAAACTTTATTTTGCATAAACCCAATTTGTTTCTTTTACGCTCATGTGTTTAACACATTTTTGAATTACTTTTCCATTGTTTTTCTTAGGGAGGCAATCCTTCAGTACTTCTGGAACAAAATTAACTAGTTCCGTGGCCTGTCCTTTTACTCTAGTTAAACCATACGAGGTTCAAGGAAAATTGACTTTGAAGGATATAAATCAACGCATCGACACTCCAGCACCAAGGGTAAAGCATAAAAGGAACGATGATGACCCATATCTTTCTTACCCAACTTCAGCTTTTTCTGGAAAGCCTGTGGTAGCTAAAACTAAAATCCGAACAGAAGGTGGGAAAGGAAGCATCACAATTCTGAGAACCAAAGGCTGATCTCAGTTCCTGTAAACTATCAGTACTTCACATTAGGAGAATTCAAGCTTTTTTATGCTTTGTTATTCAAAACATTGAATATCAATTTCTTTCAGATTTTTTTTTTGTGCACATCTTTGCTGATGTGCAGCAGCACCAACACCCCTCTAACTCAATTTGCACAAACCTTGTATCCGACTTCATTTTTTTTTCCCTTTTGAGTTGAGCCCCTGTGGCCTGTAGCTCTTATATAAACTCCTATTAATGATGGATGAGATATCAATGCTCAAACTAAATTTGTCTTCTGTTATTACTTCTGGGCAAACTCCGCCTATATTTTATAGTCGGTCCCAAGCCCGGATAAAGGAGGAGGGTTGTGTTAGGCCCCGATAGTCAGCATAAAATCCTGTCGAATCTTATGAACATGGATCAACGAATATATTGTGTTAATGCTAGGTCGTTACTCGTAAGTAACGCGCTGTACAGCTCGGGTACAGTGATAAGAGAGCAAGAGCCGCTGCATCCTCGCCTGAATGCAGTGTTAAATGAGCAAGGGCTACCACACTCTAATGGACGGAGGCGGTTAAAGAAGCTAGTTCATGAGACTAAGGTCAGATTAGGTTCTTGGAACATTGGGACGTTGAATGGGAAGCGCATCGAGGTGGCACAAGTAATGGACCAGCGTAAGATTAGTATCTTATGCTTGCAAGAAACTAGATGGGTAGGAGAGGGAAGTAAAGAGATTAGGTTAAATGGTTCCAAACTTTGGTACACAGGTAAGGTAAATGGAAGGAATGGTGTTGGTATTATCGCGGATGCGGAATGGAGGAAGAATGTTGTGGAAGTTAAAAAGATTGATGATCGAATCATATCCGTGAAAGTAATTGTTGGAAAGGAGACTATGAACATTATTAGTGCATATGCACCCCAAGTAGGAGCAGAATCACATCTCAAGGAGAAGTTTTGGGTAGATATGGAGGGTTTGATTGAAAATATACCAACAACCGAGAAAGTTTATATTGGGGGAGACCTTAATGGACATGTTGGTAAAGAGACAGGACCACATGCAAGGGTTCATGGTGGTTTTGGTTTTGGAGAGTTGAATGAGGAAGGACAAACTATTATTGATTTTTCTTTAGCATACGACCTTAAGATTATCAACACTTGTTTTAGGAAGAGAGAGTAACATTTAATCACATACAAAAGTGGAACTCATAAATCTCAAATCGATTTTTTCTTGATAAGAAATACTGATAAAAGACGCTGTACTAATTGCAAAGTAATTCCTAGGCATGGGATGACTACACAACATAAATTGTTAGTTCTTGATATGCAAATGAAATGTATAAAATCAAAATTTCGAACAGTTTTTGATCGAAAGATCAAGTGGTGGCAGTTAAAGGGGGAGAAGCGAGAGACTTTTAGAAGTAAGTTATTAGAGGAAAGTGTGTGGGAGTTAGAAGGAGATGCTAGTATCATGTGGAAGAATGTGGCAAAAAAGGTTGAAATGGTTGCTAAAGTCATTTTAGGAGAATCAAAAGGTTTTGGACCACGAGATAAGGAGATTTGGTGGTGGAATGAGGAGGATCAAGAAAATGTGCGTAATAAGAAGAATTGTTTCAAGGCGATACACTTGGATAATAGTTCTGACAATTGGGAAAAGTATCGTTTGGCGAAAAAGGAGGCTAAGAAGGCAGTTAGTGATGCTCGTGCTAAAGCATATGAGGGGTTTTATAAGGAGTTAGGGACAAAGGCTGACGAACAAAGGATTTACAAGATTACAAGGAATAAAGAGAAGAAGTCGAGAGATTTGGATCAACTAAGATGCATAAAAAATGAAGTTGGCAAGGTTTTAGTTACTGAAGGAGATATTAAGAACAGATGAGAAGAGTATATAAGCTATTTAATGATGGATGTGAAGGTTCCCGTTGTGATTTGGAGGACTTGACAGTTAGCGAATGTGAGCTTAATAGGTCATTTTATCGTAGAATTAGAGTCTCGGAGGTTAGCGAAGCTCTTAAGAAAATGGAGAATGGTAAAGCCGTTGGACCGGATGGTATACCGATTGAAGTTTGAAAATGTTTAGGAGAAAAATGTGTGTTGTGGTTATATAAACTATTTAATGAGATTTTACGGTCTAAAAAGATGCCTGATGATTGGAGATTAAGTACATTAGTTCCTATTTACAAAAATAAAGGGGATATTCAGAATTGTGCAAATTATAAATGGATTAAACTTATGAGTCACACAATGAAATTATGGGAAAAAGTGATTGAGCATAGATTGAGAATGGAGACTAGTATTTCTGAGAGACAATTTGGGTTCATGTTAGGAAGATCCACTACAGAGGCGATTTATTTACTAAGGAGGATGATGGAGAAGTATCGAAGTAGGAGAAGAGACTTACATATGGCTTTCATTGACTTAGAGAAGGCGTATGATCGGGTACAAAGGGATGTACTTTAGAAAGCCTTGCAAAAGAAGAGGGTGAGTGTTGCCTACATTAAGATAATACAAGATATGTACGATGGGGCATTGACTAGGGTTAGGACACCCGGAGGTGAGACAAATGAATTTCCTATAGGAATTGGCCTACATCAAGGATCAGCTTTAAGCCCGTATCTATTTAACTTAGTTATCGATGCTATAACCGAGAGTATCACAGAGGAGGTACCTAAGTGCATGCTATTTGCGGATGATATAGTACTTTTAGCGGATTCAAGAGAAGAGATTAATACAAAATTGGAAATATGGAGAAATACGTTGGAGTCAAAGGGTTTTCGTTTAAGTAGGAATAAAACAGAATATATGCATAGCAATTTCACAAATAAATAACTTAGAGACGATTTGAAAGTTAGGCTAGGGGAGGATATAATTCCTCAAGTGACAAAGTTTAAATATTTAGAATCAATTGTAAGACAAGATGGTGAGATTGATGACGATGTTAATCATAGAATTCAAGCTGGTTGGTGTAAGTGGAGGAAAGCCACTGGAGTTCTTTGTGATAGAAAAATACCCAATAAAGTTAAAGGAAAATTCTATCGTACTGCTATAAGGCCAGCAGTGTTATATGATAGTGAATGTTGGATTATGAAGGGACAACATGAACGTAAAGTGGGGGTAGTCGAAATGAGGATGTTGAGATAGATGTTTGGTCATACAAGATTAGATAAGATTAGGAATGACCATATACGTGAACGAGTAGGAGTGGCTCCTATTAGTGAGAAAATGGTAGAGAATCGTTTGAGATGGTTTGGTCATGTTCAGAGAAGACCATTAGATGCACCAGTAAGAAGAGTAGATCAAATAATTTGGAATCCGATTAAAAGAGGGAGAGGGAGGCCAAGGCGGACACTTGGTGAACTAATAGAGCAAGATCTATTGGTGAATAATATACCGAAAGGTTTCGTTACTAATAGAGCGGAATGGCGTCGTATGATCTATGTAGCCGACCCCACCTAGTGGGATAAGGCTTTGTTGTTGTTGTTATTGTTGTATTACTTCTGGGCAATTCTTCTGTTTTGAGTGTCCCCCTGATCTGATTTTCTCTTGCAACTTAGGCATCAGCGTTTTTGCATGTATCAGCTTTACTGCTGTAGAATGCTTTTCTGCAGTTTAAAAATGGTGCATTTGCACAACTTGTTTTGGTAGTTGTAGTAGGATTTTGTGTAAATACATATTGAATGCTATTATTGCTATTTTGAATTTTTTTCACAAATATACATATAACTTTTCAATAACAAACAACTTCAATAATTTAATTTTTCAATGATTTTTTTAAAAAAAAATCGTGATACTTGTTATTAGACTAGTTCTTTCTGTTTTACAGATGGCGATAAATGAACTTGTTACCTTTTATCATTTGTTACCAGGATATGCCCAATAACTATAATTAATTAAGATAACGCCTTTCTATAATATAAAATTTAATGCAGGGAAATTTATCAATGCAATGATTTTTTTGGTAATTAATTAAGATATGCCCAATAACTCTAATCAATACAGGGAGCTTTGATGTTTTGAGCACT
This sequence comes from Pontederia crassipes, assembly GCA_030549335.1. Taxonomy (NCBI): domain Eukaryota; kingdom Viridiplantae; phylum Streptophyta; class Magnoliopsida; order Commelinales; family Pontederiaceae; genus Pontederia; species Pontederia crassipes. The sequence continues at coordinate 16,243,821 of CM060189.1, read as the reverse complement.
CGATTACATTCTTTATTTCTTTTCCTAATGTATAGCAGCCTTTCTTTGCGTCACTGTAGAATAATATTTGAGCCTATGATTACTCCCTTCGGCGGAAGAGAAATCATGATTAAGGGTAGTTGCTAATACGAAATAACTAATAAATTAAAATTAATTTTAAAAAAAGCAGTTACATTTATAAGTTATTATTTTAATCAAATAATAAAATAAATTAATATTAAATATGTGAAAATAATATGTATAAAAAATAGTACATTCATTAATTAAATGGATCATTTGTTTTCTCTCACTGAAGTGCCCTAGTTTTTTTTAATAATTTACAAGTGTTGGTTCACTTGACACTAAGGTTCTATTTGACATTATTAAAGATAACGGATTAACTAGCGGATAGCGGATGATGATTAGTAGTTAGATGTTGTAACAAATAAGTGTTTGATAAATTTAGCGGTAGAATTAGCGGATGAATATAAAATGACATAATTAGATATAGGACAAATTATTTAATTTAAGTACTATATATATATTCTATTATAATAAAATAAAATAAAGATTTATATCTTAATTAAATAAAATAAAATAAAATTTCACAACTACTTTTTTGTTGAAATATATAGAAATTCATATTGACAATAAATTTTATATAGTACACCCATGATATAAAAAAAATTAATGTGAAATTATTTTTTATTCATTGTTAGAATATAAATAATTTGTAATTAATTAAGTATGAATATAAAATTAAATATAGTTAAATGATTATAAAATAAAAATAAGAAAATAATAAGATAAGTTATAAAGAAATAATATATTTGAATAAGGGTAAAATTAAAAAAAAATTATAAAACGTTAACTTCTAATCACTAAATGCTAATAGAAGTAGTTTCAATATTTTCGCATGAAACACAAACTCTACTTATTTTTATTATTTATCAAACAAAAACATTAGTGTTTGAAATGCTAACTTTGGCATTGTCAAACAGAGCCTAAGAGGAAGGGGGTGTGAATAGGTGTTAAATCGAAAAAAAATATTTTTACGGAAATTGTTGCGAAAGTTTAAAATAGATTCTATAAATTTTAAGCCAAAACGGTAATGTTCGGGTCACAATCACAATATAATGAGAAGAAGAGATAGAAGGAGAGCAATGCAAGAAGATAAAATTACTTATTGATGAAGTTCAGTCACACCTTGAATCCTCATTTCAACTTTTCAACCTCAAGATCATCGAATATTTCACTAACATTTCTTTCATTTCAAATGAAGTAAGGAAGAAATCCGTTGCAACTCTCGCATTTTTTCCACTTCAAAAGGTAAGGTATACCTCTACCCTACTTTTCGAAAACTTTCATCCATCTTTTCTCGGCTTAAGAAGTCACACAATCTCTTATCACTCATGAGCTCAATCACCTATACAAAGGTATTACAACACTTTCAATGTTTTTTTTACAATTTGAAGCTCACACACAAAAATAAGAGAGAAGTATTACAAACTTTGCAATTTTTTTACTCAAATCGATTTCACATGAGTGCTCCTCATGTTTACTCAAACTTAGTATTCCTTCAGTTTTGAATCACCTTTTTTTATAATCTGCTTAATCCATTTAGCTGTGGGGATTCGTTTTCTACTTTTTAGATCAAAATATGATCATTACTGCATTCTACCCATAGATCGATCGACTGCTTCATCCACCGATCAATTGTTCATCGTAGTTGTTGGCTTAATCGTTTGACCATTTCACCCATTAATCAAAATTGATCAAATCAATCGTTACCTCCAATGGATTGGTCGATCTTCAAATATTGCTTCATTGGTGTGCTCTCTGACTAGTTCACCAAATCGACTGATCGATTACTTTGTAGTATTTTGCATATAACTTTTCACAACGTTATTAGAATGAGGTAATTTTTTTATTTGTTTGAAAACTAACACAATTATCTACAAACTTGTATTATGTCAGTTCGTATACGAATGAAAACATATTCAAATTTAAGTTCAGTGCATAAAAAAATTTAATCTTACTTAATTTTTTTATACTTTAAATATAACTCTAATTAATTTAGGGTTTATATTATTAAAATATAATTAGTTATGACATAAAAAGCTTGTTCTAACAATCTTTCCCTTTTTTTATGAATATGTGAAGAAAAGTTATGTATATTCTAAGAACAAACTAATACATTCATTGATTAAATTGATCAACTTTTTTTTTTTGCAAAATAAGTTGAGATCTCTCAATTTTTTTTTGTTGATTTACAAGTGAAAAATATGTTTATCAACACTCTTCTTTAATCACCAAACAGAAATAAAATTTTAAAATTGCTTTTACATCTTGTCTAACTTACAAGCTCAGTGAAATATACCCTAAGAATGTTTGGGAAAATATACATTATACAAACATCAAATATTTCTACAATGTGTGATAAAAGATATTAGAGTGGCATGTCAGTATATTTTACTAGATAAAAAAATGTAATTGCAATCCTTTTCCGGCTGCGTTGCAATATAACATATTATTATTATTATTATTATTATTATTATTATTATTATTATTATTATTATTATTATTATTATTATTATTATTATTATTATTATTATTATTATTATTATTATTATTATTTGGGCAGATGAATTGTATATTTTTTCACTAAACACATATTACTTTAGTTATATATGAATTTTAGAAGATCTATATTGTACATTTTTTCACTAAACACATATTACTTTAGCTATATGTGAATTTTAGAAGATCTAAAAACGATTTCATGTTGCCACAATCATTTTCTGGTTTGAAATAAAACGTAAAAACGTGACCCTCCTAAATAGAGATAAACAGTATGTATAGTTATATAGGATATAATTATCATATACCACTCTTAAGTTTTTCTTAGTAAAAACATGTTTCTATTAGTCATATGAATTTAAAAACTGTGTGGACTCAAAATGAATTCAGATGTCTAGACCATCATTGATTTATAAATAAGTGATTTTAATAAATACTTCTTAAAATAAATTTATAATAAAGTAAAAATTATTATTCATATAAAGATCCGCTTTGCATCCATACAATCTCCATATATATATATACACACACATATATATATATATCCTTTATAATATACATTCTTGTGATACTTTGATGTATAATAAATATTTAGCAATATTATTATTCAGATTATTATGGCTCAAAATTTAGAAGGATGTTTTAGGGGATGAAAACATATCATTCATGTGATGCTTATATCTTTGTACGTAGAAAAAAAAAATATTCATAGTTTCCCACAGTTTATGACGTACTTTCAGGTAGGGGTGTAAGAAAAATTCGATCAATCCGAAAAATCCATCCGACTCAAAAAAATAAAAAATTAGGAGTCCGTATATGATTTAGGGCGGTTTTCAATAAATTAAAATCCACCTGCTAAAATTAGGGCCCCATCCAAAAAAACCGTAGCGCCTCGTGGAGCTCGATTTTTATTTATGATTTTTTATTTATATAATTAATACATATGTTATTAATTCTTTTATTATAGATATAATATTTTTTGTATAAAATTTCATACTTTTCTATCACATTATCAAACTCTAATTTAATAACTTTAAAATTTTAGTAGTATATTTTATATTTAATATAAAATTAAATATTTTTATGTTAATTAAGTTATTAAATATATTTTTAAAATATAATTATATAAAAATAGGGCTCCGAAAAAATCACCCGAAAAAACTGACCCGCTAAAGGGTGGTTTTTATTTTTTTCAAAATGGTTTTAGGGTGGTTTTTCTAATTTTAAAAACCGACCCGAAAAAGAGCGATTAGTTTTTTTAAACCGAAAATTCAAACGGACCCGAACTACTTTCACCCCTACTTCCAGGAAGGTAGAGGTTCATGCATCTTCAACGTTCCGTGTATCTCTACGGTGCTTTCTACACGTGTTGGTCGCAGCAGAGTCCAGAGTGCGCTGACAGCTAGAACTCCGTCTTCTCGTGTCCATTATTGTACGGCTCACATGCATTCTTATCAGTGTTGTTCGAATCGGAACGGACCATCGATCGGATCAAATGCATTCTTATTAGTGATGTCAGGACCGGATCGGGCTGGATTGACTATCAACCGGTCGACAACACTGTTGAAGGTTCAAAATCGAGAACACCATTAGACCAATTAAACCGGTCAAAAATCAAATTAAATCGTATTCCAGTAGACCGGCCAGTAAATAAAACCTAAAAATAAAATTAGCCCGAAAGCAACATTGCAAAACAACAAAACCTAACACTATGTTTGGATTGAGGTGAAAGGAGGATAAAGAGCGAGAGGAAAAGGTAAAAAAAAAATTTCATCCATTCTCCTCCATCTGTGCTATTTGGTTTCAATCCCAAATTGAGATGTAACAATTTACTTTCCTTTATCTTCCCCCTCATTTTCTTCCCTTCCCAATCCAAATACAGCGTAAAAGTCCTCATGTGACAGCTACCCTGATCACAGCCAAAAGCAATGTTGGTCGACCTTGCTGACGATGGCGAATGGGCGAAGGCAAACCGACGATCTTTGCTGGCAGGCGGTCATCGATGATCCCTGCAACGTGCATCCAAAGGCTTGTCTATTTAATTTCATTTTTCCTTCTCACTCAGTCTCATCTTCCTCCGTTCCTCGTCCATGATTTTCGACCATTCTCGTTGCTCATTTGCTAGTTCTTGACGTCGCTTCCGCAAGCGTCGTGTATCACAGGCCCGACGTGAGCAGCAGCGAGGCATGTAGACTCAGTCGGGAGCTCTGTGCGTCCGTGTCGGCACTGCTGGGTGTCAACGTTCGTGGTGGCTCAACACGCCGCTGAGACCCTCCTGGCTCCCACGCTCGAGCGACATCTCTGCACATCGACAACGAGGCGATGCCGACTGTCAACGTCGCAAGCGGCATGAAGGTGGGTCGGAGGTCTCCCATGGCTCTCTTTGACGGTAGTGCCGACTGCCCACACTCTCGTCGCTCTTTGAGTCTTTGATGGCGGTGCCGGCTGTCACACTCCCGGCGCTCTTTGAGGTCTCTTGGGTCTCCTGATTGCGGTCACCGCTAACGGCCGACGCTGCTGGCCTACTGCTACTGTAGCCGCCGCTGCAACTTGTGCGGACGAGATAGTGGAGAGACAGCTGTCGCTCACACCCGAGACAACTACCGCTCATCGGCTGAACCGACCAGTTTGATCTGAAACATAGACTTCTTTGGTCGATTTTTGTGCGGTCCGATCCGGTTGTCACAACATCCATTCTTATCCTTTTTCTTCAATTTTCCACGCACATTTGCCAAAATTTAATTTTATGTTTTCAGTGCTTCTTTTTTGTTAAACGTATCTCGACTTAAAAATGCCTGTACCTTAATGATTTTTTTTTGTTTTGCTGGACGTTTCTGTATAACATGATCCTCCTTTATCACATTGTTTTTAATTAAGAACGTAAGAACAATTTGACCGATTAAAAAAAAAGTTATTCGATTAAAAAATGGAACTTGAAAAAAAAATAAAAATTAGAGATACGAATATAATTTAAGATAAGTTTTAAAAAATTAAAATTTACTCGTTAAAATTAAGATAAAAGTTCGTAGAAATTCATGAATCTCATTTTTTATTTATATATCTAATTCATATGCTTTATATAAATTTGGGTTATTTCCTCTAACCATTCATAAACTATCGTGATTTTTCACATCTAATCCCAATTTACGAACTTCATTTTTTGAGTACCTAAACTATTGCGATTTTTTTAATTTGGTCATTCCATCCAATTCCATCGACTTCTCCGTTATTTTTTATTTTTTGCATTTATGAAAAATCCATTATACGGCGGCGACCCCTCCATTTAATTTTTATTTTTTGCATTTATTTTAAACAACTTTTGTAAAGTTAATTTTGCCAACCTAATATTTTGAGTTCATTTATTTTAATTGGACTTGAGGTCATAATTATTGAAGATTATGTTGACGTCGACGACGATGCAGGGGGTGGCGACCCCAACCCCCCCTCCCCGCGTGCCGTACGACGACCCTCCTCCCTTGACACTTGTTTTTTTCTTTTTTTTTATTTTTATATTCATTATTATATATAATTTTATGTAAAAAGTGGACTAACGCAGGAGTATAATGGACTTTTTATAAATGTAAAAAATAAAAAATAATAGAGAAGTCGACGGAAGGACCAAACTAAAAAAATCGCGATAATTTAGGTACCTAAAAAAATGAAGTTCGTAGATTGGGGTTAGATGTGAAAAATCGCGATAGTTTAGGAGTGGTTAGAGGAAATAACCTTATAAATTTTCTATCATAATATCAAACTCTAATTTAATAATTTTTAAAAATTAAGTAATATATTTTATATTAATATAAATTTAAACATTTTATATTAATTTTAATTTATTATATATATGTAAAATATAATTATATAAAAGTAGGTCTTAAAAAAATTGACCGGTGTTTTTTATTTTTTAAAAATGATTTTAAGATGGTTTTTTAATTTAAAAAATGTACGCGAAAAGTAGCAATTAATCTTTTTGAATCGAAAACTGATCATGTAACGCCCCCGAGACCCATGTGACTTTCACGTGCTCAGAGTCATCCCAGATGCGTTACTCAATAATAATATATAACTAATAATCCATTATATTCAAAATAATTAAAATATCAATAAGTTCACAATTCTAATAAATGCAAAAATAATAAAAACTAGACCACTCGATCTAAAACATGTGCAACATATGTTTGTCACTGAGCATAGCCACCTGCAGAATCATCCTCTATCAAAGTACTCTCACCTGCATGGATCCAAGTACAAGGAAATATTCATGAGTATAAAAATACTCGGTACGTAGGGTCTACTAAACAATCAATATGCTCAATCGAAAATAAAATATAATCGACGATGAATCAATTGAGCAATCAATACAATAATCAATTAACAATATAAAGATTTATCAATATGAGCAATTATATCATGTTATGGTCAAAAGGCCAATCAATAGAGATAGCAATTAATAATTACTTAGTCAATTGGATCGATGATTCAATATAAAAATAGGACAATAAAGTCATAGATAAATAAGAAGGATCAGGAAAAGATCAGATGACCGATCAATATTAATTTAGCAATTAAATGTCTGATCACTATGACACTATTCAATTTAACAATTTTTAATTCAATATCAATGGTCATTGGTCAATAACAATTCCATTCGATTCAATGGGCGGAGGCAATGCCAGTCAACGCTAGTATCCAAATGATCATGATTTATTCAATTTAATTCGATTTCAATCCAACTCAATTCAATTCGATTTTAATTCAATTTATAATGTTCGGAGTTATCCAATTCAATGAGGAGCGCTCAGTCAATTAAGGAACACCATGTCACTTTCATGCAGGTAAGTAGGGGATCAATGCCACGGTAAGCCCGATACAATTCAATGGGTTCGTGTATGGTGGGGGACGAGTGGCCATACACGGGACAGTCATAGCTTTTACACTATCTTTCCCATTCAATTCAATTCAATTCAATTGGTCCCGACTTAGTGGCAATCGGTGAACATGTGCCCAATAACTTTCGGCTTTTATATTGTTTACCTAAAATGTTTATCTTTTAATAATTTAATTTATGTAAAATAAGACACAATTAGAAAGACTACTGGATCAGTATCATAATTAGTTATAAGATTGGATATGATAATAAGATATGATGCCGATATGATCTGATATGATGACGATATGATCATATGATGTGCTAATATTATTATCAAGTATGATAAATAATATAATCAGGCATGATAATTAAGAGCGATCAATAATAATATAATCAATATATCACGATATTAATAAGGAATGATAACCATATTATCATAATAATCAATAACAATACAATCAACATATCACACTCTAATCATAACAATAACAAGATAATTATTATAAAACTAATAATTAAAATAAAATCAACTAATAAAATAACACTTAATTCTCCCTTTTTTTCTTTTCTATTTTCTTTTCATGTTGGCCTATAAAATTCAGTAAATAACTTTCCTCGTCGAAAAATTATAACAAAAGAAAATTACATCTTTCCAGCATGCCAACTAATGTTTTTTTATCCTCTTTCACGTTTCTCTCTCCACCAGCAGCACGTTTTTTTTTTCTCTTTGCCAAAATCCCTTCTCTCTCCATTACTTCAACAAAAGTTTGCCTTTCTCTCTCTACCTATTCTTTGGCCCATTAATTTTCGATTGAAATTACTCTCCTATTGTCTGACGCAAGCCGAAACATCTATTGAAATTTTTAGCATCAGGAAAGAATTGCTTCGATTCCCAATAATTCGATACACTACGAAATAAATGTGAAAGCAAAATTTATACATCGCGAAGGAAAAAGAATCCCTCTGACGTGTTTACCTTTCCTTTTTTTTTTATTTCGATGTCAAACGATGCACTTACGATCTTAATCTTTCCACCATCCGATATATTATATTTTTTTCTCTCAATCGTCGAGAGAATTAAAGGCACAATGTGTAGTCAATACCAGGCACAATATACTTACATAATTAATCGTATTACGATGCAATAAATTTACGGATCTCCTCTACGTACCTCGTTTCATATCTAGCAGTTTGACATCGAATTACGCCTTGCCATCACATCGACGTCATGCCTCTGCCGCCGAACATCAAGAATCAAAGAGAACGAAATTCCTTTGACGATTGACCCTCAAGATTTATTTATAGGACCTTATTTTTCAATCATATCTATAACTTCCAATCCCAATCAAATTTTATCTTTTAATTAATCTCTTTTAATAATTCTAATTTATTTTAATAATTAAATAATTCCGAATTTAATTAAATAATTCCATAATACATCTTATCCATAATTAAACTCCTTTTCTATTTTCCTTTATTTTCGAAATTATTAATTATAATAATATTAATGGCCATATTTTTTTCAAAATAAAATGATAAAATATTTATTTATTATATCCTAAAAATCAGGTCGTTACAAATCGGATACAAACTACCCTCACTCCTCTTTTTAATCAAATTAATTAGTAGCCTAAGACAAAATTATTAAATGAAAAAACTTTCTTGCAACTCTAATAGTCTATGCTTAGTTGCTCACTCCTTAAAATATGTCGTTTAATCCCTCTTGCATGGGCCAGGGGGATCCACCGGAGGGTGTGAATTCCAGATTATTTAACCAAAAAAACAATCGTTTATTAAATTATGTCTAATATATCTACCAATTTAAATAATTATATTTTCTTATAATAACATATTATTATACAATGTAATTTTTTTACCAGAATATCTTTCATGCTAAAAAGTTTGTGTGCTTTGATTAAAAATTCGAAACCCTGAATTCATAAAACAAGAAGATAAATAAATATGTTTATGAGAATTTGATATAAATAATTACAAAAATATTAATATATTGTTACAAATAATAATTCTATATTCACGTGATTAGTAATAAAATATAAACAAATGATGATAATGATATTAACACTTGGTAATATTGATTTTTTTATCGTTGTTACACTTATGTATTTTTAATATTTGTTTATGCAGGATTAAAAATGGTAGATATACAAAGAAGATAAAAATTAAATTGACTATTAAGTGACAATTTAAGTAGACATGCTCTTTTTAAACAATGCGAATTATCATTTCAAAGATAATCCACATTGCTCAGCAATTCAAAATAAAGTAAATAATTTGAACTGAAAACTATTTGAGCCGCATCACATTGCTAATAATGTGAATTGCAGATTGCCTAAGCGGTGATAACATCGTAGGAGGATTTTAACATAAATTCACTCCGTGATCTTATATAAAAAAAATGTATAAATGTTGTCTGATAATTTCTTTTCTGATTCCTGTTTTCTGCATTCGCTGGATGTGTTGTTACATGATGTCCGCGTGCCGACAGTTAAGCAGTTTATATCGCTAGTCAGTGTATCGTTAGTTATATGATATAACAATTTATATCTTTTCTTTAGTTTGTAACACTTTTGTAAGCGCATATAAAAATAGGACGAGAGGAGATATAATTTTTGAATCAACAACAACAACAAAGCCTTATCCCCACTAGGTGGGGTCGGCTACATGGATTATACGACGCCATTCCGCTCTTCTTTTTTGAATCATTGAATGAAAATGATGTCTTCCTTCCCAATTCTTCTTCTCTAGTTTCTTGGATAACTGCAGGGTTCGTCGGAAGGATCTGATCACCTGGCATTCTTCAGGGAATTTTATCATGGTATCAGAGCCAAGTTAAGGTGCTTTAGATCTGATTCTTCCTTCTAGCTCGGATGCAATATAAGTCTTCCTAGATCTCTCCAGATCCAAGTTGGTTGAGTATTGCATTCAAGGTTTTCGAGTAATTGGTAGGATCAGATTTGAGACTTGGGTATTTTTTTGTTTCTGATTTTCTGAAATCGAAATGTCTGATTCTAGTTCTTCCGGAACAAGTTCTTTTGTACTTGATGTGATGAATCCACTCTTCTTGAGCCCATCAGATACTCTGGACTCATTTAGATTCCAGATCAATTGTTAGGAGCAGAAAACTATGCAGAATGGAGTGATACCATGTTTAATGCTCTTTTAGCAAAAAACAAGCATGTTTTTGTAGATGGATCGTTTACGATTGACAAAGTAGACACCAATTTGAAATTTCAATGGCAGAGGTATAATGCTTTGGTAATCTCTTGGATTTGTATGTCTTGCGCAAAGGGTTTGATAAATAGGATTTCCCATTCATAGAGCGCACATGTGGTATGGTCTGATCTAAAAGAAAGATTTCAGAAAGTGAACAAGACAATTTGTATGAATTACGACAAGGGCAACTTTCAATTTCTGTGTATTTTTCACAATTAAAATGTCTCTGGGAGGAACTTTCTCTTATGACACCCGAGACACCTACCACAGGCAACTGGAAGGAGTATAAGGATTTCTTGGAGCAAAGGAAATTGTATAGGTTATTTATGGGTATAAATGACAGCTACAATCATGTTCGAACATAAATTCTTATCATGATTCCTTTGTGCTCCATCAATCAGGCTTACTCTTTGTTAATTGAAGAAGAACAGAGACAGAGAAAACTGATGCATATGAGTAATGAACAAGTGGCATTGTGAGCAAGGTTCAGTATAAACCTAAGAAGGATTATCAAATCATATGTGATCACTGCAAGAAACCTGGACATAAGAAATCTCAATGTTATAAGATAATTGGTTACCCATAGAAGTTTAAGAATAAGGGGCAAAGTGCTGCAAATTAAGTTGCAATACAAGCTACTTCTGAAGCAGAAACAATTAAAGGTGACTGCCTTGATGCAAATGCAAAAATAGGTTCTCCTTTTACTGAGGAACAACAGAGATATATATTGAGTTTACTGCAAGAAAATCAAGATAAATCTTCTTTGGAACACTCTGCTAATATGGCAGGTATATCCTCAAATTTGTTATCTCAAGAGTTGATTATTGACTATGGTGCATCAAGTCATATGACATCCCATAAAGATTGGCTTATTTGTGTTAAGCCTCTAAATTCTAAGAATACTGTTTCTTTACCAAACGGGTCAATTTCTACAGCCACTCACACAGGATCTCTTTGTTTAACCTCTGATATAAGACTTGATAATGTCCTTCTTGTACCAGACTTCAAATTCAACTTGATCGCTGTTACACAATTGACAAAAAATTTGGATTATATAATCTCATTTGCTTCAAATTTTGTTTTCATTCAGGATTGTCTGAATGTCAAGAGGAACCAGATTGGTGAATCATGAGAGGGGCTTTATTACCTATTGGGCAATCTCTGCAAGCTGAAGAATGTAGCAGGAGGAGCAGTGGCTATTTCAAAGTCTAGCTTAGAAATCTGACATCATCGACTTGGACATATGCCATATGATAGAATGTCATTGATCCATGAATTCAAACATTGTAAATTCAAACATTGTAAACATTGTAAATTCAAACAGCTTAGAAATCTCTGCAATCTCATTGTATTGTTTGTTCTTTGGCTAGACAGACTCAACTTCCTTTTAAACCAGCAATGAATAAATCAGGTGACATTCTAGATATGATACATATTGATACATGGGGTCCTTTTAAATCTCCTGCACATGATGGTTGCAACTATTTTATGACCCTTTGTTGATGATTATACAAAACTCACTTGGGTGTATTTGATAAAACAGAAGTCAGAATGTTTTTCGATATTATACAGTTTTCTTGATCTGGTTCAAAACTAATATAATAGAAAGGTTAAAGTGATAAGAATAGACAATGGGATAGAATATCACAACAATAGATGTAAATCTTTATTTTCAGACAAGGAATTTGGCATCAAAGTTCTTGTACCTATACTCCTCAACAAAATGGTGATGTGGAGAGGAAGCACAAACATATTCTAGAAGTGGTAAGAGCAATGTTTTTTCAGTCCAATCTGCCTATAAAATTCTGGGGGAATTGATCAAGGCTGTTGTTCATGTCATTAACAGGATACCTTTAAAAGTTTTGAATAATCTTTCTCCTTATGAAGTCTTTTTTAAAAAATTTCCTAACATTACTCATCTCAACTTCTGTAGAACATCCACTGCAGTATGTTTTATCTTATCATGTATGTACATCTCATTATCAGGCATTTCTTACAACAATATCTAAGTTTGAAGAACTAGTTTCTTATGGCCAGGCAGTTCAAGATCCCAGATGGGTGCAAGTTATGAATGACGAGTTAAGTGCTTTACAGGATAATAGGACTTGGGAGATAGTTCCCTTACCTCCAAGGAAGAAGCCAGTAGGATGTAAATGGGTGTTCAAAGTCAAAGTTACTTCCACAGGAGAAATAAGAAGATTTAAGGCAAGGCTTGTGGTCAAAGGATACAACCAAAAGGAAGGAGTTGACTTTAAGGAAACTTTTCTCCAATGGCAAAATCTATGACACAATTACACTGGTTGCTTTTCATTGGGATGTTAATAATGTTTTTTTGAATGGAAACTTGTTTGAAGAGGTCTATATGACTCTACCTGAAGGCTTACAAATTCACGGGGAGACTAAGGGTCAGGCCTGTCGACTCCTTCGATCTCTGTATGGCTTGAAGCAGGCCTCAATGTAATGGAATATTAAACTTACAGAGATACTTCTTGCTTCTGATTTTGTGGAAAGTCAGAATGACTATACTCTTTTCACTAAAGCTCAAGGTGGTGAATTTGTACCCTTATTTGTCTATGTGGATGACATTTTAGTTGCTGGAAACAATATGAAACTGATTGAATCAGCAAAACAAGCTTTACAATCCCATATCAAGATGAAAGATCTGGGAGAGTTAAAATTCTTCTTGGGAATGAAAATTCTTCGATCCTCTTCAGGTATTATTGTGAATTAAAGGAAGTACAATCTAAATTTACTTGCTGATCTAGGTCTCACAGCCTCTAAATTAGTTTTTACTCCTTTTGAACAGAATATGAAATTGACATCTGTGGAGTATGATCAACATTTTGATAAATTCACATCTGATACACCTTTAAAGTCTCCTGAAATTTATCAGAGACTCGTTGGCAGATTGATTTATCTCACGCATACAAGGCCTGATATATCCTTTGGAGTTGGACATTTGAGTCAATTCATGCATGCTCCAAAGTCTTCACATTATCAAGCAATTTTGAGATTAGTTAAGTATCTCAAGTCTTCACCTGGTCGTGGACTTTTGTTTTCGGCTGTGAAAAACTCTTCTGTAACTGTCTTTAGTGATGCGGATTGGGCTTCATGCCTTCTATAACTGTTGAAGAGCTCAGTTGGTTAGATAGATTGTTTGATGAACTTCAGTTACCCTTGCAACATCCTTTTTTTGTTATACACAGACAGTCAAGCAGCGTTTCAGATGGTCGACAATCTAGTCTTTCATGAACGTACCAAGCATATAGAAATCGATTGCCACTTTGTTCGAGACAAATCTTTACTGAAACTAATTAAGATTCTACATGTTTCTTCTAAAGATCAGTTGGCTGATCTTCTCACAAAGGCGCTTGGTCGACATCAGCATGATTATCTGGTGCACAAGTTGGGGTTGTTTGATTTATTTGAAACCCCAACTTGAGGGAGAGTGTTGTTTGATAATTTCTTTTCTGATTCCTATTTTTTGCATTCACTGGATGTGCTGTTACATGATGTCCGCATGCCGGCAGTTAAGCAGTTTATATCGCTAGTCAGTGTATCGTTAGTTATATGATATAACAATTTATATCTTTTCTTTAGTTTGTAACACTTTTGTAAGCGCATATAAAAACACGAAGAGAGGAGATGTAGTTTTTGAATTATTGAATGAAAAAGATGTCTTCCCTCCCAATTCTTCTTCTCTGGTTTTTTGGATAACTGCAGGATTCACCGGAAGGATCTGATCGCCTGGCATTCTTCAGGGAATTTTTATCAATAAATAATAGTATTTAACATAATAATAACAACAAAAATATCCTTATTGTAATATAATATTAGTTATTATGAGTATCTCTATAATATATTATTATCAATTTTATTCTTACAAATTTCTTATTTATAATTATAAATATATTATTTGAGCTTATAAGCTCCAGCCAAATTATATGAAACTGACACTATTAATGAAACAAGTATTGTAATGAACAATGTAATTTTTTAGTAGTTAAATATATTATTTGTGCATAATAAGTAAAAGTAAGTTAATTCACAGTTAATAAGTGACAGTATGTTAGACAATCTGACAAGGCGAATAGCTAGTTAATATTGAATGGCAGTATAGTGATATGTTCTCTATGAATTATTAATTCTCTTGCTACATAAATTTTAGTTATTGATAAATATAATGCACGTATAAATTTCGCAGGAATAATATGGTTAGCCTTCATCTAAAGTTTTGTTTGATAACATAAAAATTAAAATTTATTAAATATTAACTTTTCATTCAGTAAATGTCTTTCTCAACATATCTTATTATTATTTTACTTTATTTTATCATCATTCAACTACGTTTCCTACATTCATGCTTAAGTAATTACAACTTATTTATTTGTTAAAAATAAAAAATAATTTAATAACTAACATTTTCATATTACTTATGTAATATATAATTTAATAAAAAAATAATTGTGATATTTTATTTTATTTGATTGAGATATAAATTATTTATTTTATTACATTATAATAAATTTTATAATGCCAGTCATTTTATATTCATCAATTAATTTTATAAAAAAATATTTAAATAAATATCTAAGATTATTTTAAATAAATTTGTAATCACTAATCATCATATGTTATTAAATTACTATCCGTTTTTATCAAATCCCTGACCTAAATAATACTAATTCACTTATTTAGAAGTATTAAATTATTGGACGAGAAGGCTTTTTCCTTAATTTATCCATATTCCCAAGTTGGGACTAATATTAGTTCTCCAAATGCTCCATAATAATCTCAGGTGCAAAATTATTTTTTATTTACAATATGCATCAATATAAAACTAATTCATTTCAATCTTTTTATTAACTTGTCAATTTTTTAGTTACATAAGGAAGTCCATAGATCTCATGCAAAAAATTTCAAACTGAAAATAAAAATATATACACACTATCATATTTTTTTATCAATTTTTTATGACTAAATTCTTTAAAAAAAATCCCATAAAATATGTCGGAGTATCGATTTTTCGACAGGAAGACGATCATTGAAAAAAAACTGATCAGTACCAATCTACCGATGGACGCAAAAAAAACCTTCGATATTACCGTTGCAAAATGCCCTTCGAAAATTCACCTCGTCGGAAGGTCCGAAGGACACACGCCTTCAAGACTTTCAAAGGAGGCTAATAGTCGAACTTTCCGATGGGAGCTCACCCGTCGGACGTTCCGACATATTTACTCATCGAAAATTATTTTTAAAATATAAAAAATCAATTGCCTGCGGTCGGATCCGATCGTCAGATGGCCAAATCCAATGACAAGCAGTTGATATTTGCCGAGAGAGGGAGAGGGGAAAGGGAGGTCGTCTTTGTCTTGATAGCAAGAGCCGAGAGAGTGCGCGAGGAGGCCGGATTAGCTGCCAGGCGGTCGGATCCGACACATGATTTCTTAATGTATAACATATCTTATTATTAACTTAAATACCGACGGGACCAACCTTCGATATTATCGGCGGATGAAAATCCTTCGATAATACCGAAGGATAGACTCGTCGATAACGTTAATAATAAAGTATTAAAATTTTATTATAATATTTTTTTAGTAATTCAAATACTTTACGAGTCCAACCTTCTGTCGAACGTACAACCTTCGATAAATATTAAAGGTTAAACCCGTCGATAATATTAATAATAAAATATTAAGATTTTATTATAACATATTTTATTATTAATTCAAATACTGACAAATCTAGTCTTCAGTATTATCGGTGAATTTTCATCCGTTAGTAATACCGATGACTAGACCCATCGGTAATGTTAAGATTAAAATATTATATATATTACAACATATTTTATTATTAATTTAAATATCATCAAGTTCAACCTTCGGTATTATCAATGGATTTTCGTTCGTCGATAATATCGAAGGTTAGATTTGTCGATAAAGTATCAAAGGGATTTTGTCATCGCTACTAATGACAAGATATTTGTCCATCAGTATTTTGGAAGGCTGGATCGTCTCATCGTAAATTTCATCGAAAATACAAAGAATATTTAGCCGTTTGCAATTGATCGAAATATACCATTTTCTTTTACAGTCAGTTTGGATGAATGCATATTACGGTACCATTTTTTCCCCTTTACTTCCCCTTCTTTCACCTCCTTTTATCTCAATTCATGCTAAAGTTAGTTTGGATGAAGGCTCATTAAGAAAAAAGAAAAGAAATGAGATTGAAGAAATAAGAAAGAAAGGAAAGGAAAATTTTAAACCTCAATTTGGATTGGAATAAAATAAAATAAATAGAGACGAATGAAACGAAAAAAAATGAAAATTTCCTCCATTTATCTCTCTTAAAATTGTATTAAATTTTTTTTCTCTTTTCCTCTTTTCATTTCAATCCAAACATAATTAGTCATACGTCGATACGAGGTTCGAACTAATCAATTTTTAAAAAAAATAGTTTTCTTATATTGTGAATTGTGAATTTTTAAAAAAATAGTTTTCTTATAGTTTTCATACGTCGATACGAGGTTCGAACTAATCAATCAAGTGTGGAAGAGACCATTATCATGAATCTTGTGAATTGTGAGCCAATTCAAATACAGATTTTGCACAGTTATGAGCAAAAGGGTTTAATAATGACATCAATTGTATCCAATCTTATGGTTATATCGAAACTAACCTTGAACCTTATTTACGAAATCTAGGACTTTTTCTTCTTACACCATCTGTAATATAATTTATTTTTACATCTGATCCTAAGCTACAAACTTACAATTTTCAATCCCTGAATTTGTTCAATTGTCATTTAGGTTTTTCAGTTTGTAATTCATTAACCAACTCTTCTGCCCCTTGTTATATCTATCAAGTATGCTTGATTTAAATAATATATAAAATTAGTAATTGAATATTAATTTAAAAAATAAATAACACCGAAGAGACGTCTTCTTTGATGTTTAATTAGATTATTAGGTTTATTATTATGATATAGAATTAAGTTTGCTTTATATATACATATGATTAGGGACATAGAATCATTTAACAAATCTGAAAAATATAAGTTGACAGAAAAGATAACACTTTCAGTTGTTGGACCTAAATATCAAATCGATAAAAGTTCCAAGATAATTGTAACTTCGTAGTCTTAAGTATGGTTTATCCAGTAACCTTGTCTTTATTGTGTGGTAGTTAATTTGAACCATTATTTTTTTGAGAAGGTGGTTTCAACCATATATTCTATTGAAATTACTATTTATTTAAAGCGAACTTCACATTAATTTTCTTTCTTGCTTTTCTCTGTCTGCATTGTCTAGCCAGTGTGTTTTCTACATAATAACCAACCTCCATTATTATTACTGATAGACTCTTTTTTTGGGTGGATGGTTTCTAAGAAACATGCATATTTAAGGGGAAAGATGCTATTGTGGAACTATTATTGGTTGGGTACATTGTGGAGGAGCTTGAGCTAAGATGGACCCTGATGTATAGAGAATGGGGTAGTCCATTTTTTGAGATTTAAGGGGTAGTCCATTTTGCTGCACCACCTGTGTGCCTCCTGCTTTTTTGTTGGATGCTATCTTTGTCCACACATGCATATAGTTTTGGGATTTAAAGATAATGATATATACGGGATGGCTACCATAATAAGTAGCCATCCTTTTCCTCTTAAAAGTTGTTTTATTTCATTTATTAATATGACGATAGATGAGTACACTAATTGCATTGATCCATTCTCCTAAAAAGATCATGAGTGTGCACCAAGTGTTCCGGTAGTTAGCTAGTTAGTGAGTCTCTTTTATAATCAATACATACAGTGTGTTTTTGTTTAAATAGAAATGAACATATGTTGTGATATGTGTCCTATCTTATGAGAACATACATATAGTATGGTGTGAATAAAATATATGTATTCAGTCTGTCTCTGATGCGGGAATTCCGTCAGTTATTCTTGTTTGTACCTGGAATATTTAAGAATCTGATGAACAATTGGATCAAGGATTGGTTTGGGGGGCTCTTTTTGTTTGTACCTGGAATATCTAAAAATCCGAGAACAACTAGAACGTTGATTGATTTAGGAGCAACTGTGGTCAACCTGATTATAACATCTTTGACAAGGCGATATGCTCTGCTCTTATTACTTTAGTCAAATGAGGACATCCACAAAAGATAGAAATGCGAGCATTCATGCCTGAAAGTGTTTATTTGATTTTACGTAGTTATAGATATGCACTGCACTTTATTTCTGTAATTTTTATGAGTGCGCCAGTGATGAGAACTTGGTTGGATTCCTGCCTTCTCAACTTTTTTTTCTACTTTTGTTGCTTTGATCCAGCAAAAGGAAAACAAAAATAATAAAGAGTTTTTTCCTCAAAAAAATAATATAAAAAACTTGTTAGTCAAAAGCATTTTACAAGTTGGTGGAATATTACCATTACCTTCTTGAGAAACGGGATTCTTGTTATTTCTAGTCGAAGTTTCCTATGATCCGTGACCAATATAAATCCTGACAAAGACGTATAAGATTTCAGCTACAATGATCAGACTAATTTCATTTAAATGCGCTTTAGGTTATTTAAGATTGATCTTCTCCTTTCTGAAAATCTGTTTTGTTTGAATGATGAATGCCTTGGTGATGCCGGAACTTTTGCCTGTTGGTATCTATTTATGAATTAATCTCCCAATTGCTCCTTAATTGATATTTGCAAACTCAATCTCTAAGATTTGGATAACTGAAGTTGCCCACAATTTACTGATTTGTTATAATTCACACTTCATGTAGTGTCTATGAGCTACTTCCATGGTGCCTAGCAAGTTTGGATGATAACACCTCCAATTTCTAGGGATAGATTGTTTGGAGAGAATGGGCAAATAGGCTTCCCCGATAGGATGTTAGATCCCATTCTTTTTGGAAACGAGAAAAAGAGTGGCTCATCTTCTTTGTTTTGGCAGATCTGAGAGAATGTCAGTCTCAGGTAGTAGCTCTTTTTAATTTCTGGAATAACTGTCAAGCTTACCTGTGATACTCTTACTGCCAACTATAAAGAAAAAGCTTGCTGAACGCATGAAGGGTCCAGGGTGAAACATCTAACATCTTTAAACTCATTTCGTGGAGCATGCAAATATTCTGGCCCAACTTTCCATGTAGTACCTGCGATGGATAAACAGTGGTGTTGCTAAAGTGCTTGAAAATATGAACTGATCCTTAACTTGTCAGTTCAGCTTCCTAGTGTTGACATTGTTGATTCTATAAATACAACAACAAAGTCTTATCCTACTAGGTGTGATCGGCTATATGGATTATACGACGCTATTCGTTGATCCATGTTCATACGATTCGACAGGGTTTTACGCTGGCTGTCGGGATTTAATACAACCCTCCTCCTTTATCCGAGCTTGGGACTGGCTATAAAACATAGGCGGAGTCTATTGTTGATTCTATAACAACAACAACAACAAAGCCTTATCCCACTAGGTGGGGTCGGCTACATGGATCATACGACGTCATTCCGCTCTATTAGTAACCAAGCCTTTCGGTATATTATTCACCAATAGATCTTGCTCTATTAGTTCGCCAAGTGTCCGCCTTGGCCTCCCTCTCCCTCTTTTAATCGGACTCCAGATTATTTGATCTACTCTTCTTACTGGCGCATCTAATGGTCTTCTCTGAACATGACCAAATCATCTCAAACGATTCTCTACCATTTTCTCACTAATTGTCACTAATAGGAGCCACTACCATTTTCTCACCAATATATGCAAGGAACCATAAAAGAAAATCAGTCATATATTTTGTTTGGGAAATATATCTTTCATGCATTTATAGTAAGACATTCTGGTTGGAATAAGGTTGACAGTATAGGAAAACTGGTCATTTTTCAGAAGGAAAAAAGGCAATGATATGCATTTTTTGGAACTTAACCAAACCATCAGTCTCTGTTGATAGTGGTCTGAACTTTTCTTTTGCTTTCTTAGGGTTCAAAACAAATTGTAATATAGTCTAAACATTTATAAGAAAAGTGACAATACATTAACCAAAATTAGTGAAAAAAGTTATAATTAACAAAATGAATCACAAAAAGTTGTTCATAAGATCTCCTCAAAAAAAAATAAGTTGTTCATAAGAACTACATCTGTATTGAAGTAATTTTTTTGTTGAGGGGCGGGGGGAAGTAAATCTGTGCTGAAGTAATTTGACATAACAATGACAGGTTAGAACAGTGAGTCTATTTGGTTTGCATGTTTTCTTAGAAAATGAAAATGGAAATCCATTTGATTTGAAACTTAGAAATGTTCTCTAAAATTGTTGGAGAACTGAATGAAAAAACAGTTTCATTTCCAGTTCTGTTGAAAAGGCAGTAGCGAACAAATTCTTACTAATTATACAAGGGGTTACTTTCATCATTTGGATATAGAATAGAACTGTACAAGTGTGGGCCCTACAGAAAGAACCAGCAAAAGAGAAAAAGTGGGTATAGAATAGGAGCGACCTCTAATTTGTTGTCTCCCTCACGAGTGCGGGAAACAAAAAAAATCATATATTGATTTTCCTTTTCTTTTTTGCTTTTCTTTGAGATCAAATAATCTGGAGTCCGATTAAAAGAGGGAGAGGGAGGTCAAGGCGGACACTTGACGAACTAATAGAACAAGATCTATTGTTGATTCTATAAATGAACAAAATAATAGAACCTGCATTTTGATTTAGCAGCACGGCTGAAACTACTGGGATGTAATATGAGCAAGAATATGATTTCATCACGAGGGTAGAGTTCCTGTGATAGGGATGGATGTGAACTCTTTTCCAGCCTACTTGAATTGCTCCTTTTTTTTATAACTTCATCAACTACATGGAACGCACCAACATCGATGTCTCTGCTACTATGTGGCATAAATCCCTTGCATTGATTTTACAGATATCAAGTGGGAGAATTAAGCAAGTTGCTCCTTCTATGGCTGGCTGGCTTACACCTTTGGTGCTTTTGCTACCCACAAGCTAATATCTGGCTTTTGAAAAAGTGAATACTGGATAGGTCGTTGCTACTAGGTTGGATTGGAGATATAGGTGTAAGTGCCCAAGAGTTCCACAGTTCAATGGTCAAGCATCTTGGTCTCGAATCAGTCTTCAGTGTACTTGGATGGTCTTGTGGAAATGGGAAGCAAGCTGCATTTTGAAAGTCCTCATAACAGAGATTAAGGGAGCATTCTTCGCCTGAAAGATTTTAGATGCAGAATTTTCTTCATTCCTATTGTGATCTTCCGGTGATGCATTTGACAAGGTATTTATCAGTCAAATATCCCACACTGTATCCTATTTAGTTGTTTCTGGTTAGTACTTGATTCAAACTTTCAACCCTCATAAATGCTTTTGTCTCGTTTCAAAAAAAAAAAATGCTTTTGTCAGGAATAGCATGTACATCCTTCAATTTCCTCCTATGGTTTTAATCTATTCTCCACATATGTTGCAAACACAAACTTGACTCCCTCTGTAAAACACACCGTGTGATATGAAATGTAAAAATGGAAAATTGTAAGATAATATTCATTTTGCACCACACATCTGCAAATAACAAGTTGATGCTAGCACTTATAGATCTTGTAGCATTACTAGCGGCAAAGGAGGTAGGTAGTATTATCATGAAAGTTGTATGTGAGTTTTATCTTTTATAGCCCATGCCTGGGAATGTTCTTGCACAATGCGAAAACTACTTCAGGTTCATCAGTAATATTTGTATCAGTGAGTATTTAGAGGTGCTACTTTCTTGATGACCATCATGTGGTCAGAAGACTTCTATGGATCTTATCCATATTTGAAAAAATGCTAAGGGAACATCTGAGGCTTTAATTTATTACTGATTGTTGCCAAAAGATCTTGCAGTTCGAATTGTCAATTAGGGCCCCTCAGTAGGTGTTTCTCCTGCCATTGCCTCGTATTCTAGCGGGTGAGAGATTAGGTTGACACACCTTTCAGATGGGACAACTTCAAGTTGTTATACATTTGAGATGATTGAAAAAGTTCTCAGTCCCTGCATCTTATTATGCATTTACCTAATTAAGATAAATTACTAGATGATTCAACTCTTTCATCGTCCTTTCTACATGTGACCTGATGGATTCTCAGAAATACCAGATATGTTAATAAGACGGTTCTATGGCCATCTCCAAGCTTCATTCACATCACAATTTTATCACCATTTTTTCTTTTTGTAGGTGCAAGATATTCACTACATCTTCTTAGAGGTTTGGTGGGCTATCACTAGGAAAACTCTTTTTTTTTTTCAGGTATAAAAGTCCTTAAGAGAGTGAAACAATTATGATCCAAGGTTAGGAGGATTTCTATAGGAGGAAAACAATTATCATCCAAGGTTAGGAGGAAGATCGCATATGCCAAATATAGCATCAATGAAGGTCTGGTGCGGGGCAAGCAAGGTAAGTTTGAAAAGATGAAAAAAAATTTAAATGCACGCTACAATCGAATAGAAATATTAACTTCAATTACCTTCTGTAACTAAGCAGGTGATCCGGCTTCGTATCCAACAGCCATGACAGTGTCTGATAGCTTGGAAGTACATCATTTGCTACACGGAGAATGTGAATGGTGTTTAGATGGCTGGTGTCATGATCGTCAGACCTTTCAAACTCTGAAGGGGCAGATGTTATTTCTGTGTTTTGGGAAACTTTACAGAGGAGCCAGCTGAGGTGAAGGTTGACTTCCCATTCACAAGAACATTTTGAAGAGCTTTAAAATAACTATTCTTTTTTTAAAAAAGAGCAGGTTGAAAAATTGTCAACAACGCAAGCCCCACAGCACTTCCAGACACAGGCCATCTGCATCCATCTATGAGGCTTAGTATATCATATTATCATGCGGTGAACTTTGGTTTGACAATAAAGAACATGATGCAGTAACTTTGTGCTGTATTAAGGTATATGAAGGTTCTTTTTTTTTTCTATTTTGATTGCCTTTTTATCTCTACTGCATATTACAGTAAATGGTTGTGTTTTTCTTGTTCCTTCACATTTTTCTTCTTTTATCTTATTAATTTATGTTCAATTACATTTCTTATTTTTAAATTAGTCTAATGTAATTATAGAACTTTTGGAATTAGCTTCTAATTTACTATTAAAATATTTACTTATTTGGTTGACTTGAAAAAATGCCAACCTTATGGCAATAATTAATTAATTAATTGTAAATAATTTTGATAAAATAAAGTACGATAAGTTTAATAAATTATTATTATAATTATAAAGGTCAGGTTACATATTTATATATATGTTGTATAAAGTTGTCATCTTCATTTATTGTATACGTATATTGACAAAATCCTAATTCTACATAATGTATAAAAAGGGGATCAAATCATTTTCTTCATCCATAACGTGTATAATTTGATTAAGAAATACGAGACCAAACATGCTTCTCACCTAAAATAGATGACTAGCATGATCTTCGAAGAGTTAGATGTTTCGTTAAGGGTGTTTATGGATCGGGTCAAATCCGACCTCGGATCGCCCTGACCCGCTTGATCTCGATTTTGATCGGGTCGTGTCAGTGCATTTTGGGAGGTTGGATCCGATCCAATTCAACCTGAGTTGGATCGGATGGTCGGGTTACTTGATCATCATTCTTTTTTTCCTTATTTTTCTATTATTTAATATAAAAATATTATATAATATTTATTTAAAAAGCATAAAATAATTTATTTAACTTTTAACATTATTTTACACATTTAAAATATTTTATTTTAATATTTTTATACATAATATAAGCTAAAAATTAAAAAAATAAAAAAATAAAAAAAAATTGAGTATTCGGATCGGGTCGAATCATCGGGTTCGCGAATTGACTCGACGCGCTGAACACCCCTATGTTAGATGTAGCAGTTGTATCATGGTTGTGAGCAAGACCATTCGCTCATGATCGTGAAAGTATATTTCACGACATTAAAGACAATCTCACTAATGTGAATATAAGTTGACGATCATGTCACTCCATGGTGTGTGTTTCACAAGCATAAATAGTATTTTACAATCATGGATGCCAAGAACCATTTTGAATCCTATTATGAATAGAATAAGATCATTGTACATTTATTTATTTAGGGCCCTATGATGAACCCTCGGTTGTTATAACAGATAGATATACGTTTATGCAGTAAAGATTTATGATGCAAATCTTCAATGTACTAAAAATGCATAATGTATCTAGTAAAAAATATATTTTTGTTCATTACTATAGATGAAAATTAGTGTTTTATACTTTGTATTAGTATTTTTCTGTTTAAGGAAAACAATGTTTCACACATTCTATTGCGATAAATAATATTTAATACATTGTATTTGTATTTCTCTAAAAGAAGAAAAATAATCTTTTACACATTATATTTAATTTTTTTTTCTAAGGATAAGCGTCGTCGATGGTTTGGCATAGTGTCTCACACTCTCACCAACCTAATTCGTAGAGCTAGCAATGATTGCCTGATTTTTCAGTCCAATATATCACACGATAAAATTAAACAAATGTGAAATATAAATTTTCAATGACACGCGATAAAAAAAAGAAAATTAACATGCTATATGATTTAAGCAACTATCAAGCCATTCATAAGAAGCCTATATGATAAAAAAAGATGTAACATATAAAATAAGGCATGTCTATGAATACACTTGTGTTATGAGGATTGATAATGTGATATTTCCCCAAATGTTTATTAAGTTGCACGTATATGACAGATCTATGTTCTCCTTTATGACATGCAATGAGCAATTAATTGCATTTAGTACTATGTTTTAGGTCATTGCATGAATGATTCTTTACATACTCCAATGCAATCAAATTATTCTCCTCTGTCCTATGGACCTATGTAGAAAATAGATGGCAAACTCCTCTCATGACCATACGGGTGCATATGTTAGGATTAAGAAAATGTATGAGATGTAATAATTACATTGTTCCAATACTATTTTATGTTTATATGCTATTTTTAATCATGATATTCAATATTCTATCATGATGTTATGTTAAATTTGATTACTTATTTAAACAATATGTTTTTTTAAGTCTCAAGTCAACAGCTATTGTATATCATTCATATTCCAAGTTGTTAAGGACAAGACGACATTCCAAATTCCCAGTCAACATTTGGCTTTGGATCAAGTTTTGGGGTGCTCTTAATGCCACTTCTCAAATTCTTAATGCCACTCCAAACTCACCATTATACCCTTCATTTTATTTTACTTTATTTATTATTCTCCCTTTGAGTCTCCTAGATTTTCACTCAATCATGCTTATTAAATAATCTCACACTCATTAACTCTCTACCATCTCTTTCTTCATGCTATTAGTTCATGCAATTAATTAATTAATTTTATTAATAGTATAATATAGATTATTGTACAAACATATTAATTTAATTAATATATAAATTACAAAAATATTAAACATATAAGTATATAAAATAAAGTGGAAATATGAAGAGAAAATACTAATTATCAAGTTGATTTAAACATATTTAATTAGTATGTTAGATCCAATCTAATTTGTCACCGTGTCTTAAAAATATTTATTTAACTACAAATAATTGATGGAATAAATTTTTTTAAAAAATACATTATTATTTTATTAACAAAAAAAGAAAAAGCAAAGGACACTCTTCGTAAACTTAATAATACGAAGAAATAAATATATTTCTATTTTTTGTCTAATCTTATTGTGATTTTCATATTAATTAAATTAATATATTTGTCCAATAATTTAGTTTATATCATTAATTAAATAACCAATAGTATTAAGATAGAATAGATAATGTGTGTGTGATGAGTAAAGAAGAAAGGTTGGGTGGAAGTTGAGGAGATTCTGAGAGAGAGAATAATGAATAAAGTAAAATAAAATGAAGGGTAGATGGTGAGTTTGAAGTGGTATTAAGAATTTGAGGAGTTGCATTAAGGGCACCTCAAGTTTTGAGATCGTTACTATTATATAATTTAAAAAATAATAATATATGGAAAGTGACTACAGCAAAGAAAAATGCAACGACGTCTTCTTTGATCTAAAATTAAGACATTACAATTTAATTGTGTTCTATGAGACCGTATTTGTTTCTTTTTTTTTCTTTCCAATTTCCAGTGTACCAACAAATCAATGCTCGTAATCCAAAGGCAAAAAAATTTCATGCACCGTGCTATATAAATTACCATATATTTGCAGAATCGTTATTTCCAATTATAGGAGAAAAATCAAATGAAAATAACATGCGCGAAAATTCTTATGATAAAAATACAGTTGAACTATAACAACACTTTTTTTTTCCATTAAGTGATTTTTTTTGTGTCACTCAACAGAATCATATATTTTCTACTGAATTATCTTATCCAAGTGTTCATCCATAACATTCACAGTTTTATATTTTTTTCCACGATTTTTTTTTATATTTTTAAGCCAATAGACAGTTGCCAAAGATTGGCATAAAACGGGGGGAAAATAATGAAAGAAAAATCCCTCCATAGCATTTCTTGTAGAAAATGACCTTAAAATGTACAACTAATATTCATGTAACAAAGTGCATGCAGATTAATGTAGCAACAAGATTCTGTTATTGTTTTAGGAAAAAAAATTGGTAGTTAAGATTAAGTGATATTTTAGTTTTCTTTTTTCAACATAAAGAATATTTATTTATTATTTTCGCGTCTTTTAGTTGGGCTCAAATTCTTCTGTAAATTTTGCATAACAGTTCTTTTTTTTCTTATGAGGAATAAAAATAAAAATTTTAAATAAATTTTCAAATTGATTATAACGATACTTTCCGTGAATTTATGAACGATTACCTACTTGGTAATATGCACAACTGTTATTTTACCTTTTAAGGATGAAGAAAAGTATCAAAAAGGTACACAGATCCGATTTGGATCTCGTAATCCGTATGCGCGTACGGTTCAAAGTCGCGGGCGGCGCCTAGAAAAGACGAGAGGACTCGTTCGCATCAAGCCGTGCGAAAACTTTTCGCCGCCGGTATCGGGAGAAAGCGCAAGAGGAGGATCGAATCATTCTCCTAGTTCCGGAGTATTCCGATCGAGTCCGATGTCGTCTGCCACGGCCGCGGGGATCCAGCTCTCCGCCGATCAGGTAACCAAAGATCCGATTTTTATCTCGACTTTCGCTTCGGTAGTGCTCGATCGGCGTCCCCATTTGGGGCGTTCCGGGGTCGTCCTGTTGTTGGTTCTGATTTCTTTTGTTTGTCGTTAGGTGGGGAGGATGTTCGTGAGCCAGTACTATATGATCCTGGAGCACTCTCGGGAGATGATGCACAAGTTGTACCAGGAAAGCAGCCTTCTCGCCCGCCCTGATGCCGACGGAGAAATGGAGTACACCGACACCATTGATGTGAGTTTCTGTCTATCTACCTTTTCTGTCTGTTGCTGTTCGTCCAAATACAGAGGGAGTACGATAAATTTATTTTATTGGCAGACTTTGATTGTGTGTATGAAAAACAGGGTATAAAGGAGAAGATGTCGTCCATGGACCACTTCGAACACCATGTAAAGACAGTGGACTCCCAGTATTCTCTTGGCGACGGAATAGTTGTTCTCGTGACTGGGGAACTCAAAGGGACGGATGGTTCTAAGAGGGGCTTTTCCCAGTCCTTCTTTCTTGCCCCTCAGGACAGTGGCTTCTTCGTTCTCAACGATATACTTAGATACGTCGGTGAGGTGGATCAACAGGGGCTTCATGTTTTGGAAGATGGCAATTGTGTGCCTCAGACACTCGAGCATGCAAAGCATGGTAACTCCTACATGGCTTGTTTACTTTTGAGTGAGTGATACCATTTTTCTGAATATTTGGTTTGTTGATTAGATATTATGTTTTTTCCCCTGTATTACATAAGCAGATGCTCCAGTAGAACCTCAACATGAAGTTACAGAGCCATTTGAAAGTACAAAAGATGTAGAAGATATCCCGAAGGAAGTTAACCTTGCTACAAACAGTGACATTTCTGTGGTGGAGAAAGAAGAAGAAAGCGAGGTGGTTAATGTGATCCCTAATCCAATTAAGGAAGAAAATTTGGTTGAAACACCTACTGTTGCTGTCTCGCAGAAGATGGGCGAAAGATCATTTGCTTCGATTGTAAGTGTTTGTGCTTGATTTGAGTTTCAATTAGTCATCTTGATGTCACATTGTTGATTTACTTCATTCATAAATGCTCAGATGTGTTAATTGGTGTTTACTTTAATATAGCCTTTTATTCGGCATAGGGTGTTAGAAACCTATGAATACTCTTGTTTGGTTCCTCTGGGCGATATGCCTATGAATATTTTCAATTAACATATTTATCTCTTGGAGGATTCAAGTCTTCATCAACAAGTCACAAAACAATTGACAAATCTTTGTTTTATTTAAATTCCAATTATAACTTGCCTGACTGGACATAAAATACACTTGAAAATGTTAGTACCATTTGAAATTATCAAACGTGGGTTAGATATGAGATGAGTGGCTGAAGTGTCATATCATGTAAATGTTAGTATGATTTATGAAATTATCTTTTTGTTTCTCCTCAAAAAAAATTTTTTTTTTGTTGTTTGAGTCTTTATGCTTAAATGTTCTTATTACACCTATTATGTCAATAAATGCTTCCTATCTTGTCTCCAAAATTCTTTATCATTAAAATTAAACAACCATGTGAAAAAATATTGTGAAATGCATCTTGCTTGTGGATGTAGGTTAAAGACATCAAAACGAATGTTTTTGCACCAGCCCCGGTTCGTGCTGCTCCCACTAGGCTCACGGTGGCTAAAACAGGAAGAAGTGTTAACCCCAATCCCACATCGACTTCAGTAGATGTGCCTGCTCTCAGTTTTAATGTTTCTGAAAATGGAAACAATCTTTTCAAGGAAAAAGAAAATGACAACAAACAGACAGAAGGTTACCATGATTACAGGCTGCTAATTTATTATTTTTTAAGCTTAAAAATGTGTATATTTTTGTTTTCTTATGCATTAGTCTCTCTTACTCCCATTTTCTTTCTATTTCCAGGTGATGCACATTCTATATATGTGAGGAATTTGCCATTTGATATTACACCAGTTCAACTTGAAGAGGGATTCAACAAATTTGGTCCTGTCAAGCCTGGTGGAATACAAATTCGAAGCAATAAGGTTATTTTCATTTCGTGCAGACTTCCAATGCTTATGACCTTTTTCACATCTTTTGGTTTAACATGCATTATAACTAAATTTCAGGCACAAGGCTTTTGTTTTGGTTTTGTGGAGTTTGAGGTGGCAAGTGCTGTCCAAAGTGCCATTGAGGTGAAATCTTCATGCACATCATTTAATTCACATTCTAACGCTGTAAATTTCAATATCATTTGCACGCTCTTACCACCGTGCAAGTTAACTAAGCATAGTTATACAATGTAAATAATTTGGAACTCATGACTGCAGCTAGGTGACCAACTAAGATGTTAACTAATATAAATTGGAAACATTGCCAACATAAAGCATCCTTTCAAAATATTCATACTCGAATAGCTTTGTGATTGGCTTTTAAAGTAGTGTCAACAGATCCACTGCTTTCCAGAGAAACATATATGTTTATTGGTGTTTATTTTGAACTACGAAAATATTTAAAATGTTACTTATCAACAGATGCTCAAACCTTCTCGTATGAAAAAATGTGACACGCTGATGTTACACATGTTAAAGAATATAAAACACATGCCTACCTGTATTTCCAGTCCTTACAGGAACATTAAATGTTGTTTCAAACTTCTCTTGATGCTAATATAACCCTCTCAAACTAAGCCCCAGTGCTACTGTCTCTAAAATTTCAACTGTTTCACGAATATGCTCACTGTGGTTATGTTTCAAAATTTGCAGGCCTCACCTGTACTGATAGGTGGCCGTCAAGTTCGTGTTGAGCAAAAGAGGACACAAGGCAAGTTTCTGATAATCTTTTTAGACGAGACTTCATGTCGTGTGGTTGTTCTCCTTACTGATGAGTTTGTGTTCATTAGGCATTATCAAAATTTGCTGTCTACTTTTCTTGGATAAAAAGATGGTCAATTAGTCATGCATTCAAATGATATTCCAGTTATCTTAGTTTTTCTAGAGTTGGATATATAGTTTAAGGTTCCAAGTGCACACCCTGTACTATGTCTTGTATCTGTGCCTGATGCTTCGATCTAATTTGGTATCATTTGTTATCATTCTCAAAACTCCATCTATGTTTTATAGCCGGTCCCAAGCCCGGATAAAGGAGGAGGGTTGTGTTAGGCCCCGACAGCCAGCGTAAAACTCTGTCGAATTTCATGAACATGAATCAACGAATATGACGTCGTATGATCCATGTAGCCGACCCCATCTAATGGGATAAGGCTTTGTTGTTGTTGTTGTTGTTATCATTCTCAAAGTTCAAGTGTTTTGTTCTCCAGCTGTTTCCAGAGAAAGGTTTACTCCCAACAGAGGTGGCGATTTCCGGAATGATGGAATGAGAGGCCGTGCTAGTTATGGTGGTGGCAGAGGGTATGGAAGTAGACCTGAACAATATGGAGGCAGGACTGGTGTGAATTGAGGATATCAGTTAGTCTCACAAAGTCCAAATGGTGGTGGCAGAAACCATCCTGGATCAGCTTTTACCATAGAAGTCAATTTAATTCCTTGGATTGTTAGGATGTCTAATGTGACATCAAGATATACATTTTTGTCTTCATTCTTTTAGAAAGAAGCTCAGAAGTTTTTTTTTCCTTTTATTTTGTGATACTTTCGACATATTGTCATTTATTGATGTGGTGAGGATTTCGCATACTTCATATAAAAATTTTGAATTCTTTAAATGTGACACCTTGTACCTTGTATTGTTAGGTTTTATCATGTTTTATCGGTGTGACTCTTTTATGAATGTGTACGTGGAGAAATTAATCTCTGTTTTAGCTAAATTAAATTAAACTGAATTTGTATGCCTTTTTTTAAATGATGTGTTAAAACTTAGAAGTCATGGCGTGATTGTGAATATTATATGAATAGCACACATGTTTATGATTAAATTAATGACTTTGTACCCCCTCCCAAATATGTTATAAATGGTTAAATTAGTTAATATCTTATTATACTAATATTACTTTTCTTTTTAATTGCTTATTTTATGCTTTTTATCGCTATATAATATTTTGGCTCCCCTGTTTAATTTTGAGTCCCTATGTGGAAGAATAATGTCTCTATTTTTACTTTTGAAGTGTCCGATTGTACGGAAAAATTATATCAAATCCTTCAACTTTTAACTTTGTTTAGTGATGCCCTTCAACTTTACTTTGTAACAATGATATCCTTCGTTTCTTAACTTGTTTCACGCGATATCTTCTCTTAATTTGTTTCACGCGATGCCTTCTTTACCTCATAAAATGGACCAATATATATTTGTTCCTTTATTAGCGCATGCAATTTTTTTTGAATTCCCGAAGAATTGATTGTTTCTCTTCAAATTATATACATCTTCCTAGAATAGTCTTCAATAAAAATGACAAAATAAATAAAACCACCAAATGAATAGTATTCAAACTTCAAAGGTCTAGGTAGATCAACATGAATCAATTTTAGCACTTGCATTTTTTTAATAATGGATTTCTTTAAAAAAAATCTTCTTTACTTTTCGTGAAATATTGTTTGCATCTATTCAACTTTTCTCTTTTAAAATTTGGAAGCATTTTTTTTTCAATAAGCACTTGAAAAATCTTATACACTTGACACAACTCGATGGAATTTATCATTTGGTATGTGTCCTACATTTTGAAACATTGACGTGTGAAGATTGTTGATACATTTTTTGCTCCTAGCCAAAATTCTTAGGGGCTGTTTGGTTGGAGAATTTGATGTTCCTAGAATAGGGTTAGTGTGTGGAAGAAAATAATGTTCTTGTACAATTCTTATAGTTGGAACTAGAAGATGTTAAATTAGTGTTTGGTTGAAATAAGAACAAAAGTAATAACTATAAATAAAAATAGGATGATTATATAATAGTAAATTTTAATTACAATAACATATTATCTTATTTATCATGCTTAGACAATTTTTATATAATATATTAATAAGTACATATATGTCATTAAATTAATTTAATACATAATTTAATTATTATATTGTTATGCTAAATCAAAGTTCAAGAAATAAATTATTATGAAAATAAATAAAAATGTGTAATGTCCTTAGCAATTTTTATTTCAAAAATATATTATCACTAAATAAAAATATATAATTAATTAAAATTTATATAATTAATTACTTTTTTATTTAGTTTTTTTAAGAAAAAAGAGTGGATCAAACAAGTTCCTACTTCATGCATGAACACATCTGCCCTCACTTTTTCAAATTTCAAGATAAAATTAATGGCCGACAAGGATAAATAACTTGTCTCCTCTTTGTTCTTGTTCCTGCCATGTTTGGATGCACGCACAAGAATAATGCTCTAATTCCAACTTTGTTCATACACCAAACAACCCCTTAATGACCTTCCATTTTTCTTCATTAAAAATATTGTAACGCACTTCAATAGTCATTTCACTCTAGGATTTAGTGGTTTTTTTTCATCGAAATCATCGGTGTTCAAGATTATTAGCATTTCGCTAATTAGATGTTTGTGTGAAGTAGAACCTTCTCCGAAGTTATGATTCTAATAATTAAACCTGCGATTATTAATACTTAGCATTCTTAGGTTTAGTTGTATCAATCATAGGATTCATGACTTTAATGGGAGGAAAGGAAAGAGATAAAGAGGATCATGTGGAATCCTGATTAGTTATGATTTATTAAATAAATCTTATATATTCTTTTATTTCTTATTTTCTTCTGTTTTTATTTTATCAGACTTGGACATTACAATAATCATTTAATTAGTTAGAGATATTAGCTACTAATTCTTAGTTGTTCAACGTGAAAACTCGTCGATCCCTCATCGAAACGTAAGTGCATATAATGAAATAATTTTCAACCAAGTTTGGTGATATAATTGATTAGTAGGATTGTGAGTCGAAAGCTATTAATTATAGGTTAGATTTTTAAACTCATCATTTTGTGAGAAAAAATCGTTCTATTTTTTACCTCGTCTTCGAATTAATCAGAAATAATCCTAAATATTGGGGTCCGAATGGTACGAAAAAAATTCCTAATCATAATTATTAACTTATTTCTAATTTTTATTCTTCTTTTTTAAATTGGTTCGTTTAGAAAATCAGAAAAAGCTACTCAATACTCATCCTCTTTGAAGAGGTATCGTAAAAGTTTTATTCTTATTTTAAATTTTAAAAATTATTTGTGCTTTCAAACTTGAATACATGAGCTACAACAAGTTAATAATTTCTAGAACCAAAAGATCAAAAGTTGTAATTATAAAAAAGTTTCATTTGCAATTCGAAGGACATTTACAAAATGAAACTTGTTACAATTTCTTTTTTGCTTTTAGATTACCTAATAACATTTTTGCGATCATCGTACCTTACCGACGACGACCAAATAGTAAGGCATGTTTAATTTAAAATCCGAGAGATTAATTCGTAATACTCTGATTTCAAAACCTACTTTACATATTAATTAAGAAAACAAATTGCGTTTCCGTACTCCGGGACACTCGTAGCATGTACAAACTGCAGCCAAGTTTTGGTGCTGAAAAGAGAGAAAAAGAGAGAGAGAGAGAGCAGCGAGATGAACAGTGTAGCAGTTCGCAATGGCAGCAATTCCACCACCATCGTCCACCAGATTCCCCCGTGCATATCCCGCCGCAACCTCCACCACCACCACTTCCACCGACGCAAGAACTGGTGGCCGGCCCTCCGGGCGGAGGCTGCGGTGGATGGTGGCGGCAGTGTGTTCACGCCGGCGGCGGCGAGGGGGAGCTTCTATGATTTGCTGGGTATATCCGAAGGCATTAACTTCGAGGAGATCAAACGCGCCTACAAGCAGCTGGCACGCAAGTATCACCCTGACGTCTCGCCGCCCGATCGCACGGAGGAGTACTGTAACGCCCCTGAAATCGCACCTCCCGTCACGTAGGCGGTCAGCTTGACCCCGGAGGCGCTACACTGCCTATTACTCTACTGACCTTGACCATTCAACAAAATGCCTTACGTGACACTAATAAAATAATAATAAAATACAATAGAAGTCTTTAAATACGAAAGAGTAGTCGAAATATCATGATGAATGACTTTAACTGTGGAAGTCTATGATAGTTCATATTATAGAAAATATGTGGAAAACATAGTGTCTTATAATATAGAAAATCGTGCGGAAACATAAGAAAACTTGTCTGAGTTCTATGAGCGGAAATAAAAACATGATGTCTCTGAATGGTAACATTATTTAAACAGGTATGCAATAAAAATGCTCATGGCGAAAATGTCAGTCATGTGTAGCTCCTCCAAGCCCTGCGCTCTTCCACAATCCTCAGTTGGCATTCTCACCTGTAAAATTCCAATGCAGGGGGATAGAATATCCATGAGCAAAAATGCTCAGTACAATAGCTATAAACGATGAAATAAGGATCGATGAAGATAATGTATAAGACTTTATTCATATCAGTACTCTGTTCTTTATTATAATAGTACTTTATCTTTACTTTACTTTAGCTTTGCTTTACAATGTCTCTGCTACTTTGTACTATACTTTACTTTGTGTTATCTCTGCTTTGCTTTATAATACTTTGCTTTGCGTTGCATTTCTTTCCTGTGAGTTGCACTACGTCTTTTACATTACTAGGATGTCCTTAAGGTTGGTTGTCCTATACAAGTTTGACTTTATTAAGTTGGGACGCTAGAGGTGCCTCTCTGATTCACTGATGCCAGTAAACCCGTAAACGGGAAAGGAGGGTGGGTGTTACTGCCTCACCCAATTCGGAAGATAGGGGGGAGAATTTCTATAATTCAGGAACAGT
The DNA here is from genome assembly GCA_030549335.1 of Pontederia crassipes. NCBI lineage: Eukaryota > Viridiplantae > Streptophyta > Magnoliopsida > Commelinales > Pontederiaceae > Pontederia > Pontederia crassipes. The sequence continues at coordinate 16,208,249 of CM060189.1, read as the reverse complement.
AGTCGATTATAAGACCTTGTAGGTTCGCTGTCTCCTCAGCTAGCTACCTGTCTCTCTGGCATAATTCTTTAATCTTTAAAGTAAGGGGTGTGACCACATCATCACCCTTCAATTTGAGATAATGGTGGGAGAACACCTGAAATCTCAGGAATAGTGGACATCTAAACCAGTAGTTTCGCTGTCCCCTCAGCCAGCTACATATCCCCCCATTGCTTTAACTCTGAACGTTACTTTAACTTTAGGGGCGGCACATAGTAATTCAACATCATTGTCTTTACTTTAATCATCTTTAATTACTATGAAATCTATGTTTAGGGATACCCTGAAATCAATCTTTGTCCAATAAGACTCAGCCAATGTAGGTGTACTGATCAGAGTCGTAATTAAGATTAAGTGTGGATTGATACAATTTAGTTTAAATCATTGGGTCTTTGTCGGATCGATCGACTGCTCGCATGTGCCGGTCGACTGACTCTCTGCAATCGGTCGGTCGGGATCCTCTGGTGATGTGCCTGCGAATCGGTCGACCGTCCATGTTGTCGGTCAACCGATCGTTAGGCCGAGAAGATGCGCACTACGCATCGGATCGGTCGACCGCTCACTAGGGCCGGTCGACCGATCATATGGTTCAAACCGGTCTATCATTATATAAACCGATCGACCGCCATGGAGAGGCCGGTCGACCGGTAGAGCATGATTCATAAAAGTTCTGTAAGTGGACCGCAGGATCGGTCGACCGGTCCCTGCTGTAAAATAGGGTCGTCGAATTTCTTCATTGATTTCGACGGCCTTCCGGCCGTCGATTGTTGCCGACATGAATACAAAACTTGTAGAAAACTACTTCAGGATCAATATGAATCTACTTTACGCATCAATTGATCATTAATTTGTCGTCTATGGGATTAAAACGCTAGGGTACCTTTCTCGTCGAAAAAATGAATCTGTCGGTCGCCGCTTCTCCGTCCGGTCATCGTCGATCGCCTTTGGATAGACAGGGAATGCTCGCCAGCCCCTCACGCACGTCGAGGAGGTTCGAAGTACGCCGGAGAGGGGTCGATTGGTGCGTGCGCTGTTCGTCTCTGCTTCTACCGCTCGGAGTCGCCGATCGCCGAACAGGGAGAAGACGATGGAGACGGAAGGAGGGGAGGTCGGGGTCCTTCCTCTTATACGCCCCGGCCGACCCTTGGTCGGCCGGAGGTGAAACGGCGGGAGGCCAGGGGAGGCGACGCCTCCCCTACCGTCCGCTCGTTTCGAATTTCCCCTCTTTTTTTTTAACGGCAGATACGTTACAAGTACACCCGTCGGTTCATCGAGGTCCAGACGGCGTACGAGACCCTTTCAGACCCCCGCCTTCGCGCCCTCTACGACCAAGACCTTTCCAGCGGCCTCCATATGGCGTTTTCCACCCGCCGGCGCTGCTACGATGAGGTCTGTTGCTCGAAACCGATCGATTTTTATCTCTTGGTTTTGTGGAATTTTTTCTTAGCTCGATTGAATGTGTTGTGATCTTCCGATGTCTTTGTTGCAATTGATGTGTTGCGAATTCGTAAGTTATGATCTTTTTTTTTTTGTTGATCACAAGGTATTAGTAGGATCAAAGGCTTTCCTGTATAATTTAACTACAGATTTGCTAGTTTCGAGGGCGCCCTCGTTTGCTGCAGATTTACCTTTGCGAGAGGCTGTTAAAATTGCAACCTTTGAATGGGTTGTAATTTGTATAATGAGCTCGTCGTGTTTGTGAACTTGAAATTTGCATCAGATGCTGTAAGTAAAATTTAGCGAGGCGGATTTGATTGGATGCGCATTAGGGTATCATTTATACTTGGATTGTTTGTTATACGGAAACTGATAAAAATCTGTTTTCCTTTCATGCTTCATTTAAGGGAAACGTGGTGGGTTTCACGCATGTTCTTAGGTTCTTACTTGGGTGCTCATGTTCGATGATTTAAAGTTTTCGACGGTTCAACTTTCTCCAATTTGTCTAGGCCAGATTTTGCTAGTTGGGACGGAAACACATGTATCCTTGCGCCAATTTTTTTTTTGCATGTCCAATCATTGATTACATCTCTTCAGAATCCAAGTTAATTTTGGTTTGTGGTGCGCTTTTAGTTTTTGGACTTTAAGGTCATAGTTGAATTCATCTTCTCTATTTGCATTGAATTCAGACCATCTTTTGATTCTCAGGACATTCGGACATATTCCCGAAGTACTATTTCCTCTCCGAGTAAATTAGGTAGTTCTTGTTTTTATATTCCCAAGCCCAAAAGGTTCTTCCAGTAGATGCTATGTTCTAAATCAAATAATGCTAGTAAAATATCATTTAGTGCTCCCTGAGATTCAGTTAATTTCTCTCTCAAAAAAAAATCATATACTATTTGTGAAATATTGGTTCCATTTTCTTTCTCAAAAAGGAAAGAAAACATATTGGTTCCATTTTTTTTCTTCTTTTCTCACTGTAAATATGTGATGAACACTAACTGCTGCTAAAGTTCTGAATTTTGATTTCTGAAGTGCATTTAGGTATGATTTGATATATCTCCTCCCAACTTTACGTCAGCCCAATAATTTTTTTTTCGGTAGCCCCGTCGATAAATGAGAAGGTGCCGATTGCCCAATTTCTTTATTCTTTAAAAAAACAATCTCTTTATTGTTTTCCGTGAAGTTTTACTTGTAAAATTTGAGATATGTAACTTTGAATTCTGCATGCATAAATACCATTTAAAAGAAAATTTCACCATTTCACACTGCCCAAGTAATAGCAGCTGTCGTATTCACAACAGAGAAAGTTATAATATAGAGGTTCCATTATTCAGTGTAATTTTATAATTATTTATTTTTATGTATCAAATATTTCTTGTATTATGATGTCGAAAGTTTTTTTCTCGTATTTGGGACCCAAGAGAGATCAAAGTGAAATCAATTTTTTTGGGAATTTCATTGATTATCCAATCAAGGCCATTTTTTTAGAATATATGCTGATCCATAATCTAACTATTTACCTTTTCTCTGTTGTGGATTACAAATAACAACTAATGTTTACATGCAGAGTTTGAGTCCTCTAAACCCAGCCACATAGGATATCATGCATTGAAACATTTCTGTTTTGTGGATAAGAAAAGTCCTTGTATCATGCATGAAAACATTACATAATTTTTCTATCTCCTTATAAGAGGTTTCTAGGCTTCTTGCTTGATCATTCATTTATAAGTTTCTCTTTGTCCAGGAACTCGAGAAACAGTCTCATTGGAGGTCCTCTTGGCAGGATCAGCTTGCAGAGCTGAAGCGGAGGAGTATGAACAGAGATTCAGATGATAATCTATCTTGGGGAGCTGGAATGCGCAGAAGAGCAGAATCATCTACTCAGTAGGGCACTTGGAATCATCTTATAATTTTCCAACATCTGAGTTTGACTTCAGTGGAGAATTATCTTACTGCATGAGTTGCTGAAGCATCTGCCGATTCTGTTAATGGCTGAAACTTTGGTCACGAGAATATGTGCACCCTTATTACATAATGGTAATGATAATGAAAGGTAGAGTTTTTTTAATACCGAGAAAGTAAGCTAACTATTAAAGCTTCATCGAGGACTTTGTGCACAGAAATGGTTCATGTAAAATAATGCCACTACCGGAGCTTTGTTATTATTGACATGTAAATACTATCAACGATTCATCGGTAATAAAATTCGTATAAGAGCGACCGACCTGTGGATTTTTCTTTGGTACATAAAAATTGTGGGAAACCTCGATCATGCAAGTCTTGGAGGTTGACATGTTTAATGATGACTCTTCCTCTAATTGCGTAGTTAGATTTTTGTATTCGATATTTGGCCAAAGGAATGTAATGATGATCTTGTAAGATGCCTGCACCTACGCCTTTATTTCGTTGTCCTTGGCACAGGACATGATAAGATTCATCTGTGTGGCTATTATCAATTATTATGCTGTGGAGTTCAATCTTTGTTTTCTGCTCATGGAAGAAATGCTGGACTGGAACAGGACCAGCATCTACTGTCTGGTTCAGATCCACTAGTGCTCTTTCTTTCGGACGTATCATCAGCTGAATTGCAGATGGATAGGACTGCCAGCAAACCTTCCCCGTCTGCATCAACAGTGCAACTCCGGGCCCAATGCATCAAAGTCTAAAACGACAGGCTTTGTGTCTCCAACCTGTGGGGGTGCCAAATTCCGGGGGTCGTCCACGTTTATATGAAACTATGTGAGCCACAGCACCACTGTTGGTTTAATTATGTCCCATTTGTGATACTAGGTCATTCTTAATTCACCTGTTTGTGACGATATTGTTTTAATTGTCATCACCAGCCAATTTTGGAGCCGTGGCTTCTGTGTACCTTAAATTAACCATTCGACAGTAATATTTACTATTTCTCTGATAACTTCTCCAAAATTTATCTATGAGTAAATTGTTAGAGTTGGTGAATACTTCAGGGCCCCTTGTTTCTTACACCGGGTTCGCTCACGTGAGCTTAGGAGAATTTGAGTATTACCCAATTAACAGTATTGCTGGCGTACGAACGAAAGGGAGGGTTCGGGGGGCCCCGCCCCCCGACGGCCCCTGTAAATTCGTGTGGTTCGAATTAGATTTTTTCTCTGTTTGTTTGGATTTTAAACCCGATTTGGAGAGGCTATTAATAGTTTAATTTTCTGGTGTAATCTGTGTGGCAGCTGAAAAACCTAAACGATATAGTGGAATCTCTTTGTAGGACGTAGCCCTCGTCTCAAGGGTGAACTTGGGTAAATTCGTGTGTCTCCTTTATTTTTCTGCAATCTCTCTGCGATCTTCTCTCCTTGTTCCCGAATTTTCCCATCATAAATTATATCAAATGCCCTCTAACTTTGATGTTTGCTCAGAAATATTCTTCAACTCTAATTTGTAACACGAATGTTCTTTATCTTTAAACTCGTACGGAATGCTCTTTTCACCTCTGATCATTTCTCCGTGCGACCTTCGCCAGCGCAATGGCGAAAGTGGAGGAGAGAGACTGTTATTTTATTTTTTAAATGATGCCACGTCAACTAAACATTCGCGTGGAGGAGAGAGAATATGTTGTGTGAGCGTCACGTCATTTAAGCGATCGGAAAACGATGATCAGTGGTGATTTTTTTATATCGAAAGAGGAGTCGGCACTAGGGGTGTTCGACCTGACATGTGAACAAATCCGAATGACCTGACCAAATTTGGTCGGGTCGGGTCAAGGGGTCCGGGGGGGCTAGATCCGACCTAACCCGACCCAGTTCGGGTCGGGTGGTCGGGTTACTCGGCCACCCAAATTTTTTTTTTATTTTTTTCTTACTATTTTATATTTTATTTAATATAAAAAATATTATTTAATATCATTTTAAAAGCATAAAATATGTTTCATAACTATTTAATATTATTTCTACACTTAAAATATTTTATTTCAATTTTTTAATTTTTTAAATCAAATATAAGCCTTAAGTTTAAATAAAAAAGAAAAAAATAATAAAATAATAAAAAGTCGGGTCAATCAGGTCGGGTCGGGTCGACTCGGGTTGGAGGTCAGGTCGGGTTCGGGTTCGACCCGATAGATCCAACCCAAAACCGGGTCGGGTCATCGAGTTCATGGGTTAACCCGACCCGATGAACACCCCTAGTCAGGGACGGATGGACCTGGACTTGATTAGATTTTTTGAGAATATTTTCAATTCAAAATATGTTTGCTTCGAGACTAAGTCGGAGACTTAAAAAAACTCAATCTATTACACCGAGTTTCGACTAAAATAATCTGAATTCCTGAATATATTGTAATACATAAATATATTATAAAACATTAAGTATATTACATATATAATAACTTTTAAAATAGAAGATATGAAATGATTTTATTGATAATGGAAATAAAATGAGGTTTCTAATTAATTATAATTAATATATTTATAATTTATAATTTATTTTAAATACTTTTTGTATAAAATTTAAATTACACGGGGGCAATTGAATCGTCCCACTTTAATTATTAATCAATCTGGGATGGCTCAATCTGATCGAGGTTGATTTTAGGACTAGGTCCAAATTTTAAGAACTTGACCAAAATCAGATCGGGACTAGGATGGAGGTGACTTCAGTCCCAATCCCTATTTTGATCACTCCTAGTGCAAAGCTCCCATTTTTTTATTCTATTTTTTTTATTGGTTAGACAATGAAAAATTAGTATTATAATATCTGATCCGACCTAGCTGGTTGGACTGGTGTTAAACTTGCAAAATGATTTATGAGTCACTTCGAATCCACCCTTGAGATTGACTCACTTTAACCATATGAGTTTAAGTGGCCTAGACAAATGATAAGATATTTACGGCAAAAAAATAAATATTTTTTTTAGAACGCATTGCCTATATGCGCGCGCATATATGTGTGTTTGAAATTTATGGTCTAACTTTTTTTTCCTCTTTTATCACATATCATCTATATTCTTTTATTTATAATTGTAAAAATTCATCTTTTATGTAATAACTATTTAATTGATAGTTACTTTATTATATTATTTAACTTTTAAACTATTTTGCTTTAATTTATTATAATTTATTTTATTTATTATGCATCTTACAAGACACTACGAATACAAGAGGAATTTATTTAATATTATATTTTCATTAACTTATATTATTCATTTTGACTGCTTGGGTTGCGATTGTCCAGATAACATTTTACAACATTGAAAAAACACATGAATGGTCCATTACATGAGGTCCTTTATAATTTGAACAAGTTATACCGTGGGAAGGGTCTCGAGTGAATGCTTTAAGATAAAGGTTAATGTATTATATAATATGGATAAGAAGTTAATTTGGAATCAAGGTTAACCTGACTTCACTTGATGTTATGGTAGTTTCATAAAGTGTTAGTAAGGGATGAAGCCACAATCAAGGATAAAGGGTTTTTTTTCATGTATTGTCATTCCATGTGTGAATTTTCTTTAATTAAGAATTTTTTAACTAGGGTTTTTCTCTTACCCAATTTTTCTTTTGACCCAATAAATGCACAAATGACATTTGGTATGCATGATATAGACCCATTTAACTGTCTTGATATTTTTTCAACAATCACATCATCATCAAGTACCTTGACAAAAAAGATTAATTCATCAGCAAATAAGAAATGGGCAACCCCTACTTAAAATTTAGGACTCAAGTCAGGGGGCTCCATAACCAATGCTATAAAATTTGACTATGCTTTTGACATGAATTGATCCGTGAGTCACATACGACCTATTGAACTTAGTCGGACCGAATAGTTGGACCAAAACACTCCCCCTTCTGCGGCTATGGTCAGTAAGGTCATGCCCCTGACTAGCCAAGATCGGCTCACAAGCACTGCAATGGCCAATAGGCCAAGGAGGGCTGGCAAAGTCAGTTCATGGGCGTGCCTCGCTCGAGCACCGTGGCGCAACCATGGCCACGCCTGGTCGCTCCCCTTGGGCGGTCCGATGATGTTGTGCCACGGCTAGGGCGCGACCTTGGCTAGCCAAGGGGAGCGACCAGGCGCGCCCATGGTCACACCATGGTGTGAGGCCGAGGCATGCCATGAGCCGGCCGGCAATGGCCGCGATCAAGGGGAACATCCCAGTGACGAAAGGAGTGGAAAAAAATGAGAATGAAACTAAGGAAAAAGATAGCAAAAATCAATAATGACCTTACCAAGCAATGAAGGAGATATTTTGGTGGGATCGCAACAGTCAATCATCGGATCGTAGAAGTAAGACATTGCGATCATGAGACACGAATGGTGAATGAGGGTTTTTAGACTTTGACCCTTTTTAAAAAATGAATGAAAAACTTTGGATCGACCAACTCATTTGAAATTGATGGTCGATCAATTCAGATTTGACCGGCTCAATAAGGGGTCAAATGGTCGACCAAGTTTCAAATGACCCAGAGCCCATTTCCTTTCTCGAACACCGATCTAATCAATCCGATCGGCCGAGTCGGACCGAGTTTTACAATATTTCTAGAACTTGAATAGTGTTCAAGTTAACTTCTGAGCTCCCAAAGAAAAGAAAAGCCTTCGGACATCTATACATGTTACTACAGAACGCGCAGGTGGCTCAAATCGGATGTTATCAGGATAAAGTGGATTGGAGGAGAGATAAGAGAAGGGGTTGGTTGCATAGGAGACAATAGGGAGTGAGATGAGATGATACCAGTGATTGTTTTGTATTTATAGAAAAATAAATACTACAACAACAACAACAAAGCCTTATCCCATTAGGTGAGGTCGGCTACATGGATCATACGACGCATTCGTTGATTCATGTTCATGAGATTCGACAGAATTTTACGCTGGCTATCGGGGACTAACACAACTCTCCTCCTTTATCCGGGCTTGAGATCGGCTATAAAACATAGGCGAAGTTGTAATCTAACAAGTGATGCTTGATGCATTGTTGTGCAGGCTTAGTGTAACTTGAAACGCATTTGTGTGTCATTTTGAGTACTACGTTTAACTACAAAGATTATGCATTTTCAGATGACGCATTTCTGGTTGTAATGAGGCAATCTGATCATCTGTTCAATTTCATTGTATTTGTGTTTCTCGGAACTTTAGTGTGTGCATGTGGAAGGCTTGGATGAACAGATGCAGTTACTCTTGCAGCGATTCTAAGTTAAGGTAGTTGAATCATGTATGCAAGCTTCTGAAATAAACAAAAATATTGTTGAAGTGCTGATTTTAGTTAATTTCCAATTGACTGTTCCTTCCTGTTTCTTATGTCTATGAATTGTGGAAGACAACAAAAATCTGGAAAACATGTTTTTAACATCCAACAAAGGTTGCATAGATACCTTTTAAGACATCCTCCCCCAACAGGCGTTAGGCACAATTGCTGGAAACAGTAAATAGGATGTGCACAGCACGCCAGTACACAACATTGTGTTTTCTGATAATAATTAAGCATACCATTCCTTTTCTTCCAATTGATTCAAAAATCTCAGTTAGATGCATGCAAATGCTCATCCTGATTGATAACGTGTTCCACATTGTGGTTGCCTCTGAATTTGTGTGTAGATTGGAAAGTAAGGCGGCGTTCTTATTACTGGCAGGCAAAGCAGAATCATTGTCAATTAACTAGTCTGTCCGCAAGGAATAACATGTGCTTACCTGTGAGAAAAGATTCCCCTGTAAAAAAAATGTAGAAGTGATCTGCCATTGCATGTTCTGCTGAACAAAAGCCAAGAAGAAAAGACAAGCAAGTATGTGAGCTATAAATGTCTGCATGGCATTAAAGAAAGTGTAGGTGGCCTCCTTCGAGGAAAAGATTTCACACACTGTTTCTTTTTCTTTTCTGTGTCCATGTGATGAGTGCCTAAGATTCGCATGCTTCCATTGACAGGTGTCAATGGCCAACAGGAATTGGAACGCCTGGCTGCTTGCAGAATGCAGAGTTGCTTTGTCCAACACATGGTAAGTGCCTCATTTCAGGATTCGTTCATACCTTCGACATGAAGGGGCTCAAGTAAAGTAAACACAAGGTCACGACCAAGTTCACTTAGCACCAACTCCTCCTCTCTATTTTTTCCTTCTTTCTCTCTTTTTTATTTCTTTCTCTCACTTCTGACAAAAATTATATTTACAAGTATCGAGATATTTTCTTATTTGAGTTCAACTTGTAACTGCTTAAAAATAATCAAATGTTAGTTGCCTATTGTAAGTCCATTTTAAGCATTTGTTTAATAAATAACTTTATATTGTGCAGTTTGACTCATTTGTATGTCAAGAAGTTTTTCTTTTCATATTTACCCTCCCTTTGTTATACATTAATTTGTATCCATGGAGATTTAACTTATATATATATATATATATATATATATATATATATATATATATATATATATACTAAAAGGAGTATACAGTTCATTTTTAAGTTACAACTTGCAGCACTCGAAGTAGTCGATCGACCTATTGTAAAGATGAAATTTTATTATACAATAAGTCGATCGACCTATTGTTTAGTGTATTGTACGCTCATAGGCCCCATATATATATATATATATATATATATATATATATATATATATTACAAAGTTAGTTAAACTTTCATGAATTTTAATATCTTCTAATAATTTGTCTTATGAATCTAATATTATATTATTTTTTCATTAAATTTAATTTAATTATTGTACGTAGACCAAAAATTATATTGCATTTTAATAAATATTATAATTCATTAAAATCAAATATTATATGTTATTATTTTAGTGTTTTCTTAAAAGTATGTCATATTGTATTTCACATTATATTATAAAATATCTATAATTTTGAAAATGGTCAATGTTTAATCAACTTATATGTAAACATAACATTATAAATATATTATTTTAATTATTTTGTATTAATTTTTTTATTTATAAAGTAGAATCTTGTGATCCTCGATCTGATTCTAATGATCTTAAGAATTTTTATTTCATGATGTTATTAAATATAAGTACTTAATGATGCTATCAAAACATTCCAATTTTAATCCTCAGAAAGTATTATGAAGATCCTCTTAAATATCGAAAGCATCTGGAAGAAAAAAAATGAACGAAAGCATAACATAAATTTCTTCTTTTTATAGTAATTAAAAAGAAGCAACTTCGCTTGTTTCCTATGGCGGCCAATTGGCATGTTGATTAAAAAAAAGAAGGGAAGCAAGAAATTTTAACTCTAAAAGGTCGTTTGGCATGAAGTAATATAAATAGATTATTAGTTATTTTATTTAAAATTCATAGGGCCTATCATATTATTGCCTCACTGATAATCTAGATAACAGACAGGAAAAGTGTCTTTCGAGATTACCGGTGAGTGAAAATGCATTTTGATAAAAATATTTATTAAATTAATTTTTTATTTAAATGTTTTATTAATAAATAAATATCATTTAACTTCATCTTTTTTATTATTTTTTATTATTTGAAATCTTTTACAAATAACTCTTAATTTTGTCTTATTTTTTTATATATATTCACTTTTTTTATTTTTTATTTATTTATAATAATATGTTATTAAAATTTAAAATAATTTTTAAGAATATTTTGATAATTTTGTCACTGTACGCTTTGACTGTTATTTATATTATTAGTACTTACCAATAATGTAATGTTATCGATAATTTAAATAGTGATAATTTATTTAAGTGGTGATCTAAATTATCAGTTAATTAAATTAGTAATACGTCAAATGGCCCCTAATGGTTTTATCAAATATTCATGATTCAGATGCATAGCGGCAAGTAAAAAAATGTTATTTTCTCGTTTGAGTTTTTATTTTTCCCATTTTCGTACTCGAATACTATGAAATAAAGTTATACATGTGTTGATCATTTTATGACAAATTAATAAGTTATACATCTCTCACATGATGCGAAGTCATACTCCTCCAATAAATAACACAATAATAAGTCAAAATAACGTATTAGTTGAAATGGTCATTTATTAATAAATTCAAAAATTAACTAAAACCTTATTATTGAAACTATTGACTTCTTGGGATGTATGAAACCTTAGTATGTGTTTAAAATCTACCAATCCAATTCAGAAAAGTTTCTAGACTTATCATATTTAACGAATTATAATTTTACCTATTACTATCATTTGAAAAAAGATAAAATAAAACTAAAACATCTACAACATAAAAAAAATATTATTTTATTTATTTATTATAAGTTTTGGAAGATAGTGAAGGTTACAAATATATTCATGTCAAGAGATCTCTCATATTTAGATCTGGAGATCCTTCAATTTTATCTTGATCAACTAACACATGTTATAGATATGTATCTACTTTAATTAATGTTGTTAGTTTGTTATATTCTGTTTTTTTATCAATCTTGTGTACAACAAAATGTATTCAATATTCTTCTTATAAATATACATAAGAACACACTAATTAGTGAAAAATATCTAACTACTCTACTTCTTATATGATATCAGAGCCTATTGACATTCATGTCTTCCATTGGGTATCATCTTCCATGAGTTTTTCTAGGTCATTATCTTGCACTTCAGAGTCCACTCGATCAATGTTTCCTTCCTTTGAAAAATAATAGTCATTTTCTTACTCTGAAACTCACACCCACTAACTATCTCCTCTGGAAGACACAACTTCAACCCTTGTTAAGCAGCCTCTATCTTGAAGACTTTGTATATGGCACCATCCCTTGTCCTCCAAAGTGTGACACTCCTCTCCAAAAGACACTCCAAACTCTTTTGTCCAAATCCTGAGTACCTTGTGTGGAAGCGTCGGTATCAAATGATCCTTAGTTGGTTGATATGCTTCTCTATCCGAAGAAGTACTTCTTGTGGTCATCCGCCTTCGCACATCCAATGCAGTGTGGTTGACTCTACAATAAGCATTTGGTGCTCCCTACACAAGAATTATTCAACTCCAAGTGCAGCTTCAAAATTTATGGAAGAGTGATTCTTCTCTTTCAAATTATCTTCAGCAAACCAAATATTTAGCCGATGAACTTGTTACAGTCGGACATCCACTCTCTCCTTCCAATTTCAATGCGATTGTATTTAACAATTTAGGGCCCGACTACAATGACATTGTGGCATCTCTTACTGTTCGCAGTGATTCCATCTCATTTCCAGAGTTGCAGAGTTCTCTTCTCAGCCATGAGATTCACTTGGCACATCAGCAAGCTGCCATGATGGCTTCTACCATTACTTCGAAAACTATTTTTCCCCTAGAGCTCATCCTTCTCGTGATCGTGGTGGTCGATTACATTCTCACGGGAGAGGTCATTCTTCTCAACCTTGATGGGATCTTTGTCCCATATGCGGACTCATGGGACATAGTCCTTATAAGTGTCAGTTCCATCATCCTGCATCTCTTCAACATGCAACACCAACTACAACTACTTCTGTATGAATTTGTCCCTCAAGTATATCATAGTGTCGTTACACCTCTGCGCCCTGCTTTTTCAACTATGAGCAGCAACATCGAATTGACTGCTATATACTAATGCTTCTCACCATGTTACCCTGGATCTACAAGCTCTTAACTCTACCACTCCTTATAATGGTACTGACAACATGTGTGTTGGCGATGGTAAAGGGTTTTCTATTCTTCATACTAACTCTTCTTATATTTATTCCCCATCTAAGTCTCTTGTTCTACATAATGTGTTACATGTTCCCTCCATGAAATAATATCTACTTTTAGTTAATAAATTTGCTCTTGATAATAATTGTTACTTTGAATTTCATGCCGATCATTTTGATGTTAAGGACGCTCAAACAGACGGCTTCTGCAAGGCCCTTTTGAACATGGTCTCTATCATCTTCTGTGTCCATCTCATTGTCCTGTTTGTTCTCCTCCGTCTGTTCACCATGTAGCTCCCTCCATGGATCTTCATTGGCATCAATGACTTAGGTATCCTTCTTTTGCTACGGTCTATAGTATTATGCCTTCTTCAAAATTACAGTAGTTGTCTACTTGTCTTCATTCGTTGCTTTGTGTGATGCATGCCTGCTCAACAAATCTTCACGTCAGCCTTTTCCTCCCGCGTTCACCCGCAGCACCTCACCTCTGGAACTTTTTATTTGCTGACGTTTAGGGTTCTTCACCCACTCCATCAATTGAAGACCATCATTATTCACTACAAGAAAATGGACGATTAGCGACGCGGATTAGCATCACATATCATAGTGACGCTACATAGACGTCACTAGTGCCTCGATGACGTCGACATTGCATCCCAATAATGAGGCGCTATTTGCCTGTCAATAGCGTCTCATTAGTGTATTCTTAGCTATTCAAGAAATAGACGGCGCTTTGGAGACGCTACGTAGACGCTATTCTTGCGCGCCACGGAGCGAAAATGCGCGAGAGAACCTAGCGCCGTTCTCGCGTCGACATCTCTCGACGCTGACTTCGCGTCGCACACTATGCGGCTCTAAAGAAACGCTATCTTGCATCACATGATTAAACGACGCTATGTAGACGCCAATGTGATTACTTGGCAACTACATATAGGTTATCTATATTTATATCGCTATTTGTTTTATATTTAAACCCTAAACCCTATATATTATATATACTCCATAAATAAATTAAATATTATATTAGTATTATCAACATATATATGTATTCCTACATGATTACCTATATTATATATATGTACTACATGATTACATATATATGTATTTTTACATCATAGGAGTGTTCCTAAATATATAATTTGTTACCTATATTATATATGTTATTTATACATACAATATATATCATATCTTAATTATGCATATATTATTTTTATATTCTTAATCATAAAATTATGGTGGTTGAATTAAAAGAGTGATTTGCTACAAATTATCTCATTTTAGCATCACCGTGAAGACTCAATAGCGTCAACTTCGCGTCCAACTAGAGCCGCCGACATTGTCGAAGCTATGGTGACATTATTGGCGTCTTTGTAGTGTCGCCTACTTGAGACGCGAATAGGATGAGATGCTAATTTGATGCTACGGGGTCGCTAATCTCCTCTAGCGACTCAATAGCGTCTGTATTGCGCCGTCATAGCCGACTTTTTATCACACTCACTTAATCAAGCACGTATAGACATATAAATACACGTATATACTTATACTTATATATAATAAGTAGACATATACATATTATTATCACTTAATCTCACACATATAAATATATACATACATATATATACACTTGGAATACGTATACATATACACGTTATCTATATATGTCTCGCACATGTATAGACATATACATACACGTATATGTTTATAATACATATAGATAAACACATTGTTGTGATTTAATCTCCCACACGTCAGTAGTTGTCTACTTGCCTTCATCCTTTGCTTTGTGTGATGCATGCATGTTCAACAAATCGTTAGGTCAACCTTTTCCTCCCGTGTTCACCCGCAGCACCTCACCTCTGGAGCTTTTATTTGCTGATGTTTAGGGTTCTTCACCCACTCCACCAATTGAAGACCATCATTATTCACTACAAGAAAATGTGCGATTAGCGACACGAATTAGAGTCGCATATCGTAGTGACGCTACATAGACGTCACTAGCGCCTTGATGGCATCGACGTTGCATCCCAATAATAAGGCGCTATTTGCCTCTCAACATCGTCTCATTAGTCTGTTCTTAACTATTCAAGAAATAGACGCTAACTAAGGCGCTTTGGAGATGCTACATAGACGCTATTCTTGCGTGCCACGGAGCAAAAATGCGCGGGAGAACCTAGCGCCGTTCTCGCGTCGACATCTCTCGACGCTGACTTCGCGTCGCACACTATGCGGCTCTAAAGTAACGCTATCCGACATCACATGATTAAACTACGTATGTAGACACCAATGTGATTACTTGGAAACTACATATAGGTTATCTATATTTATATCACTATTTGTTTTATATTTAAATCCTGAACCCTATATATTATATATACTATATGTTAATCAATAAATAAATTAAATATTATATTAGTATTATCAACATATATATGTATTCCTACATGATTACCTATATTATATATATGTATTACATGATTACATATATATGTATTTTTACATCAGAGGAGTGTTCCTAAATAAATAATTTGTTACCTATATTATATATGTTATTTATACATACAATATATATCATATTTTAATTATGCATATATTATTTTTATATTCTTAATCATGAAATTATGGTGATTGAATTAAGAGAGTGGTTTGCTACAAATTATCTCATTTTAGCGTCACTGTGGAGACTCAATAGCGTCAACTTCGCGTCCAACTAAAGCCGCCGACATTGTCGAAGTTATGGTGACACTATTGACGTCTCTGTAGCGTCGCCTACTTGAGACGTGAATAGGATGAGATGCTAATTTGACGCTATGGGGTCGCAAATCTTCTCTAGCGACTCAATTCGTCTCCACCTCCTCTGTCGCCCTGCGCCGACCTCCGTCGCCTCCTTCACCGCGCTGACATCCGCCTCCTCCGTCGCACGATGCCTCCTCCGCCTCCTCCGCCGGCCTTCCACTGCCTCCTCCTCCTCCACCTCCTCCTCCTCCGTCCTCCCCCACCACGACCCTCCTCCACCACGCCAACCTTCGCCTCTGCCGCCCTCCGCCTCCACCGGCCACCTCCACTGCACGGACCTCCGCCTCCGCCGCCCTCCGCCTCCACCGCCACCTCCACTGGCCTCCTCCACCGCGCCGCCCACCGCCGCCTCAACCTCCCTCCTCCACCGCGCCGACCTCCGCCTCCGCCGCCCTCCTTCACCATGCCGACCTCCGCCTCCGCCGCCCTCCGCCTCCACCGCCCTCCTACATCGCGTCGACCTCTGCCTCCGCCGCCCTCCTCCATCGCTCCGACCTCTGCCTCCGCCGCCCTCCGCCTCCACCTCCGCCTCCGTCACCCGCTGCCTTCCTCCACCACTGCCCACCGCCCGCCGCCATCCCTCTCCGGTTAAGAAGGTACGAGCCTGCCATCATGTTAAGTTAATTACTAATGCATGGAAGTTAAATACTACTTAATTACTTAGAACTATTGTTAAGTTAATTACTAATGCATGTTCAGTTAAATACCACTTAATTTTTTGAAACTATTGTTGTTAAGTTAGTTACTAATGCATGTTAAGTTAAATACTATTTAATTACTTGAAACTATTATTGTTAAGTTAATTACTATTGGCATAGAACCTCTTGGTGATAAAATACTACTTAATTATTAGAATCTCTTTGTGATAAAATGAGATTATGATTCGACGATGAAGTACTTGAAACATGTGATTTTGGACTTCTTAAGTTCAAAATCACATGTTTCAAGTACACGAATTTATTGACATATGGCTTAATGTTGTCCGTTACAGAAATGATAAAGTTAGAACGTAGTTGGATTCGTCGTTGGAAGAATAAACATGGTGTCATAACTAAAGAATATAAGGATGGTGTTGATGAATTCATTAATGTGACATATCAAAATGAAGGTGTTGCTTCTTCATATAGCGAAATCTTATGTCCATGCCGGAAGTGCAAATGTTATTAAGATATAATGTGCAGAAGGATTTATATTACAATGGTTTCTTACTGACATACCCAAATTAATTCTTTCATGACAAAGAAAGATGGGCTAAAGAAACAACTGAGTAGATACCGTTGTGGGCGATTCGAGCAATCCGTACAGGGACATGATACGAGATGCAATATTAGAAGAAAATATTGGCCATCTTTCGAGACTTTACGGTACGATCTTCTATTTGGATTATATAATTAGATTTATATTATTTTAAAAGTACTAAGTTTAACGTATTTTGTAGGAGGCAAATCAGTTTCATCTGGATCTTAATTTAGGGACGATCCGGAGAGCTTTTGACGAGCTCGCTGCGAAATGCCTCCGAAATTAATTATACAAGTTTCACAAGGTCGTCACGTCTGCTGGCCTCACTTTGGAGCAAGGCATACAAAGATGCCCAAGGCATATTAGGCGCTCGGTTTGGGAGTCCTTATGTAGGAAGTGGTAAGTATGTTTACTTTTAAATTATTTTTATTAAATTTATATTTTTTGAAAGTGTAAGTATTTGATGTTCACAAAGGACGGATGAACGATGGCAAAGGAAGTCGAAAAAGGCAAGAGTTAACCGTCTTTCGAAGCCCGAGGCCCACATCCACACAGGGGTCGATGCGATTTGACGAGCATTGACGACGCATGGTAATTTACATATAAATTTTGACTTATAATTATGTTATCAAATTTGAAACTTTATTATAAAAGGAGAAAGAAGGTGGTCCCGTAGGCTTTCGTGTGGTCTATGGGGCCACGCATAAGAGCCGAAAGACAAACGATTTAGTCACGTCCACTGCTCGTATGCTTCTGGTAAGTCTCATGACATGGTCATGTGGTTGTTGACGTTAGTGCACTATTTTTGAAATATACAATGTTTAATTTTTTTAGGATGAGTATAATGCGAAAATGGCTGAAAAGTATGGAGATAATTCGAGTACTCAGCCATCAGGTAATGTTTCTTCATTGATTTTGTCATGTTTTTAATTTATGTGTTTCTTGATATATAATTTATATATATGATTGTATAATTTTTCTATTTCGTAGAGGACCCTACTGTTTGGGAGGAGATGACCGACACGACACGAGGGGATACTTGCGTGGCCTCAGCACAGCCGCTCAGATACCTAGGGAGGATATGCAAGAGGTCCATCTGTCTCGAGCTCATCCACTGTACCTAATATGACGCAGCTATCACAACAGCTATCGTAGCAGTTATCGGCGCAGATATCGCAGTAGGTGTCGCAACAGCTGTCACAGCAGTTGGCTCCGCTATTACAGGCCATTCAGGGATTGATTTCGACGCAGTCGAACGCCCGGAATGATAACAACAACTCACAAACCTAGGATAGAAACAAACCATGAATAGAACCTATGCTTTTGTTACTTATTGACTTAGATATACATATAGTTTGTTAGTTTGATTTATTACTTTTCGTATTCTTATGTTAAATATTATGCCTGTGATGCTTTTATATTGTCTGTGATGCTTTTATATTACTTGTGATGAATATCAATGCATTTTTATATGCATTATAAATTGTATGGTGCGGGAAGGAAAAAAATGAAGCTGGTATGGGTAAAAAAATATGCAAGTAGCGTCTCCATAGCGTCACATTAGTGTCGCATATGCTGTCGACACTGAGTTAAATATATCGTTCTTAACGCCTTATTCGTGTCTCATTGGCAACGCGTATACCATCATATTTGCGTGATTTAGGGGTGTTCACCGGGTCGGATTAGTGGTCGGGTCGGACCCGACCTGACCTGACCCGACCCGGTCGGGTCGGGTACGGGTTGGAATTTTCCAACCCGAGTCGACCTGACCTGACCCAATTTTATTATTTTTTTAATTTTTTTTCTATTTTTTATTTAAATCTAGGCATATATTTGCTTTAAAAAAATTAAAATAAAATAAAATGTTTTAAATACAGAAATAATATTTTAATAGTCATAAAACTTATTTTGTGCTTTAAAATAAATATTTAATAATTTTTTATATTTTAAAAATATAAAATTAGTAAGAAAAAATTTTAAAAAAGGAAAATTGGGTGGTCGGGTAACCCGCCGGGTCGGGTTGGGTCGGATTTGGCCCCCATGGGCAACTTGACCCGACCTCGGGTCAAGTCGAATCCAACTCGTGAACACTCCTAGCATCACTGTAGCGTCGAAATCGCGCCTACATTAGCGACTCATGGGCACCGGGATAGTGCCTCAGACGTAGCACCATCTACGCGTCAAAGTAGCGACGCATTATTCTGCGCCCAGCCGGACACCACACGTCTTAATAACGTCGAGATAGCGTCAACACGTGGCGCTAGTCGCGTCTCATTGTTGTTGACTCTATTGCGACGCCAGTAGCCATCGATATTCAGCGCTTCACTTGTGCGGAGCTAGTTAGACGTCAATGAGACGCTCTTCATCACGGAGACGTAATAACGCCTCTGTAGCGTCGCAAGTAGTGGGTCATTATTTTTCGATTTTCTTGTAGTGATTTTTTGTTAATTCATGGCAATTTTTCCAAATATTCTTGGTTGTACCCTTTTTATAATAAATCTAATGTTTTTTTAAGTTCTAAAAATATGTTGAACGTTTCTTTAATACACGCATTCACACTTTTCATTCTAATAATGGTGGTGAGTTTCGTCATCTTTAGTTGCACTTTGCCTCTTGTGGAATTTCATCGTTTAATATACCCTCACACTCATGCCCAAAATGGATCCATTGAATGCAAAGTACGACATGTTGTTGAAACTTATTTAACTTTACTTGCTCACTCTTCTGTTCCATTTTGTTTTTTACCTTTTGCATTTCAAATTTCTATTTTTCTCATAAATCAACTTCCAACACCAATTCTTGCTAACTCCATGCCTTATTTTACTCTCATTCATCATTCACCAAACTATGATTTTATTTGTGTTTTTTCTTGTGTCATGTATCCATTTCTTCGTCCATATCGAAAACACAATTTTTTTTCCATCCACCAAATGTATTTTCTCAAGTATTCTCTTCATCATCATGGGTATCAGTGTTATAATCCAATTAATGGTAATATTTATTTGGCTCGCTATTGTCGCTTTATTGAGGACTTCTTTCCCTTTCAGGATGCCTCACTTTTTTCCTCTTCTAAAACATCCTTATTGGGTCCACCCTCATGTTCCCCTTTGTTGTCTCTTACTCTTTCGCATACTCTTTCACTTCCTCAGTCTACTATTACACCCTCCATGTTCATCTCTTCATTGTCCACTACCAGCACCTCTAGTACACTTGCATCTTTTGTCCATGTTACTTCATCCCCACACATGGTGTTGTGCACTCGACCAAAGGTTGACTATAGGTCTTTGGCAGGCCTTAAACCATCTGTGAATTAATGTGTTGCTACACCTGCAAGGTCCACTGATTCTACATGCTTTACTATTGCCACAAAGTATCCTCATTGGCATGAGGCGATGGTAGCAGAACTTAATGCCTTACTTTAAATAGGAACTTTGGAGTTAGTTCATTGCCATCCTAGCATGAACGTTGTTGGTTACAAATGGGTTTTTCGTACTAAATTTCACCCTAATGGATCTATTGATCATCACAAGGTTGATTGGTTGCTAAGGGCTTTCATCAACAACCTAGTATTGACTATACGGATACGTTCGGTCCTGTAGTTAAGCTGATCACTATCCGTTTGGTCCAATCTCTTGCCATCGCTCGTGGTTGGCCTATCCATCAACTCAATGTGAGTAATGCATTCCTTGATGGCGATCTATAGGAATCAGTATATATGGAGCAACCTCCTGGCTTCCGTGATGAGAATTATCCTAATCATGTTTGTCATCTACGAAAATCACTTTATGGCTTAAAGTAGGCGCCTCGTGCTTGGTTTCATAAGTTTCCTTTTGCTCTACTTGGTTTTGTTTCTGTTTCATCAAAGACTGACACGTCAGTTCATTATGAAAAATGCCTAGATGACCATGTTTGCACTTGTTTATGTTGATGATATTCTCACCACAGGTTCCATTGATATTCTCTTACAAGATCTTATACAATATTTACAATCTTGCTTCGCTCTCAAGAATCTTGGGCAGGTGCATTATTTTCTTGGAATTGAGGTGATTCGAGACACCCATGGTATTCTTTTATCGCAAAAGAAATATGTTGCAAATCTTCTGAAATGTGCAGACATGCAACATGCCCGTGCCATCTCCTCTCTAATGTCTGCCCTGACGAAGTTAATGCCTACTACGAGTGATGCATTTCCATGTGCTTCTCTTTATCGTCAACTAGTTGGTGATCTTAATTATCTAACCATTACTCGACCAAATTTTTTCTTTACTGTTAGTGTAGTCAGTCAATTTATGCAGTGTCCTTCCACATATCATTGACAAGTAGTTAGACATATTTTGCGCTATCAAGTAGTTAGACATATTTTGCACTATCTCAAGTCCACAACAGATCTTAGTTTTCGGATTCGACTCCTGGGAGCATTTCTACATTACATGTCTTCTCAAATGCAGATTAGACAGGATCTCTTGTTGATTGAAAATTTGTCGACGATTATCTTATTTATCTTGGTCCTAACTTAATTTCTTCATGTGCCAAGAAACAACGAACGGTTAGCAGATCTTCTACTGGGTTTGAGTATCGTGTTTTGGCCGATGCAACTACTGAGGTTATTTGGATATAGTCCCTCCTTATTGAACTTCGTACTCCCCTTCCAACAGCTCCCATTCTCTAGTGCGATAACTTGGGAGTTAATATTTAATTGCTAATCCCATATTTCATGCACGAACTAAACAAATGTCTCACAGTGGGATTTATTTCTTCAAAGGACCAATTAACAAATGTCTTGACAAAGCCCTTATTTAGTGTTCGGTTCATATTTCTTTGTGACAAGCTTTGTCTCTCATCCTAAG
This sequence comes from Pontederia crassipes, assembly GCA_030549335.1. Classification (NCBI taxonomy): domain Eukaryota; kingdom Viridiplantae; phylum Streptophyta; class Magnoliopsida; order Commelinales; family Pontederiaceae; genus Pontederia; species Pontederia crassipes. Next base: position 16,186,306 of record CM060189.1, on the reverse strand, counting down.
AGAGTCAATCTTGAGAGGCATGTCAAGAGATATCTCATATTTAAATTCAGAGATCCTTGAGTTTTATTTTGATCAACTAACACATCTAGACATGTATCTATTTTAATTAATGTTGTTAATTTGTTATATTCTGTTTTTGTCAATTTTGTGTACAACAAAATGTACTTGTACTTATAAATATACATAAGAACACGTATTAGTACGTGGGAAAATTATTTTAACCGTCCTGCTTCCAACATTTTTGGGAAATAAAATCAATTAAGAAAACTCAAAGAGCTAAACAATATATGGCTGTAGCCCACGGTCGGGACTTTCAAAATTAGAAAGACTTGTGAACATTTTTGGTGCATTTTTTTATTCTTGGTGAACCAAGAAAAGCAAGCCCATCTATAACATTAGCACAATCTTCATAGGTGGCAATACCACGTGAGTTAAAATATAATTCCATCACCAATTTGAAGATTGTTGGTTAAATCAAATTAATCGAGAACTATTAATTCGTAAGAAGTTTAAGTTAAAAAAAATTGGATAAACAATAAAAAAATGACGAATGGGTAAAGTGAGTGAACAGGTAAGCGACTATTTAGTGAGTTCAGAAATTGAAATAACAAAATAATTCAAAATTTTAAAGCTTCAAGTTATAAGTACTCTCTGGTCAATAAGACAACCACGATCATTTATTACGGTTGCTTTGCTCCTAATAATAATAATCTATATTATATTAAAGAGAGAATATTTTCAAGGAGAGTGACATTTGGCAAATGGATGGACTTATAAGTGTCCTTAAAAATTTAATAAATAATAAAAATTTTAATATATATAATTTAAAATTTTAATAAATAATAAAAATTTTAATATATATAATTTGAAATTGTTCGCATACGTGAATAGTTATTTATGAACTAATAAAAATAATGAATACTTATTTTCAAAGTCAGTTACTTAACATCATAATTGTATAAATTTTTCTTTGCATGAAATATCTATATAGTACCATGCAGATATAAATATGATGTTATATATTATTTAAATAGTCATATGCCATTTGTTGTCCCCATCATTTTTTTTAGAAAATTTTAATATAATAAAAGAATATATTTATATTAACGAGAATATGATATGAAAGTAGAAAATGTCATTTGGCCAACAAATGACACAACTCAGGCATATCATAACTAATTAGTTATTAATATATCATAAATCTTTCTAATGATGATAAGTTTGTAACTATAAAAGTTATTGGGTGGTTATTTTATTATTTAGCAACCCTATGAAGATCATATTTATTATATTTTTATTTTCATGTATACATATTGTATCATGCAAATATTAATATGATGTTATATTATATAAAATATTCATCATGTAATATAATGTTATACACTAAATATAAGTTTATTCACATATTTTATTGCCCAAATGTTGTCATTTTCTAAAAAATTAGAAATCATCTTAAATTAATGTCATTATTATAAAAATATCATGATTATTTAATCACTATATATATTATCTATGCAGTTATAATAACTTATACTATGTATACAGTTATCTAAAAACTACAATTTATAACCATATTATTAACTGTATGCACACAAATTTGTTGCTGCAAAGGGATTATATATATCCCGAACTCTCATTTGGAGATTCCATCTTGATACATGATGATTTAATGATCTCTAAACATAGAGAGAGCATAGATAGATCATGTTCTTATTTATAGTGTTTTACAAGTTGGTTTTCATAGTACTAAGATTAGTTTCTTCTAATATATTTTTATAATTGATGTTCTTAGATCTTAATTATTTTAAAATTGATGCAGCTGAGGGCCTTAGAGTACAATTCGGGCATCTGCGGAGAATAAGTAAGTACCTGTTTTTTAAGATAAATTTTGCTATTGTATATATTATTATAAATAATATATATATGTGAAAGTATATTTAGACAATGGATAATATATATTGGCGTTAAAAATAGTTATATAAATAACTGCAAATTGAGATCATTGGAAAAGATAATTATAAATCACCATATAGTAATATTTTCTTCATTTATTATGCTTTATTTGTTTATAATTGTATTTTTATACAGATAATATAAATTTTAAATTTTAGGATAATATTATTACCACTACAAAAATTACTATCGTAACTTCATCATTACATGAATTTTGAATATTTTTGCCTCAAAAATAAAATAAATGATAATAATATATTTCTAAGTGGCAATAAATGTGATGCTAAATTTTATATGATCAATTTTTTACGATCCGTGCATGGCACGGGACTTAAACTTTAGTATTTAATGAGCGATGAACGAAACACGAGCACAAAACGAGGGGGGCATCATTTATAATCTCATCCGTCCATTGGCAATCTTGGAAAGACAGAGAAGAGGAACCCTCCAAATGCTTCGGTCAATCATTCGCATGCTCTCTCTCTCTCCTTCCACGTTCCCTTCTAATTTGATATATAAATATTCGTAATTAATGGCTCCACCGGCTCTCTCTCTCTCCCCTTCCACGTTCCCTTCTAATTTGATATATAAATATTCGTAATTAATGGCTCGACCGGCTGATAAATTATTGTTCGTTTAACTTGTAAATTGAGTCTCTCTCTCTCCTCTCCCCATTTTTTTACTTATAATCCGTAATCGTTAACTTATAAAATGAAAAAAAAGTCCTCTCTCTCTCTCTCACTCATTCAAAATTTACTTGCGTAGTAAATTCCCCTTTCTCTCTCCGTTCTCCCTATAAATGTCTCATCCTTGCCAAGGCTTCCCTCTTCCTCTCCGTTCGTTCCTGGGTTAAGAGAGAGAGAAATATTGAAACAACAGAAAAAGAAAGAAATTAAATCCATCGTCCATCATCCATCCATCCATTCATCCGCACGTAGCATCAATCAGAAAAACCTCACAAACTGGAGAGTTGCAGTTAACAATAAGAAGGCGAAGAAAGAGGGGAGAGAGAGAGTGAAAGAGAGAATAGAGCTTTTTGTTGCCAGAGGAGTTCTTTTGATTTCTTTCAAAATTGCTCCCTTTTTGGATCCTTCTTTCTACTAGGGTTTCATTTTTCCCTTTACTAAGCTTTCTCCACCATCTTTTGCGATCGATCCCGGTCTTTAGGGTTCGCCGCATTTCGCGGTATTGGTCGAATCAATCGGCCGTAGCGCCTGCCGCAGCTGACGGAGAGAGAGAACAATTGCTTCCGACATTTGGATCGGGCGGGCGGAATCCGGCGGCCGGGGGCGGCGCTTCCTTCTGGTGTGTCTGCGAGGTTTCGGAGGCCATGGAAGTGGATTGCTGTTTAGGGTTCTCCCTCAGTGCTGCTTGAATTGGAGCAAATTCCAGCGAGGTTTTGGGGGCGGATTGAGCTTGGAATCTGTTGGTGTTCGCGTAATCTGATCCAGAGGAGGCGTGGGAGAAAGTAGTAGAATTGAAGTCCGATTTGCTGCGTTGTCAATCATTTTGACCACCATTTCTATCGATTTGCGTAATCTCATCGGTCGTGCAGCTCTCCGTTACAGTAATAACTGCACAGTGAACATTGTGCTCATCTATAGCTCACAGTCTGTGGTGGAAACAAGCGATCCAGTTACTCAGAGAAAAAAAAAGGGAATTCTTGAAGGTTTGGGGCAGTAGGTTTTAGGATGATAATTAAGAATGCTTGAGGATTGAAATGAGAGTGATGACATGGTGCATGAACAGAAGCTTTGTTGGTTGTCCCTTCCTCTGCAGGGGTTGGTAAACTGGAAGATCCTGCTCCTAGATCAGTTAGGACTGGTGTGCAATGTCACGCTGCTTCTCTTTTCCGCCCCCGGGATATGAAAAGCCCAGGACTGAGGATGTGGACTTGTTAGCAAAGGTTCCTTCTCACCAACAAGTTCTTATGATTCTAAGGATTGTGTATATCACGCATGTTCCAGTTAAACTCCTTCACCTGTACTCTGGAATCTTTAATATACAATTCCTTTAGGAATAAATAATAGTTCAGTCCTTGCTGAAAAAAGGAAAAAAAACATAGTCCAATCAATATAAATTTAATAGAGATTATATCATTACACACAGGTCCTGATCTTGCAGTTCTCACCTTCTCACTAAGGAAAACAGTTGAACCAGTGTCCCCAAAATTATGATGTGTCATTCATCAGATCATACTTGCAGCAGTACTTTTCAAATTCAACTCTTAAATTGTGCTTTCTAAAAAAAAGGAAAAAAATCCTTTGGTGGTGCCGTAATGGTATGAGGAGTGTAGCACAATGAAAGGTTGAAGATTCAATTTTAGCTAGTATCTAGTTGTACTTTTGGAGCACTTAACAACTTAGCAAAGCCCTGAGTCTTAGGTGATATCGTTCTCTCTCACCTCATAGTTGTGCTGAACTTCTTAATCTAGAAAACAGATGCTTGTATGAAAATAACATACCCTGAAGCTGAAATCGTGATTGAACTGCTATTTCTTAGATAATGAATGTCTTGAAAGTCTGAAACATGTACTGGACAATAGTAACTGTAAAAAGTCATGAAACTCATGATTTTGGCTTATGAAGTCATCAAAAAGATTCCTCTTGAAATTTGAAAGAACTTGGAAATGTGAGCACATGATGTTGATAAATGATGACAAAGACCAAATTCCTTTTTTTTTTTTTTTGAGGAGAAAAAGGATGACCGTCAAAGTTTGTGATTGTCGTCCATATATATATAAACTATGAAGTGGAACTCATGTACAAGTGTGAGCTCTCGAAAAGAGAGCAAACAACAACAACAACAACAAAACCTTATCCCACTAGGTGGGGTCGGCTACATGGATCATACGACGCCATTGAAAAGAGAGCAAACAAAAGATGGAAAAGTGTAGCAGCTATCCCAAAAACCACTCCCGAAGAAGAAATGAGATGTGGTGTACAATGCGCTCAGCCTGACATCTCTCCCCACAGAAAATAATCCGATTACACTGAAGCCAAATGGCCCAGGAACCAGCCAAAAAGGATGCAAAAGGTGCTCTCCATCTCTGTCTCTGTCGAGCCAAAACTCGGAAGGATTGCCATAAAGCCTCGGGGTCGGGGGGATAAGGCTCCCGACTGTCGTGCGCTGCCAAATGTCCCGTGATGTCGGACACGCAAAAAATAGGTGGGTGATGTCCTCCTCCGCCTCACCACAAAGTACACATGAGGTGTCTGCCTGCGGCGCCCATCTAGCCCTATACCTCCTCGTAAGTAGCCGGTCCCGTCGCATAAGCCAATCAAAAATCTTGACCTTCAGCGGCACCCGAGATCGCCAGATGAGCCTGCAGTCTGTCCTGAAATCCTCTGTCAGCACCGTGTCAGGAAGGAACCGAGTGTAGAGGTGGCGTGCCGACCAAGAGTCCGACAGCCACACCCATCCATCAGCCCTGGACGGGTCAGGACGGAAGGGGACTATCCTCTGATGTAACGCCAAGAGCTCGGAGAATCGCTGATCAGAAAGTGCAAAAGACCAAATTCCTTCTGTTTCACTTTGTCCATTCCCACATTCTATGTCCTACTGAATGATTATTTTTAGATGCTTCTTATTTGAACATTTTATTATTTCTATTTCATCAAATTATTTATTTATGCCTTTAAATCCTTTTGAAATTCTTTGCCTAATATAGATGGCATCACTAATGGAGGCTTGAGGAATACGACGTCTTAATGCCAAAATTCATTTTCCCCATCTACAAGAAGAAACCTTGGAGTTGCTGAGACTTTTGTTCCATTAGATACATGTATTTGTTTTCCATTTCATCATGGCTTTGTTGTTGTTAAAATTGTTCAAAGTATCTTTCTCAAAAAAAATATTGAGAACATAAAGGTACTGATTTCATCAAGTTGGCGGCAACTTTTAAACTTTTTTAATCTTCATTTCTGAAATCATGTTTCATTTAAGTTCAGGTCCTGGAGGAGGGTTGTGTTAGGCCCCGACAGCCAACATAAAATCATGTCGAATCTTATGAACATGGATCAACGAATATTAATAGAGCGGAATGGCGTCGTATGATCCATGTAGCCGACCCCACCTAGTGGGACAAGGCTTTGTTGTTGTTGTTGTTGTCAGGTCCTGGAGACGGATCATTAGATGATCTGTTCCACATGAAATGTCGATTTTTGTGGTCCTTTTTGGGGAAAATTTTGTGCTCTTTTCATTATGGACATGGCATAAAATGAGGTTCTTTTTCGGTTTCAAAAAAAGAAGCTCTTTTTGTTCTCTTGTGATACAGTTTGGTAACGGTTGAATATGTTTTCTTTCTTTGGCACCAGTCAGTAGCCTTGTGCCAGAGAGCACATCTAACATAGCACCAGGCAGATGTTGAATGCTCGCATACTGGTCCTCCATGGTTACTGCGTTATGTTGGTTTGATGTGCATCTTTTTATCTATGAAAATATGTTACTGCTACAACTAACTTTATAGGAATGAATGGACATTGTATTTCATCCCATATATGTACCTGCAGCACATTTTGCTTATATTGGCAATTAATTTCTACATTTTCGATGGTGTGTTTAATGTGCAAGTTTCATGGTGTTATAATGAGGCCTTGCTATTGATTATACACGTGTTACTGTAAGCCATATATGCAGCTTATGTATCTTAGTCTAAATGAAGTTGCTGGGTAAGTTCTTTGTGATCATTTGAAGATCTCAGTTTATAAGTTGATTTTTTTAATCCAATTGGATGAGGAATGTAGTTTCCTAAGCTTGAGGATTATGGTTTTAAATGCAATAAACATCAAATGTTTGGTTTGGAGTCACCAAAGGAAGCTGCAATTTGCTATCAAAACCAGGCTTGAGTATGAATGCTTGGTTGGTATATGTATGGCAGTACCTTTCATGACTTCATTTGGTTTCGACTAGTCTCTTAGGTTTAACCACTAATTTGATGTGTCCATCCAAACATCGCATATCTGATAGAAGTTTTCGGGTGTCAAGTTGAAAATCAAGTTGACATGGGTAAATTTTGGTGCTCCTAGAAAATTTGCATCTTCCATAGTGCAATTAGTATGTACTTTTTTGAGAAAATTAGTATGTACTTATCTAATTGGTTTACAGACTGTGATTTAGTTTGCATGTATCACATTTTTTAGTTGTTTTTTGTATTATGAGCTGTTGAATGTTTACATATACTGTATTTAATTTTTTCATATCAACATATATTATGTACCTGGTTTATGCCAAATGCAAGTATCAACTATCATATTTGCACTAATCCAAAGATCCTATATCCAATACTCGTTCTTTTCAATTTAAGAAGTATTAACATAGTTCCGATTTAATTTCTATTAATTGTTTTGTATGAGGAGTTGTTTATTATTCTCTCTCCAAAAATGAACCATATTGCATGTCTAGTTGTAGATAACTTCCAGAATGTGTTTGTTGCTTCTAGGTAAGGTCCGCTTTTTTTTTATATCATAACTAGATCTTCTTAGGCTCATGAGTATCTATTTTAATATTAAAATTATCTCTTTCAATGGAACTTAATCATGGTTACCAGAGTGTTCAGAATCCTAAGATATTGTGATACTAGTGAAGACCCCTGGTTTTTCCAAAATGCTCTTAAGAATATCAATTTGTGGACATCATTACTTGTAAGTAAGATGATAAAAGGTTACATTTTATAATGTCTAAAGGTATTTACAGCGACCTTTTAGGAAAAAAGGATTTGAGTTGTGAACTTCTCATCATCATGCATGTCAGTGTACCTGGTCGTTAACTTCTCTATAAAGGGAGCTGTTTGTTTTTGCTCTATCCTAAGCCTTTTTTACCAGTTATTCTGCATAAGAGGAATCGTGTGCTTGGGCTTTTATGATCTAGACATTTTAATTTTTCTGCTGCATATTTGTGTTATGATCATATTTAAGTACAGTTGTGTGATTTTCCATACTAAATTATATTTTATTTGAACTAACACAATAATGAAATATGGTTTGTCAGGAAAAAGACAAAAAGAAGAAGCATAAGAGGGACAAGAGAGATAAAGAAAAACGTGAAGGGAAAGAGAGGAAACACAATGGCAAAAACAAGGATAAGCATAAAGAGAAAAAGGACCGAAAGGAGAAGCACAAAGAAAAGAGAAAGCACAAGGACAGAGACAGAGAGAAAACTTCTGATGGGCAAATTGAGGAGAGGATTCAAGGTCAGAATGAGAATAAAGTCCTTGATTCGCATAAGGACTTCGGAGAAGTTAAAGATTCTAAATTCGCTGAGGAGCTTGTTAAGAGGTATAATGCTGATGATGCCACAAACGGAATTTCTGAGAATGCTAATATTTCAGTTCATACATCTGTGGACTGTAGGTCACAGAGTTCGATGGAGAAGGAAAGACATAACAGAATGGAAATGGTTGTTAATAACATTAGTAAACAGCAAAGCAGAAATGATGGGTCATGTATATATTCAGACCAGACGACCCAAGGAAATAAAAAGTCCAAGGAGACGACACTGCTGGCTATCAGTATCACTAACAAAAATATTGAAAAATCTGATGAGAGAGGCAAATCAGTGGAGAAAAAGCTGGACAAAAGGAATGCAGCAGAAAACCTGGTCTTTAACAAATATGATGTGGATACTGGCAATGGCCTTAAAGATCAAAGAAGAAGCAATATTTTGGGTCAACTGCTGCAGAAGGAAGCTGAAAAGACTGAATGGAAGGAGGCCAATGATAATAAAAAAATTGCTCAATTTATTGTTAAATGCCAATCAAACAATGAGAAACTGCATAAAACGTTTGTTGATGCTGCAAAGCTTATTGAAGAGAGTGAAAAGCCGAAAGTTAGCGAGGTTGGAAGTGAAATGCCCAATCACAACAGACACAAAGATCGCGAAGAGAAGAAGCACAAGAAGGAAAAAGAAAGAAAAAAAAGGGAAATGGAAAAGGAGGAAAGGGCCAACCACCAATACAAGCATAAAGAACATGGCAAGTCAAAAGCCATACAAGAACAGCATCAATTAGGCACCCAGTGCATAGCTAGTACAAAGGATGGTGAGAAGCATGCTGATGGTGAAAATTTGAAAAAAAGGAAGGATCAGATGAAGAATGGTTTCTTTAATGGTGAGTGCCAGTCCCAAAATTTTCTTCCTGATTTGTTTCATTGTGGATAATATTTGGTTTCCTCTTTTAATTCAAATATCTTGTTTCATTCATCATATGATTGCAGAGGTTGATATGCGGCCTAATAAGCTTCCAAGACCAATTGAGAACGGAAGGATGATAGAATCATGCCATCTTCCTGCCCCTTCTCCCAGTAAGCTTGGAGGCAAAATCAGTGCTATTGAGGAACATGGAGCCCTTGGCAAATCCAAACACACAATAAATGGGGCACTCTCAGTTGACCTGAAGTCTTCAGTTCCTGCAGATATGAGTCAACGTGATGGGGTTTCTTTAAAAGTACCACATCCTGATTCCAAGTATCTTGAGACAGTATACAGTGTCCCAAAATTGCAAGACTGGCTTGAATTTGACAGTCAAGATTGGTTGTTTCATAGTAATGTCTCCCGGCTGAAACCAAAGGCAGATGCCATGATTGATGAAATGGTACCTCTAGTTTGGTCCAAAGGACGGAAAATTGAGTCAGCTGATGTTTTTGCTTTGCCATATGTCATCCCTTATTGATAGAAGGGATTACTTAACTCAAACTATGCTGAGAAAGATGTTTTCAGGTGCAGCTGCATTGGGCGGGGCACCATCCTCGATGCACCTTTCAGCCTTCTATGGTTTATGTCAATGCCACAAGTTTGCATTTGATTATGGAAATTATTGTGATTCCTGATTAGCAAGGACTCTTGGGGCGGATCATCAGAGGCGCACATTTGATGACATGAATCATGCTCTATCCTGCTGAAGAGAAATAGGTCCAGATCCAAAGTCCGGACTAGCTGAAAGAGATGATAGCAAGTCATACATGTATATTAGCGACATAGTTCCATGTTTCTGGCGTGTCGGGTCGTAGATGTAGTAGCAGTACCACACAATTTTGATTTATTTCCTGTAAATCTTCTTATCACAGGCAATATGTAAAATAGTGGGGGAAAAATGCCACCAATATAGTACCATGTTTGTTTCTCAATATTTCAGACTTGTTTGTAGGACTGCAGAATTTTCAGCTACGCTTATAGGGATTAATGAATGTTATAAAGTGGTGTCATTTTTTGTCTATCTTCTAATGGCGAATCTCATATCATTTTTTATCTATCTTTCCGTCAATTTTACCTTCAAAGATTTTTACGATGTTCAAGAAATATTTGAAATAATGGTCATCGTAGTATTCAATCCCTGTTATTAATTGTAGTTACTGATAGATCAAAGTGACCATTTGCATGTTCCTTTCTATTCTCAATATATAGATTGATGAAGTATACGCATTTAGTGCACAAAGGTCGTCAACTCGTCATCATTCGGCTCCTGCTGTTCGTTCATTTCGTGCAAGTGTCATTATTAGTTTGCTCGTCAACTTGTCATCAAATTCACTTTTTTTTTAACCCAAGCTAAGAAAATTAAATTGAAAAACTAAAAAATGAGAAACAAATGTGGTGGTGCATTTGTGAGACATTTTTTTTATTAATTTTAGTAAAAGAATAAAGAAACGATTATTTTGAATTTTTTTTCTATTACAAAATGGTGTTATTAGCTAAGTACAAGCAAGACTGAAAACATGTAAGTTCCATTAGTTACGAGAGTTAGGGCACTGCATCTCTCATTTTATTTTGACTTTGTTAACTATCTATAAAAAATACTACTCTGCCTTTATTTTAATTTTCTCATTATTGGTAATATGACATAATCGTATCAATATTATCTCATTCACGGTGAGTGATGGATAAAAAAGTATTCAATTAGTTAAATCATCATCCATCATAGATCAAATAATTATTAATAGAGTAGTACAAACACTAAATTCATTATTTTATTAATATTGTTGTTATATATTTATACGTACAATGCTAAATTAATCATCTCAGTATAACCTTGATACGACACATCACCAAGCAGGACACGGCCAAATAACGCTGCTCGGTCGCAACTCGCAACATTGTATGATATCCATCTCTAATTACCTCCTAATTATGTCAGAACTCAGAAGCTTTATCTTTGGGGTCAAAGTAAAAAAAAAAAAAATTTTGTTGTCCTGTCATATTTTTTTATTCCCTTTTTCATTTAATTATGTTTTAGGAATGAAAAAAGGAATGACTACTGCTTATGGTTAGCCGTAATAGAACTTGACATTTAGAACAATGTTTATTTTATATGATTTTACATTAGTTGATGATGATGATGTTGAAAATTTAATCCCTCTTTTTATGTGTGAATTAAATAATATAAATTAAGTACTATGTACAAAAATAATAATAATAAACAAAAGAGATATTAAATTTATGTAGAAAAATCTTTCAATGAAAAGGAGAAAAATCATGGGGCAATCACAGATCGATACCACTAATTCAAGAATAGAGTACAATGTCTTTCGGATCTTACCCAAAACCGAATAATAACTCACTTGGATAAATAATTCTTCTCTGAAAAATACTGAATAATATCACCTGATTACTATAATTCTTTATAATTGTAGTATCAATAAAACCTCAGAGATCCTCACAATCTAGTTATGTTCTTGATTCTTTGCTCTTCAAGAAGAAATCTTCTATCTTCTTTTTTAGCTCTCTATCTTACTCTTCTCTTCTTTATCCGTTGACCAAAGAAAAAAAATTTCTTTTTCAATCAACTCCAGACGCTAAAAAATAAACCTTTTTTCTTTTCTTTTCAAGAACTCGGCGGCTGCTACAAGCACAAGAAGAAAATTCACTTTTTCTTCTTCACATGGCAGCCACACAATCCAAAAGAGAGAAAAGATATGTTAAGTTAATTAAGTTTAACTAACTTAAATAGGTTTATCTTCAAAAAGCCCAATAATCTTCCCCTTTAGCTCATGAGAAGGAGATCATCCATCAAGAATCATCGCTTGACCTTCATGCCAGCCAATCCGGCACATCGTTCTAACTTTCTTTTTGAATTTGTCTTTGGCTCCCCCTCTTCAGTAATAACTGAGTACTCAAAACTTGAATATCTAGTGGAAGCACGACGCTCTCTTGTAGATCTACAAGATGGAGTAGCATCTTGCTCCCCATACACAAAATCCTCTACATCTACATAATCTGTATCAACATCTGGCTCATTATTTTCAAGTTCTTCTTGTACATAATCAATGCTATGCTTTTTTTTATTTCTTAAAGTCTATCAAAGTTTTTAATTCATGAAAAATCGCATCTTTGCTTCTGATGATTTTTTTCTTCTCTGGATTCAACAACGTATATTCAAAATCTACATCTCCATAACCCAGAAATATGTACTCTTGAACCCTTTCATTAGATTTTTGTCTTTGTTCCTTTGCCACCTGTGCAGAAGCTCTACAACTATAAATTTTCAATTGAGAATAAGACACATTTTTACTAATCCACAGTTTCTTAGGAGTATCCGAATCCAAAAGAATGGATGGAGATCTGTTAATCAGATAGCACGCAGTATTCGCAGCTTCATTCCAAAAGATCTTTGGTAGATTAGTCGTCATCAGCATACACCTAACTCTATTCATAATGGTTCTATTCATTCTTCAAGCAACACCATTGAGTCTTAGGTACTGACTTTTCATGTTTGATGTCATGCTCTGCGCAATAATCTTTCAATTTCTGATACGTATATTCATCACCATTGTCTGTGCGAAGACACTTCAAATAATTTTCTGTCTCCTTTTCCACCATGATATGAAACTTTTGAAAAATCTGAAATACTTGATCATTTGTCCTCATAAAATAAATCTATAATTTTCGTAAAGTATCATCAATAAAAATAACAAAATATCTATTGTCACATAAAGAATTTACCTCAATAGGATTACACAAATCAGAATGCACCAAATTCAACTTATTTTCCTTCTTCTTAGAATTGGACATAAATGAGACACTGCACTGTTTACCAAATAGATAATCATCACAAGTATTTAAAAATTTACCTTTGGTAATAGTGATGTGAGAATTCCTCGCCAGAACCTGCATTTCTTTCTCACTCATGTGTCCTAATCTTTTGTGCCATAAATCTGATGAAGCTCCTTCCTCTATTGTATTAACTAATTGTCCAATCAAATTCACTTGAGTTTTGTATAAGATCTATGATAACTTTCCTTTAGCAACAATTATAGATCCTTTGATCAATTTTCACTTTCTGTCACTCATGTGACTATAATAGTCTTCTTGATGCAAAGCCAAGGAGAAATTAGATTGAGACGTAAATCTGATATATGTTTGACATACTTCAGAACCAACTCACAACCAACATTTGTTCGAATACATACATCTTTCATTCCTGCAATTTTAGACTCTGTCTTATTGCCCATTTTCATTGTACCAAAATCACCAGTCTTGTACACACTGAAGCATTCTTTTAATTGAGTTGCATGATGTGAAGCCCCGGAATCGATCCACTCAACTGAAGAGTCTGTGACATTGCATTCTTTATTTTCTTCTGAAAGATAATATAGATCCTCATCTAATGCCAATGTAATAGTACTCTGATCATTTGCATCTTTCTTATTCTTCTCATTATGTTGCTTCTTCTAGTCTCTACAATTTTTCTTAATATATCCTTCTTTTCCACAGTAATAACATATAAATTTTCCTCATGACTATGACCTATTGTTGCCACGGCCTTTTGATCCTCTATTTGTCACACCCAATTTCGTGACTAAGTCCTAATCCCAATTATCATACTCTTGGTTATGTTTAGCAATTCCAAAAATAAAATCGGCAAAACCTCATCCCTTATTTATCTTATGTTATTTGTATATACATACAAAAGACACATATATAATTATCAAAGTTTAATAAAAAACAATAAAATAGAACATTCGCATATTGTCATTATATTTTTTTTCACAAACCATCTCACATATAACTCCACAGGATGTATGCTTTTTATTACAACATCTAAGACTATACAACCCCACAGGATCAAGTCTTATACAACCTTACAAAAAATTTCTCACAAACTTAATTACAACATCTAAAACTATCTATTACATATGCATGCTTCAAAAAAAACAAAAGTGAAGGGAGATTCAAGTCTGCAGCAACTCGACCTCTTCTATGTGCAGCAAAGCAAGCTCCGAGTCGACTCAACTCAAGAACTTACGAGTATCTGAAAATTTTAAAATGGATATTATAAGCAACAATTATTTGCTCAGTAAGTGAAATAAAAGTACAGCATAGGGGAACAATATGAGTATATATAACATTAAATAACCACATTCTCCATATGATAAAACATTTAAAGCATAGCACATATAACATAACTTATCAAATCATATGAAATCTCATATAAGTAAAAGTAACTCAAAATATCATCATTTTCATAATAAACTTCACACACGTGTCATTACACATATTCATCATGAGTCAATACGTATTTCTCTATGATCATATGTCATACGGTTAAGCATATCAAGAGTCACGGATACGCATAGCAAATCATGGGTCAATACGTATCCCTCTATGATTGTGTGTCATACAGTTAAGCAGAGCTTCACAATCAAGAGTCTCATATACGCACAGCAAATCATGGGTCAATACTTATCTCAATCATGATTGTGTGTCACACAATCATGATTCTCAGATACGTAGAGCGATCATGGGTCAATATGTGCACGCAGAGCAGCCCCCAAAGAGCAAAGACACCCGATATACGCCCCAAAGGCTTTATGTATATCGAATACGATCCCAAAGACCTTTTTCAAATAGTATGGCTAATGAACACGTGAAGTTTAATAATATCAAAATATACATGTCATAATCACATATCATTATCAAATAAAACTTATTTTGACTTCACAAGCATTGTTCCTTGAAAATATTTTGATGTAAGATAATACTCCATCTCATATAAAATCTTGAAACATATCATAAATACTTTTCATAGCTCAAGATATATTTCAATAATAACAATAGTAATCTTTGCTTGAAGTAATATCATAAATAAAAGAATTAACATATAATATTTTGTTATGTTGTAAATTTACCCACTCACCTTGTACTTTATCACTTCAAGGAGGTTTATTAGATTTCCTCCCTTTCACTTGCAACTTGAGATTTTCTTACAAATAATAATGTCTTTTTACTTCCCAATCACTAGTAAGGTAATATGCAATGCATGCTCATGATGTATGAATACTTATGCACTCTAAAATGCATATAACCTCCTCTAATACAAATTTCTAGTATCAGACATTTATATTCACAAGCTATTCCACACTTAGAACTTTTTATTTTCCCAAAACTTAACTAGGTGTTGTTTCAGAATTTCAGACTGAATGTCTGTCAATCAATAATTCATAACTTCTTAACCGCATGAGCAAATCTTATTATTCTAAATTAATTAGAAACTAGACATACTAAGGTTTTCAACCCCCAATATCATTATCAAATATCAAGTGAGTAAGTAAGGACATCCCAAGCAATCTGACTTAGGGTTTGTGCCATGACAGACTGTATATCACTGAAATATTGATTTATATGTTTCTTCATACTTGTCCATTTAACTAGAGCATAATTTTTCTGAAAACTAGACTTTATTATTATTTTATCATAAAAATTAGAGAATTTAACTCGCTATATAGACTTATAACAAAAATAGTTAATTCATGTCGCAATCTGTCAATGTTTTGGAATCTGACAGAAGCATCACTATAAAATGAAAAATTCATTTCTCCCAAAATACAAGTTCAACTAGGATGATTCCACCTCTCCCGAACCCTTGAAATGTCTTTTAAGCATATCCAAATTTCAAACCCTAATTCAATTTGTTCTAATCGTTCCCTAATTTACAAATGGAACTTGTATCAGACTCGGAACATGATGAGTGACTTGCGAAGGTAAGTTCATAACTTCCTCTATAGAACTCCTTTTTAGGTGATTCCAGAGGTTATGGAAAGCTAACTTCGAATGGATGAAGCATACAAATTTCATAATTTATGGTTAGTTTATCACCAAGTAATGATTCTCTCAATTAGAAGAAAAATTTTCGAATCAAAACTCACCTAGAACTATCGACATTCCTGATTTCTCCCAGGTCGGTTCGCTCGAGTTCTTCCTCTGGTAATTTTTCTACGATGAAAATATAATGTTAAGTGGCTTATCTATTTTTTTCAGAATTTTTTGAGGTTTTATGGCAGTTTGGAAAAATATCTATTTGAGCAATTCTCACATGTCTACTTCAGCTGCTTGGAACTTAAGTGACTAATCATATTTTTTTGTCATAACTAAGTATTTTAACCCTAATTAAGCTTGCTTAATCCTATTTAAACATATATATCATATTATTTAGAAATTTTATGATTTATTCCTAATAACCCTATATAATTACTTTGTAAAGTTTATCGATAATTAAGTAATCATTATGCACTAATCAAACTATTCATTACTATATACAAATATCACTAAATGGACATCCAAACTAACTTAGTATGTTACTTAAATGTATGATTATGCACAAATGATATTTCTAGGGCATGTAATATCTGTTCCCATGCTCTTCCTCTTTGTTCCTTCATTGAACAAACAATTTTTTACCATGGTGAGTGATACTACACAACTAGAAGCGGAATTACTAAGTGCTATCACCGAAGTTTTCCATAAATCTGGCAAGGAACTTACGAGTATTAATTATTGCATCTCATCATCAAGGATTATTCTCATTGCTCCCAACTGATTTACTATTTCCTGAAATTCACTTAAGTATTCAGCTATAGAATTTTCATTTTTAAACTTCAAATTCACCAGTTTCCTGCTCATGAGAGCTTTATTCTGAGCAATATTCCTTTCGTATAAATCTTGTAACTTCTTCAACAAAACTTGTGCATCTGTCTCTTGAGCAATATGATAAAAAACACTGACATCAATGAATTGCCTAATCATCCCAATAGTTTTTCTGTATATATTTTTTCAACTTTCATCAGTTTTTTCTGTCGGTTTTTTATCTCCTAATTCAACGGGATCAAACAAGTCATTGCAGTAAAGAAAGTCCTCCATCCTGATCTTCCAAACTGAATAATTATTCGATGTCAGTTTGATCATCCCGTTAAAATAGTTTTCCTCCATTTAATTCACACAAAAGAAATCACAATTAACCTCGCTCTGATACCATGTGTTAGGAATTTAATCCCCCTTCTTATGTATGAATTAAATAATATAAGCCAAATACGATGCACAAGAAAATAATAATAGGCAAAAAAGATACTAAATTTACGTGAAAAAAACCCTTCAATGAGAAGGAAAAAAGCCACGGGGCAATCACAGAGCAATATCACTAATTCAATAATAGAGTATAATGTCTTTCGAATTTTACCTAAACCCGAATAATAATTTACTGGGATAAATAATATATATATACTTGGCGGTTCAGACATGTTCGTAATATATATATATATATATATATATATATATATATATATATATATATATATATATATACTTGGCGGTTCAGACATGTTCCCTTGCTCTACTTCTGCAAAAGATCCTGAAAACTCGCGATCCGCTTTCGTTGTCTATATGTCAAGTTCGGTTTTGACGTCAGCATGTAAGGGGTTCAGCCCTTCTTTATGTTTACGTGCTGAGTTTACCAAGCAATGTTCCTTTAGGACTGACTACAATAAGCTCGCGACTCGGCCTCGTCTCCAAAACCCGATTCGTGAGGCGTCCCTCTCGCTGTAGGGAATCTCCCCCTCGCGTTCCCCTCCTAAGGGTGGGCTCTTATGCCTTACTCACCCACTACTGTCAACAAAGAAATTTACCTTTCTTTCTGATAAGATTCAACTAGGATTCTCTTTCCAAGATCAATATAAATTTTCTTGTGATTGAAAAAAGACCATTGATGCATAAATGATATTCATGGTATTTCTTTCCTAAGGGAAAGTTAATAATACGATGGGATGAGGATTTCTTGGTTCCTCAAAGAAAACGAATACACAAATTGATGATATGAGGAAAAAAATGGGCACCGTGGCGTTTAGGATGGGCAGTAACTCAACCACTGCTAAAATTAATTATTTTAGCTAACGATCATGGAATTACTTGGCATATAAGATATCAAATGGACGGAATATGAATTAGATAGTAGATATGTATATAATTATGAGAAGTAAAAAAGGGCAAAAAGAATTAAAAGATCTGAAAACTTTCTTTTTATCTATTTTTTTTATAAGATTTTGATGAGAGTTACCATTCGGAACGAGACAGATAATATGAGACTACAGTGAGAAATTTGCAATGCGATGTTTGTGCGGCATGTGTTTCTTCACAATTTGTGAAAGATTTTGACAGTATAAAAAAAACAAAATTAATGACGACGATATATTTTTCATAACATTTTAGGACATCAGTGTCATTTCAAAACATACTGTTATCATTTAATGTTAAAGTGTCAAATATTTTTTCTTTGTAAACTAAAATATAATAATAATGTGTTTTAAAATGACATCAGAGTCTCCTGTTATGACGTTAGATATAATCGTCAATGGATAAATTTTGGGAATAATGGGTGTCCCCCCATCTGAAATGGGGGGACACTTCCCCCAATTATCGGCGCCCGTCCGATCCGGATCGGACGGGCACAGATCAAATGGCGATTTTTCAATGTTAAACTGGCGTGTCGATGGCGGTTCGACCGAAAAATCTTCAGTTCATTCGGACGTCGGTTCGAACCGATGTCGGCGAGTACAAAAGACGAGTTAAAACATTTTTCATCCTCTTATTCGCTCTCTCTCTCTCTCACCTCCCTCGCCGTCTCGCTCTCCGGCATCCACGACAGCCGGCGATCGGATCCACGATCTGCGCAACCAGATCTGCGTGAGTGCGACCGCCGGTGAGTGCGACCATCCCAGATCTGCGCGAGTGCGACGGCCGGCGAGATCTCATGTTCCCCGACCACGTCCGACCAGATCTGACGGATGCCGACCAGATCGGGTGCTCGGCGACCTCGTCTGCCTAGATCTAAGCCTCGATGACCACCGCCTCCTACATCTGCGACCTCCGAGAGCGCGTCTCCTCCAGATCCATCCACATCTGCCTCCGCCGCCGACATCTGCGACCTCCGAGAGTACGTCGATTCTAGATCCGTCCACATCTGCCTTCGTCGGCGACGAAATCTATGACCTCGAAGGTGCTTTCCCCCTCTTCTTTCACCGTGTTTTCCACTTTTGTACTCGATCCGACCTTTTGTCCTCGCCTCCAGATTCCCCACCTCCAGGAAGCTGTCGGCGCCTGCCGCCTCTAGGATCTCCTCGCCTCAGAAAGCTGTCGGAGGCCGCCCGCCTGCCCTGCCACTTTCGCACATCGTCGCCCGCCCGCCCGCCCGCCCGCCCACTATGCCGCTCCCGCCCGTCGCCGCCCGCCCACCCTGTGCCGTTCCCGCTCGTTGCCGCCAGCCTGCCCTGCCGCTCTCGCACGTCGCCTGCCCGCTCTGCCGCTCTCGCTCGCCGCCGCCCGCCCTGCCGCTCCCGCCCGCCGCCGCTCGCTCACTCTGTCGCTCCCGCCCGCCCACCCTGTGCCGCTCCCGCTCGCCGCCACCAGCCTGCCATGCCGCTCTCACACGTCGCCTGCCCCATCTGCCGCTCGCCGCCGCCCGCCCTACCGCTCCCGCACGCCGCCGCACTCCCTCCCTACCGCTCCAGCAGACCGCCTACATCTTGTTTAATTTTATTTTTATCGTAAATTTTTATTGTTTAATCTTGTAAACTAGTTATACTTTTGTTAATCCATATGCGAATAGTTATACTTAAGTAATTTTTTTGTTAATCCATGTTGTAAATTAATTAAAAACATTGCAAATCGAACATCAAAATGTCTTATGTAATTTTTTTGTTAATTCATCTTGTAAATTAAAAAACATCGCAGATGGAAACATTTTGAGAGGTGATCTTTTAGATATCAAAATGTCTTATGTAATTTTTTTGTTAATTCATCTTGTAAATTAAAAAACATCGCAGATGGAAACATTTTCATGAAAATGTGCTCTTATCGTTGAGAGGTGATCTTTTAGATATCAAAATGTCTGATGTAATTTTTTTGTTAATTCATCTTGTAAATTAAAAAACATCGCAGATGGAAACTCCGAAGCCCTTCTCTTTCTCTATACATTCTCGTCATCTCTATCTCATCTCATTGTCGGACACTTTCGGACATAAGTGATTAAGACACTTTCGGACATAAGTGATTAAGAAACGTAACCGAAAGAATTGTTCCCCATGTTTAACACTGAGATACGCGGACAAAATGCGTCAAAATACGACAATGATTTACAAGAGATCCATTAAAAAACATACATTACATTTCAAATAAAATTACATGATAAGCATATTTAAAACATGATTTAACGGTGAGGGGTCGACGGCGCTCGGAGTGGCTGATCGGCGGCGATTAGCGGTGAATCTCGGCGGGGGAGCGGCGGCGGATAGGGAGGCAGGGTGCGAAGGGTCAGCGGAGTTGATCGTAGACGCTAGGTTGGGGAGTGGCGGCGGACAGGGATGCGGGGTGTGGGAGGATCGGCGGCGCTCGGCGGGTCTGTGCGCGGTGCTCGGCGGGTCTGTGCGCAGTGCTCGGCGGGTCGGTGCGCGGCGCTCGGCGGGGTCGCAGAGCTGGCGGACAGGCTCAAAGATTCGTTCCTCATCGCGCGAGCGTCGATGACGGCAGATCGAGGGAGGGTCGCGGCTTCCTGGAGGCGAGGAGATCTCCCAACGGTCAGATCTACCGGGATGGGGTCGCGGGCGGGCAGATCCGCCGGGACGAGGACGCGCGGGGGTCGCAGGCGGTCGCTGAAGCGCAGATCTCATCGGCAACGAGCAAATCTGTTCGAACGCGGTCTCGGTGGGTCGCCGAGATGCAAATCTTGTCGGCAGCGGTGCCGCGCGAGGAGAGAACACTCGGAGCTCGGCGGTGCCAGGAAGGCGGTGGCGGACAGGGAGGTCGGTGCGATGAGATCAAGTCGGGGTCGCCGCTGCACGCCGATGTGGTCAGGGATGCGTGGATCGGTCGGTGATGGATAGATCTGCTTGGCGACGCGCAGATCTAAGCGTGGGGGACGTCGCCGGTGCTCGGGTGGTCGTCGTCGTCGTGCTCGAGGTCGGTGAGAGGTGGCGGGCGCAGATCTGCGAGAGGACTCAGCGCTCGGTGTGCTCGAGGTCGGCGGGGTGTCGTGGTTGCTCGATCTCGTCGGCAGCGGTGCGTGGGGAGTCGCCGATTGCTGGATCATGGTCGTTCTCGGCACAAGTGCTCGTGGCCGTCGCACAGCCGCCGTCGAGGTGCTCAGGGTCGCGACGGGTCGGGGTGCTCCGGGTTGATCTGCTACGTCGGGGGTGCTCGTCGGCGTCGCAGAGCCGCACAGAGAGGAGAGGAGAAACGGAGGCGCGGCGAAGAGAAACGAAGAGGAGAGAGAGAGGAGTAAAGCAAATGTCGGCTCACGAGGGTTTTTCGTTTTTATATGCCTTCGGACCGTGGAGCGAGGGCGAAAAACCGGGATTAGACCGTGCGTATCTCATATAAAACTTTCAAATCTGGCCCAGCCGTCGGATGCGCATCCGACGACTGGCGCAATATAGGGGGACAGTCCCCCATTTCAGATGGGGGGATACCCATTTTTCCCATAAATTTTTCATTGTTTTGATAAAAAAATTCGAAATATTTATCAGTTAGAAATTTAAAAATAGTTATAGTATTACTATTCTAAACATTTGGATTCCCAAAAAATCAAAATATACTATAATATGCATTTCCGATGGATAAATCCTTCAAAAAAAATTTATGAATGGAAAACACATCTATCATTCCAAAGGATTTAATCGTGGAAAATGTAAAAATAATATAATATTAAATATAAATAATTATTTCAAACATTTGGATTCTCACAAATATATATATATATATATATATATATATATATTTCCATGGAATAAATATTTCGATTTTTTTACAAATGAAAATTTCTATGATCGTTCTCAAGGACTTATATCCGTCTTTCCCAAAAGGATTTAACATAATTATGCATCTTTCTTAGAAGGATCGTATTAGGACCGGGTCTACACTATTTATATTTATATTAATTAAAAGTTATTATATCATAAACGTATATTATTACATATGTTATAAATTCAATTAATTATTAGTAATTCATATCATATTATTAAATTTTATATTTTATATTTAGAATGATTTAAATTATTAATATTTAATCAGGATAATCAAAACCATTGCAATTATTTCTTTTGATTCGATTGGGACGTCTGGCCAGGACCCGAACCAGAGATCAAGATTATTAGTTTTTAAAAATGAAATACAAACTCGTTCTTATATATATATATATATATATATATATATATATATATATATATATATGTGTGTGTGTGTGTGTGTAATCCATTGTTGAATTGCATCCGGTGGTGTCTACTGTCTAGTGAATAATAATAATAATTAATATTTTAATAATAATAATCAGTGAAGTTGTATAATTGAGATTGATCGTCTGCCAAATTAATATTTTTATTTGTTACGCTTCAGTTAATGATCGCAAATTCGAATTCTAAAATATATTATTTTAATCAAAGGTTTATTATTCATGAGATTAATTAGATGGTAATAACTTGGGATGCTAGTGATGTTGAGCCTAGACAGAACAAAATAATATATTGACTAGAGACCAAATATATTTGACTATGTATCGTCTTGATGCTCAAACTTTCTAGTTTGATTGTTACCCTTTAGGATTTTCTTTATGGGGTGAGCGTCATGATTGCACAAATTTTAATTAATTATATATATGCATTTTTAAGACGAAGACTAAATAGTATATAATATAACACGTCTCAATAACTTCTACTAACGAATAAAACCAGAAGCTTCCTAAGTTCATTTTAGGCGTTTCGTACTGCATATTCCTTAATTCATATACAAAATTAACTTGTTATACCAAGAATATATATATATATATATATATATATATGTACAAAGAAAAATTTATTACTCCTTGATATTTTAGTTCTCCACCAGATGACAAATTTTGCGTAGGCTGCCAAAGCTAATTAAAGCTAGCTATATCAGTCGTTTAATGCTGCTTATTTAAAATCATTAACTGTTTATGAAGTTGTTTTCTTCTCTCTATTATTATTATTATTATTATTATTATTATTATTATTATTATTATTATTATTATTATTATTATTATTATTATTATTATTATTATTATTATTATTATTATTATTATTATTATTATTATTATTATTATTATTATTATTATTATTATTATTATTATTATTATTATCTTGATGTAATTAGGTCTTTAATTGTCTTGAATGGTAACAATTCACGATATTCTTGAAGAGCCTTGTTCCCTTGAATAGTGTTCGAAATTCCATGCATTATATTGTATTTTTTTGGCCTGATATCAAACATGCAACTTAAGTTTGGTTGGCTCACGGGTTCAAGAAGCTAGCTAGTATACGTATAATCCATTTGATTCCTGATCAAGTCATTGACGTGTGATCAGCCTTGATTAGTCCGATCGATACTCGAACTGTTATACAAATAAATCTAATAATTGGATTGAAAGATTAATAAAGATGATTGAGTTGCCCATAATTCGGGTAAACAAAAAAGCTATGAATATGGCAAATAAGTTTTTTTTTTCACTCATATCCATTGGCATAAAAATTTCAGTCTCAGCGTTCAGTTCACTAACACATACAGAGGGAAGATATCGCGGCCGCGGTCAATCCTCGTGATCGCCAATCCTCCTCATGACATGTTTGATGGCGCCCAAGAAGTGGGTCGTGGCGTTGAGGCCGATGCTGTTCACCATGTCCGACGCGCCCTCCAGCACCTCCTGCATCATCATCGGCGACTCCGCGATCCTCGTCCTGGCCGTTTCCAGGAGGCTCACGGCCGCGGACCCCGCCTGCTGGACGAACGCCGTGGCCGCCGTGGTCAGCACGCTCAGCAACGACGAGACGACCCACAGGACCACGCCGTAGAACTGCGCCACGGCCGTCTCCACTCCCGTCCTCACCAAGCTGATGACCGAATCCACCGGCCCGTCGACGGAGCCGCCCTGCGGGGAGACCTGGGCCAGCTTGATGAGGGCTATGACCAGGACGCCCGCTCCTCGGAGTATGACGAAGCTCACTGCGTTCGCCAACAAGGCAATGCTCGAGAATATTAACTTCAGGACTGGTACCATCTCTCTCTCTCTCTCTCTCTCTCTCTCTCTCTCTCTCTCTCTCTCTCTCTCTCTCTCTCTCTCTCTCTCTCCACCTTAACAATGACGCAAGGCGCTCACCTTTGGATGGTCGAATGGACTTATAGATAGGAGTCGACGTTCAACTTGTGGCGTCCCTTTATTTCTTATTAGTGAACTCTGTGTTTAGTAGTACACCATTTACTCGGTTTGGTCTTTTATCTAATATAATTTAATAATACATTTTCCTTTCGGAAATATCCGGTGTATAGTGAGACAAAGATTGATCTCCTACTACTACGACATTTCACATGGTGCATAGAAACAGGAACATGAAGAGTTAACCAATGTGATTTTTGTAACCACTAATTAAACTGTAAGCTCATCTGATTATTTTATTTGTGGGGTGCATGCATGCAAGTTTCAGATGGTTGATATTTCAAACTTATAATCCTGGCGTTAGGAATATGAACCTGAGAATAGCTACGTGAGAAGAAAAAACCTAAATCACCCTCGTGTATCCATTAAATGTTGTAGTTATCACAGGCATGAGCTCCTGCGTTCTTCTTGTGCAAGTGCTCAGGAAACTCCCTGTAACTGAACCAGGCATCAAACTGATTGCCATCTTCCTCGAATTGCCTTTCTACTTGCAGCCTGCCGGCCGAGGAGTTGCCTTTACAGGAACAGTGGAGTCAAGCTCTACTAAGTTTACTAGACTATCATTTCAATTCGATTGTTGCAGTTTATTGCAGTGAATCCTGTTCCGGGTAAAACCCTGTCATTCTTGAACTAAGATTTAATTCAAACAAGGATTACTGACACATACCTGGACAAAAGGAATTGGGAACTTTCCCTCGATCTCCAGCATATATAGTAGTAATTAGAAGATCAACTATATATACATGGTTCATCGATCGAGTAAGTTTGTTTCTTTTTTTTTCTCAACTCATCACATTAATTACCATGGCAGCATCCAAAAGAAGGACCAATTAATAGCAATTATAATCACCTAACGCTGTCTATAACATGCACAACTGCGTCCCAGAAGTGGCTCCAAACAGAGAAACCAAAGCCGCCGACGCTGTCGAACAAGTTCCAGACCACCCCCGGGACCATCTCGGACAGGCAGCCGACCCCCACCCTGGCCAAGCCCAGGAGATCCCATAGCCCGGACGTCAGGAGGTAGAAGACCCAGGAGACCGACTCCAGGACCAAATCCTTGGAGATGTCCAGGAGCTCCGTGACCACGTCCCACGCCAGCGAGAACCCGTTGTCCAGCGCCGACCAGACCAGGCCGATGCCGGTGCCGATGAAGCCGTCACTGGGGGCTTTGAACAGCTGTACGACGGCGGCCACGAGGAGGCCTCCCCCTCTGAACACGGCCATAGCCAGCAGCCTCGCGAAGGCCGCCACGGTTTGGAGTATTAGCTGCAGAATCGAGAGTATCATTTCTTCTTCTGCGTGGCGTCGTCAAACTCTCAGCAAAATTCTGCTAAGGGGCGGAGGAAAAAAAGGAGCACGTAAGGGGCTCTGGTCAGGAGAGAGGAACAGGGTGCGATGGTGCATGTTATAAAAAGTATTTTTTGCTGCAAGGTTGAGAAAATAAATAAATAAATAAGAGAGAACAGTTGAACGGATCTCATGTTTTAAGCATACACTAATCCTTAATTCTACCAATAGAATTGACCTGTTCAATCCAATTTTGATTAAAAAAATCAGGAACTTAATAGTTCCGGGTTCAGGATAAACTCTTGAAAATTTAACTCTTTGCAAGTGATTGCCGGGATAAAAACACTCGAAAAGTTTTTTTCTTATCTTTTGCAAATTGGGTACATGAATTATATACGAAAGATCTTGTATTTTCTGAACAAGTGTCAGAGTCATGAGCAATGGACAGATGGAGTTGTACTTATCTGTGCATATAGATCACTGTTGGATCTGTGGTTCAGGCCCTACGTGATCCTTGTTTTCTGATCAGGGGCAGGAATTGGAGTCCGTTGTTTCTCGCTTCACCGTTCGTTGGGGCCCGAGTCAACTGACTACAGTCCATACGTAATAATATTTCAGATGGAGATTTATCACCTACTCTGAAATCGAAAAATATTTTCCGTAATTCATAATTAATAATAATATATGTCACCTACGCATCATAGTTGTCATTAGCATATTATTTAATTATGATGAAGAAGACTCCACTACGATACATAATTAATAATATTTCAACGAAGAAGTAATTGACCCGAAGATAATATAATGCCATTTTAACACTATAAACTTCAAGATGGTGACTTAATTATATACATATATATATATGATGACAATGACGATGACGACGATGATGATACTCACAAACTACTGCTTAGCAAAAGAAAATGTCATTTCTTCCTGAACACACTGTAGTGATCAATAAAGGGACAGTTCTACTCGGGTATGCAGTGCAAAATATAAATGATTCCCGTATCTAAAATTTTAAGTGGAGGACAAGAACAAATTATTCTTAATACATTTAGAACCATTAGCATTTAACTAGGTCACTTTGATTGTGACGGTAGATTTTTTTTTTAATGCCTCCTTAACTAATCCGGAATGGGGGTGAAATAACAGAACAAGTAATGACTCCAAATTTTGCACCTGCAACTACTAGCTTCAGGAGAACCATTGGGGCACCCATCTAAGCTTGATTTGGTTTGGTAGAATAATTTGATGCGGTGATAATTTAGCCCATCAATATTACAATGAATAGGAGTCAAAATGGTCAGTTTATAAATAAATAATAAAAGAATTGGTTTGGATTAGGATATATGGCCAGTCAAAATGCGGTGATAATTGCATGATATTTCTGTTTAAAATTTCACTTAGATACATGATTTCTAGTAATATAGATTAGTCGAATAATAGTAAAACTTTTTTCTTTATTCTGAATGGTACGATGGCAACTGAAAAAAAATCGATTCTAACAATTTATATTACAGTAGAGGAGCTCCGGTCGTAAATACATATATGAAATTAAAATTGATGATAAAAAATATAGGTTACCATTACTATATTATTATTATTAAGAATAATACATTAATTTATGTTAATAATATAAGAGTATTCGATTAATAAGTTCAATATAGTTAGTTATTTTATATTAGATATCATTGGGATCAAATCATGTGATGTATGCATATGGTATCAGGTCACATGGGGGTTGGTGAAGTTATGCCATATGTAACGTATCTGCCATTAATAAAAAAAAGAAAATTTGAAACGAGCGGACGGCAGGGGAGGCGTCGCCTCCCCTGGCCTTCCGCCATTTCGCCTCCGGCCGACCAAGGGTCGGCCGGGGCGTATAAGAGGGGGGGAGGGCCGCACTTGCGCCCTCTTGGAACCCCGACCTCCTCTCCCTTTCCCTCGTCTTCCTCCCGATCGGCGACCGGCGATCACGTGCGCGAGCAGAGCAGCGACCGACGATCCCTTCGACGCACGCACTCTCGACCAATCCACGAATATTCCTCGACGTGCGTGTAGAAGAGGCGAACCTTCCTCGCCAATCAGGAACGTCCGACGACCGTCGGACGACGAAAAAACGATCGGCGAATCCATTTAAGCGAAAACAAGGTACCCTTAGCATTTTAAATCCCTAGACGATGAAATAACGGTTGTTGAATGCGTAGGATAGGTTTATTATGATCCTGAAGTGATTTTCTACATGATGTCGGCATCAATTGACGGCCGGAAGGCCGCCGGAATCAATGGATAAATCTAGCGGCCATGTTTTATCGCAGCGACCGATCGACCGATTCCAGAGATCGGACGACCGGTCTACGCACAGAACCCACGCGAACCTTTTGTTATCGGTCGACCGGCCCCGCCACGGTGGTCGACCGATCTATATGTGGCCGATCCGATACGCGGTGCGCATCTCCATGGCCAAATGAACGGTCGACCAATACTCAGATCGGTCGACCGATCCACCTACACCAAACCAAGAATACAGTCGACCGATCCCAGAGGACCGGTCGACCGATTCCAAGGAACGGTCGACCAACCACTAGGAAGGCCGACCGATTTACCGATTCGACTGAGGAACGGTCGACCGATCCCGACAGAGAACCAAAGGATGACTTTTAAATCATAACAGAGACTCTGGCTGGTTCGCTTATACCGGCAAGGGGCCTATTGTACAAGAATCAACGTTCTATGGAACCCTACATCATAGATCTCACAATGACTAAAGATAAATAAAGCAAGGATAAAAACATGGGATTGCTATGTGCTGCCCCCAAAGTTAAAGTAAAGATCAGATATTAAAGCAGAGAAGGGATAGGTAGTTAGCTGAGGGGACAGCGACGATATTGTCTTAAATGACCACTATTCCTGATATTTCAGATTTTCTCCCACCTGTATCTCAAATGAAGGGTGATATTAAAGGACATACCACTTCCCTTAAAGATTAAAGTATTATGCCAGAGGGGCATGTAGCTAACTGAGAAGACAGTGAATCTACAGGTCTTGTTAATCGACCACTGTTCCTGAATTGTAGAAATTATTTCCCCTACCTTTCGAACTGGGTGAGGTATTAACACCCATCCCTTTTCCCTCATGGGCTTTCTAGCATCAGGGAATCAGAGAGGCGCTTCCCAACCTAATAAAGTCGAGGTCGCATAGGACAACCAACCCTAAGAATATTCTAGTAATGTAAAAGACGTAGTACAATTCACAGTAAAGCAAAGCAAAGCAAAGTATTGTAAAGCAACGCAGAGATAATGTAAAGTAAAGTATAGCACAACATAGCAAAGACATCGTAAAGCAAAGTCAAAGTAAAGCAAAGATAAAGTATTATTATAATAAAGAACAGAGTACTGACTTGAACAAATATTTATATATTGCTTTCATCGATTCTTATTTCACCGTCTATAGCTATTATACGGGGCATGTTTGCTCATGGGTATTCTATTCTCCTGCATTGGGATTTTGCAGGTGAGAATGCCAACTGAGGAGATGATGGAGAGCGCAGAGCTTGGAGAACGCTGCACATGACTGACCTGTCTACTCTGAGCTTTTTATCGTATTTCTGTTTAAAGCATACTTTGTTCAGAACCATTATATTTTACTTCCGCTCATAGAACATCAGACAAGTCTTAGCATGAACTTTCGCATATTTTCTATATATATGAGACGTTATGAACTTCCGCATTTAAGTCATCTATCATGGCATTTCGACTACTCTTCCGTATTTAAAGTTCCATATCATGATTATTATTATTTTATTAGTGTCACGTAAGTTATTTTGTTGAATGGTCAATGTTAGTAGAGCAATAGGCAGTGTAGCGCTCCCGGGGTCAAACTGACTGCCTACGTGCCGGGAGGTGCGATTTTGGGGACGTTACACCATACCCATGCAATCTGGTTTTAAATATTTGTTAGCATTGAAAAAGAGCAAATTATACTTTACCTCTTCAATTTTGATTAGTTTCTACATCTTTTTCCATACCTTCTTAAATTTTTCTAGACCACAAATTTGTATATAAAAAAATTAAATAGGTCACACATGTGACCTTTGGTAAAAATGTCTACGTTTATGTTATATACTAGATTTAACTAGTTTGCTTTTAAACTCAATTATTTTACTTATATTATGTAAATAATATATATATCAAATATTATCATTTAAACTAATATTTTTATAGACGTATTAGTTATTATATCGGCTTTGTATTAATAGGCCAGGGCACTTATAAATAATCAAATGTATTGTTAAAATACGGATTGATTTGCTTATCGAAATAAGTCATGGTGAATTATTTCAAGCTTCGAAGTAGGTTTGGCTGACGAATAATTTGTTTAATTGCCGGTCCTACTTTAGAGGGTCAACGCAAATTGAACCATTAAAAAATGTCAATATTTTTGCATATATAATAGGCTCTTAGAATAATAATTATTTGAGAAAACAAGTATAATAAAGATGCAAATAAACACCACTACTCTTAATGAGTGCTAAAACTTATATTATAACATAGTATTTTTCATTAATTCTACTATTTTGAATGAAATATAAATTTTGAAATCTAATATATGGTTTATTATACCTGCACGAACTTGTTCCAGTCTGATTGATCTATTCACGACCTACATTTCATTTTTTCTTTTCATTACCACATATATTCACATTGTTTAAATTGTTTGATAATTTAAAAAAGATTGAGCATTGATTTATTAATTACTTTCCATGATATTAACATTTTCTATTATCTATTCCTACTAATTAGTGGGATTCGTTTGCGAAAATGTAGAGTCTATTGACATCTAATATTATGATTGAATTGTAAATCTTGAAATCCAATAGCCGACTAATTAACTCGATCCGAATTAGGACCGACCCAATCGTCAAGTCGATTGATCTGTTCTCACCCTATCATTACAGTTCCAACTTTGTTATTGCTACATCTTATCACGAGCACGCGTCCACGACAATAAGACATAAAAACTTCCATCTAGCTTGACCTAAATGATACATCACGAACACAGTAGTTAAAATTTATTTCATAGCCGAAGAATAAAATGTGATTTAAATGACGATCCCGTGGGAGAAAAGTAGAGGATTATGGTTAACAAAATGGGTACCTACTGGGAGTCAACAAACAAAGCTTGGAGCAGTTTTGGATGGTCTAAAATGAGGGGAGTTGTGCCAACTCTCATGTTGAGCCTAGTCCTTGTATTTCATTGCCGACATCTGGAACCCAGGCATGTCAAATGAGGCCGAGAATTTCTCCACCGCTGCTTTGAGCTCGTCGATATCCTTGTTATTCACCAGACCTTTGTTAAAATCTTTCAGCAGCTTTCCATGCTCCTTCTGGATGCTCAAGCAGATTGTCACTGCCTGGTGAAGGAACTCCGCGATCTGTTCGAAATCCTTCTCAACCAGACCTCTAGAAGTCATGGCAGGAGCACCTGAGAATGAAAGAATGAGTTGAGACATTCATAGTTGGCGGAGAGTATTTTGTTAAATTTGGTTCTACTTCTACTTGAGTTTCATGGAGAAAACCAAAGTATATAAACTTTTCACTCATTTAACATCCAGAAGAACTTGGGATAAATATATACCTGGTAAGACTTACAATTCTCATTTAATCAAAATCCAGTATTACAGGCACACTCAACTAAGCTAACAATGTAAAATTAGAATGGCGGATGACAACAGCTTAGGAGTCCTTAGTGGAAACTGACTCTAAATGATTTTTCATTTATCCAATCAATCTTATGGCTGCACTGGTCTGAGAAACTAAAGATGTGCTGAATCCAAAAGGCACTTCAAACTTATAATGGCATCATATTACATTTGGTTATAGGCAGTTTCTTGAGTTACACACAACAATTCTGACAAAATTATAGGGTTTTAGTAATAAGAGTTATCTACATGATTCTTCATAGTGCCAAATAACAAGCACAAGCAAACGTCACAAAACAATTATTAATAAGACTAATAAACAAACTCACATCGCAGCTTTTGAACACAACATAAATTCAAGGATTTTTTCCATAAGTAGCAGAAAGCTTACCAATCCGCACACCTCCAGGAGCCAATGCACTGCTGTCTCCAAAAACTGCGTTCTTGTTAACTGTGATGTTGCAAAGATCACAGAGTTTTTCAACTTTATTTCCTGTAAATATTTAGACGAAAATTATCTATTGCGTCTCGCAAAAAAGTGCAAAGAGGTGCAAAGAATTTAATTGCTTATACCAGTCAAGCCAAGTGGACGGAGATCCCAGAGGACAAGATGATTCTCAGTTCCCCCGGTAACTAGCTTGTAGCCCTTGTTCATCAAATAATTGCCAAGGGCGACAGCGTTGGCCCTGACCTGCTTGGCATATGCCTTGAACCCCGGTAACATGGTCTGTTTCAAGGCAACAGCCAATGAAGCGATCTGATGATTGTGAGGACCACCCTGAAGAGCTGGGAACACTGAAAAGTTAATTTTATCCTCAAAGTCATAGACAGCATCCTCAGGTTGCCCTTTCTTTGGAGGCTTAGGACCCTTTCTGTAGAAGATCATGCCAGACCTCGGTCCTCTCAGACTCTTATGCGTAGTCGTTGTGACAATGTCACAGAACTCAAATGGATTTGCAGCTTCCTGCATTAGTTAATGAACTGTTAAAAGACATACTTCACAAATTGACATAATGCAGAAAAAATTCCTAATTATGAGAGCCAATTATCGTAATGCAGCTTCCCATGTATTAATGGAAAAGCATCAACCAAAAGTGTAATAGCTCACAAAAAAAAAAGATCATTATTGAGCTGCACGAGTAACATATGTGATGCATTTTTGGTAACAGAAATAATATAAAACTCCAAAGAACAAAACACAACTTTAAGTTGCTATATAATTTTGATGGGTTATGTACGTTGATAATAGAAAAAAATCAAACAAGTAATATGAATTTCTGAATATTATCAAACTCAGAATCCATATGAACCATATTAAAATTATTATACAGAAATCAGATATAGATGCCCAAAACATGATTACGTGTCAAAAACAATAGAGATAGATGCAGACAACAATAAAATAACCCAAGTATCAGATCACTATAACACAAGAATCATGAGTCTCATGATTTAGAATAACTTCAAGGAACACAAAGAATAAGCAAATCTATGTCCGCATTGTACTGAAAACAAGTAATCAAAATATTTTAAAAAAAATTGAGGGGAAAAAATTGAAGGAGAAGATCATTAAATGCACCAGTAAGAAGAGTAGATCAAATAATTTGGAGTCCGATTAAAAGAGAAAGAGGGAGGCCAAGACGGACACTTGACGAACTAATAGAGCAAGATCTATTCGTGAATAATATACCGAAAGATTTGGTTACTAATAAAGCGGAATGACGTCGTATGAACCATGTAGCCGACCCCACCTAATGAGATAATGCTTTGTTGTTGTTGTTGTTGAGGGACTCGATGTGGATGGCCAAACCCCATTAAATGTCAAATCCACAGAGAGAGATGCAAACAGCATTAAATAATCATAAGTCTCAAATCATTGTAATACAAGATTCAAGGGTTTATCATTGCTTTTGAATGTAAGATAACCACACCAAAGAATAGGGAGCTATGATAAAGTGCGTAGACATTTTTTAGGAACATAAGAACACTACACATGCATTCTACCTGAGGGAGGTGATTTTGCTCGAAGAAACACAACTGTGCACATCCACTATATCGTAGCAAAAATATAGTGAGCATATAAGTAGGCATCAGAGTCTCATTCAGGGAACCAATCACTTAGGAGTGCAGAAGCAGGGAATTCTTCCCCCCACCATCGACGATTGAGTTCAAACCACATCTAGTCTATTAACAAATTAAAATGAAATGGGGAGATGACGATCTAATTTCATATTTTTATTTTCACAAAACATATCTAGAAGGCGAAGAAAACCAAATTCTATTGAACAACACACGAGAAGAAACGCAGTTTTGACAGCCAATAATGTCGGAGAGATAATCTCAAAATCACATTTTTGCACGCAAATTTAAGATCTCATAATGTAGGGTAAAAAGAAGCACGGTTTTGCATTCCAACGTTCAGATAGAACTCAGCAAAGACATGATGAAACGAAGAGCTAACCTGCGCCGCGACGAGGCCACTGATGTGCGCCATGTCGCAGAGCAGCAGTGCACCGCATTTGTCGGCGATGGCCCTGAACCTGGCATAGTCCCAATCCCTGGGGTAGGCGCTGCCACCACAGATGATGAGCTTGGGACGGAAGTCCAAGGCCTTCTCCTCGAGCTTGTCGTAGTCGATGTAGCCGGTCTCGGGGCTCACCTTGTAGGGCAGGCTCTCGAAGTAGATGGAGGTGGCCGAGATCTTCTTCCCCCCGGAGGTGTAGTAGCCATGGGTGAGGTGCCCACCGGATGGGAGGTCAAGCCCCATGATGCGATCGTGGGGGTTGAGCACCGCCGTATAAGCCGCGAAGTTGGCCGGGCTGCCGGAATAAGGTTGGACGTTGACGCCCCAGCGCTCGGGGTCGAGGCGGTAGGCGGCGAGGGCGCGGGAACGGCAGAGGTTTTCGATGGCATCGATGTGCTCATTACCACCGTAGTAGCGGTTGCCGGGCATGCCCTCGGAGTACTTGTTGGTGAGGGCGCTGCCGAGGGCCTCGATGACGGCGAGGGAGGTGAAGTTCTCGGAAGCGATGAGCTCGATGCCGTGCGACTGCCGGTGCTTCTCCTTCTCGATGAGGTCGTGGATCTCCGGATCCACTTCGACGAGCGGGGAGAGGCCCCAGGAGGCGACTGAATCCATGGCGGCGGATGGGGCGGCGGCGGAGGCGAAGGCGGAGACGAAGAGGTCGAGATCCAGGGACGACGAGAGAGAGGGAGGAGAGTGGAGGTGGGAGCGGTGGGGGGTTTATATTAATAAGGCGAGGATCGTGGAGGTTGGAGAGATGTTGTAATGTGCACATGATGTATTTGTCGACGGGTGTCTGAGTCTGAGGGGTGCGCGACACAGCGCAGCTGATCGGGATTGGGTTGCATTTGCAGCGCTTATTTTTACTTTATACATAAAAAAACTTTTTTTTCTATTTCGGTAGCATTTTGCTAGTTGTAACACAATATGAGCATCCTCTGCATAATTAATATGTATATATATTTTACCCAAAAATTATGTATATTTACTTATTTATTTATTTATTATTTATTTATATTTCAAGGATAAGGGTGTAATTAGCTTCTTCTTTAGTTTTCTTTTAAGAATCGATATGTTCGTTTCTTCTTTTATGTTTTTTTTTTCTTTTCAACTATTATTATTATGAAACAATAATAGATTTTGATTTTTGAGTTTATATGTCTAAATCATTTTACATGTAAATCGATGAAATATGGCTGTTGTGTGCATAGTTTTTCAATCAAAGCTATAAGCTAGTTTAGACATTTTAAAATAATTTATTATATGCCTACTAATAAAGAAATATTAACATCTTTTACATATAATAAAATAAATAAATAAATAGGGTTAATTTCTCAAATATTTTGTTAATTATAGTAAATTTTTACGTCTAACTTTAATATATGAACTTATCGTAGCGTCTTTCTAAATTATATCATAATTTCTATTGTAGTTCATTCGTTTAATTCTGTTAACTTTTTTATTATTTTAATTTTTCAATTTATTACAAGATTAAACTACCTTCTCCTTTAATTTAATCTTTAAAATTTTGAAAATACTAAAAAAAATAAAATATAAAAAAAGGGCAATGCGCCCTCTCCTTTGATTGTGTTGAAGGGAGGGGGCGACGCTCCTCGCCTTATCATGGGGGCGGTCCACCTCCCTCTTCTCCACACACACATCGTGACCCTCAAGCTTCTCCACCTTCGGCGGTTGTCGAGCTCGCCCCTAGCACTCCAGGCCACATGCGCACAGCGTGTGACCTTGGCACACATTTTTATTTTTAATTATATATTATTTTAAAATTTTAAATATAAGAAAATATGAGAGAAGGATAATTTAGTCATCTAATAAAAAAATTTGAAAAATATAAAAAATAATAAAACTAAATGGTTAAATTAAAATGAAAATCACGACATAATTTAGAAATCACTAGGTAATCATTACCGTTCAGAAGAAATCTAAGGGATAAATCAATTAATGCATGCTTGCAGAGAAAGGGATTAATGATTTAAAACCACCTTCATTGGAAATTGTGTTAGAGAAAAAAAACATCACAAAGTACAAGAAATGCATCTCAAACACAAAAGTAGAAGCACCAGCCATCATGAACTAAATATCAAAATTGGGATAAATTTCTCGAATCGTCCCTCCATTTTAGATCACGATGATCACTTAACTTTAATTTATAATTAGATTGCCTCTCGAACTTTATTTCTCTCGCACGCTTCGTGTAACATTCCCCATCAGCGTGTGATATTATCCGCTCTGAGCCTCGGCCCGCACGATTTTCTCAAAACGCGTCACACCTAGTGAAGGACATATTCTCATATATATTCAGCATCTCTCCCGTGACTTATGCATGTGGGACTAATCCAAGGCATGGGGAATGTTACATATGGTATCAGAGCCACTCCGCGTGAGCCTCCGTGCATGGTGGGGTGCGATCACTCAACGAGAGCGTTGAGTCCCCTAAGGGGGAAGGATGCATGGGGCATGCCTTGAATTAGTCTCACATGCATAAGTCATGGAGAGAGATGTTGGGTATATATGGGAATATGTCCTTCACTAAGTGTGATGCGTTAGAAAACCGTGAGCCTAGGGTGGGGACAGAGCGGACAGTATCACGCTGAGTATAGAGGTGAGCCGCTGCACTACTCTGATACCAGGTGACGCATTTTGGTAAAACCGTGCGGGCCGAGGCCCAGAGCGGACAATATCACATGTTGGTGGGGAATGTTACATATGGTATCAGAGCCACTCCGAATAAGCCTCTATACATGGTGGGGTGCGATCACTCAACGAGGCGTTGAGTCCCCTAAGGGAAGAAGGATGCATGAGGCATGCTTTGGATTAGTCCCACATGCATAAGTCACGGGAGAGATGCTGTGTATATATGGGAACATGTCCTTCACTAGGTGTGACGCGTTAGAAAATCGTGAGCCTACGGTGGGGACAGAGCGGACAGTATCACGCTGAGTATAGAGGTGAGCCACTGCGCTACTCTGATACGAGGTGACGCATTTGGTAAAACCGTGTGGGCCGAGACCCAGAGCGGATAATATCACACGCTAGTGGGAAATGTTACTTATGGTATCAGAGCCACTCCATGTGAACCTCTGTACATGGTGGGGTGTGATCACTCAACGAAGGCGTTGAGTCTCCTAAGGGGAAAAGATGCATGGGGCATGCCTTAGATTAGTCCCACGTGTATAAGTCACGGGAGATATGCTGGGTATATATGAGAATATGTCCTTCACTAGGTGTGACGCGTTTTGAGAAAACCGTGCGGGTCGAAGCCCAGAGCGAACAATATCATACGCTGGTGGAGAATGTTACACTTCGTCCTCTTAACCATTAATAATCGATTTCTCGATTAGATTAATAAAATAATATAAAGGGGAAGGAGCGCCGATGGCCCTATAGGCGAGTTCGCATGGGAGGCAGCACCACAGCCCTCCCCCCCCCCCCCCCCCCCTCCTTTTCTCTCTTGTAGCCGACGAGGAAGAAAATGACGACGTCTGTCTGTCCTCCTAGCGTCCCTTTTTTTTATAATTTACTTAAAGTTGAGGGACAATCCAAATAATTTATCCCAAAATTAATGTAAAAAGTCGATGATCATGAAATGTGCTCTCTCAAATGCTCTTCACAAGGTCTTGCCACTAGTGATGTAGGAAAAAGAACATAGACTTTGCACTAACTTCTTCATGAGACATGGAGTCAGAACATCATCAAACTACAACAACACCATTATTGCATCCACTAACATGTTTCAAAGAGTGGTCAAAAGGCTCAACAATGATTATTCGTCCATTTCAAACAAACATTGTAGTGGCATTTCAAAACTAAATGTATAACTAGTACACATTTGAATTTGGAATTTATATTGTCATAATGGCATCCGATCTAACTCAACTGTCTTTGTTTAAACTTGTAAATTGTTTGGTTTGGTTTGTACTGCTGATGCATCGTCTTTCTTTGCACCCAAATTTTGGAATTGTAACGTGGCAACCTACCGACATGCTCACATGTCAATGTGAAAACCTCATTGGGAAAGGACAAACATTATGTAACTTTATATTAATACATATATAAAAAAAACTAATAAAAACAATCAATGTTTTTGTTTATGTATTCCTAATTTGGTTCCGCTTATACATTTTTTTATGTCATCACAGCAACAAATCTTTCATCCATGTAGTGTTTATCTTTAAAATTTGAGACATAAAAACATTTTGCCAAAGTAACGTGACACAAGTTCTTCAAAACGGAGAACTCAAAGTTCTCGCCTCTGACCTTTTTTTTTTTTTTGCTTTTTTTTTTCCTTTGCTTTTCTTTTTCTTTCAATTCTTTATTATATTTCAATTAATAAAATATTAATAATGATTATTTAATAGTAATATTATTCATTAAACTATTATTATATTAATTTAAATAATAATCAATTCTAATATATTTTTTTATTAATATAATATTATTTAGCTTATAAATTAAATTCGTTAACTTAATATGAATATTTTTATAATATTAAAAACATAGGGAAAATAATAAACTATAATAATATTATTTTTCATAAATTATAATATTAGCGTAATTATTTTTCATAAATTATAAAATATAATATTAAAATAAATATTTTCATAAATAATTATCTTAACTAAATAAATAAATAATATTTTAATTTACTATAATTTTATGCTTCATAAAAGAATAAATTATATCATTAGTTCTTACTTTTTATTCAAACACCTACTAAAATGTATCTATCAAATTAATCTTTCAAATTTTCATCATTATATTTTTTTCATCCAAAGACCATATCTAAACTTATTTATAAATTAATTAATTCTCGAGAACTAACGGCAACTCAAAATTTCCGTTGGGCCATTTGGCAATTGAAATTAAAATTTCTCCGAGTTTCAGATGAATAGTTGAATTGACAAATTAGTTTAGGGTGTGTTTGGATTGAGTGAAATTTGATGATGATGAATAAGATAATTGATTTGATAAGAAAAAATAAATATGTAATAAATATAAATTATAAATTTGTTAAAAAATTTAAAATAAATGTATATTAAAAAATTATGCCAAAAATTTCATTAAAATATATTATTTAAATATAAAAAATCATTTTTAAATATTTATATTTAATGAAATATTAAATTTTTTAATGAAATAATAATTTAAAAATAGTATTATATTAATAATTTATAATAAATATTATATATAATAATAAATACATTATTTTATATAAATATAAAGAAAGAGAAAATGATAAAAGAAAATAGAAAAGTAGAAAAGAAAATAAAAAAGGACAAATAAGAAAACGAAAAGCAAAAGGAAAAAAAAAAGCAACAACATAATTCCAACACAAAAATAATATCATGATTCCACTTGAAAAATCCGTTCCCCTCTTCTTATTTGGAGAACTAGCTGGATTCAAAGACTAAGTTCTAGCAAGTTCTCTTAGTCAGCTATATGTAATGGCAAAATTTGAACACTTATTTCTTTTACATCTAAGATGGGGGACATAAAAAAATACAATGTGAATAGGAAAATATTTATTAGAATCGTGTTTGGTAAGAGACAGGAGTTAGTTAAAGTGATAAATAATTACTTAACGAAGGTCTAAATTTAATTATCAGCATTCGAAATGCGACATCAAATAGATCAATTTGGTCGAGGGATAAAATGTTCGTAGAGATAGGCGATGGAAAAAAAAAATCAAATCATTTGAAACTCTTTTTTTTTTTGGAAAAATCGTCAACATTTTATATTCGTTCTCAGTAACAATTTTGCCGCCAGCTCAATCATCAACGTATTTTATGTTTTACACTTTTTTTTTTACCAACCCAAAGCCGTGTGGAGCCGTCCAATCTTTCCGTTACCCTCTAAATAAATTAGAAAGTTTTTGACATCCATCCCGAATTGCATGTCCGACAATTATAATGTTCGTCTCAAATTAACCGACGATAACAGGTGAGCTGCCATTGAAATCTTTTTACATTCCAAAGCTCACATGGTCATAATTTTGGACCTTGATGCATGAGAGAAAAATGAAAAGATCAAAACAAGTAGATGGAATTCGCGCAACTTAGTTGTTTGACTTTATTATATAATAAAGAAGCATATAGTTAATAGTAGGATGTAGATCACTTGATATTATGTATACAGTGACTATGTGAATATATTGGATTATTTTATTTACATCCGAAAATTTATTCCAACCATCGAATTTTATATTTATGATTGTGATTCATGTTAATCTTTCTATAATTCTTTTATTCATATGAGTAATTCATATATGGACAGTGCAAATTCTTATATAATTGTATCTATCAACTCATAATTATAGATTTAGAATCTCAGCTAAAATAAAAAAAAAGTTTTTTCCTCTAATCTCTCCTGAACTACGAACTCTTTTCGCGTCTACCAACGATTTTCAAATTTTTCGCAGATCTCCCTTGAACTATGCCATTTTTTCACTCATCTGAACTTTCTCATTATTTTTATTTATTTTTAATTATAAAATGACCAAAATACCCTCGTAGTATTCAGATAAGTGCGCTTAAAATAATACATAATAGTAAATATTAAAAAATAAAAAAATGTTGGCCGGCGTGCATGAGGGGGATTGCCCTACCGGCGAGATCGCGGGGGACGCACACGAGGGGGGTGATCTCGCTAGCGTAACCCCCCTCGCGACCTCGTCGATGGGGAGTGGCGAGGTCGCTATGGGGAGGTCCCCTACGACCTCAGCACGCGAGATCCCAAGGGGGGTGAAGCCCACCTCATGCACTCCCCCCCCCCCCCTCGCGCGATTGTCGTCGGCAGGGCAACCCCCCTCCTCACGCGTCGGCCAATATTTTTTTATATTTACTATTATATATTATTTTAAGCTCATTTATCTGAACTCTATGGGGGCATTTTGGTCATTTCATAATTAAAAAAAATAGGATAGTTAACAGATATTGACGGATGGACCTAAGTGAAAAAAACAACATAGTTCAGGGGAGGTCTGCGGAAAATTTGAAAGCACTTGATAGACGCGAAAAAAGTTCATAGTGAAGAGAGGCCAGAGGAAAAATCCATAAAAAATCGTATAGTGCAAATAAGTGTGAGTGCACAAGATGAGGAGCTATGTTCGCCGAACGTCGCTTGCACAAGGATGATCAATTCATGCTCGTTTGGGGAGAAGAGGAACCACGGAAATGCATGGATTTGAAGAAAATCGTGGCACAAGGTAGGGATTCAGTCCCTAAATGTTCGATCTTGGTCGTTGCACCGACATCAACATGGTGATTGGAATGGGTAATGCTCACCATAGATCGTCACATTAACAGTGTTCATGTTCTCCACATCCCTGTGTCCACAAGTTGCGACGTAAGGGCATTTAAAATCTCTCTCTCTCTCTCTCTCTCTCTCTATATATATATATATATATATATATATATATATATATATATGTATATGTATATATATGTATATATAATATATATATGGTAAAATGAATATGTGAATCGCCATTTTCTTCACACCTTATGAAGCACAATTTCAACCGTCAAGATCTGATCTGATGTTTTATATGAATTGTGTGATCTGAACCATATATATGTGATTGGATGACTCTAGTAACTTCTCACGAGATTTGTCTCTTCTGTCTCTCCTAGTCCGTCGAAGATGAGATCGGCTCATCAAAGATATTGTTATGAGAAATTTGTGTACATATGGAAAATATTTGGTATTTGCATACTAGATACACATATGTGAAGATCGGATTTTCTTTTACCAAAATGTAAACAAGTTTTAAATTTATAATTCCAACTACACTTCTCAAGTTGCAAGTATACAATCGTCGTCGATGTATAGATCAGGGTCGAACCATAGAGAGAAGTTGTATTTGTCTTTAAACTTATGTAACAATGAAAGAAGAGGATCTGATTTTGATAGTAAGAGAAGTAACGGTGTATTTTTATATTTTAAATTTTGTAATTTATTTGTTATTTTCGTATTTAACTAGAAAAATTGAGGAAAACAAAACCTAAAGTAAAGTCTCGTTGCTAACAGTATGTAGAATAGAGGCACAAAAGATCATTCTTATTGGGGACTTGACAAATAAATATTGTTTCTTTTAAGGTTGCATTCAAATGACGATACTAATAGCGGGTACTTCTTATTCTCATGAAAAGTATCCTTTGGTTCTCCTACTCTCGTATTTGAACCGAGCCAGTTCATCAATAGGTGATATTAAATTAGAAGTCCGTAGAATCCTCTCTAGATTCGTTCTACTTAGGAAAATAAAAATCAATACCAGGATTCTTCCTCCTCACAACCATGCTAACATTTCGGCTCAAAGCATATTGTTAATGATATATGCCCCCCTCTCAGGGAAACTATCAAATGAAGAAGAACTTGCAAATAGGGCATTCATAAAGTAAGCAATAAGATCAAATGCCATAAAGCAAAACATCAAAAATCGAATAAGAACATCAAACCGAGTCCAAACCCATCAAATAATCCCTCAACCTCATTGGTTGATTAGTTATACATAACTATGAAGATCACATCACAAAACATCATCATCCTAAAACTAATAATTATTTAATAAAGAAAATTAAAAAAATAGCAATCGAAAAGAAGTGGGAAAAGCGAAAAATACAGCAAACAACACTAGAATTAGAGCTTCAGCTTTCCCTCTCAATTCACCTGGTCTTCTTCCTCTCCAAAGTGACTTCTCCCCTTTCTGCAGGTTGGCCTCCTCCATGCTTACAAGTACCTCACATTATCTCTCGATGATTGTTGGTCAACCCCCTTTTCTTGAGACATTCTTTCTTTTTTATATCATGGCATCACTTCTATCCACCATTAGATATGTTACACTTGTCCCTTGCATTACTTTTTTTTTCAGCCATCTGATGCACGACAGCTGTCCAACCTGATACACCATATTTTTGTCTTGGATTCCTTTGATTCATCTCTCTTTCCTTCATCAGGTAGGTGGTTGTGTGACACTTGTCCTAATGCCTTTATCCATTTACGTAAAATATGTCTTGATTATTTGATGTCAACTAACATTTTGTCTTTTTATGTCAGCTCAGTTTCTCCTTCTCAGTAGCATCAAGTACCACCATGTCGCGACTCTTTTAACTTGATTGTAGGATACCCTCATGCAATGTGAGAGTATCGCTGAAAGACAAAAAATTATGAATTTATAAAATTTTATCTATGATTTCAACAACTAAGATGACGTGGAGATTTCATATAGCAAGTAAAATGTTAAATTCATGTCAAATTTTATGTTATTTAGTTGCAACATGAATAAAGAAAATCATGATTCTATCCTAATAATAATGAATAAAAAATTCATGTCATCCATATACACCGACTTGGAGGCAGGACATGAACGACGGCAACGAATTTGCAGGCGGTCTGAATCCAAGCACTTGCGCCACAGATCAAGAGTGGCAGGCGAATCGGGGTTTCGAGTTGCAGAGGCAAATCAGAGATCGAGAGCGAAGTACGTTCGAGTTGTAGGTGACGAGCTGACATCGGGATTTCGACAGCGGCCGAAGGGAGGCGATTCTGGACTGGAGGAGATGGAGAGAGAGGCTCAGAGATCATGCGGCAACGTGGCCGGAGCCATCGCTGGCACGCTTTATGTCGACTTCATCAACCCTAATGACGGATCGAGCTCTCATTCGTTGAGGACGGCCAGACGCTGCACGTCGAAGCGATATCAACCCGAGGAGGGGGTTCTGACGGGACGCTGCACACCAGAGTCCCTTTCCAATGATTTGACAGCGCACGAATGAGGTGTTCGCCGAGAGGCGGAGAGAGAGAGTCCCTTTCCAATGATTTGACAGCGCACGAATGAGGTGTTCGCCGAGAGGCGGAGAGAGAAAGAGAGAGGGAGGAGTGCTCCAATATCTCGCGACGTACACCACAATCTTGTGCAAGATCATGTGAGCCATCAACACAATCGTACTTTGCAGTGCTTCCCATATTCTTTCCATATTCATTTTATGTCGGGCGGACATAATATTGCAAAACTTTTTTCATATGTAAATTGATTTACTGATATAAGTCGAATATATCATATTCATAGTGGATACACACATCTCACCGTATATCCTTTCTACATGTAAGACATGTTTATTTATAAACACCTCTTCGGATTTATGAACAGGTCCTACTCGACTTCCTGAATTTGATTTTCCAAAATCAAAATTCATGATAAAAACGTGCATAACCAGGTAGTAATTCAAGTGTATTTCTTAGTTAAACATTAAATATGGTTTCAGCGGGGATCCTATCTATGGGGAGTGAAGAAATAGAACATTTTGTTCAACAAAAAGAGCGTCCACCCGCCACCCCACCCACTCGAGGAATACAAACAAAGCCAGCTGTATGGATGGTCCGAAACCCTACTATCCAGCCTAGTCCTTGTATTTCATTGCCGACATATGGAACCCAGGCATGTCAAATGAGGCCGAGAATTTCTCCACTGCTGCCTTGAGCTCCTCTATGTCCTTGTTGTTCACCAGACCTTTGTTAAAATCTTTAAGCAGCTTTCCATGTTCCTTCTGGATGTTCAAGCAAATTGTCACCGCCTGGTGAAGGAACTCGGCGATCTGTTCGAAATCCTTCTCAACCAGACCTCTAGAAGTCATGGCAGGAGCACCTGAGAATGAAAGAATGACATAAGCCATTCATGAATGGCAGAAAACTATTAGTCTACTCGAGTTTCAGGGAGAAACCAAAGCATATGAACTTTCCACTTACCTAGCAAAAAATAAACTTAGCAAAACATGCCTGGTTAGAGGAATATAATTCT
This sequence comes from Pontederia crassipes, assembly GCA_030549335.1. NCBI lineage: Eukaryota > Viridiplantae > Streptophyta > Magnoliopsida > Commelinales > Pontederiaceae > Pontederia > Pontederia crassipes. The sequence goes on along the minus strand of CM060189.1, from coordinate 16,141,551 downwards.
CACTTAATCTAAAACGAGTGTTATCCGCATACAACATACCTAACTACACTAACGATGTAAAATTAGGATGACAGATGACAATGGGTTCGGTGTTTTAAGAGTTAAGTCTTCAAAATATTTTGTGGAACTGGCGATAAACCATCATCTCATTGATTCAGATATCGCTAATCATTGAAAGGGTCTGAGAAATTAAAGAAAGATTGAACTGTCTAGCTGTCTAGCTCCCTCAAAAAATAAAGATTGAATGTCTTGAAGAGGGCTCTGAGTTCAAAAAACATCTAAAAGTTTACATTGGATGTGGAGCTACATAACTTTTTTGGTTCAAAATAAAGTTTATGGAGTTACACATCATAATGCTAACACAATTTATGGGTGGGTTTAGTGATTACTTCTACAATATTCTTCCTAAAGTTAACAGGTCACCATTGCAAACGACTATTGATAAAGCCACTAGGCCAAGTTATTCCATTATATCTCAACAAAATATATATATATATATATATATATATAAAATTTCAAAGTCAACTAAACTTTTCCTAACTAGCAGCAAGCTTACCAATCCGCACACCTCCAGGAGCCAATGCACTGCTGTCTCCAAAAACAGCATTCTTGTTTACTGTTATGTTGCAAAGATCACAAAGTTTCTCAACTTTATTTCCTGCAAACATTCAGATGGGAAAAAATGGTTTTTTAAAAATATAGAAAGGAAAAGATGAATTATGACCTGCGAAAACTGTCAAGAAAGGCACAAAGTACAATTCTTATACCTGTCAATCCAAGTGGACGCAGATCCCAGAGAACAAGATGATTCTCAGTTCCCCCAGTAACTAGCTTGTAACCCTTGTTCATCAAATAGTTGCCAAGGGCTACAGCATTTTCCCTGACCTGCTTGGCATATGCCTTGAATCCAGGTGACATGGTCTGCTTCAAGGCCACAGCCAATGCAGCAATCTGGTGATTGTGAGGACCACCCTGGAGAGATGGGAACACTGCAAAGTTAATTTTATCCTCAAAGTCATAAACAGCACCCTCAGGTTGCCCTTTCTTTGGAGGCTTAGGTCCCTTCCTGTAGAAGATCATGCCAGATCTCGGTCCTCGAAGACTCTTGTGTGTGGTGGTTGTCACAATATCACAGAATTCAAAAGGATTTGCAGCTTCCTGCGTCAGTCAAAGCAGATGTTAAGGGGCGAATATCACACAATGACACAGCAGCAGAAATATATCCCTAAATTCTTTTTTGAGAGGAAGGATTACAACAAGGGTACTAATTGGACGAGCATCAACAGAGGTAAACATAATAGCTCAGAAAAGGCCATAGCATTATTAAAATGTGTTTACTAAATATGACAATTTTTTCAACAATAATAACTTAAAGAAGCTTCAAAGAATGCAAGCAATTTTATGTGAAAATATGGACACGAAAAAGAAACAATGAGTCATATCAAACAGAAAAAGGAATCAAACCATATTTCAAAAGTTATTCAGGAATTCAATATTGACATGCTGAATGAAAATTGATGTGCTAACCAATTTTTCTAAAATCTTAAGCCGTTAGAAAGAGCAACTATCAATAATTTTATATTCTTAACACTCCCCCTCACGTGTGGAGACAATTTTTTATTTAATCCAGCCCATCACGTGGACAACAATTAAGGCAGGAAAATACTTTTTAATAAGAGCTTAACAAGATTTAAACTCTTAGATCCGGCTCTGACACCATTTTGAAAATTGATTGACTAACCAATTTTCCTAAAAGCTTAAGCCGTTGAGAATAACAACATCCATGATTTTATATTCTTAACAAAAACAATTAGAGACAAATTCAAACAACATTAAAATCCCAAGACTCAAATCATTATTACAGAAGATTCAAGGGAATAACTTTATGTTTCTATAGGAATATAAAGACAGCATCTAATCAATTTCGCGACGTTGACCAGATAAACATAACTATGCAGGACCGGGTTATCATAGCAATAATACAGTGAGCAAGCAAGCAGGCATCTTCTAGGAACCCAACATAGATGACAAGAGCCCAGGAATTCTCTCTTCCACCGAGGAAGATTGAGTTCAACCACATCTCATCTATTAATAAAGTAAAAGGCAATGTGGAGACAGCGATCTAAATTCAAGCTTTTATATTCTAAAAGAAGATTGAGAGACAGAAGAGAACACCGATCTCAAAATCACATTTTTGGAGTGAGATAAGGGATCTAAGGAATAACAGAGGCTAACAAGTAAATACTTTGTATGTAAAAAAATCGAGATGTTATGGGGTTCAAATCTCTCGGTCTGTTAGGATGCCTCAGCTGCATTAAGCAATAATCTAACGATGGAGGTTAATAAAAAGAAGCACGATAATTCATTCCAATCCAACATTCAGACAGAAGTCAGGAAAGATATGATGGAACGAAGAGCAAACCTGTGCCGCGACGAGGCCGCTGATGTGCGCCATGTCGCAGAGCAGCAGTGCACCGCATTTGTCGGCGATGGCCTTGAACCTGGCATAGTCCCAATCCCTGGGGTAGGCGCTGCCACCGCAGATAATAAGCTTGGGACGGAAGTCCAAGGCCTTCTCTTCAAGCTTGTCGTAGTCGATGTAGCCGGTCTCGGGGCTCACCTTGTAGGGCAGGCTCTCGAAGTAGATGGAGGTGGCTGAAATCTTCTTTCCCCCGGAGGTGTAGTAGCCATGAGTGAGGTGCCCCCCGGATGGGAGGTCGAGCCCCATGATGCGGTCATGGGGGTTGAGCACCGCGGTATAGGCCGCGAAGTTGGCCGGGCTGCCGGAATAAGGCTGGACGTTGACGCCCCACCTCTCGGGGTCGAGGCGGTATGCGGCGAGGGCGCGGGAGCGGCAGAGGTTCTCGATGACGTCGATGTGCTCGTTCCCGCCGTAGTAGCGGTTGCCGGGCATGCCCTCGGAGTACTTGTTGGTGAGGGCGCTGCCGAGGGCCTCGATGACGGCGAGGGAGGTGAAGTTCTCCGAGGCGATGAGCTCGATGCCATGCGACTGTCGGCGCTTCTCCTTCTCGATGAGGTCGTGGATCTCCGGATCCACTTCGATGAGTGGTGAGAGGCCCCAGGCGGCAACAGAATCCATGGCGGCGGAGGGGGCGGCGACGGCGGTGGCAAGGGAGCAACGGAAGCGGAGGTGGAGAGGAGGAGGAGGAGGAGATTGAGATCTGGGGAAAGGGCAGTGGGAGGAGAGTGGAAAAGGGAGCGGTGAGGGATTTATAATAAGGCGAGGATTGCGGGGATTGGAGAGATGAAGAGGTTGCAGTGTGCACATGATGTGTTTGTTGATGGGCGTCGGAGGAGCAAGACAAAGTTGATCGGATTTGGGTGGATATAACACGCTCGTATAGTGTTAAGCCAATGTTTTGCGCACGTCGATACGTGTGTGTATAATGATGGCACATTATTATAACTTGTAAGCACTAATTCGTGCTGTATAAAATAAGGTAGCTTTTTCCATTTCCGTACACCAGTTAAAAATTTAAAATTTTATTTTACGTGGCACACTACCAAAAAATTTACTTATCAACTTTCTTTTTTTTTCTTAATTGTAGGAAGAATTACCGGTGTTAAAGGTACAAATAATACGAACCTGCTTTTACGCGTAAATAAAATATTCATCCCATATATTTTTTTAATAACTTTATCATATTTAAAAATTGATTACTGAAAACTCGATATCTTTTAAAAATTTTCACATTTTGTGATATCTTTGATAATTATTTTACTCTATAATTTGATGTTTATACGTTTAAATATCACCAACTATTATTTATATATTTTATGTTAATATTTCTTCCCATAAACTTTACGTTATTGAATACTTTATATATATATATATATAATATAACAACCACATATATATTTTAATTTACTTATATGTCATTTAATTGTTTTCCTACCTGATTTTTTTTTAAAATATCGTAGATTTCCAAACTATGACAGAGTTGTGATCCAAAAAATATACAAGAAATGCCTTTTTCAGAAGATTCAATATTTTCTTTTTTTAACTTAGAAAGAAAAAAGTATAGGGGCACGATTATGAGTACAAAGCACAATTATGATAATCTGCCCACCAGATTACCTTATTTTCTTTGTTGTAGTTCGAAGCTAATTTTGATGATCTAACAATATGTATTACATATAAATATTGATTAAGATCAGGGAATCCATCAATATTTAGATCTTATACACATAAAACTTGAAATAATATAAAAATATATATCATGATATCAACAAAAAAAATACTATTATCATTGTCATAATAATAATAATAAATTTCTCTAAATTATTTATCATTAATAATATTCTTCACAAATGAATAGAATATTATTATTTTTAATAATAAACTATTATGATTTTAATTTAAAATATATCAAATGTTTAAATATATAATTATTAAATTTATGATTTTTTCCAAATTTTGAATAAAATTAATTTTTTTTACATTAGTGATAAAATGTATTCTAATAAAAAATTGTGTCTAATTATTTCTCATTATAAGTAAATAATGTTATATAAATTGATAAAAAAAATTATTTGTACATGGTAACTAAGATAATGTAAATTATTACTAATTCAATAAGGGATAATTTTGTGCCAAGTGATATTAATTGTTAGGTAATGTTAAAAAATAATGCACGCTTTTTTATTTTTGTTTTTTTAGATAAGTGGGAAAGGGAATACAATTTAGAGGGATAAATATAATACAAGTCCGGAACTTGCAAATGTAACAGGGATCATGCTTTTAATCAATTGGATCATAATTTGATTACAAAAAAATTTATACTTTAAATATATGCTACAAATGAAAGCGTAAAAATTAAATAATAATAGAATAAAAACATATCAATCATCATTTCAAAATAATGAAAATGATAAAATGTTTCTTATGTTATTGACAATCATTTTCTTATTTATGAATCCAGTAATTTTAAGTTTTTCGTCGTTATTCCAAAGTTTACTTGCAAATTTAAAATTTACGTTCCTTATAATTTTTTTGTTATTTCACACCCTAGATAATCTATTTTATTACTTTTTTTGTCGTTGGCATTCTTCCACTTTCTCCCTTGAAATATAGTTCCCTTGTTTTTCATCACTTTTTTTATGTATTATGCATGTATTCTTTTTTTTTAAAAAAAACAAGTTAAACCAGATTTTCGATTGATACTGTTCATCTCGATTTTTTGTAAAAATATTTTTTGCCCAACTTAATCGGACCCACTATTAGCCTTCGAGCATAATGCATGAGCCATGTTCCTTTTTTTCAGGGATCATGCTCCTGGTCGTGGTGCTTACTTGATGGCTTGAGAGCTCTCCATCTCCTCCTTTGCATCGGCATACGGTGGTCTGATTCTCTCCTGGGGCTTGCTCGTAGATATTCTAATCCTGCATCGATGATGATCATCACATAAAAAAATAATTGTTTGAATAAAAAGATAAGAATAGAAGATTTGTTCTTGATTTGTAATCGTCCAAAAAATTATATAACTAATTTGTTAAGAAATCATATATGAAAAATAGTCATCAAACACTAATCAGCTAAAGTCGTACTTCAACAAACTAATGGAAAAGGCACGCTCCTATGTGTCAAGAAATCGAGAGCTGCTGTGCTTTGGCCCGAGTCCGGAAGACGGATGGAAGAATAGGGAGGAAGAGAACAAGAAAAGTTGCGGAGGAAAATAAAACGGAAATTGCATTTTTAAAATATTGTGAATTACAAAACACTTACATCTATTTTGTATTGACATGAAAAGGATTAAAACTGGAGCGCTACGAAATTCGACTTCGTCACGTGACGAGATCTCCTCTCAGTCGTTATTTTCTTTGATCTTTCTTTAACTTTTTTGTTGACTCAAACGATCAAGAAAAATGATACATAAACGAAAAACTTAATAATTAAAATAATACACGATAAAAGAAAAATACAGAAATCAAGAGCTAAAAATTACTTCAAACTATCTCAAAGCAAAGTGCGGAATCAAGAAGTACATCCAAGTTTTAATATTAAGCAGAAGGGCGGAAGCAAAAAGGTGACAAAAGGTAAAGACACTGGTGCTACACATAGAAAAGTCTACGGTCAGCATGACTCGATATGTCCCATCCAAAAAGAAACACCATCTAGCGCAAAACATGCGACTCATATTGGACTTGATCAAAATCATGCGACTCATAGTCTCCGCGCACACATCAACACGTCACGCATCGCAATGATGTACATGTGGGGATCAGGGGAGCAAGCTCAACCGTTAATATAAAACTAGTATGAGTTCGTATAAATCATAAATCAGTTCTGTTAGAAATAACACAAATGAACATATAATCAAATGTAAGAGTGTGATCATAATAGAGTGAAGTTAATGAAGAGAGACATGATTCATGCCCTTTCAATTTCTTTATTTTTCCACGTTCGTTCTCATGTTCATCATTCGAGTTCATCATTCATATTCTTAGTTCTTATTCGTGTTCATGATTCATATTCATAATGATAAAGTCATTCCTTTCATCTTTTGACCATTCATACTTTGGAAGATCTCTTTATTTCTTTTAGGAAATACCATTGCAATCACAACAAGGTGCAGCTATCTAGACCATCACGAGTCAATGGGTCATCAATGCCACGACCAGTCCCATCGAGCGGGATGACCTTGCGCAAGGCGGAAACATCCGTAAGGGAGAGACTCCCATTTAGATAGGGCAAATAATAACCCGTGAAGAAGTGCCTCATACAGTGGACCTCTTTTTCATTCCATAGACCAATCTCCGAATCATCATGTACCTCTCTTTCAATCCGTAGATTGATCAAGGTCGTATGGAGCATAGCTTCGAATCATCTTTAAATTCATTTCACTTAGTATAAATCATGTGGACAAAAGCTTATCAAATCAGGGGTTAGAATTAAAGTCGTGTTCTTCCGGTCCACATATCGGACGCCCGAAAATCGAGGGTCATCCGCTTTGGGTTCATTTAGCGATCGTTCGAAGAGGAGCCGGACTATCACGACCCCGATTTAAACGGCGGTGCTTTAAATCAGAGCTCGCGACTGATTACAGACGATCAAATAAATTTTTTTAAAGAAAAATTGTGCATAACTCATCTAGATAATACAAGAAAATGATAGCACATATAAGCAAATCACGCAGTTTATATTGATCATTCAGAGCATGTAACAACCCTAAGGTTTACCCAATCACATAGTCATAAAAAATTTATATTTTACAAGATACAAAATTACTTTTCATACATAGCACATATCAAACTCTCTTCATATTCCAACAGAGAAATATGAAAGCTACAAATCTTCTATCTTACAGGCGCGGTGGGGACATGACTTCTCAATACCTTGGCAGCAAAAAGGATACACACCCTCCTAAGACTGTCTCTCGCGACCCCGAAAGTTCTACTGATATGAAAAAGTGTACAACAACACTGTGAGAAAATAATAGCTCAGTAAGCTGATAACTCATAAGCTATGTGTTACCATCTAATAAAATTAAAGAAACATTAAAATACATGCATTAATCATAATATCAAAGTCAATATCATCACACATATAATAAATACATATATAACATTTCAATCAAAATCATTAAACTCAATTTACATTCATTGTCACTTAAACAAATCAAACATGAGTATGCAATCCAACACTCTCATATGTATGCATGAATCACCAACTGACCAGTGATCGGTAGGTGGACTATAGAGGTGGCTCTCATCGGGATCAACGATGTAGCACTTAGCTCCATTCTACCTCATCCCTTTCGGAGAATAAATTATATAACGATAGGTGGACTCTAGAGGTGGCCCCTACGGATTCTAGAGGTGGCCCTCATCGCAACTACTCACGATGTGGCACCTAGCTCCAGCATATCTCATCTCATTATTGGAGAATAAAATGATGGGTTGGACTCTAGAGGTGACTCACATTGTGATCAGTGATGTAGCACTTAACTACAACCATTATATATGCAAATGCAAATGTGATGCATGATTCATCACATAATAAACATCTCCTAAACATAAGAAGTTGAATCATATCCAATACTATTTCAAAATAAACAAGATTGCACTCATCTCAATCCATTCTCATTATATCACATATACTTTTCATAATTGGATTTCTCGAAATCAATTCATAGCATTTCAAAACATGTTCAATACATATAATAATAGATGTCACACCGAATTCAAAAAAAGTGAATACATTGATTAGGAGAAACCAACTTACCTATAAGAACTAACAAAATATTTTTCTTTCCCTTTTCACTCTTCTACTCTTATAACAATAATAAACACATTACTACTATGATATAAGCACAAGCCTAAGACATTTACTATGATATGAGCACAAGCCTAACACATATGAAACATAATTAATTACAATGGTATATGAACCTTAAATATTTATTCTTATAACTTAAGTAACTATTAAACATAAGGATTGACCTAATATTATGACAGATTGCACACATAGTAAAGAAAAATTCATATCTTCTTATATACATAATCAAATGACATCATTCAAATTTTTTTTAGTTTCATATTACAGAGTTATTAATCTGTAAAAGTTTCATTTCCTATTTCATTATAGTTTGCTCTCATGAAAAACAACATTCAGCCTAACTTTTATTTTGTTTCTATATCCTGACAAATTGAGTAACTTTATTTTTATGATTTATACAAAATAATAAACATTCCTGTTCTAGTACTTTTAATTTTCTCAAATAGTAGACATCCTAGGGTGAAAGTCATAAAATTACTTGAATTTATATCTATCTGTACCGAGCACAATAAAATTAATCAATACTTGCATAATCTGCCCTAAGCTCCATTCTGACAGACTAGGTAAGATTTGGTAAAATATTTATAACTTTAGCTACACATATCATTTTCTAATTATTCCAATTCTCCATGAAACCTAACATAAGTGTCTATAACACCCTGAATTATCAAATAATTTTATCACATATTGAATTTAATACATAATTTACAAATTCGGATAGCAATTTCGACGGATAGAGTGATAGTACCTTAAAGATAAGAGCATAACTTTATTTACATAAATCATATTAACTTTATTCCAAAGCTCAATGAAAGTAGACTCATATAGGATCAATCAGAATAAATTTCATAATTTTTGGATCACTCGAAGGTATGGAATTTTGTAGTTAAAGATTTGCGAATCAATTGAACATGGCTAGAATTAATTTTACCCATGAACAACATAAGTTTTGCCCGTGTTCAAGTAAAATCCGAAAATGAATAGATGAGACAGGTTCAGAAAAACCCTAATTAGAAACTATGTACTTAAAATCCAAAGAAAATTAAGTAGAAACTTACCGAAATCTAAAATTCTAGTTGCCCCTTCTCTTTTTCTAATTTCCTTCAATCATGTAGTATCTTTTCTTCTACCTTTGCAATTCGGCCAAAGATGGTGAATAGGGCAGAAGAAGATAGTAAAAGGTGAAAGGATAAGTATTAGAAGGGAGGGAAAACCGACTTCAGCTGGTGGAAAGCATTTTTCAAAAATACCCTTGTTATATGGCTTATTCACATGTAATGCCATTTAAGTAAATGCTTTTGCATTATTCATTTATTTATTTATTTATTTATTCATTTACTTAAGACATTACATGTAAATAAGGAACTACCTCCCATTTGGATTCAAATAAAATATTTTAAAAAATAAATAACTAAGGAATCGAAATCTAATTTTTTGTCCGAAGAACAAATATCGTGATTTCACAGATTTTTCGATTTTGTGTCTACATTTTACCTAACTCACACACCTCCTAAAAATTCTTAAAAAGCACTTTTATAATTCTTTCATATATAGGAACAATTAACGGGACTTTAATTTTCCAAGTTTTCACTTTTTCGAAAATCACATTTTCACGCCTTTAAGTAAAATTCCATCGCTTTCGCACTTTAGTTGATATTGAAGTGTAAGTCTTAACATCACATTCATAGAGATTATCAATAAGATAATACAGCATCACATACATATAACTAATAATGCATGGTTAACTTAGGGATATTACACGGACGCCCATTTATCAATATTCACTGGTCGACCGAAAAGGGGACCGGTCGCCCAGTTGACAGAATTCAGCGGTCAACCGGAAGGGAGAGCAGTCGACCGTTCTTTTCATTCTTGTTTATTTCAAAGAGGTTCATCATAGTTCGTAATCATTCTTTACGGAAATTCATAATGATTATAGTCATTCTTTATTCAAGCTTCGATGAAAGAACATAATCGTATCAATATAACGATCCATTGGTTTGGTTTGATGATAACAGAGTACATACGGTTACAGAAAAATCGAAATTTATATTACAATAAGATTTGGTATCAAATACATAAATCAGGGGTCAAAAATCATGGAATCGTCAGAACTCGGGCTGAGTATAGGTGGAACCCAGGTCGAATTTTGAAGAATCGATCCAGATCAGGGTTACACCCGGCCTGAGTTGGAGCGCGATCGGGTCGGGACGACCGTCTTGCTCGATCGCCTTCTCCGCGACAAACCCGTACCAAGTTGGGTGACTAGTATGCGCAGAGCTTGAGCTTCGCGTTAATGGCGGATCCGGGCCAAATTGGTGCGAGCTCGGTCCAGGTTGATTTAATCTGGGTTGGGTTATGGGCAACTCGGGCTAGGTTCTTCATTCGTAGAAACTGCGATTTGCCTCATTTCATTTTCTAAGACATTATAGATACCATGTATGGATGTTTCAAGTTCGTAAGCACAAAAGCAAAGTGTCATTTGCTAATATAAGTCATATGTGACCGTCCTAAACATGCATCATCTAGTACCATTTCTATGCAACGAGCATGAGTTCTACATTTAACTTGATCCTTAGAAGCATGCTTTAGTTCGTCCATAGCTAATCTATGAAGAAGATCCCGAACAACACACCTTTTAATCTGAGTCTTGTCGGTTCGTTGTTCCGTCTTGCGAGCGGATCGTCCTCACCTCCTCGTCCTCTATCCTTTGACATCGCTCGCCCCAAATGAAGTTGTCGGTGGTCCTCTAGTAGTGACGCACGAGATCACGAATAGGGTGCGAGACAACAGCGAGGAAAAATGAGGGAGAAGGGGTCGGATCCTTATAGCAATGCTCTGACCCTTAGCCTTCCATCTCGGAGGTGGAGAAAATCTCCACCTTGAAGCTTCTGCCACTGAGAGCCTATCAGCATGGAGAGAAAGGAATGGAGGGGAGAAGAGAGAAAAGGGAACAAGACAAGGAGAAGAGAAAAAGGAAGAGAGAGAGAGTGTGTGTTTGCTGAAGAGAGGGAGAGAAAGAGGGAGGGGCGGTCGTGAGTCTTCACCTTCCTTTTAATTTTTTTAACCGGTGTGTTACAAAAATAGTATTGTAAACAACTACAAACTAATAATAGTGCTATCGAACATGAAGAAAATGCCGACAACATTGTTACTGTGAAAACGCCGACAACATTGTTACTGCTCATGAGTTTGAAGACGACAACATTGTTGTTGCTTCCTTCATGTGATGATTCACAACTCCTAGAGATGGTGACGAAGACGTCTATGCATGAACTCCAACAACCTCCCTCAAGTTGGCGGGGGGAAAAAGTTGAACCATGCCAACTTGGAGGATTACACGAACGACATTGGCGATGAAGAACTTCCGTCAAACACTTGCAAGGAAGATGTAGAACTCCGAGCAATTGACGATGATGAACATGGTAATAGAACCCTTCTTATTGGTAGTTGAGAGAAGGGGACAAGACGAATGGGTTGGAGAAATGCGATCAGGGGTGAAGACAATATCGAGAACTATAGTAAAGGAAACTCGATCAGAGGTGACACCAAACTCGATCAGGGATGAAAGATGTAAGAAACACATGCAACAACAAGAAACAAAAACTATTGTCAGAATCGAAGGGCAAAGACAAGTGTCAAGCTGTGGTGATGAAATAACTTGAAAGAAGTTCTGAGAACGACAATTTTCATCATGAAGAAAAGCGAGTTCCAAATGAGCCGCAACACCGGACGTGACCGGAGAAGAGGCAGACAATCGTCTAACCTCGAAGAACACCAAAAAAAGCCGAGGAAGATCCAAACATTGACAACAACGTCGGCGAAATTCAAACATCGACAACGATGCCGGTGAAATATGGAGGTTAAGCTCTGAATCGTCATCGCCACCAAAAGCAAAATTCGACAAAATAAGATGCCGACAACAATGGAGACATAGCTCCAATTAAGGCCCAAAGGACAACTCCGAAGATATTTTGTTAATAACAACGAAAAATAGGTGAGTTAAAAAAGTCGCCAGAGCTTAAACTTAGAAGAAAACTAGCAACGGCCGAACAAATGCAAGAGGCAAAGGAAAAAATTACAGAGAAGAATGGAGGGAAATTAGAGACAAGAAACACATGAAAAACTCTTATCATCGACGCAGAAGGAAAAAGGAAAATAATAGAATATCACAAAGAAAGGAAGAACTCGAGACATAGTCGATCATCTTCTATATCGCTAGACGTAGATGAAGAAGCAGAAGAAAGCCAGAGCTCAGTCGGGGCGAGGATGATCTTGATGTTGGCGAGCCAAGGTGAAGTGTGACTTTGAAAATCTCGACGTCGGTGCCCAAATCGGCCTTCCCTGGACTTGTGAGCGACATTTAGCAAATGACATTCGACGACGAAGAACTAGAAGAAGAAGACGACGACTTCCGATATCTATGAGCGAACCTTGGTGAAGGAGCGATGGTGGATGATGTAGCTCTGATACCATGTCAAGAAATCAAGAGCACATGTGCTTAGGCCAAAGATCGGATTGTGTCGTCGGAAGACAGAACGAAGAAGAGGGAGGAAGATATGAGAAAAGTTGTAGAGGAAAAGAAAACGAAAAAATGCATTTCTAAAGTAACGTAAATTACAAAACACTTGCATCTATTATACTAACATGAAAGAGATTAAAATGCAACTACAAACTAATAACAATACTACAGAACATGAAGAAAACACTGACAATACTGTTACCACTCCTGAGCTTGAAGACGACAACACTGTTGTTGCTTCCTTCATGTGACGACTCACGACGTCGGGACCGGAGATGCCGGAGATGGTGACGAAGACGTCAATGCCTGAACTCCAACATTATGACCTTGCTTAATCGGAGGTACTCATTTTTCTCTAGTTGACTTGTCAACTTTATCTCAAATACATTCATGTTTTTAGTAACCATTTTATTCTAAAATTTTGTTAGGGATCATTGATTGTGGTGTTTATTTTGCTGGACTGATGCAGATGCGATGCCTCTCCCAACATCATTTGTTTGGTTGATGTCTTTTCTTTTTCGCTTCAATCCAAGGTGGGATATTGCTGGTCACCTACCCACACACTAACATGTAAATTTGACAAAGATATGGCCTCACTATTATGACATATAGCAAAGAAGGATGGGCTCTTTATAATAAATATACTTTTTGTTTGTATATCTTAGCTTCGAATCAAGAGACATTTTTATATCATTTGGTGGGGGGAACAGAGCAATCTTTGGATCCCCGTGTCCCTTCTCTTTTCTGTCGTCGGTGCAACAAATCTGGATCTGAACTTTTCAGTGGTAACATATGGCATCAACGCACCGGCAAGTTCGAACTCTTATTTCTTTTAATTACCTAAAAAGGAGGACCCAATATGCATACATATATATATATAATTTATTTTACTGTTTGTTTTCATGTATTTATTTTTTGTGCATCATATTTTTTCAGTTTTTTTTGCTGCCCAGAGATTTTCTATATGTAAAATTGATGAACAGCGGAACTAAATGGAATTAACATTAATTAATAAGCTTCGTCACACGTAAATGGATTATAAGTGGAACAACCTAAGATTATGAATTAAAAATATCATCATTTTAAATATAATATTTTAAACTCATGTGGATAAAGCTGAGTTCTCATTTTATTTGAGCTGTTAGTATTTGTGGGTGTTGGAGTTGGTAAGACTCTGAATTCTCATTTTATATTTTGTAGGTTCTTTCATAATTCATTAATCCTGTTGATTGTTGGAGCACTAATATACAAGTAGTGGCAGAAGTAAAAGGTGCACAATCGAGAAGGGAAAAAAATGACATCTAACAACCTTTAGGTGGAAATCAATTCAATTCGCTTAAAAGAAAAATAAAAAAGGATTAAGTAAAAAAAAATCAAGTTCCAAATTAGTGTCAACGTCCTACCAAACACGAACGCCCTTCGGACTTAACGGGGCTGTTTGGGTGGAAAAGAGATGTTCGGGAACAAAAATTTTCTGACCGGTGATTGACCTCGTTGCTTGATCTACCAAGAACAAGAATGTTCGTGACCTTCCCAAGAACATAAAAATTCAAAAATTTGATTGTCCTTCTCATCATCATGCATGGGGACCCACTTACTATTAAAATGTCCGTTTGGATGAAACCTTCGTAACAAGGTCCTTGTCCTCGTTTTATTCCTACACCAAACAGGCCCAACGAGTGCCCAGAAATCCACGACAAGTGAGCACGGCACTTTCGGATGGCCAGCTCCGAGCTACTTATGCTGCTGACTTGGGTTGCACCGAATATTTCTTCGTGCAGAAAGTTCGAGTCCCGGTTAATATAATTTTTTTTATTGAGAATTTAATCTACCAAGGTACACGACAGAGGTGATCATATTAAATTAATTGAATTCGACGGTGAGTCGACTTTTAACTTATGAACAATACGCATAATCGTTAGCGCTACGCGGATTGAATCGTCGACACCGCTTTTCAAATATAAAAAATTATCTTAAAAAAAATTTCTCCGTGCGTCAAACCTTCAATATTCAAATATTTGTTAATTACAATTAAATTTAATTTAGTAGTTCTAAATTTAATTGTTATCATTAATTTGGTCAAGATCATTAGATCATTGAATTAATCGAATATTAATAATTTTGGATACGGGTCTGGTCCTGGATGGGAAACAAGTATTGTAGTTTATCTTACACTCAGTATTTAAGTTGGCGTCGTGCATAGATCGTCAATGGTACATGTCCTCAATCGACGTATTTATTTTGCGACACGTCGGCTCTCAGTCGAGTTCATGTAATAGCATCATGTTTAATTACATTATTATTATACAAGTTATGTGATACTGAATCGAATTCTTTAATGCGTTATGCGATGCTAATCCCTTTTTTTTCTTAATCGATGGTGGCATCCAAAATTAGACGTCACGGTATATATCTTAGAAAGGAAAAAAAAGAAATTGAATAACAAAAGCATGATCACTTTTCTATTCCTATTTTTAGCCTTTATGACAAAATATAGGCCCATTTGGCCCAATCACAGTGGACGAAACCCACACACCAAACATGCCCAAATCCGACGTTCTGTAATAATCCGCGTCTACCTCGATTCCGATCTCCGCCGTCCATCCATCTATGCGTTTGCTATAAGTACGCCACCCGGGCTCCCCCATTCATTCCTCCTCGTCTCGCCTCCTCCTCTGCGGCCTCTTCTTCTTCATCTTCAAATCTCGCGAGGTCCGCAAGAATGGCGCTCTTGGTGGAGAAGACGTCGTCCGGCCGCGAGTACAAGGTGAAGGACATGTCCCAGGCCGACTTCGGTCGCCTGGAGATCGAGCTCGCTGAGGTCGAGATGCCCGGCCTCATGGCCTGCCGCGCCGAGTACGGCCCCTCCCGCCCCTTCGCCGGCGCCCGCATCTCCGGATCCCTCCACATGACCATCCAGACTGCCGTGCTCATCGAGACCCTCACCGCCCTCGGCGCTGAGGTCCGCTGGTGCTCCTGCAACATCTTCTCTACCCAGGATCACGCCGCCGCCGCCATTGCCCGTGACTCCGCTGCCGTCTTCGCCTGGAAGGGCGAGACCCTCCAGGAGTACTGGTGGTGCACGGAGCGCTGCCTCGACTGGGGTCCCTCCGGCGGTCCCGATCTCATCGTCGATGACGGTGGCGACGCCACTCTCCTCATCCACGAGGGCGTCAAGGCCGAGGAGGAGTACGAGAAAACGGGCAAGCTCCCGGATCCGGCCTCCACCGACAACGCCGAGTTCAAGATCGTGCTCGAGATCATCCGCGAGGGCCTCAAGGTCGACCCCAAGAAGTACCACAAGATGAAGGAAAGGCTCGTCGGCGTCTCCGAGGAGACCACCACCGGCGTCAAGCGCCTGTACCAGATGCAGGAGAGTGGCGTTCTTCTCTTCCCTGCCATTAATGTCAATGACTCCGTCACCAAGAGCAAGGTAATAAAGATCAAACTTAGTCGATATTTGTGTTAAAGTTTATGCCTTTCGTTGTTTAGATCTGGATTATTGAGATAGTCTTGGATCTATTTTGAACGTACTATGCCTCCCATTTTATCAAAGTACTCACTGGAGATCTGGATCTGTGGTGGTTGCTGCTGTTTGTTTTCCTTAAGATGACATCATGTGCCGTGTTTCAACTTCACGTGATGCGCGTAATCTGGTATCTCTGTGTTTGGTGTCATTCCCCACTTGGTTTTTGGTGATTTCAAAAAACTTGCTTTGTTTACGTAAGTT